>JAZHFB010000003.1:20263669-30263669 GCA_037356375.1 Drosophila affinis
GTGAGGGAAGCTGAGGAAAAAATTCTGCGTGAGATGGCAGAGAGGTTTGAGGCTAGACTTCATAGTCTTTCGGAGGAAGTAGAGCTGCTTGGCCGACGAGTAGAGAAGCTTGAGGATGGAAGCTGCGAAATTCGTGCGCTATGCAGCAAGGTGGAGGAACTGGAGGCGAAACTCCAAGCCAAAGAGGATTCAGAAGCCGAAGCAAGCATTGCAAATGACGTCAGAGTGCATGGGGTGCCCTTACTGGAAGAGGAGAACCTAAAGACTCTCTTCAACAGCCTCTGTTACTCATTAGGCCTCACAAAATTTGATAGCAGGCGCGAAAAAATCATGCTGCTGCAACGGGCTGGAGAACATCGACGCAGACTAAGCAGCCACTTAGCTTGGAGTTGTTTGGGATCCAGTCCAAGCAACCCTTCTACATCAACGAACAGCTCTCTAAAACCAACTACGACATCTTCAGAGAGGCAATGAAGATGAAGAAGCGTAATGCTCTGTCGGCTGTCTTTACCCGCCGTGCAATGGTCTACGTTCGGCAGAGTGTTCGCGGCGAATTTGTGTGCCTTAAGAGCATGGCTGAGCTCTGTGCCCTACAGAGAGTGGAAGCTGTGGCTGAGGTGGCGACTCAATCCGCATCTGGAGGACCTGGAACTGGGCGGAGTAATTTTTGATAGAATAGAACTAATCTATGTCCTCTACTTTATGTTTATAATTAGGTTTAATATTTCTACTTATCTTGTCCTCTACTTTATGTTTCTCATTAGGTTTAATATCTCTACTCATCTTGTAATAGTCTCTGTTAGGAATCTCACTCTCTTTACATCATCTCCCCGTACTCTTAAAACAGTGGTGTTTGGATTGTCTTCTCTAATTTGTTTATATTCCAGTGATTATGGATGATAATGCATGGTCGTCCGGCTCGAGCAGCTATACAATGCTAAGAATACTTGACAATCAAGGGTAAGGTCTGCGTGTATGCCATATTAATGCCCAAAGCCTAACTAAGAAAATCGAGGAATTTAGGTATCTATTTGTCAAGTCCAATATTGATGTCATATGTGTGTCAGAAACGTGGTTTTCGTCTCATGTTAGTAATTTGTTAGTAGAGTGTAGTGGTTATGATTTGTTTCGATCTGATCGAGATAGTCACGCTGGAGGTATAGCTATATATGTAAGTAAACGTTTAAATGCTAAACTTGTATGTAATCACCCAAGTGAAAGTGCAGTTGAGTGGATATTTGTTCAAGTCACAAGCACAATACATTCTTCCAAAATTTTAATAGGCTGTGTGTATAGACCACATCGATATATAGAATATCAAAACTTAACTGACGTATTATCTACCATGTCGCTTGCCTATACAGATGTAATATTAGCTGGAGACTTCAACAGCAATGTCCTGCGAGAAAGGCAATTATCGGACGACATAGAATCTATGGGATTAAAGTTAGTAAATTCGTCTGCACCCACACATTTCTCAAATCACTGTGATACCTTACTTGACTTATTTTTTGTAACCGACTGTCATAAAATTTCTACTTACAGTCAACTATCAATGCCAATGTTTTCGAAACACGACCTAATATTCTTGACCTATAATTTTCATACTGACTTAACTGAAAGCAGAATAGTTTATAGAAATTTTAGAAACATTGACTATGCCTTGTTAAGTGCTGACTTTATTTCATGTGACTGGGACTCTATTTATGACTATGCTAATATTAATTCACAACTGACTGTCCTACAAAATAATATAACGTATCTATATAACAGATCGATTCCGCTGGTGACAAAAACGGTCAACCCTCGTGGAAATCCCTGGTTCAATTCGAACATTAAAATATTAATTAACAAACGTGATATCGCTTTTAAAAAATGGAAGCGGTACAGAACAGCCCACCATGCTGCACAATATAAGATAATTAGGAAAAATGTGATACAGTTAATCAACTCAGAGAAAAGAAAATACTTTTGCAACAAATTTAATTTAGCGAGATCAAATCAGCAGAAATGGGCGTATATTAAAGAACTGGGTGTTGGTAAATCCACTACTCCGCGCATCTGTGATATTGATCCTGACGAACTTAATAGAATTTTTTTAGACTGTAAAGTACCTGAAGTGACCAAAACTGACTATGTTGAGTGCGTGCCTCAAAATCTCTATAGTAACTGTGATGATGTACACTGCTTCTGTGATAATGGTACCTGTGATAATAGTTTTAGTTTTTCATGTGTAACTGAGTCAGATGTCCTCGAATCGATGTTAAAGATTAAGTCAAATGCCACTGGAATTGATGATATCAATCCGAAATTCATAAAAATGCTTTTGCCAAACATATTGCCGTACATAACCTACATATACAACACAGCGTTGACTCAATCCGTATTTCCTGATTCTTGGAAAGTAGCTAAAATACTTCCAATTCCAAAATCAGTCAATGAATACAGGCCAATTTCCATTCTACCATACTTGTCAAAAATTTTAGAGCGACTTATGGCTAATCAGATGACAAATTACTTGACAACTAAAAAACTTTTGACAAATAAGCAATCAGGTTTTCGAGTGGGCAGAAGTTGTACAACAGCAATAATAAACGTAGTTGAACGTATAAGAGAAAAAATGGACTCGGACAATATAACGTTTCTGACACTTCTAGATTATAGTAAGGCTTTTGACACGGTTAACCACGAAATTCTTTGTTTTAAGCTAAGTCGTCTATGTAATTTTTCGCGTGCAGCAACAAGACTAATTGTTTCGTACTTGAGTAATCGTATGCAGTCTGTGTGTATAAATAATATGTACTCGTCATTACTTTGTGTCAAGCGTGGTGTTCCTCAAGGATCCGTTTTAGGGCCATTATTGTTCTCTATGTATGTAAATGATCTACCGAGTATATTGTCAAGTTGTGACGTTCATATGTATGCCGATGATGTTCAAATGTTTGTTAGTCGTCCCATTAGTAGAGTTAATGACTGTATTCGTGTCTGTAATAGTGAATTGAAAAGTGTAAGTCAGAGGGCTAAAATGAATGGGCTAGGATTAAATCCTAATAAGTCAAAATGCATAGTCATAGGTAAAAGAAAGTTCGACACTAATGCAATACAAAAATTGAATATTGAAAACATCCCCATTGAATATGTAGAACGTGCAAGCAACTTAGGTTTTATGTTTAACCAAACTTTGACATGGGATGATCACATAAACAGATCAGTCGGAAAAGCTATTGGGATTCTTAGAAATTTATACCTAACTAAAGATTTTCTCCCAGTGAATATAAGGCAAACAATTGCCAAAATGTACATCACACCAGTCCTTTTCTATGGTATAGAAGTATTTAGTGACAGTAACTCTGCCAGCCAACGCAAGCTGCAAGTTGCTTTTAATAATATCGCGAGATATATTTATAACAGAAGTAGAACTGACCATATTTCGGACGTAATGATAAAAATGTTCGATATGCCACTTAAATCCTGGATAGAGTTTAGGGTCCTAGTATTACTGCACAAAGTTATATATACCAAAGAGCCATCTTACTTATATGAACGCCTTAAGTTTAGCACGTCAAGACGGACGAAAAATATTGTTTGCTTTAAATACAGGTACACATGCACAATGAAACAGTTCTTTGTATATGCTGTTCGAGTTTGGAATCATCTTCCCCACGCCATCAAGGCAATCAGTGGGGGAGTGCAGTTCAAAATCGCACTGGAGAGTCATCTACGCACTACATAATTTGAATTTGTGATAGTAGAGAGGGGTTGAATGGGGAGTAAGAGTGAAATTCCCAGGAACTAAATTAAAACTAAACAAAATATTATATTATTAAAATGTTAGTATATAAGTTCGAATGTATGTAATTGTAATTGTAATCACTTCTTAATGTTAGTAATTTAAATGTCAAAAGTTAATATTACACTTGTTGTGACTAGCGCCCTAATTTATAAGTATAAAATGCTTGTCGCGCTAGGATGAAATAAATAAATAAATAAATAAATAAATAAAAAAAATATTGTTCCGACCTGATCCATATTCGGTAATCTGGTAGATATGGTAATTTGGTACGTTTTTGGTTTTCATTTTTCTTAAAAATTGTGGATTCCACAGATTTTCGTCTTTTGTGGGGGCGGAAGGGGGCGTGGCAAAATTTTAAAACAAACTCGTGCTGGTTTGGTATCACAGGAGCTTGGATAGAAAGTTTGGTTGCTCTAGCCTTAATAGTCTCTGAGAACTAGGCGTCACAAAATACGAATGGGCAAAGCGGATGGGGTCGCGTGTGAGAGAGAGTGAGAGGGAATGATGACTTTCGAAATGGATTTCTTCATTGTAGCTATAATAATTATCCGATCTGATCCAGATTCAACACTCTGATAGAAATGGTCATTCTCTATGATTCTGCGTATTTAGTTTTCTTGTATCTTCAAAATTGTGTGTGCCACAGACTTTCGTCCTTTGGGGGGAGGAAAGGGGCGGGGCGAGTAGTGTGAGTAGTGTGATAACACAGGAGACCGAACACAACTTGGTTACTCTAGCTTTAATAGTCTATGAGATATAGCTGCAAATGAAGACGGACAGACGGACGGACGGACAGACGGACGGACGGACGGACGGACAGACGGACAGACAGACATGGCTATATCGACTCGGCTATTCATGCTGATCAAGAATATATATACTTTATGGGGTCGGAAATGCTTCCTTCTGGGCGTTACACACAACCGTTATCCGCACAAATCTAATATACCCCTATACTCTTCGAGTACCGGGTATACAAAAATTTTCAATAATAGGTGATTGCAATAATTATGATAATGTCTGTCTTTCTCCCATGCCAGAATGCTTACAATTATAGAAAAGTTTCAGTAGGCTGGTTTATTGTTATTAATATTGACTATTTATAATTACATGACCTTGCGCATTGAAATATTGGACAACTATCGCTGGTGCGCAATATAAAGTTGTAAATCCAAATACTTCAAGGTGCATTTTGTGATAACACAGGTTTGTTTTGGTCGATCAATCCAAAGAGAATGAATTGCAATCGCTAAATCCAAAAACCATTCCTGTTTACACAGATCACTGTATGGTGTTGCATAAATACTTTTGATACTCGCAATTAGATACTATAGGTCTGTTTTGGTCAACCCATCCCAATCAAATGAATTGTGGTTGCTCAATCCGAAAACCGATTCTACGTAAAAATTTTAAACTCTTTAATATTTATGCAATTTTTGCAAATGTAATGTTATTTAGATGTACTAAGGTTTGAGCTTAAAGGACCCAGGCTTTTAAAACCAACCAATAGTGAGGCACTATAAGTCAAAATTTAATATCGGTTCTGAACTGGTTTTAAATTGCAAATGAAGTTGCCTGTAGCCGGACCCCACATTGGGCGCCAAAATGTATAGTATACCAGAGTTGAGAATATATATGTCCAAACAGATATATGGGCCCTTGATATCAGCAGATGACATTGACATTAATATTTCCTTAATCATAATTGGGATGTAAATATAGTAATAAATTCATTTTTAATTTACGTTAAACATCAGATATAGAATTTTTTTTATATATATATATATATATATATAAAATATATATATATATATAGGTAGGCTAATAATGAGTAAAATGATAACAAAGACAAGAGCAGACTGGGGTGTTTTCTTTATATGTACACTGAGCAGACGGTGTTACATTATTTTATATGCACTTATATGTCAATCATGGCTCGAAATTGAATCAGCTTATACCTCGCTTGGTAATAATTACTCACTCCGGCTTTTTACTTTCTTACGTTGATCGTTGGGCCCAATGATGTCGCAGATTGTTGAACGCCGCTGTTTAAAATGTTAAAATATGATTACGTACAATATAACACAACCATGGTACAAACACCCGTTGCATAGGTATCAGCCAGTTGTTCTTTTCTTTTACATGTTACATATCGCAACTAATTTTTAGGCAAGAAGGAAAAGAAAAGAGAAACAAAAAGGTAAACTACGAAAATAAGTTTAAGGTGCACGTCTGTGCATGTGTATGTATGCGCGTTGCTTAGAGAGGGGTGTCACTAAAGTTTCAATTTAATTTCAGTTACGTTAAACTTCTGATATCTATGCGTATGGATTTGATGATGAAGTAAATGTAATATAATCAAACTCTTGATCCGGGGCGCTGTATCGGTGGCCCTTGTTCGCCTGAAGTTGTGCTGGAGATCGCCTGGAGTGATGCATACGTATTCAGGCCGTATAGCAAAATTGTCTAACAGAAGGTTACTCCGTGCTTCCGAACTTGAGTAGTGGTCACATTCGTGGTTGATTGAAGCAGACCTGACCCCGTTGGACCTATGCACAGCACGGCCACGGTGTCGATGTAGGGTCCAGGAAATAATAATGTTGTAGTTGGAGAAAACTCGACAACCGTACGCCTAAGTCTGCTCCCAGGGCTGTCTTCTCAAGACTGTACCGCGATGGGGCAGCTTGGGTGCCATTATCCTGCAACATAGGTTATGTTAGCACGTGCACGGCACTGATGTGAAAACATACCTTTTCCAAATATCTATAGCACTATTTTTGTTTTTTTTTTTTACAGAATTTAGTAATTACTGTGTATTTTGTAGGCAAAAGCACTTCCGAGTATATGATCCCAATATATGTATTTGAGTCAGAATATATAGTCGGAATTAAAGGTACAGTACTGGGTTTGAATATTAAACTTTTTCGCCTTTCACTAGCGACGTCTTTATTGCTTGATCAGTTTCCATTGAATGTCCAAAGCTACAAAGACGATGTCCAGCTAAGTCGCTGGTGCAGCAGAGCTTTTGGTTCTCGTTTAACTGTTTAATCGTATGTTCTCGAACCTTCGCGGCAGCGTTAGACGATCGCATAATGCACAGCATAGATTAACTGTGTAATCATACCATTTCCGTCTATGCTTCCCACCGTTCGTCGCTTGCATGCGAGGGTGTCCCACTTAAGAGCGGCTAAAGCATTAAAGAGAACTTAAGAGCAGCTAAAGCTTGGCCCTTATAAAAAAACGTAGGGCGTCTCACAACGTTAACGAACCAAATAATTAAAAAAAAAAATTCCTTTTATTTGCTAGCTATGTACTACAGTTAGGACTGATAAAAAATTTTGTTAAAGCACTGGATAACGAAGGTGAGTTGATGAATTACCTCAAAACTGTTTTCCACGTCTGTCGCTGGCAAAAGTTAAAGAAGGCGTATTTGATGGACCCCAAATTCGAAAACTACTAAAAGATAATGGATTTGAAAATATTTTATCTACGAATGAAAAAGCAGCCTGGAACTCATTCCGACTGGTTACAACAAATTTTCTTGGTAACAAAAAGAGTGATGATTACGTTAATATCGTTCAAGACCTACTTAAGAATTATGAACAAATTGGAGCCAACATGTCACTCAAAATCCATTCCCTGCACTCCCACTTAGACTTTTTTCCGCCAAACCTTGGGGATCTCAGTGAAGAACACGGAGAGAGATTGTTTGGAATAAGAATATGTTTGACGACTATGTGTGGACTCTGTGACGCCCAGCGCCATATCCAACAGCGCCGGCGCCACAATATAGCTGACATACATTCCTAAGTTACTTATAAAACAACTTAAGGTATTCGATTCCAAAATACGCGCCAAAACACCAGTGGGACCAACACCAGACAGTAAACGGTCACACTAGGCAACGATCATGCCAGTGTGACCGGAACACGATCGCCAACGGCCACACTATCAGCTGGAGCCCAGAACGCGTTACGATCCAAGGCAGGCGCTAGCCCTAACTCCACGGGACAGCAGCTGACTTTCAGAAATAAAAGGAGCATTGCCAGCTCGATTCGGGGCAGTCCATCTGGACTCGCCAGCTTGGCAGTCCAACTCGGAACAGCCTGGGATTAACTTCCTAATACATTTTACGAACGGTGCTCAAAGGTAAAAAGCCCTGCTTTCTCCGCTGGCCCGTTCACTAATACATTTTCCCCGTCCTGAACTGTTCCCCCACAGAGAGTATTCACCTCTGCCCTGTCTTTCCCCACAGAGTGTGTTCACCTCTGCCCTATCTTTCTCCACAGAGAGTATTTACCTCTGCAACTATTCGTCTCCCCAGAGAATTCACCTCTGTCAAAACACGTCTCTACAGAGAGTATTTACCTCTGCAGCTATTCCTCTCCCCAGAGAATTTACCTCTGTCAAACACGTCTCTACAGAGAGTATTTACCTCTGCAACCATTCGTCTCCCCAGAGAATTCACCTCTGTCCAAGCACGTCTCTACAGAGAGTATTTACCTCTGCCACTTTCCGTACCCCAGAGAGTATTCACCTCTGCTCTAACACCCCCCAGAGAGTTTTCACCTCTACCACAAGCCTTCACCTCAGAGTGTGGTCACCGCGACCGCGATTCTCCCCATAGGAGCGGCCCGCCAACGTCCATCCACAATCTGCACGCAGCAAACAGCCACGTGCGGCCGAGTAGCCAAACACGAAGGAAGACCCCGAAGGAAGACCCCCCCGAGACCGAGTATCACCTCTGCCAACATACCTGTGTACAATTACGAACAATAAAGATAACTTTTTATATACTGCTTAACCCTACGCCTTATTCTTGAACCCGAGAACATCTATTACAGCTTCCACATCCAGAAACCAAACAAATTTCTGTGAACCCGGCACGGCGAGCATACCCCGGCCGAGGAACGTCACAGTGGCGCCCGAGCAGGTTGTGGTAGCATAATAGTGTCTCAAATGTGGTCAAGATGGAAAAGCAGGGGATTAACCAAGCGACAAGGGCAGAGCTGCAAGGCTACTGCGAGGAATTCGGCTTGGAGAAACTAGAACAAGTAGAAAACCTAAGGAAGGACCTACCGGCTCAGGTACAAGAGAGACTGGAACAGCTGGCAGCAGTGCAAACCAAAAAGAGCCCAAGGCAACAATCGCCGCAAAAATGTACTTAGATACAAACCACGACGTAGGAACCTCAAGGAGAAACCAGATCAGGAAGAAAAAAAAAAAAGCACTATTCCCGAAGCAGTGTAGTAGTCACTGACCACCAAGCGCTCAGATTGCTCAATTCAATCGAAAGCCCATCCGCCGAATAGCAAGATGTTCGTTGGGATTGCAGCCGTTCACCTTTGAGATTTGGTATTGGAAAGGGAAGTTGAACGCAGTGGTGGACGGTGTATCCCGCTTACCACGCATTGAAATCAGAATTACCAAGATCGGGGAAGGTGCTTGTTGTCAAATAAAAGGAAAACAAGTGCAAACAACTCAAAAAAAAAAAAAAAACACCCGACTACTTCAGCAAACACAAGCGACTATAAAGACACATACCAAACGAAACAGACGAAGACGAATAAAATAGCGGATACATCTCTGACCACGTACACATCGGGACCTGGTGCCAAGCCACGGCATAGAAGGACGACGACCGCCTAGGAGAGGAGGGGGGAGTGTGACGCCCAGCGCCATATCCAACAGCGCCGGCGCCACAATATAGCTGACATACATTCCTAAGTTACTTATAAAACAACTTAAGGTATTCGATTCCAAAATACGCGCCAAAACACCAGTGGGACCAACACCAGACAGTAAACGGTCACACTAGGCAACGATCATGCCAGTGTGACCGGAACACGATCGCCAACGGCCACACTATCAGCTGGAGCCCAGAACGCGTTACGATCCAAGGCAGGCGCTAGCCCTAACTCCACGGGACAGCAGCTGACTTTCAGAAATAAAAGGAGCATTGCCAGCTCGATTCGGGGCAGTCCATCTGGACTCGCCAGCTTGGCAGTCCAACTCGGAACAGCCTGGGATTAACTTCCTAATACATTTTACGAACGGTGCTCAAAGGTAAAAAGCCCTGCTTTCTCCGCTGGCCCGTTCACGAATACATTTTCCCCGTCCTGAACTGTTCCCCCACAGAGAGTATTCACCTCTGCCCTGTCTTTCCCCACAGAGTGTGTTCACCTCTGCCCTATCTTTCTCCACAGAGAGTATTTACCTCTGCAACTATTCGTCTCCCCAGAGAATTCACCTCTGTCAAAACACGTCTCTACAGAGAGTATTTACCTCTGCAGCTATTCCTCTCCCCAGAGAATTTACCTCTGTCAAACACGTCTCTACAGAGAGTATTTACCTCTGCAACCATTCGTCTCCCCAGAGAATTCACCTCTGTCCAAACACGTCTCTACAGAGAGTATTTACCTCTGCCACTTTCCGTACCCCAGAGAGTATTCACCTCTGCTCTAACACCACCCAGAGAGTTTTCACCTCTACCACAAGCCTTCACCTCAGAGTGTGGTCACCGCGACCGCGATTCTCCCATAGGAGCGGCCCGCCAACGTCCATCCACGATCTGCACGCAGCAAACAGCCACGTGCGGCCGAGTAGCCAAACACGAAGGAAGACCCCGAAGGAAGACCCCCCCCGAGACCGAGTATCACCTCTGCCAACATACCTGTGTACAATTACGAACAATAAAGATAACTTTTTATATACTGCTTAACCCTACGCCTTATTCTTGAACCCGAGAACATCTATTACAGCTTCCACATCCAGAAACCAAACAAATTTCTGTGAACCCGGCACGGCGAGCATACCCCGGCCGAGGAACGTCACAACTCTCATAAAAGAATCTGACTTAAATGACAAAAGAAGACAGACAAACCATTTTAAAAATAGTAACAAGCAATAACAATAAAAATATTTAAGTATCATAACACTTTAATAAATTCAAGTATTTTTCGGTTTTTTTATCAGATAAAATGAGATTTGGGTCGTTTTGGTCAAACGGTTATAACTTAGCCGTTTATTTCTATATTTTTATAAGCGATACCTTAAAGGACGCGTAATTAATGTGTCTATCTAAAACCAAAAATCAAGGCATTCAAATATTTTTTTTTCGACTTTTCCCGAGCTTTCAAAGTCAAAATTTCGAAGAAAAATACCGAAAAAAAATTATGAAATTTAAATTTGGAAGCTTTATATTTTCCAGACGTTTAGTTGCAGCTACAAAGTGTCCGAGTCGGATTTATAGCTGCAATTGTCAGCTTTTTTTAACTGAAAAGTACAGTTCAACCAGTTGTAGGAAACTTAAGTTTTGTGAAAAATAAAAGCACTACCTATGACAAAAAATATTGCATATTTAGTTGAGACTGGATATCAGTACTGATAGTCTCTGTACGGGTTGTGGAAGCTTAGAGATTGAGATTCCGGACTTAATCTTCATTCATACCATTGAGTTGTATTAGTATCAATAGCCCAAACTGAATAAATTGTCGTCGTTGCAAAAGAGTTGAAGCTCGTAGCCCTCCCTTATAATGTCACCAATGAAATGTCACCAGGTAAACGATTTTTTATAAAGTAAAAGAAAAGATTTTTTTTTAAAATGCCTGTTTGACATAGTCCTCAGAACAATCCGCAGAGCTCGGGAAACTTTTGTGGAATTTGTCACTCGGAGATGTTCGATACCCAGCCATGTTTTTGTACTCCTTGCAATCATGTGTTTCATAAACCATGTCTGGAAGAATGGTTCCCTCTTCACGATAATTGTCCTAATTGTAGTCGGCCACATTGTCCCAAGCGAAATTAGTCGTTGGCAATTGCGCACCAAACAAGAGGCCGACAGCACCAACGGAATTACCGGGTCTTTCTGGAATCACAACTCGAAGCCTTGCAAAAGCCTTGGAGATAACGCAGATCACAAGAAATGGTCAGCAAGAGACGGGAAACGTAGCAAAGGGAAATGGCAACAATACTGAACTGAGGCAAATTCCACCTGCAGGGTCAGTTCCGGTAGCTCAGACCACCAGGCCCACTCCTTCAAAAAGAGGTCAGCCATGACCCCGAACTCAGTTCCCGAATCTCCCAGCAAGTCAATCTTCACGGCCTGAAGTTGTGTGTTTGTCGGGATAAGATGCTAGCCAAAGCTCTAATCCAACGGCAGCTCTGGATAAGATCTAGTAAGCAAAAAGTCTGAGAACACTTTGTTGCTTTTATGACACTGTGGCTGGTTTGATTGATAAGTTTGGCATTAAAATGGACGAAGAGGAATTAATAGAAATATTAACAGTAAATTTACTTGCCGAAACTCGTCACAAAATCTTTTATCAATCAATTAGCTTAGTTGGTCAATTGAGACGACTTGTTCAGATGCATGAATCTGGTGCAAGAGTTACAGAGAGGTTGAGGTTTGAAAACAAATATTCAATGCAAAAGACCATAAAATCTCAAATCGAATCTTGCGATTAAAAAAATATTACACTAGTTAATGTTAGAAGTAACCGTAGACTGTTAGTTTCTGCCATTTTAAGCAACCCCAAGGATATGCGCAGTTATGTCGAAGTGTAATTCCTGGGTAGAACAGAACAGGGTTTGTTAGACACTGGAGCAAGTATTAGTTGTATAGGTTCTGAGGTAGCTCAGACTGATTTTTCGTCTTTTGCTGAGTTTAAACCCATCAAAGCCACTGCGAAAACGGCAGATGGCCAGATTTCCTAATGCGGCTGATGGATTAGGACGCACGGCCTTGCTCAAGCATTACATCGACGAAGGTCAGGCCGCCCCCGTAAAACAACGATTTTACCCAATTTGCCCTGCGGTGGAAAAGTTGATGTTTGCCGAGGTAGATCGCATGCTGCAACTAGGCGTGATTGAGCCGTCCTCCAGCGCGTGGAGTTTGCCAATGAGACTTGTTCTCAAGCCCAACAAAATCCGTCTTTGAATCGATGCTCGACGACTCAACGAAGTCACCCGTAAGGATGCATATCCATTACACAGTATCGATGATATTTTTGCTCGATTTTCCAAGGCGAATATCGTAACCAAGCTCGATCTGAAAGATGCATATTCGCAGATCTAACTCTCAGAGGAATCCAAACCACTAACTGCTTTTACTATCCCTGGAAGGCCGTTATACCAGTTTAAGGTTATGCCTTTTGGCCTGTGTAATGCTCCGTCTACCATGTGTCGTTTGTTGGATGAGGTCTTCCTCCGTATCTTCGGTACTGTGTTTTTGGATTCTTGGACAATCTCTGTATCGTATCTGAGGATTTCCCTTCCCATCAAAATTTCCGAAGGGCGGTCATTTTGGCCATCGAGAAATTCCGTTGCTATTTGGAACTGGTTACCGATCATTCCAGTTCGTTGTGGCTAATGCGCCAGCAAAAGGTATCAGGAGATTAGCTCGCTGGATCTTTAGATTGTAGAAATTTAAATTCTCGATATCGCGCAGAAAAGGAAAATATCGTATTGTCCCCGATGCTTTGTCACTATTACATGAATCTAAATTATCCGGACTGGAAATGATTCCTGTAATAGATCTCGACTGTGATGCATTTCAGGAGGGGAACTACCAGTAGTGATAAGAACAGTTCAAGAGCTCCGCTAAGTTGCCCGATCTGAAAATTGTAGATAATATCCTATACATTCGAACCGAGCATGCAGTTGGAAATGCTGCGGAATACAGTCAAATGTGAAAATTATGGGTCACTGAGCGATTAAAGGCTGACGTTCTTAAAAAAGCTCATGAAAATCCTATTTCCGCGCATGCCGGCATGCAAAAGACCATAGAAGTTTCTTTTGGCCCGGCCTAACTAAAGAGAGTATATTCGTAATTGCGAGATTTGCAAAGCAAGCAAAGCTTCTAATTATACTCTGCGCCAACCCATGGGAAACCACATGATTCCCTGATTCCCGCTAATATTCTGTATAACATTGAGATATTATCGAGCGGTGTAATGGTTACCGTTGAGAAGCACAGATTGCAAGTAGGTTATTGCTATAGTGCTCGGATATATCGCATACAATAACCTTGGACTAATTAAATATATATTTCATTTACAGCATAGTTGGCGGTGTCTGCCAGTAAGCTCTGGATATAGAACAGCTGAGGGCAGCTTTGGCTAGTGCTATGCAGCGCATCGCAGAGAAGCTTTTGCATCGGAATTTTAGATCTGCTTTTAGATCGTATTTAAGCAGTACAAAAGCACCAGTTGATCACTTTTGCATATTAAAAACCGTAGATCTGGTCGAGTGTAGTACCCAAATAGAATTTTCATTTTAAGGCCTGTATCCAGCACCGCGAAATTTTACTGCACGGAAACTGTTCATTATTTCGGATGTGTGGAACTCGAATACAATAGTGTGACCAAGAGCCTAAAAAGTGATTTGCCACTCTCATGAATCAGCTGTGCTTTGTAAACAATTGTGATTGTTCAATTCAAATTAAAAAAGTAAAAAATGAACTCTGAGGTCGAAGTTATTGTGTTGGTGGCGGCGTTTATTGTTCTTGAAAAACAGAAAGAAGCAGAGCGCAGACGGAGGTCTCACAAATGTTGGGTAAACCCTTATTTGCAGCAGAGGAAGGAAAAGGGGAGGTTCTATAATGATGTGAGTATTCATATAATTAATATTTTTACCAATTGCAGTGTCTCTTACACATTTCATAGTTTCAGAATATGCTGCAGAACCCTACAGTGTTTCACCAGAACTTTCATATGGATGAACACCAATTCAATTATTTATTTTCATTGGTGGAACCATTTTTAGTAGCCAAGCGCAACTCACGGCCAGACGCTATTCCACTCAAAGCAAAATTAGCCATTGTTCTCGAGTAAGTCCATTGCAAGACAACAAATATATAAAATACCGACTTATTTAATCGTTTGTATTAGATGTTTTGCGACTGGAGACTTACAATGTCACGTTGGCTCGACCTATAGGATTAGTAAGCAACACTTGGGCCGCACTATTGATCTTGTTTGTGACGCTATCTGCACTGCGTTGCACGGAGAGTTTCCAAAATGGAACTCAAATAACATGCTCAAGTGGGCAACGGATTTCATGGAGCAATGGAACTTTCCGAACTGCATTGGTGCTATCGATGGAAAGCACATAGCAATCAAGGCACCACCAAACAGCGGTAGCACTTTCTACAATTATAAAGTAAGTACAATTACCTGAGGCAACGCATAAGAATAACCCTTACCTTCGCTCTATAGGGCTTCACTCAATTGTGCTTATGGCTGTTTTTAAGCCTCATATAAGTTTACCTACATCGACGTTGGTGCCTACGGGAGTGAGGGCGATATGAATGTCTTTTCGTATTCGTCGCTTGGAAAAGCAATTTTATCTGGAAATATTACATTTCCATACTATATTGTTGCGGATGATGCATTCCCGTTGCACCAACGTATTATGAAGCCATATGGATCTCGAAACCTTTCCGCAGCAGAGCGGATTTTTAACTACCGGCTAAGTCGAGCTCGTCGTTGCATTGAGAATGCATTCGGGATCCTGAGTAACAGGTGGCTAGCTGTTCAAGGCACGTTACGTTGTGGCCCAAACAGAGCGCAAAATATAACTGCGGCATGCTGTTATCTACACAATTTTATGATGAGAGTATGCCCAAGAGAATATGGTGACACGAATGAAAGCGTTTTAATTGAAAGCACAGCAGAAACCTTGGTCGGGTACAGGATTACCCAAAGTTTGTAAGGAACACAGTGAAGGATTTTGTAAACTCCGAAGCCGGATCAGTACCTTGGCAAAATGAATCTGCTGGTGTCCGCCAATAATAAAAAATTGCATTATTTTATTTAATTAATTTGTTATTTATTATTATTATTGTTATTATTATTATTTATTTTTTTCTTCTTCCTGTTCTCCTGAACCTTGCTATATAGCACGTTGGTCATTTCCATTTCCGCTTCTGTTGCTTCTTCTGGTGATTGCTCACCCAGCAACTCGCTCCAAAACGCATAGATAGCTCTGGTTGGGGCATTATCATTGGCGTCTTTCTCCTTTACCTCCTTTATGTAGTCGGTCAGTACCCCAGCGAGGCCATCCGCTCCTGTCGGTTCCTTACCTTTCCCACGCACTTTTCACCGAAATATTATCAAAGTGCTTCTTTTCTGTGATCCGCCAAAGACACGGTCTTGCCTCAACTGCTTTGATTAGGGCGATCTTCTCCTCACGTTGAAAATTTGAGTCCCTTTTGGTAAATTTGCGCACTGGTTTTCCCTCCATTTTAGATAACCTTTTCCATCCAACACCACAGTAAAAATAGCCACATATATTTTACTGGCACCCCTATCAGCTGTTCTCACAGTCCACATTCGTGTGAATATCAATACTATCGATAAAAATTCGTGGATCCCGTTTACGTTGCTGGATACTGACTCCAGGAAAACACAAACGAAAAATTACTGGCCCCGTTTTTTTTATATGAAGTTTGACAGTAATTTTTAGTTTCCGCGGTGCTGGATACCCAGCTTAAGCTGCAACGTGTCCGGAAAACGGGTTAATAAACGGAAAAAGTCCGGTTTCTCAGTGCGGTGACGACTAAAATTTTATACCCGACTCGTAACTTACCGTACAAGAAAAAGTGCCGCCAAACTGCTTTGATTTAGTGGTCATTTTTGCAACGCCTCCAGAAGTCCAAACCCCCGCCCAGAAGAAAACCGATCTGTGCCTGTGAAAACCCAGGAAAACGGTATGTTTAAGGGCCCTCTAGGGAAAATTAGCGCTTTCTTAGTCCTCTTAATGTTTTTGTTTCGCCCATAGGGCCCAGGCCGTGATCGGCAGCGCACTAAGCGCCAAAGTTGTGCACCCACACCAAGCCCCGTCACTGGACGGCTAAAACATACGTCAGCTGAACCTTGGTGTGGGGCCGAGCGCTTTATTTTTTATTTGTAAAACCGCTGGAAAAGCCCACTTGCCCCAATTATACAACCTTGCGCCGGCCATAAGCTTTGCACATGCGCCACGCCTGACCATTGCTGTGCCCTGCAGAGCTGCTGAGAGCCGCTCACCCCCTGGTGCGCCGTCACCAACCGGCTGCAACAACCCAGGGCCGCAAGATATAATGCAGACTAAAAACCAAAAAAAAAAAAAATGTAGTAATAATAATAAAAAAAATCGTATAAAATAGACTAGTTAGAATTGCAAAACTTTAATTTACATTTTTTTCCCCGGTTCCTTTTTAACCCTTTTGGTTTTTTTTATTTTTGAAATTCCTCCATAGAGCCGCTGCCAATTCATTTTTTTTCTTAAATGTTTAACTTAATTTATTTTATTTATTTATTTGATGTCAGAAATGGCTTGCAAAGCCAAGTCCAGCTTGAGATCTTATATAGTGCTAGCTGCGGGGGCCATCGACTACAATTTTTAACTTAATATTTTTTTGGTGAGAAAAGAAACAAACAAAAAATACAAGAACCAAGCAGAAAAAAGAAAAAGAGCCAGAAAAACCCTCCCCCCCCCCTGTTTTTTCCACAGCTTCCACAGCGAAAGGCGCCTTTCAGACAACGTAAGTGACCCAATTTCTTATTACTTTCCTTTTTGTGCCTATATTCGCATAATCCAAAGCTTGCTCTCGCGACCAGCGGTCGCCGCTAAACCAGCGCTTGGCTGTTTATCAGCATTCGAAGCTGTGCGTTGGTTTAGTCGGTAGTTTAGGTTTATTTGACTAGTCGCATTCTTGCCTTGTGTTTTTCTTTCTAATGCAATGGAATTTCACTAACCAGCAAACAAAATAAAGTTATGAAATGGTATTCTGGATTTCAATTTGTTATTTCACCTGCTTTAATTTGATTTTCTTATACGTTAATTTGAATACATATATTATCTTTTTATTTACACCCTTATTTATATATATACATATATACATTTACATTTTTATATTATATTTTTCATTTATATGTACTTTGCCAAAATCTCCTTTATAGATATAATTAGTTTTTTCTCTCTTTGATCTTTATTTAGTACCCAACATTTTTCTATAATTACTTTTGTTTACCTTCTGTTTGGTTGTTCATAATTATGTAGGAGAATGTCTAGCTTTAAGGATTGAATGAATATAACTTGAAGTATTGATGCACAAATATGGACGGATAGAGTTTTAATTTTGGTGACATGGTGCCATAAAGGAGGGTAGGGTGGGAGTATAAGGGATTTCCAACACACACCAAATACTAGAAATCAGAATCGCGTGGGTCGACTCCCATCTCAAGACCCCACGCCTGCAATCTTTTGGAACAAGTTGACAAGAGCCCCTGGTATAGTCTTATACCCCCTCGGTCCGATTTTACCTTTTATTTTATGTGTGTGTCTGTGTTGCATACGCGTTTTTCGGAGTTAGCTCCCGTAAACTCTAAGGGGATTCTAATAAAATTGTATGTAGTAAGGTGACGAGACGTGGTGCAACGTTCCTTTGGCATCCTCTTGGAGGCATCTTCTAGTAATACCAGCGTCAGTGCGCCCAGGTAACTTCTCCCTACCCATGAGAAAGCCGGGTAGCTGCAGATAAGATGTTCCAGGTTTTCAGCAGCCCCTAACTCACATTTTATATATCTCTTTCTGATAGTGAGGTTTTGTCTGGCTGCATGTGATGCAGCCTTGGAAGGTGCTGTAGATGTTGGTTAAGTTTTTCGCTACGGTCTTTGCTAATGATTTTTGAGATTCTGCAGATGGTTGTGCTCCTCCACGTACTCTCGTTTTCCAATCTGGCCAGCTTTTGTAGGTTGCCTTATAGCGTTCTAAGGGAGACTGGCACAATTTCTGCTCTTTTAGTCGACGCTGGCCAGAACGACCGCCGCTTCATTTCCTTCGATTCCCTGGTGGCTGGATCCCAATAGATCCGCACTGACTTAGTCGTGCACAGTGAGTGCAATGCCTCCCTGCTTGCCAGGACACTTCTGGAACTAACCGCGGACGACAGCATGGATTTTATCGCCGCATGGCTGTCTAAGAACAAGTTGACCACATTGTTTGACCGTTCTGTGTGTTGTTCAACCTCTGCTCTTTCCTGATGGAAAAGACTTCCAGCTGGAAAATGCTTCAGTGTTCCGGTAGCTTATATGACAGCGTTATTTCGGGGTCTGTGCAGTGTAAGCCAGCTCCTTCTTCCATCTTGGAGCCGTCTGTGTATATGCTGAGGTGCTGAGGCTGGTCCCGTCCCTTTTTCCATTCCTCGGGTCCCAGAAATGCGTTTGTTTTGATGTAGATGCAAGTTCGAGTAGCAGTCAGTATAACTGATCATGTCCCTGCCAATTGAACTGTGCCCGTATCCTTGTGGCCACATGTTTTCCGTAATCAGGCGCTGTGCTGCTCTTCCTTCTGTCAGATGAGCGTGGATGTCCAGGGGATTAATTCCAAGTATGGTCTCGAGTGCTTTTATTGGGGTTTATCTCAGTGCTGCGGGATACAGAGCAGAGCCTGTCGCTGAGTCTTTTTCATAAGCTTGTGGTACGTCTTCTTCCAGGAAGATTGCCACCACACTAAGTCTCCATACAGCACAGTTGGTGGCGCCAGTGCATAAGAGCAAGTGACAGGCCCATATGCTGCTTAGCAGTTTCTTTAATGCGTATAACGCTGTGGTGGCCTTCTTCACCCTTTTCACTACATTAGGTCTCCATGCCAGCTTGCTATCCAGCACTGTGCCGAGGTATTTGAGTTTTGTTTTTGGGGTTAGCCTTCTTTGGTTGATTTTCGGAGGGATCCATGCTGGTACCGTGTACCTCTTAGTGTAGATGATGAGGTCTGTCTTGTCTGCGTTGATACTGAGTACTACTTCGTCCGCACACTCACATATCTCCCTGAGTGTACTTTCCATTATGGAGCTAAGGGTCGATGGACATACACCCGTAATAAGTATGCTTATGTCATCTGCATAGGCTGTTATTTTTGGGGCTTTCCTTTCGAATCTCTTGATTAGGTCGTCGACCACCAGATTCCACAGGAGAGGGTGCCCCATTCTGATTGAACCCGTCTACAATTAAGTAGGTTTTTTATCCAGTGGTTGATTGCTGGGTGTGTGTTGGTTGCTTCTAAACGACCCATTATTAAGAAGGATGTGAGCCCTATCGGTCTATAATCCTTTGGACTAACATAGCTGCACTTTCCTGCCTTCGGGAGGAAAACAACTCTGGAGGTTGGATAGGGATATATATGTCCTTAAGCATGCCATATATACAGCGAAAAGCCATGGGGTGATTACGTGTTTGGTCACCTTGGTGCATCCTGGGAAGTGAGCCTCCCTTAGTGCTGTCACGGTTTCTTCGCTGTTCTCTGACCATTGCCCGTTGTTGAGCTTGAGCTGACTCTGTATGGTAGGTTGCTTAGAAAGCAGCTTCATTAGTCTTGCCGTTTCAGGCACCTTCTCGATAATGGAGCAGAAGTTACTCCACGAGCTGCGTTGCGCCGTGCGTATCTCTTTCTTGTAATTCCTGAGTAGATTTCTGTATTCCCCGTTTATAAATTCTTCGTTCGCTTGTTTGGCGAGCTTGAAGAACTCCATGAGGTTGTTTCTTAAGAAAGAGAGGTCCCTGTTCCACTAGATAGTTCCTCTTTTTCGTACTTGAGGGTGTGCATGATGCGCGGTAGGCATCTAGTAGCTCCTTGGATAGAGACTCAAGAGACTTCTCTATGTCCTCATCCGATTGCACCGACACCGGACCGCGAGCTTCGAGGTAACCGTCTTTCTGAACTTTTCCCAATTTGTGTTCCGGGTGTTCCTATAGACTGTTACCTTCGAAGTGTGATTAAATTCGTACTTGAACTGAATATACCTGTGACCTGAGAAGGATTTTCTTTCGAGGACCCTCCATTCGGATACCGCGGTACTCTTTCCCGTTACGAGGGTATGATCTAGCACGTTTTATGAGTTGGGACTTACGTAGGTGTATTTCTCTCCCCCGTTCCCTTCTTCTATGTTCTGTTCCTGCTTACCGATATTGTATACAAGGAGCTATACTTTGGGGACTTTAGTCCAGCCAATGAGTTGCCTGACGCATTCCATGGCTCCTGGACCAAAGTTATGAGGTATACACTGCCCATGCCCCACGACATTTTCCCAACTCTGGGGTATAGGAGGTCCTCTGCCTCCTTGTTTATTCGGGGGATTACACACTGGCCTCCCTCGTTGGATAATGGGCTCTCAGTGTGTAATACCTTCCAGTTACCTTAGGGTATCTCCGGGTATTATGTAGGAGCCTCAGCGCCCTGTCTCCTTGGATCACGGGGGGGCTGCGCCACTGGGACCGCGTTGCCGCTTGCTCGCCGTAGTGTCCTTGATGGAACTCTCGACCGAGCGTTGACTCTCTTTGGCCAGCACCTTCTATACCTTATTAGCATATTTCCCCATTGACGCCCGCATTTGAGGCATCTGAGAGGTGGCGTCTGCCTTCATCCACACCATGCCAAGTATTTATATTAGGAAAAAAAAAACACAGGCAAACTCGTAAAATTTAAACATATTATTCAATCTTAGATTATTCGCAAGGCGTTTCAATTCAGTTTTGTTCATAACGAACATTTAACAAAGAGAAACGATATGGTTCTAGAAAAGCTGAGCGGAAAGCGATTTTTCTTTGTGCAAAGAATGTTCTGACATAACCTCTTTACCAAGATCAGACCAAACCTAAATCGGGGCAGAAAAAGCTTAAGAAAGTGACCGGGCTCCCCGACGCAACTTTCGTTGGCAGACCAGTAGCTGCAGCAACACGATTTTTGCGCTGCCTGATTCTGTGTAAGGAGCGGAAGAGCATGGTTAAGGACTCTAGCAGAACGTTTGGGAAAAGGAACGGCAAAAACATATAATGTATGCCATACATGTATATAGACGAGAAGAAGAAGGCGAAACCATTGCAGCAGAATCTTCATTACGAATTGTGTTCCAGGCCAGGATTTTAGGCAGATAGAGTGCGCGCGAGAAGCGACGCGATAATATTGGGCGAGAATGAGCGATAAAGAACTGCAAGCTTTTTCAAGTGCAATCGCTCGAAAGATGTCAGAGTGAGAGCGAAGCTAGTTGCGAGTTCAAGCAATAAAGCGAGAGCAAAGCGAGCAAGCAGTTTGCAACCTGCTTTATCTCTTCAACTCTCTGAGAGTGTGCGATTGTTTCTAGAAAAGTTTCTTGCATTCTGTGCTTTAATAATCGTTTGTTTTAAAAACACCCGTGGATATAAACATAGAAAACGTAATTAATGAAGTAAAATTTTTTTTTACTATGGTACCAAGAGAGCAAAAACTATCACATTCACATTAATATCTAAAAAAGAGCAATGCAGATCGCTTCTCGCAAAGCTCTCATTCTGCCATCTTCTCGCTTTGCTCATCGCATCTCGCATCGCTTCGCTTCTCGTGCGCACTCTGACATCTGCCTTAGTATATTTTGAGTTTAAATGAATCGGTTAATTAAAGCTAGACAAAGAAAAAGCAAATAGAAAAAAAACAAATCTAATTCTAGATCACAGACACATTCACAACCGGACTGGGAAAGAGCTAGTGATAAGTATATGCAAAGTGTGTGAAAAGAACGAGAATGAATAAGTGAAAAGAAAAACATACCGCAACACGAACATAAATACGCTATACATCTGAACACAATAACATAACAAATAACAAATAAAACATAACAAATAACTAAAACGGATCCTGTAATGCTCCTATTTCAGGCTGTGGTAAGCTCAGTCTTCTCCAGGATCCTACTACAAGAAATTTGTAGTTTGCAGGAACCTCTACAGGAAACGGGGTCGGCCCTAACTAGGCTAGAAGCAAGAGTGGAGGAGAATGAGGCGTAATCGTGCCCGTATGAGTTGGATCGTGAAGATAGTGAAGGGCGCGAGGCGTTGTCACACTCGTGGGGTCGAGAAGGATAAGGAATACGAGGCGTTGTCACACTCGTGGGGTCGAGAAGGACAAGGAATACGAGGCGTTGTCACACTCGGAGAACTTATCAAAGGATCAAGAATATTTTGAGAATTGGATTGGCCCGTACCGCGAAATTCTCGGTTGCGAATTGATGTCGCAGTTCCCACCCGGAAAATAGACTTACTCGGTGGGTTTATTTTGATTAAAATGCTCATTTATTGGACATTGGATATTTATTGTTTGGCTTAACGTACGGCGTATAGTACTTTATTGTAAGTTGCTGCGCGGAGCAACGTCTATCTCGCGGCCGGGTTCCCGAGTAAGTGTCTTGCACTTCTTTCGCTAGAACGCTCGGAACCTAGCATCCGCGGATCGAACTGGCTAGCTTAAACTTATGGGTGGGGGGATATGTGCTGACGGTGCGCCGATGGGCAATTTCTTTTGTCGAAAAGAAAACCGTCGCATGTCGACCAGGCTGTCATCTTCTGGCTGGAAGTCTTCCTGCAAGAAGCTTAGCAGCTGCTCGAGGTCTTCGTCGTCCATTTCGGGTAGGTCTCCGGCAGGTACCGTCAGTAGCTGCTCAATGGTTATATCGTCGATGGGAGGGTCTTCCTTTACCGACCGCCGAGCCGGGCTCGGGTCAGTACGGAGTACCTTGGCGTGTTTTGCCGTAGTCACCGCTGGTTCGCGCTGGGTGTGCGCCGTTGCTGGGGGGTCAGGGTGTTTTCGTCGTTCCGTTGCCCCTTCGCCCGTTTTCGGGGTCGTCGACGTCAGTGGCGATGTTGCTGACGTTGCTGATGTAGTTGACGTGGGCATCGGCGTCTCTACCTCCTCGGGGGGAGGTTCAACCGGGTCTGGGACGGAGAAGGCGGGCCGGTTGTCGAGGGCTTCCGCGGGCTCCCGGAACGTTCGGAAGGACGCATGGACGTTCCGGCCTGGCGGGACGAGCAGATCCACCGTCATGAGATGGACCCGTGTGACGCGCAGGCCATACGGTGTGACCGTATAGTGGAACGTCTCTTCATCGGCCACCAGCCGGCGGGCGGAGGGCTCCTCCTCCTCGTTCTCCTCGTCGTCAGAGTACGTGGGTGGGTACTCCGGGCAGTAGCGTTCCAGGGTCTTGTCCTGCTGGTCCCAGCCTAGGGGGTCGTAATGACGATACGCGATTTGTTCGAACATCGGCTCGAATGATGGAGGTTCGGGGCTCGGCGAGTAGTAGGTCCGGGGGTCTCGGCGGCGGAATAGGGGTGGCGACCACAGATTTTCGCGTCGAAATCTGGATGGTCGTCGCGAAAACAGTGGAGGGCTATCCCGCGGGCCTTCGGAGTTCTCTTTGCCCGAGAGTTCGTCGTCTGATTCGCCGCTTGACCCGGCCGCATCGTTGCAGTTTGGCCGCTCTGCGGCGGCGTCCCGCCTTATGTCGGCGTATGTGCCTCCGTTAGAGATTGGGACGTCGTCTTGCTCTTCGTCGCGGATAGGGGTGCTGGCGGTTGACCACGACGGTTCACAGTTGGGTTCTGGGATGGCGTGGGGCGGACGATGGTCTCCGTTCTTGGACTGCGGCGGGGCTTTGGTTCTCCCGAACGGTAGAGTCATCGATATGGATGATGTCGGGTGCCTCTGCGGGTGTTGCGGCTTCTTGGTGATCCATGGTGGGTTGGCTTAATGAAGTTTTGGGTGTTGAGGGTAGCGGTGCTAGTTCTCGTTTGAGTTATAATACGGATATTACTTAAGCTTAAGAAATATAGTGTCAGCAACTGTAGATTATGTAAACTTAGATATAAGTGTAAGCAAAAAAAAATTGAATAAGAAATATATGTTTTTTTTTGTTTTGGTGTGTGTTTGCAATATATTTAATTTTTGTTTTTTTATTTTTTTTTTTTGCTGAGTCCAGTTTGCTTTCTTCACTCGTCACCCGATCCGTATTCCCGTGGACGAGGTATGGGGTAGGTACGGGTGGCTTGAGTTCGCCGAGTTTTAGGGGGGGCGACGGTGGCATACATGGGGGCCTTACCGCTGGTCGGTGTCGATACCTCGGCCGGGCGGGCGTCGGTAGGAAGGTGGGGCGACACGGCCTCTACGTCTTGGGACGCATTTTGTTCACCTTGGATTTTAAGGCGGCGGTATAATATCCATATAATGGAGCAGAGAGGTAATGCTACGGCGAGCGTGAGGAGGTAGGAAGCGGTACTTTTTACCGTCAGCATTTCGCTTAGGCTGTCGATTTGATAGAGATTATTCATGCTTAGTTCCCGTAGAAACGGTGGACTAAGTTTTTCTTTGTGGGCCGTTATGTTGACTTGCGTCATTGCGGACACCACTGCTTTCCTCTTAGAGTCGCCGAGGTGGTTAATGTACCAGGTCCCGTTAAAAGAGACCCGGCGGGAGTACGTCACTAAGTACGAGCCTGAAATCTTTTGGCTGGTCCCGGCATCATCAACAACGGTCATGTTCGTGTCGTTGATGACGAGAGTGCCGTGGTCGACGATAGTTACAGGGTTTAGGTGTCCCGGTAGGGTAGCACAATGTGCGATAGACCCGGCTACCATTTGTTTGGCGCAGGTACTTCCCCCTCGTTCCCTGCAGAACGTAGACCCGACGGTTGTCTCACAGGCCCCGATGTTGAGGGTCTGTGTACCGCAGTCCGCCACTATGTCTCCCTGAGTGAAATCCAATATTCTGTGGTGGCGTTGAACCGGGAATATGAATCCTACAATTTAATTTGGGTTGAGCGAACTTTATAAGAAAGTGGAGTAGGTCGGGAGTTTGAAAAACGCTGATGTACGAGACCTCTAATAGCTCCACCAAGGTTATGTTGACTAACTGTTGCTCATTGAATTCGTTTATATCGGCGCCATCTAAGAGGGCCGGACTGATCATGTTTATTTTGGCTAAAGTTAGCCCAAGGATAAGACTTTCTAGGTCCGTTATGAATATTCTATTTTTGGCGAGGACTGTCTCTACTATCTGGGCCTTCTCGGCCTCGTCCGACTTCTGGATCGTGTTGAAAAAGTGCGTCAGTTCGTTAAGTCGGCTTTGCATTTTGGAGTTAATCTCCCCCTGTCGGTGTTCGGATTCTATCAGTTGTGCTTGTTTGAACCTAATTTGCTCCCAGTCATTAAAGTCGGGCGTTCCCGCTACTACTTTCAACGCTGTACCGAGCAGATTTATGCTCCTGGCTTCCCTACGGTGGACTTTTAGCATGGCTATTAAATTGCGGATGTGGTCCAAGTCGGTTGCTAATACCTGGGCCAGGCGGGTGTCCGTGAATATCTCAGCAGCGCGCTCGGTCTGGGCGACGTAGACGTCATAAGAAGTGCGATTACTGCGTCTCCGTCTACGATCGGGATATAGTCGGCGTTGGTGTAGTCATTTACTTTTACGGCGGCCTGTGCAGAGGTGACTAGGGCAAGTAGGACCAGCAGGGGTGACATGGTGTGGGGGGAATTATTAAAGGTGATTGTTTTGCTCTTAATTGCCTTGGTTATTGTTGTTCTTTAACTCCGGTTGGTTGAGTTTGATTCGCAGTCCTTGATGCACTTTGGGGTGGATTTATCCTTGATAGGAGTCGGAATTTAATTTTGCGTTTTGATTGTTTTATTTTTATTTAATTCGATTTTTTTCCTTTTGTTCCTTTTGAGTTGGTTGATTTGGTCTGGTCTGTTCCATGGGTAGTGGCGTACTGATCGACGAAGGCCAGGGCATCGATTAATATAGGTGTCAATCCCCGGTCAAACTCGGTATTATGCCGCCGTGGCATCCGTGTCGTCGGCTGGATCATCGAGTTCGGGGTCGTTGAACTCTTTCAGATCGTTGACATTGGCGACCTTGTGCTTCCGGCTGCTTGTGTGTTGTAATTTCACGATGTTTGGCGACGGTAAGCCTTTTACCCGGTATGGTCCGTCAAACTTTGGGGCCAGTTTCGCTGCAAAACCTTCGGCTGCATTTGACAGGTGGTGTTGTCATACGAGGACCAATGAGCCGATCGTAGGGCGCCATTGCCTGCGACGGAGATTGTAGTGCCGCGCTTGCTCTTGACTTGCCCTTTGGATGTTACTTCGGACGATGGAAAAGATTTCTTTCAGTCTCGACGCTTTGTCGGTAGCCGTCTCCGGGGTGCTCCCTGTCCCTGGTGTGACTTCATCGTATAGAGCGCCAGGCAGCCTAGGCTCTCTTCCGTGTAAAAGGAACGCAGGGCTGAATCCGGTGGTCTCGGAGACGCTAGAATTTATGGCCAATGACATTTCGGGTAATAGTTCGTCCCACGTGTTCTGGTGGTCGTCGATGAATTGGGCGATCATTGTTTTCACAGTTCTGTTCGCCCTTTCTGTGGGATTTTCCTGGGGACAATATGGAGCGGTGTGCTGCAGTTTGACGCCTGCGATTTGGAGGAACGTTCGGAACGAGCGACTGGTGAATTGGGTGCCGTTATCGCAGTACCCCAAAACTGCTGAGGATTCGTTCGCGGAACGCTCGTTCGAGGTTAGCCGTGGTTGCCTTTTTGAGGGTTATTAGTTCGACCCACTTGGAGAAGGTGTCGAAAAATACTACTCCTCCGCCTTGCGGGTGAGCATGTTGCCCACTGGTTTGCGTTGCATGGCCTTGAACTTCTGACAACTTACGCAGGTACGAATGTAACGTCTTACGTCTCGGTAGAACCCGGGCCAATAATACCGTTGGGAAACCCTGGCGATGGTCTTCCGTATGCCGAGGTGACCAGCTGTTGGTTGGTCGTGGCATTCGTGGAGTACCCTCGTCCAGCGATCTTTCGGGACGCAAAGCTTCCAAGACTCCGTTCCGACGGGTCCGTGGCTGAGATTTTGGTAAAGTTGACCGTTCTCGTAGGTGTAGTCCGGATATTTCTGTGGCTCGTCGTGGACTTGTTGTATCCTTCGTTTAAGCCAGGGACAATTGTCGGGTTCCTCTTCGACGCGTGCGAGTGTTTCCAAGGGCTGCCTGGACAGTGCGTCCGCCACTACGTTTTGTTTCCCGACGCGATAATTCACGTCGTATTGGTATTGTTGTAGCTCAAGTGCCCAACGTGCCACTCTACCGTATGGACTTTCCAGGGTGTTTAACCATTTCAGCGCGAGGTGGTCAGTTACCACGTCAAAGCGGTAGCCTTCTAGGTAGCATCGAAGTTTACGTATTGCCCATATGACGGCTAGGCATTCTTTGTCGGTGGCAGAGTAGTTCTCTTCCGCCTTGTTGAGTCGTCGGCTGACGTACGCGATGACGCGCTCTTTCCCTTCGATCTTCTGGGTGAGGACTGCGCCCACGCATACGTTACTGGCGTCCGTTTGTAAAGAGAATTTGACGTTGAAATTGGGGCAGGCGAGTACGGGGGCGGTAGTGAGTAGTGTTGTTCCTGTTCCCATGTCCATGTTTGTCCCTTCTTTAACAGTAGTGACATTGGTTGGACCACAGCGGCGAAATTGGGAACAAACCTGCGGTACCATGACGCCATCCCTATGCATTGTCGGAGTTCCTTCACGTTGGTGGGCGGTCTCAAATCTCTTACGGTGGCTACCTTGTCGGGGTCGGTATGGATACCTTCCTCACTGATCATGTGTCCCAAATATTTGATGCGTCGTTGGAAGAAAGTACACTTTTCTGCGTTGATTCGCAGGTTTGCCTTGAGAAGTCGAGAGAAGACCTCTTTTACGTTGTGGAGGTGTTCCGTGTAATCCTTTCCGATGATGACAATGTCATCTAAGTACGCGAATGCGTAGGGTTCCATATCTTCGCTGATGACCGTGTCTAACGTCCGTTGAAACGTTGCCCCTGCGGAGTGTAATCCAAAGGGCGTTACCTTCCATTGGTACAGACCTCTTCCTGGCACCGTGAAAGCGGTGGCTTCCCTACTGTCGAGGGCCATAGGTATTTGCCAATACTTCAGATCTAGCGTGGTGATAAAACGTGCATTATTCAGTCGTTCTATGATGTAATTGATCCTCGGTAATGGATAGCCGTCCGGGATAGAGCGTTCGTTGAGCTGGCGATAGTCTACGCACATACGCCATTTGTCGTTCTTTTTGCGCACGAGAACAATTGGTGCGCTGTGAGGGCTTCGGGAAGGTTCGATGAGTCCTTCGGCTATTAGTTGGTCAACTTGCTCGTCGATAATTCGCCTCATGGCGGGGTTCTTGGCGTAATACCTCTGTTTTATTGGCCGGTTGTCCCGCATGACGATGGTGTGCTCCGTTAGGTCTGTAGTACCTCGAAGCTTTTCGAACTACGGCAGTTCCTCATCCAGGAATTCCTGGAGCTGTGACGCAAGTTCAGGTGGCCAGGGATCGTTGGTTCGTTCTGGCTCGTCTTTAAGTTGTTCGTCCCTCTCTAAGCTGAAAGCTCGATTCGGGTCTTCCGGCAGGAGGGTCGTGTCGAACGCGCTCGGTGGTTCCGCCCCTCGAGGGTGTTCCCTCATGTTGGCGACGACTGGGGTGGTATCGTTTAGAGAAGGGATGCTTGCGGGGGCTTGGTTGGATACCTGGGCCAGTGGTTGGGGCGCCAGTTGAGGAGTCATTTGTGTTAGGGAGATAGCGTGGTTGCTTTTGTTGACCCCGGTGTCTACGTCGATCACCCGTCTGGGCGCTTGGTCGTTAGGCGAAGACCTCGGTTGTGAAGGAACGATTGCCTGTGGGGAGGCTGCTCTGGTTTCCTTAGTCTCTATGGTGATCACCGCGCCGTGGGCTTTGGTTTATTTACTTACATTCTGCGCCGCTGCGTGGGAGCTCGTGTCACCTATCGTTGGCCTGGGAATCGTGCGTTCCGTGGCGGGCCTAAGGTTTGTGCTTTTCGTATTTGGCCTGGGAATCGTGCGTTCCGTTGTGGCCTTAGAATTTGTGCTGGGCGCTCGTTGTTTGGACATGGTGTCCGTCGTAGTTTTCTTCGTACGCGAGTTTTCCGGGGCTGCCCTGGATCTCGGTTTTTCCGTTCCTGTGGTGGGAACTTGACTGGCAGTGACCGCGGGGGGGTTTGCCATGGGGCGACGGCTTCGGAGTTGTAGGAGGGTGGTGCCGCATTTGATTGTTGTTTCGATCCCGCATAAGAAATCCAGACCCACAATGACTTGTTCCAACATGTTGGGTAAGACTAGGAGAGGTATCTGGACTTCCCGTCTGTCTAACCGGATGTAAGTCAGGAGGATTTGCGTGATCTCGCGCACTGAGCCGTCGGCCAGTCGGATCTGCACGCATGCCTCCCGAAGATTGGTGTTATTGTCCAGTTGTCGGGCGAGGTCAGCACTGACGAAGCTCCGGGACGCCCCGGTGTCAATAGTGGTCTCCGCGTCTT
Organism: Drosophila affinis; assembly: GCA_037356375.1. NCBI lineage: Eukaryota > Metazoa > Arthropoda > Insecta > Diptera > Drosophilidae > Drosophila > Drosophila affinis. The sequence goes on from JAZHFB010000003.1 coordinate 20,293,626, forward strand.
GTCCTCCTATGGTCACTCTCGCCACTATCCGGCCATGGTGTAGGTGTAGGGTTTTAGTTAGTTCCGGGTTTGGGAGGGCGTCGTTCCCGACTGTTCCCGTGTCAGTCGAGGACGCGTGTCGTTTCCCGACGTGTCCCGGCGACAACACTCGATCGTCCGTACACCGCGCTTATCGCATTCCCAGCAGAACAGAATCGAAGGGTTGGTGCAGTTCGGAGAAGCGTGGCCCGCTTCGCCACAGCGGCGGCATACCATGCGCGGATTCACGATGGGGGTGGTTACCATGCGATGCGCGACTTCCTGAGCCGGAGCGTTGCTTCGGTTCATAGGTTGTCTCCTTGCTAATTCGGTTGAGTCCCACGGGGGTCTCCGGAATGGTGTCCGGTTGGATTCACCTTCCTTGGGGGCCTGATTCGCCGTCGGCCTAGTGTACCGTGGCATGTTCCGCGGGGGGAGGGGAATTACCGGTGCATTCCGTTCCTGGATGCTCTCGAACTCCGTGGCCAGTGTCGTGAGCTGCGTCAGACTTCGTAGTTCGTGTCTCCGCACGTACAGTTGGTACGCCGGCAAAATGTTGTCGTAGATCCTGTAGAGTTCCTTGGTGGTGTCGTATGGTGGCATGGTGCATGAGTAACCGGATCTCGATAACGAAGTCTTTAAAGGGTTCGCCTACTGCTTGCTTGCGATCCCGGATCTGATCCTCCAATTGTTCAAAATACCGCGGTGGCAAGAAGAACACCAAGAATTCCCTGCGTTCCGCCATTTGGGCGGCCTGGCTACATTGGTATCCACCTGCGGGTTCGCTTCCCGCCTGGGGTCCCTCGCTCGTAGGTCGGATTCTTCTCGCGGCTGGAGTACGTTGTTCTAGAGACGGAGGTCTTGGTGGCTCGGCCACTATCCCGACGCTGGAGGGAACGCCGGTTTGGTTTTCTGGGTTTTCGGGGACTTTTAACCAGAGCTTGGGTTCCTCCGTACGCCCTTCCACCTGTGTGGAAGTACTGGGTTGAGGTGACTTGGATCGCGCTGGGGACTTGGCATATTGTCGTTCGAGCTCAGCGAGTCGAACCCAGGCTTCTTGTTCGAGGGTCCCCTCAAACAATGCGGCGAAGCTTCTCCGCATGTCTTCTACAGTGCCCTCACTGCTGAACCCGAATTCGACCGCGAACCTTTCTAACTCTTCTCGTCGGCGCTTGAGAACCCAGCCGGTGCCTACCCCTGGATTAGAGACAAACTCCCCAGAGTAGTACTCACCTGAAGTTTTCTCAGTGTTGGGATCCATGGTAGTGTATGGTTTTGTGTTTTTTCTTTTTTACCTTTTGGAGTCACTCGCGTATTATGAAAGGGATCGGCCCTTGTGCGAACCGTCATTCCGTGTGTATTTATGTCGATAACGTTACCCACACCGTTGGAGTTGTGGGGTTTTCGTCGAGGCTTTGCGCGGCGCAGTACTGTTTTATCGCGCTCGGGGTTTGAGTTCGAGGGTACGCGGAGATCGTGAGATGGATCTGTTCAGCCTATGCCTTAGATTTTAGTGGCCGTGGGTTTTTAATCCACACCCCTTGCTAAAGTTTCCTACAGGTCCCTCCACGGGCGCCACTTATAATGCTCCTATTTCAGGCTGAGGTAAGCTCAGTCTTCTCCAGGATCCTGCTACAAGAAATTTGTAGTTTGTAGGAACCTCTACAGGAAACGGGGCCGGCCCTAACTAGGCTAGATGCAAGAGTGGAGGAGAATGAGGCGTAACCGTGCCCGTATGAGTTAGATCGTGAAGATAGTGAAGGGCACGAGGCGTTGTCACACTCGTGGGGTCGAGAAGGATAAGGAATGCGAGGCGTTGTCACACTCGTGGGGTCGAGAAGGATAAGGAATACGAGGTGTTGTCACACTCGTGGCACCTATCAGAGGATCAAGAATATTTTGAGAATTGGATTGGCCCGTACCGCGAAATTCTCGGTTGCGAATTGATGTCGCAGTTCCCACCCGGAAAATAGACTTACTCGGTGGGTTTATTTTGATTAAAATGCTCATTTATTGGACATTGGATATTTATTGTTTGGCTTAACGTACGGCGTATAGTACTTTATTGTAAGTTGCTGCGCGGAGCAACGTCTATCTCGCGGCCGGGTTCCCGAGTAAGTGTCTTGCACTTCTTTCGCTAGAACGCTCGGAACCTAGCATCCGCGGATCGAACTGGCTAGCTTAAACTTATGGGTGGGGGGATATGTGCTGACGGTGCGCCGATGGGCAATTTCTTTTGTCGAAAAGAAAACCGTCGCATCGAACCTTAGTGGGAGGGGAAAGTTTTTATGTCACAGTTGAGGTAGTGGTAGGAGAGTTATGGATGGGTGTAGGAGGGGTAGTCACGTGGCCGAACGGCGCGCGTGTGATGGGAGAAAAGTGGGTGGTTCGGAGAGTTTTCGTGTATTGTAGAAGATGGTTTATTTTTAGACAAAGTGTAACAAACCGTTTTGTGTCCGTCTGATTCAGCAGAGCTGGCTCAGCGGTCGGTGGATCAATGCAACGAATTTATTGGTTGCCTCGGCGACAAACAAGAAATGAGCTTGGGGTGGATTTCGGTCTGAATAGCGGTTCTTTATTGAGTATCTTAAGTATATCTTACGGCTATGGTATTTCTAAGTGCTAAGTATCTCGTGAATCCTCTCACCGTAACGCGACTGCCTGCGTGTGTTATGTGGCGCAATACCCGACTCCACCGTTGTTGAGGCTGATCGCAGGTGTAGCTCCGTTGGGCTACGGCTGTGGGGGTTCTGACTGGGCTACCGCCTCGTCCGCCGCTCACACAGCTCCGCACGCAATGGGTTCACCTGGCCAATGATCTCACCTTTACGCGGTGAGTTTCTGGGTTTTGATTGCCGTGCACGTCTCTGTAGTCTTCACTGGTAGCCGTCGTTCCTCCTGGTTGCACTACTTCGGTTTTCACTCTTAACACGTTCGTTTGGTGACACACTTGGTTCCCGCACTTGACTGTCCCGATTCACTGTCGCGGACCTCCTCTTATAGGCTCCCGGCGGCACAGCGTCCGCGTCGCCGCCTATCCGCAACGGTTCTTTTCCCTGGGTACTTTTCCATCGGCCGCTTCGTCTTCCCAAGCCTTCCGCACCGGGATCGGCCTACATGGCCTACATGGAATTACATGGCCTACATGGAATTACATGGCCTACATGGAATCCCCATGGGCTACATGGGATCTACATGGCCTACATGGGATCCACATGGCGCCTCCCGGTCCTCGGCTCTTGGACCCGCCGCTGGCCCAGTTCCGCCGTTTCCCTGTTCTGGGAGCGAGGCCCGCTCTATCCTCCAGCCTAACGGGAAAAGTCGCGCTCTTCTCTGGCCATTTCGCCGTATCCTCTACCAGCGTCTTGTGAGGAATATCGATTCCTCACACTTCCCCCTTTCTTCACTCTCAAAACTCCCGGATACCACCGGTCAGAGAGTTTTGCCCCGGAAGCCTGCCGGCGCTGTCACTCCACCTTTGGCGCGCAGTCACCTTAACGGCTCCTCCCGTGGCGCCCTCTATCGCTGTTTGGAGCTGGTTCCATCGCTCGCGATTTACCGCGGATGGCGATGATGGCCTATCGATCCCTTTATATCGATAGGGCTCTGGAACCAACTCCGATCGTGCGGTGCACGATAGGTGCGCGCTTGACTTGGAGCTGACGGCCCCACTCACGACTCACGAACAATTTCCGCCGGTATCTCGCGTAAAATTTCCGCCGCCCGCGTGTGCTTTCTTGCAACCTGTTTCTTGCACCTCCAATCTCGGCGTGGACCACGCTTTCCACCCTCTCGATGGTCTGCCTTTTTCCCATCTAATGAGACCCAACCCCTACCCAGGTATGTGTCATCGTTTTATTTGGTTTTCCTTTTATTTTTATTTTTCATTCATGCCTTTGTTTTTTCTTAGGTTTCTATAAAGGCCTCGGCGCTGCCCTCTGCCACCGACACCCGGTACCGCACCCCGCGTACTCGCACGAGCCGCTTCACACGCCGCCCTATCGGACGGGTGTCCTCCACGGCCCTCCTCACCTCCTCGGGCCACTCCTCGGCTTCCACCCGCCGCCATCGCTGGGGCTCTCCCGGCTGCCGTTCTGGCACGTAGTGCTGTCGCTGGAGCCGCGGCCGGCCAACCTCCCCCCTCGGCTCCGGACAGGAGGCCTGCCTTGCTAGGACCGGCCGTTCCTGCGCCTTAGCCGGTGAGGGCCACACCCACGGACCGCGCTCCAGTGTCTCCTCCGTGGTTGCCTCCGTTGCCGGCCTCGCGGCCGGCTCCTCGGAACTCGTGTCCTCGGGCTGACCAACTCCCGTCGCTGCCGTTCCCGACTGTACTTCCACCGCCGGCCCCGGGCCTTCGGCCGGTACGTCCTGCCGGGGTACTGGCCCCTCCGGTCCTGGTCCTTCACCTGGGCGCTGGCCTCGCCTTGGATCGCGCGCGTTGCTGCTTCGCGGCGGCTCCTCTTCCCACACCTGGGGCTCCTCGGCCTCGCGCGGCGCTGGTCCGGACGACCACGTGATGTGGATGGTCTGGTGGTGCCACACCAACCCATCCCGGACCGCCGTGTGCACGCTCTGCGACACGAACGGCCCCACCACCGCCTTCTCGGGCCCCTGCCACTGGGGCTGCGGCTCCGGGCCCCCTGGCTGCCCCTGCTGCGCCTGTGGTGGCGACTGCGGCCGCGACGGTGACTGCGGCTGCGACGGTGGCTGGGGCTGCGGCTGCCGGTGAGCCTCGGGTTGCTGCGGCTGCGACTGCTGCTGCGCCGGCGGCTGGGACCGCAGAGGCTCGTCTCCAACCATCTCCGCCGGTGCCCTTACTCGCAGACCCCTCGGTGGTGGCGGCGCCCCGTCCTTATCTCTCCGCTCCTCCGGCTGTGACGGCGGTGGCAGCTGCGACTGCGGCACTGACTGCGGCCGTGGCTGCGGCTGAGCCGGTGACGGCGGCTGCGACGGCTGCTGCGACGGTGGCTGCGTTTGCGCCCGTGGCTGTGACCGCGGCTGCGACTGCGGCTGAGTCGGCGGCTGAGGTTCTGGCAGCTGAGATTCCGGCTGCAACGACGGCGGCTGCGTCGGCGCCCGAGGCTCTGGCAGCTGGGATTCTGGCTGCGGCTGCGACGGTAACGGCGGCTGCGTTGGCGCCTGTAGCTGTGACCGCGGCTGTGACTGCTGTGGCGACGGTGGCTGCGACGGTGGCTGCGTTGGCGCCTGTGGCTGTGACCGCGGCTGCGACCGCGGCTGAGTCGGCGGCTGAGGCTCTGGCAGCTGAGGTTCTGGCTGCGATGGCGACTGCGGCTGCGTCGGCGCCTGAGGCTCTGGCAGCTGGGATTCCGGCTGCGGCTGCGCCTGCGGCTGTGTCGGTGGCTGGGCGTGCCGGTGCCCGCCTCCGCACTTCTCCGCTGGCGTTTTCCCCCGCGCAACCTTTGGGGGCGGCGGTGCCTCGCCCTCGCTCCCTGCTCGCGCCTCCGATCGCCGTCTGCGCTGCTCGCGAGCCTTTCGCCTTGCACTCTCGTGGTTGCCGGTTTCGCCTCGGGTCCTCCTGCGCTCGCGGTCTTCCTCGCGCCGCCGGTCGTCCTCCTTCCGCCGTTGCCGCCGCCTCTCCTCCTTCTGTCGACGCGCCTCCACCTCTTCCCGCCGCGCCTCTTCCTCTCGACGTCGCCGTGCCTCCTCTTCCCGACGCCGCGCTTCTTCTTCCCGACGCCGCGCTTCCTTCTGTCGTTGCTCTCTCCTCTCCCGCACGAGAACCTCCAGCATGCTCCGGACAAACGCCTTGTCCTCCTCTCGCTCCGCTTGCGTCAATTCCGCCTCTGCTGGCTTTGACGCCAATTTGGCCGACGCCTCCGCTGGCTTTGACGCCGCCTCTGCCGGGCTGGCGCCCTTCGCCTGCATCGACGCCAACTTGGCCGACGCCTCCGCTGGCTTCGACGCCTTCGCCGGCTTTGACGCCAATTTGGCCGACGCCTCCGCTGGCTTCGACGCCTTCGCCGGTGGCTTTGCCGTCGGCCGTGCGGCCTCCACTGCCGGCGACGGGACCGATGGCCTTGGCTTCGATGCCGGCCGCGTGTGCTCTACCGGCGGCTGCTCCGACGGTGGCTGCGTTGGCGCCCGTCCCCGCTGCGACTCCAACAGCGCCTTCTTTTCCGCGCGCGTAAATGCCGGAGCCGTGGCCACACACACGACGTCGTCGCTGTCTCCTTCCTCCGCGGTTCCTTCCGACACCTCCGGCGTCGGCGTCGGCGTCGCCCGTGGGGACCATGATGACCCGTCGAGCGACGACGCCATCAGCTCGAGCTCCGGAGTCTCGCCCTGAGTCCACCGCTCTCCACGCGAAGGCTCCGCCCGTCGCTGGCGGTGGGCTCGGGCCTCTATTCTTCCGTTCTGCTCCTCCACATATTTGAATATGCGCTCCTTCTTGACGTTTTCACCGCCCTGCTCTTTCACCATTTTTTTTACCTGCTCCGTTTTCAACATTATTTTTTTTTTTAACTTCCTTAACACGTGTTGTTGGCGTTGTTCTCTGCGACTACGGCGACAAAGTGATCGATGGTTCCAACAATCTTCCACCCGGCCGGTGGAATTCCGCTGCATTTCCATCGTCCCATCGTACGGTACTTCCCTCTATTCTTCTCGCATGATCCCGTTGCTTTCCTCTCTGTTGTTCGCCGCGATACCCTTTTTCTCTCCGGGACCACCGTTTTCCTGGCCGATTCTGGCTGTTCGTGTCGAATATCATATTCCCTACCTCCTTTTTTTTTTTTTTGTTTTTATATTTTGTTTATTTAATAATTATTATTTTCCTTTTTCCTTTAGTTTATATATATATTAATTTTTTTTTTTTTTTTTTTTTTTTTTTTTTAAAAATCCGCGCCGGTCCCGGTCCGTTCCAACCCCCGGCAACCCAGGTGAGTATCGAGGTCCGAGTCCTTCATCCACTAATTTCCTCTTCCTACAGCCCGTCCTGCGTCCCTGGTCCCGGATGTCGACCGCCGAAATTTCCCGGAGCTATGAGATCAATCGACCTTCCGCCCGGATGCACCCGGCGGTACGACCCTGGCTCGCCTTCTCCTCCCGGCCTTCGGTTCGGCTTCTGGCGTAACTTCTGCCCCATGCAGCCGCCCCGGACCCGAGGATCATCCGACTCCCCGGCCGACAAGCGGCGCATGGGCGAGCCTTCTGCCCGGCCGAACCCGACGGTTAGAGATGGCCAACGTATGCTGGACCATGAACCCGGACCTCTTGGCTCGTTCCCCCGACTCATCTTTCGAACCCCACCTGTTCGCTCGGACATCTTCCCGACCGGAGACCGGCCGATGCCTGCTCTGGCCGACAGGTAAGTCTTAGTCTCCTGTTGAACCTTGATTAATTCGCACATTTCCTTTTTCAGAACCATTACTGCCACCGGTCGTTCGCGATTCCAATTGAGAATTGTCCTCCCGTAGTTTTTGACTCCACGCGCCTCCCTCGTGGTGGTGCCGGCTCCACCCCGTGTCCTGTGTGCCACTTCCTGGAGTCGGTCCTTCCCGCTGGTAGCCGGACTCAGCCTACAGCTCCTCTGCGTCCTTCGCCGTGTCTCTACGCTCCTCCGTCGCCCCTTCCTCCGCTTGCGGCTTCAAGTCGGCGATGTGGACTGTCCGCGCCTGTTTATCGCCCTCCTTCCTTACCCTGCATATCACCGGCGAGGTGAAGTCTACCACCCGATACGGCCCGTCATACCTCGGTGCCAGTTTCGCCGCGAAGCCCTCCACTGCGTTCGATAAATGGTGCATTTTGGCCCACACTACCTCTCCTATTCTAGGTTTCCAGGATCTCCTTCGCAGGTTATAATGCCTTGCCTGATCCTGGGCCACCCGTTCCAAGTTTCGTCGCACCAACTGGAACAACTCCCGCAACTTGGTCGCGTTTTCGTCCGGTGTGTGGGTTTCTTGCCCCGTGCCAAGTGTCTCCTCGTCGTACAATGCGTTTGGCAGCCTCGGTTCTCTTCCTTGCACGATGAACGCTGGCGAGTATCCCGTTGATTCTGATACCGCCGAGTTCACCGCCAACATTAGCTCCGGCCACCTTTCATCCCAGCACCTCTGGTCCCCTTCGGTGAATTGGGCTATCATGGTCTTCACCGTCCGGTTGGTTCTCTCCGTTGGGTTCTCCTGTGGGGTGTACGGTGCCGTGAACTGGTGCCGCACCCCGCTGTGTTCCAGGAACCGTTGGAAGGCCCTGCTGGTAAATTGGACCCCATTGTCGGTGACCACCACCTTCGGCACCCCGAACCGGGCTATAATCCTTTCCCGGAAGGTCTTCGTTAATGCCTCTGCAGTGGCCTTTCTCAACGGCACTAGCTCGGTCCATTTTGAAAATCGATCCACCAGCACCAACAGCATGGCGTTTCCATGCTTTGACCGTGGTAATGGTCCTACGAAGTCTGCACAAACCGTCGCCCACGGCTCTTCGGGGACCTGCGTCAGCATTTTTCCGGCCGCCTGACGCTGACACGGCTTGGAGCGCATGCACGTTTCGCACTTCCTCACGAACCTTCTTACGTCGCGGTGCATTCCGGGCCAGTAATATCTAGCCGCTATCCTCGTTGCCGTCTTCCGGCTTCCCGCGTGACCAGCTTCTGGGATGCTGTGGTTCTCCCTCATGACCCGCTCCCGGAGATCCCGTGGGACGCAAAGCTTCCACGACGCCACCTCTTCGTCTCCTGCTCGGTGGGGTATGTGTCGGTATATCCGGCCCGCCTCTTTTACGTAGTCGGGATACTTCAACGGCTCTTTTTCCATTCTCTCCTCTATCTTCTTCAGCCATGTACACTCGGTACCCCGCTCCGGGCTGGCCTTTTCCTCGGTCATCCTCCTGCACCGCTCCGTCACTGGCTGCCGAGATAGTGCGTCCGCCACGATGTTCAGCTGCCCTTTCCTGTATGCAATCTCGAAGTCGTATTGCTGGAGCTCCAGCGCCCATCTCGCAATCCTTCCTGTGGGGCTCTCTATACTGTTCAACCATTTTAATGCCATATGGTCGGTGACCACCTTAAAGTGGTACCCTTCCAAATACGGCTTCAGTTTTCGGACCGCCCACACAATCGCCAGGCATTCTTTCTCCGTCGCCGAATAGTTCTTTTCGGCTGCATTCAAAGACCGGCTGGCATATGAGATGACCCTCTCGCCCTCTTCGGTCTCCTGAGTCAAGATGGCCCCCAGTCCGTAATCGCTGGCGTCCGTCTGGAGTACGAATCTCCTGGAGAAATCGGGACAGGCCAGAACCGGGTCCGCCACCAACCGGCCCTTCACAGCCTCAAATGCCTGCTGCCTTTCGGGCGTCCACTCCCACTTCGCCTTCTTCTTAAGTAAAGCGCTGAGAGGCTGCACCAACGTGGCAAATCCGTCCACGAATCTCCGATACCAGGAGGCTACGCCCAAATATTGCCGCAGCTCCTTGACATTCGTCGGCGGCTGAAGCTCCGCAATGGCCGCCACCTTCTCGGGGTCGGTACATATTCCCTCTCCTGTCACCAAATGTCCCAGATACCGGAGCTCCGTCCGGAAGAATTGGCACTTGTCCACATTCAGGCGCAAGTTGGCCTTCTTGAGTCTCCGAAACACCTCTTCCAGATTCCGCCGATGTTCCTCCCTCGTCCGTCCGATGACTATTATATCGTCTTGATAGGCGAACGCGTGAGGCATCATTTCCGGCCCGATTACTTGGTCCAACGCCCTCTGGAACGTCGCCGACGCTGAGTGCAGCCCGAACGGCATCACCTTCCAATAGAAAAGTCCTTTGCCCGGCACCGTGAAGGCGGTATACTGCCGGCTATTTTCCTCCAGCGGAATCTGCCAATATCCGTCCTTTAGGTCCAGACTGCTGATGAACCGCGCCTCTCTGAGCTGGTCCAGGATGTAGTCTATTCTCGGCATCGGGTACGCGTCCTTAATTGATTTCGCATTTATTTGGCGGAAATCCACACACAACCTCCATTTTCCCGTCTTCTTCTTGACCATCACGATGGGCGAGCTGTACGGGCTCCTCGACGGTTCAATGCGTCCCGTTTTCAACAGCTCGTCCACCTGTTGGTTGATTTCGGCCTGCATCTTGGGATTCTTGGGATAGTACCGCTGCTTGATCGGCTCAGCGTCCTTCATGGTGATGGAATGAACTGCCACCTGGGACACTCCCTCCATCTTCCGGAATTCTTCTAGTTCCTTGTCCAAGAACTCCTCATCCGTTGTCTCCTGGTATTTTCCACTGTGCCTGCCACCCTCCATGCCGCTCATTTCGCCGGCCGCCGGAGTTGACTCGCTTTCCGTCTCTGGGGCTTCCTCCGTAGCCAGCACCGCCACTGACAGCTTCTCTTCCAACCGCCTGTTCCGTCGACCTCTCGCAGGGATCACCACCCTGTGCCCCGCACAGGTCACCTCTGCTCCGACTGCGGCTATAAAGTCCCACCCCAGGACCAGCTCGTCAATAACTCCGGGCAATATGAGGAGCGTCATTGCGATCGCCTTATTCCCGAACGCCACCTCTACCTCGAGCTGAGAGTTGATCTCCTGGCTGTGTCCGTCCGCCAGTCGCACCCTCTTGCGAGTTCTCGTCTCCACTCCAACTCCTCGCAGCTGGTCCGCCAATTCGCAGCTAACAAAGCTACTCGTCGCTCCTGTGTCCACCGTGGCCTTCCACTCTCGCCCGGCGATGCTTACCAGGGCGGACAGCTGCACTTCCTCATCGGTCAGTCCACCGACTAGGCCGACGTGTGCCTCTCTCGAGTGTCTTCGGACCTCGGGGCCTCCAATTGCGACCCGGGCACGGCCCTCCGCGGCTTGGGTCGCGGTGCGCTTCCCGCGGGCTTACAGCATTGCCAGGTCGGTACCCCCACCTTGCCGCATCTCCAGCAGAACGTCAATGGCCGGCCCGTGCATGCCTGGGACCAGTGTCTATTGCTTCCACACCGGCGGCACGCGTTCTCGGGGTTCAGCACATATCCCCCCACCACATTGGTTTCCATTTGGTGGTCGCTAGGCGTTACCGATGGTTTCGGGTTGAAGCCGGTTGTCGGGTCGTCTCTACACCGCCGGCATACCTCCGTCGACGTCGTTCGCGTGAAGGGATTGGCTGCCCTGGCCCGGCCTGACGGGCTTTCCTTTTGGAATTCCGCCCGATCTCTTTCCAGGGCTTCGAATTCGTCCGCCAACTTCATCATCTCGTCCAAATCCCGACACCGGTGCGGCCGCATAAAAATCCGCAAATCCGGCACGCTATTCTCCCGGATGGCCTCTGCTTGTTGTTCCGGAGTGCGCTTGAGGGGACGCATGAGGGTCTGCATGTCCACCATGTAGTCCTTGAAGGATTCCCCCCACTTCTGCTTGCGATTCCTCACCTCTTGGAGCAACTTTTCAAAGTAGTCCCTTGGCAAGAAGTAGTCCTGGAAGCTTTGCACGAACGACCTCCACGTCTGCCACTGCCGATTGTTAGCGAGGAACCACATCAGCGCTCGCCCTTTTAGCAGTTCTGGCATCGCCCTTGGTATCTGGTCCACATCCAACCCGTACATGTCGGCCGACCATTCCACCTGCTCCAGGAACTCGAGTGGCTTTTCCGTTCCGTCGAAACGGAATGACCACTCTCTCACCTGTTTTGCCACGACGGCCGAATTGACTCGTGGCTGTCTCGCGGCCTCTTCCTGGGGCCTTCGTCGATCCTCCTCCATCCTCTCGTACTCCGCTCGACGCGCGTTTTGTTCCCGGGCTTCCGACCCGGCCGGTCTCTCCCCACTACTGGCCCGCTGCCGACTGGGTGTCTGGATTTTTAGTGGGACCGCCAGGCTCGCTATCAGTTCCTCCTGAAATTTTGACGGCGTCTTCCACAGCGTCGATCGCTCTGCACTTCCCCGCGGCATCAGGCGTTCATATGCACCTTCCCTGTCCTCAGGCTGCACCGCCGGCGAGATCCTGCCCGTTTTCATCTCCCACGTCTCGATCACGTCGGCAAACTCCGGTTCCGTCCCATGCTTCTCGACCCAGCCCTTAAACGCCTTCCGCATCTCATCCACGGAGCCCTCCAACTGCAGCCCGCATGCCTTGGCGCACTGCATCAGCTCCTCCTTCCTCAGCGAATGAATCCACTGCCGGCTCTTCATCTTGATACTCCTCTTGATACCCCGCTCAGCACCGTCCTTCCCAATGCACTCTCCTTTCCTTGCTTGTCTTGAGGCCCCACGTTGGGCGCCAGTTGTAACGAACCGTTTTGTGTCCGTCTGATTCAGCAGAGCTGGCTCAGCGGTCGGTGGATCGATGCAACGAATTTATTGGTTGCCTCGGCGACAAACAAGAAATGAGCTTGGGGTGGATTTCGGTCTGAATAGCGGTTCTTTATTGAGTATCTTAAGTATATCTTACGGCTATGGTATTTCTAAGTGCTAAGTATCTCGTGAATCCTCTCACCGTAACGCGACTGCCTGCGTGTGTTATGTGGCGCAATACCCGACTCCACCGTTGTTGAGGCTGATCGCAGGTGTAGCTCCGTTGGGCTACGGCTGTGGGGGTTCTGACTGGGCTACCGCCTCGTCCGCCGCTCACACAGCTCCGCACGCAATGGGTTCACCTGGCCAATGATCTCACCTTTACGCGGTGAGTTTCTGGGTTTTGATTGCCGTGCACGTCTCTGTAGTCTTCACTGGTAGCCGTCGTTCCTCCTGGTTGCACTACTTCGGTTTTCACTCTTAACACGTTCGTTTGGTGACACACTTGGTTCCCGCACTTGACTGTCCCGATTCACTGTCGCGGACCTCCTCTTATAGGCTCCCGGCGGCACAGCGTCCGCGTCGCCGCCTATCCGCAACGGTTCTTTTCCCTGGGTACTTTTCCATCGGCCGCTTCGTCTTCCCAAGCCTTCCGCACCGGGATCGGCCTACATGGCCTACATGGAATTACATGGCCTACATGATATCGATATCGATTATCGTTGCTGGCAGTTGTGTCTTCACCTCGCTCCGCCTAAATAATTTTATTTTTGTGAACAAAGGAAAGTAATTGTGTTGTAAATTCGCTTACTGTGTTTTAAACTGATTGTGCAACTAATTACTATCCGTGTTTATTCTTTTATAGTGCATTTGTGCAGTTAATTCCAATTGCAATTGCACTTTTGCAATTTTTGCGCATTCTTTCTAGCCCCACTCGTTCTTATGCTCAGCTCTGCACTTTCTTAATCGCAGAAGTTTTGTTGTTGCCTTTTCTAGTGCGGTGCGCTTGCTCTCTCTATACCGCTCTCTGTTTTTATCCACCCTCTGCTTATCTGTTATCTGTCTCTCCGCACACTTTCCGTTATTGTGATTGTTCTGTTCGTTCTTGCGCGCGCAATTGTGTAACACAAGCTAAAATTACTACTCTGTGCCCCACACCGACTTATATCTTACCTTTCTTTTTTCTTTTTTTCTTACATATTCATTGTTTCTAATATCAAACAATGACCACCTGTTGTGCAAAACGCTGTGACGCTCACCGTTCGGTAGCTACACGTCAATCATTTATTTTCTGCTGGTTGTGTGACAACACGGCTCACGCTAGCTGCGCGGGTTTTGGTCATTTGGGCGCTCGCGTCATTGATCTGATTAAGACCCGCTGCGGTCTCAACTGGACTTGTTGGGATTGCAAGCCAGTAGAAGCCGATATGCGAACTTTTATGAGACAGACTCATAACGAATTCGCTGCTGTCCACTCGGAATTCCGGAAATTGCAGGATAAGTTTACCTCAATGGAAGCTCATTTCAAAAATCTTACAATTTTAAATGAGTCTCCAAAGAGAAAAAAGGTTTCACCTAGTTTGCCCAGTGTTCACACTTCTAATTCTCTTGCAGCTAAAGACTCTGATGTTCCGCCTATCAGTTCGCCAGCATTGATCGACTTTGGCGCCAAAGAAATAGATGTACAGGCAACTACATCGAAAAAGACGTCTGGCTCACATGTCGGCTGTTCACCGGTGCCTGTGTCTGCCAAGGATGTCCAACCCGATAGTATTGCTCATCCAGTGCCTGTGATTGCCCAGGCTGTCCAACCGGGCAGTCACGGTCATACAGATGTCTGCATCACTGTTCCCCCTACGGAAGTTGATACTGCTGTCAGCATGGAAGTCGAAGTAGCTCCTTCCCCACCCGCTCGCACTGGCTCCTCAGCCAGCGCTATCACATCTGCTCCTCGGGTTGAACCCGCCTCTGCCTCACCCTTAAACCATGTGACCCCTCTTGACCGATCTACTCTTTTCGCTGTCGCTCCTCTAAAATCTATTTTCGTCTCACGTCTTATGGAATCGGCTACGGATGCTATGGTTCGAGAGTATATTTTCTCTAAATTAAACATTAATAGCTCCTCTGACATTGTAGTTACCAAATTTTCTTTTAAAGAAAAACGTAGTATTTCCTCCTTTAAAATTCTTGTTCCGGAGAGGTTTGTTAAGACCGTGTTGGAACCCTCTTTCTGGCCAGAGCACACTATCTGTCATATTTTCAATAGTCGATCACGGTCTTCGCAACCCGCTCCTCGGGTAGGAATCCTTCCAACTCCTTCTACTGATCTTCCATCCACTTCAAAAAACTGAATTCTTCCCCACCTCTAAGGATCACTTATCAGAATGTACGTGGCCTGTGCAGTAAGCTCACCAAACTACATGCTGATAGTGCAACTTTTGATTTTGACATTATCGCCTTCTCTGAAACATGGCTCAATTCCTCAATCTCGGACTCCGAGATTTTTGTAGATAATTTTAACATATATAGATCTGATCGACCATCTCGAGGTGGCGGCGTCCTAATTGCTGTTCGTTCCGACTTAACTTCCCAACTCTTTTCCATCGATGAGCTCAACACCATTGAAATTATCGTTGTTAAAATTCGTCTGTGTTCTTTTAACTTATTCATATCATGCTCTTACATCCCACCGTCCTCTGAATTTACAATTTATATGCTTCACGCTGCCCATATCCAGTCCGTTTCGTCTCAGCTTGGTGATTCTGATCGTCTTATTGTCCTCGGTGACTTTAATCTCCCTAATGTTACTTGGTCCCCATCCAAAGACTCAAACTTAATGTTTCCATCTATGCAGCATGACTTTGTTGATTCTCTGTCCGATACATCGTTAGGCCAGGTAAATGGCATACGCAATAGCATGTGTAGGACCCTTGATCTCGTCTTCACTACCGACGCCTCGAGCACTTTGGTTTGTCAAGGATCACCTCTATCATTCCCCGAAGATCCATACCATCCCACACTTTCAATTGATCTCTTGTTACCATCTTCAAGCCCTATACAGTCGTTTATTAAGCCTTCAAATATTTATTGCTTCAAGAAGGCTGATTTCCTCTCCTTGAATACTGCCCTATCTCAGATAGATTGGTCATTCCTTGACGATTTCCAGGAAATCGAGTCTGCCACGAATGCATTCTATAGCACTATTTTTTCCATCTTTCCCATGCATGTTCCTTTAGTTACCCCCTCCAGAAATCTGTCTGGTCCTATCTGGTTCACCCCTAGACTAATAAATCTGAAGAATTTAAAATCCCGTATGTACAAGAAGTTTAAAAAATCCGGTTTGCAATCAGACTTTTCGAAATACTCAATTGCAAAATCGAAATTCTCCTTATTTAATACTTTGTGTTACAACAGATACTTGACCCAATGCAAGCTTAACTTTAAACGTGACCCTAAACAATTCTTCAGGTTTGTTAATTCTAAACGTAAATCTTCCCGATTTCCTTCTTCTCTACACTTAAATGGTAGTTATGCCGATAACGATTGTGATATTGCTGATCTGTTCGCTTCCTTCTTCCAACGTTGCTACTCTGTCCCTTCTATTAACTTTCCCTCTATCCTAGCCTCATCGAACGACTTTAGTAGTAGTTACTCTTATCCTATTCCTATAAATAGTTCCAACTGTATCCCTCACCCCTTCATCGACTATGATGGTCTCCTAACAAATTTAAAATCGTGCAAGTCTTCGTTCTCCACTGGGCCAGACTCGGTTCCGAGTGCTGTTCTAAAACTTTGTGCCGAATCTCTTTGTGTGCCTCTCCTAAAACTTTTCAACTTGTCTCTCAAGACTGGTGACTTTCCCAGCGTCTGGAAAGAATCTTTTATAGTACCCTTTCATAAGAAGGGATCTAAATCTGATGTCTCTAACTACCGTTGTATTTCCAATTTATCTGCCATTCCTAAACTCTTTGAAAAAATAATCACTGCTCAGCTGCAACACTTTTGTAGTTCTGTATTCTCTGAATCCCAGCATGGATTTATTAAACGTCGCTCAGTTTCCACTAATCTCCTTGAATTTTCCACCTTCGTAACTTCGGGTTTTGCTAAACAGTGTCAAACTGATGTCGTTTATACTGACTTTAGTAAAGCCTTCGACTCTGTTAATCATAATCTACTTATTCATAAACTGTCTCTTCTAGGGTTTCCGACTAAGCTTCTATATTGGACTAATTCCTACCTTTGTAACCGCTCTCAGCGTGTCTGCTTTAACTCCTCTCTCTCTAAACCTGTTATTGTCTCATCGGGGGTTCCTCAAGGTAGCCATCTGGGTCCCTTGCTATTTAACCTATTTATTAACGATCTTCCACAAATGTTATCTCATTCCCGTATCCTAATGTATGCTGATGACGTTAAGCTATGTTTTTCCTACAGTGACCCCTTATCCCCACTATCTTTGCAATCTGATCTTGATGCCCTTAACAACTGGTGCCTAATCAACATTCTACCTCTTAACATTTCTAAATGCTATATAATGACTTTTCACCGCAATAAGCCATACCTTTTCGACTACTCTATCAATAACTCTATCCTTCAACGCCTTTTCAAAGTAAACGACTTGGGCATTACCTTTGTACCTAATCTATGTTTCAACTCTCATATCTCTACTATCTCTAACAAAGCCAAAGGAGTCCTTGGATTTGTCAAAAGATGGTCTAAGGAATTTACAGACCCGTATACCACAAAACTTCTGTATGTTTCTCTGGTCCGGCCTATCTTGGAATATGGTTCTTGTGTCTGGTCTCCTCATTACCAAAAATTTCAGGATATGCTCGAATCAGTACAAAAACAGTTCCTCATCTTTGCCCTCCGGGGACTCAATTGGGACCCTTCGATCCATCTCCCTTCTTATGAAAGTAGGTTGCGCCTAATTAATCTCCACTCTCTTAAATCCCGTAGAACCTGCCAAGGAGTTCTCTTCCTCCATAAGCTTCTCTCTGGTGAGGTCGAATCGACTGCCCTCATCAACCTTATTAGTATTGCTGTTCCTTTCCGCCCGACTAGGCATTACTTCCCTCTTCATCTCCAACTCTGTCTTTCTAACTACTCGGATTATGAATCTTTCCGTAGCCTTTGCCGTAACTATAACCAATTTTTCCATCTGTTTTCCTTTGATACTAGTTCTAATTTGGTCAAATTTATCTTAATCAATAACTTAATTTAATTTAAATAGCATTAATTTAGAAATGTTCGGCTACCGGCTCTTCTCTTACCTAAACTTGGCTGTTGGTGGGATCTTATCGGCTACTGAGCCGATTATCAGCCCCACCGGGTCTGAGTATTGGCTTTGGCCCTTTAGTTTAATTATTTGATATGTAATTTTACCCTTATAGTTTAACTGTACATTGTTAAACTTTAAACAAAATAAACAAATAAACAAATAAACAAATAAACATGGAATTACATGGCCTACATGGAATCCCCATGGGCTACATGGGATCTACATGGCCTACATGGGATCCACATGGCGCCTCCCGGTCCTCGGCTCTTGGACCCGCCGCTGGCCCAGCTCCGCCGTTTCCCTGTTCTGGGAGCGAGGCCCGCTCTATCCTCCAGCCTAACGGGAAAAGTCGCGCTCTTCTCTGGCCATTTCGCCGTATCCTCTACCAGCGTCTTGTGAGGAATATCGATTCCTCACAAAAGGTAATTCTTAAACTTAAGCTTTTTACTCCTCCATTGCCGGTGCGGCGTGGTGAAATGTAACAGCGCCTTGGGGTTCGTTACACAACACAAAAGAAAAAAAAAAAAAAAACAAAAGTCCAAAAGTTAAACAAAATAAAGAAGTAAACAGTGAAGAAACAGCGTATCGGCGGAACCTACAGAAGCGACAACCGAGTGAAGCGCAGAACGATGCAAGCTGCAAAGCAATTATTTCGTTTGCTGACTTCTTACTTTTATCTGTTTGGTCGTTCATAGAAACAAAATGAAAATACCTTAACCCTTGTCACCCCCTTAAATCTTCACAGAGATATACGTATTTGCATTATGATTTTTCTATTCTTGATATATTCAAATGAACGCTTCTATTCAGCCGGCTGTTGTGTTGAAAATTAAAATTTAAAAATATAAATATAAATACGAAAAACCGATTAGAATTCTTAGGTTATAAATTTAGAATATTAAAGAAGAATATTATTAAAGAAGAAATTTTAAGTAAAGAAACTTGGTGGAAGAAATTCGTTATGAAAATTATTAAGAAACAAATCTAATTAAGTAAAATTATCTAGATTAAGTTTATCTACTTAAAGTATAAGCAAATAGAATTAGGGTACAACTATACCATTAGTCAATAAGAAAACAAGAAAAATAAAACTATTGCGCTTTATGTAGCCATGGTGTCGGTTAAATATGATTACATCTTGTACATTTTTAATTGATCTAAATTATTACGTAGTAATAAATGCACTGTATTTCCTTGAAGTAATGTAAAGAAGAAAAGGGAAAAGAAGTATTGAGGTATTTAGTTCAGGATACTCAGAGAAAAGGCCAACGTTAAGACCGGCCTTAGGCCTTATTTTGGCACCTAATGTGGGGCGAACTAATTCGGTTCCCATAAGTCAGACAAAGGATATAAGAACTCCCAGTTGTGCGTGGGATATATAATTACATTACATATTTTTGGTGGGGAGGACTAGTTCGAGATCGCAGTTTCTAAAACACCAGCAGCAGCGTGATTAAGATGTATATTTACATTACATATTTTCCACGACAGAGCATCGACTGAATTAGTTCCTTCATTTTTCGTTTCAGCTTTATTCTTAAATTTTCTATCGTATTCAGGGTTTCAAGTAGAATTACTGGCGAAATAGATGGGTCGCGGGATCGAAATAAATGGGTGGCGGGATCGCGATTCTACCCCGAGTTAACTGCTTTTGATTAATCCAATATATAACTTTTATTTTATATTTAATTCCTGAGTGGCTGGCTGCCACGCACACTAACTCAGAATTATACATTTGGAGGAATTCGAATTATAGCTAGGGCCACATGTGCTAGCTTGAATCAATTAGGATAGCCTCTTGAAAAGTTAGAGAAACTTGACAGTTTCTGGGTGGTCACTAACATGGCAGTGGGTTATTTTCTCATTTTATTCGAATACAATATTTCTTCGTGTGAATATCCAAGATTGTGCGGCCCATGATGTCATGACTAAAAACATGTTCGTTGAATTGTTGCACCTATCGAATATTCTTCTTCTTCTTTGTTTGTTTATTTGAATAGGACAATTACTCAACTCGAAAGAAATTTGACCTCTTTTTCAGATCATTACGGATAAGAAATACTTTCAGAAATAAGAAAAAAAAACAATTATTTGTAAATTCATATTCATTTAGAATTTGTTTTGGGTGAAACTTCACCACGAAGACATAATTGCTGAACATAGTCTCAGAGTGTGTGTGCCTGTAGTTAGCCAAAGGAATCATTTAGTTCATACTCGAAGCTTAGAGTTACCGACTATACAAGGAACGGATTAATCAGTTTTTGTCCAATTCAAGTGGCACAGGGGATCCTTCTTGGGCATCCCTAGTTGAGAGCCTGGAAGCGATAATCGAGGCAAAGTTAGCAGGAAGAACCATACAAAATTCTCCTTCAGCAGCTAATGCTACAACTGCAACACGAGATGCTTGAAAATATATCTGCTAGAGAAATTAACATGAATACTCGAGAAACCAATCGATTCCGGAAAAGAGTAAACATTTAATTCAGAATTGGGGTTTGCGGCTTGATGGAGCAGCGTATACAGGCTTCGAACGACTGTCTGTCTTAGCAACGACTATCTTAGCAACTAGTTTAAGTCCATCTGCAAAAATCTACAAATTCTCCTCGTAGGTAAAGCGAAAAATTGGTATTAGCAATGTCGAAAGGAAGTTGGCCTGATCGAGTGGCAGGAGTTCTCTACGGCACTTAAACGGCAATGTGTAGATTTTCGTTCTGACGATAAGACAGAAGAAAAGAGGAGAACTAGAAATCAGGAAGTAGGAAAGCTTTGATGACTACTATGATGACTAACGAGCATTGCAACTCGGTTGACAGTACCGCTAGAAGAATCACGACTCATCAAAATTCTTATTAGAAATCTTCGCATGGAAATTCGGCATCTGATTTTATTGGAAGATATTTTATCCACGTGACAATAAAGAACAATGTGTCGCATGAGAGAGAATTTGATAGCAGAACAAGCAGTGTTAAAGTCACAGAACAAGAGCTTTGATAATTTCGGTAAGCAGAAGAAAGTAGTAGTACTGGAAAACAAACAAGAGCTTTTTTAAAGTATACCTACCAAGTGAAATAGATGCGGTGCAGTTGCCAAAACGTATTCTAAAATGTTAGAACTGTGAGCAGGAAGGACATTGTTGGGACATGTACACTCAAATAAGAACAATCTTTTACTATGGATGCGGAAAGAAGAATGTATATAAGCCACAGTGTACAGTTTGTCTTAGTAGAAAGTCGGAAAACCAGAAAAAGTCTATTCGATCAAGATCGTGATTTGGCCCCGATGTAGATCAAGGAAGTACTCATTTTGAACAGGTGGTCATTCTAAAAGAGACAGAGTTAGAGTCATCGAAAGGAAAGGGCAAAATAATTGAATCAAAGTCCGGGAAGTTTACGGCATGTCAATAAATATAGTGAACGGCTCAAAGATTACGAAACTACTTTTAGTAATTCAGGCAAAATCAGGTTATCTATTTAATGACCGAGAAAGTTCTGGAACGATGTTAAAAATACAAGAAAATTACTAGTATCATCTATTGTAGATTGTGAAGAGGATGGAAGACTTTACGCTAAAGTTTCCTTTTTATATTTTGAACAGTTTAATTTACTAGACACAGGGGCGAACATTAGTTGTGTCTGATCCTGCAACAAAAGGCTGGTCAAAATACTCAGGAAAAGGTCATAAAATCGTAGGAAATATTATAGCTACCATTACGTCTAACAAACTTAGCAGAGATTTACAATTATTCGCCATTCCATCATTGCACGAAAGGGTAATATTGGGAATAGATTTTTGGAAACCATTTAATTTAGCTGCAAACTTAGTTACTAGCTACAATTTTACTACTGACAATTGGTTTCAAATTGTGAAATTCTTGGTCTAGGACGTCATTGAAGTTTCTTCAAGTGCTTGGAGATCTCCAATGCGTTCGGTTAAAAAGCCAGGCAAAGTACGGCTGTGTCTAGATGCGAGGAAAATCAATGCAGTCACTGAAAAGGACATTACCCATTAACAATCATAAAAGGAATATTTTTGAGAACGCCGACATCAAATATTATTACTAAATTAGACCTGAAAGATGCCTTTTGGCAGATTAAGTGTGTCCGATTACGGCTTTTACTAATCCAGGAAGGCCTTTTTACCAACGCACCTTAAACGATGTGCAGATTAATGGATGAGCTTATCCCACCAGATTTAAAACATTGCATTTTTGGTTATCTGGATGATTTGGTCGTAGTATCAGATGCATTTGATATGCAACGTTGCATATCCCAGAGATTTGGGATATGTGATTGGAGGTGGAGGTATTGCTACATATCAATCACACAATTAATTTCAAACTAGATGACATTTCCATGGACAGATGAAACTCAAAAGGCTTTTGAAAAAGTTAAGATCGTAATAACTTCAGCACCGGTCTTGCAGAAGTTTTATTTACATTGTGTAATGAGTGATTTTGGGGTAGGAGCAGTGTTAACTCAACGAGGAGATAATGATGAAGAGAGACCAATTGCGTATATGAGTAAGAAATTGAATACCGCACAAAGGAACTACAGTGTAACCGAATGGGAAAGTCTAGCAGCACTGCAAGAAATTGAAAAATGTAGATGTTATTTGGAGCTTCAGAGATTTGAAGTGATGACGGATCATGCCAGCCTAACTTTGCTAATGAAACAATGGCACTTGAAATGTAGACTTGCGAGATGGGCGATACAATTGCAAGGGTATAGATTTTCTATAAGCCATCGTAAAGGAAAGATCACGTAGTAATATATGAAAAAGAAAGGTGGAGGTAGTTGAAGGCATAGGGCCGTGAATCGATTTGAATGCTGAAAATTTTTAGGAAGCAGAGTATCTATCCCTACTAGCTCGTGTGTCAGGTGATCAAGACAAAAATATCCAGACATGAGAATAGAAGAAGAATTGTTCTATATACGTATTGAAAATAATAGAGGAGCGGAAAGTGCTAAAGATAATCAGTGGAAACTTTGGATACCGCAGAGTTTAGCAAGGAGGTTATATCAAGGGCTCATGATTGTGTCGTAGCAGCTCATGGAGGGATGGGAAAAACTTTTGAGTTGGTTAGGAGACAATTTTATTGGCCGAGAATGATTCAACAAATTCGAGATTATATTCGAAACTGCGAAGTGTGCAAAAGAACAAAAGCAACCAACATCATTTTACGACCTATACCATTGTAAAGACCCAAGGTGCTTTACAAGCTGCCGACTACGGGGGCTACCTGCTATCTGCATCGCATATTCTTTGATTACGATTATTTGATTATTGATTATTATTATGGTTCTTTGATTATTCCTTTTCTTTTGTTTATTATTACCATTATCACCATTACACGATTCGCCACTGAAGGCATTATTATTAGTATTCATGTAGATTTAAGTTAGTAATAAGTTACATTCTAAATACACCCGCCAATGAAGGCCATAAAAACACAGCAAAATGAGAAACGCAGAAATGAGTCGATAGGTAAAAGCGGGGGGGGGTCACACCGAGACTATCGATTGCAAAAACGAAAGGGGAGATAGATCGCGAGAGTGAAGAGGCACCGAGGAAAAGAATCGAGAGACACTCGAAGCCAGACCTCGAACGAAGGCAGTCGAAAAACAAGAAAACCTCACGCGGAATCATCAACCAGCACGTGCTCGCCTACACCTATTTCGTACACCTAGTTGTTACACCTATTTCGTACACGCGCCCTCACCCATCTCGGTCTTCGCGGTTCGGTAGTGTGCAAGAATAAAACCAACTCGTCGCGCGGCCAACGCCACATGGCTATAAGGCCACGATCTCCCGTAACCAACATTGCGAGAACTCTCAGACATACAAGTAAGTGAAGCTTTACACGTGGTGCAGCTAGGGCCACCAGCTAGGTTCATTGGTGTAATAAAAATTCTGAACAAAAATACAACTACTTTTGTCTTTTTATTCATTCATCCGCATATACATATTACACGTTATCCCAATCCCTCCTAGTAGCCCTCCGAGTCGTCGCGATTACGCACGTCTCAGTAGCATCCTCCAGTAGCTAGTGGCTGTCGCGATTACGCACAGTCAATCCCGCCTAGAACCCCAGTAGCCTTCCGAGTCGTCGCGATTACGCACGTCTCAGTAGTATCCTCCAGTAGCTAGTGACTGTCGCGATTACGCACAGTCAATCCCTCCTAGAACTCGCGATTACGCACGTCTCAGTAGCATACTCCAGTAGCTAGGGACTGTCGCGACTACGCACAGCCAAACCCCCCTAGAAACCCGTAGTCTCACGAGTCTCTTACACGTGGTGCAGCTAGGGCCACCAGCTAGGTTCATTGGTGTAATAAAAATTCTGAACAAAAATACAACTACTTTTGTCTTTTTATTCATTCATCCGCATATACATATTACACGTTATCCCAATCCCTCCTAGTAGCCCTCCGAGTCGTCGCGATTACGCACGTCTCAGTAGCATACTCCAGTAGCTAGGGACTGTTGCGACTACGCACAGCCAATCCCCCCCTAGAAACCCCGTAGTCTCACGAGTCGTCGCGATCACGCACGTCTCCGTAGCGTCCTCCTGTAGCTAACGGTCGGCGCGACCACGCACGGACGATCCCCGCTAGAAACCCAGTCGTGGTACGAATCGTCGCGATCACGCACGGATCCGTAACACCCTCCCCCTTGTTAGAGTTCCTCGTCCCATGAGCTGCCACTACAACGCAGGGTTCAAAAAGCCCCGACAGCGTGTAAACGACGGCCAGAGTCCATACGCCGTCTAGTAACGCTAGCGGCCGTAGGGTCGTAAGAGCCGTAGCGATCACGCGCACCCCGGTAGAATCGCCCTGTTCACCGCAGAGGTTATGGCGAAATCTCGTCACCCTGCAAACACGCCACACGCTTGACTCTCCCAGACGTGACCCAGGTACTTTCTTTTGCCTAAGGTCTCCCAACAACTACAAATTTTCTTGTAGACGACCCTGGACAGGCTGAGCTTACCCCAGCCTGAAATAGGTTCCTTACAAGTGGCGCCCGAGCAGGGACCTTAGGGAGATTCAAGAGAAGGTAATCGTCACAGACCGCAAATCTACCGCCACTAAAACCACGTGCCTGTAGTACAGTCAGAGCTTTAGCTCTTTAGCTTTAGACACATGCTTACCTACATACGCCCACGTCACCGACCGAAAATCATACATACAAACTCACACACACACACACTTTTCCACTCCCGAATCGTGATCAAGACGACGGCGAAAACAAGTACAGTACAGTCCCAAAAAAACCATCGCAGTGCAAATACAGTGCCGTCCCAAAAGCCATCGCAGTGCAAATACAGTGCCGTCCCAAAAATTCATCGCAGCGCAAATACAGTGCCGGTCCATAAAACCATCGCAGCGCAAATACAGTGCAGTCCCAAAAAAACACGACAGTGCGAACACCGCGCCCCGACTATCGCGATCATCGCGACACAGACGCAGTGCCAGTGCAACACGCCCAGTGAAGAGCCCAAAGCTAAAGCCCCTGAAAACAAAACCCCAAAGTGCAGTGCGTAAAGAAAATATTGAACGACGTCGCTGAAGGCGAAAAACAAACAAGACGATAAGCACCAGTCAAGACAGTGCAAAATAAAACCTAGCGAGCCAGCTCTAGTCAGCCCGAGTTACGGTTACGCCCCGTTCACGTATTCCCACGTCTCGAGCTCCTACTCCTTTTCATGGACCAGAGCACTGACCACGATCAGAGTGAGTATTACCCCACAGAAGCAATACAAAATCCTGGGGTGGGTACCGGTTGGATATACCAACGCCGCCGGGACGAACTCGAAGGTTTTGCAGACGAGTTCGGATTCGACAAAGAAGGCACAGTCGACGATCTTAGGAAGACCTTCGCTATATTCACTGAAGGTAAACTCGACTGAAGGTGGACTCGCCTGGCAGAGCTCGAAAGGCAGTACTCCAGATCCGCGGGGCGTTCCAGATCCCCGCAACCCGCCGTCAAAGCCCCGTCCGAGAAGAAGAAAGTCGTAGACCAAAAGCTCGGCTTGCTAGACCCTTCAGCCACCGCCAGCAAAGGCAACGTGCCCCCGATTGTCTTAACGTCAGAGGGGAGCGTTCAAATATCCAGGTCAGCAGAGTCCAGCCCGGTGCAGGCGAGGAGAGCCTTTTCCCAGATCGACACCACACAAGCACTTCACCCCTCCGCACCTTCCAAGTGGCCGATAAGATTCGACACTGGGGTATTCAGTTCAACGGCCACGATGACCCATTGGCATTCGTAGAATTACTCGAAGAACGTGCCCTGTCGTACGTGAATCATCTCCCGCGAGTCATGGTTGAACTTCTTACCGACCGAGCTAGCCGTTGGTTCCGAACCAGTCGACTCCAGCACGTCCCCTGGGCCGATTTTCGTCGGGAATTCCTTACCTTCTTCCTTCCACCACGATATTTTGAGCAATTGGAAGATAAGATACGGGCCTGTAAGCAGTCGACTGGCGAGTTATTCAAGGACTTTGTCATTGACATCCGTCTACTTATGCACCACGCGAGGTACGACGCGACCCAAGAACTAAAACGCATCTACGACAACGCTTTACCTGGATACCAACTGTACGTGTGGAGACACGAACTCCAAAGTCTGGCCCAGCTCACGCAACTGGCCGTGGAGTTCAAGAGCGTTCAGAGACAACAAGAATCAGGTGGTTGGCACGCATACGCCGTCAATTCACCGCGAAGGATACCCCGACACGATCGCCATGAGTTAATACAATACCGAATACAATCGACCGGAGTCTCACCAGAATCGGAACCCGTTTCGCCAAACGCCCAACAATCACGGGGATCCCATGACCAAACCTGACCCGGCCCAGACTAGCACACCCGCTGGAGAAGTAGCCAACCGGACGATCCAACACGACGCACTGCCCATAGCCAACGCGCGCACGGCATGTCGACGATGCGGCGGAGCGGACCATTTATACGCGAATTGCCAGAACCGTCTCCTCTTATTCTGTTGGGAATGTGGCAAACGCGGCGTCAGGACCATCCAATGCTGCCGACGAGAAACCTCGGAAAACTAGCCGCGTCCTCGACTGAGATGGGATCAGCCGAGAACGACGCCAACCATAACCCACGATCAAAGAAGCCCTTGCACGTGCACGACGGCCAGATAGTGGCGATGGTGACCATTGGTGGACAAACCACGGAAGCCACTATCGACACGGGAGCGACCCGAAGTTTTGTCAGTCAAGACCTGGCAAGACGATTGGCCACCGACACGAATATACAGGCAGCAGCGACGCGGATACGCCTAGCGGACGGGTCAGTGAGGGAGATTACTCAAATCTTACTTACGCCCACCCAACTGCATACACGCCAGGTACAAATACCCCTTTCGATACTACCGAACATGGTCGAAAGTGTGATCCTGGGGATGGACTTTTTGTGCGCCATAGAAACCACGATTCAATGTGGCACTACGCGTCTACATCTTAAAAGTCGCTGCATCAACGTCGACGAACCACGACGACGGCTACGACACCCCCAACCAAGAACAAGAATCCACGACAAGCAACAGAGAACATGCCCACGGCATCACCAACACAGAGCAAGAATCCACGACAAGCAACTGAGAACACGTCCACGACATCGTCATCAGACAATACGGATCCAAGGCCAGCAACAGTAACCCTGGCCGCGGATACAGCACCAACTAACATAACCCAAAGCCAAGCGACGGGTAAGACGGCCACGAGAAGGCTAACCGAGACTACGAGCATACGGACGCCTTCAGAAAACACGAGTACGCGAATATCCACCGAGATTACGACCACCAGAACGCCCACAGAGAACACGATTACGAGGATCGCCTCCAGGACCACGAGTTCGTGGACGACAACAGAGTCCACGCACTTCAGATCATCAACAGAGTGGACGAGTATGCTAACTTCAACGGAGCTCACGAGCGCCACTACGCCGACAGAGATCTTCAACTCAGCAAACACCGTCGGACCCGGGGACATGGACGCCGCCAGGCTAGTGACGCCCACGGACTCGGAGTTTCGACAGGCGCCGAGCCCAGCCATCACAGCCAACACTACGCCGGTTATCGCCAATATAAACCATATCCTCGAACGTCTCAAGAACGCACGATTTATCACGACCTTAGACTTGAAAAATGGATACTGGCAAGTACCCATGGCCAGAGATAGTCGCGAAGCAACGGCTTTCACAGTACCTGGGAGAGGACTCTACCAGTGGAAAGTAATGCCATTTGGGCTACATTCGGCAGCCGCGACTTCGTCGGTAAGGACTATGCTGAACATTTGTAAAATCTAAAGCAAGTTTTCTCGAGATTGCGTAAGGCCAACCTCCGGATCAACGCCGACAAATGTGCTTTCTTCCAACGCCGGAAGAAACGCCACACTGACCCTGACAAAATAGCGGCAGTGAACGACCTGAGACCGCCAACCAACCTCAAAGAGCTTCGCCAGTGCATCGGGATGGCATCGTGGTACCGCAGGTTTGTCCCGAATTTCGCCGCCGTAGTCCAGCCCATGTCCCAGCTTTTGAAGAAGGGAAGTGCGTGGACATGGACCCCGGAGCAACAAGAGACCTTTGACAACCTTAAAGTACTCCTAACCACCGCTCCCGTCCTCGCTTGCCCTGACTTCTCTGTAAAGTTTTCACTACAAACTGATGCGAGCAACCTCGGAATAGGCGCCGTTCTTACTCAAGACATCGAAGGCAAGGAACGAGTCATTGCATACGTCAGTCGGCGCCTCAACCAGGCCGAGGAAAATTACTCCGCTACGGACAAAGAATGTCTAGCCGTAATATGGGCGATCAGGAAACTCCGTTGTTATCTCGAAGGCTACCGATTCAACGTCATCACCGACCACCTCGCGTTAAAGTGGCTTAACACCCTCGAAAGCCCTTACGGGAGAATGGCCAGATGGGCACTCGAACTACATTAGTATCAATATGACGTACAATACCGACCGGGTAAACAGAATGTGGTGGCCGACGCATTATCGAGGCACCCATTAGAAACCCTCGCGTATTTGGACGATGAAAAGACGGACTGCCGCTGTGTTGAGGCAATTACGTTGCCTATAGGGTTAATCGTAGAAATAGAAAGAGAATAGAAATGTCCATGAAATGTTATTGTCTCTTATACCAACGGAGCTCATGCTGGCAGCGGCCGCTCATGAAGAGGGCGACGCTGCTAGAATAAAACACTCTTTCATTGAAGTCGAAACAGCGCACAAGTGTTTTCCTGTCGGTCTGTCCGGTTCCCGTGTCCCGAAATATTCTATATATCTGTGCTTAACGGCACAAACAGTGTTCAAGTGCAACGTTTGGATTTGCACCAAACATTTTGAAACAGAGAATACGACAAGTACAAGACGAACCCTAGAAGTACCCGGATTATACCTACGAAAACGGCCAACTCTACCGACACTTGGGACACCGAGCCGACGATGAAGACTACGTTTCGTGGAAGCTTTGCGTACCCAAAGATAGCCTCTGAGGGTATTACGCGAATGTCACGACCAGCCGACCGCCGGACACCTCGGCGTACGGAAAACCATCACTAGAATATCACAGAGATATTACTGGCCGGGCATGTATCGAGACGCGCGCCAATACGTCCGAGGGTGCCTCAGCTGTCAAAAGTTTAAAATAACGCAACAGAAGCCCGCCGGTAAGATGCTCACCCGTCAAGTCAACGAGCCATTTGCGACACTGTGTGCCGACTTCGTTGGACCCCTGCCACGCTCTAAAAGAGGGAACACCACCTTACTAGTGTTCTTCGATATTTTTTCAAAATGGGTCGAATTGGTTCCCCTGAGGAAAGCCACTGCAACGAACCTCGAACGGGCCTTCCGAGAGCGCATTCTCAGCCAGTTTGGAGTCTCTAAGCTGTTCGTATGTGATAATGGCACCCAATTTACCAGCCGATCCATCAAAGCGTTCCTCAAGTCAGCCGGAGTCGCGTTACAACACACCGCGCCCTACTGCCCCCAAGAAAATCCATCCGAGAGGGCTAATAGGACTATCAAAACGATGATATCCCAATTCATCACGGAAGAACAAAGAAGCTGGGACGAACTACTACCCGAGTTGTCCCTGGCCATCAATTCCAGCGTCTCGGATACGACAGGATTCAGCCCCGCTTTCCTGATACACGGACGAGAACCCCGCTTGCCTGGCGCCTTATACGACTAGGTCACTCCCGGAACCGGGACCACACCGGAATCAGTGCTCGCTAAGGCAGCCCGGCTGAAGGAGATATTTGACATCGTCCGATACAGCAACCAACAAGCAAGCCAGGAACAAGGACGCCATTATAACCTACGTAGAAGACACTAGCGCCCGACGATCGGATCTTTGGTATTAGTACGCCAACATCACCTTTCTAACGCCGCTGATGGCTTCGCGGCTAAGTTAGCGCCAAAATTTGATGGACCCTACCGAGTCCAGTGCTTCGTCTCGCCCAACGTTATCCGTCTACAACACCAGACGAGTCGGAAGCGAAGAACCGCTAACCTGGCAGACCTCAGAGAATTTCACAGCAACGAAGACCCCGAAGACCACACCAACCAGACCGACGACGCCCGGGAAACCGTAGAATAACCTAGCCGCTAACCCATTTACTAACTTAATACCTGAACTATTGTATGAATATGTACCCCACAGTCAGTAAGCATATCAGAGTAGGAGTTTGCCACAACGCTGCACCACCAAGACCCGTATATATAAGCAGATCTGTATCATTTAATACATCTATCCTTTCCGGTCTAGAGATAAGTTCCAGCCTGCACCATGGACGTGGACGAGGATTACTGCTCCGAGACCCCACCGAGGGATGCAGGACTCGAAGTTGAAGCCGAGATGGAGGCTTATATGGCTTCGACAGATGGCAGCTCCATCGGAGACAACCAGTGGGATTCAGGCCACCACGGAGGCAGTCACGCCTCATCCCCGACAAGCTCTAGTCAAAGAGTAGCCGGTGAGCCCTCCGCCTGGGTTGACCTCACCTCGTCACCCATGGACACCGAGGACGCCACACAAGCTCGTCCGATCTCGCCGCCACTGTACACCCGACGTATGGCCTGCGAGTCCCCCCCAAGCTATTGGCCACCCTACCGATCGCCGCAGTACACTGAGGAGCCCACTGCGTCCCGACACCAGAGCCGTGACCCCCGCCTCGGCCGAGGAGTATACCAGACGGTCACACCGGAGGCGAGCTTGGCCCCGTACATACCCCCACCGCGAAACCCCTACGACGAGGAGGACAGCGACGACGACGAATATTACGTACAAGACTACGTCTCCAGTTTGGAGACTTACCACTACGTGGTCACTCCACGCGGCATGCGGGTCACCCAGTTGCTGCGCACGACAGTGGACGTCTCCATACCACCAGGCCGTAACGTCGGAGAATTCTTTGGAACCTTTTGGGAACCGGCCCAGGCACTTCGAGAGGCACCCACTTACCCGGCAGGAGAACCACAGCCAGACAACTCGCCCAACAACGGCAAACCAACCGAGGCAGACGCCCCGGAACCGATAGCCCACACCGATACTGTCCCCAGTCCGGAAGAAACAGACGAATCTCTCAGCGCCGCGTCACCGGCCAAACGGATGCGCAAAACCATCGCCGAGGACCCGAAGCCCACAGCGTGCATCGCTCGCTGGGATTCGTTGTCTTCCTTGGAGGACGAAGAGGCACCTCGCTTCCGTCGGACCTACGCCACACCGAGCCTAACGAGACCAGACGAGCGGCGGGAGGTCGACACAGGGCTACCAGTCGACCACGAAAAGCCTACCTTCCCAATCCGGTTCCGACTTGTGAAGGCCCCGACCACAAGCACGTCGCAGGACCCCACCACCGGCACACCGCCAGCCTACACGTCGCAGGACCCTACTACCGGCACACCGCCAGCCTACACCCCCCAAGACCCGAGGCCGCAGTCAACGAACTCCGACAACGTCCCCAACGAATTGTTCGACATGATGCCTCTGCCCGATTGTGGATCCCTAGACGGCGATTTCGAGGAGCTACTTCAAATCATTGGCTCGGACGCGGACGTGGTCGAGTTTCTGCGGGAAGCCGATCCGGAGCTCAGCGGAGATCCACACCAAGATCCCTGGAGGGAGGCCCCCAGCAGCTGGACCGTCCACACCCCAGAACGGAAGCTACCAGCGGCTATCTTTGAAGAGATCCTCGCCAGAGGTAACCCGGGGAAACGAGCTCGTTTCACCATCACCCACCACGGTCAAGAGTAATAAGTTACATTCTAAATACACCCGCCAATGAAGGCCATAAAAACACAGCAAAATGAGAAACGCAGAAATGAGTCGATAGGTAAAAGCGGGGGGGGGGTCACACCGAGACTATCGATTGCAAAAACGAAAGGGGAGATAGATCGCGAGAGTGAAGAGGCACCGAGGAAAAGAATCGAGAGACACTCGAAGCCAGACCTCGAACGAAGGCAGTCGAAAAACAAGAAAACCTCACGCGGAATCATCAACCAGCACGTGCTCGCCTACACCTATTTCGTACACCTAGTTGTTACACCTATTTCGTACACGCGCCCTCACCCATCTCGGTCTTCGCGGTTCGGTAGTGTGCAAGAATAAAACCAACTCGTCGCGCGGCCAACGCCACATGGCTATAAGGCCACGATCTCCCGTAACCAACATTGCGAGAACTCTCAGACATACAAGTAAGTGAAGCTTTACACGTGGTGCAGCTAGGGCCACCAGCTAGGTTCATGGGTGTAATAAAAATTCTGAACAAAAATACAACTACTTTTGTCTTTTTATTCATTCATCCGCATATACATATTACACGTTATCCCAATCCCTCCTAGTAGCCCTCCGAGTCGTCGCGATTACGCACGTCTCAGTAGCATCCTCCAGTAGCTAGTCGCTGTCGCGATTACGCACAGTCAATCCCGCCTAGAACCCCAGTAGCCTTCCAAGTCGTCGCGATTACGCACGTCTCAGTAGTATCCTCCAGTAGCTAGTGACTGTCGCGATTACGCACAGTCAATCCCTCCTAGAACCCCAGTAGCCTTACGAGTCGTCGCGATTACGCACGTCTCAGTAGCATACTCCAGTAGATAGGGACTGTTGCGACTACGCACATCCAATCCCCCCCTAGAAACCCCGTAGTCTCACGAGTCGTCGCGATCACGCACGTCTCCGTAGCGTCCTCCTGTAGCTAACGGTCGGCGCGACCACGCACGGACGATCCCCGCTAGAAACCCAGTCGTGGTACGAATCGTCGCGATCACGCACGGATCCGTAACACCCTCCCCCTTGTTAGAGTTCCTCGTCCCATGAGCTGCCACTACAACGCAGGGTTCAACAAGCCCCGACAGCGTGTGAACGACGGCCAGAGTCCATACGCCGTCTAGTAACGCTAGCGGCCGTAGGGTCGTAAGAGCCGTAGCGATCACGCGCACCCCGGTAGAATCGCCCTGTTCACCGCAGAGGTTATGGCGAAATCTCGTCACCCTGCAAACACGCCACACGCTTGACTCTCCCAGACGTGACCCAGGTACTTTCTTTTGCCTAAGGTCTCCCAACAACTACAAATTTTCTTGTAGACGACCCTGGACAGGCTGAGCTTACCCAGCCTGAAATAGGTTCCTTACACCATTTCGAAAACTGTACATAGAATTGTTAGGACCATTTATTTTTTATTTGCAAAATGATATTTTTTATGCTTATGGCGTACCAGACCAGTAGCTGCAGCAACACGACTTTTGCGCTGCCTGGTTTTGTGAGGCTGTAAGGAGCGGAAGAGCATGGTTAAGGACTGGTGCAGAATGTTTGGGAAAAGGAACGACAAGAATATATAATGTATGCCATATATGTATATAGACGAGAAGAAGGAGGCGAAACCATTGCGGTAGAATCTTCATTACGAATTGTGTTCCAGGTCAGGATTTTAGTGTACTTTGGGCTTAAATGAATCGGTTAATTAAAGCTAAAACAAAAAGAAATTAGAAAAAAACAAATCTAATTCAAGATCACAGCCACATTCACAGCAGGACTGGGAAAAAGCAAGCGATAAAGTATGAAAAGATCGAGAATAAACAAGTGAAACGAAAAACAGATCGGAACACGACCATAAATACCCTATACATCTGAAGACAATACTAAACGAGATGGAACGTTGTGAGCCGCGGCTCTACATAATACCCGGTACTCAGTCAGAATATATGTGATCTTACGATTTATGTAATTTATTATATGTTCGCAAAAGAGACGAATTGAATTTTGGCCAAAATTTAACACTTTAAAAAATTAGGTCGAACCCTGTGCTAGATTTTTATCTGTTAAATGTTACCTGTTTCCATTTTCGTTTACATGTAATTTTTAGCTTCTACGTTTTTACATGTACTATACACATACGAGACATGGAAGTGTGTGTGAGAGTGATAGAGTAAAGGCCTGTATCCAGCATCGCGGAAAATTACTGACAGGGATCTGCTCTATATTTCGTTTGTGTGGAACTACACAGAAATAGTGTGACCAAGAACCTAAAAAGTGATTTGCCACTCTCATAAATTAGTTGTTTTTTGTAAACAGCGCCAATTTTGAAAATTCAACTGAAATTAAATTCAGTTTAAATTTCAGTATGATTCAACTTATATTAAAGATATAGGTCTCACAATGAAGTGATTGTGTTGGTGGCAGCATAATTTGTTGCCAAAAAAATAGGAAGGAGAAGTACAGCGCAGTCAGAGGCGCCTAAGTGTCAAAATGATCAAAATCCTTATTTTCCATGATCCCCCAAAGACATGGTCTTGCCTCAACTGTTTTTATTAAACAATCTTCTCTTCACTTTAAAAATTTGCATATCTCTTTTTGGTGTTGGGTGCTTTTGTTCTTTTGCACACTTCGCAGTTTCGAATATAATCTCGAATTTGTTGAATCATTCTCGGCCTTTTATTGGCCTCCTAACCAACTAAAAAGTTTTTCCCATCCCTCCATGAGCTGCTACGACACAATCATGAGCCCTTGATATAACCTCCTTGCTGAACTCTGCGGTATCCAAAGTTTCCACTGATTACACTACTCGACAAATTTCAACTTTTTTTTTCCGCTGTCTCCAAAAATGACTTTTTCTAATAGATTGACAGATTTAAATTTTTTTTAAGAATTATGGTTTTTTTTTCATGGAGTAGTTTTTTTTTAAAGAATTTTTAAAAAATCTGGTATTTTTTGTCATAGGTAGTGCTTCTATTTTTCACATAACTCTCGTTTCATACAACTGGTTGTATTGAACTTTGCAGTTAAAAAATGCTGATAGCAGAAACTTAACGTCTGGCAGATATTAAGCTTCCAAATTGAAATTTCATCATTTTTTTCGGTATTTTTTACCCGAAATTTTGACTTTGAAACTTCAGGAAAAAATCGAAAAAAAAAAAATTAATGACTGGATTTTTGGTTTTAGATAGACACATTAATTACGCGTCGTTTAAGGTATCGCTTATAAAAATATACAAATAAACGGCTAAGTTATAACCGTTTGACCAAAACGACCGAAAACGACTTTTACCTGAAAAAATACCGTCCGGTACGTTGTTGGTCCAACTTCCAAAATGGGATTGCAAAAAAACAAAAAGGACCTGTAATTTTGGTTTTACCGAGTCTTAGGTATTGATATATATCGGATATATATTCTACCTGGTCATTTTTATTTGGGGTGTAAGTGTTGTGGACAGTTTTATTCCTTATTCCCTATACCTAAGCTTTGGTGAGGATAAATAAACATAAATACCTGTTAGGGTCAAATGTTGACCTTTTTCCTTCACAAGTGCTGGTCCCGCAGATATTTGACCTTTCTCCTTCAAGCCATTCATAAAAAAGTATATATAACTCTGTACCTATAGTATCCCTGCCTCAGTGTAGTTCTGACTTCCAGCAGAATACGATCGTGTGTTTTCGAAAAATACCAATTGTTTCTAATTGAAATGAACAACCCAAGTCGGTCAACTTCATTTGCTTACCGAGCAGACTCGTTTTGCTACATATGTGGAAAGTATATGACCAGCAAAGAAGAAAAAATCGTTTTTACCGAAAAGTTCCAAGAACAGTATAAGGAAAACTATAAGATGTGGCCCAAAAGTATTGGCGAAGAGTGGGCTCCAAGCTGTATATGAAAAACGTGCAAATTGAATTTAACAGCATTTAATAAAGAGGATAGCCTATGGGATAGCCGAGATAGAAAAGAGCATTACACAAGAAAGAACTGGGAAAAACGGAACGAAAATACTTTGGGACATCACAACGTACAAAATGCAGCTCTTGTGAAAGTCCAAGACATTATATTACCACCATTGCACATTAAGCTAGGACTGATAAAAAATTGTGTTAAAGCACTGGATAACGAAGGTGATTTGTATGATGGCCCCCAAATTCGAAAACTACTAAAAGATGATGGATTTTAAAATATTTTATCTACGAATGAAAAAGCAGCCTGGAACTCATTCCGTTCCGAATGGTTGGTTACAACAAATTTTCTTAGTAACAGAAAGAGTGATGATTACGTTAAAATCGTTCAAGACCTACTTAAGAATTATGAACAAATTGGAGCCAACATGTCACTCAAAATCCATTTCCTGCACTCCCACTTAGACTTTTTTCCGCCAAACCTTGGGGATGTTAGTGATGAACACGGAGAGAGATTTCACCAACAATTAAAAGCTATGGAACGACGGTATCAAGGTGTTTGGAATGAGAATATGTTGGGCGACTATGTGTGGACTCTCATAAAAGAATCTGACTTAAATGACAAAAGAAGACAGACAAACCATTTTAAAAATAGTAGCAAGCAATAACAATAAAAATATTTAAGTATCATAACACTTAAATAAATTCAAGTATTTTTCGGTATTTTTCAGATAAAATGAGATTTTGGTCGTTTTGGTCAAACGGTTATAACTTAGCCGTTTGATTTTATATTTTTATAAGCGATACCTTAAACGACGCGTAATTAATGTGTCTATCTAAAACCGAAAATCCAGGCATTCATTTATATTTTTTTTCGATTTTTCCTGAAGTTTCAAAGTCAAAATTTCGGTTAAAAAATACCGAAAAAAATGATGAAATTTCAATTTGGAAGCTTAATATCTGCCAGACGTTAAGTTTCTGCTACAAACTGTCTGAGTCGGATTTGTAGCTGCATTTATCAGCTTTTTTTAACTGCAAAGTTCAGTACAACCAGTTGTATGAAATGTGAGTTATGTGAAAAATAGAAGCACTACCTATGACAAAAAATACCAGATATTTAAAAAATTCTTTAAAAAAAAACTACTCCATGAAAAAAAAAAACATTCTTCAAAATTTTTAAACATCCAAATCTATCAGAAAAAGTCATTTTTGAAGACAGCGGAAAAGTCGTGTCGACTAGTGTTATCTTTAGCACTTTCCGCTCCTCCATTATTTTCAATACGTATATAGAACAATTCTTCTTCTATTCTCATGTCTGGATATTTTTGTCTTGATCACCTGACACACGAGCTAGTAGGGATAGATACTCTGCTTCCTAAAAATTTTCAGCATTCAAATCGATTCGCGGCCCTATGCCTTCAACTACCTCCACCTTTCTTTTTCATATATTACTACGTGATCTTTCCTTTACGATGGCTTATAGAAAATCCATACCCTTGCAATTGTATCGCCCATCTCGCAAGTCTACATTTCAAGTGCCATTGTTTCATTAGCAAAGTTAGGCTGGCATGATCCGTCATCACTTCAAAGCTCTGAAGCTCCAAATAACATCTACATTTTTCAATTTCTTGCAGTGCTGCTAGACTTTCCCATTCGGTTACACTGTAGTTCCTTTGTGCGGTATTCAATTTCTTACTCATATACGCAATTGGTCTCTCTTCATCATTATCTCCTCGTTGAGTTAACACTGCTCCTACCCCAAAATCACTCATTACACAATGTAAATAAAACTTCTGCAAGACCGGTGCTGAAGTTATTACGATCTTAACTTTTTCAAAAGCCTTTTGAGTTTCATCTGTCCATGGAAATGTCATCTAGTTTGAAATTAATTGTGTGATTGATATGTAGCAATACCTCCACCTCCAATCACATATGCCAAATCTCTGGGATATGCAACGTTGCATATCAAATGCATCTGATACTACGACCAAATCATCCAGATAACCAAAAATGCAATGTTTTAAATCTGGTGGGATAAGCTCATCTATTTATCTGCACATCGTTAAAGGTGCGTTGGTAAAAAGGCCTTCCTGGATTAGTAAAAGCCGTAATCGGACACACTTAATCTGCCAAAAGGCATCTTTCAGGTCTAATTTAGTAATAATATTTGATGTCGGCGTTCTCAAAAATATTGCTTTTATGTTTGGTAATGGGTATGGTCCTTTTCAGTGACTGCATTGATTTTCCTCGCATCTAGACACAGCCGTACTTTGCCTGGCTTTATAACCGAACGCATTGGAGATC
Organism: Drosophila affinis; assembly: GCA_037356375.1. Classification (NCBI taxonomy): domain Eukaryota; kingdom Metazoa; phylum Arthropoda; class Insecta; order Diptera; family Drosophilidae; genus Drosophila; species Drosophila affinis. The sequence continues at coordinate 20,331,631 of JAZHFB010000003.1, forward strand.
TCCAAGCACTTGAAGAAACTTCAATGACGTCCTAGAACAAGAATTTCATAATTTTAAATCAATTTTACTACTGACGCTAGTAACTAAGCTTGGAGCTAAATTAAATGTTTTTCAAAAATCTATTCCCAATATTACCCTTTCGTGCAATGATGGAATGGCGAATAATTGTAAATCTCTGCTAAGTTTGTCAGACGTAATGGTAGCTATAATATTTCCTACGATTTTATGACCTTTTCCTTGGTATTTGGACCAGCCTTTTGTTGCAGGATCTGACTCAACTAATGTTCGCCCCTGTGTCTAGTAAATTAAAATGTTGAAAATATAAAAAGGAAACTTTAGCGTAAAGTCTTCCATCCTCTTCACAATCTACAATAGACGATACTAGTAATTTTCTTGTATTTGTAACATCGTTCCAGAACTTCCTCGCTCATTAACAGGCTCTAATGTTACTACTTTGGCGTTAGTGTGGATGCATTGCCTTCCACGGTATGGATTGGATGGTTGAAAGTGTTAAGACAAGGGACATGTTAAATGTGTGCTCTGAGGTTGGAGACGGAATGAGTCAAGAAGCCCCCCACAGGCTGTTTTTGCTAGTTGTGTCCTATCGACCTTCTTCTTTACCAACAGGATACTCAGGAAAAAGGCCAACAATAAGACCGGCCTTATGCTACGGTCTGCACTGTATTTTCAATGACTCTCTCGATCTTTCGCAATTGCTCTCTCGCTTATATAAGGGCAAGGGCAATTTAGCCCTCCTGCCCTTTAGCCATTGGTCTTGATCTCCTCGTGATAAAATTGGTAAGGCATCGCTCTAACCAACTTTCTCTGTACAACAGCTATTAAAAACGCCTAATAGCTTAACACTGGTGACCCCGACGTGGTCTGTGCAATCATAAACTCCAATACATATTATTTGAATGGTCAATTCAACCAGCGTCATAGGCTACATAATATACTACATGCATATAACCACCGGGTGCTCTTGCAACTGTTGGCTTATGGTGCTCATTTCTTCCCATCTACTACGCTCGGTTCTCTTTGTTGTCATGTTCCTGATTCCCACAACGTCCGCCCGTCCGCATATTGGTATTGCACATAGCTTAGCTTGCGGTTCTTGGAACTTCGTACGGAACTCTTTTCGGTCATCTTCCCGCTACAGAAGTTTATTACGCGCGGTACTCTTTGCGGTCGTCTTCCCTCTAGAAACGTTTTTCTACTTTAATCTTCGTCCTTGCAGCAGATCTTCTGGTCGCGTTTTAAGGAAGTCAACATTTTATTGCAACTGCGCTCAAAGCGCATTCCTTACCTTAATTTAGAAATCGATGCGTGGTGCAATTCGAGTCGAAATGATTGAACTATTTCAAAACCTACTGCATGAGGATAATGAATTGGTCGACAACCATAAAATGATTACACTAGTCGACACGACTTTTCCGCTGTCTACAAAAATGACTTTTTCTGATAGATTTGGATGTTTACAAATTTTTAAGGAATGTTTTTTTTTTCATGGAGTAGTTTTTTTTTTAAGAATTTTTAAAAAATCTCATTTTTTTTGTCATAGGTAGTGCTTTCTATTTTTCACATAGCTCACGTTTCATACAACTGGTTGTATTGAATTTTTCAGTTAAAAAATGCTGATAAATGCAGCTATAAATTTGACTCAGACACTTTGTAGCAGCAACTTAACTTCTGGCAGATATTAAAAATTGAAATTTCATAATTTTTTTTTCGGTATTTTTTCCATGAAATTTTGACTTTGAAACTTCAGGAAAAGTCGAAAAAAAAATATTTGAATGCCTTGATTTTTGGTTTTAGATAGACACATTAATTACGCGTCGTTTAAGGTATCGCTTATAAAAATATAAAATCAAACGGCTAAGTTATAACCGATTGACCGAAACGACCCAAAACTACTTTTACCTGTAAAAATGTAAATCTCCAAATCTATGAGAAAAAGTCATTTTTGGCGACAGCGGAAAAAAAAGGTAACAGTTGTCGAGTAGTGTTATCAGAGACAAAAGACACGCTGGAGGCGATTCATTGCTCCAACTACACTAGTCAACACGACATCTACGCTGTGGCCCAAAATGACTTTTTAAAAATTTTTAAATAAATTTTTTTAATTTGTTTTTTTTTACTTTTTTAAAATTTTTCATGTTTTTTCCAGAGGTAATGTGTTTTTTTTTAAATAACTCAAAAAAAAATATTAGTTTTTCAAAGTCAACTCTTCGGAAAAAATACTAAATAAAAAATAATTGCAAAACATTATGAAATTGGAATTTGAAATCTTTATATCTTCCACGCATGAAGCTTGAAATGTTCGACTCTTGCCGTGCACTTTTCAACTTTACAGGGGAACGGTTAGTGGTAACTACCGCCATACAGTAAACTAATGGAAAACGAGGCCATTTAGCAATTGGGGTGCTTGATCGTAGGAGCTTTTAGAAAGCTTATAATTATATAGTTTGCAATGGAGTGGCAACGCTATCATCGTTCACAATTCCCTATTACACTTAATTTTATTAAGCATTGCTTTGCCTGAATTCTGTATAAGAGAAGTCCAGGAGAGTGGTAAAAAACGTGGACTACTGTACCTCATAGCCCAGGCCTCGATCTCTTTCTCCTCGTGGTCGTCAGCGTGAACGCAAATGCATAATTGGTAGATCTGACCCAGTCAAGGGTAATTCATAGTGCACAGCTAAGGTCAATGCAAGGTGCCAAGTGCAGAGCCCAAGTATAATTTGGTTCACTGGGATATTTATCCATCACCAATACTGCAGCGACATAAACTAAAACCAGCTGGAGAATTCATATTTGTTGATATTCATTTGTTGAATATCCTCATTTCTTTTCTGAGTCTAGGATTAGCACCACTAACTCTGGCCTAGAAGCAGACCATCCGAAGATATACAGAGTGCATTCGTGGGCCAAGTCTTAGCAGCAGATGGGCAGGCATGAGTGTTTTTTTCGTTATTTTAGAATTGGTCTTGTTAAAAAAGTAGAGTAAATGTCGGATATACAATTGAATTAGGTAATCTTGCCACTGATTGTAAGAAGTTAAATACGAAAGAGAGAATTCATGTCCAGGTCAAATCGCGTTGGGTTAATTTGGAAACTCGTACTAATCTTGTTATATCTTTTATTACGGAGACGCATCATCACCATAACATTCATCTATTCATACCACTAATTATTCTTTTATTCATCCATCTACTCATCAAGAAATGTTCAAAACATGAACACATTATCGTACTTAAAGAATAAGAGTCTTTACACATTCACGGAGATAAATACAAAACCATTCTATTCTAAGTAAAAGACATACATAAAGTAAAGAGTGTATGACTCTTAGGGTGCGATCAACTCATGTCAACTCATTAACAAACACGACATCCCAAAGTCAAGTGCAGTAAGCAACTAAGACCCTAAGCTAGTCCAAAAATACTGATGCTTGCATGCAATCAGTTGGTCACTCACAGCAGCGTTGCAGCCGATCCGTGGATCTAGCGATAAGAATAGAATACAAAATTGTCCCCATCCCACATTGGAAAATTACATTTAAGTGCCGACGTTGATGAAATAAAACCAGATTGAATTTACAACTCAACTCACAAGTGTCTAGATTTTTCTTTTAAAGTCTAAACATTTTGGTCCTTCGAGATTCTCCGTTTGTTTTCCCCATGTGGTAAGAGCACGGAGTTTAAACCAGCTCCTTAAAGACTGCAGAAGTGTCTAGTACACCTACAGGTAAAGGTAGCAAAAATAAAAAACTCGAGTTTTCCCTCCTGAAGTAAGAGACCGAGTATAATATTAATGAAACAGAAGTTTCAGTAAACAAGCAAAAATACATGCTATACAGGCAGTATTTTTTTTAATAGATATCAAATGGATATCTATAGTGCGTATAATTTTTTACGCGGCGGTGGCGTATAAGAAGCCGAAACATCGAATAAAAACAAAAATTCCCAACATCAAGTGCTAAAGAAAGTGAAGTGTTGTTAGAGCAACTAAAATTGGTTGTTGAAAAAAAAAAACCAGTGCTATCGACCAAAAACGGAACACAGCGTCAACAACAGCAGCAGAGATCATCCGCCACGGCAGCAGCAATAACGGCGAAAGACAACAGCAGCAGATATCATCCGCCACAACAAAAGCAATAACGGCCAAAGACATCAGCAGCAGTAACAGAAACACCAACAGCAGCAGCAACAACGGAAGACAACAGCAGCAGCAGCAACAGAAGAAAATCATCAGATAACTCAGAAATTTAAGTTACTATTAAGTCAAAAAATTAGTACAAGATGTTGTCGAAGCAGATTATAAAGCTACTAGAGGCTCAGGTCAAAGTAGCTAGTGAACTAAAGACAAGACGATTGAAGCTGGTATATTGACCAGCGACGTAATCCATAGGCTAAGAGAGCTGAAAAATATAGTGACAGAAAATAATTCTGAGCTAATGGTTTGTGGAGTAGTCGATCATGACTACTTCAAGAAAAAGCAGTTTCAAAAAATTTTTAAAAATATAGACGACATAGAGAAAAGTTATGTGAAAGCAGGGTGAGACTGGAACCTTGAAGAGAGACATAGAGCCAAAAGTTGACCAAAGTCTTCAAGAAGTAGTTGAGAATTTTGGCAGATTAGAAGAAGATCTAGAAATAATTTAAAACAAGCTCAAAAGGAGTTAGATCAGACTGGCTGGTGCGAGTGCCAGATAAGAAAAGAGAGATTAGAATACCTTAGGAAAAAACTCTATAAAAATGTTGAGGAGTATTATAAAAGGTATGAATTAAATCTCAAATTCGACGATGAGGTCGCCGATTTGGATTTTGAGTTTCAGTGCTTATTAAAAGCCATTAACACGAGGATGCAGGAGATTACTGATGACAAAAGTAGAATCAGTAAAGAGTCAGTAGTAAAGAAGGAAAATTAAGATTTTCCAGTTCTTCCCAAGGCAGTAGTACCCACATTTTCAGGATGAGATAAGGAGTGGGACGGGTTTTCACAATTGTTTAGTGATATAATACATAATAGAGATGGTCTAAGTACATCTCTAAAATTTACATATGGTTGTATGGTTTTATTTAGTATGGTTGCTCACCTATTGACAGGTCCAGTCGAGAATTATAATGCCGCTTGGGAATTGCTGACCAAGCGGCATGAAAATAAACGAAAAATATTTTCGGATCAGCTGAATCGCTTGCTAGATTTACCAATGCTAGACAACGATTCAGCAAAACAAATTAAGATGCTTTCGGACTCAATAAATGAGTCGATTCATCTTATCAAATTAAAGTCACAATTAACAGAAGAAGTTGATGTGATATTTGCCCACATTATATTGAAAAAATTCAATAAAAATTACAATTATATGAAAGTCATATAAAAACGACGAAAGAAATTCAAAGGTTGCCCGATGTAATGATATTTCTAGAACAACGGTACACTACTCTTTACTCATCGCAGGAGGAAGAGAAGAAGCCGTTGAAAAAATGAGTGCAATATAGTAGCAGCATTACAGAAAATTGTCCGCTATGTAAAATGGCAGGCCATACAATAATGCAATGCTATAGTTTTAAGAGAATGAGTCCGATAGAAAGAAGCCAAGCTATACAAAAACAGCGCCTATGCAATAGATGCTGTAGGCATGATATGTATAAGAAATGCTCATCGGAAATGTTTTGTGGGATTTGTAAAAAACTCCATCATACGATGCTCCTACGAAAAAAGGGAAATGTTCACTTGTTTGACAAAAAAAACAAGCGTTCTTAGCCACGGCAATTATACAAGTAAGAGCGGTAAATGGTGGCTATGAAAATCTAAGAGCATTGATTGATTGTGGTTCGCAATGTACCATAATTTCATAGTAAGCCGCGCAAGCATTAAAATTAGCGCGAAAAAGAGTCAACACCGAGGTTAGTGGACTCTAGAGACATCTAGAGACTCTTGCACTTCTAAATACAAGGTTACTTTAACTGTAAGAACTCGGGATGTTGGTAAAAACCCTCTTAATATTGAAGCAATCATTCTCCCAAAACTAATGAAAACTTTACCTATAAAGTCTTTCAATATTAACAAAACAAAATGCCAAAATTATGTGTTGGCTCACCCTAATTTTAATAAACCAAGTAAGGTAGATATAGCTATAGGGGTAGATCTGTACGCCTATGTTGTAAAAGACGGAGTAGTAAAAATAGATGGACTACTTGGTCAGAATACAGAGTTCGGATGGACTATATCCGGTTGCACCAAATCAAAGGGTGATAAACTGATTGTGGTGACAACAATTGAAGTCGGGGACTTAGAGCGTTTCTGGGAAATGGAAAGCTAAAGTTTTGATAAGAAAGAACCAGAGCCAGAGGGAAAAAGGTCAACATTTGACCATTTGTATTTATGCATATTTATCCTCACCAAGGCTTAGGTATAAGGAATAAGGAATAAAACTGTCCACAACATTTACACCCCAAATAAATATGACCAGGTAGAATATATATCCGATATATATCAATACCTAAGACTCGGTAAAACCAAAATTACAGGTTCGTTTTGTTTTTTTGCAATCCCATTTTGGAAGTTGGACCAATAACGTACCGGACGGTATTTTTTCAGGTAAAAGTCGTTTTCGGTCGTTTTGGTCAAACGGTTATAACTTAGCCGTTTATTTTTATAAGCGATACCTTAAACGACGCCTAGTTAATGTGTCTATCTAAAAGCAAAAATAAAGGCATTCATATATTTTTTTTTCTACTTTTCCTGAGCTTTCAAAGTCAACATTTCGGGGAAAAATACCGAAAAAAATTATGAAATTTCAATTTGGAAGCTTAATATCTGCCAGAAGTTAAGTTGCTTCTACAAAGTGCCTGAGTCGGATTTATAGCTGCATTTGCAAAAAAAATTCTTTAAAAAAACTACTCCATGAGAAAAAACCATAATTCTTTAAAAATTTTTATACATCCAAATCTATCAGAAAAAGTCATTTTTGGAGACAGCGGAAAAGTCGTGTCGACTAGTGTTATTAATAATGCACATGAAGAAACATTGAACGGTAGAATTAATCGGATGCGTAATTAAATCCAGCGAAAGTATTGGATATTTGGGCTTAAAAACTGTTTGAAGCAAAAGCTTAAAGAGTGTGTTACCTGTGCTAAGTATAGGCAGAATACAGCAGAGCAAATTATGGGAAGCCTGCCGAAACATAGAGCAACCATGTCGCACCCCTTTACAAATACAGGGGTAGACTTCGCCGGACCTTACCATATCCGGTGCTCTAGAAACCGTGGGCAAAAATCTATAAGGGATATATTGCCGTGTTCGTGTGCACGGCGACAAAGGCTATTCATTTGGAAGTCGTCAGTGATCTAACTTCAGACGCCTTTCTGGCAGCACTTAGAAGATTTTTTTTCAAAAAGAGGAAAATGTGCTAAAATTGTTTCCGATAATGGAACCAATTTTGTAGGAGCTTCGCGCATATTAGACGAAGAATATCAGAGAGCCCTTAAGGAAAATTTAAAAGTGGTTCCAATATTAGAAAGAGAACAAATCGAGTGGCACCTTTTCCCCCCGGCAGGACCTCACTTTGGAGGTATTTGGGAAGCTGGGGTAAAATCAGTGAAATATCAAAAGAGTGATTGGGGATAATGAGGAAATGGTAACCCTCTTATGTCAAATTGAAGCTGTACAAATGATATGACGATTTGGATGTATTAACACCAGGTCCTTTTATTATTGGAAGGCCAATAGATGGCCCCATTGAAACAATATCAGATGAAAGAATTGGAAATCTGGATAGATGGAAATTAATTCAAAAAATTAAAAGAGAATTCTGGATTAAATGGAGAAATAATTATTTACACACTCTGCAACAAAGAAATAAATGGAAAAAGGAATGCAAAATATTAAAAAAGGACAGATAGAATTAATTAAAGATGAAAACTGTCATCCAGCTAGATGGCCTTTGGGGAAGATAGAAGAAATACATAAAGGTAGGTACGATAGAGTCAGAGTAGTCACTATTAAACATCAAGACGGGTCAATTAAAAAACCTATTACTAAAATTTGTCCATTAGCTGGAATTGAGTCTAAAGAAAAAGACTCAGAAAAGCCTCCAATGGAAACCAAAAGTGCTCGCGGCACACCTCGAATACCCAAACTAGGACTCATGGCAGTAATGTTAATGCTTATGTTATTTTGCCAAGCATCAAATGCAAACAATTCAATTGAAAAAATTAAGAGTTCCGCGTCAATATATTTGGACCCGATGGGAGACGTACAAATTATAGCCTCATCTGGTTGTCTTTTATAATATGGACCAATATTTTCTAATGATAAGAAAGGGGAAAGAATTGGTTGAGAAAATGAGAATTGTCTGCGGTAAACTTTACACCTTTGAAGAAGAATGCAATAATTTTAGAAAACACTGACAGACAAATTGCAGGTCTAGAGGAGAATAATAAATTGTTTATGGCTCGGTATAATAAAAGAAAGAGACGAGCACCATTTGAGTTTATGGGGTCACTTTATCATATATTATTCGGAATAATGGACGCCGAAGATGGGGAAACTTTGGAAGAAAATATGAAAAATTTATTAGAAAACCAACATAATCTAGACGATTTAATTAAAATACAAACGTCAGTGGGAGAGTCAACAGTAAATATTCTCAAAAGAACTACTGAGGAAATAAATGTCAACTTTGGAAGTATGAGCACCAGAGTAGAGAACATAACTGAGGCTTTAAAGAAAAGTTATTATGTATACAAAGAATCTATTAACTTCTTTATGGTAACAAAGCAATCCAAGCAGGATTTAACAAGTTAATTTTAAATGTGAAGATCCCACTGTTTGGTAGACACCCATCCCATTTGTTTAGGATTATTCCAATGGCAGTGGAGCATGAAAGGGAGTTGATCAGGGTAGATTTAAGCTCCAGGTACTTAGTATACAATTTCGAAATTGATTCCTATCATTCGATGACTGAAGCTACTTTGAACAAATGCCAACAATGGGAAACGAATAAAAGAGTATGTGAAGGTAATTGGCCTCGAAGTAGCGCCAATGATAATGCTTGTGAGATAACTCCGTTCAAACCCAATAATCATTCGACGTGTGTCTATAAAAGAATGCCAGAGACAGGATCATTTTGGGTCGAATTAGAAAAGAAAGGTAGTTGGCTCTTCAAAGTTCCAGTAAACACCAATGCCAGAATTCAATGCATTAATTCAAATCAAGAAATAATTGATCTACCTCAACAAGGAATTTTAACTATAATGAATGGTTGCACTGTGCGAACAGATGATAAAATATTAATACCTTATCACAGTATTCATTCAGAAAACAATGAGGCAATTTCATCCTCTTATATAAGTAATATATATAAAATACCAAAAATTTTTTGGAATCCAATATCTGTACCGTTCATTAACCATACGAATGAAAATAATAAATTACAAAACGAATTAACATTGTTAAAAGAAGGTCATCATGAATTGAAAGGACTTAAGTTCCACTATGCGTCTGGACATGCAGCCTTGATAGTCGGAATAATAATTATGTTAATATTAATAATAAATACCATAAGAAGAATTAAGGTAGCGCGAAGACTGCAAGCAATAGCACTTCTCTATTCATTGTAATATACTTTAAGATAATCATCGACAAGAAAACAAAAAAATGTACAAATAAAAATAAAAACTAAACCATGCCACTTCTGGCCCTTTGCAGAATGTTCAAAACATGAACACATTATCGTACTTAAAGAATAAGAGTCTTTACACATTCACGGAGATAAATACAAAACCCTTCTAAGTAAAATACACATAAAGTAAAGAGTTTATGACTCTTAGGGTGCGATCAACTCATGTCAACTCATTAACAAACACGACATCCCAAAGTCAAGTGCAGTAAGCAATCAAGACCCTAATTTAGTCCAAAAATGTTGCTGCTTGCATGCAATCAGTTGGTCACTCACAGCAGCGTTGCAGCCGATCCGTGGGTCTAGCGATAAAAATAGAATACAAAATTGTCCCCATGCCACATTGTTAAATTACATATAAGGGCCGACGTTGATGAAATAAAACCAGATTGAATTTAAAACTCAGCTCTCTCTTTCTCTCTCTCTCAACTGAAGCTGCAATAACCGCTCTCCTCTCTTTCTTATTGCGCTTTTATCGTTTATCTGGCACTCTGGTCTGATATATATTTGTTTTGAAATTTTATTTTTTTATTTCATATATTTTATAGTTTTTTTTATTCTTTTTCTCATAATGGAATACACTGTTGTCTGTGCAAAGAAAACCTGCAAGAAGCAGATCACCCATGACCAGCCGAGTATCCCCTGCTGGCTATGCGATAGCGTAGTGCACGCTAAATGCGCCGGGTTCTCCGGTCTCGTGGGTGATGCCATCTCAAAAAGAAATGGCTTGCATTACAGCTGTGAGGCATGCCGTCCGGCTGAAATGGAGATGGCAGCATTTATGAGGCAGACCCGGAAGGGCTTTAGGGAGCTGACCGTGGGCTTCAAAGAGCAGTACGATCGGCTTCTAGCCATGGAGTCTTAGTTTAGTGGTCTCAAACTATTGACTGAGTCTCCTAGGCGCAAAAAGGTCACTCCGCGGGATCTGCATGTGCCGATTGCCCCTCGACCGGCCGATGCTGACAAGCTGACTCCGACCACCCCAATAGTGCAGCAGTTGATTTCGTTCGGCACTCCAAAGGCAACGACAGCTGCTGGTGATGAAAATTCGGAGAGCATGCAGCCAAGACCGTCTGTAGCGTCCGTGTCCGTAATGTCAAACTCATTAGCTGTCCCCGCAATTCTGACCCCACCAGTGAATATACGTCCCGGACCACCGAATATTACCATCACAGGTGATAGGCCTGTGGTGCCAGGATTGGTGGGGATCCCACCAAAGAGACAAGTTTTTTTTCTCGCGGCTAGCCCCTGATTCCACAATTAATGTTGTGACGACTTATATCCAAAGCCAAATAAAAACCGCTGATTTCAAGGAGGAAAAGTTCAACTTTTCTTATGCCAGGGAGATAGCTTCTTTTAAAATAAGTGTTTCCCAAACTCACTTTAACACCATCTGTTCTGCCAAATTTTGGCCGGAGCATTTTGTGGTGAAGGAGTTTAAGGCAAAGAAGAAGACTAGGCCCCCAATAGCTCTGCCAACTAATCAGACCAGTGCTCCTTCGTCATCTTCCCGCTCTACCTCCATCCGTCCAAAAAACTAACAAACTCTCTTTTAGTGACCTATCAGAATGTTCGAGGCTTGCGTAGTAAGCTCAGCATTCTTTTCCAGGATAGTGTCGCATTTGCATCCCCCGCTATTGTGTTTACCGAGACCTGGTTAAAGCCGGACATTCTTAGTCCCGAAGTTTTGGCAGGTCGGTACACAACTTTTAGAAAGGATCGTTCGTCTCGACGTGCAGGAGGGGTTCTGATTGCTGTGGACTCAAACTTCACGTCGGAACTTTTCACAGTTCAGATCCAGCAGGAACTGGAATTTCCGTGTGTAAAACTGATTCTTCCCGCTTTCTTAGTTTTCATAACTATCATAACTAATATACGAATATTCCACCTATCTCTTCCTGGCTATCTGACAAAGATCACATGATAGTTCTTGGTGACTTCAACTTGCCAGAAATTGTTTGGTTTTCGGCAAATGAGTCTTATAGCCTGGTACCCATGGCACGTCATGACTTTGTTGACGGCGTAATTGACCTGTCTCTGTCTCAAGTTAACCATGTTAAAAATTCCTTGGGTCGATTTCTTGATCTATGCTTTGTAACGGATCCGACCTTAGCGTTGTTAACTCGAGTCCCTCCGCTCACTATATCTGAGGATGCCTACCATCCTACTTTTGAAGTGTCGCTCGACCTAGGACGAACGGTACTGGATCGGTCGGGTAGACTACCCCAATGTGTCCGCTGCTTCCGTAAAGCCGAGTTTACGAAGCTTAATGACCTCATTAGGGATTTTGATTGGTCCGCTTTGTATTTGTGCAGTGATGTTACGACAGGCACAAACATTTTCTATGATGCACTGGACTCACTTTTTGTCTCTTGTGTCCCACTTTCCTGTCCGATTAGATCAGGAAAGGAGCTATCCCATCTAAAAATCCTAAAATCAAGACTTTATTTCAAGAAGTTGGCTCTCCTTCTCTTTCTCATTATGTAAAAGCTTGGTCAAACTTTTCAGTTCTTAACGCTCAATGCTATCAGAATTACCTATCTCGATGCAGGATACGTTTTTCTAAGGACCCCAAACAGTTCTACAGCTTCGTAAACAGTAAGCGTAAAACGTCCGCACACCCATCCTTGCTATCCTTCCTTAATACGTCAGCATATAATGATCAGGCAATTGCCGATCTTTTTGCACGTTTTTTCCAAACTACCTATTCGCAGGACGTTTACTCTGGTCAGCCGTATCCATACAGTTTACCGAGTTCCAACGGCATTTTCTCTCCTTTGCTAAATGAAAGCTCGTTGCTTCATGATCTACGAACAGTAAAGCCGGTGTTCTCACCGGGTCCGGACGGAGTTCCCGGCTGTGTACTCAGGTACTGTGCCGAGTCTCTGTGTGGGCCGTTGCTTAAACTGTTCAACCTATCTATAAATTCTTCATGCTTTCCCCCGATATGGAAGGAGTCTTTTATAATTCCTCTCGATAAGAAAGGAAGCAAGTCTGACGCAATGAACTATAGAGGTATATCTAAGTTATCCGCTATTCCTAAAGTGTTTGAGAAAATTTTAACTCCGCACCTGCAGCACCTATGCAGATCACTTATATCTCCAACTCAACATGGATTTATAAGGCGGAGATCAACCACTACAAAATTATTGGAGTTTACCTCCTTTATAATAAAAGGCTTTCAAGGTAATTTGCAGACGGATGTTGTTTACACCGATTTTAGTAAAGCGTTCGATTCTGTAAACCATTCTCTCCTAGCACAAAAGCTCGACCTTCTAGGGTTCCTGCCCAATCTCCTGAGATGGATCTCTAGCTACCTTTGTTCTAGGTCTCAAAGAGTCCTTTTCGAAAACTCCCTGTCCTCTCCAGTTATGGTGACTTCGGGTGTACCTCAGGGCAACCATCTAGGACCTTACTCTTTACTTTCTTTATAAATGACCTACCTTCTGTATTAACATACTCTCGAGTACTAATGTATGCGGATGATGTTAAGCTCTGTGTCCAGTATAAGGACATTTCTTTTCAATCCAGGTTGCAATCCGATCTCGATAGATTTCAGTCTTGGTGTTGTACAAATTTATTAAACCTTAATGCTTCAAAATGTAAAGTAATGACTTTTCATCGCTCCAGCGCCTTTCTGGTTCCTTACACCCTTTGTCGTGGTTCTCTTGAGAGAATTACCCGGGTTGATGATCTTGGTGTTCTTTTAGATCCCAAGTTAAAGTTTTCAGAACACATTTCCACCATGGTGAATAAGGCCATGGGCGTGCTTGGGCTTATAAAAAGGTGGTCAAAGGAATTTGACGACCCCTATATAACAAAGACTCTCTACACCTCTCTGGTTCGTCCGATTTTAGAATACGGCTCTTGTGTATGGTGCCCTCAGTATAACGTACATCGGGACCGTATTGAATCAGTTCAGAAAAACTTTTTACTTTTTGCTCTTCGCGGCCTCAGCTGGGATGCAGGTGTGAGACTGCCGTCTTCCTCTAATAGATTTCTTTTAATAAACCTTAGCTAATCGTAGGAAAATGCTTGGTGTTATTTTTGTACACAACTTGATCAAGGGTGACGTAGATAGCCCTGACCTGTTGAGCCGCATAAACTTCACGATTCCTATTATAAGCACTAGGAACTATACACCGTTGTTTCTTCCGCTTTGTAGATCGAATTACTCCTTACATTTGGGGTCCTATGCTCGGATTATAATTCCCTCTATCATATTATATCTACCACTAACTCCCTTCCTAGTCTTAAATTACTTATACTTTTATATCTCTCCCGGCTGGCAAAAATCCTCTAGCTGAACCCTCCACGAGGGTGCCGGCTGGGCAATGGACATTGCATTATCCCGGACGAGGGTAATGCATTGTCGCTTGCCCCGTCCGAGGCAATGCAGTGTCTAGCTAAGGCAATGACCTAGCGTCTTCTCGACCTCGAGTCGGGAGAGCTGGGTTAGGGCCATGGCTAGAGGTGCCTGGCGGCCAGGCATAAAACGCTAGGGGTGGTCCCCCCGAAAAATATCAACCTTATGGACCTACGGGCCAACAATGGAAGGGAGCAAAGAAAAAGCACGGACTGGGATGTCAGTCCAAACGTCGGTGGAATGCGTGACTGCTAGCACTGCCAGGCAAGGGGAGGAGAATCGGACGTGGCGGGAGCAGGCCACGTCAGCTGTACAACGACTGCCAAGAAATCCCTTAACTCCAAGCTGAACCGCACGGATGCCGCTGTCGAAATAGACACGGATCTGGAGAGTGAGTTGTCGATCAGCAACACGGAGGAAGAGAGCCTTATTCGCTCACCGGAACCAGGCACCAGCTCCCCGCGTAGGGAAGGGCCAAAGCGCTCCAGGGATGGTATGAAGGCTCTCTCACAGTACAAAGCGGCCCTAAAAATCCTGAGCCGGCTCCAGGGTAAAGCCGACATCTCTCAGGAGGAGAAAGCCAGGCTAACCTGGGCCGAACAGAGGGTAGAGGAAGGCAGACGACACTTCTCGCAGATGCCCCAAATGCGGGCATCCATCGGGAAGTATGCCAACAAGGTGGAGGAGATGGTGGCCAACAAGAGGCAACGCTCTGTTGACAGTGCCAGTAAAGACACTGCGGCGAGCAAACGGCAACGCGGGCCGAAGGGCGCAGCCCCTCCACAGAAAGTGGTGATCCCATCAACTCAACACCCGAAATCAAGGACGGCGAGTGATGCGGCCAGACGACACCTGATCGTGGCGCTAATCGACCGTAGCGATAGGAACGGGAAGATGACGGCAGCGCAACGGAAGCTAGTGCACGCGCGGCTCGTCGACGCACTATATGCACGGCTGGAGGAGGATCCCGCAGCCCCCATGGCAACCTTTGATGGTGCTGGGTGGCTGAATGGGGTTAAGATCCTCAAATGCAAAGATGACCCAACGCGTAGGTGGCTAACGCAAACTGTCGGCCAACTGGACGCGATGTGGGATGATGCCAAGCTGGAGGTGGTAGACAGGGAGCTAATCCCGTCTATACTGAAGGCGAAGGTAGTCTTCCCCATCGTGATCCAAGGAGACAGGGCGCTGAGGCTCCTACAGCGACAGAATCCCGAGATTCCGACGGGGAATTGGAAGGTGCTGCACACTGGGAGTCCGCTACCCAATGAGGGGGGCCAGTGTGCAATCCTACAAATAAATAAAGAGGCAGAGGACCTCTTATACCCCAGATTTGGGAAGATGGCGTGGGGCATGGGCAGTGTATACCTGCGCCTAAAAAAGCGCCACCCCGGGGACAAGGACGCGCATACCCTTCAGGCAGGCGAGGTGGAGAAGGACCTAGGTCTGGACACCATCGTGGAGGCCGCCCAGGGGCTTGCGCTGGACGAGTCGGAGGATTAAGAGGACGGTGATGTGACGATTGTAGTCAACCCGTCGAGCGGAGTTGAGCCAGCCACCCATGCCACTGAGTGTGCTGCAGCTCAACTTGCATAAAAGCAAGGTGGCGTCGACGGAGCTCCTCATAGCCATGGAGCAAGGGCCCGTCGACATAGCTCTAGTCCAACAGCCATGGATTGCATCAGGCAACTCTGTGGCCGGACTAAAGTCCTCTAAATATAACTCGTTCTACACAACACCGGTAAGCAGGAACAGAACCATCGTACTTGTACGAAAGGGGATCCACGCTCACCTTATGTCTAATTACAGCACAGACGACCTAACAGTAGTGATGCTAGAAAGCGAGGAGAAGCGCCTCTTGGTGGCCTCCTGCTACATGGCACACGACAGACCCGCACCACCCGAAGAGATAAGGAGTCTGGTAGACGAAACCGGATCCAAAGATTACCAAATACTCATTGGTACGGACGCTAATGCCCACCACAATGTATGGAGAAGCCCCGACACCAATGACCGAGGTGAGTCTCTTCTAGAATTTATACTTTCCACTAACATAGAAGTAGCAAACGTGGGGGTGGACTACACATACGTGGGTCCAACCTCATCAAATGTGCTAGACCTTACACTCGTAACGGGAAGGAGCGCCGCGGTGACTGGGTGGAGGGTCCTCGAAAGACCATCCATCTCAGATCACAGGTATATCCAGTTTAAATACGAATTTAAACACACCTCGAAGGTAGCCGTCTATAGGAACCCCCGGAAGACAAACTGGTAAAAGTTCAAAAAGACGGTAACCTCGAAGCTCGCGGTTGGTCCGGGGTCGGTAAAATCGGGTGACGAAATAGAGAAGTCTCTTGGGACTCTATCCAAGGAGCTACTGGGCGGGTACCGTGCAGCATGCCCACCCTCGAGTACGAAAAAGAAGAACAAGCCACTCTGGTTGAACAGAGAGCTCTCCCTCCTTAGAAACAACCTCCGGGAATTCTTCAAGCTCGCCAAACAAGCGAATGAAGAGTTTATAAACGAGGAATACAGGAACCTACTCAGAAACTACAAGAAAGAGATACGCAAGGCACAACGCAGCTCGTGGAGGAACTTCTGCTCCAACATCGAGAAGGTGCCCGAAACGGCAAGACTCAGGAAGCTGCTCTCCAAGCAGCCCACCAGACAGAGTCAGCTCAAGCTCAACAATGGACAATGGTCAGAGAGCAGCGAAGAAGCCCTGACAGCACTAAATCAGGCACACTTCCCTGGATGCACCGAGGTCACTGATGCCACAACGCAACATGACCCAGCGACAGAGGAACAAACCATCCCCACAGGACTAGTAACACACAAGAAAATCAATGGGCCATAGACTCCTTTACAGGCATTAAAGCACCTGGACTGTATGGGATATTTACAGCCATGTTGCAGGTGGCCAAAGAGGAGATCACCCCATGGCTTTTCGCTATCTATACAGCATGCTTGAGGACAGGCTATATACCTATACATTGGAGAACTTCAAGAGTTGTCTTTCTGCCGAAGGCAGGAAAGTGCAGCCATGTTAATCCCAAGGATTATAGACCGATAAGCCTCACCTCCTTTCTACTGAAAACGCAAGAAAAGCAGCTGGAGCTACACATCAGAGAGGAAGTAGGGGGACTGATGTCAAGCAACCAGCATGCTTACACGAAAGAGAAATCGGTAGAAACAGCACTACACTCGCTAGTAGCTAATGTCGAGAAAGCCCTCAATACCAAGAAATATGCACGAGGAGTATTTGTCGATATATCCGGAGCATTCAACAACGTGGCCACAAGCGCAATAATGGGTCGCTTAGAAGCAACCGACGCACACCCGGCAATCAACCACTGGATAAAGAATCTCCTCAGTTGTAGACGGGTTCAATCCGAATGGGGTACCGCCTCCATAGTAAGAGGGGCACACAGAGGCACACCACAGGGTGGAGTACTGTCGCCCCTCCTGTGGAACCTGGTGGTCGACGACCTAATTAAGAGATTCGAAAGGAGAGCCCCAAAAATAACAGCCTATGCAGACGACATAAGCATACTTATTATGGGTGTATGTCCATCGACACTCAGCTCCATAATGGAAAACACACTCAGGGAGATATGTGAGTGGGCGAACGAAGTAGGACTCAGTATCAACGCGGACAAGACGGACCTCATCCTCTTCACCAAGAGGTACAAGGTACCGTCATGGATCCCCCCGAAAATCGATCAAACAAGGCTAACCCCAAAAACACAAGTCAAATACCTTGGCACAGTATTGGACAGCAAGCTGGCATGGAGACCCAATGTAGTGGAAAGGGTGAAAAAGGCCACCATTGCGCTATATGCATCAACAAAGATGCTCAGCAGCACATGGGGCCTGTCACCTGCTCTAATGCATTGGATCTACATATCGGTGGTGCGACCAACTCTGCTGTATGGAGTCTTAGTGTGGTGGCAAGCTACTAAAAAGAAAACGTACCACAAGCTTATGGAAAAGACTTAGCGACAGGCACTGCTCTGCATCACGGGGGCACTGAGATCAACCCCAACAAAAGCACTCGAAACCATTCTCGGAATTGACCCCTTGGATATTCACGCGCATCTGACGGCTGGAAAGGCCGCTCAGCGCCTCATTGCCTCAGGAAACATGCAGCCACAAGCATACGGGCACAGTTCAAACGGCAGGGACATGATCAGTAATACTGACTACATGACCCCTCGAACGTGTCTCGACATCAACACAAACGCATTTCTGGGACCGGAAGAATGGAAAAAAGGCCAGATCGAACATCTCAATATATATACAGACGGCTCCAAGATGGTAGGAGGAGTAGGAGCTGGCATATACTGCACAGACCCCGAAATAGGGCTGTCATACAAGCTACCAGACCACTGCAGCATATTCCGGGCGGAAGTCTTTGCCATCAGGAAAGCAGCAGAGGTTGCACAACAAACAGGGCGATCACATAACGTGGTCAATCTGTTTGTAGACAGCCAAGCGGCGATAAAATCCATGCAGTCGTCCACGGTCAGTTCTAGAAGTGTCCTGGCGAGCAGGGAAGCATTGGACTCACTATGCACGACCAAGTTAGTGCGAATCTACTGGGTTCCCAGCCATCAGGGCATTGAAGGAAATGAAGCGGCGGACGTTCTGGCTAAGGAAGGCGTCGGGCTGGCGAGAGAAAGAGCAGAAAATGTGCCTGTCTCACTCAGAACGCTACAGAGCGATCTAGAAAAGCTGGCTAGACTAGAAAACGAGAGCAGGTGGAGGAGCACGACCAACTGCAGAGTCTCGAAAATCATGTGCAAAAAGCGCAGCGAGAAACTCAGCCACTATCTGCTGCACCTTCCACGGAAAGATTGCAGACTGCTGGTGGGAATACTGACAGGTCACTGCCTGGCCGCATCACACGCAGCCAAACTAAACATCACCGACAGGAGCAGTTGCAGGAAATGCGAGGACCTTGGGGCTATCGGAACCATGGAACATCTAATCTGTAGCTGCCCGGCTCTCTCACGAGCCAGGATAAAGTACCTGGGATAAGGTACCTTGCCTCCAGGAGGTCGCCAAGGGAACTGCTGGCCTTCGCCAAGTACACCTCAATCTTAGGTGATATAAAACCATCACTAGCACCCGCGTAACAAGGTCCATAATCAACCGGATTACTAAGGGCCATACTGGCCTATGAGAGACCCCAGGAGGGTCGTCCGGGTTAACCTAAACCTAAACCTATCTCTCCCGTAATTAGTAATTACTTCGTTTCT
Organism: Drosophila affinis; assembly: GCA_037356375.1. Classification (NCBI taxonomy): domain Eukaryota; kingdom Metazoa; phylum Arthropoda; class Insecta; order Diptera; family Drosophilidae; genus Drosophila; species Drosophila affinis. The sequence continues at coordinate 20,350,946 of JAZHFB010000003.1, forward strand.
TTAGTTAGATTAGTTCTACTTTTCCTCGAACACTAGTCTAACACCTATCTTTCATGCAGGCCCGCGATCGGTTCGATTAACGAGTCGCGCGTTTAGCGGCAGCGCCCCTCGGTCCGTTGGGCGGGAGGTGGGCTGCTTTCTTGCCTGGGATCCGCGCGTAACAGCCATCGGCTGGTGTCGCTTGGGCCACTTGATGGTGCAGGCATTGCACATCAACGTCCTAAAGAGTAAAAAAGTGTCTAGATTTTTCTTCTAAAGTCTAAACAAGAAACATCACAGCTAACACAAGGAAAGACCTTTCCGCGTGGAGCAACATTATACACAGTATTGTAAGTGATTACCATATATGTATGTACATACAGTAATATCGAGGAAAGAGGAAGTGAATGTGTTGGTTTAGCTACCTCGAGTTTCTCCCAAATACCTATGCAATTTGCGACCAATTTCCAATGACCATATGTAATGGATATCTTTGTTTCTATTCTTAAATGGAAGGTCTTAGTATTAATCTGTCATTTTCAATAACGACATTTAGCATCATACCCTTATATTACTAGAAAGAATTCATTTAATCTTAATATTTTTTTATACCCGGTACTCGAAGAGTATAGGGGTATATTAGATTTGTGGAGATAACGCTTGTGTATAACGCCCAGAAGGAAGCGTTTCCGACCCCATAAAGTATATATATTCTTGATCAGCCTCAATAGCCGAGTCGATATAGCTATGTCTGTCTGTCCGTCTTCATTTGCGCCTATATCTCAGAGACTATTAAAGCTAGAACAACCAAAGTTTGTATCCAGTCCCCTGTGTGATCACACTACTCCAAATGTGTTGCAAAATTTCGCCCAGCCCCTTTCCGCCCGCACAAAAGACGAAAGTCTGTGGCGTACACAATTTTGAAGATACGAGAAAACTAAAACGCAGAATCATAGAGAATTATCATTTCTATCAGAGTGTTGAATCTGGATCAGATCGGATCATTATTATAGCTACAATGAAGAAAACCATTTCGAAAGTCATGGTTCCCTCTCGCTCTCTCTCACACGCGACCCCACCTGCTTTGCTTATTCGTTTAAATGAGCGCCTAGATCTCAGAGACTATAAGAGCTAGAGCAACCAAACTTTCTAGCCAAGCTCCTGTGGTATCAATTCAGCACAAGTTTATTTCAAAATTTTGACTCGCCCCCTTCTGCCCCCACAAAGGACGAAAATCTGTGGAATCCACAATTTTTAAGGTACTAGAAAACGAAAAACGCAGAATCATGAGAAAAGGCCGTGTCTAACAGATTGCCGAATCTGAATAAGGTAGGATCATTATTATGGCCAGAAGGAACAAATTAAATTTCAGTGGCTACGCAACGCCTGCCAAGCGCTTCTCATTCCCTCTTTCTCTCTCGTACACACTTGTACGTCTCGAAAATGTAGTTATACATGTATGTACATTATTAAATGTACAAGCAAACGTAAAACTGACTGTAAACTTGACTGTATTTTTTTAAATATTAATTTTTTGGCCAAAATTTAAGTCGTCCCTTTTGCGAACATATAGTAAATTGCATAAATCTTAAGCTCGTACATGTATGTACATATGTACTGACTGAGTACCGGGTATAAAGTAGAGCGGCTCACAAAGTTTTTCCTCGTTTTAATAAGTATCTATGATTATTACCATATGAATGGCGAACTATAGTGAAACCATGTAGCATCTTTTGATAGCAGGTTAAGCTACCGACGTCTTTGTTGGAGGGATCCTTATTGTAAATCTTAATTGGCCCTTAAGGATCATGGTAGGGTGGGCGTGGTTGTAACCTGGCGATCACACAACCATATTGATGACAATATCCTTTTTCTCCTATAGCTGCTGACCTTTCCCTTTGACCTCCTGCATCCCAGCTCCCGTTTTCTTTTTTCTTCTCATACACGATTTATCATATTCTCACCACAAATCTACGCGGGAGCCCTAAATTGGTGGTACACTGTAGCCAATGCCCACACCCCGCCAACCAGAGACAAAAGCCGAAGCCAGCGCGTACTTCCTCCATCGATTAAATTCTCATCTGCTCCTAACCCCATAACCCATAAAGATAAAGATGGATTGTTGATTTTTTTGTTGAGTCGAGTGGTAGAATTAGATTTAAAAATGTTGGCGCCCAACGTGGGGCCCGGCTCTTTGGCTTGCCCCGACCAAGAAAAATTTATAAAAGTCATTAACACTTATGAGTGCTGCATATTAATGCAGTGGCTTACGACTTATCCCCTCATCACTTCTCTCCTCCTAGACCAACATTGTTTAGACTTCAAAAGAAAAATCTAGACACTTGTGAGTTGAGTTTTAAATTCAATCTGCTTTTATTTCATCAACGTCGGCACTTAAATGTAATTTTCCAATGTGGGATGGGGACAATTTTGTATTCTATTCTTATCGCTAGATCCACGGATCGGCTGCAACGCTGCTGTGAGTGACCAACTGATTGCATGCAAGCATCAGTATTTTTGGACTAGCTTAGGGTCTTAATTGCTTACTGCACTTGACTTTGGGATGTCGTGTTTGTTAATGAGTTGACATGAGTTGATTGCACCCTAACAGTCATAAGCTCTATACTTTATGTATGTCTTTTACTTAGAATAGATGGGTTTTGTGTTTATCTCCGTGAATGTGTAAAGACTCTTATTTTTTAAGTACGATAATGTATATAATGTATATAAAGTATATACGATAAAGTTGAGTTGCTGGATTGTGTCGCAGTTTCTAAAAGAACTAAAACCCCCGCGGTCATACTTGATGAAATTACTGGACATGGTAAGGGACATGTAGTATCTGGCCGGATGAGTAACACCGATAAATAGCACATTTCAATGTTGTTGTTGGATTTAGGTTCCAAAGTGGATACGCTCTACCGCCTACCCACGAAAATGGGAACGTGTAGTTTGGAGGATGAGCTTGTCCATACCGTTGCTGATCATTGTCGGAAGTTTTGGCCTAGATCTGGTTATTCAGTGGCTTAACGCTACGGCTTGCCCGCGAACGGAAACAATAGCATTAGGGATAGTATATTCATTTTGTCAGCATTAACCTTTTCTTTTTTGTTTTAATCTTTCTTGTTGCGTTATTTTTGTGTGACAGACGTTAGTAGCTCTTTTGTCCAAATATTACAAGTTCCGATTGTTGTAGACAGTATTTTCTGTACGAAACTGTTCCTTGAGAGAGTATCAAGAGTGTGCTTGGATTTGGGAATAAGCTACTGAACGCATTCAATCTTATATACTGTGCTTCTGGAGCATCTGGTGGTAGACGATTCAGAACTACCGTACGGCCCTAGTTATTTATCCGATGATTCATTGTATTAATTTTCTTCTGTTAATATTGTCAAAAAAGTAAGTTGGGGGAAACACTGCTGTTAGAAGATTGCTTGCATGGTTTCCGAATTTGAATTATAAAGCATAGTGAATTTCTCGATAGTTAGAAGTTAAGAATCGAGCAAAGCAGAGAAAGAATAGTAGCTAAAATTAAAATTGAATGTCCCTAGATTGGAGTTTTGAAGAGATAAATCAGAACGAAAATTCCGATTTTATACGCTGAATCTGTTCGAGACAGGTGGAATATCGATCCCAGCTGTTTAGAACCAGCTGTAATCACGTATTTCATCTAGTTTGTTTTAATACGAGAGGCGGTGAAAAGACAGTGTGCCCAGCGTGCAAGAAGCCCCTTCTCCCATCCGCTACCAGCATGACTGAGGAGCTAGCCTTAGCACAGGCGGCCGTTTTGAACGACGATTCGTCTCAGTTTCTGATGGAACCCGGTCTCAGGGTTTGGCCGCAGAGTGCTGAAGTTGAATCTCTTGGCAGAAATCCAACACGAAATATTATATATTCCGGTTCTGACAGAAGCGCAATTGCGAAACATAGTTCGCACACACGAGGGGTATATTCCGTCTGTGGCTAAAACGAGTGTCAGCACGGAACCGAAGCGTATTCATATGCACAGACAGGTGCATGAAATTATGGTGCAGACAGATCAAGAAGATGAAACTGATGTCGATGAAATAGATCCGATGTAGCAGCAGTTACCCTTTCCTACCCTTCCGTTTGTGTAGGCGATTGGACCGTGTTTTGCTACGGCTGTGGCAAAAGAAATACGTACAACCCTTCATCTTCCAAAAAACTCAGTAAGCCGTGCACCATCGACACGCAGACCAATTAGTTCGAAAGCAACGAACACCTATTGATCGAAGCTTCGACAGTTTCATTACATTTTCGAACGTTAACCCCGAATTTGAAAGAACCCATTTGCCCGACTCGATCTCGCAATGGATGCTCCAATATCACCAAATGGTCAAAAACGAGCACGCAAATGTATTGGCGCCGGTCGTCAATGCGTCTTATGACTGGACACCATACGCACAAGTTACCGTACTAGGAAGGACGCTTAGTGGAGTTATGTACACTGGTGCATCCATTAGCTGTATAGGTGGAACATTTGCAGCCGATTTGGTTCGGGATCAGACTCAGTTCAAGGACAACAGTGAGGAAAGCAGTTCATACGGCCGCTGGTTAGAGCCAACTAATATTTGGAAAGGTCACGACTGAAATTGGTTTTTTTTTATTTTATATTAATTTTATTAAAGATAAGTTCTTAGTGCTACAGTAATACTACTAAAAATAATAGCAGCTTTCAAGGCAAGATTCAATTATTCAAATTGTTCATCGTCCCTTCCGTGGCGCAAGATTTATATCTGGGCATAGATTTTTAGTCAAGTCTTAACTACTACCTGCGTTTCTAGCAAATAAGTCATACAGTCCGGGATTGGCCAGAATTTCATTCGATAATTGCACGTGCCATTGTCAAAGCCACAGCAAGATCATGTGGTAAAAACTATCAACATTTTCACCTCCTTTGCGAAGTAAGGTCTTGGGAAAACGAAGTGGTTGTCTCGCGACATCGATGTGGACAACTCTGAAGCAATCAAGCAGCAACATTATGCTGTGTCTCCAGCCTTAGAAAAGCAGACGTACCTAGAAATAGACCGAATGACTTGGGATAATCGAAGAGTCAGATAGCGCATGATCGTCATCGTTATGTTGAAAAGGTCCAAGCGGTACCGCGATCCGGGAAGCAAGTCCGTAGGTTTCTAGGTCTCACTCGTTGGTACCACAAATTCAAAAAAAAACTTTGCGTGTATCGCTGCACCAATTTCAGATACGTCTCAGACCCGGCGAAAATTTCAATGGACAGATGAGGCACAGAAAGCGTTCGATACCGTAAAAAAAGTCGTGTGACGCTTCCGTGTTCCATAGTCCTGATTTCACAATACCGTTTTCAATTCATTGCGATGCGAGTCACACCGGTGTTGCAAACGGAAGAAAATGGAAACGCGGTACCTATTGCCTTTATATCGCGCAAAGTTGACCAATTTCAACGTAATTATTCCGTGACAGAAAAAGAGTGTTTGGCAGCGGTAATGTGCGTCAAGAAATTCAGAGCATATGTCGAAAGGCATCAGTTTTCCATTGTTAAATGGCTGATGTCCCAAGCCAATTTAAGTTCAAGGCTTGCGCGATGGGCACTGAAATTTTTTCAAGATCTTTAGTTAAGATCTTTAGTTGGCGATGTTAAAGATTTTATTAATAATTGCGAGTTGTGTAAGTGTTGCAAGCATCCCAATCAACCTCTTCATCCGCGAATGGTAGAGACCGACCGATTATTTCAAAAGCTGTACGTGGATTTTGTATCGGCATATTTGTAATGCTTGATCACTTCTCTAAATTCCATTTTCTTATGGCAGTGAAGAAATTTACGGCAGAAGCAGTAATCAAGTTCATGAAGAAAGACCTGTTTCATTGCTTCGGAGTACCGGAAGTGATAGTGTCGGATAATGGTGTCCAAAATCAAATCCCACAAGTTCAATGACCTGTTGCAAAAAATCAAATTCGACACTCTTATACAGCCGCGTACGCCTCACAAACGAATGCGTCCGAGTGAGTAAATCGCTCCGTACTACCCGCTATCAATACGTACATTAAGCCCGACCAATCCAATTGTGTTGAACAGCTTAGCTTCATCGCTTGTGCGTTGCGATCCAGTGTTCATGCAGATGTCAAAAGTAGCTCATACCGTGTTGCTTTTGGCCAAAACATGATAACTAGCGGTTTCGCGTATCAACTGTTAAGAAACCTTAGCATGTTGAAAGATCGGTCTGTCGTTTCTGATCGTGACGGCCATCTTCACTGCTGCCTCCCACAACCCCCCAAAGTGAGGCGAGCTGGGCGGTATGAACATCCAATTGAATGTTCAGGCAGTGATTGTGCACTTCAGCGCGATGTTTATTGTTCATAAATAGCCGACAAAGCTCCTCCAGCTCGTTCCTTGCGCCCACAAAATTGGTGACATTAACCGACCAAATGCATCGAGGAATGTCGCGAATAGAAACGAAGCATTTGAGGGCACTAAAGAAAGCTGCAGTTGATAGGACCTTCACCAACTACAACCAGACTGCCTTTGTGGCAAACCAAATGAAGACGCTAATACAGCATTTCATGAGCACTTGAAAGCTTTGAAAGGGCTTTGAAAGAGAATGCGAAGCCGAATAGCGGACCATTAGAACTGTCACGGTCGGCCACAACGACTTTTGGTTCACTACATAGTCTAAAATGTCTAGTTAACGATAAGCTCACGGAGATCACGTCGGAATTCCCAGCTTTTTCGGCAATTCTGACTCCACATTGTTGGGTTTTAGAATTTGTGTTTGTTTACTTTCTAAGTTTTATTTCAATACTAAAGACCGTGGCCGTAAACTTCGTGTTTTCTAATTTACATATATTAGTATTAATGTATATATATTAGCTCAAGAACCGTTGTAGCGCGATGAGACAATTTGAGGACCAGTATATAAAAATGATACAGCATCGCGTATCATTATTCGACGACGAATTTGACCGAATGAACCCAAGTTACCCGACGCACTGCCGTATAAGCAGTACGCACGGCGAACATGAGTGTGTATGTGTGCGAATGCACAGAGAGCGTAGGAGTAAATAAGCGTACAATAGATAACTTAAGAGATAACTGAGATAATTAGAATTCAAAAGACCTGCTCCTCTGACGGCTGCTGCTCCGAGCACCGCCCAAAACTATGCCATAAAGCTATTGGGGTGGTTGATCGTAGGAGCTTAGAAAGCTTATAATCATATGGATTGGCAAAGCTATCATAGTTCACAATTCCCTATTACACTTAATTTTATTAAGCATTGCTTTGCCTGAATTCTATATAAGAGAAGCCTAGGAGAGTGGAACCTCACCTGAACTGTACCTGTGATATTTATCCATAACCAATACTGCAGCGACATAAACTAAAACCAGCTGGAGAAAGACCTCCACAATCGTGTCGTCATTTGTTGAATATCCTCATTTCTTTTCTGAGTCTAGGATTAGCACCACTAACTCTGGCCTAGAAGCAGCCCATCCGAAGATATACAGAGTGCATTCGTGGGCCAAGTCTTAGCAGCAGATGGGCAGGCATGAGTGTTTTTTTCGTTATTTTAGAATTATTCTTGTTAAAAATGTATATATTATATATATTACACTACTCGACAAATTTCAACTTTTTTTTTCCGCTGTCTCCAAAAATGACTTTTTCTAATAGATTGGGAGATTTAAAATTTTTTTAAGAATTATGGTTTTTTTTTCATGGAGTAGTTTTTTTTTAAAGAATTTTTTAAAAATCTGGTATTTTTTGTCATAGGTAGTGCTTATATTTTTAACATAACTCTCGTTTCATACAACTGGTTGTATTGAACTTTGCAGTTAAAAAATGCTGACAAATGCAGCTATAAATCCGACTCAGACACTTTGTAGCAAAAACTTAACGTCTGGCAGATATTAAGCTTCCAAATTGAAATTTCATCATTTTTTTCGGTATTTTTTATCCGAAGTTTTGACTTTGAAACTTCTGGAAAAATCGAAAAAAAAATAAATGAATGCCTTGATTTTTGGTTTTAGATAGACACATTAATTACGCGTCGTTTAAGGTATCGCTTATAAAAATATAATATAAAATATAAATATGTAGAAGCAACTTAACTTCTGGCAGATATTAAGCTTCCAAATTGAAATTTCATAATTTTTTTCGGTATTTTTCCCCGAAATGTTGACTTTGAAAGCTCAGGAAAAGTCGAAAAAAATATATATGAATGCCTTTATTTTTGCTTTTAGATAGACACATTAACTAGGCGTCGTTTAAGGTATCGTTTATAAAAATATAAAAATAAACGGCTAAGTTATAACCGTTTGACCAAAACGACCCAAAATGACTTTTACCTGAAAAAATACCGTCCGGTACGTTTTTGGTCCAACTTCCAAAATGGGATTGCAAAAAACAAAAAGGACCTGTAATTTTGGTTTTACCGAGTCTTAGGTATTGATATATATCGGATATATATCCTACCTGGTCATATCACGTTCGATTCTCTTTGTAGTAGTCAGACGTGTTTTTGTTTTGCGCTCCGCTTACTCTCTTCCTATTTTGCTTAAAAAGCCGGTGTTTTATGAAAATAACCCGTAAAAAAATTCATAAATTAACAACCTCCTAATCATCTATTTCTTGATCGCGAGTGCATGCCTGTTTGCTGTGAAAACATAATTTAAATTATTATTTTTGAATCGCTTAACAGCTTGATTTTGTTTGTCCTTTTCGTAAGTACACGCAGTATCATATTTAGCCGCTCTCACCTAGTAGTTTTGCTGATTTATCACTCTCTCCCTATCACCCACACTTAAATAACTGTTCTTCCTCTCTCGCTCTCGATATTTTCTGTGCAGTTGCGCTCTCTCTCTCTCAAGTGTAGCTGCGGTAACCGCTCTCATTCTTACTTATTCCTCTCTTGGCGTTTATTTTGGCACACTGGTCTGATATCAGTTCTTTTTTGAAAGAAAAATAATAAAATAATTTTTAAAATGGAATTCTCTGTGGTCTGTGTTAAGAAACCTGCAAGAAGCAGATCACCCATGACCAGCCGAGTATCCCCTGCTGGCTATGCGATAGCGTAGTGCACGCTAAATGCGTCGGGATCAGCGGTCTCGTGGGTGATGCCATCTCAAAAAGGAATGGCCTGCATTATAGCTGTGAGGCATGCCGTCCGGTTGAGAAGGAGATGGCAGCGTTTATGAGGCAGATCCGGAAGGGCTTTAGGGAGCTGACCGTGGGCTTCAAAGAGCAATACGATCGGCTCCTAGCCATGGAGACTCAGTTTAGTAGTTTCAAACTACTGACTGAGTCTCCTATGCGCAAAAAGGTCACTCCGCGGGATCTGCATGTGCCGACTGCCCCTCGACCGGCCGATGCTGACAAGCTGACTCCGACCACCCCAAAAGTGCAGCAGTTGATATCGTTCGCCACTCCAAAGGCAACGACAGCTGCTAGTGATGAAAATTCGGTAGCCGAATTTATCGCGTCGGAGAGCATGCAGCCAAGACCGTCTGTAGCGTCCGTGTCCGTAGTATCAAATTCATTAGCTGTCCCCGCAATTCCGACCCCACCAGTGAATATACGTCTCGGACCTCCGAGTATTACCATCACAGGTGATAGGCCTGTGGTGCCAAGATTGGTCGGGATCCCACCAAAGAGACAAGTTTTTGTCTCACGACTTGCCCCTGACTCCACAATTAAAGATGTGACGGCATATATTCAAAGCCGCATACAAGCCGTTGATTTCAAGGTGGAAAAGTTCAACTTTTCTTATGCCAGGGAGATAGCTTCTTTTAAAATAAGTGTCTCCCAAACTCACTTTAACACCATCTGTTCTGCCAAATTTTGGGCGGAGCATTTGGTGGTGAAGGAGTTTAAGGCAAAGAAGAAGACTAGGCCCCCAATAACTCTGCCAACTAATCAGACCAGTGCTCCTCCTCCGTCATCTTCCCGGTCTACCTCCACCCGTCCAAATAACTAACAAACTCTTTTTTAGTGATTTACCAGAATGTTCGAGGCTTGCGTAGTAAGCTCAGCATTCTTTTCCTGGATAGTGTCGCATTTGCATCCAACGTTATTGTGTTTACCGAGACCTGGTTAAAGCCGGACATTCTTAGTCCCGAAGTTTTGGCAGGTCGGTACACAACTTTTAGAAAGGATCGTTCGTCTCGACGTGCAGGAGGGGTTCTGATTGCTGTGGACTCAAACTTCACGTCGGAACTTTTCACAGTTCAGATCCAGCAGGAACTGGAATTTCCGTGTGTAAAACTGATTCTTCCCGCTTTCTCAGTTTTCATAACTTGTTCGTATATTCCACCTTCTTCGGATATTTGTCCGGATATTTGTCCGCCTTAACCGCTATCTCTTCCTCGCTATCTGACAAAGATCACATGATAGTTCTTGGTGACTTCAACTTGCCAGGAATTGTTTGGTCTTCGGCAAATGAGTCTAATAGCCTGGTACCCATGGCACGTCATGACTTTGTTGACGGCTTGATTGACCTGTCTCTGTCTCAAGTTAATCATGTTAAAAATTCCCTGGGTCGATTTCTTGATCTGTGCTTTGTAACGGATCCGACCGTAGCGTTGTTAACTCGAGTCCCCCCGCTCTCTATACCTGAAGATGCCTACCATCCTACTTTCGAAGTGTCGCTCGACCTAGGACGAACTGTACTGGATCGGTCGGGTAGACTACCCCAATGTGTCCGCTGCTTCCGTAAAGCCGAGTTTACGAAGCTTAATAACCTCATTAGGGATTTTGATTGGTCCGCTTTATATTTGTGCAGTGATGTTACGACAGGCACAAACATTTTCTATGATGCACTGGACTCACTTTTTGTCTCTTGTGTCCCACTTTCCTGTCCGATTAGATCAAGAAAACCCCCTTGGTTTACCAAGGAGCTATCTCATCTAAAAAACTTAAAATCAAGACGTTATAAAAAATTTCAAGAAGTTGGCTCTCCTTCTCTTTCTCATTATGTAAAAGCTTGGTCAAACTTTTCAGTTCTTAGCGCTCAATGCTATCAGAATTACCTATCTCGATGCAGGATACGTTTTTCTAAGGACCCCAAACAGTTCTACAGCTTCGTAAACAGTAAGCGTAGAACGTCCACACACACATCCTCGCTACCCTTCCTTAATACGTCAGCAGATAATGATCAGGCAATTGCCGATCTTTTTGCACGTTTTTTCCAAACTACCTATTCGCAGGACGTTTACTCTGGTCAGACGTATCCATACGGTTTACCGAGGTCGAACGGCATTTTCTGTCCTTTGCTAAATGAAAGCTCGTTGCTTCATGATCTACGAACAGTAAAGCCGGTGTTCTCACCGGGTCCGGACGGAGTTCCCGGCTGTGTACTCAGGTATTGTGCCGAGTCTCTGTGTGGGCCGTTCCTTAAACTGTTCAACCTATCTATAACTTCTTCATGCTTTCCCCCGATATGGAAGGAGTCTTTTATAATTCCTCTCCATAAGAAAGGTAGCAAGTCTGACGCAATGAACTATAGAGGTATATCTAAGTTATCCGCTAATCCTATGGTGTTTGAGAAAATTTTAACTCCGCACCTGCAGCACCTATGCAGATCACTTATATCTCCAACTCACCATGGATTTATACGGCGGAGATCAACCACTACAAATTTATTGGAGCTTACCTACTTTATAATAAAATGCTTTAAAGGTAATTTACAGACGGATGTTGTTTACACCGATTTTAGTAAAGCGTTCGATTCTGTAAACCATTCCCTCCTAGCACAAAAGCTCGACCTTCTAGGGTTCCTGCCCAATATCCTGAGATGGATCTCTAGCTACCTGTGTTCTAGGTCTCAAAGAGTCCTTTTCAAAAACTCCCTGTCCTCTCCAGTTATGGTGACTTCGGGTGTACCTCAGGGCAACCATCTAGGACCTTACTCTTTACTTTCTTTATAAATGACCTACCTTCTGTATTAACATACTCTCGAGTACTTATGTATGCGGATGATGTTAAGCTCTGTGTCCAGTATAAGGACATTTCTTTCCAATCCAGGTTGCAATCCAATCTCGATAGATTTCAGTCTTGGTGTTGTGCAAATTTATTAAACCTTAATGCTTCAAAATGTAAAGTAATGACTTTTCATCGCTCCAGCGCCTTTCTGGTTCCTTACACCCTTTGTGGTGGTTCTCTTGAGAGAATTACCCGGGTTGATGATCTTGGTGTTCTATTAGATCCCAAGTTAAGGTTTTTAGAACACATTTCCACCATGGTGAATAAGGCCATGGGCGTGCTTGGGTTTATAAAGAGGTGGTCAAAGGAATTTGACGACCCCTATATAACAAAGACTCTCTACACCTCTCTGGTTCGTCCGATTTTAGAATACGGCTCTTGTGTATGGTGCCCTCAGTACAACGTACACCAAGACCGTATAGAATCAGTTCAGAAAAACTTTTTACTTTTTGCTCTTCGCGGCCTCAGCTGGGATGCAAGTGTGAGACTGCCGTCTTACTCTAATAGATTGCTCTTAATAAACCTTCCAACCTTAGCTAATCGTAGGAAAATGCTTGGCGTGATTTTTGTGCACAACTTGATCAAGGGTGACGTAGATAGCCCTGACCTGTTGAGCCGCATAAATTTCACGATTCCTATTAAAAGCACTAGGAACTATACACCCTCGTTTCTTCCGCTTTGTAGATCGAATTACTCCTTGCATGAACCATTTAGCGTCCTATGCTTGGATTATAATTCCCTCTACCATATTATATCTACCACTAACTTCCTTCCTAGTCTTAAATCACTTATACTCTTATATCTTTCCCGTAATTAGTAATTACTTCGTTTCTTTAGTTAGATTAGTTCTACTTTTCCTCGAACACTAGTCTAACACCTATCTTTCCTGCATGTCCGCGATCGGTTCGGTTTACGAGTCGTGCGTTATGCGGCAGCGCCCCTCGGTCGGTTGGGCGGGAGGTGGGCTGCGTTCTTGCCTGGGATCCGCGCGTAACAGCCATCGACTGGTGTCGCTTGGGCCACTTGATGGTGCAGTCATTGCATATCAACGTCCTAAAAAAAAAAAAAAAAAAATATATATATATTTGGGGTTTTATTCCTTTTACCTAAGCCTTGGTGAGGATAAATATACATGAATACCTGTGAGGGTCAAATATTGACCTTTTTCCTTCACAGGTGCTGGTCCCGCAGATATTTGACCTTTCTTCTTCAAGCTATTCATAAACGAGAGGGAACGTTGTGAGCCGCGGCAAAGGCCGCGGCTCTACCTTATACCCGGTACTCAGTCAGTATATACATACATACATTTATGAGCCTACGATTTATGAAATTTTTTATATGTTCTCAAAAGGGACAAAAGTAATATTTAAATTAAAAAAATGAATTTTTTGGAATTTTTATACATGTTTCCATTTTTGTTTACAATTGTTTTGTATATCTGCGCCTACATTTCTACATGACTTGTATAACTACATATTTGAGACGTACAAGTGTTTGCAAGAGAGAGAGAGGGAATGACTCAGCGCTTGGCAGGCGTTGCGTAGCCACTGAAATTTAATTTGTTTCTTCTGGCCACAATATTGATCCGATCTGATCAAGATTCGGTAATCTGGTAGATATAGTAATTTTCCATGATTCTGCGTTTTTGGTTTTCCATTATCTTAAAAATTGTGGATTCCATAGATTTTTGTCTTTTGTGGGGGCGGAAAGAGGCGTGGCAAAATTGTAAAACAAACTTGCACTGGTTCGGTATCACAGGAGCTTGGATAGAAAGTTTGGTTGCTCTAGCTCTTATAGTCTCTGAGAACTAGGCGCTCATTTATACGAATTAGCAAAGCAGATGGAGCCGCGTGTGAGAGAGAGCGAGAGGGAACGATGACTTTCGGAATGGTTTTCTTCATTGTAGCTATAATAATGATCCGATCTGATCCAGATTCAACATTCTGATAGAAATGGGCATTCTCTATGAATCTGCGTTTTTAGTTTTCTTGTATCTTCAAAATTGTGTGTGCCACAGACTTTCGTCCTTTGTGGGGGCGGAAAGGGGCGGGGCGAAATTTTGAAATATGCTTTGAGTAGTGTGATCACACAGGGGACTGGATACAAAACTTGGTTACTCTAGCTTTAATAGTCTCTGAGATATAGGCGCAAATGAAGACGGACGGACGGACAGACGGACGGACGGACAGACGGACAGACGGACGGACAGACAGACATAGCTAGATCGACTCGGCTATTGATGCTGATCAAGAATATATATACTTTATGGGGTCGGAAACGCTTCCTTCTGTGCGTTACACACAACCGTTATCCCCACAAATCTAATATACCCCTATACTCTTCGAGTACCGGGTATAAGAACTCTGTACCTATAGTATCCCTGCCTTAGTGTAGTTCTGACTTCCAGCAGAATACGATCGTGTGTTTTCAAAAAATACCACTTGTTTCTAATTGAAATGGACAACTCAAGCCGGTCAACTTCATGTGCTGGCCCCCAAATTCGAAAACTACTAAAAGATGGTGGATTTGAAAATATTTTATATACGAATGAAAAAGCAGCCTGGAACTCGTTCCGACTGGTTACAACAAATTTTCTTGGTAACAGAAAGATGATTAAGTTAATATCGTTCAAGACCTACTTAAGAATTATGAACAAATTGGAGCCAACATTTCACTCAAAAACCATTTCCTGCACTCCCACTTAGACTTTTTCCGGCAAACCTTGGGGATGTTAGTGATGAACACGGAGAGAGATTTCACCAACAATTAAAAGCTATGGAACGACGGTATCAAGGTGTTTGGAATGAGAATATGTTGGGCGACTATGTGTGGACTCTCATAAAAGAATCTGACTTAAATGACAAAAGAAGACAGACAAACCATTTTAAAAATAGTAACAAGCAATAACAATAAAAATATTTAAGTATCATAACACTTAAATAAATTCAAGTATTTTTCGGTATTTTTTTCAGATAAAATGAGATTTGGGTCGTGAACGAATCAAACGAATCTGTTGATGTAGATTCACTTGATTCTAGTGATCATTAATTTGACAATCGTATGCTGATATTAATGTCCAAATGAACGAATCAAACGAATCTGTTGATGTAGATTCACTTGATTCTTGTGATCATCAATTTGACAATCGTATGCTGAAAATGAGAATGTGTATGCCACCAGTTCATGTACTAGTAACAAAGTGTCGCCGCAATCGGTACTTGAACAAATTGGGCTTCGGAGATGTGAATACGTCAGAGTTTTCTTTCGTACTGATTTTATTGTAAAATATGCAGGGCTTATATACAGGATTTTGGTGGGTAACAATTGCTTAGTTTAGGGTCTTAGGTAGAATATCTATATTTATGACTAAACACTTATAAGGGTCAGGTCCTAAATATTTTATGGCGGTCTCACAGGATCGTCTTACAGATGTTGGAACATTTGACCCAATGCAGATCATACCTAGAAGTATGGGAAGGGTCAAAGATAGTTTATGACGGTCGCAAAGGATGTCTTACAGATGGTGTGACATTTTACCCACTGCAGATCGTATTTACCAGCACATGGGTCAGCGGTGCATCCTACATGTTTATTTAGGTCACTGAATGGAAATTACCAGCATATGGGTCAGCGGTGCCTCTTACATGTTTATTTTGGTAAACGGGGATGGAAATTCTTACTTAGGTCTAACCATACGATTTAGTACTTTACTTGAAATCGTACATCCTCCCGGCCGTTGAACATAGTAGGTTCAACCATCATCAATATTGATTGTGAACGGGTGCCTTGGTGTAATATCTCCGTTTGCCAGTGCGTTGGGTGTATGGCTTTGCTGCGATGTGGGTTTGGGCTTGCGCCACCTTTTTACCCGATTAATTATCACAATAATAATTATAACTATCAGTGCAATGTACATGGCAACATGATGATGATCGATGCTTTCCAGATTGTGGGGTAGCTTGAAACTATTAGGTGGTAACAGCTTCGTTTCCATTTGATACAGCTCCTTGTAGTTTAGTCGTTCATCATTCTTTGTAGTTGTACTTGTAGTTGTAGTATGTTCGGTTGCTGTTTCATTGACGTCACTTTCTCCAAAGCGAGCGTATGATAAATGCAACGTGGTTTCCAGGGTGCTCTGACTTGTTACGGTTATGAGTGAGTTCCGAATAATACATCCTGGTTTTGCGGTCAAAATTCCTGAACGTTCCAGTGTAATATCCGAGATGCCATCTGTACATACCGCTGATAGCTTTAACGGTGACTTTGTGGCAAAAATCCATTGATTTTTGTTATACATGCTCAACCACATAAATGATTTTTTTGTTTTGATTAGGTTGCATGATGCGTCTGTTTTGTTGTGAAACATTTGTAGTTCACAACTTGTCTCAGCTGAGAACATTGTTTGTTTATTATAACATAAAAAGTCATCGTTTGCTCTTTGATGGCAATTTTTTAATTCAGTCTCAGACAGTTCAATAAATTCGTCTCGGTGACTGTTGATTGCCATGTATAGTATTTTGACTTCAAACATGCTTATTCCATTTTCTGTTGGTTGCGGGATGGGTGTTATTTTGTATATTTCCAGCTCGTTTGCTGATACTAATGGGAAGGTAACTTTGATGATAGCATGATCTTTTACAATCGTGCCTTCTGCTTTCATCATGTGGTAGACCATTAACAAATTGTCGACATTTACTGGCAGTG
Source organism: Drosophila affinis (assembly GCA_037356375.1). NCBI lineage: Eukaryota > Metazoa > Arthropoda > Insecta > Diptera > Drosophilidae > Drosophila > Drosophila affinis. The sequence goes on from JAZHFB010000003.1 coordinate 20,367,598, forward strand.
TTTGTCCTGGTTTTAAATGATCCCGTATCTGTTCCAGTTGTTCCTTGAGTTGTCGGGGAGAAATTAGCATAGGACTTATCCTGTTGTGTCGGATTTCTGTCATGACGTTGATGATTTCGGCTTGCATTCGTTGCAGATTGGCGGATAATAACGTTAGCTGAGTCGACAATGTTATGTACCATTGGAATGCGACGAAATGGTCAGCCCTTCCTTTTGACTCCGTGATGAATTCTTCAATACGATGGAGTCGCTTGGAATTTGAAATTTCATCCCTTTTGATGACATTGATCGTTGAATCAATCAATGATGTTTGGTTTTTAAGCAATGTTAATAGATGGTTCTCATTGTCTTTAACCTTTGCTATGGTCTCCGACATATCCCGGGCATACGTTGAGTCTAATACGCCAAACAGACTGCTTGCGATATTTCCAACAATGTCCAACGGTGCTCTTTGCCTCCTTGACCTTGTTAGTAGCATATTTTCAGCTTGTAGGTCCTCTTCTATATGTCTGAAGTGTTGATACATACTGGTGCATGCGTCTACTTGTTTGAGTTGTGAACATAAGTGTGCAATCTTCGTTGTTCCCATGGTAAACGTGTTCAAGTCTTTCCAGTAGGGGTTTAAATTGTAATAAACAATTATGGTCCAGTCAGTTGTCGCGAGTTGACTGGTTCCTACTTTTTCGAAATATATACCCGGTTTTGATCCAAACTGGGTTATGTCGATTGACTGAGCCATTGCTAGTGGTAATAGTAGCAACATCGTGATCAGTACCATTGACAATGACAACTTATTAGGCGGTGTCCTTTTTCTCGGTTGTCTGTCTTCTGATGATTCCGGATCTTCTGTAGGATCATCTATTGGATGTTTATGTGTGGGTTCGTCTTCGTTGAACAATGGGGCTACATGTTGAACTTCCCGCTTGAAAGTTCCCTTGGCCGTTTTAACTTCAACCACTCGTATGAAATTATCTTTGCCATGGAATACTCGAACGATTCTTCCTAATGGCCATTGTAATACTGGTGTGTTGTCTTCCTTTAGTATTACTAATGATCCTTCTTTGATATTCGCAGAAGATTTCCTCCATTTTTGACGCTGCTGTAGTTGTTGCAAATATTCCTTCGACCATTGTGTCCAGAAGGAATGCTTCAACTTAGACACAGCTTGCCATCGTTGACCGAGCGTCTTCGGTTGCTGGGATGGCTCACTGTCAGCTTGAGCAGTCAACGGCTCTCCTATTAGGAAGTGTCCTGGTGTTAAGGCCGTGATATCATTCGGGTTATCCGATATCGGTGTTAACGGTCGAGAGTTTAAAATCGCCTCTATTTCGATTATGACCGTTTCCAGTTCCTCATATGTTAAGTTTGCCGTCGTAACATTCTTCAATAACAAATGTTTGGCAGACTTTACTGCAGCTTCCCATAGTCCGCCAAAATGAGGTGCCCGAGGAGGTATAAATTTGAACTGTACTCCTTTGTTGTTGCACTCCTGTACAATTTGTATTTTCGCCTTGTCAGCAAATATTGCATCTTCCAACTCTTGAAGTTTGTTCCTGGCTCCTACGAAATTCGTCGCATTATCGCAATGGAGAACTTGACATTTTCCTCGACGCGAAATGAAGCGTCGAAGTGCCGCTAAAAATGCTTCTGTGGTGAGGTCGCTGACTAACTCCAGATGTACCGCTTTAGTCGCGAAACAACAAAATATCGCAATATACGCTGTATTTGGTTTCTTGCCTCGAATTTTATAGTGGATTTTGAATGGTCCACAGTAATCCACACCAGAATTTAGAAATGGCCTCGCTTGTGTGACACGAAGAGGTGGCAGGTTTCCCATGATTTGTTCATGTAACTTTGGCCTCGCTTTAGTGCACCTTACACAGTTCTGCACGATGCTCCTTGCCATGTTTTTTCCCTTTAAGATCCAGAACTGCTGCCGTGATGCTGTTAGCAAAGCCTGGGGACCACAATGCATGTTATCCTTATGTATTTTTCCAAGTATCATCTTGACAATCGGATCGTTGTACGGTAACAGCATTGGGTGTTTGGCATCAAATGCGATGTTTGCAGCTTCTAATCGCCCTCCAACTCGCAAAATTCCATCTTGATCTAAAAATGGTGTTAGTGAGTTTATCGAGCTTCCTTTTTGGGTTTCCTTGTGTCTCGCGATGTGCCTTATGTCTTCTTTGAAGTCATTTCGTTGTATTTGACGAATTACAATTTTCTGAGCTTCCTTTAGCTCCTCGAACTGGACCGTGTGGCTTGCGTACGTCTTTTTTCGTCGGAAGCGCATTATGTAAGCTACAATTCTCAGTAGCTTGTTGTATGAATTATTGTGCTTAATCTTGTAGAGAATGTCCTCCTCTTGTGTGGCAGTCATAATTATTGACTGACCAATCTTATGAGGGTTTGCACTCATTGTTTCCTCCTTTGTAGCCACAAATGGTAGTGGCCATGTCGATGGTGGTCCATGTAAAAATAGTGGGCCATAAGACCACATGCTATTTTCCGCAAATTTGGTTGCTGTCATTCCTCTTGACAGTATATCTGCTGCATTGTTTTCCGACGAAACATGCCTCCACTGCTTTTGTATTGTAAGCTCTTGAATCGTCGCTATTCTTGTTGCCACAAATTTGTCCCGGATTGATGTTGTGCAGTTAATCCATGACAACACTATCCTTGAATCCGACCACATGAATGTGTTCGTATCTTTCATGGACAAATCTTCCTTGACTTTAGCCGTCAATTGCGCACCCAATACAGCCGCCTTTAATTCCAGACGGGGTAACGTTATTGCGTTGATGGGGGCCAAGTGTGATTTGGCACACAATAATTGTATTGATACTCGTTTGTCTTTATGTAGTGCGCGGACATATACAGCAACTCCAAATGCCTTTTCCGATGCATCGACAAAGGTATGTATCTCAGACGATACTGGAATCTGTCCTTGGAACATGTGACGTGGCACTTGTATGGTATTTAATACCTTAAGCTCCTCCCTATATCTTTTCCACTCCTCCTGAAGATGGTTTGGGAGAGCTTCTTGGTACTCGTATCCTTCCTTCGTCAGATGCTGCATGAAGATTTTTGCCTTCATCACCACTGGAGAAAATAATCCAAGAGGATCAAAAATCCGAAAGATTTCAGAGACTACATCTCTCCTGGTGATTGTATCTTTTATGGCAATTTCCGTTTTGCCGCAAAATTTGTCAGATTTAGGCATCCAAGTGATCCCAAGGGTTTTAATACTGCAGTCCTCATAGGCCGTATCCTCCAGTTGTACATTTGAAGTTATATCCTCTTTAGGGATTCCTTGTAGTACATTAAAATTATTCGTGCACCATTTTCTCAGCTTGAACCCTGAACTGTGCAACAGTTGGTTCAATTCCTTTTGTCTCTGGAGGGCCTCTGGTATGGAGTCAGCGCCTGTTAAACAATCGTCAACATAAAAATCGTTTTTCAGTGCAGCTGCTCCTAGCGGATAGTCTCTTAATCCCTTTTGCGCTATATGCTGAAGACATTTTGTGGCTAAATATGGGGCAGCTTTTGTTCCATATGTCACCGTTTTCAATCTATAGTACCTCAGATCTTCTGATGGATCATTACGCCATACTATAGTTTGATAGTATTGGTCCTCTGGATTAATCCAGATCTGCCTATACATTTTCTCGATATCTGCGGTGAATACATATTTATGCATTCTAAACCGAAGCAGCATTGAAAATATCGAGCTTTGCACAGTTGGACCCTTATGCATTAAGTCGTTGAGCGATTTTCCGGATGAGGTGACTGCAGAGGCATCAAATACAACTCTCAATTTGGTTGTAGCGCTGTCGGGCTTTAACACACAATGATGTGGGATAAAATAGCGTGATCTCGCTACTTCCGACGTGTGCATTTCCTTCATATGTCCCAGTGCCTCATATTCTTTCATGAATTGCACATAATTTGCCTTAGTCTCCGGATCTCTCGAAAGCCGCTTTTCCAGGCAGAAGAATCGCCGTGTCGCCAGATCTCGGCTCTCCCCCAGGGATGAAGCATCTTCCAAAAATGGCAGTCGAACGATGAGTTTTTTGTCTGCTGCCATCTGTACATTTTGGTTGAAATGCTGCTCACATCGTTTCTCCAATGGTGAGAAACATGGCGTGTTGTTTGGGAATGAGTCCAACTCCCAAAACTTGCCGATTTGCTGATCAACCTTCTCTTCTTCCGTCATCACAGCACATGTGATTGCAGTTGTAGCCGAATCCTTCAATCTTCCAGCCACAATCCAACCTAATTTGGTTTTCTGCAATCTGGGCAATCCGACACCAATGGATACATGCCTATTTTGCATGATCTCAAAAAATGAACGAATCAAACGAATCTGTTGATGTAGATTCACTTGATTCTAGTGATCGTCAATATGACAATCGTATGCTGATATTTATTTTGTACTAATGACCCGATGGAGGTAATTCGTTTGTCACACTGACAGGCTGTGCCTCTACTCACAACCAAGATGATGGTCAAAAGTACTCAATAAATAGTTGTGGCAATGCTGAATCTAACCTTTAGTCGCCAAGTTGACTATATAGGTTTGGGTAGATCCAAGATGTTTGTGAATTGATCGCCAAGTTGACCAATTCTGTAGGATTCGCCAAATGAATCCAAGTTTTAACGTCGGAAGTAACCAAAATTATGGTCTACCGATTTGTCCAAAAGTCGGGGGTCACCAAATGAACGAATCAAACGAATCTGTTGATGTAGATTCACTTGATTCTAGTGATCGTCAATATGACAATCGTATGCTGATATTTATTTTGTACTAATGACCCGATGGAGGTAATTCGTTTGTCACAATGACAGGCTGTGCCTCTACTCACAACCAAGATGATGGTCAAAAGTACTCAATAAATAGTTGTGGCAATGCTGAATCTAACCTTTAGTCGCCAAGTTGACTATATAGGTTTGGGTAGATCCAAGATGTTTGTGAATTGATCGCCAAGTTGACCAATTCTGTAGGATTCGCCAAATGAATCCAAGTTTTAACGTCGGAAGTAACCAAAATTATGGTCTACCGTGTCGCCAGATCTCGGCTCTCCCCCAGGGAATTATGGTCTACCGATTTGTCCAAACGTCGGGGTCACCAAATTAACGAATCAAACGAATCTGTTGATGTAGATTCACTTGATTCTAGTGATCATTAATTTGACAATCGTATGCTGATATTAATGTCCAAATGAACGAATCAAACGAATCTGTTGATGTAGATTCACTTGATTCTTGTGATCATCAATTTGACAATCGTATGCTGAAAATGAGAATGTGTATGCCACCAGTTCATGTACTAGTAACAAAGTGTCGCCGCAATCGGTACTTGAACAAATTGGGCTTCGGAGATGTGAATACGTCAGAGTTTTCTTTCGTACTGATTTTATTGTAAAATATGCAGGGTTTATATACAGGATTTTGGTGGGTAACAATTGCTTAGTTTAGGGTCTTAGGTAGAATATCTATATTTATGACTAAACACTTATAAGGGTCAGGTCCTAAATATTTTATGGCGGTCTCACAGGATCGTCTTACAGATGTTGGAACATTTGACCCAATGCAGATCATACCTAGAAGTATGGGACAGCAAACTAGAGGGTCAAAGATAGTTTATGACGGTCGCAAAGGATGTCTTACAGATGGTGTGACATTTTACCCACTGCAGATCGTATTTACCAGCACATGGGTCAGCGGTGCATCCTACATGTTTATTTAGGTCACTGAATGGAAATTACCAGCATATGGGTCAGCGGTGCCTCTTACATGTTTATTTTGGTAAACGGGGATGGAAATTCTTACTTAGGTCTAACCATACGATTTAGTACTTTACTTGAAATCGTACAGGTCGTTTTGGTCAAACGGCTATAACGGTTAGCAGTTTGATTTTATATTTTTATAAGCGATACCTTAAACGACGCGTAATTAATGTGTCTATCTAAAATCAAAAATCCAGCCATTAATTTATTTTTTTTCGATTTTTCTTGAAGTTTCAAAGTCAAAATTTCGGGTAAAAAATACCGAAAAAAATGATGAAATTTCAATTTGGAAGCTTAATATCTGCCAGACGTTAAGTTTCTGCTACAAAGTGTCTGAGTCGGATTTATAGCTGCATTTATCAGCATTTTTCAACTGCAAAGTTCAATACAACCAGTTGTATGAAACGAGAGTTATGTGAAAAATAGAAGCACTACCTATGACAAAAAATACCAGATTTTTTAAAAATTCTTAAAAAAAAAACTACTCCATGAAAACAAAACCATAATTCTTAAAAAAATTTTAAATCTCCCAATCTATTAGAAAGTCATTTTTGGAGACAGCGAAAAAAAAAGTTGAAATTTGTCGAGTAGTGTTATTAGCATCGATCTCTGAGGCAACGTCCTGTTCGACTGGGTTGTTGACAGGACGTGCCTCGGCGGCTGCATCCGACTTGTAGACTTTGATGCTTACAGCACTGAAACTAAAATTCACCGCAGGCACCTCTTTTGTAGCCTCTATTGGGGCTAACGACTCTTTGTTGAGTACGAGCACCGCCTGGTTCATAGGACCTTGTATCGCCTTAACTTTGACTACGCTCCAATCGGGCGTGGGTTGCCCTGAGTTGCATCTCTGCAGCATTTTTAGGATGCGATCCGACTCCTTCATAGAGGCGGGTACCCAAACTCTCGCCCTTGGTCTAATAGGCACCTCGCTCCAGTCGAGCTTCGCCCCTGGGTAGACCTCTCCGACTCGAACTACCGCTACTTAAAACAGCTGGACGGAGCACTTCTTTTCGTAGGCTATGATTTTTATCCAGCAACTCGAAGCAGCGGTCAGCCAATGCCGCTTCCACCCACTTCCACTGGTCTCTGGATATTTTCGAATTTAGTGTTAGGACTAGTAGCTAACTACTATCAAAGTAATCCACAGTACAAAGTCAGCGCAAACTAGACAACGGACAGTGGTCGGAGGGCAGCACAGAAACCCTGACGGCACTAATGGAAGCCCACTTTCAAGGATGCACTGAGGTCACCGATTCTGAAACGCATCAGGACCTAGCAACTGAGGAACAAACCCCCCCAAACAGACCTAATAATCCCCAAAAAAATCCGATGCGCTACAGATTCCTTTACGGGCATAAAACTACCTGGACTGGGCGGAATATTCCCAGCCATGTTGCAAGTGACGAAAGAGGTTATCTCCCCATGGCTTCTCGCAATATACGCAGAATGTCTAAGAATAGGCTATATTCCTATCCAATGGAGAAGGAGCGGGAGGTTTTCTAGAGTTGTCTTCTTCCCAAAAGCAGGAAAGTGCAGCCATGTAAGTCCCAAGAATTATAGACCGATAAGCCTAATCTGCTTTCTATTTAAAAGACTAGAAAAACAGCTGGATCTACACATCAGAAACGAAGTGGGGGGACTGATGTTAGCCAACCAGCACACCTACACCAAGGGAAAATAGGTGGAGACAGCACTACACTCTTTTGTAGTTACCGTAAAAAAAACCCTCAACAAAAAAAAGAATGCAATTGGAGTATTCGTAGATATATCAGGAGCGTTTAATAACGTCGCTACAGAAACCATAAGAACCATAAGCATTCAACCTCTGGATAAAAAACATTCTAAGTTGTAGTCGGGTGCAATCAGAGTGGGGACCGCTTCCATGATCACAGGAGCACACCGCAAGGCGGAGTCCTATTCTTTGAAATCAGGTGGTCAAAAACATCATTCGAGAGGAAGGCCTAAAAAATAACAGCACACCTCAAGGGGGAGTCCTATCGCCCTTCCATTGGAATCTGGTGGTCAAAAACCTCATTCGTGGGGAAGTTCTAAAAAATAGCAGATTGTGCGGACGACATAAGCGTACTTATTACGGGTGTATGTCCATCGACCCTGAGCTCCATAATGGAACGAACACTTAGATGGAGTAGCCCTCAGTATCAACGCGGATAAGACGGAACTCATCCTCTTCATCAAGAGATACAAGGTACCAGTATGGATCTCCCCGAAAGTCAACCAAACAAGGCTAACCCCTAAACCACAGGTCAAATACCTCGGCATTGTACTGGACAGCAAACTAGCATGGAGACCCAATGTAGTGGAGCTGGTGAAAAAGGCCACCATTGCACTTTGTGCATCCAAGACGATGTTTAGCATCACATGGGGCCTGTCACCCGCTTTGATGCATTGGATCTACATCTCGGTACACAACTCTGCTCTACAACTCTGCTGTATGGAGTCCTAATGTGGTAGTAAGATACTGAAAAGATACTGGAACGAACTCCGCGACAGGCTCTGCTCTGTATCACAGGAGTGCTGAGGTAAACCACAACTAAAGTACTCGAAACGATACTTGTAGTCGACCCCCTGGACATCTACGCTAGACTGACTGTAGGTAAGGCAGCACAGCGTCTGATCGCATTGGGGAACATGTCTCCTCAAGTACACGGGTACAGTTCAATTGATCCCCAGTTCGGAGTTCAACATGATCCCCCAAATGTGCCTCGAAGTGAAAACAAACTTTTATATGAAACCCAAAGACTGGAAAACATGACGGGACCAGACTAAACACCTCAATATATATAGTGACGGCTCCAAGATGGACGAGGAAAGAGGATCGTGCCTATACTTGCCGAACCCTGAAATAAGGGCGCCTTATGAGCTACCCGACCGATGCAGCATATTCCAGGCAGAACTTTTCACCATCAAGAAGGCGGCAGATATTGCCCAGCCTACTGAGCGACCACACAATGCGGTTTAGATATTTGTCGACAGCCAAGCGGCGATAAAATCAATGCAGTCATCCGCGGTCATTTCCAGTAGAGTCCTGGCAAGCAGAGAGGCACTAGACTCACTAAACATGACTAAGTCAGTGTGGATCTACTGGCTTCTCAGCCACCAGTGCATCGAAGAAAACGAACCTTCAGACGTTCTGGCTAAAAAAGGCATCGGGCTGGTGAACGAAAGAATCGAAAACGTGTCTGTCTCCCTTAGAACGCTACTTTTCTTAAGGACGTTGACAGGCAATGACTGCACCATCAAGTGGCTGAAGCGACACCAGCCAATGGCTGTTATGCGCGGATCCCAGGCAAGAACGCAGCCCACCTCCCGCCCAACCGACCGAAGGGCGCTGCCGCATAACGCACGACTCGTAAACCGAACCGATCGCGGACATGCAGGAATGATAGGTGTTAGTCTAGTGTTCGAGGAAAAGTAGAACTAATCTAACTAAAGAAAGGAAGTAATTACTAATTACGGGAAAGATGTAAGAGTATCAGTAATTTAAGACTAGGAAGGAAGTTAGTGGTAGATATAATATGGTAGAGGGAATTATAATCCAAGCATAGGACGCTAAATGGTTCATGCAAGGAGTAATTCGATCTACAAAGCGGAAGAAACGAGGGTGTATAGTTCCTAGTGCTTTTAATAGGAATCGTGAAATTTATGCGGCTCAACAGGTCAGGGCTATCTACGTCACCCTTGATCAAGTTGTGCACAAAAATCACGCCAAGCATTTTCCTACGATTAGCTAAGGTTGGAAGGTTTATTAAGAGCAATCTATTAGAGTAAGACGGCAGTCTCACACTTGCATCCCAGCTGAGGCCGCGAAGAGCAAAAAGTAAAAAGTTTTTCTGAACTGATTCTATACGGTATTGGTGTACGTTGTACTGAGGGCACCATACACAAGAGCCGTATTCTAAAATCGGACGAACCAGAGAGGTGTAGAGAGTCTTAGTTATATAGGGGTCGTGAAATTCCTTTGACCACCTCTTTATAAACCCAAGCACGCCAATGGCCTTAATCACCATGGTAGAAATGTGTTCTAAAAACTTTAACTTGGGATCTAATAGAACACTAAGATCTCAAGAGAACCACCACAAAGGGTGTAAGGAACCAGAAATTAGCTGGAACGATGAAAAGTCATTACTTTACATTTTGAAGCATTAAGGTTTAATAAATTTGCACAACACCAAGACTGAAATCTATCGAGATCGGATTGCAACCTGGATTGGAAAGAAATGTCCTTATACTGGACACAGAGCTTAACATCATCCGCATACATAAGTACTCGAGAGTATGTTAATACAGAAGGTAGGTCATTTATAAAGAGTGTAAAGAGTAAGGGGCCTAGATGGCTGCCCTGAGGTACACCCGAAGTCACCATAACTGGAGAGGACAGGGAGTTTTTGAAAAGGACTCTTTGAGACCTAGAACACAGGTAGCTAGAGATCCATCTCAGGATATTGGGCAGGAACCCTAGAAGGTCGAGCTTTTGTGCTAGGAGGGAATGGTTTACAGAATCGAACGCTTTACTAAAATCGGTGTAAACAACATCCGTCTGTAAATTACCTTTAAAGCATTTTATTATAAAGTAGGTAAGCTCCAATAAATTTGTAGTGGTTGATCTTCGCCTTATAAATCCATGTTGAGATGGAGATATAAGTGATCTGCATAGGTGCTGCAAGTGCGGAGTTAAAATTTTCTCAAACACTTTAGGAATAGAGGATTACTTAGATATACCTCTATAGTTCATTGCGTCAGACTTGCTACCTTTCTTATGGAGAGGAATTATAAAAGACTCCTTCCATATCGGGGGAAAGCATGAAGAAGTTATAGATAGGTTGAATAGTTTAAGGAACGGCCCACACAGAGACTCGGCACAATACCTGAGTACACAGCCGGGAACTCCGTCCGGACCCGGTGAGAACACCGGCTTTACTGTTCGTAGATCATGAAGCAACGAGCTTTCATTTAGCAAAGGACAGAAAATGTCGTTCGACCGCGGTAAGCTGTTTGGATACGGCTGACCCGAGTAAACGTCCTGCGAATAGGTAGTTTGGAAAAAACGTGCAAAAAGATCGGCAATTGCCTGATCATTATCTGCCGACGTATTAAGGAAGGATAGCAAGGATCCCATTGGTGTTAAAATGAGTTTGGGAAACAAATATTTTAAATGTAAACTTTCAATGGCTCGTTGTAATATACGTCTTTATTCGGTGATTGTCCAACTTAAAGTGAGTGTGCCCTGACATATCGATACTTGTCGTCGACTCGTATCGATATGTAGAGTGCACACGATATACATTCTTACAATAGTATTGACAAGTAAATCTTAACATAATATTCATATCTTACATTCGGCCAACCTGACTATAGATCGCCTCCGATCTACATACTAAGGAATACAATTTGTAGAACTTTTCATACAACTTTTCATTTTCGGTATTGTTTAACTAAATTATTTGTCGGAGTCAGAACACGATTAACCCTTTCAACTTGACCATTCGCCTGCGGTGCACCCGTAGCTACCTTAATGTGTTCTATCCCTCTTTCCTGCAGAAAACTAGATAACTCTAACGAAGTGAAACAGGTGCCCCGATCTGATGTTATCCTAGTGGGGCGACTATAGAAATCAAAATATTTACTTAGGGCATCCTTCGCTTCCCGCGTACTGGTACTATTAACCGGGAACAATTTGACAAACTTAGTAAAATTATCTATTACCACAAGAAGGTGTTTTCGCTTAGATCTTATACTCGGCAATGGACCCAAATGATCAATATTTAGGGTATGAAAGGGTACACACGACTTTGGAATACTATGGAGCGTTCTATTATGAATTGTTTTAGGCATTGCGTGTAATATACACGGTAGACAGTTTCTAATGAACCTTGCAACTATAGTTCTCATTGACGGAAACCAGTAGGTCCTCAAAAGGTCACTCACACACTTCTCAACTGCCAAATGTCCCAGTTTTTCATGTGACCGCCTTATAAATTGTTCTTCCATACACATCGGAACGTAGAAACATAATTTATTCTCCCCACTTCTTTTGTATACAATACCATCTATCATTTCAAAATCTGCATCAATTCCATCCTCTAGCATTTTCCAAATCCTCACTACCTCCTTGTCCCGCATCTGTTCAGTTTGCAAAATTAAATCGACCTCTTCTGGCGTTGCACCTACTACCCGAACTATCAATGATTTCAATAAGCCTTCCTCCTGAAACTCTAACTGGTCCCTCCCTATATTGTTTATTGTTTATTTATGTTTAAAGTTTAACAATGAACAGTTAAACTGTAAGGGTAAAATTACATATCAACTAATTAAACTAAAGGGCCAATGCCAATACTCAAACCCGGCGGGGCTGATTATCGGCTCAGTAGCCGATAAGATCCCAGCAACAGCCAAATTTAGGTAAGAGAAGAGCCGGTAGCCGAACAGTTCACAATTAAAGCTATTTAAATTAATTTAAGTTATTGAGTAAGATAATTTTGACCATATGAGAACTAGTATCAAAGGAAAACAGATGGAAAAACAGGTTATAGTTAAGGCAAAGGCTACGCAAAGATTCATAATCCGAGTAGTTAGAAAGACAGAGTTGTAGATGAAGAGGAGAGTAATGCCTAGTCGGGCGGAAAGGAACAGCAATACTAATAAGGTTGATGAGGGCAGTCGATTCGACCTCACCCGAGAGAAGCTTATGGAGGAAGAGAACTGCTTGGCAGGTTCTACGGGATTTAAGATAGTGGCGGTTAATTAAGCGCAACCTACTTTCATAAGAAGGAAGATGGATCGAAGGGTCCCAATTGAGTCCCCGGAGGGCAACACATCATCAACACATTTGCTCTCTTTATCTGAATATCCACAATGAATATACTCTACTCCCCCACCACATCGTTAACGCTTCCTCTACTTTGACTCAAATCTCTAATCTCAAGCTTCGATCCATCTACTTCCTTACATTCGGTCAATACCCTCTCTACGATATCTCTATCATCACTACTAAGGTTCTCTTTACTATCAAATTTTAATATGTTTCCCACTCTACTTCCCACTGCACCTGATTCTCTACACTCAATTACAGGGTTCTCTACGGTATCTCCATGCTCACTGCTTTCCTGTTTTCCAAACTTAATTTTTTTAAAATCGTTTTTGACTCTATGATCGTCCTCTAGCATATTCGTTACTTGATCTTATCTGTTCAACGCGTCAACGTGCGCCATACTGGACCCAGGTCTATGCATGATGGAGTAATCATAGTTCTCTAACTCTAAGGACCACCGAGCAATTTTAGGGCTTCTGTTGTTTTGCCGGAATAATAGGACACAGGGTGCATCTTTCCATCATCTTGTCTCTGCATCAGTATAGCACCGTAACCATATGAGCTTGCGTCTGTATGTAATTCCGTTTCTCTATCTGGACTAAAAATAGCTAATACCGGAGGTTTGCTAACGCATTCCTAAGAGTTTCAAATGTCCTCACCTGCTCTCTATTCATAGGGAATGGACCACCTTCTTTCAGCAATTACATTAAAGGTTTAGCTGTTGTCGCAAATGACAGCATGAAACGTCGAAAATACGAAAAAAATACGAAAAAAATCCGAGGCATGAGTGCAGTGCTTTTACATTTTGCGGAACTGGGTAATTTTTTACAGCCTCGTTATGGGAATCACTTGGAACTATTCCGTTTTGATTAACCTTGTACCCCAGGAACTCAATATCTCGTTTTATGAACATACACTTTTTCCGATTAATTTCTAAATTTTGCTCGCTAAGCCGAATACATAACCTTTTTAATATATCCAAGTGTTCCTCAACTGTTTTTGTCGCTACCATTATATCATCCATGTACACTACAATACTTTTGTTTCTAATAAAGTCTCTAAGCAACTCCGAAATAAATCTCTGAAAAATAGCGGATCCATTCTTTAACCCAAAGGGCATTCTCAGGTACTCATACTGTCCTTGCGGTGTCACAAACGCGGTGTACGGTTTCGACTTTTGTTCTACGGCTATTTGGTGATACCATCTTTTAAAATCTATGATGGAAAAACAGCACTTACTTTCTAAAAACTCAAGGCAGTCCTCAATAAGGGGTAACGGGAAATTATCTTTAACGATTCACTTATTTAGACCACGGTAGTCAACACATATTCGAAGTTGTCCTGACTTTTTTTTCACTAGGACCAACGGAGAAGCATAAGGAGACTCACTTTGACGAATTACTTTCTTTTCTAACAGATCCTCTACTATTTCAGCTACTTTCTCTCTTTCATGATAGGATAGACGACGTGGAGTACAATGAAATGGTGTTGTTTCTATTACCCGAATCTGCATTTGATACTTTGGCTGTGCTCTAAAGTCAAATTCTTTGTGTAAATAATAGGTCCTAATAACTTCTCTACACTTTTCGGCCATAACGGAACCGTATTCTAGCCCTACATTTAACTGCTCCTCCTCATAAATCTCTACAGACGCACAAAATTTACTAAATTCATCACGTTGATTTATATCCTTGCTGACAACTTGATCATTTCTTGAGTTTTCTTAATTCTGATTTTTAAATAGGTTAGAATGATTACTTATCTCACTACTTTATAATTGATAATCATATTCTCTTATATCACTATTATTTTTACGCTTGGTGAACAAGGACGCGCAGGTTGAACAAATCTCTTTTTGCTTTAATGAACTTAACGGTGTGTACTGATTTGCGTTGATATTTTTCTTGTGAACTAATTTTACTTCAATTACTTTAAGGGCATCGCGTCCCAACAATACAGGCAAAGGCAGCATGCTATCATCTACAATGTTTAACAAAATAATATATCTTTTAGAGCAAAATTCAATATGGCACTTTAATTTTCCCCATATTGGTATTGGTTGTCCAACTAATCCATAGCATTTCTTAGTTTGATTATAGGTTTCAATTGTCAACGAGTTTGGTATCAAACACTTATTACGGGTAGCCCTGTAACCCGTGTCAAACAGACTAAATATACTGACACTTCTTTGTTCACCAAACGGCAGTCGTCATTGTTTCTCTCTCCTTTTGCTCCTCATCTTGAACACAGCTACTTTCGTGGTCATCTTTCGCTTGGGGCACTGCGAGTATTGGTGGCCAGGACTCCAACAATTGAAACATGCTCCATTAGGTCTCTTCGGCTGACTACAGTCCTTCATAGCGTGTCCAAATTGCCGACAGTTGTAGCACCGCATTGCGCCACCCCCTTGCTGCTGCCCAGCTGCCATACTCACAATTACTTTTTTTATACCTTCGCTACGATTTGCGACAAATCCAGGTGCTCTTCTGACCTTGTCATAGATGACCATCTTATCTCGCAGCTCGTTAAGTGAGCTGCAATATAGCATGGATGCTGCCATGCCTGTCTTGTCCTGCAGTCCCTCTACAATGAATTTGACCATATCGCTCGTGGCCATGTCTGCCTGCGACGCAATGATGCACATCGCAACGAAATACTGCAATGCGCTTTCGTTACTTGCAATTTTCCGTGCCCCCAGTCACTTTCCAATATCCCACGCCGCATTTCCAATATCCCTCTGCTCGCATCAATTCTTAAGTCAGTGGCGCCACATGGTTAATGTATGCCTTCGCTGATCTGCCCAGCAACCGATTCGCCAATATCCAACGTTTGAGATTAGCCACGCGCTTGCGAGAAAAGTACAGTTTTTCTAGCTGCTGCAAAGGAAGCACTTCTTCTTCATATTCATCTGATCGTAAGGTCGACGTTGGACAAGAGTTGTCTTTTCGCGGCAAAAATTGTTCTCGAACGTTCTCCACAATTTCGTCATCTCTTTCTGACACCTCCTCTACTGCTTGTTATACACTACGGTTGTCTCTCTCTATCTTGCGCTCAACAGGGACTTCGAAAATGTCAGCTTGCATCGTCTTGTCTGCGCTTGACGCCATATTTCCTAGCTCGAGCGTGCCTTCCATGATTTTCTTCACTGGTGTGCGTAATTGGTATATGGTAGCATCTTGATCAAAATAAACGTTTTGCTCACGCAATATTTCGCAAAGTTCACTTCTTGTTTTACTTCTGATCACTGCATATTTCATCGTCGATTTTTAGGGGGCACCCCACACCTGATATGTAAACTTTCAATGGCTCGTTGTAATATACGTCTTTATTCGGTGATTGTTCAACTTATAGCCTATTCACACTGAGCACCGTTTACCGTCTATTTCCTAGACGGTGCGTAAGGTTTGGCCGTTCCGAAAATTTCCCAGTTAGTTCCACCGTCTATTTTAAATGTTCCTAAACCGCACGTTTCTATGCGATATTTAGCTGATGGTTTTCAAATGCGACTCTGAAAAATAGGCATTCACAACGAAAAAATGGAATTCACTGCGAATATGTAAGCAATGACTGACAAAAATAACTTATATTCTCCAGAAAATGGCAAGGACCCAGGTGGTTTTTCGAATGCATTTGTAAAATTTTCAGTTAGAGATGCTATGATTCCTTTGCGAGAAGAATGCAAATAAATAAAATGAAGACTATGCTGGTAGAAGCTCAATAAAGTAGAGTTTATTGCGCTATTGTGCTTATTAAACATATTGTGCAGTATGCAACAGCACATTATTATTCCGCTGTAATCGCTATCTTTAACCTTTCGTCCAGCAACATGATTAGTTGTTGCAAGAAAATATTTTGCTGTTGAAGCATAGTTAAAACTATTGCAAATTCTTCCATATCCATTTTTTTCCAAACAAAAATAAAAAAATCTTCGGCTCAAAAAATCAGTTTTTGTTATTGTCATCAGCTGTTAGACGGTAAACGGTAGACGGTGCCAGTGTGATTCGGAGTTTCACCGTCTGTCAAAAATCCCAACGTTCCCCCTTGACGGACGCAGTGTGCAGAGGGTATTAAGTGAACGAAGTGAAATGCATAGACGCGTTGGTTTCATTTGACTGGCTTGTGATTGTGAATACCTGGTGATCCGCCCCCTACAAACAATTAAAGTTGCGTATTTAACCATTACATTTAAAACGAGAGAGAACGTTGTGAGCCGCGGCAAAGGCCGCGTCTCTACCTTATACCCGGTACTCAGTCAGTATATACATACATACATATATGAGCCTACAATTTATGAAATTTATTATATGTTCTCAAAACGGACGAAAATAATATTTAAATTAAAAAAATGAATTTTTTGGAATTTTTATACATGTTTCCATTTTTGTTTACATATGCTTTGTATATCTGCGTCTACATTTCTACATGACATGTATATGTAACTACATATTTGAGACGTACAAGTGTTCAGGACAGAGAGAGAGAGGGAATGAGTCAGCGCTTGGCAGGCGTTGCGTAGCCACTGAAATTTAATTTGTTTCTTCTGGCCATAATATTGATCCGATCTGATCCAGATGCGGCAATCTGGTAGATATGGTAATTTTCCATGATTCTGCGTTTTTGGTTTTCATTTATCTTAAGAATTGTGGATTCCACAGAATCCGTCAATCGTCTTTTGTGGGGGCGGAAAGAGGCGTGGCAAAATTTTAAAACAAACTTGCACTGGTTCGGTATCACAGAAGCTTGGATAGAAAGTTTGGTTGCTCTAGCTCTTATAGTCTCTGAGAACTAGGCGCTCATTTATACGAATTAGCAAAGCAGATGGGGTCGCGTGTGAGAGAGAGCGAGAGGGAATGATGACTTTCGAAATGGTTTTCTTCATTGTAGCTATAATAATGATCCGATCTGATCCAGATTCAACACTCTGATAGAAATGGGCATTCTCTATGACTCTGCGTTTTTAGTTTTCTTGTATCTTCAAAATTGTGTGTGCCACAGACTTTCGTCCTTTGTGGGGGCGGAAAGGGGTGGGGCAAAATTTTTCAACACATTTGGAGTAGTGTGATCACAAAGCAGACTGGATACAAAATTTGGTTGCTCTAGCTTTAATAGTCTCTGAGATATAGGCACAAATGAAGACGGACAGACAGACGGACGGACAGACAGACATGGCTATATCGACTCGGCTATTGATGCTGATCAAGAATATATATACTTTATGGGGTCGGAAACGCTTCCTTCTGTGCGTTACACACAACCGTTATCCCCACAAATCTAATATACCCCTATACTCTTCGAGTACCGGGTATAAAAATACCCAAAAACAAAATTATGAAACATGTAAAACCCAAAGAGGTAGAAGAAAGAGTAGAAATATTAGCCTCTCCAGTTGTTATTACAAAAACTTCATCCCTATACCCAAAGGTAGACACCTGAGGACAGGCCAATGAGAAATGCCGGGGGAGTAACATATCCGTAATGCCCTACACCCACACACGCATTATGTATACGTAAAGCACCGGACATATCAATAATACGTTATACATATGACCAGAACTAACCCTTATGCACATATACCAGATTAGAATAAACAAATGATAAGATCCCCAACACCAGAAAACAAATGAATCATAAGCTGTTTATTCTAGAATAAACAATTCGGTTCCCACAACCAAATTGAATCATAGATACACAAGTAAACAAATTCGGCTCTCACACTCCAATCGTATAAGCCAGTGACCAGCCGAGATGAAAGATGATACAGATCACCAGCTGCAGTTCACTCTTTCATCAAATCCGAAAATTCATTGATAACCATCTATACGTTGGTCAACGCACGTAATCCAACGCACCAAGAACAAAAGCCACGATCAGCCGAAGTGCAACCGAAGAAGAAAGCTGCAGCTGAAGATCAAGGCTTGGGACCAAAGCTCAAAAGCTACCCAAGCGAGGCCTATTAGAACATAGATTAAGATATAAGAACCAGTTCTGAAGCAACCGACAAAAGAAGAGACGAAAAAGATATCGGCTTAAACTCTATGCAGCCGGTCTCGACAGTGCGTTGGGCAGGCTGAAGCGGTGAAACAGAATGCGAAAACGAATAGCGAGCCGTTAGAACTGTCACGGTCGGCTACAACGACTTTTGGTTCGCTTCTTTTTCGACAAATGTTTAGTTAAACCTTATACACAGATTTAATTATATGTTTGAATAATTTTTCAACACGATGAGCTCAAGGAGATTACGTCGGGGTCACTGAAATGTTGGAAGCTGTAGAGCTTTTTCGGCAACTCTGACTCCACATTTACAAATTATACTCCGTTGTTGGGATTTAGGGTTTCTGTTTATTTTCGTCTTATATCTTATTTTCAATGTTAAAGGCCGTGGCCGTAAACTTCGTTTTTTTCAGTGTACAAATGTATAGGTATTAAATCAAAACACGAAGTTTACGGCCACGGCCTTTAGTCTGGTACAGCAGTCTGGACCTGACGGTGGCATTTTGCGAGAGGATGGACGGGAAAAGCCTATACCTAGCCTCTGTTTATCTGCCATACGACAAAGAACATCCGCCTTCGGAGGATGCCACGGCCCTCGTACGTCAACCGCTGAAGAAGGGTAATGACATCCCCTCTGGGGAAGTACGTGCCCGAACTCTGGGGGAGAGTTGTTGTTCGAGTACATCCTGTCCACTAATTTTGTTGCGTGCAACCGGGGAGTCCAATTCACTTTCCACAACAGGAATCGTGCAGAGGCTATATATATATAACCCTGGCCTCTAACAGCAGCTCCCTGGAGGCCAGCGGCTATTGAGAATTGGCACGTATCCTGTTAATGCTCCTTCTCGGACCAATACAGGATACTCAACATTATAAAATGGGACAAAGAAAGAAATGGGGGAAAAATATATATCGGTATTTTTTAAAACTGCAAAGTTCAATACAAAAAGTTGTAGGAAACTTAAGTTATGTGAAAAATAGAAGCACAACCTATGAAAAAAAAACCAAATTTTTAAAAAATTCTTTAAAAAACAATTAAGCCTGGAATAAGAAAAAACATTCTTTAAAAATTTTTAAACATCCAAATCTATCAGAAAAAGTCATTTTGGGCTACAGCGAAAAATGTGTATATTATATATATATATTATATTATTATTTTTATTAAGCTTGAGAAAAGATATTGCGATTCCCAGGAGACCAGGAACTCACGTAGCATAGAGATGCCGGAAAGCTTTGCAATATTTCGGTAAAAAGTTCCAAAGATAGGTTGAAAAGATAGGTCAAGAGTTGGCAAGGAGAATGTGCACAATGTTTTAAAATACAGTTTGGAACTTTAAAAGGACCCGCAGAGAATGAAATGTCCAACGATTTCAAGCTTTTTAGAGCAACGTTTTCTTCAAAATGAGGTAGTGTGTATATGAGAGGAGTATGTTGACTGGAAAAAGGTGGCGAATAGATTTGCAATGCCAACAGCAGACATTTTTTTTGTTATGATATTAGAGGGATGGAGAAAATGCTAATGCTCATGACTTACGCTTAGAGTTGGCGAAAGAAAATAATATTTTAGGATCGCTACGGAAGTTTCTACTATAACTTAAAAGGTACGAACAGAAACATAATTTTTTTTATACTTTTTATAGAGTTCGGATTTCTCATTTCTTAAGAATGGTAAATTACTGGATAACCAGGGAGGCTTGAACAATACAGGTACAGATAAGCTCAGAAACATATATGTTTAGTGTAGAGTTTATAGTGTCATAAAATGAGTTGACTAATTCGTCTATATACGGTAAGAAATTAATTATGGACCGTTAAACACTTCTGCACGGAGTCGACTAGGATGCAGTTGTAAGATTACCATCTTACCCTAATGGATAGATCTTAATAAACCCTTCAACCTTAGCTAATCGTAAGAAAATGCTTAGTGTAATTTTTGTGCTCAAAGAATTATTGGCTTTATTATAGCTTCTTCATTTACTTTCCGACTTCGCTCAACTCCTGTGTATACCACGAGTTGCAATTGGACTTTGACGGTCGTCTGATTCGAGAAACGCCTTTTTTTGAGCCTTGGTGATTTTCTGTATAGCTTCCTTCAGTTGTCCCGTGTAGAGGATGTTTCCTTCGCGAGGACACTGCTTTTATACACACTCTATTGTTTTGGTTATTCCGCACTTAGAATTCTTACTTTGGGTTCTCGATCCAGCTTTTTGGCAGACAACTCCAGACCCTGAAGCTCAAGCTTCTGCCCGCAGCTTCTGCTGTCGCTTACGTGTTTTGACGCGTGTTACTCGTCGGAAGTTGTGTGGGCGGTCGTTGCTCTCTCTTGAGTTCTGGAGTTCTCCGTTCTCTGCTGCCGATCGCTTTTGTTCTCTCTGGTGCTATGCCACTGTGCGTGAGAGGAGGCAATGTTCTCTTTCGGCCTTTTTCGTCGCTCCGTTCTCTGATACTGGTCTTTGCTGCCGTCTAAAATCGATTAAGTGGAGATGTGTTCAGAACACAGTCGCGCCTACAGGGCTGCCGAAGAAAACGTGAAAGAGGTCCTTCGGGACTTGTATTTCCCGAAAATGACAAATATTGTGAATGGAGTTGTTATAATCTGCCAAGTATGTACCAAAGCAAAGTACGATAGACATAATAAAAAACAGTAGTTGGGAGTTACACCAA
This sequence comes from Drosophila affinis, assembly GCA_037356375.1. Classification (NCBI taxonomy): domain Eukaryota; kingdom Metazoa; phylum Arthropoda; class Insecta; order Diptera; family Drosophilidae; genus Drosophila; species Drosophila affinis. The sequence goes on from JAZHFB010000003.1 coordinate 20,388,874, forward strand.
TAAGACACTTTTTTTAACCTGCATCGACAAATTCTCAAAATTTGCCATCGTACAGCCCCTATAATCTGGTGACATTGTAGAAGTACGAATCTGCATCATACAATTGGTAAACTTTTACCCGAACACTAAAATCATATGCTGCGACAACGAAGTCTCTTTCAGCAACAAGACAATTGCTTCTTTGTTGGAATGCCAATACGGTATTGATGTAGCCAATGCACCTCATCTGCACAGTAGCTCCAATGGTCAGTTGAAAAGGTTCCATAGAACCTTGGGAGAGATCGCAAGGTGCATTAAAATGGACCAAAAAAAATTTATGACACCATTGAGCTAGTCATGCGAGTCAAGGTAGAATATAACAATACAATATAGACCAAAAGCCTTTTGACGCACTGACGAAATGATAAACAGCGAAGAACTTATTTTGGCCAGAATCGAAAAGACACAACAAACCAGTTTTGACAGGCATAGTCCCTCGAGACAGAATAGACTCTTAGAAGTAGGAGAAAAGGTATACTTAGAAAATAACAAAAGGTTAGGATTATCTTACTGATTACTGATCTAGGCTTTTTATTTTTGCCGGTTTCGCGGAATACTCTTTTCCACAACAAATGTGTAGATCACCGACATTTTGCATGAGGGGAAATATGTTAGTATAGAAAAAAACCCAAATTCATAGACGATACTTAAAATTTTTCCCCATAAATATAGAGCATGCTCAAAATATATGATCCACTTTAAGGACCCATCATAGGATAGCTAGAAGCTTAGATTTCTTAACAACAGCATTAAAAGTTGTGGCAGGTATCTCTGGCGCTTCGGACCTCGAGAAGATCACAATAAGTGAAGCTCAGCTTATAGAAGCAAACAATAGACAGGTATTTATTAACACAGAGCGCAGAAACAGATCAATTTGCTCTCGGTCGCAGTCAATAAAATACTTAAGGAAAAAAAAGGTAACCTAGTGGCGAGAATCAGAATGATCATTTCAGAAATTTAAAACCTAATGCTCAGTATCAGGCCAATATAATAAATTCCATTATGTTCGGCTACGACGCTTAAAAATCTATTTTTGCCAAACAGCTGCAAACAAAACTCCCCATACTTAGCTTAATGGGAGTATCTAAAATAAGAGTATTTAAACCCAATCCAATTGTCCATATTTTAATTTTTAATTTATTATACCCGGTACTATAGGGGTAGTATAGGGTAGTATAGGGGTATATTAGATTTTTGGGGATAACGGTTGCGTGTAACGCCCAGAAGGAAGCGTTTCCGACCCCATAAAGTATATATTCTTGATCACCATTAATAGCCGAGTCGATATAGCCATGTCTGTGTGTCCGTCCGTCCGTCTGTCCGTCCGTCCGTCTTCATTTGCGCCTATATCGGAGACTATTAACGCTAGAGCAACCAAGTTTTGTATCCAGTCTCCTGTGTTATTACACTACTCCAAGTGTATTTCAAAATTTCGCCCCGCCCGCACAAAGAACGAAAGTCTGTGGCGTACACAATTTTGAAGATACGAGAAAACTAAAAACGCAGAGTCATAGAGAATGACCATTTCTATCAGAGTGTTGAATCTGAATCAGATCGAAACTTTATTAAAGCTACAGTAAAGAAAACCATTTCGAAAGCCATCGTTCCCTCTCGCTCTCTCTCACACGCGACCCTGTCTGCTTTGCCTATTCGTCCAAATGAGCGCCTAGATCTCAGAGAACATAAGAGCTAGAACAACCAAACTTTCTAGCCAAGCTCCTGTGGTATCAATTCAGCACAAGTTTATTTCAAAATTTTGCCACGCCCGCTTCCGCCCCCACAAAAGACGAAAATCTGTGGAATCCACAATTTTTAAGGTACAAGAAAACGATAAACGCAGAACCATGGAAAATGACCGTGTCTAACAGATTGCCGAATATGGATCAGGTCGGATCATTATTATGGACAAAAGGAACAAATTAAATTTCAGTGGCTACGCAACGCCTGCCAAGCGCTTCTCATTCCCTCTCTGTCTCGTACACACTTTTACGTCTCAAATATGTAAATTTACATGTAGAAATTTAAAAGCAGATGTACAAATCATATGCAAACAAAATTGGAAATATGTATAAATATTACAAAAATGGTTTGACTTAAATTTTTGAAATATTATTTTTTGCTCAAAATTTAATTCGTTCCTTTTGCGAACATATAATAAATTGTATAGGTCGTAAGCTCATATATGTATGTATTTATATACTGACTGAGTACCGGGTATAAAGTAGAGCCGTAGTGAGTAGTAGTGGAATGCGACGAGAGGATTGCGCTACAACGAATTTCCTAACATTTTGCAAAAAGGCAACGCATGATACATGGTACCTGCGCTCGCGAAGCTCAGTTTTATACTGCACGCAACCCAGCCCCCTGGAGCTCATCAAGCGGGTGGATGAAGGAATAATCATCATTAACGGACAGCTGAGAACGATTAGCAAAGATGATGGGCCCATGTTGACAGCAAAAGGAGCTCTCTTTGTCACGTTCGAAATCATTGCTCTGCTTTCGAACGTGTCAAAGAGAGCTCCTTTTGCTGTCAACATGGGCCCAACACGCTGTACTTCAACCTTAACAAAAGCTGTCAGCAAGGTTCCAGGCTGTTTTTCGGTTTTTCCTCTGCTGAACACAACGGGACACGATCACGTCCTTAGCCTACCACTACTGTAAAGGATGAATGAGAAAATCTACAAGTCATACAAAAGCTTAGGTCTAGCTTAGGTGGGTCTCCCAAGATCTGGTTTGCAGCAGGAGTGGGAGTCAGCCTCATGTAGCCTCTCATTATTTGGAATTATTATTCTATTACATCAATACTGGAGTCGGAGAAGCTCCTCAAATTACAAAATAGAAAAGGTCATAAAAAAAAATAGGCGGCAATAACTTAAGGGGACGGCGATAACTTAAGGGTTAATAGTTAACTAACAACAAAGAATCAGAAGTACCCTCGGGTGTTTCTCGTGTTCCCTAGCGTTAAGCCAACTTTTGCAATTATAGTGTGGACGCAGCATATGATATTGACTATGATCATTGTCTACCAGCGATCGCTTGACTTTGGCATATGTTGTATGGTCAGTATTTTCCTACTAGGCCGGTTCGTCGACTATGTTTTTAGAATTATAGCATATTTATAGCCTATTAATACTACAGCGAGTTACTTATCGAAAGTTGACTTAACTCAATAGCTAATAATTGGCGTTTTCCCTGGAAAATTACAGTTATTTAGTTTAGCTGAGTATTCGCAACCGAATTTTAGAAATAACTACATTGTATTGATTTCAACAATTTTATGTATATTTGCACATTTTTCCTCAGCCAAAATTTTTAAGTGCCAAAATTTACATTTGCAGACGATCATTTTTATTGTAACCAGTGGTGATAGCTCCCACAATGGGCAGACAGAGTTAAAATTTTTGGAAAATCTGACAAGCGCCACTAAAACGCAACCATTAATCATAATTCGTCCGATTCTCTTTGCAGTGATCAGACGTGTTTTTGTTTTGCGCTCGGCTTACTTTCAACCTTTTTGCCTAAGCAGCCGGTGTTTTATGAAAAAAAAAAATTAACAACCTACTATTTTATCTACTATTGATCGCGGGTGCATGCTTGTATACTGTAAAAAACATAATTTAAATTATTATTTTCTTACTCTCACCTATTAGTTTTGTTGCTTCATCACTCTCTCCCTCTTACCCACACTTGAAAACCTGTTCTTCCTCTCTCGCTCTCGATATTTTCTGTGCAGTATCGCTCTCTCTCTGTCTCTCAATTGTAGCTGCTGTAACCGCTCTCATTCTTACTGATTCCTCTTTTGGCGTTTGTCTGGCACACTGGTCTGATATAAGTTTTTTTAAGCAAAAAATAAATAATTTTTACATTTTAATATGAAATTCTCTGTGGTCTGTAGCAAAAAAAACCTGCCAGAAGCAGATCATCCATGACCAGCCGAGTGTCCTCTGCTGGCTCTGCGATAGTGTAGTGCACGCTAAATGCGTTGTGTTTTCCGGTCTCTTGGGTGATTCCACCTCAAAAAGGAATGGCTTGCATTATAGTTGTGAGGCATGCCGTCTGGTTGAGAAGGAAATGGCAGTATTTATGATGCAGACCCGGAAGTGCTTTAGGGTGCTGACCGTGGACTTCAAAGAGCAATACGATCGGCTCCTAGCCATAGAGTCTTAGTTTAGTAGTTTATAACAACTGACTGAGTCTCGCAGGCGCAAAAAGGTCACTCCGCGGGATCTGCATGTGCCAACTGCCCCTCGGCCGGCCGATGCTGACAAGCTGACTCCGACCACTCCAATAGTGCAGCAGTTGATATTGTTCGCCACTTCAAAGGCAACGACAGCTGCTGGCGTTGAAAATTCGGTAGCCGAATTTATCGCGTCGGAGAACATGCAGCTAAAATCGTCTGTAGCGTCCGTGGCCGTAATGTCCGCAAATTCATTAGCTGTCCCCTCAATTCCGACCCCACCAGTGAATATACGTCCCGGACCACCGGGTATTACCATCACAGGTGATAGGCCTGTGGTGCCAAGATTGGTGGGGATACCACCAGAAACAAGTTTTTGTCTCAAGGCTAGCCCCTGACTGCATAATTAATGATGTGACGGCTTATATTCAAAGTCAAATAAAAGCCGTTGATGTTAAGGTGGAAAAGTTTAACTTTTCGTATGCCAGGGAGATAGCTTATTTTATGTAAAAAATGAATATTATGTTAAGATTTACTTGTCAATACTATTGTAAGAATGTATATCGTGTGCACTCTACATATCGATACGAGTCGACGACAAGTATCGATATGTCAGGGCACACTCACTTTAAGTTGGACAATCACCGAATAAAGACGTATATTACAACGAGCCATTGAAAGTTTACATTTAAAATATTTGTTTCCCAAACTCATTTTAACACCAACGGGATCCTCGCTATCCTTCCTTAATACGTCGGCAGATAATGATCAGGCAATTGCCGATCTTTTTGTCCGTTTTTTCCAATCTACCTATTCGCAGGACGTTTACTCTGGTCAGCCGTATCCATACGGTTTACCGAAGTCGAACGGCATTTTCAGTCCTTTGCTAAATGAAAGCTCATTGCTTCATGATCTACGAACAGTAAAGCCGGTGTTCTCACCGGGTCCGGACGGAGTTCCCGGCTGTGTACTCAGGTACTGCGCCGAGTCTCTGTGTGGGCCGTTGCTTAAACTATTCAACCTATCTATAAATTCTTCATGCTTTCCCCCGATATGGAAGGAGTCTTTTATAATTCCTCTCCATAAGAAAGGTAGCAAGTCTGACGCAATGAACTATAGAGGTATGTATATCTAAGTTATCCGCTATTCCTAAAGTGTTTGAGAAAATTTTAACTCCGCAGCTGCAGCACCTATGCAGATCACTTATATCTCCATCTCAACATGGATTTATAAGGCGAAGATCAACCACTACAAATTTATTGGAGCTTACCTACTTTATAATAAAATGCTTTAAAGGTAATTTACAGACGGATGTTGTTTACACCGATTTTAGTAAAGCGTTCGATTCTGTAAACCATTCCCTCCTAGCACAAAAGCTCGACCTTCTAGGGTTCCTGCCCAATATCCTGAGATGGATCTCTAGCTACCTGTGTTCTAGGTCTCAAAGAGTCCTTTTCAAAAACTCCCTGTCCTCTCCAGTTATGGTGACTTCGGGTGTACCTCAGGGCAGCCATCTAGGCCCCTTACTCTTTACACTCTTTATAAATGACCTACCTTCTGTATTAACATACTCTCGAGTACTTATGTATGCGGATGATGTTAAGCTCTGTGTCCAGTATAAGGACATTTCTTTCCAATCCAGGTTGCAATCCGATCTCGATAGATTTCAGTCTTGGTGTTGTGCAAATTTATTAAACCTTAATGCTTCAAAATGTAAAGTAATGACTTTTCATCGTTCCAGCTAATTTCTGGTTCCTTACACCCTTTGTGGTGGTTCTCTTGAGAGAATTACCCGGGTTGATGATCTTAGTGTTCTATTAGATCCCAAGTTAAAGTTTTTAGAACACATTTCTACCATGGTGATTAAGGCCATTGGCGTGCTTGGGTTTGTAAAGAGGTGGTCAAAGGAATTTGACGACCCCTATATAACAAAGACTCTCTACACCTCTCTGGTTCGTCCGATTTTAGAATACAGCTCTTGTGTATGGTGACCTCAGTACAACGTACACCAAGACCGTATAGAATCAGTTCAGAAAAACTGTGAGACTGCCGTCTTCCTCTAATAGATTGCTTTTAATAAACCTTCCAACCTTAGCTAATCGTAGGAAAATGCTTGGCGTGATTTTTGTGCACAACTTGATCAAGGGTGACGTAGATAGCCCTGACCTGTTGAGCCGCATAAATTTCACGATTCCTATTAGAAGCACTAGGAACTATACACCCTTGTTTCTTCCGCTTTGTAGATCGAATTACTCCTTGCATGAACCATTTAGGGTCCTATGCTCGGATTATAATTCCCTCTATCATATTATAACTAACTCCCTTCCTAGTCTTAAATTACTGATACACTTATATCTTTCCTGTAATTAGTAATTACTTCGTTTCTTTAGTTAGATTAGTTATGGATGATGGCAGTGATGTAACAAAGGCGCTTGGGCTCATTTGGGAGCCCCATAAGGACTGCTTTCTGTTCACATTTGCTCCACAAATCGGTGTTGGCAAGCACACTAAGCGTCCGGTATTGTCGTCCATTGCACGCTGCTATGACCCTATGGGATTGATCGGACCTATTCTGACCAGAGCGAAAATCATCATGCAGCGCATGTGGAGAGACAAGCTGCATTGGGATGAGAGCCTTCCTCAGTCGTTGGACTCAGCTTGGACTGAGTTTTGCAAGGACTTCGCCACTGTGGGTCACGCCACATTTCCTCGCTATGTACTTCATTGAAAGGCAAGGTTTGAATTTCATGCCTTTTGTGATGCCAGCCTTCAGGCCTATGGGGCTTGCATCTACGCTCGATCGTTTACAGATACAGCCGCTGAGGTTCACTTGCTTTGTTCAAAGGCAAGGGTTGCCCCACTAAAAACCCTCAAGGTTCCCAAGCTTGAGCTATGCGCAGCGTTCCTATTGGCAAATTTACTTCGCGAAATCAGGAAAATGGATACTTTTGATTGCCCAATTCATTGTTGGTCGGATTTAACTGTGGTCCTGTCTTGGTTGCGAGAGGAGCCATCAGTTCAACGTATTTGTCTCCAACAAAATCGCCGGAATTCAACAACTTACGAGGGGCATGGATTGGCGCTATGTGCCAACTGAGATGAACCCGGCTGACATTCTTTCGAAGGGAGCAGCGCCGCAGGATATCTTGCATTCTAGGTTGTGGATGAATGGACCTACCTTCTTGCAAGGCGAACGAAGTTGCTGAACGGTGCTCGCCAAAAATCAACCTTCCGGAAATTCGACACTGGGTATTGCTGTCATCTGAGCGTTCCGAAATCTCGCTGTCGTTTAACCACATCAACTCACTTGGAGTCATGCTGCACATCTTCGGCTACGTTCAGAAATTCATCAGTCGGACGAAGACACCGGACCTCTCGTCAGAAGACCTTCGAAAAGGATCCCATTTGTTATGTCGCATCGTTCAACGGTCCCATCTGTATCTTGAGTACCGTACTCTGCAGAAAGAGAACTGCGTGCAGTCGTTTAGCAGTATCGCATCGCTTTCGCCTTTCATAGATGACTTTGGTCTAATAGGTGTCGGTGTTCGCCTGCGGCACTCACGGCTACGGCTTAGATGCACGCCACCCAATCAATTTGCCCAGGGACCATCCACTGACGTTCGCTATCATCACACACTTTCATCGGAAGCATCACCATGCGGGTCCGCAGTCGTTGCTGGGAGCAATTCGCTTACAGTTCTGGCCCATCGGCGGCCTGAAGACTGTGGCTCATACCTGGAGGAAATGCGTCATCTGCTGCAGATCCCGACCTCGTCTTGCTGAACACATCATGGATGACCTACCGAAGGATCGAATACAGAATTCGCCTGCATTCAGTGTCACTGGAATTGACTATTGTGGTCCCTTCTACTACGTACAAGCCATGAAATGCTATATTAGCGTCTTCATCTGTTTTACCACAAAAGCAGTCTGGTTAGAATTGGTAAAGGATCTATCAACTGCAGCTTTCTTGAGTGCCCTCAAACGCTTCGTCGCGACTCGCGGCATTCCCCGATGCATTTGGTCGGACAATGCCACCAATTTTGTGGGCGCAAGGAACGAGTTGGAAGACCTTCGTCGGCTATTCATGAGCGAGAAGCATCGCGCTGAAGTCCATAATCACTGCCTTAACAACGTTTTCGATTGGAAGTTCATACCGCCCCGCTCGCCTCACTTCGGGGGCTTGTGGGAGGCAGCAGTGAAGACGGCCAAACAGCACTTCTATCGCTCCATGGGATCGTCACTCTTTGGCTTCGACGAGCTGCGGAAATTGGTCTGCCAAATCCAGGTGCTAATCAACTCTCGTCCTCTTATTTCAATTTCAGAAAACCCTGAAGATCTTGGCGTCCTTACACCGGGGCATTTCCTAATTGGTCGTCCGCTGATGGAGTTTCCCGAGCCATACGTTACGGCTCTCAACTTGAATCGACACGATCTTGGCAACGAGTAACCTGTGCCCAGCAAATCTTTTGGAAGCGTTGGAGTGAGAAGTACTTGACCCTGCTCCAACAGCGTGCCAAATGGCGCACGCCACCCCCGATCCATATCAAAGACGTCGTCTGCATCAAGGACGAAAACTTGCCGCCACTGAAGTGGCCATTAGCACGAGTGATCGAGGTCATCACTGGAGCTGATGGGGCCGTGCAAGTTACCATCCTGCGGACACCATCTGGAACCACACGTCGAGCTGTCAACAAGCTGTGCGTCCTTCCTCTTAAGAGTTCCAATAATTTTAGTTATCTCTTATGTTATTGTATGCTGATTTATTCGCACGCTCTCGTTGCATACGCACACACAATCATGTTCGCCGTGCGTACACATTCTGTCAAATTCGTCGTCGAACGCAGCAGCGGGCATCATTACCTACCAGCCGTCAAAATTGTCTAACCGCGCTATAACGGTTTCTTTATTTTGGTACATACACTATTGTACACTGAAAAACACGAAGTTTACGGCCACTGCCTTTAAAAATTGAATCTAAACATTGAAAATAAACACAAACGCTAAGCCCAAACAACGGAGTATAATTTTTGTAAATGTGGAGTCAGAGTTGCCGAAAAAGATTGGCAGCTTACAACAACAACAGCAATCAAATCGTGGGAATACTGGAAACTATAACCCAAATTATACAAGTTATAATAGCCAGCAACCATATCAGAATTCACAAGATCACACAAATTCGTCTCGAAATATTAATAGTAACCAAGGACTTCGCCAGGAGTTAATAAATTCATTGCAACTTGGGAAATCCCAAAATCCTATGAATTACCATAACCAGAACAACTAAGGTAGTGGCAGTAGGCCAAACCAACCTACTAGGAGAGTTAGGGAAAGCCAAAGCGATCAGATTAAAATGGATGTAAATTTTCATCAGATAGCCTCGGAAGAAACCGAGGGGGATCCTATATCAAAATTATTATAAATAAAAAAGTACTCAGAGGTATCATGGATTCGGGATCTTCTATTAACATCATGAAAGAAAATTTCACGAATACCAAGATAAATAAAGAAAACGTAAAAGTCCACACGATCAATGGACCTGTTAACCTAACAAAGAGTATAATAAGACCACTGTTTGGTACAAATCCAAATGATGCACTAAACACCGTTTGTGCCGTTAGGCACAGTTGATTCGAATTTAGGTGAACACGCGAACCGGACAGACCGACAGAAAAACCTTGTGCGCTGTTTCGACTTCAACTTATGAGTGATTTATTCTGGCAGCGTCGCCCTCTTCATGAGCTGCCGCTCCCAGCATGAGCTTCGTTCGTATAAGAGAAATAACATATGCGTAAACAGTCACAGAGTTAGTTAGTTACAGAGATAATACTGTAAGGCTAGGAGGAAGAACATTCACAATCATTTCAGGCGGAGAAATTATTAAAGCAGGCGAAACAAAACCTGCATGCGAGGATGTATCGTGAAAGAAGGAGTATCACCTCTGAATATCCTGACCCTTAGAGATGGACCAATACTTCACTTCCGCACTAGATAATGAACTAAGGGAAAGTAACGAATTAAGGTTAGAACATTTAAATAGCGAAGAAAGAAAAAATCTGAAAAAGGAATTTTATGAATATAACGACTGTAAGAAGCAGTACACAGAAAGCTACAATTTGACTTTCATAAGTACCGTCAAGCATGCACCATACAGACCCAGCATGAGGATCCGGTATACCGGAGGCCATATAAGTATGCGCAGATACATGACCACGAAGTTAATCAACAAATAAAAGATATGGTCAGGCAAGGAACAATTCGTAAATCGTAATCGCCTTACCGTTCACCCATTTCCAGGATCCCAAAAAATATCGATGCTTCAGGAAAGCAAAAATACCGAATCGTTGTAGATTATAGCCTATTCACACTGAGCACCGTTTACCGTCTATTTCTTAGACGGTGCATAAGGTTTTGCCGTCCCGAAATTTCCCAGCTAGTTTCATCGTCTATTTTGAATGTTCCTAAACCGCACGTTTCTATGCGCTATTTAGATGGTTTTCAAATGCGACTCTGAAAAATTGGCATTCACAACGAAAAAAATTAAATTCACTGCGAATATGTAAACAATGACCGCCAAAAGGAAAAAAAACAGTTATACGTCGGCTTTATCGGAATTTATCGGCAAAATTCGACACATGAAAATTTGTTCAAACGGTTATAACTAAGCCGTTTATTTTTATATTTTTATAAGCGATACCTTACACGACGCCTAATTAATGTGTCTATCTAAAACCAAAAATCAAGGCATTCAAATATTTTTTTTTCGACTTTTCCTGAGCTTTTAAAGTCAAAATTTCGAGGAAAAATACCGAAAAAAAAATTTTAATTTTATTTTAATTTAATAAATTTGGAAGCTTAATATCTTCCAGACGTTAAGTTGCAGCAACAAAGTGTCTGAGGCGGATTTATATTATTTGTCAGCGTTTTTTAGCTGCAAAGTTCAATACAATTAGTTGTAGGAAACTTAAGTTATGTGAACAATAGAAGCACTACCTATGACAAAAAACACCAAATATTTTAAAAATTCTTTAAGAAAAACTACTCAATAAAAAAAAAAATTCTTTAAAAAATGTTAAATCTCCAAATCTATCAGAAAAAGTCATTTTTGGCCACAGCGGAAAAAAAAGTTGAATTTTGTCGAATAGTGTTATTAATATATTGTTAAGAACACCTACATTTTTACGTACTGCCGTCGTCCACCATATTGTTTACCCGAAAAGATCCCAAGAAGGAGATCAACTTCTCATAATGCTTCCATCCAGATGAAGCACCTTCACTTGGCCCTACTTTCTCATTTTTCATTCTACAAGGTTTACAAATTAAGTGAATTTCAATTTCAAATTCAAGAATATTTACTTGTATTTTCTGGTCATGTTCTCCAACTTGCACCTGATGTCAACCCATCCAACATCGATACCAGCCTCCTTCAATGAATCCGCCATCTCCATATAAGCATGAGGGTTCTTGCGAACTCCCCGCAAATCATCAATACTTTCCTGCCAAATGTCTATCACCATTACCTCCATTTCCGTGGTTCACTGCAGCCTCCAGCCGCCAGCTCTTTTCTTATTATCTGCATTGTTTTCAAATATTAACAATAAAATTATTAAATTAAAAATATATATATGTATAAACTTACCACCTGATGCTCCTTCCATTTTAGATTGTGTTTTTGTTGCATTTGTCAGCGTTTTTTAACTGCGTGTCGACTAGTGTAATAGGCGTTAATTAACAGGTGCAGATGAATTCTTTTCGGAGGGAGCCATTATCGAGGTCGACTTGGACGGTTCCTGCAGCTCGAGTGCATTCTCTGCCAGAAATGGTCCCCCGCCGAAGCGCACCAAGGTTGATGGCTTGTCTGTGCTTGCTGATGTAGCCAAAGCAAGATTAGAAGACAAAACAGAAAACAAACAGAGTTCCACAAGAAGCAGATCAAAATGGCTGAGCTGCGGGGCAAACGGATAGATGCACTAGTAAGCAGTCAATCCAAATTCCAGAATGATCTTTTGGATTGCTTAAAATAAAACAAAAATGAATAAATAATTTTCTACATTGTATTTTATTTCTTATTTATTGCGATTTACGCAATATTTTGCTATAGCAGGTTATAGCAGGTTTTGCGGGCAGCTCTCTCTGCTCAGCTGGTAAAAGCTCCCAACTATCGTTAATTGTGCTGTTGTGCATATTTAAAATATTGTGCAGTATGCAACAGCACATAATTATTGAGATATTGTTTTTATGGTGGCTGTCGAGACCTTTTCCGATTATCATAAATCTAGCTTTCAAATGACCAAAAGCATTTTCTACAACTCGCCTAGCTTAAGATAAGTTGTAATTGAACGTACGCTGTTCTAAAGAAGCGGCTGTAGAAAATGGATATGACTTCATTAGCGGTTTAGAAAATCGGAACGCCGAGTCCCCGATTAGCATTACAGGCACCTGCACTCCTTCAATTTCCTTGGATTTTTCCTAAAGCATCTCTGAAGCTTCAATGTTTTTGCCAAGGCTTGACTTCCAATAGATCATGGAGTCATTGCACCTTCCTGCAGAGCCAATGTTTACATATGTAAATCTGTATCTAAAGTGAAACAAAATAAGAATACTGTAACCTCTTAAAACAAACATAATTACTTTGCAGTATCGTACCTATAATCAACTAGGGCAAACAATAAGGTTGAATACCAGTCTTTATAATTGTGGTGGTCGACTGCCTCAGCTGCGGGTGGTTTAATTTCGATGTGGCATCCATCTAAATTGAAAAGTAAGTGTTCAAACCAATTTATATACATACATATAAATACATATGTTATTGATTTCTTACCAATTGCACCTAGGCACTGAGGAAATCCAATTGCCTTAAATCGCTTCACACATTCATCAATTTTTTCGGAAGTGAGATAGTTGGGCGACAAGTACTCATCCAAAAATTCGTGGATGACTGCTCTGCAAATGGCAGCTCTACAGTTTGTATCCTTCTTCCGGAGCACTTCCAGCCGATTTACTAAAATTTTGAAGTAGGTCCTCTCCATTCTGAAGCTCTCCTTGAAGAACGTTTCGTTGTTGTCAGGCAAATCTTTCTCCAAAAATGTCCCGAAGCGCTTCTACACAACATAAGACCTTGTGCTTAAAACTTTGGTAGCATTTAGTATAAGTACTCACAAACGACCACAACCTTCCTGGCTTTTGTTCTGCTAAAGCGGCTGCCCGGAGCTCCTCCTTGTCAAAGTCGCCGCTGTTATCGCTATCAAAATTCATTTCGTTCAACAACATCATTAGTTGTTGCAAGAAAATATTTTGCCACAGTTGCAACAATTGCTACTTTTTTTAAATCCATTTTTTTTCTAACACAAGTAAAAGTTCTTTCGCTTAGAAACTCAGTTTTGTTTTTGTCATCAGCTGTTAGACGGTAAACGGTGCCAGTGTGAATCGCACTTTCACCGTCTGTCAAAAATCCCAAAGTTCCCCCGTGACGGACTCAGTGTGCAGAGGGTATTAAATTCAAACTAGGAAAATGTCTGTATTTCACAATGATTGACTTGGCTAAAGTTTTCCTTCAAATCCCAATGGAACCCAATTCAATAAAAAAAACAGCGTTTTCCACAAAACATAGTCATTACGAATACACTCGGATGCCATTCGGGCTAACAAAAGCAGCCGCCACTTTCCCAAGATGCATGAACAATCTATTGGAAGACCTGATCTTAAAAGATTGCTAAGCGTATTTAGATGACATAATAGTTTTCTCCACCTCATTGAATGAACACTTGCTATCTTTAAGAAGAGTATTCGGAAAGTTAAGGGACGCAAACCTAAAATTGCAAATGGATAAATGTGAATTTATGAAGAAGAAATAGAATTCCTTGGTCATATAGTCACACCAGATGGAATAATACCGAATTCAAACAGGATTTCAGCAATTGTTCGGTACTTGAAACAACCAAACAGGTCAAGTCATTCTTAGGACTATGTGGCTTCTATAGGAAGTTCATTCCTAACTTCGCAAATATAGCAAAACCTATGACACTCAAGCTGAAGAAATGATCCGTCATAGATCCTAAGGAAGAGAAATACGTCGAGTTATTTGAGATGCTAAAAGTACTCATCACCTCAGACCCTATTCTCAGCTACCCAGATTATAATAAAATGTTTTCTGTAACATCAGACGCTAGTAACATGGCAATAGGTGCTGTCCTGTCACAAGACCATAAACCAATATGTTACGCCAGCAGAACACTAAACGATCATGAAGTAAGTTATTCCGCCATCGAAAAAGAATTATTAGCTATTGTTTGGGCGACTAAGTATTTCCGATCATACCTATTTGGTAGAACATTCGAGAAACCATTAGAATGGTTGAACAACCTGGAAGAGCCAAACATGAAGTTACAAAGGTGGAAGATAAAATTAAACGAATTCGACTTCAAAATAAAATATCTTCCAGGAAAAGAAAACTATGTAGAAGATGCGCTATCGAGGGTAAAGCTCAACGAGAACCTTCTTGGTGTGGTTTTCGATAGTGCAGGCGCAACCATACATAGCGCGCAAGAAGATAATCAAAACAATATCCTTATTACCGAGAAACATATTAACTATTACAACCGAAAAATTGAGTTAATAAAGGGAGAAGAGGAGGAGGAGAGAAGGTAATAATAAACACAGACACATCCCACTACTTGCATAAACTAATCATTAAAATAACATACATGGAAATGACAAATACACTAGCTAAAGAACTAATGAAGAAATATGTATGCATGAAGATGAGTGCTTTATATTTCCATAATGAAAATTTTCCTTTATTCCAACAAGCATATTTAGAGATAATTAATTCAAGAAATTTAACAAAAATAATTAAATCGAGCAAAAAGCTGATTGATAGTCAAAATTATGCATTAACGAGCTAATAGTAAAAAATCACAAAGAATTTTTGCATCCTGGAATTTGGAAAACAATCAATTGGTTTTGTAAGGGAGCTAAGAGGTAGGTCCTTACAACACAAGGGCAGGACAGGAGACGGCGGACGACGGACATCGGCAAAGTATACACCAATGGCAGAATGGAGCGACTGCAATGTTAACTATTTTTAAATGGAGTATTATTGAAGTTTTAGGATAAGGTAGATTGTAATTCAAGAGAAATTATACGGCATGGAGCCAATTTCCATAGGGTGTCATGGTAAGGAGAGGGGGGGGGGGGCCCCCAGCAACACCGAGTGTCACAGCAACCAGGTCGCCGTCACGGATCAGTGGGCGCGAAGAGGGAACACCGAGTGTCACAGCAACCAGGTCACCGTCACGGAGCAGTGGGTGTGAGGAGAGAGTGCCGAGCGGCGAAAGCATAGAACGAGCGGGGGAGCACGGAGGAACGAGCGCGAGGAGAGAGGAACAAGCGAGGAGAACGTGGAACGAGCGGTGAAGCACGAAGCAGTGGGCGCGAGGAGAGAGCGCCGAGCGGCGAGAGCATAGAACGAGCGGGGGAGCACGGAGGAACGAGCGCGAGGAGAGAGGATGAAGCGAGGTGAAGATGGAACGAGCGGTGGAGCACGAATTGATGAGCGGAGAGAGAGAGGCTTGAGGAGGAGGAGAAAGAAAAAAGAAAGACAAGGAAGAAGATTGCGGGACGTGAGGCGGAAGTGTCGTGCGAGCGGGAGCTGGTATTTTTCTTGCGAGATTAAAAAAGTGCGTAAGGAAAAAGATCAGAAAAAGGCGAATAAGCAGTGGCAGACCAGGAAAGACGAAGACCAAGATGACTGGAGAAAAGCGAGGGGTAAGCTGGCCTCCTCAAAATAGGGAGAAGAAGGGGAGGGAGAAAAAGGGCGAGTTTTAGCGGTGCCTAGGTAGGGAAGATAGAGCCAGAACCAGCCCCATTTCCCCGTGGCGGGAGGTCCATTGCACTTTCCGCGTGTCCGCTGGGTGTCAGTGTGTCCTCTCGACCCCCTCAATCTCCCCTCCTTTCCTACTTTCACCTACTTTCCTTTTCTTTGTTTTGCGTGCCCCTTGCCCCACTAACGGTGACGAGAACATGTCCTATCCGCCGATGTCGTCATCTAGCGCTTCCTCTAGCTATCTCTTCGTTTATGGCTGGTACGCTGGCTAGCGGAACCTGGTGATCAGTCTGATCCGGTGGGCCCGCTATTTTCGTCCCCCAGATTTGCAGTCATCGTGAAAAAATGAAGTTTTGTGAGACCCTGGACTGACTGCGAATTACACCTCGGCGGAACTACCTTACAGATGGCGCCCGAGCAGGGATTGTCTAGATTTGGGGATCGAAGTAGCTGTCGGGCTCAGAAGGGCATAGGATAGGAGTAACAAGAGAGGAGTTTGACACCAGCAGGAGGCATAACGGGACCACACCGAGCAAAAGGATTAGGGGCGCCACGTAGGCTCGCCCCAAAGTCGGCCTGGCGGTGTCAGCGACGGACTGTCAACGTGACGGCGAACGAGCCCGGCGACCGCAGCGTAGGAAGAGAGTGAGGGAGAGGACACGAGAGCAGCTTTAGTCGGGGGCAGAGGAAAAGCTCCGCTGCCCGAGAGACGCCGCGGTTTAGCTATATAAGGCGTACCCCAAGCCTAGGAGAGGAGTCAAGTTCGAGACCGCGAGCAAGCAAGACCAACCCGAGCAGAAAATAAAATCGTTCCGCAGGATCAGAGCCGTGCAAAAAAAAAAAATCCTTCCGCAGGATTCATCAATGATCAAGATCCTTCCGCAGGATCAGAGCCGTGTAAAAAATCCTTCCGTAGGATCAGAAACGTATCAAAGATCCTTCCGCAGGATCCGAGCCGTGTAAAAGATCCTTCTGCACGGTTCATTCAATCTGCCCAAAGTCCCCTAAAGTCCTTTCGGAGTCTGGCGAAGGAGTTCGGACTCGAGGAGACCGGAACAGTGGAGGAACTACGAAGCCGGATCACCGCCTTTTCGGTAACATTCCCAGCCCAAGGGACCACAGAAGTCCAGCTACCTCGCCCGGGCCGGAAAGTCGGTCAAGAAGGGAAGACGACAATGACGAGCGGAAGCTCCAGTTGACCGTGCCTGAACTGGCGAGCATTACAAGGGGACTAGAGCCCAACGCCAACGGTCATCGGGGATCTACAGCCGAGCAGTCGGGTAGCGAGGACGACAGCCAGCATAATCCTTCCAAAGGACCTCGCCGACTAATGATGCCGGAGTTGCCGAGTACCAGCAGAGGAGCTGACGCCAACCGTCAAACGATTGCAACCGAGCCCAAAGACGACAACAAACAATACAGCACACCGTCAGGATCTCTCACCGTGTCCATACCCGAGCCACGCAACGTGATCAAAGAATCAGGAGGCAGCATTGCCGGATACCACACCACCACTGTCGAGCCTTCGTCCAGCAGCGAGACCCACCCATATAGTGTTCCCCATGGCCACCGACCATTTCGCATAGGGGGAGAACTATCCTACTCGGTGTTGGCCGACAAATTGCGCAAATGGGGACTGACGTTTGACGGTCACGAGGATCCTTTATCCTTCATCGAGCGGCTGGAGGAACGGGTTGAATCGTATGGGGGGAGCCCCGAACAGCTTCCTCGAGCCATATCTGGACTGTTGACGGGCAAGGCGGAGGGATGGTTCCGTACCTCCCAGATGCAAACCAAATCGTGGACGAAGTTCAGAAGTGAATTTTTGGATTTTTTTTGCCTCCTCGGTACTTTCAACGGTTGGAAGATACGATCCGAAACCGTTACCAGCAAACAGGAGAGGCGTTCAGGGATTATTTGATAGTCTTACGATTGATGATGCAGAGGGCCCGGTACACCGCCGAAATGGAGTTAGAACGGGTATACGAAAACCTCCTGCCGGAATATCAATTATTCACCCGGCGACATGAGTTCGACTCCTTGGAGACCCTCACGCGGTTAGTGACAGCATACGAGACAGCCAGGGACCGGGCTGCGCCTAAGGCTTTGGGTTCCCTCGTAGCCTCAGGCCGGGCTCGAACACCATGCCCAGATAGTCAGGCCAGACAATCTGCCTACCGTAGTTACTCCACTGAAGAAACCCAGATGACCAGGAGCGCGGATCAGGTCTCCAACAAAGAAGGAGGCAACGCACGCGATAATAACTAAGCTACGACTCGATCAATCCGAAACGGAGGTGTCCTTGTTGATACTACCAACCATCCTCGATGACATCATATTGGGCCTGGATTTCTTGTGCGGCATCCAAGCCAGGATCGAATGCGGCAGAGCGTACCTCCAGTTGGCCCAGTGTCCGCACTTATCTGCGCGTTCGCCCACGACTTTGCCTCATCGTCGGGCCCGGAAGGTGACTTTTGCTGACGAACTACCACTCCAGTCGAACGAGCCATCAACTTCGACCAGACATCTGGACATCGTATCACCCCACCACCCCAACATGACCACGCCATCGGTCCCAGCGGCTGACGCTGGACGAAGGATTCCTGCATCGGACCATAACGGGACCGTGGAGGAAGAAAAGGCGACGCCGCCGCACGCTAAGATAGACGGTTCACTAACCCCCAAATCCATGACGAGCAGTCGCAGGACACGTGAGACCTTCGCGAAGACGACGGGGATACCACCGGATACGACCAAGGCCGACCCATTGGACCGTAAGTCCCCCCACGGACGCCCTGACGAGATTGCGCGTACTTCTACAATGGCACCAGATTATAGGGGCTGTACTATGGCAAATTTTGAGAATTTGTCGATGCAGGTTAAAAAAAGTGTCTTATTGGTGTAACTCCCAACTACTGTTTTTTATTATGTCTATCGTACTTTGCTTTGGTACATACTTGGCAGATTATAACAACTCCATTCACAATATTTGTCATTTTCGGGAAATACAAGTCCCGAAGGACCTCTTTCACGTTTTCTTCGGCAGCCCTGTAGGCGCGACTGTGTTCTGAACACTTCTCCACTTAATCGATTTTAGACGGCAGCAAAGACCAGTATCAGAGAACGGAGCGACGACAAAGGGCGAAAGAGAACATTGCCTCCTCTCACGCACAGTGGCATAGCACCAGAGAGAACAAAAGCGATCGGCAGCAGAGAACGGAGAACTCCAGAACTCAAGAGAGAGCAACGACCGCCCACACAACTTTCGACGAGTAACACGCGTCAAAACACGTAAGCGACAGCAGAAGCTGCGGGCAGAAGCTTGAGCTTCAGGGTCTGGAGTTGTCTGCCAAAAAGCTGGATCGAGAACCCAAAGTAAGAATTCTAAGTGCGGAATAACCAAAACATTAGAGTGTGTATAAAAGCAGTGTCCTCGCGAAGGAGACATCCTCCACACGGGACAACTGAAGGAAGCTATACAGAAAATCACCAAGGCTCAAAAAAAGGCGTTTCTCGAATCAGACGACCGTCAAAGTCCAATTGCAACTCGTGTATACACAGGAGTTGAGCGAAGTCGGAAAGTAAATGAAGAAGCTATAATAAAGCCAATAATTCTTTGAGCACAAAAATTACACTAAGCATTTTCTTACGATTAGCTAAGGTTGAAGGGTTTATTAAGAACTATCCATTAGGGTAAGATGGTAATCTTACAACTGCATCCTAGTCGACTCCGTGCAGAAGTGTTTAACGGTCCATAATTAATTTCTTACCGTATATAGACGAATTAGTCACTCATTTTATGACACTATAAACTCTACACTAAACATATATGTTTCTGAGCTTATCTGTACCTGTATTGTCCAAGCCTCCCTGGTTATCCAGTAATTTACCATTCTTAAGAAATGAGAAATCCGAACTCTATAAAAGTATAAAAAAAACTATGTTTCTGTTCGTACCTTTTAAGTTATAGTAGAAACTTCCGTAGCGATCCTAAAAATTATTTTCTTTCGCCAACTCTAAGCGTAAGTCATGAGCATTAGCATTTTCTCCATCCCTCTAATATCATAACAAAAAAAAATGTCTGCTGTTGGCATTGCAAATCTATTCGCCACCTTTTCCAGTCAACATACTCCTCTCATATACACACTACCTCATTTTGAAGAAAACGTTGCTCTAAAAAGCTTGAATCGTTGGACATTTCATTCTCTGCGGGTCCTTTTAAATTTCCAAACTGTATTTTAAAACATTGTGCACATTCTCCTTGCCAACTCTTGACCTATCTTTTCAACCTATCTTTGGAACTTTTTACCGAAATATTGCAAAGCTTTCCGGCATCTCTATGCTACGTGAGTTCCTGGTCTCCTGGGAATCGCAATATCTTTTCTCAAGCTTAATAAAAATAATAATATAATATATATATATAATATACACATTTTTCGCTGTAGCCCAAAATGACTTTTTCTGATAGATTTGGATGTTTAAAAATTTTTAAAGAATGTTTTTTCTTATTCCAGGCTTAATTGTTTTTTAAAGAATTTTTAAAAATTTGGTTTTTTTTTCATAGGTTGTGCTTCTATTTTTCACATAACTTAAGTTTCCTACAACTTTTTGTATTGAACTTTGCAGTTTTAAAAAATACCGATATATATTTTTCCCCCATTTCTTTCTTTGTCCCATTTTATAATGTTGAGTATCCTGTATTGGTCGAGAAGGAGCATTAACAGGATACGTGCCAATTCTCAATAGCCGCTGGCCTCCAGGGAGCTGCTGTTAGAGGCCAGGGTTATATATATATAGCCTCTGCTCGATTCCTGTTGTGGAAAGTGAATTGGACTCCCCGGTTGCACGCAACAAATTAGTGGACAGGATGTACTCGAACAACAACTCTCCCCCAGAGTTCGGGCACGTACTTCCCCAGAGGGGATGTCATTACCCTTCTTCAGCGGTTGACGTACGAGGGCCGTGGCATCCTCCGAAGGCGGATGTTCTTTGTCGTATGGCAGATAAACAGAGGCTAGGTATAGGCTTTTCCCGTCCTTCCTCTCGCAAAATGCCACCGTCAGGTCCAGACTGCTGTACCAGACTAAAGGCCGTGGCCGTAAACTTCGTGTTTTGATTTAATACCTATACATTTGTACACTGAAAAAACGAAGTTTACGGCCACGGCCTTTAACATTGAAAATAAGATATAAGACGAAAATAAACAGAAACCCTAAATCCCAACAACGGAGTATAATTTGTAAATGTGGAGTCAGAGTTGCCGAAAAAGCTCTACAGCTTCCAACATTTCAGTGACCCCGACGTAATCTCCTTGAGCTCATCGTGTTGAAAAATTGTTCAAACATATAATTAAATCTGTGTATAATTTTTAACTAAACATTTGTCGAAAAAGAAGCGAACCAAAAGTCGTTGTAGCCGACCGTGACAGTTCTAACGGCTCGCTATTCGTTTTCGCATTCTGTTTCACCGCTTCAGCCTGCCCAACGCACTGTCGAGACCGGCTGCATAGAGTTTAAGCCGATATCTTTTTCGTCTCTTCTTTTGTCGGTTGCTTCAGAACTGGTTCTTATATCTTAATCTATGTTCTAATAGGCCTCGCTTGGGTAGCTTTTGAGCTTTGGCCCCAAGCCTTGATCTTCGGCTGCAGCTTTCTTCTTCGGTTGCACTTCGGCTGATCGTGGCTTTTGTTCTTGGTGCGTTGGATTACGTGCGTTGACCAACGTATAGATGGTTATCAATGAATTTTCGGATTTGATGAAAGGGTGAACTGCAGCTGGTGATCTGTATCATCTTTCATCTCGGCTGGTCACTGGCTTATACTATTGGAGTGTGAGAGCCGAATTTGTTTACTTGTGTATCTATGATTCAATTTGGTTGTGGGAACCGAATTGTTTATTTTAGAATAAACAGCTTATGATTCATTTGTTTTCTGGTGTTGGGGATCTTATCATTTGTTTATTCTAATCTGGTATATGTGCATAAGGGTTAGTTCTGGTCATATGTATAACGTATTATTGATATGTCCGGTGCTTTACGTATACATAATGCGTGTGTGGGTGTAGGGCATTACGGATATGTTACTCCCCCGGCATTTCTCATTGGCCTGTCCTCAGGTGTCTACTTTGGGTATAGGGATGAAGTTTTTGTAATAACAACTGGAGAGGCTAATATTTCTACTCTTTCTTCTGCCTCTTTGCGTTTTACATGTTTAATAATTTTGTCTTTGGGTATTGTTTTAAATGTAATGGTTAAATACGCAACTGTAATTGTTTGTAGGGGGCGGATCACCAGGTGTTCACAATCACAAGCCAGTCAAATGAAACCAACGCGTCTATGCATTCCACTTCGTTCACTTAATACCCTCTGCACACTGAGTCCGTCAAGGGGGAACGTTGGGATTTTTGACAGACGGTGAAACTCCGAATCACACTGGCACCGTCTACCGTTTACCGTCTAACAGCTAATGACAATAACAACGAGAGGGAACGTTGTGAGCCGCGTCAAAGGCCGCGGCTCTACCTTATACCCGGTACTCAGTCAGTATATACATACATACATATATGAGCCTACGATTTATGAAATTTATTATATGTTCTCAAAGGGACAAAAATAATATTTAAATTTAAAAACTAAATTTTGTGGAATTTTTATACATGTTTCCATTTTTGTTTACATATGCTTTGTATATCTGCGCCTACATTTCTACATGACATGTATAACTACATATTTGAGACGTACAAGTGTTCAGGACAGAGAGAGAGAGGGAATGAGTCAGCGCTTGGCAGGCGTTGCGAAGCCACTGAAATTTAATTTGTTTCTTCTGGCCATAATATTGATCCGATCTGATTCAGATTCGGTAATCTGGTAGATATGGTAATTTTTCATGATTCTGCGTTTTTGGTTTTCATTTATCTTAAAAATTGTGGATTCCACAGATTTTCGTTCTTTGTGGGGGCGGAAAGGGGCGTGGCAAAATTTTGAAATACACTTGTACTGAAGTGATATCACAGGAGCTTGGATAGAAAGTTTGGTTGCTCTAGCTCTTATAGTCTCTGAGATCTAGGCGCTCATTTAAACGAATAAGCAAAGCGGATGGGGTCGCATGTGAGAGAGAGCGAGACGGAATGATGACTTTCGAAATGGTTTTCTTCATTGTAGCTATAATAATGATCCGATCTGATCCAGATTCAACACTCTGATAGAAATGGTCTTTCTCTATGATTCTGCGTTTTTAGTTTTCTCGTATCTCCAACATTGTGTACGCCAGAAACTTTCGTCCTTTGTGGGGGCGGAAAGGGGCGGGGCGAAATTTTTCAACACATTTGGAGTAGTGTGATTATAAAGCAGACTGGATACAAAACTTGGTTGCTCTAGCTTTAATAGTCTCTGAGATATAGGCGCAAATGAAGACGGACAGACGGACGGACGGACAGACAGACATGGCTATATCGACTCGGCTATTGATGCTGATCAAGAATATATATACTTTATGGGGTCGGAAACGCTTCCTTCTGTGCGTTACACACAACCGTTATCCCCACAAATCTAGTATACCCCTATACTCTTCGAGTACCGGGTATAAAAACTGATTTTTTGAGCCGAAGATTTTTTTATTTTTGTTTGAAAAAAAATGGATATGGAAGATTTTGCAATAGTTTTAACTATGCTTCAACAGCAAAATATTTTCTTGCAACAACTAATCATGTTGCTGGACGAAAGGTTTAAAGATAGCGATTACAGCGGAATAATAATGTGCTGTTGCATACTGCACAATATGTTTAATAAGCACAATGGCGCAATAAACTATATCTCTAACTGAAAATTTTACAAATGCATTCGAAAAACCACCTGGGTCCTTGCCATTTTCTGGAGAATATAAGTTATTTTTGTCAGTCATTGCTTACATATTCGCAGTGAATTCCATTTTTTCGTTGTGAATGCCTATTTTCAGAGTCGCATTTGAAAACCATCGGCTAAATATCGCATAGAAACGTGCGGTTTAGGAACACTTAAAATAGACGGTGGAACTAACTGGGAAATTTTCGGAACGGCAAAACCTTACGCACCGTCTAGGAAATAGACGGTAAACGGTGCTCAGTGTGAATAGGCTATAGTTTATTTTCGCTTATAGTAGGTAATGTTCACAAATGTATGTAGAGACGAATTCGTATGTATGTAGTCCGAGGAAGACGTCGTAACGGGGGTGGACGCGTACTGAAAGCTCCCGCTCAAGCTAGTGACCGCCCGAGCGCCGGTCGGCTCTCCTGAGTGCCGTGTGCAAGAGCGTACGAGAGCGAGTCGTGCGCGAGCTCTCTCCAGAGCGCTCTCCACAGTACGCTGCGGAAGTTTGGGGCTGCCCCTGAACATCCTCCTTCCTTGCAGGATTGCAAAGTATAATTGAGGGTTTTGTATAATAGAAGATGCTGAACCAACGGTGAGACTGTTGAATTCCTCCGAAAGGCTGGCTGGCGGGACTACGAGGGGCGTTCAGCTCGGGCGCAGGGTTGGCAACGAAGATGCTGAGGCTGAGTGGGCTGCACGACGAGATGCGGGTATGTGAAGTAGCGTATGGTGATTCTTGCCACACTCCCTGCACAGCCCGCCACTGCGAACAATCACTCCGAATGCTGAGAGAGCCAGGCAGTTTGTGCAATACTTATTTATAAGTACGGCTCGGAGCCTCTTCACAGGCTCAACCGTGAAGTGGTGCAGGTCTGTAGCGCATGCACTCCTGAGGCAGACTCGCGCATCGGTAGGAGTTCAGACCGCAAGCGCGTCGGCTCTCAATGACACGTCGGCGCGGGAATGTGGCCCAAGGCTGATGCGGAAAATCTAGGATGAGATGAAGGTGTCGACGAAGCATTATTACGAAAATTGAACGGGGTTAAATGCCCCCCTTGGGCATTGGACATTGTCACGTGATTACATGGAACTAAGTTGAGGTTTGGGCTTGAACTCGGCACGGAGCTCTGATCGCCAAAACAGTAATTGTTACGGATATCCGTCGGTCAACCTAGAGAACCGTCCTAGCAATTCTGCGGAGAAGGCCGGAAGGGGATTGCTTTTGTAGACTCGAGAGCCCGCGTCTCTTACCCTTGGATAGGTACCCTAGACACCTGACTCGAAAAGGATGCAACTTGTGGGGCTCTCTGAACGGCCGTATGAGACACTGCCCCAGAGAGCACCCAACCGAAAACTGTTTCGTGCCCGAGGAGAGAGCCACATATGTTCGTCTTAAGCGCGCTTAACAGTACGGATAGTAGAATGTCAGCTCAATCAGGACATCGATTGGTGAGCTCTCAAAAAAGTAGGATCTGCCAACGGAAGGCTAGCCAAATCTCTCAGCAAATTTTGGGAGATCGGATGCGAAGGAATATTTCGCTCCTCCGGAATAACGTAAGCTGTAACGTTTAATTTTAAGCCCGACATAGTCGGAGAGCGGATGGAAAAATTGCAGAGCTTCTTCGACTGAGCGGATACAGTATGATTAATGCCGGAGACCTGTGCCTGGATAGGTTGGAACGGCAGTTTGATCATGCTGGACTAGACGTTCGTAATGAATGAGGCCTCGGAGCCAGATCAATCAAAGCGCGGGCGCGGAAGAACTTGATCCCCACATGGCAAATATTAATCATAGCCGTGCTCTGGAGGACCGCACTTGTACCGGAAGCGAAATAAACCTGAACGTTGGACAAGAGATTTGGAAGAACTCAGATGTTGTACGGATGTGGAAGTCGGCTCGCTGAACTTGGATTGCCACGGTGCAGCAGAGTGCACCAGAGAGCCGCGACGGCGAGAGCATAGAACGAGCGGGGGAGCACGGAGGAACGAGCGCGAGGAGAGAGGATGAAGCGAGGTGAAATGGAACAGCGGTGGAGCACGAATTGATGAGCGGAGAGAGAGAGGCTTGAGGAGGAGGAGAAAGAAAAAAGAAAGACAAGGAAGAAGATTGCGGACGTGAGGCGGAAGTGTCGTGCGACGGAGCTGGTATTTTCTTGCGAGATTAAAAAAGTGCGTAAGGGAAAAGATCAGAAAAGGCGAATAAGCAGTGGCAGACCAGGAAAGACGAAGACCAAGATGACTGGAGAAAAGCGAGGGGTAAGCTGGCCTCCTCAAAATAGGGAGAAGAGGGAGGAGAAAAAGGGCGAGTTTTAGCGGTGCCTAGGTAGGGAAGATAGAGCAGAACCAGCCCATTTCCCGTGGCGGGAGGTCCATTGCACTTCGCGTGTCGCTGGGTGTCAGTGTGTCCTCTCGACCCCCTCAATCTCCCTCCTTTCCTACTTCACCTACTTTCCTTTTCTTTGTTTTGCGTGCCCCTGCCCACTAACGGTGACGAGAACATGTCCTATCCGCCGATGTCGTCATCTAGCGCTTCCTCTAGCTATCTCTTCGTTTATGGCTGGTACGCTGGCTAGCGGAACCTGGTGATCAGTCTGATCCGGTGGCCCGCTATTTCGTCCCCCAGATTTGCAGTCATCGTGAAAAAATGAAGTTTTGTGAGACCCTGGACTGACTGCGAATTACACCTCGGCGGAACTACCTTACAGATGGGCCCCGAGCAGGATTGTCTAGATTTGGGGATCGAAGTAGTGTCGGGTCAGAAGGGCATAGGATAGGAGTAACAGAGAGAGGTTTGACACCAGCAGAGGCTAACGGACCACACCGAGCAAAAGGATTAGGGGCGCACGTAGGCTCGCCCCAAAGTCGGCCTGGCGGTGTCAGCGACGACTGTCAACGTGACGGCGAACGAGCCCGGCGACCGCAGCGTAGGAAGAGAGTGAGGGAGAGGACACGAGAGCAGCTTTAGTCGGGGCAGAGGAAAAGCTCCGCTGCCGAGAGACGCCGCGGTTTAGCTATATAAGCGTACCCCAAGCCTAGGAGAGGAGTCAAGTTCGAGACCCGAGCAAGCAAGACCAACCGAGCAGAAAATAAATCGTTCCGCAGGATCAGAGCCGTGCAAAAAAAAAAAATCCTTCCGCAGGATTCATCAATGATCAAATCCTTCCGCAGATCAGAGCCGTGTAAAAAATCCTTCCGTAGGATCAGAAACGTATCAAGATCCTTCCGCAGGATCCGAGCCGTGTAAAAGATCTTCTGCACGGTTCATTCAATCTGCCCAAAGTCCCTAAAGTCTTTCGGAGTCTGGCGAAGGAGTTCGGACTCGAGGAGACCGGAACAGTGGAGGAACTACGAAGCCGGATCACCGCCTTTTCGTAACATTCCCAGCCAAGGACACAGAAGTCCAGCTACCTCGCCGGGCCGGAAAGTCGGTCAAGAAGGGAAGACGACAATGACGAGCGGAAGCTCCAGTTGACCGTGCTGAACTGGCGAGCATTACAAGGGGATAGAGCCCAACGCCAACGGTCATCGGGATCTACAGCCGAGCAGTCGGGTAGCGAGGACGACAGCCAGCATAATCCTTCCAAAGGACCTCGCGATAATGATGCCGGAGTTGCCGAGTACCAGCAGAGGAGCTGACGCCAACCGTCAAACGATTGCAACCGAGCCAAAGACGACAACAAACAATACAGCACACCGTCAGGATCTCTCACCGTGTCCATACCCGAGCCACGCAACGTGATCAAAGAATCAGGAGGCAGCATTGCCGGATACCACACCACCACTGTCGAGCCTTCGTCCAGCAGCGAGACCCACCCATATAGTGTTCCCCATGGCCACGACCATTTCGCATAGGGGGAGAACTATCCTACTCGGTGTTGGCCGACAAATTGCGCAAATGGGGACTGACGTTTGACGGTCACGAGGATCCTTTATCCTTCATCGAGCGGCTGGAGGAACGGGTTGAATCGTATGGGGGGAGCCCCGAACAGCTTCCTCGAGCCATATCTGGACTGTTGACGGGCAAGGCGGAGGGATGGTTCCGTACCTCCCAGATGCAAACCAAATCGTGGACGAAGTTCAGAGTGAATTTTTGGATTTTTTTTGCCTCCTCGTACTTTCAACGGTTGGAAGATACGATCCGAAACCGTTACCAGCAAACAGGAGAGGCGTTCAGGGATTATTTGATAGTCTTACGATTGATGATGCAGAGGGCCGGTACACCGCCGAAATGGAGTTAGAACGGGTATACGAAAACCTCCTGCCGGAATATCAATTATTCACCCGGCGACATGAGTTCGACTCCTGGAGACCCTCACGCGGTTAGTGACAGCATACGAGACAGCCAGGGACCGGGCTGCGCCTAAGCTTTGGGTTCCCTCGTAGCCTCAGGCCGGGCTCGAACACCATGCCCAGATAGTCAGCCAGACAATCTGCCTACCGTAGTTACTCCACTGAAGAAACCCAGATGACCAGGAGCGCGGATCAGGTCTCCAACAAAGAAGGAGGCAACGCACGCGATAATAACTAAGCTACGACTCGATCAATCCGAAACGGAGGTGTCCTTGTTGATACTACCAACCATCCTCGATGACATCATATTGGGCCTGGATTTCTTGTGCGGCATCCAAGCCAGGATCGAATGCGGCAGAGCGTACCTCCAGTTGGCCAGTGTCCGCACTTATCTGCGCGTTCGCCCACGACTTTGCCTCATCGTCGGGCCCGGAAGGTGACTTTTGCTGACGAACTACCACTCCAGTCGAACGAGCCATCAACTTCGACCAGACATCTGGACATCGTATCACCCCACCACCCAACATGACCACGCCATCGGTCCCAGCGGCTGACGCTGGACGAAGGATTCCTGCATCGGACCATAACGGACCGTGGAGGAAGAAAAGGCGACGCCGCCGCACGCTAAGATAGACGGTTCACTAACCCCAAATCCATGACGAGCAGTCGCAGGACACGTGAGACCTTCGCGAAGACGACGGGATACCACCGGATACGACCAAGGCCGACCCATTGGACCGTAAGTCCCCCACGGACGCCCTGACGAGATTGCGCGTACTTCTACAATGGCACCAGATTATAGGGGCTGTACTATGGCAAATTTTGAGAATTTGTCGATGCAGGTTAAAAAAAGTGTCTTATTGGTGTAACTCCCAACTACTGTTTTTTATTATGTCTATCGTACTTTGCTTTGGTACATACTTGGCAGATTATAACAACTCCATTCACAATATTTGTCATTTTCGGGAAATACAAGTCCCGAAGGACCTCTTTCACGTTTTCTTCGGCAGCCCTGTAGGCGCGACTGTGTTCTGAACACTTCTCCACTTAATCGATTTTAGACGGCAGCAAAGACCAGTATCAGAGAACGGAGCGACGACAAAGGCGAAAGAGAACATTGCCTCCTCTCACGCACAGTGGCATAGCACCAGAGAGAACAAAAGCGATCGGCAGCAGAGAACGGAGAACTCCAGAACTCAAGAGAGAGCAACGACCGCCCACACAACTTTCGACGAGTAACACGCGTCAAAACACGTAAGCGACAGCAGAAGCTGCGGGCAGAAGCTTGAGCTTCAGGGTCTGGAGTTGTCTGCCAAAAAGCTGGATCGAGAACCCAAAGTAAGAATTCTAAGTGCGGAATAACCAAAACATTAGAGTGTGTATAAAAGCAGTGTCCTCGCGAAGGAGACATCCTCCACACGGACAACTGAAGGAAGCTATACAGAAAATCACCAAGGCTCAAAAAAAGGCGTTTCTCGAATCAGACGACCGTCAAAGTCCAATTGCAACTCGTGGTATACACAGGAGTTGAGCGAAGTCGGAAAGTAAATGAAGAAGCTATAATAAAGCTAATAATTCTTTGAGCACAAAAATTACACTAAGCATTTTCTTACGATTAGCTAAGGTTGAAGGGTTTATTAAGAACTATCCATTAGGGTAAGATGGTAATCTTACAACTGCATCCTAGTCGACTCCGTGCAGAAGTGTTTAACGGTCCATAATTAATTTCTTACCGTATATAGACGAATTAGTCAACTCATTTTATGACACTATAAACTCTACACTAAACATATATGTTTCTGAGCTTATCTGTACCTGTATTGTCCAAGCCTCCCTGGTTATCCAGTAATTTACCATTCTTAAGAAATGAGAAATCCGAACTCTATAAAAAGTATAAAAAAAACTATGTTTCTGTTCGTACCTTTTAAGTTATAGTAGAAACTTCCGTAGCGATCCTAAAAAATTATTTTCTTTCGCCAACTCTAAGCGTAAGTCATGAGCATTAGCATTTTCTCCATCCCTCTAATATCATAACAAAAAAAAATGTCTGCTGTTGGCATTGCAAATCTATTCGCCACCTTTTTCCAGTCAACATACTCCTCTCATATACACACTACCTCATTTTGAAGAAAACGTTGCTCTAAAAAGCTTGAAATCGTTGGACATTTCATTCTCTGCGGGTCCTTTTAAATTTCCAAACTGTATTTTAAAACATTGTGCCCATTCTCCTTGCCAACTCTTGACCTATCTTTTCAACCTATCTTTGGAACCTTTTACCGAAATATTGCAAAGCTTTCCGGCATCTCTATGCTACGTGAGTTCCTGGTCTCCTGGGAATCGCAATATCTTTCTCAAGCTTAATAAAAATAATAATATAATATATATATATAATATACACATTTTTCGCTGTAGCCCAAAATGACTTTTCTGATAGATTTGGATGTTTAAAAATTTTTAAAGAATGTTTTTTCTTATTCCAGGCTTAATTGTTTTTTAAAGAATTTTTTAAAAATTTGGTTTTTTTTTCATAGGTTGTGCTTCTATTTTCACATAACTTAAGTTTCCTACAACTTTTTGTATTGAACTTTGCAGTTTAAAAAATACCGATATATATTTTTCCCCCATTTCTTTCTTTGTCCCATTTTATAATGTTGAGTATCCTGTATTGGTCCGAGAAGGAGCATTAACAGGATACGTGCCAATTCTCAATAGCCGCTGGCCTCCAGGGAGCTGCTGTTAGAGGCCAGGGTTATATATATATAGCCTCTGCTCGATTCCTGTTGTGGAAAGTGAATTGGACTCCCCGGTTGCACGCAACAAAATTAGTGGACAGGATGTACTCGAACAACAACTCTCCCCCAGAGTTCGGGCACGTACTTCCCAGAGGGATGTCATTACCCTTCTTCAGCGGTTGACGTACGAGGGCCGTGGCATCCTCCGAAGGCGGATGTTCTTTGTCGTATGGCAGATAAACAGAGGCTAGGTATAGGCTTTTCCCGTCCTTCCTCTCGCAAAATGCCACCGTCAGGTCCAGACTGCTGTACCAGACTAAAGGCCGTGGCCGTAAACTTCGTGTTTTGATTTAATACCTATACATTTGTACACTGAAAAAAACGAAGTTTACGGCCACGGCCTTTAACATTGAAAATAAGATATAAGACGAAAATAAACAGAAACCCTAAATCCCAACAACGGAGTATAATTTGTAAATGTGGAGTCAGAGTTGCCGAAAAAGCTCTACAGCTTCCAACATTTCAGTGACCCCGACGTAATCTCCTTGAGCTCATCGTGTTGAAAAATTGTTCAAACATATAATTAAATCTGTGTATAAGGTTTAACTAAACATTTGTCGAAAAAGAAGCGAACCAAAAGTCGTTGTAGCCGACCGTGACAGTTCTAACGGCTCGCTATTCGTTTTCGCATTCTGTTTCACCGCTTCAGCCTGCCCAACGCACTGTCGAGACCGGCTGCATAGAGTTTAAGCCGATATCTTTTTCGTCTCTTCTTTTGTCGGTTGCTTCAGAACTGGTTCTTATATCTTAATCTATGTTCTAATAGGCCTCGCTTGGGTAGCTTTTGAGCTTTGGCCCCAAGCCTTGATCTTCGGCTGCAGCTTTCTTCTTCGGTTGCACTTCGGCTGATCGTGGCTTTTGTTCTTGGTGCGTTGGATTACGTGCGTTGACCAACGTATAGATGGTTATCAATGAATTTTCGGATTTGATGAAAGGGTGAACTGCAGCTGGTGATCTGTATCATCTTTCATCTCGGCTGGTCACTGGCTTATACTATTGGAGTGTGAGAGCCGAATTTGTTTACTTGTGTATCTATGATTCAATTTGGTTGTGGGAACCGAATTGTTTATTTTAGAATAAACAGCTTATGATTCATTTGTTTTCTGGTGTTGGGGATCTTATCATTTGTTTATTCTAATCTGGTATATGTGCATAAGGGTTAGTTCTGGTCATATGTATAACGTATTATTGATATGTCCGGTGCTTTACGTATACATAATGCGTGTGTGGGTGTAGGGCATTACGGATATGTTACTCCCCCGGCATTTCTCATTGGCCTGTCCTCAGGTGTCTACCTTTGGGTATAGGGATGAAGTTTTTGTAATAACAACTGGAGAGGCTAATATTTCTACTCTTTCTTCTGCCTCTTTGCGTTTACATGTTTAATAATTTTGTCTTTGGGTATTGTTTTAAATGTAATGGTTAAATACGCAACTGTAATTGTTTGTAGGGGCGGATCACCAGGTGTTCACAATCACAAGCCAGTCAAATGAAACCAACGCGTCTATGCATTCCACTTCGTTCACTTAATACCCTCTGCACACTGAGTCCGTCAAGGGGAACGTTGGGATTTTTGACAGACGGTGAAACTCCGAATCACACTGGCACCGTCTACCGTTTACCGTCTAACAGCTAATGACAATAACAACGAGAGGGAACGTTGTGAGCCGCGTCAAAGGCCGCGGCTCTACCTTATACCCGGTACTCAGTCAGTATATACATACATACATATATGAGCCTACGATTTATGAAATTTATTATATGTTCTCAAAGGGACAAAAATAATATTTAAATTAAAAAACTAAATTTTGTGGAATTTTTTACATGTTTCCATTTTTGTTTACATATGCTTTGTATATCTGCGCCTACATTTCTACATGACATGTATAACTACATATTTGAGACGTACAAGTGTTCAGGACAGAGAGAGAGAGGGAATGAGTCAGCGCTTGGCAGGCGTTGCGAAGCCACTGAAATTTAATTTGTTTCTTCTGGCCATAATATTGATCCGATCTGATTCAGATTCGGTAATCTGGTAGATATGGTAATTTTTCATGATTCTGCGTTTTTGGTTTTCATTTATCTTAAAAATTGTGGATTCCACAGATTTTCGTTCTTTGTGGGGGCGGAAAGGGGCGTGGCAAAATTTTGAAATACACTTGTACTGAAGTGATATCACAGGAGCTTGGATAGAAAGTTTGGTTGCTCTAGCTCTTATAGTCTCTGAGATCTAGGCGCTCATTTAAACGAATAAGCAAAGCGGATGGGGTCGCATGTGAGAGAGAGCGAGACGGAATGATGACTTTCGAAATGGTTTTCTTCATTGTAGCTATAATAATGATCCGATCTGATCCAGATTCAACACTCTGATAGAAATGGTCTTTCTCTATGATTCTGCGTTTTTAGTTTCTCGTATTCCAACATTGTGTACGCCAGAACTTTCGTCCTTTGTGGGGCGGAAAGGGGCGGGGCGAAATTTTTCAACACATTTGGAGTAGTGTGATATAAAGCAGACTGGATACAAAACTTGGTTGCTCTAGCTTTAATAGTCTCTGAGATATAGGCGCAAATGAAGACGGACAGACGGACGGACGGACAGACAGACATGGCTATATCGACTCGGCTATTGATGCTGATCAAGAATATATATACTTTATGGGGTCGGAAACGCTTCCTTCTGTGCGTTACACAACGTTATACAAATCTAGTATACCTATACTTTCGATACCGGTATAAAAATGATTTTTTGAGCAAATTTTTATTTTTTTGAAAAAAATGGATATGAAATTTAATAGTTTAAATGTTCAACAAAAATTTTTTGCAAAACTAATATGTTCTGACGAAAGGTAAAATAGATTACAGGAATATAATGTCTGTTGCATACTGACAATATGTTTAATAAGCACAATGGCAATAAACTATATTCTAACTGAAATTTTACAATGCATTCGAAAACCACTGGTCCTTGCATTTTCTGGAATATAATTTTTTTTCATCATTGCTTACATTCGCAGTGATTCATTTTTTCGTTGTGAATGCCTATTTTTCAGAGTCGCATTTGAAAACCATCGGCTAAATATCGCATAGAAACGTGCGGTTTAGGAACACTTAAAATAGACGGTGGAACTAACTGGGAAATTTTCGGAACGGCAAAACCTTACGCACCGTCTAGGAAATAGACGGTAAACGGTGCTCAGTGTGAATAGGCTATAAGTTTATTTTCGCTTATAGTAGGTAATGTTCACAAAATGTATGTAGAGACGAAAATTCGTATGTATGTAGTCCGAGGAAGACGTCGTAACGGGGGTGGACGCGTAACTGAAAGCTCCCGCTCAAGCTAGTGACCGCCCGAGCGCCGGTCGGCTCTCCTGAGTGCCGTGTGCAAGAGCGTACGAGAGCGAGTCGTGCGCGGAGCTCTCTCCAGAGCGCTCTCCACAGTACGCTGCGGAAGTTTGGGGCTGCCCTGAACATCCTCCCCTTCCTTGCAGGATTGCAAAGTATAATTGAGGGTTTTGTATAATAGAAGATGCTGAACCCAACGGTGAGACTGTTGCAATTCCTCCGAAAGGCTGGCTGGCGGGACTACGAGGGGGCGTTCAGCTCGGGACGCAGGGTTGGCAACGAAGATGCTGAGGCTGAGTGGGCTGCACGACGAGATGCGGGTATGTGAAGTAGCGTATGGTGATTCTTGCCACACTCCCTGCACAGCCCGCCACTGCGACAATCACCTCCGGAATGCTGATGAGCCAGGCAGTTTGTGCAATACTTATTTATAAGTACGGCTCGGAGCCTCTTCACAGGGCTCAACCGTAGGAAGTGGTGGCAGGTCTGTAGCGCATGCACTCCTGAGCAGACTCGGCATCGGTAGGAGTTCAGACCGCAAGCGCGTCGGCTCTCAATGACACGGTCGGCGCGGGAATGTGGGCCCAAGGCTGGATGCGGAAATCTAGGATGAGATGAAGGTGTCGACGAAGCATTATTACGAAATTTGTAACGGGTTAAATGCCCCCCTTGGGCATTGGACATTGTCACGTGATTACATGGAACTAAGTTGAGGTTTGGGCTTGAACTCGGCACGGAGCTCTGATCGCCAAAACAGTAATTGTTACGGATATCCGTCGGTCAACCGTAGGAGACCGTCCTAGCAATTCTGCGGAGAAGGCCGGAAGGGGATTGCTTTTGTAGACTCGAGAGCCCGCGTCTCTTACCCTTTGGATAGGTACCCTAGACACCTGACTCGAAAAGGATGCAACTTGTGGGGCTCTCTGAACGGCCGTATGAGACACTGGCCCAGAGAGCACCCAACCGAAAACTGTTTCGTGCCCGAGGAGAGAGCCACATATGTTCGTCTGTAAGCCGCTTAACAGTACGGATAGTAGAATGTCAGCTCCAATCAGGACATCGATTGGTGAGCTCTCAAAAAAGGTAGGATCTGCCAACGGAAGGCTAGCCAAATCTCTCAGCAAATTTTGGGAGATCGGATGCGAGGGAATATTCGCTGCCACCTCCGGAATAACGTAAGCTGTAACGTTTAATTTTAAGCCCGACATAGTCGGAGAGCGGATGGAAAAATTGCAGAGCTTCTTCGACTGAGCGGATACAGTATGATTAATGCCGGAGACCTGTGCCTGGATAGGTTGGAACGGCAGTTTGATCATGCTGACTAGACGTTCCGTAATGAATGAGGCCTCGGAGCCAGAGTCAATCAAAGCGCGGGCGCGAAAATTGATCCCCACATGGCAAATATTAATCATAGCCGTGCTCTGGAGGACCGCACTTGTACCGGAAGCGAAATAAACCTGAACGTTGGACAAGGATTTGGAAGAACTCAGATGTTGTACGGATGTGGAAGTCGGCTCGCTGGAACTTGGATTGCCACGGTGCAGCAGAGTGCACCACAAGCGACGCAGCTTTGGGCGCTTTGGCATTCTCGGATCTGAGGTCCTCGTGCGAAGCAGTTCAGGCATAGCTGTTTCTGTTTAATGTAGCTGGAACGAGCATACGGTCATGTGGAGGAAGCGAGGACAATTACGGATTGGATGATTCTCTGTGGGGCAGAGATCACATGTCCTCCTCTGCGGATTCACTGTTGTCTCGAAAGAGTCAACCCTCCTAGGAACATCACTCCCTTGGGACCGGAACGGGTTACTTTTAGAAAGTGGCGGATTCGGATCGCCTTTCGAACTATATGGATTGGAAGGGTGGCTCTCGATCGCCTCTAGCGACAGATACCGCTGACTGAGGAAGGAGTCCATCGCCTTCCATGACGGCATTTCCTTCTTCTCGGTTAGTATGGTATGGACTCTTCCCACAAAGCGCGGGTTAATCTCGGCAATCTTGAAGCGCAAATGGGCACGAGCAAGCTATCCCAATTTTCAGTGGAGACCTTGGAGTGGGCGAGTGCGGTTAGAACCCCCTGGATCGTACTTTGAAGTTATTTCAGAGCACGACTTGAATCGGACCCGATGTGAGGCAAGGAGAGGAGAAGATGAATCTGGTTGGTCACCAGGAGCCGTCGGTTCTCATATCGGTCATGAAGGGCATCCCATGCCGCCTCGAAGCCGTCGTTGGTCAACGGGGACTTCTCAACGATGGCCTTCGGATCGCCACTGGTCTTAGTGGCGAGGTAGTACAGCTTCTCCACAGGAGACAGCCTGGGATTTCGGATGTAGGTCGCGGTAAAAATATCCCGGAATGTAGGCCAACGGACGTAATCCCCAGCGAAAACTTCGATGTCACAGGGTGGCAATCGGCAGCCGTCATTAGAGTCCGGCTGTGCAGGAGGACAGACTACTGGGCTGGCAGATTGGACCGTAAGGTCGTCTAGGCACCGTTCATAGTCGTCATAGTACGTGTCGTACATGGCTTGTATCTCTATTTGGGTGTCAGGATCCTCGTCAACTGACGCTATGGAACAGGCCTCGAATTCAGCATCCACCTTTGCCCACATGTTCTGCAAGCGGTCTCTACGGACCTGAGCGATAGCGGAGGATGGAGTGCTGGTACCGGAAGCGGTAAAACGGTCTTTTAAACTGGTCAGCCTGCCGATGGCTGCTACCAATTTCGCACGCGCGGAGATGATTGCTGTTTGGGCCATTGGAGGAGTGCGTCGAGAGCTGATGGGGCTGGTAGGTGGAAGAGCTGGCACCTTTAGCGTGAATGGCGAAGGGAACAGGACCGATTTGCTCTTTGCCGCGGAACTCGTACTCGGCTTAGGCGTACCGGGTAACCTTATCGGCTTAGTCACCGAGGTAGGTGTTCCTGGGGCGGAACCACTAAGTGGTGTCCTACTACCTGGAGTGGGCAATGGCAAAAGTTTTTTGCTGTCCTCGTCACCAGTGGGCATGTTCTGACCTCACCCGCTGAGAAGAACGAAACGGAAGCGGAAGTGTCGGGCGAATGGACACAGAAAATTGACCCAACAACCCTTTGGTATTGAATTGTTGGCAAGTCGGAGGCGCTTGGGTATATTATGGCGATCGGGCCCTAATATTGAGAGTCGGTGGCAAGTGACACCCAAAAACAATATACCCGCCGAAAGTGGGGTAGCGCGTCACTGGAGAAGCCACCACCGAAAACGATACACCCTAAAAATACAAGGAAGCGAGTCGCTTGGCGCTCCGTTATGCGCATGAGCGGCGCCGATAATCTGCTCTCCCAACAAAAACAACGCGCGCAACGGTGGTGAGGCGAACGCGATAACGAGCAAAAGCAGGCACCGCTATTGCTGCTTGTATGTATGGATGTTGGTGCGGGGAGGTGTGGATATACAGACGCAAGAATATGCAGATAATATATACATATATATGTATGCGGGTATGGAAAAAATAAGTGTAGATTCGGATAGATGGTATATATATGTTGGGCTTCGTATGTAGATGGGTAAAATATGTATGTTCGGATGTGCAAGAATATGCAGTTTTACGGATGTGCAAGAATATGCAGTTTTATGTGTATATATTTCGGATATACATATATATATATATATGTATGCGGATATGGATAAATGCGGGCAAGAATATGCAGTTAAATATAAATGGACGTAGGTGCGTTTAAGTGCGGACTAGTACATATACATATATATATGTAAAGAGCAGGGTATCAGGTGGCTGGCGCCATCCTGTTAATTAAAGTTTGCATTTAAGATAGTATCGATAAGATCTAACGATATTTAAAGCACATAGCCGATAAGCGATCATCGATAGAGGACAGTCGGATTTTGGAAGCAGCAGCGGAAAAAAGCAGAACAAAAGTGGAGAGACAGATTTTGATTTTAAACACATACATTGAACTTATACTCGATTTAATAATAATTAATAAACTAAACTGAATAATAAATCTTACATTTGGGGGCTCGTCCGTGTCGAATAATGAGCTTCGTGTGTGTGTGAAAGAAAAAAACGAAGTTGGCTCATGCAAGAAGAGGATCGCTGAAAATATGCTAAAGTTGTTGTTTTTAGCCACATAAAGTTGTAAAGTTGTCTCCAGTGGCTATAAACATTAAGTTGAACGATCCAAATTCTATGAGCGGAACAGTAGACACAGAGATCAATATAATAATCTGTCGCCTAAATCAGTTGCAAAGTTGTGAAATTCGAAGTCGCGCCATAGCGTCGCCTGGTCCGTGCGAGGTTCATACAGTCGCAGAGAGACACGCACAGACACGTTGTGTTCGGTACACACATACATATATACATGTAAGCAGAGGAGAAGCAGAAAGAAGCGCCGTTGTCGGGTACACATGCGAAAGTCGAAAAGAATAGCAGAAATGATGCAAACACCACCGCC
Organism: Drosophila affinis; assembly: GCA_037356375.1. Taxonomy (NCBI): domain Eukaryota; kingdom Metazoa; phylum Arthropoda; class Insecta; order Diptera; family Drosophilidae; genus Drosophila; species Drosophila affinis. The sequence continues at coordinate 20,427,626 of JAZHFB010000003.1, forward strand.
GCTGAATTGGAGAAGGAAAGAGATGGAAAATGATATACCAGGAACGTCGAGCCCGAGCGCAAACGAGATGGAAGATGTGATTGCGAAAAACAATGCTGATGATAAAATAGATCAGATGATAAAGCTGCTAAGTTTGAAAGTGCTTAACGATGAGCAACGAGAAGTCCAAATGAAAATCGCCCCTGATAATTTTGGAAAAATTGTGAACGAGTGCGATGGCCGATCAGTTCCAATACAAAAGTGGTTCGAGATTTTTGAAAAAAATGCCGACGCATATGAGCTTACCGAAAAGCAAAAGTATGTACATGCCAGAGGAAAGATGACCGGTGCAGCTAAGCTCTTCCTAGAAGCTGAATGCGTGTGCACCTATGAGGAACTCAAGAACGTATTGTTTGAGGAATTCGCATGTAGCTATAACAGTGCGGACATTCATCGGCAGCTGCAAGATAGAAAGAGGAAGAGTAACGAGTCGCTTCACGAGAACCTGCTGCAGATGAGAAAGATAGCAGCAGTTGGACAAATTGAAGACGTGGCTGTCATAAGCCATATTATGAATGGGTTGGACATAAAAAATGAGTACAAGTACGTCATGTATCGCTGCAAAACCTTCAGGGCCTTGAAAGAAGAGTTCGATATCTACGATCGTTTGAACATATCGGAGAAAAAGGGCAACAAAGAGCAGCATAAAACGAATTTCAAACAGCAAAGTTGGCAAGGCGCTAAAAAGGAATACTGCTATAACTGTGGATCAGGAGAACATAAACGTAAAGACTGTAAAGCCGAGACGAAGTGTTTTAAGTGCAATCAGAATGGTCATATTTCGCGTAACTGTCCTTATGGAGTTGATAAAGTTGATAACATACGCATTATTTCTGATCGCAGTCGCATGAAAAAAGTTCAGATAAACGGCATTATAGTTGACTGTCTTGTGGATACAGGATCCGATGTAACCATTATCAAAGAAAGTGTGCTGAGGTCTATGAAAAATGTCGAGCTTTTCAAAAGCACTACTATGTTGCGTGGTCTGGGACATACATCAACGAAGCCTGTAGGATACTTTCATGCAGAGGTTTCCGTGGATAATTTGCTGACCAACCAGAAGTTTTTAGTCGTCTCCAGTAACCAGATTGATTTCGACGCACTATTAGGGCACGATTTCATTAAAAAGTTTCGTTTTGTCGCTTGACGCTGACCCGGTGCTAACAGATGAGTATGCTCTTGTATATAATCTCACTGAAGAGTCACCCCTTGTAGTTCCACCTCAATATCGCAAAGAAGTTGAACAGATGATAAAATGCAGTTACGAAATAACCACAGAAGTTCCAAAGCAGTGCCCAATCCAACTGAAGATAGTTCCGGACGGAGTAATCAAGCCGTTTCATCACTCACGGTCAAGTCGCTTATCAACAGACGAAGCTAGTGCTGTAAAGAAGCAAGTTGAAGAATGGATCGAGGAAGGAATTGTGCGCAAGTCATCATCAAACGTGGCCAGCAGAGTTGTCGTCGTAAAGAAAAAAGATAGTACACTTCGAGTTTGCGTAGACTACAGAAAGTTAAACAGCATGGTATTGGTGGACTGTTTTCCAGTCCCGATTATAGAAGAAGTCTTGGAAAAGCTGCAGTCGGCGAAGTGGTTTACTATAATGGACCTTGAAAACGGATTTTTCCATGTGCCTATAGAGGAGCAGAGCAAGTCGTATACGGCCTTCGTCACAAAGGAAGGATTATTCGAGTTTAATAAAGCACCTTTCGGATTCAAAAACTCGCCAGCTGCGTTCATTCGGTTCGTAAACTATATTTTTTTAAAAATTAATCAACTCTGATGTTATGCAGCTATATATGGACGACATAATTGTTTACGCCGCGTCGCCTGAAGTATGCATGAGGAAGACTAAGTTGGTTCTGGAGACAGCTGCGCAGTTTGGCCTAAAGATCAAGTGGAAGAAATGTAGTTTCATGCAACCACGCATAAACTTTCTAGGCCATATCGTAGAGGACGGGCAAATCTGGCCCGGCAAAGAGAAGACAGCAGCAGTCAGTCGGTTTGCCACACCAAAAGACATAAAAGGAGTCCAAGCATTTCTGGGACTCACCGGATTTTTCAGAAAGTTTATCCCTGGATACGCACAAGTTGCACGGCCGCTAACGAATCTACTCAAGAAGGAAACAGTTTTTAACATTGGCGAAGCAGAGCAACGGTCGCTACAAACCTTGAAGAAGTTGCTTGTAATCGTACCAGTATTGCATTTATACTCACGAGAAGCGCCAACGGAACTTCACACGGATGCATCCAAAGACGGTTTCGGAGCTGTTTTGCTGCAGCAGTTTGATGGAAGTTTCCACCCGATTTACTATTGGAGTAAGAAGACTACAGAAGCTGAGTCCAAACGTCACAGTTACTATTTGGAGGTCAAAGCAGCATACCTCGCACTCAAAAAGTTTCGGCACTACCTGTTGGGGATCAAATTTGATCTTGCTACTGACTGTGCTGCGTTTAAGCAGACAACAACGAAAGCAGATATACCGAGAGAAGTTTCCCAGTGGATTTTATACATGGAGGACTTCGCATTCAAAGCAGTACACCGCCCAGGGGAAGGAATGAGACACGCGGACTGTCTCAGTCGTTTCCCGCAGACATGCATGTTCGTAACGACGGAGCTAACAGCTCGGATAAAGAAGGCACAGCAGGACGACGAGTTCATCAAAGCGATTGTTGAGATCGTGAAGCAGCACCCATTCCAAGACTACAAACTAAAAGGAGGTCTTCTGTTCAAAGCTGTGAATGGCAATGACGTATTGGTTGTTCCAAGGCTGATGGAAAGGGAAATCATTCAAGCATCGCATGAAGTTGGTCATTTTTCAACAGCGAAGACGATGCACTCAATTCAGCAACAATATTGGATTCCGCACCTTGAAAGGAAAGTAACAAAATTTATCACTAATTGTATCAGCTGTATCATTTTCAGTAAGAAGTTAGGAAAACAAGAGGGCTATCTCCATTGCATCGACAAGGGTGACACGCCACTACACACGCTGCACGTCGATCATTTGGGACCAATGGACGCGACAGCCAAGCAATACAAATACATTTTGGCTGTGGTGGATGCGTTCTCCAAGTTTGTGTGTCTGTTCCCAACCAAGTCAACGGGACACGAAGAAGTTATAAAGAGGCTGGGCGATTGGTCATTTGTGTTTGGATTTCCCAAGCGCATAGTCAGCGATAGAGGCGCAGCGTTTACATCCAACACTTTCAGCGATTTTCTCAACGAGAACAAAGTCGACCATGTGTGGACAACGACAGGTGTGGCGAGAGGCAACGGCCAGATCGAGCGGGTCAACCGTTCAATTTTGGGCATCATCGCAAAGCTATCAATTCAGGAGTCAACGAAGTGGTACAAGTATGTGCCGCAGGTCCAGATGGCTATTAACTCGCATGTGCATTCAACGTTGAAGTCGTCGCCATTCGAGATCATGTTTGGGACCAAGATGAACAGAGAAGCTGGGAGTCGCCTATTGGAGGTACTCAACGAGGAGTTGGTTACGCAGTTTAGCAAGGAGCGCCAAGATCTACGTGACCAAGCGAAACACAACATCGAGAAGGCGCAAGAGGTCTATAAGCGCAATTACGATAAAAAACGTCGAGCTGAGCACGGCTACAGAGTAGGAGATATGGTGGCTATCAAGAGGACGCAGTTCATCGCAGGACGCAAGTTGGCCAGCGAGTATCTACGTCCATATGAAATTACCAAAGTGAAGCGTAACGGTCGCTATGACGTCAGAAAGGTGGCTCAAGTCGAGGGGCCAAACATCACCGCAACGAGCAGTGACAACATGAAGTTGTGGCGTTTTGTCGCCGAGAACGATGAGATATTATCATCTGGGACAGATGAAGATGAGCAGGAGGGCCGAATGTAAAGAGCAGGGTATCAGGTGGCTGGCGCCATCCTGTTAATTAAAGTTTGCATTTAAGATAGTATCGATAAGATCTAACGATATTTAAAGCACATAGCCGATAAGCGATCATCGATAGAGGACAGTCGGATTTTGGAAGCAGCAGCGGAAAAAAGCAGAACAAAAGTGGAGAGACAGATTTTTATTTTAAACACATACATTGAACTTATACTCGATTTAATAATAATTAATAAACTAAACTGAATAATAAATCTTACATATATATATATATAGACGAAAGAATATGCAGCCAATACATATGTATATATATATGCGGATATAGACGAATGCGGACAAGAATATGCCGTTAAATCTGGTGTGTGGGTAAACTGATGTACGCAGTTAGGAGGAGCGGAAGATCGGAGAACGGACAGAATAGCCGCTTGGAATTGGACGGAAAAAAACAAGATCACGAAACTTCACTGGTATCTTGTACGTGGTACTTATCCCCAGATTGCTGGGGTGCGCTTCTCCTTGTTGGGGAAGACCCGGCTCAAAGGACCAATGTTTGTAGGGGGCGGATCACCAGGTATTCACAATCACAAGCCACTCAAATGAAACCAACGCGTCTATGCATTCCACTTCGTTCACTTAAGTTTATTTTCGCTTATAGTAGGTAATGTTCACAAAATGTATGTAGAGACGGGAATTCGTATGTATGTAGTCCGAGAAAGACGTCGTAACGGGGGTAGGCGCGTAACTGAAAACTCCCGCTCTAGCTAGTGACCGCCCGCGCGCCGGTCGGCTCTCCTGAGTGTCGTGTGCAAGATTGTACGAGAGCGAGTCGGGTGCGGAGCGCTTTCCAGAGCGCTCTCCACAGTGCGCTGCGGAAGTTTGCGACTGTCCTGAACAGTAATTATAATTGTTATAATAAATGCAATTATAGTTATGGTTTGTAGTACTGTAAGGAAGTTCCTGTCTCAGGCCGGGGTACAGCCTCTCAGTCTGTCCAAGGCTCGGTCCCTATACAGAATTATTTGTATTAGGGGACCATAGAGAGGGATCGGACGGACGAAGTGTAGGGGAGGGACGGGTGGCGTGTGCACTCCGCGCGGGGCCGACGTTTGCCGTGGTCGGGGCCTCGACTAGGGGCGTGCTGTGGAATGGCGTAGTTGGTGGGGATCCGGCACGCGTGCAGCCTGCAGGAGGTAGTACCCTCCACTCGTGGCCAGCGAATGCGGTGCCGGGTACGCCGGGCCTGGGCGTAAGTGCGTGTTGCGGCTGGCGTGGCTGTTGGGGGGCCGGGGTACACGGGGCACGTGGTCGGTGGTACCCCCCACTCGTGGCTAGCGAGTACGGCGCCGCATACCCCTCGGCTTGGGTACAGGCGCGGGAGGCGTGCTGCTGGTGGTGTGGCCGAGGTGGTGTGCCGGGATGGAAGGGAAAGGGGATGGAGGGGGGAGCATTCAACGGGAATCGAGGACTTTTGGGTTATAATATCAAAGGATCGATGTATATACATACATAAAAACTCGAAACTTTTACTGCTAATATTTCACTTTATTCGTTTGCCTTCTATACTTTTATATATTTTTTTGTTGTATTCTACGGGTCGCACCTAGCTCCTCTTCCCTAGCTCGCTTACGCGAGGCCAGCTTACCCGCTGTCTCCTCCTGACATCCTGGCTGTGGTGGATCCTTGCTGCTGACACTTTTTAAATATTACTTCCGCGCACTTCAGACTCTTTTGGCTGCCTTCAATCGACTCCCTCATCCATTTTTCGGCCGGCCACTCCAGGCCTCCAGGCTCGAGCCTCTGCCTGTAGCCTCTGCCGGCGTTTGTCGCTTGTCGTCGCGTAGGTGATCGACGCTCGCTCTCTGCTGTCTCTGCTCTCTCTGCCACTCTCGGCTGCGGCTCCCATTTACCGTTATTTGGGTGTCGGGGTATTGCGTTGTGTGATTTCTCGAACGTTCTGCTGCGGTTGCTGCTCTCTCTCCCTCTCTTGGCTGCAGCTCCCGTTTGCCGTTATTTGGGTGTCGGGGTATTTTTGTCGCTTGTCTGTTATTGATGCTCATTCCGGTTCTCGTCAGTGATGCTCTATACGGTTCCCGTCAGTGATGCTCTATACGGTTCCCGTAAACCGCACCCCCTCCCGTACAAATAAGTAGCCTTGGTTTTTTATCCTTACCGTCTTAATCTATTATTATGAACTACATACTACATACTAGGGAAAACACATATCAGAAATAACAAAAATATTCATTGGTGTGTCGGTGTCTGGAAAAGAAAATAGTTAAAAAAATATCCATGTGTTTTTGTGATGGGCTCTGCCCCTTCACAGTACATTATACAATTCTGTATTCTCTATAATTATTTCTTTTGCGTGTACATAAGACAACGGTTTTAATCTAGTTATGCTATTACTAATGTAGAGTTCAAGGAACTTTTTTTAGACTGGGGTAAGTCCAACCTATCCAGGGTAGTCTACAAGAAATTTGTAGTTGATAGTGAGACCTTAGGCAAGGGAAGGTAACTAGGTCACGGCCGGAAGGGTCAAACGTGCAGTGTGGTTGCGGAGCTCGTACGTGGTCCGGGGCTACAGTGACGGGCTTTCGCTGTAGCATCCAAGGGGGACGAGGGAATCTACCGGGCCGTGCGTAATCGCTACGGCTTGTAGGACTATGGGGTATCTTGACTGTGCGTTGTCTCGGGCAATCACTACACACTGTCGGAGCTTACGGAACCATGCGTTGTCGCGACAGCTCGTAGGAAAAAAGGGGTTTTTAATGGGGATCTGGCCGTGCGTTATCGCAACAGTCATTAACTACGAGAGGATACTACTAAACTGTGCGTGATCGCGACGATTCGTAAGATTACGGGATTTCTAGGGAGGATAGGCTTAGATAGTTTTGGTTTAATTTGGTACTTGGAAGGTTCCATGTTACAAAAAATTTGGTTCTATATAGTTTACTTGAATGTTCTTATATGTTTTTGTATAAAGGAATTTTGTGGGTTTTAGTCGTATGATGCCATTTATGCACTCGTCTTTTATTAATTGTCTAGTGTCTTTATTTAATACAATATTTTCATAACATAATATTCTATTAAAATATTATTGTGCTCATCTAGATAGGGAATTATTTTGTTTATTGGGGTGTTGATGCTTTCGTTTGGAATATTGGAAATTAATAATATTTCATTAGAATCTACTTTTAGCCATGTTGGCGTTTTAATATTAATGTTTCAAATTATCTTATTTTAATAATTTTGGATTGAATATACCAAGCCTAGATTCGATTCTCTTTGTAGAAATTATACATGTTTTTGTTTTGCGCTTACTTTCTACCTATTTTGCTTAAACAGCCGGGGTTTAATGAAAATAACATCTAAAAAAATTCAACCAATTCAAAATTCAAAACAACCCAATATATCACCTATTTCTTGATCGCGTGTGCTTGCCTGTTTACTGTAAAAAACATAATTTAAATTATTATTTTTTGCAATGCCTAACAGTGTGTTTTTGTTTGTGCTTTTCGTAAGTACACACAGCATCATATTTATCCACTCTCTCCTATTAGTTTTGTTGCTTCACTCTCTCCCTTTATCACTGTTCTTCCTCTCTCGCTCTCAATATTTTCTGTGCAGTATCGCTCTCTCTCTCTCTCTCTCTCTCAATTGTAGCTGCTGTAACCGCTCTCATTCTTACTGATTCCTCTTTTGTCGTTTATCTGGCACACTGGTCAGATATCAGTTTTTTTAAGCAAAAAAAAAATAATTATTACATTTTAATATGAAATTCTCTGTGGTCTGTAGCAAAAAAACCAGCAAGAAGCAGATTATCCATGATCAGCTGAGTATCCCCTGCTGGCTCTGCGATAGCGTAGTGCACGCTAAATGCACCGGGTTTTCCGGTCTCGTGGGTGATGCCATCTCCAAAAGGAATGGCCTGAATTACAGCTGTGAGGCATGCCGTCTGCTTGAGAAGGAGATCGCAGCATTTATGAGGCAGACCCGGAAGGGCTTTAGTGACCTGACCGTGGGCTTCAAGCAGCAGTACAACCGGCTCCTACCCATGGAGTCTCAGTTTAGTAGTTAATAGCTACTGACTGAGTCTCCCAGACGCTAAAAGGTCACTCCGCGGGATCTGCATGTGCCAACTGCCCCTCGGCCGGCCGATGCTGGCAAGCTGACTCCGACCACCCCAATAGGACTGTGGTGCCAAAATTGGTGGAGATACCACCAGAGACAAGTTTTTGTCTCACGGCTAGCCCCTGACTCCACAATTAATGATGTGACGGCTTATATTCAAAGCCAAATAAAAGCCGTTGATGTTATTGTGGAAAAGTTTAACTTTTCGTTGCCAGGGAGATAGCTTCTCTTAAAATAATTGTTTCCCAAACTCATTTTAACACCAACGGGCACATTTTGGCCGGAGCATTTGGTGAAGGAGTTTAAAGCAAAGAAGAAGACTAGGCCTCCAATTACTCTGCCAACTAATCAGACCAATGCGCCCTTTTCATCTTCCCGCTCTACCTTTACCCGTCCAAAAAACTAATAAATTTTCTCTTAGTGACCTATCAGAATGTTCGAGGCTTAAATGGTAAGCTCAGCATTCTTTTCCTGGATAGTGTCGCATTTGCATCCCACGTTATTGTGTTTATCGAAACCTGGTTAGAGCCGGACATTCTTAGTTTCTAAGTTTTGGTAGGTCGGTACACAACTTATAGAAAGGATCTTTCTTCTCGACGTGCAGGAGGGGTTCTAATTGCTGTGGACTCAAACTTCACGTCGGAACTTTTCACAGTCCAGATCCAGCAGGAACTGGAATTTCCGTGTGTAAAACTGATTCTTCCCGCTTTCTCAGTTTTCATAACTTGTTCGTATATTCCACCTTCTTCGGATATCGCAATTTACGAGAAGCACTTGTCCGCCCTAACCGCTATTTCTTCCTCGCTATCAGACAAAGATCATATTATAGTTCTTGGTGACTTCAACTTGCCAGGAATTGTTTGGTCTTCGGCAAATGATTCTAGTAGCCTGGTACCCATGGCACGTCATGACTTTATTGACGGCTTGATTGACCTGTCTCTGTCTCAAGTTAACCATGTTAAAAACTCCTTGGGTCGATTTCTTGATCCGTGCTTTGTAACGGATCCGACCTTAGCGTTGTTAACTCGAGTCCCCCGCTCTCTATACCTGAAGATGGCTAACATCCTACTTTTGAAGTGTCGCTCGACCTAGGACGAACGGTTCTGGATCGGTCGAGTAGACTACCCCAATGTGTCCACTGCTTCCGTAAAGCCGAGTTTACGAAGCTTAATAACCTCATTAGGGATTTTGATTGGTACGCTTTATATTTGTGCTAACTATTAAATTCTCTCTTAGTGACCTATCAGAATGTTCGAGGCTTAAATGGTGAGCTCAGCATTCTTTTCCTGGATAGTGTCGCATTTGCATCCCACGTTATTGTGTTTATCGAAACCTGGTTAGAGCCGGACATTCTTAGTTTCTAAGTTTTGGTAGGTCGGTACACAACTTATAGAAAGGATCTTTCTTCTCGACGTGCAGGAGGGGTTCTAATTGCTGTGGACTCAAACTTCACGTCGGAACTTTTCACAGTCCAGATCCAGCAGGAACTGTAATTTCCGTGTATAAAACTGATTCTTCCCGCTTTCTCAGTTTTCATAACTTGTTCGTATATTCCACCTTCTTCGGATATCGCAATTTACGAGCAGCATTTGTCCGCCATAACCGCTATTTCTTCCTCGCTATCTGACAAAGATCACATGATAGTTCTTGGTGACTTCAACTTGCCAGAAATTGTTTGGTCTTCGGCAAATGAGTCTAATAGCCTGGTACCCTTGGCACGTCGTGACTTTGTTGACAGCGTGATTGCCCTGTCTCTGTCTCAAGTTAACCATGTTAAAAATTCCTTGGGTCGATTTTTTGATCTGTGCTTTGTAACGGATGCGACCCTAGCGTTGTTAACTCGATTCCCCCCGCTCACTATACCTGAAGATGCCTACCATCCTACTTTTGAAGTGTCGCTCGATGTAGGACGAACGGTACTGGATCGGTCGGGTAGACTACCCCAATGTGTCCACTGCTTCCGTAAAGCCGAGTTTACGAAGCTTAATAATCTCATTATTAAGTTTATTAAACCTTAATGCTTCAACATGTAATATAATGACTCCTATGTTCTATTAGATCCCAAGTTAAAGTTTTCAGAACACATTTCCACCATGGTGAATAAGGCCATGGGCGTGTTTGGGTTTATAAAGAGATGGTCAAACGAATTTCATAACAAAGACTCTCTGGTTCCTCCGATTCTAGAATACGGCTCTTGTGTATGGTGCCCTCAGTACAACGTATACCAAGACCCTATAGAATCAGTTCAGAAAAACGTTTTCCTTTTTTGCTCTTCGCGGCCTCAGCTGGGATGCAGGTGTGAGACTGCCGTCTTACTCTAATTGATTGCTTTTAATAAACCTTCCAACCTTAGCTTATCGTAGGAAAATGCTTGATGTGATTTTTGTGCACAACTTGATCAAGGGTGACGTAGTTAGCCCTGACCTGTTGAGCCGCATAAACTCCACTATTTCTATTAGAAGCAATAGAAATTATACACCGTTGTTTCTTCCGCTTTTTAGATCGAATTATTCTTTGACTGCACTATATCTACCACAAACTCCCTTCCTAGTCTTAAATCACTTATACTCTTATATCTTTCCCGTAATTAGTAATTACTTCGTTTCTTTAGTTAGATTAGTTCTACTTTTCCTCGAACACGAGTCTAACACCTATATTTCCTGCATGTCCGAGATCGGTTCGGTTAACGAGTCGAGAGTTATGCGGCAGCGCCATTGGCTGGTGTCGCTTGGTCCACTTGATTGTGCAGTCGTTGTATATCAGTGTCCTAAAGATACCCAGCTTTATATCTTAAATGTATTTTGTAAAGTGTTGGAGGTTAAATAACAAATTTGAAATTGTTGATTTTTATTTTTTTCTTCGCTTAATTTATTTATGGCCTCAAGTCCCTTGTTTATTGTATCTATTACTAGGTTTACTTCATTGGTTTGGCTACTAATTTTGGCTAGGCTGTCTATTTTGTTTTCTTGTTCTTTCATATCTTCTTGACGTAATGTTCCAAATAAGTATTTGTAGGCCGTACCGAATATGTTTAGTAGTCCTCTGTTACTGCGTTTGGCTATTTTCAGCCCGTTTATTTCTCTATTGAGCTTGTCTACCAGGTTTTGTTATACCCGGTACTCGAAGAGTAAGGGGTATTTTAGATTTGTGGGGATAACGGTTGTGTGTAACGCCCAGAAGGAAGCGTTTCCGACACCATAAAGTATATATATTCTTGATCAGCATCAATAGCCGAGTCGATATAGCCATGTCTGTCTGTCCGTCTGTCCGTCCGTCTTCATTTGCGCCCATATCTCATAGACTATTAAGGCTAGAGTAACCAAGTTTTGTATTCAGTCTCCTATGTTATCACACTACTCAAAGTGTATTTCAAAATTTCGCCCCACCCCTTTCCGCCCCTACAAAGAACGAAAGTCTGTGGCATACACAATTTTGAAGATACAAGAATACTAAAAACGCAGAATCATAGAGAAAGACCATTTCTATCAGAGTGTTGAATCTGGATCAAATCGGATCATTATTATAGCTACAAAGAAGAAAACCATTTCGGATGTCATCATTCCCTCTCGCTCTCCCTCACACACGACCCTATCTGCTTTGCTTATTCGTTTAAATGAGCGCCTAGTTCTCAGAGACTATAAAAGCTAGAGCAACCAAACTTTCTATCCAAGCTCCTGTGATACCAAACCAGCACGAGTATGTTTTAAAATTTTTCCACGCCCCTTTCCGCCCCCACAAAGAACGAAAATCTGTGGAATCCACAATTTTTAAGATAAATGAAAACCAAAAACGCAGAATCATGGAAAATTACCATATCTACCAGATTGCCGATTATGGATCAGGTCGGAACAATATTATGGCCAGAAGAAACAAATTAAATTTCGCCTGTCAAGCGCTGACTCATTCTCTCTGTCGTCTCAAATATGTAGTTATACATGTAGAAATGTATATAATATGCAAACAAAATTGGAAACATGTATAAATATTCCTTAAATGGTTTGACTTCAATTTTTGAAATATTATTTTTTGGAAAGAACACACGGAAGCCCAGCGGACACGCGGAGGACCACCGTGGTATTCCTTCCACCTTCCAGAGGGAAGGCTCTTAGAGAAGGAAGAGGAGTACGTAGCACAGGGAACTTTCGCCCAAGTTAACAAGACAAAATAGGGTATATTTATCGCATTTATTTGGTTTCTTAACTTCTGGCTCTATCTTCCCTACCTAGGCACCGCTAAAACTCGCCTTTTTTTTCTTCTCCTTATTTTGAGGAGGCCAGCTTACCCCCATTCTCTCCGTTCTTCCCTCGCTTTTCTCCAGTCATCTTGGTCTTCGTCTTTCCTGGTCTGCCACTGCTTATTCGCCTTTTTTCTGATCTTTTTCCTTACGCACTTTTTTAATCTCGCAAGAAAAATACCGGCTCCCGCTCGCACGACACTTCCGCCTCACGTCCCGCGATCTTCTTCCTCGTCTTTCTTTTTTCTTTCTCCTCCTCCTCAAGCCTCTCTCCCTCCGCTGCTCCGCTGCTCCGTGCTCCACCGCTCGTTCCATCTTCACCTCGCTTCATCCTCTCTCCTAGCGCTCATTACTCCGTGCTCCACCGCTCGTTCCATGTTCTCCTCGCTTGATCCTCTCTCCTCGCGCTCGTTTCTCCGTGCTCCCTTGACCCTTCTCGGTTCCAATTGGCCTGACCCTCGGGATCCAGCAACGAACCGTAGGACGAGGGCCTGGGACGGGGATCCATGCTTTGGAAATGGTGCGTTGGTTCTGTTGAAACGCGCTATGCCTGGCTCCGGGCCCCGTTCGCTTCGTCCGTGAACGGCTGCATGGCGGCGTATATCGAGGGCATTTGGTGGTCTATCGGTGGGGCCCTGCGTGGGTCAGCCGAAACTGTGCGACTGGGGGGCCACTGGCTTGGTGAACGGCTGGATGCGGTTCCCGTGGTCTGTCGGGACCCCGGACGGGCCGAAGGTTGATGGTCACCAACGGAGTCTGGTAGGTCGATCTCGATGGGCCGAGCGTTTGGGGTTTGAAAATGCGCTGCAATTGGCCATGGTTCTCCCGGTGCCAGCCAGGATCCGTAAGCAGGTGGAGAAGATGTGTTATCCCCTCCTCACCCGCGCTCCAGGAATGATTAGGATCTTCGATGATTAATCCTCACCTAAGTTTTCTACTTCATGACCCTTCCTGCTTGAGCGGTGCAACTAACTATGACGGCTTGTACCTACTACCATAGCCCTACTATGCGATATGTGCCCCTTTTGAGGCGAGGACGTTGTGGCAGCGCGTCCCTGGTGTGTCGTGTGTCGCGTGTGTCGTCCCTGGTGCAACTGTAGCCGAACTATATTGGGAGAGATGAACTTGACCACGGAGTATGGTCCTTCGTACTTGGGGGCCAACTTGGCGGCGAAATTATCAGCGGCTTTGGACAGATGGTGTTGTCGGATTAGAACATGTTCCCCTAACAAAGGCCTCCACTCGCGTCGGCGCAGATTGTATATTTTGCATTGTTCCTGGGCCGCCCGTTGAGTGTTTTCTCGGACTATCTTAATGATCTCTTTCAGTCGGGTCACTTTGTCTCCAGGAGGCTCGGGTTCCTCTCCTGGTCCTGCGGTCACTTCCTCGTAGAGGGCTCCCGGAAGTCGTGGTTCACGACCTAATACCAGGAATGCGGGGCTGAAACCTGTGGTGTCCGACACGCTGCTATTGATTGCCAGACTCAGCTCCGGCAGCAAATCATCCCACGTCCTTTGGTCTTCCTGGATATACTGCGCGATCATCGTCTTTATCGTCCGGTTCGCTCTTTCAGTCGGGTTCTGTTGCGGCGTGTACGGCGCTGTGTGCTCGAGTTCCATCCCCGCCAACTTGCAGAAACTCTTGAAGGAACGACTGGTGAATTGCGTACCATTGTCGCATACGAACTTCCTGGGAATTCCGAACTTGCTCAAGATCCGTTCCCGGAACGCCTTTTCCAATTGAGCGGTGGTGGCTTTTCGTAGAGGTACGAGCTCCACCCACTTGCAGAACAGATCGAAGAATACTAGGAGTGTCGTGTTCCCATGCTTCGAGCGGGGAAGTGGTCCTACAAAATCCGCACACAGGACATCGAACGGACCTTTGGCCTGGCGGGTGTACATGTGTCCCGCTGGTTTGGTTTGGCTCATCTTAAATTTCTGGCAGTTTTCGCACCGTTGTACGCATCGGGCGACATCGCGGTAGAGTCCTGGCTAGAAATATCTCTGCGCCACCCGCGTTGCAGTCTTGCGGATCCCTAAGTGCCCCGCGGTCGGGTGGTCGTGGCATTTCTGTAGCACGCGTCGCCTCTGGTCGTTATCGACGCATAGCTTCCACTGCAGAGGGTCCTCTTCGGCTGAACGATTCCCAAGCTGTCGATAGATCTGCCCGTTCTCGACGATGAATTCCGAGCATTTATCGGGCTGGTCCTGGATCCGTTTGCTCAGTCGACTCAACCATGTGCGCTTGGGGGATCTTCTTGCGTTCGTTGTAACGTCTCGATAGGTTGGCGCGAAAGGGTATCCGCCACGACGTTTTGACTTCCTCGCCGATAGTGTATGTCGAATCGGTTCTGTTGGAGCGCCAAGGCCCAGCGCGCAATTCGACCGGTCGGATTGTCGATGGAATTAAGCCATTTTAACGCCAGATGATCCGTAATAACGTCGAAGTGATAGCCTTCCAGGTAACAGTGCAGCTTCCGGATCACCCAGACGATGGCAAGACATTCCTTTTCTGTAGCCGAGTAGTTCTCTTCAGCCTGTAGGAGACGTCGGCTCGCGTAAGCGATAACCCTTTCCTCCCCTTGAATTTGTTGGGTTAACACTGCCCCTAGGCCATAGGCACTGGCATCCGTCTGTAACGTGAACTTCTCGGTAAAGTCTGGGCATGCTAACATCGGAGCTTTTGTCAGCTTCTCCTTGAGGTCTTCAAAGGCAGCCTGTTGTTCTTCAGTCCAGGTCCACTTCTTCTCTTTCTTCAGGAGGCTCGTCATTGGTTGAACCACCATAGCGAAGTTCGGGACAAATCGTCTATACCATGAGGCCATCCCCATACAACGCCTCAGCTCCTTCAGTGTCCTTGGTGGCTCCAGTCTTTGTACCGCCGCTACTTTGTCCGGTGCCCGAGGTACACGATGCTCTTCTGAATAAAACTACATTTGTTTCTGTACAGTCGAAGCTTCGCTTCCCGCAGCCGGCGAAACACCTCTCTCAGACTCTCTACGTGCTCTTCTAGAGTCGCTCCAGTTCCCTGTGCTACGTACTCCTCTTCCTTCTCTAAGAGCCTTCCCTCTGGAAGGTGGAAGGAATACCACGGTGGTCCTCCGCGTGTCCGCTGGGCTTCCGTGTGTTCTTTCCAAAAAATAATATTTCAAAAATTGAAGTCAAACCATTTAAGGAATATTTATACATGTTTCCAATTTTGTTTGCATATTATATACATTTCTACATGTATAACTACATATTTGAGACGACAGAGAGAATGAGTCAGCGCTTGACAGGCGAAATTTAATTTGTTTCTTCTGGCCATAATATTGTTCCGACCTGATCCATAATCGGCAATCTGGTAGATATGGTAATTTTTCATGATTCTGCGTTTTTGGTTTTCATTTATCTTAAAAATTGTGGATTCCACAGATTTTCGTTCTTTGTGGGGGCGGAAAGGGGCGTGGAAAAATTTTAAAACATACTCGTGCTGGTTTGGTATCACAGGAGCTTGGATAGAAAGTTTGGTTGCTCTAGCTTTTATAGTCTCTGAGAACTAGGCGCTCATTTAAACGAATAAGCAAAGCAGATAGGGTCGTGTGTGAGAGAGAGCGAGAGGGAATGATGACATCCGAAATGGTTTTCTTCTTTGTAGCTATAATAATGATCCGATTTGATCCAGATTCAACACTCTGATAGAAATGGTCTTTCTCTATGATTCTGCGTTTTTAGTATTCTTGTATCTTCAAAATTGTGTATGCCACAGACTTTCGTTCTTTGTAGGGGCGGAAAGGGGTGGGGCGAAATTTTGAAATACACTTTGAGTAGTGTGATAACATAGGAGACTGAATACAAAACTTGGTTACTCTAGCCTTAATAGTCTATGAGATATAGGCGCAAATGAAGACGGACGGACAGACGGACAGACAGACATGGCTATATCGACTCGGCTATTGATGCTGATCAAGAATATATATACTTTATGGTGTCGGAAACGCTTCCTTCTGGGCGTTACACACAACCGTTATCCCCACAAATCTAAAATACCCCTTACTCTTCGAGTACCGGGTATAACAAAACCTGGTAGACAAGCTCAATAGAGAAATAAACGGGCTGAAAATAGCCAAACGCAGTAACAGAGGACTACTAAACATATTCGGTACGGCCTACAAATACTTATTTGGAACATTACGTCAAGAAGATATGAAAGAACAAGAAAACAAAATAGACAGCCTAGCCAAAATTAGTAGCCAAACCAATGAAGTAAACCTAGTAATAGATACAATAAACAAGGGACTTGAGGCCATAAATAAATTAAGCGAAGAAAAAAATAAAAATCAACAATTACAAATTTGTTATTTAACCTCCAACACTTTACAAAATACATTTAAGATATAAAGCTGGGTATCTTTAGGACACTGATATACAACGACTGCACAATCAAGTGGACCAAGCGACACCAGCCAATGGCGCTGCCGCATAACTCTCGACTCGTTAACCGAACCGATCTCGGACATGCAGGAAATATAGGTGTTAGACTCGTGTTCGAGGAAAAGTAGAACTAATCTAACTAAAGAAACGAAGTAATTACTAATTACGGGAAAGATATAAGAGTATAAGTGATTTAAGACTAGGAAGGGAGTTTGTGGTAGATATAGTGCAGTCAAAGAATACTTCGATCTAAAAAGCGGAAGAAAAACGGTGTATAATTTCTATGGCTTCTAATAGAAATAGTGGAGTTTATGCGGCTCAACAGGTCAGGGCTAACTACGTCACCCTTGATCAAGTTGTGCACAAAAATCACATCAAGCATTTTCCTACGATAAGCTAAGGTTGGAAGGTTTATTAAAAGCAATCAATTAGAGTAAGACGGCAGTCTCACACCTGCATCCCAGCTGAGGCCGCGAAGAGCAAAAAAGGAAAACGTTTTTCTGAACTGATTCTATAGGGTCTTGGTATACGTTGTACTGAGGGCACCATACACAAGAGCCGTATTCTAGAATCGGAGGAACCAGAGAGTCTTTGTTATGAAATTCGTTTGACCATCTCTTTATAAACCCAAACACGCCCATGGCCTTATACACCATGGTGGAAATGTGTTCTGAAAACTTTAACTTGGGATCTAATAGAACATAGGAGTCATTACATTACATGTTGAAGCATTAAGGTTTAATAAACTTAATAATGAGATTATTAAGCTTCGTAAACTCGGCTTTACGGAAGCAGTGGACACATTGGGGTAGTCTACCCGACCGATCCAGTACCGTTCGTCCTACATCGAGCGACACTTCAAAAGTAGGATGGTAGGCATCTTCAGGTATAGTGAGCGGGGGGAATCGAGTTAACAACGCTAGGGTCGCATCCGTTACAAAGCACAGATCAAGAAATCGACCCAAGGAATTTTTAACATGGTTAACTTGAGACAGAGACAGGGCAATCACGCTGTCAACAAAGTCACGACGTGCCAAGGGTACCAGGCTATTAGACTCATTTGCCGAAGACCAAACAATTTCTGGCAAGTTGAAGTCACCAAGAACTATCATGTGATCTTTGTCAGATAGCGAGGAAGAAATAGCGGTTATGGCGGACAAATGCTGCTCGTAAATTGCGATATCCGAAGAAGGTGGAATATACGAACAAGTTATGAAAACTGAGAAAGCGGGAAGAATCAGTATTACACACGGAAATTCCAGCTCCTGCTGGATCTGGACTGTGAAAAGTTCCGACGTGAAGTTTGAGTCCACAGCAATTAGAACCCCTCCTGCACGTCGAGAGGAAAGATCCTTTCTATAAGTTGTGTACCGACCTACCAAAACTTAGAAACTAAGAATGTCCGGCTCTAACCAGGTTTCGGTAAACACAATAACGTGGGATGCAAATGCGACACTATCCTGGAGAAGAATGCTGAGCTCACCATTTAAGCCTCGAACATTCTGATAGGTCACTAAGAGAGAATTTAATAGTTAGCACAAATATAAAGCGTACCAATCAAAATCCCTAATGAGGTTATTAAGCTTCGTAAACTCGGCTTTACGGAAGCAGTGGACACATTGGGGTAGTCTACCCGACCGATCCAGAACCGTTCGTCCTACATCGAGCGACACTTCAAAAGTAGGAAGGTAGGCATCTTCAGGTATAGTGAGCGGGGGGAATCGAGTTAACAAAGCTAGGGTCGCACCCGTTACAAAGCACGGATCAAGAAATCGACCCAAGGAGTTTTTAACATGGTTAACTTGAGACAGAGACAGGTCAATCAAGCCGTCAACAAAGTCATGACGTGCCTTGGTTACCAGGCTACTAGAATCATTTGCCGAAGACCAAACAATTCCTGGCAAGTTGAAGTCACCAAGAACTATAATATGATCTTTGTCTGATAGCGAGGAAGAAATAGCGGTTAGGGCGGACAAGTGCTTCTCGTAAATTGCGATATCCGAAGAAGGTGGAATATACGAACAAGTTATGAAAACTGAGAAAGCGGGAAGAATCAGTTTTACACACGGAAATTACAGTTCCTGCTGGATCTGGACTGTGAAAAGTTCCGACGGGAAGTTTGAGTCCACAGCAATTAGAACCCCTCCTGCACGTCGAGCTTTTTAGAGCAACGTTTTCTTCAAAATGAGGTAGTGTGTATATGAGAGGAGTATGTTGACTGGAAAAAGGTGGCGAATAGATTTGCATTGCCAACAGCAGACATTTTTTTTTGTTATGATATTAGAGGGATGGAGAAAATGCTAATGCTCATGACTTACGCTTAGAGTTGGCGAAAGAAAATAATTTTTTAGGATCGCTACGGAAGTTTCTACTATAACTTAAAAGGTACGAACAGAAACATAGTTTTTTTTATACTTTTTATAGAGTTCGGATTTCTCATTTCTTAAGAATGGTAAATTACTGGATAACCAGGGAGGCTTGGACAATACAGGTACAGATAAGCTCAAAAACATATATGTTTAGTGTAGAGTTTATAGTGTCATAAAATGAGTTGACTAATTCGTCTATATACGGTAAGAAATTAATTATGGACCGTTAAACACTTCTGCACGGAGTCGACTAGGATGCAGTTGTAAGATTACCATCTTACCCTAATGGATAGATCTTAATAAACCCTTCAACCTTAGCTAATCGTAGGAAAATGGTTAGTGTAATTTTTGTGCTCAAAGAATTATTGGCTTTATTATAGCTTCTTCATTTACTTTCCGACTTCGCTCAACTCCTGTGTATACCACGAGTTGCAATTGGACTTTGACGGTCGTCTGATTCGAGAAACGCCTTTTTTTGAGCCTTGGTGATTTTCTGTATAGCTTCCTTCAGTTGTCCCGTGTGGAAGATGTTTCCTTCGCGAGGACACTGCTTTTATACACACTCTATTGTTTTGGTTATTCCGCACTTAGAATTCTTACTTTGGGTTCTCGATCCAGCTTTTTGGCAGACAACTCCAGACCCTGAAGCTCAAGCTTCTGCCCGCAGCTTCTGCTGTCGCTTACGTGTTTTGACGCGTGTTACTCGTCGGAAGTTGTGTGGGCGGTCGTTGCTCTCTCTTGAGTTCTGGAGTTCTCCGTTCTCTGCTGCCGATCGCTTTTGTTCTCTCTGGTGCTATGCCACTGTGCGTGAGAGGAGGCAATGTTCTCTTTCGGCCTTTGTCGTCGCTCCGTTCTCTGATACTGGTCTTTGCTGCCGTCTAAAATCGATTAAATGGCGATGTGTTCAGAACACAGTCGCGCCTACAGGGCTGCCGAAGAAAACGTGAAAGAGGTCCTTCGGGACTTGTATTTCCCGAAAATGACAAATATTGTGAATGGAGTTGTTATAATCTGCCAAGTATGTACCAAAGCAAAGTACGATAGACATAATCAAAAAACAGTAGTTGGGAGTTACACCAATAAGACACTTTTTTTAACCTGCATCGACAAATTCTCAAAATTTGCCATCGTACAGCCCCTATAATCTGGTGACATTGTAGAAGTACGAATCTGCATCATACAATTGGTAAACTTTTACCCGAACACTAAAATCATATGCTGCGACAACGAAGTCTCTTTCAGCAACAAGACAATTGCTTCCTTGTTGGAATGCCAATACGGTATTGATGTAGCCAATGCACCTCATCTGCACAGTAGCTCCAATGGTCAGTTGAAAAGGTTCCACAGTACCTTGGGAGAGATCGCAAGGTGCATTAAAATGGACAAAAAAAAAATGTATGACACCATTGAGCTAGTCATGCGAGTCAAGGTAGAATATAACAATACAATATAGACCAAAAGCCTTTTGACGCACTGACGAAATGATAAACAGCGAAGAACTTATTTTGGCCAGAATCGAAAAGATACAACAAACCAGTTTTGACAGGCATAGTCCCTCGAGACAGAATAGACTCTTAGAAGTAGGAGAAAGGGCATATTTAGAAAATAACAAAAGGTTAGGATTATCTTTCTGATTACTGATCTAGGCTTTTTATTTTTGCCGGTTTCTCGGAATACTCCTTTCCACAACAAATGTGTAGATCACAGACATTTTGCATGAGGGGAAATATGTTAGTATAGAAAAAAACCCAAATTCATAGACGATACTTAAAATTTTTCCCCATAAATATAGAGCATGCTCAAAATATATGATCCACTTTAAGGACCCATCATAGGATAGCTAGAAGCTTAGATTTCTTAACAACAGCATTAAAAGTTGTGGCAGGTATCTCTGGCGCTTCGGACCTCGAGAAGATCACAATAAGTGAAGCTCAGCTTATAGAAGCAAACAATAGACAGGTATTTATTAAGAGCGCAGAGACAGATCAATTTGCTCTCGGTCGCAGTCAATAAAATACTTAAGGAAAAAAAAGGTAACCTAGTGGCGAGAATCAGAATGATCATTCCAGAAATTTAAAACCTAATGCTCAGTATCGGGCCAATATAATAAATTCCATAATGTTCGGCTACGACGCTTAAAAATCTATTTTTTCCAAACAGCTGCAAACAAAACTCCCCATACTTAGCTTAATGGGAGTATTTAAACCCAATCCAATTGTCCATATTTTAATTTTTAATTTATTATACCCGGTACTATAGGGGTAGTATAGGGTAGTATAGGGGTATATTAGATTTTTGGGGATAACGGTTGCGTGTAACGCCCAGAAAGAAGCGTTTCCAACCCCATAAAGTATATATTCTTGATCACCATTAATAGCTGAGTCGATATAGCCATGTCTGTGTGTCCGTCCGTCCGTCTGTCCGTCCGTCTTCATTTGCGCCTATATCGGAGACTATTAACGCTAGAGCAACCAAGTTTTGTATCCAGTCTCCTGTGTTATTACACTACTCCAAGTGTATTTCAAAATTTCGCCCCGCCCGCACAAAGAACGAAAGTCTGTGGCGTACACAATTTTGAAGATACGAGAAAACTAAAAACGCAGAGTCATAGAGAATGACCATTTCTATCAGAGTGTTGAATCTGAATCAGATCGAAACTTTATTAAAGCTACAGTAAAGAAAACCATTTCGAAAGCCATCGTTCCCTCTCGCTCTCTCTCACACGCGACCCTGTCTGCTTTGCCTATTCGTCCAAATGAGCGCCTAGATCTCAGAGAACATAAGAGCTAGAACAACCAAAATTTCTAGCCAAGCTCCTGTGGTATCAATTCAGCACAAGTTTATTTCAAAATTTTGCCACGCCCGCTTCCGCCCCCACAAAAGACGAAAATCTGTGGAATCCACAATTTTTAAGGTACAAGAAAACGATAAACGCAGAACCATGGAAAATGACCGTGTCTAACAGATTGCCGAATATGGATCAGGTCGGATCATTATTATGGACAAAAGGAACAAATTAAATTTCAGTGGCTACGCAACGCCTGCCAAGCGCTTCTCATTCCCTCTCTGTCTCGTACACACTTTTACATCTCAAATATGTAAATTTACATGTAGAAATTTAAAAGCAGATGTACAAATCATATGCAAACAAAATTGGAAATATGTATAAATATTCCAAAAATGATTTGACTTAAATTTTTGAAATATTATTTTTTGCTCAAAATGTAATTCGTTCCTTTTGCGAACATATAATAAATTGTATAGGTCGTAAGCTCATATATGTATGTATCTATATACTGACTGAGTACCGGGTATAAAGTAGAGCCGCGGTAGTAGTGGAATGCGACGAGGGGATTGCGCTACAACGAATTTCCTAACATTTTGCAAAAAGGCAACGCATGATACATGGTACCTGCGCTCGCGAAGCTCAGTTTTATACTGCACGCAACCCAGCCACCTGGAGCTCATCAAGCGGGTGGATGAAGGAATAATCATCATTAACGATTAGCATAGATGATGGGCCCATGTTGACAGCAAAAGGAGCTCTCTTTGTCACGTTCGAAATCATTGCTCTGATTGTTAACTATTAACCCGGACCACCGGGTATTACCATCACAGGTGGTAGGCCTGTGGTGCCAAGATTGGTGGGGATACCACCAGAAACAAGTTTTTGTCTCAAGGCTAGCCCCTGACTCCATAATTAATGATGTGACGGCTTATATTCAAAGCCGAATAAAAGCCGTTGATGTTAAGGTGGAAAAGTTTAACTTTTCGTATGCCAGGGAGATAGCTTATTTTATGTAAAAAATGAATATTATGTTAAGATTTACTTGTCAATACTATTGTAAGAATGTATATCGTGTGCACTCTACATATCGATACGAGTCGACGACAAGTATCGATATGTCAGGGCACACTAATATCCTATCCCAGTTTGTTCCACTGTCTATTTTTAATGTTCCTAAACCGCACGTTTCTATGCGATATTTAGCCGATGGTTTTCGAATGCGACTCTGGAAAATTAGCATTCACAACGAAAAAATGGAATTCTCTGTGAATATGTAAGCAATGACTGACAAAAATAACTTATATTCTCCAGAAAATGGCAAGGAGATAGTTGGCATTTGTAAAATTTTCAGTTAGAGATGCTATGATTCCTTTGCGAGAAGAATGCAAATAAATAAAAATGTAGTTTTAAAATTTTATATTTTTTTTGCAATGGCAGAATATATCTGCAGATAATTTCAGATCCCCCTGCTCATGTTGCTCACTTTAATTAAGCAGAATCCAATTCTCATTAATGGAGCTGTTGTGTTGTTCCTTCAATATTGGCGACGTTTCGATCTGTTGTGCAAGGCTCGAACTAAGATATATTGTCGAATCGTTGTAATTTTCTGGAGATCCGATGTTCACATACGCAAATCTATACCTGAAGTAAATTGAAATGGAATAAATTTGGAAGACTTTGCTGGTAGAAGCTCAATAAACTATAGTTTATTGCGCTATTGTGCTTATTAAACATATTGTGCAGTATGCAACAGCACATTATTATTCCGCTGTAATCGCTATCTTTATGCTTTCGTCCAGCAACATGATTAGTTGTTGCAAGAAAATATTTTGCTGTTGAACCAAAGTTAAAACAATTGCAAAATCTTTCATATCCATTTTTTTCCAAACAAAAATAAAAAAATCTTGCGCTCAAAAACTCAGTTTTTGTTATTGTCATCAGCTGTTAGACGGTAAGCGGTAAAAAAAATCGTCTGTCAAAAATCGCAACGTTCCCCCTTGACGGAACCTTCAGACGTTCTGGCTAAAAAAGGCGTCAGGCTGGTGAATGAAAGAATCGAAAACGTGTCTGTCTCCCTTAGAACGCTACTTTTCTTAAGGACGTTGATATGCAATGACTGCACCATCAAGTGGCTCAAGCGACACCAGCCAATGGCTGTTATGCGCGGATCCCAGGCAAGAAAGTAGGCCACCTCCCGCCCAACCGACCGAGGGGCGCTGCCGCATAACGCACGACTCGTAAACCGAACCGATCGCGGACATGCAGGAATGATAGGTGTTAGTCTAGTGTTCGAGGAAAAGTAGAACTAATCTAACTAAAGAAACGAAGTAATTACTACTGATGGCTCCTCTCGCAACCAAGACAGGACCACAGTTGAATCCGACCAACAATGAATTGGGCAATCAAAGGTATCCATTTTCCTGATTTCGCGAAGTGAGTTTGCCAACAGGAACGCTGCGCATAGCTCAAGCTTGGGAATCGTGAGGGTTTTTAGTGGGGCAGCCCTTGCCTTCGAACAAAGCAAGTGATGAAGTACATAGCGAGGAAATGTGGCGTGACCCACAGTGGCGAAGTCCTTGCAAAACTCAGTCCAAGATGAGTCCAACGACTGAGGAAGGCTCTCATCCCAATGCAGCTTGTCTCTCCACATGCGCTGCATGATGATTTTCGCTCTGGTCAGAGTAGGTCCGATCAATCCCATAGGGTCATAGCAGCGTGCAATGGTCGACAACACCGGACGCTTAGTGTGCTTGCCAACACCGATTTGTGGAGCAAATGTGAACAGAAAGCAGTCCTTATGGGGCTCCCAAATGAGCCCAAGCGCCTTTGTTACATCACTGCCATCATCCAGCTTCAGAAAGCTTTCCCTTTCGGCCTCTGGGACGGTACGAAGCACATCTAATTAGTTGGAGCACCATTTGCGCAATTGAAAATTGCCTCGAGCAAGAAGATCCGTGGTTTGACGCATAATTTCCAGTACGTCCTCGACCGAATTCCCACCAGATATCATATCATCCACGTAGAAGTTCTGTAGAATAGTTTCCGACCCCAATGGATACGATGATGACTCATCCATGGCCATCTGGTGCATAGCTCGAATAGCTAAAAACAATGCCGGCTTAGTCCCATAGTTGACTGTGTTTAGCTTGAAGACCTATATGTCATCGTCAAGAGAGTCACGCCATGATATGCATTGGAGCTAGGTGTCAGGCGTTGAGACACGCACGCACCTATACATTTTACCGATATCACCTGTAAGAGCAATGGAAAATGTACGAAAACGAATGAGTGTGTGAAATAGTTTGGCCTGAATGGGACCTGACATGAGCAGATCGTTTAGCGAAAGACCAGATGTGGTGGCTGCCGAGCCGTCGAATACGACCCTCAGCTTTGTGGTGGAGCTGTCCTCTTTGATGACGCAGTGATGTGGCAAGAAATATTTTCACTTGTGCCTATCTTCGTTTGGCACCAGCGAAATATGATTGAGGGACAGGTACTCCTTCATGAATGCCGAATATTTTGCGTAGAGAGCTGAATTACGGACGAATTTGCGCTCCATGTTTTCCAGACGCTTGAGTATGAGTATTCCCCAGAGGGTAAGCGAGTGTGAGTACTAACGAAATGCTTCTCGCAATGAAGCTCCTCCTTTGTTGCCCTAGCGATCGGCTCACTTCCCAAAATTGACGAACCAAGTCATCGAGCCGAGTGCTGTGATTGATGTCATCCGAAGATTGGGTTACGATAAACGACGAGAGAATGGGGGCCGAATGCCCGCCACCAGATAGAATCCATCCAAAATGGGTCTTCTGTAGCAAGGGTAATCCAGGCGCCAGCTGAATTTGTCCCACACACAGCAGCTCGAAGAAGAGTCCGGCTACGATGAGCCGATCAATCCGCTGCGGCTGGTAGAACGAAGGGTCAGCAAGCTGGATATTCGAAGGTATACGCCAATTAGCTGTGCTAATGGACGATCGAGGTTGATGATCCGTTATATTCTGGGCAACGATGGCTGTGATGCTAGTGGTGAACTCTGAAATCCGAGACTTCAGAACGAGATCCACCGAGATACCTTCTGTTGAAAAGCTAACATCGACTAAGCCAGAGACTGCGGTGTGCGATTTAGTTTTTGGAAGTTTAAGTTGATTGGCTACACGAATTGTTACGAAATGCAATTGATATCCCGAGTCCAAAAGTGCACGACAAGGGACGAAAGTTCCAGAGTTGCTTTTGACGAGAACGACAGTGGCTAATAACATAGCATCATGGCAATTCATGCATAAGCCTAGCCTCCTTGATTCCTTGTGGCGCTCATCCGGTGATAAACCTTTAAGGCGCTCGCAATTTGCAATTGTATTGCTCGAGCCATCATACAACGCACAAAAAACCGGAGCGGGAGCGCTCGATGCTACGAAGGTTTTTCTGTGATTCGTACTCACGGTTTTTTCACGCTTGCCAACCTGACCGTCTTTCCCTTGCGTGGCGTGCTGAATGCCCTCAAGGGTGCGACATCTGTTCTCCAGAAAAGTTGACAATTTTTCCCAGGATGGATGACCTTGATGAGACAAGACTTCTTCCCATTTGGTTTGCGTTGCTCTGTCCACATTTCGCCCAATTGCATAGACGATTATAGCGTCTGCAATCTCCTCCTTTGATCCCAGCGCTTGCAACGCGCGAAGATGTGAGGTGGCGGCATCCACAAACGCCAGCAACTTGCCCACTGATGAGTCGCCACGAGTCAGCCCAAATAACGCTCTGATCTGTGCCTGAAGGATGAGACGTTTTTTAGAAAATCTAGCTTTTAAAATGTCTAAAGCTGTACGATAATTATCCTCCGTCATCTCCAATGAACTGATGGTGTCCAGGGCCACTCCGCTCAAACAGGACCGCCAGTGCTGTAGCTTCTCGATAGAATTAAGCTCCGCTTCACTGTCGATGACCGCTGTGAACATAGAGTAGAAAGTGGTCCACTCCGTATACTCTCTACTGAACTTGGGCAGCTGCAGTTGTGGCAGGTGCGATCAATTTTCTATGTACATCAAGGATTGGGATTCGTTTGGATTCATGCGAAACGTCGAACAATGCGCTGGCTGAGAACGCTTGCCCAACTCCCTCTGAAGAGCCGTCCTCAATGATAATAGAGACGAATCGAATTGCACAGGTATATCACTGGACATTGATTCAAAATCCACTTCCTCCAAACTGGTGTGTGCCACAATAAAGTTAGCTTTCAGCTCCGTCAGTGATTCCAACATTCCTTTCAGGTCAGCTTCAAAAAAACAATCCGGCTAGTAGCTGGATCAGCACTGGCCAACAATTCACCAGGCAATTCGCCAGTCAACGGTGTGCCAGCCGAGGCGGACCCGATACTTATATTGTCGTCACTCATTTTATCTGTGTAGAGTTTTAATGTTTTATTTCCCGCAAATTTTATTTAACGCCGGCTGCGCAGATCTAACGTTGCGTACTTTATTGTTCTCAACGGCAACGAATGCCAGTAGAGGGATGCAACGATATACGAAAGCGAAGGCGAAAAAATGTATATGTACATATATGTATGCACTGCACCGGCACAGAGAGGTTAAAGCGAAGACCGATAATGCGACGAGGCGACGAGCGAAAACCAATAGTTATCCACAAACGAACGCTCAAAAAATGTACTCTGATCGAAATTCCAGAGAGAGGTCAATGCAGCCGACGAAAGAAGAGACGAAAAATATAACAGCTTAAACTCTATGCAGCCGGTCTCGACAGTGCGCTGGGCAGGCTGATGCAGACAGTGAAGGAGAATGCGAAAACGAATAGCGGGCCGTTAGAACTGTCACGGTCGGCCACAACGACTTTTGGTTCGCTACTTTTTCGACAAATGTTTAGTTAAATCTTAGACACAGATTTAATTATATGTTTCAACACTTTTTTCACACGATAAGCTCACGGAGATCACGTCGGGGTCACCAAAATGTTGGAAGCTGCCGAGCTTTTTCGGCAACTCTGACTCCCCATTTACAAAAATTATACTCCGTTGTTGGGGTTTAGGGTTTGTGTTTATTTTCAATGTTTAGATTCAATTTTTAAAGGCCGTGGCCGTAATCTTCGTGCTTTTCAGTGTACAATAGTGTATGTACCAAATCAAAGAAACCGTTATAGCGCGGTTAGACAATTTTGACGGCTGTTATGTAATGATGCCTGCTGCTGCGTTCGACGACGAATTTGACCGAATGTGCCTAAGTTGACCGACGCACTGCGATATAAGCAGTACGCACTGCGAACATGATTGTGTGTGTGTATGCACCGAGAGCGTGCGAATAGATCAGCGTACAATAACTTAAGAGACAACTAAGATTATTGGAATTCTTAAGAACTACTGACAGCTGCTGCTCCAAAAAGTTGTTTTTGCCTATCTTTGCCAATAAAAATTTGGTCAAACGGTTGTAACTTAGCCGTTTATTTTTATATTTTTATAAGCGATACCTTAAACGACGCCTAATTAATGTGTCTATCTAAAACCAAAAATCAAGACATTCATATATTTTTTTTCGACTTTTCCTGAGCTTTCAAAGTCAAAATTTCTGCGGAAAAAATACCGAAAAAAATTATGAAATTTCAATTTGGAAGCTTAATATCTTCCAGACTTTAAGTTGCACCTACAAAGTGTCTGAGTCGGATTTATAGCTGCGTTTGTCAGCTTTTTTTAAAAGCAAAGTTCAATACAACCAGTTGTATGAAACTTAAGTTACGTGGCAAATAATACGTATGACAAAAAATACCACATTTTTTAAAATTCTTAAAAAAAAACTACTCCATGAAAAAAAAATATACTTCTATAAAAACATTTAATAGGCTTTTTACACTTGGTGCGTTACCTATCGATATCGGAGAAGACGCAGAGAAGCAGGTTTGCCGTTTACACTACAGCGACTTTGCTTTTTTGCGTCTGGGGAAGAGGAAGAAAAATTTGTAAACAAAACAAACTATGTCTGAAAATAAACTAAATATGTCTGAAGAAGAGCTGATTCTTTTATCTGCGGTGGCCCAAAATGAAGTGAATCTGCTGAAGTGTATGGAAGTCTCTGGGCTATCCTCAGAAAAGCTGCAGTTCGTTTTGCAAATGCAACGTCCTACTCGCGTTTGGATCCTTGTTAGTAAAGTGCAGATAATCTTCTATTTTCAATTAAATAATGTATTTTATGTATATGCAATAGCCACGATATGGTTCATTTTGGAAGGAAGATGTTGTGGAGAACTCCGATGCCTTCTTTAAGGAGAATTTCCACATGGAAAGGAGTACTTCAACATTCTCGTTGGACTGTTGCCCAATCTCAAAAAAGAAAGACACTCCATTTCGACTGACAATCCCTCTGGAGAAAAGAATAGCCAAAGCTCTTTATTTTCTAGGATCGTCAGCCGAATATCGTACGGTAGCGAGTTTATTTGGTGTGTCAAGGGCCATTGTCTGCCGGATATTGCTGGAATTTTGTCGGGAGGTAGCTGCACAACTCGCTGACAAGTATCTGCCGGCAGATTTTCTCACCCAGGAGAAAACGACGGAGACGGTGAAGGGATTTGAGGAGTTGGGATTTCCACAATGTTTCGGAGCAATGGGCAAGTGATTTAAAAAATAGATACAATTATGCATATTATGCTGAGCAATATCTCTCATAGATGGCTGCCACATCGAGGTCCAACCGAAATCTGAGGATGCTGTGGATTACCGAAATTACAAAGGTTGGTATTCAACAGTTCTATTCGCCTTGGTTGACCATCGGTAAAAAGTCAATTTTTGTATGAGCAGAATGCAATTTTCTAAGATTTCTACATTCACAGTTACCGTACCGATTCACATACATAAATGTAGGATGTCCCCGCCGAGCTCATGACTCAAAAATTTTCGAATCATCAAGCCTTAAAAGAAAACTGGATGAGTCACGATTACTCGACGAGAATTCGAAGATTATTAACGATGTCGAAATCCCTGTATTAATATTAGGAGATTCTGCATTTCGATTTTCAAAAAATGTAATGAAACCTTATCCATTTTCTGTCGAGGCTTCTCCAGAACACAAGGCCTTCAATTACAAACTGTCGAAGGTCAGACGTGTGGTGGAGAATGCTTTTGGGCACTTAAAAGCTCGGTTTCGGAGGATCGGAAAGGGTCTGGACAACAACATCAAGAACGCCACTAAAATCATTGTCTGTTGCTGCATACTGCACAATATGTGCTCAGTGCATGACTGCGAAGGCTCCGACAGATGGGAGCCAGAAGCCGAATCCTACGAAGCATTTGAGCAACCAGAGCATGAAGTTTGGATGGGAAATGCTAACACACGGGCCGAAACTATAAGGCATGCCTTAGCACAACATTTCCTGAACTCTAATTCTGTGTAAATAAACATTGTGTTGTGTACTATTTAACGAAATTTTTTTTAATTTTAAAAACAATTTAATTCTGCTGATTTTCAAGCAACTCCAGAATTCTATTTTGGAAATTGGCGGAGGCTTCTGTCGCTGCCTTCATCAACTCCAGTTTTTTCTCCTCTACCTCCAGCATTTTTTGAGCTATGTCCTCAATTTTCCGTCGTTTCGGTTGGGATCCGGATGACTCTCCAAAAGAGGTATTCACCGTTGATGAATTGCTTTGATCCGCATCAAAGTCCTGGACTTCTTCAATTATACTTGAAAAGTCTGATTAGAATGTATTGAATACATTATTTATTTATATTGTGTTTGTGTTTTATTTATTACCTGTGCTTTCAACTCCGTCTACTACCATTGCCTTGGACGTCTGAAATATCATGGAGATTCTTCCAAAGTGCTCCCATGTTGATGGAGCCCCGCCTGAAGGAGCCACTTTGGCTAGTTCACTCCTGAAAAATTATTTTAACAAGTAAATAGGAATTTAACCTTTGTATGTAAACTTGACTGTACTTTCTTGTCAAATTGTCCATTTTATTTTTCACCTCCACGAATGTTGGACCAAACTCTTTCATGGCATTCGTATTTCCTTATATATGTGAGAGTTCTTTCGAACGCCCCGAAAACCATCAATGTTTTCCTCCCACTGGTCGAGAAGGGATTGCATGGCAACATGTGTCCATGAAAATCTTCGGTCTAGCGTAATAATTGATCTTAACTGTTATTTTATGAAATATAGTATTATATGTATGTATATTTTTACCTTTTCCATCATCAGACATTTTTCGCGGCAAATTTATATTTTCTGCTACAGCTGTTTTTTGTTGTTTTTAGTGGTGATAGTTCCGCTGATTAGACAGAAAAGTACGAAAATTGCTGTTATGTGCACAGAAATACCACAGAAATACCAAAACGAAGCTGCGTCGGAAAACGACGCAACTTTTTGCCACCACTAGGGCCCTATGCTAAACCTATGTAAAAAAAACTGAGTTTCTGAGAAGATGCATAGAATCAAGACGCAGCCTCAGTGTAAACGGCACCTTACACTACAGTGAGTTACTACATTTATCGATAGGTAGCTCAATAACTCCGAATTTGGATTTACACTATGCCAAAGTTGAGTTATTGAGTTTCGGCTGCTGGCACGTGCTTGTTTACGAAAATTTGTCTTATTTAACTTTTTTAATATGAATACCCAAGAACTAATGATGCTCTATGTAGCAGAGAAAGAGACAATAACGACGCTACAGTTTATATTATTTTATTTTTAATTTCGGCATGCTACGGACTGAAATCTTTAATTTTTTCAGCTAGTTCCTTATAAATATGAGAATTTTTGCGGACGCCTCGGAACCCGTCGTTATTCTCGTTCCATAACTCTAATAGCACCTCCAATGCCTCAGGCGACCAAACGCATCTAGTTTCTAGTAATAAAAATGGATATTAAGTAATTTTTATAAATTCTTGTTTGTTTACCTTTTTTCTCATATGATTTTTGTTGTTTTTCTAGTGGTGACGGCTGAAATATTCGAAAAATCGGACAAACTCAACTAAACTCAACCAAAACTCAACTTTTTTGCCACCTCTAGGCCCCCTATGCGTTCCCATGTAAACGAAACTTGAGTTTTGCCCGAAACTCAATAACTCAACCATAGTGTAAATAGGCTATAAGTAGTAGTATTTTAACGAAATAAAAATCGTGCATAGAAAGGTTTGACTTTTTACCGACTTTGATCAGTACCGCGGTCATTTTGATTTGCTCTTGTCTTAAAAATTGTGGACTCCCCATATTTTTGTAATTTTTGGGGGCGGAAGGGGGCGTGTCAAAATTTTGAAATACACTTGTATTGAAGTGATATCACAGGAGCTTAAAAATATAGTTTGGTTGCTTTCGCTCTTATAGTCTCTGAGATCTAGGCGCTCGTTTGGACGAATAGGCAAAACAGACAGGGTCGCGTGTGAGAGAGACCGAGAGGGAACGATGACTTTCGAAATGGTTTTCTTCACTGTTGCTATATTAATAATCCGATCTGATTCAGATTCAACACTCTGATAGAAATGGTTATCATCTATGATTCTGCGTTTTTAGTTTTATCAAATCTCTAACATTGTGCACGCCACAGACTTTCGTCCTTTATGCGGGCGGAAGAGGGCGGGGCAAAATTTTGAAATACATTTGGAGTAGTGTGATCAGACAAGAGATTGGATACAAAACTTGGTTGCTCTAGCTTTAACAGTTTCTGAGATATAGGCGCAAATGAAGACGGATGGACGGACGGACAGACGGACGGACGGACAGACGGACGGACGGACAGTCGGACGGACGGACAGTCATGGCTATATCGACTCGGCTATTGATGCTGATCAAGAATATATATACTTTATGGGGTCGGAAACGCTTCCTTCTGTGCGTTACACACAACCGTTATCCCCACAAATCTAATATACTCCTATACTCTTCGAGTACCGGGTATAAAAATGATGAAATTACGAATTACCTAATTGGCCGGTAAATGAGTTCCAATGAAGCTTTTTGTCGATTTTTCGGTTTCAAGATTCATGAACGGGATCCCCAATTTATACATTTAGCTGTCCATCTTGAAGACTGCCAGCGCGGACGGTACAGCGCTTGACCGTTCTGACAATCCAACAAAAACTACGCTCACCAAATTTTTTGAACTGTGCAATCGAAAGGATGTTTTTGGTACCTTTGCACAAACATGGGTGTTCGGAGCAGCCCCCGTCGAATAGTAACTTGCCAAATGGCCCCATATTTCCATTTCTGCATAAAGTGTTGTTGTAAATTTTTGCACTTGCTTGCCCTGCTTTGCCAAGCGAATCGAAGCTGCGCTCAGCGATCGGAGCGGCAATGCTGGCAAGGAGAAAGACAAGCAAGCTCCACTCGCCGTTTAGACATCAACCAATAAAGCAGTACTCATAATTTTATTTCTGCGCCGCTTTTCTATTTATTCGAAATAATTCTTCGGCCGATCGGGAATAAAAATCATTATCGCTACATAAAATTTGGTGATCCCGACGTGATTGTCTGAGTTGCAGAGTCAAATGTTAAACATTCAAAAGCCTCAACAAATTTTTCGACGTTTTGCACATAATTCTATGCCAAAGCATACATACATACCTACACCGTTGCTGGCTATCATCCATGGCCATCTGGTGCATAGCTCGAATAGCTAAAAACAATGCCGGCTTAGTCCCATAGTTGACTGTGTTTAGCTTGAAGACCTATATGTCATCGTCAAGAGAGTCACGCCATGATATGCATTGGAGCTAGGTGTCAGGCGTTGAGACACGCACGCACCTATACATTTTACCGATATCACCTGTAAGAGCAATGGAAAATGTACGAAAACGAATGAGTGTGTGAAATAGTTTGGCCTGAATGGGACCTGACATGAGCAGATCGTTTAGCGAAAGACCAGATGTGGTGGCTGCCGAGCCGTCGAATACGACCCTCAGCTTTGTGGTGGAGCTGTCCTCTTTGATGACGCAGTGATGTGGCAAGAAATATTTTCACTTGTGCCTATCTTCGTTTGGCACCAGCGAAATATGATTGAGGGACAGGTACTCCTTCATGAATGCCGAATATTTTGCGTAGAGAGCTGAATTACGGACGAATTTGCGCTCCATGTTTTCCAGACGCTTGAGAATGAGTATTCCCAGAGGGTAAGCGAGTGTGAGTACTAACGAAATGCTTCTCGCAATGAAGCTCCTCCTTTGTTGCCCTAGCGATCGGCTCACTTCCCAAAATTGACGAACCAAGTCATCGAGCCGAGTGCTGTGATTGATGTCATCCGAAGATTGGGTTACGATAAACGACGAGAGAATGGGGGCCGAATGCCCGCCACCAGATAGAATCCATCCAAAATGGGTCTTCTGTAGCAAGGGTAATCCAGGCGCCAGCTGAATTTGTCCCACACACAGCAGCTCGAAGAAGAGTCCGGCTACGATGAGCCGATCAATCCGCTGCGGCTGGTAGAACGAAGGGTCAGCAAGCTGGATATTCGAAGGTATACGCCAATTAGCTGTGCTAATGGACGATCGAGGTTGATGATCCGTTATATTCTGGGCAACGATGGCTGTGATGCTAGTGGTGAACTCTGAAATCCGAGACTTCAGAACGAGATCCACCGAGATACCTTCTGTTGAAAAGCTAACATCGACTAAGCCAGAGACTGCGGTGTGCGATTTAGTTTTTGGAAGTTTAAGTTGATTGGCTACACGAATTGTTACGAAATGCAATTGATATCCCGAGTCCAAAAGTGCACGACAAGGGACGAAAGTTCCAGAGTTGCTTTTGACGAGAACGACAGTGGCTAATAACATAGCATCATGGCAATTCATGCATAAGCCTAGCCTCCTTGATTCCTTGTGGCGCTCATCCGGTGATAAACCTTTAAGGCGCTCGCAATTTGCAATTGTATTGCTCGAGCCATCATACAACGCACAAAAAACCGGAGCGGGAGCGCTCGATGCTACGAAGGTTTTTCTGTGATTCGTACTCACGGTTTTTTCACGCTTGCCAACCTGACCGTCTTTCCCTTGCGTGGCGTGCTGAATGCCCTCAAGGGTGCGACATCTGTTCTCCAGAAAAGTTGACAATTTTTCCCAGGATGGATGACCTTGATGAGACAAGACTTCTTCCCATTTGGTTTGCGTTGCTCTGTCCACATTTCGCCCAATTGCATAGACGATTATAGCGTCTGCAATCTCCTCCTTTGATCCCAGCGCTTGCAACGCGCGAAGATGTGAGGTGGCGGCATCCACAAACGCCAGCAACTTGCCCACTGATGAGTCGCCACGAGTCAGCCCAAATAACGCTCTGATCTGTGCCTGAAGGATGAGACGTTTTTTAGAAAATCTAGCTTTTAAAATGTCTAAAGCTGTACGATAATTATCCTCCGTCATCTCCAATGAACTGATGGTGTCCAGGGCCACTCCGCTCAAACAGGACCGCCAGTGCTGTAGCTTCTCGATAGAATTAAGCTCCGCTTCACTGTCGATGACCGCTGTGAACATAGAGTAGAAAGTGGTCCACTCCGTATACTCTCTACTGAACTTGGGCAGCTGCAGTTGTGGCAGGTGCGATCAATTTTCTATGTATATCAAGGATTGGGATTCGTTTGGATTCATGCGAAACGTCGAACAATGCGCTGGCTGAGAACGCTTGCCCAACTCCCTCTGAAGAGCCGTCCTCAATGATAATAGAGACGAATCGAATTGCACAGGTATATCACTGGACATTGATTCAAAATCCACTTCCTCCAAACTGGTGTGTGCCACAATAAAGTTAGCTTTCAGCTCCGTCAGTGATTCCAACATTCCTTTCAGGTCAGCTTCAAAAAAACAATCCGGCTAGTAGCTGGATCAGCACTGGCCAACAATTCACCAGGCAATTCGCCAGTCAACGGTGTGCCAGCCGAGGCGGACCCGATACTTATATTGTCGTCACTCATTTTATCTGTGTAGAGTTTTAATGTTTTATTTCCCGCAAATTTTATTTAACGCCGGCTGCGCAGATCTAACGTTGCGTACTTTATTGTTCTCAACGGCAACGAATGCCAGTAGAGGGATGCAACGATATACGAAAGCGAAGGCGAAAAAATGTATATGTACATATATGTATGCACTGCACCGGCACAGAGAGGTTAAAGCGAAGACCGATAATGCGACGAGGCGACGAGCGAAAACCAATAGTTATCCACAAACGAACGCTCAAAAAATGTACTCTGATCGAAATTCCAGAGAGAGGTCAATGCAGCCGACGAAAGAAGAGACGAAAAATATAACAGCTTAAACTCTATGCAGCCGGTCTCGACAGTGCGCTGGGCAGGCTGATGCAGACAGTGAAGGAGAATGCGAAAACGAATAGCGGGCCGTTAGAACTGTCACGGTCGGCCACAACGACTTTTGGTTCGCTACTTTTTCGACAAATGTTTAGTTAAATCTTAGACACAGATTTAATTATATGTTTCAACACTTTTTTCACACGATAAGCTCACGGAGATCACGTCGGGGTCACCAAAATGTTGGAAGCTGCCGAGCTTTTTCGGCAACTCTGACTCCCCATTTACAAAAATTATACTCCGTTGTTGGGGTTTAGGGTTTGTGTTTATTTTCAATGTTTAGATTCAATTTTTAAAGGCCGTGGCCGTAATCTTCGTGCTTTTCAGTGTACAATAGTGTATGTACCAAATCAAAGAAACCGTTATAGCGCGGTTAGACAATTTTGACGGCTGTTATGTAATGATGCCTGCTGCTGCGTTCGACGACGAATTTGACCGAATGTGCCTAAGTTGACCGACGCACTGCGATATAAGCAGTACGCACTGCGAACATGATTGTGTGTGTGTATGCACCGAGAGCGTGCGAATAGATCAGCGTACAATAACTTAAGAGACAACTAAGATTATTGGAATTCTTAAGAACTACTGACAGCTGCTGCTCCAAAAAGTTGTTTTTGCCTATCTTTGCCAATAAAAATTTGGTCAAACGGTTGTAACTTAGCCGTTTATTTTTATATTTTTATAAGCGATACCTTAAACGACGCCTAATTAATGTGTCTATCTAAAACCAAAAATCAAGACATTCATATATTTTTTTTCGACTTTTCCTGAGCTTTCAAAGTCAAAATTTCTGCGGAAAAAATACCGAAAAAAATTATGAAATTTCAATTTGGAAGCTTAATATCTTCCAGACTTTAAGTTGCACCTACAAAGTGTCTGAGTCGGATTTATAGCTGCGTTTGTCAGCTTTTTTTAAAAGCAAAGTTCAATACAACCAGTTGTATGAAACTTAAGTTACGTGGCAAATAATACGTATGACAAAAAATACCACATTTTTTAAAATTCTTAAAAAAAAACTACTCCATGAAAAAAAAATATACTTCTATAAAAACATTTAATAGGCTTTTTACACTTGGTGCGTTACCTATCGATATCGGAGAAGACGCAGAGAAGCAGGTTTGCCGTTTACACTACAGCGACTTTGCTTTTTTGCGTCTGGGGAAGAGGAAGAAAAATTTGTAAACAAAACAAACTATGTCTGAAAATAAACTAAATATGTCTGAAGAAGAGCTGATTCTTTTATCTGCGGTGGCCCAAAATGAAGTGAATCTGCTGAAGTGTATGGAAGTCTCTGGGCTATCCTCAGAAAAGCTGCAGTTCGTTTTGCAAATGCAACGTCCTACTCGCGTTTGGATCCTTGTTAGTAAAGTGCAGATAATCTTCTATTTTCAATTAAATAATGTATTTTATGTATATGCAATAGCCACGAAATGGTTCATTTTGGAAGGAAGATGTTGTGGAGAACTCCGATGCCTTCTTTAAGGAGAATTTCCACATGGAAAGGAGTACTTCAACATTCTCGTTGGACTGTTGCCCAATCTCAAAAAAGAAAGACACTCCATTTCGACTGACAATCCCTCTGGAGAAAAGAATAGCCAAAGCTCTTTATTTTCTAGGATCGTCAGCCGAATATCGTACGGTAGCGAGTTTATTTGGTGTGTCAAGGGCCATTGTCTGCCGGATATTGCTGGAATTTTGTCGGGAGGTAGTTGCACAACTCGCTGACAAGTATCTGCCGGCAGATTTTCTCACCCAGGAGAAAACGACGGAGACGGTGAAGGGATTTGAGGAGTTGGGATTTCCACAATGTTTCGGAGCAATGGGCAAGTGATTTAAAAAATAGATA
Organism: Drosophila affinis; assembly: GCA_037356375.1. Lineage (NCBI taxonomy): Eukaryota > Metazoa > Arthropoda > Insecta > Diptera > Drosophilidae > Drosophila > Drosophila affinis. Next base: position 20,465,588 of record JAZHFB010000003.1, read on the forward strand.
CAATTATGCATATTATGCTGAGCAATATCTCTCATAGATGGCTGCCACATCGAGGTCCAACCGAAATCTGAGGATGCTGTGGATTACCGAAATTACAAAGGTTGGTATTCAACAGTTCTATTCGCCTTGGTTGACCATCGGTAAAAAGTCAATTTTTGTATGAGCAGAATGCAATTTTCTAAGATTTCTACATTCACAGTTACCGTACCGATTCACATACATAAATGTAGGATGTCCCCGCCGAGCTCATGACTCAAAAATTTTCGAATCATCAAGCCTTAAAAGAAAACTGGATGAGTCACGATTACTCGACGAGAATTCGAAGATTATTAACGATGTCGAAATCCCTGTATTAATATTAGGAGATTCTGCATTTCGATTTTCAAAAAATGTAATGAAACCTTATCCATTTTCTGTCGAGGCTTCTCCAGAACACAAGGCCTTCAATTACAAACTGTCGAAGGTCAGACGTGTGGTGGAGAATGCTTTTGGGCACTTAAAAGCTCGGTTTCGGAGGATCGGAAAGGGTCTGGACAACAACATCAAGAACGCCACTAAAATCATTGTCTGTTGCTGCATACTGCACAATATGTGCTCAGTGCATGACTGCGAAGGCTCCGACAGATGGGAGCCAGAAGCCGAATCCTACGAAGCATTTGAGCAACCAGAGCATGAAGTTTGGATGGGAAATGCTAACACACGGGCCGAAACTATAAGGCATGCCTTAGCACAACATTTCCTGAACTCTAATTCTGTGTAAATAAACATTGTGTTGTGTACTATTTAACGAAATTTTTTTTAATTTTAAAAACAATTTAATTCTGCTGATTTTCAAGCAACTCCAGAATTCTATTTTGGAAATTGGCGGAGGCTTCTGTCGCTGCCTTCATCAACTCCAGTTTTTTCTCCTCTACCTCCAGCATTTTTTGAGCTATGTCCTCAATTTTCCGTCGTTTCGGTTGGGATCCGGATGACTCTCCAAAAGAGGTATTCACCGTTGATGAATTGCTTTGATCCGCATCAAAGTCCTGGACTTCTTCAATTATACTTGAAAAGTCTGATTAGAATGTATTGAATACATTATTTATTTATATTGTGTTTGTGTTTTATTTATTACCTGTGCTTTCAACTCCGTCTACTACCATTGCCTTGGACGTCTGAAATATCATGGAGATTCTTCCAAAGTGCTCCCATGTTGATGGAGCCCCGCCTGAAGGAGCCACTTTGGCTAGTTCACTCCTGAAAAATTATTTTAACAAGTAAATAGGAATTTAACCTTTGTATGTAAACTTGACTGTACTTTCTTGTCAAATTGTCCATTTTATTTTTCACCTCCACGAATGTTGGACCAAACTCTTTCATGGCATTCGTATTTCCTTATATATGTGAGAGTTCTTTCGAACGCCCCGAAAACCATCAATGTTTTCCTCCCACTGGTCGAGAAGGGATTGCATGGCAACATGTGTCCATGAAAATCTTCGGTCTAGCGTAATAATTGATCTTAACTGTTATTGTATGAAATATAGTATTATATGTATGTATATTTTTACCTTTTCCATCATCAGACATTTTTCGCGGCAAATTTATATTTTCTGCTACAGCTGTTTTTTGTTGTTTTTAGTGGTGATAGTTCCGCTGATTAGGCAGAAAAGTACGAAAATTGCTGTTATGTGCACAGAAATACCACAGAAATACCAAAACGAAGCTGCGTCGGAAAACGACGCAACTTTTTGCCACCACTAGGGCCCTATGCTAAACCTATGTAAAAAAAACTGAGTTTCTGAGAAGATGCATAGAATCAAGACGCAGCCTCAGTGTAAACGGCACCTTACACTACAGTGAGTTACTACATTTATCGATAGGTAGCTCAATAACTCCGAATTTGGATTTACACTATGCCAAAGTTGAGTTATTGAGTTTCGGCTGCTGGCACGTGCTTGTTTACGAAAATTTGTCTTATTTAACTTTTTTAATATGAATACCCAAGAACTAATGATGCTCTATGTAGCAGGGAATGAGACAATAACGACGCTACAGTTTATATTATTTTATTTTTAATTTCGGCATGCTAGGGACTGAAATCTTTAATTTTTTCAGCTAGTTCCTTATAAATATGAGAATTTTTGCGGACGCCTCGGAACCCGTCGTTATTCTCGTTCCATAACTCCAATAGCACCTCCAATGCCTCAGGCGACCAAACGCATCTAGTTTCTAGTAATAAAAATGGATATTAAGTAATTTTTATAAATTCTTGTTTGTTTACCTTTTTTCTCATATGATTTTTGTTGTTTTTCTAGTGGTGACGGCTGAAATATTCGAAAAATCGGACAAACTCAACTAAACTCAACCAAAACTCAACTTTTTTGCCACCTCTAGGCCCCCTATGCGTTCCCATGTAAACGAAACTTGAGTTTTGCCCGAAACTCAATAACTCAACCATAGTGTAAATAGGCTATAAGTAGTAGTATTTTAACGAAATAAAAATCGTGCATAGAAAGGTTTGACTTTTTACCGACTTTGATCAGTACCGCGGTCATTTTGATTTGCTCTTGTCTTAAAAATTGTGGACTCCCCATATTTTTGTAATTTTTGGGGGCGGAAGGGGGCGTGTCAAAATTTTGAAATACACTTGTATTGAAGTGATATCACAGGAGCTTAAAAATATAGTTTGGTTGCTTTCGCTCTTATAGTCTCTGAGATCTAGGCGCTCGTTTGGACGAATAGGCAAAACAGACAGGGTCGCGTGTGAGAGAGACCGAGAGGGAACGATGACTTTCGAAATGGTTTTCTTCACTGTTGCTATATTAATAATCCGATCTGATTCAGATTCAACACTCTGATAGAAATGGTTATCATCTATGATTCTGCGTTTTTAGTTTTATCAAATCTCTAACATTGTGCACGCCACAGACTTTCGTCCTTTATGCGGGCGGAAGAGGGCGGGGCAAAATTTTGAAATACATTTGGAGTAGTGTGATCAGACAAGAGATTGGATACAAAACTTGGTTGCTCTAGCTTTAACAGTTTCTGAGATATAGGCGCAAATGAAGACGGATGGACGGACGGACAGACGGACGGACGGACAGACGGACGGACGGACAGACGGACGGACGGACAGTCGGACGGACGGACAGTCATGGCTATATCGACTCGGCTATTGATGCTGATCAAGAATATATATACTTTATGGGGTCGGAAACGCTTCCTTCTGTGCGTTACACACAACCGTTATCCCCACAAATCTAATATACTCCTATACTCTTCGAGTACCGGGTATAAAAATGATGAAATTACGAATTACCTAATTGGCCGGTAAATGAGTTCCAATGAAGCTTTTTGTCGATTTTTCGGTTTCAAGATTCATGAACGGGATCCCCAATTTATACATTTAGCTGTCCATCTTGAAGACTGCCAGCGCGGACGGTACAGCGCTTGACCGTTCTGACAATCCAACAAAAACTACGCTCACCAAATTTTTTGAACTGTGCAATCGAAAGGATGTTTTTGGTACCTTTGCACAAACATGGGTGTTCGGAGCAGCCCCCGTCGAATAGTAACTTGCCAAATGGCCCCATATTTCCATTTCTGCATAAAGTGTTGTTGTAAATTTTTGCACTTGCTTGCCCTGCTTTGCCAAGCGAATCGAAGCTGCGCTCAGCGATCGGAGCGGCAATGCTGGCAAGGAGAAAGACAAGCAAGCTCCACTCGCCGTTTAGACATCAACCAATAAAGCAGTACTCATAATTTTATTTCTGCGCCGCTTTTCTATTTATTCGAAATAATTCTTCAGCCGATCGGGAATAAAAATCATTATCGCTACATAAAATTTGGTGATCCCGACGTGATTGTCTGAGTTGCAGAGTCAAATGTTAAACATTCAAAAGCCTCAACAAATTTTTCGACGTTTTGCACATAATTCTATGCCAAAGCATACATACATACCTACACCGTTGCTGGCTATATAGTTATTCGTCGCGACAATTCGGTCAATGCAGTGAACTAACAAATACATGCAAATGTAGCACAAAGCGGAATCTTACAGCTCGCACAGCTAGACGCATTAGGTGCAATCCCTTTGCTTGCGGTTTTCTTTTATACGTATACAGGGTGTTTCTTCTCTCATACTAAGTGGCTTTGTGAGACCCCAACATGGCAGAACCTGAGCCAAATAATGTCGCGAACGCGGTAATGCCTACTGATATTGATTTTTTTAGGCAAAAGGCGGAGTCAATCGCGCGTTAATTATATGCCATGGACAGATTTCTTTCGGATGGGCTGCTCGTTTGCATCGAGGGTAAGAAATTGGATCACAAGATTGCCTCTCTGGTCAAACATGTCCTCATTCTTGGAGAAGAAGTGTCAAATCAGAGCCAGCAGGTGGGGGAAAATAAACCTATCACCTCTATTTCCGACCATACTAACGCCACATGCAATTATCGCAAATCCTTCGATCATTACATATCCCGATGTCAGGCTTTTTAAATCTAAGCTGCCTCAAAAAAGGTCATTCATTGCATTCATTGCACCATCGGGTGCTGATGCTGAGTTGCCGTCACCGACCGTGGTATCGAACGAGAATGATCCTGAGAGTGCCCTAGTAGCAAGCAAATCTTCCAGACCAGTTAACTTTGTAGCATCGAGGCTCGCAAATAAGCTCTAGTTGGATCCTCATCCGTCTCATGTTCAAATTGCCGCCTTGGAGAATCAATTCTACCTTCAAGCATCGTTCCGTTCTCAAGACGCAAAGTTCTCTCTCTGCACTTTATGTTTATTGTTTTTTGTTTATTTTTGTTTAAAGTTCAACAATGTACAGTTAAACTGTAAGGGTAAAATTACATATCAACTAATTAAACTAAAGGGCCAATGCCAATACTCAGACCCGGTGGGGCTGATTATCGGCTCAGTAGCCGATAAGATCCCACCAACAGCCAAATTTAGGTTAGAGAAGAAGAGAAGAGAAGAGAAGGTAAGGTTTCATAAGAAGGAAGATGGATCGAAGGGTCCCAATTGAGTCCCCGAAGAGCAACGATGAGGAACTGTTTTTGTACTGATTCGAGCATATCCTGAAATTTTTGGTAGTGAGGAGACCAGACACAAGAACCATATTCCAAGATAGGCCGGACCAGAGAAACATACAGAAGTTTTGTAGTATACGGGTCTGTAAATTCCTTAGACCATTTTTTGACAAATCCAAGGACTCCTTTGGCTTTGTTAGAGATAGTAGAGATGTTAGAGTTGAAACAGATTAGGTACAAAGGTAATGCCCAAGTCGTTAACTTTGAAGAGGCGTTGAAGGATAATGTTATTGATAGAGTAATCGAATAGGTATGGCTTATTGCGGTGAAAAGTAATTATATTGCATTTAGACATTTTAAGAGGTAGACTGTTGATAAGGCACCAGTTGTTAAGGGCATCAAGATCTGATTGCAAGGATAGTGGGGACAAGGGGTCACTGTAGGAAAAACATAGCTTAACGTCATCAGCATACATTAGTACACGGGAATGAGATAACATTTGTAGAAGATCCTTAATAAATAGGTTAAATAGCAAGGGACCCAGGTGGCTACCTTAAGGAACCCCCGATGAGACAATAACAGGTTTAGAGAGAGAGGATGCGCCTAACTTTGGACAAGACGCAAAGGATTGACCAATGCCGAATGTTGTTGAAAATTCCCCTAGTTTCTTCGCTGATACGGCCAATTTTTGAGACATCGTAAGACGGTTTTGGGAAGTAGACGGAGATTATTCGCCCTCATCAATTTCGGAGGAGGATATTCAGTGTGAGCAGCATTTTGTTGCGAACTACGTTCGCCTGGATTCCGGAGCTTACTCCGTACGGTTGCCAACTAAAATCAGTTTGGAGGAGTTTGGAGAATCATATCAGCCAACGCTACGTAGATTTCTAAATTTGGAGAGAAAGCTAGCAATAAATTCGTTTAAGGACACATGTCGCCAACTGTAAGTCAGTCAGACCTCTCTCAGTACTTCTTGCCTCACCATTGCGTCCATAAGCAAGAGAGTACAACCACCAAATTGCGTGTCGTGTTGGATGGTTCTTCCATAACAGCGTCTAGAATATCATTAAATGATGCGCTTTACTATGGTGGATACGAGTTCGGCTATTACGAGAGCAGCCGATAGCTTTCCACGATAGCTTTCAACGTTTCCATTATACCAAGTGGTTGGATTCTTCCATAGCCCTTGCTTGGATTCGGGAATCTCCCTTGAATTTCAATGTATTTGTCTCTTATTGAGTTGAGTGGATTCAGGAACTCACTGCTGGAATGACTTGGGATCACGTGCCCACGATGTTTAAACCGGCTATCGAGTGGTTCCACGCCTACTGAACTAATGGATAACAGCCTTTGGATTTCTGGTCCACCATTTTTTCTTTGATTCCGATTTTTCCGATTGGCCTACAGGCTTGCAATTACCGACTAAATAGCCAGAACGTCGTCATGTAGCATTGATTGTTTCAAAGGATAGGATTTCAAAACTCATTCGGATCATAAGGGCAATACAGCAGCAGCACTTTTTGATAGAAATAAAAGCCCTCACCAGCAAGCAGGCTTTATCGCCAAAAATGGTGATGGTGGCCTTTAGAAAGACAGCGGTCCTGCCCCTCCACGATGGATCTGTTGACAGCCCTTGCCTTCCAATGGGAAGTGAATGTTCCGAGCAGACCCCCGCCGAATAGTGGCTTGCCAAATAGCCACATATTTCCATTTCTGCATAAATTGTTGTTGTAAATTCTTGCACATGCGAAGCTGCGGTCAGCGATCGGATCGGCACTGCTGGCAATGAGAAGGGCAAGCAAGAGATAATTGACTTGACAGAATCGCCCTTTAGACATCAACCAATAAAGCAGTACTCGTAATTTTATTTCTGCGCCGTTTTTTATTAACTCGAAATAATTATTCGGCCGATCGGAGATAACACTAGTCGACACGACTTTTCCGCTGTCGTCAAAAATGAGGTCGGCAGAGGCAGAGGTCGGCACCAGACACTGACATATTCTTAGTCTGTTTGACACAGACACGAAGCAAAATGATTCATTTTGTCTGCCGCGGCGCTGAGCAGAATAATGAAACCTCTTGAGCTCAAGGCCGTAGCCACACGATTCATTTTCTTACCAATCAGTAATTTCGGTCTGAGCTCACCGAATCGAAGTGGATCTGATTTGAACCTAACCTGATTTGCTCAACACAGATATGAATCGTGAACTACATTACGAAACTGTAGATGTGGCAGGAATTGTTATTCGCAATGTTCCACTACTAAATGATAGACAAAAAGTTATTTATGACCGCGTTATGCTGGCAGTTTCGACAGGACCAGGGGGGTTCTTTCTTTTAAGTGTACCAGGTGGAGCTGGCAAAACGTTCCACAATTCTATACTTCTTTCCCAAAATACGATAAAAAAAAACAGTGTTACAGTGCTGAAACAGTTGTAATCTTTCAATGGCTCGTTGCATTAAGCGTCTTTATTTTGTGATTGTCCAACTTATAGCCTACTTACACTACGTTTGAGTTATTGAGTTTCGGGCAAAACTCGAGTTTCGGTTACATGGGGAAGCATACGGTTTGCGTTTTGGTTGCGTTTAGTTGGGTTTGTCCAATTTTCCGAATATTTCAACTCTGATCTGCCTGTCGTGGAATTATCACCACTAGTTACACCAAAAATTGGCAGCTCAAAATTTAAATTTTGGCGCGTAAACAATATGACTGTGGAAAAAGGTACATACAATTGTTAAAACCAATACTTCAAACCAATTTTATTATTAAAAACATTATAAATAATGTGGTCGATTTCTAAAATTCGGTCGTAAAAAATTAGCCAAACGCTAAATTGAATTATTGTAAATTAATATAAATTAAATTATTATAAACTGTTACATTCGAAGGTCATCGATAACTGAAAATCGGTGAGAAGCGAAGGGGTAAAAGTCACGAACCGGTTGGCAGGGCAAAATTTGAGGGGTAGGCCTAACTGATACTGGCGCCCTCTAGTCGGGTGATCCTAGAAGAAGTAGGAGAGGCCCGCGCTCTTTGATCCCGTTCGGGAGAGAATATCTCACCCACAAGCGGAGTCCCGGTGCAGATACTCCCACAGAGAGTAGGCCATGGCCTTCAACTACGTTCAAGGGCAATAGAAGAGAGTGGATTAGCGGCCGGTCACTGAGAAAAAAATATAGGGGAGACTAAGCCTAGTGGTAGCAGAGACCAAAGAATCAGTCATCATAGACCCAGACGGAGGTGCTTCTTGTGTTGCGCAGAAGAGAAAAATTAAAAGTGAAAGTTTCCAAAGTGAGTGGGATGAGGATGGAGTAGTGGCCATCAACCTTATGCTACAATACCATTTCAGGAGACTGGGATCAGGAAAAGAGGAGGATTCAGAGCTGACCAGTAGAAAAAAGGAGGCGATCCAACAAAATAGTCAAAATAGCCTCTCTTGTAATCTCTTGTCGATTTTTCGGTTTCAAGATTCATGAACGGGATCCCCAATTTATACATTTAGCTGTCCATCTTGAAGACTGCCAGCGCGGACGGTACAGCGCTTGACCGTGCTGACAATCCAACAAAAACTACGCTCACCAAATTTTTTGAACTGTGCAATCGAAAGGATGTTTTTGGTACCTTTGCACAAACATGGGTGTTCGGAGCAGCCCCCGTCGAATAGTAACTTGCCAAATGGCCCCATATTTCCATTTCTGCATAAAGTGTTGTTGTAAATTTTTGCACTTGCTTGCCCTGCTTTGCCAAGCGAATCAAAGCTGCGCTCAGCGATCGGAGCGGCAATGCTGGCAAGGAGAAAGACAAGCAAGCTCCACTCGCCGTTTAGACATCAACCAATAAAGCAGTACTCATAATTTTATTTCTGCGCCGCTTTTCTATTTATTCGAAATAATTCTTCGGCCGATCGGGAATAAAAATCATTATCGCTACATAAAATTTGGTGATCCCGACGTGATTGTCTGAGTTGCAGAGTCAAATGTTAAACATTCAAAAGCCTCAACAAATGTTTCGACGTTTTGCACATAATTCTATGCCAAAGCATACATACATACCTACACCGTTGCTGGCTATATAGTTATTCGTCGCGACAATTCGGTCAATGCAGTGAACTAACAAATACATGCAAATGTAGCACAAAGCGGAATCTTACAGCTCGCACAGCTAGACGCATTAGGTGCAATCCCTTTGCTTGCGGTTTTCTTTTATACGTATACAGGGTGTTTCTTCTCTCATACTAAGTGGCTTTGTGAGACCCCAACATGGCAGAACCTGAGCCAAATAATGTCGCGAACGCGGTAATGCCTACTGATATTGATTTTTTTAGGCAAAAGGCGGAGTCAATCGCGCGTTAATTATATGCCATGGACAGATTTCTTTTGGATGGGCTGCTCGTTTGCATCGTGGGTAAGAAATTGGATCACAAGATTGCCTCTCTGGTCAAACATGTCCTCATTCTTGGAGAAGAAGTGTCAAATCAGAGCCAGCAGGTGGGAGAAAATAAACCTATCACCTCTATTTCCGACCATACTAACGCCACATGCAATTATCGCAAATCCTTCGGTCATTACATATCCCGATGTCAGGCTTTTTAAATCTAAGCTGCCTCAAAAAAGGTCATTCATTGCATTCATTGCACCATCGGGTGCTGATGCTGAGTTGCCGTCACCGACTGTGGTATCGAACGAGAATGATCCTGAGAGTGCCCTAGTAGCAAGCAAATCTTCCAGCCCTCTCCACTCAAGCTCGAACTCTCTGCTTAGCCAACATGTGTTGCTAGCTACTGCAGTTGTATACATCAAAGGCCGTTATGGACAGCTTATCCCATGTCGTGCCATTTTGGATCCCGCTTCTTAAGTTAACTTTGTAGCATCGAGGCTCGCAAATAAGCTCTAGTTGGATCCTCATCCGTCTCATGTTCAAATTGCCGCCTTGGAGAATCAATTCTACCTTCAAGCATCGTTCCGTTCTCAAGACGCAAAGTTCTCTCTCTGCACTTTATGTTTATTGTTTTTTGTTTATTTTTGTTTAAAGTTCAACAATGTACAGTTAAACTGTAAGGGTAAAATTACATATCAACTAATTAAACTAAAGGGCCAATGCCAATACTCAGACCCGGTGGGGCTGATTATCGGCTCAGTAGCCGATAAGATCCCACCAACAGCCAAATTTAGGTTAGAGAAGAAGAGAAGAGAAGAGAAGGTAAGGTTTCATAAGAAGGAAGATGGATCGAAGGGTCCCAATTGAGTCCCCGAAGAGCAACGATGAGGAACTGTTTTTGTACTGATTCGAGCATATCCTGAAATTTTTGGTAGTGAGGAGACCAGACACAAGAACCATATTCCAAGATAGGCCGGACCAGAGAAACATACAGAAGTTTTGTAGTATACGGGTCTGTAAATTCCTTAGACCATTTTTTGACAAATCCAAGGACTCCTTTGGCTTTGTTAGAGATAGTAGAGATGTTAGAGTTGAAACAGATTAGGTACAAAGGTAATGCCCAAGTCGTTAACTTTGAAGAGGCGTTGAAGGATAATGTTATTGATAGAGTAATCGAATAGGTATGGCTTATTGCGGTGAAAAGTAATTATATTGCATTTAGACATTTTAAGAGGTAGACTGTTGATAAGGCACCAGTTGTTAAGGGCATCAAGATCTGATTGCAAAGATAGTGGGGACAAGGGGTCACTGTAGGAAAAACATAGCTTAACGTCATCAGCATACATTAGTACACGGGAATGAGATAAAATTTGTAGAAGATCCTTAATAAATAGGTTAAATAGCAAGGGACCCAGGTGGCTACCTTAAGGAACCCCCGATGAGACAATAACAGGTTTAGAGAGAGAGGATGCGCCTAACTTTGGACAAGACGCAAAGGATTGACCAATGCCGAATGTTGTTGAAAATTCCCCTAGTTTCTTCGCTGATACGGCCAATTTTTGAGACATCGTAAGACGGTTTTGGGAAGTAGACGGAGATTATTCGCCCTCATCAATTTCGGAGGAGGATATTCAGTGTGAGCAGCATTTTGTTGCGAACTACGTTCGCCTGGATTCCGGAGCTTACTCCGTACGGTTGCCAACTAAAATCAGTTTGGAGGAGTTTGGAGAATCATATCAGCCAACGCTACGTAGATTTCTAAATTTGGAGAGAAAGCTAGCAATAAATTCGTTTAAGGACACATGTCGCCAACTGTAAGTCAGTCAGACCTCTCTCAGTACTTCTTGCCTCACCATTGCGTCCATAAGCAAGAGAGTACAACCACCAAATTGCGTGTCGTGTTGGATGGTTCTGCCATAACAGCGTCTAGAATATCATTAAATGATGCGCTTTACTATGGTGGATACGAGTTCGGCTATTACGAGAGCAGCCGATAGCTTTCCACGATAGCTTTCAACGTTTCCATTATACCAAGTGGTTGGATTCTTCCATAGCCCTTGCTTGGATTCGGGAATCTCCCTTGAATTTCAATGTATTTGTCTCTTATTGAGTTGAGTGGATTCAGGAACTCACTGCTGGAATGACTTGGGATCACGTGCCCACGATGTTTAAACCGGCTATCGAGTGGTTCCACGCCTACTGAACTAATGGATAACTACCTTTGGATTTCTGGTCCACCATTTTTTCTTTGATTCCGATTTTTCCGATTGGCCTACAGGCTTGCAATTACCGACTAAATAGCCAGAACGTCGTCATGTAGCATTGATTGTTTCAAAGGATAGGATTTCAAAACTCATTCGGATCATAAGGGCAATACAGCAGCAGCACTTTTGATAGAAATAAAAGCCCTCACCAGCAAGCAGGCTTTATCGCCAAAAATGGTGATGGTGGCCTTTAGAAAGACAGCGGTCCTGCCCCTCCACGATGGATCTGTTGACAGCCCTTGCCTTCCAATGGGAAGTGAATGTTCCGAGCAGACCCCCGCCGAATAGTGGCTTGCCAAATAGCCACATATTTCCATTTCTGCATAAATTGTTGTTGTAAATTCTTGCACATGCGAAGCTGCGGTCAGCGATCGGATCGGCACTGCTGGCAATGAGAAGGGCAAGCAAGAGATAATTGACTTGACATAATCGCCCTTTAGACATCAACCAATAAAGCAGTACTCGTAATTTTATTTCTGCGCCGTTTTTTATTAACTCGAAATAATTATTCGGCCGATCGGAGATAACACTAGTCGACACGACTTTTCCGCTGTCGTCAAAAATGACTTTTTCTGATAGATTTGGATGTTTAAACATTTTTAAAGAATGTTGTTTTTTTATTCGTGTATTTTTTTTAATGAATTTTTAAATAATGTGGTATTTTTTGTCATAGGTAGTGCTTCTATTTTTAATTTTTTTTTCTTTAAAAAATTGTATATCTCCAAATCCAAAGTCATTTTTAACGACAGCGGAAAAAAAAAGTGGAATTTTGTCGAGTAGTGTAATCGATCAAACGAAAAAATGGATGCCCCGCAAGCAAGGGAAACCAGTTGATGAGTGCTCCGGTTTATTCAAAACAAAAGCTTAGGTCGTGTATATGCAGCAGAGGTCGGCACCAGACACTGACATATTCTTAGTCTGTTTGACACAGACACGAAGCAAAATGATTCATTTTGTCTGCCGCGGCGCTGAGCAGAATAATGAAACCTCTTGAGCTCAAGGCCGTAGCCACACGATTCATTTTCTTACCAATCAGTAATTTCGGTCTGAGCTCACCGAATCGAAGTGGATCTGATTTGAACCTAACCTGATTTGCTCAACACAGATATGAATCGTGAACTACATTACGAAACTGTAGATGTGGCAGGAATTGTTATTCGCAATGTTCCACTACTAAATGATAGACAAAAAGTTATTTATGACCGCGTTATGCTGGCAGTTTCGACAGGACCAGGGGGGTTCTTTCTTTTAAGTGTACCAGGTGGAGCTGGCAAAACGTTCCACAATTCTATACTTCTTTCCCAAAATACGATAAAAAAAAACAGTGTTACAGTGCTGAAACAGTTGTAATCTTTCAATGGCTCGTTGCATTAAGCGTCTTTATTTTGTGATTGTCCAACTTATAGCCTACTTACACTACGTTTGAGTTATTGAGTTTCGGGCAAAACTCGAGTTTCGGTTACATGGGGAAGCATACGGTTTGCGTTTTGGTTGCGTTTAGTTGGGTTTGTCCAATTTTCCGAATATTTCAACTCTGATCTGCCTGTCGTGGAATTATCACCACTAGTTACACCAAAAATTGGCAGCTCAAAATTTAAATTTTGGCGCGTGAACAATATGACTGTGGAAAAAGGTACATACAATTGTTAAAACCAATACTTCAAACCAATTTTATTATTAAAAACATTATAAATAATGTGGTCGATTTCTAAAATTCGGTCGTAAAAAATTAGCCAAACGCTAAATTGAATTATTGTAAATTAATATAAATTAAATTATTATAAACTGTTACATTCGAAGGTCATCGATAACTGAAAATCGGTGAGAAGCGAAGGGGTAAAAGTCACGAACCGGTTGGCAGGGCAAAATTTGAGGGGTAGGCCTAACTGATACTGGCGCCCTCTAGTCGGGTGATCCTAGAAGAAGTAGGAGAGGCCCGCGCTCTTTGATCCCGTTCGGGAGAGAATATCTCACCCACAAGCGGAGTCCCGGTGCAGATACTCCCACAGAGAGTAGGCCATGGCCTTCAACTAAGTTCAAGGGCAATAGAAGAGAGTGGATTAGCGGCCGGTCACTGAGAAAAAAATATAGGGGAGACTAAGCCTAGTGGTAGCAGAGACCAAAGAATCAGTCATCATAGACCCAGACGGAGGTGCTTCTTGTGTTGCGCAGAAGAGAAAAATTAAAAGTGAAAGTTTCCAAAGTGAGTGGGATGAGGATGGAGTAGTGGCCATCAACCTTATGCTACAATACCATTTCAGGAGACTGGGATCAGGAAAAGAGGAGGATTCAGAGCTGACCAGGAGAAAAAAGGAGGCGATCCAACTAAATAGTCAAAATAGCCTCTCTTGTAATCTCTTGTCGATTTTTCGGTTTCAAGATTCATGAACGGGATCCCCAATTTATACATTTAGCTGTCCATCTTGAAGACTGCCAGCGCGGACGGTACAGCGCTTGACCGTGCTGACAATCCAACAAAAACTACGCTCACCAAATTTTTTGAACTGTGCAATCGAAAGGATGTTTTTGGTACCTTTGCACAAACATGGGTGTTCGGAGCAGCCCCCGTCGAATAGTAACTTGCCAAATGGCCCCATATTTCCATTTCTGCATAAAGTGTTGTTGTAAATTTTTGCACTTGCTTGCCCTGCTTTGCCAAGCGAATCGAAGCTGCGCTCAGCGATCGGAGCGGCAATGCTGGCAAGGAGAAAGACAAGCAAGCTCCACTCGCCGTTTAGACATCAACCAATAAAGCAGTACTCATAATTTTATTTCTGCGCCGCTTTTCTATTTATTCGAAATAATTCTTCGGCCGATCGGGAATAAAAATCATTATCGCTACATAAAATTTGGTGATCCCGACGATGTTAAACATTCAAAAGCCTCAACAAATTTTTCGACGTTTTGCACATAATTCTATGCCAAAGCATACATACATACCTACACCGTTGCTGGCTATATAGTTATTCGTCGCGACAATTCGGTCAATGCAGTGAACTAACAAATACATGCAAATGTAGCACAAAGCGGAATCTTACAGCTCGCACAGCTAGACGCATTAGGTGCAATCCCTTTGCTTGCGGTTTTCTTTTATACGTATACAGGGTGTTTCTTCTCTCATACTAAGTGGCTTTGTGAGACCCCAACATGGCAGAACCTGAGCCAAATAATGTCGCGAACGCGGTAATGCCTACTGATATTGATTTTTTTAGGCAAAAGGCGGAGTCAATCGCGCGTTAATTATATGCCATGGACAGATTTCTTTCGGATGGGCTGCTCGTTTGCATCGAGGGTAAGAAATTGGATCACAAGATTGCCTCTCTGGTCAAACATGTCCTCATTCTTGGAGAAGAAGTGTCAAATCAGAGCCAGCAGGTGGGAGAAAATAAACCTATCACCTCTATTTCCGACCATACTAACGCCACATGCAATTATCGCAAATCCTTCGGTCATTACATATCCCGATGTCAGGCTTTTTAAATCTAAGCTGCCTCAAAAAAGGTCATTCATTGCATTCATTGCACCATCGGGTGCTGATGCTGAGTTGCCGTCACCGACCGTGGTATCGAACGAGAATGATCCTGAGAGTGCCCTAGTAGCAAGCAAATCTTCCAGCCCTCTCCACTCAAGCTCGAACTCTCTGCTTAGCCAACATGTGTTGCTAGCTACTGCAGTTGTATACATCAAAGGCCGTTATGGACAGCTTATCCCATGTCGTGCCATTTTGGATCCCGCTTCTTAAGTTAACTTTGTAGCATCGAGGCTCGCAAATAAGCTCTAGTTGGATCCTCATCCGTCTCATGTTCAAATTGCCGCCTTGGAGAATCAATTCTACCTTCAAGCATCGTTCCGTTCTCAAGACGCAAAGTTCTCTCTCTGCACTTTATGTTTATTGTTTTTTGTTTATTTTTGTTTAAAGTTCAACAATGTACAGTTAAACTGTAAGGGTAAAATTACATATCAACTAATTAAACTAAAGGGCCAATGCCAATACTCAGACCCGGTGGGGCTGATTATCGGCTCAGTAGCCGATAAGATCCCACCAACAGCCAAATTTAGGTTAGAAGATAGGCCGGACCAGAGAAACATACAGAAGTTTTGTAGTATACGGGTCTGTAAATTCCTTAGACCATTTTTTGACAAATCCAAGGACTCCTTTGGCTTTGTTAGAGATAGTAGAGATGTTAGAGTTGAAACAGATTAGGTACAAAGGTAATGCCCAAGTCGTTAACTTTGAAGAGGCGTTGAAGGATAATGTTATTGATAGAGTAATCGAATAGGTATGGCTTATTGCGGTGAAAAGTAATTATATTGCATTTAGACATTTTAAGAGGTAGACTGTTGATAAGGCACCAGTTGTTAAGGGCATCAAGATCTGATTGCAAGGATAGTGGGGACAAGGGGTCACTGTAGGAAAAACATAGCTTAACGTCATCAGCATACATTAGTACACGGGAATGAGATAACATTTGTAGAAGATCCTTAATAAATAGGTTAAATAGCAAGGGACCCAGGTGGCTACCTTAAGGAACCCCCGATGAGACAATAACAGGTTTAGAGAGAGAGGATGCGCCTAACTTTGGACAAGACGCAAAGGATTGACCAATGCCGAATGTTGTTGAAAATTCCCCTAGTTTCTTCGCTGATACGGCCAATTTTTGAGACATCGTAAGACGGTTTTGGGAAGTAGACGGAGATTATTCGCCCTCATCAATTTCGGAGGAGGATATTCAGTGTGAGCAGCATTTTGTTGCGAACTACGTTCGCCTGGATTCCGGAGCTTACTCCGTACGGTTGCCAACTAAAATCAGTTTGGAGGAGTTTGGAGAATCATATCAGCCAACGCTACGTAGATTTCTAAATTTGGAGAGAAAGCTAGCAATAAATTCGTTTAAGGACACATGTCGCCAACTGTAAGTCAGTCAGACCTCTCTCAGTACTTCTTGCCTCACCATTGCGTCCATAAGCAAGAGAGTACAACCACCAAATTGCGTGTCGTGTTGGATGGTTCTGCCATAACAGCGTCTAGAATATCATTAAATGATGCGCTTTACTATGGTGGATACGAGTTCGGCTATTACGAGAGCAGCCGATAGCTTTCCACGATAGCTTTCAACGTTTCCATTATACCAAGTGGTTGGATTCTTCCATAGCCCTTGCTTGGATTCGGGAATCTCCCTTGAATTTCAATGTATTTGTCTCTTATTGAGTTGAGTGGATTCAGGAACTCACTGCTGGAATGACTTGGGATCACGTGCCCACGATGTTTAAACCGGCTATCGAGTGGTTCCACGCCTACTGAACTAATGGATAACAACCTTTGGATTTCTGGTCCACCATTTTTTCTTTGATTCCGATTTTTCCGATTGGCCTACAGGCTTGCAATTACCGACTAAATAGCCAGAACGTCGTCATGTAGCATTGATTGTTTCAAAGGATAGGATTTCAAAACTCATTCGGATCATAAGGGCAATACAGCAGCAGCACTTTTTGATAGAAATAAAAGCCCTCACCAGCAAGCAGGCTTTATCGCCAAAAATGGTGATGGTGGCCTTTAGAAAGACAGCGGTCCTGCCCCTCCACGATGGATCTGTTGACAGCCCTTGCCTTCCAATGGGAAGTGAATGTTCCGAGCAGACCCCCGCCGAATAGTGGCTTGCCAAATAGCCACATATTTCCATTTCTGCATAAATTGTTGTTGTAAATTCTTGCACATGCGAAGCTGCGGTCAGCGATCGGATCGGCACTGCTGGCAATGAGAAGGGCAAGCAAGAGATAATTGACTTGACATAATCGCCCTTTAGACATCAACCAATAAAGCAGTACTCGTAATTTTATTTCTGCGCCGTTTTTTATTAACTCGAAATAATTATTCGGCCGATCGGAGATAACACTAGTCGACACGACTTTTCCGCTGTCGTCAAAAATGACTTTTTCTGATAGATTTGGATGTTTAAACATTTTTAAAGAATGTTGTTTTTTTATTCGTGTATTTTTTTTAATGAATTTTTAAATAATGTGGTATTTTTTGTCATAGGTAGTGCTTCTATTTTTAATTTTTTTTTTCTTTGAAAAATTGTATATCTCCAAATCCAAAGTCATTTTTAACGACAGCGGAAAAAAAAAGTGGAATTTTGTCGAGTAGTGTAATCGATCAAACGAAAAAATGGATGCCCCGCAAGCAAGGGAAACCAGTTGATGAGTGCTCCGGTTTATTCAAAACAAAAAGTTTAGGTCGTGTATATGCAGCAGAGGTCGGC
Source organism: Drosophila affinis (assembly GCA_037356375.1). Classification (NCBI taxonomy): domain Eukaryota; kingdom Metazoa; phylum Arthropoda; class Insecta; order Diptera; family Drosophilidae; genus Drosophila; species Drosophila affinis. Next base: position 20,483,505 of record JAZHFB010000003.1, read on the forward strand.
ACCAGACACTGACATATTCTTAGTCTGTTTGACACAGACACGAAGCAAAATGATTCATTTTGTCTGCCGCGGCGCTGAGCAGAATAATGAAACCTCTTGAGCTCAAGGCCGTAGCCACACGATTCATTTTCTTACCAATCAGTAATTTCGGTCTGAGCTCACCGAATCGAAGTGGATCTGATTTGAACCTAACCTGATTTGCTCAACACAGATATGAATCGTGAACTACATTACGAAACTGTAGATGTGGCAGGAATTGTTATTCGCAATGTTCCACTACTAAATGATAGACAAAAAGTTATTTATGACCGCGTTATGCTGGCAGTTTCGACAGGACCAGGGGGGTTCTTTCTTTTAAGTGTACCAGGTGGAGCTGGCAAAACGTTCCACAATTCTATACTTCTTTCCCAAAATACGATAAAAAAAAACAGTGTTACAGTGCTGAAACAGTTGTAATCTTTCAATGGCTCGTTGCATTAAGCGTCTTTATTTTGTGATTGTCCAACTTATAGCCTACTTACACTACGTTTGAGTTATTGAGTTTCGGGCAAAACTCGAGTTTCGGTTACATGGGGAAGCATACGGTTTGCGTTTTGGTTGCGTTTAGTTGGGTTTGTCCAATTTTCCGAATATTTCAACTCTGATCTGCCTGTCGTGGAATTATCACCACTAGTTACACCAAAAATTGGCAGCTCAAAATTTAAATTTTGGCGCGTAAACAATATGACTGTGGAAAAAGGTACATACAATTGTTAAAACCAATACTTCAAACCAATTTTATTATTAAAAACATTATAAATAATGTGGTCGATTTCTAAAATTCGGTCGTAAAAAATTAGCCAAACGCTAAATTGAATTATTGTAAATTAATATAAATTAAATTATTATAAACTGTTACATTCGAAGGTCATCGATAACTGAAAATCGGTGAGAAGCGAAGGGGTAAAAGTCACGAACCGGTTGGCAGGGCAAAATTTGAGAGGTAGGCCTAACTGATACTGGCGCCCTCTAGTCGGGTGATCCTAGAAGAAGTAGGAGAGGCCCGCGCTCTTTGATCCCGTTCGGGAGAGAATATCTCACCCACAAGCGGAGTCCCGGTGCAGATACTCCCACAGAGAGTAGGCCATGGCCTTCAACTAAGTTCAAGGGCAATAGAAGAGAGTGGATTAGCGGCCGGTCACTGAGAAAAAAATATAGGGGAGACTAAGCCTAGTGGTAGCAGAGACCAAAGAATCAGTCATCATAGACCCAGACGGAGGTGCTTCTTGTGTTGCGCAGAAGAGAAAGATTAAAAGTGAAAGTTTCCAAAGTGAGTGGGATGAGGATGGAGTAGTGGCCATCAACCTTATGCTACAATACCATTTCAGGAGACTGGGATCAGGAAAAGAGGAGGATTCAGAGCTGACCAGGAGAAAAAAGGAGGCGATCCAACAAAATAGTCAAAATAGCCTCTCTTGTAATCTCTTGTCGATTTTTCGGTTTCAAGATTCATGAACGGGATCCCCAATTTATACATTTAGCTGTCCATCTTGAAGACTGCCAGCGCGGACGGTACAGCGCTTGACCGTGCTGACAATCCAACAAAAACTACGCTCACCAAATTTTTTGAACTGTGCAATCGAAAGGATGTTTTTGGTACCTTTGCACAAACATGGGTGTTCGGAGCAGCCCCCGTCGAATAGTAACTTGCCAAATGGCCCCATATTTCCATTTCTGCATAAAGTGTTGTTGTAAATTTTTGCACTTGCTTGCCCTGCTTTGCCAAGCGAATCGAAGCTGCGCTCAGCGATCGGAGCGGCAATGCTGGCAAGGAGAAAGACAAGCAAGCTCCACTCGCCGTTTAGACATCAACCAATAAAGCAGTACTCATAATTTTATTTCTGCGCCGCTTTTCTATTTATTCGAAATAATTCTTCGGCCGATCGGGAATAAAAATCATTATCGCTACATAAAATTTGGTGATCCCGACGTGATTGTCTGAGTTGCAGAGTCAAATGTTAAACATTCAAAAGCCTCAACAAATTTTTCGACGTTTTGCACATAATTCTATGCCAAAGCATACATACATACCTACACCGTTGCTGGCTATATAGTTATTCGTCGCGACAATTCGGTCAATGCAGTGAACTAACAAATACATGCAAATGTAGCACAAAGCGGAATCTTACAGCTCGCACAGCTAGACGCATTAGGTGCAATCCCTTTGCTTGCGGTTTTCTTTTATACGTATACAGGGTGTTTCTTCTCTCATACTAAGTGGCTTTGTGAGACCCCAACATGGCAGAACCTGAGCCAAATAATGTCACGAACGCGGTAATGCCTACTGATATTGATTTTTTTAGGCAAAAGGCGGAGTCAATCGCGCGTTAATTATATGCCATGGACAGATTTCTTTCGGATGGGCTGCTCGTTTGCATCGTGGGTAAGAAATTGGATCACAAGATTGCCTCTCTGGTCAAACATGTCCTCATTCTTGGAGAAGAAGTGTCAAATCAGAGCCAGCAGGTGGGAGAAAATAAACCTATCACCTCTATTTCCGACCATACTAACGCCACATGCAATTATCGCAAATCCTTCGGTCATTACATATCCCGATGTCAGGCTTTTTAAATCTAAGCTGCCTCAAAAAAGGTCATTCATTGCATTCATTGCACCATCGGGTGCTGATGCTGAGTTGCCGTCACCGACCGTGGTATCGAACGAGAATGATCCTGAGAGTGCCCTAGTAGCAAGCAAATCTTCCAGCCCTCTCCACTCAAGCTCGAACTCTCTGCTTAGCCAACATGTGTTGCTAGCTACTGCAGTTGTATACATCAAAGGCCGTTATGGACAGCTTATCCCATGTCGTGCCATTTTGGATCCCGCTTCTTAAGTTAACTTTGTAGCATCGAGGCTCGCAAATAAGCTCTAGTTGGATCCTCATCCGTCTCATGTTCAAATTGCCGCCTTGGAGAATCAATTCTACCTTCAAGCATCGTTCCGTTCTCAAGACGCAAAGTTCTCTCTCTGCACTTTATGTTTATTGTTTTTTGTTTATTTTTGTTTAAAGTTCAACAATGTACAGTTAAACTGTAAGGGTAAAATTACATATCAACTAATTAAACTAAAGGGCCAATGCCAATACTCAGACCCGGTGGGGCTGATTATCGGCTCAGTAGCCGATAAGATCCCACCAACAGCCAAATTTAGGTTAGAAGATAGGCCGGACCAGAGAAACATACAGAAGTTTTGTAGTATACGGGTCTGTAAATTCCTTAGACCATTTTTTGACAAATCCAAGGACTCCTTTGGCTTTGTTAGAGATAGTAGAGATGTTAGAGTTGAAACAGATTAGGTACAAAGGTAATGCCCAAGTCGTTAACTTTGAAGAGGCGTTGAAGGATAATGTTATTGATAGAGTAATCGAATAGGTATGGCTTATTGCGGTGAAAAGTAATTATATTGCATTTAGACATTTTAAGAGGTAGACTGTTGATAAGGCACCAGTTGTTAAGGGTTAAGGTTAAATAGCAAGGGACCCAGGTGGCTACCTTAAGGAACCCCCGATGAGACAATAACAGGTTTAGAGAGAGAGGATGCGCCTAACTTTGGACAAGACGCAAAGGATTGACCAATGCCGAATGTTGTTGAAAATTCCCCTAGTTTCTTCGCTGATACGGCCAATTTTTGAGACATCGTAAGACGGTTTTGGGAAGTAGACGGAGATTATTCGCCCTCATCAATTTCGGAGGAGGATATTCAGTGTGAGCAGCATTTTGTTGCGAACTACGTTCGCCTGGATTCCGGAGCTTACTCCGTACGGTTGCCAACTAAAATCAGTTTGGAGGAGTTTGGAGAATCATATCAGCCAACGCTACGTAGATTTCTAAATTTGGAGAGAAAGCTAGCAATAAATTCGTTTAAGGACACATGTCGCCAACTGTAAGTCAGTCAGACCTCTCTCAGTACTTCTTGCCTCACCATGGCGTCCATAAGCAAGAGAGTACAACCACCAAATTGCGTGTCGTGTTGGATGGTTCTGCCATAACAGCGTCTAGAATATCATTACATGATGCGCTTTACTATGGTGGATACGAGTTCGGCTATTACGAGAGCAGCCGATAGCTTTCCACGATAGCTTTCAACGTTTCCATTATACCAAGTGGTTGGATTCTTCCATAGCCCTTGCTTGGATTCGGGAATCTCCCTTGAATTTCAATGTATTTGTCTCTTATTGAGTTGAGTGGATTCAGGAACTCACTGCTGGAATGACTTGGGATCACGTGCCCACGATGTTTAAACCGGCTATCGAGTGGTTCCACGCCTACTGAACTAATGGATAACAACCTTTGGATTTCTGGTCCACCATTTTTTCTTTGATTCCGATTTTTCCGATTGGCCTACAGGCTTGCAATTACCGACTAAATAGCCAGAACGTCGTCATGTAGCATTGATTGTTTCAAAGGATAGGATTTCAAAACTCATTCGGATCATAAGGGCAATACAGCAGCAGCACTTTTTGATAGAAATAAAAGCCCTCACCAGCAAGCAGGCTTTATCGCCAAAAATGGTGATGGTGGCCTTTAGAAAGACAGCGGTCCTGCCCCTCCACGATGGATCTGTTGACAGCCCTTGCCTTCCAATGGGAAGTGAATGTTCCGAGCAGACCCCCGCCGAATAGTGGCTTGCCAAATAGCCACATATTTCCATTTCTGCATAAATTGTTGTTGTAAATTCTTGCACATGCGAAGCTGCGGTCAGCGATCGGATCGGCACTGCTGGCAATGAGAAGGGCAAGCAAGAGATAATTGACTTGACATAATCGCCCTTTAGACATCAACCAATAAAGCAGTACTCGTAATTTTATTTCTGCGCCGTTTTTTATTAACTCGAAATAATTATTCGGCCGATCGGAGATAACACTAGTCGACACGACTTTTCCGCTGTCGTCAAAAATGACTTTTTCTGATAGATTTGGATGTTTAAACATTTTTAAAGAATGTTGTTTTTTTATTCGTGTATTTTTTTTAATGAATTTTTAAATAATGTGGTATTTTTTGTCATAGGTAGTGCTTCTATTTTTAATTTTTTTTTTCTTTAAAAAATTTTATATCTCCAAATCCAAAGTCATTTTTAACGACAGCGGAAAAAAAAGTGGAATTTTGTCGAGTAGTGTAATCGATCAAACGAAAAAATGGATGCCCCGCAAGCAAGGGAAACCAGTTGATGAGTGCTCCGGTTTATTCAAAGCAAAAAGTTTAGGTCGTGTATATGCAGCAGAGGTCGGCACCAGACACTGACATATTCTTAGTCTGTTTGACACAGACACGAAGCAAAATGATTCATTTTGTCTACCGCGGCGCTGAGCAGAATAATGAAACCTCTTGAGCTCAAGGCCGTAGCCACACGATTCATTTTCTTACCAATCAGTAATTTCGGTCTGAGCTCACCGAATCGAAGTGGATCTGATTTGAACCTAACCTGATTTGCTCAACACAGATATGAATCGTGAACTACATTACGAAACTGTAGATGTGGCAGGAATTGTTATTCGCAATGTTCCACTACTAAATGATAGACAAAAAGTTATTTATGACCGCGTTATGCTGGCAGTTTCGACAGGACCAGGGGGGTTCTTTCTTTTAAGTGTACCAGGTGGAGCTGGCAAAACGTTCCACAATTCTATACTTCTTTCCCAAAATACGATAAAAAAAAACAGTGTTGCAGTGCTGAAACAGTTGTAATCTTTCAATGGCTCGTTGCATTAAGCGTCTTTATTTTGTGATTGTCCAACTTATAGCCTACTTACACTACGTTTGAGTTATTGAGTTTCGGGCAAAACTCGAGTTTCGTTTACATGGGGAAGCATACGGTTTGCGTTTTGGTTGCGTTTAGTTGGGTTTGTCCAATTTTCCGAATATTTCAACTCTGATCTGCCTGTCGTGGAATTATCACCACTAGTTACACCAAAAATTGGCAGCTCAAAATTTAAATTTTGGCGCGTAAACAATATGACTGTGGAAAAAGGTACATACAATTGTTAAAACCAATACTTCAAACCAATTTTATTATTAAAAACATTATAAATAATGTGGTCGATTTCTAAAATTCGGTCGTAAAAAATTAGCCAAACGCTAAATTGAATTATTGTAAATTAATATAAATTAAATTATTATAAACTGTTACATTCGAAGGTCATCGATAACTGAAAATCGGTGAGAAGCGAAGGGGTAAAAGTCACGAACCGGTTGGCAGGGCAAAATTTGAGGGGTAGGCCTAACTGATACTGGCGCCCTCTAGTCGGGTGATCCTAGAAGAAGTAGGAGAGGCCCGCGCTCTTTGATCCCGTTCGGGAGAGAATATCTCACCCACAAGCGGAGTCCCGGTGCAGATACTCCCACAGAGAGTAGGCCATGGCCTTCAACTAAGTTCAAGGGCAATAGAAGAGAGTGGACTAGCGGCCGGTCACTGAGAAAAAAATATAGGGGAGACTAAGCCTAGTGGTAGCAGAGACCAAAGAATCAGTCATCATAGACCCAGACGGAGGTGCTTCTTGTGTTGCGCAGAAGAGAAAGATTAAAAGTGAAAGTTTCCAAAGTGAGTGGGATGAGGATGGAGTAGTGGCCATCAACCTTATGCTACAATACCATTTCAGGAGACTGGGATCAGGAAAAGAGGAGGATTCAGAGCTGACCAGGAGGAAAAAGGAGTCGATCCAATAAAATAGTCAAAATAGCCTCTCTTGTAATTATTCCAGGTCCTCAGCTCGGCTCGGGAGTGCCCGAAAGAGGAGCAAATCGAAAAAACTTGAGTTCGGCAGAGGCCCCCCAAAGCATCTCTTATAATTTATATTAGTTTATTATAGTCCATGTCCATATTTATTTAATTGTATTCCTATATCTGTAATTCTAAGAATTATAGTTATTTATATTTATACATATTTATATTTATATATTTACTTATATAGTGAGGGGGGGATTTGAAGGCCGAAAAATCAGTCAGGGAGATTCGCGACGCTGACAGGATATGAATCTCAGGCAGGGAGGGTACGTCGGAGGTAAAACATCCACACCTCGCCAGCTCCACGTCTATTTGTGAGTTATGTAGATCATGTGTGTATATATATATATATTTTTGTTTGTTCTTTTTGAGTTAGAGATGTCCAATTTGTTGGTTTATTGTGCGACCGGAGGGCTTGGGAAACACCCAGCCCTGGGATGACTGGCTAGCCGGCCCTGCCCCACCACCAAGAGGTTCGTAACAATAAATGGCGCCCAATCTTAGACAGAGAGTGGAGCCGCAGTCCTGGCTCGACCACAAAGTGAGAGAGTAGAGCTGTGAGTCCAAAGAATGTCGAAGGAAATATAAATTTCCAGCAGAGAGGAGCGATCTCAGGTGGTACTCTGCAATCTGAGTACTTCAGTGTTCCGGTGGCCTATGAGCGACTATAAAAGTTGGCTCATCGATGCACGGAACAGAGGTATCTGGAAAGACAGAAAAGAAGCCCACAAATTAATTTGTTTTTTTTTGTTGGTAGATAATTTGCACTTATCTGACAAACAGAAGCAGGTTCTCTCAAGTGGGGATTTGGTTTGGCACTGGTAGAGGAGAAGCCTCGACCAGTAAGCAAGCTGTCCGATGCCTGGTGTGCGCCAAGGGAGCCTGCATTGAAGAAATAGCGTTAGATGAATGCGGATAAGTTGTGATAGTTACTTTCCCTGCTTACCGCTGGAGGAGGATCGGGAGGAGTAGTTTCTCGAGGAGATTTTTAGTTTTGAGTGGCCCGTGGAGACATAAGTCGACCACGAGTTGCACTCGGAACAGCTACGTTTTCCGTTTCCGTTTTCCGTGAAGAGCTTCCAGTTGAGTAGCAGGCAAGAAGTGGCAAGTGTAGGGAAGTACGCGCCCTTGACTCTCGATCTCCGGTAGAAGATGAGACGAGTCAACAGTGCTCGCGAAGACTAGACGTTGGATAGGGTTAGACGTAGAAAACCGGATGGCGAGTTGTCTCCCAAAGGTGTTCTGGTTCCTTTCCCCCTTTATTTATTTCTGTTTTTTTTTTGTTGCATTTTAGATTTTGTGTTGAAGTTCCGCATGTAGGGGTTATAAGTGACAAGAAGGCAAGAAGTGGCAAGTGTAGGGAAGTACGCGCCCTTGACTCTCGATCTCCGGTAGAAGATGAGACGAGTCAACAGTGCTCGCGAAGACTAGACGTTGGATAGGGTTAGACGTAGAAAACCGGATGGCGAGTTGTCTCCCAAAGGTGTTCTGGTTCCTTTCCCTCTTTATTTATTTCTGTTTTTTTTTTGTTGCATTTTAGATTTTGTGTTGAAGTTCCGCATGTAGGGGTTATAAGTGACAAGAAGGCAAGAAGTGGCAAGTGTAGGGAAGTACGCGCCCTTGATTCTCGATCTCCGGTAGAAGATGAGACGAGTCAACAGTGCTCGCGAAGACTAGACGTTGGATAGGGTTAGACGTAGAAAACCGGATGGCGAGTTGTCTCCCAAAGGTGTTCTGGTTCCTTTCCCCCTTTATTTATTTCTGTTTTTTTTTTGTTGCATTTTAGATTTTGTGTTGAAGTTCCGCATGTAGGGGTTATACGTGACGTTTATTAGGTTGTTCTGGTGAGAAAAAAAAAGAATATATACACATAGTTTAGATAGATAGGATAGTGCGAGGAGTTAGGAAGATATTGATGAGTAGTTATAATTTGCGGTCCAAGCTGAAAATGACTCGCAGGACTCCTTCACCAGGCAAGCTCCAAGAAAGGATGCAAGACACAGCGAGCTCAAGAATTCCTCGAACAGAGGCCCAGCACCGGAACCAAGCCAAAACGAACGAATGAGCAGTTTGTGGAGAATCCACACCAGCCTCCAAGGAAGCCGGCGAGGCTGAGCCAGAACTGCCGCCGAGGAACAACCGAAGTAAACTTCGATCCGGGTGCGAACAGGCATAGTCCGGAGACATCTGGAGACGGAGGACTACCAACCATACTTCCGCCGCTGGATAGACGAGGGGACTGGAGAGAAACGAGATGGGGACGGGTCGACAAGTGGGATATTCACTTCGACGGAGACCCCAATAAAATGACTGTGGAGGTTTTTGTCTTCAGGGTCGAGTTCCTTTGGAGGCAAAATAGACGATCGTGGGACGAAGTCCTAGACAATTTCCATCATCTCGTCCAAGGACAGGCTGCCGAATGCTATTGGCAATTTGTACGAGAGCGACCCCCGGAGGTATGGGATGACCTGAAGGATGAGTTGTTGTCTCGTTTTCGAGCAGTGGGCGGCGAATTTGAGCGGCTACGTGCTTTACATGAACGAATCTGGCGAATCAGTGGACTATTTCAGAGCGATGCGCAGGCTGTCGGCGAGACTCACCACACCACTAGCGGAGTCAGAAATTGTCAGAGTTGTGAAAAAGGGACTCGAGGATGAGATCGCTCGATATGTCTATGCGATCAGAGTCCATAGCTTGGAGCAACTTAGAGAAGAGCGCCTAGAGGTGGAGTTCCACTTTCGAAGACGGGAACAGAAGCCGGCTTTTCGTCCAGTATCGAAGTTCCAATCAGTCGGGAAGCGAGTGGAGAAGATCGAGCCCGAATCCGAGCTGTTGGAAGAGGAGGAAGCGGTGTTGGTAGAGGAAGCTCACCTGACAAATAAACCCCGACTGAGTTGCTGGAACTGCGGCCAGGTCGACCATGGTCTTTGAGACTGCGTGGCGAAGGAACGGAGCATATTTTGTTACCGCTGCGGCAAGCCGGACATGTTCACACCAACGTGTCCCAATTGTTCGGGAAACTCACGAGCGAGCGTGATAAAGGCGGGAGATCAGCGCTCGGTTAAGAGGCCCGCAAAAAATTAATGAGCAACATAAAAAGGGAAGTAAACTTAGATAAAATAAATAGTTTAAGCAATAATTTAAAGTTCTTACCGGCCGAAGAGAAGATGAGGAGATACCTTGAGGTGCGAAATTGAATATTCAACGATAGGCAGCTGGAAGGAAAACGCGAAGTCAGACGTAAACTCCAAAAGGCACGTTCCCGCTTCAAGCAAAGGAAACAGACCCGTAAGGAGGTGGCCGAGGCCGTTAGACGAGGAACAGGACGCGATCCCAGAGCATTTGCCGAGGTGCAGATCCGAGGACATCGGATTGTTGGACTCCTAGACACGCGAGCATCCGTGTCTTAGGAAAGAGCAGCCGGGAGCTCGTGGCTGATCTGGGAGCCGAAGTTCAAAACTATGTTTCCATAGTGAAGACAGCCTCGGGAGAAGATAAGCCCATAATTGGGAGGATAAAACTTCCAGTAGAGTACAATGGAAGAAGTAAGGAGGTTTTATTCTACCTATGCCCACATCTTGAGCAGGCAATGTACTTGGGAGTTGATTTTTGGAGGACCTTCGCGTTGGCTCCCACCGTTTTGGGAGAAGCAACCGAAACAAGTCACGAGGCTCAAATAGCGGAAGTACATATGTCCCAAATTAGCCAGTACACCGAAGATCGCCAGGAGGAAGTGGACGTGGAAGCTTGGGATCTGGAAGAAAAGCAGAGTGAGAAGTTGGAACATGTAAAGAAGGAGTTTCTCACCTACGAAGATGCCGGATTAGGGGTAACGAAGGTAGAGCAGCACCGGATTCAGTTAGTTGAGGGCGCCACACACTTCAAAGATCGATATTACCCTCAATCCCCAGCGATGCAGGAAGTGGTTTGGACCGAGGTGGACAAGATGCTAGAACTACGAGTGATAGAAGTTAGCGATAGTCCATGGAGCAACCGTACGACGGTGGTGCGCAAGCCAAACAAAGTGGCCCAGTGTCTGAAACGAGCAAAATTGACAATTGGGTTACAAAAATTAAAATTCTGCTTCAAATAACTGAAATATTTAGGTTTCATCGTAGGAGGCGGCACATTGCCGATGGATCTCGAAAGAGTGATGGCTATCCAAAGAATCCCGAACCTCACTTCAGTAAAGGAACTACGGAGCTTCTTAGGAACGGCGGTATGGTATAGGCGTTTCATTAAGGATTATGCCTCCATCGCAGTACCGCTCACCGATGCCTTAAAAAGCACCCGGGGGAAATTCACCTTATCGATGGAAGCGGAAACGGCCATACATTCCCTGAAGAAGTCGCTCAACACGGCCCCAGTATTGGTACATGCCGATTTCAAACGTACATTTTATATCCAGTGCGATGCCTCCAATTTCGGAGTAGGAGCAGTATTGTTTCAGCTGGATGACGGAAAGGCAGAGCGGCCGGTGGCCTTCTTTTCCGCCAAGTTGAACAAGCACCAACTAAACTATTCTGTGACCGAGAAGGAATGCTTAGCTGCGGTGTTGGCGGTAGAAAAATTCAGGCCTTACGTGGAATTTATGCCGTTCACGGTAATTACCGATCATTGCCAGTTGGCTAATGTCTCTGAAAGACCTGAACGGGAGGTTTGCAAGATGGTCCCTGCGTCTGCAGAGATTCAATTTCCATCGCAAGGGAGCCGAGAACATCGTGGCGGATACGCTCTCACGTTACATTGAAGAAGTGCACTTGGACCAATCTGAGATCCTCGGTTTCCAGACGCTCGAATTTGAAGCGGAAAACTATAAAGAGATGAAAGAGGAGATAAAAGAGTTGTTGCCAGACTTACTAGTGGAGGGAAGCCTGATCTTCAAGCGGATGTCCTTCGCCCAAGTGGACGATCAAACGGAGGGGTCCATATGGAATTTGTGGATTCCCGTGGGCTTGAGCGCCACTCTCATCGCAAATTCCCACGAAGACCATAAAGCGGGACATGGTGAGATGAAAAAGACGCTCCATCGTCTTAAAAGACACTATTTCTGGCCAACTATGATCTTACAAGTACGTGAGTACATACGGAGCTGCACCAAATGTGAGGAGTCCAAGGCACCGAATTACCGCAGCCAGGTAGAGATCGGACAGGAGGTGGTCACGGAGAGGCCATTCCAGAAGCTTTACATTGACTTTCTGGGAAAGTATTCACGATCTAAAAAGGGACAGGCCTGGATTTTCGTCGTGGTGGACCACTTCTCCAAGTTCACCTTCCTGAAAGCCATAAGGGAAGCGACCGCGGCGAATGTAGTGCAATTCCTGGTGCAGGAAGTATTTTACAAATTCGGGGTACCCGAGGTGATACACTCGGACAACGGGAAACAGTTTCTGTCGAAAACATTCCAGGACATGGTCAGTGCCTTCGGGGTAAGACACCTGCGCACGGCAGTCTACTCGCCGCAAAGCAATGCAGCTGAGAGGGTGAACCAGACGGTATTGGCTACGATAAGAACATACCTAGAGAAGGATCACCGAGACTGGGATATGTACTTACCGGAGATCGAAGTATCCATCCGCGACTCGGTACATGAAGCCACCGGCGTCACACCTTTTTTTGCGGTGTTAGGGCAGCAAATGTTCCTGAATGGAAAGTGTTAAAAATTAGCGAGGAAGCTGCCACCGCTACAACAAACGGGCCCGCATGTTCTTTGCCAAGCCGGGGCAGGAAGGCTATAGGCGCAATTTCACCCTCAGTAGCTTCAGCAAAAGTTACAATGCTAAGTTCGCCCGTAAATACATAAGGTGACGCGTCGTGCGCCCAGTGAGGAACAATGCCTACGAGCTGGAGGATCTGGCGGGGAGGCCTGTGGGGATTTTTCACGTCAAAGACCTCAAGTTATGAATAGTCTGGAAGAAGAAGAAGAGACATTAGATCAGACGCTCTCCCGGGGAACCTGGGAATAGCGTGGGTGTATGCCTACGTTGGGCGCTGCAAGAGGACCGTTGATAACACACTGCAAGACCGAGGAAGCTAGCTCGAACAGAGGGTTATTCCTTCGATGGTTGCGAATAATTTTATGCGTCCAATGTTCGCACAATGTTTTCCAATGTTTTCGCTAGGTGTTGCATTCGAAGGTCATCGATAACTGAAAATCGGTGAGAAGCGAAGGGGTAAAAGTCACGAACCGGTTGGCAGGGCAAAATTTGAGGGGTAGGCCTAACTGATACTGGCGCCCTCTAGTCGGGTGATCCTAGAAGAAGTAGGAGAGGCCCGCGCTCTTTGATCCCGTTCGGGAGAGAATATCTCACCCACAAGCGGAGTCCCGGTGCAGATACTCCCACAGAGAGTAGGCCATGGCCTTCAACTAAGTTCAAGGGCAATAGAAGAGAGTGGACTAGCGGCCGGTCACTGAGAAAAAAATATAGGGGAGACTAAGCCTAGTGGTAGCAGAGACCAAAGAATCAGTCATCATAGACCCAGACGGAGGTGCTTCTTGTGTTGCGCAGAAGAGAAAGATTAAAAGTGAAAGTTTCCAAAGTGAGTGGGATGAGGATGGAGTAGTGGCCATCAACCTTATGCTACAATACCATTTCAGGAGACTGGGATCAGGAAAAGAGGAGGATTCAGAGCTGACCAGGAGGAAAAAGGAGTCGATCCAATTAAATAGTCAAAATAGCCTCTCTTGTAATTATTCCAGGTCCTCAGCTCGGCTCGGGAGTGGCCGAAAGATGAGCAAATCGAAAAAACTTGAGTTCGGCAGAGGCCCCCCAAAGCATCTCTTATAATTTATATTAATTTATTATAGTCCATGTCCATATTTATTTAATTGTATTCCTATATCTGTAATTCTGAGTATTATATTTATTTATATTTCTACATATTTATATTTATTTATTTACTTATATAATGAGGGGGGGATTTGAAGGCCGAAAAATCAGTCAGGGAGATTCGCGACGCTGACAGGATATGAATCTCAGGCAGGGAGAGTACGTCGGAGGTAAAACATCCACACCTCGCCAGCTCCACGTCTATTTGTGAGTTATGTAGATCATGTGTGTATATATATATATATTTTTGTTTGTTCTTTTTGAGTTAGAGATGTCCAATTTGTTGGTTTATTGTGCGACCGGAGGGCTTGGGAAACACCAAGCCCTGGGATGACTGGCTAGCCGGCCTTGGTACATATGTAATGTACATATGCATACATATAGCCAAAATTCAACATATTTGCAACTGCTGCCGTGCAATTTCCCTGCGGAAACTTTCCTTAAAAATGGATTCCAAGGTTATTCGCAATGTTCAAATGCGTTTCTTGGAAATTTGATCCAAATACTCCACAGTTGCCAATTTTTTTTTAAAGATTGTTAAAAAATGTTGTATTTTTTGTCATAGGTAGTGCTTCTATTTTTAACATAACTTAAGTTTCCTACAACTGGTTGTATTGAACTTTGCAGTTAAAAAACGCTGACAAATGCAACAAAAACACAATCTAAAATGGAAGGAGCATCAGGTGGTAAGTTTATACATATATATATTTTTAATTTAATAATTTTATTGTTAATATTTGAAAACAATGCAGATAATAAGAAAAGAGCTGGCGGCTGGAGGCTGCAGTGAACCACGGAAATGGAGGTAATGGTGATAGACATTTGGCAGGAAAGTATTGATGATTTGAGGGGAGTTCGCAAGAACCACATGCTTATATGGAGATGGCGGATTCATTGAAGGAGGCTGGTATCGATGTTGGATGGGTTGACATCAGGTGCAAGTTGGAGAACATGACCAGAAAATACAAGTAAATATTCTTGAATTTGAAATTGAAATTCACTTAATTTGTAAACCTTGTAGAATGAAAAATGAGAAAGTAGGGCCAAGTGAAGGTGCTTCATCTGGATGAAACCATTATGAGAAGTTGATCTCCTTCTTGGGATCTTTCCGGGTAAACAATATGGAGCAGGACACGGTGGACAACGGCAGTAAGTTAAAAAATAGATGTTCTTAACAATATATTAATAACACTATTCGACAAAATTCAACTTTTTTTTCCGCTGTGGCCAAAAATGACTTTTTCTGATAGATTTGGAGATTTAACATTTTTTAAAGAATTGTTTTTTTTTTATTGAGTAGTTTTTCTTAAAGAATTTTTAAAATATTTGGTGTTCTTTGTCATAGGTAGGGCTTCTATTGTTCACATAACTTAAGTTTCCTACAACTGGTTGTATTGAACTTTGCAGCTAAAAAACGCTGACAAATGCTATAAATCCGCTTAGGAACATTCAAAATAGACGGTGGAACTAACTGGGAACCTTCGGAACGGCAAAACCTTACGCACCGTCTAGAAAATAGACGGTAAACGGTAAACGGAGCTCAGTGTGAATAGGCTATTATTGCATGGGGACTTGGTGTCATATAAATAGACGACTTTAAAAAAACGCGTTGAGTTATATGTATGTCCGTCATGCGGCATCGTGAGTCACAAACAACGCATTTGATGGCAGAAGCAAGTCGCTCCGAAATCACTGAGCTTCCAGGGGTTGTCACATATCGCAAGGCGAGTTTCGAGAGTCCTGGCATAGCCGCCTTGTGCAAAGACCAAAAACGCATTGGATTACTTTCCCAAGAAGTTTGGGGCAAGCTGAGATACATCTTTTACACATTTCTGTGCCATTTTTTATTTTTGAATAATTGCTTTCTTGTCCATATTCCTTGTTGCGTCTTACACACATTAAAAGAGTGGCCAACGCAAATATATCTAAAAATATCCCAAAAAACAATCGCATCTTCGATAATTGGGCAAAAACAATATCCCAATATAAATAAATTTTTTTTTATAAAAATATCGATATATTGATATTTTGATTTCTATTATCAACAACCCTACATATAAATCTATCGATGCAATTTGCGATACCATTGAAAGTTTAAATTTGGGACTCTTATAGCCTTTTTACACTACAGTGAGTTACCACATTTATCGATAGGTAACTCAATAACTCAGAATTTGGATTTACACTATGCCAAAGTTGAGTTATTGAGTTATTGAGTTTCGGCTGCTGGCACGTGCTTGTCTACATAAATTTTGTTTTATTTAATTTTAATTATATTAACGACCAAGAGTTAATGATTTTCTATGTGGCAGAGCAAGATAAGATAACAACGCTGCAATGTATGGAGTTGGCGACGATGTTTGCAGCAACTGTGGAGTACTTGGATCAAATTTCCAAGAAACGCATTTGGACATTGCAAATAACCTTGGAATCCATTTTTGAAGAAAAATTTCCGCAGGGAAATGGCACGGCTGCAATTGCAACTATGTTGATTTTTGTCTATATGTATATGTACATTACATGTGTACCAAAATTAAACTTTTTTAAATTCGCAATTGTTTATAATAATTTAATTTATATTTATTTATAATAATTCAATTTAGCGTTTGGCTAAGTTTTTTCGACCGAATTTTGGAAATTGACCACTTCGTTTATATGGTTTTTAATAATAAAATTGGTTTGAAGTATTGGTTTTAACAATTGTATGTACCTTTTTCCGCAGCCATATTGTTTACGCGCCAAATTATAATATTGAGCTGCCAATTTTTGTTGTAACTAGTGGTGATAGTTCCACGACAGGCAGATCAGGGTTGAAATATTCGAAAAATCGGACAAACTCAACTAAACGCAACCAAAACTCAACTTTTTTGCCACCTCTAGGTCCCCTATGCTTCCCCATGTTAACGAAACTCGAGTTTTGCCCGAAACTCAATAACACAATAACTCAACCGTAGTGTAAAAAGGCTATTAGCTAATGATCACTGTGAGAACTGTACATTAAATGTTAAAACTCTGATTACACTACTCGACAAATTTAAACTTTTTTTTTCCGCTGTCTCCAATAATGACTTTTTCTAATAGATTGGGAGATTTAAAATTTTTTAAGAATTATGGTTTTTTTTCATGGAGTAGTTTTTTTTTAAGAATTTTTAAAAAATTTGGTATTTTTTGTCATAGGTAGTGCTTCTAATTTTCACATAACTCACATTTCATAAAACTGGTTGTACTGAACTTTGCAGTTAAAAAATGCTGATAAATGCAGCTATAAATCCGACTCAGACTTTTTGTAGCTGCAACTTAACGTCTGGAAGATATTAAGCTTCCAAATTGAAATTTCGTCATTTTTTTCGGTATTTTTTACCCGAAATTTTGACTTTGAAACTTCTGGAAAAATCGAAAAAAAAAAATAAATGAATGCCTTTATTTTTGCTTTTAGATAGACACATTAATTACGCGTCGTTTAAGGTATCGTTTATAAAAATATAAAAATAAACGGCTAAGTTATAACCGTTTGACCAAAACGACCCAAAATGACTTTTACCTTAAAAAATACCGTCCGGTACGTTTTTGGTCCAACTTCCAAAATGGGATTGCAAAAAACAAAAAGGACCTGTAATTTTGGTTTTACCGAGTCTTAGGTATTGATATATATCGGATATATATCCTACCTGGTCATATCACGTTCGATTCTCTTTGTAGTAGTCAGACGTGTTTTTGTTTTGCGCTCCGCTTACTCTCTTCCTATTTTGCTTAAAAAGCCGGTGTTTTATGAAAATAACCCGTAAAAAAATTCATAAATTAACAACCTCCTAATCATCTATTTCTTGATCGCGAGTGCATGCCTGTTTGCTGTGAAAACATAATTTAAATTATTATTTTTGAATCGCTTAACAGCTTGATTTTGTTTGTCCTTTTCGTAAGTACACGCAGTATCATATTTAGCCGCTCTCACCTAGTAGTTTTGCTGATTTATCACTCTCTCCCTATCACCCACACTTAAATAACTGTTCTTCCTCTCTCGCTCTCGATATTTTCTGTGCAGTTGCGCTCTCTCTCTCTCAAGTGTAGCTGCGGTAACCGCTCTCATTCTTACTTATTCCTCTCTTGGCGTTTATTTTGGCACACTGGTCTGATATCAGTTCTTTTTTGAAGAGGCAGACCCGGAAGGGCTTTAAGGAGCTGACCGTGGGCTTCAAAGAGCAATACGATCGGCTCCTAGCCATGGAGTCTCAGTTTAGTAGTTTCAAACTACCTACCGCCTAGTCTCCTAGGCGCAAAAAGGTCACTCCGCGGGATTTGCTGTGCCGACTGCCCCTCGACCGGCCGATGCTGACAAGCTGACTCCGACCACCCCAAAAGTGCAGCAGTTGATATCGTTCGCCACTCCAAAGGCAACGACAGCTGCTGGTGATGAAAATTCGGTAGCCGAATTTATCGCGTCGGAGAGCATGCAGCCAAGACCGTCTGTAGCGTCCGTGTCCGTAGTATCAAATTCATTAGCTGTCCCCGCAATTCCGACCCCACCAGTGAATATACCTCTCGGACCTCCGGGTATTAACATCACAGGTGATAGGCCTGTGGTGCCAAGATTGGTCGGGATCCCACCAAAGAGACAAGTTTTTGTCTCACGACTTGCCCCTGACTCCACAATTAAAGATGTGACGGCATATATTCAAAGCCGCATACAAGCCGTTGATTTCAAGGTGGAAAAGTTCAACTTTTCTTATGCCAGGGAGATAGCTTCTTTTAAAATAAGTGTCTCCCAAACTCACTTTAACACCATCTGTTCTGCCAAATTTTGGCCGGAGCATTTGGTGGTGAAGGAGTTTAAGGCAAAGAAGAAGACTAGGCCCCCAATAACTCTGCCAACTAATTAGACCAGTGCTCCTCCTCCGTCATCTTCCCGCTCTACCTCCACCCGTCCAAAAAACTAACAAACTCTCTTTTAGTGACTTACCAGAATGTTTGAGGCTTGCGTATTAAGCTCAGCATTCTTTTCCAGGATAGTGTCGCATTTGCATCCCACGTTATTGTGTTTACCGAAACCTAATTAAAGCCGGACATTCTTAGTTCCGAAGTTTTGGCAGGTCGGTACACAACTTTTAGAAAGGATCGTTCGTCTCGACGTGCAGGAGGGGTTCTGATTGCTGTGGACTCAAACTTCACGTCGGAACTTTTCACAGTCCAGATCCAGCAGGAACTGGAATTTCCGGGTGTAAAAGTGATTCTTCCCGCTTTCTCAGTTTTCATAACTTGTTCGTATATTCCACCTTCTTCGGACATCGCAATTTACGAGCAGCACTTGTCCGCCTTAACCGCTATCTCTTCCTCGCTATCTGACAAAGATCACATGATAGTTCTTGGTGACTTCAACTTGCCAGGAATTGTTTGGTCTTCGGCAAATGAGTCTAATAGCCTGGTACCCATGGCACGCCATGACTTTGTTGACGGCTTGATTGACCTGTCTATGTCTCAAGTTAACAATGTTAAAAATTCCTTGGGTCGATTTCTTGATCTGTGCTTTGTAACGGATCCGACCGTAGCGTTGTTAACTCGAGTCCCCCCGCTCTCTATACCTGAAGATGCCTACCAGCCTACTTTCGAAGTGTCGCTCGACCTAGGACGAACTGTACTGGATCGGTCGGGTAGGCTACCCCAATGTGCCCGCTGCTTCCGTAAAGCCGAGTTTACGAAGCTTAATAACCTCATTAGGGATTTTGATTGGTCCGCTTTATATTTGTGCAGTGATTTTACGACAGGCACAAACATTTTCTATGATGCACTGGACGCACTTTTTGTCTCTTGTGTCCCACTTTCCTGTCCGATCAGATCAAGAAAACCCCCTTGGTTTACCAAGGAGCTATCTCATCTTAAAAACTTAAAATCAAGACTTTATAAAAAATTTTAAGAAGTTGGCTCTCCTTCTTCTCTTTCTCATTATGTAATAGCTCGGTCAAACTTTTCAGTTCTTAACGCTCAATGCTATCAGAATTACCTCTCGATGCAGGATACGTTTTTCTAAGGACCCCAAACAGTTCTACAGCTTCGTAAACAGTAAGCGTCCAACGTCCGCACACCCATCCTCGCTATCCTTCCTTAATACGTCGGCAGATAATGATCAGGCAATTGCCGATCTTTTTGCCCGTTTTTTCCAAACTACCTATTCGCAGGACGTTTACTCTGGTCAGCCGTATCCATACGGTTTACCGAAGTCGAACGGCATTTTCAGTCCTTTGCTAAATGAAAGCTCATTGCTTCATGATCTACGAACAGTAAAGCCGGTGTTCTCACCGGGTCCGGACGGAGTTCCCGGCTGTGTACTCAGGTACTGCGCCGAGTCTCTGTGTGGGCCGTTGCTTAAACTATTCAACCTATCTATAAATTCTTCATGCTTTCCCCAGATATGGAAGGAGTCTTTTATAATTCCTCTCCATAAGAAAGGTAGCAAGTCTGACGCAATGAACTATAGAGGTATGTATCTAAGTTATCCGCTATTTCTAAAGTGTTTGAGAAAATTTTAACTCCGCAGCTGCAGCACCTATGCAGATCACTTATATCTCCATCTCAACATGGATTTATAAGGCGGAGATCAACCACTACAAATTTATTGGAGTTTACCTCCTTTATAATAATAGGCTTTCAAGGAAATGTGTAGACGGATGTTGTTTACACTGATTTTAGTAAAGCGTTAGATTCTGTAAACCATTCCCTCCTAGCACAAAAGCTCGACCTTCTAGGGTTCCCGCCCAATCTCCTGAGATGGATCTCTAGCTACCTTTGTTCTAGGTCTCAAAGAGTCCTTTTCAAAAACTCCCTGTCCTCTCCAGTTATGATGACTTCTGGTGTACCTCAGGGCAGCCATCTAGACCCCTTACTCTTTACACTCTTTATAAATGACCTACCTTCTGTATTAACATACTCTCGAGTACTTATGTATGCGGATGATGTTAAGCTCTGTGTCCAGTATAAGGACATTGCTTTTAAATCCAGGTTGCATTCCGATCTCGATAGATTTCAGTCTTGGAGTTGTGGTGGTTCTCTTGTGAGAATTACCCGGGTTGATGATCTTGGTGTTCTATTAGATCCCAAGGTAAAGTTTTCTGAACACATTTCTACCATGGTGAATAAGGCCATGGCCGTGCTTGGGTATATAAAGAGGTGGTCAAAGGAATTTCACGACCCCTATATAACTAAGACTCTCTACACCTCTCTGGTTCGTCCGATTTTAGAATACGGCTCTTGTGTATGGTGCCCTCAGTACAACGTACACCAAGACCGTATAGAATCAGTTCAGAAAAACTTTTTACTTTTTGCTCTTCGCGGCCTCAGCTGGGATGCAGGTTTGAGACTGCCGTCTTACTCTAATAGATTGCTCTTAATAAACCTTCCAACCTTAGCTAATCGTAGGAAAATGCTTGGCGTGATTTTTGTGCACAACTTGATCAAGGGTGACGTAGATAGCCCTGACCTGTTGAGCCGCATAAACTTCACGATTCCTATTAGAAGCACTAGGAACTATACACCGTTGTTTCTTCCGCTTTGTAGATCGAATTACTCCTTGCATGAACCATTCAGGGTCCTATGCTCGGATTATAATTCCCTCTATCATATTATATCTACCACTAACTCCCTTCCTAGTCTTAAATTACTGATACTCCTACATCTTTCCCGTAATTAGTAATTACTTCGTTTCTTTAGTTAGATTAGTTCTTCTTTTCCTCGAACACTATTCTAACACCTATCTTTCCTGCATGTCTGCGATCGGTTCGGTTTACGAGTCGCGCGTCATGCGGCAGAGCCCCTCGGTAACAGCCATCAACGTCCGCACACCCATCCTCGCTATCCTACCTTAATACGTCGGCAGATAATGATCAGGCAATTGCCGATCTTTTTGCCCGTTTTTTCCAAACTACCTATTCGCAGGACGTTTACTCTGGTCAGCCGTATCCATACGGTTTACCGAAGTCGAACGGCATTTTCAGTCCTTTGCTAAATGAAAGCTCATTGCTTCATGATCTACGAACAGTAAATCCGGTGTTCTCACCGGGTCCGGACGGAGTTCCCGGCTGTGTACTCAGGTACTGCGCCGAGTCTCTGTGTGGGCCGTTGCTTAAACTATTCAACCTATCTATAAATTCTTCATGCTTTCCCCAGATATGGAAGGAGTCTTTTATAATTCCTCTCCATAAGAAAGGTAGCAAGTCTGACGCAATGAACTATAGAGGTATGTATCTAAGTTATCCGCTATTCCTAAAGTGTTTGAGAAAATTTTAACTCCGCAGCTGCAGCACCTATGCAGATCACTTATATCTCCATCTCAACATGGATTTATAAGGCGGAGATCAACCACTACAAATTTATTGGAGTTTACCTCCTTTATAATAATAGGCTTTCAAGGAAATGTGTAGACGGATGTTGTTAACACTGATTTTAGTAAAGCGTTAGATTCTGTAAACCATTCCCTCCTAGCACAAAAGCTCGACCTTCTAGGGTTCCCGCCCAATCTCCTGAGATGGATCTCTAGCTACCTTTGTTCTAGGTCTCAAAGAGTCCTTTTCAAAAACTCCCTGTCCTCTCCAGTTATGATGACTTCTGGTGTACCTCAGGGCAGCCATCTAGACCCCTTACTCTTTACACTCTTTATAAATGACCTACCTTCTGTATTAACATACTCTCGAGTACTTATGTATGCGGATGATGTTAAGCTCTGTGTCCAGTATAAGGACATTGCTTTTAAATCCAGGTTGCATTCCGATCTCGATAGATTTCAGTCTTGGAGTTGTGGTGGTTCTCTTGTGAGAATTACCCGGGTTGATGATCTTGGTGTTCTATTAGATCCCAAGGTAAAGTTTTCTGAACACATTTCTACCATGGTGAATAAGGCCATAAAGGCCGTGCTTGGGTATATAAAGAGGTGGTCAAAGGAATTTCACGACCCCTATATAACTAAGACTCTCTACACCTCTCTGGTTCGTCCGATTTTAGAATACGGCTCTTGTGTATGGTGCCCACAGTACAACGTACACCAAGACCGTATAGAATCAGTTCAGAAAAACTTTTTACTTTTTGCTCTTCGCGGCCTCAGCTGGGATGCAGGTTTGAGACTGCCGTCTTACTCTAATAGATTGCTCTTAATAAACCTTCCAACCTTAGCTAATCGTAGGAAAATGCTTGGCGTGATTTTTGTGCACAACTTGATCAAGGGTGACGTAGATAGCCCTGACCTGTTGAGCCGCATAAACTTCACGATTCCTATTAGAAGCACTAGGAACTATACACCGTTGTTTCTTCCGCTTTGTAGATCGAATTACTCCTTGCATGAACCATTCAGGGTCCTATGCTCGGATTATAATTCCCTCTATCATATTATATCTACCACTAACTCCCTTCCTAGTCTTAAATTACTGATACTCCTACATCTTTCCCGTAATTAGTAATTACTTCGTTTCTTTAGTTAGATTAGTTCTACTTTTCCTCGAACACTATTCTAACACCTATCTTTCCTGCATGTCTGCGATCGGTTCGGTTTACGAGTCGCGCGTCATGCGGCAGAGCCCCTCGGTAACAGCCATCGGCTGGTGTCGCTTGGGCCACTTGATGGTGCAGTCATTGCATATCAACGTCCTAAAGAAAAAAAAAAAAAGGAAATGCCGTCATGGAAGGAGATGGACTCCTTCCTCAGTCAGCGGTATCTGACGCTAGAGGCGATCGAGAGCCACCCTTCCAATCCGCATAGTTCCAAAGACGATCCGAATCCGCCACCTTCTAAAAATAACCAGTTCCGGTCCCAAGGGTGTGATGTTCCTAGGAGGGTTTACTCGTTCGACACAACAGTGAATCCGCAAAGGAGGACATGTGATCTCTGCTCCACAGAGAATCATCCAATCCGTGATTGTCCTCGCTTCCTCAACATGACCGTTGATGCCCGTTCCAGCTACATTAAACAGAAACAGCTATGCCTGAACTGCCTCGCACGAGGACATCAGATCCAAGAATGCTAAAGCGCCCACAACTGCGTCACTTGTGGGAAACGGTACCACACGCAGCTGCACCGCGGCAATCCAAGTTCCAGCGAGCCGAGTTCCACATCCGTACAACATCCAAATTCTTCCGAATCCTTGTCCAACGTTCAGGTTTATTTCGCTTCCGGTACAAGTGCGGTCCTCCAGAGAACGGCTATGATTAATATTTGCCATGTGGGGACCAATTTTCGCGCCCGCGCTTTGATGCACTCTGTCTCCGAGGCCTCATTCATTACGGAACGTCTAGTCAGCATGATCAAACTGCCGTTCCAACCTATCCAGGCACAGGTCTCCGGCATTAATCATACTGTATCCGCTCAGTCGAAGAAGCTCTGCAATTTTTCCATCCGCTCTCCGACTATGTCGTGCTTAAAATTAAAGTTACAGCTTACGTTATTCCGGAGGTGGCAGCGAATATTCCTTCGCATCCGATCTCTCAAATTTTGCTGAGAGACTTGCCTAGCCTTCCGTTAGTGGGTCCTAAATTTTTTGAGAGCTCACCAATCGATGTCCTGATTATAGCTGGCATTCTACCATCCCTACTGTTAAGCGGCTTACACACGAACATATGTGGCTCTCTCCTCGGGCAAGAAACAGTTTTCGGTTGGGTGTTCTCTGGGCCAGTGTCTAATACGGCCGTTTAGAGAGCCCCACAAGTTGCATCCTTTTCGAGTCAGGTGTCTAGAGTACCTATCCAAAAGAACCTTCCGGCCTTCTCCGCAGAATTGCTAGGACGGTCTCCTACGGTTGACCGACGGATATCCGTAACAATTACTGTTTTGGCGATCAGAGCTCCGTGCCGAGTTCAAGCCCAAACCTCAACTTAGTTTCATGTAATCACGTGACCATGACCAATGCCCAAGGGGGGCATTTAACCCGCTAACACTTTCGTAATAATGCTTCGTCGACACCTTCATCTCATCCTAGGGGGGGGGCCCCAAACTTGTGCAGCGCACTGTGGAGAGCGCTCCGCGCCCGACTCGCTCTCGCACGCTCCTGCACACGGCACTCAGGAGAGCCGCCCGGCGCTCGGGCTGCCACTAGCTTGAGCGGAAGTTTTCAATTCTCGCTCCCACCCCCGTTACGATCGGTCAAAGTCTGTGCGAACGACATACCCACGGCTTCTTGTTCCTGCACATATTACATACATACCTTAAATTACCTAAAATAGTTATAAATAACCATCAGCGAAGAACCGTAATATACATAAATTGAAAACACAATACTGCTGCCATACTGTTTCGTGATAGTGAAGACAAGGGGATCCGCCCCCTACAAACCAGCATGATTTCTTTCTCCGTGGTCCACTGCAGCCTGCTGCCGGCTGCTCTTCTCCTATTTCCTGCATTGTATACAAATATTAACAATAAAATTATTAAATGAAATATATATATATGTATAAACTTACCACTACAATTTCCTGTTCCTTCCGTTTGAGATTGTGTTTCCTTTTTTATTGGCTTTTTTGGCTGCCATTGGTTACATATACTCAGTGAATTCCATTTTTTCGTTGTGAATCCCAATTTTCCAGAGTCGCGTTTGAAAACCATTGGCTAAATAACGCATTGAAACGAGCGGTTTAGGAACATTCAAAATAGATGGTGGAACTAACTGGGAAATCTTCGGAACGGCAAAACGTTACGCACCGTCTAAGAAATAGACGGTAAACGGTACTCAGTGTGAATAGGCTATAAAGTGCAAGGAATACACTAAAGGGACTCAGCAAGCAAGTTGACAGATATTAACCAAAATACACTGCAAACATGGCAAAACAACGTTTGCTGGGTCAGCTAGCTATATTATATAATATTATAATATTTATAAGTTCGAATGTAGTGTGTAAGTTTAATCACTTCGTTATGTTAGTAATTTAAGGTGCCGTTTACACTGAGGCTGCGTCTTGATTCTTTGCGTCTTCTCAGAAACGCAGTTTTTTTTACATAGGTTTAGCATAGGGCCCTAGTGGTGGCAAAAAGTTGCGTCGTTTTCCGATGCAACGGCGTTTTGGTATTTCTGTGGTATTTCTGTGCGCATAACAGCAATTCTCGTACTTTTCTGCCTTATCAGCGGAACTATCACCACTAATAAAAACAAAAAATAGCAGATTCAATTTTTAAGTTTTGCCGCGTAAAATATGTAACTGAGTAAAAAGGGGCAAACATACATTTAATGCTTAGAACAAATGCTGCAAATCCCATGTCTTTGAATCCTTTCACTGTTTCCGTGATCTCCTCAGGGTAAGAAAGTCTGCTTGCAGATGCTTGTTAGCGAGTTGAGCAACTACCTCGCGACAAAACTGCAGTAATATGAGGCAGACAAAAGCCTTTGATACACCAAATAGACTCCCGTGCGATATTCCGCAGACGATCCTAGGCAATAAAGGGCTATGGCTATTCTCTTCTCCAGAGGGATTGTCAGTCTAAAAGGAGTGTCTTTCTATTTGAGATTGGGCAACAGTCCAACGAGAATGTTGAAGTACTCCTTTCCATGTGGAAATTCTCCTTAAGGAAGGCATCGGAGTTCTCTACAACAGCTTCCTCCCAAAATGAACCATATCGTGGCTATTGCATATACATAAAATACATTATTTAATTGAAAATAGAAGATTATCTGCACTTTACTAACAAGGATCCAAACGCGAGTAGGACGTTGCAGTTGCAAAACGAACTGCAGCTTTTCTGAGGATAGCCCAGACACTTCCATACACTTCAGCAGATTCACTTCATTTTGGGCCACCGCAGATAAAAGAATCAGCTCTTGTTCAGACATATTTTGTTTATCTTCAGACATAGTTTGTTTTGTTTACAAATTTTTCTTCCTCTTCCCCAGACGCAAAAAAGCAAAATCGCTGTAGTGTAAACGGCAAACCTGCTTCTCTGCGTCTTCTCCGATATCGATAGGTAACGCACCAAGTGTAAAAAGCCTATAAATCTCTAATATGACTGTTACACTTGTGACTAGCGCTCTAATTTATAAGTATAATATGATTTTCGCGCTGGGATGCAATAATAATAAAATAATTTAAAACAAATGAAATTTTCCTTTAAGCCTAGTATTCAGATCAGAAAATCCGTTTTCCAGCAACACGTCCACTATAAAAATACCACGATAGCACAGCACGGTCAGCTGTGGTTTGTTTAACAAAATTTTTGCGCAAAGTAAGAATTGAATTCACGGCATAGCTTATAACGGCATTGGCGGCTCTTTATGTGGTGGAGGAGGAGGAAAACAGTCGCACACAAATAAGAACACAATGGGTAAATTCATATCTGCGGGAACGAAATAGCGAATATGCATCTCAGCAGCCACAGAATCCCACGCGCCTTTTGTTGCTATTGAATCAAATTCTTTCCTATCTGCCAAATTCTGCCAATCAATTCTCTTCTCGGTGCACTTTATATGCCATTACTTTATAAGTTTAATAACACTAGTCGACACGACTTTTCCGCTGTCGCAAAAAATTACTTTTTCTGATAGATTTGGATGTCTAAAAATGTTTAAAGAATGTTGTTTTCTTATAATAACTTAGCCGCTTATATTTATATTTTTATAAGCGATACCTTAAACGACGCCAACTTAATGTGTCTAACTAACACCAAAAATCAAGGCATTCAAATATTTTTTTTTTACTTTTCCTGAGCTTTCAAACTCAAAATTTCGGGGAAAAATACCGAAAAAAATGATGAAATTTCAATTTGGAAGCTTAATATCTTCCAGTCGTTAAGTTGCTGCTACAAAGTGTCTGAGTCGGACTTGTAGCTGCACTTGTCAGCTTTTTTTAACTGCAAAAACTGCAAATAATACAGCCAGTTGTATGAAACTTAAGCTATGTGATAAATAGAAGCACTACATATGACAAAAAATACCACAAATGCCACGCCCCTTCCACCCCCACAAAAAACAAAAATCTGTAGAATCCACAATTTTTAAGATAAAAGAAAACCAAAAAACGCAAAATCATGGAAAATTACCATATCTACCAGATTGGCGAATCAATATTATGGCCAGGTCGAATCAATATTATGGCCAGAAGAAACAAATTACATTTCAGTGGCTACGCAACGCCTGCCAAGCGCTTACTCATTCCCTCTCTCTCTTGCACTTACACGTTTCGTATGAGTAGTTCTACATGTGCATGTAGAAATGTAGAAAAAGATGTAAAAAGAATTTGTAAAAATAAATGGAAACAGATATCTTTCGACCCAATTTTTTGAAATTTTCCATTTGGGCCAACATTTAATGCGTCCCTTTTGAGAACATATAATAAATTGCATAAATCGTAAGCTCATATATGTATGTATACACTATTTGAGTACCGGGTATAAAGAAGAGCCGCTGTCTATGCCGCGGCTCACAACGTTCCCCCTCGATTTTTTTGTAAAGGCCTGTATCTAGCACTGCGGCATTTTACTGAGAGGAATCTGCTCATTGTTTCGTGTGTGTGTGGAACTTAACTAAAATAGTATGACCAAGAACCTAAAAAGGAGCTGCCACTCTAATGAATCAGCTGTGTTTTGTAAACAGCGCCAATTTTGAAAATTAAACTTAAATTAAAAAGAGGAAGAAAAGTAATTCTGACGAAGAAGTGATTGTGTTGGTAGCGGCACATATTGCTATAAGAAGAAGTACTGCACAGTTGGAGGCGCTAACATGTCAAAATTATCAAAATGCTCATTTTCCGTGATCCGCCAGAGACATGGTTTTGCCTCAACGGCTTTAGTTAAAGCAATCTTCTCCTCACGTTGAAAATTTGCATATCTCTTTTTGGTTTTGCGCACAAATTTTGTCCCCACCTTTCACTTTGAATTCAGTAAAAATATGCACATATATTTTCCTGGCACCCATATCATCTGTTCTCACAGTCCACATTCGTGTGGATATCGATACTATAGATAAGAATTCGTGGATTCCGTTTAGGTTGCTGGATACTGAGGCCTGGAAAACACAAACGAAATTAATGGCCCAGTTTTTTTTATATGAAGTTTGGCAGTAATTTTTAGTTTCCCCAGTGCTGGATACCCAGCTTAATCCATTACTTTTCTTGTCATCATCTCTTCTTTTTATATTTACACACACATTCACGGACACAACCTCAATTTTACACCCTTTTTCCGTTAAATAGAACATGCGACATAGATGCCCATAAGAATCACGTAGATAGAAGAACACAATGATGCGGCCGCATGATTAATCTCTTGATTAAAGACCTGAATACAACACAGCAAAACATAAAAATGAATGTCAAACTTCATATACAAAAAACTGGGACAGGAATTTTTTGTTTGTGTTTTCCTGGCCTCAGTATCCAGCAAGCAAAACAAAATCCACGAATTTGTATCTATAGTTGGCCTAACGACACGATTGTGGACTGAGAGGACAAATGATAATCAGGCCAGGAATATATATATGCCTATAATTACTGAAGTAAACGTAAGAGATGGAAAAATATCTGTGCGTAAAACCAAAAAGGGATATGCAAATTTTCAACGTGAGGAGAAGATTGCTTTAACTAAAGCCGTTGAGGCAAAACCATGTCTCTGGCGGATCACGGAAAATAAGGATTTTGATCATTTTAAAATTTTGGCGCCTCCGTCTACGCTATACTTCTTCTTCCTATTCTTGACAACAATTTATGCTGCCACCAACGTCAGACCAATATTTTTCCCCTCTTTCCTCAGTTAAATTTCAGTTCAATTGAATTTTCAAAATTGGCGCTGTTTACAAAACACAGCTGAATCATGAATTTGACCAAGCACGTTTTAGGTCCTTGGTCACACCATTTCAGTTGTGTTCCACTCAAACTAAATACATAGCACATTCCTGTCAATAAATTTCCACAGTGCTGGATGCAGGCCTTTCAATAAAAATGACACGCATAATACTCTCTCTTCTTGTTACCCAATGCGTTTGTTTACATTAGCATGCTGAACAGCCGACAAATGATGCTAAAAAGATGCGGATTTAGTGTGAGCGCCTCGCATAATTTTTTTGCAACTTAGACAATGATGCATCAGAGAAAAAAGTATATTATAGCCTGTTTCAACAGGCGACCATTCAGTTTTCAGGAATGGTCCGCAAGTTTTTGCTGTTCCGAAAGGTTTCAATCAGTTCCACCATCCATTTTGGATCTTCGTAAACCGCATGTTTCTATGCGTTATTTAGCCGATGGGTTTCAAATACAATTCTGAAAATTGTAATTGTAAACTGTGCGAATCTGACGAGAAATTCACGCTTTCTATCGTGAATTTAGTCATTGTGCTCGACACTTGTTGCCAGAGTTTGGCCATTAATAGTGCTGCACAAAGCTCTAAGCGGGGTATTTTTTTTATGTTCAGCGGAGCTACCCTGACCATGCCGTGAGCAATGAAACGCGAACGTTTACGCTGTTGCATGTTCGTACGCATATGCAACAACCATAGGCGTGACTGGATGCGTACCGAGGGATTGAAATTTTGTGCAAGTCCCGCAAGGTAGTGTTGAACTTATTCCATGCAGTATGTGGACTCATACGAATAGCCTCATCCCAATCCAATTTACCTTTAGCCTCCATAAGTCCTGCAATAAAATGTTTGCCATAGTGGCAATTGGACACAACATACCAAGAAGGTCAAACAAATGAGAGGCTATTGACAATATATTCCGTTTTGTTGGTTTCTGGGAGGCAAAGCTTTCCACGTCAAGAAAGTATTTAAACACATCCTCTTCAGATGCCCAGTGCATTCCAAGCTTCTAAACTAAGCTTTGCTCATCAATTTTGATGCTGATTTCCTCACTTTTACTAAATTAGGTCGGGCAATTGGAAGCCCACTGGGCCAATGTAAATCCTCCTGTATGCAATATATCACGAACCTGGCTGCAAATCGTGTCCATTTCTTTTAAACTGTCTCCACCTGCCAGCATATCGTCGACATAAAAACAATTGCGAATCACTTCCGCACCAATGGGATGTGATTGTGCGAAACTATTTGCCAATTCGAACAAACAACGTACAGCCAAAAAGGGTGCTGACGCTGTACCATATGTAACAGTATGCCTGTATGTTTTGTGAAGGGTTTTCTCTCCACAAGACAAGTTGGAAGTCTCTGTCTTCCTCAGAAACATTTATCTGCCTGTACATTTTCGAAATGTCGGCAGTTACGGCATATTTGTTCAACCGAAAGTTGACCAATGTTGAATACAACTCCCTCTGAATAGTTGGCCCCACCATTAGTATTTCATTCAGCGACACTGCTGTTGATGTTTTGCTAGAAGCATCGAACACAACACGAAGTTTGGTTGAGGTACTCTGAGGTCTGAGAACGCTTTGATGAGGAATGTAGTAAAGCTGTTCTAGAGGAGCAGACTTCAGAATGTACGTATACCCCAAATCGAAATACTCTTTCATAAAGTAAATAGTTTTGAGAGTATAATCCGTTGACAGTTTACGCTCAAGTTGCAAAAATCTCCTTTCAGCAGTTCGAAAGGACAGGCCAAGAACTTTAGGGTCGGTCCTAAAAGGAAGTTTAGCTTGGAAGCAACCGGAAGACAATCGTTGTACAGATTTTGCAAAGTACAACTCACAGGCTTGCAGTTTAGCTGTTTGGAGAAGAGCCTTCGACTCAGCTCCCAATAGAACATCCACCTTAGCCAGTTTTTGGAATTCAGGATCTGCCAACAGAATATTTTTTGTGATTTTCCAGCTCGATGTGGAAAGAGATTGCCTAGGATGAGAGGTGGAGATTGAGTGCCCAACACTCAGCGGAAACGTGTGGGAATTTAAATGAGATTGAACCGATGCACAAACCTTATTTTTACTATCGGTAGGTGTACCACCCACCATTGCGATAGCAAGGGAAGTTGACTCACATTTAAGCCGAAGCCTCTGTGCTAGGCTCTCAGACATAAAATTTATTTGAGAGCCACTATCGAGCAAAGCTCTTGCTGGATGCAACTGCCCGAACCTATCTTTAATATTTCCTATCGCGGTGGCCAGAACGACTTGATCCGCATTGAGCACATAACCTACGTATGCCTCCGACGTTCAGGCTTGATGTGCCGATACTTCACCTTGTACTGATGCATTGTACCTATGAAGGAGAACATGGTGAGGCTTTGAACACACTCGACACTTCGCCGTCGTGCAACTCGTGCAACGGTGTTGAATGCGGGGAGCGGATGTTTAAAAAAGCAAGAGAAAAAAATATGGCGCGAGCTCGTATGGTATGCAAAACAGGGGAGAAAAGAGCAAGTGAGAAATTTGGCAAGAGCGCACGCACACACAAACTAATATATATGTAACCGATACAATCACAGAGCGAAGAAGATTAACGAACAATGGTGCCGAAGAACCTTTACCAAGTGTTGTTTGTATGTGCTATTGCAAGCACATGCGTATGTATGTGTGATTACAGGAAGGCTCATGCCGGATAGCGTAGGCCAGAGCGAGAGATTCTAACCGCTCTAAAACCAAACACACCTATTCCGAACCCCGGCTGGCCTGTCGTTCCTGCTATGACTAGTGCAGCGACCAGGGATACCATTCTGAATGCACAGCATACTCTTAATGCACACAGTCTTTTGACTGCTTTGCATTCTCGGGCATATGTCGGTTGCTTCATTGCGTCCGCCCATATTGGTGCAGCATACATTAGAGTCGAGTTGACCACGCTCGCTAGGAGCTTTCGCCTCAGCTGCTTCAGTCCTTCGGTGTTT
This sequence comes from Drosophila affinis, assembly GCA_037356375.1. Lineage (NCBI taxonomy): Eukaryota > Metazoa > Arthropoda > Insecta > Diptera > Drosophilidae > Drosophila > Drosophila affinis. The sequence continues at coordinate 20,515,807 of JAZHFB010000003.1, forward strand.
GGCATGATGCGCGATAGGGCAGCTGCCGTTTTGGTCAATCATGACCCCCAGATACTTCAAGCTTAGTCCGGAACTGATAGTGGAGTCACCTACTCGGATGGTGGCCGTCTCCACTATCTTCCTGCTAGTTATGAGCACCGTCTGTTTTGTGGGTGGCTAGTGCTAGCCCCCTCCCGGATAGACATGTTCTGGCTCAGTCCACTGCGTCATTGCAGATTTCTTCTGCCTCTGCTTTGTGTTTTGCCACTGCGACAATTGCTATGTCGTCGGCAAAACTTATCACCGTGACACCATTTGGCATTTCCATCTTTGGGATTCCATCATACATGATGTTCCACAGTAGTGGGCCGAGTACCGATCCTTGGGGAACTCCTCCAGTGATTAGGTGTTCACGTGGTCAATTGAGTGAAACCCCTATAGAACGAAGGTAAGGGTTATTCTTATGCGTTGCCTCAGGTAATTGGACTTATTTTATAGTTGTAGAAAGCACTAGCGCTGTTTGGTGGTGCCTTGATTGCTATGTGCTTTCCATCGATAGCACCAATGAAGTTCGGAAAGTTCCATTGCTCCATGAATTCCGTTGCCCACTTGAGCATGTTATTTGAGTTCCATTTGGAAAACTCTCCGTGCAACGCAGTGCAGATTGCATCAGAAACAAGATTAATTGTGCGGCCCAAGCGTTGCTTTCTAATCCTATAGGTCGAGCCAACGTGACATTGTAAGTCACCAGTCGTAAAACATCTTATACAAACGATTAAATAAGTAGGTATTTTATATATTTTTTGTCTTGCAATGGACTTACTCGAGAACAATGGCTAATTTATTTGTAAAATAATTGGTAAAAATATTACTTATATGAATACTCACATCATTATGGAACCTCCCCTTTTGCTTCCTCTGCTGTAAAAAAGGGTTTACCCAACATTTGTGACATCTCTATCTGCGCTGTGCTTCTTTCTTAATTTTAGCAACAATATCCGCCGGCACCAACACAATCACTTCGACCTCAGAGCTCATTTTTTACTTTTTTAATTTTAATTGAACCATCAAAATTGGCGCTGTTTACAAAAAAACAGCTGATTCATGAGAGTGGCCAATCCATGACAAATGCGTTCATTGCAATATAATATTTCTCATCGAATTCATTTATTTGTCGAGCACCACCATCAATTTTTGCAATAACATTTGTTAGAGTCTGTATCCAGCACTGCGGAAAATTACTGACTGGAACCTGCTCATTATATGTGTGGAACACAACTAAAATAGTGTGACCAAAGACCTAGAACGTGCTTGGTCACACTCATGATTCAGCTGTATTTTGTAAACAGCGCCAATTTTGAAAATTCAACAGAAATTAAAGAAAAGAAAATATTTAAGTCTCACAATGAAGTGATTGTGTTTGTGGCAGCATAAATTGTTGTCAAAAATAGGAAGAATAAGTATAGCGCAGACGGAGGCCATGTATCGATAAGAATATATGAGGCCAGGAAAACACAAACGAAAAATCCCTGGCCCAGTTTGTTTTATATGAAGTTTGGCAATCATTTTGTGTTACCGCGGTGCTGGATACAGGCCTGTGGGAATCGAGGTTTCTTTGTTGGAAAATACTATAAGCTAAGCTATGTTCAGTAGTAAGAAAAAGGTTTAGTAAAAATGTATATATTGCCCTCTTTGTTTTTCCGTGTTTAGAAATTGTTATTTCAAATAAACGCCAACTAGAGACGCTATATTGACAAAACGAATTGGCAAAATAGATGGTACATATGGTATATGAGCTCGATAACGATATAAGGAAATTGTCATCATATTCATATATATGAACACGTAAAACACCTCAAAATTTAAGTTTGTTTGGAATATTCCGTCAAAATGGCTTCCGCAGGTTTGATATACAATGTTCAATATAATATTTTCATAAGAGCAGTTGATGTTTTACTTAATTTGTTTTGACTGGTTTTTTTTTTGCTAGTAGAAAGTTGGTATGTAGTATCCGCGTGGTTTTATGTTAGACACGTAATACAAACATGAACGCTTTGCATTTGTCTTAAAATATTTTTAAAATTATATTGCAAATATCGATTAATACATATATTTATTAATGTATGGTATGTTAATAAATAAAATTGTATTGGGATTTCATGTTTATTTGCAAACATATAAATGTTTTTCTTTTATTCTTTAGGAAAAAAGGGTAAAAAGAACAAGGGAACAGTCATTTCGCTGCAATCATTTCTTTCTAATGGTGACACACCAGCCGGAACAACGCAAGTTTCTAAAAAAATTAGAAACTTGGATGGCGATGACAGTGACGACGGGAGTAGCACATTACCTTTAGTTTATCAGCTTCCTACTGCGCCTCGAGCAAATCGGATATTTGATGATAATTCCATTCCGCATAGACCTCCTTTTATAGCTTACATTAATAATTTGCCGTTTGATGCAAACGAAGACGACCTTTATGAATTTTTTGGGTCTATAAACCTAATATCGTTGCGACTACCACGGGAAGATGGAGAAAACGGACGATCCCGTGGTTTCGGCTATGTTGAATTGGAAAGCAGGGACGACTTAATTCATGTTCTCAGCTTGCCAGACCCATCCATCAAAGGACGTCGCATTCGTATAGAGTTGTCAAATGAAAACGACCAGCAAAACCGTCCAAAAACGAATCGTCGGTTTGAAGGGTTTGGCAATAGCAGTGACAATAGAGACTCTGTGAATTGGAGGCGAGATAGTCAAAATAATGGCAGCAATTTTGGTGGATATGCAGCGAATTTTGACAGAAGCTTTAACCGAGAAAGGAAACCTATAACTGAAAGGGAAGAAAGTAACGCACCTGGATCTTGGCGCACAAGCGTAAGACCTCAATCCAATGATTCTTCGCCTCCGAGGAGAGACTTTGATCAAATTGACAAATATCGAGATGGTCGCGGGAAAAATAATGAACGTTATGTAACAGATGACGATTCTAAACAAGAAGAAAGACCAAAGTTAAACCTGAAACCTCGAACGCTACCTTTACCAGATATAAAGACAAAACCAGATTTTGAAAATACTGATATCAATGAAACAAATACTTCAAAGCAAGGCTTGACACCATCAATAAATGTGTTTGGATCAGCTAAGCCAGTAGATACAGCTTCGAGAGAATTAGAGATTGAAGAACGATTAGCTCGAAGGCAAGACAAAATTCGCCACGAAGACGAGCATTTAAACGAAAAACTTGCAGAAGTTGAAATAGATAAAAATGAAAACGAAAGTACCAATGCAGCTGTCAATTGGCGCCAAAATCAAGAAAACAGCGACGATAACAAAAGTAACGTGTGCTTACAGGGTAAATACTCATATATCGTAAATATGTCAAAATAAGTACACAACCATACCTTAAAATAATTTGTACGTTAATCCAACATGTTCTTTGACATGAAAGTATTTCTTAAGCAATTAACTTTAATCTTATTAACAGTCATTGACAGGTAATTGGAAATTATGTACTTGGATTGTTTGTTAATATTTTTTCATTAAATTTTTTTATTTTATCTACAAATTTATATAGTCTCCTACTAGTTCAACACACTCCATCTAGTGATGCTCTGGCCTCTTCAGCCCCTCCAAAAAATAATCGGCGTCCGTGTTCGAAATGGCTTTTTACAAGAGTTATAGCCTTCTCATTTGACGAAAATTTCTGTCCACCAAGCGCAACTTTAAGCTTAGGGAATAAAAAGAGCTAATCTCCGTCATTAGCTTATCCAAAAGCGATGCGTAGTAGACTCCCCAGATAGTTTTTCCTTTCACCAAATAATCAGTATATACAATTGTAAAACTCCACGACTATAAAAAAACTGTTGCCCACACAGGTGAAATTACAGTTTTCGCTATTTTTGGTGGCGGATACCCTTTCGAAACCATTTTTTTGATTGGGATTTTGTTTCTGGCGTTTATGGTGTATCCATGCTTCATCCACAGTTATGAGTCGGCGCCAAAACTCTGATTTATTTACAACAAGAGAGACTTCCAACAGTTCATTCGAACACGCGTTTGATCTAACGTGAACAATCGCGGCACCTAACAGGCCGAGAGCTTTTTGATGTCCAATTCGTTGTTCAATATATGGAGAACGCGGTCTTTAGAAATCTTGGTGATATTAGCTATCTCTCTTTACATTGATTTGGTGATCTTAAAGAACAATTTGTTGAATTTTTACGATGCGTTCGTCAGTAGTTGCAGTTTTTGGACGTCCAGGATGTCTCAATTTTTATTTGCATTATTGCCCTTCAAAAACATAGAACTGATGACCGCACGATATTAAACTTTTTGAATTTTCACAAGAGCACTGATACCGACGTAGTTAATCGATTGTTCAAGGACAACTAAAATATCATGTGGCTGAAATTCTGGCAGGAACGCATAAAAAGATGCCTAATCACAATACTAAAGTTTGGTTAACGTAAGAGGTCGATTTTATTGTCAGGCGGGAAACTCTTCGGACCGCCCAAAAATAATGTTTGTAGGCCTTGTTGTGTACATCTCATGACCACCTTTGACTCTCTTTAAGATCTTTTTATTAAATGTATTTATTTAAAAAAATCATGAAGATTACAAATGTGTGTATGTTACTTTATTCAGAAAAATTTCCATTTGATCTGGTTTGTGGTTATAAATATTGTGGTCTATACTTTTTTTGTATTCCTGAAAAGATTTTTTTAACATGAAAGTGGATTCAAGGAATGGTTTTTTACTTATAATTTTTAACATGTACAAAACTGAAGTTTTAACGTTTTAAACCCATTTTTTATAGATGATAGACGTCGTGACGATGTTGGTTATAGATCTAACAAATCTCGAGATCATGACAGGTGAATATAAATATTGTAAGCTAAAAAATTTAAGCATTTAAAAAAAAACTATCAAATCGGAATTAGTGCCAAATGAGAATATTATCATCTCATTCCTTCAAAGTGCTCGCTTCAAACGGACGGAACGAACAGATTACACCACTCAACAAAATTCAACTTTTTATTTCTGCTGTTGCCCAAAAGTACTTTTTCTGATAGATTTGTATGTTTAAAATTTTGTAAAGACATGGTTTTTTTATAGGTTTGTGTTTTTTCTTCATTTTTCATATTTTGTCCAGAGGTTTTGCTTCTATTTTTCACATAACTTAAGTTTCCTACAACTGGTTGTATTGAACTTTGCGGTTCTGAAAAGCTGACAAATGCAGCTCTAAATTCGACCCGGACACTTTGTAGCTGCAGCTTAACGTCTGGAAGATTTTAAGATTTCAAATTGCAACATTTTTAGTGGAATTTTTAAATTCTTTAAGGTATCGTTTGTAAGAATCGATGAATAAAGGGCCGTTTGAAGAAATCTTCATATGTCGAACTTTGCCGATAAATTTCGTTAGCCGATGTAAAACAGTTTTTTTTTCATACAAAAATAACAAAAATCTGTGCTTGTACCAATATTTAACGGTAAAATGGCATTTGGGATGGTGCCAAATGGCATATGAAGGTTTGGTCAATCAACTGCAACTTAGGCAGATTTCTTAAAAATTCTTAAAAACTGAACCAAAACAAAAAACCATAATCCATAATACTTTAAACATTTTTAAATCTCAAAATCTATCAGAAAAAGTAATTTTGGGCCAGTCATTATTAACTTTTATGACAGAACCGATGAAATCTTAGTCATGATGAATAATGTAATAAAACAAAATACTCAAGAAAGAAACACCTGGACAAAAAGATAGAGCAAAATATTCTGAGAATCGTGAGAAAAGTTCATGTAAATATATTAGTAGGTAATTAAAAAAATTTTGTTTGGAGGTTAAACTTTTTAAACTACTAGTATTAGTATAATATCTAACACTGTAAAGAACCATGAACAAATTTATTCCTGTTTAAGATGGATGTACTCATGATGACGCTAGTCGCTGTAGAGTATGTTCACATGGCCTGTGAACAAAAAACGCAATACCCTGATATACAGTTGCGAAACAAATAATAGTACCAGTACAATATGTTGCGATTTTTATACCCGGTACTCGAGTATATTAGGATATATTAGATTTAGATTTAGATTAGATTGTTATTCGATACTAACAGTTTTAATTTTTTTGAGTCAATAAATCAATTTCTAACAAAAGTGCATACTACGCTTTTTGATATCATATTCATATAATTAAAAATAAATATTTTTGTCAATCACACTTTTCTCAACGGTCATTTAGTATTTTGACCAAAGACAGCAAACAAATTTAGTAATATTATAAAATCGATTTATACAGCAAAAACATAATTTTTTCCAATAGGTTGTTTCATTTTCTATAGTCTGATAATAAACAAACATAATTCAGAATTTTTGTTTTCAGTTTTTATATTAATTAATAACACTAGTCGACACGACCTTTCCGCTGTCTCCAAAAATGACTTTTTCTGATAGATTTGGATTAAAAATTTTTAAAGTATGTTTTTTTTTCATGGAGTAGTTTTTGTTTAAGGAATTTTTAAAAAACTTGGTATTTTTTGTCATAGGTAGTGCTTCTATTTTTCACATAACTTAAGTTTCCTAAAACTGGTTGTATTGAACTTTGCAGTTAAAAAAAGCTGACTTCATATGCCGTTTGGCACTATTCCAAATCATTCAAATATTTTTTTTTCGACTTTTCCTGAGCTTTCAAAGTCAAAATTTCGGGGGAAAAATACCGACAAAAATTATGAAATTTCAATTTGGAAGCTTAATATCTTCCAGACGTTAAGTTGCACCTACAAAGTGTCTGGGCCGGACTTAAAGCTGCATTTGTTATTAAAACTGCAAAGTTCAATACAACCAGTTGTAGGTAACTAAAGTTATGTGAAAAATAGAAGCACTACCCATGACAAAAAATACATTTTTTTAAAAATTCTAAAAAAAAACTACTCCATGAAAAAAAACCATAATTTTAAAAAAAAATTTAAACATGCAAATTTATCAGAAAAAGTCATTTTTGGCCACAGCGGAAAAAAAAGTAGAATTTTGTCGAGTAATGTAATTGGTGGTACACATTTAACACTATTGGGAATCGAATCGCATAAACCCCTCAAATATTCTTCCGCTATCTCCTCAAACCAAACTTTTTCTATAACCTCCAGTAACTCAACCATAGTTTTCGGCTTCTGCTTTCTTATTTTGGCAGTCATAAGGGCCCAGACGTTCTCTATCGGATTGAGGTCGGGGCTGTTACCTGGCCAATCTAAGGACTTTATGCCCAATTTCGCCTTTAAAATGTTAACCTGTCTGTGAAAAATAGTTGAAACTAGTTGACTACTTTTTTAAAAATAAAAAAACTTCCGAGAATCTCTTATAGAGCGCGCTCGATGGCTAGGTACAGAATCGCCCTAAAAGATGGGATCTTCTTTCTCACTTAGTAGTTCCATACTGGACACAACTCCACTTCATACATTTTTGAATTTACCATACCCTTCATAATTATTAGGGATTCTGTTATATATTTAGATGTGCATCCCCATATCATAATATAAGGATAATGCTTTACTCTGGCAATGCAGCAATTTTCGGAATAGCGTTACTCTTTTCTGCGGCGAACTGTGCGGGAACCATCGGTTCTAATGAGGTTAAATTTTGACTCATCCGGGAATATGATTCGTGACCACTCAGATTCACCCTAATTAGCTTTTTCTTTAGGCGTGATTTTTTCATTTGACTATTAAGACGTGGTTTCTGGCAGATGTCCTTGCCATTAATCCCATATCCTTTAGACGACGCTGTATAGTTCGAGCTAAAATTTACAGCATTTTTGAATCGAAATTGTCGGTTCGTTTTCTTAATAATCCGATTTTCCCTTGCACTTGTACCCTTTTTTCTTCCCGATCCTTTCGTTCTCTCCACTTGTCCAGTCTCAAGAAATTTTTTCAAAAATCGTCGCACTAAGCTCTTTTTCGAATGGAGACATTTGTTTAGCCGACGCAATAATTTTGGACTTTTCAGTCACCGTCATCTGTTTTCCCTTGGGCATACTTCTTAAAGACTCCTAAGTAAAATTTTTTGCAAAAAATGTTTCCAGAAACTGAGACGACAGGAAGCGCACACAAAACGAAAAAAAACATTCACAGGAATTCGCAAAAAAAAAAAAAATTAGACCAATCGAATAACATTTCGGGAAATCCCACGCTAGAGAAGTCAAAAATGCATGAAATTTCGGAGTGCTGCTTTTTTTTTGTCGCTGGGTGTAGATTTTCAAATGTTGTCTCCAGACTACTGTAATTTCATACTGTTACAAGTGTATTTCAAAATTTGGCCAGGCACCGTTCTGCCCCACAAAAGACGAAAATCTGTAGAATCTACAATTTTTAAGATAAAAGAAAACCATGGGAAATCATAGTTCGCAAATAACTGTTTACTGTTTGGTTTGCTTACGCTCTGCTCTCGTGAACAACCGAAAAAAAGTATGCACCCTCGTTCTCTCTCTGAGCAGCAGAATTCGTTTCTTTTTGTTTCGGATTTTTGTTCGAGCGCTTTACGTTGAGCTGTTCGTGAGACGATCTGTTGCAGAACATCGCACAATATGAGATACGAGTAATGCTTGCACAGAGTGACACTAAAAGACCGATTGACTGAAAAAATCAACCCAATCGGTCTTTTCAATGACACTAGTCGACACGACTTTTCCGCTGTCGCCAAAACTGACTTCCTGATAGATTTGGATGTTTAAAAATTTTTTAAAGAATGTGTTTTGTTTTTTTCCAGGTTTAGTTTTTTTTAAGAATTTTAAAAAAATTTGGTATTCTTTGTCATAGGTAATGCTTCTATTTTTCACATAACTTAAGTTTCCTACAACTGGTTTTATTGAACTTTGCAGTTAAAACGAGAGGGAACGTTGTGAGCCGCGTCAAAGGCCGCGGCTCTACCTTATACCCGGTACTCAGTCAGTATATGGGCATTTCTCTGACGAGGTCTACCGAGGCCAAAAAATTTAAATTCAATAAAAACGCATTTAAATATAGTTTTCTCGGGGTTTTCTTTTTAAAAGATATTGAAAATCCACCAATTTAATTAACTGACATATAACTTTATTAAGTTTTATCTGAAAACCTATTCAAATTAGCAAAAGTTCACTTTTTTGGTATTTTTTTGGTATTTTTTTTGTCATGTTTGCCATTGTTTTTTTCGCCTATAAGAAAGATGATTCTTGATAAAAGTTTTTCCTCAAAGTCTCCTTTACATATTGAACTATCTAAAAAAAATTCCAGAAAATTTTCTTAATATCGGTTAACGGAATATTTGTAACATTTATAAAGCCAAGAAATTTTTGTCCCGTGCGACTTGTCCCGTGCGACAGAGGCTTAAATTGAATTAAAAAAAAACTACAAACCATACATGCTTAAAATTATAACCATTTTAAAGAGTTATCAATGCAAAACATTAATCAGAAATTCGCATAAATATATCGCCAAAACTTTCGCTGAAATCTGAGTTTAAATTGGCCGCCGCCAAAACCACTTCTATATTTGTCCCGTGCGAATACCATGCTTTTTTGCAAATATCTCGAAAACGAACAGTAGCCTAAAATCACCCTTAGCACCAGCTATGGAGTCAAGTGGCGAATCAAAACGGTAAAACAATTTTGAAAATCGGTTTTTTTTTTGACATTTTTACAACTTGAAATGCGTACGAACGTCCCGTGCGACATCAGAGAAATGCCCATATACATACATACATATATGAGCCTACGATTTATGAAATTTATTATATGTTCTCAAAGGGACAAAAATAATATTTAAATTAAAAAACTAAATTTTTTGGAATTTTTATACATGTTTCCATTTTTGTTTACATATGCTTTGTATATCTGCGCCTACATTTCTACATGACATGTATAACTACATATTTGAGACGTACAAGTGTTCAGGACAGAGAGAGAGAGAGAGAGGGAATGGGTCAGCGCTTGGCAGGCGTTGCGAAGCCACTGAAATTTAATTTGTTTCTTCTGGCCATAATATTGATCCGGATCCAGATTCGGTAATCTGGTAGATATGGTAATTTTGCATGATTCTGCGTTTTTGGTTTTCATTTATCTTAAAAATTGTGGATTCCACAGATTTTTTGTCCTTTGTGGGGGCGGAAGGGGGCGTGTCAAAATTTTGAAATACACATGTACTGAACTGATATCACAGGAGCTTGGATAGAAAGTTTGGTTGCTCTAGCTCTTATAGTCTCTGAGATCTAGGCGCTCATTTAAACGAATAAGCAAAGCGGATGGGGTCGCATGTGAGAGAGAGCGAGAGGGAATGATGACTTTCGAAATGGTTTTCTTCATTGTAGCTATAATAATGATCCGATCTGATCCAGATTCAACACTCTGATAGAAATGGTAATTTTCTATGATTCTGCGTTTTTAGTTTTCTCGTATTTTCAAAATTGTGTACGCCACAGACTTTCGTCCTTTGTGGGGGCGGAAAGGGGCGGGGCGAAATTTTTCAACACATTTGGAGTAGTGTGATCACAAAGCAGACTGGATACAAAATTTGGTTGCTCTAGCTTTAATAGTCTGTGAGATATAGGCGCAAATGAAGACGGACAGACGGACGGACGGACAGACAGACAGACATGGCTATATCGACTCGGCTATTGATGCTGATCAAGAATATATATACTTTATGGGGTCGGAAACGCTTCCTTCTGTGCTTTACACACAACCGTTATCCCCACAAATCTAATATACCCCTATACTCTTCGAGTACCGGGTATAAAAAGCTGACAAATGCAGCTATAAAAGCTGATAAATCAGCTATAAATAGCTGCAACTTAACGTCTGGAAGATATTAAGCTTCCAAACTGAAATTTCATTATTTTTTTTCGGTATTTCTTCCCGAAATTTTGACTTTAAAAGCTCAGGAGAAGTCGAAAAAAAATATTTGAAGGCCTTGATTTTTGGTTTTAGATTGACTTTTACTTTTGAAAGCAGTGCGCAAGCAAACATTCAATTTAAAAAACGCAGAGGAACCAGGAAAATTGATTAAAATGCAGGCAACAGAAAGAGCATAATGATCATAATGAAGTTTTTACAAAATAATCGGTCTGGGCAAATGACGAATTCCTGTACATTCAATAAAACGAGAGAACAATCCACAAACCAAATCTATCTAATGAGAGCAAGTTCGAGAGGATCAAGGCCCGGATGTGCTCTCAAGAAAGTACACACCTGATCATAATAATAGGTACACCTATCTGCATAAAGTTTAACTTAACAGAAATGTTTTGTATTCCATATTTAAAACCTAAAATTTATTCTCGGCTATTTATTATTTGCTTAATTAGTATTTACTAGTTAATATCTAGGCCATCTATCTGCGTCGCATGCAACCAGGCTGAACATCACTAACAGTGACATCTGCAGGAAATGCAATGAGCCCGGGGCTGTCGAAACCCTGGAGCATCTCATCTGCCGGTGTCCGGCTCTCTTAAGGGCAAGGAGAATGTACCTGGGCGCACCGATGCTGGCATCACTGGAGGATGCCTCCAAGAGGTCGCCAGGGAAACTGCTTGCCTTTGCGAAAAACACCTCGATTCTGGGGGACTTCGGAACCTCAGAAGCACGCTCGTAAGGTCCATACAAAGATCCTGATTACTAAGGGCCTTTTTGGCCTATGAGAGGCCCCGTAGAGGGCCGTCCGGGATAACCTAACCTAATGTCTAATGTAATAGCTCTATTTCTACCTACCTTTATTACCTTTTTTTTGTCATACTTTTAATAAGCGTATGGAAGGTTTCTATAGGTGTCTCATAATACAATTCTTGGACGCCCTCATGCTTATTTAAAAATGAAAACTTAGCTAATGTCCTTTTTAATCTCCCTACAAGCTTTAGATCGAATTTAAGTCGGGAGATTGACTAGTCCTCTTTAAAACGTAATTTTTTTAGACCTAAAAAAATTTGGTGAAAAGCATGATCTGTGCTTTGGGCCGTTTTTTTTGCTGAAATTACCAACGAAGAAGCATGTTTTCTTAAGCATTTGGTAATATAGCACTATCCAATATAGATTTGTACACCTCAGCATACAGTTTGTTCGTGTTTTTCAAAAAGTTAACCTACGCCGCACCAGGAGAAGCAGTCCCATATCAATGTATTGCCACCTCAATGTTTGACATATTTTATTGTAAGATGGGGATCAAATTTATTTCATTTAGGGCGTCGTACATTGTTTTCATAATTATTTCCAATTAAATATATTTTAGTTTCGTCCCTCCATAAAATATTTCTCTCCCTGGAAGGCTGGCTTGTTCTAGCCGTCTACAAATTGTTGGAGCCATAAATTCTTGTCCAATTTCTGCTGCAGTACCCAAGGAAACCATGTAGTGGTCAAGTGTTTGGATTGTTTGTGGCCTTACACGAGTTTCCTGACTATTATTTCTATTTCAACGCATTTCTAAAAAAAATTATGAGATATTTGCATTAGTTTTGCAATGGCCCGAAAAGATTATTCTTATTTTTCCAGATTAAGAGCCAATCGGGCTTCTTCCTGTTTACAATGAGACTTTTGGACCATTTTTGCAAGAAAAAAAATTATTTGTTAATATTTTGAATTTAGCTAAATAAAATATATCTTAAATGGCCAAAAAAAAATCACTTAATATAGAAGAGCTACTGACACTGTATCTATTATTTTGATCAGCCTGACATTGATTCTGAATAAGAAATGGATCTATTTTCTAATATTACATTGTCCTAAACTATACTACCGGTTATTTTATTGAAAACAAATAGGTACTAAAAGATTATTGAGAACAAATTTTAAGTTTAAAATATGGAATACAAAAATGTTCTGTTGAGTTAAACTTTACGTAGATTGTTGTACCTATTATTATGATCAGGTGTTTATGATACCCGATATAAAGGAAGAAGCGCAATGATACAAAGTAAACTAGTATAATTGCTGCAGTTAAGGTTTTTCCATATCGTCAAAGCTGTGACAGGATTTCACCATATGAGGGGCCAGCCAGAATATTTTTGGTTTTGGTGATATTTAATAATTTGTAAAATTTTCTTAACTTATTATTATTATTTATTTTCTAGACTTGAAAATGTAAAAGGAAAAATAAGCAAAAACGACGACGGAAAGTACAAAGAAGATAACAAAAACACACGTAATGATCGAGAACTGCCCAAGTATCATCCAAACCAGACTGGACCAGTAAGTACTTTATCTATATTCATACTTTTGAATGATATTATATCATGTTGGTGGTACCAGAAAAATGTGTTTCCGCCCCACAAAGTATCTTTTATTGATACTTTTATTGTCCATATATCTTGCTTCTTTACGGATCCAAATTTAATTTTGTGGTTTTCTACGGTGGAAAGTGATACGTGAAGTAGTGTCTCAGCAATCAGTCGTGTAAAATAACGGCTTTTTACATCGTTGATTTGGCAAACCATTTACGCCACATAGCTTTTTTCTTCAACTTGAGTCTCGTTTATTACACTAAGCCACAAAACTAAACTTTTTTACTGCTACCAAAACGTTTTTGATAAATTTCTTTTAAAATAATCTCCAGTATTTATATTTAAAAAATAAAAAAAAGGTAGAATCACTAATCATGACATATAAATGGGTAATAAATGGATCCATACGGATTTTAGTGCCACACTTGCGTGTCTAATTTGAAATCATCCCTATTTTTCTGATGCGAATGTCCATCCACAGACAGAACCTGCAAGTACAATCATATGTGTGTGTACGTGTGCAGTGCTGCCGAAATTGCCAGCAAAATATTTTTGAGGACATTTTTTGAGATACAAATTAATTTGCTGAGTGCCGCTTATTGACGCGACGCACTAATACCTTATAGACAATTAATATAATTTGATTTCATGTCTGATATACATTTTGCATTTGAACATATTTACATTCGTTCATTATATTCGTTTATAGTACATTTCACAAAATTAAAATATAAAGAATATTCAATATATACAATTATTTTAATTTTGGGCAAGCGTCATCATAAAATCATAACTTACAATCAATTCTAAAGTAATGGGTACTTTCTTAGACAGCGGGGTTTTAAAAAACCAATGCAAACAAGCAGACCTACAATATGTGCACACATACAGCTAAAGCTCAGCCTCACATACAGAGCGTTTGCCTGTATGGTACAAAACATGCTCTGTACACGCTCTAAACGCCGCTGTCGAAGAAAACACCCATTACTTTAGAATTGATTGAAATATCATTATATACTACAATAAACCATACAATTAAATATGTATTTGTGAATATATTATATATGCATATATTAGCTCATTATATTGGTATATTCCATATTAAACAAAGTTAGCATCTAAAGCATGTACAAAATAACAATTTTTTTGGTATTGTAAGGCAAGCGTCTTCAAAAAGAGTCGACTCTAAAATGCTAAAGTGAAGGGTGGCGTGAGCGCAAAAATCAAAACAAAGTTCAGAGAGCACAAAATTCCGTTGTGCGCTCATACACACTTGCAAACACGCAAAGTACCTGAGAAAGCATGTGCATACACTCTCACGGGCGCTGATGCCAATCGATTCGCTGCGGACACTGCATTTTATCTTTTATTAACAGCAAGTGTTTTTTTGAATATACCAATCTAAATAAACTTTAAATTACCTGCTTGCTTAGAGCTTTTCCGTAAGCGCGAGTGCATGCCCCTTAATTGTGTTTTTAGACATCATTTAATTATTTTCCTGTGTCGGTCAATGTGTTTTGTTGTTTCTTTTCGTAAGTACACACAGAATCAAAATCTGCCGCTCTCACCTAGTTGATCTATTGCTTTATCACTCTCCCTGTTACCCAAACTAATATAAATGTTCTTCCTCTCTCGCTCTCAATACGTTCTGTGTAGTATCGCTCGCTCTCTCTCTCTCTCTCTCTCACTCTCTCTCTCTCAACTGAAGCTGCAGTAACCGCTCTCCTCGCTTTCTTATTGTGATTTTATCTATTTGTTTTGAAATTTTATTTTTTTATTTCATATATTTTATATTTTTTTATTATTTTTTTCTCATAATGGAATACACCGTTGTCTGTGCAAAGAAACCCTGCAAGAAGCATATCACCCATGACCAGCCGAGTATCCCCTGCTGGCTCTGCGATAGCGTAGTGCACGCTAATTGCGCCGGGTTTTCCAGTCTCGTGGGTGATGCCATCTCAAAAAGAAATGGCTTGCATTACAGCTGTGAGGCATGCCGTCCGGCTGAAATGGAGATGGCAGCATTTATGAGGCAGACCCGGAAGGGCTTTAGGGATCTGACCGTGGTCTTCAAAGAGCAGAACGATCGGCTCCTAGCCATGGAGTCTCAGTTTAGTGGTCTCAAACTATTGACTGAGTCTCCTAGGCGCAAAAAGGTCACTCCGCGGGATCTGCATGTGCCAACTGCCCCTCGGCCGGCCGATGCAGACAAGCTGACTCCGACCACTCCAATAGTGCAGCAGTTGATTTCGTTCGCCACTTCAAAGGCAACGACAGCTGCTGGTGATGAAAATTCGGTAGCCGAATTTATCGCGTCGGAGGGCATGCAGCCAAAATCGTCTGTAGCTTCCGTGTCCGTAGTATCAAATTCATTAGCTGTCCCCGCAATTCCGACCCCACCAGTGAATATACGTCCCGGCCCACCGGGTATTACCATCACAGGTGATAGGCCTGTGGTGCCAAGATTGATGGGGATCCCACCAAAGAGTCAAGTTTTTGTCTCGCGACTATCCCCTGATTCCACAATTAATGATGTGACGGCTTATATCCAAAGCCAAATAAAAGCCGCTGATTTTAAGGTGGAAAAGTTTAACTTTTCTTTTTCTTTCTTAGTTATAAAAACTAACTCTTTTCTAGGATAGTGTCGCATTTGCATCCCACGTTATTGTGTTTACCGAAACCTAATTAAAGCCGGACATTCTTAGTTCCGAAGTTTTGGCAGGTCGGTACACAACTTATAGAAAGGATCGTTCATCTCGACGTGCAGGAGGGGTTCTGATTGCTGTTGACTCAAACTTCACGTCGGAACTTTTCACAGTCCAGATCCAGCAGGAACTGGAATTTCCGTGTGTAAAACTGATTCTTCCCGCTTTCTTAGTTTTCATAACTTTCATAACTAATATACGAATATTCCACCTTCTTCGGATATCGCAATTTACGAGCAGCATTAGTCCGCCTTAACCGCTATTTCTTCCTCGCTATCTGACAAAGATCACATGATAGTTCTTGGTGACTTCAACTTGCCAGAAATTGTTTGGTCTTCGGCAAATGAGTCTAATAGCCTGGTACCCACGGTACGTCATGACTTTGTTGACAGCGTGATTGACCATTTTCTGTCTCAAGTTAACCATGTTAAAAATTTCTTGGGTCGATTTCTTGATCTGTGCTTTGTAACGGATCCGACCTTAGCGTTGTTAACTCGAGTCCCTCCGCTCTCTATACCTGAAGATGCCTACCAGCCTACTTTTGAAGTGTCGCTCGACCTAGGACGAACTGTACTGGATCGGTCGGGTAGGCTACCCCAATGTGCCCGCTGCTTCCGTAAAGCCGAGTTTACGAAGCTTAATAACCTCATTAGGGATTTTGATTGGTCCGCTTTATATTTGTGCAGTGATTTTACGACAGGCACAAACATTTTCTATGATGCACTGGACTCACTTTTTGTCTCTTGTGTCCCACTTTCCTGTCCGATCAGATCAAGAAAACCCCCTTGGTTTACCAAGGAGCTATCTCATCTTAAAAACTTAAAATCAAGACTATATAAAAAATTTCAAGAAGTTGGCTCTCCTTCTTCTCTTTCTCATTATGTAATAGCTCGGTCAAACTTTTCAGTTCTTAACGCTCAATGCCATCAGAATTACCTCTCGATGCAGGATACGTTTTTCTAAGGACCCCAAACAGTTTTACAGCTTCGTAAACAGTAATCGTAGAACGTCCGCACCCATCCTCGCTATCCTTCCTTAATACGTCGGCAGATAATGATCAGGCAATTGCCGAACTTTTTGTCCGTTTTTTCCAAACTACCTATTCGCAGGACGTTTACTCTGGTCAGCCGTATCCATACGGCTTACCGAAGTCGAACGGTATTTTCAATCCTTTGGTAAATGAAAGCTCGTTGCTTCATGATCTATGAACAGTAAATCCGGTGTTCTCACCGGGTCCGGACGGAGTTCCCGGCTGTGTACTCAGGTACTGTGCCGAGTCTCTGTGTGGGCCGTTGCTTAAACTATTCAACCTATCCATAAATTCCTCATGCTTTCCCCCGATATGGAAGGAGTCCTTTATAATTCCTCTCCATAAGAAAGGTAGCAAGTCTGACGCAATGAACTATAGAGGTATATCTAAGTTATCCGCTATTCCTAAAGTGTTTGAGAAAATTTTAACTCCGCAGCTGCAGCACCTATGCAGATCACTTATATCTCCATCTCAACATGGATTTATAAGGCGGAGATCAACCACTACTAATTTATTGGAGTTTACCTCCTTTATAATAAAAGGCGTTCAAGGTAATTTGCAGACTGATGTTGTTTACACCGATTTTAGTAAAGCGTTCGATTCTGTAAACCATTCCCTCCTAGCACAAAAGCTCGACCTTCTAGGGTTCCTGCCAATATCCTGAGATGGATCTCTACCTACCTTTGTTCTAGGTCTCAAAGAGTCCTTTTCAAAAACTCCCTGTCCTCTCCAGTTATGGTGACTTCGGGTGTACCTCAGGGCAGCCATCTAGGCCCCTTACTCTTTACACTCTTTATAAATGACCTACCTTCTGTATTAACATACTCTCGAGTACTTATGTACGCAGATGATGTTAAGCTCTGTGTCCAGTATAACGACATTTCTTTCCAATCCAGGTTGCAATCCGATCTCGATAGATTTCAGTCTTGGTGTTGTGCAAATTTATTAAACCTTAATGCTTCAAAATGTAAAGTAATGACTTTTCATCGCTCCAGCGCCTTTCTGGTTCCTTACACCCTTTGTGGTGGTTGTCTTGAGAGGATCACCCGGGTTGATGATCTTGGTGTTCTATTAGATCCCAAGTTAAAGTTTTCAGAACACATTTCCACCATGGTGAATAAGGCCATGGGCGTGCTTGGGTTTATAAAAAGGTAGTCAAAAGAATTTGACGACCCCTATATAACAAAGACTCTCTACACTTTTCTGGTTCGTCCGATTTTAGAATACGGCTCTTGTGTATGGTGCCCTCAGTACAACGTACACCAAGACCGTATAGAATCAGTTCAGAAAAACTTTTTACTTTTTGCCCTTCGCGGCCTCAGCTGGGATGCAGGTTTGAGACTGCCGTCTTACCCTAATAGATTGCTTTTAATAAACCTTCCAACCTTTCCTAATCGTAGGAAAATGCTTGGCGTGATTTTTGTACACAACTTGATCAAGGGTGACGTAGATAGCCCTGACCTGTTGAGCCGTATAAACTTCACGATTCCTATTAGAAGCACTAGAAATTATACACCCTTGTTCCATCCGCTTTGTAGATCGAATTGCTCCTTGCATGAACCATTTAGGGTCCTATGCTCGGATTATAATACCCTCTACCATATTATATCTAACACTAACTCCCTTCCTAGTCTTAAATTACTGATACTCCTACATCTTTCCCGTAATTAGTAATTACTTCGTTTCTTTAGTTAGATTAGTTATACTTTTCCTCGAACACTAGTCTAACACCTATCTTTCATACATGTCCGCGATCGGTTCGGTTAACGAGTCGCTCGTTAAGCGGTAGCGCCCCTCGGTCGGTTGGGCGGGAGGTGGGCTGCTTTCTTGCCTGGGATCCGCGCGTAACAGCCATCGGCTGGTGTCGCTTGGGCCACTTGATGGTGCAGTCATTGCATATCAACGTTCTAAAGACACTTACATGTACATATGAGCTATCCCACCTACATATATATATACTGTATGGTTAGTGGTAAAACCGATGATTTTCATGACTTGTACATTGCTTTATTTAATCTCGATTACAGTGACTTATCGTAACCCCTGATTTTTAAATCGAAAAAAATTACTTTCGCCTTATTGGATTTAGCTTGAAAAATATTTAGCCAGACATAAAGTCATTATTGCCAACATGTTGCCAGATCTATAACCTCTTTAAGAAGTTCTTACTTGTCAAAATCAGTGCAAAACTACTTGACTTTAAAAACTAAGGAAAGGTAAAAAAAAACTATTTCTCAGGCTTTATTTTTTAAATTTAAAGCAGGGACCGAAATTATTGATTATTTACATTTTTTTAAATAAAAAAAATCGCCAACCAACACTATTAACTTTTACAATCTCAGCATTGCCCCCATGATTTTTTATTTCTGATTTTTTACTTGTTTCTTCAATGATAATGATTAATTTTGAATAATATAAGACTTAGACTGTCATTATTTTTTATTACAACAAATAAAAGTAAAAAAACGAGGGGGAACGTTGTGAGCAGCGGCTCTACCTTATACCCGGTACTCAGTCAGTATATACATACATATGTACATACATATATGAGCTTGCGATTTATGCAATTTATTATATGTTCCCAAAAGGGACGAATTAAATTGAAGTCAAATCATTTTTGGAATATTATACATGTTTCCAATTTAGTTTTCATATGCTTTTTAGATCTGCTTCTACATTTTTACATGTATAATAACATATTTGAGACGTACAAGTGTTTGCAACAGAGAGACAGAGGGAATGAGAAGCGCTTGGCAGGCGTTGCGTAGCCACTGAAATTTAATTTGTTTCTTCTGGCCATAATATTGATCCGATCTGATCCATATTCGGCAATCTGATATGGTAATTTTCCATGATTCTGCGTTTTTGGTTTTCATTTATCTGCTGGTTTGATATCACAGAAGTTTGGATAGAAAGTTTGGTTGCACTAGCTTTTATAGTCTCTGAGAACTAGCCGTCACAAAATACGAATGGGCAAAGCGGATGGGGTCGCGTGTGAGAGAGAGCGAGAGGGAATGATGACTTTCGAAATGGTTTTCTTTATATTAGCTGTAATAATGATCCGATCAGATCCAGATTCAACACTCTGATAGAAATGGTCTTTCTCTATGATTCTGTGTATTTAGTTTTTTTGTATCTTCAAAATTGTGTATGCCACAGACTTTCGTCTTTTGTGGGGGCGGAAGGGGGCGGGCGAAATTTTGAAATATACTTTGAGTAGTGTGATAACACAGACGAATGAATACAAAACTTGGTTACTCTAGCTTCAATAGTCTATGAGATATAGGGGCAAATGAAGACGGACGGAGAGACGAACATGGCTATATCGACTCGGCTATTGATGCTGATCAAGAATATATATACTTTATGGGGTCGGAAACGCTTCCTTCTGGGCGTTACACACAACCGTTATCCCCCCAAATCTAATATACCCCTATACTCTTCGAGTACCGGGTATAATAATGTTTACTCAGTCAATTCCTGTTTAAGATGGATGTACAAATGATGACCGGTACTCGAGTAGTATTAGGATATATTAGATTTGTGGTGATTGTAGATGTGCATAACACCGAGCACATATAGTGTATATATATTCTTGATCAGCATCAATAGCCGAGTCTATATAGCCATATCTGTCTGTCCGTCCGTCTGTTCGTCTTTATAAGGGCCTACACCCAATAAAAAAGGGGCACTCCGAAATTTTTTATGCATTTTTGACTTCTCTAGCGTTTCCCCAAATGTTATTCGATAATAAAAGTTTTAATTTTTTTGAGTCAATAAATCAATTTCTAACAAAAGTGCATACTACGCTTTTTGATATCATATTCATATAATTAAAAATAAATATTTTTGTCAATCACACTTTTCTCAACGGTCATTTAGTATTTTGACCAAAGACAGCACAAAAATTTAGTAATATTATAAAATCGATTTATACAGCAAAAACATAATTTTTTCCAATAGGTTATTTCATTTTCTATAGTCTAATAATAAACAAACATAATTCAGAATTTTTTTTTTCAATTTTTATATTAATTAATAACACTAGTCGACACGACTTTTCCGCTGTCTCCAAAAATGACTTTCTGATAGATTTGGATGTTTCAAAAATTTTAAAGAATGTTTTTTTTTTTCATAGAGTATAGTCTAATAATAAACAAACATAATTCAGAATTTTTTTTTTCAATTTTTATATTAATTAATAACACTAGTCGACACGACTTTTCCGCTGTCTCCAAAAATGACTTTCTGATAGATTTGGATGTTTCAAAAATTTTAAAGAATGTTTTTTTTTTCATAGAGTATAGTCTAATAATAAACAAACATAATTCAGAATTTTTTTTTTCAATTTTTATATTAATTAATAACACTAGTCGACACGACTTTTCCGCTGTCTCCAAAAATGACTTTCTGATAGATTTGGATGTTTAAAAATTTTTAAAGAATGTTTTTTTTTTCATAGAGTAGTTTTTGTTTAAGGAATTTTTAAAAAACTTGGTATTTTTTGTCATAGGTAGTGCTTCTATTTTTCACATAACTTAAGTTTCCTAAAACTGGTTGTATTGAACTTTGTAGTTAGAAAAAGCTGACTTCATATGCCGTTTGGCACTATTCCAAATCATTCAAATATTTTTTTTTCGACTTTTCCTGAGCTTTCAAAGTCAAAATTTCGGGGGAAAAATACCGACAAAAATGATGAAATTTCAATTTGGAAGCTTAATATCTTCCAGACGTTAAGTTGCACCTACAAAGTGTCTGGGCCGGACTTAAAGCTGCATTTGTTATTAAAACTGCAAAGTTCAATACAACCAGTTGTAGGTAACTAAAGTTATGTGAAAAATAGAAGCACTACCTATGACAAAAAATACATTTTTTTTAAATTCTAAAAAAAAACTACTCCATGAAAAAAAAACCATAATTTTTAAAAAAAATTTAAACATGCAAATTTATCAGAAAAAGTCATTTTTGGCCACAGCGGAAAAAAAAGTAGAATTTTGTCGAGTAATGTAATTGGTGGTACACATTTAACACTATTGGGAATCGAATCGCATAAACCCCTCGAATATTCTTCCGCTATCTCCTCAAACCAAACTTTTTCTATAACCTCCAGTAACTCAACCATAGTTTTCGGCTTCTGCTTTCTTATTTTGGCAGTCATAAGGGCCTAGACGTTCTCTATCGGATTGAGGTCGGGGCTGTTACCTGACCAATCTAAGGACTTTATGCCCAATTTCGCCTTTAAAATGTTAACCTGTCTGTGAAAAATAGTTGAAACTAGTTGACTACTTTTTTAAAAATAAAAAAACTTCCGAGAATCTCTTATAGAGCGCGCTCGATGGCTAGGTACAGAATCGCCCTAAAAGATGGGATCTTCTTTCTCACTTAGTAGTTCCATACTGGACACAACTCCACTTCATACATTTTTGAATTTACCATACCCTTCATAATTATTAGGGATTCTGTTATATATTTAGATGTGCATCCCCATATCATAATATAAGGATAATGCTTTACTCTGGCAATGCAGCAATTTTCGGAATAGCGTTACTCTTTTCTGCGGCGAACTGTGCGGGAACCATCGGTTCTAATGAGGTTAAATTTTGACTCATCCGGGAATATGATTCGTGACCACTCAGATTCACCCTAATTAGCTTTTTCTTTAGGCGTGATTTTTTCATTCGACTATTAAGACGTGGTTTCTGGCAGATGTCCTTGCCATTAATCCCATATCCTTTAGACGACGCTGTATAGTTCGAGCTAAAATTTACAGCATTTTTGAATCGAAATTGTCGGTTCGTTTTCTTAATAATCCGATTTTCCCTTGCACTTGTACCCTTTTTTCTTCCCGATCCTTTCGTTCTCTCCACTTGTCCAGTCTCAAGAAATTTTTTCAAAAATCGTCGCACTAAGCTCTTTTTCGAATGGAGACATTTGTTTAGCCGACGCAATAATTTTGGACTTTTCAGTCACCGTCATCTGTTTTCCCTTGGGCATACTTCTTAAAGACTCCTAAGTAAAATTTTTTGCAAAAAATGTTTCCAGAAACTGAGACGACAGAAAGCGCACACAAAAAGAAAAAAAACATTCACAGGAATTCGCAAAAAAAAAAATTAGACCAATCGAATAACATTTCGGGAAATCCCACGCTAGAGAAGTCAAAAATGCATGAAATTTCGGAGTGCTGCTTTTTTTTGTCGCTGGGTGTAGATTTTCAAATGTTGTCTCCAGACTACTGTAATTTCATACTGTTACAAGTGTATTTAAAAATTTCGCCACGCCCTTTTCCGTAGAAATGTAGAAGACAGATATAAAAAACATGTCAACAAAAATAAAAAGAGTTTTTTGGTTAAATTAAAATTTTTCCTTTTACGAACTTATAATAACTTACATAAATCGATCATACGTTAGACGTTAAAGAAACACAGAATACAAACCCCAGTACACCACAAAAACCATTAAGCATGGAGAATGTAGTGTCCCATACCATGGGACTGTTTCTTCTACTATGGAGTGGGTCCAATAGATTGGATAAAAACCATCATGGCTCAGCACGTGTAGGTGAATATCATGGGGACAGTAAAATATTTCAGTCCTAATGTATGGCATAGAGTTTTTTTTGGAAATGTGACGCCGCCAGCCAGAAAAAGATGAAAGCAGCCTTTAAAAGCATATCTAGATTCGTGTTTTCACTAGGTCGTACAGATCACGTTACTGGTTTTGCTAATAGAATATTTGACTTGGACATAAATAACTGGACGAATTATAAAATTTTAATACAGCTTCACAAAATTATCTTTACTAAGACTCCAGGTTATCTGTTTGAGAAGATGCTTTTCAATCTGTCGCAGAAGACCAATAACATTGCTTGCTTTAGAACCAAACTATCTTGTTCGAATAGACACTTTTTTATCTGGGCTCTTTGACTTTGGAATCAGTCACCACCTTTTTTGAAACCATTAGTAGCGCACCACTGTCTAACAGCAAATTAAAAAGTTATCTAAATAATCCAATATTACTTTCTAAACTTCAATAGGCCTATATATATTACAAACATTTTAATTTTATTTATAAGAATAAATGTTTTAAATGTTTTCAACTATTTACTTTTCAATGTGACATGTTTAGCACTTTAAGTTTTAAATTATAATTTTATAGAATTTTAAAGTTAAGTTCAACTGTATAGCATGTAATATCTGGTTGTGACTAGTGAATTAATCTAAAAGTGTTTAACTTGTAGCACTAGAAATTTAAAAAAAATTACAAATAATTAAATCAGTTACCCTATATTTATGGTATATTTATTTGGCTAAGTGATCTTTAAGTAAAAAAGAAATCTCTAGCATCATTGGTTTGCGAGCAGTGAGCGATAGAAAACGCACTTAGGGGGTGTCCTATTTAAGTGATGAGGAGTGTATATCCATTGGACTATGCTTGGGTTCATGCCCCAGTTTAAGCCAATAGTTGTTGTGCATGTGTAGAGAGCTGTCGTGGCCTTTTCTACTCTGTGTTTTTTATATTCAGGTTCCAATTTAGCTTCTTGTTAATTACTAACCATAAGTTAGTCAGTCACTGTCGCTAAAGGCGAACCTGAATCCGTTTGGTGTAGCGGGTTGAGGGTGGTGTAGCAGCCTGACAGCAACTGAGAATAGTTGTCCTCAGTTGTAACCGGGAAAAACTCTCAAAAGCGTTAAGAAGGAAGTACGATGGACTGATTGGTTTAAAGTCATTTGGCGTTGAATTCGGGACTTTTTCCGATGTAGGCATGAAGAATATTTTTGCATTTAGCAAAGCGTGTGGTATTTTCCCTTCTACTAGTATCTTTCTGATACTAGTCTGATTGTAGCCGATTGGTGGCCATGTCTCCGGCCTTTTGAAGTTGTGCCGGAACTACCTAGTCCGGCGCCATCAAACTTGCAGTGCCTTCACTATATAGGTGTGCTGGCTCGATGGTTGTACACCAGAGGATATGATTTTGGAAAAGAATGTGAAGCGACTACACACTTATGTTAGTCCACGAACCATCACTTATTTTAAAGTATTAGTGGCTAGGAGGGAAGTAATTCACCCATTACAGTACTATATTTTTCGGGGTTGTTTTTCCAGCAACTCGAAGCATCGGTTTACCAGTGCCGCTTCCACCCACTTCCACTGGTTCCTGGGAATCTTCGCTTCTGCGCTATCTATGTATATCCAGAACCCCGATCAGCGTCCTTTCTTTGGCGATCTGCGCGAATAATATGTTAGGGACTTTGGAGCCGGTCCAGGAGTCTGCTGTAATTGCTGCCTCTTCGGTTGCGGAGCTTCCGTCTTTGGCGGTGCCAAAGTTGGGGAGCACTTTTCTTGCCCATTCGACCTTTTTTAGACACTTATCGGTCAAATTTCAGCAGGCAGAGCAGCTGCTGAATTGCATGCCAAGGTATCAGCTCTGGAAGGCGATTTGCCACCCACACCAAGAATAGGATGGGATATTTGACTTTTTGGGTTCGCCCTAGCGTGCTCCGCCAAGGTTTTACCTGATTTAAAAGGGGTCAGGCCGTCTTTCGGCGCTTCCTTTCCTTATGCGGGATTACTCCCTGTTGGCAATTGGGGACTGTTTTATATTTGTACTTTCCGTTTCTAATCCCACGATTTACAAAGAAGGGGTAGTGCATCCGGGCAGAAATTCACGTTGCCCGGATAAGGTATCATAAGAAAAGAGGCAGAAGGCTGCCAATTCCCTAAGCTCTCCGTTAACGACTGGGCTAGTTTTTAAATAGGGCCTCCAGCGAAGCTGACTCTACTAGTTGCTACTTCGCAAACACCCGCTGTCCGGGACTGCTTATTCTCGGTTCTATCCCTAGGGATGCCCGCTTATTCGCAGCTGACATACCTATAGTAGGTCGCAACCTGCGACCGGCTGGTGGCCCCCTCTGAGCCACCTCACTAACTCATCAGGCCAGAAACAGTGTCTAAACTTGATACAAATTCTCTATGGCTTTTTCCAAACTAGAAAACATTTTGAGAAAAAGTTAAATAAAATATAGCAACATGTTTATATTTTTCTTTTCTCCTACTAAAGAAAGATATATCGTATCAAACGATTTTTTTTTTGTCAATCTTGAAAATATTAGTGCCATTTGTTGACCCATTTGGCCCCGATCTTTCCTAAAAAATTTCCAAAACATTAAATATTTTTCCTTGGAGTAAGGAAAATTTTCTGGCTGCTGTTGATATCTCTTAAGGGCAGAACCACGAATACACTGCAAATACTATAAAGATCTGACATATTTATTGTTTTGACTAGTAATGTACATATGTTTATCGCCTCAGCTATTAATGCCGAAAAATATATATATTAGTAGTTTTTGTATGTTTTTCAAGAAAAAAGCTCATTAAACTAAGTAAACAATATAAAAGGCTAAAACAAACTAAAAGTTTGAACCCAATTGATCTTGTTTTCAAAAGTATTCACGTTTATAGTTTTACAAACAAAAACATCCACAGACCATTCGGCTGTCTTTTTACGTTCTCCGAATTTCCGGCGATTATTCGTTATACTTTCCAAACAGGTTCAAACAGGTTTACCTTAAATACATTAAAAAATTGCGTTTCTTGAATACTTTACAGTGCAACCAAGTTTCGCTGAATTTGGACCATAAGCACATTTTATGCTTCATTTTTAGTGCATAAGGTGGTCTTTTTCCCTTGTCCTGTCTCCCGAACACGCCAACATACAGTTTCGGTGCTAACATCGGTACCTATAGACTGAATATACTCCCTACAAATGTATCATTCCGTTTTCAACTAGTTTTGAATGCTCAAAACACGATCCTACTTTGATGGTCCTTTGGGGTGCTCTTCCTGTTAATCATACCCGGTACTCGAAGAGTATAGGGGTATATTAGATTTGTGGGGATAACGGTTGTGTGTAACGCCCAGAAGGAAGCGTTTCCGACCCCATAAAGTATATATATTCTTGATCAGCATCAATAGCCGAGTCGATATAGCCATGTCTGTGTGTCTGTTCGTCCGTCTGTCCGTCTTCATGTTTTAAAATTTTGCCACGCCCCCTTCCGCCCCCATAAAGGACAAAAATCTGTGGAATCCACAATTTTTAAGATAAACGAAAACCAAAAACGCAGACTCATGAAAAACGACCATATCTACCAGGTTGCCGAATCTGGATCAGGTCGGATCAATATTATCGACAGAAGGAACAAATTAAATTTCAGTGGCTACGCAACGCCTGCCAAGAGCTGACTCCTTCCCTCTCTCTCTGTCGCAAACACTTGTACGTCTTAAATATGTAGTTATACATGTAGAAAAGTAGAAGCAGATGTAAAAAGCATATGCAAACAAATTGGAAAATGTATATTCCAAAAATGATTTGACTTAATTTTTGAAATATTATTTTTTGCCCAAAATTTAATTCGTCCCTTTTGGGAACATACTTATAATAAATTGCATAAATCGCAAGCTCATATATGTATTTTTATACTGACTAAGTACCGTGCATAAGGTAGAGCCGCGGCCTTTGCCGTGGCTCACAACGTTCCCCCTCGTTTTGTATAAAATTGTATCTGGTTTTCTAGGTCTAATCCATAATTTGCTATAGTGCCAACTAATTTTTTATTAATATATTTAATTTAATATATATTAAATTTAATATATTAAATTAATCATTTCTAATACAGACAATACAAATTTTTCCCGACGAAATTTTAAGGTTTTAAGCCGGGTATCCAGCACCGTGGAAACTAAAAATTACTGCCAAACTTCATATAAAAGAAACGGGGCCATTAATTTTTCGTTTGTGTGTTCCTGGAGTCAGTATCCAGCAACGTAAACGGGATCCACGAATTTGTATCGATAGTGTCGATATTCACACGAATGTGGACTGTGAGAACAGCTGATAGGGGTGCCAGTAAAATATATGTGCCTATTTTTACTGGAGTCAAAGTGAAAGGTGGGGGCAAAATTTGGGCAAACCAAAAAGAGATATGCAAATGTTTAAAGTGAGGAGAGGATTGCTTTAATACAAGCAGTTGAGGCAGTACCATGTCTTTAGCGGATCACGGAAAATGAGCATTTTGATAATTTTGACATGTTGGCGCCTCCAACTGTGCTGTACTTCTTCTTATAGCAATATGTGCCGCTACCAACACAATCACTTCTTCGTCAGAATTACTTTTCTTCCTTTTTTTAATTTTAGTTTAATTTTCAAAATTGGCGCTGTTTACAAAACACAGCTGATTCATGAGAGTGGCAAATCACTTATTAGGCTCTTAGTCACACTATTGTATTCGAGTTCCACACATCCGAAATAATGAGCAGTTTCCTTTCAGTAAAATTTCGCAGTACTGGATACAGGCCTTTAAGGTCGCATAGCGGCTTTAAGTTAGTTAACATGAGTCCACATTTTACATTTTAATGATACTGTCTGTGTATAGGGTATAAAAACAGTATGGTAAACTTCCTTTTCCTTTTGCTATTATGTATTGCATTAGTCCAATTTACTTTGGTATTTTTGTATTCTATTAAATTTTTATAGGTTAGGTTAACCCGGACGACCCTCCTGGGGTCTCCCATAGGCCAGTATGGCCCTTAGTTGTCCGGATGGTTATTGACCTTTACACGGGTGCTAGTGAGCTTTTGATATCATCTAAGATTGAGGCGTTTTTGGCAAAGGACAACAGTTCCTTTGGCGTCCTCTTGGAGGCATCTTTTAGCGATGCCAGCGTCGGTGCGCCCAGGTATCTTCTCCTTGCCCATGAGAGAGCCGGGCAGCTGAAGATTAGATGTTCCAGGGTTTCGATAGCCCCGAGGTCATCACATTTCTTGCAGCTGTTTCTGTCGGTGATGTTTAGTCTCGCTGCGTGTGATGCGGCCAGGCAGTGACCTGTCAGTATTCCCACCAGCAGTCTGCAATCTTTTCGTGGAAGGTTCAGCAGATAGTGGCTGAGTTTCTCGCTGCGTTTTTTTGCACATAATTTTCGAGACTCTGCAGTTGGTCGTGCTCCTTCACCTGCTCTCGTTTTCTAGTCTAGCCAGCTTTTCTAGATCGCTCTGTAGCGTTCTGAGACAGGCACATTTTCTGCTCTTTCTCTCGCCAGCCCGACGCCTTCCTTAGCCAGAACGTCCGCCGCTTCATTTCCTTCAATGCCCTGATGGCTGGGAACCCATTAGATCCGCACTGACTGGGTCGTGCAAAGTGAGTCCAATGCTTCCCTGCTTGCCAGGACACTTCTAGAACCGACCGTGGAACACTGCATGGATTTTATCACCGCTTGGCTGTCTACAAACAGATTGACCACATTGTGTGATCGCCCTGCGTGTTCTGCTACCTCCGCAGCTTTCCTGATGGCAAAGACTTTCGCTTGGAATAAGCTGCAGTGGTCAAGTAGCTTGTATGACAGCCCTATTTCGGGGTTTGTGCAGTATATGCCAGCTCCTACTCCTCTTTCCATCTTGGAGCCGTCTGTGTATATGTTGAGATGTTGGGTCTGGCCTTTTTTCCATTCTTCAGGTCCCAGAAATGCGTTTGTATTGATGTCGAGGCACGTTCGGGGGTCA
The DNA here is from genome assembly GCA_037356375.1 of Drosophila affinis. NCBI lineage: Eukaryota > Metazoa > Arthropoda > Insecta > Diptera > Drosophilidae > Drosophila > Drosophila affinis. Next base: position 20,545,315 of record JAZHFB010000003.1, read on the forward strand.
TGTAGTCAGTATAACTGATCAGGTCCCTGCCGATTGAACTTTGACCGTATACTTGTGGCCTCATGTTTCCGGACACAATGAGGAGCTGTGCGGCCTTTCCAGCCGTCAGATGAGCGTGGATGTCCAGGGGTCAATTCCGATTATGGTCTCAAGTGCTTTTGTTGGGGTTGATCTCAGTGCCCTCGTGATACAGAGCAGAGCCTGTCGCTGAGTCCTTTAAATAAGCTTGTGGTACGTCTTCTTCCTGGTAGCTTGCCACCACACTAAGACTCCATACAGCAGAGTTGGTTGCACCACCGATATGTAGATCCAGTGCATTAGAGCAGGTGATACGGCCCCATGTGCTGCTGAGCATCTTTTTTAATGCGTATTGCGCAATGGTGGCCTTCTTCACCTTTTCACTACATTGGGTCTCCATGCCAACTTGCTATCCAATACTGTGCCGAGGTATTTAACTTGTGGTTTTGGGGCTAGCCTTGTTTGACCGATTTTCGAGGGGATCCATAACGGTACCTTGTACCTCTTGGTGTAGAGGATGAGGTCCGTCTTGTACGCGTTGATATTGAGTCCTACTTCGTCCATCCACTCACATATCTCCCTGAGTGTGCTTTCCATTATAGAGCTGAGTGTTGATGGACATACACCCGGAATAAGTATGCTTATGTCATTTGCATAGGCTGTTATTTTTGGAGCTTTCCTTTCGAATCTGTTGATTAGGTCGTCGACCACCAGATTCCACAGGAGGGGCGACAGTACTCCACCTTGCGGTGTGCCTCTATATGCCCCCTTGGCTATGGAGACGGTACCTCATTCTGATTGAACCCGTCTACAACTGAGGAGATTTTTTATCCTCTGGTTGATTGCTGGGTGTGTGTTGGTTGCTTCTAAGCGACCAATTATTGCGCTGTGGCCACGTTGTTGAATGCTCCGGATATGTCTACAAATACTCCTAGTGCATATTTCTTGGTATTGAGGGCTTTCTCGACGGTAGCTACTAGAGAGTGTAGTGCTGTTTCCACCGATTTTTCTTTAGTGTAGGCATGCTGGTTGCTTGACATCAGTCCCCATACTTCCCTTCCTGATGTGTAGCTCCAGCAGCTTTTCCAGCGTTTTTAGTAAAAATGAGGTGAGGCTTATCGGTCTATAATCCTTGGGACTAGCATGGCTGCACTTTCCTGCCTTCGGGAGGAAGACAGCTCTGGAAGTTCTCCATTGTATAGGGATATAGCCTGTCCTTACGCATGCCGTATATATAGCAAAAAGCCATGGGGTGATTAACTCTTTGGTCACTTGTAGCATGGCTGGAAATATCCCATCCAGTCCAGGGGTTTTAATGCCTGTAAAGGAGTCTATGGCCCATTGGATTTTCTTGTGATATATTAGTCCTGTGGGGATGGTTTGTTCCTCGATCGCTGGGTCATGTTGCGTTGTGGCATCAGTGACCTCGGTGCATCCTGGGAAGTGCGCCTCCATTAGTGCTGTCAGGGCTTCTTCGCTGCTCTCTGACCATTGTCCATTGTTGAGCTTGAGCTGACTCTGTATGGTAGGCTGCTTGGAAAGCAGCTTCCCGAGTCTTGCCGTTTCGGGCACCTTCTCGATGTTGGAGCAGAAGTTCCTCCACGAGCTGCGTTGTGCCTTGCGTATCTCTTTCTTGTAGTTTCTGAGTAGGTTCCTGTATTCCTCGTTTATAAACTCTTCATTCGCTTGTTTGGCGAGCTTGAAGAATTCCCGGAGGTTGTTTCTAAGGAGGGAGAGCTCTCTGTTCAACCAGAGTGGCTTGTTCTTCTTTTTCGTACTCGAGGGTGGGCATGCTGCACGGTACCCGCCCAGTAGCTCCTTGGATAGAGTCCCAAGAGACTTCTCTATTTCGTCACCCGATTTTACCGACCCCGGACCGACCGCGAGCTTCGAGGTTACCGTCTTTTTGAACTTTTACCAGTTTGTCTTCCGGGGGTTCCTATAGACGGCTACCTTCGAGGTGTGTTTAAATTCGTATTTAAACTGGATATACCTGTGATCTGAGATGGATGGTCTTTCGAGGACCCTCCACACAGACACCGCGGCACCCCTTCCCGTTACGAGTGTAAAATCTAGCACTTTTGATGAGGTGGGACCCACGTAGGTGTAGTCCTCCCCCACGTTTGCTACATCTATGTTAGTGGAAAGTATAAATTCAAGAAGAGACTCACCTCGGTCATTGGTATCGGGGCTTTCTAGCATCACCACTGTTAGGTCATTTGAGCTGTAATGAGACATAAGGTGAGCATGAACTCCCTTTCGTACAAGTACGATGGTTCTCTTTCTGCTTTCCTGTAGAAAGTTGTATTTCGAGGACTTTAGTCCGGCCAATGAGTTGCCTGACGCAATCCATGGCTCCTGGACTAGAGCTATGTCGACGGGCCCTTGCTCTAAGGCTATAAGAAGCTCCGCCGACGCCAATTTACTTTTATGTAGGTTGAGCTGCAGCACACTCAGCGGCAGGGGTGGCTGGCTCAACTTCGCTCGACGGGTTGACCACTATCGTCAGATCACCGTCCTTAAATATGTTCGATCCCTACTATTTCCGAGTATAACAATCTTACGGCTTTCGTATGTGTGACCTTAGTTCCCTTAGACCTTGTTAGTTCATGGTGACCTTGGAGTCAATTTTGAATTATATATAACCGTTTTACTTAACGAATTCATTAGAAACTATTATATGTTGTTTTTATTTACTTTTGTTTAATGAGATTTTTATTTTTCAGGTTTTGCAATCTTCCAATAAATATTCTGGACTTGACGACGAGGGATCTGAATAAATAAATAACTTCTGTATGTTTCTTATAAAAGATTAAATGAATTCAAATAAAGAAAATAAATATAGCTTAAGCATTATTTTTGTATTTAAAAATTACATGGAAATAAGAAAACCGTTTACAAATGTAATAATTGCAGATTAGATTACAAAGGTTAGGTTAGGCTAACCCGGTCAGTTTTCAGAGGGGCCTCGCACAGGCCAGTGTGGCCCCTAGTTATACTGATATTCAGTCTGAAAGAAACCTGGTTTTTTTTAACTTTGCAGTTGTGAAAAGCTGACTAATGCAGCAATAAATCCGCTGCAATAAATCAGCTGAAGCTTACCGTCTGGACACTATTAAGCTTTCAATTTGAATATTTTGTACGGTATTTTGTTCCGAAATTTGAAGTTTAAAAACTCACTATTACACTCGTCTTTCCTTTCCTTTTATTCAATCTCGCGTGTGCCTCATTCGTCGTTTCGCTATCCTAGCAACTAACTTTTTGGGCAGCAGTCCGCCACGGCGCCGGCTTTCGCGTAAATCTGCTACTCTTCTAAAGCCTTTCTCGGCAACTTAACGTATTAGCTTCGTGCGAATCTTATATCTATTTGGAGATAACTTCTGCTAACTGTTTAATGGATTTGAATAGGATGCCGGTACCTTAGTAAAGAGGACAAGGTCAGTCTGACATTGAGTCCTACCCCGTCTGCCCACTCACGTATCTCCCAGGTGTATCTTTCTTTATTTTTGCTGTTTTTGGGGCCTTCCTCTTAAATCTACTAATCAGATTGACCAATACCAGATTACCTCACGACAGGACTCCACCGTGAGAAGAAAGTTCTTGATCTATAGGTTGACTGCTAGGCGATCCATAATTTTGTTCGTGATCAAGTCTTTAAATCGGAGGCCGGCAGCGTCCTATGCACTATGCACAGAGCAGAGCAGCGCAGTCGGCACACACATAGTGTAAAAACTTCGTGTAGCGTCGGCCGGATATATCAACAAATACTTCCAGTCTGTACTTTTTGTTATGAAGTGCTTTCTCAATGGTAACTACTAGCGAGTGCAATACACCAATATCCTTTTAGTGTAAGCATGCTGGTTGATTGACATCAGTCCCCCTGCATCGTTCCTGATGTTTATATCCAGCAGCTTTTCCAGTGGGGGTCATATTGCGATATTGCCATGGGGTGATCACCTCTTTGGTGACGACATAGCTGAGAAAATCTGTTCGGTCCAGGTGCTTTTATGCCCGCAAAGGAATCTAAGGTCCATTGAATTTTATCTTTAGAACGTTGATATGAAAGTGGCCCCAGCGACACCAAGAGAAGGCTGTTACGCACGGATCCCAGGCAAGAAAGCAGCCCCCTTCCCGCCCAACCGACCGAGGGGTGCTGCCGCACAACGCACGACTCGTTAACCGGACCGATCGCGGACATGCAGGAAAGATAGGTGTTAGACTAGTGTTCGAGGAAAAGTATAACTAATATGACTAATAGAACTCAGCAATTTTTAATTGCGAGAAAGATATGAGAGTATTAGTAATTTAAGACTAGGAAGATAGTTAGTGGTATCTATATGGTAGATGGAATTGTAATCCGAGCATAAGATCCTAAACGGTTCATGCAAGGAATAATTCGATCTAAAAAGCGGTAAGAAAAACGTTATATAGTTTCCTGTGTTATAGAGTGTGTTTCTAGTGTGTTAGAGCTATCTACGTCGCCCTTGATCAAGTTATGCACAAAACTCACACCAGGCATTATCCTACGATTATCTAATGTTGGAAGTGTTGGGTTTCCCAGCCCGATATTTAGTCGACATAAATTAAGTCATAGTCAGTGGTGCAGCAGTAAATTAAATGCCTATTATTGTTTGCTATTTTGTTCTGCCCACTACATCTTTGCACCATTGTACGATCTTTAAGTTTCCGCACGGCAGCAGTCATACATCGCTCTCTCGGATCATCGCCTTCTTCGTCGCTCTCTCGATCTTTCATTATCGCTCTCTCGCATCATCGTTCGCTTGCTTACATTAGGGCACGGGCAATTCGGCCCGCCTGCCCTTAATTAGTTTGAATCTATCACTTATATAGTCGGCATCTATCACTTACACAGTCTGCACCTAGCACTCATGCTGTCTTGAGCTGATCTTCGTGGCCATCAGACCGTCTTTCGTCGTTATTAAATCGCATTGATCGTTCACCCACATACATATATATACATACGCAATACGTCGGTCTACATATAGTCTGGAGCTGATCGTATCGTATCATACCATATTCGCTGCATCGATCTTTAATCGGTCTCTCATACGTAATTCGCCTAAATACACATCCATATGTACATACGCATTCGCCGGTCTACATACGTATATACCAATAAACCATAGCTACTATTAATTTAACCAATCGAACTTTCATTTAAATAACACAACAGCTAGTGAAAAACCTCATTAGCTCAACATTTGGTGACCCCGAGACTGTGCAGTATTTAATATCAGTGCAATCACAAACTACAATAAAACATTAAAAATTATAAACTAATAGCTAATTCCACCCGAGTCATCGGCTACATAAGTGAATCCATACATGCATATAAGCACCGGCCGCCCTTGCATATAGCTGTTGGCGTACGGTTCTCATTTCTTATCGTCTATTACGCGCGGTACTCTTTGCGTTCATCTTCCCGCAAGAAACGGTTCCCATACCGGCTGCCCTTGCATATTGTTATTGCACATAGCTTTGCTTGCGGTTCTTGGACGTTGCCTTCTATAGCGTTCGCCACTCCTTGCGTTCGTCTTCCCGCTAGAGCCGTTTATTACGCGGGCTACTCTTTTCGGTCGTCTTCCCGCTACAGAAGTTTATTTCGCGTGGTACTCTTTGCATTCGTCTTCCCGCTACAAACGTTTTGCTAATCTTGTCGTTGCCATGGAAGTGAATGCTGGAAATGACATTGTAGTGACCGCTGCTAAAAACAGGGTGACTTTCCTGAAATTGAAAGTAGCTCATATATTTGAACGCTTAAAACGTTTGAATACTGCTTGGGAGAGTGTGATGTTGCTTAGTGATTACTTTATGCTCGTTGTAAAGTTAGAAGTGATCGAGAGGCTTCAGCGCACTTTTGAAACCCTGCATAATGAGCTCCAGGAATTGGACTATGACAAGACGCGCAGTGGAATGTTGGACAGCTTTAATTATCAGTTCATGACTCTGAATGCTTCAATTCGGGATGTCATCGCCACTCGTTTCCCTCTCCAGCTTATTCCTTCAACGGTTTCTGCCAAAGTTGTCATCGCTAGCGTTGTCGGCTGGCACCATCCACCTCAGCGTATGCCGGTCCCCAGTCCAAGCCATATGCAACTACCAAGGGTATCGGCAGTGGGCAGCAATCTCCAATTCAATCGATGGAGGAACTCAACTCAAGAAGTCATGTGCATACGCAAGAAGAATAGTTCGTCGGATTCAACCGAGCCTGCCTCATGCTTATGTGAGAGGCCAATTCGGCAGTTGGCAAGAGATGAGCAGGCAGCGCAGCCTGTTGATGCCGAAATCCAATCCAATCCGAAATGCATATATGTCTCGGAATCTCGCTGTCTCTTTCAGGAGGAGTCTAATACGGCTTTGGAGAAACAATCTGGACCTTCACCAAGAGATTGCTTCCAATTAGGTGTTTCTGAGGTGCCTGCTGTGCTTGATGGAGCTCCGCCAGACTTCAAGGAATCTCATTCGAAGGAAGACATTAGCAGTGATGTCTCCTCGCCATTCGAACCACCTCCAGAACCAGCTACTGAATCTCATTGGAAGTTAGACATTAGCACTGATGTCTCCTCACCATTCGAACCATCTCCAAAACCGGCTACTGATCAACATATGTTCGTATTTTCAAGTCATCCATCATCGTCGCGTCTCTGCAGACGCTCAGTTTCTGACTTATCAACCAAAGAGCAGCCTTACGTCAAGGTTAGCGCTCTGCATCAAGCTGATAGTTCTTCACATGGGACTCTTCCGGCTGATCTGAACAAACCGACCCGCTTGGCTCATGGACTTCAATCTTCGTCAAACTTTGCTGGCCGTCATCAAATCATCCCACCCGAGAAGTATCCAATTTAGCTCATAACCAAATCTACTTTGGTCAACCGTAATAAACTGAATCTTCACGCTGGAAATAAGGCTTTTCTTGGACTAGGTTCATCCCAATATTGGTCTATTGGGGGGAGTGGAGCTGCAATCAAGACGGACAACCTCTACAGTACCACTGACCACTCAGTTCGTCAATTGAATGAGCTGAGGAAACGTTTAGGCCACATCTTGGCCCTGACTAATTATATACTTTTAGTTGCAATTACAGAGAGCCCAGCCTATCTGGATGTGCCCATTCGAGTTCGATTGAATGTCAACCCCCTCTCGCAGTGTGCAGAGCCGAGTCGAGCTGAGTCTTTCACAATTTCTAGGTGTACAGCCTTAGATGCGAAGCAGACGAACACAGCTATGTACAGTTTGAGAGGCTGGTTACCTCGAATGCCAAGCGATACACGAACCGGTCCGAACAAATCAACTCCGCTAGTTTCAAAAGGTTGATTCCCACGCAATCGATCAGCAGGAAGGTTCCCATGATTTGTGAGAGAAGCTTTGGTTTGTAATGGAAACAGTGTACGCATTTCCGGACAATGGCACTGCACTCTCTCCGTGCATTTATTAGCCAAATGGATTGCCTTAGCAATCCCACTAGTGCACGGGGTCCAGCGTGACAATTGGCTCGATGTAGATAGCTAAGGTAGAGAGTAACAAATCAAACATTTTTTGGCATTAAAATTGGGAATTTAGCATTATGGGCTAGGGGTGCATTTAGTAGTCGACCGCCTACTCGCATCAACGAAAATGAGCATGAGCCCACTTTTTCTTCCGACATGAGGGGATTTAGCTTTTGCAGTGATGCCTGCAACTTGGATGACTTCTTTAATTTGTCGATTTCCTGCGAAAATGCGTCTCTTTGATCTAATTCAACTGCTGTTAAAAACGCTGCGCCTAGCTCGTCAGATGACGGGCATGTTCTACTCCAAGTGACTCCCTTTCTTCTATTGATGAACCGGCGGATATACGCAATTGTGCTAACCACTTTCATGTATGACGACGAATTCTGTATGATTGTGAAAATGGGATTTTTGTCAACATCGGCCGCGATAAGTGCCGTGGCTACCTTCTTTTTCTCCAATAACGCATTCGCTTCCGTCAACTGTAAATGAGGATTTTGAGGCCAATGTCTGGATTCTTGTTGCAAGAACGACGGGCTATTGAACCACAACAGCGAATTTAAGTCGGCCACCGATAATCCTCGAAATACTAGATCTGCCGGATTTTCTTTGGTGGCCACATGTCTCCACAGGACTGTCAAAGTAATGTCCTGTATCTCAGATGAGTTTGTACCCAATGTAGAACTACTTCCGAATCTGACCACAACACGACCTTCTCTATGGGACAGTCTATTATGGACCGAGCCTCCTCCCACAACTTTGCTAAAAGATGAGCTGCACATAGCTCTAATCTTAGAATTGTTTTGGTCTTTAAGGGTGCCACCCTAGATTTTGCCGTTAGTAGTTTAACGGCACTCCATTAGCATGGGAAACCCGAACGTACACACAACAGCCATATGCTCACATGGACGCATCTGCAAACCCATGTATTTGACATCGAGTCCTTGCGCTGGCTCCTATAAATCGTGGAACGGTGACGTCATGCAATTTTTGCATATCTAAAGCAATCGATTCCCACTTTTTATGTACGTTCGAGGGAATGGGATCGTCCCAACCAAGGCTTAATAGCCAAATTTCCTGTAAGAATATCTTTGCATTTGTAATTACTGGACATAGCAGGCCTAAGGGATCAAAAATACTGGCTATGACAGATAATAATAATAATAAATAATAATAATAATAAATGGCTCGGATTTTGTGTCTGCTCCTGTAAGGAGATCATCCACATAAAAATCCGACGCAAGAGACTTCGCGGCAATTGGATGCGAATTTGCATGAGTGTCGCTCAGATACTTCAAACACCGTACAGCCAGAAATGGTGCGCTGGCAGTACCATACGTCACTGTATTGAGTCGGAACACTTGCAGCGGGTCCGAACTTGTCCGTCTCCAAATAATTAATTGGAATTGGCGCTGCGCCTCGTCAACTTGGACTTGACGGTACATCTTTGTTATGTCTGCTGCAAGAGCGCCACTTGGCTCGTTGTTTTGCACGACGCATCAAAGACCACTCTGAGCTTAGTGGTTGTACTTTGAGGTCGTTCCATGCACTGATACGGTATGAAACAATGCGGCTCTACCGGAATTTAGTTTTCTACTGCAGTCATATGGCCTAACGACACATATTCCTCCATGAATTCCATAAACATTGATTTCATGGCAGATTTTTGGCATAATCGCCTTTCTAAAGACAAAAATCGTCTTCTGGTTGTCTCAAATGACGAACCGAGAGATGTCGGGCTTGACTTGAATGGCAAAGAAACTTGCAATCGACCGGAGGGTAATCGTGTGATGGAGTCAACGAACGATTTTTCACACAAAGTTTCTTCGGGGGTATACAATAGACGCATTTGAAACATTTTCCAACTCCCAAAAACGTTTGACGAGGTAGAGTGTAGAGGGAAAAACTTCTGCAACGTGCTCACCATAGAGCATGTTTCTATGCTTCGGGGTCCGTTGGATCTGCAGCGACCAGACACAAACCCACCCAAAGACCGTATTTTGCAACGTCAGCGTGTTTTGTTTGAATTGGCCATCTTTCAAAATCTCAAAGAATGCGCCAATTCCTAGCAGCAGATCCACTCTTTGGGGTTTATGGAAACCTGGATCGGCCAGTGGGAAATCGTTAGGAATTGTCAGCAAGTCTGACGGAACGGCTTTCTCAGGATGGTACGACGAAATCGACTTGAAAACCACGAAGTCAGTGGCTATTTCGAATTGTTGAACTCGAGAGCACACTGCTGTTTGCACCACTTGGTGTGCAGATATGCTCGCCTTTCCAATTCCCAATAAGCTTATGTCTTTGCGAATTCGTTTAAGTTGTAAATTCCGAGCGAGCTCCTCGGTAATGAAATTTACTTGTGAGCCAGAATCCAGCAGTACCCTGGCTGGCTGTCGCTGACTGGAGCCACCTTTAATGTCCACAATTGCTGTGGCCAGAACTACCTGATCAGAATAAGCTGCCATGGCATGATTTGACGTTAACTGATTCGACCTTTCAGCTGCCACGGCTCCCTGAGACCCAAGCGCATCACGGGCGGTTGGCATTGTCGTCGAGTCAACATTGTAGCGATGCAACAATGTGTGGTGGGGCTTTGAGCATACTCTGCAGTGTATCGACTTGCAGGCTGAGACACTATGCCCTCTTCGCAAGCAATTAATGCAAAGGGGAAATCCCTTGGCAAATCTGAATCGAGTCATGGCAGACGCTGCTGCGAAAGACAAAAAATTCGAGATGCCATGATCAGCTGATTTACAGAACGCACAATTTGTGTCCTGGCCTCTGCTTGCTAGGGCTACAGCCAACGCTGTTTTCCCAGAATGCCTATTTTTTGTCTCTTGCGAGCCTTTAAGACCCCTTAACCGTCCGGAAGTGGATTCAGCCGAAAAATGCTGATAGCGCTTGTTTAATGCGGCTACAAATTCGGACCACGACGGAACCTTCTGGTAGTCCAAATTTTTCTTCCATCTTGAATGGGTTTTTGTGACAACTTTCAACAGAACGAGGTGTATTAGCAGGGCGTGAGCAATAACCTTGTCATCCCCAACTGACAGTAATGATTCGTATATGGCAGATGCCGTGTCAATAAGTGACCGTAATGCACTTGTCGACAGCGCCTGCATCGCCTGTAACTCAAACAGTTTAGCTACGCCATCAAGGAACATGAGACACTCGTTGTCATAAACCTGCTTTAGAGCCTCAAGAGCCTTGCAATAGTTCTGATCTGTCACCGGTAAAGCCTTAACAGTGCCTAATGCTTCGTTCTCTAAACAATTCAAGAGATGGTTGAACTTTTCGACGATACTTAAAGACATGTCACTATCAATGATGCTTGAAAACAACCAATGAAATTTTTGAATTCAGAATTATTCCCACCAAACTTGGGCAATTTCATCTTGGGCAGGTTCCTTGGTTGTGACATGGTGGTATTTAGAGCTGATTCGTTCAAGCAAGTAGGCGGATTTGGACCCAATAGGGTTCAATGTGTTATAAAAGCCAAGGGGAGTACCACCAAATATTAATTAATATATAATTTGAAAAAAAAAACCTCTGAAACATGTTTGTTTATATTAGATTATAGAAAATTAAATAACATATTGGAAAAAATTTTGTTTTTGTTGAATATATCGATTTTATAATTTTAATAATTTTTTTTCTTATGTTTGGTCAAAATACGAAATGACCGTTGAGAAAAGTGTGATTGAGAAAAATATTTATTTTTAATTAAATGAATATGATACCAAAAAACGTGGTATGCACTTTTGTCAGAAATTGATTTATTGACTCAAAAAATTAAAACTTTTCGTATCGAATAACATTTGGGGAAACCCCACGCTAGAGAAGTCAAAAATTCATGAAATTTTAGAGTGCGGCTTTTTTTTTGTCGCTGGGTGTACTTTATAATTGTATTTATTAGGTGCCGTTTACACTGAGGTTGCGTCTTGATTCTTTGCGTCTTCTCAGAAACGCAGTTTTTTTTACATAGGTTTGGCATAGGGCCCTAGTGGTGGAAAAAAAGTGGCGTCGTTTTCCGACGCAACTGCGTTTTGGTATTTCGGTAGTTAAATACTATGCTTCTGTGCGCATAACAGCAATTTTCGTACTTTTGTGCCTTATCAGCGGAACTATCACCACTAATAACAACAAAAAACAGCAGATTCAAATTTAAAATTTACCGCGTAAAATGTTTCACTAAGTAAAAATACATATATGTATGTACATACAATACAAAAATACATGTAATGCTAGAACAAATTGTTTAAACTAATTTTATTATTAAAAAAAGCATTTCCACAATGTAGTTGATTTCAAATTTTTTGCTGCAAATCCCATGTCTTTGAATCCTTTCACTGTTTCCGTGATCTTCTGCTGGCAGTATCTGCTGGCAGATACTTGTCAGCGAGTTGAGCAACTACCTCGCGACGAAACTGCAGAAATATGCGGCAGACAAAAGCCCTTGACACACCAAATAGACTCCCGTACGATATTTTGCAGGCGATCCTTGGCAATAAAGGGCTATGGCTATTCTCTTCTCCAGAGGGATTGTCAGTCGAAAAGGAGTGTCTTTCTTTTTGAGATTGGGCAACAGTCCAACGAGAATGTTGAAGTACCCCTTTCCATGCAGAAATTTTCCTTAAAAAATGCATCGGAGTTCTCCACAACATCTTCCTGCCAAAATGAACCATATCGTGGCTATTGCAATGAAGAATATATTATTTAATTGAAAAGAGAGAACATTGTCTGCTCTTTACCTACAAGAGTCCAAACGCAAGGAGGACGTTGAAGTTGCAAGACGAATTGAAACTTTTCTAAGGATAACTCAGCCGCTTCCATGCACTTCAAAAGGTTCTCCTCACTTTGCGCCACCACAGTTTGAAGAATTAACTCTATTTCCGACTTATTTCGTTGATTTTCGAACATTATTTACTTTGTTTACAAAATTTGTCTTCCTCTTCCAAGACGCAAAGAAGCAAGACGCTGTGGTGTAAACGGCAAACCTGCTTCTTTGCGTCTTCTCCGATATCGATAGGTAACGCACCAAGTGTAAAAAGCCTATTAAACACTAGAATCCACTCAAGAATCACTCAACCTTTATTAGGCTCTGTTGAACTGAACGATTAGCACAGCTGATGCGATGGGACAAGCTGCTGGATTGAGTGAGACGACCGAATGCGAAAAATCACTCAAGTCTATGTTCGCTCCCAATATGAAAACGGACGCTGTGATGGGAACAGTTCTGGTTGAGTTAGACGAGCGAATGCGAAAAATCACTCAAGACTACGTTCGCTTCACTGCGAAAAATCACTCAAGTCTACGTTTGCTCCAAATATGAGAACGGACGCTGTGGTGGAAACAGTTTCTAAACTGAGTGAGAAAGGCTCCACGAACAAGATTTACCGATCTCAAATTGGAGACTTAGCTCTCTGGCTGCTATGCTGTGTTTTATTGCCGAGAGATAGATAGAGCGAAACGAAATAGCCGCAACAAGCTTAAAACTTAGGGGCTCGGCTCTGCTGGCTATGTTTTGCTATGCGATGCAATACGTTGCTATGATCGGCTATACTGGCCTTTACGAGAACGAGAGAGCACAGAACTATGCATAAAACGAAAGTGCGACGCCGAACAGCGTGGCCGCCACTTAGAGCACTGATGTAGCGACGTAATGTACTGTTCCATCCACCATGACCAGCAAAACTGTTGCAGGTCTGCCATCCGACCAGGCGATTAACGTCCAGATCGGCAGGGCTTTCGAAAATGGAATCTAAAGGTCTTGAATTAACTACTGCAGTTATGTGGCAAACAGCATACACATCTCATCAAATCCAAGAACCTAGTTTCCGATTGCACAGTAGAAGTTGTATTTGACCGTCTTCACTGTAGCTCCTCTCTCTCGAAGGCTTGGTCCAAGTCGCGATTAAGAGTCCAGATTAACGCTTTCTTGCTTTCTGACTTAGACGATTGGAAGACAGCCGTCAAATATCAGTGCAAATTCGGCAGGATCAGTACAACGACAAAGACACGATGATGCTTAAAGGTGGTTGATCAGAAACAGAATCCGACCCAAATCAAAATTTTTTGGTGCACTCGACGCCAACACTGACTTGTTTTCAGCTGCCGCAGCTCCATCAAGCCCAGCAGGTTCGTTTAGGTATCTCAAGTGTAATTGACAATAAGATGAAAGTCCAGCTGGTTGTTGGAAAAGCTGCTTGGCCTCTTCCTGAGACAGGAGTGATCACAACATCCAGACCTGACCCATCCCCAGCGAGTTTTCTGAAATAACGCTAATCCTAGCAGCAGCTTCACTTCCCCAGCTTAAAGGAGCAACAAGCAAAGTTTTGCACCAATCAACAGATCGATATTAAAGCCCGTATCCGAAAGTGGTATGTCTGAATGAATGTTAAAGTTGTAAATGTCATTTCCAAGGCTTGGCTGGCGGTCGGTTATCTTAGAGACGATAACAGCAGTGATGGGAGTCAAATAGTTAGAACAGCGGGTGAGCAGGCTAATTTTTATTGTTGCTTAACGTCTAATAATGTTGTTAAGGCCTGTTTCCAGCACTGCGGAAAATGACTGACAGGAATCTGCTATTTTTTCGTTTGTGTGGAACGAACTAAAATAGTGGGACCAAGAACCCAAAAATTGGTTGGCGATTGTGTTGGCGGCGGCATATATTGTTGCTATAAAATAAGAAAGAAACACAGCGCACACGGAGGCACCATAAATGATGGGTAAACCCTTATTTGCAGCAGAGGAAGCCAAAGGGGAGGTTCCATAATGATGGCGAACTTGCTGCGATGCTATCGAAGACTGTCCCACAGAGATGTCCAGGCCGTCTTACATTCATTCTCTGCAAAGCATAAGAATCATTAATAAATCATAAATTAATTAATCATTAATCTTACCTTATTTATTTATCTCGGCACCAACACTTTCCCATGCAATTTTTGCCGAAATATGGTAGAAATGTTGTTTTTCGTGATCCGCCAAAAACATGGACTTTCTTCAACTTCTTTTATTATTGGTTTCTTTTCCTCACGGTGAAAATTTGCATCCCTTTTTTCCCGCACATTTTTTGACTCAATCTTTTAAACATTTCACTTCGGTAATGATAGGCGCAGTAATGAATATTAGCTGTTCTCTCAGTTCACAAACGTGTCGATGGGCCAACTTTCGATAAGAATTTGTAGATTTCGCTTAGCTTGCTGGATACTGAGGTCAGGAAAACACAAACGAAACATTTCTGGCCCAGTTTTTTTCATTTGAAGTTTGGCAGTATTTCGTAGTTTCCGCAGTGCTGAGTATTCTTTAAACTATATAACATGACAACTGATAATTTTTGGCTGAATTGCCAATATAGCCACCAACAGTTAAGTGTAGGTCAGAGAAAGCTAGTAGCCTAATAATTTCAAATTAAAGCTAATTAAAAAAAGGTATTCATTAAGATAGCTTAAACCAGGGGCCGGCAGCGTCCTATGCAATGTGCATAGAAAAAGGCCACTGAGCAGCGCAGTCGTCACACACATAGTGTAAAAACTTTGTGTAGCGTCGGCCCCAAGCACACGCGACTTCGTTTTTCTTATCTGCTATCGCAGCAGAGAAAATGAATCGTGCTGCTTCGGCCCTATGCTCAAATGGCTTTATTATTCTGCTCGGCAGCGCTGCGGCAGAGAAAATTAATCGTGTTGCTTCGTGTCACTTGTCTACGCTCACAAATGCACTAAAAAGATGTGATGCATGCAGACCCCTGGCCTAGACATTTTTAGAATTATTATGAAAGGAAAACAGATGAAAAAATATATTATAATTTCTTCAAAGGCTACGTAAAGATTCATAATCAGAGTAAATGGCAAGTCATAGTTGGAGATGAAGAGGAAAGTATTGTCTAGTCGGCCGGGAAGGGGACAGCAATACTAATAAGGCTGATGAAGGCAGTTTATACCTCACCAGAAAAAATCCTGTGGAGAAGGGGAACTCAATGGCAGGACTTACGGGACTTAAGAGAATGGAGGTTAATAAGACGCAGCCTACTTTCATACCAAGGGAGATGTAGCGCAGGGTCCCAATTGAGTCCACGTAAAGAAAAGATGAGAGTTTGTTTTGAACGGATTCAAGCATATCTTGAAATTTTTGGTAGTTAGGTGACCAGACCGGGCCAGAGAAACATACAAAAGCTTAGTAGTATAAAGGTTATTACATTTCTTAAACCAACTTTGACTAATCCAAGAACTCCTAAGGCTTTATTTCAGATGTCAGAAGTATGTGAACTAAAGCATAAATACTTTAAGGAAAACATAGTACGTTTTTCCTTAAAGTTAAATTTAGTATCTATAAGGCCAGAGGAGTTACTTATGTTAAGTTTGGTGTTGGAAGCTGCCGAGCTTTTTCGGCAACTCTCACTCCACATTTACAAATTTATTGTTTATTTTCAAGATTAAAGGCCGTAGCCGTAAACTTTGTGTTTTTTAGTGTACAAATGTATATGTATAAGTAGGAACTCAAGAACCGTTATAGAACCGATTTGACAAATTGACGGTCGGTAGGTGATAATGATACGCGATGCTGCGTTGGACGACGAATTTGACCGAATGTGAATCCAAGCTGACCGACGCACTGCCATATAAGCAGCACGCGCGGCAAATATGAGTGTAATGATGTGTGCGTATGCACCGAGAGCATGCGAACAGATGATCTTAGATAATTTAAGAGAAATATAACTAAGCTAATTGTTATTCTTAAGAGCTACTGGCAGCTGCTGCTCCGAACATTTGGAGAAGATTTAATCTCTTACCATAACAAATATCGATTTTAGAGGAGCGACTGCGAAAAGAGAAGAGCGGTGAAGAGGGATCAAATTACACTACTCGGCAAAATTGACTTTTTCTGATAGATTTGGAGATTTACATTTTTTTAAAGAATTATGGATTTTTTTTCATGGAGTAGATTTTATTTAAAGAATTAAAAAAAAATATTGGTATTTTTTGTCATAGGTAGTGCTTCTACGTATCACAAGCTAATGGAACGAACCCAGCTCTTTGCTCTGCATAACAGGAGTGCTGAGGTCAACGCCAGCCAAAGCACTCGAAACTGTACTTGGAATCGACCCCCTCGACATCTACGCTAGGCTGACTGCAAGCAAGGCAGCACAGCGCTTGATTGCGTTGGGGAACATGTCTCCTCAAAGATCCGGGCATAGTTCAATTGGAATGGACATGATCAGTTCAACCGACTACATGATCCCCCAAACGTGCCTTGAAGTAAAAACAAACCTCCTCATGGGACCCGAGGACTGAAAAGCGGGACGGGACCAGACTCAACACCTGAACATATACACCGACGGCTCCAAGATGAATGAAGCAGTAGGACCAGGCCTATACTGTACAAACCCTGAAATAAGGGCGTCGTATAAGCAACCCGACCGATGCTGCATATTCCAGGCGTTAGTCTTCGCCATCAAGAAGGCAGCAGAGGTCGCTCAGCTCACAGAGCGACCACACAATACGGTTAACATATTCGTCGACAGCCAAGCAGCGATAAAATCCATGCAGTCGTCCGCGGTCAGTTCTAGAAGTGTCCTGGCAAGCAGGGAGGCACTAGAATCACTAAGCATGACTAAGTCAGTGCAGATCTATTGGGTTCCCAGTCACCAGGGCATCGAAGGAAACAAAGAGGCGGACGTTCTGGCTAAGGAAGGCGTCGGGCTTGCAAACGAGAGGATAGAAAGCAGGTCTCCCTAAGGACGTTACAAAGCGACCTGGAGAAGCAGGCCAAAATGAGGACAGACAGCAGGTGGAAGAACACCACCACCTGCAGAATCTCGAAAATTATGTGCAAGGAACGCAATGATAATCTCAGCCACTATCTGCTGCATCTTCCACGGAAGGATTGCAGACTGTTAGTGGGCATACCAACAGGCCACTGCCTGGCTGCGTCGCATGCTACCAGGCTAAACATCACTAACAGTGACACCTGCAGGAAATGCAATGAACCCGGGGCTGTCGAAACCCTGGAACATCTCATCTGCCGGTGTCCGGCTCTCTTAACGGCAAGGAGAATGTACCTGGGCGCACCGATGCTGGTATCACTGGAGGATGCCTCCAAGAGGTCGCCAGGGAAACTGCTTGCCTTTGCTAAAAACACCTCGATTCTGGGGGACTACGGAACCTCAGAAACACCCTCGTAAGGTCCATACAAAGATCCGGATAACTAAGGGCCATTTTGGCCAATGAGAGGCCCAGTCGAGGGCCGTCCGGGATAACCTAACCTAACCTAGTGCTTCTATTTTTCAAATAACTTAAGTTTCCTACAACTGGTTGTATTGAACTTTGCAGTTTAAAAAAGCTAAAGTTTTGGTCAAACGACTGCAGCTTGGCCGTTTATCAATTGATTTTTAAAAATGATACCTTAAACGCTGTAATTAATTTTAGCAATAAACCGACCCAGGACTGCCAACCCTAGACTGGAAGGTAGTCAAGGTCGAGGAGACACAGGGGCCGACGAACCAGGCCGTTATCATCCTCAACAAAGATTCGCTGCCCCCATAGAGGCAGCAAAAGGAGAGCTGAATGTCGGCTTCAGCTCGGTCACCATAAAGGTGTACAAGTCGAACGCTGTCTCGGCCGAGCCTCGTCCTGCACGAGTCTGACTCAGACGCCGACACTACAGTAGTAGAGATCCTTGAAGATGTCTCTGAGACTCCTTCAAATAAATCTCCACCACTGTAAAGTGCAATATATATATTGTGGTGGCCGGCCCTATCAAAAGGATCGACAGCCAAACAACTTGGCAAGGTTCAGCGAACCACAGCATTATGCATTAGTGGAGCACTACGCACCAATCCAAACGATGCACTAAACGCCATCCTAAGTTTCCAGAGCCTCGAGCTTGAGGTAAAGGGGAGGGCAGAAATTGCAGCGAAACGTCTGAGGGACTCCGGACAATGGACATCACATCTCACGAGTCATTCATCGATATTTACCAGCAATATCGTCCCTACGAAGACTGACTGAAGCCTCCCAAGAGAACACACTGACACCCCCGTTCAATATAATCATCCCTATCAGAGACGAATGGCTTCACGGACCACCAGGCCAAGACATGGCCATAAGCATCTTCACGGACGGTTCGAAGCTGGATAACAAGGTTGGAGGAGGAATCTACTCCGAACAGCTCAAAATTAGGCACTCTTTCAGGCTCCCAGATCATTGCAGTGTTTTCTAAGCGGAAGTCATTGCGATCAGGGAAGCACTGAAGCTCCTTCAAACAGGCACAACAGCTTCACTGGCAACAACAACTGTAAACATTTACAGCGACAGCCAAGCTGTGAACAAATCACTTTGTTGAACTGCCGAGCTTTTTCGGCAGCGTAGCTTGCGAATTATTAAACACGGGAGTTTAGTTTGATATAGTTTATTGTCAATAGCGAAAGTCGTGTGGATAGGATAACGAAAGCGAGATTAGTGATGAAGAGTTAGCCGGTTCAAGAGTCCAAAACTGCAAGAAGAGGCGGGCCGAATTACCCGTTCCCTAATGCAAGCGCGACGATTGAAGAGTCCAGACGCTGCAAAGGCAGGCGGGCCGAATTGCCCGTGCCCTAATGCGAGCGCGACGATATCCAGACTGATTTGAGGGCAGGCGGGCCGAATTTCCCGTGCCCTACTACAAGCGAGAGTGCAACAGATCCAGAGGAGAGAGCAATAGCGAAGACGAAAGATCAATAGAGTGATAGAAAAGTCGAAAGAAAGAAGGAATGAAGACGACAGGAAGCTCCTGCCGTGCGGGAGCTTATATGTATATATGTGTGTACAATGTGCAGTGTAGTGGGAAGTACAAACAACAAACAATAAAATGGGAATTTAATTTACTGCTGCACCACTGGCTATAATGTTTCCATCGAGTCTCCCAATATTGGGCTGCGGAACCCGACATACTCCCCCCGTTGAAAGCCTGACTTTCAAGAGCATCAACAGAATACAGGGTGCCGCAGCCATATCGCGTTGAAGTTGGGAGATTCTTCCTTCCATAGAGTTGTGTAGAGTCGCTGCAAGAAAGCAGCGCGCTGACCGACACCTAATCGGACGGAGTTGAGCCATGTCATGTAAGGCTCGGCGACAGAAGAAGAGGTGAAAAATAGCGCATTCAACCTAAACAGTTGAAGTGATGTGTCCAGATCAGCTAGAGTTTCTGAAAGGAAGACGATATTTTTAGAACTCTCTGCTCTCCCCCCAATAGACCAATATTGGGATGGTCTTGGGGCTAGCAAAGCTCGAGATCCAGCACGATGTCCAGCATTAGGTCCAACATATAGAGGGAACTTCTTCAGAGCGTTCTCTCTCGAATGAATATCGGCCGAAACGGAGAACTTGCAGGGACTCCACGATGTTTGACGGGTCGAAATCGAGAAGGCAGGTTGAGCAGAAACAGAATCCGGCGCAAGCCCAACTGTATTGATGACATCGAGATTCCTTATCCTCTGCTCCATCAGGCGTAGACGGCACAACAATCGACCGCTCCAATTGGCATTGATGCCTCTCGAAGACTCCAATTGGTCTCAAAATATCGTTGTACACGGTTTTAAATGTTCCGTGCAGCTCCTCGATCTGCTTGAGCTTCGCCGATAATGCCGGTGCTCTCCGCTTCAACAAAATCACCCTGTTTCCAGCAGCAGTCACAGCGTCGTTTCTCGCGTCCATATAGGCAGCTTCGGTAGAAAGGTTTCTAGCGGGAAGATGACCGCAAAGAGGAACGCGAAATAAACGTCGTAGCGGGAAGATGACCGCAAAGAGGAACGCGAAATAAACGTCGTAGCGGGAAGATGACCGCAAAGAGGAACGCTTGCAATAAGCGCAGCAAGAACCGTAAGATAATGTTTCCATCGAGTCTCCCAATATTGGGCTGCGGAACCCGACACACTTCACGCGATTTCTTCAAACTCCGCCACAGTTGTAAATTGCCGCAAACCTCTTCACAATTTGCTATCAGCCTTATTTGGGTACCGGGTCACCGGGACATTGAAGGCAACTGCAGGGCAGACGAGCTGGACAGATCTGGTACCACAATACCCCTTCTCCAAGACAAGGAGGATATTTGTATACCAGTGGCCACCTGTAGGCTTACAATAAAAGAGCTATATAAGCGACGAGCAGACAATGCGTGGCAGTCAGCACCACTATGTCGCATAACTCGGCAAACATGGCCGACCATTGACAGAAAACGCACATTAGAGCTGTGTAAGCTCGGCAGAAAAAGGTTCAGCGTAGTCATCAGTTCTCTCACGGGGCACTGGCTAATGGGCTCCCACGCTAACAGAGCATCAGGATGGGATAGCTGCTGATATATTCGGGTCTCATTAGATGGAAAAGGGGCAAACCTTCTGCGGTACCACAACGGGCCGAAACCGGCCCAAGTGTGTCCGGCTCCTGTGGAGCTTGGCAGCCGCCTTCACCTAACCTAACCAAACCTTCGGTATTTTTTCCCGAAATTATGACTTTAAAAACTCAGGAAAAGTAAAAAAAATATTTTATTGCTAACATTTTTTGTTTTAGATAGACACATTAATTAGGCAGCGTTTAAGGTATCGTTTTTAATAATCAATTGATAAACGACTAAGCTGCAGTCGTTTGACCAAAACTTCAGCTTTTTTAAGCTGCAAAGTTCAATACAACCAGTTGTAGGAAACTTAAGTTATGTGAAACATAGAAGCACTACCTATGACGAAAAATACCAAAACTGTTTTTAAAATTCTTTAAATAAAATCTACTCTATGAAAAAAAACACCATAATTTTTAAAAAAAATTTAAATCTCAAAATCTATCAGAAAAAGTCATTTTTGGTGACAGCGGAAAAAAAGTGCAATTTTGCCGAGTAGTGTAATTTGATTCCTCTTCACCGCTCTTCTCTTTTCGCAGTCGCTCCTCTTAAATCGATATTTGTTATGGTAAGAGATTAAATCTTCTCCAAATGTTCGGAGCAGCAGCTGGCAGTAGCTCTTAAGAATAACAATTAGCTTAGTTATATTTCTCTTAAATTATCTAAGATCATCTGTTCGCGTGCTCTCGGTGCATACGCACACATCATCACACTCATGTTTGCCGCGCGTACTGCTTATATGGCAGTGCGTCGGTCAGCTTGTATTCACAATCGGTCAAATTCGTCGTCCAACGCAGCATCGCGTATCATTATCACCTACCGACCGTCAATTTGTCAAATCGGTTCTATAACGGTTCTTGAGTTCCTACCTATACATATACATTTGTACAGTAAAAAACACAAAGTTTACGGCTACGGCCTTTAATATTGAAAATAAACATAGAAATTAAACACAAACCCTAAAACCCAACAACGGAGTATAAATTTGTAAATGTGGAGTCAGAGTTGCCGAAAAAGTTCGGCAGCTACCAACATTGTGGTGACCACGACGTGATCTCCGTGAGCTTATAGTGTGAAAAGAGTGATCAAACATATAGTTCTAACAGCCTGCTATTCGTTTTGCATTCTCTTTCACCGTTTGCTTCAGCCAGCGCTCGCGAGCGGCTGCATTGACCTCTCTCTGGAATTTCGAACTCGAAATCAGAGCAAATTCTCGATCGTTCGCTTGTTCATAACTGTTTGTTTCGGTCATCGCCTCGTTGCATTATCGGTCTTCGCTTTTACCTCTCTGTGCCGATGCAGTGCATACATATACATATACATTCTTTTGCCTTCGCTTTCATACATCGCTGCATCCCTCTACTGGCATTCGTTGCCGTTGAGAACAATAAAGTACGCAACGTTAGATCTGCGCAGCCGGCGGGAAAAGGTTCGTGGGAAATAAAGCATTACAAAACTACACAGTTAAAATGAGTAACGACAATATAAGTATCGGGTCCGCCTCGGGTAACACACCGTCGACTGGCGCTTCACCTTGTGAATTGCTGGCCAGTGCTGATCCAGCTACTAGCCGGATTGCTTTTTTGAAGCTGAAAACAACGTCTATTTTCAACAGACTGCAGAGATTCGTCACCCAATTGGATTTCGAAAAGCTGCGTCCAATGGATGAGTACGACTTGAAAGGAATGTTGGAATCACTGACGGAGCTGAAAGCTAACTTTATTGTGGCACACACCAGTTTAGAAGAAGTGGATTTTGATTCAATGTCCAGTGAAATACCTGTGCAATTCGATTCGTCTCCACTATCATTGAGGACGGCTCTTCAGCGGGAGTTGGGCAAGCGTTCTCGGCCAGCGCATTGTTCGACGTTTGGCATGAATCCAAACGAATCCCAATCCCTGATATACATGGTAAATCGATCGCGCCAGCCACAACTGCAGCTGCCCAAGTTCAGTGGAGAATATACGGAGTGGACCAGTTTCTATTCCAGCGGTCATCGATAGTGAAGAGCTTACTTCTATCGAGAAGCTGCAGCACTTGCGGTCCTGTTTGAGCGGAGTGGCCCTGGACAACATCAGCTCGTGGGAGATGATCGAGGAGCTATCTCACAGCTTTAGACATTTTGAAATCCAGATTTGCTAACAAACGTCTCATTTTTCAGGCACACATTAGAGCGGTATTTGGGCTGACTCGTGGCGACTCATCAGTGGGCAAGTTGCGGGCGTTTGTGGGTGCCGCCACCTCACATCTTCGGGCGTTGCAAGCGCGGGGATCAAAGGAGGAGATTGCAGAAGCGATAATCGTCTATAAACTTTGGCGGAACTCGGAAGTCTCGTCGAATCAAGGCCTTCCATCCTGGGAGAAATTGTCCACATTTCTGGATAACAGATGTCGCACTCTTGAGGGCATTCAACACGCCATGCAAGGGCAAGATGGTCAGGTTGGCAAGGCTGAGAAAACCGTGAGTACGAAGCAGTGAAAGGCTTTCGTGGCATCGAGCGCTCCCGCTCCGGTTTCTTGTGCGTTTTGTGATGGCTCGAGCCATACAATTGCAAATTGCGAGCGCTTTAAGGGGCTATCGCCGGATGAGCGCCACAAAGAATCAAGGAGGCTAGGCTTGTGCGTGAATTGCCTACGAAGGGGCCATCACGTGAAGGATTGCCGATCAGGTCCCTGCCGTACCTGCCGATTGAAGCACCACTCCCTCTTGCATTTCCGTCGTTCACCAGAGACCGTTCACGTTGGTTCCCCGAACGAAGCCTCGCAAGCACAACCAAGCCATACCGCCATGGTTGCGTTGTCACCCCCATTGCCGCAAGCCCTCATATCCCAAAGTCCGTCTGATGCTGTGTTATTAGCCACTGTCGTCGTTCTCGTCAAAAACAGCTCTGGAACTTTCGTCCCTTGTCGTGCACTTTTGGACTCGGGATCTCAATTGCATTTCGTGACAAGTCGACTAACCAATCAACTTAAACTTCGAAAAACTAAATCGCACACCGCAATCTTTGGCATAGGCGATGCTAGCTTCTCAACAGAAGGTATCTCGGTGGATCTCGTTCTGAAGTCTCGGATTTCAGAGTTCACCACTAGCATCACAGCCATCGTTGCCCAGAAGATCACGGATCATCAACCTCGATCGTCCATTAGCACAGCTAATTGGCGTATACCTTCGCATATCCAGCTTGCTGACCCTTCGTTCTACCAGCCGCAGCGGATTGATCTGCTCATCGTAGCCGGACTCTTCTTCGAGCTGCTGTGTGTGGGACAAATTCAGCTGGCGCCTGGATTACCCTTGCTACAGAAGACCCATTTTGGATGGATTCTATCTGGTGGCGGGCATTCGGCCCCCATTCTTTCGTCGTTTATCGTAACCCAATCTTCGGATGACATCAATCACAGCACTCGGCTCGATGACTTGGTTCGTCAATTTTGGGAAGTGAGCCGATCGCTAGGGCAACAAAGGAGGAGCTTCATTGCGAGAAGCATTTCGTTAGTACTCACACTCGCTTACCCTCTGGGGAATACTCAGTCCGCTTGCCTTTAAAGCGAAGTCCTTGGGCGATTCCTATTTGCAGGCAAAGCGTCTGGAAAACATGGAGCGCAAATTCGTCCGTAATTCAGCTCTCTACGCAAAATATTCGGCATTCATGAAGGAGTACCTGTCCCTCAATCATATTTCGCTGGTGCCAAACGAAGATAGGCACAAGTGAAAATATTTCTTGCCACATCACTGCGTCATCAAAGAGAACAGCTCCACCACAAAGCTGAGGGTCGTATTCGACGGCTCGGCAGCCACCACATCTGGTCTTTCGCTAAACGATCTGCTCATGTCAGGTCCCACCATTCAGGCCAAACTATTTCACACACTCATTCGTTTTCGTACATTTTCCATTGCTCTTACAGGTGATATCGGTAAAATGTATAGGTGCGTGCGTGTCTCAACGCCTGACACCTAGCTCCAATGCATATCATGGCGTGACTCTCTTGACGATGACATATAGGTCTTCAAGCTAAACACAGTCAACTATGGGACTAAGCCGGCATTGTTTTTAGCTATTCGAGCTATGCACCAGATGGCCATGGATGAGTCATCATCGTATCCATTGGGGTCGGAAACTATTCTACAGAACTTCTACGTGGATGATATGATATCTGGTGGGAATTCGGTCGAGGACGTACTGGAAATTATGCGTCAAACCACGGATCTTCTTGCTCGAGGCAATTTTCAATTGCGCAAATGGTGCTCCAACTAATTAGATGTGCTTCGTACCGTCCCAGAGGCCGAAAGGGAAAGCTTTCTGAAGCTGGATGATGGCAGTGATGTAACAAAGGCGCTTGGGCTCATTTGGGAGCCCCATAAGGACTGCTTTCTGTTCACATTTGCTCCACAAATCGGTGTTGGCAAGCACACTAAGCGTCCGGTATTGTCGACCATTGCACGCTGCTATGACCCTATGGGATTGATCGGACCTACTCTGACCAGAGCGAAAATCATCATGCAGCGCATGTGGAGAGACAAGCTGCATTGGGATGAGAGCCTTCCTCAGTCGTTGGACTCAGCTTGGACTGAGTTTTGCAAGGACTTCGCCACTGTGGGTCACGCCACATTTCCTCGCTATGTACTTCATCACTTGCTTTGTTCGAAGGCAAGGGCTGCCCCACTAAAAACCCTCACGATTCCCAAGCTTGAGCTATGCGCAGCGTTCCTGTTGGCAAACTCACTTCGCGAAATCAGGAATATGGATACCTTTGATTGCCCAATTCATTGTTGGTCGGATTCAACTGTGGTCCTGTCTTGGTTGCGAGAGGAGCCATCAGTTCAACGTATTTGTCTCCAACAAAATCGCCGGAATTCAACAACTTACGAGGGGCATGGATTGGCGCTATGTGCCAACTAAGATGAACCCGGCTGACATTCTTTCGAAGGGAGCAGCGCCGCAGGATATCTTGCATTCTAGGTTGTGGATGAATGGACCTACCTTCTTGCAAGGCGAACGAAGTTGCTGGCCTGAACGGTGCTCGCCAAAAATCAACCTTCCGGAAATTCGACACTGGGTATTGCTGTCATCTGAGCGTTCCGACATCTCGCTGTCGTTTAACCACATCAACTCACTTGGAGTCATGCTGCACATCTTCGGCTACGTTCAGAAGTTCATCAGTCGGACGAAGACACCGGACCTCTCGTCAGAAGACCTTCGAAAAGGATCCCATTTGTTATGTCGCATCGTTCAACGGTCCCATCTGTATCTTGAGTACCGTACTCTGCAGAAAGAGAACTGCGTGCAGTCGTTTAGCAGTATCGCATCGCTTTCGCCTTTCATAGATGACTTTGGTCTAATAGGTGTCGGTGTTCGCCTGCGGCACTCACGGCTACGGCTTAGATGCACGCCACCCAATCAATTTGCCCAGGGACCATCCACTGACGTTCGCTATCATCACACACTTTCATCGGAAGCATCACCATGCGGGTCCGCAGTCGTTGCTTGGAGCAATTCGCTTACAGTTCTGGCCCATCGGCGGCCTGAAGACTGTGGCTCGTACCTGGAGGAAATGCGTCATCTGCTGCAGATCCCGACCTCGTCTTGCTGAACACATCATGGATGACCTACCGAAGGATCGAATACAGAATTCGCCTGCATTCCGTGTCACTGGAATTGACTATTGTGGTCCCTTCTACTACGTACAAGCCATGAAATGCTATATTAGCGTCTTCATCTGTTTTACCACAAAAGCAGTCTGGTTAGAATTGGTAAAGGATCTATCAACTGCAGCTTTCTTGAGTGCCCTCAAACGCTTCGTCGCGACTCGCGGCATTCCCCGATGCATTTGGTCGGACAATGCCACCAATTTTGTGGGCGCAAGGAACGAGTTGGAAGACCTTCGTCGGCTATTCATGAGCGAGAAGCATCGCGCTGAAGTCCATAATCACTGCCTTAACAACGGTTTCGATTGGAAGTTCATACCGCCCCGCTCGCCTCACTTCGGGGGCTTGTGGGAGGCAGCAGTGAAGATGGCCAAACAGCACTTCTATCGCTCCGTGGGATCGTCACTCTTTGGTTTCGACGAGCTGCGGACATTGGTCTGCCAAATCCAGGCGATAATCAACTCTCGTCCTCTTATTTCAATTTCAGAAAACCCTGAAGATCTTGACGTCCTCACACCGGGACATTTCTTGATTGGTCGTCCGTTACGGCTCTCAACTTCAATCGAATCGATCGTTGGCAACGAGTCACCTGTGCCCAGCAGATCTTTTGGAAGCGTTGGAGTGAGGAGTACTTGACTCTGCTCCAACAACGTGCCAAATGGCGCACGCCACAACCTCCGATCCAGATCAACGACGTCGTCTGCATCAAGGACGAAAACTTGCCGCCACTGAAGTGGCCATTAGCACGAGTGATCGAGGTCATCACTGGAGCTGATGGTGCCGGGCGAGTTGCCATCCTGCGGACACCATCTGGAACCACACGTCGAGCTGTCAACAAGCTGTGCGTCCTTCCCGTTAAGGATTCTGTTAAAAGCCCTGGTCTTTTAACGGGTGGGAGTATGTTCGGAGCAGCAGCTGGCAGTAGCTCTTAAGAACAACAATTAGCTCAGTTATATATCTCTTAAATTATCTAAGATCATCTGTTCGCATGCTCTCGGTGCATACACGTTTGCATACGCACACACCATCACACTCATGTTCGCCGCGCGTTCTGCTTATATGGCAGTGCGTCAGTCAGTTTGGGTTCACATTCGGTCAAATTCGTCGTCGAACGCAGCATCGCGTATCATTATTACCTACCGACCGTCACATTTTCAAATCGGTTCTATAACGGTTCTTGAGTTCCTACCTATACATATACATTTGTACAGTAAAAAACACAAAGTTTACGGCCACGGCCTTTAATATTGAAAATAAACATTTAATTTCTATATACACAAACCCTAAAATCCAACAACGGAGTATAAATTTGTTAATGTGGAGTGAGAGTTGCCGAAAAAGCTCGGCAGCTTCCAACACCAAACTTAAAATTAGTAACTCCTCTGGCCTTGTAGATACTAAATTTAACTTTAAGGAAATACGTACTATGTTTTCCTTAAAGTATTTATGCTTTAGTTCACATATTTCTGACATCTGAAATAAAGCCTTAGGAGTTCTTGGATTAGTCAAAGTTGGTTTAAGAAATGTACTAACCTTTATACTACTAAGCTTTTGTATGTTTCTCTAGCCCGGTCTGGTCACCTAACTACCAAAAATTTCAAGATATGCTTGAATCCGTTCAAAACAAACTCTCATCTTTTCTTTACGTGGACTCAATTGGGACCCTGCGCTACATCTCCCTTGGTATGAAAGTAGGCTGCGTCTTATTAACCTCCATTCTCTTAAGTCCCGTACGTCCTGCCATTGAGTTCCCCTTCTCCACAGGATTTTTTCTGGTGAGGTATAAACTGCCTTCATCAGCCTTATTAGTATTGCTGTCCCCTTCCCGGCCGACTAGACAATACTTTCCTCTTCATCTCCAACTATGACTTGCCATTTACTCTGATTATGAATCTTTACGTAGCCTTTGAAGAAATTATAATATATTTTTTCATCTGTTTTCCTTTCATAATAATTCTAAAAATGTCTAGGCCAGGGGTCTGCATGCATCACATCTTTTTAGTGCATTTGTGTGCGTAGACAAGTGACACGAAGCAACACGATTAATTTTCTCTGCCGCAGCGCTGACGAGCAGAATAATAAAGCCATTTGAGCATAGGGCCGAAGCAGCACGATTCATTTTCTCTGCTGAGACAGCAGATAAGAAAAACGAAGTCGCGTGTGCTTAGGGCCGACGCTACACGAAGTTTTTACACTATGTATGTGACGACTACGCTGCTCTGTGGCCATAGGACGCTGCCTGCCCCTGTTCTAAGCTATCTTAACTATTCAGCCAAAAACTATAAGTTGTCATGGCATATAGTTTAAAGAATACTCAGCACTGCGGAAACTACGAAATACTGCCAAACTTCAAATGAAAAAAACTGGGCCAGAAATGTTTCGTTTGTGTTTTCCTGGCCTCAATATCCAGCAAGCTAAACGAAATCTACAAATTCTTATCGAAAGTTGGCCCATCGACACGTTTGTGGACTGAGAGAACAGCTAATATTCATTACTGCGCCTATCATTACCGAAGTAAAATGTTTTTGAGTCAAAAATTGAGTCAAAAAATGTGCGGGAAAAAAGGGATGCAAATTTTTACCGTGAGGAAAAGAAACCAATAATAAAAGAAGTTGAGGATACACCACGTCTTTGGCGGATCACGGAAAACAACATTTCTACCATATTTCGGTAAAAATTGCATGGAAAAGTGTTGGTGCCGAGATAAATAAATAAGGTAAGATTAATGATTAATTAATTTAGGATTTATTAATGATTCTTATGCTTTGCAGAGAATGAATGTAAGACGGCCTGGACATCTCTGTGGGACAGTCTTCGATAGCATCGCAGCAAGTTCGCCATCATTATGGAGCCTCCCCTTTGGCTTCCTCTGCTGCAAATAAGGGTTTACCCATCATTTATGGTGCCTCCGTGTGCGCTGTGTTTCTTTCTTATTTTGTAGCAACAATATATGCCGCCGCCAACACAATCGCCAACCAATTTTTGGGTTCTTGGTCCCACTATTTTAGTTCGTTCCACACAAACGAAAAAATAGCAGATTCCTGTCAGTAATTTTCCGCAGTGCTGGAAACAGGCCTTAACAACATTATTAGACGTTAAGCAACAATAAAAATTAGTCTGCTCTGCTGTTATCGTCTCTAACATAACCGACCGCCAGCCAAGCCTTGGAAATGACATTTACAACTTTAACATTCATTCAGACATACCAATTTCTTTTGATTGGTGCAAAACTTTGCTTGTTGCTCCTTTAAGCTGGGGAAGTGAAGCTGCTGCTAGGATTAGCGTTATTTCAGAAAACTCGCTGGGGATGGGTCATGTCTGGATGACACCGCTGGCTGTCCGGGACTGCTTATTTTCGGTACTCTCCCTAGAGATGACTGCTTATTCGCAGCTGACCTACCTTTTTTTGGGGTAGGCCTTTCGCTATCTGCAACCTGCGACCCGTCAAGCAGACCAGAAAGGGGTACATATCGCAGCCAACATTTTAGACACCGCCGCTGTCTACCACTACGGCTATCGCTCGATGCCGCCCACGATATTTCAGTTCTTCGAGTATTTCCATCGGTCTGGTAAGCCGCTCTTCGTCGCCGTCAGCCGTTGAAGCGCTCCCCTCTTCGCTTTCGCTGGTCAACGACCCACCGCTCTTCATCGCTCTTGTTGTGCCGCCGCAGCGCTGCCGTTAGCTATATTACTACTCATTAGAAGACCTCAAACATCAGAGGACAAACGTCAAACGGTACATTTCCCCGCACTAAATCGATTTTCGACGGACAAACAAAGGCACCGGTTATAAAATCTGCAGCTGAACTTCAATGTCAATTGGGCATTCTTGAGTCCTACTTTAAGCAGGCATTAACTGTGAAATCTAGCATCGAAGCCTTGGACATAGACGACAAGGCTCCCCGATTGGCTCTGCCAACTTTCGATGGCAACCATACGGAATACAAAAAGTTAATTGCATCCTTTCAATAGCTGACTGACCGGGAGAAGTTGTCAAGCATTGAGAAATTCAATCACTTAATCAATTGCTTAAAGGGTGAGCATTAGAAACAACAAACTCAGGCCAAGTGAAATGAGGCACATCATAGCCATCACGGAAGAACTGCGTCAACCTTCTCGAGCACGTCCAGCGCTACCAATGCCCAACCCTCATCGTTTCCACTGAGGACCGCGTTATGCGGGCTCTTCTAAGCTCCTGGACGGAGACCGAGTGAGTACGAGCAGTTCAACGCAATGGGGGCAGCACAACGGCGAGATGTAGTAAACATGCAAAAGCGCTGTCTCAACTGCCTGTCTTAAGGTCATCAAGTCGCTGTCGGAACTGCGGTCTGTCTCATCACACGCTACCGCAACATATTGCAGGGCATGCCTTCACAACCATCAGACTATGCAACTTAACTGATCTAAGCAGCTGCGCATTCAGACTCCAGTAATGGAACTCAGATCATCCTGGCAACCACCATGGTCCTGGTCAAGAACTCATTGGGTTCGTACAGAACGGGCTTTTCATTTCTTTTCAATTTCATCACCGGTGTTTTTTCTCAGAAACTCCGCCTACCGCGTGAAAGACACGACATTCAAATCCGCACAATCGTTGATTGACGGAACGTCTACATGTTGCTATGCACTGAAGAATTCTTCGACAATCTTGCAATAGGCCAAGTCAAACTGGGTCCCAATTTACCTACACTACAAAAAAATTTTTTTTTTTCGAAAAATTCCCATTCAAAGATAATCCATCGTAGCTTGTTAGATCTTTTGAGATTGCTCGTCGTAGGTTCATGTGTGAGGAACGCCGAATCTCGCACACTGGAAATTCGCACACAATACACCATTTGCTCCGCTGTTAAACGGCAAAGAAGCTGTTAAACGGCAAAGCGGAATGTCAAAAACCGCAGCAAAGCGCGTACCCAGTGACTCGTTGCTGGACTTAAGATCTGGTCGCATCTCAGATACGCTTTCGCCGCAGCTGATCGAGCTAATTAATAATCGATTCGATGAGCAGGCGAAACACATCAGCTGCAGCGTGAGGGAAGCTGAGGAAAGAATTCTGCGTGAGATGGCAGATAAGTTTGAGGCTAGACTTCATAGTCTTTCGGAGGAAGTAGAGCTGCTTGGCCGACGAATGGAGAAGCTTGAGGATGGAAGCTGCGAAATTCGTGCGCTATGCAGCAAGGTGGAGGAACTGGAGGCGAAACTCCAAGCCAAACAGGATGCAGATGCCGAAGCAAACATTGCAAATGATGTCAGAGTGCATGGGGTGCCCGTACTGGAAGAGGAGAACCCAAAGACTCTCTTCAACAGCCTCTGTTATTCATTAGGCCTCACACCACCACCAAAAGTGAAGGAGATTTTTCGGGTTAAGGTGCGGGACCATGCACAGAACGCCGTTGTAGATCCCGGTGTTATCATAAAATTTGATAGCAGCCGTGAAAAAATCATGCTGCTGCAACGGGCTGGAGAACATCGACGGCAGACCAAGCAGCCACTTAGCTTGAAGTTGTTTGGAATCCAGTCCAAACAACCCTTCTACATTAACGAACAGCTCTCTAAAACCAACTACGACATCTTCAGAGAGGCAATGAAGATGAAGAAGCGTAGTGCTCTGTTGGCTGTCTTCACCCGCCGTGCAATGGTCTACGTTCGGCAGAGTGTTCGCGGCGAATTTGTGTGCCTTAAGAGCATGGCTGAGCTCTGTGCCCTACAGAGAGTGGAAGCTGTGGCTGAGGTGGAGACTCAATCCGCATCTGGAGGAACTGGAACTGGGCGGAGTAATTTTCGATAGAATAGAATTAATTTTTGTCCTCTACTTTATGTTTCTCATTAGGTTTAATATTTCTACTCATCTTGTAATAGTCTCTGTTAGGAATCTCACTCTCTTTACATCATCTCCCCGTACTCTTAAAACAGTGGTGTAAGATACACCATAAGATTAAACTCCGGCATTGCCGTCAATAAACATTATTTGTGTTATCAATTATAGTTGACCACGTCCAAGACGGGCAACTGGGAAAGTTCCCACAACCTAATCACATTGTTCCAATAGTCACCTGTTGGATTACCACCACCTCACCAAGAGAAGAAGTCACTACAGTCCGATCAACCACACATCGTCGCCAGACAGGTTACGACGGAAGACTTAATTGGCGCCGAACCAATAAATAGGAACCCATACCATGTAAGTTCATAAGTGTTTTCAGTTTTGAAGAAATTATTCACGAACGCCACGTACCGATACGTGTGATTTTATAAAAAAAAGTGTAAAGTAAAGTAAATATTGCTGCTTTCGTCTGCCAGCATTCATTCCTTTAAATCATTGCATACTTTTATAAAAATGGTTGCATACTTTTACAAAAATTGTTGCATACTTTTACCAGCGTTCCTTGTCAATAAAGCATTGCATACCTTAAACGAATAATTATAGAATACTTTCGGCAGCATTATATTTTTTGCTGCATACCCTTAACAATTTTTATAATAAATATTGCATACCCCAAGATACACCAGTTTCCGTTATTGCCAACAGTTTATCTGCCGATCTTTCTCGATCGGCCTAAGCTTTGAAAAAGTGCCAGCCATAAGCCAATGAGTTGGAATTATAGGGAGGTAAAAGTTGAATATAATAGTGACGATAGCTGGGAGGGGGAAATCAGTTGCTCAGTAGATCCTACTCCTGCAGATACCGTTGTAACTGAAGAAATGGAGCCGGGTCAAGTTCAGACTCTCATTGAGGGTGCCATCAGGCAAGCTTTAGCGCAACAACAAAATCAGTTTCAAGCACAAATAAACGCTTTAACTTCACAAGTACAGAGTTTACAGGTGAAAGCGCCGCAAATCGTCACATACGAGAAAATATCCGTCGATCCTAACGCTAAATGCGATATTCCCTTAGACATTATTAAATCTGTGCCGGATTTCTCCGGCGTACAGGATGAGTATGTAGCGTGGAGGCAAGCAGCCATCAACGCATACGAACTATTCAAGAATTATCCAAAGAGCACTGCACACTACCAAGCGGTAGCGATCATTAGGAACAAAATCAAAGGCCCAGCTGGAGCCTTACTAGTGTTTCACAACACTGTCCAAAATTTCGATGCAATACTAGCTAGGCTAGATTGCACATACTCGGATAAAACATCCTTGCGGTTGTTGAGACAATGTTTGGAGTTAGTTACGCAGGGCGAAATGTCCCTGATGCAATACTACGATGACGTCGAAAAGAAACTCACGCTCGTTACTAACAAAATTGTAATGTCTCACGACCAAGAAGGCGCCGATTTGCTCAACCGGGAGGTCAGAGCCGACGCCTTACACGCCTTTATCTCCGGTCTTAGAAAGCCGTTGAGAGCGGTTGTGTTCCCTGCACAACCAAAAGATCTACCATCCGCACTGGCCCTTGCCAGAGAGGCAGAAGCTAGCATTGAGAGAAGCATGTTCGCGAACTCTTACGCTAAAGCCTTGCAAGACCGAGCGCAAATTGCTGAAGGTAACAAAAACCGTGCCCAAGGCAAACAAACCAGATTTAACATAGATGAGCAAAATCAGGAGAGAAATCCCCATTTTGTGAAACGCCAAAAGGGCGGTCCCCAGCCCCAGGCCTCTAACGACAATCAAACCAAGGATCCACAGCCCATGGAAGTTGACTCTTCCTCCAGATTTAGACAAAGAACTGACTACAGCAAGCGTCAGGCTAATGAGTCCAACGCACCAAAACGCAAGAATTCGTCAGACCGTTCAACAGGTCAAAGACGACAACGCGTTAACAATGTCGTACAATCAGATTCCAAAGAAGCCGTAACAGAATTCAAGAAGGCGGCCAAAGAGGCAGTTGAAGAACTAGAGAGTGAGAACGAGTACGCACCTGGTGACGACTCGATTAATTTTTTAGGGAACACTCCCAGCTTCCGTACATTGAACAACGGTTGGCTGGGAGAACTCTGAAGATGTTGATTGACACTGGCGCGGCAAAAAATTATGTGAAGCCCTTAACAGAGCTAAAGACCATAATGCCGGTCGCCAAGTTATTCTCGGTAAACTCGATCCACGGGTCTACCGAAATCAAGCACAAATGCTTGATGAATATTTTCCAACATACTTCCCCGTTTTTTCTCCTCGATACCCTAAGTTCTTTCGACGTCATCATAGGCTTCGACTTGCTAACACAAGCCGGAGTCAAATTGAACTTGGCAAAAAACACTCTGGAATACCAGGGTACATCCGAAAAACTCCAGTACTATCAATGTGCTGATGTGAACTTCACCGATGTCAACGACATCGTAGTGCCCCCCTCCGTAAAGAAAGAGTTTAGGGACATGATACTCAGAAACAAAAGAGCCTTCTCAAATGCAGATGAAGCTCTCCCTTTTAATACTGCTGTCATCGCTACAATCCGAACAGTAGACAATGAGCCTGTGTATTCAAGATACCCGAGCCTTATGGGTGTTTCTGACTTCATAAACAAAGAAGTCAAACAATTACTGGACGATGGCATAATCAGGCCCTCCAGATCGCCTTACAACAGCCCAACATGGGTGGTTGATAAAAAAGGCACTGACTCATACGGTAACCCAAAAAAAAGGTTGGTAATCGACTTCAGGAAACTGAACGAAAAAACCATACCGGACCGTTACCCCCTGCCGAGCATACCAATGATCTTAGCAAATCTAGGAAAGGCAAAGTACTTCACTACCCTCGACTTAAAGTCTGGGTACCATCAAATCTACCTTGCGGAGCATGACCGCGAAAAGACTTCGTTTTCAGTAAGCAGCGGCAAGTACGAGTTCTGTCGCCTACCATTCGGCCTGCGCAATGTAAGCAAAATGTTCCAAAGGGCAATAGACGATATCCTGAGGGAACATATAGGAAAGATTTGCTTTGTCTATGTAGAAACGAAACGAAACGGAGCAAAAACGAAATGTCTAATCGACGCCAACATGCGTGTAGGCCCTGAAAAGACTCGATTCTTCAAGGAAAGTATCGAGTTCCTGGGTTTCATCGTAACCAAAGACGGAGCAACATCCGATCCCAAAAAAGTTAAAGCCATTCAGGAATTCCCTGAACCAAAGAGTGTCTACAGCGTTACAGCGTCCTTCTTGGGGTTAGCCAGCTACTATAGGGTCTTTATTAAGGACTTTGCCGCTATAGCGCGTCCGATATCGGACATACTTAAAGGGGAAAATCGTTCAGTTAGTAGGCACGTATCAAAGAAAATCCCTGTTGAATTTAATGAAGTTCAACGCGATGCATTTCACCGTCTGCGGAGTATTTTGGCATCAGAAGATGTCATGTTAATGTATCCAGACTTCCAGAAACCGTTCGATTTAACCACTGATGCTTCGGCCAGTGGAATTGGCGCGGTTCTTTCCCAAGGCAATAGGCCAATAACAATGATTTCTCGCGCCTTAAAACAGGCCGAACAAAACTATGCCACTAACGAAAGAGAATTGCTGGCCATTGTGTGGGCTTTAGGCAGACTGCAGAACTTTCTGTACGGTTCTAGGGAAATTAACATTTTCACGGACCACCAGCCGCTCACGTTCGCTGTCGGACAAGAACACGAATTCCAAGATTAAAAGATGGAAATCTTACATTGACCAGCACAATGCCAAAATGTTTTATAAACCGGGCAAAGAAAAGCTGGTGGCGGATGCCCTTTCAAGGCAAAACATTAATGCTCTGCAAGATGGGCCCCGTTCGGACGCTGCAACCGTTCACAGCGAACTTTCGCTGACCTACACGGTCGAGACAACAGACAAACCTTTGAATTGCTTTAGGAACCAGATCGTCCTAGAGGAATCGCGTTTTCCGCTAAAGCGGAACTTGTTGCTGTTTCGCAGCAAAACACGCCACTTGATCAGTTACACTGACAAGAGCACAATTCTCAAAACTCTCAAAGAAGTTGTGAATTCTGGAGTCGTTAATGCAATACATTGCGACCTTCCCACGTTGGCAAGTTTCCAACACGACCTGATTTTGCATTTCCCTGCCACCCAATTCTGGCATTGCAAAAATCTTGTGCAAGATATAACGGACAAAAACGAGCAGTTAGAAATCATCACTGCCGAGCACAATCGAGCGCACAGAGCAGCTCAGGAAAACATTAAACAAGTACTTCGTGACTATTACTTTCCCAATATGGCCAGTTTGGCCAAAGAAGTGGTTGCAAACTACAGGGTCTGCGCTAAAGCCAAGTATGATAGGCACCCGAAGAAAAAAGAACTCGGGGAAACGCCTATACCAAGTTATACTGGCGAAATGTTGCATATTGACCTTTTCTCTGCATAGGCAAATTCTCCAAATTTGCAGTCGTCCAACCGATATTATCCAGAACGATAATCGATGTCACAAGCCCTCTACTGCAAATTGTTAACCTTTTCCCCGCAACCAAGACAATTTATTGCGATTACGAGGTGGCCTTCAATTCCGAGACCATCACTTCGATGCTCCGAAACGCCTACGGCATTTGCATTGTGAATGCGGCTCCGCTTCACAGCACCTCAAACGGCCAGGTGGAGCGCTTTCATAGCACCCTGACCGAAATTGCGAGATGCCTCAAGTTAGACAAGAAAATCAGCGACACTACAGAATTAATCTTAAAGGCTACGATAGAGTACAACAAAAGTTTGCACTCAGTAACCCGCGAGAAACCAATTGAGGTCGTCCATGCAGCAGCTTATGATCGTCGCGAGAACGTCAAAGACAGGCTAATTAAGGCACAGCAAGACAATATCAAAAGGTGCAATGCATCCATGCAAAACCGCGTTTTCGAGGTAGGAGAAAAGGTGTTCCAGAAGAACAACAAGAGGCTAGGGAACAAGTTAACTCCCTTATGCTCAGAACAAAAGGTCGAAGCAGACCTGGGAACGTCTGTCCTCATTAAGGGGAGGGTGGTCCATAAGGACAACCTGAAATAAGTTTTATTGTTCGTCCATTTCAGGTTTGCACTCACTTTGCTTGTGGCACTAGCAGCGGTAAATGCTCGGATCACCGACTTCTCGCATGCCAACTACATTCCGGTCTTAGACGGGGAAGTACTGGTGTTCGATCAACATAGCTACTTGAGGCACTCAAGTAACATTTCTGAATTTGTTAGTATGGTAGACGAGACGGAAAAACTGTCCGATTCCTTTCCACAGTCGCATATGCGCAAACTACTAGACGTAGATACAGATCACCTTAGAACATTGTTGTCCGTTCTTCAATTGCATCACAGATTTGCACGAAGCCTCGATTTCTTAGGCACTGCCTTGAAGGTTGTTGCTGGCACCCCTGATGCTTCAGATTTCCTAAGGGTCCGCGTTATAGAGACGCAGTTGGTGGAGGCTAACTCCAAACAGATACTAATAAACTCCGAAACTCAAAAACAAATAAACAGACTGACGGACACTATCAATAAAATTATCAGTTCCCGCAAAGGCGATTTGGTTGACACTCCTCATTTATACGAGACACTGTTGGCAAGAAATAGAATACTGAACACAGAAATTCAAAATGTAATACTCACCATAACGTTGGCAAAAGCAAATATAGTAAATCCTACAATCCTTGATCATACCGATCTGAAATCACTTATCGAACAAGATACCCCAATAGTTAGCTTAATAGAAGCTTCTAAGATCAAGGTCCTTCAGTCCGAGAATATTATCCACATATTAATAGCCTACCCTAAAGTTGAGTTTAGGTGCCAAAAGGTCTCCGTCTACCCCGTTTCACACCAACAAACCATTCTGCGACTCGACGAATACACGTTGGCGGAATGCGAAAAGGATACCTTTGCAGTTACTGGATGCACCGTAACTACGCATAACACCTTCTGCGAACGAGCACGGTGCGAAACCTGAGCTAGCTCCCTTCACGCGGGAAACATCGCCAACTGCCACACTCAACCTAGCCACCTGAAAGCGATAATGCCTGTAGAAGACGGCGTCGTGGTTATCAACGAAGCGACAGCGCGCGTCCGAATAGATGATGGCGCAGAGGTAACCGTCTCAGGAACCTTCCTGATAACTTTCGATCGGTCTGCAGCTATCAAGTAGTTAACAACTAAACATATAAGATACACCCTCACACTCATACATTGTTATTTCTAAGTACGCAACACACGATCATAAGTATTTGGTTGCCCTCAGCAACAAATACAACAACACACAGCCTTAAGCATTTTGGTTGCCCTCAGCAACAAAGTAGTATTCTTGTAAACAATGCTGATCCGCTGCCAAGAGTTCTGCGCACAGCAACTGAAAACGGACACCTGCGCAAGAATGCTGAGTCGGCATGCCGTCTCTAGCATATGGCGTGATGCATTCGCCTCACAGGGCTAACTTAAGCTTGAACATTTCTGTAGCCTTCAGTCTCAATCTAGATTGCAACATAAGACGAGTGAGTGATTAAACTCCGGCATTGCCGTCAATAAACATTATTTGTCTTATCAATTATAGTTGACCACGTCCAAGACGGGCAACTGGGAAAGTTCCCACAACCTAATCACATTGTTCCAATAGTCACCTGTTGGATTCATCACCACCTCACCAAGAGAAGAAGTCACCACCGTCCGATCAACCACACATCGTCGCCACACAGGTTACGACGGAAGACTTAATTTATACAACACAGCGTTGACTCAATCCGTATTTCCTGATTCTTGGAAAGTTGCTAAAATACTTCCAATTCCAAAATCAGTCAATGAATACAGGCCAATTTCCATTCTACCCTACTTGTTAAAAATTTTCAAGCGACTTATGGTTAATCAGATGACAAATTACTTGACAACTAAAAACTTTTGACAAATAAGCAATCAGGTTTTCGAGTGGGCAGAAGTTGTACAACAGCAATAATAACCGTAGTTGAACGTATAAGAGAAAAATTGGACTCGGACAATATAACGTTTCTGACTCTTCTAGATTATAGTAAGGCTTTTGACACGGTTAACCACGAAATTCTTTGTTTTAAGCTAAGTCGTCTATGTAATTTTTCGCATGCAGTAACAAGACTAACTGTTTCGTACTTGAGTAATCGTATGCAGTCTGTGTGTATAAATAATATGTACTCGTCATTACTTTGTGTCAAGCGTGGTGTTCCTCAAGGATCCGTTTTAGGGCCATTACTGTTCTCTATGTATGTAAATGATCTACCGAGTATATTGTCAAGTTGTGACGTTCATATGTATGCCGATGATGTTCAAATGTTTGTTAGTCGTCCTATTAGTAGAGTTAATGACTGTATTCGTGTCTGTAATAGTGAATT
The DNA here is from genome assembly GCA_037356375.1 of Drosophila affinis. Lineage (NCBI taxonomy): Eukaryota > Metazoa > Arthropoda > Insecta > Diptera > Drosophilidae > Drosophila > Drosophila affinis. Next base: position 20,585,092 of record JAZHFB010000003.1, read on the forward strand.
GAAAAGTGTAAGTCAGTGGGCTAAAATTAATGGGCTAGGATTAAATCCAAATAAGTCAAAATGTATAGTCATAGGTAAAAGAAAGTTCGACACTAATGCAATACAAAAATTTACTATTGAAAACATCCCCATTGAATATGTAGAACGTGCAAACAACTTAGGTTTTATGTTTAACCAAACTTTGACATGGGATGATCACATAAACAGATCAGTCGGAAAAGCTATTGGGATCCTTAGAAATTTATACCTAACTAAAGATTTACATCTTAGTTATATGAACGACTTAAGTTTAGCCCCTCAAGACGGACGAAAAATATTATTTGCTTTAAATACAGGTACACATGCACAATGAAACAGTTCTTTGTATATGCTGTTCGAGTTTGGAATCATCTTGCCCACGCCATCAAGGCAATCAGTGGGGGAGTGCAGTTCAAAATCGCACTGGGGAATCATCTACGCACTACATAATTTGAATTTGTGATAGTAGGGAGGTGTTGAACGGAGAGTAAGAGTGAAATTCCTAGAAACTAAACTAAAACTAAACTAAAAATTATATTATATTATTAAAATGATAGTATATAAGTATACTAGTATATAATAAGTATATAAGTATATAATAAGTATATAAGTAATTGTAATTGTAATCACTTCTTAATGTTAGTAATTTAAATGTCAAAAGTTAATATTACACTTGTTGTGACTAGCGCCCTAATTTATAAGTATAAAATGCTTGTCGCGCTACGATGAAACAAATAAATAAAAAAAAAACAAAAAAAAAAACCCTTTCTACAAAAAGGTTCTTGACTTGAGAAAAGCCGTCATCAGCTTGTGTAAAGCAAGCGATGCAGATCCGATCATAAAGAAGGAAAAAACCAAAAGCAGGTTAAGAAGGAGAAGGAGCTTCCAACGCAAGAGCAAGACAAGAATGAGATCAAGGTGCCAGAGATGCACCAAGAGATGGGAAACTGTCCCCAGTATCAGTGGGGAGGTAGAATGCAGTCACCGTTTGGAATGCCATTATTAATGCCCGATGGAAACGGTTGACTTGGTCTTGGATTCGTATACACAATGGGAGGAAACAACTTCAGGGAATCTTCCTTTAGGCAGATGTCAGAGTGCGCGCGAGAAGCTAAGCGATAATATTGGGCGAGAATGAGCGATAAACCACTGTAAGCTTTTTCGAGTGCAATTGCTCGAAAGATCTCAGAGTGAGAGCGAAGCGAGTTGCGAGTTCAAGCCATAAAGCGAGAGCAAAGGGAGAAAGCGGCTTGCAACCTGCTTTATCGCTTCAACTCTCTGAGAGAGTACAATTGTTTTCTTGCATTCTGTAATTTAATTACCGTTTGTTTTCAAAACACGCGTGTTTGAAAGCCTTTATGGCTATTTTGTTTCTTTTGTTTTTGCATTTGGTGTCATTTGTGAAAAAACGCCTGAACAGAATAGAACTAAACGTAGAACATTTAATAATGGAAGTTTTATACGTCCAACGTCGAAAAGAGCCGAGTGGAAACGGCCGAAACTATCACAATAGAATTTTGGTCGAAAAAAATTGGAAAGAAATTGAGAGCATACTGGAGACACAAAGTAAGTATACATTTATTAATACCTGGACATTATTTGTATTTACATATTTTTATTTGGTGTGTCTGTGTGTGCAAACAAAGTCGCGAAAAGCGTATCTAATTATTTGGCCAGATTTTAAATTTACATGATTGAAAGTTTCGGCGTAACTATGATTTTTGTTGCCAATATGAAAGTGTTGTGATTCTATATTGACATCATCAACCCCTTCAAGGTCAATGATTGTATTATGCAAAATGAATATACTCTTTACAATAGCATCAACAAAATCAGGATCTGTCTCAATAGGCTTCCAGAGAAGACGCCGTTTGGATGTTATGATACCAAAGGCACATTCGATGCATCTTCTAGCTCTGGAAAGTCTACTGTTAAAATATTCGTTATTTGCATTTACATTTCTTCTTGAATAGGGTCTTAAAAGATTTTCGAGAAGTGGATAAGCCTTATCAACTACAAAAACATATGACATCTTAGTGTTTGTTCCAGGCAAGCAAGAATCTGGTAGAAAGAATTGTCGAGTTCTTAGCTGCATATAGAGTTGTGATGCATTAAATGTTCCCCCTTCACTTTGTTTTCCATAGCCTCCAACTTCTATGGCAATAAATTTACAATCGACATCTGCTACTCCTTGCAGTGCTATCGAAAAGTACTTTTTATAATAATAAAACTGAATGTCCCGAATGCGCTGGACACTTAAAAGGAATGTGTTTTCCATTTCTGCAGCACAATTGGGAAAGTTCCACTGCTACCAAAATTTGTCTGCCGCCTGGCTAATTATTTCCTTCGCGGGCTGAGGCATATGTAGCGGTTGTAGCTCCTCCCAAAATACTATTACAGTCTCTTCACTACAAGTGAAACAGTAGTCCTTCCCATTTTATGCCAATGATGAGAAAGATGATCCAGTAACTTAAAATCTGTAATAACGAATCATTTTTGACATAAGTGTAACTAGTAAAGTAAATTTTTATTTTAGAAGACTGATTAAAAAAAAAATGGAAGAACATCTGAGACCAATTCCGCAACGAGTGGAAAAAAATTCCAGTTCCGAAATCTGGAGACTCTGAAGTTTCAGAAGAGGCTTACACAAATTATACTTCTTGGCCTCATTTTAAAAGACCGAATGAAGCCGTATAAGTCATTTGGAAATTTTGCCTCGGTGAATACTTCTTCAGAACTTAGCATGGGCGCATCATCTCACGGATTTGTTTCTGAAATGTCTCTAGATGAGACCATTTCTGAAGAGATTCGTGAGCTTATTGATGAAGATGAACCAATTCATCTACACAAAAAAAAAACAAAAGTTCAATGCATCTGAAGAAATAGTTGCTATTGAGCTTAAAAAAATTATTGTTGCTTGAAAAACAAAATAAATACAAGCAAGGAGAAATACGACGACGAGGCATTTTTTGACAGCCTTATTCCATACATGCTGAATATGGATTATGGAAATTATTATGCAAGATGGAAATCCAAATAATCCAAATTTTTCATTTAGTAATAATGATAATGAATCTAGTATATAAGAATATAATTAAATACATAATAAATCAAATTCAAATATATATAAAATATATGTATATTATTAATTTAAGGCAAGGCAGTATGGGATGTGTCACAACGCCAACGCTTCTCCAGCCGACTACTTATTTTATTTAATATATAATCAAAAGTCGAAATAGACATCAGTGAATAGTTAAAAAACTTTTCTAGGTGGTTTCGTAGGTTATAAAATAAATTATGGAATTATCCTTTTACATTCCTATTACAGTTAAGCGGGTGGACGCCAGTTTTTTTTTAATACAAAGTTAATTGTTGCACTTGAAACACTTCTTCCAAATCCAACACGTTCACATTAATAACTAAAAGAGAGCAATGTAGCTCGCATCTCCCAAAGCTCTCACTCTGACATCTCGTTTTGCTTATCGCATCTCGCATCGCTTCGCTTCTCGCGCGCACTAATGCAAAACGATTCAATGGGATATTTAAGGGGGCCATACCGGAACCAACAAGCTAGATGGAACTACGGTCAAGAAAGCCGTGTAAAATACCGGGGTTAAAATAATCGTCAGGAACTGCGGTCAAGAAAGCCGTGTAAAATACCTGGGTCAAAATAATCATTAGGGACAGTTGGCGATTCAGGCACCGCAAGTACAGGCACCATTGGCATACGCAAGTAGAACACTGTCAGATACGGAAGTAAACTACGCGGCAATAGAAAAGGAAATGCTTTCCATTATTTGCGAGATAAAGCACTTCCGGCATTACTTATCCGGCAAGAAGTTCAAAATAGTCACGGATCACAGAGCGTTGACTTGACTAATGAGTATAAAGGAACCGGATTCCAAGTTAGTTAGGAGAAACTGCAGTTGTTGGAATATGATTACGAAATTCTGTACAAGAATTCCCTTAACGTATTAGCGGATACCCTAAGTAGAATACAAGCAGAGGTTACCATGGTAGAGAATATATCAGAAGTAGCAACGAATGGGGAAACCATACATTCTGCAGACTAGGGACAGACTTCCGCCTTGGGCTCCCCATATCGGAGAAACCACTAAACGACTGTAACATCAGATAGTTGTAGAAAGAGGAAGTCCATCTAAGATAGAACAGAAGGTACCATTCAGAAACAAGATTGGGATCATATGAACAGAGGACAATTTTGAAGAAAAGGCAAAAAACAGAATTTGTAATAGCAGCTAATTTTGTACCTTATAACGACAAAAAATGTATTATTATAGGAAAAAATGTCAACAGATAAGGAAATTTTATATATATATAACAATGATAAGATTGTAAACAGAGTCAACGTAAACAGAGTCAATTGTAAACAGTCAACAGAGTTACATCTCAATTTTTAATTGTGAGAGCATCAAAATACAAACGGATTGCGGACCAGGTAATATATTAAATGGGTCAGCAATGATAATCTTCAAGGTGTGTGGAGCAATAGTCAACAATATTCCAATACAAAAATTGGAATTATACAACTGGAATAAGAGATTCCACGAATAGGGTCAACGAAGAACAACAGAACGATCCAAGAGTTAGATGTTCACAAATTAAAGATGGAGGATGTCAAGACAAACTTAGAGCTCGGTAAAATGCGAACCGGGATGATGATACATAATACAACGACGTTTACCAACGACGTTTACGACGGTCGGAGTATTACTGGCACGAGTGAATTGTATTGCCTGGCTTTCGAAAAAGACGCTCACCTACGTGGCGATGACAACAACTCCCACAGTCACGCCAACTGCCACCTTCCCATCAACCATTCCTCCGTAATGGTCAGTAGCTCAGACTAAGGGGAGAGGCGTTACCAACTCAGCACCAAACATTGCCCTTCCTCCTCCAAACTCCTACGAGCTAAGTAGCGGCTACAAAGTAGAGACCACCAACAACCAACTTACACCACCAACTACATACGCTCCAATTTCAACGGCGGCCATAAGCCCCAATGTCGGCAGATTCTCGGCCCCTCGGAAATATAAAGACTCAGCATACTGTAACCAATATTGTACCCAAAAGCTAGAATAAAAATTAAGAATATAATTGTAAATCAAACCGCACGGACGTTTACTTATTCGTATATAATCTATATCGATATTGGCTCTAATGGATTAAGCTACATCTCACCTCCAACTTAATCATAGCTCGCGCGAAACTATTGCCGTTTCTACTTTGCTTGTCAGCTCCTCTTTGAAATGTTGACCACAAGTACAGTGAGCACTCAATTTAAAACCAATTTAATTTGAATATATGTATGAACGAATATATGACTTTTCACTTTTCTTAAATATTTTATTCACCGGCCGTTTTTATACTGTGGTAATAGAATATTAGGCACTATAATTTAGCTGTGGCACTTGCTGTGGGTAACTAGAACAACGATTCAACAAGTTCATACTAACTAGGAATACCAGCGTGCAGCAACAAATTTAGCGATGCTGCGGTTCAGCGGTCCAATGGCAAGAGCAGACAGAAACAGCAACAATAACGAGCGATGGATGATAGCCAATGGATATATCCAACGAAGCGCCAAGTTCGATTAAATCCAACTTCTATCCAGTATTAGGTCCAATGACCAGCCGCTAGGCAAGGGTAATATTTTTGTAAGTGTACACGAGATCTGGACAGACCGACAGAAAACACTTGTGCGCTGGTTCGACTTCAGAATATAAGAATTTTATTCTGGCATATAGGAGACATTTCAACATAATATTTAATTTCAAGCGAGACTTTACATAAATTTAAAATAGGAAATATCAAATTATTTGCCTCAACAGCCCCCTTAGAGATAGCTGCTGTGATTTTTGTTAATTCCCGTATAATATGCGCAGTGCTATTTGCGATAATCTATCTGTAAGATACGTTTCTTACACCGACCGCTCTTGCATATAGGGATACAACATAGTTAGGATCGTTGCCCGCCCTTGCATAAAGGATTCACGATCACAATCTTTTATTGCACGTGCTATTCTTTGTTGTCGTCTTCCGGCTAGAGAAGGTTATTATTCCTATCATCTTTTCGCAATAAACGTTTGCTAAGCTATCGCTGCTGTGGAGATGGATGCTGCTAATGCTGCCGCTGCTACGGAAATGGATGCTTCTAACGAAATTCCACTAAGCAGGTAGCTAATTACGGTGTCCTTTTTTTGAAGCTGTACTCAATGGAATTATGTAAGAAAATTAAAAGTATGCTCATTGAAAAGCAAGAGCAAATCAACACGCTGATCGACAAATTTAATTATATCGAAAAGAGATTTATATTGGATTATGTGACAGTTTTAAATCACTTGCCAGTATACTGAAGTCTTAATAATATTTAATAAAACTAGTCCGCAAAACTAAACTTTTTATCCCGCTGTAATCCAACTTTTTCTGATAGATTTTGGAAATTAAAAATGTGTACGGAATTATGGTTTAGTTATTTTCATGTTTTTTATACCCGGTACTCGAAGGGTATAGGGGTATATTAGATTTGTAATGATAATGGTTGTGTGTAACGCCCAGAAGGAAGCGTTTCCGATCCCATAAAGTATATATAATATATACAGCATCAATAGCCGAGTCGATATTGTCTGTCTGTCTGTCCGTCCGTCCGTCTGTCTGTCCGTCTTCATTTGCGCCTTGATCTCAGAGACTATAAAAGCTAGAGCAACGAAATTTTGTATTCAGTCTCCTGCGTGATCACACTATTCCAAATGTGTTGTAAAATTTCGCCCCGCCCCTTTCCGCCCGCACAAAAAACGAAAGTCTGTGGCATACACAATTTTGAAGATACAAAAAAACCAAATACGCAAAATCATAGAGAATGAACATTTGTATCAAAATGTTGAATCTGAATCAGATCGGATCATTATTATAGCTACAATGAAGAAAACCACTTTGAAAGTCATCGTTCCCTCTCACTCTCTCTCACACACGACCCTGTCTGTTCGCCCTCCCACCTATTCGTCCAAATGAGCTCCTAGATCTCAGAGCTAGAGCATCCAATCTTTCTATCCAAACTTTCTATACAAACTCCTGTGATATCAAACCAGCATGACTTTATTTCAAAATTTTGCCGCGCCTCCTTCCGCCCCCACAAAGGACGAAAATCTGTGAAATCCACTATTTTTAAGGTACGAGAAAACGACAAACGCAGAATCATGGGAAACGTGGGAACCGTGACAAACAGATTGCCGAATCTGGATCCGGTCGAATCATTATTATAGACAGAACCAATTACATTTCAGTCGCTACTCAACGCCTGCCAAGCGCTTACTCATTCCCTCTCTCTCTCGTACACACGTGTACGTCTCGAATATGTAGTTATACATTTAAATTATTAAATGTAGAAGCAGATGTAAAAAGCATATGTAAACAAAAATGGAAACATGTATAAAAATGCCAAAAATAGTTTGACTTCATTTTTTTATGTTAAATATTATTTTTTGCCCAAAATTTAATTCGTTCCTTTGGCGAACGTATAATAAATTTCATAAATCGTAAGCGCATAAATGTATGTACATATATACTGACTGAGTACTGGGTATAAGGCCTTTGCCGCGGCTCACAACGTTCCCCCTCGTTTTTTCAGAGGTAGTGCTTTTTTCACATAAGTATTTCACATCTGAATTTATTTAACTTTACATTTTCGAAAACCTTATAGATGCAGCAATTGATCGAATACAAATCTTTGTAGGTGCAGCTTAACGTCTAAAAATTATTCAGCTTTCCAATTCAAATTTTAAAGCTTTTATGTAGCAGGCATTAAATTCCGGTTAGTACCATCGTAAATGGAAATTTACAGTTAGATTTGTTGAATTTTTTGTAAGAAAAAAAAAACCGGTTTTATGTCTACTAACGGAATTTAATCCTTCAATCCATTTTTCGATACCACAAAAAATAATAATATTTGAATTTAAAATCTTCATATTTTTCAGACGGTTAGCTAAAGCTATAAAGTGTTTGGTTTTGTTTTATATCTGAATTTGTCATCTTTTCAGAATTGCACAGTTAGTACAAACAGTTACATCAAAAAAAGCACTATGTGCATTAAAATGTCCACAAATGCTATTCTGGCACACATTAATGAGATTTTGGCGCTAGAGTGTCACTATCACACTGGTCAAAATCAATCTTCGCCTTCAGTCTTCGTTTCTTGCCGAGCGCAGCAGATTCTGGTTCTCAGCTGAATTTAATAACTTCCCGTTTTGCAAATCAGCTTCAGCTTTCGAAGACAAAATCGTCCACTACAGTCTCGGCAAAAAGGTATTTCAGATTCATCACCGGTGCATTGTCGGTCAACAATATCTATATCTCGTTGTTGGTGTTCCTAACCGATAGTGCAATCTGTTCGATATCAGTGCGTACTCATTAATATCCTTTCCCATACAGCACATTTACGGGGAGCGGTGGGATTTTTTAAATATGTCATACCTCGACTCCCACAGGCCACCATCCACCATCCATAGAAAACACAGCTAACAATAACAAGCAAAAAATGTTTGCTCTAAATTTTTGCAAATTAAAAAACAAATATGGAAAATTTGAATATTGTTTCGACCGTTATTCAACAGCAACAAATTTTGTTGCAAAAATTGATGGTAGCGTACGAAAAAAGAGAATATGATTTCGATGAGGAAGAATATTTTGAAATGATGAATTATTTCAATGAAAGTATGCCAAGAAGGGTGGAGATGGTTGTAAGTAAATTGCAATCTTAGTAAATTTGTTTGTACAAGACTATATTTTATCTGTTTTAGAAGCAGTACGGCACTTTTTGGGAGAAGGATGTTTTAGAGAACAACCATGAGTTGTTGAAAGAAAGCTTCAGGATGGAGAAGTCCAGCTTCTGTTTATTGGTGAGCCCGCTTGAAGTTCCTCGGAAGAAAGACACAATCTGGCGAGATGTGATTCCGTTGGAAAAAAGGATTGCGATTGCCCTCTACACATTGGGGTCTTCCTCTGAATACCAAGTAATGAATTATAGGTAAGATATATTAAGTTTATAAAGTGGTTTATAGTTTTCCATATGTATTTTATTTCTAATTACTTCAGATATAGATTTACGTATTTGAACATCGGCTCTCCAGGAAGGTGCAAAATTTATGAGTTCGTCCAGGGCTTTGAAGCAATTGGATTTCCTCAGTGCCTAGGGGCAATTGGAAAGAGATCAGTCAATATATATAATATTATATGTAAATTTGTATATACTCTTAATTTCTTTTCTAGATGGATGTTATAACAAAATAAAGCCACCAGCAGATGAGGCATTCGACTGGCATAATTATAAATGCTGCTACTCAACAGTTTTGCTTGCCTTAGTGGATTATAGCTAAGATATATTAAGTTTATTAAGTGGTTTATAGTTTTCCTAGGTGCCTAGGGGCAATTGGAAAGAGATCAGTCAATATGTATTATATGTAAATTTGTAAATACACTTAATTTCTTTTCTAGATGGATGTCATAACAAAATAAAGCCACCAGCAGATGAGGCAGTCGACTTTCATGATTATAAATGCTGGTACTCAACAGTTTTGCTTGCCCTAGTGGATTATAGGTATGATATATTAAGTTTATTAAGTAGTTTATAGTTTTCCACTTGTATTTTATATCAATTTACTTCAGATATAGATTTACTTTCTTTAACATCGGCTTTCCCAGAAGATGCAGCGATTCAACAATTTATCAAAAGTCGAGAAAGTTAGAAAGTTAGGTTCTCCAAAAAACTTATGTAGCCATACTCATTCTCCACAGCAACTTCATTAGAACAGCGGACTTTCAATTACAACCTTTCCAAAGCTAAGCGTGTTGTGTAAAATTTAAGGCACGCTTTAGGTTCATTGACAAAGGCCTTGATAGCCACGAATAGTACAATATTTTAAATATATACAGCGCTTGGCCCAATTTTATTTTTTTCAATCCGGCAGAGTATTGATATTATATTGGTAGGTTGTTTGCCAAATACAGTAATATTTACCGGTATTTTTATACCCGGTAATCGAAGAGTATAGGGGTATATTAGATTTGTGGGGATAAAGGTTGTGTGTAACGCTCAGAAGGAGGCGTTTCCGATCCCATAAAGTATATATAATATATACAGCATCAATAGCCGAGTCGATATAGCCATGTCTGTCTGTCCGTCCGTCCGTCCGTCCGTCTTCATTTGCGCCTATATCTCAGAGACTATTAAAGCTAGAGCAACCAAGTTTTGTATCCAATCTCCTGTGTGATCACACTACTCCAAATGTATTTCAAAATTTCACCCCGCCTCTTTTCGCCCGCACAAAGAACGCAAGTCTGTGGCGTACACAATGTTGAAAATACGAGAAAACTAAAAACGCAGAGTCCTAAAGAATTACTATTTCTATCAGAGTGTTGAATCTTGATCAGATCGGATCATTATTATAGCTACAATGAAGAAAACCATTTCGAAAGTCATCGTTCCCTCTCGCTCTCTCCCACACGCGGCCCCATCTGCTTTGCTTATTCGTTTAAATGAGCGCCTAGTTCTCAGAGACTATAAGAGCTAGAGCAACCAAACTTTCTATCCAAGCTCCTGTGATATCAAACCAGCACGAATTTGTTTTTAAATTTTGCCACGCCCCTTTCCGCCCCCACAAAGGACGAAAATCTGTGGAATCCACAATTTTTAAGATAAATGAAAACCAAAAACGCAGAATCATGGAAAATTACCATATCTACCAGATTGCCGAATCTGGATCAGGTCGGATCAATATTATGGCCAGAAGAAACAAATTAAATTTCAGTGGCTACGCAACGCCTGCCAAGCGCTGACTCATTCCCTCTCTCTCTCTCTGTCGCAAACACTTGTACGTCTCAAATATGTAGTTATACATGTAGAAATGTAGAAGCAAATGTTAAAAGCATATGCAAACAAAATTAGAAACATGTATAATATTCCAAAAATGATTTGACGTCATTTTCTGAAATATTATTTTTTGCCCAAAATTTTATTCGTCCCTTTTGCGAACATATAATAAATTGCATAAATCGCAAGCTCATATATGTATGTAAATACTGACTAAGTACCGGGTATAAGGTAGAGCTGCGGGTTCCCCCTCGTTTGAGCTTTGTCCGCACCACCACCGCCATTTCCATGTACACATGGGAGTTTTTCCTCACTCCCCGTAAGTTCTCAAGTTCTCCTGCCAAATATGGTCTGCCCGTCTGGTTTCCATTTTGGCAGACCACTTTACTCTGCCACCTGCAGTTCTTTTCATTGATATATTATATAAATACAAAATTAATATTTAAAACTTACAACCTGTTGCATTTACTTAGTCATCATTCACAATTTTAAATTATTTACAGAAGGGTCTCCGCTTCTCTTTTTTGGGGCTGTGCAGTTATTATTTATTGTTATTTTTGTCAGTCCTTGTTTACATAATCGCAGTGAATTCCATTTTTTCGTTGTGAACAACAATTTGTCAGAGCAGGATTTGAAAACCATCGGCTAAGTATTGTTGCGAACCACATCCGAATCTATCATTCTCAGGCGCGGTGTTGGGCATGAGAGAGGAACGCACGCGAAATGTTCCGGCTCGGGCTCGTCGGCTAGGGGGTGGTGGTCTTGCTTCCCCTCTCATGATTTGCCTTTCTCCATTATAGCTAGAGATTAGAGATTGCGTGCTAGGGACAAGCTAAAGCGGGATAGAGATTTTCGCTATATATACCTTCCCGACAACACCGACTCCTAACTCTCGGAAGGAGTTGTCCGCTTTGCTCCCATGGCTCTTTTCTAACTCGGCCTCTGGTGGTCCTGAGGCCCACTGTGCCCACCCTTCCACTGGCCCTTCTGCCCTCTGGCATCCATCCGAAGGGCCCCTATCGCTGGGTACTTCTCCTAAATCATGGGATCAGCTGATATCAAAACAACGCACAATTAACACATTATAAAATTTATTTACTTTCTAACTGAGACATTAGAACCACCCACGGATATCGTTTGACATATAATACAATATTACAAAATTAAAATCAAAAAATAGCCTAAAATAAATGTTGGGGAAAATAAATATAAATATGTATATCATAAAAACTATTAATATTTCTTTGATAAAAAGAATTATAAAAATAGACCTGCTCAAACTACTCAGACGCTGACATGGTAATGAGCTCAAGCGGCATAGATATTTCACTCAGATTTGAGTGCCAACGGGGCGCCAAATGCCAGGCCGCCCTCAGCGTTCTGATCTTCCAATTCCCCCTCTCTCCCTTGGCAATCGGTTCTGCTTTTCCCGACTCAACCCACGGTAGTTCGTTTCCTCTACCTTCTCTTCTCCCTTCTCTCTTGCTTGAGTCGTATTTTAACGGCAATGGAAATACAAAAATAATATAATTCCACTCATACCTTTGTCCAGCTGCAGTGTTCCATCGATGAAAGATTGAGGCTGGATATATGGATTGATACGCAAAAAAAAAAATTCTTCCACTACTCTCACTCACTCACTCATCTTATCGCTTTATTTTGTTCTTTAGGCGCGCATTTTCTCCGCTCCCTCACTTCCCTATCGCCTAATGCCTTTCACCTTCTTCACCTGTTACGGGCGATGGTGGGAACTTCACAACGACTCAATTTCTCCTAGTTTCACTTAACTGCTTATTCTATAACTACATATAGATATCTATATTTTTTTTGTTTTTTTTTTTTGTTTTTTTTTGTTTGGTTTTTTTTTAAAACTATCTTTAACTACACATTATGCCCCCGTTTGCCGATCAGACAGCGGAACCAGGGGAAAATATTAACATAAGAAACTCTAATCGACGCTTGGGCACTCGGGGCCCTATGTCACGACGAAGATGCCGGGTGCTTGGTCGCTCGGGAACTGAAATAGGAGATGACTTCTTTCTCTCTATGGCGCGCTGTGCGCTCACGTTGTCCGATGCGCCGGTTGAGCGTATTTCTGGCAATTTCAGCTTGTTTCGTTGCGTTGCTCCCTCTTAGAAGGGAATTGCCGATAGGGACGCTGACTTTCTGGCGGCAAACCCCCTAAAAGGCTTGGATGATGCTCTTTCCCCTCAAACTTGACATTTCAACCTGTTAGCGCAACCCCTTTCCTTTTTTGACCAGTGGTCTCCTATGCCTATGACCACTAGATGGCGCCACAAAAAAACCTCTTCTCATATTTGCTTGCTATAAGCACTACAAAAGCCCGCCCCTCAATATCTGGCTTGGGGTTCGACATCCCAAGACGGATCACAAGCAAGCTTGTAGCTATTGTTTAATGTCCTTGGCGTGAAAGCGCCCTACTGACCTTCCCTGCAAATCCTCCAGCTCATACAAAGAACTCCCAGACTTCCTACGAACTCTAGACTTTAGATAAGCTGGCCCCAATTTGGCACTATATCCCGCTGGGAAATTCCTTTGTCTGAAATTTCTCTTGTAGACTTCTTGACACTGTCTATCCGAGATCTCTCTAGCCCTCAAGTTATACTGACGCTCGTTCCTGTCATACTGCCCTTTACTGACTTGACAAGCCTTTTGGCGTACTAACTCGAGAGAATCTTCCCGTAAAAATTTGGCCGACTTATCCTCCAATAGGCTCAAAGCTCTAAGCAATTTGTATTGCGAACCGGAAGATATAAAGTGCTGACCAAATACCATATAGAACGGAGTGTGGTGCCAATCCCTGCATGCACTGACGACCTCAGGTCCCAGCATATGCTGCTGAGATGCTCATCCCAATCCTTTTGGTCTGTTCTCACATAGGACCGAATGGCAGCTATAACCGATCGATTCACCCGTTCGAATGCATTAGCCTGCGGCGAGTACGCCGCAGTAAGAGTGTGGCGGTACTCTCTCAGTAGCTTCTGGAAAGCTTCAGCTTTAAGCTGCGATCCATAGTCGAAAACAATCGTCTCCGGAACGCCAAAGGTGTGGAACAAATCCTGCTGAAGGTACTTGATAATCACATCAGCTGTCAAATTCTTTACTACCTTTAAAAACACGAACTTTGAGTAATGGTCCAATGCTATAAAGATTCCAATATGACCACTACGAGAACGAGAGTACGGGCCAAGAAAATCAACATACAGTCTCTGGAAAAACCTTTGTGACTCGGGTGCAACGCCAATAAGAAGCCGTTGCACGGTATTCGGCGCTTTGGTCATTTGGCAGGCCTCACATCCACGAATATATTCTTTGACATCATTGACTAGCCCGGGCCAATAATAATACCTTCGGATCCTTTCGAGGGTTTTATGCACGCCTCCATGCGACGCTAGAGGAATATCATGAGCCTTTTTTAACACGTCGCCCACCAGATCCTTTGGAACCCAAAGTTTCCAAGCGAACGTATCGTTGAGCTGATCGCCGGTGGCGTGATCTGACCTTCGATATACCAAGCCCTCCACAACTTTCAGGTCGGGCAGCTTATCGATATTGGCCTCCACTCGCTTTGCTATCTCAGAGTACTCCTCCGCTTTAAACTCTGGCGACAGAGGATCCACCAACAATTCTTGATTGGCCTCAATCGCCGCTAGCTCTTGCTCATTCACCCTAGAGAGTGCATCAGGGACGACATTCAGTCTGCCACTACGATGCTCAATTTTGAAATTGAAACCCTGTAGCTTCAATGCCCAACGAGCCAACCGAGAATGCAAATCCGTCTGCGACATGAGCCACTTGAGTGACGCGTGGGCAGTAATGACCGTAAACTCATGTCCTTCGACATAAGCTCGGAAGCGCTTAATGCAGACGATGACTGCCAAACACTCTTGCTCGGTAACTGAATAGTTCCTCTGAGCTTTGTTCAATTTTTTCGAGATGAATGCAATCGGGTACTCGTCGCCTTCTGGTGTTTTCTGCACCAATACTCCTCCAACACCCGTTTTGCTGCCGTCGCATTGAATGAAGAACGGCTTGCTGAAGTCCGGACTTCGAAGTACAGGAGCAGAGCACAACATCTCCATTAACTGCTCGAATGCTTCCTTTCCCTCTGGGGTCATCGCAAATTTCTGCCTAGATTTTAACAGATCGGTTAGTGGAGTAGCGACTGACGCGAAATTGGCGATAAACTTCCAGTACCACCCTACCATCCCCAGGAAACTCCGCAGGGCTTTTAAAGACATTGGCAACGGAAAATCCTTCATGGCCGATATTTTCTCCGGCTCCGTACGAATGACGCCGTTTCCCACAATATGGCCCGATTATTTAACTGAGCGCATGCAGAATTTGCCTTTTTCGACATTGAGAGTCAACCCAGCCGATTTTACTTGACCAGCCACCACACTCAAAACCCTCAAAACCTATAGGTATCAAAATTGTCCGACACCACCAACAAGTCATCCAGGTATACAAATACTTCATTCCGGAGATCTGGCGAAATAACCCTCTCCATCAATCGTGTCATTGTCTGTAAAGCGTTTGTCAGGCCAAAAGGCATTACCCTATATTGATAAAGTGGCTTGCCCGGTATTGTCAACGCTGTCTTATCGCGTGAGCTGGGATCTAGGGGGACTTGCCAATATGCCTCTTTTAAGTCTAAGCTCGTAATGTACATGGCTTTCAGAAGCAGACTCAATATCCCATCGATTTGTGACCGCATTGACCTTTCTGCTGTCCAGACAGAGTCGAACCTTCCCTGGCTTCTGTACCAGAACCACGGGCGAAGACCAGGCGCTCTCCGATTCCTCGATAGCCCCCATATTGAGCATCCTATCGACCTCCTCATACAACAACTTTTCGACTGCTGGAGACACAGGAAAATGCCATTCACCGGCTTGGCATCTCCAACGTCTATAGCATGCGATAAAATGCTGGCTTTTCCAAGGACTGATACAGCGAATGACTGCAACTTGGCTATGACCTCCCTCAATCTGCTCCTTTGACCCTCCGAAAGTTCGTGGGAATCCAATGCAAGTTCTGAGACCTGCATGGATGGAGGAAGTAGGTCAAAGGTCGACCAAAAATCAATACCCAGGTATAGATCTTGGCTTATACCCTCTGCACACTGAGTCCGTCAAGGGTGAACGTTGGGATTTTTGACAGACGGTGAAACTCCGATTTACACTGGCACCGTCTACCGTTTACCGTCAAACAGCTGATGACAATAACAAAAACTGAGTTTTTGAGCGGAAGATTTTTTTATTTTTAATTGGAAAAAAATGGATATGGAAGATTTTGCAATTGTTTTAACTATGGTTCAACAGCAAAATATTTTCTTGCAACAACTAATCATGTTGCTGGACGAAAGGATAAAGATAGCGATTACAGCGGAATAATAATGTGCTGTTGCATACTGCACAATATGTTTAATAAGCACAATAGCGCAATAAACTATAGTTTATTGAGCTTTTACCAGCATAGTCTTCCAAATTTATTCCATTTATTTGCATTCTTCTCGCAAAGGAATCATAGCATCTTTAACTGAAAATTTTACAAATGCTTTTAAAAAACCACCTAGCTCCTTGCCATTTTCTGGAGAATATAAGTTATTTTTGTCAGTCATTGCTTACATATTCTCAGTGAATTCCATTTTTTCGTTGTGAATATCAATTTTTCAGAGTCGCATTTGAAAACCATCGGCTAAATATCGCATAGAAACGTGCGGTTTAGGAATATTCAAAATAGACGGTGGAACTAACTGGGAAATTTTCGGAACGGCAAAACCTTACGCACCGTCTAGGAAATAGACGGTAAACGGTGCTCAGTGTGAAGAGGCTATTAGTGAGGGTATTATGTGCAGCTCTAAATTCTTGTCCACATCCTTGTATTTGACAGGTATTATGAGACGACCCACGACATCCTCTCTAACGCCATCTGCTGTACAAGCTGCAGAAGCAACTCTTTTAAAAGGGATCAGCCAATTTTCCCCCAATTACACTCATAGCTGCTCCTGTATCCATTAATCCTAAAACTACTCTATCTAACAATCTAACCTCGGCATAGGGCCGTTTATCATTTTTCTTATATCTAATCGCATTGATGGCTTTCAATGATCGCCAGTAGGCCCGCATTCTTGTGGCATTTCGTGAGGTGGGACAGATCGAACAGATCGTTCGATTCTATTTGTAGTAATCAGACGTGTTTTTGTTTTGCGCTCCGCTTACTCTCTTCCTATTTTGCTTAAACAGCCGGTGTTTTATGAAAATAACCACTAAAAAATTCATAAATTAACAACCTACTATATCATCTATTTCTTAATCGCGAGTGCATGCCTGTTTACTGTGAAAAACATAACTTAAATTATTATTTTTGCATTGCCTAATAGTGTGTTTCTGTTTGTGCTTTTCGTAAGTACACACAGTATCATATTTAGCCGCTCTCACCTATTAGTTTTGCTGATTTATCACTCTCTCCCTATTACCCACACATAAATAACTGTTCTTCCTCTCTCGCTCTCGATATTTTCTGTGCAGTAACGCTCTCTCTCTCTCTCTCTCTCTCTCTCTCTCTCTCTCTCTCTCTCTCTCAAGTGTTGCTGCGGTAACCGCTCTCATTCTTACTTATTCCTCTCTTGGCGTTTATTCTGGCACACTGGTCTGATATCAGTTTTTTTTAAAGAAAAAATAAAAAAATAATAATAATAATCTGTAGTCTGTGCTAAAAAAACCTGCAAGAAGCAGATCACCCATGACCAGCCGAGTATCCCCTGCTGGCTCTGCGATAGCGTAGTGCACGCTAAATGCGCCGGGTTTTCCGGTCTCGTGGGTGATGCCATCTCAAAAAGGAATGGCCTGCATTACAGCTGTGAGGCATGCCGTCCGGTTGAGAAGGAGATGGCAGCGTTTATGAGGCAGACCTGGAAGGGCTTTATGGAGCAGACCATGGGCTTCAAAGAGCAATACGATCGGCTCCTAGCCATGGAGTCTCAGTTTAATAGTTTCAAACTACTGACTGAGTCTCCTAGGCTAAAAAAGGTCACTCCCTCGGCCGGCCGATGCTGACAAGCTGACTCCGACCACCCCAATAGGACTGTGGTGACAAGATTGGTGGGGATACCACCAGAGACAAGTTTTTGTATCACGGCTAGCCCCTGACTCCACAATTAATGATGTGACGGCTTATATTCAAAGCCAAATAAAAGCCGTTGATGTTAAGGTGGAAAAGTTGAATTTTTCGTATGCCAGGGAGATAGCTTCTCTTAAAATAATTGTTTCCCAAACTTATTTTAACACCAACGGGCAAATTTTGGCCGGAGCATTTGATGGTGAAGGAGTTTAAAGCAAAGAAGAAGACTAGGCCCCCAATATCTCTGCCAACAAATCAGACCAATGCGCCCTTTTCATCTTCCCGCTCTACCTTTACCCGTCCAAAAAACTATTAAATTCTCTCTTAGTGACCTATCAGAATGTTCGAGGCTTAAATGGTAAGCTCAGCATTCTTTTCCAGGATAGTGTCGCATTTGCATCCCATGTTATTGTGTTTACCGAAACCTGGTTAACCTGGTCGCTATCTGACAAAGATCACATGAAAGTTCTTGGTGACTTCAACTTGCCAGGAATTGTTTGAACCTTGGCAAACGAGTCTAATAGCCTGGTACCTATGGCACGTCATGACTTTGTTGACGGCTTGATTGACCTGTCTCTGTCTCAAGTTAACCATGTTAAAAACTCCTTGGGTCGATTTCTTGATCTGTGCTTTGTAACGGATCCGACCTTAGCGTTGTTAACTCGATTCCCCCCGCTCTCTATATCTGAAGATGCCTACCATCCTACTTTCGAAGTGTCGCTTGACCTAGGACAAACTGGACTGGATCGGTCGGGTAGACTACCCCAATGTGTCCGCTGCTTCCGTAAAGCCGAGTTTACGAAGCTTAATTACCTCATTAGGGATTTTGATTGGTCCGCTTTATATTTGTGCAGTGATGTTACGACAGGCACAAACATTTTCTATGATGCACTGGACTCACTTTTTGTCTCGTGTGACCAAATTTCCTGTCCGATTAGATCAAGAAAACCCCCTTGGTTTACCAAGGAGCTATCTTATCTTAAAAACTTAAAAACAAGACTTTATAAAAAATTTCAAGAAGTTGGCTCTCCTTCTTCTCTCTCTCTCATTATGTAATAGCTCGGTCAAACTTTTCAGTTCTTAACGCTCAATGCTATCAGAATTACCTATCTCGATGCAGGATACGTTTTTCTAAGGACCCCAAACAGTTCTACAGCTTCGTAAATAGTAAGCGTAGAACGTCCGCACACCCATCCTCGCTATCCTTCCTTAATACGTCGGCAGATAATGATCAGGCAATTGCCGATCTTTTTGCCCGTTTTTTCCAAACTACCTATTCGCAAGACGTTTACTCTGGTCAGCATCCATACGGTTTACCGAGGTCGAACGGCATTTTCAGTCCTTTGCTTAATGGAAGCTCGTTGCTTCATGATCTACGAGCAGTAAAGCCGGTGTTCTCACTGGGTCCGGACGGAGTTCCCGGCTGTGTACTCAGGTACTGTGCCGAGTCTCTGTGTGGGCCGTTGCCTAAACTATTCAACCTATCCATAAATTCTTCATGCTTTCCCCCGATATGGAAGGAGTCCTTTATAATTCCTCTCCATAAGAAAGGTAGCAAGTCTGACGCAATGAACTATAGAGGTATGTATATCTAAGTTATCCGCTATTCCTAAAGTGTTTGAGAAAATTTTAACTCCGCAGCTGCAGCACCTATGCAGATCACTTATATCTCCATCTCAACATGGATTTATAAGGCGGAGATCAACCACTACTAATTTATTGGAGTTTACCTCCTTTATAATAAAAGGCGTTCAAGGTAATTTGCAGACTAATGTTGTTTACACCGATTTTAGTAAAGCGTTCGATTCTGTAAACCATTCCCTCCTAGCACAAAAGCTCGACCTTCTAGGGTTCCCGACCAATATCCTGAGATGGATCTCTAGCTACCTTTGTTCTAGGTCTCAAAAAGTCCTTTTCAAAAACTCCCTGTCCTCTCCAGTTATGATGACTTCGGGTGTACCTCAGGGCAGCCATCTAGACCCCTTACTCTTTACACTCTTTATAAATAACCTACCTTCTGTATTAACATACTCTCGAGTACTTATGTACGCGGATGATGTTAAGCTCTGTGTCCAGTATAAGGACATTTTTTTTCATTCCAGGTTGCAATCCGATCTCGATAGATTTCAGTCTTGGTCTTGTGCAAATTTATTAAACCTTAATGCTTCAAAATGTAAAGTAATGACTTTTCAACGCTCCAGCGCCTTTCTGGTTCCTTACACCCTTTGTGGTGGTTGTCTTGAGAGAATCACCCGGGTTGATGATCTTGGTGTTCTATTAGATCCCAAGGTAAAGTTTTCAGAACACATTTCTACTATGGTGAATAAGGCCATGGCCGTGCTTGGGTTTATAAAGAGGTGGTCAAAGAAATTTCACGACCCCTATATAACAAAGACTCTCTACACCTCTCTGCTTCGTCCGATTTTAGAATACGGCTCTTGTGTATGGTGCCCTCAGTACAACGTACACCAAGACCGTATAGAATCAGTTCAGAAAAACTTTTTACTTTTTGCTCTTCGCGGCCTCAGCTGGGATGCAGGTTTGAGACTGCCGTCTTACCCTAATAGATTGCTTTTAATAAACCTTCCAACCTTACCTAATCGTAGGAAAATGCTTGGTGTGATTTTTGTGCACAACTTGATCAAGGGTAACGTAGATAGCCCTGACCTGTTGAGCCGCATAAGCTTCACGATTCCTATTAGAAGCACTAGGAATTATAAACCCTTGTTTCTTCCGCTTTGTAGATCGAATTACTCCTTGCATGAACCATTTAGGGTCCTATGCTCGGATTCTAATTCCCTCTATCATATATCTACCACTAACTTCCTTCCTAGTCTTAAATTACTTATACTCTTATATCTTTCCCATAATTAGTAATTACTTCGTTTCTTTAGTTAGATTAGTTCTACTTTTTCTCGAACACTAGTCTAACACCTATCTTTCCTGCATGTCCGCGATCGGTTCAGTTAGCGAGTCGCGCGTTATGCGGTAGCGCCCCTCGGTTGGCTGGTGTCGCTTGGGCCACTTGATGGTGCAGTCATTGCATATCAACGTCCTAAAGTTAAAATAAGGCGCAACTCGTCATTTCATTTCGACTCCAATCAATGAGTTGAGGCCAGACCAATGACTGACTCTCAACTGGACTCGTCCCAACTTCCACATCGGATGGAACCGTATCCTCTAAGTGCTTGATTCTTGGTTCGCCGGCCTGTTTCTTGGAACACACGACAGCTGGCGCAATTGTGTGTTCGCTTTTCCGTTTTTTTTTGACACCGAACACAAGAGTGTTTATAAGTGTTTGGCGCTCCACATCCATAACAGAAAATCCTACGTTTAACCTCGCAATCTTGGTACCGGTGACCCTCTTTGCGGCAATTCCAACATAGTGCCATTGCACCGACCTCTTCTTCAGCATCCACATCCGAAAACTCAGTCGCGTCATCTAGTTGAGCCTCTTCGATGAGTTCGGATATCTGTTTGCGGAATGGCACAACCTTCTGGTACCCCTGTTTCTTCTTCACATCGTCCAAAAAGCTCTCCCTACGACGACATATCTCCCTCAAGCGGTCTACCAATTGAGAGATTCAGCAACTCATGGCTTATTTCTCGGCGCAAATTTCTCACGGTTTCCACCGTCTCTCGTTCCGACAGAGGAGTCTCCAAATTGTCCGTCAGCAGCACGATGGAATCGGAGAAAGAGTCGAAGCTTTCTCGATCCCGCTGTTTCCCTTCACGTATGGCCTCTCTCAAATCGACATCTGTTCTTGCATCCCTGAACTGCTTTTGCAAAGCCGCGCAAAGCAGGTCCCAACGTAAGTCACGAACTGTTTTGTGGTACCGCCAAAAGAATTTTCTCACCTTCCCATCGAACAGCAGGCTGGCATTGCTGCTGAGCACTGCAAAATTTCCCTCGAGTGTCTGGTGCGTGAGCGCCTCTACTCGATAAATGAAGTTGAAGTTGAATGAAGTTAAATGAAGTTCCCACTAAACCGGAACTTCCAACCGTTGAGAATATGCTCCACTTTATCGGGTCTCTGCAGGAGATCGGAGACCGCGCTCCTTGGGGTTTCCCGAGCTGAGGCTGCATAGTTAGATGACCGTGGCCGGTCAAACGCTGATTAACGCAGTGCCTCACTGTCGGACACACTCTGAGAAGCTATCTCCGTTGGCCGAAGGTATGCCACGTTTGCCTCAAATAGCTGGGCCATTTGAATTTTTAACTCGGTCAACAGATCGCTCTACATGGCTTGGACCGCTTGTGATACCGCGCTGGATATGATCTCAGCTTGTGGAATCCCCGATTCTGTTGGCTCCTTGGCCATACTAATGGCTTGACTACCTCGAGCTGGTGACTTAGCTTTGGTTTGCTGTCTTGTGTTCTTCGCTATTGAGTCAGATGAGGTTGCAACCTTTTCGAAGCTAATTGTTTTGCATGTAAGGCAACAATTTTTGTATTGAGCATGGGTAGTCAGACATGCCTTATGGAATTTATGCCCACAGTTCTGTACAATGAGCCTTCGGAGAGACTCCTCTCGCACAGTGGGCATTGCGGTGGAGATTGGGCATTAACCTCCCCCTCGTCATCAGAGCGTACCATATTAATAAAATTAATATAATAATAAAAAATGTCAAAAATTCTAAACTAACAAACTAGTCCTACCTAACCTATGGCCTAATATCTAGAGAAATGTCTATTTATATAATTAACTGACCAGTACAAATTTCGTGACTAGAACACCACTCAACTACAAAAAAACTCGTACAAAAATAAAGACGAAGCTAAACAGAATAAATAAACAAAACTCAATCGAATACGTTACGGACTGCAATTCATTTGCCAGACTAAATAAACTGTAAATCAGATCGAAATATAAGGAATATAAGTGTTGGGTTTCCCAGCCCGATATTTAGTCGACATAAATTAAGTCATAGTCAGTGGTGCAGCAGTAAATTAAATGCCTATTATTGTTTGCTATTTTGTACTGCCCACTACATCTTTGTACCATTGTACGATCTTTAAGTTTCCGCACGGCAGCAGCCTATACATCGTTCTCTCGGATCATCGCCTTCTTCGTCGCTCTCTCGATCTTTCATTATCGCTCTCGTTCGCTTGCTTCCATTGGGGCACGGGCAATTCGGCCCGCCTGCTCTTAATTAGTCTAAATCT
This sequence comes from Drosophila affinis, assembly GCA_037356375.1. Classification (NCBI taxonomy): domain Eukaryota; kingdom Metazoa; phylum Arthropoda; class Insecta; order Diptera; family Drosophilidae; genus Drosophila; species Drosophila affinis. Next base: position 20,608,308 of record JAZHFB010000003.1, read on the forward strand.
ATTACTCATATATTCGGCATCTATCACATACACAGTCTGCACCTAGCACTCATGCTGTCTTGAGCTGATCTTCGTGGCCATCAGACCGTCTTTCGTCGTTATTAAATCGCATTGATCGTTCACCCACATACATATATATACATACGCAATACGTCGGTCTACATATAGTCTGGAGCTGATTGTATCGTATCATACCATTTTCGCTGCATCGATCTTTAATCGGTCTCTCATACGTAATTCGCCTAAATACACATCCATATGTACATACGCATTCGCCGGTCTACATACGTATATACCAATAAACCATAGCTACTATTAATTTAACCAATCGAACTTTCATTTAAATAACACAACAGCTAGTGAAAAAGCTCATTAGCTCAACATTTGGTGACCACGACGTGATTGTGCAGTATTTAATATCAGTGCAATCACAAACTACAATAAAACATTAAAAATGATAAACTAATAGCTAATTCCACCCGAGTCATCGGCTACATAAGTGAATCCATACATGCATATAAGCACCGGCCGCCCTTGCATATAGCTGTTGGCGTACGGTTCTCATTTCTTATCGTCTATTACGCGCGGTACTCTTTGCGTTCATCTTCCCGCAAGAAACGGTTCCCATACCGGCTGCCCTTGCATATTGTTATTGCACATAGCTTTGCTTGCGGTTCTTGGACGTTGCGTTCTATAGCGTTCGCCACTCCTTGCGTTCGTCTTCCCGCTAGAGCCGTTTATTACGCGGGCTACTCTTTTCGGTCGTCTTCCCGCTACAGAAGTTTATTTCGCGTGGTACTCTTTGCATTCGTCTTCCCGCTACAAACGTTTTGCTAATCTTGTCGTTGCCATGGAAGTGAATGCTGGAAATGACATTGTAGTGACCGCTGCTAAAAACAGGGTGACTTTCCTGAAATTGAAAGTAGCTCATATATTTGAACGCTTAAAACGTTTGAATACTGCCTGGGAGAGTGTGATGTTGCTTAGTGATTACTTTAAGCTCGTTGTAAAGTTAGAAGTGATCGAGAGGCTTCAGCGCACTTTTGAAACCCTGCATAATGAGCTCCAGGAATTGGACTATGACAAGACGCGCAGTGGAATGTTGGACAGCTTTAATTATCAGTTCATGACTCTGAATGCTTCAATTCGGGATGTCATCGCCACTCGTTTCCCTCTCCAGCTTATTCCTTCAACGGTTTCTGCCAAAGTTGTCATCGCTAGCGTTGTCGGCTGGCACCTCCACCCCAGCGTATGCCGGTCCCCAGTCCAAGCCATATGCAACTACCAAGGGTATCGGCAGTGGGCAGCAATCTCCAATTCAATCGATGGAGGAACTCAACTCAAGAAGTCATGTGCATACGCAAGAAGAATAGTTCGCCGGATTCAACCGAGCCTGACTCATGCTTATGTGAGAGGCCAATTCGGCAGTTGGCAAGAGATGAGCAGGCAGCGCAGCCTGTTGATGCCGAAATCCAATCCAATCCGAAATGCATATATGTCTCGGAATCTCGCTGTCTCTCTCAGGAGGAGTCTAATACCGTTTTGGAGAAACAATCTGGACCTTCACCAAGAGATTGCTTCCAATTAGGTGTTTCTGAGGTGCCTGCTGTGCTTAATGGAGCTCCGCCAGACTTCCAGGAATCTCATTGGAAGTTAGACATTAGCACTGATGTCTCCTCACCATTCGAACCATCTCCAGAATCGGTTACTGATCAACATATGTTCGTATTTTCAAGTCATCCATCATCGTCGCGTCTCTGCAGACGCTCAGTTTCTGACTTATCAACCAAAGAGCAGCCTTTCGTCAAGGTTAGCGCTCTGCATCCAGCTGATAGTTCTTCACATGGGACTCTTCCGGCTGATCTGAACAAACCGACCCGCTTGTCTCATGGACTTCAATCTTCGTCAAACTTTGCTGGCCGTCATCAAATCATCCCACCCAAGAAGCATCCAATTCAGCTCATAACCAAATCTACTTTGGTCAACCGTAATAAACTGAATCTTCACGCTGGAAATAAGGCTTTTCTTGGACTAGGTTCATCCCAATATTGGTCTATTGGGGGGAGTGGAGCTGCAATCAAGACAAACAACCTCTACAGTACCACTGACCACTCAGTTCGTCAACTGAATGAGCTGAGGAAACTTTTAGGCCACATCTTGGCCCTGACTAATTATATACTTTTAGTTGCAATTACAAAGAGCCCTGCCTATCTGGATGTGCCCATTCGAGCTCGATTGAATGTCAACCCCCTGTCGCAGTGTGCAGAGCCTAACGTTATCAAGCTGAGTACCAATCGGTCAGGTACCTACTTGCAGCAGATTTTCTGGTCGCGATGGATGGAAGACAACATTTCATCGGTGCTGCTGCTCTCAATGCGTACTTCCCACTTTGGTTTAGGCGTCAATGCATTAGCCAAGTCGAAATTCGATCTTCAGCGTATATGCAAGGTGAAATTGCATTGGGATGACAGCCTCACTGCGGCGCTGGACTCTGCATGGAATCTCGTTTACGCTTCGTTGCTCATGTATTCCTTACTAGCACTCGTTCCCGAAACTGATTGGGAAGATCATGGACTTTGCTGCGACGGCATCGAGGCTTGTTGTGCTGATAACTCAGTTATGTCAGACGGTCAACGTTCAGCCTACCAAACAACGCGATAGGCTCTCCCGAGTGGACCGAACGAGTTCCCTATCTCCGCCTGTAAACTTGCATCTGGACCTTCGCTGGACTTCGCTGATGGCTGTCCTACACTCATCGTTTCTAGAAGCCATCTAGTCAACATTATCCCCAAATTTCGAGAGCTGTTGAAGCTAAACCCATCCAAATGGTGCCCAATTGAGTGGAAAAGTTCTTCAGTGAAGATGGCCAACATCTTCTATTGCACTAGGAACTACTCCGGAACATTCGGAATGAACGAGCTGAGGACGCTTTTGGGCCACATCGTGGCCTTGCATCGCTAATGCAAATCTTTTATTCTCGATTTCAGAGTGCCAAGTCGAGCCAAATGACATATCGTCACCGCATTGGCAGTCTGCCTGCTTCGTCCTCTCAATCACTCGTATCAAGGCTAAACATCAATCATCTGGATTCGGCGATGCCTGGCCTTCTAGCAAGCTGCTGCTAAACCCTTTCGAGTCTGTTGAAAGTCAGCCTTTCAACGGGGGGAGTATGTTGGGTTTCCCAGCCCGATATTTAGTCGACATAAATTAAGTCATAGTCAGTGGTGCAGCAGTAAATTAAATGCCTATTATTGTTTGCTATTTTGTACTGCCCACTACATCTTTGTACCATTGTACGATCTTTAAGTTTCCGCACGGCAGCAGCCTATACATCGCTCTCTCGGATCATCGCCTTCTTCGTCGCTCTCTCGATCTTTCATTATCGCTCTCTCGGATCATCGTTCGCTTGCTTCCATTGGGGCACGGGCAATTCGGCCCGCCTGCTCTTAATTAGTCTAAATCTATCACTCATATAGTCGGCATCTATCACATACACAGTCTGCACCTAGCACTCATGCTGTCTTGAGCTGATCTTCGTGGCCATCAGACCGTCTTTCGTCGTTATTAAATCGCATTGATCGTTCACCCACATACATATATATACATACGCAATACGTTGGTCTACATATAGTCTGGAGCTGATCGTATCGTATCATACCATATTCGCTGCATCGATCTTTAATCGGTCTCTCTTACGTAATTCGCTTAAATACACATCCATATGTACATACGCATTCGCCGGTCTACACTCTAATCTACAAATGCACCTTACGATAGGAATTTCAGGCATACCTCTTTTACTGCCATCTTTCGTGGCCAATAATTCGTTTTCAAACGGACTGAATTGAATTCCTATGCGAAAGACGAGATAAGATTGAGCGTAATAACTTGATTGGTTAAGAACTTTGGTTGACCTTCATCCGCGGTCAGACGATGTGTTTTTAGAACCTCAAAGTCTGCAAATCCTATGAGCCTGAAAGACCGAACCTATGGACTCAACAAATATGTACGGGATACCTATTTTTGGAAAAATCTACTGAAATACCTATTTATAGTTTGCATTCTCCCTCCCTCAGCAGTGGCTGGGCGCCTGATAATGAGATATCTGAACAGCTCCATTTCCGAAGCACCTGAGAAAAGGGTGAAGCAAAACTAAAAGAAACAGATGTTGTCTGGAGGTAAGCGGGTGTGTGAGCTACATCTGGATGATGTGGCCCCACGTTGGGTGCGAATTTTATAGTTATAGTTATAGAACCACATCCGAATCTATCATTCTCAGGCGCGGTGTTGGTCATGAGAGAGGAACGCACGCGAAATGTTCCGGCTCGGGCTCGTCGGCTAGGGGGGTGGTGGTCTTGCTTCCCCTCTCATGATTTGCCTTTCTCCATTATAGCTAGAGATTAGAGATTGCGTACTAGGGACAAGCTAAAGCGGGATAGAGATTTTCGCTATATATACTTCCCGACAACACCGACTCCTAACTCTCGGAAGGAGTTGTCCGCTTTGCTCCCATGGCTCTTTTCTAACTCGGCCTCTGGTGGTCCTGAGGCCCACTGTGCCCACCCTTCCACTGGCCCTTCTGCTCTCTGGCATCCATCCGAAGGGCCCCTATCGCTGGGTACTTCTCCTAAATCATGGGATCAGCTGATATCAAAACAACGCACAATTAACACATTATAAAATTTATTTACTTTCTAACTGAGACATTAGAACCACCCACGGATATCGTTTGACATATAATACAATATTACAAAATTAAAATCAATAAATAGCCTAAAATAAATGTTGGGGAAAATAAATATAAATATGTATATCACAAAAACTATTAATATTTCTTTGATAAAAAGAATTATAAAAATGGACCTGCTCAAACTACTCAGACGCTGACATGGTAATGAGCTCAAGCGGCATAGATATTTCACTCAGATTTGAGTGCCAACGGGGCGCCAAATGCCAGGCCGCCCTCAGCGTTCTGCTCTTCCAATTCCCTCTCTCTCCCTTGGCAATCGGTTCTGCTTTTCCCGACTCAACCCACGGTAGTTCGTTTCCTCTACCTTCTCTTCTTCCTTCTCTCTTGCTTGAGTCGTATTTTAACGGCAATGGAAATACAAAAATAATATAATTCCACTCATACCTTTGTCCAGCTGCAGTGTTCCATCGATGAAAGATTGAGGCTGGATATATGGATTGATACGCAAAAAAAAAATTCTTCCACTACTCTCACTCACTCACTCATCTTATCGCTTTATTTTGTTCTTTAGGCGCGCATTTTCTCCGCTCCCTCACTTCCCTATCGCCTAATGCCTTTCACCATCTTCAACTTCAATTTCTCCTGGTTTCACTTAACTGCTTATTCTATAACTACATATAAATATATATATTTTTTTGTTTTTTTGTTTTTTTTTTTTGGTTTTTTTTTAAAACTATCTTTAACTACACATTATGCCCCCGTTTGCCGATCAGACAGCGGGAGCTGTTCAGCTTTTTTTCTTTTCCAAGTATTTTCTCACTACTTCTTCACTTTACAGCAAACACTACCGGCTTCTCGAACTCTTAGAAGGGAATTGCCGATAGGGACGCTGGCTTTCTGGCGGCAAACCCCCTAAAAGGCTTGGATGATGCTCTCTCCACTCAAACTTGACATTTCAACCTGTTAGCGCAACCCCGTTCCTTTTTTGACCAGTGGTCTCCTATGCCTATGACCACTAGATGGCGCCACAAAAAAACATCATCTAATATTTGCTTGCTACAAGCACTACAGTCTTGCATAGAAACTTGCGTTTTAGGAACATCCAAAATAGATGGTAGAACTAACTGTGAAATTTCGGAACGGCAAAACCTTACGGACCATCGCCGCAATGGCTGGTGGATGATCTGCTGTAGGAACAGGCGATAAGCCAATTTTATGTATTTATTTCCTATTTTCAATCCTATTGTGCATTGTTACCTTCTCTGCATATTCTTAATCGCAGCCGATTTGTTGTTGCTCTTCTGCGGTTCAATCACTCTCTCTGAACCACTCTCTGTTTTTATCTACCCTTACCCTATATGTTTCTTTCTAAAACACACGCTAGCCTCCGGTCTGTACACAGAGCGTCGTGTTTTTATCTTCTTTCTGTGTCTCTCAGTACCCTTGCTGTTATTGTAATTGTTTTGCTTGTAACTTGAATTGTGTAACAGGTGCTTGGAACAAGCCTAAAGTCATTGATTCAGTCTCTCACCGACTTATATTTTACCTTTCTTTTTTTTCATATATGTTGTTCTCTTCAATTTAACAATGGCCTTCTGTTGTGCTAAAAGCTGCGTCGTTAAAAATTTGTAAAGAATGTTTTTTTTTCAGGTTTAGTGCTTTTTTTTTAATTTTTTTTTAAAGTTTGATTTTTTTTTCAGAGGTAGTACTTCTATTTTTCACATAACTTATGTTTCCTAAGTTGTGTTGAACTTTGCAGTTTTCAAAAGCTGACAAATGCAGCTATAAATCCAACCCAAACACTTTGTAGCTGAAACTTAACGTCTGGAAGATATTAATTCTATTTATTTTTTTATTCTATCTATTTATTATTTATTTTTTCTGGTCTAATGAGAGCGCCAGGTGGCTCAGAGGGGGCCTAGCTGAGGCCACCGGACGGGTCGAAAGGCCTACCCCTAAAAAGGTAGGACAGCTGCGAATAAGCAGTCATCTCTAGGGAGAGTACCGAAAATAAGCAGTCCCGGCCAGCGAGTGCTTGCGAAGCAGCAACACTGACGATGCGCTTGTGGTGCCGCCTCGTATAAGTAGCTCACACACTCCCACTCCCCCACACACTACCTACCCACATCCCGACCTCCACACTCACCTCACACCGGGCTGGGCTAAGGTGTCATTCGACCCGTGCCGAGAATCAGCCTGGCTGGCAACCCGCTTCAAATACTAGCCCAGTCTCGAACGGAGAGCTCTAATGATGCCTTACCCGGGCAACGTGGATCTCTGCCCGGGCTGACCGTACCCCTTCTCTGCATCTATTGGGATGGGTGGCAGACCAACTCCTAACACGGACATCTTGGAGAGGCAGCTAAGCAACATTGCGGCCGCCCAACCTTCTGATAAAGTGGAGGGAGATAATCTGCCTTCGACCAGCGCTCAAGCCAAAAAACACACATATGCCGAAAGGAGAATTGCAGGGCATATACTCCGTCGGCAAAATGCTAGTACGGAGGTCAGCCCATCAGCTGACTGGCTGAAAAGGTGGAGTGAGACACAGCGGTGCTCCCACACTTCAGAATGGTCTCACAACCAAAGAGATAACGAACTCCTGCGAAGACACCTGGTCCGGCCACGAAAAAGTCCAAGGTGGTGCCAAATATCTTCTTCGCGCTGATTGCCAAGGAGAGGACGCTGATTGGCGTCCTTGACAAAGGTAGCGCGGAGGGAAGAATTCCAAGGAGCCAATGGAAGTGGATGGAAGCGGCACTGGCCGACCGCTGTTTCGAGCTCCTCGACAAAGACCCAGGGCCACCCCCAGACTGCAAAGACATGGGGTGGTTCCAGGGCAATATAAATATAGTAGCCTGCGAAGACGAGCGCTCCGTAAAGCTGTATAAAGCAGCGGTGGCGCAGATCGGAGAGGTCTACGCTGGGGCGAAGCTCGTCGCTGTAGACTGGAGCGAGGTGCCCAGCAGACCGAGGGCCAGAATATGGGTGACGGCTACTTTTAAGGAGCCTGAGCGCATCCTAAAGATGTTGCAGAGGTGCAACCCAGGACTGCCAACCCAGGATTGAAAGGTGGCCAAGGTTAAGGAGACACAGGGGCCGACGAACCAGGCCATGATCATCTTCAACAAGGAGTCGCTGGCCCCTATAGAGGCAGCAAAAGGAGAGTTAAACTTCAGCTTCAGCTCGGTCACCATAAAGGTGTACAAGTCGGGCGCAGCCTCGGCCAAGGCTCGTCCTGTCGATAACCCAGACGTGCAGGATGTTGCCTGGGAGATCAAGGTACCCGGCAGCAAGGTGGAGCCGATTAAAGAGAGCAGAGCTCATGCGTGACTTCGAAGCGATGTGTCGTGAGGACGTATCCGACGACTCAGAGGATGACACTACAGTGGTGGAGATTCTGGAAGATGTCTCTGAGACTCCTTCAAAAAAATCTCCACCACTGTAAAGCAGCATCTTCTGCCCTCATACCCTCAAGCGGAGCCGACGTCGTCCTAATCCAGGAGCCTTGGATAGTCGGAGCAAAGGTCTGTTGGTTAGCGACGAGAGAATACAAGCTCATTGTACCCCAAAATGAAGGTAAAACTCGTGAGGGCTCGCACTTGACCCCAAAGGACTTAAGACCAATCAGCCTATCGTTCTTTCTTCTCAAAACTTTCGAGAGACTTGTCGGGCTACATCTGAGGACGATTATAAGCCCTCACATGTTGTCAGAATAGACAAAATAGCGCGGATTGGGAGTAAATCCCTCAAAAGCGGATCTTGTGTTATTCACAAACCAATACAAGGTTCCGCCCCTCAACCCTCCAATACTAAATGAAGGCAGGCTCTCCTTCAACGACAGTGCTAGTTACCTAGGGTCGGTAATTGACAAGAAGCTTAACTGGAACCTGAGTATAAAAGATAGAGTGAAGAAAGCTACGTTAGCTCTATACTATTGCAAAAAAGCTAAAAAAAAAAGCTTGAAGTGGGGCATGAACCCAAGCGTAGTCCAATAGATATGTCAAGCAATAGTAAGACCAATTTTACCATCCTAAGTCTCCAGAGCCTCGAGCTTGCGGGAAAGGAGAGGGCAGAAATTGCAGCGATACGTCTGATGGACTCCGGACAATGGACATCACATCTCACGGGTCACTCATCGATACTGTAGTATACCTACCCTGCCAGTAATAGAAATCAAAGGGTATAACAGTAAATACATACATTGTGACACTCTGTCATAATAATCACAAATATACAAATACCTAAAAGACCAGCGCATATGTCATACGATCTTATATACATTCCGATCGTAGCACGTGGCAACGCTGAGCATGCATTTTGACCAAAAGACCACACTTAAACATATAACCACACTAGAGCATATGTCATACGATCCACCACTTATATACATTCCGATCGTAGCGCGTGGGAACGCTGAGCATGCATTTTGCAGCTCAAGTGGTCAAGACATACACAACATATGTACACCAATATACACATAAATATAAGACATAGATATAAGCATTGCATGTTTCGGGTTAGCTGAACCCAGAACGAATATGTAAGATTCATTGCTAATAAAGTAACACAGAGGAGCAGACGCTCCAAATGAAATCGTCCAAGTCTAATCCTATTTCAATACTTACCAGCAGTACCGTCCCTACGAAGACTGACTACTGCGTCTCAAGGCAACACACTGACACCCCAGTTCAATATAATCATCCCTAGCAGAGACGAGTGGCTTGACGGACCACCAGGCCAAGACATGGCCATAAGCATCTTCACGGACGGTTCGAAGCTGGACAACAAGTTTGGAAGAGGAATCTACTCCGAACAGCTCGAAATTAGGCACTCTTACAGGCTCCCAGATCATTGCAGTGTTTTCTAAGCGGAAGTCATTGCGATCAGGGAAGCACTGAAGCTCCTTCAATCAGTCGCAACGGTTTGACTTAGCTTTGGTTTGCTGTCTTGTGTTCTTCGCTATTGAGTCAGATGAGGTTGCAACCTTTTCGAAGCTAATTGTTTTGCATGTAAGGCAACAATTTTTGTATTGAGCATGGGTAGTCAGACATGCCTTATGGAATTTATGCCCACAGTTCTGTACAATGAGCCTTCGGAGAGACTCCTCTCGCACAGTGGGCATTGCGGTGGAGATTGGGCATTAACCTCCCCCTCGTCATCAGAGCGTACCATATTAATAAAATTAATATAATAATAAAAAATGTCAAAAATTCTAAACTAACAAACTAGTCCTACCTAACCTATGGCCTAATATCTAGAGAAATGTCTATTTATATAATTAACTGACCAGTACAAATTTCGTGACTAGAACACCACTCAACTACAAAAAAACTCGTACAAAAATAAAGACGAAGCTAAACAGAATAAATAAACAAAACTCAATCGAATACGTTACGGACTGCAATTCATTTGCCAGACTAAATAAACTGTAAATCAGATCGAAATATAAGGAATATAAGTGTTGGGTTTCCCAGCCCGATATTTAGTCGACATAAATTAAGTCATAGTCAGTGGTGCAGCAGTAAATTAAATGCCTATTATTGTTTGCTATTTTGTACTGCCCACTACATCTTTGTACCATTGTACGATCTTTAAGTTTCCGCACGGCAGCAGCCTATACATCGCTCTCTCGGATCATCGCCTTCTTCGTCGCTCTCTCGATCTTTCATTATCGCTCTCGTTCGCTTGCTTCCATTGGGGCACGGGCAATTCGGCCCGCCTGCTCTTAATTAGTCTAAATCTATCACTCATATATTCGGCATCTATCACATACACAGTCTGCACCTAGCACTCATGCTGTCTTGAGCTGATCTTCGTGGCCATCAGACCGTCTTTCGTCGTTATTAAATCGCATTGATCGTTCACCCACATACATATATATACATACGCAATACGTCGGTCTACATATAGTCTGGAGCTGATTGTATCGTATCATACCATTTTCGCTGCATCGATCTTTAATCGGTCTCTCATACGTAATTCGCCTAAATACACATCCATATGTACATACGCATTCGCCGGTCTACATACGTATATACCAATAAACCATAGCTACTATTAATTTAACCAATCGAACTTTTATTTAAATAACACAACAGCTAGTGAAAAAGCTCATTAGCTCAACATTTGGTGACCCCGACGTGATTGTGCAGTATTTAATATCAGTGCAATCACAAACTACAATAAAACATTAAAAATGATAAACTAATAGCTAATTCCACCCGAGTCATCGGCTACATAAGTGAATCCATACATGCATATAAGCACCGGCCGCCCTTGCATATAGCTGTTGGCGTACGGTTCTCATTTCTTATCGTCTATTACGCGCGGTACTCTTTGCGTTCATCTTCCCGCAAGAAACGGTTCCCATACCGGCTGCCCTTGCATATTGTTATTGCACATAGCTTTGCTTGCGGTTCTTGGACGTTGCGTTCTATAGCGTTCGCCACTCCTTGCGTTCGTCTTCCCGCTAGAGCCGTTTATTACGCGGGCTACTCTTTTCGGTCGTCTTCCCGCTACAGAAGTTTATTTCGCGTGGTACTCTTTGCATTCGTCTTCCCGCTACAAACGTTTTGCTAATCTTGTCGTTGCCATGGAAGTGAATGCTGGAAATGACATTGTAGTGACCGCTGCTAAAAACAGGGTGACTTTCCTGAAATTGAAAGTAGCTCATATATTTGAACGCTTAAAACGTTTGAATACTGCCTGGGAGAGTGTGATGTTGCTTAGTGATTACTTTATGCTCGTTGTAAAGTTAGAAGTGATCGAGAGGCTTCAGCGCACTTTTAAAACCCTGCATAATGAGCTCCAGGAATTGGACTATGACAAGACGCGCAGTGGAATGTTGGACAGCTTTAATTATCAGTTCATGACTCTGAATGCTTCAATTCGGGATGTCATCGCCACTCGTTTCCCTCTCCAGCTTATTCCTTCAACGGTTTCTGCCAAAGTTGTCATCGCTAGCGTTGTCGGCTGGCACCTCCACCCCAGCGTATGCCGGTCCCCAGTCCAAGCCATATGCAACTACCAAGGGTATCGGCAGTGGGCAGCAATCTCCAATTCAATCGATGGAGGAACTCAACTCAAGAAGTCATGTGCATACGCAAGAAGAATAGTTCGTCGGATTCAACCGAGCCTGACTCATGCTTATGTGAGAGGCCAATTCGGCAGTTGGCAAGAGATGAGCAGGCAGCGCAGCCTGTTGATGCCGAAATCCAATCCAATCCGAAATGCATATATGTCTCGGAATCTCGCTGTCTCTCTCAGGAGGAGTCTAATACCGTTTTGGAGAAACAATCTGGACCTTCACCAAGAGATTGCTTCCAATTAGGTGTTTCTGAGGTGCCTGCTGTGCTTAATGGAGCTCCGCCAGACTTCCAGGAATCTCATTGGAAGTTAGACATTAGCACTGATGTCTCCTCACCATTCGAACCATCTCCAGAATCGGTTACTGATCAACATATGTTCGTATTTTCAAGTCATCCATCATCGTCGCGTCTCTGCAGACGCTCAGTTTCTGACTTATCAACCAAAGAGCAGCCTTTCGTCAAGGTTAGCGCTCTGCATCCAGCTGATAGTTCTTCACATGGGACTCTTCCGGCTGATCTGAACAAACCGACCCGCTTGTCTCATGGACTTCAATCTTCGTCAAACTTTGCTGGCCGTCATCAAATCATCCCACCCAAGAAGCATCCAATTCAGCTCATAACCAAATCTACTTTGGTCAACCGTAATAAACTGAATCTTCACGCTGGAAATAAGGCTTTTCTTGGACTAGGTTCATCCCAATATTGGTCTATTGGGGGGAGTGGAGCTGCAATCAAGACAAACAACCTCTACAGTACCACTGACCACTCAGTTCGTCAACTGAATGAGCTGAGGAAACTTTTAGGCCACATCTTGGCCCTGACTAATTATATACTTTTAGTTGCAATTACAAAGAGCCCTGCCTATCTGGATGTGCCCATTCGAGCTCGATTGAATGTCAACCCCCTGTCGCAGTGTGCAGAGCCTAACGTTATCAAGCTGAGTACCAATCGGTCAGGTACCTACTTGCAGCAGATTTTCTGGTCGCGATGGATGGAAGACAACATTTCATCGCTGCTGCTGCTCTCAAAGCGTACTTCCCACTTTGGTTTAGGCGTCAATGCATTAGCCAAGTCGAAATTCGATCTTCAGCGTATATGCAAGGTGAAATTGCATTGGGATGACAGCCTCACTGCGGCGCTGGACTCTGCATGGAATCTCGTTTACGCTTCGTTGCTCATGTATTCCTTACTAGCACTCGTTCCCGAAACTGGTTGGGAAGATCATGGACTTTGCTGCGACGGCATCGAGGCTTGTTGTGCTGATAACTCAGTTATGTCAGACGGTCAACGTTCAGCCTACCAAACAACGCGATGGGCTCTCCCGAGTGGACCGAACGAGTTCCCTATCTCCGCCTGTAAACTTGCATCTGGACCTTCGCTGGACTTCGCTGATGGCTGTCCTACACTCATCGTTTCTAGAAGCCATCTAGTCAACATTATCCCCAAATTTCGAGAGCTGTTGGAGCTAAACCCATCCAAATGGTGCCCAATTGAGTGGAAAAGTTCTTCAGTGAAGATGGCCAACATCTTCTATTGCACTAGGAACTACTCCGGAACATTCGGAATGAACGAGCTGAGGACGCTTTTGGGCCACATCGTGGCCTTGCATCGCTAATGCAAATCTTTTATTCTCGATTTCAGAGTGCCAAGTCGAGCCAAATGACATATCGTCACCGCATTGGCAGTCTGCCTGCTTCGTCCTCTCAATCACTCGTATCAAGGCTAAACATCAATCATCTGGATTCGGCGATGCCTGGCCTTCTAGCAAGCTGCTGCTAAACCCTTTCGAGTCTGTTGAAAGTCAGCCTTTCAACGGGGGGAGTATGTTGGGTTTCCCAGCCCGATATTTAGTCGACATAAATTAAGTCATAGTCAGTGGTGCAGCAGTAAATTAAATGCCTATTATTGTTTGCTATTTTGTACTGCCCACTACATCTTTGTACCATTGTACGATCTTTAAGTTTCCGCACGGCAGCAGCCTATACATCGCTCTCTCGGATCATCGCCTTCTTCGTCGCTCTCTCGATCTTTCATTATCGCTCTCTCGGATCATCGTTCGCTTGCTTCCATTGGGGCACGGGCAATTCGGCCCGCCTGCTCTTAATTAGTCTAAATCTATCACTCATATAGTCGGCATCTATCACATACACAGTCTGCACCTAGCACTCATGCTGTCTTGAGCTGATCTTCGTGGCCATCAGACCGTCTTTCGTCGTTATTAAATCGCATTGATCGTTCACCCACATACATATATATACATACGCAATACGTTGGTCTACATATAGTCTGGAGCTGATCGTATCGTATCATACCATATTCGCTGCATCGATCTTTAATCGGTCTCTCTTACGTAATTCGCTTAAATACACATCCATATGTACATACGCATTCGCCGGTCTACACTCTAATCTACAAATGCACCTTACGATAGGAATTTCAGGCATACCTCTTTTACTGCCATCTTTCGTGGCCAATAATTCGTTTTCAAACGGACTGAATTGAATTCCTATGCGAAAGACGAGATAAGATTGAGCGTAATAACTTGATTGGTTAAGAACTTTGGTTGACCTTCATCCGCGGTCAGACGATGTGTTTTTAGAACCTCAAAGTCTGCAAATCCTATGAGCCTGAAAGACCGAACCTATGGACTCAACAAATATGTACGGGATACCTATTTTTGGAAAAATCTACTGAAATACCTATTTATAGTTTGCATTCTCCCTCCCTCAGCAGTGGCTGGGCGCCTGATAATGAGATATCTGAACAGCTCCATTTCCGAAGCACCTGAGAAAAGGGTGAAGCAAAACTAAAAGAAACAGATGTTGTCTGGAGGTAAGCGGGTGTGTGAGCTACATCTGGATGATGTGGCCCCACGTTGGGTGCGAATTTTATAGTTATAGTTATAGAACCACATCCGAATCTATCATTCTCAGGCGCGGTGTTGGCCATGAGAGAGGAACGCACGCGAAATGTTCCGGCTCGGGCTCGTCGGCTAGGGGGGTGGTGGTCTTGCTTCCCCTCTCATGATTTGCCTTTCTCCATTATAGCTAGAGATTAGAGATTGCGTACTAGGGACAAGCTAAAGCGGGATAGAGATTTTCGCTATATATACTTCCCGACAACACCGACTCCTAACTCTCGGAAGGAGTTGTCCGCTTTGCTCCCATGGCTCTTTTCTAACTCGGCCTGTGGTGGTCCTGAGGCCCACTGTGCCCACCCTTCCACTGGCCCTTCTGCTCTCTGGCATCCATCCGAAGGGCCCCTATCGCTGGGTACTTCTCCTAAATCATGGGATCAGCTGATATCAAAACAACGCACAATTAACACATTATAAAATTTATTTACTTTCTAACTGAGACATTAGAACCACCCACGGATATCGTTTGACATATAATACAATATTACAAAATTAAAATCAATAAATAGCCTAAAATAAATGTTGGGGAAAATAAATATAAATATGTATATCATAAAAACTATTAATATTTCTTTGATAAAAAGAATTATAAAAATAGACCTGCTCAAACTACTCAGACGCTGACATGGTAATGAGCTCAAGCGGCATAGATATTTCACTCAGATTTGAGTGCCAACGGGGCGCCAAATGCCAGGCCGCCCTCAGCGTTCTGCTCTTCCAATTCCCTCTCTCTCCCTTGGCAATCGGTTCTGCTTTTCCCGACTCAACCCACGGTAGTTCGTTTCCTCTACCTTCTCTTCTCCCTTCTCTCTCGTATTTTAACGGCAATGGAAATACAAAAATAATATAATTCCACTCATACCTTTGTCCAGCTGCAGTGTTCCATCGATGAAAGATTGAGGCTGGATATATGGATTGATACGCAAAAAAAAAATTCTTCCACTACTCTCACTCACTCACTCATCTTATCGCTTTATTTTGTTCTTTAGGCGCGCATTTTCTCCGCTCCCTCACTTCCCTATCGCCTAATGCCTTTCACCATCTTCAACTTCAATTTCTCCTGGTTTCACTTAACTGCTTATTCTATAACTACATATAAATATATATATTTTTTTGTTTTTTTGTTTTTTTTTTTTGGTTTTTTTTTAAAACTATCTTTAACTACACATTATGCCCCCGTTTGCCGATCAGACAGCGGGAGCTGTTCAGCTTTTTTTCTTTTCCAAGTATTTTCTCACTACTTCTTCACTTTACAGCAAACACTACCGGCTTCTCGAACTCTTAGAAGGGAATTGCCGATAGGGACGCTGGCTTTCTGGCGGCAAACCCCCTAAAAGGCTTGGATGATGCTCTCTCCACTCAAACTTGACATTTCAACCTGTTAGCGCAACCCCGTTCCTTTTTTGACCAGTGGTCTCCTATGCCTATGACCACTAGATGGCGCCACAAAAAAACATCATCTAATATTTGCTTGCTACAAGCACTACAGTCTTGCATAGAAACTTGCGTTTTAGGAACATCCAAAATAGATGGTAGAACTAACTGTGAAATTTCGGAACGGCAAAACCTTACGGACCATCGCCGCAATGGCTGGTGGATGATCTGCTGTAGGAACAGGCGATAAGCCAATTTTATGTATTTATTTCCTATTTTCAATCCTATTGTGCATTGTTACCTTCTCTGCATATTCTTAATCGCAGCCGATTTGTTGTTGCTCTTCTGCGGTTCAATCACTCTCTCTGAACCACTCTCTGTTTTTATCTACCCTTACCCTATATGTTTCTTTCTAAAACACACGCTAGCCTCCGGTCTGTACACAGAGAGTCGTGTTTTTATCTTCTTTCTGTGTCTCTCAGTACCCTTGCTGTTATTGTAATTGTTTTGCTTGTAACTTGAATTGTGTAACAGGTGCTTGGAACAAGCCTAAAGTCATTGATTCAGTCTCTCACCGACTTATATTTTACCTTTCTTTTTTTTCATATATGTTGTTCTCTTCAATTTAACAATGGCCTTCTGTTGTGCTAAAAGCTGCGACGTTAAAAATTTGTAAAGAATGTTTTTTTTTCAGGTTTAGTGCTTTTTTTTTAATTTTTTTTTAAAGTTTGATTTTTTTTTCAGAGGTAGTACTTCTATTTTTCACATAACTTATGTTTCCTAAGTTGTGTTGAACTTTGCAGTTTTCAAAAGCTGACAAATGCAGCTATAAATCCAACCCAAACACTTTGTAGCTGAAACTTAACGTCTGGAAGATATTAATTCTATTTATTTTTTTATTCTATCTATTTATTATTTATTTTTTCTGGTCTAATGAGAGCGCCAGGTGGCTCAGAGGGGGCCTAGCTGAGGCCACCGGACGGGTCGAAAGGCCTACCCCTAAAAAGGTAGGACAGCTGCGAATAAGCAGTCATCTCTAGGGAGAGTACCGAAAATAAGCAGTCCCGGCCAGCGAGTGCTTGCGAAGCAGCAACACTGACGATGCGCTTGTGGTGCCGCCTCGTATAAGTAGCTCACACACTCCCACTCCCCCACACACTACCTACCCACATCCCGACCTCCACACTCACCTCACACCGGGCTGGGCTAAGGTGTCATTCGACCCGTGCCGAGAATCAGCCTGGCTGGCAACCCGCTTCAAATACTAGCCCAGTCTCGAACGGAGAGCTCTAATGATGCCTTACCCGGGCAACGTGGATCTCTGCCCGGGCTGACCGTACCCCTTCTCTGCATCTATTGGGATGGGTGGCAGACCAACTCCTAACACGGACATCTTGGAGAGGCAGCTAAGCAACATTGCGGCTGCCCAACCTTCTGATAAAGTGGAGGGAGATAATCTGCCTTCGACCAGCGCTCAAGCCAAAAAACACACATATGCCGAAAGGAGAATTGCAGGGCATATACTCCGTCGGCAAAATGCTAGTACGGAGGTCAGCCCATCAGCTGACTGGCTGAAAAGGTGGAGTGAGACACAGCGGTGCTCCCACACTTCAGAATGGTCTCACAACCAAAGAGATAACGAACTCCTGCGAAGACACCTGGTCCGGCCACGAAAAAGTCCAAGGTGGTGCCAAATATCTTCTTCGCGCTGATTGCCAAGGAGAGGACGCTGATTGGCGTCCTTGACAAAGGTAGCGCGGAGGGAAGAATTCCAAGGAGCCAATGGAAGTGGATGGAAGCGGCACTGGCCGACCGCTGTTTCGAGCTCCTCGACAAAGACCCAGGGCCACCCCCAGACTGCAAAGACATGGGGTGGTTCCAGGGCAATATAAATATAGTAGCCTGCGAAGACGAGCGCTCCGTAAAGCTGTATAAAGCAGCGGTGGCGCAGATCGGAGAGGTCTACGCTGGGGCGAAGCTCGTCGCTGTAGACTGGAGCGAGGTGCCCAGCAGACCGAGGGCCAGAATATGGGTGACGGCTACTTTTAAGGAGCCTGAGCGCATCCTAAAGATGTTGCAGAGGTGCAACCCAGGACTGCCAACCCAGGATTGAAAGGTGGCCAAGGTTAAGGAGACACAGGGGCCGACGAACCAGGCCATGATCATCTTCAACAAGGAGTCGCTGGCCCCTATAGAGGCAGCAAAAGGAGAGTTAAACTTCAGCTTCAGCTCGGTCACCATAAAGGTGTACAAGTCGGGCGCAGCCTCGGCCAAGGCTCGTCCTGTCGATAACCCAGACGTGCAGGATGTTGCCTGGGAGATCAAGGTACCCGGCAGCAAGGTGGAGCCGATTAAAGAGAGCAGAGCTCATGCGTGACTTCGAAGCGATGTGTCGTGAGGACGTATCCGACGACTCAGAGGATGACACTACAGTGGTGGAGATTCTGGAAGATGTCTCTGAGACTCCTTCAAAAAAATCTCCACCACTGTAAAGCAGCATCTTCTGCCCTCATACCCTCAAGCGGAGCCGACGTCGTCCTAATCCAGGAGCCTTGGATAGTCGGAGCAAAGGTCTGTTGGTTAGCGACGAGAGAATACAAGCTCATTGTACCCCAAAATGAAGGTAAAACTCGTGAGGGCTCGCACTTGACCCCAAAGGACTTAAGACCAATCAGCCTATCGTTCTTTCTTCTCAAAACTTTCGAGAGACTTGTCGGGCTACATCTGAGGACGATTATAAGCCCTCACATGTTGTCAGAATAGACAAAATAGCGCGGATTGGGAGTAAATCCCTCAAAAGCGGATCTTGTGTTATTCACAAACCAATACAAGGTTCCGCCCCTCAACCCTCCAATACTAAATGAAGGCAGGCTCTCCTTCAACGACAGTGCTAGTTACCTAGGGTCGGTAATTGACAAGAAGCTTAACTGGAACCTGAGTATAAAAGATAGAGTGAAGAAAGCTACGTTAGCTCTATACTATTGCAAAAAAGCTAAAAAAAAAAGCTTGAAGTGGGGCATGAACCCAAGCGTAGTCCAATAGATATGTCAAGCAATAGTAAGACCAATTTTACCATCCTAAGTCTCCAGAGCCTCGAGCTTGCGGGAAAGGAGAGGGCAGAAATTGCAGCGATACGTCTGATGGACTCCGGACAATGGACATCACATCTCACGGGTCACTCATCGATACTGTAGTATACCTACCCTGCCAGTAATAGAAATCAAAGGGTATAACAGTAAATACATACATTGTGACACTCTGTCATAATAATCACAAATATACAAATACCTAAAAGACCAGCGCATATGTCATACGATCTTATATACATTCCGATCGTAGCACGTGGCAACGCTGAGCATGCATTTTGACCAAAAGACCACACTTAAACATATAACCACACTAGAGCATATGTCATACGATCCACCACTTATATACATTCCGATCGTAGCGCGTGGGAACGCTGAGCATGCATTTTGCAGCTCAAGTGGTCAAGACATACACAACATATGTACACCAATATACACATAAATATAAGACATAGATATAAGCATTGCATGTTTCGGGTTAGCTGAACCCAGAACGAATATGTAAGATTCATTGCTAATAAAGTAACACAGAGGAGCAGACGCTCCAAATGAAATCGTCCAAGTCTAATCCTATTACAATACTTACCAGCAGTACCGTCCCTACGAAGACTGACTACTGCGTCTCAAGGCAACACACTGACACCCCAGTTCAATATAATCATCCCTAGCAGAGACGAGTGGCTTGACGGACCACCAGGCCAAGACATGGCCATAAGCATCTTCACGGACGGTTCGAAGCTGGACAACAAGTTTGGAAGAGGAATCTACTCCGAACAGCTCGAAATTAGGCACTCTTACAGGCTCCCAGATCATTGCAGTGTTTTCTAAGCGGAAGTCATTGCGATCAGGGAAGCACTGAAGCTCCTTCAATCAGTCGCAACGGCTTCATTGGCAACAACAACTGTAAACATTTACAGCGATAGCCAAGCTGCGATCAAATCACTTCACGCGATTTCCTCAAACTCGGCCACAGTGGCCGCAAATCTCTTCACGACTGGCTCAACAATTTGTTTTCAGCCTTATTTGGGTCCCGGGTCACCGGGACATTGAAGACAACTGCAGGTCAGAATTTTGTTATGGTAAGAAATTAAATCTTCTCCAAACTTAACATTAGTAACTCCTCTGGCCTTGTTAGTATCTACAATTAATTTAACTTTAAGGAAAAAGTACTATGTTTTCCTTAAAGTATTTATGTATTTATTCAAATTCCCTCTCTCTCCCAAGCCTATCGGTTCTGCTTTTCGCGACTCAACCTACGGTAGTTCGTTCCCTCTACCTTCTCTTCTCCCTTCTCTCTTGCTTGAGTCGTATTTTAGCGGCAATGGAAATATAAAAATAATATAATTCCACTCATATGCCTCATACGCCACTCATACGACGAGCGCCTGAAATTCTGTGAGTGGAAAATAAAATCATGAGCATAGGGACGGGAAGAACATCTCTCCTGATTGGCAAGATTAAGGCTGGATATATGGATTGATACGCAAAAAAAAATTCCACTACTTCCACTACTCTCACTCACTCACTCATCTCATCGCTTGTTTTTGTTCATTAGGCGCGCATTTTCTCCGCTCCCTCACTTCCCTATCGCCTAATGCCTTTCACCTTCTTCACCTGTTACGGGCGAGGGTGAGAACTTCACAACGACTCAATTTCTCCTAGTTTCAGGATCAGACAGCGGGAGTAGGGGAAAATATTAACATAAGAAACTCTAATCGACGCTTGGGCACTCGGGGCCCTATGTCACGACGACGATGCCGGGTGCTTGGTCGCTCGGGAACTGAAATAGGAGATGACTCCTTTCTCTCTATGGCGCGCTGTGCGCTCGCGTTGTCCGATGCGCCGCTTGAGCGTATTTCTGGCAATTTCTGCTTGTTTCGTTGCGTTGCTGCTGCTGCTCGTCGGTAATTCGAAAAAGTTGCGTTCACAAAAAGGCAATTTCTACTGCTTTTTCGGAATGCCTTCCTAAAGCGCCAAGACTGCCTTTAAATATTCCATTAAGCCTCCTTTTTTTTCTATATTTCACAATTTTCTTCCTCACTTACCAAACCCAATTACTGCCAAACGAAAGATACAGGGCTTCAACAGCCTAGAGTTCACCTTCGCCACGCACGATTTATCTATTTTTTTATTCGTGTAGTTCAGCTTTTTTTCTTTTCCAAGTATTTTCTCACTACTTCTTCACTTTACAGCAAACACTACCGGCTTCTCGAACTCTTAGAAGGGAATTGCCGATAGGGACGCTGGCTTTCTGGCGGCAAATCCCCTAAAAGGCTTGGATGATGCTCTCTCCACTCAAACTTGACATTTCAACCTGTTAGCGCACCCCCTTTCCTTTTTTGACCAGTGGTCTCCTATGCCTATGACCACTAGATGGCGCCACAAAAAACTGTCATCGCATAGAAACCTGCGTTTTAGGAACATCCAAAATAGATGGTAGAACTAACTGTGAAATTTTGGAACGGCAAAACCTTACGGACCATCGCCGCAATGGCTGGTGGATGATCTGCTGTAGGAACAGGCGATAAGCCAATTTTATGTATTTATTTCCTATTTTCAATCCTATTGTGCATTGTTACCTTCTCTGCATATTCTTAATCGCAGCCGATTTGTTGTTGCTCTTCTGCGGTTCAATCACTCTCTCTGAACCACTCTCAGTTTTTATCTACCCTTACCCTATATGTTTCTTTCTAAAACACACGCTAGCCTCCGGTCTGTACACAGAGAGTCGTGTTTTTATCTTCTTTCTGTGTCTCTCAGTACCCTTGCTGTTATTGTAATTGTTTTGCTTGTAACTTGAATTGTGTAACAGGTGCTTGGAACAAGCCTAAAGTCATTGATTCAGTCTCTCACCGACTTATATTTTACCTTTCTTTTTTTTCATATATGTTGTTCTCTTCAATTTAACAATGGCCTTCTGTTGTGCTAAAAGCTGCGACGTTAAAAATTTGTAAAGAATGTTTTTTTTTCAGGTTTAGTGCTTTTTTTTTAATTTTTTTTTAAAGTTTGATTTTTTTTTCAGAGGTAGTACTTCTATTTTTCACATAACTTATGTTTCCTAAGTTGTGTTGAACTTTGCAGTTTTCAAAAGCTGACAAATGCAGCTATAAATCCAACCTAAGCACTTTGTAGCTGAAACTTAACGTCTGGAAGATATTAATTCTATTTTTTTTTTTATTATTTATTATTTTTATTTATTATTTTATTATATCTATTTATTATTTATTTTTTCTGGTCTAATGAGCGCGCCAGGTGGCTCAGAGGGAGCCTAGCTGAGGCCACCGGACGGGTCGCAGGTTGCGGATAGCGAAAGGCCTACCCCTAAAAAGGTAGGACAGCTGCGAATAAGCAGTCATCTCTAGGGAGAGTACCGAAAATAAGCAGTCCCGGCCAGCGAGTGTTTGCGAAGCAGCAACACTGACGATGCGCTTGTGGTGCCGCCTCGTATAAGTAGCTCACACACTCCCACTCCCCCACACACCACCTACCCACATCCAGACCTCCACACTCACCTCACACCGGGCTGGGCTAAGGTGTCATTCGACCCGTGTCGAGAATCAGCCTGGCTGGCAACCCGCTTCAAATACTAGCCCAGTCTCGAACGGAGAGCTCTAATGATGCCTTACCTGGGCAACGTGGATCTCTGCCCGGGCTGACCGTACCCCTTCTCTGCATCTCGTGGGATGTAACCCGAGTGGATCCGAGTGGGTCCCATCCCGAATCTGGGGTGGATGGCAGACCAACTCCTAACACGGACATCTTGGAGAGGCAGCTAAGCAACATTGCGGCTGCCCAACCTTCTGATAAAGTGGAGGGAGATAATCTGCCTTCGACCAGCGCTCAAGCCAAAAAACACACATATGCCGAAAGGAGAATTGCAGGGCATATACTCCGTCGGCAAAATGCTAGTACGGAGGTCAGCCCATCAGCTGACTGGCTGAAAAGGTGGAGTGAGACACAGCGGTGCTCCCACACTTCAGAATGGTCTCACAACCAAAGAGATAACGAACTCCTGCGAAGACACCTGGTCCGGCCACGAAAAAGTCCAAGGTGGTGCCAAATATCTTCATCGCGCTGATTGCCAAGGAGAGGACGCTGATTGGCGTCCTTGACAAAGGTAGCGCGGAGGGAAGAATTCCAAGGAGCCAATGGAAGTGGATGGAAGCGTCACTGGCCGACCGCTGTTTCGAGCTCCTCGACAAAGACCCAGGGCCACCCCCAGTCTGCAAAGACATGGGGTGGTTCCAGGGCAATATAAATATAGTAGCCTGCGAAGACGAGCGCTCCGTAAAGCTGTATAAAGCAGCGGTGGCGCAGATCGGAGAGGTCTACGCTGGGGCGAAGCTCGTCGCTGTAGACTGGAGCGAGGTGCCCAGCAGACCGAGGGCCAGAATATGGGTGACGGCTACTTTTAAGGAGCCTGAGCGCATCCTAAAGATGTTGCAGAGGTGCAACCCAGGACTGCCAACCCAGGATTGGAAGGTGGCCAAGGTTAAGGAGACACAGGGGCCGACGAACCAGGCCATGATCATCTTCAACAAGGAGTCGCTGGCCCCTATAGAGGCAGCAAAAGGAGAGTTAAACTTCAGCTTCAGCTCGGTCACCATAAAGGTGTACAAGTCGGACGCAGCCTCGGCCAAGGCTCGTCCTGTCGATAACCCAGACGTGCAGGATGTTGCCTGGGAGATCAAGGTACCCGACAGCAAGGTGGAGCCGATTAAAGAAGGCTACTCCTCAGACGCAGAGCTAATGCGTGACTTCGAAGCGATGTGTCGTGAGGACGTATCCGACGACTCAGAGGATGACACTACAGTGGTGGAGATTCTGGAAGATGTCTCTGAGACTCCTTCAAAAAAATCTCCACCACTGTAAAGCAGCATTCTCTGCCCTCATACCCTCAAGCGGAGCCGACGTCGTCCTAATCCAGGAGCCTTGGATAGTCGGAGCAAAGGTCTGTGGGTTAGCGACGAGAGAATACAAGCTCATTGTACCCCAAAATGAAGGTAAAACTCGTGAGGGCTCGCACTTGACCCCAAAGGACTTAAGACCAATCAGCCTATCGTTCTTTCTTCTCAAAACTTTCGAGAGACTTGTCGGGCTACATCTGAGGACGATTATAAGCCCTCACATGTTGTCAGAATAGACAAAATAGCGCGGATTGGGAGTAAATCCCTCAAAAGCGGATCTTGTGTTATTCACAAACCAATACAAGGTTCCGCCCCTCAACCCTCCAATACTAAATGAAGGCAGGCTCTCCTTCAACGACAGTGCTAGTTACCTAGGGTCGGTAATTGACAAGAAGCTTAACTGGAACCTGAGTATAAAAGATAGAGTGAAGAAAGCTACGTTAGCTCTATACTATTGCAAAAAAGCTAAAAAAAAAAGCTTGAAGTGGGGCATGAACCCAAGCGTAGTCCAATAGATATGTCAAGCAATAGTAAGACCAATTTTACTTTACGGAGTTACAGTGTGGTGGTCGGCCCTATCAAAAGGATCGACAACCAAACAACTTGGCAAGGTTCAGCGAACCACAGCATTATACATTAGTGGAGCACTACGCACCAATCCGATGCACTAAACGCCATCCTAAGTCTCCAAAGACTTTGCTTGCGGGAAAGGAGAGGGCAGAAATTGCAGCGATATTTGCTATCAGCCTTATTTGGGTCCCGGGTCACCGGGACATTGAAGACAACTGCAGGGCAGACGAAAAGAAAGAAGAAGAAATGTACACCCAGCCACAAAAAAAAAAGCCGCACTCCGAAATTTCATGCATTTTTGACTTCTCTAGCGTGGGGTTTCCCCAAATGTTATTCGATACTAAAAGTTTTCATTTTTTTGATACTACGTTTTTTGATATCATATTCATATAGTTAAAAATAATTTTTTTTTCAATCACACTTTTCTGAACGGTCATTTAGTATTTTCACCAAACACAGGAAAAACGAGAGGGAACGATGTAAGCCGCGGCAAAGGCCGCGGCTCTACCTCATAACCGGTACTCAGTCAGTATATACATACATACATTTATGAGCCTACGATTTATGAAATTTATTATATGTTCTCAAAAGGGACGAAAATAATATTTAAATTAAAAAAATGAATTTTTTGGAATTTTTATACATGTTTCTATTTTTGTTTACATATCAATGTTTTGGGTGTCCTTATAGCCAATATGTCGAAAAAACTGAAATATAACCCATTTTTTAAAATGTTTTTTCCCTCACGTTTCGTCAATATTTTAATTTACCCTTTGATACTTATACATTAAGTGACATCTTGTAATAGTAAGAAACTTAAGCAAAGACAACGTTTCGAGCAAACTAACCATGAGAAAAACAAACTTAACAAAATTTGTATTTTTAAAAAAAGCTACTCTAACTATGTTTGTGTGCTGTTTTATTTTATTTGTATCTTTTAAGTGTTATTATTAGGTATCATTGATTTTGGGGCTTACAGTCTTCTAAAAACTTAAAGACGGATTTATTCTGAGAAGCTTTGCCAAAGAAAGTTTACCAAAAAAGTCAACATTACAAAAGTTAGAGACCGAAGAAAAATGTGCCTTTCTTTTACAATAGGCTACTTTGATGAAAAACTTCAACGAAAAATTTTGTATGAAACCATGATTGTAACTCAAAAAACTAATAATGCAGTTCGATTCGTAGGACCCGAAATAGGGGGAAACCGTCGAGTTTGGTCATGTCTTTTTTTTTCTTTTTTAAAAACTATCACAGTGTAATTGGTAGTACCCCCCTTGGCTTTTATTACACCTTTAACCCTATTGGGCATCGAATCGAATAAAGTCCTCAAAAATTCCTCCGTTATCTCCTCAAACCAAACCTTTTCTATAACCTCCCCTAACTCAACCATAGTTTTGGGCTTCCGCTTTCTTATTTTGGCATTCATAAGGGCCTAGACGTTCTCTATCGGATTGAGGTCGGGGCTGTTACCTGGCCAATCTAGGGACTTTATGCCCAATTCCGCCTTCAAAATGTTAACCGGTCTGTGAAATATAGTTGAAACTAGTCGACTAAATTTTTAAAAATAATAAAACGTCAGAGAATCTCGTACAGAGCGCGCTCGATGGCAAGGTACAGAATCGTCCTGAAATATGAGATCTTCTCTCTCACTAAATGATTCCATACTGGACCCAACTCCACTGCAAATAACTCCACTTCATACTTTTTTGAAGTCACCATACCCTTAATTATTATTAGGGATTGTGTTTTATATTTAGATATGCATCCCCATATAATAATATAAGGATAATGCTTCACTCTGTCAATGCAGCCATTTTCGGAATAGCGTTACCTTTTTCTGCGGCGAACTGTGCGGGAACCATCGGGTCTAATGAGATTAAATTTTGACTCATCCGAGAATATGATTCGTGACCACTCAGATTCACCCTAATTTGCTTTTTATGTAGCTGAATTTAGACATGATTTCTTCATTCGACTATTAAGAAGTGGCTTTTTGGTAGGTGTCCTTGCCATTAATCTCATCTCCTTTAAACGACGTTGTATAGTTCGAGCTAAAATTTCTTTCGCAAATCGTTTCTGAACTTCAAAAGCTATCTTTACAGCATTTTTGAATCGATCATGTCGGTTCGTTTTCCTAATATTCCGATTTTCCCTTGCACCTGTATACTTTTTTCTTCCCGATCCTTTTGTCCTCTTGACTTGTCCAGTCTCACGAAATTTTTTCAAAAATCGTCGTACTGAGCTTTCATTGAACTTAGTTAACTTAGTTCGATCCGCTATTTTTCGAATAAAGACATTTTGTTCAGCCGAGGCAATAATTTTTTACTTTTCAGTTACCGTCATCTGTTCTCCTTTAGGCATACTTCTTAAAGACTCCTAAGTAATATGTTTTGCAAAAAATTTTTTCAGAAACTGAGACGATAGGAAACACATGCAAAAAGAAAAAAACATTCACAGGGACTCACAAAAAAAAATTTAGACGAATCGAACAACATTTCGGGATATCCCATGCAAGAGAAGTCAAAAATTCATGAAATTTCGCAGTGCGGCTTTTTTTTGTCGCTGGGTGTACTAACCTTTATACTACTAATCTTTTGTATGTTTCTCTGTCCTGGCCTGGTCACCTAACTACCAGGAAAGAAAAAGGTAGACAAGCTAAAAGAAAAAGCTAGACACTTGTGAGTTGAGTTGTAAATTCAATCTGGTTTTATTTCATCAACGTCGGGCCTTATATGTAATGTAATACATATAATTTATATATGTCTTTTACTTAGAATAGACTGGTTTTGTGTTTATCTCCGTGAATGTGTAAAGACTCTTATTCTTTAAGTACGATAATGTGGTCATGTTTTGAACATTCTGCAAAGGGCCAGAAGTGGCATGGTTTAGTTTCTATTTTTATTTGTAAATTTTTTTGTTTTCTTGTCGATGATTATCTTAAAGTATATTATAATGAATAGGAAAGTGCTTTTGCTTTCAGTCTTCGCAGCTATCTTAATTCTTCTTATGGTATATATTATTAATATTAACATAATTATTATTCCGATTATCATGGCTGCATGTCCAGACACATAGTGGAACTTAAGTCCTTTCAATTCATGATGACCTTCTTTTAACAGTGTTAATTCGTTTTGCAATTTATTAATTTCATTTGTATGGTTAATGAACGGTACAGATATTGGATTCCAAACAATTTTCGGTATTTTACTTATATTACTTATATAAGAGGATAAAATTGCCTCAAAGTTTTCTGAATGAATACTGTGATGAGGTATTAATATTTTATCATCTGTTCGCAAAGTGCAACCATTCATTATAGTTAAAATTCCTTGTTGAGGTAGATCAATTATTTCTTTGATTTGATTTAATGCATTGAATTCTGGCATTGGTGTTTACTGGAACTTTGAAGAGCCAGCTACCTTTCTTTTCTAATTCGACCCAAAATGACCCTGTATCTGGCATTCCGGCACACTAGTTGAATGACTATTGGGTTTGAACGGAGTTATCTCACAAGCATTGTCATTGGCGCTACTCCAAGGCCAATTACCTTCACATACTTTTTAAATCGTTTGCCATTTTTGGCATTTGTTCAAAGTAGCTTCAGTCATCGAATGAAAGGAATCAATTTCGAAATTGTATACTAAGTACCTGGAGGTCAAGTCGACCCCTGATCAACTCCCTTTCAGGCTCCACTGGCATTGGAATAATCCTAAACAAATGGGATGGGTGTCTGCCAAACAGTAGGATCTTCACATTTAAAATTAACTTGTTATCTACGAAAATTCCTTTTGCGGTTAATAGGCTGTAAATTTCATTCAGTTCCGTCCCTGTTCTTTTTCCTGGAAGAACTAGTGTTTTTAATAAATTATCCTTTATTTTTGTTATTTCTGCTTTTAACTGCATCGGTTTTAAGATATTTGCATTTAGTCTACCATGATTAATATCTATCAGCAGGCTTATTACTCCTGCTTGGATTTTATCGCATTCATCAATCATTGAACCTAGTTGCTTTGTTACCATAAAGAAGTTAATAGATTCTTTGTATACATAGTAACTTTCTTTTAATGCCTCCGTTATGTTCTCTACTCTGGTGCTCATACTTCTAAAGTTGACATTTATTTCCTCAGTTGTTCTTTTGAGAATATTTACTGTTGACTCTACCACTGACGTTTGTCTTTTAATTTGGTTTTCTAATAAATGTTTCATATTTCCTTCCAGAGTTTCCCTATCTTTGGCGTCCATTATTCCGAATAATATATGATAAAAATGACCCCATAAACTCAAATGGTGCTCGTCTCTTTCTTTTGTTATCCTGAGCAATAAGCAATTTATTATTTTCCTCTAGATCTGCAATTTGTCTGTCAGTGCTATTGTTAATTTTGGTTTAAAGATTAACAATGCACAGTTCAACTGTAAGGGTAAAATTACATATCAACTAATTAAACTAAAGGGCCAATGCCAATACTCAGACCCGGTGGGGCTGATTACACTAGTCGACACGACTTTTCCGCTGTCTCAAAAAATG
The DNA here is from genome assembly GCA_037356375.1 of Drosophila affinis. Classification (NCBI taxonomy): domain Eukaryota; kingdom Metazoa; phylum Arthropoda; class Insecta; order Diptera; family Drosophilidae; genus Drosophila; species Drosophila affinis. The sequence continues at coordinate 20,637,468 of JAZHFB010000003.1, forward strand.
ACTTTTTCTGATAGATTTGGATGTTTAAAAATTTTGAAGAATGTTTTTTTTTTCATGGAGTAGTTTTTTTTTAGAGAATTGTTTAAAAATCTGAAAAAAAAACCATAATTCTTAAAAAAAATTTAAATCTCCCAATCTATTAGAAAAATTCCTTTTTGGAGACAGCGGAAAAAAAAAGTTGAAATTTGTCGAGTAGTGTTATCGGCTCAGTAGCCGATATGATCCCACCAACAGCCAAATTTAGGTAAGAGAAGAGCCGGTAGCCGAACAATTCCCAATTAAAGCTATTTAAATTAAATTAAGTTATTGATTAAGATAATTTTGACCATATTAGAACTAGTATCAAAGGAAAACAGATGGAAAAATAGGTTATAGTTACGGCAAAGGCTACGGAAAAATTCATAATCCGAGTAGTTAGAAAGACAGAGTTGGAGATGAAGAGGAAAGGCATCAAGATCTGATTGCAAAGATAGTGGGGACAAGGGGTCACTGTAGGAAAAACATAGCTTAACGTCATCAGCATACATTAGGACACGGGAATGAGATAACAGTTTGACACTGTTTAGCAAATCTCGAAGTTACAAAGGTGGAAAATTCAAGGAGATTAGTAGAAACTCAGCGACGTTTAATAAATCCATGCTGTGATTCAGAGAATACATAACTAAAAAAATGTTGCAGCTGAGAAGTGATGATTTTTTCGAAGAGTTTAGGAAGGGCAGATAAATTGGAAATACAGCGATAGTTAGAGACATCAGATTTAGAAATTCTTTTTATGAAAGGGAACTATATAGGATTGTTTCCAGACGGTGGGAAATTCACCAGTCTTGAGAGACCAGTTGAAAAGTTTTAGGAGAGGCACACAAAGAGATTCAGCACAAAGTTTAAGAACAGCACTCGGAACCGAGTGTGGCCCAGTGGAGAACGAAAACTTGCACGATTTTAAATTTGTTAGGGGACCATCATAGTCGATGAAGGGGGGAAGGATACAGTCGTTCGATGAGGCTAGGATAGAGGGAAAGTTAATAGACGGGACAGAGTAGCTACGTTGGAAAAAGGAAGCGAATAGATCAGCAATATCACAATCCCTATCAGCATCACTACCATTTAAGTGCAAAGAAGAAGGAAATCGGGAAGATTTACGTTTAGAATTAACAAACCTAAAGAATTGTTTAGGGTCGCGTTTAAAGTTAAGCCTGCATTTGGTCAAGTATCTGTTGTAGCACAATGTATTGAATAAGGAAAATTTCGATTTTGCAATTGAGTACTTCGAAAAGTCTGATTGCAAGCCGGATTTCTGAAACTTCTTGTACATACGGGATTTTAAATTCTTCAGATTTGTTAATCTCGGGGTGACCCAGATAGGACCAGAAAGATTTCTGGAGCGGGTGACTAAAGGAACATGCATTGGAAAGATGGAAAAAATAGAGCTATAAAACGCATTCGTGGCAGACTCAATTTCCTGGAAATTGTCAAGAAATGACCAATCCATCTGAGATAGGGCAGTATTCAAGGAGAGAAAATCAGCCTTCTTGAAGCAATAGATATTCGAAGGCTTAATAAACGAATTTATAGGGCTTGAAGATGGTAACATGAAATCAATTGAAAGTGTGCGATGGTAAGGATCTTCAGGGAATGACAGAGGTGATCCTCTACATACCAAAGTGCTCGAAGCATCGGTAGTGAAGACGAGATCAAGGGTCCTACACATGCTATTGCGTATGCCATTTACCTGGCCTAACGATGTATCGGTCAGAGAATCAACGAAGTCATGCTGCATAGATGGGAACATTTAGTTTGAGTCATTCGATGGGGACCAAGTGACATTAGGGCGATTAAAGTCACCGAGGACAATAAGACGATCAGAATCACTAAGCTGAGACAAAACGGACTGGAGATGGGCAGCGTGAAGCATATAAGTTGTAAATTCAGAGGACGGTGGGATGTAAGAGCATGATATGAATAAATTAAAAGAACACAGACAAATTTTAACAACGATAATTTCAATGGTGTTGAGCTCAACGATGGAAAAGAGTTGGGAAGTTAAGTCGGAACGAACAGCAATTAGGACGCCGCCACCTCGAGATGGGCGATCAGATCTATATATGTTAAAATTATCTACAAAAATCTCGGAATCCGAGATTGAGGAATTGAGATTGATCCGAGATTGAGGAATTGAGCCATGTTTCAGTGAAGGCGATAATGTCGAAATCAAAAGTTGCACTATCAGCATGTAATTTGGTGAGCTTACTGCACAGGCCACGTACATTCTGATAAGTGATCTTTAGAGGTGGGGAAGAATTCAGTTTTTTGAAGTAGATGCCAAATAAGTAGAAGGAGTTGGAAGGATTCCTACCCGAGGAGCGGGATGCGAAGATCGAGATCGGCTATTGAAAATGTGACAGATAGTGTGCTCGGGCCAGAAAGAGGGTTCCAACACAGTCTTGACAAACTTCTCCGGGAGAAGAATTTTAAAGGAGGAAATACTACGTTTTTCTTTAAAAGAAAATTTAGTTACTACTTTGTCAGAGGAGCTATTGATGTTTACTTTAGAGAAAATATACTCTCGAACCATTGCATCCGTAGCCGATTCTATAAGACGAGAGACAAAAATAGATTATAGAGGAGCGACAGCGAAGAGAGTAGATCGGTCAAGAAGGGTCACATGGTTTATGGGTGAGGCAGAGACGGGTTCTACCCGAGGAGCAGATGGGATATCGCTGACTGAGGAGCCAGTGCGAGCCGGTGTGGAAGGAACTACTTCAACTTCCATGCTGACAGCAGTATCGACTTCTGAGCCAGTACGAACCGGTGTGGAGGGAACTACTTCAACTTCCATGCTGACAGCAGTATCGACTTCCGTAGGGGGCACAGTGATGCCGACATCTGTATGATCATTACTGTCCGGTTGGACAACCTGGGCAATCACAGGCACTGGATGATCATTAATGTCCAGTTGGCCATCCTTGGCAGAAACAGGCACAGGTGAACAGCCAACGTGTGAAGAGCCAGCCGTCTTTTTCGATGTAGTTGCATGTACATCGATTTCCTTGACACTAAAGTCGATCAAGGCTGGCGAACTGATTGGAGGAACGTCAGAGTCTTTAGCTGCAAGAAAATTCTGACTGTGAACAATGGGCAGACTAGGTATAACCTTTCTTCTCTTCGGAGACTCATTTATAATTTTAATTTTTAAAATGAGCTTCCATTGAGGTAAACTTATCCTGCAATTTCCGGAATTCGGAGTGGACAGCAGCGAGTTCGTTATGAGTCTGTCTCATAAATGTTCGCATATCGGCTTCAACTGCCCTGCAATCCCAATAATTCCAGTTGGGACCGCAGCGGGTCTTAATCAGATCGACAACGCGACCACCGATATGACCAAAACCCGCGCAGCTAGATTGAGCCGTGTTGTCACACAACCAGCAGAAAATAAATGTTTGACGTGCTCATTGTTTGATATTAAAAACAATATATATGAAAAAAAGAAAAGAAAAAAGAAAGGTAAAATGTAAGTCGGTGTGGAGCAGGGATAGTGATTTTAGCTTGTGTTACACAAGCATCTTCTTCTTTATCAGAACTTTCGCTTTCCATTTCCCAGAAACGCTCTAAGTCCCGACTTCAATTGTTGTCGCCACAATCACTTTATCACCCTTTGATTTGGTGCAGCCGGATATAGTCCATCCAAATTCTGTATTCTGACCAAGTAGTCCATATATTTTTACTACTCCGTCTTTTACAACATGGGCGTACAGATCTACCCCAATAACTATATCTACCCTACTTGGTTTATTAAAGTTAGGGTCAGCCAACACATAATTTTGCCATTTTGTTTTGTCAATATTGAAAGACTTTATAGGTAAAGCTTTCCTTAGTTTTGGGAGAATGATTGGTTCAATATTAAGAGGTTTTTTACCAACATCCCGAGTTTTCACAGTTGAAGTAACCTTGTATTTAGAAGTGCAAGAGTCTGTAGATGACACTCCACTAACCTCGGTGTTGACTCTTTTTCGCGCTAATTTTAATGCTTGCGCAGCTTCCTCTGAAATTATGGTACATTGCGAACCACAATCAATCAATGCTCTAAGATTTTCATAGCCACCATTTACCGCTCTTACTTGTATAATTGCCGTGGCTAAGAACGCTTGTTTTTTTTGTCAAACAAGTGTTAAAATTTTACCTTTTTTCGTAGGGAATATGGAGCATCGTATGATGGGGTTTTTTAAAAATTCCCACAAAACATTTCCGATGAGCATTTCTTATACATATCATGCCTACAGCATCTATTGCATGGGCACTGTTTTTGTATAGCCTGGCCTCTTTCTATCGGACTCATTCTCTTAAACCTATAGCATTGCATTATTGTATGGCCTGCCATTGTACATAGCGGCTTTCACGGCGGCTTGCCTGCCACACAAGACAAGGGGTAAAAAGAAACCCCCTGGTGGTCGAAACAAATCGACATCCTACGTAAGAGCTGTAGGACTCTCTTCAACAGAGCCAAAAGCGCTAACGAGGAGAAACATTGGGCAGACTACAAAGTCAGTCTCGCGCAATACAAAAAAGAAACACGAAGAGCAAAAAGGGCCTCTTGGCAAAAATTCTGGTCAGAAATAGAGGAGACGTCAGAAGCCGCAAGACTGCGCAAGCTCCACACAAAAAATAGTCTTTATCCCCAAAGCGGAAAAGACCTCGCACTCGACTCCAATACACTTCAGACCAATCAGCCTATCGTCCTTTCTTCTCAAAACTTTCGAAAGACTTGTCGGACTACATCTGAGGACAATTATTAGTCCTCGAATGTTGTCAGGAGCACAACATGCCTACCGGAAAGGAAAATCCACGGAAACGGCACTCCACGAAGTAGTCTCAATTATAGAAAAATCCCTACACCTCAAGGAATACTCTCTTCTATCCTTCCTCAATATCGAGGGAGCCTTTAACAACGTCGTCCCCAGTGCCATTACGGAAGCACTGACTGACTTGGGTGTGGACGGTCGCTTGGTGCTGCTCATCGATCAATTGCTCACATGCAGGACGGTGACATCAACGATGGGATCGTCCACGCAATACAGGTATGTCAACAGAGGCACTCCGCAAGGTGGTGTCCTGTCTCCCCTTCTATGGAACATGGCAGTCAATAAGATTCTTTGTGTTTTGGAGGGGGGGGGGCTGTAAAATAGTGGCATACGCGGATGACGTTGCAATCAGTTTCTCGGGGAAATACCCTCAAATACCTCGGGGGAATACCCTCAAAATACCCAAAACAAAATCGCGAGGATTGGGAGTAAATCCCACAAAAACGGAACTCGTGCTATTCTTACGCAAGTACAAGGTTCCGCCCCTTAACCCTCCTATACTAAATGGATGCAGGCTCTCTTTTAGCGACAGCGCTAGTTACCTAGGGTTGGTAATTGATAAGAAGCTTAACTGGAACCTGAACGTAAAAGAAAGAGTGAAGAAGGCTACGATAGCCCTATACTCTTGCAAAAAAGCTATTGACTTGAAGTGGGGCATGAACCCAAGCGTAGTTCAATGGATAAACCAAGCAATAGTAAGACCAAATTTACTCTATGGAGTTACAGTTTGGTGGCCGGCCTTATCAAAAGGATCGACAACCAAACAACTTGGCAAGGTTCAGCGAACCGCAACTTTATGCATTAGTGGAGCATTACGCACCACCCCGAACGATGCACTAAACGCCATCCTAAATCTCCAGAGCCTCGAGCTTGCGGGAAAGGAGAGGGCAGAAATTGCAACGATACGTCTGAGAGACTCCGGACAATGCACGTCACATATCAGGGGTCACTCATCTATACTTATCAGCAGCACCGTCCCTACGAAGACGGACTACTGCGTCCCAAGGGAACACACTGGTACCCCCTTCAATGTAATCATCCCTAGCAGAGACGAGTGGCTTAAGGGGCCACCAGGCCAAGACATGGTCATAAGCATATTTACAGATGGCTCGAAGCTGGATAACAAAGTTGGAGGAGGAATTTACTCCGAACAACTCGAAATCAGGCACTCCTTTAGGCTCCCAGATCACTGCAGTGTGCTCCAAGCGGAAGTCATTGCGATCATGGAAGCACTTAAACTCCTTCAAACAGCCACAACGGCTTCACTGGCAACAACAACTGTAAACATTTACAGCGACAGCCAAGCTGCGATCAAATCACTTCACGCGATTTCCTCGAACTCGGCCACAGTGGCAAATTGCCGCAAATCTCTTCACGAGATGGCCCAACAATTTGCCATCAGCCTTATTTGGGTCCCGGGTCACCGGGACATTGACAACTGCAAGGCAGACGAGCTAGCCAGATCTGGTACCACAATACCCCTTCTCCAAGAGAAGGAGGATATTTGCATGCCTATGGCCACCTGTAGGCTTATCATAAAAGAGCTATATAACCGACGAGCAGACAATGCGTGGCGGTCAGCACCACTATGTCGCATATCCAGACAAACATGCCCTACCATTGACAGGAAACGCACACTAGAGCTTTGTAAGCTCGGCAGGAAAAGGTGCAGCGTTGTCATCCGCTCCCTCACGGGGCACTGGCTGATAGGCTCCCATGCCAACAGACTGGGAGCCCCATACAATGATTTCTGCCGAAGCTGTAGAGATGAGGAGGAGGAGGAAACGGTGGAACACCTGTTCTGCTCCTGTCCGGCTCTCAGCAGGAGAAGGCTACAATACCTGGGCATGCCCTATGTCTCAGACATTTCAGAAATGTCCAAAATCTGTCCCAGAAAGATTGCAAACTTCGTAAGAGCGTCAGGATGGGATAACTGCTGATATGTTCGGGTCTCATGAGATGGATAAGGGGAACACCTCCCGCGGTATTACAACGGGCCGAAACCGGCCCAAGTATGACTGGCTCCTGTGGAGCTTGACAGCCGCCTTAACCTAACCTAACCTATCGAAAGTTGGCCCATCGACACGTTTGTGGACTGAGAGTACAGCTAATATTCATTACTGCGCCTATCATTACCGAAGTGAAATGTTTAAAAGATTGAGTCAAAAAATGTGCGGGAAAAAAGGGATGCAAATTTTCACCGTGAGGAAAAGAAACCAATAATAAAAGAAGTTGAGGATACACCACGTCTTTGGTGGATCACGGAAAACAACATTTCTACCATATTTCGGCAAAAATTGCATGGGAAAGTGTTGGTGCCGAGATAAATAAATAAGGTAAGATTAATGATTAATTAATTTAGGATTTATTAATGATTCTTATGCTTTGCAGAGAATGAATGTAAGACGGCCTGGACATCTCTGTGGGACAGTCTTCGATAGCATCGCAGCAAGTTCGCCATCATTATGGAACCTCCCCTTTGGCTTCCTCTGCTGCAAATAAGGGTTTACCCATCATTTATGGTGCCTCCGTGTGCGCTGTGTTTCTTTCTTATTTTGTTGCAACAATATATGCCGCCGCCAATACAATCGCTTTAACCTCAGAGCTTATTTTTCTTTTTATACCCGGTACTCGAAGAGTAAGGGGTGTGTTAGATTGCCGAAATTAGAAATTGCCGAATCTGGATCAGGTCGGATCAATATTATGGACAGAAGGAACAAATTAAATTTCAGTGGCTACGCAACGCCTGCCAAGCGCTGACTCCTGCCGAATTTGCACTGATATTTGACGGCTGTCTTCCAAGTCAGAAAGCAAGCCATTAATCTGGACTCTTAATCGCGACTTAGACCAAGCCTTCGAGAGAGAGGAGCTACAGTGAAGACGGTCAAATACAACTTCTACTGTGCAATCGGAAACTAAGTTCTTGGATTTGATGAGATGTGTACGCATTTGTGCCACATAACTGCAGTAGTTAATTCAAGTCCCTTAAAATTCCATTTTCGAAAGCCCTGCCGATCTGGACGTTAATCGCCTGATCGGATGGCAGCGCGTTGCAGACCTGCAACAGTTTTTCTGATCCTGGGGGATGGAACAGTACATTACGTCGCTGCATCAGTGCTCAAAGTGGCGAAATCGCTCGATTGAAAAGTCAAGGACACTCCGATGATCAAGCGGCATTACGGTCTCATGGAAACAGCCACTCTACAACTGGAATTCCACAATTTGACAACAGAAAGCAATCTGGAAGGGTGCCAAACTGGTAGCAATAGACATGGAATAATCTCGTTCATACCAAACTACCAAACAAAAAACAATGGTTTTTAAATACAATTTAATTAGCCATCACACAAAAAAATGGAATTCACTGCGAAAATGTAAATAAACAATGACTGACAAAAATAACTGATATTATCCGGCTAATGTCAAAGAGCCAGGAGGTTTTTCAGCAGTAGAAGCTCAATTTTCAGTTAGAGATGCTATAATTCCTTCGGGTCAAGAAGACCAATAAATAACGAGGGGGAACGTTGTGAGCTACTTTATACTTTATATACTTTATACCCGGTACTCAGTCAGTATATACATACATATGTACATATATGAGCTTACGATTTATACAATTTATTATATGTTCGCAAAGGGAACAAATTAAATTTTGGCCAAAAAATAATATTTCAAAAATTGAAGTCAAACCATTTTTGGAATATTTATACATGTTTCCAATTTTGTTTGCATATGATTTTTATACTTCTACATTTCTACATGTGTAACTACATATTTGAGACGTAAAAGTGTTTGCGAGAGAGAGAGAGGGAATGAGTCAGGGCTTGGCAGGCGCTGCGTAGCCACTGAAATTTAGTTTGTTCCTTCTGTCCATAATATTGATCCGACCTGATCCAGATTCGGCAATCTGGTGGATATGGTAATTTTTTATGATTCTGCGTTTTTGGTTTTCATTTATCTTAGAAATTGTGGATTCACAGATTTTCGTCTTTTCTGGGGGCGGAAGGGGGCGTGGCAAAATTTTGAAACAAACTCGTGCTGGTTTGATATCACAGGAGCTTGGATAGAAAGTTTGGTTGCTCCAGCTCTTATAGTCTCTGAGAACTAGGCGTCAAAAAATACGAATGGGCGAAGCAGATGGGGCCGCGTGTGAGAGAGAGCGAGAGGGAACGATGACTTTCGAAATGGTTTTCTTCATTGTAGCTATAATAATGATTCGATCTGATCCAGATTCAACACTCTGATAGAAATAGTAATTCTCTATGACTCTGCGTTTTTAGTTTTCTCGTATCTTCAAAATTGTGTACGCCACAGACTTGCGTTCTTTGTGCGGGCGAAAAGGGGCGGGGCGAAATTTTGAAATACATTTGGAGTAGTGTGATCACACAGGAGATTGGATACAAAACTTGGTTGCTCTAGCTTTTATAGTCTATGAGATATAGGCGCAAATGAAGACGGACGGACGGACGGACGGACGGACAGACAGACATGGCTATATTGACTCGGCTATTGATGCTGAATATATATACTTTATGGGATCGGAAACGCCTCCTTCTGGGCGTTACACACAACCTTTATCCCCACAAATCTAATATACCCCTATACTCTTCGACTACCGGGTATAAAAAGAATCAAATGTAGTTTTAAACCTTTTTTATTTGTTTAAGCAATTAATGCAATATTGTTGACGCTTTAATCTGTTGTGCAGGGATTGAATTTTGATATATTCTCGAATATCTAAAGTAAATTGAAATGGAATAAATTTGGAAGACCATGAAAAAAAGTGCCTCACTCCAAAACAGATAAAACAGGACAATTTTCTTTGAATTGCAATTAACTTACAGCCATCCGTACCATCCGTAAAAAATTTTGCCCATTGTTTTATTTGAGTTTCCCTTCTGTCTAAGGTCAGCATTCATTTTTGTAACATTTGATGCTGTCAAAACAAATAAATAACTTTCATTCAAATAATTTAGCATTGCAAAAAATTCTTCCCATTCTTTTATTTGGGTTTCTCTTTTGTTTAAGAGCAGCATTAATTTGTGTAACATTTGATGCTGTCAAAACAAATAAATAACTTTACTTAATAACTTTAAAGAGAAATTGTTGAACAGCCGGCTGTTTGTCTCGCGTTCTATGGAATCGGCTACGGATGTAATGGTTCGAGATTATATCTTCTCCAAACTTAACATCAATAGCTCCTCTGGCATCGTTGTAACTAGTAGCCTTTTTACACTACAGTGAGTTACCACATTTATCGATAGGTAACTCAATAACTCAGAATTTGGATTTATAGCCTTTTTATAGCCTATTCTTACTGAGCACCGTTTACCGTCTATTTCCTAGACGGTGCGTAAGGTTTTGCCGTTCCGAAAATTTCCTAGTTTGTTCCACTGTCTATTTTAAATGTTCCTAAGCCGCACGTTTCTATGCGATATTTAGCCGATGGTTTTCGAATGCGACTCTGGAAAATTGGCATTCACAACGAAAAAATGGAATTCACTGCGAATATGTACGCAATGACAGCCAAAAATAACTTATATTCTCCAGAAAATGGCAAGGAGCCAGGTGGTTTTTCAATAGCATTTGTAAAATTTTCAGTTAGAGATGGTATGATTCCTTTGCGAGAAGAATGCAAATAAATGGAATAAATTTGGAAGACTATGCTGGTAGAAGCTCAATAAACTATAGTTTATTGCGCTATTGTGCTTATTAAACATATTGTGCAGTATGCAACAGCACATTATTATTCCGCTGTAATCGCTATCTTTATCCTTTCGTCCAGCAACATGATTAGTTGTTGCAAGAAAATAGTTTGCTGTTGAACCATAGTTGAAACAATTGCAAAATCTTCCATATCCATTTTTTTCCAATTAAAAATAAAAAAATCTTCCGCTCAAAAACTCAGTTTTTGTTATTGTCATCAGCTGTTTGACGGTAAACGGTAGACGGTGCCAGTGTGAATCGGAGTTTCACCATCTGTCAAAAATGCCAACGTTCCCCCTTAACGGGCTCAGTGTGCAGAGGGTATTACACTACAGTGAGTTACCACACTTATCGATAGTTAACTTAATAACTCAGAATTTGGATTTACACTATGCCAAAGTTGAGTTATTGAGTTATTGAGTTTCGGCTGCTGGCACGTGCTTGTGTAAATAAATTTTGTTTTATTTAATTTTAATTATATTAACGACCAAGAGTTAATGATTTTCTATGTCGCAGAGCAAGATAAGATAACAACGCTGCAATGTATGGAGTTGGCGACGATGTTTGCAGCAACTGTGGAGTATTTGGATCAAATTTCCAAGAAACGCATTTGGACATTGCGAATAACCTTGGAATGCATTTTTGAAGGAAAATTTCCGCAGGGAAATGGCACGGCTGCAATTGCAACTATGTTGATTTTTGTCTATATGTATATGTACATTACATGTGTACCAAAATTAAACTTTTTTAAACTCGCAATTCTTTATAATAATTTAATTTATATTTATTTATAATAATTCAATTTAGCGTTTGGCTAAGTTTTTTCGACCGAATTTTGGAAATTGACCACCTCGTTTATATGGTTTTTAATAATAAAATTGGTTTAAAGTATTGGTTTTAACAATTGTATGTACCTTTTTCCCCAGCCATATTGTTTACGCGCCAAATTTTAAATATTGAGCTGCCAATTTTTGTTGTAACTAGTGGTGATAGTTCCACGACAGGCAGATCAGGGTTGAAATATTCGAAAAATCGGACAAACTCAACTAAACGCAACCAAAACTCAACTTTTTTGCCACCTCTAGGTCCCCTATGCTTCTCCATGTAAACTCGAGTTTTGCCCGAAACTCTATAACTCAATAACTCAACCATAGTGTAAAAAGGCTATAAATTTACCTTTGTTGAGGCAATTACGTTGCCTATAGTATTAGTCTTAGTAAATAATGTTCGAATTTCGAGAACAGAAATGTTATGCTGAAATGTTATATTGTCTCTTATACGAATGAATGAAGTGGGCGACGCTGCCAGAATAAAACACTTATAATTTGAAGTCGAATCAGCGCACAAGTGTTTTCTGTCGGTCTGTCCGGTTCCCATGTTCACATAAATTTGAATCAGCACAGTTGTTTAACGGCACAAAATGTGTTTAGTGCAGCATTTGGATGTGTACAAAACATTTTGGCGCCCCCAGGTGAACATTGGATCTCGTACTGGATAGAAGTTAGTATGGATAATACTTGGCGTTATGTTGGATATCTCCATTGGATATCATCCCTCGCTCGTTGTTGTTGCTGTTCCTGCTCGTCATTGGACCGCTGAACCGTCGCAAATTCTTGGTGCTGATCTTTGGTATTCCTGGTTGGTATGGACATGCATCGTTGTTCAAATTACCCACAACAAATGCCACAGGTAAATTAAAGTGAAGTACCAAGAATAAAACGGCCTGTTAATAAAGTATTTAACAAATAGAAAGGCCCCTTATATGTATGTATGTATACCTTCACATATATATTCAATTTACATATATTGTTTAATTTGAGTGATCACTGTACTTGTGGTCAACGACACCTCAAAGAGGAGCCGACAAGCCAAGAATAAACGGCAATAGTTTCGCGCGCAAGCTCGGACCGCTGCGCATCCGAGGGAGGGGGGGGACCGCCCTGTTCCCTTCACATCATCTGTCCTCATCTTTGAGTGATTTTTCACATTCACTCATCTCACTCAATCCAGCAGCTTGTCCCATCGCATCAGCTGTTCTAATCGTTTAACAGAGCCTAATAAAGGTTAAGTGATTCTTGAGTGGAATCTACTGTTTAATAAAACCAATTATAAAGCAGCTTCACAATGACTGGAAAACGTCGTGGTGGTTCCGGTAGCAATACTTCTATCGTCGAAGAAGACGATTCAGGTGTGCTTCTGAGGAAGTTAAACGCAGTCAAACGGGATATTGACAGAACTGCGAAAGCAGTACAAAACAACAATATCTCGGCCAATCAATTCGAGCTGGAATGTCGCTTAAATATATGGCTACATACATCGCGCATTCTCCTTGCAGCTGCAAATCGATGATATCGATCCAGATTTAGCATCACGTTTCGAGCTCGAAGAATTGCGCGTGTCAACTAAAGCGTTGTTAATGGCTATTAAAAGAGCAAATCCGCCTACTTGCTTGAACGAATCAGCTCTAAATACCACCATGTCACAACCAAGGAACCTGCCCAAGATGAAATTGCCCAAATCATTGGTTTGTTTTCAAGCATCATTGATAGTGACATGTCTTTAAGTATCGTCGAAAAGTTCAACCATCTCTTGAATTGTTTAGAGAACGAAGCATTAGGCACTGTTAAGGCTTTCCCGGTAAACTGTTTGAGTTACAGGCGATGCAGGCGCTGTCGACAAGTGCATTACGGTCACTTATTGACACGGCATCTGCCATATACGAATCATTACTGTCAGTTGGGGATGACAAGGTTATTGCTCACGCCCTGCTAATACACCTCGTTCTGTTGAAAGTTGTCACAAAAACCAATTCAAGATGGAAGAAAAATTTTGATTACCAAAAGGTTCCGTCGTGGTCCGAATTTGTAGCCGCATTAAACAAGCGCTATCAGCATTTTTCGGCTGAATCCACTTCCGGGCGGTTAAGGGGTCGTAAAGGCTCGCAAGACACAAAAAATAGGCATTCTGGGAAAACAGCGTTGGCTGTAGCCCTAGCAAGCAGAGGCCAGGACCCAAATTGTGCGTTCTGTAAATCAGCAGATCATGGCATCTCGAATTTTTCGTCTTTCGCAGCAGCGTCTGCCATGACTCGATTCAGATTTGCCAAGGGATTTCCCCTTTGCATTAATTGCTTGCGAAGAGGGCATAGTGTCTCAGCCTGCAAGTCGATACACTGCAGAGTATGCTCAAAGCCCCACCACACATTGTTGCATCGCTACAATGTTGACTCGACGACAACGCCAACCGCCCGTGATGCGCTTGGGTCTCAGGGAGCCGTGGCAGCTGAAAGGTCGAATCAGTTAACGTCAAATCATGCCATGGCAGCTTATTTTGATCAGGTAGTTCTGGCCACAGAAATTGTGGACATTAAAGGTGGCTCCAGTCAGCGACAGCCAGCCACGGTACTGCTGGATTCTGGCTCACAAGTAAATTTCATTACCGAGGAGCTCGCTCGGAATTTACAACTTAAACGAAATCGCAAAAACATAAGCTTATTGGGAATCGGAAAGGCGAGCATATCTGCACACCAAGTGGTGCAAACAACAGTATGCTCTCGAGTTCAACAATTCGAAATAGCCACTGACTTCGTTGTTTTAAAGTCGATTTCGTCGTACCATCCTGAGAAAGCCGTTCCGTCAGACTTGCTGACAATTTCTAACGATTTCCCAATGGCCGATCCAGGTTTCCATAAACCCCAAAGAGTGGATCTGCTGCTAGGAGCGGACGCATTCTTTGAGATATTGAAAGATGGCCAATTCAAACAACAAAACACGCTGACGTTGCAAAATACGGTCTTTGGGTGGGTGGTGTCTGGTCGCTGCAGATCCAACGGACCCCGAAGCAACGAAGCATGCTCTATGGTGAGCACGTTGCAGGAGTTTTTCCCTCTACACTCTACCTCGTCAAACGTTTTTGGGAGTTGGAAAATGTTTCAAATGCGTCTATTGTATACCCCCGAAGAAACTATGTGTGAAAAATCGTCCGTTGACTCCATCACACGATTACCCTCCGGTCGATTGCAAGTTTCTTTGCCATTCAAGTCAAGCCCGACATCTCTCGGTTCATCATTTGAGATAACCAGAAGACGATTTTTGTCTTTAGAAAGGCGATTATGCCAAAAACCTGCCATGAAATCCATGTTTATGGAATTCATGGAGGAATATGTGTCGTTAGGCTATATGACTGCAGTAGAAAACTCAATTCCGGTAGAGCCGGATGGTTTCATACCGTATCAGTGCGTGGAACGACCTCAAAGTACAACCACAAAGCTCAGAGTGGTCTTTGATGCGTCGTGCAAAACAACGAGCCAAGTGGCGCTCAATGATTTGCTCACGGTTGGAGCAACCATCCAGCCGTGCCTATATGCCACGTTGCTGAGATTTCGCTGTCGCAAATACGCTCTTACAGCAGACATAACAAAGATGTACCGTCAAGTCCAAGTTGACGAGGCGCAGCGCCAATTCCAATTAATTATTTGGAGACGGACAAGTTCGGACCCGCTGCAAGTGTTCCGACTCAATACAGTGACGTATGGTACTGCCAGCGCACCATTTCTGGCTGTACGGTGTTTGAAGTATCTGAGCGACACTCATGCAAATTCGCATCCAATTGCCGCGAAGTCTCTTGCGTCGGATTTTTATGTGGATGATCTCCTTACAGGAGCAGACACAAAATCCGAGCTATGTATATTGCGTCAACAATTGGTTGAAATCCTAGAGCCATTTATTATTATTATTATTTATTATTATTATTATCTGTCATAGCCATTCTTTTTGATCCCTTAGGCCTGCTATGTCCAGTAATTACAAATGCAAAGATATTCTTGCAGGAAATTTGGCTATTAAGCCTTGGTTGGGACGATCCCATTCCCTCGAACGTACATAAAAAGTGGGAATCGATGGCTTTAGATATGCAAAAATTGCATGACGTCACCGTTCCACGATTTATAGGAGCCAGCGCAAGGACTCGATGTCAAATACATGGGTTTGCAGATGCGTCCATGTGAGCATATGGCTGTTGTGTGTACGTTCGGGTTTCCCATGCTAATGGAGTGTCCGTTAAACTACTAACGGCAAAATCTAGGGTCACACCCTTAAAGACCAAAACAATTCCAAGATTAGAGCTATGTACAGCTCATCTTTTAGCAAAGTTGTGGCAGGAGGCTCGGTCCATAATAGACTGTCCCATCGAGAAGGTCGTGTTGTGGTCAGATTCGGAAGTAGTTCTACATTGGCTACAAACTCATCCCTCCAAAATAACAACATTTGTGTCGAATCGAGTTGCTGAGATACAGGACATTACTTTGACAGTCCTATGTAGACATGTGGCCACCAAAGAAAATCCGGCAGATCTAGTATTTCGAGGATTATCGGTGGCCGACTTAAATTCGCTGTTGTGGTTCAATAGCCCGTCGTTCTTGCAACAAGAATCCAGACATTGGCCTCAAAATCCTCATTTACAGTTGACGGAAGCGAATGCGTTATTGGAGAAAAAGAAGGTAGCCACGGCACTTATCGCGGCCGATGTTGACAAAAATCGCATTTTCACAATCATACAGAATTCGTCGTCATACATGAAAGTGGTTAGCACAATTGTGTATATCCGCCGGTTCATCAACAGAAGAAAGGGAGTCACTTGGAGTAGAACATGCCCGTCATCTGACGAGCTAGAGAATTAGTTCAAAGAGACGCATTTTCGCAGGAAATCGACAAATTAAAGAAGTCATCTAAGTTGCAGGCATCACTGCAAAAGCTAAATCCCTTCATGTCGGAAAAAAAGTGGGCTCATGCTTATTTTCGTTGATGCGAGTAGGCGGTCGACTACTAAATGCACCCCTAACCCATTATGCTAAATTCCCAATTTTAATGCCAAAAAATTGTAGATTTGTTACTCTCTACCTTAGCTATTTACATCGAGCCAATTGTCACGCTGGACCCCGTGCACTAGTGGGATACCGAAGGCAATCCATTTGGCTAATAAATGCACGGAGAGAGTGCAGTGCCATTGTCCGGAAATGCGTACACTGTTTCCATTACAAGCCAAAGCTTCTCTCACAAATCATGGGAACCTTCCTGCTGATCGATTGCGTGGGAATCAATCTTTTGAAATTAGCGGAGTTGATTTGTTCGGACCGGTTCGTGTACCGCTTGGCATTCGAGGCAAGCAGCCTCTCAAAATGTACATATCAGTGTTCGTCTGCTTCGCATCTAAGGCTGTACACCTAGAAATTGTGAAAGAATTGACAGCTAATACTTTCATTTTATGTTTATCCAGGTTTATTGGACGTCGTGGCCCGCTTGTCCGGCTATATTGCGACAACGCGACCAATTTTGTTGGTGCAGCTCGCATGCTCAAGGAGCGTATGGAGCGCTGGGATGCCAAGGACGAGGCCCTCAAGGCGTATGCTGCGGCTCACCGTTTTTCGGTGGAGTTTATCCCGCCCCGCGCCCCGCACATTGGAGGCCTGTGGGAGTCGGCGGTGAAGTCCGCCAAGCATTTGTTGCTCAGGGCCATGGGCAGCGCAGTGCTCAAGGAGGACGAGCTGCACACGGTGGTCATGAACGTCGAGGTTTTGGAGAGACTGGTCCAGAGATTATCTGCTCAGCATTCAGCAGCGAGGGAAGTGGTGCCAAGAGGTCGCCAATCTGGAGCCAGGCAAAGTGGTGGCAATCCACGAGGACAACGTGCCACCACAAATGTGGCTAATAGGAGTAGGTGAGGAGGCAATCCCAGGAGCGGACGGGAAGGTTCGCGGGGCCGTAGTGAGGACTAAGGTCGGCCTATATAAGCGATCCATCCATCGGTTGGCACCCATTCCATTGAAGCCTTTGCATAGGCTGACAACGAGGCCGATGTTGAGGCAATTACGTTGCCTATAGTATTAGTCTTAGTAAATAATGTTAGAATTTCGAGAGTAGAAATGTTATGCTGAAATGTTATATTGTCTCTTATACGAACGAAGCTCATGCTGGCAGCGTCCGCTCATGAAGAGGGCGACGCTGCCAGAATAAAACATAATTATAATTTCAAGTCGAAACACCGCACAAGTATTTTCTGTCGGTCTGTCCGGTTCCCGTGTCCACATAAATTTGAATCAACTGTGCTTAACGGCACAAACTGTGTTTAGTGTAGCATTTGGATTTCCGTAGTATTTCCTCCTTTAAAATTCTTCTCCCGGAGAAGTTTGTCAAGACTGTGTTAGAACCCTCTTTCTGGCCTGAACATACTATCTGTCACATCTTCAATAGTAGATCTCGATCTTCGCAGTCCGCACCTCGTGTAGGAATTCTTCCAACACCATCCATTCCAAACATGGGTCAATTCCTCAATCTCGGATCCCGAGATGTTTGTAGACAATTATAACATAACAACCATCTTGAGGTGGCGGCGTCCTAATCGCCAGTTCGTTCGTTCCGACTTAACTTCCCAACTCTTTTCCATCGTTGAGCTCAACACCATTGAAATTATCGTTGTTAAAATTCGTCTGTGTTCTTTTAATTTATTCATATCATGCTCTTACATCCCACCGTCCTCTGAATTTACAACTTATATGCTTCACGCTGCCCATCTCCAGTCCGTTTCGTCTCTGCTTAGCTATTCTGATCGTCTTATTGTGCTTGGTGACTTTAATCTCCCAAATATCACTTGGTCTCCATCCAATGACTCTAACTTAATGTTCTCATCTATGCAGCATGACTTCGTTGATTCTCTGTCCGACATATCTTTGGGCCAGGTAAATGGCATACGTAATAACATGTGTAGGGCCCTTGATCTCATCTTTACTGCCGATGTTTCGAGAATCTTGGTAAGTCGAGGATCACCTCTGTCATTCCCTGAAGATCCTTAGCATCCCACACTTTCAATTGATTTCATGTTACCATCTTCAAGCCCTATAAATTCGTTTATTAAGCCTTCGAATATTTATTGCTTCAAGAAGGCTGATTTTCTCTCCTTGAATACTGCCCTATCTCAGATGGATTGGTCATTCCTTGACGATTTCCAGGAAATTGAGTTTGCCACGAATGCATTTTAGAGCTCTATATTTTCCATCTTTCCCACGCATGTGCCTTTAGTCACCTTAGTCACCCCCTCCAGAAATCTTCTATTTCTATTCTATCTATTTCATTCTTCTCTACACTTAAATGGTAGTTATGCTGATAAGGATTGTATCTCTAACAAAGCCAAAGGAGTCCTAGGATTTGTCAAAACATGGTCTAAGGAATTTACTGACCCGTATAGTATACTACGAAACTTCTGGTCCAGCCTATCTTGGAATATGGTTCTTGGGTCTGGTCTCCTCACTAATGCAAAATTTCAGGATATGCTCGAATCAGTACAAAAACAGTTCATCTTTGCTCTCCGCGGACTCAGTTGAGACCCTTCGATTCATCTCCCTTGTTATGAAAGTAGGTTGCGCCTACTTAACCTCCACTCTCTTAAATCCCGTAGAATCTGCCATGGAGTTCTTTTCCTCCATAAGTTTCTCTCTAGTGAGGTCGAATCGACTGCCCTCATCAGTCTTAGTAGTATTGCTGTCCCTTTCCGCCCGACTAGGCATTACTTTCCTCATCTCCAAACTCCGTCTTTCTAACTACTCTGTTTATGAATCTTTCCGTAGCCTTTGCCGAAACCTATTTTTCCATCTGTTTTCCTTTGATACTAGTTCAAATAAGGACAAAATTATCTTAATGAATAACTTAGTTTAAATAGCTCTTATTAGGAATTGTTCGGCTACCGGCTTTTTTCTAACCTTAATTTGGCTGTTGGTTAGACCATATCGGCTACTGGGTGAATCACACTACTCGACAAAATTCAACTTTTTTTCCGCTGTCGCCCAAAATGACTTTCTGATAGATTTGAATGTTTAAATTTTTTAAAGAATTATGGTTTTTTTTTCCACGTTTAGTTTTTTTTTTTTTTTTTAATTTTTTAAAACTTTGGTATTTTCTTCAGAGAAAGTGCTTCTATTTTTCACGTAACTTAATTTTCTACATCTGGTTGTATTGAACTGTGCAGTTTTGAAAAGCTGACAAATGCAGCTATAAATCCGACCCCGACTTTGTAGCTGCAACTCAACGTTTGGAAGATATTAGGCTTTCAAATTCAAATTTTTTTCGGTATTTGTTCCCGAAATTTTGACTTTGAAAACTCAGGAAAAGTCGAAAAAAAAATGTAAAAAAAAACCGATTTTTAAAATTGTTTAACAGTTATGATTCACCGCTTGACTAGCCTTATAACTGGTGCTAATGGCGATTTTGGGCTACTGTTCGTTTTCGAGATATTTTCAAAAAAGCATGATATTCGCACGGGACAAATATAGAAGTGGTTTGGCGGCGACCAATTCATTCTCAGATTTCAGCGAAAGATGAAGCGATATATTTATTACAATTTCTGATTAATGTTCTGCATTGATGATTTTTTAAAACGGTTATAATTTTATGTATGGAATGTATGGCTAGTAGTTTTTTTTAATTAAATTAAAGCCTCTGTCGTACGGGACATTCCGGGATTTTCTGGGATTTTTTCTAGATAGCTCAATATGTAAGGGAGACTTTGAGGAAAAACTTTTATCTTATAGGCGAAAAAATAATGGAAAACATGACAAAAAAAAAATATCACAAATGTGAACTTTTGCTAGTTTTAATAGGTTTTCAGATCAGAGTTAATGCAATTATATGTAAATTAATTAAAATTGGCGGATTTTCAATATCTTTTAAAAATAAAATCCCGAGAAAACTATATTCAAATTCGTTTTTATTGCATTTTAATTTTTTGGACTCGGTGGACCTCGTCAGAGAAATGCCCATAGACTTTGTAGTATTGCACGTTGGTGCAACTTTAACCGTCTTTAACCAACTTTAAAATTAAAAATTTTAATTATTTGAAAATAAAGTCAATACCTTTAATGTTGATTTATTTATATATTCTAAAAGTTGATCCACCTTCTACGATCGATTTTCGTTTCTTTCAGAAAACGATCATATAAATTTGTCAAATAATAGGCAACCGAATAATAAACAAATTTTTATTACTGTTTACAAATCGTGTTTAAAAATTGCAATATTTATAACTATTTTAAAACTATGTATACATATATTTTTTTATATTTTATCATGCTAAGTATACGATTAGTACATTTTAGTCCATTTTTAAATTATGTTTGCAAGGTGTCGTCTAAATCTTCCTCTTTTACTACCGACTGAGCCGCAGCGCGTTTTAAGACCTTTGTTACAACTTCATTTAATGAATCTTTAGCTCCCGATTCTAAGATTTCTGATATTTTTGAATACGTTATGTCATCGGTCCTTAGTCTTAAAATGGAAATAAGGGCTAATTCAGAATTGGATTTCACATAGCCATTCTTTTCTTTCGTGCCATTTACCAACATAGGAACCAAATATTTCAAAACGTCTACCCCAATTTGTTCTGCTGTTAAATTCTTTGAAAGGTGTGTACAACTTTTAGCAACCAATTGTTTTACGTCATTGCTAGGATGATTCATGGCTCTAGCTAGTGCTACTATAATGGTTGTAGGGAGCTCACTTTTGTTAATAAGAGTATGCTCCAAAAGATAGGTGGCAGCTCTAATAGCATTACTAGCAATTGGCACTTTCTCTGATACAATATTACCCAAAATATATTTTTTTATTTTGTCATTTAAATTTGATGTGAGAACTTCATTAGGGCATTCCTTCAAAGCAACAAACAAAATAACTGTGTACCCATGTTTAATTAGCATATCGTCTGTACTGTTTGCAAGTATTAAATTATTTAATATATCGTCAATTTGTGCAGCCGGCATATACTTCAACATAGCTCCTAAGCACCCGCCAACAGCATTTCGAGTAATATCTTCCTGATGTCCAACCATGGTTAATAAGGTGGCAAATACTTGTTTTCTTATTGACTCTGACATTTTATCACCAGACGGACTCACAATATTACGAAGAGCATATAGCATTGTTTCTCTAACAGCAGAATCATCGGTATTTTTTATTCCATTGTGAATTTCATTAAACAAAGGATCTGCTCTGGAGTGGATTGCCACTAACTCCGATAAAGCTTTACCAGCTTTCATCCTTACGTTTCTGTTTTGATCATGCAATGCTTTAAGAAAAGTGGTCTGAAGCTGTGGTAAGAACTGTTTTAATATAACACCAACTTTGTTAAGCAAAACGGCTAATGTTTCTAGAACTGCAGCTTTTACCGCTGCATTAAACCGATCACCCAGTATTCGAATCAGTGGACCGGTTATATGCACTACAGATGGTTGTAAAGATTGTGCACTAGTGAGATATATGACTTCACCCAGTCCTTGAGCTGCATTTTCTTTTTCTTCTGGTAAGCCATTTAAAATTGCTTCTCGAAAAACAGGCAGCAATGGAGTTATGCCCTTGGGTAAACAAAATCCTGGTAACTCAGACTCTTTTAATTCACTTGCAGCAAACCTAACTGCTTGGCGAACATCAGATACGTGAGCTATTTGTTGTGCTGAATTAAGTCCCTTAATTACAGCATTTAAAGCTTCCCATGATTTTTGTAATATGTCTTTATCGTGATCAGCCATTAGCCTAAGTAGGCAACGTAAGAGTTGGGGAATGTATTGTGAATAGTCTCCTGGTGAGTGAATGCAGAATGCAGAAAGTAAACTTGCCGAGGACTTTCGAGTACATAGATCATCCGAGTTTGCTGAAATCAGTAAGGTATCCATTATTGTTCTTATACCAACTTCATCAATTACTGATAATATGACAGTTTGACAATAATCTAATTCCTGTTGTTCATGTGCAGAACCATACGATTCTGATAAAGCATCTAATAATGCTGATAAAATTTTCGGCAAGTATTTCGTTAATGCGTCACCAGCTACGGATACAAGAATAGATAATGCTTTGGTATTAACTGGAGGAGAAGTTAACTGGGGAACGAGGTAAGGTAATACTACTCTTGATTTAATAGACATAACTTGTCGCAGTCCATCTAAAGTATTCTCCGCAATGAGAGGATCCGGATGGGAAAGACCTTCAAGCATGAAAGGCAAAATATCATCTAGAGCTCGGGATCCAACTGTGCTATGTAAAGACTCAAAAGTTTTTGCTGCTGCTTCTCGAACTTCTGGTAAAGGATCGGACAAGGCTTTGCGTACTGTTGGAACTAAGCTGTGTACAAATGTAAGGACCATCTCTTTTGATGTGGATGCCATTATTTCCGAAAGGCCAATGCACACACCTTGCCGTTGATCAGGGTGATCAGAGTTTAATCCATTTTCAAGAATTGGTATGATTTCAGGTAAAACTCTTTCGCCAAGTTTTCTTACTAAATCTCCTAATGTTCGAGCAGCTACTTGTCTTTTGTCATAACTAGTGCTTGCTAAACATCCTAGTAATAAACCAAATAATGTAGGAAGAATCTCACGAAGAGTCCTTGGAGTATTCGTTACAACTATTTTCCAGACATGCAACGCAGCTTGCCGAACCATTAAAGAAACATCACTTCGTCCCATATAAAGTCCTGACAATACTCTATTTCTTCGCTCGTCACCCAAAAAACGAATAATAGCTGTATGTGAATGTTCGGTTCCAAAATTGTCATCTTCGCTAGCAGTTTCGGTAGTCATTTTTCCAGATACGCCAGATATGCGATACAGTAAATCGCCTAGTAATTGAACTGAGCTATATCTTATTCGCCAATTATCATCAAATAACCCCTTTTCAAGCTCGGGGAGAAGAAGCGCTACAGCTGTTTCTGCGTATAAATTGACAATTCGCTGACCTGCTTTTAAAGCTGTCTCACGCACGTATTCACTCTCATCAGCTAATGCTTTTAGGATTGGATTGATTATTTGTCCAATATAGGGTGTAAATTCTTCAGGAAACGCACCAGGCATATATATAAACATCATTATATATCCATCTTTTACATGTGGAGCAATATCAACTCTTTCTGCGGTAGAAATTATTTCCGGCATAAGTTTATGCATCTTTTCGACTCCAAGCCCACCTACAACTTCAGAGAGTCCCTGCGCTGCACCACTACGATCCACACTACTTGACTCTGATGTTAAAGTTTGCATTAACCATGGCAATAAATTTTCAAATGATGTTTCGCCCATTCCCTTAACCATAGCACCAAGCGCTCGAGCAGATACAGCTCTCACTTCCGGAACTGGATCTAACAAAGAGGATTTCAAGCCAGGAATTATACTTGGTAGGTATGGTGCCAAATCTTTTTGATCTGTAAGCGAATACATGTTTCCAATTATTTGTGCTGCCATTTTTCTTGTTTCTGTGGATCGGTCCATAAAAGCTCTTTGAACCACAGGCATAATAAGGGCTAATGAGGGGGCATCAATGAAATGCACAAATTTAGTCTTTAGTAAGCATTGTAAGCATGCAGATGTATTATTAGACGGGTCCTCTAAGGCCTTCAATAATATGGGAACAATTTCTTGGATTTCAGGATTTTTAATAACCGATCCTATTACTTTAAGAGCGTCCGCACCGGACTCTTGTACTTTTGTGTGGGAATCACCAAGAACTTCTATTAACTTCGGTACTATGCTAGGCAAGCAAGATGAAAGCTGTTTTGGAGCACAAAATGCCATTGCACCCAATAACTCTACAGAGGCAGTCTTTGTTCTCCAGGAGTCTTCATCAAGGGCATCTAAAAGTGATGGTAGTACTAGTTTAACGCCATGAGCTGAAAGCTTTCCCATCACTACTTTAGCAGTGTCATCCGCCGCTTGTCTAACGTATTGGGATGAGTCGCCAAAACATTGCAACAAATGTGGTAAAACATGGACAATATACGGTTCAAACAATCGACCAAGTGTAGTACATAATACTTCAAAAGCAAACAAAGCTCCTTCTCGGGATCTGTAATTCTTTTTTTCTTGAATATAAGCCGTTAATTTAGACATTATGTCTAGTTGCTTCAGTGATAAAATTCCAAGTCCTTTCACAATACCAGCGATGCCATACGCTGCGCCACGTCTTTCACCATATTTATCTGACTTTGCTAGTGAATGTAAAAGTTTTTTAATCATAATTGGAGCTTCATCTTTTACGGAAGGAATGAGATGAGGTAAACAATTTGACACCGCTTCTTGAACTTGTTGGGACGGAGTAGATAGTGCAGTTAGCAACCGTTTAACAATTGGATCAATACGTTCATCCTCCTTTTCTAAATGTCTAGCTAGAGATCCCATTAAAATTACGACAGCTTGACGAATGTTATCATAACTCTGAGATTTCGGTGCTTTATCTAGAAATTCTTCAAATACAGGTAATAAACTTACAATTGTTTTGTTACCATGTAAGTCAACAATCTTTAATGCAGCTGCTAACATTTCCTTGTGCACAATATCCTCACGATCGCCAAGACCCTGCGATACCATGAAATGCATAATTAAATTTATGTCCTCAACAGATAAATATGGAGCCATTTGGGAAAATGCAAACGCAACACCTCTTCGTGGTTTCCATTGGTCTGAAGCTGGCTCGATTTCACGGTCGAATTTATCCACTACAGGCGGTATAAATGAAAGCTTTTCATTGTAAATGTCTAATAATATCTTTATTCCACATTGAACTAAAGTTTCGTTAGTCTTTATAAGTGGTATTAATGACTCTGCACATGACTTTTGGATACATAGTTCAGAATGTGTGATATTGAAAATAATTTCTCTAAATTCTGGGAGAGGTAGATTGGCCATTTTCCAGACACCCTCAGCCAGATCTCTATTTTCCCCTGCAACATCAAATTTGGCAATCCAAAGCCTTACAATAATTTCTTGTTGCAGGTCATTTTGAACTTTTAAATGATTAACAATGGCTTCTATCATTATTTTTAATGCACGTAATGCGACGTTTCTTACAGAGTCTAAATTAGATTGCAATGCTTCTAAAAATACCATAATAATATGGTTATCCGGAGTAGCACAAAGAATGCCTCCGGTAGAAGATTTTGCAACTTCTAAAATAGCATCGGCCGTTTGGGCTTGAACTTTATTATTTTGAAAGATATTTAGTAATATTTCAAACATACCCAATCTAGGTAAAAACTTGGGTTCACAATCTGAAGTTTCATCCCTAACTTGCGCATGAATTCCGATAATTTTTATGCCAATAGAAATAAGTTTGTCATTTGAGTCGCTCTTTAAAAATAATAATGCTCGCCGGAGAAATTCAAAGGCATACGAAAATGATGAAGAGTCCAAACGTTTTGAATTAGTATAAGTTTCCAAAGTAGTCATAATTTCTTCGATTGATTTTTGTAGATTTATTGAATTATATTCATCTTTTAAATTAAACGAAGGATTTTGAAGTTTAACTGTCGTGATCGCAATATCCCTGGCAAGTTTTGGCTGATTTTTGAAACAAATGGTGTGTAAGAAAATATAAAGTTCAGTTAAAGCTTCCGCGCTAAGTGGGCTTCCAGTGGCTTTTAAAATGTCATTTAAAAAAGTGTAAAAATATAGAGCAACATGTTTTCCATTTCCGCAAATTGATGCTTTAAGTAAGCTTATTTTACAAAGCAGTCTTTCATTTAAGTTTTTAACTCGTAACTTGATACGTAGTTCTTTCTCTGTTTGATTTTTAATTTGTTCCTCCTGCTTTTGAGTAAGTTTAGTAGTTTTAGACTTGCCCTCTTTTTGTCGTTTTTCATCAATTTCGCGACGAAGCTCAATCTCTTCCAACTGTTCTTTATAGCTGTAAACTTTATTTTCTCGTTTTACACGAGTTGTAGTATATGAGTCTACTTGTGGTATTACAGTTTTATCATATAATTCTCCATCTGGTGTCATATATGTTAAGTATTCCTCATTAGTTATATTATAATTTTCCGCATCAAGAAGATACTTCTTAAAATTCAATATAATGATGGGAACAATAAGGTCCGGACTAATGCGAACCAATGTTGATATGGTATTTTCGTAAGATGCACAAACTTTAAAATTATCGATATACTCATCAACAATATTATTTTTCTTAAATGAAATTAAACTTTCTGGTTTTAGCTGAAAATGATTAAATATGGTGGTTTCCCAAAAAAAGGGATTATTCATTACGATAGCTGGATGGTGCGAAAGAACTAGTAGTTGCATGGCAATCTCGACGGAGTCTTCATAACTAATATTTTGTAAGTCAGTCAAAACTTGTAATGTGTCTACGTATGCTTGTGTTGGGACTCCAACCTGGTCAATACAATTCTCGCCTTCATTTTGAATGTTCACTGTATTAAGTCGTTTACCAAATTCACATAGCGCTAGTTTAACAAAGTTGACACTTTCAGGGGCTCTTATAATTTTCATTACCTGCATTTTAGTAAAATTTCGCACCTTAAGTGAATTGCTGCACAAGTTATAAACTAACGTCCGGATTAATGGGCCAAACTGACATTTAATTTTTTCAGAATATGATAAAATCAACGTTTTTGCCATTAATGAAATATGGCACAGAGTCTCAGTAGGTGCTGTTGCAATAAACTTTTCATTATAGAAATATTGTTTGTTCATATCAAACACCGTAGTCCAAAAGTGGCTGTAGTTCTCGGTAGGCTTCTCTAAAATTAGAAGAATACATGCAATACAGGCTGCTTCTGATGCGTGACATAGTTGGGACGCATTAGCTAAGGCCTTAGAATACAAAGACATTAGATCTGGTACAATGGAATTATGATTGTCAGCCGTAGTATTTTGTATAGATAGGAGAAGCCATTCCAGATAACTTTGTCTTATGATTTGATTTGTGTTTTTTTGATGAATTCCAGTTTTAAATATATTAATAATAACATTAGGCAGCTCATTTCTTAACTTTTGAGTCCATAAGGCAAACATATCTAAAGTACAGCAAATTACTTTCTCCTGTGTCTCACATTCCAAAGCCTTCCAAAACAAGTTCACTGCTTCATCTAAAACGTTTGAATATTGGTGCTGGCTTATGTTGTTGAAGCTTAAAAAGCCCGCTCCCTGAAATAAAAAATACAAAATATATGTTAGTTACATAGGAGTATATTGTATTTTAAGGATGACAATTGTGTAGGACAAAATTGTGAATGGAGAAATACGAGTCGGAAAGGTTATCCCAAAAGAAAGGATTACCGAAAAACAAATTTTGCATACAAAAAACATTAATTTAGCGGAACAAATTAATATGTTCGACCATTAAAATGATCAAAAATTGTGTTTCTCGCTGATAGATAAATACTCAATCACTTTGATTTTAGTGTTCAATCGTAAAAATATTATTAGATGAAAATTCGATGACGTTTTCTCGCGTACAGTTTCGTTCTACCACGAAGCAAACAACATATAGAGAATTAAAATCGACTAAAAACTGCCTGTATAAAATTTCTGGACGATTGCGTCCCATGCTCTCTCAAAATGTTTGTTAGACCCAGTGAGAGAGCACTCTAAAGCAGAGGCCAGCAGCGTCCTATGCACAGTGCATAGGAAAAGGCCACGTGGCAGCCCAGTCGGCACACGCACTGTGTAAAGATTTCGTGTAGCGTCGGCTCAGTGCACACGCGGTTTGGTTATCCTGCTCGGATATCGCCGCGGCAGAGAAAATGAATCGTGTGGCTTCAGCCAAAGACAATACAAACACTAAGATATGGCGCGCCATACAAAATTTCGAGCGCAATTCCTGACTGGCTGGAACTTCCAAATGTTCCAGCGCGAATTAGAGAGAGACAGATAGACGGAGAGACAGAGAGTGCTTTAGTTTCACACGTTCTGTACGTGAGGCTGAGCTTTAACTGTATGCTTGCTGCTTGTTTGTATTGGTTGTTGACAACGCCGCTGTCGAAGAAAATACCCATTACTTTAGAATTGAATGGAGAATATGATTTTCCGATGACGCATGCCCAAAATATAAAAAATTGTATATTTTGTATATCCTTTATATGCTAATTTTGCTTAATGTACTATAAACGAATATAATGAACGAATGTAAATATATACAAACGCAAAATGTATATCAGATATAATATCAAATTATATTAATTGTCTATAGGGTATTAGTTCATCGCGTCAATAAGCAACACTCAGCAAATAAATTTGTGGCTCAAGAAATCTTCTCAAAAGTATTTTGCTGGCAATTTTGGCAGCTCGGCACATGTACACACACATGTGTACTTACAGTTCCGTGTGTACTTATACAATCAAGCTCATTCTATTTTTAGATTTGCGAGCGCACTGGAGTTCGTGCGAGCAAGATAGCACTCTTTGAAAAAACAACCCTCCGTACAAAACAGAATTGTATGAGCATTGAACATCTTAGTGTTTATATTGTCTTTGCTTCAGCCCTATGCTCAAAATGCTTCATTATTCTGCTCGGCAGCGTCGTGTTGCTTCGTGTCGGTTGTCTGAGCACACAAAAGCACTATGAACTTGTGCTGCGTGCCGACCCCTGCCCTGCTGACCCCTCTAATGTCAGCCGCTCTCTTGTCCTATACGTGAGGCTGAGATGTAACTGGTTGTGTGAACATGAGACCGAACGGCTGAAATGCTTTTTATTTCTGTATTCTATTTTGGTTTCATTATGTACTATAATGTATGGGTGTACACCAGAGAGGTGTGTAACTTTTTGACACTCTACTCACACCCATTCAATTTGTAAGGCGGTCTCTCTGCCCTGCAGTACCAGCCGTGAGCGATGACGAATTTTATCGCCAACGTCAGCTAGGCGTTGACACGAGCTAAACCAGACCCTTTATTTTCTCTCGATTTCCTTATATTTCGCGCGATCGTAATAGATCGGGCTCTGCCGATCGTGCGCAGTAAAAAAGAATTTGGCTTTTTATACCCGGTACTCAAAGACTATAGGGGTATATAAGATTTGTGGTGATAACGGATGTGTATAACGCCCAGAAGGAAGCGTTTACGACCCCATAAAGTGTATATATTCTTGATCAGCATCTATAGCCGAGTCGATATAGCCATGTCTGTGTTTGCGTCTGTCCGTCCGTTCGTCTTCATTAGCGCCTATATCTCAGAGACTATTAAAGCTAGAGCAACTAAGTTTTGTATCCAGTCTGCTCTGTGATCACACTGCTCCAAATGTGTTGCAAATTTCGCCCCGCCTCTTTTCACCCGCACAAAGGACGAAAGTCTGTCGCATTCACAATTTTGAAGATACAAGAAAACTAAATCCGCCGAATCATAGAGGATGACCATTTCTATCATAATACTGAATCTGAATCAGATCGGACTAGTAATATAGCCACAATGAAGAAAACCATTTCGAAAGTCATCGTTCCCTCTCGCTCTCTCTCACACGCGACCCCATCTGCTTTGCCTATTCGAATTTTTTGACGCCTAGTTCTCAGAAACTATTAGAGCTAAAGCAACCAAACTTTCTTCCCAAACTCCTGTGACATCAAACCAGCACAAGTGTATTTCAAAAGTTTACCACGCCCACAAAGGACGAAAATCTGTGGAATCCACAATTTTTAAGATAAAAGAAAACCAAAAACGCAGAATCATAAAAAATTACCATATCCACCAGATTGTCGAATCTGGATCAGGTCGGATTAATATTATGGACAGAAGGAACAAATTAAATTTCAGTGGCTACGCAACGCCTGCCAAGCGCTTACTCATTCCCTCTCTCTCTCGCAAACACTTTTACGTCTCAAATATGTAGTTATACATGTAGAAATGTAGAAGTATAAAAATCATATGCAAACAAAATTGGAAACATGTATAAATATTCCAAAAATGGTTTGACTTCAATTTTTGAAATATTATTTTTTGGCCAAAATTTAATTTGTTCCCTTTGCGAACATATAATAAATTGTATAAATCGTAAGCTCATATATGTACATATGTATGTATATACTGACTGAGTACCGGGTATAAAGTAGAGCCGCGGTCTTTACCTTTTCTGCTTGCGTCGGCGGCAGATCATTCTTGCTTTGTTGGCCTTGTATTTGCTATTACGTTACATTGTTACTGCTCATGCTGAAAAGCATGCACCATGCGCCCACCCAAGCCCGAACCCACATCAACTTCCAACATAAAGCTCAAGGGCAATGTTGCAGAGTGGCGAAGCGGTGCTTAGAGTTAAGCTTTCCCTGTCAATATTAGTCTTAGCAGTAAAGTGAAGAAAGACACACGCACGCGTTTTGTTTTGTCCTATACACGACCAATCGACAACACCTCTCATCCCCAAGAAGCCGATCACATATGTATATCCACCACACCGGAAAATCAAGAAACTACTGGCCGGAACTCCACTACAAACATTGGGCCTTCGAGCCAGATAAACTTGTTTGGATTTGTTTTCTCAAAAATCCCGGATACCATGCATCGATACTAGTGCATCGAACCGATTGCATCGAACTTCGAACCTAGTGATCGAACCCGATCGCAGCGACCGAAAACAGACTAACCGATATACATATGTATGTATGTATGTACATACATCCATACATACTTTTTAAACATTGATTTTTTTCTTCGCTTTTCTTTCATCAAAGTACACACAGTTTTTTCCTTTCCAAAATTTCACACAGTTTGTGTTAAGAAACAGAGCTTTCCCAAAGAAAAGTTAAAGTTACGTTAAGTTAATTTTTTTGTGTAATCCGTACAACCTGCATACATATCCATACACATACATATACTGTTATTAATGTTTGCATGCTTCGTTCTCTACTAACGTATGCGAAATGAAATACGAACAAAATTTAATATGTTCCCAAAAAGCTCCAAGAATTGAAGGAGCAAAACAAAAAGCACGATAATAAACGGTACTATTCCAGCATGCATTGCAGCAAAAATTAGCTTTCTAGATAATGCGTAGTTGCTGAAATGTCTCTGAGCACAGAAGAGCATCGAAAATAGATTCGCACATATTGCGGAAATAACCCATCTCAGCCGAAAAATCAAATTTTTCATATTTTTCGGATATGCGCTGTATGAAAACGTTTATTTATAAAGTAATTTCTGATGTTCAGAGTGGAAAAAAAATTAATAGACCCAGGGGGTCCGGAAAAATATATCCATTGCAGCAGTCTGAAGTTAGAGCCAAATTAAAGGCTGAAACTGTGGGTCGC
The DNA here is from genome assembly GCA_037356375.1 of Drosophila affinis. NCBI lineage: Eukaryota > Metazoa > Arthropoda > Insecta > Diptera > Drosophilidae > Drosophila > Drosophila affinis. Next base: position 20,669,087 of record JAZHFB010000003.1, read on the forward strand.
ACAGCTTAGTAACGTGCGCTTGCCAAAAAATACAATGTGAGCTTTAAAAAGGTTGAAATTATCTAAAAAAAACATGAGAGTTATGAAATATTCTAAAAAAATCGTACCTAAAGTCACAGAAGTGCAGACAAAAACAATAACACTTCGGCCTCGTGCGCTTTCTAAAAATTTGTTTTCTGCAAGCTGCTCAAAGGTTTGCATAATGGATGATGAGACATATTTCACAGTGGAAGGTCATGACTCCAAAATATTACTTTAAGCTTCCCAATGCTCAACCACCTAAAAATGTCCCTGAAATTACAAAAAAAAAGTTTCCTGGAAAGGTTTTATTGTGGCTGGCTATAAGATAATAAGCAAGCGTGGAATCAGTGATCCTGTTTTTTGGAAGCCAGGATTGGCTGTGACCGACTTAGCGTCTGCTCATTATGCCAAATGCACTCTGAAGGCTGTTGACCATTTGAGCATTGAGTTCGTTCCTAAGCTGCAAACCCCAACAAATGTGCCTCACTTAAGTCCAAGAAGAAGACGGACTACTGCGTCTCAAGGCAACACACTAACACCCCCTTTAACGTAATCATCCCTAGCAGAGACGAGTGGCTTGAGGGACCACCAGGCCAAGACATGGCCATAGGCATCTTCACGGACGGTTCGAAGCTGGACAACAAGGTTGGAGGAGGAATCTACTCCGAACAGCTCGAAATTAGGCACTCTTTCAGGCTCCCAGATCATTGCAGTGTTTTCTAAGCGGAAGTAATTGCGATCAGGGAAGCACTTAAGCTCCTTCAAACAGCCACAACGGCTACACTGGCAACAACAACTGTAAACATTTACAGCGACAGCCAAGCTGCGATCAAATCGAACTCGGCCACAGTGGCAAATTGCCGCAAATCTCTTTACGAGATGGCCCAACAATTTGCCATCAGCCTTATTTGTGTCCCGGGTCACCGGGACATTGAAGGCAACTGCAGGGCAGACGAGCTGGACAGATCTGGTACCACAATACCCCTTCCCTTCTCCAAGACAAGGAGGATATTTGTATGGCAATGGCCACCTGTAGGCTCATAATAAAGGAGCAATATAAGACAACAAGTGGCAATCAGTACCACGTTGTCGAATAACTCGGCAAACATGGCCAACCATAGATAGGAAGCGTACATCTGAGCTTATGAACGCTCGGCAGACGAAGGTGCAGCGCAGTCATACGTTCCCTAACGGGACACTGGCTAATAGGTACCCACGCAAATAGACTGGGCGTGTGGAAACGGTGGAACACTTTTTCTGCTCATGCCCAGCTCTCAGCAAAGAGCTGCAGGCTCGCCCTTCATAGCAGACATTTCGGAAATGTCCTCCATATGTCCCAAAAAGATAGCTAACTTTATAAGAGCTGCAGGCTGGGATAACTGTTGACATTAGGTCTCACGATGCGAAAATAGGGGAGATTCCTTGCGGTACTACAACGGACCGGAAACCGCCTAAATGTGCTGGGCTCCCAGTGAGCCTGGCAGCCGCTATCGTCTAAGCTAAATGAGTTTAATGTTTCGGAATTCATCTAAATTAAACAATGATAATTTTGATGTAATGACATATTTTATTTATTGCCATGCGTTGTGATAAATAATATTCTTTGCTTTGCCGTCGGTACAATAAATGATTAAGGCTGATAATTTGTCTACAAGTGAGCAGGCTACATACAGTTAATCATGTGAAAATACCAAATGTTATCTTCTCGATACTTAAATTTAAAAACCGCACACATATACAATACAAAAAATATACTTATACAAATTTTAATTTTTCAGAAAAAAATGTTTCACACAAGAAAAGTATAAAAACAAAATCGATCAGAAATTGTTCCGAGAAATTCCTCAATTCAAAGTACGAAAAACAAAAACGTATGTACAATTGCGAAAAAAAATAATAGCACCACTACTATACATTTTGTTCGTCATAGAAAAAAATGCGAATTATGTTGCGATTTTTTAATTTTGATTTTTTTTAATGCTTAGTATTCCCCATAAACAAAAACTGGTTACTGTTCTTCAAATTTCTGTCTATATATTTTTAAGAAAAAAAAACCCAAAAAGTGGCGAAACAAAATTATCGCCACCAACCATTTTCTTATTGAAGCTTCTATATTTCTCAAAAGACTTGTGTTTGTAGATTTCATTGCTTCTGTCTTAAAAGTTAATAATAATCATTACAATGGGACGTGGAGAGCACTGCACTGTGGAGATGATAGATCTGACCAAAAAACTGATATTAAACGGAAAAACTTACAGAAAAGTTGGTTGACTGGTATGATAATCAAATCAAATGATTAGAAACGTCTTAAACTACATATGTGGAAAAGGCTGAAACATGCGGACGAAGATCGTTTGACCCCTCTACATGGCCAAAGACGGATTCGTCAGAGCAAGGTTTCCTTTAAGTCAGCTACCGAGCTTAAAGAAGAGCTTAAAATAAATGGATGGATCAAAAAGTTAGTAGCTTAGCCAACATAATATAAAATTCCGCAGCCCAAGAAAGGTACCACTGTTAAACGCGACACATATTACTAAGCGCATGAGGCTAGCCAGTGTTCAAGCAAATCGGACATCCCAACAATGGAGAAATATTCTATGGTCTGATGAGTCTAAAGTAGCTATGTTTGGTGAAAAGGGATCTCGATAATTCGTTAGACGTCCAAGGAAAGTAGAATACAAACTTTAGTACACCACAAAAACCATTAAGCATGGAGGGTGTAGTGTAATGGTATGGGCCTGCTTTTTCCACTATGGAGCAGGTACACTAGGTTGGATAAAAACCATCATGTATTAGCACGTGTAGATGAAACAGTAATGCTGCCCTTTGCAGAATATAAAGATCCGCTCGTATGGTCTTTTAACAGGTCTTTTAACAGGTCTTTTAACTTTTTGAAAATAGTGCTATTATTTTTTTCGCATAATTTGATCACTTTCAATGAATTTCCTTAAGAACGCTAAAAAGGAAAAAGATTTTTTTATATTCATATGTTTAAAAAAGTCTTCCATGTCTAAAAATGTGCTTAAAGTTTCTTTAAAGTTAAAAATGTGAGTTCGGCAACTATTTAAAAATTGCTTGTGGTGCAATTTTTTTTTTCGCAGCTGTATGTATGTTTCAGAGTATGTAAATATATATTTACCTGTATTAAATTAAGTCTGTATTCGACTACATTTATTTTTCCATCAGCACCGTTTAACACAGAAAAAATATCTTCCAATAATTCTTTAATAATAATGGCATCCGAGCATTTTTGCGTGAGAAGTTTCAAAGATTCGAGCGATTCGCGGCGTGTATTGTCACTCTTGCTATATAAGTTCTTAATTAAAACTTTTCCTATTTCACAAGCGTACCGACTACAATCAATATTAACCATGTCAAAAATTAATCCAATACTTTCAAGAGTATTTTCGGGGCTTCGTAGCATAGACCTTTTTAAAGGAGGATATATATGGAAATCAAATTCGGATTCAGCGATTGATTCCAATAATGGACGACAGGCCATAATGAACGACTTGTCAGGCTTGTATTTACATGAAATCATGCTCTTGACGAAATATTCAAAAACTTTTTCTTTATGTGATCTCATTATAATGGATTTGCTACTCTTGGCTTCAAATTTTATCATAATCATTATCATAATGGTCGCATTTGTATTTGGCTCCATTTGAAATATTGTGGCCAGAGTTTCATCATAAGTAGTTCTACTTTCCAACCATAATTCAAATATGATTTGGGTTCCTGCATCGACAAATCGTTGATGAGGCCCCAATAAAGTGATTTGATATAGCAATGTCTGATACTCAATCAATCTTGTTTTTTCAATTTTATAAATATTTGAGTCACGATTTGCCTGCTTTAATATTACAGCAATCCATCCCAAAGCGACAACAGCAGCCTTACAAGATTTTTGTGGGGAAACCGCCGTAAGTTCCTTAAACAAAAGTGTTTTGAACACATTTAACATATGTTCTATCGTTAAATCATGATGAATAGTGACAAGATCAGACACGAGGCTCCGAACGATGAGTTGTGATTGAAGGTCCTTGTACTTGTTTATCGTTGTAGCAATCACTTTACATATTCCTCGAATTATTGTTGAATTAATTCCTAAAAAAAAATTTAAATAAAAAGTTATAAAAGATATAGACATTTATTTTTCTACTCGTATTATAAAAATATGTAACAAGCAAATATTTACCAAAATCAAACCTTTTTTTGCCGATTAAATTCCACGACTTCGTGTTAAGGTGCTGGTTAGTTATTGTTAGGACAAAGTTGACCACCAGATAAATTTGCTTCGGATTTCTCGAAGCCGGTCAATAACACTAGTCGACACGACTTTTCCGCTGTCGCCAAAAATGACTTTTTCTGATAGATTTGGATGTATAAAATTTTTTAAGGAATGTTTTTTTTTTCATGGAGTAGTTTTTTTTAAAAGAATTTTTAAAAAATGTTGTATTTTTTGTCATATTATTGTTGTATTGAACTTTGCAGTTAAAAAAGCTGACTTCATATGCCATTTGGCACTATTCCAAATGCCATTTTACCGTTAAAAACTGTTACAGACACAGATTTTTGGTATTTTTGTAGGAAAAAAAACGGTTATACGTCGGCTAACGGAATTTATCGGCGAAATTCGGCATATGAAAATTTGGTCAAACGGTTGTAACTTAGCCGTTTATTTTTATATTTTTATAAGCGATAACTTAAACGACGCCTAATTAATGTGTCTATCTAAAACCAAAAATTAAGGCATTAAAATATTTTTTTTCGACTTTTCCTGAGCTTTTAAAGAAAAAATTTCGAGGAAAAATACCCAAAAAAATTATGAAATTTAAATTTGGAAGCTTAATATCTTCCAGACGTTAATTTGCAGCTACAAAGTGTCTGAGGCGGATGTATAGCTGCATTTGTCAGCGTTTTTTAACTGCAAGGTTCAATTCAAGCAGTCTTAGGAAACTTAAGTTTTGTGAATAATAGAAGCACTACCGATGACAAAAAACACCAAATTTTTTAAAAATTCTTAAAAAAAAAAACTACTCCATAAAAAAAAACCATAATTTTTTAAAAAAATTTAAATCTCCAAATCTATCAGAAAAAGTCATTTTTGGACACTTTGGCCAAAAAAATGTTGAATTTTGTCGAGTAGTGTAACCGAAGCAAATAAGAACAACGGATGCTGTACAGCAAACAAATGTGCCGTACTGCTTAACACAGAGTATTGCTTTGTCTACTGCTTACTTTGTGCACTTTCGTTCGTGATTGGAAAATAAATTCCTTTTACAGCATTTCAAATTCTTTGAAAGACTTTTTTTCCCCTCGACGTGCTGAAGGTTTTACCCCTCGACGTGCTGAAGGAGCGCTGACCCCACAGAATACTCCTGTCGTAATACGAAAGCATAATAGCGTAAGGCCAACAAGAATTCTGAATTCTTTTTTGACAGATGTGAAACCTCGATTCTCACAAGGCCACCATTCATTATCCATTGAAAAACCAGCTAACAACAATAACAAAGAAATAAGGTATGCTCTGAATTTTTTTAATTTGAACATTTATTGTTTATTGTTGTTAAAAGTTTAACAATGTTTAGTTAACTGCAAGGGAAAAAACATGACTGAGAATTCGAAGAGACTAGGGTAATTACTCTGACCCGACGGGGCTGATTTTTGGCTCAATAGCCAATATGAATCCACCAATAGCCAAACAGCCGGAAGCCCAACAATTTCCCATTAAAGTTATTAAGTAAAGTTGGAGCAGCAGCTGGCAGTAGCTCTTAAGAATACCAATTAGTTCAGTGATGTACACACCTGATCATAATAATAGGTACACCCATCGACGTAAAGTTTAACTTAACAGAACATTTTTGTTTTCAATATTTTAAACATAAAATTTGTTCTCAGTTATTCTTTCAGTATTTGTTTTCAATATAATAAACTTAAATATAATGTAGGATCATGCTAATTTAAGAAATAGATAAATTCTTACTCAGAGTCAGTGTCAGGCTGATCAAAATAATAGGTACAGTTACAGTATCTCTTCTATATTAAGTGAATAATTTGGAAATTCTTTCTGTTTTAGCTATTTAAGGAACATTTCATTTAGCTACAGTCAAAATATAAACAAATATTTTTTTTTTCTTGCAAGAATGGGCCTAAAGTCTCATTGTAAAAAGGAAGAAGCACGATTGGCTCTTACTCTGTAAAAAGAAGGCAAATCTCTTCGGGTCGTTTGGCAAACTAATGCAAATATCTCATAATTTTGTTAGAAATGTGTTAAAATGGAAATATAGTCAGGAAACTCGGGTAAGGCCACAGAAAGCAATCCAAACACTTGACCACTACATGGTGTCCTTGAGCAAAAATGACCGATATAAGTTGTCAAAGAGTATTGCCGCAGAAATTGGACAAGAAGTTGAGGCTCCAACAATTCGTAGACGGCTAGAACAAGTCAGCCTTCTAAGGGGAACAGCACGGAAGGTCCCACATATGCGCCAAAAAAATATAACGATGGGTCAAACTTTTGCTAATGCTCCCAAAGACTCCGGCAGGATGAGCCGGAGAGTTATAGTGGAGAAGCATTTTATGGAGCGACGAAACTAAAATACATTTAATTGGGAATGATTATGAAAACAATGTACGACGCCCTAAATGAAAGAAATTTGATCCACGTTTCACAAGAAAATATGTCAAACATTGAGGTGGCAATATAATGCTGTGGGGCTGCTTCTCCTGGTGCGGCGTACGTCCAATTTTCGAAAAATACGAACAAACTGAACGCTGTGGTGTTCAAATCTATATTGGATAGTGCTATATTACCATATGCTTAAAATATTTTGCCCTTTCGTTGGTTATTTCAGCAAATAAACGGCCTAAAGCACACATGGATGCTTTTGAAAAAATTTTTTGACGACTCAAAAAATGACGTTTTGAAGAGAACTAGTCAATCTCCTGACTTAAATTCAATCGAAAGCTTGTAGGGAGATTAAAGAAGTACATTGGCTAAGTTTTCGTTTTTAAATAAGCAAATATTATGCGAGGGCGTCCAAGAATTGTGGTATGAGACACCAATAGTAACCTGCCATACGTTTATTAAAAGTATGACAAAAAAATGTAGTAAAGGTAGGCAGAAGTAGAGCTGGACACATAAGATATTTACTAGTAAATACTAATTTAGCAAAGAATAAATATAAATAAGCAGACAAAATTCAACTTTTTTTTTCCGGTGCACTATGGGGAAAATTTAAATTTTTCGGGTATTTAGTCATTTTTTCAAGTTATTAAAATTGGTCATTCCTTTGTGTTAACATATTAAAAAAACTTCAAACTGTAAAGTTCAATACGAAAAATGCTATGTAACAGACCAATGTTAAGCCAAATCCGCTATTAAGATTGCAATATTTTTGTGTCCGATTTTCAAATTGCTAGTATTCAAACACGACACATTCTTTTTGTAAAATTTAAAATGGATATTAATCACACAGGTTTGTACTATGTGTTGGTTGTACTAAAACTTTGTATTTGTCCGTGTTTTATTAATATAGTGTAAAAGTTGTGTTTTCAAAGGTCATTTCTTGCAAATAAATTTCAAGTTCGTAGAGGCCTACAAAACGACCATTAGGTTCCATAAGTGTATGTCCTAGTTCATGTCGTACCACTATTAATTGTGATTGAAATGCAGTTTGTCTCAATGTGCACTTTTCTTCCAGTGTTCAAACGCGGAGCTCTCTGTAACCAAGAAAATGCGATTCTTGATTTTTTCAAACGGAAATTAAACAAAAACATCACTTTTGAAAAATATGAATTATATTTAAAGAACAAGATTCAAATTTTTTGCCCAAATATGAATGCTAAATGGAAAGTGCAAAGGGAACAAAAAATATTTTGAAAGCAAGCATTCAAATTAGTTGAAAAGTAAAACAAAATTAAATATCAATCAATCAGATGGGAACAACAATCGACAAATTGGACGACCAAAGTTGGCTTACATGTTGAAAGGCGAAGAAGCTAAAAAAACAAGCAGCAGCTCTATCTAAAAGTCAGGAATGCAACGTTCCTTTTTTGATTCAAGCTGCAAGCACAGCTGCGCGCAGACAAGGGCAGATTGATCTTGCTGCAGTTCTTAAAGAGCTTGCGAATAGACCCGAGAAAGCAAAGGATGTTAGGCATATTTTGATCAATCCAACAGAAAGGCCTATTCGAGCGTCTAAAGACGAAGCAAGTGCCTTTGCAAGACCTTTTAAGTCATACGGCCAGTCGTATTGTTGTGCTCCAAGAGGACGCAAAATACAGATTTCTTATCCGCGGATTTAATCTTGAGCAATAGATTTGATGGGAGTACCGGTCAGTCTAATTATAATCAAGCATATGTTGACAAAAGATCTTTTGATGCAGACTCAAGCCTATTTGGCACAACCGTAATGTCTCTTAGATTAGTTGAAGCTTCGGGAAATTTATTATGGAACAATCGCACTCCACAGTAAATAAGATTTTGTCGTCCACTCAAACTCGAGTATTTGAAAGAAACGAAAGAAGCCATAATTAAAGAGGATCAAGACATCAAGCAAGAAATAGAAAACCTTGTACCGTGTAAAAGAATGTTGGCCAACAATAAGTGCATCTATATCAAATTGCGACTGTATCTGACTAGATCTGATTTATGTAGATGGAAAGGTGCTTAATGCATTAACAGAAACGAAATCGTTCCCAGCCTGTCCAATATGTTATGCTACGCCGAAGGAATTCCTAGAAAATAAACATTTTAAGTGCCTTAAATTTTTACCACTTTTTACAATTAAAACATGGATTAAGCCCACTGCGTTGCTTGATAAGACGGGTATAAGTTAATTTTGAAAAAATGGCGAGTGGTAACAGCTTTGGACAAAAAGACTCTAGCTGATCGGAAAAAAAATATTCAGCATATGTTTTGGGAGAGGATGTCTTTAAAGGTTAATAAGCCGAAACAAAATTGATCTGGCAATACCAACAATAGAAACACAGCAACGCGAGCTTTTAACGACTTTGTGGAATTTCCCAAAATTACGGGTTTTGACCAGCAAATAATTAAAAATTTGAGAACAATATTAATCTGTTTGTCATGTCAACTTCCGATTCATTTGAATAAGTTTGAACAATTTTGCTTTGAAACTGGCGAATTGATTGTTGACAATTACCAATGGATGCCAATGTCAGCAACTATTTATAAAATAATTGTCCATTCTAGACAGATTATGGAAAATACTGTACTTCCTGTGGGCTATTTTGGAGAAGAAGCATCTGATTCTCGCAACAGAATTTATAAAGACAGACTTCATCACGCACGGAATCACAGCAGAGTTCATAATTTCTTCGATGTTTTTAATAGAGCAATGGATTCCTCCGATCCAATTATTTCATCTACAAACCTAGTGAAGCGAGTTCGAAAGCACAAATGTCTTGCCCTTCCCATTGATGTTTTAAAACTTTTATCATGCGAAATAGAACAAATTTTTTATGATTGTGAGGAAGAATGCGACGTTTCATTATTTATGTGTGATGAAGAGATTGAAAAGGAAGACAATGTTAGATAAATATTTCTTTACCTGCTGAGTTTTATAAAAAGTATTTTTTTTCCAAAAATAAAACTTTATTTTTATGTATCATAGAGCATTTTAGTTAATAAATATTAGTATAAAACTCAATTTCTGAATATAACAAAAACAAAAAAAAAATTGGTTATGGGTGGGCGGTGACACGCCTATTTTTCCAAAAAATTTCGAGGGGCTTACATAATAACAACAAAATCTCGGGAAAAATATTATAAAATTTGAATTTGAAAGCTTAAGACGTTAAGTTGCAGCTACAAAGTGTCTGGGTCGGATTTATAGCTGCATTTGTCAGCTTTTCAAAACTGCTAAGTTAAATATAAGTAGTTATAGGAAATTTAAGTTATGTGAAAAATAGAAGCATTATCTCTGAAGAAAAATACCAAAGTTTTAAAAAATGCTTTAAAAAAAAAACTAAACCTGGAAAAAAACTATAATTCTTTAAAAAAATTTAATTTTCCAAATCTATCAGAAAAAGTCGTTTTTGGCGACAGCGGAAAAGTCCTGTCTACTAGTGTTATCTAAGATCATCTATTCTTATGCTCTCGTTGCATACGCACACACTAACACACTCGTGTTCGCCGCGCGTACTGCTTATATGGCAGTGCGTCGGTTAACTTGGGTTCACATTCGGTCAAATTCATCGTCGAACGCAGCATCGCCTATCATCCGGCCGTCAAAATTGCCTAATCGCGGTACAACGGTTTCTTTGATTTACTACATACACATTTGTGCACTGAAAAACACAAAGTTTACAGCTACGGCCTTTAATATTGAAAATACACATTGAAAATAAACACAAACCCTAAAACCAAACTAAGGAGTATAAATTTGTAAATGTGGAGTCAGAGTTGCCGAAAAAAGCTCGGCAGCTTCCAACAAAAGTTATTTATTTGTTTTGACAGCTGCCTTAGACAGAAAGGAAACCCAAAGTCGAGCATTGCATAATATATCGAGGGCATTGGTAATGTTTAGCTAGTGAGCTTTTTCACTAGCTGTTGCGATTTAAAAAACGGTTAAAATTGGGTTTTGGTTATATATATGTGGTTTAATGCCAGATTTATTTAAGCTGGATGCATATAGGTATGCGTGTACGACGAACGATGATCTTTAGCTTTCGAATATTCGCTCAAGACTAAAATGCAAGGGCAGACGGCGTACTTGCCGTGCCCTATGAGGCAGCGCTTAACGAGAGTGAATGCGATTATGGAGAGAGTTAGAGCAGTTCGGGCTGCTGCTAAGCCGAGTACAAATAATGCTTATATATGTATAAGTAGACGAAAGAAGGCCGCTGCCGTGCGTAGGCATTTGCGGTAACAAACGATTTTACAGTGGGCATTGCAATAATTGACATCGAGAGGTGCATTTACTTTAGCCCTGTTTAGGGTTTATGCTGCTTGACCCGACAGGTAATGTTGGAGGAAAAACACAAAAGCTCAGTTATTAAGAACGGGTTCTGTTAAATTCAAGTGAACAACCTGAACAGCCCTATCGGAGTAGCTCTTTTTTGAACAGTCTACAGAAATAATCAGGTCTGCCATTGCAAAAAATTGCATAAAAAAACAAAGCTAATCTTCAAACAGCACTTGTTGCTTTTTAAGCCAGGTTCTCGATGTGTATAGGATTTTATTAGATATTCAATTTGTGGTAAAATCTCCCAAAAGGATTCCACTTAATTTTTTGATATTCAATTTGTTCCTTCGGCCATTGTGTAATAAATAAATAGCACCACCACCGCAAGCAATTTTTAAATAGTTGCCCAATTTACATTTTAACTTTAAGGAAAGTTTAAGCACATTTTTAGAAATGGAAGACTCTCATAAACCTAACCTTACCTAATATACAAAAAAAAATTTCTTCATAGAAGAAAAAATAAATTATTTAAGGAACTTCATTGTCAAAGGCCGCGGCTCTACCTTACACCCGGTACTCAATCAGTATATATGTACAGTTGTGTTCATGGAAATAGCAGTGTTGCACGTCACCTCTTTCAAACTCGTTTTAGAGATATTTCTAGTCTTCCAAATTGAGCAAGTGATACTTTTTTAGAAAGCTTGGAATGTAAGCATTATAATCCTGAAGAAATTTTGTTACATTTGAATTCCATCTTCTTGTTTTTCATTACTTCAGACAATTACCCATGAAATCTGCTGTTCACTAAAATAGCAGTGAGGGGATAAAAACATTTTAAAAATATTAAAAACCAAACCAATAAATTTAAAAATGTCACCATCAGCTTTATTTAATTATGGAATATTTTGATAAACAAAATTTTTGGACATAGCGGTAATTTTTTTTTGGAGCATAAAAGATATAATTGACTAAAAATAATTTGACTAAAAACTAAGGGCAGGAGGCTTATAGGGATTAAAAACTAAGTTGTTTTAGACTTTCACTATTGTATTTAAGCCAAATAACTATAAAAATTAGACTAAAAATCGAGTTGCTATGCGAAACGGAAGACGAAGACGGATCAAGAATATATATACTCAGTCCAGATGACTGAGCAGGCCACTCCAAAACTTGTACATAGATTGCCCTGAACCATTCCTTTGCTTTCTTGCTGGTCTGTTTGGGGTCATAGCTCTGTTGAAAGACCCATACGAGCGGCCTTTCGTATTTTGCAAAAGGTAGCATTACTGCCTCCATGATATTCACGTATACGTCCTGATGGTTTTTATCCAACCTATTGGACATTACACTAAACCCACCATGCTTAATGGTTTTTGTGGTGTACTGGGGCTTGTATTCTATGTTCCTATGTATGTATTCTATGATCGAGATACCTTTCCACCAAACAAAACCGCTTTAACTCATCTGACAATAAAATTATTATCAATTGTCTTAAGCTCTTTAACCTCGGTAGCAAACTTGAAGGGATTCTTCGTGCTCTGACGAATCAGTATTTTTCCATTAAAAGGGGTCATAGATCGTTTACGTCCGCGTGTTTCAGGCTTTTCTTAATAGTTTATGGAGTTTTTATTCATTTTATTGGAGCAACATAACCAATCGTCCAATTTCTCTGTAACTTTTCCCGTCTAATATCAATGTTTAGACAAAATCGCACTTCTCCGCAGTGCAGTGTTTTTTTGTACGTCCCATTGTAATGATTACACTGCTCAATAAACTGCAACTTTTTATTTTTGTTGTAGACCAAAATTATTTTTTCTAATAGATTTAGAGATTTAACATTTTTTAAAGAGTTATAATTTTTATATGGTTAAATTAAAGGGTTTTCTTGAACGAATTTTTTAAAATTGATTATGTTTTATTTAGAGGTGGTGTTTCTATCTTCTATATTTCTATCAAATAAGGCTGATGTCAGAGTGCGCGCGAGAAGCGAAGCGAAGCGATGCGATGCGAGATGCGATGAGCAAAGCGAGAAGATGGCAGAGTGAGAGCTGTGCGAGAAGCGAGCTACATTGATCTGTATTAGTCCTTAATGTGACTATCACATTCATTGCTCTCTTGGTATCATAGTAAAAAAAGGTTTACTTCAATAATTACGTTTTCTATTTTATCTCCACGGATGTTTTTAAAACAAACGGTAATTAAAGCACAGAATGCAACAGAATGCAAGAAAACAATCGTACACTCTCAGAGAGTTGAAGCGATAAAGCAGGTTGCAAACTGCTTTCTCGCTTTGCTCTCGCTTTATCGCTTGAACTCCCAACTCTCTTCGCTCTCACTCTGACATCTTTCGAGCGATTGCACTTAAAAAAGCTTGTAGTGGTTTATCGCTCATTCTCGCCCAATATTATCGCTTCGCTTCTCGCGCGCACTCTGACATTTACCTAACTAAAGTTTCTTAGAACTTAGAACTATTGAACTTTTCAGTTCCGAAAAGCTGATAGATGTAGCTATAGATGTAGTTTGTAGCTGCAGCTTAACATCTAGAAGGTAGGCTTTTAAATTTCTTATTTATTGCGGTATTTTTCCCAAAAATTTTTACTTAGAAAACTCAGGAAACGTCGAAGGTTTTAGATAGATAGATTAGACGTCGTTTAAGGTTTCGCTTGTAAGAATTGATGGATAAACGGCTATGCCGAATTCATATGCCGAATTTTGACAATAAATTCCGTTTAGTACCATGTTATTTTATTATTACAAACACAGATTTTTGATATTTTTGGCATAAAACGGTGTCATTTTGGGTCACAGCGGAAATGTCGTGTTGACTAGCGTTATCTAAAGATTTTTATTGTGTCGATCAAAAATAAACATTAAAGTGGATGTTACAGCTGGCATATTAAATCAACTGGAAGGCATGTGGTGTAAATTTTTTTCAATTTAAAAACATGTTTAACGTTTTCGCTTTGACTCAATGAGTTGGGACATACACAATTTTTTGTCCAGCTTTTCACCACTTTGTTAGAGTAATTTTAATTAGTAGGGGAAGGTAGGCAGTTGTGGACATAGTTTTGTTTTTTAATCATATATTTTTACCTGAGGCATATTATGCGGACATATGCATATCAATGGAAAGCTAGAAACCTCAGCTAACTATTTTTGAAAGAATTACATTAATATCTCCCATTGAAAAAAAAGGCAGTTTTGCGATATTTTTTTTTGGTAGGGGGTTGTGGACACCTTTGTAAAATGAGCTTAAATATAGAAAGTATGAAGTTAAACGCAATGAAATTAATCAATAACGAAAGTTTATTAATTTTAAAGGCCATCAATGGCAAAAAGAATAACGAGAAAGGGGCATCATTCCACGTCAGAAGCACAATTCGCGCATGTGAAGTAGCTGGCACGCATGTCAGCACACTTCAAGTGGACTGGCCGATCACATTCATTGCAGTGAACGGAATTTGAGGAGGTCAATTTTTTTGGCAACGTCTTCATGCAAATGATGCAGAAGTCCTCGTCCTCATCTTCCTCGTCCGATGACTTCTGCTTCTTGGAACGCTTAGATGGTTTGGCACGTTTTGCTGGCATTGATGTGCCGCCGCGCTTAGCTGGTGTTTTGGCTGGCGTGGCCGAAAGCTCCTTGATAAGCTTACCGAGTCTTGCCAAATCCTTGGCCGTCTTGGCCGCTTTTTTCACAGCACGCTCTTCAGCTTTCTTCTTCAAAGTTGTCAAAACTTCCGGTGAAGTTAAAACAGAGCTGCTCATAGTTTTACGACCCCGATTGGATGGCTTCTTCGGAGTCACACCATGAAGCGGACCAACCTCATCCAAAATCGACAGACTGCTCAGAGATGTTGAACGAGAAATGGAAGAAGTGGACGGCCCTGGTGGCGTGCAAACTTCTTCGACGTGGCCAACAGCCGGATCAAGCAATACCACGATGCGGCGCTGCTCTTCCTCGCCCAATTCATTTTCGACGGCAGCTCCTACTTCATTTCTTTCGACGGCTTGAACATAATCAGCAACAGTGAAAATGTCTGGATCGTATGGTGCGATTCCTGTTGCCCTTCAGGTAGCGTATGAGAGAGGTTCGGGGAATGGCAAACGCCGCAGAAGTCGGTTTTACGGATTGCTTTTCCACCAAGCATCGTTTAATGGCATTTGTCAGCGCATTAAAATCAATTCCCGTTAAATCGGACGATTTTTTTGAATTTTTCTTCGACGACATGACTAAAAACATCGAAAAAATGCATAAAACACTATTAAAATAATTTATATTGACATCAACGACAATATTTCACGATTTGCCAAAATAAAAATTGGGTGTCCACAACTCCCGACATTCAAAGGTCCACAACTCCCTTGAGCAGCCATTTTGAAATCATATGAAAACAAATTTTTCTGTGTAGATTGTGTCCGAACCCGGTATTGAATCTCAAAGAAAACTAAATTTCGCGTAAAAAAATCCATTGCACTCACCTTCTCACTTAACACACTTCACACGGTGACACTTTAAAAAACGTTCAAAGAAACTTTAGTGATTTTTTTCGAGGTAAAAAAAATTACTTGTTTGCAGCACAAAGCAGACGCGTCTGATCACTTTGGTATTTGGTACAAAAACATCGTGATACTATCGCGCACACATGATATTTGTCAGATCTGTCAAATCTGCTCTGTGTCAAAAGTTGCACAGGGGTGTCCACAACTACCGAATGTCCACAACCCCCCACTTTACCCTATTACAAAAATCAGAAATAGTAATTTAATATACATTTTTCAATATAAATAAAAAATCAGACTTATTTGTATTTTTTAAATAAAAGTAAAAAAAATGAGTTATTTCTGATTTATATAAAAATAAGACTTATACTTTACATTTTCATTTTGTTCATATAATATATTTCCAATATTTTTTAAAAGTATCTATAGAAATTAATTAAAAGTTTTCCCACGGTATCCCTATTTGTGTTAGTCGATTCGAGTCGAGAGTTACATTCTGCCTTGAAATAATCTTTTTACCATATTTAGAAAAAACAAAGCGTATTGGTTATATGCAATGTCACAACTTTTCTTACTTGAAATGACTTATGTACGTGCGCTTTGAAGCTTTTGAATAGTTTGCCTAGTGTTGTAGCCTTTTCTTCACACAGCACACTTACCGGTAAGGGTGTGATGACTGATGTTAAACCTCGATTCCCACAGGCCACCATCCACCATTATGGAAAACACAGCTGAAAACAACCATTTTGTGCTCTGAATTGGGAGAGCCGCCCGGCGCTCGGGCGGCCACTAGCTTGAGCTGGGTTTTCAGTTACGGTCCCACCCCCACGATCGTTCGCCGTCTTGTTCGGAATACATACCTACCTACTACTTCGAATACATATACATAATTTTGTGAACATTAGTTACTACATATTACTGAAAACATTAGTTAAAACATTAGTTACTACATATTACTGAAGTGAGTGAAGTGGAATCCATAGGTCGCCGGTATGATTTGACTGGCTTGGGACTGTGAATACCTGGTGATCCGCCCCCTACAAAACACCAACGTTGCTGCCAAAATGTAAAGTGGCGTTCGACAAATAAATAAATTTGATAAGGAAGAAATTTTTGCAATGCTTAATTATTTTAAAGGAAGTGTTGAGCTACTGAGCTTTTTTAGCAGCGTATTTTTACGAAATTTAATTAAACACAAATGGATTTGGTTTCAATGTATATATATGTATATTGTGTATATGTGTATGTTCGATTTGTTGCCTTAGCGAGAGAGGTTATGGTAGCAACCACGAAACGAAAATTAACGATACGACGTTTGCTCACGAAGACGATCAAATTTTTAGTAAGTTCTGCTCTGCTGATGAGCCTCCCTCACAGCTCTTGTCGGACGACGAATTTACGGAAAGGGCGATGTAGCGATTAGGAGCGTAGGGAGTAAGGGGGCAGCAGCAGCAGCGATGCATTGAGAGTAATGTAAAGAGAGTAAGCTATGCCTATCTCTGTGCTGCCATGGGCAGGCGCTTAGCCGAACATACTCCCCCCCCCGTTGAAGAGCACGGGTCTTCAACATCCTTCCTGGCAGCACTTCCTTTCTTGCTCCGGGGAACGTCTTTAGCGCAGATACTCCGGACACTATGTCTGTCACGATAATAGGTTCTATCACTCGAACGAGGGGCCACGTCAGATGAGTTACCTGTGAATAGAGAAGCAGAAACTCGGGACTGGGACATCTCTACAGCAACAATCCATCCTAGCTTAGTTTCCTGAAGATGTGGTAGACCGCTTCCCAACTTGATTTGGCCAATGCAGAGAAGCTCAAAGGACAGAGCCGCTCCAATAAGAATATCAACAGGTTGGTACTGGTAGAACATCTTATCAGCCAAACATATGTTGGAGGGCATGTTCCATCGGGTTGTGTCAACAGTTCCGTTGGGTTGGTTGCTCGTAATGGTGGGAGCAACCAATGCCGAAATGGTCGTGGCACTGAAACTTCCGATTCTTCCTTCTTCAGCCGCAACTGTTGAGCTAGACTTGAAGTAATGATATGCACCTGCGATCCAGAATCGAGCAGGGCACGGCAAGGAGTGAATGTACCAGAGCTATTCCTAACACTCATTACGGCAGTGGCCAGCAGCACGGAGTCCCGTCTGTGACTCTGGGCGAAAAGTGACGTGGCTGATGACGTTGCAGTACATTTACTGCGAGATGGTATCGCATGCAATCGTGGAGCCGATGTTGAAGTCGAGAGTTGAGGCACAATGGAATGGGAAGCATTGGACGGAGATTCGAAATGAAGCAGTGTATGATGTCTGGAACCACATATTCGACAGGATCGCGAACGACATGTACGTTGACAATGGCCTGCTCGGAGGCAATTGATGCACAGCGACAGCCTCTTAGCTTCCTGAAAGCGAAGGCGAGGAGAAAGATTGCAGAACTGAAAACACCCATACGTGGAATGTTCTGGATCTCCGCAGAATGCACAAAGATTCGGCTTGGAGCTAGTTGCGATTAGGCAGTGTTTCCGATGACTATTGGTGTACATATTCTTAGCATGGTCTTCGATCTCCAATCTCTGGCAACTCTCTTCCAAGAAGGTAGCAAATTGCTCGGCTGTAGAGAGGCTATCCAAAGACGACGTTTCTTCCCACTTGTCTCGTGTGGCACTGTCCGCCCTCTGCAGCAGGCTTTGTATCACAATGCAGTCAGCGACCTGCTCCTTTGTCCATAGATTCTTTAAAGCCCGCAGATTAGCAATTGCGGTATCTGCCAAGATCCGGAGTTTAGATACATATGCTTCTTCAATTCGCTGCACAATTAGAATGTCGGCGACATGTTTCTGAAATATTAAACGCCTGTTATGGAATCGTTTATTGAGCAAATCTAGCGCGATAGGATAGCTGGCCTGGCAAAATTTAAGTGACAAGATCGTGTCTAAAGCAGGTCCTTTCAGGCAGGATCGTAAGTGATGTAATTTCGCCACATTCGTTAGGTCAGAATCCTTGTCAATTATGGAAGAAAACATGATCCAAAACGCAGAGTATTGTGAGTAGTCCCCGCTGAATTCCGGAAGCTTTAACTCCGGTAGGCGAGGCCGATTCTGCACTACAATCGTAGCTGTTCTGTGGCCTCTGCAATATGGTCCGTCGGCATTGTTGAGCAAGGGAGCATTATGGGCCGCCGATTGTTCAATTGATGCCTAGTGCTAGTCTCCAACAGAGACAGAGTTGCTCCAGCAACTCGTCCCTCAAGGGACTACCGATCTCATCAAAATCAATCCTTTCCAGGGCATTATGATGCTCATTGAAAGAAGCAACCAGATCCAATAAAGAGTTTAAACGCACGTTCAACTCCTCTTCTCTGAGCCCACTAATCTTCTCCTTGCCGACGGCATTTCCAATTCTCCGCGCTGCACTTAGCATGGCTTGCACCTCCTCTCACCTCACCTCCACGTTCAACTCCTCTTCTCTGAGCCCACTAATCTTCTCCTTGCCGACGGCATTTCCAATTCTCCGCGCTGCACTTAGCATGGCTTGCACCTTGCGCTTGTAGTACGCAATGTCCACATTGAGAGACAAGGGGGAATCGACAGCGATAGGGGAGGGGGTTCCATCAGAAGATATTGCGTGCGTTTGATAAAGCAAACGTCGAGGTTAAATGCCGGTGAATAGCTTCGAACAGTTTGAAAGGCACTTCCCAATCGATCACAGCGCTCGAACACACGGGCACAGAACAGCAGTGAGAGTTCGTAATTTGCCAACAACAACAATGGCATACACACTGAGAGCACCGAAACCGTAACGAAACAACAGCAAACAGAAGGTAAAACAGATGACGCGAGAACCGTTGCTTGTGCACAACTGAGGAACCGAATAACCGTGGTTTTATGCGACTAAGGCAACGACAAAATTTGGATAAATGCAATTGTTTATGTTTTTTATGATTTGATTGTTTTTTAATCACGTCGGGGTCACCAAAATGTTGAGCTACTGAGCTTCTTCAGCAGCGTATTTTTACGAAATTTAATTAAACACAAATGGGTTTGGTTTTAATGTAAATATATGTATGTATATTGTGTATATGTGTATGTTCGATTTGTTGCCTCAGCGAGAGATGCAACAATAACCACGAAACGAAAATTAACGATACGACGTTTGCTCACGAAGACGATCAAATTTTTAGGAAGTTCTACTCTGCTGATGAGCCTCCCTGACAGCTCTTGTCGGACGACGAATTTACAGAAAGGGCGATGTAGCGATTAGGAGCGTAGGGCGTAAGGGGCCAGCAGCAGCAGCGATGCATTGAGAGTAATGTAAAGAGAGTAAGCTATGCCTATCTCTGCGCTGCCATGGGCAGGCGCTTAGCCGAACAGGAAGGATGCCAATAAAAAAAAAAGAGTCGCATAATGGATACATGAATAATGCGTCAGAAGGGAGTTAGTAATAGATATGATATGGTAGATCTGGTCTGATGAGCATGTGAGATGGCTCAGAGGCGGCCTAGGTGAGGCCAGCGGACGGGTCGCAGGTTACGAATAGCGAATGACCTACCTTTGAAGGTAGGCCAGCTGCGAATAAGCGGTCATCCCTACAGAAAGCACCGAAACAAGCAGTCACGGACAGCTAGCGGGTGTTCGCGAAGTAGATACTTTCCCAGATTCCCAGGAACCAGTTAAAGTTGGTGGAAGCGGCACTGGCCGACCGCTGCTCAAACTGCTGGATAAGCACTAACCTTTGGCTTCAGTGCGGTAAGCATCAGAATTTACAAGTCGGATGCAGCGGCCGAGGCACGTCCTGTCGACAACCCAGTCCAACAGGATGTTGCCTCCGAGATCGAAGCACCCTATGACGCATTGATGCCAGCCCATGACGGCTACTGTTCCGACTCTGATGCGCGAGTTCGAGGCTCGGACGCCGACAAAACAGTGGTGGAGAACTCTGTCGATGTCTCTAAGACTCCTACATATAAATCTCCACCACTGTAAAGCAGCATCCGCTGCCCTTATACTCTGCTTGGAAGCGAGCGGAGCAGGCGTTGACACGAGCTAAACCAGACCCTTTATTTTCTCTCGATTTCCTTATTTTTCGCGCGATCGTAATAGATCGGGCTCTGCCGATCGTGCGCAGTAAAAAAGAATTTGGCTTTTTATACCCGGTACTCAAAGACTATAGGGGTATATAAGATTTGTGGTGATAACGGATGTGTATAACGCCCAGAAGGAAGCGTTTACGACCCCATAAAGTGTAGATATTCTTGATCAGCATCAATAGCCGAGTCGATATAGCCATGTCTGTGTGTGCGTCTGTCCGTCCGTTCGTCTTCATTAGCGCCTATATCTCAGAGACTATTAAAGCTAGAGCAACTAAGTTTTGTATGCAGTCTGCTCTGTGATCACACTGCTCCAAATGTGTTGCAAATTTCGCCCCGCCTCTTTTCACCCGCACAAAGGACGAAAGTCTGGCGCATTCACAATTTTGAAGATACAAGAAAACTAAATCCGCAGAATCATAGAGAATGACCATTTCTATCATAGCACTGAATCTGAATCAGATCGGACTAGTAATATAGCCACAATGAAGAAAACCATTTCGAAAGTCATCGTACCCTCTCGCTCTCTCTCACACGCGACCCCATCTGCTTTGCCTATTCGAATTTTTTGACGCCTAGTTCTCAGAAACTATTAGAGCTAAAGCAACCAAACTTTCTTCCCAAACTCCTGGGACATCAAACCAGCACAAGTGTATTTCAAAAGTTTACCACGCCCCTTTCCGCCCCCACAAAGGACGAAAATCTGTGGAATCAACAATTTTTAAGATAAAAGAAAACCAAACACGCAGAATCATGGAAAATTACCATATCCACCAGATGTCCGAATCTGGATCAGGCTGGATCAATATTATGGCCAATATTAAATTTCGATGGCTACGCAACGCCTGCCAAACAATATTGGAAACATGTATAAAAATTCCAAAAATGGTTTGACTTCATTTTTTGAAATATTTTTTGCCCAAAATGTAATTTGTCCCTTTTGCGAACATATAATAAATTGCATAAATGGCAAGCCCACATATGTATGTATATACTGACAGAGTACCGGGTGTAAGGTAGAGCTGCGGCCTTCTGCGGTGACGATAGTCATCTGTGGGCCGTCAAGATTAAATTTTTCTCATCAGAAAAAATTATCTAAATGAAAAATATTGAAAGAAGCTATGTAAACAAAATAAAATTAAAATTTCATACCGAGACCCAGTTTGTCTCTTAGTTATTTTCTGCAAACTAGAGTCGAGCTATTTTGTGGTGGGGTTTTAAGAAAGGAGCCTTCTTTAAAACTCCTCGGACAATATTTTTGGACGACTGCAACGTCCACCAAACAGTCATCACACAGGCTGACTGCAACCTGCAGCAAGTGTCGTGTACGATTCAAACGAATTGCTCGCCTTTGATATGATATGATGCGACGTTTATCTCGGTCTGAGAGCTTTGGTCTTCTACCTGTGTTATGCTTAATACCGTATTTGCTCGGATCGCATAACAATTTAGCAATAACGCAGCGTGTACGACTCAATAATCGCGAAATTGCGCTTACAGTAAAGCCAGCTTCATTGTACACACTTATTCTCCCTTTTTCCTCTTCGTTCAACACACTTCCCCGCGGCATTTTATTCGAAAATCATTAACTTGTGGGCAACAATAGAAAAAAATTAAATAACGCCAAGCATCTCTCTCCAGCCGCTATAGCTCAAATGTGTCGTATAGTTTTGATACACTTGCAGTCAAGCATAAAATATAGCTTCTGTGCTTTTTTCGCATTACTCGAAAATGCAAGATGCAATGAGAGACAAGAACATCAGTTTTTGTTCATTACTCTTTCTGCTATTAATCTGCTGACTTTGTTCTGTCCCTTTATGCTTTTCCCTTCTCCTACGAGGGTCGATAATGAAATTTTTGAGGTGTTATATAGTTTTTGCAGGAGTGTATTATTATAGCCAGAAGATACAAATTAAATTGGCTATGCAACGCCTGTCAAGCGCTCTCTCTCTCTCGCACACACTTCTACTTCTCAATTATGTAGTTATACATGTACCAGAAAGGTAGAAATGTAGAAGCAGATATAAAAATTCTATGTAAACAAAAATGGACACAGATAATATCTAATATATAAAGATCTCCCATTGGAATCAACTTAATTTTTTTAAATTTTATTTTTTGTCCAAAATTTAATTCGTCCCTTTGCGAACATATAATAAATTACATAAATCGTAAGTTCATACATAAACATACATATATACTGATTAAGTACCGGGTATAAAGTAGTGCCTCTCGTTTTTTTTTTTTGGATTTATAGCCATCAATACTATTCTATAAGGCCACCTGAAGGTGCCAAAGAATTTAAGGCTGGTTGCTTTGAAGACCATTTAACGTCAGCAATTAGGAGGGTTTCGTATCATAAACCTGCGGGAAATCCCACCTTAATTACATTAGAGCTTTATAATTTCGAGTATAATTACGTAGAGGGTTAAACCTTTTTTCTTATACATAGTACGGCTGCTGACTGATGCATTTAGATAATTTCTCAGATCTTCCGATGACAGAAAAGGTTTTTTTTTGTAAGCCAGGTTGGTGTCGAATTTTCTCAGATTTTGTGCTTTTTTTTCCGCGTGTATTTGGTTATTTTTTTGTAGTAATCCCCTTTTTTTAATAGTTAAGAATTGTGGTCTGGTCTGACATTGGTTTGCCTTTATTTCGTAGACTTAAGCTCATCTTGAAACGAATAACAAAAAGGAAAACGAGATCTGCATGAAAAATTTTTCTATATCTTATTTTAATTTTCAAAAATTGTAAAACAAAATAAGAACAAATAATAAAAACCAAGCCAAGGTGTTTTTAGGTATGAAAATTGTTCCAAAAACTAAATATTTGGCATCAAATGGGTATTCGAATATCATTTGTTATTTTTTCCATCACTGAATATATTATTCCCACGCACGGCAGCAGGACATTCTTCTACTTTTTCTCGACTTCATCTGGCTCGTCTCTCTCGATCTATCGCTCGATTGCTTGTATTAGGGCACAGACCCTTCTGCCTCCATTTCTTGCACTTCGTCCATCGTTATTAAATACAATAAAATACACTAAAAGCCACCGCAATAAACCACATATCGCAAACATTCGCTGCATGGCAGAGCTATGTATGTGTAACTACCGGGTAACGGACTACCTCAGGCAAAGCCCTGATCCACGTTCCGGCACTCGTAAAGGTAATAAGGTAGAGGGTAATAATTCTGCCGACGAACTTTTCCTTTTCTATTGGAGAAACCGCAATTATCGTTGCCTTTGCCTGCATGCAGGCGTCTCATGTACGACACTTTCGAGCAAAATGCAAACTGGCAAAATTTGTCCAGTTTCTTCCGCCACTGCCCTTAGCTGGGTTGGTTTCTTGCTCCGATTTTCCAGACAGACATTTGCAGTTCTAAGCCACCGGATGGGGGCTCCGTGTTAACATCTGTCGGAACGTTATTTAAAGGGTCCGATAACAATAATTGGTTTTCTTAGGGCTCATGCGGGAATTAACTTCTAACCGGCGGCCGTTTGTTAATTTTTGACTTTACAAAAAGAAGAAGAAGAGACGAGTGGTCAACTTTATCCTCACGACAAAAAACACTAGTCGACACGACTTTTCCGCTGTCGCAAAAAACGACTTTTCCTGATAGATTTGGATGTTTAAAAATTTTTAAAGAATGTTGATTTTTTTTTCAGAGTAGTTTTTTTTAAGAATTTAAAAAAAATGTGGTATTTTTTGTCATACTTAAGTGTCTTACAACTGGTTGTATTGAACTTTGCAGTTAAAAAAGCTGACAAATGCAGCTATAAATCTGACTCAGACACTTTGTAGCTGCAACTTAACGTCTGGAAGATATTAAGCTCTCAAATTTAAATTTCATAATTTTTTTTCGATATTTTTCCCCGAAATGTTTACTTTGAAAACTCAGGAAAAGTCGAAAAAAAAATATATATGCGGCGTGAATATTGACGCTAACGTATCACAACACATTTCCTATTGGCCAATTCTGGTCGCTTCTAGTCAATGGCAATCTAAAACCGGTCTAATTTTGGGCAATAGAGTTCAGAGTTGAATGTTTGCCTCCTTTCCCTTAAACGATAGTCCTACTTTTTCAAAAACCCAAGTGTAAATCAGTGTCACCAATATTTTTCAAATGAACACATACCAAAAAATATATAAATAATATAATATAATATAATAAAATATAAATATATAATAAGATGTGTCATATAATAATGGAAAAACAAAATTTGTTTAAAAAAATTGCGCAATTTACAAAAAACAACAACAATCAATTTTTGGCTCGAAAAAGGTTAGACTTTGAACATTAAAAACTAGAAGCGACGGCTACGAAATTTTTTTTACCTAATTTCATGATAACTCGGGGTCTATCCAGGAAAAAAATTTCGTGAATTTTGGAGAGGTTGTCCACGTAGTTAACATTTACCAGAAATTTAATTTTGAATTTGAATTTTTTTACTTTGAATCTAGGCTTCAAAAAATTGGGAGTGAAAAATTAGTTTTGGAGTCAGTAAGCCAACGACCCGAAATCCACTGCTCAAAATACAATGCTTTAGTTTCTATATAATGTTAAAAATCAGTAGAATTCGCTGCCGCAATCTTCAGATCTTAGTCGCATTGAACAATTGAGAACATTTAGCAAAGTAATTAAACGTAAAGGGTATCCAAATTAATCCTAATAGTCGCAATTTTATTTTTTCATTTTTTGTTGAAGTTTTTGGTTTTGTACACCTGTTATTGAAAATCATGCCCCTTTGATAATTTTGTATTTTAAGAAAAGTTTATTAGTTAAATATTAAGGAGTTTAATCAAGATAAAGCATGAAAATGTACTATTATTCCTAAATTATAAAAGTTTTTGAACTACAATGTTGCACAACATGTTGGTTAGTATAGTTATTCTGGTAAGTGTATGTATATGTGTCTACCCCGGTAGTCTAGGAGCATTGGTTGTACATATGTATATACATCCACATGTACGCGGTATTGTAAATGGTGAATATATTGCAAAAGAAAACGTGAGTGGCCGATTTATGTTCGTAATACCAAGCACTATGCCAATCATTCTAATTGGGTATTAAAAAGCCAAAAATCCTTGGATAGACTACATTTATTCACCGCTACTTTCTGATACAAGGCAGTTTTGCGTTAATCGTTTTTGCTTTGCAATATTTTTTTTTGCATAGATTCTTCGTGACTCACATAGATAGATATATAAAGCTTGCTTATATATGAGAGAATACATTTAAATTATTTATATGGATAAATTATCCAGATATTTCGACACTTACCAGGTTTTTTCAAAACAGCAGAAACATTTTGAAACAATAGTTGCCTCTCCTCCACGGGAACGTTTAATACCCTGTTGGGCAAATCTCGCAGGGCGCTCGACAACTGAAACATAAAACATTTTATTTAAAAAAAGTTATGATATTTAACATAACAACCTGAGAATCCACCATCTTCGCCAAAACGTGTACCAATCTAATGATTTCTTGGAGTTCGATATAGTAGTAATGTATCGATAAAAGAACTACTTTCGATATTTAACAACGTACGTAAAATAAATGGTGTTATAGCCTTTCCCACACAACACGTTCTCAGGAAACAGTGGGATTAATTGACAAATGTGAAACCTCGATAAGCACACATGGAAAATACAATTGACAACAACAAACAATATATTGATGGTGTCGTTCGATATCATCAAATCAATGAATTCGATGAGAAAAAATTTCATGCAATTATTTTCATGAAGGTATGCCAAGCAGGGTGTTGACAGTTGTAAGTAAATTGCAATACAAGTAAAATTTTATACACAACACTATGGTATATCTGTTTTAGAAGCGGTACGGCACTTTTTCTTTTCGTTATAGTTTTCAAAATTTAATGCATTTCAATTGACTAATGGTTAACATCGGCTCTCCAGAAAGTTGCAACGATTCGACTCTATATCAAAATTTGAGCCTTGGACAACGGATGGAAACGTGAGCAATATTGGAGGAGATACACAAAAGCTCTATTAATAAGAATTGAGTTCTGCTTAATTTTAGTGAGCAACCTGAACACCGCGATCTGCATTTGTCTGCAGAAAATCAGCCATCGCAAAAAAATAGCTCTAAAAAACAATAAAAAACTGTTAAAACATTCTTGATTCCTTTTATTTATTCGCCTTCTTCTTCCAAATAAATTAAACTAAAACTTGAGGATGAATTTTGGCTCTTCACCAATTGCTGGAGAGTATTGATCCACTTAAGAAAGGTAAATAGAGAAGATTAAAACTCGGTGGAGCGATTACATTGTCGCACGAGCTTCTGCCTAGGAGCCGTTGGCCTGCACTCGAGAGGCCAGCGGATCATATTTCGCTGCTGATAAACATCCGCAGTGGAGCTGATGGTCTGCACGAGGCGCTGACGGTGCAGAACGTCGGACCGCTGCCCAAGCAGCGCTGCCGCGAGGGTGGGTAGTTTTAAGTAAAATTGTATTTTTTTATCTTTAGATTTATTCAGATTAATTCTCACTTTTAACCGCGCCAGTCGAGCCGGATAATAAACGATTAAACTTACACCCGCGAGTTTCATTGCCGTTGGCCGAGCCACGGTACCACTAATCGGGAATACTAATAACTTAATTTATATATTCAAAAATATTGTAACAAGATTTTTTTGCTACCGGCGGGCTTTTACACGTTGGGATTTGGACAAATTTTGTAAGGCGGCAGCTAAGGGAAGGTTGCTATTAAATTATAGCTATTGTGCCGTAACACACTTACACTTTTTTTTCGCTTTTTCCAGTTTATTCCAATACCTAACCTTCTAAGGCACGTTTTTACAACTTTTTTTTTACAAATTCAATCTCTCTTCTCCTCTTGCTTCTCCTTCTCTTCGTTTTCTTTCTTCCTACTGTCCAAAGTCCACCCGATCGAGGTGGACTCAAACTATCGATAAGCCTGGTCCAGGGCTCTAAGGGCGCAAACTTCGAATTTTCGTTACAATATATATTTAATTGTATGGTGTATTGTATTATAAAATGATATATTTGAACACATATAAAAAAGTAATATGCGCTAAAAAAAATTATATATATCATCATTGAATATGGATATTAATGACATATAAATGGGTAATAAATGGGTCCATACGGATTTTAGTGCCACACTTGCGGGTCAAATTTGAATTCATCCCTATTTTTCTGATGCGAATGTCCATGTCCATTATTTTAAAGCGTCAATGAAATCACAACTTACAATCAATTCTAAAGTAATGGGTGTTTTCTTAGACAGCGGCGTTGTAAGAAACCAATTCAAACAAGATATGTGCACACATACAGCTAAATCTCAGCCTCACATACAGAGCGTTTGTACTTTACTATTCTGACATTTTATGTGTTCTTCTTCAGCTTCTTTGATGAATTGGCAGGATGGATGGGGGTGGGTGTGGGTTGCTGGGACACTTGGACGTAGGAAGAAAGAATTCTGTTATTTTTTTATTTTTATTATATAAATTATTATATTATTACTACCTATAAAAAAGCCGTAAACATACATACACTCATATGTACATATAGACATAAAGTCGCCGCTCAAATTGGCTTCCGATTGAAGATCGGTACCCTGGGAACAACACGAGGAGGCCATTACACCTGTAATTGGGTCAAAACTTAATCTGACCTTTGAGTTGACTTGGTATGACTTAATTTAAAAACTTTTCAATAATTTAGTCACATCCATATTCCCCGCCTAGACTTAAATCTATTAAATATTTGAACATGGTTAGGTTAGGTTAGGTTACAGCGGCTGCCCGACTCACTGGGAGCCCAGCACACTTAGGCCGTTTCCGGCCTGTTGTGATACCGCGGGGGAATCTACCCCTTCTCGCATTGTGAGACCTAAGGTCAACAGTTGTCCCAGCCTGCAGCTTTTATGAAGTTAGCTATCTTTCTGGGACATATGGTGGACATTACCGAAATGTCTGAAATGAAGGGCGAGCCCAAGTGCTCAGCCCAAGGCTACAGCCTTCTTCTGCTGAGAGCTGGGCAAGAGCAGAACAAATGTTCCACCGTTTCCTCCTCTTCCTCGTCTCTGCACCTACGGCAAAAGTCATTGAATGGGGCGCCCAGTCTATTAGCGTGGGTACTTATTAGCCAGTGTCCCGTTAGGGAGCTTATGACTGCGCTACACCTTCGTCTGCCGAGCTTGCATAGCTCAGAGATGCGCTTCCTGTCTATGGTTGGCCATGTTTGCCGAGTTATTCGACAACGTGGAGCTGATTGCCAGTTGTTGTCTATTAGTTGCTTATATTGCTCTTTTATTATTAGCCATCGGCATACGAGTATCCTCCTTTGCGGCAATCTGCAACGGTGGCCGAGTTTGCGGAGATCGCATTAAGCGATTTGATTGCGGCTTGGCTATCACTGTAGATATTTACGTGGGTTACCATGGCGGTTTCCTGAAGTTTCCTGAAGGCAGTTTAGGGCTTCCTTGATCGCAATGACCTCCGCTTGGAAGACGCTGCAGTGATCAGGGAGTCTAAAGGAGTGCCTAATGTTTAGCTGTTCGGAGTATATACCTCCTCCGACTCTATTGTTCAGCTTTGATCCATCTGTGAAGATGTTTAGGGCCCCTTTTGGGCCTGGGGGTCCATCACTCCACTCGTCTCTGTGGGGGATAATTGCATAGAAGGGGGTATCTGTGTATTCCCTTGGAACACAGTAGTCCGGAGACGGAATCTTGTATTTGCTTGTAAATAGCACAAGTTCTGTCTTTGAGGGATTAACTCCAAGACCTCGCGATTCTGTCCACCTTGACAGTCTCGCGAGCTTTGCGGTCATTAAGTCGCAGAGTGTTTGAGGGTATTTGCCCGAGAAGATAATTGCTACGTCGTCCGCGTATGCCACGACTTTGCAGCCCCCCCCCTTCCAGGTCACATAGAATCTTGTTGACTGCTATGTTCCATAGAAGGGGGGATAGGACACCACCTTGCGGTGTGCCTCTACTGACAAACCTTGTCTGAGTGGACGATCCCATCGATGATGTCACCGTCCTGCATGTGAGCAATTGATCAATGAGCATCACCAAATGACGATCCACCCCAAGGTCAGTCAGCGCTTCCGTAATGCCACCCGGTATGACGTTGTTAAAAGCTCCCTCGATATCTAGAAAAGCGATTAGAGAGTATTCTTTGAGGTATAGTGATTTCTTTATCCCTGAAATTACTTCGTGAAGTGCCGTTTCCGTGGATTTTGCTTTCCGGTAGGCATGTTGTGCTCCTGACAACAATTGAGAATTTATGGTTGTTCTCAGTTGTAGGTTCTCTCAAAGGTTTTGAGAAGGAAGGATGATAGACTGATTGGTCTAAAGTCCTTTGGTGTCGAGTGCGAGGCTTTACCTGCTTTAGGGATGAAGACTATTTTTGCCTTAAACCAATCGTGTGGTATTCTCCCCACTACCAGTATCTTCTTAAAGATACATCGCAGCCAGTTGATGGCCGTGTCTCCGGCTTTTTGTAATTGGGCCGGAATGATCTGGTCCGGACCAGGAGATTTTAACGGATCGAAACTGTTTATTGCCCAGTTTATATTCCGTTTTGAGAAAATATACTCCGTTGAGGTGATCGAACCCTCACTAGGGAAGTGAGTCGGTCCATTGATGGAGCACTCTGGAAAATGAGTATCGAGAAGAATGTTTTGGGACTCCCCACTGGAGTTGGTCCACGTACCATCGCTTTTCTTTAGGTATCCCACCGAGGGGGTCGTTTTGGAGAGGATCTTGCGCAGTCTTGCAGCTTCCGACGTTACCTCGATTTCAGAACAAAATCTTTGCCAAGAGGCCCTTTTTGCCTGTCTGATTTCTTTTTTGTATAGGGCCAGACTATTTTAATAATCTGCCGTGTTGCTCCTCGTTAGCGCGTTTGGCCCTGTTGAAGAGGGACCTGCAGCTTTTTCGTAGGGTATCTATTTGTTTTGACCACCAAGGGGGTTTCTTTTTCCCCTTGTGTTGGTTTGATGGGCGTGCTGCCGTGAAGGCCGTGTTGCATGCTTTAGTAAACCTGTCCACTAGATGATTTAGATCGTGCTCTGTGTTCAGGCAGATTGGTGCCTTGGAGGGAAGAAGTCCCTCCATGACTGTGACATATTTTTCCCAGTTGGCTTTCCTAGGGTTAGCAAAGACAGTGGGTTTTGGGTTCTCGAGAGATAGTGTGGTCTCGATATACCTGTGGTCCGAAAAGGAATGGTCCCCCAGAACTTTCCAGTTCGTTACTAAGTCTGACATTTTGTGAGACACTAATGTTAGGTCAATTAGCTCTTGTCTATTCTTAATTATAAACGTAGGATCATTGCCCCGATTGCAGATAAGAAGATTAGAGTTTAGGATGAAGCTGAATAATGACTCACCCCTTACATTTGTGTCCGAACTCCCCCATTGGGTGTGGTGGGCGTTGGCGTCGCAGCCTATTACAAGGTCTATATCCGACCTTTCGCTATCTCTGGTGAGCTTGCGAACTAGGTCACCGGGAGGATCGCTTTCCTCATGAGCCATGTAGGACGACATCAGCCTTATTTGGGAACCTTGTAGTTCAAGGCTTGCCGCTGTGTTGTCACCATTGCTAAAATCGTGGAGCAGAAAAATATTTAAGTGCTTCCTTGCAAGAATGCAGGTACGGATTTTACCTTCTTTCTGAGCTACAATAAGCTTGTGCTCCTTCGTCGCTAATCCCCAGACCTTGTCTCCTACTACCCAATGCTCTTGGATCAGAGTATAAGGTCAGCGGATGCTGCTTTACAGTGGTGGAGATTTATATGTAGGAGTCTTAGAGACATCGACAGAGTTCTCCACCACTGTGTTGTCGGCGTCCAAGTCGTCCTCGATAGTGTCGTCGCGACACATCGCCTCGAACCCGCGTATTAGAGTCGTATCAGAGGAGTAACCGTCATGGGCTGGCTCTGGGTCGTCATCGGGTGCTTCGATCTCCGAGGCATTGGTAGCTCCGGGTTGCACCGCTGCAGCATTTTCAGGATGCGCTCAGGCTCCTTTTTAGAGGCGGGCACCCAAACTCTCGCTCTAGGCCTACTGGGCATCTCGCTCCAGTCGACTGCGACGAGCTTCGCCCTTGGGTACACCTCTCCGACTTGCTCTACCGCTGCTTTATAGAGCTGGATGGAGTGCTCATCTTCGCAGGCTATTATCTTTATACAACCCTGGTACCACCCCATGTCTTTACAGACTGGAGGGGGGCTGGGTTGCTTGTCCAGTAGATCGAAGCAGCGGTAGGCCAGTGTCGCTTCCACCCACTTCCACTGTTTCCTGGGGATCTTGGAGTCCACGCTGCCTTTATCCAGGACGCCGATCAGCGTCCTCTCCTTGGCGATTTGCGCGAACGACACGTTCGGCAGCACTCTGGAGCGCTTTGGAGCCGGTCCAGGAGTCTCCTGTAAGCGCTGCCTTTCAGTTTGCGGGGCTGTCGTCTTCGGCGGGGCAACCCTCTTCGGTGCCTCTTTGCCAAAGTTGGGCAGCACCTTTGATGCCCATTCGACCTTTTTCCGCCACTGGTCGGTCGGGCTGGACATCGTGCTTGCATTTTGCCGACGGAGTATGTTGCCAGCAATCCTCCTCTCGGCATACGTGTAAGCTTTGGCTTGGGCGCTAGTCAATGGCAACTCGCTCTCCGCAGCCTTACCAGCAGGCAGAGCAGCCACAGGATTGCAGAGCCACTCCACCAAGGTATCGGCTTTAGGAGGTGATTTACCACCCACCCCAGAACTAGAATGGGACCCCTTAGGGTTCGCCCTAGCGTCTTCCACCGTACAGGTTTTACCTACTGTATCGCGGGTCAGGCCAGGCCTTTGGGCCGATGCCTTCCCCAAAATGGGATTACTCCCAGTTGGCAGTTGGGGAGCGCCAGACTCGTTGTTGTTGTTTTTGTTTTTCTTTTATTGTTGTTTATTTTCCATAATTAATCCCACGATTTGCAAAGAAAGGGCGGTCCATCCGGGCAGAGATTCACTTTGCCCGGATAAGGCATCATTAGAACAGGGGGCTGCCGGTGTGAGATGAGTGTGGGGGTTGGGATGTGGGTAGGTAATTTTTTTTTTTTTTTTTTTTTTTTTTTAGGACGTTGATATGCAATGACTGCACCATCAAGTGGCCCAAGCGACACCAGCCGATGGCTGTTACGCGCGGATCCCAGGCAAGAAAGCAGCCCACCTCCCGCCCAACCGACCGAGGGGCGCTACCGCTTAACGAGCGACTCGTTAACCGAACCGATCGCGGACATGTATGAAAGATAGGTGTTAGACTAGTGTTCGAGGAAAAGTAGAACTAATCTAACTAAAGAAACGAAGTTATTACTAATTACGGGAAAGATATAAGAGTATAAGTAATTTAAGACTAGGAAGGGAGTTAGTGGTAGATATAATATGATACAGGGAATTATAATCCGAGCATAGGACCCTAACTGGTTCATGCAAGGAGTAATTCGATCTACAAAGCGAAAGGAATAAGGGTGTATAATTCCTAGAGCTTCTAATAGGAATCGTGAAGTTGATGCGGCTCAACAGGTCAGGGCTATCTACGTCACCCTTGATCAAGTTGTGCACAAAAATCACACCAAGCATTTTCCTACGATTAGCTAAGGTTGGAAGGTTTATTAAAAGCAATCTATTAGAGGAAGACGGCAGTCTCACACTTGCATCCCAGTTGAAGCCGCGAAGAGCAAAAAGTAAAAAGTTTTTCTGAACTGATTCTATACGGTCACGATGTACGTTGTACTGAGGGCACCATACACAAGAGCCGTATTCTAAAATCGGACGAACCAGAGAGGTGTAGAGAGTCTTTGTAATATAGGGGTCGTCAAATTCCTTTGACCACCTCTTTATAAACCCAAGCACGCCCATGGCCTTATTCACCATGGTAGAAATGTGTTCTGAAAACCTTAACTTGGGATCTAATAGAACACCAAGATCATCAACCCGGGTAATTCTCTCAAGAGAACCACCACAAAGGGTGGAAGGAACCAGAAAGGCGCTGGAGCGATGAAAAGTCATTACTTTACATTTTGAAGCATTAAGGTTTAATACATTTGCACAACACCAAGACTGAAATCTATCGAGATCGGATTGCAACCTGGATTGGAAAGAAATGTCCTTATACTGGACACAGAGCTTAACATCATCCGCATACATAAGTACTCGAGAGTATGTTACTACAGAAGGTAGGTCATTTATAAAGAGTGTAAAGAGTAAGGGGCCTAGAAGGCTGCCCTGAGGTACACCCGAAGTCACCATAACTGGAGAGGACAGGGAGTTTTTGAAAAGGACTCTTTGAGACCTAGAACAAAGGTAGCTAGAGATCCATCTCAGGAGATTGGGCGGGAACCCTAGAATCTCGAGCTTTTGTGCTAGGAGGGAATGGTTTACAGAGTCGAACGCTTTACTAAAATCGGTGTAAACAACATCAGTCTGCAAATTACCTTGAACGCCTTTTATTATAAAGGAGGTAAACTCCAATAAATTAGTAGTGGTTGATAGCCTTATAAATTCATGTTGAGCTGGAGATATAAGTGATCTGCATAGGTGCTGCAGGTGCGGAGTTAAAATTTTCGCAAACACTTTAGGAATAGCGGATAACTTAGATATACATACCTCTATAGTTCATTGCGTCAGACTTGCTTCCTTTCTTATGAAGAGGAATTATAAAGGACTCCTTCTATATCTGGGGAAAGCATGAAGAATTTATGGATAGGTTGAATAGTTTAAGCAGCGGCCCACACAGAGACTCGGCGCAGTACCTGAGTACGCAGCCGGGAACTCCGTCCGGACCCGGTGAGAACACCGGCTTTACTATTCGTAGATCATGAAGCAACGAGCTTTCATTTAGCAAAGGATAGAAAATGCCGTTCGACCTCGGTAAACCGTATGGATACGGCTGACCAGAGTAAACGTCCTGCGACTAGGTAGTTTGGAAAAAGCGTGCAAAAAGATCGGCAATTGACTGATCATTATCTGCCGACGTATTAAGGAAGGATAGCGAGGATGGGTGTGCGGACGTTCTACGCTTACTGTTTACGAAGCTGTAGAACTGTTTGGGGTCCTTAGAAAAACGTACCCTGCATCGAGATAGGTAATTCTGATAGCATTGAGCGTTAAGAACTGAAAAGTTTGACCGAGCTATTACATAATGAGAAAGAGAATAAGGAGAGCCAACTTCTTGAAATTTTTTATAACGTCTTGATTAATTTAAGATGTTTAGATGGGATAGCTCCTTGATAAACCAAGGGGCTTTTCTTGATCTAATCGGACAGGAAAGTGGGACACAAGAGACAAAAAGTGAGTCCAGTGCATCATAAAAAATGTTTGTGCCTGTCGTAACATCACTGCACAAATATAAAGCGGACCAATCAAAATCCCTAATGAGGTTATTAAGCTTCGTAAGCTCGGCTTTACGGAAGCAGCTGACACATTGGGGTAGTCTACCCGACCAATCCAGTAGGATGGTAGCCATCTTCAGGTATAGAGAGCGGGGGGACTCGAGTTAACAACGCTAAGGTCGGATCCGTTACAAAGCACGGATCAAGAAATCGACCCAAGGAGTTTTTAACATGGTTAACTTGAGACAGAGACAGGTCAATCAAGCCGTCAACAAAGTCATGACGTGCCATGGGTACCAGGCTACTAAACTCATTTGCCGAAGACCAAACAATTCCTGGCAAGTTGAAGTCACCCAGAACTATCATGTGATCTTTGTCAGATAGCGAGGAAGAAATAGCGGTTAAAGCGGACAAATGCTGATCGTAAATTGCGACATCCGAAGAAGGTGGAATATACGAACAAGTTATAAAAACTGAGAAAGCGGGAAGAATCAGTCTTACACGCAGAAATTCCAGTTCCTGCTGGATCTGGACTAGAAAAGTTCCGACGTGAAGTTTGAGTCCACAGCAATCAGAACCCCTCCTGCACGTCGAGACGAACGATCCTTTCTATAAGATGTGTACCGACCTGACAAAACTTTGGAAGTAAGAATGTCCGGCTTTAACCAGGTTCCGGTAAACACAATAACGTGGGATGCAAATGCGAAACTATCCTGGAAAAGAATGCTGAGCTTACTACGCAATCCTCGAACATTCTGATAGGTCACTAAAAGAGAGTTTGTTAATTTTTTGGACGGGTGGAGGTAGAGCGGGAAGATGATGATGGAGCACTGGTCTGATTAGTTGACAGAATTATTGGGGGCCTAGTCTTCTTCTTCGCCTTAAACTCCTTCACCACCAAATGCTCCGGCCAAAATTTGGCAAAACAGATGGTGTTAAAGTGAGTTTGGGAGACACTTATTTTAAAAGAAGCTATCTCCCTGGCATAAGAGAAGTTAAACTTTTCCACCTTAAAATCAACGGCTCGTATGCGGCTTTGGATATAAGCCGTCACATCTTTAATTGTGGAGTCAGGGGCAAGTCGTGAGACAAAAACTTGTCTCTTTGGTATGATCCCGACCAATCTTGGCACCACAGGCCTATCACCTTTGATGGTAATACCCGGTGGTCCGGGTCGTATATTAACTGGTGGGGTCGGAATTGCGGGGACAGCTAATGAATTTGACACTACGGACACGGACGCTACAGACGGTCTTGGCTGCATGCTCTCCGACGCGATAAATTCGGCTACCGAATTTTCATCACCAGCAGCTGTCGTTGCCTTTGGAGTGGCGAACGATATCAACTGCTGCACTTTTGGGGTGGTCGGAGTCAGCTTGTCAGCATCGGCCGGTCGAGGGGCAGTTGGCACATGCAGATCCCACGGAGTGACCTTTTTGCACCTAGGAGACTCAGTCAGTAGTTTGAGACCACTGAACTGAGACTCCATGGCTAGGAGCCGATCGTACTGCTCTTTAAAGCCCACGGTCAGCTTCCTAAAGCCCTTCCGGGTCTGCCTCATAAATGCTGCCATCTCCCCTTCAAACGGACGGCATGCCTCACAGCTGTAATGCAAGCCATTTCTTTTGGAGATGGCATCACCCACGAGACCGGAGAACCCGGCGCACTTAGCGTGCACTACGCTATCGCATAGCCAGCAGGGGATACTCGGCTGGTCATGGGTGATCTGCTTCTTGCAGGTTTTCTTGGCACAGACAACTGCGTATTCCATTATTAGAAATATAAAAAAATAAAATTCCAAAACAAATATATATCAGACCAGTGTGCCAAATAAGCGATGAAAGCGCAATAAGAAAGAGAAAAGAGCGGTTTCTGCAGCTTCAGTTGAGAGAGAGAGAGAGAGAGAGCGAGAGAGAAAGAACAGTTATGTTAGTTTGGGTAATAGGGAGAGAGTGATAAAAGCAATAGAGCAGATCACCTAGGTGAGAGCGGCAGATTTTGATTCTGTGTGTACTTACGAAAAGAAACAATAAAACACAATGACTACCGACACAGGAAAATAATTAAATTATGTCTAAAAACACAATTAAAGGGCGTGCACTCGCATTTAAGGAGAAGCTCTATGCAAGTAGGCAATTTATAGTTTATTTATATTGGTATGTTCAAAAAACACCGGCTGTTAATTAAAGATAATAGGCAGATAAGCGGAGCGCAAAATAAAAACACGTCAGGCTTCTACAAAGAGAATCGAACGAAAGGGATGGGGTCTAGGGATGGGGTGTATGTTAAACAAGGCGGCACCATAAGCGCATCGTCAGTGTTGCTGCTTCGCAAACACTCGCTGGCCGGGACTGCTTATTTTCGGTACTCTCCCTAGAGATGACTGCTTATTCGCAGCTGTCCTACCTTGTTAGGGGTAGGCCTTTCGCTATCCGCAACCTGCGACCTGTCCAGTGGCCTCAGCTAGGCCCCCTCCGAGCCATCTCACATGCTCGTCAGACCAGAAATATTTGAACATGCATACATGTGAAAAATAGAACATAAAAAATAAAAAAAAAATAATAAACTTATAAATATTAAAAAAATATCCTACTGCCGCAATATATATATCATTGTATAATACAATACACCATAAAAAAAAAATATTTATATATATTTGCGAATATTTATACATATATCAGCTTATTATATTTGTATATTAAACAAAATAAGCATCTAAAGCATGTACAAAATAACAATTATTCTGGTATTATAGGGCAAGCGTCTTCAAAAAGGGTCGACTCTAAAAATGCTAATGTGAAGGGTGGCGTGAGCACAAAAATAAAACAAAGTTGAGAGAGCACAAATTTCAGTTGGGCGCACATACACACATGCAAACACTCTAAGTAAGATACTTTAGTATAGTCTTTAGCGGTCAGCCGAGTGGTAGCAACATATTCGTTCTCGCCTTGCAGGCCCTACTTACTCAAAGTTCATATCTTTGTACTTCATTCAATATTACCAAGTTTAATATCATTAAATATTGTGAAACAAATTATTCTTGTGTCAAATTAGACAACGGAGACATCGCCCGCTAAGTGACAAGTGCAAGCAAAGAACAAGTTATAAAATATCAGCATAGAGCGCGGAGACAACGCCCGCTCAAAAAGTGCAAAGGATTGGTTCAATCAACAAAAAGTGAACAAAAGAACAAGTTATTAAATACCAGCATAGAGCGTGGAGACAACGCCCGCTCAAAAAGTGCAAAGGATAAGTTCAACTAATAAAAACTGAACAAAAAAATAACGAGATACAAAATATAAACAATTGAGTGCGGAGACAAAGCCCGCTCAATATAAAAAAGTAAAAGAAAAATAGCGAAAAAATAAAACCACTCTAACAAAAGAGCGCGGAGACAACGAAAATCGCAAACTGCGTCCGCGGCAGATCTACAAAGAGATCGCTGCACTTAGAAACTCATAGCCCTGAGTATAAACAAAGGCAATTAATTAACCCAAAAAACTGTTACACCAAAGCGGACGGCTTTGGGCAGCGGCGAAGATAGACAAGGAAGAATCAACACCAACAAGACTGGAGAGTGTTACGGAACAACATCCACAGGGGATAGATTAACACAACAAACAAGAGCATAGCCAAAAAAGAGGAACGTGTAAATGAAACCTTTTTTCAATAATCGCCAAATTAGAATAAAGAAAATACGTATAGAATATTACATAGAGTGAAACATTATTCGAAAAAAAAAAAACGAAAACAAAAAGAACAAAAAGAAAAGAAACAAACAAATAAAACGTTCATGTACCAAAACGTTCAAGCGTCAAAATTTCTCAGAATATTTTTTCATCCCCTTCCCCCTTTTGTCGCCATAAGTGTAAGTGGGAAACATAACACCGCGCCACAAATACATCGTTGGGGGCGGACACAAAAAAATCTGTGTTTGAGGGAGCTCGAATTTGACTCTTAAAATAAACAAAAAATAACAGCGGCCCAGCGCAGCTGAAATAAACCTAAGACAAAGACAGAAAGAAGCGGTAAGGGAAAAACTGAAAGGAATTTTAATGTCCATTGAAAATAACATCAACGAATTAGAAGAACTCAATTTAGACTTTCAAATTGGACCACAGGAAAGAATAGAAATAATGAATGCGAAACAAATCGAAGCCGCCATATCTGCGGCGGTCAGCGCTTCGTTTTTTTATTTATTTATTTATTTCATCCTAGCGTGACAAGCATTTTATACTTATAAATTAGGGCGCTAGTCACAACAAGTGTAATATTAACTTTTGACATTTAAATTACTAACATTAAGAAGTGATTACAATTACATACATTCGAACTTATATACCATCATTTTGATAATATAATATAATTTTTTTTTAGTTTAGTTTTAATTTAGTTTCTAGGAATTTCACTCTTACTATCCGTTCAACACCTCCCTACTGTCACAAATTCAAATTATGTAGTGCGTAGATGATTCCCCAATGCGATTTTGAACTGCACTCCCCCACTGATTGCCTTGATGGCGTGGGGAAGATGATTCCAAACACCAACAGCATATACAAAGAACTGTTTCATTGTGCATGTGTACCTGTATTTAAAGCAAATAATGTTTTTCGTCCTTCTTGACGTGCTGAACTTAAGTCGTTCATATAAGTAAGATGGCTCTTTGGTATATATAACTTTGTGCAGTAATACTAAGACCCTAAACTCTATCCAGGATTTAAGTGGCATATCGAAATTTTTTATCATTACGTCCGAAATATGGTTTGTTCTACGTCTGTTATAAATATATCTCGCGATATTATTAAAAGCAACTTGCAGCTTGCGTTGGCTGGCAGAGTTACTGTCACTAAATACTTCTACACCATAGAAAAGAACTGGTGTGATGTACATTTTGGCAATTGTTTGTCTTATTTTCACTGGGAGAAAATCTTTAGTTAAGGCCTGTATCCAGCACCGCGAAATTTTACTGAAAGGAAACTGCTCATTATTTCGGATGAGTGGAACTCAATTAAAATAGTGTGACCACGAACATAAAAAGTGATTTGCCACTCTCATGAATCAGCTGTGTTTTGTAAACAGCGCCAATTTTGAAAATTAAACTTTAATTAAAGAAAGGAAGAAAAGTAGTTCTGACGATGATGTAATTGTGTTGTTAGCGGCACATATTGCTGTAAGAAGAAGTACAGCACAGTTGGAGGCGCCAAAATGTCAAAATTATCAAAATGCTCATGGTATTGCCTCAACTGCTTTTATTAAAGCAATCCTCTCCTCACTTTAAACATTTGCATATCTCTTTTTGGTTTTGCGCAAAAATTTTGCCCCCACCTTTCACTTTGACATCAGTAAATATATGCACATATATTTTACTGGCACCCCTATCAGCTGTTCTCACAGTCCACATTCGTGTGGATATCGATACTATCGATAAAAATTCGTGGATCCCATTTACGTTGCTGAATACTGAATCCAGGAAAACACAAACAAAAAATTACTGGCCCCGTTTTTTTATATGAAGTTTGGCAGTAATTTTTAGTTTCCGCAGTGCTGGATACCCAGCTTTAGGTATAAATTTCTAAGGATCCCAATAGCTTTTCCGACTGATCTGTTTATGTGATCATCCCATGTCAAAGTTTGGTTAAAAATAAAACCTAAGTTGTTTGCACGTTCTACATATTCAATGGGGATGTTTTCAATAGTCAATTTTTGTATTGCATTAGTGTCGAACTTTCTTTTACCTGTGACTATACATTTTGACTTATTTGGATTTAATCCTAGCCCATTAATTTTAGCCCACTGACTTACACTTTTCAATTCACTATTACAGACACGAATACAGTCATTAACTCTACTAATAGGACGACTAACAAACATTTGAACATCATCGGCATACATATGAACGTCACAACTTGACAATATACTCGGTAGATCATTTACATACATAGAGAACAGTAATGGCCCTAAAACGGATCCTTGAGGAACACCACGCTTGACACAAAGTAATGACGAGTACATATTATTTATACACACAGACTGCATAGGATTACTCAAGTACGAAACAATTAGTCTTGTTGCTGCACGCGAAAAATTACATAGACGACTTAGCTTAAAACAAAGAATTTCGTGGTTAACCGTGTCAAAAGTCTTACTATAATCTAGAAGGGTCAGAAACGTTATATTGTCAGAGTCCAATTTTTCTCTTATACGTTCAACTACGTTTATTATTGCTGTTGTACAACTTCTGCCCACTCGAAAACTTGATTGCTTATTTGTCAAAAGTTTTTTAGTTGTCAAGTAATTTGTCATCTGATTAACCATAAGTCGCTCTAAAATGTTTAACAAGTAGGGTAGAATGGAAATTGGCCTGTATTCATTGACTGATTTTGGAATTGGAAGTATTTTAGCTACTTTGATTGAGTCAACGCTGTGTTGTATATGTAGGTTATGTACGGCAAAATGTTTGGCAAAAGCATTTTTATGAATTTCGGATTAATATCATCAAATCCAGTGGCATTTGACTTAATCTTTAACATCGATTCGAGGACATCTGACTCAGTTACACATGAAAAACTAACTATTATCACAGGTACCATTATCACAGAAGCAGTGTACATCATCACAGTTACTATAGAGATTTTGAGGCACGCACTCAACATAGTCAGTTTTAGTCACTTCAGGTACTTTACAGTCTAAAAAAATTCTATTAAGTTCGTCAGGATCAATATCACAGATGCGCGGAGTAGTGGATTTACCAACACCCAGTTCTTTCATATACGCCCATTTCTGCCGATTCGATCTCGCTAAGTTAAATTTGTTACAAAAGTATTTTCTTTTCTCTGAGTTGATTAACTGTATCACATTTTTCCTAATTATCTTATATTGTGCAGCATGGTGGGCTGTTCTGTACCGCTTCCATTTTTTAAAAGCGATATCACGTTTGTTAATTAATATTTTAATGTTCGAATTAAACCAGGGATTTTCACGAGGGTTGACCGTTTTTGTCACCAGCGGAATCGATCTGTTATAAAGATACGTTATATTATTTTGTAGGACAGTCGGTTGTGAATTAATATTAGCATAGTCATAAATAGAGTCCCAGTCACATGAAATAAAGTCAGCACTTAACAAGGCATAGTCAATGTTTCTAAAATTTCTATAAACTATTCTGCTTTCAGTTAAGTCAGTATGAAAATTATAGGTCAAGAATATTAGGTCGTGTTTCGAAAACATTGGCATTGATAGTTGACTGTAAGTAGAAATTTTATGACAGTCGGTTACAAAAAATAAGTCAAGTAAGG
Organism: Drosophila affinis; assembly: GCA_037356375.1. NCBI lineage: Eukaryota > Metazoa > Arthropoda > Insecta > Diptera > Drosophilidae > Drosophila > Drosophila affinis. The sequence continues at coordinate 20,711,282 of JAZHFB010000003.1, forward strand.
TATCACAGTGATTTGAGAAATGCGTGGGTGCAGACGAATTTACTAACTTTAATCCCATAGATTCTTTGTCGTCCGATAATTGCCTTTCTCGCAGGACATTGCTGTTGAAGTCCCCAGCTAATATTACATTTGTATAGGCAAGCGACATGGTAGATAATACGTCAGTTAAGTTTTGATATTCTATATATCGATGAGGTCTATACACACAGCCTATTAAAATTTTGGAAGAATGTTTTGTGCTTGTGACTTCAACAAATATCCACTCAACTGCACCTTCACTTGGGTGATTACATACAAGTTTAGCATTTAAATGTCTTATTGTCCTCGGTGACTTTAATCTCCCTAATGTCACTTGGTCCTAATCCAATGACTCAAACTTAATGTTCCCATCTATGCAGCATGACTTTGTTGATTCTCTGTCCGATACATCGTTAGGCCAGGTAAATGGCATTCGCAATAGCATGTGTAGGACCCTTGATCTCGTCTTCACTACCGATGCTTCGAGCACGTTGGTATGTCGAGGATGACCTCTATCATTCCCTGAAGATCCATACCATCCCATACTTTCAATTGATTTCATGTTACCATCTTCAAGCCCTATAAAGTCGTTTATTAAGCCTTCGAATATCTATTGCTTCAAGAAGGCTGATTTCCTCTCCTTGAATACTGCCCTGTCTCAGATGGATTGGTCATTCTTTGACTATCTCCAGGAAATTGAGTCTGCCACGAATGCATTCTATAGCTCTATTTTTTTCATCTTTCCCATGCATGTTCCTTTAGTCACCACCTCCAGAAATCTTTCTGGTCCTATATGGTTCACCCCTTGATTAATAAATCTGAAGAATTTAAAATCCCGTATGTACAAGAAGTTTAAAAAATCCGGTTTGCAATCAAACTTTTCGAAGTACTCAATTGCAAAATCGAAATTTTCCTTATTCAATACATTGTGCTACAACAGATACTTGACCAAATGCAGGCTTAACTTTAAACGCGACCCTAAACAATTCTTTAGGTTTGTTAATTCTAAACGTAAATCTTCCCGATTTCCTTCTTCTTTGCACTTAAATGGTAGTGATGCTGATAGGGATTGTGATATTGCTGATCTGTTCGCTTCCTTTTTCCAACGTAGCTAGTCTGTCCCGTCTATTAACTTTCCCTCTATCCTAGCCTCAGCAAATGACTTTAGTAGTAGTTACTCTTATCCTATCCCTATAAATAGTTCTAACTGTATCCTCCCCCCCTTCATCGACTATGATGGTCTCCTAACAAATTTAAAATCGTGCAAGTTTTCGTTCTCCACTGGGCCAGACTCGGTTCCGAGTGCTGTTCTTAAACTTTGTGCAGAATCTCTTTGTGTGCCTCTTCTAAAACTTTTCAACTTGTCCCTCAAGACTGGTGACTTTCCCACCGTCTGGAAAGAATCCTATATGTCTCTAACTACCGCTGTATTTCCGATTTATCTGCCATTCCTAAACTCTTCGAAAAAATCATCACTTCTCAGCTGCAACATTTTTGTATTTCTGTATTCTCTGAATCACAGCATGAATTCATTAAACGTCGCTCAGTTTCTACTAATCTCCTTGAATTTTCCACCTTTGTAACTTCGGGATTTGCTAAACAGTGTCAAACTGATGTCGTTTATACTGACTTAAGTAAAGCCTTCGAATCCGTCAATCATAATCTACTTATACATAAGCTGTCGCTTCTAGGGTTTCCGGCTAAGCTTCTATACTGGACTAATTCTATTCTTTGTAACGGTTCTCAGCGTGTCTGCTTTAACTCCTCTCTCTCTAAACCTGTTATTGTCTCATCGGGGGTTCCTCAAGGTAGCCATCTGGGTCTCTTGCTATTTAACCTATTTATTAACGATCTTCCACAAATGTTATCTCATTACCGTGTCCTAATGTATGCTGATGACGTTAAGCTATGTTTTCCCTATAGTGACCCCTTGTCCCCACTATCTTTGCAATCAGATCTTGATGCCCTTAACAACTGGTGCCTTATCAACATTCTACCTCTTAACATTTCTAAATGCAATATAATGACTTTTTACCGCAATAAGCCATACCTTTTCGATTACTCTATTAATAACATTATCCTTCAACGCCTTTTCAAAGTTAACGACTTGGGCATTACCTTTGTACCCAATCTATGTTTCAACTCTCATATCTCTACTATCTCTAACAAGGCCAAAGGAGTCCTTGGATTTTTCAAAAGATGGTCTATGGAATTTACAGACCCGTATACTACAAAACTTCTGTATGTTTCTCTGGTCCGGCCTATCTTGGAATATGGTTCTTGTGTACAAAAACAGTTCCTCATCTTTGCCCTCCGGGGACTCAATTGGGACCCTTTGATCCATCTTCCTTCTAATGAAAGTAGGTTGCGCTTAATTAACTTCCACTCTCTTAAATCCCGTAGAACCTGCCAAGGAGTTCTCTTCCTCCATAAGCTTCTCTCTGGTGAGGTCGAATCGACTGCCCTCATCAACCTTATCAGTACTGCTGTTCCTTTCCGCCCAACTAGGCATTACTCTCCTCTTCATCTCCAACTCTGTCTTTCTAACTACTCGGATTATGAATCTTTCCGTAGCCTTTGCCGTAACTATAACCTATTTTTCCATCTGTTTTCCTTTGATACTAGATCTAATATGGTCAAAATTATCTTACTCAATAACTCAAATTAATTTAAATAGCTTTAATTGGGAACTGTTCCGCTACCGTCTCTTCTCTTACCTAACTTTGTCTGTTGGTGGGAGCTTATCGGCTACTGAGCCGATAATCAGCCCCACCGGGTCTGACTATTGGCATTGGCCCTTTAGTTTAATTAGTTTATATGTAATTTTACCCTTATAGTTTAACTGTACATTGTTAAACTTTAAACAAAAATAAACAATAAACAATAGAATTAGGTATGCAGCTATCTAGACTTGGTATATTCAGCCCTAAATTATTAAAGCAAGACAATTTGAAAAATGTAAGTTCTGAGAAAATGCTACATATTAAAACATCAACATGGCTAAAAGTAGATTCCAATGAAATATTAATAATTTCCAATATTCCAAACGAAAGCATTAACATCCCAGTATACAAAATAATTCCCTATCCAGATGAGCAAAATAGTATGTTAACAGAAATAAAACTTGAAGAATATTATGTTTATGAAAGCAATGTATTCAATAAAGACTCTAGGCAATTAATAAACGAGGGGGAACTTTGTGAGGCGCGGCAAAGGCCGCGGCTCTACCTTATACCCGGTACATATATGAGCTTACAATTTATGCAATTTATTATATGTTCTACATGACATGTATAACTACATATTTGAGACGTTCAAGTGTTTGCGACAGAGAGAGAGGGAATGAGTCAGCATTTGGCAGGTGTTGCGTAGCCACTGAAATTTAATTTGTTTCTTCTGTCCATAATATTGATCCCACCTGATCCAGATTCGTCAATCTGTTAGATATGGTAATTTTCCATGATTCTGCGTTTTTGGTTTTCTCTTATCTTAGAAATTGTGGATTCCACAGATTTTCATTCTTTGTGGGGGCGGAAGGGGGCGTGGCAAAATTTTGAAACAAACTCGTGCTGGTTTGATATCACAGGAGCTTGGATAGAAAGTTTGGTTGCTCTAGTTCTTATAGTCTCTAAGAACTAGGCGTCAAAAAATACGAATGGGCAAAGCAGATGGGGCCGCGTGTGAGAGAGAGCGAGAGGGAACGATGACTTTTGAAATGATTTTCTTCATTGTAGCTATAATAATGATCCGATCTGATCAAGATTCAACACTCTGATAGAAATAGTAATTCTTTAGGACTCTGCGTTTTTAGTTTTCTCGTATTTTCAACATTGTGTACGCCACAGACTTGCGTTCCTTGTGCGGGCGAAAAGGGGCGGGGTGAAATTTTGAAATACATTTGGAGTAGTGTGATCACACAGGAGATTGGATACAAAACTTGGTTGCTCTAGCTTTAATAGTCTCTGAGATATAGGCGCAAATGAAGACGGACGGACGGACGGACAGACAGACATGGCTATATCGACTCGGCTATTGATGCTGTATATATTATATATACTTTATGGGATCGGAAACGCCTCCTTCTGAGCGTTACACACAACCGTTATCCCCACAAATCTAATATACCCCTATACTCTTCGAGTACCGGGTATAAAAACGAATGCATAAATGGCATTATACAACAAAAACCCACTAAATGCCCTTGTACAAAAACATATAAGAACGTTCAAGTAAACTACACAGAACCGAATATTTTAGTAACATGGAACCTTCCTAGCCTAAACTAAACCAAAATTGTCTAGATAAAGAGATCATATTAAAAGGAAATAATATCATTAAAATTTACAATTGTTCAATCCAATTAAATGAATTTATAGTAACCAATACAATGCTTGATTTTTCACAGAATGTCTACATAAGTAATAACATAACTAGAACTCAGCCATTGTCTTATGTACAGGCAAAAGAAATAATTATAGAACATACAAAATTGTATAACGTACTACAAATAATAATTATAATTGCATTTATAAAAACAATAATAATTATAGTTGCGTATTTAACCATTAAATTTAAGAAAATACACAGAAATATAATTATTAAGCATGTAAAACTAAAAGAGGTTGAAGAAGGAGTAGAAATATTAGACTATCCAGTTGTTACAACAGAAAGTCCATCCCTATACCCAAAGGTAGACGCATGAGGACAGGCTAATGAGAAATGCCGGGGGAGTAACATATCCATAATGCCCTACGCCCACACACGTATTATGTGTACGTTAAGCACTGGACATATCAATAACAAGTTATACATATAACCAATACTAACCCTTATACGCATATAACATATTAAGATAAACAAACGAATCATAAGCTGTCAACAGGAAATCACCTAAATTCCACACTACTAGAATAAACAATTCGGTTCCCTTAACCAAATTGAACCCAAGATACACAAGTAAACAAATTCGGCTCCCACACTCCAATCGTATAAACAAGTGACCAGCCCAGACGTAATATGATACAGATCACCAGCTGCCGTCAACCCTTACATCAAAGCCGCAAGCTAAAAAGCTTCCCAAGCGAGGCCTATTGGAAAATAGATCAAGATAGAATAATCAGTTCCGTTTGAGACTTTCAACATAAAAGTCGGGGATAACTCAAATAATCACCTCTGTAATAATTATAAGTTTAGATTAAATAAAATATCTTTTTTTAAAAATCAAAACTGCTACATCGGAACTTTAATTGGCGCATTCGGTAGGATTCTGAAGTATCTAACGCGATAAATATTCAGGTAGTGATTCGCTAAAGATAACACTACTCGACAAATTTCAACTTTTTTTTTCCGCTGTCTCCAAAAATGACTTTTTCTAATAGATTGGGAGATTTAAAATTTTTTTAAAGAATTATGGTTTTTTTTCATGGAGTAGTTTTTTTTTAAGAATTCTTAAAAAATCGAAAAAAAAATAAATAAATGCCTTGATTTTTGGTTTTAGATAGACACATTAATTACGCGTCGTTTAAGGTATCGCTTATAAAAATATAAAATCAAACGGCTAAGTTATAACCGTTTGACCAACACGACCCAAATCTCATTTTATCTGAAAAAATACCGAAAAATACTTGAATTTATTTAAGTGTTATGATACTTAAATATTTTTATTGTTATTGCTTGTTACTATTTTTAAAATGGTTTGTCTGTCTTCTTTTGTCATTTAAGTCAGATTCTTTTATGAGAGTCCACACATAGTCGCCCAACATATTCTCATTCCAAACACCTTGATACCGTCGTTCCATAGCTTTTAATTGTTGGTGAAATCTCTCTCCGTGTTCATCACTAACATCCCCAAGGTTTGGCGGAAAAAGTCTAAGTGGGAGTGCAGGAAATGGTTTTTGAGTGAAATGTTGGCTCCAATTTGTTCATAATTCTTAAGTAGGTCTTGAACGATATTAACGGAATCATCTTTCTGTTACCAAGAAAATTTGTTGTAACCAGTCGGAACGAGTTGCAGGCTGCTTTTTCATTCGTAGATAAAATATTTTCAAATCCACCATCTTTTAGTAGTTTTCGAATTTGGGGGCCAGCACATGAAGTTGACCGGCTTGAGTTGTCCATTTCAATTAGAAACAAGTAGTATTTTTCGAAAACACACGATCGTATTCTGCTGGAAGTCAGAACTACACTGAGGCAGGGATACTATAGGTACAGAGTTTTTTATGAAAAGCTTGAAGAAGAAAGGTCAAATATCTGCGGGACCAGCACCTGTGAAGGAAAAAGGTCAAAATTTGACCCTAACAGGTATTTATGTTTATTTATCCTCACCAAGGCTTAGGTATAAGGAATAAAACTGTCCACAACATTTACACCCCAAATAAATATGACCAGGTAGGATATATATCAATACCTAAGACTCGGTAAAACCAAAATTACAGGTTCTTTTTGTTTTTTGCAATCCCATTTTGGAAGTTGGACCAAAAACGTACCGGACGGTATTTTTCCAGGTAAAAGTCATTTTGGGTCGTTTTGGTCAAACGGTTATAACTTAGCCGTTTGATTTTATATTTTTATAAGCGATACCTTAAACGACGCGTAATTATTATTATTACGATTATTACGATTATTTTTTTTCGATATTTCCTGAAGTTTCAAGGTCAAAATTTCGGGTAAAAAATACCGAAAAAAATGATGAAATTTAAATTTGGAAGCTTAATATTTGCCAGACGTTAAGTTTCTGCTACAAAGTGTCTGAGTCGGATTTATAGCTACATTCATCAGCATTTTTAACTGCAAAGTTCAATACAACCAGTTGTATGAAACGAGAGTTATGTGAAAAATAGAAGCACTACCTATGACAAAAAATACCAGATATTTAAAAAATTCTTTAAAAAAAAACTACTCCATGAAAAAAAAAAACAATCTTCAAAATTTTTTAACATCCAAATCTATCAGAAAAAGTCATTTTTGGAGACAGCGGAAAAGTCGTGTCGACTAGTGTAATCTATACGACTAGATTATCCGGAATAATTGTAATCCCAGGATAGTGTTAGCAAGACAGAATCCGCATTAGAATCTATGTGCATCGTGCACAAGTGTTACAAATAGCAAAAACCAAGATCGACAATTCAAAGACAAAGTGAATTCAGGCAAAATATTAAAAGTGAAGTGTTACAACAATCAATACTGAGATTACAACAGATATTAAAAGTGACGTGTTACAACAATCAACTCTGAGATCGCAACCAATATTATAAGTGAAAATTAACCAAAAGCACAACTAAGAGTTTCGAAATGGCCTTACCGTCACCAATCTTGATTGAGACCCATTTGAACCAAGCACTGTTGTCGATACGACAGGTGCCAGCGTATGACGGATCAGTTCAAAAACTGAGTTCCTTCATCAAACGGATAGAATATATCCAGGAGCTGTATCCGACCGGAGAGGCTCGGCAGCAGCGAATACTATTCGGAGCAATAGAAGTTCAATTAACGGGAGACGCACAAAGAACGTCACAAATGATGCAGCCCAACACATGGATCGAGTTAAGGACAGCCTTAATCAACGAGTACAAAAACAATACGCCATACGAAGAACTAATGAGACGACTCTACAACACCAACTACAGCGGGAGTCTACGTAAGTTCGTAGAAGAATTTTGAGTATAAATCGTTCGTTATAAGCAATAAATTAATCCTGGATTTAGATCCATCTAATAGAGTAGTTTACGCCAATGCATTACAGAATACAGTTAAAGAGGTAATCTCCCGGAAACTACCGGATAGATAGTTTTTTTAAAACAAAAAAAAGACAAGACCAAACTCGACGGATTCCCCCTATTTCGGGTCCTACGAATCGAACTTCATCATTACTTTTTTGAGTTACAATCATAGTTTCATACAAAAAGTTTTTGTTGAAGTTTTTCATCAAAGTGGCGCATTGTAAGAGAAAGGCACATTTGTCTTCGGTCTCTAACTTTTGTAATGTTGACTTTTTTGGTAAACTTTCTTTGGCAAAGCTTCTAAGAATAAGTCCGTAGAACTTTAAGTTCTTAGAAGACGGTAAACCCCAAAATCAGTGTTTTGGGTGTCCTTATAGCCAATATGTTGAAAAAACTGAAATATAACCCATTTTTTTTAATTTGTTTCCCTCACGTTTCAATATTTTAATTTACCCTTTGATACTTATACATTAAAGGACATCGTATAATAGTAAGAAACTTAAGCAAAGACAATGTTTTTAGCAAAATAACCATTAGAAAAAAAAACTTAACAAAATTTGAATTTTTTAAAAAAGCTACTCTAATTATGTTTGTGTGCTGTTTTATTTATTATTTTTCTCGCCATAAGCTTCAACAAAAATTTAAATTATTATTTTTGCATCGCCTAACAGTGTGTTTTTGTTTGTGCTTTTCGTAAGTACACACAGTATCATATTTAGCCGCTCTCACCTATTAGTTTTGCTGATTTATCACTCTCCCCCTATTACCCACACTTAAATAACTGTTCTTCCCCTCTCGCTCTCGATATTTTCTGTGCAGTAGCGCTCTCTCTCTCTCTCTCTCTCTCTCTCTCAAGTGTAGCTGCGGTAACCGCTCTCATTCTTACTTATTCCTCTTTTGGCGTTTATTCTGGCACACTGGTCTGATATCAGTTTTTTTTAAAGAAAAAATTATAAAATAATTTTTACATTTTAAAATGGAATTCTCTGTGGTCTGTGCTAAAAAAACCTGCAAGAAGCAGATCACCCATGACCAGCCGAGTATCCCCTGCTGGCTCTGCGATAGAGTAGTGCACGCTAAATGCGCCGGGTTTTCCGGTCTCGTGGGTGATGCCATCTCATATGATATCATATCGATATCAACTATCGTAGCAGACAGTCGTTTCTTCACTTCGCTCCGCCTAAAAAATTTTATTTTTGTGCTCTAAGTAAAGTAAATGTGTTTTATTATTGCCTACTGTGTATTAAACTGATCGTGCAACTAAATTACTATCTGTGTTCATTCTTTTATTGTGTTATTGTGCGGTCAATTTCTAATTGCAATTGCAGTTGCAGTGGGTCCAACTTTTGTGCATTCCTTCTAGCCCCACTCGTTCTTATGCTCAGCTGATTTGTTGTTGCTATATGCATTGTACACTCTCTCTGAGCCGCTGTCTAATTTTATACGTAAATTTCGTCTATCTTCAACTTATTTTCATACATATTAAAATACATACATTTACCGGGCCTGCCGAATTCTGTGTTTCTCGGTGTTATTTGTATACTTTTCTCAAATTTTTTTACTTTTGTGTATTTATTTTCAATTTTCAATTCCTACTGTGCATTCTTAACTTCTCTGCACTTTCTTAATCGCAGCAGTTTTGTTGTTGCCTATTCTAGAGTGGTGCGCTTGCTCTCCCTCAGCTTATCTGTTTTCATTTCCAACACTCACGCACTGCGTTAGCCGCCGCTTTGTGCTTGTCTCTCTGTGTTTCTATCGTCTCTCTGTGTCTCTCCGTTCACTTGCCGTTGTTGTGACTGTTTTTGTTTTTATTCGCGCGCAATTGTTAACACAAGCTAAAGTCACTATCTCTGCCCCACACCGACTTTATATTTTACCTTTCCTTTTTCATTTCAACTCAAAAAAGTATGAGTTCTTGCTGTGCTAAGAACTGTGGCCGTTCGGTCTCTACACGGCAAACTTATGTCTACTGCTGGTTGTGTGACAACACGGCTCACGTTATCTGCGCGGGTTTTAGTCATATCGGTGGTCGCGTTGTCGATCTGATTAAGACTCGCTGCGGCCTCAACTGGACCTGTTGGGACTGCAGGGCTATCGAAAGCGACATGAGTGTCTTTATGAGACAGACGCATCTAAAATTCGCTGCCCTACACGCTGGATTCCGAATGCTGCAAGATAAGTTTCATTTGACGGAGTCTCACTTCAAAACTCTTAAAATTTTGACTGAGTCTCCGAAGAGGAAGAAGGGTATTAATTATTTACCCAATACTAATAATGATTTTTCTCTTGCAGCCCCTGAACCACCCGCACCTCGTGCTCGGTCACCGCCTGTTCCTGGTATGGAACCTGGAGCCAATGGTGCCATTGTATCTGCCACTGCGCCCAGGCCAGTCGTACCACCCGCACCTCGTGCTCGGTCACCGCCTGTTCCTGGTATGGAACCTGTAACTGGTGCTATGGTGCCTGTAGCCAATGGTGCCGTTGCATCTGCCACTCCTGCACCCATGCCTGTCGCCTCTAGGCCCCCACCTGTTGATGCTGACGTGGCTGTCATGATGATGGCGTTTGGGGCCCCTTAAAACTTGGCATCCATCGCTATCGCCTCAACCAGCACTATGCCAATCGTGCCGCCTAACCTTATTAGCACCGCTACAGCCCCCACACCGAGCAATCTTTGTTTCCCGACTCAATCCTGAGGCCACTACGGAGGATGTTAAGCATCATCTGTGTTCAAAACTTAGCGCTCCCCTTGAGGATATTATTGTGACCAAGTTTTCTTTTAATCATAAGCGTAATATTTCCTCATTTAAAATTTTTGTCCCTGACTCTTACCGTGATAGATCGCTTGACCCTTCTATTTGGCCAGAGCATACAATTATCCATGAGTTCGTGCGTAAAGCTTCGAATCAAAGTCTTAATGTTACCGGCCCTGCCAATTCTAGTTCTAATCAGAGTCCTAATGTTACCTGCCCTGTCATTTTAAAAAACTAATTAACTATTTTTCCGTTCACTATCAGAATGTACGTAGTCTTTTAGGCAAATTGCGCCAACTACATACGGATAGTGCCTCTTACGATTTCGATACTATCGGTTTTTCCGAAACTTGGCTCAACTCCACTGTTCATGATCATGAAATTTTTCATCATTTATCGAATGGATATTGAATCATATGCTGGTGGAGTTCTGATTGCAGTTAAAACTGACTTCTCATCGGAGTTATTCCCTTTCCACAATATCCATGGGATTGAGTTCATTGCAGTCAAAGTCCGTGTTGGCATGGCTTTTGTCTATCTAACCTGCTCATATATTCCTCCTAATTCTGATGCTGAGGTCTACTCAAAGCACCTTTCTGCTATCCGTTCTGTTGTGTCTTCGCTAGGTTATGCTGATCAGATTGTGGTCATGGGTGACTTCAATTTACCTCTTCTTTCTTGGCTGCCCTGAGACGACGCTAACCAATTGCTTCCTAGTACTCATAACGAATTTATCAATGATCTAACGGATGTGTCCCTTGCCCAAATTAATTCTATTAAAAATAATAGGAACAGACTTCTCGACCTTATTTTCGTTATGGATGCTTCTCTAAGTACAGTTGCCAGAGTCTCCCCACTATCACTTCCTGAAGACCTATACCATCCTACGCTATCTATAACTTTAGAGTGTACCAGCTCTAGTTCTGTTAACATTACCTCGACTCCTCACCGGATCAAGTGTTTTCGCAAAACTGATTTCGACAATTTAAACATTCACCTCTCGAATGTTGATTGGTCCACTCTTCTTTCCTTACCGAATATTGATATAACAGTCAACTCATTCTATAAAATTTTAAACTCTGCCCTTAATACTTATGTTCCGGAGATTATTGTACCATTGTCGTCCAAGCCTCCCGCTCCCAATTCCTAGCAACTAATAGTCTGTGCTACAATCTTTACCTCTTTTCTTGTAGTAGAAACTTCCGCAATGATCCTAAAAAAATTCTTTTCTTTTGTTAATTCTAAACGTAAGTCCAATGCATTTCCTCCCTCCCTTCATTATCTAAACAATTCTGAATCTTCTGCTGCTGGCATTGCAAACTTATTTGCAACCTTTTTCCAGTCGTTTCACTCCTCTCATATTTATAACGCATCCACTCCGTATCCCTACCGTTTGCCTCACTCTAATAGCATTTTTCAACCATATTTTGAGGAAAGCGTTGTGCTTGATGCCTTGAAGTCTTTGAAGATTTCATTTTCTGCGGGGCCTGATAAAGTGCCTAGTTGCATTTTAAGACATTGTGCCCAGTCCTTATGCCAACCCTTAACCTTTCTTTTCAATCTATCCTTGGAACAGTCTTGTCTCCCCGTAATTTGGAATGAGTCGTACATAATTCCGCTTCACAAGAAGGGCTCCAGATCCAACATAGAAAATTACCGAGGCATTGCAAAGCTCTCTGCCATTCCTAAGCTCCTTGAGTTCCTGGTTACCCGGCAATTGCAACATCTTTGTTCTAGCTTGATATCTCCTTCACAACATGGTTTTTTTTAACATCGGTCAACAACCACCAATCTGCTCGAGTTTTCCTCCATAATCAACCTTGGATTTCAGAGCGGTTTGCAAACTGATGTTATTTTTACGGATTTTAGTAAGGTATTTGATTCGGTTAACCATACTCTATTAATTCAGAAGCTGTCCTTATTAGGTTTCCCTAGTAATCTTCTAAGTTGGATTTCGTCGTATCTTTCTAATCGTACACAACGGGTCTTATTTACTAATGTTTTATCAGAGATCGTTAATGTTACATCTAGTGTGCCACAACGTAGTCATTTGGGTCCGCTCCTCTTCATTATACCCGGTACTCGAAGAGTATAGGGGTATATTAGATTTGTGGGGATATCGGTTGTGTGTAACGCACAGAAGGAAGCGTTTCCGACCCCATAAAGTATATATATTCTTGATCAGCATCAATAGCCGAGTCGATATAGCCATGTCTGTCTGTCCGTCCGTCTGTCCGTCCGTCCGTCCGTCCGTCTGTCCGTCTTCATTTGCGCCTATATCTCAGAGATTATTAAAGCTAGAGCAACCAAGTTTTGTATCCAGTCTCCTGTGTGATCACACTACTCCAAATGTATTTCAAAATTTCGCCCCGCCCCATTCCGCCCCCACAAAAGACGAAAGTCTGTGGCGTGCACAATGTTGAAGATACGAGAAAACTAAAAACGCAGATTCATAGAGAATGACCATTTCTATCAGAGTGTTGAATCTGGATCAGATTGGATCATTATTATAGCTACAAAGAAGAAAACTATTTCGAAATTCATCATTCCCTCTCGCTCTCTCTCACACGCGACCCCATCTGCTTTGCTTATTCGTATAAATGAGCGCCTAGTTCTCAGAGACTATAAGAGCTAGAGCAACCAAATTTTCTATCCAAGCTCCTGTGATACCGAACCAGCACAAGTTTGTTTTAAAATTTTGCCACGCCCCCTTCCGCCCCCACAAAAGACAAAAATCTGTGAAATCCACAATTTTTAAGATAAATGAAAACCAAAAACGCAGAATCATGGAAAATTACCATATCTACCAGATTACCGGCCAGAAGAAACAAATTAAATTTCAGTGGCTACGCAACGCCTGCCAAGCGCTGACTCATGCCCCCTCTCTCTCTCTCTCTGTCGTAAACACTTGTACGTCTCAAATATGTAGTTATACATGTCATGTAGAAATGTAGGCGCAGATATACAAAGTATAGGTAAACAAAATGGAAACATGTCTAAAAATTCCAAAACATTCATTTTTTTAATTAAAATATTATTTTCGTCCCTTTTGAGAACATATAATAAATTTCATAAATCGTAGGCTCATAAATGTATGTATGTATATACTGACTGAGTACCGGGTATAAGGTAGAGCCGCGGCATTTGCCGCGGCTCACAACGTTCCTTCTCGTTTTATTTGTGAACGACCTACCCCAAGTTATAACATTCTCACATACATTAATGTATGCGGATGACGTTAAAATCTGTCTGCCCTACTCCGACTGGTACTTGCACACACACCTTCAGCTGGACCTAAACGAATTGCTATTGTGGTGCTCAAGAAATCTTCTATTTTTGAACCTCTCGAAATGCAAGCTTATGACATTCTACCGTCGTGCTCCACATTTTGTATCTTTTTCTCTTGGTAATCATGTATTGGATCGAATTTCGAGTTCAAATGATCTTGGTGTATTATTTGATCGTAAACTGTGTTTTAATAGCCATCTCGGGATGATGGACTCCCAAACTCTCTTGAGTCAGATTGACTTTACGGTTCCCTCTCGTTCTACTCGTTCTTTTAGACCTATCAGATTACCCTTATTTAGGTCAAACTATGCCCAGCATGAACCTTTCAAGGTTTTATGCTATAATTATAATACCCTTTACCATATTATATCCCCTGAAGGATTTTAAGGTGGAAAAGATTAACTTCTCTTATGCCAGGGAGATAGCTTCTTTTAAAATAAGTGTCTCCCAAACTCACTTTAACACCATCTGTTTTGCCAAATTTTGGCCGGAGCATTTGGTGGTGAAGGAGTTTAAGGCGAAGAAGAAGACTAGGCCCCCAATAATTCTGTCAACTAATCAGACCAGTGCTCCATCATCATCTTCCCGCTCTACCTCCACCCGTCCAAAAAATTAACAAACTCTCTTTTAGTGACCTATCAGAATGTTCGAGGATTGCGTAGTAAGCTCAGCATTCTTTTCCAGGATAGTTTCGCATTTGCATCCCACGTTATTGTGTTTACCGGAACCTGGTTAAAGCCGGACATTCTTACTTCCAAAGTTTTGGCAGGTCGGTACACAACTTATAGAAAGGATCGTTCGTCTCGACGTGCAGGAGGAGTTCTGATTGCTGTGGACTCAAACTTCACGTCGGAACTTTTCTAGTCCAGATCCAGCAGGAACTGGAATTTCTGTGTGTAAGACTGATTCTTCCCGCTTTCTCAGTTTTTATAAGACTGATTCTTCCCGCTTTCTCAGTTTTTATAACTTGTTCGTATATTCCACCTTCTTCGGATGTCGCAATTTACGATCAGCATTTGTCCGCCTTAACCGCTATTTCTTCCTCGCTATCTGACAAAGATCACATGATAGTTCTGGGTGACTTCAACTTGCCAGGAATTGTTTGGTCTTCGGCAAATGAGTTTAGTAGCCTGGTACCCATGGCACGTCATGACTTTGTTGACGGCTTGATTGACCTGTCTCTGTCTCAAGTTAACCATGTTAAAAACTCCTTGGGTCGATTTCTTGATCCGTGCTTTGTAACGGATCCGACCTTAGCGTTGTTAACTCGAGTCCCCCCGCTCTCTATACCTGAAGATGGCTACCATCCTACTTTCGAAGTGTCGCTCGACCTAGGACGAACTGTACTGGATCGGTCGGGTAGATTACCCCAATGTGTCAGCTGCTTCCGTAAAGCCGAGCTTACGAAGCTTAATAACCTCATTAGGGATTTTGATTGGTCCGCTTTATATTTGTGCAGTGATGTTACGACAGGCACAAACATTTTTTATGATGCACTGGACTCACTTTTTGTCTCTTGTGTCCCACTTTCCTGTCCGATTAGATCAAGAAAACCCCTTGGTTTACCAAGGAGCTATCTCATCTAAAAAACTTAAAATCAAGACTTTATAAAAAATTTCAAGAAGTTGGTTCTCCTTCTTCTCTCTCTCTCATTATGTAATAGCTCGGTCAAACTTTTCAGTTCTTAACGCTCAATGCTATCAGAATTACCTATCTCGATGCAGGATACGTTTTTCTAAGGACCCCAAACAGTTCTACAGCTTCGTAAACAGTAAGTGTTAGAGGTAGATATCGAATATATCACCTGTATTCCAATATTTAAATTAATAAGGCACTAGTTTGGGTTTGCTAAAAATCATTTAAGTCATGCTTTATTGTTTGCTGGTGATCGGAGCTGCACTGGCCTTCTTCATCATTGCGGCCCCGCTGCAGCGGCCGAAAGCTCTGATCTCAAGAAAGAGCGCACGCAGATAAACTCAGAGTGCGAGCTTTTGCGGGGAGAGCGCTTATGGAGGCAGATAACATAGAAGGCAAAACAAACAAACAATTGTTCTCGATGGCATTTACTTTAATTTAATTTACGTCGCTCTGCTCCGAACATCCTCCCCCCGTTGAAAGAACATGGCTTTCAATTGATCCAATATCGACGGTCAGAACGGCTAGCTTCGCAACGGCTCTCTTCATTAGACCCGTCGCTGTTCGAACCATTGCGACTCTGATGATACCATCCTTGCCTGGTATGGCCTTCTCGACACGGCCAAGCAGCCATTTGAGGGGTGGCAAGTTTTCATCCTTTAAAAGGACAACACTCCCAATCCTTATGTTTGACGTAGAGTCTCTCCACTTGGTCCTCTCTTGCAACAAAGACAGATACTCCATGCTCCACTTTCGCCAGAAGTTTTGTTGCATTTGAGACACCTGCTGCCAACGATTTAGACGGCTAGCGTTGATATGTGTGATGTCCGGTTCTGGAAACGTAGTGAAGCTCGAGCCTTTTAGAAAGTGAGCTGGAGTAAGCACATCTAGACTGTCAGGGTCTTCTGAAATTGGATAAAGTGGTCGAGAGTTAAGAATGGCAGAAATCTCATATACGAGAGTGCGAAGCTCTTCAAGAGTCAGCACTGTTGCGCCAACGACTCGATAGAAGTGGTGTTTTGCCGACTTGACAGCCGCCTCCCATAGCCCGCCAAAGTGAGGAGAACGAGGAGGGAAAAATTTCCAGTCGATTCCATCGTTTAGGCAAGATGAAGCGATGACGGAGACGGTTGGCTCGCTGTTGAAAAACTCCTTGAGCTCCAGTAGCTCATTTCTTGCACCCACGAAATTGGTTGCGTTATCCGTCCACAAGGTCCGCGGCTTGCCCCTTAGGCTGATGAAGCGTCTTAATGCTGCGATGAATGAGGCTGTGGTTAGATCCTTAACGACCTCCAAATGCGTGGCCTTTGTTGAAAAACAAACAAATATTGCAATGTAGCATTTGCAGGGTGGCCTGTTTCGAACATCAGCCTTATGATAGAAAGGCCCACAAAAATCGATTCCAGTCGTGTGGAATGCGGGGTTCGGTCGGACGCGATCCGTTGGAAAGTCTCCCATCACGTGCTCAGCCAAGCTTGGCTTTGCCCGAAAACACCGTACGCATTTGCTTGTGACGCTTGCAACTAGTTTTTTCCCTCCAACGGGCCAATATTTTTGACGAAGCGATGCAAGTAAAGCCTGTGGACCAGCATGCAAAAACCTTTCATGATAGAAAGTTATAATTGCCTTCGTAATCGGATGACCCTTTGGCAGCAATATTGGATGCTTTGCATCGTAAACCATATTTGAATTTTGTAGCCTTCCGCCTACACGAAGCAGTCCGTCACCACCGAGCATCGGGCGAAACGAAAGCAACTTGCTCTTGGCAGGAAGTGCCCTGTTGGCTTTGAGTGCAGCGAGCTCCTCCGCGAAATTAACTTGCTGGATACTCTTTATCAAAAGACGAGTGCCGCCGGTAAGGTCCTGCACAGTGAGCCTGGCACCAGACCGAACGTACTCCTTGCTTCGAAGGAAGATAAAACGATAAATATATCCAAAGACACGTTGTAGCTTGCCAAACGAGTTTGTGTACTTGCTGTCACATGAGAGGTCCTTTACACATGATTCAACCAATGCATTCTGTCGGCGCTCCGGTAGGTCTACAATTTGTGGAGCTTGGGTAGGCCATTCTGAGGAGTCCGATAAAAGGTATGATGGTCCATTTAGCCACAATTCCAAATCCAAGAGCTCCTCTGGAGAGCATCCCCTCGAAACGACATCTGCTGGGTTAAGATCCGTTGGAACGTGATGCCACTTCATTTCCTTGGTCAATTCCTGGATCTGCGCAATTCTGTTGGAGACAAAAACGTTAAAGTTTGATGGGGCCTCACGTATTCAAGACAACACAATAGTTGAATCTGACCAACAATGGATATCACAGGAAGATGCGAGATTTTGCTTAATGCTTGCGACGAGCTCAGCCAAGAGCAACGCCGCGGAAAATTCCAGCTTGGGTATGGTTAGTGTTTTCAAGGGTGCTACCTTAGACTTTGAGCAAAGCAAGCGAGATGCTACATTCTCATGGCTATTCGATCTTATGTAAACGCAAGCTCCATATGCGGCCATGCTAGCATCACAGAATGCGTGCAATTGGATGGATGAGTTTTGCAGCATGACATAACGAGGAAACTGAAAATTTTGCACGATGCGTAATTGCGACATCAAGTCCGTCCACACTGCCGACAGAGGCTCAGGCAGAGCATCATCCCATCCTAAGTCCACCTTCCACAAACTCTGCAAGAATATTTTTGACTTGGCAAGAATAGGTGCTATCAAACCGAGCGGATCATAAAATCTGGCTATAAAAGACAGGACAGTACGCTTGGTGGGTGGGCCTTCTGGCATGATCCTCGAAAAATTGAACAGTAGGTTATCCGAGTTGGGATCCCATACGAGTCCCAAGGCCTTCGCTATGTCTGTTCCATCATGGAACTTAAGCAGCTTTTCCCTGTCCTCCGCAGGCTCCTCTTCAAGCACTCCAGGATCATTGGAGCACCATTTGGGTATAGGAAATTGCCTCTTTGCAGGAGCCCTTTCACTTGACGACGGATCACATTAACTTCCTCAATGGTGTCCCCGCCGGATATGAGATCGTCTACGTAGAAATCCCTTCTCACGACTGGGGCTCCTATAGGAAATGATGCCTCCTCATCGTACGATAGTTGGTGCATGGCACGAATTGCCAAAAAAGCAGCGGGCTTTGTTCCATACGTAACGGTCTCTAGTTTGTAAATCTGGATTTCATCAGTAGGCCTTTCGCGCCACAGAATGCATTGCAAATATTCATCCGGGTGTGAAATCCGTACACAGCGATACATCTTGCAGATGTCCCCACAAAGTGCAATCCTGAAGAACCTAAAACGAAGCAGTATGTTAAATATTTTTGACTGAATCGCTGGGCCAGCCAGCAATAAGTCATTGAGGGAGCGGCCAGATGTGGTCTTTGCAGATCCATCAAAAACAACACGTAGTTTCGTACTGCTGCTGTCGAGTTTTTGCACGCAATGATGCGGCAAGAAAAACTGTGGCAACTTTATGGTTCTGAAAGCCAATGACATGTGCCCTAAATCCAGATATTCTTGAAGGAACGCGCTATATTGAGCCTTCAGCGGGGGGTTTTTTGACAGCCTTTTCTCCAGACCTTTGAAACGACGAAGAGCGAGACAGAATGAGTCGCCAAGGGCCTCAAACCCAGCAGTAGCTAAGAGTCGAACGGAAAATTGACCATTTTCCAAACGAGAGGAGTTTTCCTTGAATAAACGCTCGCAAAGTAGGTCCTCACTCGATGCAGCTGCCTCTGATGAGTAACAATTTTTCCCAAAAACGCTGTACAGCATCCGACAAAAAATCCTCGTCTTCCTTTGGTGCGTGGGTCCCTGTTGCCGTTGCCAGAGTGACTCGATTGTTAGTGGTGTGAGCCATCCCTCCAGAGACAATCCAACCAAGTTTGGTGTTCTGGAGCGATGGCAGCGTATCAGCCAAATGCAGTTGCCCAGCACTGAGCAAATCAAAGAATATACCAGCACCTAACAGCATATCGATTCGCTGAGGTCTAAAAAACCAAGGGTCAGCTAAGCATTAATATCGTAGTGCGGCTGATAGTCAGTGATGACCCTAGTTACGACCGCCGTGAATGAGGAACTGTAGCTGCCCTACTGATACTGCATGACGACTTCCACAGCCTTATTCGAACTAAGAGAAGATTCTCCAATGCGAGATATCGAAATAGGCGAGTGCCGATGTTTTAGCTGCAAATGACCAGCCAAACGAGACGTAATAAAATTGAGCTGCGATGCGGAATCCAATATTGCCCGACATGGGACGAGCGTTCCAACACGATTTTTAACCAAAACGATGGCTGTAGCTAGCAACACGTAGTCATTCGAGATATTGGGAATAGGTGTAGGGTACGGTGGAGAGGCTGAGCATGAAACTAACGCTGATGATTGCGATGGCGGGAGGTTGACGTCTGCAGCAATGACTGCGGATGGAACCGGGCTTTGAGTCTTGTGGAGCAACGTATGATGTTTCATACGACACTCCTTGCAACTTCCAGATTTGCACTGCTGCAAGTCGTGACCCTTGCGCAAACAATTGAGGCAGAGATGCATTCTCTTTGCTTCCTTATAGCGCAAAGTAGGGGACAAATTTAGGAACATGCCGCAATTGGTTATGATGTGGTCACTTCCGCCGCAAAATCTACATCCAGAAATAATTTCATTATTATTAGGAGACGCAATGAGGACATTCTGAGTACGCTTGTGCGGTTTTTCTCCCACCTGATGGCTTGGTGTTTCGATTACCAAGTCATTTTCCTGGTTCTCCATCATCCTGCATCGCTTCTCCAGAAACGAAGCAAGGGATTTCCATGTCAACAGCTTGTGGGACGGCAAGTTTTCTTCCCATTTTTCCCGGGTCCTGGTGTCCAGCCTATGCGTCACAATGTGAATGAGAAATCCATCCAAAATTTCCTCAGTTGATGCTAAAGTCCGAATCGCTCGCAGGTGAGCATTTATCTTGTCGCTGAGTTGCCGAAGACTCCTCGCAGATCCCATCTCAACACCTTGCAACCCAAATATCGCCTTTACGTGTGCCTGAAAATGATGGTATTTATTGTCGAAACGATTAGTGAGCAGTTCTAACGCAATCCCATAGTTCAAATCAGACAGTTCGATTGAACGTATGGTTTCTAGTGCTACGCCGTCTAGGCTAGCACGCAGATACTGAAACTTTTCCAAGCTACTTAGTTCTTGCTCGTTGTCCACCACCGTCTTAAACATCGCGATGAAGTTTGGCCAGTCTGCATAGTCTCCTCCAAAACGAGCCAATTGTATATGCGGCAGCCTCGACCTCCGAGTTGATGTGCTGAGCGAACCTTCTCCAGCGAATTGATAAGGCATGCTGGTTGAGTTCGCGCTGATCACCTTCTGCTGTGCTGCTAGCTCGCGATTTAGTTTCGCATCGATCTGCAGGAAAACGTTCGCGAACTCGGACCGCGCGTCACCGTCGAGCACCGTGAGATCGAGCCTTTCCAAGTTGCTCTGTGCAGCATTGAACTCGGTGCACATTACTTCGTGGTGCTTTAATCGCGCACGCAGGTCAGCTTCGTCCAACTGAAGGATAGACTCTTCCGTTAAGGATTTGTTCATCTCGACGAGCTGCCGCTGGATAGACCCTGTTTTTGCCCTGTAAAAGTCCACATCACTAGGTGCAGCCGTCAGATCATGAACAATATCTTGATTTTCAGCCATTATGCACGCCACAAGATCAGGGCTTATACACAGAAAAAAGCGGGGGCACTATAAGAAGTTTTGCGAGGGGAACAATAAAACACCCTGTATGCGCGGGAAGCCGCAAAAACCAAGCGTCGACAAAAAAACGGTTTCGTTTTCGTTCTGCCTTTGCCTCAACTTCTGAGGGCTTTGCACTGCGCTTGCACTTATACACGCGCAATGAAACCGTTTCTTGGTGGGGCTCTTTCACTCACTTATGAGACCGATTTTGTCTGCATATAAACACATATGTATATGAACGAACTTTGCACCCGAATGCCGGCAATGCACTATGTCACAGGATATCACTGCAGTACGTTTGCATGTATGTATTTGTTGTGTTTGTTTTATGTGTTTGGCACCAATATCTTGCACAAACAGCTTGACCGAATAATTAATTGCCCGAACGATATCGACGATTTAATTATTAAATCGAGGTACAGGCTCCAGATCACGTCGGGGTCACCAAAATGTTAGAGGTAGCTATCGAATATATCACCTGTATTCCAATATTTAAATTAATAAGGCACTAGTTTGGGTTTGCTAAAAATCATTTAAGTCATGCTTTATTGTTTGCTGGTGATCGGAGCTGCACTGGCCTTCTTCATCATTGCGGCCCCGCTGCAGCGGCCGAAAGCTCTGATCTCAAGAAAGAGCGCACGCAGATAAACTCAGAGTGCGAGCTTTTGCGGGGAGAGCGCTTATGGAGGCAGATAACATAGAAGGCAAAACAAACAAACAATTGTGCTCGATGGCATTTACTTTAATTTAATTAAAGTAAGCGTAGAACGTCCGCACACCCATCCTCGCTATCCTTCCTTAATACGTCGGCAGATAATGGTCAGGCAATTGCCGATCTTTTTGCCCGTTTTTTCCAAACTATTCGCAGGACGTTTACTCTGGTCAGCCGTATCCATACGGTTTACCGAAGTCGAACGGCATTTTCAGTCCTTTGCTAAATGAAAGCTCATTGCTTCATGATCTACGAACAGTAAAGCCGGTGTTCTCACCGGGTCCGGACGGAGTTCCCGGCTGTGTACTCAGGTACTGCGCCGAGTCTCTGTGTGGGCCGTTGCTTAAACTATTCAACCTATCTATAAATTCTTCATGCTTTCCCCAGATATGGAAGGAGTCTTTTATAATTCCTCTCCATAAGAAAGGAAGCAAGTCTGACGCAATGAACTATAGAGGTATGTACATCTAAGTTATCCGCTATTCCTAAAGTGTTTGAGAAAATTTTAACTCCGCAGCTGCAGCACCTATGCAGATCACTTATATCTCCATCTCAACATGGATTTATAAGGCGGAGATCAACCACTACAAATTTATTGGAGTTTACCTCCTTTATAATAAAAGGCGTTCAAGGTAATTTGCAGACGGATGTTGTTTACTCCGATTTTAGTAAAGCGTTCGATTCTGTAAACTATTCCCTCCTAGCACAAAAGCTCGACCTTCTAGTGTTCCCGCCCAATCTCCTGAGATGGATCTCTAGCTACCTTTGTTCTAGGTCTCAAAGAGTCCTTTTCAAAAACTCCCTGTCCTCTCCAGTTATGGTGACTTCGGGTGTACCTCAGGGCAGCCTTCTAGGCCCCTTACTCTTTACACTCTTTATAAATGACCTACCTTCTGTATTAACATACTCTCGAGTACTTATGTATGCGGATGATGTTAAGCTCTGTGTCCAGTATAAGGACATTTCTTTCCAATCCAGGTTGCAATCCGATCTCGATAGATTTCAGTCTTGGTGTTGTGCAAATTTATTAAACCTTAATGCTTCAAAATGTAAAGTAATGACTTTTCATCGCTCCAGCGCCTTTCTGGTTCCTTACACCCTTTGTGGTGGTTCTCTTGAGAGAATTACCCGGGTTGATGATCTTGGTGTTCTATTAGATCCCAAGTTAAAGTTTTCAGAACACATTTCCACCATGGTGAATAAGGCCATGGGCGTGCTAGGGTTATATCGATATCAACTATCGCTGCTGGCAGTCGTGTCTTTACTTCGCTCCGCATAAATAATTTTATTTTTGTGACTAAAGGAAAGTAATTGTGTTGTATTATTGCTTACTGTGTCTTAAACTGATCGTGCAACTAAATTACTATCCGTGTTTATTCTTTTATCGTGCATTTGTGCAGTTAATTCCAATTGCAATTGCAAATTTGCAATTTTTGTGCATTCTTTCTAGCCCCACTTGTTCTTATGCTCAGCTGATTTGTTGTTGCTATATGCTTTGTATGCTGCACTCTCCCTGAGCCGCTGTCTAATTTTATACGTCTACTTTGTCTATTCATCTGCTTATTTTTCATACATATTAACATACAAACATATACCGGGCCTGCCGCGAATTCAGTGTTTCTCGGTATTATTTGTATTCTGCTTTTCTCTCTTTTCCCAAATTTTGTTACTTTTGTTACTTCTTCAATTTTCAATTCCTTTTGTGCATTCTTAACTTCTCTGCACTTTCTTAATCGCAGCAGTTTTGTTGTTGCCTTTTCTAGTGCGGTGCGCTTGCTCTCTCTGTACCGCTCTCTGTTTTTATCCACCCTCTGCTTATCTGTTATCTGTCTCTCCGCACACTTCCCGCTATTGTGATTGTTTTGTTCGTTCTTGAGCGCGCAATTGTGTAACACAAGCTAAAATCACTATCTCTGCCCCACACCGACTTATATTTTACCTATCTTTTTTCTTTTCTTTTTTACATATTTATTGTTTCTAATATCAAACAATGACCACCTGTTGTGCTAAACGCTGTGACGCTCACCGTTCGGTAGCTACACGGCAAACTTTTATTTTCTGCTGGTTGTGTGACAACACGGCTCACTCTAGCTGCGCGGGTTTTGGTCATATCGGCGCTCGCGTCATTGATCTGATTAAGACCCGCTGCGGTCTCAACTGGACTTGTTGGGATTGCAAGGCAGTAGAAGCCGATATGCGAACCTTTATGAGACAGACTCATAACGAATTCGCTGCTGTCCACTCGGAATTCCGGAAATTGCAGGATAAGTTTACCTCAATGGAAGCTCATTTCAAAAATCTTAAAATTTTAAATGAGTCTCCAAAGAGAAAAAAGGATACACCTAGTTTGCCCAGTGTTCACAGTTCTAATTCTCTTGCAGCTAAAGACTCTGACGTTCCTCGAATCAGTTCGCCAGCCTTGATCGACTTTGGCGCCAAGGTAATCGATGTACATGCATCTACATCGAAAAAGACGGCTGGCTCTTCACATGTCGGCTGTTCACCTGTGCCTGTGTCTGCCAAGGATGTCCAACCGGATAGTATTGTTCATCCAGTGCCTGTGATTGCCCAGGCTGTCCAACCGGGCACTTATGATCATACAGATGTCGGCATCACTGTGACCCCTACGGAAGTCGATACTGCTGTCAGCATGGAAGTTGAAGTAGTTCCCTCCACACCGGCTCGTACTGGCTCAGAAGTCGATACTGCTGTCAGCATAGAAGTTGAAGTAGTTCCTTCCACACCGACTCGCACTGGCTCCTCAGCCAGCGCTATCCCATCTGCTCCTCGGGTAGAACCCGCCTCTGCCTCACCTATAAACCATGTGACTCCTCTCGACCGATCTACTCTCTTCGCTGTCGCTCCTCTAAAATCTATCTTTGTCTCACGTCTTATGGAATCGGCTACGGATGCAATGGTTCGAGAGTATATTTTCAATAGCTCCTCTGACATAGTAGTTACTAAATTTTCTTTTAAAGAAAAACGTAATATTTCCTCCTTCAAAATTCTTGTTCCGGAGAAGTTTGTTAAGACTGTGTTGGAACCCTCTTTCTGGCCAGAGCACACTATCTGTCATATTTTCAATAGTCGATCACGGTCTTCGCAACCCGCTCCTCGGGTAGGAATCCTTCCAACTCCTTCTACTGATTTTCCATCTACTTCAAAAAACTGAATTCTTCCCCACCTCTAAAGATCACTTATCAGAATGTACGTGGCCTGTGCAGTAAGCTCACCAAATTACATGCTGATAGTGCAACTTTTGATTTCGACATTATCGCCTTCTCTGAAACATGGCTCAATCCCTCAATCTCGGATTCCGAGATTTTTGTAGATAATTTTAACATATATAGATCTGATCGACCATCTCGAGGTGGCGGCGTCCTAATTGCTGTTCGTTCCGACTTAACTTCCCAACTCTTTTCCATCGATGAGCTCAACACCATTGAAATTATCGTTGTTAAAATTCGTCTGTGTTCTTTTAATTTATTCATATCATGCTCTTACATCCCACCGTCCTCTGAATTTACAACTTATATGCTCCACGCTGCCCATTTCAGTCCGTTTTGTCTCAGCTTGGTGATTCTGATTGTCTTATTGTCCTCGGTGACTTTAATCTCCCTAATGTCACTTGGTCCCCATCCAATGACTCAAACCTAATGTTCCCATCTTTGGCATGACTTTGTTGATTCTCTCTCCGATACATCGTTAGGCCAGGTAAATGGCATACGCAATAGCATGTGTAAGACCCTTGATCTCGTCTTCACTACCGATGCTTCGAGCACTTTGGTATGTCGAGGATCACCTCTATCATTCCCTGAAGATCCATACCATCCCATACTTTCAATTGATTTCATGTTACCATCTTCAAGCCCTATAAAGTCGTTTATTAAGCCTTCGAATATCTATTGCTTCAAGAAGGCTGATTTCCTCTCCTTGAATACTGCCCTGTCTCAGATGGATTGGTCATTCTTTGACGATCTCCAGGAAATTGAGTCTGCCACGAATGCATTCTATAGCTCTATTTTTTTCATCTTTCCCATGCATGTTCCTTTAGTCACCCCCTCCAGAAATCTTTCTGGTCCTATCTGGCTCACCCCGAGATTAATAAATCTCAAGAATTTAAAATGCCGTATGTACAAGAAGTTTAAAAAATCCGGTTTGCAATCAAACTTTTCGAAGTACTCAATTGCAAAATCGAAATTTTCCTTATTCAATACATTGTGCTACAACAGATACTTGACCCAATGCAAGCTTAACTTTAAACGTGACCCTAAACAATTCTTCAGGTTTGTTAATTCTAAACGTAAATATTCCCGATTTCCTTCTTCTCTACACTTAAATGGTAGTTATGCTGATAGGGATTGTGATATTGCTGATCTGTTCGCTTCCTTCTTCCAACGTTGCTACTCTGTCCCGTCTATTAACTTTCCCTCTATCCTAGCCTCAGCGAATGACTTTAGTAGTAGTTACTCTTATCCTATCCCTATAAATAGTTCTAACTGTATCCTCCCCCCCTTCATCGACTATGATGGTCTCCTAACAAATTTAAAATCGTGCAAGTTTTCGTTCTCCACTGGGCCAGACTCGGTTCCGAGTGCTGCTCTAAAACTTTGTGCTGAATCTCTTTGTGTGCCTCTCCTAAAACTTTTCAACTTGTCTCTCAAGACTGGTGACTTTCCCACCGTCTGGAAAGAATCCTATATAGTACCCTTTCATAAGAAGGGATCTAAATCTGATGTCTCTAACTACCGCTGTATTTCCAATTTATCTGCCATTCCTTAACTCTTTGAAAAAATCATCACTTCTCAGCTGCAACATTTCTGTAGTTCTGTATTCTCTGAATCTCAGCATGGATTCATTAAACGTCGCTCAGTTTCCACTAATCTCCTTGAATTTTCTACCTTCGTGACTTCGGGTTTTGCTAAACAGTGTCAAACTGATGTCGTTTATACTGACTTTAGTAAAGCCTTCGACTCTGTCAATCATAATCTACTTATTCATAAACTGTCTCTTCTAGGGTTTCCGACTAAGCTTCTATATGGGACTAATTCCTACCTTTGTAACCGCTCTCAACGTGTCTGCTTTAACTCCTCTCTCTCTAAACCTGTTATTGTCTCATCGGGGGTTCCTCAAGGTAGCCATCTGGGTCTCTTGCTATTTAACCTATTTATTAACGATCTTCCACAAATGTTATCTCATTACCGTGTCCTAATGTATGCTGATGACGTTAAGCTATGTTTTTCCTATAGTGACCATTTGTCCCCACTATCTTTGCAATCAGATCTTGATGCCCTTAACAACTGGTGCCGAATTAACATTATACCTCTTAACATTTCTAAATGCAATATAATGACTTTTTACCGCAATAAGCCATACCTTTTCGATTACTCTATTAATAACATTATCCTTCAACGCCTTTTCAAAGTTAACGACTTGGGCATTACCTTTGTACCCAATCTATGTTTCAACTCTCATATCTCTACTATCTCTAACAAGGCCAAAGGAGTCCTTGGATTTTTCAAAAGATGGTCTAAGGAATTTACAGACCCGTATACTACAAAACTTCTGTATGTTTCTCTGGTCCCGCCTATCTTGGAATATGGTTCTTGTGTACAAAAACAGTTCCTCATCTTTGCCCTCCGGGGACTCTATTGGGACCCTTCGATCCATCTTTCTTCTAATGAAAGTAGGTTGCGCCTTATTAACTTCCACTCTCTTAAATCCCGTAGAACCTGCCAACGAGTTCTCTTCCTCCATAAGCTTCTCTCTGGTGAGGTCGAATCGACTGCCCTCATCAACCTTATTAGTATTGCCGTTCCTTTCCGCCCGACTAGGCATTACTTCCCTCTTCATCTCCAACTCTGTCTTTCTAACTACTCGGATTATGAATCTTTCCGTAGCCTTTGCCGTAACTATAACCAATTCTTCCATCTGTTTTCCTTTGATACTAGTTCTAATATGGTCAAAATTATCTTAATCAATAACTTAATTTAATTTAAATAGCTTTAATTTGGAAATGTTCGGCTACGGGCTCTTCTCTTACCTAAACTTGGCTGTTGGTGGGATCTTATCGGCTACTGAGCCGATAATCAGCCCCACCGGGTCTGAGTATTGGCTTTGGCCTTTTAGTTTAATTATTTGATATGTAATTTTAGTTTAACTGTACATTGTTAAACTTTAAACAAAATAAACAATAAACAACAATAAACAATAAAAAAGTGGTCAAAGTAATTTGACGACCCTTATATAACAAAGACTCTCTACACTTCTCTGGTTCGTCCGATTTTAGAATACGGCTCTTGTGTATGGTGCCCTCAGTACAACGTACACCAAGACCGTATAGAATCAGTTCAGAAAAACTTTTTACTTTTTGGTCTTCGCGGCCTCAGCTGGGATGCAGGTGTGAGACTGCCGTCTTCCTCTAATAGATTGCTTTTAATAAACCTTCCAACCTTAGTTAATCGTAGGAAAATGCTTGGCGTGATTTTTGTGCACAACTTGATCAAGGGTGACGTAGATAGTCCTGACCTGTTGAGCCGCATCAACTTCACGATTCCTATTAGAAGCACTAGGAACTATACACCGTTTTTTCTTCCGCTTTGTAGATCGAATTACTCCTTACATGAACCATTTGGGGTCCTATGCTCGGATTATAATTCCCTCTATCATATTATATCTACCACTAACTCCCTTCCTAGTCTTAAATTACTTATACTCTTACATCTTTCCCGAAATTAGTAATTACTTCGTTTCTTTAGTTAGATTAGTTCTACTTTTTCTCGAATACTAGTCTAACACCTATCTTTCCTGCATGTCCGCGATCGGTTCGGTTAACGAGTCGCGCGTTATGCGGCAGCGCCCCTCGGTCGGTTGGGCGGGAGGTGGGCTGCGTTCTTGCCTGGGATCCGCGCGTAACAGCCATTGGCTGGTGTCGCTTGGGCCACTTGATGGTGCAGTCATTGCATATCAACGTCCTAAACAAAGGAAACATACGAAGCAATGAAATTAATTTTGGACAGAGTTCAGTATCAGCAGCATAAATGGAAGATATGTGCGGATTTAAAAGTTATCTCCTTGCTTACTGGTTTGCAGACAGGATACACAAAAAATATGTGCTTCTTTTGTCATTGGGACACAAGGTACCGCGGAAACCAAAATAGAATGCGTGATTGCAAGCTTCGCACAGAATTTCACTTAAATGTGGCAAATGTTATCCATTTTCCGCTGATACTACACAGCTAATAACATTTTGCTACCACTACTGCACATAAAATTGGGAATTGTCAAATATTTCATAAAAGCAATAAATCAATATGGCGAAGTTTTTAAATGTTTGACTGAAATATTTCCAAGACTAAGTGCTGCGAAAATAAAAGAAGTCTTTTTTCAGCGCACAAATAGAACTTAATCAACATATCATTATTTTCAGCTGTTCTCAATGGCCCCAATATAAGAAAACTTATGAAGAACGCAAAATTCGGAGAACTTTCAAGACCAAGTGAAATTGCCTGGAACTCTGTTATGACCGCTATAAACCATTGCTTAGGAGTGCACCGGTCTGAAAATTGGAAAACATATGTGGATGACTTGTTAAACGCTTTTGAAGAAATAGGTGTGTGTTCGAGCCAGCCGCTAATCAACAGGGCTAACTTAAAACTATACATACACTACAATACAATACAATATTCAATGCACTGTAAACGCCCACGTTCGGCAGCGCTGCTGCGCTCTCCCTCTGTAAAGGGCGCTCTGCAGCCGCCGGCTCGGCTCTAGCTTTGATTAGCCGACGGTGCTAATTTCAGTAATCTGCTAACCTCTCTGCGCATTGGTTGCATTTGGATCTCGTTTACACATATGTACATTTATCTGGTTGTGCTAAGAGCAAGCAATCGGCTTCCGCTAGCAGCCGCCGGTATAAATAAACAGTTATTACATTTGAACAATTCGCGTTATTATTTTGAATAGAAATAGGTGCCAAAAAAGCTTGGCATCTCAATCATTGGTGACTCCGACGTGATTATATACATTGGCTAATCGCGTTTCGTGTAAAAACATTTAAATTGAACGATATATTCGGTTCTGTGCAGTTTAACCACGAACAAATACATTTGTGCAGCATATAAAACGGTTTATGTGCAAATTCAGTTGAGAGTGCAGTCGTCTGAGATTCCGTTAGTTTAATCGTCGAATCTCTCATTCTATGCTCAGCCGCAGACACGGTTCTTGACTTTTTGTGTCTCTCATTCTCGCTCCAGCTTCTGTGCACCGTCGCATAATCTTCAAGTCTCTCGTTCTCTGCACAACTGCAGCCACGGTTTCGACTTTTCGTGTCTTCACTCTCTCTTTCTCGATTCTGTACGCCGTCGCTAAACGGTTATCTATTCTCCGTTGTTTCGTTGCATTTCACACCGTTAAGCATGGAAAGCGATCCAAATACAGGCGCGGGCGAAAATATTGTGACGGCTAATAACAGGCTGAGTCTTTATAAACGTAAAGTTCAGTCTTTGTACGATCGAATGAGCGGGCTCGGCGAATCATTCGCTGGCAATAAGATCGATAATTTTAACGCCACGGAAATCGACGCTCGTATCGACATGCTGGCAGAAATCCGAGAGGAATTTAATAAGGCCCATAATGAACTGGAAGCGCTCAGTCAAGACGAGATTGGGAGTGAGATACGCAACATCTTTGATATGCTCTTCATATCGTTGAAGACTGAGCTACTGGCTGCTCTTGAACTAGGCCACTCGCGCGCTACTGCCAATTCGACTACCCTACCAAACCATTCGTGACACAGTACCATCATCATGGCTCACAAGCAGCGACTTCCTGAGCTGAAAATACCCAAGTTTTCCGGTGGATACGTCGATTATTCGGACTTTATGGCTATGTTCAATTCGATAATCGACGCGGATGCGGATCTCAGCGACATCGAGAAGTTCCAGCACCTTCGCGCTAGCCTCGCTGATGTGGCTTTGGATTCGGTTCGATCTTTGGAACTCTCCAGTGCCAATTATCGTGTGGCGCTGGATATACTTAATAAACGTTTTAGTAACAAACGACTTGTTTTTCAGGCACACATCAAGAAGATTCTTGGGCTCAAGAGAGTGGATTTACCATCTCCTAAAAGGCTTCGGGAGTTTTCGGATGCTGTCAATTTGAATATGCGTGCTTTGCAAACATTAGGAACGGATTTGGAAATATCCCACTGTATGATAATTAACCTGCTGCTGCAGAAGTTGGACGCTAAGTCGCAAATGAAATGGGAAGAACACCTGTCGTCGGATGCCATCCCTACAGCAAAGGATTTTTATGAATACTTGGAGAAGCGGTGCCAGAAAATGGAGACCTTGGAATATGCTACAGCGGCACCCGCTAGTAGCGCTCAGATGGGAAAAACCCATAATTCTCATTTTAAGAAAACTTTTGTTGCCTCCAATTCTTCCACCGACTCATCTGGATGCAGTTTTTGCCATTCAGCGGGACATGGTATATATTCCTGCAAGATATTCGGGAATTTGTCTCCGTTGCTGCGCCACAAAGAAGTGAAGAAGCTTTCCCTCTGTTTCAATTGCCTGAAAGCGGGGCATCGGACTCGTGCATGCAACAGTGGAAAATGTCGAGTATGCGGTGGGAGGCATCATAGTTTGTTGCATTTCGAGAATCTGCAATCCACAACTCAAGGCTCCCCAGATCTTTCTCCTCCAGATCTAACGCTCCAACCAGACGCTATTTCTGCCACTCAGGATTCTGTTAGCAGTTCACCTTCCCCTGCCTCTACCTCTCTTGCTGCCCAAGGTCTTCAATCCGATGTTGTGCTTCTGGCTACCGCTGTTTTTATCGTTAAGAATCGGTCTGGCGTTTTAGTTCCTTGTCGTGCCATACTAGATTCAGGATTTCAGCTTCATCTCATCACATCCAGGTTCGCCCATCAGCTTCAGCTTAGGAGAACTCAATCGTCTGCACTTGTCTGTGGGCTCGGCGATACCAGCGTGGCTACTGAGGGATCCACCGTAAACATTTGTATGCATTCTCGCACAACTGACTATACAACTACGCTTACTGCTCTGATAGCTCCAACGATCACCGATTGTCAACCAAGTCTGGCAGTCAATGTAGCCGATTGGAATATTCCGTCAAATATTCAGCTTGCTGATCCTGCATTTTTCAACCCTTAGCGAGTGGATCTTCTCATTGGTGCCAGCATTTTCTATGATCTCCTCGGGAAATCAAACTCATCGATGGCCTGCCCCTTCTGCAGAAGACCCGGCTTGGGTGGATCGTATTTGGTGGTGGACAAAGGGTAGCACGCTCAGCGCTCTTGGCAACGCACAATTCTCCAGATTCGGAAGCTAGCATGGATGCAAGGTTGGACAAAACTCTTCGTATGTTTTGGGAGGTCGAGACTTGTGCGGACGCCGTTCTGAATACGAAGGAAGAATTAGATTGTGAAGCGCATTTCGTAGACCACTTCTCACGTTTCCCATCAGGGAAATATTCAGTTCATCTCCCGTTAAAGGATAATGGCGATCGCCTAAGGGAATCTTACACTCCGGCGCGTCGTCGATTCATCAATTTGGAGCTAAAGTTGGATCGTGATACTACACTCAAGGAGCGGTAATCTGCCTTTATGAGGGAGTATATTGAGTTAAAGCATATGTCCCCAGTCAACCCTGATTCTCGTAGTCTCTGCAGATATTTCTTGCCTCATCACTGTGTTTTAAAGGAGGATAGTACGACGACAAAGCTTCGTGTCGTTTTCGACGGTTCGGCAGCTACATCAACTGGATGTTCCCTAAATGATGCGATGATGGCAGGCCCTGTTATTCAGCCTGCATTGTTCAGCATACTAATTCGGTTTCGCACATATCCAGTCGCTCTCACTGGGGACATTTGTAAAATGTACCGCTGCGTACGAGTGTCTTCACCTGACATTTACTTTCAGTGCATTCTATGGCGAGATTCTGTCCAGTCCAAGGTTCAGGTCTACACATTAAACACCGTCACATATGGCACTAGAGCTGCATCGTTTTAGCAGTTCGCGCAATGCACCAGCTGGCTATTGACGAGGGCGAGTCCTACCCTCTTGGCTCAGCTGCTCAGCAGCAGGATTTTTACGTGGATGATGTCATCTCGGGCGGCAGCTCTGTCGCTGAGGTCATGGAAAAGATGCATCAAACCTCCGCCATACTGTCTTATGGTAATTTTAAGCTTAGGAAATGGTGCTCTAGCCATCAGGAAGTGCTTGAAGGAACGCCTGAAGAGGACAGAGAGAAATACTTAAGGTTTCATGATGGAAGTGACATAACGAAAACTCTTGGCTTAGCATGGGACCCTGCATCAGATCAGCTGCTTTTTGCCTTGTCCGCGCTGGACACAAATTCGAAGCCCTCCAAGCGATCGGTTTTGTCTACGATTGCTCGTTTCTACGACCCTCTTGGATTGATAAATCCCGTTATTGTCAGTTGCAAAATCTTCCTTCAGCAGCTTTGGAGAGAAAATTTGGATTGGGATGAAAGCCTACCCTCAGCGTTGCATTCATCTTGGATGGACTTGAGAAACAGTTTGTCAAGTATCACGCGGATATCATTTCCTCGCGTTGTTCATTCTTCTAATACGGTAATCGAACTTCACGGATTTTGTGACGCCAGCACAGAAGCATATGGCGCTTGCATATATGTGGTGTCCAAGGAAGGGCAGTTGTCGAGCAATATCTTGTGCTCAAAGTCTCGAGTGGCGCCACTAAAAACCTTATCGATTCCCAAGCTTGAATTAAGTGGAGCCCATTTGCTTGCTAAACTAATGAATAATTTGAAGGATATTGGAAGTTTTACAGGTCGATTTTATTGCTGGTCAGATTCATCGACAGCATTATCTTGGATACGGGATGAGCCAGCCAAATTTCAAGTCTTCGTGGCAAATCGAGTGGCAGCAATTCAAGAATTGACGGCAGGCATGGAATGGCGTTATGTCCCCACATCATTAAATCCTGCTGACGTTCTCTCTAGAGGCTCGCTTCCCCACCAACTTGTCCATTCAGAGCTGTGGTTTCATGGTCCATCATTTTTGGTAGGCTCCAAGGAAGAGTGGCCTGTACCTCCTGTTCCTGAAGCAGCAACGGCAGAGCTTCGCAGGCGTTTATTGCTGATCGCGTCTCCACATGCCGATCTCACGTCAGAATGCAAATTTGCAAATTCATTCTTCGGCATGCAGCGCACATTCGCCTACATGCATAAATTTGTACATCGGCTTCGGCATTCTGGACTCACCGTTTCGGATATTCGGCAAGAAACGCATCTTCTGATCCGGCATATTCAACTGGATGTTTTGCATATGGATATAAGGGAGATTCAACGCAATGGTCAAGTCAGGAAATCCAGTTCCATCAGCTCACTCTCTCCGTTCATCGATCGGTATGGATTACTAAGAGTTGGAGGTCGTCTTGGCAACTCATCTCTGGGATTTGATGCTCAGCACCCTCTTATTCTGCGAAAGGGATATCCCATAGCTTGTGCGCTGATAAGGTATTATCACGAAAGGAACCTTCATGCTGGACCTCGCGCACTACTTGCCAAAATTCGACTGGAATATTGGCCCATTGGCGGAATTAAGGCAGTATCAAAGGTAGTCAGCAAGTGTGTGAGATGCTTCAGGACTAGGCCGCGCATGGTTCAGCACATCATGGGAGATCTGCCTAAGGAGCGTTTGGAAGGATCTCGACCCTTTGAAGTCACTGGAGTGGATTACTGCGGACCCTTTTTCTACAGATCAGAAATCCGCACGAGGCCACCCATCAAGTGCTACATCAGTGTATTCATTTGTTTTACTTCTAAGGCTATACACATGGAGCTCGTAAAGGACCTGACTACCGCTTCATTTCTAGGCGCCCTGAAGCGTTTCACTTCCACGCGAGGAAGGCCAAGTCAAATTTGGTCCGACAATGCGACAAACTTTGTTGGCGCCAAGAACGAGCTTTTGGAGCTCAAGAAACTTGTTATGAGCGGCTCGCATATGAAGGAGGTCCATGAATCCTGCTTGGCGGACTCGATCGACTGGCGCTTCATCCCACCACGCTCTCCGCACTTTGGCGGTTTGTGGGAAGCGGCCGTGAAGACAGCAAAGCATCACCTGTACCGCTCAGTTGGGCCCTCTGTGCTTGACTTCGACGAGCTGCGCACTCTGATCTGCCAGATCACGGCAATTGTTAATTCTCGCCCTTTGCTCTCGCTTTCAGAAAATCCTGCTGACTTAGATGTCCTGACTCCTGCTCATCTGCTTTTAGGCGGTCCACATGAGGCAATCCTCGAGCCCGATCTGACGAAGCTGAACTACAATCGTCTGGATGGCTGGCGACGGGTCACTTAGCTTCAGCAGATCTTCTGGAGCCGCTGGCGCGAAGAGTATCTAACTCCTTTGCAAGAGCGGTCGAAATGGCGGACTCCCACGCAAAATCTTTGCATAAACGATCTCGTTCTGATTAAGGACGAAAATCTTCCTCCAATGCGTTGGCCACTAGCTAGAGTGGTCGAGGTCGTCAAGGGCAAGGATGGAGTGTGCCGCGTAGCTGATTTGAAGACTGCCACAGGAACCATCAGAAGGGCCGTTACCCGGCTATGTGTGTTGCCCCTCAAAGATTCTGTTGAAAGACTGGCTTCCAACGGGGGGAGTATGTTCGGGCCAGCCGCTAATCAACAGGCCTAACTTAAAACTATACATACACTACAATACAATACAATATTCAATGCACTGTAAACGCCCACGTTCGGCAGCGCTGCTGCGCTCTCCCTCTGTAAAGGGCGCTCTGCAGCCGCCGGCTCGGCTCTAGCTTTGATTAGCCGACGGTGCTAATTTCAGTAATCTGCTAACCTCTCTGCGCATTGGTTGCATTTGGATCTCGTTTACACATATGTACATTTATCTGGTTGTGCTAAGAGCAAGCAATCGGCTTCCGCTAGCAGCCGCCGGTATAAATAAACAGTTATTACATTTGAACAAATCGCGTTATTATTTTGGATAGAAATAGGTGCCAAAAAATCTTGGCATCTCAAACAGTGTGAATATGTCCGTAAAAATGCATTTTCTTCACCATCACAAGGACCAGCAGCAAGTTCCGACTGAATCCGATGATTTCAACAAGTCGCCGCTCCCCTTGAGCATTGGCACAGCGGCAAAAAGCTTGACTCGTTGCAGGACATTGGTAGATGAGTCTTATTAAATTTAATTTAAATATTGTGTAAAAATTTGTGATACTTATTAATAACACTTAAAAGATAAAAAACAAAAAATAAAACAGCACACAAACATAGTTAGAGTAGCTATTTTAAAAAATTCAAATTTTGTTAAGTTTTTTCTAATGGTTAGTTTGCTAAAAACATTGTCTTTGCTTAAGTTTCTTACTATTACACGATGTCCTTTAATGTATAAGTATCAAAGGGTAAATTAAAATATTGAAACGTGAGGGAAACAAATTAAAAAAAATGGGTTATATTTCAGTTTTTTCAACATATTGGCTATAAGCACACCCAAAACACTGATTTTGGGGCTTACCGTCTTCTAAGAACTTAAAGACGGACTTATTCTTAGAAGCTTTGCCAAAGAAAGTTTACCAAAAAAGTCAACATTACAAAAGTTAGAGACCGAAGACAAATGTGCCTTTCTCTTACAATGCGCCACTTTGATGAAAAACTTCAACAAAAACTTTTTGTATGAAACTATGATTGTAACTCAAAAAAGTAATGATGAAGTTCGATTCGTAGGACCCGAAATAGGGGGAATCCGTCGAGTTTGGTCTTGTCTTTTTTTTGTTTTAAAAAAACTATCTATCCGGTAGTTTCCGGGAGATTACCTCTTTAACTGTATTCTGTAATGCATTAGCGTAGACTACTCTATTAGATGGATCTAAATCCAGGATTAATTTATTGCTTATAACTAACGATTTATACTCAAAGATCAACAACTACAAATTTATTGGAGTTTACCTCCTTTATAATAAAAGGCGTTCAAGGTAATTTGCAGACGGATATTGTTTACACCGATTTTAGTAAAGCGTTCGATTCTGTAAACTATTCCCTCCTAGCACAAAAGCTCGACCTTCTAGTGTTCCCGCCCAATCTCCTGAGATGGATCTCTAGCTACCTTTGTTCTAGGTCTCAAAGAGTCCTTTTCAAAAACTCCCTGTCCTCTCCAGTTATGGTGACTTCGGGTGTACCTCAGGGCAGCCTTCTAGGCCCCTTACTCTTTAAACTCTTTATAAATGACCTACCTTCTGTATTAACATACTCTCGAGTACTTATGTATGCGGATGATGTTAAGCTCTGTGTCCAGTATAACGACATTTCTTTCCAATCCAGGTTGCAATCCGATCTCGATAGATTTCAGTCTAGGTGTTGTGCAAATGTATTAAACCTTAATGCTTCAAAATGTAAAGTAATGACTTTTCATCGCTCCAGCGCCTTTCTGGTTCCTTCCACCCTTTGTGGTGGTTCTCTTGAGAGAATTACCCGGGTTGATGATCTTGGTGTTCTATTAGATCCCAAGTTAAAGTTTTCAGAACACATTTCCACCATGGTGAATAAGGCCATGGGCGTGCTAGGGTTTATAAAAAGGTAGTCAAAGGAATTTGACGACCCCTATATAACAAAGACTCTCTACACTTTTCTGGTTCGTCCGATTTTAGAATACGGCTCTTGTGTATGGTGCCCTCAGTACAACGTACACCAAGACCGTATAGAATCAGTTCAGAAAAACTTTTTACTTTTTGCTCTTCGCGGCGTCAGCTGGGATGCAGGTGTGAGACTGCCGTCTTTCTCTAATAGATTGCTTTTAATAAACCTTCCAACCTTAGTTAATCGTAGGAAAATGCTTGGCGTGATTTTTGTGCACAACTTGATCAAGGGTGACGTAGATAGTCCTGACCTGTTGAGCCGCATCAACTTCACGATTCCTATTAGAAGCACTAGGAACTATACACCGTTGTTTCTTCCGCTTTGTAGATCGAATTACTCCTTACATGAACCATTTGGGGTCCTATGCTCGGATTATAATTCCCTCTATCATATTATATCTACCACTTACTCCCTTCCTAGTCTTAAATTACTGATACTCTTACATCTTTCCCGAAATTAGTAATTACTTCGTTTCTTTAGTTAGATTAGTTCTACTTTTTCTCGAACACTAGTCTAACACCTATCTTTCCTGCATGTCCGCAGTCGGTTCGGTTAACGAGTCGCGCGTTATGCGGCAGCGCCCCTTGATGGTGCAGTCATTGCATATCAACGTCCTAAACAAAGGAAACATACGAAGCAATGAAATTAATTTTGGACAGAGTTCAGTATCAGCAGCATAAATGGAAGATATGTGCGGATTTAAAAGTTATCTCCTTGCTTACTGGTTTGCAGACAGGATACACAAAAAATATGTGCTTCTTTTGTCATTGGGACACAAGGTACCGCGGAAACCAATATAGAATGCGTGATTGCAAGCTTCGCACAGAATTTCACTTAAATGTGGCAAATGTTATCCATTTTCCGCTGATACTACACAGCTAATAACATTTTGCTACCACTACTGCACATAAAATTGAGAATTGTCAAAAATTTCATAAAAGCAATAAATCAATATGGCGAAGGTTTTAAATGTTTGACAGAAATATTTCCAAGACTAAGTGCTGCGAAAATAAAAGAAGGTATTTAAAGTCTTTTTTCAGCGCACAAATAGAACTTAATCAACATATCATTATTTTCAGCTGTTCTCAATGGCCCCAATATAAGAAAACTTATGAAGAACGCAAAATTCGGAGAACTTTCAAGACCAAATGAAATTGCCTGGAACTCTGTTATGACCGCTATAAACCATTGCTTAGGAGTGCACCGGTCTGAAAATTGGAAAACATATGTGGATGACTTGTTAAACGCTTTTGAAGAAATAGGTGTGAATATGTCCGTAAAAATGCATTTTCTTCACCATCACAAGGACCAGCAGCAAGTTCCGACTGAATCCGATGATTTCAACAAGTCGCCGCTCCCCTTGAGCATTGGCACAGCGGCAAAAAGCTTGACTCGTTGCAGGACATTGGTAGATGAGTGTTATTAGTCTTTTTATATTGCAGTGAGTTACCACATTTATCGATAGGTAACTCAATAACTCAGAATTTGGATTTACACTATGACAAAGTTGAGTTATTGAGTTTTTTTTATTTATAAAAAAATTCAAGAAGTTGGCTAGGAACTCCTTATTATATCCTTATATCCTTTCCTTCTTCTCTCTCTCATTATGTAATAGCTCGGTCAAACTTTTCAGTTCTTAACGCTCAATGCTATCAGAATTACCTATCTCGATGCAGGGTACGTTTTTCTAAGGACCCCAAACAGTTCTACAGCTTCGTAAACAGTAAGCGTAGAACGTCCGCACACCCATCCTCGCTATCCTTCCTTAATACGTCGGCAGATAATGATCAGGCAATTGCCGATCTTTTTGCCCGTTTTTTCCAAACTACATATTCGCAGGACGTTTACTCTGGTCAGCCGTATCCATACGGTTTACCGAAGTCGAACGGCATTTTCAGTCCTTTGCTAAATGAAAGCTCATTGCTTCATGATCTACGAACAGTAAAGCCGGTGTTCTCACCGGGTCCGGACGGAGTTCCCGGCTGTGTACTCAGGTACTGTGCCGAGTCTCTGTGTGGGCCGTTGCTTAAACTATTCAACCTATCTATAAATTCTTCATGCTCTTCCTAGATATGGAAGGAGTCTTTTATAATTCCTCTCCATAAGAAAGGTAGCAAGTCTGACGCAATGAACAATAGAGGTATGTATATGTATGTGACTTCGGGTGTACCTCAGGGCAGCCTTCTAGGCCCCTTACTCTTTACACTCTTTATAAATGACCTACCTTCTGTATTAACATACTCTCGAGTACTTATGTATGCGGATGATGTTAAGCTCTGTGTCCAGTATAACGACATTTCTTTCCAATCCAGGTTGCAATCCGATCTCGATAGATTTCAGTCTAGGTGTTGTGGAAATTTATTAAACCTTAATGCTTCAAAATGTAAAGTAATGACTTTTCATCGCTCCAGCGCCTTTCTGGTTCCTTCCACCCTTTGTGGTGGTTCTCTTGAGAGAATTACCCGGGTTGATGATCTTGGTGTTCTATTAGATCCCAAGTTAAAGTTTTCAGAACACATTTCCACCATGGTGAATAAGGCCATGGGCGTGCTTGGGTTTATAAAAAGGTAGTCAAAGGAATTTGACGACCCCTATATAACAAAGACTCTCTACACTTTTCTGGTTCGTCCGATTTTAGAATACGGCTCTTGTGTATGGTGCCCTCAGTACAACGTACACCAAGACCGTATAGAATCAGTTCAGAAAAACTTTTTACTTTTTGCCCTTCGCGGCGTCAGCTGGGATGCAGGTGTGAGACTGCCGTCTTCCTCTAATAGATTGCTTTTAATAAACCTTCCAACCTTAGCTAATCGTAGGAAAATGCTTGGCGTGATTTTTGTGCACAACTTGATCAAGGGTGACGTAGATAGTCCTGACCTGTTGAGCCGCATCAACTTCACGATTCCTATTAGAAGCACTAGGAACTATACACCGTTGTTTCTTCCGCTTTGTAGATCGAATTACTCCTTACATGAACCATTTGGGGTCCTATGCTCGGATTATAATTCCCTCTATCATATTATATCTACCACTAACTCCCTTCCTAGTCTTAAATTACTTATACTCTTACATCTTTCCCGAAATTAGTAATTACTTCGTTTCTTTAGTTAGATTAGTTCTACTTTTTCTCGAACACTAGTCTAACACCTATCTTTCCTGCATGTCCGCGATCGGTTCGGTTAACGAGTCGCGCGTTATGCGGCAGCGCCCCTCGGTCGGTTGGGCGGGAGGTGGGCTGCGTTCTTGCCTGGGATCCGCGCGTAACAGCCATTGGCTGGTGTCGCTTGGGCCACTTGATGGTGCAGTCATTGCATATCAACGTCCTAACGAAAGGAAACATACGAAGCAATGAAATTAATTTTGGACAGAGTTCAGTATCAGCAGCATAAATGGAAGATATGTGCGGATTTAAAAGTTATCTCCTTGCTTACTGGTTTGCAGACAGGATACACAAAAAATATGTGCTTCTTTTGTCATTGGGACACAAGGTACCGCGGAAACCAATATAGAATGCGTGATTGCAAGCTTCGCACAGAATTTCACTTAAATGTGGCAAATGTTATCCATTTTCCGCTGATACTACACAGCTAATAACATTTTGCTACCACTACTGCACATAAAATTGAGAATTGTCAAAAATTTCATAAAAGCAATAAATCAATATGGCGAAGGTTTTAAATGTTTGACAGAAATATTTCCAAGACTAAGTGCTGCGAAAATAAAAGAAGGTATTTTAAGTCTTTTTTCAGCGCACAAATAGAACTTAATCAACATATCATTATTTTCAGCTGTTCTCAATGGCCCCAATATAAGAAAACTTATGAAGAACGCAAAATTCGGAGAACTTTCAAGACCAAATGAAATTGCCTGGAACTCTGTTATGACCGCTATAAACCATTGCTTAGGAGTGCACCGGTCTGAAAATTGGAAAACATATGTGGATGACTTGTTAAACGCTTTTGAAGAAATAGGTGTGAATATGTCCGTAAAAATGCATTTTCTTCACCATCACAAGGACCAGCAGCAAGTTCCGACTGAATCCGATGATTTCAACAAGTCGCCGCTCCCCTTGAGCATTGGCACAGCGGCAAAAAGCTTGACTCGTTGCAGGACATTGGTAGATGAGTGTTATTAGTCTTTTTATATTGCAGTGAGTTACCACATTTATCGATAGGTAACTCAATAACTCAGAATTTGGATTTACACTATGACAAAGTTGAGTTATTGAGTTTTTTTTATTTATAAAAAAATTCAAGAAGTTGGCTAGGAACTCCTTATTATATCCTTATATCCTTTCCTTCTTCTCTCTCTCATTATGTAATAGCTCGGTCAAACTTTTCAGTTCTTAACGCTCAATGCTATCAGAATTACCTATCTCGATGCAGGGTACGTTTTTCTAAGGACCCCAAACAGTTCTACAGCTTCGTAAACAGTAAGCGTAGAACGTCCGCACACCCATCCTCGCTATCCTTCCTTAATACGTCGGCAGATAATGATCAGGCAATTGCCGATCTTTTTGCCCGTTTTTTCCAAACTACATATTCGCAGGACGTTTACTCTGGTCAGCCGTATCCATACGGTTTACCGAAGTCGAACGGCATTTTCAGTCCTTTGCTAAATGAAAGCTCATTGCTTCATGATCTACGAACAGTAAAGCCGGTGTTCTCACCGGGTCCGGACGGAGTTCCCGGCTGTGTACTCAGGTACTGTGCCGAGTCTCTGTGTGGGCCGTTGCTTAAACTATTCAACCTATCTATAAATTCTTCATGCTCTTCCTAGATATGGAAGGAGTCTTTTATAATTCCTCTCCATAAGAAAGGTAGCAAGTCTGACGCAATGAACAATAGAGGTATGTATATGTATGTGACTTCGGGTGTACCTCAGGGCAGCCTTCTAGGCCCCTTACTCTTTACACTCTTTATAAATGACCTACCTTCTGTATTAACATACTCTCGAGTACTTATGTATGCGGATGATGTTAAGCTCTGTGTCCAGTATAACGACATTTCTTTCCAATCCAGGTTGCAATCCGATCTCGATAGATTTCAGTCTAGGTGTTGTGGAAATTTATTAAACCTTAATGCTTCAAAATGTAAAGTAATGACTTTTCATCGCTCCAGCGCCTTTCTGGTTCCTTCCACCCTTTGTGGTGGTTCTCTTGAGAGAATTACCCGGGTTGATGATCTTGGTGTTCTATTAGATCCCAAGTTAAAGTTTTCAGAACACATTTCCACCATGGTGAATAAGGCCATGGGCGTGCTTGGGTTTATAAAAAGGTAGTCAAAGGAATTTGACGACCCCTATATAACAAAGACTCTCTACACTTTTCTGGTTCGTCCGATTTTAGAATACGGCTCTTGTGTATGGTGCCCTCAGTACAACGTACACCAAGACCGTATAGAATCAGTTCAGAAAAACTTTTTACTTTTTGCCCTTCGCGGCGTCAGCTGGGATGCAGGTGTGAGACTGCCGTCTTCCTCTAATAGATTGCTTTTAATAAACCTTCCAACCTTAGCTAATCGTAGGAAAATGCTTGGCGTGATTTTTGTGCACAACTTGATCAAGGGTGACGTAGATAGTCCTGACCTGTTGAGCCGCATCAACTTCACGATTCCTATTAGAAGCACTAGGAACTATACACCGTTGTTTCTTCCGCTTTGTAGATCGAATTACTCCTTACATGAACCATTTGGGGTCCTATGCTCGGATTATAATTCCCTCTATCATATTATATCTACCACTAACTCCCTTCCTAGTCTTAAATTACTTATACTCTTACATCTTTCCCGAAATTAGTAATTACTTCGTTTCTTTAGTTAGATTAGTTCTACTTTTTCTCGAACACTAGTCTAACACCTATCTTTCCTGCATGTCCGCGATCGGTTCGGTTAACGAGTCGCGCGTTATGCGGCAGCGCCCCTCGGTCGGTTGGGCGGGAGGTGGGCTGCGTTCTTGCCTGGGATCCGCGCGTAACAGCCATTGGCTGGTGTCGCTTGGGCCACTTGATGGTGCAGTCATTGCATATCAACGTCCTAACGAAAGGAAACATACGAAGCAATGAAATTAATTTTGGACAGAGTTCAGTATCAGCAGCATAAATGGAAGATATGTGCGGATTTAAAAGTTATCTCCTTGCTTACTGGTTTGCAGACAGGATACACAAAAAATATGTGCTTCTTTTGTCATTGGGACACAAGGTACCGCGGAAACCAATATAGAATGCGTGATTGCAAGCTTCGCACAGAATTTCACTTAAATGTGGCAAATGTTATCCATTTTCCGCTGATACTACACAGCTAATAACATTTTGCTACCACTACTGCACATAAAATTGAGAATTGTCAAAAATTTCATAAAAGCAATAAATCAATATGGCGAAGGTTTTAAATGTTTGACAGAAATATTTCCAAGACTAAGTGCTGCGAAAATAAAAGAAGGTATTTTAAGTCTTTTTTCAGCGCACAAATAGAACTTAATCAACATATCATTATTTTCAGCTGTTCTCAATGGCCCCAATATAAGAAAACTTATGAAGAACGCAAAATTCGGAGAACTTTCAAGACCAAATGAAATTGCCTGGAACTCTGTTATGACCGCTATAAACCATTGCTTAGGAGTGCACCGGTCTGAAAATTGGAAAACATATGTGGATGACTTGTTAAACGCTTTTGAAGAAATAGGTGTGAATATGTCCGTAAAAATGCATTTTCTTCACCATCACAAGGACCAGCAGCAAGTTCCGACTGAATCCGATGATTTCAACAAGTCGCCGCTCCCCTTGAGCATTGGCACAGCGGCAAAAAGCTTGACTCGTTGCAGGACATTGGTAGATGAGTGTTATTAGTCTTTTTATATTGCAGTGAGTTACCACATTTATCGATAGGTAACTCAATAACTCAGAATTTGGATTTACACTATGACAAAGTTGAGTTATTGAGTTTTTTTTATTTATAAAAAATTCAAGAAGTTGGCTAGGAACTCCTTATTATATCCTTATATCCTTTCCTTCTTCTCTCTCTCATTATGTAATAGCTCGGTCAAACTTTTCAGTTCTTAACGCTCAATGCTATCAGAATTACCTATCTCGATGCAGGGTACGTTTTTCTAAGGAC
The DNA here is from genome assembly GCA_037356375.1 of Drosophila affinis. Lineage (NCBI taxonomy): Eukaryota > Metazoa > Arthropoda > Insecta > Diptera > Drosophilidae > Drosophila > Drosophila affinis. Next base: position 20,755,915 of record JAZHFB010000003.1, read on the forward strand.
CCCAAACAGTTCTACAGCTTCGTAAACAGTAAGCGTAGAACGTCCGCACACCCATCCTCGCTATCCTTCCTTAATACGTCGGCAGATAATGATCAGGCAATTGCCGATCTTTTTGCCCGTTTTTTCCAAACTACATATTCGCAGGACGTTTACTCTGGTCAGCCGTATCCATACGGTTTACCGAAGTCGAACGGCATTTTCAGTCCTTTGCTAAATGAAAGCTCATTGCATCATGATCTACGAACAGTAAAGCCGGTGTTCTCACCGGGTCCGGACGGAGTTCCCGGCTGTGTACTCAGGTACTGTGCCGAGTCTCTGTGTGGGCCGTTGCTTAAACTATTCAACCTATCTATAAATTCTTCATGCTCTTCCTAGATATGGAAGGAGTCTTTTATAATTCCTCTCCATAAGAAAGGTAGCAAGTCTGACGCAATGAACAATAGAGGTATGTATATGTATGTGACTTCGGGTGTACCTCAGGGCAGCCTTCTAGGCCCCTTACTCTTTACACTCTTTATAAATGACCTACCTTCTGTATTAACATACTCTCGAGTACTTATGTATGCGGATGATGTTAAGCTCTGTGTCCAGTATAACGACATTTCTTTCCAATCCAGGTTGCAATCCGATCTCGATAGATTTCAGTCTAGGTGTTGTGGAAATTTATTAAACCTTAATGCTTCAAAATGTAAAGTAATGACTTTTCATCGCTCCAGCGCCTTTCTGGTTCCTTCCACCCTTTGTGGTGGTTCTCTTGAGAGAATTACCCGGGTTGATGATCTTGGTGTTCTATTAGATCCCAAGTTAAAGTTTTCAGAACACATTTCCACCATGGTGAATAAGGCCATGGGCGTGCTTGGGTTTATAAAAAGGTAGTCAAAGGAATTTGACGACCCCTATATAACAAAGACTCTCTACACTTTTCTGGTTCGTCCGATTTTAGAATACGGCTCTTGTGTATGGTGCCCTCAGTACAACGTACACCAAGACCGTATAGAATCAGTTCAGAAAAACTTTTTACTTTTTGCCCTTCGCGGCGTCAGCTGGGATGCAGGTGTGAGACTGCCGTCTTCCTCTAATAGATTGCTTTTAATAAACCTTCCAACCTTAGCTAATCGTAGGAAAATGCTTGGCGTGATTTTTGTGCACAACTTGATCAAGGGTGACGTAGATAGTCCTGACCTGTTGAGCCGCATCAACTTCACGATTCCTATTAGAAGCACTAGGAACTATACACCGTTGTTTCTTCCGCTTTGTAGATCGAATTACTCCTTACATGAACCATTTGGGGTCCTATGCTCGGATTATAATTCCCTCTATCATATTATATCTACCACTAACTCCCTTCCTAGTCTTAAATTACTTATACTCTTACATCTTTCCCGAAATTAGTAATTACTTCGTTTCTTTAGTTAGATTAGTTCTACTTTTTCTCGAACACTAGTCTAACACCTATCTTTCCTGCATGTCCGCGATCGGTTCGGTTAACGAGTCGCGCGTTATGCGGCAGCGCCCCTCGGTCGGTTGGGCGGGAGGTGGGCTGCGTTCTTGCCTGGGATCCGCGCGTAACAGCCATTGGCTGGTGTCGCTTGGGCCACTTGATGGTGCAGTCATTGCATATCAACGTCCTAACGAAAGGAAACATACGAAGCAATGAAATTAATTTTGGACAGAGTTCAGTATCAGCAGCATAAATGGAAGATATGTGCGGATTTAAAAGTTATCTCCTTGCTTACTGGTTTGCAGACAGGATACACAAAAAATATGTGCTTCTTTTGTCATTGGGACACAAGGTACCGCGGAAACCAATATAGAATGCGTGATTGCAAGCTTCGCACAGAATTTCACTTAAATGTGGCAAATGTTATCCATTTTCCGCTGATACTACACAGCTAATAACATTTTGCTACCACTACTGCACATAAAATTGGGAATTGTCAAAAATTTCATAAAAGCAATAAATCAATATGGCGAAGGTTTTAAATGTTTGACAGAAATATTTCTAAGACTAAGTGCTGCGAAAATAAAAGAAGGTATTTTAAGTCTTTTTTCAGCGCACAAATAGAACTTAATCAACATATCATTATTTTCAGCTGTTCTCAATGGCCCCAATATAAGAAAACTTATGAAGAACGCAAAATTCGGAGAACTTTCAAGACCAAATGAAATTGCCTGGAACTCTGTTATGACCGCTATAAACCATTGCTTAAGAGTGCACCGGTCTGAAAATTGGAAAACATATGTGGATGACTTGTTAAACGCTTTTGAAGAAATAGGTGTGAATATGTCCGTAAAAATGCATTTTCTTCACCATCACAAGGACCAGCAGCAAGTTCCGACTGAATCCGATGATTTCAACAAGTCGCCGCTCCCCTTGAGCATTGGCACAGCGGCAATAAGCTTGACTCGTTGCAGGACATTGGTAGATGAGTCTTATTAAATTTAATTTAAATAATGTGTAAAAATTTATGATACTTATTAATAACACTTAAAAGATAAAAAAAAAAAATAAAACAGCACACAAACATAGTTAGAGTAGCTATTTTAAAAAATTCAAATTTTGTTAAGTTTTTTTCTAATGGTTAGTTTGCTAAAAACCTTAAGGCAGTGAGGTCTTTGATATCGTTGTTTGGCGTCCCTACTCGGCTGATCGCGGATCAAGGTCGAAGTTTCTCTAGTACAGCGTTCCGAGATTTTTGCTCTGCACAAAAGATAGACTTACATTTAATTGCAACAGGTGCCAGTCAGGCTAATGGCCAAGTGGAGAGAGTAATGAGTACTCTGAAATCCATGTTAACCGCAGTTGAGACAGGTCAGGGTTCTTGGCAGGACGCATTACACGAGGTTCAACTGGCTCTTAATTGCACGCCCAATAGAGTAACTAAAGTCAGCCCATTAGAGTTGCTTATAGGAAAAGAAGCGAGGCCATTTGGTCTTATCCCCGTCGTTGAAAATGAAAATAGCGTAGATGTTAATTTAGCTCGACAAATTGCAAAGCATAATATTACAAAGAATGCTAATTATGATAAGGCTAGATTTGATAGAGATAAAGCGACTATTATACGACATAAAGTTGGTGACTATGTTCTGATTAAGAATGAAGAACGACATCAAACCAAATTGGACCCTAAGTATAGAGGCCCATTTTTGGTGGCAGAAGTCCTAGAAGGAGATCGGTATACGCTGAAGCGTTAAATAGCAACCGAACATGAATTTCTCATGAATTTCTACGCAGTATGCCTGAAAAGGGAATTACCACTGAGTTTAATGACAAGTTTGGCGAAGAAGGTGATACGAATCGAGTCAGTGAGGACTGCGATGTTGAAAGTGAGTAAAATGTGATAAACTTCGATCAAAGATTGTACGGCTCTCTGCAAGGTGGGTGCCCGAGTTATGCGGTTCGCCACTTGTTGCAGTGTAGTTGGAAATCTTGGTGAGGATCGATTGTCCGAGTTAATTGGCCGGTTTATAGTGGTGACAACTGCGTGATATGTAATTTGGCCGGTTTGTTGAGATATAATCTGTGAGCTAGACTAACAAGGATATTGCCATGCCGGTTTATCTGAAGTAAACTGTGTGCCTGGTAGTAAAAGCCAAGAAGTGAGACTAGTATTGTCATGTGAAATAAATTTAAAGTAGTGGTAATCCTGATATCATGGCGTAGAGTGGTGAGATGTACACAGTTAAAAGAAAATAATAATAATAAAATAAGTAACGGAAATGAATTAACAATGATTATGTTATTTTTCGAAACTTTTGGAAATATTTAATTTTTGCTGTAGTAACTAATATAAAATTGAAATTGTTATTTTGAGAAACTTGAAAATATTTAACTCTAATGAAGATGAATTAATAATAATTCTTATTTTTGAGAAACTTATGAAATTACTTAATTTGTCATTTTGTTAATGAAAATAAAATTAGTCATAATTTGTTAACACACGAGGACGTGTGTGTGTCAGGAAGGCCGTGTCGCATATTACGTTTAATAAATTCAAATTATAACGAATTCCTTGCTTATTCTCCTTGTCTTCTGTTTTTGATGTCATTTGCCATTGCCTGTTGTTTCTTTGCTTCGAAGTTGTTTCTTTTGAAAGCGAGACAGAACGTTTCTGTCAACGTAGTCTGAGCGTGAGCATGAGTGAGATGGAAGTAACTGTGTGTGTGACAGCATAAAACAGAATAAGAATTAGACACTGGAAAGTGTAATGGTGTTAAAGTGGAAAAGGGATTGTAAATTAAGAATAGAGAAAAAGATGTTCTATGCTTCTGGCTATTCATTCCTTGTTTGATCGTTGAAAGAAAAAAGTCATGCCACGCTCGAGAAAACGTTTCGCAAAACAAGACGTACAAATAGAAAGAAAAATGGACTCCGGTTCTGGCGATGAATCTTCGTCATATGTATATACTGACTGAGTACCGGGTATAAGGTAGAGCCGCGGTCTTTGCCGCGGCTCACAACGTTCCCCCTCGTTTTTTACTATCACAGTGTTATTTATGACACTAGCAAGAAAAGACATTACAACCATATTAAATTTAAAGAAAGCAGCTCAAGAATAAGGGCTATATGATAACAAAACAGAAGAAAAGAACGTAGATAAAGATAAGCAAAAGCAACAGCAAACAAATCGGAGGAATACTGGAAATTATTACCCAAATTATGCAAATAATAATAGCCAGCAACCATATCAGAATTCGCATAATCAAACAAATTCATTCCGAAATAATAATAGTAATAGCACCCAAGAACTTCGCCAAGAATTTGGAAATTCATTGCGACAAGGGCAATCCCAGAATCCTATGAATTACCAAAACCAGAATAACCAAGCTAGTGGCAGTAAGCCAAATCACCTACTAAGAGAGCTAGAGAAAGCCAAAGCGATCAGATGAAAATGGATGTAAATTTTCATCAGATAGCCTCGGAATAAACCGAGGGGGATCCCATATAAAAATTACCTTAAATAATAAACAATACAAATGTATTGTTGATTCGGGATCTTCCATTAATATAATGAAAGAAAATTTCTCGAATGACAAAATAAACAAAGAAAACATAAAGGTCCACACAATAAATGGAACCGTTAATCTAACAACAAGCATAACAAGAACATCTAATAAGACATGTCCGTCCGAACAAAAATTTTAAATTTTTCTGACAATTACGATATACTGTTAGGCCGAGAGTAATTGGTGGCCAGTCAAGCAGTAATTAGTTACAGAGATAATACTGTAAAGTTAGGAGAAAGAACATTCCCAATTATTGCAAGCGGAGAAGTTATTGAAGCAAGTGAAACAACACCTGCATGTGACGATGTATCGTCAAAGAAGGACATGATCACCTCTGAATGTCCTGATCCATCTACAGAGGTGGAACAATACTTCACTTCAGCATGTCAAAGATTGTACGGCTCTCTGCAAGGTGGGTGCCCGAGTTATGCGGTTCGCCACTTGTTGCAGTGTAGTTGGAAATGAATTAAGGGACAATGACAGACAATGAATTAAGGGAAAGTAATGAGCTACGATTAAAACATTTGAATAATGTAGAGAAAGAAAAGCTTAAAAAGGTATTATATGAGTATAATGACTTGCAGTACCGAGAAGGTGACAATTTGACTTTCACGAGTACTGTCAAGCATGCCATAAATACCCAGCATGAAGATCCGGTATACCGAAGGCCATACAAATATGCGCAAATACATGATCAATGTTTTTTGTTTTTTTTTAATTTTTCTTTATTTGTAATCTGTCTAATTCAAGACAATAAACAAATTATAATTACAAACTATAAACTATAAAATAACCGGATGGTTTGAGTTCCAATGAGCTCAATCCATATATTTACATTTTTACATATTTGCATTATTTTGTTTTTATTTCTTATTCTTATTTATTTTATTTTATTATATACATATTTTCTTATTTATGGCAAATCCAATACATGTACTCTCGTTAGTCTTCTGTGTTCATTGCTGTTGTCTAATAGACCTAATGCAAGACCATTGTCGTGATTGTGTAACTTATCCATATATTTAATTGCTCTTAATTTTATTTCTTCTTTAATTGTAAGTAATTTTAGGTCTTTGTGGATGTCCTAGTTGGTCATGTACCAAGGAGCACCAGTTATCATTCTGAGCGTTTTAGATTGGTACCGTTGTATAATTTCTATGTTTGAATTACTGGCTGTACCCCATAATTGCATTGCGTACGTCCACACTGGCTTGAGTATAGCCTTGTAGAGCCGAAATTTGTTCTCAATGCTCAGTTGAGAGCGTGGTCCCAGTAGCCAATACATTTTTTTCGTCTTTATCCTGAGATGAGTTATTTTTGACTTTATGTGCTGCTTCCAAGTGAGTCGGCGGTCCAAGTGAACACCCAGGTATTTAACAGTTTCGCTTACTGGGATGGTAGTTCCATTTAGCGTCACTGGCGAACAATTTCCTCGTCTTAAGGAAAATGTGACTTGTACCGATTTTTCGGCGTTCACTACTATTCTCCATTTTTTCAGCCAAGTTTCAATCAACCGCAGTTCTTCTTGTATTATGCTCGATGCAACAAGTGCAGTGTTACTTGTTGCAATAACTGCAGTGTCGTCCGCGTATGTAGCAATCTCAACATTAGCCATTGTTGGCAGGTCGGCTCTAAATATTGTATATAGGACTGGACCTAATACACTCCTTTGTGGGACACCAGCGGTAATGTTGCATATCTTTGAGGACTCATGCTGATAAACATAATAAGTTCTTTGAGCTAAGTAAGATTTCATCAACAGAAAGTATGGAGCAGGTAACCACATCTTTATTTTGTATAGAAGTCCTTCGTGCCATACTTTGTTGAATGACTGTTTGATATCGAGGAATACTCCTATGCAATTTTTTTTGTTTTCCAGTGCTGTGCAGATTTCGCGTACGATGCGGTGACATTGTTCAGTCGTACTATCTCCTCTTCTGAGCCCAAACTGATGTTCCGGTATGATTGAAAGTTCATCCAGTACAGGTAACATTCTTCTTAAAAGTATTCTTTCAAATACTTTAGAGAATGTTACCAGCAGACTAATGGGACGATATGACGAAGTGCAAGATTCCGGCTTGTTAGGCTTGGCAATCATAATTACTTCTGCACATTTCCACTGTCTTGGGAAGTATTCCAATCTTAGCATAGCATGTATATGTATGTAAGCAATCGGATGCATTTTGGCGGAAGATGTCTAATGGTATTTGCGCAAATTTCGTCGTATCCAGGAGATTTTCTTTTATTTAGCTTTTTTATTTCCTCCTCTACTTCTTTAACGGTAGTAGAGGATATCGGGAGGCTCTGTACCTCAGCGACTGTATTAGGATCTTCTTCCAGGTTTGGCTTAAACACCGAGCTTAGATATTCAGCAAATGCCTCTGCCTTCTGTATATTACTTCTACAGCGCTGACCCCTGCTATCAGTAATTGTGCCTTCTCTCCTTTTAGGTCTCTTCAGGTATCTTGTCGCTTTCCAGAGACTATAATCAAGGTCATTTGTGTTTGGATCAAGATTTTTTAGATACTCTGCTGTGGCTTCGTTTTTTATTTCCCATAGTAATTTATTCAATTCCTTGGCACCTTTGTTGAATTTGCGCTTGTCCGATGGGCTACGTGTTGTTTGCCAAACTTTTCGTAGTTTCCTTTTTTTTAGCTATTTGTTCTCTCAGTTGCAGTGGTAGAAAAGTTTGTCTGTTTGGTTTATCCTGACAATTAATTATTATTATCAAACAATTATTGCCAAGTGATCAGAAGTTAAGTCAAAATTTTCCTCTACTTTAAAATTAATTTGAGGTAATCCAGCGTAAACAATAAAATCCAACAAATCCGGTACCTTCCGTGGATCAGTTGGCCAGTAAGTTGGTTTGCCGGTAGATAAGGTTGCATAATTATTGTTAGTTATACATTTATAAAGTTCAGCTCCTTTTGGGTTTACCAATCTTGACCCCCACCAAGGGTGCTTAGCGTTGTAGTCACCCCCAGCAATAAAGCATCTACCAAGTTTTTGAAAAAGCGAGTTATAATTATCTACCTTACAGGGATATTTTGGAGGTAGGTACACAGCGGCAACAGAGATGTTCATGGTCATGCATTGTAATTTAATTGCAGCAACTTGCATATGATTTGTACTTATAATGTATAATATTTGGTATTTTAATGTTCTTTTAACAACAACTGCACTACCTTCTTGTGCTCTGCCAGATGGATGATTAGCATTAATGATGTCATAACCATTAATAGCAAATTAATTTTTGTTTGTAAAATGGGTCTCAGAGATAAGTAGTATGTCAATGTTGTTTATTCTGTTAAAAAGTATTATTTCATTACGATGGTTAAGAAGCCCATTGGCATTCCATATAGCTATTCGCAGGTCTATTTGCATAGTTTATTGACTAACAGCATTATCATGTTGAGAAGATCGGTGGTTAACTCAGATTGCTTCACTAATAGTTCTTCAATTCTGTGTAATGCAGATTTTTCTTCTGACGTTTTTTGGCCTTGCAGTACTTGCGCATAACTTGGTTGATTTGAGTATATATTATTGTGGTTTGGCAGTGTCTGATAATTTGGTGTTGGCTTCGTGCTTAAATGATTGCCGGCGCACTTGACACACTTAAACCTTTTATTGCAGTAAGCTTTGGTGTGCCCGAATTCTTGACATCTGTAGCACTGCACCATGTCACTTACCTTCTTGGGTGGTTCAATTGTTACTATGGCATTATTTATATGTTTAATGTTGTATATTTCATTGTTGTTCTTCTTTGGCTCCAGGTCTATAAAAAACATTGGGAGTGGCTCCTTGGTTATACGGCTTCTAATATTATGGATCCCTCTTACAATATGATCATGCAGCTCTATAGCTATCTTAATTGATTCAATTTCCGTGGTTTGATGTAGATTTTTGACGACAACTCTAAATGCTCGATCCTGCTTAAGTTGATAAGTGTGATAGTTAACTTTGTCAATTTTCAATACCTTTAAAATATTTCTATATGTTTCAACTTTTTTTATCATAATTCGGATATGTCCATCTCGTTGTGTCTTGTACGTAAAATCAGATGAATTAATATAAGGATTGAGATAAAGAAGTAGACCATTTATATCGCTGACATCTGATATGAATATTGGTGGTGGTTTCTCAGGTGCTGCTGTCTGATTGGGAGATATTTCATCCTTATCCACCAGCATGGCAGATTGATTTGCATTTTTTGATGTGAAAGGGTTAGGGTCAAGGTCATCCTTATCTGCCAGTATGGCAAATTGATTTGCATATTTTGATGTGGAAGGTTGAAGGTCAAGGTCAAGGGCTGGGATTTTTCTAATCAAGGTTGGAGAGTTTTCATTTTTTCTTTTACATAAACTTTGTTTGTCAGGCACTTTTTGCCAGGTAAGATTATTTGTTTCATCATCTGTTGACATTTTATTTCGCTGCATTAGCAGCAGCTAAATTGCGATCGCTTATCAGATGATCTATTTTTAGTGCTGCCGGTCGCTTTCTAACTGTAATTCAATTTTTGTTTTTGCTTGCTTATGTTGTTTTGTTTTGGTTTTGTTGTTTTCGAGATAACTCACTAAGCGCGTGCGTGACCGTACTCAATGAGAGTTAGACGACTACATTGATCAATAAGTTAACAAACAAATAAAATATATGATCAGAAAAGGAATTATTCGAAATCGCCTTACTGTTTCCATGATCCCAAAAAATATTGATGCTTCAGGAAAGCAAAAATATCGACTCGTGGTAGAGGTCTCAATCATCTCACCATCAAGGACAAATTCCCAACTCCTAGGATGGATGAAATAATAGACAAACTTGGAAAATGTCAGTATTTCACAACGATTGATTTGGCTAAAGGTTTCCATCAAATTTTAATGGAACCCAATTCAATCATAAAAACAGAATTTTCCAATAAACATGGCCATTACGAATACACTCGGATGCCATTTGGGCTGACAAACGCAGCCACAACTTTTCAAAGATGCATGAATAATCTATTAGAAGACCTGATCTTTACAGATTGTTTAGTGTATTTAGATGACATAATAATTTTCTCCACATCATTGGATGAACACTTGTTATCTTTAAGAAAAGTATTCGGAAAGTCAAGGGACGCAAGCCTTAAGTTGCAAATGGATAAGTGTGAATTCATGAAAAAGGAAACAGAATTCCTTGGTCATGTAGTCACACCAGAGGGAATAATACCGAATCCAAATAAAATTTCAGCAATAGTTAGGTTCCCAATACCTGAAACAACCAAGCAAATAAAATCATTCTTAGGACTATGTTGCTTCTATAGGAAATTCATTCCTAACTTCGCAAACATAGCAAAACTTATGACACTCAAGCTGAAAAAAAGCCGTCATAGATCCTAAAGAAGAGAAATATGTCGAGGCATTTGAGAGGCTGAAAGTACTCATCACCTCAGACCCCATTCTCAGTTACCCAGATTTTAATAAAATGTTTTCTGTAACATCAGACGCTAGTAACATGGCAATAGGTGCTGTTCTGTCTCAAGACCATAAACCAATATGTTATGCCAGCAGAACACTAAACGAACATGAAGTAAATTACTCCGTCATCGAGAAAGAATTGTTAGCTATAGTTTAGGCGACTAAATATTTCAGATCATACCTATTCGGTAGCACATTCGAAATACTTAGTGACCATAAACCACTAGTATGGTTGAACAACTTAAAAGAACTAAACATGAAGCTGCAAAGGTGGAAAATAAAGCTAAACGAATTCGATTTCAAAATAAACTACCTGCCAGGTAAAGAAAACTATGTAGCAGACGCGCTGTCAAGGGGTAAAAATCAACGAGAACCTTCTTGGTGAGGTAAAGTAACATACAAAGAAAGGACAAACACACTAGCTAAAGAGATAATCAAGAAATATGTATGTATGCACAAAAAAGAGTGCTTTATATTTTCATAATGATGAAGATTTTCCTTTATTCCAAAAAACATATTTGGAAATAATTAATTCAAGAAATATAACAAAGTAATTAAATCGAGTAAAAAACTAATTGATATTCAAAATTACGCCGAGTTTAAAGAACTAATAGTAAAAAATCATAAGGAATTATTCCATCCTGGAATTGAGAAAACAGTTAATTGGTTTAAAGGAAAATACTATTATCCAGATCATCAGAAATTAATTCAAAATATATTAAACGAATGCCCTACTTTTAATATTGCCAAGACAGAACATCGTGACACTAAGGTGCCGTTTACACTGAGGCTGCGTCTTGATTCTTTGCGTCTTCTCAGAAACGCAGTTTTTTTACATAGGTTTAGCATAGGGCCCTAGTGGTGGCAAAAAAATGCGTCGTTTTCCGACGCAACTTCGTTTTGATATTTCTGTGGTATTTCTGTGCGCATAACAGCAATTTTCGTACTTTTGTGCCTTATCAGCGGAACTATCACCACTAATAACAAAAAAAAACAGCAGATTCAAATTTAAATTTTGCCGCGTAAAATTTGTAACTGAGTAAAAAGGGGCAAAAATACATTTAATGCTTAGAAAAAATTGTTTAAACTAATTTTATTATTAAAAAAGGCATTTCAATAATATAGTTCATTTCAAATTGTTTGCTGCAAATCCCATGTCTTTGAATACTTTCACTGTTTCCGTGATCTCCTCAGGGTAAGAAAGTCTGCTTGCAGATGCTTGTTAGCGAGTTGAGCAACTACCTCGCGACAAAACTGCAGTAATATGAGGCAGACAAAAGCCCTTGACATACACAAATAGACTCCCGTGCGATATTCCGCAGACGATCCTAGGCAATAAAGGGCAAAAATATTCTCTTCTCCAGTGGGATTGTCAGTCTAAAAGGAGTGTCTTTCTATTTGAGATTGGGCAACAGTCCAACGAGAATGTTGAAGTACTCCTTTCCATGTGGAAATTCTCCTTAAAGAAGGCATCGGAGTTCTCCACAACATCTTCCTCCCAAAATGAACCATATCGTGGCTATTGCATATACATAAAATACATTATTTAATTGAAAATAGAAGATTGTCTGCACTTTACTAACAAGGGTCCAAACGCGAGTAGGACGTTGCAGTTGCAAAACGAACTGCAGCTTTTCTGAGGATAGCCCAGACACTTCCATACACTTCAGCAGATTCACTTCATTTTGGGCCACCGCAGATAAAAGAATCAGCTCTTCTTCAGACATATTTTGCTTATTTTCAGACATAGTTTGTTTTATTTACAAATTTTTCTTCCTCTTCCCAAGACGCAAAGAAGCAAAATCGCTGTAGTGTAAACGGCAAACCTGCTTCTCTGTGTCTTCTCCGATATCGATAGGTAACGCACCAAGTGTAAAAAGCCTATAAGTTAGCAGTCCAATTAACCCCAGAAATACAAAACGTTAGGGAAAGATATGTTATGGATTTCTATATGATAGGCAACCAGCAGTTCCTATCATGTATAGACATTTACTCGAAGTTTGTCACTCTAATAGAAGTAAATAGTCGCAACTGGCTCGAAACAAAAGGAGCTATGATAAAAGTCTTTAATGAAATGGGCAAGCTTCAAGAAATAAAAGCCGATAAAGATTCAGCTTTCATGTGTGCAGCATTGCAAGCATGGCTAATCTCGGAAGATGTGAAAATACAGATCACATCTAGCAAAAATGGGATATCAGACGTAGAAAGATTCCATAAAACAGTTAATGAAAAATTAAGAATAATAACCAGCGAAAATCTGGTCTGATGAGCGCGTGAGGTGGCTCAGAGGGGGCCTAGCTGAGGCTACCGGACGGGTCGCAGGTTGCGGATAGCGAAAGGCCTACCCCTAAAAAAGGTAGGTTAGCTGCGAATAATCGGTTCTCTTTAGGGAGACCACCGAAAATAAGCAGTCCCGGACAGCCAGCGGGTGTTCGCGAAGCAGCAACACTGACGATGCGCTTGTGGTGCCGCCTCGTATAAGTAGCTCACACACTCCCCCTTCCCCACACACACTACCTACCCACATCCCACCCCCCCACACTCACCTCACACCGGGCTGGGCTAAGGTGTCATTCGACCCGTGCCGAGAGTCAGCCTGGCTGGGGGCCCGGTCTAAAAACTAGCCCAGTCTCGAACGGAGAGCTCAGGGACTTGGCAGCCCCCTGTTCTAATGATGCCTTACCCGGGCAACGTGGATCTCTGCCCGGGCTGACCGTTCCCTTTCTCTGCATCTCGTGGGATGTAAATATGAACAATAACAAATATAACAAAAATAAAAAAATACAAAAAAACAAATCTGAGTCTGACACTCCCCAAACGTCAACTGGGAGCAATCCCCCGCATGGGAAGGCATCGGCCCAAAGGCCCGGCCCGACCAGCTCAACAGCAGGACAGACCTGCAAGGCGGAAAGCGCTGGGGTGAACCCGAGTGGGTCCCATCCCGAATCTGGGGTGGGGGGCGGATCAGCTCCCAACACCGACACCTTGGAGAGGCAGCTAAGCAATATTGCGGCTGCCCGACCTTCTGGTAAGGTGGAGGGTGATGATTTGCCTTCAACCAGCGCACAGGCCAGAAAGCATACGTATGCCGAAAGGAGGAGTGCAGGGCACATACTCCGTCGGCAAAATGCCAACACAGAGGTCAGTCCTTCAGCGGACTGGCTCAAGAAGGTGGAGTGGGCCTCATCGGTGCTCCCAAACTTCTCAATGGTCTCTCAACCAAAGAGACAGCGGTCACAAGAAACACCCGGCCCGGTCGCGAAAAGGTCGAGGGTGGTGGCCAATATCTCCTTCGCGCAGATTGCCAAGGAGAGGACGCTAATTGGCGTCCTCGACAAGGGCAGCGCGGAGGGTAAGATCCCAAGGAGCAAGTGGAAGTGGGTGGAGGCGGCACTGGCCGACAGCTGCTTCGAGTTGCTCGAGAAGGACCCTGGGCCACCTCCGGTCTGCAAAGACATGGGGTGGTACCAGGGCAGTATTAAAGTTGTTGCCTGCGATGACGAGCGCTCCGTGAAGCTATACAAAGCAGCGGTGGCGCAGATCGGAGAGGTCTACGCCGGGGCGAAGCTAGTCGCGGTAGACTGGAGCGAGGTGCCCAGTAGACCAAGGGCGAGAATATGGGTGCCGGCTACCTTCAAGGAGCCCGAGCGCATCCTCACGATGTTGCAGAGGTGCAATCCGACACTTCCAACTCTTGACTGGAAAGTGGTCAAGGTTGAGGAGTCGAAGGGGCCGACTAATCAGGCCATCATCATCCTGAACAAGGAATCGCTGGCCCCAATAGAGGCAGCTAAAGGAGAGCTGAACTTTGGCTTCAGTTCGGTCACCATAAAGGTGTACAAGTCGGACGCTGCCACGGCCGAGGCTCGTCCTGCCGACAACCCAGTCGCGCAGGATGTGGCCTCGGAGATCGAGGCACCCGACAACGAGCTGGAGCCGAAGGAAGGCTACTCGTCCGACGCGGAGCTGATGCGGGACTTTGAGGCGATGTGTCGAGATGAAGTTTCCGACGACTCAGACGCCGACACTACAGTGGTGGAGATCCATGAAGATGTCTCTCAGACTCCTTCAAATAAATCTCCACCACTGTAAAGCAGCATCCGCTGCACTCATACTCCGCTTGGATGCAAGCGGAGCCGACGTGGTCCTAGTCCAGGAGCCTTGGATAGTCGGAACCAAGGTCTGTGGGTTAGCGACGAGGGAGTACAAGCTCATTGTACCCCATACCGAAGGTAAAATTCGTACCTGCATTCTAGCAAGAAAGCACCTTAATATCTTTCTGCTCCACAACTTCAGCAACGGCGACAATACAGCGGTAAGCCTAGAGCTAAAGCGGACACATCTGAGGCTGATGTCGTCCTACATGGCCCATGAGGAAAGCGATCCTCCCAACCACCTCGTCTGCAAGCTCACCAGCGACAGCGAGAGGCTCAACACAAGCCTACTAATAGGCTGCGATGCCAATGCTCACCACACCCAATGGGGGAGCACGGACACGAATATAAGGGGTGAGTCACTTTTCAGCTTTATACTGAACTCGAACTTGACCATATGCAACCGGGGCAACGACCCCACATTTGTTATAAAAAACAGACAGGAGGTTATTGACCTCACTCTAGTGTCTCACAATCTGTCAGACAAAGTGGAAAGATGGAGGGTCCTAGAGGACCATTCCTTCTCCGACCACAGGTATATCGAAACGATTTTATCCTTCGAGAGCCCCAAACCCACCGACTACACCAACCCCAGGAAAACCAACTGGGTTAAGTATATCTCGGTTCTGGAGGAAATACTTCCCAACAAGGCACCAATGAGCCCAGACACTCAAGACGATTTAGATCGTATAGTGTACAGGTTCACGGAAGCATGCAATAATGCCTTCACGGCGGCTCGCCTGCCACACAGGACAAGGGGCAAAAAGAAACCCCCCTGGTGGTCGAAACAAATCGACATCCTACGAAAGAACTGTAGGACTAGCTTCAACCGGGCTAAAAGTGCAAACGAGGAGGAACATTGGCAGACTACAAAGTCAGTCTCGCCCAATTCAAAAAAGAAACACGAAGAGCAAAGAGGGCCTCTTGGCAAAAATTCTGCTCAGAAATTGAGGAGACGTCAGAAGCCGCCAGGCTGCGCAAGCTCCTCTCAAAAACCACCCCCTCCGTAGGGTACCTTAAAAGGAACGACGGTACGTGGACCAACTCCAGTGAGGAGTCGCTACACGTACTGCTCGAAACCCACTTCCCTGGGTGCACAACCATCAAGCCGGCGCTAACCCAAAGGGGAGGCCAAACAGCCACGATGGACCATATTTTCACCAAACGGAACATAAGCTGGGCGGTAAACAGCTTTGACCCGTTCAAATCGCCAGGTCCGGACCAGGTCATTCCGGCCCAACTGCAAAAGGCCGGAGACCCGGCCATTAACTGGCTACAATGTATCTTTAGGAAGATACTGGCGGTGGGGACCATACCACAAGAATGGCTCAAGGCGAAAATAGTCTTTATCCCCAAAGCGGGAAAGGCCTCGCACTCGACCCCAAAGGACTTTAGACCAATCAGCCTATCGTCCTTTCTTCTCAAAACTTTCGAGAGACTTGTCGGACTACATCTTAGGACAATTGTTAGTCCTCTAATGCTGTCAGGAGCACAACATGCCTACCGGAAAGGAAGATCCACGGAAACGGCGCTCCACGAAGTAGTCTCAATTGTAGAGAAATCCCTACAACTCAAAGAATACACTCTTATGGCCTTCCTCGATATCGAAGGAGCCTTTAATAACGTCGTCCCAAGTGCCATTACGGAAGCACTGACTGACCTGGGTGTGGACGGTCACTTGGTGCTGCTCATCGATCAATTGCTCACATGCAGGACGGTGACATCATCGATGGGATCGTCCACACAATCCAGGTATGTCAACAGAGGCACTCCGCAAGGTGGTGTCCTGTCTCCCCTTCTGTGGAACATGGCAGTCAATAAGATTCTATGTGACCTGGAGGGGGGGGGCTGCAAAATAGTGGCATACGCGGATGACGTGGCAATCAGTTTCTCGGGGAAATACCCTCAAACACTGTGCGACCTTATGAGCACTAAGCTCGCGAGACTGTCAGAGTGGACAAAATCGCGAGGATTGGGAGTAAATCCCACTAAAACGGAACTCGTGCTATTCTCACGGAAGTACAAGATTCCGCCCCTCAACCCTCCTATACTAAATGGATGCAGGCTCTCCTTCAGCGACAGTGCTAGTTACCTAGGGTTGGTAATTGATAAGAAGCTGAACTGGAACCTGAACGTAAAGGACAGAGTAAAGAAGGCTACGATAGCCCTATACTCCTGTAAAAAAGCTATTGGCTTGAAGTGGGGCATGAACCCAAACGTAGTCCAATGGATATACCAAGCAATAGTAAGACCAATCTTACTCTATGGAGTTACAGTTTGGTGGCCGGCCCTATCAAAAGGATCGACAGCCAAACAACTTGGCAAGGTTCAGCGAACCGCAGCCCTATGCATTAGTGGAGCACTACGCACCACCCCGAACGATGCACTAAACGCCATCCTAAATCTCCAAAGCCTCGAACTCGAGGGAAAAGAGAGGGCAGAAATTGCCGCGATACGTCTGAGAGACTCCGGACAATGGACGTCACATACCAGGGGTCACTCATCTATACTTGTCAGTAGTACCGTCCCATCGAAGACGGACTACTGCGTTCCAAGGGAACACACTGGTACTCCCTTCAATGTAATCATCCCTAGCAGAGACGAGTGGCTTGAGGGACCACCAGGCCAGGACACGGCCATAAGCATCTTCACAGATGGCTCGAAGCTGGATAACAAAGTTGGAGGAGGGATTTACTCCGAACAACTCGAAATCAGGCACTCCTTTAGGCTCCCAGATCACTGCAGTGTGTTCCAAGCGGAAGTCATTGCGATCATGGAAGCACTGAAGCTCCTGCAAACAGCCTCAACGGCAACAACAACTGTAAACATATACAGCGACAGCCAAGCTGCGATCAAATCGCTTCATGCGATTTCCTCGAACTCGGCCACAGTGGCAAATTGCCGCAAATCTCTTCACGAGATGGCCCAACAATATGCCATCAGCCTTATTTGGGTCCCGGGTCACCGGGACATCGAGGGCAACTGTAAGGCAGACGAGCTGGCCAGAACAGGTACCACAATACCCCTTCTCCAAGAGAAGGAGGATATTTGCATGCCTATGGCCACCTGTAGGCTTATTATAAAGGAGCTATATAGGCGACGAGCAGACAATGCGTGGCGGTCAGTACCACTATGTCGCATATCCAGGCAAACATGGCCTACCATTGACAGGAAACGCACACTAGAGCTCTGTAAGCTCGGCAGGAAAAGGTGCAGCGTTGTCATCCGCTCCCTCACGGGGCACTGGCTGATAGGCTCCCATGCCAACAGGCTGGGAGCCCCATACAATGATTTCTGCCGTAGCTGTAGAGACGAGGAGGAGGAGGAAACGGTGGAACACCTGTTCTGCTCCTGTCCGGCTCTCAGTAGGAGAAGGCTACAATACCTGGGCATGCCCTATGTCTCAGACATTTCAGAAATGTCCAAAATCTGTCCCAGAAAGATTGCGAACTTCGTAAGAGCGTCAGGATGGGATAACTGCTGATATGTTCGGGTCTCATGAGATGGCTAAGGGGGAACACCTTCCGCGGTATTACAACGGGCCGAAACCGGCCTAAGTGTGACTGGCTCCTGTGGAGCTAGGCAGCCGCCTTAACCTAACCTAACCTAACCTAACCAGCGAAAACGACCCTGAAACGAAATATACAAAATTCGAAATAATATTATACACGTATAATCATAAAACAAAACATAACACTACAAACAGGACACCTGCCGACATATTCATTTATGCAGGAACACCTGAATATAATACACAATTAAATATTTTATTTTTATTTTTTATTTATTTTGATTAATTAACAATTATCTGCTAATAATGCCATATAAATTAGGAAGAGAACTAAAGATAAAGTATAATAAAATTGAAACAAAAAATTAAAATTAAAATTACAGGTTAGCAGAGTTTAGGTGGTTGTAAATGCTAAATGCTATATGTTTAAGGGTTAGTTCAGGGGATATGATATGGTAAAGGGTATTATAATTATAGCATAAAACCCTGAAAGGTTCATGCTGGGCATAGTTTGACCTAAATAAGGGTAATCTGATAGGTCTAAAAGAATGAGTAAAACGAGAGGGAACCGTAAAGTCAATCTGACTCAAGAGATTTTGGGAGTCTACCATCCCGAGAAGGAGCTTGTGCACGAACATTACCCCATTGCATATTCTGCGATGGTGTAACGAATGTGGGTCAATAAGTTTTAGCCTAAATCTGTAAGGTGGCAGGATTCTACCAGAGTCCCGTGTAAATTACGAAGAGCGAAAATTAAAAATTGTTTCTGAACTGATTCGAGAATAGCTTGCTGCTCCCTATACTGTGGACTCCACACACAGGAACAATACTCCAATATCGGGCGTACTATCGAAATGTACAATTGTTTGGTCACATACGGGTCGTCAAACTCCTTGGACCAACGCTTGATGAATTCTAGAACACCCTTAGCTTTATCAAATAATACACCAAGATCATTTGAACTCGTAATTCGATCCAATACATGATTACCAAGAGAAAAAGATACAAAATGTGGAGCACGACGGTAGAATGTCATAAGCTTGAATTTCGAGAGGTTCAAAAATAGAAAATTTCTTGAGCACCACAATAGCAATTCGTTTAGGCCCAGCTGAAGGTGTGTGTGCAAGTACCAGTCGTGTAGGGCAGACAGATTTTAACGTCATCCGCATACATTAATGTATGTGAGAATGTTATAACTTGGGGTAGGTCGTTCACAAATAAAATGAAGAAGAGCGGACCCAAATGACTACCTCGTGGCACACCAGATGTAACATTAACGATCTCTGATAAAACATTAGTAAATAAGACCCGTTGTGTACGATTAGAAAGGTACGACGAAATACAACTTAGAAGATTACTAGGGAAACCTAATAAGGACAGCTTCTGAATTAATAGAGTATGGTTAACCGAATCAAATGCCTTACTAAAATCCGTAAAAATAACATTAGTTTGCAAACCGCTCTGAAATCCACGGTTGATTATGGAGGAAAACTCGAGCAGATTGGTGGTTGTTGACCAATGTTAAAAAAAACCATGTTGTGAAGGAGATATCAAGCTAGAACAAAGATGTTGCAATTGCCGGGTAACCAGGAACTCAAGGAGCTTAGGAATGGCAGAGAGCTTTGCAATGCCTCGGTAATTTTCTATGTTGGATCTGGAGCCCTTCTTGTGAAGCGGAATTATGTACGACTCATTCCAAATTACGGGGAGACAAGACTGGTTCAAGGATAGATTGAAAAGAAAGGTTAAGGGTTGGCATAAGCATAAATAAAGAGAAACAAATTAGTAAATTAAATCAAAAACGTAACGATTACGAAATAGACACAAGATTTAAGCAATCCCCATTAGTAAAGTCTAAGATAACGAATCCATTCAAAAAGACTGGAGAAATAACAAAGCTTAATGATTACGAAGAGTAAAATAGAGGCAGGAAAATAGCACATTACAAATCAAAATTCGAAAAGAAAAAGAAAACTTATAATAGCAAATATAATAATTACAGACAATCAGAAGATAATAACGGGAATAATAAACCGCAACCTGATTAGATCAATGATCATCATCATGTTCCCGATTCTATTGACAAAAGGACAAAACATTGAAATAAACCTAGTAAAAGCCCCGTATGGATATCTTATATTCAATATCGGAACCATAAACATACCAATTAATTATAAATATCACTATCTTACGATAAATATCACAAAAACTGAAGAAACGTATGCGATCCTTTTAGAAAAGGCAGACGATTTCAAAGAAATAATTCAAATACAGTACTTGGTAGACAAGCTCAATAGAGATATAAACGGGATTTAAATAGCTAAACGCAGTAAGAGAGGACTAATAAACATTGTCGGTACAGCATACAAATACTTATTTGGAACATTAGACGAAGAAGATAAACCTAGTAATAGAAACAATAAAAAAAGGACTTGAGGCCATAAACAAATTAAACGAAGAGGAAAATAAAAATCAACAATTAGAGATTTTGATATTTAACCTCCAGCACTTTACAGAATACATTGAGGATATAGCCTGTGATTGACCAGGGTGTCCAACCGGAGAGTAATGGTCATACAGATGTCGGCATCTCAGTGCCCCCTACGGAAGTCGATACTGCTGTCAGCATGGAAGTTGAAGTAGTTCCCTCTATACCGGCTCGCACTGGCTCGGAAGTCGATACTGCTGTCAGCATAGAAGTTGAAGTAGTTCCTTCCACACCGGCTCGCACTGGCTCCTCAGCCAGCGCTATCCCATCTGCTCCTCGGGTAGAACCCGCCTCTGCCTCACCCATAAACCATGTGACCCCTCTCGACCGATCTACTCTCTTCGCTGTCGCTCCTCTAAAATCTATCTTTGTCTCACGTCTTATGGAATCGGCTACGGATGCAATGGTTCGAGAGTATATTTTCAATAGCTCCTCTGACATAGTAGTTACTAAATTTTCTTTTAAAGAAAAACGTAATATTTCCTCCTTCAAAATTCTTGTTCCGGAGAAGTTTGTTAAGACTGTGTTGGAACCCTCTTTCTGGCCTGAACACACTATCTGTCATATTTTCAATAGTCGATCAGGATCTTCGCAACCCTCTCCTCGGGTAGGAATCCTTCCGACTCCTTCTACTGATTTCCCATCTACTTCAAAAAATTGAATTCTTCCCCACCTCTAAAGATTGCTTATCAGAATGTACGTGGCCTGTGCAGTAAGCTCACCAAATTACATGCTGATAGTGCAACTTTTGATTTCGACATTATCGCCTTCTCTGAAACATGGCTCAATCCCTCAATCTCGGATTCCGAGATTTTTGTAGATAATTTTAACATATATAGATCTGATCGACCATCTCGAGGTGGCGGCGTCCTAATTGCTGTTCGTTCCGACTTAACTTCCCAACTCTTTTCCATCGATGAGCTCAACACCATTGAAATTATCGTTGTTAAAATTCGTCTGTGTTCTTTTAATTTATTCATATCATGCTCTTACATCCCACCGTCCTCTGAATTTACAACTTATATGCTCCACGCTGCCCATTTCAGTCCGTTTTGTCTCAGCTTGGTGATTCTGATTGTCTTATTGTCCTCGGTGACTTTAATCTCCCTAATGTCACTTGGTCCCCATCCAATGACTCAAACCTAATGTTCCCATCTATGCAGCATGACTTTGTTGATTCTCTCTCCGATACATCGTTAGGCCAGGTAAATGGCATACGCAATAGCATGTGTAAGACCCTTGATCTCGTCTTCACTACCGATGCTTCGAGCACTTTGGTATGTCGAGGATCACCTCTATCATTCCCTGAAGATCCATACCATCCCATACTTTCAATTGATTTCATGTTACCATCTTCAAGCCCTATAAAGTCGTTTATTAAGCCTTCGAATATCTATTGCTTCAAGAAGGCTGATTTCCTCTCCTTGAATACTGCCCTGTCTCAGATGGATTGGTCATTCTTTGACTATCTCCAGGAAATTGAGTCTGCCACGAATGCATTCTATAGCTCTATTTTTTTCATCTTGCCCATGCATGTTCCTTTAGTCACCCCCTCCAGAAATCTTTCTGGTCCTATCTGGCTCACCCCGAGATTAATAAATCTCAAGAATTTAAAATGCCGTATGTACAAGAAGTTTAAAAAATCCGGTTTGCAATCAGACTTTTCGAAGTACTCAATTGCAAAATCGAAATTTTCCTTATTCAATACATTGTGCTACAACAGATACTTGACCAAATGCAAGCTTAACTTTAAACGTGACCCTAAACAATTCTTCAGGTTTGTTAATTTTAAACGTAAATCTTCCCGATTTCCTTCTTCTTTGCACTTAAATGGTAGTTATGCTGATAGGGATTGTGATATTGCTGATCTGTTCGCTTCCTTTTTCCAACGTAGCTACTCTGTCCCGTCTATTAACTTTCCCTCTATCCTAGCCTCAGCGAATGACTTTAGTAGTAGTTACTCTTATCCTATCCCTATAAATAGTTCTAACTGTATCCTCCCCCCCTTCATCGACTATGATGGTCTCCTAACAAATTTAAAATCGTGCAAGTTTTCGTTCTCCACTGGGCCAGACTCGGTTCCGAGTGCTGTTCTTAAACTTTGTGCAGAATCTCTTTGTGTGCCTCTCCTAATACTTTTCAACTTATCTCTCAAGACTGGTGACTTTCCCACCATCTGGAAAGAATCCTATATAGTTTCCTTTCATAAAAAGGGATCTAAATCTGATGTCTCTAGCTACCGCTATATATCCAATTTATCTGCCATTTTTAAACTCTTCGAAGAATCATCACTTCTCAGCTGCAACATTTCTGTAGTTCTGTATTCTCTGAATCACAGCATGGATTTATTAAACGTCGCTCAGTTTCTACTAATCTCCTTGAATTGTCCACCTTTGTAACTTCGGGATTTGCTAAACAGTGTCAAACTGATGTCGTTTATACTGACTTTAGTAAAGCCTTCGACTCCATCAATCATAATCTACTTATTCATAAACTGTCTCTTCTAGGGTTTCCGGCTAAGTTTCTATACTGGCCTAATTCTTACCTTTGTAACCGTTCTCAACGTGTCTGCTTTAACTCCTCTCTCTCTAATCCTGTTATTGTCTCATCGGGGGTTCCTCAAGGTAGCCATCTGGGTCCCTTGCTATTTAACCTATTTATTATCGATCTTCCACAAATGTTATCTCATTCCCGCGTCCTAATGTATGCTGATGACGTTAAGCTATATTTTTCCTATAGTGACCCCTTGCCCCCACTATCTTTGCAATCTTGATGCCCTAAACAACTGGTGCCGAATTAACATTCTACCTCTTAACATTTCTAAATGCAATATAATGACTTTTTACCGCAATAAGCCATACCTTTTCAATTACTCTATTAATAACATTATCCTTCAACGCCTTTTCAAAGTTAACGACTTGGGCATTACCTTTGTACCCAATCTATGTTTCAACTCTCATATCTCTACTATCTCTAACAAGGCCAAAGGAGTCCTTGGATTTTTCAAAAGATGGTCTAAGGAATTTACAGACCCGTATACTACAAAACTTCTGTATGTTTCTCTGGTCCGGCCTATCTTTTAATATGGTTCTTGTGTACAAAAACAGTTCCTCATCATTGCCCTCCGGGGACTCTATTGGGACCCTTCGATCCATCTTCCTTCTAATGAAAGTAGAAACTTCCACTCTCTTAAATCCCGTAGAACCTGCCAAGGAGTTCTCTTCCTCCATAAGCTTCTCTCTGGTGAGGTCGAATCGACTGCCCTCATCAACCTTATTAGTATTGCTGTTCCTTTCCGCCCGACTAGGCGTTACTCTCCTCTTCATCTCCAACTCTGTCTTTCTAACTACTCGGATTATGAATCTTTCCGTAGCCTTTGCCGTAACTATAACCTATTTTTCCATTTGTTTTCAAAATTATCTTACTTAATAACTTAAATTAATTAAAATAGCTTTAATTGGGAACTGTTCCGCTACCGGCTCTTCTCTTACCTAACTTTGTCTGTTGGTGGGAGCTTATCGGCTACTGAGCCGATAATCAGCCCCACCGGGTCTGAGTATTGGCATTGGCCCTTTAGTTTAATTAGTTGATATGTAATTTTACCCTTACAGTTTAACTGTACATTGTTAAACTTTAAACAAAAATAAACAATTAACAATAGAATTAGGTATGCAGCTATCTAGACTTGGTATATTCAGCCCAAAATTATTAAAGCAAGACAATTTGAAAAATGTAAGTTCTGAGAAAATGCTACATATTAAAACATCAACATGGCTAAAAGTAGATTCCAAATATTCTAAACGAATGCATTAACATCCCAGTATACAAAAAGTATGTTAACAGAAATAAAACTTGAAGAATATTATGTTTATGAAAGCAATGTATTCAATAAAGACTTTAGGCAATTAATAAAAAACGAATGCAGAAATGGCATTATACAACAAAAACCCACTAAATGCCCTTGTACAAAAACATATAAGTACGTTCAAGTAAACTACACAGAACCGATTATTTTAGTAACATGGAACCTTCCAAGGCCTAAACTAAACCAAAATCGCATGTTCCATTTAACGGAAAAATTCAATGATGCGCCCTAGTGTAAAAAGTGTATAAAAGCCACACCATTCCATGCACCTTTTATATTATTATTTCTTCGGCGCAAAGGGTTAGCCATTTCTTGTCTGTTCATAATTTGTTCTTATTATATTTACATACACATTCTCGCACACAAACCTCAGTTTTAGGTGTATCTCAATTAATATCCTTGTTAAGCTAGTGAGCTTTTTCACTATCTGTTGAAATTTATAAACGGTTAAGAATGGTTTCTGTATATATACATATGCAAATTTAATGACAAATTTATTCAAGCTAGCTGTGTGGTTTAAATGTACATATGTATGCGTGAAAGACAAACGATGATCTTAGGGCTATAAATTTTAGCTCAAGACTGAATTGCAAGGGCTGACGAAATTGCCGAAATTGCGAAATATGATCCGCTGGCCACTCGAGTGCGACATTAGCATTCTTCTGTTTCGGAATTCTGCCGATACCCTGTAGCTGGTGGGGAGTGTTAACTACTCCCCCTCTCAAAGAGCGGTCGTCCTCGTCGCTCACAACTTCTCGATTATTTCGTTGATCTGGCGCTCGTTTTGCCTCCTTCTAAGATGCGCCCTGAGGAATACGGTACCTCCAATAGCCCCGCATAGAGCTATGCCGAGCTCAAAAGCAAGGAGTGGATTAAGCCGGCACATGGTGGCCTGCTCGACCTCTTTGATGTAGTTTAGGATCTCATCGTTGAGCTGGTGCAGGAAGGGTAGGCTTAGAATCGGCTGGTGCCCTGTGATGTTCAGGGCGGGCACCGATGCTATGCCCGGAAGTCGCTGTTGGATGGTGTTGCGATTTCGTTGATGATTGCGAAATCGTTGAAGGTGAACTGCGTCCCGGAGGTTGTGATCAACGTGTCCGAGTCACAGCTGATCGTTGCTGGCCTGTTGTTGATAATGATTTTTCCGTCGTCAACGAGGATGATGGGCTCAAGGAGGCTTGGTTGAGAGAGGCAATGAGCGGTGCCGCCAGAGTGTAATCCCTGTGCGCAGGAACCCCTTACCTCCTTCTTGCAGAAGGTGGTCATGGTTGTGGAGACATAAGCTGTGAGCGCCCACATTTGGTTGCCGCATTCAGCCACGATGTTTTCTGTTAATTGTAGTATCGCTGCATTGTGCTCAACCGGGAATGCCGTGACCTTTTTACAAGCTAAACTAACTCTAGGATATTCAATTATAAAATAAATTACATTAATGGATTGTAGGATTTTTATTTTTGATACTTCTAACAAATTCGATATCGTGACCCCTGTGAATTGGTCAGCAAGAACCGATTATATGTCAGCGTGGTCTAAAATGGATGGGCTCACTATATTGGCCTTTGCCAGGGTGATCGTGAGCATGAGGTTTGCTATCTTTGTTATAAGAATTCTATTTCTGACTAATAAGGTTTCATAAAGGTGTTCTGAATTTATAATCTCTTTTTTTTCTGTACTGAGGATCTTATTTCCGGTGCTAGTGAGGGAATTTAACTGATTTTGAACTTTTGTATTAATCAAAAGTTATTATTAACATTAAGTTCAGTGAACTTAATGTTTTTTAAATCGGATGCATCTGGCGTCCCGGCAACGACCTTAAGGGCCGTCCATAGGAAGTCTAGGCTCCTAGCCAGTCGGTGGTGAACACCGATGTCGGATAACATGTCCCTAATGTGGTTCCAGTCGGCCTCTAGTAACTGTCTCATGTGGGATCTTGGAAAAAGATCTGTAATTTTCGCGCTCCCATTAGCAATGTGACCGTATTTGGTCAAGTTTGCCGTATGCTTGACGTAGTCAAGACCGTCCCAAGCCAGTACAGTTCCGTCCGTAATTGGTATGTAATTTGAGTGGGAGTAATCGGTGACGCATGCCGATACTATTGTAAGGAGATGAAGTACCCAGACAATCCTGTCGATAAAAAAAACGTGAAAAAATATAAAAAGAAAAACTAAAAATATACCGCCACCAAGGTGTGTTTCTTAACCTAGTCGGTGTAGCTACCTAACGTTGTCCTTATGGACCCCCCTTCCTCTAATTAGGACTATTGTCCCCAAGTCCGCCTCTATTGTTTCCTTTACAAATAAAAGGGTCATCTTATTCCCGAGGCGTCTGTTGGACTTAACTAACACCTTCTCGCCTACTCTGGAACTTCTGTTTTGTCGTACCTGGTTGACCCGATTGTATTGCACGATCTGAGCCTTTTGCACTCTGTTTTGAATTTCCTTGTTTGTATCCGAGAATGGGTCTTTTGTTGGTGAGCGAGTGCACTGATCTATTGTACTCCTCTGTCGCTTGAAGGAAGAGTTCGACTGTGTCGGTAACCCCCCTTTCCATTTTGAATCATCTTGCAATTTCTACAAGAGTGCTATGGAATCTTTCCACTTGTCCATTTGAGGTACTGTGGAGGGGAGGAGCATTGACAATGAGTACTCCGAAGTTGTTTCGGAGGAGTGACCTGATGGTTTCTGAACTCATCGATGGTTCATGGTTGAAATATATTTGTTTCGTGTTTGGGAAGATGTTCGAGAGCTGCAGTAGTGGAGTCTTGATGTCTGATATAGTGCGGGAAGCTATCGTTTGCACAATGGCAAATTTCGAAAATTTGTCCAAGCAAGTTAGGAAATACTTCTTCTCTGTAGAGAATATATCTACATGAAGCATCTCTCCCGTGAACGAGGGGACCGGTGTCGGCCCTAGCTCCTGTTTCTTGGGATGCCTAACGTATTTCGCTTTGGAGCATATTTTGCAATTCATGACAACCTCGTTTGCGAGCTTATACCCTCAGCACACTGAGTCCGTTAAGGGGGAACGTTGGGATTTTTGACAGACGGTGAAACTCCGAATCACACTGGCACCGTCTACCGTTTACCGTCTAACAGCTGATGACAATAACAAAAACTGATTTTTTGAGCGGAAGATTTATTTATTTTTGTTTGGAAAAAAATGGATATGGAAGATTTTGCAATTGTTTTAACTATGGTTCAACAGCAAAATATTTTCTTGCAACAACTTATCATGATGTTGGAAGAAAAGGTTAAAGATAGCGATTACAGCGGAATAATTATGTTCTGTTATACTGCACAATATGTTTAATAAGCACAATAGCGCAATAAACTATAGTTTATTGAGCTTCTACCAGCATAGTCTTCATTTTATTTATTTGCATTCTTCTCGCAAAGGAATCATAGCATCTCATTGATAGTAACTGAAAATTTTACAAATGCTATTGAAAAACCACCTGGCTCCTTGCCATTTTCTGGAGAATATAAGTTTTTTTTGGCTGTCATTGCATACATATTCGCAGTGAATTCCATTTTTTCGTTGTGAATGCCAATTTTCCAGAGTCGCATTCGAAAACCATCGGCTAAATATCGCATAGAAACGTGCGGTTTAGGAACATTTAAAATAGACGGTGGAACAAACTGGGAAAATTCGGAACGGCAAAACCTTACGCACCGTCTAGGAAATAGACGGTAAACGGTAAACGGTGCTCAGTGTGAATAGGCTATAAGTCATTTTTGAGAAGTAATAGTGGATCATGATCTGTTTGACGTTTTCCTGGGCGGCCCTGTGGGCCGGATTGTGTTCAATGCTGACTATTTCTTTTCTCTCATTCTCATCTAAAATGTCGGCGACAAAATTTTTGCAATGCCAGAACGTAGTCGACGGAAAGGACTTTACTAGTTCATGCTGTATGCAGGCTAGGATGGGGAGTTCACAATGGATAGCGTTTACGACCTGGGGGTTTACTATGGACTTGACGGTTTCCACGAGATCGTTTTTGTGTGGGAAGTTTATTATATGGCTCGTCTTTCCTCCAAAGAGAACAAAAATCTGTTTTAGTGGAAACTGCGCCTGCTCTAGGATGATCTGATTCCTAACCCAATTGACAGGCTTATCTGTCGTCTCTACCGTGTTGGTCATTGACACTTCGCTATGAATTGTCGCAGCATCTGACTGCCATGCGCTATTCTCTAGCGCACAAATATTCTGTCTCGACAATGCGTCTGCGACAAAGTTTTCTTTACCGAGTTTGTAGAAGAGCTTGGCACCGATCTCACCGATGCGCGCTTTCCAACGTTTAATTTTCGTATTTGGGTTTCCCTCAGATACCGCGAATGTGAGTGGCTGGTGGTCAGTGAACACGTTTATGTCCTTGACGCCATAAATGTAATGATGCAGCTTCCCCAAGACCCATACAATTGCCAAAAGCTCCTGCTCGTTAGTAGCGTAGTTTATCTCAATGTCTTTTAGGGTCCTGGAGATCATTGTTATTGGGCGTTCCCCCTGTGAGAGGACTGCTCCAATGCCATAGGCAGACGCGTCGGTTGTTAGGTAAGGTTGCCCCGGACGGCCCTCGACGGGGCCTCTCATAGGCCAGAATGGCCCTTAGTTATTCGGATCTTTGTATGGACCTTATGAGGGTGTTTCTGATGTTCCGTAGTCCCCCAGAATCGAGGTGTTTTTAGCAAAGGCAAGCAGCTTCCCTGGCGACTTCTTGAAAGCATCATCCAACGATACCAGCATCGGTGCGCCAAGATATCTTCTCCTTGCCCTTGATAGAGCCGGACAACGGCAGATGAGATGAGATGTTCCAGTGTTTCGACGCTGTTGGTGATGTTCAGCCTGGTTGCATGCGACGCAGCCAGGCAATGGCCTGTTAGTATGCCCACTAGCAGTCTGCAATCTTTCTGTGGAAGATGCAGCAGATAGTGGCTGAGATTATCATTGCGTTCCATGCACATGATTTTCGAGATTCTGCAGGTGGTGGTGTTCTTCTACCTGCTGTCTGTCCTCATTTTGGCCTGCTTCTCCAGGTCGCTTTGTAGCGTCCTTAGGGAGACCGGCACGCTTTCTGTCCTCTCGTTTGCCAGCCCGACGCCTTCCTTAGCCAGAACGTCCGCCTCTTCGTTTCCTTCGATGCCCTGGTGGCTGGGAACCCAATAGATCTGCACTGACTTAGTCGTGCTTAGTGATTCTAGTGCCTCCCTGCTTGCCAGGACAATTCTAGAACTGAATATGGAATATGCTGCATCGGTCGGGTAGCTTGTACGACGCCCTTATTTCAGGGTTTGTACAGTATAGGCCTGGTCCTACTGCTTCATTCATCTTGGAGCCGTCGGTGTATATGTTCAGGTGTTGAGTCTGGTCCCGTCCCGCTTTTCAGTCCTCGGGTCCCATGAAGAGGTTTGTTTTTACTTCAAGGCACGTTTGGGAGATCATGTAGTTGATTGAACTGATCATGTCCATTCCAATTGAACTATGCCCGAATCTTTGAGGAGACATGTTCCCCGACGCAACCAAGCGCTGTGCTGCCTTGCATGCAGTCAGCCTAGCGTAGATGTCGAGGGGGTCGATTCCGAGTATAGTTTCGAGTGCTTTGGTTGGCGTTGACCTCAGCGCTTCTGTTATACAGAGCAGAGCCTGCCGCTCGTTCCATTAGCTTGTGATACGTCTTCTTTTCAGTGGCTTGCCACCACATTAGGACTCCGTATAGAAGAGTTGGTCGCGCCACCGAGACGTAGATCCAATGCATCAGTGCGGGCGACAGGCCCTAAGCATCTTCTTGGATGCATAAAGTGCAGTGGTGGCCTTTTTCACCCGCTCTACTATATTGGGTCTCCATGACCGCTTGCTGTCCAGTACTATGCCGAGGTATTTGACCTGTTCTTTAGGGGTAAGCCTTATTTGGTTGACTTTCGGGGGGATCCATGTTGGTACCTTGTATCTCTTGGTGAAGAGGATGAGGTCTTATCCGCGTTGATACTAAGTACTACTCCATCTGCCCACTCACTTACCTCCCTGAGTGTTCGTTCCATTATGGAGCTGAGCTGAGCTGTCGTCCGCATAAGCTGTTATTTTTGGGGCCTTCCTTTCGAATCTCTTGATAAGGTTGTCGACCACCAGGTTTCACAGGAGGGGTGACAGGACTCCACCCTGGGGTGTGCCCCTGTGTGCACCTCTGATCATGGAGGCGGTGCCCCATTCCGATTGAACCCGTCTACAACTTAGGAGATTCTTTATCCAGTGGTTGATTGCCGGGTGTGCGTTGGTAGCTTCTAAGCGACCCATTATTACGCTTGTGACCACGTTGTTGAATGCTCCGGATATGTCTACAAATACTCCTTGTGCATATTTCCTGATATTGAGGGCTTTCTCGACGGTAGCTACTAGCTAGTGTAGTGCTGTTTCCACCGATTTTTCTTTAGTGTAGGCATGCTGGTTGCTTGACATCAGTCCCATACTTCCCTTCCTGATGTGTAGTTCCAGCAGCTTTTCCAGCGTTTTTAGTAAAAATGAGGTGAGGCTTATCGGTCTACAATCCTTGGGACTAACATGGCTGCACTTTCCTGCCTTCGGGAGGAAGACAACTCTGGAAGTTCTCCATTGTATAGGGATATAGCCTGTCCTTACGCATGCCGTATATATAGCAAAGAGCCATTGGGTGATCACCTCTTTGGTCACTTATAGCATGGCTGGAAATATCCCATCCAGTCCAGGTGCTTTAATGCCCGTAAAGGAGTCTATGGCCCATAGCATTTTCTTGTGGGTTATTAATCCTGTGGGGAGGGTTTGTTTCTCTGTTGCAATGTCATGTTGCTTTGTGGATTCAGTGACCTCGGTGCATCCTGGGAAGTGCTCTCTGACCATTGTCCATTGTTGAGCTTGAGCTGACTCTGTATGGTAGGCTGCTTGGAAAGCAGCTTCCCGAGTCTTGCCGTTTCAGGCACCTTCTCGATGTTGGAGCAGAAGTTCGTGAATTGGATATACCTGTGATCTGAAAAGGATGGTCTTTCGAGGACCCTCCACACAGACAACGCGGCACCCCTTCCCGTTACGAGTGTAAGATCTAGCACGTTTGATGAGGTGGGACCCACGTAGGTATAGTCCTCCCCCACGTTTGCTACGTCTATGTTAGTGGAAAGTATAAATTCAAGAAGAGACTCACCTCGGTCATTGGTATCGGGGCTTCCCCATACATTATGGTGGGATTTAGCGTCCGTAGCAATGAGTAGTTGGTAGTCCTTGGAGCCGGCTTCCTCGACAAGACTTGTTAGCTCTTCGGGTGGTGCGGGCCTGTCGTGTGCCATATAGCAGGAGGCTACCAAGATGCGCTTCTCCTAGCTTTCTAGCATCACTACTGTTAGGTCGTGTGTGCTGTAATGAGACATAAGGTGAGCATGAACTCCCTTTCGTACAAGTACGATGGTTCTATTCCTGCTTTCCTGTAGAAAGTTGTATTTCGAGGACTTTAGTCCGGCCACAGAGTTGCCTGATGCAATCCATGGCTCATGGACTAGAGCTAAGTCGACGGGCCCTTCATCCATGCCTATGAGGACCTCCGCCGACGCCACTTTGCTTTTATGCAAGTTGAGCTGCAGCACGCTCAGCGGCATGGGTGGCTGGCTGAACTCCGCTCGACGTGTTGACCACTATCGTCACATCACCGTCCTCTTTCTCCGCTGACTCGTCCAGCGCAAGCCCCTGGGTGGCCTCCACGATAGAATCCAGACCTAGGTCCTTTTCTACCTCGCCTGCCTGCAGGGTGTACGAGTCTTTGTCCCCGGGGTGGCTTTTTTTCAGGCGCAGATAGACGCTGCCCATGCCCCACGCCATCTTCAAATCTGGGGTACAAGAGGTCCTCCGCCTCCTTGTTAATTTGGAGAATCGCACACTGGCCCCCCTCACTGGGTAACGGACTCCCAGTGTGCCGCACCTTCCAATTCCACGTCCCTGTCTAACACCTCCAGCTTGGCACCATCCCACATAGCGTCCAGTTGGCCGACAGTTTGCGTTAGCCACCTACGCGTTGGGTCATCGTTGCACTTGAGGATCTTAACTCCATTCAGCCACCCAGTACCATCAAAGGTGGGCATGGGGGCTGCGGAATCCTCCTCCATCCGTGCAAACAGTGCGTCGACGAGCCGCGCGTGCACTAGCTTCCATTGCGCTGCCGTCATTTTCCCGTTCTCATCGCTACGGTCGATTAGCGCCACGATCAGGTGTCGTCTGGCCGCATCACTCACCGTCCGTGACTTCGGGTGTTGGGTTAGTGGGATCGCCACTTTCTGTGGGGGGGCTGCGCCCTTCGGCCCGCGTTGCCGCTTGCTCGCCGGAGTGTCCTTGCTGGCACTCTCAACGGAGCATTGCCTCATGTTGGCCAGCATCTCCTCCACCTTGTTGGCATATTTCCGCATTTGGGGCATCTGCGAGGAATGTCGCTTGCCTTCCTCCACCCGCTATTCGGCCAAGGTTAGCCTGGCTTTCTCCTCCTGAGAGATGTCGGCATTGCTCTGGAGCCGGCTCAGGATTTTCAGGGCTGCCTTGTATTGTGAGAGAGCCTTCATCCCTTCCCTGGAGCGCTTTGGCTCTTCCCTACGCGGGGAGCTGGTGCCTGGTTCCGGTGAGCGGAGAAGGCTCTCTTCCTCCGTGTTGCTGATAGACAACTCGCACTCCAGATCCGTGTCTGCTTGCACAGCGGCATCCGTGCGGTTCAGTTTGGAGTGTCACCAGTGTCGGTTCACCGCCACGTCCGAGGTGTGACCGCTGGCGACACGCCGAGAGGATTTCTCCTCCCCGTGCCCGCCGATGGTAGCAGTCACGCATTCCACCGACGTTTGGACTGACATCCCAGCCCTTGTTTCGTCCTTTTTGCCTTCCATGTTTGGCCCCTAGGTCCATAATGGTTAATATTTTTTGGGGGGACCACCCCCTAACGTTTTATGCCTGGCCGCCAGGCACCCTTAGCCATGGCCCTAACCCAGCTCTCCCGACTCGAGGTCGAGAAAACGCTAGGTCATTGCCTTAGCTAGACACTGCACTGCCCCGGACGGGGCAAGCGACAATGCATTACCCTCGTCCGGGATAATGCAGTGTCCATTGCCCAGCCGGCACCCTCGTGAACGGTTCAGCTAGAGGATTTTTGCCAGCCATATGCGTTTGTAGATTGGTAAAATATGTGTATGTTCGGATAAATACCCTGCAGCACCAGCCGTGACCGATGACGAATGTCAACGACAATGTCATCTAGGCGTTGACGCCCGCTAAGCCGAACCCTTTCTATTCTTTCTGTTTCTTTCTTTTCCGCGAGATTGTGATCGATCGGCTCTGCCGAACGTGCGAAGTACACGAGAATTTGGTTTTTTTATTTTTATTTTGCGTCGTCAGAGCATTCTTGCTTGGTTCGCTTTGCATTTGCCTATCTGACTTCCTGATCTGATCGGTATCTGACTTTTCATCGCTCCAGCGCCTTTCTGGTTCCTTACACCCTTTGTGGTGGTTCTCTTGAGAGAATTACCCGAATTGATGATCTTGGTGTTCTACTAGATCCCAAGTTAAAGTTTTCAGAACACATTTCTACCATGGTGAATAAGGCCATGGTCATGCTTGGGTTTATAAAGAGGTGGTCAAAGGAATTTGACGACCAATATATAACAAAGACCGTATAGAATCAGTTTAGAAAAACTTTTTACTTTTTGCTCTTCGCGGCCTCAACTGGGATGCAGGTGTGAGACTGCCGTCTTACTCTAATAGATTGCTTTTAATAAACCTTCCAACCTTAGCTAATCGTAGGAAAATGCTTGGTGTGATTTTTGTGCACAACTTGATCAAGGGTGACGAAAATAGATCGAATTACTCCTTGCATGAACCATTTAGGGTCCTATGCTCGGACTATAGTTCCCTCTACCATATTATATCTACTACTAACTCCCTTCCTAGTCTTAAATTACTGATACTCTTATATCTTTCCCGTAATTAGTAATTACTTCGTTTCTTTAGTTAGATTAGTTCTACTTTTCTTCGAACACTAGTCTAGCACCTATCTTTCATGCATGTCCGCGATCGGTTCGGTTAACGAGTCGCGCGTTAAGCGGCAGCGCCCCTCGGTCGGTTGGGCGGGAGGTGGGCTGCTTTCTTGCCTGGGATCCGCG
The DNA here is from genome assembly GCA_037356375.1 of Drosophila affinis. Taxonomy (NCBI): domain Eukaryota; kingdom Metazoa; phylum Arthropoda; class Insecta; order Diptera; family Drosophilidae; genus Drosophila; species Drosophila affinis. The sequence continues at coordinate 20,790,541 of JAZHFB010000003.1, forward strand.
CGTAATAGCCATTGGCTGGTGTCGCTTGGGCCACTTTATGGTGCAGTCATTGCACATCAACGTCCGAAAAAAAAAGTATGCCTTATAGTTTTGCACTTTTCGATGATCATGTTATCCTCTATGCTCTGAGGACATCGTAATGTTAATGTGAGCAGTTCATCGTTCCGCGCGACATCACTTATGTCATATGGGGTGCTTTCGCTGAAATCGATGTGTGAGTACATTTGTAAGCGATGGCCCGTACTGCAGGGTATGTGCAAGAATATGCAGTTTTATTTAGCTATATATCACGGAACCTCGAATCGGATGGAAACTAATTCACGGCACTTATGCTTGTGTTGGATGAGTCATACTTACTTAAACTTCGCCTTATTTTAGCGAAAATCCGTCTCGCAGGACCAATGTTTGTAGGGGGCGGATCCGGGAGGTATCACAATCTAAAAATAGTCACCAAATAAAGACAACACTTTGATTTTCTTCCGTAGCTTAGGCACATACAAAGACGTAAGTACGGGGGTGGGAGCGTATCTGTTTATGCATGCTCAAGCCAGTGGCCGCCCGACCGCTGTGAGCGCCAGAGCGAGTCGGGTGCGCAGCGCACTCCACATTACGCGGCAGACGTCTGCGGCTGTCCTGAACCAAGTATGTATAAGAACCAAGTATTACCAAGTAAGTGAAGTGTTTAAATACAAAAAATGTGATGTATTGATTTATGCTCCGACTATATGTATAGTATTGATTAAAACAAGATTAAAGAATTATAATGTGAATGCATAATCTGTGGTGGGCACGAAATATCAATTTTGAAGCAGTCCAGTCTACAGTCAGCATTGCCTTTTGTTTAAAAAACTTTTTAGAATAACATACTATACAAACGAACATATTTCTGGAATTTCAATATTTCTTTTCTTATAACAGCGGTCAGGCTAGTAGTTTTTTTTATTAATAGATTAACAAAATACGCTACACAATGGGGACGGGCTCATTCTGGAAGGACATGGAAAGCAAGTCTTTACAAGTAAAAAAAACTACACTATATCCATTTTTTTTAGTCACGATGCAATTAAAGTTACTGAACGAAGGATCCGCAAAATCACCATATGTACATAATTGTAAATTTAAATAAAAGCTAAAGAAAATAAATGAATATACTGTTTTCTTATACACACCTTACTTTTTGTTTAAAATCTTTTCTTATTATTTGCATTATATCCTTTTAACATTAGTCCGCATCATTGGATTTTTCCGTTAAAGCTGGGTATCCAGCACCGCGGAAACTAAAAATTACTGCCAAACTTCATATAAAAAAAACGGGGCCAGTAATTTTTCGTTTGTGTTTTCCTGGAGTCAGTATCCAGCAACGTAAACGGGATCCATGAATTTTTATCGATAGTATCGATATTCACACGAATGTGGACTGTGAGAACAGCTGATAGGGGTGCCAGTAAAATATATGTGCCTATTTTTACTGGAGTCAAAGTGAAAGGTGGGGGCAAAATTTGTGCGCAAAACCAAAAAGAAAAATGCAAATGTTTAAAGTGAGGAGTGGATTGCTTTAATACAAGCAGTTGAGGCAGTACCATGTCTTTAGCGGATCACGGAAAATGAGCATTTTGATAATTTTGACATTTTGGCGCCTCCAACTGTGCTGTACTTCTTCTTACAACAATATGTGCCGCTACCAACACAATCACTTCATCGTCAGAATTACTTTTCTTCCTTTTTTAATTTTAGTTTAATTTTCAAAATTGGCGCTGTTTAAAAAACACAGCTGATTCATGAGAGTGGCAAATCACTTTTTAGGCTCTTGGTCACACTATTGTATTCGAGTTCCACACATCCGAAATAATGAACAGTTTCCGTGCAGTAAAATTTCGCGGTGCTGGATACAGGCCTTAAAGCTAGGTATCCAGCACCGCGGAAACTAAACATTACTGTCAAACTCCATATAAAAACGAGAGGGAACGTTGTGAGCCGCGGCAAAGGCCGCGGCTCTACCTTATACCCGGTACTCAGTCAGTATATATATACATACATATATGAGCCTACGATTTATGAAATTTATTATATGTTCTCAAAAGGGACGAAAACAATATTTAAATTAAAAAAATGAATTTTTTGGAATTTTTATACATGTTTCCATTTTTCTTTACATATGCTTTGTATATCTGCGCCTACATTTCTACATGACATGTATAACTACATATTTGAGACGTACAAGTGTTTAGGACAGAGAGAGAGGGAATGAGTCAGCGCTTGGCAGGCGTTGCGTAGCCACTGAAATTTAATTTGTTTCTTCTGGCCATAATATTGATCCGATCTGGTCCAGATTCGGTAATCTGGTAGATATGGTAATTTTTCATGATTCTGCGTTTTTGGTTTTCATTTATCTTAAAAATTGTGGATTCCACAGATTTTTGTCTTTTTTGGGGGCGGAAGGGGGCGTGGCAAAATTTTAAAACAAACTCGTGCTGGTTCGGTATCACAGGAGCTTGGATAGAAAGTTTGGTTGCCATAGCTCTTATAGTCTCTGAGAACTAGGCGCTCATTTATACGAATAAGCAAAGCAGATGGGGCCGCGTGTGAGAGAGAGCGAGAGGGAATGATGACTTTGAAATGGTTTTCTTCATTGTAGCTATAATAATGATCCGATCTGATCCAGATTCAACACTCTGATAGAAATAGTCTTTCTCTATGATTCTGCGTATTTAGTTTTCTTGTATCTTCTAAATTGTGTGTGGCACAGACTTTTGTCCTTTGTGGGGGCGGAAGGGAGCGGGGCGAAATTTTGAAATACATTTTGAGTAGTGTGATCACACAGGAGACTGGATAACAAACTTGGTTGCTCTAGCTTTAATAGTCTCTGAGATATAGGCGCAAATGAAGACGGACGGACGGACGGACGGACAGACGGACGGACGGACGGACGGACGGACGGACAGACAGACATGGCTATATCGACTCGGCTATTGATGCTGATCAAGAATATATATACTTTATGGGGTCGGAAACGCTTCCTTCTGTGCGTTACACACAACCGTTATCCCCACAAATCTAATATACCCCTTACTCTTCGAGTACCGGGTATAAAAACTGGGCCAGGAATTTTTCGTTTGTGTTTTCCTGGCCTCAGTATCCAGCAAGGTAAACAAAATCCACGAATTCTTATCGATAATGTGTCTATCGACACGATTGTCGACTAAGAGAACAGCTGATAGTCCCCCCAGGAATGTGCCTATTACTACTGAGGTCAAAGTGAAAGGTGGGGGGCAAAATCTGTGCGCAAAACCAAAGAGAGATATGCATCTTTTAAAAGTGAGGAGAAGATTGCTTTAATAAAAGCAGTTGAGGCAGGACCATGTTTTTGGCGGATCACGGAAATAAGCATTTTCATAATTTTGAAATTTTAGCGCCTCCGACTGTGCTGTACTTCTTCTTACAACAATATCTGCCGCTACCAACACAATCACTTCATCGTCAGAATTACTTTTCTTCCTTTTTTAAATTTAAGTTTAATTTTCAAAATTGGCGCTGTTTACAAAACACAGCTGATTCTTGAAAGTGGAAAGTGGAAAATCACTTTTTAAGTTCTTGGTCATACTACATTATATGAGTTCCACACAATCGAAATAAAGAGCAGGTTCCTGTCAGTAATTTTCCGCGGTGCTGGATACAGGCCTTAAATGGAACATCATCATTTGCAAGTGTTACCAAATTCTGACAAGTATTTTTACAAAATACTAAAATTATTCGGGGTATCGACGCGGGTTTGGGATATTTTTGTCATATCAAACTGTTGAGACAACGATCTTTTTCGTTGACTATATATCAAGAATTTCATAAAGTATGATTTCAAAACGTTGTAAGTTAGTGATCTGGGGCTGGGGTACAATTCTCATTCTGTCCAGGGTCACTTACAGTTTATTTATAAGTTGCTGAGACTAGTGAGACTGGAGGGCGTGGTTTTTCATAGGGGCTATCGAGTCACCGCCAACGACGTGACCTTCGAGATATAACTAAGGGCGAGGGGAACGGCGCGGTCCCCGCGAGGCCCAGCGATCCCGGCGACGCACCAGATCCCGGTCTCGGCAGGGTAAATCCTCTGTTGCCAAAAGCCGGAGCGAAACGCATACGCCGGGGACGGTAGGGGCAGACTGAGGCAGACTGCAGTGGAGGAAGGGAAAAACGTACCAGAGGCGCAGCCCGATACCGACTCCAGTAGGGTAAATCCCCTGTTGCCAGAGAAGGGGGCAGGCCACACACCTGGAAGGAGGAGAGGGAGGTAAGAGAAAGAAGACGTATCACTCCCGATATCGGCAAGGTAAAACCCCTGTTGTCGAGAGGCAACGGAGGCACGCTAGAGCGAGGGAGGGAGGGGAGTAGGTATTATAGCCGGAGCGCCGGCCGCCCGAGCAACGAGTAGAAAAGGGGGTTATGAATTTATGTATGAGATGATTTTTATTGACTTTTTAGACTAGCTACTCCCACCGCACACCTACTCTAAGCCATTTCCATCTTGGTCATCAACCAGCTCACACACGTGTATTGTGTCGATGTCCCATGTTCCTGGTCTTCTTTGCGTCCTGGGGTCTGCATCGTGGTCTGAGTTTGATTTTGTTGTCTCTCGGCGTAGCACTTTTCGTTTTCACTGGCGTTTTTATTCGCGTGAACCGGGCGCCACGGTCTCTCGACTTCGACTCTCTAGATTTTCAATCGAGCCCGTCGATCCCAGGCCTGGGCTCATTGTCTGTTCTTGTCGGGTCAACGGGACTTTTCCGAAAGAGAGAGACATTTCGCTGCCCCGGCTTTCGCAGATCTCTTTCGCTATGCGGCTGGCCGAGCGCCGCTAATGGTGGCCGCTCTCTCCCTCTCCCTTTTCGCGAACTCCGTTTTCGGCGTGTGTTCGCCGCTTTGGCTTGTCTGCTGCTGATTTTAGGGTGTGGGTGAGCTGGGCATCTGTCGGTTTCGGCTATCCTACTCTACTAATAAATCTAGCTTATTTATCTATTTATAATTGATTTCATTGTCTTCTATTTAGGTTATATACATATAAGCATGTAGCTGATGCTGAGAGATGGGAGAGAGATGGGAGAGATACTCCCTCAGCTCCTGGAATGAGTTCGACGATTCTCGCTAGCGGTCACTTCAGCGGAGGGTAGTTCTCGTCCTTAACAAGAACAACATCGTTGACGTGAAGTTCAGGATTCCGGGTGCTCCACTTAGCTCGCTCCTGTAGACTGCTTAAATAAGATTGGCGTCATCGAGCTTCTTCGTCGACCTTCGTCGTCGCCCTTCTGCCAACGGTCCAGGCGATCGACGTTTAAATGTACCAAGTCAGGCTCCAAGAAGGTTCAGATAGGGGCGCCAACCAAAAAATTAGCTGGCGTGAGCACATCGAGATTGAATTAATGATTGCGCTAAGATTGCACGCAAGAGTGCACAGTTCATCAAATCCGCGAAGCGAGGATCCAAGGACACGCCGAAGATGATGTTTGGCTGCCTTGACTGAAGCCTCCCACAATCCTCCAAAATGAGGTGATCTTGGAGGAATGAAACGCCAATCGAGGCAAGATTTGAGGCAAGCTTGATGTACGGCTTCTTGATGATTGTCGCTTAGGAATAAGGACTTGAGTTCTGCCAGTTCGTTCCGAGCTCCAACAAAATTTGTGGCATTATCTGACCAAATACGTATCGGTCTTCCACATATACAAATTAAACGGCGATGAGCAGACAGGAACGTGGATGTTGTGAGATCCTTCACTAGCTCGATGTGAACCGCTTTAGTGGAGAAGCATATAAAAATGCTCATGTAGCATTTAATTGGGGGCCGATTTCGAATTCCTGACTTATACAGGAACGGGCCATAATAGTCCACGCCGGTAACTAGAAATGCCCGAGATTCGCTAACTCTGTCTACCGGAAGATCTGCCATTATTTGCTCTAGAGTTCGAGGCTTCACTCGAAAGCATCTGACACACTTCTGTATGACGTGAGCTACGGTCTTGCGACCACCAATTGGCCAGTAAGTTTGCCGAATGATTGCTAATAGTGACTGGGGTCCTGCGTGAAGATGCTTTTCGTGTAGGTGCCGTATCAAAGCAGAAGTGATGGAATTATTTCTGGGCAGTATTATGGGATGTCGTGCTTCAAAATCCAACGTGGAGTTTTTAAGGCGTCCTCCAACTCGAAGCAAACCGCAATCATCAAAAAATGGAGAAAGCGAAGCGATTGGGGTTGAAGCTTTGATGTCCTTTCTGGATTCTAGGGCTCTTATTTCATTCAATAGACGAGATTGCTGAGTAAGGCGAAGAAGCAGTTCGGTTCCCAAGCGCAAGTCCTCTACAGTTATTTTAAACCTTTTTCGATGAATAAATTTGCATACATATGCAAAAATTCGCTGCATTTTGGGGAAGGAATTCACGAATTTCGATTCTTCCATCAAATATTTCGAAGCGAAGTTGGTAATTAGGATTGTTTTCCGTGCCTCCAAAACCGGCTCTGGAAGAGCATGCGTACTTGGCCATTGATCTTTACTGTCCGTCAAATATGGAGGCCCATGATTTCAAAGATGAGAATTGATAAGCTCAGCTGGTAGTGATCCCCGAGAAAGCATATCGGCAGGGTTGAGATCAGTTGGCACGTGCAGCCAAGACATTCCAGATGTGAGTTCCTGAATAACAGACAGTCGATTAGCAACAAATACATTAAAGTTAGATGGCTGGTTTTTGATCCAGGCTAATACAACGGTAGAGTCACACCAACAGTAATACGAGCAGTTGAAGTTCATTAAAAAGACTTCATGCATAAGCTGAGCGAGTAGCGCTGCACCGCATAATTCCAACTTGGGTATTGTAATAGTCTTCAGTGGCGCTACACGAAATCTGGAACACAGAAGATTTGCCTTGACTCCATTGATGCTTAGCGAAACAGTGTAAATGCACGCTCCATATGCACTCATGCTGGCATCACAAAATCCATGTATTTCAAGATTGTTGCTTTGAAGGAATGATAGACGTGGGAAAGAGATTCGTTGCATAGAGTCAAACTGCTGAATAAAGTCGATCCAAGCTGTGCGTAAGGCGACTGGCAGACTTTCATCCTAATTAAGCTTTTCTTTCCATAACTGCTGCAGAAATATTTTTGCCCTTGTAATTACTGGCCCTATAAGTCCGAGTGGATCATAAATTTTTGCAATGGTGGACAATATAACTCTTTTAGTTGGTTTCGAAGGGACTTGATTGGGGCAAAAAGCAAACAATAGTTCATCCGAAGTGGGATTCCATGACAAACCGAGTGTCTTGGTTACATCGCTGCCATCAGTGAATTTTACAAATGTTTCCCTATCTTCATTGGGTATTTGATTTAGTAAAGATGCATCGTTGGAGCACCATTTCCTGATCTTGAAATTCCCTTTGGCTAAGAGTCCTGACACCTGGCGAATTATTTCAAGAACCTCATTTGTAGTGTCTCCCCCCCGTTAGCAAGTCATCCACGTATAAATCCTGCAACACAACCTTAGCTCCAATTGGATAAGAGGCACGCTCGTCGGCGGCTAGTTGGTGCATAGAACGGACGGCTAGAAATGATGCTGGTTTCGTTCCATAGGTGACGGTATCTAGTTTATATGCTCGAATCTCCTCATGGGGTGAATCGCGCCACAATATGCACTGCAGAAAACTATCCTGGGGCAAGACACGGACGCATCTATACATTTTACAAATGTCCACCAGTCAAGGCTACAGGAAAGGTACGAAATCGGAGAAGAGTCGTTACTAGCTTCGGCTGAACAATTGGGCCCGAAATCAATATATCGTTAAGGCAATATCCTGTAGATGTACACGCGGATCCGTCCGCGTGATGGTTTTGTCCTCTCTTACTAAGCAGTGATGAGGAAGAAAGAATTTGCATTGTTTTAGTGAGTCGCTCTTAACAGGGGACATATGATCTAAATCGAGGTACTCCTTTATAAATTCGGCGTATTGGGCCCTAAGAAGTGGCTTGTGTCCCAGCTTGCGTTCTAAATTGAGAAATCTGCGATATGCTTGTTGATATGAATCTCTAAGAAGACTGTCACTTATCTTAAGGCCCAATTGAACGCTGTACTCGCTACTTAGAAGTCGACAGAAATGTTTTTTTAAATGTTCCTCGCAAGCAATTTCCTCCTTTGTAGCCTCTATGGTGGGGACGTGGCAATTTTTCACTTCCCAGAACCGTCTCACTAGCTCATCCAAGCCGACGGCGGGATTATGACTCAATTCAGTTAAACTAGAGGCAGCTGGGAGCAGTTGTGGGAATATTGACCTCCACCTTTTACAACCCAACCGAAACGCGTTTTCTGTATTAAAGGAAGGCCTTTGACCAACTTAATCTGTCCAACGCATAAGATATCAGAAAATAAACTGGTTCAATAAGCACATAGATGCGCTAAGATTTGTTAAAATTCGAGTAAGCAAGGCTGACATTGGATGGCATCTCCATTTAGATATATCGAAAGAAAAAGCGTGCTGGTTTCCTGTGATGCGTGGAGCAACAAGAGCTGTGAGACTCGTGGAGTAATCTGAAGTCCTGGATCGAATGACCAAATTGACTGAAATCAATACCGGATACTGACACCGAACCTTTGGCTCGTTTCAGCTGAAGCATCTGAGCAAAACGAGATGTTATTAAGTTAATCTGCGAGCCGGAATCCAGAAGAGCACGGCATGGTATGTATAAGATCACCAAATCGACTCTTAATCATGATGACTGTCGTTACGAGAAGCACTACGTCTGAACTAAGATTCTGAGCAGGAGGCGAGCAAGGCAATGAAGCGGCGACAAGATAATTCTGAAAACTGGGGTATGAGAACCTGAACTGCAGGAGGTGTTACGATGTCCCTTCCTTAAACAGTTGAAGCATACTCTAAGCTTCCTTTCCTTCTGAAGGCGTAAAGGAGGCGAAAGGTTTCCAAATCGAGTGCAGCTGTAAATGTTGTGCCCTTTATTTTCGCAAAGTACTCACTCTAATCATTTGTAACTAATAGCCTTTTTACACTACAGTGAGTTACAACATTTATCGATAGGTAACTCAATAACTCAGAATTTGGTTTTACACTATGCCAAAGTTGAGTTATTAAGTTATTGAGTTTCGGCTGCTGGCACGTGCTTGTATACATAAATTTTGTTTTATTTCATTTTAATTATATAAACGACCAAGAGTTAATGATTTTCCATGTCGCAGAGCAAGAAAAGATAACAACGCTGCAATGTATGGAGTTGGCGACGATGTTTGCAGCAACTGTGGAGTATTTGGATCAAATTTCCAAGAAACGCATTTGGGCATTGCAAATAACCTTGGAATCCATTTTTGATTTTCCGCAGGGAAATGGCACGGCTGCAATTGCAACTATGTTGATTTTTGTCTATATGTAAGTTAACAACTAAACATATAAGATACACTCTCACAGTCATACATTGTTATTTCTAAGTACGCAACACACAATCATAAGTATTTGGTTGCCCTCAGCAACAAATACAACAACACACAGCCTTAAGCATTTTGGTTGCCCTCAGCAACAAAGTAGTATTCTTGTAAACAATGCTGACCCACTGCCAAGAGTTCTGCGCACAGCAACTGAAAACGGACACTCGTGCTGCTTGCGCAAGAATGCTGAGTCGGCATGCCGACTCTAGCGTATGGCGTGATGCATTGGCTTCACAGGGCAAACTTAAGCTTGAACATTTCTGTAGCCTTCAGTCTCAATCTAGATCGCAACATTATAAGACGAGTGAATGATTAAACTCCGGCATTGCCGTCAATAAACATTATTTGTGTTATCAATCATAGTTGACCACGTCCAAGACGGGCAACTGGGAAAGTTCCCACAACCTAATCACATTGTTCCAATAGTCACCTGTTGGATTCATCACCACCTCACAAGGAGAAGAATCACCTGTTGGATTCATCACCACCTCACAAGGAGAAGAATCACCTGTTGAATTCATCACCACCTCACAAAGAGAAGAAGTCACCACCGTCCGACCAACCACACATCGTCGCCAGACAACGAAGTTACGACGGAAGACTTAATTGGCGCCCAACCAATAAATAGGAACCCATACCATGTAAGTTCATAAGTGATTTCAGTTTTGAAGAAATTATTCACGAACGCCACGTACCGATACGTGTGATTTTTATAAAAAAAAAAAAAGTGTAAAGTAAAGTAAATATTGCTGCTTTCTTCTGCCAGCATTTCATTCATTTAACTTTAGGACATTGATGTGCAATGACTGCACCATCAAGTGGCCCAAGCGACACCAGCCGATGGCTGTTACGCGCGGATCCCAGGCAAGAACGCAGCCCACCTCCCGCCCAACCGACCGAGGGGCGCTGCCGCATAACGCGCGACTCGTTTACCGAACCGATCGCGGACATGCAGGAAAGATAGGTGTTAGACTAGTGTTCGAGGAAAAGTAGAAGAAATCTAATTAAAGAAGCGAAGTAATTACTAGTTACGGGAAAGATATAAGAGTATAAAAAATTTAAGACTAGGAAGGGAGTTAGTGGTAGATACAATATGATAGAGGGAATTATAATCCGAGCATGGGACCCTAAATGGTTCATGCAAGGAGTAATTCGACCTACAAAGCGGAAGAAACAAGGGTGTATAGTTCCTAGTGCTTCTAATAGGAATAGTGAAGTTTATGCGGCTCAACAGGTCAGGGCTATCTATGTCACCCTTGATCAAGCTGTGCACAAAAATCACTCCAAGCATTTTCCTACGACTAGCTAAGGTTGGAAGGTTTATTAAAAGCAATCTATTAGAGTAGGACGGCAGTCTCACACCTGCATCCCAGCCGAGGCCTCGAAGAGCAAAAAGTAAAAAGTTTTTTTGAACTGATTCTATACGGTCCTGGTGTACGTTGTACTGAGGGCACCATACACAAGAGCCGTATTCTAAAATCGGACGAACCAGAGAGGTGTAGAGAGTCTTTGTTATATAGGGGTCGTCAAATTCCTTTGACCACCTCTTTATAAACCCAAGCACGCCCATGGCCTTGTTCACCATGGTAGAAATGTGTTCTGAAAACTTTAACTTGGGATCTAGTAGAACACCAAGATCATCAACCCGGGTGATTCTCTCAAGAGAACCACCACAAAGGGTGTAAGGAACCAGAAAGGCGCTGGAGCGATGGAAAGTTATTACTTTACATTTTGAAGCATTAAGGTTTAATAAATTTGCACAACACCAAGACTGAAATCTATCGAGATCGGATTGCAACCTGGATTGGAAAGAAATGTCGTTATACTGGACACAGAGCTTAACATCATCCGCATATATAAGTACTCGAGAGTATGTTAATACAGAAGGCAGGTCATTTATAAAGAGTTTAAAGAGTAAGGGGCCTAGATGGCTGCCCTGTGGTACACCCGAAGTCACCATAACTGGTGAGGACAGGGAGTTTTTGAAAAGGACTCTTTGAGACCTAGAACAAAGGTAGCTAGAGATCCATCTCAGGAGATTGGGCGGGAACCCTAGAAGGTCGAGCTTTTGTGCTAGGAGGGAATGGTTTACAGAGTCGAACGCTTTACTAAAATCGGTGTAAACAACATCCGTCTGCAGATTACCTTGAAAGCCTTTTATTATAAAGGAGGTAAACTCCAATAAATTTGTAGTGGTTGATCTCCGCCTTATAAATCCATGCTGAGATGGAGATATAAGTGATCTGCATAGATGCTGCAGGTGCGGAGTTAAAATTTTCTCAAACACTTTAGGAATAGCGGATAACTTAGATATACCTCTATAGTTAATTGCGTCAGACTTGCTACCTTTCTTATGGAGAGGAATTATAAAGGACTCCTTCCATATCGGGGGAAAGCATGAAGAATTTATGGACAGGTTGAATAGTTTAAGCAACAGCCCACACAGAGACTCGGCACAGTACCTGAGTACACAGCCGGGAACTCCGTCCGGACCCGGTGAGAACACCGGCTTTACTGTTCGTAGATCATGAAGCAACGAGCTTTCATTTAGCAAAGGACTGAAAATGCCGTTTGACCTCGGTAAACCGTATGGATACGGCTGACCAGAGTAAACGTCTTGCGAATAGGTAGTTTGGAAAAAACGGGCAAAAAGATCGGCAATTGCCTGATCATTATCTGCCGACGTATTAAGGAAGGACAGCGAGGATGGGTGTGCAGACGTTCTACGCTTACTGTTTACGAAGCTGTAGAACTGTTTGGGGTCCTTAGAAAAACGTATCCTGCATCGAAATAGGTAATTCTGATAGCATTGAGCGTTAAGAACTGAAAAGTTTGACCGAGCTATTACATAATGAGCAAGAGAAGAAGGAGAGCCAATTTCTTGAAATTTTTTATACAGTCTTGATTTTAAGTTTTTTAGATGGGATAGCTCCTTGGTAAACCAAGGGGATTTTCTTGATCTATTCGGACAGGAAAGTGGGACACAAGAGACAAAAAGTGAGTCCAGTGCATCACAGAAAATGTTTGTGCCTGTCGTAACATCACTGCACAAATATAAAGCGGACCAATCAAAATCCCTAATGAGGTTATTAAGCTTCGTGAACTCGGCTTTCCGGAAGCAGCGGACACTTTGGGGTGGTCTACCCGACCGATCCAATACAGTTCGTCCGAGGTCGAACGACACTTCGAAAGTAGGATGGTAGGCATCTTCAGGTATAGTGAGCGGGGGGACTCGAGTTAACAACGCTAAGGTCGGATCCGTTACAAAGCACAGATCAAGAAATCGACCCAAGGAATTTTTAACATGGTTAACTTGAGACAGAGACAGGTCAATCAAGCCGTCAACAAAGTCATGACGTGTCATGGGCACCAGACTATTAGACTCATTTGCCGAAGACCAAACAATTCCTGGTAAGTTGAAGTCACCAAGAACTATCATGTGATCTTTGTCAGATAGCGAGGAAGAAATAGCGGTTAAGGCGGACAAATGCTGCTCGTAAATTGCGATATCCGAAGACGGTGGAATATACGAACAAGTTATGAAAATTGAGAAAGCGGGAAGAATCAGTCTTACACACAGAAATTCCAGTTCCTGCTGGATCTGGACTGTGAAAAGTTCCGACGTGAAGTTTGAGTCCACAGCAATCAGAACCCCACCTGCACGTCGAGACGAGCGATCCTTTCTATAAGTTGTGTACCGACCTGCCAAAACTTCGGAACTAAGAATGTCCGGCTTTAACCAGGTCTCGGTAAACACAATAACGTGGGATGCAAATGCGACACTATCCTGGAAAAGAATGCTGAGCTTACTACGCAAGCCTCGAACATTCTGATAGGTCACCAAAAGAGAGTTAGTTAGTTTTTTGGACGGGAGGTAGAGCGGGAAGACGACGAAGACGACGAAGGAGCACTGGTCTGATTTGTTGGCAGAGTTATTGGGGGCCTTGTCTTCTTTTTGGCCTTAAACTCCTTCACCACCAAATGCTCCGGCCAAAATTTGGCAGAACAGATGGTGTCAAAATGAGTTTGAGAGACACTTATTTTAAAGGAAGATATCTCCCTGGCGTAAGAAAAGTTAAATTTTTCCACCTTAAAATCAGCGGCTTTTATTTTGCTTCGGATATAAGCCGTCACATCATTGATTGTGGAATCAGGGGCAAGCCACGAGACAAAAACTTGTCTCTTTGGTGGGATCCCCACCAATCTTGGCACCACAGGCCTATCACCTGTGATGGTAATACCCGGTGGTCCGGGACGTATATTAACTGGTGGGGTCGGAATTGAGGGGACTCCGACGCGATAAATTCGGCTACCGAATTTCCATCGTCAGCAGCTGTTGTTGCCTTCGGAGTGGCAAACGAAATCAACTGCTGCACTGCTGCTGGAGTGGTCGGAGTCAGCTTGTCAGCATCGGCCGGCCGAGGGGCAGCTGGCATATGCAGATCCCGCGGAGTGACCTTTTTGCGCCTAGGAGACTCAGTCAGTAGTTTGAGGCCACTAAACTGAGACTCCATGGCTAGGAGCCGATCGTACTGCTCTTTGAAGCCCACGGTCAGCTCCCTAAAGCCCTTCCGGGTCTGCCTCATAAACGCTGCCATCTCCCTCTCAACCGGACGGCATGCCTCACAGCTATAATGCAGGCCATTCCTTTTTGAGATGGCATCACCCACGAGACCGGTGATCCCGGCGCATTTAGCGTGCACCATGCTATCGCAGAGCCAGCAGGGCAGCATACTTTCGGCAGAATTATATTTTTTGCTGCATACCCTTAACAATTTTTTATAATAAATATTGCATACCCCAAGATACACCAGTGTCCGTTATTGCCAACAGTTTAACCTGCCGATCTTTCTCGATCGGCCTAAATTTTGAAAAGTGCCAATCATAAGCCAATGAGTTGGAATTATAGGGAGGTAAAAGTTGAATATAATAGTGACGATAGCTGGGAGGGGGAAATCAGTTGCTCAGTAGATCCTACTCCTGCAGATACCGTTGTAACTGAAGAAATGGAGCCGGGTCAAGTTCAGACTCTCATTGAGGGTGCCATCAGGCAAGCTTTAGCGCAACAACAAAATCAGTTTTAAGCACAAATAAACGCTTTAACTTCACAAGTACAGAGTTTGCAGGTGGAAGCGCCGCAAATCGTCACATACGAGAAAATATCCGTCGATCCTAACACCAAATGCGATATTCCCTTAGACATTATTAAATCTGTGCTGGATTTCTCCGGCGTACAGGATGAGTATGTAGCGTGGAGGCAAGCAGCCATCTACGCATACGAACCATTCAAGAACTATCCAAAGAGCACTACACACTACCAAGCGGTAGCGATCATTAGGAACAAAATCAAAGGCCCAGCTGGAGCCTTACTAGTGTCTCACAACACTGTCCTAAATTTCGATGCAATACTAGCTAGGCTAGATTGCACATACTCGGATAAAACATCCTTGCGCTTGTTGAGACAATGTTTGGAGTTAGTTACGCAGGGCGAAATGTCCCTTATGCAATACTACGATGACGTCGAAAAGAAACTCACGCTCGTAACTAACAAAATTGTAATATCTCACGACCAAGATGGCGCCGATTTGCTCAACCGGGAGGTCAGAGACGACGCCTTGCACGCCTTTATCTCCGGTCTTAGAAAGCCGTTGAGAGCGGTTGTGTTCCCTGCACAACCAAAAGATCTACCATCCGCACTGGCCCTTGCCAGAGAGGCAGAAGCTAGCATTGAGAGAAGCATGTTCGCGAACTCTTACGCTAAAGCCTTGCAAGACCGAGCGCAAATTGCTGAAAGTAACAAAAATCGTGCCCAAGGCAATCAAACCAGATTTAACAAAGATGAGCAAAATCAGGAGAGAAATCCACATTTTGTGAAACGCCAAAAGGGCGGTCCCCAGCCCCAGGCCCCTAAAGACAATCAAACCGAGGCTCCACAGCCCATGGAAGTTGACTCTTCCTCCAGATTTAGACAAAAAACCGACTACAGCAAGCGTCAGGCTAATGAGTCCAATGCACCAAAACGCAAGAATTCGTCAGACCGTTCAACAGGTCAAAGACGACAACGCGTTAACAATGTCGTACAATCAGACTCCAAAGAAGCCGTAACAGAATTCGAGAAGGCGGCCAAAGAGGCAGTTGAAGAACTAGAGAGTGAGAACGAGAACGCACCTGGTGACGACTCGATTAATTTTTTAGGGAACACTCCCGGCTTCCGTACATTGAACGACGGTTGGCTGGGAGAACTCTGAAGATGTTGATTGACACTGGCGCGGCAAAAAATTATGTGAAGCCCTAAACAGAGCTAAAGACCATAACGCCGGTCGCCAAGTCATTCTCGGTAAACTCGATCCACGGGTCTACCGAAATCAAGCGCAAATGCTTGATGAATATTTTCCAACATACTTCCCCGTTTTTTCTCCTCGATACCCTAAGTTCTCTGGTCTGACGAGCATGTGAGATGGCTCGGAGGGGGCCTAGCTGAGGCCACCGGACGGGTCGCAGGTTGCGGATATCGAATAACCTACCTGTGGAGGTAGGCCAGCTGCGAAAAGCGGTCATCCCTAGGGAAGGCACCGAAATAAGCAGTCCCGGACAGCCAGCGGGTGTTCGCGAAGTAGCAACACTGACGATGCGCTTGTGGTGCCGCCTCATTTAAGTAGCTCACACACACCCCATCCCTACACATTACCTAGCCACATCCCTACCCCCACACTCATCTCACACCGGGCCGGACTAAGCGTGTTATTCGACCCGTGCCGAGAGTCAGCCTGGCTGGGGGCCCGGTATAAAAACTATCCCAGTCGCTAACGGAGGGCTCAGGGACTTGGCAGCCCCCTGTTCTAATGATGCCTTATCCGGGCAGCGTGAATCTCTGCCCGGACGGACCGCCCCTTTCTTTGCAAATCGTGGGATTTATTATGGAGAACAATTTAAACAAAACAAAAAACAAAAATGAGTCTGGCGCTCCCCAACTGCCAACTGGGAGCAATCCCATACAGGGAAAGGCATCGGCCCAAAGGCCTGTCCTGACCCGCGATATAGCTGGTAAAGCCAGCGCGGCGGAAGACGCTAGGGCGAACCTGAAGGGGTCCCATCCCAGTTCTGGGGTGGGTGGCAAATCGCCGACCAAGGCTGATATCTTGGCAGAGTGGCTCTGCAACCCTGCGGCTGCTCTGCCTGCTGGTAAGGCTGCGGGGAGCGAGTTGCCATCGACTAGCGCCCAAGCCAAAGCTTACACGTATGCCGAGAGCAGGAGTGCTGGCAACACACTCCGTCGGCAAAATGCAAGCACGATGTCCAGCTCGACCGACCAGTGGAGGAAAAAGGTCAAATGGGCATCAAAGGTGCTGCCCAACTTTGGCAAAGAGGCACCGAAGAAGGTTGCCCCGCCGAAGACGACAGCCCCGCAAACCAAAAGGCAGCGCTCACAGGAGACTCCTGGACCGGCTCCAAAGCGCTCCAGAGTGCTGCCGAACGTATCGTTCGCGCAAATTGCCAAAGAGAGGACGCTGATCGGCGTCCTGGATAAAGGCAGAGCGGACTCGAAGATCCCCAGGAACCAGTGGAAGTGGGTGGAAGCGGCACTGGCCGACCGCTGCTTCGAAGTACTGGACAAGCAACCCGGCCCCCCTCCAGTCTGTAAAGACATGGGGTGGCATCAGGGCTGTATTAAGATTATAGCCTGCGAAGACGAGCGCTCCGTCCAGCTCTATAAAGCAGCGGTAGCGCAAGTCGGAGAGGTATACACAGGGGCGAAACTTGTCGCAGGTGGTGGTTAAGGTGGAGGCGAGTCAAGGCCCGATGCAACAGGCAGTATTAGTCCTGAACAAGGAATCCCTAGCTCCGATTGAGGCCAAAAAAGGAGAGCTCAACTTTGGCTTTAGTGCGGTGAGCATCAGGGTATACAAGTCGGATGCAGCGGCCGAGGCGCGTCCTGTCGACAACCCAGTCGAGCAGGACGTTGCCTCGGAGATCGAAGCACCCGATGACGACCCAGAGCCTGCCCACGACGGCTACTCTTCCGACACGGCTCTTATGCGAGAGTTCGAGACGATGTGTCGCGATGACACTATCGAGGACGACTCGGACGCCGATAATACAGTGGTGGAGAACTCTGTCAATGTCTCTAAGACTCCTTCAGATAAATCTCCATCACTGTAAAGCAGCATCCGCTGCCCTCATACTCCGCTTGGAAGCGAGCGGAGCAGACGTAGTCCTGATCCAAGAGCCTTGGGTAGTAGGAGACAAGGTCTGTGGATTAGCGACGAAGGAGCACAAGCTTATTGTAGCTCAGAAAGAAGGTAAAATACGTACCTGCATTCTTGCAAGGAAGCACTTAAATATCTTTCTGCTCCACAACTTTAGCAATGGTGACATCACAGCGGCAAGCCTTGAACTACAAGGTTCCCAAATAAGGCTGATGTCGTCCTACATGGCTCATGAGGAAAGCGATCCTCCCGGTGACCTAGTTCGCAAGCTCACCAGAGATAGCGAAAGGTCGGATATAGACCTTGTAATAGGCTGCGACGCCAACGCCCACCACACCCAATGGGGGAGTTCGGACACAAATGTAAGGGGTGAGTCATTATTCAGCTTCATCCTAAACTCTAATCTTCTTATCTGCAATCGGGGCAATGATCCTACGTTTATAATTAAGAATAGACAAGAGCTAATTGACCTAACATTAGTGTCTCACAAAATGTCAGACTTAGTAACGAACTGGAAAGTTCTGGGGACCATTCCTTTTCGGACCACAGGTATATCGAGACCACACTATCTCTCGAGAACCCAAAACCCACTGTCTTTGCTAACCCTAGGAAAGCCAACTGGGAAAAATATGTCACAGTCATGGAGGGACTTCTTCCCTCCAAGGCACCAATCTGCCTGAACACAGAGCACGATCTAAATCATCTAGTGGACAGGTTTACTAAAGCATGCAACACGGCCTTCACGGCAGCACGCCCATCAAACCAACACAAGGGGAAAAAGAAACCCCCTTGGTGGTCAAAACAAATAGATACCCTACGAAAAAGCTGCAGGTCCCTCTTCAACAGGGCCAAACGCGCTAACGAGGAGCAACACTGGGCAGCTTATAAAAATAGTCTGGCCCTATACAAGAAAGAAATCAGACAGGCAAAAAGGGCCTCTTGGCAAAGATTTTGTTCTGAAATCGAGGTAACGTCGGAAGCTGCCAGACTGCGCAAGATCCTCTCCAAAACGACCCCCTCGGTGGGATACCTTAAGAGAAGCGATGGTACGTGGACCAACTCCAGTGAGGAGTCCCTACACATTCTTCTCGATACTCATTTTCCAGGGTGCTCCATCAATGGACCGACTCACCTCCCTAGTGAGGGTTCGATCACCTCGATGGACCATATTTTCTCAAAACGGAACATAGGCTGGGCAATAAACAGCTTCCATCCGCTCAAATCCCCTGGTCCTGACCATATCATTCCGGCACAATTACAAAAAGCCGGAGACACAGCCATCAACTGGCTGCGATGTATCTTTAAGAAGATACTGGTATTGGGGAGAATACCACACGCTTGGCTTAAGGCAAAAATAGTCTTCATCCCTAAAGCAGGTAAAGCCTCGCATTCCATACCAAAGGACTTTAGACCAATCAGTCTATCATCCTTCCTTCTCAAAACCTTTGAGAGACTCGTCGGGCTACACTTGAGAACTACTATAAATCCTCAATTGTTGTCAGGAGCACAGCATGCCTACCGGAAAGGAAAATCCACGGAAACGGCACTTCACGAAGTAATTTCGGGGATAGAGAAATCACTATACCTCAAAGAATACTGTCTAATCGCTTTTCTAGATATCGAGGGAGCTTTCAACAACGTCATACCCGGTGCCATTACGGAAGCGCTGACTGACCTTGGGGTGGATCGTCCCTTGGTGATGCTCATTAATCAATTGCTCACATGCAGGACGGTGACATCATCGATGGGATCGTCCACTCAGTCAAGGTATGTCAGTAGAGGCACACCGCAAGGTGGTGTCCTATCCCCCCTTCTATGGAACATAGCAGTCAACAAGATTCTATGTGACCTGGAAGGGGGGGGCTGCAAAGTCGTGGCATACGCGGACGACGTAGCAATTATCTTCTCGGGCAAATATCCTCAAACACTCTGCGACTTAATGACCGCAAAGCTCGCGAAACTGTCAAGGTGGACAGAATCGCGAGGTCTTGGAGTTAATCCCTCAAAGACAGAACTTGTGCTATTTACAAGCAAATAAAAGATTCCGTCTCTTAACCCCCCCACACTAAACGGATGCAGGCTCTCCTTTAGCGACAGTGCCAGTTACTTAGGGTTAGTAATCGACAAAAAGCTAAACTGGAACCTGAATATCAAAGACAGAGTGAAGAAGGCCACGATAGCCCTGTACACTTGCAAAAAAGCTATTGGCCTGAAATGGGGCATGAACCCAAGCATAGTCCAATGGATATACCAAGCCATAGTCAGACCGATAATACTTTATGGAGTTACTGTATGGTGGCCCGCCTTATCAAAAAGGACGATCACCAGACACCAGACACCAGACAGCTCTCTAAAAGCAACTACGACATCTTCAGAGAGGCAATGAAGATGAAGAAGCGTAATGCTCTGTCGGCTGTCTTCACCCGCCGTGCAATGGTCTACGTTCGGCAGAGTGTTCGCGGCGAATTTGTGTGCCTTAAGAGCATGGCTGAGCTCTGTGCCCTACAGAGAGTGGAAGCTGTGGCTGAGGTGGCGACTCAATCCGCATCTGGAGGACCTGGAACTGGGCGGAGTAATTTTCGATAGAATAGAACTAATCTATGTCCTCTACTTTATGTTTATAATTAGGTTTAATATTTCTACTTATCTTGTCCTCTACTTTATGTTTCTCATTAGGTTTAATATCTCTACTCATCTTGTAATAGTCTCTGTTAGGAATCTCACTCTCTTTACATCATCTCCCCGTACTCTTAAAACAGTGGTGTTTGGATTGTCTTCTCTAATTTGTTTATATTCCAGTGATTATGGATGATAATGCATGGTCATCCGGCTCGAGCAGCTATACAATGCTAAGAATACTTGGCAATCAAGGGGAAGGTCTGCGTGTATGCCATATTAATGCCCAAAGCCTAACTAAGAAAATCGAGGAATTTAGGTATCTATTTGTCAAGTCCAATATTGATGTCATATGTGTGTCAGAAACGTGGTTTTCGTCTCATGTTAGTAATTTGTTAGTAGAGTGTACTGGTTATGATTTGTTTCGATCTGATCGAGATAGTCACGCTGGAGGTGTAGCTATATATGTAAGTAAACGTTTAAATGCTAAACTTGTATGTAATCACCCAAGTGAAAGTGCAGTTGAGTGGTTATTTGTTCAAGTCACAAGCACAATACATTCTTCCAAAATTTTAATAGGCTGTGTGTATAGACCACATCGATATATAGAATATCAAAACTTAACTGACGTATTGTCTACCATGTCGCTTGCCTATACAGATGTAATATTAGCTGGAGACTTCAACAGCAATGTCCTGCGAGAAAGGCAATTATCGGACGACATAGAATCTATGGGATTAAAGTTAGTAAATTCGTCTGCACCCACACATTTCTCAAATCACTGTGATACCTTACTTGACTTATTTTTTGTAACCGACTGTCATAAAATTTCTACTTACAGTCAACTATCAATGCCAATGTTTTCGAAACACGACCTAATATTCTTGACCTATAATTTTCATACTGACTTAACCGAAAGCAGAATAGTTTATAGAAATTTTAGAAACATTGACTATGCCTTGTTAAGTGCTGACTTTTTTTCATGTGACTGGGACTCTATTTATGACTATGCTAATATTAATTCACAACTGACTGTCCTACAAAATAATATAACGTATCTATATAACAGATCGATTCCGCTGGTGACAAAAACGGTCAACCCTCGTGGAAATCCCTGGTTCAATTCGAACATTAAAATATTAATTAACAAACGTGATATCGCTTTTAAAAAATGGAAGCGGTACAGAACAGCCCACCATGCTGCACAATATAAGATAATTAGGAAAAATGTGATACAGTTAATCAACTCAGAGAAAAGAAAATACTTTTGCAACAAATTTAATTTAGCGAGATCAAATCAGCAGAAATGGGCGTATATTAAAGAACTGGGTGTTGGTAAATCCACTACTCCGCGCATCTGTGATATTGATCCTGACGAACTTAATAGAATTTTTTTAGACTGTAAAGTACCTGAAGTGACCAAAACTGACTATGTTGAGTGCGTGCCTCAAAATCTCTATAGTAACTGTGATGATGTACACTGCTTCTGTGATAATGGTACCTGTGATAATAGTTTTAGTTTTTCATGTGTAACTGAGTCAGATGTCCTCGAATCAATGTTAAAGATTAAGTCAAATGTCACTGGAATTGATGATATCAATCCGAAATTCATAAAAATGCTTTTGCCAAACATATTGCCGTACATAACCTACATATACAATACAGCGTTGACTCAATCCGTATTTCCTGATTCTTGGAAAGTAGCTAAAATACTTCCAATTCCAAAATCAGTCAATGAATACAGGCCAATTTCCATTCTACCATACTTGTCAAAAATTTTAGAGCGACTTATGGCTAATCAGATGACAAATTACTTGACAACTAAAAAACTTTTGACAAATAAGCAATCAGGTTTTCGAGTGGGCAGAAGTTGTACAACAGCAATAATAAACGTAGTTGAACGTATAAGAGAAAAAATGGACTCGGACAGTATAACGTTTCTGACACTTCTAGATTATAGTAAGGCTTTTGACACGGTTAACCACGAAATTCTTTGTTTTAAGCTAAGTCGTCTATGTAATTTTTCGCGTGCAGCAACAAGACTAATTGTTTCGTACTTGAGTAATCGTATGCAGTCTGTGTGTATAAATAATATGTACTCGTCATTACTTTGTGTCAAGCGTGGTGTTCCTCAAGGATCCGTTTTAGGGCCATTATTGTTCTCTATGTATGTAAATGATCTACCGAGTATATTGTCAAGTTGTGACGTTCATATGTACGCCGATGATGTTCAAATGTTTGTTAGTCGTCCCATTAGTAGAGTTAATGACTGTATTCGTGTCTGTAATAGTGAATTGAAAAGTGTAAGTCAGTGGGCTAAAATGAATGGGCTAGGATTAAATCCTAATAAGTCAAAATGCATAGTCATAGGTAAAAGAAAGTTCGACACTAATGCAATACAAAAATTGAATATTGAAAACATCCCCATTGAATATGTAGAACGTGCAAACAACTTAGGTTTTATGTTTAACCAAACTTTGACATGGGATGATCACATAAACAGATCAGTCGGAAAAGCTATTGGGATTCTTAGAAATTTATACTTAACTAAAGATTATCTCCCAGTGAATATAAGGCAAACAATTGCCAAAATGTACATCACACCAGTCCTTTTCTATGGTATAGAAGTATTTAGTGACAATAACTCTGCCAGCCAACGCAAGCTGCAAGTTGCTTTTAATAATATCGCGAGATATATTTATAACAGACGTAGAACTGACCATATTTCGGACGTAATGATAAAAATTTTCGATATGCCACTTAAATCCTGGATAGAGTTTAGGGTCCTATTATTACTGCACAAAGTTATATATACCAAAGAGCCATCTTACTTATATGAACGACTTAAGTTTAGCACGTCAAGACGGACGAAAAATATTGTTTGCTTTAAATACAGGTACACATGCACAATGAAACAGTTCTTTGTATATGCTGTTCGAGTTTGGAATCATCTTCCCCACGCCATCAAGGCAATCAGTGGGGGAGTGCAGTTCAAAATCGCACTGGAGAGTCATCTACGCACTACATAATTTGAATTTGTGATAGTTAGAGAGGGGTTGAATGGGGAGTAAGAGTGAAATTCCCAGGAACTAAATTAAAACTAAACAAAATATTATATTATTAAAATGTTAGTATATAAGTTCGAATGTATGTAATTGTAATTGTAATCACTTCTTAATGTTAGTAATTTAAATGTCAAAAGTTAATATTACACTTGTTGTGACTAGCGCCCTAATTTATAAGTATAAAATGCTTGTCGCGCTAGGATGAAATAAATAAATAAATAAATAAATAAAAGACAACTCGACAAAGTTCAGCGAACAGCCGCCCTTTGCATCAGCGGAGCTCTTCGTACCACTCCAAATGATGCGCTAGATGCCATTCTGTGCCTCCAAAGCCTTGCCCTCGCAGGAAAAGAAAGGGCACTAATGGCTGCAATACGACTGAGAGACTCCGACCAATGGGCACCACAGCACACAGGTCACTCCTCAATTCTAAACGGCACTTCCGTCCCTACTAAACCGGACTACTGTGTTCCAAGGGAATACACAGATACCCCCCCCTATGCAATTATCCCCCACAGAGACGAGTGGAGTGAGGGACCCCCAGGCCCAAAAGGGGCCCTAAACATCTTCACAGATGGATCAAAGCTGAACAATAGGGTCGGAGGAGGTATATACTCCGAACAGCTAAACATTAAGCACTCCTGTAGACTCCCTGATCACTGCAGCGTCTTCCAAGCGGAGGTCATTGCAATCAAGGAAGCCCTAAACTGCCTTCAGGAAACTACCGCCATGGTAACCCGCGTAAATATCTACAGTGATAGCTAAGCCGCAATCAAATCGCTTAATGCGATCTCCGCAAACTCGGCCACCGTTGCAGATTGCCGCAAATCTCTTCACGAGATGGCTCAGCAATTTGTTATTAGCCTTATATGGGTCCCGGGACATCGGGACATCGAAGGCAACTGTATTGCAGACGAGCTGGCCAGACTTGGCACTACAACCCCCCTTTTCCAAGACAAGGAGGGTACTCGTATGCCGATGGCCACATGTAGGCTCATAATAAAGGAGCAATATAAGCAACTAACAGACAACAAGTGGCAATCAGTACCACGTTGTCGTATAACTCGGCAAACATGGCCAACCATAGATAGGAAGCGCACCTCTGAGCTGTGCAGGCTCAGCAGACGAAGGTGCAGCGCAGTTATTCGCTCCCTAACGGGGCACTGGTTAGTAGGTACCCATGCTAATAGACTGGGCGCCCCCTACAAAGATTTTTGCCATAGCTGCAGAGATGAGGAAGAGGATGAAACGGTGGAACACCTGTTCTGCTCTTGCCCAGCTCTCAGTAGAAAAAGGCTACAGCACTTGGGCTCGCCCTTCATTTCAGACATTTCGGTAATGTCCGCCATATGTCCCAGGAAGATAGCTAATTTCCTAAAAGCTGCAGGCTGGGA
Organism: Drosophila affinis; assembly: GCA_037356375.1. NCBI lineage: Eukaryota > Metazoa > Arthropoda > Insecta > Diptera > Drosophilidae > Drosophila > Drosophila affinis. The sequence goes on from JAZHFB010000003.1 coordinate 20,815,286, forward strand.
CAACTGTTGAGCATAGGTCTCGCAATGCGAGAAGGGGCAGATTCCCCCGCGGTATCACAACGGGCCGGAAACGGCCTTAGTGTGCTGGGCTCCCAGGGAGTCTAGCAGCCGCTGTAACCTAACCTAACCTAACCTACCCTAAGTTCTTTCGACGCCATCATAGGCTTCGACTTGCTAACACAAGCCGGAGTCAAATTGAACTTGGCAAAAAACACTCTGGAATACCAGAGTACATCCGAAAAACTCCAGTACTATCAATGTGCTGATGTGAACTTCACCGATGTCAACGACATCGTAGTCCCCCCTTCCGTAAAGAAAGAGCTTAGGGACATGACACTCAGAAACAAAGGAGCCTTCTCAAATGCAGATGAAGCTCTCCCTTTTAATACTGCTGTCATTGCTACAATCCGAACAGTAGACAATGAGCCTGTGTATTCAAGATACCCGAGTCTCATGGGTGTTTCTGACTTCATAAACAAAGAAGTCAAACAATTACTGGACAATGGCATAATCAGGCCCTCCAGATCGCCTTACAACAGCCCAACATGGGTGGTTGATAAAAAAGGCACTGACTCATTCGGTAACCCAAAAAAAAGGTTGGTAATCGACTTCAGGAAACTGAACGAAAAAACCATACCGGACCGTTACCCCATGCCGAGCATCCCCATGATCTTAGCCAATCTAGGAAAGGCAAAGTATTTCACTACCCTCGACTTAAAGTCTGGGTACCAGAAGAAGCTCAAGTACGAGTTCGGTCGCCTACCATTCGGCCTGCGCAATGCAAGCAGCATATTCCAAAGGGCAATAGACGATATCCTGAGGGAACATATAGGAAAGATTTGCTTTGTCTATGTAGACGACGTCATAATTTTTTCTAAAAACGAAACGGAGCACCTTCAACACATTAACATTGTGTTAAAATGTCTAATCGACGCCAACATGCGTGTAGGCCCTGAAAAGACTCGATTCTTCAAGGAAAGTATCGAGTTCCTGGGTTTCATCGTAACCAATGACGGAGCAACATCCGATCCCAAAAAAGTTAAAGCCATTCAGGAATTCCCTGAACCAAAGAGTGTCTACAGCGTTACAGCGTCCTTCTTGGGGTTAGCCAGCTACTATAGGGTCTATATTAAGGACTTTGCCGCTATAGCGCGTCCGATATCGGACATACTTAAAGGGGAAAATGGTTCAGTTAGTAGGCACGTATTAAAGAAAATCCCTGTTGAATTTAATGAAGTTCAACGCGATGCATTTCACCGTCTGCGGAGTATTTTGGCATCAGAAGATGTCATGTTAATGTATCCAGACTTCCAGAAACCGTTCGATTTAACAACTGATGCTTCGGCCAGTGGAATTGGCGCGGTTCTTTCCCAAGGCAATAGGCCAATAACAATGATTTCTCGCGCCTTAAAACAGGCCGAACAAAACTATGCCACTAACGAAAGAGAATTGCAGACTTTCTGTACCGAGCACAATCGAGCGCACAGAGCAGCTCAGGAAAACATTAAACAAGTACTTCGTGACTATTATTTTCCCAATATGGCCAGTTTGGCCAAAGAAGTGGTTACAAACTGCAGGGTCTGCACTAAAGCCAAGTACGATAGGCACCCGAAGAAACAAGAACTCGGGGAAACGCCTATACCAAGTTATACTGGCGAAATGTTGCATATTGACATTTTCTCGACAGACAAGAAACAGTTCTTGACCTGCATAGACAAATTCTCCAAATTTGCAGTCGTCCAACCGATATTATCCAGAACGATAATCGATGTCACAAGCCCTCTACTGTAAATTGTTAACCTTTTCCCCGCAACCAAGACAATTTATTGCGATAACGAGGCGGCCTTCAATTCCGAGACCATCATTTCGATGCTCCGAAACGCCTACGGCATTTGCATTGTGAATGCGGCTCCCCTTCACAGCACCTTAAACGGCCAGGTGGAGCGCTTTCATCACCCTGACCGAAATTGCGAGATGCCTCAAGTTAGACAACAGATGTTAACAACTAAACATATAAGATACACTCTCACAGTCATACATTGTTATTTCTAAGTACGCAACACACAATCATAAGTATTTGGTTGCCATCAGCAACAAGTACAACAACACACAGCCTTAAGAATTTTGGTTGCCCTCAGCAACAAAGTAGTATTCTTGTAAACAATGCTGACCCACTGCCAAGAGTTCTGCGCACAGCAACTGAAAACGGACACCCGTGCTGCTTGCGCAAGAATGCTGAGTCGGCATGCCGACTCTAGCGTATGGCGTGATGCATTAGCTTCCCAGGGCAAACTTAAGCTTGAACATTTCTGTAGCCTTCAGTCTCACTCTAGATCGCAACATTATAAGACGAGTGAATGATTAAACTCCGGCATTGCCGTCAATAAACATTATTTGTGTTATCAATCATAGTTGACCACGTCCAGGACGGGCAGCTGGGAAAGTTCCCACAACCTAATCACATTGTTCCAATAGTCACCTGTTGGATTCATCACCACCTCACAAGGAGAAGAATCACCTGTTGGATTCATCACCACCTCACAAGGAGAAGAATCACCTGTTGAATTCATCACCACCTCACAAAGAGAAGAAGTCACCACCGTCCGACCAACCACACATCGTCGCCAGACGAAGTTACGACGGAAGACTTAATTTGTATATGTACATTACAAATGTACCAAAATTAAACTTTTTTACATTCGCAATTGTTTATAATAATTTATTTTATATTTATTTATAATAATTCAATTTAGCGTTTGGCTAAGTTTTTTCGACCGAATTTTGGAAATCGACCACTTTGTTTATATGGTTTTTAATAATAAAATTGGTTTAAAGTATTGGTTTTAACAATTGTATGTACCTTTTTCCCCAGCCATATTGTTTACGCGCCAAATTTTAAATATTGAGCTGCCAATTTTTGTTGTAACTAGTGGTGATATTTCCACGACAGGCAGATCAGGGTTGAAATATTCGAAAAATCGGACAAACTCAACTAAACGCAACCAAAACTCAACTTTTCTGTCACCTCTAGGTCCCCTATGCTTCCCCATGTAAACGAAACTGGAGTTTGAGTTTGACTCGAGTTTGGCACGTGCTTGTGTACATAAATTTTGTTTTATTTAATTTTTATTATATTAACGACCAAGAGTTAATGATTTTCTATGTGACAGAGCAAGATTAGATAACGACGCTGCAATGTATGGAGTTGGCGACGATTTTTGCAGAAACTGTGGAGTATTTGGATCAAATTTCCAAGAAACGCATTTGGACATTGCGAATAACCTTGGAATCCATTTTTGAAGGAAAATTTCCGCAGGGAAATGGCACGGCAGCAATTGCAACTATGTGGAATTTTGTCTATATGTATATGTACATAACATATGTACCAAAATTAAACTTATTTAAATTCGCAATTTTTTATACTAATTTAATTTATATTTATTTATAATAATTCAATTTAGCGTTTGGCTAAGTTTTTTCGACCGAATTTTGGAAATCGACCACTTTGTTTATATGGTTTTTAATAATAAAATTGGTTTAAGGTATTGGTTTTAACAATTGTATGTACCTTTTTCCCCAGCCATATTGTTTACGCGCCAAATTTTAAATATTGAGCTGCCAATTTTTGTTGTTACTAGTGGTGATAATTCCACGACAGGCAGATCAGGGTTGAAATATTCGAAAAATCGGACAAACTCAACTAAACGCAACCAAAACTCAACTTTTTTGCCACCTCTAGGTCCCCGTATGCTTCCCCATGTAAACGAAACTCGAGTTTTGCCCGAAACTCAATAACTCAATAACTTAACCGTAGTGTAAAAAGGCTATTAGAATACCTTGAACGATAGCTACAGCACCCTTAATGGCTATCGATTACACTATCGAAAAACAATCGGGGACGAGCGATCGATATGCCAGTCGACCGATAGGGAAGCCAAAAATAGAAGAAGAGGAACGAAGAGTGGAGTTATATAATAAAGACCTGTAATCCAACACCGCGAAATTTTACTGAAAGGAAACTGCTTATTATTTCGGATGTGTGCAACTCAAGTAAAATAGTGTGACCAAGAGCCTGAATAGTGCTTTGCAACTCTCATGAATCAGCTGTGTTTTGTAAACAGCGCCAATTTTGAAAATTAAACTGAAATTAAAAAAAGGAAGAAAAGTAATTCTGATGATGAAGTGATTGTGTTGGTAGCGGCACATATTGCTGTAAGAAGAAGTAAAGCACAGTTGGAGGCGCCAAAATGTCAAAATTATCATAATGCTCATTTTTCGTGATCCGCTAAAGACATGGTCTTGCCTCAACTGCTTTTATTAAAGCAATCCTCTCCTCACTTTAAACATTTGCATATCTCTATTTGGTTTTGCGCACAAATTGTACCCCTTCCTTTCACTTTGACATCAGTAAAAATATGCACATATATTTTACTGGCACCCCTATCAGCTGTTCTCACAGTCCACATTCGTGTGGATATCGATAGGTTCGGTTAGGTTGCAGCGGCTGCCCGACTCACTGGGAGCCCAGCACACTAAGGCCGTTTCCGGACCGTTGTGATACCGCTTGGGAATCTGCCCCTACTCGCATTGTGAGACCCGAGGTCAACAGTTGTCCCAGCCTGCAGCTTTTATGAAGTTAGCTATCTTTCTGGGACATATGGTGGACATTACCGAAATGTCTGAAATGAAGGGCGAGCCCAAGTGCTGTAGCCTTCTTCTTCTGAGAGCTGGGCAAGAGCAGAACAGGTGTTCCACCGTTTCATCCTCTTCTTCATCTCTACAGCTACGGCAAAAATCATTGTTTGGGGCGCCCAGTCTATTAGCATGGGTACCTACTAACCAGTGCCCCGTTAGGGAGCGTATGACTGCGCTGCACCTTCGTCTGCCGAGCCTGCATAGCTCAGAGGTGCGCTTCCTATCTATTGTCGGCCATGTTTGCCGAGATATACGACAACGTGGTACTGATTGCCACTTGTTGTCTGTTAGTTGCTTATATTGCTCCTTTATTATGAGCCTACATGTTGCCATCGGCATACGAGTATCCTCCTTGTCTTGGAGAAGGGGGATTGTAGTGCCAAGTCTGGCCTGCTCGTCTGCAATACAGTTGCCTTCGATGTCCCGATGTCCCGGGACCCATATAAGGCTAATAACAAATTGCTGAGCCATCTCGTGAAGAGATTTGCGGCAATCTGCAACGGTGGCCGAGTTTGCGGAGATCGCATTAAGCGATTTGATTGCGGCTTAGCTATCACTGTAGATATTTACGCGGGTTACCATGGCGGTAGTTTCCTGAAGGCAGTTTAGGGCTTCCTTGATTGCAATGACCTCCGCTTGGAAGACGCTGCAGTGATCAGGGAGTCTACAGGAGTGCTTAATGTTTAGCTGTTCGGAGTATATACCTCCTCCGACCCTATTCAGCTTTGATCCATCTGTGAAGATGTTTAGGGCCCCTTTTGGGCCTGGGGGTCCCTCACTCCACTCGTCTCTGTGGGGGATAATTGCATAGGGGGGGGGGTATCTGTGTATTCCCTTGGAACACAGTAGTCCGGTTTAGTAGGGACGGAAGTGCCGTTTAGAATTGAGGAGTGACCTGTGTGCTTTGGTGCCCATTGGTCGGAGTCTCTCAGTCGTATTGCAGCCATTAGTGCCCTTTCTTTTCCTGCGAGGGCAAGGCTTTGGAGGCACAGAATGGCATCTAGCGCATCATTTGGAGTGGTACGAAGAGCTCCGCTGATGCAAAGGGCGGCTGTTCGCTGAACTTTGTCGAGTTGTCTGGTGATCGTCCTTTTTGATAAGGCGGGCCACCATACAGTAACTCCATAAAGTATTATCGGTCTGACTATGGCTTGGTATATCCATTGGACTATGCTTGGGTTCATGCCCCATTTCAGGCCAATAGCTTTTTTGCAAGTGTACAGGGCTATCGTGGCCTTCTTCACTCTGTCTTTGATATTCAGGTTCCAGTTTAGCTTTTTGTCGATTACTAACCCTAAGTAACTGGCACTGTCGCTAAAGGAGAGCCTGCATCCGTTTAGTGTGGGGGGGTTAAGAGACGGAATCTTTTATTTGCTTGTAAATAGCACAAGTTCTGTCTTTGAGGGATTAACTCCAAGACCTCGCGATTCTGTCCACCTTGACAGTTTCGCGAGCTTTGCGGTCATTAAGTCGCAGAGTGTTTGAGGATATTTGCCCGAGAAGATAATTGCTACGTCGTCCGCGTATGCCACGACTTTGCAGCCCCCCCCTTCCAGGTCACATAGAATCTTGTTGACTGCTATGTTCCATAGAAGGGGGGATAGGACACCACCTTGCGGTGTGCCTCTACTGACATACCTTGACTGAGTGGACGATCCCATCGATGATGTCACCGTCCTGCATGTGAGCAATTGATTAATGAGCATCACCAAGGGACGATCCACCCCAAGGTCAGTCAGCGCTTCCGTAATGGCACCGGGTATGACGTTGTTGAAAGCTCCCTCGATATCTAGAAAAGCGATTAGACAGTATTCTTTGAGGTATAGTGATTTCTCTATCCCCGAAATTACTTCGTGAAGTGCCGTTTCCGTGGATTTTCCTTTCCGGTAGGCATGCTGTGCTCCTGACAACAATTGAGAATTTATAGTAGTTCTCAGTTGTAGCCCGACGAGTCTCTCAAAGGTTTTGAGAAGGAAGGACGATAGACTGATTGGTCTAAAATCCTTTGGTGTAGAGTGCGAGGCTTTACCTGCTTTAGGGATGAAGACTATTTTTGCCTTAAACCAATCGTGTGGTATTCTCCCCAATACCAGTATCTTCTTAAAGATACATCGCAGCCAGTTGATGGCCGTATCTCCGGCTTTTTGTAGTTGGGCCGGAATGATCTGGTCCGGACCAGGGGATTTAAACGGATGGAATCTGTTTATTGCCCAGCCTATGTTCCGTTTTGAGAGAATGTGCTCCATCGAGGTGATCGTACCCTCACTAGGGAGGTGGGTGGGTCCATTGATGGAGCCCCCTGGAAAATGAGTATCGAGAAGAATGTGTAGGGACTCCTCACTGGAGTTGGTCCACGTACCATCGCTTCTCTTAAGGTATCCCACCGAGGGGGTCGTTTTGGAGAGGATCTTGCGCAGTCTGGCAGCTTCCGACGTTACCTCGATTTCAGAACAAAATCTTTGCCAAGAGGCCCTTTTTGCCTGTCTGATTTCTTTCTTGTATAGGGCCAGACTATTTTTATAAGCTGCCCAGTGTTGCTCCTCGTTAGCGCGTTTGGCCCTGTTGAAGAGGGACCTGCAGCTTTTTCGTAGGGTATCTATTTGTTTTGACCACCAAGGGGGTTTCTTTTTCCCCTTGTGTTGGTTTGATGGGCATGCTGCCGTGAAGGCCGTGTTGCATGCTTTAGTAAACCTGTCCACTAGATGATTTAGATCGTGCTCTGTGCTCAGGCAGATTGGTGCCTTGGAGGGAAGAAGTCCCTCCATGACTGTGACATATTTTTCCCAGTTGGCTTTCCTAGGGTTAGCAAAGACAGTGGGTTTTGGGTTCTCGAGAGATAGTGTGGTCTACCTGTGGTCCGAAAAGGAATGGTCCCCCAGAACTTTCCAGTTCGTTACTAAGTCTGACAGTTTGTGAGACACTAATGTTAGGTCAATTACCTCTTGTCTATTCTTAATTATAAACGTAGGATCATTGCCCCGATTGCAGATAAGATGATAAGAGTTTAGGATGAAGCTGAATAATGACTCACCCCTTACATTTGTGTCAGAACTCCCCCATTGGTTTTGGTGGGCGTTGGCGTCGCAGCCTATTATAAGGCCTACATCCGACCTTTCGCTATCTCTGGTGAGCTTGCGAACTAGGTCACCGGGAGGATCGCTTTCCTCATGAGCCATGTAGGACGACATCAGCCTTATTTGGGAACCTTGTAGTTCAAGGCTTGCCGCTGTGTTGTCACCATTGCTAAAGTTGTGGAGCAGAAAGATATTTAAGTGCTTCCTTGCAAGAATGCAGGTACGTATTTTACCTTCTTTCTGAGCTACAATAAGCTTGTGCTCCTTCGTCGCTAATCCACAGACCTTGTCTCCTACTACCCAAGGCTCTTGGATCAGGACTACGTCTGCTCCGCTCGCTTCCAAGCGGAGTATGAGGGCAGCGGATGCTGCTTTACAGTGGTGGAGATTTATCTGAAGGAGTCTTAGAGACATTGACAGAGTTCTCCACCACTGTATTATCGGCGTCCGAGTCGTCCTCGATAGTGTCATCGCGACACATCGCCTCGAACTCTCGCATAAGAGCCGTGTCGGAAGAGTAGCCGTCGTGGGCAGGCTCTGGGTCGTCATCGGGTGCTTCGATCTCCGAGGCAACGTCCTGCTCGACTGGGTTGTCGACAGGACGCGCCTCGGCCGCTGCATCCGACTTGTATACCCTGATGCTCACCGCACTAAAGCCAAAGTTGAGCTCTCCTTTTTTGGCCTCAATCGGAGCTAGGGATTCCTTGTTCAGGACTAATACTGCCTGTTGCATCGGGCCTTGACTCGCCTCCACCTTAACTACCCTCCAATCGGAGGTTGGTAGCTCCGGGTTGCACCGCTGCAGCATTTTCAAGATGCGCTCAGGCTCCTTTATGGAGGCGGGCACCCAGACTCTTGCTCTGGGCCTACCTCGTTCCAGTTGACCGATACTATCGATAAAAATTCGTGGATCCCGTTTACGTTGCTGGATACTGACTCCAGGAAAACACAAACGAAAAATTCCTGGCCCCGTTTTTTTATATGAAATTTGGCAGTCATTTTTAGTTTCCGCGGTGCTGGATACCCAGCTTAAGAATAAAACGATCTAAACTGTATTTAAATAATATTTAAAACGATATCAAATAAACAACCATTTACATGTTAAACCACATCTCTGCCCCTTCTACAATGCTTCAGGTAAACAAAGTTTTAGAATTTAAATTCAAACGAAATAACTGTAAGCGATAAGTTTCCGATACCCAAATTTTAGAAATTAGCCGCTTAGTTAATCGATTATCATTAATATTATAACTTGCCTTATTCATATGCTCAAAATTGTATTTCCCCATCGCATGATCTTCTCAATACCCTTTTGCTCGAATACTTTTCGTGGAGTTGATTTAGTAGAAAACTCTAGTCGCAAAGAACCGCACGCATATCGTTGTACCGCCGCATATCTTATATACTGCCAATATTGTATAATCACAATACATATATCTATATCAAATAAACCCTACATTAAATTATACAGTCCACTCATTCCGGAGCCGTATCGGCGCGTCTGATTTTATTTGAAATACAATACTGAGTGATATCCCTGACCGCTGTTCGTCATGAAGGCCATCGCAGAATTTAGCAACGTGGTATGTTCGAGTCCCAACTGACTCGCGCATCTACAGAGGCTTCGGAATTTGTATAGTCATATACTTCTGTGCAAAAATTAGAACACAAGTTGGAACGATTGATTGCAATTTTCAACCGCTTTATGGAGTTCTCTGTGGACCTACTACAATATGATGGGGAAGAGGAATTTTTTCGATCCGAATTTGGATACCGCCGAATATGAGGTAAAGTTCTATCCCACCCATGCCATTTTCACTGGAGCCATAAGTGAGCGGAACAGTCACGATAATGTTCACGACACTTCAAATGTATTGCTATCTAGTACTGTGGAACGTCTATTTGAGGGACAAAGACAACTTCTGAAGATCATTCAGGATTCAGCGGGACCCACAGAGCTGCATTTTGAAAAAATACGCATTCCTACGTTTTTGGAAGGTACGAGGATTGGTGTCAGTCTAGTGACCTGTTTTTAAGATCAGTCGACAAGAAGAGCTGTCTTTTCAATGGTCCAAAGTTGCATTATTTGAAATCCTATCTAAATTGTGAAGCTCTGTCTCTTATTAAACATATTCCCATTGTTAAGGATAATTACGAGGACACATCGGAGAACAAAAAATCACTGACGCTCGGTCATTCATTCAAAACTTTCTTTCGTTGCCAAATGAAATAGATTCAAGCATAATACAGTTGATTAAAATAGTCGACACCGCAGACAACCGTGACAACTGCGGTGTGTAGCTGATCCCATATTTTGTTAATCTTGTAAATTATGCTTTAATTGACTGAGCCGATCTCATCAAGTACAAGATTGTAGTTCCACAAAAACGTGCCGTATGTGCATCCAGAGGTGATACGCACCACTCCGCGTGCTGCCGTCAGTACATCTGCTGACCCAAATTTACGCTCGCCTATTCATTCTGGTGATGCTGATCCTGCTGTGGTCAGCCTTCTTACATTGCAGAGGGGATTCTTGGCCAATAGTCAACCCATACTGCCAACGATTCTAGCCACTATAGTCGACGCCTAGGGCAACGAGTCAAGCTGCAGTATACTACAGGATCAACTATAACTATGGTCGCCGCGTCGTTTATTCAACAGACCGGATTGCCGTGCACGCATGCTCGTATAATGGTGGTTGGCCTAGGTGCAGACCCTGCTGGAGTTACTCGAGGTCGCGCCGCGAAGTTGACGTGATTTTAGGAGCTGATCAACTTTGGAGCAAATTCACTAGACAACGCAAATAGTTTGGTTTAGAATATCCTATTGCACTTCATACTAATTTTGGTTGGGCCAGTGATGCTCACTCCCATGCAATAGCAAATCACGCTCAGGGTGATCTGGATACCTTAGTTCGATCGATCGATGGACATGAAACGAGTAACGTTCAACCAAGTAACGCTACCATTGACGCTAGTGATTCTTCTGAGCAGCACTTCGTTCAAACGCATACCCGCAGAGGCGATAGCGTGTGCATCGTCCAATATCCGTTCAAGGATTCTGCTTCACCGATGGGGTTCACAGTGCCACAAGTCCTACGGCGCTTTTCTTCTCTCAAACGGATATTCCGAAATGTTCCGGCACTCAAACAACAATATGTCGAATTTATGGAGAATTATATACAACGAGGACACATGGAGTTGTTTTCGTCTACTACCATAGATGATGATCCCGCCAATCACAACTACTTAGTCCACCACGCAGTATTTAAACCAGATAGCACCACCACGCGATGCCGAGTTGTATTTGATGGCTCTGGGGAGGACTGCAAGGGATATTCACTCAACTCACGACTACACATCGGACCACCTACTTAAAGGGATTTACTTGCAGTATGTCTACGCTTCGGTCAGCATCGCTATGTGTTCTGAACGGACATTGAGAAGATGTTCAGAGGCATCCTGGTTTCAGAAAAGCACACGCAGTACCGCCTGCTGATAGTGACGTATAGTTTAGCTTGTTTACCGTGCTTGGCTGTTCGAGTTCTCAAGCAGATCGCTCAAGCAGGGACGCGTACGTGTATGATATTCCTACTGGCTGTGATAATATCAACGATCTTATCGCACTCAAGGCTAAATTGCTTTGAAAATGAAGCTCAACCTGTTGGTCACTACTAAATTCCCTTCCACAAAACATTTGTGAGTATTCACTTGAAACTCTAGAAGTCGATAGCCCAACTCAATATGCTGGGACCCGGCTACAGACGATCTTTCCTTCAAGCTGTCCATTCCTGACGCCGCAAATGCCCTGACAAAACGGATTTTATTGTCTGAGCTTGCCAAAATCTACGATTCCCGGGGTTTGCTTGCCCCCACAACTGTATTTCTAAAGCTTATCTTTCAAGATAGTTAGCTGAGCTCGGTCTAATGGAACGAATGGCTACCCCCGCAGTTATGTGCACGTTGGCAACAGTTTGTAGCTGAGGTTCACTTGTTGGAATCTTGTCGCATACCTCGCTACTTGTCCTCACAACTTCAAGCAATAGAGCTGCATGGTTTTGCCGATGCGTCATTTCATGCCTACGCTGCTGTTTTTTACAGTCGCGTGCAACTCAAAAGCGACTATGTTGTCAGAGTGATCGCTGCAAAAACCCCTGTTGCACCTATCAAACCTACATACATATATCTATCTCGCCGCTCGAATTAAATGCAGCTCATCTGCTTTACAAATTGATGTCTCTAGTTAAGAAATGACTTACTTTTCATATTTTTAGAACTTCGTGTTGGTCTGACTCAGAAATCGCACTGCATTGGTTCTCATCACTCCCTCGGACATGGAACACTTATGTTTGCAACCGCTCTACTGAGATTCTGGAAGCTTGCCCACGTAGCACGTGGCCACCTGCAGAGGCAAAGTACGCACTGTCGACTAAGGAGGCTGCACGCATGGAAGTAAAGATCAAGCCTCAAGTTAATCAACACATTTCCGATGAAGGAAATGATCTCTAATGTATGTTCAACCAGGTTTCCTCCTAGGCACATCTCCTATGAAGCTTTCGCTTCGTACATTGCCTTCGTTGCAATGACCGCCTATCATCGTTTTTATCGTCATTGGAGCTTCAATATGCACGCTCTAGGGTAATCAACCATATTCAGATGTAGTTCTTGCAAGTGGAGCACAAGCAGCAGAGAACGGGACAACCACTTTCTCCAAAACTCAAGTTGACTCGATGCTCTTCATTTTTTTTACAAATAAAAGAATAAGGCGCGTAGAAGGCCGCATTGATAATTCGATGGAAACTTACGATGCAAAGCATCCCATACTTATTCCAAAGGAATCACCAGTCGCTGTTTTACTAGCTAGACACCAGCACGGCACATCACTACACGCTGGAGTTGACTTTATGTTCCACATTTTGAGACAGACATATTGGATTCTCGGTGCCCACAACATAGTCCGGAAGATTGTATTCAACTGCAAGATTTGTTTCCTTCAGCGCAAGTTCACAACACATGACTGATCTTCCCGATTTTCGATTTCAGCCCAGCCACTGTTTTTTACATTCTGGATTGGTGCGGTTTATCGATCATTCGAGAAACTCAAATGTTGGAACTGTGACGAACAGGGGCACCGATACCAGGATTGTCTCAAACCTCGTCGTATCTTTTGTTACGAATGTGGGAAGCTCGACACATATAAACCAAAGTGTGACAAGTGCAATGCGGTTTCGGAAAACTCGATTCAGGATGTCCGCCGTGTGCAAAGGGGGAATGTCCGATCTTAGCCACGGAGTCATCTGACTGTAAACCTACCCAGATGGGACCTTTACCGGACGAATCGACTTCATTACATTACGTCATCCTAAGTCTTGCGTTTCAATGGATTATTTCCTCTCTGGGAGAAATTAACGTCTTAGAGAACGAATCGAAATCTGACGATTCGAATGTGATGAAACTGTCTGTGAAACAGGAATCTTAATTGAGAGTCATTATTGATTCCTTTCCATCTTTTGAGAGGGATGGACTCGGGTTAACCCCGTTGATCGAACATAGTATTGACACAGGCGTTGCCAAGCCTGTTAAACAAAGGTTTTACCCTCTGTCGCCTGCCAAAGGAAAGCTTTTGTGCAGTGATATTGACCAAATGCTGCAGCTGGATGTAATTGAAAAAGCTCCCAGCTCACCATGGTCATCACCCATTACCTTACACATAAAACCTAAAATGCGATTCTGCTTAGACGCAAGAAAGCTCAACGCAGTCACGGTTAGGGATGCTTATCCTATTCCAATCATGGACGGGCTGCTGAGTCGTCTGCCGCCAGTATATTGCGTTTCAAAAATTGATCTGAAGGATGCCTTCTGGCAGATTCGTCTCGACCAAGAATCTCGTGCAAAGACAGCATTCACCGTCCGGAATAGACCACTGTATCAGTTCAAAAGGATGACGTTTGGGTTGACGAACGCCTCACAAACCATGAGTCGTCTAATGGATTTGGTGATTCCCTATAAGCTAAAGTCACATGTTCTAATATATCCAGAAGACTTGCTAGTGCTGTCCGATAGCTTCGAATCACATCTTTTGCATCTTTCGGAAGTTTCAACACAGCTCAGAAAGGCTGGTCTCACCATTAACGTCCAAAAAAGTAATTTTTGTCTTGAGAAAGTAGATTACTTAGGGTACATAGTGGGGGAAGGCACACTTCAGACGAATCCCGATAAAGTTCGTGCAGTGGCAGAATTTCCAGTTCCAAAGACTCTGAAGCAGCTCAGAAGACTTTTAGGAATAACGGGCTGGTCTCGGCGGTTCATTCCGGAATATGCTGCAATTGTCTTTCCGCTCACCGAACTTATCGGAGCGAAACCATTCGCATGGAATGATCGAGCCCAAGTAGCATTTGAAGAAATCAAGGCCAAACTGAGCTCAGTACTATTCTTAGTTCATCCCCAATATGACAAGATGATTCAATGTATGGTGTAGGAGCCGTCCTAGCTCAGGTTGACGACAATGGATGTGAACGGCCAATAGCGTATATGTCCAAGAAAAGTTAAATAAAACCCAACGGAACTATACCGTCACTGAGCTGGAATGCTTGCCTGTAGTTTTGGGAATAAAAAAGTTTCGTACGTATATTGAGGTCATCCTTGCACTGTTGTCAAAGATCACACCAGTCTTCGATGGAAATCCGGATGGACCCTCAACGTTTTCAGCTGCCAAGTAACTGATCACCACACCTGTGCGACTGCGTGTACTCAGCGCCAGAATAATTTCCCTCGGAATTACACATTTTCGGGAACCCAGCAGTGCGTATTGTTAGCGGTGCCGGTAGGCATTGATCAAACCGTGAGTGTGCGAAGTTTGTGCCTGGACCAGGTGTGTGCAGCTGAACACACAACTGCACGCACGTACGGGCCACAGCGCCATCACCGGCCAACTCTTATGCGTTGACCTTCACACCTTTCCCGTGATAGCCCCCTTTCTAGATCGCCAAAACCTGACAAGATCAGAATCAGAGGACGGGCAGACACAAGAGTGCTACGTTAGGCAGTGAGTCATATAACCTCGAAGCTCCTGCAGGCTCCCGGGCCACGTGTCTCGGTATCGGACCATACCCCTTGGATACACGACCGAGAATACTGCAGTTTTGTCATCATCATTAGCAAGATCACAGTGTTAAGACGGCCAACATTAAGGGCCACAAGTGGCATTGGTCGACTTAACGTCGAAACACGTGACAGTTCTCGTGACACCCATCCCGTGGCGGGACCACATCACCCGGACCTACAGCCAAGGCTACTACAGTCTTGGTAGCTAACCTTGTATCGACATGAGTTTGAATATTATTTAAATTAGATGTGCTTAAGCACCATACTTAAATTACTCTTAAACTCTCTTATAGTTTTGCGCAAGTTCTGTTGCATTACCCAAATTTAAATCTATCGCCTATAGTCATTTGAGTCATCAGGCCTGCTGACACCGATGAACTATTAATACAAAGAGGTCATAAGTACGGCATAACCGCCAAAATTCATGTGTAAGTGACGCAACAATAAGCTATAGTGCAAAACTGACAGAGCGATCGTTATGCACACAGATCTTGTCAACATACCCTGATTTGCAATAGGTTGATCTTTGCCGTAGCTTTATGATAGTCAATTAAATAATCCTGGTGCATGGCGATCGTGATGTGTGGCATATCTATGAATTCTCCCTAGCTTATTCAGTCAATCGAGCTCATTATGTTATACAACTTTCATGTTACTATTACATGTCTAAGCCATCATTGTTAATTTTCTCCTAATGAATTATCTAACTTAGTCAATGCATTACCTACTCTTGTTAGCTCCTAAAATTTCGATATCTTCCCCTGAATTATATTAATAGATTAACGGCGTCCGAAAGGACGCCGACCGTGTCTTTTACACCTTCGAGGAATCCACTTAAATTTTGCCCCCTATTGAAGGTCTACTTAACTCGCGCCCACTGTTCGCGCCTAGCGAATCTCAGTTTGGATCCCCTTACCACCGCTCACTTTCTTACAGGTCAACCCCACATGTCGTCTTTCCTGGACGTCAACATTAACAGACTGCAGCTTTGGAGACAAATTCAAGCCAAGGTTCAAGGGTTCTGAAAACGTTGGAGTCTTGAATACCTGGCTTCATTGGAATCGTGCACGACATGGTATCAGGAGAGCAACAATCTAACCGTGGCTAGCTAATCTAACAGTTATAAAAACTTTAAGTCATTTAAAAATATAATCAGTACCTTTGGAAAAAAATTACTAATGTTAAAAAATTCGTTTAAAAAAAACTAAATCATAAAAAAAGAAATACTGCGCTGCAGAAATAAAAAGATAAATTTTATTGAGTAGTGTTATTTAAAAATAAAAAAACGCGGTTTCCATTTTAATTAAATTCGAACGAAGTTATTAAACTTGGAGCATATGACGTCAAGTGACCGACTTAGCATAGGAACCTAACCGCGAGCCACAGTCGGCCGCACGCAATCCAATTAACTTGGCGGATGGCCGATCGGCTCACGGGTTACCTTAAGAATAATTTAATACTATTCTCTTTATTTTATTTTATTTATTCATTTAATTAACAATTATCTGCTTTTAATGCTATTATAATGAAGAAGAGAACTAAAGATAAACTATAATAAAAATAAATTACAGATTAGCTGAGTTCAGGTGGTTTAAGTCCTAAGTGCTATATTTTTAAGGGTTAGTTCAGGGGATACGATATGGCATCATGGTGTTATATCACAGCATAAAAACCTGAAAGGTTTATGCTGGGCATAGTTTGACCTAAATAAGGGTAATCTGATAGGCCTAAAATTATTGGTAGAACGAGAGGGAAGCGTAAAATCAATCTGACTCAAGAGAGGAACATTAGCCCATTGCATATTATTCGGTGATGTAACGATGGTGACTTGCTTGTGTATGTCCTACTGTATTGTGTACCTGATCTCTAGCTCCATATTCCAAATCCTGTCTTCGTCTGGAGCGACGCATAGTATTGGCGAAGTGCTCCTCACGTCTAACGTCTGTGTGCGTCTGTTCGTCTTTTGTACATGTTGTGCTTCATTTGGTTCCTGTTCTGTTGAACTATAGTTTATTTATTAATTAATTTAATAAACAATTATCTGCTATAAATGCTATTAAAATTTTGAAGAGAACTAAAGAAAAACTATAATAAAAATAATAATAATAAATTACAGATAAGCTGAGTTCAGGTGATTGTAAATACTTGGACCAACGCTTGATGAACGCTATGAAGCCCTCAGCTTTAAGTCCACTATCCCGAGAAAAAGCTTGTCCACGAACATAAATTTCACTAATCGACACGACTCTTCCGCTGTCGCCCAAAATTACTTTTTCTGATAGATTTTTTTTAAAAACGAAACCTTAAACGACGGCTAATTAATGTGTCTATGCAAAAGCAAAAATGTAGGAATTTAAATATTTTTTTTCCGACTTTTCCTGAGTTTTAAAAATCAAAATTTCGGGAAAAAAAAATCTTCCAGACGTTAAGTTGCAGCTACAAAGTGTCTGGGTCGGACATATACAGTGGGGAGCAAAAGTGAGTGCATGTTCTCAAAACTGACTTTCGTCGCCCATAAAAACATAACCATACAATATAATCAAACAAATCAAAACAGATTATCTTTATTATTTAATTCTTAACGAATAAGAGTTATTAGAAACAATATATGTGATGAATTCAAAAAGTTTGAAAGTAAAAACATAAAAAACCCGCAAAAACTTACTTTTGCACGTTTCAAAAAATTTAATAATTAAATTAATTACAATTTTTTTGCCCACAGACTCTTATTAGCAATAACTTTATTTACGCGGACTGGCATGCTCTCTACCAAATTTTCGATAACAGCTTTTGAGATTCGATTCCATTCCGCTTTTACACGATCCCAAAGAATGTACTTATTTGTTGGGGCTACTTCGTACTGCCCGAGCTATTTTTTTTTACTATTGACCAGAGATTTTCAATAGGCTTGAGTTCGGGACTTTGCGCTGGCCACTATATCAGCTGAAAATGCTGTTTTCCAATCCATTCCTTAACAATTTTCGCTGTGTGCTTCGGATGACCATCAGGTTGAAAAACAACTTCTTTGTTCAAGATGGGTGTTCATAATTTTTATTTAGTCCTCTTTTCACAGGATACCATCAACTATCCAACCAACAATCCACCATGTAAAGCATCCCCATAGCCTTATATTTCCTTAGCCATGTTTGACAGCTTTCTTTACATGGTGCCTTTGAAGACGTTCCCCGGGCTTGCGTATTGTATCAGGACCAGCAGTATTGTTGTATTGCGTGTTATCTGGACTGGTGAGTCCAAATTTAACCGATTTCAGTCAGCTGGAAAGGAATACTGCTGGCGCAAACCAAAAAATACCAAAATTCTTAAAAAATAACTAAACCTGGAAAAAAAAAAACCATAATTCTTTAAAAAATGTAAAATCTCCAAAACTATCAGAAAAAGTAATTTTGAGCGAGAGCGGAAAAAAAGTTGAATTTTGTCGAGTAGTGTTTCCGGACGAATTTTTAGTTTTTCTTTTTTTTGTTACCCTGTAACAGGGTAACCCCAGCAGCCCTGGAGCGGCGAGGGGAGTTTTTTTCTTTGTGCCTTATTAACCTAAATAAAATTAAGTATAATCATATATATAATAAGGAGCAAGTAGGAGCTAAGAAAAGGTACCACAGAGTGTACGCGAGAGAGGAAACTACGAAGTAACGAAGCCTCAAGAGAGGCAAATTGCGTAACAGCAGAACGGCAGAAGCGATCCGAAGGCAGCCTAAGGTCCGAGGCAAAGAGCGATAGCAGCAATGACAGAGCTACAGCGTCAAGCCGAGCGGAGGCAGAGAACAACAGCAGCAGCAACAAGAGAAAGAAAAGCACGGACGATCACCTTCCTCTTTCTTTCGCCCACGCATCGGGACCCTTGGTAGCGGCGAAAATTAAAAATTGTTTCTGCACTGTTGGTCCTTATACTGTGGGCTTCACACGCAGGAGCAATACTTTAATATCGGACGCACTAACGAAATGTACAACTGTTTTTCACATAAGGGTCGTAAAACTCCTTGGACCAATGCTTGATAAACGCTAGAACAATCTTAGCTTTATTAGCTGTCGCTGCTTTATCACTATTAAAACACAGTTTATGAGCAAATAATACTCCAAGATTATTTGAACTCGAAATTAGATTCAAGACATGAATATCAAGAAAAAATAATAAAAAATGTGGAGTACGACGGTAAAATGTTATAAGGTTGCATTTTGAAAAGTTCAAAAAACAAAAAGATTATTTGAACAGCACAATAGCAGTTCATTTAGTTGACAGGGCCGGTAACATTGAGACTCTGATTTGAATCTTTACGTAATGTATATTTGTATGCTCAGGCCAAATAGACGGTTCGAGAGTCCCAGTCGCAGCAAGTCCAATTGAGGCCGCAACGAGTCTTAATAAGATCCCCAACGCGACCACCAATATGTCCAAATTCTGCACAAATTCTGGTATGTGCCGTGTTTTCTCACAACGAACAGTAGACGTACATTTGTCGTGTATTGACGGAACAGTCGCAGTTTTTAGCACAGCAGAAAATAATATTTTATTTTAGAAAAAATATAAACAGTTTGTTCAAGAAAAATAAAAAAAAAGTAAAAATATTAGTAGGTGTGTGGACCAATCGACTGAATTAAGCTTCTATTATTATATAGTTATTGCGCAAACAAAAGCTAAAATCTTAATAACAAAAACAAGCGAACAACCGTCAACAGCTTACATACAGAAAGACGACTAAAACAAAGAGAATAAGCAGAGAGAGGCAACAAGCGTGGAAAAAATATGTTAGATCGGTAAAACGAGAGAGCGTAAAAAAAATATGACAACAGCAAGTCTGCTACAAATTTAAGGAGTTAGCAGGAATGTACAGTTTCGATTAGAAATAAATATACAAATAACACCGAAAAACACAGAATTTGGCAGGCACGATATATGTATGTTTGAATAAAACCCGACAGCGACAGAAAGAGTGCCGCATTAAATGCATTTGGCAGCAACAAATCAGCTGAGCATAAGAACGAGAGGGGCTAGTAAGAATGCACAAAAATTGGAATTAAATTGCAATTTCAATTGGAATTAACTGCACAAAAACACGTTAAAACAATAAACACAGATAGCAATTTAGTTGCACGATCGGTTCAAAGCACAGTATGCAATAATGCAATACAACTAATTTCCTTTAAGCACGAAAATAAAATTTTTAAGACGGCCACCCGCAGATTAGCATCGCCTCTGCTCTGCTGGGCTCGCTGAGCAAGTAGCTTTGACGCAAGGTCATAAGCACAGTTTGAGCACCAACAATTGTTGGGGAAGCCCACATAAATCCTTGCGGCAGCCCCAGCAAAGGCTGGCCGATTAGCAGGTGCCCTGGCATTATGGCGCCCCCGTCGTTGGTGTCACAAGGCCACGAGGAGCCTGGAGTTGAAAAACCCTTCGACTTTCACCAGATGCGTGCTCAACTCGTCCGGCTTAAGGATGTCGTCGCCTGCCCCTCGACCCAGCCTGTTTTTGGTAGCCTTTATTGCTGCTTCCCACAGATCGCCGAAGTGTAGTGCTCTCAGAATCCCTCTGATTCTCCATTACCCATTGCACAGCTCTCTCCGCTGCGTACTCTTGTAGCTTCTCCTTTCTGTGGAGAAACGCCGCTTGCAACTTCTTGACTACGTTCCTCACACTCTCAAAATTCGTCACGTTGTAGCTGTACATCGTCTCCGGCAGCCCTAGTCCCCAACGAGCCTTTTAAATACATTAAAAAACGCGTCAGTGAAAAGTTCTGAGACAAGTTGTAAGTGGCCTGCCTTTGAGGCGAAAAACACAAAAACGGCAAGGTACATTTTAACGGTACATTTACCTCTAATTCTGTAGCTAACATAAAACGGCCCACAGAAATATACGCCAGATACTCTGAAGGCCGACCTTCACGAAGGCGGTCTGCTGGCAAATTTCCTTTTATTTGCCCCAACAACTTTGGCTTATAGCGAAAACAGTGTACGCAGCTTTTAACAAGTGCTGCACATACGCTTCGGGCATTAATCACCCAAACTTGCCGCCTCAACAATCCCACATGAACCTTTGAACCAGCATGGTAGTGCCTAAGCATGGTAAGTGCAAATTCCTGACAAAAAGGCTGACAAATTCACAACCCTTTGGTAGCAACAGAGGGAACTTAGCATCATATGAGATAGGGCCGTGTAGTAAATGCCCTCCTACTCAAATTAACTTAAATTTATTGTTTTTTTCATCAAATTTGTGGATAAATGGATTTAAAGACTGCAGCATCGGAGCTAATAATGCCGATTTTTTCAACAATCTGTACTCATTGCAGTATGTTGTGCTTTGTACGACTGCGATCAGCTTTACGAATGCAATTTTTTTTTTGACGCAGATACAAGATGCGAATCACCTCTAAGCTGCCTGAAACAGAATCGTAGGCCATTATACGGACCAACTTAGAGAATCTCGATTGCCGGTTGATTAATTGCACATTGCAATTAGATTCGGCGTAGGATACCCCAAGCGCACATACAACTGCATTTTTATACCCAGTACTCGAAGAGTATGGGGGTATATTATATTTGTGGTGATAACGGATGTGTGTAACGCCCAGAAGGAAGCATTTCCGACCCCATAATGTATATATATTCTTGATCAGCATCAATAACCGAGTCGATATAGCCATGTCTATCTGTCCGTCAGTCCGCCTGTCCGGTAGTCCGTCCGTCTGTCTGTCCGCCTTCATTAGCGCCAAGATCTCAGAGACTATAAAATCTAGAGCAACCAAGTTCTGTATCCAGTCTCCTGTGTGTTTATAAATTTCGACCCGCCCCCTTCCGCACCCACAAAGGACGAAAATGTGTAGAATTCACAATTTTTACGATTCAAGAAAACCAAAAACGCATAATCATAGAAATTAACCATATATAAAAATTTCCAAAATGGGTTGACTTAATTATTTGAAATTTTTTTTTTTGCCCAAAATTTAATTCGTCCTTTTTGCGAAAATACAATAAATTGCATAAATCATTTAAGCTCATATATGTATGTATATACCACTGAGTACCGGGTATAAAGTGGAGCCGCGGCCTTTGCCGCGTCTCGCAACGTTGCCCCTCGTTTTTGTCTTCAGTAGTTTTAACTTCTGATGCTATGTCGAACTGATGGAGTTGAGGTCATCGATCCTTTTCTGCCATTAAAAAATTGGCTCATTGAACCACAAGGAGCTCACAATATCGTTAATACCGGTTCCCCTTGAAACCAAGTCTGCTGAATTAGCATCCGCTGGAACGAGACGCCATACGACGGCACCATCAAGTGGCCTAAGCGACTCCAGCAGATGGCTGTTACGCGCGGATCCCAGGCAAGAACGCAGCCCAACCGACCGAGGAACGCTGCCGCATAACTCGCAACTCGTTAACCGAACCGAATCTGGGGAGGCCGTGTCAACATTTTTAAATACACTTGTGCTCAACTGATGTCACAGGAGCTGGGATAGAAAGTTTGGTTGCTCTACCTTTTATAGTCTCTGAGAACTAGGCGTCAAAAAAGTCGAAAAGCAAAGCAGAAGTGGTCGCGTGTGAGAGAGACCGAGCGGGAACGATGACTTTTGAAATTGTTTTCTTCATTGTGGTTATATTATAATCAAATCCGATCAAAATTTAAATTTAATTTTCCAGAATTAAAGCCTTTACAAGAATCCTTATACAAAAAATGACAAAAAATTAAACCATACCAAAAACCATGACAAAAAATGAAACCATATGATCAAGCAATTAGCAGATATTTCGACCCATAAAAGGAACACAAATTTAAACAATATCCAGAAAAATGCTCTTTCTACAAACACGAAATGACTTTAAGGTCGTGAGTGCACAAAAAGTGCCAGAAATTTCGTTGCATTTTATAATTACGCCAGACATTATTAAAACTCATTCAAGTATTAAAAAAAATATAATAAAGCCGATATTACAAAAATGCGGCAGTCCTCTGAACAACAACCAATTTTCGACATGTGACTTAACAGTGACTTTCAATAACTTTCAATAAATAATATTTTTACTTTTTAAGCTGGGTATCCAGCACCGCGGAAACAAAAAATTACTGCCAAACTTCATATAAAAAAAACGGGGCCAGGAATTTTTCGTTTGTGTTTTCCTGGAGTCAGTATCCAGCAACGTAAACGGGATCCACGAATTTTTATCGATAGTATCGATATCCACACGAATGTGGACTGTGAGAACAGCTGATAGGGATGCCAGTAAAATATATGTGCCTATTTTTACTGGAGTCAAAGTGAAAGGTGGGGGCAAAATTTGTGCGCAAAACCAAAAAGAGATATGCAAATGTTTAAAGTGAGGAGCGAATTGCTTTAAAACAAGCAGTTGAGGCAGTACCATGTCTTTAGCGGATCACGGAAAATAAGCATTTTGAAAATTTTGACATGTTGGCGCATCCAACTGTGCTGTACTTCTTTTTACAGCAATATGTGCCGCTACCAACACAATCACTTCATCGTCAGAACTACTTTTCTTCCTTTTTTTAATTTAAGTTTAATTTTCAAAATTGGCGCTGTTTACAAAACACAGCTGATTCATGAGAGTGGCAAAGCACTTTTCAGGCTCTTGGTCACACTATTGTATTCGAATTCCACACATCCGATAATATGAGCAGTTTCCTTTCAGTAAAATTTCGCGGTGCTGGATACAGGCCTTTACTTACAAAATGCAGTTATACCTTCCCAAATAAATCGTGGTCCAAGATTCTAACATATGAATTCAAAACATGAATTCTGCATGTTATTTTTAAATAAAATATAACTTTGTTACAAGAATAACCATCAGAAAAAAAAGATTTGCAAAAATAATTCCTGAAGACACTACCTGGGGGTATTGGGTTTTGAGAATGTCTAAATCTGTGTTTTAGTTATTCCTGTCAACTCCAAAAAACGAATAATGTGCATGGCCACTCCACTCAAACATGACCCCAAACACTGTTACGTGTTAATAAAAGTCAGATCAGCTTCACTTTCAATAACAGCTGCGAACATGGAATAAAAGCTTGTCTACTCTGTATGTTCTACGCTGATCTTGGGCAACTGCAGCTGTTGCAGGCGCGATCTATTGGCCATATACATAAGCGATTGAGAATCGTTTGGATTCATGCGATTCACGTGATTCACACCCTGGATGCGTTCGCACTAACACTTTCAGCAGATGGAGTAGCGCCAAATGACACAGAATCACTATCATTGCCCATAGTAAGCGATCCACTCCTACTATTTTTCCGTTTTCCCGTTTCCGTTTTCTGGATATAGACTGTTCACGCGAAGTTAATTAGTGGATCACAGTTAAATATTATTATGCAACGAGTTCATACGTGTTCAGATGAGTGCAAAACATTTTAGTGCGTTTGCTTTTGCGCCACTTTTTTACACATATGTGAAAAGCAAAGGGTGAAAAAATGTATGTATGCACTGCATCGGTACAGTGAGCAAAAGCGAAGACCGAAAATGCGCCCACGTGACGACGAAAAACCAACCAATCCACAAGTGAACGCTCGAAAATGTAGTCTGATTTCGAGATCGAAATTCCAGAGAAATATATGGAGCTGCTAATGAGAGCTGTATAAAGCAAACGACGAAAGAGGAGACGAATAAAGATAGCGGATTACTCTATGCACTCTATGTAGCCGATCTCGACAGTGCGCTGAGCAGGCTGAAGCAGTTACATTGTGAATAGTGCTAAGGCAACTGTTACAATATATTTGTGGATTGACAATTATATACATTGAAACTTTTTGCGAGTTATTTTGCATTACGAAAAAGATTTACAGCTATACGGCTAAATTTTGAGATTAAAAGGGTGTAAGGGTGCGAGAAGACCGGATTGTGGTTGCCTCAGACAGGTACATTTGAATGCGATTTATTTTGAAGGTCAACGGTTTTTTTTTTAGAAAATACTGGGTTCTGATCGTGGAAGCTTTCAGAGAGCTTTTGGGACAGAACATCTGTTTTGGGAAAAGGTGGCAACGCCGTCCCATTGTTTTCATTCCGTATTGCCTGGAAAATTATTGCTAATTGCTTTTGTTTAAAGAGCCAGGCAACGGGAGGGTTAGCGAAAAAGGAAGGAAAAACGTGGTCTACCTCCCTTGGCGATGCTGAGAGTCGATCTCTTTCTCCTCGTGGCCGTCAAAGTGTCCAATAGTGATTTTTGCTCGGAAAATTATATAGCCCCTAGCCGGTGTACCGGTGACACCACGCCAAGTGATTGTTTAGGATTTATAAACCAAAGTTCCCCCATTTTCCGTGTACCGCGAGGTGCACCTAACCAAGAAGCCTACGGCAGCACATCTGCGGCGGGGTGCTTCAATCGTAAGCTGGAGAAAGAAATACAAGTTCAAACCATTTGTTTGATTGCCGTGGTGCAATACCCACTAGGGGGTTAGCACCACTCGTACTGTCTAAAAAAAAACCGGAAAAAGAAAAAGACTGCACGTATAGCCGGCCAAAGAGGTTACCGCAGGGGACCAAGTGGACCAGACACTAAGCCCACATCTTCCGGTAGTGGTGCATACCCGCACCGCGAATATTCTGAAACCCCATCGTTCTGTATTCGTGTGCGAGCCGAGTAATCTCGAGGACGGAGTCGTAACGCAGTGAGCTAGTAGGGATCCACCAACCAAGACAGCGGCAGCTGATGTTGATGGGCTAAGGCAGGATTTAGGCCGACATATATGGCCACAGCAAGAGAGTTCCAGCTGGCTTAATCTCTTAGCCGTGGGTATACCGCGGTCATTGACCCCCTTACTTCGTCGGCTGTTTCGATAACCGGTGCCCTGAAGAATCACGCATGAACACGCAACCCAGTCTGGAGGCATCGAGCAGGCAGCAGAAGTAGTTTGTAGTTACGATTATAAACCTGATACGACAACCCCGTTTGGATTCATCCGTTTATAACTTAACATTGCTGTATGGATACGGCTAAAACATGTACAAGCCAAGTATACATAGTATAACGGGATAGAAAAAGGGAGAGTTCATGTCTATGGTCGAAATCGCATATGAATTTTGTAGATAAAGTATTAATATGATATTTACATTGCAATCGAGATAATGGTTACTCTCATTCATCATCATATCGTCTATTCAAATCATAATCCAGCTGTCCCATTGGTGTTTGGTGAGCATGAATTTGCGATAAATGTTAAAATTGTTAAATTGTTAAAACGATAACGAGTCCATATGACTTGGTTTGCCATGAACGTGCGATAATTCCGAAATAAGCATAGACACTGAAAGCTGTTTTTTTCTCGACTTTCTTGACTTTGCATTGGCCAGCTTTAAAACAAGTCTTATGCTAGTTTAGGTTGAATATCTTAGGAAATCACATATCATTGAGATAACCACCACACATATGTATACCCATACCCCTTTGACATACGATCATCATGGATTAATTTAACCTTTATTTTCCCATATTATAACTTATAAGTCTATATATTCTTTACATATATATTATACGGATTATTTAATGCTAAGTGCAGTTAGAGTTAGGTGAATTAATGAATTATCAAACTTAAACAATGCATTACCTACTGTTAGCTCCTAAATTATCGATATTTTCCCCTGAATTATATGAAGAGATCAAGATGAACTAATTTCTTATTATTATTATTATCCAACAGAATGGGGGTATGTCGCATCTCAGTCCGTTCCCGTATTTTCGGGTAATTCCCTTTTCTCTGTCTACGATTTTGATAATGTAACGCAGGTGTCTAGGCCGCACTGAATCCACGCCAATCTCCCTGAGCTAGGCCGTCCAACTAATAAACAAAGGGTGAAGGCCGAAACGACTCCGACCGTGTCCGTTACAGCGTCCAACTGCTGCAAACAAATTTAATAAGCTAAAGTATCTTTTTCTGAGTTCGGCATTTATAATACAAGGCCTGTATCCAGCACCGCGAAATTTTACTACACGGAAACTGTTCATTATTTCGGATGTGTGGAACTCGAATACAATAGTGTGACCAAGAGCCTAAAAAGTGATTTGCCACTCTCATGAATCAGCTGTGTTTTTTAAACAGCGCCAATTTTGAAAATTAAACTTCAATTAAAAAAAGGAAGAAAAGTAATTCTGACGAAGAAGTGATTGTGTTGGTAGCGGCACATATTGCTGTAAGAAGAAGTACAGCACAGTTGGTGGCGACAACATGTCAAAATTATCAAAATGCTTATTTTCCGTGATCCTCTAAAGACATGGTACTGCCTCAACTGCTTTTATTAAAGCAATCCACTCCTCACTTTAAACATTTGCATATCTCTTTTTGGTTTTGCGCACAAATTTTGCCCCCACCTTTCACTTTGACTCCAGTAAAAATAGGCACATATATTTTACTGGCACCCCTATCAGCTGTTCTCACAGTCCACATTCGTGTGAATATCGATACTATCGATAAAAATTCGTGGAACCCGTTTACGTTGCTGGATACTGACTCCAGGAAAACACAAACGAAAAATTACTGGCCCCGTTTTTTTTATATGAAGTTTGGCAGTAATTTTTAGTTTCCGCGGTGCTGGATACCCAGCTATTGAAAAAAATAGTTCGTTTTAGACAAAGGTTACAATTCATATTTTAAAAATCTTCGAAAAATACGTTTTGCTAACGTTTTAAAATATTCTTTCAATGAATCCTTGGAGGTAAGCTCGGCTTGTAGAAAAGTTCAAGAAAATTGTTAAATACGTCAAAAAAGCCAATTTGCAGACTTCATTGAATAATTATTGCCCGACACACTGGATTAACCACAAAAACATTAATCAATTTTGTATTTCAGAAATGAAGTTTTTGGACTTAATTCCGTCACTATTGTCTTCGGTTCCAGGTTGCCCATGTACACAAAGTTCTGATTCAGTGCCACTATTTTTATTTAAATGCAGTCCCTAATTTCACTCACTGGATGCATCAGACATAACAATAAATAAGCGAAAAGATGATTTCGACATGCCAAGCTTCTGAAGTATGCTTCTGAAGTAAGCGAATACCCTCTGCACAATGGATTTGTTGAATATTCCAAATAAGGCAATGCGAAGCAAAGCGAAGTTTATCAGGTGTCAACGAGGTTGTGATAAACGTCGCTTGCTTCAAAGTCAAAGTCTGAATATCGGACACTCTGTTTCCAACAAAGGTTAATAAGGTGTTGTTTCAGCGAAGCTGTGAGTCGCTCTCACAAACGGTGTGTTTGTTGAATAGGCCTTGATTTTGCTGTACAGTTGAGAGAGTAAATATGCGCCGCATAGTTCCAGTTTCGGGACAGACTGCTTCTTCACAGGTGCTACTCTGGACTTGGACGTGAGCAATTTCACTGAGACCTGTCCAAGCGAAATCTCAGTGCACACATAAAGACAGCAGCCATATATTCGAATCGATGCGACGAAGAATCCGTGTATTTTAATACTCCTAGCGTCGGGTTGCAAACAAAATCGAAATACCGCTAGTGCCGATAGTGAGTTCAATAAATCCAAACAAGTGCTTCATGAGCAGATTAGATTTTGGGGAACAGACTCGTCCGAGTCGAGTTTCAAAAGCCACAACTCCTGGAAAATGATCTTAGAGACAATGACTAACGGTGACAGCAGACCGATGGGATCGAATAGCGATGACGCAGTGGACAAAATTATCCGTTTTGTGGTAGAAGGGTAGACTTCCTTGGGTGTGAAAGTAAAACTAAATGCATTACATTTTTGATGCCAACACACTCGGCGTGTGTGCAACTAATGGAGTTTTCTGAAATGTTTATTTCCTTAGACGATTCATCTTACATTACACCTGGATGATTTGAATGCCATTTGCATAATGGAAAATAACCACAAGCTAGAGTTAATGTGATTTCTTTTCTACCCTTTCTAATTTCCTTTAAGCACGAAAATAAAATTTTTTAGACGGCCACCCGCAGATTAGCATCGCCTCTGCTCTGCTGGGCTCGCTGAGCAAGTAGCTTTGACGCAAGGTCATAAGCACAGTTTGAGCACCAACAATTGTTGGGGAAGCCCACATAAATCCTTGCGGCAGCCCCAGCAAAGGCTGGCCGATTAGCAGGTGCCCTGGCATTATGGCGCCCCCGTCGTTGGTGTCACAAGGCCACGAGGAGCCTGGAGTTGAAAAACCCTTCGACTTTCACCAGATGCGTGCTCAACTCGTCCGGCTTAAGGATGTCGTCGCCTGCCCCTCGACCCAGCCTGTTTTTGGTAGCCTTTATTGCTGCTTCCCACAGATCGCCGAAGTGTAGTGCTCTCAGAATCCCTCTGATTCTCCATTACCCATTGCACAGCTCTCTCCGCTGCGTACTCTTGTAGTTTCTCCTTTCTGTGGAGAAACGCCGCTTGCAACTTCTTGACTACGTTCCTCACACTCTCAAAATTCGTCACGCTGTAGCTGTACATCGTCTCCGGCAGCCCTAGTCCCCAACGAGCCTTTTAAATACATTAAAAAACGCGTCAGTGAAAAGGTCTGAGACAAGTTGTAAGTGGCCTGCCTTTGAGGCGAAAAACACAAAAACGGCAAGGTACATTTTAACGGTACATTTACCTCTAATTCTGTAGCTAACATAAAACGGCCCACAGAAATATACGCCAGATACTCTGAAGGCCGACCTCCACGAAGGCGGTCTGCTGGCAAATTTCCTTTTATTTGCCCCAACAACTTTGGCTTATAGCGAAAACAGTGTACGCAGCTTTTAACAAGTGCTGCACATACGCTTCGGGCATTAATCACCCAAACTTGCCGCCTCAACAATCCCACATGACCCTTTGGTAGCAACAGAGGGAACTTAGCATCATATGAGATAGGGCCGTGTAGTAAATGCCCTCCTACTCAAATTAACTTAAATTTATTGTTTTTTTCATCAAATTTGTGGATAAATGGATTTAAAGACTGCAGCATCGGAGCTAATAATGCCGATTTTTTCAACAATCTGTACTCATTGCAGTATGTTGTGCTTTGTACGACTGCGATCAGCTTTACGAATGCAATTTTTTTTTTGACGCAGATACAAGATGCGAATCACCTCTAAGCTGCCTGAAACAGAATCGTAGGCCATTATACGGACCAACTTAGAGAATCTCGATTGCCGGTTGATTAATTGCACATTGCAATTAGATTCGGCGTAGGATACCCCAAGCGCACATACAACTGCATTTTTATACCCAGTACTCGAAGAGTATGGGGGTATATTATATTTGTGGTGATAACGGATGTGTGTAACGCCCAGAAGGAAGCATTTCCGACCCCATAATGTATATATATTCTTGATCAGCATCAATAACCGAGTCGATATAGCCATGTCTGTCTGTCCGTCAGTCCGCCTGTCCGGTAGTCCGTCCGTCTGTCTGTCCGCCTTCATTAGCGCCAAGATCTCAGAGACTATAAAATCTAGAGCAACCAAGTTCTGTATCCAGTCTCCTGTGTGTTTATAAATTTCGCCCCGCCCCCTTCCGCACCCACAAAGGACGAAAATGTGTAGAATTCACAATTTTTACGATTCAAGAAAACCAAAAACGCATAATCATAGAAAATAACCATATATAAAAATTTCCAAAATGGGTTGACTTAATTATTTGAAATTTTTTTTTTTCCCAAAATTTAATTCGTCCTTTTTGCGAAAATACAATAAATTGCATAAATCATTTAAGCTCATATATGTATGTATATACCACTGAGTACCGGGCATAAAGTGGAGCCGCGGCCTTTGCCGCGTCTCGCAACGTTGCCCCTCGTTTTTGTCTTCAGAAGTTTTAACTTCTGATGCTATGTCGAACTGATGGAGTTGAGGTCATCGATCCTTTTCTGCCATTAAAAAATTGGCTCATTGAACCACAAGGAGCTCACAATATCGTTAATATCGGTTCCCCTTGAAACCAAGTCTGCTGAAATAGCATCCGCTGGAACGAGACGCCATACGACGGCACCATCAAGTGGCTTAAGCGACTCCAGCAGATGGCTGTTACGCGCGGATCCCAGGCAAGAACGCAGCCCAACCGACCGAGGAACGCTGCCGCATAACTCGCAACTCGTTAACCGAACCGAATCTGGGGAGGCCGTGTCAACATTTTTAAATACACTTGTGCTCAACTGATGTCACAGGAGCTGGGATAGAAAGTTTGGTTGCTCTACCTTTTATAGTCTCTGAGAACTAGGCGTCGAAAAAGACGAAAAGCAAAGCAGACGTGGTCGCGTGTGAGAGAGACCGAGCGGGAACGATGACTTTTGAAATTGTTTTCTTCATTGTGGTTATATTATAATCAAATCTGATCAAAATTTAAATTTAATTTTCCAGAATTAAAGCCTTTACAAGAATCCTTATACAAAAAATGACAAAAAATTAAACCATACCAAAAACCATGACAAAAAATGAAACCATATGATCAAGCAATTAGCAGATATTTCGACCCATAAAAGGAACACAAATTTAAACAATATCCAGAAAAATGCTCTTTCTACAAACACGAAATGACTTTAAGGTCGTGAGTGCACAAAAAGTGCCAGAAATTTCGTTGCATTTTATAATTACGCCAGACATTATTAAAACTCATTCAAGTATTAAAAAAAATATAATAAAGCCGATATTACAAAAATGCGGCAGTCCTCTGAACAACAACCAATTTTCGACATGTGACTTTACAGTGACTTTCAATAACTTTCAATAAATAATATTTTTACTTTTTAAGCTGGGTATCCAGCACCGCGGAAACAAAAAATTACTGCCAAACTTCATATAAAAAAAACGGGGCCAGGAATTTTTCGTTTGTGTTTTCCTGGAGTCAGTATCCAGCAACGTAAACGGGATCCACGAATTTTTATCGATAGTATCGATATCCACACGAATGTGGACTGTGAGAACAGCTGATAGGGATGCCAGTAAAATATATGTGCCTATTTTTACTGGAGTCAAAGTGAAAGGTGGGGGCAAAATTTGTGCGCAAAACCAAAGAGAGATATGCAAATTTTAAAAGTGAAGTGAAAATTGCTTAAATAAAAGCATTTGAGGCAAGACCATGTCTTTGGCGGATCACGGAAAATAAGCATTTAGATCAATTTTACATTTTGGCGACTCCGATTGTGCTGTACTTCTTCTTACAACAATATGTGCCGCTACCAACACAATCACTTCATCGTCAGAACTACTTTTCTTCCTTTTTTAATTTAAGTTTAATTTTCAAAATTGGCGCTGTTTACAAAACACAGCTGATTCATGAGAGTGGCAAAGCACTTTTCAGGCTCTTGGTCACACTATTGTATTCGAGTTCCACACATCCGATAATATGAGCAGTTTCCTTTCAGTAAAATTTTGCGGTGCTGGATACAGGCCTTTACTTACAAAATGCAGTTATACCTTCCCAAATAAATCGTGGTCCAAGATTCTAACATATGAATTCAAAACATGAATTCTGCATGTTATTTTTAAATAAAATATAACTTTGTTACAAGAATAACCATCAGAAAAAAAAGATTTGCAAAAATAATTCCTGAAGACACTACCTGGGGGTATTGGGTTTTGAGAATGTCTGAATCTGTGTTTTAGTTATTCCTGTCAACTCCAAAAAACGAATAATGTGCATGGCCACTCCACTCAAACATGACCCCAAACACTGTTACGTGTTAATAAAAGTCAGATCAGCTTCACTTTCAATAACAGCTGCGAACATGGAATAAAAGCTTGTCTACTCTGTATGTTCTACGCTGATCTTGGGCAACTGCAGCTGTTGCAGGCGCGATCTATTGGCCATATACATAAGCGATTGAGAATCGTTTGGATTCACGCGATTCACGTGATTCACACCCTGGATGCGTTCGCACTAACACTTTCAGCAGATGGAGTAGCGCCAAATGACACAGAATCACTATCATTGCCCATAGTAAGCGATCCACTCCTACTATTTTTCCGTTTTCCCGTTTCCGTTTTCTGGATATAGACTGTTCACGCGAAGTTAATTAGTGGATCACAGTTAAATATTATTATGCAACGAGTTCATACGTGTTCAGATGAGTGCAAAACATTTTAGTGCGTTTGCTTTTGCGCCACTTTTTTACACATATGTGAAAAGCAAAGGGTGAAAAAAATGTATGTATGCACTGCATCGGTACAGTGAGCAAAAGCGAAGACCGAAAATGCGCCCACG
This sequence comes from Drosophila affinis, assembly GCA_037356375.1. Classification (NCBI taxonomy): domain Eukaryota; kingdom Metazoa; phylum Arthropoda; class Insecta; order Diptera; family Drosophilidae; genus Drosophila; species Drosophila affinis. Next base: position 20,848,304 of record JAZHFB010000003.1, read on the forward strand.
TGACGACGAAAAACCAACCAATCCACAAGTGAACGCTCGAAAATGTAGTCTGATTTCGAGTTCGAAATTCCAGAGAAATATATGGAGCTGCTAATGAGAGCTGTATAAAGCAAACGACGAAAGAGGAGACGAATAAAGATAGCGGATTACTCTATGCACTCTATGTAGCCGATCTCGACAGTGCGCTGAGCAGGCTGAAGCAGTTACATTGTGAATAGTGCTAAGGCAACTGTTACAATATATTTGTGGATTGACAATTATATACATTGAAACTTTTTGCGAGTTATTTTGCATTACGAAAAAGATTTACAGCTATACGGCTAAATTTTGAGATTAAAAGGGTGTAAGGGTGCGAGAAGACCGGATTGTGGTTGCCTCCGACAGGTACATTTGAATGCGATTTATTTTGAAGGTCAACGGTTTTTTTTTTAGAAAATACTGGGTTCTGATCGTGGAAGCTTTCAGAGAGCTTTTGGGACAGAACATCTGTTTTGGGAAAAGGTGGCAACGCCGTCCCATTGTTTTCATTCCGTATTGCCTGGAAAATTATTGCTAATTGCTTTTGTTTAAAGAGCCAGGCAACGGGAGGGTTAGCGAAAAAGGAAGGAAAAACGTGGTCTACCTCCCTTGGCGATGCTGAGAGTCGATCTCTTTCTCCTCGTGGCCGTCAAAGTGTCCAATAGTGATTTTTGCTCGGAAAATTATATAGCCCCTAGCCGGTGTACCGGTGACACCACGCCAAGTGATTGTTTAGGATTTATTAACCAAAGTTCCCCCATTTTCCGTGTACCGCGAGGTGCACCTAACCAAGAAGCCCACGGCAGCACATCTGCGGCGGGGTGCTTCAATCGTAAGCTGGAGAAAGAAATACAAGTTCAAACCATTTGTTTGATTGCCGTGGTGCAATACCCACTAGGGGGTTAGCACCACTCGTACTGTCTAAAAAAAAACCGGAAAAAGAAAAAGACTGCACGTATAGCCGGCCAAAGAGGTTACCGCAGGGGACCAAGTGGACCAGACACTAAGCCCACATCTTCCGGTAGTGGTGCATACCCGCACCGCGAATATTCTGAAACCCCATCGTTCTGTATTCGTGTGCGAGCCGAGTAATCTCGAGGACGGAGTCGTAACGCAGTGAGCTAGTAGGGATCCACCAACCAAGACAGCGGCAGCTGATGTTGATGGGCTAAGGCAGGATTTAGGCCGACATATATGGCCACAGCAAGAGAGTTCCAGCTGGCTTAATCTCTTAGCCGTGGGTATACCGCGGTCATTGACCCCCTTACTTCGTCGGCTGTTTCGATAACCGGTGCCCTGAAGAATCACGCATGAACACGCAACCCAGTCTGGAGGCATCGAGCAGGCAGCAGAAGTAGTTTGTAGTTACGATTATAAACCTGATACGACAACCCCGTTTGGTTTCATCCGTTTATAACTTAACATTGCTGTATGGATACGGCTAAAACATGTACAAGCCAAGTATACATAGTATAACGGGATAGAAAAAGGGAGAGTTCATGTCTATGGTCGAAATCGCATATGAATTTTGTAGATAAAGTATTAATATGATATTTACATTGCAGTCGAGATAATGGTTACTTGCATTTATCATCATATCGTCTATTCAAATCCATCTGTCTACACAACAAAAGATCTTTCTGCGTGGGAGTCGTAAGGATATAGTGAGTGTTTAACATACCCATTGGTGTTTGGTGAGCATGAATTTGCGATAAATGTTAAAATTGTTAGCTCCGATGCTGCAGTCTTTAAATCCATTTATCCACAAATTTGATGCAATTTTTTTTTTGACGCAGATACAAGATGCGAATCACCTCTAAGCTGCCTGAAACAGAATCGTAGGCCATTATACGGACCAACTTAGAGAATCTCGATTGCCGGTTGATTAATTGCACATTGCAATTAGATTCGGCGTAGGATACCCCAAGCGCACATACAACTGCATTTTTATACCCAGTACTCGAAGAGTATGGGGGTATATTATATTTGTGGTGATAACGGATGTGTGTAACGCCCAGAAGGAAGCATTTCCGACCCCATAATGTATATATATTCTTGATCAGCATCAATAACCGAGTCGATATAGCCATGTCTATCTGTCCGTCAGTCCGCCTGTCCGGTAGTCCGTCCGTCTGTCTGTGCGCCTTCATTAGCGCCAAGATCTCAGAGACTATAAAATCTAGAGCAACCAAGTTCTGTATCCAGTCTCCTGTGTGTTTATAAATTTCGCCCCGCCCCCTTCCGCACCCACAAAGGACGAAAATGTGTAGAATTCACAATTTTTACGATTCAAGAAAACCAAAAACGCATAATCATAGAAAATAACCATATATAAAAATTTCCAAAATGGGTTGACTTAATTATTTGAAATTTTTTTTTTCCCAAAATTTAATTCGTCCTTTTTGCGAAAATACAATAAATTGCATAAATCATTTAAGCTCATATATGTATGTATATACCACTGAGTACCGGGCATAAAGTGGAGCCGCGGCCTTTGCCGCGTCTCGCAACGTTGCCCCTCGTTTTTGTCTTCAGAAGTTTTAACTTCTGATGCTATGTCGAACTGATGGAGTTGAGGTCATCGATCCTTTTCTGCCATTAAAAAATTGGCTCATTGAACCACAAGGAGCTCACAATATCGTTAATATCGGTTCCCCTTGAAACCAAGTCTGCTGAAATAGCATCCGCTGGAACGAGACGCCATACGACGGCACCATCAAGTGGCTTAAGCGACTCCAGCAGATGGCTGTTACGCGCGGATCCCAGGCAAGAACGCAGCCCAACCGACCGAGGAACGCTGCCGCATAACTCGCAACTCGTTAACCGAACCGAATCTGGGGAGGCCGTGTCAACATTTTTAAATACACTTGTGCTCAACTGATGTCACAGGAGCTGGGATAGAAAGTTTGGTTGCTCTACCTTTTATAGTCTCTGAGAACTAGGCGTCAAAAAAGTCGAAAAGCAAAGCAGACGTGGTCGCGTGTGAGAGAGACCGAGCGGGAACGATGACTTTTGAAATTGTTTTCTTCATTGTGGTTATATTATAATCAAATCTGATCAAAATTTAAATTTAATTTTCCAGAATTAAAGCCTTTACAAGAATCCTTATACAAAAAATGACAAAAAATTAAACCATACCAAAAACCATGACAAAAAATGAAACCATATGATCAAGCAATTAGCAGATATTTCGACCCATAAAAGGAACACAAATTTAAACAATATCCAGAAAAATGCTCTTTCTACAAACACGAAATGACTTTAAGGTCGTGAGTGCACAAAAAGTGCCAGAAATTTCGTTGCATTTTATAATTACGCCAGACATTATTAAAACTCATTCAAGAATTAAAAAAAATATAATAAAGCCGATATTACAAAAATGCGGCAGTCCTCTGAACAACAACCAATTTTCGACATGTGACTTTACAGTGACTTTCAATAACTTTCAATAAATAATATTTTTACTTTTTAAGCTGGGTATCCAGCACCGCGGAAACAAAAAATTACTGCCAAACTTCATATAAAAAAAACGGGGCCAGGAATTTTTCGTTTGTGTTTTCCTGGAGTCAGTATCCAGCAACGTAAACGGGATCCACGAATTTTTATCGATAGTATCGATATCCACACGAATGTGGACTGTGAGAACAGCTGATAGGGATGCCAGTAAAATATATGTGCCTATTTTTACTGGAGTCAAAGTGAAAGGTGGGGGCAAAATTTGTGCGCAAAACCAAAGAGAGATATGCAAATTTTAAAAGTGAAGTGAAAATTGCTTAAATAAAAGCATTTGAGGCAAGACCATGTCTTTGGCGGATCACGGAAAATAAGCATTTAGATCAATTTTACATTTTGGCGACTCCGATTGTGCTGTACTTCTTCTTACAACAATATGTGCCGCTACCAACACAATCACTTCATCGTCAGAACTACTTTTCTTCCTTTTTTTAATTTAAGTTTAATTTTCAAAATTGGCGCTGTTTACAAAACACAGCTGATTCATGAGAGTGGCAAAGCACTTTTCAGGCTCTTGGTCACACTATTGTATTCGAGTTCCACACATCCGATAATATGAGCAGTTTCCTTTCAGTAAAATTTCGCGGTGCTGGATACAGGCCTTTACTTACAAAATGCAGTTATACCTTCCCAAATAAATCGTGGTCCAAGATTCTAACATATGAATTCAAAACATGAATTCTGCATGTTATTTTTAAATAAAATATAACTTTGTTACAAGAATAACCATCAGAAAAAAAAGATTTGCAAAAATAATTCCTGAAGACACTACCTGGGGGTATTGGGTTTTGAGAATGTCTGAATCTGTGTTTTAGTTATTCCTGTCAACTCCAAAAAACGAATAATGTGCATGGCCACTCCACTCAAACATGACCCCAAACACTGTTACGTGTTAATAAAAGTCAGATCAGCTTCACTTTCAATAACAGCTGCGAACATGGAATAAAAGCTTGTCTACTCTGTATGTTCTACGCTGATCTTGGGCAACTGCAGCTGTTGCAGGCGCGATCTATTGGCCATATACATAAGCGATTGAGAATCGTTTGGATTCACGCGATTCACGTGATTCACACCCTGGATGCGTTCGCACTAACACTTTCAGCAGATGGAGTAGCGCCAAATGACACAGAATCACTATCATTGCCCATAGTAAGCGATCCACTCCTACTATTTTTCCGTTTTCCCGTTTCCGTTTTCTGGATATAGACTGTTCACGCGAAGTTAATTAGTGGATCACAGTTAAATATTATTATGCAACGAGTTCATACGTGTTCAGATGAGTGCAAAACATTTTAGTGCGTTTGCTTTTGCGCCACTTTTTTACACATATGTGAAAAGCAAAGGGTGAAAAAATGTATGTATGCACTGCATCGGTACAGTGAGCAAAAGCGAAGACCGAAAATGCGCCCACGTGACGACGAAAAACCAACCAATCCACAAGTGAACGCTCGAAAATGTAGTCTGATTTCGAGATCGAAATTCCAGAGAAATATATGGAGCTGCTAATGAGAGCTGTATAAAGCAAACGACGAAAGAGGAGACGAATAAAGATAGCGGATTACTCTATGCACTCTATGTAGCCGATCTCGACAGTGCGCTGAGCAGGCTGAAGCAGTTACATTGTGAATAGTGCTAAGGCAACTGTTACAATATATTTGTGGATTGACAATTATATACATTGAAACTTTTTGCGAGTTATTTTGCATTACGAAAAAGATTTACAGCTATACGGCTAAATTTTGAGATTAAAAGGGTGTAAGGGTGCGAGAAGACCGGATTGTGGTTGCCTCCGACAGGTACATTTGAATGCGATTTATTTTGAAGGTCAACGGTTTTTTTTTTAGAAAATACTGGGTTCTGATCGTGGAAGCTTTCAGAGAGCTTTTGGGACAGAACATCTGTTTTGGGAAAAGGTGGCAACGCCGTCCCATTGTTTTCATTCCGTATTGCCTGGAAAATTATTGCTAATTGCTTTTGTTTAAAGAGCCAGGCAACGGGAGGGTTAGCGAAAAAGGAAGGAAAAACGTGGTCTACCTCCCTTGGCGATGCTGAGAGTCGATCTCTTTCTCCTCGTGGCCGTCAAAGTGTCCAATAGTGATTTTTGCTCGGAAAATTATATAGCCCCTAGCCGGTGTACCGGTGACACCACGCCAAGTGATTGTTTAGGATTTATTAACCAAAGTTCCCCCATTTTCCGTGTACCGCGAGGTGCACCTAACCAAGAAGCCCACGGCAGCACATCTGCGGCGGGGTGCTTCAATCGTAAGCTGGAGAAAGAAATACAAGTTCAAACCATTTGTTTGATTGCCGTGGTGCAATACCCACTAGGGGGTTAGCACCACTCGTACTGTCTAAAAAAAAACCGGAAAAAGAAAAAGACTGCACGTATAGCCGGCCAAAGAGGTTACCGCAGGGGACCAAGTGGACCAGACACTAAGCCCACATCTTCCGGTAGTGGTGCATACCCGCACCGCGAATATTCTGAAACCCCATCGTTCTGTATTCGTGTGCGAGCCGAGTAATCTCGAGGACGGAGTCGTAACGCAGTGAGCTAGTAGGGATCCACCAACCAAGACAGCGGCAGCTGATGTTGATGGGCTAAGGCAGGATTTAGGCCGACATATATGGCCACAGCAAGAGAGTTCCAGCTGGCTTAATCTCTTAGCCGTGGGTATACCGCGGTCATTGACCCCCTTACTTCGTCGGCTGTTTCGATAACCGGTGCCCTGAAGAATCACGCATGAACACGCAACCCAGTCTGGAGGCATCGAGCAGGCAGCAGAAGTAGTTTGTAGTTACGATTATAAACCTGATACGACAACCCCGTTTGGTTTCATCCGTTTATAACTTAACATTGCTGTATGGATACGGCTAAAACATGTACAAGCCAAGTATACATAGTATAACGGGATAGAAAAAGGGAGAGTTCATGTCTATGGTCGAAATCGCATATGAATTTTGTAGATAAAGTATTAATATGATATTTACATTGCAGTCGAGATAATGGTTACTTGCATTCATCATCATATCGTCTATTTAAATCCATCTGTCTACACAACAAAAGATCTTTCTGCGTGGGAGTCGTAAGGATATAGTGAGTGTTTAACATACCCATTGGTGTTTGGTGAGCATGAATTTGCGATAAATGTTAAAATTGTTAAATTGTTAAAACGATAACGAGTCCATATGACTTGGTTTGCCATGAACGTGCGATAATTCCGAAATAAGCATAGATACTGAAAGCTGTTTTTTTCTCGACTTTCTTGACTTTGCATTGGCCAGCTTTAAAACAAGTCTTATGCTAGTTTAGGTTGAATATCTTAGGAAATCACATATCATTGAGATAACCACCACACATATGTATACCCTATTACACTATTACATTGTTACTATTATCTCATACTAGCATCATAATACCCCTTTGACATACGATCATCATGGATTAATTTAACCTTTATTTTCCCATATTATAACTTATAAGTCTATATATTCTTTACATATATATTATACGGATTATTTAATGCTAAGTGCAGTTAGAGTTAGGTGAATTAATGAATTATCAAACTTAAACAATGCATTACCTACTGTTAGCTCCTAAATTATCGATATTTTCCCCTGAATTATATGAAGAGATCAAGATGAACTAATTTCTTATTATTATTATTATCCAACAGAATGGGGGTATGTCGCATCTCAGTCCGTTCCCGTATTTTCGGGTAATTCCCTTTTCTCTGTCTACGATTTTGATAATGTAACGCAGGTGTCTAGGCCGCACTGAATCCACGCCAATCTCCCTGAGCTAGGCCGTCCAACTAATAAACAGAGGGTGAAGGCCGAAACGACTCCGACCGTGTCCGTTACAGCGTCCAACTGCTGCAAACAAATTTAATAAGCTAAAGTATCTTTTTCTGAGTTCAGCATTTATAATACAAGGCCTGTATCCAGCACCGCGAAATTTTACTACACGGAAACTGTTCATTATTTCGGATGTGTGGAACTCGAATACAATAGTGTGACCAAGAGCCTAAAAAGTGATTTGCCACTCTCATGAATCAGCTGTGTTTTTTAAACAGCGCCAATTTTGAAAATTAAACTTCAATTAAAAAAAGGAAGAAAAGTAATTCTGACGAAGAAGTGATTGTGTTGGTAGCGGCACATATTGCTGTAAGAAGAAGTACAGCACAGTTGGTGGCGACAACATGTCAAAATTATCAAAATGCTTATTTTCCGTGATCCGCTAAAGACATGGTACTGCCTCAACTGCTTTTATTAAAGCAATCCACTCCTCACTTTAAACATTTGCATATCTCTTTTTGGTTTTGCGCACAAATTTTGCCCCCACCTTTCACTTTGACTCCAGTAAAAATAGGCACATATATTTTACTGGCACCCCTATCAGCTGTTCTCACAGTCCACATTCGTGTGAATATCGATACTATCGATAAAAATTCGTGGATCCCGTTTACGTTGCTGGATACTGACTCCAGGAAAACACAAACGAAAAATTACTGGCCCCGTTTTTTTTATATGAAGTTTGGCAGTAATTTTTAGTTTCCGCGGTGCTGGATACCCAGCTATTGAAAAAAATAGTTCGTTTTAGACAAAGGTTACAATTCATATTTTAAAAATCTTCGAAAAATACGTTTTGCTAACGTTTTAAAACATTCTTTCAATGAATCCTTGGAGGTAAGCTCGGCTTGTAGAAAAGTTCAAGAAAATTGTTAAATACGTCAAAAAAGCCAATTTGCGACCTCTTGGAGGAGACTTCATTGAATAATTATTGCCCAACACACTGGATTAACCACAAAAACATTAATCAATTTTGTATTTCAGAAATGAAGTTTTTGGACTTAATTCCGTCACTATTGTCTTCGGTTCCAGGTTGCCCATGTACACAAAGTTCTGATTCAGTGCCACTATTTTTATTTAAATGCAGTCCCTAATTTCACTCACTGGATGCATCAGACATAACAATAAATAAGCGAAAAGATGATTTCGACATGCCAAGCTTCTGAAGTATGCTTCTGAAGTAAGCGAATACCCTCTGCACAATGGATTTGTTGAATATTCCAAATAAGGCAATGCGAAGCAAAGCGAAGTTTATCAGGTGTCAACGAGGTTGTGATAAACGTCGCTTGCTTCAAAGTCAAAGTCTGAATATCGGACACTCTGTTTCCAACAAAGGTTAATAAGGTGTTGTTTCAGCGAAGCTGTGAGTCGCTCTCACAAACGGTGTGTTTGTTGAATAGGCCTTGATTTTGCTGTACAGTTGAGAGAGTAAATATGCGCCGCATAGTTCCAGTTTCGGGACAGACTGCTTCTTCACAGGTGCTACTCTGGACTTGGACGTGAGCAATTTTACTGAGACCTGTCCAAGCGAAATCTCAGTGCACACATAAAGACAGCAGCCATATATTCGAATCGATGCGACGAAGAATCCGTGTATTTTAATACTCCTAGCGTCGGGTTGCAAACAAAATCGAAATACCGCTAGTGCCGATAGTGAGTTCAATAAATCCAAACAAGTGCTTCATGCGCAGATTAGATTTTGGGGAACAGACTCGTCCGAGTCGAGTTTCAAAAGCCACAACTCCTGGAAAATGATCTTAGAGACAATGATTAACGGTGACAGCAGACCGATGGGATCGAATAGCGATGACGCAGTGGACAAAATTATCCGTTTTGTGGTAGAAGGGTAGACTTCCTTGGGTGTGAAAGTAAAACTAAATGCATTACATTTTTGATGCCAACACACTCGGCGTGTGTGCAACTAATGGAGTTTTCTGAAATGTTTATTTCCTTAGACGATTCATCTTCCATTACACCTGGATGATTTGAATGCCATTTGCATAATGGAAAATAACCACAAGCTAGAGTTAATGTGATTTCTTTTTCTACCCGGTACTGGAAGAGTATAGGGGTATATTAGATTTGTGGTGATAACGGATGTGTGTAACGCCCAGAAGGAAGCGTTTCCGACCACATAAAGTATATATATTCTTGATCAGCACCAATAGTCGAGTCGATATAGCCATGTCTGTCTGTCCATCCGTCTGTCTGTCCGTCCGTCTGTCCGTCCGTCCGTCTGTCCGTCTATATTAGTGCCTAGATCTCAGAGACTATTAAAGCTAGAGCAACCGAATGTTGTATCTAGTCTCCTGTGTTATCACACTACTCCAAGTGTATTTCAGAAATTCTTCTTGCCCCCTTACGCCTCCACAAAGGACGAAAGTCTGGGGCATACATAATTTTGAAGATACAAAAAATCTGATCGGATTATTAATATAGCCACAATGAAGAAAACCATTTCGAAAATCATCGTTCCCTCTCACTCACACGCAACCCCGTAGTCCTTGCGCATTCATCCAGATGAGCACACGTCTCGTCTGAGTAGTTCTACATGTACATTTGGACATGTAGAATGCTGATGTAAAAATTGTATATAAACAAAAATGGAAATAGAAAACTTTTAATATATAAAGTCCTGTATCCAGTACCGCGGAATTTTACTGAAAGAAATCTGCTCATTATTTCGGTTGTGTGGAACTCAACTAATGTAGTGTGATCAAGAACCTAAAAAGTGATTTGTCGCTTTCATGAATGAGCTGTGTTTTGTAAACAGCGTCAATTTTGAAAATTAAACTTAAAGGCCTGTATCCAGCACCGCGAAATTTTACTGCACGGAAACTGTTCATTATTTCGGATGTGTGGAACTCGAATACAATAGTGTGACCAAGAGCCTAAAAAGTGATTTACCACTCTCATGAATCAGCTGTGTTTTGTAAACAGCGCCAATTTTGAAAATTAAACTAAAATTAAAAAAAGAAAGAAAAGTAATTCTGACGATGAAGTGATTGTGTTGGTAGCGGCACATATTGCTGTAAGAAGAAGTACAGCACAGTTGGAGGCGCCAAAATGTCAAAATGCTCATTTTCCGTGATCCGCTAAAGACATGGTACTGCCTCAACTGCTTTTATTAAAGCAATCCACTCCTCACTTTAAACATTTGCATATCTCTTTTTGGTTTTGCGCACAAATTTTGCCCCCACCTTTCACTTTGACTCCAGTAAAAATAGGCACATATATTTTACTGGCACCCCTATCAGCTGTTCTCACAGTCCACATTCGTGTGAATATCGATACTATCGATAAAAATTCGTGGATCCCGTTTACGTTGCTCGATACTGACTCCAGGAAGGTTAGGTTAGGTTATCCCGGACGGCCCTCTACGGGGCCTCTCATAGGCCAAAAAGGCCCTTAGTAAACCGGTTCTTTTTGTGGACCTTACGAGCGTGCTTCTGAGGTTCCGAAGTCCCCCAGAATCGAGGTGTTTTTCGCAAAGGCAAGCAGTTTCCCTGGCGACCTCTTGGAGGCATCCTCCAGTGATGCCAACATCGGTGCGCCCAGGTACATTCTCCTTGCCCTTAAGAGAGCCGGACACCGGCAGATGAGATGCTCCAGGGTTTCGACAGCCCCGGGCTCATTGCATTTCCTGCAGATGTCACTGTTAGTGATGTTCAGCCTGGTTGCATGCGACGCAGCCAGGCAGTGGCCTGTTAGTATGCCCACTAGCAGTCTGCAATCCTTCCGTGGAAGATGCAGCAGATAGTGGCTGAGATTATCATTGCGTTTCCTGCACATGATTTTCGAGATTCTGCAGGTGGTGGTGTTCTTCCACCTGCTATCTGTTTTCATTTTGGCCTGTTTCTCCAGGTCGCTTTGTAGCGTCCTTAGGGAGACCGGCACGCTTTCTGTCATATCGGTTGCCAGCCCGACGCCTTCCTTTGCCAGAACGTCCGCCTCTTCGTTTCCTTCGATGCCCTGGTGACTGGGAACCCAATAGATCTGCACTGACTTAGTCGTGCTTAGTGATTCTAGTGCCTCCCTGCTTGCCAGGACACTTCTAGAACTGACCGCGGACGACTGCATGGATTTTATCGCTGCTTGGCTGTCAACGAATATGTTAACCGTATTGTGTGGTCGCTCTGTGAGCTGAGCGACCTCTGCTGCCTTCTTGATGGCGAAGACTTCCGCCTGGAATATGCTGCATCGGTCGGGTAGCTTATACGACGCCCTTATTTCAGGGTTTGTACAGTATAGGCCTGCTCCTACTCCTTCCTTCATCTTGGAGCCGTCAGTGTATATGTTGAGGTGTTGAGTCTGGTCCCGTCCCGCTTTCCAGTCTTCGGGTCCCATGAGGAGGTTTGTTGTTACTTCAAGGCACGTTTGGGGGATCATGTAGTCGGTTGAACTGATCATGTCCATTCCAAGTGAACTATGCCCGAATCTTTGAGGAGACATGTTCCCCGACGCAATCAAGCGCTGAGCCGCCTTGCTTGCAGTCAGCCCAGCGTAGATGTCGAGGGGGTCGATTCCTAGTATTGTTTCGAGTGCTCTGGTTGGCGTTGACCTCAGCGCTCCCGTTATGCAGACTCCAGGACTCCAGGAAAACACAAACAAAAAATTACTGGCCCCGTTTTTTTTATATGAAGTTTTGCAGTAATTTTTAGTTTCCGCGGTGCTGGATACCCAGCTATTGAAAAAAATAGTTCGTTACAATTCATATTTTAAAAATCTTCGAAAAATACGTTTTGCTAACGTTTTAAAACATTCTTTCAATGAATCCTTGGAGGTAAGCTCGGCTTGTAGAAAAGTTCAAGAAAATTGTTAAATACGTCAAAAAAGCCAATTTGCAGACTTCATTGAATAATTATTGCCCGACACACTGGATTAACCACAAAAACATTAATCAATTTTGTATTTCAGAAATGAAGTTTTTGGACTTAATTCCGTCACTATTGTCTTCGGTTCCAGGTTGCCCATGTACACAAAGTTCTGATTCAGTGCCACTATTTTTATTTAAATGCAGTCCCTAATTTCACTCACTGGATGCATCAGACATAACAATAAATAAGCGAAAAGATGATTTCGACATGCCAAGCTTCTGAAGTATGCTTCTGAAGTAAGCGAATACTCTCTGCACAATGGATTTGTTGAATATTCCAAATAAGGCAATGCGAAGCAAAGCGAAGTTTATCAGGTGTCAACGAGGTTGTGATAAACGTCGCTTGCTTCAAAGTCAAAGTCTGAATATCGGACACTCTGTTTCCAACAAAGGTTAATAAGGTGTTGTTTCAGCGAAGCTGTGAGTCGCTCTCACAAACGGTGTGTTTGTTGAATAGGCCTTGATTTTGCTGTACAGTTGAGAGAGTAAATATGCGCCGCATAGTTCCAGTTTCGGGACAGACTGCTTCTTCACAGGTGCTACTCTGGACTTGGACGTGAGCAATTTCACTGAGACCTGTCCAAGCGAAATCTCAGTGCACACATAAAGACAGCAGCCATATATTCGAATCGATGCGACGAAGAATCCGTGTATTTTAATACTCCTAGCGTCGGGTTGCAAACAAAATCGAAATACCGCTAGTGCCGATAGTGAGTTCAATAAATCCAAACAAGTGCTTCATGCGCAGATTAGATTTTGGGGAACAGACTCGTCCGAGTCGAGTTTCAAAAGCCACAACTCCTGGAAAATGATCTTAGAGACAATGACTAACGGTGACAGCAGACCGATGGGATCGAATAGCGATGACGCAGTGGACAAAATTATCCGTTTTGTGGTAGAAGGGTAGACTTCCTTGGGTGTGAAAGTAAAACTAAATGCATTACATTTTTGATGCCAACACACTCGGCGTGTGTGCAACTAATGGAGTTTTCTGAAATGTTTATTTCCTTAGACGATTCATCTTCCATTACACCTGGATGATTTGAATGCCATTTGCATAATGGAAAATAACCACAAGCTAGAGTTAATGTGATTTCTTTTTCTACCCGGTACTGGAAGAGTATAGGGGTATATTACATTTGTGGTGATAACGGATGTGTGTAACGCCCAGAAGGAAGCGTTTCCGACCACATAAAGTATATATATTCTTGATCAGCACCAATAGTCGAGTCGATATAGCCATGTCTGTCTGTCCATCCGTCTGTCCATCCGTCTGTCTGTCCGTCCGTCTGTCCGTCCGTCCGTCTGTCCGTCTATATTAGTGCCTAGATCTCAGAGACTATTAAAGCTAGAGCAACCGAATATTGTATCTAGTCTCCTGTGTTATCACACTACTCCAAGTGTATTTCAGAAATTCTTCTTGCCCCCTTACGCCTCCACAAAGGACGAAAGTCTGGGGCATACATAATTTTGAAGATACAAAAAATCTGATCGGATTATTAATATAGCCACAATGAAGAAAACCATTTCGAAAATCATCGTTCCCTCTCACTCACACGCAACCCCGTAGTCCTTGCGCATTCATCCAGATGAGCACACGTCTCGTCTGAATAGTTCTACATGTACATTTGGACATGTAGAATGCTGATGTAAAAATTGTATATAAACAAAAATGGAAATAAAAAACTTTTAATATATAAAGTCCTGTATCCAGTACCGCGGAATTTTACTGAAAAAAATCTGCTCATTATTTCGGTTGTGTGGAACTCAACTAATGTAGTGTGATCAAGAACCTAAAAAGTGATTTGTCACTTTCATGAATCAGCTGTGTTTTGTAAACAGCGTCAGTTTTGAAAATTAAACTTCAAGGCCTGTATCCAGCACCGCGAAATTTTACTGCACGGAAACTGTTCATTATTTCGGATGTGTGGAACTCGAATACAATAGTGTGACCAAGAGCCTAAAAAGTGATTTGCCACTCTCATGAATCAGCTGTGTTTTTTAAACAGCGCCAATTTTGAAAATTAAACTTAAATTAAAAAAAGGAAGAAAAGTAATTCTGACGAAGAAGTGATTGTGTTGGTAGCGGCACATATTGCTGTAAGAAGAAGTACAGCACAGTTGGTGGCGACAACATGTCAAAATTATCAAAATGCTCATTTTCCGTGATCCGCTAAAGACATGGTACTGCCTCAACTGCTTGTATTAAAGCAATCCTCTCCTCACTTTAAACATTTGCATATCTCTTTTTGGTTTTGCGCACAAATTTTGCCCCCACCCCCACTAAAAATTACTGCCAAACTTCATATAAAAAAAACGGGGCCAGTAATTTTTCGTTTGTGTTTTCCTGGAGTCAGTATCCAGCAACGTAAACGGGATCCACGAATTTTTATCGATAGTATCGATATTCACACGAATGTGGACTGTGAGAATAGCTGATAGGGGTGCCAGTAAAATATATGTGCCTATTTTTACTGGAGTCAAAGTGAAAGGTGGGGGCAAAATTTGTGCGCAAAACCAAAAAGAGATATGCAAATGTTTAAAGTGAGGAGCGAATTGCTTTAATACAAGTAGTTGAGGCAGTACCATGTCTTTAGCGGATCACGGAAAATGAGCATTTTGATAATTTTGACATGTTGGCGCCTCCAACTGTGCTGTACTTCTTCTTACAGCAATATGTGCCGCTACCAACACAATCACTTCTTCGTCAGAATTACTTTTCTTCCTTTTTTAATTTAAGTTTAATTTTCAAAATTGGCGCTGTTTACGAAACACAGCTGATTCATGAGAGTGGCAAATCACTTTTTAGGCTCTTGGTCATACTATTGTATTTGAGTTCCACACATCCGAAATAATGAACAGTTTCCGTGCAGTAAAATTTCGCGGTGCTGGATACAGGCCTTTAGTGAAAAGCAGTGTCGAAAAAACGGCATAAACTCATTGGTTTGTGTGTGTGGTATGTCCAGGAAAAAAAAGCAGAAACAGTTTATCAAATTAACATAGATTCGCATTGTGTTTTTTGATCAGGAACTTGCAGCGAGTCGGACCGTTGCCGTGGCTTAAAGTCCAAAGTAAAGAAGTCCCAACGGCTTAAAAAAATATAACACAAAAGCGAACGGAGACTCAAGTGTGTGTACCAAGACGTTGAAAATCGTGCGTGTGTGTGTGCAATTCAAAGGGATACATACAAGAAAAACGCGTGTTGGTGATCAAAGAAGAAAAGAAAAAATTACGAACAGAACTAAAAAAGAGGAAAGACTACAGTTTTTTCGTCGTAATTGCTTTGTGCATGAGACGAGCGACAGACAGATACATATGTAATTGCACTGTGGGACAAAAATGAGTGGAAATATGAATTTCAATATTGAGAAACTGGACGAAAACAATTATAGCACATGGGAAGTTTTGATGAGAAGTGTTCTCATACAAAATGATTTGTGGCCAGTAGTCAGTGGTAAAGTAGTGCTTAGTGAAAGTGCAACAAATGAGCAACGTGCAGCTTTTGAACTGAAGGATCAAAAGGCATTGGCGTGAATTTTACTTTGTGTTAAATCGACCCAGATGAACAATGTTCAAAATTGTGTATCGTCGTCGCAGGCATGGCTAAAACTAAGGACTATTGACATGCCAAGCGGACCGGCAAGAGTAGTGCTGTTTATTAAACAGTTGTTGTCGCTAAAAATGTCGGAAGATATGAGTACACAGGAATATTTGCATAAATTCCAAGTGATACATGAGGCTTTAGCAGAAGTCAGTATAAAGTTTAATGAAAATATTTTATCAGTTGTGTTGCTAAATGGCTTGCCAAAATCTTATAAAAGTTTTGTTGTTGCGATTGAGACACGGGATGATTTGCCGAGCATGGGCATGCTAAAAATAAAAATTTCTGAAGAAGCAAATAGGCAGGAAGATAGCGTCTGCAAGGAAATCTCAAGCAGTGCGAAACTACATGTTAGTTATGATAACAAAACCTTTAAGAAATTTTAAGAAGCGCAAAAAGTTTTATAATTGCGGAAAAGAAGGTCATTTTAAATCAGAATGTCGTGTCAAAAGAAAGCTAGAAGATATTAACAACAAGGGCGCAAGTAGTAAAAACGCAGAAAAATTAGGCACATTGCTTTGTGTAACTAAAGATACCAAAGTGGAACCTGAAAAATATGTACCAATTTTAAATGTTGCAAAGCCAAATGACCAAATGTTAAATGCGTGGTGCATAGATAGTGGCGCAACGGCGCATCTATGTTGTGACAAGGAACGCTATGTGTCATTCACGGAAGACAATCAAAAAGTATTTTTAGCCGGCGGTAAATCACTTATTGCTGAAGGGCATGGAACTGTTAAAGTAAAGTTCGGTGATAGAGCGGTTACATTAGAAAATGTTATCTTGGTATCAGACTTACAGTACAATTTTATATCGTTCACAAAAGCATTAAACAATGGAAAAAAGGTTGTATTTGAGAAAAATCAAGCGATGATTTTTGATAATGTAAAAATGGTTTTAAAGGCACGTCTTGAAAATGGATTGTTTATGGTTCAGGACAATCAGGAATAGTGTATGAATATCATAAATGTTGAGGCAGAGGCATTTAAATGGCACAACAGGTTCGGCCATGTTAATTTTGACGCACTAAAGGAAATGGTTAGTAAGGAGAGGGTAATAGGTCTCAAGGGTATAAACAAGCCAAAACAAGTGTGTGCAACATGCGCAAAAAGTAAAATTTGCGTGCAGCCATTTCAATCGAGCACAAAAAGGGCAAAGGGTGCATTAGACTTAATACATAGTGATGTATGCGGTCCAATGCAAAAGCAGTCGATGGGAGGAAATCGATATTTCGCAACATTTATTGATGATTCTTCAAGATATGTGTCAGTACATTTTCTAAAAACCAAAGATCAGGTTTTCGATGCTTTTAAGATGTTTAAAAGTCAAGTTGAGTGCCAAACTGGGAGAAAGATAAAAGTTCTACGAAGCGATAATGGCCGGGAATACATATCAAACGTTTCTGATACGTATCTAAACCAAAACGGAATAAAGCGAAACCTAACAGGAAAGGGCTAACAGAACATTGTTAGAAATGGCAAGAGGTATGCTGTTGCATGCTGGGTTGAGTGAATGCTATTGGGCAGAAGCGATTCGAACAGCCGCGTATTTGCGAAATAGAGTGGCAAGCAGCTCCCTGAATGGTGTGACACCATTTGAAATATGGACAGGTAGAAAGCCAGTGAAATCGCATTTACGAGTTTTTGGCTCAGTGGCGATTGCTCTAGATAAAACAAAGAAATCAAAATTTGCACAAAAAGGTTTAGAGTATGTAATGGTGGTCTACTCAGATACGGCCAAAGCATACCGTTTGGTTAGTAAAGAAACCAGGAAACTCGTAGAGACCTGAAGGGGGCAGACTAGAGGCATCAGATTCTAATGACATGGCATCAATTGAGGTTCAACAAAATCAAGTTTCTGAATCCGAGATAGATAGCTAGCAGTCTGTAGATCCTGAAAATGAGCCAGAAAATCAGGAGGAGATTAGGTCCAGTAATGACATTCTTCTAATTCCCGAACCCAGGAGAGGACCAGGACGCCCAACCATCGTACGGACGGGTAAACCAGGACGACCGAGGAAGGAGTATCATATGCTCAATGCTATACAGGCAGCAGACGTAAAGCTAAGCATATTCTTCGATATTTGGCAAAAACGATCGACTGGGAGATATGCTACACAAAGCAAGGCAAGGCAATTGAGTGTTTTGTCGATGCAGACTGGGCGAGTGATATGACAAACCGAAAGTCATTCACTGGCTATGTATGCACCTTGGCAGAAGGAGCGATTTCTTGGGAGTCAAGAAAGCAATCGACAGTTGCGCTCAGTTCCACGGAGGCCGAGTACATCGCCTTATCATCTGCAGCTAAAGAGGCGACCATTCGCAGCCTTCTTATCGACTTAAAGCTGATGTCCAAGGAGTTAGCTATTCAGATGTACGGCGACAACATTGGAGCGCAGCAACTGGCTAGAAACCCTATGTTCCATGGACGTACAAAACACATCGACGTCAAAGTACATCATATTCGAGAAGTTCTCAAGAGAGGTGAAGTCGACATTGCGTACCTACCAACCGATGAGATGATAGCAGATGTCCTCACAAAGAACTTAGCCAAAGTTAAGCACCATAAATTTGTATTCGCTTTTGGTTTAAAAGAAAATCTAATCGAATGTTAGTTTGAGTAGCATTAAGTATGTTTAAGTTTCGTAAACATGCGTTGTGTTGAGGAGAAGTGTTCAAAGTGACCGCCACGATAAGAAGTTATCGATCTAAAAGCTGCGCATGTACCTACGGCTGCTCTGAAATTTATCGACGCTCAGATGACTGGGTGTCTCTCTCGAATGTTCTGTGTGTCCGAATAAAAGTCTGTCTTTTGTCCTACATACATATACATACTGAATAAATCTATTTTATGTTGTGCCACTGAAGAAATAACTTGAAAAACTGCAATCGAATGTCCGGTAGACGGGAGAGACGTCTCTCAATGGCAACGAATCGATTTCGAGCTGTGTCTACTGAACTTCCAAGGCATCCTGGGTCTTCATGAAATGGCAAGCGAACGACAATTCCGCCACTGGCAGCCTTATGTGTTTCCATAGTTGCTGCAGGTTTTCATTGATCGACTCCTCTACAGTCGCCAAGCATAATGGTAGCTGTCTGTTACGTTGGCGCTGGTACTTCCCAGCAACAACTCAACCAAGCAGCGTCTTTTTTAGAGTGGGAAGGTTCGGGCCAATGCGAATCTGTGCAACAGCTAGTGCCTTCTATGGAGGCTTCGGTTCCCCGCAGAAGATCAATACGCCTGGTCTTGAAAAACGATTCATCTGTCAATGGAGTATTGTCAGGTAGGTTCCAGTTCGATATGTCGATCTCGCTATCTGGCTGGTATGCAATGTGGGATGTAATTCCAAACTGGAGGGTGAGCTGGTAGCCAGACGTACGTGATTTAATGGAGATCGTCGTACGAGCCTTAAAATTAGTAAGGGTGCGTATGATACGAATTCCGATGTGATGCCTCTCACAACGAAGGCGAAGTTTTTGAGCAAAGAGTTCAATTACAAAATTAACCTGGAAACATGAATAAAGCAACGCTCTACCAAGTTCGTAATCACCTGATGCATCCTTTACCAATACCATGGCTGTTGACAACAAAATTTGATCGTCTGCAGCGATTTCCATATGCGAATGTGAAGCAGCTTGATAGGAATGAATATCAGCTGTTTGCCAGGAGGACTGCGACGGTTGCCTTATCGGTTCCGGATTTGAGGATTGTCCTGCTTATGATTGGGGTTGCTGTTGAGGCTGCGCGTGGTGCAAAGTTGAGTGATGAGATCGATTACAGTTTCGGCAACTATGAGTCGATGAACATTTCGTCACTCAATGGCTATTCCCAAGACAGT
The DNA here is from genome assembly GCA_037356375.1 of Drosophila affinis. Lineage (NCBI taxonomy): Eukaryota > Metazoa > Arthropoda > Insecta > Diptera > Drosophilidae > Drosophila > Drosophila affinis. Next base: position 20,867,999 of record JAZHFB010000003.1, read on the forward strand.
TGATGCAGAGACCTAGGCTTTTTACATTATCGAACCGTTAGTTGCTGTTCATTGCCTTGAACTGCGTGCAGTTAGTTATTTTATGGCCAGAACTTGAACAAAGTGTACAAGTCGGAGTAGTAATGGCAAAAGACGAGTTTATCTGTTGATTATAATGACGATTGGACTTATTGTTTTCAGCCTTTCGTTGCGACGGAGTACCAAATGGCTCCAGAAGAATGAAGGAATTGAAAGTGGCGTTCCATAAGCTATGTGCATGTATGTCCGCACGCAGACACTCACATGTTTTTGTGCGTTTGTATGCGCAGACAAGAGACACGAAACAACACGAAGGCAAAATGTTTCTTGCTTTGCACTGAAAGAAATGAATGCAGATAAGGAAACATGTTTTCGCCAAACAAAAGAAAAAATAATCAGACGAATAAACAAAATCGTAGTAATTAAAAAACAAAAAAACAGCATCATAAACAACTTAAAACAAGAAAAAAAAAAAAAAAAACAGCATCATAAACAACTTAAAACAAGAAAAAAAATTGTATTTCAATAAAAAAAAAAATATTTATTTGGGTGTCGTCTTTAATACCAAATCCAAATATATTGCTCCTTGATACGCATTAGATCGGTGACATATTTGCAAATTAAACATTGCACCCCGCCATCAATATTTTCAAAAAAAAAATCATCTTCCTATATTATGTTGAACATTTTTGTCAGTGTACACTTTAATTTGCGCAGAAAAATCATAAAGTTGCGCAGCGTGATCTTCACCATTTGACTTCTGAAAGCAAACTGATCATCTCTCATACCGAAGCCGCATGTGCATAGTCCCGAAAACACACGATTAATTTTCTCTGCCGCCACGGGACCCGAGCAGATAAGGCTGACGGTACTCGAAGTTTTTACGCTATGCTTGTGCCGACTGCGCTGCCCCGTGGCCTTTTTTCTATGCACATTGGATAGGACGCTGCCGGCCTCTGATCTAGGGACTTCGGATAGTTTTCGCTTGTGACCTGAAATGCCTGAATGGTATCTAATGGGGCCGGCCATAAGGCAGCTCAGCAAGTAATTAAACTTTTCAATATTGGACAATTCAAGCTCACGCACGGCAAGTTGTTCAAACGAATTAATAAAGTTCTCATAATTCGCATAAGTTTCGTCAAAGGTGGGCAACGACAACCTTGGCAATGATGACCTCACTGGCGATGGGTGATTGTCTGGCTCAATTATACTGGTGTTCAAGTCTCCTCCCAATTTGTTTTTTATGGATAGCTTGATTGCTATGTAAGTATCCTCCAAGTCTGCCCGTCCTTCATCATTTGGGTTAAGGTCTTCAATGTCAGCTTGGACATTTAAAACCTTCTTGAAATAGAGTTGTAAAATGCTTAAACGTTACCAAAGCTCATCATTGCAAATCGGCTTTTCCGTCGTTGCAGTTGTTCCAAGGGAGAGAAAGTCAGCGCTTATCCCACGACGCCGCTAATTGCGTTGTGGGTGACAAGCGAATGATAGAATTAACAGAGAACCGCGAGAGCAAAGCGAGTGTGATGACCCCGCAATCAACACGATAGATAATGGGCTTTCGGCAATTAAGACGGCAGCTGCAAAACTAAACGAATACTGCAGTTGTTGTATTTGCAAATTATGTACCGACGAAAAGTGTTAGTAGTACATAAATGCGAGTATTTTAATTGTTCACCAAGAATTAACACACGTGTTCCACGTTGGGCGCCAAAATGTTTGAACAAGAAGCATTTTTCTTTTATATATTTATTTGCTTAGATATGTGGGTGTGCTAAATCCGAAGCAAGCGAATTAAAAACCGAATTGCAAAAAATAATAACAACGACAAGACGATAAGGTGCTGTTAAGTATCAGTTGCAGATTACTTTATTGGGCTCTTAGTGCATGAGCACCGAGCATAAGCGAGAATAGTGAGAGCGAACAATTATTAGTGTTCGGGGCAGATCCCCACCGAATAGCGGCTGGCCAAACAGCAGCTATTTATTGGCCTTCAGCCGCATATTTGCAATTCTACATATTCATACATATATACATATTCTGTAAACTCTTGCACTTGCTTGCCCTGCTAAACGTTCTCTCAAAGCTCGCTCTTCTCTTCGTTATCTATGCTCGGCGTTAGCTGAAGCTGCGCTCAGCGATCGGAGCGACAATGCTAGCAATGGGAAGGGCAAGCAAGGGCCACTCGCCGTTTAGACATCACCCATTAAAGAACATTCGTAATTTTATTTCTGCGCCGCGTTTTATTTATTGTAAATAATTATTAGGCCGATCGGGGATAAAAAGCATTATCCCCACATCAAATTTGGTGACCCCGACGTGATCGTCTGAATAGCGGAGTCAATTACATAGCATTCGAAAGCCTCAACAAAATTTTCGGCATTTTGCGCACAGTTCGGTGCCAAAACCTATATACATATTTGTAGCGTTGCTGGCCTTACAGTTTTTCGTCGCGGCAGTACAGTGCAGTGCATTGGGCATTGCAGTGAACTAACCAATACATACGAACGTAGCACAAAGCGGAATCGGACAGCTCGCACAGCTAGATCGATTAGCTGTAATCCCTTTGCTTGCGGTTCTCGCGGTTTTCGTTTTATACGTATACACGGTGTCTTTCCTCTCGTGACTTTGAAAAACTCCAACATGGCACAACCTGAGCCAAATAATGTCGCGACCGCGGTAATGCCTAGTGACATTGATTTTTATAGGCAAAAGGCGGAGGCAATCGCTCATCAATTAAATGCCATGGACAGGTTTCTCACCAAGGAAGAGCTGGCTGATCTGGATGAAACGGAGCTTCAAGCTCGCATAGAGCAGATCGAGCAAATGAATGCGGATTTTGGTGCCGCTCAAACGAGCCTTGAAAGGCTAGACTTACTGACGTTGGCCAATGACGCCCGACTGGACTTCGCCAATATTTACATCAAGGTCAGGTCCAAGCTGTCACGGGGGTTGGCGGTTTCTCGCATGGTAAATGCTGCGCATTCCACGGCACGGCACCCTCTCGAGGAGCATTCATCTGCGTTAGCCTATGATATTATAGGCCATTCTCGACTGCCCGAGTTGCAGCTTCCCCAATTTAGTGGAGACTATATGGATTGGCCAGAATTCCACTCGATGTTTACGACCATGGTGTACAAGGAGTCGCGAATACCGGTCATCGAGAAATTCCAGTATCTCCGTGGATGCCTACATGGAGCTGCGCTAGACACGATTCGATCTTTGGAATTGTCTGAGGAAAATTACGACGAGGCGTTCAATTTATTAAAGTTGCGATTTGATAATAAGCTTATGCATTTTCAGGCACACGTCAAGGCTTTTTTCGGTCTGCAAGGGGTGGAGAAGGGCTCAGCCAACGGCTTGCGTGCGCTCAGCGACAAGATCAATTCGCACTTACGTGCTCTTCGGACCTTGGCAACGCCTCAGGAGATTTCGGATGGGTTGCTGGTTTGCATCATAAGCAAGAAATTGGACCACAAGACGCAGGTGAAATGGGAGGAGAGCCTGCTGACCTCAAGATTGCCTCTCTGGCCAGACATGTCTTCATTCTTGGAAGCGAAGTATCGGATGCTGGAGAATTTGGCATCGGCTATGGTAACAGCTCGTAGCCAGCAGGTGGGAGAAAATGAACTTAGCACCCTTATCGCCTCCACTAGCGACATCCTAGCCCTACATGTACCTATTGCAATTCCTGTCAGCATTACATATCTAGATGTCAGGCATTCCTAAATCTCCCTGCTTATGATCGATATAAAGAAGCAAAGAAGCGGCACTTGTGTTTAAACTGCCTCAACAAGGGCCATGAATTGCAGAGGTAGAGGTCAGGATCTTGCAGGCATTGCCTGTACAAGTATCATACGCTGCTCCACATCCAATCGAGCGCTGCTGCATCATCTTCCTCATCACCGACCGAGGAATCGAGCCAGCAACGCGCCGCAGCTGTCCTTCTAGCAAGCGGTTCTTCTAGCCCTCCCATGTCACAGATCGTTATGGAAAGCTGATCCCATGTCGTGCCATCTTAGATTTCATAACGTCAAGACTTGCTAATCAGTTGCAATTATCTCATCACTCGTCTCATTTTAACATCTCCGGTATTGGGAGATCTATTCTACCTTCGACCAACTCTGTGCATATAGTTGTACAATCCCAGGACGCAAGCTATCGCGATTCGCTCGCTGCAATTGTCACCAACTCAATAACGGAAAGGCAGCCCAACTTTAACCTGGATGCAAAGGATTGGCCAATTCCGAAAAATGTGAAGCTAGCTGACCCTAAGTTCTTCAAGCCCCAACAAGTCGATTTGCTGATAGGAGCTGGCCTATTCTTCGACCTATTGTGCGTCGAACAGATACGGCCGTCGACGCAACTGCCAATATTTCAAAGGACAAAGCTTGGTTGGATAGCGTCAGAAAGCATAAGCAGCTCAGAGGTTAATAAAACAGCGTAAGCTGTTTCTGAAGGTTCCCCTCACATCTTCGCTCACGATTTTAGTCCCACAATGCTGGACTACCGCAAGCTGGCTCAACGGCGCCAGGATTCGGCCGATCGAGATCAGCAACGCGGGCAGCAGTTGTACGAGTGCCAGGAGCAGGCGGAAAAACTGCGATCGGAGAATCAGGAGCTTAAAGCCAAGTTTGGGACAAAGTTGGCGCAGTAGGTCTCGTTCAGGACATTGCTCTATATAAGCGCCAAATGCAGGAACTGCAGCGTGACCTTACCGATACAGCAAAAGGTTTTATATCCATTGTTCGGAGCAGCAGCTGCCAGTAGCTCTTAAGAATTCCAATAATCTTAGTTATCTCTTAAGTTATTATACGCTCATCTCTTCGCACGCTCTCGGTGCATACGCACACACACTCATGTTCGCCGTGCGTACTGCTTATATTGCAGTGCGTCGGTCAACGTGGGTACATTTCGCTAAAATTCGTCGTCGAACGCTGCAGCGCGCATCATTACATACCGACCGTCAAAATTGTCTAACAGCGCTATAACGGTTTCTTTGATTTGCTACGTACACTATTGTACACTGAAAAACACGAAGCTTACGGCCACGGCCTTTAAAAATTGAATCTAAACATTGAATCTAAACATTGAAAATAAACACAAACCCTAAACCCCAACAACGGAGTATAATTTTTGTAAATGTGGAGTCAGAGTTGCCGAAAAAGCTCGGCAGCTTCCAACATTTTGGTGACCCCGACGTGATCTCCGTGAGCTGATCGTGTGAAAAAAGTGTTCAAACATATATGTTAAATCTGTGTCTAAGTTTTAACTAAACATTTGTGAAATCATAGCGAACTAAAAGTCGTTGTTGCCGACCGTGACAGTTCTAACGGCCCGTTATTCGATTTTCGCATTCCCTTTCACCGTCTGCTTCAGCCTGCCCAACGCACGGTCGAGATCGGCTGCATATAGTGCAAACCGTTATCTTCTTCGTTTTTTCTTTCGTCGGTTGGTTCAGCCAGCGCTCGCGAGCGGTTACATTGACCTGTCTCTGGTTTTTCGAACTCGAAATCAGAGTAACATTTTTCGATCGTGGATAACTGTTTGTTTTCGGTCATCGTTCGTCGCATTATCGGTCTTCGCTTTTGATCTCTGTGCCGGTGCAGTGCGTACATACATATATACATTTTTTTCGTCTTCGCTTTGTACCTCGCTGCATCTCTTACGTGCAGCCGGTATGAAAAGTTAGCGTGAAATTGTAGTATACCTACCCTGCCAGTAATAGAAATCAAAGGGTATAACAGTAAATACATACATTGTGACACTCTGTCATAATAATCACAAATATACAAATACCTAAAAGACCAGCGCATATGTCATACGATCATATATACATTCCAATCGTAGCGCGTGGGAACGCTGAGCATGCATTTTGACCAAAAGACCACACTTAAACATATGAACACACCAGCGCATATGTCATACGATCCACCACTTATATACATTCCGATCGTAGCGCGTGGGAACGCTGAGCATGCACTTTGCAGCTCAAGTGGTCAAGATATACATAGCATACATATGTACACCAATATACTTACACATAAATATAAGACATAGATATAAGAATTGCATGTTTCGGGTTAGCTGAACCCAGAACGAATATGTAAGATTCATTGCTAATAAAGTAACAGAAAGGAGCAGACGCTCCCATTAAAACTACATAAAAGGCTAAACTTATATTGATTCTACTTCAAAATAAAAAACATTAAAAATTCATAGTTAAAATGAGTAACGACAATATAAGTATCGGGTCCGCCTCGGGTGGCACACCTTCGACTGGCGCTCCGCCTGGTGAATCTTTGGCCAGTGCTACTAGTCGGATTGCCTTTTTGAGGCTAAAAACAACGGCTATTCTCAACAGACTGCAGGGACTCGTCACCCAATTGGATTGCGAAAGGCTGCGCCAAATGGATGATTACGACCTGAAAGGAATGCTGGAATCACTGACGGAGCTGAAATCTAATTTTAATGTGGCACACACCAGTTTGGAGGAAGTGGATTTTGAATCAATGTCCAGTGAGATACCTATACAATTCGATTCGTCTCTATTATCATTGAGGACGGCTCTTCAGCGGGAGTTGGGCAAGTGTTCTCAGCCCGCGCATTGTTCAACGTTTCGCATGAATCCAAACGAGTCTCAATCCGTGATCTACATGGCAAATCGATCGCGCCTGCCACAATTGCAGCTGCCCAAGTTTAGTGGAGAGTACACGGAGTGGACCAGCTTCTACTCCATGTTCACAGCGGTCATTGATAGCGAAGCGGAGCTTACTTCTATCGAGAAGCTACAGCACTTGCGGTCCTGTCTGAGCGGAGCGGCCCTGGACACCATCAGTTCGTTGGAGATGACCGAGGATAATTATCTTACAGCGTTAGACATTTTAAAGGCCAGGTTCTCTAACAAGCGTCTTATCTTACAGGCACACAAGAGAGCGGTATTTGGGCTGACTCGTGGCGACTCATCAGTGGGCAAATTGCGGGCGTTTGTGGATGCCGCCACCTCACATCTTCGCGCGTTGCAAGCGCTGGGATCGAAGGAGGAAATAGCAGACGCTATAATCGTCTATGCAATTTGGCGGAATTTGGACAGAGCAACGCTAATTAAATGGGAAGAAATCGCGTCTAGCCAAGGTCTTCCGTCCTGGGAAAAATTGTCAACTTTCCTGGAGAACAGAGGTCGCACTCTTGAGGGCATTCAACACGCCATGCATGGACAAGATGATCAGGTTGGCAAGGCTGAGAAAACCGTGAGTACGAAACATAGAAAGGCTTTCGTGGCATCGAGCGCTCCCGCTCCGGTTTCTTGTGCGTTGTGTAATGGCTCGAGCCATACAATTGCAAATTGCGAGCGCTTTAAGGGTCTATCGCCGGATGAGCGCCACAAGGAATCAAGGAGGCTAGGCTTATGTGTGAATTGCCTAAGAAAGGGCCATCACGTGAAAGATTGTAGATCAGGTCCCTGCCGTACCTGCCGATTGAAGCACCACTCCCTTTTGCATTTCGGTCGTTCATCAGAGACCATTCAAGTTGGTTCCCCGAATGAAGCCTCGCAAGCACAGCCAAGCCATACCGCCATGGTTGCCTTGTCACCCCCATTGTCGCAAGCCCTCAAATCCCCAAGTCCGTCTGATGCTGTGCAATTAGCCACTGTCGTCGTTCTCGTCAAAAACAGCTCTGGAACTTTCGTCCCTTGTCGTGCACTTTTGGACTCGGGATCTCAATTACATTTCATTACAAGTCGTCTAGCTAATCAGCTTAAACTTCGAAAAACTAAATCGCACACCGCAGTCTCTGGCATAGGCGATGCTAGCTTCTCAACAGAAGGTATCTCGGTGGATCTCGTTCTGAAGTCTCGGATTTCAGAGTTCACCACTAGCATCACAGCCGTCGTTGCCCAGAAGATTACGGATCACCAACCTCGCTCGTCGATAAGCATAGCTAATTGGCATATACCTTCGCATATCCAGCTTGCTGACCCATCGTTCTACCAGCCGCAGCGGATTGATCTGCTTATCGGAGCCGGACTCTTCTTCGAGCTGTTGTGTGTGGGACAAATTCAGCTGGCACCTGGATTACCTTTGGTACAAAAGACCCACTTTGGATGGATTCTATCTGGTGGCGGGCATTCGGCCCCCACTCTCTCGTCGTTCATCGCAACCCAATGTTCGGATGACATCAATCACAGCACTCGGCTCGATGGCTTGGTTCGTCAATTTTGGGAAGTGGAGCACATCTTTGAGCCGATCGCTAGGGCAACAAAGGAGGAGCTTCATTGCGAGGAGCATTTTGTTAGCACTCACACTCGTTTACCCTCCGGAGAGTACTCAGTCCGTTTGCCTTTAAAGCGAAGTGTGGAGTCCTTGGGCGATTCCTATTTGCAGGCAAAGCGACGTCTGGAAAACTTGGAGCGCAAATTTGTGCGTAATCCAGCTCTCTACGCAAAATATTCGGCTTTCATGAAGGAGTACCTGTCCCTCAATCATATGTCGCTGGTGCCAAACGAAGATAGGCACAAGTGCAAATATTTCTTGCCACATCACTGCGTCATCAAGGAAGACAGTTCCACCACAAAGCTGCGGGTCGTATTCGACGGCTCGGCAGCCACCACATCTGGTCTTTCGCTAAACGATCTGCTCATGTCAGGTCCCACCATTCAAGCCAAACTATTTCACACACTCATTCGATTTCGTACATTTTCCATCGCTCTTACAGGTGATATCGGTAAAATGTATAGGTGTGTGCGTATCTCAATGCCTGACACCATGCTCCAATGCATATTATGGCGGGACTCTCTTGACGATGATATACAGATCTTCAGGCTGAACACAGTCACCTATGGGACTAAGCCTGCATCGTTTTTAGCTATTCGAGCTATGCATCAGCTGGCCATGGATGAGTCATCTTCGTATCCAGTGGGGTCGGAAACCATTCTACAGAACTTCTACGTGGATGACATGATATCTGGAGGGAATTCGGTCGAGGACGTACTGGATATTATGCGGCAAACCACGGATCTTCTTGCTCGAGGCAATTTTCAATTGCGGAAATGGTGCTCCAACTCCCTCGATGTGCTTCGTACAGTCCCAGAGGCCGAAAGGGAAAGTTTTCTGAAGCTGGATGATGGCAGTGATGTAACGAAGTCGCTTGGACTCATTTGGGAGCCCCATAAGGACTGCTTTCTGTTCACATTTGCTCCACAAATCGGTGTTGGCAAGCACACTAAGCGTTCGGTATTGTCGACCATTGCACGCTGCTATGATCCTATGGGATTGATCGGACCTACTCTAACCAGAGCGAAAATCATCATGCAGCGCATGTGGAGAGACAAATTGCATTGGGATGAGAGCCTTCCTCAGTCTTTGGATTCGGCATGGACTGAGTTTTGCAAGGATTTCGCCACTGTGGGCCACGCCACATTTCCTCGCTATGTACTTCAGCCCAAGGCTAGGTTTGAATTGCATGCCTTTTGTGATGCCAGCCTCCAGGCCTATGGGGCTTGCATCTACGCTCGTTCGTTTACAGATACAGCCGCTGAGGTTCACTTGCTTTGTTCGAAGGCAAGGGTTGCCCCACTAAAAACCCTCACGGTTCCCAAGCTTGAGCTATGCGCAGCGTTCCTATTAGCAAATTTACTTCGCGAAATCAGGAAAATTGATACCTTTGATTGCCCTGTCCATTGTTGGTCGGATTCCACTGTGGTTCTGTCCTGGTTGCGAGAAGAGCCATCCAAGTTCAACGTATTTGTATCCAACAAAGTCGCCGGAATTCAACAACTTACGAGGGGCATGGATTGGCGCTATGTGCCAACTGAGATGAACCCGGCTGACATTCTTTCGAAGGGAGCAGCGCCGCAGGATCTCTTGCACTCTAGGTTGTGGATGAATGGACCTACCTTTTTGCAAGGCGAACGAAGTTGCTGGCCTGAACGGCCACATTTTCATCGGAGGCATCACCATGCGGGTCCGCAGTCGTTGCTTGGGGCAATTTGCTTACAGTTCTGGCCCATCGGCGGACTGAAGACAGTGTCTCGTGCCTTGAGGAAATGCGTCATCTGCTGCAGATCCCGACCTCGTCTTGTTGAGCACATCATGGCTGATCTACCGAAGGATCGAATACAGGATTCGCCTGCATTCAGTGTCACTGGTGTTGATTATTGTGGCCCCTTCTACTACAAGCCAGATGGGCGCAATCGAACGCCCATGAAATGCTATATCAGCGTTTTCATCTGTTTTACGACAAAGGCAGTCTGGTTAGAATTGGTAAAGGATTTGTCAACTGCAGCTTTCTTGAGTGCCCTCAAACGCTTCGTCGCTACTCGCGGCATTCCCCGATGCATTTGGTCAGACAATACCACCAACTTCGTGGGCGCAAGGAACGAGTTGGAGGACCTTCGTCGGCTATTTAGCAGCGAGAAGCATCGTGCTGAAGTCCACAATCACTGCCTCAACAACGGCAACAACAACGGAAATTCATACCGCCTCGCTCGCCTCATTTCGGGGGCTTGTGGGAGGCAGCAGTGAAGATCGCCAAATAGCATTTCTATCGCTCCGTGGGATCGTCACTCTTTGGCTTCGACGAGCTGCGGACATTGGTCTGCCAAATCCAGGCGATAATAAATTCTCGTCCTCTCATTCCAATTTCAGAAAACCCTGAAGATCTTGGCGTCCTTACACCGGGGCATTTTTTGATTGGTCGTCCGCTGATGGAGTTTCCCGAGCCAGACGTTACGGCTCTCAACGTCAATCGACTCGATCGTTGGCAACAAGTCTCCTGTGCCCAGCAAATTTTTTGGAAGCGTTGGAGTGAGGAGTATTTGACTCTGCTCCAACAACGAGCCAAATGGCGCACGCCACAACCGCCGATCCAGATCAACGACGTCGTCTGCATCAAGGACGAAAACTTGCCGCCACTGAAGTGGCCTTTAGCACGAGTGATGGAGGTCATCACTGGAGCTGATGGTGCCGTGCGAGTTGCCATCCTACGGACACCATCTGGAACCACACGTCGAGCTGTCAACAAGCTGTGCGTCCTTCCCGTTAAGGATTCTGTTGAAAGCCCTGGTCTTTCAACGGGTGGGAGTATGTTCGGAGCAGCAGCTGCCAGTAGCTCTTAAGAATTCCAATAATCTTAGTTAAGTTATTATACGCTCATCTCTTCGCACGCTCTCGGTGCATACGCACACACACTCATGTTCGCCGTGCGTACTGCTTATATTGCAGTGCGTCGGTCAACGTGGGTACATTTCGCTAAAATTCGTCGTCGAACGCTGCAGCGCGCATCATTACATACCGACCGTCAAAATTGTCTAACAGCGCTATAACGGTTTCTTTGATTTGCTACGTACACTATTGTACACTGAAAAACACGAAGCTTACGGCCACGGCCTTTAAAAATTGAATCTAAACATTGAAAATAAACACAAACCCTAAACCCCAACAACGGAGTATAATTTTTGTAAGTGTGGAGTCAGAGTTGCCGAAAAAGCTCGGCAGCTTCCAACATCCATACTTAACGAAATTCGAACATCAACTTCTAAAATTTCTACCTTGCTAAATTCCCCGCCATTTCATGAAATTACAGAAATTCCCGATGACTTGGACGTGCCCTCCACAAACCATTTTCGATATGAAGCGCCGATTTCTGCATTTTACGATCTATACGGGACTCATCGCAGCATCAGTCAATATCAAGGCCGTCATCCACGCCCAAAGAGGACTCTTCAAAAAGGCCGTTAGAAAGATAGCGGTCCTGCCCCTTCAGGGTGGATCTGTTGAAAACCTTTGCCTTCCAACGGGGGGTGAATGTTCGGGGCAGATCCCCACCAAAAAGCGGCTGGCCAAATATAATTTATTGGCCTTCAGCCGCATATTTGCAATTCTACATATTCATACATATATACATATTCTGTAAACTCTTGCACTTGCTTGCCCTGCTAAACGTTCTCTCAAAGCTCGCTCTTCTCTTCGTTATCTATGCTCGGCGTTATCTATGTTTGCCGAACGAAGAGAAGCTGCGCTCAGCGATCGGAGCGACAATGCTAGCAATGGGAAGGGCAAGCAAGGGCCACTCGCCATTTAGACATCACCCATTAAAGAACATTCGTAATTTTATTTCTGCGCCGCGTTTTGTTTATTGTAAATAATTATTCGGCCGATCGGGGATAAAAAGCATTTTTCCCAACATCAAATTTGGTGACCCCGACGTGATCGTCTGAATAGCGGAGTCAATTACACAGCATTCGAAAGCCTCAACAAAATTTTCGGCGTTTTGCGCACAATTCGGTGCCAAAACCTATATACATATTTGTACCGTTGCTGGCCTTACAGTTTTTCGTCGCGGCAGTACAGTGCAGTGCATTGGGCATTGCAGTGAACTAACCAATACATACATTTTTATAGGCAAAAGGCGGAGGCAATCGCTCGTCAATTAAATGCAATGGACAGGTTTCTCACCAAGGAAGAGCTGGCTGATCTGGATGAAAAGGAGCTTCAAGCTCGCATAGAGCAGATCGAGCAAATGAATGCGGATTTTGGTGCCGCTCAAACGAGCCTTAAAAGGCTAGACTTACTGCAGTTGGCCAATGACGCCCGACTGGACTTCGCCAATATCTATATCAAGGTCAGGACCAAGCTGTCACGGGAGTTGGCGGCTGCTCGCACGGTTAATGCTGCGCATTCCACGGCCCGGCACCCTCTCGAGGAGCATTCATCTGCGTTAGCCTATGATATTATAGGCCATTCTCGACTGCCCGAGTTGCAGCTTCCCCAATTTAGTGGAGACTATATGGAATGGCAAGAATTCCACTCGATGTTTACGACCATGGTGCACAAGGAGTCGCGAATACCGGTCATCGAGAAATTCCAGTATCTCCGTGGATGCCTACATGGAGCTGCGCTGGACACGATTCGATCTTTGGAATTGTCTGAGGAAAATTACGACGAGGCGTTCAATTTATTAAAGTTGCGATTTGATAATAAGCTTATGCATTTTCAGGCACACGTCAAGGCTTTTTTCGGTCTGCAAGGGGTGGAGAAGGGCTCAGCCAACGGCTTGCGTGCGCTCAGCGACAAGATCAATTCGCACTTACGTGCTCTTCGGACCTTGGCAACGCCTCAGGAGATTTCGGATGGGTTGCTGGTTTGCATCATAAGCAAGAAATTGGACCACAAGACGCAGGTGAAATGGGAGGAGAGCCTGCTGACCTCAAGATTGCCTCTCTGGCCAGACATGTCTTCATTCTTGGAAGCGAAGTATCGGATGCTGGAGAATTTGGCATCGGCTATGGTAACAGCTCGTAGCCAGCAGGTGGGAGAAAATGAACTTAGCACCCTTATCGCCTCCACTAGCGACATCCTAGCCCTACATGTACCTATTGCAATTCCTGTCAGCATTACATATCTAGATGTCAGGCATTCCTAAATCTCCCTGCTTATGATCGATATAAAGAAGCAAAGAAGCGGCACTTGTGTTTAAACTGCCTCAACAAGGGCCATGAATTGCAGAGGTACAGGTTAGGATCTTGCAGGCATTGCCTGTACAAGTATCATACGCTGCTCCACATCCAATCGAGCGCTGCTGCATCATCTTCCTCATCACCGACCGAGGAATCGAGCCAGCAACGCGCCGCAGCTGTCCTTCTAGCAAGTGGTTCTTCTAGCCCTCCCCTCCAACCAGGAATCGCAGCCTTGCCGAAACGTGTTGCTACCTACTGCCCTCGTCCATGTCACAGATCGTTATGGAAAGCTGATCCCATGTCGTGCCATCTTAGATTCTGCATCGCAGGCAAATTTCATAACGTCAAGACTTGCTAATCAGTTGCAATTATCTCATCACTCGTCTCATTTTAACATCTCCGGTATTGGGAGATCTATTCTACCTTTGACCAACTCTGTGCATATAGTTGTACAATCCCAGGACGCAAGCTATCGCGATTCGCTCGCTGCAATTGTCACCAACTCAATAACGGAAAGGCAGCCCAACTTTAACCTGGATGCAAAGGATTGGCCAATTCCGAAAAATGTGAAGCTAGCTGACCCTAAGTTCTTCAAGCCCCAACAAGTCGATTTGCTGATAGGAGCTGGCCTATTCTTCGACCTATTGTGCGTCGAACAGATACGGCCGTCGACGCAACTGCCAATATTTCAAAGGACAAAGCTTGGTTGGATAGCGTCAGAAAGCATAAGCAGCTCAGAGGTTAATAAAACAGCGTAAGCTGTTTCTGAAGGTTCCCCTCACATCTTCGCTCACGATTTTAGTCTCACAATGCTGAACTACCGCAAGCTGGCTCAACGGCGCCAGGATTCCGCCGATCGAGATCAGCAACGCGGGCAGCAGTTGTGCGAGTGCCAGGAGCAGGCGGAAAAACTGCGATCGGAGAATCAGGAGCTTAAGGCCAAGTTTGGGACAAAGTTGGCGCAGATAGGTCTCGTTCAGGACATTGCTCTATATAAGCGCCAAATGCAGGAACTGCAGCGTGACCTTACCGATACAGCAAAGGGTTTTATATCCATACTTAACGAAATTCGAACATCAACTTCTAAAATTTCTACCTTGCTAAATTCCCCGCCGTTTCATGAAATTACAGAAATTCCCGATGACTTGGACGTGCCCTCCACAAACCATTTTCGATATGAAGCGCCGATTTCTGCATTTTACGATCTATACGGGACTCATCGCAGCATCAGTCAATATCAAGGCCGTCATCCACGCCCAAAGAGGACTCTTCAAAAAGGCCGTTAGAAAGATAGCGGTCCTGCCCCTTCAGGGTGGATCTGTTGAAAACCTTTGCCTTCCAACGGGTGTGAATGTTCGGGGCAGATCCCCACCAAAAAGCGGCTGGCCAAATATAATTTATTGGCCTTCAGCCGCATATTTGCAATTCTACATATTCATACATATATACATATTCTGTAAACTCTTGCACTTGCTTGCCCTGCTAAACGTTCTCTCAAAGCTCGCTCTTCTCTTCGTTATCTATGCTCGGCGTTATCTATGTTTGCCGAACGAAGAGAAGCTGCGCTCAGCGATCGGAGCGACAATGCTAGCAATGGGAAGGGCAAGCAAGGGCCACTCGCCGTTTAGACATCACCCATTAAAGAACATTCGTAATTTTATTTCTGCGCCGCGTTTTGTTTATTGTAAATAATTATTCGGCCGATCGGGGATAAAAAGCATTATCCCCACATCAAATTTGGTGACCCCGACGTGATCGTCTGAATAGCGGAGTCAATTACATAGCATTCGAAAGCCTCAACAAAATTTTCGGCGTTTTGCGCACAATTCGGTGCCAAAACCTATATACATATTTGTACCGTTGCTGGCCTTACAGTTTTTCGTCGCGGCAGTACAGTGCAGTGCATTGGGCATTGCAGTGAACTAACCAATAAATACATTTTTATAGGCAAAAGGCGGAGGCAATCGCTCGTCAATTAAATGCAATGGACAGGTTTCTCACCAAGGAAGAGCTGGCTGATCTGGATGAAACGGAGCTTCAAGCTCGCATAGAGCAGATCGAGCAAATGAATGCGGATTTTGGTGCCGCTCAAACGAGCCTTAAAAGGCTAGACTTACTGCAGTTGGCCAATGACGCCCGACTGGACTTCGCCAATATTTACATCAAGGTCAGGTCCAAGCTGTCACGGGGGTTGGCGGTTTCTCGCATGGTAAATGCTGCGCATTCCACGGCACGGCACCCTCTCGAGGAGCATTCATCTGCGTTAGCCTATGATATTATAGGCCATTCTCGACTGCCCGAGTTGCAGCTTCCCCAATTTAGTGGAGACTATATGGATTGGCCAGAATTCCACTCGATGTTTACGACCATGGTGTACAAGGAGTCGCGAATACCGGTCATCGAGAAATTCCAGTATCTCCGTGGATGCCTACATGGAGCTGCGCTGGACACGATTCGATCTTTGGAATTGTCTGAGGAAAATTACGACGAGGCGTTCAATTTATTAAAGTTGCGATTTGATAATAAGCTTATGCATTTTCAGGCACACGTCAAGGCTTTTTTCGGTCTGCAAGGGGTGGAGAAGGGCTCAGCCAACGGCTTGCGTGCGCTCAGCGACAAGATCAATTCGCACTTACGTGCTCTTCGGACCTTGGCAACGCCTCAGGAGATTTCGGATGGGTTGCTGGTTTGCATCATAAGCAAGAAATTGGACCACAAGACGCAGGTGAAATGGGAGGAGAGCCTGCTGACCTCAAGATTGCCTCTCTGGCCAGACATGTCTTCATTCTTGGAAGCGAAGTATCGGATGCTGGAGAATTTGGCATCGGCTATGGTAACAGCTCGTAGCCAGCAGGTGGGAGAAAATGAACTTAGCACCCTTATCGCCTCTACTAGCGACATCCTAGCCCTACATGTACCTATTGCAATTCCTGTCAGCATTACATATCTAGATGTCAGGCATTCCTAAATCTCCCTGCTTATGATCGATATAAAGAAGCAAAGAAGCGGCACTTGTGTTTAAACTGCCTCAACAAGGGCCATGAATTGCAGAGGTACAGGTTAGGATCTTGCAGGCATTGCCTGTACAAGTATCATACGCTGCTCCACATCCAATCGAGCGCTGCTGCATCATCTTCCTCATCACCGACCGAGGAATCGAGCCAGCAACGCGCCGCAGCTGTCCTTCTAGCAAGTGGTTCTTCTAGCCCTCCCCCTCCAACCAGGAATCGCAGCCTTGCCGAAACGTGTTGCTACCTACTGCCCTCGTCCATGTCACAGATCGTTATGGAAAGCTGATCCCATGTCGTGCCATCTTAGATTCTGCATCGCAGGCAAATTTCATAACGTCAAGACTTGCTAATCAGTTGCAATTATCTCATCACTCGTCTCATTTTAACATCTCCGGTATTGGGAGATCTATTCTACCTTTGACCAACTCTGTGCATATAGTTGTACAATCCCAGGACGCAAGCTATCGCGATTCGCTCGCTGCAATTGTCACCAACTCAATAACGGAAAGGCAGCCCAACTTTAACCTGGATGCAAAGGATTGGCCAATTCCGAAAAATGTGAAGCTAGCTGACCCTAAGTTCTTCAAGCCCCAACAAGTCGATTTGCTGATAGGAGCTGGCCTATTCTTCGACCTATTGTGCGTCGAACAGATACGGCCGTCGATGCAACTGCCAATATTTCAAAGGACAAAGCTTGGTTGGATAGCGTCAGAAAGCATAAGCAGCTCAGAGGTTAATAAAACAGCGTAAGCTGTTTCTGAAGGTTCCCCTCACATCTTCGCTCACGATTTTAGTCTCACAATGCTGAACTACCGCAAGCTGGCTCAACGGCGCCAGGATTCCGCCGATCGAGATCAGCAACGCGGGCAGCAGTTGTGCGAGTGCCAGGAGCAGGCGGAAAAACTGCGATCGGAGAATCAGGAGCTTAAGGCCAAGTTTGGGACAAAGTTGGCGCAGATAGGTCTCGTTCAGGACATTGCTCTATATAAGCGCCAAATGCAGGAACTGCAGCGTGACCTTACCGATACAGCAAAGGGTTTTATATCCATACTTAACGAAATTCGAACATCAACTTCTAAAATTTCTACCTTGCTAAATTCCCCGCCATTTCATGAAATTACAGAAATTCCCGATGACTTGGACGTGCCCTCCACAAACCATTTTCGATATGAAGCGCCGATTTCTGCATTTTACGATCTATACGGGACTCATCGCAGCATCAGTCAATATCAAGGCCGTCATCCACGCCCAAAGAGGACTCTTCAAAAAGGCCGTTAGAAAGATAGCGGTCCTGCCCCTTCAGGGTGGATCTGTTGAAAACCTTTGCCTTCCAACGGGGGGTGAATTTTCGGGGCAGATCCCCACCAAAAAACGGCTGGCCAAATATAATTTATTGGCCTTCAGCCGCATATTTGCAATTCTACATATTCATACATATATACATATTCTGTAAACTGCACTTGCTTGCCCTGCTAAACGTTCTCTCAAAGCTCGCTCTTCTCTTCGTTATCTATGCTCGGCGTTATCTATGTTTGCCGAACGAAGAGAAGCTGCGCTCAGCGATCGGAGCGACAATGCTAGCAATGGGAAGGGCAAGCAAGGGCCACTCGCCGTTTAGACATCACCCATTAAAGAACATTCGTAATTTTATTTCTGCGCCGCGTTTTATTTATTGTAAGTATTTATTCGGCCGATCGGGGATAAAAAGCATTATCCCCACAATTAGAGTACGCTTTGACTTCGAGAGGTGTTTAACTACTTCTTAATTAGTTGGGTGGACGAAGTTTGACCGAACAATGTTTCTATCTACAACTAAAAATGTTAGCCATTAAATATTTTTTTTCGACTTTTCCTGAGTTTTCAAAGTTTTCGGAGAAAAACACCGAAAAAAATTATGAAATTTGAATGCTCTTCCAGACATTAAGCTGCAGATGCATTTGTCAGCTTTTCAGAACTGCAAAATTAAATACATCCAGCTATAAGAAATATAAGTTACTTGTAAAATAGAAGGACTACCTCTGTAAAAATAAACCAATTGTTCAGGGCAGCCGCAAACTTCCGCAGCGCGCTATGGAGAGCGCTCTGGTGCGCTCTTGTACGCTCTTGCACACGGCACTCAGGAGACCCGCCCGGCGCTCGGGCGCCCACTTGCTTGAGCGGGAGTTTTGAGTTACGCTCCCACCCCCGTTACGATTGTTCGCCGTCTTGTTCGGAATACCTACCTAGGAGAAGGAGAAGCGCACCCCAGCAACCTTAGGCGGATCGCTCTACCAGGAAAACCAAGATAAGTACCACTTACAAAACACCAGTGAAGTGCCGTGATCTTTTTTTTTCCATCCAATTCCAAGTGGCTATTCTGTTTGTTCTCCGATCTTCCGCTCCTCCTAACTACGTACATCAGTACACCCACACACCAGAGTTAACGGCATATTCTTGTCCGCATTCGTCTATATCCGCCTACATATATACATATATATTGGCTGCATATTCTTGCGTCTATATATATATATATATATATATGTATATGTACTAGTCCGCACTTAAACGCACCTACGTCCATTTATATTTAACTGCATATTCTTGCCCGCATTTATCCATATCCGCATACATTTTATTTATTTATTTATTTATTTATTAACAATTATCTGCTAATAATGCCATATAAATTAGAAAGAGAACTAAAGATAAAGTATAATAAAATTGAAACAAAAAATTAAAATTAAAATTACAGGTTAGCAGAGTTTAGGTGGTTGTAAATGCAAAATGCTATATGTTTAAGGGTTAGTTCAGGGGATATGATATGGTAAAGGGTATTATAATTATAGCATAAAACCCTGAAAGGTTCATGCTGGGCATAGTTTGACCTAAATAAGGGTAATCTGATAGGTCTCAAAGAACGAGTAGAACGAGAGGGAACCGTAAAGTCAATCTGACTCAAGAGATTTTGGGAGTCCACCATCCCGAGAAGGAGCTTGTGCACGAACATTACCCCATTGCATATTCTGCAATAGTGTAACGAAGGTAGGTCAATAAGTTTTAGCCAAAATCTGTAAGGTGGCAGGATTCTACCTGAGTCCCAGTGTAAATTACAACGAGCGAAAATTAAAAATTGTTTCTGAACTGATTCGAGAATAGCTTGCTGCTCCCTATACTGTAGACTCCACACACAGGAACAATACTCCAATATCGGGCGCACTAACGAAATGTACAATTGTTTGGTCACATACGGGTCGTCAAACTCCTTGGACCAACGCTTGATAAATGCTAGAACACCCTTAGCTTTATTAGCTGTCGCAGCTATGTGGATATTAAAACACAGTTTATGATCAAATAATACTCCAAGATCATTTGAACTCGAAAATCGATCCAATACATGATTACGAAGAGAAAAAGATACAAAATGTGGAGCACGACGGTAGAATGTCATAAGCTAGAATTTCGAGAGGTTCAAAAATAGAAGATTTCTTGAGCACCACAATAGCAATTCGTTTAGGTCCAGCTGAAGGTGTGTGTGCAAGTACCAGTCGGAGTAGGGCAGACAGATTTTAACGTCATCCGCATACATTAATGTATGTGAGAATGTTATAACTTGGGGTAGGTCGTTCACAAATAAAATGAAGAGGAGCGGACCCAAATGACTACCTCGTGGCACACCAGATGTAACATTAACGATCTCTGATAAAACATTAGTAAATAAGACCAGTTGTGTACGATTAGAAAGGTACGACGAAATACAACTTAGAAGATTACTAGGGAAACCTAATAAGGACAGCTTCTGAATTAATAGAGTATGGTTAACCGAATCAAATACCTTACTAAAATCCGTAAAAATAACATCAGTTTGCAAACCGCTCTGAAATCCACGGTTGATTATGGAGGAAAACTCGAGCAGATTGGTGGTTGTTGACCAATGTTAAAAAAAACCATGTTGTGAAGGAGATATCAAGCTAGAACAAAGGTGTTGCAATTTCCGGGTAACCAGGAACTCAAGGAGCTTAGGAATGGCAGAGAGCTTTGCAATGCCTCGGTAATTTTCTATGTTGGATCTGGAGCCCTTCTTGTGAAGCGGAATTATGTACGACTCATTCCAAATTACGGGGAGACAAGACTGTTCCAAGGATAGATTGAAAAGAAAGGTTAAGGGTTGGCATAAGGACTGGGCACAATGTCTTAAAATGCAACTAGGCACTTTATCAGGCCCCGCAGAAAATGAAATCTTCAAAGACTTCAAGCCATCAAGCACAACGCTTTCCTCAAAATATGGTTGAAAAATGCTATTAGAGTGAGGCAAACGGTAGGGATACGGAGTGGATGCGTTATAAATATGAGAGGAGTAAGACGACTGGAAAAAGGTTGCAAATAAGTTTGCAGAAGATTCAGAATTGTTTAGATAATGAAGGGACGGAGGAAATTCCAAAAGAAGGAAATTCTGCTTTGAGTAGACCTCAGCATCAGAATTAGGAGGAATATATGAGCAGGTTAGATAGATAAAAGCCATGTCAACACGGACTTTGACTGCAATGAACTCAATCCCATGGGTTATGTGGAAAGGGAATAGCTCCGATGAGAAGTCAGTTTTAACTGCAATCAGAACTCCACCAGCATACGATTCACGATCCATTCGATAAATGATGAAATTGTGACCAAAATTTTCGTGATCATGAACAGTGGAGTTGAGCCATGTTTCGGAAAAACATATCCGCATACATACATATTGGTTGCATATGCTTGTGTCTATATATGTACTAATCCGCAATTAAGCGCACCTACATCCATATATATCCCAACCGCATATGCAGTTTTATGTGTATATAGTTCGGATCATATATATATATATATATATGTATATATGTATATCCGAACTATATACACATAAAACTGCATATTCTTGCACATCCGTAAAACTGCATATTCTTGCACATCCGAACATACATATTTTACCCATCTACATACGCAGCCCAACATATGTACATATATAAATCATTTTTCTGAATCTACACTTATTTTTTCCATACCCGCATACATACATATATATTAGCGGCATATTCTTGCGTCTGTACATCCACACCTCCCCGCACCTACATCCATACATACAAGCAGCAATAGCGGTGCCTGCTTTTGCTCGTTTTCGCGTTCGCCTCTCCACCGATGCGCACTTTTTTTTTGTTGGGAGAGCAGATTATTGGCGCCGCTCTTGCGCATAACGGAGCGCCAAGCGACTCGCTACCCTGTATTTTGAGGGTGTATCGTTTACGGTGGTGGCTTGTCCGGTGACGCGCTACCCTACTTTGGGCGGGTATATTGTTTTTGGGTGTCACTTGACACCGACTCCCAAAATTAGGGACCGATCGCCTTGGTATAACCAAGCGCCTCCGAATTGCCAACAAGTCAATACCAAAGGGTTGTTGGGTCCATTTTCCGTGTCCATTCGCCCGACACTTCCGCTTCCGTTTCGTTGTTCTCAGCGGGGGAGGTCAGAACATGCCCACTGGTAACGAGGACAGAAAAAAACTTTTGCCATTGCCAGCTCCAGGTAGTAGCACACCACGTAGTGGTTCCGCCCCAGGAACACCTACCTCGGTGACTAAACCGATAAAGTTACCCGGTACGCCTAAGCCGAGTACGAGTTCCGCGGCAAAGAGCAAATCGGTCCTGTTCCCTTCGCCAGTCACGCTAAAGGTGCCAGCTCTTCCACCTACCAGCCCCATCAGCTCACGACGCACTTCTCCAATGGCCCAAACAGCATTCATCCGCACGTGCGAAACTGGTAGCAGCCTTTGGCAGGCTGACCAGCTTGAAAGACCGTTTTACCGCTTCCGGTACCAGCACGCCATCTCCCGCTATCGCTCAGGTCCGTAGAGACCGCTTACAGAGCATGTGAGCAAAGGTGGATGCTGAATTCGAGGCCTGCTCCATTCCGTCGGTGGACGAGGATCCTGACACCCAACTAGACATCCAAGCCATGTACGACACGTGCTGTGACGATTATGAACGGTGCCTAGACGGCCTTACGGTCCAATCGGCCAGCCCAGTGGTCCGTCCTCCTGCACAGCCGGACTCCAATGGCGGCTGTCGACTGCCACCCTGTGACATCGAAGTTTTCACAGGGGATTACGTTCGCTGGCCTACTTTTCGGGACCTCTTCACAGTCTATAAATGGCATAATCCTAGACTCCCACCCGTAGAAAAACTGTACTACCTCGTCTCTAAGACCAGTGGCGATCCGAAGGCCATCGTTGGGCCATCGTTGAGCCATCGTTGAGCCATCGTTGAGCCATCGTTGAGCCATCGTTGAGTCCCCGCTGACCAACGACGGCTTCGAGGCGGCATGGGATGCCCTTCGTGACCGATATGAGAACCGACGGCTCCTGGTGACCAACCAGATTCACCTTCTCCTCTCTTTGCCTTACATCGGGTCTGATTCAAGTCGTGCTCTGAAAGAACTTCAAAGTACGATCCAGGGAGTTCTAACCGCACTCGCCCACTCCCAGGTCTCCACTGAGAATTGCGCTTCCAGATTGCCGAGATTAACCCACGCGTTGTCGGAAGAGTCCATAACCGACAAAAAGAAAATGCCGTCATGGAAGGAGATGGACTCCTCCTCAGTCAACGGTATCTGACGCTAGAGGCGATCGAGAGCCACCCTTCAAATCCGCATAGTTCCAAAGGCGATCCGAATCCGCCGCCTTCTCAAAATAACCTGTTCCGGTCCCAAGGGAGTCCTATTCCTAGGCGGGTTCACTCGTTCGAGACAACAGTGAATCCGCAGAGGAGGACATGTGATCTCTGCTCCACAGAGAATCATCCAATCCGTGATTGTCCAAGCTTCCTCAACATGACCGTTGATGCTCGTTCCAGCTACATTAAATAGAAACAGCTATGCCTGAGCTGCTTCGCACGAGGACATCAGATCCGAGAATGCCAAAGCGCCCACAACTGCATCACTTGTAGGGAACGGCACCACACGCTGCTGCAACGTGGCTATCCAAGTTCCAGCGAGCCGACTTCCACATCCGTACAGCACCCAAGCTCTTCCGCAGCCTTGTCAAACGTTCAGTCTTATTTCGCTTCCGGTACAAGTGCGGTCCTCCTAAGCACGGCCATGATTAATATTTGCCATCTGGAGACCATTTTTCGCGCCCGCGCTTTGATCGACTCTGGCTCCGAGGCCACGTTCCTTACGGAACTTCTAGTCAGCATGATCCAACTGCCGTTCTAACCTATCCAGGCACAGGTCTCCGAAATTAATCATACTGTATCCGCTCAGTCGAAGAAGCTCTGCAATTTTTCCATCCGTTCTTCTACTATGTCGGGTTTACAATTAAACGTTACAGCTTACGTTATTTCGGAGGGGACAGCGAATATTCCCTCGCATCCGATCATTTAAAATTTGCTGATAGACTTGCCTAGCCTTCCGTTGGCGGATCCTACCTTTTTTGAGAGCTCACCAATCGATGTCCTGATTGGAGCTGACATCCTACCATCCGTATTGTTAAGCGGCTTACAGACGAACATATGTGGTTCTCTCCTCGGGCAAGAAATAGTTTTCGGTTGGATGCTCTCTGGGCCAGTGTCTCATACGGCCGTTCAGAGAGCCCCACAAGTTGCATCCTTTTCGAGTCAGGTGTCTAGGGTACCTACGCGGGCTCTCGAGTATACAAAAGCAATCCCCTTCCGGCTTTCTCCGCAGAATTGCTAGGACGGTCTCCTACGGTTGACCGACGGGAAGATATCCGTAAGAATCACTGTTTTGGCGATCAGAACTCCATGACAATGTCCCATGCCCAAGGTGGGCCTTTAACCCGCTTACACTTTCGTAATAATGCTTCGTCGACACCTTCATCTCATCCTAGATTTCCGCATCCATCCTTGGGCCCACATTCCCGCGATGACCGTATCATTGAGAACCGACGCGCTTGCGGTCTGAGCTCCTACCGATGCCAAGTCTGTTCAGGAGTGCATCCGCTACGGACCTGCCACCACTTCCTACGGTTGAGCCCTGTGAAGAGGCTCCGAGCCGTACTTATAAATAAGTACTGCACGAACTGCCTGGCTCATCAGCATTCCGGCGGTGATTGTCGCAGTGGCGTGCTGTGCAGGGAGTGTGGCAAGAATCACCACACGCTACTTCACATACCCGCGTAACGTCGTGCAGCCCACTCAGCCTAAGCATCTTCGTCGCCATCTCCTGCGTCCCGAGCTGAACGCCCTCGTAGTCCCGCCAGCCAGCGTTTCGGAGGAATTGCAGCAGCGTCACCGTTGGTTTCAGCATCCCAGCATCCAGGGATACCGCCGCCATCTGTAGACTTTCTTTTAATATACAAAACGCTCAATTATACTTTGCAATCCTGCAAGGGGGGGGAGGATGTTCAGGGCAGCCGCAAACTTCCACAGCGCGCTGTGGTGAGAGCGCTGGTACGCTCTCGTACGCTCTTGCACACGGCACTCAGGAGACCCGCCCGGCGCTCGGGCTCCCGCTTGCTTGAGCGGGAGTTTTGAGTTACGCTCCCACCCCCGTTACGATCGATCGCCGTCTTGTTCGGAATACCTACCTACGACTTCGATTACATATACATAACGTTGTGAACCTTAGTTACTACATATTACTGAAAACATTAGTTAGAACATTAGTTACTACATATTACTGCAAATAAACTGAAGTGAGTGAAGTGGAACCTATAGGTCGATGGTATGATTTGACTGGCTGGGCACTGAGAATAACTGGTGATCCGCCCCCTACAAACACAAATTTTAATAGATTCTTAAGAAAAAATTAAACCTAGAAAAATAAAAAGATTTTTAAATCTCCAAATCTATCAGAAAAAGTCAGTTTAGGTGACAGCGGAAATGTCGTGTTGACTAGTGTTATTAGCAATATTTCAAGAATTTGGCGTGCTGCGACAAAAGAAACTAGAATCGGTAGTGTCGTCCTGCAGTTACAGGAATGGTGGCATTGGTTCAGACTTTTCCCCTACTCTACGACTAATTTCATTTCAGAAGCGATAGAACAGTAAATCGGTTTCATTATACTATATATTTTAGAACTCTCATTGCTAAGTTCCATCATAATTATACAAGTAAGGCTATTATTTCGAGATTATCTCTAGTTTTTACGGCGGAAATATTTATCTATGTAGATGTGTTGAGGCTTAGAGTAATGGAAAATGATATGGGTATACAATATATGGTATGATTATAACCCAATGATTTCAGAATGGTACTCGAGTTTAAGGTTAATACTTATATCGTAATCACTTATAGTGAGTAATCATAGTAATCTTCATAGGATTTTCTTAGTCTTGTTTTTCTTTTTAATTTTAATGATATTTGTTCGGGCGAGGCCCGAGTGTAATTCTCTTATTTTGTTCTCGTACTCGTATTGTACTTTC
The DNA here is from genome assembly GCA_037356375.1 of Drosophila affinis. Taxonomy (NCBI): domain Eukaryota; kingdom Metazoa; phylum Arthropoda; class Insecta; order Diptera; family Drosophilidae; genus Drosophila; species Drosophila affinis. The sequence continues at coordinate 20,893,873 of JAZHFB010000003.1, forward strand.
TATGCTCTTACTGTTTCACTCTCTTACTCTCTGTCAACATCATGCTCTCACTTATCATCTATTATCTATGCTTCTTAACTCTCTTTTTCTCATCTATGCGTCCTCACGGCATAGCTAAGTGGACGGCAGCTGCGTCTGCTTAAAATCAGTTACAAGTTACCGCTTGATATAGTTAGCGCACAGACCTTTTTTTGTCCCAACTATTATTTGGCACGAGAATTGCTCGCTTGCCTCCCCAAGTTTTGTTAACTCTCTAATACAACTCTCTCTTGTTAAAGGCTCTGGCATTTTCGGCCAACCTCACTTTACAAAATCCCATACAATAAATTATAACGTTTTTGAATTCAAACTTTTGTGAAAATTCTTAATCTATAGTCAACGAAAAAGCTCGTTGTCTCAACAATATTCATACTTTAGATTTCATAATGATATGTATAGTAACTAATCTTAACGTAGAAAAGGCCAACTTTGCTGTTAAGAACCGTACTCGGGTGAGGGCTCAACTCTACAAAGGTCATAGTCACATAATGAACGATCACTTTATATTTTACACACTCATGGACAGATGTCCAACGGCGAAAGATAGATTTCCCAACGGTGAAAGCTGAAATCGAGAATTTTGTTTGAGGAACATATGTGTGATGAAGTCCATCTAACCACTCCGCTAGTCGGACCCATAACTCGTTCAGGGCCCTCTCACCAGTAGAAAGGGCTACGCCCGCCTAACTCAGTTCAGACCACCTCAACACATCCTTTAAGACTTAGTGTGTTCTTTAAGAACGAGGAGCGTCAACCCTTACGATGCAAGGGTTTATCTAATTCTATGATCTAAAAAGCGTGGTTCGCTGTACGTGCAACCTTAGGTTGCCTGTGAAGAGCAGGGGGTTGTGCCGCGGATCGCAGTTGCAACGCGCTCTACAGAGCGTGATCTGAGCGTCCGCATCACGCTTGCGACGAGCTTCGTGGTTGCTTCCCAAGACTTCGAGTCTCTTCCCAAGGGGTACTAAAGTACCTCGTCAGTAAGAGCCACCAGCTGGTATTGGCTGGGATCGGAAGCCTCAAGACGCCATCGTACTTGGCGTTCTAGAGCAGGGGTCCCAAAACGGACTCGGTTCCAAAGTGAGCACCCTGTTGCTGAAGTAGTTGTGCGCTATGTGCAGGCAGCCCGGGATGTGGAAAGTCCTTAGTGCCTCTAGCGTACGGCCCCAACCGGCCGAGTTCAAGGCGTTTCTTATATCAAGTGTCACCACCAGACAAGGACTTTGTGCCTGCATTCCACCGGGCTCCTGCTTTGTTTCCAGTACTCTGAAAATGGCGTATTTCGTCGACCTGGCGGAGATACCCCTAGCTGCTTCAATGGCTGCACTTGGCCCCATGCCAATCACCCTCTTGAAAACTTTCCCATCGTCACTTTCAGCGATCTTGCCAGCGCCGAGCTGTCCACGAACTGGTTTTCTGGCTCCATTCCGGATTCATTTAATTCACGTATTTCCTCTGAGCTGATTGATGGAGGTTATACCGGCCCACCCGGTCCTCGACGTGCCGTTGACCGGTACACCGCCTGAGTGCGGATTGGAAGTTGGTCGGTACCGTGACGTTTCCCAGTCCCCCCTGTGCAGGCCTCCTGCGGCCGGAATTATGCACCCCTCTTGACGTCTTTCGCTCAGCCTGTGGGTATGCTGTGGTTTGCGAGATTTATCTCGCAATGGAAAATTTGTTACTGTTCAAAACAAAGGAGAGTGTGGAAACTGTGTATGGGTGTCCCCTCCGCTCCTCTTCCTTGGATAGAGCACCGCTTTAAGACTGGTAAAATGCCCTAAATGGTTCGCTTTTGCCGCAAGCGCCCAACTTGTTACCTACCCGCCTTTTGGACTACACCTGATCACCTGGAATTTTTATACATGTTTCCATTTTTGTATACATATGATTTTTACATCTGCTTCTACATTTCATAATGTACATGTATAACTACATATTCGAGACATACAAGTGTTTGCTAGAGAGAGAGAGGGAATGAGTTAGCGCTTGGCAGGTGTTGCGTAGCCACTGAAATTTAATTTCATTCTTCTGGCGATAATAGTGATCCGACCTGATCCAGATTCGGCAGTCTGCAGTAGACACGGTCATTTCCCATGATTCTGCGTATTTGGTTTTCTTTTATCTTAAAATTTGTGGATTCCACAGATTTTCGTCTTTTGTGGGGGCGGAAGGGGGCGTGCGATTTTGAAATATTCTTTGAGTAATGTGATAACACAGGAGACTGGATACAAAACTTGATTGGTCTAGCTTTAATAGTCTCTGAGATATAGGCTCTAATGAAGACGGACGGACGGACAGACAGAATCACCAACCGTTTATCCACCCACACAGCCAGACTCCTATGGCGGCTGTCGGCTTCTTCAAATAACCGCACTAGCTCACGCTAGGGCCAATCGAGGGCTGCCTTTCCATTCCACACGGTTCGAATCTATCGCCATTCAGTAGCACTCCGTTCCGTTTCCAAAGGAGTCCTGTTCCAAGGAGGGTTCACTCCATTGAGACCACAGCGAGTCCGATGTGGAGGACGTGTAATCTCTGCTCCAAAGAGAATCATCCCATCCTTTTGTGTCCTCACTTCCTTCAAATGACCACTGATGTTCCAGCTTCATAAGCAAAAAAAGCTTAGCTTCAACTGCTTCGCATAAGGCCATCAGAGTCAAGAATGCCAGAGGGCCCACATCTGCGTCACTTGTGGGGAACGGCACCACACGCTGCTGCACCGTAGCAATCCAATTTCCAGAGAGTCCAGTTTCAGTCCGTACAATATCTGAGTTCTTCTTCACTCATCCAATCGCTCAATTTTCATGTTTACTTCGATCCGGCACAGGTGTTACCAGTGTCTGGCGTCTGTGTCTGTGGTCTCGAGAATTGCCAAGAAAGCTGTCAAATTTATGTTCAACAGGGCTGCGATCCTTCCTCGGGCCTTGCTTAGTGTTGGGTGTTCCCTAATTTAGGTGGGTATCTCCGCACGGACGCTTGACAAATTTCTCGACTCGGTCTGCCGGCAGCAGTTTATGGTCCAAACACCTCGGAGGCCACTTCCCCAACAGAATAGTTTCAGTCGATTGGAGCACGCACTATTCCATTTTCCTTCGTCTTCGCAGCTCTGGCAGCTCTTGTTTTTCCTCCTCAATGTTTACCCGACTGGCGACGGAGATGAACTGTGCTAGTTCTGTGAGTAGGTGTAAATCCTGCCTGCGAGTGTACATCTGATATTCTGGTCTGAGTTTCTGTTCCCGAGTGTACTGGGCTCGCTGCACCATCAGTTGTAGCTCGATCTTGTAATCCAGGAAGAATTTCCTGGGCTTTTGTTTCCGACTTCGGATGATGTCTTCCAAGCGTTGGAAATATCTCGGGGGCAGAAAGAAATTTAAAAAATTCCTTTCGAAAATCTGTCCAGTTCTGGTACTGCATCTTGAAGGTCCTGAATCACCCTTCGGCCTTACCTGTCTAGAGGCCGGAGATGGCCGTTGATTGCTACTCAGGACTTTCTTCTTACGATTCAAATTGCTTCTCTTGTCTCTGGACGAACACTAGTGGGCCTCTTGGCCGTCGAACGTAAGTCCCCATTTAATAAGCTTGTCCGCTAATATGGAATGGTATAGTTCTCCTCCAACTGGGCTGACGATTCGGAAACCCCGCAGTTGGTAATGTTTCTTTGAAGTCGATGGCTCGGCCGCTGTGGCGCGGGTTCCCTTGGCACTGGGTCCTGTCTTTTGGCCATATGGCCTGTTTCGGATATGGCCCCTGGAACATTTCCCGGGGGGCACGCTGTTGCCGTTGCTGCCGATCGGTGTCGCTGCTGTAATTTCGCGGTGTCCGATGTTAGATCCTTTGTTCGTGCTGTGCAGCTCTGGGATTAGCAGTTGTCGTTGTATTTGAAAAAATCGATGCGGGTATTTGCCTTCGAAAGCCGACGGCTCGGTCGTTGATTCACGATGTCAGTTCTTAGTCACACTATTTTAGTTACGTTCCAGACAAAACAAATAATTAGCAGATTCCTTTTCCACAGTGCTGGCCATGCCTATTGCTCGCGCTGTTCCCGCCCTTCTCCTTGCGTTCACTTTCACCTGCACGTGGTCGTGTTGTGCCACCCTTCGCCTGGGCGCCTGCTATGTACTTCTACCTGGCTGATAGCTTGCACGTGGGCTCGCTGTTTTTACTTGCAGTGTAGTTGCTGTTTGCTAATGATTAGACTACTCCCACTACTCCCACTACTCACTACACTCGTAACCCTTTTTCTTAAGTCCCTGCTATGGCGAAATCTATATGGAAGTTCCTTTCTAAGGCCAGGGCACAGCGTTCCAGTCTGTCCAGAGCCCAATCCCCAATACAGAAAATGTATATTGAAGGCCGTAGAGAGAATTTTAAGGCGTGTGGGCTTGGCGGGTTACGCCTAGAGTAGCATTAGTCTAACTATTGCAAGATATATCCATTGGACTAAGCTTGAGCTCATTCCGTATTTTAAGCATGTGTAGAAGGCTGTCGTGGTCTTCTTTCTCTACTCTGTCTTTTATAACCCAATAACCAATTGATTTATAATCATCAACAAGACCATCAAATCAGTCAACACGACAGTACTGGCACCAGCCAAGAAAAGCTATCAAATCTCTGAGCAATCCGTTCGTGAAATCAGTTCGCTAGTTTTAGACCGGACTCCCAGCCAGTCTGATTTTCGGCATGTTTCGAATAACACACGCAGTCTGGCCGGTGGAAGGTAAGAGTGTGGGGTTGGGGATGTGGGTAAGTAGTGTTCGGGGATGGGAATGTTTGAGATACTTATACGAGGCGGCTTGCTGCTTCGCGAACATCCGCTGGCTGTCCGCGAAGCAGTATTTTCAGTACTCTCCCTAGGAATCGCAGCTAACCTACTAATTAGGTTGTTCCTTATACGCAACCTGCGACCCGTCCGGTGGCCTTAGCTAAGCTCCCACTGAGCCACCACACTAGCTCATCAGACCAGCTTAGCTTAATATGAATTTTGATGCATTCGTTAACATAACGTTAAAATAATTACATACTTCAGAATGATTTATTTAGTTAAAGTTTGTATTGCTGCAGTCCATGACTAAAACCAAACAAAATATTTGAAGAATAAAAACGACATAATAAAACTAATAAAGGAAGGCAAGCAGCACCACAGGGCCCACAAATAATACATTCTTGCCTTCTTTCATACAAAATTTGTAATTTTAACGGATTTTATTTGTAAACACAAGTACATAACAGTGTAACCGTAGGGCATGCACACCTGGTCACATTCAGCGGCTAGCGGAATATATGGAACTGTTTGCTAGTAAACTGTTTTCGGAACTGAGTAATATAATTTTGAATTTAGTTCACCACAAAAAAAACAATAAATATCCATATATTTAAAATAACCGTAAAATAATTTAACCATGAAAAAATGTTTCAATAATAAAGTATAAAAGTTTATTCTAAGAGTTTGAAATGCAGGATACAGAGAATATTAAAAATGTTATCACAGGGGAGTGTCGACTACCCTGTGGAAATTCTATAGTCATACAGTGCTGTCGCGTTTAATCATTAAAGGAGTTTGGACGGTAACCTCGTCATCGGAAAGATTTTGTTCAACTGAGTGAATTTCATCACTGCCGAGTCCTATGCAGACTCTACCGCTTTGAGATTGGTTTATATGATGCAAGGGTATTGTTCTTCCTTGTGGCTGAGGTAAAACATTTGATGCCGAAGGGATAGAGCTATTCGAAGCTAAAGATGATGCAGTTGAATGTCCAAGCAAAGATTGTGAATGATTATGACTATGCACTCTTGATTGTGGAAAAGAAAGTTGATGAAACGTCGATGTCGGTCTCGTTCCACTTATGTTGCAATTAAACTTTGGCCAAGCATTGTTCAAAGATTGGCGAGGAAGAGTACATTGGGAAATTGAGCTTGAATAGACGTGTGGAGTAACATTCTGAAATAAAATTTAAAAAGTTAGTTAGAATAATTTTATAATTCAATCTGTTAAGAATAAAATTAGTGACGAGTACTTAATCTTCTATCTATATATATACTCATCTCATGTCACGAAGGCTGGTCCGATTCCTTTAACATTGTTTTGTATATTATGAAGGTATGCGAGTAGGTGGTAAAGTGCTTTTAGTCTGAGTATAACCACCCATTAACTTTGTATAGTGGTCACATATTAAATATCAAGAATAAGATGGCACTCTCACACCTGCAGCCCTGTTGAGGTCGTGCAGAAAAAAAAATTCAATTCGTTTTTCTGGACTGATTCTGTTCGGTCCTGCTGTACTTATTGCCGAGGGCACCATTCTTCAAGAGCCGTATTCTAAAATCGGACGAACCAGATAGGTGAAGAGAGTCTTTGTTATGTAGGGGTCGTCAAACTCCTTTGACCACTTTATAAATCCAAGCACGCCTATGGCTCTGTTCACCATGGTAGAAATTTGTTCTGAAAACCTTAAATTGGGATCTAATAAAATACCAAGATCATCAATTCGGGTGATTCTCTCAAGAGAACCACCACAAAGGGTGTAAGGAACCAGAAAGGCGCTGGAGCGATGAAAAGTCATTACTTTACATTTTGAAGCATTAAGGTTTAATAAATTTGCACAACACCAAGACTGAAATCTATCGAGATCGGATTGCAACCTGGATTGAAAAGAAATGTCCTTATACTGGACACAGAGCTTAACATCATCCGCATACATAAGTACTCGAGAGTATGTTAATACAGAAGGCAGATCGTTTATGAAGAGTGTAAAGAGTAAGAAGCCTGGATTTTTGCCCTGCGGTACGCACGAAGTAAGCATAATTGGTGAAGACGGGGCGTTTTTGAAGCGGACTCTTTGAAAGCTGGATCAAAGATAGCTAGAGATCCATCTCAGGAGATTGATCGGGAAACCAAGAAGGTCATGTTTTAGTGGTGGGAGAGGAATTTTAAAGGACTCCTTTAAAGTTCGGGGGAAGCATTAAGTATTTATGGGCAGGGTGAATTATTATTGTATGTGTGTATGAAATTGGTACGTAAACCGTCCACAGTTTGGTCATCGCAACTAGAATTAGTTGGACTGCGGAGTGGATATCTTGATCTGATCCTATCCTCTGACTATTGCGATAGAGAAGGTATCCTATGATGTGCACAATGAGAGTGTGAAGTCACGGCGACAGCCTGTATGGATTTGCAATGGAAGATAAGTAACAGGCAGTTGTGGTACAGTTTCTGATACTGATTTTATTTTTATGGTAAAATTGTTGTTGAGGCAATTACGTTGCCTATAGGGTTAAGCATAATATGTTATTGTCTCTTATACCAACGGAGCTCATGCTGGCAGCGGCCGCTCATGAAGAGGGCGACGCTGCTAGAATAAATCACTCTTTCATTGAAGTCGAAACAGCGCACAAGTGTTTTCCTGTCGGTCTGTCCGGTTCCCGTGTCCCGAAACATTCAATATATCTGTGCTTAACGGCACAAACAGTGTTCAAGTGCAAAATTTGGATTTGCACCAAACATTTTGGCGCCCCCGGGTGGACACTGGATCTCGTACTGGATAGAAGTTGGACTAGATCAAACTTGGCGCTTTGTAGGATATCTCCATTGGATATCATCCCTCGCTCGTTGTTGTTGCTGTTCCTGCTCGTCATTGGACCGCTGGACCGTCGCATCGTCGCAAACTCTTGGTGCTGATTGTTGGTATTCCTAGTTGGTATGGACATGCATCGTTGTTCAAATTACCCTCAACAAATGCCACAGGTAAATTAAAGTGCCCAATAGAATTACCGACAATAAAACGGCCTGTTAATAAAGTATTTAACAAAGAGAAAGGCCCGTTATATGTATGTATGTATACCTTCACATATATTCAATTTACATATATTGTTTAATTTGAGTGATCACTGTACTTGTGGTCAACGACACCTCAAAGAGGAGCCGACAAGCAAAGAAGAAACGGTAATAGTTTCGCGCGCAAGCTCGGATCGCTGCGCATCATTCCCCCCCCCTTCGCCCGTCGTCGTCACAGATTTTCGTTTCTGCTTTGGACGAACGGTTTATGCTAGCACTTTCGTTTTATGCATAGTTCTGTGCTCTCTCGTTCTCTCGCTCTCGTAACGGCCAGTATAGCCGATCATAGCAACGTATTGCATCGCATAGCAGAGCATAGCCAGCAGAGCCGAGCCCCTAAGGTTTATGCTTGTTGCGGCTATTTCGTTTCGCTCTCTCTATCTCTCGGCATTAAACCACAGCATAGCAGCCAGAGAGCTAAGTCTCCAATTTGAGATCGGTAAATCTTGTTCGTGGAGCCTTTCTCACTCAGCTTAGAAACTGTTCCCGTCACATCATCTGTCCTCATCTTTGGAGTGCACATTCGCATTAGCTCCTCTCACTCAACTAGAAACTGTTCCCATCATAGCGTCCGTTCTCATATTTGGAGCGAACATAGACTTGAGTGATTTTTCACATTCGCTCGTCTCACTCAACCAGAACTGTTCCTATCACAGCGTCCGTTCTCATATTTGGAGCGAACATAGACTTGAGTGATTTTTTGCATTCGCTCATCTCATTCAATCCAGCAGCTTGTCCCATCGCATCAGCTGTTCTAATCGTTTAACAGAGCCTAATAAAGGTTGAGTGATTCTTGAGTGGAATCTACTGTTTAATAAAACCAATTATAAAGCAGCTTCACAATGACTGGAAAACGTCGTGGTGGTTCCGGTAGCAATACTTCTATCGTCGAAGAAGACGATTCAGGTGTGCTTCTGAGGAAGTTAAACGCAGTCAAACGGGATATTGACAGAACTGCGAAAGCAGTACAAAACAACAATATCTCGGCCAATCAATTCGAGCTGGAATGTCGCTTAAATATATTAGATGGCTACATAGATCGCGCATTCTCTCTGCAGTTGCAAATCGATGATATCGATCCAGATTTAGCATCGCGTTCCGAGCTCGAAGAATTGTGCGTGTCAACTAAAGCGTTGTTAATGGCCATTAAAAGACCAAATCCGCCTACTTGTTTGAACGAATCAGTTCTAAATACCACCATGTCACATACAAGGAACCTGCCCAAGATGAAATTGCCCAAGTTTGGTGGGAATTATTCAGAATTCAAAAATTTCATTGGTTTGTTTTCAAGCATCATTGATAGTGACATGTCTTTAAGTAACGTCGAAAAGTTCAACCATCTCTTGAATTGTTTAGAGAACGAAGCATTAGGCACTGTTAAGGCTTTCCCGGTGACAGATCAAAACTATTGCAAGGCTCTTGAGGCTCTAAAGCAGGTTTATGACAACGAGTGTCTCATGTTCCTTGATGGCGTAGCTAAACTGTTTGAGTTACAGGCGATGCAGGCGCCGTCGGCAAGTGCATTACGGTCACTTATTGACACGGCATCTGCCATATACGAGTCATTACTGTCAGTTGGGGATGACAAGGTTATTGCTCACGCCCTGCTAATACACCTCGTTCTGTCTAAAGTCGACACAAAAACCCATTCAAGATGGAAGGAAAATTTGGATTACCAAAAGGTTCCGTCGTGGTCCGAATTTGTAGCCGCATTAAACAAGCGCTATCAGCATTTGTCGGCTGAAGAATCCACGTCCGGGCGGTTAAGGGGTCGTAAGGGCTCGCAAGAGACAAAAAATAGGCATTCTGGGAAAACAGCGTTGGCTGTAACCCAAGCAAGCAGAGGCCAGGACACAAATTGTGCGTTCTGCAAATCAGCTGATCATGGCATCTCGAATTGTTCGTCTTTCTCAGCAGCGTCTGTCATGACTCGATTCAGATTTGCCAAGGGATTTCCCCTGTGCATTAATTGCTTGCGAAGAGGGCATAGTGTCTCAGCCTGCAAGTCGATACACTGCAGAGTATGCTCAAAGCCCCACCACACATTGTTGCATCGCTACAATGTTGACTCGGCGACAACGCCAACCGCCCGTGATGCGCTTGGGTCTCAGGGAGCCGTGGCAGCTGAAAGGTCGAATCAGTTGTCGTCAAATCATGCCATGGCAGCTTACTCTGATCAGGTAGTTCTGGCCACAGCAATTGTGGACATTAAAGGTGGCTCAAGTCAGCGACAGCCAGCCAGGGTACTTCTGGATTCTGGCTCGCAAGTAAATTTCATTACCGAGGAGCTCGCTCGGAATTTACAACTTAAACGAATTCGCAAAGATATAAGCTTAGTGGGAATCGGAAAGGCGAGCGTATCTGCACACCAAGTGGTGCAAACAACAGTGTGCTCTCGAGTTCGACAATTCGAAATAGCCACTGACTTCGTTGTATTAAAGTCAATTACGTCGTACCATCCTGAAAAAGCGGTTCCGTCAGACTTGCTGACAATTCCTAACGATTTCCCACTGGCCGATCCAGGTTTCCATAAACCCCAAAGAGTGGATCTGCTGCTAGGAGCTGACACATTCTTTGAGATATTGAAGGATGGCCAATTCAAACAACAAAACACGCTGACGTTGCAAAATACGGTCTTTGGGTGGGTGGTGTCTGGTCGTTGCAGATCCAACGGACCCCGAAGCAACGAAGCATGCTCTATGGTGAGCACGTTGCAGGAGTTGTGCCCTCTACAAAACCTCGTCAAACGTTTCTGGGAGTTGGAAAATGTTCCAAATGCGTCTATAGAGAGACTGTATACCCCCGAAGAAACGATGTGTGAAAAATCGTTCGTTGACTCCATCACACGATTACCCTCCGGTCGCTTGCAAGTTTCTTTGCCATTCAAGTCAAGCCCGACATCTCTCGGTTCGTCATTTGAGACAGCCAGAAGACGATTTTTGTCTTTAGAAAGGCGATTATGCCAAAAACCTGCCATGAAATCCATGTTTATGGAATTCATGGAGGAATATGTGTCGTTAGGCCATATGACGGCAGTAGAAAACTCAATTCCGGTAGAGCCGCATTGTTTCATACCGTATCAGTGCGTGGAACGACCTCAAAGTACAACCACTAAGCTCAGAGTGGTCTTTGATGCGTCGTGCAAAACTACGAGCCAAGTGGCGCTCAATGATTTGCTCATGGTTGGAGCAACCATCCAGCCGTGCCTATATGCCACGTTGCTGAGATTTCGCTGTCGCAAATACGCTCTTACAGCCGACATAACAAAGATGTACCGTCAAGTCCAAGTTGACGAGGCGCAGCGCCAATTCCAATTAATTATTTGGAGACGGACAAGTTCGGACCCTTTGCAAGTGTTCCGACTCAATACAGTGACGTATGGTACTGCCAGCGCACCATTTCTTGCTGTACGGTGTTTGAAGTATCTGAGCGACACTCATGCAAATTCGCATCCAATTGGCGCGAAGTCTCTTGCGTCGGATTTTTATGTGGATGATCTCCTTACAGGAGCAGACACAAAATCCGAGCTAAGTATATTGCGTCAACAATTGGTTGAAATCCTAGAGCCATCAGGATTTGTGCTGACTAAATGGGCTGCTAACTGTCAACTAGTCGATAGTCAGCAAGAAAATATGGTCATTTCGAATGGAGATCAGCAAGATTGTAAAACTCTTGGTCTGATATGGAACCCTCAGACAGACATTTTCAAATATAGTCTGAAGCCAATTGTCTCGTCCGAAACCACAACCAAGAGAGCAATATTATCTGTCATAGCCAGTCTTTTTGATCCCTTAGGCCTGCTATGTCCAGTAATTACAAATGCAAAGATATTCTTGCAGGAAATTTGGCTATTAAGCCTTGGTTGGGACGATCCCATTCCCTCGAACGTACATAAAAAGTGGGAATCGATGGCTTTAGATATGCAAAAATTGCATGACGTCACCGTTCCACGATTTATAGGAGCCAGCGCAAACACTCGATGTCAAATACATGGGTTTGCAGATGCGTCCACGCGAGCATATGGCTGTTGTGTGTATGTTCGGGTTTCCCATGCTAATGGAGTGTCCGTTAAACTACTAACGGCCAAATCTAGGGTGGCACCCTTAAAGACCAAAACAATTCCAAGATTAGAGCTATGTGCTGCTCATCTTTTAGCAAAGTTATGGGAGGAGGTTCGGTCCATAATAGACTGTCCCATAGAGAAGGTCGTGTTGTGGTCAGATTCGGAAGTAGTTCTACATTGGCTACAAACTCATCCCTCCCAACTAACAACATTTGTGTCGAATCGAGTTGCTGAGATACAGGACATTACTTCCGCAGCCCTATGGAGACATGTGCCCACCAAAGAAAATCCTGCAGATCTCGTATCTCGAGGATCATCGGTGGCCGACTTAAATTCGCTGTTGTGGTTCAATGGCCCGTCGTTCTTGCAACAAGAATCCAGATATTGGCCTCAAAATCCTCATTTACAGTTGACGGAAGCGAATGCGTTATTGGAGAAAAAGAAGGTAGCCACGGCGCTTATCGCGGCCGATGTTGAGAAAAATCCCATTCTCACAATCATACAGAATTCGTCGTCATACATGAAAGTGGTTAGCACAATTGCGTATATCCGCCGGTTCGTCAATAGAAGAAAGGGAGTCACTTGGAGTAGTACCTGCCCGTCATCTGACGAGCTCGGCGCAGCGTTTTTAACAGCAGTTGAAGTAGTGCAAAGAGACGCATTTTCGCAGGAAATCGACAAATTAAATAAGTCATCCAAGTTGCAGGCATCACTGCAAAAGCTAAATCCCTTCATGTCGGAAGAAAAAGTGGGCTCATGCTCATTTTCGTTGATGCGAGTAGGCGGTCGACTACTAAATGCACCCCTAGCCCATAATGCTAAATTCCCAATTTTGATGCCAAAAAATTGTAGATTTGTTACTCTCTACCTTAGCTATCTACATCGAGCCAATTGTCACGCTGGACCCCGTGCACTAGTGGGATTCCTAAGGCAATCCATTTGGCTAATAAATGCACGGAGAGAGTGCAGTGCCATTGTCCGGAAATGCGTACACTGTTTCCATTACAAGCCAAAGCTTCTCTCACAAATCATGGGGAACCTTCCTGCTGATCGATTGCGTGGTAATCAACCCTTTGAGATTAGCGGAGTTGATTTGTTCGGACCGGTTCGTGTATCGCTTGGCATTCGAGGCAAGCAGCCTCTCAAAATGTACATAGCAGTGTTCGTCTGCTTCGCATCTAAGGCTGTACACCTAGAAATTGTGAAAGACTTGACAGCTAATACTTTTATTTTATGTTTATCCAGGTTTATTGGACGTCGTGGCCCGCTTGTCCGGCTGTATTGCGACAACGCGACTAATTTTGTTGGTGCAGCTCGCATGCTCAAGGAGCGTATGGAGCGCTGGGATGCCAAGGACGAGGCCCTCAAGGCGTATGCTGCGGCTCACCGTTTTTCGGTGGAGTTTATCCCGCCCCGCGCCCCGCACATTGGAGGCCTGTGGGAGTCGGCGGTGAAGTCCGCCAAGCATTTGTTGCTCAGGGCCATGGGCAGCACAGTGCTCAAGGAGGACGAGCTGCACACGGTGCTCGTGGACGTCGAGGCCGTGCTGAACTCCAGGCCACTGGTGGTCGACAGCGGCAGTCCCAACGAAGGGGAGGTGCTGACTCCCGCGCACTTACTCGTCGGCAGAACGCTAGTTTCGCTGCCGCCCGAATCAGAGCTGCCCAGACCAGACAACCTGTCATATCTGCAACGATGGCAGCTCGTGTCTGCCATCAAGCTAAGGTTTTGGAGAGATTGGTCCAGAGACTATCTGCTCAGCCTTCAGCAGCGAGGGAAGTGGTGCAAAGAGGTCGCCAATCTGGAGCCAGGCAAAGTGGTGGCAATCCACGAGGACAACGTGCCACCACAAATGTGGCTGATAGGAGTAGTGGAGGAGGCAATACCAGGAGCGGACGGGAAGGTTCGCGTGGCCGTAGTGAGAACTAAGGCCGGCCTATATAAGCGATCCATCCATCGGTTGGCGCCCATCCCAATAGATTGAAGCCTTTGCATAGGCTGTCAACGCGGCCGATGTTGAGGCAATTACGTTGCCTATAGGGTTAAGCATAATATGTTATTGTCTCTTATACCAACGGAGCTCATGCTGGCAGCGGCCGCTCATGAAGAGGGCGACGCTGCTAGAATAAATCACTCTTTCATTGAAGTCGAAACAGCGCACAAGTGTTTTCCTGTCGGTCTGTCCGGTTCCCGTGTCCCGAAACATTCAATATATCTGTGCTTAACGGCACAAACAGTGTTCAAGTGCAAAATTTGGATTTGCACCAAACAATTGTAATTACAATAACAACTACTCAACAAAAATCAACTTTTTGAAAAATAAAAATAAGTTTTTCTCATAAATTTGGAGACTTAAACATTTTTAAAGAATTTTCCTGAAATTTGTATTTGAAATCTTAATATCTTTGAAATGGGATACTAATTTCCAGCGCTTTACCCTTAATTATCAGAGTTGATGTCAGGTGGCGTTGTCAATGGTTTACCAATCAAGAAGTGCCCTGGGGTGAGCGCAGTTATGTCATTTGGATAGGTTGACATTGGAGTAATGGGTCGAGAATTGAGAATTGCTTCAATTTCAATTATTATTATTATGTTTTGTTACTCAAATGTCACGGTTGCTGTATTTGTGGTTGTAATCAGCATCTTTTTTGCTTACTTAACTGCAGCTTCCCAGAGGCATCCAAACGATGGTTCCCGGGGAGGAATGAATTTGAAATCCACTTGTCTTTTATTGCAATGATTTGTGATCAGATCATGTGACTTTTTGCTGAAGATGGCTTTTTTATACCTTTAGCTGGTTATTTGCACCTATAAAATTGCATTGCATTGGTTGCATTGTCTCAATGAATAGTCTGACACTTCCCCCGCCAGCTTAAGAGGCGGCGGGCTGCTAGGGATGAAGCTGTGGTTAGGTCGCTTACTAACTCTAGCTGCACTGTCGTTATAGAACAGCAGCAGATCAAGGCGATGTATGTCTTATCTGGCCTTTTTGCTTGGATCTTATGGTGGATCAAAATTGGTCCTCAACAGTCGCCGCCTGTATTAAGAAACGGACATGGTTATGCGACGATCTGGATCATCAGCTTTAATCCAGCTCTGGTGTAAATGATGCTTTTAACAATCGTTTGGTCGTTGATGATAGCATTGTTGTCTAGCGCTCACGGCTTGGGCACCGCAATGAATGTTCTTCTCATGGAGCTCTCGCATAATCATTTATGCTGGTAAAGTTGTAAGTTTTGCGTTTTACGGAACTAGAGCTTCTTCTCTACCGCCAACTCGGATGGGAGATATATTGGGAGATAATGATATTATCGAGCTCTTTTTGTCCACATTTTAATAGCGTTTTAGCTGCCTTAAGTCTGCTGTAAACTCAACTTATTGGAAAGTTCGCAATAGTATAGCGCGAGCCGGATTCAGTTCTCCTGCGCAGAGTGTCGTTGTGACCGCTGTATTGGTTTTGTAGCAAGAGCCTAATACGTATGCTACAGTGTATGGAATCTTGTAAAATGAATTGTTATGTCTCCATGTGCTGTGCCTTTGTAGTAGTGAAGTAGTCCATTTGTCTTGGGAACAATGGAGGATAAATGGTCCATAGAACCACAGATTGTGATCTGCTAATCTGCTTGCTACAATTCCAGTACCCCGGCTGCGTTATTGGCCGATATAACATAGGGTCTTTGTAGTTGGTTAGTCAATACCTGGATATTGGCTATTCGATTTGTCATAAAAGTATGGAATGTAAATGCCGCTGCGTTAATCCAAGATAGCACACTGGTAGAATGGTAGACCAGAAACGTCCTGGAATTTCTTATGGAAGTGTTAATGTCCATGTAAAGATCCTTTTTGGATTCAGTGAGTGAGTTCGGCATCAAGGACGGCAGCGCAAAGTTGTAACCGTTTTATTGATTGTTAGGCTGTAGTTGCCTCATGTGATTTGGACCAGAGCAGTCCTACGGACTCTTGATTGTTATACCCGGTACTCAAAAAGTATAGAAAGTGAAGAAAACCATTTCGAAATCATTCTCTCTCGCTCTCTCTTACACGCGACCCTGTCTGCTTTGCCTATTTATCCAAATGTGCGCCTTGATCTCATTGACTGTAAAAGCTAGAGCAACCAAACGTTCTATCCAAGATCCTGTGATATCACTTAAATACAAGTGTATTTCCAAATTTGGACCCTTCCGCCCCCACAAAGAACGAAAATTTGTGGAATCCACAATTTTCAATATACAAGAAAACCAAAAAGCAGATAGCCCAATCTGGATCAGGTCAGATCATTATTATAGACAATTGGAGCCAATGAAATTTCAATCGTTACCAAGGCCTTTCAAACGCTTACTCATTCCCTCTCTCTCTCGCACACACTTTTACTTCTCGTATATGTAGTTACATATGTATGTAAATGTAGAAATGTAGAAGCTGATGTAAAAAGTATATGTAAGCTCAAATGAAAATAGATAAAATGTAATATATGTATATAAAAATCTAGCATATGGTTCGACCTAATTTTTTTTAAATTCTCTTTTTTGGCCAAAATTAGTTCGTCACTTTTGCGAACATTATATAAATCGTAAGCTCATACATAGATTGACTGAGTTCCGGGTATACAGTAGAGCCGCGGCACTTGCCGCCGCTCACAACGTTTCCCATCGTTTTTATATGTAGCCCTTGCGTATATTGCTGAATCATTGGCTCGTTCTGATGAGTGTAATTCTTGTGTAACTGAACTTTTCTATCATAGATATGTCGGGGAATCTGCATCTCTTTTAATATTTCTAGGTCTTTCCGGTAGTCTTTTTTGTGCAACCGCAAGGGCAATTCGACATCCTAATCCATCCCAATTTACATCGCTTAAAATGTCTTCTTTGGGAATTCCTTGTAGAAGATGCTCATTGTTGGAGCACCATTTGTGTAGTTTAAATTCGTAAAGTCGCAATATCTTAGTAAGTTCTTGTTGAACATGATTTGGTTCTGGAATCGTGTTTGCTCAAGTAAGACAGTCGTCGACGTAGAAATCCTTCTTTAGGGTTGAATATCCTACTGGTAGTCTGCCCTTGTTTCGGTTTTCCAAGTGATCCATACAAGTGATCAAATACTACCGGCAGCTTTGCTGTAGTGCTCTCAGGTTTAGCACACAGTGATGTGGTATGAAGTAATACCTTTTCGGAACATATGATGCTGAGATCATTTTCATGTGCCCTAGTTCTTCATATCCTTGCATGAGTTTTACATAGTCCTTCCAAGTGTCTGGTGAAGTCCGCCAATACAATGCAAGGAAT
Organism: Drosophila affinis; assembly: GCA_037356375.1. Lineage (NCBI taxonomy): Eukaryota > Metazoa > Arthropoda > Insecta > Diptera > Drosophilidae > Drosophila > Drosophila affinis. Next base: position 20,911,085 of record JAZHFB010000003.1, read on the forward strand.
CTTTTGGTTGCAATTGCCAAACACCCCTCCAGGGCTGAAAAGTGTTCAGAAAATGGGAGTTTTTTTCACAACTTGATGTGAAGGGATTTTATAAGACCTCCAATTCCTTAGATGCGCAATGTTGTGTCATTAAGTTTGAGCGACAACATTGATGCCATTCGTCCAGTGATCTAGTTTACCTATGATCCTGAATCTAGCAGTGCAATGTTGGCAATATGCCCGTTAGTAGCTTCTACTGCCACTCTTCCTGTGGCTAGTAGGTTGTGACTTTTGTTCATGCTGCCTATTTTCTGCTTTTGCACAGAGCTCTCGCTCTTCGAAATTCTTCGCATGCGTAGAGTCGATGGCTTTCCTTCTTGCAAGATGAACATAAAGGTCCTTGTACATGGCCTTGTACGTCTTTCGTAATTGTACGGACAATTACGGGAGATATCTCTACTGTCGTTGCAACTAAAGCATTTGGTATCGGCTGAACACGTAATTTTTTTACGATCCGGCGAACCGCAATTAAAACAATATTATTTTTTCCATTCAGCTTTCCACCTTTTATTTTTATCTACATCGGTATTTTTTTCACTGCTGAGTTTTCCGTAAACTAGTTGATAAATAGCATACTCTTCCTTTAACGCTTTAAACGACTGGCACTGATACATTGCAATTTTGAACTCGTTTCTAATTTGCATCCCGTTTACGACATTCTTCCATCCTTCCAACACTTGCCATCTTTTTCATGTTCAGCGTATCCTTATGGATTTAGATTTCTGCATTTTACGATTCCACAACGATTGATCAATATCCGTACTATTCGTATTGCTCTCGAATTCGCTTATTAATTTTCCTTTTCAATCGAACTGTTTGACACGAACACGGATTCCAAGAATAACCTCGCAGCGCCACACATTTTGCTTCCGGCCTGAACATATTTTTGTTTTTTTGACAGTTCGTAAGCCCCCATCCATCCATCCATCAAAATCACTCAAGATTTTTCCGAAAATATCCGCTGATATCCATATTTTCGTTTAGTCTCAATACAATTTCGCACTCTTTCTCCGACTCCGGCAAACCTTGATCCAGCAGCTCTACTTCTTTCTCGGCTTCTACTTCTTTATATTTCTTTGCCGGTATACGTCTGGTTCTTGTTGTCTTCCTCTTCGTTCTCCGACCCAATTGTTCTCTTTCGACCCTTTTTTTTTTTGTAAATATGCCCGTAAATATTTCGCGCCGGCCCCCTTTATCCGTTCCTCGCACGACGCAAAAAACCAACACCAACCGAATTTCACTACGACTTTTTCGCTTTTGGGCCAATTACTGTAATTATACAACTGCACAACTTTACAACTTCGGTTGAAATTAAATTTAAGCGCACCACTAACTTTAGACGACTGAGATTGTTTCACTTTCTATCAAATCAGTGCATTCAAGTCTGGACGAGCCCCCAAAACTAAGAATGTTAATTAAAAAAATGACGGTTATTGGTATGGGTAATAGTAATAGAATAGGTTTAAAATGTATCTGGTTTGATACATACAATTTCAACATTATTTGATTTTTTTAGACACACTTTCCAAGCGTTCAAAGTATCTAGGGACAGAAAGAACTCCTGAATTTTTGTTTGGAATTCTATTCTGTTCTGGTCTCGGTCTCTCTCTCTCTCTCTGCTCTCAGCTCGCGGCCATTACTCTCGCTTGATCTACCGCTTTCTCTGTTCGGCCCTTTCGGTCCTGTAGTGTGGATGCTCTCTGGGCTATGCCTGTGGTGTCTCTCTTTGCTAAGTGTTGAAAATAATTGGTATTTTAATTGCAACACAAAGGTGTTATACAATTTGGTAACACTTTTTAAGTTTCGAGAACGATCATGTTTGGTATCAATGTATGCCTGTATGAAAATTCCGAAGAATGAACATTATTTTTCTATGATAAATAAAATACACGCATATTATCCCAAAATTAAAATGCGATCTCTTTGATGCCAGTGATGTTCGGTGCTTAATACTGTGACTCTCCCGAGCGTTCATTACTCCCCTAATTAATCTTAAGAAATGACACGTAGTGGTCAAACGGCTGCAGCAGGGCCGTTTATCCCTCGATTCTTACAAGCGATGCCTTACACGACGCCTTAATGTTTCCATTTAAAACCAAAAATATCCCCAATAAGTATTTTTTGTCGTATTTCCGCCAAAAATTATGAAATTTTAATTTGAAAGTCTAGTATCTGGTAAGCTGAAACTACAAAATTGGTTGCGTGCGATTTTTAGCTGCATTTATAATCTTCTTAGAGCTACCAAAGTCAATACAACCAACAAGTAATGTAAAACAGTAGACAAGTTTTAATAAATGCTTTAAAAACAATGCTCTAAAAAACCATAATTCTTTACAATTAATTCTTTCTGTCGTTGGGCATCTCTGTTCGCAAAAGCTCAAAATATTTTGTCAATAAACAAAATATTATAATAGCCTATTTACACTACGGTTGAGTTATTGAGTTTCGGGCAAAACTCGAGTTTCGTTTACATGGGGAAGCATAGGGGACCTTGAGGTGGCAAAAAAGTTGAGTTTTGGTTGCGTTTAGTTGAGTTTGTCCGATTTTTCGAATATTTCAACCCTGATCTGCCTGTCGTGGAATTATCACCACTAGTTACAACAAAAATTGGCAGCTCAATATTTAAAATTTGGCGCGGAAACAATGTGGCTGGGAAAAAGGGTACATACAATTGTTAAAACCAATACTTTAAACGAATTTTATTATTAAAAACCATATAAACGAAGTGGTCAATTTCTAAAATTCGGTCGGAAAAACTTAGCCAAACGCTAAAATGAATTATTATACATTTTGCAGCCGTGCAATTTCCCTGCGGAAATGTTCCGTAAAAAATGGATTCCAAGGTTATTCGCAATGTCCAAATGCGTTTCTTGGAAATTTGATCCAAATGCTCAACAGTTGCTGCAGACATCGTCGCCAACTCCATACATTGCAGCGTCGTTATCGTCTCTTGCTCTGCCACATTAATTCTTGGGTATTCATATTAATAAAATTAAATAAAACCAATTTTCGTAGACAAGCACGTGCCAGCAGCCGAAACTCAATAACTCCATAACTCAACTTTGGCATAGTGTAAATGCATGTTCTGAGTTATTGAGTTACCTATCGATAAATGTGGTAACTCACGGTGGTGTAGAGTTAAAGGCTATAAAAGTCAATTGAACCGTTTGGGCCTTTCTTATTTATTTATTAGATTTGATCTGTTTAAATTTTTTCTTACATTTTTTTTTCACGAGGAAGAGAGTGCTTGAGGGACGGAATGACTGGCGCGTGCTTTCGCTATAGTTATAACAGAAATTCAATTTTTTGCGACTAGCTATATTAATGATCTGATCTGATTTGAATTCAGATTCGGCAATCTGGTATATAAAGTCACTCTCTATGACTCTACGTTATTAGTTTTCCGCTGTCGTCAAAAATGTAGTTTTTTTTCTTTTTAAATTTTTAAAAAATTTGGTATTTTTTGTCATAGGTAGTGCTTCTATTTTTCACATAACTTAAGTTTCCTACAATTGGTTGTATTGAACTTTGCAGTTTTAAAAAGCTGACAAATGCAGCTATAAATCCGAATGGCATTTAGGATGGTGCCAAATGGCATATGAAGATTTGGTCAAACGGCTGCAACTTGGCCGTTTATCCATCTGTTTTTAAAAACGATACCTTAAACGACGCCTAATTAATGTGTCTATCTTAAACTAAAAACGTTAGCAATAAAATATTTTTTTTTCGAATTTTCCTGAGTTTTCAAAGTCAAAATTTCTGGGAAAAAAACCGAAAAATATTATGAAATTTAAATTTGAAAGCCTAATATCTTCCAGACGTTAAGTGGCAGCTACAAAGTGTCTGAATGGATTTATTTTGGGATTTTTAGAACTGCAAAGTTCAATACAACCAGTTCTAGGAAACTTAAGTTATGTGAAAAATGGAAGCACTACCTCTGAAAAAAAATACCAAATTTTTAAGAAATTCTAAAAAAAAAAACTAAACTTGGAAAAAAAAATTCTTTAAAAATGATTAACTATCCAAATCTATTTAATAATAACTAAATAACTAATATTTATTTTCCATGGTGCTGAATATTTGGCTTAACAGTGTGATAATATAGGAGTCTGGATGTAAAAGTTGGTCGCTCTAGCTCTAAGCTCAAGTCTCTGAGAACTAAGTGTCGAACATCTGGTCTGACGAGCATGTGGGATGGCTCGGAGGGGGCCTAGCTGAGGTCTCAGGACGGGTCGCAGGTTGCGGATAGCGGATGACCTACCTGTGGAGGTAGGCCAGCTGCGAATAAGCGGTCATCCCTAGGGAATGCACCGAAATAAGCAGTCCCGGATAGCCAGCGGGTGTTCGCGAAGTAGCAACACTGAAGATGCGCTTGTGGTGCCGCCTCGTTTAAGTTCAAACACACCCCATCCCTACACATTACCTACCCAACCCCCACACTCATCTCACACCGGGCCGGACTCAGCGTGTTATTCGACCCGTGCCGAGAGTCAGCCTGGCTGGGGGCCCGGTATAAAAACTAGCCCAGTCGTTAACGGAGGGCTCAGGGACTTGGCAGCCCCCTGTTCTAATGATGCCTTATCCGGGCAACGTGAATCTCTGCACGGAAGGACCGCCCTTTCTTTGCTAATCGTGGGATAAATAATGGAAAATAAACAACAACAAAACAACAACAACGAGTCTGGCGCTCCCCAACTGCCAATTGGGAGTAATCCCATTCAGGGGAAGGCATCGGCCCAAAGGCCTGGCCTGACCCGCGATACAGCAGGTAAAACCTGCACGGTGAAAGACGCAAGGGCGAACCCTAAGGGGTCCCATTCTAGTTCTGGGGTGGGTGGTAAATCACCTCCTAAAGCCGATACCTTGGTGGAGTGGCTCTGCAATCCTGCGGCTGCTCTGCCTGCTGGTAAGGCTGCGGGGAGCGAGGTGCCATCGACTAGCGCCCAAGCCAAAGTCTTCACGTATGCCGAGAGGAGGAGTGCTGGCAACATACTCCGTCGGCAAAACGCGAGCAATATGTCCAGACCGACCAGTAGAAAAAAAAGGTCGAATGGGCATCAAAGGTGCTGCCCAACTTCGGCAAAGAGGCACCAACGAAGCTTGCCCCGCCGAAGACTACAGCCCCGCAAACTGAAAGGCAGCGCTTACAGGAGACTCCTGGACCGGCTCCAAAGCGCTCCAGAGTGCTGCCGAACGTGTCGTTCGCGCAAATAGCCAAGGAGAGGACGCTGATCGGCGTCCTGGATAAAGGCAGCGTGGACTCCCAGATCCCCAGGAAACAGTGGAAGTGGGTGGAAGCGGCCCTGGCCGACCGCTGCTTCGATCTACTGGACAAGCAACCCAGCCCCCCTCCAGTCTGTAAAGACATGGGGTGGTACCAGGGTTGTATAAAGATAATAGCCTGCGAAGATGAGCGCTCCGTCCAGCTCTATAAAGCAGCGGTAGCGCAAGTCGGAGAGGTGTACCCAGGGGCGAAGATCGTCGCAGTCGACTGGAGCGAGGTACCCAGTAGGCCTAGAGCGAGAGTTTGGGTGCCCGCCTCCAAAAAGGAGCCTGAGCGCATCCTGAAAATGCTGCAGCGGTGCAACACGGAGCTACCAACCTCCGATTGGAGGGTAGTAAAGGTGGAGGCGACTCAAGGCCCGATGCACCAGGCGGTGCTCGTCCTCAATAAGGAGTCTCTAGCTCCGATTGATGCCAAAAAAAGAGAGTTAAACTTTGGCTTCAGCGCGGTGAGCATCAGGGTTTACAAGTCAGAGGCAGCAGCCGAGGCACGTCCTATCGACAAACCAGTCGAGCAGGACGTTGCCTCGGAGATCGAAGCACCCGATGACGACCCAGAGCCAGCCCATGACGGTTACTCCTCTGATACGACTCTAATGCGCGGGTTCGAGGCGATGTGTCGCGACGACACTATCGAGGACGACTCGGACGCCGACAACACAGTGGTGGAGAACTCTGTCGATGTCTCTAAGACTCCTACATATAAATCTCCACCACTGTAAAGCAGCATCCGCTGACCTTATACTCTGCTTGGAAGCGAGCGGAGCAGATGTAGTCCTGATCCAAGAGCATTGGGTAGTAGGAGACAAGGTCTGTGGATTAGCGACGAAGGAGCACAAGCTTATTGTAGCTCAGAAAGAAGGTAAAATACGTACCTGCATTCTTGCAAGGAAGCACTTAAATATTTTTCTGCTCCACAACTTTAGCAATGGTGACAACACAGCGGCAAGCCTTGAACTACAAGGTTCTCACCAGAGATAGCGAAAGGTCGGATGTAGGCCTTGTAATAGGCTGCGACGCCAACGCCCACCACAACCAATGGGGGAGTTCGGACACAAATGTAAGGGGTGAATCATTATTCAGCTTCATCCTAAACTCTAATATTTTTATCTGAAATCGGGGCAATGATCCTACGTTTAAGAATTAAGAATAGACAAGAGCTAATTGACCTAACATTAGTGTCTCACAAACTGTCAGACATAGTAATGAACTAGAAAGTTCTGGGGGACCATTCCTTTTCGGACCACAGGTATATCGAGACCACACTATCTCTCGAGAGCCCAAAACCCACTGTTTTTGCTAACCCTAGGAAAGCCAACTGGGAAAAATATGTCACAGTAATGGAGGGACTTCTTCCCTCCAGGGCACCAATCTGCCTGAACACAGAGAACGATCTAAATCATCTAGTAGACAGGTCTACTAAAGCATGCAACACGGCTTTCACGGCAACATGCCCATCAAAACAACACAAGGGGAAAAAGAAGCCCCCTTGGTGGCCAAAACAAATAGATACCCTACGAAAAAGCTGCAGGTCCCACTTCAACAGGGCCAAAAGCGCTAACGAGGAGCAACACTGGGCAGATTATAAAAATAGTCTGGCCCTATACAAGAAAGAAATCAGACAGGCAAAAAGGGCCTCTTGGCAAAGATTTTGTTCTGAAATCGAGGTAACGTCGGAAGCTGCAAGACTGAGCAACATCCTCTCCAAAACCACCCCCTCGGTGGGATACCTAAAGAGAAGCGAAGGTACGTGGACCAACTCCAGTGAGGAGTCCCTACACATTCTTCTCGACACTCATTTTCCAGGGTGCTCCAACAATGGACCGACTCACCTCCCTAGTGAGGGTTCGATCACCTCAATGAAGCATATTTTCTCAAAACGGAACATAAACTGGGCAATAAACAGTTTCGATCCGTTCAAATCCCCTGGTCCGGACCAGATCATTCCGGCCCAATTACAAAAAGCCGGAGACACGGCCATCAACTGGCTGCGATGTATCTTTAAGAAGATACTGGTAGTGGGGAGAATACCACACGCTTGGTGTTGAGGCAATTACGTTGCCTATAGTGTTAATCGTAGAAATAGAAAGAGAATAGAAATGTCCATGAAATGTTATTGTCTCTTATACCAACGGAGCTCATGCTGGCAGCGGCCGCTCATGAAGAGGGCGACGCTGCTAGAATGAAACACTCTTTCTCTGAAGTCGAAACAGCGCACAAGTGTTTTCTGTCGGTCTGTCCGGTTCCCGTGTCCCGAAATATTCAATATATCTGTGCTTATCGGCACAAAGAGTGTTCAAGTGCAACATTTGGATTTACACCAAACATTTTGGCGCCCCCGGATGGACACTGGATCTCGTACTGGATAGAAGTTGGACTGGATCAAACTTGGCGATTTGTTAGATATCTCCATTGGATATCATCCCTCGCTCGTTGTTGTTGCTGTTCCTGCTCGTCATTGGACCGCTGGACCGCTGGACCGTCGCATCATCGCAAACTCTTGGTGCTGATCATTGGTATTCCTAGTTGGTATGGACATGCATCGTTGTTCAAATTACCCTCAACAAATGCCACAGGTAAATTAAAGTGCCCAATAGAATTACCAACAATAAAACGGCCTGTTAATAAAGTATTTAACAAAGAGAAAGGCCCGTTATATGTATGTATGTATACCTTCACATATATATTCAATTTACATATATTGTTTAACTTGAGTGATCACTGTACTTGTGGTCAACGACACCTCAAAGAGGAGCCGACAAGCAAAGAAGAAACGGCAATAGTTTCGCGCGCAAGCTCAACTAGAAACTGTTCCCATCATAGCGTCCGTTCTCATATTTGAAGCGAACATAGACTTGAGTGATTTGTCACATTCGCTCGTCTCACTCAACCAGAACTGTTCCCATCACAGCTTCCGTTCTCATATTTGGAGCGAACATAGACTTGAGAGATTTTTTGCATTCGCTCATCTCACTCAATTCAGCAGCTTGTCCCATCGCATCAGCTGTTCTAATCGTTTAACAGAGCCTAATAAAGGTTGGGTGATTCTTGAGTGGAATCTACTGTTTAATAAAACCAATTATAAAGCAGCTTCACAATGACTGGAAAACGTCGTGGTGGTTCCGGTAGCAATACTTCTATCGTCGAAGAAGACGATTCAGGTGTGCTTCTGAGGAAGTTAAACGCAGTCAAACGGGATATTGACAGAACTGCGAAAGCGGTACAAAACAACAATATCTCGGCCAATCAATTCGAGCTGGAATGTCGCTTAAATATATTAGATGGCTACATAGATCGCGCATTCTCTTCGCAGTTGCAAATCGATGATATCGATCCAGATTTAGCATCGCGTTCCGAGCTCGAAGAACTGTGCGTGTCAACTAAAGCGTTGTTAATGGCTATTAAAAGACCAAATCCGCATACTTGTTTGAACGAATCAGTTCTAAATACCACCATGTCACATACAAGGAACCTGCCCAAGATGAAATTGCCCAAGTTTGGTGGGAATTATTCTGAATTCAAAAATTTCATTGGTTTGCTTTCAAGCATCATTGATAGTGACATGTCTTTAAGTAACGTCGAAAAGTTCAACCATCTCTTGAATTGTTTAGAGAACGAAGCATTAGGCACTGTTAAGGCTTTCCCGGTGACAGATCAGAACTATTGCAAGACTCTTGAGGCTCTAAAGCAGGTTTATGACAACGAGTGTCTCATGTTCCTTGATGGCGTAGCTAAACTGTTTGAGTTACAGGCGATGCAGGCGCCGTCGGTAAGTGCATTACGGTCACTTATTGACACGGCATCTGCCATATACGAATCATTACTGTCAGTTGGGGATGACAAGGTTATTGCTCACGCCCTGCTAATACACCTCGTTCTGTCGAAAGTTGACACAAAAACCCATTCAAGATGGAAGGAAAATTTGGATTACCAAAAGGTTCCGTCGTGGTCCGAATTTGTAGCCGCATTAAACAAGCGCTATCAGCATTTGTGGGCTGAAGAATCCACGTCCGGGCGGTTAAGGGGTCGTAAAGGCTCGCAAGAGACAAAAAATAGGCATTCTGGGAAAACAGCGTTGGCTGTAGCCCAAGCAAGCAGAGGCCAGGACACAAATTGTGCGTTCTGCAAATCAGCTGATCATGGCGTCTCGAATTGTTCGTCTTTCTCAGCAGCGTCTGTCATGACTCGATTCAGATTTGCCAAGGGATTTCCCCTGTGCATTAATTGCTTGCGAAGAGGGCATAGTGTCTCAGCCTGCAAGTCGATACACTGCAGAGTATGCTCAAAGCCCCACCACTCATTGTTGCATCGCTACAATGTTGACTCGGTGACAACGCCAACCGACCGTGATGCGCTTGGGTCTCAGGGAGCCGTGAAAGCTGAAAGGTCGAATCAGTTGTCGTCAAATCATGCCATGGCAGCTTATTCTGATCAGGTAGTTCTGGCCACAGCAATTGTGGACATTAAAGGTGGCTCAAGTCAGCGACAGCCAGCCAGGGTACTGCTGGATTCTGGCTTACAGGTAAATTTCATTACCGAGGAGCTCGCTCGGAATTTACAACTTAAACGAATTCGCAAAGACATAAGCTTAGTGGGAATCGGAAAGGCTAGTATATCTGCACACCAAGTGGTGCAAACAACAGTGTGCTCTCGAGTTCAACAATTCGAAATAGCCACTGACTTCGTTGTTTTAAAGTCGATTACGTCGTACCATCCTGAGAAAGCAGTTCCGTCAGACTTGCTGACAATTCCTAACGATTTCCTACTGGCCGATCCAGGTTTCCATAAACCCCAAAGAGTGGATCTGCTGCTAGGAGCTGACGCATTCTTTGAGATATTGAAAGATAGCCAATTCAAACAACAAAACACGCTGACGTTGCAAAATACGGTATTTTGGTGGGTGGTGTCTGGTCGTTGCAGATCCAACGGACCCCGAAGCAACGAAGCATGCTCTATGGGGAGCACGTTGCAGGAGTTTTGCCCTCTACAAAACCTCGTCAAACGTTTCTGGGAGTTGGAAAATGTTCCAAATGCGTCTATAGAGAGACTGTATACCCCCGAAGAAACTATGTGTGAAAAATCGTTCGTTGACTCCATCACACGATTACCCTCCGGTCGCTTGCAAGTTTCTTTGCCATTCAAGTCAAGCTCGACATCTCTCGGTTCGTCATTTGAGACAGCCAGAAGACGATTTTTGTCTTTAGAAAGGCGATTATGCCAAAAACCTGCCATGAAATCCATGTTTATGGAATTCATGGAGGAATATGTGTCGTTAGGCCATATGACGGCAGTAGAAATCTCAATTCCGGTAGAGCCGCATTGTTTCATACCGTATCAGTGCGTGGAACGACCTCAAAGTACAACCACTAAGCTCTGAGTGGTCTTTTATGCGTCGTGCAAAACTACGAGCCAAGTGGCGCTCAATGATTTGCTCATGGTTGGAGCAACCATCCAGCCGTGCCTATATGCCACGTTGCTGAGATTTCGCTGTCGCAAATACGCTCTTACAGCCGACATAACAAAGATGTACCGTCAAGTCCAAGTCGACGAGGCGCAGCGCCAATTCCAATTAATTATTTGGAGACGGACAAGTTCGGACCCGTTGCGACTCAATACAGTGACGTATGGTACTGCCAGCGCACCATTTCTTGCTGTACGGTGTTTGAAGTATCTGAGCGACACTCATGCAAATTCGCATCCAATTGGCGCGAAGTCTCTTGCGTCGGATTTTTATGTGGATGATCTCCTTACAGGAGCAGACAAAAAATCCGAGCTAAGTATATTGCGTCAACAATTGGTTGAAATCCTAGAGCCATCAGGATTTGTGCTGACTAAATGGGCTGCTAACTGTCAACTAGTCGATAGTCAGCAAGAAAATATGGTCATTTCGAATGGGGATCAGCAAGATTGTAAAACTCTTGGTCTGATATGGAACCCTCAGACAGACATTTTCAAATATAGTCTGAAACCAATTGTCTCGTCCGAAACCACAACCAAGAGAGCAATATTATCTGTCATAGCCAGTCTTTTTGATCCCTTAGGCCTGCTATGTCCAGTAATTACAAATGCAAAGATATTCTTGCAGGAAATTTGGCTATTAAGCCTTGGTTGGGACGATCCCATTCCCTCGAACGTACATAAAAAGTGGGAATCGATGGCTTTAGATATGCAAAAATTGCATGACGTCACCGTTCCACGATTTATAGGAGCGAGCGCAAACACTCGATGTCAAATACATGGGTTTGCAGATGCGTCCACGCGAGCATATGGCTGTTGTGTGTACGTTCGGGTTTCCCATGCTAATGGAGTGTCCGTTAAACTACTAACGGCAAAATCTAGGGTGGCACCCTTAAAGACCAAAGCAATTCCAAGATTAGAGCTATGTGCAGCTCATCTTTTAGCAAAGTTGTGGGAGGAGGATCGGTCCATAATAGACTGTCCCATCGAGAAGGTCGTGTTGTGGTCAGATTCGGAAGTAGTTCTACATTGACTACAAACTCATCCCTCCAAAATAGCAACGTTTGTGTCGAATCGAGTTGCTGAGATACAGGACATTACTTTGACAGCCCTATGGAGACATGTGGCCACCAAAGAAAATCCGGCAGATCTAGTATCTCGAGGATCATCGGTGGCCGACTTAAATTCGCTGTTGTGATTCAATGCCCCGTCGTTCTTGCAACAAAAATCCAAACATTGGCCTCAAAATCCTCATTTACAGTTGACGGAAGCGAATGCGTTATTGGAGAAAAAGAAGGTAGCCACGGCGCTTATCGCAGCCGATGTTGAGAAAAATCCCATTATCATAATCATACAGAATTCGTCTTGATACATGAAAGTGGTTAGCACAATTGCGTATATCCGGCTGTTCATCAATAGAAGAAAGGGAGTCACTTGGAGTAGTACCTGCCCGTCATCTGACGAGCTCGGCGCAGCGTTTTTAACAGCAGTTGAAGTAGTTCAAAGAGACGCATTTTCGCAGGAAATCGACAAATTAAAGAAGTCATCCAAGTTGCAGGCATCACTGCAAAAGCTAAATCCGTTTATGTCGGAAGAAAAAGTGGGCTCATGCTCATTTTCGTTGATGCGAGTAGGCGGTCGACTACTAAATGCACCCCTAGCCCATAATGCTAAATTCCCAATTTTGATGCCAAAAAATTTTAGATTTGTTACTCTCTACCTTAGCTATCTACATCGAGCCAATTGTCACGCTGGACCCCGTGCACTAGTGGGATTCCTAAGGCAATCCATTTGGCTAATAAATGCACGGAGAGAGTGCAGTGCCATTGTCCGGAAATGCGTACACTGTTTCCATTACAAGCCAAAGCTTCTCTCACAAATCATGGGGAACCTTCCTGCTGATCGATTGCGTGGGAATCAACCTTTTGAGATTAGCGGAGTTGATTTGTTCGGACCGGTTCGTGTATCGTTTGGCATTCGAGGCAAGCAGCCTCTCAAAATGTACATATCAGTGTTCGTCTGCTTCGCATCTAAGGCTGTACACCTAGAAATTGTGAAAGACTTGACAGCTAATACTTTCATTTTATGTTTATCCAGGTTTATTAGACGTCGTGGCCCGCTTGTCCGGCTATATTGCGAGAACGCGACCAATTTTGTTGGTGCAGCTCGAATGCTCAAGGAGCGTATGGAGCGCTGGGATGCCAAGGACGAGGCCCTCAAGGCGTATGCTTCAGCAGCGAGGGAAGTGGTGCAAAGAGGTCGCCAATCTGGAGCCAGGCAAAGTGGTGGCAATCCACGAGGACAACGTGCCACCACAAATGTGGCTAATAGGAGTAGTGGAGACGGCAGTCCCAGGAGCGGACGGGAAGGTTCGCGTGGCCGTTGTGGCCTATATAAGCGATCCATCCATCGGTTGGCGCCCATCCCAATGGATTGAAGCCTTTGCATAGGCTGTCAACGCGGCCGATGTTGAGGCAATTAGGTTGCCTATAGTGTTAATCGTTCTGGTCTGATGAGCGCGTGAGGTGGCTCAGAGGGGGCCTAGCTGAGGCTACCGGACGGGTCGCAGGTTGCGGATAGCGAAAGGCCTACCCCTAAAAAAGGTAGGTTAGCTGCGAATAATCGGTTCTCTTTAGGGAGACCACCGAAAATAAGCAGTCCCGGACAGCCAGCGGGTGTTCGCGAAGCAGCAACACTGACGATGCGCTTGTGGTGCCGCCTCGTATAAGTAGCTCACACACTCCCCCTTCCCCACACACACTACCTACCCACATCCCACCCCCCCACACTCACCTCACACCGGGCTGGGCTAAGGTGTCATTCGACCCGTGCCGAGAGTCAGCCTGGCTGGGGGCCCGGTCTAAAAACTAGCCCAGTCTCGAACGGAGAGCTCAGGGACTTGGCAGCCCCCTGTTCTAATGATGCCTTACCCGGGCAACGTGGATCTCTGCCCGGGCTGACCGTTCCCTTTCTCTGCATCTCGTGGGATGTAAATATGAACAATAACAAATATAACAAAAATAAAAAAATACAAAAAAACAAATCTGAGTCTGACACTCCCCAAACGTCAACTGGGAGCAATCCCCCGCATGGGAAGGCATCGGCCCAAAGGCCCGGCCCGACCAGCTCAACAGCAGGACAGACCTGCAAGGCGGAAAGCGCTGGGGTGAACCCGAGTGGGTCCCATCCCGAATCTGGGGTGGGGGGCGGATCAGCTCCCAACACCGACACCTTGGAGAGGCAGCTAAGCAATATTGCGGCTGCCCGACCTTCTGGTAAGGTGGAGGGTGATGATTTGCCTTCAACCAGCGCACAGGCCAGAAAGCATACGTATGCCGAAAGGAGGAGTGCAGGGCACATACTCCGTCGGCAAAATGCCAACACAGAGGTCAGTCCTTCAGCGGACTGGCTCAAGAAGGTGGAGTGGGCCTCATCGGTGCTCCCAAACTTCTCAATGGTCTCTCAACCAAAGAGACAGCGGTCACAAGAAACACCCGGCCCGGTCGCGAAAAGGTCGAGGGTGGTGGCCAATATCTCCTTCGCGCAGATTGCCAAGGAGAGGACGCTAATTGGCGTCCTCGACAAGGGCAGCGCGGAGGGTAAGATCCCAAGGAGCAAGTGGAAGTGGGTGGAGGCGGCACTGGCCGACAGCTGCTTCGAGTTGCTCGAGAAGGACCCTGGGCCACCTCCGGTCTGCAAAGACATGGGGTGGTACCAGGGCAGTATTAAAGTTGTTGCCTGCGATGACGAGCGCTCCGTGAAGCTATACAAAGCAGCGGTGGCGCAGATCGGAGAGGTCTACGCCGGGGCGAAGCTAGTCGCGGTAGACTGGAGCGAGGTGCCCAGTAGACCAAGGGCGAGAATATGGGTGCCGGCTACCTTCAAGGAGCCCGAGCGCATCCTCACGATGTTGCAGAGGTGCAATCCGACACTTCCAACTCTTGACTGGAAAGTGGTCAAGGTTGAGGAGTCGAAGGGGCCGACTAATCAGGCCATCATCATCCTGAACAAGGAATCGCTGGCCCCAATAGAGGCAGCTAAAGGAGAGCTGAACTTTGGCTTCAGTTCGGTCACCATAAAGGTGTACAAGTCGGACGCTGCCACGGCCGAGGCTCGTCCTGCCGACAACCCAGTCGCGCAGGATGTGGCCTCGGAGATCGAGGCACCCGACAACGAGCTGGAGCCGAAGGAAGGCTACTCGTCCGACGCGGAGCTGATGCGGGACTTTGAGGCGATGTGTCGAGACGAAGTTTCCGACGACTCAGACGCCGACACTACAGTGGTGGAGATCCATGAAGATGTCTCTCAGACTCCTTCAAATAAATCTCCACCACTGTAAAGCAGCATCCGCTGCACTCATACTCCGCTTGGATGCAAGCGGAGCCGACGTGGTCCTAATCCAGGAGCCTTGGATAGTCGGAACCAAGGTCTGTGGGTTAGCGACGAGGGAGTACAAGCTCATTGTACCCCATACCGAAGGTAAAATTCGTACCTGCATTCTAGCAAGAAAGCACCTTAATATCTTTCTGCTCCACAACTTCAGCAACGGCGACAATACAGCGGTAAGCCTAGAGCTAAAGCGGACACATCTGAGGCTGATGTCGTCCTACATGGCCCATGAGGAAAGCGATCCTCCCAACCACCTCGTCTGCAAGCTCACCAGCGACAGCGAGAGGCTCAACACAAGCCTACTAATAGGCTGCGATGCCAATGCTCACCACACCCAATGGGGGAGCACGGACACGAATATAAGGGGTGAGTCACTTTTCAGCTTTATACTGAACTCGAACTTGACCATATGCAACCGGGGCAACGACCCCACATTTGTTATAAAAAACAGACAGGAGGTTATTGACCTCACTCTAGTGTCTCACAATCTGTCAGACAAAGTGGAAAGATGGAGGGTCCTAGAGGACCATTCCTTCTCCGACCACAGGTATATCGAAACGATTTTATCCTTCGAGAGCCCCAAACCCACCGACTACACCAACCCCAGGAAAACCAACTGGGTTAAGTATATCTCGGTTCTGGAGGAAATACTTCCCAACAAGGCACCAATGAGCCCAGACACTCAAGACGATTTAGATCGTATAGTGTACAGGTTCACGGAAGCATGCAATAAGGCCTTCACGGCGGCTCGCCTGCCACACAGGACAAGGGGCAAAAAGAAACCCCCCTGGTGGTCGAAACAAATCGACATCCTACGAAAGAACTGTAGGACTAGCTTCAACCGGGCTAAAAGTGCAAACGAGGAGGAACATTGGGCAGACTACAAAGTCAGTCTCGCCCAATTCAAAAAAGAAACACGAAGAGCAAAGAGGTCCTCTTGGCAAAATTCTGCTCAGAAATTGAGGAGACGTCAGAAGCCGCCAGGCTGCGCAAGCTCCTCTCAAAAACCACCCCCTCCGTAGGGTACCTTAAAAGGAACGACGGTACGTGGACCAACTCCAGTGAGGAGTCGCTACACGTACTGCTCGAAACCCACTTCCCTGGGTGCACAACCATCAAGCCGGCGCTAACCCAAAGGGGAGGCCAAACAGCCACGATGGACCATATTTTCACCAAACGGAACATAAGCTGGGCGGTAAACAGCTTTGACCCGTTCAAATCGCCAGGTCCGGACCAGGTCATTCCGGCCCAACTGCAAAAGGCCGGAGACCCGGCCATTAACTGGCTACAATGTATCTTTAGGAAGATACTGGCGGTGGGGACCATACCACAAGAATGGCTCAAGGCGAAAATAGTCTTTATCCCCAAAGCGGGAAAGGCCTCGCACTCGACCCCAAAGGACTTTAGACCAATCAGCCTATCGTCCTTTCTTCTCAAAACTTTCGAGAGACTTGTCGGACTACATCTTAGGACAATTGTTAGTCCTCTAATGCTGTCAGGAGCACAACATGCCTACCGGAAAGGAAGATCCACGGAAACGGCGCTCCACGAAGTAGTCTCAATTGTAGAGAAATCCCTACAACTCAAAGAATACACTCTTATGGCCTTCCTCGATATCGAAGGAGCCTTTAATAACGTCGTCCCAAGTGCCATTACGGAAGCACTGACTGACCTGGGTGTGGACGGTCACTTGGTGCTGCTCATCGATCAATTGCTCACATGCAGGACGGTGACATCATCGATGGGATCGTCCACACAATCCAGGTATGTCAACAGAGGCACTCCGCAAGGTGGTGTCCTGTCTCCCCTTCTGTGGAACATGGCAGTCAATAAGATTCTATGTGACCTGGAGGGGGGGGCTGCAAAATAGTGGCATACGCGGATGACGTGGCAATCAGTTTCTCGGGGAAATACCCTCAAACACTGTGTGACCTTATGAGCACTAAGCTCGCGAGACTGTCAGAGTGGACAAAATCGCGAGGATTGGGAGTAAATCCCACTAAAACGGAACTCGTGCTATTCTCACGGAAGTACAAGATTCCGCCCCTCAACCCTCCTATACTAAATGGATGCAGGCTCTCCTTCAGCGACAGTGCTAGTTACCTAGGGTTGGTAATTGATAAGAAGCTGAACTGGAACCTGAACGTAAAGGACAGAGTAAAGAAGGCTACGATAGCCCTATACTCCTGTAAAAAAGCTATTGGCTTGAAGTGGGGCATGAACCCAAACGTAGTCCAATGGATATACCAAGCAA
Source organism: Drosophila affinis (assembly GCA_037356375.1). Taxonomy (NCBI): domain Eukaryota; kingdom Metazoa; phylum Arthropoda; class Insecta; order Diptera; family Drosophilidae; genus Drosophila; species Drosophila affinis. Next base: position 20,928,507 of record JAZHFB010000003.1, read on the forward strand.
TAGTAAGACCAATCTTACTCTATGGAGTTACAGTTTGGTGGCCGGCCTTATCAAAAGGATCGACAGCCAAACAACTTGGCAAGGTTCAGCGAACCGCAGCCCTATGCATTAGTGGAGCACTACGCACCACCCCGAACGATGCACTAAACGCCATCCTAAATCTCCAAAGCCTCGAACTCGAGGGAAAAGAGAGGGCAGAAATTGCCGCGATACGTCTGAGAGACTCCGGACAATGGACGTCACATACCAGGGGTCACTCATCTATACTTTTCAGTAGTACCGTCCCATCGAAGACGGACTACTGCGTTCCAAGGGAACACACTGGTACTCCCTTCAATGTAATCATCCCTAGCAGAGACGAGTGGCTTGAGGGACCACCAGGCCAGGACACGGCCATAAGCATCTTCACAGATGGCTCGAAGCTGGATAACAAAGTTGGAGGAGGGATTTACTCCGAACAACTCGAAATCAGGCACTCCTTTAGGCTCCCAGATCACTGCAGTGTGTTCCAAGCGGAAGTCATTGCGATCATGGAAGCACTGAAGCTCCTGCAAACAGCCTCAACGGCAACAACAACTGTAAACATATACAGCGACAGCCAAGCTGCGATCAAATCGCTTCATGCGATTTCCTCGAACTCGGCCACAGTGGCAAATTGCCGCAAATCTCTTCACGAGATGGCCCAACAATATGCCATCAGCCTTATTTGGGTCCCGGGTCACCGGGACATCGAGGGCAACTGTAAGGCAGACGAGCTGGCCAGAACAGGTACCACAATACCCCTTCTCCAAGAGAAGGAGGATATTTGCATGCCTATGGCCACCTGTAGGCTTATTATAAAGGAGCTATATAGGCGACGAGCAGACAATGCGTGGCGGTCAGTACCACTATGTCGCATATCCAGGCAAACATGGCCTACCATTGACAGGAAACGCACACTAGAGCTCTGTAAGCTCGGCAGGAAAAGGTGCAGCGTTGTCATCCGCTCCCTCACGGGGCACTGGCTGATAGGCTCCCATGCCAACAGGCTGGGAGCCCCATACAATGATTTCTGCCGTAGCTGTAGAGACGAGGAGGAGGAGGAAACGGTGGAACACCTGTTCTGCTCCTGTCCGGCTCTCAGTAGGAGAAGGCTACAATACCTGGGCATGCCCTATGTCTCAGACATTTCAGAAATGTCCAAAATCTGTCCCAGAAAGATTGCGAACTTCGTAAGAGCGTCAGGATGGGATAACTGCTGATATGTTCGGGTCTCATGAGATGGCTAAGGGGGAACACCTTCCGCGGTATTACAACGGGCCGAAACCGGCCTAAGTGTGACTGGCTCCTGTGGAGCTAGGCAGCCGCCTTAACCTAACCTAACCTAGTGTTAATCGTAGAAATAGAAAGAGAATAGAAATGTCCATGAAATTTTATTGTCTCTTATACCAACGGAGCTCATGCTGGCAGCGGCCGCTCATGAAGAGGGCGACGCTGCTAGAATAAAACACTCTTTCTCTGAAGTCGAAACAGCGCACAAGTGTTTTCTGTCGGTCTGTCCGGTTCCCGTGTCCCGAAATATTCAATATATCTGTGCTTAACGGCACAAAGAGTGTTCAAGTGCAACATTTGGATTTGCACCAAAAACTTGGTTTAAATCAAAAATAGTCTTCATCCCTAAAGCAGGTAAAGCCTCGCACTCGACACCAAAGGACTTTAGACCAATCAGTCTATCATCCTTCCTTCTCAAAACCTTTGAGAGAATCGTCGGGCTACTACTGAGAACAACCATAAATTCTCAATTGTTGTCAGGAGCACAACATGCCTACCGGAAAGCAAAATCCACGGAAACGGCACTTCACGAAGTAATTTCGGGGATAGAGAAATCCCTATACCTCAAAGAATACTCTCTAATCGCTTTTCTAGATATCGAGGGAGCTTTCAACAACGTCATACCGGGTGGCATTACGGAAGCGCTGACTGACCTTGGGGTGGATCGTCACTTGGTGATGCTCATTGATCAATTGCTCACATGCAGGACGGTGACATCATCGATGGGATCGTCCACTCAGACAAGGTTTGTCAGTAGACGCACACCGCAAAGTGGTGTCCTATCCCCCCATCTATGGAACATAGCATTCAACAAGATTCTATGTGACCTGGAACTGGGGGGGCTGCAAAGTCGTGGCATACGCGGACGACGTAGCAATTATCTTCTCGGTCAAATACCCTCAAACACTCTGCGACTTAATGACCGCAAAGCTCGCGAGACTGTCAAGGTGGACAGAATCACGAGGTCTTGGAGTTGATCCCTCAAAGACAGAACTTGTGCTATTTACAAGCAAATACAAGATTCCGTCTGTAAACCCCCCCCCCCCCCCCCCCCCACATTAAACGGATGCGGGCTCTCCTTTAGCGACAGTGCCAGTTACTCAGGGTTAGTAATCGACAAAAAGCTAAACTGGAACCTGAATATCAAAGACAGAGGGAAGAAGGCCACGATACTTATTGATACTCTACACTTGCAAAAAAGCTATTGGCTTGAAATGGGGCACGAACCCAAGTAAAGTCCAATGGATATACCAAGCCATAGTTAGACCGATAATACTTTATGGAGTTACTGTATGGTAGCCGGCCTTATCAAAAAGGACGATCACCAGACAACTCGACAAAGTTCAGCGAACAGCAGCCCTTTGCATCAGCGGAGCTCTTCGTACAACTCCAAATGATGCGCTAGATACCATTCTGTGCCTCCAAAGCCTTGCCCTTGCAGGAAAAGAAAGGGCACTAATGGCAGCAATACGACTGAGAGACTCTGACCAATGGGCACCACAGCACACAGGTCACTCCTCAATACTAAACGGCAGTTCCGTCCCTACTAAAACGGACTACTGTGTTCCAAGGGAATACACAGATACCCCCTTCGATGCAATTATACCCCGAGCTGGCCAGACTTGGCACTACAATCCCCCTTCTCCAAAAAAAGGAGGATACTCGTATGCCGATGGCCACATGTAGGCTCATAATAAAGGAGCAATATAAGCAACTAACAGACAACAAGTGGCAATCAGTACCACGTTATCGTATAACTCGGCAAACATGGCCGACCATAGATGGGAAGCGCACCTCTGAGCTATGCAAGTTCGGCAGACGAAGGTGCAGCGCTGTCATACGCTCCCTAACGAGGCACTGGTTAATTGGTACCCATGCTAATAGACTGGGCGCCCCATACAATGATTTTTGCCGTAGCTGCAGAGACGAGGAAGAGGAGGAAACGGTGGAACACCTGTTCTGCTCTTGCCCAGCTCTCAGCAAAAGAAGGCTACAGAACATGGGCTCGCCCTTCATTTCAGACGTTTCGGTAATGTCCACCATATGTCCCAGAAAGATAGCTAACTTCATAAAAGCTGCAAGCTGCAAACGGTTGACCTTAGGTCTCACAATGCGAGAGGGGGTAGATTCCTTCGCGGTATCACAACGGGTCGGAAACAGCCTAAGTGTGCTGGGCTCCCAGTGAGTAGGGCAGCCGCTGTAACCTAACCTAACCTAAGTGTCGAACAAGACGGACGGACAGATGGACTACGTCGATTGAGCTATTGATGCTGATCAAGAATATAGATCCTTTATGGGATCGGAGGATTTATTTCTGGAAGTTATATTCATCAAACTTCAGAATAATAACAAAAAAAAGATATCAGTGATACGGATTGCAAGTGAACGCGATGAATACATCCGTTATCGCATGTCACATGTGTAGCATAAGACTAACATAAGTAGCTGAAAGAATGGTCAAACAACCGATTTTGGCGATATTTCCTTCATTAGCGATAGCGGCAAGTACTGGTCTAATCTTATCTTTCACTGATTGAAGCAAATGAGCTTGAGACGCTCCGCTTTGACATTTACGTGCATTTCGACGCAGTACTGTTTGAACAACCGGCCATATCTCAACAGATGCTTGCCAACATTTTGCCGAATCATCATACGGAGGAAGAGGCATCAGCTATCGGCGTAAGGAAGGGCTAAAACGTTTTAAGAAGGGGATTGAAGGAAAAAAGCAGTACAAGGCAGCCCTAAAAATACAAAGCCGTCTCCAAAGAAAAAATGACATCTTCCAGGACGAGAAAGCTAGCCTGGTTCGAGCAGCGTTTCGAAAAGGGTAGATTGCACTTCTCATTGACAACTCACCCATTCTTAAGTAGCTACTGTCGAGAAAGCTATAAACAACAAATAGTGTGAGCTTGGAGTATTTTTGGATATATCCTGAGTATTTGACAAGACACCCACCCAGCAATTAACTTCGAATAAAATACCTACTAAGTTGTAGACGGGTGCCATCAACCCTCAGGTTTTAATTGATTATACACTCAGGGATATGTCAGATATGTCAGTGAGCGGACCAAGTAGGACTCAGTATTAGCGCGGACAAGACGGATCTCATCTTTTTCACCAAGAAGTATAAACACGGTTAACTCCAAAAACACAAGTTAAATACCTCGGCACAGTACTGGACAGTAAACTATCATAGAGGGCGAAGAAGTCCACAAGTGTGCTTTAAGCATTCAAGAATATGCTTAGCAGCACATAGGGCCTGTTAACCGCCCAGAAGCATTGGATCCACATCTCGGTGGTACGACCAACTACTGTACGGTGTCTTAGTGTGGTGGCATGCTACCGAAAAGATGACGGATGACGAATATGGCCAACCTCAAGAAAAGCACTCGATACCTGGAATCATTTCCCTGGACATCCAAGCTCATCTCACTACAGAAAAGGCAGCACAGCGTCTGATTGCATCAGGGAACATGTCGCCACAGGAATACGGGCACAGTGCAATTGGCAGGAACATGATCCCTTTCACTCAATACAATGTGGGTCGATGTCTTCTCTAGATCTTTACATCTCTATTTCTGCACGAGGAAGAGAGTACTTGAGGGACGGAATGACTGGCGCGTGCTTTCGCTATAGTTATTACAGAAATTCAATTTTTTGCGACTAGCTATATTAATGATCTGATCTGATGAATTCGGATTCGGCAATCTGGTATATATAGTCACTCTCTATGACTCTACATTATTATTTTTCCGCTGTCGTCAAACTTGTAGCTTTTTTCTTTTTAAATTTTTAAAAAATTTCGTATTTTTTGTCATAGGTAGTGCTTCTATTTTTCACATAACTTGAGTTTCCTACAACTGGTTGTATTGAACTTTGCAGTTCCTGTCGCCACAGGAATACGGGCACAGTTCAATTGGCAGGAACATGATCACTTTCACTCAATACGAAACCTCAAATTTTGCCTCGATGTCAAAACAAAAATATCCATGCGACCTAAAGACTGGAAAATAGGATGGAACCAGACGCAGCACCTCAACATGTATACCGATGGCTCCAAAATGAACGGGGGAGTTGGAGCCGGTTTAAATTGCACAGACCCCGAAATAAGGCTGTTATATAAGCTACCGGACCGATGCATCATATTCCAGGCGGAAGTCTTTGCTATCAAAAAGAGGTTGCAGCATAAGCGGCGATAAGATCCATGCAGTCGTCCGCGGCTGGTTTCAGGAATATCCTGACAATTGGGGAGCCACTAGACACACTTGAAACTTGAAAAGTCATTGCGGTTCTACTCGATTCTCAGCCACCAAGGCGTCGAAGGGAATGAATCGGTGGACTTTCTGGCAGAGGAAGATGTCGGGCTATCGAACGATAGAACCGAAAATGTGGCTGTTTCCCCTTAAAGAAGCAGTGAAGTCTGCAGACCGAAAACAGTTGGAGAACACTTCCTTCAGAACTTCGAGAACCATGGCCAAATAACTCAATAGAAATCCCACTCAATATCTAACGCACCCTCCACGGAAAGATTGCAGACTACTAGTGGCAGAGAGACAGCTGTAGGAAATGTGATGAGACCGGGGCCATCGAAACCCTGGGTCATCTCATCTACAACTGCTCGGCTCTCTCTCGGCATTGAGGAAAATACCTAGCCGCACCAGAGCATCATTGGAAAATGCCTGCAAAAGGGCGCGGGGGATTTCTGATTGAAGCTTCAATCACCGAAGATTTTTGTAAGCAGTTGCGAAATTGTATTCTATAGCAGAGCGATTCAAGTCTACACTTGCGACTGGTAACAGACTTGAACTTTTTTCCCGCGGTGAACCAAACCGACTTTTTCTGACTTTTTCCCCTTCGCCCGGCTGGCAAAAATCCACTAGCTGAACCCTCCACGAGAGTGCCGGCTGGGCAATGGACACTGCATTATCCCGGACGGCGGCCAGGCATAAAACGCTAGGGGGTGGTCCCCCCGAAAAACATCAAGCAATTTGGACCTACGGGCCGACAATGCATGTCGTGAAGGATGAAGCACGGACTGGGATGTCAGTCCAAACGTCGATGGAATGCGAGACTGCTACCACCGGCGGGCACGGAGAGGAGAAATCCTCTCTGCGTGTCGCCAGCGGTCACACCTCGGACGTGACGTCAGTTGTACAACGCCTGCTAGAATACCCCCTGACTCCAAGCTGAACCGCTCGGATGCCGCTGTCGAAGTAGACACGGATCTGGAGAGCGTGATCTCGATCAGCAACACGGAGGAAGAGAGCCTTCTCCGCTCACCGGAACCAGGCACCAGCTCCCCGCGTCGGGAAGGGCCATAGCGCTCCAGGGAGGGGATGAAGGCTCTCGCAATACAAAGCGGCCCTAAAAATCATGAGTCGGCTCCACGGTAAATCCGACATCTCCCAGGAGGAGAAACCCAGGCTAACCTGGGCCGAGCAGCGGGTGGAGGAGGGCAGAAGGCACTTCTCGCAAATGCCCCAAATGTGGGCATCTATTGGGAAGTACGCCAACAAGGTGGAGGAGATGCTGGCCAGCAAGAGGCAACGCTCCGTTGAGAGTGCCAGCAAGGACACTCCGGCGAGCAAGCGGCAACGCGGGCCGAAGGGCGCAGCCCCCCCACAGAAAGTGGCGATCCCACTAACCCAACACCCGAAGTCACGGACGGTGAGTGATGCGGCCAGACGAAACCTGATCGTGGCGCTAATCGACCGTAGCGATGAGAACGGGAAAATGACGGCAGCGCAATGGAAGCTAGTGCACGCGCGGCTCGTCGACGCACTGTTTGCATGGATGGAGGAGGATTCCGCAGCCCCCATGCCCACCTTTGATGGTACTGGGTGGCTGAATGGAGTTAAGATCCTCAAGTGCAACGATGACCCAACGCGTAGGTGGCTAACGCAAACTGTCGGCCAACTGGACGCTATGTGGGATGGTGCCAAGCTGGAGGTGGTAGACAGGGACGTGGAATTGGAAGGTGCGGCACACTGGGAGTCCGTTACCCAGTGAGGGGGGCCAGTGTGCGATCCTGCAAATTAACAAGGAGGCGGAGGACCTCCTGTACCCCAGATTTGGGAAGATGGCGTGGGGCATGGGCAGCGTCTATCTGCGCCTAAAAAAGCGCCAACCCGGGGACAAAGACGCGCACACCCTTCAGGCAGGCGAGGTAGAGAAGGACCTAGGTCTAGAAACTATCGTGGAGGCCGCCCAGGGGCTTGCGCTGGACGAGTCGGAGGAGGAAGAGGACGGTGATGTGACGGTAGTAGTCAAACCGTCGAGCGGAGTTGAGCCAGCCACCCATGCCACTGAGTGTGCTGCAGCTCAACTTGCATAAAAGCAAGGTGGCGTCGACGGAGCTCCTCATAGCCATGGATTGCATCAGGCAACTCTGTGGCCGGACTAAAGTCCTCTAATTACAACTCATTCTACACAACACCGGTAAGCAGGAATAGAACCATCGTACTTGTACGAAAGGGAATCCACGCTCACCTTATGTCTAATTACAGCACAGACGACCTAACAATAGTGATGCTAGAAAGCGAGGAGAAGCGCCTCTTGGTAGCCTCCTGATACATGGCAAACGACAGACCCGCACCAACCGAAGAGCTAAGGAGTCTGGTAGAAGAAACCAAATCCAAAGACTACCAACTACTCATTGGTACGGACGCTAATGCCCATCACAATGTATGGGGAAGCTCCGACACCAATGACCGAGGTGAGTCTCTTCTAGAATTTATACTTTCCACTAACATAGAAGTAGCAAACGTGGGGGCGGACTACACATACGTGGGTCCCACCTCATCGAACGTGCTAGACCTTACACTCGTAACGGGAAGGAGTGCCATGGTGACTGGGTGGAGGGTCCTCGAAAGACCATCATTCTCAGATCACAGGTATATCCAGTTCAAATACGAATTTAAACACACATCGAAGGTAGCCGTCTATAGGAACCCCCGGAAAACAAACTGGGGAAAAGTTCAGAAAGACGGTTACATCGAAGCTCGCGAATCCGGGGTCGGTAAAATCGGCGGACGACATAGAGAAGTCTCTTGAGACTCTATCCAGGGAGCTACTGGATGGCTACCGCGCAGCATGCCCACCCTCAAGTACGAAAAAGAAGAACAAGCTACTCTGGTGGAACAGAGAGCTCTCCCTCCTAAGAAACAACCTCCGGGAATTCTTCAAGCTCGCCAAACAAGCGAATGAGGAGTTTATAAGCGAGGAATACAGGAACCTACTCAAAAACTACAAGAAAGAGATACGCAAGGCACAACGCAGCTCGTGGAGGAACTTCTGCTCCAACATCGAGAAGGTGCCCGAAACGGCAAGACTCAGAAAGCTGCTCTCCAAGCAGCCCACCATACAGAGTCAGCTCAAGCTCAACAATGGACAATGGTCAGAGAGCAGCGAAGAAGCCCTGACAGCACTAATGGAGGCACACTTCCCAGGATGCACCGAGGTCACTGATGCCACAACGCAACATGACCCAGCGACCGAGGAACAAACCATCCCCACAGGACTAATAACTCACAAGAAAATCCAATGGGCCATAGACTCCTTTACAGGCATTAAAGCACCTGGACTGGATGGGATATTTCCCGCCATGTTGCAGGTGGCCAAAGAGGTGATCACCCCATGGCTTTTCGCTATATACACGGCATGCTTGAGGACAGGCTATATACCTATACATTAGAGAACTTCAAGAGTTGTCTTCCTGCCGAAGGCAAGAAGGTGCAGTCATGTTAGTCCCAGGGATTATAGACCGATAAGCTTCACCTCCTTTTTACTAAAAACGCTAGAAAAGCTGCTGGAGCTACACATAAGAAAGGAAGTAGGGGGACTGATGTCAAGCAACCAGCATGCATACACGAAAGGAAAATGGGTAGAAACAGCACTACACTCTCTAGTAGCTAATGTCGAGAAAGACCTCAATACCAAGAAATATGCACTAGGAGTATTTGTCGATATATCCGGAGCATTCAACAAAGTGGCTACAAGCGCAATAATGGGTCGCTTAGAAGCAACCAATGCACACCCGGCAATCAACCACTGGATAAATAATCTCCTAAGTTGTAGATGGGTGCAATCGGAATGGGGTACCACCTCCATAGTCAGAGGAGCACACAGAGGCACACCACAAGGTGGAGTACTGTCGCCCCTCCTGTGGAACCTGGTGGTCGACGACCTAACCAAGAGAAAAGCCCCAAAAATAACAGCCTATGCAGATGACATAAGCATACTTATTACGGGTGTATGTCCATCGACACTCAGCTCCATATTGGAAAACACACTCAGGGAGATATGCGAGTGGGCGAACGAAGTAGGACTCAGCATCAACGCGGACAAGACGGACCTCATCCTCTTCACCAAGAGGTAGAAGGTGCCGTCATGGATCCCCCCAAAAATCGATCAAAAACACAAGTCAAATACCTTGGCACGGTACTGGACACCAAGCTAGCATGGAGACCCAATGTAGTGGAAAGGGTGAAGAAGGCTACCATTGCGCTATATGCATCAAAAAAGATGCTCAGCAAACGCATTTCTGGGACCTGAAGAATGGAAAAAAGGTTAGATCCAACATCTCAATATATATACAGACGGCTCCAAGATGGAAGGAGGAGTAGGAGCTGGCATACACTGCACAGACCCCGAAATAGGGCTGTCATACAAGCTACCAGACCACTGCAGCATATTCCAAGCGGAAGTCTTTGCCATCAGGCCATGTAGACCCCGAAATAGGGCTGTCATACAAGCTACCAGACCACTGCAGCATATTCCAAGCGGAAGTCTTTGCCATCAGGAAAGCAGCGGAGGTTGCACAGCAAACAGGGCGATCACATAACGTGGTCAATCTGTTTGTAAACAGCCAAGCGGCGATAAAATCCATGCAGTCGTCCACGATCAGTTCTAGAAGTGTCCTGGCGAGCAGGGAAGCATTGGACTCACTTTGCACGACCAAGTCAGTGCGGATCTACTGGGTTCCCAGCCATCAGGGCATTGAAGGAAATGAAGCGGCGGACGTTCTGGCTAAGGAAGGCGTCGGGCTGGCGAGAGAAAGAGCAGAAAACGTGCCTGTCTCACTCAGAACGCTACAGAGCGATCTAGAAACGCTGGCTAGACTAGAAAACGAGAGCAGGTGAAGGAGCACGACCAACTGCAGAGTCTCGAAAATCATGTGCAAAAAACGCAGCGAGAAACTCAGCCACTATCTGCTGCACCTTCCACGGAAAGATTGCAGGCTGCTGGGGGGAATACTAACAGGTCACTGCCTGGCCGCATCACACGCAGCCAAACTAAACATCACCGACAGGAACATCTCCAGGAAATGCGATGACCCTGGGACTATCGAAACCTTAGAACATCTAATCTGCAGCTGCCCGGCTCTCTCACTGGCCAATATAAGGTACCGGGGCGCACCGAAGCTGACATCGCTAGAAGATGCCTCCAAGAGGTCGCCAAAGGAACTGCTGGCCTTCGCCAAAAACACCTCAATCTTGGGTGATATAAAACCCTCAATAGCACCCGCGTAAATGTCCATAATCAACCAGATAACTAAGGGCCATACTGGCCTATGAGAGACCCCAGGAGGGTCGTCCGGGTTAACCTAACCTAACCTATCCCCTTCCGCCCACACAAAGGACGAAAATCTGTGGCATACACAATTTTGAAGATACGAGAAAACGAAAAAAGCAGAATCATAGATGACAATTTCTATTAGAGTGTTGAATATGGATCAGATTCAATTATTAATATAGCCATAATGAAGAATACCATTTCGAAAGGCATCGTTCCCTCTCGCTCTCTCTCACACATGGTTGCTTTACCTATTCGTTCAAATGAGCGGCTAGATCTCAGAGACTACAAATCCAAATGAAGCCGCATTGAAGAAAACCATTTCAAAAGACATCATTCCATCTCGCTATCGACTCGTTTTCTGTTTTGCCTATTCGTCCAGGTCATGGTGCAATAAGTAATAAAGTGATGTACTCCCCACACGTGCCCTCTTTCGGAGACGTCATTTTTGACAGTCGAGCGTAAAACGCTTGCTTTATCTTTCTTACGATTTTCTCTCTGAGAGCCGAGAGAGGGAGGTGAAAAATTTAACGCCGTCACCACAGCTGAGTACATCACCTTCTTACTAATTACACCATGGTCCAGATTAGCGTTAGATCTTAGAGACTATAAGAGATTGAGCAACCGAACGTTCTCTCCAAGCTCGTTTATAATAACTTATAAACTAAACTGCATCTTACATATCTTACATTTTTACGAATCTCTTAAAGGGTTCGACTTAACTGTTTGATTTAATATAAAATATATATTGTATAAATAACATAAATTGTAAGTTCATATATATACTGACTGAGTGCCAAGTAAGAAGTAGAGCCGCAGCCTTTGCCGCGACTCACTACGGTTCCCCTCGTTGTTTTAGAGGTATTGTTCCTTTTTTTCACTGTAAAGCTGGCAAATAAAGCTATTAGCTGTTAAATTCAAATTTTAGTTGACGTAGGTATTTTAGTTGACGTAGGCAACAAAGTGTTTGGGGTCGATTTATAGTGTCCTATGTAAGCTTTTCAGAATTTCAGAATTCATTGCAAAAAAATGTAAGATGCTTAAGTCATAAGGAAAAAAGGACTTCATCTAAAAAAAACATGAAAAAACTTTTTTTTAATTTTATTTAATAAAAAGCTAACCAATTAAAAAAAAAGAATTCCTTACACATCTGAAATGTGGTGTTGACGTAATGTAGACATAATGATAGTACTACTCAACAAAATTAAACATTTTCTTCCCCTGTGGACCAAAATGTTGATCTTAAAACTCAGGAAAACTCGTTATGATAATATTTTTTGCCTGCATTTTTGGGTTTCGATAGGCACACTATTTAACCCATTAAGGTCTGCCCATAGATTGACTCATACAATGTTGATTAAATTTTGAAATATGAACCCGGGGAACCTTAGAAGTTGATAGGTGAAAAAAATATGTTCACCTGCACACACACCTAAAATCTGACATGGGTATATTTAGATAACATTGTCATTGGTGTGTTGGTTATACTTTAATTTTCTATTTCTGTAAAAAAGATTTTTTTTCAATGTTAATGCGGCTCTGTGCGCCAAATGTTCTTTGAAAATGTTTGTCGTGCTGTAAATGTGTTCCTTCTCGAAATCAGCCACTAAGTGGCTACGCACGAATGAAACTTGAAATTGTGTTCCTCCCCGAAATTAGCTAGAAAATATGTTGCAGAAATGCAGGAGCCAATGTATCAGATTATTAGTGTTCGTTGCGTAATGCACACGCTAAATAAATTTATGAACTTCTACAAATTAGAAGATTTAGCTTGTGAATACTGGAATTCAGAATGATTCGTCTCACAAAAGTCCGTACTGCTTCCGAGCTGCAAGCTGATGACAATTGGTCTGATGAAGATAGCGATGTCAAGTATAACAACTATAAACATTGTAGATATCATCATAACGCCACCATCGTTTTCATTTCCGACAATGAGGACTTGGACGATAATGTTCTATTGTTGCGCGATGAATTGGAGCTACCTAGCGATATTGCCGGAGTGTTCGAAATCCAATGTGTTTACGATGACACGAACGTACACATATCTTTTATCGGTGATGATGATAGGGATGGCGGAAATGAGCCCGAAGGTGTCTCAGAAGAAGGAGATGATACGCCGGTCGACTCAACATCTTGTGGTCGCGCCGTTAAATCAAACCCTGGATTAAGAAAGGCACAGAAGAGACCTCGATGAATCGATGAAGGATTGATGCCCAAATGGTCTCGTTTGCAAAATGATCAATTCGATAAGATTCTATTCGATGATACCGCCGCTTCATAAAAACCGTTGTTTGCAGCTTTGTAAAAGGTTGATCGATGAGGAGGTGTTGAACTTGTTGTTCAATTCTACCAACCAATATTCTGCGGACAGTAATTGTCCATCATTCATTACATCAGTTACCGAGATGAAAACGTTTTTGAGAGTTTAGTATATCACCGGTTACCACACATTGCCACAAACACATGGTTATTGGCCAAATCGATACTCGCTGGGATGCGCGCTGATAAAAGAATGTATTTCAAGAGATAGATTTAAACGAATTAAGCAATCCTTCCACATGTGCGACAACTCAGCACCTGGATCGGAAAAACAAATTTGCAAATGTCTCACCATTGAATGATTTGTTGAACAAGAAATTCGTTCAATTCGATGTATTCTCTCATAACCTTTTCATTAATGAACAAATGATAGTCTACTACGGCCGGTATTCGTGCAAACCCTGCAGTACTGCGTACTAGTTCGGCGGTGGTGATATCGCGAACTCCTAACATAACACCGCTGGTTCGCCGACAAACCCTACACAATGCTTTACTTCATTTCCATTTTTACCCGCAATGTCATAGGACATGGGGACCAGTGACACCACTTCGTTTACCGCTTGCTAGTGATTTGAGTGGTCTTCTGGTGGTGATGATATGGGCACCCATCTAATGGGTGGTGAAATGGGTACCCGCCAGGTGGGTAGTGAAATGGGTACCCACTTGGTGGGTTAATAAAACAAGGAAATTATTTGTAAAAATGTTCAGTATATAACTTCATTTATTTCATAAATTTTTGACTAGTTAATTTTTCGTAGAGTTGTTTGGGTTGTTCCCATTTAAATTAATATAATTATTTGTATCTTTAAAATAATTTTTTTTTAGTTTTGGAGTTCAGATAGCCCAGTCCCGGCCTCTACAGTTGTTGCATCTATAAATATAAAATAAAAATAGAAGTAATAGGCGGAAAAATTAAAACAAACGAATCGAATCAGCTTACGAAGCAACACTACAGAACTTCCATTTCAAAACACGGCAGTTCCCAATTCCTCTCCATTTTTCATTTGGCTGTCCTCAAATTTTTATTTTTCACCGGACGACACTTTTTCTGTATATTTTTCCTTTAGTTCCTTCTTGAGCTGCTGTACATTGTAAAGTTATGTTAAGTTGACTTTGTCTTACCTTTGGTTTACTGACTTTATTGTGTAATACTTGTCGCACTTGTAATTAAACACACGTTTCGTCACTAACTGAAGCCAAAAGCAAATCAATAGAATGTCTGAAACTATAAAAGAAAACAGAGCAGCGCAGCATCATTTTAGGCTACCTGCTGTCTTCGTTTTTTTTTTTCTTTTTTTTTGTTTACTGGTAAAACGCTGCAGCCCACCGAACTAGTACGATGGGTGGTACGCGGTGGGTTGTAGAGTGTACAGAGATACATTTTTTTTCTATTCTTTGAGTGGTTCGGAGTTCGCCTACCAAAGGATTACTTCGGAAGGTACCCATGTACGAACCACCCAAGTGGGTAGTTCGGCATGGGCAATCGACACCGCCAGTACTGCAGGGAAATGTTTCTCAAGGGAAAACCCATTCGTTTCGGGTTTATCACAAGTCACAAGCTCATGACTCGTTTGTCAAACGATTGTTTCTTTCCTTTGGGAACTGTTCGTGATAATCGGACCAAACATGCCCCATTGATGATGCGAAAAAAGCATCGCGGGACTTGTGATTTTCGTTTCGATAAAAACAATTCTATAATCGCGGTGCGGTAAGTGCGGTAAGTTATACATAGTTATACACGGTGTTATCGAACACCGGAAAATTTTCACGATTGAACAGCCCCATTTGGTCAACCAATATAATCATCGCATGGAAGGTTTGGACCTTTTTGAGAACGCAATCCACAACTATCTAATTCGGATTCGGGGCAAGAAGT
The DNA here is from genome assembly GCA_037356375.1 of Drosophila affinis. Classification (NCBI taxonomy): domain Eukaryota; kingdom Metazoa; phylum Arthropoda; class Insecta; order Diptera; family Drosophilidae; genus Drosophila; species Drosophila affinis. The sequence continues at coordinate 20,943,589 of JAZHFB010000003.1, forward strand.
GGTATTGGCTATTGATTACAAATGCCTTCGACGCGGCTATGGTAAATGCGTGGAAGTTGTATTGCCCTTGACGCAAGTATGAAAGGAAGTCCCCGATGTGTCAATACTAATTCCCAGTTGAGGCTTGCGAATCGATTATGGTCAATTCGAATTATTATCATCCTGTTGGAACGTCGACTTCCGGGACACAGCTCGAAATGCGTTACGATCGTATTGATTATATTATCGAAAAACTGAATACTCGTCATCGTTGTCTGCAATGCGTTGGCAAAGCAGAATATGGTTGCTTCAAGTGCCAGGCGAACTTGCACCCAACTTCTTGCTTCCTGGATTACCACAACGGTGTTGCCCCAGATAAGACGAAAATTGCCAAAGCTAAATAATTTCATTTTTATAAATATCATAATTCTTCAATAAAATTGCGATTTTTTCCTCCAAACGACATTTTTTCATATAACAAACATTTTTATCTTGTGAACACAACTCTATTATAACACACATTGTTTTTACACCTGGTGGGCCAAGTGTGTTGACATATCGCTATGAATTTTTTGCACTGCATAGAAGACACCTGAAGATATCTGGTAAGTGTGCATGTTTTTGGGTTTTCTCATTTTCTTCGTCTTGGCAACACTTTTTCTTACCATTTTCTGACATTTGCCAAAATCGAAATTTTAACCTATAAAGAACAACAGGTAAGCCGATGAAAATTACACTGCAATATTTTTTTTTTTAGATCCATCTTTCCTCTTTGCTAAAAAAGAAAATTGACCGCGCTAGCCATCACCTGGACCACCTTAGAAGATTTTATGACCCAAAACTATCTTGGGTATTTAAATACCAGGTAGGCTGTAATGTGTTAATGTGTTTAAGGTATCGTTTGTAAGAATCGATGTTTAAACGGCTTGGGTGCACCCGTTTGACCAAACCTTAGTATTACGAATTTCGCAGTTCAACACAACCAGCTATAAGTAACTTAAGTTATGTGAAAAATAGAAGAATTACATCTGAAAAAAAACCTGAAAAAATACCAGATTTTAAGAAATTCTTAAAAAAAAACTAAATAAAACAAAATCCAATAATTCTTTAAAACTGTTTAAATGTCAAAATGTATTAGAAAAAGACATTTTGGGACGCAATGTCGTGTTGACTGAGTCATTTATTCAACTTATTTACAAAAATTTTTTACTTACAATTGAGATTTCTCCAGCCAAAGCCTGTACCGGGCTAGGAACTCCACTGCGTAAAGTACAATAACCCATGCCGTGAGAAGTACGTAATGTCATTTCAGCAGCTGTCATGCGCTGCGGCTCATTTATTCCTCTACTAGGACTGTGGTCCGTATGGATTGTTGATATCTGTTGTCTGTTTCTTGTGGTGTCGGGCTAGAATGATTTAGATAATTGAAAATTTCTTTATTTTCCCGACATATTAAATACTTGATTTTAAATAAAAATGCAAACTTTTATAACAAGTGGCTTTTCGGTTTTGAAAAAGGAGCTTATCAAGAGTGTAAGGCTAAAGTGATTGTGAAAATACAATAACCGGCGTACATGCATATGTTAATTCATATTATATTACATACTTAACTTTATACTCAAAAAATTTTCGTGCGAAGCACAGCGCGGACACAGAAAGAAGTTAGGGGAAAAGTGAAAGGATTTACGAACTTAAGAACTTGACGCTTCTAACAGAGTTCTCCTGGGTGAAATGGCTCCAAGTCGTAGAATGAGCTGTTCAAATTAGGTAAAGGAATATTCAAAGCCAAAACCGCGACCTCTAAAAAGTGAGTTTTTTTATGGAATATACTGAAAAGAAACTGCACACTTTTTATACCCGGTACTCGAAGAGTATAGGGGTATATTAGATTTGTGGGGATAACGGTTGTGTGTAACGCACAGAAGGAAGCGTTTCCGACCCCATAAAGTATATATATTCTTGATCAGCATCAATAGCCGAGTCGATATAGCCATGTCTGTCTGTCCGTCTGTCCGTCCGTCCGTCCGTCTGTCCGTCTTCATTAGCGCCTATATCTCATAGACTATTAAAGCTAGAGCAACCAAGTTTTGTATTCAGTCTTCTATGTTATCACACTACTCAAAGTATATTTCAAAATTTCGCCCCGCCCCCTTCCGCCCCTGCAAAGGACGAAAGTCTGTGGCATACACAATTTCCAAGATACAAGAAAACTAAATACGCAGAATCATAGAGAATGCCCATTTCTATCAGAGTGTTGAATCTGGATCAGATCGGATCATTATTATAGCTACAATGAAGAAAACCATTTCGAAAGTCATCATTCCCTCTCGCTCTCTCTCACACGCGACCCCATCTGCTTTGCTTATTCGTATAAATGAGCGCCTAGTCCTAGTTCTCAGAGACTATAAAAGCTAGAGCAACCAAACTTTCTATCCAAGCTCCTGTGATACCGAACCAGCACAAGTTTGTCTTAAAATTTTGCCACGCCCCCTCCCGCCCCCACAAAAGACGAAAATCTGTGGAATCCACAATTTTTAAGATAAATAAAAACCAAAAACGCAGAATCATGAAAAATTACCATATCTATCAGATTACCGAATCTGGATCAGATCGGATCAATATTATGGCCAGAAGAAACAAATTAAATTTCAGTGGCTTCGCAACGCCTGCCAAGCGCTGACTCATTCCCTCTCTCTCTCTCTCTCTGTCCTGAACACTTTTACGTCTCAAATATGTAGTTATACATGTCATGTAGAAATGTAGGCGCAGATATACAAAGCATATGTAAACAAAAATGGAAACATGTATGAAAATTCCAAAAAATTCATTTTTTTAATTTAGATATTATTTTTGTCCCTTTTGAGAACATATAATAAATTTCATAAATCGTAGGCTCATAAATGTATGTATGTATATACTGACTGAGTACCGGGTATAAGGTAGAGCCGCGGCCTTTGCCGCGGCTCACAACGTTCCCTCTCGTTTATATCTGGTACTCGACGAGAACAGTGGAACATATTAGACTTGAGGTGATATTGGATGTGTATAACCTAGAAGGAAGCGGTTCCGACCCCATAAATTATATATATTCTTGATCAGCATCAATAGCCGAGTCGATATAGCCATGTCTGTATGTCTGTTCGTCCGTCTGTCCGTCTTCATTAGCGCCTAGATCTCGGACGCTATAAAAACTAGAGCAATAACATTTTGTATCCAGACTTCTGTGATATAAGTGTATTTTAAACTTTCGACCCACTAAAAACGCAGAATAATAGAAAATTAATATATCTTCAGAGTGTTGCATCTGGATCAGAGCGGATCATTAATATAGCCACAATGAAGAAAATCATTTCGAAAGGCATCGTTCCCTCTCACTCTCACACACGATCCTTTCTATTTTGCTCGTTTGTCTTTTTTGACGCATAGTTCTCAGAGACTATAAGAACTGGAGCAACAAAACTTTCTATTCAAGCTTCCGGCTTATTACTTCACTCTCTCTCTCACACGCACTTCCACGAACATACATATAAACATACACATATATGTTAAGACGAATGTGTAGATGTAGAAATGTAGAAGACAGATTTTGAAAACACCTTTAAACAAAAATGGAAACAGTAACATCTAATATATACAAATCTCCGAAATAGTAGAATTGGTTTTTTTTAATTTTTTGCTTGGCTAAAATTGAATTTGTCCCTTTTTTAAACATATAATAAATAACATAAATCTTAATCTCAAATAGTTCACTGATAACGAGGCATAAAGGAGAGCTGCGGCCTTTGCCGGCTCGCAACGTTTCCCCTCCTTTTTTCTTATAACTTCGATGTATTGGCTTTGATTTAAATTTTGAATTTAAATTTTAGGAAAATAAATTTACAATCAATTTTGATAACAACTTTAATAAAATGATCAACCTCTTATTTTTTATAAAATTTTTTTTTGCTAACTTTTTAATTTTGCACACAATCCCTAACACTACGGGTTGAATCACAATTTCGTTGACCCAAAATCGCTCAATTGTTTGAAGATTCGGACAATTTGGAGGTTTTTCCTCTTTGAATACGAAATTTATGTCTTTTAAATCATGCAGCTATAAAGATGAATGGACTTTTTTTAACCGGTACTTGAAGAATATAGGGGTATATTAGATTTCTGGTGGTAGAAGACGTGTGTAACACCAAGAAGAAAGCGTTTCCCACCCCATAAATTATATATATTCTTGATCAGCATGAACAGCCGAGTCGATATAGCCTTGTCTGTCTGTCCATCCATCTGTCCGTCTTCATGAGCGCCTAGATCTCAGAGTCTATGAAAGCTAGACAAACCAGGTTTCGTATTCAGTCTCCTGTGTTGTCACACTACTACAAGTGTATTTCAAAATTTCGATCCGCCCAAACAAAGGTCGAAAATCTGAAGAATCCATAATTTTTAAGATAGCATATAACCGAAAACGCAGAATCATGAAAAATTACCGTATCTACCGGATTGCCAAATCTGGATCAGGTCGGATCAATATTATAGACAAATGGAACCAATGAAATTGCAGTCGCTACGCAAAGCCTTTCAAGCGCGTTCTCATTTACTCTCTTTCTCTCGCACACACTTCCACGTCTTTTATGTGTAGTTATACTTGTACATGTAGAAATGGAGAGGCTGATGTATAAAGTATATGTAAACAGAAATGGAAACATATAATATATAAAAATCTCCCATAGAGTTCGACTTAATTTTTTGAAATTTCCTTTTATGGCCAAAATTTAATTTGTCTCTTTGGCTAACATATAATTTATTACATAAATCGCTAGCTCATGTATACAGTGACTAACACCCCCAAACATGCAGTGTCAAATAAAAAGTTTAAGGTGCTATAGATTTTAAACCAGAGGAAAAACAAAAAAATGTTTAAATGCCAATTTGTTTTATGTTTTATTACATTTAAAAAAGGAACTTTTTTGTTGCTAAAATGTTTCTTCGTATTAAAAATAAAATAATTACCTACTTAAAATATATCTTAAATATAAGTCGGAGCTTAAGTCATGCGGCCACAAACCAGTTGCAAATTTGGCAAATAAAAGGATAAACAGGGATTTTAATACTTCTTATGCAATCCCTTAACCTTTATTACGGCCCTTAACCTACTAGTCGAGTGAGTCGAAGTAGAGGCGCGGCAAGTGCCGGGGCTCACAGCATATGTCTGCTGTTGCTTTAAACGTTACTCCATATTTTTATTTGTTCGCGCATCGAGCTATGTTTGTTTATTAAGGCTAATACCTTTTTATCAATAGCTTAATCCCTTTGACTCTCTTTTCTTCGAGTTTTTGCCAAATCTATTAAAGAACATGTCTCTCCAAACTTAACTATATTTATTACACAATTAACACTAGCTCTGTAGCGTTTAGCTAATTGTCTGTACAACACACCCTTTTCTGTGCAGTACAAATGCACAATTTTTTTTGCGAACTTGCTTTTCTTTTCGAGGTATCGTTAAATCTGAAAAAAGAATAGTGAAACGAGATCATGCAGAATTTATGCATTGCACGGCATGATCGATAGCTTGCACTGTCTGAAATTGTCAGTTAAAGTGTGCGGTTTCTTTTCAGCACATTCAATACGTAAATAAGACGTGTGAGACATCAACATAAATCGGCAAATAACATTGGGAACAAATTTGCAATTGTTTTTCCGTTGTGAAAAATATAGATATATATATATATATATATATATATATTTTTAATATAGATTTGTAGTCTTAAAAATTGTAATTTCATTTGTGCATTACCGTGTGGAAATTAAAGTTTCAAATTAAATTAAACTTTAAAAACTCAGTAAAAGTCGGATCAAAGTATTTTTTAGTCTTTCTTTCTGCTTTTAGATAAGTTCATTAATTAGGTGTAATTTACACTCGAAAAATTGTCCATTATCTATTCAAGGTGCGTCGTGCAACTTCATTCATTGTTTGCACTCTGTATAGACCCATTTCATACCTCAGCATTTAATTCTACGAAATTATATATATGTATGTAAGATTTATTATTCAGTTTGGTTTATTAATTATTATTAAATCGAATATAAGTTCAATGTATGTGCTTAAAATCTGTCTCTCCACTTTTTGTTCTGCTTTTTTCCGCTGCTGCTTCCAAATTCCGACTGTCCTCTATCGATGATCGCTTATCGGCTATGTGCTTTAAATATCGTTAGATCTTATCGATTCTATCTTAAATGCAAACTTTAATTAACAGGATGGCGCCAGCCACCTGATACCCTGCTCTTTACATTCGGCCCTCCTGCTCATCTTCATCTGTCCCAGATGATAATATCTCATCGTTCTCGGCGACAAAACGCCACAACTTCATGTTGTCACTGCTCGTTGCGGTGATGTTTGGCCCCTCGACTTGAGCCACCTTTCTGACGTCATAGCGACCGTTACGCTTCACTTTGGTAATTTCATATGGACCTAGATACTCGCTGGCCAACTTGCGTCCTGCGATGAACTGCGTCCTCTTGATAGCCACCATATCTCCTACTCTGTAGCCGTGCTCAGCTCGACGTTTTTTATCGTAATTGCGCTTATAGACCTCTTGCGCCTTCTCGATGTTGTGTTTCGCTTGGTCACGTAGATCTTGGCGCTCCTTGTTAAACTGCGTAACCAACTCCTCGTTGAGTACCTCCAATAGGCGACTCCCAGCTTCTCTGTTCATCTTGGTCCCAAACATGATCTCGAATGGCGACGACTTCAACGTTGAATGCACATGCGAGTTAATAGCCATCTGGACCTGCGGCACATACTTGTACCACTTCGTTGACTCCTGAATTGATAGCTTTGCGATGATGCCCAAAATTGAACGGTTGACCCGCTCGATCTGGCCGTTGCCTCTCGCCACACCTGTCGTTGTCCACACATGGTCGACTTTGTTCTCGTTGAGAAAATCGCTGAAAGCGTTGGATGTAAACGCTGCGCCTCTATCGCTGACTATGCGCTTGGGAAATCCAAACACAAATGACCAATCGCCCAGCCTCTTTATAACTTCTTCGTGTCCCGTTGACTTGGTTGGGAACAGCCACACAAACTTGGAGAACGCATCCACCACAGCCAAAATGTATTTGTATTGCTTGGCTGTCGCGTCCATTGGTCCCAAATGATCGACGTGCAGCGTGTGTAGTGGCGTGTCACCCTTGTCGATGCAATGGAGATAGCCCTCTTGTTTTCCTAACTTCTTACTGAAAATGAAACAGCTGATACAATTAGTGATAAATTTTGTTACTTTCCTTTCAAGGTGCGGAATCCAATATTGTTGCTGAATTGAGTGCATCGTCTTCGCTGTTGAAAAATGACCAACTTCATGCGATGCTTGAATGATTTCCCTTTCCATCAGCCTTGGAACAACCAATACGTCATTGCCATTCACAGCTTTGAACAGAAGACCTCCTTTTAGTTTGTAGTCTTGGAATGGGTGCTGCTTCACGATCTCAACAATCGCTTTGATGAACTCGTCGTCCTGCTGTGCCTTCTTTATCCGAGCTGTTAGCTCCGTCGTTACGAACATGCATGTCTGCGGGAAACGACTGAGACAGTCCGCGTGTCTCATTCCTTCCCCTGGGCGGTGTACTGCTTTGAATGTGAAGTCCTCCATGTATAAAATCCACTGGGAAACTTCTCTCGGTATATCTGCTTTCGTTGTTGTCTGCTTAAACGCAGCACAGTCAGTAGCAAGATCAAATTTGATCCCCAACAGGTAGTGCCGAAACTTTTTGAGTGCGAGGTATGCTGCTTTGACCTCCAAATAGTAACTGTGACGTTTGGACTCAGCTTCTGTAGTCTTCTTACTCCAATAGTAAATCGGGTGGAAACTGCCATCAAACTGCTGCAGCAAAACAGCTCCGAAACCGTCTTTGGATGCATCCGTGTGAAGTTCCGTTGGCGCTTCTCGTGAGTATAAATGCAATACTGGTACGATTACAAGCAACTTCTTCAAGGTTTGTAGCGACCGTTGCTCTGCTTCGCCAATGTTAAAAACTGTTTCCTTCTTGAGTAGATTCGTTAGCGGCCGTGCAACTTGTGCGTATCCAGGGATAAACTTTCTGAAAAATCCGGTGAGTCCCAGAAATGCTTGGACTCCTTTTATGTCTTTTGGTGTGGCAAACCGACTGACTGCTGCTGTCTTCTCTTTGCCGGGCCAGATTTGCCCGTCCTCTACGATATGGCCAAGAAAGTTTATGCGTGGTTGCATGAAACTACATTTCTTCCACTTGATCTTTAGGCCAAACTGCGCAGCTGTCTCCAGAACCAACTTAGTCTTCCTCATGCATACTTCAGGCGACGCGGCGTAAACAATTATGTCGTCCATATATAGCTGCATAACATCAGAGTTGATTAATTTTTGAAAAATATAGTTTACGAACCGAATGAACGCAGCTGGCGAGTTTTTGAATCCGAAAGGTGCTTTATTAAACTCGAATAATCCTTCCTTTGTGACGAAGGCCGTATACGACTTGCTCTGCTCCTCTATAGGCACATGGAAAAATCCGTTTTCAAGGTCCATTATAGTAAACCACTTCGCCGACTGTAGTGTAGTGCTTTTGAAAAGCTCGACATTTTTCATAGACCTCAGCACACTTTCTTTGATAATTGTTACATCGGATCCTGTATCCACAAGACAGTCAACTATAATGCCGTTTATCTGAACTTTTTTCATGCGACTGCGATCAGAAATAATGCGTATGTTATCAATTTTATCGGCTTCATAAGGACAGTTACGCGAAATATGACCATTCTGATTGCACTTAAAACACTTCGTCTCGGCTTTACAGTCTTTACGTTTATGTTCTCCTGATCCACAGTTATAGCAGTATTCCTTTTTAGCGCCTTGCCAACTTTGCTGTTTGAAATTCGTTTTATGCTGCTCTTTGTTGCCCTTTTTCTCCGATATGTTCAAACGATCGTAGATATCGAACTCTTCTTTCAAGGCCCTGAAGGTTTTGCAGCGATACATGACGTACTTGTACTCATTTTTTATGTCCAACCCATTCACAATATGGCTTATGACAGCCACGTCTTCAATTTGTCCAACTGCTGCTATCTTTCTCATCTGCAGCAGGTACTCGTGAAGCGACTCGTTACTCTTCCTCTTTCTATCTTGCAGCTGCCGATGAATGTCCGCACTGTTATAGCTACATGCGAATTCCTCAAACAACACGTTCTTGAGTTCCTCATAGGTGCACACGCATTCAGCTTCTAGGAAGAGCTTAGCTGCACCGGTCATCTTTCCTCTGGCATGTACATACTTTTGCTTTTCGGTAAGCTCATATGCGTCGGCATTTTTTTCAAAAATCTCGAACCACTTTTGTATTGGAACTGATCGGCCATCGCACTCGTTCACAATTTTTCCAAAATTATCAGGAGCGATTTTCATTTGGACTTCTCGTTGCTCATCGTTAAGCACTTTCAAACTTAGCAGCTTTATCATCTGATCTATTTTATCATCAGCATTGTTTTTCGCAATCACATCTTCCATCTCGTTTGCGCTCGGGCTCGACGTTCCTGGTATATCATTTTCCATCTCTTTCCTTCTCCAATTCAGCGGCGGTGGTGTTTGCATCATTTCTGCTATTCTTTTCAACTTTCGCATGTGCATCCGACAACGGCGCTTCTTTCTGTTTCTCCTCTGCTTACATGTACATATATATGTGTGTACCGAACACAACGTGTCTGTGCGTGTCTCTCTGCGACTGTATGAACCGCGCACGGACCAGGCGACGCTACGGCGCAACTTCGAATTTCACAACTTTGCAACTAATTTAGGCGACAGATTATTATATTGATCTCTGTGTCTACTGTTCCGCTCATAGAATTTGGATTCAACTTAATGTTTATAGCCACTGGAGACAACTTTACAACTTTATGTGGCTAAAAACAACAACTTTAGCATATTTTCAGCGATCCTCTTCTTGCATGAGCCAACTTCGTTTTTTTCTTTCACACACACACGGAGCTCATTATTCGACACGGACGAGCCCCCAAATGTAAGATTTATTATTCAGTTTGGTTTATTAATTATTATTAAATCGAATATAAGTTCAATGTATGTGTTTAAAATCAAAATCTGTCTCTCCACTTTTTGTTCTGCTTTTTTCCGCTGCTGCTTCCAAATTCCGACTGCTTTAAATATCGTTAGATCTTATCGATACTATCTTAAATGCAAACTTTAATTAACAGGATGGCGCCAGCCACCTGATACCCTGCTCTTTACATGTATATATAAGTGTGTGCGAAAGAAAGAGAGGGGATGAGTAAGCGCTTAGCTATTGCATAGCCACTGAAATTTCATTTGTTCCTACTGGCTATAAGAATAAGTTGACCTGGTCCAGATTTGGCAGGTCGAGTCCAAGTGTTGTAGCTTCTTCTGTTAAGAAATTGACTTCCTCAACTCTTCTGCTACCGAAAAATTCATTGTGTGAGGCGCCTAGTCTGTTTGCGTGAGTGCCTCTTAGCCAATGTCCGGTAAGGGATGTATGGCTGCGCTGCACCTTCTCCTGCAAAGCTTGAAAAAATCAAAGATGCCCTTCTTATCTACATATATTCGGCCATGCTTGCCGAGTTATTTGATGTCGTGGAGCTGATTTCCACGTGATGTGTTTTTGTCGCTTATATTTCTCTTTTATGATAAGCTACCTGTAGGCATTTTGGAATCTGGCCAACTCGTCTTTTAGTCCGTTACATTTGATGGCCCCGTTGTCCGGGGCCCATATGAGGCTAATAGCATATTGCTGACCCATCTCGTGAAGAGATTTGCGATAGTCTGCCATGGTGGCCGAGTTCAAGGAAGCAATTTCATCGCTGCTTGGTTGTGGCTATACATTTTAAGCTGGGTTGCCATGACGGTGTCCTCTTGAAGGAATTTCAGAGTTTCCCTGATATCAATGACTTCCGTTTGGAAGTGGTGCGAAGAGCTCCACTGATGCATAGGGCTACAATTCGCTGAAGTTTTGTTTGGCGATCGTCCTGTTTGACTGGGCCGGCCTCTGTAACTCCATAAAGTAGCATTGGACTATGCTTAGGTTCATGCCCCAATTATAGACAATAGCTTTTCTGCATGTGTAGAGGGACGAAAGCCTGCTTTAATCTATCTCTGATGTTCAGATTTTAATTAAACATCTTGTCAATTACATTACTCGACAAAATTTAACTTTTTTTTCCGCTGTCGCCAAAAATTTTAAAAAAATGTGGTATTTTTTGTCATAGGTAGTGCTTCTATTTTTCACATAACTTAAGTTTCCTACAACTGGTTTTATTGAACTTTGCAGTTAAAGCTGACAAATGCAGCTATAAATCCGATTGAGACACTTTGTAGCTGCAATTTAACGTCTGGAAGATATTAAGCTTCCAAATTGAAATTTAATAATTTTGTTCGGTATTTTTCCCCCGAAATTTTGACTTTGAAAGCTCAGGAAAAGTAAAAAAAAATATATATTTGTTTTGAAATCGGGGAAACGTCGGAGGCTTCAAGAATACGCAAGATCCTCTCCAAAACGACCCCCTCGGTGAGGGGCCTACGAGAAGTGATGGTACGTGGACTAACTCCAGTAAGAAGTCCCTACACACTCTACTCGAAACTCATTTCCCAGGGTGCTCCATCAATGTACCGACTCACTTCCCTAGTGAGGGTTTGGTCACCTCGATGGAGTATATCTTCTCAGAACAGAACATCGACTGTGCAATAAACAGTTTCCCCTTGTCCGGACGAGATCATTCCGGCCCAATTACAAAAGGCCGAAGACACAGCCATCAACTGGCTGCAATTTATCTTTAAGAAAATACTAGTAGCAAACATAGTCTTCATCCCAAAAGCAGGTAAAGCGTCGCAGTCAACACCAAGGGACTTTAGACCAATCAGTTTATCATCCTTGCTTCTCAAAAATTTTGAGAGACTCGTCAGGTTACAATTGAGAACAACTAGAAGTTATAAAAAGTAAATTAAATTAAATTATTTTCTCGAGGAAATACCTTCCAACACTCTATGACCTTATGAGCACAAGGCTTGCGAGACAATCAGAATGGACAAAATCTCGCGGATTGCGAGTAAATCCCTCAAAAACAGAACTCGTGTTATTCACAAACAAATACAAGGTTCCGCCCCTCAACCCTCCAATACCAAATTAATGCAGGCTCTCCTTCAGCGACAGTGCTAGTTACCTAGGGTTGGTAATTGACAAGAAGCTTAACTGGAACCTGAACATAAAAGATAGAGTTAAGAAGGCTACAATAGCCATATACACTTGCAATAAAGCTATTGGCTTAAAGTGGCATGAATCCAAGCGTAGTCCAATGGATATATCAAGCAATAGTAAAACCAATTTTACTCTACGGAGTTACAGTGTGGTGGCCGGCCCTATCAAAAGGATCGATAGCCAAACAACTGGTCAAGGTTCAGCGAACCGCAGCATTATGCATTAGTGGAGCATTACGCACCACTCCAAACGATGCGCTAAACGCTATCCTAGGTCCCCAGAGCCTTGAGCCTGCGGGAAAGGAGAGGGCAGCGATACGTCTGAGAGACTCCGGGAAGCACTGAACCACCTTCAAACAGCCACAAAGGCTTCGCTGGCAACAACAACAACTGTAAACATTTACAGCGATCATTTCACTTATATTCAATGGACAATATATATCCTTCAATTTTCGATCGATTTGATTATCGCTTTTATTAAAATATCGGGTAAGTGTCTCAAAAATGATAGAGAAGAAAAATCAAAAGAAAGAGAGAGAGACTCTCTAAACTTAAGTCTTCCATTGATTTATTGGTAAAATATTATTCAAATACTTAAAAAATAGGAATTGTACACTATTTTTCTAATAAAATGACAATCAATTGTAGAAATATCATAACAAAAATATCATTCAACGTTGTAAATTTCGATCATTATGGCAATCACTAGGGCGGCATTCGGAGTCAACGTCGAAGCGTGCTCTACCTACACGACAGTGATCCCCCAACGACGACGACGGTGACGGCGACGGCGCCAACGATGACCTCCTCCTCCCCCACAGAGAACTGCTCTTCGCAGCACGTCCAGCATGCCGCAGCAGTTCGATGGCAATGCAATCGCTGCGCGTCCAGCATCGCCACAGTCCCAGCTATCCGCCCGTGCACACGTCCACCACTTCCACCAGCAGCCACGGATGAGTACACAAAGTTTCTTGCCCGAACTGGAGTCGCCCACGGATAAGCCTCGCTCCCTGATATGCCAATCCCATTCCACGGGCGATCTCCAGCAGCAGCAGCACCCCCACCTTTACCACTTGTTTCGCGCCGGCCAGCAGCACAAATCTAGCATTTCGATGACCATAGCCAGCAGTGAGCCCCAGTCCCAGCATAGCCCCAGCCTCTGCTGATGTCCAGTAAGGCCGGCAAGCAACAGCTTATCACCGGGACATTGAAGGAAACTGCAGGGTAGACGAGCTGGCCAGATCTGGCATCACAATACCCCTTTTTCAAGACAAGGAGGATATTTGTATATGGATATTTTATATGTTATGTCGCATAACTCAGAAAATATGGCCGACCATTGACAGAAAACGCACATTAGAGCTGTGTAAGCTCGGCAGAAAAAGGTGCAGCGTAGTCATCCGTTCCCTCACGGGGCACTGGCTAACAGGCTCCCACGCTAACAGGCTGGGACCCCCATACAACGATTTTTGCCGAAGCTGTAGAGCTGAGAAGGAGGAGGAAACGGTAGAACACCTGTTCTGCTCCTGTCCAGCTCTTAGCAGAAGAAGGCTACAATACCTGGGCATGCCCCATGTCTCAGACATTCCACAAATGTCCAAAATATGTTCTAGAAATATCACAAACTTCATAAGAACATCAGGATGGGATAACTGCTGATATGTTCGGGTCTCATGAGATGGAACAGGGGATCACCTCCACCTGCGGTACCTCAACGGGCCGAAACCGGGCCAAGTGTGACTGGCTCCTGTGCAGCTTGGCAGCGGCTTTCACCTAGCCTAACCTAAGCCATAGAACAAGCATAGTTTTTTAAAAAATGTTGAGGCCCCAAATCAATTAGAACCAGTCGGTTTGGTTTACAGCGTGCAAGGGCTTTAAGGAGCTAACCATTGGCTTTTAAAAACAATACGATCGGGTGCTAATAAAGTAGTCTCAATTTAGTTTGCAACTGATGAATGAGTTTCATAGGCGCAAAAGGGTTACTTTCCTCAGCGGCTCGTGGCTGAAAAACCGACTCCGACCACTTCAAGTAGTTTTTTTGCCATTCCAAAAGCAACGACAGCTGCATTTGATGCGGTAAATAGACGTCCGAGGTCTTCGGAAATTTGCTAACACAGGTATCAGGCATGTGCTGCCAAAACTAACCAAAACCAGAACAATGCTCCAATGCTTCTTAATTCTGAAGTTTAGACAGGTCGGTAGCATCGCCAGATCGAATCGGCGCAGTCCATCCGGAATCGCTAACTCGGTAGTCTATCCGGACTCGCCAACTCGGCAGTTCAACTCAGAACAGCCTGGGAGTAACATCTCAATATTTTTTGCAGTGGTCCTAGTGCAAAAGGTAGTCCTTTACTTTCCTCTACTTTTTCACTTCCCCGCTATTAAATTTTTCCCGTCCTAACATCATACCCTCAGGGCTCGTTAAACGCCTGCAACCCCCTAACCTTAGGCCGTGTTATACTTCTGCAACTTCTCCTCAGGGTATTTATACCCCTGCAACGACTTTTCTCTACAAGGTGTGTTAAGCCCCTGCACCGACTCTTCTCCTCAGGGCGTGTTTTACCTCTGCTACGATTCTTACGCGCCGGGTGTGTTCTACCCTTGCAACACTCCGTCGTCTCCGAGTACACCTCTGGAGTATTTCTCGGCCTTCACCGTCCGGACGAACGATCGACGACGACCAGCACGCAGCAAACAGCCACATACGACCGAGTAGCCAATTTAGAAGGAAGACCCATACGAAAGACCCGAGACCTGGTACAGTCCATCTAAATGCACCATTTGTAATATTAAGAATAATAAAGACACAAACTTGTTATCCTGTTTAAAACTACGACTTCTTGAATCCGAGATCTACTCGACAAAATTCAATTTTGTTTTCCGCTGTGGATGACTTTTTCTGATAGATTTGGATGTTTAAAAATTTGTAAAGAATTATTCATTGCACTTCATTGGTAGTGCTTCTATTTTTCACATAACTTAAGTTTCCTACAACTGGTTGTATGGAACTTTGCAGTTAAAACGAGAGGGAACGTTGTGAGCCGTGGCAAAGGCCACGGCTCTACCTTATACCCGGTACTCAGTCAGTATATACATACATACATTTATGAGCCTACGAATTATGAAATTTATTATATGTTCTCAAAAGGGACAAAAATAATATTTAAATTAAAAAAATTAATTTTTTTGAATTTTTCTACACGTTTCCATTTTTGTTTACATATGCTTTGTATATCTGCGCCTACATTTCTACATGACATATATAAATACATATTTGAGACGTACAAGTGTTTACGACAGAGAGAGAGAGGGCATGAGTCAGCGCTTGGCAGGCGTTGCGTAGCCACTGAAATTTAATTTGTTTCTTCTGGCCATAATATTGATCCGATCTGATCCAGATTCGGTAATCTGGTAGATATGGTAATTTTCATGATTCTGCGTTTTTGGTTTTCATTTATCTTAAAAATTGTGGATTCCACAGATTTTCGTCTTTTGTGGGTGCGGAAAGAGGCGTGGCAAAATTTTAAAACAAACTCGTGCTGGTTCGGTATCACAGGAGCTTGGATAGAAAGTTTGGTTGCTCTAGCTCTTATAGTCTCTGAGAACTAGGCGTCAAAAAATACGAATCGGCAAAGCAGATGGGGCCGCGTGTGAGAGAGAGCGAGAGGGAATGATGACTTTCGAAATGGTTTTCTTTATTGTAGCTATAATAATGATCCGATCTGATCCAGATTCAACACTCTGATAGAAATGGGCATTCTCTATGACTCTGCGTTTTTAGTTTTCTTGTATCTTTAAAATTGTGTGTGCCACAGACTTTCGTCCTTTGTGGGGGCGGAAAGGGGCGGGGCGAAATTTTTCAACACATTTGGAGTAGTGTGATCACAGAGCAGACTGGATACAAAATATGGTTGTTCTAGCTTTAATAGTCTCTGAGATATAGGCACAAATGAAGACGGACAGACGGACAGACGGACGGACGGACAGACAGACATGGCTATATCGACTCGGCTATTGATGCTGATCAAGAATATATATACTTTATGGGGTCGGAAACGCTTCCTTCTGTGCGTTACACACAACCGTTATCCCCACAAATCTAATATACCCCTATACTCTTCGAGTACCGGGTATAAAAAGCTGACAAATGCAGAGCTATAAGTCCGACTCAGACATTTTGTAGCTGCAACTTAACGTCTGGAAGATATTAAGCTTCCAAACTGAAATTTCATATTTTTTTTCGGTATTTTTCCCTGAAATTTTGACTTTAAAATCTCAGAAAAAGTCGAAAAAAAAAATATTTCAATGCCTTAATTTTTGGTTTTAGATACATTAATTAGGCGTCGTTAAAGGTATCGCTTATAAAAATAAACGGCTAAGTTAGAACCGTCACAACGAGCATACCGCGGCCGAAGCACTTTCCGACTTTCCCTGTAACCCAAACCGTTTTACAGCTTCGCTAACAGTAAAAGTAGGACGGCCACAACCCATTCTCGATATCATTTCTTAATACGTCGTAAATATCCGTCAGGCAATGTCCAAGTCAAAATCAATGTGGAAATCTGGATAAACATTTCGCAGCAGTTAGTAACAAACTTACTATCTTAAAAGATATAAATACTACTTGAAAAAAGGATTCTTACCTGATCATCTGAATCAATAGTTTCCGGTACAACATCGGGATTTTTTTCATCATAATCGTCTAGATCCTTACTTGCAGAACTTTTATCGCTTGGTCCTGGAGATTCACCTCTTGAGATATTCTCATTAGACAGTTCTTTTTGACGCCTTCTTGATGAAGCTGTGCATGGTATTCGTAGAGCAAGTATAATTGCTAGTACGGCGACCAGTACAGCTAAGGTTAATCCAATTGTTAGCGATACAACTGGCGAGAATAAAAGCTCCGCACGAAGATTATTAGCTTGAAGTTAAAAGGAATTGAAATATTTTAATTTTCTTGTACAGTATATTTATTTTTAATACTTTATTAGAAGAGCTAAGGTCTAATTTTTTCTACACTAGTATATTATTTGTATTTTTATATTAGTGTAATAAATTATTTAGTCCGGTTCTCACTTTCCCAAAAATTTTACATTTCCCTTTTAAAAATACGTACATTTGTGCTCCCGTTTTTACAAAACGAACGATTTTGTGGTTATCAAAATGAAAACATTCTTCTTCAAAATAAAGAGTAAACAACAAAAACAGCAACAAAAAAAATAGATAACCTATTGATATGCGTATTGGTTGGGCAAAGAGCAGGCAATTGGATTCCGCTAGCCGCCGGTTTAAATGAACATTGTAAACATGTAAACGAAATGGTCAAAAATTGAATTAGTTAACTAATTAATTAAAAGCTGGAGCCTGGCTGATTACACAAAACAACACGACACTTCCGCTGCGGCCCAAGCCGAATTTTTCATTTTTGTTGTAGGATAATAACAAGACAGAGCAACTTATAGTTGTTATAGTAAAAATAGTTTATTGCACTACTCGACAAAATTCAATTTTTTTTTCCGCCGTGGCCAAAAATTACTTTTTCTGATAGGTTTGGAGATTTAAATTTTTTTAAAGAATTATGGTTTTTTTTTCATGGAGTAGTTTTTTTTAGAATTTTAAAAAATTTGGTATTTTTTGTCATAGGTAGTGCTTCTATTTTTCACATAACTTAAGTTCCCTACAACTGGTTGTATGCAGTTAAAAAAAGCTGACAAATGCAGCTATAAATCCGACTCAGACACTTTGTAACTACAACTTAACGTCTGGAAGACATTAAGCTTTCAAATTGAAAATTCATAATTTTGTTCGGTATTTTTCCCAAATATTTTGACTTTGAAATCTCAGGAAAAGTCGAAAAATAAATATTTGAATGCCTTGATTAACATTACTTAGGCGTCGTTTGAGAGAGGTATCGCTTATAAAAATATAAAAATAAACGGCTAAGTTATAACCGTTTGACCAAAACTTTATATGCCGTTTGGCTCTATCCAAAATGCCATTTGACCATTAAAAACTGTTACAAACACAGATTTTTGGTATTTTTGTAGGAAAAGAAGAACGGTTATACGTTCGCTAACGGAATTTATCGGCGAAATTCGGCATATGAAAGATTGGTCAAACGGTTATAACTTAGCCGCTTATTTTTATATTCTTATAAGCGACACCTTAAACGACGCCTAATTAATGTGTCTATCTAAAACAAAACTATCTATCTAAATCAAGGCATTAAAATATTTTTTTTTCGACTTTTCCTGAGATTTTAAAGTCGAAATTTCTGATAAAAAATACCGAACAAAATTATAAATTTTCAATTTGGAAGCTTAATATCTTCCAGACGTTAAGTTGCAGTTACAAAGTGTCTGAGTCGTATTTATAGTCCTAATTTCGGGGGAAAAAAACAGAAAAAAATGGTGAATTTTCAATTTGGAAGCTTAATATCTTCCAGACGTTAAGTTGCAGATGAAATTCTTGATATATATTCAACGAAAGAGCTTGTTGTCTCAACATTTGGTGACCCCGACGTGATCGTCTTGAATAATACATATTGCTAAAAACAATAAAAAATCGTTTAGAGTGCAAACTAAACCAAACCTTTCAGTCGCAAAGCTTTCGTCTCGGCGCTTGCTTGCTTACAAACACCAATACATATACGCACAGCAACGGTTTCGACTTCGGTGCACTTGCGCGCACATACCGACAATTAAACGATTCATTCTCTTATTCTTTTTTGCGCTTGCTTGCTGCTGCTGTCCGTGCATTTGCGCGCACAAACCGAAAATCAAACGAATCGATCATCTATTCTTCTTTGTGACTGCTCGCTGCTGCTGTCGGGGCTGCTGCTGCTTGCCGAATATGTCTGAGTCCAATGACTTGTCGGAAAACGGGCTGTCTCTTTGCAAACGGTAGGCGTAGTCAATATACGACAAAGCAGCATTACTTCAAGAGACAATTGCGGGGGATGAAAGCAATGAAGATGCGCTAAATGTTCATCTAGAATATTTGGAAAAAATGTCCGATTCATTTACTGCGACTCATTCCAATTTAGAAGAACTCGATGAAAGCGAAATTGGCAGCGACTTAAGCAACAAATTTGATGCCTTGGTTATGGAAGTCAAAGTTTGTATTCGCTCAAGACTCCGCAGTGCTATCGGGAACATGCCGAATCACTCAATGATACATCCTGAGTTTGACGTTACTGCCTCCGGAAATGTTCAGCCACGATATCATATTTCTGATAAAAAACTTCCTACTTTCCGTGTAGGCTATACTGCGTGGGCAAACTTCTTCACTATGTTTAACACAATTATAGGTCAGGAGGCCGTTTTATCAAGGATTGAGAAGTTTCTGTACCTGTACCTGTACATGTTTGGATGGACCTGCACTGGAAGCTGTTCGTTCTTTGGAAGTTACGCAGGGCAATTATGATATTGCGTTGGATATTTTAAGCAATCGATTTAATAACAAACGTTTAATATTTCAGGCACACGTCGCTGAGATGCTGAAGCATGAGAAGGTTGAAGATGGGTCAAGTAAAAAGCTGCGTACCTTATTCCCATCATTCCCACATGAGAGCGCTAAAGTCAATGGGTAACATGGAGGAAATAGCAGGTTGCATCATCGTTCACTCCATGTACAAGTATCTACACACCGAAAGCAGGAACAAATGGGAAGAACTGTCACCGTCCAATGTTTTACCAGCATTGGACCATTTTTCGGCTTTTTTGGAAAGGAGATGTCAAGCCATGGATGCAAAGGATCAAGCTATGTTGATTGATCCCCATAGCAATCAGGTTGGAAAACATAAAAGATTAATTAATTCGAAAAACAGTCTTGTTGCTACAAATACCCTTGGATTAGATTGCGTATTTTGCTATAATAAAGGGCAAAACATTTTCAGCTGCACTCGGTTTAGAAACCTTTCGCCTCCTTTGCACCTTAAGGAGGCTAGGAAGAGTATGCTTCAACTGTTTGAAGAAGGGACATCGTAACACATCCTGCAGTTCAGGTTCTTGCCGCACATGCGGTGAAAAACATCATTCACTTTTGCATATTAACAGTTCTCTGCCGACGTCAGTTATCACGGAACCTACGAACGCTACTATTTGGTATACTCAGACCGACTCACGCTCAGACCCCAGTCTTCAGAATTCTCTTGTTGCCGCTTCATTACCTTTCTCGCCTCTTGCTCAGAATCTTAGTTCAGACGTAGTGCTTCTAGCCACGATAATCATCATGATTAAGAGTCGATATGGTGATCTTATTCCATGCCGGAATCTTCTGGATTCCGGCTCCCAGATTAACTTAATAACCTCTCGTTTTGCTCAGATGATTCAGCTGAAACGAGCCAAAGGTTCGGTGTCAGTATCTGGTATTGGTGCGGAGTCCACATTTCATACAGAAGGTTCAGTCAATTTGGTCATTCGATTCAGGATTTCAGATTACTGCACGAGTCTCACAGCTCTTGTTGCTTCACGTATCACAGGAAACCAGCCCGCTTCTTCTTTTGATATATCCAAATGGAAAATGCCATCCAATATCAGCTTTGCTGATAGCGTGTCGATGTGCTCATTGGTCAGTTTATTTTATGATATCTTATGCGTTGGACAGATTAAGTTGGACAAAGGTCTTCCTATAATACAGAAAACGCGTTTCGGTTGGGTAGTAACAGGTAGAGGTCATTATTCCCACAACTCTCTAGTTCGACTGAATTGAGTCATAGTCCCGCCGTCGGTTTGGATGAGCTCGTGAGACGGTTTTGGGAAGTGGAGGAAATTGCTTGCGAGGAACATTATAAAAAACATTTCTGTCGACTTCCAAGCGAGTACAGCGTTCAATTGCCCCGTAATATGAGTGACAGTCTTCTTGGAGATTCATATTTATTATACCCGGTACTCGAAGAGTATAGGGGTATATTAGATTTGTGGGGATAACGGTTGTGTGTAACACCCAGGAGGAAGCGTTTCCGACCCCATAAAATATATATATTCTTGATCAGCTTTAATAGCCGAGTCGATATAGCCATGTCTGTCTGTCCGTCTATCCGTCTGTCCGTCTTCATTAGCGCCTATATTTTGTATCCAGTCTCCTGTGTTATCACACTACTACAAGTGTATTTCAAAATTTCGCCCCGCCCCACAAAGGACGAAAGTCTGTGGCATACACAATTTTCAAGATACGAGAAAACTAAATTCGCAGAACCATAAAGGATGACCACTTCTGTCGGAGTGTTGAATCTGAATCAGATCGGATTGTTAATATAGCCACAATGAACCATTTCGAATGTCATCGTTCCCTCTCGCTCTCTCTCACACGCGATACTGTCTGTTTTGCCTATTCGTCCAAATGAGCGCCTAGATCTCAGAGACTATAAGAGATAGAGCAACCAAACTTTCTATCCAAGCTCTTGTAATATCAGTTCAATACAAGTGTATTTCAACATTTTGCCGCGCCCACTTCCGCCCACACAAAGGACGAAAATCTGTGGAATCCACAATTTTTAAGATAAAAGAAAACAAAAAACGCAGAATCATGGAAATTTACCATATCTACCAGATTGCCGAATATGGATCAGGTCGGAACAATATTATGGACAGAAGGAACAAATTAAATTTCAGTTACTGCGCAACGCCTGCCACGCGCTTACTCATTCCCTCTCTCTCTCTCACACACTTACACGTCTCGTATGAGTAGTTCTACATGTCATGCAGAAATGTAGAAGCTAACTTAAAAAATGTATGTAAACAAAAATGGAAACATGTATAAAAATTCCAAAAATGGTTTTTCATTTTTTTATTTTAAATATTATTTTTTGCCAAAAATTTAATTTGTTCCTTTTGCGAACATATAATAAATTTCATAAATCGTAAGCTCATAAATGTATGTATATACTGAAACAGATAACTTTTAGTATATCAAAATTTAGAATAATATTCGACCTAATTTTTTGAAATTTTCCAGTTGGGCCAAAATTTAATTCGTCCTTTTTTCGATCATATAATAATTTACATAAATCATAAAATCGCATATATTCTGTCGAGTACCGGGAATAAAGTAGAGCCGCGGCCTTTGCCTCGTTTATTTATTTATTGATTTGTTTAATAAACAATTATCTGCTTATAATGCTATATAGATTAGGAAGAGAACTAAAGATAAACTATAATGAAATTTAAAAAAAAATTAAAATTACAGGTTAGCAGAGTTCAGATGGTTGTAAATACTTAATGCTACATGTTAAAGGGTTCCTTCAGGAGATATGATATGGCAGAAGTTATTATAATTATATCATAAAACCTTGAAAGGTTCATGCTGGGCATAGTTTGACCTAAATAAGGGTAATCTGATAGGTATAAAAGAACAAGTAGAACGAGAGGAAACCGTAAACTCAATCTGACTCAAGAGAGTTTGGGAGTCCACCATCCCGAGAAAGAGGTTGTGCACGAACATTACCCCATTACATATTCTGCTATGGTGTAACGAAGGTAGGTCAATAAGTTTTAGCCTAGATCGGTAAGGTGGCAGGGTCCTACCAGAGTCCCAGTTTAACTTACGAAGAGCGAAAATTAAAAAGTGTTTCTGAACTGATTCGAGAATAGCTTGCTGCTGCTTTTACTGTGGGCTCCACACACAGGAACAATACTCCAATATCGGGCGCACTAACGAAATGTACAATTGTTTGGTCACATACGGGTCGTCAAACTCCTTGGACCAACGCTTGATAAATGCTAGAACACCCTTAGCTTTATTAGCTGTCGCAGCTATGTGGCTATTAAAACACAGTTTATGATCAAATAATACTCCAAGATCATTTGAACTCGAAAATCGATCCAATACATGATTACGAAGAGAAAAAGATACAAAATGTGGAGCCCGACGGTAAAATGTCAAAAGCTTGCATTTCGAGAGGTTCAAAATTAGAAGATTACTTGAGCATCACAATAGCAATTCGTTTAGGTCCAGCTGAAGGTGTGTGTGCAAGTACCAGTCGTGTAGGGCAGACAGATTTTAACGCCATCCGCATACATTAATGTATGAGAGAATGTTATAACTCGTTCACAAATAAAATAAAGAGGAGTGGACCCAAATGACTACCTTGTGGCACACCAGATGTAACGTTAACGATCTCTGATAAAACATTAGTAAATAAGACCCGTTGTGTACGATTAGAATAGATTGGATACCGTTACCTATGGAACGAAACCAGCATAATTTCTAAACGTCTTCTTGTCAAATTAGATCTAAAGTTGTGTTGGAGGATTTTTACGTGGATGACTTGCTAACGGGGGGAGACACTACAAATGAGGTTCTTGAAATAATTCGCCAGGTGTCAGGACTCTTAACCAAAGGGAATTTTAAGATCAGGAAATTGTGCTCCAACGATGCATCTTTACTAAAGCAAATACGCAGTGAAGATAGGGAAACATTTGTAAAATTCACTAATGGCAGCGATGTAACCAAGACGCAAGGTTTGGCATGGAATCCCACTTCGGATGAACTATTGTTTGCTTTGTGCCCCAATCAAGTACCTTCGAAACCAACTAAACGAGTTATATTGTCCACCATTGCAAAAATTTATGATCCACTCGGACTTATAGGGCCAGTAATTACAAGGGCAAAAATATTTCTGCAGCAGTTGTGGAAAGAAAAGCTGAATTGGGATGAAAGTCTGCCAGTCGCCTTACGCACAGCTTGGATCGACTTTATTCAGCAGTTTGACTCTAAGCAACAAATCTCTTTCCCACGTCTATCATTCCTTCAAAGCAGCAATCTTGAAATACATGGATTTAGTGATGCCAGCATGAATGCATATAGAGCATGATTTACACTTTTTTGCAAGGCGTCAGTGGAGTAAAGGCAAATCTTCTGTGTTCCAGATCTCATGTAGCGCCACTGAAGACTATTACAATACCCAAGTTGAAATTATGCGGTGCAGCGCTACTCGCTCAGCTTATGCATGAAGTCTTTTTAATGAACTTCAACTGCTCGTATTACTGTTCGTGTGACTCTACCGTTGTATTAGCCTGGATCAAAAACCAGCCATCAACTTTAATGTATTTGTTGCTAATCGACTGTCTGTTACTCAGGAACTCACATCTGAAATGTCTTGGCTGCACATGCCAACTGATCTCAATCCTGCCGATATGCTTTCTCGAGGATCACTACCTGCTGAGCTTATCAATTCTCATCTCTTGAATCATTGGCCTCCATATTTGACGGACAGTAAAGATCAATGGAGCCGGTTTTGGAGGCACGGAAAACAATCCTAATTACCAACTTCGCTTCGAAATATTTGGTGGAAGAATCGAAATTCGTGAATTCCTTCCCCAAACTGCAGCGAATTTTTCCATTTGTATGCAAATTTATTCATCATAAAAGGTTTAAAATAACTGAGGAGTATTTGCGCTTGGGAACCGAGCGGCTTCTTCGCCTTACTCAGCAATCTCGTCTATTGAATGAAATAAGAGCCCTAGAATCCCAAAAGGACATCAAAGCTTTAAGCCCAATCGCATCGTATTATTCATTTTTAGATGATTGCGGTTTGCTTCGAGTTGGAGGACGCCTTAAAAACTCCACGTTGGATTTTGAAGCATGACATCCCATAATACTGCCCAGAAATCATTCCATCACTTCTGCTTTGATACGGCACCTACACGAAAAGCATCTTCACGCAGGACCTCAGTCACTATTAGCCATCATTCGGCAAACTTACTGGCCAATTGGTGGTCGAAAGACCGTAGCTCACGTCATACAGAGTGAAGCCTCCAACTCTAGAGCAAATAATGACAGATCTTCCGGTGGACAGAGTTAGCGAATCGCGGGCATTTCTGGTTACCGGCGTGGACTACTGCGGCCTGTTCCTGTATAAATCAGAAATTCGAAATCAGCCCCCAATTAAATGATACATAAGCATTTTTATATGCTTCTCCACTAAAGCGGTTCACATCGAGCTAGTGAAGGATATCACAACGTCCGCGTTCCTGTCTGCTCGTCGCCGTTTTATTTTTATATGTGGAAGACCGATTCGTATTTGGTCAGATAATGCCACAAATTTTGTTGGAGCTCGGAACGAACTGGCAGAACTCAAGTCCTTATTCCTAAGCGACAATCATCAAGAAGCCGTACATCAAGCTTGCCTCAAATCTTGCCTCGATCGGCGTTTCATTCCTCCAAGATCACCTCATTTTGGAGGATTGTGGGAGGCTTCTGTCAAGGCAGCCAAACATCATCTTCGGCGTGTCCTTGGATCCTCGCTTCGCGGATTTGATGAACTGTGCACTCTTGCGTGCAATCTTAGCGCAATCATTAATTCAATCTCGATGTGCTCACGCCAGCTAATTTTTTGGTTGGCGCCCCTATCTGAACCTTCTTGGAGCCTGACTTGGTACATTTAAACGTCGATCGCCTGGACCGTTGGCAGAAGGGCGACGACGAAGGTCGACGAAGAAGCTCGATGACGCCAATCTTATTTAAGCAGTCTACAGGAGCGAGCTAAGTGGAGCACCCGGAATCCTGAACTTCACGTCAACGATGTTGTTCTTGTTAAGGACGAGAACTACCCTCCGCTGAAGTGGCCGCTAGCGAGAATAGTCGAACTCATCCCAGGAGATGATGGAGTATCTCGCATCGAGACTTGCCCGCTTGCCTCCCCAAGTTTTGTTAACTTTCTAATTACAAACAATATATTATTAAAGGCTCAAGCACCCTCACTATACAAAATCACATACAATAAATTATAACGTTTTGAAATGAAACTTTTGTGAAATTCTTCATATATAGTCAACGAAAAAGCTCGTTGTCTCAACAATATCAATGACATAGTTTAGATTTGTTTTGCAGAATTATTCAAAAGTTAAATGTGATCACATAGCTTAGTTTACTTTAGTTTCTGCTATACTTATGTTTTATAAGGCCGAAGGTATTTGCAATATCACTTAAACTAAATAGTCTAAATTTCAAATATAATGACTAATTGTCGGGTCAAGCAGCATAAATATCATTAATTATAGCAAATGGTGCTGTTTAAAGTGAATGAATCTGGATGTTTGTTATTTGCAATGCCCACTTTAAAATCATTTATTACTGCATGTGCTTACGCACGGTAGCGGCCTTCTGTCGTCTACTTTGTTCGAAATCAATCATCATACTCGCCTTAGCAGCAGCCCGTACTGCTCTAACTTTCTCACTCAACGCACTCTCTCCCGTTCTGTAAGCGTTTCTTCAAAGGGGACGGCAATTAGGCCGTCAGCCCTTGTGAGTCCGCCGCGAACCGATCTTAGAAACCATCGGGATAATATATCAGTGCAATCACAAAGTACAATAAAACAATATTTGAATTGCCAATTTGACAAGTGTCATCGGCTACAAAATATACTACATATATGTATACATCGGCCTGGTTTACATCTGTCGGTTTACGGTGCTCATTAATCCAGCCTATTACGCTCGATGCTCTTTGCTTTTATCTTCACGCAAGAAATGAGTCCTACACCGGCCGCTCTTGCATATTTGTGTTGCACATGGCTTTGCTTTCTAGTGCGTTCATTCTTCTTTTCGTTTGTCTTCCCGATAGCGACGTTTATTACGTGATTTACTCTTTGTGGTCACAACAACGATGTTGTTGCTGCCAAAGTTGCTGATTCCGCCAACGCTGCTGAT
This sequence comes from Drosophila affinis, assembly GCA_037356375.1. Classification (NCBI taxonomy): domain Eukaryota; kingdom Metazoa; phylum Arthropoda; class Insecta; order Diptera; family Drosophilidae; genus Drosophila; species Drosophila affinis. The sequence continues at coordinate 20,970,447 of JAZHFB010000003.1, forward strand.
GATGTTTGCTGCTGTTCATGCTATTGATGCTGTTCATGCTGCCAAAGCTGTTATGCTGTTAACGAAATTCCAATTACCAGAGAGCAAAACAGGATGTCTTTTTTAAAGCTTATAATGTGGCTTTACAATTATTGGAAAGAAGGTTTAATAATCGACGATTAGTATTTCTGGCCCTAGGGCTCCAGGCTGTCGAAAATGGTTAAGTGGTAATGCTTCGAGAGCTGTCGGACGGCTGCTTCGGAAACTTGATCCAGCGAGCCAAGTCAAGTGGGAGGAGCGATTCGAGGAGTCTTGGGAATATATAGCCTATATAGACAGAGGATTTTGCTAGGGCAAGCTATGCGCCGAGCAGTCAGGTGGGCAAGAGTAGAAAATATAACAATTCCAGTCCCACCTTGGTTGCAACTAGCCAAACCTTCTCAGGTTGCGTGCTCTGCAGTAATAGCGCTCACGAAGTCCAGTACTGTCCGAAATTCAAGGCACTGTCCCCCGAAAATCGCCACAAAGAAGCCAAACGACTGTCCCTTTGCATTAATTGCCTTAGAACAGGACACCGATTAAGCCAGTGCTTCTCGAGCCACTGTCGTATCTGCGGCTCCAAGCATCATACTAAGCTTCATTTCAGTAACCCTGATTCGGTTGCAGTCCAAGGTCAGTCAACTGATGCTCAGTCTCCGTTTGCGCCCCCTCCTTCTAATCCGGCTCAGCTTACCACTGAATCCTTTGCTTCAGCGTCTACTTCGTCTGCACTTATAGCCCAAGGTCTCAGTAATAATGTTGTTCTACTTGCCACTGCCACAGTTTTGGTAAAAAATCGTTCCGGAGTTTTAGTTCCCTGCAGAGCATTGCTAGATTCCGGCTCCCAGTTGCATCTGTTTACTTCTCGTTTCGCCAATCAGCTTCAGCTTCGGAAAAGGAAATCATCAACTGCAGTTTCTGGAATTGACGACTCCAGCTTTGTCACAGATGGATGTTCGGTCAATGTTAGACTGAATTCTCGCTCATCTCAATTCTCAACTCTCATCACTGCTATCGTAGTTTCTAACATAACTGATCGTCAGCCAAGCTCTGGAATTGACACTCATAACTGGAACATTCCAGAGAGAATACCACTAGCGGATCCGGAGTTTCATAGGCCTCAGCACGTCGATCTATTAATTGGAGCAAGTCTGTTTTACGATCTCCTTTGCGTTGGTCAGGTCAAACTACTGCCAGGATTGCCTTCCATTCAGAAAACTCGCTTGGGATGGGTCGTGTCTGGAGGTTGTTCTCGTTTGAATGGTTCGTCTTCAATGGTGGCTCGCGCTCCGGCCGTTGTTGCCGAGGATGACAATCCAGATGAGCTGCGTCAAGTGCTTCTTCGGAGGTTTTGCGAGGTTGAGAATTGCAGCGAATATAGTAAAATCTACCAAAGAAGAGCTGGATTGTGAAGCGCATTTTGTTCAGCATGTCCGTCGATTTCAAAAAGGCCATTATTGGTTCGGCTGCCAGCTAAATATAATTTGGATTTCCTGGGAGAATCTTACTATCAAGCGCGTCGCAGATTCTTGTCCCTTGAGCGGAAGTTAAATCGTCGCCCTGATGTGAAGGCTCAGTATGCAGTATGCGATTTCGTTCCACTGCAGTTGCGATTACGGGAAATATCTGTAAGATGTATCGGTGTGTACGAATCTTGCCCGAGGACAGCAATTTGCAGGGTTTTTTTTGGAGAAACTCCACGCAAGAGGACTTGCGCGTGTTTCAACTGGACTCAGTTACTTATGGGGCGAAGCCTGCCTTCTATTTATTTGTTCGAGGGATGCATCAGTTAGTAACCGACGAGCAGGTAGATTTTCCAGTTGGAGCTGAAATTCTTTGCCGTGATTTCTACGTGGGTGATTTAATATCTGGCGTCAGATCTCAGGAAGAGGCCAGCCGCATTCGTAATCAAACTGCTGGAATCTTGTCTAGGGGTCGGTTCAGATTGAGGAAATGGTGCTCGAAAGTGCCCACTGTGCTGGACGGAGTTCCTGATAAGGACAAGGAAACTTATTTGAAGTTCGATGATGGCAGCCATTTTACTAAGACACTAGGACTCGTTTGGGACCCGATTTCTTATCAACTTATATTTTCGTTCCCGGCCCTCGAATCGTATCCGAATCCCTGCAGGCGCTCTGTGTTATCAACGGAATTATCTCGGACTTGCTGATCCTGTAATTAGGAAAGAAAAAATCGTTCTTCAGCGTTTGTGCAAGGAGAAGTTAGCCTGGGATGAAAGCCTCCAGGCTTCACTGAGAACAGAATGGCACGAATTGTGCAGCAGTTTTGGACAGATTCGACGAGTTGAATTTCCTCGTCTTGTTCTCCTTCCTGACTCCGAGCTAGAAGTTCATGGATTCTGCGATGCCAGCAACGAGGCTTATGGTGCATGCATATATGTCGTGTCAAAAGGTCAGCATTTCAGCAGTCACTTACTTTCTTCCAAATCTCGTGTTGCTCCTTTGAAGACACTTACGGTGCCAAAGTTGAAGCTTTGTGGAGCTGAGTTGCTGGATAGGCTCATATCTGAAATAGCCGGAATGAATGCCTTTAAGAAAAGGTGTTATTTTTGGTGTCATTCTTCGGTTGCACTTTCCTGGATTTGGGACGAGTCGTCAAGATTTAACATATTCGTCGCAAATAGATTGGCAGCAATTCAGGAAATGACCGACAACATGACATGGCGTTATGTTGCCACAGCTTTAAACCCAGCCAACATTCTCTCTCGAGGAGATCTTCCCACAGAGCTGAACGAGTCGCCCCTTTAGGTTAATGTATCTCCATTTCTTTGTGCGCCCTCAGATGACTGGCCATCCTTGGTATTACAAGATAAGCCAGCCCTTGAGCTTCGCCGGAAGGCTCTTCTGTCCAAATCTCCCTACATTGATATTATAGCTGACTCCAAGTATACAAACTCGTTTGCTTCCTTGCAACGCGTTTTCGGATACATTAACAAGTTTTGCAACCGCATTCGGCGCCCCGGACTCATTGTCTTGGACTTTGAACATGAAACCAATTTATTGCTAAGCCTAGTCCAGCGTAGAAAGCTATGGAGTATATTAAGTCAATGCGGTCCAGGGGATCAGTTTCCTCATCTAACTCACTTGCATCGTTGTCAGCATTAATGGATCATTTTGGTCTGCTCAGGGTTGATGGTCGACTGAAGAACTCTTCGTTGGATTTTAATGGCCGTCATCCAATTATCTTGCCCAGCATTCATGAGCGGAATCTGCACGCTGGACCTCGAGCTTTTCTTGGACTAACTCGATCCCAATATTGGCCCATTGGGGGGAGGAAGACGGTGAAAAAGGCAGTGAGCAAGTGCGTAAGATGGTTTCGAATGAAGCCTAGAATATTGGAGCATTTTATGGCGGATCTTCCAAAGGAGCGGCTCGACGGTTCTCATGCCTTTGAGATCACAGGCGTCGACTTTTGTGGGCCATTTTTTTTACAAACCAGAGGCACGCAATAAGGGCCCAATCAAGTGTCACGTCTGTGGCTTCATTTGCTTCGCCACAAAGGCTGTTCATCTGGAGTTGATTAAGGATTTATCTTCATGAACTAAAGCGCTTCATATGCACCCGACGGAAGCCGCGACAAATCTGGTCACATAACGTAACCAATTTTGTTGGCGGATTTTTGTTTGGTTGAATCTATAGACTGGTATTTCATTTCTCCGCGCTCCCCGCATTTTGGTGGCCTATAAGAAGCTGCAGTTAAGATGGCCAAGTACCACTTCTACCGTGCCATAGGCAGCTCGGTTCTTGGATTTCACGAACTGTGGACGTTGTTATGCCACATCGTGGCCGTAAATAGTTCAAGACCTTTAGTTTTAATTTCAGAGAGCCCTGCCGATCTGGATGCCCTAACTCCAGCGCATTTCTTGAATGGTGGCCCTCCTGCTTCGTTCGCTGAGCCAGACGTCACACGGCTGATATTCGATCGCTTGGATGGCTGGCAGCGCGTTTCATACCTGCCGCAGCTCTTCTGGTCCCGGTGGAAGGAAGAGTACATCTCTTCGATGCAGCAACGCTCCAAATGGCACACTGCGAAGCCTAGTTTGGCAGTCGCAGACATGGTCTTAGTCAAGGATGAGAATCTTCCTCCTATGAAGTGGCCACTGGCGAGGGTAGTCGAGCTTCTACCAGAAAGAAATGGCGTTTCCCAAGTCGCCGTGCTGAAGACCTCATCTGGATTTACAAAACGAGGGGGAACGTTGTGGCCTTTACCGCGGCTCTACCTTATACCCGGTACTGTCAGTATATACATACATACATATATGAGCTTACAATTTATGCAATTTATTATGTATATGTTCGTAAAAGGGACGAATTAAATTTTGGGCAAAAAATAATATTTCAAAAATGAAGTCTAATTTTGTTTGCATATGCTTTTTACATCTGCTTATACATATTTGAGACATATTTGAGTACATATTTGAAACGTACAAGTGTTTGCGAGAAAGAGAGAGGGAATGAGTCAGCGCTTGGCAGGCGTTGCGTAGCCACTGAAATTTAATTTGTTCCTTCTGTCCATAATATTGTTCCGACCTGATCCATATTCGGCAATCTGGTAGATATGGTAAATTTCCATGATTCTGCGTTTTTGGTTTTCTTCTATCTTAAAAATTGTGGCTTCCACAAATTTACGTCCTTTGGGGGGGGGCGGAAGAAGGCGTGGCAAATTTTTGAAATAAACTTGTGCTGGTTTGATATCACAGGAGGTTGGATAGAAAGTTTGATTGCTCTAGCTCTTATGTCTCTGAGAACTAGGCGCTCATTTGGACGAATAGGCAAAGCAGACACGGTCGTGTGTGAGAAAGAGCGAGAGGGAACGATGACTTTCGAAATGGTTTTCTTCATTGTGGCTATAATAATGATCCGATCTGATCCAGATTCAACACCCTGATAGAAATAGTCAGTTTCTATGATTCTGCGTATTTAGTTTTCTTGTATCTTGGAAATTGTGTATGCCACAGACTTTCGTACTTTGTGTGGGCGGAAGGGGGCGGGGCGAAATTTGAAATATACTTGGAGTAGTTTGATAACACAGAATACTGGGTACAAAATTTGGTTGCTCTAGCTTCAATAGTCTTTGAGATATAGGCGCAAATGAAGACGGACGGACGGACGGACAGACGGACAGACGGACGGACAGACAGACATGACTATATCGACTCGGCTATTGATGCTGATCAAGAACATATATACTTTATGGGGTCGGAAACGCTTTCTTCTGGGCGTTACACACAACCGTTATCCCCACAAATCTAATATACCCCTATACTCTTCGAGTACCGGGTATGCTGAGCCGTCAACAAGTTGTGTCTGCTGCCCCTTAAAGATGTAGTTGAAGGACAGGGTTTCAACAGGGGGAGTATGTCGGGTCAACCAGCATACAACATCATAAATTATAGCAAGTGGTGCGGTGTAACGTAAATGCACATCTCTGTGTTAGTTATTGCAATGCTCACTATTTAAACAGTTTGTTACCGCATATGCCTACTCGCACTCTCTTCCGCTTGATAAGCGTTGCCTCATAGGGCACGGCAATTACGGCGTCAGCCCTTGCAAATCAGTCTGGAGCTAATCTTCGCAGCCATCAGACCATCGTTTCGTCGCCTTACATACACACATATTTATGTACATTTAACAACCACCGTTATTTGATTAAATTGTCAATAAATGTTTAGAAATAAATACAGAAAACATTCGTGACCTTTTATATAAATCTCAACAGCTATTGGAAAAGCTCACTAGCTTAAGAGCCGGGTCTAAAAACGGAGTGTTTGGGTCGGACTTATAGCTGCATTTATCAGCTTTTCAGAACTTTAAAGTTCAATACAACCAGTTATAAGAAACTAAAGTTATTTGAAAAATAGAAGCACTTCCTCTGAAAAAAACGTAACAAATTAAAAAAAAAAAACTTTAAAAAAAAACTAGCCCATAAAAAAACCAGGAGTTGAGTTGAAGGAACACGGATGCCCACGCCCTAAGTGCGAGGACGCCAGGTAGAAACAGCGCAGGGGTTGAGGCCATCGTCTACCAAGATGCTCGCTCGGTGGCCCTCCACATATAGGCGGAAGCGGCACTAGTTGCGGCCTATCCAGGAGCCAAGCTGGAGGCCGTTTATTGAAAAGATGTCTAGAGAAGGAAGCTGGGCAGAGAGGCCAGCTGATCCTCATCTTGAAAAATAGTCGGTAGAGCTGATTGAATAGACGGGCGGGGTGGTCGATTACGCTTACAAGAAGGTGATCGTGGGCTCCTACAAGTCCGAATCCAAGAGCATGCAACCGGAGGTCGAGGCAGACCTAGAGTCCCCGGAGACCTCGCACGTAGAGGAATCACCCGACAGCGATCACGACAGAAAAATGTTGAAGGTCAACCTCAGGAATGTCATTGATACTCCTGCAGATAAATCTCAACCGTTGTAGGGCAGCGTGCGCTGCTCTCCTCCTTCATCTAGCCAACGGTAGAGTCGACATAGACTTCATTCAGGAGCCCTAAATCCTCGGAATCAGGGTTTCCGCTCTAAGGACCATACATAACTTACAAAAAGAGAGTTGTACTTATTTTTTATCCCCAATTGCAGTAATAAAGATCACACAGTAGTAAGTCGCGAAGGACAGGAATGCTCACTGCAGATCTGTACCGCCTACATGGGTCATGACCAACCCGACCTTCTTTCTCCGCAAAGCCAAAGGCATTGGCTGTATTGTAAGAGTACGATGCCAACGCACACCACAAAGATATCGACGTGCTGTTTTCGTTTGACAGTTTTGTGATTGTGAGAATCTCCCGGATCCGCCCCCTACGCACAAATATAAATATTCATTAAAATGTACATATGAGTATAAACCTAACTATAAAACTCTTAAAATGGTTGCTCAAGCTTCAATAGTCTCTGAGATATAGGCGCAAATGAAGACGGACGGACGGACGGACGGACGGACAGACGGACAGACGGACGGACAGACAGACATGACTATATCGACTCGGCTATTGATGCTGATCAAGAACATATATACTTTATGGGGTCGGAAACGCTTCCTTCTGGGCGTTACACGCAACGTGATTGTGAGAATCTCCCGGATCCGCCCCCTACGCACAAATATAAATATTCATTAAAATGTACATATGAGTATAAACCTAACTATAAAACTCTTAAAATGGTTGCTCAAGCTTCAATAGTCTCTGAGATATAGGCGCAAATGAAGACGGACGGACGGACGGACGGACGGACAGACGGACAGACGGACGGACAGACAGACATGACTATATCGACTCGGCTATTGATGCTGATCAAGAACATATATACTTTATGGGGTCGGAAACGCTTCCTTCTGGGCGTTACACGCAACGTGATTGTGAGAATCTCCCGGATCCGCCCCCTACGCACAAATATAAATATTCATTAAAATGTACATATGAGTATAAACCTAACTATAAAACTCTTAAAATGTATAGAAAGCCATTGTAAACATCAATAATATTTGCTTATAGTTTAAGTAAAACTGATTTCTATCAGTAAATAAAAGTTAAAAAAAAAATAAATCCGAACGCAGCAAAATGGAGTGCGAGTCAAGGGATTCGCGCCTGCGCAGAGTTCTCACGAAGACAACACCGACTCTGGGCTAACTTGCGACCTGACTACATCGCGCCCCCGTGTGTTGCCTTTAATTCTATCTTGAGCATTTTAAGTGAAAAGTCTAAAAAGTGTCCCATGGACACATCCCTGACTCCTGGCTTCAGACCAAAGTTGTCATCATTCCCAAGGCAGGCAAGCTCTCGTAAATTGCTTCCAAAGATATCAAACCCATCAGTCTCTTGTCGTTTCTTCTGAACCAGATGGAAATGCCTTTGGGGCTGTATATAATGCCGAGTATTCCGCGCAGTCCAAATTCAGTCTTTCAGGATGCTTATCGGAAAAGAAGATCCACCGAAACGGTCTTACACACGATCACAATGATTACACTACTCGACAAAATTCCACTTTTAATTTCCGCTGTCGCCAAAAAAGACTTTTTCTGATAGATTTGGAGTTTTAATTTTGTTTAAAGAATTATGGTTTTTTTTCATGGTGTGGTTTTTTTTAAAAGAATTTTTAAAACATTTGGTATTTTTTGTCATAGGTAGTGGTTCTATTTTTCACATAACTTAAGTTTCCTACAACTGGTTGTATGGAACTTTGCCGTCTGACAAATGCAGCTATAAATCCGACTCAGACATTTTGCAACTTAACGTCTGGAAGATATTAAGCTTCCAAATTGAAATTTCATAACAACCAGTTGTATGAAACGAGAGTTATATGAAAAATAGAAGCACTACCTATGACAAAAAATACCAGATTTTTTAAAAATTCTTAAAAAAAACTACTCCATGAAAAAAAACCATAATTCTTAAAAAAATTTCAAATCTCCCAATCTGTTAGAAAAAGTCAGTTTTGGAGACAGCGGAAAAAAAAAGTTGAAATTTGTCGAGTAGTGTTACATGTAAATAATGAAGGATCTCTTGACAATATTGTTGTTGTAAGGTATTACCGAAGAGTACGAACAATTCAGTTTCGCGACCGAAACTTATAATAAATTACCTGAGCCAGAAACCTTAAAAAAAAAAATGATAGAAAAATATTTGTCGCGTAAACGAAAAAAAGGTTCAAAAACAAACTAAAAACGCAATGTAAACAAGAAAATATGTACATAAATATCAAAATTAAAAACTCAAGTTAAATTGTGGAAAAATTTGTCCACAAGGCCAGAGAGTGCAGATCAAAATTAAAATCGAAAGAAAAAAAAATGAAAATGGACTAACGCGCAATATCGCAAAATTTAAAAAAAAAAACAAATGAATCACAAAGATTAAAACTCGCAAATAATAAATCTGCTCCTATACTAGGCAGTGGTGAACCACTTCTTGAAACCTCGGTTTTGACAGCAAGTCTAGGCAAAACACTCTATGTTTCGGTGCTAAGGTCAAATTTAATGTCAGGTTAAAAAATCACAGATCACGATATGGTACGAAACATTTTTTGAAAAAGAAAACTTAAGTTACAGAAAAGTTTAAAAAATAAAAATGCATGATCGAAAAGTAAACAGGTCGAAAAATTAAACGACTGAGCACAGACAACGAAGCGAAGCGAAAGGCAAAACCCGAAAGTTGGTCGAGACGGCACGCTGTATAATGCTTTGGGGAGCGTTAGCTCCAAATTTTTGGGCTTACAAATTCTTTACAGCATATCACATAAGAAATAGATGCCCATTTAGAAGTCTGGACGGTAGAATTCCATATTTCCAGTGGACCTTACAGTTTTCAGAACAGTACAATATATGCTGGACAAAACGCCAAGAAAAGGTAAATTCCAATCGAAAAGTAAAAAATGGGTATGCAAAGAATTGGTATGCAAGTGCGAAACCATGTGTATACACTACACATATGTAAAAATAAAATTCTGGTAGTTGGTAACTTCCGACATTAAGATATGGGACTTCTAAAATATTCCCTTGGTATAAAGTTTAAGCAGGATCTTGAAAAGAAGGAGAACCAGATGCCTCAACAAAAATGTGCAAAATAAGTCATCAAACGTTTTTGTATGGAAAGCTCTAACACAGTTACAACCACCTTTAGCACCAAAAATTGACAAAAGGCACTAAAGTATGCAGCAAGTTTATTAAGTCAAAGGACAAAGCCGCCGTTCTCTGTTGCCGCGTACTGTGAAGTGCACGCCGTTATCGACTCGCGTTCGCGTTCTTGTTTGGGCGCTCTTGCGATACTCACGTTGCTCGGGCGGCCACTGGCTTGAGCATGGATGAGAAGTTACGCTGCCACCCCGATGCCATTTGCTTCTTTTCGGTTTCGATTTATATTTAGTTTTTCGCACTACCTACGGCTTAGTGTTACATACATACATATATGTAAATTAAATAATCACAAGTCCCGACTATTGGCCAACGGCATTAAAACTCGCGGGTGAAGGTTTTAATAGTTTATTATCCGGCTCGACTGGCTCGGTTCAAAGTGAGAATGAATCTAAAACTATCTTAAGATACAGAAATACAATTCTACTTAAAACTGCCCACCCTCGCGGCAGCGCTGCTTGGGCAGCGGGCCGACGTTCTGCACCGTCAGCGCCTCGTGCAGACCATCAGCTCCACAGCGGATGTTCATCAGCAGCGAAATATGATCCGCTGACCACTCGAGTGCAGGCCAACGGCTCCTAAGCAGAAGCTCGTGCGACAATGTAGTCGCTGCCCCCACCCCTCGAGTGCGGCATCAGCATTCTTCCGTTTCGGAATTCTGCCGATACCCTGCAGCTGGTGGGGAGTGTTAACTTGTACTAACCCTTTATACATACGATTATATAGACCTAGAACTAAGAAATTGTAAATACACTGAAGAGTAAGTGTAAATCAGTGCGTGTGATAACCCCCGGAACCGCCCCCTACAAATAGTCAATTTAATCCAATCAGCATTGGGCAGCGGCTAAGAGGGTTCTTAGATAACTAAAGGCAAGTAACGGCTGTTATTCAAGAAAGTCGGTACGAAACTCTTTGGCTATACTGACGCCGGCTGGGGTTCCAACATCGATGATCATTCACAGGCTACGCATTTATGTTTTTCAACGCAGCAGTCAGTTGGCAGTCACAAAAACAACGCATAGTTTCGCTCTCAACCACCGAAGCTGAATACATGGCGGTATCTGACGCACCGAAAGAAGCAATCCGGCAATCGTATGTATTGAGATTTAGGTTCTGAGGATGTTGTTGTGAGGACGAAAACCAAAAAGCTGGTGAATTAACCAGAAATCCAGTATTCCACATCCGAACTAAGCACGTGGATATTCGCAATCATTTCATACGTAAACTAGTCGAGAAGAAAGGAAGCATCATCAAGTACATTCCAACCGAGAAAATGCAAGCAGTGTGCGCAAATCAAACAAGCGAGATGCAAAATGTTCAACGTGAGGAGAAGATTACTTTAATAAAAGCAGTTGAGGCAATGCCATGTCTTTGGCAGGTCACGGAAAAAAAGCATTTTGATAATGTTGTAATTTTGGCGCCTCCGTCTGCGCTGTACTACTTCTTCTTATTTTTTGGCAGCACTATATGCCACAACGAAGACAGCAGCGATTTGTAACTGTGGGCGTTCGAGCCATCAAGTAGATTAGTTACGCAAGGGAAATGGCTATGTCCGAACCACCTTGCACCATGACTGTCGGTTCTGGAATTCCGGGCTATGCTCGACGAAGTAGCAGACGGCGAAAGGTGACGGTCAAACGTCCTCCTCGCAGGAGACTTCAAAACTTGTTCAGAGGAATGGCGGTCAAGGTTTACCAACGCGAGAGGTCACACCCTTCTAGAAGTATTTGTCACACTGGAGATAAGCGTTCTATTTACGGGATCAAAGGACATGTTCTTTCGAGCTGGGACGTGGTCATTGATTTGTCCTTTTGCAGCCATTCTCTTTGAGTTTACAACCCTTAGCATCACATACACTGCTAATAAAACTAGTCGACACGACTTTTACGCTGTCGCCAAAAATAACTTTTTCTGATATATTTAAAGAATGTTTTATTCTTTTTCATTGTGTATTTTTTTTTTTAAGAATTTTAAAAAAATTTGGTATTTTTTGTTATAGGCAGTGCTTCTATTTTTAACATAAATTAAGTTTCCTATAACTGGTTGTATTGACCAGACACTTTGTAGATGTAACTTAACGTCTGGAAGATATTAAGCTTCCAAATTAAAATTTCATAATTGTTTTCGGCATTTTTTTTTCCGAAATTTTGACTTTGAAGGTCAGGAAAAGTCGAAAAAATATTTGAATGCCTTGATTTTTTGTTTTAGATAGACAAATTAATTAGGCGTCGTTTAAGGTATCGATTATAAGAATATAAAAATAAACGGCTAAGTTACAACCGTTTGACCAAAACTAAAAAAATTTAATACTCCAAATCTATCAGAAAAAGTCATTTATGGCGACAGCGGAAAACAAAAACTTGAATTTTGTCGAGTAGTGTAATCAGAAAACAACCATCTGCAGCATCGAGTCCTGAGAATACAGCCCAATAGCCAACGATGCGCTCCAGGGAGGCGGAGAAGTCAGCCCTGCCGATCTTGTCTGCCTGCAAACATCGGCTTTCAGGGCAAGCACAAGACAGACAAGACACAAGCACAACACAGACACTCTCGCCACCGCGAGCTGGTATTCTAGTGGACCAAGCTGATCTCCGAAGATCGCAGCGAATGCTTCCGTGCTAGGAGGCGCCAGAGTCCTCAAACTGTACATTAGAGTCAGCAATAGGAAGTACTTTCTAGTACTTTACGACTCTACGGAAAACGACCCTTAGGGTCAACTCACCGGGACTGATCGTGCAAGAATGAAAGCAATAATCATATGTCTTTTTCCCAAAGTCGCCGCAGCTGTCAGCTTACCACCGTTTGGATGGACCGGGTGGACCGTCACAACGGCCAGCGAGATTCTAAACATTGGACAGATCGGCAAAGCGCCCTGCCCAGTTGGTATTTGCGATACCGCCGTGAAGCTAACGATGATCGCGTACACATCAGCTTTCGCGCATGCTCTCAACAATAAACAGCAGCAATCTGGCAAAGGCGGCAAAGATAAAGTCCCACACGAAAGGCTAGACGGAACTCACCATCTAGGAGCTCTGCTAGTCTGCTGCGGGTTCCAAGCCATGTCGAACGACGCGACTGTGATCATAACAGGAATACTTCCAGTGGCGGACTACACCGAGAAAGCCAAGAAAATCTACCCAGAACGCGACGTAGTAACCCGTCTGATGAATGTCGAGTTTAGGTCTTCAGATTAAGACCATTTCATTTCACTTTCGCATTTCGATTGCAAAAATTTTCAGCCATGAATGTCGTGCAAATTTGTTACATCTTAAAACCTTAAATGCAAAATAATTAAATTTCATTATTCTAACCTAACGCCTTGTTGGCTCTATCTCCATTACACTAGTTGATGATCTTAAAGTTATATTAGACCCAAAGTTCTATTGTTCTGTTCAATGTGTTCTACCATGAAAAACAAGGTTATGGGCATGATTTGGCTGATAAAGAGGTGGTGAGAGAAATTCATGAACCCTACATGGCGAAGTCTTCTATATTTCGCTATTTATTTGATTTTAGAATACGGTTCTTGTGTAGCCCTCAGTACAAAGTCCACCAGGACCATATAGAATCAGTTCTGAAAAACTATTTTCTTTTTGGTGGGAGTAGAACTGGAAAAAAAGTGTGAGATTGTATGAATTGGATATACGTCAGGTTGCATCACTGGCAATCATTTATAATATTTGTGCTGCTTGACCCGGCTTGGTTATTATGATTAAATCGCGCGCCATGCGGTACCGCGTAACAGATTTCTGTTTGATGTTGTAAGGAGCACTCGAATGTGAAGTCATTTCAAATCAATTGGGACGGTTCCTCTCACTCAACAGCGACGAACTTAACTTAACCTAATATTATTACAATCAACGATTATGTTAAGCTAGTGAGCTTTTTCAATAGCTGTTGAAATTAATAAACGGTTACGAATGTTTTCTGGATATGTATATGCAAATTTAATGACAAATTTATTCAAGCTAATGGTGTGGTTTAGATGTACATATGTATGCGTGTAAGACGAACGATGATCTTAAGGCTACGAATATTAGCTTAAGACTGAATTGCAAGGGCTGACGGCGTAATTGCCGTGCCCTATGAGGCAACGCTTCACGAATGGGAGGGATTGCGAGCTTTATCAGCTCCAGATGAAATGCCTGGGTAACGAAACAAATGAAGACAAAGACGTAACACATGATTGGATACTTATTGCGTGCCTCCGGTTTATAGAAAAATTGCCCACAAAATTCGACGCCTGTGATCTCAAAGGCATGACAGCCGTTGAGCCGCTCCTTTGGAAGATCTAGCATATTGTAGATATGAGCCTTGCCAGCAACTCAGCTTCACAATGCTCCAACTTTGGCACAGTAAGTGTCTTTAAAGGAGTAACACGAGACTTGGCACAAAGTAAGTGACTGCTGGAATGCTGACCTCTTGACACGACATATGTATATGCATGCACCATCGCAGAATCCGTGAATTTCGAGCTAGGAGTCTGGAAGGAGGACAAGACGAGGAAATTCAGGTCGACGAATCTGGCCAAAACTGCTGCACATTTCCTGCCACTCTGTACTCAGCGAGGCTGGGAGGCTTTCGTCCCAGGTTAACTTCTCCTTGCACAAACGCCGAAGAAAGATTTTTGATTTCATAATTACAGGACCAGCAAGTCCGAGAGGATTGTAGAACCGCGCTATGGTTGATAACACAGAGCGCCTGCAGGGACTCGGAGACGATTCTAAGGCCGAGAACGAAAATAAAAGTTGATCAGAAATCGGTTCCCAAGCGAGTTCTAGTGTCTTAGTAAAATGGCTGCCATCATCGAACTTCAAATAAGTCTCCTTGTCAGTCATCATCAGGATCTCCATCCAGCACAGTGGGTACGTTTGAACATCATTTCCTCAATTTGAACTGACTCCTAGACAGGCAGTTTGCTCACGAATGCGGATGGCCTCTTCCTGAGATCTGGCGCCAGATATTATTTCCACGTAGAAATCATAGCGAAGAATTTCAGCTCCAACTGGAAAATCTACCTGCTCGTCGGTTGCCAACTGGTGCATCCCTCGAACAAATAAATAGAAGGCAGGCTTCGCCCCAACTGTGTCCAGTTGAAACACGCGCAAGTCCTCTTGCGTGGAGTTTCTCCAAAAAAAAAGCAAATTGCTGTCCTCGGGCAAGATTCGTACACACCGATACATCTTACAGATATTTCCCGTAATCGCAACTGCAGTGGAACGAAATCGCATACTGCATACTGAGCCTTCACATCAGGGCGACGATTTAACTTCCGCTCAAGGGACAAGAATCTGCGACGCGCTTGATAGTAAGATTCTCCCAGGAAATCCAAATTATATTTAGCTGGCAGCCGAACCAATAATGGCCTTTTTGAAATCGACGGACATGCTGAACAAAATGCGCTTCACAATCCAGCTCTTCTTTGGTAGATTTTACTATATTCGCTGCAATTCTCAACCTCGCAAAACCTCCGAAGAAGCACTTGACGCAGCTCATCTGGATTGTCATCCTCGGCAACAACGGCCGGAGCGCGAGCCACCATTGAAGACGAACCATTCAAACGAGAACAACCTCCAGACACGACCCATCCCAAGCGAGTTTTCTGAATGGAAGGCAATCCTGGCAGTAGTTTGACCTGACCAACGCAAAGGAGATCGTAAAACAGACTTGCTCCAATTAATAGATCGACGTGCTGAGGCCTCGCGCTTTTCCACCACTATGAAACTCCGGATCCGCTAGTGGTATTCTCTCTGGAATGTTCCAGTTATGAGTGTCAATTCCAGAGCTTGGCTGACGATCAGTTATGTTAGAAACTACGATAGCAGTGATGAGAGTTGAGAATTGAGATGAGCGAGAATTCAGTCTAACATTGACCGAACATCCATCTGTGACAAAGCTGGAGTCGCCAATTCCAGAAACTGCAGTTGATGATTTCCTTTTCAGAAGTTGAAGCTGATTGGAGAAACGAGAAGTTATGAGATGTAACTGGGAGTAAAACTCCGAAACGATTTTTTACCAAAACTGTGGCAGTGGCAAGCAGGACAACATCATTTTTGAGACCTTGGGCTACAAGTGCAGACGAGGTAAACGCTGACGTAGAGGGTTCAGTGATAAGCTGAGGCAGATTAGAAGAAGGGGGCGTAGACGGAGAGGGAGCATCGATTGATTGACCTTGGACTGCAGCCGAATCAGGGCTACTGAAATGAAGCGTAGTATGATGCTTGCAGCCGCAGATACGACAGTGGCTCGAGGTGCACTGGCTTAATCGGTGTCCTGTTCTAAGGCAATTAATACACCGGGACAATCGTTTGGCTTCTTTACGGCGATTTTCGGGGGACAGTGCTTTGAACTTCGGACAATACTGGACTTCGTGAGCGCTATTACTGCAGAGCACGCAACCTGAGAAGGTTTGGCTAGTTGCAACCAAGGTGGGACTGGAATTGTTATATTTTCTATTCTTGCCCACCTGACTGCTCGGCGCATTGCTTGCCCTAGCAAAATCCACTGTCTCCATCAGTCTCCTGATCAGCATCGCTATTCCTAGAACGAGGCCATATATTCCCACGACGTAACCGAGTTGGCATACGCTGGCTCCTCAAATCGCTCCTTCCACTTGGCTTGGCTCGCTGGATCAAGTTTCAGAAGCAGCTCCTGCACGATGATGCATCCTGCGATCTGCTCACAACTCTAAAGCGCATATGAGCGTTGAATCCGTCCGACAGCTCTCAAAGCATTACACTAAACCATTTTCGACAGCCTGGAGCCCTAGGATCTCATTATTGTGTGCCTGAAATACTAATCGCCAATTATTAAACCTTCTTTCCAATAATTGTAAAGCCACATTATAATTGCCATCCGAAATTTCCAGCGACCGCACAGTCTCCTAAGCCACATCACGCAGATAGGAACGTAAATGCTGAAACTTCTCTACATTGGTTAAATTAGGATGATTGTCTATGATAGTTATTCACGTGTAGTAGAAGTCGGTCCAGTTAGCATATCCTCCGCTGAAAGTTGGAAGTTGTATAGGAGTAGAAGTTGTAATGAAGAGGCATGTATCCCCTACTCTTTGCTATTTCATGCATAATTAAAGCCTTCACCGTATTGGCAAGCGATTTGAAAATATCCGCTAATCACAATAAATCTCGGCTTGATCCAATTCCTCAAGCTCGAGTCCTTCTTGTTTTACAACGAGCATATAATAGTCTGACACTAGAGACTCATTCCGGCATTCAGCAGCTAACCTTTTAATTTTTTCGCATAACTCCGTGGACTTAAGCATTAAAAACCCGGTTTTGCTCCCTGGTTGGCAGCATCCATCTCCATAGCGGCGGCAGCTTAGCACACGTTTACTGCGGTTAGATGACCGCAAAGAGTAAAGCACGTAATAAACGTCGCTATCAGGAATACAAACGAAAAGAAAAACGAACGCACTTGAAAGCAATGAACAAGAACCGCAAGCAACGCTATGTGAAATACCAATATGCGAGGGTAGCCGGTGTGGGAATTGCTTCTTGCGGGAAGATAAGAGCAAAGAGCACCGAGCGTAATATGCTGGAAGAATGAGCACCATAAGCCGACAGCTGCAAGGGAGGCCGGTGTATTTATGTAGTATATTATATAGTCGATGACACTGGTTAAATTGGCAATTAAAATTTATTTATTATATTTACTATACTTTATGATTGCACTGATATAGGTATTCTTGCACAAATCACGTTGGGGTTACCAAATGTTAAGGTAGTGAGCTTTTTCACTAGCTGTTGAGATTTATAAACGGTTACGAATATTTTCTGGATATGTATATGCAAATTTAATGACAAATTTATTCAAGCTAACGGTGTGGTTTAGATGTACATATGTATGCGTGTAAGACGAACGATGATCTTAAGGCTAAAAATACTAGCTCAAGATTGAATTGCGAGGGCTGACGGCGGAATTGCCGTGCCCTATGAGGCAACGCTTCACGAGTGGAAGAGATTGCGATTAGGAGAGAGGTAAGGCAGTTCGGGCTACTCTAAGCCAAGTACGAAGAATGTTTACACATAAGTAAGCGAAAGAAAGCCGCTGCCGTGCGGAGGCATATGCGGTAACAAACTATTTTGAACAGTGGGCATTGCAATAATTAACATCGAGATGTGCATTTACTTTAGACTGCACCACTTACTATAATTCATGATGGTTTATGCTGCTTGACCCGACAGATTATTTTTGTGCATGTGATTTTATAGAACATATATGCTTATTTGAAAGATCTTTTTGTTAAAGCACAGTAAGGCAGTATGTTCTTGTCGGTATTTATAAGAAAAAAGGAATATTAATATATCAAAGGTAAGGCCTAATTAAAAAAGTTATGCTTACTCTGTTCTGATGTTAGCTGCTTTTCCGGCATTCGAAGCATAGCCGCATTAAGTATTTCAGGATCAGATCGACCCTTTGTATTAAACGAAAATATATAAAGTTTATACAGGGTACCTGGAGTAAGACCTGAAACCGTGAATCTTGGATTCGTCGATGTAATATTTACTTTTATTTCCTGAAATAAATAAATTAACAGAGCTCTTCAAAATCGTGTTTATTAGATATTTCTTTTTTAATTTATTGAATTAAGTCATGCCATATTAATTAATACGGTTTTTACACTGCCTAATCATTGTCGAAGGTGCATAATTTGTCAACTGTTTGGCCTGCTAATGTAAATAAGCACGTAGGGTAAGAAGAAGAAAGCAAATGTATTTGTATTCAAATTTGCAGAATAAGGTGCCGTTTACACTGAGGCTGCGTCTTGATTCTTTGCGTCTTCCCAGAAACGCAGTTTTTATACCCGGTACTCGAAGAGTATAGGGGTATATTAGATTTGTGGGGATAACGGTTGTGTGTAACGCACAGAAGGAAGCGTTTCCGACCCCATAAAGTATATATATTCTTGATCAGCATCACTAGCCGAGTCGATCTAGCTATGTCTGTCTGTCCGTCCGTCTGTCCGTCTGTCCGTCCGTCTTCATTTGCGCCTATATCTCAGAGACTATTAAAGCTAGAGTAACCAAGTTTTGTATCCAGTCTCCTGTGTGATCACACTACTCAAAGCATATTTCAAAATATCGCCCCGCCCCTTTCCGCCCCCACAAAGGACGAAAGTCTGTGGCACACACAATTTTGAAGATATGAGAAAACTAAAAACGCAGAGTCATAGAGAATGACCATTTCTATCAGAGTGTTGAATCTGGATCAGATCGGATCATTATTATAGCTACAATGAAGAAAACCATTTCGAAAGTCATCATTCCCTCTCGCTCTCTCTCACACGCGGCCCCATCCGCTTTGCCTATTCGAATTTTGTGTCGCCTAGTTCTCAGAGACTATAAAAGCTAGAGCAACCAAACTTTCTATCCAAGCTCCTGTGATACCGAACCAGCACAAGTTTGTTTTAAAATTTTGCCACGCCCCCTTCCGCCCCCACAAAATACGAAAATCTGTGGAATCCACATTTTTTAAGATAAATGAAAACCAAAAACGCAGAATCATGAAAAATTACCATATCTACCAGATTGCCGAATCTGGATCAGATCGGATCAATATTATGGCCAGGAGAAACAAATTAAATTTCAGTGGCTACGCAACGCCTGCCAAGCGCTGACTCATTCCCTCTCTCTCTCTTGCAAACACTTGTACGTCTCAAATATGTAGTTATACATGTCATGTAGAAATGTAGGCGCAGATATACAAAGCATACGTAAACAAAAATGGAAACATGTCAAAAAATTCCAAAACATTCATTTTTTTAATGAAAATATTATTTTCGTTCCTTTTGAGAACATATAATAAATTTCATAAATCGTTGGCTCATATATGTATGTATGTATGTATATACTGACTGAGTACCGGGTAAAGCGGCAAAGGCCGCGGCTCACAACGTTCCCTCTCGTTGTTACATAGGTTTAGCATAGGGCCCTAATGGTGGTAAAAAGTTGCGTCGTTTTCCGACGCAACTGCGTTTTGGTATTTCTGTGATATTTCTGTGCGCATAACAGCAATTTTCTTTTTTTTGTGCCTAATCAGCGGAACTATCACCACTAATAACAAAAAAAAACAGCAGATTCAAATTTAAATTTTGCCGCGTAAAATTTTTAACTGAGTAAAAAGGGGCAAAAATTTATTTAATGATTAAAACAAATTGTTTAAACTAATTTTATTATTAAAAAAAGCATTTTAACAATATAGTTGATTTCAAATTTTTTGCTGTAAATCCCATGTCTTTGAATCCTTTCACTGTTTCCGCGATTTTCTCAAGTATCTACTTGCAGATACTTGTCAGCGAGTTGAGCAATCACCTCGCGATAAAACTGCAGTAATATGAGGCAGACAAAAGCCCTTGACACACCAAATAGACTCCCGTGCGATATTCCGCAGGCTTTTTGAGATTGGGCAACAGTCCAACGAGAATGTTGAAGTACTTCTTTCCATGCAGAAATTTTCCTTAAAAAAGGCATCGGAGTTCTCCACAACATCTATCTCCCAAAATGAACCATATCGAGGCTATTGCAATGAAGAATACATTATTTAATTGAAAAGAGAGATTGTCTGCTCTCTACCTACAAGAGTCCAAACGAAAGGAGGACAAAATGCAAGACAAATTGCAACTTTTCTGAGGATAACTCAGCCCGCTTCCATGCACTGCAAAAGGTTCTCCTCACTTTGCGCCACCGCAGTTAAAAGAATGAACTCTATTTCCGACATATTTCGTTGATTTCCGAACATTATTTACTTTGTTTACAAAATTTGTCTTCCTCTTCCAATACGCAAAGTAAACGGCAAACCTGCTTCTCTGCGTCTTCTCCGATATCGATAGCTAACGTACCAAGTGTAAAAAGGCCTATAAAATGACTAAAATAATGAGCGATTTTTTTAAAAGTGGAAATCGGTGCTGTTGCGAGTTTCAGTACGGGAACCTAATTGTTTGTGGAGCTTATTAAAGAGAAGTCCGATGTATGTGAAGCTGTCATTGGCTCCACCAAACAAAGCTTTGCTTGCTGCCAACGTTAATTTTCAAGTGGAAATTTTGTTGTAGATATTTAATACTTGATGCGATAACTGCTACCTTATTTATCGATACCTTATTGATACCCCGAATAATTGTAGTATTTTTTAAAAATACTAGACAAAATACGGAACCACTTGCCAATGTTGTGCTACATGATTTAATAGGCTTTTGACACTTGGTGCGTTACCTATCGATATCGGAGAAGACGCAAAGAAGCAGGTTTGCCGTTTACACCACAGCGTCTTGCGTCTTTGCGTCTTGGAAGAGGAAGACAAATTTTGTAAACAAAAGAAAATAATGTCTGAAAATCAACAAAATATGTCACAAGACGATCTAATTCTTTTATCTGCGGTGGCGCAAAACGAAGCGAATCTTTTAAAGTGCATGGAAGTGTCTGGGCTATCCTCAGAAAAGTTGCTGTTCATCTTGCAACTGCAACGTCCTCCTCGCGTTTGGACCCTTGTAAGTAAATTGCAGATTATCTCCTCTTATCAATTAAATAATGTATTCTATGTATAGGGGATATGTATATAGCTGGCTATGTATATAGCCACGATATGGTTCATTTTGGGAGGAAGATGTTGTGGAGAACTCCGATGCCTTCTTTAAGGAAAATTTCCGCATGGAAAGGAGTACTTCAACATTCTCGTTGGACTGGTGCCCAATCTCAAATAGAAAGACACTCCTTTTAGACTGACAATCCCTCTGGAGAAGAGAATAACCATAGCCCTTTGTTGCCTAGGATCGTCCGCGGAATATCGCACGGGAGTCTATTTGGTGTGTCAAGGGCTTTTGTCTGCCTCATATTACTGCAGTTTTGACAAGTATCTGCAAGCAGACTTTCATACTCTGAGGAGATCACGGAAACAGTGAAAGGATTCAAAGACATGGGATTTGCAGCAAACAATTTGAAATCAACTATATTATTGAAATGGTTTTTTTTTATAATAAAAGGGCATAAAAGGAATCGTGAAGTTTATGCGGCTCAACAGGTCAGGGCTATCTACGTCACCCTTGATCAAGTTGTGCACAAAAATCACACCAAGCATTTTCCTACGATTAGCTAAGGTTGGAAGGTTTATTAAAAGCAATCTATTAGAGGAAGACGGCAGTCTCACACCTGCATCCCAGCTGAGGCCGCGAAGAGAAAAAAGTCAAAAGTTTTTCCGAACTGATTCTATACGGTCTTGGTGTACGTTGTACTGAGGGCACTATACACAAGAGCCGTATTCTAAAATCAGACGAACCAGAGAGGTGTAGAGAGTCTTTATAAACCAAAGCACGCCCATGGCCTTATTCACCATGGTAGAAATGTGTTCTGAAAACTTTAGCTTGGGATCTAATAGAACACCAAGATCATCAATCCGGGTAATTCTCTCAAGAGAACCACCACAAAGGGTGTAAGGAACCAGAAAGGCGCTGGAGCGATGAAAAGTCATTACTTTACATTTTGAAGCATTAAGGTTTAACAAATTTGCACAACACCAAGACTGAAATCTATCGAGATCGGATTGCAACCTGGATTGGAAAAAAATGTCCTTATACTGGACACAGAGCTTAACATCATCCGCATACATTAGTACTCGAGAGTATGTTAATACAGAAGGTAGGTCATTTATAAAGAGAGTAAAGAGTAAGGGGCCTAGATGGCTGCCCTGAGGTAAGCCCGAAGTCACCATAACTGGAGAGGACAGGGAGTTTTTGAAAAGGACTCTTTGAGACCTAGAACAAAGGTAGCTAGAGATCCATCTCAGGAGATTGGGAGGGAACCCTAGAAGGTCGAGCTTTTGTGCTAGGAGAGAATGGTTTACAGAATCGAACGCTTTACTAAAATCGGTGTAAACAACATCCGTCTGCAAATTACCTTGAAAGCCTTTTATTATAAAGGAGGTAAACTCCAATAAATTTATAGTGGTTGATCTCCGCCTTATAAATCCATGTTGAGTTGGAGATATAAGAGATCTGCATAGGTGCTGCAGGTGCGGAGTTAAAATTTTCTCAAACACTTTAGGAATAGCGGATAACTTAGATATACCTCTATAGTTCATTTCGTCAGACTTGCTACCTTTCTTATGGAGAGGAATTATAAAAGACTCCTTCCATATCGGGGGAAAGCATGAAGAATTTATAGATAGGTTGAACAGTTTAAGCAACGGCCCACACAGAGACTCGGCACAGTACCTGAGTACGCAGCCGGGAACTCCGTCCGGACCCGGTGAGAACACCGGCTTTACTGTTCGTAGATCATGAAGCAACGAGCTTTCATTTAGCAAAAGACAGAAAATGCCGTTCGACCTCGGTAAACCGTATGGATACGGCTGACCAGAGTAAACGTCCTGCGAATAGGTAGTTTGGAAAAAACGGGCAAAAAGATCGGCAATTGCCTGATCATTATCTGCCGACGTATTAAGGAAGGATAGCGAGGATGGGTGTGCGGACGTTCTACGCTTACTGTTTACGAAGCTGTAGAACTGTTTGGGGTCCTTAGAAAAACGTACCCTGCATCGAGATAGGTAATTCTGATAGCATTGAGCGTTAACAACTGAAAAGTTTGACCGAGCTATTACATAATGAGAAAGAGAAGAAGGAGAGCCAACGTCCTGAAATTTTTTATAACGTCTTGATTTTAAGTTTTTTAGATGGAACTCCTTGGTAAGCCAAGGTGGTTTTCTTGATCTAATCGGACAGGGAAGAGGGACACAAGAGACAAAAAGTGATTCCAGTGCATCCCAGAAAATGTTTGTGCCTGTCGTAACATCACTGCAAAAATATAAAGCGGACCAATCAAAATCCCTAATGAGAGCCCAAATCGGCTTTACGGAAGCAGCGGACACATTGGGGTAGTCTACCCGACCGATCCAGTACCGCTCGTCATGACCAGGCTATTAGACTCATTTGCCGAAGACCAAACAATTCCTGGCAAGTTGAAGTCACCAAGAACTATCATGTGATCTTTGTCAGATAGCGAGGAAGAGATAGCGGTTAAGGTGGACAAATACTGCTCGTAAATTGCGATATCCGAAGAAGGTGGAATATACGAACAAGCTATGAAAACTGAGAAAGCGGGAAGAATCAGTTTTACACACAGAAATTCCAGTTCCGACGTGAAGTTTGAGTCCACAGCAATCAAAACTCCTCCTGCACGTCGAGACGAACGATCCTTTCTATAAGTTGTGTACCGACCTGCCAAAACTTCGGAACTAAGAATGTCCGGCTTTAACCATGTCTCGGTAAACACAATAACGTGGGATGCAAATGCGACACTATCCTGGAAAAGAATGCTAAGCTTACCTCGCAAGCCTCGAACATCTAAAAGAGAGTTTGTTAGTTTTTTGGATGGGTGGAGGTATAGCGGGAAGATGATGATGGAGCACTGGCCTGATTAGTTGGCAGAGTTATTGGGGGCCTAGTCTTCTTCTTTGCCTTAAACTCCTTCACTACAAAATGCTCCGGCCAAAATTTGGTAGAACAGATGGTGTTAAAGTGAGTTTGGGAGACACTTATTTTAAAAGAAGCTATCTCCCTGGCATAAGAGAAGTTAAAATTTTCCACCTTAAAATCAACGGCTTGTATGTGGCTTTGGCATCTTTAATTGTGGAGTCAGGGGCAAGTCGTGAGACAAAAACTTGTCTCTTTGGTGCGATCCCGACCAATCTTGGCACCACAGGCCTATCACCTGTGATGGTAATACCCGGTGGTCCGGGTCGTATATTGACTGGTGGTGTCGGAATTGCGGGAACAGCTAATGAATTTGACACTACGGACACGGACGCTACAGACGGTCTTGGCTGCATGCTCTCCGACGCGATAAATTCGGCTACCGAATTTTCATCACCAGCAGCTGTCGTTGCCTTTGGAGTGGCGAACGATATCAACTGCTGCACTTTTGGGGTGGTCGGGGTCAGCTTGTCAGCATCGGCCGGTCGAGGGGCAGTCGGCACATGCAGATCCCGCGGAGTGACCTTTTTGCGCCTAGGAGACTCAGTCAGTAGTTTGAGACCACTGAACTGAGACTCCATGGCTAGGAGCCGATCGTAATGCTCTTTAAAGCCCACGGTCAGCTCCCTAAAGCCCTTCCGGGTCTGCCTCATAAATGCTGCCATCTCCCCTTCAACCGGACGGCATGCCTCACAGCTGTAATGCAAGCCATTTCTTTTGGAGATGGCATCACCCACGAGACCGGAGAACCCGGCGCATTTAGCGTGCACTACGCTATCACATAGCCAGCAGGGGATACTCGGCTGATCATGGGTGATCTGCTTCTTGCAGGTTTTCTTGCCACAGACAACTGCGTATTCCATTATGAGAAATATAAAAAAATAAAATTTTAAAACAAATATATATCAGACCAGTGTGCCAGATAAGCGATGAAAGCGCAATAAGAAAGAGAGAGGAGCGGTTTCTGCAGCTTCAGTTGAGAGAGAGAGAGAGAGAGAGAGAGAGAGCGCTACTACACAGAACGTATTGAGAGCGAGAGAGGAAGAACAGTTATGTTAGTTTGGGTAATAGGGAGAGAGTGATAAAAGCAATAGAGCAGATCAACTAGGTGAGAGCGGCAGATTTTGATTCTGTGTGTACTTACGAAAAGAAACAACAAAACACAATGACTACCGACACAGGAAAATAATTAAACTATGTCTAAAAACACAATTAAAGGGCGTGCGCTCGCGTTTAAGGAAAAGCTCTAAGCAAGTAGGCAATTTATAGTTTATTTATGTTGGTATGTTCAAAAAACACCGGCTGTTTATTAACGATAATAGGCAGATAAACGGAGCGCAAAAACAAAAACACGTCAGACTTCTACAAAGAGAATCGAACGATTGACAAAGAGAATCGAACGAATCGCCATCTCAAATCGTATTGTATTGTCAAAAGATGGTTTTAGGAATTTACTGACCCTTTACCATTAAAGTTTTTAATGTTTCTCTGGTCTGACCTATCTAAGAATATGATTCCTGCATCTAGTCACCTTACTACCAAAAATGTCAAGATATGCTCGAATTTGTTCAAAAGCAGTTCTTTATCTCTGTTCTCCGTGAACTCAATTTTTCCGTAGCCTTTACCGAAACCGTAATATATTTTTCCATCTGTTTTCCTTTGATACTACATATTTATTATAATTAAAAAACTATTTTAGTAATTAACTTAATTTGAATAGCTTTAATTGGAAATTGTTGCGATACCGGCTTTTCTTTAACCTAAATTTGGCGTTTGATGGGACTATTGAACCAAAAATCAGCCCCTCAGGGTCAGAGTAATTGCAATAGTGTCTTCGAATTCTGAGGTGACAAGTCAAGACAAGTTCCCCTTTAAGTTCAATTTAACAATTTCCAACTTTAAACGACAATAAACAATAAAACATTTTTTTTAATCTTGTGTATCTTACATGTGTAATAGTGTCCGTCAGCTCCATAAGAAAGTGTTGTGGCAAGCCGCCATTGAAACCATCACTACAAGTAACTGTTAATGATGACACAGATATATTGATTAGAGTACAATTGTGTACTTTTTCCGGTCGACCTTAAAATGTATAAGAACAATTATTTATATAAAAAAAATTACACACAGCACAATTCAATAATACGAGTAATAAATGAAATGGTATGTCAGAAGCTGATTGTATTATATAAATTTAGTGGACCTCAAGCTTTTTTCTTATTACTTCAGTGGGAGAGCGTAAGATCCATACGATTAAGCATTCATAAGCGAAAATTAAAGTTTAACCGTAGAGAAATATCATACATTTTTCTTTACAAGCCAATAATACTTGATAACCAAAACGACTTTTTCTAGTCAATTTAGGGCCTTACATTTTTTGAATGTAAAACATAATTTCCAAGCGCCAAGCCCCAGTTGGACCAACACCAGCCAATAAACGGTCATACTAGCCATCGATCATGCCAGTTAGACTGGAGCACAATCACCAACGGGCACACTATCAGCTAGGATCCGAAACGCTTTACGATCTCAAACCCCCGGCCCCAGCTGGCTTTCAGGGTTAATAGGAGCATCGCCGGATCGAATCGGGGCAGTCCATACAGACGCCAGCTCAGCAGTCCTACTCGGAACAGCCTGAGATTAACTTCTCCATATATTTTAAAGGGGTTCTGGTGCAACTTCTACTTTTTCACTTGCCCGCTAATCGCCGGGTAAGTCCTGTTACCCCAGAGAGTGTTATACCTCTGGAACCTCCTAACCTCAGAGTTTGTATAACTCTGCCTCCGCCTAATCTCAGAGAGTGTTGTACCTCTGCAATACTTCTTCTCTTCTCCGCAGAGAGTGCTATAATTCTGCAACGCTTATTCTCCTCAGAGAGTGTTATAGATTTGCAACGCTTCTTCTCCTTAGAAAGCGTTATACCTCTGCGACACGTATTCTCTTCAGAGAATGTTATACCTCTGCAACGTTTATTCTCCTCAGCGAGTGAGATACCTCTGCAACGCTTATTCTCCTCAGAGAGTGTTATATCTCTGCAACGATTCTCTACACAGGGTGTTATAACCCCGAAGCCGAAGCAACGTCACACGACTTCTAATTAATGTGTTTATCTAAAACCAAAAATTGCATGCCAAGAAATACTTTTTTTTCGACTTCCTGAGTTTTGAAAGTACACATTTAGGGGAAAAAAATAAAAATTGAAAGCATAATAATTTTTATGCGGTAAAATAAAGCTTCAAAGTGTTTGGGCCTGATTTAAAGTTTCATTTGTCAGCTTTTCAGAATTGCATAGTTCAGTGAAACATGATTTAACCAGATACTTAAGTTATGTAGAAGAAAAGCACTACCTCTAAGAAAAACAAAAAAAAAAAAAAATATATTTAATAATTCCTTAAAAAAAAGTCGAATCCCCAAAACTACTAGAAAAAGGTATTTTAGGTCACAGCGGAAATGTTGTGTTGACTATTTTAATAATGGTAATTAACTTCAGAACAACAATGGTGCTCCGAGACATATTGAAGAGCAGTTAGCCAACCATCGACAACGTCAATCCCTAGAAGATGTGAGAAACCGAGCTTAAATATACTTTATGGAGTAACTCTGTCCAAAAAGCAAACGATTTCCACTGTGGAAAGCTGAGTAAGCCGCTCGAGAAAATCTGTCATCACACTGATCCACACTCAGATCGATTGGTCATTCCTCGATGACTTTTAGGAAAGCCTGTCACAAATGAATTTTATATTACTGTTTAATAAATTTTCAATACATTTGTCCCTCTAGTTTAGCCTTCGAAAAACTTAAGTGGTCCTATCTGGTTCACTCTGCAAGAAATAATGTTACCTATACCTATGGAATGTTACAGTATTCAAAGTCCTTATTCCCTTTTTAATTATAACTCACAATCAATATTATGATTGATATTGTTGATTAAAGTTTAACAATGTATAGTTACATGTCAGCTCATTAATCGAAGGGACTATGGCACTCTGCCCGGTGGGGCTGATTATAATCAGCCAATCAATAATTATTAACTCAATAGCTAGTATGCTCCCACCAACAACACCAAGTATGCTAGTTATCTGACCTAGTATTAAAGGAAACAGATGTAAAAATTGGTTATAGTTTCGGCAAAGGCTACGGAAAGATTCGTAATCAGAGTAGTTGGAAAGACAGAGTTGGAGATGAAGAGGGAAGTAATGCCTAGTCGGGCGGAAAGGAACAGCAATACTAATAAGGTTGATGAGGGCAGTCGATTCGACCTCACCAGAGAGAAGCTTATGGAGGAAGAGAACTCCTTGGCAGGTTCTACGGGATTTAAGAGAGTGGAGATTAATTAGGCGCAACCTACTTTCATAAGAAGGGAGATGGATCGAAGGGTCCCAATTGAGTCCCCGGAGGGCAAAGATGAGGAACTGTTTTTGTACTGATTCGAGCATATCCTGAAATTTTTGGTAATGAGGAGACCAGACACAAGAACCATATTCCAAGATAGGCCGGACCAGAGACCAACATACAGAAGTTTTGTAGTATACGGGTCTGTAAATTCCTTAGACCATCTTTTGACAAATCCAAGGACTCCTTTGGCTTTGTTAGAGATAGTAGAGATATGAGAGTTGAAACATAGATTAGGTACAAAGGTAATGCCCAAGTCGTTAACTTTGAAAAGGCGTTGAAGGATAGAGTTATTGATTGAGTAATCGAAAAGGTATGGCTTATTGCATTATGATATTGCATTTAAAATTGTTAAGAGGTAGAACGTTCATTAAGGACCAGTTGTTAAGAGAGTCAAGATCCGGTTGCTGATATAGCAGAGACAAGGGGTCACTATTGGAAAAACATAGCTTAACATAGCTTTAAAATTCTTGTTCCGGAGAGGTTTGTTAAGACCGTGTTGGAACCCTCTTTCTGGCCAGAGCACACTATCTGTCATATTTTCAATAGTCGATCACGGTCTTCGCAACCCGCTCCTCGGGTAGGAATCCTTCCAACTCCTTCTACTGATCTTCCATCCACTTCAAAAAACTGAATTCTTCCCCACCTCTAAGGATCACTTATCAGAATGTACGTGGCCTGTGCAGTAAGCTCACCAAACTACATGCTGATAGTGCAACTTTTGATTTTGACATTATCGCCTTCTCTGAAACATGGCTCAATTCCTCAATCTCGGATTCCGAGATTTTTGTAGATAATTTTAACATATATAGATCTGATCGACCATCTCGAGGTGGCGGCGTCCTAATTGCTGTTCGTTCCGACTTAACTTCCCAACTCTTTTCCATCGATGAGCTCAACACCATTGAAATTATCGTTGTTAAAATTCGTCTGTGTTCTTTTAACTTATTCATATCATGCTCTTACATCCCACCGTCCTCTGAATTTACAACTTATATGCTTCACGCTGCCCATATCCAGTCCGTTTCGTCTCAGCTTGGTGATTCTGATCGTCTTATTGTCCTCGGTGACTTTAATCTCCCTAATGTCACTTGGTCCCCATCCAAAGACTCAAACTTAATGTTTCCATCTATGCAGCATGACTTTGTTGATTCTCTGTCCGATACATCGTTAGGCCAGGTAAATGGCATACGCAATAGCATGTGTAGGACCCTTGATCTCGTCTTCACTACCGACGCCTCGAGCACTTTGGTTTGTCAAGGATCACCTCTATCATTCCCCGAAGATCCATACCATCCCACACTTTCAATTGATTTCTTGTTACCATCTTCAAGCCCTATACAGTCGTTTATTAAGCCTTCAAATATTTATTGCTTCAAGAAGGCTGATTTCCTCTCCTTGAATACTGCCCTATCTCAGATAGATTGGTCATTCCTTGACGATTTCCAGGAAATCGAGTCTGCCACGAATGCATTCTATAGCTCTATTTTTTCCATCTTTCCCATGCATGTTCCATTAGTTACCCCCTCCAGAAATCTGTCTGGTCCTATCTGGTTCACCCCTAGACTAATAAATCTGAAGAATTTAAAATCCCGTATGTACAAGAAGTTTAAAAAATCCGGTTTGCAATCAGACTTTTCGAAATACTCAATTGCAAAATCGAAATTCTCCTTATGTAATACTTTGTGTTACAACAGATACTTGACCCAATGCAAGCTTAACTTTAAACGTGACCCTAAACAATTCTTCAGGTTTGTTAATTCTAAACGTAAATCTTCCCGATTTCCTTCTTCTCTACACTTAAATGGTAGTTATGCCGATAACGATTGTGATATTGCTGATCTGTTCGCTTCCTTCTTCCAACGTTGCTACTCTGTCCCTTCTATTAACTTTCCCTCTATCCTTGCCTCATCGAACGACTTTAGTAGTAGTTACACTTATCCTATTCCTATAAATAGTTCCAACTGTATCCCTCACCCCTTCATCGACTATGATGGTCTCCTAACAAATTTAAAATCGTGCAAGTCTTCGTTCTCCACTGGGCCAGACTCGGTTCCGAGTGCTGTTCTAAAACTTTGTGCCGAATCTCTTTGTATGCCTCTCCTAAAACTTTTCAACTTGTCTCTCAAGACTGGTGACTTTCCCAGCGTCTGGAAAGAATCTTTTATAGTACCCTTTCATAAGAAGGGATCTAAATCGGATGTCTCTAACTACCGTTGTATTTCCAATTTATCTGCTATTCCTAAACTCTTTGAAAAAATAATCACTTCTCAGCTGCAACATTTTTGTAGTTCTGTATTCTCTGAATCTCAGCATGGATTTATTAAACGTCGCTCAGTTTCCACTAATCTCCTTGAATTTTCCACCTTCGTAACTTCGGGTTTTGCTAAACAGTGTCAAACTGATGTCGTTTATACTGACTTTAGTAAAGCCTTCGACTCTGTTAATCATAATCTACTTATTCATAAACTGTCTCTTCTAGGGTTTCCGACTAAGCTTCTATATTGGACTAATTCCTACCTTTGTAACCGCTCTCAGCGTGTCTGCTTTAACTCCTCTCTCTCTAAACCTGTTATTGTCTCATCGGGGGTTCCTCAAGGTAGCCATCTGGGTCCCTTGCTATTTAACCTATTTATTAACGATCTTCCACAAATGTTATCTCATTCCCGTATCCTAATGTATGCTGATGACGTTAAGCTATGTTTTTCCTACAGTGACCCCTTGTCCCACTATTTTTGCAATCTGATCTTGATGCCCTTAACAACTGGTGCCTAATCAACATTCTACCTCTTAACATTTCTAAATGCTATATAATGACTTTTCACCGCAATAAGCCATACCTTTTCGACTACTCTATCAATAACTCTATCCTTCAACGCCTTTTCAAAGTTAACGACTTGGGCATTACCTTTGTACCTAATCTATGTTTCAACTCTCATATCTCTACTATCTCTAACAAAGCCAAAGGAGTCCTTGGATTTGTCAAAAGATGGTCTAAGGAATTTACAGACCCGTGTACTACAAAACTTCTGTATGTTGGTCTCTGGTCCGGCCTATCTTGGAATATGGTTCTTGTGTCTGGTCTCCTCATTACCAAAAATTTCAGGATATGCTCGAATCAGTACAAAAACAGTTCCTCATCTTTGCCCTCCGGGGACTCAATTGGGACCCTTCGATCCATCTCCCTTCTTATGAAAGTAGGTTGCGCCTAATTAATCTCCACTCTCTTAAATCCCGTAGAACCTGCCAAGGAGTTCTCTTCCTCCATAAGCTTCTCTCTGGTGAGGTCGAATCGACTGCCCTCATCAACCTTATTAGTACTGCTGTTCCTTTCCGCCCGACTAGGCATTACTTCCCTCTTCATCTCCAACTCTGTCTTTCTAACTACTCGGATTATGAATCTTTCCGTAGCCTTTGCCGTGACTATAACCAATTTTTCCATCTGTTTTCCTTTGATACTAGTTCTAATTTGGTCAAATTTATCTTAATCAATAACTTAATTTAATTTAAATAGCATTAATTTAGAAATGTTCGGCTACCGGCTCTTCTCTTACCTAAACTTGGCTGTTGGTGGGATCTTATCGGCTACTGAGCCGATAATCAGCCCCACCGGGTCTGAGTATTGGCTTTGGCCCTTTAGTTTAATTATTTGATATGTAATTTTACCCTTATAGTTTAACTGTACATTGTTAAACTTTAAACAAAATAAACAATAAACAATAAACAATAAACATCATCAGCATACATTGGGACACGGGAATGAGATAATATTTGGGCAAGATCGTTAATAAGCAAGTTAAGTTTAAGATAATACCAAGTCAGAGTCACCAGTCACCTTTCACTGCGTTCGGTCGAGATTTCGCTATGGTTAATCACTGCTCGAAATGCGATTCGGACGTTACTGCCGTTCAGCTTCGCGGCTTTGATGCTGTACGCTGTTCGTCGTTGTGCCGCCATGCGTTTCATCTTTCGTGCATTGATTTACATTCAGATGCGGTGAAACTGTTGATAAATCTGCCTAATCTAATGTGGCAGTGTGATAATTGTGTGATTGCGAATGACTCGCACTCTAAAACTGACGATCTCAACGATAAGGTGCTGAAGCTTGAGAGCCTTTATCCGGAGCTCGAGTCTGAGTTTCAGGCTGCCCTCCCTGTCAATTCTGAGGCGAAAATTTTTTGTGCGAAATTGGTCAAGCGAGATGCCGATCTATCTGCATTGAAGTTTATTAATTTCAAACTTGGTGTACCTGAGCCGCTGTTCCCTGACGTCTTTAAGCAGAAAATCTGGCCAGTATCGATACGGTTTTCCCGTTTTGTACAGAGGCAGAGGCCGGAAGCAGATATTACGGCAGTTTATCTGTTGACAGCTGTGCCAGCGCCGACGTCCACCCCGACTACGGAAGCTCCAGTTCCTTCCACTTCAAAAACCCCCAGTAAGCGGCGCCCATGGTTTCTGGTTCGCCGCCTTTTTACAACATATTCTACATGCAATTTCTCGTCTCTTCGCAGTCAGCAATGGCCCGCTGCATCTATTCTGGCATACCTCTGTGGAACAACAACACAATACCCCTTCTTCACTCTGCGCTTTGTGCGACATTCGCTCGGCTGCTGTTGGTACAGACGTCAACGCTCTTGCTTGTGCTCTATTTCAACCAAGTGCGCCTCTGACATCGTCGTTAGATTGTCGATATATCATTGCAGACGGTCGTGCTCTAATTCGCTCGTGCTTGAAAAATTGTTAAAAAATTGTCAATCTTCTGTTAAAGGAAAATGATTGTGTTTTTTACCTTTTCTGGTGTTCCTAACGGATCGTGCAACCTGTGTAATATAAGTGCATACGCATTACGCTTACTTTTGTGTATTTATTTCCAATTTTCAACTACTATTGTTTTCATTTCCAACACACACGCACTACGTTAGCCGCCGCTCTGTGTTTGTCTCTCTGTGTTTCTATCGTCTCTATCTCTGCCCCACACCGACTTATATTTTACCTTTCTTTTTTCTTTTATTTTTTTTCATATATATTGTTTTTAATAGCAAACAATGAGCTCTTGATGCGCTAAACGCTGGGACGGTCACCGTTCGGTAGCTACACGTCAAAATATTATTTTCTGCTGATTGTGTGACAACACGGCTCACTCAAGCTGCGCGGGTTTTGGTCATATGGGTGGTCGCGTTTTCGATCTGATTAAGACCCGCTGCGGTCTCAACTGGACTTGTTGCGATTGCAGGGCAGTTGAAGCCGATATGCGAACCTTTATGAGACAGACTCATAACGAATTAGCTGCTGTACACTCTGAACTCCGAAAATTGCAGGATATGTTTTCCTCGATGGAAAAATATTTTAAAAATCTCAAAATTATAAATGAGTCTCCAAAAAGAAGAAAGGTTACACCTAGTCTGCCCAGTGTTCACAATTCCAATTTTCTTGCAGCTAAAGACTCACACGCTCATCGATGTACGTGCATCTACATCGAAAAAGACGGTTTGGCAAGACTGTTTTAGAACCTTCTTTCTGGCCGGAACACACTATCTGTCACATGTTCAATAGGCGATCTCGATTTTCGCAACCCGCTCCTCGAGTAGGAATCCTTCCAACACCATCTACTGATCTACCATCCATTTCAAAAAACTGAATTCTTCCCCACCTCTTAAGATCACTTATCAGAATGAACGTAGCTTGTGCAGTAAGCTCACCAAATTACTTACTGATAGTGCAACTTTTGATTCCGATATTATCGCTTTCTCTGAAACATGGCTCAATTCGTCAATCTCGGATTTCGAGATTTTTGTAGACAATTTTAACATATATAGATCTGATTATGGGACACGACACGATGTCTGTTTAGTCTCAGCTTAGTGATTCTGATTGTTTTATTATCCTGGGTGAGTTTAATCTCCCAAATATCACTTGGTCTCCATCCAATGACTCTAAATTAATATTCCCATCTATGCAGCTGACTCCGTTGATTCTCTGTCCGATATATATGTAGTTGGGCCAGGTAAAGGGCATACGTAATAGCATGTGTAGGAACCTTGATCTCGTCTTTACTACCGATGCTTCGAGCACGTTGGTATGTCGAGGATCACCTCTATCATGCCCTGAAGACCCATACCACCCCACACTTTCAATTAATTTCCTATTGCCCTCTTCATGCCCTATAAAGTCGATTATTAAGCCTTCGAATATCTATTGCTTTAAGAAGGCTAATTTTCTCTCCTTAAATACTGCCACAAATACATTGTATAGCTCAATTTTTTCCATCTTTCCCATGCATGTTTCTTTAGTCACCCTCTCCAAAAATCCTTCTGGTCCTATCTGGTTCACCCAGAGATCAATAAATCTGAAGAATTTAAAATCCCGTATGTACAAGTTCAAAAAATCCGGTTTGCAATCAGACTTTTCGAAGTACTCAAATGCAAAATCAAAATATCTTAAGCAATTTAAAATCATGCAAGTTTTCGTTCTCCACTGGGCCAGACTCGGCTCCGAGCGCTGTTCTTAAATTTTGAGCAGAATCTCTTTGTGCGCCTCTCCTAAAACTTTTCAACTTGTCTCTGGAGACTGGTGACTTTCCCACCATTTGGAAAGAATACTATATATAGTTCCCTTTCATAAAAAGGGATCTAAATTTGATGTCTCTAACTAACGTGGTATTTCCAACTAATCTGAAATTTCTAAACTCTTCGAAAAAATCATCCCTTTTCAGCGGCAACATTTTTGTAGCTCTGTATTCTCTGAATCACAGCATAGATTCATTGAACGTCGCTCAGTTTCTAATAATCTCCTTGAATTTTCTACCGTCCTAACTTCGGGATTTGCTAAACAATGTCAAACTGATGTCGTTATACTGACTTTAGTAAAGCCTTCGACTGGACTAATTCTTCTTTACTGGACTAATTCTTACATTTGTAGCCGTTCTCAACGTGTCTGCTTTAACTCCTCTCTCTCTCTAAGCCTGTTATTGGCTTAACTGGGGTTCCTCAAGGTAGCCATCTGGGTCCCTTGCTATTTAACCTATTTATAAACGATATTCCGCTTATCTCATTCCCGTGTCCTAATGTATGCTGATGACGTTAAGCTATGTTATTCCAATAGTGACCCCTTCTCCCCACTATCCCTGTAATCAGATCTTGACGCTCTTAACAACTGGTCCTTAATGAACGTTCTACCTCTTAACATTTTTAAATGCAATATCATGACTTTTCACAGCAATAAGCCATACCTTTTCGGTTACTCAATCAATAACAATATCCTACAACGCCTCTGCAAAGTTAACGACGTCGGCGTTGCTTTTGTACCCAATCTATTTTTCAACTCTCATATCTTTACTATCTCTAACAATGCCAGAGGAGTCCACGGATTTGTCAAAAGATGGTCTAAGGAATTTACTGACCCGTATACCGCACAAACTTTTGTATGGTTGTCTGGTTCGGCCCACTTGGAATATGGTTCTTGTATCTGGTCTTCACACTACCAAAAATTTCAGAATATGCTCGAATCAGTACAAAAACAGTTCCTCATCTTTGCTCTCCGCGGACTCAATTGGGACCCTTCGATCCATCTCCCTTCTTTTAAAAGTAGGTTGCGCCTAATTAACCTCCACTCTTTTAAATCCCGTAGAATCTGCCATGGAGTTCTCTTCCTCCACAAGCTTCTCTCTGGTGAGGTCGAAACAACTGACCTCATCAGCCATATTAGTATTGCTGTCCCTTTTCGCCCAAATAGGCATTACTTTCCTCTTCATCTCCAACTCTGTCTTTCTAAATAATCGGGCCATGAATATTTCCGTAGCCATTGCCGTAACTATAACCTATTTTTCCATTGTTTTCCTTTGATACTAGTTCTAATATGGTCAAAATTACCTTAATCAATAACTTAATTTAATTTAAATAGCTCTAATTGGGAATTGTTCGGCTACCGGCTTTTCTCTAACATAAATTTGGCTGTTGGTGGGACCTTATCGGCTACTGAGCCGATAATCAGCCCCACCGGGTCTGAGTATTGGCATTGGCCCTTTAGTTTAATTAGTTGAAATGTAATTTTACCCTTACAGTTTAACTGTACATTGATAAGCTTCAAAGAACAATAAACAACAACATAGGACAACGCATGCCTTCGTGCGCTTTGCTTGCGCCGTTGCTGCACTCGACACTTGGGGAGAGTCAGTAGCCCGTCGTTCGCTCTTAAATGGAGAACTCTCTTCGTCCTCAGTACCTAAAATGGATCTCCCTGCCGCTGCCATGCCTAATCGTCTGGTCGAGGAAGGTAAGTTGCGGTTTCGGACCACGGCGTTTGGGCATTTTTTACGTACGAGCCGCGCCCCACTTGCTGTTTGTGATTTGCCAAACCCTCCTCAGGATTGTACTTCCGTGCCCACTAGCCGTACAGCACTGCTACCTTCAGCGATCATGCCTATGGAAGGGACCAAATCCATTCGCATCTTCTTTTAGAATATAGCGGGCACGCGCACTAAGACTCAGGCTATATATTTGGCAACCTCTATGTGCGATTTCAACGTCATCATCTTGGTTGAAAGCTGGCTCAATGATATCTTCTTCGACGGCGAGTACTTTGATCCCAACCTTTTTTAAGTGTTTCGCAAGGACAGAGATTGTGCCAAAACGAATCGCTGCAGAGGGGGTGGGGTCATTGTGGCCGTTAGACGCACGATACAGTTTGATCCATCTTGTCTCTTGGATGGAGACACTACGTACGATCAGATTGGTGTGTTGGTGGCCGGCAACTCGGAGACTCTTGTGGTCAGCGCATCGTATATTCCGCTGAGTAGTACCTACGAGATATAACTTAAAACACCGTCAGCATCTCTGCATTGTTGGCGACTTCAATTTGGCGTCGTTAGTGTGGTCCGCCGATCCGCAGTCGTCGGCTATGATCCCGAGCAATGTGAAATTGTAGCGCGAAATTCTTTGAAGGGAAGACTGTTTTGGTATGGGCTTAGCCCAAGTCAACAATGATATTAATAGGTTAAATAAGATTCTAGATTTAGTTTTAGTTGGACCTGATGTCGGCTGCCGTGTTACGCGCTGCGAACTGCT
Source organism: Drosophila affinis (assembly GCA_037356375.1). NCBI lineage: Eukaryota > Metazoa > Arthropoda > Insecta > Diptera > Drosophilidae > Drosophila > Drosophila affinis. The sequence continues at coordinate 21,008,032 of JAZHFB010000003.1, forward strand.
GATTGCAGAATGTGAACTGCATCATATGCCACTGCTACCAGCAGTTAAATTCGTTTGTTACTGCCTCGAGCGGAACTTGACTTTGAATTTTATATTACTGATGTAAGTCAGAATGGGATGACATGTTAAATGTGAACTGGGCGTCGTTCTATCGCATCCTAGTGTTGATACTTTTTATAGCGTTTTCATTGACCCTGTTCGTCAATTTGTTGATCAAAATTCTTCCAGAAGAGTGTATACCAGACGGTGAAACTGCGATTCACACTGGCACCATCTACCGTTTACCGTCTAACAGCTGATGACAATAACAAACACTGAGTTTTTGAGCGGAAGATTTTTTATTTTTGTTTGGAAAAAAATTGATATGGAAGATTTTGCAATTGTTTTAACTATGGCTCAACAGCAAAATATTTTCTTGCAACAACTAATCATGTTGCTGGACGAAAGGATAAAGATAGCGATTACAGCGGAATAATAATGTGCTGTTGCATACTGCACAATATGTTTAATAAGCACAATAGCGCAATAAACTATAGTTTATTGATCTTCTACCAGCATAGTTTTCCAAATTTATTCCATTTCAATTTATTTCAGGTATAGATTTGCGTATGTGAACATCGGCTCTCCAGAAAATTACAACAATTCGACAATATATCTTAGTTCGAGCCTTGCACAACAGATCGAAGCGTCGCCAATATTGAAGGACCAACACAACAGCTCCATTAATGAGAATTGGATTCTGCTTAATTAATGTGAGCAAAATCTATTTTCGTCTCACGTCTTATGGAATCGGCTACGGATGCAATGGTTCGAGAGTATATTTTCTCTAAATTAGACATTAATAGCTCCTCTGACATAGTAGTTACTAAATTTTCTTTTAACGAAAAACGTAGTATTTCCTCCTTTAAAATTCTTGTTCCGGAGAAGTTTGTTAAGACTGTGTTGGAACCCTCTTTCTGGCCAGAGCATACTATCTGTCATATTTTCAATAGTCGATCACAGTCTCCGCAACCCGCTCCTCGGGTAGGAATCCTTCCAACTCCTTCTACTGATCTTCCATCCACTTCAAAAAACTGAATTCTTCCCCACCTCTAAAGATCACTTATCAGAATGTACGTGGCCTGTGCAGTAAGCTCACCAAATTACATGCTGATAGTGCAACTTTTGATTTCGACATCATCGCCTTCTCTGAAACATGGCTCAATCCCTCAATCTCGGATTCCGAGATTTTTGTAGATAATTTTAACATATATAGATCTGATCGACCATCTCGAGGTGGCGGCGTCCTAATTGCTGTTCGTTCCGACTTAACTTCCCAACTCTTTTCCATCGATGAGCTCAACACCATTGAAATTATCGTTGTTAAAATTCGTCTGTGTTCTTTTAATTTATTCATATCATGCTCTTACATCCCACCGTCCTCTGAATTTACAACTTATATGCTTCACGCTGCCCATCTCCAGTCCGTTTTGTCTCAGCTTTGTGATTCTGATCGTCTTATTGTCCTCGGTGACTTTAATCTCCCTAATGTCACTTGGTCCCCATCCATTGACTCTAACTTAATGTTCCCATCTATGCAGCATGACTTTGTTGATTCTCTGTCCGATACATCGTTAGGCCATGTAAATGGCATACGCAATAGCATGTATTGGACGCTTGATCTCGTCTTCACTACCGATGCTTCGAGCACTTCGAGGATCACCTCTATCACTCCCTGAAGATCCATACCATCCCATACTTTCAATTGATTTCATGTTACCATCTTTAAGCCCTATAAAGTCGTTTATTAAGCCTTCAAATATTTGTTGCTTCAAGAAGGCTGATTTCCTCTCCTTGAATACTGCCCTATCTCATATGGATTGGTCATTCCTTGATGATTTCCAGGAAATCGAGTCTGCCACGAAAGCATTCTATAGCTCTATTTTTTCCATCTTTCCCATGTTCCTTTAGTTACCCCCTTCAGAAATCTTTCTGGTCCTATCTAGTTCACACCTAGATTAATAAAACTGAAGAACTTAAAATCCAGTATGTACAAGAAGTTTAAAAAATCCGGTTTGCAATCAGACTTTTCGAAGTACTCAATTGCAAAATCAAAATTTTCCTTATTTAATACATTGTGCTACAACAGATACTTGAGCCAATGCAAGCTTAACTTTAAACGTGACCCTAAACAATTGTTCAGGTTTGTTAATTCTAAACGTAAATTTTCCCGATTTCCTTCTTCTCTACACTTAAATGGTAGTTATGCTGATAAGGATTGTGATATTGCTGATCTGTTCGCTTCCTTCTTCCAACGTTGCTACTCTGTCCCTTCTTTTAACTTTCCCTCTATCCTAGCCTAATCGAACGACTTTAGTAGTAGTTACTCTTATCCTATCCCTATAAATAGTTCTAACTGTATCCTTACCCCCTTCATCGACTATGATGGTCTCCTAACAAATTTAAAATCGTGCAAGTTTTCGTTCTCCACTGGGCCAGACTCGGTTCCGAGTGCTGTTCTAAAACTTTGTGCTGAATCTCTTTGTGCGCCTCTCCTAAAACTTTTCAACTTGTCTCTCAAGACTGGTGACTTTCCCACCGTCTGGAAAGAATATAGTACCCTTTCATAAAAAGGGATCTAAATCTGATGTCTCTAGCTACCGCTGTATTTCCAATTTATCTGCCATTCCTAAACTCTTTGAAAAAATAATCACTTCTCAGCTGCAACATTTTTGTAGTTCTGTATTCTCTGAATCTCAGCATGGATTCATTAAACGTCGCTCAGTTTCCACTAATCTCCTTGAATTTTCCACCTTCGTAACTTCGGGTTTTTCTAAACACTGTCAAACTGATGTCGTTTATACTGACTTTAGTAAAGCCTTCGACTCTGTCAATCATAATCTACTTATTCATAAACTGTCTCTTCTAGGGTTTCCGACTAAGCTTCTATATTGGACTAATTCCTACCTTTGTTACCGCTCTCAACGTGTCTGCTTTAACTCCTCTCTCTCTAAACCTGTTATTGTCTAATCGGGGGTTCCTCAAGGTAGCCATCTGGGTCCCTTGCTATTTAACCTATTTATCTCATTCCCGTGTCCTAATGTATGCTGATGACGTTAAGCTATGTTTTTCCTACAGTGACCCCTTGCCACCACTATCTTTGCAATCTGATCTTGATGCCCTTAACAACTGGTGCCTAATCAACATTCTACCTCTTAACATTTCTAAATTCTATATAATGACTTTTCACCGCAATAAGCCATACCTTTTCGACTACTCTATCAATAACTCTATCCTTCAACGCCTTTTCAAAGTTAACGACTTGGGCATTACCTTTGTAATCTATCTCATAAGATGGTCTAAGGAATTTACAGACCCGTATACTACAAAACTTCCGTATGTTTCTCTGGTCCGGCCTATCTTGGAATATGGTTCTTGTGTCTGGTCTCCTCATTACCAAAAATTTCAGGATATGCTCGAATCAGTACAAAAACAGTTCCTCATCTTTGCCCTCCGGGGACTCAATTGGGACCCTTCGATCCATCTCGCTTCTTATGAAAGTAGGTTGCGCCTAATTAATCTCCACTCTCTTAAGTCCCGTAGAACCTGCCAAGGAGTTCTCTTCCTCCAAAAGCTTCTCTCTGGTGAGGTCGAATCGACTGCCCTCATCAACCTTATTAGTATTGCTATTCCTTTCCGCCCGACTAGGCATTACTTCCCTCTTCATCTCCAACTCTGTCTCTCTAACTACTCGGATTATGAATCTTTCCGTAGCCTTTGCCGTAACTATAACCAATTTTCCATCTGTTTTCCTTTGATACTAGTTCTAATATGGTCAAATTTATCTTAATCAATAACTTAATTTAATTTAAATAGCTTTAATTTGGAAACCGGCTCTTCTCTTACCTAAACTTGGCTGTTGGTGGGATCTTATCGGCTACTGAGCTGATAATCAGCCCCACCGGGTCTGAGTATTGGCTTAGACCCTTTAGTTTAATTATTTGATATGTAATTTTACCTTTATAGTTTAACTGTACATTGTTAAACTTTAAACAAAACTAAACAATAAACAACAAAAAATATGAGCAGCGGGATCTGAAATTATCTGCAGATATATTCTGCCATTGCAAACAAATTTAAAATTTTAAAACTACATTTGATTCATTTTATTTATTTGCATTCTTCTCGCAAAGGAATCATAGCATCTCTAACTGAAAATTTTACAAATGCTATTGAAAAACCACCTGGCTCCTTGCCATTTTCTGGAGAATATAAGTTATTTTTGTCAGTCATTGCTTACATATTCGCAGTGAATTCCATTTTTTCGTTGTGAATGCTAATTTTTCAGAGTCGCATTTGAAAACCATCGGCTAAATATCGTATAGACACGTGCGGTTTAGGAACATTTAAAATAGACGGTGGAACTAACTGGGAAATTTTCGGAACGGCAAAACCTTACGCACCGTCTAGGAAATAGACGGTAAACGGTGCTCAGTGTGAATAGGATATAAGATCAGGATTTCTTGAACTTACACTAATCCGATAACAAATCCACATCCCCCTAGAGCTGGGTCGACCACTCACTACACTATCGATACATCCAATTTTTGTGTCAGATTTACACTATCGATGTTTTGACTTCGATAGTAAACGATAGTAAACAATAGTAACAAAAATAATGTTTTTCTCACATCACTTTTGGACATTCATTGTAAACAAACGGACGCGTCTAATTGGTGTTGGTGGCTTTAAATTTTAAAAATATGGACAGATTTGTGCGAAGTGCAAATTTTGAGGGTAAGTGCATGATTTAATTATTTTTATTGAATATTTATTTTATATTTGATCATACGCAGATCGCGACAATAGCAGTGACGGCGAATCACCCACATTGAAAAGGTGTCGATTTGGCAAGTCCAAGATCTGGCATAATTTTGAGAGGTCCAAAGATGGTAAGACCGCCAGTTACATCCACTTTTCCAATGATTATAGAATAAGTGGCAATACGTCCAATTTATTCGACCACGTATAAAGACTGCACCAGAGCATTTCATTGGATTAATCGGCTAAAGAATCGACAAAGCCAAGGACCCTTTTTCCATTTTTATCACGCACTTACGACCCGTCTTCTGAACGAAAAAAAATTATCAAAAGGGCTTTGGCCATACTTGTTTCGCAAGACATGCATTCATTTGCAATTCTGGAGGATGCCTGTTTCGTGAATTGGTAAAAGTTTTTGATCCTCGGTACAAACTACCTTCACGAAAAACACTAAGAACCGTCCTTATGAGTGGCATTTACAACGAAATAAAGACGAAATTGTACGTACATTTAGACGATATTGAAAGCTGTGCCATAATTACGGACTGTTGGACTTCGCGAGCTAACCAAGCATATATTAAGATTACATGCTACTTTATTACGAAGGATTTAGTTTTGCGCCCAGCAGTATTGGCCAAAAAAGGTATTGCATGCTGGTAGGCCACTACCCAACGAGGGTGGCCAGCACGTGATCCTTCAGATCAACAAGGCAGCGGAGGACCAACTATACCCCAAATACGGGAAAATGGCGTGGGGTATTGGAAGCGTATACCTGCGTCTCAAAAAGCGTCAGCCCAGCGACGAGGACGCACACACCCTGCAGGCAGGCGAAGTGGAGATGGACCTCGGTCTGGATACCATCGTAGAGGCCGCCCAGGGCATGGCGCTGGACGACACGCTGGAAGAAGAGCACGGTGACCTGACCTTTGTAGTCAACCCGTCGTATGCATGGGAGCCAGCAGCTCATGAAACTGAGTGTGCTGCAGCTCAACTTGCATAAGAGCAAGACAGCATCAGCGAAGCTCCACATTGCCATGGAGCAAGGGCCCGCTGACATAGCTTTGGTCCAGGAGCCCTGGATTGCATCAGGCAATTCGGTGGCCGCACTAAAGCGCTCAAAGTACAGCTCATTCTTCCCAACACCGATAAGCAGGAATAGAACTGTCATACTAGTACGGAAAGGAATCCACGCTTGCCTTATGTCTCATTACAGCACAGACGACCTGACAGTGGTTATGCTGGAAAGTGGAGAAGCGCCTTCTGGAAGCCTCCTGCTACATGGCACACGACAGGTCCGCACCGCCAGAAGAACTAAGGAGTCTGGTGGAGGAAGCCGACCCCAAAGACTACCAACTGATCGTTGGCACGGATGCTAAGGCCCACCATAGTGTGTGTGGAAGCCCTGACATTAACGACCGAGGTGAGTCACTCGTAGACTTTATATTAACAAATAACATAAATATAGCAAACGTGAGAGAGGAATACACTTACGTGGGTCCCACCTCGTCAAACGTGCTAGATCTAACTCTCGTAACGGGAAAGAGTACCTATATATCTGTATGGAGGATCCGCCCTCTTCAGATCATAGGTACATTCAATTCAAATGCGAATTAGAATACACTCCGAAAGTGAAAGTCTATAGAAACCCCCGGAGCACTGGCATTGGCAGAAGTTTAGAAGGACAGTCACTTCGAAACTCGCAAGCCCGGGCTCAGTGAAATCCACGGAGGACATAGAGAAGTCCCTAGAGACCCTATCTACGGAACTGCTAGAGGCATACCACACAGAATGCCCACCCTATAGAACAAGAAAGAAGTCCAAACCACTCTGGTGGAATCGAGACCTCTCTCTACAAAGAAATAACCTCATGGAATTTTTCAAGATCGCTAAACTAGCGAACGACGAGAAAATCAACGAGGAATACAAGACGCTATTAAGGGAAGACAAGAAGGAAATACGTAAGGCACAGCGCAGCTCATGGAGAAACTTCTGCTCCAGCATTGAGAAAGTGCCTGACACGGCTAGGCTAAGAAAGTTGCTGTCAAAACAACCCACAGTGCAAAGTCAACTCAAATTGGACAACAGACAGTGGTCGGAAGGCAGCAAAGCATCCCTAACGGCACTAATGGAGGCCCACTTCCCAGGATGTACCGAGGTCACCGATGCTGAAACGCATCAGGACCTAGCAACTGAGGAACAAACGACCCCAACAGACCTAATTACGCCAAAGAAAATCCAATGGGCTATAGATTCCTTCACGGGCATAAAGGCACCTGGACTGGACGGAATATTCCCAGCCATGTTGCAAGTGACCAAAGAGGTGATCACCCCATGGCTTCTCGTAATATACGCAGCATGCCTAATAACAGGCTATATCCCGATCCAATGGAGAACCTCTAGAGTTGTCTTCCTCCCAAAAGCAGGAAAGTGCAGCCATGTGAGTTCCAAGGATTACAGACCGATAAGCCTAACCTCTTTCTTACTGAAAACATTAGAAAAGCTGCTGGATCTACATGTTAGAACCAAAGTAAGCGGACTAATGTCAACCAACCAACACGCCTACACCAAGGGAAAATCGGTGGAAACAGCACTGCACGCGCTAGTAGCTACCGTCGAGAAAGCCCTCAACACTAAGAAATATGCACTTGGAGTATTCGTAGACATATCCGGAGCATTCAATAACGTCGCTACAGAAGCCGTAATGGACTTCCTAGAAGCTACCAACACCCACCCGTCAATCAACCTCTGGATAAAAAACCTTCTAAGTTGTGGACGGGTGCTATCAGAATGGGGCACCGCCTCCATGGTCAGAGGTGCACACAGGGGGACACCCCAGGGTGGAGTCCTGTCATCCCTCCTTTGAAACCTGGTGGTCGACAACCTCATCAAGAGATTCGAAAGGAAAGCCCCAAAAATAACAGCTTATGCGGACGACATAAGCATACTTATCACGGGTGTATGTCCGTCGACTCTCAGCTCTATAATGACGAACACTCAGGGAGATATGTGAGTGGGCAGATGGAGTAGGACTCAGTATCAACGCGGATAAAACGCTTGCTCTAATGCATTGGATCTACGTCTCGGTGGTGCGACCAACTCTGCTGTACGGAGTCCTAGTGTGGTGGCAAGCCACTGAAAAGAAGACGTATCACAAGCTAATGGAACGAACCCAGCGGCAGGGTTTGCTCTGTATAACAGGAGCGCTGAGATCAACGCCAACCAAAGCACTCGAAACTATACTCGGAATCGACCCCCTCGACATCTACGCTAAGCTGACTGCAGGCAAGGCAGCACAGCGCTTGATTGCGTCGGGGAACATGTCTCCCCAAAGATTCGGGCATTGTTTAATTGGAATGGACATGATCCGTTCAACCGACTACATGATCCCCCAAACGTGCCTTGAAGTAAAAACAAACCTCTTCATTTGACCCGAAGACTGGAAAGCGGGACGGGACCAGACTCAAAACCTCAACATGTACACTGACGGCTCCAAGATGAATGAAGGAGTAGGAACCCTGACATAAGGGCGTCGACCGAAAGCGTGCCGGTCTCCCTAAGGGCGCTACAAAGCGACCTGGAGAAGCAGGCCATAATGAGGACAGAAAACAGGTGGAAGAACACCGCCTCCTGCAGCATCTCGAAAATGATGTGCTAGGAACGCAGTGATATTCAAAAATTTCAAAATTTTGGGGAAAAATACCGAAAAATATTATGAAATTTTAATTTGAAATAATATTATCTTCCAGGCGTTAAGTTGCAGCTACAAAGTGTCTGGTCAATACAATCAGTCGTAGGAAACTTTAGTTATGTGAAAAATAGAAGCACTACCTCTGAAAATCAAAACAAATTTTTAAAAAAGTCTTAACCTGGAAAAAAACTATTATTCTTAAAAAAAAAATTAATTCTCCAAATCTATCAGAAAAAGTTATTTTGAGCGATAGCGGAAAAAAAGGTTGAATTTTTTTGAGGAGTGCGATTATACTCTTTTTACATTAGGACGCATCATTGAATTTTTCCGTAAATTGGAACATGCGACTATGATGCCCATAAGAGCCCTTTGGATAGAAGAAGACAATCATGCGGGCCGCATGATAAAAAATGCGCCGCATCATTTGCAAGTGTTACGGAATTCTGTAGAGTATTTTTAAAAAATACTACATTTATTCGGGGTATCGACGCGGTATCGGAGAATCAAACAATAAATTCAATTTAAAGTTAAGTGGCCAAACTATTCCTGAACATTTCAATAAATTGAGTGCAAGCAAAAAAAATGGGAATACAAAGAATTGTAAGGTCATTTGGGACGCACTGATTCCGACTTTAAAAGTGCCACTTGAAAATTAAAGTCAACAGCACGTAATTTTTGTTCGGTGGAGCCAACAATAGCAGACAAAATGAAGCGGAAATTATGCGGCTTAAGTGTAAGCGCCTCGCAATTATTTTCCGCACCTTCGACAATGATGCGTAAAATAAAAAGGCTATTAAGGACTGCGTTTGCCTTTATTAAACACACGCAATGGCTTCTAATAGCATCCCCTCCTCTATCACTCTCGATTTTCCCGTGTTCCTTAATTTAGAAATTACGCACTACAAGCGTAAGTTGCAAGTTGATCTGATCGCCATCACAATGCCCTGGAAAGTATTGATCTTGATGAAATTCGTTCGATTTTCTTTGTAGTAATCAGACGCGTTTTTGTTTTTCTCTCCGCTTACATTCTTCCTATTTTTCATAAACAGCCGGTGTTTTTTGAAAACAACCCCTCAAAAAATTCGTAAATGAACACCCTACTATGTCATTTATTCCTGATCGCGGGCGCATGTCTGTTTACTGTGAAAAACATAATTTAATTAATTATTTTTGCATCGCCTAACAGTGTGTTTTTATTTGTGTTTTTTGTAAGTACACACAGTATCATATTTAGCCGCTTTCACCTATTAGTTTTGCTGATCTATCACTCTCTCTCTATTACGTGGGTGATGCTCAAAAAGGAATGGCCAGCATTACAGCTGTGAGGCATGCCGTCCGGTTGAGAATGAGATGGCAGCGTTTATGAGGCAGACCCGGAAGGGCTTTAGGGAGCTGACCGTGGGCTTCAAAGAGCAATAAGATCGGCTCCTAGCCATGGAGTCTCAGTTTAATGGTTTCAAACTACTGACTGAGCCTCCTAGGCGCAAAAAGGTCACTCCGTGGGATCTGCATGTGCCAACTGCCCCTCGGCCGGCCGATGCTGACAAGCTGACTCCAACCACTCCAATAGTGCAGCAGTTGATTTCGTTCGCTACTCCGAAGGCAACGACAGCTGCGGTAGCCGAATTTATCGCGTCGGAGGGCATGCAGTCAAAATCGTCTGTAGCTTCCGTGTCCGTAATGTCCGCAAACTCATTAGCTGTCCCTGCAATTCCGACCCCACCAGTGAATATACGTCCCGGCCCACCGAGTATTACCATCACAGGTGATAGGCTTGTGGTGCCAAGATTGGTGGGGATCCCACCAAAGAGACAAGTTTTTGTCTCGCGGCTAGCCGCTGATTCCACAATTAATGATGTGACGGCTTATATCCAAAGCCGCATACAAGCCGTTGATCTCAAGGTGGAAAAGTTCAACTTTTCTTATGCCAGGAAAATAGCTTCTTTTAAAATAAGTGTCTACCAAACTCACTTTAACACCATCTGTTCTACCAAATTTTGGCCGGAGCATTTTGTGGTGAAGGAGTTTAAGGCAAAGAAGAAGACTAGGCCCCCAATAACTCTGCCAACTAATCAGGCCAGTGCTCCATCATCATCTTCCCGCTCTACCTCCACCCATCCAAAAAACTAACAAACTCTCTTTTAGATGTTCGAGGCTTGCGAGGTAAGCTTAGCATTCTTTTCCAGGATAGTGTCGCATTTGCATCCCACGTTATTGTGTTTACCGAGACATGGTTAAAGCCGGACATTCTTAGTTCCGAAGTTTTGGCAGGTCGGTACACAACTTATAGAAAGGATCGTTCGTCTCGACGTGCAGGAGGAGTTCTGATTGCTGTGGACTCAAACTTCACGTCGGAACTGGAATTTCTGTGTGTAAAACTGATTCTTCCCGCTTTCTCAGTTTTCATAGCTTGTTCGTATATTCCACCTTCTTCGGATATCGCAATTTACGAGCAGCATTTGTCCGCCTTAACCGCTATCTCTTCCTCGCTATCTGACAAAGATCACATGATAGTTCTTGGTGACTTCAACTTGCCAGGAATTGTTTGGTCTTCGGCAAATGAGTCTAATAGCCTGGTCATGACGAGCGGTACTGGATCGGACGGGTAGACTACCCCAATGTGTCCGCTGCTTCCGTAAAGCCGATTTGGGCTCTCATTAGGGATTTTGATTTGTCCGCTTTATATTTTTGCAGTGATGTTACGACAGTTCAGTTCTTAACGCTCAATGCTATCAGAATTACCTATCTCGATGCAGGATACGTTTTTCTAAGGACCCCAAATAGTTCTACAGCTTCGTGAACAGTAAGCGTAGAACGTCCGCACACCCATCCTCGCTATCCTTCCTTAATACGTCGGCAGATAATGATCAGGCAATTGCCGATCTTTTTGCCCGTTTTTTCCAAACTACCTATTCGCAGGACGTTTACTCTGGTCAGCCGTATCCATACGGTTTACCGAGGTCAAACGGCATTTGCAGTCCCTTGCTAAATGAAAGCTCGTTGCTTCATGATCTACGAACAGTAAAGCCGGTGTTCTCACCGGGTCCGGACGGAGTTTCCGGCTGTGTACTCAGGTACTGTGCCGAGTCTCTGTGTGCTTAAACTATTCAACCTATGCATAATCATGCTATCCATCTTCATGCTTTCCCCGAAATGGAAGAAGTCCATTATAATTCCTCTCCATAAGAAAGGTATCAAGTCTGACGCAATAAACTGTAGAGGTATATCTAAGTTATCCGCTATTCCTAAAGTGTTTGAGAAAATTTTAACCCCGCACCTGCAGCACCTATGCAGATCACTTATATCTCAATCTCAACATGGATTTATAAGGCGGTGATCAACCACTTCTAATTAATTGGGGTTTACCTCTTTTATAATAAAAGGCTTTCAAGGTAATTTGCAGACGGATGTTGTTTACAACGATTTTAGCAAAGCGTTCGATTCTGTAAACCATTCCCTCCTAGCACATAAGCTTGACCTTCTAGGGTTCCCGCCCAATCTCCTGAGATGGATCTCTAGCTACCTTTGTTCGAGGTCTCAAAGAGTCCTTTTCAAAAGCTCCCTGTCCTCACCAGTTATGGTGACTTCGGGTGTACCACAGGGCAGCCATCTAGGCCTCTTGCTCTTTACACTCTTTATAAATGACCTGCCTTCTGTATTCACATACTCTCGAGTATGATGTTAAGATCTGTGTCAAGTATAAGGTCATTTCTTTTCAATCCAGGTTGTATTCCGATCTCAATAGATTTCAGTCTTGGTGTTGTGCAAATTTATTAAACCTTAATGCTTCAAAATGTAATGTAATGACTTTTCATCGCTCCAGCGCCTTTCTGGTTCCTTACACCCTTTGTGGTGGTTGTCTTGAGAGAATTACCCGGGTCGATGATCTTGGTGTTCTATTAGATCCCAAGTTAAAGTTTTCAGAACACATTTCTACCATGGTGAATAAGGCCATGGGCGTGCTTGAGTTTATAAAGAGGTGGTCAAAGGAATTTGACGACCCCTATATAACAAAGACTCTCTACACCTCTCTGGTTCGTCCGATTTTAGAATACGGCTTTTGTATGGTGCCCTCAGTACAACGTACATCGTGACCGTATAGAATCAGTTCAGAAAAACTTTTTACTTTTTGCTCTTCGCGGCCTCAACTGGGATGCAAGTGTGAGACTGCCGTCTTTCTCTAATATATTGCTTTTAATAAACCTTCCAACCTTAGCTAATCGTAGGAAAATGCTTGGTGTGATTTTTGTGCACAACTTGATCAAGGGTGACGTAGATAGTCCTGACCTGTTGAGCCGCATAAACTTCACGATTCCTATTAGAAGAACTAGGAACTAAACACCGTTGTTTCTTCCGCTCTGTAGATCGAATTATTCCTTGCATGAACCATTTAGGGTCCTATGCTCGAATTTTAATTCCCTCTACTATATTATATCTACCACTAACTCCCTTCCTAGTCTTAAATTACTTATACTCTTATATCTCTCCCGTAATTAGTAATTACTTCGTTTCTTTAGTTAGATTAGTTCTACTTTTCCTCGAACACTAGTCTAACACCTATCTTTCATGCATGACCGCGATCGGTTCGGTTAACGAGTCGCGCGTTAAGCGGCTGCGCCCCTCGGTCGGTTGGGCGGGAGGTGGGCTGCTTTCTTGCCTGGGATCCGCGCGTAACAGCCATCGGCTGGTGTCGCTTGGGCCACTTGATGGTGCAGTCATTGCATATCAACGTCCTAAAGTTAAATTTTATGGGGTCGGCAACGCTTCCTTCTGGGCGTTACACACATTCGTACCCCTATACGCTTCGTGTACCGGGTATAAAAAGAATAATATGTTTAAAAAAACGATACTATCGATGGAATCGAATTTTTGGTTGAAAAACCTCGAAAATATCGAATATATCAACTATTGATGTTTTCCCAGCTCCATAACAGAGAGCACGGGGTCGCCTGATTTCGAATGCAGGGGGGAGCAACTTTAAGCCGCAAAGCAAGCCCGATTAAGGCCTAATAGCCTATTCACACTGAGCACCGCTTACCGTCTATTTCCTAGACGGTGCGTAAGGTTTTGCCGTTCCGAAAATTTCCCAGTTTGTTCCACCGTCTATTTTAAATGTTCCTAAGCCGCACGTTTCTATGCGATATTTAGCCGATGGTTTTCGAATGCGACTCTGGAAAATTGGCATTCACAACGAAAAAATGGAATTCACTGCGAATATGTATGCAATGACAGCCAAAAATAACTTATATTCTCCAGAAAATGGCAAGGAGCCAGGTGGTTTTTCAATAGCATTTGTAAAATTTTCAGTTAGAGATGCTATGATTCCTTTGCGAGAAGAATGCAAATAAATAAAATGAAGACTATGCTGGTAGAAGCTCAATAAACTATAGTTTATTGCGCTATTGTGCTTATTAAACATATTGTGCAGTATGCAACAGAACATAATTATTCCGCTGTAATCGCTATCTTTAACCTTTTCTTCCAACATCATGATAAGTTGTTGCAAGAAAATATTTTGCTGTTGAACCATAGTTAAAACAATTGCAAAATCTTCCATATCCATTTTTTTCCAAACAAAAATAAATAAATCTTCCGCTCAAAAAATCAGTTTTTGTTATTGTCATCAGCTGTTAGACGGTAAACGGTAGACGGTTCCAGTGTGATTCGGAGTTTCACCGTCTGTCAAAAATCCCAACGTTCCCCCTTAACGGACTCAGTGTGCTGAGGGTATAAACTATAAAGGAAAGTAAATCATACTTTTCAGGGAGATAAGTGAGGAGGCGGACATAAGCCCATAGGGGACAGCATAAAAGGTCGTCACCAAGAAGATCAGGAGCCAGGCGACTCTGGAAGTGACGTGCCCGACGATGCTTCGTAGCATTGGCCTATTCCCACAGCATATACACCAGGAGTAGAGCTTCCCGCGTCAAGACCGCGATCCATGGCAAGAGACCTCCTTCGAGGAATGACAGCAGCCATCAAGAGAACGGGAGACAAGAAACCACGGGAACTGGATGGAATTCCAAAGAAGACCCTAAAACTCATCACCCGACCCGAGCTCTTTATTGGGTTTTTTATCAGACGCTTCCGGTGAGGGAAAATTCGTGAAAAAATGATATCGCCCAATCTGCCTGTTGGACACTGTTGGCAAGCTATTAGAGCGTGCATCCTTTGGGTCATCAAGGAGTACTTCGCAGTCGTGACGCTAAACATCCGAAATGCCTTCAACTCGGGCAGTTGGTTAAGGATCACAGAGGCACTACATCGGATCGGAGTACCTGGGTAACTGCTGAATATTATTTCGCGGATGACCTGGAACTAGTCGTCTTAGCTAAGGAGATGAAAGAATTTGAGTCAGCAGCCAACACGGCAATCGAAATAAATAACACCTGTATGCTCGGATCCGGTCTGGACCTGGTCGGTCACAAGGCGGAATCTATCCTCATCACGAACAGGAAAAAAAAGTCAAAAGTCAAAAGAATTCAAACAGATCAAATATAGGTGCAGAGATTCCCGTTCCCGCAACAGATCTACTGTTGTACATTTAGTGTGCATCTGGAAAACGGGCAACGTGCTAAAAATTCACAAGCGACAACAATAACAAACTTCCATATAATAATATCGATATCAACTATCGTTGCTGAGAGTCGTTCTTCACTTCCTTCCGCCTAAAAAATTTTATTTTTGTGCTCTAAGGAAAGTAAATGTGTTGTATTATTGCCTACTGTGTTTTAAACTGATCGTGCAACTAAATTACTATCTGTGTTCATTCTTTTATCGTGTTTTTGTGCGGTTAATTTCCAATTGCAATTCGGTTGCAGTGGGTCCAACTTTTGTGCATTCCTTCTAGCCCCACTCGTTCTTATGCTCAGCTGATTTGTTGTTGCTATATGCATTGTACACTCTCTCTGAGCCACTGTCTAATTTTATACGTCTATTTCGTCTATTTTCAGCTTATTTTCATACATATTAACATACATACATATACCGGACCTGCCGAATTCTGTGTTTCTCGGTGTTATTTGTATACTTTTCTCAAATTTTGTTACTTTTGTGTATTTATTTTCAATTCCAACTGTGCATTCTTAACTTCTCTGCACTTTCTTAATCGCAGCAGTTTTGTTGTTGCCTATTCTAGTGTGGTGCGCTTGCTCTCTCTGTACCGCTCTCTTTTTTATCTACCCTCAGCTTATCTGTTTTCATTTCCAACATACACGCACTGCGTTAGCCGCCGCTTTGTGCTTGTCTCTCTGTGTTTCTATCGTCTCTCTGTATCTCTTCGTTCAATTGCCGTTGTTGTGACTGTTTTTGTTTTTATTCGTGCTTGCTTGCGCAATTGTTAACACAAGCTAAAGTCACTATCTCTGCCCCACACCAACTTTATATTTTACCTTTCTGAAAAATCTAATATTTTTTAGATTTCAAACTATTTAAATAACTAATGAAACTAAATAAGGACGCGGTTTTTCTTCGATTATAGGGTTTTTATTATCAAACGATGCAGTGGCTTTGGGCGTACTTCGACAAGTGAAATGCCGTCCCATTCCACTCTTTGCGCGACCCACAGTCGGCCGCCCGCAACCCAATTCGCCGTCGGCAATCGTGCAGATCGGCTTGCGGTTCACCCGAAGATGGAGCGACTCTTTGGGCGTCCGATCCTCTCTTAAACTACTCCAACATTCCGGCCCCGCTGAAGAGCTCCGGTCTTCAGCACGTTAGAAAAGGTGCCAGCTTGTGGACTGGCCGTTTAATGACGCCAGCTGGCGTTCTTATTTCGGCCACCCTCACCTTGCCGTCCTCTCCAGTTATTGCGCGCGTTACGCGCCCTGTTGTCCATCGTTGCGGGGGGGTGTTGTCGTCGTGCACCAGCACGACTGTCCCTTCGGCCAGATTGGCCTCGCCTCTGCTCCACTGGGCTCGCTGCTGCAGGCTGAGGAGGTAGTCGTTGGACCACTTGCGCCAAAAGCGCAGTTTGAGCTCCAACAACAGTCGCCACCGCTTCAAGTATCCAGGTGCGGGCTTGTTGTTGGGCTCTCCGGGCGTGGATCCGTGCGGCAGGCCCAGCAGAGGTTGGCCGATGAACAAGTGCCCTGGTGTAATGGCCTCCCCGTCGTTCGGATCGCTGGTGTCCGCCACGAGGGTCCTGGAATTGAGCAACGCTTCTACCTCCACGAGGTGCGTGCTCAACTCGTCCGGCGTGAGGTTGGCGTCGCCTGCCCCTCGACCCAGCCTGTGTTTGGCAGCCTTGACTGCTGCTTCCCACAGCCCACCGAAGTGCGGTGCTCTCGGAGGGATGAAGCACCAGGTCACGGCTCTCTCCGCTGCGTAGTCCTGCAGGCTCTCCTTGCTCCGGGTGAATGCCGCTTGGAGCTCCCTCAGCACGTTGCTTGCTCCCACGAAATTCGTCGCGTTGTCGCTGACCATCTTCTCCGGCAGTCCCCGTCTCCCAACGAACCTTTTGAATACATTTAAAAACGCGTCAGTTGAAAGGTCTGAGACAAGTTCCAGATGGACTGCTTTTGAGGCGAAACAAACAAAAACGGCAACGTACATTTTAACTGGTGGTCTACCTCTAATTCTATAACTTACGTAGAATGGCCCACAGAAATCTACGCCAGATACTCTGAACGGCCGACCCTCACGAAGGCGGTCCCATTGCAAATTTCCCATTATTTGCCCCAACAACTTTGGCTTGTAGCGAAAACAGTGTACGCATCTTCTAACATGCGCTGTACACACGCTTCGGGCATTGATCACCCAAACTTGCTGCCTCAGCAATCCCACAAGAACCTTTGCACCAGCATGGTAGTGCCTAAGGTCGTATGCGTCGTATGCGATAGGGCCGTGTAGCAAGCGCCCTCCTACTCGAATTAACTTAAATTTGATGCCATTTTCATCAAACTCGTGGACATTTAATGACTGCAGCATCGGAGCTAATGCTGCCGATTTTTCCAATAACCTATACTCAGCGCTGCATGTTGTGCTTTGTACGACTGCGATCAGCTTTAAAAACGCAATGTTCCTTTCTGCCGCAGATACAAGATGCGAATCACCTCTGAGCTGCTTGAAACAGAATCGAAGCACGTAGGCCATTATGCGGACCAACTTAGAAAACCTCGATTGCCGGTTGATTAATTGCACAATGCAATTAGATTCAGCATCAGCTACCCCAAGCGCACATACCACTGCACTTTTCTTATCTTCAGAAGTTTTCACTTCTGACGCTATCTCGAACTGATGAAGTTGAGGCCATCGATCTTATTCTGCCATTGAAAAGCTTGGCCCATTGAACCACAAGGAGCTCACAATGTCGTCAACATCTGTTCCCCTTGAAACCAAGTCTGGTGGATTAGCATCCGTTGGAACGTGACGCCATACGACTCCAGTTGACAATTCTTGGCATTCTGCGACCCGATTCGCGACAAATGTACCCAACGTACCCGAATCACGCTGCAACCAATATAGCGTGACCTGCGAATCTGACCAGAAATTTACGCTTTCTATCGTGAATTTGGTCATTGTGGTCGACACTTGTTGCCAGAGTTTGGCCAGTAATAGTGCTGCACAAAGATCTAACCGGGGTATTGTTTTTACGCTCAGCGGAGCTACCCTCGACTTTGCCGTGAGCAATGACACGCGAACGTCTTCGTCGTTGCACGTTCGTACGTATATACAGCAACCGTAGGCGTGACTGGATGCGTCAGCAAAGCAGTGAATTTGAACCCCTTTGTACAGCGTCAAACATACGTAACGAGGGATCGAAATTTTGTGCAAATCCCGCAAGGTAGTGGTGAACTTATTCCACGCAGTGTGTAGACTCATAGGAATAGCCTCATCCCAATCTACCTTTAGCCTCCATAAGTCCTGCAACAGCACTTTTGCCTTAGTGACAATTGGACACAACAAACCAAGAGGGTCAAACAAACGAGATGCTATTGACAATATATTGCGTTTTGTTGGTTTCAGGGAGGCAAAACTATCCACGTCCAGATGGTACTTAAATACATCATCTTGAGGTGCCCAGCGCATTCCAAGCTTTTGACTGAGCTTTGCTCATCAGTCTTAATACTGATTTCCTCATTCTTTCCAGATTGAGTCGGGCAATTGGAAGCCCACTTGGCCAATGGAAATCCTCCTGAATTAAAAATATCCCGAACCTGGCTGCAAATTGTGTCCAGTTCTTTTAAACTGTCTGCACCTGCCAGCATATCGTCGACATAAAAACAATTGCGAATCACTTCCGCACCAATGGGATGTGATTGTGCGAAACTATTTGCCAATTCGAACAAACAACGTACAGCCAAAAAGGGTGCTGACGCTGTACCGTATGTAACAGTATTCAACCTGTATGCCTGTATGTTTTGTGAAGGGTTTTCTCTCCACAAGACAAGTTAGAAGTCTCTGTCTTCCTCAGAAACATTTATCTGCCTGTACATTTTAGAAATGTCAGCAGTTACGGCGTATTTGTTCAACCGAAAGTTGACCAATGTTGAATACAACTCCCTCTGAATAGTTGGTCCCACCATTAGTGTTTCGTTCAGAGAAACTGCTGTTGATGTTTTGCTGGAAGCATCGAACTCAACACGAAGTTTGGTTGAGGTACTCTCAGGTCTGAGAACGCATTGATGAGGAATATAATAATGCTGTTCTAGAGGAGCAGACTTCAGAATGGAATATGTCCCAAGTCCAAATACTCTTTCATGAAGTCATGGTACATAGTTTTGAGAGTTTCATCCTTTGATAGCACTAGTCGACACGACTTTTCCGCTGTCTCCAAAAATGACTTTTTCTGATAGATTTGGATGTTTTAAAATTTTGAAGAATGTTTTTTTTTTTTTCATGGAGTAGTTTTTTTTTAAAGAATTTTTTAAAAATCTGGTATTTTTTGCCATAGGTAGTGCTTATATTTTTCACATAACTCTCGTTTCATACAACTGGTTGTATTGAACGTTGCAGTTAAAAAATGCTGATAAATGCAGCTATAAATCCGACTCAGACACTTTGTAGCAAAAACTTAACGTCTGGCAGATATTAAGCTTCCAAATTGAAATTTCGTCATTTTTTTCGGTATTTTTTACCCGAAATTTTGACTTTGAAACTTCTGGAAAAATCGAAAAAAAAAAAATAAATGAATGCCTTGATTTTTGGTTTTAGATAGACACATTAATTACGCGTCGTTTAAGGTATCGCTTATAAAAATATAAAATCAAACGGCTAAGTTATAGCCGTTTGACCAAAACGACCCAAATCTCATTTTATCTGAAAAAATACCGAAAAATACTTGAATTTATTTAAGTGTTATGATACTTAAATATTTTTATTGTTATTGCTTGTTACTATTTTTAAAATGGTTTGTCTGTCTTCTTTTGTCATTTAAGTCAGATTCTTTTATGAGAGTCCACACATAGTCGCCCAACATATTCTCATTCCAAACACCTAGATACCGTCGTTCCATAGCTTTTAATTGTTGGTGAAATCTCTTTTTTTCGATTTTTTAAGAATTCTTAAAAAAAAACTACTCCATGAAAAAAAACCATAATTCTTTAAAAAAAATTTTAAATCTCCCAATCTATTAGAAAAAGTCATTTTTGGAGACAGCGGAAAAAAAAGTTGAAATTTGTCGAGTAGTGTAGTTTGCGCTCAAGTTGCAAAAAACGCCTTTCAGCAGTTTGAAAGGACAGGCCAAGAACTTTAGGGTCGTTCTTAAAGGGAAGTTTAACTTAAAAGCGACCGGAAGACAATCGTTGTACCGTTTTTGCGAAGTACAGCTCACAGGCCTGTTGTTCAGCTGTTTGGCGGACAGCCTTCGACTAAATTGGACATTGATCCAATTCCCAAAAACGGTTTACTAATGAGTCGAGAGAACAACTATACACTTGAGATACCGAACTCTCATTACACTGTTGCCGAGGCGCCTGTCCAGTACATTTACCTGCAACAATCCAACCGAGCAATGTTTTTTGCATAATGGGCAGCTCGGAATGTAATTTAATTTGCCCAACGCACAATAGCCCATAAAACATTTCAGCTCCCAAGAGAACATCCACCTTAGCCGGCTTATGGAATTCGGGATCTGCCAATTGAATATTTTTTGGGATTTTCCAGCTCGATGTGGAAAGTGATTGCCCAGGCTGAGATGTGGAAATTGACTTTAGTACCCAACACTCAGCGGAGAATGTGTGGGAATTCAAACGAGAATGTATCGATGCACAAACCTTAGTTTTACTATCGGTGGTTGCACCACCCACCGTAGCGATAGCAAGGTTAGCTGGCTCACGTTTAAGCCGAAGCCTCTGTGCTAGTCTCTCAGACATCAAATTTATTTGAGAGCCACTATCGAGCAAAGCTCTTGCTGGATGCAACTGTCCGCATCTATCTTTGATGTTTACGATCGCAGTAGCCAGAACGACTTGATCCGCATTGAGCACGTGACCTACGTATGCCTCCGACGTTGAGGCTTGAAGTGCCGCTGCTTCACCTTGCACTGATGCAGTGTACCGATGAAGAAGCGAATGGTGAGGCTTTGAGCACACTCGACACTTCGCCGCCTTGCAACTCGAAACTGTATGTCCCGTGGTCAAACAATTGAGACACAGTTTTTGAGTTTTAGCAAACTCAAAACGTTGCATGACGGAAATGGCACTAAACGACGGACAAGAATATATACTGTGGTCTGCAGACCTGCAATAGTTGCATGCAGACGACGACTTTTGACTTGCATTAGCACAGGCAAAAGACGATTTCCGTTGAGGCTTCCTGAAGTTTTTATATTCCGAATGTTTGCCACTAAACTTCGGCAAACGCATTTTCGGCAGCTGCGATCGCTGGCTCAAATTCAGTGAGCAGTCATGCTGCATGTGTGTGTCGAAACGTGGATTTACTGAGCAGTCATGCTGCATGTGTGCGTCGGATCTTGGTTTGATTGCATTCATAAACAATGCTTTTGTGACGACACGAAGATCCTCCAACGGTCCTCTACTTTCATTGGTTGGACTTAAAATGTCCAGCTCTGCCTGTAGGTTCATAGCCTTATCGATATAACCCTCTAAAAGCTCTAGGCGACAAGCTAATTCGGTTTTGTCCGATGAAATTTGCTTCAATCTAAAGGCTGTTTGCACGCGCGCAATGTCAGCACTGACTTTGTCAAACCTTTGTTGACACAATGCCAACTTCGTATTGGTTTTAGGGACTGTTGGCCGTTCAGCTGTTGGCCGCTCCACAGTTGGCCTATCGGACTCAGACATAATTGAACTGAGAAAAAGGAACTGCCTTCAATACCGTACACAAAGTTCGCCAAACTTTTCAAGCTACCCTCGCACAAGCACTGCAGCTATGTACCGAGAAACGCCAAGCTTGCTTACCCAAACACACACACGCCCTGGCGCAATATGTGAACAAACAAATGAAAGTGGTCCAAGCGACCGAAAGTAAGCAAGCCCTATGCTCGCTGCTGCCACTTTGTGGGTAACAGAGATAGAATGCGGGGTGCGGGGGATCAAAGAGTAAGTGAGAGGATTTGGCGCAAGCGAACGCACAAGACGAAAGTAATACAGCCGCTCGAACCAAGCCTGACCTGTATGGTATGCCAAAACGGGGGAGAAGAGAGCAAGCGGTAAATTTGGAGCGAGCGCACGCACACACAAACTAATATATATAACCGATGCAAGCACAGAGCGAGCAAGGTTAACGAACGCACGAAATATCAGCCGCTGGTGCCCAAGAACCTTTACCAAGCGTTGCGTGTATGTGCAATTGCAAGCCGATGTCTGTATGTATGTACGTATGTATGTATATATGTACGCGTATTGTACGTAGCGGTTAAGTCGGAAGCGGACAACCGAAAGACACTGCGACGCTTTGCGATTGCACAAACACACGACCAGAATTATTAGAATGCAATAAATAGACCACCGTTTATGTGTACATACATATATTATATATGGTTGATATGTTTATAAAGTTTTAAATGTTAAATATGTACATATGTTGCCGTTTTGGTTATGCACATTAAGTGGTGGTCAGCATGAGTATACGTATGTATGTATGGCGTACAATTCTACCGAACTTATGTATTTTGTTCACACGTATAACTGCGACACTTTCACTTTATGTACATTTATTTGGCCAAATAAGGTATAAAATAAGGAAGGTGCCAGAAATTGAGCTGTGTTCTCTGTGTATGACTGTGTTAGCACATACACACGCACATATGCGTATCACTGCAGTTGATCGTTTTGGTCGGACGAGCGAGCAATTTACAGCAACACAACGAAACTCAACCGGTGATGCTCAATTTTTGGCACAGAATACCTGTAGACTTTCTAGCGAATCTAGAGAAAGTAATCTTCCTGTTTTGGCGTCCATCAGCACGTCGAGTTCTGCAGCGTCCAAGATGGCGAGGGTCCAAAAGGGCACGTCTGTGGCAAGGTCCGAATCGGCAACTTCTCAAATTTTTTCACACGCGAAGCCTAAGCAAAACGAGTTCAATTCACAAAAAACCGATGTCCCTGCTCGGGCGCCAATGAAAAATCTAATATTTTTTAGATTTCAAACTATTTAAACAACTAATGAAACTAAATAAGGACGCGGTTTTTTCTTCGATTATAGGGTTTTTATTATCAAACGATGCAGTGGCTTTGGGCGTACTTCGACAAGTGAAATGCCGTCCCATTCCACTCTTTGCGCGACCCACAGTCGGCCGCCCGCAACCCAATTCGCCGTCGGCAATCGTGCAGATCGGCTTGCGGGTCACCCGAAGATGGAGCGACTCTTTGGGCGTCCGATCCTCTCTTAAACTACTCCAACACTTTCCTTTTTCTTTTCAACTCAAAAAAGTATGAGTTCTTGCTGTGCTAAGAACTGTGGCCGTTTGGTCTCTACGTATGTCTACTGCTGGTTGTGTGACAACACGGCTCACGTTATCTGCGCGGGTTTTAGTCATATCGGTGGTCGCGTTGTCGATCTGACTCGCTGCGGCCTCAACTGGACCTGTTGGGACTGCAGGGCTATCGAAAGCGACATGCGTGTCTTTATGAGACAGACGCATCTAGAATTCGCTGCCCTAGACGCTGGATTCCGAATGCTGCAAGATAAGTTTCGTTTGACGGAGTCTCACTTCAAAACTCTTAAAATTTTGACTGAGTCTCCGAAGAGGAAGAAGGGTAATAATTATTTACCCAATACTAATAATGATTTTTCTCTTACAGCCCCTGAACCACCTGTACCTCTTGCTCGGTCACCGCCTGCTATGGTGCTATGGTGCCTGTAGCCAATGGTGCCGTTGCATCTGCCACTCCTGCACCCATGCCTGTCGCCTCTAGGCCCCCACCTGTTGATGCTGACGCGGCTATCATGATGGCTGTTGATGCCCCTTCAAACTTGGCATCCATCGCTATCGCCTCAACCAGCACTATGCCAATCATGCCGCCTAACCTTACTAGCACCGCTACAGCACCCACACCGAGACCTATTCGGGGTATGGCTACACCTTCTGGCTCTCGCTCGGGTCTTGAAATTAGGGGAGTGGTTCCTTGGAAAGCAATCTTTGTTTCCCGACTCAATCCTGAGGCCACTACGGAGGATGTTAAGCATCATCTGTGTTCAAAACTTAGCGCTCCCCTTGAGGATATTATTGTGACTAAGTTTTCTTTTAATCATAAGCGTAATATTTCCTCATATAAAATTTTTGTCCCTGACTCTTACCGTGATAGATCGCTTGACCCTTCTATTTGGCCAGAGCATACAATTATGCATGAGTTCGTGCGTAAAGCTTCGAATCAAAGTCTTAATGTTAATCAAAGTCTTAATGTTACCGGCCCTGCCAATTCTAATTCTAATCAGAGTCCTAATGTTACTTGCCCTGTCATTTAAAAAAACTAATTAACTATTTTTCCGTTCACTATCAGAATGTACGTAGTCTTTTAGGCAAATTGCGCCAACTACATACGGATAGTGCCTCTTACGATTTCGATGCTATCGGTTTTTCCGAAACTTGGCTTAACTCCACTGTTCATGATCATGAAATTTTTCATCATTTATCGAATGGATCTTGAATCATATGCTTTCACAATATCCATGGGATTGAGTTCATTGCAGTCAAAGTCCGTGTTGGCATGGCTTTTGTCTATCTAACCTGCTCATATATTCCTCCTAATTCTGATGCTGAGGTCTACTCAAAGCACCTTTCTGCTATCCGTTCTGTTGTGTCTTCGCTAGGTTGTGCTGATCAGATTGTGGTCATGGGTGACTTCAATTTACCTCTTCTTTCTTGGCTGCCCTGCGACGACGCTAACCAATTGCTTCCTAGTACTCATAACGAATTTATCAATGATCTAACGGATGTGTCCCTTGCCCAAATTAATTCTATTAAAAACAATAGGAACAGACTCCTCGACCTTATTTTCGTTATGGATGCTTCTCTAAGTACAGTTGCCAGAGTCTCCCCACTATCACTTCCTGAAGACCTATACCATCCTACGCTATCTATAACTTTAGAGTGCACCAGCTCTAGATCTGTTAACACTACCTCGACTCCTCACCGGATCAAGTGTTTTCGCAAAACTGATTTCGACAATTTAAACATTCACCTCTCGAATGTTGATTGGTCTACTCTTCTTTCCCTACCGAATATTGATATAACAGTCAACTCATTCTATAAAATTTTAAACTCTGCCCTTAATACTTATGTTCTGGAGATTATTGTACCATTGTCGTCTAAGCCTCCCTGGTTCTCCAGGAATTTGTCATACTTAAAGAATAGGAAATCCAGACTTTTCAAAAAGTACCAGAAAACTGGCTCCTTGTCTTCGTACAATATTCTTCCGCCCGCTCTCAATTCCTAACAACTAATAGTCTGTGCTACAATCTTTACCTCTCTTTTTGTAGTAGAAACTTCCGCAATGATTCTAAAAAATTCTTTTCTTTTGTCAATTCTAAACGTAAGTCCAATGCATTTCCTCCGTCCCTTCATTATCTAAACAATTCTGAATCTTCTGCTGCTGGCATTGCAGACTTATTTGCAACCTTTTTCCAGTCGTCTTACTCCTCTCATATTTATAACGCATCCACTCCGTATTCCTACCGTTTGCCTCACTCTAATAGCATTTTTCAACCATATTTTGAGGAAAGCGTTGTGCTTGATGGTTTGAAGTCTTTGAAGATTTCATTTTCTGCGGGGCCTAATAAAGTGTCTAGTTGCATCTTAAAACATTGTGCCCAGTCCCTATGCAAACCCTTAACCTTTTTTTCAATCTATCCTTGGAACAAAGCTCTCTGCCATTCCTAAGCTCCTTGAGTTCCTGGTTACCCGGCAATTGCAACATCTTTGTTCTAGCTTGATATCTCCTTCACAACATGGTTTTTTTAAACATCGGCCAACAACCACCAATCTGCTCGAGTTTTCCTCCATAATCAACCGTGGATTTCAGATTGGTTTGCAAACTGATGTTATTTTTACGGATTTTAGCAAGGTATTTGATTCGGTTAACCATACTCTATTAATTCAGAAGCTGTCCTTATTAGGTTTCCCTAGTAATCTTCTAAGTTGGATTTCGTCGTATCTTTCTAATCGTACACAACTGGTCTTATTTACTAATGTTTTATCAGAGATCGTTAATGTTACATCTGGTGTGCCACGAGGTAGTCATTTGGGTCCGCTCCTCTTCATTTTATTTGTGAACGACCTACCCCAAGTTATAACATTCTCACATACATTAATGTATGCGAATGACATTAAAATCTGTTTGTCCTACTCCGACTGGTACTTGCACACACACCTTCAGCTGGACCTAAACGAATTGCTATTGTGGTGCTTAAGTAATCTTCTATTTTTGAACCTCTCGAAATGCAAGCTTATGACATTCTACCGTCGTGCTCCACATTTTGTATCTTTTTCTCTTGGTAATCATGTATTGGATCGAATTTCGAGTTCAAATGATCTTGGTGTATTATTTGATCGTAAACTGTGTTTTAATAGCCACATAGCTGCGACAGCTAATAAAGCTAAGGGTGTTCTAGCATTCATCAAGCGTTGGTCCAAGGAGTTTGACGATCCGTATGTGACGAAACAATTGTACATTTCGTTAGTGCGCCCGATATTGGAGTATTGTTCCTGTGTGTGGAGTCCACAGTATAGGAAGCAGCAAGGTATTCTCGAATCAGTTCAGAAACAATTTTTAATTTTCGCTCTTGGTAATTTACACTGGGACTCTGGTAGAATCCTGCCACCTTACAGATTTAGGCTAAAACTTATTGACCTACCTTCGTTACACCATCGCAGAATATGCAATGGGGTAATGTTCGTGCACAAGCTTCTTCTCGGTATGGTGGACTCCCAAACTCTCTTGAGTCAGATTGACTTTACGGTTCCCTCTCGTTCTACTCGTTCTTTGAGACCTATCAGATTACCCTTATTTAGGTCAAACTATGCCCAGCATGAACCTTTCAGGGTTTTATGCTATAATTATAATACCCTTTACCATATCATATCCCCTGAACTAACCCTTAAACATATAGCATTTAGCATTTACAACCACCTTAACGTTGCTAACCTGTAATTTTAATTTTAATTTTTTGTTTCAATTTTATTATACTTTATCTTTAGTTCTTTTCCTAATTTATATGGCATTATTAGCAGATAATTGTTAATTAATAAATAAATAAATAAATAAATAACTTCCAGTCTTGATCATAAAGCCTAAAAAAGACTTTGTCGTCGGCCGCAGTATCTGGTCTCGGGTCTTCAATTTGAAGTCGTAAGCCTTTGACTCCAGTGCCAGTTTCGTCGCATTGGTAGCACCCACAATCACCGAGCAGCCCAGCTTTTCAGTCAACGTTTTCAATTGTGAAATCCCGCGGAACATACCACTGGAAGATCTACAGTTCTTTACGCTACAGTGTATTGACCTGATCATTGGGCCTAGTCTGTTCTTTGACCTTCCGTGTTGGCCAAAACTAATTGGCAACAGGCTTTCCAGGCCAACAGGATGGGTGGTTTCAGGAAGGGACCAGTCTACCAGTAAGACCGCCTTGTTGAGCTCTTGGTGCTTATATGACCCCGGTCATGAGTACATCGATCAAGTGGAAATGCTGCTAGGGCGTTTCTGAGAGATAGAATGTTCCACTCAAGCAGGAGGATATTGATTGTGAGGGATCTTGATCTTGATCTTGATTCATAAATGCAAGCATATCGCCAGTTCCTGAACTTGGAGCGGAAACTTGAGCGTCGTTTGCAAGTAAAATCTCAGTACACCTCCTTTATCAGGGAGTACCAAGAGCTTAACCACATGTCGTTGGTGGAATCAGAACTGTCTAGTTCGCTGTCGCTATTTTTTGTCACATCATTTCGAGCTTAAGGAGGACAGCACAACTACCATTGATTCATCTGCCACAACATCAACGGGATTTTTTATAAAAGAGTTTCTATTGGCTGAATCTACTCAGCCATCCAACCAAAGCATTTACTTCGGATCGCATTTCGGCTTCGGCATTTACAGCGTCTCGCATTGTGTGCCGGTTCAAAAGTGGAAGACGGTGCCCAAGTTGGAGTTATGTGGCGCTGACCTACTTTCTCAATTGATCAATGAGATACAGCAACTTAAATGATTAACTGGAAGCTTCTATTGCTGGTCTGACTCACCAACTGCCTTGTCTTGGGTTCACAATGACCCATCAAGTTTTAACGGATATTTGTTTACTCGATCAGAAAGTGCACTCAGAGAGTGCCCTCGTGGACTGGTTACAAGGCCTTGCGTGATGGAGCGCAGGTGTTGTCGTAAAGCTCTATTTCGTCGCTAGCCGCAATTCTGCATGAGCATAGATTGTTACTGCGGAATTCATCAACGCGCGGCATCCAGTCATTTTTCCAAGGCGTCATCTCGTCACATCGGCTGTGATTGTGCATTTCCATGAGCGAAATTGTATGCTGGACCACAGTCATTGCTCACACTTATTCGTCATAAGTATTGGTCAATTTGAAGGCTCAAGACTAATTTTTCAAAGCGAAGCCGCGTTTATTTTAGCATATTATGGCTGATCTTCCACAGGAGCGTGTAAACACAACTTACGCTTTTGCTTTTACAGGCGTGAATTTTTGTGGTCCGTTCTTTTACAAGACTGAGGTGAGGACCAGATCACCCATTTAATGCTACATTTGCCTATTTTTCAAGATAGCCAAGCATGACTTCTTTCGTTTCGCTTTCAGTTCCGCGCTTTGCTTCGATGTCCTGAGAACCCAAGTAAGTTTGTACGGGTAGGCTTGTAGCTGGGGTTTTGACGTCCGCCGAAAGGTGTCGAATGCCAAATGCTCTTCAACAGTTGTCAGAGAGGGCCATGAGATGAAGAGAGGGACATGGAGAGGTCATGGTTTCTCAACGAAATGAGCGTGGGTTTGCAGCCGTAATTCGGTAAGGGGGAGTCTATAAATAGAGGTCAGAGGGACGCCATTAGGCAAAATCGGCTTGATTGTGGTGCCAGAAAGGATTGAAGAGCCAAAAATTAAGTATCTTTTAATACAAGTGGAACAAAAGAAACGTGGAAAAAAGAAAATTATATTGTGCAAAGGCCAAAACAGGCAAAGTGCGTTCTGGGGGCAAAGATCGGATCGCTATAATGCAGAGGTTACCGTTTGGGGTAAGATAAATCCCAAGGAAAGGGCGTGGTAATGAATGTGGGGAATTGAAGGCCAGAAGCTGGAGGGGACTCGTCTTCCACGACCAGCTGGAAGCTCGTTTTAACGCTCCGGATGCGAGTGAACTCGTGCGAGAAGGGAGGCGAACGCAGCGGCAAAGCGTTCATCACATCCAAAACTATTACATCAAAATCCATCACATCCAAAACAATTACACCAAAATCGCTTACATCCAAAACTATTACATCAAAATCTATTACATCCGAACCTATTACATCAAAGAAGGATAGCAACAGGCATTACATAAAAACCCTTGCAAAAAGATCTGAAGCGGCTGCAGTAATATTTTAAGCTAGTTTACACTTTCTATCCTCTCTCGTCTATCAAGCTCTTTCTCTCAGTTTCTTTTTGTTATCAGCTCCCGAACTCCATTTTTCCCTTGAGCGCAAGCGCCAACGTACCGGTACTCGGCAAGAACCGGTGATAGCAGAGGAAAGAGGAGAGCATTCGAGAGAAATGGAATGTGGCGGGCGCCAACGGCCTGAGAGTATTGAGGAACAGACGAGAAGTAAAAGAAGGCGAGCGGTATTTGATCTGCCAAATCGCCTGCACCGCGATTGAGTGTGTGCAGTGATAAGTAGGTGTACTTTTTTTTTTGGAGTGCATATTATTTACAGCTCAGGACCCAAATCGAAAGCGCTTCGTCGATGGAAGTTCCTGTAAGCTGCTTTATACAATGAATGTTAAGTTGTTCCCCATATTTTTTTTTGGTGGCAAATGAGCACCTAAGAGAAGGGCACGGTTGTCACAGACACACACCCTAGTAAACAAAGCAAGAAGAAGAGGGGCATTAACGCCGTGTGCCTACAAGCACCTAGTTGTCGTCTAGTTCTCTCCTGCGTGGGCGCCCGTGTTGGCCAGAGACGCTGTTATGGTTTGCCAATCTGCATCGGCATTTCCCGATAATGTTGCCCTTAACTCTATGCCAGGGGTCGGCGGCGTCCTATCCCATGTGCATAGCAAAAAGGGCACGGGGCAGCGCAGTCGGCACACGCATAGCGTAAAAACTTCGAGTACCGTCGGCCTTACTGCTCGGGTCCCGCGGCGGCAGAAAAAATTAGTCGTGTGTCTTTGGGCCTATGCACATGCTGCTTCGGTATTCTGTTCGTCAGCGTTGCGAGAACAGAGATGAATCAGTTTGCGTTCAGAAGTCAAATGGTGAAGACCACGCTCCGCCCCTTTTTGATTTTTCAGCGCAAATTAAATTGTACACTGACAAAAATGTTCAATGTAATTTGGGAACATGATTTTTTCTTTTTAGAAAATATGGATGGCGGAGCGCAATGTTTGATTTGCCATTATGTTGCAAGTCGATGCGCAATATTTTTTATTGAGAGGCACTATGATATTAAGCATTCCCGGTTCAAGGGACTTGTAGGGGCTGAGCGTGCCACGAAAATATTAGAACTGAAAGCGAAATATTTTCTAATATATGTTGCACCCAAAACTGACACATTGCATTGCCATATATTGAAAGCTTCATATACGGTAGCTCTTGCTTTAGCAAGACAATGTCGCCTTTTTACAGACGGTGCTTTCTTTAAAACTTGAATGTTGGATGTTTTACAACAAACAGACACAGGAGAAAAAGGCGTAATTCAAACTTGCGGTGATATTGCTTTATCTGCCCGGACGATCGCTCGTAGAACACAAGAAATTAGTAAATTTATACATTCTGAGGCCAAAAAGAGGCTAACTAACTGCACTTATTTTTCTATTTCTCTAGACGAAAGTACGGATATCAATAATATTTGCCAGCTTATCATCTGCGTCAAAACCGTTGATAAATATCTCGTTTGTTTCGAAGAATTGTTCGATATGATTTCTCTTCATGGGCATGTCACAGGGCAAATATTATTTGATCAACTTTCGACTAAGGTATTGTATTTTGCGGATACAAAAAAATTAAGTGCAGTATGTACGGATGGAGCGGCGGTCATGACTGGCAGAAATAACGGCCTTGTGGGGATTCTAAAATGGAATGGCATTCATTGTCCCACGTTCCATTGCATAATACATCAAGAAGCCCTCTTTGCAAAACACCGCAAAACATTTTTCCTTATCTGGATTCTTTTCTTTCAGTGCAAAGCAAGAAACGTTTTGCCTTCGTGTTGCTTCGTGTCTCTTGCCTTCGCACACAAACGCACAAAACATGTGAGTTAACTGCGTGCCGACCCCTGCTCTATGCGCATTGCTACGAATAACTTTCTTCACATTTCCCATTTTTTAAATTTAAGATAGATTTAATATCCGGGGGAAAACTCTTGGGATTAGCCGGTAAAAGTGGATACATCATATTATTCGTAAGAATCCAATAAATATTATAATTTTTGAGTAAGAGCTAGAGCTTGATCTCCTACAGAAAACCGCTGTAGGTCCCTCACGCAGAAGGGGTCTTGTACAATTTAAGAATGCATTACTTGGCACAGCAAGACCAAGGTAGGGTGGGCGAGGAGGAGTCGGTTTTCTGTCAGTTTCCAAGTGCTGTTATCGTCTTTTGTTTTAGGTGTTTTGTTTTGTCTGTAGTAAAATACGTAGGCCTCAGCTAGAAGAACACCACACTCGTGGCCGACGAGCCTGAAGCCGGAAAAAGATAGCGTGTCATCCTCAAGCTGGGGGAAACATCTAGCCTACTTCGTGGTTGCACGTTAAAAGTTATATAACTGTTATAGTGAACTCAATACCATTACTTCCCATTTAAGAGCATCCCGGCGACTTAGACACGCATTAATAGTAAAATAATTATACGTAGGCCTCAGCTAGAGGAACCAAAAGAACACCACACTCGTGGCCGACGTGCCTGAAGCCGGAAAAGATAGCGTGTCATCCTCAAGCTGGGGGAAACATCTAGCCTACTTCGTGGTTGCACGTTAAAAGTTATATAACTGTTATAGTGAACTCAATACCATTACTTCCCATTTAAGAGCATCCCGGTGACTTAGACACGCATTAATAGTAAAATAATTATACGTAGGCCTCAGCTAGAGGAACCAAAAGAACACCACACTCGTGGCCGACGTGCCTGAAGCCGGAAAAAGATAGCGTGTCATCCTCAAGCTGGGGGAAACATCTAGCCTACTTCGTGGTTGCACGTTAAAAGTTATATAACTGTTATAGTGAACTCAATACCATTACTTCCCATTTAAGAGCATCCCGGCGACTTAGACACGCATTAATAGTAAAATAATTATACGTAGGCCTCAGCTAGAGGAACCAAAAGAACACCACACTCGTGGCCGACGTGCCTGAAGCCGGAAAAAGATAGCGTGTCATCCTCAAGCTGGGGGAAACATCTAGCCTACTTCGTGGTTGCACGTTAAAAGTTAGATAACTGTTATAGTGAACTCAAGACCATTACTTCCCATTTAAGAGCATCCCGGCGACTTAGACGTGCTAACACATGCGCCTATCCGTATTCCTGCAGCAGACGTTCTGGTCTCGCAGAGGAGAGGACTACCTCACTCTTCTTAAGAAGAAGAACAAGAACCTGCCTCCACTCCATTCAAGCTTTTCCAAATGAAAAGTGATAAAGCTGAACGTCAGAAAGGATGGCATTCCCAGGGTAGAGCTGGAAAAACATCAATAGTTGAGATGTTTTTTTTTTTTTTTAGGACGTTGACATGCAACGTTGACTGCACCATCAAGTGGCCAAGCGACAGTGTTCGAGGA
This sequence comes from Drosophila affinis, assembly GCA_037356375.1. NCBI lineage: Eukaryota > Metazoa > Arthropoda > Insecta > Diptera > Drosophilidae > Drosophila > Drosophila affinis. Next base: position 21,040,875 of record JAZHFB010000003.1, read on the forward strand.
AAAGTAGAACTAATCTAACTAAAGAAGCAAAGTAATTACTAATTACGGGAAAGATGTAAGAGTATCAGTAATTTAAGACTAGGAAGGGAGTTAGTGGTAGATATAATATGATAGAGGGAATTATAATCCGAGCATAGGACCCTAAATGGTTCATGCAAGAAGTTATTCGGTCTACAAAGTGGAAGAAACAAGGGTGTATAATTCCTAGTGCTTCTAATAGGAATCGTGAATCTTATGCGGCTCAACACGTCAGGGCTATCTATGTCACCCTTGATCAAGCTGTGCATAAAAATCACGCCAAGCATTTTCCTATGATTAGCTAAGGTTGGAAGGTTTATTAAAAGCAATCTATTAGAGTAAGTCGGCAGTCTCACACTTGCATCCCAGTTGAGGCCGCGAAGAGCAAGAAGTAAAAAGTTTTTCTGAACTGATTCTATACGGTCACGATGTACGTTGTACTGAGGGCACCATACACAAAAGCCGTATTCTAAAATCGGACGAACCAGAGAGGTGTAGAGAGTCTTTGTTATATAGGGGTCGTCAAATTCCTTTGACCACCTCTTTATAAACTCAAGCACGCCCATGGCCTTATTCACCATGGTAGAAATGTGTTCTGAAAACTTTAACTTGGGATCTAATAGAACACCAAGATCATCAACCCGGGAGACTCTCTCAAGAGAACCACCACAAAGGGTGTAAGGAACCAGAAAGGCGCTGGAGCGATGAAAAGTCATTACATTACATTTTGAAGCATTAAGGTTCAATAAATTTGCACAACACCAAGACTGAAATCTATCGAGATCGGATTGCAACCTGGATTGAAAAGAAATGTCCTTATACTGGACACAGAGCGTAACATCATCCGCATACATAAGTAGAAGAATAATAAGAATAAGAATAATAAAGAAGGTAGGTCATTTATAAAGAGTGTAAAGAGTAAGGGGCCTAGATGGCTGCCCTGAGGTACACCAGAAGTCATCATAACTGGAGAGGACAGGGAGTTTTTGAAAAGGACTCTTTGAGACCTAGAAAAAATGTAGCTAGAGATCCATCTCAGGAGATTGGGCGGGAACCCTAGAAGGTCGAGCTTTTGTGCTAGGAGGGAATGGTTTACAGAATCGAACGCTTTACTAAAATCGGTGTAAACAACATCCGTCTACAAATTTCCTTGAAAGCCTTTTATTATAAAGGAGGTAAACTCCAATAAATTTGTAGTGGTTGATCTCCGCTTCATAAATCTATGTTGTGATCTGTATAGGTGCTGCAGGTGCGGAGTTAAAATTTTCTCAAACACTTTAGTGATGCAGAGTGCAACATGCTGATAGTGCAACTTTTGATTTCGACATTATCGCATTCTCTGAAACATGGCTCAATTCCTCAATCTCGGATTCCGAGATTTTTGTAGATAATTTTAACATATATAGATCTGATCGACCATCTCGAGGTGGCGACGTCCTAATTGCTGTTCGTTCCGACTTAGCTTCCCAACTCTTTTCCATCGATGAGCTCAACACTATTGAAATTATCGTTGTTAAAATTCGTCTGTGTTCTTTTAATTTACTCATATCATGCTCTTACATCCCACCGTCCTCTGAATTTACAACTTATATGCTTCACGCTGCCCATCTCCAGTCCGTTTTGTCTCAGCTTTGTGATTCTGATCGTCTTATTGTCCTCGGTGACTTTAATCTCCCTAATGTCACTTGGTCCCCTTCCAATGACTCAAACTTAATGTTCCCATCTATGCAGCATGACTTCGTTGATTCTCTGTCCGATACATCGTTAGGCCATGTAAATGGCATAAGCAATAGCATGTGTAAAAATGCCGTTCGACCTCGGTAAACGGTATGGATACGGCTGACCAGAGTAAACGTTTTTTTATAAAGTCTTGATTTTAAGTTTTTATAATGGGATAACTCCTTGGTAAGCCAAGGTGGTTTTCTTGATCTAATCGGACAGAAAAGTGGGACACAAGAGACAAAAACTGATTTCAGTGCATCATAAAAAATGTTTGTGCCTGTCGTAACATCACTGCACAAATATAAAGCGGACCAAACAAAATCCCTAATGAGGTTATTAAGCTTCCTAAACTCGGCTTTACGGAAGCAGCGGACACATTGGGGTAGTCTACCCTACCGATCCAGTACAGTTCGTCCTAGGTCGAGCGACACTTCGAAAGTAGAATGGTAAGCATCTTCAGGTATAGTGAGCGGGAGGACTTGAGTTAACAACGCTAAGGTCGGATCCGTTACAAAGTACAGATCAAGAAATCTACCCAAGGAATTTTTAACGTGGTTAACTTGAGACAGAGACAGGTCAATCAAGCCGTCAACAAAGTCATGTTGTGACAGGGGTACCAGGCTAGTAGACTCATTTGCCGAAGACCAAACAATTCCTGGCAAGTTGAAGTCACCAAGAATGTGGGACGGCATGCTTCACAGCTGTAATGCTGGCCATTCCTTTTTGACATGGCATCACCCACGAGACCGGAAAACCGGCGCATTTAGCATGCACTTCGCTATGGCAGAGCCAGCAGGGGATACTCGGCTGGTCAAGGGTGATCTGCTTTTTGCAGGTTTTTTTATCGCAGACTACAGAGAATTCCATTTTAAAATGTAAAAATTTATTTATTTTTTCTTTACAAAAAATTGATATCAGACCAGTGTGCCAGATAAACTCCAAAAGAGGAATAAGTAAAAATGAGAGTTACAGTAGCTACAATTGAGAGAGAGAGAGCGCTACTGCACAGAAACTATCGAGAGTGAGAGAGGAAGAACAGTTATTTAAGTGTGGGTAATAGAGAGAGAGTGATAGATCAGCAAAACTAATAGGTGAGAGCGGCTAAATATGATACTGTGTGTACTTACAAAAAGCACAAACAAAAACACACTGTTAGGCGATGCAAAAAATAATAATTTAAATTATGTTTTTACAATACACAGACATGCACTCGCGATCAAGAATTAGATGATTTAGTAGGTTGTTAATTTATGCATTTTTTAGGGGCTATTTTCATAAAACACCGGCTGTTTAAGCAAAATAGGTAAAAAGTAAGCGGAGCGCAAAACAAAAACACGTCTGATTGCTACAAAGAGAATCGAACGAATTTCATCAAGATCAATACGTTCCAGGGCATTGTGATGCCCGTTGAAAGAAGCGATCAGATCAACTTGCAACTTACGCTTGTAGTACGTAATTTCTGAATTAAGGAACCTCGGAATTCCCGAGGTTTTTCAAATAAAAATTCTATACTATCGATAGTATCGTCTTTTTTTATCATACTATTTTTTTTAATTATGAAAACAAACAAAAAATTCACTTGGCAGCCTGGGTTAACAATATTAAGATAAGATTTGTATTAACAGGAAAAAAATTACTTCAAGTAAATCAAGTCTGGTTAAGTAAGGTCTAAGTTATTTATATAGAGATTTACATATTTTTGTTGAGTAATGTCAGAATATCTAAATTTATTGGTCTCAGCGATGCTCTTCTATCGCTATTAGTTCAACCTTGCTAAACATTCGCTACGACTCAGTCGAAGTGACCAGAATGCATAAAATTATTTTTGCTCGCTTAAAGCTCAGTTATAAAATCGACACGATATGTGCTTCCCATATTGACTTATAAAAGATTTTGCCCTGATGGAGTTGAATGGTTTAGTGTTGGTGGCTCCAATGGAACAGTGTTTAGATTTTCTTGGGCCAGTAATTCATTTTGCAATGTTTTGAGTCCATTATTGGCGTTAAGTGGGGATCGAAAACCTTGTTTTTTAAATCTGGGGTCACGCAACGTACCAATTATTGTAAAACTGGGTTGTTCATAAGGCATGAGATGTTTTATTAAACCATTAATAAAAAAGAGATAAACTTCGATACCTTCTGAAGTTTTCATATTTGGTTTCACGCTATTCAAGTTATAAAGCAACCTACATACAATTGGTATAATCAGCGATATTCAAGTTGATTATTGTAGTAAAAAATTTTATTGGTTGCGCAAAGCATTGGCGTATTTTATACCCGGTACTCGAAGAGTATAGGGGTATATCAGATTTGTGGTGATAACAAATGTGTGTAACGCCCAGAAGAAGGCGTTTCCGACACCACAAAGTATATATATTCTTAATCAGCATCATTAGCCGAGTCGATATAGCCATGTCTGTCTGTCCGTCCGTCCGTCTGTCCGTCTTCATTAGCGCCTATATCTAAGAGACTATTAACGCTAGAGCAACCAAGTTTTGTATCCCGTCTCCTGTGTGATCACACTACTCCAAATGTATTTCAAAATTTCACCCCGCCCCAAAGGACGAAAGTCTGTGGCGTGCACAATGTTGAAGATACGAGAAAACTAAAAACGCAGAATCATAGAAAATGACCATTTCTATCAGAGTGTTGAATCTGGACCAGATCGGATCATTATTATAGCTACAATGAAGAAAACCATTTCGAAAGTCATCGTTCCCTCTCGCTCTCTCTCACACGCGACCCTGTCTGCTTTGCCTATTCGTCCAGATGAGCGCCTAGATCTCAGAGACTATAAAAGCTAGAGAAACCAAACTTTCTATCCAAGCTCCTGTAATATCACTTCAATATACATAAGTGTATTTCGAAATTTCGACACGCCCTCTTCCACCCCCACAAAGGACGAAAATCTGTGGAATCCACAATTTTTAAGATACGAGAAAACCAAACACACAGGTTCGTGAAATATTACCGCGTCTAACATATTGCCGAATCTGGATCAGGTCGTACCATTATTATGGCCAGAAAGAACAAATTAAATTTCAGTCGCTACGCAACGCCTGCCAAGCGCTTACTCATGCCCTCTCTCTCTCTCGCACACACATCCATGTACATATATGTATGTACATGTAGAAATGTAGATGCTGATGTAAAACTGATATTTAAAAAAAATGGAAACAGATATATAATATATAAAAATCTAGCTAGGGTTCGACCAATTTTTTTGAAATTTTCATTTTGGGCCAAAATTGAATTCGTCCCTTTTGCGTACATATAATAAATTATATAACCCTGCAGTACCAGCCGTGAGCGATGACGAATGTCAACACCAATGTCATCTAGGCGTTGACGCTCGCTAAGCTGAACCCTTTATTTTCTCTCTCTGTTTCCTTCTTTTCCGCGCGATCGCAATAGATCGGTTCTGCCAATCGGTCGAACTACAAGAGAATTTGGTGTTTTTTCTTTTCGTCTCTTTTGCGCTTGTGTCGGCAGAGCATTCTTGCTTTGTTCGCCTTGCATTTGCCTATTACGTTACATTGTTACAATTGTGCGGAAAGATTTGGAAGCGAAAATACAGTGATTTAGTGAAAAATATCTATATTATTTATTACTACCAGGAAAGTGCATTATTTAAATAGACATAAATGTGATGTACGCGTGGTAAATTATGAAAATATCAATTGCATATAATGATAAATTTGTGAAATTGTGAAAAAACTGAGTTCAATGTATCGCTGCCCTTACATTGTATTTATTTATTCTTCTTTTATGCTCTTTAATTGTTGTGCCCTTATGCTCCTACTAATATGTATAGTATGGATTAAAAGAAGAATAAAGAAATATAATGTGAATGCATAACCTGCGGTGGGCCCGAAATTTCAATTTTAAGCAGTCCAACAACAAAAACAGAAAAGAAACCCTTATATGCGAGGCCTGAGTCAAGCAGGTATTTACATATTTTGGCACGTGATTTGTTTTTGTAAATGCATGGAGTAAATGCACAGAACACCGCTGATCTACAGTGAGCATTGCTTTTTGTTTAAACAACTCTTTTACAAATCGAACATATTTTTGGAATTTTGATCTTTACTTTCTTATGTAATTGCAACCAAATTAATAGTATTTTATAGAATAATCATTTTATTGATAGATCAACAAAATACGGAACACAATGGAGACGGGCGCATCCTGGAAGGATATGGAAAGTAAGTCTTTACAAGTCAAAAAACTAAACAGAACCATATTAAATTAATTCATGTTATTTCAGTGGCGATGCAATTGAAGTTACCGAAACAACCTCAGGGAACCCCAAAACTGACATACATATGTACATAATTGTAGTTTTAAATAAAAGCAAAAGAAAATAAATGAATATACTGCTTACTTATATACGCCTTACTTTTTCATCTAAAATCTTCACTTATTATGTGGCTTATTTTTTCGAGAAAATCTTCACTTATTATGTGCCTTATTTTTTCGGGAAAATCATTACCTATTGTATGCCTTATTTTTCGGCTAAAATCATAATTTATAGTATTTTTTGAGAAAATCATAACTTATAGTATGCCATATTTTTTTTGAGAAAATCATCACTTATAGTAAGCCTTATTTTTTCGGACTTCTCGATGACCATGTCATCCCCTATGCTCCTAGGACATCGCAATGTTAAAATGAGTAATTCATCGTTCCACGCGACATCACTTATGTATTCTGGGGTGCTCACGCTGAAATCTATGTGTGAGCACATTTGTAAGCGATGGCCCGTACTGCAGGGAAATTATAAGATCACATACATATATTCTGACTGAGTACCGGGTATAAAATGGAGCTGCGGCCTTTACAGTGGCTCACAACGTTCCCTCTCGTTTTTTAACAATTCGCAAGCTTTTTTATGGAATTTGCGTTATTAGTTATAATGGCTTATATTTTTTTAAAAATATTATAATCATTATAGAATATTAAAAATATTAAATTCCCTCAGCTGGAGGGAAGCAGCTATGTTTTGAGCTGACTAATTTGAATTCTCAAGTAATGGTTTTGTGGCTTATACTGTTGTGCGCAAAATAAAATCCTTCGTAATAAACCGTAATATAAGCTTGGTTAGCTCGCGACCAACAGTCCGTTGTAATTGCGCAGGTTTCAATACCATTTAAAGGCCAGAGCTCGTAAAACATGCTCAATACAATTTTTCTGAGCGGTCTGCACTCCCAAAATACCGAATAAAATGAGATGGAAGCGCTTAGTATCTAAGCAGAAACCCTATTTTTCCTTTCGTTCGTGTTCTCGTTTCTAAAATTTCGGTTAATTAAAATATTTTTGGCTTTTGCATAGTGCTTGATTTTCTTGATTTTTGAAATAAAGTTTCAACTTGACGAGAAGTTAAGCCATTTTTGTATTGATCTTTTTAGAGTTCAATTTTTTCATAAACCTATCTAATATACCTTTTGTTTAACATGTATAAATTTTAAGAATAAGAATTATTTTTGCAGATTGGCATAAAGTATAAGATTATAAAAACGTAAAATTTACCTGCAGCAATAATATGGAATACGCAGGGTACTCGCTGCTTTCCGATTTTATTCGTAGCGACACATAAAAGAGTACCATAGTCCAGTTCAGTGATTGGAGTGTATGTTACAACGGAGGATGTGCCTAAAAAGTTGTAACACATTGAGCTGAATTCATAAAATTTTTAAAGATTTACAATTGTTTCACAGTTTTTTGATACAAAAAATGTTCAGAATAGTCTAACAAAAAAATTTGGCGAAGTCCTGAAAATAAACCTTTTTTTAATGATTAAAGGCAAGTTTCTTCAGATTTCAAAACAACCACACCAAAAATAACTAAACCACTTGTTTACCATTGAAAAACCAAGCTTAATTCCTATTGAGCAACATTCATTCCATTTCAATATTCGGGAAATCGGACAAACTCAACTAAACGCAACCAAAACTCAACTTTTTTGCCACCTCTAGGTCCCCTATGCTTCCCCATCTAAACGAAACTCGAGTTTTGCCCGCAACTCAATAACTAAATAACTCAACCGTAGTGTAAATAGGCTATAACAAAGCTTTTAAAATCAAATTTTAATATAATATATCGGTCAGTACGTTTGAAAAACCTAATTTCTAGTATTTTTGATTATAAAAAGGGTCGTGTTGCGAAGAGATACCAAATAGTACAAATCCTAAGCCTCTTTGCCTCTAAGCCCTAGACCATTACTGTCGGCTTTCGCACCCTAATTTTTGTCAATGAATTCCATAAATAATTGCCACTTCTGCACAACAACGATCATTTACCACCGATGTTAAAGTTCCTGTCACCAAATTCCGAAAAGATTAAAAGCTTGCAGCCGACCTAAAATGTCGACATATGTGTCAGTGCCATCTGCAAATTCGGCTTCTGCTTTAACTTTCTGTTCAAGTGTGCAGATTCCCCAGATTCAATCTCGATCATTGCCTTTCTTTGCCTTTGGCTCCCACTTAAAGGCCTGTATCCAACACTGTGGAATTTTACTGAAAGGAATCTGCTCATTATGTGGACATTAACTAAAATAGTGTGACCACGAACCTAAAAAGTGATTTGCCACTCTTATGAATCAGCTGTGTTTTGTAAACAGCGCCAGTTTTGAAAATTAAACTAAAATTAAAAATAGGAAGAAAAGTAATTCTGACGATGAAGTGATTGTGTTGATTTCCCTGATCCGCCAAAGACATGGTATTGCCTCAACTGATTTTATTAAAGCAATCTTCTCCTCACTTTAAACATTTACATATCTCTTTTTGGTTTTGCGCACAAATTTTACCACCACCTTTCACTTTGACTTCAGTAAAAATATACACATATATTTTCCTGGCACCCATATCAGCTGTTCTCACAGTCCACATTCGTGTGGATATCGATACTATCGATAAGAATTCGTGGATTCCGTTTACGTTACTGGATACTGGCTCCAGGAAAACACAAACGAAAAATTACTGGCCCAGTTTTTTTATATGAAGCTTGGCAGTAGCTTTTAGTTTCCGCAGTGCTGGATACCCAGCTTAATCAATAAAATTGAAAATTAAACTTTTCTCACACCCTCCTAAAATGAAAAACAATCTCAGCCTACACCAGGCTTTCGTAAACATTCGAACACCCGGCTCTCTGCTGATTCAGCATTTTACCCATTTCTCAATTCTCGAGCTGGATGACAAAATTGAGTCAGAATTTTTGTTCACATGAAAATTGTTCTCGAAAGAGAACCAAAGGGGTTTCATGATGTAAGGTGGAATTAGTAAGGTCAGTCTTGATCTTGGATCAAACGAGAGATTATTTTTCTTAATAAATTAGTCCTTTCAGAAGGAAAAACGAGGGTAAACGTTGTGAGCCGCGGCAAAGGCCACGGCTCTACCTTATACCTCAGTCAGTATATACATACATATGTACATATATGAGCTTACGATTTATACAATTTATTATGTTTTCGCAAAACGAACGAATTAAATTTTGGGCAAAAAATAATATTTCAGAAAATGAAGTCAAACCATTTTTATAACTACATAATTGAGACGTAGAACTGTTTGCGAGAGAGAGAGGCGCTTGGCAGGCGTTGCGTAGCCACTGAAATTTAATTTGTTCCTTTTGTCCATAATTATGATCCGACCTTATCCAGATTCGGCAATCTGTTAGACACTGTCACTTCCCATGATTCTGCGTTTTTGGTTTTCTCGTATCTTAAAACTTGTGAATTCTACAGATTTTCGTGATTTGTGGGGGCGGATGAAGCGTGGTAAAATTTTGAAACAAACTCGTGCTGGTTCGGTATTACAGGAGCTTGGATAGAAAGTTTGGTTGCTCTAGCTCTTATAGTCTCTAAAAACTAGGCGACACAAAATACGAATGGGCAAAGCGGATGGGGTCGCGTGTGAGAGAGAGCGAGAGGGAATGATGACTTTCTTTAGGACGTTGATGTGCAATGACTGACACCATCAAGTGGCCCAAGCGACACCAGCCGATGGCTGTTACGCGCGGATCCCAGGCAAGAACGCAGCCCACCTCCCGCCCAACCGACCGAGGGGCGCTGCCGCATAACGCGCGACTCGTTTACCGAACCGATCGCGGACATGCAGGAAGGATAGGTGTTAGACTAGTGTTCGAGGAAAAGTAGAACAAATCTAACTAAAGAAGCGAAGTAATTACTAGTTACGGGAAAGATATAAGAGTATCTGTAATTTAAGACTAGGAAGGGAGTTAGTGGTAGATACAATATGATAGAGGGAATTATAATCCGAGCATAGGACCATAAATGGTTCATGCAAGGAGTAATTCGACCTACAAAGTGGAAGAAACAAGGGTGTATAGTTCCTAGTGCTTCTAATAGGAATCGTGAAGTTTATGCGGCTCAACAGGTCAGGACTATCTACGTCACCCTTGATCAAGTTGTGCACAAAAATCACACCAAGCATTTTCCTACGATTAGCTAAGGTTGGAAGGTTTATTAAAAGCAATCTATTAGAGGAAGACGGCAGTCTCACACCTGCATCCCAGCTGAGGCCGCGAAGAGCAAAACGTAAAGAGTTTTTCTGAACTGATTCTATACGGTCTTGGTGTACGTTGTACAGAGGGCACCATACACAAGAGCCGTATTCTCAAATCGGACGAACCAGAGAGGTGTAGAGAGTCTTTGTTATATGAAGTCGTCAAATTCCTTTGACCACCTCTTTATAAACCCAAGCACGCCCATGGCCTTATTCACCATGGTAGAAATGTGTTCTGAAAACTTTAACTTGGGATCTAATAAAACACCAAGATCATCAACCCGGGTGATTCTCTCAAGACAACCACCACAAAGGGTGTAAGGAACCAAAAAAGGCGCTGGAGCGATGAAAAGTCATTACATTACATTTTGAAGCATTAAGGTTTAATAAATTTGCACAGCACCAAGACTGAAATCTATCGAGATCGGATTGCAACCTGGATTGAAAAGAAATGTCCTTATACTGGACACAGAGCTTAACATCATCCGCATACATAAGTACTCGAGAGTATGTTAATACAGAAGGTAGGTCATTAATAAAGAGTGTAAAGAGTAAGGGGCCTAGATGGCTGCCCTGTGGTACACCCGAAGTCGTTGGTGAGGACAGGGAGCTTTTGAAAAGGACTCTTTGAGACCTAGAACAAAGGTAGCTAGAGATCCATCTCAGGAGATTAGGCGGGAACACTAGAAGGTCGAGCTTTTGTGCTAGGAGGGAATGGTTTACAGAATCGAACGCTTTACTCAAATCGGTGTAAACAACATCCGTCTGCAAATTACCTTGAAAGCCTTTTATTATAAAGGAGGTAAACTGCAATAAGTTTGTAGCGGTTGCCCTCCGCCTCAGAAATCCATGTTGTGATGGAGATATAAATAATCTACATAGGTGCTGCAGGTGCGGAGTTAAAATTTTCTCAAATACTTTAAGAATAGCGGATAACTTAGATATACCTCTATAGTTCATTACGTCCGACTTGCTACCTTATTCTACCTTCTTATGGAGAGGAATTATAAAGGACTCTTTCCATATCGGGGGAAAGCATGAACAATTTATGGATAGGTTGAATAGTGTAAGCAACGGCCCACACAGAGACTCGGCACAGTACCTGAGTACACAGCCGGGAGCTCCGTCCGGACCCGGTGAGAACACCAGCTTTACTGTTCGTAGATCATGAATCAACGAGCTTTCATTTAGCAAAGGACTGAAATTGCCGTTCGACTTCGGTAAACGGTATAGATACGGCTACAGAGTAAACGTCCTGCGAATAGATAGTTTGGAAAAAACGGGCAAAAAGATCGGCAATTGCCTGATCATTATCTGCCGACGTATTAAGGAAGGATAGCGAGGATGGGTGTGCGGACGTTCTATGCTTACTGTTTACGAAGCTGTAGAACTGTTTGGGGTACTTAGAAAAACGTATCCTGCATCGAGATAGGTAATTTTGATAGCATTGAGCTGTAAGAACTGAAAAGTTTGACCGAGCTATTACATAATGAGAAAGATAAGAAGGAGAGCCAACTTCTTGAAATTTTTTATATCGTCTTGATTTTAAGTTTTTTAGATGGGATAACTCCTTGGTAAACCAAGGGGGTTTTCTTGATTTAATCGGACAGGAAAGTGGGACACAAGAGACAAAAAGTGAGTCCAGTGCATCATAAAAAATGTTTGTGCCTGTCGTAACATCACTGCACAAATATAAAGCGGACCAATCAAAATCCCTAATGAGATTATTAAGCTTCCTAAACTCGGCTTTCCGGAAGCAGCGGACACTTTGGGGTGGTCTACCCGACCGATCCAATACAGTTCGTCCGAGGTCGAACGACACTTCGAAAGTAGGATGGTAGGCATCTTAAGGTATAGTGAGCGGGGGGACTCGAGTTAACAACGCTAAGGTCGGATCCGTTACAAAGCACAGATCAAGAAATCAACCAAAGGAATTTTTAACATGGTTAACTTGAGACAGAGACAGGTCAATCAAGCCGTCAACAAAGTCATGACGTGCCATGGGCACCAGACTATTAGACTCATTTGCCGAAGACCAAACAATTCCTGGTAAGTTGAAGTCACCAAGAACTATCATGTGATCTTTGTCAGATAGCGAGGAAGAAATAGCGGTTAAGGCGGACAAATGCTGCTCGTAAATTGCGATATCCGAAGACGGTGGAATATACGAACAAGTTATGAAAACTGAGAAAGCGGGAAGAATCAGTTTTACACACAGAAATTCCAGTTCCTGCTGGATCTGGACTGTGAAAAGTTCCGACGTGAAGTTTGAGTCCACAGCAATCAGAACCCCTCCTGCACGTCGAGACGAACGATCCTTTCTAAAAGTTGTGTACCGACCTGCCAAAACTTCGGAACTAAGAATGTCCGGCTTTAACCAGGTTTCGGTAAACACAATAACGTTGGATGCAAATGCGACACTATCCAGGAAAAGAATGCTGAGCTTCCTACGCAAGCCTCGAACATTCTGATATGTCACCAAAAGAGAGTTAGTTAGTTTTTTGGACGGGAGGTAGAGCGGGAAGACGACGAAGACGACGAAGGAGCACTGGTCTGATTTGTTGGCAGAGTTATTGGGGGCCTAGTCTTCTTTTTGGCCTTAAACTCCTTCACCACCAAATGCTCCGGCCAAAAGTTGGCAGAACAGATGGTGTCAAAATGAGTTTGAGAGACACTTATTTTAAAGGAAGATATCTCCCTGGCGTAAGAAAAGTTAAATTTTTCCACCTTAAAATCAGCGGCTTTTATTTTGCTTCGGATATAAGCCGTCACATCATTGATTGTGGAATCAGGGGCAAGCCGCGAGACAAAAACTTGTCTCTTTGGTGGGATCCCCACCAATCTTGGCACCACAGGCCTATCACCTGTGATGGTAATACCCGGTGGTCCGGGACGTATATTAACTGGTGGGGTCGGAATTGAGGGGACCGCTAATGAGTTTGCGGACATTACGGACACGGACGCTACAGACGACTTTGGCTGCGTGCCCTCCGACGCGATAAATTCGGCTACCGAATTTCCATCGCCAGCAGCTGTCGTTGCCTTCGGAGTGGCAAACGAAATCAACTGCTGCACTGCTGCTGGAGTGGTCGGAGTCAGCTTGTCAGCATCGGCCGGCCGAGGGGCAGCTGGTATATGCAGATCCCGCGGAGTGACCGTTTTGCGCCTAGGAGACTCAGTGAGTAGTTTGAGGCCACTAAACTGAGACTCCATGGCTAGGAGCCGATCGTACTGCTCTTTGAAGCCCACGGTCAGCTCCCTAAAGCCCTTCCGGGTCTGCCTCATAAACGCTGCCATCTCCCTCTCAACCGGACGGCATGCCTCACAGCTGTAGTGCAGGCCATTCCTTTTCGCGATGGCATCACCCACGAGACCGGTCAACCCGGCGCATATAGTGTGCACGACGCTATCGCAGAGCCAGCAGGGGATACTCGGCTGGTCATGGGTGATCTGCTTCTTGCAGGTTTTTTTGTCGCAGACAACGGAGAATTCCATTTTAAAATTTACTTAATTTTTCCTTCAAAAAAAATTGGTATCAGACCAGTGTGCAAGATAAGCGCCAAAAGAGGAATAAGTGAAAACGAGAGCGGTTATAGTAGCAACAATTGAGAGAGAGAGAGCGCTACTGTACGGAAAATATCAAGAGCGAGAGAGGAAGAACAGTTATTTGAGTGTGGGTAATAGAGAGAGTGATAGATCAGCAACAACTAATGCGTGAGAGCGGCTAAATAGAAGAACAAATATGACACTGTGTGTACTTACAAAAGCACAAACAAAGACACACTGTTAGGCGATGCAAAAAAATAATTAAATTAAGTTTTTACACCAAAGCAGGCATGCACTCGCGATCAGGAAATAGAATGATAAGGCTGTTAGTTTATGAATTTATTATTATTATTATTTTCGTAAAAAACCGGCGGTTTAAGCAAAAATAGGCAAAAAGTTAGCGGAGCGCAAACAAAAACGCGTCTGACTACTACAAAGAGAATCGGACGAATGGTTCGAAATGGTTTTCTTCATTGTAGCTATAATAATGATCCGATCTGATCCAGATTCAACACCCTGATACAAATGGTCATTCTCTATGATTCTCCGTTTTTAATATTCTAGTATATTCAACATTGTGTACGCCACAGACTTTTGTCCTTTGTGCGGGCGGAAGAGGGCGGGGCAAAATTTTGAAATAAATTTGGAGTAGTGTGATAACACAGAAGACTGGACACAAAACTTGGTTGCTCTAGCTTTAATAGTCTCTGAGATATAGGCGCAAATGAAGACGGACGGACGGACAGACAGACATGGCTATATCGACTTGGCTATTGATGCCTATCAAGAATATATATACTTTATGGGGTCGGAAACGCTTCCTTCTGTGCGTTACACACAACCGTTATCCCCACAAATCGAATATACCCCTATACTCTTCGAGTACCGGGTATAATAAAATAAAAATGAAGTCAAACCATTTTTGGAATTTTTATACATGTTTCCATTTTTGTTTACATATGCTTTGTATATCTGCTTCTAAATTTCTACTTGACATGTATAACTACATATTCGAAACGTACAAGTGTTTGCGAGAGAGAGAGAGGGAATGAGTAAGCGCTTGGCAGGCGTTGCGTAGCCACTGAAATTTTCTCGTACCTTAAAAATTGTGGATTGCACAGATTTTCGTTCTTTGTGAAGGCGGAAGGGGGCGTAGCAAAATTTTGAAATAAACTTGTGCTGAATTGATATCACAGGAGTTTGGATAGAAAGTTTGGTTGCTCTAGCTCTTATAGTCTCTGAGATTTATGCGCTCATTTAAACGAATAAGCAAAGCAGACTGGGTCGCGTGTGAGAGAGAGCGAGAGGGAACGATGACTTTCGAAATGGTTTTCCTGAATTTTGAAATACATTTAGAGTAGTGTGATCACACAGGAGACTGGATACAAAACTTGGTTGCTCTAGCTTTAACAGTTTTTGAGATACATATAGGCGCAAATGAAGACGGACAGACGGACGGACGGACAGACGGACGGACAGACAGACATAGCTATGTCGACTCGGCTATTGATGCTGATCAAGAATATATATACTTTATGGGGTCGGAAACGCTTCCTTCTGGGCGTTACACACAACCGTTATCCCCACAAATCGAATATACCCCTATAATCTTCGAGTACCGGGTATAATGATGCTCACATTGAATTTATAATAAAAAAATATTTTGAAGAAGAAAAGGAAAAAATTAATGAATTAGTTCAGGTATAAGAAAGTAAATTTAGCTCGGGATCGATGAATCCTGAGAACGCCGACGTAGAGTTATCCTTCAAAACAGAAATAAATAGTTTGGGATTAAGAAATCCTGAACAGGCCATCGTTGACATATCCGACAAGAAAATGTATAATAGTTTGGTATGCAAATATCCTGAACACCCCCCGTAGAAATATCCGACATAACTAAACATGTACAATCAGAAGAGCTAAAATTTAATAAAACATAGAAACAATTCGTCTGAAATTATGCAACAATCGCCAAACCATTAACAAAGTATCTAAGTGGAGTCAATGGGAAAGTTTCAAGGAGAGCTTCCAAAAAAACTTTGATACAACTAGATGAGCCAGCAGTAGAAGCATTCAATAAATTAAAAGGCAGTTTAATTGCACATATAGAGGTACAAAAGGAACTTCATTTTAACCATAGATGCATCAGACATAGCATTAGCTGCAGTATCACAAGATGGGAGTCCCATCACATATATTTCTAAAACCTTAAATAAAACAGAGCAATTGAATGCTACAAACAAGAACGAGCTATTAGCAATAGTATTGGCCCTTAAAAAATATTACGAAATTATTTATACGGGGTAAGCGGAAGTTATATTATAACATATTATTAACCATTGTCCTTTTTTATGTCAACAAATAATCCAAACATAGAAATGAAACGGTGGTATTACTTTATTGAAAGTTTTACACCAAAGATTATAAATAAACCAGGAAGAAGACCTGGTTCAACCAGCCTGCGCGTAAACACCGCAGACACGAGAACCGCGTCAAGAAGGCCAAGGCTGTGTTCCCCCGCCCAGTCAGTGGTGCCCTGCGCCCCGTAGTCCGTTGCCCCACCATTCGGTACCACACAAAGTTGCGTATCGGTCGTGGCTTCACCCTGGAGGAGCTGAAGGGTGCTAGCGTGAGCGCTAAGTTTGCCAAGACTATTGGCATTGTTATTGACTTCCGCCGCAAGAACAAATCCCTGGAGTCGCGTCAGCGCAACATCCAGCGCCTCAAGGAGTACAGAAGCAATGAGAAGAAAATCCGCAAGGGTGAATCTTCTGTGGGGGAATGCAAGCTGGCTACCCAGCTCAGGGCACAAATTATGGCCATCAAGGCTGAACAGCCCGTGGTTGAGTTCCGTGACGTTACTCAGGATGAGAAGAAGTTCAAGGCTTTCGCTACTCTGCGCAAGGCTCGTACTGATGCTCGTTTGGTTGGCACCCGCGCTAAGCGCGCCAAGGAGGCAGCCGAGAGCGAGGAGGGAACCAAGGGCGATCCCAAGAAGGCCAAGAAGTAAGCTGCATCTCGCACTGAGAGTTCTGTCTATAACAATAACTAGAACAAATAAATAATAATAATAATAATTTTTTAAACGTGACAAAAAAAAATTCGTTCCATTCTCTTTGTAGCAATCAGACGTGTTTTTGTTTTGCGCTCCGCTTATTTGCCTATTATCTTTAATAAACAGCCGGTGTTTTTTGAATATACCAATCTTAATAACCTTTAAATTACCTGCTTGCTTAGAGCTGCTTTTTAGTGCACGCCCTTAAATTGTGTTTTTAGATATAATTTAATTATTTTCCTGTGTCGGTAGTCAGTGTGTTTTGTTGTTTTTTTTCGTAAGTAAACACAGAATCAAAATCTGCCGCTCTCACCTAGTTGATCTATTGCTTTATCACTCTCTCCCTATTACCCAAACTAACATAACTGTTCTTCCTCTGTGTAGTAGCACTCTTTCTCTCTCTCTCTCAACTGAAGCTGCAGAAATCGCTCTTCTCTCTTTCTTATTGCGCTTTCATCGCTTATCTGGCACACTGGTCTGATATATATTTGTTTTGAAATTTTATTTTTTTATATTTCTCATAATGGAATACGCAGTTGTCTGTGGCAAGAAAACCTGCAAGAAGCAGATCACCCATGACCAGCCGAGTATCCCCTGCTGGCTATGTGATAGCGTAGTGCACGCTAAATGCGCCGGGTTCTCCGGTCTCGTGGGTGATGCCATCTCCAAAAGAAATGGCTTGCATTACAGCTGTGAGGCATGCCGTCCGGTTGAAGGGGAGATGGCAGCATTTATGAGGCAGACCCGGAAGGGCTTTAGGGAGCTGACCGTGGGCTTTAAAGAGCAGTACGATCGGCTCCTAGCAATGGAGTCTCAGTTCAGTGGTCTCAAACTACTGACTGAGTCTCCTAGGCGCAAAAAGGTCACTCCGCGGGATCTGCATGTGCCGACTGCCCCTCGACCGGCCGATGCTGACAAGCTGACTCCGACCACCCCAAAAGTGCAGCAGTTGATATCGTTCGCCACTCCAAAGGCAACGACAGCTGCTGGTGATGAAAATTCGGTAGCCGAATTTATCGCGTCGGAGAGCATGCAGCCAAGACCGTCTGTAGCGTCCGTGTCCGTAGTGTCAAATTCATTAGCTGTTCCCGCAATTCCGACACCACCAGTCAATATACGACCCGGACCACCGGGTATTACCATCACAGGTGATAGGCCTGTGGTGCCAAGATTGGTCGGGATCGCACCAAAGAGACAAGTTTTTGTCTCACGACTTGCCCCTGACTCCACAATTAAAGATGTGACAGCTTATATTCAAAGCCGCATACAAGCCGTTGATCTCAAGGTGGAAAAGTTCAACTTTTCTTATGCCAGGGAGATAGCTTCTTTTAAAATAAGTGTCTCCCAAACTCACTTTAACACCATCTGTTCTGCCAAATTTTGGCCGAAGCATTTGGTGGTGAAGGAGTTTAAGGCAAAGAAGAAAACTAGGCCCCCAATAACTCTGCCGACTAATCAGACCAGTGCTCCTTCGTCATCTTCCCGCTCTACCTCCACCCGTCCAGAAAACTAACAAACTCTCTTTTAGTGACCTATCAGAATGTTCGAGGCTTGCGTAGTAAGCTTAGCATTCTTTTCCAGGATAGTGTCGCATTTGCATCCCACGTTATTGTGCTTACCGAAACCTGATTAAAACCGGACATTCTTAGTTCCGAAGTTTTGGCAGGTCGGTACACAACTTATAGAAAGGATCGTTCATCTCGACGTGCAGGAGGGGTTCTGATTGCTGTGGACTCAAACTTCACGTCGGAACTTTTCACAGTCCAGATCCAGCAAGAACTGGAATTTCTGTATGTAAAACTGATTCTTCCCGCTTTCTCAGTTTTCATAACATGTTCGTATATTCCACCTTCTTCGGATATCGCAATTTACGAGCAGCATTTGTCCGCCTTAATCGCTATCTGACAAAGATCGCATGATAGTTCTTGGTGACTTCAACTTGCCAGGAATTGTTAAGTTAACCATGTTAAAAATTCCTTGGGTCGATTTCTTGATCTGTGCTTTGTAACGGATCCGACCTTAGCGTTGTTAACTCGAGTCCCCCCACTCACTATACCTGAAGATGCCTACCATCCTACTTTTGAAGTGTCGGTCGCCCTAGGACGAACGGTACTGGATCGGTAGGGTAGACTACCCCAATGTGTCCGCTGCTTCCGGAAAGCCGAGTTTAGGAAGCTTAATAATCTCATTAGGGATTTTGATTGGTCCGCTTTATATTTGTGCAGTGATGTTACGACAGGCACAAACATTTTTTATAATGCACTGGACTCACTTTTTGTCTCTTGTGTCCCACTTTCCTGTCCGATTAAATCAAGAAAACCCCCTTGGTTTACCAAGGAGTTATCCCATCTAAAAAACTTAAAATCAAGACGTTATAAAAAATTTCAAGAAGTTGGCTCTCCTTCTTATCTTTCTCATTATGTAATAGCTCGGTCAAACTTTTCAGTTCTTACAGCTCAATGCTATCAAAATTACCTATCTCGATGCAGGATACGTTTTTCTAAGTACCCCAAACAGTTCTACAGCTTCGTAAACAGTAAGCATAGAACGTCCGCACACCCATCCTCGCTATCCTTCCTTAATACGTCGGCAGATAATGATCAGGCAATTGCCGATCTTTTTGCCCGTTTTTTCCAAACTACCTATTCGCAGGACGTTTACTCTGTAGCCGTATCTATACCGTTTACCGAAGTCGAACGGCAATTTCAGTCCTTTGCTAAATGAAAGCTCGTTGATTCATGATCTACGAACAGTAAAGCTGGTGTTCTCACCGGGTCCGGACGGAGCTCCCGGCTGTGTACTCAGGTACTGTGCCGAGTCTCTGTGTGGGCCGTTGCTTACACTATTCAACCTATCCATAAATTGTTCATGCTTTCCCCCGATATGGAAAGAGTCCTTTATAATTCCTCTCCATAAGAAGGTAGAAAAAGGTAGCAAGTCGGACGTAATGAACTATAGAGGTATATCTAAGTTATCCGCTATTCTTAAAGTATTTGAGAAAATTTTAACTCCGCACCTGCAGCACCTATGTAGATTATTTATATCTCCATCACAACATGGATTTCTGAGGCGGAGGGCAACCGCTACAAACTTATTGCAGTTTACCTCCTTTATAATAAAAGGCTTTCAAGGTAATTTGCAGACGGATGTTGTTTACACCGATTTGAGTAAAGCGTTCGATTCTGTAAACCATTCCCTCCTAGCACAAAAGCTCGACCTTCTAGTGTTCCCGCCTAATCTCCTGAGATGGATCTCTAGCTACCTTTGTTCTAGGTCTCAAAGAGTCCTTTTCAAAAGCTCCCTGTCCTCACCAACGACTTCGGGTGTACCACAGGGCAGCCATCTAGGCCCCTTACTCTTTACACTCTTTATTAATGACCTACCTTCTGTATTAACATACTCTCGAGTACTTATGTATGCGGATGATGTTAAGCTCTGTGTCCAGTATAAGGACATTTCTTTTCAATCCAGGTTGCAATCCGATCTCGATAGATTTCAGTCTTGGTGCTGTGCAAATTTATTAAACCTTAATGCTTCAAAATGTAATGTAATGACTTTTCATCGCTCCAGCGCCTTTTTTGGTTCCTTACACCCTTTGTGGTGGTTGTCTTGAGAGAATCACCCGGGTTGATGATCTTGGTGTTTTATTAGATCCCAAGTTAAAGTTTTCAGAACACATTTCTACCATGGTGAATAAGGCCATGGGCGTGCTTGGGTTTATAAAGAGGTGGTCAAAGGAATTTGACGACTTCATATAACAAAGACTCTCTACACCTCTCTGGTTCGTCCGATTTGAGAATACGGCTCTTGTGTATGGTGCCCTCTGTACAACGTACACCAAGACCGTATAGAATCAGTTCAGAAAAACTCTTTACGTTTTGCTCTTCGCGGCCTCAGCTGGGATGCAGGTGTGAGACTGCCGTCTTCCTCTAATAGATTGCTTTTAATAAACCTTCCAACCTTAGCTAATCGTAGGAAAATGCTTGGTGTGATTTTTGTGCACAACTTGATCAAGGGTGACGTAGATAGTCCTGACCTGTTGAGCCGCATAAACTTCACGATTCCTATTAGAAGCACTAGAAATTATACACCCTTGTTCCTTCCGCTTTGTAGATCGAATTACTCCTTGCATGAACCATTTAGGGTCCTATGCTCGGATTATAATTCCCTCTATTATATTATATCTACCACTTACTCCCTTCCTAGTCTTAAATTACTTATACTCTTATATCTTTCCCGTAATTAGTAATTACTTTGCTTCTTTAGTTAGATTAGTTCTACTTTTCCTCGAACACTAGTCTAACACCTATGTATCTTTCATGCATGACCACGATCGGTTCGGTTAACGAGTCGCGCGTTAAGCGGCAGCGCCCCTCGGTCGGTTGGGCGGGAGGTGGGCTGCTTTCTTGCGGGAATACATTGTACCACAGAAGAGGGAACATTTTATAAACAAATGTCTCTTCACGAGAAAATTTCTGCAAGACATAGAAAACCCAGAAGATAGAGCATTGATTACACTCGAAAAAAATTCAACTTTATTTTCCGCTGTCGCCCAAAATTACCAGTCCAAAAATTACCGCCCAAAATTATTTCAAAATAAAAGGACCAGACGGGTCGCAGATAGCGATCGACCTACCTTTGCAGGTAGGCCAGCTGCGAATAAGCGGTCATAAGCAGTCCCAGACAGCCAGCGGGTGTTCGCGAAGTGGCAACACTGACGATGCGCTTGTGGTGCCGCCTCGTTTAAGTAGCTCACATAACCCCCCATACCAACACATTACCTACCCACATCCCCCTAGAGCTGGGTCGACCACTCACTACACTATCGATACATCCAATTTTTGTGTCAGATTTACACTATCGATGTTTTGACTTCGATAGTAAACGATGGTAAACGATAGTAACAAAAAAAATGTTTTTTTAACATCACTTTTGAACATTCATTGTAAACAAGCGGACGCGTCTAATTGGTGTTGGTGGCTTTAAATTTTAAAAATATGGACAGATTTGTGCGAAGTGCAAATTTCGAGGGTAAGTGCATGATTTAATTATTTTTATTGAATATTTATTTTATATTTGATCATACGCAGATCGCGACAGTATCACTGATGGCGAATCACCCACATTGAAAAGGTGGCAATTTGGCCAAGTCCAAGGTCTGGCATAATTTTGAGAGGTCCAAAGATGGTAAGACCGCCAGTTACATCCACTTTTCCAATGATTATAGAATAAGTGGCAATACGTCCAATTTATTCGACCACGTATAAAGACTGCACCAGAGCATTTCATTGGATTAATCGGCTAAAGAATCGACAAAGCCAAGGACCCTTTTTCCATTTTTATCACGCACTTACGACCCGTCTTCTGAACGAAAAAAAATTATCAAAAGGGCTTTGGCCATACTTGTTTCGCAAGACATGCATTCATTTGCAATTCTGGAGGATGCCTGTTTCGTGAATTGGTAAAAGTTTTTGATCCTCGGTACAAACTACCTTCACGAAAAACACTAAGAACCGTCCTTATGAGTGGCATTTACAACGAAATAAAGACGAAATTGTACGTACATTTAGACGATATTGAAAGCTGTGCCATAATTACGGACTGTTGGACTTCGCGAGCTAACCAAGCATATATTAAGATTACATGCTACTTTATTACGAAGGATTTAGTTTTGCGCCCAGCAGTATTGGCCAAAAAAGGTATTGCATGCTGGTAGGCCACTACCCAACGAGGGTGGCCAGCACGTGATCCTTCAGATCAACAAGGCAGCGGAGGACCAACTATACCCCAAATACGGGAAAATGGCGTGGGGTATTGGAAGCGTATACCTGCGTCTCAAAAAGCGTCAGCCCAGCGACGAGGACGCACACACCCTGCAGGCAGGCGAAGTGGAGATGGACCTCGGTCTGGATACCATCGTAGAGGCCGCCCAGGGCATGGCGCTGGACGACACGCTGGAAGAAGAGCACGGTGACCTGACCTTTGTAGTCAACCCGTCGTATGCATGGGAGCCAGCAGCTCATGAAACTGAGTGTGCTGCAGCTCAACTTGCATAAGAGCAAGACAGCATCAGCGAAGCTCCACATTGCCATGGAGCAAGGGCCCGCTGACATAGCTTTGGTCCAGGAGCCCTGGATTGCATCAGGCAATTCGGTGGCCGCACTAAAGCGCTCAAAGTACAGCTCATTCTTCCCAACACCGATAAGCAGGAATAGAACTGTCATACTAGTACGGAAAGGAATCCACGCTTGCCTTATGTCTCATTACAGCACAGACGACCTGACAGTGGTTATGCTGGAAAGTGGAGAAGCGCCTTCTGGAAGCCTCCTGCTACATGGCACACGACAGGTCCGCACCGCCAGAAGAACTAAGGAGTCTGGTGGAGGAAGCCGACCCCAAAGACTACCAACTGATCGTTGGCACGGATGCTAAGGCCCACCATAGTGTGTGTGGAAGCCCTGACATTAACGACCGAGGTGAGTCACTCGTAGACTTTATATTAACAAATAACATAAATATAGCAAACGTGAGAGAGGAATACACTTACGTGGGTCCCACCTCGTCAAACGTGCTAGATCTAACTCTCGTAACGGGAAAGAGTACCTATATATCTGTATGGAGGATCCGCCCTCTTCAGATCATAGGTACATTCAATTCAAATGCGAATTAGAATACACTCCGAAAGTGAAAGTCTATAGAAACCCCCGGAGCACTGGCACTGGTAGAAGTTTAGAAGGACAGTCACTTCGAAACTCGCAAGCCCGGGCTCAGTGAAATCCACGGAGGACATAGAGAAGTCCCTAGAGACCCTATCTACGGAACTGCTAGAGGCATACCACACAGAATGCCCACCCTATAGAACAAGAAAGAAGTCCAAACCACTCTGGTGGAATCGAGACCTCTCTCTACAAAGAAACAACCTTATGGCATTTTTCAAGATCGCTAAACTAGCGAACGACGAGAACATCAACGAGGAATACAAGACGCTATTAAGGGAAGACAAGAAGGAAATACGTAAGGCACAGCGCAGCTCATGGAGAAACTTCTGCTCCAGCATTGAGAAAGTGCCTGAAACGGCTAGGCTAAGAAAGTTGCTGTCAAAACAACCCACAGTGCAAAGTCAACTCAAATTGGACAACAGACAGTGGTCGGAAGGCAGCAAAGCATCCCTAACGGCACTAATGGAGGCCCACTTCCCAGGATGTACCGAGGTCACCGATGCTGAAACGCATCAGGACCTAGCAACTGAGGAACAAACGACCCCAACAGACCTCATAACGCCAAAGAAAATCCAATGGGCTATAGATTCCTTCACGGGCATAAAGGCACCTGGACTGGACGGAATATTCCCAGCCATGTTGCAAGTGACCAAAGAGGTGATCACCCCATGACTTCTCGTAATATACGCAGCATGCCTAATAACAGGCTATATCCCGATCCAATGGAGAACCTCTAGAGTTGTCTTCCTCCCAAAAGCAGGAAAGTGCAGCCATGTGAGTTCCAAGGATTACAGACCGATAAGCCTAACCTCTTACTGAAAACATTAGAAAAGCTGCTGGATCTACATATTAGAACCAAAGTAAGCGGACTAATGTCAACCAACCAACACGCCTACACCAAGGGAAAATCGGTGGAAACAGCACTGCACGCGCTAGTGGCTAGCGTCGAGAAAGCCCTCAACACTAAGAAATATGCACTTGGAGTATTCGTAAACATATCCGGAGAATTCAATAACGTCGCTACAGAAGCAATAATGGACTTCCTAGAAGCTACCAACACCCACCCGTCAATCAACCTCTGGATAAAGAACCTTCTAGACTGTAGACGGGTGCAATCAGAGTGGGGCACCGCCTCCATGGTCAGAGGTGCACACAGGGGCACACCCCAGGGTGGAGTCCCGTCACCCCTGCTATGGACCCGGTGGTCGACAACCTCATCAAGAGATTCGAAAGGAAAGCCCCAAAAATAGCAGCTTATGCAGACGACATAAGCGTACTTATCACGGGTGTATGTCCATCGACTCTCAGCTCCATAATGGAACGAACACTCAGGGAGATATGTGAGTGGGCAGATGGAGTAGGACTCAGTATCAACGCGGATAAAACGGACCTCATCCTCTTCACCAAGAGATACAAGGTACCAGCATGGATCCCCCTGAAAGTCAACCAAACAGGGCTAACCCCTAAAACACAGGTCAAATACCTCGGCGTAGTACTGGACAGCAAGCTGACATGGAGACCCAATCTAGTAGAGCGGGTGAAAAAGGCCACCACTGCACTTTATGCATCCAAGAAGATACTTAGTAGCACATGGGCCCTGTCGCCTGCTCTGATGCATTGGATCTACGTCTCGGTGGTGCGACCAACTCTGCTGTACGGAGTCCTAGTGTGGTGGAAAGCCACTGAAAAGAAGACGTATCACAAGCTAATGGAACGAACCCAGCGGCAGGCTTTGCTCTGTATAACAGGAGCGCTGAGATCAACGCCAACCAAAGCACTCGCAACTATACTCGGAATCGACCCCCTCGACATCTACGCTAAGCCGACTGCAGGCAAGGCAGCACAGCGCTTGATTGCGTCGGGAAACATGTCTCCCCAAAGATTCGGGCATTGTTTAATTGGAATGGACATGATCAGTTCAACCGACTACATGATCCCCCAAACGTTCCTTGAAGTAAAAACAAACCTCTTCATGAGACCCAAAGACTGGAAAGCGGAACGGGACCAGACTCAACACCTCAACATGTACACTGACGGCTCCAAGATGAATGAAGGAGTACGAACCCTGAAATAAGGGCGTCGTATAAGCTACCCGACCGATGCAGCATATTCCAGGCGGAAGTCTTCGCCATCAAGAAGGCAGCAGAGGTCGCTCAGCCCACAGAGCTACCGCACAATATGGTTAACATATTCGTTGACAGCCAAGCAGCGATAAAATCCATGCAGTCATCGGCGGTCAGTTCCAGAAGTGTCCTGGCAAGCAGGAAGGCATTAGACTCACTAAGCACGACTAAGTCAGTGCAGATCTATTGGGTTCCCAGTCACCAGGACATCGAAGGAAACAAAGAGGCAGACGTTCTGGCTAAGGAAGGCGTCGGACTGGCAAACGAGAGGACCGAAAGCGTGCCGGTCTCCCTAAGGGCGCTACAAAGCGACCTGGAGAAGCAGACCATAATGAGGACAGAAAACAGAAGGAAGAACACCGCCGCCTGCAGAATATCGAAAATCATGTGCTAGGAATGCAGTAATAATCTCAGTCACTATCTGCTGCATTTTCCACGGAAGAATTGCAGACTGTAAGTGAGCATACTTACAGGCCACTGCCTGGCTGCGTCGCATGCAACCAGGCTGAACATCACTAACAGTGACATCTGCAGGAAATGCAATGAGCCCGGGGCTGTCGAAACTGGGAGCATCTTATCTCCCGGTGTCCGGCTCTCTCAAGGGCAAGGAGAATATACCTGGGCGCACCGATGCTGGTATCACTGGAGGGTGCCTCCAAGAAGTCGCCAGGAAAACTGCTTGCCTTTGCTAAAACCACCTCGATTCTAGGGGACTTCGGACCCTTAGAACCCTCGTAAGGTCCATACACAGATCCGGATAATAAGAGGCCCCATCGAAAGCCGTCCGGGGCAACCTAACCTAACCTTAAAAGTTTTGCTTACCACTTCCAAAGCACCACCTCCATTAACAGCTGATGAAAGCAGTTTGTAAAAAGAGTTAACCTTGCTACTCGAACCTTTTCAAAGTGCTACTCGTCAGTTCTCATCAAGTGTCCTAATTACAATATCGCTGATCATACCAATTGTGTGTGGGTTGCTTCATAACTTGGATAGCGTGAAATGAAAAATAAAAACTTCACAGGGGTCTGGGACGTGCAGTGGTTGCAGATACTGATGGTGGGGCTGGTACTGGAGCCGCTTCATCTAAGAAATAATCAAGATTTTCCTCTTCAAAGTCCATTTGCGGAAATACAACCAATTGATCCTCAAACAATGACTACACTAGTCGACACGACTTTTCCGCTGTCTCAAAAAATGACTTTTTCTGATAGATTTGGATTTTAAAGAATTGTTTTTTTTTTCATGGAGTAGTTTTTTTTAAAGAATTCTTAAAAATTCTGGTATTTTTTTTCATAGGTAGTGCTTCTATTTTTCACATAATTCACGTTTCATACAACTGGTTGTATTGAACTTTGCAGTTAAAAAAAGCTGATAAATGCAGCTATAAATTCGATTCAGACACTTTGTAGCTGCAACTTAACGTCTGGCAGATATTAAGCTTCCAAATTGAAATTTCATAATTTTTTTCGGTATTTTTCCCCGAAATTTTGACTTTAAAACCTCAGGAAAAGTCGAAAAAAAATATATGAATGTCTTGAGTTTTGGTTTTAGATAGACACATTAATTACGCGTCGTTTAAGATATCGTTTATAAAAATATAAAAATAAACGGCTAAGTTATAACCGTTTGAGCAAAACGACCCAAATCTCATTTTATCTGAAAAAATACCGAAAAATGCTTGAATTTATTAAAGTGTTATGATACCTAAATATTTTTATTGGTTTTGCTTGTTACTATTTTTAAAATGGTTTGTCTGTTTTTTTTTCATTTAAGTCAGATTCTTTTATGAGAGTCCACACATAGTCGCCCAACATATTCTCATTCCAAACACCTTGATACCATCGTTCCATAGCTTTTAATTGTTGGTGAAATCTCTCTCCGTGTTCATCACTAACATCCCCAAGGTTTGGCGGAAAAAAGTCTAAGTGGGAGTGCAGGAAATGGATTTTGAGGGACATGTTGGCTCCAATTTGTTCATAATTCTTAAGTAGGTATTGAACGATATTAACGTAATCATCACTCTTTTTGTTAGCAAGAAAATTTGTTGTAACCAGTCGGAATGAGTTCCAGGCTGCTTTTTCATTCGTAGATAAAATATTTTGAAATCCATCATCTTTTAGTAGTTTTCGAATTTGGGGGCCATCAAATACGCCTTCTTTAACTTTTGCCAGCGACAGACGTGGAAAAACAGTTTTGAGGTAATTCATCGATTCACCTTCGTTATCCAGTGCTTTAACAAAATTTTTTATCAGTCCTAGCTTAATATGCAATGGTGGTAATATAATGTCTTGGGCTTTCACAAGAGCTTTATTTTGTACGTTGTGATGTCCCAAAGTATTTTCGTTCCGTTTTTCCCAGTTCTTTCTTGAGTAATCATCACTTCTCAGCTGCAACATTTTTGTAGTTCTGTATTCTCTGAATCTGAAGCATGGATTCATTAAACGTCGCTCAGTTTCCACTAATCTCCTTGAACTTTCCACCTTCGTAACTTCGGGTTTTGCTAAACAGTGTCAAGCTGATGTCGTTTATACTGACTTTAGTAAAGCCTTCGACTCTGTCAATCATAATCTACTTATTCATAAACTGTCTCTTCTAGGGTTTCCGACTAAGCTTCTACACTGGACTAATTCCTACCTTTGTAACCGCTCTCAACGTGTCTGCTTTAACTCCTCTCTCTCTAAACCTGTTATTGTCTCATCGGGGGTTCCTCAAGGTAGCCTCCCTATTTATTAACGATCTTCCACAAATGTTATCTCATTCCCGTGTCCTAGTGTATGCTGATGACGTTAAGCTATGTTTTTCCTACAGTGACCCCTTGTCCCCACTATCTTTGCAATCAGATCTTGATGCCCTTAACAACTGGTGCCTAATAAACATTCTACCTCTTAACATTTCTAAATGCTATATAATGACTTTTCACCGCAATAAGCCATACCTTTTCGATTACTCTATCAATAACTCTATCCTTCAACGCCTTTTCAAAGTTAACGACTTGGGCATTACCTTTGTACCTAATCTATGTTTCAACTCTCATATCTCTACTATCTCTAACAAAGCCAAAGGAGTCCTTGGATTTTTCAAAAGATGGTCTAAGGAATTTACAGACCCGTATACTACACAAACCTCTGTATGTTTCTCTGGTCCGGCCTATCTTGGAATATGGTTCTTGTGTCTGGTCTCCTCATTACCAAAAATTTCAGTATATGCTCGAATCAGTACAAAAACAGTTCCTCATCTTTGCCTTCCGGGGACTCAATTGGGACCCTTCGATCCATCTCCCTTCTTATGAAAGTAGGTTGCGCCTAATTAATCTCCACTCTCTTAAATCCCGTAGAACCTACCAAGGAGTTCTCTTCCTCCATAAGCTTCTCTCTGGTGAGGTCGAATCGACTGCCCTCATCAACCTTATTAGTATTGCTGTTCCTTTCAGCCCGACTAGGCATTACTTCCCTCTTCATCTCAAACTCTGTCTTTCTAACTACTCGGATTATCAATCTTTCCGTAGCCTTTGCCGTAACTATAACCAATTTTTCCATCTGTTTTCCTTTGATACTAGTTCTAATATGGTCAAATTTATCTTAATCAATAACTTAATTTAATTTAAATAGCTTTAATTTGGAAACCGGCTCTTCTCTTACCTAAACTTGGCTGTTGGTGGGATCTTATCGGCTACTGAGCCGATAATCAGCCCCACCGGGTCTGAGTATTGGCTTTGGCCCTTTAGTTTAATTATTTGATATGTAATTTTACCTTTATAGTTTAACTGTACATTGATAAACTTTAAACAAAATAAACAATAAACAATAATGCTCTTTTCTATCTCGGCTATCCCATAGGCACAGGAAGCAACAGTATTTTGTGTAACCCCCTTGCAATCCAGGTTACATGGCTGCAACTTTGAAGTCACACGCGACCTTCCACTGGTGCTCTTTATATTTAATATTTTCAAACAATTTAGTCATTGTTTGATAGGACTCTTTCATATTAACATCCAATCGTTTGGGTCGTAATCTTCACCCAGTTCCTTGAAGAGGCCGAATATGTCGTGACAAACGCACATGTCATATGTGACGCGTCCGGAAATGAGTTGTTTTGACATCTTCCTTCAATAAACATGCATCCTTTAAAATAGATTCAAGAATCTGAGCTTTACTTTTAGGAAGTTCCAGGATTCTCACCAAATCGTTCAATTGTTCCTGTGAAAGTGGCTTGCAAAATTCCCTGCGACGAAGAAGACATCTCCTTTTTTTTGCGTTTTAATGGCGATATTTCCTTCAAAGGAGGAGCAGGAAGCGTAAAGCCTTGACGAGACTCTTGCGGGTGTTTATATTTCTCACCTACCCCAAACCCAGTACACTTAAATTTAAATAAGTCTAATTGCAAAAAACATAATGGTAACTCTAATACGTGCAAGGGTCCACAAAGATCTTTTAGGGTGCACTGAATCCTATCTTAAAAGTGCCACTTGAAAATTAAAGTCGGCAGCACGCAGTTTTTGTTCGGTGGAGCAAACGATAGCTTCGAATACATCGAGCTCCTCCTTAACAAGCTAAAAAAACAATTGGGTGCTCGTGGTGAAACTCTCAAATGAACCATTTCCAAATTTAAACATAAATCGCTCATTATTTGGGAAATTTCTTTTAAATTGAATAAAAATGCGTGTGCTTTGTTCTTATTCAATATGCTTGTATACATTTGCATGCCGAACATTGGATGCGGCCTAGGTGTGAACGCATCGCATATTTTTTCCGCACCTTCGACAACGATGCGGTAGTGTGAAAAGGCAATAACGTTGGTTATTAAATACCACATCTTCTGAATGATGGGTACATGGGCTCATAAATCATTTCATGGAATAGGAGAAGCAGCGTTGCGTCTTCAGCTATACATACATACTCGTATTACTGGAAAATCCCATGCTCGTAGGATCGGTACATTTTCTATGAATTTGGATATTAGTGAATCATATCTCATCCCAATATATGTTTATTATTGGTTTAAAATCTTTTCTCGGCTAAGCCGTCATTTTATTCATGATGCGTTGAAGACTACTGTTGAGCTACTGAGCTTCTTCAGCATCGTATTTTAACGAAATTTAATTAAACACAAATGGGTTTGGTTTCAATGTATATATATGTATATTGTGTATATGTGCTTGTTCGATTTGTTGCCTTTGCGAGAGATGCTACAATAACTGTGGGGATAATGCTTTTTATCCCCGATCGGCCGAATAATTATTTCCACTAAATAAAACGCGGCGCAGAAATAATATTACGAATGTTCTTTAATGGGTGATGTCTAAACGGCGATCGCTGAGCGCAGCTTCTCTTCGTTCGGCAAACATAGATAACGCCGAACATAGATAACGAAGAGAAGAGCGAGCTTTGAGAGAACGTTTAGCAGGTCAAGCAAGTGCAAGAATTTACAGAATATATATATATGTATGAATATGTAGAATTGCAAAAATGCGGCTGAAGGCCAATAAATAGCTGCTGTTTGGCCAGCCGCTATTCGGTGGGGATCTGCCCCGAACATTCACCCCCCGTTGGAAGGCAAAGTTTTTCAACAGATCCACCCTGAAGGGGCAGGACCGCTATCTTTCTAACGGCCTTTTTGAAGAGTCCTCTTTGGGCGTGGATGACGGCTTTGATATTGACTGATGCTGCGATGAGTCCCGTATAGATCGTCAAATGCAGCAATCATGTCGAAATGGTTTGTGGAGGGCACGTCCAAGTCATCGGGAATTTCTGTAATTTCATGAAATGGCGGGGAATTTAGCAAGGTAGAACTTTTGGAAGTTGATGTTTGAATTTCGTTAAGTATGGATATAAAACCCTTTGCTGTATCGGTAAGGTCGCGCTGCAGTTCCTGCATTTGGCGCTTATATAGAGCAATGTCCTGAACGAGACCGATCTGCGCCAACTTGGCCTTAAGCTCCTGATTCTCCGATCGCAGTTTTTCCGCCTGCTCCTTGCACTCGTACAACTGCTGCCCGCGTTGCTGATCTCGATCGGCCGAATTCTGGCGCCGTTGAGCCAGCTTGCGGTAGTCAAGCATTGTGGGACTAAAATCGTGAGCGAAGATGGGAGGGGAACTCTCAGAAACAGCTAACGCTGTTTTATTAACCTCTGAACTGCTTATTCTTCCTGACGCTATCCAACCAAGCTTTGTCGTTTGAAATATTGGCAGTTGCGTCGACGGTCGTATCTGTTCGACGCACAATAGGTCGAAGAATAGGCCAGCTCCTATCAGCAAATCGACTTGTTGGGGCTTGAAGAACTTTGGGTCAGCTAGCTTTACATTTTTCGGAATTGGCCAATCCTTTGCATCCAGGTTAAAGTTGGGCTCCTTTTCCGTTATTGAGTTGGTGACAATTGCAGCGAGCGAATCGCGATAGCTTGCGTCCTGGGATTCTACAACTATATGCACAGAGTTGGTCGAAGGAAGAATAGATCTGCCAATACCAGAGATGTTAAAATGAGACGAGTGATGAGATAATTGCAACTGATTAACAAGTCTTGACGTTATGAAATTTGCCTGCGATGCAGAATCTAAGATGGCACGACATGGGATCAGCTTTCCATAACGATCTGTGACATGGACGAGGGCAGTAGGTAGCAACACGTTTTGGCAAGGCTGCGATTTCTGGTTGGAGGGGGGAGGGCTAGAAGAACCGCTTGCTAGAAGGACAGCTGCGGCGCGTTGCTGGCTCGATTCCTCGGTCGGTGATGAGGAAGATGATGCAGCAGCGCTCGATTGGATATGGAGCAGCGTATGATACTTGTACAGGCAATGCCTGCAAGATCCTGACCTGTACCTCTGCAATTCATGGCCCTTGTTGAGGCAGTTTAAACACAAGTGCCGCTTCTTTGCTTCTTTATATCGACCATAAGCAGGGAGATTTAGGAATGCCTGACATCTAGATATGTAATGCTGACAGGAATTGCAATAGGTACATGTAGGGCTAGGATGGTCGCTAGTGGAGGCGATAAGGGTGCTAAGCTCATTTTCTCCCACCTGCTGGCTAGGAGTTGTTACCATAGCCGATGCCAAATTCTCCAGCATCCGACACTTCGCTTCCAAGAACGAGGACATGTCTGACCACAGAGACAATCTTGAGGTCGGCAGGCTCTCCTCCCATTTCACCTGCGTCTTGTGGTCCAATTTCTTGCTTATGATGCAAACCAGCAACCCATCCGAAATCTCCTGAGGCGTTGCCAAGGTCCGAAGAGCACGTAAGTACGAATTGATCTTGTCGCTGAGCGCACGCAAGCCGCTGGCTGACCCCTTCTCCACCCCTTGCAGACCGAATATAGCCTTGACGTGTGCCTGAAAATGCATAAGTTTATTATCAAACCGCAACTTTAATAAATTGAACGCCTCGTCGTAATTTTCCTCAGACAATACCAAAGATCGAATCGTGTCCAGCGCAGCTCCATGTAGGCATCCACGGAGATACTGGAATTTCTCGATGACCGGTATTCGCGACTCCTTGTGCACCATGGTCGTAAACATCGAGTGGAATTCTTGCCATTCCATATAGTCTCCACTAAATTGGGGAAGCTGCAACTCGGGCAGTCGAGAATGGCCTATAATATCATAGGCTAACGCAGATGAATGCTCCTCGAGAGGGTGCCGGGCCGTGGAATGCGCAGCATTAACCGTGCGAGCAGCCGCCAACCCCCGTGACAGCTTGGACCTGACCTTGATGTAAATATTGGCGAAGTCCAGTCGGGCGTCATTGGCCAACTGCAGTAAGTCTAGCCTTTTAAGGCTCGTTTGAGCGGCACCAAAATCCGCATTCATTTGCTCGATCTGCTCTATGCGAGCTTGAAGCTCCGTTTCATCCAGATCAGCCAGCTCTTCCTTGGTAAGAAACCTGTCCATGGCATTTAATTGACGAGCGATTGCCTCCGTCTTTTGCCTATAAAAATCAATGTAATGTTCGCGACATTATTTGGCTCAGGTTCTGCCATGTTGGGGTTTTTCAAGTCACGAGAGAAAAAGACACCCTGTATACGTATAAAACGAAAACCGCGAGAACCGCAAGCAAAGGGATTACAGCTAATCGATCTAGCTGTGCGAGCTGTCCGATTCCGCTTTGTGTTACGTTCGTATGTATTGGTTAGTTCACTGCACTGCCCAATGCACTGCACTGTACTGCCGCAACGGTACAAATATGTATACATATAGGTTTTGGCACCGAATTGTGCGCAAAACGCCGAAAATTTTGTTGAGGCTTTCGAATGCTATGTAATTGACTCCGCTATTCAGAGAATCACGTCGGGGTCACCAAATTTTATGTGGGGATAATGCTTTTTATCCCCGATCGGCCGAATAATTATTTCCACTAAATAAAACGCGACGCAGAAATAATATTACGAATGTTCTTTAATGGGTGATGTCTAAACGGCGAGTGGCCCTTGCTTGCCCTTCCCATTGCTAGCATTGTCGCTCCGATCGCTGAGCGCAGCTTCTCTTCGTTCGGCAAACATAGATAACGCCGATCATAGATAACGAAGAGAAGAGCGAGCTTTGAGAGAACGTTTAGCAGGTCAAGCAAGTGCAAGAATTTACAGAATATGTATATATGTATGAATATGTAGAATTGCAAATATGCGGCTGAAGGCCAATAAATAGCTGCTGTTTGGCCAGCCGCTATTCGGTGGGGATCTGCCCCGAACAATTACCAGGAAACGATGATTTGCGATACAACGTTTGCTCACGAAGTCGATCAAATTTTTAGTAACTTCTGCAGCAACTATCCATCCTAGCTTAGTTTCGTGAAGATGTGGTAGACCGGCTCTCAACTTGATTTGGCCAATGCAGAGAAGCTCAAAGAACAGAGCTGCTCCAATAAGAATATCAACAGGTTGGGACTGGTAGAACATCTTATCAGCCAAACGTATGTTGGAGGGCATGTTCCATCGAGTTGTGTCAACAGTACCGTTGGGTTGGTCGCTCGTAATGGTGGGAGCAACCAATGCCGAAATGGTCGTGGAATAGTTCGACGCGTGTGATTTCAGTTTTATATCCACGCAGCATCGCCCAGACCAGACACCGAAACTTCCGATTCTTTCTTCTTCAGCCAAAACTGTTGAGCTAGACTTGAAGTAATGAAATGCACCTGCGATCCAGAATCGAGCAGGGCACAGCAAGGAATGAATGTATCAGAGCTATTCCTAACACTGATTACGGCAGTGGCCAGCAACAAGGAGACCCGTCTGCGACTCTGGGCGTGACGTGACTGATGACGTTGCAGTACATTTACTGCGAGATGGTATTGCATGCAATCGTGGAGCCGATGTTGAAGTCGAGAGTTGAGGCACAATGGAATGAAAAGCATTGGACGGAGATTCGAAATGAAGCAGTGTATGATGTCTGGAACCACATGTTCGACAGGATCGAGAACGACATGCACGTTGACAATGGCCTGCTCGGAGGCAATTGATGCACAGCGACAGCTTCTTAGCTTCCTGAAAGCGAAGGCAAGGAGAAAGATTGCAGAACTGCAAACACCCGTACGTGGAATGTTCTGGATCTCCGCAGAATGCACAAAGATTCGGCTTGGAGCTAGTTGCGATTAGGCAGTATTTCCGATGACTATTGGTGTACATATTCTTAGCATGGTCTTCGATCTCCAATCTCACGCAATAGGATGCTGGCCTGGCAAAATTTTAGTGACGAGATCGTGTCTAAATCTGGTCCTTTCAGGCAGGATCGTAAGTGCTGTAATTTCTCCACATTCGTTAGGTCAGGATCCTTGTCAATTGTGGAAGAAAACATGCTCCAAAACGCAGAGTACTGTGAGCAGTCCCCGCTGAATTCCGGAAGCTTTAACTCCGGTAAGCGAGGCCGATGCTGCACTACAATCGTAGCAATATGGTCCGTCGGCATTGTTGAGCAAGGGAGCATTGTGGGCTACCGACTGTTCAGTTCATGCCTAATGCTAGTCTCCAGCATTACCACGCACTCGTTAAACTTGTCCCTCAAGGGACTACCGATCTCATCAAGATCAATCCTCGCCAGGGCATTATGATGCTCATTGGAAGAAGCAACCAGATCCAATAAAGAGTTTAAACGCACGTTCAACTCCTCTTCTCTGAGCCCACCAATCTTCTCCTTGCCGACGGCATTTCCAATTCTCCGCGCTGCACTTAGCATGGCTTGCACCTTGCGCTTGTAGTACGCAATGTCCATATTGAGAGACAAGGGGGAATCGACAGCGATAGGGGAGGGGGTTCCATCAGAAGACATTGCGTGCGTTTGATAAAGCAAACGTCGAGGTTAATAGCCGGTGAATAGCTTCGAACAGTTTTAAAAGCACTTCCCAGGCCTAGTCTCCAGCTCCAGCGCTCATTGCCGACTGTTAGGCCACAGAAACCGGCCTAATTATTAGATGCGAAGCCAACGTACACCACTGTCAGTGGGGAAGCACTGATACCAACGAACGGGGTGAGTACCTTTTCAGTTATTTGCTGACCACCAATATGATTATCTTAAATCGGGGTGATGATCCCACTTTTGTCATCAAGAACCGCAAGAAGGTCCTGGACCTCACACCCTCCTCTTACAAACTTCAGATGAATTTAGTATCCTGGAGGGTCCTTGAAGAACACTCCTTCTCGGCCCACAGGTACGAGAAAACCGTATTCTCTTTCTCCCTACCAAGTTCAACTTATTTCCGGAACCTCTGGCGGACAAACTGGACTCGGTACTCAGACCACCTAGGTCGCCCGAAGAGGGGGTCTTGCCGGAGGCGACGACCTATCTTGTTCGAATTTTTACCGAAGCCTGTAAGAAGGCACTCCATTAATCCTGCCCCTCTAGTAAAATCAGGGGTCGGATGAAATATGAATGGTGGACTCCGAAACTAGGGGAACTCCACAAATCCGCATGGAGACTCTTCAATATAGCTGTTGGAAGCTGCTGAGCTTTTACAGCAACTCTGACTCCACATTTAACAAAATTATTCTCCGTTGTTGGTTTTAGGGTTTGTGTTTATTTTCTATGTGTTATTTTTAATACTAAAGGCCGTGGCCATTATCTTCGTGTTTTTAGTAGCTGACAGAATGAATATGTATGACCTCAAGAACCGTTGTAGCGTGACTAGACAAATTAACAGCCGTTTCTAACTGCGTTCGTCGACAAATTTGAAACCAGAGTGACCCAAGTTAACCGACGGCCTGCCATATAAGCAGTCCGCACGGCAAACCTGAGTGTGTGGGTATGCACCGAGAGCGAAAGAGAAGATGAGCGTACAATAGATAAAGAAAGCGTATTTAGCTTAGATAATTGAATTGTCTTAAGAGCAACTGGCTGCAGCTACTCTGAACAATGGAACAAGCTCTGAACGTTGAGCAGAACTATGCCGATTACAAGAGCAGTCTATCAATCTCTAACAATTAACTCAATTAACTGAGAAGAGCCAAACGCACCTCCTGGCGAAAGCTCTGCACTGAAATCGAAAGCAACTCGGAAGCCTCGCGCTTGCGCAAAGTTCTCTGGAAGACAACACCTACCCTGGGCTACCTAAAGAAAGCCGACCAGTCTTGGACTACGTCCAGTGAAGAGTCCCTGAATCTTCTACTCAACACCCACTTTTCCGGCTGGGACGTAATCAGACCGGAGTACGCTGCGCCTCCGTCTGTTTTTTTCAGATCTTCCGGCTCAGGTTCAGGGGTCCAGAGCCTGCTTAGTCAGGAGAACATTTCCTGGGCAATCAGGAGCATTAAGCCCTACAAGTCAGCTGAAACAGATGGCGTCATTTCTGCCCAACTGATACACGCAGGGCAAAGAGCTGGCTCAAAAGTATACACAAGGGAGTTTTCTCATACGGACACCTCCCTGACACCTGGCTTCATACCAAAGTTGTGTTCATACCCAAGGCAGGCAAGCCCTTGCATTCTGCCCCTAAGGATTTAAGGCCTCACGTCCTTGCTTCTGAGGACGATGGAAAGACCTCTGGGGCTACACATCATTGCGCAAATTCCACCCAGTCTAATCTCTGACTCTCAGCACGCCTACCGGAAGGGAAGATCCACCGAAACGGCCCTACATACGATCACATCGATAATCGAATCGTCTCTTAACTGCAAGGAGTTCGCTCTGGTAGCTTTCTTAGACATAGAAGGTGCCTTTAATAACATCCTTCCGACTTCCAACACGGGAGCACTGACGAACCTTGGGATTGATTCCCAGACGGTGAACCTCATCGATCTGATGCTACAATCCAAGACCGTTGAGGCATCACTGGAGGTGTCAACGTCCACTAGGTTCGTCAGCAGGGGCCCACCGCAAGTCGGTGTCCTTTCGACCCTCCTATGGAACTTAGCCAAGAACGAACTGCTGCGGGAAATAGCTGCGTGGTGGCACATGCGGATGATGTCGTCATAGTATTCTCTGGGAGATTTTCGCAGATACTGTGTGAGTGTATGACAAATACTCTCAACAAAATGTCAAAATGGACTGACAAATGCGGGTTTTGGTGTTAACCCGTCTAAGCCAGAACTGGTGCTTTTCTCAAAGAAGTACAAAATTCCGACGCTCAACTCACCCAAACTTAGTGGGTAATCGCTAGTTTTTAACAACAATGCCTATATACTTGCAGAAAAGCCATTGGACTGATATGGGGAATGACCCCATACATAGTACGGTGGCTTTAAACTGCCATCATTCGACCAGAAATGCTCTATGGAGTGAAGGTATGGTGGCCAGCCTTGGGCAGGTATCAATCCCAGATAGGGAGGACTGGGACTGCAAATTCAGTTCACATGTATACTGATGGTTCAAAGCTAGATAACCGCGTGGATGTCTACTGTAACGAGCTCAACGTCAGTCACTGTTTCAGGCTTCCAGATCACTATAGTGTGTTCCAAGCGGCGGTTAAAGTAATCAAAGAGGCTATTCCTATTGTCTCCAAATTAACCTTTCACAGACGCCTAGTGTGCGTCTTCTATGATAGCCAGGCAGCTATTAAGCCACTAGGCTCTATTTCGTCAAACTCCACGACGGTAAATGACTGCCGCAAGTCTCTGAACGAGATCTCAGAGCAGTTAAAACTTTTCCTAATGTGGGTCCCCGGACACAGGGACATCCAGGGAAACGAGGCTGCCGACGAACTGGCCAGGCAGGGCACTACAATCAGGTTGCGATGCCAATGGCTATGTGTAAGCTACATACGCACGAAATTTTCGAGCAACTCGCAAACAGGCGATGACAGGAAGCCCAATATATATGCAACAAAACGTGAATATATTCGCGATTTAAAGTAAATGGGTGGTT
Organism: Drosophila affinis; assembly: GCA_037356375.1. NCBI lineage: Eukaryota > Metazoa > Arthropoda > Insecta > Diptera > Drosophilidae > Drosophila > Drosophila affinis. The sequence goes on from JAZHFB010000003.1 coordinate 21,079,860, forward strand.
ATATAATGATGGCAAACAATTTACCACCTATTCTTAAGAAATAGGTGCTCCTTAAGAAATAAAATATTTCATTAGAATCTAGCGACCCGTTTGGGAGGAGTTCAACAAACACCGTGACACGAGATTTTGTATATTCATATATTTTTATATACATATTTAAAAATATCTGACCTCTAAGTAATTCTAATCAATGTAAATATTTTTCATAGCATAACTCGCTTCCTGATTCTCTCCAAAATCGAACATGGACTACCAATATATGGATGGTGCGCCAAATCTTATATTCTTATGCTTGAAGATGCTTACAATATTGCAGCTCAGCGAAACATTAACGTCTTCCCAACTTATCCCATAAAAGGCGTTCTGGCCGAAGCCGGTCTGCCTTTTATCGAAGATAAAATCACATAAACAACTGCCAAACTCATTCTAAAGCCATTCTATTTACCAAACAAAGAACCTCAAGACAACATGAGACAACATTCAAAGTGTGAATGATGTTCCTCCATATATACAAAATTAAACATCCTACCTCGACCGTTTGTGAGAAAGGCTAAACTTACCCGATTGAATAATGTGATTTTTAGCAACGTCAATACTTTCCGCAGAATTGTTAAATGTCCAAGTAAATTCAACTTCATGTGGGTTTGCATCGACCACACATGTAATTTTTGCATCCTCGTGTTTTGCTATTCCATAGATTTTCTTCTGATTCTGCAAACACGTGGGAGAGTCTAAAAAATTAAAAACAGAAAAAGAAAAGATTTAAAAGTTGGTAAAAAATGCTTTTCACCTTTTTTGCTTTTTGCTTTTCACATTTTTATTACAAATAAAATCACAAAAGTCCTTTTTGAATCATTAGATTTTTCTGCATTTTTAAACTGATTTAAAATACCTCATATAAATATATATTCCATTTTTCAAATTAAAAACTGTTGCAGTATTTTTTTTGTGATTCCATGTCATGTTTTACACTACTTTTTACTTAGCAATAGTATTTTGGTTCTACGAATCAAGCCGACACTGCCTTATAGATTAATTTTTCAATTCAGTTAATTTTTTTTAATAAGGAGACGTTTCTTAAGTCAAGTTACTTAATAAAAAAATTATATTTTTCAATAGGTAGCATTCCTTTTTTGTTATAACTTCAGTATAATACTGATTAAATCTGATTAAAATAAATTTTCCAATTGTAAAAAACTGATAAATGCAGATATAAATTATACCCTCTGCACACTGAGTCCGTCAAGGGGGATCGTTGGGATTTTTGACAGACGGTGAATCTCCGATTCACACTGGCACCGTCTAACGTTTACCGTCTAACAGCTGATGACAATAACAAAAACTGAGTTTTTGAGTGGAAGATTTTTTTTATTTTAGTTTGGAAAAAAATGGATATGGAAGATTTTGCAATTGTTTTAACTATGGCTCAACAGCAAAATATTTTTTTGCAACATCTAATCATGTTACTGGACGAAAGGATAAAGATAGCGATTACAGCGGAATAATAATGTGCTGTTGCATACTGCACAATATGTTTAATAAGCACAATAGCGCAATAAACTATAGTTTATTGAGTTTCTACCAGCATAGTCTTCCAAATTTTTTCCATTTCAATTTACTTCCGGTAGTGAACATCGGATCTCCAGAAAATTACAGCGGTTAATTTTATTTATTTTCATTCTTCTCGCAAAGGAATCATAGCATCTCTAACTGAAAATTTTACAAATGCTATTGAAAAACCACCTGGCTCCTTGCCATTTTCTGGAGAATATAAGTTATTTTTGTCAGTCATTGCTTACATATTCTCAGTGAATTCCATTTTTTCGTTGTGAATGCCAATTTTTCAGAGTCGCATTTGAAAACCATCGGCTAAATATCGCATAGAAACGTGCGGTTTAGGAACATTTAAAATAGACGGTGGAACTAACTGGGAAATTTTCGGAACGGCAAAACCTTACGAACCGTCTACGAAATAGACGGTAAACGGTGCTCAGTGTGAATAGGCTATTAGATCTAAACACTTTTAGCTTCAACTTATCGACTAAGAAATATAAAGCTTTCAAATCACATGCTCCATAATTTTGAAAAACTCAGCAACAGTCGAAACAGATACTCGAAGAGTATAGGGGTATATTAGATTTTTGGTGATAACGGATGTGTGTAACGCACAGAAGGAAGCGTTTCCGATCCCATAGTGTATATATATTCTTGATCAGCATCAATAGTCGAGTCAATATAGCCATGTCTGTCTGTCCGTCTGTCCGTCCGTCCGTCCGTCCATCTGTCCGTCTTCATTAACGCCTATATCTCAGAGACTATTAAAGCTAGAGCAACTAAGTTTTGTATCCAGTCTCCTTTGTTATCACACTACTCAAAGTGTATTTCCCCCTTCTGCCCGCACAAAGGACGAAAGTCTGTGGCGTACACAATGTTGAAGATACAAGAAAACTAAAAACGCAGAGTCATAGAGAATGCTCATTTCTATCAGAGTGTTGAATCTGGATCAGATCGGATCATTATTATAGCTACAATGAAGAAAACCATTTCGAAAGTCATCGTTACCTCTCGCTCTGTCTCACACGCGACCCCGTCTGATTTGCATATTCGTTTTTTTTTTGACGCCTAATTCTCAGAGACTATAAAAGCTAGAGCAACCAAACGTTCAATCCAAGCTCCTGTGATATCAACCCAGCACGTCTTTATTTTTAAATTTTTCCAAGCCCCCTTCCGCCTTCACAAAGGACAAAAATCTGTGGAGTCCACAATTTTTAAGACAAAAGAAAACCAAAAACGCAGGTTCATGGAAAATAACCGTGTCTAGAAGATTGCGGAATCTGGATCAGGTGGGATCATTATTATGCATAGATGGAACAAATTAAATTTCAGTGGCTACGAAACGCCTTTCAGGCGCTTACTCATTCCATCTCTTTTTTCGCACAAATATGTAGAATGTAGATCTACATTCTAATATAGGTAAACCAAAATGGAAACAGATAAATCATATTATATAAAAATTTACAGAATGTTTCAACTTAATTTTTTTTTTAGCTTAACCTTTGCCGCGGCTCACAACGTTCCCCCTCGTTTTTTTTTTTTTTGTATTTATTTGCTTATTTGGCTATTATATTTAAAATTAGTATCTAATAACATGACACTGAGATAATTTTCTATTAAAGAAGGTCCCTCGGAGTGCGGCGTATCGCCCCAAAGCATTGCTTCGCACTCTTGGACACCTACTCCGCCTGCTCCTTTCGCCCTCGCTCTAACGATCTGAGCGAACTTCGTTGTCGCTTCTCAAGTCTTCGAGTCTGCAAGGATCAAGGGTAGTAAGGTCTAGACGCTGATTGTAGTCCCTGCAGCTGCTTTCAAAGCCTGTAGCTCGTCAAATGAAGAGAAGACAGACGTAAACAGCATAGGTAAACCAAAAAGGAAACAGATAAAATGTTATATATAAAAATTTACAGAATGGTTGAACTTAATTTTAATCACTTAATCACATTCATATATTCTGGCTGAGTACCAGATATAAAGTAGAGCCGCGGCAAATTGCCGAATCAGCGTCTAGACGCTGATTGTAGTCCCTGCAGCTGCTTTTAAAGCCTGTCGCTCGTGGTCGAATCTGTGGTACTCAAAGAGGACATGTTGTGCGTCCTCCACTATGCCAGTACCACACTTGGGGCAGTAGTCCTCTGCCTAGTCCCTATGGCATTAATGACCATGTTGATGGCATGATGATCCGCGGCGGCGAGCTCTTTTGTCACCACCACTATCGCGACGTCGTCAGCGAAACCCATCAAACTGGTTTTGGCTGGCATCGGGAGCCGTAGGACGCCATCGTAAATGGCATTCCAGAGCAGGGGTCCCAAAACGGAAGCCTGAGTGAATCCGTCCGAGTCTTTGTATGCCCTGGAGCCAGTGCTGCCAGATTAGCAATGTAATTCCTAAATCTGGAAACTTGTAAGAAAACTTTTGGTCTTAAAATGCTCATGTAAGTGGGAACCAACTCCAAGTCGTTATCCGTAGCCATAGCATAGTCGCGTTTTTTGGGGCCGTGCCAGTGGGCAAGCCACATGCTACTGGGGAAGTCACATGCACCTGGGTATCGCGTACAAATGTAGAGTTTCCTTAGTTGCGACTCACAACTTTCCCTCTCGTTTTAAATACATTTTTTATTATTCTAACCAGGAACAAAGCCCTCTCATGCTTGCTTGAAACTTACTATTAACATACAGATTTTAAATTTAAATGGTCTTTGAACTTAATTACATAAACTTCGTCGCTTCCAGTAATGTACTAAAAATAAATATCTAAAAAAACATCGTAGAAGAAAAACTTACACAAAATATTTAAGGCAAACGGGGCACTTATTCCTTCTCCTTCTGCATTAAATCCAACGCATGAATAGTTACCGGCAGTGGATCTTGTTACACCTTGCAGAACCAAAGAGTGGTTACTAATTATTATCCCTTGAGAAATGTTATGAAATAATGGTTGATCCTATAAGAAAAAGAAACAAAAATAATAACAGTTTTTATTAACATGTGAAAAACCAAAAGCAGTTCGTATATAAATATTATACAAATGTCGGATACTAATATTATTTGCATAGTATTCGGTACTGCGCACTATGTAATTGTTCTACTATTTGTGAACCTGCTCAATGAAGTTTAAAGCCGTTGCACGGTTACCAGTTTGTCGCCAAAACTGGTCTTTTTATACCCGGTACTCGAAGAGTATAAGGATACATATATTAGATTTGTGGTGATAGTGGATGTGTGTACCACGCAGAAGGAAGCGTTTCCGATCCCATAAAGTATATACATATATTCTTAATCAGCATCAATAGCCAATCCAGTCTTTCCGTCCGTCTGTCCGTCTTCACGAGCGCCTAGATCTCAGAGACTGTAACATCTAGAGCAACCAACTTTCCATCCAATCTGCTGGGATATCAATTCAACAAAGTGTAGTTTAAAATTTTGCCACGCTCCCTTCCACCGAAAGGACGAATATCTGTGGAACACATAATTTATAAGATACCAGAAACTCAAAACCGCAGAATCATGGAAAAGAACCGTATCTACCAGATTGCCGAATCTGGATCAGGTCGGACCACTATTATAGCCAGCAGGAACAAATTAAATTTTAGTGGCTACGCAACGCCTTTTAAGCGCTTACCCATCTCTCTCTTTCTCTCGCACACTCTTCCACGACATATATATGTAGATAAATTTGAATGTAGATGCAGTAATGTAGAAGACAGATATAAAAAACAAATATAGAAAGAAATGGAAACAGATAACTTCTAATATATACAATTTTTCCAAAAGGGTTCAATTAAAATTTTTTTAATTATCTTTATTGGGTAAAATTAAATTTGACCCTTTTGCGCACATACATATAACAAATTTCATAAACTGTAAGCTCCCATGTACATACATATGTAAACTGACTAAGTACCGGGTATAAAGCAGAGCCGCATCCTTGGTCGCGGCTCACAACGTTCTTATTTGTTTTTATATCCGGTACTCGAAGAGTATAGGGGTATATTAGATTTGTGGTGATAACGGTTGTGCGTAACGCCCAGAAGGAAGCGTTTCCGATCCCATAAAGTAAATATGTTCTTGATCAGCATCAATAGCCGAGTCGATATAGCCATGTCTGTCTGTCCGTCCGTCCGTCAGTCTGTCCGTCCGTCTTCATTTGCGCCTAGATCTCTACTAAAGCTAGAGCAACGAAATTTAGTATCCAGTCTCTTGTGTGATCACACTACTCCAAATTTGTTGCAAAATTTCGGCCCGCCCTCTTCCGACCGCACAAAAGACGAAAGTCAGTGGCATACACAATTTTGAAGATACGAGAAATCTAAAAACGCTGAATCATAGAGAATGACCATTTTTATGAGAGCGTTAAATCTGGATCAGATCTGATCATTATTATAGATACAATAAAGAAAGCCGTTTCGAAAGTCATCGTTCCCTCTCGCTCTCTCTCACACGCAGCCCCATTTGCTTTGCTTATTCGTATAAATGAGCGCCTAGTTCTCAGAGACTATAAGAGCTAGAGCAACCAAACTTTCTACCCAAGCTCCTGTGATACCGAACCAGCACAAGTATGTTTTAAAATTTTTCCACGCCCCCTTCCGCCCCCACAAAAGACGAAAATCTGTGGAATCGACAATTTTTAAGATAAATGAAAACCAAAAAAGGCAGAATCATGGAAAATTACCATAACTACCAGATTGCCAAATCTCGATCAGATCGGATCAATATTATGGCCAGAAGAAACAAATTAAATTTCAGTGGCTAAGCAACACCTGCCAAGCGCTGACTCATTCCCTCTCTCTCTCTCTCTCGCAAACACTTGTAGGTCTCGAATATGTAGTTATACATTTAAATGTAGAAATGTAGAAGCAGATGTAAACAAAAATGGAAACATGTATACAAATTCCAAAAATGGTTTGACTTCATTTTTTGAAATATTATTTTTGCGCAAAATTTAATTCGTCTCTTTATAATAAATTGGCTGGCGAAAATTCTCTAGCTGAACCCTCCATGAGGGTGCCGGCTGGGCAATGGGCACTGCATTATCCCGGACAAGGGTAATGCATTGTCGCTTGCTCCGTCCGAGGCAATGCAGTGTCTAGCTAAGGCAATGGTCCAGCGTCTTCTCGACCTCGAGTCGGGGGAGCGGGGTCAGGGCCATGGCTAGAGGTGCCTGGCGGGTAGGCCTAAAACGCTAGGGGGTGGTTCCCCCGAAAAACATTAACCACGTATGGACCTTCGGGCCAAGTATGGAGCGGAAAGAGGAAGAAACACGGGTTGCGATGTCAACCCAAACGTCGGTGGGAAGCTAGGCTGCTACCACCGGCGGGCACGGGGAGGAGCAATCCTCTCTGCGTGTCGCTAGTGGCCACACCTCGGACGTGACGGGAGCAGGTCACGTCAGTTGCAACACTACTGCCACAACACCCCGCTGTAGGATGAGCCGCGTAGGTGCCGTTGTCGAGGCAGACTCGGACCTGGAGAGCGTGCTGTCCATCAGCAAAACAGAAGAGGATAGCCTTCTTCGCTCGCCTGAACCAGGTACCAGCTCCCTGCACAGGGAAGGGCCGAAGCGTTCGAGGGAGAGTATGAGGACCAAAGCCCAATACAAGGCGGCCATCAAAATAGTAGGCAGGCTACAAGGCAAGGCGGATATTTTCCAGGAGGAGAAATCCAAGCTAGCTTGGGCCGAGCTGAAGGAGGAGGAGGAGGGCCGTAAGTACTACGCGCAGGTGCCACAAATGAAGGCATCGACAAGTCAGCACGCCAACAAGGTGGAAGAGTTGCTGGCTACCAAAAGGCAGCGCTCGACCGATAGTGCCGTCACTCCGGCGAGCAAGCGTCAACGCGGGCCCAAGAGAGCGGAACCTCCACCTAAACAGGCAAAGCAGGGGTCAAGCGAAAGGATCAGTGATGTGTTCAAGAGACACCTGATCGTAGCGCTCATCGAGAGACGTGATGAGAATGGGAGGATGACAGCGGCGCAGTGGAAAATGGTCCACGCGCGGCTGGTAGACTCCCTGTTTACAAGGATGGAAGAGAACCCAACAGCTCCCATGCCCACCTTCGATGGTGCTGGGTGGCTGAATGGGGTCAAAATCCTGAAATGTAAGGACGACCCGACGCTGAAGTGGCTGACGAAAACGGTCTGCCAACTGGAAGCGATGTGGGAGGGGGCCAAGCTGGAGGTGGTGGACAGGGAGCTAGTCCCGTCCATACAAAAGGCGAAGGTGCTCCTCCCCATCGCAATCCAAGGGGACCGTGCGCTGAAGCTCCTTCAGCGACAAAACCCAGAGATACCGACTGCTGACTGGAAGGTATTGCATGCTGGTAGCCCATTACCCAACGAGGGGGGCCAGCATGTGATCCTCTAGATCAACAAACCAGCGGAGGATCAACTTTACCCCAAGTACGGGAAAATGACCGCAAAAGGACGCACACACCCTGCAGGCAGGCGACGTGGAGAAGGACCTCGGTCTGGATACCATAGTAGAGGCCGCCCAGGGTATGGCGTTGGACGACACGCTCGAAGAAGAGGACGGTGACCTGACCGTAGTAGTCAACCCGTCGTATGCAGGGGAGCCAGCTGCTCATGAAACTGAGTGTGCTGCAGCTCAACTTGCATAAGAGCAAGACAGCATTAGCGGAGCTCCACACTGCCATGGAGCAAGGGCCTGCTGACATAGCTTTGGTCCAGGAGCCCTGGATTGCATCAGGCAATTCGGTGGCCGGGCTACAGCTCTCAAATTACAACACACTCTACTCAACACCGGTAAGCAGGAATAGAACTGTCATACTAGTACGGAAAGGAATCCACGCTTACCTTATGTCTCATTACAGCACAGACGACCTGACAGTAGTTATGCTGGAAAGTGAGGAGAAGCGCCTTCTGGTAGCCTCCTGCTACATGGCGCACGACAGGTCCGCACCACCAGAAGAACTAAGGAGTCTGGTGGAAGAAGCCGACTCCAAAGACTACCAACTGATCGTTGGCTCAGATGCTAATGCTCACCATAGTGTGTGGGGAAGCCCTGATATTAACGACCGACGTGAGTCAATCCTAGACTTTATACTAACAAATAACATAGCTGTAGCAAACGTGGTGGAGGAATACACCTACATGGGTCCCACCTCGTCAAACGTGCTAGATCTAACTCTCGCAACGGGAAAGAGTACTGACATATCTGGATGGAAGGTCCTCGAAAGACCTTCCTTCTCAGACCACAGGTACATTCAATTCAAGTGCGAATTTAAATACACTCCGAAAGTGATAGTCTATAGAAACCCCCGGAACACAAACTGGGAGAAGCTTAGAAAGACAGTCACCTCGAAACTCGCGAGCCCGGTCTCAGTGAAATCCGCGGAGGATATAGAGAAGTCCTTAGAGACCCTATCTACGGAACTGCTAGAGGCATACCACACAGCATTCCCACCCTCTAGAACAAGAAAGAAGTCCAAACCCTTCTGGTGGAATCGAGACCTCTCTCTGCAAAGAAACAACCTCATGGCATTTTTCAAGCTCGCTAAACTAGCGAACGACGAGAACATCAACGAGGAATACAAGACGCTATCAAGGGAATACAAGAAGGAAATACGTAAGGCACGGCGCAGCTCATGGAAGAACTTCTGCTCCAGCATTGAGAAAGTGCCTGAAACGGCTAGGCTGAGGAAGCTGCTGTCAAAGCAACCCACAGTACAAAGTCAACTCAAACTAGACAACAGACAGTGATCGGAGGGCAGCAAAGAAGCCCTAACGGCACTAATGGAGGCCCACTTCCCAGGATGCACCGAGGTCACCGATGCTGAAAAGCATCAGGACCTAGCAACTGAGGAACAAACACCCCCAACAGATCTGATAACCCCAAAGAAAATCCAATGGGCTATAGATTCCTTCACGGGCATAAAGGCACCTGGACTGGACGGAATATTCCCAGCCATGCTGCAAGTGACCAAAGAGGTGATCACCCCATGGCTTCTCGTAATATACGCAGCATGCCTAAGAACAGGCAATATCCCGATCCAATGGAGAACCTCTAGAGTTGTCTTCCTCCCAAAAGCAGGAAAGTGCAGCCATGTGAGTTCCAAGGATTACAGACCGATAAGCCTAACCTCTTACTGAAAACATTAGAAAAGCTGCTGGATCTACATATTAGAACCAAAGTAAGCGGACTAATGTCAACCAACCAACACGCCTACACCAAGGGAAAATCGGTGGAAACAGCACTGCACTCGCTAGTAGCTACCGTCGAGAAAGCCCTCAACACTAAGAAATATGCACTTGGAGTATTCGTAAACATATCCGGAACATTCAATAACGTCGCTACAGAAGCAATAATGGACTGCCTAGAAGCTACCAGCACCCACCCGTCAATCAACCTCTGGATAAAGAACCTTCTAGACTGTAGACGGGTGCAATCAGAGTGGGGCACCGCCTCCATGGTCAGAGGTGCACACAGGGGCACACCCCAGGGTGGAGTCCCGTCACCCCTGCTATGGACCCGGTGGTCGACAACTCATCAAGAGATTCGAAAGGAAAGCCCCAAAAATAGCAGCTTATGCAGACGACATAAGCGTACTTATCACGGGTGTATGTCCATCGACTCTCAGCTCCATAATGGAACGAACACTCAGGGAGATATGTGAGTGGGCAGATGGAGTAGGACTCAGTATCAACGCGGACAAAACGGACCTCATCCTCTTCACCAAGAGATACAAGGTACCAACATGGGTCCCCCCGAAAGTCAACCAAAAAAGGCTAACCCCTAAAGCACAGGTCAAATACCTCTGCACAGTACTGGACAGTAAGCTGGCATGGAGACCCAATGTAGTAGAGCGGGTGAAAAAGGCCACCAATGCACTATATGCATCCAAGAAGATGCTTAGTAGCACATGGGGCCTGTCTACATCTCGGTAGTGCGACCAACTCTGCTGTATGGAGTCCTAGTGTGGTGGAAAGCCACTGCACTATGGGGAATTTGACCACTTTTTGTGGCCTAAATTAATAACTTCCAAACCAAGCAATATTTTTAAGTTCGGTTTTTTGATATGAGTTAATAATAGTAAGAGGAAGATATTTTGAAAAAATGGGCGTGGTAGCTCTTTTCTATACCCACTACTCGAGAGTACCGTCCTTATGAGCGCCTAGATCTCAGAGACCATAAAAGTTAGATGAACCAAATTTTGTATCCAAGCTCCTGTTATATCACACTTTAACAAGTAAAGTACAAAATTTCGCTCCGCCCTTTTCCGCCCACGTAAAGAACGAAAATCTGTGGCTTGCACAATTTTGATAGTACCAGAAAACTGAAAACGCAGAATAATAGAGGTTGACTATTTCTATCAGGATGTTGAATCTGGATCAGATCGGATCAATAATATAGCCACAATGAAGAGAGCCATTTTCTCTCTCTCACACAGGTTATCTAATAAAAATGCAAATTGCGCCAAAAGAGGGAAAAATAGGAAATTAAGCCAATACGTGTTAACTCAGAATTGACAACGCTACAACAAACAATTGGACGAACACCTAAACAATTCTAAACTCTTTTACATAATCCTTTCCAAAGTTGAAATTTGTTAATAAAAATCCAGCATTAGAAGCGCTTATAAAACGACAAAATACTAGTATACACACGCACAATTTCTACGATGTTTTATATTAAACACACAGTGCAAACCTGCCAAATCAGTGTTCAAGACTTGATTTTCTTCTAATTGTGTTGCCATCAGAGATATTAAGAACAAAACTCAGTGCAAAAATTAACAAAACTTAGCCGCACGTGTTATCGATAAAAACAGCTGACTTAACAGCTGTTATTCTTACATGGGGCTATTAAATTTAACATTTTGAGTATGGCGCATAACGGTCTGATATTTTCTAAATGCGTTAACAGTACATTTGTGCTAATTCGAAAACTTTTAAAAATCATGCAAATGCCAGATAAAGTGGTCATTTTCCCCATAGTGCACTGAAAAGAAGACGTACCACAAGCTAATGGAACGAACCCAGCGGCAGGATTTGCTCTGTATAACGGGAGCGCTGAGGTCAACGCCAACCAAAGCACTCGAAACAATACTCGGAATCGACCCCCTAGGCTGACTGCAAGCAAGGCGGCACAGCGCTTGATTGCGTCGGGGAACATGTCTCCTCAAAGATTCAGGCATAGTTCAATTGGAATCGACATAATCAGTTCAACCGACTACATGGTCCCCCAAAACGTGCCTTGAAGTAAAAACAAACCTCCTCATGGGACCCGAAGACTGGAAAGCGGGACGGGACCAGACTCAACACCTCAACATGTACACTGACGGCTCCAAGTTGAATGAAGGAGTACGAACCCTGAAATAAGGGCGTCGTATAAGCTACCCGACCGATGCAGCATATTCCAGGCGGAAGTCTTTCCCATCAAGAAGGCAGCAGAGGTCGCTCAGCCCACAGAGCTACCGCACAATACGGTTAACATATTCGTTGACAGCCAAGCAGCGATAAAATCCATGCAGTCATCGGCGGTCAGTTCCAGAAGTGTCCTGGCAAGCAGGAAGGCATTAGACTCACTAAGCACGACTAAGTCAGTGCAGATATATTGGGTTCCCAGTCACCAGGACATCGAAGGAAACAAAGAGGCGGACGTTTTGGCTAAGGAAGGCGTCGGGCTGGCAAACGAGAGGACAGAAAGCGTGCCAGTCTCCCTAAGGACGCTACAAAGCGACCTGGAGAAGCAGGCCAAAATGAGGACAGACAGCAGGTGGAAGAACACCACCACCTGCAGAATCTCGAAAATCATGTGTAAGGAACGCTATGATAATCTCAGCCACTATCTGCTGCATCTTCCACGGAAGGATTGCAGACTGTTAGTCGGCATACTAACAGGCCACTGCCTGGCTGCGTCGCATGCAACCAGGCTGAACATCAGTAACAGTGACATCTTCAGGAAATGCAATCAGCCCGGGGCTGACGAAACCCTGGAGCATCTCAACTGCCGGTGTCCGGCTCTCTTAAGGGCAAGGAGAATGTACCTGGGCGCACCGATGCTGGTATTACTGGAGGATGCCTTCAAGAGGTCGCCAGGGAAACTGCTTGCCTTTGCTAAAAACACCTCGATTCTGGGGGACTTCGGAACCTCAGAAGCACCCTCGTAAGGTCCATACAAAGATCCGGATTACTAAGGGCCTTTTTTGGCCTATGAGAGGTCCCGTCGAGTGCCGTCCGGGATAACCTAATCTAACCTAACCAATGTTCAACCATTTTTGACCTTTTTATATATTGAATGTTATCTCTTTTTGCAAGTTTTTACTAGAGGAAACTAAGGCAACACTATATGCCGCCACCAATATAATCACTGCGTCGTCAGAGTTATATTTTTTCCTTTTTATACACGGCACTCGAAGAGTATAGGGGTATATTAGATTTATGGCCTTTGCCGCGGCTCACCACGTTCCCCTCTTTTAATTTCGTTTTAAATTTCAAAATGGGCGACCAAACACGTTTTAGGTTCTTGATCACACTATATTAGTTACGTTCCACACAAACAAAATATATAGCAGATTCCTATAAAAAATGTATATAAGTAAAAATTATATTTATCTCGTATTCTCTTCTGTATTTATTTATTTATTTCAATTAACAATTATCTGCTAATAATGATATATAAATTAGGAAGAGAACTAAAGATAATCTATACTAAAATTAAAAAATTAAAATTACATGTTAACAGAGTTCAGGTGGTTGTAAATACTAAATGCTATATGTTTAAGGGTTGATATGATATGGCAAAGGTTATTATAATTATATCATAAACCCTGAAAGGTTCATGCTGGGCATAGTTTGACCTGTAGTATGCACATACATCGAGGGTACACTGTTCCCAGTAACAAATCAACAGCAATACTTTATTGCATAAATACAAATCTATCAGCGACACTTTGTCGCTGACATAAACAATCTCTAAAGAGCCCAACACATTCCCAGCGCAACGTAATACGATCGCACTTGAATGTAGCGGGCAACGGCCAGAACCTAGTCAGCATAAATGCAGGGTTCTGACCGTATATACATAATATACTATGTGCATGCGCCTCTCCGTTCTTCAGCAACGTTTCCGTTGCTTAATATATACAAACACAAACACACATACATATACTTATGTATGTCGCTGCTCCGCCGCTGGCTCTGCCAGCGTAGCAATGGGCAGCGTTAGGCTAAGCTAATCCATAAGAGAAACGTAAGAATGATTATTGAAATATACTTGACTGCGACCAGACGTGTCGGAGTCACAAAGCAAACTTGGTGAAATTCTTTAAACTTTTCTACATGGCGACCGTGACATGGTCCTGTAGGACCTGAGGAACCAAATCAATACGAATCAATACTGAGTGAGTACAGGGAAAGCTCTTGGGCAAAAGACCAGACGCAGTGTCCCCCTCCGTGGGACACTGCAGATAAGAATTCAGATGAACTTAACGAAATAGAGCGAGCCCTGTCCCTCAGATAAATATAAAACAAAAAAAACAAAAAACTAACTACCACTCGTCGTCCAGCCCGAAGAATTGGATGCCGCCGATGAGGCATTGGCTCATTCCTTCGATGCCTTGCCCAAGGGCACCTTCAACTTTAACGACTTCAAGCGCGTCTACTCTAACGAGGAGGAGGCCAAGTCCATCCCGTACTTCTTCGAGAAGTTCGACACCGAGAACTACTCGATCTGGTTCGGAGAATACAAATACAGCGAGGAGCTGTCCAAGGTGTTCATGTCGTGCAATCTCATCACTGGCATGTTCCAGCGCCTCGACAAGTTGCGCAAGCTGGCCTTCGCCTCCGTGTGCCTCTTCGGCGAAGACAACAACAACATCGGAAGAAGCGACAACTGACCAGCAAGCGTGAGGGGCAGGCCGCCTCTTACGCCTACGATGGAGCATCAGCGAGCCAACCGGCGACGACCAGCTGATGCAGACGAGCATGATGACAGCCGAAATTTTTTTTTTTTTTGATAAAACTATTAAAATAAGATACATACGATATAAGAAAACCATTGTAAAATTGAGCGGAACTCTTTCTGCCCGATAGCGGTGTAGCCTGTAAAGCTATACGAACAAATAGGAAGGAAACTGTAAAAGAATATTCAAATATCAATCCATAATATATGGGAAATAATCGTATAGGTAAATTTGAAAATATACGATACACCCAAAATGGGGCTAATCGAAAATAATATATAATATATACCTATTATGTATAATAATATATACATATCTATTTTTGCACATGTTAGGTATTGCCAGAAATTACTTACAACCCCCTTCACTAAACAAAAAAAAAGGAGATCATACCTAATATGCGGAAAATATAATATAGAAAACAAATATAGAAAAAAAATTGTATGAAATGTCCTGCCCGCAGAATAAATTGTACTTTTTTTTTACAATGAAGAAATTCCTCGTAAAATTTTTAACAGTTTGAACATATTATGGCTACTACTTCTGGAATTCCATCTCCAAAATAGGCCCTCTAGAGCCTGTGGTATCAGGCCTAAGGCTAACGAAAATATTAAGAGATTCAAAATTCTTATATTTCCCGGTTTTGGGTTTAATTATGTCATGTGTTTATTTTCTTCGTAATGTGTTTTATGTGCGTTGATGTTTTCGGATTATTATGATTATTAATAAAAATCCTTTGCTTTCACTACTTCTTGCTACTGCTACTTCTTGTCATTTTGACAGAGGAGTCCTTCGTTTTCAAAGTGATTGGAAATTTTTGTTTCCGACCTAATTTGCGTATGGCCAATTTTGTTGGAGAAGTATGAAGGCCTTTAGGCTACGTTAAGAAATTCAAGATTCGTCTGAACCATTGTTATTTCGGTTATAACTGGTTACTAGGCAATCTGTTTTTGTCCATTATGCATTGCATAAATTGCATAAATTGCTAGTGCAGGCATAGCAGACATAAAAATAATTATTATCTTTGACAGGGACGAAACTCGTCCTATATGTTCGATGTTTAAGTTTTTCACAATACTAGACCGAGTTGGTCTAAAGGTTCATACATACATATATATGTATTCAAATATGGACGTCTATGTCCACGTTTTTCCGACATCGTTATTTTACACGAACACTGGCTTTCAAAGTTATGAAATGATCCCAGTAAATTTCAAAATAGATACATTCATCTAAAGATTCATCTAATGTCCCATGGACGTACGTCCATGTTCGACGTTTAAGTTTTTCAAGTTGTACTACACTAAGTTGGTCTAAAGATTTATCTAATCTATGTCCACGTTTTTCCTACATCAATTTACCGTTATTTTACACGAACACTGGCTTCCAACAGCACTGCCTACCATGTCTACATGCTCCACATGTACGTCCAGGTTCAAGGCTTTTCAACATTAATTTAATGTTAATTTAACTATGGACACTGACTTTGAAAGTTAAGAAAGTTCAAAGTTATCTGAAGTCGAATCTCCCTCAGCATCTTTGTTGACCCTTAGTAGGTCATTGTAAGCCAAACGCTTGTTTCAAAATTTTCGTGGAAATCAGGAACCCAGAAGTGGTACCGACCACGGTAGATGACTATCGATGGCCAGAAAAGTCATTTAAAGTAAAAAAAACAACAAGTCCTGAAGTCACTTCCAGGCAACGAAGATCAAAGTAGACAAAAATCCTGCGCAGGAAATAAAATAGTAGAATTGCCCAGGCAATCTACAGAAAAAGCTTTAAAGCCCAACGTATTCGAAGTCATAAAAAAATGACGAGGTACGTAAAGTATGACGTTAGCGATTTATATACTAATGGAACCTTCGACTTAGGTCAATTCTTCCAAAGGCTTGAAATGCAAGCCGGTATACATAAAATCAGCCAACTCAAAGTGGCACCGTGGGAAAATATCTTTGAACATGTTTCAATAGATAATTTCAAGAAAATGGGCATTAAAAAAATTGAAAACATTAAGAGTAGCGCTACTCAACCCGGTGACCCTAATAATAAAAGATCAAGAAAAAGAAGCAATTTTGTCTACAAACTAAAACGATCCTATATAATATAGCTAAGGCTATATTTGAGTCTTTTATTCTGAAGTACGGTCCAATGAAGACGTTCATTACGGACATAGGAACAGAGTATTAGGATTCATTCATAAATGACGTTCAAATAGTTAAACAAAAAGAAACATTTTTTTTAACATCTTCTGCCTACCATCAACAGACTTTTCATTAAAAAAGCAATTTTTTTTTTATTATTCATGGAACCTACATACATAACATGTGCAGAGGTATATATATATATGAAAAAAAAAATAAAACAAAATTATTATAGTATAAATAAAAATAAATCAAAAAAATTCTTTTAGATACAAAAAAAAAAAATATATATATATATATATATATAAAATAAAATTAAAAATAAATAAGTAAAATAACTTCACTAGGTTATGTTATTTTTCAAAAGGAGGGAGATGTAGCATGCACATATATCGAGGGTACACTGTACCCAGTAACAAATCAACAGCAATACTTTATTGCATAAATACAAATCCATCAGCGACACTTTGTCGCTGACATAAACAATCTCTAAAGAGCCCAACACATTCCCAGCGCAACGTAATACGATCGCACTTGAATGTAGCGGGCAACGGCCAGAACCTAGTCAGCATAAATGCAGGGTTCTGACCGTATATACATAATATACTATGTGCATGCGCCTCTCCGTTCTTCAGCAACGTTTCCGTTGCTTAATATATACAAACACAAACACACATACATATACTTATGTATGTCGCTGCTCCGCCGCTGGCTCTGCCAGCGTAGCAATGGGCAGCGTTAGGCTAAGCTAATCCATAAGAGAAGCGTAAGAATGATTATTGAAATATAGTTGACTCCGACCAGACGTGTCGGAGTCACAAAGCAAACTTGGTGAAATTCTTTAAACTTTTCTACAGACCTAAATAGGGGTAATCTGATAGATCTAAAAGAACAAGTAGAACGAGAGGGAACCGTAAAGTCAATCTCACTCAAGAGAGTTTGGGAGTCCACCATCCCGAGAAGGAGCTTGTGCACGAAAATTACCCCATTGCATATTCTGCGATGGTGTAACGAAGGTAGGTCAATAAGTTTTAGCCTAGATCGGTAAGGTGGCAGGGTCCTACCAGAGTCCCAGTGTAAATTACGAAGAGCGAAAATTAAAAATTGTTTCTGAACTGATTCAAGAATAGCTTGCTGCTCCTTATACTGTGGGCTCCACACACAGGAACAATATTCGGGCGCACTAACGAAATGTACAATTGTTTGGTCACATACGGGTCGTCAAACTCCTTGGACCAACGCTTGATGAATGCTAGAACACCCTTAGCTTTATTAGCTGTCGCAGCTATGTGGCTATTAAAACACAGTTTATGATCAAATAATACTTCAAGATCATTTGAACTCGAAAATCGATCCAATACATGATTACGAAGAGAAAAAGATACAAAATGTGGAGCCCGACGGTAAAATGTCATAAGCTTGCATTTCGAGAGGTTCAAAAATAGAAGATTACTTGAGCACCACAATAGCAATTCATTTAGGTCCAGTTGAAGGTTTGTGTGCAAGTACCAGACTGAGTAGGGCAGACAGATTTTAACGTCATGCGAATAAATTAATGTATGAGAGAATGTTATAACTTGGGGTAGGTCGTTCACAAATAAAATGAAGAGGAGCGGACCCAAATGACTACCTTATGACACACCAGATTTAACGTTAACGATCTCTGATAAAACATTAGTAAATAAGACCCGTTGTGCACGATTAGAAAGATACGACGAAATCCAACTTAGAAGATTATTAGGGAAACCTAATAAGGATAGCTTCTGAATTAAAGAGTATGGTTAACCGAATCAAATACCTTGCTAAACTCTGTAAAAATAACGTCAGTTTGACTTCATTCATTTGCGCCTATATCTCATAGACTATTAAAGCTAGATTAACCAAGTTTTGTATTCAGTCTCCTGTGTTATCACACTACTCAAAGTGTATTTCAAAATTTCGTCCCGCCTCCTTCCACCCCCACAAAGGACAAAAGTCTGTGGCATACACAATTTTGAAGATACAAGAAAACTAAAAAAGCAGAATCATAGAGAAAGACCATTTCTATCAGAGTGTTGATCATATAGAATCATTATTATAGCTACAATGAAGAAAACCATTTCGAAAGTCATCGTTCCCTCTCGCTCTCTCTCACACGCGACCCCATCTGCTTTGCCCATTCGTATTTTGTGACGCCTAGTTCTCAGGGACTATAAGAGCTAGAGCAACCAAACTTTCTATCCAAGCTTCTGTAATATCAAACCAGCACAAGTGTATTTCAAAATTTTGCCACGCCCCTTTCCGCCCCCACAATGGACGAATATCCGTAGAATCTACAATTTTTAAGATAAATGAAAACCAAAAACGCAGAATCATGGAAAATTACCGTGTCTAACAGATTGACGAATCTTGATCAGGTCGGATCAATATTATGGCCAGAAACAAACTAAATTTCAGTGGCTACGAAACGCCTGCCAAGCGCTGACTCATTCCCTCTCTCTCTGTCGCAAACACTTGTACATCTCAAATATGTAGTCATACATGTAGAAATGTAGGAGCAGTATACAAATCATATGCAAACAAAACTGGAAACATGTATAAATATTCCTAAAATGGTTTGACCTCAATTTTTGAAATATTATTTTTTGCCCAAAATTTAATTGCATAAATCGTAAGCTCATATATGTATGTATATACTGACTGAGTACCGGGTATAAGGTAGAGCCGCGGCCTTCGCCGTGGCTCACAACGTTCCCCCTCGTTTTATGTTGGATCTGGAGCCCTTCTTGTGAAGCGGTATTATGTGGGACTCACTCCAAATTACGGGGAGACAAGACTGTTCCAAAGATAGATTGAAAAGAAAGGTTAAGACTTGGCATAGGGACTGGGCACAATGTTTTAAAATGCAACTAGGAACTTTATCAGGATCAGCAGTAAATGAAATTTTCAAAGATTTCAAGCCATCAAGCACAACGCTTTCCTCTAAATATGTTTGAAAGATGCTATTAGAGTGAAGCAAATGGTAGGG
Organism: Drosophila affinis; assembly: GCA_037356375.1. Lineage (NCBI taxonomy): Eukaryota > Metazoa > Arthropoda > Insecta > Diptera > Drosophilidae > Drosophila > Drosophila affinis. Next base: position 21,099,482 of record JAZHFB010000003.1, read on the forward strand.
ATACGGAGTGGACGCGTTATAAATATGAGAGGAGTAAGACGACTGGAAAAAGGTTGCAAATAAGTTTGCAATGCCAGCAGCAGAAGATTCAGAATTGTTTAGATAATGAAGGGACGGAGGAAATGCATTGGACTTACGTTTAGAATTGACAAAAGAAAAGAATTTTTTAGGATCATTGCGGAAGTTTCTACTACAAAAAGAGAGGTAAAGATTGTAGCACAGACTATTAGTTGTTAGGAATTGAGAGCGGGCGGAAGAATATTGTACGAAGACAAGCAAGGAGCCAGTTTTCTGGTACTTTTTGAAAAGTCTGGATTTCCTATTCTTTAAGTATGACAAATTCCTGGAGAACCAGGGAGGCTTAGACGACAATGGTACAATAATCTCCGGAACATAAGTATTAAGGGCAGAGTTTAAAATTGTATATAATGAGTTGACTGTTACGTCAATATTCGGTAAGGAAAGAAGAGTGGACCAATCGAAATTCGAGAGTTGAATGTTTAAATTGTCGAAATCAGTTTTGCGAAAACACTTGATCCGATGAGGAGTCGAGGTAATGTTAACAGAACTAGAGCTGGTACACTCTAAAGTTATAGATAGCGTAGGATGGTATAGGTCTTCAGGAAGTGATAGTGGGGAGACTCTGGCAACTGTACCTAGAGAAGCATCCATAACGAAAATAAGGTCGAGGAGTCTGTTCCTATTGTTTTTAATAGAATTAATTTGGGCAAGGGAAACATCCGTTAGCTTATTGATAAATTCGTTATGAGTACTAGGAAGCAATTGGTTAGCGTCGTCGCAGGGCAGCCAAGAAAGAAGAGGTAAATTGAAGTCACCCATGGCCACAATCTGATCAGCACAACCTAACGAAGACACAACAGAATGGATAACAGAAAGGTGCTTTGAGTAGACCTCAGCATCAGAATTGGGAGGAATATATGAGCCATGCCAACACGGACTTTGACTGCAATGAGCTCAGTCCCATGGATATTGTTGAGAGGGAATAACTCCGATGAGAAGTCAGTTTTGACTGCAATCAGAACCGGCATAAAATGGTCACATGATGAAATTGTGACCAAAAATTTCATGATCATGAACAGTGGAGTTGAGCCATGTTTCGGAAAAACCGATAGCATCGAAATCGTAAGAGGCACAATCCGTATGTAATTAATTATCAGTATCTAATTTCAAAACCCGAGCGAAAGCTAGAAATTGTAGCCATACCCAGAATAGGTCTCGGTGCGGGGGCAGTAGCATTGGCGGTATCCTCAGCCGCAAGCACTTCCACCCTGGGAGCACACGCAGCTGTGCTATTAAGGTTATGCGACACGATTGGCATAGTGCTGTTTGAGGCGATAGCGATGGATGCCGAGTTTGAAGGGGCTCAACAGCCATCATGATAGCCGCGTCAGCATCAACAGGTGGGGGCCTAGAGGCGACAGCCACAAGTATACTTTAAGACGTTGATATTCAATGACTGCACCATCAAGTGGCCCAAGCGACACCAGCCAATGGCTGTTACGCGCGGATCCCAGGCTAGAACGCAGCCCACCGAACCGATCGCGGACATGCAGGAGAGATAGGTGTTAGACTAGTGTTCGAGGAAAAGTAGAACTAATCTAACTAAAGAAGCAAAGTAATTACTAATTACGGGAAAGATGTAAGAGTATCAGTAATTTAAGACTAGGACGGAGTTAGTGGTAGATATAATATGAACCCTAAATGGTTCATGCAAGGAGTAATTCGATCTACAAAGCGGAAGAAACAACGGTGTATAGTTCCTAGTGCTTCTAATAGGAATCCTGAAGTTTATGCGGCTCAACAGGTCAGGGCTCTCTACGTCACCCTTGATCAAGTTGCGCATAAAAATCACACCAAGCATTTTCCTACGATTAGCTAAGGTTGGAAGGTTTATTAAAAGCAATCTATTAGAGTAAGACGGCAGTCTCACACTTGCATCCCAGTTGAGGCCGCGAAGAGCAAAAAGTAAAAAGTTTTTCTGAACTGATTCTATACGGTCACGATGTACGTTGTACTGAGGGCACCATACACAAAAGCCGTATTCTTAAATCGGACGAACCAGAGAGGTGTAGAGAGTCTTTGTTATATAGGGGTCGTCAAATTCCTTTGACCACCTCTTTATAAACCCAAGCACGCCCCTTATTCACCATGGTAGAAATGTGTTCTATAAACTTTAACTTGGGATCTAATAGAACACCAAGATCATCAACCCGGGTAATTCTCTCAAGAGAACGACCACAAAGGGTGTAAGGAACCAGAAGGGCGCTGGAGCGATGAAAAGACATTACTTTACATTTTTAAGCATTAACGTTTAACAAATTTGCACAACACCAAGACTGAAATCTATCGAGATCGGATTGCAAAATGGATTGAAAAGTAATGTCCTTATACTGGACACAGAGCTTAACATCATCCGCATACATAAGTACTCGAGAGTATGTTAATACAGAAGGCAGGTCATTTATAAAGAGTGTAAGGAGCAAGGGGCCTAGATGGCTGCCCTGTGGTACACCCGAAGTAACCATAACTGGTGAGACAGGGAGCTTTTGAAAATGACTCTTTGAGACCTAGAACAAAGGTAGCTAGAGATCCATCTGAGGAAATTGGGCGGGAACCCTAGAAGGTCGAGCTTATGTGCTAGGAGGGAGTGGTTTACAGAGTCAAACGCTTCACTAAAATCGGTGTAAACAACATCCGTCTGCAAATTACCTTGAAAGCCTTTTATTATAAAGGAGGTAAACTCCAATAAATTTGTAGTGGTTGCTCTCCGCCTCAGAAATCCATGTTGTGATGGAGATATAAATAATCTACATAGGTGCTGCAGGTGCGGAGCTAAAATTTTCTCAAATACTTTAGGAATAGCGGATAACTTAGATATACCTCTGTAGCTTATTGCGTCAGACTTCCTACCTTTCTTATGGAGAGGAATTATAAAAGACTCCTTTCATATGGGGGGAAAACATGAAGAATTTCTGGATAGGTTGAATAGTTTAAGCAATGGCCCACACAGAGACTCGGCACAGTACCTGAGTACACAGCCGGGAACTCCGTCCGGACCTGGTGAGAACACCGGCTTTACTGTTCGGAGATCATGAAGCAACGAGCTTTCATTTAGCAAAGGACTGAAAATGCCGTTCGACCTCTGTAAACCGTAAACGTCCTGCGATAGGTAGTTTGGAAAAAATGGGCAAGATCGGCAATTGCCTGATCATTATCTGCCGACGTATTAAGGAAGGATAGCGAGGATGGGTGTGCGGACGTTCTACGCTTACTGTTCACGAAGCTGTAGAACTATTTGGGGTCCTTAGAAAAACGTATCCTGCATCGAGATAGGTAATTCTGATAGCATTGAGCGCAAAGAACTGAAAAGTTTGACCGAGCTATAACATAATGAAAAAGAGAAGAAGGAGAGCCAACTTCTTGAAATTTTTTATAACGTCTTTATTTTAAGTTTTTAAGACGGGATAACTCCTTGGTAAACCAAGGGGCTTTTCTTGATCTAATCGGACAGGAAAATGGGACACAAGAGACAAAAAGTGATTCCAGCTGCAGCTGTAAAATTCTATAAAAAGAACTTTGCGGTAAATCTTTAAGCAACAACAACAACATATTAAGCTACTATTGAAGTTGTGACTTCAAAAAGACATTTATATTCTCCGCGGGTGCTATTGCACTCAGGGGAATATATAAAGCCTGCAATCACGATGCTCAATAGCGAAAATATCGATAGTGAAAATATCGATATGGCTACTGAAGCCGAAAGGCATAACGCAATGCTCCAAACTCAACCTAATATTTTGTACAAATCAATAGATTTGTCGTCTGTGCAAGACTCCAGCGGTAATAACCCAAAGCGAAAACTCGGCTCACCCCAAGCCATTAAGAAAAAAATGTTTTTAAATAAACAGCCGAGCACCAGTAAAGCTGCAGCTGAAGCAGCAACTGAAGCAGCTTCGCAGAATCGTTATGCGCTCCTCTTTGCGAGCAACACGTCATCGATCTCCTCCGTCCAAGGATGGGTAAAACAATAATCGGAGGTGACTGGAACGCTTGGCATCCCTTCTGGGGTAACTACAGAACAAACCAACGCGGAGAGATGATATTTGAAGCGATACATAAAGAGCAATATAGCATACTTGAGACCAGAGCCCCCACTCTCTATCCATCAAATGGGCGCAACCCAACTGCACTCGACTTTGCGGCTTACAAAGGTATCAGTGACCGACTTTTGAGTATTGAAGACTGCATGGATTTATCCTCTGATCACTTACCCCTGGTAATTACTATACACACGCAGCCACTGCTATTCCCCACCAGGCAACGCCTCCTGCCAGTTGGATCGAACATCAGACTTTTTAAGAGCCTACTAAACTCTTCACTTCAACCAGAAATGGTACTCAACACCACTGAAGATGTGGACAACGCAGCAGAAAAACTCCAAGATGCCATAGCTGAAGCAGCGCGCCTAACTGCACCGCCCTCTCATCAAACACACTGTCAATACAGTCATAACATTCCACTGACTCCGCAGGCAGAAAATCTTCTGGCATATTAGCGGTGGACTAGGAGTCGCTGGCTACGAACACGTACGGCAAGTGCCAAAAGATTATACAATGAGGCCTCTAGGCAACTCAAATATCTTCTAGCGGATCTACAAAATGAACGCATTAGCGATGCCTTAAAACAAGCTGACTCACCAGCCCTGTGCTGAATTCAGACTTTGGAGATTCACACGAAAACTTAAGAGGCAACCTTTGTGTCAACATCCCATCCGCAGCTCATCTGGCTCATGGCTCATGGAAGATGAAGCTTTTGCAGATCACCTCCAGGAACAATTCAGTCACTGTTGCCAACCGAATCGCTAAACATCAAGGAAATTGAGGAGAACCAGATCCCACCAAGCGAAGGAGGCACCACGATTAAAGCATGCACCAAGGATGAGGTCCTGGAATTAATTAAAAATATAAAAGCTAAAAAGACGCCGGGACACGAAAATAGATGGCACAATCCTCAGAGCGCTGCCAGAATCCACAATCGAATATTTTGTAGTTCTGTGCAATGCCATTCTTCGCATCCAACACTTCCCAGTCTTCTGGAAACATGCTATGATTGTGATGATTCCAAAGCCAGGCAAACCCGCTGGAGAAATTGCCTCGTACAGACCAATTAGCTTGTTATCAGTACTATCCAAGGTATTTGAAAGAATACTTTTGCGACGAGTGCTTGGACAGCTGGATCTAAGAGGGTCAATACCAGACCACCAATTTGGATTAAGGAGTCAGCATGGAACCCCGGAACAAATACACAGAGTTGCCCATCACATATTGGGTTCTTTTGAAAAAAGGGAATACTGTTCAGCAGTCTTTCTAGATGTCAAACAGGCCTTTGATCGCGTCTGGCATGTGGGACTCCTGAACAAGATAAGAGCTGCTCTCCCACAATACTTCAAACTGCTAGCCTCGTACCTGACAGGAAGAAGCTTTGCAGTCGCAAAAGGACAAGCTATATCAACGATTCGGCAAGTAAGAGCAGGTGTTCCACAAGGAAGTGTTCTCGGCCCCACACTATATACCTTGTACACGGCAGACATGCCGCTGCCCTCACCTAGCACTGGATTGCTAATAGCAACATACGCAGATGATACGGCAATACTAAGCAGCAGTCCATCTGAGCTTGAAGCATCAGAACTACTACAGGCATATTTAGACGAGTTAAAGAGCTGGACGGAACGCTGGTGTATAACCATTAATACACTGAAATCAGTGCACATCACCTTTGCCACCAGAAGAGGGGACTGCCCCGAGGTCACACTGGGATCTCCGATACCAAGAGCCACCAAAGTAAAATATCTGGGCGTCACATTTGACAGACGACTAACATACGGCCCACACATCACTCAGACAGTCAAAAGCTGCAAATTAAAGTTAAAAAAATTGGACTGGATGCTGAAAAGTTCTAACAAATTGTCGCTTCGTAGCAAAAGAACAATTTACAATGCTATTGTAGCACCAGTCTTCACAGACGCAATACCGCTCTGGGGAACTGCTGCGAGGACCCATATAAAACGACTGCAAACGATGCAAAACAAGGCCTTGGGAAGATGGACTGAAACAGTTTGGTTTGTTAGAAACGAAGTCTTGCATAATGATCTCAATATCCCTACCATAGCTGAACTAATTGGACGACACAGCTCAAGATACAGGGATAGGCTTACTACTCATCCAAACCAACTTGCAACAAGCCTAGCCATAAATACTAACAGGCGAAGGCTCAAAAGACTGCACCCATTAGACTCTCGAAATGATTTAAGCCTTTAGAAACTGTAAATTGTAATTTGTAAACAGTCATAAATTTCAAGTTAGAGTTAAGTTTGATACTCATAGTTACAAGGGCAGTTTGCCAACTCAATGTTAAGGTTACCTAGCTATAAATGCGCTATAGAGTTATAAGACAAGAAGCGGTATCAAATAAATTAAATTATAAAACGAGAGGGAACGTTGTGAGCCGCGGCAAAGACCGCGGCTCTACCTTATACCCGGTACTCAGTCAGTATATACATATGTACATACATATATGAGCTTGCGATTAAGCAATTTATTATATGTTCGCAAAAGGGACAAATTACAAAAAAAATGTCCAAAAAATAATATATCAAAAAACGAAGTAAATTTTTGGAATATTATACATGTTTCCGATTTTGTTTGCATATGATTTTTACATCTTCTTCTATATTTCTACATGACATGTATAACTACATATTTGAGACGTACAAGTGTTTAGGACAGAGAGAGAGAGAGGGCATGAGTCAGCGCTTGGCAGGCGTTGCGTAGCCACTGAAATTTAATTTGTTTCTTCTGGCCATAATATTGATCCGACCTAATCCATTTTCGGCAATCTGGTAGATATGGTAATTTCCCATGATTCTACGTTTTTGGTTTTCATTTATCTTAAAAATTGTGGATTCCACAGATTTTCGTCTTTTGTGGGGGCGGAAAGGGGCGTGGCAAAATTTTGAAATACACTTGTGCTGGTTTGATATTACAGGAGCTTGGATAGAAAGTTTGGTTGCTCTAGCTCTTATAGTCCCTGAGAACTAGGCGTCACAAAATACGAATGGGCAAAGCAGATGGGGTCGCGTGTGAGAGAGAGCGAGAGGGAACGATGACTTTCGAAATGGTTTTCTTCATTGTAGCTATAATAATGATTCTATATGATCAACACTCTGATAGAAATGGTCTTTCTCTATGATTCTGCTTTTTTAGTTTTCTTGTATCTTCAAAATTGTGTATGCCACAGACTTTTGTCCTTTGTGGGGGTGGAAGGAGGCGGGACGAAATTTTGAAATACACTTTGAGTAGTGTGATAACACAGGAGACTGAATACAAAACTTGGTTAATCTAGCTTTAATAGTCTATGAGATATAGGCGCAAATGAAGACGGACGGACAGACGGACGGACTGACGGACAGACAGTCATGGCTATATCGACTCGGCTTTTGATAATGATCAAGAATATATATACTCTATTGGATCGGAAACGCTTTCTTCTGGGCGTTACACACAACCCTTATCCCCACAAATCTAATATACACCTTACTCTTCGAGTAACGGGTATAAAAAGAAATCGACCCAAGAAATTTTTAACATGGGTTAACTTGAGACAGAGACAGGTCAATCAAGCCGGCAAGTAGTGAGAGAGAGAGTGCTACTGCACAGAAAATATCGAGAGAGAGAGAGAGAGAGAGAGAGAGAGAGGAAGAACAGTTATTTAAGTGTGGGTAATAGAGAGAGAGTGATAGATCAGCAAAACTAATAGGTGAGAGCGGCTAAATATGATACTGTGTGTACTCACAAAAAGCACAAACAAAAACACACTGTTAGGCGATGCAAAAAATAATAATTTAAATTATGTTTTTACAATAAACAGGCACGCTCTCGCGATCAAGCAGTAGATGATTTAGTAGGTTGTTAATTTATGAATTTTTTAGGGGCTATTTTCATAAAACACCGGCTGTTTAAGCAAAATAGGTAGAAAGTAAGCGGAGCGCAAAAAAAAAAACACGTTTGATTGCTACAAAGAGAATTGATCGAATTATGTATAGACATAAGACCTAACACATTCATAAATACACGAGTCACCGTCAGTCCTACACCCCCACCTCAGCTCCCAAATATAATCAAAAGTAATAAGAACCCCCACTAATATTCACCACGATGCGATGTTTTGACAAAGCTGTCCATTAAGGTCAGTGTGATAGCAGTGATAGCGCATATCCCCCCACCCTTAGCGTGGGTGGTCAACTGATGCTCCGTTTTCGTCTGCGCCCCATCCTTCTAATCCGTCTCAGCTTACCACTGAACCCTCTACTTCAGCGTCTACCTCGTCTGCACTTATAGCCCAAGGTCTCAATAAGGATGTTGTTCTACTTGCCACTGCCACAGTTTTGGTCAAAAATCGTTCCGGAGTTTTAGTTCCCAGATACATCTGATAACTTCTCGTTTCGCCAATCAGCTTCAGCTTCGGAAAAGGAAATCATCAACCGCAGCTTCTGGAATTGGCGACTCCAGCTTTGTCACATATGGATGTTCGGTCAAGGTTAGACTGCACTCTCGCTCATCTGAATTCTCAACTCTCGTCACTGCTATCGTAGCCTCTAACATAACTGATCGTCAGCCAAGCTTCGGAATTGACACTCATAACTGGAACATTCCAGAGAACATACCACTAGCGGATCCGGAGTTGCATAGACCTCAGCGTGTCGACCTATTAATTGGAGCAAGTCTGTTGTACCATCTCCTTTGTGTTGGTCAGGTCAAACTACTGCCAGGATTACCTTCAATTTAGAAATCTCGCTTGGGATGGGTCGTGTCTGGAGGTTGTTCTCGTTTAAATGGTACGTCTTTAATGATAGCTCGCGCTCCGGCCATTGTTGCCAAGGATGACAATCCAGATGAGCAACTTGACGTGCTTCTTTAGATGTTTTGGGAGGTTGAGAATTGCATTGAACCAATAGTAAAATCTACCAAAGAAGAGCTGGATTGTGAAGCGCATTTTGTTCAGCATGTCCGTCGACTTCGTCAAAATGGCCATTATTGTGTTCGGCTGCCAGCTAAATATAATTTGGATCTCTTGGGAGAATCTTATAATCAAGCGCGTCGCAAATTCCTGTCCCTTGAGCGGAAGTTAAATCGTCGCCCTGATGTGAAGGCAAAGTATGCTGCCTTCATAAATGATTATCTTGACTTAGGTCATATGTCTCCTGTTCCTGCCCAGTCAATCAACAACTGCCCATATTTTCTAACTCACCATTGCATCATGAATGAAGAGAGTTCTTCGACCAAGCTTCGGGTCGTGTTTAATGGATCCACTTCAACTTCATCTGGCTACTCCTTAAATGATGTTTTAATGGCTGGAGCTGAAATTCTTCGCTATGATTTCTACGTGGAAATAATATCTGGCGCCAGATCTCAGGAAGAGGCCATCCGCATTCGTGAGCAAACTGCCTGTCTAGGAGTCAGTTCAAATTGAAGAAATGATGTTCAAACGTACCCACTGTGCTGGATGGAGATCCTGATGATGACTGACAAATGGCAGCCATTTTACTAAGACACTAGAACTCGCTTGGGAACCGATTTCTGATCAACTTTTATTTTTGTTCTCGGCCCTAGAATCGTCTCCGAGTCCCTGCAGGCGCTCTGTGTTATCAACCATAGCGCGGTTCTACAATCCTCTCGGACTTGCTGGTCCTGTAATTATGAAATCAAAAATCTTTCTTCGGCGTTTGTGCAAGGAGAAGTTAACCTGGGACGAAAGCCTCCCAGCCTCGCTGAGTACAGAGTGGCAGGAAATGTGCAGCAGTTTTGGCCAGATACGTTGACTTGAATTTCTTCGTCTTATCCTCCTTCCAGACTCCGAGCTAGAAATTCACGGATTCTGCGATGCCAGCATCGAGGCTTATGGTGCATGCATATATGTCGTATCAAAGGGTCAGCATTCCAGCAGTCACTTACTTTGTGCCAAATTTCGTGTTGCTCCTTTGAGGACACTTACGGTACCAAATTTGGAGCTTTGTGGAGCGGAGTTGCAGGCTTGGCTCATATCTGACATAGCCGGAATGAATGTCTTCAAGAGAAGGTGCTACTGTTGGTGTGATTCTGCGGTTGCAGCTCTCGAGGAGCTCTTCCGACTGAGCTGAACGAGATTCCCTTTTGGGATCATGGACATCCATTTCTTTGTGGCCCCTCAGATGACTGGCCGCCCACGGTATTAACAGATAAGGCAGCCCTTGAGCTTTGCCGGAGTACTCTTCTAGTAAACTCTCCCTACATTGACATTGTAGCTGACTCCATGTATGCGAATTCGTTTGCTTCTTTGCAACGAGTTTTCGGATACGTTTACAAATTTTACAATCGCATTCGGCATCCCGGACTGATTGTCTCAGACATTGAGCATGGAACTCAGCTATTGCTGCTACTAGTCCAGCGTACTCAGCTATGGGAGGACATTAAGTCGCTGCGGTCCAGCTGATCAGTTTTCCCATCTAGCTCACTTGCATCGTTGCATCGTCATTCATGGCTCAGTTTGGTCTGCTCAGGGTTGATGGTCGATTGAAGAACTCTACGTTGGATTTCGATGTCCATCATCATTGAGATCACAGGCGTCGACTTTTGTGGGCCATTTTTCTACAAATCGGAGGCACACAATAAGGGCCCAATCAAGTGTTACGTCTGTGGCTTCATTTGCTTCGCCACAAAGGCTGTTCATCTGGAGTTGATTAAGGATTTATCTTCATGAACTAAAGCGCTTCATATGCACCCGACGGAAGCCGCGACAAATCTGGTCACATAACGTAACCAATTTTGTTGGCGGATTTTTGCTTGATTGAGTCTATAGACTGGCATTTCATTTCTCTGCGCTTCCCGCATTTGGTAGCCTATGGGAAGCTGCAGTTAAGACGGCCAAGTACCACTTCTACCGTGAAATAGGCAGCTCGGTTCTTAGATTTGACGAACTGCGGACGTTGTTATGCCACATCGTGGCCGTAAATAATTCAAGACCTTTAGTTTCAATTTCAGAGAGCCCTGCCGATCTTGATGTTCTAACTCCAGCGCATTTCTTGAATGGTGGCCCTCCTGCTTCGTTTGCTGAGCCAGACGTCACACGGCTGATATTCGATCGCTTGGACGGCTAGCAGCGCGTTTCATACCTGCAGCAGCTTTCCTGGTCCCGGTGGAAGAAAGAGTACATCACTTCGATGCAGCAACGCTCAAAATGGCGCACTGCGAAGCCCAGTTTGGCAGTCGCAGATATGGTCCTAGTCAAGGATGAGAATCTTCCTCCCATGAAGTGGCTACTGGCGAGGGTGGTCGAGCTTCTACCAGGAAGAGATGGCGTTTCCCAAGTTGCCGTGCTAAGGACCTCATCTGGATTTAAAAAACGAGCCGTCAACAAGTTGTGTCTGCTGCCCCTTAAAGATTTAGTTGAAGGACAGAATTTCAACGGGGGGAGTATGTCGGGTCAAGCAGCATAAACCACCATTAATTATAGCAAGTGGTACAGTCTAAAGTAAATGCACATCTCGATGTTAATTATTGCAATGCCCACTGTTTAAAATAGTTTGTTACCACATATGACTCCGCACGGCAGCGGCTTTCTTTCGCTTACTTATGTACATATGTATGTATAAGCATTCTTCGTACTCGGCTTAGCAGTAGCCCGAACTGCTCAAGCTCTCTCTCCCGCTAGTTAAGCGTTGCCTCATAGGGCACGCCAATTACGCCGTCAGCCCTTGCAATTCAGTCTTGAGCTAAAATTCGTAGCCTAAAAATCATCGTTCGTCTTACACACATGCATATGTACATCTGAACCACACCGCTAGCTTGAATAAATTTGTCATTAAATTTGAATATATATTCAGAAAACATTCTTAACCGTTTATAAATTTCAACAGCTCACTAGCTTAACAATCACACTACTTTAGTTACGTTCCTAAATCTAGACCTAACCAGTTTCTAAGTACCGAAAATTTGCCTGATTTATGGCTCAATCATACGCAATTTTAATACGTGTATCAAGCTCGTAATCTTATCATCATTAACAACACAATGTCCTGGAGTGACCATGTACATACCTCAGGGAAACAAATATATGTGCACGATATTACTTAAAGAAAAACTATTAAAAAAAAAAGAAAATGTTTTGGATTACATTTTATTTATCTCGTTTGAACACATACTAATGAAAAAAGTAGAAGTATAAATAAATTAAGTAAGTTATGTGCATACTGAATAAAGATTCAAAATACTATTGGCAACATTAAAACTTAAACATTTTTTTTTTTACTTCTTAATGCTTCCTTTTTTAATAAAAATTGCATTAATCCGGTTTTGCATTGAGGTTGCCAAATTTTGCAGCGTTTTAGGGTTAATTTGATCCCATTCCTGGATCAATGCCTTTTTGAGGTCATTTACCGTATCTAACTAGCGGCCATTTTAATAACTTTATTGGCTAGAATTCCCCTAAGATCTTATATTCGGTTTAGTTTGGGCTGATCATTGGTCATTGCAATAAAGGTATCTTTCTAGCTGCCAAATGGTCCGTGCCGTGTGGATTGGCGCGTTATCTTGCTCATCTCCGTAAATGTATCCAGAAGTATACCAAATCGATGAGTACTGCTTCTAACAACTCTATATACATTTCTGCATTTTTTCTGGTTGGTGTAAAAGAAAGCATACCCAGCATACCCAAATCCGGACCAAACCATTAGTGATCCTCCACCGTGGTTTTGTTTATGGCAGACCCGCCGTAGTTTCTTTTTATCGCGCCAATGCTTTTGCAAGGAGTCACGGCCGTCGAAGTTACATTTTTTTTCGTCCGAATATATAACTTTACTAAACTCCTCTGACCAAAATTTGAACTTCTCAGCTAATTCTAGGCGAGTGGTTATTTGGTGCTTCAGCAGCCTCAGCGTCAAGCTTCAGTTGACCTTCGATCTGCATGCCGTCAAAAAAGTAATGTCATGACATGGGCACTAGGCTATTAGACTCGTTCAAGGATCAAACAATTCTTGGCAAGTTGAAGTCACCAAGAACTATCATATGATCTTTGTCAGATAGAGAAGAAGAAATAGCGGCTAAATGCTGCTCGTAAATTGCGATATCCGAAAAAGATGAAATAAGCAAGTTATGAAAACTGAGAAAGCGGGATTTTGATTTTCCACCTTAAAATCAACGGATTTTATTTTGCTTTGAATATAAGCCGTCACATCTTAAGTTGTGGATTCAGGTGCTAGCCGTTAGCAAAAACTTGTATTTTTGGTGGGATCTTTGGTGGGATCTTGGTACCACAGGCTTATAACTTGTGATTGTAATACCCGGTGGTCCGGGACATATATTCACTGGTGGGGTCGGAATTGAAGGGACAGCTAAAAAATTTGCGGACATTAACGACACGGACTCTACAGTCGATTTTAGCTGCATGCTCTCCGAAGCGATAAATTCGGGTACCGAATTTTCATCACCAGCAGCTGTCGTTGCCTTTGGATCCCGCGGAGTGACCCTTTTACGCCTGGGCGACTCATTTAGTAGCTATTAGCCACTAAATTGAAACTCCATGGCTAAGAGCCGATCGTATTGCTCTTTGAAGCCCACGGTCAGCTCCTTATAGCCCCTCCGGGTCTGCATCATAAACGTGACCATGTCTTTCTCGACCACTCGGCACTCGGACCACTTTCAAATAGCATCACTTACGATGCCTGTCAACCCAGCGCATTTTGCGTGCACTACGCTTTTACAGAACCAGGACAGGATACTCGGCTGATCATGAGTGATATTTTTCTTGCAGGTTTTTGTGGCACAGGCAACAGGGTATGAGTAAAAAAATATATTTAATCAAAAAAAGAAAATTTAAAAACAAATAGATATCAGACCAGTGTGCAAGATAAACGCTAAAAGTGGAATCAGTCTGAACTGAGAAGAGAGCGGTTACAACAGCTACAATTGAGAGAGAGAGAGAGAGCGCGCGCTACTGCACAGAAAGTATCGAGATCGAGAGAGGAAGGACAGTTATTTAAGTTTGGGTAATAGGGAATGAGTGATAAAGCAACAAATCTACTAGATAAGATCGGCTAAATATGATGTTATGTGTTCTTACGAAAAGCGCAAAAAAAAAACACACGGTTAACCGATGTAAAAAAAATGATGTAATTATATTTTTAAACAGTAAACAGGCATGCACCGACGATCCAGAACAGATAATATGGTTCATTTAAAAATGTATTAGGGTTTAAGTTTTAAAACAACGGCTGCTTAGGCAAAATAATTTGAAAATAACCGGAGCGCAAAATAAAAACACGTCTGGTCACTAGTCCAGTCCGTTCATCATTCCGCGATCTTCCTTTGACATATGTGTCCCACGAGGCATTCCACCGTGTAATCAAAATTATTTTCATCATTTCATTCTTGAAACATTTAAAATCAATTAAACTCACGTTCCGCTACAAGTTGCTACACATATTATTAAAAACGGTACAAAGAATGAAGACCAAAGAGGGCCATTGGAGTAGGAGATCTTCATAATATATAAGAACACAAACTTGCCTATCTACAAAAAAATTTAACTTAATTTAAATTTAATTTAACGTTAACATAAAGAAAATACAAGCAGATTAAAAAGTGCACACATACTTCTTTCCCTGAGGTATCTAAGGCTTCGGTAAAGACTTATGGCTTACTAAGACAACTATTGTGAGCTCAGCAATTTTTGAGCATATACTTTAAGCGCTTCTTATAATCGGCAAAACATACTTACCGACAGCTCGTTATGACAATTTTTTGAAAATTTGATAGTGTAATTCACCATAAGCCAAATGTAGAATATAATAATATAGTCAGATATGTTTTCAACGTCAAGACGAGGATATGCTCCCACTATCTCCACACTTTCATTTATCATATAAAGTTTGGAACATGGGTAAACTCCCGAAACCAAAGGTAAACCAAAGAACACAGGCAACCAATAATATAAATAATAGTCGTCACAATCTTGGCTGTTATGAGCGGCACTTCTTCATCTACGCTTTTTACCTGTGGAATCAATTTCCACAAGACTTTAAGAAAAATAGAGGGAAAGTTGTGAGCGGCGGCAAAGGCCTCGGCTCTATTTATACCCGGTACTCAGTCAGCATATAAGTATTTAATTTATGTAATTTTTTATATGTTCGCAAAAGGAACGAATTAAATTTTGTCCAAATAGGAAAATTTAAAAAAATTAATTTTTTTGTTTAAATATACTTTTTACATCGGTTGCTACATTTCTACATAGAGACCTTTCTACATTTTCTACAGGGAATCAGTAAGCGCTTGGCAGCCGTTACGTAGCGACTGAAATTTAATTGATCCTTCTGGCTATAGTAATGATCCACCCTGATTCAGACTCGGCAATCTGGTAGATACGGTAATTTTCCATGATTCTGCGTTTTTAGTTTTCTTGTATCTAAAAAATTGTGGTTTGCACAGATTTTCGTTTTTTGTGAAGGCTGAAGGGGGCGTGTCAAAATTTTGAAATACACTTGTATTGAAGTGATATCACAGGAGCTTGGATAGAAAGTTTGGTTGCTCTAGCTCTTATAATCTCCGAGATCAAGGCGCTCATTTGGACGAATAGGCAAAGCATACAGGGTCGAGTGTGAGAGAGAGCGAGAGGGAACGATGACTTTCGAAATGTTTTCTTCATAGTGGCTATATTAATAATGAGATCTGATCCAGATTCCACATTCTGATAGATATGGTCCTTTTCTATGATTCTGCGTTTTTAGTTTTCTCGGATCTTTAAAATTGTGCATGCCACAGATTTTCGTCCGTTGTGTAGGCGTTAGGGGGCGGGGCGAAATTTTGAAATACACTTGTAATGTGATAGCACAGAAGACTAAAAGCTGGTAGCTTTTATAGTCTCTGGGATTTAGGCGTTAATAAAGACGGACAGACGGACGGACGGACAGACAGACATGGCTATATGCTGATCAAGAATATATATTCTTAATGGTGTCGGAAACGCTTCCTTCTGGGCGTTACATATGAACATCTTTTATCACCACAAATCTAATATACCCCTATAGTCTTCGAGTACCGGGTATAAAAAATATGTCAATAATAGGTTAATCTAATTATACGAATAATTTTAATCATTTTTAGCATTATGCTATGTGTCTTGTGAAATAATTTATTGAAATTGTTTTTTTTTTTGTCACACTAGGAAAATAAATAAATATATAATAAGTAATAATAAAAGGTTAACAAATCATAAATTTAATCCCAATTAAGCTATTTTCAACATTTTAAACTACATCCAGTTCTTTATCAACAAAACCTTGTTAACCTTGTTAAAAATATAATTTATAGTTTTAAGACTAGTAGAAATAAGAATTTTATCACACATTTTTTTTTAAGTTTTGTTGTGTGGGCGCTTTTAATATAATATCTTGACAGAAGAGGCGGGTGCTTCCTTTGCCGCCATGTCACCTTGCAAAGTCACTGAATATACCACAAAAATTTCTGTTTAAAAGCACAGATCACCTTTTTCTCGTTCCAAAGTTTTCATTTTGTCGCACAATAACAAATATTATCTATTCTCTTTTTTAATACTTACGTTGTGACGCCATTCAATTCGAAAAACATTTGGATGAGCTATCACTAGACAATCGAAATAAACATCAGTACCCTCACGTAAAGTGTTTGCGTCTAAGGATGTTCCCAAGCGAACATATGCCTCCGGAACATCTGAAAAAAATTTAATAAAATTGCTTCTATTACAATAACTCTTTACATTTTTATGAAACCAATTTGAATAGGGAATGAATTATAATTATCAAAACTTGTTGAAAAGTTAAGTCGTGTCGTCGGAGTCTTACATCTGGCTTTATTAAATTTTCAATTCTAAAAATCTAACAAATCAGCTATAACTCATATATAAAAAATGTGTAGCTTTAGCTCACTGGCTGGAAAATATTAAACTTTCAAATTAAAATTTGATAATTTACTATGGTATTTTTTCTGAAATTTTGAATTGAAAACTCAAGAAAAATCATAAAATAATTATTCCTTTTGCTGAAGGGCTTGTTCTTAAGAATCGATGGTTAAACGGCTAATGTGTATCTGTTTGACCAAGCCGACTGAAACCTATAGCAGTGTAGTTATGAATTCCATTACGATACGATAGTACTTGCTTTAAATTAAAAGAAATTGATATGGATAATTCCAGCCGTTCATTTTTATGTTTTTACCAAGCATACTCGTTTTGCTGCATATAAAACAAATATATGATCAGCAAGGAAAAAATTAATTTTTATCGAAAAGTTGCTAGATCATTATGAAGAGAGTTTTAAAATAAAACCATAAAGTTTTATGAAAGAGTGGGCAGCAAGCGCCACCATGCAAATTGTGTAAATAGAATTTAACAGCATTAAGTAATGGCGAAAAGTAAATTTCCTTAATCCAAAGCTATTAAGTCTACAAAAAATACTAAACATTACATATGTTTTCTTAAAAATATTTTATTTTTCATCTCGTTTTCTTTTTTGAGAGATTTTTATATATTACATGTTATCTGTTTCCATTTTAGTTTGCATATGCTTTTTACTGCTGCTTTTACAATTCTACATGTAGTACAAATAGCAAATAATAAGAGGCATTTAAATTTACGGCTATAATTTAACTTATGTCGACTAAATATCGGGCTGGGAAACCCAACAGTTTTCTTTCTTCTTTTAACATCTGCTTCTACATTTCTACATGTACATTAATATCTATATAGAGACGTGGATGTGTTTGCGAGAGAGAGAGGGAATCAGTAAGCGCTTGGAAGGCGTTGCATAGCGACTGAAATTTCATTGCTCCTTCTGCCTATAATAAAATTTCGACTTGTTCCAGATTCGGCGATCTGGTAGATACGGTAATTTTCCATGATTCTGCGTTTTTAGTTTTCTTGTATCTAAAAAATTGTGGTTTGCACAGATTTTCGTTTTTTGTAAAGGCTGAAGGGGGCGTGTCAAAATTTTGAAATACACTTGTATTGAAGTGATATCACAGGAGCTTAGATAGAAAGTTTGGTTGCTCTAGCTCTTATAGTCTTTGAGATCTAGGCGCTCATTTGGACGAATAGGCAAAGCATACAGGGTCGCGTGTGAGAGAGAGCCAGTGGGAACGATGACTTTCGAAAAGGGTTTCCTCAGTATAACTATATTAATGATGCGATCTGATCTAGATTCACCACTCTGAGCGGGGCAAAATTTTGAAATACACTTGGAGTAATGGTATAGCACAGGAGACTGGATACAAAACTTAGTTTCTCTAGCTTTAATAGTCTCTGCGATATAGGCGCTAATGAAGACGGACAGACGGACGGACATACATGGCTATATGGACTCGACTATTGATGATGATCAAGAATATATATACTTAATGGGGTCAGAAGCGCTTCCATCTGGGCGTTACACACATCCGTTATCCCCACAAATCTAATATACCCCTATGCTTTTCGAGTACCACGTATAAAAAGTCTCCTAGGTGCTACAGGTTCACTCCGTGCGAGTGCCAACTATCCCTAAGCCACCCGTTTCTGAAAAACTGACTTCAACCTCTCCAATTGTGCTTTACTTGGCCCTATCTCAAGTCAACCATGCGGAAAAATCTTTGGGTTGATGTCTTGATCTGTGTTTTGTAACGGATCCGACCAACGCTATGGTCCTTTCGCTTACTATACCTAAAGACGCCTACCACCCTACTTTCAAAGTGTCGCTCAATTGAACAAACTGCAATGCATCCGCCGGGGAGGTTACCTCAATGTGTCCGCTGCTTTCGTAAAGCCGAGCTTGCGAAGCTTAGTAAGTTCATTACGGATTTTGATTGGTCCGCTTTTTATTTGTGCACTGACGTAACGATAGGCAAAAAATGTTCTACTATGTACTTGACTCACTTTTTGATTCGTGTGTCCCTCTTTCCTTTCCTATGAGATCGAAGAAACCCTTTGGCTTACCAAGGAGCTATCTATTCTAATAAACTTAAAATCAAGACTATACAAAAAATTTTAAGAAGTTGAAATTCTTCTCTCTCTCGCTGAATAATGACTGGGTCAAACTTTTTATTTCTTAACGCTCAATGCTATAAGAAATACCTATCTTTATGCAGCATTCGTTTTTCTAAGGACCCTAGTCAGTTATATAGCTTCGTAAACAGTAAGCGTCTGCATACCCATTCTCGTTATCATTCCTGAACACGTCGGCAAATAATGATCAGGCCGATCGCCGATCTTTATGCCCGTTTTTTTTCAAACTATGCGCAGGAAAGGTATTCTGGTCAGCCGTACCCATACGGTTTATCGAGGTTGATCGGCATTTTCAGTCCTTTATTAAATGAAAGCTAGTTGCACCATGATCTTCAAATAGTTAAGCCGGTGTTTTTACCGGGTCCTGATGGAGTTCCCGACTGTGTACTCAGGTACTGTGCCGAGTCTCTTTGTGGATCGTTGCTTTAACCATTTAGCCTGTACACAAGTTCTTAATGCTTCCCATAGATATGGAAGGAGTCGTTTATAATTCCTCTCCATAAGAAAGGTAACCAAAGAACTAAAGAAATACATGTATCTGAGTTAACCGCTATTCTTAAATTCTTTGTTTAACTACGTTCCTTCAAAATCAGTGCAGATCACTTATATCTCCAGCTGAGCATAGATTTTTAAGGCGAAAATCAACAACGACAAATTTATTGGAGTTAACCTCCTTAATCAATAAGAGATTGCAAGGTTATCTGCAGACGGATGTTATTTACACCGATTTTAGTGAAGCGTTCGACTCTGTAAACCACTTTCTCCTTCAGGAGGCTCAGGATAAAGATAGCACACTTTAATCCAGGTTGCATACCGGTCTTAACGGCTTTCAGTCTTAATATTGCGCAAATTTATACCGTTACCTTAATACTTCGAAATGTAAAGTAATATCATTACATCGCTCCAGCGCTCTTCTGGCTCCTTACACCTTTTGTAGTGGTTCTCTTGAGAGAATTACCCTAGTTGATAATCGTGGTCTACTAGTAGATCCTAAGTTAAATTTTTCAGAACTTGTATTAATAAAGGAAGGAATTTGACGAGTCATATATAAGAAAGACTCTCTACATCTCAATGGTTCGTCCAATTTTAGAATACGGCTTTTGTATATGGTACCCCCAGTACAAAGTACACCAAGGCTATATACAATCAGTCCAAAAAAATGTTTTCCTCTGCGCGGCCTCAACTGGGATGCAGATGTGAGATTGCCGTTTTACCTTAATAGTTTGCTTTTAATAAACCTTCCAACCTTAGCTAATCGTAGAAAAATGCTTGGTGTGATTTTTGTGCACAACTTGATCAAGGGTGACGTAGGTAGCCCTGACTTGTTGAGCAATATAAAATTCACGATTTATATTAGAAGCACTAGAAACTTGTTTTATCTGTTTTGTAGATCGAAATATTCCTGGCATGAACCGTTTTAATACTAATTGCCTTCCTCTTTTTAAATGGCAAATACTCACATACCTTTGAAAAAATTGAAATCGTAATTGTTATGATATTTTTCATGCAATCTTAATTATTTTAGTCTGAATAGTTTGAATTTTCCTCGGACGTTAGTCTAATGTCTATTTTTCCTGCATGTCCTCGATCGCTTAGGCTAACGATTTGCGCGCCATGCGGCAGCTCCCCTTAGTCGGTTAGGCAGAAGGAGAGCTACCTTCCTGAATGGGATTCGAGCATCACTCAGGTAAGAACTGGGAAAGAGCAACGAAAATACTTTGGGACATCAAAACGTACAGAATGCAGCTCTTGGAAAAGTCCAAGACATATTTATCACCATTTCACATTAAGCTGAAACTGATAAAAATTGTGTTAAACTCAAAACAAGAAAGGTGAATCAATGAGTTACCAAAAACTGTTTTTCAACTGTTTTTTTCTGTTGCTGGCAAATGTTAAATAAGGCGAATTTGATTAAAACCAAAATTCGAAAACTACAAAACATTATGGATTTGAAAAAATTGTATCTACCAAAAAAAAAGCAGCCTATAACTTCTTCCGACTGTTTACCGCAAGAGTGATGGTTACGTTAATAAAGTTCAAGACCTAATAAAGAATTATGAAAAAATGTAAGCTGACATGTCAATAAAAATTAATTTCCGCCAAGTTAGGGGTCGTTGGAGATGAACACGAACAGAGATTTCACAAACAATTATCAAGTTTGTAATCAGAATATGTTATATAAAATTTATTTTATTTTATTTATTTATTTCATTCTAGCGCGACAAGCATTTTATCTATATATATAAAATTCTCGTGTCACAATGTTTGTCTTCGTACTCCTCCGAAACGGCTTTACCGATTTTAACCAAATTTTGTATGCATATTCAGTAGGTCTGAGAATCGACCAACATCTATTTTTCATATCCTTTAGCGGTAAGGGGTGTCCACCATAAACATTTTAACATTTTACAAGTAATGCTGTCAAGTTTTTGACACATCTTATTTTAATTTCATTTTAACATTTTACATTTAATGCTGTCAAGTTTTGGACATTATCGAAATCATATTTTTGGTATAATTTCATAAATTCAAACAAATTATTTCAAAACTGCGTGAGCAATGAAAGAAAGCGCAAAAGGGCTGATTTGAACCATAATACAAATAAATGTAGAAGCTTGGGAAATAGAAGATGCGAAAGAACCGAAGAACAAATCTAGCAACAAAATAATGATGCACGTGTAAGAATGGCGCAATCGCGTCTAGAAGAGTAGGAAGATATACGAGCTGAACGCAATGAAGTAATATGAAGTATGAGAATAAGAAGTAATAAGATTAGAACCACGACAATCACGCCGTTTCACAGTCAATAGACGCAGAACAAATGACCAACTACGACAACAGGCACATCGAGTATTTACATCTTATTCATTCGTGCATATAGCATTCCAGTATGAACCCGATATTGAATATTGTGCTCATTCAAAAGTTGTAATTGGTGCTATGGAGAAGGAATGTCCGCATTGGCATGCTCTGATATTCAAAAATGAGCCAGCTGGAATGTGTTGCGCGTCAGGAAAAGTGCAACTACCTAAATATGAAACACCCTCTGAACCATTGAACGGTTTACTTATCGGCACTGATCCAGATTCTAACGTGTTCCTGAAGTCAATTCGAAATAGCAATTTTTCGGAGCAAGAGAAATAGTTCGAAATACTAATGCAGCAAATGGTCAACAATACAATTCTACATTCCAAATCAGAGGCCAAGTTTATCATAAAATGGGCTCACTGCTGTTATTGCCATTATTTTTATATTCCCCCATCGTTCACAGCGCTCCATGCCTATTTCACGCATATACCACATCTTACACTCTTACAATAAGTTAGTTATTTTCTGTCGGCACTAGAAAGTACATAGAAATTATTTATATGGCAAAATAGCGTTTGCCGGGTCAGCTAGTACTTATATCATATTCTATTCTATATACATATTCAATATATATCAGAATATTATATTATTATATATATACTCTGACTTATGTATAAGTTAACACATAAATTCCATAGCAACTAAGTAACACTACATGGATAATGCTGACACGCCAAAATGTGGGTTCAGTGCTCTGCACTAGCAACAATATGCAGCGATCGTATGACACTTCGTGGCTGGAGTGCTTCGGTGCTTAGAATGCTGAGTCGGCATGCCGACTGTGGTCCGATGGCGCGATGCATTGTCTTTACTGAGTAGAATTATGTTTTGCCTTTGTCTTTAGCTTTAGTTTGATTTTGAATAAAGTGGACGCAAGTCAATTCGAATTGCACTCCGGCACACAGCCGTCATTTGTCTTTAATGAACTATATTACTGTACCACAAGGACAGTAATCAACAAAGGGGACGAAGTCAAGTCTCCCACCATAATCATCATAACATAACACACCTAAGGATCCTACCCGGATCAACATCCTAAAGGAAGGCTACCGCACTTGGACCACACCTTCAGGAGCCACGTGATCTCACCACGGCCACTGGATTACGTAACTAAATAACTGGCGCCCAACGTCCCAATACCCACCAAAATTCATAGGCAATAATACAAAAACATGTAAGTTTGTCAAGTGAACCCAAATAACAAATAATAAGTTAAAGAAAAAAAACACGCAAGAATTGAAGTTGTGAAAAAATACATATTTTACCAAGAAAAAACAATTGCATACTTTTACCAAAAATAAAAATAAAATCCATTGCATACTTTCACTAAAAATAAAAACCATTGCATACCCTCACAAAAAATAAAACCATTGCATACCTTTAATGCATGTTTTTATTATAAATAAACAATTGCCTACTTTTACTAAGACAATTTTTGCCCAATGCGAAAAGTTTCATACAAGTGTCGAGGTTAACAAATGAGCTGGAACACCTATAGGGAAATTAAAACCGAGTACAACAGTGACGATAGTGTAGGCGAAGAACAAGTTGGTTGGTGTCCAGAAGATCGGGTAGGCAACACAATGGACCCTTCACAAATTCAAGCCCTCATTCAAAATGCCGTTAGATCGGCACTGTCACAACAACAGTCCCAAATAAATTCAATAACTCAAGAAATACAAAAGTTTCAAGTGAAAACGCCATCGGTCGTCTCTTACAAAAAAATAACTGTTGTTTCTGGGGTAAAATGTGACATAAAACTCGACATAATAAAATCCGTACCAGACTTCTCTGGTGCACAAGACCAATATGTTGCTTGGAGACAAGCAGCAGTTGATGCGTACGAACTTTTCAAGCCCTTCGACGGCAGTAGCGAACACTACCAAGCAGTAGCCATTCTTAGAAACAAGGTCACAGGGCCTGCTGGAGCCTTACTTATCTCCTACAACACGGTGCTAAATTTTGACGCCATCCTGGCTAGATTAGATTGCACCTATGCCGACCGAACATCCTTGCGCCTACTGAGGCAAAACTCAGACATGGTCAGACAAGGTGAAATGACACTTATGCAGTACTATGATGAGGTCGAAAAAAGACTAACTCTGGTAACTAATAAGATTGTTATGTCACACGAACAAGAAGGCGCTGATTTGCTTAACGCTGAAGTTAGAGCCGATGCCTTACACACTTTCATATCAGGCTTGAGGAAACAACTCAAAGCTGTCGTATTCCCAGCACAGCCCAAAGACCTGCCCTCTGCGCTAGCTCTTGCTGTAGAAGCGGAAGCCAGCATAGAGAGGAGCATGTTTGCAAACTCCTATGCTAAAGTTGTTGAGGAACGATCCCAAACAGCTGAAAACAGCAAACACAGATCATATGGTAAGCCGAATAAAAACTACAAGGAAGACCACGGTCAAGATCGAAATCCTTATTACAAACACAAGAGAAATGCTCCAAAGGAGCAACCCAATAAAGAAAGCCAAGAGCAAGCTCCACAACCGATGGAGATAGATTCTTCTTCCAAATTCAGGCAGCGTACTGAATATAATCAGAACCAACCAAACGAGTCAAACGCTCCTAAGAGGAGGAACTCCTCAGAGCGACAAACAGGTCCGAGACGGCAACGTCTTAATAACATTGTTCAAGTGGATTCCGAAGAACAAAAAATAGCATACGAAAAAGCCGCAAAGGCTGCTGTCGAAGAAATTGTCAGCGAGGAAGAGTACGATCGAGTCGACTCTGTCCATTTTTTAGGGAACACTCCCGGTTACCGTTCATTGAACGACGGTTGGCTGGGAGAACATTAAAAATGCTAATCGATACTGGCGCGGCAAAAAACTATGTTAAGCCCGTAAAGGAGCTGAAAACCATATTGCCGGTCGCCAAACCCTTCTCAGTGAATTCAATCCACGGGTCCACTGAAATAAAGGAGAAATGCCTGATAAACATTTTTAAACATAAACAACAGAAGAAGCACTCCCTTTCAACACCTCTGTCACCGCCACAATCCGCACGGTTGACAATGAGCCAATATATGTCAGAAGTTACCCAAGTCTAATGGGCGTTTCTGACTTCATAAACAATGAAGTCAAGCAACTACTAAATGACGGCATTATCAGACCATCAAGGTCACCCTACAACAGCCCAACGTGGGTTGTTGACAAAAAAGGCACAGACGCCTATGGAAACACAAACAAAAGATTAGTCATCGACTTCAGGAAACTGAACGAGAAGACTATACCTGATCGTTACCCAATGCCCAGCATTCCCATGATTCTAGCGAACCTGGGAAACGCTAAATACTTCACTACCCTCGATCTAAAGTCAGGGTACCACCAAATATACCTTGCGGAACATGACCGCGAAAAAACCTCATTCTCTGTTTGCGGTGGCAAATATGAATTCTGCCGACTGCCATTTGGTCTTAAGAATGCTGGCAGCATCTTCCAAAGGGCAATTGATGATGTTCTAAGGGAACATATTGGGAAAATTTGTTACGTCTACGTAGACGATGTCATAGTTTTCTCAAAAAACGAAGTAGACCATGTCAGGCACATTGACACGGTACTCAAGTGCCTGATTGAAGCCAATATGAGAGTAAGCCAAGAGAAGACTAACTTTTTTAAAGAAAGCGTAGAGTATCTTGGTTTCATCGTAAGCAAAGACGGCACCAGATCCGACCCAAAGAAGGTCAAGGCCATTCAAGAGTACCCCGAACCCAAAAGCGTCTACAGTGTCAGATCTTTCTTGGGTCTGGCAAGCTATTACAGAGTCTTCATAAAAGACTTTGCATCCATAGCTCGTCCAATAAGCGACATTCTAAAAGGAGAAAATGGTTCAGTGAGTAAGCATAGGTCGAAGAAAATAGCAGTCGAGTTCAACGAAACCCAGCGCAACGCGTTTCAACGCCTGCGCAACATCTTGGCGTCAGAAGACGTAATTTTGATGTACCCAGACTTTAAAAAAGCTTTTGACCTAACCACTGACGCCTCAGCAAACGGAATTGGTGCAGTCCTATCCCAAGAAGGCAGACCAATTACCATGATTTCTCGCACCTTAAAAAGTGCAGAGCTGAACTATGCAACCAACGAAAGGGAGTTGCTAGCTATCGTGTGGGCTTTAGGTAAATTGCAAAACTACCTATATGGCTCCAGAGAAATTAACATTTTCACTGACCACCAGCCTCTCACTTTCGCAGTAGCAGACAAAAATACCAATGCGAAAATAAAAAGGTGGAAAGCCTACATCGACCAATACAACGCCAAGGTTTGCTATAAGCCTGGCAAAGAAAATTTTGTAGCAGATGCGTTGTCCAGACAAAATCTCAATGCCCTACAAAATGAACCTCAATCAGACGCCGCAACCGTTCACAGCGAACTTTCACTGACCTACACGGTCGAGGCCACGGACAAACCGCTAAATTGCTTCAGAAACCAGATCATTCTGGAAGAAGCGCGTTTCCCATTAAAACGCATCATGATTTTGTTCCGCAACAAAACTCGCCACCTGATCAACTTTACCGCTAAGAGCAGCATTTTAGAAATTCTCAAAGAAGTTGTAAATACGGAGGTCGTGAACGCTATCCACTGTAGCCTCCCCACATTAGCAAGTTTCCAACACGAATTAATTGCTTATTTTCCTTCTACAAAATTTCGGTTTTGTAAAAATCTCGTACAAGACATAACAGATAAAAGCGATCAGTTGGAGTTGATAAATAGCGAGCACAACAGGGCGCACAGAGCAGCCCAAGAAAATGTCAAACAAATCTTGCGCGACTATTACTTTCCGAACATGAGCAATTTAGCCAAAGAAGTAGTCTCAAATTGCAAAGTTTGCACGCAAGCAAAATATGACAGACATCCCAGGAAACAACAGCTTGGCGAAACGCCGATTCCTCAATACACGGGCGAAATGTTGCACATAGACATATTCTCAACCGACAAAAAGCAATTTTTGACTTGCGTCGACAAGTTTTCCAAATTCGCCTTGGTACAACCAATAATATCAAGAACAATTGTCGACATTAAAGGTCCCCTATTGCAAATTGTGAATATGTTTCCTAACATTAAAACGATATATTGCGATAATGAACCTTCATTCAACTCAGAGACCATAACATCCATGTTGAAAAACCAATACAACGTCGATATTGTAAACGCTCCTCCTTTGCACAGTTCATCAAATGGCCAAGTGGAACGATTCCACAGTACGTTAGTTGAGATCGCTAGGTGCCTAAAAATTGACAAAAAAATTGAGGACACAGTTGAATTAATACTGAGAGCAACAGTAGAATACAATAAATCGCTACATTCGGTCATTTGCGAAAAACCAGTTGAAATTCTTCATGAGGGACCTAAAAATCGCAGTTCAGGTATTACCTCAAAACTGGCAAAAGCCCAACAAAACACCATAGAAAGGTGTAACGCAAACAGGCAAAACCGCGTATTTGAGGTAGGGGAGGAAGTATTCCTCAAAAACAACAAGAGGTTAGGAAACAAGCTAACCCCTCTCTGCACCAGACAGGAAATACAAGCAGACCTAGGAACGTCTGTCTTAATTAAGGGGAGGGTGGTCCACAAGGACAACCTAAAGTAGTTTTACCTTATATTTAGTTAGGAAATAAGTTCTCCAAGACAAAGCACCACAATTTCACCACTCAATCCAAATTACAGGTTCACCTTCGTAGCGCTTATCATCCTTGCAATAGCAAATGGTCGGATCACCGATTTCTCGCATGCCAACTACATCCCAGTAATAGACGGTGAAGTATTGGTGTTCGAACACCGCGACTTCTTAAGGCACACCACTAACCTTTCTGAATTCGTCAACATAATAGAAGAGACAGAAAAATTGTCCGATTTATTCCCACAATCACATATGCGCAAACTGCTTGATGTTGATTCCGACCACTTAAAAACGCTGCTATCCGTCCTTAAGATACACCATAGAATGGCGAGGAGTTTAGACTTCCTAGGCACAGCCCTAAAGGTAGTGGCAGGTACCCCAGATGCCGCTGATTTCTTAAAAATCAGGGTAACAGAAGCACAGTTAATCGAATCAAACTCCAGACAAATTGCCATAAATTCTGAGACACAGAAGCAGATAAACAAACTAACTGATACCATAAACCAAATAATAAAAGCTCAAAAAAATAAATTAACCGACACTCCACACTTGTATGAGACGCTCTTGGCTAGAAACAGAATGCTAACCATCGAAATTCAAAATTTAATCCTCACAATAACCTTGGCAAAATCTGGTATAGTAAATCCTACAATATTAAATCACGCAGATTTGAATTCACTTGTCAAGCAGGACACTCCAATAGTTAGTTTAATAGAAGCCTCAAAGATTAGGGTCCTTCAGTCCGATGATATAATTCACATACTAGTAGCCTTCCCAAGGGTCGAAGCCAGATGCAAGAAAATCACCATCTATCCCGTGTTTCACAATCACACTATACTACGTCTCGACGAGAACTCACTGGCCGAATGCGAAAAGGACACCTTTGCGGTCACGGAGTGCATTCAGACCGCACACAACAGCTTTTGCGAACGATCTCGACGCGAGTCCTGTGCGACATTACTCTACTCGGGAAGCATGGCCCAATGTCACACTCAACCCAGTCACCTAAAGGAAATAATGCCCGTCGATCATGGCGTTATCATCATCAACGAGGCGACTGCTCGCATACGCACAGATGATAGCCCAGAAGTAATCGCAAAAGGAACCCACTTAGTAACGTTTGAACGAGTAGCTATCGTCAACGGAACCGAATTTGTAAACGAGCAAAAAGCAATGAATAAAATTCCTGGCATCGTAAGGTCTCCACTTCTAAGGATCATCGGTCATGACTCGACTCTGAGTATCCCATTCTTACACCGAATGAGCAACGAAAACTTACGCTCCATCCAAGAGGTAAAGGAAGACATCGACAATGCTGGATCGCCCAAATTATGGTTCGCTGTTGGAGCAATACTAAATGTGGGTCTCATTGCCTCACTCATCCTTGTCCAGGCAATAAGGAAGAGACGAGCATAAATAAAAATTCAAGGTGTGATCGATAACTTTAACATGACCGGGGACGGCCATAAACTTGAGGGGGGGGGCAGTTAACACATAAATTCCATAGCAACTAAGTAACACTACATGGATAATGCTGACACGCCAAAATGTGGGTTCAGTGCTCTGCACTAGCAACAATATGCAGCGATCGTATGACACTTCGTGGCTGGAGTGCTTCGGTGCTTAGAATGCTGAGTCGGCATGCCAACTGTGGTCCGATGGCGCGATGCATTGTCTTTACTGAGTAGAATTATGTTTTGCCTTTGTCTTTAGCTTTAGTTTGATTTTGAATAAAGTGGACGCAAGTCACTTCGAATTGCACTCCGGCACACAGCCGTCATTTGTCTTTAATGAACTATATTACTGTACCACAAGGACAGTAATCAACAAAGGGGACGAAGTCAAGTCTCCCACCATAATCATCATAACATAACACACCTAAGGATCCTACCCGGATCAACATCCTAAAGGAAGGCTACCGCACTTGGACCACACCTTCAGGAGCCACGTGAGCACACCACGGCCACTGGATTACGTAACTAAATAACTTATATAAGAGAATCTGACTCTAATGAGAAAGGAAGTCAGACAAGTAATTAAACTATTTTCAAAATAGTAACAAGATATTGCTTGCCAAATTCATCACTAATCTTAAAAATATTTATATAACATAATACTTAAATATAAAAATCCGTGCTTTTTCTGGTAAAATGAGGTTTGGAGTGGTTTTGGTCAAACGGCTGATTCTTACAAACGATACATTAAACGACTCCTAATTAATGTTTCTATAGAAAACCAAATATGCTAGCCCCCTTATAAAAAAACGCTTATATATTGACTAACTGCAAACTTTTACTGCAAAATTCGGCATACGGTGGTTTTTTTTCTATCTATTCTTAAAAACGATACCTTAATTGACGTCTAATTAATGTGTCTAACTTAAACCAAAAATGAATGCCAAGAAATGTTTTTTTTCGACGTTTCCTGAGTTTTAAAATTCAAAATTTTAGGAAAATATACCGCAAACAAACTGTTAAATTTTAATTTGAAAGCCTAAAATATTCCAAACAGTAGTCTGCAAAGTGTTTGAACCGATCATTTGAACATTTGTCAGCTTGTTAGAATATTTAAATTCAATAATATCACATATAAAAAACTTCATTTACGTGAAAAATAGAGGCACTACCTCTAAAGAAAACATAAACACTTACCATATTTTAAAAAATTCTTATAAACAAAAACTAATTCTAGAAAAATAACCATAATTTTTTAAAAGTGTTTAAATCTCAAAATCTATCAGAAAAAGTCATTTTGAGCCACAGCGGGAAGCTCACTTTTGTCGAGTAGTGATACTAGTTAGCTAGAAATCCAAATAAAAAATGTATTGCGCATACCTTAAACGACGCCTAATTAATGTGTCTATCTAAAACAAAAAATTAAGGCATTTAAATATTTTTTTTTCGACCTGAGCATTCCTGAGCTTTCAAAGTCAAAATTTCGGGGAAAAATACCGAAAAGATTATGAAATTTTAATTTGGAAGATTAATATCTTCTAGGCGTTAAGTTGCAGCTATAAAGTGTCTGAGTCGGATTTATAGCTGCATTTGTCAGTGTTACACTAAAACTACACTTCACAAAATTTAACTTTTTTCCGCGGTCGCCCAAAATGAATGAATGAAAGCCCAAATCTATCAGAGGTCTATCGATGTCTATCTTGAAGTGCATGGAAGCGGCTGAGTTATCCTCGGAAAAGTTACAATTCGTCTTGCAACTGCAACTTCCTCCTTGCGTTTGGACTCATGTAGGTAAAGAGCAGGCAATGTTCTCTTTTTTCAATTAAATAATGTATTCTTCATTGCAATAGCCATGATATGGTTCATTTTGGGAGAAAGATGTTGTGGTGAACTCCGATGCCTTTTTAAGAAAAATATCTACATGGAAAGGAGTACTTCAACATTCTCGTTGGACTGTTGCCCAATCTCAAAAAAAATCAAAAAATCACTCCTTTTCGATTGACAATCCCTCTGGAGAAGAGAATAGCCATAGCCCTTTATTGCCTAGGATCGTCCGCGAAATATCATACTTAAGTCTATTTGGTGTGTCAAGGGATTTTGTCTGCCGACATGGGATTTGACATGGGATTTGCAGTAAAAAATTTGAAATCAACTATATTGTTGAAATGCTTTTTTTAATATAAAATTAGTTTAAACAATTCGTTTTAACCATTAAATGAATTTTTGCCCCCTTTTTCTCAGTTAAAAGTTTTACGCGACACAATGTAAATTTTAATCTGCTGTTTTTTGTTGTTATTAGTGGTGATAGTTAGGCTGATTAGGCAGAAAAGTACGAAAATTGCTGTTATGCGCACATAAATACCACAGAAATATCAAAACGCACATCCGTTGGAAAACGACGCAACATTTTGCCATCACTAGGGTCCTATGCTAGGCCGATGTAAAAAAAAACTGCTTTTCTGGGAAGACGCAAAGAATCAACACGCAACCTCAGTGTAAACGGCAAATTAAATTGTGAAGGAACGGCCGTCTGAGTCTTTCCAAGTGTGCCGTCACATTAATTTGAGTCATGGTTGCGACGACTGGACTTTTCTGGATAATGCCATAGTGATTGGTGATCTGGCTCCAGAGATAAGTTGAGTATCCCCGTCGGGGAATGCTACATTTATGATTGCGTAGTTGATGACAATATGATGGGGTCCAAGTGTCCACTGCGGGTGTCGCATTTACCAGTGCCTCCAGATAACAGTTGTATTTTTCTAGCTTTTTCTCTGCCATTTCCTACGAAAAAAAGGGGCGCACTACAATCAGCGACCGTATTTTTATCCTCAAAGTCTGAAGCTATCTTATACCTAATACTGGATACTTATAAAATATTGGCTAGGCTAATATTTTTGTGAGATGTTCATTTAATACTTCTCCGATATCGATATCGTTTTGGATAGTTGGGCTGATAAAATCTATTTTAGTTAAGGTTAAGGTTTCTGGTCTGACGAGCATGTGAGATGGCTCTGAGGGGGCCTAGCTGAGGCCACCGGACGGGTCGCAGGTTGCGGATAGCGAATGACCTACCTCTTGAGGTACGCCAGCTGCGAATAAGCGGTCATCCTTAGGGAAAGTACCGAAATAAGCAGTCCCGGACAGCCAGCGGGTGTTCGCGAAGTAGCAACACTGACGATGCGCTTGTGGTGCCGCCTCATTTAAGTAGCTCACACACACCCCATCCCTACACATTACCTACCCACATCCCAACCCCTACAATCATCTCACACCGGGCCGGATTAAGTGTGGTATTCGACCCGTGCCGAGAGTCAGCCTGGCTGGGGGCCCGGTATAAAAACTAGCCCAGTCGTTAACGGAGGGCTCAGGGACCTGGCAGCCCCCTGTTCTAATGATGCCTTATCCGGGCAACGTGAATCTCTGCCCGGATGGACCGCCCCCTTCTTTGCAAATCGTGGGATTTAATGATGGATAACAAAAAAAAATAAACAAAAACAACAAAAACGAGTCTGGCGCTCCCCAACTGCCAACTAGGAGCAATCCCATTCAGGGAAAGGCATCGGCCCAAAGGCCTGGCCTGACCCGCGAAATAGCTGGTAAAACCAGCGCGGCGGAAGACGCTAGGGTGAACCCGAAGGGGTCGCATCCTAGTTCCGGGGTGGGTGGCAAATCGCCGACCAAAGCCGATACCTTGGTGGAGTGGCTCTGCAACCCTGCGGCTGCCCTGCCTGCTGGTAAGGCTGCGGAGAGCGAGTTTCCATCGACTAGCGCCCAAGCCAAAGCTTATACCTATGCCGAGAGAAGGAGTGCTGGCAACATACTCCGTCGGCAAAATGCAAGCACGATGTCCAGCCCGACCGACCAGTGGCGGAAAAAGGTCGAATGGGCATCAAAGGTGCTGCCCAACTTTGGCAAAGAGGCACCGAAGAGGGTTGCCCCGCCGAAGACGACAGCCCCGCAAACTAAAAGGCAGCGCTCACAGGAGACTCCCGGACCGGCTCCAAAGCGCTCCAGAGTGCTGCCGAACGTATCGTTCGCGCAGATCGCAAAAGAGAGGACGCTGATTGGCGTCCTGGACAGAGGCAGCGCGGACTCGAAGATCCCCAGGAACCAGTGAAAGTGGGTGGAAGCGGCACTGGCCGACCGCTGCTTCGAGCTGCTGGAGAAACAGCCCGGCCCCCCTCCAGTCTGTAAAGACATGGGGTGGTACCAGGGCTGCATAAAAATTATAGCCTGCGAAGACGAGCGCTCCGTCCAGCTGTATAAAGCAGCGGTAGCGCAAGTCGGGGAGGTGTACCCAGAGGCGAAGCTTGTCGCGGTCAACTGGAACGAGGTGCCCAGTAGGCCCAGAGCAAGAGTCTGGGTGCCCGCCTCCATAAAGGAGCCTGAGCGCATCCTGAAAATGCTGCAGCGGTGTAACCCGGAGCTACCAACCTCCGACTGGAGGGTAGTCAAGGTGGAGGCGAGTCAAGGTCCGATGCACCAGGCAGTCTTGGTCCTGAACAAGGAATCCCTAGCTCCGATCGAGGCCAAAAAAGGTGAGCTCAATTTTGGCTTCAGTGCGGTGAGCATCAGGGTATACAAGTCGGATGCAGCGGCCGAGGCGCGTCCTGTCGACAACCCAGTCGAGCAGGACGTTGCCTCGGAGATCGAAGCACCCGATGACGACCCAGAGCCTGCCCACGACGGCTACTCTTCCGACACGGCTCTTATGCGAGAGTTCGAGGCGATGTGTCGCGATGACACCATCGAGGACGACTCGGACGCCGATAATACAGTGGTGGAGAACTCTGTCGATGTCTCTAAGACTCCTTCAGATAAATCTCCACCACTGTAAAGCAGCATCTGCTGCCCTCATACTCCGCTTGGAAGCGAGCGGAGCAGACGTAGTCCTGATCCAAGAGCCTTGGGTAGTAGGAGACAAGGTCTGTGGATTAGCGATGAAGGAGCACAAGCTTATTGTAGCTCAGAAAGAAGGTAAAATACGTACCTGCATTCTTGCAAGGAAGCACTTAAATATCTTTCTGCTCCACAACTGTAGCAATGGTGACAACACAGCGGCAAGCCTTGAACTACAAGGTTCCAAAAAATAAGGCTGATGTCGTCCTACATGGCTCATGAGGAAAGCGATCCTCCCGGTGACCTAGTTCGCAAGCTCACCAGAGATAGCGAAAGGTTAGATATAGGCCTCGTAATAGGCTGCGACGCCAACGCCCACCACACCCAATGGGGGAGTTCGGACACAAATGTAAGGGGTGAGTCATTATTCAGCTTCATCCTAAACTCTAATCTCCTAATCTGCAATCGGGCCAATGATCCCACGTTTATAATTAAGAATAGACAAGAGCTAATTGACCTAACATTAGTGTCTCACAAACTGTCAGACATAGTTATGAATTGGAAAGTTCTGGAGGACCATTCCTTTTCGGACCACAGATATATCGAGACCACACTATCTCTCGAGAGCCCAAAACCCACTGTCTTTGCTAACCCTAGGAAAGCCAACTGGGAAAAATATGTCAAAGTCATGGAGGGACTTCTTCCCTCCAAGGCACCAATCTGCCTGAACACAGAGAACGATCTAAATCATCTAGTGGACAGGTTTACTAAAGCATGCAACACGGCCTTCACGGCAGCATGCCCATCAAACCAACACAAGGGGAAAAAGAAACCCCCTTGGTGGTCAAAACAAATAGATACCCTACGAAAAAGCTGCAGGTCCCTCTTCAACAGGGCCAAACGCGCTAACGAGGAGCAACACTGGGCAGATTATAAAAATAGTCTGGCCCTGTACAAGAAAGAAATCAGACAGGCAAAAAGGGCCTCTTGGCAAAGCTTTTGTTCTGAAATCGAGGTAACGTCGGAAGCTGCAAGACTGCGCAAGATCCTCTCCAAAACGACCCCCTCGGTGGGATACCTTAAGAGAAGCGATGGTACGTGGACCAACTCCAGTGAGGAGTCCCTACACATTCTTCTCGATACTCATTTTCCAGGGTCGGTCTTTTCGGGCAAATACCCTCAAACACTCTGCGACTTAATGACCGCAAAGCTCGCGAGACTGTCAAGGTGGACAGAATCGCGGGGTCTTGGAGTTAAACCCTCAAAGACAGAACTTGTGCTATTTACAAGCAAATAAAAGATTCCGTCTCTTAACCCCCCCACACTAAACGGATGCAGGCTCTCCTTTAGCGACAGTGCCAGTTACTTAGGGTTAGTAATCGACAAAAAGCTAAACTGGAACCTGAATATCAAAGACAGAGTGAAGAAGGCCACGATAGCCCTGTACACTTGCAAAAAAGCTATTGGCCTGAAATGGGGCATGAACCCAAGCATAGTCCAATGGATATACCAAGCCATAGTTAGACCGATAATACTTTATGGAGTTACTGTATGGTGGCCGGCCTTATCAAAAAGGACGATCACCAAACAGCTCGACAAGGTTCAGCGAACAGCCGCCCTTTGCATCAGTGGAGCTCTTCGTACCACTCCAAATGATGCGCTAGATGCCATTCTGTGCCTCCAAAGCCTTGCCCTCGCAGGAAAAGAAAGGGCACAAATGGCAGCAATACGACTGAGAGACTCTGACCAATGGGCACCACAGCACACAGGTCACTCCTCAATACTAAACAGCAGTTCCGTCCCTACTAAAACGGACTACTGTGTTCCAAGGGAGTACACAGATACCCCCTTCGATGAAATTATCCCCCACATAGACGAGTGGAGTGAGGGACCCCCAGGCCCGAAAGGGGCCCTAAACATCTTCACAGATGGATCAAAGCTGAACAATAGGGTCGGAGGAGGCATATACTCCGAACAGCTAAACATTAAGCACTCCTTTAGACTTCCTGATCACTGCAGTGTCTTCCAAGCGGAGGTCATTGCAATCAAGGAGGCCCTAAACTGCCTTCAGGAAACTACCGCCATGGTAACCCGCGTAAACATCTATAGTGATAGCCAAGCTGCAATCAAATCGCTTAATGCGATCTCCGCAAGCTCGGCCACCGTTGCAGATTGCCGCAAATCTCTTCACGAGATGGCTCAGCAATTTGTTATTAGACTTATATGGGTCCCGGGACATCGGGACATCGAAGGCAACTGTATTGCAGACGAGCTGGCCAGACTTGGCACTACAATCCCCCTTCTCCAAGACAAGGAGGATACTCGTATACCGATGGCCACATGTAGGCTCATAATAAAGGAGCAATATAAGCAACTAACAGATAACAAGTGGCAATCAGTACCACGTTGTCGTATATCTCGGCAAACATGGCCGACCATAGATAGGAAGCGCACCTCTGAGCTATGCAAGCTCGGCAGACAAAGGTGCAGCGCAGTCATACGCTCCCTAACGGGGCACTGGTTAGTAGGTACCCATGCTAATAGACTGGGCGCCCCAAACAATGATTTTTGCCGTAGCTGTAGAGATGAAGAAGAGGATGAAACGGTGGAACACCTGTTCTGCTCTTGCCCAGCTCTCAGCAGAAGAAGGCTACAGCACTTGGGCTTGCCCTTCATTTCAGACATTTCGGTAATGTCCACCATATGTCCCAGAAAGATAGCTAACTTCATAAAAGCTGCAGGCTGGGACAACTGTTGACCTCGGGTCTCACAATGCAAATAGGGGCAGATTCCCCCGCGGTATCACAACGGGCCGGAAACGGCCTAAGTGTGCTGGGCTCCCAGTGAGTCGGGCAGCCGCTGCAACCTAACCTAACCTAACCTAACCTAAGGTTAAGGTTAAGTTAAATAAATAGTAAATTTTATAATTCGTCATTTAGTTTTCTGCTAATACAGATGATCGGTTCCGTTTCGTTTACCCTGTGGATAGTTTTTATTGCGATAGTAATTTTGTTGAGTCATTTTTACATCTTTATCTTATTTTTTTACAGCTATTCTTTTGTTTTTTGTTTGTCTTAATTGTCCTTGCCTAATGTCCTTTTCAACCTACCGCATCATTTTCGAAGGTGCGGAAAAATGATGCGAGGCGTTTACACTTAAGCCGCATCATTTTCGTATAATTTTGTCAGCAATTGTTGGCTCCACCGAACAAAAATGACGTGTTGTTGACTTTAATTTTCAAGTGTCACTTTTAATGTCGGATTCTGTGCGTTCCAAAAGACCTTGCAATTCTTTGTGCTACCATTTTGTTGCTTGCACTCAGACTTATTTTAATTGAAATGTTCAGGAATGGTTTGGCCGCTCAACGTTACATTTAATTAATTTTTTTATTTCAGTATTTTGTAAAAATACTCGACAGAATACGGTAACAATTGGAAATGATGCGGTGGATGTTCCAACATGCAAGCTGCATAATTGTCTTCTTCTCTTATGGGCATCATTGTCGCATTTTCAATTTAACGGAAAAATCAAATAATGCGCCCTAATGTAAAAATGGTATAAGTCAGTTCCTAGTGGGTTAATACCTGCTGGTGGTGAGCTCTCACCAAAACTGTTAGGGTGCTAATATGTCCGATGTGAAAGCTGAATACTGTAGCCGTGTAGTTTTTAGTGAATACGTTCAGTATTATCGGAGTATTGTCTTCCAAATAAGATGATACGTTCGTAGTATGTCCTCTGTATCCGAACTTGTCCCATATCTTTACGTCCCCGGCTTTCATGTAACAAAGGTTAAGGTTGACATAAGTATTGCTGGACAGGGTCTTAACATATGCGGAAAAAGTCAAATATAAAACGAGGGAGAACCTTGTAAGCCGCGCCTTCACTTTCATTACCAAAGAGGTGCAGCAAAACACAGCTTATTATTTGTGTTATAAAATTGTATTTTTAACTACACTAATGAATAATATTGTTTTCATTATTCGTTTTTTGCACACTAAACAAAATATTTATTTTTTGTGCAATTCTTCTGAAATCAAATGACTTTGTCAGCTGCTTTCTTTATAAGCTAAAGCAAGCTGCAAGCGCGTAAATATGAAAAATATGTGACAAAAAACTAAGCTTAATAAAAATCCATTAAACATTTTACATTAATATGTTTTACTTGTAAATCAGACTCAATAAAAAATCGCTTATATTAAACTATCTTGCAAAAGGCACAACTAGGAGCATGAACAGAATTACGCACACAGCGAAAACAAAAAACCACAACCAATACGGACGAAATTAGATTGTTGAACGGCAAAGTAAAGAGAGAATAGAAAGTTTGGGTGCTCTAGCTCGAATAGTCTCTAAGATATAGGCGCTTATCTGGACGATAGAGCAAAGTAGACAGAATCGCGTGTGCGACAAAGAAAAAGGGAATGCATTTCGAAATGCATTTCATTGTGGCTGTATTATAGCCTATTTACACTACGGTTGTGTTATTGACTTATTGAGTTTTGGGCAAAACTAGAGTTTCGTTTACATGGGAAAGCATAGGGGGCCAAAAAGTTGAGTTTTGGTTGCGTTTAGTTGAGTTTGTCCGATTTTTCGAATATTTCAACCCTGATCTGCCTATTGTGTAATTATCACCACTAGAAAAACAAGAAAAAATATA
Organism: Drosophila affinis; assembly: GCA_037356375.1. Classification (NCBI taxonomy): domain Eukaryota; kingdom Metazoa; phylum Arthropoda; class Insecta; order Diptera; family Drosophilidae; genus Drosophila; species Drosophila affinis. The sequence continues at coordinate 21,138,044 of JAZHFB010000003.1, forward strand.
AGAGAAAAAAGGTAAACAAACAATCTAATATATAACATTATCGTGTCACAATGTTTATCTTCGTACTCCTCCGAAACGGCTTTACCGATTTTAACCAAATTTTGCATGCATATTAGGTCTGAGAATCAGCTAACATCTATTTTTCATACCCCTAAGTGTTAAGGGTTGTCCACCCTTAACATTTTTTTATAATTCTCTACAAATTTTTATTTTTTTATTTCTTTTATTATGGCGCATTAAAAAATACATTCAACCCTAAATTTATACCCTTCTATCACCAACCCCTATTTTTTAATAATCATTTTAGTAATTTAATTAATTTTTAAAATTTTCCGCGCTTTTACTAGATACTCATTGGCCAGACTATATCGGTGTAACTACCTAGTGAACAACGCGGAGTAGGGATGAGACCGAAGCCGGTCTCCTGTTTCTCTCACTCCCTCCACAGTTGTCGGCCATCATTAATGTTTATGTGTGTTTATGCATCAAACTTAGTAGTGACGTTTACAATTGTTATTTTTTTATATCAGTGTAACTCTAATTATTAATTATAAATTAATACTAATAATAACTCTCTTAAATTAATCATACAATTAATTAAGACTCGCAAGACACTCTCATTGATAAAATATTTCCCGATGTACACACACAGTACTTAAATCGGGACTTCTTCGACGATATATTGGATATCCGTCGACATTTGTGATCGTATCGTTCGTGAAATCTTTAGGGAAATTTTTAGTGCATTTTGGCCGTTGCATCGTCAGGCATTGCTGCAACTTTATTGGATGGAGGCAGAACAGCTCATTCAGTATTTAAGCTGCCATTAAATATTGAAAATAACCCTGACGGAGTGTACAACATAAAAAAACAATAACAAAAAATATTGTTCACGCTGTAGCATTAAGGGACTGATATTTTTTAGGTATATATATATTACAGAAATAAATTATAATAAATTAATAAATATAGTGCTTTGCGTTTGTTATTTCTATATTCTCTTATCGTTCACAGCATTACACACCTATTTCGTGCATATACCACATCCTTACACACTTAAAATAGGTTAGTTATTTTCTGTCGGCACTAGAAAGTACATAGAAATTATTTATATGGCAAAACAGCATTTGCCGGGTCAGCTAGTTATTTATAAAAATTACTTAATATCCAATTTTATTACTAGAAACTATATGCGTTTGGTCGCCTGAGGCCTTGGAGGTGCTATTAAAGTTATGGCACGAGAAAAACGACGGGTTAAGCTGGGTATCCAGCACTGCGGAAACTAAAAATTACTGCCAAACTTCATATAAAAAAAACTGGGCCAGTAATTTTTCGTTTGTATTTTCCTGGAGTCAGTACCCAGCAACGTAAACGTGATCCACGAATTTTTATCGATAGTATCGATATCCACACGAATGTGGACTGTGAGAACAGCTGATAGGGGTGCCAGTAAAATATGTGCCTATTATTACTGAAGTCAAAGTGAAAGGTGGGGGCAAAATTTGTGCGAAAAACCAAAAAGAGATATGCAAATGTTAAAAGTGAGGAGAGGATTGCTTTAATACAAGCAGTTGAGGCAGTACCATGTCTTTAGCGGATCACGGAAAATGAGCATTTTGATAATTTGGACATTTTGGCGCTGTGTGTACTGTGCTGTACTTCTCCTTACAGCAATATGTGCCGCTACCAACACAATCACTTCATCGTCAGAACTACTTTTCTTCCTTTTTTTAATTTAAGTTTAATTTTCAAAATTGGCGCTGTTTACAAATCACAGCTGATTCATGAGAGTGGCAAATCACTTTTTAGGTTCGTGGTCACACTATTTTAGTTAAGTTCCACATACACGAAATAATGAGAAGATTCCTTTCAGTAAAATTCCGCAGTGCTGGATACAGGCTGTTACGTGGCGTTCGCAAAAATTCTCATATTTATAAGGAACTAGCTGAAAAAATTAAAGATTTCAGTCCCTCGCATGCCGAAAATAAAAATAAAATAATATAAACTGCAGCGCCGTTATTGTCTCTTGCTCTGCCACATAGAGCATCATTAGTTCTTGGGTATTCATATTAAAAAAATTAAATAAAACAAATTTTCGTAGACAAGCACGTGCCAGCAGCCGAAACTCAATAACTCCATAACTCAACTTTGGCATAGTGTAAATGCAAGTTCTGAGTTATTGAGTTACCTATCGATAAATGTGGTAACTCACTGTAGTGTAAAAGGCTATTAATGATCTAATCTGATTCAACACTCTGTTAGAAATGGTAATTTTCTATGATTCTGCGTTTTAGTTTTCTCGTATTTGAGACACACAGGCTATATAGACTCCGCTATTGATGCTGATCAAGAATTTATATACATTACTCACACTCACTATCGCCACAAATCGAATGTACATCAGGACCATGGCTAGAGGTGCCTGGCGAGTAAGCATAAAACACTTGGAGATTCACGTGAAGAATATTAACTACATACGTACGGACATTCGAGCCACATATGGAGAGCAAGATGGAGCAATCCCGGATTCGGATATCCACCCAAACATCGGTGGGAAGCGGTACTGACGTCGAGCACGGGGAGGAGAAGTCGATCTTCATTTGAGATCGTTAGCCTCTCTCTGTGGCGCCGGCGGTCACACCTCTTAAATGGCGGGAAGGCGCAACTTTGCCCATTTGATTAATCTATTATTACAAACAATATCTTAAACGAAGTCTTACTAGTCTATCTAAAACTACAAATGTTGGCCATGAAATATTTTTTTTCGACTTTTCCTGACTTTTCAAAGTCAAAATTTCAGGGACAAAATACCGCAAAAAATGATTAAATTTGAATTTTAAAGCTTAATATTTTCCAGACGTTAAGCTGAAGGTACAAATTGCCTGGGTCAGATTTACAAAATGATTAAAAAAAAAAACTAAGCCTAGAAAAACATAGGCATAATTTCTTTAAAAATTTGAAATTTCCAAATCTATTAGAAAAAAGTGGAATTAGTGGACATTGGTTCACGCGTGGCTCGTCGATTCTCTGTTTGCACGGATGGAGGAAGTCCCCACATCTCCCATACCCACCTTTGGTGGTGCAGCTTCAACAAAGAGCTAAAGATGCTTCAACACCAGAACCCGGAGATATCTACAGGGAACTGAAAGGTGAAAGTTCTACACATTGGTCTGACAGTTGAGTTAGTCACCCATAAAGTTACATGTGCTGCAGCTTAACTTACATAAAAGCGTCGGTGGAGCTTCTCATTTGCAGCAACGGGCCCGCTGACATAACTATAGTCCACGAGACTTGGATTGCGCCAGGCAACTCAGTGGCCGGACTAAAGCCCTCTAATTAAAGCTCTTTCTACGTAACACTGGTAAGCAGGAATAGAACCATCGTACTCACGTTATGTCTCTTTATAGCATAATCTAACAGTGGTGATGCTAGAGAGTGAGGAAAAGCGCCTTTTGTTAGCATCCTGCTACATGGCACATGAGATGCCCGTGAGGTGAGAGGCCCATGAGCTGAGTCCTCTTAAACTTTTATCAATTAACATAAATGTAGCAAACGTGGGAGAGGAATCCCACTGCGTCAAACGTTAGACGTTAGACTTAAAGCTAGACTTAACCCTCGTAACGGGATAGAGTACCTTAGTATTTGGATAGAGAGTCTATGAAAGACCATCCTTCTCAAATCATAGGTACATTTAGTTCAAGTGCAAATTCGAATACACTCCGAAAATAAAAGTCTATAGAAATCTCCGGGGCACCAACTGGGAGATGTTTAGTAAGACAGTAACTTCGACGCTCGTGAACCTGGGCTCAGAAAAATCCGCGGAGGACATAGAAAAGTCCTTAGTGACCTTATCCATGAAACTGCTATATGCCTACAACGCATCATGCCTACCCTCAAGAACAAGAAAGAGCACCAAACCACTATCGTGGAAGCTCTCTCTCAAATAAATAACCTCAGGGGGCTCTTCAAAGTCATCAAACTAGCGAACGAAGGGATCACTAATGAGGAATACAAAAAGATACTCAGAAATTACAAACGTAAACCGTGGAGGAACTTCTGCTCAAACATTGAGTGCCTGAAACGTCTAGACTTAGGAAGCTGCTTTGAAAGCAACCCAAAGTCAGCTAAAATTAGATAACGGACAGTGGTCGGAGAGCATCAAAGAAGCACTCACTTCCCAGGATGTATCGAAGTCACTGACGCCGAATTGAAACAGGACCTAGCAAAAGAGAAACCAAACCTCCCCACATGCCTAATAATTATTAGGGTTATAACCCAAAAGAAAATCCAATGGGCCATAGATTTCTTTACGGGCATAAAAGCAACTGCACTGGGCGGAATATTCCCAGCCTACTGCAGGTGTTATACTCGGCATGACCAAGTACAGGCTATATCCCTAACCAATGGAGAACATTTAGAGTTGTCTCTCTCCCAAAGGTAGGAAAGTGCAGCCAAGCCCCAAGCACTGCAGACTGATAAGCCTTACCTCCTTTCTATTAAAAAACTAGAACAACTGTCAGATCTACCCATAAAGAACGAGGTGGGTGGACTGATGTCAACCAACCAGTATGCCTACACCAAACGAAAATCGGTCACTTCGTGTCCGTTAGTCGACATTAAAATATCTAAAATTCATATAAATTCATTCGTACAAACAATACAAAAAGGTGTAAAAACAAATTTTTGAAGTTTTCTTCATTGTAGCTGTATTAATGATGCGATCTGCTCTAGATTCAACATTCTGATAGAAATGGTCATCATCTATAATTCTGCGTGTTTAGTTTTACCGTATCTTCAAAATCATGTATGCCACAGATTTTCGTCCTTGAATTACACTTGTAGTAGGATACCGCGCTACTTTCTCCTCTAGACTCGACTCGACTCGTGCTTAAACTTTCGTTTGGCCCCACGAGTGTGGCTACGCCTCGTACCCCATATTCTCCTCGACCCCACGAGTGTGATCACGCCTCGTATCCGATACCGCCTCTTGACCCTTCGAGTGTGACTACGCCTCGTATTCCCTATTCTCTCGACCCCGCGAGTGTGATCACGACTCGTTTTCGATACCCCCCTTGACCCCACAAGTGTGATAACGCCTCGTGCCACATACTATCCTCGACCCCGAGGGTGTGATTACTGCCCGGATTACCCAATTCTCTTCCCACACTTAACCTCGGGCCGACCCAGTTTTTTCTAGAAATTCCAGCAAACTACACATTTCTTGTAGTAGGATCCTGGGAAGACTGAGCTTACTTCAGTCTAAAATAGGAACATTACAATAGAAAAAGAAAGGCGAAAACAAAGATGGGGCATCATGAACGGATTTTTAAGAATACCCGTTTATTAGCACAATTAGACTCTAATTAACCTCGCCTAACTCTTACCCTAAAGTCATAGGTATTTATTAATTAGGGCATTAGGCCAGGAATATAAATGTAAGTATGCTTTGATTAACCTAGGATTTTAATATTTAGAAATACATATACATATGGCTTATAGTTTTTTATACCCGGTACTCGAAGAGTATAGGGGTATATTAGATTTGTGGGGATAACGGTTGTGTGTAACGCCCAGAACGAAGCGTTTCCGACCCCATAAAGTATATATATTCTTGATCAGCATCAATAGCCGAGTCGATATAGCCATGTCTGTCCGTCTTCATTAGCGCCTATATCTCAGAGACTATTAAAGCTAGAGCAACCATGTTTTGTATTCAGTCTCCTGTGTTATCACACTACTCCAAGTGTATTTCAAAATTTCGCCTCGCCCCCTTCCGCCCCCACAAAGGACGTAGTTCTGTAGAGTCCATAATTTTTAAGATAAAAGAAAACCAAAAACGCATTATCATAGAAAATAACCGTATCTACCAGATTGCCGAATCTTGATCAGGTTGAACTACTATTATAGCCAGAAGGAACAAATAAAATTTCAGTGGCTACTACCTCTCTCTTTCGCAAGCATTTCTACGTCACGAATATGTAATTATACATATACATGTAGAAATGTAGAAGCATATGTAAAAAAAAATGGAAACATGTATAAATATTCCAAAAATGGTTTGATTTTTTTAAATATTATTTTTTGCCCAAAACTTAATTCGTTTTAATAAAAATCTAAAAAAACACTTATTTGTCTCCTTTTCAATAAAAGTAAAAAATAAAAATTATTTTTATATAAAAAAAATTAAGTCGAACACTGGGAGATTTGTATTTATAAAATGTTGCACAGCAACTAAAATATATTTTGTTCCTTTTGGCTATAATAATGATTCGATTTTATCCAGATTCGGCAATCTGATATATAGGGTAATTCTTCAGGGTTTTTGGTTTTATCGTATCTTAAAAATTGTGGATTCCACAGATTTTTCGTTCTTTGTGGAGGCGGAAGGGGGCGCGGTAAAATTTTGAAATACACTTAAAACAGTGTAATAGTACAGTAGTCTGGATACAAAGTTTTGTTGGTCTAGCTTTTATAGTCTCTGAGATCTAGTCGAAAATGGAGACGGAACGACGGACAGGAATTTCTATATATCAGGAATAGTAGAATAACTATTAAAAACAATGGAAAATTCGTAAAAAACGTTGGAAAATCAAAATTTTTTTTTGTATAGAAAGTATAATATTAAATATATTCAGAAAGCAGCAGCAGTTCATCAAAATTGAGTCGTAATGCAGTTAGATAACGGAAAATTGCGATGAAGAGCGAAAAATATCACGAGAAGAGCGCCGCGTTGGTATGACACACTGCCTTTGAAATACAAAGGCAAAGAGAGACCCGTGAAACGTCAAGATTAGAAATGAGAAATCGCAGATATGTCTTCAAAGTGGTAATTTTAATCAAGTAGCTTTTACGATCGCACAATTGGTCTGCTTTGGTCTTGCTGGATAAACGCCTGAATTGTGCTGCATTAATGGCATTATTGGTTCCGTCACAAGTTCCACAGCAGAATCACATTTTCACACTATCACTTAAATATATATGGCTTAAATATGGATGGCTTCAAATATGGATGGCTTCAAATAACTTCGTTTGTAGCAAAAGTTCTAGAGGAATAAGGATTCAATCTTACGTTCAAGGTTAATTATTTTGAAGAGTAAATGTTCATTTTAAATCAGCATTAACTACTTTGCACTCGACTTACAGATTTAAGGCCATTTTTATAGTCGACCATTTTTGAAAACGCTTGCTTTACAATATTAGAATAATTATTATTTTGTACATGCTTTAGATACTAATATAATGCGAGATTATATTGATACAAAAAACGGTAAAGACATCTGCGAAAGTTTTTTAAAATTCCTGACAAAATATGTGAAACGGACATGCGAATACGACATAGATTTGGAGATTTTCAAATTTGTAAAAAATCTTTTTTTTTCTAGGTTTATTTTTTTAAGAATTTTTAAAAAAATTGTGTTTTTGTTTTCAGAGGTAGTGCTTCTATTTTTCACATAACTTTAGTTTCCTATAACTAGTTGTATTGAACTTTGTAACTTTGCCTACGAATGCAGCTATAAGTCCGACCCAGACACTTTGTAGCTGCAAGTTAACGTCTGAAAGATATTCAACTTTCAAATTCAAATTTTATAATTTTTATTCGGTATTTTTTCCCGATATTTTGACTTTGAAAGCTCATAAAAAGTCGAAAAAGAAATATTTAATGGCTATAAGTTTAAGTTTAAGATCTACACATTAATTGGGCGTCGTTTAAGCTACTGTTCTTAAAAACCAATGGATAAACGGCCAAGTTGCAGCCGTTTGAAAATAAATAATAATACAAAATAATGCAAATTTGCACAAGAGAAACGAAAGAACTAAATAAGTTACAAAAGTGGCATGAAATTCTAGGTCACATCTAGGAAACGTATCTGAAAAGATTATAAGCGAAAAAGTTCTAGGCATGAAAGCTGGCACAAGAAAAAATCTGGAAAATCCGATGGTTGTATTCAGTGGAGGCAATCTCAAAAGACGTTTTCTCATTCAATCTCAAAAAAATGATGAACCACTTGAACTAGTACATTCAGACTGTTGGAGTAGACTTTAAACTGCAACATAGCATAAAAGATGTTAAGAGAAACGTTTGAATAACTCTTAAGTGATATTCTGTTAGCCAGCAAGCCGATCGGACCTCTGCCGATGGCGAATTGGATTGCGTGCGGCCGTTTGGGGCTCACGATTATTTTCTTATGCTAAGACTGGCATTTGTCGGTATATGCTGAAAGCCACCTCAGTAAACTCGCTGGATTGCAATTAAATTGGAACTGAAAAACAGTGTCTTCTGCGAAACATATTTTTTTAAAACAGAAAAATAACGTTATAAAAAAGTTTAAAAAATACAAGTGAATGGTCGAAAAGCAAACTGGTCGACAAATTGAACGATTGGGCACGGACAGAGGTATGGAATATATCAATAATTATTTCACAAACTTTCTTAAAAACAAAGGCATAAAACATTAACAAACTATTGATTATACGCCCCAACAAAATGAAATATCGCTACGCAAAAACCAAACGTTGGTCGAGACGGCTCTATAATGCTCCAGGGGGGTTAACTACAAATTTATGGGCTGAAGCAATCTTGATAGCAAATCGCGTAAGGAAAAGATATCTATCAAGAAATCTGGTCGGTGACATTCCGTATTCCGAGTGGACCCAGAAGAAATTGATACTTCAGTACTTACAAGCATTTGGAACAGTAGCATATATGGTGGACAAAACGCCTTGAAAAGGTAAATTCCAATCGAGAAGTAGAAAGTGCATATTTATAGGGTACGAGCCACAATCAAAAAATCAAAGACTTTGGTGCCCAAACACACAAAAAAAATCTGCAAGACGAGGATTCTTATTAATATGGACACAAAAACACCTAAAAAAAAGAAGGAGAAAACGCTTTTGCGAAAAGTTCGAGGATGGCGAGATCACCTGTGGAAGTGAGGCCCGCGGCCACAGCGGAGATAGCAGTCTAGGAGAGAACTCAAAATGAACAACAGAAAAATAAGAAGGAGCAGAACGAGAAGGAGCAGATCCAGGAGGAGCAGATCCCGGAGGAGCGAATCCCGGAGGAGCAGACCCAGTCTCAGAAGGAGCAGAGCACCACGGCACTTTGAGATCTCGCGCAAGAAGGACTACATAGAGAGTATACGGCTCTACGAGCTAGGGCCTACCCACTCAAACTTCACCGCTGTTTTCGACAGTGGTGGAGGCAGAGAGGAAGCAGGCGAATGCAAAAATGCAAAAATATAAGAGGACCAAAGGGACAGATACCCAGACAGACACTCAGACCGCAACTTGATCCGAGTGGAAGTCCAGCAAGCGAGATGCGGGAAGGAGAATCAACTGGCAAGGGACTGCAATCGGGAGCCACAGTACGTGCTCTGCAAGGGGAAGAGCGCTGTTAAGAGTTCTATAGGAGTGCTACGTGTAAAGTAAGTGACTATTTTACGTGATCATATTGCGATCCATTTTAACTTCGGATAAGCATGCAAAAGAAAGCAAGCCAAGACCTTCAGCCCCAAATGGAAAAATTACCGCCTCGATGTGGAGATCTTCATGGAATTCTTACGCAGTGCAAACTAAAGCTAGGTCGACTACTCACTACACTATCGATACATTGAATTTTTGGGTCAGATTTACACTATCGATGTTTTGAACTCGATAGTAAACGATGGTAACAAAAAAAATGTTTTTTTCACATCACTTTTGGACATTCATTGTAAACAAGCGGACGCGTCTAATTGGTGTTGGTGGCTTTAAATTTTAAAAATATGGACAGATTTGTGCGAAGTGCAAATTTCGAGAGTAAGTGCATGATTTAATTATTGTTATTGAATATTTATTTTATATTTGATCATACGCAGATCGCGACAATAGCACTGATGGCGAATCATCCACATTGAAAAGGTGGCAATTTGGCAAGTCCAAGGTCTGGCATCATTTTGAGAGGTCCAAAGATGGTAAGACCGCCAGGTGCATCCACTTTTCAAATGATTATAGAACAAGTGGCAATACGTTTATTTGACCACGTAAAAAGACTGCACCCGAGCATTTCATTGGATGAATCGCCTAAATAATCGACAAAGCCTAGGACCCTTTTCCATTTTTATCATTTTATTTTACGACCCGTCTTCTGAAGGGAAAAAAGTTATCGAAAGGGCTTTGGCCATACTTGTGTCGCAAGATATGCATTCATTTGCAATTGTGGAGGATGCCGGTTTTCGTGAGTTTGTAAAAGTTCTTGATCCTTGGTACAAACTACCTTCACGAAAAACACTATGAGTGGCATTTACAATGAAATAAAGACGAAATTGTATGTGGTTTTAGACGGTATTGAAAGCTGCGCCATAACAACGGACTGTTGGACTTCGCGAGCTAACCAAGCATATATTAAGGTTACATGCCACTTTATTACGAAGGATTTTTATTTAATCGAAATATTTATTCGGACGATCGGGGATAGCAAGCATTATCTCCACACTTCCAATAATTGGGACGTAGCTTGACCCCATTTTTTCAAAAACAATGTTTTCGATCCCCACTTAACACCAATAATGGACTCAAAACATTGCAAAATTAAGTACTGACCCAAGAACATTTGGACACTGTTTTTGGGAGCCACCAACACCAAACCATTCAGTTCCATCAGGGCAAAAACTTTTTGATTTTTTAAGCACCAATATAGCCAATATGGGGAGCGCAGATCGGGTCGATTCATTAGCTTCGCATTATCCCCAAGAAGCAAATCCCTTAGAGTTTTGGAGGGTAAGTATTTATATATATATATCATACCTTTTTACATTTATATAAATTGTATTTATATTATTATTATATTATTATATTTTAGTACGCTGCAAACAATTCTTCATTAAAATTTATCGCAAAAAGAATTTTATGCATTCCGGCCACTTCAACTGAGTCGAAGCGAATGTTTAGCAAGGCTGGCGTAATAGTTAGCGATAGAAGAGCATCGCTAAAACCAAAAAATGTGGATATGCTGACATTCCTCAGCAAAAACATGTGGATCTTCAAATAAATAAGTTATCTTTAAGCTATATTAGTTAAATCTAACCTCACCTAACGTGATTTTAAGTTATAAATCTTATCTTAATTTGTTAAATCAGGCTGTCAAAAAAATTTTTAGCTTACTAAAAAAAACGAGGCGGAACTTTATACCCGGTACTAAGTCAGTATATACATACATATGTACATATATGAGCTTACGATTTATACAATTTATTATGTTTTCGCAAAACGAACAAATTAAATTTTGGGCAAAAAATAATATTTCAAAAATTGAAGTCAAACCATTTTTGGAATATTTATACATGTTTCCAATTTTGTTTGCATATGATTTTTATACTGCTTCTACATTTCTACATGTATAACTACATAATTGAGACGTGGAAGTGTTTGCGAGAGAGAGAGGCGCTTGTCAGGCGTTGCGTAGCCACTGAAATTTAATTTGTTCCTTTTGTCCATAATTATGATCCGACCTTATCTAGATTCGGCAATCTGTTAGACACTGTCACTTCCCATGATTCTGCATTTTTGGTTTTCTCGTACCATAAAAATTGTGGGTTCCACAGATTTTCGTGATTTGTGAGGGCGGAAGGAGGCGTGGCAAAATTTTGAAAAATAATTCGTGCTGGTTCGATATCACAGGAGCATGGATGTAAAGTTTGGTTGCTCTACCTCTTATAGTCTCTGAGAACTAGGCGTCGGAAAATACGAATGGGCAAAGCAGATGGGGCCGCGTGTGAGAGAGAGCGAGAGGGAACGATGACTTTCGAAATGGTTTTCTTCATTGTAGCTATAATAATGATCCAATCTGGTCCAGATTCAACACTCTGACAGAAATGGTAATTTTCTATGATCCTTCGTTTTTAGTATTCTCGTATATTCAACATTGTGTACGCCACAGACTTTCGTTCTTTGTGCGGGCGGAAGAGGGCTGGGCAAAATTTTGAAATACATTTGGAGTAGTGTGATCACACAGGAGATTGGATACAAAACTTGGTTGCTGTAGCTTTAACAGTTTCTGAGATATAGGCGCAAATGAAGACGGACAGACGGACGGACGGAGAGACAGACATAGCTATATCGACTCGGCTATTGATGCTGATCAAGAATATATATACTTTATGGGGTCGGAAACGCTTCCTTCTGGACGTTACACACAACGGTTATCCCCACAAATCCAATAAACTCCTATACTCTTCGAGTACCGGGTATAAAAAACGAGGGGGAACGTTGTGAGCCGCGGCAAAGGAGTTTACGATTGATGAAATTTATTATATGTTCGCAAAAGGGACGAATTAAATTTTGGGCAAAAAATAATATTTCAAAAAATGAAGTCAACCCATTTTTGGAATTATTATATATGTTTCCATTTTTGTTTACATTTGCGTTTTACATCTGCTTCTAAATTTCAACATAACATGTATACATATACTGCATATTCGAGACGTACAAGTGTTTGTGGGAGAGAGAGAGGGAATGATAAGCGCTTGGCAGGCGTTGTGTAGCCACTGAAATTTAATTTGGTCTTTCTGACTATAATAGTAGTTCGAACTGATCCAGATTCGGCAATCTGGTAGATACGGTTATTTTCCATGACTATGCGTTTTCGGTTTTCTCTTATCTTAAAAATTGTGGATTCCACAGATTTTCGTCCTTTGTGGGGGCGGAAGAGGGCGTGTTTTCGAAATACACTTATGTATATTGAAGTGATTTTACAGGAGCTTGGATAGAAAGTTTGGTTGCTCTAGCTTTAATAGTCTCTGAGATCAAGACGCTCATTTAAATGAATGGGCAAAGCTGAAAGGGTCGCGTGTGAGAGAGAGCGAGAGGGAACGATGACTTTCGAAATGGTTTTCTTTATTTTAGCTATAATAATGATCCGATCTCATCTAGATTCAACACTCTGATACAAATGGTCATTGTCTATAATTCTCCTATGATTCTCGTATCCCATTCTCTATTTTCTCGTATCTTTAAAATTGTGTACGCCACAGACTTTCGTTTTTTGTGCGGGCGGAAAGGGGCGGGGCGAAATTTTTCAACACATTTGGAATAGAGTGATCGCACAGGAGACTAGATAAAAAACTTGGTTGCTCTAGCTTTAATAGTCTCTGAGATATAGGCGCTAATGAAGAGACGGATAAACGGACGGACAGACGGACGGACGGGCAGACAGACAGACAGGTGGAAAGGGCCGTGGCCAAATTTTGAAATAAACATGTGCTGGTTTGATATCACAGGAGCTTGGATAGAAAGTTTGGTTGCTCTAGCTTTAATAGTATCTGATAACTAGGCGTCAAAAAATTAGAATGGGCAAAACAGACGGGGTCGCGGGTGCGAGAGGGAGCGATGACTTTCGAAATGGTTTTTTTCATTATAGCTATCTTAATGATGCGATCAGATTCAACACTCTGATAGAAGTAGTCGTCATCTATGATTATGCGTTTTTAGTTTTATCGTATCTTCAAAATTGTGTATGCCACACATTTTCATCCTTTGTGCGGGTGGAAGGGGGCGCGGCGAAATTTTGCAACACATTTGGAGTAGTGTGATACCACAGAAGCCTGGATACAATATTTGGTTGGTCTAGCTTTTATAGTCTCTGAGATTTAGGCGCTAATGAAGACGGACAGGCGGACGGACGGACGGACAGACAGACATGGCTATATCGACTCGGCTATTGATGCTGATCAAGAATATATATACTTTACTTTTTATATCTCCATCTCAACAGGGATTTATAAGGCGGAGATCAAACACTACTAATTTATTGGAGTTTAACTCCTTTATAATAAAAGGCTTTCAAGGTAATTTGCAGACGGATGTTGTTTACACCGATTTTAGTAAAGCGTTCGATTCTGTATGCCATTCCCTCCTAGCACATAAGCTCGACCTTCTAGGGTTCCCGCCCAATCTCCTGAGATGGATCTCTAGCTACCTTTGTTCTAGGTCTCAAAGAGTCCGTTTCAAAAGCTCCCTGTCCTCACCAACGACTTCGGGTGTACCACAGGGCAGCCATCTAGGCCCCTTACTCTTTACACTCTTTATTAATGATCTGAATTCTGTATTAACATACTCTTGAGTACTTATGCATGTGGATGATGTTAAGCTCTGTGTCAAGTATAAGGACATTTCTTTTCAATCCAGGTTGCAATCCGATCTCGATAGATTTCAGTCTTAGTGTTGTGCAAATTTATTAAACCTTAATGCTTCAAAATGTAAAGTAATGTCTTTTCATCGCTCCAGCGCCTTTCTGGTTCCTTACACTCTTTGTGGTGGTTCTCCTGAGAGAATTACCCGGGTTGATGATCTTGGTGTTCTATTAGGTCCCAAGCTAAAGTTTTCAGAACACATTTCTACCATGGTGAATAAGGCCATGGGCGTGCTTGGGTTTATAAAGAGGTGGTCAAAGGAATTTGACGACCCCTATATAACAAAGACTCTCTACACCTCTCTGGTTCGTCCGATTTTAGAATACGGCTTTTGTGTATGGTGCCCTCAGTACAACGTACATCGTGACCGTATAGAATCAGAAAAACTTTTTACTTTTTGCTCTTCGCGGCCTCAACTGGGATGCAAGTGTGAGACTGCCGTCTTTCTCTAATATATTGCTTTTAATAAACCTTCCAACCTTAGCTAATCGTAGGAAAATGCTTGGTGTGATTTTTGTGCACAACTTGATTAAGGGTGACGTAGATAGTCCTGACCTGTTGAGCCGCATAAACTTCACGATTCCTATTAGAAGAACTAGGAATTAAACACCGTTGTTTCTTCCGCTCTGTAGATCGAATTATTCCTTGCATGAACCATTTAGGGTCCTATGCTCGAATTTTAATTCCCTCTATCATATTATATCTACCACTAACTCCTTTCCTAGTCTTAAATTACTTATACTCTTATATCTCTCCCGTAATTAGTAATTACTTCGTTTCTTTAGTTAGATTAGTTCTACTTTTCCTCGAACACTAGTCTAACACCTATCTTTCATGCATGACCGCGATCGGTTCGGTTAACGAGTCGCGCGTTAAGCGGCTGCGCCCCTCGGTCGGTTGGGCGGGAGGTGGGCTGCTTTCTTGCCTGGGATCCGCGCGTAACAGCCATCGGCTGGTGTCGCTTGGGCCACTTGATGGTGCAGTCATTGCATATCAACGTCCTAAAGTTAAATTTTATGGGGTCGGCAACGCTTCCTTCTGGGCGTTACACACATTCGTACCCCTATACGCTTCGTGTACCGGGTATAAAAAGAATAGTATGTTTAAAAAAACGATACTATCGATGGAATCGAATTTTTGGTTGAAAAACCTCGAAAATATCGAATGTATCAACTATTGATGTTTTCCCAGCTCCATAACAGAGAGCACGGGGTCGCCTGATTTCGAATGCAGGGGGGAGCAACTTTAAGCCGCAAAGCAAGCCCGATTAAGGCCTAAACTATAAAGGAAAGTAAATCATACTTTTCAGGGAGATAAGTGAGGAGGCGGACATAAGCCCATAGGGGACAGCATAAAAGGTCGTCACCAAGAAGATCAGGAGCCAGGCGACTCTGGAAGTGACGTGCCCGACGATGCTTCGTAGCATTGGCCTATTCCCACAGCATATACACCAGGAGTAGAGCTTCCCGCGTCAAGACCGCGATCTATGGCAAGAGACCTCCTTCGAGGAAGTGACAGCAGCCATCAAGAGAACGGGAGACAAGAAACCACGGGAACTGGATGGAATTCCAAAAAAAAAGACCCTAAAACTAATCACCCGACCCGAGCTCTTTATTGGGTTTTTTATCAGATGCTTCCGGTAAGGGAAAATTCGTGAAAAAATGATATCGCCCAATCTGCCTGTTGGACACTGTTGGCAAGCTATTAGAGCGTGCATCCTTTGGGTCATCAAGGAGTACTTCGCAGTCGTGACGCTAAACATCCGAAATGCCTTCAACTCGGGCAGTTGGTTAAGGATCACAGAGGCACTACATCGGATCGGAGTACCTGGGTAACTGCTGAATATTATTTCGCGGATGACCTGGAACTAGTCGTCTTAGCTAAGGAGATGAAAGAATTTGAGTCAGCAGCCAACACGGCAATCGAAATAAATAACACCTGTATGCTCGGATCCGGTCTGGACCTGGCCGGTCACAAGGCGGAATCTATCCTCATCACGAACAGGAAAAAAAAAGTCAAAAGATTCCCGTTCCCGCAACAGATCTACTGTTGTACATTTAGTGTGCATCTGGAAAACGGGCAACGTGCTAAAAATTCCCAAGCGACAACAATAACAAGCTTCCATATAATAATATCGATATCAACTATCGTTGCTGAGAGTCGTTCTTCACTTCCTTCCGCCTAAAAAATTTTATTTTTGTGCTCAAAGGAAAGTAATTGTGTTGTATTATTGATTACTGTGTTTTAAACTGATCGTGCAACTAAATTACTATCCGTCTTCATTCTTTTGTGCAGTTAATTCCAATTGCAATTGCAGTGGGTCCAACTTTTGTCCATTCTTTCTAGCTCTACTCGTTCTTACGCTCAGTACATTTGTTGTTGCTATATACATTATATTCTGCACTCTCTCTGAGCCGCTGTCTAATTTTATACGTATATTTTGTTTATCTTATGCTTATTTTCATACATATTAACATACATACTCGTACATATAGCGTGCCTGCCGAATTCTTTGTTTTTCGGTGTTATTTGTATACTTTTCTCCAATTTTATTGCCAACTCTAGTACGGTGCGCTTGTTCTCTCTGTACCGCTCTCTGTTTTTATCTACTGTCAGCTTATCTGTTTTCATTTCCAACACACACGCACTACTAACGCCGTCGCTCTGTGTTTGTCTTTCTGTGTTTCTATCGGCTATCTGTGCCTCTCCGTTCACTTGCCGTTGTTGTGACTGTTTTTTTTTTGTTCGTGCTTGCGCGCGCAATTGTTAACACAAGCTAAAGTCACTATCCCTGCCACACACCGACTTATATTTTACCTTTCTTTTTTCTTTTCTTTTTTTGTTTTTAGCTTAATTGTTGTTTTTAAGCTTAATTTTTGTCGCTTGGTCCACACACCGACTTATATTTTACATTTCTCGTAATTTTTCTTGAACAAACTGTTTATATTTTTTTAAAACAAAATATGAGTTCTTGTTGTGCTAAGAACTGTGACCGTTCGGTCTCTACACGGCAAACGTATGCATATTGCTGGTTGTGTGACAACACGGCTCATACCAACTGTGCTGAATTGGGACACATCGGAGGTCGCGTTGGGGATCTTATTAAGACTCGCTGCGGTCTCAACTGGACCTGTTGGGACTGCAGGGCTATCGAAAGCGACATGCGTGCCTTTATGAGACAGATGCATCTTGAATTCGCTGCCCTAAACGTTGGATTCCGAATGCTCCAAGATAAGTTTCGTTTGACGGAGTCTCACTTCAAAACACTTAAAATTTTGACTGAGTCTCCGAAGCGTAAGAAGGGTAACAAGTATTTACCCAATAGTAATAATGATTTTTCTCTTGCAGCCCCTGAACCACCTGTACCTCTTGCTCGGTCACCGCCTGTAATTAGTATGGAACATGGAGCCAATGGTGCCATTGAATCTGCCTCTGCGCCCAGGCCTGTCGCACCACCCGCACCTCGTGCTCGGTCACCGCCCGTAACTGGTGCTATGGTACCTGTAGCCAATGGTGCCTACAGCCAATGGTGCCTGTAGCCAATGGTGACTGTAGCCAAAGGTGCCGTTGCATCTGTCACCCCTGCACCCATGCCTGTCGCCTCTAGGCCTCCACCTGTTGATGCTGGCGCGGCTATCATGATGGCTGTTGAGGCCCCTTCAAACTCGGCATCTATCGCTATCGCCTCAACCAGCACTATGCCAATCGTGTCGCCTCACCTTAATAGCACCGCTGCGTGAGCTTCCAAGGTGCTACTGCCCCGCACCGAGACCTATTCTGGGTATGGCTACACCTTCTGGCTCGGGTCTTGAAATTAGTGGAGTGGTTCCTCGGAAAGCCATTTTTGTTTCCTGACTCAATCCTGAGGCCACTACGGAGGATGTTAAGCATCATCTTTGTTCAAAACTAAGCGCTCGCCTTGAGGATGTTATTGTGACCAAGTTTTCTTTTAAACATAAGCGTAATATTTCCTCATTGAAAATTTTTGTCCCTGATTCTTACCTTGATACATCTCTTGAACCTTCTATTTGGCCTGAGCAAGCAATTAGGCATGAGTTCGTGCGTAAAGTTTCGAATCAAAGTCTTAATGTTACCCGCCCTGCCAATTTTAATCAGAGTCTAATTATTAACTAATTAACCATTTTTTCATTCACTTTCAGAATGTACGCAGTCTTTTAGGCAAATTGCGCTAACTACATACGGAAAGTGCCTCTTACGATTTCGGTGCTATCGGTTTTTCTGAAACATGGCTCAACTTCACTGTTCATGATCATGAAATTTTTGGTCACAATTTCATCATTTATCGAATGGATTGTGAATCTTATGCTGGTTCTGATTGTAGGCAAAACTGACTTCTCATCGGAGTTATTCCCTCTCAACAATATCCATGGGATTTAGTTCATTGCAGTCAAAGTCCGTGTTGGCATGGCTCATATATTCCTCCCAATTCTGATGCTGAGGTCTACTCAAAGCACCTTTCTGTTATCCATTCTGTTGTGTCTTCGTTAGGTTGTGCTGATCAGATTGTGGTCATGGGTGACTTCAATTTACCTCTTCTTTCTTGGCTGCCCTGCGACGACGCTAACCAATTGCTTCCTAGTACTAATAACGAATTTATCAATGAGCTAACGGATGTTTCCATTGCCCAAATTAATTCTATTAAAAACAATAGGAACAGACTCCTCGACCTTATTTTTGTTATGGATGCTTCTCGAGGTACAGTTGCCAGAGTCTCCCCACTATCACTTCCTGAAGACCTATACCATCTTTAGGACGTTAATGTGCAATGACTGCACCATCAAGTGGCCCAAGCGACACCAGCCGATGGCTGTTACGCGCGGATCCCAGGCAAGAAAGCAGCCCACCTCCCGCCCAACCGACCGAGGGGCGCAGCCGCTTAACGCGCGACTCGTTAACCGAACCGATCGCGGTCATGCATGAAAGATAGGTGTTAGACTAGTGTTCGAGGAAAAGTAGAACTAATCTAACTAAAGAAACGAAGTAATTACTAATTACGGGAGAGATATAAGAGTATAAGTAATTTAAGACTAGGAAGGGAGTTAGTGGTAGATATAATATGATAGAGGGAATTATAATCAGAGCATAGGACCCTAATTGGTTCATGCAAGGAATAATTCGATCTACAAAGCGGAAGAAACAACGGTGTATAATTTCTAGTGCTTCTAATAGGAATCCTGAAGTTTATGCGGCTCAACAGGTCAGGGCTATCTACGTCACCTTTGATCAAGTTGTGCACAAAAATCACACCAAGCATTTTCCTACGATTAGCTAAGGTTGGAAGGTTTATTAAAAGCAATCTATTAGAGTAAGATGGCAGTCTCACACTTGCATCCCAGTTGAGGCCGCGAAGAGCAAAAAGTAAAAAGTTTTTCTGAACTGATTCTATACGGTCCCGATGTACGTTGTACTGAGGGCACCATACACAAGAGCCGTATTCTAAAATCGGACGAACCAGAGAGGTGTAGACAGTCTTTGTTATATAGGGGTCGTCAAATTCCTTTGACCACCTCTTTATAAACCCAAGCACGCCCCTTATTCACCATGGTAGAAATGTGTTCTGAAAACTTTAGCTTGGGATCTAATAGATCACCAAGATCATCAACCCGGGTGATTCTCTCAAGACAACCACCACAAAGGGTGTAAGGAACCAGAAAGGCGCTAGAGCGATGAAAAGACATTACTTTACATTTTTAAGCATTAAGGTTTAATAAATTTGCACAACACCAAGACTGAAATCTATCGAGATCGGATTGCAATCTGGATTGAAAAGAAATGTCCTTATACTGGACACAGAGCTTAACATCATCCGCATACATAAGTACTCAAGAGTATGTTAATACAGAAGGCAGATCATTAATAAAAGTTGTAAAGAGTAAGGGGCCTAGATGGCTGCCCTGAGGTACACACGAAGTCACCATAACTGGAGAGGACAGGGAGTTTTTGAAAAGGACTCTTTGAGACCAAGAACAAAGGTAGCTAGAGATCCATCTCAGGAGATTGGGCGGGAACCCTAGAAGGTCGAGCTTTTGTGCTAGGAGCGAATGGTTTACAGAATCGAACGCTTTACTAAAATCAGTGTAAACAACATCCGTCTGCAAATTACCTTGAAAGCCTTTTATTATAAAGGAGTTAAACTCCAATAAATTTGTAGTGGTTGATCTCCGCCTTATAAATCCATGTTGTGATGGAGATATAAGTGATCTGCATAGGTGCTGCAGGTGCGGAGTTAAAATTTTCTCAAACACTTTAGGAATAGCGGATAACTTAGATATACCTCTATAGATCATTACGTCAAACTGGCTTCCTTTCTTATGGAGAGGAATTATAAAGGACTCCTTCCATATCGGGGGAAAGAATGAAGAATTTATGGATAGCTTGAATAGTTTAAGCAACGGCCCACACAGAGACTCGGCACAGTACCTGAGTACGCAGCCGGGAACTCCGGGTCCGGTAAGAACACCGGCTTTACTGTTCGTAGATCATGAAGCACCGAGCTTTCATTTAGCAAAGGACAGAAAATGCCGTTCGACCTCGGTAAACCGTATGGATACGTCTGACCAGAGTAAACGTCCTGCGAATAGGTAGTTTGGAAAAAACGTGCAAAAAGATCGCCAATTGCCTGATCATTATCTGCTGACGTGTTAAAGAAGGGTAGCGAGGATGGGTGTGCGGACGTTCTACGCTTACTGTTTACGAAGCTGTAGAACTGTTTGGGGTCCTTAGAAAAACGTATCCTGCATCGAGATAGGTAATTCTGATAGCATTGAGCGCTAAGAACTGAAAAGTTTGACCAAGCTTTTACATAATGAGAAAGAGAAGAAGGAGAGCCAACTTCTTGAAATTTTTTATAACGTCTTGATTTTAAGTTTTTTAGATGGGATAACTCCTTGGTAAACCAAGAGGGTTTTCTTGATCTAATCGGACAGGAAAGTGGGACACAAGAGACAAAAAGTGAGTCCAGTGCATCATAAAAAATATTTGTGCCTGTCGTAACATCACTGCACAAATATAAAGCGGACCAATCAAAATCCCTAATGAGATTATTAAGCTTCCTAAACTCGGCTTTACGGAAGCAGCGGACACATTGGTGTAGTCTACCCGACCGATCCAGTACCGTTCGTCCTAGGGCGACCGACACTTCAAAAGTAGGATGGTAGGCATCTTCAGGTATAGTGAGCGGGGGGACTCGAGTTAACAACGCTAAGGTCGGATCCGTTACAAAGCACAGATCAAGAAATCGACCCAAGGAATTTTTAACATGGTTAACTTAACAATTCCTGGCAAGTTGAAGTCACCAAGAACTATCATGTGATCTTTGTCAGATAGCGATTAAGGCGGACAAATGCTGCTCGTAAGTTGCGATATCCGAAGAAAGTGGAATATACGAACATGTTATGAAAACTGAGAAAGCGGGAAGAATCAGTTTTACACACAGAAATTCCAGTTCTTGCTGGATCTGGACTGTGAAAAGTTCCGACGTGAAGTTTGAGTCCACAGCAATCAGAACCCCTCCTGCACGTCGAGATGAACGATCCTTTCTATAAGTTGTGTACCGACCTGCCAAAACTTCGGAACTAAGAATGTCCGGTTTTAACCAGGTTTCGGTAAGCACAATAACGTGGGATGCAAATGCGACACTATCCTGGAAAAGAATGCTAAGCTTACTACGCAAGCCTCGAACATTCTGATAGGTCACTAAAAGAGAGTTTGTTAGTTTTCTGGACGGGTGGAGGTAGAGCGGGAAGATGACGAAGGAGCACTGGTCTGATTAGTCGGCAGAGTTATTGGGGGCCTAGTTTTCTTCTTTGCCTTAAACTCCTTCACCACCAAATGCTTCGGCCAAAATTTGGCAGAACAGATGGTGTTAAAGTGAGTTTGGGAGACACTTATTTTAAAAGAAGCTATCTCCCTGGCATAAGAAAAGTTGAACTTTTCCACCTTGAGATCAACGGCTTGTATGCGGCTTTGAATATAAGCTGTCACATCTTTAATTGTGGAGTCAGGGGCAAGTCGTGAGACAAAAACTTATCTCTTTGGTGGGATCCCGACCAATCTTGGCACCACAGGCCTATCACCTGTGATGGTAATACCCGGTGGTCCGGGTCGTATATTGACTGGCGGTGTCGAAATTGCGGGAGCAGCTAATGAATTTGACACTACGGACACGGACGCTACAGACGGTCTTGGCTGCATGCTCTCCGACGCGATAAATTCGGCTACCGAATTTTCATCGCCAGCAGATGTCGTTGCCTTCGGAGTAGCGAACGAAATCAACTGCTGCACTATTGGAGTGGTCGGAGTCAGCTTGTCAGCATCGGCCAGTCGAGGGGCAGTCGGCACATGCAGATCCCGCGGAGTGACCTTTTTGCGCCTAGGAGACTCAGTCAATTGTTTGAGACCACTGAACTGAGACTCCATGGCTAGGAGCCGATCGTACTGCTCTTTGAAGACCACGGTCAGCTCCCTAAAGAACTTCCGGGTCTGCCTCATAAATGCTGCCATCTCCCCTTCAACCGGACGGCATGCCTCACAGCTGTAATGCAAGCCATTTCTTTTGGAGATGGCATCACCCACGAGACCGGAGAGCCCGGCGCATTTAGCGTGCACTACGCTATCACATAGCCAGCAGGGGGTACTCGGCTGGTCATGGGGGATCTGCGTCTTGCAGGTTTTCTTGCCACAGACAACTGCGTATTCCATTATGAGAAATATAAAAAAATAAAATTTCAAAACAAATATATATCAGACCAGTGTGCCAGATAAGCGATGAAAGCGCAATAAGAAAGAGAGAGGAGCGGTTTCTGCAGCTTCAGTTGAGAGAGAGAGAGAGAGAGAGAGAGAGAGAGAGAGCGCTACTACACAGAACGTATTGAGAGCGAGAGAGGAAGAACAGTTATGTTAGTTTGGGTAATAGGGAGAGAGTGATAAAAGCAATAGAGCAGATCAACTAGGTGAGAGCGGAAGATTTTGATTCTGTGTGTACACAGGAAAATAATTAAACTATGTCTAAAAACACAATTAAAGGGCGTGCGCTCGCCTTTAAGGAGAATCTCTAAGCAAGTAGGCAATTTATAGTTTATTTATGTTGGTATGTTCAAAAAACACCGGCTGTTTATTAAAGATAATAGGCAGATAACACTAGTCGACACGACTTTTCCGCTGTCTCCAAAAATGACTTTTTCTGATAGATTTGGATGTTTAAAAATTTTGAAGAATGTTTTTTTTTTTTTTTCATGGAGTAGTTTTTTTTTAAAGAATTTTTTAAATATCTGGTATTTTTTGTCATAGGTAGTGCTTATATTTTTCACATAACTCTCGTTTCATACAACTGGTTGTATTGAATTTTGCAGTTAAAAAATGCTGATAAATGCAGCTATAAATCCGACTCAGACACTTTGTAGCAGAAACTTAACGTCTGGCAGATATTAAGCTTCCAAATTGAAATTTCGTAATTTTTTTCGGTATTTTTTACCCGAAATTTTGACTTTGAAACTTCTGGAAAAATCGAAAAAAAAAAATAAATGAATGCCTTGATTTTTGGTTTTAGATAGACACATTAATTACGCGTCGTTTAAGGTATCGTTTATAAAAATATAAAATCAAAAGGCTAAGTTATAACCGTTTGACCAAAACGACCCAAATCTCATTTTATCTGAAAAAATTCCGTCCGGTACGTTTTTGGTCCAACTTCCAAAATGGGATTGCAAAAAACAAAAGGGACCTGTAATTTTGATTTTACCGAGTCTTAGGTATTTATATATATCGGATATATATCCTACCTGGTCATATTTATTTGGGGTGTAAATGTTGTGGACAGTTTTATTCCTTATTCCTTATACCTAAGCCTTGGTGAGAATAAATATACATAAATACCTGTTAGGGTCAAATGTTGACCTTTTTCCTTCACAGGTGCTGGTCCCGCAGATATTTGACCTTTCTTCTTCAAGCTATTCATAAAAAACTCTGTACCTATAGTATCCCTGCCTCAGTGTAGTTCTGACTTCCAGCAGAATACGATCGTGTGTTTTCGAAAAATACCACTTGTTTCTAATTGAAATGGACAACTCAAGCCGGTCAACTTCATGTGCTGGCCCCCAAATTCGAAAACTACTAAAAGATGGTGGATTTGAAAATATTTTATCTACGAATGAAAAAGCAGCCTGGAACTCGTTCCGACTGGTTACAACAAATTTTCTTGGTAACAGAAAGATGATTACGTTAATATCGTTCAAGACCTACTTAAGAATTATGAACAAATTGGAGCCAACATTTCACTCAAAAACCATTTCCTGCACTCCCACTTAGACTTTTTCCGCCAAACCTTGGGGATGTTAGTGATGAACACGGAGAGAGATTTCACCAACAATTAAAAGCTATGGAACGACGGTATCAAGGTGTTTGGAATGAGAGTATGTTGGGCGACTATGTGTGGACTCTCATAAAAGAATCTGACTTAAATGACAAGAGAAGACAGACAAACCATTTTAAAAATAGTAACAAGCAATAACAATAAAAATATTTAAGTATCATAACACTTTAATAAATTCAAGTATTTTTCGGTATTTTTTCCGATAAAATGAGATTTGGGTCGTTTTGGTCAAACGGTTATAACTTAGCCGTTTGATTTTATATTTTTATAAGCGATACCTTAAACGACGCGTAATTAATGTGTCTATCTAAAACCAAAAATCAAGGCATTCATTTATTTTTTTTTTCGATTTTTCCAGAAGTTTCAAAGTCAAAATTTCGGGTAAAAAATACCGAAAAAAATTACGAAATTTCAATTTGGAAGCTTAATATCTGCCAGACGTTAAGTTTCTGCTACAAAGTGTCTGAGTCGGATTTATAGCTGCATTTATCAGCATTTTTTAACTGCAAAGTTCAATACAACCAGTTGTATGAAACGACAGTTATGTGAAAAATATAAGCACTACCTATGACAAAAAATACCAGATTTTTTAAAAATTCTTAAAAAAAAAACTACTCTATGAAAAAAAACCATAATTCTTAAAAAAATTTTAAATCTCCCAATCTATTAGAAAAAGTCATTTTTGGAGACAGCGGAAAAAAAAAGTTGAAATTTGTCGAGTAGTGTAATCGGAGCGCAAAAACAAAAACACGTCAGCCTTCTACAAAGAGAATCGAACGAATCCATCCTACGCTATCTTTAACTTTAGAGTGTACCAGTTCTAGTTGTGTTAACATTACCTCGACTCCACACTGGATGAAGTGTATTTGCAAAACTGATTTCGACAATTTAAACATTCACTTCTCGAATTTCGATGGGTCCACTCTTCTTTTCTTACCGAATATTGACGTAACAGTCAACTCATTCTATACAATTTTAAACTCTGCCCTTAATACTTATGTTCCGGAGATTATTGTACCTTTATCGTCCAAGCCTCCTTGCTTCTTGAGGAATTTGTCATACTTAAAGAATAGGAAATCAAGACTTTTCAAAAAGTACCAGAAAACTGGCTCCTTTCTTGTCTTTGTACAATAGTCTTCCGCCCGCTCTCAATTCCTAACAACTAATAGTCTGTGCTACAATCTTTACCTCTCTTCTTGTAGTAGAAACTTCCGCAATGATCCTAAAAAAATCTTTTATTTTGTCAATTTCCTTCTTTTGGACTTTCCCCGGTCCCTTCATTATCTAAACAATTCTGAATCTTCTGCTGCTGGCATTGCAAACTTATTTGCAACCTTTTTCCAGTCGTCTCACTCCTCTCATATTTATAACGCGTCCACTCCGTATCCCTACCATTTGCCTCACTCTATAATAGCATCTTTCAACCATATTTTGAGAAAAGCGTTGTGCTTGATGGCTTGAAGTCTTTGAAAATTTTATTTACTGCTGGTCCTGATCCCTATCCTGCAGTCCCTATGCCAAGTCTTAACCTTTTTTTTCAATCTATCTTTGGAACAGTCTTGTCTCCCCGTAATTTGGAGTATTTCCTACATAATTCCGCTTCACAAGAAGGGCTCCAGAGCCAACATAAAAAAATTACCGAGGCATGGCAGCATTTATGAGGCAGCCCTTCCGGCTTTAGGGAGCTGACCGTGGGTTTCAAAGAGCAGTACGATCGGCTCCTAGCCATGGAGTCTCAGTTCAGTGGTCTCAAACAATTGACTGAGTCTCCTAGGCGCAAAAAGGTCACTCCGCGAGATCTGCATGTGCCGACTGCTCGTCGACCGGCCGATGCTGACAAGCTGACTCCGACCACTCCAATAGTGCAGCAGTTGATTTCGTTCGCTACTCCGAAGGCAACGACATCTGCTGGCGATGAAAATTCGCTAGCCGAATTTATCGCGTCGGAGAGCATGCAGCCAAGACCGTCTGTAGCGTCCGTGTCCGTAGTGTCAAATTCATTAGCTGTTCCCGCAATTTCGACACCGCCAGTCAATATACGACCCGGACCACCGGGTATTACCATCACAGGTGATAGGCCTGTGGTGCCAAGATTGGTCGGGATCCCACCAAAGAGATAAGTTTTTGTCTCACGACTTGCCCCTGACTCCACAATTAAAGATGTGACAGCTTATATTCAAAGCCGCATACAAGCCGTTGATCTCAAGGTGGAAAAGTTCAACTTTTCTTATGCCAGGGAGATAGCTTCTTTTAAAATAAGTGTCTCCCAAACTCACTTTAACACCATCTGTTCTGCCAAATTTTGGCCGAAGCATTTGGTGGTGAAGGAGTTTAAGGCAAAGAAGAAAACTAGGCCCCCAATAACTCTGCCGACTAATCAGACCAGTGCTCCTTCGTCATCTTCCCGCTCTACCTCCACCCGTCCAGAAAACTAACAAACTCTCTTTTAGTGACCTATCAGAATGTTCGAGGCTTGCGTAGTAAGCTTAGCATTCTTTTCCAGGATAGTGTCGCATTTGCATCCCACGTTATTGTGCTTACCGAAACCTGGTTAAAACCGGACATTCTTAGTTCCGAAGTTTTGGCAGGTCGGTACACAACTTATAGAATGGATCGTTCATCTCGACGTGCAGGAGGGGTTCTGATTGCTGTGGACTCAAACTTCACGTCGGAACTTTTCACAGTCCAGATCCAGCAAGAACTGGAATTTCTGTGTGTAAAACTGATTCTTCCCGCTTTCTCAGTTTTCATAACATGTTCGTATATTCCACTTTCTTCGGATATCGCAACTTACGAGCAGCATTTGTCCGCCTTAATCGCTATCTGACAAAGATCACATGATAGTTCTTGGTGACAGCGGAGGTCTTTCAACTTGCCAGGAATTGTTAAGTTAACCATGTTAAAAATTCCTTGGGTCGATTTCTTGATCTGTGCTTTGTAATGGATCCGACCTTAGCGTTGTTAACTCGAGTCCCCCCGCTCACTATACCTGAAGATGCCTACCATCCTACTTTTGAAGTGTCGGTCGCCCTAGGACGAACGGTACTGGATCGGTCGGGTAGACTACACCAATGTGTCCGCTGCTTCCGTAAAGCCGAGTTTAGGAAGCTTAATAATCTCATTAGGGATTTTGATTGGTCCGCTTTATATTTGTGCAGTGATGTTACGACAGGCACAAATATTTTTTATGATGCACTGGACTCACTTTTTGTCTCTTGTGTCCCACTTTCCTGTCCGATTAGATCAAGAAAACCCTCTTGGTTTACCAAGGAGTTATCCCATCTAAAAAACTTAAAATCAAGACGTTATAAAAAATTTCAAGAAGTTGGCTCTCCTTCTTCTCTTTCTCATTATGTAAAAGCTTGGTCAAACTTTTCAGTTCTTAGCGCTCAATGCTATCAGAATTACCTATCTCGATGCAGGATACGTTTTTCTAAGGACCCCAAACAGTTCTACAGCTTCGTAAACAGTAAGCGTAGAACGTCCGCACACCCATCCTCGCTACCCTTCTTTAACACGTCAGCAGATAATGATCAGGCAATTGGCGATCTTTTTGCACGTTTTTTCCAAACTACCTATTCGCAGGACGTTTACTCTGGTCAGACGTATCCATACGGTTTACCGAGGTCGAACGGCATTTTCTGTCCTTTGCTAAATGAAAGCTCGGTGCTTCATGATCTACGAACAGTAAAGCCGGTGTTCTTACCGGACCCGGAGTTCCCGGCTGCGTACTCAGGTACTGTGCCGAGTCTCTGTGTGGGCCGTTGCTTAAACTATTCAAGCTATCCATAAATTCTTCATTCTTTCCCCCGATATGGAAGGAGTCCTTTATAATTCCTCTCCATAAGAAAGGAAGCCAGTTTGACGTAATGATCTATAGAGGTATATCTAAGTTATCCGCTATTCCTAAAGTGTTTGAGAAAATTTTAACTCCGCACCTGCAGCACCTATGCAGATCACTTATATCTCCATCACAACATGGATTTATAAGGCGGAGATCAACCACTACAAATTTATTGGAGTTTAACTCCTTTATAATAAAAGGCTTTCAAGGTAATTTGCAGACGGATGTTGTTTACACTGATTTTAGTAAAGCGTTCGATTCTGTAAACCATTCGCTCCTAGCACAAAAGCTCGACCTTCTAGGGTTCCCGCCCAATCTCCTGAGATGGATCTCTAGCTACCTTTGTTCTTGGTCTCAAAGAGTCCTTTTCAAAAACTCCCTGTCCTCTCCAGTTATGGTGACTTCGTGTGTACCTCAGGGCAGCCATCTAGGCCCCTTACTCTTTACAACTTTTATTAATGATCTGCCTTCTGTATTAACATACTCTTGAGTACTTATGTATGCGGATGATGTTAAGCTCTGTGTCCAGTATAAGGGCATTTCTTTTCAATCCAGATTACAATCCGATCTCGATAGATTTCAGTCTTGGTGTTGTGCAAATTTATTAAACCTTAATGCTTAAAAATGTAAAGTAATGTCTTTTCATCGCTCTAGCGCCTTTCTGGTTCCTTACACCCTTTGTGGTGGTTGTCTTGAGAGAATCACCCGGGTTGATGATCTTGGTGATCTATTAGATCCCAAGCTAAAGTTTTCAGAACACATTTCTACCATGGTGAATAAGGGGCGTGCTTGGGTTTATAAAGAGGTGGTCAAAGGAATTTGACGACCCCTATATAACAAAGACTGTCTACACCTCTCTGGTTCGTCCGATTTTAGAATACGGCTCTTGTGTATGGTGCCCTCAGTACAACGTACATCGGGACCGTATAGAATCAGTTCAGAAAAACTTTTTACTTTTTGCTCTTCGCGGCCTCAACTGGGATGCAAGTGTGAGACTGCCATCTTACTCTAATAGATTGCTTTTAACTGTGAAGGGGCAGAGCCCATCACAAAACACATGCGGTTCACGGGAACCGTATAGAGCATCACCGACGAGAACCAGAATGAGCATCACTAACAGACAAGCGACAACGCAATACCCCGACACCCAAGTAACGGTAAACAGGAGCCGCAGCCGAGAGAGGGAGAGAGAGCAGCAACGGCAGCAGAACGTTCGAGAAATCGACAACGCAATACCCCGACACCCAAGTAACGGTAAACAGGAGCCGCAGCCGAGAGAGGGAGAGAGAGCAGCAACAGCAGCAGAACGTTCGAGAAATCGACAACGCAATACCCCGACACTCAAGTAACGGTAAACAGGAGCCACAGCCGAGAGCGGCAGAGAGAGCAGCGACAGCAGAGAGCGAGCGTCGATCACCTACGCGACGACAAGCGACAAACGCCGGCAGAGGCTACAGGCAGAGGCACGAGCCTGGAGGCCTGGAGTGGCCGGCCGAGAAATGGATACAGGAGTGGATTTTGAGCAGCCAAGAAAGGCAGAAGTGCGCGGTCGAAAAGTAATAATTAAAAGTGCCAGCAGCCAGGATCAACGGGAGCCAGGATGACGGGAGGAGACAGCGGGTAAGCTGGCCTCGCGTAAGCGAGCTAGGGAAGGGAAGCTAGGTGCGACAGGGACCCCTAAGAATAAAAATAATAGTTACAGGAATCAGACAAATAAAGTGAAATATTAGCAGAAGATTTTTGAATTTCATATATATGCATCGATCATTTAATACTATAGCCCGTAAGCCCTCGATTCTTAACCCACCCCTTTTCCCGTATTGGGTGCCGAATTAATATTCCCTTTGCATGGCGGGAACTCAGCCAGTGGAGTTGTACGCGGATGCCACGACTTCCACGGACTGAGATTCCCCTCCCGTAGAACTACCTCCTCGTAGCCTTTCCTCATCCTCGGGGATCACCGCTGGGCAATCGTGTACGCGGACGCCACGCGATTTGCCAAGCCGGTGGTCACCCCTCCCGTTGAATGCTCCTCCCTCCATCCCCTTTCCCTTCCATCCCGGCACACCAGCTCGGCCACACCACACGCAGCACGCCTCCCGCGCCTGTACCCAGGCCGAGGGGTATGCGGCGCCATACTCGCTAGCTACGAGTGGGGGTACCACCGACCACGTGCCCCGTGTACCCCGGCCCCCCCAACAGCCACACCAGCCGCAACACGCGCCCACGCCCAGGCCCGGAGTACCCGGCGCCGCCTTCGCTGGCCACGAGTGGAGGGTACTACCTCCGGCAGGCTGCGCGCGTGCCGGATCCCCACCAACTACGCCATCCCATAGCACACCCCTGGTCGAGGCCCCGACCACGGCAAACGTCGGCACCGCGCGGAGTGCACGCGCCACCCGTCCCTCCCCTACACTTCGTCCGTCCGATCCCTCTCTATGGTCCCCTAATACAAATAATTCTGTATGGGGACCGGGCCTTGGACAGACTGAGAGGCTGTACCCCGGCCTGAGACAGGAACTTCCTTACAGATGGCGCCCGAGCAGGGACCTGAGAGCGGATCGGGGAAGAGGTAGTTTGGAAATAAGTGATGTAACGAGTGGCAGGCATAACTAAGCATCGAACCCCCACCCCCCCGAATTTCTAAGCTGAAAACGCCCTCCGCGCCCTGCGGAACCCCGGGCAAGTCAGAAAGCAGAAAAGTACAGTAACCAGAGGAGCAGAATAGTAGCGGGATCACGCGGCCACGTAGCCCGGCCACAAGGTTGTGCAATCAAACCAAGCGTGGGCAGACAGCAGAAGCGACAGCAGCATCAGGCATAGGAAAACAGGAGCAGAGCACCAATCTTCACTCTCTGGTTCAAATACAGCCGAGGCTAGTTTTTCCCCCCCCTACCCCTAGCAAACAACCGCAAGCCCTGATTCAAAAAGCGATCGCCCGGGTACAGTAGGCACGGCCACCGACACGCCAGAGAGAATTAGGAACAACGCCAACGCCACGCCACACCACGTGCGAGAGAGACGGCACGTGACGCCGGGAGAAGAGCTTGGCCCCTCCACGTGCCTTGCGCGGCCAGACAGCAGCAGCGGGCGCCGAGGCGCCCGGCGACAACGGCGCATCGATACCATCGGAGAGAGAGGGCGACCACCGCGACACGGCGACAAGGCGAACCACAGCCGCGCGGCCGCGGTACGCAACGATCAGGCACGGGTAGCGTGTCTCGGCGGTCAAGAGAGGGCACCCAGCATCCCTAACGCGGGCAGCGGCGACACGGCGACACGACGACACAGCGACAAGGTGACAGCAGAGGAGAGAGAGGGCTTCGCTCGGCAGCAGAGCCCTCTGAGAAAAAGCTTGGCAGCAGCAATAAAAGGAGGAGTCCGAGCCCAGGAGGGGAGTCAAGTCCGAGCCTTCGACCAGGAAGCATCACGCCGCGACCAGTGCCGCGCCCCGTGTCCAGCCACTGCATATCCTTTCGAAGGATCCCTGATCCCAGTGCCGCGTCTCGGACACTAACGCTGAGAAACATATCCTGACCCAGGATCCCTGAATCCAGTGCCGCGCCTCGTACACTAACGCTGAGAAACATATCCTGACCCAGGATCCCTGAATCCAGTGCCGCGCCTCGTACACTAACGCTGAGAAACATATCCTGACCCAGGATCCCTGAATCCAGTGCCGCGCCTCGTACACTAACGCTGAGAAACATATCCTGACCCAGGATCCCTGAATCCAGTGCCACGCCTCGTACACTAACGCTGAGAAACATATCCTGACCCAGGATCCCTGAATCCAGTGCCGCGCCTCGTACCCTAACGCTGAGAAACATATCCTGACCCAGGATCCCTGAATCCAGTGCCGCGCCCCGTGTCCAGCAACTGCATATCCTTTCGAAGGATCCCTGATCCCAGTGCCGCGCCCCGTGTCCAGCCACTGCATATCCTTTCGAAGGATCCCTGATCCCAGTGCCGCGCCTCGAACACTAACGCTGAGAAACATATCCTGACCCAGGATCCCTGAATCCAGTGCCGCGCCCCGTGTCCAGCCACTGCATATCCTTTCGACGGATCCCTGACCCCAGTGCTGCGCCGCGTGTCCTGTTATACCACGTGCCACGTACCTTCAGAAAGGGTCACCGATCCTTCAGTGCCATACCGTGCACGAAGAACCAACACCGCGATCTCGCAACACGATGGGCACCCGCTGGTTGAACTCCCGTAGGAAGGACGAACTGCAGAGCAGCAGAGAAGCACGGACACCTTGGCGTCAACGAGCACTCACGCCTCGTTGACCAAGGCGCCTCCTGCAGAGCAGCAGAGAAGCACGGACACCTTGGCGTCAACGAGCACTCACGCCTCGTTGACCAAGGGATCTCCAACACCGCCACGACACAGCGCAGGAACCTTGGCGTCGACGAGCACACGCGCCTCGTCGACCAAGGCGCCTCCTGCCGAGCAGCAGAGAAAACGGACACCTTGGCGTCAACGAGCACTCACGCCTCGTTGACCAAGGGATCCTCAACACCCCCCACGACACAGCGCAGGAACCCTGGCGTCGACGAGCACACGCGCCTCGTCGACCAAGGCGCCTCCTGCAGAGCAGCAGAGAAGCACGGACACCTTGGCGTCAACGAGCACTCACGCCTCGTTGACCAAGGGATCCTCAACACCCCCCACGACACAGCGCAGGAACCTTGGCGTCGACGAGCACACTCGCCTCGTCGTCCAAGGCGTCTCCTGCGGACCAGCAGAGCAACACGGACACCTGGGGAAAACGTGCCCTGTTGACCAAGGACTTCACCCAAGGCAGGAAACGAAAAGCCTTAACGCTAAGCCCCGACGGCACTCCACTAGCGTCGAGACGATCTCAAGGCCTTCTACGAAGACGACGATGACCGCAACAACCACGAGGATCCAGAAGCAGAAGACGAACCGGGCGGACAAGCCCACGCACACGCGAGTTCATGAGGGCCACTGAGAGTAGTGCGCTGCCCTAATGTCCTCGCCCCGCAAGGGGCAACCACTGCAACAGTCACAGTAAGCCCAGTATAACTCCCCTTAAGGGACTAGACCTAAGCCATGGCATTGTATAATTTTAAGTGTACACATCACATTGTATATGACGATAACCCTCACAAATTGTAAGTCGCACCTATAGGTAGGGTCAGGTACAAGGGAACATTTAGCTAGGCAGGATCTGATCTCCACAAGTTCTCCCTATAGACACTTCGACAAGAACCACGCCAGACCAAACGACGCCCAGCCGCCAGAGGCACCATGTGGTCAGAGAGGACACCCTAGAACCTCGTCCCCCACAGAGATGCCCCCCGAGGCACGACGCATCACCGCAGCAGGACTCACCTCGACCAGAGCGAGCAACGCCACCGAGCCCACACCAGTCCAGGGAACACACGGGACCATAGCCCACCAGAACGCGTTCGCCGAAGCATGCCGAGAGTATCACGCCAACATCAGGGCCCAGCGCCACCACCACACCGGGACCCCGAACCCGGCATATCGAGGAGCACGAAGGTCGCACCTTTAGGGTCTCGATCAACCGGGGCGGCCAGGTTTTCATTTCTATCCGTCCCCCGAAGTAGGAAGGGAGTGTGAAGGGGCAGAGCCCATCACAAAACACATGCGGTTCACGGGAACCGTATAGAGCATCACCGACGAGAACCAGAATGAGCATCACTAACAGACAAGCGACAACGCAATACCCCGACACCCAAGTAACGGTAAACAGGAGCCGCAGCCGAGAGAGGGAGAGAGAGCAGCAACGGCAGCAGAACGTTCGAGAAATCGACAACGCAATACCCCGACACCCAAGTAACGGTAAACAGGAGCCGCAGCCGAGAGAGGGAGAGAGAGCAGCAACAGCAGCAGAACGTTCGAGAAATCGACAACGCAATACCCCGACACTCAAGTAACGGTAAACAGGAGCCACAGCCGAGAGCGGCAGAGAGAGCAGCGACAGCAGAGAGCAAGCGTCGATCACCTACGCGACGACAAGCGACAAACGCCGGCAGAGGCTACAGGCAGAGGCACGAGCCTGGAGGCCTGGAGTGGCCGGCCGAGAAATGGATACAGGAGTGGATTTTGAGCAGCCAAGAAAGGCAGAAGTGCGCGGTCGAAAAGTAATAATTAAAAGTGCCAGCAGCCAGGATCAACG
Source organism: Drosophila affinis (assembly GCA_037356375.1). Lineage (NCBI taxonomy): Eukaryota > Metazoa > Arthropoda > Insecta > Diptera > Drosophilidae > Drosophila > Drosophila affinis. The sequence goes on from JAZHFB010000003.1 coordinate 21,172,618, forward strand.
GGAGCCAGGATGACGGGAGGAGACAGCGGGTAAGCTGGCCTCGCGTAAGCGAGCTAGGGAAGGGAAGCTAGGTGCGACAGGGACCCCTAAGAATAAAAATAATAGTTACAGGAATCAGACAAATAAAGTGAAATATTAGCAGAAGATTTTTGAATTTCATATATATGCATCGATCATTTAATACTATAGCCCGTAAGCCCTCGATTCTTAACCCACCCCTTTTCCCGTATTGGGTGCCGAATTAATATTCCCTTTGCATGGCGGGAACTCAGCCAGTGGAGTTGTACGCGGATGCCACGACTTCCACGGACTGAGATTCCCCTCCCGTAGAACTACCTCCTCGTAGCCTTTCCTCATCCTCGGGGATCACCGCTGGGCAATCGTGTACGCGGACGCCACGCGATTTGCCAAGCCGGTGGTCACCCCTCCCGTTGAATGCTCCTCCCTCCATCCCCTTTCCCTTCCATCCCGGCACACCAGCTCGGCCACACCACACGCAGCACGCCTCCCGCGCCTGTACCCAGGCCGAGGGGTATGCGGCGCCATACTCGCTAGCTACGAGTGGGGGGTACCACCGACCACGTGCCCCGTGTACCCCGGCCCCCCCAACAGCCACACCAGCCGCAACACGCGCCCACGCCCAGGCCCGGAGTACCCGGCGCCGCCTTCGCTGGCCACGAGTGGAGGGTACTACCTCCGGCAGGCTGCGCACGTGCCGGATCCCCACCAACTACGCCATCCCATAGCACACCCCTGGTCGAGGCCCCGACTACGGCAAACGTCGGCACCGCGCGGAGTGCACGCGCCACCCGTCCCTCCCCTACACTTCGTCCGTCCGATCCCTCTCTATGGTCCCCTAATACAAATAATTCTGTATGGGGACCGGGCCTTGGACAGACTGAGAGGCTGTACCCCGGCCTGAGACAGGAACTTCCTTACATAATAAACCTTCCAACCTTAGCTAATCGTAGGAAAATGCTTGGTGTGATTTTTGTGCACAACTTGATCAAGGGTGACGTAGATAGCCCTGACCTGTTGAGCCGCATAAACTTCAGGATTCCTATTAGAAGCACTAGGAATTATACACCCTTGTTTCTTACGCTTTGCAGATCGAATTACTCCTTGCATGAACCATTTAGGGTCCTATGCTCGGATTACAATTCCCTCTACCATATTATATCTACCACTAACTCCCTTCCTAGTCTTAAATTACTGATACTCCTATAACTTTCCCGTAATTAGTAATTACTTCGTTTCTTTAGTTAGATTAGTTCTACTTTTCCTCGAACACTAGTCTACCACCTATCTTTCATGCATGTTCGCGGTCGGTTCGGTTAAAGAGTCGCGCGTTAAGCGGCTGCGCCCCTCGGTCGGTTGGGCGGGAGGTCGGCTGCTTTCTTGCCTGGGATCCGCGCGGAACAGCCATCGGCTAGTGTCGCTTGGGCCACTTGATGGTGCAGTCATTGCACATCAATGTCCTAAAGTAAAAATTGCAAAGCTCTCTGCCATTGCCAATTTACCTCTTCTTTCTTGGCTGCCCTGCGACGACGCTAACCAATTGCTTCCTAGTACTCATAACGAATTTATCAATGAGCTGATGGATGTTTCCTTTGCCCAAATTTATTCTATTAGAAATAATAGGAACAGACTTCTCGACCTTATTTTCGTTATGGATGCTTCTCTAGGTACAGTTGCCAGAGTCTCCCCACTTTCACTTCCTGAAGACCTATACCATCCTACGCTATCTTTAACTTTAGAGTGTACCAGCTCTAGTTCTGTTAACATTACCTCGACTCCTCACCGGATCAAGTGTTTTCGCAAAACTGATTTAGACATTTTAAACATTCAACTCTCGAATTTCGATTGGTCCACATTTCTTTCCTTACCGAATATTTACGTAACAGTCAACTCATTCTATAAAATTTTAAGCTCTGCCCTTAATACTTATGTTCCGGAGATTATTGTACCTTTATCGTCCAAGCCTCCTTGCTTCTTGAGGAATTTGTCATACTTAAAGAATAGGAAATCAAGACTTTTTAAAAAGTACCAGAAAACTGGCTCCTTGCTTGTCTTTGTACAATATTCTTCCGCCCGCTCTCAATTCCTAACAACTAATAGTCTGTGCTACAATCTTTACCTCTCTTCCGCAATGATCCTAAAAAACTCTTTTATTTTGCCAATTTCCTTCTTTTGGAATTTCCTCCGTCCCTTCATTATCTAAACAATTCTGAATCTTCTGCTGCTGGCATTGCAAACTTATTTCCAACCTTTTTCCAGTCGTCTTACTCCTCTCATATTTATAACGCGTCCACTCCGTATCCCTACCATTTGCCTCACTCTAATAGCATCTTTCAAACATATTTAGAGGAAAGCGTTGTGCTTGATGGCTTGAAGTCTTTGAAAATTTCATTTACTGCTGGTCCTGATAAAGTTCCTAGTTGCATTTTAAAACATTGTGCCCAGTCCCTATGCCAAGTCTTAAACTTTCTTTTCAATCTATCTTTGGAACAGCAAAGGTCGCGGCTCTACCTTATACCCGGTACTCAGTCAGTATATATATACATATATGAGCTTACGATTTATGCAATTTATTATATGTTCGCAAAAGGGACAAATTAAATTTTAGGCAAAAAATAATATTTCAAAAATTGAAGTCAAACTATTTTAGGAATATTTATACATGTTTCCAGTTTTGTTTGCATATGATTTGTATACTGCTCCTACATTTCTACATGTATGACTACATATTTGAGATGTACAAGTGTTTGCGACAGAGAGAGAGGGAATGAGTCAGCGCTTGGCAGGCGTTGCGTAGCCAAAGAAATTGAATTTGTTTCTTCTGTCCATAATATTGATCCCACCTGATCAAGATTCGTCAATCTGTTATACACGGTAATTTTCCATGATTCTGCGTTTTTGGTTTTCATTTATCTTAAAAATTGTGGATTCTACGGATTTTCGTCCATTGTTGGGGCGGAAAGGGGCGTGGCAAAATTTTGAAATACGCTTGTGCTGGTTTGATATTACAGGAGCTTGGATAGAAAGATTGGTTGAACAAGCTCTTATAGTCCCTGAGAACTAGGCGTCACAAAATACGAATGGGCAAAGCAGATGGGGTCTCGTGTGAGAGAGAGCGAGAGGGAATGATGACTTAATGACTTAAAACTCGAAATGGTTTTTGTTCATTGTAGCTATAATAATGATTCTATCTGATTAACACTCTGATAGAAATGGTCTTTCTCTATGATTCTGCGTTTTAGTTTTCTTGTATCTTCAAAATTGTGTTTGCCACTGACTTTCGTCCTTTGTGGGAGTGGAAGGATGCGGGACGAAATTTTGAAATACACTTTGAGTAGTGTGATAACACAGGAGACTGAATACAAAACTTGGTTAATCTAGCTTTAATAGTCTATGAGATCTAGGCGCAAATGAAGACGGACGGACAGACGGACGGACTGACGGACAGACAGACATGGCTATATCGACTCGGCTTTTGATAATGATCAAGAATATATATACTCTATGGGATCGGAAACGCTTCCTTCTGGGCGTTACACACAACCGTTATCCCCACAAATCTAATATAACCCTTTCTCTTCAAGTACCGGGTATAAAAATTACCGAGGCATTGCAAAGCTCTCTGCCATTCTTAAGCTCCTTGAGTTCCTGGTTACTCGGCAATTGCAACATCTTTGTTCTATCTTGATATAGCCTTCACAACATGGTTTTTTTGCACATCGATCAACAACTACCAATCTGCTCGAGTTTTCCTTCATAATCAACCGTGGATTTCAGAGCGGTTTGCAAACTGACGTTATTTTTACAGAGTTTAGCAAGGTATTTGATTCGGTTAACCATACTCTTTAATTCAGAAGCTATCCTTATTAGGTTTCCCTAGTAATCTTCTAAGTTGGATTAATTTTCTAATTTTATTATAGTTTATCTTTAGTTCTCTTCCTAATTTATTAGCATTATCAGCAGATAATTGTTAATTGAAATAAATAAATTGCCAAAGCAGACCTTTTTTACACGACCATTCGAGTACTCGGAGATGCCATGTATTACAAAATTTCTACGTCGGAGCCAAGTCGATGCAGTTCCTGATCATCTAGATATTCGTTTTAGTGATGCTCTTGGTCGTATTAATGCAGCTCATCAAAACAAAAATGAGTCTTTCTATTTGCGGTTGTTGCTTGTTAAAAGTTTGTGGGCCAACATAATTTGAATCACTATGAACTGTTAATGTTTTGGTGCAGCATGTTGAAACGTCGATTCGCTTGAAAACGATACAATGAGTATCGACACAACAATCTTTAAAGTAATTATTTCCGCGTTTCCGAGTCAGATCCGTACATTATTTGCACCCATCATTTTTATATGCTTCCCGTTTAATCCACGAGACTATTAGATTTTAGATATTTAAATTTTTTTTATCGGATTAGTGTAAGTTCAAGAAATCCTCCTTCTGGGCGTTACACACAACCGTTATCCCCACAAATCTAATATACCCCTATACTCTTCGAGTACCGGGTATAAAAATCTTCCGCACAAAAACTCAGTTTTTGTTATTGTCATCAGCTGTTAGACGGTAATAGCCTATTCACACTGAGCACCGTTTACCGTCTATTTCCTAGACGGTGCGTAAGGTTTTGCCGTTCCGAAAATTTCCTAGTTTGTTCCACCGTCTATTTTAAATGTTCCTAAACCGCACGTTTCTATGCGATATTTAGCCGATGGTTTTCGAATGCGACTCTGGCAAATTGGCATTCACAACGAAAAAATGGAATTCACTGCGAATATGTACGCAATGACAGCCAAAAATAACTTATATTCTCCAGAAAATGGCAAGGAGCCAGGTGGTTTTTCAATAGCATTTGTAAAATTTTCAGTTAGAGATGCTATGATTCTTTTGCGAAAAGAATGCAAATAAATAAAATGAATAATAAAATAAATTAAAATGGAATAAATTTGGAAGACTATGCTGGTAGAAACTCAATAAATTATAGTTTATTGCGCTATTGTGCTTATTAAACATATTGTGCAGTATGCAACAGCACATTATTATTCCTCTGTAATCGCTATCTTTATCCTTTCGTCCAGCAACATGATTAGTTGTTGCAAGAAAATATTTTGCTGTTGAACCATAGTTAAAATAATTGCAAAATCTTCCATATCCATTTTCTTCCAAACAAAAATAAAAAAATCTTCCGCTCAAAAAATCAGTTTTTGTTATTGTCATCAGCTGTTAGACGGTAAACGGTAGACGGTGCCAGTGTGATTCGGAGTTTCACAGTCTGTCAAAAATCCCAACGTTCCCCCTTGACGGACTCAGTGTGCAGAGTGTATTAAGGCAAATGAGGACATGCATAACCAGGCTTTGCTCTTGATCGAATAGTTTTGTTATCTCATGAGCGGTAGTTTATTAGTCAGGTTAGGAATGCCAGCGCCAGATCGAGGAATGAACGACATGCTTAAAAAAGAAGAGGAACGTGAATGTGAATATGATTTGATCAATAAAATCAAGCGAAGGTACCCATGTTGAATCGATAACAGAAGGAAGTCTATGATACTTTAATTAATGTAATAGATAATGGAAATGGTGTTTTTTTTTTCTTAGATGCCCCTGGTGGAACTTTAAAGTTCCAAAGTTCATCTGGCCAAAGTTCGTGCGCGATCGGAAATAGCGGTAGTGGTAGCAGTTGCTTTCTCTGGAATAGCGATCTCGTTGTAAGAATGATGCCGTTACGAAAGTTAAAATTTTCATTACATCAATAACAATCTTTAAAACCTTCATCAAAATCTTCTTAAACTCTTCAAAACACTCTGCAATGGCAAAAGTTTTAGTAGAATCAATAATCATCATCTGGGGCGAATGCACGAGTGCACAAGCGCGCTCTTGCAGCTCTTGATCGAACCTTAAAAGACCTGCTGAATTGCGCGAAAATTTTTGTTGGTTCAATGATTTTACTATTTGGCTACTATTTACATACTGTGAAGGGGCAGAGCCCCTCACAAAAAACAACTTGTATATTTGTTGACTATTTTCTTTTCCAGACACCCCAATGAATATTTTGTTATTTTTGATTTTTTTTTTCCCTAGTATGTAGTATATAGTTCATAATAATAGATTAAGATAGTAAGGATCAGCAACCAAGTCGAGTTATTTGCACGGGAGGGGGGTGCGGTGCACGGGAACCGTATAGAGCATCACCGACGAGAACCGTATAGAGCATCACCGACGAGAACCAGAATGAGCATCACTAACAGACAAGCGACAACGCAATACCCCGACACCCAAGTAACGGTAAACAGGAGCCGCAGCCGAGAGAGGGAGAGAGAGCAGCAACAGCAGCAGAACGTTCGAGAAATCGCACAACGCAATACCCCGACACCCAAGTAACGGTAAACAGGAGCCGCAGCCGAGAGAGGGAGAGAGAGCAGCAACAGCAGCAGAACGTTCGAGAAATCGCACGACGCAATACCCCGACACCCAAATAACGGTAAACAGGAGCCGCAGCCGAGAGTGGCAGAGAGAGCAGAGACAGCAGAGAGCGAGCGTCGATCACCTACGCGACGACAAGCGACAAACGCCGGCAGAGGCTACAGGCAGAGGCTCGAGCCTGGAGGCCTGGAGTGGCCGGCCGAAAAATGGATACGGGAGTCGATTTTGAGCAGCCAAGAAAGGCAGAAGTGCGCGGTCACAAAGTAGTTATTAAAAGTGCCAGCAGCCAGGATCAACGACAGCCAGGATGCCGGGTGGAGACAGCGGGTAAGCTGGCCTCGCGTAAGCGAGCTAGGGAAGGGAAGCCAGGTGCGACAGGGACCCCTAAGAATAAAAATAATAGTTACAGGAATCAGACAAATAAAGTGAAATATTAGCAGAAGATTTTTGAATTTCATATATATGCATCAATCATTTAATACTATAGCCCGCAAGCCCTCGATTCTTAACCCACCCCTTTTCCCGTATTGGGTGCCGAATTAATATTCCCTTTGCATGGCGGGAACTCAGCCAGTGGAGTTGTACGCGGATGCCACGACTTCCACGGACTGAGATTCCCCTCCCGTAGAACTACCTCCTCGTAGCCTTTCCTCATCCTCGGGGATCACCGCTGGGCAATCGTGTACGCGGACGCCACGCGATTTGCCAAGCCGGTGGTCACCCCTCCCGTTGAATGCTCCTCCCTCCATCCCCTTTCCCTTCCATCCCGGCACACCAGCTCGGCCACACCACACGCAGCACGCCTCCCGCGCCTGTACCCAGGCCGAGGGGTATGCGGCGCCATACTCGCTAGCTACGAGTGGGGGTACCACCGACCACGTGCCCCGTGTACCCCGGCCCCCCCAACAGCCACACCAGCCGCAACACGCGCCCACGCCCAGGCCCGGAGTACCCGGCGCCGCCTTCGCTGGCCACGAGTGGAGGGTACTACCTCCGGCAGGCTGCGCGCGTGCCGGATCCCCACCAACTACGCCATCCCATAGCACACCCCTGGTCGAGGCCCCGACCACGGCAAACGTCGGCACCGCGCGGAGTGCACGCGCCACCCGTCCCTCCCCTACACTTCGTCCGTCCGATCCCTCTCTATGGTCCCCTAATACAAATAATTCTGTATGGGGACCGGGCCTTGGACAGACTGAGAGGCTGTACCCCGGCCTGAGACAGGAACTTCCTTACAGATGGCGCCCGAGCAGGGACCTGAGAGCGGATCGGGGAAGAGGTAGTTCGGAAATAAGTGATGTAACGAGTGGCAGGCATAACTAAGCATCGAACCCCCACCCCCCGAATTTCTAAGCTGAAAAACGCCCTCCGCGCCCTGCGGAACCCCGGGCAAGTCAGAAAGCCGAAAAGTACAGTAACCAGAGCAGCAGAATAGTAGCGGGATCACGCGGCCACGTAGCCCGGCCACAAGGTTGTGCCATCAAACCAAGCGTGGGCAGACAGCAGCAGCGACAGCAGCATCAGGCATAGGAAAACAGGAGCAGAGCACCAATCTTCACTCTCTGGTTCAAATACAGCCGAGGCTGGCATCCCAGCCAGCATCCCTAACGCGGGCAGCGGCGACACGGCGACACGGCGACACGACGACACAGCGACAAGGTGACAGCAGAGGAGAGAGAGGGCTTCGCTCGGCAGCAGAGCCCTCTGAGAAAAAGCTTGGCAGCAGCAATAAAAGGAGGAGTCCAAGCCCAGGAGAGAGAATCAAGTCCGAGCCTTCGACCAGGAAGCATCACGCCCAAGACTACAAAAGACCAGCAAGTATCCCTGATCCCAGTGCCGCGCCTCGTACACTAACGCTGAGAAACATATCCTGACCCAGGATCCCTGAATCCAGTGCCGCGCCCCGTGTCCAGCCACTGCATATCCTTTCGAAGGATCCCTGATCCCAGTGCCGCGCCTCGTACACGAACGCTGAGAAACATATCCTGACCCAGGATCCCTGAATCCAGTGCCGCGCTCCGTGTCCAGCCACTGCATATCCTTTCGAAGGATCCCTGATCCCAGTGCCGCGCCTCGTACACGAACGCTGAGAAACATATCCTGGCCCAGGATCCCTGAATCCAGTGTCGCGCCGCGTGTCCTGTTATACCACGTGCCACGTACCTTCAGAAAGAGTCACCAATCCTTCAGTGACATACCGTGCACGAAGAACAAACACCGCGATCCCGCAACACGATGGGCACCCGCTGGTTGAACTCCCGTAGGAAGGACGAACTACAGAGCTTGGCCAAGGAGTTCGGACTCGGAGAAGCCGGTACCGTAGAGGAGCTACGCGTCCGGATCTCAAATTTCATTGGACGGGGCGGACACTCCGAGGAAGTACAGGCGAGGCTGGACGAATTGAACTCGCACTTCGGGAACATTCCGAGTCCCAGGGAGCATCGAAGCCCAGCCACATCACCAGGGCCTGAGACTCGAGCAAAGAGGGAGGAAGACATGGATGAGCGGAAACTTCAACTGGCAGTGCCGGAACTAAACATCACTACCCAGGGTTCTGAGGACAACACACCAGCCACAGATGATAACCCTCCGCGTCAAGGAGTCCAACGACTGGTCATACCGAATCTACCCAGTACGAGCCGAGGATCCAGCACCGGACCAAGAAACCACCCGGCTACAGCGTCATCGGGCTACGACCAATCACGTACCCTTTCAGGGCAGCCTCTTGGGGTCATACCCGAGCCAAGCCACGAGCACAGACGTCCCGTGTCCAGTAGCATCGGACCCCGGACAGTGGTGACGGATTCGTCATCGAACGGCGATCCCGACCAAGCACGTAGTCTCCCGGCCCAACGAGCATTTCGCCCAGGGTGTGGAGAGATTTCATACTCTCTCCTGGCGGACAAGCTCAGGAAGTGGGGACTCACCTTTAATGGTCAGACGGACCCACTGGCATTTATCGAGCGACTGGAGGAGCGAGTCGAATCCTACGGCGGGAGCCCAGAACAGCTGCCTCGGGCTATCTTGGGACTCCTGACAGGTAAAGCTGAAGGATGGTTCCGGACCTTTCAGATGCAGGGCCAGAGTTGGACAGATTTTCGCAAGAAATTTCTGGACTTTTTCTTATCACCCCGATACTTCCAACACTTGGAAGACACCATCCGGAGCCGGAAACAGAAGCCCCGAGAATCCTTTAGGGACTATATGATAGAACTACGACTGATGATGCAGCGTGCCAAGTTCACGCGGGAGCAGGAACTGGATCGAATCTACGAGAATCTCCGACCGGAGTACCAAATGTATACCAGAAGACAGGACTTTAATTCCCTTACAGAGCTCACCCAGCTCGTCGCAGCGTACGAGACTGCACGAGACCGTGATTCCCCTCGCAGCAGCGGAACCGGACCAACCCATCGGCCCCGCGCAACGTACTCCAGCAACGAAACCACAACGGCGCGAGGCATCACAAACGGGACATCGAATGGAGTTGCGCGAGTGATCAATCAAGAGGAAGAACGGCCAATCGATGTGAGTCGAGCATGCCGAAACTGTGGGGAGGTAGGACACTTCAGCCAAGCATGCACCAATCGGCGGAAGCTTTTCTGTTGGAATTGTGGCCACCGAAATATCAGGACCATCTACTGCTGCCGGAAGACCGAGTCGGGAAACGGATCGAGTCTCCGCCCGGTAGGGACACTGGCGGAGACACGCACTCAGGACCCGGAGTCCCTCACCCATTGAGCATGGTCGGAGGAAGGATCGCAGCTCTAGTGACCATCAATGGGAGAGCCTTCTCGGCGACTCTTGACACTGGAGCAACTCGGTCGTTCGTCAGTCAAAGGGTGGCCGAAGAGTTGGGAACTGCTGAGAATCGACGAGAAGTGAGGACCAGGATACGCCTGGCGGACGGAACTCGGAAGGACATAACCCAGGCGATAACGGCAAAGGTGCGCCTTGACCAACAGGAGACCCAGGTATCGCTGCTAGTTCTGTCAACAGTGCTGGACGATGTCATCCTGGGTCTCGATTTCCTTTGTGGTATCCGCGCCAGGATCCACTGTGGAAGGGCATACCTTCAACTAAAGTTACGCCAGCCTCCCGGCTTTCCACCAACAGCAGTCGCATCGCCACAGTCACGAAAAGTCACGTTCGCCGATCCCGACAACGACCACAGCCCTCGACCCCCGACAACCGGAAACACGGCGGCTCCAAGCGGGTCGACCATCCTTTCGGTCAATAGCCCAAACCAAGCAGAGCAGCACAGAAACACGGACACCTTGGCGTCGACGAGCACTCACGCCTCGTTGACCAAGGGATCCTCAACACCGCCACGACACAGTGCAGGAACCTTGGCGTCGACGAGCACACGCGCCTCGTCGACCAAGGCGCCTCCTGCAAAGCAGCAGAGAAAAACGGACACCTTGGCGTCGACGAGCACTCACGCCTCGTTGACCAAGGGATCCTCAACACCGCCACGACACAGCGGAGGAACCTTGGCGTCGACGAGCACACGCGCCTCGTCGACCAAGGCATCTCCTGCAGAGCAGCACAGAAACACGGACACCTTGGCGTCGACGAGCACACGCGCCTCGTCGACCAAGGGATCCTCAATACCGCCACGACACCGCGCAGGAACCTTGGCGTCGACGAGCACACGCGCCTCGTCGACCAAGGCGCCTCCTGCAGAGCAGCAGAGAAAAACGGACACCTTGGCGTCGACGAGCACTCACGCCTTGTTGACCAAGGGATCCTCAACACCGCCACGACACAGCGCAGGAACCTTGGCGTCGACGAGCACACTCGCCTCGTCGACCAAGGCATCTCCTGCAGAGCAGCACAGAAACACGGACACCTTGGCGTCGACGAGCACTCACGCCTCGTTGACCAAGGGATCCTCAACACCGCCACGACACAGTGCAGGAACCTTGGCGTCGACGAGCATACGCGCCTCGTCGACCAAGGCGTCTCCTGCGGACCAGCAGAGCAACACGGACACCTGGGGAAAACGTGCCCTGCTGACCAAGGACTTCACCCAAGGCAGGAAACGAAAAGCCTTAACGCTAAGCCCCGACGGCACTCCACTAGCGTCGAGACCATCTACAGAGACCAGGCCAACCCAACTCCCCCGCAAATGCAGGGCGTTGGCACAATGGAGCTACGACCTAGAACCCCTAGCCGACGCCATGATCGCACGGGAAAGGAACCCTTTCCGTACACCACGCGCAAACACAGCACGAAAGAAGAACCCCTTTCGAACGAACGACCAGTATGACTACGACAGTGCCATTCTAGCAGCTGTCACCGCCATGGAACTAGAGGAACTCTCTCCATGGCAGCCAGATCCAGTCCCCACGCAGCCCCCCACGCCTGAAGCAGCAAAATTCCTGGAGGAAGAATTGGCGAAGTTTGAAGGGCTGAGCGGGATATCGCACATTGCCGAGCACACATTACCATGCGAGACGACAAGCCCGTGAAACAACGATACTTTCCGAAGAATCCCGCCATGCAGAAGATCATCGATGCACAAGTGACAGAACTACTTCGAGACGGACGAATCGAGCCCTCCAGGAGCCCTCACAGTGCCCCAATCGTACTGGTGGGAAAGAAGACCGGAGAGATGCGTATGTGCGTGGACTATCGACAACTAAACGCTCGATCCGTGCCAGACGCATACCCACTACCACGCATCACCCACATCCTGGAGAGGCTCCGGAACGCCAATTATATTTCAACATTGGATCTGAAGAATGGATACTGGCAAATCCCGGTAGCCGAGAGTAGCAGAGAAGCCACCGCATTCACCGTGCCGGGCCGGGGGCTCTTCCACTGGAAGGTCATGCCATTTGGCCTTCACTCAGCACCAGCGACTTTTCAACGAGCCTTGGACAGTGTCATCGGGCCCGACATGCAGCCATATGCCTTTGCATATTTGGACGATATCATTGTCATCGGGTCAAGCCTAGAGGAGCACATCAAGAACTTGCGAGAAGTCTTCCGAAGGCTGCGAGAGGCCAATCTTAGGCTGAACCGAAACAAATGCAGTTTCTTCAAGAAGAGCCTGGTTTACCTCGGACATGTGATCAGCAAGCACGGCATTCACACCGACCCCGAGAAAGTCATCGCAGTCCAAGGACTGACACCACCCACCACGTTAAAGGAGCTGCGGCGTTGCATCGGAATGGCCTCATGGTATCGTCGTTTCGTCCCCAACTTCGCCACCATAGTGCAGCCAATGACCACCCTCCTGAAAAAGGACCAAAAGTGGGTTTGGACAGAGGATCAGCAGCAGGCTTTCGAAACGCTGAAGGAAAAATTGACTCAGGCACCAGTGCTAGCTTGCCCGGATTTCAACGAGCGATTCGTTCTGCAGACAGACGTCAGTGCGTACGGCCTCGGAGCCGTATTGACACAGCAGATAGCGGGAGAAGAGCGGGTCATCGCCTACGCCAGCTGCCGGTTACTCAGGGCCGAAGAAAACTACTCCGCCACCGAGAAAGAGTGTCTGGCCATCGTATGGGCCATCCGGAAGCTTCGATGTTTCTTGGAGGGCTACCATTTTGATGTGATTACGGATCACCTCGCATTAAAATGGCTGAACTCCATAGATAATCCCACTGGACGCATCGCTCGATGGGCATTGGAACTTCAACAATATCAGTTCGATATCCACTATCGACGAGGAAGCCAGAATGTCGTGGCCGACACCCTCTCACGACAACCAGTGGAGTCATTGCAACGCGCCGAAGAAGAAGAAAACACATGTCCATGGCTGAGACGGCTATACAAGCGGATCCAGGAACAACCAGAGAAGTTGTCAGATTTTATCATAGAAAATGGGCAGATCTACAAACAGGCCAGTATCAGATCAGTTGAGGAGGACCGCATCCAGTGGAAATTATGTGTAGCCAAGAACCACCGACACCGAGTACTAGAGAAATGCCACGATCATCCGACAGCGGGCCACCTGGGAATCAGGAAGACGACCACCCGGATTATCCAGCGGTACTACTGGCCTGGAATCTACCGAGATGTCGCCCGCTACATCCGACGATGTGTCAGTTGCCAAAGATTCAAGGTGAGTTAAGTCAAACCGGCTGGACAAATGCTGACACGTCAGGCTCAAGGACCACTTGACATCCTCTGCGCCGACTTCGTGGGTCCTTTGCCGCGATCCAAGCACGGGAACACCATGCTATTGGTGTTCTTCGACGCCTTTAGTAAGTGGGTAGAACTGGTCCCCCTGCGCAAAGCCACCACTGCTCTGCTGGAAAAGGCATTTCGAGAAAGAATTCTGGGTCGATTCGGTGTCCCCAGAAGGCACGTTTGCGACAATGGTACCCAGTTTACGAGTCGCTCTTTTCGACACTTCTGCAAGCTGGCCGGAATAGAACTGGAACACACGGCTCCCTATACCCCACAGCAGAATCCAACTGAGCGGGCTAACCGGACAATCAAAACCATGATTGCACAATACATCGACGGAGACCAGCGGACGTGGGACGATCTACTTCCCGAACTCAGCCTGGCGATCAACAGCAGCACCTCCGACACGACGGGGTTCAGCCCAGCGTTCCTCGTCCTCGGACGTGAGCCCCGGTTACCCGGAGCGCTATACGAAGAGACAACTCCAGGCCTAGGCGAAGACATGGAAGCACCCTTCGACAAAGCTACGAGAATACGTGACATCTTCCAAGTGGTGCGGCAAAATACCCAACGCGCATCACCAGACCAGGGACGGGCATACAACCTTCGACGACGTGAATGGAGACCCACAATCGGAACACTCGTCATGCTACGACAACACCACCTCTCCAAAGCGGCCGACAACTTCGCTGCAAAACTGGCACCCAAGTACGAAGGACCGTACCGAGTACTCCGGTTCCTATCCCCGAACATAGTACGCCTACAACAGCACACAGGACGGCAGCGACGAACCGCCGGGCTGGCCGATCTCAAGGCCTTCTACGAAGACGACGATGACCACAACAACCACGAGGATACAGAAGCAGAAGACGAACCGGGCGGACGAGACCACGCACACGCGAGTTCATGAGGGCCACTTAGAGTAGTGCGCTGCCCTAATGTCCTCGCCCCGCAAGGGGCAACCACTGCAACAGTCACAGTAAGCCCAGTATAACTCCCCTTAAGGGACTAGACCTAAGCCATGGCATTGTATAATTTTAAGTGTACACATCACATTGTATATGACGATAACCCTCAAAATTGTAAGTCGCACCTATAGGTAGGGCCAGGTACAAGGGAACATTTAGCTAGGCAGGATCTGATCTCCAAAAGTTTCTCCCCTTAGACACTTCGACAAGAACCACGCCAGACCAAACGACGCCCAGCCGCCAGAGGCACCATGTGGTCAGAGAGGACACCCTAGAAGCACGTCCCCCACAGAGATGCCCCCCGAGGCACAACACATCACCGCAGCAGGACTCACCTCGACCAGAGCGAGCAACGCCACAGAGCCCACACCAGTCCAGGGTACACACGGGACCATAGCCCACCAGAACGCGTTCGCCGAAGCATGCCGAGAGTATCAGGCCAACATCAGGGCCCAACACCACCACCACACCGGGACCCCAGCCCTACCCGCTACGGCGAAGCCACTACTCGGCAACACCATCAGCCCCTCCGAGCGGTTTGACGGACCCTCCACGTCCCGCGAAGCCCTACAGCACCTCCACGCGACTAGAGACCAAGTCACTGCCGCCAACAACCCATGGCAAGGACTACGCCCCGAGGAATCGCGAGATGATCTCGACGAGCTGCGGGCCGCCAACCAAGCCCTCAGTGAGGAGTTGGCACGGCTGCAGGAAAAAAGCCAACAGCTTGCACAGATCCTGCAGAGGCACCCAAAGAACCGAACAGTGAAAGAAGCAGGCATAGGGACCCCACCGTCGACACCACCGCACGAAGTCTCACGGCATGAATACGAGCGGCGGGCCAGGCTGTATCCAAAACGGCTCACCCCCACCCCCCACCACGGGCTGGAGTCGGCTCCATCCCTGGGCATATCCCCGACAAGCAGCGCGGATGAGGGATGAGGATTTTGACGCCCCGGTGGACGCCGAGCCGCGGTGGAGCCATGGACCGGGATGGGACAGCAACGAGAGCGATGAGGAAGTACTCCGCGATGGGCGGTTCAACAAGGCGTGGGAGCTGGCTAGAACTAAACGCCGAACCAGTAGCCCAGATCAGCCCCAGTACTCCGACATCAGCTCCGGCGAAGACCCAGGCCAGGACGGTTCCCTGCCTTTGATGGACGCCAGGGACCAGTACATCCGAGAATGGATGGAAGGAGGAGAAAGGCGGAAAGCCGGAGAAAACCTAGTGGAGGTCAGGGCATCCCCGGACATACACGTCGGTCCCCCACCAGAAGAAATCGCACGCAGTCCGTCCCCCGAGAGGCCAGAATCCTCATCAGGGATAAGCTGCGGGGAGGGCGAAACCACCTCCACCGAAACCATTCCACGCTGGCGCCCATTACTCGGCGATGACGACACCACACCAGAGCGCACCAGTATCGAGTCCGGCATCGACCTGCCCTGGTTCGACTGGGACTCACCGACACCTTCTCCTGCCGAAGGACGGTCCCCCGAACCCGAAGAGGAAGCAGACCCCCGGGAAATTCCAGAGGCCAACGAGGGAAGCGCCGACGAGCTCATTGACCCACCACTAGTGCAGCCCTCGGACCACCCCGGCAGCGAAGCAGAGCTCAACACCTCCGGGAACAGCACATCTCTGGAGCTCGACGAGGAGGCCGTGGGCGGACTGCTGGATCTGTTCCAAGAAGTCCCAGCCCTCAACGAGCTTCAGGACGAACAGGAGTGGCCAGTGGCGCCGGAAGAGTGGCGTGTGGAGACGCCGGACCGACGGATACCCACGGCGTTGCAGGACAGCGTGAGACGGCACCAACAAGACCGGGAAGACGGACCCCGAACCCGGCATATCGAGGAGCACGAAGGTCGCACCTTTAGGGTCTCGATCAACCGGGGCGGCCTTTGCACATTAAGCTAGCCCTGATAAAAAACATTTTCAAAGCATTTTATAAGGCGGGTGAATCGCTGAGTTACCTAAAAACTTTTTCGCTGGCAAAAGTAAAAGAAAGCGTATTTGATGACCGTCAAATTCGAAAACTACTAAAAACAGCAGTAACAGCAAGAGTAATGATTACGTTCATATCGTTCAACATCTAATTAAGAATTATGTAAAAATTGACGCCAACATGTTACTAAAATCTATTTCCTGCACTCCCACATAGACCTTTTTTGGCCAAACCTAGGGGACGTTAGTGATGAACACAAAAAGAGATTTCACCAACAATTAAAAACTATAGAACGACAGTATCAATGTGCTTGAAATGAGAATATGTTGGGCGACTATGTGTGGACTCTCAGCAGAGAATTAGATTCTACTGACAAAGGAAGACAGCCAACTTACCATTTTAGAAATAGTAAAAAGCACTAGCGAACCCAACTTATAAATTATCTTAAAAATATTGTAATAACATATCTTTTGAATACAATATTCTTTATTTTATTAAAACTGACTTTTTGTAAGGTATAGTGGTGGATCATTTTTTAGCACGAGTTTCAATTGTCTTTGCCTTTTTGTGTATAGAAGTGTATAAGTTAACACTCAGTAGCGGATATTTGCAATTTGGGCACCGGGTTTTTGTCTTTAGACAAGAAAGGAAAAAAAGCGTCTAAAAGAAGAACGACATCAGAGCAATCCACAGGAAAAAGGGTGAAGCTCGAAAAAGAAAAAGAAGATGCTGATCGATATTATTAATATTAGTTCTCTTCTGTTCTGTTATTTTTCGTTATTTAGAATAGTTTAAATAAATGATTTTCAGATCTACATAATGTTTTAGTTGATCTACCACCATACCTTACAATTTTCTAAAATACAAAAAGTAATGGTTTTGCGAAGAGCTGCAAAATTGCATTCCATTAAAATTGAAGCAACCGCTTCTGATAGAAATATGCTCAATAGATGTCAGCAAGTGCCTGCTTTTGAAATTTTGAAAAATATTGATTTTTGAGAGAGGGAGATGCAAAAATCGAAATGTCCGCCACTATACCGTACACTCCCCTACAAATTACACTACTCGACAAAATTCAACTTTTTTTTCCGCTGTCGCCAAAAATGATTTTTCTGATAGATTTGGAGTTTTACATTCTTTTTAAAAATTTTTTGTCATAGGTAGTGCTTCTATTTTTCAAATTTCTTATGTTTCCTACAATTGGTTGTATTGAACTTTGCAGTAAAAAAAAATGCTGACCGAAACCATTCCACGCTGGCGCCCATTACTCGGCGATGACGACACCACACCAGAGCGCACCAGTATCGAGTCCGGCATCGACCTGCCCTGGTTCGACTGGGACTCACCGACACCTTCTCCTGCCGAAGGACGGTCCCCCGAACCCGAAGAGGAAGCAGACCCCCGGGAAATTCCAGAGGCCAACGAGGGAAGCGCCGACGAGCTCATTGACCCACCACTAGTGCAGCCCTCGGACCACCCCGGCAGCGAAGCAGAGCTCAACACCTCCGGGAACAGCACATCTCTGGAGCTCGACGAGGAGGCCGTGGGCGGACTGCTGGATCTGTTCCAAGAAGTCCCAGCCCTCAACGAGCTTCAGGACGAACAGGAGTGGCCAGTGGCGCCGGAAGAGTGGCGTGTGGAGACGCCGGACCGACGGATACCCACGGCGTTGCAGGACAGCGTGAGACGGCACCAACAAGACCGGGAAGACGGACCCCGAACCCGGCATATCGAGGAGCACGAAGGTCGCACCTTTAGGGTCTCGATCAACCGGGGCGGCCTTTGCACATTAAGCTAGCCCTGATAAAAAACATTTTCAAAGCATTTTATAAGGCGGGTGAATCGCTGAGTTACCTAAAAACTTTTTCGCTGGCAAAAGTAAAAGAAAGCGTATTTGATGACCGTCAAATTCGAAAACTACTAAAAACAGCAGTAACAGCAAGAGTAATGATTACGTTCATATCGTTCAACATCTAATTAAGAATTATGTAAAAATTGACGCCAACATGTTACTAAAATCTATTTCCTGCACTCCCACATAGACCTTTTTTGGCCAAACCTAGGGGACGTTAGTGATGAACACAAAAAGAGATTTCACCAACAATTAAAAACTATAGAACGACAGTATCAATGTGCTTGAAATGAGAATATGTTGGGCGACTATGTGTGGACTCTCAGCAGAGAATTAGATTCTACTGACAAAGGAAGACAGCCAACTTACCATTTTAGAAATAGTAAAAAGCACTAGCGAACCCAACTTATAAATTATCTTAAAAATATTGTAATAACATATCTTTTGAATACAATATTCTTTATTTTATTAAAACTTACTGAAAACACTCAAAAATACTGATGTTTGAATGGGTTAAAGAAGGAAATCCTATATCTCAGCTACGTATGGGAAAAAACTAAACCTCGAAAAAAACGTTTAATCTCCAAATCTATCTGAAATTTCCACAGCGGAAATGTCGTGTCGACTAGCGTTGTCCACCTGAATTTTAAAACTCTTTGCAGGTGTTTGGTTTACCGCCACACAATTTAAATCACAGGCCGCGGCTCTACCTAATACCTAGTACTCAGTCAGTATATACATACATTTATCAGCTTACGATTTATGAAATGTATTATATGTTCGCAAAAGGGACGAATTAAATTTTGGGAAAAAAATAATATTTAAAATAACAATATGCTTTTTACATCTGCTTCTACATTTCATAATGTACATGTATAACTACGTATTCGAGACGTACAAGTGATTGCGAGAGAGAGAGAGAGAGAGAGGGAATGAGTAAGCGCTCGGAAGGCGTTGCGCTGCCACTGAAATTAATTTGTTCCTTCTGTCCATAATAATGATCCAACCTGATCCAGATTCGCCAATCTGTTTCCGTGATTTTGTGCGTTTTTTGTTGTCTTTTATCTTAAAAATTGTGGACTCCATAGATTTTCGTTCTTTGTGGGGGCCGAAGGGGCGTGGCAAAATCTTGAAGTAAACTCGTGTTAGTTCGATATCACAGGAGTTTGGATAGAAAGTTTGGTTGCTCTAGCTATTATAGTCTCTGAGAACTAGGCGTCAAAAATACGAATGGGCAAAGCAGATGGGGTCTCGTGTGAGAGAGAGCGAGAGGGAACGATAACTTTCGAAATGGTTTTCTTCATTGTTGCTATATTAATATTTTGATCTGATTCAGATTCCACACTCTAATAGAAATGGCCATTGGTGGGGCATAATTTCGCAACACATTTGGAGTAGTGTGGTAACACAGGAGGCTGAATACAGAACTTGGTTGCTCTAGCTTTAATAGTCTCTGAGATCTAGGCGCAAATGAAGACTGACAGACGGACGGACGGACAGACAGACAGAAATAGCTATGTCGACTCGGCTATTGATGCTGATCAAGAATATATATACTTTATGGGGTCGGAAACTCTTCCTTCTGGGCGTTACACACAACCGTTATCACCAGAAATCTAATATACCCCTATACTCTTCGAGTACCGGGGTATATGAAATGAAAGTAGAATTGTAGCGATATTTTTCGCTGAGAAAAGGAGGACGCATAGCGCAGATTGAGGATCAAAGATGTAGGGGAGTGTAAGGTATCGTGGCGTGTAAGGTATGGTGGCGGACTTGTCATATCTGGCATGTTACGTCACATCTAAAACTTTTGGTCACTATGGTCGATGCCTCTCATTGTGCTGACATTTTATATGCAGTAGTATGAATGAGGGGACGTATGCTTTGAACTCTAAGTGATTTTTAATAAAAAAGTAGTGAAAAAAACATTAATTTTTTTGGGATATGTGTTTTGACAGTGACAGAGTGAAGATTTTTAGAAACTTGAGTCAGGGAAGTATTCGGAACGTATATTAAGGCCTTTGCCAACAGTTTTTGATATTTAAAATTTTTTTTATTTGCGAAGAATGACAGTGACAACGTCATGTTTCCACCATTAGCTACAAGCTCGGACCACCCCGGCAGCGAAGCAGAGCTCAACACCTCCGGGAACAGCACATCTCTGGAGCTCGACGAGGAGGCCGTGGGCGGACTGCTGGATCTGTTCCAAGAAGTCCCAGCCCTCAACGAGCTTCAGGACGAACAGGAGTGGCCAGTGGCGCCGGAAGAGTGGCGTGTGGAGACGCCGGACCGACGGATACCCACGGCGTTGCAGGACAGCGTGAGACGGCACCAACAAGACCGGGAAGACGGACCCCGAACCCGGCATATCGAGGAGCACGAAGGTCGCACCTTTAGGGTCTCGATCAACCGGGGCGGCCTTTGCACATTAAGCTAGCCCTGATAAAAAACATTTTCAAAGCATTTTATAAGGCGGGTGAATCGCTGAGTTACCTAAAAACTTTTTCGCTGGCAAAAGTAAAAGAAAGCGTATTTGATGACCGTCAAATTCGAAAACTACTAAAAACAGCAGTAACAGCAAGAGTAATGATTACGTTCATATCGTTCAACATCTAATTAAGAATTATGTAAAAATTGACGCCAACATGTTACTAAAATCTATTTCCTGCACTCCCACATAGACCTTTTTTGGCCAAACCTAGGGGACGTTAGTGATGAACACAAAAAGAGATTTCACCAACAATTAAAAACTATAGAACGACAGTATCAATGTGCTTGAAATGAGAATATGTTGGGCGACTATGTGTGGACTCTCAGCAGAGAATTAGATTCTACTGACAAAGGAAGACAGCCAACTTACCATTTTAGAAATAGTAAAAAGCACTAGCGAACCCAACTTATAAATTATCTTAAAAATATTGTAATAACATATCTTTTGAATACAATATTCTTTATTTTATTAAAACTTACTGAAAACACTCAAAAATACTGATGTTTGAATGGGTTAAAGAAGGAAATCCTATACCTCAGCTACGTATGGGAAAAAACTAAACCTCGAAAAAAACGTTTAATCTCCAAATCTATCTGAAATTTCCACAGCGGAAATGTCGTGTCGACTAGCGTTGTCCACCTGAATTTTAAAACTCTTTGCAGGTGTTTGGTTTACCGCCACACAATTTAAATCACAGGCCGCGGCTCTACCTAATACCTAGTACTCAGTCAGTATATACATACATTTATCAGCTTACGATTTATGAAATGTATTATATGTTCGCAAAAGGGACGAATTAAATTTTGGGAAAAAAATAATATTTAAAATAACAATATGCTTTTTACATCTGCTTCTACATTTCATAATGTACATGTATAACTACGTATTCGAGACGTACAAGTGATTGCGAGAGAGAGAGAGAGAGAGAGGGAATGAGTAAGCGCTCGGAAGGCGTTGCGCTGCCACTGAAATTAATTTGTTCCTTCTGTCCATAATAATGATCCAACCTGATCCAGATTCGCCAATCTGTTTCCGTGATTTTGTGCGTTTTTTGTTGTCTTTTATCTTAAAAATTGTGGACTCCATAGATTTTCGTTCTTTGTGGGGGCCGAAGGGGCGTGGCAAAATCTTGAAGTAAACTCGTGTTAGTTCGATATCACAGGAGTTTGGATAGAAAGTTTGGTTGCTCTAGCTATTATAGTCTCTGAGAACTAGGCGTCAAAAATACGAATGGGCAAAGCAGATGGGGTCTCGTGTGAGAGAGAGCGAGAGGGAACGATAACTTTCGAAATGGTTTTCTTCATTGTGGCTATATTAATATTTTGATCTGATTCAGATTCCACACTCTAATAGAAATGGCCATTGGTGGGGCATAATTTCGCAACACATTTGGAGTAGTGTGGTAACACAGGAGGCTGAATACAGAACTTGGTTGCTCTAGCTTTAATAGTCTCTGAGATCTAGGCGCAAATGAAGACTGACAGACGGACGGACGGACAGACAGACAGAAATAGCTATGTCGACTCGGCTATTGATGCTGATCAAGAATATATATACTTTATGGGGTCGGAAACTCTTCCTTCTGGGCGTTACACACAACCGTTATCACCAGAAATCTAATATACCCCTATACTCTTCGAGTACCGGGGTATATGAAATGAAAGTAGAATTGTAGCGATATTTTTCGCTGAGAAAAGGAGGACGCATAGCGCAGATTGAGGATCAAAGATGTAGGGGAGTGTAAGGTATCGTGGCGTGTAAGGTATGGTGGCGGACTTGTCATATCTGGCATGTTACGTCACATCTAAAACTTTTGGTCACTATGGTCGATGCCTCTCATTGTGCTGACATTTTATATGCAGTAGTATGAATGAGGGGACGTATGCTTTGAACTCTAAGTGATTTTTAATAAAAAAGTAGTGAAAAAAACATTAATTTTTTTGGGATATGTGTTTTGACAGTGACAGAGTGAAGATTTTTAGAAACTTGAGTCAGGGAAGTATTCGGAACGTATATTAAGGCCTTTGCCAACAGTTTTTGATATTTAAAATTTTTTTTATTTGCGAAGAATGACAGTGACAACGTCATGTTTCCACCATTAGCTACAAGCTATGGTATGATGGCGGACTTTTTGTAAGGTATAGTGGTGGATCATTTTTTAGCACGAGTTTCAATTGTCTTTGCCTTTTTGTGTATAGAAGTGTATAAGTTAACACTCAGTAGCGGATATTTGCAATTTGGGCACCGGGTTTTTGTCTTTAGACAAGAAAGGAAAAAAAGCGTCTAAAAGAAGAACGACATCAGAGCAATCCACAGGAAAAAGGGTGAAGCTCGAAAAAGAAAAAGAAGATGCTGATCGATATTATTAATATTAGTTCTCTTCTGTTCTGTTATTTTTCGTTATTTAGAATAGTTTAAATAAATGATTTTCAGATCTACATAATGTTTTAGTTGATCTACCACCATACCTTACAATTTTCTAAAATACAAAAAGTAATGGTTTTGCGAAGAGCTGCAAAATTGCATTCCATTAAAATTGAAGCAACCGCTTCTGATAGAAATATGCTCAATAGATGTCAGCAAGTGCCTGCTTTTGAAATTTTGAAAAATATTGATTTTTGAGAGAGGGAGATGCAAAAATCGAAATGTCCGCCACTATACCGTACACTCCCCTACAAATTACACTACTCGACAAAATTCAACTTTTTTTTCCGCTGTCGCCAAAAATGATTTTTCTGATAGATTTGGAGTTTTACATTCTTTTTAAAAATTTTTTGTCATAGGTAGTGCTTCTATTTTTCAAATTTCTTATGTTTCCTACAATTGGTTGTATTGAACTTTGCAGTAAAAAAAAATGCTGACAAGTGCAGCTTTAAATCCGACTCAGACACTGTGTAGCTGCAACGTCTGGAAGATATTAAGCTTCCAAATTGAAATTTCATAATTTTTTTAGGTATTTTTTCCCGAAATGAAGGTATGAAATTTCAATTTGGAAGCTTAATATCTTCCGGATCTTACGCTGCAGCTACAAAGTGACTGGGTTGAATTTATAGCTGCATTTGTCAGCTTTTTTTAGCTGCATAGTTCAATACAACCAGTTGTAGAAAACTTAAGTTATGTGAAAAATAGAAACACTACCTATGATAAAAAATACCAAATTTTTTAAAATTTCTTAAAAAAGAAACTACACCATGACAAAAACATTCTTTACACATTTTTAAACATACAAATCTATCAGGAAAAGTCATTTTTGGCGACAGCGGAAAAGTCGTGTCGACTAGTGCTATCAAAATGCTTATTTTCCGTAATCCACCAAAACCATGGCTTTAACTGCTTTTAATCAACAAAATTCAATATTTAAAAATTTATAAAAAACAATGTTTTTTGTTGTTTCGTTTTTTTTTTCAAAAATTATTTTAAATTTGTCATGTTTTTTCTTCTTGCTTCTATTTCTTTAAATAAATTCAATTTCTTTTAACTGGTTGTATTGAAGCTTGCAGTTCCAAAAATCTGACAACGCAGCTATAAATCCGACCCAGACACTTTGGAAGATATTAAGCTTTCAAACTCAAATTTCATAATTTTTTTAGGTATTTTTTCGTAGATTTGAACTTAAAATTTTTAAAAAAGTAAAAAAAAAATTTTTCGTTGCTAACATTTTTGGTTTTAGATAGACAATTAATTGGGCGTCGTTTCAGGTATCCTTTGTAGAAACTAAAAATCAAAACGGATTAATTTGGCTTAAAACGCAAAACGTACAAGTAAGTGATTTAAATTATTTGTTATTAGAGCAAGCAATACTGTATTTATTTGTATTTAAAAAGTTGATTTGCGCAAATGCAATAAAAAACGGTTAAAAATATAATGTAATATAAGCTTGTTCAATCATTTATTTATATTTTAAGCAAGTGTACAAAAATAGGCATTGGTCGATTTTTCGACAACTGGCTGTAAAAGGGGGAGCACCAAAGTTTGGTTTTATATATATTTTTATAAATAAATAATTTGTACACTTACATTGAATGTCAAGTTTCCATCCATCTTCTAGAGGCTCCGATGGGACAGCATGATTGTAAGCTTTGCACGATAAAAACTTCCCCGCATCGGCTTTACTTAGGCTGATGGAAAGAGTACTTGTTGTCTGGTTACCATCACTTGACGTCTAAAAATAAGCATCATAAATTGTTAGAATTAACCAATTCACATTCGATCCGCACGAAAGTACTTTTTCTATACTCAGAAAGTAATTTTTAGACCCGATGGTTGGCGTAACCTCTTCCAATATGGTGTTTCAAAGTGTTCTTTTTTCACGGGTATTTACGGTGGGGTCGGCCGTCAGCCATCGAAAGTTACAGGCGGATTAATGGATAAGGGGTCGGCTCGCCACAATTGCAAACGCGGAGTGGAGTACAGGTGCGCTCTTTGCCCTGGGATGCGAGCGAACCGTCGCCCGCCGTTACTGTATAAACCGGTAAAAATTCGACTTAACTTTCCCCGTGAGGGCGGCTGGTAACTGGTATCTGGCATGGATACTGGCTAAAAGTAGTAGGGCGGAGAGTAGAGAACTCTGAGTGAAAACCGCAATCCAAAGTTGACGTTGCTATGTAGCCTATCACGACCGCTAATATGCAGACTCTGGAAAACTGCAAAACATCTTTTTAATCTAGGCAAAGTACATCAAAGAAGCTCAGAGCTTCTCACAAAGTTCCTGAAGTGACCATCCCTCTATCTCAGGACCAATCCGCCTCGGCCAATCCACGTCAGGGTGCCTAAGGGTAAACCGGCTAGCGGCCTAGCTGCCAAGCAGAGCCAAATCGTAGACCTGGGACCCTTAACAACCTCGGCAGGCGCTTCTACCCCGATTTTCTTAGGAGAAGAAGCGCGTTGCCTATATCCTAGCTAACGACGTTCCATTGTTTTAAATAGCTGTCAAAAGGCCCAAACAAGCGGACGAAGACGCAGCTCTCAAACTGTCTATTTGCAGAGGTGGAGAGGGGCAAGACCGTAATTGACGTCCAGGACATAGGCGCTAAGGACAGAGAGGTTTCGCATGACAATTGGCAACTGAACAAATGTGAGCTATGAGACTACTTTTTTCAGGAGTTGGAGGAAAACGGAGGGCTACCTACCAAATGAGGGAACGCCGGGTTGCACAAACGTAGAGAGAGAGAGAGCCATCGACTGGCAGATGCTCGCTCGGCATTAAGGCGGTGGCGGCGCCAAATGAAGCCAAACCAGGATCCTAGCTGGAGGCTGTAAGCTGGGAGGATATCCCGAGTATGCCGAGAGATCAAACGGGGTTCTCTGCTAAACCTTTGTGTTTGTAGGAGGGTGGTTCGAGGTGCGGGAATTCCAAGAGGAGTCCATCGATAATAAAAAGACGAATGCGCATTTTTTCTCGATATTTCACTATATTTGTATCTACTTTGAATTCGGATGGATGTTAAGTATTGATGCAGAATTAATTGCTAGCTTACATACATGCTACGAAACGTTGAACGCCGTATAATTGTAAGAGCGCCGACAACAGAGCGAGAGCAAGTTGATGGTAGAGCGCTTTTACTGTTAACAGTGAGAGGCAACATACCTAAACATCTTCTCACAGAATTGCAAAGCATAATTGGTGGTCTATGACTGCGTGCACTACTCGGACACGATTCATCCAAATACAGTGCTCTGGATCACAGAGAGGCAGTCTTCGGGTTTACGTCTGCTCCCAAAATGACAGATATTGTGAAGGACGATGGAGTTGTTCATCTTCAGGCCTGAAATCGTCGAATCGTACCCGGACGGTGTTGCTCGGCTGTCGGATTGGCAAGCGGATGTGCAAACGGTGTTCGACACTAAGGATCCGTCTCTCTAGAAGAATCTGGAAGTGGTCTTCACCCGGATGACTTGGCGTAAAGCACAAAGCACTTGGTCCATTTGAAAATGTTTGTAATCGCCGTCCAGAAGACCGAGTTTTGTTACGACACGCGATCCTTGTAGCATTTGGTTTACTTGAAGAGGTTTATGCTCGACGACTATAGTACCAAAACAAAAACCAAACGCAGATGCTCAAGACCTAGCTGGATTAATTAACTCCCACCTTGTCGGGTTGTTTAGCCACCTAGGTGTTGAGGATGACAATGCCAAATACTAAGGCAAACACTACAAAATTTGTGAGGTGATCAGAATTCATGTAACATGGTCTAATATGACTTCATTGATTACGTTAACTTTGGGAGGGAAGTGGTGAGCATGAGATTACTTAATTCGTACGATAAAATCCAGTTTCAAGTCAGTAAGATTTCGACAGGTAAGCTGTGACAATTTAATAGTTTATTGAGAGTTTCCATTAAAAAGTTATTGTTCTATGAATACAAAATTCAAATATAATGGAACAAATTACTGGGCTGAGTTTTAAGCCCAAGCGGGGGTTATTGTCCTTGTGGATCATCCTAACCCAGATAAGGACCGTTGTCACTAAGTCCGCCTCTACCGTTTCTTTTACATGCAGGTAGGTGAGCTTATTCCCGAGCCATCAGTTGCTTTTAACTTAAACCATTTCGCCTACGTTTGGTTGACTCGATTCTTCTACAAAATCTGAGCTTTTTGCACCTTGCTCCGTAATTTGCAGCAAACAAAATATCTATGGGTTTTCTGTGGGCTATCGAGTTTACCGACCAATTGTTGCCTGGAGGAAAAATTAAACCATATCGACGGTTCCTTTAGCTATTTTAAGGCATGTTGAGATTTCCATGAGAGTAATATGGATATTTTTTTTTGCTGATTTAAGTACTGAGGAGGGGAGTGCGTTTTTCATATTGACTTCGAAGTTGTTTTGCAGAAGAGACCTAATGGTTTTCGGGGACGCTTCGTTTCCGCAATATATTTCGTTGGTATTGGAAAAAATATTTAAAAATTGCATTAGTCTTTTTGTCTACAATTTGGCGGGAAGCTATAGGTTGTCTAATGGAAAATTTCGCTAATTGTTTGTTAGTATTCTTGAAATCTTTGTTATTGCATGACCGTCTTGCGACTTGATGCCATAGACAAAAGTGTCGGTAGTTTTCTATAATCTGGGTAAATCAACATTAAGTTTTCCGATACTAGAATGTTTCTCGTAACGGGAAGGAGTGCCGCGGTGTCTGGGTGGAGAGTCCTGGAAAGATCATCTTTCTCGGATCACATATATATCCAGTTCAAATACGAATTTAAACACACCTCGAAGGTAACAAACTATAGGAACCCCCGGAACACAAACTGGGAAAAGTTCAGATATACGGTTACCTCGAAGCTCGCAAATCCGGAGTCGGTACAATCGGCTGAGGACATAGAAAAGTCTCTTGAGTCTCTATCTGAGGAGCTACTAGAAAAAGAGTAAGAAAAAGAAGAACAAGCCACTCTGCTGGAACAGGAACCTCTCCCTCTTAAGAAACGACATCCGGGAATTCTTCAAGCTCGCAAAACAAGCTAACGAAGAATTCATAAACGAGGAATACAAGAACTTACTCAGAAATGACAAGAAAGAGATACGCAAGGCACAACGCAGCTCGTGGAGGAACTTCTGCTCCAACATCGAGAGGGTGCCCAAAGCGGCAAGACTCAGGAAGCTGCTTTCCAAGCAGCCTACCATACAGTCAGCTCAAGCTCAACAATGGACAATGGCCAGAGATCAACGAAGAAGCCCTGACAGCACTAATGGAGACACACTTCCCAGGATGCACCGAGGTCACTGATGCCACAACGCAACATGACCTAGAAACAGAGGAACAAACCATCCCCACAGGATTAATAACCCACAAGAAAATCCAATGGGCCATAGACTCCTTTACGGGCATTAAAGCACCTGGACTGGATGGGATATTTCCAGCCATGTTGCAGGTGACCAAAGAAGTAATCACCCCATGGCTTTTTGCTATATATACGGCATGCTTGAGGACAGGCTATATTCCTATACATTGGAGAACTTCCAGAGTTGTCTTCCTGCCGAAGGCAGGAAAGTGCAGCCATGTTAGTCCCAAGGAGTATAGACCGATAAGCCTCACCTCCTTTTTACTAAAAACACTGGAAAAGCTGCTGGAGCTACACATAAGGAAGAAAGTAGGGGAACTGATGTCAAGCAACCAGCACACTAAAGGAAAATCGGTGGAAACAGCACTACACTAGCTAGTAGCTACCGTCGAGAAAGCCCTCAATACCAAGAAATATGCACTAGGAGTATTTATCGATATATCCGGAGCATTCAACAACGTGACCACAAGCGCAATAATGGGTCGCTTAGAAGCAACCAACGCACACCCGGCAATTAACCACTGGATAAAGAATCTCGTCAGTTGTGGACGGGTTCAATCGGAATGGGGTACCGCCTCCATAGTCAGAGGGGCACACAGAGGCACACCGCAAGGTGGAGTACTGTCGCCCCTCCTGTGGAACCTGGTGGTCGACGACCTAACCAAGAGAAAAGCCCGAAAAATAACAGCCTATGCAGATGACATAAGCATACTTATTACGGGTGTATGTCCATCGACACTCAGCTCTATAATGGAAAGCACACTCAGGGAGATATGTGAGTGGGTGGACGAAGTAGGACTCAGTATCAACGCCTACAAGACGGACCTCATCCTCTTCACCAAGAGGTACAAGGTACCGTTATGGATCCCCTCGAAAATCGGTCAAACCAGGCTAGCCCCAAAAACACAAGTTAAATACCTCGGCACAGTACTGGACAGCAAGCTGGCATGGAGACCCAATGTAGTGGAGAGGTGAAGAAGGTCACCATTGCGCAATACGAATCAAACAAGATGCTCAGCAGCACATGGGGCCTTATCACCTGCTCTAATGCACTGGATCTACATATCGGTGGTGCAACCAACACTGCTGTATGGAGTCTTAGTGTGGTGGCAAGTTACCAGGAAGAAGACGTACCACAAGCTTATTTAAAGGATTCAGCGACAGGCTCTGCTCTGTATAACGGGGGCACTGAGATCAACCCCAACAAAAGCACTTGAGACCATAATCGGAATTGACCCCCTGGACATCCACGCTCTTCTGACGGCTGGAAAGGCCGCACAGCGCCTCATTGTGTCCGGAAACATGCGGCCACAAGTATACGGTCAAAGTTCAATCGGCAGGGACCTGATCAGTTATACTAACTACATAACCCCCGAACGTGCCTCGACATCAATACGAACGCATTTCTGGGACCTGAAGAATGGAAAAAAGGCGAGACCGAACATCTCAACATATACACAGATGGCTCCAAGATGGAAGGAGGAGTAGGAGCTGGCATATACTGCACAAACTCCGAAATAGGGCTGTCATACAAGCTACTAGACCACTGCAGCATATTCCAAGCGGAAGTCTTTGCCATCAGGAAAGCTGCGAAGGTCGCACAACACGCAGGGCGATCACACAATGTGGTCAATCTGTTTGTAGACAGCCAAGCGGCGATAAAATCCATGCAGTGTTCCACGGTCAGTTCTAGAAGTGTCCTGGCAAGCAGGGAAGCATTGGACTCACTTTGCACGACCAAGTCAGTGCGGATCTATTGGGTTCCCAGCCAACAGGGCATCAAAAGAAAGAAAATGGCGGACGCTCTGGCAAACTTAACCATACTGGCCTTTGAGAGGCCCCCGCTGAGGGCCGTCCGGATTAACCTAACCTAACTATGTAATATTAGTCACCCTCTTGGGAAATGTTTTTTGCTATTTGGTTCACCCCGAGGTATAAGAAATTAAAAAAAATCACGCTCGCAATCGAATAATTAAATACAAAGCAAACATTTTATTTATTTAAAGTATACTCAACTTTAAAAGCGATAAAAAATTCTTCAAGTTTTTTAATCTTTCCCAATTTTCTTCATCTCTTGTTTAAAATGGCGTGACCTATGAACTATTTGCTTACGTAGTTCAAGTAGTTAAATAGTTTTAAATCGTATACATTTTCGTTTGCTACTGGGCCAGATTCAGTTCTCAGTGCCGTTATCAAACTTTGTGCTGAAACTTTGTACTCTTAAAACTTTTTAAGTTGCCTCTTGAGTAAGGTGATTTTCCCCCCGTCTGGAAATGATATTAGATAATTCGCATTCATAAATACAAGTTTAAATCAGATGTTTCAAATTACCGCAGTATTTCCAATTTATATGCCATTCCTAAGCTCTTCGAACAAGTAATAACTTCTCAACTCCAAGACTTTTGTAGTTCCTTGTTTTTCAAAATGTTTTGTAAAACGTCACTCAGTTTCTTTTAACTTCCTTGAACACCTTTGTATCTCCCGAAGTTGTAAGACAGATTGTAAAACAGGTTAATAATTATATTTGCAAAGCATTGACTGAGTTAATCACAATCTTCGTATCCACATGTTATTTCTAAACTACTTTAATAGACTAAAGATTATCTTTGAAATCGTTTTGATTCATCGGGTGTACATCGGGTGTACTTCAAAGTAGCCATCTGATTCCTTTGTTACTTAACCTGTTTATCGATGATCTTCGACAAGTTGTATTTAATTTCCGTGCCCCAATGGGTGCTGATGATATAAAACTATGTTTTCCCCATAGTTCCGTTTAATCTGCACTCGGATCTTGACGCTCTCAATAATAATTGGGTGTTATCTTTGTACCTTATTTATGTGTTAATTCCCATGTTTCAGCATTTTTGATTAAAGCCAAAGAGTTCTTGAATTTGTCTAAATATGGTCTAAGGAATTTATTAACCCTTATGCCACTAAATTACTGTATATTTTCCTGGTCTGGCCAATCTTAGAATATGGTTCCTGAGAATGGTAATGTCGTAGGATTTGCCAGAATTGGCGTAGGATTTCTCTCTCTCTCTCTCTTTCTTTCCAACATGAAGGATTATCTTTTATAGGAGGGTGGTTCGAGGTGCAGGAAGTCCAAGAGGACTCCATTGAAAATGAAAACGTGAGTGAGCTGTATATTACCCTACGTAGGTACATACTTATTCACTATATTTGCGATGTTTTTAAACTCAGATGGGTCGAACACGGCTTTTTGCAATAGAGGTTGCAGTATAATTAATTGCTAGCTTATAAGCTACGAAACGGTAAGCGCCGTGTGAATCGTCAGAGCACACACAAGGGAGCGAAAGCTTGTTGACAGCAGAGCGCTCAAACTGTTAACAGTAAGAGGTCCTGTTCAATTCTAGAACCTCAGACAGATAAAGGACAGATAAAGATCAGCTATTCAGATGAAGCGTCTTTTAACTGCAAGGACCCTTGAACTATCACTGAGGAAGTCAACGTCCATTGTTCGCAGGAACAAACTGTAGGGTGGAGTCCTCTCGCCCCTCCTATGCAACATAGCAGTGAACGAAATGCTGCGGGATATAGGGCGAGAGGCGTGGTGGCGTATGCGGTTAATTTTAAATAGCTTTACCTGGTTAATTTCCACAGAAGCTGTGTGAGGGCAGGTCGAAATAGGCAGACAAATGCGGGCTACGTATTTGCCTATCTAAAACGTATCTGGCGCAATTGGAATTACATGATTCCACCTCAGACTCCTTAAAACTCTGTGAGGCTACGCTAGTTTTTAGCAACAACACCAAGTAGCTTGTCCTGATACTCGACAGAAAGCTCAGTTGGAAACTGAGCATAAAGGATAGATTAAAAAAATTTACTTACAGTTTCCGTTGTTTTTTCCAGTCGTATTCCATTTTGCCACCAAGTAATAACTGCAGGCGGTCTGGATCCAGCACTTTGACATAAAAGATCATATCTTCGTCCAGCAGAGAGAGGCTGATGGGCCCCTAACAATCGAATATTTAACGGTGAAACTACAAAAATATATAAGTATTATTTTGGTTTTGTTCATCAGGGTTCCGTCAATATCAGTTGATTGAAATAATTATTGAAATATTATCCGACTCTTTTGATATCCCAATGTTACAAGTGTATTTCAAAATTTCGCCCCGCTCCTTTCCGCCCACACAAAGGACGAAAATCTGCGGCGTGTACAATTTTGATAGTACGAAAAAATTAAATACGCAGAATCATAGAGAATGACTAATATGGATCATATCGCATAATTAATATATCCACAATGAAGAAAACCATTTCGAAAGTCATCGTTCCTTCTTGCTCTCTTTTACACGCGACCCCGACTGATTTGTCCATTCGTCTTTTTTGACGTCTAGTTCTCAGAGACTATAAGATCTAGAGCAACCGAACTTTCTATCGAAGCTCCTGTGATATCCATTCGGCACAATTGTATTTCAAAATTTTGTCACGTCACGCAACAACAAAAGATGAAAATCTGTGGAATTCACGATTTTGAAGGTACGAGAAAACCAAAAACGCAGAGTCATGGGAAATTACCGTGTCTACCAAATTTCCGAATATACATAATAATGCAGAATGGTTCGACTTTATTTTTTGAATTTTTTTTATTTTTGGTAAAAATGAAATCATAAGATCACTGATTACCGGGTATAAAGTAGAGCCGCAGCCTTTTTTATTTAAGCGCTGAGTTGGGAGCGATTTTAATAAGTGATTCCCAAATATCAACGATAGATCATTAAGAAATAGACAGATGTACGACTACAAACCTTCCTTGCATGAACCATTTAGGGTCGCAAGCTCGGATTATAATTTCCTCTACCAAATCATATCTACTACGAACTCCTTTCCTCGTCTTAAATTACTGATATTCTCTTATCTTTCAAGTAATTAGAAATTGCTTAGTTCGTTAAGTCAGATTAGTTCTACTATTCCTCAAACTCTAGTCTAACACCTATATTTCCTGCATATCCGCGATCGGTTCGGTTAACGAGTCGCGCGCTATGCGACAACCGGGTTCGGTTGAGCGGGAGTAAGGCTGCGTTATTGTATGGTATCCGCGCGTAACAGCCTTCTGCTGGTGTCGCCTAGGCCTCTTAAGGAAGCAGTCAGTGCATATCATAGTCATAAAGATAAAAAATGCAAACAGATAACTTCTAATATATAAAAATTTTCCAAAGGGTTCGATTTCAATTTTTATTTTTTTCTTTTTTGGCTAAAATGCAATGTGTCCATTCTGCGAACATAAAGGTAATAAATTACATTAATTGTAAGCTCATATGTATAAGTTAACACTCGCCACTAGCTGCAGGGTATCAGTAGAATTCCAAAACGGATGAATTCTGATACACTCGAGTGGTGGGGGCATTCCCTCACGATCCTCTGCCAGGGAGCCGTTCGCCTGCACTCGAGTGGCTGGGGGAATCATATTTCATTGTTGCATAAACATCCGCTGAGGAGCTAATGGTCTGCACGAGGCAGTGACGGTATTTGTATTTTATTCTTGTATTTTAGATTTAATATCACTTTGGACCGAGCCAGTTGTGCCGGTAATAAATAATTTAAACTAAACCCACTTCTTTGATTGCCGTTGGTTAATGCCTATTGATGATCATAATCAAGAACAACTAATAATAATTTTATGTAATGACTGAGTACCGGGTATAAAGTAAAGCTGCGGCCTTTGCCGCGTGTCACAACGTTCACAACTATAATGGAGGGGCATTATTGTTTATTAATGTCAACCTTTTTTTCTCAATAATTAACTTTACTTTTGGTTCATTTAAACTGGTATAGAGGTTTCTTTTCAATGTAACATTCTGTACATGTTTTTCTTTAAGCGTGCTACTTTGAAAAGAGCAAAATACTCTTAATGGCGAAAAAGCTCGGTATGTTGTTGAGTCGCTACAGTTGGAAACCAAAGGATATGTTCCAGCCAAAAAAAATTATTAGCTTTACATCCTTAGTCACATGTTTTTACTTCTAGGCACTTATTCAGGACACCATTACTATCATCAATGTGTACTCATAGATGACGCGTCGTTTTAGATACTTCGAGCAAAACGTCGACTTCAATCTTATGAAATGAGATTTTGATGGGTGGTGTAACTACTCAGAGGGAGCTCTGAGTATTTACATTTTCTATTTTTCTATTTTTCCCGACTTTAATCGTTTTGCGCTCCCAGCTCAAATCTTCAATTTATATAGGCAAGTGCAGGTCGTCGAAGAAGATTCTGCAATAACTTATTAGTTGCATCGCGATTGTTCGACCCATTGCGGTTTTTATTTTTTCTTCAGAGAAAGTGCTTCTATATTTCACATAACTTAAGTTTCCTATAACTAGCTGTATTTATCTTTGCCGTTTTTAAAAGCTGATAAATGCAGCTATAAATCCGACCCAGACACTTTGTAGCTGCAGCTTAACGTCTGGAA
The DNA here is from genome assembly GCA_037356375.1 of Drosophila affinis. Lineage (NCBI taxonomy): Eukaryota > Metazoa > Arthropoda > Insecta > Diptera > Drosophilidae > Drosophila > Drosophila affinis. The sequence continues at coordinate 21,207,671 of JAZHFB010000003.1, forward strand.
AATATTAAGATTTCAAATTCAAATTTCAAAATATTTTTCGATATTTTGTCTCGAAATTTTGACTTTGAAAACTTGAGAAAAGTCGAAAAAAAAATATTTTATATCAAACAGTTTTAGTGTTAGATATACACATTAATTAGGCGTCGTTTAAGGTATCGTTTGTAAAAATTTATGAATAAACGGCTAATCGTTATTTAAAAAATTTCTTCATATAAATATAAATATTAGTTCTTTCAAGGAATCAAGTGTAGTCGAGAGGTGGTTCGATCAGTTAAAAACTAAAGGTCTCATTTCAAAGGCTGATTTAATTAGTCCAAAAATACGAGCTGGGACTTAAATTCCGCAAACTAAAGAGGTCGGAAAGCCTGTTACTCCTTTTTCACTAGCGAACTCGATGGAGTAACGTTTCGAATGATTCGAGTGGGATACAGGTTAACGCAGAAATTCCATAAGATGCCAAATTTGGATGGCTATGGATAATACAATATTATTCGAGATATTTATAACGTCAATCAACTTAAACAAATTTTTGGGAGCTGTTCCTAATGAAACAAATGTAGGATCGGACAATCCAGAGCAGCATATATATATAAGAACAAAATTATTACTCTGCATTTGAATATTAAAAAGAAATGGGACTCTGTAATAGAAAAAATACAATTCGCTTAATTGGAAACAGCTTGCTATATGATGGTCCCTCAACCTCCACAGAAGGAGCCATAGAAAGACTAACAAGAATCTTGGACGAGTCTTCATTGAAAACCGATCACGTACACCCATGAATAGGCTTTAGCATTGTATTTGGGTTTGGGAATGTCTAAGAATAAGGTGCCGTTTACACTGAGGCTGCGTCTTGATTATTTGCACCTTTCCAGAAACGCAGTTTTTATACCCGGTACTCGAAGAGTACAGGGGTATATTAGATTTGTGGGAATAACGGTTGTGTGTAACGCACAGAAGGAAGCGTTTCCGACCCCATAAAGTATATATATTCTTGATCAGCATCAATAGCCGAGTCGATATAGCCATGTCTGTCTGTCCGTCCGTCCTCATTTGCGCCTATATCTCAGAGACTATTAAAGCTAGAGCAACCAAGTTTTGTATTTAGTCTCCTGTGTGATCACACTGCTCCAAATGTATTTCAAAATTTTGCCCTGCCCTCTTCCGCCCGCACAAAGGACGAAAGTCTGTGGCGTACACAATGTTGAATATACGAGAATACTAAAAACGTAGAATCATAGAAAATTACCATTTCTGTCAGAGTGTTGAATCTGGATCGGATCGGATCATTATTATAGCTACAATGAAGAAAACCATTTCGAAAGTCATCATTCCCTCTCGCTCTCTCTCACACGCGGCCCCATCTGCTTTGCCCATTCGTATTTTTTGACGCCTAGTTCTCAGAGACTATAAGAGGTAGAGCAATCAAACTTTATATCCATGCTCCTGTGATATCAAACCAGCACGAGTTTGTTTCAAAATTTTGCCATGCCTCCTTCCCACAAATTACGAAAATCTGTGGAATCCACAATTTTTAAGGTACGAGAAAACCAAAAACGCAGAATCATGGGAAGTGACAGTGTCTAACAGATTGCCGAATCTGGATAAGGTCGGATCATAATTATGGACAAAAAAAAAACAAATTAAATTTCAGTGGCTACTCAACGCCTGCCAAGCGCTTACTCATTCCCTCTCTCTCTCGCAGACTCTTCCACGTCTCAAATATGTAGTTATACATGTAAAAATGTAGAAGCAGTATAAAAATCATATGCAAACAAAATTGGAAACATGTATACATATTCCAAAAATGGTTTGACTTCATTTTTTGAAATATTATTTGTTGCCCAAAATTTAATTCGTTCCTTTTGCGAACATATAATAAATAGTGTAAATCGTAAGCTCATATGTGTACATATGTATGTATATACTGACAGAGTACTGGGTATAAAGTTCCCCTCGTTTTTATATAGGTTTAGCATAGGTCCTTAGTGGTGGCAAAAAGTTGCGCCGTTTTCCGACGGAGGTGCGTTTTGGTATTTCTGTGGTATTAATGAGCGCATAACAGCAATTTTCGTACTTTTTTGACTATTGACCGAAACTATTACCACTAATAACAACAAAAAACAGCTATAGCAGAAAATATAAATTTGCCGCGAAAAATGTCTGATGATGGAAAAGGTAAAAATATACATACATATAATACTATATTTCATACAATAACAGTTAAAATCAATTATTACGCTAGACCGAAGATTTTTATGGACACATGTTGCCATAAAATCCCTTCTCGACCAGTGGGAGGAAAACATTGATGGTTTTCGGGGCGTTCGAAAGAACTCTCACATATATAAGGAAATACGATTGCCTTAAAAGAGTTTGGTCCAACATCCGTGGAGATGAAAAATAAATGGATTATTTGACAAGAAAGTACAGGAAAGTTTCCGTACAAAGGTTAAATTCCTATTTACTTGTTAAAATAATTTTTCAGGAGTGAACTAGCCAAAGTGGGTCCTTCAGGCGGGGCTCCATCAACATGGGAGCACTTTGGAAGAATCTCCATGATATTTCAGACGTCCAAGGCAATGGTAGTAGACGGAGTTGAGAGCACAGGTATTAAATAAAACACAAATTTCATTCTATTCAGACTTTTCAAGTATAATTGAAGAAATCCAGGACTTTGATGCGGATCAAAGCAATTCATCGACGGTGAATACCTCTTTTGGAGAGCCATCCGGTTCCCAACCGAAACGACAGAAAAATGAGAACATAGCTCAGCAAATGCTGGAGGTAGAGGAGAAAAACCTGGAGGTGATGAAGGCAGCGGCAGAAGCCTCCGCCAATTTCCAAAATAGAATTCTGGAGTTATTTGAAAATCGGCAGAATTAAATTGTTTTAATAATTAAAAAAATATTTCGTTAAATAGTACACAACACAATGTTTATTTAGACAGAATTAGAGTTTAAGAAATGTTGTGCTAAGGCATGCCTAGTTCCGGCCCGTGTGTTAGAATTTTCCAGACAAACTTCATTATCTGGTTGCTCTAGTACTTCTAAGGATTCGGCTTCTGGCTCCCATCTGTCGGAGCCTTCGCAGTCATGCACTGAGCTCATATTGTGCAGTATGCAGCAATAGATAATGATTTTTGTGGTGTTCTTGATGTTGTTGTCCAGACCCTTTCCGATCCTCCGAAACCGAGCTTTTAAGCGCCTAAAAGCATTCTCCACCACACGTCTGACCTTCGACAGATTGTAATTAAAGGCCTTATGTTCTGGAGAAGCCTCAACAGAAAACGGATAAGGTTTCATCACATTTTTGCCAAATCGAAATGTCGAATCTCCTAAGATTAATATAGGAATTTCGTCATCTTTTATAATCTTGGAATTCTCGTCGAGTAATCGTGACTCATCCCAATTTCTTTTTAGGCTTGATTACTCGAAAATTTTTGAGTCACGAGCTCGGCCGGGACATCCTAAATTTATGTATGTGAATCGGTAACTGTGAATGTACAAATCTTAGAAAATTTCATTGTACTCATACAAAACTTGACTTCTTACCGATGATCAACCAAGGCGAATAGAAACGTAGAATACCAACCCTTTTAGTTTCGGTAATTCACAGCATCCTCAGATTTCGGTTGGACCTCGATGTGGCAGCCATCTATGAGAGATATTGCTCAGCATAATATGCATAATTGTATCTATTTTTTAAATCACTTGCCCATTGCTCCGAAGCATTGTAGAAATCCAATGTCTTCGAATCCTTTCATCGTCTCCGTGATTTTCTCTTCTATTCTCTTCTCCAGAGGGATTGTCAGTCGAAATGGTGTGTCTTTTTTTTTTTTATATTGGGCAACAGGTTAACCAGAATGTTAAAAGTACTCCTTTCCATGTCGAAATTTTCCTTAAAGAAGGTATCGGAGTTCTCCACAACATCTTCCTCCCAAAATGAACCATATCGTGGGTATTGCATATACATAAAATACATTATTTAATTGAAAATAGAAGATTATCTGCACTTTACTAACATGGGTCCAAGCGCGAGGAGGTCGTTGCAGTTGCAAGACGAACTGCAACTTTTCTGAGAATAGCCCAGGCACTTCCATGCAATTCAACAGATTCGCTTCTTTTTGCGCCAGAATTAGCTCTTTTTCTGACATATTTTGTAGATTTTCAGACATTATTTCTTTTGTTTACAAATTTTTCTCCCTCTTCCCAACACGCAAAGACGCTGTAGTGTAAACGGCAAATCTGTACCCATTCTGCCTGAATACACTGTATTGGAAATGGACGAATATTTTATGGAAACAAAATATAAAACCAACTTCCAGAATACAAAAAAATGTCATATTTTGTAAAATGCGATTATGCTAAAAATTTAAGAAAAAATAACTCATTTTGTATATTAAAGTTGCTTTATCGTACTTTATATTCCACTGTGTCGTTTACCCATTGAAGCAGAATCCCACAACGAAGTTTCGATTCGTACAGCAACTGGATTACGATAAATTACCTTCTTGGTCGGAGTGCGCAGTCCAGTAGAATCGGCGCTATCAACATCTAGCTGCCAAAAAATCAACAAGAAAAATGTAAAAACTGAACAAGAGACAAGTGAAGGACCCATTAAATATTAATTTTCATGTCCATCGACGGATCAGTAAGCCTATTCGACTCGACTCTCTAGTGGATCGCTTTTGGGAATTGGGACATGTCCTAGAGAATTCGAATGGTACTGCTGAATAATTGGCTTGCAAAAGTAACTTCAAGGAGACTGTATTTGTTAAGTTAAGCTGTATTTTTAAAATTAAATCTATCGTCTTGGGATTTTCTTTCGAGACGGCAAAATGCCGCTATATATCCATAGATCGCGCGCTCTCGAGGGATCAGTACTTGAAGGATGTGTATATGGAGCGAGTATATGCCATAACGCCCAATATTATAGTGCCTTATTACACTTTGACCGTATGACACTATAACGCCCGAATAAATAAATAAAGTACTAACTGAATGCTTATTATAAAAAGCATTTAATGTTAAACTTCAGTTTATTAAGGCAGCTGATTTGGCTAATTAATGCTCGCGAAGCATTCAAAAGAGTCTTAAGAAAATGTGGGCACTGTTTCTGGTATAAGCCAGTCCTACTGGGACAGATTATGGGAAACCTGCCAGCTAATACATCAACAAATCTGGGTAGCTTCTAATCATTGCATTTACCAGCTCATTGTATGGCAAGAAGACGAAGGCACTCCTATCAAGTACTATGAGCTCTCCACAGCAACATACGGCGCGTCTAGCGCACCATTGTTGGCAGTGAGGGTCCTGGAACAGCTAGCTCACGTCAGTCAACACGAGTTTTCTACTGAAGCAAAGGTTATAGATAGTCAGAAAAATATACTTTATCGTAAGCCGTGTTTCTTTCATCGAATACGGAGAGCACCAAACGACAAGTGCTGTCCGATGTGGCATGCACACATGGGTATTCTTTCACTGTAATTCAGGAATTGGAGCCGTCTGCCACTTCGATCACTTTGAACTACATGGATTTTCGAATGCTTCCTACAAGACATGCTCCACAGTCAACAACAGCAAATTGGTACATGCAAATGGCACCGTATCAGTTTCGCTCGTCACAGAAAAACCACAGTTGCTCCGCTGAAGAAACAATCACTACACTCGAACTGTGTGGAGGTCTGCTAATGAGAAGACTCATCCTATCTATCAAGGCTGCTCTACAGCATAAGAGCATTGACATATATGCATGGTGCGACTCAACTACAGTTCTGGCTTGGCTTTCACAGCAACCAATGAAGCTTAAAACATTTGTTGCAAATAGAACGTTACAAATGCTCAATGCATGTCATCATGTAAATAAAAAGGAAAATGACTGTGCCTCGCGAGGCATGCTCGCTGCAGAACTGCTCAATTTCAACCTGTGATAGATGGGACCTTCATGGCTGCAAGATCCAGAAAAATTCGTGGTAAAGTTGAGCTCTACAAAAGTGGGGTCTTTCCTTTCAGAATACCATGGTAAAAAACAAGTGAAGACCACCGCATTGACCCTTTTTACTCAGAAAGGCGACTCATTTTCACAGCTCGAAGCACTGGTGCAGCGCGTCTCGTCTTGGACAAAACAGGTTCGCATTGTGGCGTACGTCTTGCGCATAGTCCAAAAGACCAGGGCTCTTAAATCAGGCATGTTGGCAAGTTGCAAAATGCTGACATTTGAGAAGATCGAGTCTGGAGGAGGCTACTTAGGAGGCTTTTAATTACCAGCTGATGTCAAACACCCTAAACTGCCTCCGTAATCGCACCGAATCAGAATAATGATTTTGGAACCTGAACATGCATCAAGCCTTCAACCTCCATAACTGCATAAGATGTTTTCACCAACGTAATCACACAGCAAACCAATTCATGACTGATCTACCAGGCATTCGTATCAAAGAAGAGATGCCCTTCCAGCACACAGGCTGTGACTACGCTGGACCAATTTGTCTAAAGAAAAGGAGAGGAACTCTCCTGCACAACTAGGCGCTACTTATGTTTTTTTTTGTATGCCATGTAACATCAGCCATACACCTGGCATTGGCTACCAAGCTGACTACAGACACCTTCCCGGCTTGGCTTCGGCGATTAATGTCCTCAGAGAAAATTGTTCACTGATCTTCTGCGATAACGGAACAAATTTTGTTGGTACCAAACGGGAACTAGATGTGATGCAACATCTTCTATCTCGCAGGAGCATCAACACACCATAGCCCAATCGTTGGCCAATGATGGAATTAAATTGAGTTTTATACCTCCACATTCGCCATACTGGGGACGAAAGTGGGAGTCACCCGTGTTTTTCGTCAAACTGCACCTTCGTCGCGTTGTTGGAAAGACGTCGTTACTGCTCAGATAAGTGCGTATAGTATATAAGTAAATAAGTAAAAAAATAAGTAAATAAGTATAAATAAGTAAGTATACCAGAAACAGAACTCACATACTCCAGCCCACTTTCTAATCAGTCGTCCATTCACAACCATTCCGGAAGACGATCTATCTCATTTGCCAATCAATCGCTTGGTCTAAGCAATTTACCACGGATTTTGGAAGCGCTGGCATCAAGAATATTTAACATCCTTGCAGCAAGGAACAAGGAACGCAACATCTCAGTTGACAACGTGGTACTTGTCGAGGACTCCAATCTGCCACCAGCAGGTTGGATTCTAGCCCGTGTATTGGAAGCTTATCCGGGACCAGATAGACTTATTCGCGCCATGAAGCTATAGACGTTGTAACATATAAGGAGGAGATGTTAGTATAAGTTAGCGGGGTACGCGCTTGCTTTCGGCTTTTCTCTTGTCGGCTGGGGTGGATTACTGGGGAAAGGCCGCCGATTAATGCGCTCACTGTTCTTGAACAAATAAGAAAAATCGCTTACTAAAGTATAAGGAACTGAGGAGGAAGAATTTGTTACAGCAAATGAAAGTAATGTAAAGAATAACTCAGTTATTGTACGGACAGACATAGACGGTTAATAGGCGATGCTCAGTCTTGGGCTGGGCATCAGAGATCCCTCCCAGATCCCGCCTTTCAGGGGTCAGGGCGCTGCTACAGGTCGGGCCTGGCTCCAACAAAAAAATTAGTCAAGCTCTGCTCTACCCAGAGGGAGCTTTCCTCCGTGCTATCAGGCTCTGTATTTTTTATACCCGGTACTCGAAGAGTATAGGGGTATATTAGATATATTAGATATGTGGGGATAACGTTTGTGTGTAACGCCCAGCAGGAAGCGTTTCCGACCCCATAAAGTATATATATTCTTGATCAGCATCAATAGCCGAGTCGATATAGCTATGTCTGTTTGTCCGTCCGTCTGTCCGTCTTCATTTGCGCCTATATCTCAGAAACTGTTAATGCTACAGCAACCAAGTTTTGTATCCAGTCTCCTGTGTGATCACACTACTCCAAATGTATTTCAATTTCGCCCCGCCCCTTTCTGCCCACACAAAGGAAGAAAGTCTGTGGCGTGCACAATGTTAAAGATACGAGAAAACTAAAAACGCAGAATCATAGAAACTGACCATTTCTGTCAGAGTGTTGAATCTGGATCAGATTGGATCATTATTATAGCTACAATGAAGAAAACCATTTCGAAAGTCATCGTTCCCTCTCGCTCTCTCTCACACGCGGCCCCATTTGCTTTGCCCATTCGTATTTTTTGACGCCTAGTTCTCAGAGACTATAAGAGGTAGAGCAACCAAACTTTACATCCATGCTCCTGTGATATCGAACCAGCACGAATTATTTTTTTTAAATTTTGCTACGCCTCCTTCCGCCCCCACAAATCACGAAAATCTGTGGAACCCACAATTTTTAAGGTACGAGAAAACCAAAAACGCAGAATCATGGAAAGTGACAGTGTCTAACAGATTGCCGAATCTAGATAAGGTCGGATTATAATTATGGACAAAAGGAACAAATTAAATTTCAGTGGCTACGCAACGCCTGCCAAGCGCCTCTCTCTCTCGCAAACACTTCCACGTCTCAATTATGTAGTTATACATGTAGAAATGTAGAAGCAGTATAAAAATCATATGCAAACAAAATTGGAAACATGTATAAATATTCCAAAAATTGTTTTACTTAAATTTTTTAAATATTATTTGTTGCCCAAAATTTAATTCGTTCGTTTTGCGAAAACATAATAAATTGTATAAGTCGTAAGCTCATATATGTACATATATATGTATATACTGACTTAGTACCGGGTATAAAGTAGATCCGCGGGCTTTGCCGCGGCTCACAACGTTCCCCCTCGTTTTTTTTTTTGTTCTACTTCCTCTCACTCACATTAGCCAAATTTTTCGGCGACAAAGCGGTTTATATTAATATAAAAGAAAATTAACACACACACACAAAAAATACCGAGAGAGAGAGCTTTTAGGAGCTTACGGGTCGAACCCTCTGCTGCCGCTGGGGCAACTTATTTTCTACTTTTTCGTCGTAGTTTTTCTTGGTGTTATTATTTACACTTTGGGTATCGTGATTTTTTAGCGATCTCTCCGACCTTTTACAAGAAGTGGAATGGGGGTTTTCCCTACTGCCGAAGTCGTCCGGGACTACTCTCACTCACTGCAGCCGATCATGATTGGCTATTTGATTGCTTCCTTGGCACTTTCCGCTTGCGCATAACAAACATAAGATTCCTCATGAGAAAATTAAACACAAAGGGTACAAGACCGTCTCACTTTTTTTTGGGAATTATTCATTAAATTCCGGCCTGGACGTGCCTTTTTGCGGTCATACGGGCACGGTAAACGGTAATAAAAGCGCGGTGTCGGTGTCTGCTGCAGCTTTCGCTCGAATTCCGAATTTTGAAGCGGGGGTGGGGAGACTTGGGTGTGGAAGCCCTCTCTTCGGAAACTTTTTCCCTCGCCTTTTTTTTCACGTTCGGGCGACACCAATTTAGCTTTAAGCCCAAAAGCCTGTTTTGGCCTAGAATCCCAAACTACCGGGGAATAGTGTTATGATCTCTCTCACCTTCTCAGTAGAGGCGAAAAACTAAGCGCCACATGACTTGTCGGTTTGCTGGTCGTCAGAAGAAAGAAAGAGACCATGACCGGAAACTATTGGGAGACTGGGTGTCAACTTTCTTTCCCTCGCCCTTCGTATCGAGCGATCAGCAAGCGACCGATTTGGGTCACACAAAATACTGAATGACATGACACTCGATAGATATTACACAAACACTTCCTATATTTGAAGACCAACATTAAAACCAAACGACTTATATTTTTACCTTAAATTTGTGTTAAATAGTTTGCCTACATAAATTCACAGCAAAAAAAAATTTTGGAAAAAAGCTTTCAACACGGTTCACTTCTTCACCACATTCACATACCCAGAGGGAGCTTTCCTCCGTGCTATCAGGCTCTGTTTTTTTATACCCGGTACTCGGAGAGTATAGGGGTATATTAGATTTGTGGGGATAACGGTTGTGTGTAACGCCCAGAAGGAAGCGTTTCCGACCCCATAAAGTATATAGTGAGAATGAATCTGATTAAATATAAAGATACAGAAATACAATTTTACTTAAAACTGCCCACCCTCGCGGCAGCGCTGCTTGGGCAGCGGGCTGACGTTCTGCACCGTCAGTGCCTCGTGCAGACCATCAGCTCCACAGCGGATGTTTATCAGCAGCGAAATATGATCCGCTGACCACTCGAGTGCAGGCCAACGGCTCCTAAGCAGAAGCTCGTGCGACAATGTAGTCGCTGCCCCCACTCCTCGAGTGCGGCATCAGCATTCTTCCGTTTCGGAATTCTGCCGATACCCTGCAGCTGGTGGGGAGTGTTAGCTACTCCCCCTCTTAAAGAGCGGTCGTCCTCGTCGCTCGCAACTTCTCGATTATTTCGTTGATCCGTCTCTAGTCTTTCCTCCTTCCAAGATGCACCCTGAGGAATACGATGCCCCCAATTGCCCCGCATAGAGCTATGCCGAGCCCGAAGGCAAGGGCTGGATTGAGTTGGCCCATGGTGGCCTGCTTGACCTCTTTGATGTAGTTTAGGTTCTCTTCGCTGAGCTGGTGCAGGAAGGGTAGGCTGAGAACCGTCTGGTGCCCTGTGATGTTCAGGTCAGGCACCGACGCTATGCCCGGAAGCCGCTGTTGGATGTTGTTGCGATTCCGGAATCTAGAGCCGTTGATAATCGCGAAGTCGTTGAAGGTGACCAACTGCGTCCCTAAAGTTGTGATCAACGCGTCCGAGTCACAGCTGATCGTGGCTGGCCTGTTATTTATGATGACCATTCCGTCGTCAACGAGGGTGATGGGCTCAAGGTGGCTTGGTTGAGAGGGGCAATGAGCGGTGCCGCCAGAGTGTAGTCCCTGCGCGCAGGATCCCCTCAGCTCCTTTTTGCAGAGGGTGGTCATGGTTGTGGAGACGCAAGCTGTGAGCGCCCACACCTGGTTGCCGCATTCAGCAACGATGTTGTCTGCCAATTGTAGTATCTCTCCGTTGTGCTCAACCGGGAATACAGTGACCTTCTTACAAGCTAAACTAACTCTAGGATACTCAATTATGAAATGAATTACATTAATAGATTGAAGAATTTTTATGCTGGATACTTCTAACAAATTTGATATCGTGACCCCTGTGAATTGTTCAGCGAGAACAGATTCTATGTCAGCATGGTCTAAAATGGACGGGCTCACTATATTGGCCTTCGCCAGGGTGATGGTGAGCATAAGGTTTCCTAACTCTGTTATAAGAATTCTATTTCTGGCTAATAATGTCTCATAAAGGTGCTCTGAATTTATAATTTCCTTTTTTCCTATACTGAGGATCTTATTTACGGTGCTAGTGAGGGAATTTAACTGATTTTGAACTTTTGTGTTTATCAAAATTTGTCTATTGCTTGCGTGCACTGGCTGAGCTTCAGTGAACTTGATGTTTTCTAAATCGGACGCATCTGGTGTTCCGGTCACGACCTTAAGGGCTGTCCCTAGAAAGTCTAGGCTCCTAGCCAGTCGGTGGTGAACACCGATATCGGACAACATGTCTCTAATGTGGTTGCAGTCGGCCTCTAGTAGCTGTCTCATGTGGGACCTTGGGAAAAGGTCTGTCATTTTTGCAGTTTCGTCAGCAAGGCGACCGTATTCGGTCAAGTTTGCCGTGTGCTTGACGTAGTCAAGACCATCCCAAACCAGTACAGTTCCGTCCGTAATTGGTATGTAATTTGAGCGTGAGTAATCGGTGACGCGCGCCTATACTATTGTAAGGAGATGAAGTACCCAGACAATCCTGTGCATAAAAATACGCGAAAAAATATAAAAAGAAAAACTAAAAAATACCGCCACCAAAGTGTGTTTCTTAACCTAGTCGGTGTAGTTACCTAAGGTTGTCCTTATGGACCACCCTCCCTCTAATTAGGACCGTTGTCCCCAAGTCCGCCTCTACTGTTTCCTCTACAAATAAAGGGGTCAACTTATTCCCGAGGCGTCTGTTGGACTTAACTAACACCTTCTCGCCCACTCTGAAAGTTCTGTTTTGGCGTGCCAGGTTGACCCGATTGTTTTGCACGATCTGAGCCTTTTGCACTCTGTTTTGAATTTCCTTGTTTGTATCCGTCTTTTGTTGGTGACCGAAAGCACTGATCTATTGTACTCCGCAGTCGCTTGAAGGAAGAGTTCGACTGTGTCGGTAATTCCCCTATCCATTTTGAGGCACCTTGCAATTTCTACAAGAGTGCTATGGAATCTCTCCACTTGTCCATTTGAGGTACTGTGGAGGGGCGGAGCATTGACAATGAGTACTCCGAAGTTGTTTCGGAGGAGTGACCTGATGGTTTCTGAACTCATCGACGGTTCATTGTCGCAATATATTTGTTTCGTGTTTGGGAAGATGTTCAAGAGCTGCAGTAGTGGAGTCTTGATGTCTGATATAGTGCGGGAAGCTATCGGTTGCACAATGGCAAATTTCGAGAATTTGTCCACGCAGGTTAGGAAATACTTTTTTTCTGTAGAGAATATATCTACATGAAGCATCTCTCCCGTGAACGAGGGGACCGGTGTCGGCCCCAGCTCCTGTTTCTTGGGATGCCTATCGTATTACGCTTTGGAGCATACCTTGCAATTTATGACGACCTCGTTTGCGAGCTTAGTCATTTTTAGGAAGTAATAGTCCGTCATGATTTGCTTGACGTTTTCTTGGGCGGCTCTGTGGGACCGATTGTGTTCAATAGTGACTATTTCTTTCCTTTCACTCTCATCGAAAATGTCGGCGACAAGATTTTTGCAATGCCAGAACGTAGTCGACGGAAAGGACTTTTCTAGTTTATGCTGTATGCAGGATAGGATTGGGAGCTCACAATGGATCGCGTTTACGACCTGGGGGCTTACTATAGACTTGACGGTCTCCACGAGATCGTTTTTATCTGGGAAGTGAATTACATGGCGTGTCTTTTCTCCAAAGAGAACAAAAATCTGTTTTAGTGGAAACTGTGCTTGCTCTAGGATGATCTGATTCCTGAAACAATTGACAGGCTTATCTGTCGACTCTACCGTGTAGGTCATTGACACTTCGCTATGAATTGTCGCAGCATCTGACCGCGATACGCTACCTTCTAGCGGTCAAATATTCTGTCTCGACAATGCGTCTGCGACGAAGTTTTCTTTACCGGGTTTGTAGAAGAGCTTGGCACCGATCTCGTCGATGCGTGCCTTCCAACGGTTGATTTTCGCATTGGGGTTTCCCTCAGAAACCGCGAATGTGAGTGGCTGGTGGTCCGTGAACACGTTTATGTCCCTGACGCCATAAATGTAATGGCGCAGCTTCCCCAAGGCCCATACAATTGCCAAAAGCTGGCGCTCGTTAGTAGCGTAGTTTAGCTCACTGTCTTTGAGGGTCCTGGAGATCATCGTTATTGGGCGCCCCCCTTGTGAGAGGACTGCTCCAATGCCGTATGCGGACGCGTCGGTTGTCAAGTCGAACGGCTTTTTATAGTCTGGATACACCAGCATTACGTTTTCTGACGCCAGAATGTCCCTCAGTTTCTGAAAGGCGTGTCTCTGCGCCTCGTTGAATGAGATGGGGGTTTTTTTAGACTTATATTTGCTAATGGAACCGTTTTCTCCTTTTAGGATGCTCGAAAGCGGTCGGGCGATCGCCGCGAAATCTTTCACAAAGCATCTGTAATAGCTTGCTAGGCCTAGGAACGATCTTAGGCCGAACAGCGTCGTTGGCTCGACGTACTCCTGGATAGCTTTCACTTTCTCAGGGTCAATCCTTGTGCCTTCGCTAGTTACGATAAAGCCGAGGTATTCTACGCTCGTCTTAAAGAACTGCGACTTCTCTTGAGCTACTCTCATGTTAGCTTCATAGAGGCTTTTCAGTACCCAGTCGACGTGTTTAACGTGGTCGTCCTGAGACTTGGAAAATATAATTACGTCATCAACATAGACGTTACATGTTTTACCGATCTGTTCGCGCAAAACATCATCGATTGCCCTCTGGAAAATGCTACCAGCATTTCTCAGCCCAAAGGGCAGTCGGCAAAACTCATACTTCCCTTCATTTACGGAAAAGGAAGTTTTTTCCCTGTCGCGTTCCGCCAAAGTTATTTGGTGGTAACCGGATTTCAGGTCAAGAGTTGTGAAGTATTTGGCAGTACCCAGGTTTGCCAGGATCATTGCGATGCTAGGCATGATTGATCATGCCGAGTAGGCATGATTGATCTTCCGAAAGTCCATTACGAGACGTTTCTTTTTATTGCCCTTTTCATCAGTGCCGTTTTTGTCAACGACCCATATAGGATTGTTATAAGGCGATCTCGATTTTTGGATGATGTTGTCTTTTAAGAGGCTGTTAACCTCGGATTCGACAAAATCGGCTACACCCATAGGATAGGGGTAGAGCTTGGAGTAAATTGGTTCGTCGTCCACCGTGCGAATGGTGGCCACGACCGAAGTGTTAAAAGGTAGTGACTCGTTAGGGTCAGCGAAAGCCTTGTTTCTCTTCTTCAGCATCTGCATGAAGTTTGCCTTTATGGCTGGAGGTGCGTCGACGTCAATAACGTTAGTATGGTTGACGTCTGTGCATTGGTGGAACCTGATTGTTTCGGTAGTGTTACCGACTGTGAGTGTTCCTTTTTCTAGAGACAATGTAGCTCCCACCTGCGTTAGCAGGTCAAGGCCAATAATGCCGTCGAAAGTCGTTAGGGCTCTCAGGAGAAAAAACGGCGTGATTTTGCCGAAAAATGACAAGGGACACTTTTCTTTCATCTTGTTAGAGCCGTTGATCGAGAAAACGGAGAAAGGTGTTTCGACAGGGGTAGCACCGGGAAGCCCTTCGAGTGGCTTGATGTAGTTCTTTGATGAACACATGTCGATGAGAAATTTACGAGTGATCCCTGCTACTTTTCGCCATATAAATGGCAGCAGGGATCTTCCCCTAAAAAATTAACCGAATCGCTCTCGTAGTCGATTTCGGCGTCGGCCTCGATTTCGGCGACTGCTTCGGTAGCGGCCTCGTTGTATGCCGACGGAGAACGATCGCTAGCGGTAGCCATGTGCTCCACCCTTTGTCGCCAGCTGCCTGAAGTGCGCTCCGACGCATTCGGCTTTTTCCCGAAGGTGTTATCGCGTTTGCCAGAACCAAACGGTTTCTGGTACGCCGAGGGCTGTCTCAATTTAGAGGATGAAGGGTCTACCTCCATCGGCTCATGGGTCTGGCCCTGAGATTTGGGCTGACGGTATGAATTGCCCTGTTGGGCGTTGGGCGTACCCTGACTCCTAACATAGTGAGGGCTTTTGTAAGAGGCGTGGTCTTGGGGCCTATTTTGCCTGCCATTACTCTGTTGTGGCGCTTGGTGCCTGCGCTCATTCGTATGGGAGGATTTCTCCTCCATGACCCTGGCATAATTTGCAGCCCAAGTGCTGCGGTCTTCGCTGGACTCAGCCGATTGGGCAAGGGCCAGGGCCGTCTCCAAGTCTGCTGGTCTTGCCGGGAAGACAGCTGCCTTTAGAGGCCTTCTCAGGCCTGAGATGAAAACCTCTAAGGCGTCTTCCCTGGCTCTCCCATTAAGTACACTTGCTGCCGCTGCAGTGTGTACCATTACGTTCTTATTTGTGATGAGCGCAAGCTGTTTTCCGATCTCATCGTACCGCATGGTCATCAGCTTTTGCTGCATTATACCTATCGGCGTTTTGTCAGAATATGAACAGTCTAGCCTGTTAATAATGGCTTTGAAATTAAGGACTGTGTTGAAAGACGACAAAACGTTATTTGCAGCCCCTTTTACTTTGTTCCTTATTATGCCTGTGGCCATGAAGTGTTTGTCACTTCCTTCGTATTTCGTGAAAGCCTGGAATGCCGCCAGCGCTGCCTGGCGCCAAGCCACATAATCTACCTGTTTCCCTTAGAAATCTGGGAGTGATTTGACCATGTCTAGCTGGAAGTCGCATACGACCCCGGGAACAATTTCTACATCTTTCAATACTTCTGCTTGGGGCACAGATTGTGCTTGGGATTGGCCAATTTCGGCCCATAGCTCCGCTCGCAACCGGTTCATTTCGTCCTGAAATAACGCGTCCTGGCTT
Organism: Drosophila affinis; assembly: GCA_037356375.1. Classification (NCBI taxonomy): domain Eukaryota; kingdom Metazoa; phylum Arthropoda; class Insecta; order Diptera; family Drosophilidae; genus Drosophila; species Drosophila affinis. The sequence goes on from JAZHFB010000003.1 coordinate 21,223,748, forward strand.
GCCAAGGCGGCCTGTAGTGCCTGTCCGAACTGTTCGGGGTTCATGTTGTCTGTTTCTGTGTCTGGTGGCCGTCTGTCCAACTGGAGGCCTTCTACCAGGGAACTTAGGCTATCGTCACTATCCTCTCTGACTTCCCTATAGCTCATGAAGTGCGATCTGATTTGACAGCACCACCCCAGTTATTCATCTTCCTATATGATTCTTCTGTTTCGTACAGACCAAGGAATATCTCACTTTATTTTATTTATTATTATATTTTGTTTTCCTTAATTACTTCCCTTTATAATATTCTCTTTCTTATAATTTAAATAATTCTTCGCTTCTAATAAAGCTGACATTAATCTAAGCTGACATACAACTGTAATCGATGAGTAATTCACTTACATGTTTTTTTAAATTACAGTATTAACGTTGACTCCGGTTGAGCGGGGATGGGGTGGAGCTTTGTTGTTGTTCGGCTGTTCTTTTGCAGATCACTCTGTTCTCTTCTCTATTCACTTTATCTAATATAACTAGCTGGTAGTGTCTTGCTTGTTGTTTTTTTGTGTTGTTTGTTGTATTTTCCTAGGCGAGGGAGGGCCCTTCAGCCTATTTTTCTTTTGTAGATCACTGATGGGAGCGAGGGATTTCCCTACAGCCCCTTCTCTTCTCTTTATCTGTCTTTGTGGCTTTTCACACGACCGTTTACTATGGGTTCTTAGACCCGTTGGGCGCCAATTAAATATTCACAAGTCCCGACTATTGGTACCGTGGCTCGGCCAACGGCATTGAAACTCGCGGGTGAAGGTTTTAATAGTTTATTATCCGGCTCGACTGGCGCGGTTCAAATTGAGAATGAATTTGATTAAATCTAAAGATAAAGAAATACAATTTTACTTAAAACTGCCCACCCTCGCGGCAGCGCTGCTTGTTCAGCGGGCCGACTTTCTGCACCGTCAGCGCCTCGTGCAGACCATCAGCTCCACAGCGGATGTTTATCAGCAGCGAAATATGATCCGCTGACCACTCGAGTGCAGGCCAACGGCTCCTAAGCAGAAGCTCGTGCGACAATGTAGTCGCTGCCCCCACTCCTCGAATGCGGCATCAGCATTCTTCCGTTTCGGAATTCTGCCGATACCCTGCAGCTGGTGGGGAGTGTTAACTTATATATTCTTGATCAGCATCAATAGCTGAGTCGATATAGCTATGTCTGTCTGTCCTTCCGGCTGTCCGTCTGTCCGTCCGTCCGTCTGTCCGTCCTCATTTGCGCCTATATCTCAGAAACTGTTAAAGCTAGAGCAACCAAGTTTTGTATCCAGTCTCCTGTGTGATCACACTACTCCAAATGTATTTCAATTTCGCCCCGCCCCTTTCTGCCCACACAAAGGAAGAAAGTCTGTGGCGTGCACAATGTTAAAGATACGAGAAAACTAAAAACGCAGAATCATAGAAACTGACCATTTCTGTCAGAGTGTTGAATCTGGTTCAGATTGGATCATTATTATAGCTACAATGAAGAAAACGATTTCGAAAGTCATCGTTCCCTATCGCTCTCTCTCACACGCGACCCTGTCTGCGTTGCTTATTCGTTTAAATGAGCGGCTAGATCTCAGAGACTATAAGAGCTAGAGCAATCAAACTTTCTATCCAAACTCCTGTGATATCAATTCAGCACAAGTTTATTTCAAAATTTTGCTACGCCCCCTTCCGACCCCACAAATCACGAAAATCTTTGGAATCCACAATTTTTAAGGTACGAGAAAACGAAAAACACAGAATCTTCTAAAATGGCCGTGTCTAACAGATTGCCGAATCTGGATCAGGTCGGATCATTATTATGGACAGAAGGAACAAATTAAATTTCAGTGGCTACGCAACGCCTGCCAAGCGCTTCTCATTCCCTCTCTCTCTCGCAAAAACTTGTACGTTTCGAATATGTAGTTATACATGTCACGTAGAAATGTAGAAGCAGATATGCAAAGCGTACATATGTTAACAAAAATGGAAACATGTATAAAAATTCCAAAAATGGTTTGACTTCATTTTATTTTTGTTATACCCGGATCAGCAAGTGACCGATTTGGGTCACTCAAAATACTGAATGACATGACACTCGATAGATATTACACAAACACTTCATATATTTGAAGAACAACATTAAAACCAAACGACTTATATTTTTACCTTAAATTTGTGTTAAATAGTTTGCCTACATAAATTCACAGCAAAAAAAAATTTTGGAAAAAAAGCTTTCAACACGGTTCACTTCTTCACCACATCCGTTTTTCATTTATAAACATCAATGCCTATTACCTACATTAATATTCTAAAATCCTTATGAAAATAGACTTTGCTAGCTTTTCTGCAAATAGAAAGAGCTAGCACGAGAGATAAAAATACAAAATTATCATGTTTAATCTCGTCGACCGGCTACACTAGACGACACGACTTTTCCGCTGTCGCCAAAAATGACTTTTCTGATAGATTTGGATGTTTAAAAATTTTGAAAGATTTTTTTTTTTCATAAAGTAGTTTTTTTTTAAGAAATTTTAAAAAATGTTAAAAAAAAGCTGACAATTGCAGCTATAAATCCGACTCAGACACTTTGTAGCTGCAACTTAACGTCTGGAAGATATTAAGCTTCCAAATTTAAATTTCATAATTTTCTTCGGTATTTTTCACCGAAATTTTGACTTTGAAAGCTCAGGAAAAGTCGAAAAAAATATATTTGAATGCCTCGATTTTTGGTTTTAGATAGACACATTAATTGGGCGTCGCTTATAAAAATATAAAAATAAACGGCTAAGTTATAACCGTTTTTTCAAATTTTCATATGCCATTTGGCACTATTCCAAATGTCATTTTACCGTTAAAAACTGTTACAAACACAGATTTTTGGTATTTTTGTAGGAAAACAAACAGTTATACGTCGGCTAACGGAATTTATCGGCGAAATTCAGCATATGAAAATTCTTTAAAAAAAAAACTACTCCATAAAAAAAAAACCATAATTCTTTAAAAAAATTTAAATCGCCAAATCTATCAGAAAAAGTCATTTTTGGCCACAGCGGAAAAAAAAAGTTGAATTTTGTCGAGTAGTGTAATTGCCGTTTGGTACCTCTGCTTTTTATCAGAAAAGCAACGGTTTTTTTTGTCGTACATACCGAGCGGTATGTAATGTTAAGATTTTGTTTGAGAAGGTTGGTAAAAACTGTAGCTTAGCCGCTGATTTACGACAAATAAACGTGCCTACATATATGAATAAAATATAAAACGAAAGAAACTAATTTAAGCAATGCTTCTATCTCTGAAAAAACGTTAAAAAAAACTAACAGTTTTAAACAGAAATAAAGCAAAGCCAAACTGGAGCCATTAGCCTATTACAAAAAGTTGGGTTCATACCGTCATAAAAAGTTAGATTTTGTTAAACAGAGTAATTATCGTAATCGAAAAAATTATATTTCTATAAGCTTGCAACTAATATTTCAGGCTCTGAAAATCAAAGAATTATTTTGGAAAAACTTACAGTTCATATCTATTTGAACAACAGCTTCAACGACTGGTGCACGAGGATGACTCACTGCTCTGCATGTGAGTCTAGAATTAAGGTCTTTTCTTCCAAGCGATGGCAGAGAGATTACACATTCGATTATTTTTCCTCCCTCTGAATGAAAAAGATCGCATGGCATTTCCACACCATCCCGATACCAACTTATTAAAGGAGCTGGGTATCCTAGAAAATAATATGTTTGTTAGCAATCTCAGTTTTAATATTTCTCGAACGTGTTTAAACTTACATCTATATATCTATATACATATATATATATATATTTCAAGAATGGCTAGACCAATTTAATGGTTGTATTTATTGTTGTTTATCAAGAATAATATTGTTTGAGATGCCAAGCTTTTTTGGCACCTATTTCTATCCAAAATAATATAGCGAATTGTTCAAATGTAATAACTGTTTATTTATACCGGCGGCTGCTAGCGGAAGCCGATTGCTTGCTCTTAGCACAACCAGATAAATGTACATATATGTGTAAACAAGATCCAAATGCAACCAATGCGCAGAGAGGTTAGCAGATTACTAAAATTAGCACCGTCGGCTAGGCAAAGCTAGAGCCGAGGCGGCGGCTGCAGAGCGCCCTTTACAGAGGGAGAGCGCAGCAGCGTTGCCGAACGTGGGCGTTTACAGTGCATTGAATATTGTATTGTATTGTAGTGTATGTATAGTTTTAAGTTAGGTCTGTTGATTAGCGGCTGGCCCGAACATACTCCCCCCGTTGGAAGCCAGTCTTTCAACAGAATCCTTGAGGGGCAGCACAGATAGCCGGGTAACGGCCCTTCTGATGGTTCCTGTGGCAGTCTTCAAATCAGCTACGCGGCACACTCCATCCTTGCCCTTGACGACCTCGACCACTCTAGCTAGTGGCCAACGCATTGGAGGAAGATTCTCGTCCTTAATCAGAACGAGATCGTTTACGCAAAGATTTTGCGTGGGAGTCCGCCATTTCGACCGCTCTTGCAAAGGAGTTAGATACTCTTCGCGCCAGCGGCTCCAGAATATCTGCTGCAGTTGAGTGACCCGTTGCCAGCCATCCAGACGATTATAGTTCAGCTTCGTCAGATCGGGCTCGAGGATTGCTTCGTGTGGACCGCCTAAAAGCAGATGAGCAGGAGTCAGGACATCTAAGTCAGCAGGATTTTCTGAAAGCGAGAGCAAAGGGCGAGAATTAACAATTGCCGTGATCTGGCAGATAAGAGTGCGCAGCTCGTCGAAGTCAAGCACAGAGGGCCCAACTGAGCGGTACAGGTGATGCTTTGCTGTCTTCACGGCCGCTTCCCACAAACCGCCAAAGTGCGGAGAGCGTGGTGGGATGAAGCGCCAGTCGATCGAGTCCGCCAAGCAGGATTCATGGACCTCCTTCATATGCGAGTCACTCATAAAGAGTTTCTTGAGCTCCAAAAGCTCGTTCTTCGCGCCAACGAAGTTTGTCGCATTGTCAGACCAAATTTGACTTGGCCTTCCTCGCGTGGAAGTGAAACGCTTTAAGGCGACTAGAAACGAAGCGGTGGTCAGGTCCTTTACGAGCTCCATGTGTATAGCCTTAGAAGTGAAGCAAATGAATACACTGATGTAGCACTTGATGGCTGGCCTCGTGCGGATTTCTGATCTGTAAAAAAAGGGCCCGCAGTAATCCACTCCAGTGACTTCAAAGGGTCGAGATCCCTCCAAACGCTCCTTAGGCAGATCTCCCATGATGTGCTGAACCATGCGCGGCCTAGTCCTGAAGCATCTGACACACTTGCTGACTACCTTTGATACTGCCTTGATTCCGCCAATGGGCCAATATTCCAGTCGAATTTTGGCAAGTAGTGCGCGAGGTCCAGCATGAAGGTTCCTTTCGTGATAATACCCTATCAGCGCACAAGTTATGGGATATCCCTTTGGCAGAATAAGAGGGTGCTGAGCATCAAATCCCAGAGATGAGTTTCCAAGACGACCTCCAACTCTTAGTAATCCATACTGATCAATGAACGGAGAGAGCGAGCTGATGGAACTGGATTTCCTGACTTGACCATTGCGTTGAATCTCCCTTGTATCCATATACAAAACAGCCAGTTGAATATGCCGGATCAGAAGATGCGTTCCTTGCCGAATATCCGAAACGGTGAGTCCAGAATGCCGAAGCCGATGTACAAATTTATGCATGTAGGCGAATGTGCGCTGCATGCCGAAGAATGAATTTGCAAATTTACATTCTGACGTGAGATCGGCATGTGGAGACGCGATCAACAATACACGCCTGCGAAGCTCTGCCGTTGCTGCTTCAGGAACAGGAGGTACAGGCCACTCTTCCCTGGAGCCTACCAAAAATGATGGACCATGAAACCACAGCTCTGAGTGGATAAGTTGGTGGGGAAGCGAGCCTCTAGAGAGAACGTCAGCTGGATTTAATGATGTGGGGACATAGCGCCATTCCATGCCTGCCGTCAATTCCTGAATTGCTGCCACTCGATTTGCCACGAAGACTTAAAATTTGGCTGGCTCATCCAAGATAATGCTGTCGATGAATCTGACCAGCAATAAAATCGACCTGTAAAACTTCCAATATCCTTCAAATTATTCATTAGTTTCGCAAGCAAATGGGCTCCACTTAATTCAAGCTTGGGAATCGATAAGGGTTTTAGTGGCGCCACTCGAGACTTTGAGCACAAGATATTGCTCGACAACTGCCCTTCCCTGGGCACCACATATATGCAAGCGCCATATGCTTCTGTGCTGGCGTCACAAAATCCGTGAAGTTCGATTACCGTATTAGAAGAATGAACAACGCGAGGAAATGATATCCGCGTGATACTTGACAAACTGTTTCTCAAGTCCATCCAAGATGAATGCAACGCTGAAGGTAGGCTTTCATCCCAATCCAAATTTTCTCTCCAAAGCTGCTGAAGGAAGATTTTGCACCTGACAATAACGGGATTTATCAATCCAAGAGGGTCGTAGAAACGAGCAATCGAAGACAAAACCGATCGCTTGGAGGGCTTCGAATTTGTGTCCAGCGCGGACAAGGCAAAAAGCAGCTGATCTGATGCAGGGTCCCATGCTAAGCCAAGAGTTTTTGTTATGTCACTTCCATCATGAAACCTTAAGTATTTCTCTCTGTCCTCTTCAGGCGTTCCTTCAAGTACTTCCTGATGGCTAGAGCACCATTTCCTAAGCTTAAAATTGCCACAAGACAGTATGGCGGAGGTTTGATGCATGTTTTCCATGACCTCAGCGACAGAGCTGCCGCCCGAGATGAGATCATCCACGTAAAAATCCTGCTGCAGAGCAGCTGAGCCAAGAGGGTAGGACTCGCCCTCGTCAATAGCCAGCTGGTGCATTGCGCGAACTGCTAAAAACGATGCAGCTCTAGTGCCATATGTGACGGTGTCTAATGTGTAGACCTGAACTTCGGACTGGACAGAATCTCGCCATAGAATGCACTGAAAGTAATTGTCAGGTGAGGACACTCGTACGCAGCGGTACATTTTACAAATGTCCCCAGTGAGAGCGACTGGATATGTGCGAAACCGAATTAGTATGCTGAACAATGCAGGCTGAATAACAGGGCCTGCCATCATCGCATCATTTAGGGAACATCCAGTTGATGTAGCTGCCGAACCGTCGAAAACGACACGAAGCTTTGTCGTCGTACTATCCTCCTTCAAAACACAGTGATGAGGCAAGGAATATCTGCAGAGACTACGAGAATCTGGTTTGACTGGGGACATATGCTTCAACTCAATATACTCCCTCATAAAGGCAGAGTACCGCTCCTTGAGTGTAGTATCACGATCCAACTTTCGCTCCAAATTGATGAATCGACGATGCGCCTGAGTGTAAGATTCCCCTAGGCGATCACCATTATCCTTTAACGGGAGACGTACTGAATAATCTCCTGATGGCAAGCGTGAGAAGTGGTCTACGAAATGTGCTTCACAATCTAATTCTTCCTTCGTATTCAGAACGGCGTCCGCACAAGTCTCGACCTCCCAAAACATACGAAGAGTTTTGTCCAACCTTGCATCCATGCTAGCTTCCGAATCTGGAGAATTGTGCGTTGCCAAGAGCGCCGAGCGTGCTACCCTTTGTCCACCACCAAATACGATCCACCCAAGCCGGGTCTTCTGCAGAAGGGCAGGCCATCGATGAGTTTGATTTCCCGAGGAGATCATAGAAAATGCTGGCACCAATGAGAAGATCCACTCGCTAAGGGTTGAAAAATGCAGGATCAGCAAGCTGAATATTTGACGGAATATTCCAATCGGCTACATTGACTGCCAGACTTGGTTGACAATCGGTGATCGTAGGAGCTATAAGAGCAGTAAGCGTAGTTGTATAGTCAGCTGTGCGAGAATGCATACAAATGTTCACGGTGGATCCCTCAGTAGCCACGCTGGTATCGCCGAGCCCAGAGACAAGTGCAGACGATTGAGTTCTCCTAAGCTGAAGCTGATGGGCGAACCTGGATGTGATGAGATGAAGCTGAGATCCTGAATCTAGTATGGCACGACAAGGAACTAAAACGCCAGACCGATTCTTTACGAGAACCACAGCGGTAGCCAGAAGCACAACATCGGATTGAAGACCTTGGGCAGCAAGAGAGGTAGAGGCAGGGGAAGGTGAACTGCTAACGGAATCCTGAGTGGCTGAAATAGCGCCTTGTTGGAGCGTTAGATCTGGAGGAGAAAGATCTGGGGAGCCTTGAATTGTGGACTGCAGATTCTCGAAATGCAACAAACTATGATGCCTCCCACCGCATACTCGACATTTTCCACTGTTGCATGCACGAGTCCGATGCCCTGCTTTCAGGCAATTGAAACAGAGGGAAAGCTTCTTCACTTCTTTGTGGCGCAGCAACGGAGACAAATTCCCGAACATCTTGCAGGAATATATACCATGTCCCACTGAATGGCAAAAACTGCATCCAGATGAGTCGGTGGAAGAATTGGAGGCAACAAAAGTTTTCTTAAAATGAGAATTATGGGTTTTTCCCACCTGAGCGCTACTAGCGGGTGCCGCTGTAGCGTATTCCAAGGTCTCCATTTTCTGGCACCGCTTCTCCAAGTATTCATAAAAATCTTTTGCCGTAGGTATGGCATCCGACGACAGGTGTTCTTCCCATTTAATTTGCGTCTTAGCGTCCAACTTCTGCAGCAGCAGGTTAATTATAATGCAGTGGGATATCTCCAAATCCGTTCCTAATGTTTGCAAAGCACGCATATGCAAATTGACTGCATCCGAAAACTCCCGAAGCCTTTTGGGAGATGGCGAATCCACTCTCTTGAGCCCAAGAATCTTCTTGATGTGTGCCTGAAAAACAAGTCGCTTGTTACTAAAACGTTTATTAAGTATATCCAGCGCCACACGATAATTGGCACTGGAGAGTTCCAAAGATCGAACCGAATCCAAAGCCACATCAGCGAGGCTAGAGCGAAGGTGCTGGAACTTCTCGATGTCGCTGAGATCCGCATCCGCGTCGATGATCGAATTGAACATAGCCATAAAGTCCGAATATTCGACGTATCCACCGGAAAACTTGGGTATTTTCAGCTCAGGAAGTCGCTGCTTGTGAGCCATGATGATGGTACTGTGTCCAGAATGGTTTGGTAGGGTAGTCGAATTGGCAGTAGCGCGCGAGTGGCCTAGTTCGAGAGCAGCCAGTAGCTCAGCCTTCAACGATATGAAGAGCATATCAAAGTTGTTGCGCATCTCACTCCCAATCTCATCTTGATTGAGCGCTTCCAGTTCATTATGGGCCTTATTAAATTCCTCTCGAATTTCTGACAGCATGTCGATACGAACGTCGATATCCGTGGCGTTCAAATTATCGATCTTATTGCCAGCGAATGATTCGCCGAGCCCGCTCATTCGATCATATAAAGACTGAACTTTACGTTTATAAAGACTCAGCCTGTTATTAGCCGTCACAATATTTCCGCCCGCGCCTGTATTGGGATCGCTTTCCATGTTTAACGGTGCGAAATGCAACGAAACAACGGAGAATAGATAACCGTTTAGCGCCGGCGTACAGAATCGAGAAAGAGAGAGTGAAGACACGAAAAGTCGAAGCCGTGGCTGCAGTTGTGCAGAGAATGAAAGACTTGACGATTACGCGACGGTGCACAGAAGCTGGAGCGAGAATGAGAGACACGAAAAGTCAAGAACCGTGTCTGCGGCTGAGCATAGAATGAGAGATTCGACGATTGAACTAACGGAATCTCAGACGACCGCACTCTCAACTGAATTTGCACATAAACCGTTTTATATGCTGCACAAATGTATTTGTTTGTGGTTAAACTGTACAGAACCGAATATATTGTTCAATTTAGATGTTTTTACACGAAACGCGATTAGCCAATGTCTTTAATCACGTCGGGGTCACCAATGTTTGAGATGCCAAGCTTTTTTGGCACCTATTTCCATCCAAAGTAATATAGCGAATTGTTCAAATGTAATAACTGTTTATTTATACCGGCGGCTGCTAGCGGAAGCCGATTGCTTGCGCTTAGCACAACCAGATAAATGTACATATATGTGTAAACAAGATCCAAATGCAACCAATGCGCAGAGAGGTTAGCAGATTACTAAAATTAGCACCGTCGGCTAGGCAAAGCTAGAGCCGAGGCGGCGGCTGCAGAGCGCCCTTTACAGAGGGAGAGCGCAGCAGCGTTGCCGAACGTGGGCGTTTACAGTGCATTGAATATTGTATTGTATTGTAGTGTATGTATAGTTTTAAGTTAGGTCTGTTGATTAGCGGCTGGCCCGAACAAATATAATAGCTATTAAAAACGAATAGGAACGTTGTGAGCCGCGTCCAACACCGCAGCTTCAGTTAGGACATACATTGCGAGTACCCGCTCACAACGACTTTTCCTGAGTTTTCAAAGTCAAAATTCGGGTAAAAATAAAGAAAAATATTATGAAATTTGAATTTGAAAGCTTAATATCTTCCAGACGTTTAGCTGCATTTACAAACCGTCTGGTTCGTATTTATAGCTGCATTTTTCAGCTTATCAAAACTGCAAAGTTCATTACAACCAGATATAGGAAACTTAAGTTATGTAACAAATAAAAGCGCTACCTCTAAAAAAATTAACCTAGAAAAAAAACCACAACTCTTTACAAAAATTTAAATCTTCAAATCTGTCAGAAAAAGTCATTTTGGGCGAGAGCGGAAAAAAATATTTCATTTTGTTGAGTAGTTTAATAACCGGGTCACAATTTCCAGCAGCGGACATCAGTTAAGAGCGGAGAACGCAGCAGAGAGCAACAGCACTGACAGCAGAGCAGTGCCTCGAAAACAAGAGAGAGCGACCCGACGGTCAGCAGGAGCAGCAGCAGCAACGGCAAAGCATAGCTTCGAAAACGAGCGAAAGGTGGACCGATTTTCGCTCTCTGTCAAACGTCCACGCACGGCAACTCTAAGCGACAGCGACAAAAATCACGGAATAAAACGCATCGGAAAAGCCGGCAGAGATAGCAGACGGTTTGGCACTCGCCGCAATGAAGCTGGCTGATGAAGTGATCTCAAGTCTAGGAAGCTCCAGACGCAGCCGGCTCTGACCGTGCCAAGAACGATTGGCGGTGTCGAAGCAGTAGAGATAAGGAAGGGGTAATCTGGTCTCACAATCGTGGGTGAAAAACAAAGGGAAAACGGTGCGGGAGTTTGGAAATGGGCCCAAGAGCCAATATAAGTGAAGATCGTTAATAAATTCTTAAAGTACCTTTTAAGTCTTATTATTATTAAATATCTGGCATGTTTGGCGGTATTCTTGCTCCATCGAGCTTGGGTAGAAAGTTCGGTGGCTGTAGCTCTTATAGTCGGGGTCGCGTGTGAGAGAGAGCGAGGGGGAACGATGACTTTCGAAATAGTTTTCTTCATTGTGGCTATATTAATAATCCGATCTGATCAAAATTCAACACTCTGATAGATATAGGCATTCTTAAGGACTCTGCTTTTTTGGGTTTTTTGTATCTTTAATATTGTGCATGCCACAGACTTTCGTTTCTTGTGTGGGTGGAAAGGGGCGGGGCGAAATTTTAAAACACACATGTAGTAGTGTGATAACACAGTAGACTGGATAGAAAATTTGGTTGCTCTAGTTTTTATAGAGTCTGAGATCTAGGCGTTAATAAAGACGGACAGACAGACATGGCTATATCGACTCGGCTATTGATACTGGTCATGAATATATATATACTTTAAGGGGTCGGAAACCCTTTCTTCTGGGCGTTACACATATACCCTTATACTCTTCGAGTACCGGGTATAAAAAAAAGGGCTGGGTATTAATATATTCACAAGTGCTGCCATAATCAGAATCAAATTGAATGTCAAAAACAAGGCCTTGTATGTGCAATCGTTGGCAAGTTCAAAGGCAATACAGCCTTTGGACACAATACTTCAGTTTCTAGAGCAAATAGTTCGAGTGTTAGGAAGTGGAAGGAAATCACAGGCAGCAAAGAAAGAACCAAAAGGTTCGGCATGTGCATCAGCGAACACAAGCCATACACACACGCCTATATGTTCGTTTTACAAGAAGGCAAGCCATCGACTCAACGCATGCGAAGAATTTCGCAGAGCGAAAGCACTGCGCAAAAGTAGAAAATGTGCGTCAATTGTTTTAGAACGACTTACAAAACAAACGCATGCCCAGGTAGAACCTGCCTGCTAACCTGCGACAAGAAGCACAACACGATGCTACATCTAGAAACAGCATATGGCCTAACCACATAACCAAAGGGACTATTGGTTTGTGCAGCAAGTAACAATAACAAGAGCCTACTAGCCACAGCAAGAGCATTAGAAGCTACTAACGGGCATGTTCCTAACTTCAGAGCGCTGCTAGACTCAGGATCACAGATAAACTTGATCTTTGCACGAATGGAATCAATGTTGTCGCTCAATGACACAGCATTCCGCAAAGAAGGAATTATAGGTAAGTCAAAAACCACCAAAGCTCCCTTCACAACGGATTTAGGAAAGGGATTGAAGCATTCGTGCTGCCACGAAAATAGCAGATCAACCAGCTCAGACACTCGATTCGATTAACTTGAACATACTAAACTTGAACATACAATTTGAACATACAAACTTCTATAAGCTAGGGAAAATCGACATGCACAGTAGCTGAGTATTTTACTCACCTGCTGCTCTCAAATCAACATCGCCTAACGATAGGTGGCGTTAAGTCTGGCTACAGTTCTTCACCCATTTGCGGAAAGGGAATTAAAGATAATATGGAAAAATGCTGGATCCTGTAAAACCTCGTGACAGGCAAAAAACCATGCATACCAATCATAAAGAACCTACAAGCGGCATTTGATGGCCGGTTTATAATAAAACTTCCATTTTCTGAACACTCTTCAGAAATGGGGGAGTCTTTGGAAATTGCAACCAAAAGATTCCTGGCATGGCAGCGACAGCCTTCACCAGGCAGTTGGAACGGCTATGTGAACTTCATGCTAGAATATGAAGATCTATGACACATGAAAATGGTCCCAGCAGCATATGTTCCGAAAAAGCATAACTTCATACCACTTCCCTGTGTGCTCAACCCTGAGAGCACTACAACAAAGCTGCAGATAGTATTTGATGCGCTATAAAAATAAGCGGGCGGAGTGGAAAGTGGAAAATCTCGAAATGACATTCTGCATGCTGAACCCACAGCTCAGAGTGAATTTCTGTCCATTCTATTACGGTTTAAGACTCATAAGAATGTATTTTTGGCGCACATAGAAAAGATGTACCGGAGGATCAATTCCATCAAATGATAGTCTGAAGAAACAATTGTTAGGAAATGATACGTATTGGTTCGGTTAAATATTTATTTGAGAGCTAATGAGCTAATGAGTAAATTGCGTACCTATACATATATATATATACACATACACATATATATATATATTACATTGGTAGACGGTGCCAATGTGAATCGGAGTTTCACCGTCTGTCAAAAATCCCAACGTTCCCCCTTGACGGACTCAGTGTGTAGAGGGTATTATTCAGTAGTTAATATTGATAACATTTTTTCAACACTTCTTCTTATAGGCTTTTTACACTTGGTACGGTACCTATCGATATCGGAAAAGACGCAGAGAATCAGAACTGCCGTTTACACTACAGCGTCTTTGCGTCTTGGAAGAGGAAGACAAATTTTGTAAACAAAGTAAATAATGTTCGGAAATCAACGAAATATATCGGGAATAGCGTTTATTCTTTTAACTGCGGAGGCGCAAAGTGAGGAGAACCTTTTGCAGTGCATGGATGCGGATGAGTTATCCTCAGAAAAGTTGCAATTCGTCTTGCAACTGCAACGTCCTCCTTGCGTTTGGACTCTTGTAGGTAAAGAGCAGACAATGTTCTCTCTTTTCAATTAAATAATGTATTCTTCATTGCAATAGCCATGATATGGTTCATTTTGGGAGGAAGATGTTGTGGAGAGCTCCGATGCCTTTTTTACGGAAAATTTCTGCATGGAAAGGAGTTCTTCAACATTCTCGTTGGACTGTTGCCCAATTTCAAAAAGAAAGACACTTCTTTTCGACTGACAATCCCTCTGGAGAAGAGAAAAGCCAGAGCCCTTTATTGCCTAGGATCGACTGCGGAATATCATACGGGAGTCTATTTGGTGTGTCAAGGGCTTTTGTCTGCCGCATATTACTGCAGTTTTGTCGCGAGTTAGTTACTTAACTCGCTGACAACTATCTGCCAGCAGAATTTCTTACCCTAAGAAGATCACGGAAACAGTGAAAGGATTCAAAGACATGGGATTTGCAGTAAAAAATTTGAAGTCAACTATATTGTTGAAATGCTTTTTTTAATATAAAATTAGTTTAAACAATTTGTTTTAACCATTAAATGAATTTTTGCCCCTTTTTCTCAGTTAAAAGTTGTACGCGGCAAAATTTAAATTTGAATCCGCTGTTTTTTGTTGTTATTAGTGGTGATAGTTATGCTGATTAGGCAGAAAAGTACGAAAATTGCTGTTAGGCGCACAGAAATACTAAAACGCAGTTGCGTCGGAAAACGACGCAACTTTTTGCCATCACTAGGGCCCTATACTAAACCTATGTAAAAAAAACTGCGTTTCTGGGAAGACGCAAAGAATCAACACGCAGCCTCAGTGTAAACGGCACCTTAAGCTACATATAATCATTTTAAACTAGCGCATGCATAACTTTATCATTCGAAGTAATTTAACAAAGTCGTTGTGCCTTTGCTTGCTTAATGATTTCGTCAGTACATCTGCAACATTGTGGTTTGTGGCTACGTATTTTAGTATTATTTCATTACATTCCCTTTTTACTCAAACAAAATGATACTTAATATCAATGTGCGTTTGTGATGTACCGGATTTTAGGCGATATGCTGCGAGCTGATGTTGTCGCCATAGATGGTTAACAGCTCTGCAACAATTGACCAACCAATCTCATTCAGAATTCTTCGTAAATAAACGGCCTCCTTAGCAGCCATAGACAGAGCTATGTATTCAGCTTCGAAGCTGCTCAACGCGACAACACTTTGCTTAGTTGATGTTCAAGAAAACGCAGTGCCTGCAAGGAAGAATGCCTAACCACAATAATTTCTTCTATCGAGCATGTCATTGGCCCAATCTGCATCAGCGAAGCCTCTTACTGGTTCCTGACACTTGCGATATGTGATGCCCAAATTCTTCGTGCCAGCCAGATATCTTAAGATGTGTTTTAAAGCAGTCTCTTTTTCTGCATGGAAATCAGTATTTCGTTGCAACAGTTTGCTTACTGCGTGCAAAATGTCTGTTCGGGTTAAGACTGCTAAAAACGTAAGGAGTCCAATTAATGACTGATATTGTGTTATATTTGCATTGACACAATTATCATCAGTGCAACCAACTTGATAATCTGGGTTGAGCGGTGTGCTGACTGGATGGCACTTGCTCATGCCATACGTATCTAAAAGTCCTTAAATATGCGATCTCTGGCAAAGCGAAATCGAACCCTGTTCACCGTCTTGCCCAATTTCCATTCCTAGGAAATAGTAATGGGGCCGCCAACGTGCATCTTTAAGTTTGATGCGATCTTCTTCTAAATTACGGGTATGTCTTTTTGTTTGGACATGGTATAATTAAATCGTCGACGTATACTGCAATACAGCTGTATTTTTGTTCTGTATTTTGTATCTTTATTGATGTACAAGCATGCTTCGTTCCTGCACCTCTTGAAGCCCATGGCAGACAATACCTCGTTGATCGTTTTATTCCAGACTCGCCCGGATTGCTTGAGTCCGTAAAATGCTTCACGCAGCTTTATAACTTTTTCTGGATGATGCTCCACACAGTCTCGTGGAGTTTACTGTTTAGGTAAGCATTTGATATATCCAGTTGGTGCATATACAGCTATTGCGAACGACATGCGAATTGTCTCGTACCGAATTACAGGTAAAAATGTTTCCCAATAATTTACTCCAAATTGTGGCCTACAGCCTTGACCAACCAATCGACATTTAAACTTCTCAATGAGACCCTTCTTGGTTCTCTTGATTCGAAAAACCCAATTGGAGCCAATTGCTTTAGTCCTGGAGGAAGTTCACAGAATGACCATGAGTCATTTTCCTGCAGAGCGTCGTAGTCGCTTTGCATTGATTCTATCTAGTTTTTAGAATATTGGCTTTGCAATGCTTCAGCAACTGACTGTGGTCTCAGTGTCATCCACATGATTGATAATACTATTATGCCCTGATTGGTACTACTTTTTCGTTCGCTCAGGTTTACCGCTGCGAATGATTTTGGGTCTGACACGCCCACACTGTACTGCATTCTCTTGAGACGGCGCCGCTTGGCCGCTCACGTCATTTTCGGCTGGTTCACTTGCGCGCAAAAACGCTTTTTCTTCTTCTCCGGAGTCACTGCTAGCGTCTGCATGATCGGCTATTAAAGGTGCATCTGAGTTTTGATCTGGGACTTCAATTGACTCAAGGCGAAGTATGTTTGTCATGAAATTGTCATTTCGATCTTAATTACCACAATTCTCAGTTTAAGTTATGATGCAAAGTTTAAGTTACCCAAAAAATTTTTAAGACGCATCAGAACGAACCTATGCCGCAGCACTATACGCACGCGTCACATTTAAGAATAACCAAGCACCTACAGCCAAGCAATCACTTCCACGGTTAGAGCTTTGCTCTGCAGTTAGTGTCGAACTCATTGACCGACCCCAAAAGGATATTCAAAGCACATTACCACAGTTGCAGGATGCTTCCGGACTGATTCTACCGTTGTGCTGTCCCAGATAGACGCATCGGTAATGACATACCATACATTTGTGGCCAACCGAACAGCCAAAATCCAGACATTGTCCAACCAACTACAATGGCGTCATGTTTCATGGGCCAATAATGCAGCCGACGTGCAGTCGAGAGCAGATACTCCCTGTATCCCGAGACAAATGGATTAATATACCTATCGTTGAGCCTAGGAATCTCGACAGAAAGGGTAAGCATTTCAGCTTGTCAATCGCACCAAGCGCACTTGTAGAAAATTCTACACATGCAGACATATCAATTAATTTTACAAGATTCAAAGCATTGTAGCATATGTGTTTTGTAGAAAAAGACAAAACCAATAGAGCGGCTACAACGACACTCTGCGCAGGAGAACTGAATCCGGCTCGCGCTATACTCTTGCGAACTACCCAACAAGTTAAGTTTACAGCAGACTTAAGGCTACAACGCTATTAAACTTTGGACAAAATGAGCTCGATCATATCATTATCTCCCATACTAGAAGACGATGGGCTCATCCGAGTTAGCGGTAGTAGAAGAAGCGCAAAACATCCAATTTTACCACCATACATGATTATGCGAGAACTCCATGAGGAGAACATTCATTGCGGTTCCAAAGCACTAAGGGCTAGACAACATTATTATCATCAACGACCAAACGATTGCTAGAAGTATCATTTACACCAGAGCTGGATCAAAGCTGATGCACCAGATCATGGGAAATCTTCTATATTGGACTAGTTCCTACCTTTGTAACCGCTCTCAGCGTGTCTGCTTTAACTCCTCTCTCTCTAAACCTGTAATTGTCTCATCGGGGGTTCCTCAAGGTAGCCATCTGGGACCCTTGCTATTTAACCTATTTATTAACGATCTTCCACAAATGTTATCTCATTCCCGTGTCCTAATGTATGCTGATGACGTTAAGCTATGTTTTTCCTACAGTGACCCTTTGTCCCCACTATCTTTGCAATCTGATCTTGATGCCCTTAACAACTGGTGCCTAATCAACATTCTACCTCTTAACATTTCTAAATGCTATATAATGACTTTTCACCGCAATAAGCCATACCTTTTCGATTACTCTATCAATAACTCTATCCTTCAACGCCTTTTCAAAGTTAACGACTTGGGCATTACCTTTGTACCTAATCTATGTTTCAACTCTCATATCTCTACTATCTCTAACAAAGCCAAAGGAGTCCTTGGATTTGTCAAAAGATGGTCTAAGGAATTTACAGACCCGTATACTACAAAACTTCTGTATGTTTCTCTGGTCCGGCCTATCTTGGAATATGGTTCTTGTGTCTGGTCTCCTCACTACCAAAAATTTCAGGATATGCTCGAATCAGTACAAAAACAGTTTCTCATCTTTGCCCTCCAGGGACTCAATTGGGACCCTTCGATCCATCTCCCTTCTTATGAAAGTAGGTTGCGCTTAATTAACCTCCACTCTCTTAAATCCCGTAGAACCTGCCAAGGAGTTCTCTTCCTCCATAAGCTTCTCTCTGGTGAGGTCGAATCGACTGCCCTCATCAACCTTATCAGTATTGCTGTTCCTTTCCGCCCGACTAGGCATTACTTCCCTCTTCATCTCCAACTCTGTCTTTCTAACTACTCGGATTATTAATCTTTCCGTAGCCTTTGCCGTAACTATAACCTATTTTCCCATCTGTTTTCCTTTGATACTAGATCTAATATGGTCAAAATTATCTTACTCAATAACTGAAATTAATTTAAATAGCTTTAATTGGGAACTGTTCCGCTACCGGCTCTTCTCTTACCTAACTTTGTCTGTTGGTGGGAGCTTATCGCCTACTGAGCCGATAATCAGCCCCACCGGATCTGAGTATTGGCTTTGGCCCTTTAGTTTAATTATTTGATATGTAATTTTACCCTTATAGTTTAACTGTACATTGTTAAAGTTTAAACAAAATAAACAATAAACAATAAAGAGTAGCATAACCACGTCCTGTATTTCTTAATACAGAGGTCGACTATTGAGGACCAATTTCGATCCACCATAAGATCCAAGCAAAAAGGACAGATAAGACATACGTCGCCTTGTTCCGCTGCTTTTCCACAAAGGCAGTGCACCTGGAGTTAGTAGGCGACCTAACCACAGCTTCATCCCAGGCAGCACTCCACTGATTCTTAGGTGCAAATAACCAGCTAAAAGAATCAAAAGAAGTCATTTGCAGCGAAAAGCATATGATCTAATAACGAATAAGTGAAAAATCACGAAACATGCCCGAAGGACTACTTTTTTGGTGAAGGAAGACAACCTTTCATTAACGAAGTGGCTAATGGGGCGCATCATTAAGACATATTCTGGACAAGACAACCATGTGTGACGCCCATAGTCGCATACAAATTCGAGCTTGCGGCCCTTTACAGTGAGAACAATACCAAGAGAGCGACGGCCACACTACCAACCGGTCAAAGGTAGTTCAACTACTTTTCCACTTTCCCACTAAATTAATTTTCCTCTTCTTACCTTCAGAAAGCATTCACATCTCTGACAACCAGCCAGAGTGTATTCACACCTGACATATACAAGCACCCTATCACTCGTCCAACACGTCGCAATCAAACGCTCCAATAATACCATCAACGCAGAAATGCATACATTAATATTAACATTTTTCCATATCACTGGAAAGATGATAGGAAAGATATGTAAGTCATGCCCGCCGAAATGTTCAAGCTAAAACAAATGTGGCCTAAACTAAAAATGTCCATGTGTCCGAATAATTCGAAAAGTAAAAATCAACGAAGACTTTCTAATACGTATACTTCGATATCGAACCTCGATTGTGGACTCAGCAATAAATGTAGTCAGGAAGGACACGTAACGGCAAGTGGCTACCATCAGCCGAGAAAGAGGAACATATCACGGCTATCATCTAACTCAGGCATACCTAGGACTCAGAGTACAATAATCTCTCTGCAGTCAAAGAGTCTTCAACGTATGCAGTTCGATAAAACTGATGTACTCATCGGTATTCAGCTTCGGACAATAAGCCCAACGTCTTTCCTGAAAAATTAAGAGACCAACTTTATCAAATAAGGTATCATTTACCATCCGATCAAATGCTGCCTGGTACAACAAAAAGTGTCATTCATCTACACAGAATCAGGCGGGCCGAAGGAACACCGATCGCAACAAATGTCTAACATTTACTCCGTTAGTCGCGGAAGCTATATATAAGCTACGCCTAGAATCGAACGATTACACCATTAGTCGTGGAACCTATGTGTAAGCTTTGTCTAGAATCGTAAGATTACCCCTTTGTTTGTGGAAGGTAAACATCCGACTGTACCAGCAAGAGCTAATGCTAGTAGGGAAATTTCTTGGTTTATCATAGCCGAAGCAAAACTGCAATCGAACGGAAGCGTCTCTCCGCATATTACAATCCAAGTGCAACAGTGAAAATAACCTAAGATGAGAAAAATGTATAGGTATAATCCAAGAGAATCATGAATATATAGCTATAATCCAAGAGAATCATGAAAATATATATTTACAATTACCGTTTAGTATGGATATAAAAGGGAAAATAAACACTGAACACAGTAGGAGTAGTATTTATTAAACAATATTCATATGTTATTCAGTTCATTAATAACACTACTCGACAAATTTCAACTTTTTTTTCCGCTGTCGCCAAAAATGACTTTTTCTCGTAGATTTGAAGATTTAAATTTTTTTAAAGAATTATGGTTTTTTTTTCATGGAGTAGTTTTTTTTTTTAAAGAATTTTTAAAAAATTTGGTATTTTTTGTCATAGGTAGTGCTTTTATTTTTCAAATAACTCATGTTTCATACAACTGGTTGTATTGAGCTTTGCAGTTAAAAAATGCTGACAAATGCAACTATAAATCCGACTCAGACACTTTGTAGCAGCAACTTAACGTCTGGCAGATATTAAGCTTCCAAATTGAAATTTCATCATTTTTTCCGGTATTTTTTACCCGAAATTTTGACTTTGAAACCTCAGGAAAAGTCGAAAAAAAATATATGAATGTCTTGATTTTTTGTTTTAGATAGACACATTAATTGGGCGTCGTCTAAGGTATCGCTTATAAAAATATAAAAATAAACGGCTAAGTTATAACCGTTTGACCAAAACGACCCAAATCTCATTTTATCTAAAAAAAAAAAACGGAAAATACTTGAATTTATTAAAGTGTTATGATACTTAAATATTTTTATTGTTATTGCTTGTTACTATTTTTAAAATGGTTTGTCTGTCTTCTCTTGTCATTTAAGTCAGATTCTTTTATGAGAGTCCACACATAGTCGCCCAACATATTCTCATTCCAAACACCTTGATACCGTCGTTCCATAGCTTTTAATTGTTGGTGAAATCTCTCTCCGTGTTCATCACTAACATCCCCAAGGTTTGGCGGAAAAAAGTCTAAGTGGGAGTGCAGGAAGTGGATTTTGAGTGACATGTTGGCTCCAATTTGTTCATAATTCTTAAGTAGGTTTTGAACGATATTAACGTAATCATCACTCTTTCTGTTACCAAGAAAATTTGTTGTAACCAGTTGGAATGAGTTCCAGGCTGCTTTTTCATTCGTAGATAAAATATTTTCAAATCCATCATCTTTTAGTAGTTTTCGAATTTGGGGGCCATCAAATACGCCTTCTTTAACTTTTGTCAGCGACAGACGTGGAAAAACAGTTTTGAGGTAATTCATCGATTCACCTTCGTTATCCAGTGCTTTAACAAAATTTTTTATCAGTCCTAGCTTAATGTGCAATGGTGGTAATATAATGTCTTGGACTTTCACAAGAGCTGCATTTTGTACGTTGTGATGTCCCAAAGTATTTTCGTTCCGTTTTTCCCAGTTCTTTCTTGAGTAATGCTCTTTTCTATCTCGGCTATCCCATAGGCACAGGAAGCAACAGTATTTTGTATAACCACCTTGCAATCCAGTTAACATGGCTAAAACTTTTAAGTCACACGCGACCTTCCACTGGTGTTCTTTATATTTAATATTTTCAAACAATTTAGTCATTGTTTGATAGGACTCTTTCATATTAACAGCATGGGCGAAGGGAATAGACGGCTTTTGATTTCCATTGTGTAGCAAAACAGCCTTTAAACTTTCTTTACTGCTGTCAACAAATAACCTCCAATCGTTTGGGTCGTAGTCTTCACCCAGTTCCTTGAAGAGGCCGAAAATGTCGTGACAAACGCACATGTCATCCTTCGTCATATAAAACTGTGCGTGAACCAAGTGACGCGTCCGGAAATGAATTGTTTTGACATCTTCCTTCAATAAACGGGCATCCTTTAAAATAGATCCAAGAATCTGAGCATTACTTTTAGGAAGTTCCAGGATCCTCACCAAATCGTTCAATTGTTCCTGTATTAATGGCTTGCAAAATTTATATTCTCCTGATTGGTCATTACTTGAATCCGTTGTTCCATGCGACGAAGAAGACAAATGTTAATCAATGCACTGCAAACGATTAATTTCGGCAGCGCTGCTGGGCTCTCTCTCTCTCTCTTTTTAAGAGTGCGCTCTGCAGCCGCCGCTTCGGATCTAACTTGCTTGGCCGATGGTGCCCATTTTGAATAATCTGCTAATCTCTCAGCGGCTTCCGTTAGCCGCCTTTGAATTTGGGAAATACGTGTTATTATTTTGGACAAAAAACAGGCTACCCAAAAAATGCTTGGCATCTAATCATGGCTAATCACATGCAGGTTCTTTATAAACGTAAAGTTCAGTCCTTATAGGATCGAATGAGCGGGCTTGGCGACTCATTCGCGGGCAATCAGATCGATTGGTTTTCCGACGCGGAAATCGACGTTCGCACCGACATGTTGGCCGAAATTCGAGAAGAATTAAATAAGGAGCATACTGACCTGGAAGCGCTCAATTAAGACGAGATTGAGAGTTAGATGCGCAACAACTTTGAAACGTTGTTTACATCGTTAAAGACTGATTTATTGGCTGCTCTCGAACTGGGCCACACGCGCGCTTCTGGCAGATTTTATGGCGATGTTCAATTTGATATGGCTTTGGATTCGGTTCGATCTTTGAAACTCTCTAGTGCCAATTATCGTGTGGCGCTGGATATACTTAACAAACGTTTTCATAACAAACGACTTGTTTTTCAGGCACACATCAAGCAAATTTTTGGGCTCCTAAAAGGCTTTGGGAGTTTTTGGATGCAGTCAATTTGCATATGCGAGCTTTGCAGACATTGGAAACTGATTGCTGCTGCAGAAGTTGGATGCCAAGACGCAAATTAAATGGAAAGAACACTTGTCGTCGGATGCTATACCTACAGCAAAGGATTTTTATGAATACTTTGAAAAGCGGTGCCTGAAGATAGAGAATTTGAAACACCCTACAGCGTCACCTGCTAGTAGTTCTCAGGTGGGAAAAAAACATAATTTTACGCATTATTCTTTAAAGAAAATTCTGGATGCATTTTTTGCCGTTCAGCAGGACTTGGTATGCATTCCTGCAATATATTCGGAAATTTGTCACCGTTGCTGCGCCACAGAGAAGTGAATTGCTTTCAATTGCCTGAAAGCAGGGCATCAGACTCGTGTATGCAATAGTGCAAAATGTCGAGTATGCGGTGGGAAGCATCATAGTTTGTTGCATTACGAGACAACAGTTCGCCTTCCCCTGCCTCTATCTCTCTTGCTGCCCAAGGTCTTCACTCCGATGTTGTGCTTCTGGCTACCGCTGTTTTTATCGTTAAGAATCGGTCTGGCGTTTTAGTTCCTTGTCGTGCCATACTAAATTTGGGATCACAACTTCATCTCATCACATCCAGGTTCGCCCATTAGCTTCAGCTTAGGAGAACTCAATCGTCTGCACTTGTCTCTCTATACAACTTACTGCTCTCATAGCGCTCACCATCACCGATTGTCAACAAAGTCTGGCAGTCAATGCAGCCGATTGGAATATTCCATCCAATATTCAGCTTGCCAATCCTGATTATCGTAGTTTCTGCAAATATTTCCTTCCTCATCACTGTGTCCAGAAGGAGGATAATACGACGACAAAGCTCGTATCCTTTTTGGATGGTTCCGCAGATACATTAACTGGATGTTCCCTAAATGATGGAATGATGGCAAGCTCTGTTATTCAGCCTGCATTGTTCAGGATACTAATTAGTTTCAACACATTTCCAGTCGCTGTCATTGGGGAAATTGGGCAGAAACTAGGAGAAAATGTACCGCTCCGTACGAGTGTCTTTACTTGACAATTGCTATCAGAGCATTCTATGTCAAGATTCTATACAGTCCGATGTTCAGGTCTACAAATTAGTAACTGTCACATATGGCACTAGGGATGCATCAGTTTTAGCTGTTTGCGCAGTCCACAAGCTGGCCAATGCTGGAATTAAGCGCAGTGCACCAGCTGACCAATGACGAGGGTGAGTCCTACCCTCTTGGCTCAGCTGCTCTGCAGCAGGATTTTTACGTGAATGATCTCATCTCGGGCGGCAGTTCTGTCACTGAGCTCATGGAAAAGATGCCATAAACGTCCGCTATACTGTCTTGCGGCAATTTTAAACTTAAGAAAGGTTGCTCTAGGCATCAGGAAGTACTTGAAGGAATTCCTGAAGCTGATATAACCAAAACTCTTTGCTTAGCATGGGACCCTGCATCAGATAAGCTGCTTTTTGCCTTGTCCTCGCTGGGCACAAATTCGAAGCTGTCCTATAGCAGTTGTGCAATATTTTGTGCTCAAAATCTCGAGTGGCGCCTTATCGATTTCCAAGCTGGAATTAAGTGGAGCCTATTTGCTTGCGAAAATCATGAATTATTTGAAGGATATTGGAATTTGTACAGGTCAGTTATTTGGCTGGTCAGGTTCATTAACAGCATTATCTTGGATACGGGATAAGCCAGCCAAATTTCACGTTTTCGTGAGAAATCGAGTAGCAGCAGTTCAGAAGTTGATGGCAGGCATGGAATGGCGCTATGTTCCCACATCTTTAGATCCTGCTGACGTTCTCTCCAGAGGCTCGCTTCCCAACCAACTTATTCAGTCAGAGCTGTGTTTTCACGTTCCATCGTTTTTGGTAGGCTCCAAGGAAGAGTGGCCTGTACCTCCTGTTCCTGACGCAGCAACTATAGAGCTATAGAGCTCACCGTTTCTGATATTCGGCAAGGAACGCATCTTTTAATCCGACACATTCAGCTGGCTGGCTTGTGTAATCTGCTAATCTCTCAGGGCATTGCTTGCATTTTGATCTCGTTTTGTACATCTAACTGGCCGCGCAAACGGCAAGCAATAAACGCCTTTAATTCGTGTTATTATTTTAGACAAAAAATAGATGCCAAAAAAGCTTGACATCTCAATCATCTACTCTGATAATATAATAATATTGTTAAAAACTATTGATCAGCACTATGTAGAGATAATTAGAATAATAAAGGTTTTACAGAATGCACATATGAATATTTCCCTTGAAAAGTTTAAAAATGTTCGATTAGAAACCAAATTATTGGGATACATTTTTTCCCACAATGTCATTAAATCCGATCCAGAAAAGATTGATACAATACAAACATTTCCAATTCGGAAAATTTCCGAAAACTATGATTATGACAATCGCCCAACCACTAACAAAGTATCTGAGTGGAGTCAATTTTCGAAACTGTTATCTACTGAGCTATTTTAGCAGCGTATTTTTGCGATGTTTTTAATAATAATTCGATTTTTGCTCGGTTTGTAAGTGTAAGGGACTGCAAAAGGTTCCAGTTAGATATACGACAGAAGCACGACGAGTCTGATTTTTGTTTAGCTCAATTCAAAATCTCGTCAGATTAAAGACGCAAGGGGTCAGTTCAAGACAGTGTCGGTTGAAGAGCTATACGATATTCAAAAGGCGATGATGAGATGCGAGACGTTAATGCAAGTTCAAGACTGTATAAGGGCCTGCGGCCCGTGTATTATGCGAGCGCGCCGATATCAAGACTTAGACTCCAGGCCAAGCAGGCCGAATTGCCCCCACCCTGCTGCAAGCGAAGTTGCGACAGATTGAGAGTGCGATAGCCAAGACGAAAGAAAGAAAGAAATAAGAAAAAGAAATAATACTGAATGAGTTTCCCAGGCGCAAAAGGGTCACTTCACGGGATCTGCAAGTACCAACTATCCCTCAGCCAGTCGCTACTGAAAAAACTGACTGCGACCAGTGCAGCAGTTAATGTCGGTTGCTACTCCAAAGAAAACGACAGCTGCCGCAGAGCATAACGTCCTGGACCACCGGGTATTACCATCACAGGTGATAGGTCTGTGGTGTCAAGATTGTTTGGGATCCCACCTAAGCGACAAGTTTTTGTCTCACCGCTAGCCCCTGACTCCACAACTAAGCAAGTGACTGCTTATAAACAAAGCTAAATAAAATCCGTTGATTTAAAGGTGGAGAAGTTTAACATCTTTTAAGCCAGGATAAGCCTTTACGATAAGCGACAAGCATCTTCCCGCTCTACCTCCACCCGTCTAAAAAATAACAACTTCCTTTGCAGTGAGCTATCAGATTAAAAGGCTTACGCATTAAGCTCAGCATTCTTTTCCGGGATACGGTCACATTTGCATCTCTCGTAATTATGTTAACCGAGACCAAACTTGCAGCCAGTCAAAGCCGGAGATTTCTAGTTCGGAAGTTTTGGCAGGCTGATACACAGCTTTTAGAAATTACCGTTCGTTTCGACGTGCAGGAGGGGTTCTGATTGCTGTGGACTCAAACTTCACGTCGGAACTTTTCACAGTCTACATTCAACAAGAACTGGAATTCCTGTGTGTATAACTGATTCTTCCCGCTTTCTCAGTTTTCATAACTTGCTCGCATATTCCACCTTCTTCGGATATCACAATTTATGAGCCGCACATGTCCGCTTTATCCACTGTTTTTTCCTCGCTATCAGACAAAGATCATATGATTTTAGTAACTTCAACTTGCCAGGAATTGTTTGGTCTTCGGTAAACGAGTCTAATAGCCAAGTGCCCATGTCACAACATGACTTCGTTGACGGCTTGATTGACCTGTCTCTGTCTCAAGTTAACCATGTCAAAAATTCCTTGGGTCGATTTCTTGATCTGTGCTTTGTAACGGATGCGACCTAAGCGTTGTTAACTCGAGTTCCCCCGCTCACTATACCTGAAAATGCATAATATCCTACATTCGAAGTGTGGCTCGATATTGGACTAACTGCATTTGATCGGTCGGGTAGACTATCTCAATGTGTCCACTGCTTTCGAAAGGACGAGTTTGCGAAGCTTAAGAACCTCATTAGGAATTTTAATTTTTCCGCCTTGTATTTGTGCACTGATGTTACGAAAGGCACAAACATTTTCTTTGATGCACTGGACACACTTTTTGATTCTTGTGTCCCGCTTACAATCGAATCTCGACGCTCTTAATAATTGGTGCATAATTAACGTTTTTCCTCTTAACATTTCCAAATGCAATATCATGACTTTTCATCACAATAAGCCATACCTTTTTTATGATTCAATCTAAAACATTTTCATATAACGCCTCTTCCAAGTTAACGACTTGGGCATTACCTTTGTACCTTATCTATGTTTTAACTCTCATATTGCCACTATATCTAATAAAACCAAGGGAGTCCTAGGATTTTTCAAAAGCTGGTCTAAAGAATTTACTGACGCCTATACTACTAAAGTACTGTATTTTGTACTATATTGCTGTACCTTTCCTGGCCGATTGGGCTTTACTTTTCTTTTCATATCCAATTCTGTATTTCTAACTACACTGATTAAGAATCTTTCCGTGGCCTTTGAGAAAACAATAATATATTTTTCCATCTGTTTTCCTTTATATTTAAATATCATTAAATGGAAATTGTAAGGCTCCCGGCTTTTCTTTAACCCAAAGCTGGCTGTTGGTGGGAGCATATAGGCTATTGAATCAATATTTAACCCCATCGGGTCAGAGTAATTGCCTTAGTCTCTATGAATTATTAGATGTCATGTCATTTTATCTGACAGCTTAACTGAATATTTTTAAACTTTAAACGAAGGCCTTTATACCCGGTACTCAGTCAGAATATATTTGATCTTATGATTTATGTAATTTATTATATGAGCGAGAAAATAAATTTTGGTCCAAATGGAAAATTTAAAAAAATTAGGTCGAACCTTAACACAGGAGAATGGTTACAAAACTCGGTTGCTCTAGCTTTTATAGTCTGAGATCTAGGTGCTCATGAGGGCGCGCCCGGGCGGACAGGCGGACGGTCGGACAGACGAACGGACAAGCAGACGTGGCTATATCGGCTATTGATGCTGATCAAGAATAAATAAATATACTTTATGGGAAACGCCTCCATCTGGGCGTTACACATATCCACTATCACCACAAATCTAATACACCCCTATACTCTTCGAGTACCGGGTATATCTAGGGGGATCGTTGTGAGCAGTGGCAAAGGGCGCAAGTCGAGCAAATTAAATTTTGGCAAAAAAAGAATTAAAGAAAAATAAGTCTAGCCTTTTGTGAGATTTGTTTATATTAGATGTTATTTGTTTCCAATTTTTTTACATTTTTTTTTTACGTCAGTCGTCTCTACTATTCTTCATCTTTATATAATCTTATATATCCTTATATATCGACTCGTGAAATTGTATGCGAGAGGAAAATATAATGAGTAAGTGCTGGGAAGGCGTTGCGTAACCATTTGCTTCTGCCGGCTGAATTATAATTCGACATGATTCAAATTCGGACACGGGTATATCAGATTTGTGGTTGTTGAGACAACGAGCTTTTTCGTTGACTATATTATTAAGAATTTTACAAAAGTTTTGTATTCAAAACGTTATAATTTATTGTGTGATTTGTATAGTGAGGGTGGCCGAAAATGCCAGAGCCTTTAACAATGTAATTAGAGAGTTAACAAAAAACTTGGGGAGGCAAGCGAGAAAGTCTCGTGCCAAATAAAAGTTGGGACAAAAAAGGTCTGTGCGCCAACTACATCAAGCGGTAACTAGTAACTGACTTTAAGCAGACGCAGCTGCCGCCCGCTTAGCTACGCCGTGAGGACGCATAGATGAGAAAAAGAGAGTTAAGAAGCATAGATAATATATGAGAAGTGAGAGCATGATGCTGAGAGAGAGCAAAAGAGTGAAACGGTAAGAGTATGGAAAGTACAATACGAGTAAAAGTACAAAATAAGGGAATTACACTCGGGCCTCGCCCGAACAGTGGTGATGGTGGATGTGTTTAACACCCAGATGAAAGCGTTTCCGACTCCTCAGGCATACATATGTGGCCCCGGATAGTACAATATTCCAGGACGACTGGCATTATAATATGTATTTAGTTTTATTGACGAATATTATTTGATTCTTTGTAATTACAATGGTCGCTGTGTTTTAAGATTTATGTTTGATTGACAATATTTGCGCTCGTTATATGCGTGTGGTTTGAGTGAGACTTTGGCACCGAATTAATTGGCGTTGATCGTTGAGGTTGTGTTCTCTGCTCTCATTGTTAGACGGCCGCTTTTAGTCTCTCTTTCACTCTCTGTTACTTGCTCTGTTATCTCTGAAGACTCTCTTGTTCGCTGTGGCTTCTCACCGAATCCCAAATTCGGCCCTCCTGACTCGGCTATAGTAGATGTCTTAAAAGGACCTCTCCTTCTCCCACTCTTTCTTTATCATACCATCCGTGCTTATGAATCTTGACCGCCTTATAGGGCCCAGAAACGTTCCCCTCAACTTTAGACCCACACCACATTGGGTCCGCCTGATAGCAACTAAGTCATTGAGCTTATATGCCTTCTCATCCTTTCTCTTTTTACAAAATTTCCGACTATTTTCTTCTTGTAATGAATGAATATTATATCTTGCCTCTTTTCTTAAGTGCTTGCGCTCTTCACCCAGCTCGTCTATAAGAGACTGATACACCAATTCGTTTATCTGCTAGTTATACGCATGTCTACTCCCGTTAGTAGTACAAACGAGTTTACTTTTTTGCATCAAGGCTCAATATAGTTAAATATCTGTTTACTAAGACACACTCTATACTCTGCCTACTACTCATGCTACTTTATCCTTAAGCTTAGGAATAAAGTAAGATTTCTCTACCATCTTCTGTGTTTTCTTCACCGATAAAATTTTTTTTATATTCATTTTTCTTTTTATTGGCTACCTATCATTAGTAAAATGTAACTACTAAAAACAACAACACTATCATAACCTATCTTTCCGTAGTATCGGGCTCCTGAGCGCGCTGTATTGCCTGACACGCATTGCGTAGCGCGCTTGGACCTACTCCACCTGCCCCCTCCGCCTTCTCTCCAGTGACCTGAGCGCACAGTCTGTGCATCGTCCCTTCCGCCCACAGTGGCGCATAGGTAGCTGAAGGCTATGTTAATTAGGTAGCCCGGGATGTGGAAGGAACGTAGTGCCTCTAGTGTGCGGCCCCAATCGGCCGAATTGAAGGCGTTCCTTATGTCCAGTGTAACCACCACACAGTAGAACTTCGTCCCTCTCTTCCAACGGGTTCCTGCAGTGGCCTTTTTCGCCGTTTCTACCACTCTGGAGATTGCGTCAACCGTCGACCTGCCCTTCCTAAAGCCATAATGGTTTTCGGAGAGACCACCTGATGCGTCGATGGCTACATTTAGTCTCACTCCAATAACCCTCTTGAGGACTTTGCCTATTGAATTCAGGAGACAGATGGAGGAGGCCTTACCCGGCGGCTTGCTCGGCTTGGCAAATAGGAGGAGACACTGCCTCTTCCACCACTCAGGGAACGTCCCCTCGTAGAGGCATCCGTTAAAGAGGCCCGCCACCTCACGCGGTAGAAGCGCAAGAGCCAACTTTGACGCTCTGTTTGGGACAGCATCAGGTCCCAGGGTTTTTTTTGGGCTTCGCCGAAAAGTGTCCTTGTCTGTGTTGAATCTGTATAATCTTAGTTTCCATTTGAGATGGAACAACTAGTAATTCTAGGTTTGGGTCTTTGATAGTATTTGGTTTGCTACAAAATAATCTTCGCCTCCCTGATTTTCCATCGGGTTCTTTCTTCTTTAAGCCTATAAATAACACGCTCTGTCAGCACTTAACAAGCAACTCGAATAAGGGCATCTACGAGTCGCATCTTTGATCCTGAACGATGGTATATTTCGAGGTCGTAATCCTGCAGATACTTTGCCTAGCTACTACTAATGGAACGTTTTTCTTTTTTTATCGTCATGGCGAACGCGTTACAGTCCGAAATGATTTTACACTTTTTCCGTAGAACATACGCACGCCATTTCGTAAACTTATTATTACTTATTACATAAACTTATTACTGATGGAGCTTCCAGTTCGTATGAATGATGGTTTTCCTCACATGGCTTGGTTTTCATATACATTGCCATGTACACATCATAATATTGCTCATATACATCACCGGGTGTAGCTATCTGTAGACTATCTTCTAGGTCCTTTTCTAACAGGTCAGCCCCAAAACCTAGTTTATATGCATCCGTGTGTATCTCCGTAGATAACACTACTCAACAAAATTCAACTTTTTATTTCCGCTGTCGCCTAAAATGACTTTTTCTGATAGCCATCTCTATTATGGTTTAAAAATTTGTTTATGGGTTAATTTTTTTTTTAAGAATTCTTAAAAAATTTTGATTTTTCTTCAGAGGTAGTGCTTCTATTTTTCATATGCCAAAAGGCATATGAAGGTTTGGTCAAACGGCTGTAACTTGGCCACTTATTTGTAGATTTCTTCAAGCGATATCTTAAACGAGGCCTAATTTTTGTGTCTATTTAAAACCAAACATTTTCGTCTCGTCCTGAGTTTTCAAATTAAAAAATTTGGGAATAAATATTATGAAAAACAAGAGGGAACGTTGTGAGCACTACTACTCTATACCCTGTACTCAGTAAGCATATATGTATATGTATCAGCTTACGATTTATGTAATTTATTAAATGTTCGCAAAAGGGACGAATTAAATTTTTAGCCAAAAAAGAAAATTTCAAACAATTATATCGATCCCAATGGGAGATCTTTATATATTAGATATTATCTGTTTCCATTTTTGTTAACATATGATTTTTACATCTGCTTCTAAATTTCTACATGTACATGTATAAATACATAATTGGACGTGGAAGAGTGTGCGAGAGGAAGGGAATGACTAAGCGCTTGGCAGCCGTTGCGTAGCAACTGAAATTAAATTTGTTCCTTCTGGCTATAATAGTAGTCCGACCTGATCCAGATTCAGCAATCTGCTAGATACGGTTATTTTCATTGTTTTTTCGCTTGTCGTTTTCTTTTATCTTAAAAATTGTGGATTCTACAGATTTTCGTTCTTTGTGGGGGCGGAAGGGGGCGGGCCATAATTTTTGATTAAGCTTTTGCTGAATTGATATCACAGGAGCTTGGATAGTTTGGTTGTTCTAGCTCTTATAGTCTCTGAGATCTAGGCGCTCATCTGGACGAATAGGCAAAGCAGACAGGGTCGCGTGTGAGAGAGAGCGAGAGAGAACGATGACTTTCGAAATGGTTTTCTTTATTGTGGCTATATTAATTATCCGATCTGATCCAGACTTAACACTCTAATGAAATGGTCTTCATCTATGATTCTGCGTTTTTAGTTTTCTCGTATCTTCAAAATTGTGTATGCCACAGACTTTCGTCTTTTGTGTGGACGGAAAGGGGCGGGGCGAAATTTTGAAATACACTTTGAGTAGTGTGATAACACAGGAGGATACAAAATGTGGTTGCTCTAGCTTTTAAAGTCTCTGAGATATAGGCGCTAATGAAGATGGACGGACGGACGGACAGACGGATAGACGAACGGACAGACAGACATGGCAATATCGACTCGGCTATTTATGCTGATCAAGAATATATATACTTTGTGGGGTCGGAAACGCTTCCTTCTGGGCGTTACAAAAATCAGTTATTATCATAAATCTAATATACCCCTATTCTCTTCAAGTATAAAAATTATGAAATTTGAATTTGAATGATTAATATTTTCCATACGAAAAGCTGCAGCTAAAAAGTGTCTGGATCAGATTTAAAGCTGCATATGTTAACTTTTCAGATCTGCAAAAGTTAAATAAGAAGCTTAAGTTATTTAAAAAACAGAAGCACTAAATCTTGAAAAACATGATCAATTTAAAAAATTACCTAAAAAAACTATACCTAGAAAAAAAAACTAAATCTTCAAATCTATCGTTTTGTGCCACAGCGGAAATTCGTGTTGAATAGTGTAACCTAGGAGCCCATAACTATTTTAAAGATTGTATAGATGCCAACTACGCATAACCATGCAAGTTATGCGCACCGTTTATACATTGAACTTTGAGACAAAGTCACTTTTTAAAGATCGGCCAAAGATATTCTTATAGAATATTTATAGGTAAAAACGCGTCTGGCCACCAAAATACCTAGGCGCTAGAAGTCTTTAATTAAAATTAAATTAAAGCTTGAACTGTTAACCAAATGAGTCAAATCGAAAACACCTTGGATCAATCCAACACATTTATGTGCGCGACATTGTGCCTTTGTATACCGCTCTATGATAGCAAGTAAAGTGCACCCGCAAATGAAAAGTTATGCTACATGAAAATTTTAAATTGATTTAAGGTGATGACCTATTTCTGTCTTTGTTATTAGGCACTACTACTACGGGAAAAAGTTAGTTAGTTAGTCGCTTTTGATAAGTCAGTCGATGTGGATGTGTTGAGAAAACGAATTTTTTCGTTAACTAGTCAACACAACATTTCCGCTGTGACCCAAAATATAGTTTGTTAAGCAATTTGGGGATTCAACAGTTTTTTGAATGAATCGAAACATTTTTATTTTAGTCATTCTACGTCATTAAAATGGTCGTCGTTTAACTCTTAAGATTAGTTCTTACCTCCAACTACTTGACATTTTAAGATCACAATGTCGCCTTCACTATATGGGCCTACCACTGTAGATCGCTCAACGTTATCATTATCTCGTATAATTACTTGCTTGGGCGGAGCTAATACAAAAAGAATATAAAGTAAAAAAATAGGATTAATGCATTTTTAAACAGGGTATCGGGCAGCTGTTATCTATAAATATAAAAATCTCGTGTTCATGGTAAAAATTGTTACAAAATGTAATAGGTTTGTTAGGTAACACAGAGAGAGGACCCCAACGACTCACCATGGTAACGGCATCAACCACCTGCACCAGCGCCTCGGTGGCCGGACAAGAGCAGGCAGAACGCCGACAGAGACCTTGCAGAATGTAGCTATCGAGACTGAAAACAAAGGGCTAGAGAATGAGAGGCCACGAGAATAAAAAAGTCGGTTTGAAAGCGCTGATGTGGAAGAAACCCAAACGTGGAGTTCAAAGTGAGAGGTGGATTGCAGCGGCCTACAGCCTATAGTACGCAAGTACTTAATTGAGACGGCCATCGGATGTTACAGAGGGATCAATGGATGACGGTTTGACTCGCCAGAACTGTACTCTTGGACTGGGGTACAGACGCTCTTAGGCTGGGGAGAGAGATCAGGGAGATTTCACGAGCAAACCGTTACTTACCGTAACTTTGCACACCGGTGGAAGAGCTACTATACTCTTCTCGTGAGGGTGGCTGGAAGCAGGTCCTGGTACGGTTACGTCTCTATCAGCATGACAAATGGTAGTCAGGCGAAGAGAAGAAAACCAGTGACCAGCCCAACCAAATCCCTGAAGTCCCAAAAATGCCAAATTACAATTAACATAACAAAACACAAACCGCAAAGGAGGTCGGTACTCCTCTTAAGGTGCTTGAGGGACAAGACCATCTCTCTACATCCGCTAGCGCTGCGAGGATGGCTCCGTAAAGCCAATCGGGCCAATCCACGTCAGGGGGCCCCAAGGGCGAACTGGTTACTGCACAGAGAGATATCGCGGCTGGCAAATCCGCAGAGGCCAAGCGCCACGAAGATGCTGCCAAACTACCAGCCAGTCAAAGTTGGTAAGGGCACAGCCAAGGCTCTAGAGAGCTCCAGGACCACTTCCTGCAGAAGTTGGAGGAACACGGATATCTTGAGATATGTAAAGAGTCTTTGTTATATAGAAGTCGTCAAATTTTTTTTGACCTCTTTATAAACGCAAGCCCGTCCATATTTTTATTTACCATGGTAGAAATGTGTTCAGAGCGATGAAAAGTCATCGCTTTACTTTTCGAAGCGTTAAGGCTTAGGAATAGTTTATGCAACGACCTACACAGAGACTCGGCACAATACCTGAGTACACAGCCGGGAACTCCGTCCGGACCAGGTGAAAATCTATTTTTAGATCAGCTTTCCAGATTTCATCTATCAATAGACTGAAAATGTCGTTCCACCTCGGCTATTGCATAATCATTATTTGCCGACGTATTAAGGAATGATAGCGAGAATGGGTGTGCTAGTTTTGAGATGAGCTGTACCTGGCGGATAACTTGGAGGAGTGGCTATGATAATGTGACGGGGGTCGAGTTGCCATCGACTAGCACTCAAGCCAAAGCTTACACATAAGCAATAGAGTCCGTCAGCAAAATGAAAATTTTGCTATGAGTAAGCTATGAAGTTTGACCGAGCCATTACATAACGAGATAGAGAAGAAAAGCCAACTGCCTGAAAGTTTGTATGAAGTCTTGATTTTAAGTTTTTTAAATTGTATAGCTATGGTAAACCATAGGGGTTTCCCCGATCTAATAAGATAGGTAAACGGAAAATGTTTGTGACTATCAAGACATCAGTGTACAAGTACAAAACGGACCAATCAAAATCAGCTTTGTTCGTCAGCTTTTTAAAACTGTAAAGTTCAATGCAACCAGTTGTAGGAAACTTAAGATATGTGAAAAAGAAGCACCTATGAAATACCTATACCTATAAAATACCAAATTTTTAAAAATTCTAAAAAAAAAATAAACCTGGAAAAAAACCACAATTCTTTAAATAAATGTAAATCTCTAAATCTATCAGAAAAAGTCTTTTTTGGCGACAGCAGAAAAACAAGTTGAATTTCGTCGAATAGTATTATATGCAAAACAAAATAAAAGCCGTGTTTATAAAGGTGAAAAAGTTGAACTTCTCTTATGCCAGGGAGATAGCTTCTTTTAGAATGAGTCTGCCAAACTCACTTTAACACCATCTGTTCGGCCAAATTTTGGCCGGAGCATTTGGTGGTGAAGGAGTTTAAGGCAAAGAAGAAGACTAGGCCCCTAACAACTCAGCCAAAAAATCAGACCAATGCAACCAATCTTCATCTTCCCGCTCTATCTCCATCAGTGACCTATCAGAATGTTCGAGGCTTCAGGAAATTGCCGATCTTGTTGCCCGTTTTTTCCAAACTACCTATTCGCAGGATGCTTACTTTGGTCAGCCGTATCCATACGGCTTACCGAGCTCGAACGGCATTTTCAGTCCCTTGTTAAATGAAAGCTCATTGCTTCATGATCTACGAATAATGAAGCGGGTTTTTACCGGGTCCGGACGGAGTTCCCAGCTTTATACATAGGTACTGTGCCGAGTGTCTGTATGGGTCTCTTCATGCTTATCCCCGATATGGAAGGAGTACTTTATAATTCCTCTCCATAAGAAAGGTAGCAAGTCTGACGCAAAGAACTATAGAGGTATATGTGTTCGAGAAAATTTTAACTCCGTACCTGCAGCACCTATGCAGATCACTTATATCTAAAGTTCAACATGGATTTATAAGGCGGATATCGACCACTACTTTCAAAATAATTTACAGACGAATGTTGTTTACACCGATTTTAGTACAGCGTTCGACTCTGTAGACCATTGTCTCCTAGCACAAAAATTTGACCTTTTAGGGTTCCCGCCCAATCTCCTGAGATGGATCTCTAGCTTACCTTTGTTGTAGGTCTCAAGGAGTCATTTTCAAAAACTCCCAGTCCTCTTACTCCGCCCCTTACTCTTTACACTCTTTATTAATGACCTGCCTTCTGTATTAACATACTCTTGACTACTTATGTATACAGATGATGTTAAGCTCTGTGTCAAGTATAAGGACATTTCTTTTCAATCCAGGTTGCAATCCGATCTCGATAGATTTCAGTCTTGGTGTTGTGCAAATTTATTAAACCTTAATGCTTCAAAATGTAAAGTAATGACTTTTCATCGCTCCAGCGCCTTTCTGGTTCCTTACACTCTTTGTGGTCGTTCTCTTGAGAGAATTACCCGGGTTGATGATCTTGGTGTTCTATTAGATCCCAAGTTAAAGTTTTCAGAACACATTTCTACTATGGTGAATAAGGCGATGGGCGTGCTTGGGTTTATAAAGAGGTGGTCAAAGGAATTTGACGACCCCTTTATAACAAAGACTCTCTACACCTCTCTGGTTCGTCCGATTTTAGAATACGGCTTATGTGTATGGTGCCCTCAGTACAACGTACATCGTGACCGTATAGAATCAGTTCAGAAAAACTTTTTACTTTTTGCTCTTCGCGGACTCAACAGGGATGCAGGTTTGAGATTGCCGTCTTTCCCTAATAGGTTGCTTTTAATAAACCTTCCAACCTAAGCCAATCGCAGGTGTGATCTTTGTGCACAACTTGATAAAGGGTGACGTAGATAGCCCTGACCTGTTGAGCCGCATAAATTTCTCGATTCCTATTAGATGCACTAGAAACTATATTAAGTTGTTTCTGCCGCTTTTTAGATCGAATTATTCGTAGCATAAACCTTTTAGGGTCCTATTCTCGGATTTTTTAACCAAAAAAGAAAATGAAAACGAGAGGAAGAAGTCTTTGCCGCAGCTTTTCTTTATACCCGTTATTCAGTCAGTATATATATGAACTAACGATTTAAGAAATTTATTATATGTACATATGTTCGTAAAACGGACAAATTAAATTTTCGCCAAAAGAGAAAATTTCAAAAAATTTAGTCGATCCCTATGGAAGATTTTTATATATGTATATTAGATGTTTTCTCTGCTCATTTTTGTTTCTTAACTTCCAAGACCTTCGCTGCCGTCCACGACTGGGATCCTCTTCGCATTATTGAAATTGGTGTACTCTGAACCGTTGATGAGGACGACCCAGTCAAAAGTCACTAGGTATTTTCCGCAATGCTACGCTCGGGACCATCATCGGCGACAACGGTGACGTCGTTGATTATTACAATACCCTCGTCCACCTCCAAGATTGTGTACCGCAGTGGGCCACAGCATCAAAATGCAGCTGTTGTGCGCAACTAGTCGATGGTGCCTCCTTGCAGAAGGCTTATGTTGGGGGCCCCATACACGAAGAGACGGCGATGCAATGCCTTTGTGCGCGACTGGGAAGATGGTTTTTTTCTTGCAAATGAACTTAGGTCTAGGTACTTCTATTACAAAAACGATTAATTCCTTGTTAGCTAGTGCCGTCAAATTTACAGCGCCCAATAGTTGATTTACGCTGATATCTGTGGAACCTTTTCTCAAAATCGCCTCTAAGTCATCACTGTCGATGATGGCTGGGTTAACAATATTTATTTTTTTTGCCAAGGTGGTGGCGATCATTATGTTCTGTAATTCAAGCGTCAAAATTATATTTCTGGTTAGAAGGTTCTCATATAGGTGGGAATTATTAATTTCCACTTTACTCCAATTTACTTTTAGCAATTTGTTTACGTCCTCGGTGAGGGCATTGATTTGTGTTTGAGTTCTCGAGTTGATAGTTATCTGCTTATTGTTCGTACTCAATCTGTCTCGTTTGCTGTAAGTAATCAAAGTCCGGAGTCCCTGCGATAACTTTCAGCGCTGACCCCAGGATGTTCGGGCTCCTCGCATACCTGTGGTTATTTCCCAGTGCCGCAGTCAGTGTCAGTAGGTGTCCGTTAATTCTATTGTCTCCTGAATGTACTGTTCATATTCCGTTTAGTTCGTGACATGTTTTATGTTCAAAGATGAACACATTATCGTACTTAAAGAAGAATAAGAGTCTTTACACATTCACGGAGATAAACATAAAACCAATCTATTCTAAGTAAAAGACATACATAAAGTATAGAGTTTATGACTGTTAGGGTACGATCAACTCAGGTCAACTCATTAACAAACACGACATCCCAAAGTCAAATGCAGTAAGCAATTAAGACCCTATTTAGTAAAAAAATACTGATGCTTGCATGCAATCAGTTGGTCACTCACAGCAGCGTTGCAGCCGATCCGTGGGTCTACCGATAAAAATAGAATAGAAAATTGTCCCCATCTCACATTGTAAAATTACATATAAGGCCCGACGTTGATGAAATAAAACCAGATTGGCCGATCGGCCATTCGAGGCCGAAACCTCGAATAATAACAAAAAGAAAACCCCAACATCAAGTGCTAAAGAAACTGTAGATCAGCAGAAACAAATCAAGCGGCCGAATAACAACAGAGTGACTAAATCTGACATAAAAAAAAGGTTGTGATTGTTAGAGCAACTGAAATTGGTTGTTGCAAAAAAACAAAAACCAGTGCTATCGACCAACAACGGAACACAGCGTAAACAATAGCAGCAAAGATCAGCCGCCACAACAACAGCAATAACGGCGAAAGACAGCAGCAGCAACAAGAGAAGAAAATCATCAGAAAAGTCAGAAATTTAAGTTACTATTAAGTTAAATAATTAGTACAAGATGTTGTCGATACATATAAAGCTACTAGGCGCAGGGCAAAGTAGCTAGTGAAGTAAAGACGATTGAATCTGGTAGCAGCTGGAAGCAGCGACGTAATCCGTAGGCTAAAAGAGCTGAAAAATATAGGGACAGAAAATAATTCTGAGCTAATAGTTTGTGGAGTAGTCGATCATGACTACTTCCAGAAAAAGCAGTTTCAACAAATTTAAAAAAAATATAGACGACATAGAGAAAAGTTATGTCAAAGCAAATTCGACAGAAACTGCAAAAATACAGGGTGAGACTGGAACCTTGAAGAGAGACTTAGAGCCAAAAGTTGACCAAAGTCTTCAAGAAGTAGTTGAGGA
This sequence comes from Drosophila affinis, assembly GCA_037356375.1. Taxonomy (NCBI): domain Eukaryota; kingdom Metazoa; phylum Arthropoda; class Insecta; order Diptera; family Drosophilidae; genus Drosophila; species Drosophila affinis. Next base: position 21,263,490 of record JAZHFB010000003.1, read on the forward strand.
TTTTGGCAGATTAGAAGAAGATCGAAAAAATAATTTAAAACAAGCTCAAAAGGAGTTAGATCAGACTGGCTGGTGCGAGTGCCAAATAAGAAAAGAGGGATTAGAATACCTTAGGAAAAAACTCTATAAAAATGTTAAGGATTATTATAAAAGGTATGAATTAAATCTCAAATTCGACGATGAGGTCGCCGATTTGGATTTTGAGTTTCAGTGCTTATTAAGAGCCATTAAAACGAGGATGCAGGAGATTACTGATGAAAAAAGTAGCGTCAGTAAAGAGGCAGTAGTAAAAAAGGAAAATGAGGATTTTTTAGTTCTTCCAAAGGCAAAAGTATGAGGATGAGGAAAATGAGGATTTTCCAGTTCTTCCAAAGGCAAAAGTACCTACATTTTCAGGATAAGATAAGGAGTGGGACGGGTTTTCACAATTGTTTAGTGATATAATACATAATAGAGATGGTCTGAGTACATCTCTAAAATGTACATAATTAAAAGGTTGAAGCAAAGAGTATGGTTGCTCACCTATTGATCCTGTCGAGAAAATAAACGAAAAATATTTTCGGATCAGCTGAATCGTTGTCTAGCATTGGTAAATCTAGCAGCAAAACAAATTTAGATGTTTTCGGACTCAATAAATGAGGCGATTCATCTTATCAAATTAAAGTCACAATTAACAGAAGAAGTTGATGTGATATTTGCCCACATTATATTGAAAAAATTCAATAAAAATTTCTTACAATTATATGAAAGTCATATAAAAAAGACGAAAGAAATTCAAAGGTTGCCCGATGTAATGGAATTTCTAGAACAACGGTACACTTCTCTTTACTCATTGCAGGAGGAAGAGAAGAAGCCGTTGAAAAAATGAGTGCAATATAGTAGCAGCATTAAAGAAAATTGTCTGCTATGCAAAATGGCAGGCCATACAATAATGCATTGCTATTGGTTTAAGAGAATGAGTCCGATAGAAAGAGGCCAGGCTATACAAAAACAGCGCCTATGCAAAAGATGCTCTAGGCATGATATTTATAAGAAATGCTCATCGGAAATGTTTTGTGGGATTTGTAAAAAACCCCATCATACGATGCTCCATATTCCCTACGAAAAAAAGGGGAAATTTTAACACTTGTTTGACAAAAAAAAACAAGCGTTCTTAGCTACGGCAATTATACAAGTAAGAGCGGTAAGTGGTGGCTATGAAAATCGTAGAGCATTGATTGATTGTGGTTCGCAATGTACCATAATTTCAGAGGAAGCCGCTTTACCTATAAAGTCTTTCAATATTGACAAAACAAAATGGCAAAATTATGTGTTGGCTGACCCTATTTTTAATAAACCAGGTAGGGTTGATATAGTTATTAGGGTAGATCTGTACGCCCATGTTGTAAAAGACGGAGTAGTAAAAATAGATGGACTACTTGGTCAGAATACAGAATTCGGATGGATTATATCCGGTTGCAACAAAACAAAGGGTGATAAATTGATTGTGGCAAGCGTTTCTGGGAAATGGAAAGCGAAAGTTCTGATGAGGAAGAAGATGTTTGCGAGAAGCACTTCTCGGAAACCACAAAAAGAGATGAGAATGGAAGATATGTGGTAAAAATACCATTTAAAAAAGATAAGGATCTCGCAGATTCAAAAGCACAAGCTATAACGCAATTGTATAATGTAGAAAAAAATCTCAGCAAAAATGAAAAGTTAAAATTATATAAAACTCATGCATGAATATGTATATGAATTTAGGACATATGGTAGAGTCAAAAAAGAGGGAAAATATTATTTGCCCCAACAAGGAGTCATAAGAGATTCCAGTCTAACGACAAAACTCAGAGTGGTTTTTGATGCGTCAGCAAAAACAACAAATAACAAAAGTCTTAATGATGTCATGTGGGTTGGACCAAGAATCCAAAAAGACATCTTCGATATTATAGTGAAATGGCGTAAGTGGCCATATGTAGTATCTGCGGACATTGAAAAAATGTACCGGCTAATTAAAGTTGATGAAGAAGATCAACATGATTTACATATAATCTGGAGAGACGCTCCAAATGAAATAATTAAAGAAAATAAGCTTACAACCGTAACGTACGGTACAGCTTCAGCACCCTTCTTAGCTACTAGAGTGCTTGTTGCAATAGCTGATAATTGCAAAAATAATGCAATTAAAGAAATCATAAAAAATTATTTTTATATGGACGACCTGATGACAGGTGCCGATTCCATATCAGATGCCAAAAAGCATGTAAAGGAAGTTACCCAGGAGCTCGATAAGGTTGGGTTTAACTTAAGAAAGTGGATAAAAAATATCCCAGAGATTGTTGAGGGCGTTAGAGATAACGAAGAAAATAAAGTATTAACCATTGAGGAGAATGAATCCGTCAAAACATTAGGACTTCAATGGGAGCCAGTTAGAGACGAGTTTAGGTTCAATTTCCATTATGGACCTATTAAGAAAACTAACAAGAGAATAGTTTTATCCACCTTAGCTAAAATGTACGACCCCTTAGGTTGGTTGTCCCCAGTTACAATTGTCGGAAAATTGTTTATGCAAAAACTTTGGCTACACTACTCGACAAATTTCAACTTTTTTTTTCCGCTGTCTCCAAAAATGACTTTTTCTAATAGATTGGGAGATTTAAAATTTTTTTAAGAATTATGGTTTTTTTTTCATGGAGTAGTTTTTTTTTTAAGAATTTTTAAAAAATCTGGTATTTTTTGTCATAGGTAGTGCTTCTATTTTTCACATAACTCTCGTTTCATACAACTGGTTGTATTGAACTTTACAGTTAAAAAATGCTGATAAATGCAGCTATAAATCCGACTCAGACACTTTGTAGCAGAAACTTAACGTCTGGCAGATATTAAGCTTCCAAATTGAAATTTCGTCATTTTTTCCGGTATTTTTTACCCGAAATTTTGACTTTGAAACTTCTGGAAAAATCGAAAAAAAAATAAATGAATGCCTTGATTTTTGGTTTTAGATAGACACATTAATTACGCGTCGTTTAAGGTATCGCTTATAAAAATATAAAATCAAACGGCTAAGTTATAACCGTTTGACCAAAACGACCCAAATCTCATTTTATCGGAACAAATACCGAAAAATACTTGAATTTATTTAAGTGTTATGATACTTAAATATTTTTATTGTTATTGCTTGTTACTATTTTTAAAATGGTTTGTCTGTCTTCTTTTGTCATTTAAGTCAGATTCTTTTATGAGAGTCCACACATAGTCGCCCAACATATTCTCATTCCAAACACCTAGATACCGTCGTTCCATAGCTTTTAATTGTTGGTGAAATCTCTCTCCGTGTTCATCACTAACATCCCCAAGGTTTGGCGGAAAAAGTCTAAGTGGGAGTGCAGGAAATGGTTTTTGAGTGAAATGTTGGCTCCAATTTGTTCATAATTCTTAAGTAGGTCTTGAACGATATTAACGTAATCATCTTTCTGTTACCAAGAAAATTTGTTGTAACCAGTTGGAATGAGTTCCAGGCTGCTTTTTCATTCGTAGATAAAATATTTTCAAATCCATCATCTTTTAGTAGTTTTCGAAATTGGGGGCCATCAAATATGTACGCCTTCTTTAACTTTTGCCATCGACAGACGTGGAAAAACAGTTTGGAGGTAATTCATCGATTCACCTTCGTTATCCAGTGCTTTAACAACATTTTTTATCAGTCCTAGCTTAATGTGCAATGGTGGTAATATAATGTCTTGGACTGTCACAAGAGCTGCATTTTGTACGTTGTGATGTCCCAAAGTATTTTCGTTCCGTTTTTCCCAGTTCTTTCTTGAGTAATGCTCTTTTCTATCTCGGCTATCCCATAGGCACAGGAAGCAACGGTATTTTGTATAACCGCCCTTCAATCCAGTTAGCATGGCTACAACTTTTAAGTCACACGCGACCTTCCACTGGTGTTCTTTATATTTAATATTTTCTAACAATTTAGTCATTGTTTGGTAGGACTTTTTCATATTAACAGCATGGGCGATGGGAATAGACGGCTTTTGATTTCCATTGTGTAGCAAAACAGCCTTTAAACTTTCTTTACTGCTGTCAACAAATAACCTCCAATCGTTTGGGTCGTAATCTTCACCCAGTTCCCTGAAGAGGCCGAAAATGTCGTGACAAACGCACATGTCATCCTTCGTCATATAAAACTGTGCGTGAACCAAGTGACGCGTCCGGAAATTAGTATAAAGAGGAAGGAAGGAATAAGGAATAAAACTGTCCACAACACTTACACCCCAAATAAATATAACCAGGTAGGATATATATCCGATATATATCAATACTTAAGACTCGGTAAAACCAAAATTACAGGTCCTTTTTGTTTTTTGCAATCCCATTTTGGAAGTTGGACCAAAAACGTACCGGACGGTATTTTTTCAGGTAAAAGTCATTTTGGGTCGTTTTGGTCAAACGGTTATAACTTAGCCGTTTGATTTTATATTTTTATAAACGATACCTTAAACGACGCGTAATTAATGTGTCTATCTAAAACCAAAAATCAAGGCATTCATTTATTTTTCTTTCGATTTTCCAGAAGTTTCAAAGTCAAAATTTCGGGTAAAAAATACCGAAAAAAATGATGAAATTTCAATTTGGAAGCTTAATATCTGCCAGACGTTAAGTTTCTGCTACAAAGTGTCTGAGTCGGATTTATAGCTGCATTTATCAGCATTTTTTAACTGTAAAGTTCAATACAACCAGTTGTATGAAACGAGAGTTATGTGAAAAATATAAGCACTACCTATGACAAAAAATACCAGATTTTTAAAAAATTCTTTAAAAAAAAACTACTCCATGAAAAAAAAAAAAACATTCTTTAAAATTTTTAAATCTATCAGAAAAAGTCATTTTTGGAGACAGCGGAAAAGTCGTGTCGACTAGTGCTATCAGACAAATATTGGGATGAAGAACTATCAGATCAGGATACTGTATGCCAAAGTAGATGGTGCTTTAATTAAAATAGCCAGCAAAAGCAAGGTTAATCCGAAGAAGAATCGGAAAACGATTCCCAAATTAGAACTGCTGCTCATCTTCTAACGAAATTGATACAACGAGTAAAAATAGCGGTTAGAAGTGATGCAGAAAGTTACGCCTGGAGTGATTCTACGATCACTCTAGCCTGGATAAAAAACGGAAACAATAAAGACAAGTTTATTAGACGTCGAACGGACGAAATAAGAAAAGTTAAAGAAATTAAATGGAGACATGTCAAGTCTGAAGACAATCCAGCAGATGTAGCGTCAAGGGGAATTAGTGCAGATAAGCTGAAAGATTTTGAAATGTGGTGGAAGGGTCCGCAATGTTTGGTAAAATCTAGGAAAGATTGGCCAAAAGAGGAAATTTTAGAAAAAAGAGTTATTGGCACAACGTTTATAATCGATAAAGCTAATATAATTAAAGAGTTATTGCACAAATACTCGTGTATGCATAAACTAGAAAGAGTCATTGCATATGTATGAAGGTTTATTCAAATCAAAACCAAAAATAAAAAATTTTCCCCACATTTGACGGTCAATGAGATTAAGATCGCCAAAATACTAGTATTGAAAAAACAACAAGCTATTCAATTCAGTGCAGAGATATCTAGCCTAATTAATAAAAAAGAAATAGAAACAAAAAGTAAGATATTAGGCTTAAATCCATTTTCAGATAAAGATGGATTACTGCGAGTTGGAGGTAGATTACAAAACGCGAACGCAGAATTTGAGGTTAAACATCCCTTGATTTTAAATAAGTGTCACTTGACTTAATTATCAATAATGCACATAAAGAAACATTACACGGTGGAATTAATCTGATGCGTAATTATATCCAGCGAAAGTATTGGATATTTGGGCTTAAAAACTGTTTGAAGCTACAGCTTAAAGAGTGTGTTACCTGTGCTAGGTATAGGCAGAATACAGCACAACAAATTATGGGAAGCCTGCCGAAACATAGAGCAACCATGTCGCACCCCTTTACAAATACAGGGATAGAATTCGCCGGAACTTACCATATCCGGTGCTCTAGAAACCGTGGGCAAAAATCTTATAAGGGATATATTGCCGTGTTCGTGTGCATGGCGACAAAGGCTATTCATTTGGAAGTCGACAATGATCTAACTTCAGACGCCTTTCTGTCTGCACTTAGAAGATTTTTTTTTAAGAAGAGGAAAATGTGCAAAAATCTTTTTCGATAATGGAACCAATTTTGTAGGAGCTTCGCGCAAATTAGACGAAGAATATCAGAGAACCCTTAAGGACTATATAAAAGTGGTTCCAATATTAGAAAGAGAACAAATCGAGTGGCACTTTATCCCCCCGGCAGGACCTCACTTTGGAGGTATTTGGGAAGCAGGGGTAAAATCAGTGAAATATCACTTGAAAAGAGTGATTGGGGATAATAATTTAACCTATGAGGATATGGCAACCCTCTTATGTCAAATTGAAGCTGTAATAAATTCACGACCGTTGTATAGCTGTATACACACACAAATGATATTGACGATTTGAATGTTTTAACACCAGGTCATTTTATTATTGGAAGGCCAATATATGGTCCCATAGAAACAGTATCAGATGAAAGAAGTGGAAATCCGGATAGATGGAAATTAATTCAAAAAATGAAGAAATAATTTTGGATTAAATGGAAAAGTGATTATTTACACACTCTGCAACAAAGAAATAAATGGAAAAAGGAGTGCAGAATATTAAAAAAGGACAGATAGTATTAACTAAAGATGAAAACTGTCATCCAGCTAGATGGCCTTTGGAGAAGATAGAAGAAATACATAAAGGTAGGGACGATAGAGTCAGAGTAATCACTATTAAACATCAAGGCGGGTCAATTAAAAGACCTATCACTAAAATTGTCCGTTAGCTGAAATTGAGTTTGAAGAAATGGACTCAGAAAAGCCTCCAATGGAAACCAGAAGTACTCGCGGCACACCTCAAATACCCAAGCTAGGTCTAGGCTATTTTGCCAATCATCAAATGCAAACATAGCGGCCAGAAGCAAAGCGAGGTGGTCAATTGAAAAAATGAACAGTTCCGCGTCAATATATTTGGACCCGATGGGAGACGTAGAAATAATAGCCTCATCTTGGGATCTGATTGTCTATTATAATATGGACCCGTATTTTCTAATGATCAGAAAAGGGAAAGAATTGAAGAACAATGCAATGATGTTTTAGATAACACTAACAGACAAATTGCAGATCTAGAGGAAAACAATAAATTGTTTATGGCTCGGGATAACAAAAGAAAGAGACGAGCACCATTTGAGTTTATGGGGTCACTTTATCAAATATTATTCGGAATAATGGACGACGAAGATAGGGAAACTTTGGAAGCGAATATGAAAAATTTATTAAAAAACCAATATAATCTAGACGATTTAATTAAAAGACAAACGTCAGTGGTAGAGTCAACAATAAATATTCTCAAAAGAACTACTGAGGAAATAAATGTCAACTTTAGAAGTATGAGCACCAGAGTAGAGAGCATAACGGAGGCTTTAAAAGAAAGTTACTATGTATACAAAGAATCTATTAACTTCTTTATGGTAACAAAGCAACTAGGTTCAATGATTGATGAGTGCGATAAAATCCAAGCAGGAGTATAAGCCTGCTGATATGTATTAATCATGATAGACTAAATCCAAATATCTTAAAACCGATGCAGTTAAAAGCAGAAATAACAAAAATAAAGGATAGTTTATTAGAAACACTAGTTCTTCCAGGAAAAAGAATAGGGATGGAATTGAAGGAAATTTACAGCCTATTAACCGCAAAAGGAATTTTCGTATTTTGGTAGACACCCATCCCATTTGTTTAGGAATATCAGGGATTGATCAGGGTCGATTTGAGCTCCAGGTACTTAGTATACTATTTCGAAATTGATTCTTTTCATTCGATGACTGAAGCTACATACTTTGAACAAATGCCAAAAATGGCAAACGAATAAAAGAGTATGTGAAGGTAACACTAGTCGACACGACTTTTCCGCTGTCACCAAAAATTACTTTTTCTGATAGATTTGGATGCATAAAATCTTTAAAGGAATGTTTTTTTTTTTCATGGAGTAGTTTTTTTTTAAGAATTTTTAAAAAAAATTTTATTTTTTGTCATAGGTAGTGCTTCTATTTTTCACAAAACTTAAGTTTCCTACAACTGAACTTTGCAGTTAAAAAACGCTGACAAATGCAGCTATACATCCGCCTCAGACACTTTGTAGCTGCAACTTAACGTTTGGAAGATATTAAGCTTCCAAATTTAATTTTCATAATTTTTTCGGTATTTTTCCTCGAAATTTTGACTTTGAAAGCTCAGGAAAAGTCGAAAAAAAATATTTGAATGCCTTGATTTTTGGTTTTAGATAGACACATTAGTTAGGCGTCGTTTAAGGTATCGCTTATAAAAATAAACGGCTAAGTTATAACCGCTTGAGCAAATTTTCATTCAATGAATTAATTCAAATCAAGAAATAATTGATCTACCTTAACAAGGAATTTTAACTATAGTGAATGGTTGCACTGTTCGAACAGATGATAAAATATTAATACCTCATCACAGTATTGATTCAGAAAACTATGATGCAATTTCATCCTCTTATATAAGTAATATAAGTAAAATGCCGAAAATTGTTTGGAATCCAATATCTGTACCGTTAATTAACCATACGAATGAAATTAATAAATTGCAAAACGAATTAACACTGTTAAAAGAAGGTCATCATGAATTGAAAGGACTTAAGTTCCCGTATGTGTCTGGACATGCAGCTTTGATAATCGGAATAATAATTATGTTAATATTAATAATATATACCATAAGAAGAATTAAGGTAGTGCGAAGACTGCAAGCAATAGCACTTCCCTATTCATTGTAACATACTTTAAGATAATCATCGACAAGAAAACAAAAAAATGTACACATAAAAATAGAAACTAAACCATGCCACTTCTGGCCCTTTGCAGAATGTTCAAAACATGAACTCATAATCGTACTTAAAAAATAAGAGTCTTTACACACTCACGGAGATAAACACAAAACCAATCTATTCTAAGTAAAAGACATACATAAAGTATAGAGTTTATGACTGTTAAGGTGCGATCAACTCATATCAACTCATTAACAAACACGACATCCCAAAGTAAAGTGCAGTAAGCAATAAAGACCCTAATTTAGTCAAAAAATACTGATGCTTGCATGCAATCAGTTGGTCACTCACAGCAGCGTTGCAGCCGAATTGTGCTTATTTGTCTCAAATTGTCTTTGTATACCTTTTAATAAGAACGGTGGTCCCTAGATCTGCTTCTAGCCTTTGCTCCCCGCAGAGGGGAGTTAGCTTGTTTCCTAACCTCCTGTTAGCTTTTACTAGGACTTGTTCTCCCACATCAAAGGTCCTATTACGTCTGTTTCGGTTGTTTCTATCAATTTTTTTCAATTGGGCCTTTACCAGTTTTAACATTATCTCTTCTCCAAGGTCGCAATTTGCGTGGACGGCATCCATGGGCGTCTTGTTTGTGACGGAGTGGATGGTTCGGTTGTATTCGATGGTCGCTAGAATGACTAGCTCGACCGTATCGTCAACCTCGCGCTGCTACTGCAAACACCTGGCAATTGCTTTCTAGGGTGTCTGTCATATTAAGCCTTCTTTCACTTCGTCATTGACGAAGTCAGTGGCCCCTACAGGAAGAGGGTACATCTTTGAGAAGATCGGCTTCTCATCCTCGGTCCTAATTGTGGCTACTATTGCCGTATTAAAGGACAGCATTTCAGTTGTGTCAGCAAATTCCTTTCTACGGTTGGACATAATTTTGAGAAATTTGTGCCTTACTGCTGGTGGAACTTCGATATCGTCTATTTTAATTTTTTCAGATTTATGATGGAAGTGGAGTTTCTTTGTTTCCAAGTTTATGTTGACGCCGGCCTTGTTTAGCGTGTCAAGCCCTACGTTGCCATCAAAAGTTGATAGCTCTGGCAAGATAAAAAACGGGCTTTTGATGCCGAACATGGTTAGGAAACCTTTTTGATTTACTTTGTTGAAGCCGTGTAGGGACATTACAATGAATGGGGCTTCTACAGGGACAATTCCCTGAAGTTTTTTTTGTGGATTTATGTAATTTTTTGCGGCCTCAGTATCTATTAAGATGTTTACTGTTCTCCTCGCAACTGTTCGCTTAACGAACGGGAGCAGAGACTCTTCCCTAAAAAATTAACAGTATCACTTTCGTATCGCGCATTGTTCTCCTCAACGATCTCCTCCGCCACCTCAGACGCCAACTGATCGTACTGATCTGGTTCCCCTAAGTGATGTGATTAACCCGCTGTCCCCAGCCGGCCTCTTGAACGCACCCCGTTGGTGCCCGATAAAACGGTTTGTCCCAGCCGGTGGGCCTGAATTGGATCCCAGTTGCTTTTGAAAGTTAGTCGGTTGACGGAGCTTAGAGGAATATGGGTCGACATCCATAATTTCTACTTTATCTTGGCAACGGTGACCATTTGTTTGGTGAGTGTCTTGATTAGTCGTGTAGAAAAAGTTTTTTGATTGTCTTTTGTAGTGATCGGGCTCATTTTGCCTACCCTGTTTGTATCTGTTTCTGTTCTGCCCCTAGTTTTCTAGCTCTCTTACGTAATTCGCCGCAAAGTTCTGCCTATCGTGATTGGCCTCAATTTTCATTGTTCCAAGGCTAGAGCTGATGGCTTAGACTGCGCCGCAAACAGTGTGTCAGTGACGCCTCTTCTTCGGCCTGAAATGAAGACACGGAGAGCGTCGGCCCTATACTTTTCATTAGTGTATGCCGCCTGTGCAGCGTCCTGTGACATGATTGTCTTGTTTGTGAGGAGAGTGAGTTTCTTCTCAACCTGTGCAATTAAGTGATGGACATGCCCCCCTGGCGGAGCGTGGCAAGCTCTTGTTCTAGCAGGTGCAGTGGACGCTTGTCTGCAAACGTGAAATCGAGACGATTTAAGATTGCCTCAAAGTACAACATGTTGAATGATGATAAGAGTGAGTCGGCGGAGCCTCTAATCTTATTCCTGATTATGAGGACCGCTTGGTAATGTTTTGAACTACCTACATACCCTTCGTATAGTTTATAGGAAGCCTTTGCTGCCTGGCGCCAGAAGACGTACTGTTCCTGGGCCCTATGGAAATCTGGCAGCGATATGGCGGCTTCAATCTCTTCCGCATTCATTATTTCTATTATTTCCTCTGGTCCAACTTGAAAGTCTAAACTGAGTTCTTCGAACAACTCTTTTTACTCGTTGATGTTATTGTAAATGGGCATATAAACATTCCTTTCAGTTTTCGTCCTACCGTTTCTCTCTGTCTTTTTCGTAGGTTTATTTCAGCTGCGCCGGGCCGCTGTTATTGTTTGTTTATTTTAAGAGTCAAATTTGAGCTCCCTTCCTTTTTATTGTCCGCCCCCAACGATGTGGTGCGGTGTTAAGTTTCCTACTTACACTTATCGCGACAAAAGGGGCAGGGGAAGAAAAAATATTCTGAGAAATTTGGATGCTTGAACGTTTTATTTGTTTGATTCTTTTCTTTTTATTCTTTTTGTTTTTGTTTTTTCGAATAATATTTCACTCTAAGTAATATTCTATAAGTTTTTACTTTATTTTAATTTGGCGATTGTTGATAAAGGGTTTCACTTACATGTTCCTCTTTTTTGGCTATGCTCTTGTTTGTTGTATTAATCTATCCCCTGTGGATGTTGTTCCGTAGCTCTTTACAGTTGTGCTGGTGTTAATTCTTACATGTCTATCTTCGCCGCTGCCCAAAGACGTCTGGCTTTGGTGTTTTTTTTACCCGGTATTCGAAGAGTACAGGGGTATATTAGATTTGTGGGGATAACAGTTGTGTGTAACGCCCAGAAAGAAGCGTTTCCGACCCCATAAAGTATATATATTCTTGATCAGCATCAATAGCCGAGTCGATATAGACGTGTCTGTCTGTCCGTCTGTCCGTCCGTCCGTCCATCTTCATTAGCGCCTATATCTCAGAGACTATAAAAGCTAGAGCAACCAAGTTTTGTTTCCAGTCTCCTGTGTTATCACACTACTCCAAGTGTATTTAAAATTTTTGCCCCGCTCCCTTTCGCCCGCATAAGGAACGAAAGTCTGTGGCATACACAATTTTGAAGATATGAGAAAACTAAATACGCAGAATCATAAAGGATGGCCATTTCTATCAGCGTGCTGAATTTTGATCAGATCTGATTATTAATATAGCCACAATGAAGAAAACCATTTCGAATGTCATCGTTCCCTCTCGCTCTCTCTCACACGTGACCCTATCTGCTTCGCCTATTCGTTTAAATGAGCGCCTAGGTCTCAAGGGCTATAAGAGCTAGAGCAACAAAACTTTCTATCCAAGCTCTGTGATATCACTTCATTATAAAAGTTTTTCAAAATTTTGACACGCCCCCTTCCGCCCCCACAAGGAACGAAATTCTGTAGAATGCACAATTTTTAAGATAAAAGAAAATCAAAGACGCTTTATCATAGAAAATAATCGTGTCTACAAGATTCCCGAATCTCGATAAGATTAAACTACTATTATAGCCAGAAGGAACAAATTAAATTTCAGTGGCTACTCACTCTCTCTTTCGCAAGCATTTCCACGTCACGAATATGTAGTTATACATATATTATACATGTAGAAATGTAGAAGCATATGTAAAAAAAAATGGAAACATGTATAAAAATGCCAGAAATGGTTTGATTTAATTTTTTTAAATATTCTTTTTTGCCCAAAATTTAATTCGTCCCTTTTGCGAACATATAATAAATTCCATAAATCGCAAGCTCGTATATGTAGATATGTCAGTATATACTGATTGAGTACCGGGTATAAAGTAGAGCCGAGCCTTTGCATGGGCTCACAACGTTCTCCCTCGTTTGGGTTGATTTTGGGTTGATTAATTATTTATACTTAGGGCTATGAGCTTCTTAGTGCAGCGATCTCTTTGTAGATCTACAGCGGACGCAGTTTGCGATTGTCTAATCTTGGAGCGGGCGTTGTCTCTGCGCTCTTTTGTTAGAATGGTTTTATATTTTCACCTTTTTAACTTATTCTTTTTATATTGAGCGGGCTTTGTCTCCGCACTCAATTGTTGATATTTGTATCTCGTTATTTTTTTGTTCATGTTTTGTTAGTTTAACCTATCCTTTACACTCGTATTGATTTTAATTATAATCTTTAATGATATTAATGCTGAAACAAGTACAAAGATGTGATTGAGTAATTAAGGTCCGCAAGGGGAGAACGAATGTGCTGTTGCCACTCGGCTAACCGCTAAAGACTGAACTTAAGTATCCTAAACATCTAGAGGCAAGCCCCTCGTTGCAGCCGACGACGCCCGTTGCTATTCAGTAAAAGTGAATATAATTTAAAACTTAAAGTGCTAAACATGTCACATTGAAAAGTAAATAGTTGAACACATTTATTCTTATACATTTTTTAGATAACTTTTTAATTTGCTGTTAAACAGTGGTGCGCTACTAATGGTTTTCAAAAAAGGTGGTGACTGACTCCAAAGTCCTGATAAAGAAGTGTCTATTCGAACAAGATAGTTTGGTTCTAAAGCAAGCAATGTTATTGATTGAAAAGCAACTTCTCAAACAGGTAATATGAAGTCTTAGTGAAGATAATTTTGTGAAGCTTTTTTAAGATAGTATAATTCGTCCAGTTATTTGTGTCCAAGTCAAATATTTTATTAGCAAAACCAGTAACGTAATCTGTACGACCTAATGAAGTATGAAATATGCTGTTAAAGGCTGCTTTCACCTCTTGCTGACTGGCGCCGAACACTTACAAAAAATGTCAATTTGTCAATTGTCAATTACAAGTTTACTTAAATTGTCCGTGTTAAGGTACTTTTTGTAGATAACTATACCATTAGACTTAGACGGATTTAGACATAAACCATTATTACTTGTCCACTTAGATACATAGGACAGTACATAATTGCTTAATCGAATACATTGAGTAATTTGACTAAGAGGACGACTCATACATTTGTTCATCGTCAGCGTACATATGGATATCACACATAGATAGAACTTTAGGCAGATACATTGTAAACAAATGCGGGCCTAGTACCGATCCCTGAGGATCACCTGTCACCTGACTAGAACATCAGATCTTGATTTATTTGTAATTACTGCTTCTTTTTTATTATTTCAGTGAGCGAACATCAATTTAATTGAAGTAGTGGAAAAATGATATAGTTTTGTTAACTTGGTTAGGAGCATCTTATGATTGACTATGTCAAAAGCCTTATTAAAGTCCAGTAGCGTTAAAAAGGTTACTTCACTATTGTCTCTACTATTTTAATTAAATAATCTAATTAATTATTGATGTCGTACATTTTCTACCTTATCTGAGACCGGACTGCTTATTTTTTAAAAGTTGATTTGCTTTTAGAAAGTTTTTTATTTGTTTCTCCATTATATTTTCAAAGGTTCTGGAGAGATATGGCAGTATTGAGATTGGTCTGTAGTCATTATTCGACTTGGGTATTGGTACTATTTTGGCTTCTTTCAACTGATCTGGGAAGGTCGAAGAGGTTATTGCAGTATTGCTTACATGTGTAATGTGCTGAATAATTGTTGGTAGCAATAGTTTAATGAATTTTTGATCGATTTCGTCTAGCCCGATGGCATTGGATATTATTTTTAACGTGGCTTCTAAGACTTCACACTGACTCACACAATTCAAACATATTAACATTCATAGACGTGACAGAACTTATATACGGAGCTAACAGGAATATTTAAGTTTAAAAATTGCTGATTTAAAGCATTAAAATCAAGGTCTTCATTTATCACAGATTTAGTTTTGCCTATCCTTAGGGTATTTAATGTTTTCCAAGTTTGTCTAGTGCTTATTTCACTTGCGAGTTTATTACCGTAATAATTTCTCTCGTCATTGGATATCAAAGTATTAACACAACATCGCGCTGTTCATAGCGTTTCCACTTGTCAAAATCCCCATTTTTCTTTTTTTTAATTGCACTTTTGATTTGACTATTAAACCAAGACGTGATGACTCGCTTTACAGTGCTTATGGTATGCTTTTAATGGTACAAATTTATTGTAGAGATAGCTAACGTTGGAGTTAATTAAATTTAGTTGGGTTTCAACAATCGGAGAAGCATATATCAAGTTCCAATCGCATAGACAACAATCTTTAATTAGCCTACTATAGTCATTGTTTTTGAAGTCTCAGTATTGGATGGTCTGTTTGTTACTGTCAATTTTCATATTATAAGTTAAAAATAAGAGAACTCCACAGATTTTCGTCCTTTAGCTTTAATAGTCTCTGAGATCTAGGCGCTAATAAAGACGAGCGGACAGACAGACGGACAGACAGACATGACTATATCGACTCGGCAATTGATGCTGATCAAGAATATATATTTTTTGTGGGGTAAGAAACGCTTCCTTCTGGCGTTACACATATCAACTATCACCACAAATCTAATATACCTCTATACTCTTCGAGTACCGGGTATAAAAAAATCAACAAAAAAACCAAACAGAGTCTGACACTCCCTAAATGTCAAATGGGAGCAATCCCCTGCAAGGGAAGGCATCGGCCCAAAATCCTCCACACTCACCTCACACCGGTCTGGGCTAAAGTGTCATTCGACCCGTGCCGAGAGTCAGCCTGGCTGGGGGCACGGTTCAAAAACTAGCCCAGTCTCGAACGGAGAGCTCAGGGACTTGGCAGCCCGCTGTTCTAATGAATCCTTACCCGGGCAACGTGGATCTCTGCCCGGGCTAACCGTTCCCTTTCTCTGCATCTCGTGGGATGTAAAATGTATAAAAATCTAAATCAAAAACGAGAGGGAACGTTGTTTCTTCTGGCCATAATATTGATCCGACCTGATCCATATTCGGCAATCTGGTAGATATGGTAATTTTTTATGATTCTGCGTTTTTGGTTTTCATTTATCTTAAAAATTGTGGATTCCACAGATTTTCGTCTTTTGTGGGGGCGGAAGGTGGCGTGGCAAAATTTTAAAACAAACTTGTGCTGGTTCGGTATTACAGGAGCTTGGATAGAAAGTTTGGTTGCTCTAGCTCTTATAGTCTCTGAGAACTAGGCGACACAAAATACGAATGGGCAAAGCGGATGGGGTCGCGTGTGAGAGAGAGCGAGAGGGAATGATGACTTTCGAAATGGTTTTCTTTATTGTAGCTATAATAATGATCCGATCTGATCCAGATTCAACACTCTGATAGAAATGGGCATTCTCTATGACTCTGCGTATTTAGTTTTCTTGTATCTTCAAAACTGTGTGTGCCACAGACTTTCGTCCTTTGTGCGGGCGGAAAGGGGCGGGGCGAAATTTTGAAATACACTTTGAGTAGTGTGATAACACAGGAGACCGAACACAAAACTTGGTTACTCTAGCTTTAATAGTCTATGAGATATAGGCGCTAATGAAGATGGACGGACGGACGGACAGACGGACAGACAGACATGTCTATATCGACTCGGCTATTGATGCTGATCAAGAATATATATACTTTATGGGGTCGGAAACGCTTCTTTCTGGGCGTTACACACAACCGTTATCCCCACAAATCTAATATACCTCTATACTCTTCGAGTACCGGGTATAAAAAAATCAACAAAAAAACCAAACAGAGTCTGACACTCCCTAAATGTCAAATGGGAGCAATCCCCTGCAAGGGAAGGCATCGGCCCAAAGGCCTGGCCCGACCAGCTCAACAGCAGGACAGACCTGTAAGGCGGAAAGCGCTGGGGTGAAACCGAGGGGGTCCCATCCCGAATCTGGGGTGGGTGGCAGACCAACTCCTAACACCGACAGCTAAGGCAGCTAAGTAACATTGCGGCTGCCCGACCTTCTGTTAAAGTGGAGGGAGATGATCTGCCTTCGACCAACGCCCAGGCCAAAAAACATACATACGCCGAAAGGAGGAGTGCAGGGCACATAATCCGTCGGCAAAATGCCAGCACGGAGGTCAGCCCATCAGCTAGCTGGCTCACAACCAAACAGACAACGGTCGCAGGAGACACCCGGTCCGGCTGCGAAAAGGTCAAGGGTGATGCCTAACATCTCCTTCGCGCAGATTGCCAAGTAGAGGACGCTGGCTGGCGTCCTCGATAAAGGTAGCGCGGAGGGCAGGATTCCAAGGAGCCAATAGAAGTGGGTGGAAGCGGCACTGGCCAACCACTGCTTCGAGCTGCTCGATAAAGACCCAGGGCCACCCCCAGTCTGCAAAGCCATGGGGTGGTTCCAGGTCAACATCAAAGTAGTTGCCTGCGAAGATAAGCGCTCCGTAAAGCTATATAAAGCAGCGGTGGCGCAGATCGGAGAGGTCTACGCTGGGGTGAAGCTCGTCGCTGTAGACTGGAGCGAGGTGCCCAGCACACGGGGGGCCAGATTATAGGTGCTGGCTACCTTCAAGGAGCCTGAGCGCATTCCAACGATGTTGCCAAGGTGCAACACAGCACTGCCAACCCAAGACTGGAAGGTAGTCAAGGTTGAGGAGACAAAGGGGCCGACGAACCAGGCCGTTATCATCCTCAACAAAGAGTCGCTGGCCCCCACAGAGGCAGAAAAATGAGAGCTGAACTTCGGCTTCAGCTCGGTCACCATAAAGGTGTATAAGTCAGACGCTGCCTCGGCCGAGGCTCGTCCTGTCGACAACCCAGTCGTGCAGGATGTTGCCTCGGAGATCGAGGCACCCGACAGCGAGCTGGAGCCGACAAAAGAAGACTACTCCTATGACGCAGAGCTGATGCGCGATTTTGGGGCGATGTGTCGGGATGATATATCCGACGACTCAGACGCCGACACTACAGTGGTGGAGATCCTTGAAGATGTCTCTGAGACTCCTTTAAATAAATCTACACCACTGTAAAGCAGCATCAGCAAGAGAGTACAAGCTCATTGTACCCCAAACTGAAGGTAAAACACCTAAATATCTTTCTGCTCCATAACTTTAGCAATGGCGACAACACAGCAGTAAGCCTAGAGCTAAAGCGGACACATCTGAGGCTGATGTCGTCCTACATGGCCCATGAGGAAAGCGATACTCCCAAGCGACAGCGAGAGGTCCAACACAAGCCTACTAATAGGCTGCGATGCCAATGCTCACCACACCCAATGGGGGAGCACGAACACAAATATAAGGGGTGAGTCACTTTTCAGCTTTATACTGAACTCGAACTTAACCATATGTAACCGGGGTAACGACCCCACTTTTATTATAAAAAACCGACAGGAGGTTATTGACCTCACTCTAGTGTCTCACAATCTGTCAGACAAAGTGGAAAGATGGAGGGTCCTAGAGGACCATTCCTTCTCCGACCACAGGTATATCGAAACGATTCTATCCTTCGAGAGCCCCAAACCCACCGACTACACTAACCCCAGGAAAACCAACTGGGTTAAGTATAGCTCGGTTTTGGAGGAAATACTCCCCAACGAGGCACCAATGAGCCCAGACACTCAAGACGATTTAGATCGTATAGTGTACAGGTTCACGGAAGCATACAATAAGGCTTTCACGGCGGCTCGCCTGCCACACAGGACAAGGGGCAAAAAGAAACCCCCCTGGTGGTCGAAACAAATCGACATCCTACGCAAGAGCTGTAGAACCAGCTTCAACAGAGCTAAAAGCGCAAACGAGGAGGAACATTGGGCAGACTACAAAGTCAGTCTCGGCCAATACAAAAAAGAAACACGAAGAGCAAAGAGGGCCTCTTGGCAAAAATTTTGCTCAGAAATAGAGGAGACGTCAGAAGCCGCCAGGCTGCGCAAGCTCCTCTCAAAAACCACCCCCTCGGTAGGGTATCTTAAGAGGAACAACGGGACGTGGACCAACTCCAGTGAGGAGTCGCTCCACGTACTGCTTGAAACCCACTTCCCTGGGTGCACAACCATCAAGCCGGCGCTAACCCAAAGGGGAGGCCAAATAGCCACGATGGACCATATTTTTACCAAACGGAACATAAGCTGGGCGGTAAACAGCTTTGACCCGTTCAAATCGCCAGGTCCGGACCAGGTCATTCCGGCCCAACTGCAAAAGCCCGGAGACCCAGCCATTAACTGGCTACAATGTATCTTTAGGAAGGTACTGGCGGTGGGGACCATACCACAAGAATGGCTGAAGGCGAAAATAGTCTTTATCCCCAAAGCGGGAAAGGCCTCGCACTCGACTCCAAAGGACTTTAGACCAATCAGCCTAGTCCTCAAACGCTGTCAGGAGCACAACATGCCTACCGGAAAGGAAGATCCACGGAAACGGCGCTCCACGAAGTAGTCTCAATTGTAGAGAAATCCCTACAACTCAAAGAATACTGACGTTGCAATCAGTTTCTCGGGGAAATACCCTCAAACACTCTGTGACCTAATGAGCACTAAGCTCGCGAGACTGTCAGAATGGAAATCGCGTGGCTTGGGAGTAAATCCTTCAAAAACGGAACTCGTGTTATGCACACAAACAAATACAAGGTTCCGCCCCTCAACTCTCCAATACTAAATGGATGCAGGCTCTCTTTCAGCGACAGCGCTAGTTACCTAGGGTTGGTAATTGATAAGAAGCTGAACTGGAACCTGAACGTAAAAGACAGAGTTAAGAAGGCTACGATAGCCCTATACTCCTGCAAAAAAGCTATTGGCTTGAAGTGGGGCATGAACCCGAGCGTAGTCCAATAGATATACCAAGCAATAGTAAGACCAATCTTAATCTATGTAGTTACAGTTTGGTGGCCGGCCTTATCAAAAGGATCGACAACCAAACAACTTGGCAGGGTTCAGCGAACCGCAGCTTTATGCATTAGTGGATTACGCACCACCCCGAACGATGCACTAAACGCCATCCTAAATCTCCAGAGCCTCGAGCTTGCGGGAAAGGAGAGGTCAGAAATTGCAGCGATACGTCTGAGAGACTCCGGACAATGGGCGTCACATACCAGGGGTCACTCATCTATACTTATCAGCAGTACCGTCCCATCGAAGACGGACTACTGCGTTCCAAGGGAACACACTGGTACCCCCTTCAATGTAATCATCCCTAGCAGAGACGAGTGGCTTGAGGGACCACCAGGCCAAGACATGGCCATAAGCATCTTTACAGATGGCTCGAAGCTGGATAACAAAGTTGGAGGAGGGATTTACTCCGAACAACTCGAAATCAGGCACTCCTTTAGGCTCCCAGATCACTGGCAGTGTGTTCCAAGCGGAAGTCATTGCGATCATGGGAGCACTGAAGCTCCTTCAAACAGCCGCAACGGCTTCACTGGCAGCAACAACCGTAAACATTTACAGCGATAGCCAAGCTGCGATCAAATCACTTCATGCGATTTCCTCGAACTCGGCCACAGTGGCAAATTGCCGCAAATCTCTTCACGAGATGGCCCATCAATTTGCCATCAGCCTTATTTGGGTCCCGCGTCACCGGGATATTGAAGGCAACTGCAGGTCAGACGAGCTGGCCAGATCTGGTACCTCAATACCCCTTCTCCAGGACAAGGAGGATATTTGTATGCCAATGGCCACCTGTAAGCTTATCATAAAAGAGCTATATAAGCGACGAGCAGACGATCCGCATAGCTCGGTAAACATGGCCGACCATTGACAGGAAACGCATACCAGAGCTACATATGTAAGCTCGGCAGAAAAAGGTGCAGCGAAGTCAACCGCTCCCTTACGGGGCACTGGCACCACACTAACGTGCTGGGAGCCCCATACAACGATTTTTGCCAAAGCTGTAGAGATGAGGAGGAGGAGGAAACGGTAGAGCACCTGTTCTGCTCCTGTCCAGCTCTCAGCAGGAGAAGACTACAATACCTGGGCATGCCCTATGTCTCAGACATTTCAGAAATGTCCAAAATCTGTCCCAGAAAGATTGCGAACTTCATAAGAGCGTCAGGATGGGATAACTGCTGATATGTTAAGGTCTCATGAGATGGATAAGGTGAACACTTCCTGCGGTACCACAAAGGGCTGAAACCGGCCTAAGTGTGATGGGCTCTTGTGGAGCTTGACAGCTGCCTTAACCTAACCTAACCTACGCTTTTGATTGTTTTCATATTTATACCCTAATACATTGGAATATCTCACCCTTTCATTCTATTCACTATTTATGATTCTCGATATTATATCTTTATCCATCTTTTATACGTTCTTAAAGCCTAATTAATAAAAGTTGTAAATAACCGAAATGAATAGTGTGAGGAAGTGTTCCCTCACAACGGGGGAACGTCCACCTTCGCCCAGGAGGCGTAGGGTGATGACCCAGAAAAGGGGCGAGAGCAAGCGGGTCAAAGTCCGCCGATCTCACAATTTTTAGTTACCTTCTTTGTTACCAGGCCGGAGCCTAATTATCATTTTTTATTTTTTAGTACATAAGCCTGTTTTTCTTTTGACCCCTTTGATATTTTGTAGTAGTAAGTTAGATAAATAAAGTAGCGATTAAGGTGAAAAGATGCAGGTTTCATTAGGATAAAGAGGGGGTTAGCACAGCCCAACGCCCCTAATCCCCCTTCGAAACAATACGACGACGCCCCAGAACAACAGCAACGAAGAGAAAACGACGACGCCACAAAGCAACAGTAGCAAAGAGAAAATGATGACGCCATAGAACGAAAGTAGCGGCAAGACAACAACAACGCCGCAGAACGACGGTGCCCAGAGAAAAACCAACTACGCCGCCAATGTCAAAGAGAACGCAGAAAAGGAGAACCAACAGCCGACCCAAAAGAGAGCGGGACATCATGATCGCCGTTCTCGCCGGCGCCCTCGTAACGGTAAAACTCCAGACGACAAAACTGCAAAAGGCAGAAAACCACCACCGAATACCGAAAAGATGAACGCTAAGGCGAGTGATCAGTCGCGCTATCTCTTACGCACTTATAGCAGCGTAAGCGAGCCGACGCGACAGAGCCGAAGCGCCGGCAGAGGCCGGGAGCAGAGGTGAGGCAGCGAGGTTTTTTTGACGCGGATTTTTAAAAGTGCGAAGTCGAGGATAAAATCTAGGACGAAGGCTACGTAGCAGGATCACTGAAGCTGGATCTGGAGTATACCAAGGACCCCTGCAGGAAGGGAAGGGGTAAGCTGAGGCCGTAGGCGATAGGAAGATTAGAGAGATGGCGCAGTAGTAGGAGGTAGGGCCCGTAGTATAAGAACAAAATCCAACAGAGAAACGTGGCGGCGCACAGCTAGCATAAATACAACAAACTATGTTATTTTAACAAACTGAACATACAATAACATATAAATTATACGTTATCATCAGAAGATATTACCGACATACTTTTCGCCGTTTATGGCTAAGGTGCAGCCGTTTGATTAACTATTCCAAACTACGGAGGCGATCTTAGCTAGATGTTATTCTTTTTTTTCCCAGTATCTCACTTTAAGCAATCTTGATGTTGAACTTTTTGTAGATGTTCTCATTCCAGATTTACCATGGTGCCCAAGTGATAGATGTTTTGACCGTGTTCGCTGGATAATAACTGTTATAAGTGTATGCTTTTGGGTGTGTATTCAATATAGAGAGAATGATGTCTGTATATAAGTTAATGAGAGTTAACAGAATCAGCCACTGGATGGAGTGGACTCTGCATTATTGTCGAATAAGCAGTTTTCGTGATCTGTGGGATCGCGAACGACGCGACCGATCGACCAGATGCCAGCCGCCACCAGGTACCACTCAAGAGGCGTCGGGTCAGCACATTAGCTGAATAGCAACGGGCGTCGTAGACGGCAGCGAAGGGCTTGCCTTTCGAAGTTTAAGATAGTTAACTTCAGCCTTAAGAGGTCAGCAACACATTTGTTCTCGCCTTGCAGACCTTAATTACTCATAATCTTATCTTTGTACTTGCTTCAACCGTAATATCATTAAAAATTCTAATAAAAACCAATACTCGTGTCAAATTAAATTATTAATTATATATTTGGTTTATTAATAACTAAAAGATGTGTGCATACGAAGTGGAATTCAAAGGAAAAGCGAGAGATTTTTTTTTACCGCTGCTAGAGCGAATTGAATTGTCGCGAGAAAATTAACCCGCAATGATCAGATACATCAATGTGTTAATTGTTTTTTTTAGTTTTAAGATGTTCTAACGTAGATTGACGGACACGAAGTGATAAGCGAGAGATAAAATAAGGTTGAAATTCAGTCTATTAGCATTACCATATTGTTAACATTGCGTTATCGGTTGCGTTGCCCCATATTTCGGGGACATAGGTCATGATATTTCAGCACGCTGTTGTTCGTTTCTTATTCAGTCTGATACAATGTACCAACTAAAGTTCAAATGAAAGCCTGCACATACTAAACAGACAAGAAAGGAAGAAGCAGATATACATTTAGCTTTACTTAACAGTTTTCAACCTGTAAAGCCTCTTAACACCGCTACACTAATTAAAGACCTACCGGAAAGGGCGTATACACCCAATGTACCCAACAAAAGTGAATTTTTGATGCCTTTGTTCGTCTCGCACAAAGGTTTGAAAATAGCATTCACTGATCGGCTTCCCACCGACATCTTGCTACTGCAATAACGCATTGTCGCGTCGACACCTTTCGCAACTAATAGATCCTTTTTATAGTTGTTGAGAGCAGCTGCAAACTTCTGCAGCGCACTGTGGCTCGCTCGCTCTCTCGCGCTCTTTCACACGGCACTCGGGAGAGCCGACCGGCGCTTAGGCGGCCACTAGCTTGAGCAGGAGTTTTCAGTGCTCGCTCCCACCCCCGTTACGATCGGTCAGAGTCATTTCGAACCACATACCCACGGATTCTTTCTATACATACGTCCATATATGTCGATTATTTAAACAACTTACGATAATTATACATAAGCATAAGAGAACGATCGTGAAATATAAACAACTTGAAATACATCCAACTGTTCACGGATTGTGATCCGCCCCCTACAAACATTGGTCCTTCGAGCCGGATTTTCCCCAACAATGAGAAGCGCACCCCAGCAAGCATAGGCGGATCGCTATATTAAGATAAGTACGATCTTGGTTTTTTCCGTCCAATGCCCAGCGGTTATTCTGTCCGTTCTCCGATCTTCCGCTTTCGTGCTACCCTTCTTTCGGCGGGTATATTGTTTTTGGTCGTCACTTGCCACCGGCTCCCAAGGTTACCCGGTACGCCTAAGCCGAGTACGAGTTCCGCGGCAAAGAGCAAATCGGTCCTGTTCCCTTCGCCAGTCACGCTCAAGGTGCCAGCTCTTCCACCTACCAGCCCCATCAGCTTTCGATGCACTTCTCCAATGGCCCAAACAGCATTCATCTCCGCACGTGCGAAATTGGTAGCAGCCATCGGCAGGCTGACGAGTTTAAAAGACCGTTTTACCGCTTCCGCTACCAGCACGCCATCCCCCGCTATCTCTCAGGTCCGCAGAGACCGCTTGCAGAACATGTGGGCAAAGGTAGATGCTGAATTCGAGGCCTGTTCCATGGCGTCGGTTGACGAGGATCCTGACACCCAACTCGAGATCCAAGCCATGTACGACACGTGCTATGACGATTATGAACGGTGCCTAGACGACCTTACGGTTCGATCGGCCAGCCCAGTAGTCCGTTCTCCTGCACAGCCGGACTCCAATGGCGACTGTCGACTGCCACCCTGTGACATCGAAGTTTTCACGGGGGATTACGTTCGATGGCCCACTTTTCTGGACCTCTTCACAGCCATTTATATTCATAATACTAGACTCCCACCCGTAGAAAAGCTGTACCACTAAACCACGAAGACCAGTGGCGATCCAAAAGTCATCGTGGAAAAATCCCCGTTGACCAACGAAGGCCTCGAGGCGGCATGGAATTCCCTCCGTGACCGGTATGAGAACAACCGGTGACCTGGTGACCAACCAGATTAATATTCTCCTCTCGCAGTCCCCAGTTCTTTCCGAATCGAGTCGTGTTCTGAAGGAGCTGCAAGGGACGATCCACGGGGTGCTAACCGCACTGGCGCATTCCAAGGTCTCTACCGAAAACTGGGACAGTTTGTTGGTATTGATTTGCGCCTCCAAATTGCCCAAGTTGACCCGGGCCTCGTGGGAAGACACGAAGAAGTAGATGCCCTCATGGAAGGAGATGGACTCCTTCCTGAGTCAGAGGTATCTGACTTTGGAGGCCATCGAGCACAACCCTTCCCATGCACCCAATTCGAAAAGCGACCCGAACCCGCCACCCTCTAGAACTAATCCGTTTCGGTCCCAAGGGAGTCCTGTTCCTAGGAGGGTTCACTCGTGCGAGACAACAGTGTACCCGAAGAGGAGGACGTGTGATCTATGTTCCAAAGAGAATCATCCAATCAGTATGTGTCCTCACTTCCTCCATATGACCGTTGATGCTCGGTCCGATTATATTCGCTAAAAACAGCTCTGTCTGAACTGCTTCGCAGGAGGACATAGAATCCGTGAATGCCAAAGCGCACACAACTGCATCACTTGTGGAGAAGGACACCACACGTTGCTGCACCGGGGCACTTCTGTGCCCAGTGAACCATCTTCCACATCCGCACCAAATCCTAGTTCGTCCTAAACGCACCCCAGCGTGCAGAACATCTTTGCTTCCGGCAAGCGGGCCGTCCTTCTTGGCACGGCCATCATAAACGTTTGTCACCTCGGCACAAATGTTCGCGCCCGCGCTTTAATTGACCCGGGCTCCGAGGTGACATTCATTACAGAACGACTGTCCACTATAATGAAGTTGCCTTTCCGCAGAATCCAAGCACAAATATCGGGCCTTAATCAGTCCTCTTAGTCCAAGAGGCTTTGTCACTTTCTTATACGCCCCCCGACAAGGCCGAACTTGCAGCTCGACGCCTCCGCCTACGTTCTTCCGGAACTGGCAGGCAACCTTCCGTCCTATCCGATCCCGCAGGATGCGTTGCGAGACTTGCCGGATCTGCCATGGGCTGATCCGAAGTTTTACGAGTGCTCGCAGGTAGTCGTCCTGATCGGAGCCGACCTCATTCCATCCATCCTCCAAAGTGGCACACTGACCAACATCTGTGGGTCCCTCCTCGGACAGGAGACCATTTTCGGACGGGTCCACAATACGGCACAAGGCCATATCTCGTCGTTCTCCACGCAAGTGAGCGCCACACCTGAATCCCTGAACTACTCACAAAGTTTTGGGAGGTGGAGAACATACCTACTAAAATGGTAAGCGTGTCCGATTCTTACTGCGAGAGCAATTTCCGGCAATCCACTACGAGAACCGCCTCCGGGAAGTACGTAGTCACTTTACCTTTCCGCGACCCGGATCATTCCGGGTCAAACCTGGAGTATTCCAGATCGATTGCGCTGGCTCAGTTTCTGAGAAACGAAACCCGTTTGTCGCGAGAAGTTCGTTTAAAAGAGCAGTACGACGCCGTGATCCGGGACTACTTAGCGCTCGATCACATGACCGAGGTTCCTTCGGATCATGGTTCCCCCGATTATTACCTCCCGCACCACGCCGTACTTAAGCCTGAGAGCACGACCACAAAAGTCCGCGTGGTATTCAATGCATCCAGCCCCTCGACTAACGGGGTTAGCCTCAATGATCTGCTGCATGCTGGACCGGTCCTACAATCGGACTTAACCCTGCAGATCCTGAGGTGGCGGTATTTCTGGTTCGTATTCAATGCCGACATCACCAAAATGTATCGGCAAATTTGGGTCGATCCGAACCACACTCCTCTCCAGCATATTCTTTTATGAAACAAGGATGGAGAAATCCGCGATTACGTGCTCAAGACCGTCACCTTTGGGGTCAACTGTGCTCCCTTCCTTGCCATCTGGGTCTTGCAACAACTGGCGGACGACGTCCAGTCCCGGTTTCCTAGAGCAAGTAAGATCATTCGGACTTCTATGTATGTCGACGACAGCCGGCGCAGATTCCACAAAGGAAGCTCAGTTGGCTATCCGCGAGCTGCAAGCCGCACTGAGTTCTGCCGGTTTTCCGCTGAGAAAGTGGACTTCCAATCATAAGGCCCTTTTAACTGGTTTGCCGAGTGACCACCTTCTCCATAGCGATTTCCTTGAGATTGAGGCCGAGAGCACGGCCAAGACCCTCGGGATTCACTGGACGGCGACCTCAGAAGAATTCTTCATTGTCCCTCCTTTATTAGCGCGAGAGCCACCCTATACCAAGCGGACAGTGCTTCCCAGATCGCGAAGTTGTTCGATCCGGCGGGATGGCTTGCCCCGTTCATTGTCCGGTCCAAAATCTTCATGCAGGAGATATGGTTGCAAGAATTGGGATGGGACGAAGATCTCCCCAACAAGATGTGTCTGCGCTGGCAACGGTTCTTGGACAGCTACTCCGTGCTCAACCAGATCCGAATTCCAAGATAGATTGCTACGCAACCTTCGGTAAAGATCGAGCATCATGGATTCTATGATGCATCCGAAAAGGCGTATGGGGCCGCAATTTACGTGTGCGTCGAGGTGGGACATCGCGTCGAGGTGCAACTTCTCACCGCTAAGACGCGAGTTGCCCCTGTGAAGACCGTATCGCTCCCCCGATTAGAGCTGTGCGGTGCCGTGCTCCTGCCCGAAATGGTGACGGCTATCCTGCCGAATAAGCCTGCGGCATGCACAGCCTGTCGTTATTGGACCGATTCCAGCATAGTCCTCGCCTGGCTGAGGAAGCCCGCGCTCTACTGGGCTACATTCGTAGCAAACCGGGTGAAAAAGATAGCGCAAGCTACAGAGATCAAGGAGTGGTCTCACGTTCCGTCCGAACAAAACCCCGCGGACTTAGCCAGTAGAGGCGTACCGTAGAAAAATCTGGTTGCTAACCAACTCTGATGGCAAGGACCAGCGTGGCTGCGACAGCCCCGACCTCAGTGGCCAGCACAATCTGAGGAATCTCCAGTTACGCCTCTGGAGGTCCGTGCGGTAAAGGTCCATTTTGCGTCGAGCCCATCCGAAGAGTCCCTTGAACGGTTCTCTCAGCTTGACCGCGAGAATACCCCGGGAGTATCATTGCCTCAGTGACAAGCATCCGTTACCAATGTCAAGTTCTATCCTGAACTAAAACCGGTCCTAGACCGACACGGACTTATCAGAGCGTGCGGCCGTGTTGCAGTTGCCGAATCTCTGCAATATGACGAAAAGCATCCAATTATCTTTCCGTACAGTTGTCGGCTATCTCGCCTTCTCGCTCAATTTACACACCGGATAACTCTCCATGGCGGCAACTGATTACTGGTCCGTCTTATTCGATCCAAGTATTGGATCCCAAGGCTTCAAAATTTGATGAAGGGGGTCGTGAACTCCTGCAAGGTATGCACCATTTATAAAAATAGGTTGCAGACTCAAATTATGGGAGACCCGCCAACGGAGCGGACTTCTTTTTCCCGACCGTTCACACATACAGGAATAGACTAAGCGGGCCCGTTCGAAATACGGAATTTTACCGGGAGAGCGTGTCTCATTACCAAGGAGTATGTGTGCGTGTTTTTTCCACTAAAGCAATCCATTTGGAGGCCACGTCCGACCTCACAACCGAGAAGTTTCTCGCGGCTTTCGCTCGATTTGTCGCAAGACGCGGGTGTCCATAGTGCATCCATTCCGACAACGGGAAAACTTTCGTGGGTGCGGCGACCACCCTTTCCCGTGACCTCCTTGATGCATTTAAGGACTCGGTGACGGATGCGTATAGCCATCAACGGGTTTCATGGCGTTTCATCCCTCTAGGAGCTCCACATATGGGAAGTCTGTGGGAGGCCGGGGTGAAGAGTTTCAAAACCCTCTTCTATAAGGCCACGTCCAATCGAAAGTAGACGTTTAAAGAGTTGTCCACGCTGCTCGCGAAGATAGAGGCATGCCTCAATTCTAGGCCGCTCTCGCGTATGTCCGAAGATCCGACCAAACTGTTAGCCCTCACCCCCGGACATTTTCTTATTGGGGGACCCTTGATGGCTACAGCCGAGCCCGAAATGAAAGTAGAGATGAAATCGATAATTAATCGATGGCAGCATTTGAAGGCCCTCAATCAGCAGTTTTGCCAAAGGTGGAAAGAGGAATACCTCAAAGAGCTCCACAAACGCACCAAGTGGCAGACGCCTACGCCAAATCTTCAGGTGGGCGATATGGTCGTTGTCAGAGAGGACAACGTGCCGTCTAATGAATGACGGCTCGGGAAAATACAGTCCGTATATCCCGGCGCCGACGATAAGGTCCGTGTGGTGGACATCCTTAGTGCTCGCGGAGTCCTCAAGAGACCTGTTGTTAAGGTCGTTTTTCTGCCAATAGAACCCCGTAGTTCCGTCCAACCATAATATGTGTGTTGTGTTTGTTTTTTCTTATCCGTTACCAACTCCATGCTAATACTCTTCGGTTTCTTTTGTATCCTCTCCTAGTTTTCATCTATCCAGACATGGCTCCACGTTCCCGCGCCGACCGCATCATGGAGAGCCGGCGCGCTCGCAGTCTAAGCTCCTACCGGTGCTGGTGGTCCTGGATACGGGTTCCAAAACCTTCGAGACGGCGGCGCTCATCGACCCGTGCACCCCCGGCCAACGCCTTCAAGTTGCCGACTATCCACGTCGGTGACGAGAAGGTGTGCAACGCTGTCATCAGGACCAAGAGGAGTGAGTTCCGATTGGAACTGGTGCTCAAGGTCGAGCCGTGTTTGCGCATCCGCACGCCGATTCGAGAGCTGAGCGCTGCCGTGCAGATTTGGCAATCTCCAGCTCGCCGACGAGCAGTTTGATAGGCCCGCCACCATCTCGCTCATCCTGGGAGCAGACGTGTACCCGAAGGCGATCCAACCCGGGCTCCTGGCACGGGAAGACGGCCTTCCAGTGGCCCAGAGCACCGTGTTTGGATGGACAGTCTCCGGGGCGTGCACGCAGCCATAGCCCGACCAGATGTTTTGCAATCCTACAAGGGGGGGAAGGATGTTGAGAGCAGCCGCAAACTTCTGCAGTGCCCTGTGGCTCGCTCGCTCTCTCGCGCTCTTGCACACGGCACTCGGGAGAGCCGACCGGCGCTCAGGCGGCCACTAGCTTGAGCGGGAGTTTTCAGTGCTCGCTCCCACCCCCGTTACGATCGGTCAGAGTCATTTCGAACCACATACCCACGGATTCTTTCTATATATACGTCGATTATTTAAACTACTTACGATAATTATACATAAATATAAGAGAATGATAGTGAAATATAAACAACTTGAAATACATCCAACTGTTCAGTGATTGTGATCCGCCCCCTACAAACAATAGTATATAAGTTAACACTCCCCACCAGCTGCAGGGTATCGGCAGAATTCCGAAACGGAAGAATGCTGATGCCGCACTCGAGGAGTGGGGGCAGCGACTACATTGTCGCACGAGCTTCTGCTTAGGAGCCGTTGGCCTGCACTCGAGTGGTCAGCGGATCATATTTCGCTGCTGATAAACATCCGCTGTGGAGCTGATGGTCTGCACGAGGCGCTGACGGTGCAGAACGTCGGCCCGCTGCCCAAGCAGCGCTGCCGCGAGTGTGGGCAGTTTTAAGTAAAATTGTATTTCTGTATCTTTAGATTTAATCAGATTCATTCTCACTTTGAACCGCGCCAGTCGAGCCGGATAATAAACTATTAAAACCTTCACCCGCTAGTTTCAATGCCGTTGGCCGAGCCACGGTACCAATAGTCGGGAACAACAATAATTTAATTTATACATATATTATGTAATATTGATTTTAATAAAAAAAGAATTATATTATTTAACAATAAAATTACTTACATATGACGTTAAGTCTCACACGACTATTTATTGTTTGTGCCTTCAAGAAATCTACTCGGCATCTAAATGTTCCTGAGTCGGATGGTTGGGTGTTTTGGATTGAAAGTTTTCCAGGCTCCTTGTCAAAAATAAAATAAGCTCTATCTCCAAAGACAGATTCATCAGACCATCTTTTTGGTGCTTTGGAAACACCTGCCCGTATGTCAATACTAAAAAATATTAAAGGTTAAACTGTTAGAGTTAAATATAACGAATTTTATATATGTACATCTAAACAAAATAACAATGATATTATTTTAAAATGCTTTAGCAAAAATATTTTCGTGAATCTTATAAACTTGAACTCGAGAAATTCCACTCCCTCTTGAGTATGTTAAAATATAAAAATCCCTTAAAAAATCGGCTTAAAGTAATTTTGGTCATTTGTACATAAAAACTCTTATTTCTAATTTGTTGCAATGAAAATTGTGAAATTCTTAGATTCCAACTTTTATTTTAAAACTTAGTAACTTACATAGTTAGTTAAACTACAGTTACGGTACATTCAGATTACATTATTAATTCGATTGCTTAATGTTTTTAAATAGTATAGTACGCTTACATTTGCGCTAAGATCGAAGCGCAGTTAAAATACCATACCATCGATTCCATATTGGACAGAATGTATATCGGCGCTCAACAAACATCACCAACATTTATCAGCAGAAAAGATGAGTTAAGGGAGATCAAACGGGAAGAAGGAAAGTCAGGATTTAAAGAGCAAGTAATCTGGAAAAACACCGCTGACTGTGGCGCAAGAAAAGAATTGGTTATGTTGTTGGACTCTGGTTCTCAAGTAAACTTTATCACTTTATCACAGAAAAATTGGCCAAAAGTCTGCAGTTAAAGGGAAGCTTAAAGGGAAGCTTGTTAGGTATTGGAAAGTCCAGCTTAACGGCATACCAAGAAGTGCAATGTACCCCCTAGTAAAAATGTGTGAAAAGTCTTTCATTGACACTATCACACGATAACCCTCCGGTAGATTGCAAGTTTTATTGCCATTTTAGTCTCTAGATTCATCGTTTGAGACAGCCAGAATACGATTTCTGTCATTAGAAAGTCAATTATGCCAAAAGCCTGCCATAAAATCAAGGCACTAGGCCATTTGACCGCAGTTACGGTAGTGTTCGCTGCGTCGTAATAAACAACGAGTCAAGACACTCTCCATGACTTACTCATGGTTGGAGCTAACAAATTCAGGCACCATTTCTTGCTGTAAGGTTTTTAAGTATCTGAACAACATTCAATTGACTCAAAGCTTCTTACTTACGATTTTTACGTTGACGATATCAATATTTTTTACAGAAGCAGATACAATTGGTGCTGACGAAATGGACTGCTAGTTGGCAACTAGCAGAGTGTCAGCAAGAAAATTTTGTCCTTTCGATTGCGACTCCCAATCAAACATTTTCTAGGCTTTTAGCTATTGAGCCTTGCTTGGAACGATCCCATTCCCTCAAACTTACAGAAGAAATGGGAATCGATGGCTTTGTATGTGCAAAGTTAGCAAATTCCTGGCAAACTTCATATACAAAAACTGTTTCAGAGAACAGCTGATTCCTAGCTCAGGAATGTATTGTTTACAATTATTTTGGAAGTGAATATATTGTTTTCATTTATTTTGGAAGTGACCGAAGCTCAAAACCATCATGTCAAACCTTTCCCTTTTCCTTGATCAGCAGCTCGGTGTGCACCGTACTTCCTCCTTTTTTTGAAACAATATATGGCGCAACTAACATATCAATTAATCGGCAGAGCTGTTTTTTCCCTTTTATACATGGTACTCGAAGAGTTAAGGGATATATTAGACTTGTGGTGAACGTGAATGTGTGTAACACCCAAAAGAAAGCGTTTCGAACCCCATATTCTTGATAGGCAAATTCGGTATCCAGACTCCTTTCATAGTGTGGAAGTGTTGGAAGTGTGTTTCAAAATTTCGCCAATCCCCTTTCCGCTCACACAAAGCACGAAAATCTGTGGCATGCATAATTTTCAAAATAGGAGAAAACTAAAAACGCAGAATTATAGAGGATGCTCATATCTATCAAATTTTTGAATCTGAATCAGATCGGATCATTAATATAGCCACAAAGAAGAAAACCATTTCTAATGGCATCGTTTCCTCTCGCTCTCTCTAATACGGGACCCTGTCTGCTTTGCCTAATCGTCCAGATGAGCGCTCAGTTGACAGAGACTATAAGAGCTAGATCAACCAAACTTTCTATCTAAGCTCCTGTGATATCACTTCATTACAAGTGTATTTCAAAATTTTGCCACGCCTCCTTTGGCACTCCTCCCAAAGAACTAAAATCTGTGGAATCCACAATTTTGAAGAAGAATCTTGAGAAATATCTACCAAATTGTCGAATCTGGATCAGGTCTGATCATTATTATAGCCAGAAGGAAGCAATGAAATTTCTGATGTAAAAATCATATGTAAGCAAAAACAGAGTTCATTTCATAAAGATTGATCAGTGCCTGATTAACCAATAGGCCAGTCCAACTGGCCAAAGGCCACCACCATCCGCGTGAGAATATTCTCTGCACTTTCTTCAACTTTTTCCCTCTTTCTCCGACACATCTTTGTCTTTTTTAAGTCCACGAAACTACTTAAGAATATATGTTTCTAAAATGCCGTAGGTCTTTGGACAGGATATTTTACTTACGATGGTATCATGAAAAGTCTGGATCATGAAAAAATCAAACAAAATCTAGCATTGTGATGAACAAGTTTTCTCGGAGTCGTCATTTGCGCAAGAACGAAAAAATATTTCAACCAATCAAAAATATACTAAGAGTTTGTTCTTTTATATAACTCAAAACAAAAAACTTGTTAATCATTTGTCGCTTTGCTTTTCTCCATTAACTGGAAATATATACTGCTACAGTAAACAAGTAGGTATGTATTTCATGAGTACTGAAAATGCATCTTTCAGAATAAATATTATTATGTACATATATAAATTGGTATAAAATACGTGAAAATGGACTATATAAAAATTCAATATAGGAATGCAGAAAAATAATCGGAATGAAAAAAATAAGGTCCATAGTTTACTTATAAAATATAGTTCAATATGAAATGATATATATACATACATATACAATGTATATATAATATAATTTACTCATTAATTAAAAATATGGAAATATGAGCTACCAATATAATGAAAAAAAAGCTCGATTATTTTCAACAATTATAATATTTCGTAAGAATATTTATTTAAGTTTCAATGTATGTACATTTTTTCATCGGTTTTTGAGATTTACATTTTTCAAATTTTATAATAGCGAATTATATACATACATATATATGTACACGATTTTCGACTTTTTTCAACACGTCTTTTTTGCTTTTTTACGACATTATATTGTTTCTACAATCAAGCTTTCTGAGGTGATGACGAAATGATGAACTCATCGAAGAATGGAAAGTATCGTTTCTTTCCCTCCTAGCACAAAAACTAAACCTTCTAGGATTCCCGCCCAATCTCCTGAGATGGATCTCAAGCTACCTTTGTTCTAGGTATCAAAGAGTCCTTTTCACAAACTCCCTGTCCTCCCCAGTCATGGTGACTTCGGTTGCACCACAGGGCAGCCATCTAGGCCCCTTACTCCTTACACTTTTATAAATGACCTGCCTTCTGTATTAACATAATCTCTAGTAATTATTTGTGCGGATGATGTTAAGCTCTGTGTCCAGTATAAGGAAATTTCTTTTCAATACAGGTTGCAATCCGATCACGATAGATTTTAGTCATGGTGTTGTACAAATTAATTAAACCTTAATGCTTCAAAATGTAAAGTAATGACTATTCATCGCTCCAGCGCCTTTCTGATTCCTTACACCGTTTATGGTGGTTCTCTTGAGAGAATTAGACGTGTTAATGATCTTGGTGATCTATTATATTCCAAGTTAAAGTTTTAAGAACACATTTTTACCACGGTGAATAAAACCATGGGAGTGCTTGGGTTTATAAAGGGGTGGGCAAAGAAATTTGACGAACCCTATATAACAAAGACTCTCTGGTTAAGGCAACGGCTCAAAGGCCTGGCCTGACCCACGACATGGCAGGTAAAACCTGCGCGGTGAAAGACGCTAGGGCGAACCTAAAGAGGTTCCATCCTAGTTCTGGGGTGGGTAGCGATCGCCTCCCAAAGCTGATAGCTTGGTAGAGTGGCTATGACTTCCTGCGGCTGCTCTGCCTGCTGGTAAGGCTGCGGAGGGTGAGTTGCCGTCGACTAGCGCCCTAGCTTTTAAGTATGCCGAGAGGAGGAGTGCTGGCAACATACGCCGTCGGCAAAACACGAGCATGATGTCCAGCCCGATCGACTCGTGACGGAAAAAGGTCGAGTGGGCATCGGAGGTGCTGTCCAACTTCGGCAAAAGGCACCGAAGAAGGTTGCCTTGCCGAAGACGACAGCCCCGCAACCAAAAAGGCAGCGCTCATAGGAGACTTCTGGACCGGCTCCAAAGCGCTCCAGAGTGCTGCCGAATGTTTTATTTGTGCAAATCGCCAAGGAAAGGACGCTATTCGGCGTCTTGGACAAAGGTAGCACGGACTCCAAAATTCCCAGGAACAAGTGAAAGTGGGTGGAAGCGGCACTGGCTGACCGCTGCTTCGAGCTGCTGGAGAAACAGCCCGGCCACACCCCATTCTGAAAATGGGTTGGCTGGGTATCGCTGCTGCTGGTATCGCTGCTGCATTTAAATAATAGCCTGCGAAGACGAGTGCCCCGTCCAGCTTTATAAAGCAGCGGTAGCGCAAGTCGGGGAGGTGTACCCAGAGGCGAAGCTTGTCGCAGTCGACTGGAGCGAGGTGCCCAGTAAACCAAGGGCGAGAGTCTGGGTGCCCGCCTGGAGCGCATCCGGAAAATGCTGCAGCGATGCAAGCCAGGGCTCCTTTCGATTGGAGGATAGTCAAAGTTGAGGCGACACAGGTTCCGATGAACCAAGCAGTGCTCGTACTCAACAAGGAGTCACTGGTCCGTTAGAAGCAGCAAAAGGAGAGCTGAATTTCGTCTTCCGCGCAGCCACCATCAAGGTGTATAAGTCAGATGCAGCGTCCGATGTACGTCCTGTCGACAACCCAGTCGAGCATGACATTGCCTTCAAGATCGAAGCTCCTAATAATAAATTGGAGCCAGGACAGGAAGTCTACTTCTGTGATATGACGTTGATGCGAGAGTTTGTGTCGCGACAACACTATCGACGACAAATCCGACGCAGACAGCGCAGTGTGTTAGAGAACTCCGGCAATGTCTCTAAGACAAGGTGACATACCTATACAGGTATGCAAGGTCCCATACAGGCTAGGGCTCGGTCAC
Organism: Drosophila affinis; assembly: GCA_037356375.1. NCBI lineage: Eukaryota > Metazoa > Arthropoda > Insecta > Diptera > Drosophilidae > Drosophila > Drosophila affinis. The sequence goes on from JAZHFB010000003.1 coordinate 21,299,590, forward strand.
CTCGATGGTGACCAAATATATCCAAACGGGGGGGTATCTTACATATCAAGCATCCGCTGCCCTTATACTCCGCTTGGATGTGAGCGGCGCAGATGCAGTCCTGATCCAAGAGCTTTGGGTAGTAGGAGACAGGGTATGTGGATTAGCGACGAAAGAAGCTTATTGTAGCTCAGAAAGTAGGTAAAATCCAAACCTGCATTCTTGCAAGGAAGCACTTAAATTCTTTTTGCTCCACAACTTTAGCAAAAGCGACAACACGGCAGCAAGCCTTGAGCTCAGAGGATTACACATAAGGCTGATGTCGTCCTATATGGCTCATGAGGAAAGCGATCCTCCCGGTTCCTAGTTCACAAGTTCACCAGAGATAGCGAAAGGTCGGATGTAGGCCTTGTAATAGGCTGCGACGCCAACGCCCACCACACCCAATGGGGGAGTTCGGACACAAATGTAAGGGGTGAGTCATTATTCAGCTTCATCCCAAACTCTAATATTCTTATCTGAAATCGGGGCAATGATCCTACGTTTATAATTAAGAATAGACAAGAGCTAATTGACCTAACATTAGTGTCTCACAAACTGTCAGACATAGTAATGAACTGGAAAGTTCTGGGGGACCATTGCTTTTCGGACCACTGGTATATCGAGACCACACTATCTCTCGAGAGCCCAAAACCCACTGTTTTTGCTAACCCTAGGAAAGTCAACTGGGAAAAATATGTCACAGTAATGGAGGGACTTCTTCCCTATAAGGCACCAATCTGCCTGAACACAGAGCACGATCTAAATCATCTAGTGGACAGGCTTACTAAAGCATGCAACACGGCTTTCACGGCAGCATGCCCATTAAACCAACACACGGGGAAAAAGAAACCCCCTTGGTGGTCAAAACAAATAGATACCCTACGAAAAAGCTGCAGGTCCCTCTTCAACAGGGCCAAAAGCGCTAACGAGGAGCAACATGGCAGATTATTAAAATAGTCTGGCCCTATACAAGAAAGAAATCAGACAGGCAAAAAGGGCCTCTTGGCAAAGATTTTGTTCTGAAATCGAGGTAACGTCGGAAGCTGCAAGACTGCGCAAGATCCTCTCCAAAACGACCCCCTCGGTGGGATACCTAAAGAAAAGCGATGGTACGTGGACAAACTCCAGTGGGGAGTCCCAAAACATTCTTCTCGATACTCATTTTCCAGAGTGCTCCATCAATGGACCGACTCACTTCCCTAGTGAGGGTTCGATCACCTCGATGGAGCACATTTTCTCAAAACGGAACATAGGCTGGGCAATAAACAGCTTCCATTCGTTCAAATCCCCTGGTCCGGAACAGATCATTCCGGCCCAATTACAAAAAGCCGGAGACACGGCCATCAACTGGCTGCGATGTATCTTTAAGAAGATACTGGTAGTGGGGAGAATACCACACGCTTGGCTTAAGGAAAAAATAGTCTTTATCCCTAAGCAGGTAAAGCCTCGCAATCGACACCAAAGGACTTTAGACCAATCACTCTATCATCCTTCCTTCTCAAAACCTTTGACAGACTCGTCGGGCTACAACTGAGAACAACCATAAATTCTCAATTGTTGTCAGGAGCACAATATGCCTATCGGAAAGGAAAATCCACGAAAACGGCACTTCACGAAGTAATTTCAGGGATAGAGAAATCACTATACCTCAAAGAATACTCTCTAATTGCTTTTCTAGATATCGAGGGAGCCTTCAACAACGTTGTACCGGGTGCCATTACGTAAGCGCTGACTAACCTGAGGGTGGACCGTCACTTGGTGATGCTCATTGATCAATTGCTCACATGAAGGACGGTGACATCATCGATGGGATCGTCCACTCAGACAAGGTATGTCATTAGAGGCACACCGCAAGGTGATGTCCTATCCCCCCTTCTATGGAACATAGCAGTCAACAAGATTCTATGTGACCTGGAAAGGGGGGGGGCTGCAAAGTCGTGGCATACGCGGACGACGTAGCAAATATCTTCTCGGGCAAATACCCTCAAACACTTTGCGACTTAATGACCGCAAAGCTTGCGAGACTGTCAAGGTGGACAGAATCGCGAGGTCTTGGAGTTAATCCCTCAAAGACAGAACTTGTGCTATTCACAAGAAAATACAAGATTCATTCTATAAGCCCTTATCCAAAAGGACGATCACCAGACAACGCGACGAAGTTCAGCGAACAGCCGCCCTTTGCATCAGCGGAACTCTTCGTACCACTCCAAATGATGCGCTAGATGCCATTCTGTGCCTCCAAAGCCTTGCCCTTGCAGGAAAAGAAAGCGCACAAATGGCAGCAATACGACTGAGAGACTCCGACCAATGGGCACCACAGCACACAGGTCACTCCTCAATACTAAGGGGCAGTTCCGTCCCTACTAAAACGGACTACTGTGTTCCAAGGGAATACACAGATACCCCCTTCGATGCAATTATCCCCCACAGAGACGAGTGGAGTGAGGGACCCCCAGGCCCAAAAGGGGCCCTAAACATCTTCACAGATAGATCAAAGCTGAACAATAGGGTCGGAGGAGGTATATACTCCGAACAGTTAAACATTAAGCACTCCTTTAGACTCCCTGATCACTGCAGCGCCTTCCAAGCGGCGATCATTGCAATCAAGGAAGCCCTAAACTGCCTTCAGGAAACTACCGCCATGCTAACCCGCGTAAATATCTATAGTGATAGCCAAGCTGCAATCAAATCGCTTAATGCGATCTCCGCAAACTCGGCCACCGTTGCAGATTGCCGCAAATCTCTTCACGAGATGGCTCAGCAATTTGTTATCAGCCTTATATGGGTCCCGGGACATCGAAGGCAACTGTATTGCAGACGAGCTGGCCAGACTGGGCACTACAATCCCCCTTCTCCAAGAAAAGGAGGATACTCGTATGCCGATGGCCACATGTAGGCTCATAATAGCATAGGAGCAATATAAGCAACTAACAGACAACAAGAAGCAATCAGTACCACGTTGTCATATAACTCGCCAAACTCAGTACTTTCGGAGCGACTTGCTGCTGCCATCAAATGCGTTGTTTGTGACACACGATGCCGCATGACGGACATACAAACATATAACTCAACGCGTTTATTTAAAGTCGTTGACTTCAAAATACTGTAATTAATTGATAATTAATGAAGAATGAATTCTTTATTAAAACCCTAAATAAGAATGTTTGTGAAGGTTCTTTTTTATTATTATTTAATCTTTAAATTTGTATTTTGAAAATAAATTGTTATGTTTCTTATTAATAAAGATTATATCTCTTTTTTGGGACGGATTATAATTTTATTGAGGAAAAAAAGGGAAATGTAAAAATATCAAAAAAGATTGATATATCGATATTTTTAAAGCGATATTTCAAATATCATATTGATATTTTTTCAAAACAAAATATATTATCGATACGATAATTTAAAGATATTTTGCAACCCTACTTTTGTTGTTCCATCTGAACCCTTCTATTTTTCTTGTAGTGCCCCTCCAATATGTAGTTAGACCTATTTAGAGCCGTTGCCATCACACTTTTAAAACTCATTTTTGTTGGTAAAAAAAAAAAACCTGACGAAGAAAAACCCCTTCTCCTTTATATAATACCATCCCACATGGGCCAATCATAATCTTATTTCCCCAGCTTCCTCAACGAAAGGCGAGACAACACTCTGGTAGTCCTCTGGTAGTCTCATTTTGCATTTGACACATTAGTAAATTTTAAGCGTTCTGGCGTGTATTTTCTTATTTCACATGCCCTAACTTGTTGATTTCTTGTACTCTAACTTTTATAAAAATTGTATTTTCTTACATTTTTTTTCCCTTTTTGGATTTATAATTGTTGTACTAAAGTTTTTTTTGTACAGATAAAAGGAAGATTTTTGTTTTCCATGATTATGTGTAAGAATGTCTGGTTTTAAATATCTGAGAAATATAATTAGAAATATATTTGACTTTTTATTTATTTCTTTGATTATTTAACAAATTTCTGCTAAAAATGAATTTAAATTATAATGAAACTAAAGAAAAAAAGAACACAAGGAAATATAAAAAAATTACATTCCATATTCTGCGATGGTGTAATGAAGGTGAGTCAATAAGTTTTATTATAGATCAGTAAAGTTGTTTCTGCACTAATTCAAGAATTGCTTGTTGTGCGTTCCTTATACTGTGGGCTCTTAATTAACACTTCTCAACTCCTATCTGATGGCCCCTGATGTTTTTACCCCCACCATCGGCCAGCATCATTGATTTCCCGTTGCCAGCCAAAGACCCTTGCCGACATCGCTGGCTCCAATCGTTTTGATGATCTATCGATTTGGCCGCTGCCGATTTTCTCTGCCGCGATGAACATTAGGTTTCTTTAAGATTTATTATTTAATTAATAGCTTATTATAAGTTTTAAAGGAAAAAACTGTGCGAAAATCAAACAAGAGAAATGCAAATTTTCAACGTGAGAAGAAGATTGCTTTAATAAAAGACGTTGAGGCAAGACCATGTAAAGACATCCGCCAAAGGGCGGACCACGGAAAATAAGAAATTGGATAAGACTAGGCCCCCAATAACTCTACCGACTAATCAGACCAGTGCTCCTTCGTCATCTCCCCGCTCTACCTCCACCCGTCCAAAAAACTAACAAACTCTCTTTTAGTGACCTATCAGAAAGTTCGAGGCTTGCGTAGTAAGCTCAGCATTCTTTTCCTGGATAGTGTCGCATTTGCATCCCACGTTATTGTGTTTACCGAGACCTGGTCAAAGCCGGACATTCTTAGTTCCGAAGTTTTGGCAGGTCGGTACACAACTTATAGAAAGGATCGTTCATCTCGACGTGCAGGAGGGGTTCTGATTGCTGTGGACTCAAACTTCACGTCGGAACTGGAATTTCTGTGTGTAAAACTGATTCTTCCCGCTTTCTCAGTTTTTATAGCTTGTTCGTATATTCCACCTTCTTCGGATATCGCAATTTACGAGCAGTATTTGTCCACCTTAACCGCTATCTCTTCCTCGCTATCTGACAAAGATCACATGATAGTTCTTGGTGACTTCAACTTGCCAGGAATTGTTTGGTCTTCGGCAAATGAGTCTAATAGCCTGGTACCCATGGCACGTCATGACTTTGTTGACGGCTTGATTGACCTGTCTCTGTCTCAAGTTAACCATGTTAAAAATTCCTTGGGTCGATTTCTTGATCTGTGCTTTGTAACGGATCCGACCTTAGCGTTGTTAACTCGAGTCCCTCCGCTCACTTTACCTGAAGATGCCTACCATCCTACTTTTGAATTGTCGCTCGACCTAGGACGAACGGTACTGGATCGGTCGGGTAGACTACCCCAATGTGTCCGCTGCTTCCGTAAAGCCGAGTTTACGAAGCTTAATAACCTCATTAGGGATTTTGATTACGTCAGGCATTTTCTATAATGCACTGGACTCACTTTTTGTCTCTTGTGTCCCACTTTCCTGTCCGATTAGATCACAAAAGGAGCTATCCCATCTAAAAATCTTAAAATCAAGACTATAAAAAATTTCAAGAAGTTGGCTCTCCTTCTTCTCTTTCTCATTATGTAATAGCTCGGTCAAACTTTTCAGTTCTTAACGCTCAATGCTATCAGAATTACCTATCTCAATTCAGGATACGTTTTTCTAAGGACCCCAAACAGTTTTACAGCTCCGTAAACAGTAAGCGTAGAACGTCCGCACACCCATCCTCGCTATCCTTCCTTAATACGTCAGCAGATAATGATGAGGCAATTGCCGATCTTTTTGCACGTTTTTTCCAAACTACCTATTCGCAGGATGCTTACTTTGGTCAGCCGTATCCATACGGCTTACCGAGCTCGAACGGCATTTTCAGTCCCTTGTTAAATGAAAGCTCATTGCTTCATGATCTACGAATAATGAAGCGGGTTTTTACCGGGTCCGGACGGAGTTCCCAGCTTTGTACATAGGTACTGTGCCGAGTGTCTGTATGGGTCTCTTCATGCTTATCCCCGATATGGAAGGAGTACTTTATAATTCCTCTCCATAAGAAAGGTAGCAAGTCTGACGCAAAGAACTATAGAGGTATATGCGTTCGAGAAAATTTTAACTCCGTACCTGCAGCACCTATGCAGATCACTTATATCTAAAGTTCAACATTGATTTATAAGGCGGATATCGACCACTACTTTCAAAATAATTTACAGACGAATGTTGTTTACACCGATTTTAGTACAGCGTTCGACTCTGTAGACCATTGTCTCCTAGCACAAAAATTTGACCTTTTAGGGTTCCCGCCCAATCTCCTGAGATGGATCTCTAGCTTACCTTTGTTGTAGGTCTCAAGGAGTCATTTTCAAAAACTCCCAGTCCTCTGACTCCGCCCCTTACTCTTTACACTCTTTATTAATGACCTGCATTCTGTATTAACATACTCTTGACTACTTATGTATACAGATGATGTTAAGCTCTGTGTCAAGTATAAAGACATTTCTTTTCAATCCAGGTTGCAATCCGATCTCGATAGATTTCAGTCTTGGTGTTGTGCAAATTTATTAAACCTTAATGCTTCAAAATGTAAAGTAATGACTTTTCATCGCTCCAGCGCCTTTCTGGTTCCTTACACCCTTTGTGGTGGTTCTCTTGAGAGAATTACCCGTTTTGATGATCTTGGTGTTCTATTAGATCCCAAGTTAAAGTTTTCAGAACACATTTCTACTATGGCGAATAAGGCCATGGGCGTGCTTGGGTTTATAAAGAGGTGGTCAAAGGAATTTGACGACCCCTTTATAACAAAGACTCTCTACACCTCTCTGGTTCGTCCGATTTTAGAATACGGCTCATGTGTATGGTGCCCTCAGTACAACGTACATCGTGACCGTATAGAATCAGTTCAGAAAAACTTTTTACTTTTTGCTCTTCGCGGACTCAACAGGGATGCAGGTTTGAGATTGCCATCTTTCCCTAATAGGTTGCTTTTAATAAACCTTCCAACCTAAGCCAATCGCAGGTGTGATCTTTGTGCACAACTTGATAAAGGGTGACGTAGATAGCCCTGACCTGTTGAGCCGCGTAAACTTCACGATTCCTCTTAGAAGCACTAGAAATTAAACACCCTTGTTTCTTCCGCTTTGTAGATCGAATTATTCGTAGCATGAACCATTTAGGGTCCTATGCTCGGATTATAATTTCCTCTATCATATTATATCTACCAATAACTCCCTTCCTACTCTTAAATTACTTATACTCTTATATCTTTCCCGTAATTAGTAATTACTTCGTTTCTTTAGTTAGATTAGTTCTACTTTTCCTTGAACACTAGTCTAACACCTATCTTTCATGCATGACCGCGATCGGTTCGGTTAACGAGTCGCGCGTTAAGCGGCAGCGCCCCTCGGTCGGTTGGGCGGGAGGTGGCCTGCTTTCTTGCCTGGGATCCGCGCGTAACAGCCATCGGCTGGTGTCGCTTGGGCCACTTGGTGGTGCAGTCATTGCACATCAACGTCCTAAAGATAATTTTGACATGTTGGCGCCTCCGTCTGCCCTGTACTTCTACTTCCTATTTTTTGGCAACAATGTATGCCAATCACTTCATCGACAAAGTTATTTTTTTCCCTTTTTTAATTTCGGTTGAATTTTTAAAATTGGCGCAGTTTGCACAGCTGAATCTTGAAAGTGACCTAGCGTCACTTTTTAGGTTTTTGATCAGACCATTTTAGTAACGTTCAACACAACCGAAATAAATAGCAGATTCCTGTCCTCATCAATTATTGTGACATCGGGCGTACCACAGGGCAACCATCTAGGCCCCTTACTGTGAATCTGTGTGATGTGGATGTGAATCTAAACAATGTCACTGACAATCATGCAGATAAACCTCCACCATTGTAAAGCAGCATGAACTGCTCTCGTGCTCTATCTAGTCAGTGATGCATCTGCATAGTCCTCATTCAGGAGCCCTGATTACTCGGAAACTATAAGCCAATGTACTTAACATCACAGATAAAACATTCTTGCATTCTTTCCAATTTCAGCAATGAAGACCACACAGCTGTGAGGCTTGAAGAACAGGAGAGTTCACTAAGAAATTGCTCCAGATACATGGGTCATGACCAACCCAACCCTTCTCTTCACGCGCCGCTCCGTGCGATCATCGTCGACTGCGAGACCAAAGACGTCGGCCTAATTATTGTGAGCTACGCCAACACACACCACTGTCAGCCGCATGTGCGCAAGGCTTACGCTACACGAAGTTTTTATACTGTGCGTGTGCCGACTGCGCTTCTCCGTGGCCTTTTCCTATAAACAGTACATTGGACGCTGCCGGCCTCTGCTTTAGAGAGATAACGCAATGTACGATGTTTTTCTTATCGAATCTTATTGATTCTTGCTGCACTTTACAAGTTTTTAGAAGTTGAGGACGCTTTATTATTTTTAGAAGTCTCATAACGCACACGAGCATTATAATACTTTAAGAGTGGACGCTATAACACTTTCAAAAGTTTCATAATGCCCGTAGGCGTTCTGACACTGGGCGTTATAACATGCACACGTCTATTTTATGTAATTTTTTAATTTTAATAATCGGGTTTTTGTCACATAAATGAACGTGCATAGCATCTTGTTCTTTAAATATAATAATGTGAGTGGAGATAATGGTTTTTACCCTCGATTGGCCACATAATTAATTAAATTAAATAAAAACACGGCACACAAATAAAATTTAGCAGGGCATGCAAGTTAAAAGCTTAAACAAATATACATAGGAACAAAGTAGAAATATCTCGCAAAGGCCAATGACGACTGAAGGCCAATATTTGGCCGTTATTTGTCAAGCAGCTAATGTGTGGGTATCTTCTTCGAACAATGTGCTTATGTTTGGTTAATGACGCGCATTTCTCGGTTTTATTTTCTTGTTATAGTGTCAAAATTACAGGGCAGAAATATTTTGTTTCGACTTTTCCTGACTTTTTAAAAACAAAATTTCGATAAAAAATACGGCAAACAATTTTCATATTTGAGTTTGAAATCTTAATAATTTCCAGACGGTAAGATGCAGTTACAAAGTGTCTAGATCAGACTTATATAATTTTTTAGCTTTTCAAAGTTCAATTCAAAGAGACATAATCCAACTCTCTTCTACAGAAGTATTGTTATAGATACTCATTACTTAAACATAACTGCCTGTTTTTGAATGCGTTGGTTCTGATGCGCTGATACTAGAGCAGCCCTAACGTAACACGTGAAAGCGATATTTTTAGTTGATATTTTATATATATATATATATATTAATGCATTAATGTATGATAGTTATAAGCGATATTTTTCGTTTCGATAATGATACTGGCATTAAAGGCCTGTATCCAGCACCGCGAAATTTTACTACACGGAAACTGTTCATTATTTCGGATGTGTGGAACTCGAATACAATAGTGTGACCAAGAGCCTAAAAAGTGATTTGCCACTCTCATGAATCAGCTGTGTTTTTTAAACAGCGCCAATTTTGAAAATTAAACTAAAATTAAAAAAAGGAAGAAAAGTAATTCTGACAAAGAAGTGATTGTGTTGGTAGCGGCACATATTGCTGTAAGAAGAAGTACAGCACAGTTGGAGGCACCAACATGTCAAAATAATCAAAATGCTTATTTTCCGTGATCCGCTAAAGACATGGTACTGCCTCAACTGCTTGTATTAAAGCAATCCTCTCCTCACTTTAAACATTTGCATATCTCTTTTTGGTTTTGCGCACAAATTTTGCCCCCACCTTTCACTTTGACTCCAGTATAAATAGGCACATATATTTTACTGGCACCCCTATCAGCTGTTCTCACAGTCCACATTCGTGTGAATATCGATACTATCGATAAAAATTCATGGATCCCGTTTACATTGCTGGATACTGACTCCAGGAAAACACAAACGAAAAATTACTGGCCCCGTTTTTTTTATATGAAGTTTGGCAGTAATTTTTAATTTCCGCGGTGCTGGATACCCAGCTTAATAAGCGAAGATCAAGAAAAGACGGACGAGCAGAAACTAATTTTTGAACGAATTTTGAATTGCTACGAGAATTATTTTGAATAAACGAACAAACGATTGGAAAGGATGCCGAGTTTGATTGAGTTATCATAACAAGTATCAATAATTGTTATAGTAAGAAGGAAAAAGTTTTTTGTATTTCTTGTGATTGAATACATATTTGCATGATTTCCAGAACTTCCAGCTTCAAGTGACCTATTTTTATTCCCTCAGCTTAAAGTTGAACTTGGCGGACATAAATTTTTATCAAATTAGAAAAGTCATTTGTAAAAAAACTTTTGTAAGAAGCCATTTTGAGAAGCAGGACGCCGACTATTTTTGGAAGGAGCTGAAGAGGTGGGAGCATCGCTGGATGAAGTGTTTTGACTTTGAAAGAGACTATGTGGAGAAATAAAATACAAAAAATGCTGACACTTTTTGAAGAGAAAAACGAAAACCCAAAATTTAATTCTAGTGGCCGGATAAAATAAAATACACAAGCACATATTTTTCTAGAAACAGACTTCTTGTGTACACTAACACATGCAAAGAAATTGAACTGGGTTTAATAAGTTTAAGCTCTACAAATATGGACTTTTTTGTTATGTCCCAAAACACATGAATTTTTTTGATCGTTCGTTCTTGGGTCACTTTTTTCATATACAATAGGGACTCCGAAAATTAAGCGGTTAATTAAAACAATAAACATATAGAAAATTTTATAAATATAATATTAAAGGTGATTATTGCTATTAAATATTGGGGATTGATGCTAAAGGTGTACAAATTTAGCAATTTTCTTTGAATTCCATTGAAATATTTAATTTATTTACCTGTATATGGGAGTACCTTTATCATCTCTATACCATAATACCAACACAGGCTCATCTCCGTCATATGTTGTTACATTGCATGGAAGGAATATATTTTCTCCAACCAATGATTCGATTTGATGAATTGGTACTAAAAGGACATGGTAATTGGTTAGAAAAATACGTTTTTATATTTAAAAGTCTTTAAAATTGAAATGAGATAAACTGTGCACAAAATATGTTTTCAATCTGATATTTTTTTATTGTTGATTTTCGTTTGTTTTATTAAATGTATTTGTATAAGTACTATTCATTGTTATATAATACAGGCCTTTACCCAGCACTGCGAAAAATTACTGACAGGAATCTGATATTTATTTCGTTTGTATAATACATTTAACGTTACTAAAATAGAGGGGCCATGAACGTAAAACGCGCTTAGTCAATCTCATGATTCGGCGCCAATTTTGAAAATTCAAATGAAATTAAAAAAGGAAAATCTGTGACGATGAAGTGACTGTGTTGGTGGCGGCATATATTGTTGCTAAAAAATAGGAAATGGAAGTACAGCGCAGACGGAAGTGCCAAAATGTCAAAGTTATCAAAATTCTTATTGTCCATGATCCGCCTCACACATGGTCTTGCCTCAGCTGCTTTTATTAAAGCAATCTTCTCCTTACGTTGAATATTTGCATCTCACTTGTTTGATTTGCGAACAGTTCCGTAGGGAGAGTAGCGAAAGTAAACAGTCTTGGACGATCAGCAGGTCTTCACCCGTATTCAACCGTGCCGAGAGTCAGCTAATCGGTAACGGAGAGCTCAGGGACTCCGGGCAACGTGAATCTCTGCCCCGATGAACTACTTCTTTTCTGCAAATCGTAGGACTAGAAATGATTAGAAATCGAGTCTTGGACTGCCTAATTGCCACCCACACAGGGAAAGGCAGCGGCTAAAGGACTGGCATGACCTGACCCGCTACTCAGCAGGCAAAATCTACACTGCGGAAGACAGCCAAAGGGGTGCCATCCTAGTCTTGGGATGGGTGGTACCAGGATGATACCTTGACGGAGTGGTAGTCGAGTTACCATCGAATAGCACTCAAGTCAAAGCGTACACATAAGCAACATACTCCATCGGCAAAATGCAACCCCAGCTCGACCGATAAGTGGCTGAAAAAGGACGAGTGGACAACGAAGTTGCTCCCCAACTTCGGTAAAGAGGCACCGAAGAAAATGTTCTCACCAAAGACGGCAGCACTGCAACTAAAGAGGCAGCGCTCACAAGATATTTCTGGACCAGCTTCAAAGCGCTACAGAATGCTTCCTAATGTCTCATTCGCCGAGATCTCTAAAAAAAAGGACGCTGATCAGTGTTCTGGATAAAAGTGCCGTAGAAGCTGAGCTCCCCAGGAACTAGTAGAAGTGGATGGAAGCGTCACTGGCCGATCGCTGCTTCGAGCTGCTGGAGAAAGAGGCCGGCCCACTCCCCAGTCTGCAAATATATGGGATGGTATTATTCCAATATTAAAATAATAGCCTGAAGACAAAGACGTGAAGTAAAGACAAACGCTCGAGCTATACAAAGCAGCGATAGCGTAAGGCGGTGAACTTTACCCCGGGGCGAAGCTGATCGCTATACACTGGAGCGAAGTGCCCAATAGGCCTAAGGCAATAGTTGCGTGCCCGCCCCCATGAAGAAGCTGGATCGCTTCCTCAAAATGTTGCTGGAGGATAGTCAAAGTTGAGGTTGCACAAGGTCCGATGAAGCAAAAAAATATGAGCAGAACTTCGCTTGCAGTGCAGTCAAGGTGTACAAGTCGGATGCAGCGTCCAAACCTTGTCCTGTCCACAACCAAGTTAACAACACAGCGGCAAGCCTAGAGCTCCATGGAATACATCTAAGACATCATCCTATATGGCTCACTTGGAAAGCAATCCTCCAAGTAACCTCGCTCGTAAGCTAGCCTGCGATAGCGAAAGACACAGGCCTAATAATAGGCTGCGACGCCAACGCACACCACACTCAATGGGGGAGCTTGGACACAAATGTAAGCGGTGAGTTGAGCGGTGAGTTGAGCGGTGAGTTCATCCTAAACTTTAATTTAATAATCTGCAATCGGGGAATAACCCTACTTTTATAATAAAATACCAACAAGAGGTAATTGAGATAATTCTAATTCACCTTCAAAGGACTTTAGAGCAATCTATCTATTTTCTCTTCAAAACTTTTGACAGATTGGTCTATCTACAACTGGGGACCACTATAAGTTCCCGTCGATAGGATCGTCAGCCCAGTCAAGGTATGTCAACAGATACACAACGCAAAATAGTGTACTGTCTCCTCTTCTATGGAACATAGCCGTCAAAAAGTTTTTAAGTGACCTGGAGGCAGAGCAAATCTTGGGAAAATACTCTCAAACACTCTCCGACTTAACGACCGCAAAGTTTGCGAAGCAACGTTGAAGCCCCCCAACATTAAACGGATGGAGGCTCTCCTTCAACGACAGTGCCAGTTACTTATGGTGGGTAATTGACAAGAAGCTAAATTGGAACTAGATTATTAAAAACAGAGGGAAGAAGGCAACGATGACAAGAATTTCCTTTGCCCACCAACGAGTGCGAACATCTTGTCAAACAGTCATTCGTAGAAAATTTTCAGAGGCAACATGTCAGCGGACGTTTGCAAAACAGTAATTGTGTTTATGGCTATCCATATTTTGTTTATTTGTTCCGCATATTTTTGTTTTTGTATGCCTCAATTTTTGCCTGCCACAGTGCGGGCTCTGTTTTCAGGCAATTTATAAATTTACTTAAAAATTGTTTTGACATTCCGGCCACGTGTTGTTGCTACGAAAATATTTCCCAACTGAAGTTTCTTGCGAACATTGCCATCCACAGTCGAATTTCTTCGCGCGAACACAGCCAAGATAAGCAGTCTGTCCACTGTCAAATATATCAAACATGTTCGGTTCGACGAAATGTTCGTCCTCGTTTTGTTCATATCGATGATCGCTTTGTTGACCCTGCGGTCTCAACTGGACTTATTCGGATTGCAGGGCAGTCAAAGCCGATATGCAAACCTTTATGAGACAGACTCATAACGAATTCGCTACTGTCGACTCGGAATTCCGGAAATTACAAGATAACTTTATCTCAATGGAAACATATTTTAAAAATCTCAAAATTATAAATGAGACTCCGAGGAAAAGAAAGGTTACTCCTAGTTTGCCCTGTGTTTAAAATTCTAATTCTCTTTCATTTTAAGACACACCCGCTCCTCAAATTAGCTCGCCAGCCTTTATCAACTTTGGCGCTAAGGAAATCGATATATATGCTTCTACATAGAAAACGTCAGCTGGCTCTTCACCTGCTGCCTCTCCCGTGCTCGTACCCAGGATATCCAATTGGACGGTAATAATATCCTGTGCCCGCATCTGCCCAAGTTGTCCTACCGGACAATAATGACTATCCCGTTGTTGGCGCTTCTGTGCCCTCTACTAAAGCCGACGATACTGCTGTAAGCATGGATGTTGAAGTTGTTCTTTTCACATCAGCTCGCACTGGCTCCTCAGATAGCGCTATCTGCCCCTCGGCTAGAACCCGCCTCTGCCTTACCTGCCTCACCTCTGCCCTCGTTGTAATTAAAATTAACTTTAATTTAACCCTCTTTCTGGCCTGTACATTCAATAGAACCACCCCTCATCTTTGCAATCAACTTATATCACGCAGCCTATCTTCAGTCTGTTTCGTCCAAACTCAATGATTCCGATCGTTTTATTGTCCTTAGTGATTTTAATTTCCCAAATATCACTTGGTCTTCATCTGAAGACTCAAACTTAATGTTCCTATCCATGCAGCATGATTTTGTTGATTCTCTGTCCAATACTTCGTTGGGTCAGGTTAATGGTATACGTAACAACATGTGTAGGATCTTAGATCTAATTTATAAACATGAGAAAATGCAAATCCCATATGTTCGAGAAGTTTAAAAAATTAGGTTTACAATCATAATTTTTGATGCACTCAATTGCAAAATCTAAATTTTCCTTATTTAATAAATAGTGCTACAATAGATACTTGACCTAATCCAAGCTTAATTTTAAACGCGATCCTAAACAATTCTTTAGGTTTATAAACTCTAAACGTAAATCTTCTCAATTTTCTTCATCTCTACACTCAAATGGAAGTTATGCTGATAAGATTGTGATATTGCTGACTTGTTCGCTTCCTTATTCTAACTTTGCTACGCTGTCCCTTTTATTTACCTTCCCTCTATCCTAGCCTCATCAAACGACTTTCGTTTCAGGTACTCATATTCTATCCCTTTAAATGGGTCTAGTTGTACATATCTGTACCCCTTTCATCGATTATTTGAGACGTAGCAACGCGGGCTCAAAGGCCATCAATAACATTATCCTACAACGCCTGCTCAAAGTTAACGACTTGGGCATTACCTTCGTACCTAATCTATGTTTTAACTCTTATATTTCTACTATCTATAACAATACCAAAGGAGTTCTAGGATTTGTCAAAAGATGGTCTAAGGAATTTACTTACCCGTATACCACTAAGCTTCTGTATGTTTCTCTGGTCCGGCCTATCTTGGAATATAGTTCTTGTGTCTGTTCTCCTCACTACCAAAAATTTCAAGATATGCTCGAATCAGTACAAAAAAAATTCTCATCTTTGCTCTCCGTGGACTCAATTGGGGATACTCGACCCATCTCCTAACATCCACTCTTCCAAATCCCTTAGAATCTGCCAAGGAGTTCTTTTCCTCCATAAGCTTCTCTCTGGTGAGGTCGAACCGAGTGCCCTCATCAACCTTATTAGTATTGCTGTTCCTTTCCGCCCGACTAGGCATTACTTTCCTCTTCATCTCCAACTCAGGGGGAATTGGGAATTGTTTCTTTTCTCTAACCTAAATTTGGCTTTTTGGCTACTAAGACGATAATCACCCCCTACCGGGTCTGAGTATTTGCATTAGCCCTTTCGTTTAATTAGTTGATATGTAATTTTACCCTTACAGTTTACAATTGTCAATTTGCATGCTGTTTCTCACAGTTTGTCAGACTTGTTTATTGTACAGGAGTTGCACCTAAGATGTCTTGATCTTCTTAAATCGCACACTTTCCGCTGTCGTTAAAACTGCTTTAAAACAAGTAATTGAAAATATCAGGCTGTGTTTTTAAAAAAAACGAGAGGGAACGTTGTGAGCCGCGGCAAAGCCGCGGCTCTACCTTATACCCGGTACTCAGTCAGTATATACATACATACATTTATGAGCCTACGATTTATGAAATTTATTATATGCTCTCAAAAGGGACAAAAATAATATTTAAATTAAAAAAATGAATTTTTTGGAATTTTTATACATGTTTCCATTTTTGTTTACATATGCTTTGTATATCTGCGCCTACATTTCTACATGACATGTATAACTACATATAATATTTGAGACGTACAAGTGTTTACGAAAGAGAGAGAGAGGGAATGCGTCAGCGCTTGGCAGGCGTTGCGTAGCCACTGAAATTCAATTTGTTTCTTCTGCCCATAATATTGATCCGATCTAATCCAGATTCGGTAATCTGGTAGACATGGTAATTTTTCATGATTCTGCGTTTTTGGTTTTCATTTATCTTAAAAATTGTCGACTCCACAGATTTTCGTCTTTTTTGGGGGCGTTTAAAGTTTAAAACAAACTTGTGCTGGTTCGGTATCACAGGAGCTTGGATAGAAAGTTTGGTTGCTCTCGCTCTTATAGTCTCTGAGAACTAGGCGCTCATTTAAACGAATACGCAAAGCAGATGGCGTCGCGTGTGAGAGAGAGCGAGAGGGAATGATGACTTTCGAAATGGTTTTCTTCATTGTAGCTATAATAATGATCCGATCTGATCCAGATTCAACTCTCTGATAGAAATGGGCATTCTCTATGACTCTGCGTTTTTAGTTTTCTCGTATCTTCAACATTGTGTACGCCACAGACTTTCGTCCTTTTTGTGGGCGGAAAGGGGCGGGGCGAAATTTTGAATTACATTTGGAGTAGTGTGATCACACAGGAGACTGGATACAAAACTTGGTTTCTCTAGCTTTAATAGTCTCTGAGATATAGGCGCAAATGAAGACGGACGGACAGACGGACAGATGGACAGACGGACGGACGGACGGACAGACAGACATGGCTATATCGACTCGGCTATTGATGCTGATCAAGAATATATATACTTTATGGGGTCGGAAACGCTTCCTTCTGTGCGTTACACACAACCGTTATCCCCACAAATCTAATATACCCCTATACTCTTCGAGTATCGGGTATAA
The DNA here is from genome assembly GCA_037356375.1 of Drosophila affinis. Lineage (NCBI taxonomy): Eukaryota > Metazoa > Arthropoda > Insecta > Diptera > Drosophilidae > Drosophila > Drosophila affinis. The sequence goes on from JAZHFB010000003.1 coordinate 21,316,716, forward strand.
AAACAGCCAGGTGAGCTATGATCAAATTAAACATATGGATGGCAAGAATTTGTATAAATGGGAGCCCCTCAAAATGAAAAGTACACGTTTTATTTGAAAAGGTAAGACGCAAAAATAAATTAAGCCCGGAGCCGCCTTATTGTAACAAAGTTGTGCTATAATGCGGGCCGAGCGGATTTTCCTTTCAGATTGGAGAGGCGGAAAGTTCCGAAGGGCAGCAGCAAACGTCCGATTCAGTCATACAACTCACTGTATATTTTTAAATTTTGCCGGTTTATTTCTTACAGAACCTTTTCCCTAACTTTTTTCATTTAGCAATGTCATTCTCCTCTTCTTCTGTTCTCTCTTCATACTGTTCCGAAACGGCTTGACCGATTCTCATTAAATTTTGTGAGCATATTGAGTAGGTCTGAGAATCGGCCAACACTCACCCTTTTTCACACCCTTTAGTGATAAGATTTGTCCACTATAAGCATTTTAACATTTTACAATTAATGCTGTCAAGTTTTTGACACATCTTTTTTTAATTTAATTTTAACATTTTACAATTAGTGTTGTCAAGTTTTTGACATTACCGAAAAAATGTTTTTGCTTAAATTTCATAAATTCAAACAAATTATTTAAAAACTACGTAAGCAATGCCAAGAAAACGCAAAGAGGCTGTTTTGAGCCACAATACAAATAAATGTAGAAGCTTGGGAAATAGATCCGAAAGAACTGAAAAACAAATCCAGCAACCACATAATGATGCACGTGTAAGTATGGCGCAATTGGGTCAAGAAGAGTCAGATGGTACACGGGGTAAATGCAATGAAGTAATACGATTGGAACAACGACAATCACGCCGTTTCACAGTCAGTAGACGCAGAACAAATGACCAACAACGACAACAGGCACAATCATTTATATTTTCAAAAGCACGAAATACTTTAAAAATTGTTGAATTTTTTAATTAATTTTTCTTTTTTATATAAAAATGTCTCGAATTGTATTGAAAAATACTATTAAATCGAAAAGTTTCTTATAGTGTTTCCTCTTATGAAGATAAGAAATAACTGTCACCATCAAGTAAAATATTTTGCACTATATAATAGCTTTTTTACACTACAGTGAGTTACCACATTTATCGATAGGTAACTCAAAAACTCAGAATTTGAATTTACACTATGCCAAAGTTGAGTTATTGAGTTATTGAGTTTCGGCTGCTGGCACGTGCTTGTGTACATAAATTTTGTTTTATTTAATTTTAATTATATAAACGATCAAGAGTTAATGATTTTCTATGTGGCAGAGCAAGATAAGATAACGACGCTGCAATGTATGGAGTTTGCGACAATGTTTGCAGCAACTGTGGAGTATTTGGATCAAATTTCGAAGAAACACATTTGGACATTGCGAATAACCTTGGAATCCATTTTTGAAGGAAAATTTCCGCAGGGAAATGGCAAGGCTGCAATTGCAACTATGTTGAATTTTGTCTATATGTATATGTACATAACATATGTACCAAAATTAAACTTTTTTTAAATTCGCAATTGCTTATAAGAATTTAATTTATATTTATTTATAATAATTCAATTTAGCGTTTGGCTAAGTTTTTTCGACCGAATTTTGGAAATCGACCACTTTGTTCATATGGTTTTTAATAATAAAATTGGTTTAACCCTTAAACATATAGCATTTAGCATTTACAACCACCTAAACTCTGCTAACCTGTAATTTTAATTTTAATTTTTTGTTTCAATTTTATTATACTTTATCTTTAGTTCTCTTCCCAATTTATATGGCATTATTAGCAGATAATTGTTAATTAATAAATAAATAAAGAAGTATTGGTTTTAACAATTGTATGTACCTTTTTCCCCAGCCATATTGTTTACGCGCCAAATTTTAAATATTGAACTGCCAATTTTTGTTGTAACTAGTGGTGATAATTCCACGACAGGCAGATCAGGGTTGAAATATTCAAAAAATCGGACAAACTCAATTAAACGCAACCAAAACTAAACTTTTTTGCCACCTCTAGGTCCCCTATGCTTCCCCATGTAAACGAAACTCGAGTTTTGCCCGAAACTCAATAACTCAATAACTCAACCGTAGTGTAGATAGGCTATAACATATATTTTGAGTTAAATAGGTAAAAATCCAAAACTTGTACAACCCTTTTCCAATTAGTTAGGTTAAAAAGAAAGTTAACATAAGGTATTTTAATTAAAATAGGTAGACGGGGAAATCCGTAAAACTAAGAATCTGTATTAGGGCAACTTTCCATTAACTAAAATTATATATACCTGACACCTCATACCTATTCCAAGTAGGTATTTTCTTAAGGAGGTATACAATAAATAAGACTCTTAATTTCAAAAGTCATTCCCGTTCTTTTTTAAGGTGTAAAAATATTCGACAATTGTGATGCTCGTGACATGCCCACCTTAGTAGTAGCTTTTAACTCAATTGTTCCATATGTGTTTAATTTAAGAATTTGTACAATATGTATTCCACTTGACTTATAAAAAACCTTGATCTTAACTGTGTTCTTTCTCAAAATTGTGATGACCAAAGAACCGATTGACAACGATTGAACCGTGACAACCATTTTATACTTATAAATTAGAGCTCTAGTCGCAAAAAGTTTAACAGTAACATTTGAAATTTAAAATGCTAACATTAAGAAGTGATTACAATTACATACATTCGAACTTATTTAGTAACAATTAATAATAAATATTTAGTTTAGTTTAAATTTAGTTTCTATGAATTTCACTCTCACTCTCCGTTCAACCCCTCAAATTGAAATTATGTAGTGCGAGGATGATTCTCCAGTGCGACTTTTAACTGCAATCCCCCATTGATTGCCTTGATGGCGTGGGGAAGAGGTTTCCAAACTCGTACAGCATATACAAAGAACTGTTTCATTGTGCATGTCTACTTGTATTTAAAGCAAACAATATTTTTCGTCCGTCCTGACGTGCTAAACTGAAGTTGTTCATATAGATAAGATGGCTTTTTGGTATATATAATTTTGTGCAGTAATACTAAGACCCTAAAGTCTATACAGGATTTAAGTGGCATATCGAAAATTTTTATCATTACGTCCGAAATATGGTCAGTTCTACGTCTGTTATCCTAGCGATATTATTAAAAGCAACTTGCAGCTTGCGTTGGCTTGCGGAATTACTGTCACTAAATACTAATATACCATAGAAAAGTACTGGTGTGATGTACATTTTTGCAATTGCTTGCCTTATTTTCACTGGTAGAAAACCTTTAGTTAGATATAAATTCCTAAGTATCATCTCATGTCAACGTTTGGTTAAACATAAAACCTAAGTTGTTTGCACGTTCTACATATTCAATGGGGATGTTTTCAATAGCCAATTTTTGTAGCGCATTAGTGTCGCACTTTCTTTTGCCTATGACTATACATTTTGACTTATTTGGATTTAATCCTAGCCCATTAATTTTAGCCCACTGACTTACACTTTTCAATTCACTATTACAGACACGAGTACAGTCATTAATTCTAATAATATATGTACATATGTACATACGAACGTCACAACTTGACAATATACTTGGCAGATCATTTACATACACAGAGAAAAGTAATGGCCCTAATACGGATCCATAAGGAACACCACGCTTGACACAAAGTAATGACAAGTACATATTATTTATACAAAAACTTGTGAAGGGGCAGAGCCCATCACAAAACACATGCGGTTCACGGGAACCGTATAGAGCATCACCGACGAGAACCAGAATGAGCATCACTAACAGACAAGCGACAACGCAATACCCCGACACCCAAATAACGGTAAACGGGAGCCGCAGCCGAGAGAGGGAGAGAGAGCAGCAACCGCAGCAGAACGTTCGAGAAATCGCACAACGCAATACCCCGACCCCAAATAACGGTTAACAGGAGCCGCAGCGGAGAGTGGCAGAGAGAGCAGAGACAGCAGAGAGCGAGCGTCGATCACCTACGCGACGACAAGCGACAAACGCCGGCAGAGGCTACAGGCAGAGGCTCGAGCCGGGAGGCCTGGAGTGGCCGGCCGAAAAATGGATACGAGAGTCGATTTTGAGCAGCCAAGAAAGGCAGAAGTGCGCGGTCACAAAGCAGTTATTAAAAGTGCCAGCAGCCAGGATCAACGACAGCCAGGATGCCGGGAGGAGACAGCGGGTAAGCTGGCCTCGCGTAAGCGAGCTAGGGAAGGGAAGCTAGGTGCGACAGGGACCGCTAAGAATAAAAATAATAGTTACAGGAATCAGACAAATAAAGTGAAATATTAGCAGAAGATTTTTGAATTTCATATATATGCATCGATCATTTAATACTATAGCCCGCAAGCCCTCGATTCTTAACCCACCCCTTTTCCCGTATTGGGTGCCGAATTAATATTCCCTTTGCATGGCGGGAACTCGGCCAGTGGAGTTGTACGCGGATGCCACGACTTCCACGGACTGAGATTCCCCTCCCGTAGAACTACCTCCTCGTAGCCTTTCCTCATCCTCGGGGATCACCGCTGGGCAATCGTGTACGCGGACGCCACGCGATTTGCCAAGCCGGTGGTCGCCCCTTCCCGTTGAATGCTCCCCCTTCCATCCCCTTTCCCTTCCATCCCGGCACACCAACTCGGCCACACCACACGCAGCACGCCTCCCGCGCCTGTACCCAGGCCGAGGGGTATGCGGCGCCATACTCGCTAGCTACGAGTGGGGGTACCACCGACCACGTGCCCCGTGTACCCCGGCCCCCCAACAGCCACGCCAGCCGCAACACGCGCCCACGCCCAGGCCCGGGGTACCCGGCGCCGCCTTCGCTGACCACGAGTGGAGGGTACTACCTCCTGCAGGCTGCGCGCGTGCCGGATCCCCACCAACTACGCCATCCCATAGCACACCCCTGGTCGAGGCCCCGACCACGGCAAACGTCGGCACCGCGCGGAGTGCACGCGCCACCCGTCCCTCCCCTACACTTCGTCCGTCCGATCCCTCTCTATGGTCCCCTAATACAAATAATTCTGTATAGGGACCGGGCCTTGGACAGACTGAGAGGCTGTACCCCGGCCTGAGACAGGAACTTCCTTACAGATGGCGCCCGAGCAGGGACCTGAGAGCGGATCGGGGAAGAGGTAGTTCGGAAATAAGTGATGTAACGAGTGGCAGGCATAACTAAGCATCGAACCCCCACCCCCCCAAATTTCTAAGCTGAAAAACGCCCTCCGCGCCCTGCGGAACCCCGGGCAAGTCAGAAAGCCGAAAAGTACAGTAACCAGAGCAGCAGAATAGTAGCGGGATCACGCGGCCACGTAGCCCGGCCACAAGGTTGTGCCATCAAACCAAGAGTGGGCAGACAGCAGCAGCGACTGCAGCATCAGGCATAGGAAAACAGGAGCAGAGCACCAATCTTCACTCTCTGGTTCAAATACAGCCGAGGCTGGTTTTCCACGGTGAGAGGGCGCCCAGCTTCCCTAACGCGGGCAGCGGCGACACGGCGACACGACGACACAGCGACAAGGTGACAGCAGAGGAGAGAGAGGGCTTCGCTCGGCAGCAGAGCCCTCTGAGAAAAAGCTTGGCAGCAGCAATAAAAGGAGGAGTCCGAGCCCAGGAGGACAATCAAGGCCGAGCCGTCGACCAGGAAGCATCACGCCCAAGACTACGAAAGATCTACAAGTATCCCTGACCACGGTATCACGCGGGGTACACCTGCACCGAGAAACATATCCTGACCCAGGATCCCTGAATCAAGTGCCGCGCCCCGTGTCCAGCCACTGCATATCCTTTCGAAGGATCCCTGAGACTCGAGCAAAGAGGGAGAAAGACATGGATGAGCAGAAACTTCAACTGGCAGAGCCGGAACTAAACATCACTACCCAGGGTTCCGAGGACAACACGCCGGCCACAGAAGATAACCCTCCGCGTCAAGGAGTCTAACAACTGGTCATACCGAATCTGCCCAGTGCGAGCCGAGGATCCAGCACCGGACCAAGGCGTCTCCTGCAGAGCAGCAGAGAAGCACGGACACCTTGGCGTCAACGAGCACTCACGCCTCGTTGACCAAGGGATCCTCAACACCGCCACGACACAGCGCAGGAACCTTGGCGTCGACGAGCACACTCGCCTCGTCGACCAAGGCGTCTCCTGCAGAGCAGCAGAGAAGCACGGACACATTGGCGTCAACGAGCACTCACGCCTCGTTGACCAAGGGATCCTCGACACCGCCACGACACAGCGCAGGAACCTTGGCGTCGACGAGCACTCACGCCTTGTTGACCAAGGGATCTCCAACACCGCCACGACACAGCGCAGGAACCTTGGCGTCGACGAGCACACTCGCCTCGTCGACCACGGCGTCTCCTGCGGACCAGCAGAGCAACACGGACACCTGGGGAAAACGTGCCCTGTTGACCAAGGACTTCACCCAAGGCAGGAAACGAAAAGCCTTAACGCTAAGCCCCGACGGCACTCCACTAGCGTCGAGACGATCTCAAGGCCTTCTACGAAGACGACGATGACCGCAACAACCACGAGGATCCAGAAGCCGAAGACGAACCGGGCGGACAAGCCCACGCACACGCGAGTTCATGGAGGCCACTGAGAGTAGTGCGCTGCCCTAATGTCCTCGCCCCGCAAGGGGCAACCACTGCAACAGTCACAGTAAGCCCAGTATAACTCCCCTTAAGGGACTAGACCTAAGCCAAGGCATTGTATAATTTTAAGTGTACACATCACATTGTATATGACGATAGCCCTCACAAATTGTAAGTCGCACCTATAGGTAGAGCCAGGTACAAGGGAATATTTAGCTAGGCAGGATCGGATCTCCAAAAGTTTCTCCCCTTAGACACTTCGACAAGAACCACGCCAGACCAAACGACGCCCAGCCGCCAGAGGCACCATGTGGTCAGAGAGGACACCCTAGAACCTCGTCCCCCACAGAGATGCCCCCCGAGGCACGACGCATCACAGCAGCAGGACTCACCTCGACCAGAGCGAGCAACGCCAGCGAGCCCACACCAGTCCAGGGTACACACGGGACCATAGCCCACCAGAACGCGTTCGCCGAAGCGTGCCGAGAGTATCAGGCCAACATCAGGGCCCAGCACCACCACCACACCGGGACCCCAGCCCTACCCGCTACGGCGAAGCCACTACTCGGCAACACCATCAGCCCCTCCGAGCGGTTTGACGGACCCTCCACGTCCCGCGAAGCCCTACAGCACCTCCACGCGACTAGAGACCAAGTCACTGCCGCCAACAACCCATGGCAAGGACTACGCCCCGAGGAATCGCGAGATGATCTCGACGAGCTGCGGGCCGCCAACCAAGCCCTCAGTGAGGAGTTGGTACGGCTGCAGAAAAGAAGCCAACAGCTTGCACAGATCCTGCAGAGGCACCCAAAGAACCAAACCGCGAAAGAAGCAGGCATAGGGACCCCACCGTCGACATCACCGCACGAGGTCTCACGGCATGAATACGAGCGGCGGGCCAGGCTGTATCCAAAACGGCTCAAGTCACCCCCACCCCCCACCACTGGCTGGAGTCGGCTCCATCCCTGGGCATATCCCCGACAAGCAGCGCGGATGAGGGATGAGGACTTTGACGCCCCGGTGGACGCCGAGCCGCGGTGGAGCCATGGACCGGGATGGGACAGCAGCGAGAGCGATGAGGAAGTACTCCGCGATGGGCGGTTCAACAAGGCGCGGGAGCTGGCTAGAACTAAACGCCAAACCAGTAGCCCAGATCAGCCCCAGTACTCCGACATCAGCTCCGGCGAAGACCCAGGCCAGGACGGTTCCCTGCCTTTGATGGACGCCAGGGACCAGTACATCCGAGAATGGATGGAAGGAGGAGAAAGGCGGAACGCCGGAGAAAACCTAGTGGAGGTCAGGGCATCCCCGGACATACACGTCGGTCCCCCACCAGAAGAAATCGCACGCAGTCCGTCCCCGAGAGGCCAGAATCCTCATCAGGGATAAGCTGCGGGGAGGGCGAAACCACCTCCACCGAAACCATTCCACGCTGGCGCCCATTACTCGGCGATGACGACACCACACCAGAGCGCACCAGTATCGAGTCCGGCATCGACCTGACCTGGTTCGACTGGGACTCACCGACACCTTCTCCTGCCGAAGGACGGTCCCCCGAACCCGAAGAGGAAGCAGACCACCGGGAAAGTCCAGAGGCCAACGAGGGAAGCGCCGACGAGCTCATTGACCCACCACTAGTGCAGCCCTCGGACCACCCAGGCAGCGAAGCAGAGCTCAACACCTCCGGGAACAGCACATCTCTGGAGCTCGACGAGGAGGCCGTGGGCGGACTGCTGGATCTGTTCCAAGAAGTCCCAGCCCTCAACGAGCTTCAGGACGAACAGGAGTGGCCAGTGGCGTGTGGAGACGCCGGACCGACGGATACCCACGGCGTTGCAGGACAGCGTGAGACGGCACCAACAAGACCGGGAAGACGGACCTCGAACCCGGCATATCGAGGAGCACGAAGGTCGCACCTTTAGGGTCTCGATCAACCGGGGCGGCCAGGTTTTCATTTCTATCCGTCCCCCGAAGTAGGAAGGGAGTGTGAAGGGGCAGAGCCCATCACAAAACAAATGCGGTTCACGGGAACCGTATAGAGCATCACCGACGAGAACCAGAATGAGCATCACTAACAGACAAGCGACAACGCAATACCCCGACACCCAAATAACGGTAAACGGGAGCCGCAGCCGAGAGAGGGAGAGAGAGCAGCAACCGCAGCAGAACGTTCGAGAAATCGCACAACGCAATACCCCGACCCCAAATAACGGTAAACAGGAGCCGCAGCGGAGAGTGGCAGAGAGAGCAGAGACAGCAGAGAGCGAGCGTCGATCACCTACGCGACGACAAGCGACAAACGCCGGCAGAGGCTACAGGCAGAGGCTCGAGCCGGGAGGCCTGGAGTGGCCGGCCGAAAAATGGATACGAGAGTCGATTTTGAGCAGCCAAGAAAGGCAGAAGTGCGCGGTCACAAAGCAGTTATTAAAAGTGCCAGCAGCCAGGATCAACGACAGCCAGGATGCCGGGAGGAGACAGCGGGTAAGCTGGCCTCGCGTAAGCGAGCTAGGGAAGGGAAGCTAGGTGCGACAGGGACCGCTAAGAATAAAAATAATAGTTACAGGAATCAGACAAATAAAGTGAAATATTAGCAGAAGATTTTGGAATTTTATATATATGCATCGATCATTTAATACTATAGCCCGCAAGCCCTCGATTCTTAACCCACCCCTTTTCCCGTATTGGGTGCCGACTTAATATTCCCTTTGCATGGCGGGAACTCGGCCAGTGGAGTTGTACGCGGATGCCACGACTTCCACGGACTGAGATTCCCCTCCCGTAGAACTACCTCCTCGTAGCCTTTCCTCATCCTCGGGGATCACCGCTGGGCAATCGTGTACGCGGACGCCACGCGATTTGCCAAGCCGGTGGTCGCCCCTTCCCGTTGAATGCTCCCCCTTCCATCCCCTTTCCCTTCCATCCCGGCACACCAACTCGGCCACACCACACGCAGCACGCCTCCCGCGCCTGTACCCAGGCCGAGGGGTATGCGGCGCCATACTCGCTAGCTACGAGTGGGGGGTACCACCGACCACGTGCCCCGTGTACCCCGGCCCCCCAACAGCCACGCCAGCCGCAACACGCGCCCACGCCCAGGCCCGGGGTACCCGGCGCCGCCTTCGCTGACCACGAGTGGAGGGTACTACCTCCTGCAGGCTGCGCGCGTGCCGGATCCCCACCAACTACGCCATCCCATAGCACACCCCTGGTCGAGGCCCCGACCACGGCAAACGTCGGCACCGCGCGGAGTGCACGCGCCACCCGTCCCTCCCCTACACTTCGTCCGTCCGATCCCTCTCTATGGTCCCCTAATACAAATAATTCTGTATGGGGACCGGGCCTTGGACAGACTGAGAGGCTGTACCCCGGCCTGAGACAGGAACTTCCTTACAAACTAAAAAAATTTATGAAAAACTTAAACTATTATCACGGGTACCATTATCACAGAAGCGGTGTACATCATCACAGTTTCTATAGAGATTTTGAAGTACGTAACATAGTCAGTTTTAGTCACTTCAGGTACTTTACAGTCTAAAAAGTTCAATTAAGTTCGCCAGGATCAATATCACAGATGCGCGGATTAGTGGATTTACTAACACCCAGTTTCTTAATATACGCCCATTTCTGCTGATTCGATCTCGCTAAGTTAAATTTGTTACAAAAGTATTTTCTTTTCTCTGAGTTGATTAACTGTATCACATTTTTCCTAATTATCTTATATTGTGCGGCATGGTGGGCTGTTCTGTAACGCTTCCATTTTTTAAAAGCGATATCACGTTTGTTAATTAATATTTTAATTTTCGAATTGAACCAGGGATTTCCACGAGGGTTGACCGTTTTTGTCACCAGCGGAATCGATCTGTTATATAGACACAATATATTTTTTTTAGGACAGTCAGTTGTGAACTAATATTATCATAGTCATATCCCAGTCACATGAAATAAAGTCAGCACCTAACAAGGCGTAGTCAATTTTTCTAATATTTCTATAAACCATTCTGCTTTCGGTTAAGTCGGTATGAAAATTATAGGTCACGAATATTAGGTCGTGTTTCGAAAACATTGGCATTGATAGTTGACTGTAAGTAGAAATTTTATGACAGTCGGTTACAAAAAATAAGTCACGTAAGGTATCACAGTAATTTGAGAAATGCGTGGGTGCAAACGAATTGACTAACTTTAATCCCGTAGATTCTATGTCATCCGATAATTTCCTTTCTCGCAGGATAATGCTGTTAAATTCCCCACCTAATATTACATCTGTATTGGCAAGCGATATGGCAGACAATATGTCAGTTAAATTGTGATATTCGATATATCGGTGAGGTCTATACACACAGCCTATTACAATTTTGGAAGAATGTATTGTGCTTGTGACATAAACAATTATCCACTCAACTGCGCTTTCACTTGGGTGATTTCATACAAGATTAGCACTTAAACGTTTACTTACATATATAGCTACACCTCCAGCGTTAATATGTCGATCAGATAGAAACAGATCATAACCAGTACACTCTACTAACAAATTACTAACATAAGACGAAAACCACGTTTCTGACACACATATGACATATGACACACTTGACAAATAGATACCTAAATTCTTTAATTTTCTTAGTTAGGCTTTGGGCATTAATATGGCATACACGTAGACCTTCCCCTTGATTGCCAAGTATTCGAAGCATTGTATAGCTGCTCATCCATAATCACTGGAATAAAAACAAATTAGAGGAGACAATCCAAACGGGATCTTAATCTGATGTCTCTAACTACCGCTGTATTTCAAACTTATCTGCCATTCCTAAACTCTTCGAAAAAATCATCAACTCTCAGCTGCAACATTTTTGTAGATCTGTATTCTCTCAATTACAGCATGGATTCATTAAACGTCGCTCAGTTTCTACTAATCTCCTTGAATTTTCCACCTTTGTAACTTCGAGATTTGCTAAACAGTGTCAAACTGATGTCGTTTATACTGACTTTAGTAAAGCTATCGACTTTATCAATTATAATCTACTTATTCATAAACTGTCTCTTCTAGGGTTTCCGACTAAGCTTCTATACTGGACTAATTCTTACCTTACCTTTGTAACTCCTCTCTCTCTAAACCTGTTAATGTCTCATCGGGGGTTCCTCAAGGTAGCCATCTGGGTCTCTTGCTTTTCAACCTATTTATTAACGATCTTCCTCAAATGTTATCTCATTCCCGTGTCCTAATGTATGCTGATGACGTTAAGCTATGTTTTTTCTACAGTGACCCCTTGTCCCCACTATCTTTGCAATCAGATCTTGATGCTCTTAGCAACTGGTGCTTTATCAACATTCTACGTCTTAACATTTCTAAATGCAATATAATGACTTTTCACCGCAATAAGCCATACCTTTTCGATTACTCTATTAATAACAGTATTCTACAACGCCTGCTCAAAGTTAACGACTGGGGCATTACCTTTGTACCTAATCTATGTTTTAACTCTTATATTTTTACTATCTATAACAATATCAACGGAGTTATAGGATTTGTCAAAAGATGGTCTAAGGAATTTACTGACTCGTATACTACACAAACTTCTATTTGATTCTCTGGTCCGGCCTATCTTTGAATGTGGTTCTTGTGTCTGGTCTCCTCACTACCAAAAATTTCAGGATATGCTCGAATCAGTACAAAAATAGTTCCTCATCTTTGCTCTCCGCGGACTTAATTGGGACCCTTCGATCCATCTCCCTTCTTATAAAAGTAGGTTGCGCTTAATTAACCTCCACTCTCTTGAATCCCGTATAACCTGCCAAGAAGTTGTCTTCCTCCATAAGCTTCTCTCTGGTGAGGTCGAATCGACTGCCCTCATCAGCCATATTAGTATTGCTGTTCTTTTCCGCCCGACTAGGCATTACTTTCCTCTTCATCTCCAACTGTGTCTTTCTAACTACTCGGATTATGAATCTTTCCGTAGCCTTTGCCGAAACTATAACCTATTTTTCCATCTTTTTTCCTTTGATACTAGTTCTAATAAGGTCAAAATTATCTTAACGAATAACTTTATTTAAATAGTTTTAATTGGGAATTGTTTAGCTGCCAACTTTTCTCTAACTTAAATTTAGCTGTTGGTGGGACCATAATCAGCCCCACCGGATCCGAGTATTTGCCTTAGTAAATTCGATGAATTAGATGACATGTAATTTTCCCCTTCAGTTTAACTGTACATTGTTAAACTTTAAATAACAATAAGCAACAAAATGTCTAATTGACTCTGACTAGTGGACACCACAGCACATACATAGCTAGCTCATCAATACTAAATAGCGGTACCGTCTCCAAGAAAATAGACACCCCTTTCAATTTATTCATCCCCCAGGGATGGAGGCCTCCAGGCCCAGAAGGGACCATATGGACAATATGGCCGGAGGTGGAGTCTACTTCGAAGCTAAACATAAATCACTCCTTCAGGCCCTTCTATAACAGATGCTTCATTTTCAGTTAGAGATGCTATAATTCCTTCGGGAGAAGAATGCGAAAAAATAAAAAGAATCAAATGTAGATTAAAACATTTTTTAATTATTTCATTATTTTGCAATGGGAGATCTGAATATATCTGCAGATAAATACAGATCGCGCTGTTCATGTTGCCCACTTTAATTAAGCAGAACCCAATTCTCATTAATGGGGTCGTGTGTTTTTCCTCCAATATTGCCGACGCCTCGATCTGTAGTGCAAGGCTCGAATTGTGATATAAGGCCTGTATCCAGCACCGCGAAATTTTACTGCAGGGAAACTGTTCATTATTTCGGATGTGTGGAACTCGAATACAATAGTATGACCAAGAGCCTAAAAAGTGATTTGCCACTCTCATGAATCAGCTGTGTTTTGTAAACAGGAGAAGTACAGCACAGTTGGAGGCGCCAAAAAGTCAAAATGCTCATTTTCCGTGATCCGCTAAAGACATGGTACTGCCTCAACTGCTTTTATTAAAGCAATCCACTCCTCACTTTAAACATTTGCATATCTCTTTTTGGTTTTGCGCACAAATTTTGCCCCCACCTTTCACTTTGACTCCAGTATAAATAGGCACATATATTTTACTGGCACCCCTATCAGCTGTTCTCACAGTCCACATTCGTGTGAATATCGATACTATCGATAAAAATTCATGGATCCCGTTTACGTTGCTGGATACTGACTCCAGGAAAACACAAACGAAAAATGACTGGCCCCGTTTTTTTTATATGAAGTTTGGCAGTAATTTTTAGTCCCCGCGGTGCTGGATACCCAGCTATAATGTCAAATCATTGCAACTTTTTGGAGATCCGATGGCCACATACGTAAATCTAAACCTGAAGTAAATTGAAATGGAACAAATTTGGAACACTATGACGAAGACAAAAAATCCGTACCGCCTTTAAAACAGATAAACACTGTCTTGTACATAACATTTTACTTGGATTGCAATTTACTTACAACACCACCCACACCCTTCTCGGACTACTTGCATTAAAATCACTTAGCATAGAAAAAAATTCTTCCTCATCGAATTTATTTATTTGTCGAACGCCGCTATTAATTTTTTCAACATCATTTGTTGCTGTTAAACCACTGTCGAAAAATAATTACATTTTTCGTATATGTTGTTAAATTTTGACAAAATGCGGAGTGCACATTTTTATACCCGGTACTCGAAGAGTGTAGGGGTATATTAGATTTGTGGTGATAATGGATGTGTGCACTATAGGTCAAATGGCCGATTTTCTGATATAAATTCATTTTCCAAAAGTATTTAAAATATCTATCTTTTGTTATGTACCTATTAGGAATCAATCAAACCGTAATGTTGCATATCAGAAATGTTAACATTATGTTCTGATGCTAAGTTAACAGCTGTTAAAACAGCAGATTCAATCTAACAGCATGTAATCATAAATTGTGCAAAAATTTTTGTCGAAATTCAAGTGGCTCCATTTTTTTTAAATTCAAATTTGTTAATACAAATTATGATGAATAGTGAGCAGTGGGGTTTTTACTTTATGTTGGTACATCTGTGTTGTTCGTATTGTTCGTGTTGTCTGTAGTATGTGTTAGTAAAGAGACGTCCCAAAGAAAACTTTTTTTAACACGAAACGTTATCTTTGGGAAGGCTTTTAAAAAAATGTTAGCACATGTTAGCCAAGTGACTATATACATATTGTAGAGTAATCTTTTGTTAATTCAGAACAGTTAAGCCTGTTTCCCCCTTTTTTCCACTTCTCCCGAAATGTAATATTTTGTAGAACATAACCTATATTTAAGCAATGCCTGTCTGCTTAAAAAAGGGGGAAAACTAAAGAATGAACTGATAGAGTGGATGCTGGTCTCCGTTACTTTAGATTGTATATCGATGTAAATGTGTCCGTCGTATTTTGATCATATATTGATCAGTATTTACATGAAAAAAGCCGTATTTTGTCTGAATTTATCCGTGAGATGGAAAAAATGTAGATACCATCTAAATAATTAAAAAAAAAAGCATTCTGCTTGATATTGATCCTCACTATAACGAAGTGGTTGAAAGAAAGAAGGAATGTAGACCCCCCGATGATGTTTCAGAAATAATAGCTAAAGTCAGTCTACAAAATCTTCTGAACCATACCGCAGGAAAACTTGTTGCTTTACAAAAAGAAGTTATATTGCACGTGATGACTTGTCAGAATACTGATTTTCTGTTAGCCGATCTTATTCTTAACTACGGTTTCGATTGAAGTACTGGTCAGGAAAATTATAACCAGGGAAATGCGGATGAAATATCGAGTGGTTCCGATTCATGTCTTTTCGCCACAACAGGTACTCCACAGTGCATGATGTATTCCTAATGTTGCATTAATACATATATAATATATAAAATATACCTAGAATGAATATTAAAACATTTTTTTAATATTTATTTAAAAAACAAAATTTTTGAAAAACAAATTTTTTTTATATATTTTTTTAGGGGCGTTGATGGGCAGTGCCACGCCCATTTTTTTCAAAACCCATTTCCAAATGAGATGTCCCATACTTTAATGGTATCCAAAAAACTTTTCAGGAAAAACTTTAAAAACCTTCGAGTTATTAATTTATATCAGAAAATTGTCGTTTTGACCTATAGTGGTGTGTAACGCCCAGAAGGAAGCGTTTCCGACACCACAAAGTATATATATTCTTATTCAGCATCAATAGCCGAGTCGATATAGCCATGTCTGTCTGTCCGTCCATCCGTCTGTCCGTCTTCATTAGCGCCTATATCTCAGAGACTATTAACGCCAGAGCAACCAAGTTTTGCATCCCGTCTCCTGTGTGATCACACTACTCCAAATGTATTTCAAAATTTCGCCCCGCCCCAAAGGACGAAAGTCTGTGGCGTGCACAATGTTGAAGATACGAGAAAACTAAAAACGCAGAATCATAGAAAATTACCATTTCTTTCAGAGTGTTGAATCTGGATCAGATTGGATCTATTATATTATAAGATCTATTATAGCTACAATGAAGAAAACCATTTGGAAAGTCATCGTTCCCTCTCGCTCTCTCTCACATGCGGCCCTGTCTGCTTTGCCTATTCGTCCAGATGAGCGCCTAGATCTCAGAGACTATAAAAGCTAGAGAAACCAAACTTTCTATCCAAGCTATTGTGATATCACTTCAATACAAGTGTATTTAAAAAATTTGACACGCCCTCTTCCGCCCCCAGAAAGTCCCAAAATATGTAGATCAGGACGAACTACTTTAATAGCCAGAAGGAACAAATTAAATTTCAGTCGCGACGCCTTCCAAGCGCTTACTCATTCCCTCTCTCCGCACACAGTTACACGTCTCGTATGAGTAGTTCTACATGTACATGTAGAACTGTATAAGCTGATGTAAAAATTATATGTAAGCAAAAAGGAAACAGATAACTATTAATATGTAAAAACCTGGCACAGGGTTCGACCTAATATTTTAAAATTTTCCATTTGGACCAAAATGTATTTCGTCCCTTTTGCGAACATATAATAAATTACATAAATCGTAAGATCGCATATATTCTGACTGAGTACCGAGTATAAAGTAGAGCCGCGGCTCACAACGTTCCCTCTCGTTTTTATTCAAGCCTAGTACTCAGATCCGAAAACACTTTTGCTATCAAAACCATTTGTGCCTGTAACGGTGGCCGTTGATCTAAGGTTATTTCTATGATGCTCGGGTATATTGCATAACCTTGGTCGAATTATGTATGCAGGTCATTCATAGTATAGTTTAGGGTGGGTGCTGATGAGAATCCGATGAAATCTATCAGTGGTAGATGCCAGTCAGCAGAATAAAAAAAAACTCGATTATCCTCTTACGATTTATGTAATTTATCTTTTGGATATTTACGTGGGCGGTCCGATAAGTTTCAGGCCTGACAATGAAAACGTTAAACAAACTGTGGTATTGTGATTAGGCATCTTTTAATGTGTTCCCGCCAAAAATTTCAGCCGCATGGATATTTTAACTATTCTTGAACAATCGATTAACTAAGTCGGTACCAGTGCTCTTGGAAAAATTCAAAAAGTTGAATATAGTGGAGTCATAAGATTTTTGTTTTTGAAGGGCAATACGCCTACGCAAATCAAAACTGAGATTGAAGCTGTGTATTCTTTCCCATCATTTAAAACTGTAAAGTTCTGGGCTGCTTAAGAAGAAGGGCTGAAGAAGAGAATTCCTGGACGCCCAAAAACTGAGACTGACGAAAACATCGTTAAAATTCACCTTATTGTTCTGGACGATCGCCGAATCCAAGTAAGAAAGATAGCTAATATCACCAAGATGTCTTTAGACCTCGTTTTGCCATATTTTGAACAACGAATTGGACATGAAAAAACTTCCGTTGGGTCCCGCGTTTGCTTACGTAAAATAACTGTGGATGAAACATTTCACCGCTAGAAAGAAAATTCCAATAAAAAAAATGGATTGCAAAGGGGTATCCGCCACAAACAAAAAGCCAAAACTGGTATTTCTGCTGGAAAAGTGTGGGAAACCTTTTTTTTTTATAGTCGTGGAGTTATATATATCCATTACCTGGGTAAAGAAAAAACGATCACGGGAGTCTACTACGCATCACTTTTGGCTAAGCTAATGACGGAATTTCGGATAAACGGCCCCACTTGCAGAAGAAAAAATTGTACTTCACCAAGATAATGCAACGTCCCATACATCAACAGTTGCAATGGCTAAAATCCATGAATCACGTTTTTAATTGCTTCACCATCCTCCTTACTTTCCAGAACATCCAGCTTAAAGAGACTTCTTTTTATTCCCTAAGCTTAAAGTTGCGCTTTGCGGACATAAATTTTCGTCAAATTAGGAGGCTATTATTCTTGTAAAAAGCCATTTTGAAGAACAGGACACCGGATATTTTTTGAAGGAGCTGAAGAGGTGGAGCAACGTTGGATGAAGCGTGTTGACTTAAAAGGAGACTATGTTAAAAAATAAAATAGAAACAAATTTTAAAAATTGTTGTATCATTGTCAGGCTAGAAACGTTTCGGACAGCCCTCGTATATATATTTGTATTACATCCATCGATAGATATCGCTTAAATCAACAGGTGCCTGCAAGTTCTGTTCTAAAACATCGGAAAAGCTTAGCAGAGCATTGTCGGGAAGCTTTTAAACCGAAGTGTTTAAAAAAAAACAAGATCGCTCTCTTTTGAATTTTCGAATTGTTGGATCAGTTGCATTGCCACCGCCTTTGTTATGAAAATTTCTTAAAACACTAAAACGTGTACGGAAAACGGTTTACCGAACGGGATAAGTGCTCTGCTTGCTACTCGGTTTAGTTGTAAAAATGGTATAGCCGTGCGCCGCAAAAGATACAACCATAATTTCCATGACCTAACGGACACATCTGACAAGACTCTCCGACGAACATTGGAATTTTATGAGCGCTTTGAATGAGAAGAATACACTCATCTAACAGAGAATTCCCCAGATCTTTAAAAACGCTACCACGAACAAAAAACAGGCAAAACGAGAGGGAACGTTATGAGCCGCGGCAAAGGCCGCGGCTCTACCTTATAGCCGGTACTCAGTCAGTATATACATACATACATACATATGTACATATATGAGCCTACGATTTATGAAATTTATTATGTTCTCAAAGGGACAGAAATAATATTTAAATTAAAAAAATGAATTTTTTGGAATTTTTATACATGTTTCCATTTTTGTTTACATATGCTTTGTATATCTGCGCCTACATTTCTACATGGCATGTATAACTACATATTTGAGACGTACAAGTGTTTACGACAGAGAGAGAGAGGGCATGAGTCAGCGCTGGGCAGCCGTTGCGTAGCCACTGAAATTTAATTTGTTTCTTCTGGCCATAATATTGATCCGATCTGATCCAGATTCTGTAATCTGGTAGATATGGTAATTTTTCATGATTCTGCGTTTTTGGTTTTCATTTATCTTAAAAATTGTGGATTCCACAGATTTTGGTCCTTTGTGGGGGCGGAAGGGGGCGTGTCAAAATTTTGAAAAACACTTGTACTGAAGTGATATCACAGGAGCTTGGATAGAAAGTTTGGTTGCTCTAGCTCTTATAGTCTCTGAGATCTAGGCGCTCATTTATACGAATAAGCAAAGCAGGTGGCGTCGCGTGTGAGAGAGAGCGAGAGGGAATGATGACTTTTGAAATGGTTTTCTTCATTGTAGCTATAACAATGATCCAATCTGATTCAGATTCAACACTCTGATAGAAATGGTCATTCCCTATGATTCTGCGTTTTTTGTTTTCTCGTATTTTCAAAATTGTGTACGCCACAGACTTTCGTTCTTTGTGGGGGCGGAAAGGGGCGGGGCGAAATTTTTCAACACATTTGGAGTAGTGTGATCACAAAGCAGACTGGATACAAAATTTGGTTGCTCTAGCTTTAATAGTCTCTGAGATATAGGCGCAAATGAAGACGGACAGACGGACGGACGGACAGACAGACATGGCTATATCGACTCGGCTATTGATGCTGATCAAGAATATATATACTGTATGGGGTCGGAAACGCTTCCTTCTGTGCGTTACACACAACCGTTATCCCCACAAATCTAATATACCCCTATACTCTTCGAGTACCGGGTATAAAAATGGCTATGCCAGGTGCAAAATCCCATAAAAAATCATATTTTGATCATCACATAGTTTAGGTCGAATTATTTGCAATTAGAAAGTTTACAAGCTTATGTAAGGGAATATTCAATGAACATACTATACAGAAATATGTCGCGCAAATTTGATGAACTTTTTCTAAAATCAAGACAAAGTTAAAAAAACAGCCCAAGAATAAGATCTAAATACTAATAAATTCATATATTTCATATTTTAGGCATGGGAGATACCAACCAAATATAATAATTAAATCTAAAATTATTTTGTATTGCGAAATTGACCAATAACATTGATAAAAAATGTTTTTTTTTTAAATAGCCGAATGCGACGTCTCTGGAAAATCGTGTGTCAAGAATACCTGCCCAGAAAAGAACAACGTGTCTGTGTCAGTGGACAGGAAAAACGGTACACCACCACTTCACACCTTTAATCTACGTCAGCCGAACCTTGGTGTGCGACCGAGTTTTTTTTCTCTCCTTTGGAAACTGCTGGTAACTTTAACTTTTTTTTAGGGTTGTTGATAATATATCAAAATATCAATATATCGATATTTTTTATTAAAAAAAAAAAAATTTGCCCAATTATCGAATCGATTGTTTTTTGGGATATTCTTAGATATATTTGCGTTGGCCACTCTTTTAATGTGTGTAGCGAGCGCAAGACGCAACAAAGAATATGGACGTGAAAGCTATTATTCCTAAATAAAAAATGGCAGCAATGTGTAATTTGTGCGGTAAAGCAATTAAAACTAGCGGAAACTCGACGAAGTTGGCGTCGCATTTAAAAAAAAAGCACTATGACACTTATGTGAAGTGCAGTCAAAAAAAGGTATGTACTTACACAGCATTTAAAATGGCGTCTTATTTCTGTGTGTGCATGTGTGTGATTTTAGAGCTCACGATTTCTCGGAATACACATACTTAAATAACTAACAGTAATTAGTTAACTCACAGTAATATTTTAATTCTGCCCAAAAATAAAGCAAATTAATTTTTTTTTGAATTTTTTACATTTTTCAGATGACGAGAGTTCAGACGATCCAGATCATGGGTTTGAAAACGCCCACAACAAGTGTATTTTAAAAGGCTTATCTGCAAGCGAATCGGAAAATAAACAGCTAAAGATGTATCTCAGCTTGCCCCAAACTTCTTGGGAAAGTAATCCAATGCGTTTCTGGTCTGACGAGCATGTGAGATATGGCTCGGAGGGGGCCAGCTGAGGCCACCGGATGGGTCGCAGGTTGCGGATAGCAAATTACCTACCTGTGGAGGTAGGCCAGCTGCGAATAAGCGGTCATCCCTAGGGAAAGCGCCGAAATAAGCAGTCCCGGACAGCCAGCGGGTGTTCGCGAAGTAGCAACAGTGACGATGCGCTTGTGGTGCCGCCTCGTTTAAGTAGCTCACACACACCCCATCCCTACACATTACCTACCCAACCCCCACACTCATCTCACACCGGGCCGGACTAAGAGTGTTAGTCGACCCGTGCCGAGAGTCAGCCTGGCTGGGGGCCCGGTATAAAAACTAGCCCAGGCGTTAACGGAGAGCTCAGGGACTTGGCAGCCCCCTGTTCTAATGATGCCTTATCCGGGCAACGTGAATCTCTGCCCGGATGGACCGCCCTTTCATTGCAAATCGTGGGATCAATTATGGAAAACAAACAACAACAAAAACAAAAACAACGAGTCTGGCGCTCCCCAACTGCCAACTGGGAGTAGTCCCATTCAGGGGAAGGCATCGGCCCAAAGGCCTGGCCTGACCCGCGATACAGCAGGTAAAACCTGCACGGTGGAAGACGCTAGGGCGAACCTGAAGGGGTCCCATCCCAGTTCTGGGGTGGGTGGCAAATCGCCGACCAAAGCTGATACCTTGGTAGAGTGGCTCTGCAACCCTGCGGCTGCTCTGCCTGCTGGTAAGGCTGCGGGGAGCGAGTTGCCATCGACTAGCGCCCAAGCCAAAGCTTACACGTATGCCGAGAGGAGGAGTGCTGGCAACATACTCCGTCGGCAAAATGCAAGCACGATGTCCAGCCCGACCGACTAGTGGCGGAAAAAGGTCGAATGGGCATCAAAGGTGCTGCCCAACTTTGGCAAAGAGGCACCGAAGAGGGTTGCCCCGCCGAAGACGACAGCCCCGCAAACCAAAAGGCAGCACTCACAGGAGATTCCTGGACCGGCTCCAAAGCGCTCCAAAGTGCTGCCGAACGTATCGTTCGCGCATATTGCCAAAGAGAGGATGCTGATCGGCGTCCTGGATAAAGGCAGCGCGGACTCGAAGATCCCCAGGAACCGGTGGAAGTGGGTGGAAGCGGCACTGGCCGACCGCTGCTTCGAGCTGCTGGACAAGCAACCCGGCCCCCCTCCAGTCTGTAAAGACATGGGGTGGTACCAGGGTTGCATCAAGATCATAGCCTGCGAAGACGAGCGTTCCGTCCAGCTCTATAAAGCAGCGGTAGCGCAAGTCGGAGAGGTGTACCCAGAGGCGAAGCTTGTCGCGGTCAACTGGAACGAGGTGCCCAGTAGACCCAGAGCAAGAGTCTGGGTGCCCGCCTCCATAAAGGAGCCGGAGCGCATCTTAAAAATGTTGCAGCGGTGCAACCCGGAGCTACCAACCTCCGATTGGAGGGTAGTAAAGGTTGAGGCGACTCAAGGCCCGATGTACCAGGCTGTGCTCGTCCTCAACAAGAAGTCTCTAGCTCCAATTGAGGCCAAAAACAGAGAACTAAACTTTGGCTTCAGTGCGGTGAGCATCAAGGTGTACAAGTCGGATTCAGCGGCCAAGACACGTCCTGTCGACAACCCAGTCGAGTAGGACGTTGCCTCGGAGATCGAAGCACCCGATGACGACACAGAGCCTGCCCATGACGGCTACTCTTCTGATACGGCCCTAATGCGCGAGTTCGAGGCGATGTGTCGCGACGACCCTATCGAGGACGACTCGGACGCCGACAACACAGTGGTGGAGAACTCTGTCGATGTCTCTAAGACTCCTACAGATAAATCTCCACCACTGTAAAGCAGCATCCGCTGCCCTTATACTCCGCTTGGAAGCGAGCGGAGCAGATGTAGTCCTGATCCAAGAGCCTTGGGTAGTAGGAGACAAGGTCTGTGGATTAGCGACGAAGGAGCACAAGCTTATTGTAGCTCAGAAAGAAGGTAAAATCCGTACCTGCATTCTTGCAAGGAAGCAGTTAAATATTTTTCTGCTCCACAACTTTAGCAATGGTGACAGCACAGCGGCAAGCCTTGAACTACACGGTTCTCTCATAAGGCTGATGTCGTCTTACATTGGTTCATGAGGAAAGTGATCCTCCCGGTGACCTAGTTCGCAAGTTCACCAGAGGTAGCGAAAGGTCGGATGTAGGCGTTGTAATAGGCTGCGACGCCAACCCCCACCACACCCAATGGGGGAGTTCGGACACAAATGTAAGAGGTGAGTCATTATTCAGCTTCATCCTAAACTCTAATATTCTTATCTGAAATCGGGGCAATGATCCTACGTTTATAATTAAGAATAGACAAGAGGTAATTGACCTAACATTAGTGTCTCACAAACTGTCAGACATAGTAATGAACTGGAAAGTTCTGGGGGACCATTCCTTTTCGGACCACAGGTATATCGAGACCACACTATCTCTCGAGAGCCCAAAACCCACTGTTTTTGCTAACCCTAGGAAAGCCAACTGGGAAAAATATGTCACAGCCTTCTTCCCTATAAGGCACCAATCTGCCTGAAAACAGAGCACGATCTAAATCATCTAGTGGACAGGTTTACTAAAGCATGCAACACGGCTTTCACGGCAGCATGCCCATTAAACCAACACACGGGGAAAAAGAAACCCCCTTGGTGGTCAAAACAAATAGATACCCTACGAAAAAGCTGCAGGTCCCTCTTCAACAGGGCCAAAAGCGCTAACGAGGAGCAACATGGCAGATTATTAAAATAGTCTGGCCCTATACAAGAAAGAAATCAGACAGGCAAAAAGGGCCTCTTGGCAAAGATTTTGTTCTGAAATCGAGGTAACGTCGGAAGCTGCAAGACTGCGCAAGATCCGCTCCAAAACGACCCCCTCGGTGGGATACCTAAAGAAAAGCTATGGCACCTAGACTAACTCCAGTGAGGAGTTCCTGCATATTCTACTCGACACTCATTTTCCAGGGTGCTCCATCAATGGACCGACTCACTTCCCTACTGAGGGTTCTATCACCTCAACGGAGTATATCTTCTCAAAACGGAACATAAACTGGAACATAAACGCAATAAACAGTTTCCATCCGTTCAAATCCCCTGGTCTGGACCAGATCATTCCGGCCCAATTACAAAAAGCCGGAGACACGGCCATCAACTGGCTGCGATGTATCTTTAAGAAGATACTGGTAGTGGGGAGATTACCACACGCTTGGCTTAAGGCAAAAATAGCCTTTATCCCTAAGCAGGTAAAGCCTCGCACTCGACACCAAAGGACTTTAGACCAATCACTCTATCATCCTTCCTTCTCAAAACCTTTGAGAGACTCGTCGGGCTACAACTGAGAACAACCATTGTCAGGAGCACAATATGCCTCTCGGAAAGGAAAATCCACGAAAAGGGCACTTCACGAAGTAATTTCAGGGATAGAGAAATCACTATACCTCAAAGAATACTCTCTAATTGCTTTTCTAGATATCGAGGGAGCTTTCAACAACGTCATACCGGGTGCCATTACGGAAGCGCTGACTGACCTTGGGGTGGATCGTCACTTGATGATCAATTGATCAATTGCTCACATGAAGGACGGTGACATCATCGATGGGATCGTCCACTCAGACAAGGTATGTCATTAGAGGCACACTGCAAGGTGATGTCCTATCCCCCCTTCTATGGAACATAGCAGTCAACAAGATTCTATGTGACCTGGAAAGGGGGGGGGCTGCAAAGTCGTGGCATACGCGGACGATGTAGCAAATATCTTCTCGGGCAAATACCCTCAAACACTTTGCGACTTAATGACCGCAAAGCTTGCGAGACTGTCAAGGTGGACAGAATCGCGAGGTCTTGGAGTTAATCCCTTAAAGACAGAACTTGTGCTATTCACAAGAAAATACAAGATTCATTCTATAAGCCCTTATCCAAAAGGACGATCACCAGACAACGCGACGAAGTTCAGCGAACAGCCGCCCTTTGCATCAGCGGAACTCTTCGTACCACTCCAAATGATGCGCTAGATGCCATTCTGTGCCTCCAAAGCCTTGCCCTTGCAGGAAAAGAAAGCGCACAAATGGCAGCAATACGACTGAGAGACTCCGACCAATGGGCACCACAGCACACAGGTCACTCCTCAATACTAAGGGGCAGTTCCGTCCCTACTAAAACGGACTACTGTGTTCCAAGGGAATACACAGATACCCCCTTCGATGCAATTATCCCCCACAGAGACGAGTGGAGTGAGGGACCCCCAGGCCCAAAAGGGGCCCTAAACATCTTCACAGATAGATCAAAGCTGAACAATAGGGTCGGAGGAGGTATATACTCCGAACAGTTAAACATTAAGCACTCCTTTAGACTCCCTGATCACTGCAGCGCCTTCCAAGCGGCGATCATTGCAATCAAGGAAGCCCTAAACTGCCTTCAGGAAACTACCGCCATGCTAACCCGCGTAAATATCTATAGTGATAGCCAAGCTGCAATCAAATCGCTTAATGCGATCTCCGCAAACTCGGCCACCGTTGCAGATTGCCGCAAATCTCTTCACGAGATGGCTCAGCAATTTGTTATCAGCCTTATATGGGTCCCGGGACATCGAAGGCAACTGTATTGCAGACGAGCTGGCCAGACTGGGCACTACAATCCCCCTTCTCCAAGAAAAGGAGGATACTCGTATGCCGATGGCCACATGTAGGCTCATAATAGCATAGGAGCAATATAAGCAACTAACAGACAACAAGAAGCAATCAGTACCACGTTGTCATATAACTCGCCAAACTCAGTACTTTCGGAGCGACTTGCTGCTGCCATCAAATGCGTTGTTTGTGACACACGATGCCGCATGACGGACATACAAACATATAACTCAACGCGTTTATTTAAAGTCGTTGACTTCAAAATACTGTAATTAATTGATAATTAATGAAGAATGAATTCTTTATTAAAACCCTAAATAAGAATGTTTGTGAAGGTTCTTTTTTATTATTATTTAATCTTTAAATTTGTATTTTGAAAATAAATTGTTATGTTTCTTATTAATAAAGATTATATCTCTTTTTTGGGACGGATTATAATTTTATTGAGGAAAAAAAGGGAAATGTAAAAATATCAAAAAAGATTGATATATCGATATTTTTAAAGCGATATTTCAAATATCATATTGATATTTTTTCAAAACAAAATATATTATCGATACGATAATTTAAAGATATTTTGCAACCCTACTTTTGTTGTTCCATCTGAACCCTTCTATTTTCTTGTAGTGCCCCTCCAATATGTAGTTAGACCTATTTAGAGCCGTTGCCATCACACTTTTAAAACTCATTTTTGTTGGTAAAAAAAAAAACCTGACGAAGAAAAACCCCTTCTCCTTTATATAATACCATCCCACATGGGCCAATCATAATCTTATTTCCCCAGCTTCCTCAACGAAAGGCGAGACAACACTCTGGTAGTCCTCTGGTAGTCTCATTTTGCATTTGACACATTAGTAAATTTTAAGCGTTCTGGCGTGTATTTTCTTATTTCACATGCCCTAACTTGTTGATTTCTTGTACTCTAACTTTTATAAAAATTGTATTTTCTTACATTTTTTTTCCCTTTTTGGATTTATAATTGTTGTACTAAAGTTTTTTTTGTACAGATAAAAGGAAGATTTTTGTTTTCCATGATTATGTGTAAGAATGTCTGGTTTTAAATATCTGAGAAATATAATTAGAAATATATTTGACTTTTTATTTATTTCTTTGATTATTTAACAAATTTCTGCTAAAAATGAATTTAAATTATAATGAAACTAAAGAAAAAAAGAACACAAGGAAATATAAAAAAATTACATTCCATATTCTGCGATGGTGTAATGAAGGTGAGTCAATAAGTTTTATTATAGATCAGTAAAGTTGTTTCTGCACTAATTCAAGAATTGCTTGTTGTGCGTTCCTTATACTGTGGGCTCTTAATTAACACTTCTCAACTCCTATCTGATGGCCCCTGATGTTTTTACCCCCACCATCGGCCAGCATCATTGATTTCCCGTTGCCAGCCAAAGACCCTTGCCGACATCGCTGGCTCCAATCGTTTTGATAATCTATCGATTTGGCCGCTGCCGATTTTCTCTGCCGCGATGAACAATAGGTTTCTTTAAGATTTATTATTTAATTAATAGCTTTTTATAAGTTTTAAAGAAAAAAACTGTGCGACAATCAAACAAGAGAAATGCAAATTTTCAACGTGAGAAGAAGATTGCTTTAATAAAAGACGTTGAGGCAAGACCATGTAAAGATATCTGCCAAAGGGCGGACCACGGAAAATAAGAAATTGAATAATTTTGACGTGTTTGCGCCTCCGTTTGCCCTGTACTCCTTCTTCCTATTTTTTGGCAACTATCAACACAATCACTTCATCGACAAAGTTATTTTTTCCCCTTTTTTAATTTCGGTTGAATTTTTAAAATTGGCGCAGTTTGCATAGTTGAATCTTGAAAGTGACCTAGCGTCACTTTTTAGGATTTTGATCAGACCATTTTAGTAACGTTCAACACAACCGAAATAAATAGCAGATTCCTGTCCTCATCAATTATTGTGACATCGGGCGTACCACAGGGCAGCCATCTAGGCCCCTTACTCTTTACACTCTTTATAAATGACCTACCTTCTGTATTAACATACTCTCGACTACTTATGTAGGCGGATGATGTTAAGCTCTGTGTCCAGTATAAGGACATTTCTTTTCAATCCAGGTTGCAATCCGATCTCGATAGATTTCAGTCTTGGTGTTGTGCAAATTTATTAAACCTTAACGCTTCAAAATGTAAAGTAATGACTTTTCATCGCTCCAGCGCCTTTCTGGTTCCTTACACCCTTTGTGGTGGTTCTCTTGAGAGAATTAACCGGGTTGATGATCTTGGTGTTCTATTAATTCCCAGAACACATAAACTGCACGATTGCTATTAGAAACTATATACCGTTGTTCCTGCCGCTTTGTAGATCAAATTATTCCCTGCATAAACCATTTAGAGTCCTATGCTCGGATTATAATTCCCTCTACCATATTATTAGTACTCTCATATCTTTCTCGTTATTAGAAATTGCTTAGTTTTTTAGTTAGATTAGTTCTACTTTTCCTCGAACACTAATCTAACACTGTAAGGAAGCGTTCTGGGCTGGAATACAACTCTTAGTCCTGCCAGGGTCGAAATTACAGAACATTTAGAATTTTGCCGGGATTCCGAGTTCAGGGACGACCAAAGGTGTGGAATTTTATGGCTTGGATAGCAGGCGGAGGGAAGCACCCATAGACACGGCCACGACAACACGAAACGCGAGGTACAACGCTCTCGGACACTACGAGGACATCAAGCTAGATCATCAGGGACGGCCGAGGCTACGGGAATGGGAGGGGAGTAGAGGAGGAAGAGAGATATTAACTTAAAGCCCGGGCCTCCCGTTAATTGGCGCGAGCGTGCGGCCGCGTTCTCCCGGTGCGCTCTCTTTGTCGTGGGCGCGAGCGTTTGACTGGACTCTATCCCTGTCGTTGGCGTGCGTGGACGGCTGGGCTTTTTTTTTTCGTTGGTTTGCGTGGGCGGCCGAGCTCTCTTTGTCGTTGGCGTTGGCTGGGGGTGGGCTTTTACAATCGTGTTCGTGACTGTGGTCGTGGCGACCTCCCTCCCCGAAGCTAGGAAAAGGTTCTAACTCTTATTTGTGCTGAAGACTTCATGATAAAGACGCTTAAAACCTAAATATTAATCATTCATAACATGGCCCCCATGGCCTGAACCCTAATAATAATCGAAAGGTAATAATAAAAAAAATAACAATAATTAACAATGGCCTTAATCCCAATAATGACTGACAGATATTAGAAAAAGGAAAAATGTGTGGAGGAGCGTACGATCCTTCGCAAACCAAAAGTCGCGCGTTATGCGGTAGCGCCTCTTCGTAGGTTAGGCGGGAGAAGGACTGCGTTCTTGCCTGGGATCCGCGGAAAGTAAAAAGAGGAGACGCAGAAGCCGCACGGCAATGCAAGATCTTCTCAAAAATTACCCCCTCGGTAGGGTTTCTTAAAATAAACGATGGAATGTGAACTAACTCTAGTGAGGAAAACCACTTGCCTGGATGCACAACCATCAGTATGTTTACTTCAATCCGTTGAAGTTGCCAGGTCCGGATTAGGTCATTCCGGTCCAACTCCAAAGGTGTTGAGGGGGGTTGAGGGGAAATACCCTCAAACACTCTGTGACCTTATGAGCGCAAAGCTGGCGAGACTGTCAGAATGGACAAAATCGCGCGGATTGGAAGTAAATCCTTCAAAAACGGAACTCGTGTTATGCACACAAACAAATACAAGGTTCCGCCCCTCAACTCTTCAATACTAAATTAATGCAGGCTCTCCTTCAGCGGCAGTGCTAGTTACCTATTGTTGGTAATTGACAAGAAGCTTAACTGGAACCTGAACATAAAAGACACAGCGAAGAAGGATACGATTGCCCTCTTCACATCAAAAGAAGTACAGGAGGAGGAGGAATCAACTCCGAACAGCTAAACATTTGGCACTGCTTCACGCACCCAGATCGCTGTAGTGTGTTCCAAGTGGAAGTCATTGCGATTATGGAAGCACTGAACAACCTTCTAAAATCTTCCGTCATGGTAACTCAGATAAACATTTACAGCCGACAGCCAGCTGCGATCAAATCATTCCGGCCAAAGTGGAAATTGTCGCAAATCTCTTCACGAGATGGCTCAGCACTTTGTTATGAGCCTTATTTGGGTCTCAGGCCACCAGGACATCGAAGGCAACTGGAAAGCAGACGAGCTGGCAAGATCTGGCACCACAATACCCCTTCTCCAAGACAAGGAGGCTATTTGTATGCCAATGGCAACCTGTAGGTTTATTATAAAAGAGCTAGTGACTAGCAGACAATGCGGGGCAATCAAGCGACTATGTCGCATAACTTGGCAAACGTGGCAGAACATAGACAAAAAACACAAGCTCGAAAGAATGCAGCGCAGTCATTTGTTCCTTCTACAATACCTGGGAATGCCCTACGTACATATTAGACATTTCAGAAATGTCCAAAATATGTCCTAGGAAGACCGCAGACTTCATAAGAGCATCAGGACGGGATAACTGCTGACTTTTTTAGGTCTCACGAGATAGAAGAGGGGTAGATCTCTTAAGATTTTATTAGCTGAGTGTGACCTTCCACGTTTTGTCTTCGATCGCTACTTGATAGCTTTATAATTCCATATTTAAGTCGTCGAGTTCTGAGATTCAATAAAAGCATTTCGCCAATAACACCAACTACAAAGAATCCTCTGTGGGGATAATGATTTTTATCCCCGATGGGACGAATAATTATTTCGAATAAATAAAACGCGACACAGAAATAAAATTGCGATTAGTTCTTTATTATTGATATCAAAACAGCGAAGTTGAAGGCCAATAAATAGCTGCCTTTTTGCAATCAACTATTTGGTGGGGATCTGCCCCGAACATTCACTCCCCGTTGGAAGGCAAGGGGTTTCAACAGATCCACCCTAAAGGGGCCACCAGTATCTTCCCACGGCCCTTTGTAAGAGTCCTTTTTGGGCATGGATGACGGCCTTGATGTTGATTGATGCTGTGATGAGTCACGTATGGATTGTCAAATACAGCAATCGGAGCTTCATTACGAAAATGGTTTGTGGAGGACACATCTAGATCATCGGGAATTTCTGTAATTTTAGGAAATGGCGGGGAATTTAGCAAGGTAGAAATTTCTGAACTTAAAGATTGAATTTCGGTAAGCGGAGATATATGTAAAGCTGCATCGGTAGGTTCACGCTGCAGTTCCTGAAATTGGTGATCATATAGAGACCGATCTGCACCATTTTCGTTCCTAACTTGGTCTTGAACTTTTGATTCTTCGATCGAAGGCACCCGCACAGCTGCTGCCTGCATTGCTGCTCTCGATCGGCTGCCTCCTGGCAGATGATGATGTTGGGGGAACTCTCAAAAACAGGTTGCGCTGTACGATTAACTTCTTGTCTAAGAACGAGGACATGTCTGACCAGAGAGGCAATCTTGATGTCGGCAGGCTCTCTTAATTCTCCTGTGTCTTGTGATACAATTTCTTGCTGACAATATAAACCAGCAACCCTTCCGAAATCTCCTGAGGTGTTGCGAAGGTCCGAAGAGCACGTAAGTGCGCACTGATCCTGTCGCTGAGGACGGCATCGAAATCGGTATTCATTTAATTTCAAATCGGTCAGGTGAGAAAACTGTCCATGGCATTTAATTGACGCACAATGGACTCCCCTTTTTGCCTATAAAGATCGACGTCACTAAGCATTACCGCGTTTGCGACATTATTTGGCTCATGTTGTGCCATGTTGGGGTTTTTTAAAGTCAAGACGACCGAAAAAGACACCCGCAAGAAGAAGCATTACACTAAATGCGTTTAGCAGTTCAAGCTATCCGATTGCGCTTTGTGCTTCATTTAAATGTAATTGTTAGTTCACTGCACTGCCAAATGCAATGCACTAACTCAGCCCCTGTGTTGGATTGTATATTTTATAACCGAATTATGCTCAAAACGCCAAAAATCGAATGTTTATTAAATTTACCGCGATATTCCGATATCACGTCGGGGTCACCAAATTTACACAGCAAAAACCTTAAAACATTCGCGAAAACTGGAACAACATGCAGCAATCGGTTCCAAACGCTATTACCGGTTAGAAAAAAAAAAACCAAAATACTTTTTTTTAAGTAAAATATACAAATTTGATAAGAAAAATACAAAATTAAATCATAGTAAAAAATATGTAAAAGCAAAGAATCAAAGCGAAGAATAAATATAAAGTGACACAAAGAAAACGAAACAAAAAATCGAAAAATTAAATTCAATTTAATTCCGTGATCTAATTAAATAAAACGAAACAAACTGCGATTGAGTCCATACAAATCAGTGCAAAAATATTGTGCTAATTGTCCGAACTGTTGTAAGTGATCGCAATTTATAATACAGTGAACGTTTATTATAACATATACTTTTATATATACAAAATGGTAGTCGTAACAAAGCTAAACAACAAAACTTTTGCTTTTATGCTTTGTCTCTCCTTACTCTTATCAACTGAGAACTCAAACACAAGAGTAACAGCGCGCCAAATAACAAGTCACCAACACACACATGTAAACATATCACTCAACTACACTACACAACAAAAAAAACTATGGCCCGTCCACCAAAACATACGCGCGAAAATTCCTCCGGAGAATTAAAAACTAATAAGACCAGTGACCCAGATAATCTTATCTGGCTGATTAATCAGCGGTTTGATAAGCAAGCCGATTTGATAGAGAAGAAGATGAGTGAATCCGAGGAACGGGTACTGGCCCTATTGCACGAGAAACTCGGTGAGATGCGTGGAATGTTGCATGATTTACAGCCGCGAGCTTAGAGGCTGGAATTAGTGTCAAAGGAGACTTCTGAGTTGCAAACTCAAGTGGCGACGCTTACGGCAAAGCTAGTCGAGCAAGCCAATGTCAGTGCCGCCATTGACATGCAAATACATAGAGTCCCATTTGTTGAGGGCGAGCAGTTGCGGTTGGGGTTTAACTGGCTAGCTTTCTCGCTAGGGGTAACCCCAGCACCGCGACTAAAGAATATGCAAATTCGGCTGTCGACCCTGTCATCATTATCAAATTTGATTGTCTCTGAGATAAAAGAACTTTCAACCAGCTGCGGCCCAGTACCGGCGCACAAATATAGTGGTGTTGGGCATGAGCTTTTTCGCCCTTAATGCAATTCGCCCCTTCTCTCAGCACTTCTTCATTATATTTCATTGTTAGCATTTTTTTCTCTTTGTCTTTTCCTTTAATATTCAGTGTGCTCTCTACATACTTTTCTATGCATTCTATGTAAAAATTAATTTAAAAATGTACAATATATTGTTTTTACATATTTTATCACATATTCTATAATTTAACATTATGGCAAATCCTGACAACTTCATCAGGCCAGCTGCTGTGACTCATGAACCCAGAAAAAAAATGAATAGGAACGAAATGACCAATTTGGTAGCCAGTCTGGTAACTACATTACTAGACCAATCCGTATCAACTATGAAAAATCCTCATCCCAAACGCCGACTTCCTTAACGCCATCGATAAAAAAAATTAAAACTGCACTTGGAGAAAGGGAATAGATAGAATCCTTCAGTGCTATGAAGATCAGATAAGAACACGGAAATATTTTTCCATCCTTCAATCTAATCTAAGAAAATTGTTGGCAATGCTGATACGGCACTAGAATCATTCCTCTCACTTGAATCGCTATTTCCAAAATTTTTAACCCTACACTATGGCGATAAAAGAGTACGCTTGAATACCAAATGACCATGTTAGTTCAGGGCTGCCGACAGTCAGTAGAGGAATACCATAAAATAGTTTATAGCCAAATTTCTCTGATTCTAAACAAAATAGGTTGTGTGCAACTAGGCAGGCAGGCTGAAACACTAATGACAAAATAATACAGGGACAAAACATTACTCGCCTACTGGGAATGAAAGAACCAGTAGACCTCCCATAGGGCAAGGTATACTTAGTATAGGGTCTATATTTATGTGTTAAGTTAGAAAATCAAAATTACCGTTCTATTCATGCTAACTCCATAACAGTTACTGAATCAAACCAAAAACCGATTCCAGCACCCCGATTAAATATAAGCTATATTAACTATAGATAACAGACTCAATACTATCAGTTTAGCCAGTTTAAACCCTTAATTCCTCCTTGGTAGAATAATATTTATCTAACCTCAACAGATTACACAAAATTATCGCCGTGAACAATTTCCTCAAAATAATATTAAAATTGTCCGTGTTGATGAACGTATTACAGCAGTTATAGAATTTACTAAATATCTTTTTGTATTTGTGAAAAAAATATTCCCATATTAGTTTAGTATTGATGTGATGAACATGAAGGCTGCGTAAAACTAATAATAATATAGTCCACTCAAAATTTGGAATTAAATCATTCTGTTCCGTAAACCGCGAAGATTTTTATTCATCATAATGTTGGTTTATGGCTGACTAAAATCCTCTAGCTGAACCCTCCACGAGGGTGCCGGCTGGGCAATGGGTACTGCTTTATCCCGGACAAGGGTAATGCATTGTCGCTTGCTCCGTCCGAGGCAATGCAGTGTCTAGCTAAGGCAATGGCCCAGCGTCTTCTCGACCTCGAGTCGGGGGAGCGGGATCACGGCCATGGCTAGAGGTGCCTGGCGGGTAGGCCTAAAACGCTAGGGGGTGGTTCACCCGAAAAACATCAGCCGTATGGACCTTCGGGCCAAGAATGGAAGGGAGCAAAGAAGAAGCACGGACTGGGATGTCAGTCCAAACGTCGGTGGAATGCGTGACTGCTACCACCGGCGGGCACGGGGAGGAGAATTCCTCCCTGCGTGTCGCCAGCGATCACACCTCGGACGTGGCGGGAGCAGGCCACGTCAGTTGTACAACGACTGCCAAAAAACATCCTCACTCCAAGCTGAACCGCACGGATGCCGCTGTCGAAGCAGACACGGATCTGGAGAACGTGACTTCGATCAGCAATACGGAGGAAGAGAGCCTTCTCCGCTCACCGGAGCCAGGCACCAGCTCCCCGCGTAGGGAAGGGCCAAAGCGCTCCAGGGAGGGGATGAAGGCTCTCTCGCAGTACAAATCGGTACCCGCTAGTAGCGCTCAGGTGGGAAAAACCCATAATTCTCATTTTAAGAAAACTTTTGTTGCCTCCAATTCTTCCACCGACTCGTCTGGATGCAAGATATTCGGGAATTTGTCTCCGTTGCTGCGCCACAGAAGAAGCTTTCCCTCTGTTTCAATTGCCTGAAAGCGGGGCATCGGACTCGTGCATGCAACAGTGGAAAATGTCGAGTATGCGGTGGGAGGCATCATAGTTTGTTGCATTTCGAGAATCTGCAATCCACAACTCAAGGCTCCCCAGATCTTTCTCCTCCAGATCTAACGCTCCAACCAGACGCTATTTCTGCCACTCAGGATTCTGTTAGCAGTTCACCTTCCCCTGCCTCTACCTCTCTTGCTGCCCAAGGTCTTCAATCCGATGTTGTGCTTCTGGCTACCGCTGTGGTTCTCGTAAAGAATCGGTCTGGCGTTTTAGTTCCTTGTCGTGCCATACTAGATTCAGGATCTCAGCTTCATCTCATCACATCCAGGTTCGCCCATCAGCTTCAGCTTAGGAGAACTCAATCGTCTGCACTTGTCTCTGGGCTCGGCGATACCAGCGTGGCTACTGAGGGATCCACCGTGAACATTTGAATGCATTCTCGCACAGCTGACTATACAACTACGCTTACTGCTCTTATAGCTCCTACGATCACCGATTGTCAACCAAGTCTGGCAGTCAATGTAGCCGATTGGAATATTCCGTCAAATATTCAGCTTGCTGATCCTGCATTTTTCAACCCTTAGCGAGTGGATCTTCTCATTGGTGCCAGCATTTTCTATGATCTCCTCGGGAAATCAAACTCATCGATGGCCTGCCCCTTCTGCAGAAGACCCGGCTTGGGTGGATCGTATTTGGTGGTGGACAAAGGGTAGCACGCTCGGCGCTCTTGGCAACGCACAATTCTCCAGATTCGGAAGCTAGCATGGATGCAAGGTTGGACAAAACTCTTCGTATGTTTTGGGAGGTCGAGACTTGTGCGGACGCCGTTCTGAATACGAAGGAAGAATTAGATTGTGAAGCACATTTCGTAGACCACTTCTCACGCTTGCCATCAGGAGATTATTCAGTTCGTCTCCCGTTAAAGGATAATGGTGATCGCCTAGGGGAATCTTACACTCAGGCGCATCGTCGATTCATCAATTTGGAGCGAAAGTTGGATCGTGATACTACACTCAAGGAGCGGTACTCTGCCTTTATGAGGGAGTATATTGAGTTGAAGCATATGTCCCCAGTCAAACCAGATTCTCGTAGTCTCTGCAGATATTCCTTGCCTCATCACTGTGTTTTGAAGGAGGATAGTACGACGACAAAGCTTCGTGTCGTTTTCGACGGTTCGGCAGCTACATCAACTGGATGTTCCCTAAATGATGCAATGATGGCAGGCCCTGTTATTCAACCTGCATTGTTCAGCATACTAATTCGGTTTCGCACATATCCAGTCGGTCTCATTGGGGACATTTGTAAAATGTACCTCTGCGTACGAGTGTCTTCACCTGACAATTACTTTCAGTGCATTCTATGGCGAGATTCAGTCCAGTCCGAAGTTCAGGTCAACACATTAGACACCGTCACATACGGCACTAGAGCTGCATCGTTTTTAGCAGTTCGCGCAATGCACCAGCTGGCCATTGACGAGGGTTAGTCCTACCCTCTTGGCTCAGCTGCTCTGCAGTAGGATTTTTACGTGGATGATCTCATCTCTGGCGGCAGCTCTATCGCTGAGGTCATGGAAAAGATGCATCAAACCTCCGCCATACTGTCTTGCGGTAATTTTAAGCTTAGGAAATGGTGCTTTAGCCATCTGGAAGTACTTGATGGAACGACTGAAGAGGACAGAGAGAAATACTTAAGGTTTCATGATGGAAGTGACATAACGAAAACTCTTGGCTTAGCATGGGACCCCGCATCAGATCAGCTGCTTTTTGCCTTGTCCGCGCTGGACACAAATTCGAAGCCCTCCAAGCGATCGGTTTTGTCTACAATTGCTCGTTTCTACGACCCTCTTGGATTAATAAGTCCCGTTATTGTCAGGTGCAAAATCTTCCTTCAGCAGCTTTGGAGAGAAAATTTCGATTGGGATGAAAGCCTACCTTCAGCGTTGCATTCATCTTGGATGGACTTGAGAAAAAGTTTTTCAAGTATCACGCGGATATCATTTCCTCGAGTTGTTCATCCTTCTAATACGGTAATCGAACTTCACGGATTTTGTGACGCCAGCACAGAAGCATATGGCGCTTGCATATATGTGGTGTCCAGGTAAGGGCAGTTTTCAAGCAATATCTTGTGCTGAAAGTCTCGAGTGGCGCCACTAAAAACCTTATTGATTCCCAAGCTGGAATTAAGTGGAGCCCATTTGCTTGCAAAACTAATGAAAAATTTGAAAGATATTGGAAGTTTTACAGGACGGTTTTATTGCTGGTCCGATTCATCGACAGCATTATCTTGGCTACGGGTCGTATGGACCTTCGGGCCTATTATGGAGCGGAAGGAAGAGCAAGCACGGGTTTGGATGTAACCCAAACGTTGGTCGGAAGCGTGGCTGCTACCACCGGCGGGCACGGGGAGGAGCAATCCTCTCTGCGTGTCGCCAGTGGCCACACCTCGGACGTGACGGGAGCAGGTCACGTCAGTTGTAATACTACTGCCACAACCCCCCGCTGTAGGATGAGCCGCGCAGGTGCCATTGTCGAGGCAGACTCGGACCTGGAGAGCGTGCTATCCATCAGCAGAACAGAAAAGGATAGCCTTCTTCGCTCGCCTGAACCAGGCACCAGCTCCCTGCGCAGGGAAGGGCCGAAGCGTTCGAGAGCCCAACCTCGCTTTGAAGGCCAAAGCCCAATGCAAGGTGGTCTTAAGATAGTATGCAGGCTCCAAGGCAAGGCGGATATCTCCCAGGAGGAGAAATCTAAGCTAGCTTGGGCCAAGCTGAAGGTAGAGGAGGGCCGTAAGCACTACGCGCAGGTGCCACAAATAAAGGCATCGAAAAGTCAGCACGCCAACAAGGTGGAAGAGTTGCTGGCTACCAAAAGGCAGCGCTCGACCGATAGTGCCGTCACTCCGGCGAGCAAGCGTCAACGCGGGCCCAAGAGAGCGGAACCTCCACCCAAACAGGCAAAGCAGGGGTCAAGCGAAAGGATCAGTGATGTGTCCAAGAGACACCTGATTGTAGCACTCATCGATAGACGTGATGCTCGTGGTGCTCGAAGATTGACAGCGGCGCAGTCGAAAATGGTCCACGCGCGGCTGGTAGACTCCCTATATACAAGGATGGAAGAGAACCCAACAGCTCCCATGCCCACCTTCGATGGTGCTGGGTGGCTGAATGGGGTCAAAATCCTGATATGTAAGGATGACCCGACGGTGAAGTGGCTGACGCAAACGGTCTGCCAACTGGAAGCGATGTGGGAGGGGGCCAAGCTAAAGGTGGTGGACAGGGAGCTAGTCCCGTCCATACCAAAGGCGAAGGTGCTATTCCCCATCGCAATCCAAAGGGACCGTGCGCTGAAGCTCCTTCAGCGACAGAACCCTGAAATACCGACCGCTGACTGGAAGGTATTGCATGCTGGTAGCCCACTACCCAACGAGGCGGGCCAGCATGTGATCCTCCAGATCAACAAAGCAGCGGAGGACCAACTATACCCCAAGTACGGGAAAATGGCGTGGGGTATGGGAATCGTATACCTGCGCCTCAAAAAGCGTCAGCCCAGTGATAAGGACGCACACACCCTGCAGGCAGGCGAAGTGGAGAAGGACCTCGGTCTGGATACCATCGTAGAGGCCGCCCAGGGTATGGCGCTGGACGACACGCTGGAAGAAGAGGACGGTGACCTGACCGTGGTAGTCAACCCGTTGTATGCAGGGGAGCCAGCTGCTCATGAAACTGAGTGTGCTGCAGCTCAACTTGCATAAGAGCAAGACATCATCAGCGGAGCTCCACATTGCCATGGAGCAAGGGCATGCTGTCATAGCTTTGGTCCAGGAGCCCTGGATTGCATCAGGCGAGCCGGTGGCCGGGCTAAAGCTCTCAAATTACAACAAACTCTACTCAATGCCGGTGAGCAGGAATAGAACTGCCGTACTAGTACGGAAAGGAATCCACGCTTACCTTATGTCTCATTTCTGATAGCATCCTGCTACATGGCACATGACAGGTCCGCACCGCCAGAAGAACTAAGGAGTCTGGTGGAAGAAGCCGACTCCAAAGACTACCAACTGAAACGTGCCAGAGGAATACACCTACGTAGGTCCCATCTCGTCAAACGTGCTAGATCTAACTCTCGCAACGGGAAATAGTACCAACATATCTGGATGGAAGGTCCTCGAAAGACCTTCCTTCTCAGACCACAGGTACATTCAATTCAAGTGCGAATTTGAATACACTCCGAAAGTGATAGTCTATAGAAACCCCCGGAACACAAACTGGGAGAAGTTTAGAAAGACAGTCACCTCAAAACTCGCGAGCCCGGGCTCAGTGAAATCCGCGGAGGATATAGAGAAGTCCTTAGAGACCCCATCTACGGAACTGCTAGAGGCATACCACACAACATGCCCACCATCTAGAACAAGGAAGAAGTCCAAACCACTCTGGTGGAATCGAGACCTCTCTCTGCAAAGAAACAACCTCATGGAATTTTTCAAGCTCGCTAAACTAGAGAACGACGAGAACATCAACGAGGAATACAAGACCCTATTAAGGGAATACAAGAAGGAGATACGTAAGGCACGGCGTAGCTCATGGAGAAACTTCTGCTCCAGCATTGAGAAAGTGTCTGAAACGGCTAGGCTGAGGAAGCTGCTGTCAAAGCAACCCACAGTACAAAGTCAACTGAAACTAGACAACGGACAGTGGTCGGAGGGCAGCAAAGAAGCCCTAACGGCACTAATGGAGGCCCACTTCCCAGGATGCACCGAAGTCACCGATGCCGAAACGCATCAGGACCTAGCAACTGAGGAACAAATACCCCCAACAGATCTGATAACCCCAAAGAAAATCCAATGGGCTATAGATTCCTTCAAGGGCATAAAGGCACCTGGACGGAATATTCCCAGCCATGCTGCAAGTGACCAAAGAGGTGATTCTCGCGATATACGCAGCATGCCTAAAAACAGGCTATATCCCGATCCAATGGAGAACCTCTAGAGTTGTCTTCCTCCAAAGAGAAGGAAAGTGCAGCCATGTGAGTTCCAAGGATTACAGACCGATAAGCCTAACCTCTTTCCTACTGAAAACATTAGAAAAGCTGCTGGATCTACATATCAGAACCAAAGTAAGCGGACTGATGTCAACCAACCAACACGCCTACACCAAGTGAAAATCGGTGGAAACAGCACTGTACTCGCTAGTAGCTACCGTCGAGAAAGCCCTCAACACTAAGAAATATGCACTTGGAGTATTCGTAGACATTTCCGGAGCATTTAATAACGTCGCTACAGAAGCAATAATGGAATGCCTAGAAGCTACCAGCACCCACCCGTCAATCAACCTCTGGATAAAAAACCTTCTAAGTTGTAGACGGGTGCAATCAGAGTGGGGCACCGCCTCCATGGTCAGAGGTGCACACAGGGGCACACCCCAGGGTGGAGTCCCGTCACCCCTGCTATGGACCCGGTGGTCGACAACTCATCAAGAGATTCGAAAGGAAAGCCCCAAAAATAGCAGCTTATGCAGACGACATAAGCGTACTTATCACGGGTGTATGTCCATCGACTCTCAGCTCCATAATGGAACGAACACTCAGGGAGATATGTGAGTGGGCAGATGGAGTAGGACTCAGTATCAACGCGGACAAAACGGACCTCATCCTCTTCACCAAGAGATACAAGGTACCAACATGGGTCCCCCCGAAAGTCAACCAAAAAAGGCTAACCCCTAAAGCACAGGTCAAATACCTCTGCACAGTACTGGACAGTAAGCTGGCATGGAGACCCAATGTAGTAGAGCGGGTGAAAAAGGCCACCAATGCACTATATGCATCCAAGAATATGCTTAGTAGCACATGGGGCCTGTCTACATCTCGGTAGTGCGACCAACTCTGCTGTATGGAGTCCTAGTGTGGTGGAAAGCCACTGAAAAGAAGACGTACCACAAGCTAATGGAACGAACCCAGCGGCAGGATTTGCTCTGTATAACGGGAGCGCTGAGGTCAACGCCAACCAAAGCACTCGAAACAATACTCGGAATCGACCCCCTAGGCTGACTGCAAGCAAGGCGGCACAGCGCTTGATTGCGTCGGGGAACATGTCTCCTCAAAGATTCGGGCATAGTTCAATTGGAATCGACATAATCAGTTCAACCGACTACATGGTCCCCCAAAACGTGCCTTGAAGTAAAAACAAACCTCCTCATGGGACCCGAAGACTGGAAAGCGGGACGTGACCAGACTCAACACCTCAACATGTACACTAACGGCTCCAAGATGAATGAAGGAGTACGAACCCTGAAATAAGGGCGTCGTATAAGCTACCCGACCGATGCAGCATATTCCAGGCGGAAGTCTTCGCCATCAAGAAGGCAGTAGAGGTCGCTCAGCCCACAGAGCTATCGCACAATACGGTTAACATATTCGTTGACAGCCAAGCAGCGATAAAATCCATGCAGTCATCGGCGGTCAGTTCCAGAAGTGTCCTGGCAAGCAGGAAGGCATTAGACTCACTAAGCACGACTAAGTCAGTGCAGATCTATTGGGTTCCCAGTCACCAGGACATCGAAGGAAACAAAGAGGCAGACGTTCTGGCTAAGGAAGGCGTCGGACTGGCAAACGAGAGGACCGAAAGCGTGCCGGTCTCCCTAAGGACGCTACAAAGCGACCTGGAGAAGCAGGCCAAAATGAGGACAGACAGCAGGTGGAAGAACAGCACCACCTGCAGAATCTCGAA
Organism: Drosophila affinis; assembly: GCA_037356375.1. Lineage (NCBI taxonomy): Eukaryota > Metazoa > Arthropoda > Insecta > Diptera > Drosophilidae > Drosophila > Drosophila affinis. The sequence goes on from JAZHFB010000003.1 coordinate 21,358,240, forward strand.
AATCATGTGTAAGGAACGCAATGATAATCTCAGCCACTATCTGCTGCATCTTCCACGGAAGGATTGCAGACTGTTAGTCGGCATACTAACAGGCCACTGCCTGGCTGCGTCGCATGCAACCAGGCTGAACATCACTAACAGTGACATCTGCAGGAAATGCAATGAGCCCGGGGCTGTCGAAACCCTGGAGCATCTCAACTGCCGGTGTCCGACTCTCTTAAGGGCAAGGAGAATGTACCTGGGCGCACCGATGCTGGTATCACTGGAGGATGCCTTCAAATGGTCGCCAGGGAAACTGCTTGCCTTTGCTAAAAACACCTCGATTCTGGGGGACTTCGGAACCTCAGAAGCACCCTCGTAAGGTCCATACAAAGATCCGGATTACTAAGGGCCTTTTTGGCCTATGAGAGGCCCCGTTGAGGGCCGTCCGAGATAACCTAACCTAACCTAATGTTGGCTTATTGATTAAAAATGGTACAATTCAAGCTTAAGAAATCAACCAGAAGCCATACGAAGGCAAGTATCACGCGTTAGTTAACGAGTCAAAAGATCACAGTGCAGGATCAAACTGGGAATTGGAGGATATTGAGGGCCGTCCGAGATAACCTAACCTAACCTAATGTTGGTTTATTGTTTAAAAATGGTACAATTCAAGCTTAAGAAATCAACCAGAAGCCATACGAAGGCAAGTATCACGCGTTAGTTAACAAGTCAAAAGATCACAGTGCAGGATCAAACTGGGAATTGGAGGATATAACCGTATTATTAAAGAGGCTTAATATCGTTTAGAAGGAATTTGAGACTATTAGCGACAAAATAGCCCTTTTCGACGGGAAGGAAGGGTACATTGATCCAGTCATCGACAATGAGGAATATGAAGACAAGTTCTTGCGTGCAAACACACTTCAAGCGCTAAAACGCGCTTGTGAGCTAAGGGAGAACGAGGTAGGAAACAACGCCAGGGCCAACCATGACGACACCGAGAACACATCACACGCATCGGGATCGCTAGCATCGGTAATTGGAAACGAAAAATTAGCTTATCCAAATGTATTGACAAATCCGGGTGGCTTCTAATCATTGCAGTTACTAGCGCATTGTATGGCAAGAAGATGAAGGCACTCCTATTAAGTACTATGAGTTCTCCACAGTAACATACGGCGCGTCTAGCTCACCATTTTTGGCAGTGTGGGTCCTGGAACAGCTAGCTCACGACAATCAACACGAGTTTCCCACTGCAGAAAAGGTTATGGGTATTCACCGGAATCCAGAAAAATATACTTTATCGTATAACGTTTGCCTTTCATCAAATCCGGAGCGCACCAAATGACAAGTGCTGTCGAATTTGGCATGCACGCATGGGTATTCTTCCATTGTACTTCAGGAACTAGAGAAGCCTGCTACGATTTATTGACAACAAGGAGGAACACTTCGAACTACATGGATTTTCGGATGCTTTCTACAAGACATGCTCCGCAGTCATTAACAGCAGACTAACTTGAGCCGACTCATCCTATCTATCAAGGGTGCTCTATAGCATACGAGCATTGACATACTTTCTTAGTGCGAATCAACTACAGTTCGAAGCTTACAATATTTGTTGCAAATAGAACGTTAGAAATACTCGATGCGACTGCGCCAAGCGAGGCATGCTCGCTACAGAACTGCTCAATTTCATCCCGTGGTAGATGGAACCTTCATGGCTGCAAGATCCAGAAAAACTTGTGGTAAAGTTAGGGTCTTCCCTTTCAGAAAACTATGGTAAAAAAGAAGTGAAGACCACCGCCTTAACCCTTGCCACTCATAAAGACGACTCATTTTCACTGCTCGAAGCACTGGTGCAGCACGTTTCATCTTGTAACATGAACATGCTTCAAACCTTCATCCGCGTAATCTTATAAGAAATCTTGTCCAAAATTTCATAAGATGTTTTCGCCAACGTAATCACAAAGCGCACCAATTCATGGCCGATCTTCCAAGCATTCGTATTACAGAAGCGCTGTTCTTCTCGCACACAGGCTGTGACTACGCTGGACCATTTATACTAAAGGAAAGGATAGGAATGGCAATATTCCAACGAGCACTGGACGATATCCTACGACCATACATCGACAAATAAAAATAAAGTCGAATTTTAAGGTTTCGGTAGACGTGTAAATACAAATCCTGCAAAGGGAGAAGACATCTCTAAGTATCCTTGTCCGAAAACACTTAAGCACCTCAGATCCTACCTAAGTTAGTCTGGTTATTATAGAAGATTTATAAAAAATTAAACACTAGCTACGACCTCTGTCTTTGCTATTGGAAAGAAAGATGGTCTTGTATTCAAAAATAATTCGAGTTAAAAAGCATTCAAAAAACTCAAAAATACACTCATTTCGACAGAAGTCAATTTGAATTGCCCAGATTTTAACAGAGAGTTCCAACTCACGGGAGATGGCTCAAATATCTCAATAGGAGCAGTTCTTGCTCATAACGAAAAGCCAATATTCCTTATTTTCCAAACTCTTTTAAAGGCCGAAGAAAAAATAAATGCTGGCAATAATATGGGCATTAAAGTACTCAAGAAATTATCTCTACGTAGGAGCAAAAGTTAAAATTTTGCATTGACCAATAACCGCTATCCCATTCCATGAGTGCTTGGAATGGCAATGAAAAATAAAACGATGGAAAACATTCCTGGAAGAATACTATTACCAGTTAAAATATAAATTCCAGAACTAAAGAAATAAATTCCGAAGATCTAAAGATCTTCAACATAGTAGTGAGAGGTTTTCCAAAAGATTACTACCCAGTATGGAAATCTCTATATATGCTATAAAAATTAAAAATGTATATTCTTAGGAGACAATAGTAACTACAAATTCAATATACCATTTAAAATATTTCTACATGATATAACACAAAAACCCTTCACCGAAAACGCCACTTTACAGATTTAAACCCTTCTGTAATTAAGGGAATTTAAACATCCGAACACATTATAGGGACAAATCCAATAAATACGCAAATCCGATTTCCTTTAACACAAAGATAGATTAACACAGAGTAAGGTAAAAGATCTAAATAATAAAAATCAACAGGAAAAAGAGATCTTAAAGGTTCATAATTCAGGTCATGGGAACGCAACAAAAAACTAGAAACAGCATATTACAAATTTTGCATTCCAAAAATTAAACAGAAAATGTCCACTATAATAAAATAGTGACAAACTTGTAAAGGAGTTAAAGGTGCCGTTTATACTGAGGCTGCGTCTTGATTCTTTGCGTCTTCCCAGAAACGCAGTTTTCTTTACATAGGTTTGGCATAGGGCCCTAGTGGTGGCAAAAAGTTGCGTCGTTTTCCGACGCAACTGCGTTTTGGTATTTCGGTAGTTAAATACTACGTTTCTGTGCGCATAACAGCAATTTTCGTGCTGTTGTGCCTAATCAGCGGAACTATCACCACTAATAACAACAAAAAACAGCAGATTCAAATTTAAATTTTGCCGCGTACAATTTTTAACTGAGTAAAAAGGGGCAAAAATTCATGTAATGGTTAGAACAAATTGTTTAAACTAATTTTATTATTAAAACGAGAGGGAACGTTATGAGCCGCGGCAAAGGCCGCGGCTCTACCTTATACCCGGTACTCAGTCAGTATATACAAACATACATTCATTCATATGTACATATATGAGCCTACAATTTATGAAATTTATTATATGTTCTCAAAGGGACAAAAATAATATTTTAATTAAAAAAATGAATTTTTTGGAATTTTTATACATGTTTCCATTTTTGTTTACATATGCTTTGTATATCTGCGCCTACATTTCTACATGGCATGTATAACTACATATTTGAGACGTACAAGTGTTTACGACAGACAGAGAGGGCATGAGTCAGCGCTGGGCAGGCGTTGCGTAGACACTGAACTTTAATTTGTTTCTTCTGGCCATAATATTGATCCGATCTGATCCAGATTCTGTAATCTGGTAGATATGGTAATTTTTCATGATTCTGCGTTTTTGGTTTTCATTTATCCTAAAAATTGTGGATTCCACAGATTTTGGTCCTTTGTGGGGGCGGAAGGGGGCGTGTCAAAACTTTGAAATACACTTGTACTGAAGTGATATCACAGGAGCTTGGATAGAAAGTTTGGTTGCTCTAGCTCTTATAGTCTCTGAGATCTAGGCGCTCATTTATACGAATAAGCAAAGCAGGTGGGGTCGCGTGTGAGAGAGAGCGAGAGGGAATGATGACTTTTGAAATGGTTTTCTTCATTGTAGCTATAACAATGATCCAATCTGATTCAGATTCAACACTCTGATAGAAATGGTCATTCCCTATGATTCTGCGTTTTTAGTTTTCTCGTATTTTCAAAATTGTGTACGCCACAGACTTTCGTTCTTTGTGGGGGCGGAAAGGGGCGGGGCGAAATTGTTCAACACATTTGGAGTAGTGTGATCACAAAGCAGACTGGATACAAAATTTGGTTGCTCTAGCTTTAATAGTCTCTGAGATATAGGCGCAAATGAAGACGGACAGACGGACGGACGGACAGACAGACATGGCTATATCGACTCGGCTATTGATGCTGATCAAGAATATATATACTGTATGGGGTCGGAAACGCTTCCTTCTGTGCGTTACACACAACCGTTATCCCCACAAATCTAATATACCCCTATACTCTTCGAGTACCGGGTATAAAAATTCATTTTTTGGAATTTTTATACATGTTTCCATTTTTGTTTACCTATACTTTGTATATCTGCGCCTACATTTCTACATGACATGTAAGTTAACAACTAAACATATAAGATACACCCTTACACTCATACATTGTTATTTCTAAGTACGCAACACACGATCAGAAGTATTTGGTTGCCCTCAGCAACAAATACAACAACACACAGCCTTAAGCATTTTGGTTGCCCTCAGCAACGAAGTAGTATTCTTGTAAACAATGCTGATCCGCTGCCAAGAGTTCTGCGCACAGCAACTGAAAACGGACACCCGTGCTGCTTGCGCAAGAATGCTGAGTCGGCATGCCGACTCTAGCGTATGGCGTGATGCATTGGCCTCACAGGGCTATTAAGCTTGAACATTTCTGTAGCCTTCAGTCTCAATCTAGATCGCAACATAAGACGAGTGAACGATTAAACTCCGGCATTGCCGTCAAAATATTACTTGTGTTATCAATTATAGTTGACCACGTCCAAGACGGGCAACTGGGGAAGTTCCCACAACCTAAACACATTGTTCCAGCAGCCACCTGTTGGATTCATCACCGCCTCACCAAGAGAGGAGGTCACCACCGTCAGATCAGCCGCACATCGTCGCCGGACAGCGGGGTTACGACGGAAATCATAATTTGTATAACTACATATAATATTTGAGACGCACAAGTGTTTGCGACAGAGAGAGAGAGAGGGAATGCGTCAGCGCTTTGCAGGCGTTGCGTAGCCACTGAAATTTAATTTGTTTCTTCTGGCCATAATATTGATCCGATCTGATCCAGATTCTGTAATCTGGTAGATATGGTAATTTTTCATGATTCTGCGTTTTTGGTTTTCATTTATCTTAAAAATTGTGGATTCCACAGATTTTGGTCCTTTGTGGGGGCGGAAGGGGGCGTGTCAAAATTTTGAAAAACACTTGTACTGAAGTGATATCACAGGAGCTTGGATAGAAGGAGCTTGGTTGCTCTAGCTCTTATAGTCTCTGAGATCTAGGCGCTCATTTATACGAATAAGCAAAGCAGGTGGGGTCGCGTGTGAGAGAGAGCGAGAGGGAATGATGACTTTCGAAATGGTTTTCTTCATTGTAGTTATAATAATGATCCGATCCGATCCAGATTTAACCCTCTGATAGATTTGGTCTTTCTCTATAATTCTGCGTATTTAGTTTTCTTGTATCTTTAAAATTGTGTATGCCACAGACTTTCGTCCTTTGTGGGGGCGGAAGGGGGCGGGGCGAAATTTTGAAATATACTTTGAGTAGTGTGATAACACAGAAGACTAAATACAAAACTTGGTTACTCTAGCTTTAATAGTCTATGAGATATAGGCGCAAATGAAGACGGACGGACGGACGGACAGACGGACAGACAGACATGGCTATATCGACTCGGTTATTGATGCTGATCAAGAATATATATACTTTATGGGGTCGGAAACGCTTCCTTCTGTGCGTTACACACAACCGTTATCCCCACAAATCTAATATACCCCTATACTCTTCGAGTACCGGGTATAAAAAGCATTTCAACAATATAGTTGATTTCAAATTTTTTGCTGCAAATCCCATATCTTTGAATCCTTTTACTGTTTCTGTGATCTTCTTAGGGTAAGAAAGTGTGCTGGCAGATACTTGTCACCGAGTTGAGAAACTACCTCGCGACAAAACTCCAGTAATATGCGGCAGACTATGGCCCTTGGCACACCAAATAGACTCCCTACCATACGATATTCCGCAGACAATCCTAGGAAATAAAGCTATGCTATGGCTATTCTCTTCTCCAGAGGGATTGTCACTCAAAAACGAGTGTCTTTACATGAGATTGGGCATCAGTTCAACAAGAATGTTGAATGTACTCCTTTCCATGCGGAAATTTTCCTTAAGAAAGGCATCGGAGTTCTCCACAACATCTTCCTTCCAAAATGAACCATATCGTGGCTATTGCATATACATAGAATACATTATTTAATTGATAAGAGAAGATAATCTGCAATTTACTTACAAGGGTTCAAACGCGAGGAGGACGTTGCAGTTGCAAGATGAACAGCAACTTTTCTGAGGATAGCCCAGACACTTCCATGCACTTTAAAAGATTCGCTTTGTTTTGCGCCACCGCAGATGAAAGAATTAGATCGTCTTGTGACATATTTTGTTGATTTTCAGACATTATTTTCTTTTGTTTACAAAATTTGTCTTCCTCTTCCAAGACGCAAAGACGCAAGACGCTGTGCTGTAAACGGCAAACCTGCTTCTTTGCGTCTTCTCCGATATCGATAGGTAACGCACCAAGTGTAAAAAGCCTCAAATACAACAAACATCCTACAAATTCCGAAATATTAGAAAACCCAATACCTGAAAAGCAAGGTCACACCATTCACATTGAAAATCATATGAAAAATAGGGACTTTTACAATTCTCTGAGCCAAGAAATTAATCAAACTTATATTTTATTAGGCACACTTACATCCAAATGGCATAAAAGATCCATAGATATGATCGACACGGCATGGAAATATATAGCCAAAAGTCCCGATCATAAAAATCTAAATATGATACAAAATAATCTTAACGACATAATTTCCAATTACAATAAACAAATAAAATTTAAATTCACAATTTGAGAAACGAATTAACAAACTTATAGAAATTAACAATGGACTTTTAAATTAAATAAAATTTTAAATTAAATAAGGCCGCGGCTCTACTTTATACCCGGTACTAAGTCAGTACATACATACATATGTACATATATGAGCTTACGATTTATACAATTTATTATATGTTCGCAAAAGGAACTAATTAAATTTTGGGCAAAAAATAATATTTCAAGAATTGAAGTCAAACCATTTTAGGAATATTTATACATGTTTCCATTTTTGTTTGCATATGATTTGTGTACTGCCTATACATTTCTACATGTATAACTACATATTTGAGACGTACAAGTGTTTTCGACAGAGAGAGAGGGCATGAGTCAGCGCTTGGCAGGCGTTGCGTAGCCACTGAAATTTAATTTGTTTCTTCTGGCCATAATATTGATCCGAACCGATCCATATTCGACAATCTGATAGATATGGTAATTTTCCATGATTCTGCGTTTTTGGTTTTCATTTATCATAAAAATTGTGGATTCCACAGATTTTCGTCTTTTGTGGGGGCGGAAAGGGGCGTGGCAAAATTTTAAAACAAACTCGTGCTGGTTTGGTATCACAGGAGCTTGGATAGAAAGTTTGGTTGCTCTAGCTCTTATAGTCTCTGAGAACTAGGCGCTCATTTAAACGAATATGCAAAGCAGATAGGGTCGTGTGTGAGAGAGAGCGAGAGGGAATGATGACTTTCGAAATGGTTTTCTTCATTGTAGTTATAATAATGATCCGATCCGATCCAGATTTAACACTCTGATAGAAATGGTCTTTCTTTATGATTCTGCGTACAGACGGACAGACAGACATGGCTATATCGACTCGGCTATTGATGCTGATCAAGAATATATATACTTTATGGGGTCGGAAACGCCTCCTTCTGGGCGTTACACACAACCGTTATCCCCACAAATCTAATATACCCCTATACTCTTGGAGTACCGGGTATAAAAAGACAGTTCATTTAGCAATGAAATAGCCATTAGTTTTACAAATTCAAGCCCGATTAATAAAAGATGAATTAATTAACGTTAAAATACTAACCCTTTTAAATAAAAAAGAAGAAGTGCTTGAATTTGCAGACGTCTCCTTATTATATAATTTAAATACAATACTTCCCCTTCGCGAGCTACCATCTTGTCGCAATGGGGGCTCAGTAAGCTACCGGAAGAGTCACCCATGCCGGTCAGGTCAAGGGGAGCGCCGAAGCTAAAAGTAGTTAACCCCCCTGCCAGAAGAGCTAAAACACAATTGTTCTGTCCACTAACGAAAACTCAATTAAGGTTCAGGAAGTCGGATACCCAGTACCGGCGGTGAGTGGGGGTGCGCACGAAGGCCCCCCGGCGTCGATATCTAGTGACTGCAATTTGAATCCCGAGATAGAAGTGGACTACTTGCCTGCTAAGCAGCTGCTAGCTTGCGTTATGCCACAAGAAAATACTGGATCCGCAGGTAGAGAAGACCAAAACTCAGACGCAGAAAGTGGCGAGCGCCAAGGCAACAACAAAGCCCTCTGGAGGGAAGGCATCGGTGAAACCGACTGGCAGGGAGCCAAGGTTCTAGCGTCAGAGGACGGATGACTCCACAAAAGCTTCCGAGCCGAAACGCGCGAAACAATTAGCGGTCACCCAGAGGGGAAGATCTCGGATGTTAACTGGCTGACGGCAGAATCGGAAATACTGAGCGCCATGAAAGATGCCGTTGTTCACGCAGACAATCCACCCCGCGGACCAGTTTCCGTGACAAGGGGAACGGCAATGAACTCCAGATCAATATTGGCCAGAACAGCGTTGCCAAACTCCTTGCAGCGAACTGCGGCATATTATTTGTTATGGGTACCCTTGCGGTGGTAGTGCGGGTAAGACTCAGGTCAGAGAAGGTGGTGCAGATTAATCTGCATCAGCCAAGTGGCCCATACCTGGCCTTTGCTTGTCTGCCATACGACGAAGAAGATCCGCCTTCGGAGGAAGTCAAGACCCTCGTCCGTCAAGCGCGGAAGGAAGGTAACTACATCGTTTTAGGATGTGACGCCAACGGCCATCTTTCCCTCTGGGGAAGCACGCGCACGAACTCTAAGGGAGAGTCGTTGTGCCAGTAAATCCTGTCCTGTTATAGATATACCCCGGCCTCGAACAGCGGCGCCCTTGCTATTGTGGATTGGCACGTGTCCTGTGAATGCTCCTTCTCTACAGGATACTCGACAATATAAAACGAGAAGAAACGTTGTGAGCCGCGGCAAATGCCGCGGCTCTACCTTATACCCGGTACTCAGTCAGTATATACATACATACATTTATGAGCCTACGATTTATGAAATTTATTATATGTTCTCAAAAGGGACGAAAATAATATTTAAATTAAAAAAATGAATTTTTTGGAATTTTTATGCATGTTTCCATTTTTGTTTACATATGCTTTGTATATCTGCGCCTACATTTCTACATGACATGTATAAATACATATTTGAGACGTACAAGTGTTTGCGACAGAGAGAGAGCGCTTGACAGGCGTTGCGTAGCCACTGAAATTTAATTTGTTTCTTCTGGCCATAATATTGATCCGATCTGATCCAGATTCGGTAATCTGGTAGATATGGTAATTTGATTCTGCGTTTTTGGTTTTCATTTATTTTAAAAATTGTGGATTCCACAGATTTTCGTCCTTTGTGGGGGCGGAAAGGGGCGTGGTAAAATTTTGAAATACACTTGTGCTGGTTTGATATCACAGGAGTTTGGATAGAAAGTTTGGTTGCTCTAGCTCTTATAGTCTCTGAGAACTAGGCGACACAAAATACGAATGGGCAAAGCAGATGGGGCCGCGTGTGAGAGAGAGCGAGAGGGAATTATGACTTTCGAAATAGTTTTCTTCTTTGTAGCTATAATAATGATCCAATCTGATCCAGATTCAACACTCTGATAGAAATGGTCATTCTCTATGAATCTGCGTTTTTAGTTTTCTCGTATCTTCAATATTGTGCACGCCACAGACTTTCGTCCTTTGTGGGGGCGGAATGGGGCGGGGCGAAATTTTGAAATACATTTGGAGTAGTGTGATCACACAAGAGACTGGATACAAAACTTGGTTGCTCTAGCTTTAATAGTCTCTGAGATATAGGCGCAAATGAAGACGGACGGACAGACGGACGGACGGACGGACGGACAGACGGACAGACGGACAGACAGACATGGCTATATCGACTCGGCTATTGATGCTGATCAAGAATATATATACTTTATGGGGTCGGAAACGCTTCCTTCTGTGCGTTACACACAACCGTTATCCCCACAAATCTAATATACCCCTATACTCTTCGAGTACCGGGTATAAAAATGGGAAAGAGAGAAGGTTAAAACCTACCGAAATCCCAACCGGACAGACTGGACCTGCTTCTCCAAAACCAAGAGGATTATGACACCTGATCCCTACGTAAAGAACATCACAGCTTTAACTCCAATTAGCACGCCTGTTAGAAAGCAAAGAGAGAATCACGGATAACCGTAGAGTGTACCGAGGAGCTCGTACGGGAATTAATGGAACCGGATAATATTACATGGGTTATTAAATCATTCAGACCCTACAAATCCCCGGGGCCTGATGAGATCAGACCACGCATGCTGCAGATGGCATGCTCACATCTACGGTCATGGTTTTAAAGGATGCCTTCAAGCAGGGTACGTCCCCCAAGAGTGGAGGGAGGTGAGAGTGGTCTTTATACCCAAGGCTGGAAGGGTGAACAACATCTCACCGAAGGACTATAGACCCATCAGTCAGTCTCTCCACGTTTTTGTTGAAAATGGTTGTACGCCTGATGGGTTTACACATAAGATCTATGCTCAACGAGGTAAAAAGGTAAGAGTAGATCAGTAGAGTCCGCACTGCACGAAGTAGTTTAACAAATTGAAAAGACTCGTAGCCATTAAGACGCATTGGCCTTCCTCGATATAGAGGGCGGCTTGAATAACATCAGGATCGCGTCAATCACGACTGCACTGACCAAGATATCGTTGTCAGGAGTAGAACGATATACGCCAGTTTAGGTCTCTCCTTTTCAAGGAAAGCAGTCACGAGGACACCCCTCAGGGATGAGTCATATCTTCACTTCTGTGAAACTCAGTCCTCAACGACATTCCCCTGCAGCTGAGGAGCAGTTGGTACAAAGTTGAGGTCTCCGCGGACGATGTGGTGATCCTGGTATCGGGAAAGTTCTTACCCACAATCAGTGAACTGGTGGAATTGGCACTAGGAGTGACTAATAGATGGACACGCCAAAACGGCTTAAGCGTGAACTCTTAGAAAACCGAACTAGTGCTGTTCTCTCTCAGATATAAGATACCGAGTTTCAACCTAACTGTAATTGGGGGAACGACACTCAAACTATCAAGCGAAACCAAGTCATTATTGACTCCAAACTTTTTTGGAAACGGAACGCGGAGGAAAGAAAGAAAAAGGCTATAGCTGCCTTCTACACCTGTAGGAACACTTTTAAACGAAGATTATAATCACACATCACCCACTAGTTGTATGCAGCGGTGGTGCGACCCATCTGGCATGGTTTTGTGGGAGGCCGGCAACAGTTGAAAAATTCAGTTGAAAAATTTCCATCGTTCGATCTACTTTGTTTTGCGCCCCGATTATTTTGAACTTATTTTGCCTAAACAGCCGGTGTATTTAAAAATAGCCCCTCATAAATTCCATAATTAACCAACTACCTATTGTCCATTCTTGATCGCGTGTGCATGTCTGTTTACTGGTTAAAAACATAATTAAATAAATTTGTTTGGTATCGTTTAACAGTGTGTTTTTGTTTGTGCGTTTCGTAAACACACACAACATCATATTTAGCCGAACTCATCTAGTAGATTTCTTGCTTTATCACTCACTCCATATTACCCATACTTAAGTGGTAGTATTTTTGCGGCAGACCCTGAAGGGCTTTAAGGTGCTGACCATGGGCTTCAAACAGCAATACGATCGGCTCCTAGCCACGGAGTGGCTTCAGTCGCTTATAACTACTGATTGAGTTTCCCAGGCGCAAAAGGGTCACTCAGCGGGATCTAAAAGTGCCATCTGCCCTATCGATCTCCTCGGAGAGCGTGCAGCCAAAATCGTCCGTGTCAGTAATGTCCGCAAATTCATTAGCAGTTACTTTATTTCCGAGCCCTCTAGCGAATATACGTCCCGGACCACCGGGTATTACCATCACAGGTGATAGGCCTGTGGGGCCAAGACTGGTGGGGATCCCATTAAAGAGACAAGTTTTTGTCTCACGGCTAGCCCCTGACTCCACAACTAAAGATGTGACTGCCTTTATTAAAAGCAAAATAAAAGCCGTGGATATAAAAGTGGAGAAGTGGAACTACTCTTATGCCAGCGCGATAATTTCATTTAAAATACGTGTCTACCCAACTCATTTTAACACAATTTGTTCTGCCAAATTTGTATCGGAGTATTTGGTGGTGAAAAAGTTTAAGGCAAAGAAAAAGACTAGGCCCCCAATAACTCTACCAACTAATCAGATCAATGCTCCATCCTTATCTTCCCGCTCTACCTCCACCCGTCCAAAAAACTAACAAACTCTCTTTTAGTGATTTATCAGAATGTTCTAGGCTTACGTAATAAGCTCATCATTCTTTTCCAGGATAGTGTCGCATTTCCATTCCATTTACTGAGACCTGGTTAATACCGGAATTTCTTAGCTCCGACGTTTCGGCAGGTCGGTACACAACTTTTAGAAAGGACCGTTCGTCTCGACGTGCAGGAGGGGTTCTAATTGCTGTGGACTCAAACTTCACGTCGCAACTTTTCACAGTCCGGATTCAACAGGAACTGGAATTCCTGTGTGTAAAACTGATTCTTCCCGCTTTCTCAGTTCTCATAACTTGCTCGTATATTCCACCTTCTTCGGATATCGCAATTTGCGAGCAGCACTTGTCCACCTTCATCGCTGTTTCTTTTTCGCTATCAGACAAAAATCATATGATAGTCCTTGGTGACTTCAACTTGCCAGGAATTGTTTGGTCTTTGGTAAACAAGTCTAATAGCCCAGTACTTTGGGTTTCCTTGGATCGATGTCTTGATCTGTGCTTTGTAACGGATGCGACTACGTAATGAGAATAGTGGAACGTCAGGTCTGATTGACTATTGTGTGCCAGAGTTTTCGTGGAAAATAAACTTTAGTGGACACATCCCGGACAGGGAAGAATGGAACAGAAACACTGTCCTTAGACAGCAAGAGCTTTGCATTTTCATTGACGGCTCAAAGACAGACGAGGGGATAGGAGCTGAAATCTTCTGTACTTTGACGGGAGTCATTACTAGGGACTGTGTCATCTGCAGTATGACCACAAGATTTGGACTACCCCACCATGATTTCTGTCGCAGCTCTATGTTCGAGGAGAAAATTGAGAGTATTCAGCAACTTCTCTGTGGCTGTCCTGCACTTATGGCAAGGCGGCACCGAGTTCTCGAAAGAGCTTTTTCGGAGACCTGAACAGCCTGGGAAGCATGCCGCTTGGGAAACTGGCACTCTTTTTTGAGTGCCCCCCCCCCCCCAGATAGAGAACACTATAACATGACAAGTATGGACATCACAATGGGCAGATCTGCCACCGATTGAGCTCGGCTTTGGTCGAGCAGCCCTATAAACCTAACCTAACCTAAATACAGTATTTCATATAATTAAGATTCCTATACTAGATAAAGAAACCTATAAAAATATCAATATACGACCTGTTGTCCGGAGGCAATCTCATTATAAAGTCATTATCATTATCAAATCCATGTAATTAACTTAAATCATGAAATATATATAATGTGCGAAGTTATCCTCTCGAAAACATCTACTCTTTCTAAAATTCTGTCAAACCCCCGTTACGCGTTAGCATAGCTTATTTGCTGACACCGTTTTACTCGCTGGGATATTAAACGCAAACACACACCACCTCCTTCGCCGGTAGGAATCTAATTCTGTATTTAGTTGGGAGTTCTCGTGCTATGTGATATATGATAGGGACAGGAGAGCAGATTACACTAGTCGACACGACTTTTCCGCTGTCGCCCAAAACAACTTTTTCTGATTGTTTAAAAACTTTTAAAGAATGTTTTTTTTTCAGGTTTAGTTTTTTTGTTAAGGATTTTTTCAAAATTTGGTATTATTTGTATAGGTAGTGCTTTTCTTTTTCAAATAACTTAAGTTTCCTACAACTGGTTGTACTGAGTTTTGCAGTTTTGAAAAGCTGACAGATGCGACTACAAATCCAACCCAGACACTTTGTAGCTGCAACTTAATGTCTGGAAGATATTAAACTTTAAAATTCAAATTTCATAATTTTTAAACGACTAAGTTACAACCGTTTGACCAAACTTTCCTAACAACTTCCTAAGGTTATGGTTGCAGTGGGATTTGATTTTGGACAAGGCAGATTTGGAGAGGTTGCAGAAATACTGTTGTTGAAGTGAATTAATCAATCGCCTGTGAAGGCAAATAATGAAAAAATTAGCGACACATTGGAAATATAAGCAATGGATACTGTATATAACAGTATAACAGTACTGTATATAACAGTTCAGTGGTTCAAATGTTGAATAGACAGCTTCCCTGGTTAACACCTCTGTTGACCTCAGCGTCAGTGTTGCCCTTGATGAGTAAACGTCTTTTCTGTTGAAACTGGTAAATCATATCTCTTATTTTTAACGTATGATATGCAAATTGACAATAACAAACAGACCATCTAATACAGAGACTTCAAAAACATTGAGTATCCTAGTCTAATTGAAGATTGCCGTCAAGGCGAATAGAACTTTATGTATTCTTCTCCTATGGTTGACACCCAACTAAATTTAATGAACTCTAACATTAGCTATATGTACAATAAATTCGTAACAAAAACTAGCAAACTAAACTGTAAAGCCAGTCATCGCGTCTTGGTTTAATAGTCAAATCAGAAGTGCAATTAAAAAGAGAAATGGGGCTTATGACAAGCGGAAACGCTATAAAACGGAAAGCTGTATCCTTATTTTTAAAGCAGTCCGACGTAGTGTTAATACTTTGATATCCAATGCCAAGAGAAATTATTAATGTAATAAATTCGCAAGTGCAATAAACACTAGACAAACTTGGAAAACATTACATATCCTAGGGATAGGCAAAACTAAATCTGTGATAAATGAAGACCTTGATTTTAATGCTTTAAATCAGCAATTTTTAAACTTAAATATCCTGTTAGGTCCGTATATTAGTTCTGTCCCGGCTTTGAATGTTAATATGTTTGAATTTTCTTGTGTGAGTCAGTGTGAAGACTTAGATACAATGTTTAAAATAATATCCAATGCCATCGGGCTGGACGAAATCGATCCAAATAAATACCAATCTCAATACTGCCATATCTCTCCAAAACCTTGAAAATATAATGGAGAAACAAATAAATAACTTTCTTGAAACAAATCTACTTTTAAATAATAAGAAGTCCGTGCTCAAATAAGATAGAAGCTGCATGACATCAATAAATAATTTAATTTATTAATTAAAATAGTAGAGGACATTAGAACAAAAATAGACAATAGTGAAGTAACCTTTTTACGGCTACTGGACTTCAGTAAGGCTTTTGACATATTCAATCATGAAATGCTTCTAACCAAGTTAACAAAAATATATAATTTTTCCACTACAGAAATTAAATTGATGTCCCCTTACTCAAGTAATAGAAAGCAAGCAGTAATTACAAATAAATCAAGATCTGATGTTCTAGTCAATTTACGAGGTGATCCTCGTAAGGTGATGTCCATATGTACACTGACGATGTGCAAATGTATGTGAGTCGTCCTCTTATACCAATAACTCAATGTATTAGATTAACCAATTATGAACTGTCCTGTGTGTCTAAGTGTGCAAATAATAATGGTTTATGTCTTTATGTCTCTCCTGAAAAGAACATACAAACGTTGTAGAAAGAAATACGGTGTCCTACGCCGTCTTTGGCACAATCATTTTTTCCAATCAACATTAGAATGTTTAGCCCGTTTATAGATTTAAAAACAGTGTTAATGAGACAAATTGATCTGTGATTTTGGATGGAATCCATCTTAATCCTTAGCCATACTTCTGGGATAACGCCTCTGCAACCCTGTGCACGAGAAACCGTCCCTCGCTACTGTTTGCCATGGATGGAGTCTCTTTGACCATTTTGAAGCTCAATGAAGATCCGTCCATGTGTTCCTTACGTTTTAGACCTGCCCAAACTTCCTGATGTTCTTCACCTTGCTCCACATTGAGGGTGAAGTAGAAACCTTCTCAATAAATTTAAAAAAGTTCCGTCTTCTACAATATTTTATATGGGTTTGAAGAGATTGATAGATTTTAAAGAATCTGAGTTTCGTTTTTTTCAGGACATGCCAGTAAATATTTTTGCTTCTATAGTTGGGCTCATAGACAAGGTTGACCCATCGTTTAGGTAGATGAATTCTGCCTGTCGAATGACAATCTCAATGCTGCTACACTTGCGTTCACTGGCCTTGTTACCAAAGAGAGACGACTTACCCCCACCACGCTAAAAATTCGACTACATTTTGTATGTTCGCTTTGAACCCTCCATATCTGACCTCCCCAGGCTCAAAGTAGACTAACTAATGTTTTTTTAAGCATAGTTTTAGTGAAGGATTCTTAAACACCTGGTGTTTCTTAAAGGAAGTGGTCCTTTTTTCACATTTCTTTAGAATCTGACATCTGGGTTTATTGAAAAGTTCTGAAAAGCTGAAAATTCAGCTATTTATGGAACTCGTTGAAGCTATATTTTACCGTCTCAAAGATATTAGTCTTTCAAATTCAAATTTGTTTAAGTTTATTTTCTAAAAATGTTTATTTTAAAAATTATGGAAAAGTCGAAAAAAAAATAGTTCTTGGGCTATATTTTGTTTTTGTGCATTCCACAGATTTGCGTTCTTTGTGGGGGCAGAAAGAGGCATGGCAAAATTTTGAAGTACACTTGTATTGAAATGATATCATAGGAGCTTGGATAGAAAGTTTGGTTGTTCTAGCTCTTATAGTCTCTCAGATCTAGGCGATCATTTGGACGAATAGGCAAAGCAGACAGGGTCGCGTGTGAGAGAGAGCGAGAGGGAACGATGATTTTCGAAATGGTTTTCTTCATTGTGGCTATCCGATCTGATTCAGATTCAACACTCTGATAGAAATGGTCGTCCTCTATGATTCTACGTTTTCTACTATTCTACTATCACCACAAATCTAATATACCCCTATACCCTTCGAGTACCAGGTATAAAAGGTAAAGAAAAAACTACTTGAATTCAAAGCTAGTAATCTATATAGTTCATTTACCAATAAAACTGCAATAACGAGAGGGAACGTTGTGAGCCGTGGCAAAGGCCGCGGCTCTACTTTATACACGGTCATCAGTCAGAATATATGTGATCTTATGATTTATGTAATTTATTATATGTTTGCAAAAGAGACGAATTAAATTTTGGCCAAAATGGAAAATTTCAGCAAATTAGGTCGAACCCTGAGCTAGATTTTTATATATTAAAAGTTATCAGTTACCATTTTTGTTTACATATATTTTTTACATCAGCTTCTAAATTTCTACATGTGGAACTACTCATACGAGACGTGTAAGTGTCTGCGAGAGAGAGAGAGGGAATGAGTAAGCGCTTGGCAAGCGTTGCGTAGCGACTGAAATTTAATTTGTTCCTTCTGGCTATAATAATAGTTCGACCTGATCCAGATTTGGCAATCTAGTAGATACGACTATTTTCCATGATTATGCGTTTTTGATTTTCGCTTATCTTAAAAATTGTGGATATATATATTTTCGTTCGTGCGTGGCAAAATTTTGAAATACACTTGTATTGAAGTGATGTCACAGGAGCTTGGATAGAATGTTTGGTTGTCTAGCTCCTATAGTCTCTGAGATCTAGACGCTCATTTGGCCGAATAGGCAAAACACACAGAGTCACGTGTGAGAGAGAACGAGAGGGAACGATGACTTCCGAAATGGTTTTCTTCATTGTGGCTATATTAATCCGATCTGATCCAGATTTATCACTCTGATAGAAATGGTCATTCTCTATGATTCTACCGGGTATAATGAGTCTGGCAATCCTTAATTGCCAACAGGGAGTAATCCCAAACTGGGAAAGGCAACGGCTCAAAGGCCTGGCCTGACCCACGACATGGCAGGTAAAACCTGCGCGGTGGAAGACGCTAGGGCGGACCTAAAGGGTTCCCATCCTAGTTCTGGGGTGGGTTGCGATTGCGTCCCAAAGCTGAGAGCTTGGTAGAGTGGCTATGAAATCCTGCGGCGGTTCTGCCTGCTGGTAAGGCTGCGGGGAGTAAGTTGCTATTGACTAGCGCCCAAACCAAAGCTTTTACGTATGCCGAGAGGAGGAGTGCTGGCAACATACTCCGTCGGCAAAACGCGACCAAGATGTCCAGTCCGACCGACTAGTGTCTGAAAAAGGTCGAGTGGGCATCAAAGGTGCTGCCAAACTTCGGCAAAGAGGCACCGAAGAGGGTTGAACCGCCGAAGACGACAGCCCCGCAACCGAAAAGGCAGCGCTCCCAGGAGACTCCTGGACCGGCTCCAAATCTCTCCAGGGTGCTGCCGAATGTCTAATTTCCGCTAATCGCCAAAGAAAAGACGCTAATCGGTGTCTTGGACAAAGGTAGCGCGGACTCCAAAATTCCCAGGAACCAGTGGAAGTGGGTGGAACTGACCGACCGCTGCTTCGAGCTGCTGGAGAAACAGCCCGGCCGCCCTTCAGTCTGTAAAGAAATGGGGTGGTATCAGGCTATCAAATCAGGGTATCAGGGTATACAAATTATAGCCTGCGAAGACGAGCACTCCGTCCAGCTGTATAAAGCAAAGGTAGCGCAAGTCGGGGAGATCTTTCCAGGGGCGAAGTACGTCGCAGTCGACGGGCAGGGACCATGGGCAGGAGTTTGGGTGCCCGCCTCTATGAAGGAGTCGGATCTTTAAAGTACTGCAGCGATGCAACGCAGGGCTACCCACATCCGATTGGAGGAGGGTAGGGAAAGTTGAGGCGACACAAGGTCCTATGAATCAGGCAGTGCTCGTCCTCAACACAGAGTCGTTAGCCCCAATAGAGGCTACAAAAGGGGAGCTGAATTTCGGCTTCAGTGCGGTAAGCATTAAAGTCTACAAGTCGGATGCAGCGGCCGCGGTACATTCTTTTGACAACCCAGTCGAACTGTACATTGCCTCGGAGATCGAATCACCTGACGACGAATTGGAGCCAGCCCATGACGGCTACTCTTGAGGCGATGTATCGCAACCACACCATCGAAGGCGACTCCGACGCTGACAACACAGTGGTGGAGAGCTCTGACGATGTCTAAGACTCTTGCAGATCAATCTCCTCCACTGTAAAGTAGCATCTACTGCCCTAACACTCCGCTTGGAGGTGAGCGGAGCAGATATATTCCTGACCCAAGAGCCTTGGGTAATAGGAGATAAGGTCTGTGGATTAGCTGCGAAGGAGCACAAGCTTATTGTAGCTCAGAAAGAAGGTAAAATCTGAACATGCAGTCTTCCAAGAATGCATTTTAATATCTTTCTGCTCCACAACTTTAGCAATGGCGACAACACGGCGGTAATCCTTGAGCTGAAAGGATCACACATAAGGCTAATGTCGTCCTGTAAGCTTACCAGAGATAGCGAACGGTCGAATACAGGCCTCAAAAAAGGTTGCGAAGCCAACATCCAGCCTACCCAAAGGGGGCGCTCGGACACAAATGTAAATGGTGAGTCACTTTTCAGCTTCATCCTAAACTCTAATCTTCTTATCTGCAATCGAGGAAATGATCCTACGTTTATAATTAAGAATGGGCAAGAGGTAATTGACCTCTCCTTAGTGTCTTAAAAACTGTTAGACATAGTCAGGAGCTGGAAAGTCCAAGGGGACCATTCCTTCTCAGATCATAGGTACATCGAGACTATATTATCTCTCGAAAGCCCGAAACCCACTGACTTTGTTAACCCCAGGAAGGTTAGGTTAGGTTACCTAACCTAGCCCCAGGAAAGTCAACTGAAAAAAATATAGCATAGCAATGGAGGGACTTCTTCCCTTCGAAGCACCAATATGCCTGAACACAGAGGACGACCTGAATCGTTTAGTGGACTGGTTCACAAAAGCATGAAACGCGGTCTTCACGGCAGCATGCCCCTCAAACAAACACAGGGTATACGAGGGAGAACGTTGTAAGCCGCGGAAAAGGCCAAGAGAGAGTACAAGTGTTTGCGAGAGAGATAGAGGGAATGAATAAGCGCTTGGCAGGCGTTGCGTAGCTTCTGAAATTTAATTTGTTTCTTCTGACAGTCTGGTAGATATGGTAATTTTCCATGATTCTGCGTTTTTCGTTTTCTCTTATCTTAAAAATTGTGCATTCCACATATTTTCATCATTTGTGGGGGCACAGGAGACTGGATACAAAACTTGGTTGCTCTAGCGTTAATAGTCTCTGAGATATACGCGCTAATGGAGACGGACGGACGCACAGACGGACAGACAGACATGGCTATATCGAATCGACTTTTGATGCTGATCAAGAATATATATACTTTTTGGGGTCGAAAACGCTTCCTTCTGGGTGTTACACACATCCGTTATCACAACAAATCTAATATAACCCTATACTCTTCGAGTACCGGGTATAAAAAGACACCCCTCTAGTGGTCAAAACAAATAGATATCCAAAGTAAAAGTTGCAGGACCCTTTTAACAGGTCGAAAGCCCTAACGAGAAAGAACACTGGGCAGACTACAAGAGTAGTCTGGCCCTTTACAAAAAAAAAACTAGACAGGCAAAAAGGGGCCTTTTGGCAAAATTTTGCTCTGAAATTGAGAAGCGTCGGATGCTACAAGGCTACGCAAGATCCTCTCTGAAACGGTCCCCTCGGTGGGGTACCTTAACTAACTCCAGTGAGGAGTCCCTACACATTCTACTTGACACTCATTTGCAGGGTGCTCAATCAGCAAACTGACTCACCTCCCAAAGTCCTGGCATACGCGGCCGACGTGGCATTTGTCTTCTCGGGAAAATACCCTCAAACACTCTGCGACTTAATGACCGCAAAGCTCCCAAGACTGTCAGGATGGACAGAATCGCAAGGATAATCCCCCAAAGACGGAACTTGTTCTATTCACAATAAATACTTTTCCGTCTCTAAACTCCCCAATATTAAATGAATGCAGTTCTTCAACGATAGTGCCAGTTACTTAGAGTTAGTAATTAACAAGAAGCTAAATTGGAACCTGAACATCAAAGACATAGTGAAATAGGCCACTATAGCCCATTACACTTGCAAAAAAGCTATTGGCTTCAAATGGGGCATGAACCCAAGTATAGTCCAATGGATATAAGTGGAAATAGTTGATCCAATAATACTCTACGGAGTTACAGTGTGGTGGCCTGTCTTATCAAAAAAGACGAGCTATGCAAGCTCGGCAGACCAAGGTGCAGCGCAGTCATACGTTTACCAGACAACTCGACAGGGTTCAACGAACTGCCGCTCTTTGCATCAGTGGAGCTCTTCGCACCACTTCAAATGATGCGCT
Organism: Drosophila affinis; assembly: GCA_037356375.1. Lineage (NCBI taxonomy): Eukaryota > Metazoa > Arthropoda > Insecta > Diptera > Drosophilidae > Drosophila > Drosophila affinis. Next base: position 21,380,197 of record JAZHFB010000003.1, read on the forward strand.
AGATGCCATTCTATGTCTCCAAAGCCTTGCCCCTGTAGCAAAAGAGAGATCATAGATGGCAGCAATACGTGTGAGGGACTCCGACCAATGGGCACCACAGCACATAGGTCTCTCTTCAATACTAAACAGCAGTTTCGTCCCCATGAAAACGGACTACTGTGTCCCTAGGGAATACACAGACACCCCTTTCAATGTAACCATTCCTCACAGAAACGAGTGGAGTGAGAGCCCCCAGGCCCAGAAGGGGCCATAAACATCTATACAGATGGATCAAAGCGGAACAACAGGGTTGCAGGAGAAATTTAGGCCCTAATTTAGGCTCCCTGATCACTGTAGTGTCTTCCAAGCGGAGGTCATTGCAATTAAGGAAGAACTGAACTGCCTTTAAGAAGCTATCGCCATGGTAACTCGCATAAATATATATAGTGACAGCAAAGCTGCAATCAAATCGCTTAATGCGATCTCCTCGATGTCCGCTACCGTTGCAGATTGCCACAAATCTCTTCACGAGATGGCTCAGCAATTTGTTAACAGCCTTATATGGATCCCGGGCCTCCGGGACATCGAAGGCAACTGTATTGCAGACGAGCTGGCCAGATGTGGCACTAAAATCCCCTTCTCCAAAATAAGGAGGATACTCGTATGCCGATGGCCACATGTAGGCTCATAATAAAGGAGCAATTTAAGCGACTAACAGACAACAGGTGGCAATCAGTAGCAAACATGGCCAACCATAGATAGGAAGCGCACCTCTCAGCTATGCAAGCTCGTCAGACGAAGGTGCAGCATAGTCATACGTTCCCTAACGGGACACTGGCCAATAAGTACCCATAAATCAACCCGCCACCATACCTTACAACCGTCGAAAATACAAAAACCAATAGTTTGCGTCAATAAATGACAAATTACACTCCATTTTATTTTTAGCAACCGCTTTTGACAGAAATATGCTCATAAGATGTCAGCAACTGCCTATTTTTGAAATTTTGAAAAATATGGATTTTTAACAATGAATGTCTTTATTGGACCGCACTTCAGAATAAAAGAGTTTTAGCAACAGTATTAACGCTTTGGTTAGTTATAGATATGGCTACATAATGTTTTGACATATAAAATACTAATGTGACTGTATATTCATTACCATTTCGGTAAATTTGTGTCGACTAGTAATCGGTCGAATACATTAATTGGTGAGTCTGCTATGGCTTAAAGGAGTCTAATAGGCTTTTTACACTGGGTGCGTTTCTTATCGATATTGGAAAAGACGCAGAGCAGCAGAAAAAGCGCTTACACTGCGTCTTTGCGTCTTTAGTATAGCAGAGGAGAGGAAGACAAATTTGTAAACAAAGTTAATTATGTGCGAGGTTCAACGGAATATGTCAGAAAAAGAGTGAAGAGAATCTATTAAAGTGCATAGAAGCGGCGGGGGTATCTGCAGAAAAGTTGCAAATTGTCTTGTCCTCCTCGCGTTTTGACCCTTGTAAGTAAACAGCAGATAATGTTCTCTTTTCAATTTAATTGTATTCTAAATTACAATAGCCACGATATGGTTCATTTTGAGAGGAAGATGTAAAATAACTGCGACGTATTCTTCAAAGACAATTTCCTCATGAAGAGGAGTACGTTCGACTTTCTAGTGGAACTACTGCCTAATCTCCGAAAGCAGGATACTAATGTTCGACAGGCAATCCCTTTGGAGCAAATGATAGCGCTATATTGCCTGGGATCGTCTGCGGAATATTGCACACTAGGGAACTTATTTGGTGTGTCCAAAGCCATTGTGTGTAGGATTTTTATGGAATTTTGTCAAGTAGTGTTCGTTTAACTCGCAAATAAGTATATGCCAGTAGAATTTCTTACCCTGAGAAGATCACGGAAACAGTGAAAGGATTCAAAGAGGATTTTCAGCAAAAAATAAGAAATCAACCATATTGTTATAGCCTTTTTACACTACAGTGAGTTACCACATTTATCGATAGGTAACTCAATAACTCAGAATTTGGATTTACACTATGCCAAAGTTGAGTTATTGAGTTATTGAGTTTCGGCTGCTGGCACGTGCTTGTGTACATAAATTTTGTTTTATTTAATTTAAATTATATTAACGACCAAGAGTTAATGATTTTCTATGTGGCAGAGCAAGATAAGATAACGACGCTGCAATGTATGGAGTTGGCGACGATTTTTGCAGCAACTGTGGAGTATTTGGATCAAATTTCCAAGAAACGCATTTGAACATTGCGAATAACCTTGGAATCCATTTTTGAAGGAAAATTTCCGCAGGGAAATGGCACGGCTGCAATTGCAACTATGTTGATTTTTGTCTATATGTACATATATACATTACATATGTACCAAAATTAAACTTTTTTAAATTCGCAATTGTTTATAATAATTTAATTATATTTATTTATAATAATTCAATTTAGCGTTTGGCTAAGTTTTTTCGACCGAATTTTGGAAATCGACCACTTTGTTTATATGGTTTTTAATAATAAAATTGGTTTAAAGTATTGGTTTTAACAATTGTATGTACCTTTTTCCCCAGCCATATTGTTTACGCGCCAAATTTTAAATATTGAGCTGCCAATTTTTGTTGTAACTAGTGGTGATAATTCCACGACAGGCAGATCAGGGTTGAAATATTCGAAAAATCGGACAAACTCAACTAAACGCAACCAAAACTCAACTTTTTTGCCACCTCTAGGTCCCCTATGCTTCCCCATGTAAACGAAACTCGAGTTTTGCCCGAAACTCAATCACTCAACCATAGTGTAAAAAGGCTATTAAAATGCTTGATTTAATAATAAAATTAGTTTATACAATTTGTTATGCTCTTTTTTGTTGTTATTAGTGGTGATAGTTCTGCTGATAGGCAGAAAAGTACGGAAATGTGCTGCTATGCGCAAAGAAAAACCAAAACCAATCGAATATAACGAATAAATGCACCTGCGTCGGAAAACGACGCAACTTTTTGCCACCACTAGAGCACTATGCTAAACCTATATAAAAAAACTGCGTTTCTGGGAAGACGCAGCCTCAGTGTACACGGCACATACTAATGTGTTTAGTTTGATTTTAATATTTAATTCAATGAATTCAAAGATCTTTTCGCTCGGTACCTCTTTGAGATGGCTGATTCCATTTATAACGACTTCTTTATAAGCCTTTAGGAAATTGAGAGCTTGAGGGTCCCATTCGTATAAAGATCGCTAATGTCATCCAATAATCTTTGTTACGAAAGAAAATGTGTATGTTGAATATTAACGGTTTGAGACCAGCTGATCTAAGTGTGACCTTGCTGAACAAATGTATGTAGGAACTAGGACCGAGGTGGCAGTCGGCACTTAGATGAAATAGAAAAAATTATGAACGTTGTGAAAAAATGAGAAAAGCGTGTCTTCGTAGAAATAAATTAAAAATTAATACAAATTGTGTTTTATGGTGCGTTTTTGCTAGTTAACGATACCAGAATAGCAAGACGTAGGTAACAGAAAATGTACTTTGGGACTATTGGCGCCGATAAAAAATTTGGTCGGTCGACGCGGATATATGGTAGTGTTACCTTTTTTGCTAGGTGAGCCAACGACAACAATCTTTTAACCATGTTTGAAAAAGATATTATCACTTCTTCAAGGTAGTACTACTACGTGCAAGGACAGTACTAAAAATTAATTCATGAACGTACAACTTTGAACTTTCTTTTCCTTTTTAGCTCAGGATTCATTTTGTCTACTTTATTACCTGGTAGGTACTTCATCTTTTAAAAGTCTTAATTCATCGATGATTATTTCTGATAACACATCTCCTATGATGTTATTTTTTGTTTCTTCGAGTCTAACCTCATTCTAGTTAATTTTGATCTTTGATAAACCGTTGAAATTAAATAAGTGAGCAGTGTGTGTTATATTTTTTGTTTTCGGTCCAGTTTAATATCAAATTCCGTAACTTGGTTGATTTATAATTTGATCAGTGGTGGGGACTCGTTTTTCATTTCGGAGTAGTCCAATATTTACATTTGTACATATGTGCAGCTCATTTGGATTAGTATCTAAAACTTTTGTGTTGCCAACAATTTGACAAAAATGTGTACTTGAGAATACATTACGGTCATATTCCAGTTAAAAAATGCTTTTGAAAATAATTTTTCAATAGGATAATGATTCAAAACACTTTCGAAAGCTCACTAGGAATTGGGTTGCATACGAAAATATCGACTTCCATCCTCTGAAATCGTTATTTTTCGAATAGTAACTGGATTTACAGTCTAATTTTTATAGTTATTTGGCTTAAAAATAATAGTGAGCGTCTAAAACAGCTTAGTTTTCAATCCCTATAAGCATCCTGCCTTTCATTTTTAGTCAAATTAGTCGTTCTCCTCTTCTGAACCAAGCAACGATTTCTTGTATGCTCCAAAAAAAAAGTACCGCTATGTCCAAAAATTTATTTTATCAAAATATTCAATAATTAAATAAATCTCACTGATGGTGACATTTTGAAATTTATTTTTTTGGTTTTTAATTTTTTAATAATATTTGTATCCCCGCACTGCTATTTCAGTGAACAGCAGATTTCATGGGTAATTGTCTACAGTAATGAAAAACAAGAAGATGGAATGCAAATGTAACGAAATTTCTTCAGGATTATAGTGCTTCCATTCCAGGCTTTCTAAAAAAGTATCATTTGCTCAATTTGGAAGACTAGAAATATCTCTAAAACGAGTTTGAAGGAGGTGACGTGCAGCACTGCTATTTCCATGAACACAGCTGTATGTATATAATATTATGATTAATTTAACTTATTTAATATATTCCTGAAGTCCATTTACGTATGCATACTCTTTCCACCTAATAAAAAATATAAAAAAAACTGTTTCCATACCACACATTTCTTTATAAATCTACATACATACATATGTACATATGTATATCTATAGTTTATGATACCCTATCAAGGATTAAAATAAAGCAAGTTTCAAATTTTAGTATAATTTAGTCTAGTACATTAATATTTAATTCTAATTTGCAATATAAATATTTGTCTCTCTTACCATCTTTGCTTCCAATGTTGTATCTTATTTGTTGAAATGTTAAAATTAACAGTAGTAATAGATCCATTTTGTATACCATTCTTGGTATTTTGTATCAAACATTTATATTTTAAACTATTAGGTCTTTTGTTCTTTATTAACCCTACACTAGAATTTGGAATAAATTCCATTTACAAGATTTATTACTTTGTTATCAACATCGTTTTTCCACAGATAAAAACCCTTATTTACATGTACATACATACATATGTACATACATATTTACATTTATATTTATACGTGAACAACTAGTTTACATTCACGGATTTTATGTACATATGTATTTACGCATATAAATAAGTACATTTATATGTGTGTATATGTATTTAGAGATATTTTGTTTAAATAATATATGTAGATTTTTACATACATACATAAGTGCATATCGTTTCACACTGGAAAATATCAGCTTAAGCATATATTTCTACCTCCTAAGCAATTTCCTTATTTTTGGTTGTGTACGCCTTTTAGAAATTTTTCACAATTCGAATTTCTGGAAAACGTTTCGCTTTTGCATGTATATATTATACACATTTACATATATGTATACGAATGTAAGTAAATACACTATATAATTATATTATTTTAATTGAGACTAGAGCTGAAACTATGTATATTCCACTGTCCGAAAGTTATTTTACTTCTTTTCAAATCCTAAAGGGGAAACTAACATGTAAATTCTCAATAGCATTACACCTACAAGCAAGGACCAAAAAGCTTGACAATTGGCGCACGCGCCAAAGTTGAGCTTTTAATGTAAGCATTGCAACATGACTCCTGTCTATAAAGGTATGACGATAGTATGACCAATGAACCTATTGCTTGAATATAAATAGTCATCAAAAGATATCGAGATACTATGTACATACATATATTCGCGATCAATCTAAATGGCTCAACATTTTTAAAGAGCAGACATTTTTATTATAATAGAATACTTTCCATATATGTATAAATATATGTGCAGATGGATTCAATAGTATAAATATAAACAAATATATCATATATACATATGTACATATACAGACAGGCTCCAGTTTTCACTTACTTTTGCGTTTTATTTTTGAACCAAAACGTTTACTTTTCATTTTAGGGGCTTCCGCTAACGCAAATTCTTGTCATCGATAAAGGTAATCTTATCATCGTTTGTGACAAACAAAATCAGCTAGATTTGTTATGAATGTGTACACGCAAGGCATACTAAACAAGGTAGCCGCATAGAGAGCAATAAGAAGGTATTCTTAAGTGTCAAAATGACAGAAAAGAGAGAGAGAGAGAGAGACACTCTCACAAATGCGTTGTGAGAAAGAGTCTCAAAGGAGTAATGCATTTATTCTCTTGTGTCAAAACAAAGAAATTTGTACGTGAATGCAAATGTATGTACATATAATAATATGTAATATTAATAATATGTATATATAGTAATCTTGCATAAAAAGCAATACGGCGGCGACATTTTAAATACCCAAAAATGTCTAAGGGAACACGAAAAAATCGTCCGCGGAGATGCTTCGCTCACAACTGTTCACAGCAGACTGAATCGAAAGAAGCAAAACAGAGAGCGAGCGAGCCGATAATGCTACCTTGTTTAGTATGCCTTGGGTACACGGACAAGAGGCAATGCTGTCTCGTTCTGTTCTCGGAATCTGTTCTTCACGCAGGTATCAAGCCACACGCGTCGTTTTACACAGCTGCATATTTGTGCCACGTCATGTTTAATAATCTGCATTCAACAACTTAGTAACTCGTGCGTATTTAAAATTCTAATTTAATAATCCAAGACGAAGTGCACGCGAGTTTCTTGTTGTGTTAAACTTTGGTATGTACTCGTACTTACGCACACATTCATACATACAGGACTCGATTTGCAAAGAACGACGTGAGCCTCATACAAATGTCCCTCTTATTGGTGCTTTACTGTAGGCACTGTAAGATGTGGCGCCAGCGCAGAGGTTATGGCAAGATTATGTTATATGCAATTGAGTTTTCAGGAAGGTGCTGGAGCTGGGCGTTCATGTGCTCCCAAGAAAAACTACTCTACCCCAAAATGTAGACTGTCAAGACGGGAAGGTCAAACGCTGCTTTTCTGGCTGAGAGTGGGCCACGAATTAGTGCAGGCGGCCGACGGTCAGCGAAGCACTACGGGTGGAAGAAAAAGAAAAGAACCGTAGGCTAATTTCAGAACCTTAGTTCGTTGGCACATGCTAATTTTCCGGCTTCTCTGTGAAGAATTCTGATAACGAAGGTGTGCAACGGCCAGATCGAATCTTTTCCGACCCCATAAAGTATATATATTTTCGATCAGCATCAATAGCCGAGTCGATATAGCCATGTCTGTCTGTCCGTCCGTCCTTTTGTCTGTCCGTCTTCATTAGCGCCTATATCTTAGAGACTATTAAAGCTAGATCAACCAAATTTTGTATCCAGTCTCCTGTATCATTACACTACTCAAAATGCGCCCCGCCCCCTTCTGCCCCCAGAAATGACGAAAACTTCTGACATACACAATTTTGAAGATACAAGGAAACTAAAAACGCAGAATCATAGAGAATGACCATTTTCATCAGAGTGTTACATCTGGTTCAGATCGGATTATAAATATAGCCACTCTGAAGAAAACCATTTCGAAAGTCATCGTTCCCTCTCGCTCTCTCTAACACGCGACGCTGCCTGCTTTGCCTATTTGTCGAAATAAGCGCCTAGATCTCAGAGACTATAAAAGCTAGAACAACCAAACTTTCTATCCAAGCTCCTGTGATATCAACTCAATACAAGTGTATTTTAAAATTTTACCACTCCCACTTCCACCCCCACAAAGGACGAAAATGTGTGCAGTCCACACTTTTTAAGGTACAAGAAAGGTGGTGGTTGTAAATACTAAATGCTAAATGTTTAAGGGCTAGTTCAGGGGATATGATATGGTAAAGGGTATTAAAATTATAGCGTAAAACCCTGAAATGTTCATGCTGGGCATAGTTTGACCTAAATAAAGGTAATCTGATAGGTCTAAAGGAACGAGTAGAACGAGAGGGAACCGTAAAGTCAATCTGACTCAAGAGAGTTTGGGACTCCACCATCCCGAGATGGATATTCTGCATATTCTGCGATGGTGTAACGAAGGTAGGTCAATAAGTTTTAGCATAGATCTGTAAGGTGGCAGGGTCCTACCAGAGTCCCAGTGTAAATTACGAAGAGCGAAAATTAAAAATTGTTTCTGAACTGATTCGAGAATAGCATGCTGCTCCTTATACTGTGGGCTCCATACACAGGAACAATACTCCAAAATCGGGTGCACTAACGAAATGTACAATTGTTTGATCACATACGGGTCGTCAAACTCCTTGGACCAACGCTTGATGAATGCTAAAACACGCTTAGCTTTATTAGCTGTCGAAGCAATTTGACTATTAAAACACAGTTTATGATCAAATAATACTTCAAGATCATTTGAACTCGAAATTCGATCCAATACATGATTACCAAGAGAAAAAGATACAAAATGTGGAGCACGACGGTAGAATGTCATAAGCTTACATTTCGAGAGGTTCAAAAATAGAAGATTACTTGAGCACCACAAAAGCAATTCATTTAGGTCCAGCTGAAGGTGTGTGTGCAAGTACCAGTCGGAGTAGGGCAAACTGATTTTAACGTCATCCGCATTCTTTAATGTATGTGAGAATGTTATAACTTGGGGTAGGTCGTTCACAAATAAAATGAAGAGTAGTGGACCCAAATGACTACCTTGTGGCACACCAGATGTAACGTTAACGATCTCTGATAAAACATTAGTAAATAAGACCCGTTGTGCACGATTAGAAGATTACTAGGGAAACCTAATAAGGATAGCTTCTGAATTAAAGAATATGGTTAACCGAATCAAATACCTTACTAAAATCCGTAAAAATAACATCAGTTTGCAAACTGCTCTAAAATCCACGGAGCAGACTTGTAGTTGTTGACTAATGTTTAAAAAAACCATGTTGTGAAGGAGATATAAAAATGTTGGAATTACCGGGTAACCAGGAACTCAAGGAGCTTAGGAATGGCAGAGAGCTTTGCAATGCCTCGGTAATTTTCTATGTTGGATCTGGAGCCCTTCTTGTGAAGTGGAATTATGTAGGACTCATTCCAAACTACGGGGAGACAAGACTTTTCCAAAGATAGATTGAAAATAAAGGTTAAGGGTTGGCATAGTGACTGGTCACAATGTTTTAAAATGCAACTAGGTACTTTATCAGGATCTGCAGCAAATGAAATTTTCAAATACTTTAAGCCATCAAGCACAACGCTTTCCTCAAAATATGGTTGAAAGATGCTATTAGAGTGAGGCAAATGGTAGGGATACGGAGTGGACGCGTTATAAATATGAGAGGAGTAAGACGACTGGAAAAAGGTTGCAAATAACTTTGCAATGCCTGCAGCAGAAGATTCAGAATTGTTTAGATAATGAAGGGACGGAGGAAATTCCAAAAGAAGGAAATTGACAAAATAAAAGAGTTTTTTAGGATCATTGTGGAAGTTTCTACTACAAGAAGAGAGGTTAAGATTATAGCACAGACTATTAGTTGTTTGGAATTGAGAGCGGGCTGAAGAATATTGTACAAAGACAAGCAAGGAGTCAGTTTTCTGGTACTTTTTGAAAAGTTTCGATTTCCTATTCTTTAAGTATGACAAATTCCTCAAGAACCAACTCCGGAACATAAGTATTAAGGGCAGAGTTTAAAATTTTATGAATGAGTTTACTGTTACGTCAAAAAAAACCAAAAAAACCAAAAAGAGTCTGACACTCCCCAAATATCAAATGGGAGCAATCCCCCGCATGGGTAGGCATCGGCCCAAAGGCCCGGCCCGACCAGCTCAACAGCAGGACAGACCTGTAAGGCGGAAAGCGCTGGGGTGAACCCGAGTGGGTCCCATCCCGAATCTGGGGTGGGGGGCGGACCAGATCCCAACACCGACACCTTGGAGAGGCAGCTAAGCAATATTGCGGCTGCCCGACCTTCTGGTAAGGTGGAGGGTGATGATTTGCCTTCGACCAGCGCCCAGGCCAGAAAGCATACCTATGCCGAAAGTGCAGGGCACATACTCTGTCGGCAAAATGCTAACACTGAGGTCAGTCCTTCAGCGGACTGGCTCAGGAAGGTGGAGTGGGCCACATCGGTGCTCCCAAACTTCGCAATGGTCTCTCAACCAAAGAGACAACGGTCGCAAGGCACACCCGGTCCGACCGCGAAAAGGTCGAGGGTGGTGGCCAATATCTCCTTCGCGCAGATTGCCAAGGAGAGGACGCTAATTGGCGTCCTCGACAAAGGCAGCGCGGAGGGAAAGATCCCAAGGAGCATGTTCGGTCAAACTTCGTCCACCCAATTAATTTAGAAGTAGTTAAACACCTCTCGTAGTCAAAGCGTACTCTCATAATTGCACGCTCTCACTATTCTCGCTTATGCTCGGTGCTCATGCACTAAGAGCCCAATAAAGTAGTCGTCGACTGATACTCAACAGCACCTCATCGTCGTTATTATTTCTGCAATTCGGTTTTAATTCGCTTGCTTGGTTTTAACGCACCCCCACAATTAAACAAATAAATATCAACAAGAAAAACGCTTCTTGTTCAAACATTTTGGCGCCCAACGTGGGGCACGTGTGTTAATTCTTGGTGAACAATTAAAATACTCGCATTTATGTACAATCTCTACTAACACTTTTTGTCGGTACATAATTTGCAAATACAACAACTGCAGTATTCGTTTAGTTTTGCAGCTGCCGTCGAAATTGCCGAAAACCCATTATCTATCGTCTCGATTGCGGGGTCATCACCCTCGCTTTGCTCTCGCGGTTCTCGGTTAATTATATCATTCGCTTCTCACCCACAACGCAAGCAACGGCGCTTGCACTCCGTTGCTGCTACCTGCTCTGGTCCAGAGATCAACGCAGTTATCTATTGGAATTCCACCGCTTCTTTCGTTTCGCTTTCGTTGCCGCCGTCGGAATTGTCGCTGACTCTCTCTCCCTTGGAACAACTGCACTCAACCTTTTACTGCCGCCTTCGCTTCCACCGTTTGATTTGGGCTTTGGCTACTGCTGCCTGGTTGCGTCCGTGCTGTTGTTGCCTGCATTCGTTATTGTTCCTCTAATTCTGTGTGCGTGCAATTACACTACACAACAAAATGACGACTCTGGATGATTTGAAACGCCAACGGAGCAACATAAAACGAAACATAGCTCGAATCAAATCTGTGGTGGAGGGAAAGACGGAAAAGCCGATTTGCAATGATGAGCTTCGGTATCGTTTAAGCATCTTGGAAACCTATTTCAAGAAGGTTCTAAGTGTCCAGGCTGACATTGAAGACCTTTACCCAAACGATGAAGGACGGGCAGACTTGGAGGACACGTACATAGCAATCAAGCTATCCATAAAGGATAAATTGGGAGGTGACTTAAACACCAGTATTGTTGCGCCAGACTATCACCCACCGCCAGTGAGATCATCGTTGCCAAGGTTGTCGTTGCCCACCTTTGACGGAACTTATGCGAATTACAAGAACTTTATCAATTCGTTTGAACAACTTGTCGTGCGTGAGTCTGGGTTGTCAAACATTGAGAAGTTTAATTACTTGCTGGGCTGCCTCAAGGGGCCGGCGCTAGACACCATTCAGGCATTCCAGGTCACAAGCGAGAATTATCCGAAGGCCCTAGAGAAACTTAGGAACCGGTACGACAATCCAACTCTTATCTTTTTAGAAGGCATTGATGCATTGTTCGCACTACCACCGATTGAGAAGGCCAACTGTCAGCAGCTTCGCAGCCTGTTTGATAAGGCGTCTGCGATATTTAGCTCGTTGGAGTCCATCGGCAAACCGGAGGACATCGCTCAATCCATGCTGATCTACATCGTGATGGACAAGTGTGATCAGCTCACTCGGAAGAAGTGGAAGGAGTCACTGGACTACCAAAAGCTACCGACCTGGCTAACATGCACACAACTTGTGGAACGCCACTGTCAATTCCTGCATTCGTCTGGAGCCTCATCTAGTACTCCGTCGCAACGAAAGGCTGAAAGCAATAAGTCCAATCGTCACTCTAATCAGCAGATAAACTCGTCGTTTGCCATTACTAATCCATCTTGTCCACTTTGTTCTAGTTCTGGCCATAAAATCACGAACTGTGCGCAGTTTAAGGCAATGAACAGCAACCAACGGTTCGATCATGTGAAACGTCTCGGTCTCTGCATCAACTGTCTTGGGAACGGCCATAGAGTGGCGCAATGTTCATCGACTCATCGTTGCCGAACCTGTAATCGGACTCACCACTCGACTTTGCATCACTCGCAGCCGCAACAGCCACCACAATCATCGGCAGGACAATCCTCAAATCCGGAACCGATAAGGCAACCGTCGCAGCCCTCTTGGCAAACAGCTGATATTAATTCGTATCAAGCTGCTTCACATTCGCATATGGACATCGCTGCAGAAGATCAAATTTTGTTGGCAACAGCCATGGTATTGGTAAAGGATGCATCAGGTGAATACAAACTCGGTAGAGCGTTGCTTGATTCATGTTCCCAGGTTAATTTTGTCACTGAAACCTTTGCTCAAAAACTTCGCCTTCGACGTGAGAGGCACCACATCGGAATTCGGAGCATAGGAGACACCCTCACTAATTTGAAGGCTCGTACGACGACCTCCATCAAATCACGTACGTCTGGCTACCAGCTCACCCTCCAGTTTGGAATTACATCCCACATTGCATACCAGCCAGATAGCGAGATCGACATATCGAACTGGAACCTACCTGCTAATACTCCATTGGCAGATGAATCTTTTTACATGACCAGGCGTATTGATCTTCTGCTGGGAACCGAAGCCTTCTATGGAGCACTAGCTGTTGGACAAATTCGCATTGGCCCGAACCTTCCCACTCTACAAAAAACGCTGTTTGGTTGGGTTGTTGCTGGAAGGTACCAGCGCCAACGTAACGGACAGCCACCATTGTGCTTGGCGACGGTAGAGGAGTCTATCGATGAAAACCTGCAGCAACTATGGAAAGTTGACTCTATTGTCGTCCAACCTGAGTCAATTCTTCCAAATCATCATCGCTGTGAGCAACACTACAGGGTTACAACACACAAGGATGCCAGTGGCCGAATTGTCGTTCGCTTGCCATTCGGAGAAGACCCAGGATGCCTTGGAAGTTCAGTAGACACAGCTCGAAGTCGATTCGTTGCCATTGAGAGACGTCTCTCTCGTATACCGGACATTCGATTGCAGTATACATCATTCATGCAGGAGTATCAAAGTCTCGGCCATATGTCCCTCGTATCGAATCCTAACCTGGAGGAACCTCATTATTATATACCGCACCATTTCGTTCTCAAACCAACCAGTACCTCGACGAAGCTTAGAGTCGTCTTTGACGCGTCTTGCCGTACGTCATCTCAAAGGTCGCTTAACGATCTACTCTTAGTTGGCCCTACCATCCAGGATGACTTGTACTTGCAATTGCTGCGTTTTCGAATGTATAGGTTTGGCATCACGGCTGACGTCACCAAAATGTACAGACAGGTACTTGTCGGTGAGGAGGATCGAAAGTTCCAGTACATTCTGTGGCGAGCGTCCCCAGATGCTGACCTTCAAACCTACCAACTCAATACCGTAACATATGGGACTGCGTCTGCCCCGTTTCTCGCAACTCGTAGTTTGCATTTCTTGGCTGAGGAGTGTAAGGATGAATGGCCCTTAGGAGCCGAAGCAGTTAGAACTGCGTTTTATGTTGATGATCTGTTGTGTGGGGCTGATGACATAGACACACTTCTCAAACTGAAAAAGGAAATCACATCGACTCTAGCTTGTGGTCATTTTCCATTATGCAAATGGCATTCAAATCATCCAGGTGTAATGGAAGATGAATCGTCTAAGGAAATAAACATTTCAGAAAACTCGATTAGTAGCACACTCGGCGTGACTTGGCATCAAAAAAGTGATGCATTTAGTTTCACTTTCACACCCAAGGAAGTCTACCCTTCTATCACAAAACGGACAATTTTGTCCACTGCGTCATCGCTATTCGATCCCATCGGTCTGCTGTCACCATTAGTCATTGTCTCTTAGATCATTCTCCAGGAGTTGTGGCTTTTGAAACTCGACTGGGACGAGTCTGTTCCCCAAAATCTAAGCTGCGCATGGAGCACTTGTTTGAATTCATTGAACTCACTATCGGCACTAGCGGTATCTCGTTTTTGTTTGCAGCCCGACGCTAGGAGTATTCAAATACACGGATTTTGCGACGCATCGATTCGGGCATATGGCTGCTGTCTTTATGTGCGCACTGAGAATTCGTTTGGACAGGTCTCCGTGAAATTGCTCACGTCCAAGTCCAGAGTAGCACCTGTGAAGAAGCAGTCTCTCCCGAAGCTGGAACTATGCGGCGCACATTTACTTGCTCTACTGTACAGCAAAATCAAGGCCATCTTCAAGAAACACACCATCACGACTTATTTTTGGAGCGACTCACAGCTTGTATTGCATTGGTTGAAACAACACTCAGTCACTTTATCGACCTTTGTTGGAAACAGAGTGTCCGATATTCAGACTTTGACTTCGGATGGAAGGTGGCGCTACGTGCCAACACATCAAAACCCGGCTGATCTTCTATCGCGAGGCTGCAACGTGAACGAGTTGATCCAATCTACATGGTTTTCAGGCCCTTCATTTCTACTCGAGGATTCGCTTAACTGGCCCGCCACAGGGGAACGACAAGATATTGATATGGACGTAGTCAACTCGGAGAAGCGAAAAAGTATTTTCACTGCCGTACAGGAGACAAACTACATCCTCAAGATCATCGATAACATCAGTTCATATTCACATAGCCTTCGCCTGATTGCTTGGATGATAAGATTCATACGGATATGTAGGAAACAAGCGACGTTTACCACAACCTCGCCGACACCCGATGAACTTCGATTTGCTTCGCATTGCCTCATTTGGAACATTCAACAAATCCATTTTGCAGAGGACATTCGCTTACTTCAGAAGCAAAAATATTTAAAGAGTAGCTTAAAGTTTCTTACTCCCTTTCTAGATAATGTGAACGGATTTGAACTCATCAAAGTAGGCGGACGATTGGAACACTCAACCCTACCAGAAGGCCAAAAACATCCGTTGCTTCTGCCGAGTCAGTCTCAATTTGTTTGGAGTTATGTTCGCCATTTGCATCTTCGGAATTATCACGCTGGACCTAAAGCGTTAGTCGCACTCATTCGCTTGGAGTATTGGATTGTTAACGCCAGAGACTTGGCACGTCGAATTGTCCGCTCCTGTGTACACTGCGTTCGGTACAGACCAAAGTTGCTGCAACAACTCATGGGCTCATTACCACCTACTAGACTTTCTCCTGCTCGACCTTTTGAACGCTGTGGAATTGACTTTTGTGGACCCATCAATACGTATCTGCGCATTCGAGGAAAGGGACCTACTAAATCGTACATAGCCGTGTTCGTGTGCCTCATCACCAAGGCTGTTCACATCGAAGTAGTCTCGGATTTGTCAACGAAGGCGTTCTTAAACGCACTAAAACGGATGGGAGGTCGTCGCAAGCTGCCGGCAGACATATTCTGCGACAATGCCACTAATTTTGTAGGGGCATCGAATCAAATGCAGGAGTTAAAAAGGTTTTTGTTCTTGAAGGAGACACAGGATGAAATTTACAAATATTGCGCATCCGACTTTATTAATTTCCACTTTATTCCCCCCAGAGCACCTCATTTCGGAGGACTTTGGGAAGCGGCAGTCAAGAGTGCCAAAGGACTGTTAAATCGTACGTTGGCCAGCACCAGATTCACCTTTGAAGAACTGAGCACTGTCGTCGTCGAAATAGAAGCAATCCTCAACTCGCGACCACTATCACCGCTTTCGTCAGACCCAAACGACTATAGCGCTCTCACGGCGGGTCATCTCTTGGTTGGTGAATCATTACGATCACTACCTGAGAGATCTCTGGAACACATCAAGCTGACAAATTTGGACCGCTACGATATGATTGCGGCCGTCAAGCAACGTTTTTGGAAGCAATGGTCGGCTGATTACATCAACGAGTTGCGATCGCGGACGAAGTGGACAGCACCCTCAACGAACCTCACCGAGGGTACGTTGGTCATCATCCATGAGGACAATCTGCCCCCACTACGCTGGAAGTTAGGCCGAGTGCAGTCTACTGTGCTTGGGAAGGATGGTCGTGTACGAGTGGTGCACCTCCGCACGGCAAATGGAACATGTTGCCGGCCAATACACAAACTGGCAATTCTTCCGGTTGTTTGAAAGCAGTCCTTTCAACGGGGCCGGGATGTTCGGTCAAACTTCGTCCACCCAATTAATTTAGAAGTAGTTAAACACCTCTCGTAGTCAAAGCGTACTCTCATAATTGCACGCTCTCACTATTCTCGCTTATGCTCGGTGCTCATGCACTAAGAGCCCAATAAAGTAGTCGTCGACTGATACTCAACAGCACCTCATCGTCGTTATTATTTCTGCAATTCGGTTTTAATTCGCTTGCTTGGTTTTAACGCACCCCCACAATTAAACAAATAAATATCAACAAGAAAAACGCTTCTTGTTCAAACAGAGCAAATGTTGGAGTTGCTCGACAAAGACCCAGGGCCACCTCCAGTCTGCAAAGACATGGGGTGGTTTCAGGGCAGCATCAAAGTTGTTGCCTGCGATCACGAGCGCTCCGTGAAGCTATACAAAGCAGCGGTGGCGCAGATCGGAGAGGTCTACGTTGGGGCGAAGCTCGTCGCGGTAGACTGGAGCGAGGTGCCCAGTAGACCGAGGGCTAGATTATGGGTGCCGGCTACCTTCAAGAGGAGCCTGAGCGCATCCTCAAAATGTTGCAGAGGTGCAACCTGACACTTCCAACTCATGACTTGAAGGTGGTCAAGCTTGAGGAGTCAAAGGGGCTGACAAACCAGGCCGTCATTATCCTAAAAAAGGAATCGCTGGCCCCCATAGAGGCAGCTAAAGGAGAGCTGAATTTTGGCTTCAGCTCGGTCACCATAAAAGTGTACAAGTCGGACGCTGCCACGGCCGAGGCTCGTCCTGTCGACAACCCAGTCGTGCTGGATGTGGCCTCTGAAATCGAGGCACCCGACAACGAGCTGGAGCCGAAAGAAGGCTACTCCTCTGACGCAGAGCTAATACGCGATTTTGAGGCGATGTGTCTAGACGAAATATCCGACGACTCGGACGCCGACACTACAGTGGTGGAGATCCTTGAAGATGTCTCTGAGACTCCTTCAGATAAATCTCCACCACTGTAAAGCAGCATCTGCTGCACTCATACTCCGCTTGGATGCAAGCGGAGCCGACGTGGTCCTAATCCAGGAGCCTTGGATAGTCGGAGCCAAGGTCTGTGGGTTAACGACAAGAGAGTACAAGCTCATTGTACCCCAAACTGAAGGTAAAACACCTAAATATCTTTCTGCTCCATAACAGCAGTAAGCCTAGAGCTAAAGCGGACACATCTGAGGCTGATGTCGTCCTACATGGCCTATGAGGAAAGCGAACCTTCCAACGACCTTGTCTGCAAGCTGGCCAGCAACAGCGAGAGGTCCAACACAAGCCAACTAATAGGTTGCGTCGCCAATGCTCACCACACTCAGTGGGGAAGCACGGATACAAATGTAAGGGGTGAGTCACTTTTTAGCTTTATCTTAAACTCGAACTTAACTTAACTTAACTGTAACCGGGGTAACGACCCCACTTTTATTATAAAAAACAGACAGGAGGTTATTGACCTCACTCTAGTGTCTCACAATCTGTCAGACAAAGTGAAAAGTTGGAGAGTCCTAGAGGACCATTCCTTCTCTGACCATAGGTATATCGAGAAAATTTTATCCCTCGAGAGCCCAAAACCAACCGGCTACATTAACCCCAGGAAAACCAACTGGGTAAAATAAAGCTCGGTATTGGAGGAAATACTCCCTAACAAGGCGCCAATGAGCCCAGACACTCAAGACGATTTAGATCGCATAGTGAACAGGTCCACAAAAGCATGCAACAAGGCCTTCACGGCGGCTTGCCTGCCACACAATAGGGGGTAAAAAGAAACCCCCCTCGTGGTCGAAACAAATCGATATTCTACGTAAGAGCTGCAGGACTCTCTTCAACAGAGCCAAAAGCGCTAACGAGGAGAAACATTGGGCAGACTACACAGTCAGTCGTGTCAAAAAGAGCCTCTTAGCAAAAATTCTGCTCGGAGATAGAGGAGTCGTCAGAAGCCACAAGGCTGCGCAAGATCCTCTCAAAAACCACCCCCTCGGTAGGGTACCTTAAAAGGAACAACGGTACGTGGACCAACTCCAGTGAGGAGTCGCTCCACGTACTGCTTGAAACCCACTTCCCTGGGTGCACAACCATCAAGCCGGCGCTAACCCAAAGGGGAGGCCAAACAGCCACGAGGGACCATATTGTAACGAAAATTCGAAGTTAGCGCCCTTAGAGCCCTGGACCAGGCTTATCGATAGCTTGAGTCCACCTCGATCGGCTGGACTTTGGACAGTGGGAAGAGAGAAAACGAAGAGAGAGAGAAGCAGGAAGAAGAGAGGAGATTGAATGAGAAAAAGAAGTTGTAACAACGTGTCTAAGAAGGTTAGGTCTCGGAATAAAACTGAAGAAAGCGAAAAAAAGTGAAGTGTGTTTTTATCACGACGGTATCACGGCTGCTACCTCCCCTTAGCTGCCGCCTTACAAAATTTGGCCAAATCCCAACCTGGAAAGGAAATCCGCTTGGCCCGCCGGTAGCAAAAATCTTGTTACATTGGTGTCAGGTGTGGGGTTTGCGATCAGATTCTGGAAAGATCTCAAGCCATAATGCCAAGACGAGGAGGAAGACAACGTGTCCGTCCCGTGAACCCGGAGCCCGCTACAGTGACCACGGCTTCATTGACGCAGATGTTGGCCGACACCCAGAACCAGATGGACCTGAAGTTCGAGAAGATGTTTGACTCGTTCCAGCGAACGATGCTACGCGTATTGGAAACTTCCCCCCGCAATCAAACGGGAGGGGACACCCCTCACCCAGAAACACTGACCAGACCCCCCGCATCATGGGCGAATGCAGCAAATGCAAGGGAAAACGGCGCGACTGTGTACCTCGAGAGTCCGCAGGCCGCTTCCACCCTACGACCATCAAGCGGCCGAGTCTCTACCTTTCAGCCTGGGACGCTGACTTCGTACGACGGCTCAACATCTTGGTCCGATTTCGAGCGCATTCTGGAAATGGTGGCGGAAAATCAGCAGCGGAGCGACGCTGAGCGGTGCCTGGGGATAGCACTCAACGTACAGGGTCAAGCCCAGAGGTTCTTCAGCACCCTACTAACGAGCACAACTCGCAACTATCCCCTATTGATGTCATCAATGCGAACACAGTTTGCCTTAGACTGCCAGGCAAGCTACCAACAGTTGCGCAACCGCGCGCAAAGACCCAAGGAGTCCCTCATGGATTTTGCCATAGAGTTGGAACGCCTGGGCCGTGTGGTTTTTGCCAGTACTCCAGAGGACACCTATAACTCAATAATGGTACAGCAGTTCTCGGACGGCATGCGTGAAACCGCGCTGCAGTATCCCGTGCTGGCCAGCAAGCCCTCGACTCTCTCCGAAGCCCGGGATGTGGCCATTAAGCTCAAGACCCTGGGGGTGCGTAGCTCCGGTCGACCCATCTTTTATGTGGCCGACGCCCCTAGTGGCCAAGGTTCAACCGCCACGCCTCGCCATCGGGGTCGGGAGGCTGCAGCACGCCCGGCGCCCAAGCCACAAGAAGAAGTCGCTTCGGGAAACTAATTCAAGTCAGCTCCGCGGGGCGAGAGTTGACTGCCGTACATATAGCCCCCAACCAAAACGTAAACGACCAGACTCCGCTACGGCAGCCTGCAGTGGCCGCCAACGCCGAGAAAAACGAGCCAAAACGGGAAGTAGTACTGCCGATTTCGGAACTCAACGCCCCTGTTGGAGCTTCCTCGCCGGAGTCTGCGCCGTCGGCATATAAGAGCAACACCGAACTCAGGACGTATAGAGGACCAGCGTCGATCTTCAGAAAGCCGACTCTCACACCTGAGGACAAAACGGAAGACGGCCGCCAAGGCAGGCGTGCCCACCGCGGGAGCCCCAGCAATGAACCGCCAGCTACGTACTCCATTGACACACGGTGTGACACAAGCTTACATTGCGTGCTTCTCTTTCAGGAACGCCCGGTGCGGATGGTGGTAGATACGGGTGCCTCCGTATCCCTGCTCAACAAGCGGGACGTAAGAGAAGCACTGCAAACCACCGCTTGTCAGGTGGTGCTGCGCGGACCGACATCCGAGACCTTTGCCGCAACACAACGCGTCTCATCGACTTCCTGCTTGTGGACGGTGCCCCTCCCAGTCTCCTAGGAGTCGACTTTCTCCGCCGGCATGGAGCCACGGTGGACCTTAGCGCTCTGCTGCTCAAGTTCGCCAGGGGTACGGTGCCATTACACCTTGCAGGCTCCATGCGAGAGAACGCGCTCTATTTGACGGAGACAGCATGTACACCGCCTCGGACCGACGCACAGCTTAGCTCAAGGTGCATACCGAAGACGACGCAGCAGCAAGAGGCATCGGACCTACACTAGGGCATGGCCACGGGTAGCCCCATCGAAGACGATCCCAATAGCAGCCTGGCGGTACAAATTGTTAATTACAACGACCAAGAACGGAGCTTGCCTCCACTTACTGTGTTGGGCGAGCCGGCAGCGGCAAATGAAGTGCGTGGGCAGGCGGATGCAAGGGAGGACTCCATAGATTGGAGTTCCCTGCTAAGTTACGTCGAGCCCGAAGCACGGGCGCCGCTCAAGAAGATGCTCCATCGTTATCGCAAGGCCTTTGCCAAAAACGACGACGAAACGGGCAGAACCAACATAATGCACCATTTCATAGACACGGGTCAATCCCGACCCTTTAAGCAGCCACTACTACGGTTGGCGCTAGCGAAGAAGGAAGAAGTGGAACGCCTGTTAGCGGAGATGCGCGCAAACGGAGTGGTACGCCCCTCCAACAGCCCCTGGTCCTCGCCGGTTGTGTTAGTCCAAAAGAAGGGTGGATCGACCAGGTTCTGTGTGGACTATCGGCGGCTCAATGACGTCACGGTTAAAGACTCATACCCCTTGCCGAGACCAGAGAATGTTCTGGCTACCCTTCACGGTTCCAATTGGTTCTCTACCATGGATTTGCAGAGCGGCTACTGGCAGGTGGAGATGGACGAGCTTTCTAGGCCCAAGACTGCTTCCGCCTGTGGTTCTGGATTGTTCGAGTTTAACGTAATGCCATTCGGGTTGACTAACGCCTCGGCAACGTTCGAGAGGCTTATGGACGGATTGTTCGCTGGCCCAACCTGGAGGTCAACGCTGGTATATTTAGATGACATTATCGTTCATTTCCGTACGGCGAAAGAGCACCTAGAGCATTTGGAAAGGGTTTTCGAACGGCTGATATTACAGCAGGATTACGACTGAGTCCGAAGAAGTGCCACTTTTTCAAAAGCGAGGTAAATTTTCTGGGACACGTCGTGGGAGTCAAGGCTTGCGGACTTGCCCGTCGAAGATAGCTAAGGTCACTGATTGGCCCCGACCTCAGAGCCAAAAGGACGTACGCTCATTCGTCGGTCTCTGCTCATACTACCGTAAATTCATCCCCGACTTCTCGACGATCGCCAAACCGCTCCACGAGTTGACAGAGGCTCGTCGTGCCTTCGCTTGGACTAAGGAAACGGAACGGTCTTTCGACACGCTGAAGATTAAGTTGACGACAGCCCCGATTCTAGCCTTTCCCAAGCCAAGCGAGCTTTTCGTGTTGGACACCGACGCTTCGGACCATGGAGTGGGCTCCGTGCTAAGTCAGATCCAGAACGGTCAAGAAGTAGTCATCGAATATTACAGCAAGACTTTCAGCCCGGCAGAACGCAATTATTGCGTAACCCGAAGAGAACTACTGGCGGTAGTTCGGTCCACCAAACACTTTCACCATTATTTGTACGGCCGGAAATTTGTGGTACGGACGGATCACGCCTCGCTTAAGTGGCTTCTCACTTTCCGGGAGCCGGAAGGCCAAGTCGCAAGGTGGATCGAGAGGCTGCAGCAGTACGATATGGATATTCAGCATCGCCCGGGGAAACGCCACGGTAATGCGAACGGACTATCTCGCCGACCCTGCAACAATTGTCGCGTATGCGAGAAAGCGGAAGAGAAGGCTGGCCGTGTACTTTGCTTAGGAGTAGTACCAGAGCCTTTGGACGAGCACCAGAAGAAAGATCCTGACCTAGCAGTGGTCTACGAATGGGTTGCGCGAGGAGCGAGGCCACCGAAGAGTACACTTTTGGGTGAGAGCCCCGACGTTAAAGCTTACTGGCATCTATTTTCTCGTTTGCAGTTGGAAAATCGAGTGCTCACGGTCACCACCCGCGATGCCGGCCAGCTGCCTGTCATTCCGTCTGCAGTGCGGCCGGAAATACTCCAGAGCGTTCACCAGTCACCCACGGGAGGCTACTTCGGCGTGAAGAAAACTTTGTCTAAGGCCAAGCAACGTTTCTATTGGATCGGCCTTAGGGCCGATATAGCCATATTCTGTGACCGCTATTTGAAGTGTCAGGCACGAAGCAGACCGACCAGACGAACGGTCGGCAAGCTCCAACCCAGCGCAATCGGTGCCCCGTTCGAAAGGATCGCCATCGACATACTGGGCCCTTAGCCCACCACCGCCCGGGGCAACCGCTACATAGCTGTCGTAATGTGCTACTTTACAAAGTGGCCAGAATGCTTGGCACTACCGGACCAAACGGCAGAAACTGTGGCACGCGCCTTAATGGAAGAGGTGTTTTGCCGATATGGAGTGCCCTTCGTCCTGCACTCGGACCAAGGACGGAACTTTGAGTCGGAAGTTTTCCGAGCCTGCCTACGACTGATGGATGTCGAGAAAACACGGACCACCCCGCTTCACCCTCAATCTGACGGAATGGTCGAACGTTTCAACCGCACGCTGCTCGGCTACCTGGCTAAATTCGTAGCCGGCGATCAACGGAATTGGGACGCGCGCCTGCCGTGGGCATTGTGGGCCTATCGAGCCGCCCCTCATGAGGCCATCGGATTCTCTCCGGCGAAATTAACTTTCGGGAGGGAGATCCGCTTGCCTTGCGAGCTGCTGTATGGCCAGCCAACGGATAACGGATGGATAAGCTAAAATCTCACCTACAAGATACGCATCGTACTGCGAGGGAGCACCTGAAGGCCGCAGTAAAACAGCAAAAGATCCGATATGATCTTCGCTCCCATGTCGTACAATTCGAACCAGGCGATCTCGTATGGCTATACACTCCTGTTAGAAAAGTAGGACGATGCCCAAAACTCCAATCGGACTGGATAGGACCGGCCACGGTGATTCGCAATCATTCCGACCTAGTCTACGAAATACGTCTTCCCCGAAAACGCATCACCAAGACGATACACGTCAACCGCCTCCCTGCCTACAAAGGACCAGTCTCCGAATAAGTCGGGCAGGAGACTCGACTCTAAGAGGGGGGCAATGGAACGAAAATTCGAAGTTAGCGCCCTTAGAGCCCTGAGTGAGAAAAATAAGTTGTAACAACGTGCCTAAGAAGGTTAGGTCTCGGAATAAAACTGAAGAAAGCGAAAAAAAGTGAAGTGTGTTTTTATCACGACGGTATCACGGCTGCTACCTCCCCTTAGCTGCCGCCTTACAAAATTTGGCCAAATCCCAACCTGGAAAGGAAATCCGCTCGGCCCGCCGGTAGCAAAAATCTTGTTACATTGGTGTCAGGTGTGGGGTTTGCGATCAGATTCTGGAAAGATCTCAAGCCATAATGCCAAGACGAGGAGGAAGACAACGTGTCCGTCCCGTGAACCCGGAGCCCGCTACAGTGACCACGGCTTCATTGACGCAGATGTTGGCCGACACCCAGAACCAGATGGACCTGAAGTTCGAGAAGATGTTTGACTCGTTCCAGCGAACGATGCTACGCGTATTGGAAACTTCCCCCCGCAATCAAACGGGAGGGGACACCCCTCACCCAGAAACACTGACCAGACCCCCCGCATCATGGGCGAATGCAGCAAATGCAAGGGAAAACGGCGCGACTGTGTACCTCGAGAGTCCGCAGGCCGCTTCCACCCTACGACCATCAAGCGGCCGAGTCTCTACCTTTCAGCCTGGGACGCTGACTTCGTACGACGGCTCAACATCTTGGTCCGATTTCGAGCGCATTCTGGAAATGGTGGCGGAAAATCAGCAGCGGAGCGACGCTGAGCGGTGCCTGGGGATAGCACTCAACGTACAGGGTCAAGCCCAGAGGTTCTTCAGCACCCTGCCAACGAGCACAACTCGCAACTATCGCCTATTGATGTCATCAATGCGAACACAGTTTGCCTTAGACTGCCAGGCAAGCTACTAACAGTTGCGCAACTGCGCGCAAAGACCCAAGGAGTCCCTCATGGATTTTGCCATAGAGTTGGAACGCCTGGGCCGTGTGGTTTTTGTCGCTACTCCAGAGGACACCTATAACTCAATAATGGTACAGCAGTTCGTGGACGGCATGCGTGAAACCGCGCTGCAGTATCCCGTGCTGGCCAGCAAGCCCTCGACTCTCTCCGAAGCCCGGGATGTGGCCATTAAGCTCCAGACCCTGGGGGTGCGTAGCTCCGGTCGACCCATCTTTTATGTGGCCGACGCCCCTAGTGGCCAAGGTTCAACCGCCACGCCTCGCCATCGGGGTCGGGAGGCTGCAGCACGCCCGGCGCCCAAGCCACAAGAAGAAGTCGCTTCGGGAAACTAATTCAAGTCAGCTCCGCGGGGCGAGAGTTGACTGCCGTACATATAGCCCCCAACCAAAACGTAAACGACCAGACTCCGCTACGGCAGCCTGCAGTGGCCGCCAACGCCGAGAAAAATGAGCCAAAACGGGAAGTAGTACTGCCGATTTCGGAACTCAACGCCCCTGTTGGAGCTTCCTCGCCGGAGTCTGCGCCGTCGGCATATAAGAGCAACACCGAACTCAGGACGTATAGAGGACCAGCGTCGATCTTCAGAAAGCCGACTCTCACACCTGAGGACAAAACGGAAGACGGCCGCCAAGGCAGGCGTGCCCACCGCGGGAGCCCCAGCAATGAACCGCCAGCTACGTACTCCATTGACACACGGTGTGACACAAGCTTACATTGCGTGCTTCTCTTTCAGGAACGCCCGGTGCGGATGGTGGTAGATACGGGTGCCTCCGTATCCCTGCTCAACAAGCGGGACGTAAGGGAAGCACTGCAAACCACCGCTTGTCAGGTGGTGCTGCGCGGACCGACATCCGAGACCTTTGCCGCAACACAACGCGTCTCATCGACTTCCTGCTTGTGGACGGTGCCCCTCCCAGTCTCCTAGGAGTCGACTTTCTCCGCCGGCATGGAGCCACGGTGGACCTTAGCGCTCTGCTGCTCAAGTTCGCCTGGGGTACGGTGCCATTACACCTTGCAGGCTCCATGCGAGAGAACGCGCTCTATTTGACGGAGACAGCATGTACACCGCCTCGGACCGACGCACAGCTTAGCTCAAGGTGCATACAGGAGACGACGCAGCAGCAAGAGGCATCGGACCTACACTAGGGCATGGCCACGGGTAGCCCCATCGAAGACGATCCCAATAGCAGCCTGGCGGTACAAATTGTTAATTACAACGACCAAGAACGGAGCTTGCCTCCACTTACTGTGTTGGGCGAGCCGGCAGCGGCACATGAAGTGCGTGGGCAGGCGGATGCAGGGGAGGACTCCATAGATTGGAGTTCCCTGCTAAGTTACGTCGAGCCCGAAGCACGGGCGCCGCTCAAGAAGATGCTCCATCGTTATCGCAAGGCCTTTGCCAAAAACGACGACGAAACGGGCAGAACCAACATAACGCACCATTTCATAGACACGGGTCAATCCCGACCCCTTAAGCAGCCACCACGACGGTTGGCGCTAGCGAAGAAGGAAGAAGTGGAACGCCTGTTAGCGGAGATGCGCGCAAACAGAGTGGTACGCCCCTCCAACAGCCCCTGGGCCTCGCCGGTTGTGTTAGTCCAAAAGAAGGGTGGATCGACCAGGTTCTGTGTGGACTATCGGCGGCTCAATGACGTCACGGTTAAGGACTCATTCCCCTTGCCGAGACCAGAGGATGTTCTGGCTACCCTTCACGGTTCCAATTGGTTCTCTACCATGGATTTGCAGAGCGGCTACTGGCAGGTGGAGATGGACGAGCTCTCTAGGCCCAAGACTGCTTTCGCCTGTGGGTCTGGATTGTTCGAGTTTAACGTAATGCCATTCGGGTTGACTAACGCCTCGGCAACGTTCGAGAGGCTTATGGACGGATTGTTCGCTGGCCCAACCTGGAGGTCAACGCTGGTATATTTAGATGACATTATCGTTCATTCCCGTACGGCGGAAGAGCACCTAGAGCATTTGGAAAGGGTTTTCGAACGGCTGATATTACAGCAGGATTACGACTGAGTCCGAAGAAGTGCCACTTTTTCAAAAGCGTGTAAGGAACCTATTTCAGGCTGGGGTAAGCTCAGCCTGTCCAGGGTCGTCTACAAGAAAATTTGTAGTTGTTGGGAGACCTTAGGCAAGAGAAAGTACTGGGGTCACGTCCAGGAGAGTCAAGCGTGCGACGTGCTTCCAGGGTGACGAGATTTCGCCGTAACCTCTGCGGTGTGCAGGGCGATTCTACCGGGGTGTGTGGGATCACTACGGCTCTTACGACCCTACGGACCCTAACGTTACTAGATGGCGTATGGACTCTGGCCGTCGTTTACACGCCGTCGGGGTTTGTAGGACCCTGCGTTGTAGTGGCAACTCGTGACACGAGGAACTCTAACAAGGGGGGGGGAAGTGTTACGGAACCGTGCGTGATCGCGACGATTCGTACCACGACTGGGTTTCTAGGGGGGGGAATGGGCTGTGCGTAGTCGCGACAGTTCCTAGCTACTGGAGTATGCTACTGAGACGTGCGTAATCGCGACGACTCGTAAGGCTACTGGAGTTCTTGTAGGGGTTGACTGTGCGTAATCGCGACAGCCACTAGCTACTGGAGGATACTACTGAGACGTGCGTAATCGCGACGTCTCGTAAGGCTACCGGGTTTCTAGGGGGGATTGACTGTGCGTAATCGCGACGGTCACTAGCTACTGGAGGATACTACTGAGACGTGCGTAATCGTGACGTCTCGTAAGGCTACAGGGTTTCTAGGGGGGATTGACTGTGCGTAATCGCGACGGTCACTAGCTACTGGAGGATACTACTGAGACGTGCGTAATCGCGACGACTCGTAAGGCTACTGGAGTTCTGGGAGGGATTGACTGTGCGTAATCGCGGCAGTCACTAGCTACAGGAGGATGCTACTGAGACGTGCGTAATCGCGACGACTCATAAGGCTTGGGAGCTTCTAGGGAGGATTGGGGATAACATGTAATGTGTATATGCGGATGAATGAATAAAAGACTTTACAGTATTTGTGTTTTTGTTCAGAATTTTATTGAATAAATGGACCTAGCTGGTGGCCCTGTCTGCACCACGTGGAAAGCTTCACTTACTTGGATGGGTTGACGCGGTTAAAGGCAAGTGGGGTCTGTTGGCTACCGACAGCGGTGAGCGTATCGCCATAGACACGGAACGGCGCGAAATATATATCCTGTACACTAGGCTAAGACGTGCCCGTGAGAGTAGAGGGCGCGTTGTACGTTTTAAGCTGGGACGGCTCGAGACACGTGTCGGATTTGTAGTTGGCGACTTTTTTTCTTACGTGCGCGTTGGTTTGAGGTCTGCCGGCGAGTGTCCTCCTTCTTTTTTTCGTCTCTCCTCACTCCCGCGATCGATACCCCTTTCCCTTTTTGCGATCGATATTCTCGGTGTGACCCTATCGACTCATTTCTGCGTTTCTCATTTTTCCGTGTTTTTATGGCCTTCATTGGCGGGTGTATTTAGGACGTAACTTATTACTAATTTAAATCTACATGAATACTAATAATAATGCCTTCAGTGGCGAATCGTGTAATGGTGCTAGTTATAATAACAAACAAAAGAAAAGAAATAATCAAAGAACCAGGGATCGATGTATGCTTCCAGTGGCGATGCAGATAACCGGTAGCCCCCTGTAGTCGGCAGCTTGTAAAGCACCTTGGGTCTTTACACCCCCCCCTTTCTTCCGGGGTGAACTGAGACACGGACATGGCCGCTCCTCGCTTGGGAGATTTGATACTCTTGACCGTGGTGGGTGAGGGTGAAACGAGCTCGTTTCCCCGGGTTACCTCTGGCGAGGATCCCCTCGAAGATAGCCGCTGGCAGCTTCCGTTCTGGGGTGTAGACGGTCCAGCTGCTGGGGGCCTCCCTCCAGGGATCTCGGTGTGGATCTCCGCTGAGCTCCGGATCGGCTTCACGCAGGAACTCGTCAACGTCCACGTCCAAGCCAATGATTTGGAGAAGCTCTTCGAAGTCGCCGTCTAGGGATCCACCTTCAGGCAGGGGTATCAGGTCGAACAACTCGTTGGGGACGTTGTCGGAGCTCGTTGACTGCGGCCTCGGGTCTTGGGGGGTATAGGCTGGCGGCGTGCCGGTAGTGGGGTCCTGCGACGTGCTTGTGGTCGGGGACTTTACACGTCGGAACCGGATTGGGAAGGAAGGCTTTTCGTGGTCGACCGGTAGCC
The DNA here is from genome assembly GCA_037356375.1 of Drosophila affinis. NCBI lineage: Eukaryota > Metazoa > Arthropoda > Insecta > Diptera > Drosophilidae > Drosophila > Drosophila affinis. The sequence continues at coordinate 21,409,027 of JAZHFB010000003.1, forward strand.
CTGTGTCGACCTCCCACCGCTCGTCTGGTCTCGTTAGGCTCGGTGTGGGGTAGGTCCGACGGAATCGAGGTGCCTCTTCGTCCTCCAAGGAAGATAATGAGTCCCAGCGAGCGATGCACGCTGCGGACTTCGGGTCCTCGGCAATGGTTCTGCGTAGACGTTTGGCCGGTGACGCGGCACTGAGGGATTCTTCTGCTTCTTCTGGTCCTGTGACAGTATCGGTGTGGGCGATAGGTTCCGGGGCGTCTGCCTCGGTTTGTTTGTAGTTGTTGGGCGAGTTGTCTGGCTGTGGTTCTCCTGCTGGGTAAGCGGGTGCCTCTCGGAGTGCCTGGGCCGGTTCCCAAAAGGTTCCGAAGAATTCTCCGACGTTACGGCCTGGTGGTATGGAGACGTCCACAGTCGTGCGCAGCAACTGGGTGACCCGCATGCCGCGTGGAGTGACTACGTAGTGGTAAGTCTCCGAACTTGAGACGTAGTCTTGTATGTAATATTCATCGTCGTCGCTGTCCTCCTCGTCGTAAGGGTTTCGAGGTGGGGGTACGTATGTGGCCAATCTCGCCTCCGGTGTGACCGTCTGGTATACGCCTCGGCCGAGGCGGGGGTCACGGCTCTGGTGTCGGGACGCAGTGGGCTCCTCGGTGTACTGCGGCGATCGGTAGGGTGGGTCTAGGGTTGATCTTGGACCGGTATCGGGTACATCGGAGTTTCTGGTGTAGTCGGAGTCGATCCGCCGAGCAAACAGGAACACGTCGGCCGACGATGTTTGGGACTGACCCGGACTAGGCCAATAGCTTGGGGGGAAATCGCAGGTCGTACGTCGGGTGTATGGTGGCGGCGAGATCGGACGAGCTGGTGTGGCGTCGTCGGTGTCCATGGGTGACGAGGTGAGGTCAACCCAGGCTGAGGGCTCACCGGCTACTCTTCGACGAGGACTTGTCGGGGATGAGACGTGACTGCCTCCGTGGTGGCCCGAATTCCGCTGGTTGTCTCCGATGGAGCTGCCATCTGTCGAAGCCATGTATGCTTCCATCTCGGCTTCAACTTCGAGTCCTGCATCCCTCGGTGGGGTCTCGGAGCAGCAATCCTCGTCCACGTCCATGGTGCAGGCTGGAACTTATCTCTAGACCGGAAAGGATAGATGTATTAAATGATACAGAACTGCTTATATATACGGGTCTTGGTGGTGCAGCGTTGTGGCAAACTCCTACTCTGATATGCTTACTGACTGTGGGGTACATATTCATACAATAGATCAGGTGTTAAGTTAGTAAATGGGTTAGCGGCTAGGTTATTCTACGGTTTCCTGGGCGTCGTCGGTTTGGTTGGTCTGGTCTTCGGGGTCTTCGTTTTTGTGAAATTCTCTGAGGTCTGCCAGGTTAGCGGTTCTTCGCTTCCGACTAGTCTGGTGTTGTAGACGGATAACGTTGGGCGAGACGAAGCACTGGACTCGGTAGGCTCCATCAAATTTTGGCGCTAACTTAGCCGCGAAACCATCAGCGGCGTTAGAAAGGTGATGTTGGCGTACTAATACCAAAGATCCGATCGTCGGGCGCCAGTGTCTTCTACGTAGGTTATAATGGCGTCCTTGTTCCTGGCTTGCTTGTTGGTTGCTGTTCCGGACGATGTCAAATATTTCCTTCAGCCGGGCTGCCTTAGCGAGCGCTGGTTCCGGTGTGGTCCCGGTTCCGGGAGTGACCTCGTCGTATAAGGCGCCAGGCAAGCGGGGTTCTCGTCCGTGTATCAGGAAGGCGGGGCTGAATCCTGTCGTATCCGAGACGCTGGAATTGATGGCCAGGGACAACTCGTCCCAGCTTCTTTGTTCTTCCGTGATGAATTGGGATATCATCGTCTTGATAGTCCTATTAGCCCTCTCGGTTGGATTTTCTTGGGGGCAGTAGGGCGCGGTGTGTTGTAACGCGACTCCGGCTGACTTGAGGAACGCTTTGAAGGATCGGCTGGTAAATTGGGTGCCATTATCGCATACGAACAGCTTAGGGACTCCGAACTGGCTGAGAATACGCTCTCGGAAGGCCCGTTCGAGGTTCGTTGCGGTGGCTTTCCTCAGGGGAACCAATTCGACCCATTTTGAAAAAATATCGAAGAACACTAGTAAGGTGGTGTTACCTCTTTTAGAGCGTGGCAGGGGTCCAACGAAGTCGGCACACAGTGTCGCAAATGGTTCGTTGACTTGACGGGTGAGCATCTTACCGGCGGGTTTCTGTTGCGTTATTTTGAACTTTTGACAGCTGAGGCACCCTAGGACGTATTGGCGCGCGTCTCGATACATACCGGGCCAGTAATACCTCTGTGATATCCTCGTTATGGTTTTCCGTACGCCGAGGTGTCCGGCAGTCGGCTGGTCGTGACATTCGCGTAATACCCTCAGACGGCTATCTTTGGGTACGCAAAGCTTCCATGAAACGTAGTCTTCATCGTCGGCTCGGTGTCCCAAGTGTCGGTAGAGTTGGCCGTTTTCGTAGACATAATCCGGGTACTTCTGGGGTTCGTCTTGTACTTGTCGTATTCTTTGTTTCAACCAGCGGCAGTCCGTCTTTTCACCGTCCATATACGCGAGGGTTTCTAATGGGTGCCTCGATAATGCGTCGGCCACCACATTCTGTTTACCCGGTCGGTATTGTATGTCATACTGATACTGTTGTAGTTCGAGGGCCCATCTGGCCACTCTCCCGTAGGGACTTTCGAGGGTGTTAAGCCACTTTAACGCGAGGTGGTCGGTGATGACGTTGAATCGGTAGCCTTCGAGATAACAACGGAGTTTCCTGATCGCCCATATTACGGCTAGACATTCTTTGTCCGTAGCGGAGTAATTTTCCTCGGCCTGGCTGAGGCGCCGACTGACGTATGCAATGACTCGTTCCTTGCCTTCGATGTCTTGAGTAAGAACGGCGCCTATTCCGAGGTTGCTCGCATCAGTTTGTAGTGAAAACTTTACCGAGAAGTCCGGGCAAGCGAGGACGGGAGCGGTGGTTAGGAGTACTTTAAGGTGGTCAAAGGCCTCTTGTTGCTCCGGGGTCCATGTCCACGCACGTCCCTTCTTCAAAAGCTGGGACATGGGCTGGACTACGGCGGCGAAATTCGGGACAAATCTGCGGTACCACGATGCCATCCCGATGCACTGGCGAAGCTCTTTGAGGTTGGTTGGCGGTCTCAGGTCCTTCACTGCCGCTATTTTGTCAGGGTCAGTGTGGATACCTTCTTCGCTGACTACGTGGCCCAGATACTTGATTCGGCGTTGGGAGAAAACACATTTGTCGGCGTTGATCCGCAAGTTGGCCTTGCGCAATCTCGAGAACACTTGTTTTAGATTTTGCAAATGTTCCGCATAGTCCTTACCGACGATCACTATATCGTCCAGGTATGCGAATGCGAACGGCTCCATGTCTGCGCCGATGACTGTGTCGAGAGTACGTTGGAAAGTCGCGGCTGCCGAATGTAGCCCAAATGGCATTACTTTTCACTGGTAGAGTCCTCTCCCAGGTACTGTGAAAGCCGTTGCTTCGCGACTATCTCTGGCCATGGGTACTTGCCAGTATCCATTTTTCAAGTCCAAGGTCGTGATAAATCGTGCGTTCTTGAGACGTTCGAGGATATGATTTATCCTGGGTAACGGATAAGCATCAGGAATAAAACGTTCGTTCAACTGGCGGAAGTCTACGCACATCCGCCATTGTCCGTTTTTCTTCCGGACGAGGACGATTGGGGCGCTGTGCGGACTTCGCGATGGTTCAATGAGACCTTCTGTTAGCAGTTCGTCAACCAGTTTATCAATGATACGCATCATGGCTGGGTTTTTCGGATAATACCGTTGTTTTATTGGACGACTATCCCTCATAACAATGGTGTGTTCTGTTAGATCCGTCGTTCCCTGGAGATTCTCGAATTTGGGTAGCTCTTCGTCTAGGAACGCACGGATGTGGTATGCAATGTCTGGGGGCCAGGGCTGTGTGTCTAATGTCGGGTCTCTTCTCGTGGAATCAACCATTTCGAGACCGGTGGTTTGGTCGGGGCATTCTGGGCGGATGGTCATGTCGAATGGACTAGAGGGGTCTGTGCTAGCGGGGCATTCGGTGATATTGGCGATAACCGGCGTGGTGTTGGCTGTGATGGCTAGGCTCGGCTCTTGTCGAAACTCCGATTCCATGGGCGTCACTAGCCTGACGGCGTCCATGTCCCCGGGTCCGACGGTGTTTGCTGAGTTGGAGATCCCTGTCGGTGTAGTGACCCTCGTGAGCTCCGTTGAAGTTAGCGCGCTCGTCCATTCTGTTGATGATCTGAAGTGCGTGGACTCTGTTGTCGTCCACGAACTCGTGGTCCTGGAGGCGATCCTCGTAATCGTGTTCTCTGTGGGCGTTCTGGTGGTCTTAATCTCGGTGGATATTCGCGTACTCGTGTTTCCTGAAGGCGTCCGTATGCTCGTAGTCTCGGTTAACCTGCTGGCCTGGGATCCGTATTGTCTGTTGACGACGTCGTGGACGTGCTCTCAGTTGCTTGTCGTGGATTCTTGCTCTGTGTTGATGATGCCGTGGGCATGTTCTCTGCTGCTTGTCGTGGATTCTTGCTCTGTGTTGATGATGCCGTGGGCATGTTCTCTGCTGCTTGTCGTGGATTCTTGCTCTTGGTTGGGGGTGTCGTAGCCGTGGTCTCGGTTGCTGGTCTCTTGTTCCTGTTCTTGGTTGGGGATGTCGTAGCCGTGGTCGTTGTTGCGTGTTTTAAGCTTTCATTCGCGGGTGCAGGGGTTTGTGTGTGGCTGAAGATGTCCTTTGGTTCGTCGACGTTGATACAGCGACCTTTAAGATGTAGACGCGTAGTGCCACATTGGATCGTGGTTTCTATGGCGCACAAAAAGTCCATCCCCAGGATCACACTTTCGACCACGTTCGGTAGTATCAAAAGAGGTATTAGTACCTGTCGTGTATGCAGTTGGGTGGGCGTAAGTAAGATTTGAGTAATCTCCCTCACTGACCCGTCCGCTAGGCGTATCCGCGTCGCTGCTGCCTGTATGTTCGTGTCGGTGGCCAATCGTCTGGCCAGGTCTTGACTGACGAAACTTCGGGTCGCTCCCGTGTCCATAGTGGCTTCCGTGGTTTGTCCACCGATGGTCACCATCGCAACTATCCGGCCGTCGTGCACGTGCAAAGGTTTCTTTGATCGTGGGTTATGGTTGGCGTCGTTCTCGGCTGATCCCATCTCAGTCGAGGACGCGGCTAGTTTCCCGAGGTTTCTCGTCGGCAGCATTGGATGGTCCTGACGCCGCGTTTGCCACATTCCCAACAGAATAAGAGGGGCCGGTTCTGGCAATTCGCGTATAAATGGTCCGCTCCGCCGCATCGTCGACATGCCGTGCGCGCGTTGGCTATGGGCAGTGCGTCGTGTTGGATCGTCCGGTTGGCTACTTCTCCCGCGGGTGTGGTAGTCTGGGCCGGGCCGGGTTTGGTCATGGGATCCCCGTGATTGTTGGGCGTTTGGCGAAACGGGTTCCGATTCTGGTGAGACTCCGGTCGCTTGTATTCGGGGGTTAACTCATGGCGATCGTGTCGGGGTATCCTTCGCGGTGAATTGACGGCGTATGCGTGCCAACCACCTGATTCTTGTTGTTTCTGAACGCTCTCGAACTCTACGGCCAGTTGCGTGAGCTGGGCCAGACTTTGGAGTTCGTGTCTACGCACGTACAGTTGGTATCCCGGTAAAGCGTTGTCGTAGATGCGTTTTAGTTCTTGGGTCGCGTCGTACCCCGCGTGGTGCATAAGCAGACGGATGTCAATGACAAAGTCCTTGAATAACTCGCCAGTCGATTGCTTACGGGCCCGTATCTTATCTTCCAATTGCTCAAAATATCGTGGCGGAAGAAAAAAGGTAAGGAATTCCCGACGGAAAGCGGCCCAGGGGGCGTGCTGGAGTTGACTGGTTCGGAACCAACGGCTAGCTCGGTCGGTGAGAAGTTCGACCATGACTCGTGGGAGATGATTCACGTCGACGCCGTAGGACAGGGCACGTTCTTCGAGTAATTCTACGAATGCCAATGGGTCATCGTGGCCGTTGAACTGAATACCCCAGTGTCGAATCCTATCAGCCACTTGGAAGGTGCGGAGGGGTGAAGTGCTTGTTTGAGTCCTAGCCTCGCTGAGACCTTGTGTGGTGTCGATCGGGGAAAAGGTTCTCCTCGTCTGCACCGGACTGGACTCTGCTGACCTGGATATTTGAACGCTCCCCTCCGACGTTAAGACAATCGGGGGCACGTTGCCTTTGCTGGTGGTGGCCGGAGGGACTAGCAAGCCGAGCTTTTGGTCTACGACCTTCTTCTTCTCGGACGGGGCTTTGGTGGCGGGTTGCGGTGATCTGGCACGCCCCGCGGATCTGGAGTACTGCTTCTCGAGTTCTGCCAGGCGAGTCCAAGTCGCGGGTTCGAGTTTACCTTCGGTGAATATAGCGAAGGTCTTCCTAAGATCGTCGACTGGGCCTTCTTTGTCGAACCCGAACTCGTCTGCAAAGCCTTCGAGTTCATCCCGGCGGCGTTGGTATATCCAACCGGTACCCACCCCAGGATTCTGTATTGGTTCTGTGTGGTAGTACTCACTCTGATCGTGGTCAGTGCTCTGGTCCATGACGAGGAGTAAGAGCTCGAGACGTGGGAATACGTGAACGGGGAGTAACCGTAACTCTAGCTGACTAGAGTTGGCTCGCTAGGTTTTATTTTGTACTGTCTTGACTGGTGTTTTATCGTCTCGTTTGTTTTTCGCCTTCAGCGACGTCGTTTAATGTTTTCTTTACGCACTGCACTTTGGAGTTTTGTTCTCAGGGGCTTTAGCTTTGGGCTCTTCACTGGGCGTTTTGCACTGGCACTGCGTCTGTGTCACGAGGATTTTCAACTAGCGTTGCGCTTGTTTGGGTTTTAGTTAAACGGGGCACGGTGTTCGCGCTGTCGTGTTTTTTTCGGGACTGCACTGTATTTGCGCTGCGGTGGTTTTATGGACCGGCACTGTGTTTGCGCTTCGATGACTTTTTGGGACGGCACTGTGTTTGCGTTACGACGAATTTTTGGGACGGCACTGTATTTGCACTGCGATGGTTTTTTGGGACTGTACTGTACTTGTTTTCGCCGTCGTCTTGATCACGATTCGGGAGGGAAAAAGTGTGTGTGTGTGTGTGTGTGTGTGTGTGTGTGTGTGAGTTTGTATGTATAATTTTCGGTCGGTGACGTGGGCGTATGTAGGTAAGCATGTGTCTAGTTAAAGCTCTGACTGTACTACAGGCACGTGGTTTTTGTGGCGGTAGATTTGCGGTGTGTGACGGTTACCTTCTCTTGAATCTCCCTAAGGTCCCTGCTCGGGCGCCACTTGTAAGGAACCTATTTCAGGCTGGGGTAAGCTCAGCCTGTCCAGGGTCGTCTACAAGAAAATTTGTAGTTGTTGGGAGACCTTAGGCAAGAGAAAGTACTGGGGTCACGTCCAGGAGAGTCAAGCGTGCGACGTGCTTCCAGGGTGACGAGATTTCGCCGTAACCTCTGCGGTGTGCAGGGTGATTCTACCGGGGTGTGTGGGATCACTACGGCTCTTACGACCCTACGGACCCTAACGTTACTAGACGGCGTATGGACTCTGGCCGTCGTTTACACGCCGTCGGGGTTTGTAGGACCCTGCGTTGTAGTGGCAACTCGTGACACGAGGAACTCTAAGAAGGGGGGGGGGGAAGTGTTACGGACCCGTGCGTGATCGCGACGATTCGTACCACGACTGGGTTTCTAGGGGGGGGAATGGGCTGTGCGTAGTCGCGACAGTTCCTAGCTGCTGGAGTATGCTACTGAGACGTGCGTAATCGCGACGTCTCGTAAGGCTACCGGGTTTCTAGGGGGGATTGACTGTGCGTAATCGCGACGGTCACTAGCTACTGGAGGATACTACTGAGACGTGCGTAATCGCGACGTCTCGTAAGGCTACAGGGTTTCTAGGGGGGATTGACTGTGCGTAATCGCGACGGTCACTAGCTACTGGAGGATACTACTGAGACGTGCGTAATCGCGACGACTCGTAAGGCTACTGGAGTTCTGGGAGGGATTGACTGTGCGTAATCGCGGCAGTCACTAGCTACAGGAGGATGCTACTGAGACGTGCGTAATCGCGACGACTCATAAGGCTTGGGAGCTTCTAGGGAGGATTGGGGATAACATGTAATGTGTATATACGGATGAATGAATAAAAGACTTTACAGTATTTGTGTTTTTGTTCAGAATTTTATTGAATAAATGGACCTAGCTGGTGGCCCTGTCTGCACCACGTGGAAAGCTTCACTTACTTGGATGGGTTGACGCGGTTAAAGGCAAGTGGGGTCTGTTGGCTACCGACAGCGGTGAGCGTATCGCCATAGACACGGAACGGCGCGAAATATATATCCTGTACACTAGGCTAAGACGTGCCCGTGAGAGTAGAGGGCGCGTTGTACGGTTTAAGCTGGGACGGCTCGAGACACGTGTCGGATTTGTAGTTGGCGACTTTTTTTCTTACGTGCGCGTTGGTTTGAGGTCTGCCGGCGAGTGTCCTCCTTCTTTTTTTCGTCTCTCCTCACTCCCGCGATCGATACCCCTTTCCCTTTTTGCGATCGATATTCTCGGTGTGACCCTATCGACTCATTTCTGCGTTTCTCATTTTTCCGTGTTTTTATGGCCTTCATTGGCGGGTGTATTTAGGACGTAACTTATTACTAATTTAAATCTACATGAATACTAATAATAATGCCTTCAGTGGCGAATCGTGTAATGGTGCTAGTTATAATAACAAACAAAAGAAAAGAAATAATCAAAGAACCAGGGATCGATGTATGCTTCCAATGGCGATGAAGATAACCGGTAGCCCCCTGTAGTCGGCAGCTTGTAAAGCACCTTGGGTCTTTACAAGCGAGGTAAATTTTCTGGGACACGTCGTGGGTAGTCAAGGCTTGCGGACTTGCCCGTCGAAGATAGCTAAGGTCACTGATTGGCCCCGACCTCAGAGCCAAGAGGACGTACGCTCATTCGTCGGTCTCTGCTCATACTACCGTACATTCATCCCCGACTTCTCGACGATCGCCAAACCGCTCCACGAGTTGACAGAGGCTCGTCGTGCCTTCGCTTGGACTAAGGAAACGGAACGGTCTTTCGACACGCTGAAGATTAAGTTGACGACAGCCCCGATTCTAGCCTTTCCCAAGCCAAGCGAGCTTTTCGTGTTGGACACCGACGCATCGGACCATGGAGTGGGCGCCGTGCTAAGTCAGATCCAGAACGGTCAAGAAGTAGTCATCGAATATTACAGCAAGACTTTCAGCCCGGCAGAACGCAATTATTGCGTAACCCGAAGAGAACTACTGGCGGTAGTTCGGTCCACCAAACACTTTCACCATTATTTGTACGGCCGGAAATTTGTGGTACGGACGGATCACGCCTCGCTTAAGTGGCTTCTCACTTTCCGGGAGCCGGAAGGCCAAGTCGCAAGGTGGATCGAGAGGCTGCAGCAGTACGATATGGATATTCAGCATCGCCCGGGGAAACGCCACGGTAATGCGAACGGACTATCTCGCCGACCCTGCAACAATTGTCGCGTATGCGAGAAAGCGGAAGAGAAGGCTGGCCGTGTACTTTGCTTAGGAGTAGTACCAGAGCCTTTGGACGAGCACCAGAAGAAAGATCCTGACCTAGCAGTGGTCTACGAATGGGTTGCGCGAGGAGCGAGGCCACCGAAGAGTACACTTTTGGGTGAGAGCCCCGACGTTAAAGCTTACTGGCATCTATTTTCTCGTTTGCAGTTGGAAAATCGAGTGCTCACGGTCACCACCCGCGATGCCGGCCAGCTGCCTGTCATTCCGTCTGCAGTGCGGCCGGAAATACTCCAGAGCGTTCACCAGTCACCCACGGGAGGCTACTTCGGCGTGAAGAAAACTTTGTCTAAGGCCAAGCAACGTTTCTATTGGATCGGCCTTAGCGCCGATATAGCCATATTATGTGCCCGCTATTTGAAGTGTCAGGCACGAAGCAGACCGACCAGACGAACGGTCGGCAAGCTCCAACCCAGCGCAATCGGTGCCCCGTTCGAAAGGATCGCCATCGACATACTGGGCCCTTTGCCCACCACCGCCCGGGGCAACCGCTACATAGCTGTCGTAATGTGCTACTTTACAAAGTGGCCAGAATGCTTGGCACTACCGGACCAAATGGCAGAAACTGTGGCACGCGCCTTAACGGAAGAGGTGTTTTGCCGATATGGAGTGCCCTTCGTCCTGCACTCGGACCAAGGACGGAACTTTGAGTCGGAAGTTTTCCGAGCCTGCCTACGACTGATGGATGTCGAGAAAACACGGACCACCCCGCTTCACCCTCAATCTGACGGAATGGTCGAACGTTTCAACCGCACGCTGCTCGGCTACCTGGCTAAATTCGTAGCCGGCGATCAACGGATCGCCGTGGGCATTGTGGGCCTATCGAGCCGCCCCTCATGAGGCCACCGGATTCTCTCCGGCGAAATTAACTTTCGGGAGGGAGATCCGCTTGCCTTGCGAGCTGCTGTATGGCAGGCTAACGCCCGTCGTGGAAACCTACCCGGCCTTCGTGGATAAGCTAAAATCTCACCTACAAGATACGCATCGTACTGCGAGGGAGCACCTGAAGGCCGCAGTAAAACAGCAAAAGATCCGATATGATCTTCGCTCCCATGTCGTACAATTCGAACCAGGCGATCTCGTATGGCTATACACTCCTGTCAGAAAAGTAGGACGATGCCCAAAACTCCAATCGGACTGGATAGGACCGGCCACGGTGATTCGCAATCATTCCGACCTAGTCTACGAAATACGTCTTCCCCGAAAACGCATCACCAAGACGATACACGTCAACCGCCTCCCTGCCTACAAAGGACCAGTCTCCGAATAAGTCGGCCAGGAGACTCGACTCTAAGAGGGGGGCAATGGAACCAAAATTAGAAGTTAGCGCCCTTAGAGCCCTGGACCAGGCTTATCGATAGTTTGAGTCCACCTCGATCGGCTGGACTTTGGACAGTGGGAAGAGAGAAAACGAAGAGAGAGAGAAGCAGGAAGAAGAGAGGAGATTGAATGAGAAAAAGAAGTTGTAACAACGTGCCTAAGAAGGTTAGGTCTCGGAATAAAACTGAAGAAAGCGAAAAAAAGTGAAGTGTGTTTTTATCACGACGGTATCACGGCTGCTACCTCCCCTTAGCTGCCGCCTTACAAAATTTGGCCAAATCCCAACCTGGAAAGGGAATCCACTCGGCCCGCCGGTAGCAAAAATCTTGTTACATTGGTGTCAGGTGTGGGGTTTGCGATCAGATTCTGGAAAGATCTCAAGCCATAATGCCAAGACGAGGAGGAAGACAACGTATCCGTCCCGTGAACCCGGAGCCCGCTACAGTGACCACGGCTTCATTGACGCAGATGTTGGCCGACACCCAGAACCAGATGGACCTGAAGTTCGAGAAGATGTTTGACTCGTTCCAGCGAACGATGCTACGAGGGGACACCCTTCACCCAGAAACACTGACCAGACCCCCCGCATTATGGGCGAATGCAGCAAATGCAAGGGAAAACGGCGCGACTGTGTACCTCGAGAATCCGCAGGCCGCTTCCACCCTACGACCATCAAGCGGCCGAGTCTCTACCTTTCAGCCTGGGACGCTGCCTTCGTACGACGGCTCAACATCTTGGTCCGATTTCGAACGCATTCTGGAAATGGTGGCGGAAAATCAGCAGCGGAGCGACGCTGAGCGGTGCCTGGGGATAGCACTCAACGTACAGGGTCAAGCCCAGAGGTTCTTCAGCACCCTGCCAACGAGCACAACTCGCAACTATCCCCTATTGATGTCATCAATGCGAACACAGTTTGCCTTAGACTGCCAGGCAAGCTACCAACAGTTGCGCAACCGCGCGCAAAGACCCAAGGAGTCCCTCATGGATTTTGCCATAGAGTTGGAACGCCTGGGCCGTGTGGTTTATGCCGCTACTCCAGAGGACACCTATAACTCAATAATGGTACAGCAGTTCGTGGACGGCATGCGTGAAACCGCGCTGCAGTATCCCGTGCTGGCCAGCAAGCCCTCGACTCTCTCCGAAGCCCGGGATGTGGCCATTAAGCTGCAGACCCTGGGGGTGCGTAGCTCCGGTCGACCCATCTTTTATGTGGCCGACGCCCCTAGTGGCCAAGGTTCAACCGCCACGCCTCGCCATCGGGGTCGGAAGGCTGCAGCACGCCCGGCGCCCAAGCCACAAGAAGAAGTCGCTTCGGGAAACTAATTCAAGTCAGCTCCGCGGGGCGAGAGTTGACTGCCGTACATATAGCCCCCAACCAAAACGTAAACGACCAGACTCCGCTACGGCAGCCTGCAGTGGCCGCCAACGCCGAGAAAAACGAGCCAAAACGGGAAGTAGTACTGCCGATTTCGGAACTCAACGCCCCTGTTGGAGCTTCCTCGCCGGAGTCTGCGCCGTCGGCATATAAGAGCAACACCGAACTCAGGACGTATAGAGGACCAGCGTCGATCTTCAGAAAGCCGACTCTCACACCTGAGGACAAAACGGAAGACGGCCGCCAAGGCAGGCGTGCCCACCGCGGGAGCCCCAGCAATGAACCGCCAGCTACGTACTCCATTGACACACGGTGTGACACAAGCTTACATTGCGTGCTTCTCTTTCAGGAACGCCCGGTGCGGATGGTGGTAGATACGGGTGCCTCCGTATCCCTGCTCAACAAGCGGGACGTAAGAGAAGCACTGCAAACCACCGCTTGTCAGGTGGTGCTGCGCGGACCGACATCCGAGACCTTTGGCGCAACACAACGCGTCTCATCGACTTCCTGCTTGTGGACGGTGCCCCTCCCAGTCTCCTAGGAGTCGACTTTCTCCGCCGGCATGGAGCCACGGTGGACCTTAGCGCTCTGCTGCTCAAGTTCGCCTGGGGTACGGTGCCATTACACCTTGCAGGCTCCATGCGAGAGAACGCGCTCTATTTGACGGAGACAGCATGTACACCGCCTCGGACCGACGCACAGCTTAGCTCAAGGTGCATACCGAAGATGACGCAGCAGCAAGAGGCATCGGACCTACACTAGGGCATGGCCACGGGTAGCCCCATCGAAGACGATCCCAATAGCAGCCTGGCGGTACAAATTGTTAATTACAACGACCAAGAACGGAGCTTGCCTCCACTTACTGTGTTGGGCGAGCCGGCAGCGGCAAATGAAGTGCGTGGGCAGGCGGATGCAAGGGAGGACTCCATAGATTGGAGTTCCCTGCTAAGTTACGTCGAGCCCGAAGCACGAGCGCCGCTCAAGAAGATGCTCCATCGTTATCGCAAGGCCTTTGCCAAAAACGACGACGAAACGGGCAGAACCAACATAACGCACCATTTCATAGACACGGGTCAATCCCGACCCCTTAAGCAGCCACCACGACGGTTGGCGCTAGCGAAGAAGGAAGAAGTGGAACGCCTGTTAGCGGAGATGCGCGCAAACAGAGTGGTACGCCCCTCCAACAGCCCCTCGGCCTCGCCGGTTGTGTTAGTCCAAAAGAAGGGTGGATCGACCAGGTTCTGTGTGGGCTATCGGCGGCTCATTGACGTCAAGGTTAAGGACTCATACCCCTTGCCGAGACCAGAGGATGTTCTGGCTACCCTTCACGGTTCCAATTGGTTCTCTACCATGGATTTGCAGAGCGGCTACTATCAGGTGGAGATGGACGAGCTCTCTAGGCCCAAGACTGCTTTCGCCTGTGGGTCTGGATTGTTCGAGTTTAACGTAATGCCATTCGGGTTGACTAACGCCTCGGCAACGTTCGAGAGGCTTATGGACGGATTGTTCGCTGGCCCAACCTGGAGGTCAACGCTGGTATATTTAGATGACATTATCGTTCATTCCCGTACGGCGGAAGAGCACCTAGAGCATTTGGAAAGGGTTTTCGAACGGCTGATATTACAGCAGGATTACGACTGAGTCCGAAGAAGTGCCACTTTTTCAAAAGCGAGGTAAATTTTCTGGGACACGTCGTGGGTAGTCAAGGCTTGCGGACTTGCCCGTCGAAGATAGCTAATGTCACTGATTGGCCCCGACCTCAGAGCCAAAAGGACGTACGCTCATTCGTCGGTCTCTGCTCATACTACCGTAAATTCATCCCCGACTTCTCGACGATCGCCAAACCGCTCCACGAGTTGACAGAGGCTCGTCGTGCCTTCGCTTGGACTACGGAAACGGAACGGTCTTTCGACACGCTGAAGATTAAGTTGACGACAGCCCCGATTCTAGCCTTTCCCAAGCCAAGCGAGCTTTTCGTGTTGGACACCGACGCTTCGGAGCATGGAGTGGGCGCCGTGCTAAGTCAGATCCAGAACGGTCAAGAAGTAGTCATCGAATATTACAGCAAGACTTTCAGCCCGGCAGAACGCAATTATTGCGTAACCCGAAGAGAACTACTGGCGGTAGTTCGGTCCACCAAACACTTTCACCATTATTTGTACGGCCGGAAATTTGTGGTACGGACGGATCACGCCTCGCTTAAGTGGCTTCTCACTTTCCGGGAGCCGGAAGGCCAAGTCGCAAGGTGGATCGAGAAGCTGGCCGTGTACTTTGCTTAGGAGTAGTACCAGAGCCTTTGGACGAGCACCAGAAGAAAGATCCTGACCTAGCAGTGGTCTACGAATGGGTTGCGCGAGGAGCGAGGCCACCGAATAGTACAATTTTGGGTGAGAGCCCCGACGTTAAAGCTTACTGGCATCTATATTCTCGTTTGCATTTGGAAAATCGAGTGCTCACGGTCACCACCCGCGATGCCGGCCAGCTGCCTGTCATTCCGTCTGCAGTGCGGCCGGAAATACTCCAGAGCGTCCACCAATCACCCACGGGAGGCCACTTCGGCGTGAAGAAAACTTTGTCTAAGGCCAAGCAACGTTTCTATTGGATCGGCCTTAGCGCCGATATAGCCATATTCTGTGCCCGCTGTGTGAAGTGTCAGGCACGAAGCGGACCGACCAGACGAACGGTCGGCATGCTCCAACCCAGCGCAATCGGTGCCCCGTTCGAAAGGATCGCCATCGACATACTGGGCCCTTTGCCCACCACCGCCCGGGGCAACCGCTACATAGCTGTCGTAATGTGCTAATTTACAAAGTGGCCAGAATGCTTGGCACTACCGGACCAAATGGCAGAAACTGTGGCACGCGCCTTAATGGAAGAGGTGTTTTGCCGATATGGAGTGCCCTTCGTCCTGCACTCGGACCAAGGACGGAACTTTGAGTCGGAAGTTTTCCGAGCCTGCCTACGACTGATGGATGTCGAGAAAACACGGACCACCCCGCTTCACCCTCAATCTGACGGAATGGTCGAACGTTTCAACCGCACGCTGCTCGGCTACCTGGCTAAATTCGTAGCCGGCGATCAACGGATCGCCGTGGGCATTGTGGGCCTATCGAGCCGCCCCTCATGAGGCCACCGGATTCTCTCCGGCGAAATTAACTTTCGGGAGGGAGATCCGCTTGCCTTGCGAGCTGCTGTATGGCAGGCCAACGCCCGTCGTGGAAACCTACCCGGCCTTCGTGGATAAGCTAAAATCTCACCTACAAGATACGCATCGTACTGCGAGGGAGCACCTGAAGGCCGCAGTAAAACAGCAAAAGATCCGATATGATCTTCGCTCCCATGTCGTACAATTCGAACCAGGCGATCTCGTATGGCTATACACTCCTGTCAGAAAAGTAGGACGATGCCCAAAACTTCAATCGGACTGGATAGGACCGGCCACGGTGATTCGCAATCATTCCGACCTAGTCTACGAAATACGTCTTCCCGGAAAACGCACCACCAAGACGATACACGTCAACCGCCTCGCTGCCTACAAAGGACCAGTCTCCGAATACGTCGGCCAGGAGACTCGACTCTAAGAGGGAGGCAATGTAACGAAAATTCGAAGTTAGCGCCCTTAGAGCCCTGGACCAGGCTTATCGATAGTTTGAGTCTACCTCGATCGGCTGGACTTTGGACAGTGGGAAGAGAGAAAACGAAGAGAGAGAGAAGCAGGAAGAAGAGAGGAGATTGAATGAGAAAAAGAAGTTGTAACAACGTGCCTAAGAAGGTTAGGTCTCGGAATAAAACTGAAGAAAGCGAAAAAAAGTGAAGTGTGTTTTTATCACGACGGTATCACGGCGGGCCGAGCGGATTTCCTTTCCAGGTTGGGATTTGGCCAAATTTTGTAAGGCGGCAGCTAAGGGGAGGTATAGCCATACGAGATCGCCTGGTTCGAATTGTACGACATGGGAGCGAAGATCATATCGGATCTTTTGCTGTTTTGCTGCGGTCTTCAGGTGCTCCCTCGCAGTACGATGCGTATCTTGTAGGTGAGATTTTAGCTTATCCACGAAGGCCGGGTAGGTTTCCACGACGGGCGTTGGCCTGCCATACAGCAGCTCGCAAGGCAAGCGGATCTCCCTCCCGAAAGTTAATTTCGCCGGAGAGAATCCGGTGGCCTCATGAGGGGCGGCTCGATAGGCCCACAATGCCCACGGCGATCCGTTGATCGCCGGCTACGAATTTAGCCAGGTAGCCGAGCAGCGTGCGGTTGAAACGTTCGACCATTCCGTCAGATTGAGGGTGAAGCGGGGTGGTCCGTGTTTTCTCGACATCCATCAGTCGTAGGCAGGCTCGGAAAACTTCCGACTCAAAGTTCCGTCCTTGGTCCGAGTGCAGGACGAAGGGCACTCCATATCGGCAAAACACCTCTTCCATTAAGGCGCGTGCCACAGTTTCTGCCGTTTGGTCCGGTAGTGCCAAGCATTCTGGCCACTTTGTAAATTAGCACATTACGACAGCTATGTAGCGGTTGCCCCGGGCGGTGGTGGGCAAAGGGCCCAGTATGTCGATGGCGATCCTTTCGAACGGGGCACCGATTGCGCTGGGTTGGAGCATGCCGACCGTTCGTCTGGTCGGTCCGCTTCGTGCCTGACACTTCACACAGCGGGCACAGAATATGGCTATATCGGCGCTAAGGCCGATCCAATAGAAACGTTGCTTGGCCTTAGACAAAGTTTTCTTCACGCCGAAGTGGCCTCCCGTGGGTGATTGGTGGACGCTCTGGAGTATTTCCGGCCGCACTGCAGACGGAATGACAGGCAGCTGGCCGGCATCGCGGGTGGTGACCGTGAGCACTCGATTTTCCAAATGCAAACGAGAATATAGATGCCAGTAAGCCTTAACGTCGGGACTCTCACCCAAAATTGTACTATTCGGTGGCCTCGCTCCTCGCGCAACCCATTCGTAGACCACTGCTAGGTCAGGATCTTTCTTCTGGTGCTCGTCCAAAGGCTCTGGTACTACTCCTAAGCAAAGTACACGGCCAGCCTTCTCTTCCGCTTTCTCGCATACGCGACAATTGTTGCAGGGTCGGCGAGATAGTCTGTTCGCATTACCGTGGCGTTTCCCCGGGCGATGGTGAATATCCATATCGTACTGCTGCAGCCTCTCGATCCACCCTGCGACTTGGCCTTCCGGCTCCCGGAAAGTG
Organism: Drosophila affinis; assembly: GCA_037356375.1. Classification (NCBI taxonomy): domain Eukaryota; kingdom Metazoa; phylum Arthropoda; class Insecta; order Diptera; family Drosophilidae; genus Drosophila; species Drosophila affinis. Next base: position 21,426,564 of record JAZHFB010000003.1, read on the forward strand.
AGAAGCCACTTAAGCGAGGCGTGATCCGTCCGTACCACAAATTTCCGGCCGTACAAATAATGGTGAAAGTGTTTGGTGGACCGAACTACCGCCAGTAGTTCTCTTCGGGTTACGCAATAATTGCGTTCTGCCGGGCTGAAAGTCTTGCTGTAATATTCGATGACTACTTCTTGACCGTTCTGGATCTGACTTAGCACGGCGCCCACTCCATGGTCCGAAGCGTCGGTGTCCAACACGAAAAGCTCGCTTGGCTTGGGAAAGGCTAGAATCGGGGCTGTCGTCAACTTAATCTTCAGCGTGTCGAAAGACCGTTCCGTTTCCAAATGCTCTAGGTGCTCTTCCGCCATACGGGAATGAACGATAATGTCATCTAAATATACCAGCGTTGACCTCCAGGTTGGGCCAGCGAACAATCCATCCATAAGCCTCTCGAACGTTGCCGAGGCGTTAGTCAACCCGAATGGCATTACGTTAAACTCGAACAATCCAGACCCACAGGCGAAAGCAGTCTTGGGCCTAGAGAGCTCGTCCATCTCCACCTGCCAGTAGCCGCTCTGCAAATCCATGGTAGAGAACCAATTGGAACCGTGAAGGGTAGCCAGAACATGCTCTGGTCTCGGCAAGGGGTATGAGTCCTTAACCGTGACGTCATTGAGCCGCCGATAGCCCACACAGAACCTGGTCGATCCACCCTTCTTTTGGACTAACACAACCGGCGAGGCCCAGGGGCTGTTGGAGGGGCGTACCACTCTGTTTGCGCGCATCTCCGCTAACAGGCGTTCCACTTCTTCCTTCTTTGCTAGCGCCAACCGTCGTGGTGGCTGCTTAAAGGGTCGGGATTGACCCGTGTCTATGAAATGGTGCGTTATGTTGGTTCTGCCCGTTTCGTCGTCGTTTTTGGCAAAGGCTTTGCGATAACGATGGAGCATCTTCTTGAGCGGCGCCCGTGAAGGGAACTCCAATCTATGGAGTCCTCCCTTGCATCCGCCTGCCCACGCACTTCATTTGCCGCTGCCGGCTCGCCCAACACAGTAAGTGGAGGCAAGCTCCGTTCTTGGTCGTTGTAATTAACAATTTGTACCGCCAGGCTGCTATTGGGATCGTCTTCGATGGGGCTACCCGTGGCCATGCCCTAGTGTAGGTCCGATGCCTCTTGCTGCTGCGTCGTCTCCGGTATGCACCTTGAGCTAAGCTGTGCGTCGGTCCGAGGCGGTATACATGCTGTCTCCGTCAAATAGAGCGCGTTCTCTCGCATGGAGCCTGCAAGGTGTAAGCAGGAAGTCTTGTAGCACCGAGTGGTTGCCGATCCGAACAGTCGCCGAGACGCGTTGTGTTGCGGCAAAGGTCTCGGATGTCGGTCCGCGCAGCACCACCTGACAAGCGGTGGTTTGCAGTGCTTCCCTTACGTCCCGCTTGTTGAGCAGGGATACGGAGGCACCCGTATCTACCACCATCCGCACCGGGCGTTCCTGAAAGAGAAGCACGCAATGTAAGCTTGTGTCACACCGTGTGTCAATGGAGTACGTAGCTGGCGGTTCATTGCTGGGGCTCCCGCGGTGGGCACGCCTGCCTTGGCGGCCGTCTTCCGTTTTGTCCTCAGGTGTGAGAGTCGGCTTTCTGAAGATCGACGCTGGTCCTCTATACGTCCTGAGTTCGGTGTTGCTCTTATATGCCGACGGCGCAGACTCCGGCGAGGAAGCTCCAACAGGGGCGTTGAGTTCCGAAATCGGCAGTACTACTTCCCGTTTTGGCTCGTTTTTCTCGGCGTTGGCGGCCACTGCAGGCTGCCGTAGCGGAGTCTGGTCGCTTACATTTTGGTTGGGGGCTATATGTACGGCAGTCAACTCTCGCCCCGCGGAGCTGACTTGAATTAGTTTCCCGAAGCGACTTCTTCCTGTGGCTTGGGCGCCGGGCGTGCTGCAGCCTCCCGACCCCGATGGCGAGGCGTGGCGGTTGAACCTTGGCCACTAGGGGCGTCGGCCACATAAAAGATGGGTCGACCGGAGCTACGCACCCCCAGGGTCTGCAGCTTAATGGCCACATCCCGGGCTTCGGAGAGAGTCGAGGGCTTGCTGGCCAGCACGGGATACTGCAGCGCGGTTTCACGCATACCGTCCACGAACTGCTGTACCATTATTGAGTTATAGGTGTCCTCTGGAGTACTGGCAAAAACCACACGGCCCAGGCGTTCCAACTCTATGGCAAAATCCATGAGGGACTCCTTGGGTCTTTGCGCGCGGTTGCGCAACTGTTGGTAGCTTGCCTGGCAGTCTAAGGCAAACTGTGTTCGCATTGATGACATCAATAGGGGATAGTTGCGAGTTGTGCTCGTTGGCAGGGTGCTGAAGAACCTCTGGGCTTGACCCTGTACGTTGAGTGCTATCCCCAGGCACCGCTCATCGTCGCTCCACTGCTGATTTTCCGCCACCATTTCCAGAATGCGCTCGAAATCGGACCAAGGTGTTGAGCCGTCGTACGAAGGCAGCGTCCCAGGCTAAAAGGTAGAGACTCGGCCGCTTGATGGTCGTAGGGTGGAAGCGGCCTGCGGACTCTCGAGGTACACAGTCGCGCCGTTTTCCCTTGCATTTGCTGCATTCGCCCATGGTGCGGGGGGTCTGGCCAGTGTTTCTGGGTGAGGGGTGTCCCCTCCCGTTTGATTGCGGGGGGAAGTTTCCAATACGCGTAGCATCGTTCGCTGGAACGAGTCAAACATCTTCTCGAACTTCAGGTCCATCTGGTTCTGGGTGTCGGCCAACATCTGCGTCAATGAAGCCGTGGTCACTGTAGCGGGTTCCGGGTTCACGGAACGGACACGTTGTCTTCCTCCTCGTCTTGGCATTATGGCTTGAGATCTTTCCAGAATCTGATCGCAAACCCCACACCTGACACCAATGTAACAAGATTTTTGCTACCGGCGGGCCGAGCGGATTTCCTTTCCAGGTTCGGATTTGGCCAAATTTTGTAAGGCGGCAGCTAAGGGGAGGTAGCAGCCGTGATACCGTCGTGATAAAAACACACTTCACTTTTTTTCGCTTTCTTCAGTTTTATTCCGAGACCTAACCTTCTTAGGCACGTTGTTACAACTTCTTTTTCTCATTCAATCTCCTCTCTTCTTCCTGCTTCTCTCTCTCTTCGTTTTCTCTCTTCCCACTGTCCAAAGTCCAGCCGATCGAGGTAGACTCAAACTATCGATAAGCCTGGTCCAGGGCTCTAAGGGCGCTAACTTCGAATTTTCGTTACATTGCCTCCCTCTTAGAGTCGAGTCTCCTGGCCGACGTATTCGGAGACTGGTCCTTTGTAGGCAGCGAGGCGGTTGACGTGTATCGTCTTGGTGGTGCGTTTTCCGGGAAGACGTATTTCGTAGACTAGGTCGGAATGATTGCGAATCACCGTGGCCGGTCCTATCCAGTCCGATTGGAGTTTTGGGCATCGTCCTACTTTTCTGACAGGAGTGTATAGCCATACGAGATCGCCTGGTTCGAATTGTACGACATGGGAGCGAAGATCATATCGGATCTTTTGCTGTTTTGCTGCGGCCTTCAGGTGCTCCCTCGCAGTACGATGCGTATCTTGTAGGTGAGATTTTAGCTTATCCACGAAGGCCGGGTAGGTTTCCACGACGGGCGTTGGCCTGCCATACAGCAGCTCGCAAGGCAAGCGGATCTCCCTCCCGAAAGTTAATTTCGCCGGAGAGAATCCGGTGGCCTCATGAGGGGCGGCTCGATAGGCCCACAATGCCCACGGCAGGCGCGCGTCCCAATTCCGTTGATCGCCGGCTACGAATTTAGCCAGGTAGCCGAGCAGCGTGCGGTTGAAACGTTCGACCATTCCGTCAGATTGAGGGTGAAGCGGGGTGGTCCGTGTTTTCTCGACATCCATCAGTCGTAGGCAGGCTCGGAAAACTTCCGACTCAAAGTTCCGTCCTTGGTCCGAGTGCAGGACGAAGGGCACTCCATATCGGCAAAACACCTCTTCCATTAAGGCGCGTGCCACAGTTTCTGCCGTTTGGTCCGGTAGTGCCAAGCATTCTGGCCACTTTGTAAATTAGCACATTACGACAGCTATGTAGCGGTTGCCCCGGGCGGTGGTGGGCAAAGGGCCCAGTATGTCGATGGCGATCCTTTCGAACGGGGCACCGATTGCGCTGGGTTGGAGCTTGCCGACCGTTCGTCTGGTCGGTCCGCTTCGTGCCTGACACTTCAAACAGCGGGCACAGAATATGGCTATATCGGCGCTAAGGCCGATCCAATAGAAACGTTGCTTGGCCTTAGACAAAGTTTTCTTCACGCCGAAGTGGCCTCCCGTGGGTGATTGGTGGACGCTCTGGAGTATTTCCGGCCGCACTGCAGACGGAATGACAGGCAGCTGGCCGGCATCGCGGGTGGTGACCGTGAGCACTCGATTTTCCAAATGCAAACGAGAATATAGATGCCAGTAAGCCTTAACGTCGGGACTCTCACCCAAAATTGTACTATTCGGTGGCCTCGCTCCTCGCGCAACCCATTCGTAGACCACTGCTAGGTCAGGATCTTTCTTCTGGTGCTCGTCCAAAGGCTCTGGTACTACTCCTAAGCAAAGTACACGGCCAGCCTTCTCTTCCGCTTTCTCGCATACGCGACAATTGTTGCAGGGTCGGCGAGATAGTCTGTTCGCATTACCGTGGCGTTTCCCCGGGCGATGGTGAATATCCATATCGTACTGCTGCAGCCTCTCGATCCACCCTGCGACTTGGCCTTCCGGCTCCCGGAAAGTGAGAAGCCACTTAAGCGAGGCGTGATCCGTCCGTACCACAAATTTCCGGCCGTACAAATAATGGTGAAAGTGTTTGGTGGACCGAACTACCGCCAGTAGTTCTCTTCGGGTTACGCAATAATTGCGTTCTGCCGGGCTGAAAGTCTTGCTGTAATATTCGATGACTACTTCTTGACCGTTCTGGATCTGACTTAGCACGGCGCCCACTCCATGGTCCGAAGCGTCGGTGTCCAACACGAAAAGCTCGCTTGGCTTGGGAAAGGCTAGAATCGGGGCTGTCGTCAACTTAATCTTCAGCGTGTCGAAAGACCGTTCCGTTTCCAAATGCTCTAGGTGCTCTTCCGCCATACGGGAATGAACGATAATGTCATCTAAATATACCAGCGTTGACCTCCAGGTTGGGCCAGCGAACAATCCGTCCATAAGCCTCTCGAACGTTGCCGAGGCGTTAGTCAACCCGAATGGCATTACGTTAAACTCGAACAATCCAGACCCACAGGCGAAAGCAGTCTTGGGCCTAGAGAGCTCGTCCATCTCCACCTGCCAGTAGCCGCTCTGCAAATCCATGGTAGAGAACCAATTGGAACCGTGAAGGGTAGCCAGAACATGCTCTGGTCTCGGCAAGGGGTATGAGTCCTTAACCGTGACGTCATTGAGCCGCCGATAGCCCACACAGAACCTGGTCGATCCACCCTTCTTTTGGACTAACACAACCGGCGAGGCCCAGGGGCTGTTGGAGGGGCGTACCACTCTGTTTGCGCGCATCTCCGCTAACAGGCGTTCCACTTCTTCCTTCTTTGCTAGCGCCAACCGTCGTGGTGGCTGCTTAAAGGGTCGGGATTGACCCGTGTCTATGATATGGTGCGTTATGTTGGTTCTGCCCGTTTCGACGTCGTCGTCGACTCCTAGGAGACTGGGGGGGGCACCGTCCACAAGCAGGAAGTCTTGTAGCACCGAGTGGTTGCCGATCCGAACAGTCGCCGAGACGCGTTGTGTTGCGGCAAAGGTCTCGGATGTCGGTCCGCGCAGCACCACCTGACAAGCGGTGGTTTGCAGTGCTTCCCTTACGTCCCGCTTGTTGAGCAGGGATACGGAGGCACCCGTATCTACCACCATCCGCACCGGGCGTTCCTGAAAGAGAAGCACGCAATGTAAGCTTGTGTCACACCGTGTGTCAATGGAGTACGTAGCTGGCGGTTCATTGCTGGGGCTCCCGCGGTGGGCACGCCTGCCTTGGCGGCCGTCTTCCGTTTTGTCCTCAGGTGTGAGAGTCGGCTTTCTGAAGATCGACGCTGGTCCTCTATACGTCCTGAGTTCGGTGTTGCTCTTATATGCCGACGGCGCAGACTCCGGCGAGGAAGCTCCAACAGGGGCGTTGAGTTCCGAAATCGGCAGTACTACTTCCCGTTTTGGCTCGTTTTTCTCGGCGTTGGCGGCCACTGCAGGCTGCCGTAGCGGAGTCTGGTCGCTTACATTTTGGTTGGGGGCTATATGTACGGCAGTCAACTCTCGCCCCGCGGAGCTGACTTGAATTAGTTTCCCGAAGCGACTTCTTCCTGTGGCTTGGGCGCCGGGCGTGCTGCAGCCTCTCGACCCCGATGGCGAGGCGTGGCGGTTGAACCTTGGCCACTAGGGGCGTCGGCCACATAAAAGATGGGTCGACCGGAGCTACGCACCCCCAGGGTCTGCAGCTTAATGGCCACATCCCGGGCTTCGGAGAGAGTCGAGGGCTTGCTGGCCAGCACGGGATACTGCAGCGCGGTTTCACGCATACCGTCCACGAACTGCTGTACCATTATTGAGTTATAGGTGTCCTCTGGAGTACTGGCAAAAACCACACGGCCCAGGCGTTCCAACTCTATGGCAAAATCCATGAGGGACTCCTTGGGTCTTTGCGCGCGGTTGCGCAACTGTTGGTAGCTTGCCTGGCAGTCTAAGGCAAACTGTGTTCGCATTGATGACATCAATAGGGGATAGTTGCGAGTTGTGCTCGTTGGCAGAGTGCTGAAGAACCTCTGGGCTTGACCCTGTACGTTGAGTGCTATCCCCAGGCACCGCTCAGCGTCGCTCCACTGCTGATTTTCCGCCACCATTTCCAGAATGCGCTCGAAATCGGACCAAGATGTTGAGCCGTCGTACGAAGGCAGCGTCACAGGCTGAAAGGTAGAGACTCGGCCGCTTGATGGTCGTAGAGTGGAAGCGGCCTGCGGACTCTCGAGGTACACAGTCGCGCCGTTTTCCCTTGCATTTGCTGCATTCGCCCATGGTGCGGGGGGTCTGGCCAGTGTTTCTGGGTGAGGGGTGTCCCCTCCCGTTTGATTGCGGGGGGAAGTTTCCAATACGCGTAGCATCGTTCGCTGGAACGAGTCAAACATCTTCTCGAACTTCAGGTCCATCTGGTTCTGGGTGTCGGCCAACATCTGCGTCAATGAAGCCGTGGTTACTGTAGCGGGCTCCGGGTTCACGGAACGGACACGTTGTCTTCCTCCTCGTCTTGGCATTATGGCTTGAGATCTTTCCAGAATCTGATCGCAAACCCCACACCTGACACCAATGTAACAAGATTTTTGCTACCGGCGGGCCGAGCGGATTTCCTTTCCAGGTTCGGATTTGGCCAAATTTTGTAAGGCGGCAGCTAAGGGGAGGTAGCAGCCGTGATACCGTCGTGATAAAAACACACTTCACTTTTTTTCGCTTTCTTCAGTTTTATTCCGAGACCTAACCTTCTTAGGCACGTTGTTACAACTTCTTTTTCTCATTCAATCTCCTCTCTTCTTCCTGCTTCTCTCTCTCTTCATTTTCTCTCTTCCCACTGTCCAAAGTCCAGCCGATCGAGGTGGACTCAAACTATCGATAAGCCTGGTCCAGGGCTCTAAGGGCGCTAACTTCGAATTTTCGTTACATTGCCTCCCTCTTAGAGTCGAGTCTCCTGGCCGACGTATTCGGAGACTGGTCCTTTGTAGGCAGCGAGGCGGTTGACGTGTATCGTTTTGGTGGTGCGTTTTCCGGGAAGACGTATTTCGTAGACTAGGTCGGAATGATTGCGAATCACCGTGGCCGGTCCTATCCAGTCCGATTGGAGTTTTGGGCATCGTCCTACTTTTCTGACAGGAGTGTATAGCCATACGAGATCGCCTGGTTCGAATTGTACGACATGGGAGCGAAGATCATATCGGATCTTTTGCTGTTTTGCTGCGGCCTTCAGGTGCTCCCTCGCAGTACGATGCGTATCTTGTAGGTGAGATTTTAGCATATCTCCGAAGCCAAACAGAACAGTAGCTGGGCGGTAAATAGCTTTGATCCATTCAAATCGCCAGGTCCGGACCAGGTCATTCCGGCCCAACTGCAAAAGGCCGGAGACTCAGCCATTAACTGGCTACAATGTATCTTCAGGAAGATACTAGCTGTGGGGACCATACCACAAGAATGGCTCAAGGCGAAAATAGTCTTTATCCCCAAAGCGGGAAAGACCTCGCACTCGACTCCAATAGACTTCAGACCAATCAGCCTATCGTCCTTTCTTCTCAAAACTTTCGAAAGACTTGTCGGACTACATCTGAGGACAATTATTAGTCCTCAAATGTTGTCAGGAGCACAATATGCCTACTGGAAAGGAAGATCCGCGGAAACGGCGCTCCACGAAGTAGTCTCAATTGTAGAGAAATCCCTACAACTCAAAGAATACTCTCTTATAGCCTTCCTCGATATCGAAGGAGCCTTTAATAACGTCGTCCCAAGTGCCATTACGGAAGCACTGACTGACCTGGGTGTGGACGGTCACTTGGTGCTGCTCATCGATCAATTGCAATCAGTTTCTCGGGGAAATACCCTAAAACACTCTGTGACCTTATGAGCACTAAGCTCGCGAGACTGTCAGAATGGACAAAATCGCGAGGATTGGGAGTAAATCCCACAAAAACGGAACTCGTGATATTCTCACGCAAGTACAAGGTTCCGCCCCTCAACCCTCCCATACTAAATGGATGCAGGCTCTCCTTCAGCGACAGTGCTAGTTACCTAGGGTTGGTAATTGATAAGAAGCTGAACTGGAACCTGAACGTAAAGGACAGAGTAAAGAAGGCTACAATAGCCCTATACTCCTGTAAAAAAGCTATTGGCTTGAAGTGGGGTATGAACCCGAGCGTAGTCCAATAGATATACCAAGCAATAGTAAGACCAATCTTACTCTATGGAGTTACAGTTTGGTGGCCGACCTTATCAAAAGGATCGACAACCAAACAACTTGGCAGGGTTCAGCGAACCGCAGCTTTATGCATTAGTGGAGCATTACGCACCACCCCGAACGATGCACTAAACGCCATCCTAAATCTCCAGAGCCTCGAGCTTGCGGGAAAGGAGAGGTCAGAAATTGCAGCGATACGTCTGAGAGACTCCGGACAATGGACGTCACATACCAGGGGTCACTCATCTATACTTGTCAGTAGTACCGTCCCATCGAAGACGGACTACTGCGTTCCAAGGGAACACACTGGTACTCCCTTCAATGTAATCATCCCTAGCAGAGACGAGTGGCTTGAGGGACCACCAGGCCAAGACATGGCCATAAGCATCTTTACAGATGGCTCGAAGCTGGATAACAAAGTTGGAGGAGGGATTTACTCCGAACAACTCGAAATCAGGCACTCCTTTAGGCTCCCAGATCACTGCAGTGTGTTCCAAGCGGAAGTCGTTGCGATCATGGAAGCACTGAAGCTCCTTCAAACAGCCACAACGGCTTCACTGGCAACAACAACTGTAAACATTTACAACGACAGCCAAGCTGCGATCAAATCACTTCATGCGATTTCCTCGAACTCGGCCACAGTGGCAAATTGCCGCAAATCTCTTCACGAGATGGCCCAAAAATTTGCCATCAGCCTTATTTGGGTCCCGGGTCACCGGGATATTGAGGGCAACTGCAAGGCAGACGAGCTGGCCAGATCTGGTACCTCAATACCCCTTCTCCAAGAGAAGGAGGATATTTGCATGCCATGGCCACCTGTAGGCTTATCATAAAAGAGCTATATAAGCGACGAGCAGACAATGCGTGGCGGTCAGCACCACTATGTCGCATATCCAGGCAAACATGACCTACCATTGACAGGAAACGCACACTAGAGCTTTGTAAGCTCGGCAGGAAAAGGTGCAGCGTTGTCATCCGCTCCCTCACGGGGCACTGGCTGTTAGGCTCCCACGCCAACAGGTTGGGAGCCCCATACAATGATTTCTGCCGAAGCTGTAGAGATGAGGAGGAGGAGGAAACGGTGGAACACCTGTTCTGCTCCTGTCCAGCTCTCAGCAGGAAAAGTCTACAATACCTGGGCATGCCCTATGTCTCAGACATTTCAGAAATGTCTAAAAGCTGTCCCAGAAAGATTGCAAACTTCGTAAGAGCGTCAGGATGGGATAACTGCTGATATGTTCGCGTCTCATGAGATGGATAAGGGGAACACCTCCCGCGGTATTACAACGGGCCGAAACCGGCCCAAGTGTGACTGGCTCCTGTGGAGCTTGACAGCCGCCTTAACCTAACCTAACCTACCTCAATATTCGGTAAGGAAAAAAGAGTGGACCAATCGAAATTCGAGAGTTGAATGTTTAAATTGTCGAAATCAGTTTTGCAAAAACACTTCATCCGGTGTGGAGTCGAGGCAATGTTAACACAGCTAGAACTGGTACACTCTAAAGTTATAGATAGCGTAAGATGGTATAGGTCTTCAAGAAGTGATAGTGGGGAGACTCTGGCAACTGTACCTACAGAAGCATCCATAACGAAAGAAAGGTCGAGGAATCTGTTCCTATTGTTTTGAATAGAATTAATTTGGGCAAGGGACACATCCGTTAGATCATTGATAAATTCGTTATGAGTACTAGGAAGCAATTGGTTAGCGTCGTCGCAGGGCAGCCAAGAAAGAAGAGGTAAATTGAAGTCACCCATGACCACAATCTAATCAGCACAACCTAGCGAAGACACAACAGAACGGATAGCAGAAAGGTGCTTTGAGTAGACCTCAGCATCAGAATTAGGAGGAATATATGAGCAGGTTAGATAGACAAAAGCCATGCCAACACGGACTTTGACTGCAATGAACTCAATCCCATGGATATTGTGGAAAGGGAATAACTCCGATGAGAAGTCAGTTTTAACTGCAATCAGAACACCACCAGCATATGATTCAAGATCCATTCGATAAATGATGAAAAATTTCATGATCATGAACAGTGGAGTTGAGCCAAGTTTCGGAAAAACCGATAGCATCGAAATCGTAAGAGGCACTATCCGTATGTAGTTGGCGCAATTTGCCTAAAAGACTACGTACATTCTGATAGTGAACGGAAAAATAGTTAATTAGTTTTTTGAAATGACAGGGCAGGTAACATTAGGACTCTGATTAGAATTAGAATTGGCAGGGCCGGTAACATTAAGACTTTGATTAACATTAAGACTTTGATTCGAAGCTTTACGCACGAACTCATGCATAATTGTATGCTCTGGCCAAATAGAAGGGTCAAGCGATCTATCACGGTAAGAGTCAGGGACAAAAATTTTAAATGAGGAAATATTACGCTTATGATTAAAAGAAAACTTGGTCACAATAATATCCTCAAGGGGAGCGCTAAGTTTTGAACACAGATGATGCTTAACATCCTCCGTAGTGGCCTCAGGATTGAGTCGGGAAACAAAGATTGCTTTCCGAGGAACCACTCCCCTAATTTCAAGACCCGAGCGAGAGCCAGAAGGTGTAGCCATACCCCGAATAGGTCTCGGTATGGGGGCAGTAGCGGTGCTAATAAGGTTAGGCGGCACGATTGGCATAGTGCTGGTTGAGGCGATAGCGATGGATGCCAAGTTTGAAGGGGCATCAACAGCCATCATGATAGCCGCGTCAGCATCAACAGGTGGGGGCCTAGAGGTGACAGGCATGGGTGCAGGAGTGGCAGATGCAACGGCACCATTGGCTACAGGCACCATAGCACCAGTTACAGGTTCCATACCAGAAACAGGCGGTGACCGAGCACGAGGTGCGGGTGGTACGACCGGCCTGGGCGCAGTGGCAGATGCAATGGCACCATTGGCTCCAGGTTCCATACCAGGAACAGGCGGTGACCGAGCACGAGGTGCGGGTGGTGCTACCGGCCTGGGTGCAGTGGCAGATGCAATTGCACCATTGGCTCCAGGTTCCATAGCAGGTACAGGCGGTGACCGAGCAAGAGGTACAGGTGGTTCAGTGACTGCAAGAGAAAAATCATTGTTAATATTGGGTAAATACTTATTACCCTTCTTCCTCTTCGGAGACTCAGTCAAAATTTTAAGTGTTTTAAAGTGAGACTCCGTCAACCGAAACTTATCTTGCAGCACTTAAAATCCAGTATTTAGGGCAGCGAGTTCAAGATGCGTCTGTCTCATAAAGGCAGGCATGTCGCTTTCGATAGCCCTGCAGTCCCAACAGGTCCAGTTGAGGCCGCAGCGAGTCTTAATAAGATCCCCAACGCGACCTCCGATGTGTCCCAATTCAGCACAGTTGGTATGAGCCGTGTTTTCACACAACCAGCAATATGCATACGTTTGCCGTGTAGAGACCGAACGGTCACAGTTCTTAGCACAACAAGAACTCATATTTTGTTTTAAAAAAATATAAACAGTTTGTTCAAGAAAAATTACGAGAAATGTAAAATATAAGTCGAAGTGTGGACCAGCGACAAAAATTAAGCTTAAAAATAGCAATTAAGCTAAAATAAAGAAAAAAAGAAAAAAGAAAGGTACAATATAAATCGGTGTGGGGCAGAGATAGTGACTTTAGCTTGTGTTAACAATTGCGCACGCAAGCACGAACAAAAAAAAAGTAGTCACAACAACGGCAAGTGAACGGAGAGACACAGAGAGACGATAGAAACACAGAGATCACAGTGCAGCGGCTAACGCAGTGCGTGTGTGTTGGAAATGAAAACAGATAAGCTGAGGGTAGATAAAAACAGAGAGCGGTACAGAGAGAGCAAGTGCACCGCATTAGAGTTGGCAACAAAATTAAAGAAAAGTATACAAATAACACCGAGAAACACAGAATTAATATAAAAGAAAATAAGCAGAAGATAGACCAAATAGACGTATAAAATTAGACAGTGGCTCAGAGAGAGTGTAGCATACAATGCATTTAGCAACAACAAATCAGCTGAGCAGAACAACGAGTGGGGCTAGAAAGTATGCACAAAAATTGCAAAATTGCAATTGCAATTCGAATTAACTGCACAAAAACACGATAAAATAATGAACACGGGTAGTAATTTAGTTGCACGATCAGTTAAAAACACAGTAAGCAATACTACAACATTACTTTCCTTTGAACACAAAAATAAAATTTTTAGGCGGAGCGAAGTGAAAAGTCGACTGTCAGCAACGATAGTTGATATCGATATGTATGGTAAGCTCATATTTACTGAGTACCGGGTATAAAGTACCCGGCAAAAGGCGCGGCTCCCAACGTTCCCCCTCGATTCATTTTAGACACGTGGTAGTTTTTGAAACTTTTTAGGGGATCCACCCGTTTATATGGTGTGAGTTCTGCTCAATCGGTTCTAAAAGACCCCTTTTTATACCCGGTACTCGAAGAGTATAGGGGTATATTAGATTTGTGGGGATAACGGTTGTGTGTAACGCACAGAAGGAGGCGTTTCCGACCCCACAAAGTATATATATTCTTGATCAGAATCAATAGCCGAGTCGATATAGCCATGTCTGTCTGTCCGTCCGTCCGTCCGTCCGTCCGTCTGTCCGTCTGTCCGTCCGTCTTCATTTGCGCCTATATCTCAGAGACTATTAAAGCTAGAGCAACCAAGTTTTGTATCCAGTCTCCTGTGTGATCACACTACTCCAAATGTAATTCAAAACTTCGCCCCGCCCCTTTCCGCCCCTACAAAAGACGAAAGTCTGTGGCGTACGCAATGTTAAAGATACGAAAAAACTAAAAACGCAGAGTCATAGGGAATGACCATTTCTATCAGAGTGTTGAATCTGGATCAGATCGGATCATTATTATAGCTACAATGAAGAAAACCATTTCGAAAGTCATCATTCCCTCTCGCTCTCTCTCACACGCGACCCCATCCGCTTTGCTTATTCGTATAAATGAGCGCCTAGTTCTCAGAGACTATAAGAGCTAGAGCAACCAAACTTTCTATCCAAGCTCCTGTGATACCGAACCAGCACAAGTTTGTTTTAAAATTTTGCCACGCCCCCTTCCGCCCCCACAAAGGACCAAAATCTGTGGAATCCACAATTTTTAGGATAAGATAAAACCAAAAACGCAGAATCATGAAAAATTACCGTATCTACCAGATTACCGAATCTGGAGCAGATCGGATCAATATTATGGCCAGAAGAAACAAATTAAATTTCAGTGGCTACGCAACGCCTGCCAAGCGCTGACTCATGCCCTCTCTCTCTCTGTCGTAAACACTTGTACGTCTCAAATATGTAGTTATACATGTCATGTAGAAATGTAGGCGCAGATATACAAAGCATATGTAAAGAAAAATGGAAACATGTATAAAAATTCCAAAAAATTCATTTTTTTAATTTAAATATTGTTTTCGTCCCTTTTGAGAACATATAATAAATTTCATAAATCGTAGGCTCATATATGTATGTATGTATATACTGACTGGGTATAAGGTAGAGTTGCGGCCTTTGCCGCGGCTCACAACGTTCCCTCTCGTTGACAACTGTAACGTGCGAAAGCTTTGCTTACACAGCTGTTCTGGAGTCTAAGCTCTGCCTTCTCCCAAAAAGTATGCAGCGGTATTCTGCCAGCATATTTGGCCGAAGCTAACTGCATGCAATATTATTTTAGTGATGTCAAATATATCCACGTATTTTATTGTTTTTCCACTGCAACTACCAGCACCACTACACTTTGAGGCGCGCAAAAAGGCGGCCGTTTTGACCATAGCACCATAGCGCTCCATTTTATAAGCTATTGGTTCCCGTGGTTCAGCGAGCGACTTTAAATTGGTGGACAAGACGCTAACGGATCTCTATCCCTTCTCCTATAAGAAATTGCTGCTTTCTATCATTTCTATAAACATGATCAACATCCTGAGAAGACTGTTGGTCTGTACATGCGAGCGTTGCGAACACTTGTAGTACCGTGTAACTTTGCCACAGGCCTTGACCTATTGTTACAAGATCTTTCGTCTGTGGCATGAAGGAAGAAGATTAACAGAGATTTGTATTGCGACAAAATAACTGACAGTGCATCGTGCGCATCGGTGATAAGACAGTCAAGCAATTTAGTAATAGATATTAGACAATACATTCATGAGTTTTGAGCGGGTCAAAGCAACTCAAGCCGAAGCCACTCTTGGAAGCCGCGTACCGGTTGCGGTAGAACCCACGAACAACTCCAATGTCCTGTGTGTCATGGATTTTGCTGGAAGCGCTACATAAGCTTCTGATGACGCACACAAAAATCGTCTTCGAGATCGTCGGAATGCCCCCCACTCAAAGTTTGCAGTCAGCTTGACAATGTGCATCTCGGTCAGGACATTTTCGTGGAGATTCCAGCATACATCAAACAATACCTCTGGTCAATCAAAACAAGTCGGTTTCCATCATTACTAATGGCCACTCTTGTAAATTCGAGGTAGATTCCGGGTCACCAGTATCCATTTTAAGAGAGTCCACGTACCGATAAATATGGCCCAGCGAAAATCCGGACATTGTTGAGTGAGACATGAAACTTTGCGATTATCCACGGAATCCGATACCAATAAAGGAAGTTGTTGACACATCAAGCGGAGCAAACCTTCTGGGGTGCAATTGGGTTGAGCCCTCAGGCATACGCATTAAAGGCATTCACTCCATCACCAATGGGAGCACTATCAAATCAATCCTTAATTAGTACGAGCACTTAATTTCATCCGAACTGGGTCTACAGTCACATTGTAGTTTAATGCTCAACCACAGACAGTTGTGTTGCCACTATATCGCATTTCGTTCGTTTTTTGGCAAAAAAGAAAATTTCAAACCATTAAGTCGAACCAGTTTTGAAATTTGTATATGTAAATTTGTTTAAATTTTTGTTTAAATATGATTTTTACATCTGCTTCTTCATTTCTGCATGTACATGTAGAACTACTTAAATGAGACGTAAAAGCGTGTGCGAGAGCTAGAGAGCACTGGGAGTCCAGCACACTTATGCCGTTTTCGGCCCGTTGTAGTATCGCAGGATATCTCCCCTATTTCCGCATCTTGAGACCTAACGTCAACAGTTATCCCAGCCTGCAGCTCTTATAAAGTTATCTATCTTTCTGGGACATATGGTGGACATTACCGAAATACCTGCTATGAATGGCGAGCCCAAGTGCTGTAGCCTTCTTCTGCTGGGAGTTGGGCACTAGAAAAACAAGTGTTCCACCGTTTCCTCCTCTTCCTCGTCTTTACAGCTTCGGCAAAAGTCACTGTATGGGGCGCCCAATCTATTTGCATAGGAACTTATTAGCCAGTGTCCCGTTAGGTAATGTATGACTGTGCTGCACCTTCGTCTGCCGAGCTTGCATAGTTGAGAGGTGCGCTTCCTATCTATGGTTGGCCATGTTTGCTACTGATTGCCACCTGTTGTCTGTTAGTCGCTTAAATTGCTATTTTATTATGAGCCTACATGTGGCCATCGGCATACGAGTATCCTCCTTATTTTGGAGAAGGGGATTTTAGTTGCCTTCGATGTCCCGGAGGCCCGGGATCCATATAAGGCTGTTAACAAATTGCTGAGCCGTCTCGTGAAGAGATTTGTGGCAATCTGCAACGGTAGCGGACATCGCGGAGATCGCATTAAGCGATTTGATTGCAGCTTTGCTGTCACTATATATATTTATGCGAGTTACCATGGCGATAGCTTCTTAAAGGCAGTTCAGTTCTTCCTTGATTGCAATGACCTGCGCTTGGAAGACACTACAGTAATCAGGGCCCTAAATTAGGGCCTAAATTTCTCCTGCGACCCTGTTGTTCAGCTTTGATCCATCTGTATAGATGTTTATGGCCCCTTCTGGGCCTGGGGGTTCTCACTCCACTCGTTTCTGTGAGGAATGTTTACATTGAAAGGGGTGTCTGTGTATTCCCTAGGGACACAGTAGTCCGTTTTCATGGGGACGAAACTGCTGTTTAGTATTGAAGAGTGACCTATGTGCTGTGGTGCCCATTGGTCGGAGTCCCTCAGACATATTGCTGCCATCTACGATCTCTCTTTTCCTACAGGGGCAAGGCTTTGGAGGCATAGAATGGCATCTAGCGCATCATTTGAAGTGGTGCGAAGAGCTCCACTGATGCAAAGAGCGGCAGTTCGTTGAACCCTGTCGAGTTGTTTGGTGAACGTATGACTGCGCTGCACCTTGGTCTGCCAAGCTTGCTCCCTCGTATCCCCTGTGTTTATTTGAGTCCGCGTTTCATGCTTTTGTGAACCAGTCCACTAGACGATTCAGGTCGTCCTCTATGTTCAGGCATATTGGTGCTTCGAAGGGAAGTAGTCCCTCCATTGCTGTGCTATATTTTTTCCAGTTGACTTTCCTAGGGCTAGGTTAGGTAACCTAACCTAACCTTCCTGGGGTTAACAAAGTCAGTGGGTTTCGGGCTTTCGAGAGATAATATAGTCTCGATGTACCTATGATCTGAGAAGGAATGGTCCCCTAGGACTTTCCAGCTCCTGACTATGTCTGACAGTTTTAAAGACACTAAGGAGAGTTCAATTACCTCTTGCCTATTCTTAATTATAAACGTAGGATCATTTCCCCGATTGCAGATAAGAAGATTAGAGTTTAGGATGAAGCTGAAAAGTGACTCACCATTTACATTTGTGTCCGAGCGCCCCCTTTGGGTAGCCTGGGTGTTGGCGTCGCAGTACAGACTGGAGGGGGCCGGGCTGTTTCTCCAGCAGCTCGGAGCAGCGGTCGGTCAGTTCCACCCACTTCCACTGGTTCCTGGGAATTTTGGAGTTCGCGCTACCTTTGTCCAAGACGCCGTTAGCGTCTTTTCTTTGGCGATTTGCGGAAATTAGACATTCGGCAGCACCCTGAAGAGCTTTGGAGCCAGTCCAGGAGTCTCCTGGGAGCGCTGTCTTTTCGGTTGCGGTGCTGTCGTCTTCGGCACCTTTGATGCCCACTCGACCTTTTTCAGACACTGGTCGGTCGGACTGGACATCTTGGTCCCGTTTGGCCGACCGAGTATGTTGCCAGCACTCCTCCTCTCGGCATACGTAAAAGCTTTGGTTTGGGCGCTAGTCAATAGCAACTTACTCCCCGCAGCCTTACCAGCAGGCAGAACCGCCGCAGGATATCAAAGCCACTCTACCAAGCTATCAGCTTTGGGAGGCAATCGCAACGCAACGCAACGCAGATTTAACACTCTGATAGAACTTGTCCTTATCTATGATTCTACGTTTTTAATTTTCTCAAAACTTCAAAATTATGTATGCCACCGATTTTCGTCCTGTGTGTGGGCGAAAGGGGGCGTGGCGAAATTTTGAAATACACTTTGAGTAGTGTGATAACCACAGGAGACTGAATACAAAACGTGGTTGCTCTAGTTTTCATAGTCTCTGAGATCTAGGCGCTAAAGAAGACGGACGGACAAACGGTCGGACGGACGGACAGACGGAAGGACGGACTCGACTATTTATGCTGTTCAAGAATACATATACATTTTTGGGTCGGAAACGCTTCCTTCTGGGCGTTACACACACATCAGTTATCACCACAAATCGAATGTCGAGTACTTAATGTAAAAAGATGGATCTATTCGCATTTGTGGAGACTACAAATCAACTACCTCTAGTACCAGGCAACTAGTTAGGCACCGATGCCGCACATTTCTCACGTACCTGGTTCCAGTTCGTTTCCCCGACAATGCATTTTTAGCGGAGAATTTAACACACGCATGTCCTAGGGCGGAACCATTTCTAGTTCCACTATCGAACCTGTGAACTAGTTTCTCAAGAGCTAGTTCGGGCCTAGTCACCAGTAGAAAGCCAGAAACTTGTTCCCGTATCGACCTCCCTTCGATTACCTGTGAACTAGTTGCTCAGGAGCTAGTTTGGGCCTAGTTACCAGTAGAAAGCCAGAAACTTGTTCCCGTATCGACCCCCCTTCGATTACCTGTGAACTAGTTGCTCAGGAGCTAGTTCGGACCTAGTTACTAGTAGAAAACCAGCAACAAGTTCCCGTATCAGCCCCCCTTCAGTTACTAGGAGCCTAGTTCCGAAATAAAAATACAAATTCGTTCAATATCAATGTATGCATATATAATTTGGAAACGTATTAAATCTATATTATTTAGCTGCCTCCTCGGTCCTTTTTACGCACTTCTTTTTAAAAACTCGTTTTTTCATCCGTTGCATCGCCTTACGAAGCGATGCCTCCCCGGCTTCGTCTCCAGGTGGAATACATTCTGTAATTAATTTTTTGGTAAATTGAATTATTATTATTAATTAGGAGTGTAAATAGTATTTTACCTAGCAAAGCGTCATAAAATTCTTTAAGCGACCTGAGGGACTGCTTTCCTTGGACTCCATCGACATTGTACGCCAGAACAATTTCCTCACTTGTAATATAATTTAAATTGTTGACAATGCCTCCCGGCTGTATTGTAGTATCGTGTTCCTTTAGTAGTTAAGAAGTCACAGTTTTGATAATTCCTCCCTGCGTGTCGCCAGCGGTCACACCTCGGACGTGGCGGGAGCAGGCCACGTCAGTTGTACAACGACTGCCAAAAAACATCCTCACTCCAAGCTGAACCGCACGGATGCCGCTGTCGAAACAGACACGGATCTGGAGAGCGTGACTTCGATCAGCAATACGGAGGAAGAGAGCCTTCTCCGCTCACCGGAGCCAGGCACCAGCTCCCCGCGTAGGGAAGGGCCATAGCGCTCCAGGAAGGGGATGAAGGCTCTCTCGCAGTACAAAGCGGCCCTAAAAATCCTGAGCCGGCTCCAGGGTAAAGCCGACATCTCCCAAGAGGAGAAAGCCAGGCTAACCTGGGCCGAACAGCGGGTGGAAGAGGGCAGAAGGCACTTCTCGCAGATGCCCCAGATGAGGGCATCTATCGGGAAGTACGCCAACAAGGTGGAGGAGATGCTGGCGTGCAAGAGGCAACGCTCCGTTGAGAACGCCAGCAAGGACACTCCGGCGAGCAAGCGGCAACGCGGGCCCCACAGAAAGTGGCGATCCCACCGACTCAACACCCGAAGTCGCGGACGGCGAGTGATGCGGCCAGACGACATCTGATTGTGGCGCTGATCGACCGTAGCGATGAGAACGGAAGAATGACGGCGGCGCAGTGGAAGCTGGTGCACGCGCGGCTCGTCGACTCATTGTTTGCACGAATGGAGGAGGATCCCGCAGCCCCCATGCCCACCTTTGATGGCGCTGGGTGGCTGAATGGGGTTAAGATCCTCAAATGCAAAGATGACCCAACGCGTAGGTGGCTAACGCAAACTGTCGGCCAACTGGACGCGACGTGAGAGGGCGCCAAGCTGGAGGTGGTAGACAGGGAGCTGATCCCATCTATACCGAAGGCGAAGGTAGTCTTCCCCATCGCGATCCAAGGAGACAGGGCGCTGAGGCTCCTACAGCGACAAAATCCCGAGATCCCAACGGGTGATTGGAAGGTGCTGCACACTGGGAGTCCGCTACCCGAGGGGGGCCAGTGTGCAATCCTACAAATACATAAAGAGTCGGAGGACCTCTTATACCCCAGATTTGGGAAGATGGCGTGGGGCATGGGCAGTGTATACCTGCGCCTAAAAAAGCGCCACCCCGGGGACAAGGACGCGCACACCCTTCAGGCAGGCGAGGTGGAGAAGGACCTAGGTCTGGACACCATCGTGGAGGCCGCCCAGGGGCTTGCGCTGGACGAATCGGAGGAGGAAGAGGACGGTGATGTGACGATTGTGGTCAACCCGTCGAGCGGAGTTGAGCCAGCCACCCATGCCACTGAGTGTGCTGCAGCTCAACTTGCATAAAAGCAAGGTGGCGTCGACGGAGCTCCTCATAGCCATGGAGCAAGGGCCCGTCGACATAGCTCTAGTCCAAGAGCCATGGATTGCATCAGGCAACTCTGTGGCCGGACTTAAGTCCTCTAAATATAACTCGTTCTACACAACACCGGTAAGCAGGAACAGAACCATCGTATTTGTACGAAAGGGAATCCACGCTCACCTTATGTCTAATTACAGCACAGACGACCTAACAGTAGTGATGCTAGAAAGCGAGGAGAAGCGCCTCTTGGTAGCCTCCTGCTACATGGCATACGACAGACCCGCACCACCCGAAGAGATAAGGAGTCTGGTAGACGAAACCGGATCCAAAGATTACCAAATACTCATTGGTACGGACGCTAATGCCCACCACAATGTATGGGGAAGCCCCGACACCAATGACCGAGGTGAGTCTCTTCTAGAATTTATACTTTCCACTAACATAGAAGTAGCAAACGTGGGGGCGGACTACACATACGTGGGTCCAACCTCATCAAATGTGCTAGACCTTACACTCGTAACGGGAAGGAGCGCCGCGGTGACTGGGTGGAGGGTCCTCGAAAGACCATCCTTCTCAGATCACAGGTATATCCAGTTTAAATACGAATTTAAACACACCTCGAAGGTAGCCGTCTATAGGAACCCCCGGAAGACAAACTGGTAAAAGTTCAAAAAGACGGTAACCTCGAAGCTCGCGGTCGGTCCGGGGTCGGTAAAATCGGCGGACGAAATAGAGAAGTCTCTTGGGACTCTATCCAAGGAGCTAATGGGCGGGTACCGTGCAGCATGCCCACCCTCGAGTACGAAAAAGAAGGATAAGCCACTCTGGTGGAACACAGAGCTCTCCCTCCTTAGAAACAACCTCCGGGAATTCTTCAAGCTCGCCAAACAAGCAAATGAAGAGTTTATAAACGAGGAATACAGGAACCTACTCAGAAACTACAAGAAAGAGATACGCAAGGCACAACGCAGCTCGTGGAGGAAACTCTGCTCCAACATCGAGAAGGTGCCCGAAACGGCAAGACTCAGGAAGCTGCTCTCCAAGCAGCCCACCATACAGAGTCAGCTCAAGCTCAACAATGCACAATGGTCAGAGAGCAGCAAAGAAGCCCTGACAGCACTAATGGAGGCACACTTCCCTGGATGCACCGAGGTCACTGATGCCACAACGCAACATGACCCAGCGACAGAGGAACAAACCATCCCCATAGGACTAGTAACTCACAAGAAAATCCAATGGGCCATAGACTCCTTTACAGGCATTAAAGTACCTGGACTGGATGGGATATTTCCAGCCATGTTGCAGGTGGCCAAAGAGGTGATCACCCCATGGCTTTTCGCTATCTATACGGCATGCTTGAGGACAGGCTATATACCTATACATTGGAGAACTTCAAGAGTTGTCTTCCTGCCGAAGGCAGGAAAGTGCAGCCATGTTAATCCCAAGGATTATAGACCGATAAGCCTCACCTCCTTTCTACTAAAAACGCTAGAAAAGCTGCTGGAGCTACACATCAGAGAGGAAGTAGGGGGACTGATGTCAAGCAACCAGCATGCTTACACGAAAGGGAAATCGGTAGAAACAGCACTACACTCGCTAGTAGCTAATGTCGAGAAAGCCCTCAATACCAAGAAATATGCACTAGGAGTATTTGTCGATATATCCGGAGCAGTCAACAATGTGGCCACAAGCGCAATAAGAAGCTTAGAAGTAACCAACGCACACCCGGCAATCAACTACTGGATAAAGAATCTCCTAAGTTGTAGACGGGTTCAATCGGAATGGGGTACCGCCTCCATAGTAAGAGGGGCACACAGAGGCACTTCACAGGGTGGAGTACTGTCGCCCCTCCTGTGGAATCTGGTGGTCGACGACCTAATTAAGAGATTCGAAAGCAGAGCCCCAAAAATAACAGCCTATTCAGATGACATAAGCATACTTATTACGGGTGTATGTCCATCGACACTCAGCTCCATAATGGAAAACACACTCAGGGAGATATGTGAGTGGGCGAACGAAGTAGGACTCCGTATCAACGCGGACAAGACCACCTCATCCTCTTCACCAAGAGGTACAAGGTACCGTTATGGATCCCCTCGAAAATCGGTCAAACCAGGCTAGCCCCAAAAACACAAGTTAAATACCTCGGCACAGTACTGGACAGCAAGCTGGCATGGAGACCCAATGTAGTGGAGAGGTGAAGAAGGTCACCATTGCGCAATACGAATCAAACAAGATGCTCAGCAGCACATGGGGCCTTATCACCTGCTCTAATGCACTGGATCTACATATCGGTGGTGCAACCAACACTGCTGTATGGAGTCTTAGTGTGGTGGCAAGTTACCAGGAAGAAGACGTACCACAAGCTTATTTAAAGGATTCAGCGACAGGCTCTGCTCTGTATAACGGGGGCACTGAGATCAACCCCAACAAAAGCACTTGAGACCATAATCGGAATTGACCCCCTGGACATCCACGCTCTTCTGACGGCTGGAAAGGCCGCACAGCGCCTCATTGTGTCCGGAAACATGCGGCCACAAGTATACGGGCACAGTTCAATCGGCAGGGACATGATCAGTAATACTGACTACATGACCCCTCGAACGTGTCTCGACATCAACACAAACGCATTTCTGGGACCGGAAGAATGAACAAAAGGTTAGATCGAACATCTCAATATATATACAGACGGCTCCAAGATGCGCTATATGCGCTATATGCATCAAAAAAATGCTCAGCAGCACATGGGGCCTGTCACCTATTTTAATGCGACCAACTCTGCTGTATGGAGTCTTAATGTGGTGGCAAGCTACTAAAAAGAAAACGTACCACAATTGACCCACTGGATATCCACGCGCATCTGACGGCTGGAAAGGCCGCTCAGCGTCTCATTGCCTCAGGAAACATGCAGCCACAAGCATACGGGCACAGTTCAATCGGCAGGGACATGATCAGTAATACTGACTACATGACCCCTCGAACGTGTCTCGACATCAACACAAACGCATTTCTGGGACCGGAAGAATGAACAAAAGGTTAGATCGAACATCTCAATATATATACAGACGGCTCCAAGATGGTAGGAGGAGTAGGAGCTGGTATATACTGCACAAACCCCGAAATAGGGCTGGCATACAAGCTACCAGACCACTGACCAGCATATTTCAGGCGGAAGTCTTCGCCATCAAGAAGGCAGCAGAGGTCGCTCAGCTCACAGAGCGACCACACAATACGGTTAACATATTCGTTGACAGCCACCCAGCGATAAAATCCATGCAGTCGTCCGCGGTCAGCTCTAGAAGTGTCCTGGCAAGCAGGGAGGCACTAGACTCACTAAGCACGACTAAGTCAGTGCAGATCTATTGGGTTCCAGTAGCTATTATATAGGCAATCAACTATAGGACAGTGTCAGGTATAGAAAAAACAGACAAAGAAAAAGAAAGTGCAAAATGATTCAAGGACATTGTGACCCTTTTACAAGGAGTTCATTAAAAAAACTACCTCTAAACTATTACCAGATTCATTTCAAAGGGATGAAACACCTGTTTGAAGGTTGTTTGAATCGCAACATAAAACCAGTCCATAATAAATATGAGGGAGGAGAGAGAGTATAAGTGAAAGGATCGAGATCTATTTGAGAGTATATTTAGACACGAGTGAAAGAGGACTGAGATTAAAGTTAGTTCACATTTTCGCCGATAGGGGGCGCCACCCAAGTAGTAATGAAAAGGGATTCCGGTTTCATGTTGCGATTCAAACAACCCTCAAACAGGTTTTTCATACTCTCAAATAGATCTCTCTCCTCCCCCTTATTTATTTTGCCTCTCACTTATACTTTCTCCTCCCTCATATTTATTATGGACCGGTTTTCCTCGATTGGTTTCGTGTGGCGATTCAAACAACCTTCAAACAGGTGTTTCATCCCTTTGAAATGAATCTGGTAATAGTTTAGAGGTAGTTTTTTTAATGAACTCCTTGTAAAAGGGTCACAATGTCCTTGAATCATTTTGCACTTTCTTTTTCTTTGTCTGTTTTTTCTATACCTGACACTGTCCTATAGTTGATTGCCTATATAATAGCTACTCACAGCTATAAGCTATTGTAAAATCTAGTGAACTGTGAACAAAGATGGACGACCTTGAGATCATTTTTGTAAATTCACAACCGGAATCACCCATAAATCTTGACTCTCAGCCAGACTCCGTGGACCTGTCCTTGATTTTTGGGATTAAGACTCAAAACGCTCTGGAGAGAGATCTCGAGAATTTAAATGATATGTATGAGATTCAATGGGATGATGATGATTCCATAATTGCAATGTCGAATCCTTATTCATCATACGTTTTCCCGGATGATGACGACATTTTTGATTTGGTTGATGAAAGGCATCACCTCCAGGAACTACTTCGGGATGAAGATGACGCTGAATTAATAGCTGCGGTGGAAAGAGCTGAGGATGAATTTTAATATTACGATTATAGTTATAATATAAATATTTTATGTATTTGTCTAAAAATAATAAATATTTATTCTCAATGGTTTCGTTTTTACTTTTGATTGGTTGAATTTCGCTTCCTCTTATTACACGTTACATCCCTCAAAAAGAATCAGGGGATTCGTTTGAAACTGGTTTTCCAAGTTAGGATTACATGTTACATCCCCCAAAGAGAATCAGATGATTCGTTTGAAACTGGTTTCCAAGTTAGGATTACACAAAAACAATAAGTGGATTTCAGGTAGAATACAGATACAGGTGTATTTATTGGTTCAATTTCATATTCTATTATATAAGTTATATTTATCTGAAGCCATGTATATTAAAAGAAATGTCGAGATTATTTTATTTCTTAGTATTTAATTTTTCATTTATTTGCTTTAATTCGTTGTAATGCGTCAATAAAATATGAATATATAAATC
Organism: Drosophila affinis; assembly: GCA_037356375.1. Classification (NCBI taxonomy): domain Eukaryota; kingdom Metazoa; phylum Arthropoda; class Insecta; order Diptera; family Drosophilidae; genus Drosophila; species Drosophila affinis. The sequence goes on from JAZHFB010000003.1 coordinate 21,452,257, forward strand.
AAATCTAAGCCAAAACAGCTTAGTTCCAGGACATAAGCAGCATTGATAAAATGATGATTTTGAATAACTAAAGTTGTGGACTTTTAAGGTGTGTTTTTTCAGTCCATTACGAGAACTAAAAGATTTTTTTACACAACACAACTCGCAATGAAATGCACTCATTTCGAACTGAAAAGAAACTAAATCATCTAAAGAACTGAAGTCCTTATATATGATTTCAGGTTATGATCATAGCTACAAAACGGTATACATTTCATTCTGTTTATATAACGTTTTCATGTTGACTATGTACACATAGACAGAAAATGAAACTATAATATTTGAAGTATATATGTACATATTTATGTACATATATATGATTCATTCTCACTCAACAACCAATCAGATTTAAGACATCTGGCTTTTATATAATTAGAACGATTGGTTTTCATCTTTCAATTATGTACTAATGAGTGTATAAAAGACCATGTAATCTTGAATAAATAATTTAGTATAAAACAGTGAGTAGTTTGAACACTTTCTATTGTTATAATGGTATGTAAAGAACTATTTTTTTTCTTATATAAAATGATAAGCGTGAGATACTTAACGAGATAAAGCCTGCGATTGGATACACCAAGGTAGAGGATCTATGTATAGGATTTGAGTACAAGATCACGGGATGCAAACTCAAAAAAACATCATTTGGAAATAAAGTAGTCCTTTATTTAACTGATAAGGACAACGATCAACTTTGGATATTTTTACCCAAAAGTTATGTTAACAAATTTTCCTCGAAAACACCCTTCAAGTTGTTGAAGGATCATGGAATTTCACATCTTATATATAAAGGAAAAGAGATGACTAGATATAGCGCTGCCCATTTCCAATTTATATGTAAAGAATAAATAAAGAATTCAATGGAATACATCTGATTTGTGTAAGAGAAGAAGAGACAACTAACCATGTACAGAATAAATAAGGACAAAAGGATTACATATGTATACGTTTACACATGTAAAAAAGAAACCATTTACAATATACATAGATAAACATATGATTTCAAGTTTAAAGGTTTGGATATAAAGAGTCCTGCTCTTTGAATCAACAACAGTATCAACATCATCACCAACAACACCAGTCGTAAGATGTACGCAAATCAAATCAAACTGTTTTTGATGCAATTCGAATAGATGATCTTCGAGGAGCACGTGACCTGCCTGGAAACCCTAATGACAATTTTGGAGGATCTGGAGGAAAAGGAGCTGCAGTATTCAAAGTTTGGGTTCCATTATAAGCTGTGTCCCTGGAGCGATGACGATGCTACTGATGGACCTGACACATGTCTGTGTCATACGTTACCAGCTAAAAAAGCTCAAGCATTAGAATTAATGCTTAAGTATTATAAATTAAACAAGAGAATTAATCCGAAATCAATAAAATAACATTTACATTACAACAACATTATGTTTTTATTTCAAACAAATTTTCTTAAACATTTTCATGATTAACTTATCATTATAATTAAAATCATTTTTCTTAAATTGTTTTAAAAAACAGTTTAATGTTTTTTGTTTGCTTTTAAAGATTCCATATAAAATGCAGTAATGACCACATGTATTGGAAAAATATCCTTGCAGTGGTTGTTTGTTAAATGTAAACTTAATCGAATTATTCCTTAATCATTTTACAAATTCTTTCTTCTGCGGATATTGACCATATGAATCAAAAAATTCTGCTGAATGTTTGCTATTAAAGTAAAAAGCAACCCAATGAGTTCCTGGTTGACTTGAAGAATCCGTATTTGCTATTATAAAAGCAGGATATTTCGAAATGACTTTAGGTAGCTTATCAGAGGGATAAACTCCTTTAAAAATTTTGTGTGTTTTTGAATGCTTAGAAAGCAAATGTTCGATTTGCAATGTATTCATTTTACAATAGAACACGAATATTTCGATGTTTATCAATATCAATCATTGAGTCATATTCACAGTACACCAGATAAGTAACTGCTTCGGTAAGAGGTTCAGAAAACCGTCCTTCAATTCTGATAGCACCTTGAGAAATTAAATTTGAGCATACAGTTGAATTGTGATGGTCTGCAGTTAAATCAAATGCTAATATAAAACAATTTTTATCAAACATTTCCTTTGTAATTTGTAAACCGCGATCATAATGTTTTATTCCACTTGATCTGAAGAGCATGTTATATCCTCTAGAGCTTTGAACATTTTCAGAGTCCGTGAAATCAAACTCAAGAGCCTGCGATGATACTCCATTAACCAATAGATTGAAGCGTTGAATTTTAAAATGATTAAAATTAAAAGGATCCATTGTTCGATTTCCAGAATATGATTTATTTTTTACCATGCAAAAAGCCAAAAAATTAGGAAGCTGTCCAATTACTGCGTTGTCAATTGATAATGTATTATTTCCAGGGTATATTGTAAATGATTTGACTTGAACTTTACTGTATGGATAAATGGCATTTTTAGTTTGTAAAACATGATGATGGGCCAATAAAATGCTTGGATTAACAGTTATGTGGTTCGTGAATAGTTGTGCTTCCAATATCTTAAGATTTGATTCAGTTTCAGATTCCATTAAATAAAATGCTGTTTTTTCAATATTAAAAGTGATTCTCAAATCAACATTATTTATAAGCAGTTTTGATTGATTAAATATATCTCCATGAACTTTTCCGAATAGTTCAACCTTATTACTGTTTTGAAAAATATTTTTGAGTATAATGGATCCATCGGTATTAACATATCTCCCAGATAATAATTTACCATAATTAGGATAATAACCTTGAGTGGCTAGGTGACTTTCAGTGGCGTCACTACCATAGTTTAAAATCGTTTGGAAGTACGATCTATAATGGTAGTTATTATCACTCTGAGAAACCAATATATAATTTAAATATACCGACGAACTTCTGAAAATTGAATGCAAAATATTATTCACTACTCCAACATTGTTTCCTTCAATGTTGGTATTATCATTTTTTCTTAGTATTACAACTCTTAAGTAAACACTTGATAGGTCTCGATATGTTTCACCATTTCCTAAGCAAACGAATTCATTTGAAGAGGCACTGTCCAACGACGCAATTGGGTTGTATGAAACTTCTTCAGTTCTTAGAATAGAACTTTGTGTAGGATGAGGCTCAAACAGATCCAATTCGCTTTTCATACATTCAACATGGGTGCTCATTTTGATTTTGAGAAAATGTCTCTAATAGTTAATTTCTTTCTTGATTTTGTCTTTTTTGGTCGCGACTGCGTATGTTTGCGTCCTTGTTTAGATGTTAAATGAGATTGTTTTTTCCTAGACCTTCTCTTTTTATTCGTTTTACCTTCCCCATTTTGGAATCGCGTAAATTTATTAATCGCTTTATTATACAGATTTTGCAATGCAATTTTGCTTTGTTCTTGGATAATGTTTCTTAGAGGTTTACGACCAAACTCATTTATTACAGCCTTTCCAGTCTCAGAAGCTTGATTTTTAATTGCGTTTATCCCCGAAAGGAATAATGGTTTTATGTAATTAAAAAGACCACTAAAAAAATTTCCAATTCCTCTACCTTGCTGGATAACTCTGGGTGTAACATATAGACTTCCTATATGACTTAAACCTCCTCCACACTGATTTAAATAATATTGTTGATAAGATTTCGTCATGATGGCCATTTATACTCTGAAGAAATTTTTATCTTTACAGTATTATTTATAGCATTTCTTTTCGTTTTCTAAAATGAAGAGTAACAAAAATTTGATTTTCTGAAGATTCAAATGGTACTTTATAGCCTTTTGAATCGGTAATTAAAATTGAAATTTCTTTTGGCGTCCATACTTCAATGGGATAGTATTCAATATTTATGAATTGTATAAGTTGCTCCTTTCCATTATAATGTAATACTCGAAGACATCGAGGTCTTTTGCTTCCAACACATCTTGGTTTGATAATGTCGGTGTAAACAAAAATCAACCCGTTTTCAAAGGGTTCAGACTCCCCTGATTCATTTGCATATCTAAATGTTTCCCCATTTACTAAGCTAATCACGAATTCTGTCGTTTCTTCAGTTACAATAGAGGTGTTCTCAGGCATAATTTGTATACATTTATTTAGATATAAGTCTGTAATTCCTACTTCCCATTCATCGTTCATGTTTTCAGGAATATTCACAATGTTTGTAAATGCACATTTAACGTTATCATGATATACATTTAACGAATCGTTACTGAGTAATGTAGCGAAAAACTCTGTTAAATATACCATTTTCAATGTTTAATTTTCTTTTTAGTTTATTAATTATACGAAAGCCAATTAATTTTGTTTTTTCCAATTTGAACGGGGTTCCTGTTTCTAACAGATCTACTCAACTTTTCCCGTCCACTTACGTATTTTAAGTCTTGAAATGGATGAGGTTCACTTTTATACCTTATAAGTTGTACTCTTAGTTTTTTTTGCTTATCAGTAAGCTTAACCTTAGTCAGTGCTTGTTTTTTTGATATGTGAGTGTCAAAAAATGAAGTATCCTCCTCAGCTTTACGTTTATTATTCTGTGAGTTGACAGATTTTTCGAACTTCATATCCTCATCATCACTTTCGATAGGTAGAGCAGGAAAGTCATTGTCGATAGAGCGTTCATTTTTTGAAGAATCATGTTTTTTATTGTAGTGATTAGTTGTGTGGGGCTTAGAATCTATCCAAACTGACTCTTCTGGCGTTTGTATTCCAATGCTTTTGGGTGATGAAAGTGGTGTTTGCTGTCTAGCTCGTAAATCCATTGTCCATTATTTCTTTTCTTATTTTGATAGTAACACAATTCTTGACGAATTTTTATCCATTTATTAAAGTCACTAGTTTTTTTATCATTTAAAATAGGTAAAAATGTTATATTAATTAAATCGTTTTCCTTTTCACTATTTAGCAATTTTTGATATGCATTAGGGTGCATTAAAATTACTTTGTTTAATTGATGCTTACTTTTAAGATTGTTCAAAATTTTTCCAAAAATCCCCGAAAGCAATGAACTTATTAGAACTGGTAAAAATCCTCCTTTTTGGATGAGAACTTTTCGCTTGGAATTTATTGACCTTTTTGAACATGAAATAAAACGTAATGTATTTTTATACCTTTTTAGAGCATATAGTTGCGCTTTTGATATCTTATGATTTCCTTTTAATGTATTTAACACTATCTCCACTAATGCTTTTACCAACTCAATGTCACAATTACTTATTATTGCATTTCGAAGTTTATTATTTGCCCTTTTGAGCACATACAATAAATGTTTGTTCGCTCTTAGTCGATTTAGATTCTTTTTGTAAACCATTGTCATCTGCAAAGCAAACAAAGAATTAAAAATATCTGTTCGAAATCTAGGGAGATCATTTATTCCCTGAGTAAGATCAATAAGTAAGTAACCATGGGGTTCATCAGTCCCCTCCTTATATATTCTGAAGAGCTCGCGAGAATTTTCAGGATATATTTGTCTAGCTAAGCATTGAAAATGCAGTATTTAATGCAATTTAATTTTGTATTTAATGAAACATCTCGAGTATGAGATGATTTATGAAATATATTTTGTGTAACTACTATTAGGTACAGATAAATTCCTATGATGTGATCCTTTCGTAAATAGTTCACATACATTTTTATTAAATGCACCCATCATCAAATCATCTAGTATTAAAAGAATAGGTTCATTATTTTCATTTTCAATTTTTTCGGGAACTCCTTTATAGTATTCAATGTTGTTGAAATTAGGTTTAGCATGCTCCTCTCCATAACACCAAAGTATTCGATCAATTGAAATGCTTAGCAAGTCATTCCTTTGGTTTATTAAATTTTCTAAAAAAACGCTTAAAGTTATCCATTTTAAACAACTAGTTAATAAAAGTGTTTTATATAAACTGATAAGCTAAACGTATGAGTCACCATTACAAAAAGCTTAAATAAATTATTTAAAGCACATCTAAGAGGCATTTTTTTGTGGATTCTACAGTTAGTAAAAAAATTCGGATTTAGGGCCAGGCTTTTTCCTATATCGATATCAATAATGTTATTTGTTAAATACTTTGATAAAAACTTTTTCTTAATTTCACCACGAACAATGACGGTGCTAAATCTGTTAAGTGGTGAAAGAATTTCCCCTAAACTTAAATATGATAATTCACCATCTGACCATTCCAGTCCATTTATGGTTTGACGATGAATGTTTTGTTGTTTAATCATTTCATGGTCCAATTCATTTAGATGATATGGAGGTTTGAAATGAAAGAAGTTTGGTGTTACTGTTCCGGCTTGCATAAACGCCAATTCCTTAATAAAAAGTTGTTTATTATTTCCGAAGAGATATTGAAAATCTACTATAACGCTCGAATTTCTGTCGATTGTGTTCATGTTGGTTTGAGATTTATTAAGAAACTGAATGAGTCAGTGATATTTTCCCCTTTATATACAACTCAATTCAATAAGAGTTCTTAGTTTATCAAAAGCATTCAACCCTAATGGACACGCTTCAATCAAAGAGAATTCGGTCTACGAGAAAGAAACAGGACCACGAAGTTATTTTCGGACTCGAATATTATGTAGTACATAATTTAAAGCTAAAATTCGGGCTTTCAACTACAAGAAAATTCACTCCAATGATCTGGATGCAGCAAAGCAAAAACAATTTCGTTGGTTTAGATAAAGATGAATGGATGCAATTAATTACATACAAGGAATATATTCAATTAAAACTTGATCAGTACGAATTCTTGATGCCTGATACAATTATAGACCATCCATTACTGACTTCTATTAACTGTAATTTTTGATTTCGGAAATCTGATAAGCAGTATGTTTTTATAATAAATCAGTTTGGAAACAAAATTGAATTTGATAGCGAGCCCTGGAGAGCACTTTTAAGATTAGGAATTTTTTTCACCACATTTTTATGTTGGAATACGATACTTAAGCAACAAATTACATTCCTTTATTATAAAAATATTATTCCTAAGTGCGCAGCCTTACAAAAATTTGATATTCAACTTTCAGATTTAGACGGTACCTATGATAGAAATGTGCAAATAGACTTAACTCGTTTATGCTTTGAAATTTCCAAGAAAATGTGTATTCAAATAAAACGCGATGTTCTTGAATATAACCAATCACTTTTAAATAAGCAATCATCCAAAAATAAAAAACAATATTAAAAATGAGTAAGCAACGAGTTGTTAATGAAATACATAAACCTGCTAGAAAAAACTTTACTCGCCGAAAATTCGTTCAAAAGGGAATTAATGACACGTGGCAAATAGACTTAGTTGAAATGATACCTTATTATAAAGAAAATAAAGGATTTAGATATTTGCTGACAGTGATTGACACGTTCTCCAAGTATGCATATGCAGTTCCTGTGAAGTCTAAGACATCTTTAGATGTGTCATCAGCAATGAAGAAAATATTTAAAATATCTAGACATAAACCTAAAAATATTCAATCTGATCAAGGAAAGGAGTTTTTCAATAGTACCTTTGGGGAGTTAATGCAACTAAATAACATAAACCATTACCATACATATACACATCTTAAGGCCTCTATTTGTGAACGTTTTAATAGAACGTTAAAATATCGTATGTGGAAAATGTTTAGTATGCAGGGTAATCATGTCTGGATTAATAATTTGCAAGACTTAGTAAATGATTACAATAATTCATATCACCGAACCATAAAAATGAAACCTATAGATGTAAACAAACAAAATGAAGTTTATTTTAAAAACAGCTTATAATATTTGTAAGGTATTCCCTAAACACAAGTTTTCCATAGGTGAGCCTGTAAGAATAAGTAAATATAAAGGTATTTTTTCAAAGGGATATGAACCTAACTGGACAACTGAAGTTTTTAAAATTTTAAAAGTAAAGTCAACTAATCCTGTAACATATGAACTGGACGACTATCAGGGGAATATTATTAAAGGATCATTTTATGATCAAGAACTCCAAAAAGTGAAAGATGAAAATGCTTTTTTAGTGGAGAAAATAATCCGAAGAAAAAAGGATCAAGTTTTTGTTAAATGGTTGGGGTTTGATGAAACGCACAATTCATGGATAGATAAAAAGTGTTTATTAAAATAATTAAACAAAAAATAGTTGTATCACATTTAATTTTTTTTATTTTTTTAGCATTTACAATATAGTTTAAATTATATACAATTTCCAAATATATAATATTATGCTTATTTATACAATATTTTGTGTATGATTAATTATATCTAAAATGTTCTTAATTTCATAGTGATTATGAGCTAATGTTGAAATATTATTAGGTAATATAAATCTTTTATCATCCTTACAATTTAAACTTATCTTATTTACAATTTCAGTATAAATTTTATGTCCTCTACTTCTAATAACTCTCTGTTCTCTATAATACGTTTTTTTATGTTTAATACATTCAATATAATGATCATGCGATAATCTCTTTACTACTGACTTTTTTACTCCTTTAACCTTTTTTATGTTATAGTCAGTACTATCATCTTTTGCTACTAAATAGGAGTATGCTTTCGCTTTTAAACCTGCAAACGAGGTCATTATTCGACCTGCATTCTCATCTTTCATTAAACCTAGTTCTTTGTTATTAGCGCAACTTATACCAAATCTGTTTGAGTCTTGATAATTTGATGTATCAAAGCGACTAGGATTGTTTTTAATTAAATCATAAAAATCTTCTTCTGATGAGATAATAAATGAATCTGTATCCACATAGAGTATTTTTGATGATGGACATTTTATAGAATGAAAATTATAGAAATAGTCATACATTAACCATTTTGACAGTTCTAATACACTAACTCCTATGTATATGGGCTTATCATAAACAATTTTAGTTTTTGTTTCCTCAATGGCAGCTAAATTACCTGCAAAGATTTCAACACTGTGGAAATTATGTCTAGCTATTCGTTGTCTAAACCCTGCTGAATTCTGTCTTGACTGATAATGTTTTACTAAAGCAACCTCCCGACGCTTTTCTACATTTTACATCGTTTTTCCATACACGGCATTAACCATTAATTTAAAAAAGTTTATTTCGAACTCATTCTTTGCTTTTTTTCTACGTGATGTATTTAGGTCAATATAAGGCTTTAGCCAACTGGACTGCTTAAAAGATAATATTCGAGATATTCTTTCTAAAATCATACCCTGCTCTATACATAACTGCAGTTGTTTTAGATGTATTATATAATTTTTTTTATCCGATAAATCAGCTATTAGTTTTGCCTGCTTTCCTCCAGGTGGAATTTTATTTTCGGGGCAGACTATTATGTTTATTATGAATTTCCTTAGGATATTTTAGATCGACTTCTAAGATGTATCCTACATCACCGCATGCCGATATATTTGTAGCGTTGAATGAACAAATTTCCTCGTTAGTTAAAAATGTAAAATTAGAATATGGTAGTGGCTGACTCATTGCCCAACCATATAAATTGTTGGCGTCAATATACGCTAGGTAGTTTGTAGGCTCGCTAGACCTAAATTTGCTATTTAAATATTTATTGTTGGCTGTAGCGTTGAATACATTGGGTCAACCCTCCTCGAACTGCACTTTTTAAAAAATTATAAATATCAGGATCACTTATAAGTTCCAATTCTACCTTCGTGTATTTAAGCATTGCATCCCATGAAACTGAAGGAGCAGTTACGTAATTTATAGGGTCTAATCTATATACACCTGAGCAAAGATCCCTAAAATTTTCAAATACATCAGCAAGAATTAGAACATCGCTTTCCAAATATAATTTTAAGTAATCTTTAATACTATTACAATTAAACGTTCTCCAAACCTTCTGAGCAAAGTTATAATTCTCAACACTGCATTCCTCCTCATTTAGAGAATTAAAAAAATGTTCTCTCGAAGGAAGCTGAGGTTCCTTAAATTTTTCAAAACTATCTAAATAATCATAAGGAAATACTCCTTTTCGTCGTAGCATATCAAATTTTTTTATCTTGATATTTAGTGTTCAAATTTTTAAAATTGGATCTATCCATATAACTAGCTAGTTTTTCTAAGCTTGAGTTTAAAAATCTATTTGAATCAATATATCTAATTTTGTATTGATTTTGATAAAGTGGTCCTACTTTACATGTTTGAGTTAACGCAATATATAACTCTTTATTGCAAGGAATAGGCTTTATATCATCTTTTATGGATGTTACAAATAAATGTATATCATAACGAGACAAGTTATGAAACACTACCGGGAAAAAGGGATCGCTTAATCTAAATGTTTCCTTACACATCTTATGAATAGGTCCAACATACTTTCCTGAGAATTGGTTGAAATATTTTTCACGAACATTATCCACAATTGGTTTCTCGCAGGCATAGCAATTGTCGTGTTCCTGAGAGTCCTCATCCCAAATATCGAACTTGTAAATGGGTTTTTTACAAGATTTCCAGTACTTCTCATAAAGTTTTTCTGTCTTAGTCCGAAGCTCTTGGCAAAATTTTTCGATGCATTTTTCTCCTGAAATACCCAAATCGTCAAATACAATAATATTTACCTTCATATGTCCACATCTCATTTAGAAGAGGTTCGTATTTATGTACAACATAAAATGATGCTGCACATGGTATATGCCTCTGTGCTATAGTTGTCGATGATTTTGTTGGATCATTAAGATTTCAACTAAAATTTTCCAGAACAGCCTCGATGTCTGCATAAATTACCACTGGTGGTGATAGTTTTTTTGGAAAACTTTTAAAAACAGTTTTGCTTTTAGGTTCTGGATATAAAGCAGCAACTTTTCCACACTCCTTAGTGTCATGGATAGTATTTGTTGTTGAATAGAATGGCAAACAATTTTCGCAAAAGTATGCAGCACTATGTGATTTGCTGTGTTGTGAATAGCATAACTTTCTCATGCACATTATATATGCATAATGAATCATTGACATACTGTCACTATTAATGCCTAGTATGTTTATGTGGTGAGTCCGATTTTGTTGACTCCTCACTGTGGGTCCTACAACGTTTTTTCCATTGTTGTCAATTTCATAAATATTAATGCTGATATCATTATTAGCTTGCTCGAATCGTTTAACTCCTTTGTTTGTTATTGGAAATTCTATTCCAGAAAAATCCAATCTAACGCCTTCATAATATATGACGTCCTGCCTTATGTTACACTGATAGTATGATGGCGTTGTCAATCTTTCTCGAGCCAATTTTTTCATTGATGCCGTTGGAAATGTAGTGTTTATGTGCTTTTTATAGGCTAATGAAGATAAAACACACCACTTAAAACAAAAATCATCTTCATTTTTTACATTAATGATTGCATTTCGCAATTTAATTGTTTTGGGTGCTGGTATAAACCTATTTGCAGCAATATGTTCCAATTTAATTATAGTTAGCTCAAAATGTTTAAATTTTTTTATAGCCCAACCTGAATCCTTCTCCTGGAATTCACTACTCAAATTAATCAAGTTTTCAAGGGCATCATTTAAGTGTTCATCAATTGAATCAATTTCATATATAGCCCTGTATGACGTTATGAAATGCTTCATTGTTTCCATCAAGGTTTCGTCCTCAGTTTGCTTTACATACAATCCATATACTTTTAAATTGTACTTCACTGATTTGTACTCACTCATACAGTGACGCAATAGGTTTACTATATCATTTTTACAATCCATGTAAAAATCTTTCAAATCAATCTTATCACTTTTATCAGAGTGAATACGATATGATTTTAAGGGAAACTTCGACTCAGTTGAAATTAAAATGACGTTTTCATTTTCCTCTAGTTGCGCTACTATTGCATTCTTATGCTTTTCTGAGATTATGTGACGCAATTCTCTAGACGTAGGATAACTTTCACCGCAAATTGCACAATCAATATTTCCAAATCCAATCGAAGGTTCCATTCTCGGACGTTTTGAGGCTGCTGACGTTGATGGTCCTTGGTAATCACTTGAGGTTGATCCTCTGCTCATAAGAACCTCAAAAGCATTTCGAGGTCCCAAGCATTTCTCATAATGAGAATCAAATTGTATGAAGTCGACGGACTTAGAGCACAGGTCACACACTACAGTATTTGGAGAGCCCGAGCATCTCCCATAATGGAATTCAAACTCCTTAACATTAACGAATTTGTTACACAGGTCACACAACACGCTTGATGCCATTTTTAGTTTTAAAGGTTTTTGTTTTAAATCTCTACTCACTGTCACTATTGGAATAGTACTAAGGGTTTTTTGCTAAATGACCCTCTATTTATCAACCAAACTCCTACCTAGTATTTTGTATACAAAAACCTGTTTCATCGATTCCTACAAGGACTATGTATTAATAGAATATGAAATTGAACCAATAAATACACCTGTACCTGTATTCTACCTGAAATCCACTTATTGTTTTTGTGTAATCCTAACTTGGAAACCAGTTTCAAACGAATCCTCTGATTCTCTTTGCGGGATGTAACATGTAATCCTAACTTGGAAAACCAGTTTCAAACGAATCCCCTGATTCTCTTTGAGGGATGTAACGTGTAATAAGAGGAAGCGAAATTCAACCAATCAAAAGTAAAAACGAAACCATTGAGAATAAATATTTATTATTTTTAGACAAATACATAAAATATTTATATTATAACTATAATCGTAATATTAAAATTCATCCTCAGCTCTTTCCACCGCAGCTATTAATTCAGCGTCATCTTCATCCCGAAGTAGTTCCTGGAGGTGATGCCTTTCATCAACCAAATCAAAAATGTCGTCATCATCCGGGAAAACGTATGATGAATAAGGATTCGACATTGCAATTATGGAATAATCATCATCCCATTGAATCTCATACATAGCATTTAAATTCTCGAGATCTCTTGCAATTATGGAATCATCATCATCCCATTGAATCTCATACAAAGCATTTAAATTCTCGAGCTCTCTCTCCAGAGCGTTTTGAGTCTTAATCCCAAAAATCAAGGACAGGTCCACGGAGTCTGGCTGAGAGTCAAGATTTATGGGTGATTCCGGTTGTGAATTTACGAAAATGATCTCAAGGTCATCCATCTTTGTTCACAGTTAGACCTAGACACCTAAAAACAGGAATCCCTTTTCATTACTACTTGGGTGGCGCCCCCTATCGGCGAAAATGTGAACTAACTTTAATGCAGAGTCTCGAAAATCATGTGCAAAAAACGCAGCGAGAAACTCAGCCACTATCTGCTGCACCTTCCACCGAAAGATTGCAGACTGATGGTGGGAATACTGACAGGTCACTGCCTGGCCGCATCACACGCAGCCAAACTAAACATCACCGACAGGAGCAGCTGCAGGAAATGCAAGGACCTTGGGGCTATAGAAACCCTGGAACATCTAATCTTCAGCTGCCCGGCTCTCTCACAGGCCAGGATAAGGTACCTGGGCGCAGCGACGCTGACATGGCTAGAGGATGCCGCCAGGAGGTCGCCACGAGAACTGCTGGCCTTCGCCAAGGTGATAGGTGATATAAAACCATCACTAGCACCCGCGTAACAAGGTCCATAATCAACCGGATTACTAAGGGCCATACTGGCCTATGAGAGACCCCAGGAGGGTCGTCCGGGTTAACCTAACCTAACCTAACCTAACCTAATGAAATTATTATTTTTTTATTTTTTTTTTTTTTTGGCTTTATCTAAAAGAATTTTTTGATTTATTTTTATGAATACTATAATAATTTTGTTTTTGTGTTTGTTTTATATGGATAGATTAAACATGTTTTATTCATAGGACATGGCATAAAAATATATATATCCTTATGAACTGTCTGTTTCCTATTTCTTTTGTCAGAGATTACTGTATTATCTCTTTCTTCTATGCTTTCTACCTCATAGGGCCCTGTGTATTTAAAGTCTAATTTATGTCCTACTTCATTTTTTAATAAGACCCTATCTCCTATTGATATATCTATGTTTTTGATTTTTAAATCGTGTCGTTCCTTATTTCTTTTCCTCTGTTCTTCTAACATAATCCTAGCTCTTTTATATGATACCTCTAATCTGTATTTACTCTCTTTAGCATAATCGTCTATTTTGTAGAGTACTTCTATATTGCTTATACTATTAAAATTTTTTGGTAAATTACTTGATTTACCGAATACTAATTCATATGGACAATAATCATGTGCCATTGATCGGGTCGTGCTAAAACAAAAAACGAAATATTGAAGCCATACGACCCAATCAGTTTTGTCTACTGATATGAAGGAGCGTAGGTACTCATTGAAAGTTCTATGACCTCTTTCGATTGTTCCAACTGTCTGTCAAATATAGCAACTGGTATAGCAACTAGATATTTAGTTAAGTAACATATTAGTGTGACTGCGTATTCATTTCCATTCTCTGATTTTGGTAGCGGACCTATAGTGACCACTATCACTCTATCGAATGCATGTAACGGTGTCTCGGTGATTGTTAATGGGGTCTTGATGTGCTTCGTTGTTTTAGCTTTCTGGCATTTTTGACATTTTCGTATGTACTTAGTTATATCTCGAGTCATACCTTTCCAATAATAATGTCTTTTGACCTTGGCCAAGGTTTTAGTGATGCCTGTGTGACCTCCTTGTATGGGATCGTCATGGTATGTAGACAAAATAGCTTCCTTTTCTTGATCATTTTCTATTAGGGTCACCTGGTTGAGTAGTGCTACTCTTAATGTTTTCAATTTTTTATTGCCCATTTTTTTTTAAATTATCTATTGAAACATACATGTTCAAAGATATTTTCCCATATTTCCCCTCCAAAAAATTAACATTTTTCAGGATGTAGCTTTAAGTTATATTTCCTGCATTTGTCAACATCAGTTAAGTTTTTAACCATATTCTTTTCGGAACAACCAATTACTACTAAGTCATCCATATAAAGGAATGCTTGAGAAGGATCATGTCCAGAGAATGCTATAGTCATCATTCTCTGGAATGAATTGGGCGCTATTTTTATACCGAATGGTAATCGCGTGAAGCGATAAGAGCCATTGCTCGTTTAAAATGACGAGAGAGATATCTCTTGAACTATTGTCGAGTTCAATTTGGCGAAAACCTCACATTAAGTCAAGGCATGAAACATATTTTGCTCTACCTAACTGATCTAATATATTATCAATTCTAGGTAGTGGGAACTTATAGGTCAACAGCTTTTTGTTGATTTGACGATAGTCAATTACTAATCGCCATCTTCTCTCATTGGAATCTGAATGGGATTTCTTTGGGACTAATATAAGTGGGCTATTATATTCTATTATATTTTCGTCGATTAACTTCTGTAATTAGGCTGGAATTTCATCTTTTTGGCTGTGAGGACTTTTATAATTTTGTATATATACTGGTTCATCATCTTTTAATCTTAGCTTTTGTTTATAGAAGTTATTAGTTGAAATTAGTTCGGTTTCTAGTCCGAATATGTGTATATATGTCATAGTCTCTGAGATCTTGGCGCTAATGAAGACGGACGGACAGACGGAAGGACGGACTCGACTATTTATGCTGTTCAAGAATATATATACATTTTTGGGTCGGAAACGCTTCCTTCTAGGCGTTACACACACATCAGTTATCACCACAAATCTGATGAACCCCTTTACTCTTCGAGTACTTAATGTGTGGGCGAAAGGGGGCGTGGCGAAATTTTGAAATACACTTTGAGTAGTGGGATAACCACAGGAGACTGAATACAAAACGTGGTTGCTCTAGTTTTCATAGTCTCTGAGATCTAGGCGCTAATGAAGACGGACGGACAAACAGTCGGACGGACGGACAGACGGAAGGACGGACTCGACTATTTATGCTGTTCAAGAATACATATACATTTTTGGGTCGGAAACGCTTCCTTCTGGGCGTTACACACACATCAGTTATCACCACAAATCGAATGTCGAGTACTTAATGTAAAAAGATGGATCTATTCGCATTTGTGGAGACTACAAATCAACTACCTCTAGTACCAGGCAACTAGTTAGGCACCGATGCTGCACATTTCTCACGTACCTGGTTCCAGTTCGTTTCCCCGACAATGTATTTTTAGCGGAGAATTTAACACACGCATGTCCTAGGGCGGAACCATTTCTAGTTCCACTATCGAACCTGTGAACTAGTTTCTCAAGAGCTAGTTCGGGCCTAGTCACCAGTAGAAAGCCAGAAACTTGTTCCCGTATCGACCCCCCTTCGATTACCTGTGAACTAGTTGCTCAGGAGCTAGTTTGGGCCTAGTTACCAGTAGAAAGCCAGAAACTTGTTCCCGTATCGACCCCCCTTCGATTACCTGTGAACTAGTTGCTCAGGAGCTAGTTCGGACCTAGTTACTAGTAGAAAACCAGCAACAAGTTCCCGTATCAACCCCCCTTCAGTTACTAGGAGCCTAGTTCCGAAATAAAAATACAAATTCGTTCAATATCAATGTATGCATATATAATTTGGAAACGTATTAAATCTATATTATTTAGCTGCCTTACGCACTTCTTTTTAAAAACTCGTTTTTTCATCCGTTGCATCGCCTTACGAAGCGATGCCTCCCCGGCTTCGTCTCCAGGTGGAATACATTCTGTAATTAATTTTTTGGTAAATTGAATTATTATTATTAATTAGGAGTGTAAATAGTATTTTACCTAGCAAAGCGTCATAAAATTCTTTAAGCGACCTGAGGGACTGCTTTCCTTGGACTCCATCGACATTGTACGCCAGAACAATTTCCTCACTTGTAATATAATTTAAATTGTTGACAATGCCTCCCGGCTGTATTGTAGTATCGTGTTCCTTTAGTAGTTAAGAAGTCACAGTTTTGGTTGATACAATCACGACACGACTGGTCGGATTGAAGTTTATTTCTTGAATAAATCGTACAATTCTCCTTATGGATTAGCTTAGCCTAACGCTGCCCATTGCTACGCTGGCGAAGCCAGCAGCGGAGCAGCGGCATACATAAGTATATGTATGCTAAGCAACGGAAACGTTGCTGAAGAACGGAGAGTCGCATGCACATAGTATATTATGTATCTACGGTCAGAACCCTACATTTATGCTGACTAGGTTCTGGCCGTTGCCCACTACATTCAAGAGCGATCGTATTACGTTGCTCTGGGAATGCGTTGGGCTCTTCGGAATTTATGTCAGCGACAAAGTGTCGCTGATGGATTTGTGTTTATGCAATAAAGTATTCCAGTTAATTTGTTACTGTGTACAGTGTACCTCGATAGATGTGCATACTACATCTTCCTCCTTTTGAAAATTAACGTTACCTAGTGAAATTATTATTATTATTTTTTTTTTTTTGGCTTTATCTAAAAGAATTTTTTGATTTATTTTTATGAATACTATAATAATTTTGTTTTTGTGTTTGTTTTATATGGATAGATTAAACATGTTTTATTCATAGGACATGGCATAAAAATATATATATCCTTATGAACTGTCTGTTTCCTATTTCTTTTGTCAGAGATTACTGTATTATCTCTTTCTTCTATGCTTTCTACCTCATAGGGCCCTGTGTATTTAAAGTCTAATTTATGTCCTACTTCATTTTTTAATAAGACCCTATCTCCTATTGATATATCTATGTTTTTGATTTTTAAATCGTGTCGTTCCTTATTTCTTTTCCTCTGTTCTTCTAACATAATCCTAGCTCTTTTATATGATACCTCTAATCTGTATTTACTCTCTTTAGCATAATCGTCTATTTTGTAGAGTACTTCTATATTGCTTATACTATTAAAATTTTTTGGTAAATTACTTGATTTACCGAATACTAATTCATATGGACAATAATCATGTGCCATTGATCGGGTCGTGCTAAAACAAAAAACGAAATATTGAAGCCATACGACCCAATCAGTTTTGTCTACTGATATGAAGGAGCGTAGGTACTCATTGAAAGTTCTATGACTTCTTTCGATTGTTCCAACTGTCTGTCAAATATAGCAACTGGTATAGCAACTAGATATTTAGTTAAGTAACATATTAGTGTGACTGCGTATTCATTTCCATTCTCTGATTTTGGTAGCGGACCTATAGTGACCACTATCACTCTATCGAATGCATGTAACGGTGTCTCGGTGATTGTTAATGGGGTCTTGATGTGCTTCGTTGTTTTAGCTTTCTGGCATTTTTGACATTTTCGTATGTACTTAGTTATATCTCGAGTCATACCTTTCCAATAATAATGTCTTTTGACCTTGGCCAAGGTTTTAGTGATGCCTGTGTGACCTCCTTGTATGGGATCGTCATGGTATGTAGACAAAATAGCTTCCTTTTCTTGATCATTTTCTATTAGGGTCACCTGGTTGAGTAGTGCTACTCTTAATGTTTTCAATTTTTTATATCCCATTTTTTTTGAAATTATCTATTGAAACATACATGTTCAAAGATATTTTCCCATATTTCCCCTCCAAAAAATTAACATTTTTCAGGATGTAGCTTTAAGTTATATTTCCTGCATTTGTCAACAACATCAGTTAAGTTTTTAACCATATTCTTTTCGGAACAACCACTATCGAACCTGTGAACTAGTTTCTCAAGAGCTAGTTCGGGGCTAGTCACCAGTAGAAAACCAGCAACTAGTTCCCGTATCAACCCCGCTTCGATTACCTGTGAACTAGTTTCTCAAATGCTAGTTTGGGCCTAGTTACCAGTAGAAAGCCAGCAACTAGTTCCCGTATTAACCCCCCTTCGATTACCTGTGAACTAGTTCCCTTTTCCCTTCCCAATGGCCACTTGAGGGGAGGCAGGTTCTCGTTTTTTGCGAGAACTACGTCGCCGACGCTGAGACTAGGCTGGCCAGTTCTCCACTTAGCTCTCTCCTGAAGAAGGGTGAAGTACTCCTCTCGCCCGCGGTACCAAAACGTCTGCTGCCTTAGCGGACCAAATCTCCCTTGGCTGACCACGAGTACAAATGAACTGCTTGAGCACGCTAATGAACGCTGGCGTTTACAAATCCTGCACAAGCTCCAAATGCACGGCCTTGGTGGCAAAACAAATAAATACGCAAGTGTAGCATTTGATGGGTGGTCTGGTCCGCACCTCACTCTTGTAAAAATGGACCACAAAAATTCGCGCAAATTGCATTCACACGCTCCTTTGGCAGGTCAGCCATGATATGCTGAAGTAAGCGCGGCTTGGCCTTAAAACATCTTGTGCAGCGATTTACGACATTTGCCACCGTCTTGCGTCCTCCAATTGGCCAATACTCATGACGAATTAGTGCGATTAATGATCGTGGTCCAGCGTGCAAGTTCCGCTCACGAAAATGCACAATTACAGCTGAAGTGAAGGGATGACGCCTTGGAAGAATAACTAGATGCCGCGCGTTGAAATAAATTGATGAGTTCGCCAACCGTCCACCGACGCGTAATAGTCCATGTTCATCCAGAAATGGTGCGAACGACAAAATAGAGCTCGACGGCTGCACCTGCTCTCCATCCCGCAAAGCCTTGTAGTAAATCCATAACTGCACTCTCTGTATTGAACGAATGAGTAATACTTCACAAGTTGTGTGCCACCAACGATGTCATCCACTGTTAATCCCGATGACTTTTTACGCCTCACAAATTTGAAGACGTATGCAAAGGTGCGCTGAAGCTTTCCGAAGGAATTGGTAAATTTCCGGCCATCAGAGAGTTCTACGAATGGGCAAACTGCAATGAGGACTCTCTTGCGAAGCTCCAGTGTCGGCAGGTCTTGTGTAGATGACGATGGCCACATCAGTTTTTCAATTCGAAGAAAGAGTAGCCCGTGGGACCAAAGATGCGATTCCAAAAGTTCCGATGGCCGAGCGCCTCTGGATAAGATATCCGCAGGGTTCTGAGCGGTTGGAACGTAGCGCCATTCCATCTGAGCAGTCCGCTCCGGAATGGCCGAAGCCCGATTTGCTACGAAGACGTTAAAACTTGATGGGTCATTGCGAATCCACGACAACGCAGTTGTGGAGTCGGAACAGCAATAGAAGCAATAGAACAGCAATAGAATAATTTAAGTTGGTGTATCTCACTGATCAATTGAGAAAGTAGGTCAGCGTCACATAACTCCAACTTGGGCACCGTCAATACCTTGACAGGGGCGACACAAGACTTCGCACAGAAAAGTTGCACGTATGCGCCATTCTTGGTCCTTGCGACGATATAAATACATGCGCCATACGCGTCTAGACTGGCATCACAAAAACCATGAACCTCCACCTTTGACCTGGGACACAATGCGAGGCGAGGAAACCTAAAACACTGAGGGGAAGACAAGTTCTCGCAAAAAGTGATCCACACTGACGAAAGAGACTGGGGTAGACCCTCATCCCATTGGAGTCGCTCCTTCCACACCAGATGAAAAAAAATCTTTGTAAAATCTTTGTAAAATCGGTGCCATCGTCGAAACTCAGCAGCGTTTCTTTATCTTTGTCAGGAACTCCTTCAAGCACGGCAGGAACGTTGGAGCACCATTTCCGAATTGGGAATTTTCCCCGTGCCAGCAACTGGGATGTCTGCTTCATCTTCTCACGCACTTCCTCTACAGATCCTCCACCAGTCATCAAATTATGGACATAAAAATTGGACGCCAACACTTCCGAGCCAATAGGGAATGACGATTTTTCTTCTTCGGCCAATCGGGGCATCGCACGAATTGCAAGATAGGAAACTGGCTTGGTCCCATACGTGACTGTGTCGAGTTTAAACGTCTTTACATTTTCCTGAAGCGAATCTCTCCATAAGATGCACTGAAGGTAATTATCTAGCTCAGTTACCCGGACACACCTGTACATCTTGCAGATGTCCTCAGTCAGCGCAATTGGGAACGTACGGAAACGCTGTAATGTATGTAGAAGCTTTGGTTGGATAGTAGGCCCAGCAATTAGAACCTTGTTTAGAGAAAACCCCGTTGAAGTTGTTGCAGATCCATCGAACACAACCCGCAGTTTGGTAGTTGTGCTGTCTTCCTTAAGCACGCAATGATGTGGCAAAAAATATCGACAGCGACTGAATAGTTCTGATTCTACCAACGACATGTGATTAAGTTCTTGGTACTCGCGGATGAAAGAGGAGTACTGAGACCTTATCTGCGGCCGATGCCCAAGTTTCCGCTTCAAGTTGAGGAAACGGCGATATGCTTGCATATACGAATCACCCAAGATATCCAAACTTCTTTTGATGGGCAACTTCACAGCGAACTCTCCAGATGACAAGCGCGAGAAATTAGCTTTTAAGTGCTCCTCACAATCAATATCCTCCTGCTTGACCGTCACAGAAACTTCAGTGGAACTTTCTATCTCCCACAACCGCCTCAGCAGCATTTCTACTTGATCGAGGGACTCATAACCTGTGTCGGATGAGCACCGAGACCCCAACAAGGCTGTTTTACGAGGTTGCTGGCCACCTCCTGAAAACACCCATCCAAGGCGAGTCTTCAGAAGCGATGGAAAGCATGTTGCCAATTTGATTTGACCAACGCACAGAAGGTCAAAGAAGAGACTAGCCCCAATAAGCAGTTCAATACGCTGCGGCCTGAAGAACTGCGGATCCACCAGTGGGATGTTCTGCGGAATCTTCCAGTCGGAAATGTCTACTGAAAAGCTGAGACTAGATGTTATGAGGTGCATTTGTGACCCGGAATCCAAGTGTGACCGACATGGCACGAGAGATCAAGCGCGATCTTTCAACAAAACCACTGCAGTGGCTAAGAGTACGACATCATTGCAAGAATTGTGAGCTATCAGGGCGGTGGCTGAAGCCTGTGAATGAACTTCAGGGTGCGGTGATGACGAGACAGCAGACTCCGATTGCGAGCGTCTGTCTTTGAAATGCAATAACGTGTGATGTTTGATCCCACAATGGCGACAAGTTGAGGACCTGCAGGGGCGAATTTGATAGCCGGGCTTCAGGCAATTCATGCAAAGACTGAGTTTCTTCACCTCTAGTAGGCGCAGTGAAGGCGAGAGATTTAAAAACAAGGTGCAGGTATAAATACTATGGCCAGTAGTATTGCAAAAAACACAGTCAATAGCAACCGATTCATTCGCTACGAAGGAACTCTTACTGTTGTTAAATGTTTTTTTATTCTTTCCCACCTGAATGCCGGACGCATACATTGCCCTAGTGTGCTCCTGATTCTCCAACTTCTGACATCTTTGCTCCAGAAACTCGGTGAATTGCTCGGCTGTGGGTATACTATCCAGTGACGGAGTGTCCTCCCACTTGGCTTGTGTGGCATTGTCTACCCTCTGCAGCAGGCTATATATTATAATACAGTGAGCAATCTGTTCCTTTGTCCCAATATTTTTTAAGGCTCGCAGATTGCCAATTGCGGTATCTGTCAAGAACCGGAGTTGAGATGCAGACGACTCCTCAACGCGCTGCACACCCAGAATGTCATTGACGTGTGCCTGAAAAATTAGCCGCTTATTATTAAAATGTCTGTTCAGCAAATCTAAAGCGATGGGATAGCTGGCGTGGCAAAATTCCAACGACGAGAGCGTGTCTAGAGCCGGTCCTTTTAGGCAGGATCGTAGATGCTGCAATTTCTCCACATTCGTCAAGTCAGGCTCCTTGTCGATTATCGAGGAAAACATGCTCCAAAAGCCGGAGTACTGTGAGTAGCCCCCACTGAATTCTAGAAGCTTTAACTCCGGTAGGCGATGGCGATGCTGAATTAAAATCGTAGCCGGGGCTTCTGAAAAATGGTCCGTCCGCATTGTTGAGCAAGGGTGCATTGTGGGCTGCCGCTTGTTCAACTCATGCTTAGTTCTGATCTCCAGCATGACCACGCACTCGTCAAACTCTTCTCTTAAGGAAGTACCGATCTCATCAAGATCGATTCTTTCCAGAGCATCATGATGCTCATTGAAAGACACGACAAGATCCAATACA
Organism: Drosophila affinis; assembly: GCA_037356375.1. Lineage (NCBI taxonomy): Eukaryota > Metazoa > Arthropoda > Insecta > Diptera > Drosophilidae > Drosophila > Drosophila affinis. Next base: position 21,475,120 of record JAZHFB010000003.1, read on the forward strand.
GACTTTAAGCGGACGTTTAATTCCTCCTCCTTGAGCTCACCAATCTTCTCTTTGCCGACGGCATTTTCAATACTCCGTGCTGCACTTAGCATATGTAGCTTGAACCTTACGCTCGAAGTAAGAAAGGTCTGCATTGAGGGACACGGGGGAATTGAAAGTGTTAGGGGAGGGTGTGTTATCAGAAGCCATTTCTTGTATTTGATACGGCAAACACAGAGGTCAATAGCCGGTGAATAACCTCGAACAGTTTTAACGGAACTTCAAATCGATCGAACGCTCGAACACACGGCCACAGACCAGCAGCGAGAGCTCGCAATTCGCCAAAAAAACCAACAATGTCAAACACACTGAGTGCACCAAAAACGAAATAACAGCAAACAGAAGGTAAAGCGGATGACGCGAGAACCGTTACTGTTTGTGCACAACCGCCGAACCGAACAACTGTGTTTTATGCAAATTAGGGAACGATATAATTGGATTTTTGTTTATATTGATGTAATTGTTTATCACGTCGGGGTCACCAAAAAAATGTTGAGCTATTGAGCTTCTTCAGCAGCTTACATTGCATAATTTAATTAAAAACAAAAGGGTTTGGATTCAATGTATGTGTGTATATTGTGTATATGCTTATGTTCAATTTGGTTCCTTAGCGAAAGAAAATACGATACGAAAAGTTGGCGATATGACGTTTGCGCACGAAGACGATCAAATTTTGAGTAAAAGCTGCTCCGAAAATGTGCCTCCCACGCAGAAAGGGCGATGTTGCGATAAAGAGTGCAGGGCGACAGCAAGCAACAAATAACTAAGAGAGATGCGCTCTTTATGCTGCCGTGTGCCGGCGCTAAGCCGAACAGAATTTTTTGATTTATTTTTATGAATACTATAATAATTTTGTTTTTGTGTTTGTTTTATATGTATATATATATAAATATTTTTTTTTTTTATGCCATGTCCTATGAATAAAACATTTTTAATCTATCCTTATGAACTGTCTGTTTCCTATTTCTTTTGTCAGAGATTACTATATTATCTCTTTCTTCTGTGCTTTCTACCTTATAGGGCCCTGTGTATTTAAAGCAGGGGTCGGCACGCAATACACTCACATGTTTTTGTGCGCTTGTGTGCGCAGACAAGAGACAAGAGCAACACGAAGGCAAAACGTTTCTTGCTTTGCACTGAAAGAAATGAATCCAGATAAGGAAAAATGTTTCACGCCAAACAAAAGAAAAAATAAGCAGGGGAAAAAAATCGTAGTAATAGAAAAATATAAAAAACAGCATCGTAAACAGCTAAAAACAAGAAAAAAAAACATTGCGCCCCGCCATCCATATTTTCTAAAAATAAAAAATCATGTTCCCACATTATATTGAACATTTTTGTCAGTGTACAATGTAATTTGCGCAGAAACATCATAAAGCTGCGCAGCGTGGTCTTCACCATTTGACTTCTAAACGAAAACTGATCATCTCTGTTGCCACAACGCTGAGGAACAGAATGCCGAAGCCGCATGTGCATAGGCCCGAAGACACACGATTCATTTTCTCTGTCGCCGCGGGACCTGAGCAGTAAGGCCGACGGTACACGAAGTGTACACGCTATGCGTGTGCCGACTGCGCTGCCCCGTGGGCTTTTTGCTATGCACATGGGATAGGACGCCGCCGACCCCTGCTTTAGATTGCTTATCTTAACTAGTTGGTCGGTACTGGTTGTATTCAGTAATCGGACAAATGCATTTTGTGTAGTTGCAACTGTGTTTGCAACATAAATGACAGTTTGAATTTCCTGGTTCGGGACTAGTACACTATCTTCACTTGAAGATAGGTCGAATTTTCGGACAACTTCGCATCTTGCTGGTCTTAGTATTGTATTATTACCAGAGCTATATGTTATTGGGACATGAATTGGAAAATTTATGTTATTTGGTCGGATTATGAGCCAATCTTCTGTCGGCTTAAAATCTATTTGACAATTAAATTTTTTAATGAAGTCGATGCCTATAATTCCATTGCATTGTATTGTAAATTGAGAGTCTACAATATGAAAACAGTGGGGGATTATATATTTGCTTGTCGGTACCTCAATGAAAGTTAGACCTTGGGATTGTATCACCCCTTTATCCCTTGAATATTAATTTTGTTATTTATTTGGATGTCTTGAAAGACATCGGAATTTTCTTTTAGCTTTCAAGAGCGATCGTATTACGTTGCGCTGGGAATTGTTTATGTCAGCGACAAAGTGTCGCTAATAGATTTGTGTTTTTGCAATAAAGTATTGCGGTCAATTTGTTACCCTCGATATATGTGCATAATACAGTACAATGGATTTCATTGCAGCTATCTGTAAATAAATACCATATTTAAGGATTAGACAGAGGAAAATGTCATCATTTACAGTTTGATTTACTTACATAAATGCTTTTATTTATTTTAATTTGTTCATTTATTCCGATAAGGTCGTCTATAGTTTTAATTGGAAAGAGTTTGTTGAGCTAATGAGCTTTTTCACTAGCTGTGTAGAATTAACGAGGGGGAACGTTGTGACGGCAAAGGCCGCGGCTCTACCTTATACCCGGTTCTCAGTATATACATACATATATGAGCTTACGATTTATGGAATTTATTATATGTTCTCAAAAGGGACGAATTAAATTTTGGGCAGAAAATAATATTTCAAAAATTTAAGTCAAACCATTTTAGGAATATTTATGCATGTTTACATTTCCACATGTATAACTACATATTTGAGACGTAAAAGTGTTTACGACAGAGAGAGAGAGGGCATGAGTCAGCGCTTGGCAGGCATTGCGTAGCCACTGAAATTTAATTTGTTTCTTCTGTCCATAATATTGATCCGATCGGATCCATATTCGGTAATCTGGTAGATATGGTAATTTTCCATGATTCTGCGTTTTTGGTTTTCATTTATCTTAAAAATTGTGGATTCTACAGATTTTTGTCCATTGTGGGGGCGGAAGGGGGCGTAGCAAAATTTTGAAATGCACTTATGCTGGTTTGGTATCACAGAAGTTTGGATAGAAAGTTTGGTTGCTCTAGCTCTTATAATCTCTGAGAACTAGGCGTCAAGAAATACGAATGGGCAAAGCAGATGGGGTCGCGTGTGAGAGAGAGCGAGAGGGAACGATGACTTTCAAAATGGTTTTCTTCATTGTAGCTATAATAATCCGATCTAATCCAGATTTAACACTCTGATAGAAATGGTTTTTCTCTATGATTCTGCGTTTTTAGTTTTCTTGTATCTTCAAAATTGTGTATGCCACAGACTTTCGTCCTTTGTGGGGTCGGAAGGGGCAGGGCGAAATTTTTAAATATACTTTGAGTAGTGTGATAACACAGAAGACTGAATACAAAACTTGGTTACTCTAGCTTCAATAGTCTATGAGATATAGGCGCAAATGAAGACGGACGGACAGACGGACGGACAGACAGGCATGGCTATATCGACTCGGCTATTGATGCTGATCAAGAATATATATACTTTATGGGTTCGGAAACGCTTCCTTCTGGGCGTTACACACAACCGTTATCCCCACAAATCTAATATACCCCTTACTCTTCGAGTACCGGGTATAAAAAACGGTTATAAGTTTTTTTGGTTACATACACATATGGTTTAATGCCAAATTTATTCGAGATAGGCGTATGTAGCTATGTGTGTAAGTCGACCGATGATAAAAACGTGCGAAGTGTATTTTATTTTGTCTCTTTGTGTACTCCTTCTTTGTGAACTTTTTTGTCTCTTGCATTCTACGAGCGCAAGTACAGTACAATATCACGATTAACTTACCACTTTGGTCCATTTTGCATGGCGTGCCACCGGCCAAAAATCACAGAGTCCGCACTGTATTGTAACTCTTTTTCGGGGTTTCTTCATATTTCCACGAGTTTACGGTTATTTGTCCTATTTGGAAACAAAACGAAGCCAGCTTCGTATTTCGGATCTGTTTAGACTGATCGGCGTTCGCTTCCCTCGTAACTAGTCGTTGATCTAGTACAGTGTAGTCGACGTAGACCTGGTCGATGTTCGCTTCTCCCGTTACTAGTTGGGTAGCTAGTTGCGCGGTAACCGAAGCGAAACTAGTTCGAGTAGGGTCAATTGACCCCTTTGGTTCTACATGGGTAGTATATAGTGGGAGACAAAATACGCGCTGTCTCGCTCGCACGAACTCAAGTGCTCTCGCGGACTTAAACATAGAATGAGCTTGCGTATAAGTGTGCGTACGAACAGAACAGCAAACACACATGTGTGTGTACGTGTGCTTTACCTCACGTACAGAGCGTTTGTCACTAGAGCGCTCTCTGTCTCTCGCGTATCAGTGAAGATTGCGTGGAAATCCACGCCGACAAAATAGAGTTGGTATGTGTAAATATATATGTACATATGTTGTATAGCACATGCAATTAAAGTGTTGTTGTTTCATTTTTAAAATTTGCCAACATATTTTTTAGATTGGTGTCGATTAAAGTCGACTGCGTAAGCCGTTTGGAACGCTCTATTGTCGGCATCAATTGTCAACTATTTTATGGAGGAGAACTTCAAATTTATACGCTTGTGATGAAGGAGGTTCGCGTGCAGCAGACCAGCTCAAGCCTGACGAACATAATTAAGGAGGTGTTTGACAGCTATAATTTATCGCTCCAGCGAGCTTCTGCATGAACAATGTAGGGCGGATTTGGACAACGACGATTCTGACGGCGACGCAGCTAGTGAGTGTATACCGGAAGGTACAATCATTTTGGATAACGTTGATGAGATAGATGAGGGAATAATGACAGTTTGGTGTGCTGCGCATACTTTAAACCTTGTCGTCAACGATTCTTTTAAAGAAGTCAAGGTTTACATTTCGCGTATAAGATATGTTTGTAAAAAATTGCACACGGCTACAATAATTAATCTTTTACGCCTGCAAAATTAAAAAAAAAACATTTTTAGACTGAGCCACTCGATGGAATTCCACGTTTCAAATGTGCGAACCATTACTAACTCTAAAATCTTAAAAGATTTGCAATTAAAATCATCTGAATGGAAGGCCGTGGAAAATATTTGCAGTTTACTTCTACCAATTTATAAAACTTCATTGAAATTGCAAAATGCTAAGTTGCTGTTAAGTGACTTTTTTTATGCATGGTTCTCCTGCAAATCTAATCTAAAAAAGACAACTGCACAACATTCATCAATTCTGGCTTGAAAAGAGGTCGGCAATTTTAAATGTAATTCCCGTTACAACTGCAGTATATTTAGACCCCTATCTATCTAACCCTAGCTATCAAACGCAGTTTTTACACTTGTGGGCAAAAACAGGCTGCAAGACAACATATAAGACAGTTAAACAGCCGATTGCAATCTTTTGACGAAAGTCTTAACATTTCAGCAGTAAATGATTCTACTTCAGATTGTGAAGAGGAAACTTTTATGAAAAGCATTGTGAGAAACCAAGCCACAACGAAAAAATTCGTTTATACCTTTAATACATCTTTTGAAGAAATTCCTCGAATGCTTCCCCATGCAGTTTTAAGGTTTTGGGAAAATTACAGCAAAACAGATTTGAAAGATTTGGCGGTTCCGGCAACTCAAACTTCTGTAGAGAGAGCCTTTTCCTCCCTCAAATTGGTGTTGTCGGACAAAAGGGCATGAATTAATGAAAACGTCCTGGAGGGTATGTTAATAAACTTAAATTGAATATTATTTATAAAGATTTATTTGTATAAAACATGGTTTGAACTAAGTTAACTTCAAATACCTTTGAAATGCAAGGAATAAAGTAAATAAAATGATTTATTATTATTTTTTTTATAGTATTAAACATTTTTATTATTATTTTTATTTCTTTAATCATGGTTTGAAACAAGTTAAATTCAAATACCTTTTAAATGCAACGAATGCAGTAAAATAAAATTATTTATTTGTATGAAACATGGATGCTCTTTATCTTTTCATTTATTTTACTTTACGAACCCTGGTTTGGAACCAAACCCGAAGTTCCAAAATATTCAAAACCTGGTATGGAACCTCTGCGAATTTTCAACAAAGGGTTCGGCACCCGAACCGAACCCTGGCCGTTTTTCAGGGGCTTGCAGCTCTGTAAGCTACTATATATTTTTTTTGGCCTAACAATGAAAAAACTAGCTTTTTGCGGTTGAAAACGGTGTATTGGTTTTACAAATATTTTCCAAGAAAATTAATACCTATTTTGTAACGTTTTAACCTATTTTCCCAGCGATTTTGGAACTCAGAAGGCTATATCTCTAAAACAAGTTTACTTTAATAAGCCTCTCTTGGCGACAAAAACTGTAGACCACTCAATTTTTAGTTTGCAAATGGGTCTAAATAGTTAGACTTATATGTCAAAATGTCAGGAATTGTTAGAAAGGTAGATGACCCCTTGAATCGATATTGTGGTCATAAAATGTGTCGAGTGGGGCTATGTGTGACAGCTCAGATTGTGCCTGGTTTTCCTCAATTCTATAATAACTCCCAAATACAAAGTGGTTAATTACCACACGGAATTGCAGAGAGATCAGTGTTTGATATTTTTAAACAAACTGGCGACCGGTTGATTTAAATTGGTCAGTTGCGAACAAATGTTTGGATTTTGACTTGTTTTAAAACACTCATACCGTTATAGTTTTGTTTCGCACTCAAATGTACAGTGACTCAGACCATCAATGATGCAGTGTCAAATAAAAGTTAAATTGGCTTCCATAAAGTTATTACTCATTATTTTCAACAATTCCAATAACCGACGATAGGTAGGTACCAAAACCAATATTTGATCCTTAAATACTGGGGTTTCCCCACCTGTAAGATCGTATTATGCAAAACAGTAGCCCAATAAGAGGTACGAGCTTGTTTGGTGCTGTCCTTTTTTGGACACCTGCGAGTCATAAAACCCCGGTTTTTGCAGAATTTTGCTTATTTTTGGTATAAATAGGCTTCTTTCTAATGAGATTAGTCTTAATCTGCATCTGGAGTGTGACAAGCCAAAAACAACAATGGGTAAACGCATATTCTTGCGTCTATATAAGTGCACTCCTCCCGCACCGACATCCATACATACAAGCAGCAATAGCGGTGCCTTCTTTCGTTTCGTTTTGTCGTGTTCCCCTCTCCACCGTTGCACGCGTTGTTATTTTTGTTGGGAGAGAAGGTTATTGGCGCCGTTCTTGCGCATAACGAAGCTACCCTGTATTGTGAGGCTATATCGATTTTGGTGGTGGCTTGTCAAGTGACGCGCTACCCTACTTTCGGCGGGTATATTGTTTTTGGCGTCACTTGCCACCGACTCCCAATAATAGTGCCTGATCACCGTAGTATATCCAAGCGCCTCCGACTTGCCAACAAATTATTACCACAGGGTTGTTGGGTCCCTTTTCCGTGTCCATCCGCCCGACACTTCCGCTTCCGTTTCGTTGTTCTCAGCGGGTGAGGTCAGAACATGCCCACTGGTGACGAGAACAGCAAAAAACTTTGGCCATTGCCTGCTCCAGGTAGTAGGACAACACGCAGTGGTTCCGCCCCAGGAACACCTACCTCGGTGACTAAACCTATAAAGTTACCCGGTATGCTTAAACCGAGTTCGAGTTCCGCGGTAAAGAGCAAAACGGTCCCGTTCCCTTCACCTGTCACGCTAAAGGTGCCAGCTCTTCCACCTACCAGCCCCAGCGAAATTGGTAGCAGCCATCGGCAGGCAGCCCATTTTGAAAGACCGCTTTAGCGCTTCCGGTACCAGCACGCCAACCTCCGCTATCGCTCAGGTCCGTAGAGACCGCTTACAGAGCATGTGGGCAATGGTGGACGCTGAATTCGAGGCCTGTTCCATAGCGTCGGTTGACGAGGATCCTGACACCCAACTAGAGATCCAAGCCATGTACGACACGTGCTACGACGACTATGAACGGTGCCTAGACGACCTTACGGTTCGATCGGCCACCCCAGTAGTCCGTTCTCCTGCACAGCCGGACTCCAATGGCGACTGTCGACTGCCACCCTGTGACATCGAAGTTTTCACGGGGGATTACGTTCGATAGCCCACTTTTCTGGACCTCTTCACAGCCATTTATATTCATAATACTAGACTCCCACCCGTAGAAAAGCTGTACCAATTAATTACGAAGACCAGTGGCGATCCAAAAGCCATCGTGGAAAAATCTCCGTTGACCAACGACGGCTTCGAGGCGGAATGGAATTCCCCCCGTGACCGGTATGAGAACAACCGGCTCCTGGTGACCAACCAGATTTATATTCTCCTCTCGCTGTCCTCAGTTTTTTCCGAATCGAGTCGTGCTCTGAAGAGCTCCAAGGGAAGATCCACGGAGTGCTAACCGCACTGGAGCATTCCAAGGTCTCTACCGAAAACTGGGACAGTTTGTTGGTAACCCAAGTGCCCAAGTTGACCCGTGGGAAGACTCCGTCACCACGAAGAAAGAGATGCCCCCATGGAAGGAGATGGACTCCTTCCTGAGTCATAGGTATCTGACTTTGGAGGCCATCGAGGGCAACCCGTCCCATTCACCCAGTTCGAAAAGCGACCCGAACCCGCCACCCTCTAGAACTAATCCGTTCCGGTCCCAAGGGAGTCCTGTTCCTAGGAAGGTTCACTCGTTCGAGATAACAGTGAACACGAAGAGGAGGGCGTGTGATATCTGTTCGAAAGAGAATCATCCAATCCGTTTGTGCCCTCACTTCCTCCATATGACCGTTGATGCTCGTTCCAATTATATTTGCCAAAAACAGCTCTGTCTAAAATGCTTCGCAGGAGGACATAAAATTCGTGGATGCCAAAGCGCGCACAACTACATAACTTGTGGAGAACGACACCACACGTTGCTGCACCGGGACCCTTCAGTGCCCAGCGAACCATCTTCCACATCCGCACCAAATCCTAGTTCGTCCGTGCAAAACTTCTTTGCTTCCGGCAAGCGGGCCGTCCTTCTTGGCACGGCCATCATAAGCGTTTATCACCTCGGCACAAATGTTCGCACCCGCGCTCTAATTGACCCGGGCTCCGAGGTGACATTCATTACAGAACGACTGTCCACTATAATGAAGTTTCCTTTCCGCAGAATCCAAGCAGAAATATCGGGCCTTAACCAGACAGTGTCCTCTCAGTCAAAGAGGCTCTGTCACTTTTTTATACGCTCCCCGATAAAGCTGAACTTGCAGCTCAACGCCTCGGCCTACGTTCTCCCGGAACTGGCAGGCAACCTTCCGTCCTATCCGATCCTGCAGGATTCGTTGCGAGACTTGCCGGATCTGCCATGGGCTGATCCGAAGTTTTACGAATGCTCGCAGGTAGACGTCCTGATTGGAGTCGACCTCCTTCCATCTATCCTCCAAGGTGGCAGACAGACCAACATCTGTGAATCCCTCCTCGGACAAGAGACCATTTTCGGATGGGTCCTTACCGGCCCAGTATCCAATACGGCACAAGGCCATATCTCATCATTCTCCACGCAATTGAGCGCCACACTAGAAACCCCTGAAAGGAACTTCTCACAAGGTTTTGGGAGGTGGAGAACATACCTACTAAAATGTTAAGCGAGTCCGATTCCTACTGCGAGAGCATTTTCCTGCGATCCACTACGAGAACAGCCTCCAGGAAGTACGTAGTCACTTTATCCTTCCGGGACCCGGACCATCCCGGGTCAATTCTGGGGTATTCCAGATCAATTGCGCTGGGTCAGTTTCTAAGAAACGGGACACGTTTGTTGCGAGAATCTCGGTTAAAAGAGCAGTACGACGCCGTGATCCGGGACTACTTAGCGCTCGATCACATGACCGAGGTTCCTCCTGATCATAGTTGCCTCGATTAATACCTCCCGCACCACGCCGTACTTAAGCCTTAGAGCACGCCCACGAAATTCCCTTGAGCCTCAATGATCTGCTGCATGCTGGTCCGGTCCTACAATCGGACTTAACCCTGTAGATCTTGAGGTGGCGGTATTTCCGGTTCGTGATCTGAACTACACTCCGTTCAAACTTATTCTTTTCCGAAACAAGGATGGAGAAATCCACGATTACGAGCTCAAGACCGTCACCTTTGGGGCCAACTGTGCTCCCTTCCTTGCCATCCGGGTGTTGCAACAACTTGCGGAGAACGTCCAGTCCCGGTTCCCTAGAGCAAGTAAGATCATTCGGTCTTCTATGTATGTCGACGACATACTAGCTTGTGCAGATTCCACAAGGGAGTTGGCTATCTGCGAGCTGCATGCCGCGCTGAGTTCTGCAGGTTTTCCGCTGAGAAAGTGGACTTCCAATCACAAGGCCCTTGCCGAGTGGACACCTTCTCCATAGCGATTTCCTTGAGATTGAGGCCGAGAGCACGGCCAAGACAATCGAGATTCGCTGGGCGGCGACCTCAGACGAATTCTTCTTTGAACATCGCGTCGAAGTTCAAATTCTCACCGCTAAGAGGGGAGTCGCCCCGATAAAGACCGTATCGCTCCCCCGATTAACTCATAAGAGCGTGCGGCCGTGTCGCAGCTTCCGAATCTCTGCAATATGACGAACGGCATCCGACTATCCTACCGTACAGCTGTCGACTGTCTCGCCTTCTCGCTCAATTTACACAACGGATAACGCTCCACGGCGGCAACCGATTGATGGTGCGTCTTATTCGATCCAAGTATTGGATCCCAAGACTTCAAAATTTGATGAAGGGGGTTGTGAACTCCTGCAAGGTATGCACCATTTATAAAAAGAGGTTGCAGACTGTTTTTTCCACTAAAGCAATCCATTTGGAGGCCACGTCCGACCTCACAACCGAGAAGTTTCTCGCGGCTTTCGCTCGATTTGTCGCAACACGCGGGTATCCACAGCGCATCCATTCCGACAACGGAAAAACTTTCGTGGGTGCGGCGACCACCCTTTCCCGTGACTTCCTAGATGCATTTAAGGACTCGGTGACGGATGCGTATAGGCCACGTCCATTCGGAAGTACACAAGTACCGACTCAATGCTAATACTCTTCAGTTTTTTGTAACCTCTCCAGACATGGCTCATCAGCACTCCGGAAAGCTTGTTGCAGTGGCGGGTTGTACAGGGTGTGTGGGAAAAGCCACCACACGCTACTTCACATCTTCCCGTCTCGGCGTTCAGCCCGCTCGAGCTCGGCGGCTTCATCGCCATCTGCAGCATCCCGAGCGGAACACCGCCCTCGGCGCTCCACCAGCCGCCCTGCTGCAAGGACTCCAGCTCCGTCGCCCTCAAGTCAGCATCCCGAACGGAGCGCCGCCCTCGGCGCCCCACCAGGCGCCCCACTGACAGGAACCCAGCTCCGTCGCCTTCCGGTGCAGCATCCCAAGCTGAGCGCCGCCCTCGATTTTTCGTGAGCCTACCCATTGCAGGGACCCCGGAGCCATCCGTAAACTCGCTTCTACAGCATCGGAGCCTCAACCTCCTTCCAACGGCGCTGGTGGTCCTGGATAAGGGTTCCAAAACCTTCGAGACGGCGGCGGTCATCGACCCGTGCACCCCCGTGAGCTGCGTTGACGAATCGTTGGCCAACGCCTTCAAGTTGCCGACTACCCACGTCAGTGACAAGAAGGTGTGCGACGCTGTCATCCGGACCAAGACGAGTGAGTTCCGATTGGAACTGGGGCTCAAGGTCGAGCCATGTTTGCGCATCCGCACGCCGATTCGAGAATTGAGCGCTGCCGTGCGGTCCTGATTTAGTGATCTCCAGCTCGCTGACGAGCAGTTTCATGGGCCTGCCACCATCTCGCTCATCCTGGGAGCAGACCAATACCCGAAAGTGACCCAACCCGGGTTCCTGGCACGGGAAGACGGCCTTCTAGTGGCCCAGAGCACCGTGTTTGGATGGACAGTCTCCGGGGCGTGCACGTAGCTATAACCCAAGGGGGTGGAAGGATGTTGAGATCAGCAACTTCTGCAGCGCACTGTGACTCGCTCGCTCTCTCGCGCTCTTGCACACTCAGGAGCCGCCCGGCGCTCGGGCGGCCACTAGCTTGAGCGGGAGTTTCCAGTTATGCTCCCAGCCCCGTTTCAAACATTGGCCGTCTTGTTCGGTATATATCCATACGCCTTCGACTACCTATGTACATTGTGTGAACATTAGCTAATACAATTATATACTGAAGAATTGACTGAATTACTACATATTACAAAAATACACTGATGTGAGGGAGTGCCTGGCTTGGAACTGTGAACAACAGGGTGATCCACCCTCAACAGAAAAATGTTTTGTTTTTCCTCTAGTTTAAAATCTGTAGCACCTTAAAGTTTTTATTTGACATTGCATCATCGAGGGTCTGAGTCACTGTCTATACAAATTACTGATACTCTCATATCTTTCTCGTAATTAGAAATTGCTTAGTTTTTTAGTTAGATTAGTTCTACTTTTCCTCCAACACTAGTCTAACACCTATCTTTCCTGCATGTCCGCGATCGGTTCGGTTAACGAGTCACGCGTTATGCGGCAGCGCCCCTCGGTCGGTTGGGCGGGAGCTCATGCCTGGGATCCGCGCGTAACAGCCATCGGCTGGTGTGGCTTGCGCCACTTGATGGCGCAGTTATTGCATATCAACGTCCTAAAGTAAAGTAAAAAAATATCTATGATTCTTCACCTGTGTAGATATTAAAGACATCTTTTAAAGCACTTACGAATGTTCTTTTTTTTGTTAGTTTTCTTACACTAATTGAGCTGAATTAAGCCGTACCCTAATTTTTAACCAGTTTTAAATTTGTGTGGGATCCAAAGTAAACACAGCAGTTCGGGGCATATCCCCACCGTACAGCGGCTGGCCATACAGAAGCCTTCAGCCGCATATTTCCATTGGTACATATTCATACATATACATATGCATATTCTGTTAATTCTTACACTTGCTTGCTCTGCTAAACGCTCTCTCAAAGCTCGCTCTTCTCTTCGTTATCTATGCTCTTCGTTATCTATGTTTGCCGAGCGAAGCGAAGCTGCGTTCAGCGATCGGAGCGGCAATGCTGGCAATCTCCACAACACCTTTTTTAGTACGAAGTAAAATTCATATTCATTCATACTAATTTCGACGGATGCCTCAATTTGTCGGTATGTTATATGACTTTTTGCTCAATTATTTCGGATTTCAAACATGAACATCGGATCTGAACAAGGCTTAGGTTAAACTAGAAACTAGAAACCAAGATTTCGGTAAAGTTGACTAATCTCGTAGGTGTAGTCCGGATATTTTTATGGCTCGTCGTGGACTTCTTGTATCCTTCGTTTAAGCCAGGGACAGGGAACACCCACGAGACGGCTACTGACAAAGCATCGAGACTGAAAGAGATCTTTTCCATCGTTCGAAGTAACATCCATAGGGCAAGTCAAGAGCAAGCGCGACACTACAATCTCCGTCGCAGACAATGGCACCCTACAACTGGCCCCAAAATTTGACGGACCCTATCGGGTAAAAGGTTTCCCGTCGCTAAACATCGTGAAATTACAACACACAAGCAGCCGGAAGCAAAAGGTCGCCAATATCAACGATCTGAAAGAGTTCAACGACCCCGAACTCGATAATCCAGCCGACGATACGGACGCCACGGCGACATAATACCGAGTTTGACCGGGGATCGACACATATATTAATCGATGCCCTGGCCTTCTATCAGTACGCCACTACCCACGAAACGAACCGGCCAAATCAACCCAACTAAAAAAAAAAAAAAAATATTTAATTAAATAAAAATAAAACAGTCAAAACCAAAATTAAATTCCGACTCCTATCAAGGATAAACCCACCCCAAAGTGCATCAAGGACTACAACTCAAGCTTAATCAACCGGAAATCCCAAAGTCAAAGTTGAAGGACAACAATAACCAAGGCAATTGAGTGCAAAACAATCCCCTTTAATTCCGCCGCCGTCAACAATAATCCCTCCACACCATGTCACCCCTGCTGGTTCTACAAGCCCTAGTCACCGCTGCACAGGCCGCCGTGAAAGTGAATGACTACACCAATGCCGACTATATCCCGATCGTGGACGGAGACGCCGTGATCTGGGAGAAGCCAGGATACCGCCACCACACCACCAACGTCACTTCTTATGAGGTATACGTCGACCAGACCGAGCGCGCTGCTGAGATTTTCACGGACACCCGCATGGCCCAGGTATTAGCAACCGACTTGGAGCACATCCGTAATTTAATAGCTATGCTAAAAGTCTACCGTGGGGAAGCCAGGAGCATAAACCTGCTCGGGACAGTGTTGAAAGTAGTAGCGGGAACGCCCGACTTCAATGACTGGAAGCAGATTAGATTTAAACAGGGACAACTGATAGAATCCGAACACCGTCAGATGGAGATTAACTCCAGAATGCAAAACCGACTCAACGAACTGACGCACTTTGTTAACACGATCCATAAGTCGGACGAGGCCGAGAAAACCCAGATAATAGAAACAATCCTCGCCAAAAATAGGATAGTCATAACAGATCTAGAAAACCTTATCCTTGGGCTAACGTTAGCCAAAATAAACATGATCAGTCCGGCCCTCTTAGATGGCGCTGACAGAAACGAATTCAATGAGCAACAATTAGTTAACATAACCTTGGTAGAGCTTTAAGAGATCTCCAACATCAGCGCTTTTCAAACTCCTGACCTACTCCACTTTCTTATAAAGTTCCCTCAACCCAAATTAAATTGTAGGAAGTTGCTCATATTCCCGGTTCAACGCCACAACAGAATATTGGATTTCAGTCAGGGAGACTTAGTAGCGGACTACGGGTCCCTGACTCCGTCACCACGAAGAAGGAGATGCCCCCATGGAAGGAGATGGACTCCTTCCTGAGTCATAGGTATCTGACTTTGGGGGCCATCGAGGGCAACCCGTCCCATTCACCCAGTTCGAAAAGCGACCCGAACCCGCCACCCTCTAGAACTAATCCGTTCCGGTTCGAGACAACAGTGAACACGAAGAGGAGGGCGTGTGATATCTGTTCGAAAGAGAATCATCCAATCCGTTTGTGCCCTCACTTCCTCCATATGACCGTTGATGCTCGTTCCAATTATATTTGCCAAAAACAGCTCTGTCTAAAATGCTTCGCAGGAGGACATAAAATTCGTGGATGCCAAAGCGCGCACAACTACATAACTTGTGGAGAACGACACCACACGTTGCTGCACCGGGACCCTTCAGTGCCCAGCGAACCATCTTCCACATCCGCACCAAATCCTAGTTCGTCCGTGCAAAACTTCTTTGCTTCCGGCAAGCGGGCCGTCCTTCTTGGCACGGCCATCATAAGCGTTTATCACCTCGGCACAAATGTTCGCACCCGCGCTCTAATTGACCCGGGCTCCGAGGTGACATTCATTACAGAACGACTGTCCACTATAATGAAGTTTCCTTTCCGCAGAATCCAAGCAGAAATATCGGGCCTTAACCAGACAGTGTCCTCTCAGTCAAAGAGGCTCTGTCACTTTTTTATACGCTCCCCGATAAAGCTGAACTTGCAGCTCAACGCCTCGGCCTACGTTCTCCCGGAACTGGCAGGCAACCTTCCGTCCTATCCGAACCTGCAGGATTCGTTGCGAGACTTGCCGGATCTGCCATGGGCTGATCCGAAGTTTTACGAATGCTCGCAGGTAGACGTCCTGATTGGAGTCGACCTCCTTCCATCTATCCTCCAAGGTGGCAGACAGACCAACATCTGTGAATCCCTCCTCGGACAAGAGACCATTTTCGGATGGGTCCTTACCGGCCCAGTATCCAATACGGCACAAGGCCATATCTCATCATTCTCCACGCAATTGAGCGCCACACTAGAAACCCCTGAAAGGAACTTCTCACAAGGTTTTGGGAGGTGGAGAACATACCTACTAAAATGTTAAGCGAGTCCGATTCCTACTGCGAGAGCATTTTCCTGCGATCCACTACGAGAACAGCCTCCAGGAAGTACGTAGTCACTTTATCCTTCCGGGACCCGGACCATCCCGGGTCAATTCTGGGGTATTCCAGATCAATTGCGCTGGGTCAGTTTCTAAGAAACGGGACACGTTTGTTGCGAGAATCTCGGTTAAAAGAGCAGTACGACGCCGTGATCCGGGACTACTTAGCGCTCGATCACATGACCGAGGTTCCTCCTGATCATAGTTGCCTCGATTAATACCTCCCGCACCACGCCGTACTTAAGCCTTAGAGCACGCCCACGAAATTCCCTCGAGCCTCAATGATCTGCTGCATGCAGGTCCGGTCCTACAATCGGACTTAACCCTGCAGATCTTGAAGTGGCGGTATTTCCGGTTCGTGATCTGAACTACACTCCGTTCAAACTTATTCTTTTCCGAAACAAGGATGGAGAAATCCACGATTACGAGCTTAAGACCCTTTGGGGCCAACTGTGCTCCCTTCCTTGCCATCCGGGTGTTGCAACAACTTGCGGAGAACGTCCAGTCCCGGTTCCCTAGAGCAAGTAAGATCATTCGGTCTTCTATGTATGTCGACGACATACTAGCTTGTGCAGATTCCACAAGGGAGTTGGCTATCTGCGAGCTGCATGCCGCGCTGAGTTCTGCAGGTTTTCCGCTGAGAAAGTGGACTTCCAATCACAAGGCCCTTGCCGAGTGGACACCTTCTCCATAGCGATTTCCTTGAGATTGAGGCCGAGAGCACGGCCAAGACAATCGAGATTCGCTGGGCGGCGACCTCAGACGAATTCTTCTTTGAACATCGCGTCGAAGTTCAAATTCTCACCGCTAAGAGGGGAGTCGCCCCGATAAAGACCGTATCGCTCCCCCGATTAACTCATAAGAGCGTGCGGCCGTGTCGCAGCTTCCGAATCTCTGCAATATGACGAACGGCATCCGACTATCCTACCGTACAGCTGTCGACTGTCTCGCCTTCTCGCTCAATTTACACAACGGATAACGCTCCACGGCGGCAACCGATTGATGGTGCGTCTTATTCGATCCAAGTATTGGATCCCAAGACTTCAAAATTTGATGAAGGGGGTTGTGAACTCCTGCAAGGTATGCACCATTTATAAAAAGAGGTTGCAGACTCAAATTATGGGAGACCCGCCAACGGAGCGGACTTCTTTTTCCCGACCGTTCACACATACAGCAATAGACTAAGCGGGCCCGTTCGAAATACGGAATTTTACCGGGAGAGCGTGTCTCATTACCAAGGAGTATGTGTGCGTGTTTTTTCCACTAAAGCAATCCATTTGGAGGCCACGTCCGACCTCACAACCGAGAAGTTTCTCGCGGCTTTCGCTCGATTTGTCGCAAGACGCGGGTATCCACAGCGCATCCATTCCGACAACGGAAAAACTTTCGTGGGTGCGGCGACCACTCTTTCCCGTGACTTCCTAGATGCATTTAAGGACTCGGTGACGGATGCGTATAGGCCACGTCCATTCGGAAGTACACAAGTACCGACTCAATGCTAATACTCTTCAGTTTTTTGTAACCTCTCCAGACATGGCTCATCAGCACTCCGGAAAGCTTGTTGCAGTGGCGGGTTGTACAGGGTGTGTGGGAAAAGCCACCACACGCTACTTCACATCTTCCCGTCTCGGCGTTCAGCCCGCTCGAGCTCGGCGGCTTCATCGCCATCTGCAGCATCCCGAGCGGAACACCGCCCTCGGCGCTCCACCAGCCGCCCTGCTGCAAGGACTCCAGCTCCGTCGCCCTCAAGTCAGCATCCCGAACGGAGCGCCGCCCTCGGCGCCCCACCAGGCGCCCCACTGACAGGAACCCAGCTCCGTCGCCTTCCGGTGCAGCATCCCAAGCTGAGCGCCGCCCTCGATTTTTCGTGAGCCTACCCATTGCAGGGACCCCGGAGCCATCCGTAAACTCGCTTCTACAGCATCGGAGCCTCAACCTCCTTCCAACGGCGCTGGTGGTCCTGGATAAGGGTTCCAAAACCTTCGAGACGGCGGCGGTCATCGACCCGTGCACCCCCGTGAGCTGCGTTGACGAATCGTTGGCCAACGCCTTCAAGTTGCCGACTACCCACGTCAGTGACAAGAAGGTGTGCGACGCTGTCATCCGGACCAAGACGAGTGAGTTCCGATTGGAACTGGGGCTCAAGGTCGAGCCATGTTTGCGCATCCGCACGCCGATTCGAGAATTGAGCGCTGCCGTGCGGTCCTGATTTAGTGATCTCCAGCTCGCTGACGAGCAGTTTCATGGGCCTGCCACCATCTCGCTCATCCTGGGAGCAGACCAATACCCGAAAGTGACCCAACCCGGGTTCCTGGCACGGGAAGACGGCCTTCTAGTGGCCCAGAGCACTGTGTTTGGATGGACAGTCTCCGGGGCGTGCACGTAGCTATAACCCAAGGGGGTGGAAGGATGTTGAGATCAGCAACTTCTGCAGCGCACTGTGACTCGCTCGCTCTCTCGCGCTCTTGCACACTCAGGAGCCGCCCGGGGCTCGGGCGGCCACTAGCTTGAGCGGGAGTTTCCAGTTATGCTCCCAGCCCCGTTTCAAACATTGGCCGTCTTGTTCGGTATATATCCATACGCCTTCGACTACCTATGTACATTGTGTGAACATTAGCTAATACAATTATATACTGAAGAATTGACTGAATTACTACATATTACAAAAATACACTGATGTGAGGGAGTGCCTGGCTTGGAACTGTGAACAACAGGGTGATCCACCCTCAACAGAAAAATGTTTTGTTTTTCCTCTAGTTTAAAATCTGTAGCACCTTAAAGTTTTTATTTGACATTGCATCATCGAGGGTCTGAGTCACTGTCTATACAAATTACTGATACTCTCATATCTTTCTCGTAATTAGAAATTGCTTAGTTTTTTAGTTAGATTAGTTCTACTTTTCCTCCAACACTAGTCTAACACCTATCTTTCCTGCATGTCCGCGATCGGTTCGGTTAACGAGTCACGCGTTATGCGGCAGCGCCCCTCGGTCGGTTGGGCGGGAGCTCATGCCTGGGATCCGCGCGTAACAGCCATCGGCTGGTGTGGCTTGCGCCACTTGATGGCGCAGTTATTGCATATCAACGTCCTAAAGTAAAGTAAAAAAATATCTATGAGATTCTTCACCTGTGTAGATATTAAAGACATCTTTTAAAGCACTTACGAATGTTCTTTTTTTTGGTAGTTTTCTTACACTAATTGAGCTGAATTAAGCCGTACCCTAATTTTTAACCAGTTTTAAATTTGTGTGGGATCCAATGTAAGCACAGCAGTTCGAGCAGATCACCAACGTACAGCGGCTGGCCATACAGCAGCCTTCAGCCGCATATTTCCATTGGTACATATTCATACATATACATATGCATATTCTGTTAATTCTTACACTTGCTTGCTCTGCTAAACGCTCTCTCAAAGCTCGCTCTTCTCTTCGTTATCTATGCTCTTCGTTATCTATGTTTGCCGAGCGAAGCGAAGCTGCGTTCAGCGATCGGAGCGGCAATGCTGGCAATCTCCACAACACCTTTTTTAGTACGAAGTAAAATTCATATTCATTCATACTAATTTCGACGGATGCCTCAATTTGTCGGTATGTTATATGACTTTTTGCTCAATTATTTCGGATTTCAAACATGAACATCGGATCTGAACAAGGCTTAGGTTAAACTAGAAACTAGAAACCGAGATTTCGGTAAAGTTGACTAGTCTCGTAGGTGTAGTCCGGATATTTTTATGGCTCGTCGTGGACTTCTTGTATCCTTCGCTTAAGCCAGGGACAGGGAACACCCACGAGACGGCTACTGACAAAGCATCGAGACTGAAAGAGATCTTTTCCATCGTTCGAAGTAACATCCATAGGGCAAGTCAAGAGCAAGCGCGACACTACAATCTCCGTCGCAGACAATGGCACCCTACAACTGGCCCCAAAATTTGACGGACCCTATCGGGTAAAAGGTTTCCCGTCGCTAAACATCGTGAAATTACAACACACAAGCAGCCGGAAGCAAAAGGTCGCCAATATCAACGATCTGAAAGAGTTCAACGACCCCGAACTCGATAATCCAGCCGACGATACGGACGCCACGGCGACATAATACCGAGTTTGACCGGGGATCGACACATATATTAATCGATGCCCTGGCCTTCTATCAGTACGCCACTACCCACGAAACGAACCGGCCAAATCAACCCAACTAAAAAAAAAAAAAAAAATATTTAATTAAATAAAAATAAAACAGTCAAAACCAAAATTAAATTCCGACTCCTATCAAGGATAAACCCACCCCAAAGTGCATCAAGGACTACAACTCAAGCTTAATCAACCGGAAATCCCAAAGTCAAAGTTGAAGGACAACAATAACCAAGGCAATTGAGTGCAAAACAATCCCCTTTAATTCCGCCGCCGTCAACAATAATCCCTCCACACCATGTCACCCCTGCTGGTTCTACAAGCCCTAGTCACCGCTGCACAGGCCGCCGTGAAAGTGAATGACTACACCAATGCCGACTATATCCCGATCGTGGACGGAGACGCCATGATCTGGGAGAAGCCAGGATACCGCCACCACACCACCAACGTCACTTCTTATGAGGTATACGTCGACCAGACCGAGCGCGCTGCTGAGATTTTCACGGACACCCGCATGGCCCAGGTATTAGCAACCGACTTGGAGCACATCCGTAATTTAATAGCTATGCTAAAAGTCTACCGTGGGGAAGCCAGGAGCATAAACCTGCTCGGGACAGTGTTGAAAGTAGTAGCGGGAACGCCCGACTTCAATGACTGGAAGCAGATTAGATTTAAACAGGGACAACTGATAGAATCCGAACACCGTCAGATGGAGATTAACTCCAGAATGCAAAACCGACTCAACGAACTGACGCACTTTGTTAACACGATCCATAAGTCGGACGAGGCCGAGAAAACCCAGATAATAGAAACAATCTTCGCCAAAAATATGATAGTCATAATAGATCTAGAAAAACTTATCCTTGGGCTAACGTTAGCCAAAATAAACATGATCAGTCCGGCCTTCTTAGATGGCGCTGAAATAAACGAATTCAATGAGCAACAATTAGTTAACATAGCCTTGGTAGAGCTTTAAGAGATTTCCAACATCAGCGCTTTTCAAACTCCTGACCTACTCCACTTTCTTATAAAGTTCCCTCAACCCAAATGAAATTGTAGGAAGTTGCTCATATTCCCGGTTCAACGCCACAACAGAATATTGGATTTCAGTCAGGGAGACATAGTAGCGGACTACGGGTCCCTGACCCTCAACATCGGGGCCTGCGAGACGACCGTCGGGGCTACGTTCTGCAAAGAACGAAGGGGAAGCACTTGCGCCCAACAACTGGTAACCGGGTCTATCGCACATTGTGCTACCCTACCGGGACCCTTAGATCCCATAACCATCGTCGACAACGGCACTCTCATCATCAACGACGCGAACAAGACCGTTGTTGATGATGCCGGGGCCAGCCAAAAGATTTCGGGATCGTACTTAGTGACGTACTCCCACCGGGTCTCTCTTAACGGGACCTGGTACATTAACCATCTCGGTGACTCCAAAAGGAAAGCAGTGGTGTTCGCAATGACGCAAATCAATTTAACGGCCCACAAAGAAAAACTTAGCCTACCGTTTCTGCGCGAACTAAGCATGAAAAGTCTTAATCAGATCGACAACTTAAACGAAATGCTGACGGTAAAAAGTACCGCTTCCTACCTCCTCACGCTCGCCATTGCATTACCTCTCTGCTCCATTATATGGATATTATACCGCCGCCTTAAAGTCCAAGGTGAACAAAATACGTCCCAATACGTAGAGGCCGTGTCGTCCCACCTTCCTACTGACGCCCGCCTAGCCGAGGTATCGACACCGACCAGCGGTAAGACTCCATGTATGCCACCGACGCCCCCCCCCCCCCCCCCCCCCCCCCCCCCTTAAATTCGGCGAACTCAATCCACACGTACCCACCCCATACCTCGTCCACGTGGGTACGGATCAGGTGACGAGTGAAGAAATACAAACAAAAATAAAATAAATAAATATATAGCAAAACAAAAAAATTTCTTATTTAATTCTTTTCCCCATACACTTATGCATAAGTTTACGTAACCCACACTTGCTGACACTATATTTTTGTAAGTGCGCCGACCTAAGGCAGCGAACCCTTTAAAAGCTTAAATAACATCCATATTGTAACTCAAACGAGAACCAGCAACGCTCCCCTCGGCAGTAAGAACACCCGAAGTTCGTAAGTAGCATTTAAGCATAATAGCGCTAAGGCTTATTCTTTAATTGTACTCCCTTCATTTAGCATTAAGCTAACCGACCATGAAACATCAAAAAGCCGCAACACCCGCTGAGGCACCTGAAGTCATCTACATCGACGACTCTAACGACTCTGAAGGCCCAGATTCTGGGGCACACGCGTTCAGGAGAACCAAAGCCCCACCGTCGTCCAAGAACTAAGACCGTCGTCCGCCCCCTTACATCCCAGAACCCAACTGCGAACCGTCGTGGTCAACCGCCAGCACCCCTCTCCGCGACGAAGAGCAAGACAACGTCCCGATCTCCAACGGAGAAGCATTCGCCGATATAAGACGGACGCCCGAACCAAACGGCGAATCGGACGAAGCACTCTCGGCCGGCTAGAACTACGAAGGCCCTCGGGATACTCCCCCGCTGTTCTCGCGACGATCATCCAGATTTCGGCGCGAAAATCTGTGGTCGCCACCGCTATTCCGACGCCGGGACCCCCGGAACTACTACTCGCCGAGCCCCGAACCTCCATCGTTCGAGCCAATGTTTGAACACACGTATCGTCATCACGACCCCCGAGACTGTGACCAGCACGACAGGACCCTGGAACATTACTACCCGGAGTACACGCACTCGAACTCTGACGACGAGGAGAACGAGGAGGAGGAACCTTTCACCCGCCGGCTCGTGGCAGATGCGGAAACGTTCCATCATATGGTCACGCCGTGAGGCATGCGTGTCACACGGGTCCACCTCATGACGGTGGATCTACTCGTTCCGCCAGGCCGGAATTTAAGGCATTTTTCCAAACGTTCCGGGAGCCCGCGGAGGCCCTCTGCATTCTACCCGCCTTCTCCGTCCTAGACGCGGTTGAACCTCCCCCGAGGAGAACGACGAAGACACCCCGACCCCCCCAGCAACGGCGCACACCCAGCGCGAAGCAGCGATGACTACGGCAAAACACGCCAAGGTACTCCGCACTGAACCGAGCCCGGCTCGGGGGTCGTTAAAAGAAGACCCCCCCATCGGTACCCCCGACTCCATGTCAGGAACCGAAAACGCCCCTCCAGTTCAACAAGCGAAGCTGAACGAACATATGGAGAGGTGGGAAACGGGGCAGAAGAGTGACTACTCTACCCCAACCCTACTGGGGCTAGAGCCGCAACCCATGCCGACACACCAATAAGCCTCCCACCCCCGGTAGGGACCGGAGGACTCGAAGACATATCCCTTGAGGAGCTACTGGCGGTAGCTGTCGGAGATCAAAAGGAGGTGGACGACGAGGACCTACAGGAGCTACTTAGTTTCATGCAGGAAAACTTCCCAACGGTCGACCAGGGCCCAGAGGACGACGTACTGGGAAGGGATGCCCTCTGGGTAGTCGCGCCGTTAGATTGGGAAGTCGACACCCCCAGGCCGAGTGATATCTACCGGCCTGGTCGAAGAGATCTAATACCGCATACAACGGGCGAACAGGGTTCGCTTTAGCGGTTGGTGGTGGGACCGGAAATACCAGGTCCACAAGCGATCACTAGCTTGACCGGTTTGCGTTCAATGCGATGTTTTTCTTTTCGACCAAAAGAAACAGATCATTGATGCATCGTCAGCACATATCCCCACCACCCATAGTTTTAAGCTAGCTAGTTTGATCCGCGGATTCTAGGTTCCGAACGTTCTAGCGAAAGAAGTGCAAGACACTTACTCGGTAACCTGGCCGCGAGATGCTCCGCGTAGCAGCCTACCTTTAATTTATCACACTCTACATATCATACGCTAATAGCCTATTCACACTGAGGACCGTTTACCGTTTACCGTCCATTTCCTAGACGGTGCGTAAGGTTTTGCCGTTCCGAAAATTTCCCAGTTTGTTCCACCGTCTATTTTAAATGTTCCTAAACCGCACGTTTCTATGCGATATTTAGCCGATGGTTTTCGAATGCGACTCTGGAAAATTGGCATTCACAACGAAAAAATGGAATTCACTGCGAATATGTATGCAATGACTGCCAAAAATAACTTATATTCTCCAGAAAATGGCAAGGAGCCAGGTGGTTTTTCAATAGCATTTGTAAAATTTTCAGTTAGAGATGCCATGATTCCTTTGCGAGAAGAATGCAAATAAATAAAATGAAGACTATGCTGGTAGAAGCTCAATAAACTATAGTTTATTGCGCTATTGTGCTTATTAAACATATTGTGCATTATGCAACAGAACATAATTATTCCGCTGTAATCGCTATCTTTAACCCTTTCTTCCAACATCATGATAAGTTGTTGCAAGAAAATATTTTGCTGTTGAACCATAGTTAAAACAATTGCAAAATCTTCCATATCCATTTTTTTCCAAACAAAAATAAATAAATCTTCCGCTCAAAAAATCAGTTTTTGTTATTGTCATCAGCTGTTAGACGGTAAACGGTAGACGGTGCCAGTGTGATTCGGAGTTTCACCGTCTGTCAAAAATCCCAACGTTCCCCCTTAACGGACTCAGTGTGCTGAGGGTAAAGGTCAACCAACATAAAGAATTCAATAAAGTGTTAACCTATTCGAACGAACCCACTTAGTTCCTTTTGCGAATATATAATAAATGGCATAAGTCGTAAGATCATATTTGTATGTCTATACAGCTTGAGTACCGGGAATTTATATCTTAATTTACAGCCAAGAACACTGCGGTAAGGGCCCACTTCAATTCTTAATTTACTCTTGATCTTCCGTTAGGTCCTACGAATGTGACAACGCCTCGTATCCCTTATCTTTCTCGACCCCACGAGTGTAACCACGCCTCGTGTCCTTTATTACCCTCATATCCTCTCAGTCCAAATTTTACTGGCACGATTACACCTCATTCTCCTCCACTCTTGTCTCTTAAATAGTTAGGGCCGACCCCCGTTTCCAGTAGAGGTTCCTGCAATCTACAATTTCTTATAGTTGGATCCTGGGAAGACTGAGCTTACCTCAGCTTGAAATAGGAACATTAAAAGTGCCCAGGGTCCTGTAGGAAACTTTAGCAAGGGGTGTAGATTAAAAAACTACGGCCACTAAAATCCAAGCTATAGGCAGACAGATCAGTCTCACGATCTCCACGGACCCGCAAACTCAAACTCCAACCGCGATAAAACAGTACTGCGCCGCGCAAAACCTCTACGAAAACCCCACAACTCCTACGGTGCAGGTCGCGTGAACGACAGTAGATACACCCGGAGTGTCGGCGCGCCCAAGGGCCGATCCCTTCCATAATACGCGAGTGACGCCAAATACAGAAACACCCAACAAAGGGAGTGAAAGAAAAGTAGAAAAAAAAAAATCACACATTACCATGGACCCCAACGCGGAGAAATGTTCAGATGAGTACTCTGGGGATTTTGTCTCTAGTCCGGGGGTAGGCACCGGCTGGATTTACAAGCGCCGCCGGGAAGAGCTAGAAAGGTTCGCCATCGAATTCGAGTTCAGCAGCGAGACACTGTAGAAGAGATGCGGAGGAGCTTTGCCGCATTGTTTGAGGGGACCCTCGAACAAGAAGCCTGGGCTCGACTGGGTGAGCTCGAACGACAATATGCCAAGTCACCAGCGCGGGTCATATTGGTTTGACCCAGTACTTCCACCCAGGCGTAAGGGCGTACGGAGGAACCCAAACGCTGGTTAAAAGTCCCGGAAAACTCAGAAAACCAAACCGGCGGTTCCTCCAGCGTCGAGACAGTGGCCGAGCCACAGGGCAAAGACCTCCGTATCAAGAACAACGTACTTCGGCCGCGAGGAGAATCTGACCTACGAACGAGAGACCCCAGGCGGGAAGCGACCCTGCAGGGGGATACCAGTGTAGCCACTCCGCCCAGATGGCGGAACGCATACGGAAGTGGGGGATCCAGTTCGACGGACACGACGATCCATTATCATTCATCGACCTTCTCGAAGAGCGCGCGCTTTCATACGGGATAGATATGGAGCATTTACCGCGTGAGTTATGATGTAGAGTGAGGTGGTTCCTGGAGTTGTAGCTCAATGTAGATTGTCACCCGATTTAGAGAGCTAACAGCCCGTATTTCGGTTGAATGAAGATACGTCCGTTTGGTTTTGAATATGAAAGTATTCTGATTCTTTATTATAACTTTGGGTAGATATGGTTTTACAATAGTGCTGACTCCTTAATTCTGAGTGGCCGAGAATCCGCCGACGTTGGGGTTTTCCTCTGCTGTTGCAATTGGAGCGGATGTGAGTTGGTGGTGTGAGTCGATGTTGTTGGTGGTCTCTACATTATAGCCAGCTCGTAGAGGTTTCGGACTGGAAGGGTGAGGGTAGGTGCTGAGTTGGGAACTCCTCCCCCCCCCAGTCTGAACTACCGACCATAACGGCGTGATGGTTGAAGTGAGGGTCGTAGTTGGTGCTGCAATGGAATCTGTTGTTGTTATTGCGTAGTTGATCGCCCTTCTCGAGAGCCGAGCAGTGCACACCACTCCTATTAGAAGTACACCGACCATGGTGTAGGTTGTTGCGTTGTGTATCTTCATTCCAGTTCTAATTCTGCCGAGTTCCATCGCCGGGTGTTCGTCTTGATGTCTTCCATCTTTAGTTCATTTACCCCTAACTCTTGAGTCGTTCTGTTATTTTTCATCGACTTTATCCGAGGAATTTCCAAAACTAATTGTTTTATGTCCAATTGTTCCATCGCCTCGTATTGGATGTTGTTGATTGTTACTCCACATTCTTCGAAGGTTATTATTGCTGATCCGTCGTACGACTTTTCCGGTCCGCAATCCGTCTGTATTCTAACCTTTTCACCATTAAATATTGCAATGTAGCCTTTCTCTGGTTCGAAGATCTCTCTGCGAAAGCCTACGTCCTTTATCTCACATTCCGCCGCTTTCCCCTGTATAAGATTCCTCAGGCACACTTCGTTGACCCTGTTTACAATTCTATCGTGTTTACAAATATAAAGTTTTCTTACTTGATTACATTTCTTTGTGTAATAATACATTAATTTATCATTATACGCTACAAAATTAGGTGCTATTACAATTTCGGTTTTATTAATTGGTAATGGTAACAATCTTTGTAGTGAATATGTTTCATTGGTAAAAATTGGCACATCTACCGAGAAAATTACATCGGTTTTATTCATTATAGCTTTTAACTGTAATAATTCGTACATGTGTTCTACAGACGTGATCTGTATTTTTTGTTCTTCCAATTTCTGGGTTATCTTTTGTGCTTCTTCTCTGCTAAGAATAAATTTGGGGATTATTCCCATTATTGCTTATAACTGGCTCTCCGTCAAAGCATTTAGATTTAACGCTATCATATTTATTGTTACTGCAATTCTTTCGACGTATTCTAACCTAAACATTCTCTTATCTTCCTCCACAAATGTTTTGCTTATTCCGTTTTTGTAAGTATTTATAAAGAAGGTCACTCTAACTTGCTCCTCGTTAATGTATGTTGTCAAGTTCTTAAACATAGTAATGAACCTATTGTCCATGTTTTCTTGTGTACCTATCTCTTCGTTAATTCTTCTTTCCTCTTCCTGTAACTTCCTAACCTCCCTTTCTAAACGTTCTGCGTCTTCTGCGTCTAAATTTCCCGTGATCGCCTTCACGACGGATCCTAACCCATTAACAAGCCCTCTCCTATTCCTTCTCTTGGGGCTTATCGATTCTATCCTTCCTCTTACTAATTTCAGTTTCTCTCGAAGTGCTTTTATCAGATCATTGGTCTCAACTTCTTCTTGAATCACTTTGAGCGTCTGTTCCAAGTGATCGACGCTTTCTATGTACTCCTCTAGGCGAACTATGTGTACAACCGTTCTGTACGTTTGTATTATCCTGGCTGGTCCCAATTCTATCTGCGCGATCGGCTTATCGCTTTTTATTTCCCTGATTTCGAACGTTCTCTTTGTCTCCGTCATCGCGACCCATCTAAAATTATCGTTATTCGTTATTCTTTGTCAATCTTCTTATCTTTTCTTTATGGTTTTTTTGCGGTTTAATTGTTGCTACTGTTATATTGTTATCTGTCTGTACCTTGTGCTTAGTGAATCTGTGTGTTAGTTTATCTCTCCTATTTTCTTTTCTAAAAATTGTTTCATTTGGTTCCACCCTTACTGGTTCCTGCCTGTCTGTGTTCGCTGCCTCTATTCTCCTAACCTTCTCTCTTTCTACTCTTTCCTTCACCTTGGGGTAGATTTTTGCCTGGAACGCATTGATTTTCTGAAGATAATCGTGTTCGTTGTTATATGATACGTTACTCAAGAAAATGTGTGTTCTCCCTGTGAACAATTCGTGGGGCGTGAGCTTTGTTGCCGAATATACTGCATTATTGTACGTTATAAACGCCTCGCCTCACAAACTATCTTGCCATAAAGTTCTTTATTGACCTGACTACATTTATACTATCCCTTGCCGGAATAGTATATCCCCAAGCGTATCTGGAGAACTTGTCAATGACCATCAGTACATATTTATTGTTTATGAAATATAGGTCTATGTGGAGTATCTCCATTGGCCTCCCCGGGGTCTCTGTGACACTATACTTGATCTTCTGGGGACTCTTATCATACTTCAACATATGGCATTTGTCACAATTATTAATTGTTTGTGTTATTATCGGTTTCATATGTGGGAAATACAGTTTCCTCTTCAGTTGCGCCAATGTTTCCTCTATCCCTCTGTGGTTGTTCTTTTCATGGTATTCTTTCACTGCTTTTTCTTGCAATGCCCTGTCTGTCACCTCTGGCAATATGATTCTGCATCTCACCACGTTATATATCTTGCTTTACGCAAAATATTTGCAGTACGTGTTCTGCACTACTATCACCAATTCTTCGGGAATGAAGATAGCCACCGTCCTATTTGGTTTAAGTATTTCCTTAAATGTTCGGCCTAATGCTTCATCCTCAAACTTGTCCTCCGTCCATGTAATCCTGACCTTGTTTCTGAACGGCACCTTCCTTTCTATCTTTGGTGGACGTCCTTTTTCTACCACTACCTGGCTGTTATAATCGTTCAACTGTTTTTCAGATATGGGGAACCCGATGGGCAAGTCTTCTTCCGCCGAATGTATAGTCTCTCCATTCGTTGCTACATCTGAATCGTTCTCTACCATATTGAGTTCTGGCTGTACCCTACTCTGGGCGTCTGCCACTACATTAAGAGAACCCTTTTTGTATACGATTTCATAATCGTATTCAAATAATTGTAATTTCCATCTTACCAACTTGGAGTCTTGTTCTTAAATGCTCATTAACCAAGTCAACGGTCTGTGATCCGTGACTATTTTGAACTTTTGTCCGAATAGATAGTGACGAAAGTGCTTTATTGCCCAAATAATGGCAAGCATTTTTTTCTCTATTGTCGCGTAATTTATCTCATCTGACAACGTTCGGCTAGCATAAGCCAATGGTCTGTCTGCTCCCAAGTGTCCTTGGGACAAGACAGCGCCTATGGCGTAATTGCTAGCATCCGTCGTCAGTATGGCTTGTAAAATCTGGGAACTGCAACACTGGGTCATTGCATAACAAGGTTTTACACGTTTCGAATGTCTCTTCAAACTCATGATCAACCTGTACTGCTTTCTTCCCTTTGAGTTGCTTTGTCATCGGCTTTGTTATTGCCGCGAAGTCTTTTATTAATTTCCTATAGTTCCCTAGTAACCCCAAGAATGACTTTATCTGTTTCCTAGTTTTTGGCAATGGGAACTTCTTAATTGCCTCTATCTTCTTCGGGATTGGTTTGACCCCCCCTATGGTTACTACGTGTCCTAAGTACTTCATTTCCTTCCTTAAAAATTCTGTCTTATCTAATTGGAGTTTAAAATTGGCCTTTTCCAATTTTGCGAAGATCTTGCTTAGATCGTTCATATGCTCTTGCAGTAAGGCGGAGAACACCATGATGTCATCCATATATACAAGGCAGCATTTTCCTAATAGGTCTCCGAAAGGTTGTTCATTAATCTTTGGAACGTTGCAGGGGCGTTACTTAGCACAAAGGGCATTCTCACGTTTTCGAAATGGCCACCTTCCGCTGAGAATGCCGTTTTTTGTATGTCCTTTACTTCTACTTCTATCTGATGGTAACCGCTGGCTAAGTCTAACGTGGAGAAGTATTTCGCTCTGCCTAGTCCGTCAAGTACATCGTTAATTATCGGCATTGGGTATCTGTCCTTAATCAATTTTTCGTTCAACTTCCTATAATCTACCACCATTCTCCATTTTCTTTGCCCTGAGGCATCCTTTTTCTTCGGGACTAGCCACACTGGAGCACTCCACGGAGAGTGGCTATGCCTGATGATCTTCTGTTCTAGCAGGTTTCCTATTTGGCTCTTTACTTCTTCTCTTTCGGTGAATGCATACATATATGGTCTAGAATAAGCCGGAATGTCATCCGTTGTTCTGACCTGATGTTTCACTACGTTTGTAAATGATAGCTGCTCCCCTTCCATGTAAAAGGCCGACGGGTATTTTTTACATAACTTTTTTAATTCTTTGATTTCTTCCATATTTAGATGATCCGTTCTGATTTTGTCAAATGAGACCTTTCCTGTGCCGGGCCCTTCTCTTTTCTCTTTCTCTTAAACTCTGCCACTGTAAGTGGTTCCACCAACAACAGTTGCTGGTCCTCTTCTGCGTAGTTTACTACCTCCACTAAGGTCATGCCTTCTATTGCCCTATATCTTCCTTCTGATATTTCCATGTCCGGTTTTACAATCGTTTTGTTGGTTAAAAATTACCCCGTTCGTAGTTGAACTGGTACTTGGATAATACTTCTCGTGCCTGCCTCAATCGTATACAATTCCGTCGCCTTATATTGTGTTAACCACAACTGCGTTTCTATTGATGGCGTTCTTAATTGTTTCTTCTGTATGTCGATTGTCGCTCCTATCTGCTTTAAAATATCTATTCCGATTAACCCGTCAAAATAATTATGGAATTTGAACAAGAGCATTCTTATCTCACCTTCCCCACCTAGCTCCTTAAACATTTTCAATTTTATCTCTGACTGCACTTCGTGTGCTTGCGTAACTGTTTTTATCGTGATCGGGGCATGCAATCTTTGGGCACAACCTTCGGGTATTACTTCTGGTGTTAGAAATGAAAAAGTGTGTCTATAAGTACTTTAATTGACCTGCCTGTTTCTAGCCTTATTATTATATATGGTAGGGTCGATTGCACCCTTCTTGCTCCTAAATATCCTATTGTTGGTCTGAGGCTCTTTGCGGAAAATTTCCGTCAACCTCTTGGATTTTATGTAACTGTCCGTCCGCTACTGACCGTCCTTCACTTCAAGTCGAGGTGCTGGGTGCAAACTGATTGCCAAAAGATTGTCTAGAATTATTCGATTGGAACGACTGTCCGGAGTTATTGGACATTCTAGACATTCTTGTCTGACCGCTTCTATTCGAATCTTGCTGTGCCTGAATTGCTAGCTGTCCCTGCCGGTTGTTTTGGCCCCAATGTCGCCCGCGGTTTTGCTGACCGTTGTTCCATGTAGGGTTTCTAAATTGCTGCTTCCTGTATGATCCCCTATTGTATCCCATTGAGTTGTTCTGCATAAAGGGGTATCCCATGAAAGGGTTCCCCCCATTGGGAATCCAAATCCAATACCGGACCACCCGGTTCCATCCAGCATCGGAAAGGGCATTCCATTACCCCCCACTGGTATTGGGGTCAGTTGCCCGTCACCTTCTGTTCCTCCTGTACTACTTCCTCGTGCTTTTCCTGTTCTTGTACTAGGAGTGGCTTCTTTTCGGGTAGCTGTACTTCCACTACCTCTTGTTTCTCCACTTTCACTTCTGGTTCTTCCGGAACATAGGCGCATTTCATCTTTCTAGCTATGTCATATGCTTACACAATATAGCCTTTATCCATATCCCTAATTGTCATTCCTATCGGTCCCTTTATTACCGACTGGAACGCAGTCAGCGCCATGCCTTCAATCCACTTAATCTTCTCTTCCTTTGTCGCCGTAGGTAAGTAACTCGTTTTTACCACACAAATCATGGCACTCCTCAACTCGAGTACTTTAGCGAACAAAGGTTCCAACTCTAACTTCTTCCCTTTAATATTGGTTAGTTCCATTACTAAGTCCTGTTCTTGTCTTTTGTCTTTGAAATGAGCTTTCAACGCCTTTTTCATTTGCTCCCAATCTAAATCCACGTTGCTAAGTTCCAGCTTCCTGCTGGCGTCTCCTATAATTCTAGCCCTTATGGCGTTAATGGCCACCCTTCCTATCGTCGACCTATCCTCTTCTTTTATCATGTCTAGGGTCTCTTCTACCGATTTTATAAAGTGATCAAGCTTGCCTGCCTCCCCTTCATACTTGGGTATGACCGCTACCAGGTCTACGACCCTTATTGCGTCGAGGATGGAGGTCGACCTACTTTCCTGGGCCATCTCTGCCGCTACTTGATCCTCTTTACTAACTTCTTAGATTGCTCTGTCTGCCGGAATGATTTTCTGGTTATTGCTTCTCACTGACATGTACTTCGTATATGTGTCTGTTACTGTATATGTGTATATATATGTGCGTTAAGTGTATTCTTATATACTATTCTTACTATCTTATATATCGTGTGTGTGTGTGTAGTCGTGTGCTTAATTTAATTAATATTAGTTTCTCGGTGTGCCAGTTATTGTTAGATGTGTCCTTATGTAGTGTATTGTGCAAAATGGAGTCTGTAATTATTTTAAAAAAATGAATTTCTTTGACATTCTAGGACTATATAGTGCGGTTCATTCATTATTCATTCTTTATTGACATTTCTTCCTTTTCTTCTTTCACTACCGTGTAACACCTAGTGGTATTCTTTTATTTTCTACCTTCCGACGCTACTCTGCACTTGAAGCTAGCTACTATACTGTGCGTTACAGTATTCGCAGCCATACGCGGACAGTGTGTCTTTCATAGCATCGTTCTTCCTCCGACCGCTCCCATACTAGGCGTCTGCACTGTGCGTTACAGTACTTTGCCCTACGTATGTGAGTGGTCAAGGTTTTCCTATTGTTTCTTTGTTCTTGTTCTTGTTATTTTTGTTCACTATTGTCATAACTCTACCATCCCCCCCTGCTGAGCTTCTACCCTGTGCGTTACAGGCTCTGCTCTATGCATGTGGGCGCTAGAGCCCCGCACTCCGTTTATAATTTCGTTAATATTTTATGTAGCGACCCTTTTTGGGCCCGCCGGCACCCTTCGTTTTCGTGCCGGCCTTGTGTTTATGTATTGCGCACACATGTATGGGCTCACCGTAAGCCACCGGCTTCCGATCCAACTTGGTTGGGTTCATCTTGTCCCACTCGACTCGCCCTTACATCAAACCGCCTGCTGGTCCGATCTTCGTCGCCAACGGTCGCCATACATCAAACCGTTCGTTCATACCAAACGATCGATCCAACTTTCGTCCAACACAACGCAACCGCTCGAAGCCGATCGCCTCGCGTCGAACAACGTTCCGAATGCCGCTACGACTGCTCGTACGCCAAGCCGACCACCTCTGCCGGCTGCTCGGAGCGACGTCGAACCAACCGCAACTGCAACCGTTCGATCCGCTGCTCGTCTCGGCAACCATTACTGCGGCCCCCTTTTCGTTTCTCCCCTTTTGCACTTATTTCTGTAATTAATTCTTTCATCTTGTTTGGACTGCTTCTGCTTGAAGTAATATTTTTGCCCTTTTTGGTACTTTATTTTGCACTTAACTTGTAATTTGTATAATCTGTATTCATTGTATTTCAACGATTTTGGCCGGCCAGATCTGCCGCTAAATCCTCAATTTTACTCACATTTCTTCGACCATTCTGTTTACTACTTCTTTATTTTCAATTCCCTGTTGTTATTTATTTCATTTCCTCCATTCCACACCAACACTCTAGTCACTCTTATTCACATACGTATGTATTTATATCTTCTTACCATAGTGCCGCTACTGTAATCCTCCACAACATCCTTTTGTGTTCTCCTCCGCCTTCTCGTGAACTCTAGGGTCTTCCTGGTGTTTTCTACTAGAGTCCCGTTCGTGGACGAAGGTCTCCGACTGCGCCAGTTATGATGTAGAGTGAGGTGGTTCCTGGAGTTGTAGCTCAATGTAGATTGTCACCCGATTCAGAGAGCTAACAGCTCGTATTTCGGTTGAATGAAGACACGTCCGATTGGTTTTGAATATGAAAGTATTCTGATTCTTTATTATAACTTTGGGTAGATATGGTTTTACAATAGTGCTGACTCCTCCGTATTGGATGTTGTTGTTGTCGTTCGTAGTTGAACTGGTACTTGGATAATACTTCTCGTGCCTGCCTCAATCGTATACAATTCCGTCGCCTTATATGGTGTTAACCACAACTGCGTTTCTATTGATGGCGTTCTTAGTTGTTTATTCTGTATGTCGATTGTCGCTCCTATCTGTTTTAAAATATCTATTCCGATTAACCCGTCAAAATAATTATGGAATTTGAACAAGAGCATTCTTATCTCACCTTCCCCACCTAGCTCCTTAAACATTTTCAATTTTATCTCTGACTGCACTTCGTGTGCTTGCGTAACTGTTTTTATCGTGATCGGGGCATACAATCTTTGGGCAAAACCTTCGGGTATTACTTCTGGTGTTAGAAATGAAAAAGTGTGTCTATAAGTACTTTAATTGACCTGCCTGTTTCTAGCCTTATTATTATATATGGTAGGGTCGATTGCACCCTTCTTGCTCCTAAATATCCTGTTGTTGGTCTGAGGCTCTTTGGGGAAAATTTCCGTCAACCTCTTGGATATTATGTAACTGTCCGTCCGCTACTGACCGTCCTTCACTTCAAGTCGAGGTGCTGGGTGCAAACTGATTGCCAAAAGATTGTCTAGAATTATTCGATTGGAACGACTGTCCGGAGTTATTGGACATTCTAGACATTCTTGTCTGACCGCTTCTATTCGAATCTTGCTGCGCCTGAATTGCTAGCTGTCCCTGCCGGTTGTTTTGGCCCCAATGTCGCCCGCGGTTTTGCTGACCGTGGTTCCATGTAGGGTTTCTAAATTGCTGGTTCCTGTATGATCCCCTATTGTATCCCATTGAGTTGTTCTGCATAAAGGGGTATCCCATGAAAGGGTTCCCCCCATTGGGAATCCAAATCCCATACCGGACCACCCGGTTCCATCCAGCATCGGGAAGGGCATTCCAAATGGAGCTTGCATATTACCATTTAATATTGGTTAGTTCCATTACTAAGTCCTGTTCTTGTCTTTTGTCTTTGAAATGAGCTTTCAACGCCTTTTTCATTTGCTCCCAATCTAAATCCACGTTGCTAAGTTCCAGCTTCCTGCTGGCGTCTCCTATAATTCTAGCCCTTATGGCGTTAATGGCCACCCTTCCTATCGTCGACCTATCCTCTTCTTTTATCATGTCTAGGGTCTCTTCTACCGATTTTATAAAGTGATCAAGCTTGCCTGCCTCCCCTTCATACTTGGGTATGACCGCTACCAGGTCTACGACCCTTATTGCGTCGAGGATGGAGGTCGACCTACTTTCCTGGGCCATCTCTGCCGCTACTTGATCCTCTTTACTAACTTCTTAGATTGCTCTGTCTGCCGGAATGATTTTCTGGTTATTGCTTCTCACTGACATGTACTTCGTATATGTGTCTGTTACTGTATATGTGTATATATATGTGCGTTAAGTGTATTCTTATATACTATTCTTACTATCTTATATATCGTGTGTGTGTGTGTAGTCGTGTGCTTAATTTAATTAATATTAGTTTCTCGGTGTGCCAGTTATTGTTAGATGTGTCCTTATGTAGTGTATTGTGCAAAATGGAGTCTGTAATTATTTTAAAAAAATGAATTTCTTTGACATTCTAGGACTATATAGTGCGGTTCATTCATTATTCATTCTTTATTGACATTTCTTCCTTTTCTTCTTTCACTACCGTGTAACACCTAGTGGTATTCTTTTATTTTCTACCTTCCGACGCTACTCTGCACTTGAAGCTAGCTACTATACTGTGCGTTACAGTATTCGCAGCCATACGCGGACAGTGTGTCTTTCATAGCATCGTTCTTCCTCCGACCGCTCCCATACTAGGCGTCTGCACTGTGCGTTACAGTACTTTGCCCTACGTATGTGAGTGGTCAAGGTTTTCCTATTGTTTCTTTGTTCTTGTTCTTGTTATTTTTGTTCACTATTGTCATAACTCTACCATCCCCCCCTGCTGAGCTTCTACCCTGTGCGTTACATTCTCTGCTCTATGCATGTGGGCGCTAGAGCCCCGCACTCCGTTTATAATTTCGTTAATATTTTATGTAGCGACCCTTTTTGGGCCCGCCGGCACCCTTCGTTTTCGTGCCGGCCTTGTGTTTATGTATTGCGCACACATGTATGGGCTCACCGTAAGCCACCGGCTTCCGATCCAACTTGGTTGGGTTCATCTTGTCCCACTCGACTCGCCCTTACATCAAACCGCCTGCTGGTCCGATCTTCGTCGCCAACGGTCGCCATACATCAAACCGTTCGTTCATACCAAACGATCGATCCAACTTTCGTCCAACACAACGCAACCGCTCGAAGCCGATCGCCTCGCGTCGAACAACGTTCCGAATGCCGCTACGACTGCTCGTACGCCAAGCCGACCACCTCTGCCGGCTGCTCGGAGCGACGTCGAACCAACCGCAACTGCAACCGTTCGATCCGCTGCTCGTCTCGGCAACCATTACTGCGGCCCCCTTTTCGTTTCTCCCCTTTTGCACTTATTTCTGTAATTAATTCTTTCATCTTGTTTGGACTGCTTCTGCTTGAAGTAATATTTTTGCCCTTTTTGGTACTTTATTTTGCACTTAACTTGTAATTTGTATAATCTGTATTCATTGTATTTCAACGATTTTGGCCGGCCAGATCTGCCGCTAAATCCTCAATTTTACTCACATTTCTTCGACCATTCTGTTTACTACTTCTTTATTTTCAATTCCCTGTTGTTATTTATTTCATTTCCTCCATTCCACACCAACACTCTAGTCACTCTTATTCACATACGTATGTATTTATATCTTCTTACCATAGTGCCGCTACTGTAATCCTCCACAACATCCTTTTGTGTTCTCCTCCGCCTTCTCGTGAACTCTAGGGTCTTCCTGGTGTTTTCTACTAGAGTCCCGTTCGTGGACGAAGGTCTCCGACTGCGCCAGTTATGATGTAGAGTGAGGTGGTTCCTGGAGTTGTAGCTCAATGTAGATTGTCACCCGATTCAGAGAGCTAACAGCCCGTATTTCGGTTGAATGAAGACACGTCCGATTGGTTTTGAATATGAAAGTATTCTGATTCTTTATTATAACTTTGGGTAGATATG
Organism: Drosophila affinis; assembly: GCA_037356375.1. Lineage (NCBI taxonomy): Eukaryota > Metazoa > Arthropoda > Insecta > Diptera > Drosophilidae > Drosophila > Drosophila affinis. The sequence goes on from JAZHFB010000003.1 coordinate 21,512,591, forward strand.
GTTTTACAATAGTGCTGACTCCTTAATTCTGAGTGGCTGAGAATCCGCTGACGTTGGGGTTTGCGTCCGTTGTTGCAATTGGAGCGGATGTGAGTTGGTGGTGTGAGTCGATGTTGTTGGTGGTCTCTACGTTGTAGCCAGCTCGTAGAGGTTTCGGAGGGGGAAGGGTGAGGGTAGGTGCTGAGCTGGTAACTCGCGACATGGCGGAAATCTTCACCGACAGAGCCAGTCGCTGGTTCCGGACCAGCCGACTACAAAGCGCCCCATGGATCGATTTCCGCAGGGAATTCTTGGCGTTCTTCTTGCCACCGCGGTATTTTGAACAATTGGAGGATCAGATTCGGGATCGCAAGCAAGCGGTAGGTGAACCCTTCAAGGACTTTTTTATCGAGCTCCGGTTACTCATGCACCACGCCGGATACGACACTACCAAGGAACTCTACAGGATCTACGACAAGATTTTGCCGGCGTACCAGCTGTACGTGCGGAGACACAAACTACGATGCCTGACGCAACTCACGGCTTTGGCCACGGAGTTCGAGAGCATCCAGGAACGGAATGCACCGGTAATTCCACATCCCCCGCGGAACATGCCGCGGTACACTATGCCGACGGCGAATCAGGTACCCAAGGAAGGCGAGTCCAACTGGACACCGTTCCGGAGACCTCCGTGGCACTCAACCGAGTCAGCAAGGAGACAAGCTATGAACCGAAGCAAGGCTCCGCCTCAGGAAGTCGCGCATCGCATGGTAACCACCCCCCATCGTGAATCCGCGCACGGCATGCCGCCGCTGTGGCGAAGCGGGCCACGCTTCTCCGAACTGCACCAACCCTTCGATTCTGTTCTGCTGGGAATGCGGTAAGCGCGCTATACGGACGATCGATTGTTGTCGCCGGGACACGTCGGGAAACGACAGGCGTCCCCGACTGACACGGGAGCAGTCGGGAACGACGCCCTCCCAAACCCGGAACTAGCTAAACCCCTACGCCTACACGATGGCCGGATAATGGTGAAGGTGACCATAGGAGGACAAGACGCGGAGGCCACTATTGACACCGGGGCGTCCCGGAGTTTCATCAGTGCCGACCTCGCCCGACAACTGGACAATAACACCAATCTTCGGAAGGCATACGTGCAGATCCGACTGGCCGATGGCTCGGTGCGCGAGATCACGCAAATCCTCCTGGCTTACATCCAGAAGTCCAGATACCTCTCCTAGTCTTTCCCAACATGTTGGAACAAGTCATTGTGGGTCTGGATTTCTTAATCCAGACATAATCCCTTCTACAACCCCGAAGCCGTCGCCCCATGGCAAACCCACCCGAGGTCACTGCCAGCCAAGTTCCCACCACAGGAACGGAAAAACCATCATCCAGGGCAGCCCCGGAAAACTCGCGTACGAGGAAAACTACGACGGACACCATGTCCAAGCAACGAGCGCCCAGCACAAATTCTAAGGCTGTAACGGAACGCACGATTTCCAGGCCAAATACGAAAAGATACAGATTATACTAATTACAAGTTAAGTGCAAAATAAAGTACCAAAAAGGGCAAAAATATTACTTCAAGCAGAAGCAGTCCAAACAAGATGAAAGAATTAATTACAGAAATAAGTGCAAAAGGGGAGAAACGAAAAGGGGGCCGCAGTAATGGTTGCCAAGACGAGCAGCGGATCGAACGGTTGCAGTTGCGGTTGGTTCGACGTCGCTCCGAGCAGCCGGCAGAGGTGGTCGGCTTGGCGTACGAGCAGTCGTAGCGGCATTCGGAACGTTGTTCGACGCGAGGCGATCGGCTTCGAGCGGTTGCGTTGTGTTGGACGAAAGTTGGATCGATCGTTTGGTATGAACGAACGGTTTGATGTATGGCGACCGTTGGCGACGAAGATCGGACCAGCAGGCGGTTTGATGGAAGGGCGAGTCGAGTGGGACAAGATGAACCCAACCAAGTTGGATCGGAAGCCGGTGGCTTACGGTGAGCCCATACATGTGTGCGCAATACATAAACACAAGGCCGGCACGAAAACGAAGGGTGCCGGCGGGCCCAAAAAGGGTCGCTACATAAAATATTAACGAAATTATAAACGGAGTGCGGGGCTCTAGCGCTCACATGCATAGAGCAGAGCCTGTAACGCACAGGGTAGAAGCTCAGCAGGGGGGGATGGTAGAGTTATGACAATAGTGAACAAAAATAACAAGAACAAGAACAAAGAAACAATAGGAAAACCTTGACCACTCACATACGTAGGGCAAAGTACTGTAACGCACAGTGCAGACGCCTAGTATGGGAGCGGTCGGAGGAAGAACGATGCTATGAAAGACACACTGTCCGCGTTTGGCTGCGAATACTGTAACGCACAGTATAGTAGCTAGCTTCAAGTGCAGAGTAGCGTCGGAAGGTAGAAAATAAAAGAATACCACTAGGTGTTACACGGTAGTGAAAGAAGAAAAGGAAGAAATGTCAATAAAGAATGAATAATGAATGAACCGCACTATATAGTCCTAGAATGTCAAAGAAATTCATTTTTTTTAAATAATTACAGACTCCATTTTGCACAATACACTACATAAGGACACATCTAACAATAACTGGCACACCGAGAAACTAATATTAATTAAATTAAGCACACGACTACACACACACACACGAAATATAAGATAGTAAGAATAGTATATAAGAATACACTTAACGCACATATATATACACATATACAGTAACAGACACATATACGAAGTACATGTCAGTGAGAAGCAATAACCAGAAAATCATTCCGGCAGACAGAGCAATCTAAGAAGTTAGTAAAGAGGATCAAGTAGCGGCAGAGATGGCCCAGGAAAGTAGGTCGACCTCCATCCTCGACGCAATAAGGGTCGTAGACCTGGTAGCGGTCATACCCAAGTATGAAGGGGAGGCAGGCAAGCTTGATCACTTTATAAAATCGGTAGAAGAGACCCTAGACATGATAAAAGAAGAGGATAGGTCGACGATAGGAAGGGTGGCCATTAACGCCATAAGGGCTAGAATTATAGGAGACGCCAGCAGGAAGCTGGAACTTAGCAACGTGGATTTAGATTGGGAGCAAATGAAAAAGGCGTTGAAAGCTCATTTCAAAGACAAAAGACAAGAACAGGACTTAGTAATGGAACTAACCAATATTAAAGGGAAGAAGTTAGAGTTGGAACCTTTGTTCGCTAAAGTACTCGAGTTGAGGAGTGCCATGATTTGTGTGGTAAAAACGAGTTACTTACCTACGGCGACAAAGGAAGAGAAGATTAAGTAGATTGAAGGCATGGCGCTGACTGCGTTCCAGTCGGCAATAAAGGGACCGATAGGAATGACAATTAGGGACATGGATAAAGGCTATATTGTGTAAGCATATGACATAGCTAGAAAGATGAAATGCGCCTATGTTCCGGAAGAACCAGAAGTGAAAGTGGAGAAACAAGAGGTAGTGAAAGTACAGCTACCCGAAAAGAAGCCACTCCCAGTACAAGAACAGGAAAAGAACGAGGAAGTAGTACAGGAGGAACAGAAGGTGACGGGCAACTGACCCCAATACCAGTGGGGGGTAATGGAATGCCCTTTCCAATGCTGGATGGAACCGGGTGGTCCGGTATGGGATTTGGATTCCCAATGGGGGGAACCCTTTCATGGGATACCCCTTTATGTAGAACAACTTAATGGGATACAATAGGGGATCATACAGGAACCAGCAGTTTTGAAACCCTACATGGAGCCACGGAAGCAAAACCGCGGGCGACATTGAGGCCAAAACAACCGACAGGGACAGCTAGCAATTCAGGCACAGCAAGATTCGAATAGAAGCGGTCAGACAAGAATGTCTAGAATGTCCAATAACTCCGGACAGTCGTTCCAATCGAATAATTCTAGACAATCTTTTGGCAATCAGTTTGCACCCAGCACCTCGACTTGAAGTGAAGGACGGTCAGTAGCGGACGGACAGTTACATAAAATCCAAGAGGTTGACGGAAATTTTCCGCAAAGAGCCTCAGACCAACAACAGGATATTTAGGAGCAAGAAGGGTGCAATCGACCCTACCATATATAATAATAAGGCTAGAAACAGGCAGGTCAATTAAAGTACTTATAGACACACTTTTTCATTTCTAACACCAGAAGTAATACCCGAAGGTTGTGCCCAAAGATTGCATGCCCCGATCGCGATAAAAACAGTTACGCAAGCACACGAAGTGCAGTCAGAGATAAAATTGAAAATGTTTAAGGAGCTAGGTGGGGAAGGTGAGATAAGAATGCTCTTGTTCAAATTCCATAATTATTTTGACGGGTTAATCGGAATAGATATTTTAAAGCAGATAGGAGCGACAATCGACATACAGAAGAAACAATTAAGAACGCCATCAATAGAAACGCAGTTGTGGTTAACACAATATAAGGCGACGGAATTGTATACGATTGAGGCAGGCACGAGAAGTATTATCCAAGTACCAGTTCAACTACGAACGGGGTAATTTTTAACCAACAAAACGATTGTAAAACCGGACATGGAAATATCAGAAGGAAGGTATAGGGCAATAGAAGGCATGACCTTAGTGGAGGTAGTAAACTACGCAGAAGAGGACCAGCAACTGTTGTTGGTGGAACCACTTACAGTGGCAGAGTTTAAGAGAAAGAGAAAAGAGAAGGGCCCGGCACAGGAAAGGTCTCATTTGACAAAATCAGAACGGATCATCTAAATATGGAAGAAATCAAAGAATTAAAAAAGTTATGTAAAAAATACCCGTCGGCCTTTTACATGGAAGGGGAGCAGCTATCATTTACAAACGTAATGAAACATCAGGTCAGAACAACGGATGACATTCCGGCTTATTCTAGACCATATATGTATGCATTCACCGAAAGAGAAGAAGTAAAGAGCCAAATAGGAAACCTGCTAGAACAGAAGATCATCAGGCATAGCCACTCTCCGTGGAGTGCTCCAGTGTGGCTAGTCCCGAAGAAAAAGGATGCCTCAGGGCAAAGAAAATGGAGAATGGTGGTAGATTATAGGAAGTTGAACGAAAAATTGATTAAGGACAGATACCCAATGCCGATAATTAACGATGTACTTGACGGACTAGGCAGAGCGAAATACTTCTCCACGTTAGACTTAGCCAGCGGTTACCATCAGATAGAAGTAGAAGTAAAGGACATACAAAAAACGGCATTCTCAGCGGAAGGTGGCCATTTCGAAAACGTGAGAATGCCCTTTGTGCTAAGTAACGCCCCTGCAACGTTCCAAAGATTAATGAACAACCTTTCGGAGACCTATTAGGAAAATGCTGCCTTGTATATATGGATGACATCATGGTGTTCTCCGCCTTACTGCAAGAGCATATGAACGATCTAAACAAGATCTTCGCAAAATTGGAAAAGGCCAATTTTAAACTCCAATTAGATAAGACAGAATTTTTAAGGAAGGAAATGAAGTACTTAGGACACGTAGTAACCATAGGGGGGGTCAAACCAATCCCGAAGAAGATAGAGGCAATTAAGAAGTTCCCATTGCCAAAAACTAGGAAACAGATAAAGTCATTCTTGGGGTTACTAGGGAACTATAGGAAATTAATAAAAGACTTCGCGGCAATAACAAAGCCGATGACAAAGCAACTCAAAGGGAAGAAAGCAGTACAGGTTGATCATGAGTTTGAAGAGACATTCGAAACGTGTAAAACCTTGTTATGCAATGACCCAGTGTTGCAGTTCCCAGATTTTACAAGCCATACTGACGACGGATGCTAGCAATTACGCCATAGGCGCTGTCTTGTCCCAAGGACACTTGGGAGCAGACAGACCATTGGCTTATGCTAGCCGAACGTTGTCAGATGAGATAAATTACGCGACAATAGAGAAAAAAATGCTTGCCATTATTTGGGCAATAAAGCACTTTCGTCACTATCTATTCGGACAAAAGTTCAAAATAGTCACGGATCACAGACCGTTGACTTGGTTAATGAGCATTTAAGAACAAGACTCCAAGTTGGTAAGATGGAAATTACAATTATTTGAATACGATTATGAAATCGTATACAAAAAGGGTTCTCTTAATGTAGTGGCAGACGCCCAGAGTAGGGTACAGCCAGAACTCAATATGGTAGAGAACGATTCAGATGTAGCAACGAATGGAGAGACTATACATTCGGCGAAAGAAGACTTGCCCATCGGGTTCCCCATATCTGAAAAACAGTTGAACGATTATAACAGCCAGGTAGTGGTAGAAAAAGGACGTCCACCAAAGATAGAAAGGAAGGTGCCGTTCAGAAACAAGGTCAGGATTACATGGACGGAGGACAAGTTTGAGGATGAAGCATTAGGCCGAACATTTAAGGAAATACTTAAACCAAATAGGACGGTGGCTATCTTCATTCCCGAAGAATTGGTGATAGTAGTGCAGAACACGTACTGCAAATATTTTGCGTAAAGCAAGATATATAACGTGGTGAGATGCAGAATCATATTGCCAGAGGTGACAGACAGGGCATTGCAAGAAAAAGCAGTGAAAGAATACCATGAAAAGAACAACCACAGAGGGATAGAGGAAACATTGGCGCAACTGAAGAGGAAACTGTATTTCCCACATATGAAACCGATAATAACACAAACAATTAATAAATGTGACAAATGCCAGATGTTGAAGTATGATAAGAGTCCCCAGAAGATCAAGTATAGTGTCACAGAGACCCCGGGGAGGCCAATGGAGATACTCCACATAGACCTATATTTCATAAACAATAAATATGTACTGATGGTCATTGACAAGTTCTCCAGATACGCTTGGGGATATACTATTCCGGCAAGGGATAGTATAAATGTAGTCAGGTCAATAAAGAACTTTATGGCAAGATAGTTTGTGAGGCGAGGCGTTTATAACGTACAATAATGCAGTATATTCGGCAACAAAGCTCACGCCCCACGAATTGTTCACAGGGAGAACACACATTTTCTTGAGTAACGTATCATATAACAACGAACACGATTATCTTCAGAAAATCAATGCGTTCCAGGCAAAAATCTACCCCAAGGTGAAGGAAAGAGTAGAAAGAGAGAAGGTTAGGAGAATAGAGGCAGCGAACACAGACAGGCAGGAACCAGTAAGGGTGGAACCAAATGAAACAATTTTTAGGAAAGAAAATAGGAGAGATAAACTAACACACAGATTCACTAAGCACAAAGTACAGACAGATAACAATATAACAGTAGCAACAATTAAACCGCAAAAAAACCATAAAGAAAAGATAAGAAGATTGACAAAGAATAACGAATAACGATAATTTTAGATGGGTCGCGATGACGGAGACAAAGAGAACGTTCGAAATCAGGGAAATAAAAAGCGATATGCCGATCGCGCAGATAGAATTGGGACCAGCCAGGATAATACAAACGTACAGAACGGTTGTACACATAGTTCGCCTAGAGGAGTACATAGAAAGCGTCGATCACTTGGAACAGACGCTTAAAGTGATTCAAGAAGAAGTTGAGACCAATGATCTGATAAAAGCACTTCGAGAGAAACTGAAATTAGTTAGGTTAGGTTAGGTTAGGTTAGGTTAAGGCGGCTGCCTAGCTCCACAGGAGCCAGTCACACTTAGGCCGGTTTCGGCCCGTTGTAATACCGCGGAAGGTGTTCCCCCTTAGCCATCTCATGAGACCCGAACATATCAGCAGTTATCCCATCCTGACGCTCTTACGAAGTTCGCAATCTTTCTGGGACAGATTTTGGACATTTCTGAAATGTCTGAGACATAGGGCATGCCCAGGTATTGTAGCCTTCTCCTACTGAGAGCCGGACAGGAGCAGAACAGGTGTTCCACCGTTTCCTCCTCCTCCTCGTCTCTACAGCTACGGCAGAAATCATTGTATGGGGCTCCCAGCCTGTTGGCATGGGAGCCTATCAGCCAGTGCCCCGTGAGGGAGCGGATGACAAGGCTGCACCTTTTCCTGCCGAGCTTACAAAGCTCTAGTGTGCGTTTCCTGTCAATGGTAGGCCATGTTTGCCTGGATATGCGACATAGTGGTACTGACCGCCACGCATTGTCTGCTCGTCGCCTATATAGCTCCTTTATAATAAGCCTACAGGTGGCCATAGGCATGCAAATATCCTCCTTCTCTTGGAGAAGGGGTATTGTGGTACCTGTTCTGGCCAGCTCGTCTGCCTTACAGTTGCCCTCGATGTCCCGGTGACCCGGGACCCAAATAAGGCTGATGGCATATTGTTGGGCCATCTCGTGAAGAGATTTGCGGCAATTTTCCACTGTGGCCGAGTTCGAGGAAATCGCATGAAGCGATTTGATCGCAGCTTGGCTGTCGCTGTATATGTTTACAGTTGTTGTTGCCGTTGAGGCTGTTTGCAGGAGCTTCAGTGCTTCCATGATCGCAATGACTTCCGCTTGGAACACACTGCAGTGATCTGGGAGCCTAAAGGAGTGCCTGATTTCGAGTTGTTCGGAGTAAATCCCTCCTCCAACTTTGTTATCCAGCTTCGAGCCATCTGTGAAGATGCTTATGGCCGTGTCCTGGCCTGGTGGTCCCTCAAGCCACTCGTCTCTGCTAGGGATGATTACATTGAAGGGAGTACCAGTGTGTTCCCTTGGAACGCAGTAGTCCGTCTTCGATGGGACGGTACTACTGACAAGTATAGATGAGTGACCCCTGCTGGTATGTGACGTCCATTGTCCGGAGTCTCTCCGACGTATCGCGGCAATTTCTGCCCTCTCTTTTCCCTCGAGTTCGAGGCTTTGGAGATTTAGGATGGCGTTTAGTGCATCGTTCGGGGTGGTGCGTAATGCTCCACTAATGCATAGGGCTGCGGTTCGCTGAACCTTGCCAAGTTGTTTGGCTGTCGATCCTTTTGATAAGGCCGGCCACCAAACTGTAACTCCATAGAGTAAGATTGGTCTTACTATTGCTTGGTATATCCATTGGACTACGTTTGGGTTCATGCCCCACTTCAAGCCAATAGCTTTTTTACAGGAGTATAGGGCTATCGTAGCCTTCTTTACTCTGTCCTTTACGTTCAGGTTCCAGTTCAGCTTCTTATCAATTACCAACCCTAGGTAACTAGCACTGTCGCTGAAGGAGAGCCTGCATACATTTAGTATGGGAGGGTTGAGGGGCGAAATCTTGTACTTCCGTGAGAATAGCACGAGTTCCGTTTTAGTAGGATTTACTCCCAATCCTCGCGATTTTGTCCACTCTGACAGTCTCGCGAGCTTAGTGCTCATAAGGTCACACAGTGTTTGAGGGTATTTCCCCGAGAAACTGATTGCCACGTCATCCGCGTATGCCACTATTTTGCAGCCCCCCCCCCTCCAGGTCACATAGAATCTTATTGACTGCCATGTTCCACAGAAGGGGAGACAGGACACCACCTTGCGGAGTGCCTCTGTTGACATACCTGGATTGTGTGGACGATCCCATCGATGATGTCACCGTCCTGCATGTGAGCAATTGATCGATGAGCAGCACCAAGTGACCGTCCACACCCAGGTCAGTCAGTGCTTCCGTAATGGCACTTGGGACGACGTTATTAAAGGCTCCTTCGATATCGAGGAAGGCCATAAGAGTGTATTCTTTGAGTTGTAGGGATTTCTCTACAATTGAGACTACTTCGTGGAGCGCCGTTTCCGTGGATCTTCCTTTCCGGTAGGCATGTTGTGCTCCTGACAGCATTAGAGGACTAACAATTGTCCTAAGATGTAGTCCGACAAGTCTCTCGAAAGTTTTGAGAAGAAAGGACGATAGGCTGATTGGTCTAAAGTCCTTTGGGGTCGAGTGCGAGGCCTTTCCCGCTTTGGGGATAAAGACTATTTTCGCCTTGAGCCATTCTTGTGGTATGGTCCCCACCGCCAGTATCTTCCTAAAGATACATTGTAGCCAGTTAATGGCCGGGTCTCCGGCCTTTTGCAGTTGGGCCGGAATGACCTGGTCCGGACCTGGCGATTTGAACGGGTCAAAGCTGTTTACCGCCCAGCTTATGTTCCGTTTGGTGAAAATATGGTCCATCGTGGCTGTTTGGCCTCCCCTTTGGGTTAGCACCGGCTTGATGGTTGTGCACCCAGGGAAGTGGGTTTCGAGCAGTACGTGTAGCGACTCCTCACTGGAGTTGGTCCACGTACCGTCGTTCCTTTTAAGGTACCCTACGGAGGGGGTGGTTTTTGAGAGGAGCTTGCGCAGCCTGGCGGCTTCTGACGTCTCCTCAATTTCTGAGCAGAATTTTTGCCAAGAGGCCCTCTTTGCTCTTCGTGTTTCTTTTTTGTATTGGGCGAGACTGACTTTGTAGTCTGCCCAATGTTCCTCCTCGTTTGCACTTTTAGCCCGGTTGAAGCTGGTCCTACAGCTCTTTCGTAGGATGTCGATTTGTTTCGACCACCAGGGGGGTTTCATTTTGCCCCTTGTCCTGTGTGGCAGGCGAGCCGCCGTGAAGGCCTTATTGCATGCTTCCGTGAACCTGTACACTATGCGATCTAAATCGTCTTGAGTGTCTGGGCTCATTGGTGCCTTGTTGGGAAGTATTTCCTCCAGAACCGAGCTATACTTAACCCAGTTGGTTTTCCTGGGGTTGGTATAGTCGGTGGGTTTGGGGCTCTCGAAGGATAAAATCGTTTCGATATACCTGTGGTCGGAGAAGGAATGGTCCTCTAGGATTCCCATCTTTCCACTTTGTCTGACAGATTGTGAGACACTAGAGTGAGGTCAATAACCTCCTGTCTGTTTTTTATAATAAATGTGGGGTCGTTGCCCCGGTTGCATATGGTCAAGTTCGAGTTCAGTATAAAGCTGAAAAGTGACTCACCCCTTATATTCGTGTCCGTGCTCCCCCATTGGGTGTGGTGAGCATTGGCATCGCAGCCTATTAGTAGGCTTGTGTTGAGCTTCTCGCTGTCGCTGGTGAGCTTGCAGACGAGGTGGTTGGGAGGATCGCTTTCCTCATGGGCCATGTAGGACGACATCAGCCTCAGATGTGTCCGCTTTAGCTCTAGGTTTACCGCTGTATTGTCGCCGTTGCTGAAGTTGTGGAGCAGAAAGATATTAAGGTGCTTTCTTGCTAGAATGCAGGTACGAATTTTACCTTCGGTATGGGGTACAATGAGCTTGTACTCCCTCGTCGCTAACCCACAGACCTTGTTTCCGACTATCCAAGGCTCCTGGATTAGGACCACGTCGGCTCCGCTTGCATCCAAGCGGAGTATGAGTGCAGCGGATGCTGCTTTATAGTGGTGGAGATTTATTTGAAGGAGTCTGAGAGACATCTTCATGGATCTCCACCACTGTAGTGTCGGCGTCTGAGTCGTCGGAAACTTCGTCTCGACACATCGCCTCAAAATCCCGCATCAGTTCCGCGTCGGACGAGTAGCCTTCCTTCGGCTCCAGCTCGTTGTCGGGTGCCTCGATCTCCGAGGCCACATCCTGCGCGACTGGGTTGTCGGCAGGACGAGCCTCGGCCGTGGCAGCGTCCGACTTGTACACCTTTATGGTGACCGAACTGAAGCCAAAGTTCAGCTCTCCTTTAGCTGCCTCTATTGGGGCCAGCGATTCCTTGTTCAGGATGATGATGGCCTGATTAGTCGGCCCCTTCGACTCCTCAACCTTGACCACTTTCCAGTCAAGAGTTGGAAGTGTCGGATTGCACCTCTGCAACATCGTGAGGATGCGCTCGGGCTCCTTGAAGGTAGCCGGCACCCATATTCTCGCCCTCGGTCTACTGGGCACCTCGCTGCAGTCTACCGCGACTAGCTTCGCCCCGGCGTAGACCTCTCCGATCTGCGCCACCGCTGCTTTGTATAGCTTCACGGAGCGCTCGTCATCGCAGGCAACAACTTTAATACTGCCCTGGTACCACCCCATGTCTTTGCAGACTGGAGGTGGCCCAGGGTCCTTCTCGAGCAACTCGAAACAGCGGTCGGCCAGTGCCGCCTCCACCCACTTCGACTTGCTCCTTGGGATCTTACCCTCCGCGCTGCCCTTGTCGAGGACGCCAATTATCGTCCTCTCCTTGGCAATCTGCGCGAATCTGTGACCGCTGTCTCTTTGGTTGAGAGACCATTGAGAAGTTTGGGAGCACCGATGAGGCCCACTCCACCTTCTTGAGCCAGTCCGCTGAAGGACTGACCTCTGTGTTGGCATTTTGCCGACGGAGTATGTGCCCTGCACTCCTCCTTTCGGCATAAGTATGCTTTCTGGCCTGTGCGCTAGTTGAAGGCAAATCATCACCCTCCACCTTACCAGAAGGTCGGGCAGCCGCAATATTGCTTAGCTGCCTCTCCAAGGTGTCGGTGTTGGGAACTGATCCGCCCCCCACCCCAGATTCGGGATGGGACCCACTCGGGTTCACCCCGGCGCTTTCCGCCTTGCAGGTCTGTCCTGCTGTTGAGCTGGTCGGGCCGGGCCTTTGGGCCGATGCTTCCCATGCGGGGGATTGCTCCCAGTTGACATTTGGGGAGTGTCAGACTCAGATTTGTTTTTTTGTATTTTTTTATTTTTGTTATATTTGTTATTGTTCATATTTACATCCCACGAGATGCAGAGAAAGGGAACGGTCAGCCCGGGCAGAGATCCACGTTGCCCGGGTAAGGCATCATTAGAACAGGGGGCTGCCAAGTCCCTGAGCTCTCCGTTCGAGACTGGGCTAGTTTTTAGACCGGGCCCCCAGCCAGGCTGACTCTCGGCACAGGTCGAATGACACCTTAGCCCAGCCCGGTGTGAGGTGAGTGTGGGGGGTGGGATGTGGGTAGGTAGTGTGTGTGGGAAAGGGGGAGTGTGTGAGCTACTTATACGAGGCGGCACCACAAGCGCATCGTCAGTGTTGCTGCTTCGCGAACACCCGCTGGCTGTCCGGGAATGCTTATTTTCGGTCTCCCTAAAGAGAGCCGATTATTCGCAGCTAACCTACCTTTTTTTAGGGGTAGGCCTTTCGCTATCCGCAACCTGCGACCCGTCCGGTAGCCTCAGCTAGGCCCCCTCTGAGCCACCTCACGCGCTCATCAGACCAGAACTGAAATTAGTAAGAGGAAGGATAGAATCGATAAGCCCCAAGAGAAGGAATAGGAGAGGGCTTGTTAATGGGTTAGGATCCGTCGTGAAGGCGATCACGGGAAATTTAGACGCAGAAGACGCGGAACGTTTAGAAAGGGAGGTTAGGAAGTTACAGGAAGAGGAAAGAAGAATTAACGAAGAGATAGGTACACAAGAAAACATGGACAATAGGTTCATTACTATGTTTAAGAACTTGACAACATACATTAACGAGGAGCAAGTTAGAGTGACCTTCTTTATAAATACTTACAAAAACGGAATAAGCAAAACATTTGTGGAGGAAGATAAGAGAATGTTTAGGTTAGAATACGTCGAAAGAATTGCAGTAACAATAAATATGATAGCGTTAAATCTAAATGCTTTGACGGAGAGCCTATTATAAACAATAATGGGAATAATCCCCAAATTTGTTCTTAGCAGAGAAGAAGCACAAAAGATAACCCAGAAATTGGAAGAACAAAAAATACAGATCACGTCTGTAGAACACATGTACGAATTATTACTGTTAAAAGCTATAATGAATAAAACCGATGTAATTTTCTCGGTAGATGTGCCAATTTTTACCAATGAAACATATTCACTACAAAGATTGTTACCATTACCAATTAATAAAACCGAATTTGTAATAGCACCTAATTTTGTAGCGTATAATGATAAATTAATGTATTATTACACAAAGAAATGTAATCAAGTAAGAAAACTTTATATTTGTAAACACGATAGAATTGTAAACAGGGTCAACGAAGTGTGCCTGAGGAATCTTATACAGGGGAAAGCGGCGGAATGTGAGATAAAGGACGTAGGCTTTCGCAGAGAGATCTTCGAACCAGAGAAAGGCTACATTGCAATATTTAATGGTGAAAAGGTTAGAATACAGACGGATTGCGGACCGGAAAAGTCGTACGACGGGTCAGCAATAATAACCTTCGAAGAATGTGGAGTAACAATCAACAACATCCAATACGAGGCGATGGAACAATTGGACATAAAACAATTAGTTTTGGAAATTCCTCGGATAAAGTCGATGAAAAATAACAGAACGACTCAAGAGTTAGGGGTAAATGAACTAAAGATGGAAGACATCAAGACGAACACCCGGCGATGGAACTCGGCAGAATTAGAACTGGAATGAAGATACACAACGCAACAACCTACACCATGGTCGGTGTACTTCTAATAGGAGTGGTGTGCACTGCTCGGCTCTCGAGAAGGGCGATCAACTACGCAACAACAACAACAAATTCCATTGCAGCACCAACTACGACCCTCACTTCAACCATCACGCCGTTATGGTCGGTAGTTCAGACTGGGGGGGGGAGGAGTTCCCAACTCAGCACCTACCCTCACCCTTCCAGTCCGAAACCTCTACGAGCTGGCTATAATGTAGAGACCACCAACAACATCGACTCACACCACCAACTCACATCCGCTCCAATTGCAACAGCAGAGGAAAACCCCAACGTCGGCGGATTCTCGGCCACTCAGAATTAAGGAGTCAGCACTATTGTAAAACCATATCTACCCAAAGTTATAATAAAGAATCAGAATACTTTCATATTCAAAACCAAACGGACGTATCTTCATTCAACCGAAATACGGGCTGTTAGCTCTCTAAATCGGGTGACAATCTACATTGAGCTACAACTCCCGGAACCACCTCACTCTACATCATAACTCACGCGGTAAATGCTCCATATCTATCCCGTATGAAAGCGCGCGCTCTTCGAGAAGGTCGATGAATGATAATGGATCGTCGTGTCCGTCGAACTGGATCCCCCACTTCCGTATGCGTTCCGCCATCTGGGCGGAGTGGCTACACTGGTATCCCCCTGCAGGGTCGCTTCCCGCCTGGGGTCTCTCGTTCGTAGGTCAGATTCTCCTCGCGGCCGAAGTACGTTGTTCTTGATACGGAGGTCTTTGCCCTGTGGCTCGGCCACTGTCTCGACGCTGGAGGAACCGCCGGTTTGGTTTTCTGAGTTTTCCGGGACTTTTAACCAGCGTTTGGGTTCCTCCGTACGCCCTTACGCCTGGGTGGAAGTACTGGGTCAAACCAATATGACCCGCGCTGGTGACTTGGCATATTGTCGTTCGAGCTCACCCAGTCGAGCCCAGGCTTCTTGTTCGAGGGTCCCCTCAAACAATGCGGCAAAGCTCCTCCGCATCTCTTCTACAGTGTCTCGCTGCTGAACTCGAATTCGATGGCGAACCTTTCTAGCTCTTCCCGGCGGCGCTTGTAAATCCAGCCGGTGCCTACCCCCGGACTAGAGACAAAATCCCCAGAGTACTCATCTGAACATTTCTCCGCGTTGGGGTCCATGGTAATGTGTGATTTTTTTTTCTACTTTTCTTTCACTCCCTTTGTTGGGTGTTTCTGTATTTGGCGTCACTCGCGTATTATGGAAGGGATCGGCCCTTGGGCGCGCCGACACTCCGGGTGTATCTACTGTCGTTCACGCGACCTGCACCGTAGGAGTTGTGGGGTTTTCGTAGAGGTTTTGCGCGGCGCAGTACTGTTTTATCGCGGTTGGAGTTTGAGTTTGCGGGTCCGTGGAGATCGTGAGACTGATCTGTCTGCCTATAGCTTGGATTTTAGTGGCCGTAGTTTTTTAATCTACACCCCTTGCTAAAGTTTCCTACAGGACCCTGGGCACTTTTAATGTTCCTATTTCAAGCTGAGGTAAGCTCAGTCTTCCCAGGATCCAACTATAAGAAATTGTAGATTGCAGGAACCTCTACTGGAAACGGGGGTCGGCCCTAACTATTTAAGAGACAAGAGTGGAGGAGAATGAGGTGTAATCGTGCCAGTAAAATTTGGACTGAGAGGATATGAGGGTAATAAAGGACACGAGGCGTGGTCACACTCGTGGGGTCGAAAAAGATAAGGGATACGAGGCGTTGTCACATTCGTAGGACCTAACGGAAGATCAAGAGTAAATTAAGAATTGATGTGGGCCCTTACCGCAGTGTTCTTGGCTGTAAATTAAGATATAAATTCCCGGTACTCAAGCTGTATAGACATACATATATGATCTTACGACTTATGCCATTTATTATATGTTCGCAAAAGGAACTAAGTGGGTTCGTTCGAATGGGTTAACACTTTATTGAATTCTTTATGTTGGTTGACTTAGCGTATGATATGTAGAGTGTGATAAATTAAAGGTAGGCTGCTACGCGGAGCATCTCGCGGCCAGGTTACCGAGTAAGTGTCTTGCACTTCTTTCGCTAGAACGCTCGGAACCTAGAATCCGCGGATCAAACTAGCTAGCTTAAAACTATGGGTGGGGGGGATATGTGCTGACGATGCATCAATGATCTGTTTCTTTTGGCCGAAAAGAAAAACATCGCATTGAACGCAAACCGGTCAAGCTAGTGATCGCTTGTGGACCTGGTATTTCCGGTCCCACCACCAACCGCTAAAGCGAACCCTGTTCGCCCGTTGTATGCGGTATTAGATCTCTTCGACCAGGCCGGTAGATATCACTCGGCATGGGGGTGTCGACTTCCCAATCTAACGGCGCGACTACCCAGAGGGCATCCCTTCCCAGTACGTCGTCCTCTGGGCCCTGGTCGACCGTTGGGAAGTTTTCCTGCATGAAACTAAGTAGCTCCTGTAGGTCCTCGTCGTCCATCTCCTTTTGATCTCCGACAGCTACCGCCAGTAGCTCCTCAAGGGATATGTCTTCGAGTCCTCCGGTCCCTACCGGGGGTGGGAGGCTTATTGGTGTGTCGGCATGGGTTGCGGCTCTAGCCCCAGTAGGGTTGGGGTAGAGTAGTCACTCTTCTGCCCCGTTTCCCACCTCTCCATATGTTCGTTCAGCTTCGCTTGTTGAACTGGAGGGGCGTTTTCGGTTCCTGACATGGAGTCGGGGGTACCGATGGGGGGGTCTTCTTTTACCGACCCCCGAGCCGGGCTTAAATTCCGGCCTGGCGGAACGAGTAGATCCACCGTCATGAGGTGGACCCGTGTGACACGCATGCCTCACGGCGTGACCATATGATGGAACGTTTCCGCCTCTGCCACGAGCCGGCGGGCGAAAGGTTCCTCCTCCTCGTTCTCCTCGTCGTCAGAGTACGAGTGCGTGTACTCCGGGTAGTAATGTTCCAGGGTCCTGTCGTGCTGGTCACAGTCTCGGGGGTCGTGATGACGATACGTGTGTTCAAACATTGGCTCGAACGATGGAGGTTCGGGGCTCGGCGAGTAGTAGTTCCGGGGGTCCCGGCGTCGGAATAGCGGTGGCGACCACAGATTTTCGCGCCGAAATCTGGATGATCGTCGCGAGAACAGCGGGGGAGTATCCCGAGGGCCTTCGTAGTTCTAGCCGGCCGAGAGTGCTTCGTCCGATTCGCCGTTTGGTTCGGGCGTCCGCCTTATATCGGCGAATGCTTCTCCGTTGGAGATCGGGACGTTGTCTTGCTCTTCGTCGTGGAGAGGGGTGCTGGCGGTTGACAACGACGGTTCGCAGTTGGGTTCTGGGATGTAAGGGGGCGGATGACGGTCTTAGTTCTTGGACGGCGGTGGGGCTTTGGTTCTCCTGAACGCGTGTGCCCCAGAATCTGGGCCTTCAGAGTCGTTAGAGTCGTCGATGTAGATGACTTCAGGTGCCTCAGCGGGTGTTGCGGCTTTTTGATGTTTCATGGTCGGTTAGCTTAATGCTAAATGAAGGGAGTACAATTAAAGAATAAGCCTTAGCGCTATTATGCTTAAATGCTACTTACGAACTTCGGGTGTTCTTACTGCCGAGGGGAGCGTTGCTGGTTCTCGTTTGAGTTACAATATGGATGTTATTTAAGCTTTTAAAGGGTTCGCTGCCTTAGGTCGGCGCACTTACAAAAATATAGTGTCAGCAAGTGTGGGTTACGTAAACTTATGCATAAGTGTATGGGGAAAAGAATTAAATAAGAAATTTTTTTGTTTTGCTATATATTTATTTATTTTATTATACGCGGTACTCGAAGAGTATAGGGGTATATTAGATTTGTGGGGATAACGGTTGTGTGTAACGCACAGAAGGAAGCGTTTCCGACCCCATAAAGTATATATATTCTTGATCAGCATCAATAGCCGAGTCGATATAGCCATGTCTGTCTGTCCGTCTGTCCGTCTGTCCGTCCGTCCGTCCGTCCGTCCGTCCGTCTTCATTTGCGCCTATATCTCAGAGACTATTAAAGCTAAAGCAACCAAGTTTTATATCCAGTCTCCTGTGTGATCAAACTACTCCAAATGAATTTCAAAATTTCGCCCCGCCGCCTTCCGCACCCACAAAGGACGAAAGTCTGTGGCGTACACAATTTTGAAGATACAAGAATACTAAAAACTCAGAATCATAGATAATGACCATTTCTATCAGAGTGTTGAATCTGGATGCGATCGGATCATTATTATAGCTACAATGAAGAAAACCATTCCGAAAGTCATCATTCCCTCTCGCTCTCTCTCACACGCGGCCCCATCTGCTTTGCTTATTCGTATAAATGAGCGCCTAGTTCTCAGAGACTATAAGAGCTAGAGCAACCAAACTTTCTATCCAAGCTCCTGTGATACCGAACCAGCACAAGTTTGTTTTAAAATTTTGCCACGCCCCCTTCCGCCCCCACAAAGGACGAAAATCTGTGGAATCCACAATTTTTAAGATAAATGAAAACCAAAAACGCAGAATCATGAAAAATTACCATATCTACCATATTACCGAATCTGGATCAGATCGGATCAATATTATGGCCAGAAGAAACAAATTAAATTTCAGTGGCTACGCAACGCCTGCCAAGCGCTGACTCATGCCCTCTCTCTCTCGCAAACACTTGTACGTCTCAAATATGTAGTTATACATGTCATGTAGAAATGTAGGCGCTGATATACAAAGCATATGTAAACAAAAATGGAAACATGTATAAAAATTCAAAAAAATTCATTTTTTTAATTTAAATATTATTTTCGTCCCTTTTGAGAACATATAATAAATTTCATAAATCGTAAGCTCATATATGTATGTGTGTATATACTGACTGAGTACCGGGTATAATGTAGAGCCGCGGCCTTTGCCGCGGCTCACAACGTTCCCTCTCGTTTTTGTTTGTTTTTCTTCACTCGTCACCTGATCCGTACCCACGTGGACGAGGTATGGGGTGGGTACGTGTGGATTGAGTTCGCCGAATTTAAGGGGGGGGGGGGGGGGGGGGGGGGGGGGGGGGGGGGGGGGGGGGGGGGGGGCGTCGGTGGCATACATGGAGTCTTACCGCTGGTCGGTGTCGATACCTCGGCTAGGCGGGCGTCAGTAGGAAGGTGGGACGACACGGCCTCTACGTATTGGGACGTATTTTGTTCACCTTGGACTTTAAGGCGGCGGTATAATATCCATATAATGGAGCAGAGAGGTAATGCAATGGCGAGCGTGAGGAGGTTGGAAGCGGTACTTTTTACCGTCAGCATTTCGTTTAAGTTGTCGATCTGATTAAGGGACCCGTAGTCCGCTACTATGTCTCCCTGACTGAAATCCAATATTCTGTTGTGGCGTTGAACCGGGAATATGAGCAACTTCCTACAATTTAATTTGGGTTGAGGGAACTTTATAAGAAAGTGGAATAGGTCAGGAGTTTGAAAAGCGCTGATGTTGGAAATCTCTTAAAGCTCTACCAAGGCTATGTTAACTAATTGTTGCTCATTGAATTCGTTTATTTCAGCGCCAGGGCCGGACTGATCATGTTTATTTTAGCTAACGTTAGCCCAAGGATAAGTTTTTCTAGATCTATTATGACTATCATATTTTTGGCGAGGATTGTTTCTATTATCTGGGTTTTCTCGGCCTCGTCCGACTTATGGATCGTGTTAACAAAGTGCGTCAGTTCGTTGAGTCGGTTTTGCATTCTGGAGTTAATCTCCATCTGACGGTGTTCGGATTATATCAGTTGTCCCTGTTTAAATCTAATCTGCTTCCAGTCATTGAAGTCGGGCGTTCCCGCTACTACTTTCAACACTGTCCCGAGCAGGTTTATGCTCCTGGCTTCCCCACGGTAGACTTTTAGCATAGCTATTAAATTACGGATGTGCTCCAAGTCGGTTGTTAATACCTGGGCCATGCGGGTGTCCGTGAAAATCTCAGCAGCGCGCTCGGTCTGGTCGACGTATACCTCATAAGAAGTGACGTTGGTGGTGTGGTGGCGGTATCCTGGCTTCTCCCAGATCACGGCGTCTCCGTCCACGATCGGGATATAGTCGGCATTGGTGTAGTCATTCACTTTCACGGCGGCCTGTGCAGCGGTGACTAGGGCTTGTAGAACCAGCAGGGGTGACATGGTGTGGAGGGATTATTGTTGACGGCGGCGGAATTAAAGGGGATTGTTTTGCACTCAATTGCCTTGGTTATTGTTGTCCTTCAATTTTGACTTTGGGATTTCCGGTTGATTAAGCTTGAGTTGTAGTCCTTGATGCACTTTGGGGTGGGTTTATCCTTGATAGGAGTCGGAATTTAATTTTGGTTTTGACTGTTTTATTTTTATTTAATTAAATATTTTTTTTTTTTTTTTAGTTGGGTTGATTTGGCCGGTTTGTTTCGTGGGTAGTGGCGTACTGATAGAAGGCCAGGGCATCGATTAATATAGGTGTCGATCCCCGGTCAAACTCGGTATTATGTCGCCGTGGCGTCCGTGTCGACGGCTGGATTATCGAGTTCGGGGTCGTTGAACTCTTTCAGATCGTTGATATTGACGACCTTTTGCTTCCGGCTGCTTGTGTGTTGTAATTTCACGATGTTTGGCGACGGGAAACCTTTTACCCGATAGGGTCAGTCTAATTTTGGGGCCAGTTTGGCTGCAAAACCCTCGGCTGCATTTGACAGGTGGTGCTGTCGTACGAGGATCAACGAGCCGATCGTAGGGTGCCATTGTCTGCGACGGAGATTGTAGTGTCGCGCTTGCTCTTGACTTGCCCTATGGATGTTACTTCGAACGATGGAAAAGATCTCTTTCAGTCTCGATGCTTTGTCAGTAGCCGTCTCGTGGGTGTTCCCTGTCCCTGGCTTAAACGAAGGATACAAGAAGTCCACGACGAGCCATAAAAATATCCGGACTACACCTACGAGATTAGTCAACTTTACCGAAATCTTGGTTTATATCCTAGAACGCTTGAAGACTGCGCGTTTTATCACCACGCTAGACCTAAAGAATGGGTATTAGCAAGTACCTATATCCCTCGACAGTAGGGAAGCCACCGCTTTCACGGTGCCAGGAGGAGGTCTTTACCAATGGAAGGAAAAGCCCTTCGGATTACACTCCGCAACGGCAACGTTTCAACGGACGTTAGACACGGTCATCAGCGCAAAAATGGAATCTTACGTATTTGCGTACTTAGACGACATTGTTATCATCGGAAAGGATTACACGGAACACCTTAACAACGTAAAAGAAGTCTTCTCTCGACTTCTCTTTTAATGTTCCTATTTCAAGCTGAGGTAAGCTCAGTCTTTCCAGGATCCAACTATAAGAAATTGTAGATTGCAGGAACCTCTACTGGAAACGGGGGTCGGCCCTAACTATTTAAGAGACAAGAGTGGAGGAGAATGAGGTGAAATCGTGCCAGTAAAATTTGGACTGAGAGGATATGAGGGTAATAAAGGACACGAGGCGTGGTCACACTCGTGGGGTCGAAAAAGATAAAGGATACGAGGCGTTGTCACACTCGTGGGACCTAACGGAAGATCAAGAGTAAATTAAAAATTGAAGTGGGCCCGTACCGCAGTATTCTTGGCTGTAAATTAAGATATAAATTTCTGGTACTCAAGCTGTATATACATACATATATGATCTTACGACTTATGCAATTTATTATATGTTCGCAAAAGGAACTAAGTGGGTTCGTTCGAATGGGTTAACACTTTATTGAATTCTTTATGTTGGTTGACTTAGCGTATGATATGTAGAGTGTGATAAATTAAAGGTAGGTTGCTACGCGGAGCAACGTCTATCTCGCGGCCGGGTTACCGAGTAAGTGTCTTGCACTTCTTTCGCTAGAGCGCTCGGAACCTAGAATTCGCGGATCAAACTAGCTAGCTTAAAACTATGGGTGGGGGGGATATGTGCTGACGATGCATCAATGGTCAATTTCTTTTGGTCGAAAAGAAAACCATCGCTTTGAACTTTAGTGGGAGGGGAAAGTTTGTAGGTCATAATTGGGGGAGAGGTGTGGGAGCTATGGATGGGTGTAGGAGGGGTAGTCACGTGGCCAAACGGTGCGCGTGCGGTGGAAGAAAAGTGGGTGGTTTGGAAAGTTTTCGTGTATTGTAGGACATGGCTTATTTTTATACAAATGTAATTCTTAATCTATGATAGCTTATAACTCATTCATTGCCTGTGCGGCGTGGTGAACTGTAACGTCCACTTGTGGTTCGTTACACTACCTTGCTAAATTCCCCGCCATTTTATGAAATTACCGAAATTCCCGATGACTTGGATGTGCCATCCACAAACCACTTTCGACATGAAGCGCTGATTGCTGCATTCAACGATCCATACTGGACTCATCGCAGCATCAGTCAATATCAAGGCCGTCAAAGAGGATTCTTCAAAAAGGCCATTAGTAAGATAGCGGGCGTGCCGCTCAAGGATGGATCTGTTGAAAGCCTTTGCCTTCCAATGTTCGGGGCAGATCCCCAGCGAATAGCGGCTGGCCAAATAGCAACTTTTTATTGGCCTTCAGCCGCATATTTCCATTGGTACATATTCATACATATACATATTCTGTTAATTCTTACACTTGCTTGCTCTGCTAAACGCTCTCTCAAAGCTCGCTCTTCTCTTCGTTATCTATGATCGGCGTTATCTATGTTTGCCGAGCGAAGCGAAGCTGCGCTCAGCGATCGGAGCGGCAATGCTGGCAATGATAGGGGCAAGCAAGCGCCACTCGCCGTTTAGACAATTAATAAAGCAGTACTCGCAATTTTTTTTCTGCGCCGCGTTTTTATTTAATTGAAATAATTATTCGGCCAATCGGCAAAAAATCGTTATCTCCACAACACCTTTTTTAGTACGCAGTAAAATTCATATTCATTCATACTAATTTTGCCGGATGCCTGAATTTGTCGGTATGTTATATGCCTTTTTGCTCAATTATTTCTCTCACATCATGAACAAAACCTAGCCTTCTGGCTATAATAGTAGTTCAACCTGATCGAGATTCGGTAATCTGGTAGATACGGCTATTTTCTATGACAATGCGTTTTTGGTTTTCTTTTATTTTAAAAATTGTGGATTCCACAGATTTTCGTTCTTTGTGGGGGCGGAAGGGGGAGTGACAAAATTTTGAAATAAACTTGTGCTGAATTGATATCACAGGAGCTTGGATAGAAAGTTTTGTTTCTCTATCTCTTATAGTCTCCGAGATCTAGGCGCTCATTTAAACAAATAGGCAAAGCAGACAGGGTCTCGTGTGAGATAGAGCGAGAGGGAACGATGACATTCTAAATGGTGTCAGAAGGGGGTGTGTCAAATATTTTAAATTCACTTGTATTGAAGTGATATCACAGGAGCTTGGATAGCAAGTTTTGTTGATCTAGCTCTTATAGTCTCTGAGATCTAGGAGCTCATTTGGACGAATAGGCAAAACAGACAGGATCGCGGGTGAGAGAGAGCGAGAGGGACGATGACTTTCGGAATAGGTTTCTTTATTTTGGCTATAATAATCTGATCCAGATCCAACACTTTGATAGAAATGGTCATCCTCTATGATTCTGCGTATTTACTTTTCTCATATCTTCAAAATTGTGTATGCCACAGACTTTCGTCCTTTGTGGGGGCGGACAGGGGGCGGGGCGAAATTTGAAATACACTTGGAGTAGTTTGATAACACAGGAGACTGGATACAAAATTTGGTTGCTCTAGCTTTAATTGTCTCTGAGATATAGGCGCTAATGAAGACGGATGGACAGACGGACGAACGGACAGACGGACGGACGGACAGACGGATAGACGGACGGACAGACAGACATGTTTTGAATTATAAATACATTTTATAGGGCTTTTGATGTTTCTGTTCGTTAAAAACGAACGCCTATTTTAATATACCCACTTCAAGGGTAGACAGATTAGAATGCTAACTGGAACCGTTAATAACCGAATATCGTTTAGAAAAGGTTTAAGAGTTGAGTCATTAAATTTAACATATCATTAATACTTGTGTAATATACCATTGTGGTCAACTTTTGTGCTGAGCGTCGTTCTGAAATAATTGCTTTTGAACGGAACCTTCAAAATAATATCGAGATCGTTCGATTCGTCTCTTAAAAGTTTAATGATTTCCAACGATTTTAAAATTTTAAATTGCTTTTGAAAGGTAACCTGATATTAAATTACTTTGCTTTATTTCTCTGCAACAAAATATACTTTTTCAACATGCCTTTGAGTCTTTAATAAATGTTTACCTGTGATGGTTAATAATTTTAAAAATGGACATATTATACACATTTTTTTCTCTTTTAGTCCGATTAATTGGTTTAGAAAACAGGCCAAATGGCATGATTCTAGTATTCAGTAAATCCTTTATATAAAGATAAATATTAATTTCGGCAGCATTATTATGAAAAGAATGTGTTACAAATTAATATCCAACACATTATTATATGATACCACATTTTATTTCAAGGAGACGTTAAACAAGTTTGAGAGATAAATTGCAGATGTTTATGAATTAGGTCAAGAATTTCTGGTCTGATGAGCGCGTGAGGTGGCTCAGAGGGGGCCTAGCTGAGGCTACCGGACGGGTCGCAGGTTGCGGATAGCGAAAGGCCTACCCCTAAAAAAAGGTAGGTTAGCTGCGAATAATCGGCTCTCTTTAGGGAGACCGAAAATAAGCAGTCCCGGACAGCCAGCGGGTGTTCGCGAAGCAGGAACACTGACGATGCGCTTGTGGTGCCGCCTCGTATAAGTAGCTCACACACTCCCTCTTTCCCACACACACTACCTACCCACATCCCACCCCCCACACTCACCTCACACCGGGCTGGGCTAAGGTGTCATTCGACCTGTGCCGAGAGTCAGCCTGGCTGGGGGCCCGGTCTAAAAACTAGCCCAGTCTCGAACGGAGAGCTCAGGGACTTGGCAGCCCCCTGTTCTAATGATGCCTTACCCGGGCAACGTGGATCTCTGCCCGGGCTGACCGTTCCCTTTTTCTGCATCTCGTGGGATGTACTATGGATAACAAGCAAATAAAAAAACAAAAAACAACAAAAAAACAAACAGAGTCTGACACTCCCCAAACGTCAATCCCCCGTCAATCCCCCGCATGGGAAGGCATCGGCCCAAAGGCCCGGCCCGACCAGCTCAACAGCAGGACAGACCTGCAAAGCGGTAAGCGCTGGGGTGAACCCGAGTGGGTCCCATCCCGAATCTGGGGTGGGGGGCGGACCAGCTCCCAACACCAACACCGTGGAAAGGCAGCTAAGCAATATTGCGGCTGCTCGACCTTCTGGTAAGGTGGAGGGTGACGATTTGCCCTCAACCAGCGCCCAAGCTAGAAAGCATACGTATGCCGAAAGGAGGAGTGCAGGGCACATACTCCGTCGGCAAAATGCCAACACAGAGGTCAGTAAATCAGCAGATTGGCTCAAGAAGGTGGAGTGGGCCACATCGGTGCTCCCAAACTTCTCAATGGTCTCTCAACCAAAGAGACAACGGTCACAAGAAACACCCGGCCCGGTCGCGAAAAGGTCGAGGGTGGTGGCCAATATCTCCTTCGCGCAGATTGCCAAGGAGAGGACGCTAATTGGCGTCCTCGACAAAGGCAGCGCGGAGGGTAAGATCCCAAGGAGCAAATGGAAGTGGGTGGAGGCGGCACTTGCCGACCGCTGCTTCGAGTTGCTCGAGAAGGACCCAGGGCCACCTCCAGTCTGCAAAGACATGGGGTGGTACCAGGGCAGTATTAAAGTTGTTACCTGCGATGACGAGCGCTCCGTGAAGCTATACAAAGCAGCGGTGGCGCAGATCGGAGAGGTCTACGCCGGGGCGAAGCTAGTCGCGGTAGACTGGAGCGAGGTGCCCAGTAGACCGAGGGCGAGAATATGGGTGCCGGCTACCTTTAAGGAGCCTGAGCGCATCCTCACGATGTTGCAGAGGTGCAATCCGACACTTCCAACTCTTGACTGGAAAGTGGTCAAGGTTGAGGAGTCGAAGGGGCCGACTAATCAGGCCATCATCATCCTGAAAAAGGAATCGCTGGCCCCAATAGAGGCAGCTAAAGGAGAGCTGAACTTTGGCTTCAGTTCGGTCACCATAAAGGTGTACAAGTCGGACGCTGCCACGGCCGAGGCTCGTCCTGCCGACAACCCAGTCGCGCAGGATGTGGCCTCGGAGATCGAGGCACCCGACAACGAGCTGGAGCCGAAGGAAGGCTACTCGTCCGACGCAGAATTAATGCGGGATTTTGAGGCGATGTGTCGAGACGAAGTTTCCGACGACTCAGACGCCGACACTACAGTGGTGGAGATCCATGAAGATGTCTCAGAGACTCCTTTAAATAAATCTACACCACTGTAAAGCAGCATCCGCTGCACTCATACTCCGCTTGGATGCAAGCGGAGCCGACGTTGTCCTAATCCAGGAGCCTTGGATAGTCGGAGCCAAGGTCTGTGGGTTAGCGACGAGGGAGTACAAGCTCATTGTACCCCAAACCGAAGGTAAAATTCGTACCTGCATTCTCGCAAGAAAGCACCTTAATATCTTTCTGCTCCACAACTTCAGCAACGGCGACAATACAGCGGTAAGCCTAGAGCTAAAGCGGACACATCTGAGGCTGATGTCGTCCTACATGGCCCATGAGGAAAGCGATCCTCCCAACCACCTCGTCTGCAAGCTCACCAGCGACAGCGAGAGGTTCAACACAAGCCTACTAATAGGCTGCGATGCCAATGCTCACCACACCCAATGGGGGAGCACGGACACGAATATAAGGGGTGAGTCACTTTTCAGCTTTATACTGAACTCGAACTTGACCATATGCAACCGGGGCAACGACCCCACATTTATTATAAAAAACAGACAGGAGGTTATTGACCTCACTCTAGTGTCTCACAATCTGTCAGACAAAGTGGAAAGATGGAGGGTCCTAGAGGACCATTCCTTCTCCGACCACAGGTATATCGAAACGATGTTATCCTTCGAGAGCCCCAAACCCACCGACTACACTAACCCCAGGAAAACAAACTGGGTTAAGTATAGCTCGGTTCTGGAGGAAATACTTCCCAACAAGGCACCAATGAGCCCAGACACTCAAGACGATTTAGATCGTATAGTGTACAGGTTCACGGAAGCATGCAATAAGGCTTTCACGGCGGCTCGCCTGCCACACAGGACAAGGGGCAAAAAGAAACCCCCCTGGTGGTCGAAACAAATCGACATCCTACGAAAGAGCTGTAGGACCAGCTTCAACAGAGCTAAAAGTGCAAACGAGGAGGAACATTGGGCAGACTACAAAGTCAGTCTCGCCCAATACAAAAAAGAAACACGAAGAGCAAAGAGGGCCTCTTGGCAAAAATTCTGCTCAGAAATTGAGGAGACGTCAGAAGCCGCCAGGCTGCGCAAGCTCCTCTCAAAAACCACCCCCTCGGTAGGGTACCTTAAAAGGAACGACGGTACGTGGACCAACTCCAGTGAGGAGTCGCTACACGTACTGCTTGAAACCCACTTCCCTGGGTGCACAACCATCAAGCCAGCGCTAACCCAAAGGGGAGGCCAAATAGCCACGATGGACCATATTTTCACCAAACGGAACATAAGCTGGGCGGTAAACAGCTTTGACCCGTTCAAATCGCCAGGTCCGGACCAGGTCATTCCGGCCCAACTGCAAAAGGCCGGAGACCCGGCCATTAACTGGCTACAATGTATCTTTAGGAAGATACTGGCGGTGGGGACCATACCACAAGAATGGCTCAAGGCGAAAATAGTCTTTATCCCCAAAGCGGGAAAGGCCTCGCACTCGACCCCAAAGGACTTTAGACCAATCAGGACTTTCTTCTCAAAACTTTCGAGAGACTTGTCAGACTACATCTTAGGACAATTGTTAGTCATCAAATGCTGTCAGGAGCACAACATGCCTACCGGAAAGGAAGATCCACGGAAACGGCGCTCCACGAAGTAGTCTCAATTGTAGAGAAATCCCTACAAAATAGTGGCATACGCGGATGACGTGGCAATCAGTTTCTCGGGGAAATACCCTCAAACACTGTGTGACCTTATGAGCACTAAGCTCGCGAGACTGTCAGAGTGGACAAAATCGCGAGGATTGGGAGTAAATCCCACTAAAACGGAACTCGTGCTATTCTCACGGAAGTACAAGATTCCGCCCCTCAACCCTCCCATACTAAATGGATGCAGGCTCTTCTTCAGCGACAGTGCTAGTTACCTAGGGTTGGTAATTGATAAGAAGCTGAACTGGAACCTGAACGTAAAGGACAGAGTAAAGAAGGCTACGATAGCCCTATACTCCTGTAAAAAAGCTATTGGCTTGAAGTGGGGCATGAACCCAAACGTAGTCCAATAGATATACCAAGCAATAGTAAGACCAATCTTACTCTATGGAGTTACAGTTTGGTGGCCGACCTTATCAAAAGGATCGACAGCCAAACAACTTGGCAAGGTTCAGCGAACCGCAGCCCTATGCATTAGTGGAGCATTACGCACCATCCCGAACGATGCACTAAACGCCATCCTAAATCTCCAAAGCCTCGAACTCGAGGGAAAAGAGAGGGCAGAAATTGCCGCGATACGTCTGAGAGACTCCGGACAATGGACGTCACATACCAGGGGTCACTCATCTATACTTGTCAGTAGTACCGTCCCATCGAAGACGGACTACTGCGTTCCAAGGGAACACACTGGTACTCCCTTCAATGTAATCATCCCTAGCAGAGACGAGTGGCTTGAGGGACCACCAGGCCAGGACACGGCCATAAGCATCTTCACAGACGGCTCGAAGCTGGATAACAAAGTTGGAGGAGGGATTTACTCCGAACAACTCGAAATCAGGCACTCCTTTAGGCTCCCAGATCACTGCAGTGTGCTCCAAGCGGAAGTCATTGCGATCATGGAAGCACTGCAAACAGCCTCAACGGCAACAACAACTGTAAACATATACAGCGACAGCCAAGCTGCGATCAAATCGCTTCATGCGATTTCCTCGAACTCGGCCACAGTGGAAAATTGCCGCAAATCTCTTCACGAGATGGCCCAACAATATGCCATCAGCCTTATTTGGGTCCCGGGTCACCGGGACATCGAGGGCAACTGTAAGGCAGACGAGCTGGCCAGAACAGGTACCACAATACCCCTTCTCCAAGAGAAGGAGGATATTTGCATGCCTATGGCCACCTGTAGGCTTATTATAAAGGAGCTATATAGGCGACGAGCAGACAATGCGTGGCGGTCAGTACCACTATGTCGCATATCCAGGCAAACATGGCCTACCATTGACAGGAAACGCACACTAGAGCTTTGTAAGCTCGGCAGGAAAAGGTGCAGCCTT
Source organism: Drosophila affinis (assembly GCA_037356375.1). NCBI lineage: Eukaryota > Metazoa > Arthropoda > Insecta > Diptera > Drosophilidae > Drosophila > Drosophila affinis. The sequence continues at coordinate 21,542,143 of JAZHFB010000003.1, forward strand.
GTCATCCGCTCCCTCACGGGGCACTGGCTGATAGGCTCCCATGCCAACAGGCTGGGAGCCCCATACAATGATTTCTGCCGTAGCTGTAGAGACGAGGAGGAGGAGGAAACGGTGGAACACCTGTTCTGCTCCTGTCCGGCTCTCAGTAGGAGAAGGCTACAATACCTGGGCATGCCCTATGTCTCAGACATTTCAGAAATGTCCAAAATCTGTCCCAGAAAGATTGCGAACTTCGTAAGAGCGTCAGGATGGGATAACTGCTGATATGTTCGGGTCTCATGAGATGGCTAAGGGGGAACACCTTCCGCGGTATTACAACGGGCCGAAACCGGCCCAAGTGTGACTGGCTCCTGTGGAGCTTGACAGCCGCCTTAACCTAACCTAACCTAACCTAGGTCATGAATTTAGTAAAACCAAATTAGTGCGTTATTAATTGAAATATTTGAATACAGGTGATATATTCGATATCTACCTCTAACATTATGGTGACCCCGACGTGATCTGTAGCCTGTACCACGATTTAATAATTAAATTGTCGATATCGTTCGGGCAATATTTTATTCGGTCAAGCCGTTTGTGCAAAAATCGGTGCCAAGCACATAAAACACACACAACAAACACATGCAATACGTATTTGGCGGCATTTGGGTGCAAAGTTCGTTTTAATGTTCCATAGCTCTACATACATATGTGTATATATATGCAGGCGAAATCGGTCTCATAACTAAGGGAAAGAGCCCCGCCAAGAGACTTTTTTTTTGCGCGTGTATTAGTGCAAGCGCAGTGCAAAACCCTCTGAGGTTGAGGCAAAGGCAGAACGCAAATCGAAACCGTTTGTTTTTGTCGCTTGAGTTTTTCGGCTGGTCGGCGTATACAGGATGTTATATTGTTCCCCTCGCATACCTTCTCATATTGACTTTTTTTGTGTGTAAGCCCTGGTCTTGTGGCTTTAAAAAATGTCTGAAAATCATGATATTGTTCATGCTCTGACGGCGGCGCCTAGTGATGTGGACTTAAACGAAGCCAAAACGATGTCTATTCAGCGGCAGCTCGTTGAGATGAACAAATCACTAACGGAGGAGTCCATCCTTCAGTTTGACGAAGCTGACCTGTGTGAGCGATTAAAGCACCACGAAGCAATGTACTCCGAGTTCAACGCTGCACAGAGCAGCTTGGAAAGGCTCGACGGTGCTTGACGGTGACGCGCGGTCCGAGTTCGCGAACGTGTACATTCAGATTACGAGCTAGCAGCACAGCAGAAGGTGATCAGCGCGAACTCAACCAGCATGCCTCATCATTTAGCTCCACACATCAATTCGGAAGTCGAGGCTGCCGCATCTAGTATTGGCTCGTTTTTGGGGTGACTACGCAGACTGGCCAAACTTTTCCTCGATGCTTAAGACTGTTGTGGACAATGAGGAAGAGCTAATTAACTTGCAAAAGTTCCAGTATCTTCGTGCTAGCCTAGACGTTGTAGCACTAGAAACCATACATTCTATCTTAATCTGATTTGAACTATGAGGGTGCTTTAGAACTGCTTACTAATCGTTTCGACAATAAATACCGTCATTTTCAGGCACACGTAAAGTCGATATTTGGGTTACATGGTGTTGAGATGGGATCTGCAAGGAGTCTTCAGCAACTTAGCGATAAGGTCAAAGCTCACCTGCGTGAGATTCAGACTTTGGCATCAACTGAGGAAATTTTAGATGGATTTTTCATACACCTTGTGACGCATAGGCTGGACACCAGGACCCGGGAAAAATGGGGAGAAGCGTTGCAGGATGATGAAGAATCAGCAAAATGGTTTGGTAATCGAAACACCAAGCCATCTGGTGAGAGAAACAATGCACACGCTTAGTCTAAATGTCCTCATTGTCTCTCTTAATAATGATAATAATTCTGGATGTGGGTTTTGCGGCGGAAAGGACCACATCATAACCAATTGCGGCATGTTTTTAAATTTGTTCCCATCTTTGCGCTTTAAGGAAGTAAAGAAAATGCATCTCTGCCTCAATTTTTTGTGGAAGGGCAGCAGTGTACATCTGGAAGCTGTAAGCAGTGTCGTATGAATCATACGTTTCTCTATAAGACTCAAAGCCCTCAATCATTGCTGCACACGTGAACCTCCCGCAATCGCAATCATCAGCCTTAGTTTCATATTTAGCTTCTCCACCTATTCCCAATATCTCAAACGGTTACGTGTTTCTTGGTTTAAAAATTTTGGTTAAAAAGCGTGTTGGAACGCTTGTCCCATGTCGGGCAATATTGGATTCCGCATCGCAGCTCAATTTTGTTACGTCTCGTTTGGCTGGTCATTTGCAGATAAAACATCGGCACTCGCCTGTTTCGATATCTGGCACTTTTATCTGGCATTGGAGAATCGTCTCTTAAGAATCGGTGGAAGTCGTCTTGCAGTCTTAGCATGGCAGCTATAGTTTCTCATTCACGGCGGTCGTAACAAGGGTCATCACTGACTTTACTACTCGAAAAAATTCAACTTTTTTTTCCGCTGTCGCCCAAAATGACTTTTTCTGATAGATTTGGAGATTTAAATTATGGTTTCTTTTTCTAGGTTTAGTATTTTAAAAATGTGATATTTTTTTCAGCGGTAGTGCTTCTATTTTTCACATCACTTTAGTTTCCTATAACTGGTTGTAGTGAACTTTGCTTTTTAAAAAGGTGATAAATGCAGCTATAAATCCAACCTAGATACTTTGTAGCTGCAACTTAACGTCTGGAAGATATTAAGCTTTCAAATTTCATAATTTTTTTAGGTATTTTTCCCCGGAATTTTGACTTTGAAAACTCAGCAAAGTCGAAAAAGAAATATTTTATGGTAAACGGCCAGTCTGCAGCCGTTTGACCAAAACTTCTGCACTTTGAGAAAATATTTCAAGATGTATCGCTGTGTACGTATTTTACACCCGGATGAATATTTTCAGTGCATTCTTTGGCGCGAAAAGCTTACTGATGAAATCAAGATTTACAAGCTAGAGACCGTTGCGTATGAAACAAAGCGCGCTGCTATTTTGGCAATTTGTGCCATGCACTAACTATCGTACGATGAGGAAGCATCATTTCTTATAGGAGCCCCATTCGTAAGAAGGGATTTCTACGTAGACGATCTCACATCCGGCGGGGACACCATTGAGGAAGTTAATGTAATCCGTCGTCAAGTAAAAGGGCTCCTGCAAAGAGTACATTTTCCTATACGCAAATGGCGCTCCAATGAGCCTGGAGTGCTTGAAGAGGAGCGGAAGACAGGGAAAAGCTGCTTAAGTTCCATGATGGAACAGACATAGAGATGGCATTGGGGTTTGTATCGGACCCCAACTCGGATAGCCTACTGTTCAATTATTCGAAAATCATGCCAGAAGGGCATGTCCTTTCTTCTATACCCAGATTTTATGATCCGCTCGGTTTGATAGCACTAAGCATTAAGGAAAATCTCGCATCTTCCTGTGATATGCACTGTTGGTCAGAAACAACTATTGTGTTGTTTTGTATATCCAAAAAAATTGCGCAGATCCAGGAATTGACCAGGGAAATGAAGTGGCATCACGTTCCAACGGATCTTACCCCAGCAGATTTCGTATCAAAGGGAAGATCTACAGAGGAGCTCTTAGATTTGGAATTGTGTATAAGTGGACCATCATACCTTTAATCGGACTCGGAGCCTACTCAGGCTCCACAAATTTTTGACCTACCGGAGCGCCGACAGAATGACCTCTTACGCGGCAGCAAGTACACAAACTCGTTTGCAAGCTACAACGTGTCTTTGGATATATTTTTCGTTTTATCTCCCTTCGAAGCAAGGAGTACGTTTGGTCTGGTGCCATGCTCACTGTGCTGACCTTACCAGCGACACTCGTCTTTTGATAAAAAGTATCCAGCAAGTTAATTTCGCTGAGGAGCTCACTGCACTCAACGCCAACAGAGCACTGCTAAGAGCATGTTACTTTCGGTGCGCCCGATGCTCGGTGGTGACGGAAGGCGGAAGGCTATAAAATTCAAATATAGTTTACGATACAAAGCATCCAATATTGCGCCCAAAGGGTCATCCGGTTACGAAGTGAATTATAACGGGCATATCCAAGCTTGGCTGAGCACGTGATGGGAGACTTCCCAGCGGATTGCGTCCGACCGAACCCCGCATTCCACACGACTGGAATCGATTTTTGTGGGCCTTTCTATCATTGGGCTGTTGTTCGAAACAGACCACCCTGCAAATGCTACATTGCAAAATTTGTTTGTTTCATCGCAGCGTTAATACGCTTCATTGGCTTAAGGGGCAATTCACGGACCTTGTGAACGGATAACGCAACCAATTTCGTGGGTGCAAAAAATGAGCTGCTGGAGCTCAAGAAGCTTTTCAACAGCGAGCCAACCGTCTTTGTCATCGCTTCATCTTACCTAAACGATAGAATCGACTGAAAATGTATCCCTCCTCGTTCTCCTCACTTTGGAGGGCTATGGGAAGCGGCTGCCAAGTCGGCAAAATACCACTTTTATTGAGTCGTTGACGAAACAGTTGAAGAGCTTCGCACTCTCGTATATGAGATTTCTGCCATTCTTAACTCTCGACTACTTTATCCAATTTCAGAAGACCCAGACAGCCTAGATGTGCTTAGTCCAGCTCACTTTCCAAATGGCCCGAGCTTCACAACGTATCCAGAACCGGACATCACACATCTCAATGCTAGCCGTATAAATCGTTGGCATCAGGTGTCTCAAATGCAACAGAACTTCTGGCGAAAGTGGACCATGGAGTGTGGAGAAACTCTACATACGTCAAACATAAGGATTGGAAGCGTCGTCCTCTTAAAGGATGAAAACATACCACCCCTCAAATGACTTCTCAGCCGTGTCGAGGAGGCCATACCAGGCAAGGATGGAATCATCAAAGTCGCAATGGTTCGAACAGCGACGGGTCTAATAAAGAGAGCCGTTCCGAAGCTAGCCGTCCTGCCCGTCAAACTTGGATCAATTGAATGCCATGTTCTTTTAACGGGAGGAGGATGTTCGGTGCGGATCGATGAATAATATTGTCTAAATTAAAGTAAATGCCATCGAGCACAATTGTTTGTGTGCTTTTGCCTATTACGTTATCTGCCTAAATAAGCGATATCCTCGCTAAAGCTTGCGCTTTGATTATTTATCTATTTACGCACTTTCTTGTGATCAGAGTTTTCTGCTGCTGCAGCGGGGCCGCTCTGATAAAGAAGTTGAGTGCAGTTTCGATCACCAACAAATAATAAAGCCTTAGTTCATGAATTCAGTAAAACTAAATTAGTGCCTTTTTAATTGAAACAATCGATATCTACCTCTAACAGCATCTAAAAGGGTAAATTAATCATTCATTTTGAAAATGAGTACGCGTTTTTTCTGAACAGTCTTAAATAATAGTGTGTAAGTGAATGTTGTCATATTGCATGTATTTACAGATAGTGTTCTAACTCACTCCTTAATTGTACATCTGTTAATGAGTACAATAAATTTGGTTTACAGTTCAATGAATTCAAAAATACGCAAGAACATGTTAGAATTTAGAAACTTTATATATGTATATGTTGGGCTACTGAACTTCTTCAGCAGCGCATTTTCGCGATATGAAATAAAATCAAAACTGATTCGACTTCAACATACATATATGCGTGTAGGTTTAATTTATTTGTTTTGTAATGCGAGGGGGGCGATTTTGTTGCGAGAATTCTGTACAGCCAGGTCACTGTGCCAACCAACGAAAAACGTTTGCTTGTTAAGACGATCGATGATTAAGTGAATTCTGCTCCGAAGATAAACACCTTTCGCAGCTCTTGTTGAAAAAAGGACGATACAGCGATTGAATGTGGGGAAACGGGGAAGCAGGAAAACAGCAAGCAACAATGATTAAGAGAAATGTGTGCTCTTTATGCTGCCGTGGGCCGGCGCTTAGCCAAACATATTCCCCCCGTTGAAGAGCACGGGTCTATAACATCCTTTTTGGCAAAACTTCTCTTATTGCTCCAGGGGACGTCTTCAGCGCATATGCTCCGGACTATGTCTGTCCCGATGATGGGCTCCATCACTCGAACTAGGGGCCACTTCAGATAGGTTACCTGTAACCCATCTGTAGAGATTGGAGACCTGTAAAGACTCAGAAACGCGAGATTGGGACATCTCTCTTGCAACTATCCATCCTAGTTTAGTTTTCTGAAGACGTGGTAGACCGGCTACCAACTTAGTTTGGCCAACGCAGAAAAACTAAAAGAATATAATCTCTCAAATAAGAATATCGACAGGTTGGGAATGGTAGTACTTCTAATCGGCCAAATGTATCTTGGAGGGCATGTTCTAGCGGGCTATGTCAACAGAACAGTTGGGTTGATTGCTCGTAATGGTGGGAGTAACTAATGCCGAAATGGCCGCAGCTTAGCTGAACGCGTGTGATTTTAGTTGGATAACCACACAGCATCCTTCGGACATGGCCCACGAATGGCCAAAACCAGAAATTGAAACTTCCGATTCTTTCTTTTTTAGTCGCAACTGCTGAGCCAGAGTTTCACTTGCAATCCAGAATCGAGTAGGGAACGGCAAGGAATCAATATACCAAAGCTATTCCTTACACTGATTACTGCAGTGGCCAGCAAAATATAACTCTGGGCGAAAAGCGAAGCGTCTGATGATGCTGGAGTACATTTACTGCTAGAGGATATCGCAGGCAATGGTAGGACTGATGTTGAGTTTGAGAGTTGAAGCAGAATTGAATGGGGAGCGCGGACGGTGACTCGAAATGAGTAGTGTGTGATGTCTGGCACTACATATTCGATAGGATCGAGAACGACATGCACTTTGACAATAGCCTGTCGGAGGCAATTGGTACACAGATACAACTTTTTAGCTTCCTGTCGACGAGGGCGACGATGAATATTGCAGAATTGCGAACACCTGTACATCGAATGTTCTGGATCTATGTAGAATGCACAAAAATTTGGTTTGGAGCTACTTGCAATTAGGCAGGGTTTCCAATGCCAATGGGTATACATATCCGTAGCGTGCTCTTGGGTCTCCAATCTCTGACATCTCTTTCCCTAAGAAAGTGTTAAATTGCTTTGCTGTGGAGAGGCTATCCATGGACGACGTTTCGTCCGCAATCAGCGACCTGCTCCTTTGTCCCTTGACTCTTTAAAGCCCGCAGAATAGCAATTGCGATATCTGGAGACCTGGAGTTGGGACACAGATGATTTCTCAATTCACTGCTCATATTCACACTTATAATGTGAACGACATGTGTCTGAAATATTAAACGCCTGTTACACTGCTCGACAAAATTCAAATTTTTTTCCCGCTGTGGCCAAAAATAACTTTTTCTGATAAATTTGGAGATTTACATTTTTTTAAAGAATTATGGTTTTTTTTCATGGAGTAGTTTTTTTTTTTTTAAATTATGGTTTTTTTTATGGAGTAGTGTTTTTTTTACAGAGTTTTTAGAAAATGTGGTATTTTTTGTCATAGGTAGTGCTTCTATTTTTCACACAACTTAAGTTTCCCACAACTGGTTGAATTGAACTTTGCAGTTTGATGTTCGTTCGATTCTCTTTGTAGCAATCAAACGTGTTTTTGTTTTGCGCTCCGCTTATCTACCTTTTATCTTTTATAAACAGCCGGTGTTTTTTGAATATACCAATAATCTAAATAGACTTTAAATTACCTGCTTGCTTGGAGCTTTTCCGTAAACGCGATTGCACGCCCTTTAATTGTGTTTATAGACATAATTTAATTATTTTCCTGTGTCGGTAGTCAATGTGTTTAGTTGCTTCTTTTCGTAAGTACACACAGAATCAAAATCTAGCGCTCTCACCTAGTTGATCTATTACCTTATCACTCTCTCCCTATTACCCCAACTAACATAACTGTTCTTCCTCTCTCGCTCTCAATACGTTCTGTGTAGTAGCGCTTTCTCTCTCTCTCTCTCAACTGAAGCTGCAGTAACCACTCTCCTCTCTTTCTTATTGCGCTTTTATCGTTTATCTGGCACACTGGTCTGATATCTATTTGTTTTGTAGAGAGCGAGAGGGAACGATGACTTTCGGAATAGGTTTCTTTATTGTGGCTATAATAATCTGATCCAGATCCAACACTCTGATAGAAATGGTCATCCTCTATGATTCTGCGTATTTACATATCTTCATATCTTCAAAATTGTGTATGCCACAGAATTTCGTCCTTTGTGGGGGCGGACAGGGGGCGGGGCGAAATTTGAAATACACTTGGAGTAGTTTGATAACACAGGAGACTGGATACAAAATTTGGTTGCTCTAGCTTTAATTGTCTCTGAGATATAGGCGCTAATGAAGACGGATGGACAGACGGACGAACGGACAGACGGACGGACGGACAGACGGATAGACGGACGGACAGACAGACATGTTTTGAATTATAAATACATTTTATAGGGCTTTTGATGTTTCTGTTCGTTAAAAACGAACGCCTATTTTAATATACCCACTTCAAGGGTAGACAGATTAGAATGCTAACTGGAACCGTTAATAACCGAATATCGTTTAGAAAAGGTTTAAGAGTTGAGTCATTAAATTTAACATATCATTAATACTTGTGTAATATACCATTGTGGTCAACTTTTGTGCTGAGCGTCGTTCTGAAATAATTGCTTTTGAACGGAACCTCCAAAATAATATCAAGATCGTTCGATTCGTCTCTTAAAAGTTTAATGATTTCCAACGATTTTAAAATTTTAAATTGCTTTTGAAAAGTAACCTGATATTAAATTACTTTGCTTTATTCCTCTGCAACAAAATATACTTTTTCAACATGCCTTTGAGTCTTTAATAAATGTTTACCTGTGATGGTTAATAATTTTAAAAATGGACATATTATACACATTTTTTTCTCTTTTAGTCCGATTAGCATTGGTTTAGAAAACAGGCCAAATGGCATGATTCTAGTATTCAGTAAATCCTTTATATAAAGATAAATATTAATTTCGGCAGCATTATTATGAAAAGAATGTGTTACAAATTAATATCCAACACATTATTATATGATACCACATTTTATTTCAAGGAGACGTTAAACAAGTTTGAGAGATAAATTGCAGATGTTTTTTAACAAAAACTTTCAATAAGCTTGATGAAATATTGTGGTTCCATTGGTTGCGTTCTCTCTAAGGCATGATAATTCGAAGAAAAACGAGAGGGAACGTTGTGAGCCGCGGCAAAGGCCGCGGCTCTACCTTATACCCGGTATTCAGTCAGTCATACATTTATGAGCCTACGATTTATGAAATTTATTATATGTTCTCAAAAGGGACGAAAATAATATTTAAATTAAAAAAATTAATTTTTTGGAATTTTTTTACATGTTTCCATTTTTGTTTACATATGTATGTTTTGTATATCTGCGCCTACATTTCTACATGACATGTATAACTACATATTTGAGACGTGGAAGTGTTTACGACAGAGAGAGAGGGAATGAGTCAGCGCTTGGCAGGCGTTGCGTAGCCACTGAAATTTAATTTGTTTCTTCTGGCCATAATATTGATCCGATCTGATCCAGATTCGGTAATCTGGTAGATATGGTAATATTTCATGATTCTACGTTTTTGGTTTTCAGTTATCTTAAAAATTGTGGATTCCACAGATTTTCGTCTTTTGTGGGGGCGGGGAAATGGGCGTGGCAAAATTTTAAAACAAACTCGTGCTGGTTTGGTATCACAGGAGCTTGGATAGAAAGTTTGGTTGCTCTAGCTCTTATAGTCTCTGAGAACTAGGCGTCAAAAAATACGAATGGGCAAAGCAGATAGGGCCGCGTGTGAGAGAGAGCGAGAGGGAATGATGACTTTCGAAATGGTTTTCTTCATTGTATCTATAATAACGATCCAATCTGATCCACATTCAACACTCTTATAGAAATGGCCATTTTCTATAATTCTGCGTTTTTAGTTTTCCCGTATCTTCAAAATTGTGTATGCCACAGACTTTCGTCCTTTGTGGGGGCGGAAGGGGGCGGGGCGAAATTTTGAAATACACTTTGAGTAGTGTGATAACACAGGAGACTGGATACAAAACTTGGTTACTCTAGCTTTAACAGTCTCTGAGATATAGGCGCTAATGAAGACGGACGGACGGACGGACGGACAGACGGACGGACGGGCGGACGGACAGACGGACGGACGGACAGACAGACATGGCTATATCGACTCGGCTATTGATGCTGATCAAGAATATATATACTTTATGGGGTCGGAAACGCTTCCTTCTGTGCGTTACACACAACCGTTATCCCCACAAATCTAATATACCCCTTACTCTTCGCGTACCGGGTATAAAAAGAACTCGGTGATAGACGCTTTAAACACTCTTACACATCAAATGTACATATCTATTTAAGTATATAAGAAACTTGATATAATTTTCTAATTTCTATTAAGTTTAGTTAAGCAGATTAATTTATTGGTTGTCATTTTAAAAATATAAAAAAAAAGTCTTTCGAGGGATTTCTTCTGTCGCTTACATATGTATGCATGATTAAATCTGTTCGGATCAGAACGACGAATAATATTGTCTAAATTAAAGTAAGTGCCATCGAGCACAATTTTTTGTTTGATTTTGCCGCTCTGATGAAAAAGTTTAGTGCAGCTCGGATCACCAACAAACAATAAAGCATTAGGTCATTAATTTAGTAAAACCAAATTAGTGCGTTATTAATTGAAATATTTGAATACAGGTGATATATTCGATATCTACCTCTAACATTATGGTGACCCCGACGTGATCTGTAGCCTGTACCACGATTTAATAATTAAATTGTCGATATCGTTCGGGCAATATATTATTCGGTCAAGCCGTTTGTGCAAAAATCGGTGCCAAGCACATAAAACACACACAACAAACACATGCAAAACGTATTTGGCGGCATTTGGGTGCAAAGTTCGTTTTAATGTTCCATAGCTCTACATACATATGTGTATATATATGCAGGCGAAATCGGTCTCATAACTAAGGGAAAGAGCCCCGCCAAGAGACGTTTTTTTTTGCGCGTGTAAAACCCTCTGAGGTTGAGGCAAAGGCAGAACGCAAATCGAAACCGTTTGTTTTTGTCGCTTGAGTTTTTCGGCTGGTCGGCGTATACAGGATGTTATATTGTTCCCCTCGCATACCTTCTCATATTGACTTTTTTTGTGTGTAAGCCCTGGTCTTGTGGCTTTAAAAAATGTCTGAAAATCATGATATTGTTCATGCTCTGACGGCGGCGCCTAGTGATGTGGACTTAAACGAAGCCAAAACGATGTCTATTCAGCGGCAGCTCGTTGAGATGAACAAATCACTAACGGAGGAGTCCATCCTTCAGTTTGACGAAGCTGACCTGTGTGAGCGATTAAAGCACCACGAAGCAATGTACTCCGAGTTCAACGCTGCACAGAGCAGCTTGGAAAGGCTCGACGGTGCTTGACGGTGACGCGCGGTCCGAGTTCGCGAACGTGTACATTCAGATTACGAGCTAGCAGCACAGCAGAAGGTGATCAGCGCGAACTCAACCAGCATGCCTCATCATTTAGCTCCACACATCAATTCGGAAGTCGAGGCTGCCGCATCTAGTATTGGCTCGTTTTGGGGGTGACTACGCAGACTGGCCAAACTTTTCCTCGATGCTTAAGACTGTTGTGGACAATGAGGAAGAGCTAATTAACTTGCAAAAGTTCCAGTATCTTCGTGCTAGCCTAGACGTTGTAGCACTAGAAACCATACATTCTATCTTAATCTGATTTGAACTATGAGGGTGCTTTAGAACTGCTTACTAATCGTTTCGACAATAAATACCGTCATTTTCAGGCACACGTAAAGTCGATATTTGGGTTACATGGTGTTGAGATGGGATCTGCAAGGAGTCTTCAGCAACTTAGCGATAAGGTCAAAGCTCACCTGCGTGAGATTCAGACTTTGGCATCAACTGAGGAAATTTTAGATGGATTTTTCATACACCTTGTGACGCATAGGCTGGACACCAGGACCCGGGAAAAATGGGGAGAAGCGTTGCAGGATGATGAAGAATCAGCAAAATGGTTTGGTAATCGAAACACCAAGCCATCTGGTGGGAGAAACAATGCACACGCTTAGTCTAAATGTCCTCATTGTCTCTCTTAATAATGATAATAATTCTGGATGTGGGTTTTGCGGCGGAAAGGACCACATCATAACCAATTGCGGCATGTTTTTAAATTTGTTCCCATCTTTGCGCTTTAAGGAAGTAAAGAAAATGCATCTCTGCCTCAATTTTTTGTGGAAGCGCAGCAGTGTACATCTGGAAGCTGTAAGCAGTGTCGTATGAATCATACGTTTCTCTATAAGACTCAAAGCCCTCAATCATTGCTGCACACGTGAACCTCCCGCAATCGCAATCATCAGCCTTAGTTTCATATTTAGCTTCTCCACCTATTCCCAATATCTCGAACGATTACGTGTTTCTTGGTTTAAAAATTTTGGTTAAAAAGCGTGTTGGAACGCTTGTCCCATGTCGGGCAATATTGGATTCCGCATCGCAGCTCAATTTTGTTACGTCTCGTTTGGCTGGTCATTTGCAGATAAAACATCGGCACTCGCCTGTTTCGATATCTGGCATTGGAGAATCGTCTCTTAAGAATCGGTGGAAGTCGTCTTGCAGTCTTAGCATGGCAGCTATAGTTTCTCATTCACGGCGGTCGTAACAAGGGTCATCACTGACTTTACTACTCGAAAAAATTCAACTTTTTTTTCCGCTGTCGCCCAAAATGACTTTTTCTGATAGATTTGGAGATTTAAATTATGGTTTCTTTTTCTAGGTTTAGTATTTTAAAAATGTGATATTTTTTTCAGCGGTAGTACTTCTATTTTTCACATCACTTTAGTTTCCTATAACTGGTTGTAGTGAACTTTGCTTTTTAAAAAGGTGACAAATGCAGCTATAAATCCAACCTAGATACTTTGTAGCTGCAACTTAACGTCTGGAAGATATTAAGCTTTCAAATTTCATAATTTTTTTAGGTATTTTTCCCCGAAATTTTGACTTTGAAAACTCAGCAAAGTCGAAAAAGAAATACTTTATGGTAAACGGCCAGTCTGCAGCCGTTTGACCAAAACTTCTGCACTTTGAGAAAATATTTGCAAGATGTATCGCTGTGTACGTATTTTACACCCGGATGAATATTTGCAATGCATTCTTTGGCGCGAAAAGCTTACTGATGAAATCAAGATTTACAAAGCTAGAGACCGTTGCGTATGAAACAAAGCGCGCTGCTATTTTGGCAATTCGTGCCATGCACTAACTATCGTACGATGAGGAAGCATCATTTCTTATAGGAGCCGAACCCCATTCGTGAGAAGGGATTTCTAAGTAGACGATCTCACAACCGGCGGGGACACCATTGAGGAAGTTAATGTAATCCGTCGTCAAGTAAAAGGGCTCCTGCAAAGAGTACATTTTCCTATACGCAAATGGTGCTCCAATGAGCCTGGAGTGCTTGAAGAGGAGCGGAAGACAGGGAAAAGCTGCTAGAGTTCCATGATGGAACAGACATAGAGATGGCATTGGGGTTTGTATCGGACCCCAACTCGGATAGCCTACTGTTCAATTATTCGAAAATCATGCCAGAAGGGCATGTCCTTTCTTCTATACCCAGATTTTATGATCCGCTCGGTTTGATAGCACTAAGCATTAAGGAAAATCTCGCATCTTCCTGTGATATGCACTGTTGGTCAGATTCAACTATTGTGTTGTTTTGTATATCCAAAAAAATTGCGCAGATCCAGGAATTGACCAGGGAAATGAAGTGGCATCACGTTCCAACGGATCTTACCCCAACAGATTTCGTATCAAAGGGAAGATCTACAGAGGAGCTCTTAGATTTGGAATTGTGTATAAGTGGACCATCATACCTTTAATCGGACTCGGAGCCTACTCAGGCTCCACAAATTTTTGACCTACCGGAGCGCCGACAGAATGACCTCTTACGCGGCAGCAAGTACACAAACTCGTTTGCAAGCTACAACGTGTCTTTGGATATATTTTTCGTTTTATCTCCCTTCGAAGCAAGGAGTACGTTTGGTCTGGTGCCATGCTCACTGTGCTGACCTTACCAGCGACACTCGTCTTTTGATAAAAAGTATCCAGCAAGTTAATTTCGCTGAGGAGCTCACTGCACTCAACGCCAACAGAGCACTGCTAAGAGCATGTTACTTTCGGTGCGCCCGATGCTCGGTGGTGACGGAAGGCGGAAGGCTATAAAATTCAAATATAGTTTACGATACAAAGCATCCAATATTGCGCCCAAAGGGTCATCCGGTTACGAAGTGAATTATAACGGGCATATCCAAGCTTGGCTGAGCACGTGATGGGAGACTTCCCAGCGGATTGCGTCCGACCGAACCCCGCATTCCACACGACTGGAATCGATTTTTGTGGGCCTTTCTATCATTGGGCTGTTGTTCGAAACAGACCACCCTGCAAATGCTACATTGCAAAATTTGTTTGTTTCATCGCAGCGTTAATACGCTTCATTGGCTTAAGGGGCAATTCACGGACCTTGTGAACGGATAACGCAACCAATTTCGTGGGTGCAAAAAATGAGCTGCTGGAGCTCAAGAAGCTTTTCAACAGCGAGCCAACCGTCTTTGTCATCGCTTCATCTTACCTAAACGATAGAATCGACTGAAAATGTATCCCTCCTCGTTCTCCTCACTTTGGAGGGCTATGGGAAGCGGCTGCCAAGTCGGCAAAATACCACTTTTATTGAGTCGTTGACGAAACAGTTGAAGAGCTTCGCACTCTCGTATATGAGATTTCTGCCATTCTTAACTCTCGACTACTTTATCCAATTTCAGAAGACCCAGACAGCCTAGATGTGCTTAGTCCAGCTCACTTTCCAAATGGCCCGAGCTTCACAACGTATCCAGAACCGGACATCACACATCTCAATGCTAGCCGTATAAATCGTTGGCATCAGGTGTCTCAAATGCAACAGAACTTCTGGCGAAAGTGGACCATGGAGTGTGGAGAAACTCTACATACGTCAAACATAAGGATTGGAAGCGTCGTCCTCTTAAAGGATGAAAACATACCACCCCTCAAATGGCTTCTCAGCCGTGTCGAGGAGACCATACCAGGCAAGGATGGAATCATCAAAGTCGCAATGGTTCGAACAGCGACGGGTCTAATAAAGAGAGCCGTTCCGAAGCTAGCCGTCCTGCCCGTCAAACTTGGATCAATTGAATGCCATGTTCTTTTAACGGGAGGAGGATGTTCGGTGCGGATCGATGAATAATATTGTCTAAATTAAAGTAAATGCCATCGAGCACAATTGTTTGTGTGCTTTTGCCTATTACGTTATCTGCCTAAATAAGCGATATCCTCGCTAAAGCTTGCGCTTTGATTATTAATCTATTTACGCACTTTCTTGTGATCAGAGTTTTCTGCTGCTGCAGCGGGGCCGCTCTGATAAAGAAGTTGAGTGCAGCTTCGATCACCAACAAATAATAAAGCATTAGTTCATGAATTCAGTAAAACTAAATTAGTGCCTTTTTAATTGAAACAATCGATATCTACCTCTAACAGCATCCAAAAGGGTAAATTAATCATTCATTTTGAAAATGAGTACGCGTTTTTTCTGAACAGTCTTAAATAATAGTGTGTAAGTGAATGTTGTCATATTGCATGTATTTACAGATAGTGTTCTAACTCACTCCTTAATTGTACATCTGTTAATGAGTACAATAAATTTGGTTTACAGTTCAATGAATTCAAAAATACGCAAGAACATGTTAGAATTTAGAAACTTTACATATGTATATGTTGGGCTACTGAACTTCTTCAGCAGCGCATTTTCGCGATATGAAATAAAATCAAAACTGATTCGACTTCAACATACATATATGCGTGTAGGTTTAATTTATTTGTTTTGTAATGCGAGGGGGGCGATTTTGTTGCGAGAATTCTGTACAGCCAGGTCACTGTGCCAACCAACGAAAAACGTTTGCTTGTTAAGACGATCGATGATTAAGTGAATTCTGCTCCGAAGATAAACACCTTTCGCAGCTCTTGTTAAAAAAAGGACGATACAGCGATTGAATGTGGGGAAACGGGGAAGCAGTAAAACAGCAAGCAACAATGATTAAGAGAAATGTGTGCTCTTTATGCTGCCGTGGGCCGGCGTTTAGCCAAACATATTCCCCCCGTTGAAGAGCACGGGTCTATAACATCCTTTTTGGCAAAACTTCTCTTATTGCTCCAGGGGACGTCTTCAGCGCATATGCTCCGGACTATGTCTGTCCCGATGATGGGCTCCATCACTCGAACTAGGGGCCACTTCAGATAGGTTACCTGTAACCCATCTGTAGAGATTGGAGACCTGTAAAGACTCAGAAACGCGAGATTGGGACATCTCTCTTGCAACTATCCATCCTAGTTTAGTTTTCTGAAGACGTGGTAGACCGGCTACCAACTTAGTTTGGCCAACGCAGAAAAACTAAAAGAATATAATCTCTCAAATAAGAATATCGACAGGTTGGGAATGGTAGTACTTCTAATCGGCCAAATGTATCTTGGAGGGCATGTTCTAGCGGGCTATGTCAACAGAACAGTTGGGTTGATTGCTCGTAATGGTGGGAGTAACTAATGCCGAAATGGCCGCAGCTTAGCTGAACGCGTGTGATTTTAGTTGGATAACCACACAGCATCCTTCGGACATGGCCCACGAATGGCCAAAACCAGAAATTGAAACTTCCGATTCTTTCTTTTTTAGTCGCAACTGCTGAGCCAGAGTTTCACTTGCAATCCAGAATCGAGTAGGGAACGGCAAGGAATCAATATACCAAAGCTATTCCTTACACTGATTACTGCAGTGGCCAGCAAAATATAACTCTGGGCGAAAAGCGAAGCGTCTGATGATGCTGGAGTACATTTACTGCTAGAGGATATCGCAGGCAATGGTAGGACTGATGTTGAGTTTGAGAGTTGAAGCAGAATTGAATGGGGAGCGCGGACGGTGACTCGAAATGAGTAGTGTGTGATGTCTGGCACTACATATTCGATAGGATCGAGAACGACATGCACTTTGACAATAGCCTGTCGGAGGCAATTGGTACACAGATACAACTTTTTAGCTTCCTGTCGACGAGGGCGACGATGAATATTGCAGAATTGCGAACACCTGTACATCGAATGTTCTGGATCTATGTAGAATGCACAAAAATTTGGTTTGGAGCTACTTGCAATTAGGCAGGGTTTCCAATGCCAATGGGTATACATATCCGTAGCGTGCTCTTGGGTCTCCAATCTCTGACATCTCTTTCCCTAAGAAAGTGGTAAATTCCTTTGCTGTGGAGAGGCTATCCAAGGACGACGTTTCGTCCGCAATCAGCGACCTGCTCCTTTGTCCCTTGACTCTTTAAAGCCCGCAGAATAGCAAATGCGATATCTGGAGACCTGGAGTTGGGACACAGATGATTTCTCAATTCACTGCTCATATTCACACTTATAATGTGAACGACATGTGTCTGAAATATTAAACGCCTGTTACACTGCTCGACAAAATTCAAATTTTTTTCCCGCTGTGGCCAAAAATAACTTTTTCTGATAAATTTTGAGATTTACATTTTTTTAAAGAATTATGGTTTTTTTTTCATGGAGTATTTTTTTTTTTTAAATTATGGTTTTTTTTATGGAGTAGTGTTTTTTTTACAGAGTTTTTAGAAAATGTGGTATTTTTTGTCATAGGTAGTGCTTCTATTTTTCACACAACTTAAGTTTCCTACAACTGGTTGTATTGAACTTTGCAGTTTGCAGTTCGTTCGATTCTCTTTGTAGCAATCAGACGTGTTTTTGTTTTGCGCTCCGCTTATCTACCTTTTATCTTTTATAAACAGCCGGTGTTTTTTGAATATACCAATAATCTAATTAGACTTTAAATTACCTGCTTGCTTGGAGCTTTTCCGTAAACGCGATTGCACGCCCTTTAATTGTGTTTATAGACATAATTTAATTATTTTCCTGTGTCGGTAGTCAATGTGTTTAGTTGCTTCTTTTCGTAAGTACGCACAGAATCAAAATCTGGCGCTCTCACCTAGTTGATCTATTGCCTTATCACTCTCTCCCTATTACCCCAACTGACATAACTGTTCTTCCTCTCTCGCTCTCAATACATTCTGTGTAGTAGCGCTCTCTCTCTCTCTCTCTCTCTCTCTCTCAACTGAAACTGCAGTAACCACTCTCCTCTCTTTCTTATTGCGCTTTTATCGTTTATCTGGCACACTGGCACACTGGTATAGATATCAATCTATAATATTTGTTTTGAAATTTAATTTTTTTATTTTATATAATTTATTTATTTTTATTTTTATTTTTATTTTATTTTATTTTATTTATTTTTTTTATTATATATTATATATATTTTATAGTTTTTTTTTATTCTTTTTTTCTCATAATGGAATACACTGTTGTCTGTGCAAAGAAAACCTGCAAGAAGCAGATCACCTATGACCAGCCGAGTATCCCCTGCTGGCTATGCGATAGCGTAGTGCACGCTAAATGCGCCGGGCTCTCCGGTCTCGTGGGTGATGCCATCTCTAAAAGAAATGGCTTGCATTACAGCTGTGAGGCATGCCGTCTGGTTGAAGGGGAGATGGCAGATTTTATGAGGCAGAACCGGAAGGGCTTTAGGGAGCTCACCGTGGGCTTCAAAGAGCAGTACGATCGGCTCCTAGCCATGGAGTCTCAGTTTAGTGGTCTCAAACTATTGACTGAGTCTCCTAGGCGCAAAAAGGTCACTCCGCGGGATCTGCATGTGCCAACTGCCCCTCGGCCGGCCGATGCTGACAAGCTGACTCCGACCACTCCAATAGTGCAGCAGTTGATTTCGTTCGCTACTCCGAAGGCAACGACAGCTGCTGGCGATGAAAATTCGGTAGCCGAATTTATCGCGTCGGAGGGCAGCCAAAATCGTCTGTAGCGTCCGTGTCCGTAATGTCAAACTCATTAGCTGTCCCCGCAATTCCGACCCCACCAGTGAATATACGTCCCGCACCACCGAGTATTACCATCACAGGTGATAGGCTTGTGGTGACAAGATTGGTGGGGATCCCACCAAAGAGACAAGTTTTTGTCTCGCAGCTAGCCTCTGATTTCACAATTAATGATGTGACGGCTTATATCCAAAGCCAAATAAAAACCGCTGATTTCAAGGTGGAAAAGTTCAACTTTTCTTATGCCAGGGAGATAGCTTCTTTTAAAATAATTGTCTCCCAAACTCACTTTAACACCATCTGTTCTGCCAAATTTTGGCCGGAGCATTTGTCATCTTCGTCATCTTCCCGCTCTACCTCCACCCGTCCAAAAAACTAACAAACTCTCTTTTAGTGACCTATCAGAATGTTCGAGGCTTGCGTAGTAAGCTCAGCATTCTTTTCCAGGATAGTGTCACATTTGCATACCACGTTATTGTGTTTACCGAGACCTGGCTAAAGCCGGACATTCTTAGTTCCGAAGTTTTGGCAGGTCGGTACACAACTTATAGAAAGGATCGCTCGTCTCGACGTGCAGGTGGGGTTCTGATTGCTGTGGACTCAAACTTCACGTCGGAACTTTTCACAGTCCAGATCCAGCAGGAACTGGAATTTCTGTGTGTAAGACTGATTCTTCCCGCTTTCTCAATTTTCATAACTTGTTCGTATATTCCACCGTCTTCGGATATCGCAATTTACGAGCAGCATTTGTCCGCCTTAACCGCTATTTCTTCCTCGCTATCTGACAAAGACCACATGATAGTTCTTGGTGACTTCAACTTGCCAGGAATTGTTTGGTCTTCGGCAAATGAGTCTAATAGCCTGGTACCCATGGCACGTCATGACTTTGTTGACGGCTTGATTGACCTGTCTCTGTCTCAAGTAAACCATGTTAAAAATTCCTTGGGTCGATTTCTTGATCTGTGCTTTGTAACGGATCCGACCTTAGCGTTGTTAACTCGAGTCCCCCTGCTCACTATACCTGAAGATGCCTACCATCCTACTTTCGAAGTGTCGCTCGACCTAGGACGAACGGTACTGGATCGGTCGGGTAGACTACCCCAATGTGTCCGCTGCTTCCGTAAAGCCGAGTTTACGAAACTTAATAATCTCATTAGGGATTTTGATTGGTCCGCTTTATATTTGTGCAGTGATGTTACGACAGGCACAAACATTTTTTATGATGCACTGGACTCACTTTTTGTCTCTTGTGTCCCACTTTCCTGTCCGAATAGATCAAGAAAACCCTCTTGGTTTACCAAGGAGTTATCCCATCTAAAAAACTTAAAATCAAGACGATATAAAAAATTTCAAGAAGTTGGCTCTCCTTCTTCTCTTTCTCATTATGTAAAAGCTCGGTCAAACTTTTCAGTTCTTAACGCTCAATGCTATCAGAATTACCTATCTCGATGCCGGATACGTTTTTCTAAGGACCCCAAACAGTTCTACTGCTTCGTAAACAGTAAGCGTAGAACGTCCGCACACCCATCCTCGCTATCCTTCCTTAATACGTCAGCAGATAGTGATCAGGCAATTGCCGATCTTTTTGCCCGTTTTTTCCAAACTACCTATTCGCAGGACGTCTACTCTGGTCAGCCGTATCCATACGGTTTACCGAGGTCGAACGGCATTTTCAGACCTTTGCTAAATGAAAGCTCGTTGCTTCATGATCTACGAACAGTAAGGCCGGGTCCGGACGGAGTTCCCGGCTGTGTACTCAGGTACTGTGCCGAATCTCGGTGTGGGCCGTTGCTTAAACTATTCAACCTATCCATAAATTCTTCATGTTTTCCCCACATATGGAAGGAGTCCTTTATAATTCCTCTCCATAAGAAAGGTAGCAAGTCTGACGTAATGAACTATAGAGGTATATCTAAGTTATACGCTATTCCTAAAGTGTTTGAGAAAATTTTAACTCCGCACCTGCAGCACCTAAGCAGATCACGACATGGATTTATTAGGCGGAGATCAACCACTACTAATTAATTGGAGTTTACCTCCTTCATAATTAAAGGCTTTCAAGGTTATTTACAGACGGATGTTGTTTACACTGATTTTAGTAAAGCGTTCGACTCTGTAAACCATTCTTTCCTAGCACAAAAACTTGACCTCCTAGGGTTCCCGCCTAATCTCCAGAGATGGATCTCTTGTTGGATCTCTAGGTAGATTTGTTATACTTTTCCGCGAATACTAGTCTAACACCTATCTTTCCTGCATCTCCGCGATCGGTTCGGTTAACGAGTCGCGTGCTATGCGGCAGCGCCCCTCAGTCGGTTGGGTGGGAGGAGGTCTGCGGTTGGAGGTCGGAGCTAGTTTTTCAGCATCGACTAGTTGATGGACAGTTTACAATTGCAGATCAAGCGGATTGACTCCTTTGGGCCTAGTAGGCAGTTGAAAATAACTAAATTGAGACTCCATGACTGGGAGCAGATCATGTTACTTTTAGAAGGCAATGTTCAGCTCATCAAAGCCCTTCCGAGTCTGTATTATAAATATAACCATGTTATTCTAAACCATCCGGCATGCCTCACATCTGTTATGGAAACAATTCTGTTTTGAGATGGCATCACCCACGAGGCTGAAAACCCAGGGCATTTTGCGTGCATATTCGGCTAATCAGGGGTGATATTCTTCTTACAAGTTTCTTTAGCGCAGAAAACAGAGAATTCCATTATATATAGAAAATAAATAAACCAAAATTCATAAAGGAAAATTTTATAACAAATTGACATCAGACCAGTGTGCCAGACATAAGCTTAAAGCGCAATCAGTAAGATCTTAACTGCTAACGATAAAGAGAGCGCTACTGTACAGAAAGCATCGAGAGCAAGAGAAAAAGAAATTTAATTAAAGTTTGGATAATAGGAAGAGAGTAATTTAACAACCTACGAGATGAGAGCGGCTGAATAAAATGTTATGTCTCCTTGATCTTCTCAGGGTAGGAATTTCTGCTGGCATGTACTTATCAGCGATTTAGGCAATTACTTTCTGGCAAAATTCCATTAAAATCCTACAAACACTAGAATGTCGAACGTACTCCTCTTCATGGGAAAGTTGTCTTTGAAGAATGCGTCGGAGTTTTTTACCACAGCTTCCTCTCAAAATGAACCAGGTCGTGACTATTGCAATTTATAATACATTATTTAATTGAAAAGAAAACATTATCTACTACTTTGCTTTCAAGGGTCCAAGCGCGAGGAGGTCATTGCAGTTGCAAGACGAGTTGCAACTTTTCTGCAAATAAACTCGCCGCTTCCATGCACTTCAAAAGATTCTCCTTACTTTGTGCCATCGAAGAGTATAGGGGTATATTAGATTTGTGGGGATAACGGTTGTGTGTAACGCACAGAAGGAAGCGTTTCCGACCCCAAAAAGTATATATATTCTTGATCAGAATCAATAGCCGAGTCGATATGGCCATGTCTGTCTGTCCGTCCGTCTGTCCGTCCGTCCGTCTTCATTTGCGCCTATATCTCAGAGACTATTAAAGCTAGAGCAACCAAGTTTTGTATCCAGTCTCCTGTGTGATCACACTACTCCAAATGTGTTGCAAAATTTCACCCCGCCCCTTTCCGCCCGCATAAGGAACGAAAGTCTGTGGCGTACACAATTTTGAAGATACGAGAAAACTAAAAACGCAGAATCATAGAAAATGACTATTTCTATCAGAGTGTTGAATTTGGATCAGATTGGATCATTATTATAGCTACAACGAAGAAAACCATTTCAAAAGTCATCTTTATCTCTCGCTCTCTCTCACATGCGGGCCTGTCTGCTTTGCCTATTCGTTTAAATGAGCGCCTAGATCTCAGAGACTATAAGAGCTGAGCAACCAAACTTTCTATCCAAACTCCTGTGATATCAATTCAGCACAAGTTTATTTCAAAATTTTGCCACGCCCTCTTCCGCCTCCACAAAGAACAAAAATCTATGGAATCCACAATTTTTAAATTACGAGAAAACGAAAAACACAGAATTATCTAAAATTACCTTGTCTAACAGATTGTCGAATCTCGATCAGGTCGGATCATTGTTATGGACAGAAGGAACAAATTAAATTTCAGTGGCTACGCAACGCCTGCCAAGCGCTTACTCATTCCCTTTCTCTTTGTCGCAAACACTTGTACGTATCAAATATGTAGTTATACAAGTAGAAATGTAGAAGCAGATGTAAACAAAAATTGAAGCATGTATAAAAATTTCAAAAATGGTTTGACCTAATTTTTTTTTTTTAAATATTATTTTTTCCCAAAAATTAATTTGTCCCTTTTGCGAACATATAATACATTTCATAAATGGTACGCTCATAAATGTATGTATGTATATACTGACTGAGTACCGGGTATAAGGATTTCGTTTACCTTGCTGGATACTGAGGCCAGGAAAACACAAACGAAAAATTCCTGGCTTAGTCTTTTTGGAGTTTGACAGCAATTTTTAGTTTCCGCGGTGCTGGATATCTAACTTATACCTGCATTAAAATAATTTTTCATTGAAAAAAATTCTTCGTTATCGAATTCTTTTGGTTGGTTTTTCCTTCTGTCGAACGCCACCATCCGTTTTTGCAACAACATTTGTTTTCGTTTAACCACAGTCGAACAAATAATTATGTGTGCCATGTATGTTGTTTATTTTCACATCTGTCAAAAAATTCCAACGTTCCCCGTAAAGCTATTGTCTGGGAAAAGACCATAACCATCTTGTTCAATATTCGTAGATTGTAATATCAAAGTTCGTCTCCTCTTTTCACTGTTCCAAATAGATAGCAAAACTGTGTGTTAATAAATTCCTTATTTCCTTCCTTAAATTCACTCCAATTATTACAAAAACAGAGCATGAAATCGCTAGACGTGATAGATACTGTTAATATATTTTTTTAAAACCACCCACTTTATAATAATGGTAAATGATTGTTGTTTATCATCTGTTGATGATGTAGAGAAAAAACTTAACCTTGCCAAGCAGTCCCTTATTTTATTAAATGATAATATTCGGCGATTTGTTGGGCGCGTACCAAAGGAATTGAGGTATGTAAATGGCATATAAAATTGTTAATTTGGATAAAATATATTTCTATACTTCCAATATTTATTTTTAGAATTGAGAAATACAAACATACCGATGAAACCAAAAAGAGCGATAATAGCGAAAGACCATTTAAAGAAAGGCGTCGTGTTTTTGATTCGAACTATGCAGATGTTCGTTTCTCCGTTGACGAGAGCGAAACACGGTCGCCAAGGATCAACTCTCGAGTAATTCGGGAATTACCATCTCGAAAAGAAGTTGTTGAAGCTCAAGGCACAGATTCTGAGTCAATAGCTCGAAATCGTCGGATGTTTGGATCTCTAATTGGAACATTACAAAAATTCTGCCAAGAGGAGTCGCGTCTAAAGATCAAAGAGGATAAAAAAGCTGAAATAGAAAAGAAACTGGAGCGGCAAGAACTTCAGGAAAGGGCCATGCTAAGAAAAGAACGAGAAACTTTGTTTTTAAATAAAAAACGAAAGCAATTTGAAATCAGAGCATTGGAATATAAAATGGCAAGACTTAAGGATTTTAAATCATGGGAATCTGCCATCACCTATCAAAAATATCAAATTAGAACAAAAACTAAACCGCATTTATTTTTTCGGCCACAAATGCACACCACGCGTACTGAGAAACTCTTACTTGAATGTAAAAATTACGTAGAATGTTTTATTCAAAGCAGACGTGAAGAACTACACGCAGAACTACGAGACTTGGAACGTATAAATTATATAAAAATGCATGAAGATAACGAAGTTGACGAAAGCATCTATGAAGAACAATATGATGAGATGGGAAGTGAATTTGTATAATTAGAACATGTAAGTTCAATAAAAGTTAACATTGACGAGCCTCGTTTTGAAGAAAATTGTTTTTTTTTCTTTCAGCGTTTAGGTCTTCAAATAAGCATTAGTGTTGAATTTAGTAAATCGTCTTGAACATGTTTGTTAGTAAAAGTTCGGATTTGGGATTCACCCATTTGTAGATTTACGACTTCAAATGTTACCGACTAATACATACATATGTATGTGCTTAAAGTAGGGCAATAATCAGCTTAACAAAATTTGGATTGATTCTATTGGCAGAAATGTTTAAAATTAAATATTCAGTACAAATTGGTTTGGTGTCAATAAAATGGTATGTGTATAAGTTATATTATTTGTTTTGATCCCGATTTTATATGCTCCATAGGGGTGCGCACACTAATTGAAAGCGCAGCCAAACATTTTTTTTTAAAGGTAAAAAAACGAGTGTGAACGCTGTCACCTTTATACCCGATAGTCGTAGATAGAGAAACTAAATTTTTTGTATCCATACTCCAGGGTGTACTGTTATAATTATATTTCACAATTTCGCCCCGCCCTCAAAACGAACGAAAATTTGTGGCACGTATAATAGCTAGAAATAACACACATATGACAATGCAATGGCTACGATAAAGTAGCCGTGCGCTTACTTATACTTTCTCGCAAACGATTCCACGTACAAATGTTGAGATGTAGAGAAGACAGATGACCAAGTAGTTGGACCGATTTTTATTCAAGGTATTGTTTAAATCTTAAGCCTTATGTACTTTGGTGAAGCGGGGCGAATTCTCCAAGAGCGAGAGGGAACTTTATTTTGCTCCTGCTTCGGTATAATATATCTTACCCTATTGTTGGAAGCTGCCGAGCTTTTTCGGCATGTGTAAGTGTGTGTGTGCGTATGCACCGAGAGTGTGAGAACAGATGATCCTGATAATAGATAACTATAGAGTATTTAGCTTAGATAAAGTAATTGTCTTAAGAGCTACTGGCTGCTGCTGCTCCGAACATACTCCCACCCGTTGAAAGACCAGGGCTTTTAACAGAATCCTTAACCGGAAGGACGCACAGCTTATTGAAAGCTCGGCGAGTGGTTCCAGATGGTGTCCGCAGGATGGCAACTCGCACTGCCCCATCGGCTCCAGTGATGACTTCGATCATATAGACGGCATCGTTGATCTGGATCAGGGGTTGTGGCGTGCGCCATTTGGCACGTTGTTGGAGTAGAGTCAGGTACTCCTGACTCCAACGCTTTCAAAAGATCTGCTGGGCACAGGTGACTCGTTGCCACCGATCGAGTCGATTGAAGTTGAGAGCATAGCTCGCAAATAACTGTTAACCGATTCTTGCGGTTGTAAAATAAGAGTTCTTCACTGAGACTGTGAGCAAAAAGTCTGAGAGCAATCGATTGCATTGTTTGTACAAAAATTGTGTTCGCGCTCAGCCGACGAGCAGTTTTTTCGGTCTCTTTTGCTCTGTTTATTCCAGGACCGCTTGCCCCCGAACGACGTTCCAAAAAGTCTTTTGCGAATGTATGTGTGTATTTTAAGTCTCGAAGGTTCTACGCGTCACTTTGCTTTGTGAATTTCGATGGTACAGTGATCGTAGGTCGAGAATTTTGACAAAATGTATAGTCGCTTATCACTAAACGAAGACATTAAGTCTTTGCAGTCTTTGTGGCAAAACAGATAAAGTCAAATTGCAGGGACACCGAATGCAGGCGAATCCTGTATTCGATCCTTCGGTAGGTCAGCCATTATGTGTTCAGCAAGACAAGGTCTGGATCTGCAGCAGATGACGCATTTTCTCAAAGCGCGAGACACAGTCTTCAGGCCGCCGATGGGCGAGAACTGCATTCGAATTACTCCAAGCAACGACTGCGATCCAGCGTGGTGATGCTTCCGATAAAAATATGTGATGATAGCGAACGTCAGTGGATGATCCCTGGGCAAAATGATTGGGTGGCGTGCATCAAAGACGAGAGTTGAGTGCCGCAGCATGGCCGACTGCACGCAATTCCCTTTCCGCAGAGCAAGGTACTCAGGGTACAGATGGGCCCCTTGAACGATGCTACACAATAAATGTTATCCCTTTCGAAGTTTGTCAGAGGATAGGTCCGGTGTCTTCTTTCGACTGATGAACTTCTGAACGTAGCCGAAGATACGCATCATAACTCCAAATGACTTAATGTGCATGAATGAAAGCGAGATGTCAGCACGATCAGACGACAGCAATACCCGGTGTTCAATTCCCGGGAGGTTGATTTCTGGCGATCACCGCTTAGGCCAGCAACTTCGATCGCCTTGCGAGAAGATAGGTTCATTTATTCAAAACCTAGAATGCAAGAGATCCTACGGTGCTGCTTCCTTCGAATGAATGTCAGCCAGGTGCATCTCAGTTGGCACAAAGCGCCAATCTATGCCCCTCGTAAGTTGTTGAAATCCAGCGATTTTGTAGGATACAAATACGTTGAACTTGTATGGCTTCTCTGGCAACCAAGACGGGACCACAGTTGAATCCGACCAACAATGGATTGGGCAGTTCAAAGCATTAATTTTTCTGATTTCGCGAAGTATATTGGCTAATAGGAACGCTGCGCATAGCTCAAGCTTTTCAGTAGGGCAACCTTTGCCTTCGAACAAAGCAAGTGAACCTCAGCAGTATCCGTAAACGACCGAGCATACATGCAAACCCCAGGCCTGGAGGCTGGCATCACAAAAGTCATGCAATTCAAACCTTGCCTTGGGCTGTAGTTCATAGCTTTGTGGCGTGGCCCACAGTGGCGAAGTCCTTGCAAAACTCAGTCCACGCTGAATCCAAAGACTAAGGAAGGCTCTCATCCCATTGCAGCTTGTCCTCCACATGCGCTTTATGATGATTTTCGCTCTGGTCAAAGTAGGTCCAATCAATCCCATAGGATCATAGTAGCGTGCAATGGTTGACAATACTGAACGTTTAGTGTGCTTGCCAACACCGATTTGTGGATCAAATTTAAACAGAAAGCAGAGCCCAAAGGCCTTTGTTAAATCACTGCCATCATCCAGTTTCAGAAAGCTTTCCCTGTACGAAGCAGATCGAGAGAGTTGGAGTATCATTTTCGCAATTGAAAATTGTCTCGAGCAAGAAGATCCGTGGTTTGACGTATGTCATCCACGTAGAAGTTCTGTAGAATGGTTTCCGACCCTAATAGATACGATGATGACTCATCCATGGCCAGCTGATGCATAGCTCGAATAACTAAAAACGATGCAGGCTTAGTCCCATAGGTGACTGTGCTTAGTTTGAAGATCTGTATGTCATCATTAAGAGAGTCCCATTATAATATGCCTTGGAGCATGGTGTCAGGCATTGATACACGCACACACCTATACATTTTTCCGATATAACCTGTAGGAGCAATGGAAAATGTACGAAAACGAATGAGTGTGTGAAATAGCTTTGCTTGAATGGTAGGACCTGACATGAGCAGATCGTTTAACGAAAGACCAGATGTGGTGGCTGCCGAGCTGTCAAATACGACCCTCAGCTTTGTGGTAGAGCTGTCTTCTTTGATGACGCAGAGATGTGACAAGAAATATATATTTGTGCCTATCTTCGTTTCGCACCCGCGACATATGATTGAGGGACAGGTACTCCTTCATGAATGCCGAATATTTTGCGAAGAGAGCTGAATGACGCACAAACTTGCGCTCCAAGTTTTCAAGACGCCGCTTTGCTTGCAAATAGGAATCGCCCAAGGATTCCACACTACGCTGTAAAGGCAAGCGGACTGAGTAGTCCCCTGAGGGTAAACGAGTGTGCGTGCTAACGAAAACGAGATCCAACGAGATACCTTCAGTTGAAAAGCTAGCATCGCCTATGACAGAGAGAACGAGAATGAGAACGACTATGACGAGAACGGCGACAGTAGCTAATAGCACAGCATGGCGGCATGACTTGACTCTGCTTGCGAGGTTTATAGATAGACCCTTAAAGCGTTCACAATTTGCAATTGTATGGCTCGTGCCATCGCACAACAAACAAGAAACCGGAGCGGGAGCGCTCAATGCTACGAACGATTTTCTATGTTTCGTACTCACGGTTTTTTCAGCCTTGCCAACCGACCAACTTGACTTTGCATGGCGTGATGCCTTCAAGCGTACGATATCTATTATTTCGAAAGGAGGTTAATTTGTCCCAGTATGGAAGACCTTGATCTGTCCAAATTCCGACAAATTGCATAGACGATTATGGCATCTGCAATTTCCTCCTGCCTTCCGAGCGCCAAATAATGCTCTAAAGTATACCGGTAGAATGAGACTTTTTTTTCCGCAGTGGCCAAAAATGACTTTTTCTGATAAATTTGGAGGTTTAAATTTTTTTAAAGAATTATGGTTTTTTTTTTCATGGAGTAGATTTTTTTTAAAGAATCTTTTAAAAATTTGGTATTTTTTGTCATAGGTAATGCTTCTATTTTTCACATAACTTAAGTTTCCTACAACTGGTTGTATTGAACTATGCTGTTGAAAAAAGCTGACAAATACAGCTCTAGCTGCAACTTAACGCCTGGAAGATATTATAATTGAAATTTCATTATTTTTTTTCGGTATTTTTCCCCGAAATTTTTACATTGAAAGCTCAGAAAAAGTCGAAAAAAAATATTTGAATGCCTTGATTTTTGGTTTTAGATAGACACATTAATTAGGCGTCGATTAAGGTATCGCTTATAAATATATAAAAATAAACGGCTAAGTTACAACCGTTTGACCAAATTTTCACATGCCGAATTTCGCCGATAAATTCCATTAGCCGACATATAACCGTTTTTTTTTTCCTACAAAAGATACCAAAATTCTGTGTTTGTAGTTTTTAACGTTAAAATGGAATTTGGGATAGTGCCGAACGGCATATGAAGTTTTGGTCAAACGGTTTTAACTGCAGAGTTCAATACAACCAGTTGTAGGAAACTTAAGTTATGTGAAAAATAGAAGCACTACCTCTGACAAAAAATACCTCATTTTTTTTTAAATTAAAAAAAAAAAACTACTCCATGAAAAAAAAACCATTCTTTAAAAATTTTTGAACATCCAAATCTATCAGAAAAAGTCATTTTTGGCGAAAGCGAAAAGTCGTGTCGACTAGTGTAATAGAGACGAAACGAATTTCAAAGGTATTTCACTGGAAATGGATTTAAAATCCACTTCCTCCAAACCGGTGTGTGCCACAATAAAGTTCGATTTCAGCTCCGTCCTTTCAGGTCGTACTCATCCATTTGGCGTCCATTTGGAGTCTGGAGCATGGCAGGGGGAATCATATTCAATCAATATTCTCAAAGAAAAAATTCCAGAAACTAGGAATCCAACGTGATTTCCGGTTATACCAGGATAATGACCCAAAACATTTGTCCGGTATACTGCAGTCCTGGCTTATCTGGAACTGCCCCCACGTGATAATTCCCCCTAGGATTTCTAGCAAAGCGGACCTTAAAAAAGCTCTGCTGGAGGAATGGAGCAAAATAAGCCCGGAAAGCACTCGGAAGCTGATTTCTTCCATGAATAGTTGGTTGAGAGCCGTAATAAAGGTTAAGGGATTACATACTAAGTTTTAAAATACCTGTTTAACCTTTTATTCGACTAATATTAAACTAGTTTGTGGAATGGAGCAAAATAAGCCCGAAAAGCACTCGGAAGCTGATTTCTTCCATGAATAGTTGGTTGAGAGCCGTAATAAAGGTTAAGGGATTACATACTAAGTATTAAAATACCTGTTTAACCTTTTATTTATTTCATTTCATTTTATTTATTTATTTCATCCTAGCGCGACAAGCATTTTATACTTATAAATTAGGGCGCTAGTCGACTAATATTAAACTAGTTTGTGGATGCATCGTTCTTGCTCGGACTTGTATTTAAGATATATTTTAAGTTTTTATTTTATTTTAAAACGGAGCAAATTTTAAGCAGCAAATAAAGTTTCTTTTTTAAATGTGATAAAACATAAAGCAAATTGGCGCTTAAACATTTTTTGTTTTTCCTTTAGTTTAAAATCTGTAGCACCGTAAACTTTTTATTTGACACTGCATCATTGGGGGTGGGAGTCACTGTATATGTATGAACTCAAGAACTGTTGTAGCGCGATTAGACAGTTTGACGGCCGGTATAGAACAATGATACGCAAGGCTGCGTTCGACGACAAATTTTAAACAAGAGTGACCCAAGCTAACGGAAGCACTGCCATATATAAGCAATATGCACGGCTAACATAAGTGTGTGTGTGCGTATGCACCGAGAGCGGGAGAACAGATGATCATGATAAAAGATAACGAAAGAGTATTTAGCTTAGATAATTTAATTGTTTTAAGAGCTACTGCTCCGAACACCTATACCTTAGGAAAAATCAAGCAAACTAGAAATTTACAGTTGGACTACTGCACCGGCCCCGTCAAAGTTCTGAAATGTTTTAAGTCAGAGGCAAAAGCACCAATTCAACTATTGACCTCCTAAACACTGCTCGTCCTGCGTTTACTATCCAAACACTTTGTCTAAGGATACGTACATAAAGCAGACCATCCACATTCGAATTTGATCGACGAATTGTTCATCAAACAGGAATTTCATTTGCCCATCAACAAGTGCGAACATTTTGTCAAACAGTCATTCGTAGAAAATGTTCAGAGGCAACAATGTCAGTGGATGTTTCCAAAACAGTAATTGGCTTTATGGCTATCCATATTTTTATGTTTGCTCCGCATATTTTTGATTTTGTATGCTTCACTTTTTGCCTGCCATAGTGTAGGATCATTTCGCAGGCAATATATAAATTCCCATCCAAAGTCGAATTTGTTCGCGCGAACACAGTCAAGATAGAATCATTTCTATCTCTGTCTAACGAAATATCAAACATGAAATGTGGAAGCGAACACTAAAACCAACGACGAAAATTGCGTCTAACCGAACATGTTCGTCTAACGATTTCGACTGTGGATACCCTGCTTAAGACAGCACAAACTGCGAGAGTGTTGTCAATACCAAAGGAAATTTGGCATCATATGACATAGGAGCGTTAACTAGTCGCCCCCAACTCGAAAGAATGAAAATGAGTACCAAGTCCCCGCCTCTTCCAGCTTAAAGCTATTAAAACACTGAAGACTGCAGTCTAACCTATACGAACCCTTTCAATATATTGCTGATACTCATTTTTTTTTTTGCATAATTTCAAAAATTCTTAGAAAAGCCTCGTCGTATTCTACGTGTGACAGAATTTCTTCAAACCTGGGACTTCGGTCTTTGCATTTTCGGATGAAGCGGAACACGAAAACAAACACTCTTCGCAGTTTGAGGTGTGCCGAGTGCCCGTCAATTAAATCTACTAAATCATTTGATTTAGCTGCCACGGTCAGTCCTCCTCTTCGGAAAGCTCGAAGTGGGGATTTCTGGGCCAGATCTCTTCTTCATCCTTAAAAAACACTGGTGCACTAAACCAGATCGACTGCACGATTTCTTCTATTAGCACATGCTGCCACGTAGCGTCACTTGACTACACTTCAATCTGCGCTTCTCAAATTTGCGAAAAATATTGAAAAGGACGAAAGGTGGGATCGGATCCAATGAAGGGTTACTTTCGAATCTGAGCAGTATGCCATTTTTTTGATTGGATTGGCATGTGACATGGGATCAGTATGTACAAATCGAGGTATGGTAATCTTTTACAACTGACTCAAGTATTTTTTTAGTAAGTGGCATGCTGTTTCCAAGTTCATGGTAATTGACTCATCGCCCTATAGTTTATTAAGCCATAGCTCCGGCTGTAAGATCTTTTCTTTTATTACTAAATAAAACATTTTTGATGTCACCTATAACACTACTCAACAAATTTAAACTTTTAATAACTGCTGTCGCCCAAAATTACTTTTTCTAATATATTTGGAGATTTAATTTTTTTAAGGAATTATGGTTTTTTTTCAGATGCTTCTATTTATCACATAACTTAAGTTTCTTATAACACTACTCGACAAAATTCAACTTTTTTTCCGCTCTCACCGAAAAATTACTTTTTCTTATAGATTTGTTTTTTTTGTTTTTTTTTTCAGGTTTTTTTTACGAATTTTTAAAAAATTTGATATTTTGTGTCCCTATAACACATAGTGCTTCTATTTTTCACATAACTTAAGTTTCCTAAAACTGATTGTATTGAACTCTGCAGTTAAAACCGTTTGACCAAAACTTCATATGCCGTTCGGCACTATCCCAAATTCAATTTTACCGTTACAAACTGTTACAAACACAGATTTTTGGTATATTTGTAGGAAAAAATCGGTTATATATCGGCTAATGGAATTTATCGGCGAAATTCGGCATACGAAAGTTTGGTCAAACGGTTATAACTTAGCCGTTTATTTTTATATTCTTAAACGACGCCAAATTAATGTGTTTGTCTAAAACCAAAAATCGAGGCATTCAAATATTTTTTTTTCGACTTTTTCTGAGTTTTCAAAGTCAAAATTTCTGGGAAAAATCTGAAAAAAATTATGAATTTTCAATTTGGAAGCTTATTATCTTCCAGACGTTAAGTTGCAGCTACACACGCATAGACGCGGCCACGACAACACGAGCATGAAAAATACACAGGGACGCCAGTCAGCGTCTACGAAAGGCCGAGACAATCGTCGGACAGCGCTCTCGGGGCCTGTGTACCTCCTAATCATTACGAAAGGAGGGAAAGGAAGGGGAGTTGAGGGGAGGAACATGCAGGGACGCCAATCAGCGTCAACGGCAGGTCACTCGGCCTCCTGACCTTTTTTTCGGCTCCGCATCACCAGCCCCTTCAGTCGGGCTCGCGCTGCTCACGCTCTCCCGACGACTCTCCGCTCTTTCCAGCTCGGTGTTCGGACTCTTCGATCGTCGGGATAACGGCGTTTTTCCTGACCTCTTGCCGGCGTTGGTCATGTAGTTGGCCTCTCTCTCTCGTCGTCGGCTGCGTGGGCGGCTGGGTTCTCCCGGTCGTCGGCGCGCGTGCGGCAGCGCTCTCCGGTCGTCGGCGCGAGCGTGTGGCTGCGCTCTCCCGGTCGTTGGCATGAGCGGGCGGCTGCGCTCTCCCGGTCGTTGGCATGAGCGGGCGGCTGCGCTCTCCCGGTCGTTTGTTTGCGTTGGCTAGGGATGGGTTTTCACGATCGTATTCGTGACTGTGGCCGTGGCGACCTACATGGCGAAACTAGGAAAATGTTCTTATTCTTATTGGTACTGAAGATTTCATGATAACGACGCTTAACCTACATAACAATA
Source organism: Drosophila affinis (assembly GCA_037356375.1). Classification (NCBI taxonomy): domain Eukaryota; kingdom Metazoa; phylum Arthropoda; class Insecta; order Diptera; family Drosophilidae; genus Drosophila; species Drosophila affinis. The sequence continues at coordinate 21,576,268 of JAZHFB010000003.1, forward strand.
ATCCATAACATGGCCTCCATGACCTGAACTCTAATAGTAATAAGGTAATATAAAAAATAACAATAGTCAACGGTGCAGCCTTAATGGCCTTAATCCCGATAATGACTGATCGATCAAAGGAAAATATGTGGGGAAGCGTACGCTCCATCACACTTTAAAAACTCAGAAAAAGTTGAAAAAAATATTTCGTGGCTAACATTTTTGGTTATTGACACATTAATTAGGCGTCGTTTAAGATATCGCTTCTAAGAACCGATGGATAAACAGCTCAGATGCAGCTGTTTGACCAAGCCTTCATAAGCCGAATTTTTCTAATAAATTCCGTTAGCGTTAAAGCGAGTTTTTTCTTACAAAAAATACCACAAATCTGTGTTTGTAACAGTCTTTAACGGTAAAATGGCATTTGGGTTGATGCCAAACTGCATAAGATTGACTGCCCGTAAATGGGCTACTCAAACATGACCTTCCAGGTACGAAGGATTCAAGGGGTCTCAGCCTTCAGTATTGCGGAGCAAGATTGCCTTCGTAGATAAAAACCATGATGCCGACGGCGACATTTTCTAATGACGCTGTCCACTTGCTTCGTACGCTCGTTGACACACTTGTAGACGCGCTGGTATTTGCAGTTGGGATCCATGTAGTTGGGATCCACTAAAACGATATCGCATGTGATTAGCTTCGGCCAATTATGCTGACAGAGTCACGCTGCATAATTTTGGGGGAATGCAGATCTTAGCATCCAGAAAAGCTGTGTTCGAGAAGCTTTCGCTAGTGACACTTGTCAAAAAGATGCTTTCAGAACTTTTGATCTTGCTGCTTCTGATGTGCTGACCCCATATAAACGGCTCGACCCCTAGAAAAGTTCTTCTTTTTCTGAAACGTGAATGTTAGAAAATCGGTGGGTAACTCGCCAAAATTGAGTGAAAAGTTTGCAATAACTACCACGTGGCTAAACTAAAACCAGAAAGAAAAACCATAAAACAAAACTTCGAAATCATTCCTCGCTCTTACGTAACCCTTGCAATTAGTGCCGTGCAGTGATTGACAGTGAAATTAAAATTTGAAAGGCCAAGAGCCATATTGAGACTTATGGTTTGGCGTGCACTCCCGTCCACGCCCCGAGATCAACCTATCACTCCCGCCACGTCCCGGAAAGAAAGAAGAAGAAATCCGAATTCTGCAAGTGAAAGCTGAAAAACTGGAATGTGCCCTGTGCCAACGAAAAAGCTTTCAGAAATAACATAGGGCTCTATTCTTTTTCTTCCACCCGTAGGGCTTTGCTCCCGATAGGCCGCCTCCGCCAACTTGTGGCCCCCACTCCCCGCCAGAGCTGCAGCGTTTAACCTGGTCGTATTTCTATTCTGATCTTGGGGTGGAGGGCAGTTTTTCTTGGGAACCTGGAACACCCGGCTCCGACACTTTTCTGGAAATCCCATCGCCGTAACTTAACCTTGCCATAACCTCTGCAAAGGCGCCACTGCCTGTAATTCCTACCGTGAAGCGACATAATTTCCCCCCAGTTTAGAGGTTTTCGTTTTCTTTACATTTCCTATTTTTTTAATTTTTCATTACCAAAGTTAAAGTCTCTTTTCCTTAAACCATGTGTAAAAGCAAATACGAATTTTTGGGTAAAAGAAACATATCCTATCCAAAATACCTGCACCACATTATGAACTCGGTGGAAGCCAACAGGAAGCACTAACAATTTAATTCCCCAGATCCGCGACACCGAACCCAGCCAAAGGCGCCTGTTTGTAGGGGGCGGATCACCAGATAAACACAACGCTTCGTTTTCCTTCACTATTAATTAAGTCTAGCTTATTCTCCAGTTCGAGTAGATTTATGCGGGTATATGTATGTATTTATGTCTATCGTAGTTAGATTGAGAGTATGCATGAACCGAAATCGTTGTAAACGGAGGTGGAAGCGCGACTGAAAATCCCCGCTCAAGCTAGTGGCCGCCTGAGCGCCAGTCGGCTCTGCCGAGTGCCGTGTGCAAGAACGCGAGAGAGCGAGTGACCCACAGTGCGCTGCAGAAGTTTGCGGCTGCTCTCAACATCCTTCCCCCCCTTGTAGGATTGCAAAACATCTGGTCGGGCTATGGCTGCGTGCACGCCCCGGTGATTGTCCACCCAAACACGGTGCTCTGGGTCACTGGAATGCCGTCTTCCCGTGCCAGGAGCCCGGGCTGGATCACCTTCGGGTACACGTCTGCTCCCAGGATGAGCGAGATGGTGGCGGGCCTATCAAACTGCTCGTCGGCGAGCTGGAGATCGCCAAATCTGCACGGCAGCGCTCAGCTCTCGAATCGGCGTGCGGATGCGCAAACACGGCTCGACCTTGAGCACCAGTTCCAATCGGATCTCACTCGTCTTGGTCCTGATGACAGCGTTGCACACCTTCTCGTCACCGACGTGGATAGTCGGCAACTTAAAGGCGTTGGCCGGGGGTGCACGGGTCGATGAGCGCCGCCGTCTCGAAGGTTTTGGAACCCGTATCCAGGACCACCAGCACCGGTAGGAGCTTAGACTGCGAGCGCGCCGGCTCTCCATGATGCGGTCGGCGCGGGAACGTAGAGCCATGTCTGGATGGATGAAAACTAGGAGAGGAAAGAAAAGAAACCGAAGAGTATTAGCATGGAGTTGGTAACGGATAAGAAAAAACAAACACAACACACATATTATGGTTGGACGGAACTACGGGGTTCTATTGGCAGAAAAACGACCTTAACAACAGGTCTCTTGAGGACTCCGCGAGCAGTAAGGATGTCCACCACACGGACCTTATCGTCGGCGACGGGATATACGGACTGGATTCTCCCGAGCCGCCATTCATTAGACGGCACGTTGTCCTCTCTGACAACGACCATATCGCCCACCTGAAGATTGAGGGCCTTCAAATGCTGCCATTGATTAATTATCGATTTGATGTCTCCTTTCATTGCGGGCTCGGCCGTAGCCATCAAGGGTCCCCCAATAAGAAAATGTCCTGGGGTGAGGGCTAATAGTTCGGTCGGATCTTTGGACATAGGCGAGAGCGGCCTGGAATTGAGGCATGCCTCTATCTTCGCGAGCAGTGTGGACAACTCTTCAAACGTGTACTTTCGACTGGACGTGGCCTTATAGGAGAGGGTTTTGAAACTCTCACCCCGGCCTTCCACAGACCTCCCATATGTGGAGCTCCTGGAGGGATGAAACGCCATGAAACCCGTTGACGCATCCGTTTCCGAGTCCTTGAATGCATTTAGAAAGTAACGGAAAGGGTGGTCGCCGCACCCACGAAAGTTTTCCCGTTGTCGGAATGGATGTGCTGTGGACACCCGCGTCTTGCGACAAATTGAGCGAAAGCCGCGAGAAACTTCTCGGTTGTGAGGTCGGACGTGGCCTCCAAATTGATTGCTTTAGTGGAAAAGAACACGAACACGCACACATACCCCTTCGTAATGAGACTCGCTCTCCCGGTAATATTCCGTATTTCGAACGGGCCCGCGTAGTCTATCCCTGTATGTGTGAAAGGTCGGGAAAAAGAAGTCCGCTCCGTTGGAAGGTCTCCCATAAATGGTGCATACCTTGCAGGAGTTCACGACCCCCTTCATCAAATTTTGAAGCCTTGAGATCCAATACTTGGATCGAATAAGACGCACCATTAATCGGTTGCCGCCATGGAGCGTTATCCGGTGTGTAAATTGAGCGAGAAGGCGAGATAATCGGATGCCTTTCGTCATATTGCAGAGATTCGGCAAATGCGACACGGCCGCACGCTCTGATAAGTCCGTGTCGGTCTAGGAACGGGTTTAAGTTCAGGATAGAACTTGACATTGGTAACGGATGCTTGTCACTGAGGCAATGATACTCCCGGGGTATTCTCGCGGTCAAGCTGAGAGAACCGTTCAAGGGACTCTTCGGATGGGCTTGACGCAAAATGGACCTTTACCGCACGGACCTCCAGAGGCGTAACTGGAGATTCCTCAGATTGTGCTGGCCACTGAGGTCGGGGCTGTCGCAGCCACGCTGGTCCTTGCCATCAGAGTTGGTTAGCAACCAGATCTTCCTACGGTACGCCTCTACTGGCTAAGTCCGCGGGGTTTTGTTCGGACGGAACGTGAGACCACTCCTTGATCTCTGTAGCTTACGCTATCTTTGTCACCCGGTTTGCTACGAATGTAGCCCAGTGGCACGCGGGCTTCCTCAGCCAGGCGAGGACTATGCTGGAATCGGTCCAATAACGACAGGCTGTGCAGGCCGCAGGCATATTCGGCAGGATAGCCGTCACCATTTCGGGCAGGAGCACGGCACCGCACAGCTCTAATCGGGGGAGCGATACGGTCTTCACAGGGGCAACTCGCGTCTTAGCGGTGAGAAGTTGCACCTCGACGCGATGTCCCACCTCGACGCGCACGTAAATTGCGGCACCATACGCTTTTTCGGATGCATCACAGAATCCATGAGCTCGATCTTTACCGATGGTTGCGTAGCAATCCATCTTGGAATTCGGATCTGGTTGAGCACGGAGTAGCTGTCCAAGAACCGTTGCCAGCGCAGACTTCGTCCCATCCCAATTCTTGCAACCATATCTCCTGCATGAAGATTTTGGACCGGACAATGAACGGGGCAAGTCATCCCGCCGGATCGAACAACTTCGCGCTCTGGGAAAGCACTGTCCGCTTGGTATAGGGTGCTCTCGGCCTCAATCTCAAGGAAATCGCTATGGAGAAGGTGGTCACTCGGCAAACCAGTTAAAAGGGCCTTATGATTGGAAGTCCACTTTCTCAGCGGAAAACCGGCAGAATTCTCCAGTTCGAGTAGATTTATGCGGGTATATTTATGTATTTATGTCTATCGTAGTTAGATTGAGAGTATGCATGAACCGAAATCGTTGTAAACGGGGGTGGAAGCGCGACTGAAAATCCCCGCTCAAGCTAGTGGCCGCCTGAGCGCCAGTCGGCTCTGCCGAGTGCCGTGTGCAAGAACGCGAGAGAGCGAGCGACCCACAGTGCGCTGCAGAAGTTTGCGGCTGCTCTCAACATCCTTCCCCCCCTTGTAGGATTGCAAAACATCTGGTCGGGCTATGGCTGCGTGCACGCCCCGGTGATTGTCCACCCAAACACGGTGCTCTGGGTCACTGGAATGCCGTCTTCCCGTGCCAGGAGCCCGGGCTGGATCACCTTCGGGTACACGTCTGCTCCCAGGATGAGCGAGATGGTGGCGGGCCTATCAAACTGCTCGTCGGCGAGCTGGAGATCGCCAAATCTGCACGGCAGCGCTCAGCTCTCGAATCGGCGTGCGGATGCGCAAACACGGCTCGACCTTGAGCACCAGTTCCAATCGGAACTCACTCGTCTTGGTCCTGATGACAGCGTTGCACACCTTCTCGTCACCGACGTGGATAGTCGGCAACTTAAAGGCGTTGGCCGGGGGTGCACGGGTCGATGAGCGCCGCCGTCTCGAAGGTTTTGGAACCCGTATCCAGGACCACCAGCACCGGTAGGAGCTTAGACTGCGAGCGCGCCGGCTCTCCATGATGCGGTCGGCGCGGGAACTTAGAGCCATGTCTGGATGGATGAAAACTAGGAGAGGAAAGAAAAGAAACCGAAGAGTATTAGCATGGTGTTGGTAACGGATAAGAAAAAACAAACACAACACACATATTATGGTTGGACGGAACTACGGGGTTCTATTGGCAGAAAAACGACCTTAACAACAGGTCTCTTGAGGACTCCGCGAGCAGTAAGGATGTCCACCACACGGACCTTATCGTCGGCGACGGGATATACGGACTGGATTCTCCCGAGCCGCCATTCATTAGACGGCACGTTGTCCTCTCTGACAATGACCATATCGCCCACCTGAAGATTGAGGGCCTTCAAATGCTGCCATCGATTAATTATCGATTTGATGTCTCCTTTCATTTCGGGCTCGGCCGTAGCCATCAAGGGTCCCCCAATAAGAAAATGTCCTGGGGTGAGGGCTAATAGTTCGGTCGGATCTTTGGACATAGGCGAGAGCGGCCTGGAATTGAGGCATGCCTCTATCTTCGCGAGCAGTGTGGACAACTCTTCAAACGTGTACTTTCGACTGGACGTGGCCTTATAGGAGAGGGTTTTGAAACTCTCACCCCGGCCTCCCACAGACCTCCCATATGTGGAGCTCCTGGAGGGATGAAACGCCATGAAACCCGTTGACGCATCCGTTTCCGAGTCCTTGAATGCATTTAAAAAGTAACGGAAAGGGTGGTCGCCGCACCCACGAAAGTTTTCCCGTTGTCGGAATGGATGTGCTGTGGACACCCGCGTCTTGCGACAAATTGAGCGAAAGCCGCGAGAAACTTCTCGGTTGTGAGGTCGGACGTGGCCTCCAAATTGATTGCTTTAGTGGAAAAGAACACGAACACGCACACATACCCCTTCGTAATGAGACTCGCTCTCCCGGTAATATTCCGTATTTCGAACGGGCCCGCGTAGTCTATCCCTGTATGTGTGAAAGGTCGGGAAAAAGAAGTCCGCTCCGTTGGAAGGTCTCCCATAAATGGTGCATACCTTGCAGGAGTTCACGACCCCCTTCATCAAATTTTGAAGCCTTGGGATCCAATACTTGGATCGAATAAGACGCACCATTAATCGGTTGCCGCCATGGAGCGTTATCCGGTGTGTAAATTGAGCGAGAAGGCGAGATAATCGGATGCCTTTCGTCATATTGCAGAGATTCGGCAACTGCGACACGGCCGCACGCTCTGATAAGTCCGTGTCGGTCTAGGAACGGGTTTAAGTTCAGGATAGAACTTGACATTGGTAACGGATGCTTGTCACTGAGGCAATGATACTCCCGGGGTATTCTCGCGGTCAAGCTGAGAGAACCGTTCAAGGGACTCTTCGGATGGGCTTGACGCAAAATGGACCTTTACCGCACGGACCTCCAGAGGCGTAACTGGAGATTCCTCAGATTCTGCTGGCCACTGAGGTCGGGGCTGTCGCAGCCACGCTGGTCCTTGCCATCAGAGTTGGTTAGCAACCAGATCTTCCTACGGTAAGCCTCTACTGGCTAAGTCCGCGCGGTTTTGTTCGGACGGAACGTGAGAACACTCCTTGATCTCTGTAGCTTGCGCTATCTTTGTCACCCGGTTTGCTACGAATGTAGCCCAGTGGCACGCGGGCTTCCTCAGTCCTCAGGCGAGGACTATGCTGGAATCGGTCCAATAACGACAGGCTGTGCATGCCGCAGGCATATTCGGCAGGATAGCCGTCACCATTTCGGGCAGGAGCACGGCACCGCACAGCTCTAATCGGGGGAGCGATACGGTCTTCACAGGGGCAACTCGCGTCTTAGCGGTGAGAAGTTGCACCTCGACGCGATGTCCCACCTCGACGCGCACGTAAATTGCGGCCCCATACGCTTTTTCGGATGCATCACAGAATCCATGAGCTCGATCTTTACCGATGGTTGCGTAGCAATCCATCTTGGAATTCGGATCTGGTTGAGCACGGAGTAGCTGTCCAAGAACCGTTGCCAGCGCAGACACATCTTGTTGGGGAGATCTTCGTCCCATCCCAATTCTTGCAACCATATCTCCTGCATGAAGATTTTGGACAAAGGGACAAAGAAGAATTCGTCTGAGGTCGCCGTCCAGCGAGTCCCGAGGGTCTTGGCCGTGCTCTCGGCCTCAATCTCAAGGAAATCGCTATGGAGAAGGTGGTCACTCGGCAAACCAGTTAAAAGGGCCTTATGATTGGAAGTCCACTTTCTCAGCGGAAAACCGGCAGAACTCAGCGCGGCTTGCAGCTCGCGGATAGCCAACTGAGCCTCCTTTGTGGAATTTGCCCGGCTAGTATGTCGTCGACATACATAGAAGTCCGAATGATCTTACTTGCTCTAGGGAACCGGGACTGGACGTCGTCCGCCAGTTGTTGCAAGACCCGGATGGCAAGGAAGGGAGCACTGTTGACCCCAAAGGTGACGGTCTTGAGCTCGTAGTCGCGGATTTCTCCATCCTTGTTTCGAAAAAGAATACGCTGGAAAGGAGTGTGGTTCGGATGGACCCAAATTTGCCGATACATTTTGGTGATGTCGGCATTGAACACGAACCAGAAATACCGCCACCTCAGGATCTGCAGGGTTAAGTCCGATTGTAGGACCGGTCCAGCATGCAGCAGATCATTGAGGCTAACCCCGTTAGTCGAGGGGCTGGATGCATTGAATACCACGCGGACTTTTGTGGTCGTGCTCTCAGGCTTAAGTACGGCGTGGTGCGGGAGGTAATAATCGGGGGAACCATGATCCGGAGGAACCTCGGTCATGTGATCGAGCGCTAAGTAGTCCCGGATCACGGCGTCGTACTGCTCTTTTAAACGAACTTCTCGCGACAAACGGGTTTCGTTTCTCAGAAACTGAGCCAGCGCAATCGATCTGGAATACCCCAGGTTTGACCCGGAATGATCCGGGTCGCGGAAAGGTAAAGTGACTACGTACTTCCCGGAGGCGGTTCTCGTAGTGGATTGCCGGAAATTGCTCTCGCAGTAAGAATCGGACTCGCTTACCATTTTAGTAGGTATGTTCTCCACCTCCCAAAACTTTGTGAGGATTTCCTATAAGGGGGATTTAAGTGTGGCGCTCACTTGCGTGGAGAACGACGAGATATGGCCTTGTGCCGTATTGTGGACCCGTCCGAAAATGGTCTCCTGTCCGAGGAGGGACCCACAGATGTTGGTCAGTGTGCCACTTTGGAGGATGGATGGAATGAGGTCGGCTCCGATCAGGACGACTACCTGCGAGCACTCGTAAAACTTCGGATCAGCCCATGGCAGATCCGGCAAGTCTCGCAACGAATCCTGCGGGATCGGATAGGACGGAAGGTTGCCTGCCAGTTCCGGAAGAACGTAGGCGGAGGCGTCGAGCTGCAAGTTCGGCCTTGTCGGGGGGCGTATAAGAAAGTGACAAAGCCTCTTGGACTAAGAGGACTGATTAAGGCCCGATATTTGTGCTTGGATTCTGCGGAAAGGCAACTTCATTATAGTGGACAGTCGTTCTGTAATGAATGTCACCTCGGAGCCCGGGTCAATTAAAGCGCGGGCGCGAACATTTGTGCCGAGGTGACAAACGTTTATGATGGCCGTGCCAAGAAGGACGGCCCGCTTGCCGGAAGCAAAGATGTTCTGCACGCTGGGGTGTGTTTAGGACGAACTAGGATTTGGTGCGGATGTGGAAGATGGTTCACTAGGCACAGAAGTGCCCCGGTGCAGCAACGTGTGGTGTCGTTCTCCACAAGTGATGCAGTTGTGTGCGCTTTGGCATTCACGGATTCTATGTCCTCCTGCGAAGCAGTTCAGACAGAGCTGTTTTTAGCGAATATAATCGGACCGAGCATCAACGGTCGTATGGAGGAAGTGAGGACACATACTGATTGGATGATTCTCTTTTGAACATAGATCACACGTCCTCCTCTTCGGGTACACTGTTGTCTCGCACGAGTGAACCCTCCTAGGAACAGGACTCCCTTGGGACCGAAACGGATTAGTTCTAGAGGGTGGCGGGTTCGGGTCGCTTTTCGAATTGGGTGCATGGGAAGGGTTGCCCTCGATGGCCTCCAAAGTCAGATACCTCTGACTCAGGAAGGAGTCCATCTCCTTCCATGAGGGCATCTACTTCTTCGTGTCTTCCCACGAGGCCCGGGTCAACTTGGTCAATTTGGAGGCGCAAATCAATACCAACAAACTGTCCCAGTTTTCGGTAGACACCTTGGAATGCGCCAGTGCGGTTAGCACCCCGTGGATCGTCCCTTGGAGCTCCTTCAGAGCACGACTCGATTCGGAAAGAACTGGGGACTGCGAGAGGAGAATATTAATCTGTTTGGTCACCAGGTCACCGGTTGTTCTCATACCGGTCACGGAGGGGATTCCATGCCACCTCGAGGCCGTCGTTGGTCAACGGGGATTTTTCCACGATGACTTTTGGATCGCCACTGGTCTTCGTGGTTTAGTGGTACAGCTTTTCTACGGGTGAGAGTCTAGTATTATGAATATAAATGGCTGTGAAAAGGTCCCGAAAAGTGGGGCAGCAAACGTAATCCCCCGTGAAAACTTCGATGTGACAGTGTGGCAGTCGACAGCCGCCATTGGAGTCCGGCTGTGCAGGAGAACGGACTACTGGGCTGGCCGATCGAACCGTAAGGTCGTCTAGGCACCGTTTATAATCGTCATAGCACGTGTCGTACATGGCTTGGATGTCTAGTTGGGTTTCAGGATCCTTGTCCACCGACGCGATGCAAGAACGCGAGAGAGCGAGCGAGCCACAGTGCGCTTCAGAAGTTTGCGGCTGCTCTCAACATCCTTCCCCCCCTTGTAGGATTGCAAAACATCTGGTCGGGCTATGGCTGCGTGCACGCCCCGGAGATTGTCCACCCAAACACGGTGCTCTGGGTCACTGGAATGCCGTCTTCCCGTGCCAGGAGCCCGGGCTGGATCACCTTCGGGTACACGTCTGCTCCCAGGATGAGCGAGATGGTGGCGGGCTGGAGCTGGAAATCGCCAAATCTGCACGGCAGCGCTCAGCTCTCGAATCGGCGTGCGGATGCGCAAACACGGCTCGACCTTGAGCACCAGTTCCAATCGGATCTCACTCGTCTTGGTCCTGATGACAGCGTTGCACACCTTCTCGTCACCGACGTGGATAGTCGGCAACTTAAAGGCGTTGGCCGGGGGTGCACGGGTCGATGAGCGCCGCCGTCTCGAAGGTTTTGGAACCCGTATCCAGGACCACCAGCACCGGTAGGAGCTTAGACTGCGAGCGCGCCGGCTCTCCATGATGCGGTCGGCGCGGGAACGTGGAGCCATGTCTGGATGGCTGAAAACTAGGAGAGGATACAAAAGAAACCGAAGAGTATTAGCATGGAGTTGGTAACGGAAAAGAAAAAACAAACACAACACACATATTATGGTTGGACGGAACTACGGGGTTCTATTGGCAGAAAAACGACCTTAACAACACGTCTCTTGAGGACTCCGCGAGCAGTAAGGATGTCCACCACACGGACCTTATCGTCGGCGCCGGGATATACGGACTGGATTCTCCCGAGCCGCCATTCATTAGACGGCACGTTGTCCTCTCTGACAACGACCATATCGCCCACCTGAAGATTTGGCGTAGGCGTCTGCCATTTGGTGCGTTTGTGGAGCTCTTCGAGGTATTCCTCTTTCCACCTTTGGCAAAACTGCTGATTGAGGGTCTTCAAATGCTGCCATCGATTAATTATCGATTTGATGTCTCCTTTCATTTCGGGCTCGGCCGTAGCCATCAAGGGTCCCCCAATAAGAAAATGTCCGGGGGTGAGGGCTAATAGTTCGATCGGATCTTTGGACATAGGAGAGAGCGGCCTGGAATTGAGGCATGCCTTTATCTTCGCGAGCAGTGTGGACAACTCTTCAAACGTGTACTTTCGACTGGACGTGGCCTTATAGGAGAGGGTTTTGAAACTCTCACCCCGGCCTTCCACAGACCTCCCATATGTGGAGCTCCTGGAGGGATGAAACGCCATGAAACCCGTTGACGCATCCGTTTCCGAGTCCTTGAATGCATTTAGAAAGTAACGGAAAGGGTGGTCGCCGCACCCACGAAAGTTTTCCCGTTGTCGGAATGGATGTGCTGTGGACACCCGCGTCTTGCGACAAATTGAGCGAAAGCCGCGAGAAACTTCTCGGTTGTGAGGTCGGACGTGGCCTCCAAATTGATTGCTTTAGTGGAAAAGAACACGAACACGCACACATACCCCTTCGTAATGAGACTCGCTCTCCCGGTAATATTCCGTATTTCGAACGGGCCCGCGTAGTCTATCCCTGTATGTGTGAAAGGTCGGGAAAAAGAAGTCCGCTCCGTTGGAAGGTCTCCCATAAATGGTGCATACCTTGCAGGAGTTCACGACCCCCTTCATCAAATTTTGAAGCCTTGGGATCCAATACTTGGATCGAATAAGACGCACCATTAATCGGTTGCCGCCATGGAGCGTTATCCGGTGTGTAAATTGAGCGAGAAGGCGAGATAATCGGATGCCTTTCGTCATATTGCAGAGATTCGGCAACTGCGACACGGCCGCACGCTCTGATAAGTCCGTGTCGGTCTAGGAACGGGTTTAAGTTCAGGATAGAACTTGACATTGGTAACGGATGCTTGTCACTGAGGCAATGATACTCCCGGGGTATTCTCGCGGTCAAGCTGAGAGAACCGTTCAAGGGACTCTTCGGATGGGCTTGACGCAAAATGGACCTTTACCGCACGGACCTCCAGAGGCGTAACTGGAGATTCCTCAGATTGTGCTGGCCACTGAGGTCGGGGCTGTCGCAGCCACGCTGGTCCTTGCCATCAGAGTTGGTTAGCAACCAGATCTTCCTACGGTAAGCCTCTACTGGCTAAGTCCGCGCGGTTTTGTTCGGACAGAACGTGAGAACACTCCTTGATCTCTGTAGCTTGCGCTATCTTTGTCACCCGGTTTGCTACGAATGTAGCCCAGTGGCACGCGGGCTTCCTCAGTCCTCAGGCGAGGACTATGCTGGAATCGGTCCAATAACGACAGGCTGTGCATGCCGCAGGCATATTCGGCAGGATAGCCGTCACCATTTCGGGCAGGAGCACGGCACCGCACAGCTCTAATCGGGGGAGCGATACGGTCTTCACAGGGGCAACTCGCGTCTTAGCGGTGAGAAGTTGCACCTCGACGCGATGTCCCACCTCGACGCGCACGTAAATTGCGGCCCCATACGCTTTTTCGGATGCATCACAGAATCCATGAGCTCGATCTTTACCGATGGTTGCGTAGCAATCCATCTTGGAATTCGGATCTGGTTGAGCACGGAGTAGCTGTCCAAGAACCGTTGCCAGCGCAGACACATCTTGTTGGGGAGATCTTCGTCCCATCCCAATTCTTGCAACCATATCTCCTGCATGAAGATTTTGGACAAAGGGACAAAGAAGAATTCGTCTGAGGTCACCGTCCAGCGAATCCCGAGGGTCTTGGCCGTGCTCTCGGCCTCAATCTCAAGGAAATCGCTATGGAGAAGGTGGTCACTCGGCAAACCAGTTAAAAGGGCCTTATGATTGGAAGTCCACTTTCTCAGCGGAAAACCGGCAGAACTCAGCGCGGCTTGCAGCTCGCGGATAGCCAACTGAGCCTCCTTTGTGGAATTTGCCCGGCTAGTATGTCGTCGACATACATAGAAGTCCGAATGATCTTACTTGCTCTAGGGAACCGGGACTGGACGTCGTCCGCCAGTTGTTGCAAGACCCGGATGGCAAGGAAGGGAGCACTGTTGACCCCAAAGGTGACGGTCTTGAGCTCGTAGTCGCGGAAAGGTAAAGTGACTACGTACTTCCCGGAGGCGGTTCTCGTAGTGGATTACCGGAAATTGCTCTCGCAGTAGGAATCGGACTCGCTTAACATTTTAGTAGGTATGTTCTCCACCTCCCAAAACTTTGTGAGGAGTTCCTATAAGGGGGATTCAAGTGTGGCGCTCACTTGCGTGGAGAACGACGAGATATGGCCTTGTGCCGTATTGTGGACCCGTCCGAAAATGGTCTCCTGTCCGAGGAGGGACCCACAGATGTTGGTCAGTGTGCCACTTTGGAGGATGGATGGAATGAGGTCGGCTCCGATCAGGACGACTACCTGCGAGCACTCGTAAAACTTCGGATCAGCCCATGGCAGATCCGGCAAGTCTCGCAACGAATCCTGCGGGATCGGATAGGACGGAAGGTTGCCTGCCAGTTCCGGAAGAACGTAGGCGGAGGCGTCGAGCTGCAAGTTCGGCCTTGTCGGGGGGCGTATAAGAAAGTGACAAAGCCTCTTGGACTAAGAGGACTGATTAAGGCCCGATACTTGTGCTTGGATTCTGCGGAAAGGCAACTTCATTATAGTGGACAGTCGTTCTGTAATGAACGTCACCTCGGAGCCGGGGTCAATTAAAGCGCGGGCGCGAACATTTGTGCCGAGGTGACAAACGTTTATGATGGCCGTGCCAAGAAGGACGGCCCGCTTGCCGGAAGCAAAGATGTTCTGCACGCTGGGGTGTGTTTAGGACGAACTAGGATTTGGTGCGGATGTGGAAGATGGTTCACTAGGCACAGAAGTGCCCCGGTGCAGCAACGTGTGGTGTCGTTCTCCACAAGTGATGCAGTTGTGTGCGCTTTGGCATTCACGGATTCTATGTCCTCCTGCGAAGCAGTTCAGACAGAGCTGTTTTTAGCGAATATAATCGGACCGAGCATCAACGGTCGTATGGAGGAAGTGAGGACACATACTGATTGGATGATTCTCTTTTGAACATAGATCACACGTCCTCCTCTTCGGGTACACTGTTGTCTCGCACGAGTGAACCCTCTTAGGAACAGGACTCCCTTGGGACCGAAACGGATTAGTTCTAGAGGGTGGCGGGTTCGGGTCGCTTTTCGAATTGGGTGCATGGGAAGGGTTACCCTCAATGGCCTCCAAAGTCAGATACCTCTGACTCAGGAAGGAGTCCATCTCCTTCCATGAGGGCATCTACTTCTTCGTGTCTTCCCACGAGGCCCGGGTCAACTTGGGCAATTTGGAGGCGCAAATCAATACCAACAAACTGTCCCAGTTTTCGGTAGAGACCTTGGAATGCGCCAGTGCGGTTAGCATCCCGTGGATCGTCCCTTGGAGCTCCTTCCGAGCACGACTCAATTCGGAAAGAACTGGGGACACCGAGAGGAGAATATTAATCTGGTTGGTCACCAGGTCACCGGTTGTTCTCATAACGGTCACGGAGGGTATTCCATGCCACGATGACTTTTGGATCGCCACTGGTCTTCGTGGTTTAGTGGTACAGCTTTTCTACGGGTGAGAGTCTAGTATTATGAATATAAATGGCTGTGAAGAGGTCCCGAAAAGTGGGCCAGCGAACGTAATCCCCCGTGAAAACTTCGATGTGACAGTGTGGCAGTCGACAGCCGCCATTTGAGTCCGGCAGGAGAACGGACTACTGGGCTGGCCGATCGAACCGTAAGGTCGTCTAGGCACCGTTCATAATCGTCATAGCACGTGTCGTACATGGCCTGGATGTCTAGTTGGGTGTCAGCATCCTCGTCCACCGACGGTATGGAACAGGCCTCGAATTCAGCATCCACATTTGCCCACATGCTCTGTAAGCGGTCTCTACGGACCTGAGCGATAGCGGGAGATGGCGTGCTGGTACCGGAAGCGGTAAAACGCTCTTTTAAACTGGTTAACCTGCCGATGGCCGCTACCAATTTCGCACGTGCGGAGATGAATGTTGCTTGGGCCATTGGAGAAGTGCGTCGAGAGCTGATGGGGCTGGTAGGTGGAAGAGCTGGCACCTTGAGCGTGACTGGCGAAGGAAACAGGACCGATTTGCTCTTTGCCGCGGAACTCGTACTCGGCTTAGGCGTATCGGGTAACCTTATCGGTTTAGTCACCAAGGTAGGTGTTCCTGGGGCGGAACCACTGCGTGGTGTCCTACTACCTGGAACGGCAATGGCAAAAGTTTCTTGCTGTCCTCGTCACCAGTGGGCATGTTCTGACCTCACCTGCTGAGGAGCAAGAAACCGAAGCGGAAGGGCCGTGCGGATGGACACGGAAAAAAGGACCCAACAACCCTTTGGTATTAATTTGTTGGCAAGTCGGGGGCGCTTGGGTATACTATGGCGATAAGGAACTAATATTGGGAGCCGGTGGCCAAAAACAATATACCCGCTGAAAGTAGGGTAGCGCGTCACTGGACAAGCCACCACCGAAATCGATACACCCTCAAAATACAGGGTAGCGCGTCACTTTGGCGCTCCGTTATGCGCAAGAGCGGCGCCAACCTGCTCTCCCAACCAAAAATAACAACGCGCGCAACGGTGGAGAGGCGAACTCGACAAAACGAGACGAAAGAAAGCACCGCTATTGCTGTTTGTATGTATGGATGTCGGTGCGGGAGGAATGTTCTTATATAGACGCAAGAGTATGCGGCTAATATGTATGTGTATTGTGTATACCTAAGTATGCGGGTATGGATAAAGGCGGGAAAGAATATGCAGTTAAATAGATATATAAGTTATTTAGTTACGTAATCCAGTGGCCGTGGTGTGCTCACGTGGCTCCTGAAGGTGTGGTCCAAGTGCGGTGGCCTTCCTTTAGGATGTTGATCCGGGTAGGATCCTTAGGTGTGTTATGTTATGATGATTATGGTGGGAGACTTGACTTCGTCCCCTTTGTTGATTACTGTCCTTGTGGTACAGTAATATAGTTCAGTAAAGACAAATGACGGCTGTGTGCCGGAGTGCAATTCGAAGTGACTTGCGTCTACTTTATTCAAAATCAAACTAAAGCTAAAGACAAAGGCAAAACATAATTCTACTCAGTAAAGACAATGCATCGCGCCATCGGACCATAGTCGCCATGCCGACTCAGCATTCTAAGCGCCAAAGCACTCCAGCCACTTAGTGTCATACGATCGCTGCTGATTGTTGCTAGTGCAGAGCACTGAACCCACATTTTGGCGTGTCAGCATTATCCATGTAGTGTTACTTAGTTGCTATGGAATTTATGTGTTAACTGCCCCCCCCTCAAGTTTATGACCGTCCCCGGTCATGTTAAAGTTGTCAATCACACCTTGAATTTTTATTGATGCTCGTCTCTTCCTTATTGCCTGGACAGAATGAGTGAGGCAATGACACCCACATTTAGTATTGCTCCAACAGCGAACCATAATTTGGGCGATCCTGCATTGTCGATGTCTTCCTTCACCTCTTGGATGGAGCGTAAGTTTTCGTTGCTCATTCGGTGTAAGAATGGGATACTCAGAGTCGAGTCATGACTTTTTGCTTTTTGCTCGTTTACAAATTCAGTTCCGTTGACGATAGCTACTCGTTCAAACGTTACTAAGTGGGTTCCTTTTGCGATTACTTTTGGGCTATCATCTGTGCGTATGCGAGCAGTCGCCTCGTTGATGATGATAACGCCATGATCGACGGGCATTATTTCCTTTAGGTGACTGGGTTGAGTGTGACATTGGGCCATGCTTCCCGAGTAGAGTAATGTCGCACAGGACTCGCGTCGAGATCGTTCGCAAAAGCTGTTGTGTGCGGTCTGAATGCACTCCGTGACCGCAAAGGTGTCCTTTTCGCATTCGGCCAGTGAGTTCTCGTCGAGACGTAGTATAGTGTGATTGTGAGACACGGGATAGATGGTGATTTTCTTGCATCTGGCTTCGACCCTTGGGAAGGCTACTAGTATGTGAATTATATCATCGGACTGAAGGACCCTAATCTTTGAGGCTTCTATTAAACTTACTATTGGAGTGTCCTGCTTGACAAGTGAATTCAAATCTGCGTGATGTAATATTGTAGGATTTACTATACCAGATTTTGCCAAGGTTATTGTGAGGATTAAATTTTGAATTTCGATGGTTAGCATTCTGTTTCTAGCCAAGAGCGTCTCATACAAGTGTGGAGTGCCGGTTAATTTATTTTGTTGAGCTTTTATTATTTGGTTTATGGTATCAGTTAGTTTTTTTATCTGCTTCTGTGTCTCAGAATTTATGGCAATTTGTCTGGAATTTGATTCGATTAACTGTGCTTCTGTTACCCTGATTTTTAAGAAATCAGCGGCATCTGGGGTACCTGCCACTACCTTTAGGGCTGTGCCTAGGAAGTCTAAACTCCTCGCCATTCTATGGTGTATCTTAAGGACGGACAGCAGTGTTTTTAAGTGGTCGGAATCAACATCAAGCAGTTTGCGCATATGTGATTGTGGGAATAAATCGGACAATTTTCCTGTCTCTTCTATTATGTTGACGAATTCAGAAAGGTTAGTAGTGTGCCTTAAGTAGTCACGGTGTTCGAACACCAATACTTCACCGTCTATTACTGGGATGTAGTTGGCATGCGAGAAATCGGTGATCCGACCATTTGCTATTGCAAGGATGATAAGCGCTACGAAGGTGAACCTGTAATTTGGATTGAGTGGTGAAATTGTGGTGCTTTGTCTTGGAGAACTTATTTCCTAACTAAATATAAGGTAAAACTACTTTAGGTTGTCCTTGTGGACCACCCTCCCCTTAATTAAGACAGACGTTCCTAGGTCTGCTTGTATTTCCTGTCTGGTGCAGAGAGGGGTTAGCTTGTTTCCTAAACTCTTGTTGTTTTTGAGGAATACTTCCTCTCCTACCTCAAATACGCGGTTTTGCCTGTTTGCGTTACACCTTTCTATGGTGTTTTGTTGGGCTTTTGCCAGTTTAGAAGTAATACCTGAACTGCGATTTTTAGGTCCCTCATGAAGAATTTCAACTGGTTTTTCGCAAATGACCGAATGTAGCGATTTATTGTATTCTACTGTTGCTCTCAGTATTAATTCAACTGTGTCCTCAATTTTTTTGTCAATTTTTAGGCACCTAGCGATCTCAACTAACGTACTGTGGAATCGTTCCACTTGGCCATTTGATGAACTGTGCAAAGGAGGAGCGTTTACAATATCGATGTTGTATTGGTTTTTCAACATGGATGTTATGGTATCTGAGTTGAATGAAGGTTCATTATCGCAATATATTGTTTTAATGTTAGGAAACATATTCACAATTTGCAACAGGGGACCTTTAATGTCGACAATTGTTCTTGATATTATTGGTTGTACCAAGGCGAATTTGGAAAACTTGTCGACGCAAGTCAAAAATTGCTTTTTGTCGGTTGAGAATATGTCTATGTGCAACATTTCGCCCGTGTATTGAGGAATCGGCGTTTCGCCAAGCTGTTGTTTCTTGGGATGTCTGTCATATTTTGCTTGCGTGCAAACTTTGCAATTTGAGACTACTTCTTTGGCTAAATTGCTCATGTTCGGAAAGTAGTAGTCGCGCAAGATTTGTTTGACATTTTCTTGGGCTGCTCTGTGCGCCCTGTTGTGCTCGCTATTTATCAACTCCAACTGATCGCTTTTATCTGTTACGTTCACGACCTCCGTATTTACAACTTCTTTGAGAATTTCTAAAATGCTGCTCTTAGCGGTAAAGTTGATCAGGTGGCAAGTTTTGTTGCGGAACAAAATCATGATGCGTTTTAATGGGAAACGCGCTTCTTCCAGAATGATCTGGTTTCTGAAGCAATTTAGCGGTTTGTCCGTGGCCTCGACCGTGTAGGTCAGTGAAAGTTCGCTGTGAACGGTTGCGGCGTCTGATTGAGGTTCATTTTGTAGGGCATTGAGATTTTGTCTGGACAACGCATCTGCTACAAAATTTTCTTTGCCAGGCTTATAGCAAACCTTGGCGTTGTATTGGTCGATGTAGGCTTTCCACCTTTTTATTTTCGCATTGGTATTTTTGTCTGCTAATGCGAAAGTGAGAGGCTGGTGGTCAGTGAAAATGTTAATTTCTCTGGAGCCATATAGGTAGTTTTGCAATTTACCTAAAGCCCACACGATAGCTAGCAACTCCCTTTCGTTGGTTGCATAGTTCAGCTCTGCACTTTTTAAGGTGCGAGAAATCATGGTAATTGGTCTGCCTTCTTGGGATAGGACTGCACCAATTCCGTTTGCTGAGGCGTCAGTGGTTAGGTCAAAAGCTTTTTTAAAGTCTGGGTACATCAAAATTACGTCTTCTGACGCCAAGATGTTGCGCAGGCGTTGAAACGCGTTGCGCTGGGTTTCGTTCAACTCGACTGCTATTTTCTTTGACCTATGCTTACTCACTGAACCATTTTCTCCTTTTAGAATGTCGCTTATTGGACGAGCTATGGATGCAAAGTCTTTTATGAAGACTCTGTAATAGCTTGCCAGACCCAAGAAAGATCTGACACTGTAGACGCTTTTGGGTTCGGGGTACTCTCGAATGGCCTTGACCTTCTTTGGGTCGGATCTGGTGCCGTCTTTGCTTACTATGAAACCAAGATACTCTACGCTTTCTTTAAAAAAGTTAGTCTTCTCTTGGCTTACTCTCATATTGGCTTCAATCAGGCACTTGAGTACCGTGTCAATGTGCCTGACATGGTCTACTTCGTTTTTTGAGAAAACTATGACATCGTCTACGTAGACGTAACAAATTTTCCCAATATGTTCCCTTAGAACATCATCAATTGCCCTTTGGAAGATGCTGCCAGCATTCTTAAGACCAAATGGCAGTCGGCAGAATTCATATTTGCCACCGCAAACAGAGAATGAGGTTTTTTCGCGGTCATGTTCCGCAAGGTATATTTGGTGGTACCCTGACTTTAGATCGAGGGTAGTGAAGTATTTAGCGTTTCCTAGGTTCGCTAGAATCATGGGAATGCTGGGCATTGGGTAACGATCAGGTATAGTCTTCTCGTTCAGTTTCCTGAAGTCAATGACTAATCTTTTGTTTGTGTTGCCATAGGCGTCTGTGCCTTTTTTGTCAACAACCCACGTTGGGCTGTTGTAGGGTGACCTTGATGGTCTGATGATGCCGTCTTTTAGTAGTTGCTTGACTTCATTGTTTATGAAGTCAGAAACGCCCATTAGACTTGGGTAACTTCTGACATATATTGGCTCATTGTCAACCGTGCGGGAAAGGGAGTGCTTCTTCTGTTGTTGAAAAGGCCTTTTTCCTCTTAAGTATCATGTTCCTGAACTCCTTTTTGACGGAGATAGGAACTACGATGTCGTTTACATCGGTGAAATTTACATCAGTGCATTTCTGGTATTGAATTTCTTCAGAATTGCCCTGATACTCTAGTAGACTTTTTGTAAGGTTCAACTGTACCCCGGCTTGTGTTAACAAGTCGAATCCAATAATGGCATCGAACGAACTAAGTGTGTCTAATAGAAAAAAAGGGGAAGTGTGATTAAAAATGTTTATCAGGCATTTCTCCTTTATTTCAGTGGACCCTTGGATTGAATTCACTGAGAAGGGTTTGGCGACCGGCAATATGGTTTTCAGCTCCTTTACGGGCTTAACATAGTTTTTTGCCGCGCACGCCAACCGTCGTTCAATGAACGGTAACCGGGAGTGTTCCCTAAAAAATGGACAGAGTCGACTCGATCGTACTCTTCCTCGCTGTCAATTTCTTCGACAGCAGCCTTTGCGGCTTTTTCGTATGCTATTTTTTGTTCTTCGGAATCCACTTGAACAATGTTATTAAGACGTTGCCGTCTCGGACCTGTTTGTCGCTCTGAGGAGTTCCTCCTTTTAGGAGCGTTTGACTCGTTTGGTTGGTTCTGATTATATTCAGTACGCTGCCTGAATTTGGAAGAAGAATCTATCTCCATCGGTTGTGGAGCTTGCTCTTGGCTTTCTTTATTGGGTTGCTCCTTTGGAGCATTTTTCTTGTGTTTGTAATGAGGATTTCGATCTTGACCGTGGTCTTCCTTGTAGTTTTTATTCGGTTTACCATATGATCTGTGTTTGCTGTTTTCAGCTGTTTGGGATCGTTCCTCAACAACTTTAGCATAGGAGTTTGCAAACATGCTCCTCTCTATGCTGGCTTCTGCTTCTACAGCAAGAGCTAGCGCAGAGGGCAGGTCTTTGGGTTGTGCTGGGAATACGACAGCTTTGATTTGTTTCCTCAAGCCTGATATGAAAGTGTGTAAGGCATCGGCTCTAACTTCAGCGTTAAGCAAATCAGCGCCTTCTTGTTCGTGTGACATAACAATCTTATTAGTTACCAGAGTTAGTCTTTTTTCGACCTCATCATAGTACTGCATAAGTGTCATTTCACCTTGTCTGACCATGTCTAAGTTTTGCCTCAGTAGGCGCAAGGATGTTCGGTCGGCATAGGTGCAATCTAATCTAGCCAGGATGGCGTCGAAATTTAGCACCGTGTTGTAGGAGATAAGTAAGGCTCCAGCAGGCCCTGTGACGTTGTTTCTAAGAATGGCTACTGCTTGGTAGTGTTCGCTACTGCCGTCGAAGGGCTTGAAAAGTTCGTACGCATCAACTGCTGCTTGTCTCTAAGCAACATATTGGTCTTGTGCACCAGAGAAGTCTGGTACGGATTTTATTATGTCGAGTTTTATGTCACATTTTACCCCAGGAACAACAGTTATTTTTTTGTAAGAGACGACCGATGGCGTTTTCACTTGCAACTTTTGTATTTCTTGAGTTATTGAATTTATTTGGGACTGTTGTTGTGACAGTGCCGATCTAACGGCATTTTCAATGAGGGCTTGAATTTGTGAAGGGTCCATTGTGTTGCCTACCTGATCTTCTGGGCACCAACCAACTTGTTCTTCGCCTACACTATCGTCACTGTTGTACTCGGTTTTAATTTCCCTATAGGTGTTCCAGCTCATTTGTTAACCTCGACACTTGTATGAAACTTTTCGCATTGGGCATAAATTGTCTTAGTAAAAATAGGCAATTGTTTATTTATAATAAAAACATGCATTAAAGGTATGCAATGGTTTTATTTTTAGTGAGGGTATGCAATGGTTTTTATTTTTAGTGAAAGTATGCAATGGATTTTATTTTTATTTTTGGTAAAAGTATGCAATTGTTTTTTCTTGGCAAAATATGTATTTTTTCACAACTTCAATTCTTGCGTGTTTTTTTCTTTAACTTATTATTTGTTATTTGGGTTCACTTGACAAACTTACATGTTTTTGTATTATTGCCTATGAATTTTGGTGGGTATTGGGACGTTGGGCGCCAGTTATTTAGTTACGTAATCCAGTGGCCGTGGTGTGCTCACGTGGCTCCTGAAGGTGTGGTCCAAGTGCGGTGGCCTTCCTTTAGGATGTTGATCCGGGTAGGATCCTTAGGTGTGTTATGTTATGATGATTATGGTGGGAGACTTGACTTCGTCCCCTTTGTTGATTACTGTCCTTGTGGTACAGTAATATAGTTCAGTAAAGACAAATGACGGCTGTGTGCCGGAGTGCAATTCGAAGTGACTTGCGTCTACTTTATTCAAAATCAAACTAAAGCTAAAGACAAAGGCAAAACATAATTCTACTCAGTAAAGACAATGCATCGCGCCATCGGACCATAGTCGGCATGCCGACTCAGCATTCTAAGCGCCAAAGCACTCCAGCCACGAAGTGTCATACGATCGCTGCTGATTGTTGCTAGTGCAGAGCACTGAACCCACATTTTGGCGTGTCAGCATTATCCATGTAGTGTTACTTAGTTGCTATGGAATTTATGTGTTAACTTATACATATATGTAGGATTGTCGGGATGCAGTTAAATATGTAGGTACGCTTAAGTGCGAATTAGTACATATACATATATATATGCAGACGCAAGATTATGCAGTCAATATATAGGTAAATATGTATGCGGATATGGACAAATGCGGACACGAATATGCAGTTCAATACCGACGGATGTAGGTGCGTGTAATTGCAGATTAGTCCATATATACATATATAGACGCAAGAATATGCAGCTAATATATATGTATAAATATATATGCGGATCTGGACAGATGCGGACAAGAATATGCCGTTAAATCTGGTGTGTGGGTGTACTGATGTACGTAGCTAGGAGGAGCGGAAGATCGGAGAACGGACAGACTAGCCGCTGGGCATTGGACGGAAAAAACCAAGATCGTACTTATCTTAATATAGCGATCCGCCTATGCTTGCTGGGGTGCGCTTCTCCTTGTTAGGGAAGATCCGGCTCGAAGGACCAATGTTTGTAGGGGGCGGATCACCAGATCCACAACGCTTCGTTTTCCTTCACTATTTATTAAGTCTAGCTTATTCTCCAGTTCGAGTAGATTTATGCGGGTATATGTATGTTTTTATGTCTATCGTAGTTAGATTAGAGTATGCATGTTAGAGTAGTATGTTAGAGTATGCATGAACCGAAATCGTTGTAAACGGGGGTGGAAGCGCTAATGAAAACCCCCGCTCAAGCTAGTGGCCGCCTGAGCGCCGGTCGGCTCTCCCGAGTGCCGTGTGCAAGAACGCGAGAGCACGAGCGAGCCACCGTGCGCTGCAGAAGTTTGCGGCTGGTCTCAACAGCGCCTTTCTGCGAGGGAGGACTGTATGCCTGTATACCGGTATACCAAACGGTGAGCGAGAAAAAACGATTTTTATCATGTTCCCCTTTGTGCCTTCTTCCCGCTAGCCGAATCGGCATGCGCCAGCTTCCATGCATTCGCTTACATAGAATATGTAAAAAGAAACTACACCTGCCAATAAAAAAAAATTATTTTTTTCTTAATTCTATTTATAAGATGTATACCTTCATTAACTTTAATTTTATGCACAATTAATTCCTAACATCTTTCCCATCTACATATATTCACAGCTTATTTTACTTAAATACACACATACATATATTAGATTACTTCTCGATACCTTCTATATTTTAATGTGTTTGAATATAAACATGAATATTGTAGTTTTAGGCTTCCCCTTGAATAAACTCAGCTATAAGCTTTAACATGAATTCTTGCTAGTTGCGCTAAATTTCGGGGGTCATGCGTATTGTAGGAGATAAGTACAACTTGACTTATTTTTGGGATCGCTAGTTACATTTTGTTCTTTTTGTGATCTTAGCGATCACGGACGGGAGGGCATCGGTGGTCCCATTTTCACATTGTGCCACATAGACAAGTCGGGATGCTAGGAGTTTCCTCTATTTTCTATCTGTCCTTTATTGAAAAAGTAAATTGGATTGTCCATCGGATTGTCCATCGCACGCGATAATTAATAAACGAATGTGTTTAGAAGAGCAGCTAAAGTTGCGGTTACTATCCTTAACCCACCCCATATCCCGACTGCAACGAGACCGGAACAAGCGCGTGCCCCGCAAAAACTTTTTCACTTTCCACCAGCTTACTACGTTACATATTACGCACAATGATTACGATGATGAAAGCAGCGACGTCAAAATTATTGTCTGATGGCTGTCACCCTTCGAATCGTTCCAGATATATGAAGTTGAGTGTGTGGATTGTCTGCTAAGATAGCGTGCGAAGAGATTTCGCAACCAAGAAATGGTTGAAAGCTCATAAAGACAGTTGAACAAAATGATGAAATTGCATCTTGCCTGGGTTAATCGAGCAGGAATTTCTTGAGGTCATTGAGATGTTTAACTGCTCCAGCGAAGGGTGTGGCATTATCGCTGTAGATGTCTGTGGGCAAGAACGCCTTGGTAGATAGTTCCGACACCACCTGTGCAGGGTACTCAAACCATAAAACTATATGATGAAAATTGTATTAATTAATTAATGCTAATAATAGTAAAAAGTAGACAATCCATTTCCTTACTACTCGGTGGCGCTAAGAATCTGTTCGATTGTCGGTCTTACGGGCACATAGCTGTCTTTGAGATCTGCGGGCCCATTGCCTTCTATATCCAACATAAAGGCAGCGTCGGAACGGCCGTTGTACCAGAGAAAGCGAGGAAGCACCGACGAAAAACACCGTTCTGCTGGAAGCAATCTAAAGAGCTGAAATAGCTTGGACGGCAAGGAGCAATAGACAGCGATGCAGCGGTAGACATCGGCAGTGGAAAAAATGTTCACCAAGCTATGTAACTAGCGTTGTTGCCAGCGGTAAAGAGAGCGAGAATGATGCGACATTCAATAGTAGACAACGAGCTGTAATCGCGTGAGCGGCAACGAGCGATAGAAGCAGCGCTTGACACGGCTAAGATATCTTTGTATGTGGCGAAGAGAGCGAGAATGATGCGACTGTTGAAACATAGAACTTTGCTGGCAGCTGCTGCCGACGGCTGCAACCAGAAGGGTAATGATACGTACGCGACGAATGCGATAAGAATTTCTACAGCGAAAGTATTCCATTGCTTCCGTACGACTGTATTATATGTTGAACTCTTGGTTATTTGGGTTCTGAGAGAATGATTTGCGAGGCCAAATATCACTTGTCGGAGTTATTCATCACAGATTTATGTACTGCATCACGTTGAGCCATCATCATTTCATGCAAGAGCAAGATGGTTAGGTGGGCAAGTCAGGAAAAACCGCGAGGACACACAATAGAAAAGCGTTCGGAACATCGAGCGTAGCTTTGCCAATAGCACTAGTCGACACGACTTTTCCGCTGTCGCCAAAAATGACTTTTTCTGATAGATTTGGATGTTTACGAATTTTTAAAGAATGTTTTTTTTTTCATGGAGTAGTTTTTTTTAGGACTTTTTAAAAAATGTATTTTTTGTCAGAGGTAGTGCTTCTATTTTTCACATAACTTAAGTTTCCTACAACTGGTTGTATTGAACTTTGAAGTTAAAAAAACTGACAAATGTAGCTATAAGTCCGACTCAGACACTTTGTAGATGCAACTTAACGTCTGGAAGATATTAAGCTTCCAAAATGATATAATATAATCATAATTTTTTTCAGTTTATGTCCCCGAAATTTTGACTTTGAAAGCTCAGGAAAAGTCGATAGTCGATGGTTGGTTTTAGTTCGTTCCATAAGCCGCAGCGGATCGATCTGCTCATCAGAGCCGGATGTTTTTTTGTGTTGCTGTCTGTGGCCAAATTCAGCTGATGCCTGGATTTCCTTTCTTACAAAAGACACATTTCTGGTAGATTTTATCTGGTGTTATGCAGTCGCCTCCCAATCTCTCGTCATTTGTCGAGAATTTGGATTGATTACTTGGTTCGTCCATTTTGGCGATACATCTTTGCTCCGATCGCTAGTTCAACAAAAGAGGAACTTGACTGCGAGGAACATTTATTCAACCAGCACACTCGATTAGCTTCAGGCGAGTACACAGCCCGCTTGCCCATGAAGTGAAGTTTGGAGCCCTTGAGCCTACTTACAGGGCAAAGCGATGTTTAGAAAATCTATCTGCAAAAGATTTGGCGTTTATGAAAAATTACCTGTCCCTCGATCATATGTCGCTGGTGCTCAACGAGGACACTAGCTAAAATTGTAGAATAGTTTTTCTATATACAAAACAAAATCCGAAGTTTGGGTGGCTGTAAGATTTATATTTAAAGGCGACGGAATAAGGTATAATCACGCTTGCGCTCGATCAGATTTCAACGACTATTGTAATTCAGTCTTTATGTCTAGCCAAACTAACCTACGGTGGTAAAGCGGGTCGGATTCGCCAATGGCGAGAGAGTGAGGTTTTATTGCGCTCCCGCCTTGCCCTAAACTAACTTATACTAGACTTCATACAATTTAATCCATCCATAAATATAATTTATATACATTTAAAATGCCGAAACACACGGCATTTCCGCTATGGCCCCAGACACGTGGTCCCTTGGAACCACTCAGCTAGTTTTCTCCCAAGATGATGAGGAATTACTACAGAGGGACAGGTTTCTGCGGGAGGGAAAAAAATCGGATTCGTGGACACCGTTCTATACCGCGGACAGTGCTCTGGACCAATTTGATTCCCAAGGATTGGGTGGGGAAAAGTGGAGCAAGATTGTATACTTTTAGCTATGCCACAATGGAATACTCATAGTATTTCTATAGCCCCCCCACCCACTAGTTCGGCTCGGCTAATCTATACACCTATATCTTTCTTCCTTACCCTTTATATATCACTGTGGTTTCCTTACAACTAAATAATAAGGTTCTTATAGCTGGGTAGTAATTTTATAGTTTGTATTTTATTTTATAATGCACTAGTCACAATAAGATTTTACATGCTATACAGTTAAACTTTATTTTAAAAATCTACAAAATTAAAATTTTAAATGTAAGCTACTAAATATGTTACATTGGCAAGCAAATAACACTAGTCGACACTACTTTTCCGCTGTCGCCCAAAAAATAATAGTAGTGCTGATATGGGCTTTACATATTGTTCATTTTCTCCGAAACAACTGTAGCAATCGAATTAATGTTTTTACCTCAGCAACTAGCACAGTATTGCTGTACTTAAAAATACAGTTCAAATTTCTTAACTCCTTTTGTTAGTCATATTTTTAGCTTTTTCGCATAACATCGGCATTTCAAAGCGTTCAAAATAATAGTAGTGCTACAGAAAATTTTTAATATTATTAAATCTGCTGCATTTTTTGTAAAGTTTTTTCTTTTAAATAATATTTGAATGGTTTATTTCATAGTTTTAAGCTTTTTTAGTTTCCTTTTTGGTCATTTGTTATCGGTATCTTGGGGCGTGGCAAGCTCTATAGTGCCCAAAAGCTCAAAACTAATTAGAGGGCTCATTTCAGAAGGAGAGTAGGATCTCGAGGTGAAATATATCATTGGTTGTTCAGTTAATACTATCAGAAATAACATTAAATAAGAAACCCAAAGTAAAACCGGCGATCGGTGAAGTTATTCGCCAAAACATCAGTCGATCGACTACTACGACAGCGGAGGTACGACCCTTTCGCTCCTATTGCAGCCTTACGAACATTTTTTAATTTGGAAACTCTTTTTGAGATCATTAGATGAAGCCTTAAAGACCATAATTTAAAAGTAAAAAACTCAAGAAAAAAATTTTTCTGGCAAAAAAAACATGGTTACAAATTTGAAGTTTTCTAGATATTTCCATAAATTGACCATTAGAGTGTGAAGGAAAATTTTTTTGTCGGAGGAGTCCAAAAATAATTTTGTATTGTGGCCGTAGATCTTGTTACTATCTAAGACGACCACGGCAATATCAATTTTCCCCAAAATAATCTTTCAAAACTGTAAAATACGGTTGGTCTTCAATGATGGTTGGGGCGAGTTTTTCAGACTACAATATTTTGACAGTATATGTCATAAGACATGCATCTGTTTTGGGGGGTCCCGGAGGACAACAATCTGAAGGACACCCACAAATTTCTCAAAGAGTAGTTCGCTGCCAACAAGGTAGAGTCAATGAAATGGGCGAATCGGTCAACCGATCTTAATCAAATTGATTATTTATTGTATAATGTGAATAGAGCAGCCTAATATGTAAAAAAAATTAACTTTAGGACGCTTAACAAAGGTCCTGGATTTCGAGTTTCATGGAGAAATGCCACAATTTGGGTAGCTACATGCCAAATCGCTGTACAACCGTTATAGAAATCCCAGGTCAGTCAGCTAAATATGAAAATTTAGTACACATATGGATGCCTTTTATCGGATATAAAGGACACTCTCAAAAAATTTTGTTCGACTGTAATCTCTTTTGGTAAAACGCACTACTATTATTTTGAACGGGTAATTTTCCAAGTATTTTCAAATTTAATTTTTTTTCTATTGAGGAAAAATGAAAATTTGTATCGGCACTACTATTATTTTGGACGCAGCTGTACATGTTTCCAATTTTGTTTGCATATGCTTTTTACATTTGCTTCTAAATTTTTACATGACATAACTACATATTTGAGATGTAGAGAGAGAGGGAATAAGTCAGCGCTTGGCAGGCGTTGCGTAGCCACTGAAATTTAATTTGTTCCTTCTATCCATAATAATGATTCGACCTGATCCATATTCGGCAATTTGGTAGATATGGTAATTTTCCATGATTCTGGGTTTTTGGTTTTTATTTATCTTAAAAATTGTGGATTCCACAGATTATCATCTTTTGTGGGGGCTGAAGGGGGCGTGGCAAAATTTTGAAATACACTTGTGCTGAATTGATATCACAGGAGGTTGGATGGAAAGTTTGGTTGCTCTAGCTCTTATAGTCTCTGAGATCTAGGCGCTTATTTGGCCGAATAGGTATAACAGACAGGGTCGCGTGTGAGAGAGAGCGAGAGGGAATGATGACTTTCGAAATGGTTTTCTTCATTGTAGCTATAATAATAATCCGATCTGATCCAGACTCAACAATTTGATAGAAATGGTCTTTCTCTATGGTACTGCGTTGTTAGTTTTCTTGTATTTTCAAAATTGTGTATGATACAGACTTTCGTTCTTTGTGGGGGCGGAAAGGGGCGGGCCGAAATTTTGAAATACACTTTAAGTAGTGTGATAAGATAGGAGACTGAATATAAAACTTGGTTATTCTAGCTTTAATAGTCTCTTAGATATAGGCGCAAATGAAAACGGACAGACGGACGGACGGACGGACGGACGGACAGACGGACAGACAGACATGGCTGTATCAACTCGGCTATTGATGCTGGTAAAGAATATATATACTTTATGTGGTCGGAAACGCTTCCTTCTGGGCGTTACACACAACCGTTATCCCCACAAATCTAATATACCCCTATACTCTTCGAGTACCGGGTATCGTTATTTAAATGCCTACCTTTTTGCTTTTGGATAGACACATTAATTAGAAGAATTCAGTTTTTTGAAGTAGATGGTAAATCAGTAGAAGGTGTTGGAAGGATTCCTACCCGAGGAGCGGATTGCGAAGATTGAGATCGGCTATTGAAGATGTGACAGATAGTGTGTTCGGGCCAGAAAGAGGGTTCCAACACAGTCTTGACAAACTTCTCAGGGACAAGAATTTTGAAGGAGGAAGGGGCACAGTTATGCCGACAACTGGATGATCATTAATGTCCGGTTGGACAACCTGGGCAAACACAGTCACTGGATGATCATTACTGTCCAGTTGGACATCCTTGGCAGACACGGGAACAGGTGAACAGACATCAGATGAAGAGCCAGCCGTCTTTTTCGATGTAGATGCATGTACATCGATTTCCTTGGCGCCAAAGTCGATCAAGGCTGGCGAACTGATTGGAGTAGCGTGTGAGTCTTTAGTTGCAAGAAAATTGGAACTGTGAACACTGGGCAAACTACTTGTAAGCTTTCTTCTCTTTGGAGACTCATTTATTATTTTGAGATTTTTAAAATGAGTTTCCATCGAGGGAAACTTATCCTGCAATTTTCGGAATGCAGAGTGGACAGCAGCGAATTCGTCTGTCTCATATCGGCTTTAACTGCCTTGCAATACCAACAAATCCAGTTGAGCCCGCAGCGGGTCTTAATCAGATCGACAAAGCGACCACAGATATGACCAAAATCCGCGCAGCTAGAGTGAGCCGTGTTGTCACACAACCAGCAGAAAATAAATGTTTGACGTGTAGCTAATGAACGGTGACCGTCGCTGCAATTAGCACAACAGGAGCTCATCGTTTGATATTAAAAACAATATATATGAAAAAAAGAGAAAAGAAAGGTAGTATATAAGTCGGTGAGGGGCAGTGATAGTGACTTTAGCTTGTGTTACACAATTGTGCGCGCAAGAACGAACACAGAGAGCCGACAGAAACACAGAGAGTCAAGCACAGAGCGGCAGTGAACGCAGTGCGTGTGTGTTGGAATGAAAACAGATAAGCTAAGGGTAGATAAAAACAGAGAGCGGTTCAGAGAGAGCAAGCGCACCGCACCAGAGTTGGCAACAACAAAACGGCTGCGATTAAGAATGTGCAGAGAAGTTAGGAATGCACAATAGGAGTTGAAAATTTGAAATAAATACACAAAAGTAAGCGTAATACGTATTCACTAAAATCGAACAGGTTGCACGATCGGTTCGGAACACCAGAACAAGGTAATAAACACAATTACTTTCCTTTAACAAAAGATTGACAATTTTTAACAGTTAAGCTTGAGCGAAATAGAGCACGACCGTCTGATGTATCGATGTATGCACAATGTATCGATATATTTCTTGGGGTAAGGACGCAGGGTATCTTACACAATTTTAATTACCAGCCCAGAAACATCATGTATGGATTATTTCTTTAAGTTCTTTAGGATTTAAGGTGGATAAATAACTGAAATTTATTTAACTTATTTATTTATTTATGTTGGCGTTATAATGTCATAAGGCCCACAAGAAAGGGACACAAAGCCCCGCGGCCGCTGGGTCACTTTTATAAATCACATTAAGCCCGTGGGCGCACTTAAAAAATAATTTACCGTGGGGCACAAACGAATTTTTAGTGCATTATTGGTTTTTCACCAAAAAGTTGCTATTACCAGGACCAGACCAGTCATGGTGATTTCGGGTGTACCACAGGGCAGCCATCTAGGCCCCTTATTCTTTACACTCTTTATAAATGACCTGCCTTCTGTATTAACATACTCTCGAGTACTTATGTATGCGGATGATGTTAAGCTCTGTGTCCAGTATAAGGACATTTCTTTTCATTCCAGGTTGCTATCCGATCTCGATGATGTCTTGATGTTGTGGAAATTTATTCAACCTTAATGCTTCAAAATGTAAAGTAATGAATTTTCTTCGCTGCAGCGCCTTTCTGGTTCCTTACACACTTTGTGGTGGTTCTCTTGAAAGAATTACCCGGGTTGATGATCTTGGTTTTCTATTAGATCCCAAGTTAAAGTTTTCAGAACACATTTCTTACTCTAATAGATTGCTTTTAATAAACCTTAGCTAATCGTAGGAAAATGCTTGGTGTGATTTTTGTGCACAACTTGATCAAGGGTGACGTAGATAGCCCTGACCTGTTGCGCCGCATAAGCTTCACGATTCCCATTAGAAACACTAGGAATTATAAACCGTTGTTTCTTCTGCTTTGTAGATCAAATTATTCCTTGAATGAATCATTTATGGTCCTATGCTCGAATTTTAATTCCCTCTACCATATTATATCTACCACTAACTCCCTTCCTAGTCTAAAATTCTTTCCCGTAATTAGTAATTACTTCGTTTCTTTAGTTAGATTAGTTCTACTTTTCCTCGAACAGTAATCTAACACCTAGCTTTTCTGCATGTCCCCGCGATCGGTTCGGTTAACGAGTCGCGCGTTATGCGGCAGCGCCGCTCGGTCGGTTGGGCGGGAGGTGGGCTGCTTTCTTGCCTGGGATCCGCGCGTAACAGCCATCGGCTGGTGTCGCTTGGGCCACTTGGTGGTGCCCAACCGTTTGACCAAAACTTCATATGCCGTTTGGCACTATCCCAAATGCCATTTTACCGTTAAAAACTGTTGCAAACACAGATTTTTGGTATTTTTGTAGGAAAAAAAACGGTTATACGTCGGCTAACGGAATTGATCGGCGAAATTCGGCATATGAAAATTTGGTCTAACGGTTGTAACTTAGCCGTTTATTCTTATATTTTTATAAGCGATACCTTAAACGACGCCAAATTAATGTGTCTATCTAAAACCAAAAATCAAGGCATTCAAATATTTTTTTTCGACTTTTCCTGAGCATTCAAAGTTAAAATTTCGGGGAAAATCACCGAAAAAAATTATGAAATTTCAATTTGGAAGCTTAATATCTTCCAGGCGTTAAGTTGCAGCTATAGCTGCATTTGTCAGCTTTTTTCAACTGCAAAGTTCAATACAACCAGTTGTAGGAAACTTAGGTGCCGTTTACACTGAGGCTGCGTCTTGATTCTTTGCGTCTTCCCAGAAACGCAGTTTTTTTTACATAGGTTTGGCATAGGGCCCTAGTGGTGGCAAAAAGTTACGTCGTTTTCCGACGCAACTGCGTTTTAGTATTTCGGTAGTTAAATACTATTTTTCTGTGCGCATAACAGCAATTTTCGTGCTGTTGTGCCTAATCAGCGGAACTATCACCACTAATGACAACAAAAAACAGCAGATTGAGATTTAAATTTTGCCGCGTAAAATTTTGAACTGAGTAAAAATGGGCAAAAATTTATGTATTGGTTAGAACAAATTGTTTAAACTAATTTTATTATTAAAAAAAAGCATTTCAACAATATAGTAGACTTCCTTTTACTGTTTCCATGATCTTCTCAGGGTAAGAAAGTCTGCTGGCAGATACTTGGCAGCGAGTTGAGCAACTACGTCGCGACAAAACTGCAGTAATATGAGGCAGTCAAAAGCCCTTGACACACCAAATAGACTCCCGTACGATATTCCGCAGGCGATCCTAGGCAATTAAGGGCTATGGCTGTTCTCTTCTCCAGAGGGATTGTCAGTCGAAAAGGAGTGTCTCTCTTTTTGAGATTGGGCAACAGTCCAACGAGAATGTTGAAGTACTCCTTTCCATGCGGAAATTTTCCTTAAAGAAGGCATCAGAGTTCTCCACAACATCTTCCTCCCAAAATGAACCATATCGTGGCTATTGCATATACATAGAATACATTATTTAATTGATAAGAGGAGATAATCTGCAATTTACTTACAAGGGTCCAAACGCGAGGAGGACGTTGCAGTTGCAAGATGAACAGCAACTTTTCTGAGGATAGCCCAGACACTTCCATGCACTTTAAAAGATTCGCTTCGTTTTGCGCCACCGCAGATAAAAGAATTAGATCGTCTTGTGACATATTTTGTTGATTTTCAGACATTATTTTCTTTTGTTTACAAAATTTGTCTTCCTCTTCCAAGACGCAAAGACGCTGTGGTGTAAACGGCAAACCTGCTTCTTTGCGTCTTCTCCGATATCGATAGGTAACGCACCAAGTGTAAAAAGCCTATTAAGTTATGTGAAAAATAGAAGCACTACCAATGATAAAAAATACCAAATTTTTTAAAAATTAAAAAAAAAAAAACTAAACCTGGAAAAAAAAAACATTCTTAAAAAATTTTTAAGCATCCAAATCTATCAGAAAAAAGTAGTTTTTGGCGAAAGCGGAAAAGTCTTGTCGACTAGTGTAATCAAAGAAGTACCGAAAATGGCGAACAATCGTTTATTAAAACTATCAATAACGCAGACATCGACATTGAAAATTATTGGGTGTATGGTTAGTGTTGGTAACATATTCACCTCTTCTGAGCAAAACATTCAATGCTCATATTTAAGTTGATTCATGCAGTTCTGTGAAGACTATAAAATATATTTGCAAGTATGTGAATAAAAGAAGTGATATAGCTGTATTTAGAATTAAAAATACTAATGTAAAATCTCCTCCGTTTAAACACAATGATAAAATTACGAATTACTAAATTGGCCGGTATATCAGTTCCGGTTTCCGAATTCATTAACGGGATCCAGCAATTACACATTAAGCTGTCCATCTTGAAAACGAGCAGCGCGTATATAGCACGGACGGTACAGCGATTGATCGTGTTATAAATCTACCAATCCACGTTTGTGGGCTTGTCTCAATGGCCGTATGAAGTACGGCATTTTGGACCCCATCCGGTGCCGGATTTTTACCGCCCTTGGTCCGTTTTAGAGCTTCGAGGACTTCTGCTTCTGTGGTGGGCTGCCACTTGCTGTGAAAATAGAGCTTGCATTATGTTTGCCATCAGATCTGCACAAATTGGCGGTGGTGGGCTGAGCACTCGGAGTCTCTTCACTACCAGCCGTCGCAGAGCTTGACAAAGCATTTGTGCTTGCTCTCCTTGATCTGCTTCTGCAAGCGGTGTCTGCTTTTCTAAAATTCTCCTTGGAGGCTATCGAATTCCGGGGAACCTCTCCAGCGTTGGCGGCTTATGTGTGTTTTTTCTTTTTTTTTGCCCGACAATCTTTAACGATTCTTATCTTCTTTCTTTGCGTGCTCTTTCTTCACGACGCATTTTGATGTTCCCTACTGCGGCCATGTGGCTTATCGTAGCCCAGTTTTCTTTCGACTCCATTAGGCATTCAGCCAGGTTTGCCGCAGCTTGGTGGCTAGGACCACCCGATTTTGCTGGAATCATAGACATTTGAAGAAATAATATTCAAAGTCTTCGACAATCCTCGAATAGAGCACACAGAAGGGATCGTCCTCATGCTTAAACCTATGGAGATAGGCTTTAAAGCACCCATGTCCCGTCAAAAGCTGGGTCAGGTGGTATTTCACTTGTCTAAGGCGACGGCTCAGCCAGCTCTGCAGGTCTGGGATTAGCCTATGGGTCTAACGTCCTTTGTTGCTATTATCCCACGAGTCTTACCATTGCAATATTATGCATTGCCTTGCTGCGTATCTTGTATCCTGGTCAGCAAAATCCATAAATCCATATACTAGACCAAATACTAGATATACTAAATCCGCCTATCGCTATCGGCGATTGACCGGCGACATCCCCGACCACGTGAAGAACCGCTTCACTCAAATCTAAAACCGCAAGTTTGGAGACGGGTCATAGTCCTGGATAAACCGCTGTCATTCACGCGCACACTAGCGCGCCTGATGACTCCATCAGTTCCTTTGTAGACTTCTTCTACGATGCACTTACGTTACTTCCGGATAGGGCTGGATCGCAGACGAAGACCATATCACCCTGGCAAATCGGCTCCCTTCTCCTGCACCATTTCTCTCAGTGCAAAACTGTAGGCAGGTACTCCAAAGTCCACCTCTTCCAGAAACGGTCCCTGATTAGCCGCGCTATATGCCACTGCTTGCGTGTAGCGCACGCCTTGGGCAGCTCCACATCCTCGCCAGGCGTGTCCGGCAGGTTAACTACTCCTCTGAGCAGATAATTAAGCGTCAAGGGGGCTTTCTGGTCCGCATCCACCGGCAAGTTTGTAAGCAGACGCGAATTCACGATCGGCGCCACCTCCTTCAATGTGTGGCACAGGACCCTCTTGATGTACTGCACCATTCGTTCCCAGACTCCTCCTTCAGATGGATTCTCGGGGCAATAAAATACTCACTCGATGCCTCTGCCTGAGAGCTCATCCTTTCCATCCCGAATACATCGCTAAGTCGGCTGGCTTCCCTGTCAGCTCCTACGAAGATCTTGCCGCTGTCGCTGCGCAGTTTATGTACTGGCCCTCGACGGCAGATAAAATTGCGTATCGGAATTGTACAGGAGACCGTCGAAAGGTCATGCGACAATTCCAAATGTATCGCCCTGGTCGTTAAGCACGTGAACAGGGCGACCCATCGCTTCTCTTTGTGACGCGAAACTGTCACCAACAGTGGTCCAAAGTAATCACGTTCAGTGTTCTTGAAAGGCCAACCACTGGCCTCTAGATTCCCTGGCAGGGGTCCCATTATTGGTGGCTCTGACTGCGCCCGTACTTACTTACACACGTTGCATGCTGAGATCACCTTCCCTAGTACACGTCTCAGCTTCGTAATTCAAAACGTCGTCCGGATCACCGTAATCGTAGCATCCACATTCTGATGCTTCATCTTGGCGTGGAAATGCTGCACAATCATCTCCGTAAGACTGTGCCTGTGTGACAGGATTAGAGGCCTTCTCGCACTGTATGGTATACACAATGTGGCATCAATTCTGCCGTCGGCTCGCAAAATTCCATGGCCATCGGCGCCAGACCTCGAAAATGGCTTCCATTGACGACCATCTTGTAGTCTTCTGTCGACCGCATCTCGTTTGGAAACGCCTCACGTTGTGCCTGTCTGACCAACAGGTTCTCCGCGGCCTCACACTCTGCTGCAGTGAGACCGTACTTCTCGAGCTCGCTTCTTTGTCCATGGCACCAGCGCGTGAACCTTAAAACCCAGGCCGTAGTCCTGAGTAACCGAGTATAGCTCAAGAATCTCTAAAATGAAATATAAAAGTCGTTCGCTCCAACCAACGAAAACTCACTTGGCATCTCCTCATCGTCGTTACCATCCGGATCTCGTTCATATCCGTATTCAGGCTGTTGCCAGTTGTTCGCTGCCTGCATCAAAAATGGTGGTCCGCCCAGCCAACGTGACTTCTGATCGAGGTCCACGTGGCGTTGCGAACGCGTTCCTTCATCCGCCGCATTGTCGGCTGTTGGCACCCATCTCCATTGGGATGTCTTCTTCGACTACAGGACCTCCGCCAACGTATTGCCGGCAAGCTGCTAATACCGGCGGTGGTGCTGGCAATCCATTTAAACAGTGTCTTGGAGTCCGTTCATAGCACGATGTCCCTGATGGCCACACTGTGTTCCCTTTTAACAGTGTCCATCAGTCTGGTCCCAAGAACTGCTGCCTGCAGCTCCAATCGTGGGATTGACATTGTTCTCATCGGCGCGCACTTCGTTTTACTACATACGAAGCTCACTAATACGTCGTCATTTTCATAGGTGACCCTCCAGTAGGCCACTGCCGCGAATGCAGACTGACTTGCATCCACGAAGACGTGCATCTCTAAGGTTCGCACGCGTCCACGCTCAAAGTAATGGCGAGGATATCGGAATTGTCCCATCGCGTCCATGTGTTTGTGACAGTTCATAAAGGCTCTGTATATCTCATCCGGTAGTGGTTCATCCCACTGGATCTTCTGCCTCCAAATCTCTCGTAGCAGCAACTTCGCTGTTATCATGAGGCAACACAAGAATCCTAGAGGATCGAAAGTTGCCATGACCAAGTTCAAATACTCCCTCTTGGTAGGGACTCGACTGCCATTCAATTCGCTGCCGGGAACTCGATGAAACTTTGCATCAAACCTAAAGTCTTCTGTGGCTGCCTGCCAACACATTCCAAGAATCTTGTGTGCTGACGTAATGCGCAGCGCTTGGCGAGCAGGCTGCTCCAAATGTCGTTACAATCATCTCGTAGAAGTCAGGATACCTTCTATCGTCGCCATCTCTCCACAGAAAGCGCTGAGAACATCTATCTTCGGGTCAGATTAGAACTTTATGGAACATCTCCTTTTTGTCACCGCAGACTCCGACGGCACCTTCTCTAAAATGAAAAAAAACAGCTGGCAAGGGTTTATAATGTTGAGGCCCTTTGGCCAGCGCCAAGTTTAGTGATGTTCCTCCAGCTTTGGCTGCAGCGTCAAAGACCAGTCAAATCTTGCCCGGCTTATTCGGGTTCGACTCCAAAATGTGGCAGATACCAAGGCCTGTCACTTTGCTCTGCGACCTCGTTAGGCTTCAACCGTCGAGCGTATCCCTTAGATACGTAATCACTGATGATCCTTGCGTATTCCTGCGCGAACTGCCGGTTGCGCTACATCTTCTTCTCGACATTAACCAACCGCTTTTGCGCAATATCATAGCTTCAAGGCAGCACAATATGATCCTCCTTCCATAGTAATCCTGTCTGAGCACGTTGGCCCAATCTCACCGTGGTATCTTCGAGTAACTTCTGGGCCCGCACGTCGTCGCTGCCTGCAACTGGTTGCGCCGGCTTCACACCAAAGTTCTCGACGTCGAAGACTACTGTCTTCCACCATTCTCTGAATAGTGTCATCCAATGACACGGCGTGGAGACCGCGGTGAAGGCGTAGTTAACTGTCCGCTTACCGGCCCAAAGACAACCCAGCCCAGCTCGGTTGCGGCCGCATACGGTTCATGTCTGGCAAACCGTCTTGTCTTAAGGGAAATCCCAAGTGTCCATGATCCAGGCCAACGAGTAATTTCAGCACCGCGTTACTGTAGGGACTCATTGGCAGGCGCGCTCTTTTATGCACGCCTTGCACATCTTGTCGCTCTAGAGTCTGCATCGGCAGGCTCAGGTTCGAAATGGCATACACGTTTCGCAATGCGTGGCGTATAGGCTTCACTGCTTCACTAATTTACAGGCTTATCACGTTGGTAGGCTCCCTGGTGGATCTACCTCCAAACCACTGAATATTGAGATGTCGACGTTCACCTTGCACACCGAGATAACATCGTCGTCGATCGTCGTGACGGATGAACCTACATCCAGGAGTGCGTACGTTTTCACCCGTCGGCCTGCTCCGTACAGCGTTACTGGCAGTATATGGAACAAAAGGCGACGTCGTTTTGCCTCTACGCAATTTAAAATCCTCTTAATGGCGCATCCGCTGCCTGCGGCCTCTGTCCGGGCCTTGTGTAGAAACCGCTGACTGACTGTATGTCGTCCTCCACAGATTGGACAACCTCTGAGACGGTTGTCTGTCTGCTCGTCTCGGTCTTGGTCGATGCTTGCATGTAGCAATCGACGCCTTGTTTCCTTCAATTCAACATCCATGATCGAGTACACCACATTGGCGTACTCTGTCAGCCACGCTCTAAAATTGGCAATGGTTGAAAAGGGCGTAATC
This sequence comes from Drosophila affinis, assembly GCA_037356375.1. NCBI lineage: Eukaryota > Metazoa > Arthropoda > Insecta > Diptera > Drosophilidae > Drosophila > Drosophila affinis. The sequence continues at coordinate 21,615,854 of JAZHFB010000003.1, forward strand.
GTCGCAGCATGCCTTGCCCACTCCACTCGTTTGCTTGTCGGGAATTTGGATACAAGGTCTTCCATAAGGGTTGGGTTCCCCAAATGCTGATCTGGCAGGCAGTGAGATTACTCACACGGGTTGCGAAGGGGATAATCTTCGCCAGATTGTGCTCTGAAATAGGAGACACCTCTCGTATTCCGTTCAGCTGACTGCGTATAAGTTGCTCCGGTTAGCCATACCTAAAGCGCAGCTGATGCACAACAGCACTGACGTTACTTGAATGGATCAGGAGCGACTTAACGGTCTCACGAGCTTCATTCTTCAGCGTCTTCAGCAAGCGCTGGTTATTCTCCAGATCCGTACAGTAGTACGCTTGAGTTGTCTCAGTATATGCAGAAAGGAAGATCGGCCAATCCTCGGGCTGACCTCCAAATACTGGCAGATCGGGAAGCTTGCGTGGCATATAGTTTCCACTACTTCCATTAGCTGTACTCCAGGCGTAGGATCCAGCTTGTGGTGTCGGCGTTATGACGTTGAAGATGACTGCATCCGGTGGCATAATTCCCTGCGCTGTCTGCACGGTATTAGTGGCACAAAATGGCGTCACACAACTGCTACTTGTAAGCTGTGCCGGTTCGCTATAGGATGGCGGCTGCCAACGTGCTGTACTGTTCACTCCGACCCCATTATGTGGGAGCGGATTGCCACTCAATGACAATAACGGTCCGCTCTAAGATGGCGGCATCACACATGCTGCACGGCTCACATCTTTGCGGTCTCTTACCCCTTCCAGCTCTTTTTCCAACGCTGCAATTCTCTCCAAGAGATCCAGCATTGGGGATGGACTGCTCTGTCCTGGTACTGATACTCCAGCTGTGGTCGTAATACTTCCAGACTGGGAAGCGGCCTGGCTGTGCCTCAGCGGGGCCGACGTGGCTTTTACTTTCGGTACCGGCAGCATGTTTGCTGCACCACTACTTCCAAGTTTGGCGCCGCACTTGTTGTTTCAGGCGTCACTCGCCCCTCGATCAATCGGGCACTCCGTCTGGGGGAATGTTGCGTACTTTTATTTTTATTTTGCCCAGACTCTGATAACACTACTCGACAAATTTCAACTTTTTTTCCCGCTGTCGCCAAAAATGACTTTTTCTAATAGATTTGGAGATTTAAAGTTTTTTAAAGTATTATGGTTTTTTTTCATGGAGTAGTTTTTTTTAAGAATTTTTTAAAAATTTCGTATTTTTTGTTATATTTAGTGCTTTTATTTTTCACATAACTCACGTTTCATACAACTGGTTATATTAAACTTTGTTAAAAAAAGCTGACAAATGCAGCTATACATCCGCCTCAGACACTTTGTAGCTGCAACTTAACGTCTGGCAGATATTAAGCTTCCAAATTGAAATTTAATCTTTTTTTCGGTATTTTTCCCCGAAATTTTGAAAGTTTAAAAAAAAAAAAATGAATGCCTTGATTTTTGGTTTTAGATACACACATTAATTAGGCGTCGTTTAAGGTATCGCTTATAAAAATATAAAAATAAACGGCTAAGTTATAACCGTTTGACCAAAACGACCCAAATCTCATTTTATCTGGAAAAATACCGAAAAATACTTGAATTTATTAAAGTGTTATGATACTTAAATATTTTTATTGTTATTGCTTGTTACTATTTTTAAAATTGTTTGTCTGTCTTCTTTTGTCATTTAAGTCAGATTCTTTTATGAGAGCCCACACATAGTCGCCCAACATATTCTCATACTAAACACCTTGATACTTTTTTTCATTGTAGATACTGCTTTTTCATTCGTAGATAAAATATTTTCAAATCCATCATCTTTTAGTAGTTTTCGAATTTGGGGGCCATCAAATACGCCTTCTTTAACTTTTGCCAGCGACAGACCTGGAAAAACAGTTTTGAGGTAATTCATCGATTCACCTTCGTTATCCAGTGCTTTAACAAAATTTTTTATCAGTCTTAGCATAATGTGCAATGGTGGTAATATAATGTCTTTGACTTTCACAAATTTGTATAACCGCCTTGCAATCCAGTTAACATGGCTACAACTTTTAAGTCACACGCGAACTTTCACTGGCGTTCTTTATATTTAATATTTCCAAACAATTTAGTCATTGTTTGATAGGACTCTTTCATATTGACAGCATGGGCGATGGGAATAGACGGCTTTTGATTTCCCTTGTGTAGCAAAACAGCCTTTAAACTTTCTTTACTGCTGTCAACAAATAACCTCCAATCGTTTGGGTCGTAATCTTCACCCAGTTCCTTGAAGAGGCCGAAAATGTCGTGACAAACGCACATGTCATCCTTCGTCATATAAAACTGTGCGTGAACCAAGTGACGCGTCTGGAAATGAGTTGTTTTGACATCTTCCTTCAATAAATGGGCATCCTTTAAAATAGATTCAAGAATCTGAGCTTTACTTTTAGGAAGTTCCAGGATCCTCACCAAATCGTTCAATTGTTCCTGTGATAATGGCTTGCAAAATTTATATTCTCCTGATTGGTCATTACTTGAATCCATTGTTCCATGCGACGAAGAAGATATCTCCTCATTTTTGCGTTTTAATGGCGATATTTCCTTCAAAGGAGGAGCAGGAAGTGTAAAGCCTTGACGAGACTCTTGCGGGTATTTATAATTCTCACCTGCCCCAAACCCAGTTTTTTCGAATAAACAAAAGAAACATTCACCGCTGTGATTTTTGGTTTTCTCCATAGCATTGGAGTTCCAAATCGAAATTGTTTTCTAAAAAAAAATGTGCAAAAGTAATGCTTAGTATTTTGTAGTATTTACTTAGTAGTATATACACTTCATAACTTCTGATTTGGGGTAACTTACTTTTCCTCTTTATTAAATGCTGTTAAATTCAATTTGCACGTTTTGCATATACAGCTTGGAGCCCACTCTACGCCAATACTTTTGGGCCACATCTTATAGTTTTCCTTATACTGTTTGTTCGGGCCAGCCGCTAATCAACAGGCCTAACTTAAAACTATACATACACTACAATACAATACAATATTCAATGCACTGTAAACACCCACGTTCGGCAGCGCTGCTGCGCTCTCCCTCTGTAAAGGGCGCTCTGCAGCCGCCGCCTCGCTTTAGCTTTGATTAGCCGACGGTGCTAATCTCAGTAATCTGCTAACCTCTCCGCGCATTGGTTGCATTTGGATCTCGTTTACACATATGTACATTTATCTGGTTGTGCTAAGAGCAAGCAATCGGCTTCCGCTAGCAGCCGCCGGTATAAATAAACAGTTATTACATTTGAACAATTCGCGTTATTATTTTGGATAGAAATAGGTACCAAAAAAGCTTGGCATCTCAAACAGTGGTGACCCCGACGTGATTAAAGATATTGGCTAATCGCGTTTCGTGTAAAAACATTTAAATTGAACAATATATTCGGTTCTGTGCAGTTTAACCATAAACAAATACATTTGTGCAGCATATAAAACGGTTTATGTGCAAATTCAGTTGAGAGTGCGGTCGTCTGAGATTCCGTTAGTTTAATCGTCGAATCTCTCATTCTATGCTCAGCCGCAGACACGGTTCTTGACTTTTCGTGTCTCTCATTTTCGCTCCAGCTTCTGCGCACCGTCGCATAATCGTCGTCTTTCATTCTCTGCACAACTGCAGCCACGGTTTCGACTTTTCGTGTCTTCACTCTCCCTTTCTGGATTCTGTACGCCGTCGCTAAACGGTTATCTATACTCCGTTGTTTCGTTGCATTTCGCACCGTTAAACATGGAAAGCGATCCCAATACAGGCGCGGGCGAAAATCGTGACGGCTAATAACAGGCTGAGTCCTTATAAACGTAAAGTTCAGTCTTCGTACACTCGAATGAGCGGGCTCGGCGAATCATTCGCTGGCAACAAGATCGATAATTTTAACGCCACGGATATCGACGTTCGTATCGACATGCTGTCAGAAATTCGAGAGGAATTTAATAAGGCCCATAATGAACTGGAAGCGCTCAATCAAGATGAGATTGGGAGTGAGATGCGCAACAACTTTGATATGCTCTTCATATCGTTGAAGGCTGAGCTGCTGGCTGCTCTCGAACTAGGCCACTCGCGCGCTACTGCCAATTCGACTACCCTACCAAACCATTCTGGACACAGTACCATCATCATGGCTCACAAGCAGCGACTTCCTGAGCTGAAAATACCCAAGTTTTCCGGTGGATACGTCGAATATTTGGACTTTATGGCCATGTTCAATTCGATCATCGACGCGGATGCGGATCTCAGCGACATCGAGAAGTTCCAGCACCTTCGCTCTAGTCTCGCTGATGTGGCTTTGGATTCGGTTCGATCTTTGGAACCCTCCAGTGCCAATTATCGTGTGGCGCTGGATATACTTAATAAACGTTTTAGTAACAAGCGACTTGTTTTTCAGGCACACATCAAGAAGATTCTTGGGCTCAAGAGAGTGGATTCGCCATCTCCCAAAAGGCTTCGGGAGTTTTCGGATGCAGTCAATTTGCATATGCGTGCTTTGCAAACATTAGGAACGGATTTGGAGATATCCCACTGCATTATAATTAACCTGCTGCTGCAGAAGTTGGACGCTAAGACGCAAATGAAATGGGAAGAACACCTGTCGTCGGATGCCATACCTACAGCAAAGGATTTTTATGAATACTTGGAGAAGCGGTGCAAGAAAATGGAGACCCGCTAGTAGCACTCAGGTGGGAAAAACCCATAATTCTCATTTTAAGAAAACTTTTGTTGCCTCCAATTCTTCCACCGACTCGTCTGGATGCAAGATATTCGGTAATTTGTCTCCGTTGCTGCGCCACAAAGAAGTGAAGAAGCTTTCCCTCTGTTTCAATTGCCTGAAAGCGGGGCATCGGACTCGTGCATGCAACAGTGGAAAATGTCGAGTATGCGGTGGGAGGCATCATAGTTTGTTGCATTTCGAGAATCTGCAGTCCACAACTCAAGGCTCCCCAGATCTTTCTCCTCCAGATCTAACGCTCCAGCCAGACGCTATTTCAGCCACTTAGGATTCCGTTAGCAGTTCACCTTCCCCTGCTTCTACCTCGCTTGCTGCCCAAGGTCTTCAATCCGATGTTGTGCTTCTTTTAGTTCCTTGTCTTGCCATACTAGATTCAGGATCTCAGCTTCATCTCATCACATCCAGGTTCGCCCATCAGCTTCAGCTTAGGAGAACTCAATCGTCTGCACTTGTCTCTGGGCTCGGCGATACCAGCGTGGCTACTGAGGGATACACCGTGAACATTTGTATGCATTCTCGCACAGCTGACTATTACCGATTGTCAACCAAGTCTGGCAGTCAATGTAGCCGATTGGAATATTCCGTCAAATATTCAGCTTGCTGATCCTGCATTTTTCAACCCTCAGCGAGTGGATCTTCCTATTGGTGCCAGCATTTTCTATGATCTCCTCTGCGTAAGGCGAATCAAACTCATCGATGGCCTGCCCCTTCTGCAGAAGACCCGGCTTGGGTGGATCGTATCTGGTGGTGGACAAAGGGTAGCACGCTCGGCGCTCTTGACAACGCACAATTCTCCAGATTCGGAAGCTAGCATGGATGCAAGGTTGGACAAAACTCTTCGTATGTTTTGGGAGGTCGAGACTTGTGCGGACGCCGTTTTGAATACCAAGGAAGAATTAGATTGTGAAGCACATTTCGTAGACCACTTCTCACGTTTGCCATCAGGAGAGTATTCAGTTCGTCTCCCGTTAAAGGATAATGGTGATCGCCTAGGGGAATCTTACACTCAGGCGCATCGTCGATTCATCAATTTGGAGCGCAAGTTGGATCGTAACACTACAGTCAAGGAGCGGTACTCTGCCTTTATGAGGGAGTATATTGAGTTGAAGCATATGTCCCCAGTCAACCCTGATTCTCGTAGTCTCTGCAAATATTTCTTGCCTCATCACTGTGTTTTAAAGGAGGATAGTACGACGACAAAGCTTCGTGTCGTTTTCGATGGTTCGGCAGCTATATCAACTGGATGTTCCCTAAATGATGCAATGATGGCAGGCCCTGTTATTCAGCCTGCATTGTTCAGCATACTAATTCGGTTTCGCACATATCCAGTCGCTCTCACTGGGGACATTTGTAAAATGTACCGCTGCGTACGAGTGTCTTCACCTGACAATTACTTTCAGTGCATTCTATGGCGAGATTCTGTCCAGTCCGAAGTTCAGGTCTACACACTAGACACCGTCACATATGGCACTAGAGCTGCATCGTTTTTAGCAGTTCGCGCAATGCACCAGCTGGCTATTGACGAGGGCGAGTCCTACCCTCTTGGCTCAGCTGCTCTGCAGCAGGATTTTTACGTGGATGATCTCATCTCGGGCGGCAGCTCTGTCGCTGAGGTCATGGAAAAGATGCATCAAACCTCCGCCATACTGTCTTGCGGTAATTTCAAGCTTAGGAAATGGTGCTCTAGCCATCAGGAAGTGCTTGAAGGAACGCCTGAAGAGGACAGAGAGAAATACTTAAGGTTTCATGATGGAAGTTACATAACAAAAACTCTTGGCTTAGCATGGGACCCTGCATCAGATCAGCTGCTTTTTGCCTTGTCCGCGCTGGACACAAATTCGAAGCCCTCCAAGCGATCGGTTTTGTCTACGATTGCTCGTTTCTACGACCCTCTTGGATTGATAAATCCCGTTATTGTCCGGTGCAAAATCTTCTTTCAGCAGCTTTGGAGAGAAAATTTGGATTGGGATGAAAGCCTACCCTACCCCTTGAGAAACAGTTTGTCAAGTATCACGCGGATATCATTTCCTCGCGTTGTTCATTCTTCTAATACGGTAATCGAACTTCACGGATTTTGTGACGCCAGCACAGAAGCATATGGCGCTTGCATATATGTGGTGCCCAGGGAAGGGCAGTTGTCGAGCAATATCTTGTGCTCAAAGTCTCGAGTGGCGCCACTAAAACCCTTATCGATTCCCAAGCTTGAATTAAGTGGAGCCCATTTGCTTGCGAAACTAATGAATAATTTGAAGGATATTGGAAGTTTTACAGGTCGATTTTATTGCTGGTCAGATTCATCGACAGCATTATCTTGGATGAGCCAGCCAAATTTCAAGTCTTCGTGGCAAATCGAGTGGCAGCAATTCAGGAATTGACGGCAGGCATGGAATGGCGCTATGTCCCCACATCATTAAATCCTGCTGACGTTCTCTCTAGAGGCTCGCTTCCCCACCAACTTATCCACTCAGAGCTGTGGTTTCATGGTCCATCATTTTTGGTAGGCTCCAAGGAAGAGTGGCCTGTACCTCCTGTTCCTATAGCAGCAACAGCAGAGCTTCGCAGGCGTGTATTGCTGATCGCGTCTCCACATGCCGATCTCACGTCAGAATGCAAATTTGCAAATTCATTCTTTGGCATGCAGCGCACATTCGCCTACATGCATAAATTTGTACATCGGCTTCGGCATTCTGGACTCACCGTTTCGGATATTCGGCAAGGAACGCATCTTCTGATCCGGCATATTCAACTGGCTGTTTTCTATATGGATATAAGGGTGATTCAACGCAATGGTCAAGTCAGGAAATCCAGTTCCATCAGCTCACTCTCTCCGTTCATCGATCGGTATGGATTACTAAGAGTTGGAGGTCGTCCTGGCAACTCATCTCTGGGATTTGACGCTCAGCACCCGCTTATTCTGCCAAAGGGTCATCCCATAACTTGTGCGCTGATAAGGCATTATCCCGAAAGGAACTTTCACGGTGGACCTCGCGCACTACTTGCCAAAATTCGGCTGGAATATTGGCCCATTGGCGGAATTAAGGCAGTATCAAAGGTAGTCAGCAAGTGTGTGACTTGCTTCAGGACTAGGCCGCGCATGGTTCAGCACATCATGGGAGATCTGCCTAAGGAGCGTTTGGAGGGATCTCGACCCTTTGAAGTCACTGGAGTGGATTACTGCGGGCCCTTTTTCTACAGATCAGAAATCCGCACGAGGCCACCCATCAAGTGCTACATCAGTGTATTCATTTGTTTTACTTCTAAGGCTATACACGGCCCAAGTGTGACAGGCTCCTCTGGAGCTTGACAGCCGCCTTAACCTAACCTAACCTAACCAAGGCTATGCACATGGAGCTCGTAAAGGACCTGACCACCGCTTCATTTCTAGGCGCCCTGAAGCGTTTCACTTCCACGCGAGGAAGGCCAAGTCAAATTTGGTCCGACAATGCGACAAACTTCGTTGGCGCCAAGAACGAGCTTTTGGAGCTCAAGAAACTTGTTATGAGCGGGTCGCATATGAAGGAGGTCCATGAATCCTGCTTGGCGGACTCGATTGACTGGCGCTTCATCCCATCACGCTCTCCGCACTTTGGCGGTTTGTGGGAAGCGGCCGTGAAGACAGCAAAGCATCACCTGTACCGCTCAGTTCGGCCCTCTGTGCTTGACTTTGACGAGCTGCGCACTCTGATCTGCCAGATCACGGCAATTGTTAATTCTCGCCCTTTGCTCTCGCTTTCAGAAAATCCTGCTGACTTAGATGTCCTGCAATCCTTGAGCCCGATCTGACGAAGCTGAACTACAATCGACTGGATGGCTGGCAACGGGTCACTCAGCTTCAGCAGATCTTCTGGAGCCGCTGGCGCGAAGAGTATCTAACTCTTTTGCAAGAGCGGTCGAAATGGCGGGCTCCCACGCAAAATCTTTGCCTAAACGATCTCGTTCTGATTAAGGACGAAAATCTTCCTCCAATGCGTTGGCCACTAGCTAGAGTGGTCGAGGTCGTCAAGGGCAAGGATGGAGTGTGCCGCGTAGCTGATTTGAAGACTGCCACAGGAACCATCAGAAGGGCCGTTACCCGGCTATGTGTGCTGCCCCTCAAGGATTCTGTTGAAAGACTGGCTTCCAACGGGGGGAGTATGTTCGGGCCAGCCGCTAATCAACAGGCCTAACTTAAAACTATACATACACTACAATACAATACAATATTCAATGCACTGTAAACGCCCACGTTCGGCAGCGCTGCTGCGCTCTGCAGCCGCCGCCTCGGCTCTAGCTTTGATTAGCCGACGGTGCTAATCTCAGTAGTCTGCTAACCTCTCTGCGCATTGGTTGCATTTGGATCTCGTTTACACATATGTACATTTATCTGGTTGTGCTAAGAGCAAGCAATCGGCTTCCGCTAGCAGCCGCCGGTATAAATAAACAGTTATTACATTTGAACAATTCGCGTTATTATTTTGGATAGAAATAGGTACCAAAAAAGCTTGGCATCTCAAACAGTGGTGACCCCGACGTGATTAAAGACATTGGCTAATCGCGTTTCGTGTAAAAACATTTAAATTGAACAATATATTCGGTTCTGTGCAGTTTAACCACAAAAAAATACATTTTTGCAGCATATAAAACGGTTTATGTGAAAATTCAGTTGAGAGTGCGGTCGTCTGAGATTCCGTTAGTTTAATCGTCGAATCTCTCATTCTCTGCACAACTGCAGCCACGGTTTCGACTTTTCGTGTCTTGACTCTCCCTTTCTCGATTCTGTACGCCGTCGCTAAACGGTTATCTATTCTCCGTTGTTTCGTTGCATTTTGCACCGTTAAACATGGAAAGCGATCCCAATACAGGCGCGGGCGAAAATCGTGACGGCTAATAACAGGCTGAGTCCTTATAAACGTAAAGTTCAGTCTTTGTACGATCGAATAAGCGGGCTCGGCGAATCATTCGCTGGCAATAAGATCGATAATTTTAACGCCGTTCGACGTTCGTATCGACATGCTGTCAGAAATTCGAGAGGAATTTAATAAGGCCCATAATGAACTGGAAGCGCTCAATCAAGATGAGATTGGGAGTGAGATGCGCAACAACTTTGATATGCTCTTCATATCGTTGAAGGCTGAGCTGCTGGCTGCTCTCGAACTAGGCCACTCGCGCGCTACTGCCAATTCGACTACCCTACCAAACCATTCTGGACACAGTACCATCATCATGGCTCACAAGCAGCGACTTCCTGAGCTGAAAATACCCAAGTTTTCCGGTGGATACGTCGAATATTTGGACTTTATGGCCATGTTCAATTCGATCATCGACGCGGATGCGGATCTCAGCGACATCGAGAAGTTCCAGCACCTTCGCTCTAGTCTCGCTGATGTGGCTTTGGATTCGGTTCGATCTTTGGAACTCTCCAGTGCCAATTATCGTGTGGCGCTGGATATACTTAATAAACGTTTTAGTAACAAGCGACTTGTTTTTCAGGCACACATCAAGAAGATTCTTGGGCTCAAGAGAGTGGATTCGCCATCTCCCAAAAGGCTTCGGGAGTTTTCGGATGCAGTCAATTTGCATATGCGTGCTTTGCAAACATTAGGAACGGATTTGGAGATATCCCACTGCATTATAATTAACCTGCTGCTGCAGAAGTTGGACGCTAAGACGCAAATGAAATGGGAAGAACACCTGTCGTCGGATGCCATACTTACAGCAAAGGAGGTCTACGAATACTTGGAGCGGTGCCAGAAAATGGAGAATTTGGAATACGCTACAGCGGCACCCGCTAGTAGCGCTCAGTTGGGAAAAAACCATAATTCGCATTGAAAGAAAACCTTTGTTGCCTCCAATTCTTCCACCGACTCGTCTGGATGCAGTTTTTGCCATTCTGCGGGACATGGTATATATTCCTGCAAGATATTCGGGAATTTGTCTCCGTTGCTGCGCCACAAAGAAGAAGCTTTCCCTCCGTATCAATTGCCTGAAGGCGGGGCATCGGACTCGTGCATGCAACAGTGGAAAATGTCGAGTGTGCAGTGGGAGGCATCATAGTTTGTTGCATTTCGAGAATCTGCAATCCACAACTCAAGGCTCCCCAGATCTTTCTCCTCCAGATCTAGCGCTCCAACCAGACGCTATTTCTGCCATTCAGGATTCCGTTAGCAGTTCACCTTCCCCTGCCTCTACCTCTCTTGCTGCCCAAGGTCTTCAATCCGATGTTGTGCTTCTGGCTACCGCTGTGGTTCTCGTAAAGAATCGGTCTGGCGTTTTAGTTCCTTGTCGTGCCATACTAGACTCAGGATCTCAGCTTCATCTCATCACATCCAGGTTCGCCCATCAGCTTCAGCTTAGGAGAACTCAATCGTCTGCACTTGTCTCTGGGCTCAGCGATACCAGCGTGGCTACTGAGGGATCCACCGTGAACATTTGAATGCATTCTCGCACAGCTGACTATACAACTACGCTTACTGCTCTGATAGCTCCAACGATTACCGATTGTCAACCAAGTCTGGCAGTCAATGTAGCCGATTGGAATATTCCGTCAAATATTCAGCTTGCTGATCCTGCATTTTTCAACCCTCAGCGAGTGGATCTTCCTATTGGTGCCAGCATTTTCTATGATCTCCTCTGCGTAAGGCGAATCAAACTCATCGATGGCCTGCCCCTTCTGCAGAAGACCCGGCTTGGGTGGATCGTATCTGGTGGTGGACAAAGGGTAGCACGCTCGGCGCTCTTGACAACGCACAATTCTCCAGATTCGGAAGCTAGCATGGATGCAAGGTTGGACAAAACTCTTCGTATGTTTTGGGAGGTCGAGACTTTTGCGGACGCCGTTTTGAATACCAAGGAAGAATTAGATTGTGAAGCACATTCGCTCTCACTGGGGACATTTGTAAAATGTACCGCTGCGTACTAGTGTCTTCACCTGACAATTACTTTGAGTGCATTCTATGGCGAGATTCTGTCCAGTCCGAAGTTCAGGTCTACACATTAGACACCGTCACATATGGCACTAGAGCTGCATCGTTTTTAGCAGTTCGCGCAATGCACCAGCTGGCTATTGACGAGAGCGAGTCCTACCCTCTTGGCTCAGCTGCTCTGCAGCAGGATTTTTACGTGGATGATCTCATCTCGGGCGGCAGCTCTGTCGCTGAGGTCATGGAAAAGATGCATCAAACCTCCGCCATACTGTCTTGCGGTAATTTCAAGCTTAGGAAATGGTGCTCTAGCCATCAGGAAGTGCTTGAAGGAACGCCTGAAGAGGACAGAGAGAAATACTTAAGGTTTCATGATGGAAGTTACATAACAAAAACTCTTGGCTTAGCATGGGACCCTGCATCAGATCAGCTGCTTTTTGCCTTGTCCGCGCTGGACACAAATTCGAAGCCCTCCAAGCGATCGGTTTTGTCTACGATTGCTCGTTTCTACGACCCTCTTGGATTGATAAATCCCGTTATTGTCCGGTGCAAAATCTTCTTTCAGCAGCTTTGGAGAGAAAATTTGGATTGGGATGAAAGCCTACCCTACCCCTTGAGAAACAGTTTGTCAAGTATCACGCGGATATCATTTCCTCGCGTTGTTCATTCTTCTAATACGGTAATCGAACTTCACGGATTTTGTGACGCCAGCACAGAAGCATATGGCGCTTGCATATATGTGGTGCCCAGGGAAGGGCAGTTGTCGAGCAATATCTTGTGCTCAAAGTCTCGAGTGGCGCCACTAAAACCCTTATCGATTCCCAAGCTTGAATTAAGTGGAGCCCATTTGCTTGCGAAACTAATGAATAATTTGAAGGATATTGGAAGTTTTACAGGTCGATTTTATTGCTGGTCAGATTCATCGACAGCATTATCTTGGATGAGCCAGCCAAATTTCAAGTCTTCGTGGCAAATCGAGTGGCAGCAATTCAGGAATTGACGGCAGGCATGGAATGGCGCTATGTCCCCACATCATTAAATCCTGCTGACGTTCTCTCTAGAGGCTCGCTTCCCCACCAACTTATCCACTCAGAGCTGTGGTTTCATGGTCCATCATTTTTGGTAGGCTCCAAGGAAGAGTGGCCTGTACCTCCTGTTCCTATAGCAGCAACAGCAGAGCTTCGCAGGCGTGTATTGCTGATCGCGTCTCCACATGCCGATCTCACGTCAGAATGCAAATTTGCAAATTCATTCTTTGGCATGTAGCGCACATTCGCCTACATGCATAAATTTGTACATCGGCTTCGGCATTCTGGACTCACCGTTTCGGATATTCGGCAAGGAACGCATCTTCTGATCCGGCATATGATCCGGGTGATTCAACGCAATGGTCAAGTCAGGAAATCCAATTCCATCAGCTCACTCTCTCCGTTCATCGATCGGTATGGATTACTAAGAGTTGGAGGTCGTCTTGGCAACTCATCTCTGGGATTTGACGCTCAGCACCCGCTTATTCTGCCAAAGGGTCATCCCATAACTTGTGCGCTGATAAGGCATTATCACGAAAGGAACTTTCTCGGTGGACCTCGCGCACTACTTGCCAAAATTCGGCTGGAATATTGGCCCATTGGCGGAATTAAGGCAGTATCAAAGGTAGTCAGCAAGTGTGTGACTTGCTTCAGGACTAGGCCGCGCATGGTTCAGCACATCATGGGAGATCTGCCTAAGGAGCGTTTGGAGGGATCTCGACCCTTTGAAGTCACTGGAGTGGATTACTGCGGGCCCTTTTTCTACAGATCAGAAATCCGCACGAGGCCACCCATCAAGTGCTACATCAGTGTATTCATTTGTTTTACTTCTAAGGCTATACACATGGAGCTCGTAAAGGACCTGACCACCGCTTCATTTCTAGGCGCCCTGAAGCGTTTCACTTCCACGCGAGGAAGGCCAAGTCAAATTTGGTCCGACAATGCGACAAACTTCGTTGGCGCCAAGAACGAGCTTTTGGAGCTCAAGAAACTTGTTATGAGCGGGTCGCATATGAAGGAGGTCCATGAATCCTGCTTGGCGGACTCGATCGACTGGCGCTTCATCCCACCACGCTCTCCGCACTTTGGCGGTTTGTGGGAAGCGGCCGTGAAGACAGCAAAGCATCACCTGTACCGCTCAGTTCGGCCCTCTGTGCTTGACTTTGACGAGCTGCGCACTCTGATCTGCCAGATCACGGCAATTGTTAATTCTCGCCCTTTGCTCTCGCTTTCAGAAAATCCTGCTGACTTAGATGTCCTGACTCCTGCTCATCTGCTTTTAGGCGGTCCACATGAGGCAATCCTCGAGCCCGATCTGACGAAGCTGAACTACAATCGACTGGATGGCTGGCAACGGGTCACTCAGCTTCAGCAGATCTTCTGGAGCCGCTGGCGCGAAGAGTATCTAACTCTTTTGCAAGAGCGGTCGAAATGGCGGGCTCCCACGCAAAATCTTTGCCTAAACGATCTCGTTCTGATTAAGGACGAAAATCTTCCTCCAATGCGTTGGCCACTAGCTAGAGTGGTCGAGGTCGTCAAGGGCAAGGATGGAGTGTGCCGCGTAGCTGATTTGAAGACTGCCACAGGAACCATCAGAAGGGCCGTTACCCGGCTATGTGTGCTGCCCCTCAAGGATTCTGTTGAAAGACTGGCTTCCAACGGGGGGAGTATGTTCGGGCCAGCCGCTAATCAACAGGCCTAACTTAAAACTATACATACACTACAATACAATACAATATTCAATGCACTGTAAACGCCCACGTTCGGCAGCGCTGCTGCGCTCTACAGCCGCCGCCTCGGCTCTAGCTTTGATTAGCCGACGGTGCTAATCTCAGTAATCTGCTAACCTCTCTGCGCATTGGTTGCATTTGGATCTCGTTTACACATATGTACATTTATCTGGTTGTGCTAAGAGCAAGCAATCGGCTTCCGCTAGCAGCCGCCGGTATAAATAAACAGTTATGAATTTAAACAATTCGCGTTATTATTTTGGATAGAAATAGGTGCCAAAAAAGCTTGGCATCTTAAACATAGTGTTGTTACTGAATTCAAAGTGAAAGGTGGGGGCAAAATTTGTGCGCAAAACCAAAAAGAGATATGCAAATGTTTAAAATGGCGGATTAAAGTTGGCGGATCACGGAAAATGAGCATTTTGATCATTTTGACATTTTGGCGCCTCCAACTGTGCTGTTCTTCTTCTTACAACACGCTACCAACACAATCACTTCATCGTCAGAATTATTTTTTCTTTCTTTTTTAATTTTAGTTTAATTTTCAAAATTGGCACTGTTTACAAAACACAGCTGATTCATGAGAGTGGTAAATCACTTTTTAGGTTCTTGGTCACACTATATTAGTTGAGTTCCACACAACCAAAATAAAGGGCAGATTCCTTTCAGTAAAATTCCGCGGTGCTGGATACAGGCCTTTAATAAAAAAATATCTGCATTTAAAAAAAAAAACTGCTAAAATTCTCACTATCACGAATAAACTCAGAAAAAGTGAATAAAAAAAACCAAAGAACCCACGTATTTTTAGGGAGATGTGGAAAAACCCCGATGTGCACACCCGAGAGTAAATAGTTTGTTTGAAAACATTTTAACATGTATTTATACATACATAACATTATCAAGGAGCAGTACTTATTAGAAATTTTAGTTAATAGTTTAAAATTTAAAATAAGTCGGAAATTAAGCTTTTCTGTACCCATCGTGGCAATACAAAAGCTGCATCATGAACTTCCGGTGTATAGTATTTTAAATTTAGGTTATCGATATCAAAATTTTCTATTTTATTTACAGAGTTAATGAACTTTTGATTTTTGTTTAAAGAACCTATAACAAAACCTATATGACCACAAGGATAAGAGGGAACTGAAGTTATTGCATAGGAAACTTTTGGGAAATGCTCATTGCAGCCCAACATAGTTTTTTTTATATAGCTCAAGTCTAGCCAAAAGCTACCACCTTGCGAGCACACGATTCCATCATCTTTTAAAGCATGTTTCATTAATTTATAATAGCTTTCATTGAACAAGCTTACTGCTGGACCAATTGGATCCGAGCTATCCGTTATGATGACATCAAATTCTTTGGTATGTTTTTTCATGTACTCAAAACCATCGCCAATAGTAAGCTTTAACTTTTCGCTCTTAAAGCCGCATGCCATTGATGGTAAATGTTGTTTTGAAAGTTCCACAACGCGTTCGTCTATTTCTATTTGATGTACTTCTTCAACCAAGGGATGTTTTACAACTTCACGCGCCACGCCACCATCGCCGCCGCCAACAATCAATACTTTTTTTGGATTCGGATGAGAAAAAAGAGGAAGAAATGCTATCATTTCTTGGTACGAAAATTCATCTCTGGATGTGCATTGTATTATTCCATCCAATATTAAGCATTTCCCATATGTTTCACTGAAAACGGAAACAAAAATAACATAATTTAAAAATCGGATAGAAAAGAATATAATAAAAAACCAGTCAGAAAGCTACCCGGTGCTGTTTCTATACATATGTACATACATATCAGAGAACGGCTTGGCGTGATTGCAAAAAAATTCATACACAAAAACAGTCGAATAATCGTGTCTTACGGCTCAACCGATCAAACATTCATATGTAAACGAACTCAGCATACATATTTTTTCTCTCACTGAATTTATTCATGCTCAATGAGCAAACCGATCATTTGGGCGTATGTTCATTCGGCTCAACATTGATTTTCTTTTTTAATTTACTCATACGCCCAAATTTGTACTCAATTCCACTCACTGAACGAAAATCAGCGTTGAATGAAAATCAGCTCATGCTGCCGCAACCACTCAATCACTCAACTCGTTTAGATGCATTACCGTTATGTTTTTGTTTTTACTGTTTATTTTTGTTTTTGAGAATGCTTGCGATTTTTGGTTAAAATATTAGGTAAATCAGTCGCGACATAAATGCTGCAAGTCGCTAAATGTGTTCATTTTTTATGTTATACATATGTATGTATGTGTACTTATGTATACATATATGTATGTACATATATTTGTAAGTGTGGAATTATTTTTTTACTTTATTTTATTAATTTTCTTATTCTTATTTCTTATTTTCTTTCTTTTCATTCAATATTAAAATATACAATCTGTTGTGAAATTAAGTATTTTGATTTCTTTGACTTCGCCCATGAACAAACTCATACGCGTTGATTCATTGCCTTTTGATTTTATTCTTTACTCAACTCAATCAATGTTGAGCCGAATGAACATTCGCCCTTATGATCGGTTTGCTCATTGAGCATGAATAAACTCAGTAAGAGAAAAAAAATATGAGCTCAACACTCAGTTTGTGTACATATGAATGTTTGATCGGTTGAGCCGAAGGGAACGATTATTCGGCCAAGCCGAAATGTGTACCGAAGTCTGTGCATACACACAATCCATATGCTCATCAGAATGAGCTGATTTTCATTCAACGCCGACTTTCCTTCAGTGAGTGGAATTGAGTGAAAATTTTACCGTATGAGTAAATCAAGAAAAAAAGTGAATTTTGCAGATCTCTGATACATATCTATATGAATGTACATACAAATTTGCATATATGTACATACATACATATGTATGTAAGTAGGTATCTCTATGAAAAATATCAAAACAAGCTATTGCAAAGAGTAGGAACGGTAGTGGGTTTTTAGGAATATATTTATAGGATTCTTTACTAGGATAGAGCTAGTGATTGATTTTTACTCAATATATACAACCCAACTATTTTATTCCCACTTGAAATTACCCGGTTTTTAATAAACTTTAATCGCTGGTATTCGATAAAATATTACAATCTGGCATACTTATAAAAGAACAGCTTTTATATCTAATAACATTCAAATGAATTTAGGTGTTTTGAACTGTTCGGTACCCTCAAAAATGCTTGTATTTTGGGAAAAGTAAAAACAACACTAAGTCAAAGGTAGGGAACGGTACAAAATGGTCAAATTACATTTTATGAGGTTTGGTCAAACCTTAGCCGGTTATCCCCTCTATCGCAATTTGGCAGCTAATAGAGACATTATACTAGGAAGAAAACTGTTTGGGAAATAACAGAATAAGTTCATTTTAAAATGAAAATTAACTGTGTACTACATATGTAGCTATAGAGTTCGATTTTGAAATATATTCATGCATTGTCCTACCAAAACTCGGATCTCGGAAAATTTCTTCCAAAATCGATCTGGGAAATACGTTTGCTTTTGCTTAATATGTACATTGCGATTAATATAGGTTTTTTCTCCAGAATAGGTCAATTTCTAGGCCGTAAGAGTAAAAGAAACAGGATGGAAACACCTGCTGAGAAACAAATTTTTTGAATAAGGTATGGTATAATGGTATAAATTAATATTCAATTTTATTCAAAGCATTCGTTTAAAAAAATCCTTTAAATAAGCCACTGTAAATATGTTTTTATGTATGTAAAACTCACGTTTCAATTATTTGAATATCTTGGAATTTGGACCTTTCTTCATGAATGACATTTTTTACTTTCAAAGAAAATGCCTGTCCAGGCCATAGCTCGGCCTGCATTTCACTAAACCAGCCGCAAGATATCGTATCCATTTTAAATTAGAAAACCAAAATAGAATTATTAAGTTCAATGTAAAATTAAAATCCCGCTTGAAAACAAAACGAGCTCAACACGTGGCTTTAGGTGCAGAGATACTATTCATTCCTGACTCTAAATATTTTGAAAAAAATACTATTACTTTTTCAGTATTTACGGATTGCTTTAATAAACACAACATACAGTCTTATAGGCTTTTTACACTTGGTGCGGTACCTATCGATATCGGAAAAGACGCAGAGAAGCAGAACTGGCGTTTACACTACAGCGACTTTACGTATTTGCGTCCTGGAAGAGGAAGACAAATTTTGTAAACAAAGTAAATAATGTTCGAAAATCAACGAAGTAAATCGGAAATAGAGTTGATTCTTTTAATTGCGGAGGCGCAAAGTGAGCAGAATTTTTTGAATTGCCTGGAAGCGGCCGAGTTATCCTCAGAAAACTTGCAATTCCTCTTGCAACTGTAACGTTCTCCTTGCGTTTGGACTCTCAACATTCTCGTTGGACTGTTGCCCAATCTCAAAAAGAAAGACACTCCTTTTCGACTGACAATCCCTCTGGAGAAGAGAATAGCCATTGCTCAACTCGCTGACAAGCAGACTTTCTTACCCTGAGAAGATCACGGAAACAGTGAAAGGATTCAAAGACTTGCAGCAAAAAATTTGAAATCAACTATATTGTTGAAATGCTTTTTTACTAATAAAATTAGTTTAAAAAATTTGTTCTAACCATTAAATGAATTTTTGTCCCTTTTTACTCAGTTAAAAATTGTACGCGGTAAAATTTAAATTTAAATTTGCTCTTTTTTGTTGTTATTAGTGATGATAGTTCCGCTCATTAGTGAGAAAAGTACGAAAATTGCTGTAAACGGCACCTTAGAACATCTTTTGTAACGTTCTTCCTAGCCTTTCGACTCATGTTGGGGGAACCATGAAAAATTTCGAAAGATGAGAAACACCGATTCTCGAAAAATAAAAAATAAAAACCACTGATGAATAACAGTAAAAAAGTTTTGGTCTGAATTGTGAAATTTTCCGTTGATGGACAGGCAATTTCATTGCAAAATTTTCCGGTTGTCCGGAAACTATGTTACTAAGGCTAAGGTTATGTAACTAAGGCTATGGTTTTAAAGCTTTTTAAACTACTAATCATTGTCGAAGTGGCGGAAAAATTATGCGAGGCGTATACACTTAGGCCGCATCATTTTGTCAGCTATTGTTGGCTCCACCAAACAAATATTACGTGCTGCTGACTTTAATTTTCAAGTGTCTCTTTTAAAATTGGAATCAGCGCGTCGCAAAAAACCTTGCAAGACTTTTTGTTACCATTTTGTTGCTTGCAATACGACTTATTGAAATGATTGAAATGTTCAGGATTGGTTTGGCCGCTCAAATGTAAATTGAATTTAAAAATTGTTTGGAACCCCCGAATAATTTCAGTGTTTTGTAAAAATAATTGTCAGAATACACTTGCGAATGATGCGTCGAATGTTGTATCATGCGTCCGCATCATTGTCTTCTTCTATCTACAGGGCTCTTATCGGCATCATTCTCGCATGCTTTATATAACGGAGAAATCCAATGATGCGCCATAATGTAAAAAAAAGAGTATTACCAAAGACAATATTACCACTAAGATATGGATGCTCATACAATTCTGTTTTGTAGGGAGGGTTGTTTTTTCAAAGAGTGCTATCTCGCTCGCACGAACTCCAGTGCGCTCGCAGATCTCAAAATAGAATTAGCTTGCTTGTATAAGTACACACGTATAAGTGTTGCTTATTGACGCGACGCACTAATACCCTATAGACAATTTATATAATTTGATATCATGTCTGATATATATTTGGCATTTTTACATATTTACATTCGTTCATTATAAACGTGTATAGTACATTAAACAAAATTAGCATATAAAGGATATACAAAATATACAATTTTTTATCTTTTGGGCATGCGTCATCGGAAAATCATAATCTCCATTCAATTCTAAAGTAAAAGCGACAGTTAAGTACTGCAGAGGAAGTGTCATGGTATGGGTTTGTACAGTCTGCAGCCGGCGTCGGAAACTTGACATTTATTGACTTTACGACTTTACCTCAATATTCTCAAAAAAATTTGCTCCGAGAGACTAGGAATCCGGAGTGATTTTCGGTTCTACCAAGATAATGACCGGAAACATTCGACCGGAATAGTGCTGTCCTAGCTTATCTGAAACTGCCCCACGTGATGATTCCCCCAGCCAAGTCTCCATACTTAAATGTTATTGAAAATTTGTGGGCGGCCCTGAAAAAAAACACCCAGAATCACAGAATTTCTAGCAAAACTGACTGTTCAGGGCAGCCGCTAACTTCCGCAGCGCACTGTGGAGAGCGCTCTGGAGAGCGCATCGCGCCCGACTCACTCACGTACGCTCTTGCACACGGCACTCAGGAGAGCCGCCCAGAGCTCGGGCGGCCACTAGCTGGAGCGGGGTTTTGCAGTTGCGCGCCCACCCCCGTTACGATCGTTCGACGTCTTTCGTACATACATTACATTTCATTTCATTACATACATACGAATTCTCGCCTCTACATACCTTTTGTTATTACCTACTATACCTGAATAACCGAAAATAAACTTAAGTGAATGAAGTGGAATGAAGTATTTTCTTCGTCAGCGGCGTCGTCAACAACCAATACAAACAAGCAGCCATAAAATATGCACACATACAGTTAAAGCTCAGCCTCACGTACAGAACGTGTGAAACTATAGCGCTCTCTGTCTCTCCGTCTATCTGTCTCTCTCTAACTCACATCCAAAATATATAATTTTCTATATGTTGTCGCCATCGACACACAAGAAGAAGACCAATACCAAGCAGCCTGCGGAGTACTCCCAAGAAATTGCCAGCCGGCTAGACAATTGCAATAATGAAATTGTAGCTCATTAAAGCCCATCATATGGATATTGTTATGCGGTAATTTTATACCGGATGCTCATTTTATTTATTATTTTTCACTATTGTTTTTTAAGTATTAATCGGCCATTATTTTTACTGAAATTCAGTTTTGAGACTCAGTTTCGAAAAAATTGTCTGACCTTGAAGAAAGAAAAGTTTGACTTATTTCTACTGTAGTTTATAAATTGTTTAAATTATATCGAGATAAAAAACATATTAATTACATTTCTTTTCTGTTGTCCAATATTTAATATTTACAGAAATAATATTTTAGGCAATTACATCAGCCTGAGCAGAGTACAGAGTACAGAGTAAACTGAAAATGTATCTTATCTGAGTACTAGGTAAAATGTTTACGAGAATACCCCTGCTATTAAGTATAAATGCCTATCAAAAGCAATACTGTGAAATGATTTAAAACTAAGAGATACGTAGACCAACGCTATTGGTCTAATCGCGCCCAATCAAAACGTTCCAGCGAAATTTGTCAGTGCTTCATAGCCATCTCTTTTTAACACTCGCAAAGAAAACGCTGTGTTTTAGTTATATCTAGCTTGCCGGCATTTACTAACTCCGCTTGAAAACCTTACTTTAGTTGAGTAAGAACATTCACGCGATGTGTTATAGAATTGTAATTGTTGCCTTTATGGCAATAGTCGGATTGATAAATGCACACATATATTTGGACGAAAAATTTGAAAATGGTAAATACAACTCTGGTCTTAGTTTTTTTGCCCCTGATCTGTTTTACATTTTTTTTTCTTTTATACAGTTAATTGGGATGATACGTGGATTTACAGTAAACATCCTGGTAAGGAGTTTGGAAAATTTGTCCACTCTTCCGGTTCATTCTTTAACGATGCTGAAGCAGACAAAGGTATGTACTATTTTACATATATTAATATGATTATGGTAGTTGCTGAGTTGATTGAGTTGCTCCTACATATATTTTCATATTTACACGTAGGCATATTCTCAAATGAAAATGTAAATAAATAGACATACATATATGTACATACATACATTAATATATTAACTGTAAAATTTTGTCCGTTTTCATATTCAAATAGGCATTCAAACTTCGCAGGATGCTCGTTTCTACGCTGTGTCCCGAAAATTCGATGCATTTTCAAATGAAGATAGGCCGCTTGTTGTTCAGTTTTCTGTGAAACACGAACAAAATATTGATTGTGGGGGTGGTTACGTTAAACTCTTTGACTGTTCCCTGGACCAAACAGACATGCACGGCGAGTCGCCCTACGAAATTATGTTTGGGCCAGATATTTGCGGACCCGGTACAAAGAAAGTACACGTCATTTTTAGCTACAAAGGAAAGAATCACTTGATTAACAAAGATGTAAGATGTAAAGATGACGTGTACACTCATTTTTACACGCTTATAGTAAGGCCTGACAACACCTATGAAGTCTTAATTGATAACGAAAAAGTGGAATCTGGTAACTTGGAGGATGATTGGGACTTTTTAGCACCAAAAAAAATTAAAGATCCTAATTCGAAGAAGCCGGAGGATTGGGATGATAAGGTATGCTTACAAAATTTACAAAACTTCATATAAGCCAAAAGTTAAACATTCCTATCAGGGGCGAACGCAGAAAATTTTTTCGGGGGGGGTTCGACTATAAATTTGTATAAATGGAGCGCCCAGCCTTTGATATCTTACGATATCCCCCCCCCCCCCCCCCCCCCCCCCCCTGCGTTCGCCACTGATTCCTATCAGCAAAATTTTTATTTGATTATTGTCTTATAGTCATATATATTTATATCCATCTGAATTCTTAATTCATAACTCTTATCATACACCTGAATATGTATACATACAGATGTACATTCTGACATGCACATTAATATTTTTTTTTAAATTATATTTTATTTATCACAAATCAGCCTACAATTCCCGACCCCGACGATAAAAAACCAGAGGATTGGGATAAATCAGAACATATACCGGACCCAGATGCTACAAAACCAGAAGATTGGGATGATGAAATGGATGGTGAATGGGAGCCGCCAATGGTAGATAACCCTGAGTATAAGGGGGAGTGGCAACCAAAACAATTGGATAATCCAAACTACAAAGGTGCTTGGGAACATCCTGAAATCGATAATCCTGAATATATACCGGATAATAAGCTTTATTTGCGCAATGAAATATGTAAATTAGGATTCGATTTATGGCAAGTTAAATCTGGAACGATATTTGATAATGTTCTCATTACCGATGACATTGAGTTTGCATTCAACGCAGCAGCTGATGTAAAAAACATTCAAGCTGGTGAAAAAAAAATGAAAGAGATTCAAGATGAAGTCCAGAGAAAAAAAGATGAAGAAGAGGCGAAAAAGGCCTCAGATAAGGATGACGAGGAGGAAGATGATGATGAAGATGAGAAGGATGAATCGAAGCGAGATAAAGAACAGAGCGAACATGACGAATTGTAAAAGAATTCTAATAAAATAGCATGCATTATGCATTTTTTTTGTATAATTGCATCAGATTTCAAAAGCATACTAAATCCACAATTACAATTTGTAAGACTTATAATATATTTATAAACACAACGTGTATTGTTTTATTTAGAAGTTATTTGAACACACTTGTTCTGTAATAGATTTGTCGACCCTATATCACGCTCTAAACGAGAAAAATAACTTAAGCACCAATAATACTAGTCAAGAAGACATTTCCACTGTGCCCAAAATTTTTTTTTTATTTTGTCTTTCAAACTTGGGGAAAACTCGAAAAGTATTTCTTGTGCTAAGTTTGGTTTTAGATAGGCACATTTAAAACTCGTTGTTTAAGGTATCGTTGGTAATAATCGATGGATAAACGCCAAAGTTGAACGTTTGGTACGTTGTTGGTCCAACTGCCAAAATGGAATTGCAGGAGACAAAAAGGACCAGTGATTTAGTTTTTACCGTGTCCTGCGTATAGATATATTTAGGTACTGTATATAAAATATCAGCAACCTCAAAGACCACAGCGCTCAAAACTTTTAGATGTGACGTTACATGCCAGATTTGACAAAACCGTCACCATTCCTTACACTCCACGATACCTTACACTCTCCGATGTTTATCAAGCCATGTCATATCAATTTGCGCTGTAAATGTGGACCGTTACTTTTATTCCTTATACCTAGTCCTATGAGTTGATAAATATACATAAATTTCTGGTAATATAAAATGTTAACCTTTTTTCCACTTGTACCACACAAATTATATCATCCTATTCTACCTATTCATAGAAACTCTGTACCTATAGTATGTATGAAGAGAATTTTAAATGTTCCTACACCTCACGTTTCTATGCGATATTTGGCCGATGATTGTCAAATGCAACCCTAAGTAATTGGCAATCAGCGAAAAACTGAAATTTACTTCGGAAATGTAAACAATGACTGACAAGAAAAACAATAAACAACAAACAAAATCAAAGCCTGCAAAGTTAAATTTCACTGAATAGTTTTAAAAGAAAAAAAAATGGAATGAGGAGAAGACAAATCTAGTGGAAGTAAGTTTAATGGATATACATATGTATGTATTTGTAATATACTATTTTGATATAAACATTTGGCGTCAATATTTGGCAGGAGAGCGTGGTCGAATTGCGGGGAGAACGCATAAACCTCACGTATAAAGCCCCCCTTAATGAGAAAGAAGACAGCCAAGTAACTTTAACCCTTTTAAAAAAGCAATATCAAACCCAATTCGTAACTAATCTTAAAAAAAAATGTTTTGTAACATAGCACTTGAATAATAAAAACCAGCAACGAAAAGAGTGGTATTTTTCAGGTAAAATGAGGCTTCAGTCGTGAACAAACCGCTCGATTCTTACAAATGACACCTTAAACAAAGCATAATTAATGTGCCTATCCTATCTTAAATAAAAATTCCGTCTAAGAAATATTTTTTTCCTAAGATTTAAAAGACGAAATTAAAAAAATAGTGCTAAAAATGTTTAAATTTGATTTTGAAAGCTTAATTATTTCCAGACAGTAAGCTGAAGCTAAAAAATGATGCATGGCCGAGGGGGTGCTCGGTCGCTAATATGCGGACTCTGGATACCTGCCGATCTCCAGTTTAAAGTAGGCTTCTCGAAGCAAGCTGGCTATGCCTCGGATGACCGTGTTCTTCCCACCTACTCAATCAATTTCAAATCAAAAAAATATCTCAAAGGAGCTCTGCACTCTTTAAAAAGTGCCGGTGGGAAAAGACAATCTCTTTACATCTGCATCTGTGAATTACCAGCCGGCCAAAGTTGGTAAGAGCCTAGCAAAGGCCCTAGGTAAGCGGCAGCGTTCAGCGGAAGATGCCGCCACACAGGTCCAGCAGGTCAAGCGAACCACGACTCACCTGAGTCACCGCTCGTTCGCCGAGGTGGCGAGAGATAAAACACTCATTGGCGTCCTAGACAGGGCCGCCAGAGATGAGCCTGATGAAAGCCATCGCCTGTTAAAATTCTCAAGCTCGTGAAGGTCTGCAACTCCTGGCCAGAGAAGCCAGGTGTTCCTCGTTATCAACGAGGAGTCGGTAGGCCTGTAGGGCGGGGTGGTGGACTGCGGTTACCAAAAGGTCAAAAGGTCAAGTCCGACTTCAAAGAAAGCAATCAGAAAGCAGCGGTCGAGCCAGACCTGGAGCCCGCGGAGCCACTGGCAAAACTGGCCAAACTAATATCCGACACGATGTCTATGGTGTCAGACGATATCCATCCTGGGTAGCTACGACTCGGATGGAAGCGACCTGGCCAGGGACCTTATGCTGATCGATCTTGAGAAGGAACAGCGATCTCCAAAAGACAGTCGTGGTGGCGAATTTAAGGAATGTCACTGAAAATCCTGCAAATAAACCTCCACTACTGTAAGACAGTATGCTCTGCCTTCCTGCTCCACTTAGCCAATGGTAGAGCAGACATAGTGGGCTCATTCAGGAGCCCTGGATCCTTGAAAACAGGGTTTTCGGTCTGAGGAACCAAAACTACAAGCTATACGTAGCTGAAAACACTGGTAAGACGCGTACCTGTATTCTCGCAAAAAGAGAGTTGCACTAATTTTTGTTCCCAAATTTCAGCTATGAAGACCACACAGCAGTGCGCCTTGAAGGAGCGTCCAACTCCTCACGCGCTTCTCCACGCGCTCATCGCCAGCTGTGAGGCCACAGTCACAGGACCCGTCTTGTTAGAATTTTTACCGAAACCTGTAGAAAGTCACTAGATAAATCCTGCCCCTCTAGTAAAATTAGAGACCTGAAGAAACCTGAATGGTTGACTCCGTAACTAGGGGAACTCCACAAAGCCTCGCGGAGACTGTTCAATATGGCTGTTCAGAAAGTGAGCTTCTTCAGCAGCTTTTTTTCGAGAAATTTAATTAAAACGCTACTGGCTCGTTTTCAATGTATTATATTCGTGTACGTTCGTTTTATTTTCCTTGTACTTTGTAATACGAGAGATGCAACAATAACACAAAAGTCACAGTGCCAACAAAACAAAAAGGAATGAAACGACGTTTGCTCAAGAAGACGATCAATTCTGCTCTGTCTTCTGCTCTGCTGATGAGCCTCCCTCACAACTCTTGTCGGACGACGAACTTAGGGAAAGGGCGATGTAGCGATTGAGAGCATATGGCGTAGGGCAGCAGCAGCAACGATACATTGAAAGTAATGTGTAGTAAATAGAGTAAGCTATGCCTAACTTGTGTTGGCAAAAACTGTGCAAAAGCTGGGAACATTGAGCAGAACTGAGCCGAATATAAGACCAGTCTATCAACCTATAACAAGGAACTTAGGAGAGCCAATCGAGCCTCCTGGCGAAAGTACTGCAGCGAAGTCGAAAGCAACTCGGAAGCCTCGCGCTTGCTCAAAGTTCCCTGGAAGATAACACCTACCCTGGGCTATCTGAAGAAAGCCGACCAGTCTTGGACTACGTCCAGTAAAGAGTCGTTGAATCTTCTACTCAACACCCACTTTCCCGGCTGGGACGTAATCAGACCGGAGTACGCTGCGCCTCCGTCTGTTTTTTTAGATCTTCCGGCTCAGGTTCAGGTATCCAGAGCCTGTTGAGTCAGGAGAACATTTCCTGGGCAATCAGGAGCATTAAGCCCTACAAGTCAGCTGGAACAAATGGCGCCATTCCTGTCCAACTGATACACGCAGGGCAAAGAGCTAGCTGAAAAGTATACACAAGGGAGTTTTCTCCTATGGACACCTCCCTGACACCTGGCTTCATACCAAAGTAGTGTTCATACCCAAGGCAGGCAACCCCTCACATGCTGCCCCTAAGGATTTAAGGCCTCTCGTCCTTCCTTCTGAAGACGATGGAACGACTTCTGGGGCTACACATCATTGCGCAAATTCCACCCAGTCTAATCTCTGACTCTCAGCACGCCTACCGGAAGGGAAGATCCACCGAAACGGCCCTACATACGATCACATCAATCATCGAATCGTCTCTTAACTGCAAGGAGTTCGCTCTGGTAGCTTTCTTAGACATAGATGGTGCCTTTAATAACATCCTCCCGACTTCCATCACGGGAGCACTGACGAACCTTGGGATTGATTTCCCGACGGTGAACCTCATCGATCTGATGCTACAATCCAGAACCGTTCAGGCATCACTGGAGGTGTCAACGTCCACTAGGTTTGTTAGCAGGGGCAAGTCGGTGCCCGCAAGTCGGTGTCCTTTCGCCCCTCCTATGGAACTTAGCCGTGAACGAACTGCTGCGGGAAATAGCTGCGTGGAGGCACATTCGGATGATGTCGTCATAGTGTTCTCTGGGAGAATTTCGCAGATGCTGTGTGAGTGTATGACAAATACTCTCAACAAAATGTCAAAATGGACTGACAAATG
The DNA here is from genome assembly GCA_037356375.1 of Drosophila affinis. Taxonomy (NCBI): domain Eukaryota; kingdom Metazoa; phylum Arthropoda; class Insecta; order Diptera; family Drosophilidae; genus Drosophila; species Drosophila affinis. The sequence continues at coordinate 21,643,927 of JAZHFB010000003.1, forward strand.
CGGGTTTGGTGTTAACCCGTCTAAACCAGAACTGGTGCTTTTCTCAAGGAAGTACAAAATTCCGACGCTCAACCCACCCAAACTTAGTGGGAAATCGCTAGTTTTTAGCAACAATGCCAATTATCTTGGCCTGCTCCACAATAGAAAGCTTGACTGGAAACTGAGCATAAAGAACGGGGCGAAAAAAGCCTGTGGCCCTATATACTTGCAGAAAAGCGTTTGGACTGATATGGGGAATGACCCCATACATAGTCCGGTGGCTTTAAACTGCCAGTATTCGACCAATAGTGCTCTATGAAGTGGAGGTGGCCAGCTTTGGACAAGAAAACTTGTCTCACTAAACTCAGCCGAGTTCAACGAATGGCAGAGCTAGGCATGACAGGCGGACTTCGCACTACTCCAGGGGAAGCATGACAGGCGGACTTCGCACTACTCCAAGGCTGGACACCGTTCTGGATCTTCTTCCCGTAGGCCCCATGGGGAAAAAGATGGCGACACTTTCCGCTTTTAGAATGAGAAAAACCAAGCTGTGGAAAACATCCACGACCGGCCACTTGGGAGCTCTGGCGAAATTTCCACACCTTCGAGAGACGAATGATTACTTTTCCTTATGTGGGTCTCCGGGTACAGGAACATCCAGGGGAACGATGCTGCCGACGAACTAGCCAGGCAGGGCACTCCAATGGGAGAGGGAACAGGTAGCGATGCCAATGGCAGGCTACATATGCACGAAATTTTTAAACAACTCGCAGACAGGCGATGGCAGGACCCCATCACCTGCAAAACCTCCAGATTTATATGGCCATGTCGATCAGCAAAACGTTCAGCAGAGCTATGTAGACTAAACAGATTCCAATTTTTTTCACATTCCAGATTTTTCTCTCCGCAGCTACCGCTTGAACCTAACATAACCTAACATAACCTAATATAACCAGATATAAGTTACTTAAACTTATATGAATATAAACTATAATAAAAAAAATAATAATAAATTACTGATAAGCTGAATTCAGGTGGTTATAAATACCAAGTGCTATATGTTTAAGGGTTAGTTCAGGGGATAAGATATGGCAAAGGCTGAGTAATTATAGCATCAAATCCTGAAAGGTTCATGCTGGGCATAGTTTGACCTAATGAAGGGTAATCTGATAGGCCTAAAAGTACGGGTAGAACAAGTGGAAAAGTCAATCTGACTTCAGAGAAATTGGGAGTCCACCACCCCGAGAAGTAGCTTGTGCACATACAATACCCCATTGCCTATTCTGCGGTAAGGTGGCAGGATTCTACCAGAGTCCCAGTGTAAATTACGAAGAGGGAAAATAAAATTTTTTTTTTGCACTGACTAGAGAACAGCTTGTTGCACCTTATACTATGGGCTCTACACTCAGGAACAATACTCCAATATCGGGCGCGAAAACGAAATGTACAATTGTTTGGTCACGTGCGGGTCGTCAAACTGGGGTAGCGACATATCTCCGACGACATATCTCCGCCGTTTCACAAGAGACATATGACATATACGTCATACCTCCGCGTGGAGATATGTCGTCTGAAAACGTCATACCTCCGCGTGGAAATATGCCGTCTGAAAACGTCATACCTCCGCGTGGAGATATAGCCTTTAATAGCCTTTTTACACTACAGTGAGTTACCACATTTATCGATAGGTAACTCAATAACTCAGAATTTGGATTTACACTATGCCAAAGTTGAGTTTTTGAGTTTTGAGTCGCTCCAGTCTACAGCGAAGAGCTTCGCCCCAGCGTAGAACTCTCCGATCTGCCCCACCGCTGCTTTGTACAGCTTTACGGAGACTCATCTTCGCAGGCTACTACTTTGATGTTGCCCTGGAACCACCCCATGTCTTTGCAGACTGGAGGTGGCTCTGGGTCTTTGTCGAGAAACTCGAAGCAGCTGTGGCCAGTGCCGCTTCCACCCACTTCCATTGGCTCTTTGGAATCTTGCCCTCTGCGCTGCCTTTATCGAGGACGCCAATCAGCGTCCTCTGCTTGGCAATCTGCGGGAAGGAGATGTTAGGCATTACCCTTGACCTCTTCGCGGCCGGACCGGGTGTCTCCTGGGACCGTTGTCTCTTTGGTTGTGAGACCATTGTGAAGTGTGGGAGCACCGATGTGGCCAACTCCACCTTCTTAGGCCAGTCCGCTGATGGACTGGCTTCTGTGCTGCCATTTTGCCGACGGAGTATATGCCCTGCACTCCTCCTTTCGGCATATGTATGCTTTTTAGCCCCATCTCCCTCCACCTTACCAGAAGGTCGGGCAGCCGCAATGTTGCTTAGCTGTCTCTCCAAGGTGTCGGTGTTTGGAGCTGGTCCGCCCCCCATACCAGATTCGGGATGGGACCCACTCGGATTCACACCAGCGTTTTCCGCCTTACAGGTCTGTCCTGCTGTTTAGCTGGTTGGGCCGGGCCTTTGGGCCGATGCCTTCCCATGCGGGGGATTGCTCCCATTTGACATTTGGGGTGTCAGACTCTGTTTGGTTTTTTTGTTGTTTTTTTTTTTATTTTGACTTTTATACATCCCACGAGATGCAGAGAAAGGGAACGGTCAGCCCGAGCAGTGATCCAATTTGCCCGGGTAAGTCATCATTAGAACAGTAGGCTGCCAAGTCCCTGAGCTCTCCGTTCGAGACTGGGCTAGTTTTTGAACCGGGCCCCCAGCCAGGCTGACTCTCGGCACGGGTCGAATGACACCTTAGCCCAGCCCGGTGTGAGGTGAGTCTGGAGGATGGGATGTAGGTAGGTAGTGTGTGGGGGGAGTGGGAGAGTGTGAGCTACTCAAACGAGGCGGCACCACAAGCGCATCGTTAGTGTTGCAGTGTAACTTTCAAAAGCTCACGATACCAGCTCACGATACCAAAAGCAAAATACCTAGTACAAGTAACTTGATCTGCCTTTGATGAGACGCTCCTTTTCATTATACTGAAGATTTATTGCTTCTTCTTCGCTAATGATCTCTCTATCTACATTGCTTTTGAGCAAAACAAGCAACTCTGGCCACCGCGTTTCAGCAGCAGACAGAGTGATGAAAAAAAGTCGGTAGGTCGAACTGACGAATCATGGCCATAACCTTCTTCTTTTCTTCCTCCCAATGAGCCGGAGACGAGCGAATATCTCGATGAACCCTATATCCCTCATCGGGGCTAATAAGTTCCGCAATGAAATTCTCATTAAGAGCGTTAGCTGCCGTTACTGCACTGGACGTGCTCCGCTTACGTAAGCAGATAGAAATATTATTGCGAATCTTAATGAGTTCTAACTTCTTATAATTGAAGAACAGTTTATCAGATCTACAACCTCTCCTATCTACATTTCGAAGCTCTGAATTAACAATGGTTGTAAAATTTTCTGAAGATTGTCTCTTGACGCCTGCATTAGTAGTGGGAAAAGATAACTCTTCCGAGTCAATATCTAAAACCATATCAAGAGGTCGTTGTTCTTGCCCTGGTGCGATTTTTATAATCCTATCATCGAATAATACGTTATTTTCAAGCGGACTTCCTGACCACAAGGGTTGAGCTCTTCAGCCTCTACCTCCTGGTTGGGATGGGCTGGCTCTGTGTTTACATTCCTGTCTCTATTTTGCATTCTTTCTAAAAAGACTGCGTCTGCTTGAGATGCTACAAATGGTACAATATCGGATGTGAAACTACGACATTGTTCTTTTTATACGAATCTATTCTAACTCAATAACTAAGTGCTTCAAAAATTTTGGAAGGTCTAATGGTTTCAGCCATGAAGGCATGAAGATACTCTTGTCTACGCTTCAGGTGGAGCTGAATAACCTGAGCTTCATGGAATGCTCGTGGATGCTCCTTCACGATATCACTAACGGAAATAGGGACGTTTACAACTGCTCCTTTAATGGCTTTTTGGCCTCTTCCCCCAGGCAATAATGACTTAATTATCATAAATCGAAGTCGAGGAGAAATAAGTCGTTCCTCTAATGGAGTAAGCCGCTTTAAGCAGTCGGGCAGTTTAGGAAAATCTAGAAAATCATTGAAAAAAAGCTTAGGCTGTTTACGTTTTTTAATGTTGCTGTAGCATGTTCTGCAGAATTTTAATGTTGGGCAGTCAGAAGGGAATTCTAGAAGACTTTCAAGAGCAAAAATTTCAGCCCTAAACTCGCAATCACTTTCTAAAAGGACGCGAGGAAACTTGGAAATTTGTTTGGGGAACCATAGGCCGTTACAAGAAAGGCAAACCTGATCAGGACCCATCTTTATATTCCTATTAAAAGCTACTTTTACAGCTTCTAGGCCACTAAGCCTGATTCTGGGTCCGACATGTGCCCTATCCTCCTGGGAGATATTTGCTCGTACTTGCTGCATTCGGGAGGCGTTTCTTAAATTTAGCTCAGCGCTATTACTGCTATCGCTCCTTATACCTAGTCCTATGAGTTGATAAATATACATAAATTTCTGGTAATATAAAATGTTAACCTTTTTTCCACTTGTACCACACAAATTATATCATCCTATTCTACCTATTCATAGAAACTCTGTACCTATAGTATGTATGAAGAGAATTTTAAATGTTCCTACACCTCACGTTTCTATGCGATATTTGGCCGATGATTGTCAAATGCAACCCTAAGTAATTGGCAATCAGCGAAAAACTGAAATTTACTTCGGAAATGTAAACAATGACTGACAAGAAAAACAATAAACAACAAACAAAATCAAAGCCTGCAAAGTTAAATTTCACTGAATAGTTTTAAAAGAAAAAAAAATGGAATGAGGAGAAGACAAATCTAGTGGAAGTAAGTTTAATGGATATACATATGTATGTATTTGTAATATACTATTTTGATATAAACATTTGGCGTCAATATTTGGCAGGAGAGCGTGGTCGAATTGCGGGGAGAACGCATAAACCTCACGTATAAAGCCCCCCTTAATGAGAAAGGCAGACAGCCAAGTAACTTTAACCCTTTTAAAAAAGCAATATCAAACCCAATTCGTAACTAATCTTAAAAAAAAATGTTTTGTAACATAGCACTTGAATAATAAAAACCAGCAACGAAAAGAGTGGTATTTTTCAGGTAAAATGAGGCTTCAGTCGTGAACAAACCGCTCGATTCTTACAAATGACACCTTAAACAAAGCATAATTAATGTGCCTATCCTATCTTAAATAAAAATTCCGTCTAAGAAATATTTTTTTCCTAAGATTTAAAAGACGAAATTAAAAAAATAGTGCTAAAAATGTTTAAATTTGATTTTGAAAGCTTAATTATTTCCAGACAGTAAGCTGAAGCTAAAAAATGATGCATGGCCGAGGGGGTGCTCGGTCGCTAATATGCGGACTCTGGATACCTGCCGATCTCCAGTTTAAAGTAGGCTTCTCGAAGCAAGCTGGCTATGCCTCGGATGACCGTGTTCTTCCCACCTACTCAATCAATTTCAAATCAAAAAAATATCTCAAAGGAGCTCTGCACTCTTTAAAAAGTGCCGGTGGGAAAAGACAATCTCTTTACATCTGCATCTGTGAATTACCAGCCGGCCAAAGTTAGTAAGAGCCTAGCAAAGGCCCTAGGTAAGCGGCAGCGTTCAGCGGAAGATGCCGCCACACAGGTCCAGCAGGTCAAGCGAACCACGACTCACCTGAGTCACCGCTCGTTCGCCGAGGTGGCGAGAGATAAAACACTCATTGGCGTCCTAGACAGGGCCGCCAGAGATGAGCCTGATGAAAGCCATCGCCTGTTAAAATTCTCAAGCTCGTGAAGGTCTGCAACTCCTGGCCAGAGAAGCCAGGTGTTCCTCGTTATCAACGAGGAGTCGGTAGGCCTGTAGGGCGGGGTGGTGGACTGCGGTTACCAAAAGGTCAAAAGGTCAAGTCCGACTTCAAAGAAAGCAATCAGAAAGCAGCGGTCGAGCCAGACCTGGAGCCCGCGGAGCCACTGGCAAAACTGGCCAAACTAATATCCGACACGATGTCTATGGTGTCAGACGATATCCATCCTGGGTAGCTACGACTCGGATGGAAGCGACCTGGCCAGGGACCTTATGCTGATCTATCTTGAGAAGGAACAGCGATCTCCAAAAGACAGTCGTGGTGGCGAATTTAAGGAATGTCACTGAAAATCCTGCAAATAAACCTCCACTACTGTAAGACAGTATGCTCTGCCTTCCTGCTCCACTTAGCCAATGGTAGAGCAGACATAGTGGGCTCATTCAGGAGCCCTGGATCCTTGAAAACAGGGTTTTCGGTCTGAGGAACCAAAACTACAAGCTATACGTAGCTGAAAACACTGGTAAGACGCGTACCTGTATTCTCGCAAAAAGAGAGTTGCACTAATTTTTGTTCCCAAATTTCAGCTATGAAGACCACACAGCAGTGCGCCTTGAAGGAGCGTCCAACTCCTCACGCGCTTCTCCACGCGCTCATCGCCAGCTGTGAGGCCACAGTCACAGGACCCGTCTTGTTAGAATTTTTACCGAAACCTGTAGAAAGTCACTAGATAAATCCTGCCCCTCTAGTAAAATTAGAGACCTGAAGAAACCTGAATGGTTGACTCCGTAACTAGGGGAACTCCACAAAGCCTCGCGGAGACTGTTCAATATGGCTGTTCAGAAAGTGAGCTTCTTCAGCAGCTTTTTTTCGAGAAATTTAATTAAAATGCTACTGGCTCGTTTTCAATGTATTATATTCGTGTACGTTCGTTTTATTTTCCTTGTACTTTGTAATACGAGAGATGCAACAATAACACAAAAGTCACAGTGCCAACAAAACAAAAAGGAATGAAACGACGTTTGCTCAAGAAGACGATCAATTCTGCTCTGTCTTCTGCTGTGCTGATGAGCCTCCCTCACAACTCTTGTCGGACGACGAACTTAGGGAAAGGGCGATGTAGCGATTGAGAGCATATGGCGTAGGGCAGCAGCAGCAACGATACATTGAAAGTAATGTGTAGTAAATAGAGTAAGCTATGCCTAACTTGTGTTGGCAAAAACTGTGCAAAAGCTGGGAACATTGAGCAGAACTGAGCCGAATATAAGACCAGTCTATCAACCTATAACAAGGAACTTAGGAGAGCCAATCGGGCCTCCTGGCGAAAGTACTGCAGCGAAGTCGAAAGCAACTCGGAAGCCTCGCGCTTGCTCAAAGTTCCCTGGAAGATAACACCTACCCTGGGCTATCTGAAGAAAGCCGACCAGTCTTGGACTACGTCCAGTAAAGAGTCGTTGAATCTTCTACTCAACACCCACTTTCCCGGCTGGGACGTAATCAGACCGGAGTACGCTGCGCCTCCGTCTGTTTTTTTAGATCTTCCGGCTCAGGTTCAGGTATCCAGAGCCTGTTGAGTCAGGAGAACATTTCCTGGGCAATCAGGAGCATTAAGCCCTACAAGTCAGCTGGAACAAATGGCGCCATTCCTGTCCAACTGATACACGCAGGGCAAAGAGCTAGCTGAAAAGTATACACAAGGGAGTTTTCTCCTATGGACACCTCCCTGACACCTGGCTTCATACCAAAGTAGTGTTCATACCCAAGGCAGGCAACCCCTCACATGCTGCCCCTAAGGATTTAAGGCCTCTCGTCCTTCCTTCTGAAGACGATGGAACGACTTCTGGGGCTACACATCATTGCGCAAATTCCACCCAGTCTAATCTCTGACTCTCAGCACGCCTACCGGAAGGGAAGATCCACCGAAACGGCCCTACATACGATCACATCAATCATCGAATCGTCTCTTAACTGCAAGGAGTTCGCTCTGGTAGCTTTCTTAGACATAGATGGTGCCTTTAATAACATCCTCCCGACTTCCATCACGGGAGCACTGACGAACCTTGGGATTGATTTCCCGACGGTGAACCTCATCGATCTGATGCTACAATCCAGAACCGTTCAGGCATCACTGGAGGTGTCAACGTCCACTAGGTTTGTTAGCAGGGGCAAGTCGGTGCCCGCAAGTCGGTGTCCTTTCGCCCCTCCTATGGAACTTAGCCGTGAACGAACTGCTGCGGGAAATAGCTGCGTGGAGGCACATTCGGATGATGTCGTCATAGTGTTCTCTGGGAGAATTTCGCAGATGCTGTGTGAGTGTATGACAAATACTCTCAACAAAATGTCAAAATGGACTGACAAATGCGGGTTTGGTGTTAACCCGTCTAAACCAGAACTGGTGCTTTTCTCAAGGAAGTACAAAATTCCGACGCTCAACCCACCCAAACTTAGTGGGAAATCGCTAGTTTTTAGCAACAATGCCAATTATCTTGGCCTGCTCCACAATAGAAAGCTTGACTGGAAACTGAGCATAAAGAACGGGGCGAAAAAAGCCTGTGGCCCTATATACTTGCAGAAAAGCGTTTGGACTGATATGGGGAATGACCCCATACATAGTCCGGTGGCTTTAAACTGCCAGTATTCGACCAATAGTGCTCTATGAAGTGGAGGTGGCCAGCTTTGGACAAGAAAACTTGTCTCACTAAACTCAGCCGAGTTCAACGAATGGCAGAGCTAGGCATGACAGGCGGACTTCGCACTACTCCAGGGGAAGCATGACAGGCGGACTTCGCACTACTCCAAGGCTGGACACCGTTCTGGATCTTCTTCCCGTAGGCCCCATGGGGAAAAAGATGGCGACACTTTCCGCTTTTAGAATGAGAAAAACCAAGCTGTGGAAAACATCCACGACCGGCCACTTGGGAGCTCTGGCGAAATTTCCACACCTTCGAGAGACGAATGATTACTTTTCCTTATGTGGGTCTCCGGGTACAGGAACATCCAGGGGAACGATGCTGCCGACGAACTAGCCAGGCAGGGCACTCCAATGGGAGAGGGAACAGGTAGCGATGCCAATGGCAGGCTACATATGCACGAAATTTTTAAACAACTCGCAGACAGGCGATGGCAGGACCCCATCACCTGCAAAACCTCCAGATTTATATGGCCATGTCGATCAGCAAAACGTTCAGCAGAGCTATGTAGACTAAACAGATTCCAATTTTTTTCACATTCCAGATTTTTCTCTCCGCAGCTACCGCTTGAACCTAACATAACCTAACATAACCTAATATAACCAGATATAAGTTACTTAAACTTATATGAATATAAACTATAATAAAAAAAATAATAATAAATTACTGATAAGCTGAATTCAGGTGGTTATAAATACCAAGTGCTATATGTTTAAGGGTTAGTTCAGGGGATAAGATATGGCAAAGGCTGAGTAATTATAGCATCAAATCCTGAAAGGTTCATGCTGGGCATAGTTTGACCTAATGAAGGGTAATCTGATAGGCCTAAAAGTACGGGTAGAACAAGTGGAAAAGTCAATCTGACTTCAGAGAAATTGGGAGTCCACCACCCCGAGAAGTAGCTTGTGCACATACAATACCCCATTGCCTATTCTGCGGTAAGGTGGCAGGATTCTACCAGAGTCCCAGTGTAAATTACGAAGAGGGAAAATAAAATTTTTTTTTTGCACTGACTAGAGAACAGCTTGTTGCACCTTATACTATGGGCTCTACACTCAGGAACAATACTCCAATATCGGGCGCGAAAACGAAATGTACAATTGTTTGGTCACGTGCGGGTCGTCAAACTGGGGTAGCGACATATCTCCGACGACATATCTCCGCCGTTTCACAAGAGACATATGACATATACGTCATACCTCCGCGTGGAGATATGTCGTCTGAAAACGTCATACCTCCGCGTGGAAATATGCCGTCTGAAAACGTCATACCTCCGCGTGGAGATATGTCGTCTGAAAACGTCATATCTCCGCGTGGAGATATGTCGTTTGTGGAACGGCGGAGATATGTCGTTTCAAAACGTCATATCTCCGCGCGGACATACATACGTCGTTTTGAGACACGGCGGAGATATGTCGTTTAAAAAAACACATCTCCGCATTTGTATCTCTATTCGTTTGTAAACGACTTAAGTCCGCCAGAAAAAACTTAACAAATTTCGAAAGTAAAATACACTGTTTTTACAGAATTTCTTTTGTACCATAAATTTAATGAAATTAATAGCCTTTTTACACTACAGTGAGTTACCACATTTATCGATAGGTAACTCAATAACTCAGAATTTGGATTTACACTATGCCAAAGTTGAGTTTTTGAGTTTTGAGTCGCTCCAGTCTACAGCGAAGAGCTTCGCCCCAGCGTAGAACTCTCCGATCTGCCCCACCGCTGCTTTGTACAGCTTTACGGAGACTCATCTTCGCAGGCTACTACTTTGATGTTGCCCTGGAACCACCCCATGTCTTTGCAGACTGGAGGTGGCTCTGGGTCTTTGTCGAGAAACTCGAAGCAGCTGTGGCCAGTGCCGCTTCCACCCACTTCCATTGGCTCTTTGGAATCTTGCCCTCTGCGCTGCCTTTATCGAGGACGCCAATCAGCGTCCTCTGCTTGGCAATCTGCGGGAAGGAGATGTTAGGCATTACCCTTGACCTCTTCGCGGCCGGACCGGGTGTCTCCTGGGACCGTTGTCTCTTTGGTTGTGAGACCATTGTGAAGTGTGGGAGCACCGATGTGGCCAACTCCACCTTCTTAGGCCAGTCCGCTGATGGACTGGCTTCTGTGCTGCCATTTTGCCGACGGAGTATATGCCCTGCACTCCTCCTTTCGGCATATGTATGCTTTTTAGCCCCATCTCCCTCCACCTTACCAGAAGGTCGGGCAGCCGCAATGTTGCTTAGCTGCCTCTCCAAGGTGTCGGTGTTTGGAGCTGGTCCGCCCCCCATACCAGATTCGGGATGGGACCCACTCGGATTCACACCAGCGCTTTCCGCCTTACAGGTCTGTCCTGCTGTTTAGCTGGTTGGGCCGGGCCTTTGGGCCGATGCCTTCCCATGCGGGGGATTGCTCCCATTTGACATTTGGGGTGTCAGACTTTGTTTGGTTTTTTTGTTGTTTTTTTTTTTATTTTGACTTTTATACATCCCACGAGATGCAGAGAAAGGGAACGGTCAGCCCGAGCAGAGATCCAATTTGCCCGGGTAAGTCATCATTAGAACAGTAGGCTGCCAAGTCCCTGAGCTCTCCGTTCGAGACTGGGCTAGTTTTTGAACCGGGCCCCCAGCCAGGCTGACTCTCGGCACGGGTCGAATGACACCTTAGCCCAGCCCGGTGTGAGGTGAGTCTGGAGGATGGGATGTAGGTAGGTAGTGTGTGGGGGGAGTGGGAGAGTGTGAGCTACTTAAACGAGGCGGCACCACAAGCGCATCGTTAGTGTTGCAGTGTAACTTTCAAAAGCTCACGATACCAGCTCACGATACCAAAAGCAAAATACCTAGTACAAGTAACTTGATCTGCCTTTGATGAGACGCTCCTTTTCATTATACTGAAGATTTATTGCTTCTTCTTCGCTAATGATCTCTCTATCTACATTGCTTTTGAGCAAAACAAGCAACTCTGGCCACCGCGTTTCAGCAGCAGACAGAGTGATGAAAAAAAGTCGGTAGGTCGAACTGACGAATCATGGCCATAACCTTCTTCTTTTCTTCCTCCCAATGAGCCGGAGACGAGCGAATATCTCGATGAACCCTATATCCCTCATCGGGGCTAATAAGTTCCGCAATGAAATTCTCATTAAGAGCGTTAGCTGCCGTTACTGCACTGGACGTGCTCCGCTTACGTAAGCAGATAGAAATATTATTGCGAATCTTAATGAGTTCTAACTTCTTATAATTGAAGAACAGTTTATCAGATCTACAACCTCTCCTATCTACATTTCGAAGCTCTGAATTAACAATGGTTGTAAAATTTTCTGAAGATTGTCTCTTGACGCCTGCATTAGTAGTGGGAAAAGATAACTCTTCCGAGTCAATATCTAAAACCATATCAAGAGGTCGTTGTTCTTGCCCTGGTGCGATTTTTATAATCCTATCATCGAATAATACGTTATTTTCAAGCGGACTTCCTGACCACAAGGGTTGAGCTCTTCAGCCTCTACCTCCTGGTTGGGATGGGCTGGCTCTGTGTTTACATTCCTGTCTCTATTTTGCATTCTTTCTAAAAAGACTGCGTCTGCTTGAGATGCTACAAATGGTACAATATCGGATGTGAAACTACGACATTGTTCTTTTTATACGAATCTATTCTAACTAAATAACTAAGTGCTTCAAAAATTTTGGAAGGTCTAATGGTTTCAGCCATGAAGGCATGAAGATACTCTTGTCTACGCTTCAGGTGGAGCTGAATAACCTGAGCTTCATGGAATGCTCGTGGAAGCTCCTTCACGATATCACTAACGGAAATAGGGACGTTTACAACTGCTCCTTTAATGGCTTTTTGGCCTCTTCCCCCAGGCAATAATGACTTAATTATCATAAATCGAAGTCGAGGAGAAATAAGTCGTTCCTCTAATGGAGTAAGCCGCTTTAAGCAGTCGGGCAGTTTAGGAAAATCTAGAAAATCATTGAAAAAAAGCTTAGGCTGTTTACGTTTTTTAATGTTGCTGTAGCATGTTCTGCAGAATTTTAATGTTGGGCAGTCAGAAGGGAATTCTAGAAGACTTTCAAGAGCAAAAATTTCAGCCCTAAACTCGCAATCACTTTCTAAAAGGACGCGAGGAAACTTGGAAATTTGTTTGGGGAACCATAGGCCGTTACAAGAAAGGCAAACCTGATCAGGACCCATCTTTATATTCCTATTAAAAGCTACTTTTACAGCTTCTAGGCCACTAAGCCTGATTCTGGGTCCGACATGTGCCCTATCCTCCTAGGAGATATTTGCTCGTACTTGCTGCATTCGGGAGGCGTTTCTTAAATTTAGCTCAGCGCTATTACTGCTATCGCTCCTATATTGGCTAACTCTCTGACTTACAGCTCTGGCAGCGTCAATTGCTGACTGTCGAGCTGCGACACGAGCAGATTGGCGTGCTAGAGTGTCTCTCGCTCGCGAGATACTTCTACGATCTACTAAACTCCTTTCTTGGACCCTACGAACTCTATCCTGCTCTCTTTCTAGTATCCGTCTCCTTTCATTATTTCTACGTATGCGCTGTCGCCTCTCTGTATTTGTCTTTTGCTCCTCCCATCTGTGGGTCCTGTCTCCGTCTGGAGCGAAGCAGAGTATTGGCCACTTTCTCCTCCCGTCTAACCTGTGCGTCTGTTCGTCTCTGTATATGTCCTACTGTATTCTGTGCCTGCTCTGTAGCCCTATAGTCCACGTTCTGTCTTCGTCTAGACCTACGCAGAGTATTGGCCACTTGCTCCTCATGTCTTATCTGCGCGTCTTCTCGTCTAACTGTATGTTCGGCACTATTCTAGGTCTGTTCTCGGGCCCTATACCTTTGGTTGCGTCTTCGTCTGGACCGACGGTTAGTATAGCCCACTTGTCGTCTGTTCTGTACGTTTAGCGCAACACTATTTCCCTCGGCATTCTGTTCGCCAGCGACGGCTGCCAGCTCTTCCTGACCAACACCTGAATCCTGCCTATCAGTCACTTGATTTTGTTCCTCATTCTGTCCGGCTCTGTCTGAGCCGTTTCTATGTATACCCCTTCAAATTCTATTCCCATTGTTTGGGGTAGTAGATGGTTAAGATTTTGCGAGGGCGCTCTCTTAGCTTCTCTCTATCTCTCTTTCTCTCTCTCTAATTGACACTGTTCACAAAAGAGACATACAAGGTGAATTTAGTTATGAGGTGACGTTGTCTGTGGGGAGGACCTACTCTACTCTACTATTCTACTCTACTCTACTTTACTCTATTTCGGCGCTCAGCAATGGTTCGCGAAAGAGAGCAGATTTTTTCATTCCTTCCACATGCATTTTTCCCTCCCCTTGCTGTAACGGATAAAAAATAGTTTACTACGAAGATGAGTGGGGAAGGGGGTGAGAGGGAGATCTTGGTAAGTCATGCAAACAGCGCATCGCGATCCCTTTTTTTGTCTTTGTCAGAAGGTGGAAGGAGAAATAGAGAGAGAAAGAGAGGTACCCCTCCCCTACCTATAGCGGCCTATCCAATCAGAATATGCAAATAAGCCCGAATCCGAGCTGTTGGAAGAAGAGGAGGCGGTGTTGGTAGAGGAAGCTCACCTGGAAAATAAGCCCCGACTGAGTTGCTGGAACTGCGGCCAGGTCGACCATGGTTTTCGGGACTGCGTGGCGAAGGAACGGAGGATATTTTGTTACCGCTGCGGGAAGCTGGACATGAAAATTCACCATATCGATGGAAGCGGAAACCGCCATACATTCCCTGAAGAAGGCGCTCACCACGGCCCCAGTATTGATACATGCCGATTTTAAACATCCATTTTACATCCAGTGCGTTGCCTCCAATTTCGGAGTCGGAGCAGTACTGTTTCAGCTGGATGACGGAAAGGCAGAGCGGCCGGTGGCCTTCTTTTACTCCAAGTTAAACAAGCGCCAGCTAAATTATTTAGTGACCGAGAACGATTGCTTAGCTGCGGTGTTGGCAATAGAAAAATTCAGGGCTTACGTAGAATTAATGCCGTTTACGGTAATCACCGATCATGCCAGCCTGAAATGGCTAATGTCTCTAAAAGACCTGAACGGGAGGTTGGCAAGATGGTCCTTGCTCCTGCGGAGGTTTGATTTTCAGATTGAACATTGCTAGGGAGCCGAGAACATCGTGGCGGATACGTTCTCACGTTGCATTAAAGAGGTGCACTTGGACCCATCTGAGATTCTCGGGCTCCAGACGACCGAATTCGAAGCTGAAGATTATAAAGAGATGAGAGAGGAGATAAAAAGTAATCAAGAGTTGTTGCCAGACTCACTAGTGGAGGGAAGCCTGATCTTCAAGCGGATGTCCTTCGCTGACGACCAAGCAGAGGGTTCCATATGGAAATTGTGGATTCCCGCGGGCTTGACCGCCACTTGCGTCACCCACGTAGACCATAAAGCGGGGCACGGTGGGATGAAGAAGACGCTCCATCGTCTGAAAAGACTTTATTACTGGCCATTATTACTACCTTATAAGTACGTGAGTACATACGGAGCTGCACCAAATGTAAGAAGTCCAAGGCACCGAATTACCGCAGCCAGGTAGAGATCAGAAAGGGGGTGGTCGCGGAGAGGCCATTTCAGAAGCTCTACGTTGACTTTCTGGGAAAGTATCCCCGATCTAAAAGGGGACAGGCCTGGATTTTCGTCGTGGTGGGCCACTTCTCCAAGTTAACCTTCCTGAAAGCAATAAGACCGCGGCGAATGTAGTGCAATTCCTGGTGCAGAAAGTTTTTTACAAATTTGGGGTACCCGAGGTGATTCACTCGGACAACGGGAATCAGTTGCTGCCGAAGACGTTCCAGGACGTGGTAAGTGTCTTCGGGGTTAGACACCTGCGCACGGCAGTCTACTCGCCGCAAAGCAATGCAGCTGAGAGGGTGAACCGGACGGTATTGGCTGCGATAAGGACATACTTAGAGAAGGATCACCGAGACTGGGATATGTACTTACCGGCGATCGAAGTATCCATCCGCGACTCGGTACATGAAGCCACCAGCGTTACACCTTTTTTCGCTGTGTTCGGGCAGCAAATTTTCCTGAATGGAAATTGTTACAAATTGGCGAGGAAGCTGCTGTCCTTGACGGAGCATGAGGTACAAGCCCTAGATCCTATCCTAACATATGAGCGCAGCAGCCACCGCTACAAGAAACGGGCGCGCACATTCTTTGCCAAACCTGGGCAGGAAGTCTACAGGCGCAACTTCACGCTCAGAAACTTCAGCAAAAACTACAATGCTAAGTTCGCTCGCAAATACATAAGGTGTCGCGTCGTGTGCCTAGTTAGGAACAATGCCTAAGAGCTGGAGGATGTGGCGGGGAGGCCTGTGGGGTTTTTTCACGTCAAAGACTTCAAAAATATGAATAAAGTCTGGAAGAAGAAGAAGAGACATTAGATCAGATCCTCTCCCTGGGAACCTGGGAATAGCGTTCGTGTATGCCTACGTTGGGCGCTGCAAGAGGCCCGTTGATAGCACACTGCAAGACCGAAGAAGCTAACTCGAAAAGAGGGTTACTCCTTCGATGGTTGCGAATAATTCTATGCGTCCAATGTTTGCACGAATTTTCGCTAGGTGTTGCATTCGAAGGTCATCGATTACTGAAAATCGGTGAGAACCGAAAGGGTAAAAGTCACGAACCGGTTGGCAGGGCAACCAAGTTCAAGAGCAATAGAAGAGAGTAGATTAGCGGCCGGTCACCGAGAAGGTATATAGGGGATACTAAGCCTAGTGGGAGCAGAGACCAAAAAATCAGTCAGCGGAGACCCAGACGGAGGTGCTTCTTGTTTTGCGCGGAAGTAAAATTAAAAGTGAAAGTGAAAGTTTTCAAAGTGAGTGGGATGAGGATGGAGTAGTAGCCACGATACCACAATACCATTACAGAAGACTGGGATCAGGAAAAGAGGAGGATTCAGAGCTGACCAAGAGGAAAAGGAGTCGATCCAACAAAATAGTCAAGTGAGTCCGCTCCATAGGAAGGGGGATAAAAGGGAGAAATTTTATTTTTTTGTATTTGTCTTGGAAACTCATAGGGGATCGTGTCCGGTTCCTTCCTACGGATCACCGTTTTTGGGTCTCAGGATAGCCCTCTCGTATAATTATTCCTGGTCCTCAGCTCTGCTCGGGAGTGGCCAAAAGGGGAGCAAATCTAAACAATTTGAGGGGCAAGTCGGTGCCCGCAAGTCGATGTCCTTTCGCCCCTCCTATGGAACTTAGCCGTGAACGAACTGCTGCGGGAAATAGCTGCGTGGAGGCACATTCGGATGATGTCGTCATAGTGTTCTCTGGGAGAATTTCGCGGATGCTGTGTGAGTGTATGACAAATACTCTCAACAAAATGTCAAAATGGACTGACAAATGCGGGTTTGGTGTTAACCCGTCTAAACCAGAACTGGTGCTTTTCTCAAGGAAATACAAAATTCCGACGCTCAACCCACCCAAACTTAGTGGGAAATCGCTAGTTTTTAGCAACAATGCCAATTATCTTGGCCTGCTCCACAATAGAAAGCTTGACTGGAAACTGAGCATAAAGAACGGGGCGAAAAAAGCCTGTGGCCCTATATACTTGCAGAAAAGCGTTTGGACTGATATGGGGAATGACCCCATACATAGTCCGGTGGCTTTAAATTGCCAGTATTCGACCAATAGTGCTCTATGAAGTGGAGGTGGCCAGCTTTGGACAAGAAAACTTGTCTCACTAAACTCAGCCGAGTTCAACGAATGGCAGAGCTAGGCATGACAGGCGGACTTCGCACTACTCCAGGGGAAGCATGACAGGCGGACTTCGCACTACTCCAAGGCTGGACACCGTTCTGGATCTTCTTCCCGTAGGCCCCATGGGGAAAAAGATGGCGACACTTTCCGCTTTTAGAATGAGAAAAACCAAGCTGTGGAAAACATCCACGACCGGCCACTTGGGAGCTCTGGCGAAATTTCCACACCTTCGAGAGACGAATGATTACTTTTCCTTATGTGGGTCTCCGGGTACAGGAACATCCAGGGGAACGATGCTGCCGACGAACTAGCCAGGCAGGGCACTCCAATGGGAGAGGGAACAGGTAGCGATGCCAATGGCAGGCTACATATGCACGAAATTTTTAAACAACTCGCAGACAGGCGATGGCAGGACCCCATCACCTGCAAAACCTCCAGATTTATATGGCCATGTCGATCAGCAAAACGTTCAGCAGAGCTATGTAGACTAAACAGATTCCAATTTTTTTCACATTCCAGATTTTTCTCTCCGCAGCTACCGCTTGAACCTAACATAACCTAACATAACCTAATATAACCAGATATAAGTTACTTAAACTTATATGAATATAAACTATAATAAAAAAAATAATAATAAATTACTGATAAGCTGAATTCAGGTGGTTATAAATACCAAGTGCTATATGTTTAAGGGTTAGTTCAGGGGATAAGATATGGCAAAGGCTGAGTAATTATAGCATCAAATCCTGAAAGGTTCATGCTGGGCATAGTTTGACCTAATGAAGGGTAATTTGATAGGCCTAAAAGTACGGGTAGAACAAGTGGAAAAGTCAATCTGACTTCAGAGAAATTGGGAGTCCACCACCCCGAGAAGTAGCTTGTGCACATACAATACCCCATTGCCTATTCTGCGGTAAGGTGGCAGGATTCTACCAGAGTCCCAGTGTAAATTACGAAGAGGGAAAATAAAATTTTTTTTTTTGCACTGACTAGAGAACAGCTTGTTGCACCTTATACTATGGGCTCTACACTCAGGAACAATACTCCAATATCGGGCGCGAAAACGAAATGTACAATTGTTTGGTCACGTGCGGGTCGTCAAACTGGGGTAGCGACATATCTCCGACGACATATCTCCGCCGTTTCACAAGAGACATATGACATATACGTCATACCTCCGCGTGGAGATATGTCGTCTGAAAACGTCATATCTCCGCGCGGAGATATGTCGTTTGTGGAACGGCGGAGATATGTCGTTTCAAAACGTCATATCTCCGCGCGGACATACATACGTCGTTTTGAGACACGGCGGAGATATGTCGTTTAAAAAAACACATCTCCGCATTTGTATCTCTATTCGTTTGTAAACGACTTAAGTCCGCCAGAAAAAACTTAACAAATTTCGAAAGTAAAATACACTGTTTTTACAGAATTTCTTTTGTACCATAAATTTAATGAAATTAATAGCCTTTTTACACTACAGTGAGTTACCACATTTATCGATAGGTAACTCAATAACTCAGAATTTGGATTTACACTATGCCAAAGTTGAGTTTTTGAGTTTTGAGTCGCTCCAGTCTACAGCGAAGAGCTTCGCCCCAGCGTAGAACTCTCCGATCTGCCCCACCGCTGCTTTGTACAGCTTTACGGAGACTCATCTTCGCAGGCTACTACTTTGATGTTGCCCTGGAACCACCCCATGTCCTTGCAGACTGGAGGTGGCTCTGGGTCTTTGTCGAGAAACTCGAAGCAGCTGTGGCCAGTGCCGCTTCCACCCACTTCCATTGGCTCTTTGGAATCTTGCCCTCTGCGCTGCCTTTATCGAGGACGCCAATCAGCGTCCTCTGCTTGGCAATCTGCGGGAAGGAGATGTTAGGCATTACCCTTGACCTCTTCGCGGCCGGACCGGGTGTCTCCTGGGACCGTTGTCTCTTTGGTTGTGAGACCATTGTGAAGTGTGGGATAAAGCGGATAAAGCGAATCTTAATGAGTTCTAACTTCTTATAATTGAAGAACAGTTTATCAGATCTACAACCTCTCCTATCTACATTTCGAAGCTCTGAATTAACAATGGTTGTAAAATTTTCTGAAGATTGTCTCTTGACGCCTGCATTAGTAGTGGGAAAAGATAACTCTTCCGAGTCAATATCTAAAACCATATCAAGAGGTCGTTGTTCTTGCCCTGGTGCGATTTTTATAATCCTATCATCGAATAATACGTTATTTTCAAGCGGACTTCCTGACCACAAGGGCTGAGCTCTTCAGCCTCTACCTCCTGGTTGGGATGGGCTGGCTCTGTGTTTACATTCCTGTCTCTATTTTGCATTCTTTCTAAAAAGACTGCGTCTGCTTGAGATGCTACAAATGGTACAATATCGGATGTGAAACTACGACATTGTTCTTTTTATACGAATCTATTCTAACTCAATAACTAAGTGCTTCAAAAATTTTGGAAGGTCTAATGGTTTCAGCCATGAAGGCATGAAGATACTCTTGTCTACGCTTCAGGTGGAGCTGAATAACCTGAGCTTCATGGAATGCTCGTGGATGCTCCTTCACGATATCACTAACGGAAATAGGGACGTTTACAACTGCTCCTTTAATGGCTTTTTGGCCTCTTCCCCCAGGCAATAATGACTTAATTATCATAAATCGAAGTCGAGGAGAAATAAGTCGTTCCTCTAATGGAGTAAGCCGCTTTAAGCAGTCGGGCAGTTTAGGAAAATCTAGAAAATCATTGAAAAAAAGCTTAGGCTGTTTACGTTTTTTAATGTTGCTGTAGCATGTTCTGCAGAATTTTAATGTTGGGCAGTCAGAAGGGAATTCTAGAAGACTTTCAAGAGCAAAAATTTCAGCCCTAAACTCGCAATCACTTTCTAAAAGGACGCGAGGAAACTTGGAAATTTGTTTGGGGAACCATAGGCCGTTACAAGAAAGGCAAACCTGATCAGGACCCATCTTTATATTCCTATTAAAAGCTACTTTTACAGCTTCTAGGCCACTAAGCCTGATTCTGGGTCCGACATGTGCCCTATCCTCCTGGGAGATATTTGCTCGTACTTGCTGCATTCGGGAGGCGTTTCTTAAATTTAGCTCAGCGCTATTACTGCTATCGCTCCTATATTGGCTAACTCTCTGACTTACAGCTCTGGCAGCGTCAATTGCTGACTGTCGAGCTGCGACACGAGCAGATTGGCGTGCTAGAGTGTCTCTCGCTCGCGAGATACTTCTACGATCTACTAAACTCCTTTCTTGGACCCTACGAACTCTATCCTGCTCTCTTTCTAGTATCCGTCTCCTTTCATTATTTCTACGTATGCGCTGTCGCCTCTCTGTATTTGTCTTTTGCTCCTCCCATCTGTGGGTCCTGTCTCCGTCTGGAGCGAAGCAGAGTATTGGCCACTTTCTCCTCCCGTCTAACCTGTGCGTCTGTTCGTCTCTGTATATGTCCTACTGTATTCTGTGCCTGCTCTGTAGCCCTATAGTCCACGTTCTGTCTTCGTCTAGACCTACGCAGAGTATTGGCCACTTGCTCCTCATGTCTTATCTGCGCGTCTTCTCGTCTAACTGTATGTTCGGCACTATTCTAGGTCTGTTCTCGGGCCCTATACCTTTGGTTGCGTCTTCGTCTGGACCGACGGTTAGTATAGCCCACTTGTCGTCTGTTCTGTACGTTTAGCGCAACACTATTTCCCTCGGCATTCTGTTCGCCAGCGACGGCTGCCAGCTCTTCCTGACCAACACCTGAATCCTGCCTATCAGTCACTTGATTTTGTTCCTCATTCTGTCCGGCTCTGTCTGAGCCGTTTCTATGTATACCCCTTCAAATTCTATTCCCATTGTTTGGGGTAGTAGATGGTTAAGATTTTGCGAGGGCGCTCTCTTAGCTTCTCTCTATCTCTCTTTCTCTCTCTCTAATTGACACTGTTCACAAAAGAGACATACAAGGTGAATTTAGTTATGAGGTGACGTTGTCTGTGGGGAGGACCTACTCTACTCTACTATTCTACTCTACTCTACTTTACTCTATTTCGGCGCTCAGCAATGGTTCGCGAAAGAGAGCAGATTTTTTCATTCCTTCCACATGCATTTTTCCCTCCCCTTGCTGTAACGGATAAAAAATAGTTTACTACGAAGATGAGTGGGGAAGGGGGTGAGAGGGAGATCTTGGTAAGTCATGCAAACAGCGCATCGCGATCCCTTTTTTTGTCTTTGTCAGAAGGTGGAAGGAGAAATAGAGAGAGAAAGAGAGGTACCCCTCCCCTACCTATAGCGGCCTATCCAATCAGAATATGCAAATAAGCCCGAATCCGAGCTGTTGGAAGAAGAGGAGGCGGTGTTGGTAGAGGAAGCTCACCTGGAAAATAAGCCCCGACTGAGTTGCTGGAACTGCGGCCAGGTCGACCATGGTTTTCGGGACTGCGTGGCGAAGGAACGGAGGATATTTTGTTACCGCTGCGGGAAGCTGGACATGAAAATTCACCATATCGATGGAAGCGGAAACCGCCATACATTCCCTGAAGAAGGCGCTCACCACGGCCCCAGTATTGATACATGCCGATTTTAAACATCCATTTTACATCCAGTGCGTTGCCTCCAATTTCGGAGTCGGAGCAGTACTGTTTCAGCTGGATGACGGAAAGGCAGAGCGGCCGGTGGCCTTCTTTTACTCCAAGTTAAACAAGCGCCAGCTAAATTATTTAGTGACCGAGAACGATTGCTTAGCTGCGGTGTTGGCAATAGAAAAATTCAGGGCTTACGTAGAATTAATGCCGTTTACGGTAATCACCGATCATGCCAGCCTGAAATGGCTAATGTCTCTAAAAGACCTGAACGGGAGGTTGGCAAGATGGTCCTTGCTCCTGCGGAGGTTTGATTTTCAGATTGAACATTGCTAGGGAGCCGAGAACATCGTGGCGGATACGTTCTCACGTTGCATTAAAGAGGTGCACTTGGACCCATCTGAGATTCTCGGGCTCCAGACGACCGAATTCGAAGCTGAAGATTATAAAGAGATGAGAGAGGAGATAAAAAGTAATCAAGAGTTGTTGCCAGACTCACTAGTGGAGGGAAGCCTGATCTTCAAGCGGATGTCCTTCGCTGACGACCAAGCAGAGGGTTCCATATGGAAATTGTGGATTCCCGCGGGCTTGACCGCCACTTGCGTCACCCACGTAGACCATAAAGCGGGGCACGGTGGGATGAAGAAGACGCTCCATCGTCTGAAAAGACTTTATTACTGGCCATTATTACTACCTTATAAGTACGTGAGTACATACGGAGCTGCACCAAATGTAAGAAGTCCAAGGCACCGAATTACCGCAGCCAGGTAGAGATCAGAAAGGGGGTGGTCGCGGAGAGGCCATTTCAGAAGCTCTACGTTGACTTTCTGGGAAAGTATCCCCGATCTAAAAGGGGACAGGCCTGGATTTTCGTCGTGGTGGGCCACTTCTCCAAGTTAACCTTCCTGAAAGCAATAAGACCGCGGCGAATGTAGTGCAATTCCTGGTGCAGAAAGTTTTTTACAAATTTGGGGTACCCGAGGTGATTCACTCGGACAACGGGAATCAGTTGCTGCCGAAGACGTTCCAGGACGTGGTAAGTGTCTTCGGGGTTAGACACCTGCGCACGGCAGTCTACTCGCCGCAAAGCAATGCAGCTGAGAGGGTGAACCGGACGGTATTGGCTGCGATAAGGACATACTTAGAGAAGGATCACCGAGACTGGGATATGTACTTACCGGCGATCGAAGTATCCATCCGCGACTCGGTACATGAAGCCACCAGCGTTACACCTTTTTTCGCTGTGTTCGGGCAGCAAATTTTCCTGAATGGAAATTGTTACAAATTGGCGAGGAAGCTGCTGTCCTTGACGGAGCATGAGGTACAAGCCCTAGATCCTATCCTAACATATGAGCGCAGCAGCCACCGCTACAAGAAACGGGCGCGCACATTCTTTGCCAAACCTGGGCAGGAAGTCTACAGGCGCAACTTCACGCTCAGAAACTTCAGCAAAAACTACAATGCTAAGTTCGCTCGCAAATACATAAGGTGTCGCGTCGTGTGCCTAGTTAGGAACAATGCCTAAGAGCTGGAGGATGTGGCGGGGAGGCCTGTGGGGTTTTTTCACGTCAAAGACTTCAAAAATATGAATAAAGTCTGGAAGAAGAAGAAGAGACATTAGATCAGATCCTCTCCCTGGGAACCTGGGAATAGCGTTCGTGTATGCCTACGTTGGGCGCTGCAAGAGGCCCGTTGATAGCACACTGCAAGACCGAAGAAGCTAACTCGAAAAGAGGGTTACTCCTTCGATGGTTGCGAATAATTCTATGCGTCCAATGTTTGCACGAATTTTCGCTAGGTGTTGCATTCGAAGGTCATCGATTACTGAAAATCGGTGAGAACCGAAAGGGTAAAAGTCACGAACCGGTTGGCAGGGCAACCAAGTTCAAGAGCAATAGAAGAGAGTAGATTAGCGGCCGGTCACCGAGAAGGTATATAGGGGATACTAAGCCTAGTGGGAGCAGAGACCAAAAAATCAGTCAGCGGAGACCCAGACGGAGGTGCTTCTTGTTTTGCGCGGAAGTAAAATTAAAAGTGAAAGTGAAAGTTTTCAAAGTGAGTGGGATGAGGATGGAGTAGTAGCCACGATACCACAATACCATTACAGAAGACTGGGATCAGGAAAAGAGGAGGATTCAGAGCTGACCAAGAGGAAAAGGAGTCGATCCAACAAAATAGTCAAGTGAGTCCGCTCCATAGGAAGGGGGATAAAAGGGAGAAATTTTATTTTTTTGTATTTGTCTTGGAAACTCATAGGGGATCGTGTCCGGTTCCTTCCTACGGATCACCGTTTTTGGGTCTCAGGATAGCCCTCTCGTATAATTATTCCTGGTCCTCAGCTCTGCTCGGGAGTGGCCAAAAGGGGAGCAAATCTAAACAATTTGAGGGGCAAGTCGGTGCCCGCAAGTCGATGTCCTTTCGCCCCTCCTATGGAACTTAGCCGTGAACGAACTGCTGCGGGAAATAGCTGCGTGGAGGCACATTCGGATGATGTCGTCATAGTGTTCTCTGGGAGAATTTCGCGGATGCTGTGTGAGTGTATGACAAATACTCTCAACAAAATGTCAAAATGGACTGACAAATGCGGGTTTGGTGTTAACCCGTCTAAACCAGAACTGGTGCTTTTCTCAAGGAAATACAAAATTCCGACGCTCAACCCACCCAAACTTAGTGGGAAATCGCTAGTTTTTAGCAACAATGCCAATTATCTTGGCCTGCTCCACAATAGAAAGCTTGACTGGAAACTGAGCATAAAGAACGGGGCGAAAAAAGCCTGTGGCCCTATATACTTGCAGAAAAGCGTTTGGACTGATATGGGGAATGACCCCATACATAGTCCGGTGGCTTTAAATTGCCAGTATTCGACCAATAGTGCTCTATGAAGTGGAGGTGGCCAGCTTTGGACAAGAAAACTTGTCTCACTAAACTCAGCCGAGTTCAACGAATGGCAGAGCTAGGCATGACAGGCGGACTTCGCACTACTCCAGGGGAAGCATGACAGGCGGACTTCGCACTACTCCAAGGCTGGACACCGTTCTGGATCTTCTTCCCGTAGGCCCCATGGGGAAAAAGATGGCGACACTTTCCGCTTTTAGAATGAGAAAAACCAAGCTGTGGAAAACATCCACGACCGGCCACTTGGGAGCTCTGGCGAAATTTCCACACCTTCGAGAGACGAATGATTACTTTTCCTTATGTGGGTCTCCGGGTACAGGAACATCCAGGGGAACGATGCTGCCGACGAACTAGCCAGGCAGGGCACTCCAATGGGAGAGGGAACAGGTAGCGATGCCAATGGCAGGCTACATATGCACGAAATTTTTAAACAACTCGCAGACAGGCGATGGCAGGACCCCATCACCTGCAAAACCTCCAGATTTATATGGCCATGTCGATCAGCAAAACGTTCAGCAGAGCTATGTAGACTAAACAGATTCCAATTTTTTTCACATTCCAGATTTTTCTCTCCGCAGCTACCGCTTGAACCTAACATAACCTAACATAACCTAATATAACCAGATATAAGTTACTTAAACTTATATGAATATAAACTATAATAAAAAAAATAATAATAAATTACTGATAAGCTGAATTCAGGTGGTTATAAATACCAAGTGCTATATGTTTAAGGGTTAGTTCAGGGGATAAGATATGGCAAAGGCTGAGTAATTATAGCATCAAATCCTGAAAGGTTCATGCTGGGCATAGTTTGACCTAATGAAGGGTAATTTGATAGGCCTAAAAGTACGGGTAGAACAAGTGGAAAAGTCAATCTGACTTCAGAGAAATTGGGAGTCCACCACCCCGAGAAGTAGCTTGTGCACATACAATACCCCATTGCCTATTCTGCGGTAAGGTGGCAGGATTCTACCAGAGTCCCAGTGTAAATTACGAAGAGGGAAAATAAAATTTTTTTTTTTGCACTGACTAGAGAACAGCTTGTTGCACCTTATACTATGGGCTCTACACTCAGGAACAATACTCCAATATCGGGCGCGAAAACGAAATGTACAATTGTTTGGTCACGTGCGGGTCGTCAAACTGGGGTAGCGACATATCTCCGACGACATATCTCCGCCGTTTCACAAGAGACATATGACATATACGTCATACCTCCGCGTGGAGATATGTCGTCTGAAAACGTCATATCTCCGCGCGGAGATATGTCGTTTGTGGAACGGCGGAGATATGTCGTTTCAAAACGTCATATCTCCGCGCGGACATACATACGTCGTTTTGAGACACGGCGGAGATATGTCGTTTAAAAAAACACATCTCCGCATTTGTATCTCTATTCGTTTGTAAACGACTTAAGTCCGCCAGAAAAAACTTAACAAATTTCGAAAGTAAAATACACTGTTTTTACAGAATTTCTTTTGTACCATAAATTTAATGAAATTAATAGCCTTTTTACACTACAGTGAGTTACCACATTTATCGATAGGTAACTCAATAACTCAGAATTTGGATTTACACTATGCCAAAGTTGAGTTTTTGAGTTTTGAGTCGCTCCAGTCTACAGCGAAGAGCTTCGCCCCAGCGTAGAACTCTCCGATCTGCCCCACCGCTGCTTTGTACAGCTTTACGGAGACTCATCTTCGCAGGCTACTACTTTGATGTTGCCCTGGAACCACCCCATGTCTTTGCAGACTGGAGGTGGCTCTGGGTCTTTGTCGAGAAACTCGAAGCAGCTGTGGCCAGTGCCGCTTCCACCCACTTCCATTGGCTCTTTGGAATCTTGCCCTCTGCGCTGCCTTTATCGAGGACGCCAATCAGCGTCCTCTGCTTGGCAATCTGCGGGAAGGAGATGTTAGGCATTACCCTTGACCTCTTCGCGGCCGGACCGGGTGTCTCCTGGGACCGTTGTCTCTTTGGTTGTGAGACCATTGTGAAGTGTGGGATAAAGCGGATAAAGCGAATCTTAATGAGTTCTAACTTCTTATAATTGAAGAACAGTTTATCAGATCTACAACCTCTCCTATCTACATTTCGAAGCTCTGAATTAACAATGGTTGTAAAATTTTCTGAAGATTGTCTCTTGACGCCTGCATTAGTAGTGGGAAAAGATAACTCTTCCGAGTCAATATCTAAAACCATATCAAGAGGTCGTTGTTCTTGCCCTGGTGCGATTTTTATAATCCTATCATCGAATAATACGTTATTTTCAAGCGGACTTCCTGACCACAAGGGTTGAGCTCTTCAGCCTCTACCTCCTGATTGGGATGGGCTGGCTCTGTGTTTACATTCCTGTCTCTATTTTGCATTCTTTCTAAAAAGACTGCGTCAGCTTGAGATGCTACAAATGGTACAATATCGGATGTGAAACTACGACATTGTTCTTTTTATACGAATCTATTCTAACTCAATAACTAAGTGCTTCAAAAATTTTGGAAGGTCTAATGGTTTCAGCCATGAAGGCATGAAGATACTCTTGTCTACGCTTCAGGTGGAGCTGAATAACCTGAGCTTCATGGAATGCTCGTGGAAGCTCCTTCACGATATCACTAACGGAAATAGGGACGTTTACAACTGCTCCTTTAATGGCTTTTTGGCCTCTTCCTCCAGGCAATAATGACTTAATTATCATAAATCGAAGTCGAGGAGAAATAAGTCGTTCCTCTAATGGAGTAAGCCGCTTTAAGCAGTCGGGCAGTTTAGGAAAATCTAGAAAATCATTGAAAAAAAGCTTAGGCTGTTTACGTTTCTTAATGTTGCTGTAGCACGTTCTGCAGAATTTTAATGTTGGGCAGTCAGAAGGGAATTCTAGAAGACTTTCAAGAGCAAAAATTTCAGCCCTAAACTCGCAATCACTTTCTAAAAGGACGCGAGGAAACTTGGAAATTTGTTTGGGGAACCATAAGCCGTTACAAGAAAGGCAAACCTGATCAGGACCCATCTTTATATTCCTATTAAAAGCTACTTTTACAGCTTCTAGGCCACTAAGCCTGATTCTGGGTCCGACATGTGCCCTATCCTCCTGGGAGATATTTGCTCGTACTTGCTGCATTCGGGAGGCGTTTCTTAAATTTAGCTCAGCGCTATTACTGCTATCGCTCCTATATTGGCTAACTCTCTGACTTACAGCTCTGGCAGCGTCAATTGCTGACTGTCGAGCTGCGACACGAGCAGATTGGCGTGCTAGAGTGTCTCTCGCTCGCGAGATACTTCTACGATCTACTAAACTCCTTTCTTGGACCCTACGAACTCTATCCTGCTCTCTTTCTAGTATCCGTCTCCTTTCATTATTTCTACGTATGCGCTGTCGCCTCTCTGTATTTGTCTTTTGCTCCTCCCATCTGTGGGTCCTGTCTCCGTCTGGAGCGAAGCAGAGTATTGGCCACTTTCTCCTCCCGTCTAACCTGTGCGTCTGTTCGTCTCTGTATATGTCCTACTGTATTCTGTGCCTGCTCTGTAGCCCTATAGTCCACGTTCCGTCTTCGTCTAGACCTACGCAGAGTATTGGCCACTTGCCCCTCATGTCTTATCTGCGCGTCTTCTCGTCTAACTGTATGTTCGGCACTATTCTAGGTCTGTTCTCGGGCCCTATACCTTTGGTTGCGTCTTCGTCTGGACCGACGGTTAGTATAGCCCACTTGTCGTCTGTTCTGTACGTTTAGCGCAACACTATTTCCCTCGGCATTCTGTTCACCAGCGACGGCTGCCAGCTCTTCCTGACCAACACCTGAATCCTGCCTATCAGTCACTTGATTTTGTTCCTCATTCTGTCCGGCTCTGTCTGAGCCGTTTCTATGTATACCCCTTCAAATTCTATTCCCATTGTGTGGGGTAGTAGATGGTTAAGATTTTGCGAGGGCGCTCTCTTAGCTTCTCTCTATCTCTCTTTCTCTCTCTCTAATTGACACTGTTCACAAAAGAGACATACAAGGTGAATTTAGTTATGAGGTGACGTTGTCTGTGGGGAGGACCTACTCTACTCTACTACTCTACTCTACTCTACTTTACTCTATTTCGGCGCTCAGCAATGGTTCGCGAAAGAGAGCAGATTTTTTCATTCCTTCCACATGCATTTTTAGAGCGAAAACAGTTGCGTTTTCCCTCCCCTTGCTGTAACGGATAAAAAATAGTTTACTACGAAGATGAGTGGGGAAGGGGGTGAGAGGGAGATCTTGGTAAGTCATGCAAACAGCGCATCGCGATCCCTTTTTTTTGTCTTTGTCAGAAGGTGGAAGGAGAAATAGAGAGAGAAAGAGAGGTACCCCTCCCCTACCTATAACGGCCTATCCAATCAGAATATGCAAATAAGCCCGAATCCGAGCTGTTGGAAGAAGAGGAGGCGGTGTTGGTAGAGGAAGCTCACCTGGCAAATAAGCCCCGACTGAGTTGCTGGAACTGCGGCCAGGTCGAGCATGGTTTTCGGGACTGCGTGGCGAAGGAACGGAGGATATTTTGTTACCGCTGCGGGAAGCTGGACATGAAAATTCACCATATCGATGGAAGCGGAAACCGCCATACATTCCCTGAAGAAGGCGCTCACCACGGCCCCAGTATTGATACATGCCGATTTTAAACATCCATTTTACATCCAGTGCGTTGCCTCCAATTTCGGAGTCGGAGCAGTACTGTTTCAGCTGGATGACGGAAAGGCAGAGCGGCCGGTGGCCTTCTTTTACTCCAAGTTAAACAAGCGCCAGCTAAATTATTTAGTGACCGAGAACGATTGCTTAGCTGCGGTGTTGGCAATAGAAAAATTCAGGGCTTACGTAGAATTAATGCCGTTTACGGTAATCACCGATCATGCCAGCCTGAAATGGCTAATGTCTCTAAAAGACCTGAACGGGAGGTTGGCAAGATGGTCCTTGCTCCTGCGGAGGTTTGATTTTCAGATTGAACATTGCTAGGGAGCCGAGAACATCGTGGCGGATACGTTCTCACGTTGCATTAAAGAGGTGCACTTGGACCCATCTGAGATTCTCGGGTTCCAGACGACCGAATTCGAAGCTGAAGATTATAAAGAGATGAGAGAGGAGATAAAAAGTAATCAAGAGTTGTTGCCAGTCTCACTAGTGGAGGGAAGCCTGATCTTCAAGCGGATGTCCTTCGCTGACGACCAAGCAGAGGGTTCCATATGGAAATTGTGGATTCCCGCGGGCTTGACCGCCACTTGCGTCACCCACGTAGACCATAAAGCGGGGCACGGTGGGATGAAGAAGACGCTCCTTCGTCTGAAAAGACTTTATTACTGGCCATTATTACTACCTTATAAGTACGTGAGTACATACGGAGCTGCACCAAATGTAAGAAGTCCAAGGCACCGAATTACCGCAGCCAGGTAGAGATCAGAAAGGGGGTGGTCGCGGAGAGGCCATTTCAGAAGCTCTACGTTGACTTTCTGGGAAAGTATCCCCGATCTAAAAGGGGACAGGCCTGGATTTTCGTCGTGGTGGGCCACTTCTCCAAGTTAACCTTCCTGAAAGCAATAAGACCGCGGCGAATGTAGTGCAATTCCTGGTGCAGAAAGTTTTTTACAAATTTGGGGTACCCGAGGTGATTCACTCGGACAACGGGAATCAGTTGCTGCCGAAGACGTTCCAGGACGTGGTAAGTGTCTTCAGGGTTAGACACCTGCGCACGGCAGTCTACTCGCCGCAAAGCAATGCAGCTGAGAGGGTGAACCGGACGGTATTGGCTGCGATAAGGACATACTTAGAGAAGGATCACCGAGACTGGGATATGTACTTACCGGCGATCGAAGTATCCATCCGCGACTCGGTACATGAAGCCACCAGCGTTACACCTTTTTTCGCTGTGTTCGGGCAGCAAATTTTCCTGAATGGAAATTGTTACAAATTGGCGAGGAAGCTGCTGTCCTTGACGGAGCATGAGGTACAAGCCCTAGATCCTATCCTAACATATGAGCGCAGCAGCCACCGCTACAAGAAACGGGCGCGCACATTCTTTGCCAAACCTGGGCAGGAAGTCTACAGGCGCAACTTCACGCTCAGAAACTTCAGCAAAAACTACAATGCTAAGTTCGCTCGCAAATACATAAGGTGTCGCGTCGTGTGCCTAGTTAGGAACAATGCCTAAGAGCTGGAGGATGTGGCGGGGAGGCCTGTGGGGTTTTTTCACGTCAAAGACTTCAAAAATATGAATAAAGTCTGGAAGAAGAAGAAGAGACATTAGATCAGATCCTCTCCCTGGGAACCTGGGAATAGCGTTCGTGTATGCCTACGTTGGGCGCTGCAAGAGGCCCGTTGATAGCACACTGCAAGACCGAAGAAGCTAACTCGAAAAGAGGGTTACTCCTTCGATGGTTGCGAATAATTCTATGCGTCCAATGTTTGCACGAATCAGCGGAGACCCAGACGGAGGTGCTTCTTGTTTTGCGCGGAAGTAAAATTAAAAGTGAAAGTGAAAGTTTTCAAAGTGAGTGGGATGAGGATGGAGTAGTAGCCACGATACCACAATACCATTACAGAAGACTGGGATCAGGAAAAGAGGAGGATTCAGAGCTGACCAAGAGGAAAAGGAGTCGATCCAACAAAATAGTCAAGTGAGTCCGCTCCATAGGAAGGGGGATAAAAGGGAGAAATTTTATTTTTTTGTATTTGTCTTGGAAACTCATAGGGGATCGTGTCCGGTTCCTTCCTACGGATCACCGTTTTTGGGTCTCAGGATAGCCCTCTCGTATAATTATTCCTGGTCCTCAGCTCTGCTCGGGAGTGGCCAAAAGGGGTTCGTCAGAGGTCCCCCAACGTCTCTTATAATTTAAATTAATTTATTACAATCCATGTCCATATTTATTTAATTGTATTCCAATATATGTAATTCTTAGTGTTATATTTATTTATATTTACACATATTTATATTTATTTATTTATATAATTGGGGGGGGGGGGCGATTTGTAGGCCGAAAAATCATCATCTAGGAGTCAGGTGGGGCGTTAGGCGAACTATTTAGTAAAAAAATTATGTATAACCCCACCGTATTCAGATAAAAATTATAATGTTTATAATGGAAGGCTAAGTGTTTATAATGGGGAGAAGGGGAACCACGGGGGAATGAGAAAACTCTGCACATGACAGGGAGATTCGATACGCTGACAGGATGTGAATCTCAAGCAAGGAGGGTACGTCGGAGGTAAAACATCTACACCTCGCCAGCTCCACGTCTATTTGTGAGTTATGAAGATCATGTGTCGAGTAAAATCCGTATTGTATATAGAGATATTTTTTTTTGTTCTTTTTGAGTCAGAGATGTCCAATTTGTTGGTTTTTTGTGCGACCGGAGGGCTTGGGAAACACCCAGCCCTGGGATGACTAGCTAGCCGGCCTTGCCCCACCACCAAGAGGTTCGTAACAATAATTACAAATAACATTATGATTAATATATAACGTAATGTTCAATATATATCGTATGACGATATCAAAATTTAACTCGAAGAAAAAAGACTATAATTGATATGGAGTTGGTTAATCGATATCTTTTTCTCCTCTTTCGTCAACTTATTTTGTGTACAGACGTATATAGTGACAAGCCCCAGAAACAGAAAACAAGAAGGAATAAACGCGAATATATACAAATAACATTATGATTAATATATAACGTAATGTTCAATATATATCGTATGACGATATCAAGATGCAACTCGAAGAACAAAAACCATAATCGATATGGATTGAGATAATCGATACCTCTTTTTCTTCTTCCGTCAACTACCGATATGTACCGTGTTATATAGTGACTAGCTCCAGAAACAGAAAACAAGAAGGAATAAACGCGAATATATAAAAGACATCCTTGTGTATTTTTGACTTTTCCGCATCTCATCGTGTTCCTGATCCAATCTACAACGTATCTACTACTATATATTAACGTGGAATCACTCATCTGCTATTTTTCCAACAAGCAGGATACAAGCAGCGATGCCTGTGGTAGCTCCAACCGAACCGCCTTTGAAACTAACCTGGTACCAACAGGTCGAGAAGGGAGAGTGGGAAAGCGATGTCCTAAACCTCGGACTAGCACTGGAGGAACAACGTGCACCGGAAAAAAAAAAAAAAAATAAAAAGAATCGAATTCTTCATACACAGCGGTGGTTCCGCAACTGGAATAAGCAGCAGGGGACATGCTAAGTGCGGATCAGCCGAGCCGAGCCGAGCAGACATACGCATCAGACCCAGCCAACAAGAAAGAAGTCGCCCACCTAAGAGAGGAGGTGGGATTAAGACGCCCAGCGCCAGACCCAACAGCGCTAGTGCCATACAAATTAACTATAACAGCCTATATAACAGTATTGCGAAATACTTAACATAATAAACATTCCAAGAACAAAAACATGAGTTCATCAAAAATACACGGCAAAAACACCAGTGGGACCAACTCCAGACAGTAAACGGTCACACTAGCCAATGATCAAGCCTGTGTGACCGGACCACGATCACCAACGGCCACACTATCAGCTGGGAGCCAGGACGCGTTAAAAGCCAAGACATGCGATAGCGTCAAATCCATTCGTGAAATCAACACACCTTAAAAATCAAAGCTCGTGAATAAAAGAAGCACCACCAGATCGAATCGGGGCAGTCCAATTCGGAACAGGCTGGGAGTAACATCTCAATTTTTTAAAAGCGTTTCTAGTGAAAACGGTAGTCTTTTACTTTTTCACTTGCCCGATAATAATCGTCCCAACATCCTACCCCCAGGGCGTGTTACATATACCCCTGCAACCTCCCAACCTCAGGGTGTTATACCCCTGCAACCTCTTAAGCCTCAGGATGTGTTGCACCCCTGCAACCTCCTAAAAAACCCTGTAAGGCTTCGTCTCTACAGGGCTTGCTATACCCTTGCAACGATTCTTCTCCTCAGGGTATGTTATACCCCTGCAATGATTCTGCTCCTCAGAGTGTTTTATACGCCTGAAACGCTTCTTCTCCACAAGGTGTGTTATACCCCTTCAACGATTCTTCCCCTCGTGTTCTCCCCTGTAACACTTCGTCCTATCCTAGTAAACCTCTGGAGTTCTTCTCGGCATACACCGCCGGTACCAACGAACGACGACAACCACCACGCTGCAAACAGCCACGTGCGGCCAAGTAGCCAATTTAGAAAGAAGACCTGAGACTAGGCTCAACACATCTAAATACCCCATTTGTAATCTTAAGAATTGTAAAAACACAACCTTGTTATACTTCTTAAAACTACACCTTCTTCTTGAACCTGAGATCCCTAATTATAGCTACCACACCCAGAAACCAATAAATTTCTGGGAACATCGGGGAGGCGAGCATACCCCGGCCTAGGTAACGTCACAGAATTCCTGAGTCTTGCGGTTTCGGGTATCTTCACGATTTTCATCCACGAGCTGCGTTGTGCCTTGCGTATTTCTTTCTTGTAGTTCTGAGTAAAGTCTTGTATTCTTCGTTTATGATCTCTCCCATCGCTTGTGTGGCAACCGTGAAGAATTCCCTGAAGTTGCTTCTTAGAAGAGAAGAAATGGTGGATTAATCGGATACAAATACAAATATTTATACTCCTCTGTAACCCCAACCTGCACGTACTCGCACCCCATAGATGCACCTAAGTAAGCCATATTTTCATCACCGCATACAGAGGACTGGCATAGTAGAGCACTACCCATTCTAATATTTGTACTCTTTCTTTAACGCCTTATGTAGTGTGTTTTTTGCTACTTTAGTAAGCTCTTTTAACCCACAATACTATCACATAGGGTCATCAACTTTTCTGTTGCCTTCAGTGAAACACTGGATATAGGTTCACACATTCCTCTCTGAACATTTCAATGCATTTTTCATTACTTTGTTGCCATTTGGCAGTACGTCGGATGCGAAAAACCACTTTGCTCACATTTAATCTTAAAAGAAAATCTGATTTGTGACCTTGAAGTTTTTTAATCAGTAATACATGTATACACATACTACTTAAAAACTTGTATTAAATATGTTTAATATATCAAAAAAGAGAGAGGTTCGACCAGAGTGGCTTAGTCCTCTTTTTCGTTCTCGAGATCCTTGGATAGAGTCTGAAGGGACTTCACGATGTCTTCCGCAGATTTCACTGACCCCGGATTTACGATTTTCGAAATAACCGTCTTCCTATAGACTATTGCTTTTAAAGTGTGTTGCATATATTAATGTACCTATGATCTGAGAAGAATCCATTCCGATACTACGGTACTCTTTCCAGTTACGAGAGTAAGATCTAGCACGCTTGATGAGGTGGGGCCTACGTAAGTCTATTACTTCCCCACGTTTCTTACTTATATGTTGGTCGATGGTATAAAGACTGAGAGTGACTCACCTCGGTAGTTGATATCGGGGCTTTCCCACACACTGCGTCTATACCAATGAGTAGATGGTAGTCTTTGGAGTCGGCTTCTTCCACTAGACTGCATAACTCTTGGGGTGGTGCGGCCCTGTCATGTGCCATATACCAGGAGGCTACCAAGAAGCGGGTTGTCGGGTTGACAACCAACGTCAGGTCACGTCCTTTTCCGGTGGCCTCCACGATGGTTTCTAGACCCAAGTCCTTTTCCACCTCGCCTGCCTGCAGGGTGTTTGCGTCTGTGTCCCCGAGGTGGCGTTTCTTCAGGCGCAGATATACGCTGCCCATGCCACACGCCATTTTCCCAAATCTGGGGTATACGAGGTCCTCCGCCTCCTTATTTGGAGGATTGCACAGTGTGTGGCCCCTTCCAGTTCTCTGTGGGTATCTCAGGGTTTGGTATCCGACAGTTTGGGTCTGCCACCTAATCGTCGGATCAACGTTGCATTTGAGTATTTTTACCCCATTCAACCACCATGATGGTGCTATGGCATGGGGGCTGTGGGGTCTTCCTCCACTCCATCCATTGACCCCCTACCGTTTTATGCCGAAACGCCAAGTATATTTATTCATGGCCCAGACCCGACTCTTCCGACTTGAGATCGAGAAGACGCCGGGCCATTGCCAAAGGTAGGCACTGCAAGCCATGATCCCATGATTGTATATATCAAGTCGATTTAATTTTCTATCTTTATGGTGGGTACTCTCAATAAATTTTTAATATACAAAATGCGTTCGTATCTAAATTTTCAACTTCAACTTATAAGTCATGCAGAAGAAAATGCAACATGTAAGCTGAACAGTCATGCGATGATCAAAATTGAAAATCAGTCACATTAATTCACAAAGCCTGACAGAAGAGATAGATGAATTTAGAATTTAATTTGATCAACTGAAACTAAAAAAATTAAAAGACATGGTCCTGCATCAACTGCTTTTATTAAAGCAATCTTCTTCTCATTTTGAAAATTTGCATATCTGTTTTTTATTCTGCGGACAGTTTTTGGCTTGATCTTTTACTTTTACTTAAGTAATAATAGGCACATATATATGGGCTAAGTGTCAGCTGTTCTCTCAGTACATCGTGTCGAAAGGAAAACTATAGATTAGAATCTGTGGATTACGTTAAGCTTGCTAGATACTGAGGCCAGGAAAACACAAACTAAAAATTCCTGGCCCAGTTTTTTATAATACGAAGTTTGGCAGTAATAATTATTTTCCGAAGTGTTGGATACAGGCTAACTATTTTAGAATAGTTCTGCTTAAAGGAGTCAATCTCTTTAATATCGCTTACGATCATTGCGCCAACAGGGGTCGATATGGTAAAAATTAATTTATTTTGCACAGCTGTACTTTTATAATATAAAATAAAAAAAATCAAATTCGAAAAACCAACAAACATACTCGGCGCATTATTCGATTTTTCCGTTTTTTCGAATTTTAGGTCCTATATCCAGCACTGTGGAAAATTACTGACAGTAATCTGATATTCATTTCGTTTGTGTGCAACATAACTAAAATAGTGTGACCAAGAACATAAGAAGTGATTTGCCACTCTCATGAATAAGCGGTGTTAACAATTGTGATAGTTTAATTTAAATTAAAAAGGAAAAAATAAGCTCTGAGGTTGAAGTGATTGTGTTGGTGGCGGCTTATTTTGTTGTTAAAAATAAGAAAGAAGCATAGCGCAAATGTTTCTTTCCGGTGATCCGCTAAAAACATGGTCTTTTTCAACAGCTTTTATATAGGCATTTTTTTCCTCTTTTTGAAAATTGACATCCCTTTTTTCCGCACAGTTTTTGGCTCCATATTTCAAACAATTCACTTCAGTAAAAATGTTCACATTTTATATATATTCTTGGCCTGTATTATACTGAGACTGTGTCTGGATTCTTTGCGTCTTCCCAGAAACGCATTTTTTTTTACATAGGTTTAGCATAGGGCCCTAGTGATGGCAAAAAAGTTGCGTCGTTTTCCGACGCGGGTGCGTTTTGGTATTTCTGTGCGCATAGCAGCAATTTCCGTATTTTTCTGCATAATCAGCGGAACGATCACCACTAATAACAACAAAAAACAGCAGATTCAAATTTAAATTTTGCCGCGTACAATTTTTAACTAAGTAAAAAAGGGCAAAACTTCATGTACTGGTTAGAACAAATTTTTTAAACTAATTTTATTATTGAAAAAATCATTTCAACAATATAGTTGATTTAAAATTTTTTGCAGCAAATCCCATGTCTTTGAATCCTTTCAATGTTTCCGTGATCTTCTCAGGGAAAGAAAGTCTACTGGCAGATACTTTTCAGCGAGTTAAGCAACTATCTCGCGACAAAACTGCAAAATATGCGGATCCTAGGCAATAAAGGGCTATGGCAACTCTCTTCTCCAGAGGTATTGTCAGTCGAAAAGGAGTGTCTTTCTTTTAGAGATTGGACAACAGTCCAACGAGAATGTTGAAGTACTCCTTTCCATGCAGAAATAGTCCTTAAAAAAGGCATCGGAGTTCTCCACAACATCTATCTCCCAAAATGAACCATATCGTGGCTATTGCAATGAAGAATACATTATTAAATTGAAAAGAGAGAACATTATCTGCTCTTTACCTAAAAGGGTCCAAGCGCAAGGGGGACGTAGCAGTTGCAAGACGAATTGCAACTTTTCTGAGGACAACTCAGCCGCTTCCATGCACTTCATTAGAGTCTCTTCACTTTGCGCCACCGCAGATAAAAGAATCGACTCTTTTTCCAACATAATCCCTTGAATTTCTCAACTTATTCACTTAAATTTGTGTTCCTCTCGTCTGCTATTCCAAAGACGCAAAGATGCAGTGTAAACGCCTCTTCTGCTTCTCTGCGTCTTTTCCGATATCGATAGGTAATGCACCAAGTGTAAAAACCTTATCAGTCCGCAATCGTGTTGATAGGCCAACTTTCGATAAAAATCTGTGAATTTCGTTTACCTTGCTGGATACTGATATCAGGAAAACAAACGAAGAATTCCTGGCCCATTTTTTTATATGGAGCTTGACAGTAATTTTAGTT
Organism: Drosophila affinis; assembly: GCA_037356375.1. NCBI lineage: Eukaryota > Metazoa > Arthropoda > Insecta > Diptera > Drosophilidae > Drosophila > Drosophila affinis. Next base: position 21,681,997 of record JAZHFB010000003.1, read on the forward strand.
TCCGACGTGATGGGTACCTAGCTTTAAACAATACATATAATTTTAAATTTAACGCAAGTTAAACATCACGAAAAAATAATTTAAGTCGACAGAGGTGACGGAATATACATATCTAATAAAAATGTGGTGAGAGAAGATAGAAGATTTGCGCATTGGAGAAGTCTAAGACAGGACCCAGCGGGGAGTCTTCATTACAGCTGTGAGGCATGCCGTCCGGTTGAAGGGGAGATGGCAGCATTTATGAGGCAGACGCGGAAGGACTTTAGGAAGCTGAACGTGGGCTTCAAAGAGCAGTACGATCGGCTCCTAGCCATGGAGTCTCAGTTCAGTGGTCTCACACTATTGACTGAGTCTCCTAGGCGCAAAAAGGTCACTCCGCGGGATCTGCATGTACCGACTGCCCCTCGACCAGCTGATGCTGACAAGCTGACTTCGACCACTCCAATAGTGCAGCAGCTGATTTCGTTCGCCACTCCAAAGGCAACGACAGCTGCTGGTGATGAAAATTCGTTAGCCGAATTTATAGCGTCGGAGAGCATGCAGCCAAGACCGTCTGTAGCGTCCGTGTCCGTAGTGTCAAATTCATTAACTGTCCCCGCAATTCCGACCCCACCAGTCAATATATGACCCGGACCACCGGGTATTACCATCACAGGTGATATGCCTGTGGTGCCAAGATTGGTCGGGATCCCACCAAAGAGACAAGTTTTTGTCTCACGACTTGCCCCTGATTTCACAATTAAAGATGTGACGGCTTATATCCAAAGCCGCATACAAGCCGTTGATTGCAAGGTAGAAAAGTTCAACTTTTCTTATGCCAGGGAGATAGCTTCTTTTAAAATAAGTGTCTCCCAAACTTACTTTAACACCATCTGTTCTGCCAAATTTTGGCCAGAGCATTTGGTGGTGAAGGAGTTTAAGGCAAAGAAGAAGACTAGGCCCCAATAACTCTACCAACTAATCAGACCAGTGCTCCTTCGTCATCTTCCCGCTCTACCTCCACCCGTTCAAAAAACTAACAAACTCTCTTTTAGTGACCTATCAGAATACTCGAGGCTTGCGTAGTAAGCTCAGTATTCTTTTCCTGGATAGTGTCGCATTTGCATCCCACGTTATTGTGTTTACCGAAACCTGGTTAAGCCCGGACATTCTTTGTCTCTGTCTCAAGTTAACCATGTTAAAAACTCCTTGGGTCGATTTCTTGATCTGTGCTTTGTAACGGATCCGACCTTAGCGTTGTTAACTCGAGTCCCCCCGGTCACTATACCTACCATCCTACTTTCGAAGTGTCGCTCGACCTAGGACGAACGGTACTGGATCGGTCGGGTAGACTACCCCAATGTGTCCGCTGCTTCCGTAAAGCCGAGTTTACGAAACTTAATAATCTCATTAGGGATTTTGATTGGTCCGCTTTATATTTGTGCAGTGATGTAACGACAGGCACAAACATTTTTTATGATGCACTGGACTCACTTTTTGATTAATGTGTCCCGCTTTCCTGTTCTAATAGATCGAGGAAGCCGTTTGGTTTACCAAGGAGCTATGCTAACTTAAAAACTTAAAATCAAGACGTTATAAAAAATTTCAGGAAGTTGGCTCTCCTTCTTCTCTTCCTCATTATGTAATAGCTCGGTCAAACTTTTCAGTTCTTAACGCTCAATTCTATCAGAATTACCTATCTCGATGCAGGGTACGTTTTTCTAAGGACCCCAAACAGTTCTACAGCTTCGTAAACAGTAAGCGTAGAACGTCCGCACACCCATCCTCGCTATCCTTCCTTAATACGTCAGCAGATAGTGATCAGGCAATTGCCGATCTTTTTGCCTGTTTTTTCTAAACTACCTATTCGCAGGACGTTTACTCTGGTCAGCCGTATCCATACGATTTACCGAGGTCGAACGGCATTTTCAGTCCTTTGCTAAATGAAAGCTCGTTGCTTCATGATCTACGAACAGTAAAGCCGGTGTTTTCACCGGGTTCGGACGGAGTTCCCGGCTGTGTACTCAGGTACTGTGCCGAGTCTCTGTGTGGGCCATTGCTTAAACTGTTCAACCTATCCATAAATTCTTCATGCTTTCCCCCGATATGGAAGGAGTCTTTTATAATTCCTCTCCATAAGAAAGGTAGCAAGTCTGACGCAATGAACTATAGAGGTATATCTAAGTTATCCGCTATTCCTAAAGTGTTTGAGAAAATTTTAACTCCGCACCTGCAGCACCTATGCAGATCACTTATATCTCCATCACAACATGGATTTATGAGGCGGAGATCAACCACTACAAATTTATTGTAGTTTACCTACTTTATAATAAAAGGCTTTCAAGGTCATTTGCAGACGGATGTTGTTTACACCGATTTTAGTAAAGCGTTCGATTCTGTAAACCATTCCCTCCTAGCACAAAAGCTCGACCTTCTAGGGTTCCCGCCCAATCTCCTGAGATGGATCTCTAGCTACCTTTGTTCTATGTCTCAAAGAGTCCTTTTTAAAAACTCCCTGTCCTCTCCAGTTATGGTGACTTCGGGTGTACCTCAAGGCAGCCATCTAGGCCCCTTACTCTATACACTCTTTATAAATGACATACCTTCTGTATCTCTGTGTCCAGTATAAGAACATTTCTTTTCAATCCAGGTTGCAATCCGATCTCGATAGATTTTAGTCTTGGTGTTGTGCAAATTTATTAAACCTTAACGCTTCAAAATGTAAAGTAATGACTTTTCATCGCTTCAGCGCCTTTCTGGTTCCTTACACCCTTTGTGGTGGTTCTCTTGAGAGAATTACCCCAGTTGATGATCTTTGTGTTCTATTAGATCCCAAGTTAAAGTTTTCAGAACACATTTCTACCATGGTGAATAAGGCCATGGGCGTGCTTGGGTTTGTCAAGAGGTGGTCAAAGGAATTTGACGACCCCTATATAACAAAGACTCTCTACACCTCTCTGGTTCGTCCGATTTTAAAATACGGCTCTTGTGTATGGTGCCCTCAGTACAGTACAACGTATACCAAGACCGTATAGAATCAGTTCAGAAAAACTTTTTACTTTTTGCTCTTCGCGGCCTCAACTGGGATGCAAATGTGAGACTGCCGACTTACTCTAATAGATTGCTTTTAATAAACCTTTCAACCTTAGCTAATCGTAGGAAAATGCTTGGCGTGATTTTTGTGCACAGCTTGATCAAGGGTGACGTAGATAGCCCTGACCTGTTGAGCCTCATAAACTTCACGATTCCTATTAGAAGCACTAGGAGTTGTACACCCTTGTTTCTTCCGCTTTGTAGATCGAATTACTCCTTGCATGAACCATTTAGGGTCCCATGCTCGGACTATAATTCCCTCTATCATATTATATCTACCACTGTTCAGGGCAGCCGCTAACTTCCGCAGCGCACTGTGGAGAGCGCTCTGGAGAGCGCATCGCGCCCGACTCACTCACGTACGCTCTTGCACACGGCACTCAGGAGAGCCGCCCAGAGCTCGGGCGGCCACTAGCTGGAGCGGGGTTTTGCAGTTGCGCGCCCACCCCCGTTACGATCGTTCGACATCTTTCGTACATATATTACATTTCATTTCATTACATACATCCGAATTCTCGCCTCTACATACCTTTTGTTATTACCTACTATACCTGAATAACCGAAAATAAACTTAAGTGCATGAAGTGGAATGCATAGACGCGTTGGTTTCATTTGGCTGGCTTGTGAGTGCTAATACCTGGTGATCCGCCCCCTACAAACATAGGTCCTTCGAGCCGGATCTTCACCAACAAGGAGAAGCGCACCCCAGCAAGCATAGGCGGATCACTCTATCAGGGGAACCAAGATAAGTACCACGTACAAAACACCAGTGAAGTGCCGTGATCTTGTGTTTTTCCGTCCAATTCCAAACGGCATATTCTTGTCCGCATTTGTTGATATCCGCATACATATATATTGGCTGCATATTCTTGAGCCTATATACATACATATATATATGTATATGTACTAATCCGCAATTAAATGCACCTACATCCATATAGTATATCACAACTGCATATCCTTGCACATATCTATATATCCCAACCGCATATCCTTGCGCATCATATAGATATATAGATTTTTATCCGAAATATATACACATAAAACTGCATATTCTTGCCCATACATATTTCCACCTACAATATAAACCATCTATCCGAATCTTCACTTATTTTTTCCATACCCGCATACATATATATATTAGCTGCATATTCTTGCGTCTGTATATCCACACCTCACCGCACCTATGTACATCCATACATACAAGCAGCAATAGCGGAGCCTGCTTTTGCTCGTTTTCGCGTTCGCCTCTCCACCGTAGCGCGCGTTGTTTTTGTTGGGAGAGCAGATTATCGGCGCCGCTCTTGCGCATAACGGAGCGCCAAACGACTCGCTACCCTGTATTTTTAGGGTGTATCGTTTTCGGTGGTGGCTTGTCCAGTGACGCGCTACCCTACTTTCGGCGGGTATATTGTTTTTGGGTGTCACTTGCCACCGACTCCCAATATTAGCGCCCGTTCGCCATAGTATATCCAAGCGCTTCCGACTTGCCAACAAGTCAATACCAAAGGGTTGTTGGGTCCGTTTTCCGTGTCCATCCACCCGACACTTCCGCTTCCGTTTCGTTGTTCTCAGCGGGTGAGGTCAGAACATGCCCACTGGTGACGAGGACAGCAAAAAACTTTTGCCAGGGCCCGCTACAGGTAGTAGGACACCACGCAGTGGTTCCGCCCCAGGCACACCTACCTCGGTGACTAAACCGATAAAGTTACCCGATACGCCTAAGCCGAGTACGAGTTCCGCGGCAAAGAGCAAATCGGTCCTGTTCCCTTCGCCAGTCACGCTAAAGGTACCAGCTCTTCCACCTACCAGCCCCATCAGCTCTCGACACACTTCTCCAATGGCCCAAACAGCATTCATCTCCGCACGTGCGAAATTGGTAGCAGCCATCGGCAGGCTGACCAGTTTGAAAGACCGTTTTACCGCTTCCGGTACCAGCACGCCATCCCCCGCTATCGCTCAGGTCCGTAGAGACCGCTTACAGAGCATGTGGGCAAAGGTCGATTCTGAATTCGAGGCCTGTTCAATGGCGTCGGTTGACGAGGATCCTGGCACCCAACTAGAGATCCAAGCCATGTACGACTCGTGCTATGACGATTATGAACGGTGCCTAGACGACCTTACGGTCCAATCGGCCAGCCCAGTAGTCCGTCCTCCTGCACAGCCGGACGTCAATGGCGGCTGTCGACTGCCACCCTGTGACATCGAAGTTTTCACAGGGGATTACGTTCGCTGGCCCACTTTTCGGGACCTCTTCACAGCCATTTATATTAACAATCCTAGACTCTCACCCGTAGAAAAGCTGTACTACCTCGCCACTAAAACCAGTGGCGATCCGAAGGCCATCGTTGAGAAGTCCCCGCTGGCATGGGATTCCCTTCGTGACCGATATGAGAACCGACGGCTCCTGGTGACTAACCAGATTCATCTTCTCCTCTCTTTGCCTCATATCGGGTCCGATTCAAGTCGTGCTCTGAAAGAACTGCAAAGTACGATCCAGGGAGTTCTAACCGCACTCGCCCACTCCAAGGTCTCCACTGACAATTGAGATAGCTTGCTCGTGACCATTTGCGCTTCAAGATTGCCGAGATTAACCCGCGCGTTGTGGGAAGAGTCCATAACCGACAAGAAGGAAATGCCGTCATGGAAAGAGATGGACTCCTTCCTCAGTCAGCGGTATCTGACGCTAGAGGCGATCGAGAGCCACCCTTCCAATCCACATAGTTCGAAAGGCGATGCGAATCCGCCACCTTCTAAAAGTAATCCGTTCCTAGGAGGGTTCACTCGTTCGAGACAACAGTGAATCCGCAGAGGAGGACATGTGATCTCTGCTCCACAGAGAATCATCCAATCCGTGATTGTCCTCGCTTCCTCCACATGACCGTTGATGCTCGTTCCAGCTACATTAAACAGAAACAGCTATGCCTGAACTACTTCGCACGAGGACATCAGATCCGAGAATGCCAAAGCGCCCACAACTGCGTCACTTGTGGGGAACGGCACCACACGCTGCTGCACCGTGGCAATCCAAGTTCCAACGAGCCGACTTCCACATTCGTACAACATCCGAGTTCTTCCGAATCCTTGTCCAACGTTCAGGCTTATTTCGCTTCCAGTACAAGTGCAGTCCTCCTGAGCACGGCTATGATTAATATTTGCCATCTGGGGGCCAATTTTCGCGCCCGCGCTTTGATCGACTCTGGCTCCGAGGCCACGTTCATTACGGAACGTCTAGTCAGCATGATCAAACTGCCATTCCAACCTATCCAGGCACAGGTCTCTGACATTAATCATACTGTATCCGCTCAGTCAAAAAAGCTTTGCAATTTTTCCATCCGCTCTCCGACTATGTCGGGGTTAAAAATAAACGTTACAGCTTACGTTATTCCGGAGGTGGCAGCGAATATTCCCTCGCATCCGATCTCCCAAAATATGCTGAGAGATCTGCCTAGCCTTCCGTGGGCGGATCCTAAATTTTTCGAGAGCTCACCAATCGATGTCCTGATCGGAGCTGACCTTCTACCATCCGTACAGTCAAGCGGCTTACAGACGAACATATGTGGCTCTCTCCTCGGGCAAGAAACAGTTTTCGGTTGGGTGCTCTCTGGGCCAGTGTCTAATACGGCCGTTCAGAGAGCCCCCCAGGTTGTGTCCTTTTCGAGTCAGGTGTCTAGAGTACCTATCCAAAGGGTAAGAGATGCGGGCTCTCGAGGCGACAAAAGCAATCCTCTACCGGCCTTCTCCGCAGAATTGCTAGGACGCTCTCCAACGGTTGACCGACGGGATGACATCCGTAATAATCACTGTTTTGGCGATCACAACTCCGTGCCGAGTTCAAGCCCAAACCTCAACTCAGTTACATGTAACCACGTGACAATGTCCAGTGCCCAAGGTGGGCCTTTAACCCGTTACAACTCTCGTATTAATGCTTCGTCGACACCTTCATCTCATCCTAGATTTCCGCATCCAGCCTTGGGCCCACAGTCCCGCGCCGACCGTATCATTGAGAGCCGACGCGCTTGCGGTCTGAACTCCTACCGATGCCGAGTCTGCCCAGGAGTCCATCCGCTACGGACCTGCCACCACTTTCTACGGTTGAGCCCTATGAAGAGGCTCCGAGCCGTACTTACAAATAAGTACTGCACAAACTGCCTGGCTCATCAGCATTCCGGCGGTGATTGTCGCAGTGGCGGGCTGTGCAGGGAGTGTGGCAAGAATCACCACACGCTACTTCACATACCAGCATCTTCGTCGCCATCTCCTGCGTCCCGAGCTGAACGCCGCCCTCGTACTCCCGCCAGCCAGCCTTTCGGAGGAAATGCAGCAGCGTCACCGTGAGTTTCAGCATCCCAGCATCCAGGGATAGCGCCGCCATCCGTAGACCCTCTTTTATTAAACAAAACCCTCAATTATACTTTGCAATCCTGCAAGGGGGGGGAGGATGTTCAGGGCAGCCGCTAACTTCCGCAGCGCACTGTGGAGAGCGCTCTGGAGAGCGCATCGCGCCCGACTCACTCACGTACGCTCTTGCACACGGCACTCAGGAGAGCCGCCCAGAGCTCGGGCGGTCACTAGCTGGAGCGGGGTTTTGCAGTTGCGCGCCCACCCCCGTTACGATCGTTCGACGTCTTTCGTACATATATTACATTTCATTTCATTACATACATCCGAATTCTCGCCTCTACATACCTTTTGTTATTACCTACTATACCTGAATAACCGAAAATAAACTTAAGTGCATGAAGTGGAATGCATAGACGCGTTGGTTTCATTTGACTGGCTTGTGAGTGCTAATACCTGGTGATCCGCCCCCTACAAACAACCACTAACTCTCTTCCTAGTCTTAAATTACTGATACTCTTATATCTTTCCCGTAATTAGTAATTACTTTGTTTCTTTAGTTAGATTAGTTCTACTTTTTTTCGAACACTAGTCTAACACCTATCTTTCATGCATGCCCACGATCGGTTCGGTTAACGAGTTGCGTGTTATGCGGCAGCGCCCCTCGGTCGGTTGGGCGGGAGGTGGGCTGCGTTCTTGTCTGGGATCCGCGCGTAACAGCCATCAGCTGGTGTCGCTTGGGCCACTTGATGGTGCAGTCATTGCATATCAACGTCCTAAAGATTAAAGGCCTGTATCCAGCACCACGGAATTTTACTGAAAGGAATCTGCTATTTATTACGGTTGTGTGGAACTCAACTAATGTAATGTGACCAAGAACCTAAAAAGTGATTTGCCACTCTCATGAATCAGCTGTGTTATGTTAACAGCGCCAATTTTTAAAATTAACTAAAAAATTTAAAAAAGGAAAAAAAGTAAGTCTGATGATGAAGAGATTGTGTTGGTTTCGGCACATATTGTTGTAAGAAGAAGTACAGCACAGTCGGAGGCGCCAAAATGTCACAATTATCAAAATGCTTATTCTCCGTGATCCGCCAAAGCCATGGTCTTGCCTCAACTGCTTTTTTTAAAGCAATCTTCTCCTCACTTTAAAAATGTTTGCATATCTCTTTTTGGTTTTGCGCACAGATTTTCCCCCACCTTGCACTTTGACTTCAATAATAATAGGCACATTTATTTTCCTGGCGTTTTCAGCTGTTCTCACAGTCCACATTCGTGTGGATATCGATACTATTGATAAGAATTCGTGGATTTTGTTTACGTTGCTGAATACTGAGGCCAGGAAAACATAAACGAAAAATTCCTGGCCCAGTTTTTTTTATATGAAGTTTGGCAGTAATTTTTAGTTTACGCAGTGCTGGATACCACGCTTTAAAAGGAACAAGTGAGTAAAGCAGTCTGTCAAGTATTTTTACAAAATATTGAAATTATTCTGGGTATCGACGCGGTATCAGGGTATTTTTGTCGAATCAAACAATAAATTAATTTTAAAGATATAAGTGCCACTTAAAAATTAGTGTCAGCTGTTCGTAATACTTGTTCGGTGGAGCCACCGATAGCTTCACATACATCAGACTCCTCCTTAACAATCTCCAAAACCCAAGATTGCTCGTGGGGAAACTAGTGGTGATAGTTCCACGACAGGCACATCAGGGTTGAAATATTCGGAATATCGGACAAACTCAACTAAACGCAACCACTAACCATACAGAATATAAATGGGACAGTTCATCCATTAAATTTGACCGAACCAAAAATCCAACATCAGATCCCTGATAGTGTATGTGAGCACATGCATTCTCACGTACTTTACGTTTTTGCAAGTGTGTAGGAGTTGCCGAGAGAGTGAGAGTGTGAGAGTGAGCATTTGTAATTTGCCTAGCTGAAATTCGTCAACAAGCTGAAGAAGAACACACTGCACAAAATGTGAAGCTGAGCTTTATCTGTATGTGTGCTCATATCTTGTTTGTATTGGTTTTTTACAACGCCGCTATCTAAGAAAACACCCATTGCTTTAGAGTTGATTGTAAGTTATGATTTTTTTTTATTAAAATAATTGTTTATATTGAATATCCTCTATATATTCTAATTTTGTTTAATGTACCATTAAAGAATATAGTGAACGAATGTAAATATATACAAATGCAAAATGTATATCAGACATGACATCAAATTATATTAATTGTCTATAGGGTATTAGGGCGTCGATTAGCGACACTCAGCTAATAAATTTGTGTCTCAAGAAATCTTCTCAAAAATATTTTGCTGGCAATTTCGGCTGCTCTGCACACGTACACACACATATGAACGTACTTGCAGGTTCTTTCTGTGGATGGACATTCGCATCAGCAAAATAGGGATGATTTCAAATTTGACGCCCAAGAATGACACTAGAATCTGTATGGACCCATTTATAACCCATTTATATGACATTAATAGCCATATTCAAGGCTATACTTTTTTATATGTAATCAAAAATATCATTGTATACCACTATAAATCATACAATTAAATACATATTTGTGAATATATATACATATGTATATCTGCTCATTATATTAGTATATTCTATATTAAACGAAGCTAGCATCTAAAGCATGTACAAAATAATAATTATTCTGGTATTATGAGACAAGCGTCTTCAAAAGGGGTCGACTCCAGTAATGCTAAAGTGAAGGGTGGCGCGAGCACAAAAATCAAAACAAAGTTGAGAGAGCGCAAATATCAGTTGTGCGCTCAGACACACTTGCAAATACGCAAAGTACGTGAGAATGTATGAGCACACATACACTCTCACGACTCGCGGGAGCTGATCCACACATGCAAAAACGCAAAGTACGTTAGAATGCATAAGCACACATACACTCTCAGGAGTCTCTCACGACTCTGTCCATAGCTGATACACACTTGCAAACACGCAAAGTACGTGAGAATGCATGTGCACACATACACTCTCACGACTCGCTAGGGATCTGATGCCTGGAAGCATCAGTGTTATTGGTGCGGTCAATGAATGAACTTTCCCATCTATATACTGTAGTTACGCAACCAAAACTCAACTTTTTTGCCACCTCTAGGTCCCCTATGCTTCCCAATGTACACGAAACTCGAGTTTTGCCCGAAACTCAATAACTCGACCGTAGTGTAAATAGGCTATTATTCAAGTGGTTAAATGCGTCTTAGATGTAAGCGCCTCGCATAATTTTACCGCACTAATCTGTCTATTGTGGAATTATCACCAATAATTACACCGAAAATTTGAAGATCAAGCTGAGGAAATTGTTAAATTTAAAATTTAAATTCTTTAAACCATTTTTATCATTAAATCACTATTTGAACAAAGTGGTTGATTTCTAAAAGTCGGTTGGAACTGCAATCAAAACTGCTTTGTAACGGATCCGACCTTAGCGTTGTTAACTCGAGTCCCCCCGCTCACTATACCTGAAGATGCCTACCATCCTACTTTCGAAGTGTCGCTCGAGCTAAGACGAACGGTACTGGATCGGTCAGGTAGACTACCCCAATGTGTCCGTTGCTTCCGTAAAGCCGAGTTTACGAAACCTAATAATCTCATTAGGGATTTTGATTGGTCCGCTTTATATTTGTGCAGTGATGTTACGACAGGCACAAACATTTTTTATGATGCACTGGACTCACTTTTTGATTAATGTGTCCCGCTTTCCTGTTCTAATAGATCGAGGAAGCCGTTTGGTTTACCAAGGAGCTATGCTAACTTAAAAACTTAAAATCAAGACGTTATAAAAAATTTCAGGAAGTTGGCTCTCCTTCTTCTCTTCCTCATTATGTAATAGCTCGGTCAAACTTTTCAGTTCTTAACGCTCAATTCTATCAGAATTACCTATCTCGATGCAGGGTACGTTTTTCTAAGGACCCCAAACAGTTCTACAGCTTCGTAAACAGTAAGCGTAGAACGTCCGCACACCCATCCTCGCTATCCTTCCTTAATACGTCAGCAGATAGTGATCAGGCAATTGCCGATCTTTTTGCCTGTTTTTTCTAAACTACCTATTCGCAGGACGTTTACTCTGGTCAGCCGTATCCATACGATTTACCGAGGTCGAACGGCATTTTCAGTCCTTTGCTAAATGAAAGCTCGTTGCTTCATGATCTACGAACAGTAAAGCCGGTGTTTTCACCGGGTCCGGACGGAGTTCCCGGCTGTGTACTCAGGTACTGTGCCGAGTCTCTGTGTGGGCCATTGCTTAAACTGTTCAACCTATCCATAAATTCTTCATGCTTTCCCCCGATATGGAAGGAGTCTTTTATAATTCCTCTCCATAAGAAAGGTAGCAAGTCTGACGCAATGAACTATAGAGGTATATCTAAGTTATCCGCTATTCCTAAAGTGTTTGAGAAAATTTTAACTCCGCACCTGCAGCACCTATGCAGATCACTTATATCTCCATCACAACATGGATTTATGAGGCGGAGATCAACCACTACAAATTTATTGTAGTTTACCTACTTTATAATAAAAGGCTTTCAAGGTCATTTGCAGACGGATGTTGTTTACACCGATTTTAGTAAAGCGTTCGATTCTGTAAACCATTCCCTCCTAGCACAAAAGCTCGACCTTCTAGGGTTCCCGCCCAATCTCCTGAGATGGATCTCTAGCTACCTTTGTTCTATGTCTCAAAGAGTCCTTTTTAAAAACTCCCTGTCCTCTCCAGTTATGGTGACTTCGGGTGTACCTCAAGGCAGCCATCTAGGCCCCTTACTCTATACACTCTTTATAAATGACATACCTTCTGTATCTCTGTGTCCAGTATAAGAACATTTCTTTTCAATCCAGGTTGCAATCCGATCTCGATAGATTTTAGTCTTGGTGTTGTGCAAATTTATTAAACCTTAACGCTTCAAAATGTAAAGTAATGACTTTTCATCGCTTCAGCGCCTTTCTGGTTCCTTACACCCTTTGTGGTGGTTCTCTTGAGAGAATTACCCCAGTTGATGATCTTTGTGTTCTATTAGATCCCAAGTTAAAGTTTTCAGAACACATTTCTACCATGGTGAATAAGGCCATGGGCGTGCTTGGGTTTGTCAAGAGGTGGTCAAAGGAATTTGACGATCCCTATATAACAAAGACTCTCTACACCTCTCTGGTTCGTCCGATTTTAAAATACGGCTCTTGTGTATGGTGCCCTCAGTACAGTACAACGTATACCAAGACCGTATAGAATCAGTTCAGAAAAACTTTTTACTTTTTGCTCTTCGCGGCCTCAACTGGGATGCAAATGTGAGACTGCCGACTTACTCTAATAGATTGCTTTTAATAAACCTTTCAACCTTAGCTAATCGTAGGAAAATGCTTGGCGTGATTTTTGTGCACAGCTTGATCAAGGGTGACGTAGATAGCCCTGACCTGTTGAGCCTCATAAACTTCACGATTCCTATTAGAAGCACTAGGAGTTGTACACCCTTGTTTCTTCCGCTTTGTAGATCGAATTACTCCTTGCATGAACCATTTAGGGTCCCATGCTCGGACTATAATTCCCTCTATCATATTATATCTACCACTAACTCTCTTCCTAGTCTTAAATTACTGATACTCTTATATCTTTCCCGTAATTAGTAATTACTTCGTTTCTTTAGTTAGATTGGTTCTACTTTTTTCGAACACTAGTCTAAGACCTATCTTTCATGCATGCCCACGATCGGTTCGGTTAACGAGTTGCGTGTTATGCGGCAGCGCCCCTCGGTCGGTTGGGCGGGAGGTGGGCTGCGTTCTTGTCTGGGATCCGCGCGTAACAGCCATCAGCTGGTGTCGCTTGGGCCACTTGATGGTGCAGTCATTGCATATCAACGTCCTAAAGATTAAAGGCCTGTATCCAGCACCGCGGAATTTTACTGAAAGGAATCTGCTATTTATTTCGGTTGTGTGGAACTCAACTAATGTAATGTGACCAAGAACCTAAAAAGTGATTTGCCACTCTCATGAATCAGCTGTGTTTTGTTAACAGCGCCAATTTTTAAAATTAACTAAAAAATTTAAAAAAGGAAAAAAGGTAAGTCTGATGATGAAGAGATTGTGTTGGTTGCGGCACATATTGTTGTAAGAAGAAGTACAGCACAGTCGGAGGCGCCAAAATGTCACAATTATCAAAATGCTTATTCTCCGTGATCCGCCAAAGCCATGGTCTTGCCTCAACTGCTTTTATTAAAGCAATCTTCTCCTCACTTTAAAAATGTTTGCATATCTCTTTTTGGTTTTGCGCACAGATTTTCCCCCACCTTGCACTTTGACTTCAATAATAGGCACATTTATTTTCCTGGCGTTTTCAGCTGTTCTCACAGTCCACATTCGTGTGGATATCGATACTATTGATAAGAATTCGTGGATTTTGTTTACGTTGCTGGATACTGAGGCCAGGAAAACATAAACGAAAAATTCCTGGCCCAGTTTTTTTTATATGAAGTTTGGCAGTAATTTTTAGTTTACGCAGTGCTGGATACCCAGCTTTAAAAGGAACAAGTGAGTAAAGCAGTCTGTCAAGTATTTTTACAAAATATTGAAATTATTCTGGGTATCGACGCGGTATCAGGGTATTTTTGTCGAATCAAACAATAAATTAATTTTAAAGATATAAGTGCCACTTAAAAATTAGTGTCAGCTGTTCGTAATACTTGTTCGGTGGAGCCACCGATAGCTTCACATACATCAGACTCCTCCTTAACAATCTCCAAAACCCAAGATTGCTCGTGGTGAAACTAGTGGTGATAGTTCCACGACAGGCACATCAGGGTTGAAATATTCGGAATATCGGACAAACTCAACTAAACGCAACCACTAACCATACAGAATATAAATGGGACAGTTCATCCATTAAATTTGACCCAACCAAAAATCCAACATCAGATCCCTGATAGTGTATGTGAGCACATGCATTCTCACGTACTTTACGTTTTTGCAAGTGTGTAGGAGTTGCCGAGAGAGTGAGAGTGTGAGAGTGAGCATTTGTAATTTGCCTAGCTGAAATTCGTCAACAAGCTGAAGAAGAACACACTGCACAAAATGTGAAGCTGAGCTTTATCTGTATGTGTGCTCATATCTTGTTTGTATTGGTTTTTTACAACGCCGCTATCTAAGAAAACACCCATTGCTTTAGAGTTGATTGTAAGTTATGATTTTTTTTTATTAAAATAATTGTTTATATTGAATATCCTCTATATATTCTAATTTTGTTTAATGTACCATTAAAGAATATAGTGAACGAATGTAAATATACACAAATGCAAAATGTATATCAGACATGACATCAAATTATATTAATTGTCTATAGGGTATTAGGGCGTCGATTAGCGACACTCAGCTAAAAAATTTGTGTGTCAAGAAATCTTCTCAAAAATATTTTGCTGGCAATTTCGGCTGCTCTGCACACGTACACACACATATGAACGTACTTGCAGGTTCTTTCTGTGGATGGACATTCGCATCAGCAAAATAGGGATGATTTCAAATTTGACGCCCAAGAATGACACTAGAATCTGTATGGACCCATTTATAACCCATTTATATGACATTAATAGCCATATTCAAGGCTATACTTTTTTATATGTAATCAAAAATATCATTGTATACCACTATAAATCATACAATTAAATACATATTTGTGAATATATATACATATGTATATCTGCTCATTATATTAGTATATTCTATATTAAACGAAGCTAGCATCTAAAGCATGTACAAAATAATAATTATTCTGGTATTATGAGACAAGCGTCTTCAAAAGGGGTCGACTCCAGTAATGCTAAAGTGAAGGGTGGCGCGAGCACAAAAATCAAAACAAAGTTGAGAGAGCGCAAATATCAGTTGTGCGCTCATACACACTTGCAAATACGCAAAGTACGTGAGAATGTATGAGCACACATACACTCTCACGACTCGCGGGAGCTGATCCACACATGCAAAAACGCAAAGTACGTTAGAATGCATGAGCACACATACACTCTCAGGAGTCTCTCACGACTCTGTCCATAGCTGATACACACTTGCAAACACGCAAAGTACGTGAGAATGCATGTGCACACATACACTCTCACGACTCGCTAGGGAGCTGATGCCTGGAAGCATCAGTGTTATTGGTGCGGTCAATGAATGAACTTTCCCATCTATATACTGTAGTTACGCAACCAAAACTCAACTTTTTTGCCACCTCTAGGTCCCCTATGCTTCCCAATGTACACGAAATTCGAGTTTTGCCCGAAACTCAATAACTCGACCGTAGTGTAAATAGGCTATTATTCAAGTGGTTAAATGCGTCTTAGATGTAAGCGCCTCGCATAATTTTACCGCACTAATCTGTCTATTGTGGAATTATCACCAATAATTACACCGAAAATTTGAAGATCAAGCTGAGGAAATTGTTAAATTTAAAATTTAAATTCTTTAAACCATTTTTATCATTAAATCACTATTTGAACAAAGTGGTTGATTTCTAAAAGTCGGTTGGAACTGCAATCAAAACTGCTTTGTAACGGATCCGACCTTAGCGTTGTTAACTCGAGTCCCCCCGCTCACTATACCTGAAGATGCCTACCATCCTACTTTCGAAGTGTCGCTCGAGCTAAGACGAACGGTACTGGATCGGTCAGGTAGACTACCCCAATGTGTCCGTTGCTTCCGTAAAGCCGAGTTTACGAAACCTAATAATCTCATTAGGGATTTTGATTGGTCCGCTTTATATTTGTGCAGTGATGTTACGACAGGCACAAACATTTTTTATGATGCACTGGACTCACTTTTTGTCTCTTGTGTCCCACTTTCCTGTCCGATTAGATCAAGAAAACCCCCTTGGTTTACCAAGGAGTTATCCCATCTAAAAAACTTAAAATCAAGACGATATACAAAATTTCAAGAAGTTGGCTCTCCTTCTTCTCTTTCTCATTATGTAATAGCTCGGTCAAACTTTTCAGTTCTTAACGCTCAATTCTATCAGAATTACCTATCTCGATGCAGGATACGTTTTTCTAAGGACCCCAAACAGTTCTACTGCTTCGTAAACAGTAAGCGTAGAACGTCCGCACACCCATCCTCGCTATCCTTCCTTAATACGTCAGCAGATAGTGATCAGGCAATTGCCGATCTTTTTGCCTGTTTTTTCTAAACTACCTATTCGCAGGACGTTTACTCTGGTCAGCCGTATCCATACGATTTACCGAGGTCGAACGGCATTTTCAGTCCTTTGCTAAATGAAAGCTCGTTGCTTCATGATCTACGAACAGTAAAGCCGGTGTTTTCACCGGGTCCGGACGGAGTTCCCGGCTGTGTACTCAGGTACTGTGCCGAGTCTCTGTGTGGGACGTTGCTTAAACTGTTCAACCTATCCATAAATTCTTCATGCTTTCCCCCGATATGGAAGGAGTCTTTTATAATTCCTCTCCATAAGAAAGGTAGCAAGTCTGACGCAATGAACTATAGAGGTATATCTAAGTTATCCGCTATTCCTAAAGTGTTTGAGAAAATTTTAACTCCGCACCTGCAGCACCTATACAGATCACCTATATCTCCATCTCAAAATGGATTTATAAGGCGGAGATCAACCACTACAAATTTATTGGAGTTTACCCCCTTTATAATAAAAGGCTTTCTAGGTCATTTGCAGACGGATGTTGTTTACACCGATTTTAGTAAAGCGTTCGATTCTGTAAACCATTCCCTCCTAGCACAAAAGCTCGACCTTCTAGGGTTCCCGCCCAATCTCCTGAGATGGATCTCTAGCTACCTTTGTTCTATGTCTCAAAGAGTCCTTTTTAAAAACTCCCTGTCCTCTCCAGTTATGGTGACTTCGGGTGTACCTCAGGGCAGCCATCTAGGCCCCTTACTCTTTACACTCTTTATAAATGACCTACCTTCTGTATTAACATACTCTCGAGTACTTATGTATGCGGATGATGTTAAGCTGTGTGTCCAGTATAAGAACATTTCTTTTCAATCCAGGTTGCAATCCGATCTCGATAGATTTTAGTCTTGGTGTTGTGCAAATTTATTAAACCTTAACGCTTCAAAATGTAAAGTAATGACTTTTCATCGCTCCAGCGCCTTTCTGGTTCCTTACACCCCTTGTGGTGGTTCTCTTGAGAGAATTACCCCAGTTGATGATCTTTGTGTTCTATTAGATCCCAAGTTAAAGTTTTCAGAACACATTTCTACCATGGTGAATAAGGCCATGGGCGTGCTTGGGTTTATAAAGAGGTGGTCAAAGGAATTTGACGACCCCTATATAACAAAGACTCTCTACACCTCTCTGGTTCGTCCGATTTTAGAATACGGCTCTTGTGTATGGTGCCCTCAGTACAACGTACACCAGGACCGTATAGAATCAGTTCAAAAAAACTTTTTACTTTTTGCTCTTCGAGGCCTCGGCTGGGATGCAGGTGTGAGACTGCCGTCCTACTCTAATAGATTGCTTTTAATAAACCTTCCAACCTTAGTTAATCGTAGGAAAATGCTTGGCGTGATTTTTGTGCACAACTTGATCAAGGGTGACGTAGATAGCCCTGACCTGTTGAGCCTCATAAACTTCACGATTCCTATTAGAAGCACTAGGAGTTGTACACCCTTGTTTCTTCCGCTTTGTAGATCGAATTACTCCTTGCATGAACCATTTAGGGTCCCATGCTCGGACTATAATTCCCTCTATCATATTATATCTACCACTAACTCTCTTCCTAGTCTTAAATTACTGATACTCTTATATCTTTCCCGTAATTAGTAATTACTTCGTTTCTTTAGTTAGATTGGTTCTACTTTTTTCGAACACTAGTCTAAGACCTATCTTTCATGCATGCCCACGATCGGTTCGGTTAACGAGTTGCGTGTTATGCGGCAGCGCCCCTCGGTCGGTTGGGCGGGAGGTGGGCTGCGTTCTTGTCTGGGATCCGCGCGTAACAGCCATCAGCTGGTGTCGCTTGGGCCACTTGATGGTGCAGTCATTGCATATCAACGTCCTAAAGATTAAAGGCCTGTATCCAGCACCGCGGAATTTTACTGAAAGGAATCTGCTATTTATTTCGGTTGTGTGGAACTCAACTAATGTAATGTGACCAAGAACCTAAAAAGTGATTTGCCACTCTCATGAATCAGCTGTGTTTTGTTAACAGCGCCAATTTTTAAAATTAACTAAAAAATTTAAAAAAGGAAAAAAAGTAAGTCTGATGATGAAGAGATTGTGTTGGTTGCGGCACATATTGTTGTAAGAAGAAGTACAGCACAGTCGGAGGCGCCAAAATGTCACAATTATCAAAATGCTTATTCTCCGTGATCCGCCAAAGCCATGGTCTTGCCTCAACTGCTTTTATTAAAGCAATCTTCTCCTCACTTTAAAAATGTTTGCATATCTCTTTTTGGTTTTGCGCACAGATTTTCCCCCACCTTGCACTTTGACTTCAGTAATAATAGGCACATTTATTTTCCTGGCGTTTTCAGCTGTTCTCACAGTCCACATTCGTGTGGATATCGATACTATTGATAAGAATTCGTGGATTTTGTTTACGTTGCTGGATACTGAGGCCAGGAAAACATAAACGAAAAATTCCTGGCCCAGTTTTTTTTATATGAAGTTTGGCAGTAATTTTTAGTTTACGCAGTGCTGGATACCCAGCTTTAAAAGGAACAAGTGAGTAAAGCAGTCTGTCAAGTATTTTTACAAAATATTGAAATTATTCTGGGTATCGACGCGGTATCAGGGTATTTTTGTCGAATCAAACAATAAATTAATTTTAAAGATATAAGTGCCACTTAAAAATTAGTGTCAGCTGTTCGTAATACTTGTTCGGTGGAGCCACCGATAGCTTCACATACATCAGACTCCTCCTTAACAATCTCCAAAACCCAAGATTGCTCGTGGTGAAACTAGTGGTGATAGTTCCACGACAGGCACATCAGGGTTGAAATATTCGGAATATCGGACAAACTCAACTAAACGCAACCACTAACCATACAGAATATAAATGGGACAGTTCATCCATTAAATTTGACCCAACCAAAAATCCAACATCAGATCCCTGATAGTGTATGTGAGCACATGCATTCTCACGTACTTTACGTTTTTGCAAGTGTGTAGGAGTTGCCGAGAGAGTGAGAGTGTGAGAGTGAGCATTTGTAATTTGCCTAGCTGAAATTCGTCAACAAGCTGAAGAAGAACACACTGCACAAAATGTGAAGCTGAGCTTTATCTGTATGTGTGCTCATATCTTGTTTGTATTGGTTTTTTACAACGCCGCTATCTAAGAAAACACCCATTGCTTTAGAGTTGATTGTAAGCTATGATTTTTTTTTATTAAAATAATTGTTTATATTGAATATCCTCTATATATTCTAATATTGTTTAATGTACCATTAAAGAATATAGTGAACGAATGTAAATATATACAAATGCAAAATGTATATCAGACATGACATCAAATTATATTAATTGTCTATAGGGTATTAGGGCGTCGATTAGCGACACTCAGCTAAAAAATTTGTGTGTCAAGAAATCTTCTCAAAAATATTTTGCTGGCAATTTCGGCTGCTCTGCACACGTACACACACATATGAACGTACTTGCAGGTTCTTTCTGTGGATGGACATTCGCATCAGCAAAATAGGGATGATTTCAAATTTGACGCCCAATAATGACACTAGAATCTGTATGGACCCATTTATAACCCATTTATATGACATTAATAGCCATATTCAAGGCTATACTTTTTTATATGTAATCAAAAATATCATTGTATACCACTATAAATCATACAATTAAATACATATTTGTGAATATATATACATATGTATATCTGCTCATTATATTAGTATATTCTATATTAAACGAAGCTAGCATCTAAAGCATGTACAAAATAATAATTATTCTGGTATTATGAGACAAGCGCCTTCAAAAGGGGTCGACTCCAGTAATGCTAAAGTGAAGGGTGGCGCGAGCACAAAAATCAAAACAAAGTTGAGAGAGCGCAAATATCAGTTGTGCGCTCATACACACTTGCACACTTGCACACATACACTCTCACGACTCGCGGGAGCTGATCCACACATGCAAAAACGCAAAGTACGTTAGAATGCATGAGCACACATACACTCTCAGGAGTCTCTCACGACTCTGTCCATAGCTGATACACACTTGCAAACACGCAAAGTATGTGAGAATGCATGTGCACACATACACTCTCACGACTCGCTAGGGAGCTGATGCCTGGAAGCATCAGTGTTATTGGTGCGGTCAATGAATGAACTTTCCCATCTATATACTGTAGTTACGCAACCAAAACTCAACTTTTTTGCCACCTCTAGGTCCCCTATGCTTCCCAATGTACACGAAATTCGAGTTTTGCCCGAAACTCAATAACTCGACCGTAGTGTAAATAGGCTATTATTCAAGTGGTTAAATGCGTCTTAGATGTAAGCGCCTCGCATAATTTTACCGCACTAATCTGTCTATTGTGGAATTATCACCACTAATTGCACCAAAAATATAAAGATCAAGCTGAGGAAATTGTTAAATTTAAAATTTAAATTCTTTAAACCATTTTTATCATTAAATCACTATTTGAACAAAGTGGTTGATTTCTAAAGTCGGTTGGAACTGCAACCAAAACTCAATAGTTTCCCAAAAAAAATACATATCGTGGCTTTTATAAATTGTGATACATTATTTAATATAATAAAGAAGCTCTAGAAACTGAAATTACAATTTTTTTCCAAGCTCCAGGTGCATTTATTTATTTGTTTTCTCGTTCATGCTACTAAAATTTAATATAACTTATAGCCTTATTACACTACAGTGAGTTACCACATTTATCGATAGGTAACTCAATAACTCAGAACTTGGATTTGCACTATGCCAAAGTTGAGTTATTGAGTTTCGGCTGCTGGCACGTGCTTGTGTACATAAATTTTGTTTTATTTAATTTTAATTATATAAACGACCAAGAGTTAATGATTTTCTATGTCGCAGAGCAAGATAAGATAACAACGCTGCAATGTATGGAGTTGGCGACGATGTTTGCAGCAACTGTGGAGTATTTGGATCAAATTTACAAGAAACGCATTTGGACATTGCGAATAACCTTGGAATCCAATTTTGAAGGAAAATTTCCGCAGGGAAATGGCACGGCTGCAATTGCAACTATGTTGATTTTTGTCTATATGTATATGTACATTACATATGTACCAAAATTAAACTATTTTAAATTCGCAATTGTTTATAATAATTTAATTTATATTTATTTATAATAATTCAATTTAGCGTTTGGCTAAGTCTTTTTGACCGAATTTTGGAAATCGCACACTTTGTTTATATGCTTTTTAATAATAACATTGGTTTAAAGTATTGGTTTTAACAATTGTATGTACCCTTTTCCCCAGCCATATTGTTTACGCGCCAAATTTTAAATATTGAGCCAATGCCAATTTTTGTTGTAGCTAGTGGTGATAATTCCACGACAGGCAGATCAGGGTTGAAATATTCGAAAAATCGGACAAACTCAACTAAACGCAACCAAAACTCAACTTTTTTGCCACCTCTAGGTCCCCTATGCTTCCCAATGTAAACGAAACTCGAGTTTTGCCCGAAACTCAATAACTCAACCGTAGTGTAAAAAGGCTACTATTTATACACACATGCACGTTCCACCAGCCGAATAGGGTAGATGCCAGTACTGAGCTATGAAGATAACTCAGTTATCGAAAGGCAGTTGAAACACTGAGGCTGCTTCTTGATTCTTTTCGTCTTCAGGCCTTTATCCAGCACCGCCGAAAATTCCTGACAGGAATCTGCTCTTTATTTCGGTTGTGTGGAACTTAACTAAAATAGTGTGACCAAGAACATAAGAAGTGATTTGCCACTCTCATGAATAAGCGGTGTTAACAATTGTGATAGTTTAATTAAAATTAAAAAGGAAAAAATAAGCTCTGAGGTTGAAGTGATTGTGTTGGTGGCGGCTTATTTTGTTGTTAAAAATAAGAAAGAAGCATAGCGCAAATGTTTCTTTCCGGTGATCCGCTAAAAACATGGTCTTTTTCAACAGCTTTTATATAGGCATTTTTTTCCTCTTTTTGAAAATTGACATCCCTTTTTTCCGCACAGTTTTTGGCTCCATATTTCAAACAATTCACTTCAGTAAAAATGTTCACATATTATATATATTCTTGGCCTGTATTATACTGAGACTGTGTCTGGATTCTTTGCGTCTTCCCAGAAACGCATTTTTTTTTACATAGGTTTAGCATAGGGCCCTAGTGATGGCAAAAAAGTTGCGTCGTTTTCCGACGCGGGTGCGTTTTGGTATTTCTGTGCGCATAGCAGCAATTTCCGTATTTTTCTGCATAATCAGCGGAACGATCACCACTAATAACAACAAAAAACAGCAGATTCAAATTTAAATTTTGCCGCGTACAATTTTTAACTAAGTAAAAAGGGCAAAAATTCATGTACTGGTTAGAACAAATTTTTTAAACTAATTTTATTATTGAAAAAATCATTTCAACAATATAGTTGATTTAAAATTTTTTGCAGCAAATCCCATGTCTTTGAATCCTTTCAATGTTTCCGTGATCTTCTCAGGGAAAGAAAGTCTACTGGCAGATACTTTTCAGCGAGTTAAGCAACTATCTCGCGACAAAACTGCAAAATATGCGGATCCTAGGCAATAAAGGGCTATGGCAACTCTCTTCTCCAGAGGTATTGTCAGTCGAAAAGGAGTGTCTTTCTTTTAGAGATTGGACAACAGTCCAACGAGAATGTTGAAGTACTCCTTTCCATTGCTAAAAAAGGCATCGGAGTTCTCCACAACATCTATCTCCCAAAATGAACCATATCGTGGCTATTGCAATGAAGAATACATTATTAAATTGAAAAGAGAGAACATTATCTGCTCTTTACCTAAAAGGGTCCAAACGCAAGGGGGACGTAGCAGTTGCAAGACGAATTGCAACTTTTCTGAGGACAACTCAGCCGCTTCCATGCACTTCATTAGAGTCTCTTCACTTTGCGCCACCGCAGATAAAAGAATCGACTCTTTTCCCAACATAATCCCTTGAATTTCTCAACTTATTCACTTAAATTTGTGTTCCTCTCGTCTGCTATTCCAAAGACGCAAAGATGCAGTGTAAACGCCTCTTCTGCTTCTCTGCGTCTTTTCTGATATTGATAGGACCCAGTGTATAAAGCCTATTAATGTTCGTAGCCGTCTCCAAACACTGAGGTACTATTTGGCACAAACACCACAGCCAGCTAGCAAGCAAAATCCGTTCTGAAAAATTTAATATCCAATTATCGTTGCTGCAGCGTTGCTACCAGATCAATTGGAAAGCCAACGACGTAATTATCTCTCTCGCTCTCACTGCATGCTTTCCCTTACGTCTGTCTCTGTTTTGCAAACTTATCAGTTCACAAGCAACTGACCAAACTTAAACAAGACAAAATGTTAAAAACAGATATAAAGAAGCAGCACATGTTCCATGATTGCGGTTCATAAATCAGCTTAGGGAGCAGAGTTCCATTCTCAGAGAACTGAACTGGTTCACTAAGAACATCTCTAATGAATTTACGAATACGTATACTTACTGACACATGTATGTACGATGAGATATACAGGGAGTTATCTTATCATACTCTAATCATAATACGGAGAACTGTCTGAAATTTTTTCATTTAATTGATCAACAATAATCATGAAGGACACAACACTAATTTTGTCAAAACTACGAGAATTGATGCAACTGGTTCGGGTTCGAGACATCAGTTGTATTTCAGCTTATATTGTTCCTTCTGATGATGCTCATCAGAGTGAATATCAATGTCAGCATGACGAACGACGCGCATTTATAACCGGGTTTAATGGCTCTGCTGGAACAGCCGTTATCACACGTAATAGCGCACTATTATGGACCGATGGTCGCTATTATCAACAAGCAGAAAAACAACTCGACTCAAATTGGATACTAATGAAGGATGGTTTGACAACGACTCCTTCAGTAGGCCTATGGCTCGCTCAAAATCTTCCAAGAGGCAGTGCTGTTGGTGTGGATCCCCGTTTATTTTCTTTCCGGTTATGGAAGCCTATAGAAAACGAATTGAATTCATCAGGTAATTAGATCTAGCAATATTTTTGAAACTAAATTTTGTAATACTATTTTATTTTTAGATTGTCATTTAATCCCAATTGAAAATAATTTAATTGATGAAATTTGGGGAGCGGATCAGCCACCACAAACTTTTAATTCTATAATAACTTTAAAATTGGAGTACGCAGGAGTCACAATTGCAAAAAAGTGGGATCTCGTTCGTAAACAAATGGAGGAAAAAAAAGCGGATGCTCTTATTGTTAGTGCTCTTGATGAAATTGCTTGTAAGTTGTATATTCATTTAATCAATTCGATTAAAATCCCTATTTAAGAAGATATTAACAAAGAAAAATGTTTATGTAATATCTAGGGTTCTTAAACATGCGGGGCTCGGATATAGACTTTAATCCAGTATTCTTTGCATATATGATTATAACAAGGGATCAGATCCTAGCATTCGTCGATTCTGAAAAATTGCCCAAGGACTTTTCTAGCCATCAATCCGAAAACGACGTACAAATAAAAGTTCTTCCCTATTCTTCAATTGGTCTGGAAATAAGTCGTATTGTAAGATTAATATCAACTTAAAATATATTCATTTAAACAAAATTAAATACCTCCAGGTGTCTACTAAGGGTACAAAAATTTGGATTTCTCCTACAAGCAGTTACTATTTAACAGCACTTATTCCAAAATCGCAACGTCTTCAGGAGGTGAGTAATACACATACATAAATTTTTTTCAGATAAGATTTATTTTTTTCTAATATACATAGGTGACCCCAATTTGTTTATTAAAATCAGTTAAAAATGATGTGGAGATTAGAGGATTTGTAAATAGTCACGTGCGTGATGGTATTGCATTATGTCAATATTTTGCTTGGCTTGAAAACCAATTAAGTTTTGGTGAAAAAATTGATGAAATATCTGGAGCTGATAAGTTAGAGTCTTTTCGACGGTAAGTTCTTTAGACAGTAAACTTCTTTAAAATACTTTATTAGGGTAAAAGGAAAATAATTTAGAAAGGTTTAGTCAAAAAAATGTTAATAGCAGCTTCTCAGACTAGGCTCCTAATAAGAAAATATTATTGATCTACTTTAACACGCACTAATTACTTTAACACTTTTTAAAATGAAAAAAAATCGTAAATAATTCTTAACTTATGTGTTTTCCGAAAATGAAAATTAAATTTTTCATAACATTATTATGTTACATTTTGATCGTATTAAACTACATTCAAGACACGAACAGCTGATTACACATAGCAAAAAATTTAACTAAACCGATTTTTTGTGATATAATTGGGTCACTCTTTAAGCAAATATATAAATAATTAAAATACAGCGCAAGAAATTTTTTTTTTTACTTTTTCAAAGTCAAAATTTCGCAAAACTATACCGCCAAAAAAATTATAAAATTTGAGCGCTTATTACGATTTATAGCTGCATTTATATGCTTTTGAGAATTGCACAGTTTATTACAACCAGCTGCGAGATATTTAAGGTTTGCGAAAAAATATAGCACTACCTCTAAAAAAAACATTAAAACAAAATCCTATATTTTAAAAATGAAAAAAAAAAACTACACCTTAATATGGTTTGGTTCATTACAAATGTGTAAAGTTTAAAATCTATCAGAAAAAGACGGTTTGGTTGACATGGGAAATGTGGCTGTAGTTCTATTTGTTCCAACTCGATACAGACTAGCCAACTTGTCTTTGCAAAGATAATATAAAATATAATACAGCTAGTAAAGTTTAAAAAAGAAATTCAATTTATATATATTTGTTCGTTGATATAAAATGACTGCAATATCAAGTGGCACTATCAAGTGCAATTTCTCTATCAAGTGTGCGCAGCGCTCCACCCGCCAAACCGACCGACGCGTTGAGCGATGGGTTCCATCGCGGACATACAGAAAAGATAGATATCAGACTAAAATATTAAGTTTCTAGTGTTTCTAATTGGAATCGTGAAGTTTATGCGGCCCATGGCTATCTGTGACGTAGATAGATCAAGTTGTGCACAAAAATCATACTAAGCATTTTCCTACGATTAGGTAAGGTTGGAAGGTTTATTAAAAGCAATCTATTAGTAAGACAGCAGAATCACACTTGCATCCCAGTTGAGGCCGCGAAGAGCAAAAAGTAAAAAGTTTTTCTGAACTATTTCTGTACGGTCCAGATGTACGTTGTACTGGGGGCACCATACACAAGGGCCGTATTCTATAACACTAGTCGACACGATTTTTCCCCTGTCTCCAAAAATGACTTTTTCCGATAGATTTGGATGGTTAAAAATGTTTAAAGAATGTTGTTTTTTTTGGTAGTGCTTCTATTTTTACATAACTTAAGTTTCCTACAATTGGTTGTATTGAACTTTGCAGTTAAAAAAAGCTGATAAATGCAGCTATCCGACTCAGACACTTTGTAGCTGCAACATAACGTCTGGAAGATATTAGGCTTCCAAATTGAAATTTCATCATATTTTTCGGTATTTTTTCCCTGAAATTTTGACTTTGAAAGCTCAGGAAAAGTAGAAAAAAAAATATTTGAATGACTTGATTTTTGGTTTTAATTAATTACACATTAATTAGGCACCGTTTAAGGTATCGCTTATAAAAATATAAAAATAAACAGCTAAGTTATAACCGTTTGACCAAAACGACAGCGGAAAAAAAAGTTGAAATTTGTCGAGTAGTGTAATCGGACAAACTAGAGAGATTTAAAGAGTTTTTGTTTTTCTTTTGACCCCTTATTTATTAACCCAATTACGCCGATGGACTTATTTACCATGGTAAAAATTTGTTCTGAAAACTTTAACTTGGAGTCTAATAGAACACAAAGATCATCAACCCGGGTAAATCTCTGAAGAGAACCACCACAAAGAGTATAAGGAACCAGAAAGGCGCTGGAGCGATGAAATGTCATTACTTTACATTTTGAAGCATTAAGGTTCAATAAGTTTGCACAAAACCAAGACTGAAATCTATCGAGATCGGATTGCAACCTGGATTGAAAAGAGATGTCCTTATACTGGACACAGAGCTTAACATAATCCGCATACATAAGTACTCGAGAGTATGTTAATACAGAAGGCAGGTCATTTATAAAGATTGTAAAGAGTAAAGGGCCTAGATGGCTGCACTGTGGTACACCCGAAGTCACAATAACTGGTGAGAACAGGGAGTTTTTGAAAAGGACTCTTTGAGACCTAGACCAAAGGTAACTAGAGATCCATCTCAGGAGATTGGGCGGGAACCCTAAAAGGTCAAGTTTTTGTGCTGAGACAATGGTTCGAGTCGAAAAGTTCACTAAAATCGGTGTAAATAACATCCGTCTGAAGATTACCTTGAAATACTCTAATGATGAACTAGGTAAACTCCAAAAAATTTGTGGTGATGACCTCCGCCTTATAAATTCATGTAGAGCCAGACATATAAGTGATCTGCATAGGTGTTGCACGTGCGGAGTTAAGCGGATAGCTTAGATTTTTTCTATAGTTTTTTGCGTCAGACTTGCTACCAAATGAATTTTTATACATGTTTCCATTTTTGTTTACATATGATTTTTACATTTGCTTCTACATTTCTAATGTACATGTACAACTACATATATATTCGAAACGTGTATACGAGAGAGAGAGGGAATGAGTAAGCGCTTGGCAGGCGTTGCGTAGTGACTGGGGCAAAATTTTGAAGTATGGTTTATTGTTTATTTTTGTCTAAAGTTTAACAATGTACAGTTAAACTGTAAGGGTAAAATTACATATCAACTAATTAAACGAAAGGACTAATGCAAATACTCAGACCCGGTGGGGCTGATTATCGGCTCAGTAGCCGATAAGATTCTACCAACAGCCAAATTTAGGTTAGAGAAAAGCCGGAAGTCGACCAATTCCAAATTAGAGCTATTTAAATGAAATTAAGTTATTATTAAGATAATTTTGACCATATTATAACTAGTATCAGAGGAAAACAGATTAAAGAATTGGTTATAGTTACAGCAAAGGCTAAGGAAAGATTCATAATCTAAGTAGTTAAAAAGACAGAGTTGGAGATGAAGAGGAAAGCAATGCCTAGTCGGGCGGAAGGAAACAGCAATACTAATAAGGCTGATGAGGGCAGTCGATTCGACCTCACCAGAGAGATGCTTATGGAGGAAGAGAACTCCTTGGCAGATTCTACGGGATTTAAGAGAGTGGAGGCTAATTAAACGCAACCTACTTTCATAAAAGGAGAGATGGATCGAAGGGTCCCAATTGAGTCCGCTGAGAGCAAAGATGAGGAACTGTTTTTGTACTGATTCGAGTATATCCTGAAATTATTGGTAGTGAGGAGACCAGACACAAGAACCATATTCCAAGATAGACCGGATCAAAAAAACATACAGAAGTTTTGTAGTATACGGGTCTATAAATTCCTAAGACCATCTTTTGACAAATCCAAGGACTCCTTTGACTTTGTTAGAGATAGAAGAGATATGAGAGTTAAAACATAGATTAGGTACAAAGGTAATGCCCAAGTCGTTAACTTTGAAGAGGCGTTGTAGGGGGTCACTGTAGGAAAAACATAGCTTAACGTCATCAGCATACATTAGGACACGGGAATGAGATAACATTTGATTTAAATAGCAAGGGACCCAGATGGCTACCTTGAGGAACCCCCGATGAGACAATTGGAAATACAGCGGTAGTTAGAGACATCAGATTTAGATCCCTTTTTATGAAAGGGAACTATATAGAATTCACCAGTCTTGAGAGACAGTCTTGAGCCAGTGCGAGCCGGTGTGGAAGGAACTACTTCAACTTCCATGCTGACAGCAGTATCGACGACTTCATTAGGGGGCACAGTGATGCCGACAACTGGATGATCATTAATGACCGGTTGGACAACCTGGGCAATCACGGGCACTGGATGATCATTAATGTCCAGTTGGCCATCCTTGGCAGAAACAGGCACAGATGAACAGCCAACATGTGAAGAGCCAGCCGTCTTTTTCGATGTAGTTGCATGTACATCGATTTCCTTGACACTAAAGTCGATCAAGGCTGGCGAACTGATTGGAGGAACGTCAGAGTCTTTAGCTGCAAGAAAATTCTAACTGTGAACATTTGGCAGACTAGGTATAACCTTTCTTCTCTTTGGAGACTCATTTATAATTTTGAGATTTTTAAAATGAGTTTCCATTGAGGAAAACTTATCCTGCAATTTCCGGAATCCAGAGTGGACAGCAGCGAATTCGTTATGAGTCTGTCTCATAAATGTTCGCATATCGGCTTCAACTGCCCTGCAATCCCAACCAGTCCTTTTGAGACCGCAGCGGGTCTTAATCAGATCGAAAACACGACCACCGATATGACCAAAGCCCGCGCAGCTAGAGTGAGCCGTGTTGTCACACAACCAGCAGAAAATAAATGTTTGACGTGTAGCTACCGAACGGTTACCGTCACATAAACGCATAACAGTAGCTCATTGTTTGATTTTCAAAACAATTTATATGAAAATAAAAGAAAAAAGAAAGGTAAAATATATGTCGGTGTGGGGCAGAGATAGTGACTTTAGTTTGTGTTACACAATTGCGCGCGCAAGATCGAACAAAACAATCACAGAGAGACGATAGAAACACAGAGAGTCAAGCACAGAGCGGCGGCCAACACAGTGGTGTGTGTTGGAATGAAAACTGATAAGCTGAGGGTAGATAAAAACAGAGAGCGGTTCAGAGAAAGCAAGCGCACCGCACTAGAATAGGCAACAACAAAACAGCTGCGAGAGTGCAGAGAAGTTAAGAATGCACAATAGGAATTAATAATAAATACACAAAAGTAAGGGTAATGCGTATGCACTGAAATCGAACACGTTGCACGATCGGTTAGGAACACCAGAACAAGGTAAAAAACACAAATTACTTTACTTTAACAGAAGATTGACAATTTTTAACAATTATTCAAGCACGAGCGAAATAGATCACGACCGTCCGCAACAATATATCGATATAATATGTGATAACACAGAAGACAAGATACAAAACGACTGTCAGCAACGATAGTTGATTGCTACATTGCTAAATGTTGATTGTTTACATTCCTAAAGTGCATTAAGCCTATATTATATTAGGTGGCGTCAACATTCTCCCCACCGTGGGAGTTCCTTCCAACATTAAGATCGTCTATGTCGGTAGGCAGTAGGCAGAGCTTGTGTACGTCGCGTTTAAAGAACTGCATCATCCGCTCATAGGTGTAACTATGCAACTCTTCCCAGCAGCTGGACCAATAAGGACCACAGTTCCGTGTTGAATGCTGTTGTATTTCACTTTGTTCGCTTTTCCAAGTCATTCGGGTTCAATGGCAATGGCTGCAGAGGCCCAGAATTCATCACCGCTTCTATTGATCGCTTCTGCGATAGCCGTCGATAGATCCTTATAGCTTAGTGCTGTATTGTTGGTGCATTTCACCAGCAGCTGTCTGTCCACATTCACGGCGCGCTACCATAATCCTCCAAAGTAAGGGCAGCGTGGGGGGAAGAAGTGAAACTTGACTCCTCGCTGGCTGCATTCGTCGTCAATGAGCTGCTGTATGGGAGAATTGAAAAGTCTGTTTAGCTCTCGTAAAGCGCCTACAAAATTGGTAGCGCTATCGCAAAATAGATCCGAGCTCACTCCACGACGTGCAATGCCGCTATGAAGGCACTGAGCTTTTTTATACCTGGTACTCGAAGAGTATAGGGGTATATTAGATTTGTGGGGATAACGGTTGTGTGTAACGCCCAAAAGGATGCGCTTCCGACCCCATAAAGTATATATATTCTTGATGAGCACCAATAGCCAAGTCGATATAGCCATGTCTGTCTGTCCGTCCGTCCGTCTTCATTTGCGCCTAGATCTCAGAAACTATAAAGGCTAGAGCAATCAAGTTTTGTAAACAGTCTCCTGTGTGATCACACTACTCCAAATGTGTTGCAAAATTTCGCCCCGCTCCTTTCCGCCCGCTCAAAGGACGAAAGTCTGTGGCGTACACAATTTTGAAGATACGGTTAAACTAAAAACGCAGAATCATAAAGAATGACCATTTCTATCAGAGTGTTGAATCTGGATCAGGTCCGATCATTATTATGGACAAACGGAACAAATTAAATTTCAATGGCTACGCAACGCCTGCCAAGCGCTCATTCATTCGCTCTCTCTCGCACACACTTCCACGTCTCGTATGAGTAATTCTGCATGTACATGTAGAAATGTAGAAGCTGATGTAAAAATTATATGTAAAGGCCTGTATACAGCACCGCGAAATTTTACTGCACGGAAACTGTTCATTATTTCGGATGTGTGGAACTCGAATACAATAGTATGACCAAGAGCCTAAAAAGTGATTTGCCACTCTCATGAATCAGCTGTGTTTTGTAAACAGCGCCAACTTTGAAAATTAAACTTAAATTAAAGAAAGGAAGAAAAGTAATTCTGACGAAGAAGTGATTGTGTTGGTAGCGGCACATATTGCTGTAAAAAGAAGTACAGCACAGTTGGAGGCGCCAACATGTCAAAATTATCAAAATGCTCATTTTCCGTGATCCGCTAAAGACATGGTACTGCCTCAACTGCTTGTATTAAAGCAATCCTCTCCTCACTTTAAACATTTGCATATCTCTTTTTGGTTTTGCGCACAAATTTTGCCCCCACCTTTCACTTTGACTCCAGTAAAAATAGGCACATATATTTTACTGGCACCCCTATCAGCTGTTCTCACAGTCCACATTCGTGTGAATATCGATACTATCGATACAAATTCGTGGATCCCGTTTACGTTGCTGGATACTGACTCCCAAATTTTCCATTTGGGCCAAAATTTAATTCGTCCCTTTTGCGAACATATAATAAATTGCATAAATCATAAGATCACATATATTCTGACTGATTACCGGGTATAAAGTAGTCACAACGTTCCCTCTCGTTTTTTTTTATTATTAGTCATATATTTGTATGTATTCAATTTTAATCTATACAATAAGTACAATACACTTTTTCCTACTTTCTATGAAAATTATTGCGATTTGTGTAGAAGAGATTTTGAAAAAAAATGTGTGTGAACTGCTAGACAGTTCGTGTAATAATACCAAATTGATCTAAATAAATTTCCAGTGAAGATTGGAAAAGTTTTGTGTTATTTTGTGCATTGGCTACAATGAAAAATATGGAAAGAATTAAATGTAATCTAGGAAGATGATGTCATTTGGTCATGGTTTCTTAAACATCCCTACGATATGTAGTGGACCTCAAAATCTTCTTTGGGCCAGGACTAACGGGTGGATTCTAGACGAGAGTCTTCTGGCCCAGCTCTAGGCTGTAGCTAGTCTTCTAGCCAGGACATTAGGATGTGACACCAGTTTGATGTTGTGCCTCTCGGCCAGCGCGTTAATGACGTAACCAATGAATGGCACCTTCAGATCCCTTGCGATGTCTACGTTTCTGATAAACCATTCTGCCCCAGATATTTCCGAAGCGTTTGTCGCTATGCCATATACCTACACCCAGTATCTCCGGATTGGGGCCAGGATCGACTTGTAATCTTCACTTTGTTGTCCAGACTTAACTTGTTGTTGGCTTTGAGGAGTCAGTGAAGTTTTCTGGACTTCCCCTCGAGCTTGCCTTTAAGAGTCTTAATGTAGTTAGCGAACGTGAGCCTGGAGTCCAGCTCAGCACCCAGATAGGAATGGCACATGCATTGTATTAAGAGCTCGCCATGAAGAAATACTTTTGGGCTGGTTTGTCTTCTGAGAGTGTGCGTCAGCACTGCCTTTAGTCGATGAAGATACTCCGTCTTATACTACACTAAAGCACCTAGCTGTCAGGAAGTTTTTGACGATTTCGAAAAGCTGGGGGGACACGCCCTGAGGAGAAGAGTTTTTCCAGGGGTAAACTCGCCCTGAGGAGAAGAATCCTTGCAGGGGTAAACACGCAAAAATGAAAAAGTAGAGGAACTACCTTTAGCACTAGAACCGCTGTAAAAATATTTGGATGTTACTCCCAGGCTGTTCGAAGTTGGACTACCCAGATTCGATCTGGCAAATACCTGAAAGTCAGCTGAATTCAAGTGGTTCGCTTGGAATAATTATTTTTATTTATCTTATCTAAAAATAAGCATCTTCGTTTCACTTGTTCTATGAATACATTTTTGTCTGTCACGTCTAATTAAGGAATGTGTTGATGTTGTGGCGCCGGCGCTTTTGCTGTGGGCTCTGGGCGTCACAACTTATACATATTCCTACCCTGCCCGCTAAGTTGAACCGTTTATTTTCGCTATATTTCTTTCTTTTTCACGCGTGTTGTACTAGATTGGCTCTGATCCTGAGCAGTGGAAGATAATTTCTCTATTCCTTTTCGTTTCTTTTGCATTTGTTATTACATTTGTTATTACAAAGAGTTGGAAGCGAAACTGCAGTGACTTAGTTAAAAATATCTATATTAGGTATATATTAATACCAGGAAAGTGCAGTGTTTCAAAAAATAAAAAGTTGAGCAGTTCATCGTTCCACGGGTCATCGCTGTCATCGGGGGTGCTCACGCTGACATCTATATATGAGGTTACATATACCTATATAGCTATAGCTTGTCAAAGCTGCAACCACTTGCAACTAAATTTTAGGCTTATATATTTTTTCGCATACATCGAATTAACCATGGCTGCAAGAAATCTTAGGTGCTCAAAGCAGTTACCACTCACAATTCAATACTGAAGCCGCTTTCGAGTCGCCGTCAACCTCTGGCAAATTTATTTACTTCCAAACGTGAATTCCATCCGGAATATCAACTTTCTGTAAAGGTCATATTCGGGCTCCAAATGTTCGACCCAAGTGCCTCCAATAGTTTTGTATGACATTCGTCAGCAAACCTGATATGTTCAATCCGCTCGATGTTGGTTCTTGCTCGTTCGTATATTTTGTGCTGTATTAATTCTAGTGATTATAGATCTTCATACATATTTTTATCGATACTATCGATCGCGCTTCTTTTCTTGTACATTTTCTTAATTAATTCAAAAATGCATGTTTACATTGCTAGAATTTTTCAAGCCTATGCAATAAAAAGTAGCATCAACACTACGTATTTTTAACTTAATAGAATGCAGCTTATTTAAATAATTGCAGTGCCCTATACAATGATATTTGTCGTAGCTGTACGCGTAAGCAACAACACCTGCCCTTCATAATAAACATTTCGGAAATATGCACAATATGGCACAGAGAGATTGCAAACTTTATAAGAGTATCTGGCTGACATAATTTTTCACGATGTGGAACCTTTCCCAAGCGGTACCAGCGGTCCGAAATCGGACAAAAGCAGTAGTAGCGGAGCTAGTTTTAGACCGGTTCCCAGTCAGACTGACTCTCGTACGAATTACACCTTAGTCCGGCCTGGTGTGTGTTGAGTGTGGGGTTTGGGATGTGGGTAGATAATGTGTGGGGGTGGAAACTTATACTTATACAACCGCCAATCTGCGACCGGTTTGGTGGCCTCAGCTGGGCCCCCCCTCTGAGCTACCTCACCAGCTCATCAGACTAGTCGGAGAAAGTTTCTATGAAGACGTTTTTATTTGTTTTTCTTTTGGAAAAAAATAATAGGCGAAGAGGCAATTGGTATAGTCGGAAATCAGTTTCAAACTCTAGATATTATTATCTATCGCCAAAACAATCAATTGAGTTATTTGAAACACGCCATCTATTAGACGATCAAACAAAGTAGTCAGAATGACAATTGGATTTAAAGGCCTGTATACAGCACCGCCAAATTTTACTGAAAGGAAACTGCTCATTATTTCGGATGTGTGGAACTCAATTAAAATAGTGTGACCAAGAGCCTAAAAAGTGATTTTCCACTCTCATGAATCAGCTGTGTTTTGTTAACAGCGCCAATTTTGAAAATTAAGCTAAAATTAAAAAAAGGAAGAAAAGTAATTCTGACGATGAACTGATTGTGTTAATAGCGCCACATATTGTTGTAAGAAGAAGTACAGCGCAGTTGGAGGCGCCAAAATGTCAAAAGTATCAAAATGCTCATTTTCCGTGATCCGATATAGACATGGTATTGCCTAAACTGCTTTTATTAAAGCAATCGTCTCCTCACTTTAAACATTTGCATATCTCTTTTTGGTTTTGCGCACAAATTTTTGCCCCCACCTTTCACTTTGACTCCAGTAATAATATGCATATATATTTTACTGGCACCCCTATCAGCTGTTCTCACAGTCCACATTCGTGTGGATATCGATACTATCGATAAAAAGGGATACTGACTCCAGGAAAACACGAACGAAAAATTACTGGCCCCGTTTTTTTTATATGAAGTTTGGCAGTAATTTTTAGTTTCTGCGGTGCTGGATACCCAGCTTGACGCAAGGCGAACGTGCAGAAGTAAATGAATAGAGAGCTCATATTGCACAGGTTCTCAATGCAAAATTAACACCACGAATCCGACTACTAGTTTTAAATTGAGCTGCTTTCGTTAGAGTTAAATCATTCGACGTGCGATGCTTTCAATCGCGAATCGCAACGGGAGCAAGACTCTGGTCGAGATGTGCAGGCAGAAAGAGCCAAAAAATAAAAATGAACCGCTGTTGAAAACGGGAGGTTTTAACTTTCTCGATGCTCTGGGTGGGACGGGCAAGACATTTGTAGTTTTGTTGAAAACAGTTCGGTCAAGATCTCGAATTGCATTGGCTATTGCATTATCTGGATTTGCTGCCATATTACTGGAAGTTGGCTGTACTGAACATTCCTCTTTGAAGCTGCCAAGAAGTCTTCTTACGTTTGACTAGCCAACACGTGCACAATGACCAAGAATGCAATATTTGGCTACCTTTTTTGGAACATTCTAAGTACAGTACTCAAAATGTATATTCTAAAATGTTTAGAGATTCTTGGAAACACATGTATATTTTAATCATTTCAATTTTTTAAACTTTTTACACATTACTTTGAATATTTTTAATGGTCTGAAAATTAATATTAATACTATATTATTATTGTTAAAATATTTGGTGAATTTATGTATTGTTTTTCTTACCACTAGAACAAAGGATAAATATGTTGGCTTGAGCTTTTCGACAATTAGTTCATCAGGTCCCAATGGCTCTATTATTCATTATAATCCCACGAATGAAACAAAGAGAAATATATCCCTCAATGATATATACTTATGTGATTCAGGCGCTCAATATTTGTAAGTACCAATAATAAATCAAATAATGATTTATTTTTAAGCCTATTATATTAATTACTTTCGAAAATACACTACTCGTAATTAAATAGAAAATAATCTAGACCTAACTGAAATTTCTATTTTTATTGCATTAACTCATTTAACTCAATACATAATAAGTAATTTAAATATTTTTGTATTTAATTTGAATTTCCAATCTGACGTGACGTGACTTTCGTACATAAAAATATTAATAAAATATTAAGAAGTTCGTTCTCTTTCTAAGTGACAGTTATTTTGCGATCCGTACTTTCCTTTTATTTTGCATAAACAGCCGGTATTTTACCGAAATAACCTTTTAATTAACACCCTTACCTAAAATCATCAATTTATCCTTAGCTACGAGTGCATGGCGTTTATGTAAAAATAAAATTTAGTTATGCATTTCGTGCTTCGGTTTGTCGTGTGTGTATTTTTAGCGTTTGCAGTCTAAGTTTTGCAGTGGACTCAAACTTCATGTCAGAACATTTCACAGTCCAGGTTCAATAAGAACTGGAATTCCTGTGCGTGAAACTGATTCTTCCCGCTTTTGCTGTACTCATTATTTTTTCGTACATGCCACCTTCGAATATCTCATTTTACGAGCATCATTTGCCCGCTTTAAACGCTGTTTCTTTCCTGTTATTAGATAAAGATAGTTAGATCTGATAGTTCTTAGTGACTTCAAATTGCCAGGAACTGTTTGGTAGACGATTTTAATAACACTAGTTGACTCTAAAAACACACACATTTCTGCAGTGGCTTAAAATGACTTTCTAATAGATTTGGAGTTTTAAAAAGTTTTAAAGAATTTTTTAGTGCTTCTATTTTTCACATAACTCAAGTTTCATATATCTGCTTGTATTTATCTGGCAGTTCTGAAAAGCAGATATAAATTTATCGGCTAACGGAGTTTAACTGAAAAGTTCGGCATACGATGGGTTGACAGAAAACACTTGTGCGCTGTTTCGACTTCAAATTATCAGTGTTTTATTCTGGCAGCGTCGCCCTCTTCATGAGCGGACGCTGCCAGCATGAGCTTCGTTTGTATAAGAGACAATAACATTTCAGCATAACATTTCTATTCTCTTTCTATTACTACGACTAACACTATAGGCAACGTAATTGCCTCAACATCGGCCGCGTTGACAGCCTATGCAAAGGCATCAATCCATTGGAATGGGCGCCAACCGATGGATGGATCCCTTATATAGGCCGGCCTTAGTCCTCACAACGGCCACGCGAACCTTCCCTTCCGCTCCTGGGATTGCCTCCTCCACTACTCCTATAAGCCACATTTGTGGTGGCACGTTGTCCTCGTGGATTGCCACCACTTTGCCTGGCTCCAGATTGGCGACCTCTTGGCACCACTTCCCTCGCTGATGAAGGCTGAGCAGATAATCTCTGGACCAGTTTCTCCAAAACCTTTGCTTGATGGCAGACACGAGCTGCCATCGTTGCAGATACGACAGGTTGTCTGGTCTGGGCAGCTCTGATTCGGGCGGCAGCGAAACTAGAGTTCTGCCGACGAGTAAGTGTGCGGGAGTCAGCACCTCCCCTTCGTTGGGACTGCCGCTGTCGACCACTAGTGGCCTGGAGTTCAGCACGGCCTCGACGTCCACCAGCACCGTGTGCAGCTCGTCCTCCTTGAGCACTGCGCTGCCCATGGCCCTGAGCAACAAATGCTTTGCGGACTTCACCGCCGACTCCCGCAGGCCTCCAATGTGCGGGGCCTGGGGCGGGATAAACTCCACCGAAAAACGGTGAGCCGCAGCATACGCCTTGAGGGCCTCGTCCTTGGCATCCCAGCTCTCCATACGCTCCTTGAGCATGCGAGCTGCACCAACAAAATTGGTCGCGTTGTCGCAATATAGCCGGACAAGCGGGCCACGACGTCCAATAAACCTGGATAAACATAAAATGAAAGTATTAGCTGTCAAGTCTTTCACAATTTCTAGGTGTACAGCCTTAGATACGAAGCAGACGAACACTGCTATGTACATTTTGAGAGGCTGCTTGCCTCGAATGCCAAGCGATACACGAACCGGTCCGAAAAAATCAACTCCGCTAATTTCAAAAGGTTGATTCCCACGCAAACGATCAGCAGAAAGGTTCCCCATGATTTGTGAGAGAAGCTTTGGCTTGTAATGGAAACAGTGTACGCATTTCCGGACAATGGCACTGCACTCTCTCCGTGCATTTATTAGCCAAATGGATTGCCTTAGGAATCCCACTAGTGCACGGGGTCCAGCGTGACAATTGGCTCGATGTAGATAGCTAAGGTAGAGAGTAACAAATCTACAATTTTTTGGCATTAAAATTGGGAATTTAGCATTATGGGCTAGGGGTGCATTTAGTAGTCGATCGCCTACTCGCATCAACGAAAATGAGCATGAGCCCACTTTTTCTTCCGACATAAACGGATTTAGCTTTTGCAGTGATGCCTGCAACTTGGATGACTTCTTTAATTTGTCGATTTCCTGCGAAAATGCGTCTCTTTGAACTACTTCAACTGCTGTTAAAAACGCTGCGCCGAGCTCGTCAGATGACGGGCAGGTACTACTCCAAGTGACTCCCTTTCTTCTATTGATGAACCGGCGGATATACGCAATTGTGCTAACCACTTTCATGTATCAAGACGAATTCTGTATGATTATGATAATGGGATTTTTCTCAACGTCGGCTGCGATAAGCGCCGTGGCTACCTTCTTTTTCTCCAATAACGCATTCGCTTCCGTCAACTGTAAATGAGGATTTTGAGGCCAATGTTTGGATTTTTGTTGCAAGAACGACGGGGCATTGAATCACAACAGCGAATTTAAGTCGGCCACCGATGATCCTCGGGATACTAGATCTGCCGGATTTTCTTTGGTGGCCACATGTCTCCATAGGGCTGTCGAAGTAATGTCCTTTATCTCAGCAACTTGATTCGACAAAAATGTTGTTAGTTGGGAGGGATAAGTTTGTAGCCAATGTAGAACTACTTCCGAATCTGATCACAACACGACCTTCTCTATGGGACAGTCTATTATGGACCGAACCACCTCCCACAACTTTGCTAAAAGATGAGCTGCACATAGCTCTAATCTTGGAATTATTTTGGACTTTAAGGGTGCCACCCTAGATTTTGCCGTTAGTAGTTTAACGGACACTCCATTAGCATGGGAAACCCGAACGTACACACAACAGCCATATGCTCGCGTGGACGCATCTGCAAACCCATGTATTTGACATCGAGTGCTGGCGCTGGCTCCTATAAATCGTGGAACGGTGACGTCATGCAATTTTTGCATATCTGAAGCCATCGATTCCCACTTTTTATGTACGTTCGAGGGAATGGGATCGTCCCAACCAAGGCTTAATAGCCAAATTTCCTGCAAGAATATCTTTGCATTTGTAATTACTGGACATAGCAGGCCCAAGGGATCAAAAAGACTGGCTATGACAGATAATATTGCTCTCTTGGTTGTGGTTTCGGATGAGACAATTGGCCTCAGACTATATTTGAAAATGTCAGTCTGAGGGTTCCATATCAGACCAAGAGTTTTACAATCTTGCTGATCTCTATTTGAAATAACCATATTTTCTTGCTGACTATTGACTAGTTGACAGTTAGCAGCCCATTTAGTCAGCACAAATCCTGATGGCTGTAGGATTTCAACCAATTGTTGACGGAATATACTTTGCTCGGATTTTGTGTCTGCTCCTGTAAGGAGATCATCCACATAAAAATCCGACGCAAGAGACTTCGCGCCAATTGGATGCGAATTTGCATGAGTCTCTCAGATACTTCAAACACCGCACAGCAAGAAATGGTGCGCTGGCAGTACCATACGTCACTGTATTGAGTCGGAACACTTGCAACGGGTCCGAACTTGTCCGTCTCCAAATAATTAATTGGGATTGGCGCTGCGCCTCGTCAACTTGGACTTGACGGTACATCTTTGTTATGTCTGCTGTAAGAGCGTATTTGTGACAGCGAAATCTCAGCAACGTGGCATATAGGCACGGCTGGATGGTTGCTCCAACCATGAGCAAATCATTGAGCGCCACTTGGCTCGTAGTTTTGCACGACGCATAAAAGACCACTCAGAGCTTAGTGGTTGTACTTTGAGGTCGTTCCACGCACTAATACGGTATGAAACAATGCGGCTCTACCGGAATTGAGTTTTCTACTGCCGTCATATGGCCTAACGACACATATTCCTCCATGAATTCCATAAACATGGATTTCATGGCAGGTTTTTGGCATAATCGCCTTTCTAAAGACAAAAATCGTCTTCTGGCTGTCTCAAATGACGAACCAAGAGATGTCGCACTTGACTTGAATGGCAAAGAAACTTGCCATCGACCGGAGGGTAATCGTGGGAATTTTTCACACATAGTTTCTTCGGGGGTATACAGTCTTTCTATAGACGCATTTGGAACATTTTCCAACTCCCAGAAACGTTTGACGAGGTTTTGTAGAGGGCAAAACTCCTGCAACGTGCTCACCATAGAGCATGCTTCGTTGCTTCGGGGTCCGTTGGATCTGCACCACCCACCCAAAGACCGAATTTTGCAACGTCAGCGTGTTTTGTTGTTCGAATTGGCCATCTTTCAATATCTCAAAGAATGCGTCCGCTCCTAGCAGCAGATCCACTCTTTGGGGTTTATGCAAACCTGGATCGGCCAGTGGGAAATCGTTAGGAATTGTCAGCAAGTCTGACGGAACGGCTTTCTCAGGATGGTACGACGAAATCGACTTTAAAACAACGAAGTCAGTAGCTATTTCGAATTGTTGAACTCGAGAGCACACTGTTGTTTGCACCACTTGGTGTGCAGATAGGCTCGCCTTTCCGATTCCCAATAAGCTTATGTTATTGCGAATTCGTTTAAGTTGTAAATTCCGAGCGAGCTCCTCGGTAATGAAATTTACTTGTGACCCAGAATCCAGCAGTACCCTGGCTGGCTGTCGCTGACTGGAGCCACCTTTAATGTCCACAATTGCTGTGGCCAGAACTACCTGATCAGAATAAGCTGCCATAGCATGATTTAATGCGACTACAAATTCGGACCACGACAGTACCTTTTGGGAATCCAAATTTTCCTTCCATCTTGAATGAGTTTTTGTGTCAACTTTCGACAGAACGAGGTTTATTAGCAGGGCGTGAGCAATAACCTTGTCATCCCCAACTGACAGTAATGATTCCTATATGTCAGATGCCGTGTCAATAAGTGACCGTAATGCGCTTGCCGACGGCGCCTGCATCGCCTGTAACTCAAAGAGTTTAGCTACGCCATCAAGGAACATGAGACACTCGTTGTCATAAACCTGCTTTAGAGCCTCAAGAGCCTTGCAATAGTTCTGATCTGTCACCGGGAAAGCCTTAACAGTGCCTAATGCTTCGTTCTTTAAACAATTCAAGAGATGGTTGAACTTTTCGACGTTACTTAAAGACATGTCACTATCAATGATGCTTGAAAACAAACCGATGAAATTTTGGAATTTTGTACTCAGGTTGAATTTTGGAATTTTGTACTCAGGTACTGTGCCGAGTCTCTGTGTGGGCCGTTGCTTAAACTATTCAACCTATCCATAAATTCTTCATGCTTTCCCCCGATATGGAAGGAGTCCTATATAATTCCTCTCCATAAGAAAGGTAGCAAGTCTGACGCAATGAACTATAGAGGTATATCTAAGTTATCCGCTATTCCTAAAGTGTTTGAGAAAATTTTAACTCCGCACCTGCAGCATCTATGCAGATCACTTATATCTCCATCTCAACATGGATTTATAAGGCGGAGATCAACCACAACAAATTTATTGGAGTTTACCTCCTTTATAATAAAAGGCTTTCAAGGTAATCTGCAGACGGATGTTGTTTACACCGATTTTAGTAAAGCGTTCGACTCTGTAAACCATTCCCTCCTAGCACAAAAGCTCGACCTTCTGGGGTTCCCGCCCAATCTCCTGAGATGGATCTCTAGCTACTTTTGCTCTAGGTCTCAAAGAGTCCTTTTCAAAAACTCCCTGTCCTCACCAGTTATGGTGACTTCGGGTGTACCACAGGGCAGCCATCTAGGCCCCTTACTCTTTATACTCTTTATAAATGACCTGCCTTCTGTATTAACATACTCTCGAGTACTTATGTATGCGGATGATGTTAAGCTCTGTGTCCAGTTTAAGGACATTTCTTTTCAATCCAGGTTGCAATCCGATCTCGATAGATTTCAGTCTTGGTGTTGTGCAAATTTATTAAACCTTAATGCTTCAAAATGTAAAGTAATGACTTTCCATCGCTCCAGCGCATTTCTGGTTCCTTACACCCTTTGTGGTGGTTCTCTTGAGAGAATTATCGGGGTTGATGATCTTGGTGTTCTACTAGATCCCAAGTTAAGGTTTTCAGAACACATTTCTACCATGGTGAACAAGGCCATGGGCGTGCTTGGGTT
This sequence comes from Drosophila affinis, assembly GCA_037356375.1. Lineage (NCBI taxonomy): Eukaryota > Metazoa > Arthropoda > Insecta > Diptera > Drosophilidae > Drosophila > Drosophila affinis. Next base: position 21,725,216 of record JAZHFB010000003.1, read on the forward strand.
TATAAAGAGGTGGTCAAAGGAATTTGACGACCCCTATATAACAAAGACTCTCTACACCTCTCTGGTTCGTCTGATTTTAGAATACGGCTCTTGTGTATGGTGCTCTCAGTACAACGTACACCAGGACCGTATAGAATCAGTTCAGAAAAACTTTTTACTTTTTGCTCTTCGAGGCCTCAACTGGGATGCAGGTGTGAGACTGCCGTCCTACTCTAATAGATTGCTCCTAATAAACCTTCCAACCTTAGCTAATCGTAGGAATATGCTTGGAGTGATTTTTGTGCACAACTTGATCAAGGGTGACATAGATAGCCCTGACCTGTTGAGCCGCATAAACTTCACGATTCCTATTAGAAGCACAAGGAACTATACACCCTTGTTTCTTCCGCTTTGTAGGTCGAATTACTCCTTGCATGAACCATTTAGGGTCCTATGCTCGGATTATAATTCCCTCTATCATATTGTATCTACCACTAACTCCCTTCCTAGTCTTAAATTACAGATACTCTTATATCTTTCCCGTAACTAGTAATTACTTCGCTTCTTTAGTTAGATTTGTTCTACTTTTCCTCGAACACTAGTCTAACACCTACACCCAGCGACAAAAAAAAAGCCGCACTCTAAAATTTCATGCATTTTTGACTTCTCTAGCGTGGGGTTTCCCCAAATGTTATTCGATACGAAAATTTTTAATTTTTTTGAGTCAATAAATCAATTTCTGACAAAAGTGCATACCACGTTTTTTGGTATCATATTCATTTAATTAAAAATAAATATTTTTCTCAATCAGACTTTTCTCAACGGTCATTTCGTATTTTGACCAAACATAAGAAAAAAAATTATTAAAATTATAAAATCGATATATTCAACAAAAACAAAATTTTTTCCAATAGGTTATTTAATTTTCTATAATCTAATATAAACAAACATGTTTCAGAGGTTTTTTTTCAAATTATATATTAATTAATATTTGGTGGTACTCCCCTTGGCTTTTATAACACATTGAACCTTATTGGGCATCGAATCGTATAAAGTCCTTAAATATTCCTCCGTTATATCTTCAAACCATACTTTTTCTATAATCTCCACTAACTCAACCATAGTTTTGGGCTTCCGCTTTCCTATTTTTGCAGTCATAAGGGCCCAAACGTTCTCTATCGGATTGAGGTCGGGTCTGTTACCTGGCCAATCTAGGGACTTAATGCCCAATTCCGCCTTCAAAATGTTAACCTGTCGGTGAAAAATAGTCGATTCTAGTTGAATGCATTTTTAAAAATAACAAAACGTAAGAGAATCACTTACAGAGCGCGCTCGATGACAAGGTGCAGAATCGTCCTGAAAGATGAGATCTTCTCTCTCACTAAATGATTCCATACTGGACACAACTCCTCTGCAAATAACTCCACTTCATACTTTTTTGAAGTCACCATACCCTTAATAATTATTAGGGATTCTGTTTTATATTTAGATATGCATCCCCATATCATAATATAAGGAGAATGCTTCACTCTGTCAAAGCAGCCTTTTTCGGAATAGCGTTACCTTTTTCTGCGGCGAACTGTGCGGGAACCATCGGGTCTAATGAGATTAAATTTTGACTCATCCGAGAATATGATTCGTGACCACTCAGATTCACCCTAATTTGCTTTTTATTTAGCTGAAGTTAGACATGATTTCTTCATTCGACTATTAAGAAGTGGCTTTTTGGTAGGTGTCCTTGCCATTAATCTCATCTCCTTTAAACGACGTTGTATAGTTCGAGCTAAAATTTCTTTCGCAAATCGTTTCTGAACTTCAAAAGCTATCTTTACAGCATTTTTGAATCGATCATGTCGGTTCGTTTTCCTAATAATCCGATTTTCCCTTGCACTTGTACACTTTTTTCTTCCCGATCCTTTCGTCCTCTTGACTTGTCCAGTCTCACAAAATTTTCACAAAAATCGTCGTACTGAGCTTTCATTGAACTTAGTTCGGTCCGCTATTTTTCGAATAAAGACATTTTGTTCAGCCGAGGCAATAATTTTTTACTTTTCAGTCACCGTCATCTGTTCTCCTTTAGGCATACTTCTTAAAGACTCCTAAGTAATATGTTTTGCAACAAATGTTTCCAGAAACTGAGACGATAGGAAACACATGTAAAAAGAAAAAAACATTCACAGGGACTCACAAAAAAAAAAATTAGACGAATCGAATAACATTTCGGGATATCCCATGCTAGAGAAGTCAAAAATTCATGAAATTTTAGAGTGCGGCTTTTTTTTTGTCGCTGGGTGTATCCTTGCTGCATGTCCGCGATCGGTTCGGTAAACGAGTCGCGCGTTATGCGGCAGCGCCCCTCGGTCGGTTGGGCGGGAGGTGGGCTGCGTTCTTGCCTGGGATCCGCGCGTAACAGCCATCGGCTGGTGTCGCTTGGGCCACTTGATGGTGCAGTCATTGCACATCAACGTCCTAAAGAAAATTCCCACCAAACTTCGGCAATTTCATCTTGGGCAGGTTCCTTGTATGTGACATGGTGGTATTTAGAACTGATTCGTTCAAACAAGTAGGCGGATTTGGTCTTTTAATAGCCATTAACAACGCTTTAGTTGACACGCACAATTCTTCGAGCTCGGAACGCGATGCTAAATCTGGATCGATATCATCGATTTGCAACTGCAAAGAGAATGCGCGATCTATGTAGCCATCTAATATATTTAAGCGACATTCCAGCTCGAATTGATTGGCCGAGATATTGTTGTTTTGTACTGCTTTCGCCGTTCTGTCAATATCCCGTTTGACTGCGTTTATCTTCCTCAGGAGCACACCTGAATCGTCTTCTTCGACGATAGAAGTATTGCTACCGGAACCACCACGACGTTTTCCAGTCATTGTGAAGCTACTTTATAATTGTTTTTATTAAACACTAGATTTCCCTCAAGAATCACTCAACCTTTATTAGGCTCTGTTGAAATCAACGATTAGAACAGCTGATGCGATGGGACAAGCTGCTGGATTGAGTGAGACGAGCGAATGCGAAAAATCACTCAAGTTTATGTTCGCTCCCAATATGAGAACGGACGCTGTGATGGGAACAGTTTCTAAACTGAGTGAGAAAGGCTCCACGAACAAGATTTACCGATCTCAAATTGGAGACAGCTCTCTGGCTGCTATGCTGTGTTTTATTGCCGAAAGATAGAGAGAGCGAAACGAAATTGCCGCAACAAGCTTAAAACTTAGGGGCTCGGCTCTGCTGGCTATGCTCTGCTATGCGATGCAATACGTTGCTATGATCGGCTATACTGGCCGTTACGAGAACGAGAGAGCACAGAACTATGCATAAAACGAAAGTGCTAGCATAAACCGTTCGTGCAAAGCAGAAACGAAAATCTGTAACGACGACGGGCGAGGGGGGGAATGATGAGCAGCGGTCAGAGCTTGCGCGCGAAACTATTGCCGTTTATTCTTGGCTTGTCGGCTCCTCTTTGAGGTGTCGTTGACCACAAGTGATCACAGTGATCACTCAAGTTAAACAATATATGAAAATTGAATATATATGTATATGAAGGTATACATACATATAACTGGCCTTTCACTTTGTTAAATACTTTATTAACAGGCCGTTTTATTGTTGGTAATTCTATTGGGCACTTTAATTTACCTGTGGCATTTGTTGAGGGTAATTTGAACAACGATGCATGTCCTTACCAACCAGGAATACCAAAGATCAGCACCAAGAATTTGCGACGGTCCAGCGGTCCAATGACGAGCAGGAACAGCAACAACAACGAGCGAGGGATGATATCCAATGGAGATATCCAACAAAGCGCCAAGTATGATCCAATCCAACTTCTATCCAGTACGAGATCCAGTGTCCACCCGGGGGCGCTAAAATGTTTGGTACAAATCCAGATGCTGCACTAAACACAGTTTGTGCCGTTAAGTACAGTTAATTCGAATTTATGTGGACACGGGAACCGGACAGACCGACAGAAAACACTTGTGCGCTGTTTCGACTTCAAATTATCAGTGTTTTATTCTGGCAGCGTCGCCCTCTTCATGAGCGGACGCTGCCAGCATGAGCTTCGTTCGTATAAGAGACAATAACATTTCAGCATAACATTTCTATTCTCTTTCTATTACTACGACTAACACTATAGGCAACGTAATTGCCTCAACAGGAGCTAAACTACAATAAATTTGTAGTGGTTGATCTCCGCCTCATAAATCCATGTTGTGATGGAGATATAAGTGATCTGCATAGGTGCTGCAGGTGCGGAGTTAAAATTTTCTCAAACACTTTAGGAATAGCGGATAACGTAGATATACCTCTATAGTTCATTGCGTCAGACTTGCTACCTTTCTTATGGAGAGGAATTATAAAAGACTCCTTCCATATCGGGGGAAAGCATGAAGAATTTATGGATAGGTTGAACAGTTTAAGCAATGGCCCACACAGAGACTCGGCACAGTACCTGAGTACACAGCCGGGAACTCCGTCCGGACCCGGTGAAAACACCGGCTTTACTGTTCGTAGATCATGAAGCAACGAGCTTTCATTTAGCAAAGGACTGAAAATGCCGTTCGACCTCGGTAAATCGTATGGATACGGCTGACCAGAGTAAACGTCCTGCGAATAGGTAGTTTGGAAAAAACGGGCAAAAAGATCGGCAATTGCCTGATCACTATCTGCTGACGTATTAAGGAAGGATAGCGAGGATGGGTGTGCGGACGTTCTACGCTTACTGTTTACGAAGCAGTAGAACTGTTTGGGGTCCTTAGAAAAACGTATCCGGCATCGAGATAGGTAATTCTGATAGCATTGAGCGTTAAGAACTGAAAAGTTTGACCGAGCTATTACATAATGAGAAAGAGAAGAAGGAGAGCCAACTTCTTGAAATTTTTTATATCGTCTTGATTTTAAGTTTTTTAGATGGGATAACTCCTTGGTAAACCAAGAGGGTTTTCTTGATCTATTCGGACAGGAAAGTGGGACACAAGAGACAAAAGGTGAGTCCAGTGCATCATAAAAAATGTTTGTGCCTATCGTAACATCACTGCACAAATATAAAGCGGACCAATCAAAATCCCTAATGAGATTATTAAGTTTCGTAAACTCGGCTTTACGGAAGCAGCGGACACATTGGGGTAGTCTACCCGACCGATCCAGTACCGTTCGTCCTAGGTCGAGCGACACTTCGAAAGTAGGATGGTAGGCATCTTCAGGTATAGTGAGCGGGGGGACTCGAGTTAACAACGCTAAGGTCGGATCCGTTACAAAGCACAGATCAAGAAATCGACCCAAGGAATTTTTAACATGGTTTACTTGAGACAGAGACAGGTCAATCAAGCCGTCAACGGAACAACAAGTTATGAAAACTGAGAAAGCGGGAAGAATCATCCTTATACACAGAAATTCCAGTTCCTGCTGGATCTGAACTGTGAAAAGTTCCGACGTGAAGTTTGAGTCCACAGCAACCAGAACCCCTCCTGCACGTCGAGACGAACGATCCTTTCTATAAGTTGTGTACCGACCTGCCAAAACTTCGGAACTAAGAATGTCCGGCTTTAACCAGGTCTCGGTAAACACAATAACGTGGGATGCAAATGCGACACTATCCAGGAAAAGAATGCTGAGCTTACTACGTAAGCCTCGAGTATTCTGATAGGTCACTAAAAGAGAGTTTGTTAGTTTTTTGAACGGGTGGAGGTAGAGCGGGAAGATGACGAAGGAGCACTGGTCTGATTAGTTGGTAGAGTTATTGGGGCCTAGTCTTCTTCTTTGCCTTAAACTCCTTCACCACCAAATGCTCCGGCCAAAATTTGGCAGAACAGATGGTGTTAAAGTGAGTTTGGGAGACACTTATTTTAAAAGAAGCTATCTCCCTGGCATAAGAAAAGTTAAACTTTTCCACCTTAAAATCAACAGCTTTTATTTGGCTTTGGATATAAGCCGCCACATCATTAATTGTGGAATTAGGGGCTAGCTGCGAGACAAAAAACTTGTCTCTTGGTGGGATCCCCACCAATCTTGGCACCACAGGCCTATCACCTGTGATGGTAATACCCGGTGGTGGGGTCGGAATTGCGGGGACAGCTAATGAGTTTGACATTACGGACACGGACGCTACAGACGGTATGGGCTGCATGCTCTCCGACGCGATAAATTCGGCTACCGAATTTTCATCACCAGCAGCTGTCGTTGCTTTTGGAGTAGCGAACGAAATCACCTGCTGCTCTATTAGAATGGTCGGAGTCAGCTTGTCAGCTTCCGGATCTGCCTCATAAATGCTGCCATCTCCCTTTCAACCGGAAGGCATGCCTTACTGCTGTAATGCAAGCCATTTCTTTTAGAGATGGCATCAGTCACGAGACCGGAGAACCCGGCGCATTCAGCGTGACCTATCGTATAGCCAGCAGGGGATACTCGGCTGGTCATGGGTGATCTGCTTCTTGCAGGTTTTCTGTGCACAGACAACTGTGTATTCCATTATGAGAAAAAGAATAAAAAAAACTATAAAATATATGAAATAAAATTTCAAAACAAATATATATCAGACCAGTGTGCCAAATAAACGATAAAAGCGCAATAAGAAAGAGAGGAGAGCGGTTACTGCAGCTTCAGTTGAGAGAGAGAGCGCTACTACACAGAACGTATTGAGAGCGAGAGAGGAAGAACAGTTATGTTAGTTTGGGAAATAGGGAGAGAGTGATAAAGCAATAGATCAACTAGGTGAGGGCGGCAGATTTTGATTCTGTGTGTACGAAAAGAAACAACAAAACACATTGACTACCGACACAGGAAAAGAATTAAATTATGTCTAAAAACACAATTAAAGTGCGTGCACTCGCGCTTAAGGAAAAGCTCTAAGCAGTTTTAAAGTTTATTTAGATTGGTATACTCAAAAAACACCAGCGGTTTATAAAATATAAAAGGCAGATAAGCGGAGCGCAAAACTTTTGTTTCGTCTGATTGCTACAAAGAGAATCGAACGAAATACTGATATCTCGCCCACCAACCAACCAGATAAATTAGGGTAGGTATGGCTGTGCTCGTGTTACCACTGGAAAAATTTCAAATCTTGTAATAAACGAAAAAATACTAAATCTTGGCCCCACAAATGACAATGTGTACGCAGTACAAAAAAAATTAGCCAAAATCGCGGCCGGAAACAACAACAACACATGACGAACGTTGACTCTTGTAGTATACCAGAGTTGAGAATATATATATATATATGTGCAAACAGATATATGGGCCCTTGATATCAGCAGATGACTTGAACTGAACTTAAGGACGGCGTACAGATAGGTTTGGTAGTGTGCACTCTCGCTATGCTCGGGTCTAGCTCGCCGGATTGGTCGGGGTTCTTCCTCACCAAACTGTACTGTTGTACTCTACTACATTTGATAGTGCACTTTTACGGAAACTATAAATGGGTATTTATTGAATAAATACAAACACAAGATGTCTTGGTAGCGCCGACACGCCAAATGAAAGCCCTACTGAACCCGCTACTAATGGGAGGGAAACTAGGTGTTGGTTGTCCCTCTCTTCTCTACCCACCCTACCATGACAATGCGTTAGAGTTGCTGCATTGTCCCTTAATGAACTTCAGATAAGATTCACCACATATTATAAGACCCTGGCACGGATACTCGACAGACCATTACAAACAGATTATAGATTCATATCTACTTCAAAACAATTCATATTTTAATAGATAGCAAACTCCAAATTGAATAAACATGTTTGATGTTGAATAGGCACTAACGTTAAACCTTAAACTTATATGGGGGGGGTAATATTTCCTTAATCATAATTGGGATGTAAATATAGTAATAAATTCATTTTTATAATTTACGTTAAACATCAGATATAGAATTTCATATACATATATATATATTAGGTAGGCTAATAATGAGTAAAATGATAACAAAGACAAGAGCAGACTGGGGTGTTCTTTATATGTACACTGAGCAGACGGGGTTAGACTATTTTATATGCACTTATATGTCAACCATGACTCGAAATTGAATCAGCTTATACCTCGCTTGGTAATAATTACTCACTCCGCTTTTTACTTTCTTACGCTGATCGTTGGGCCCAATGATGTCGCAGATTGTTGAACGCCGCTGTTTAAAATATTAAAATATGATTACATACAATGCATATAACACAACCATGGTACAAACACCCGCTGCGTAGCTATCAGCCAGTTGTTTTTGTTTTACATATCGCAACTAATTTTTAGGCAAGAAAAGAAGTGAAAAGAGAATATCAAAAGGTAAACAACGAAAATAAGTTTAAGGTGCACGTCTGTGCATGTGTATGTATGCGCGTTGCTTAGAAAGGGGTGTCACTAAAATTTCAATTTAATTTAAGTTACGTTAACTTCTGATATCTATGCGTAGGGATTTGCTGATGAAATAATTGTAATATATCAAACTCTGGATCTGGGGCGCTGTATCGGTGGCCCTTGTTCGCCTGAAGTTGTGCTGGAGATCGCCTGGAGTGATGCATACGTATTCAGGCCGTATAGCAAAATTTGTCTAACAGAAGGTTACTCCGTACTTCCGAACTTGAGTAGTGGCCGCATTCGTGGTTGATTGAAGCAGACCTGACCCCGTTGGACCTATGCACAGCACGACAACGGTGTCGATTCAGGGTACCGGAAAAAATAACGTTGTAGTTGGAGAAAACTCGACAACCGTACGCCCAAGTCTGCTCCCAGGGTTGTCTTCTCAAGACTGTACCGCGATGGGGCAGCTTAGGTGCAATTTCCCTGCAACATAGGTTATGTTAGCACGTGTACGGCACTGATGTGAAAACATACCTTTTCCAAATATTTCTAGCACTAATTTTGTTCGTTTACCAGACTTTAACGATCTCTTTGTAATTTGTAGGCAAAAGCACTTCCGAGTATATAATCCTAATATATGTATTTGATTCAGAATATATAGTCAGAATCAGAGTACAGTACTGGGTTTGAATATTAAACTTTTTCGCCTTTCACTAGCGACGTCTTTATTGCTTGATCAATTTCCATTGAATGTCCCAAGCTACAAAGACGATGGCTAAGTCGCTGGTGCAGCAGAGCTTTTGGTTCTCGTTTAACTGTTTAATCGTATGTTCTCGAACCTTCGCGGCAGCGTTAGACGATCGCATAATGCACAGCATAGATTAACTGTGTAATCATACGATTGCCATCTATGCTTCCCACCGTTCGTCGCTTGCATGCGAGGTTGTTCCACTTAAGAGCGGATAAAGCTTTACAGAGAACTTAAGAGCAGCTAAAGCTTGGCCCTTAGAAAAAAACGTAGGGCGTCTCACGCGTTACGAACCAAATAATAAAAAAAAATCCCTTTCATTTACTAGCTACTACACCACAGATAACGATACAAGACTTGCTCGACGGATCGTTATCTGAAGACTTTGAATAGAAACATTATTTCTTTATTTGGATGTCCTTTAAATGATACACGCCGAGAATTTTCTTGTTTTCATCGACCAATTCGTAGTAGTATGGACTTCGCTTTCTATGCACTTGAGCGCTAATGAATGTAGGCGCTAGTTTAGAACTAAATCTTTTAATCGCACTACTCTGTGTGAAATTCCTAGCATATACTAAATCTCCAACCTTTAGTTGTGTATCACGGCAGCGTAAATTGTATCTACGCGAATTTTCTTCGTGGGCCTTATTGACATTCTTTTTAGCCTGTTGACGGACTAACAGCAATGAATCTGGGTTCTCTATTCTAGTATCGTCATTTAGCAAGTCTAGTTTACGTAAGAGCGCGTAATCCTTGCCATTCAACATCATGTTTTGACCAAATGCTAGAAAGTATGGAGAATAACCTGTACTTCTATGCAAAGTAGATCGTAACGAACCACTTATGGCATTTAGGTTATTATCCCAATTGGTATGTTCGTTACCGATATACGCTCGTATCGCAGCTATCACAGATCTATTCAATCGTTCACTGGCATTAGCTTGCGGTGAATAAATAGCAGTACACTTTTGTGTGATCCCAAAGGTGTTTAAGAATGACTGGAAGTAGCTAGACTTAAATTGAGATCCATTGTCTGACAAGATAACTTCTGGCACACCAAATGTATAAAAGAGAGATCCTTCCAGGTACTCACAGATCTTAGGGGCTGTGAATTTCCTAAGTGGGCACAGAAAATGAAACTTCGTGCTGTGATCGACAACTATGAGCAATCCTATGTTTCCTTTGTTTGTACGTGGGTATGGCCCTAAGAGAACTATATATAGTTTCTGAAACGGCCTATCAGAAGTGAGTGGCTTACCCATAGGAGGTCTGAGTATCATATTCGGACTCTTGGTCGTACGGCAAACGGTGCAATCTGATATGTACTTGCGCGTCTGACTAACCATACGAGGCCAAAATAAATATCTTTTTAACTTTTCGATGGTTTTGCTCATTCCACAATGCGCGGAGCTAGGAGCGTCATGAGCTTGATACAAAACGTCCGCAACTAGCCCTGAAGGAACCCAAAGTTTCCATGAGGCGCTTCCTTGAGACTCATCTCCCGAAGCGAATACTGTCCTTTTATAGACTTGATCGTCCATTACTTTCAAGTCTGGGAACCTACTCTGGTTTTGAAGAATATTTTCTATCAAACTCAGATAGTCAGCTGATTTGAATTGATCTGACTCTAGATCCACCATTGGGTTAACTTGTGTGAGCTCTTCTATAGCCGGTTCATCCTGTCGCGATAGAGTGTCAGCAACAACATTTAGTGACCCTTTTCTATGTAGAATGTTAAAGGTGAAACTACGCAATTTCATTGACCATCTCGCTAATCTTCCCGATAAGTCTTTCTGCCGCATTAACCATTGTAGTGCTGCATGATCGGTTATGACTACAAAGTCTTGTCCCTCAATATAAGAGCGGAATTTTTTAATACCTTTTATGACGGCTAAACACTCTAGCTCGGTAACCGAATAGTTACGTTGTGCCTTCGACAATTTTTCCGACATGTATGCAATTGGCAATTCAACGCCGTCGCGATCCTGAGCTAAAACACACCCGATTCCGTAGGTGCTAGCGTCACAAAGTAATATAAAGGGTTTTGAAAAGTCAGGAGTTATTAGAATGGGTGAAGCGGTTAAACAGGACTTTAAAGTTTCAAACGACTGTTGGGCATCCTCATTCCACTGTAAATTTTTCTTCTTTTTAAGCAACTCTGTTAGGGGAAAACTAACGGTAGCATAATTTTCAACAAATCGTCGATACCAACCGGATAGACCCAAAAATCGACGCAGTTGCTTAACTGTAGTTGGTACAGGGAACTTTGAGATGGCTTTGATCTTATCTGGGTTAGTCCTTATTTGACCATTCCCAATAATAAAACCCAAATACGTGGTTTCTTTTATACAAAAGTTCGATTTACTTATGTTAATGGTAAGGTTTGCTTTGCGCATACACAACGCTATCTCTTGTAACAACAGTAAATGTGATTCGAAATCCTCTGACAAAACAAGTAGATCATCTAAGTATACAAATACGCGTGTACGAAGATGGGCTGGAATGACTCGATCCATTAATCTACAGAGAGTTTGGGCGGCATTGCAAAGACCAAATGGCATCATTTTATATTGATATAATGGCCGGTTAGGCACAGTAAAGGCGGTATATTGGCGCGACTGCTCGTCCAACGGGATTTGCCAAAATGCGTGTTTCATGTCTAAGCTAGTGATATATTGAGCGGGTGGCAACCGACTCAGAATACCATCGATATGTGGCAAGGGATATGCATCCCGTCTAGTGACCTTGTTGACTTCTCTTGAATCGAGACACAGTCTATGCTTATCGCCCTTCTTAACCAAAACGCAATTACTGCTCCATGGACTTGTCGACTCTTCTATAACATCAAGCGCAAGCATATTGTCCACCTCGGCAAACATCAATTTTTCAATGGCTGGTGATACCGGCCAATGTCGTTGCTTTACAGGAATAGCTGCTCCAACATCAATAGAGTGTGTTACTAAACTAGTACGGCCCAATCCTTCAGTAGCGAAAGATGGAAAAATACTTATTACTTTATCTAAACGACTTCTCTCGTCCGTTGTCAACTCATGTAGGTTTGGTTGTTCTTCTATATCATCCGTACCTCCGACATCTAACTCAGATACTTCTGCCGTACGAGTAAGTGTGATTCTATCTAAAAGTCCAAATTTTTTCCAGAAATCTATCCCTAAATAAACTTCTTGCTTGAGTTCCGGAATAATAAACATTTCTAGCACTTCTGTGCATCCGCTATAGTTGATTTGTGTTGTCAGCTTGCCTATTACCTTACATTCAGCATTGTTAGCTGTTCGTATTGCTCCTGAACACTTTTTAACCTTGCTATGCGCTACCATTTCTCTAGCAGCTGAACCTCCAATACAACTGATTGTGGCTCCTGAATCTAACAACGCTATATAGTCCCTGCCCTCAATGGTGACATTAGTGTATAGCCTGTCATCTGAACTAAGAAATATTGCTGAAACGAACTTGTTCTTATTCATGCGAACAATTTTCCAAAATTTTCTTAAACGTTCCGTTGAACGTTTAGGCTTCTTTACAAATTTAAAACTTTCTATCCTATCAAAAATTTCCTTACGAGTTATCTCATAATTGGCCTCCCTTTCAGGTAGAGGAGTAAAAGAGAAATGAAGTGGTTTCTCTACTGGTTGTGAGCTGACTTTTGGCTCGTTCGACAAATCAGTAGGTGATTCTTGAAAACTGTTTTCTAAGGATGTGTCTGTTTGTTGTTGTGTGACACATCCTTCTGTCTGTTTCCCGAAGGGTTACACTTAGGACATACTGGTTTGTAAGTATCCTTTGTTCCGCAACCGTAGCAAAAGATCTTACGTGGACCTACACAATCGTCAAATTTATGGCCCTTGTTGTCACAGTTCCAGCATGTTGGAACTGTCTGCGCAGCACGGCGTTGTATTTGACACACCTCATTAGGTTCAACATGATCATCAGATAGCTGCTCGCCACTGTCTGGACTTGACAACTCCGATACGTATGAGCGTAGAGTCCTTTGCTTGACCAAATTAATGTCATTATGAAACTGCTCATGCTTACGTACCTCTCGTCGAAGCTGCGATCTATTGATAATCTCTAAGTGAAGAAGCTCATGATGAAGAGAAGGCTTGGAATTTCTAATTAGCAAATTGACAATGTCTTCTTCTGTTACCGAATTTTGAAGTCTGTCAACAAGATCTTCAATTGCGTATTGAAAGTCATCGAATGATTCATTTTCGCCCTGCCGGCGCTTCCTGATCTTCTCCCAAATGTCATAGTCGGTCTCTACATCCTCGAATCTTCTTCTAAATTCTGAACTAAAAGTATCCCAAGAAAAGTTTGGGTACGCGCGGTGGAATTTCCAATACCAATCACTGGCTTTCCCCGCGAAAAGAAGATATAAGTGATTACAAAGCAATTGATACAATTGATAATTGTTACCTAGATTTTGTTGGGTTAAGGAACGTACTCGATAAATAAATTCCTCCATCCTCATGCAAGTTTTGGAGCCATCGAATTTGATGTGCCAGTTTTGCATAATACTGGAAACTTTTGTTGGTTCTACGTGTGAGCTCGAATAACTTCTATTTGCACTGGCTCTTGAAAAATCTAAAAGAGCTTCTGCGTTACTCTCTCGAGATTGACCGATACCGAAGTTATTTGTCTGGTTGATGTTCCTGCTACGTGAAACACCAGGTAAAACATCAGCATTTCCGGGCTGTGTCAACTGTAGTGACGCTAACTGATTTTGAATTGAAGATTCAATTGTTCTGCTTAAATATGTGGTTAGCTGTTCTATAAGTTGAGCCTGTTGACTGCTAACAGCTGACTGGACACAATTAGCGATCTGAACTTGAGTGTTTATTGGAAGTTCTGTGCTGTTATTTATGGGTTCTGTCAGTGAGCGGTCTAGCTTAGATCGGTTGGTTGATCTTGTACTCATACCCCTTCTAATGAACTTTTGCCCCCTTTTAGGTCGATTTGAAGTTTCGTTTATCGTAATAAAAGATTCGTTAGCGCTAGATGGACGCGCTCCTTCTGCGTTAAGCTCTGCGAACAACGTGTTGTTAGAGAATGTTAGTGCTAGAGCAGAACAATCTAATGAACAGGTGGGACATTTTGGATTTGTCCTAATATGCTCCAAAATACATAGTTTGTGAAATTTATGTTTACACGGTGTATTTGCTACAAGCTCACTAGCTCCCAAAACTTCGTTGCAAATACCACAAAATGGTTCTGCTTCCTGCAAAGCAGTTACAATATCGTCCGTACTTCGTCTTACCGCCATTGCGCAGACATATTAGACAAAATAACCAAATTACTAAGAAGACAAAAAAAATTAAATAATAAAAAAAAGATTTGCAATAATAGTTGATTGCAATAATGATAATGTCTGTCTTTCTCACATGCCAGAATGCTTACAATTATAGAAAGGTTTCAGTAGGCTTGTCTATTGTTATTAATATGGACTATTTATAATTACGTGACCTTGCGCATTGAAATATTGGACAACTATCGCTGGTGCGCAATATAAAGTTGTAAATCCAAATGCTTCAAGGTGCATATTGTGATAACACAGGTTTGTTTTGGTCGATCAATCCAAAGAGAATGAATTGCAATCGCTAAATCCTAAAACCATTCCTGTTTACACAGATCACTGTATGGTGTTGCATAAATACTTTTGATGCTCGCAATTGAATACTATAGATCTGTTTGGTCAACCCATCCTAATCAAATGAATTGTGGTTGCTCAATCCGAAAACCGAATCTACGTAAAAATATTCTACTCTTTCATATTTATGCAATTTTTGTAAAAAAAGTAATGTTATTTGGATGAACTAAGGTTTGAGCTTAAAGGACCCAGGCTTTTAAAACCAACCAATAGTGAGGCACTAAAAGTCAAAATTTAATATCTGTTCTGAACTGGTTTTAAATTGCAAATGAAGTTGCCTGTAGCCGGGCCCCACGTTGGGCGCCAAAATGTGTAGTATACCAGAGTTGAGAATATATATAGATATATGTGCAAACAGATATATGTGCCCTTGATATCAGCAGATGACTTGAACTGAACTTAAGGACGGCGTACAGATAGGTTTGGTAGTGTGCACTCTCGCTATGCTCGGGTCTAGCTCGCCGGATTGGTCGGGGTTCTTCCTCACCAAACTGTACTGTTGTACTCTACTACATTTGATAGTGCACTTTTACGGAAACTATAAATGGGTATTTATTGAATAAATACAAACACAAGATGTCTTAGTAGCGCCGACACGCCAAATGAAAGCCCTACTGAACCCGCTACTAATGGGAGGGAAACTAGGTGTTGGTTGTCCCTCTCTTCTCTACCCACCCTACCATGACAATGCGTTAGAGTTGCTGCATTGTCCCTTAATGAACTTCAGATAAGATTCACCACATATTATAAGACCCTGGCACGGATACTCGACAGACCATTACAAACAGATTATAGATTCATATCTACTTCAAAACAATTCATATTTTAATAGATAGCAAACTCCAAATTGAATAAACATGTTTGATGTTGAATAGGCACTAACGTTAAACCTTAAACTTATATGGGGGGGGTAATATTTCCTTAATCATAATTGGGATGTAAATATAGTAATAAATTCATTTTTATAATTTACGTTAAACATCAAATATAGAATTTCATATACATATATATATATTAGGTAGGCTAATAATGAGTAAAATGATAACAAAGACAAGAGCAGACTGGCGTGTTCTTTATATGTACACTGAGCAGACGGGGTTAGACTATTTTATATGCACTTATATGTCAACCATGACTCGAAATTGAATCAGCTTATACCTCGCTTGGTAATAATTACTCACTCCGCTTTTTACTTTCTTACGCTGATCGTTGGGCCCAATGATGTCGCAGATTGTTGAACGCCGCTGTTTAAAATATTAAAATATGATTACATACAATGCATATAACACAACCATGGTACAAACACCCGCTGCGTAGCTATCAGCCAGTTGTTTTTGTTTTACATATCGCAACTAATTTTTAGGCAAGAAAAGAAGTGAAAAGAGAATATCAAAAGGTAAACAACGAAAATAAGTTTAAGGTGCACGTCTGTGCATGTGTATGTATGCGCGTTGCTTAGAAAGGGGTGTCACTAAAATTTCAATTTAATTTAAGTTACGTTAACTTCTGATATCTATGCGTAGGGATTTGCTGATGAAATAAATGTAATATATCAAACTCTGGATCTGGGGCGCTGTATCGGTGGCCCTTGTTCGCCTGAAGTTGTGCTGGAGATCGCCTGGAGTGATGCATACGTATTCAGGCCGTATAGCAAAATTTGTCTAACAGAAGGTTACTCCGTTCTTCCGAACTTGAGTAGTGGCCGCATTCGTGGTTGATTGAAGCAGACCTGACCCCGTTGGACCTATGCACAGCACGACAACGGTGTCGATTCAGGGTACCGGAAAAAATAACGTTGTAGTTGGAGAAAACTCGACAACCGTACGCCCAAGTCTGCTCCCAGGGTTGTCTTCTCAAGACTGTACCGCGATGGGGCAGCTTAGGTGCAATTTCCCTGCAACATAGGTTATGTTAGCACGTGTACGGCACTGATGTGAAAACATACCTTTTCCAAATATTTCTAGCACTAATTTTGTTCGTTTACCAGACTTTAACGATCTCTTTGTAATTTGTAGGCAAAAGCACTTCCGAGTATATAATCCTAATATATGTATTTGATTCAGAATATATAGTCAGAATCAGAGTACAGTACTGGGTTTGAATATTAAACTTTTTCGCCTTTCACTAGCGACGTCTTTATTGCTTGATCAATTTCCATTGAATGTCCCAAGCTACAAAGACGATGGCTAAGTCGCTGGTGCAGCAGAGCTTTTGGTTCTCGTTTAACTGTTTAATCGTATGTTCTCGAACCTTCGCGGCAGCGTTAGACGATCGCATAATGCACAGCATAGATTAACTGTGTAATCATACGATTGCCATCTATGCTTCCCACCGTTCGTCGCTTGCATGCGAGGGTGTTCCACTTAAGAGCGGATAAAGCTTTACAGAGAACTTAAGAGCAGCTAAAGCTTGGCCCTTAGAAAAAAACGTAGGGCGTCTCACGCGTTACGAACCAAATAATAAAAAAAAATCCCTTTCATTTACTAGCTACTACACTCTCTTATAACAGAAACAACCCGTACTTCTTTATATGCTGTTTGCTGCATCGGCCAATACTCATGCCTAATAATTGCAACCATTGATCACAGGCCCAGTATGCAAGTTCCGCTCATGGAAATGCACAATTACAGCCGATGTCGCCTAGATGATGAGTTCGCCGGCCGCCTTCCGACACGTAATAATTCATGCTCATCAAAAAAATGGCGCTAGCGACGTAATAGATCTCGACGACTGCACCTGCTGGTGGTCTATTAATCGAACTTAGAAGTATTTGTTTTCCACCAATGACGGTGACGATTATAACGATTGTTAACTTGCGTCCCTCCGCTCCCTATACCTGCAGATGCCTACCATCCTACTTTCAAAGTGTCGCTCGATAAAGGATCAACTGCATTGGATCGGTAGGGGATGCTAAATTAATGTGTCCGCAGCTTTCGTCACGCCGAATTTTTGAAGCTTAATAACCTCATTAGCGAGATTGGTCTGCTTTGTATTTGTGCACTAATGTTACGATAGGCACAAACATTTTCTATGATGCACTTGACTCACTTTGTGATTCTTGTGTCCCGCTTTCTAGTCCTATTAGATCTGGGAAACCTTCTTGGTTCAACAAAATGTTATCCAGTCTAAAAAACTTAAATTCAAGACTTCATAAAAAATTTGAAGAAGATGGCTCTCCTACTTTCTCTCACTCTGTAAACGCACATATTCTCTATCATTCCTTAATACGTCGGCAAGTAATGATCAGGCGATCGCCGATCTTTTTGTCCTTTTTTTTCAAACTACCTACATATTGGCAGGAGAGCTACTCTGGTCAGTCGTACCCATACGGCTTGCCGAGTTCGAACGGCATTTTCAGTCCTTTGAAAGCTTGTTGCTTCATGATCTCTGATTAATTAAGCCGGTGTTTTCACCGGGTCCGGACGGAGTTGGGTCCCCGGCTGTGTGCTCAGATACTGTGCCGAAGATCTGTGTGGACCGTTGCTTAAACTATATACCCTGTCCAGAAATTCTTCAGGCTTCCCCCCCATATGGAAGGAGTTTTTTATAATTCCCCTGCATAAGAAAGCAAGTCAGACGCAAAGAACTATAGAGGAATATCTAAGTTATCCGCGATTCCTTAGGTGTTTGAGAAAATTTTTATTCCGCATCTAAAACACCTCTGCAGATCACTTATATCTCCAGCTTAACATGGATTTATAAGGCGGATAGTACCTCCTAAAAATTTATTGGAGTTCATCTTTAAGGCTTCCTTTAAAGCTTTTAAGGTAATATACAGACGGATGTTGTTTACACCGATTTCAGTAAAACGTTCGACTCTGTAAACCATTCCCTCCTAGCACAAAAACTTGATCTTCTAGGGTTCCCGCCCAATCTCCTGAGATGGATCTCTTGCTACCTTTGTTCTAGGTCTCAAAGAGTCCTTTTCAAAAACTCCCTGTCCTCACCAATTATGGCTACTTTGGGTGTACTGCCTTCTGTATTAACATACTCTCGAGTCTAATGTATGCGGATGATTTTAAGCTCTGTGCCTAATATAAGAACACCTAATTTCAATCCAATCTGCAGTCCGATCTCGATAGATTTCAGTCTTGGTGTTGTGCAAATTTATTAAACGTTAATGCTTCAAAATGTAAAGTAATGACTTTTTATCGCTCCAGCGCCTTTCTGGTTCCTTATACTCTTTGTTGTGGTTCTTTTGAGAGAATTATCCGGGTTTATAATCTTTGTGTTGTGCCTGAACTGGATGCAGCCTGATATAGGATGCAGATGTGTCTTACCTAATAGATTGCTTTTAATAAACCTTCCTAACTAAGTTAATCGTGGGAAAACGTGGTGTGTTTTTTGTGCATAACTTGATCAAGGATGACGTAGATAGCCCTGTTTTATTGAGCCACATAAACGTCACGATTCCTATTAGAAACACTAGAAACTATATACCGTTGTTCCTTCCGCTTTATAGATCTAATTATTCCTTGCATGAACCATTTAGGGTCCTATGCTCGGATTACAATTCCCTCTACCATATCATATCTACTACTAACTCCCTTTGTAGTCTTAAAATACTGATACTCACATATATTTTTTTGTAATTAGAAATAGCTTAGTCTAGAGAGGCGGACCAAGCGCATGGCTACGCTATCGTAGCCACTTAAATTTTTCTTTGTTTCTTCCGCCTGTAAAAATGATCCGGTTTAAGCCATAATATATATACTTTTCGGGGTCCAAAACGTTTTTTTCTGGGCGTTACACATATCCACTTTTATAAAAAGTCAAATACTCCCCTATACTCTTTGAGAACCGGGTATTATTAAGTTCTAAATAAATATACATTATTTTATCCTTATTTTTTCATTTACACATTATTGTAGGGATGGTACAACCGATGTGACAAGAACTTTTCATTTTGGCAATCCCACTGAGTTTCAAAAAGAAGTGTATACCCGTGTCCTCAAAGGTCAATTAACGTTTGGGTCTACAATTTTTCCAGCAAAAGTTAAGGTACACACATATATATACATATATACAATTTTATTGGTAATGTTAAGACTTTATAGCATTTAGTTCAGGGTTTTATGCTATAATTATAATACCCTTTACCATATCATATCCCCTGAACTAATCCTTAAACATATATCATTTAGCATTTACAACCACCTAAACTCTGCTAACCTGTAATTTTAATTTTAATTTTAATTTTTTGTTTCAATTTTATTATACTTTATCTTTAGTTCTCTTCCTAATTTATATGGCATTATTAGCAGATAATTGTTAATTAATAAATAAATAAATAAATAGTGCCACTTTAATAACTTTTAAGAGTTAGTTATAAAAATGTGCATTGCTGAGGTAATTACCTGTCTTCTACAATGTCATCTAGCACTGTCGCCACACAGTGGGACATCAGCCGAAAATAGGTGGCAAAAGTGAAAGAATTTTATAAGCGCTTTGGATAAAATTAATACACGCATCTAATAAAAATTTTCAAGACAATCGGCCAATGGCTTAGGAGATATGTATGAGCATTCAAAGTTAAGAATTGTTTCAGTGTATTTAAAGTATTCAACTTTTATTCACATCCTGCACCTTTCAGGGGGAATAAAAAATAAACCATGCAGCGTATGATCCTTTTTTTGGTATCTTTTATGAGATTTATTTAGTTTTATCAATATCCATCAATTAAACACTAGTCCGTTTTCCGATTTTCCGTCTAGGAGATTCACTAATGAGTTTGAGGCCAAGAAACTGAGATTTCAAGACAAGATACTTTTTGTTGATTGCGATGAATTGTTTCGGAACATCCAGTTCGATTTTTTTTCATAAAGGTGCACAATACCTTATAAAATTTAAAAATTAAAAAACAGTTTATAAAAAAGTATTTTGTATTTTTTGTATAAAATGCGGCATTAGAAGTTTTGGTCAAACAGCTGCAAATTAGCCGTTTTGCCATCGGAAATTAAAGCCGAACAATTTTTTTTTTTCCGGAGTTTTTAAGCCTAAAATATTGTGAAAATATATTGCAAAAAAATATTTGAATTTGAAAGCCTAATAACTTTCAGACGGTAAGCTGAAGCTTCAAAGAGATTTGGATTGATTTATAGTTTTATTTTTATATTTATTTATTTATTTCATCCTAGCCGGACAAGCGTTTTATACTTATAAATTAGGGCGCTAGTCACAACAAGTGTAATATTAACTTTTGACATTTAAATTACTAACATTAAGAAGTGATTACAATTACATACATTCGAACTTATATACTAACATTTTAATAATATAATATTTAGTTTAGTTTTAATTTAGTTTCTAGGAATTTCACTCTTACTCTGCGTTCAACCCCTCTCTACTATCACAAATTCAAATTATGTAGTGCGTAGATGATTCTCCAGTGCGATTTTGAACTGCACTCCCCCACTGATTGCCTTGATGGCGTGGGGAAGATGATTCCAAACTCGAACAGCATATACAAAGAACTGTTTCATTGTGCATGTGTAGCTGTATTTAAAGCAAACAATATTTTTCGTCCGTCTTGACGTGCTAAACTTAAGTCGTTCATATAAGTAAGATGGCTCTTTGGTATATATAACTTTGTGCAGTAATACTAGGACCCTAAACTCTATCCAGGATTTAAGTGGCATATCGAAAATTTTTATCATTACGTCAGAAATATGGTCAGTTCTACGTCTGTTATAAATATATCTCGCGATATTATTAAAAGCAACTTGCAGCTTCCGTTGGCTGGCAGAGTTACTGTCACTAAATACTTCTATACCATAGAAAAGGACTGGTGTGATGTACTTTTTTGCAATTGTTTGCCTTATATTCACTGGGAGAAAATCTTTAGTTAGGTATAAATTTCTAAGAATCCCAATAGCTTTTCCGACTGATCTGTTTATGTGATCATCCCATGTCAAAGTTTGGTTAAACATAAAACCTAAGTTGTTTGCACGTTCTACATATTCAATGGGGATGTTTTCAATATTCAATTTTTGTATTGCATTAGTGTCGAACTTTCTTTTTCCTATGACTATGCATTTTGACTTATTTGGATTTAATCCTAGCCCATTCATTTTAGCCCACTGACTTACACTTTTCAATTCGCTATTACAGACACGAATACAGTCATTAACTCTACTAATGGGACGACTAACAAACATTTGAACATCATCGGCATACATATGAACGTCACAACTTGACAATATACTCGGTAGATCATTTACATACATAGAGAACAATAATGGCCCTAAAACGGATCCTTGAGGAACACCACGCTAGACACAAAGTAATGACGAGTACATCTTATTTATACACACAGACTGCATACGATTACTCAAGTACGAATCAATTAGTCTTGTTGCTGCACGCGAAAAATTACATAAACGACTTAGAATTAAATTAATTTAAACGACAAAGAATTTCGTGGTTAACCGTGTCAAAAGCCTAACTATAATCTAGAAGGGTCAGAAACGTTATATTGTCCGAATACAATTTTTCTCTTATACGTTCAACTACGTTTATTATTGCTGTTGTACAACTTCTGCCCACTCGAAAACCTGATTGCTTATTTGTCAAAAGTTTTTTAGTTGTCAAGTAATTTGTGATCTGATTGGCCATAAGTCGCTCTAAAATTTTTGACAAGTAGGGTAGAATGGAAATTGGCCTGTATTCATTGACTGATTTTGGAATTGGAAGTATTTTAGCTACTTTCCAAGAATCAGGAAATACGGATTGAGTCAACGCTGTGTTGTGTATGTAGGTTATGTACGGCAATATGTTTGGCAAAAGCATTTTTATGAATTTCGGATTAATATCATCAATTCCAGTGGCATTTGACTTAATCTTTAACATCGATTTGAGGACATCTGACTCAGTTACACATGAAAAACTAAAACTATTACCACAGGTACCATTATCACAGAAGCAGTGTACATCATCACAGTTACAATAGAGATTTTGAGGCACGCACTCAACATTGTCAGTTTTGGTCACTTCAGGTACTGTACAGTCTAAAAAAATTCTATTAAGTTCGTCAGGATCAATATCACAGATGCGCGGATTAGTGGATTTACCAACACCCAGTCCTTTAATATACGCCCATTTCTGCTGATTCGATCTCGCTAAGTTAAATTTGTTACAAAAGTATTTTCTTTTCTCTGAGTTGATTAACTGTATCACATTTTTCCTAATTATCTTATATTGTGCGGCATGGTGGGCTGTTCCGTAACGCTTCCATTTTTTAAAAGCGATATCACGTTTGTTAATTAATATTTTAATTTTCGAATTGAACCAGGGATTTCCACGAGGGTTGACCGTTTTTGTCACCAGCGGAATCGATCTGTTATATAGATACATTATATTATTTTGTAGGACAGTCAGTTGTGAATTAATATTAGCATAGTCATAAATAGAGTCCCAGTCACATGAAATAAAGTCAGCACTTAACAAGGCATAGTCAATGTTTCTAAAATTTCTATAAACTATTCTGCTTTCAGTTAAGTCAGTATGAAAATTATAGGTCAAGAATATTAGGTCGTGTTTCGGAAACATTGGCATTGATAGTTGAATGTAAGTAGAAATTTTATGACAGTCGGTTACAAAAAATAAGTCAAGTAAGGTATCACAGTGATTTGAGAAATGCGTGGGTGCAGACGAATTTACTAACTTTAATCCCATAGATTCTATGTCGTCCGATAGTTGCCTTTCTCGCAGGACATTGCTGTTGAAGTCTCCAGCTAATATTACATCTGTATAGGCAAGCGACATGGTAGACAATACGTCAGTTAAGTTTCGATATTCTATATATCGATGTGGTCTATACACACAGCCTATTAAAATTTTGGAAGAATGTATTGTGCTTGTGACTTGAACAAATATCCACTCAACTGCACTTTCACTTGGGTGATTACATACAAGTTTAGCATTTAAACGTTTACTTACATATATAGCTACACCTGCAGCGTGACTATCTCGATCAGATCGAAACAAATCATAACCACTACACTCTACTAACAAATTACTAACATGAGACGAAAACCACGTTTCTGACACACATATGACATCAATATTGGACTTGACAAATAGATACCTAAATTCCTCGATTTTCTTAGTTAGGCTTTGGGCATTTATATGGCATACACGCAGACCTTCCCCTTGATTGCCAAGTATTCTTAGCATTGTATAGCTGCTCGAGCCGGACGACCATTATTTGTCAGCTTTTCAGAATTTCAAAGTCCGATACAACCAGATGTAATATACTTAAGTTATTTGTACCGATGGTGAGATAGGGAGTTCTCTGGCTGCCGTTACTCACGGATCCAACCATTTTTTAAAACTTATGATATTACACTTAACTAAATTTCAGCGAATTAGTATTTGGATATCAGTCGAGTAAGTGGCATTATTTGTGACAAAATGACGATTTCTAATAGCCTTTTTACACTACGGTTGAGTTATTGAGTTTCGGGCAATTCTCGAGTTTCGTTTACATTGGGAAGCATAGGGGACCTAGAGGTGGCAAAAAAGTTGAGTTTTGGTTGCGTTTAGTTGAGTTTGTCCGATTTTTCGAATATTTCAACCCTGATCTGCCTGTCGTGAAATTATCACCACTAGCTACAACAAAAATTGGCATTGGCTCAATATTTAAAATTTGGCGCGTAAACAATATGGCTTGGGAAAAAGGTACATACAATTGTTAAAACCAATACTTTAAACCAATTTTATTATTAAAAACCATATAAACAATGTGGTCGATTTCCAAAATTCGGTCGAAAAAACTTAGCCAAACGATAAATTGAATTATTATAAATAAATATAAATTAAATTAAATTATTATAAACAATTGCGAATTTAAAAAAGTTTAATTTTGGTACATATGTAAGGTACATATACATATAGACAAAAATCTACATAGTTGCAATTGCAGCCGTGCCATTTCCCTGCGGAAATTTTCCTTCAAAAATGGATTCCAAGGTTATTTGCAATGTCCAAATGCGTTTCTTGGAAATTTGATCCAAATACTCCACAGTTGCTGCAAACATCGTCGCCAACTCCATACATTGCAGCGTCGTTATCTTATCTTATCTAATATAATTAAAATTAAATAAAACAAAATTTATGTACACAAGCACGTGCCAGCAGCCGAAACTCAATAACTCAACTTTGGCATAGTGTAAATCCAAACTCTGAGTTATTGAGTTACCTATCGATAAATGTGGTAACTCACTGTAGTGTAATAGCCTATCTACACTACGGTTGAGTTATTGAGTTATTGAGTTTCGGGCAAAACTCGAGTTTCGTTTACATGGGGAAGCATAGGGGACCTAGAGGTGGCAAAAAAGTTTAGTTTTGGTTGCGTTTAGTTGAGTTTGTCCGATTTTTTGAATATTTCAACCCTGATCTGCCTGTCGTGGAATTATCACCACTAGTTACAACAAAAATTGGCAGTTCAATATTTAAAATTTGGCGCGTAAACAATTTGGCTGGGGAAAAAGGTACATACAATTGTTAAAACCAATACTTCTTTATTTATTTATTTATTTATTAATTAACAATTATCTGCTAATAATGCCATATAAATTAGGAAGAGAACTAAAGATATAGTATAATCATATTGAAACAAAAAATTAAAATTAAAATTACAGGTTAGCAGAGTTTAGGTGGTTGTAAATGCTAAATGCTATATGTTTAAGGGTTAAACCAATTTTATTATTAAAAACCATATGAACAAAGTGGTCGATTTCCAAAATTCGGTCGAAAAAACTTAGCCAAACGCTAAATTGAATTATTATAAATAAATATAAATTAAATTATTATAAACAATTGCGAATTTAAAAAAGTTTAATTTTGGTACATATGTAATGTACATATACATATAGACAAAAATCAACATAGTTGCAATTGCAGCCGTGCCATTTCCCTGCGGAAATTTTCCTTCAAAATTGGATTCCAAGGTTATTCGCAATGTCCAAATGCGTTTCTTGTAAATTTGATCCAAATACTCCACAGTTGCTGCAAACATCGTCGCCAACTCCATACATTGCAGCGTTGTTATCTTATCTTGCTCTGCGACATAGAAAATCATTAACTTTTGGTCGTTTATATAATTAAAATTAAATAAAACAACATTTATGTACACAAGCACGTGCCAGCAGCCGAAACTCAATAACTCAATAACTCAACTTTGGCATAGTGTAAATTCAAATTCTGAGTTTTTGAGTTACCTATCGATAAATGTGGTAACTCACTGTAGTGTAAAAAAGCTATAAAAAGGCTATAATACACACACTGCCAGCCAGCCAGAAAAATTGTATCGAAAAAGTAAAGCAATCGATTATCTCTGCCGCAGCGCTGCTCCCGGATCGACTGGAAACCCAACCAACCATTAACAAATTTTAAAGACCCAAATCTATCAGACAAAGTCGGTTTGCAGCTTCAATATGGTGTTTTATAGAATTGCAAATTACTGGAATCGTGGATTTAAATACAGCCGGGTAGTCTTTGTGGCATAGTATTATACGTTTTTCGAAGACTGAGGAAACTCTGCACTATGTGGAATTTAGCCACTTTATGTGGCATTGGTTTTATTTTTATACCCGGTACTCGAAGAGTATAGGGGTATATTAGATTTGTGGGGATAATGGTTGTGTGTAACGCCCAGAAGGAAGTGTTTCCGAACCCATAAAGTATATCTATTCTTGATCAGCATCAATAGCCGAGTCGATATAGCTATGTATGTCTGTCTGTCCGTCCGTCCGTCTGTCTTCATTTGAGCCTATATCTCATAGACTATTAAAGCTAGAGTAACCAAGTTTTTTATTCGGTCTCCTGCGTTATCACACTACTTAGTTTATTTCAAAATTTCGCCCCGCCCTCTTCCGCCCCCACAAAGGACGAAAGTCTGTGGCACACACAATTTTGAAGATACAAGAAAACTAAATACGCAGAATCATAAAGAATGACCATTTCTATCAGAGTGTTGAATCTGGATCAGATCGGATCATTATTATAGCTGCAATGAAGAAAACCATTTCGAAAGTCATCGTTCCCTCTCGCTCTCTCTCACACGCGACCCTGTCTGTTTTGCCTATTCGTTTAAATGAGCGCCTAGTTCTCAGAGACTATAAGAGCTAGATCAACCAAACTTTCTATCCAAGATCCTGACATACCAAACCAGTACGAGTTTGTTTTAAAATTTTGCCACGCCCCTTTCCGCCCCCACAAAAGACGAAAATCTGTGGAATCCACAATTTCTAAGATAAATGAAAACCAAAAACGCAGAATCATGGAAAATTACCATATCTACCAGATTGCCGAATATGGATCAGGTCGAATCATTATTATGGACAGAAGGAACAAATTAAATTTCAGTGGCTACGCAACGCCTGCCAAGCGCTGACTCATTCCCTCTCTCTCTGTCGCAAACACTTGTACGTCTCAAATATGTAGTTATACATGTCATGTTGAAATTTAGAAGCAAATGTAAAAAGCATATGCAAACAAAATTGGAAACACGTATGTATAAATATTCCAAAAATGATTTGACTTCATTTTTTGAAATATTAATTTTTGCCCAAAATTTAATTCGTCCCTTTTGCGAACATATAATAAATTGCACAAATCGTAAGCTCATATATGTATGTATGTAAGATATTATTTAAGTATAGTTTATTGATATTATTAATCGCGTAAGGTATAAAGTAAGAGTTGTTGGGGTTGGGTGTCACGGTTTGATCTCGGCTGATTTTCTGCTGTTTTTCTACTGTTTTTCTGCTGATGTCGACTGCTGCTGGTGAACTCTGTCTGTCTTCTTTGGTAGTCTTTTCCTTACTGCTGTTCGTTCTCCTTCTGCCGTTGTTCTGCTTCTCTCCTGCTTTTATCCGCTGTTCTTCTCGTTCTGCCGTTGTTCTGCTGTTAATCTGCTGGTACTGCTGTTACACTGCTTATCTGCTGTTACTCTGCTGCTACTGTTACTGCCGTTAACCGACGCTTCTTCAGTTGGCCGGCCTTCCTACTACCTTTTACACTCGGTCATCCTGATTAGTCATCAGTCCCTGATGACCATGCGTCCTCGTTTTCTACAGAAAAACTCCATTGTTTCATGTTATCGTTGCTCGTGGTCGTATTGTTTGGTCCTTCGACGTCTGCTGCTTTTCGAACATTATAGCGTCCGCCTTGTTTCATGTTGGTTATTTCGTATGGTCCTAAGAATTCGCTGGCCATCTACCTTCCAGCTACAAACTGTGTTCTACGTATAGCCACAAGATCACCAACTTTGTATCCGTACTCGCATTTCCGCTTTTTATCGAATTGTTCCTTATATCTGTTCTGCGCCTGCTGAATATTTTCTTTTGCTTCTTGTCGCATCTTCTGTCTTTTGTCATCAAAATTATCAACCATCTCCTTTTCTATCAGCTGCAGTATATCGCTATCTGGTCCACAACGCATTTTTACTCCATCATTAGCTCAAATGGAGAACGCTTTATTGACCCATGAACAGTGCTATTAATAGCCCTCTAAACTCGAGGTACGAACTTATACCACCTTCCAGGTTCCTCCGACGACAATTTGGAAATAATGCTCAGAATACGTGTTCGATGTTCTCTTCCTTCACAAACTCCTCAAAGCTAGAAGACGTAAATGCTGCTCCACGATCGCTTACTATACGAGCCGGATTTCCAAAGATATCAGACCATTCCTTTAACCTCTTGAGAACTTCGTCTGCGCCTGTTGTTTTAGTGGTATACATCCATACGAACTTGCTAAAGCTATCCACCATCGCAAAGATGTACTTGTACTGCTTTGAAGTAGCATCCATCGGTCCCAGATGATCCATATGTAGAGTATGAATCGGCCCTGATCCTTTATCGATTTGGTGCAAAAATCCTTCTTTTTTTCCCAGCTTCTTGTTGTAGATTATGCATTTCATACAGTTTCTTATGATTTGCATTATTATACCCGGTACTCGAAGAGTAAGGGGTATATTAGATTTGTGGGGATAACGGTTGTGTGTAACGCACAGAAGGAAGCGTTTCCGACCACATAAAGTATATATATTCTTGATCAGCATCAATAGCCGAGTCGATATAGCCATGTCTGTCTGTCCGTCCGTCCGTCTGTCCGTCTTCATTTGCGCCTATATCTCAGAGACTATTAAAGCTAGAGCAACCAAATTTTGTATCCAGTGTGCTTTGTGATCACACTACTCCAAATGTGTTGAAAAATTTCGCCCCGCCCCTTTCCGCCCCCACAAAGGACGAAAGTCTGTGGCGTACACAATTTTAAAAATACGAGAAAACTAAAAAAGCAGAATCATAGAAAATTACCATTTCTATCAGAGTGTTGAATCTGAATCAGATTGGATCATTGTTATAGCTACAATGAAGAAAACCATTTCGAAAGTCATCATTCCCTCTCGCTCTCTCTCACACGCGACCCCACCTGCTTTGCTTATTCGTTTAAATGAGCGCCTAGATCTCAGAGACTATAAGATCTAGAGCAACCAAACTTTCTATCCAAGCTCCTGTGATATCACTTCAGTACAAGTGTATTTCAAAATTTTGACACGCCCCCTTCCGCCCCCACAAAGGACCAAAATCTGTGGAATCCACTATTTTTAAGATAAATGAAAACCAAAAACGCAGAATCATAAAAAATTACCATATCTACCAGATTACCGAATCTGGATCAGATCGGATCAATATTATGGCCAGAAGAAACAAATTAAATTTCAGTGGCTTGCAACGCCTGCCAAGCGCTGACTCATGCCCTCTCTCTCTCTGTCCTGAACAATTGTACGTCTCAAATATGTAGTTATACATGTCATGTAGAAATGTAGGCGCAGATATACAAAGCATATGTAAACAAAAATGGAAACATGTATAAAAATTCCAAGAAATTCATTTTCTTAATTTAAATATTATTTTCGTCCCTTTTGAGAACATATAATAAATTTCATAAATCGTAGGCTCATAAATGTATGTATGTATATACTGACTGAGTACCGGGTATAAGGTAGTACCGGTCACAACGTTCCCTCTCGTTTTTCCTTCCAGATGTGGAATCCAATAACTCTGCTGTACGGCATGCATCGTTTTTTGTGTGGCAAAGTGTCCTGCGTTGTGAGCCTCGGTTATAATCTCCCTCTCTAGTGATTTCGGTATTGCCAAAAAATCCGTGCCTTGCACAACCTTATATACAAGACCACCCTTTAATTTAAAGTTATCATACGGTTTGCTTTTTAGAACTTCGGTATCTGCCTTGATCATCGTATCCTCCTGCTGGGCTTTCTTAATCCTTGCTGTGACTTCCGACGATACCATCATGACATCAATTGGGTATCGACTCAGGCAATCCACATGCTTCAGCCGTTCCCCTGGTCTGTGTTCCAACTCAAAATCGTAGTCCTGCAGATACAGAACCCATTGGGCTACCTCCCGCGGAACGTCCTTCTTGCTTAATGTCTGCTTAAAAGCGGCGCAATCAGTCACGAGCTTAAAGTTGGTTCGAAGTATGTACTGGCGGAATTTTTTGCATGCGAGAAAAATAGCTTCTAATATATAGCTATGCTGTCGTGCTTCGGACTCCGAGGTTTTCTTACTCCAGAATAAGATCGAAAGCAATTGTTCTTCGCGCCACTGCATCAGCGCGGCTGCGAAACCGTCCTTCGAAGCATCAGTGTGGATCTCGGTTTTTACATTCCTTCGATAGAGCCTCAACACCGGTTCATTTACCAATGCCTCCTTTAATATGGCTACCGCCTGCTGCTCCTCCAGACCCATTTTAAACTTAACGTCTTTTCTCAGCAGATTCGTCAATGGTTTCGAATAGTTTTTTATAAATTTACGAAAAAACCCAGTTAATCCTAAAAAGGACTGCACGGCCTTTACGTTTTGCGGCATCGGGAACTTTCTGATGGCTTTGGTCTTCTCTAATCCAGGCTTGATTTCTCCTCCTCCAACTTGATGACCCAAAAATGTAATAGCGGACTGCAGGAATCGGCACTTCTTCCACTTCATCTTTAGTCCGTATTCAGCTGCTGCGTCAAAAACTTTCTTTAGCTTTCCCAGGCTTTCGTCGGCGGTTTCAGCGTGTATAACAATATCGTCCATGTACAGGTCAGAATGTTTTCATTTATGAGGTTTTGAAATACATGACTTATAAAACGGATGAAAACTGCTGGCGAATTGCAAAAACCAAAAGGCGCGCGATTGAATTCAAAAAGGCCTTCCTTCGTTATGAACGCCGTATACTTCTTGCTGCTTTCTTCCACAGGAACGTGAAAGAATCCATTTTCCTGGTCCATGATGGTGAACATATTCGCATTTTCCAGTTTCTCCAGCACATCCTCAACGATTGGAACGGGGAAGCAATCTTTCAAGACCATCTTATTCAGCTGACGATAGTCCACGCAGACCCGGCAGCTTCCATCTTTTTTCTTGACGATTACTGTACGGCTGGTGAAATTTGATGATGAGCGTCGTATTATCCCAGCATTGACCCATTCATCCACCTGCTGCTTGACGACGTCGGCATCGCTAATGGTCGCTCGACTAGGCGCATGTCGAAACGGCGCTATGTTCTCATCCGGCACGATCTTCAGCATGATCGGACATACGGCAGTCTGCTTCTTTTCGGTAAAGTCATGAATCATCGATTGGACGGCATCTCTGTACTGCGAAGGAACGTCTATATCAGTATTTGCTTCGACCACATTGTAAATACTTATCTGTTTGCTGTCCACAGTTTCCTCCCCCGAAAGGGGAGAAAACTGATATCCTCCCGGCGTTGACGTCATCGTGAACTTCGATATAAAGTCGTGTCCCAGCAGCACTTGGCATCCGACGGCATGATCGGCCACCACAAGGAACTTATGTGCCAGGCACATTCCATCGATCTCCACTTCTGCCAAGAACTGCCCAGCGGAGCGTGTGATGATGTTTCCAAGTCCTCTCAAAGTTGACGAGCTTGGTTGCAGATGGGCGCCACTCATTTTCCCAAACACAGACATCTTTACTAGTGAAACATCTGCACCTGTGTCTATGAGTCCTTTGACTTGCACATTGTTGATTTTGAGTGACTTTAGGCGTTTTTCCTCGTATGCCAAGTTTTCGGTAGCAGCACTCAAGCAATCCTTCGACATGTGTCCAGTACGGTTGCAGCGGAAACACTTTAATGCAGCTCGGCAATCCTTACGTAGGTGCTCTAAGGATCCACAATTATAGCAATGCTGCTTTCTCGTATAGTTGGTTAGATTGGGTTTCCTGACGAACGACTGTGAATCTTTCCTTTTCAGCGTCACACCCTCCTCGGCCGGCAGCGTTTTTTCGTATATTTCGTATTTCTCTTTCAGCTGTTTATACGAATTGCATCCATACAAAGTGTACTTATAATCCATTTTTAATTTCAATCCGTCGACAATGTATCGAATCACCGACTCTGTATGTATTGTACCACGCGCAGCAATTCGTTTCATTTGCAGTATATATTCATGAAAACTTTCATTGTTAGTTTTCACTCGCACCGACAACTGATTGTGAAATTCGGCACTGCATAAACGATCACTCTCAAACTCTTGTATAAGTTGATCACGTAACTGGCCATACTCATACACTGCTGTGGATTCGAGAAAAGAGCGGCTGTACATGTCATTTTTGCTCGTGCTTGCACATATTTTTGTTTGTCGTTTAGTCCATATGCTTCAGCGTTTAGCTCGAAATTATTAAACCACTGCTGTACCGACATATTTTCTCCACTAAACTCTGGAATAATTTTTGAAAATTTTTCCACTACCAGCTTTGCATCATTTTTCTTATCCATTTCATCAGCGCTTATTTTCATCGTGAGAAGTTGCACCAGTTGTTGGAGCGTGTGTGTGTTTTCCTCCAGTCTTGTTGAACTCATCGCTTCCATGTTCGTGTAGTGTTGACGATTGTTCCCGCCTGCCACTGATTTACTTGGGTCCTCGTTTTGCTGCATATTCTCGGCTGGTGGTACAGTTATATTTTCCGTTTTGATTCTGCTGCGCAATACTCTTACGGGCAGCCTGCTTGAAACCATCGTTTTTTCTCGAATCTTCTTTTTGGCTTCTTCTGTCTCGCTTCCTCTGCTGGCGGTTTTTGAGACATGCGGCGCACAACTTTTTTTCCGTCTCTCTTTATCTGGCGGCGGCTTCTGAGACATGCAGTATACAATTTTTTTTTTTTTTTTACTTTTCACTGGCAATACGCGACCGGTTGAGCCCCCAAATGTAAGATATTATTTAAGTATAGTTTATTGATATTATTAATCGCGAAAGGTATAAAGTAAGAATTGTTGGGGTTGGGTGTCACGGCTTGATCTCGGCTGATTTTCTGCTGTTTTTCTGCTGATGTCGAGTGCTGCTGCTGAACTCTGTCTGTCTTCTTTGGTAGTCTTTTCCTTACTGCTGTTCGTTCTCCTTCTGCCGTTGTTATGCTTCTCTCCTGCTTTTATCCGCTGTTCTTCTCGTTCTGCCGTTGTTCTGCTGTTAATCTGCTGGTACTGCTGTTACTCTGCTTATCTGCTGTTACTCTGCTGCTACTGTTATTGCCGTTAACCGACGCTCCTTCAGTTGGCCGGCCTTCCTAGTACCTTTTACATGTATGTATGTACATATGTATATACAGACGGAGTACCGGGTATAATGTAGAGCCGCGGCCTTTGCCGCGGCTCACAACGTTCCCCCTCGTGTGATATGAGTTAATAATAGTAAGAGGAAGATATTTTGAAAAAATGTGCGCGGTAGCTCTTTTCTATAGCTAGTAATCGAAAGTACCGTCTTTATGATTGCCTAGATCTCAGAGACTATTAAAGCGAGATGAACAAAATTTTTAAACCAAGCTTCTGTTATATCACACTGTAACAAGAGTAGTTAAAAATTTCGCCCCGCCCTATTCCATCGACGCAAAGGACAATAATTTGTGGCATCCGCGCGTTACAACCATCGGCTAGTGTCGCTTGTCGCTTGGTGCAGTCATTGCATATCAACGTCCTTAAAAAAAAACAAAACAGAAAACAAAAAATACACAATTTTGAAGATAACAAAAAAATTAATAACGCAGAATAATAGAAAATTACCATATCTATCAGAGTGTAGAATCTGTATCAGATCGAATCATTAATATAACCACAATGAAGAAAAGCCCGTTTGCTTTGCTCGTTTGTCCAGTTAAGCACCTAGATCTCGGAGACTATAAAAGCTACAGCAACCAAACTTTCCATTCAAGCTCCTGTGATATCACTTTAATCAAGTGCATTTCAAAACTTTTCCACGCCGTTTTCAGCCCCACAAAGAACAAAAATCTGTACCATGCCCAATTTTGAACATACGACAAAATGAAAAACGAAGAATAATTGAAAGTCATTATATATGTATATCACAGATTCGAATCTGGATCAGATCGGATCATTATCATAGCCACAAGGCAAGAAATTTAGAATTTCGGATTTTTAGGTTAAGTCCTAAAATATCAAATTTCAGAGGAAGTACACAAAGGTGTATATTTATATGGAATAGGTTTCACTTTTTTTTTTATTCCTCTTAAAAGACTAATTTATGCCACAAAATAATACCGGTCAAACGATTAAAAATTACACGAAATATAAGGAGAATTTGTACAGTTCAAAAACAAAACAATATATTAAATACCTTTTAGATTACAATCTATTATAAAAATCTTACTAAAATTAGTCGATTACCATCTTATTTTTAACTTTAAACTTATAAAAAAATGAATCTTTTTAGAACCTTAAACTTCAAGAATAACACTGTGATAGTCAAAAAAAAAAAAGACATGACCAAACTCGACGGTTTCCCCCCATTTCGGATCCTACGAATCGAACTGCATCATTAGTTTTTTGAGTTACAATCATGGTTTCATACAAAATTTTTCGTTGAAGTTTTTCATCAAAGTGGCCCATTGTAAGAGAAAGGCACATTTTTCTTCGGTCTCTAACTTTTGTAATGTAGACTTTTTTGGTCTACTTTCTTTGGCAAAGCTTCTCAGAATTAATCCGTCTTTAAGTTCTTAGAAGACTGTAAGCGCCAAAATCAATGTTTTGGGTGTCCTTATAGCTAGTATGTCGAAAAAACTGAAATATAACCCATTTTTTTAAATATATTTTCCCTCACGTTTCGTCAATATTTTAATTTACCCTTTGATACTTATACATTAAGTGACATCTTGTAATAGTAAGAAACTTAAGCAAAGACAACGTTTGGAGCAAACTAACCATGAGAAAAACAAACTTAACAAAAGCTTTTTGCCGCTGTACCAATGCTCAAGGGGGGCGGCGACTTGGTGAAATCTTTCTCCATGCTCATCGGATTCAGTCGGAACTTGCTGATCAAAATGGTCCGTGTGATGGTGAAGAAAGTGAACTTTTAAGGACATATTCACACAAGGACACAAGGACATATTCAAATTAACTACTGCAATAAATACTTAAATTTTGACTCTTAGGCAAGCTTACATCAGATAAGATGTTATCAGCAGCATTAAACGGTTCTTTCAAACGGTACTTGTTATTTCTTATCAGTGCATTGGTTAAAAGCTTGACTCGTGGCTTGTTGATTTGTGTTGGACATTGGTAGATGAGACTTATTAAATTTAATTTAACTATTGTGTACAGATTTATGATACTTAATAATAACACTTAAAAGATACAAATAAAATAAAACAGCACACAAACATAGTGTAAGATATGAATATTATGTTAAAATTTTCTTATCAATACTATTGTAAGAATGTATTATATATCGCGTGCACTCTACATATCGATACGAGTCGACGACAAGTATCGATATGTCAGGGCACACTCACTCTAAGTTTGACAATCACCGAATAAAGACATATACATATTACAACGAGCCATTAAAAGTTTACATATCAGGTGTGGGGTGCGCCCTAAAAATCGACGATGAAATATGCAGTGATCAGAAGTAAAACAAGAAGTGAACTTTGCGAAATATTGCGTGAGTGCGTGATCAAGATGCTACCATATACCAATTACGCACAGCAGTGAAGAAAATCACGGAAGGCACGCTCGAGCTAGGAAATATGGCGCCGAGCGCAGACAAGACGATGCAAGCTGACATTTTCGAAGTCCCTGTTGAGCGCAAGATAGAGAGAGACAACCGTAGTGTACAACAAGCAGTAGAGGAGGTGTCAGAAAGAGATGACGAAATTGTGGAGAACGTTCGAGAACAATTTTTGCCGCGACAAGACAACGCTTGTCCATCGTCGACCATACGATCAGATGAATATGAAGAAGAAGTGCTTTGTTTGCAGCAGCTAGAACAACTATACATTTCTCGCAAGCGCGTGGCTGATCTCAAATTGAGCGTACTGAAAACAGAGAGAGAGGCTACTGAGTTGGAAATACCGAGGGATTTCATCGACCTGACACACATGACGACCATGCTGTAACTAGTTGGATCAGTAACTTTGAGGACATTATGAATTTCCATGGTGTATCCGAGTTGGATATTGGCGAAGCGGTTGCTGGGCGGATCGGCGAAGGCGTACATTAACCATGTGGCGCCACTGACTTGGGAATTGATGCGAGCAGAGTTGCTTAGCGTCTTTGAGCAGAAAGTGACGGCGTGGGATATTGGAAAGCGACTGGAGGCACGGAAAATTGCAAGTAACGAAAGCGCATTGCAGTATTTCGTTGCGATGTGCAGCATAGCGTCGCAGGCAGACATGGCCACGAGCGATGTGGTCAAATTCATTGTAGAGGGACTGCAGGACAAGACGGGCATGGTAGCAATCATGCTATATTGCAGCTCACTTAACGAGCTGCGAGATAAGATGGTCATCTATGACAAGGTCAGAAGAGCTCCTGGATTTGCCGCAAATCGTAGCGAAGGTATAAAAAAAGTAAATGTGAGTATGGCAGCAGGGCAGCAGCAAGGGGGTGGCGCAATGCGGTGCTACAACTGTCGGCAATTTGAACACGCTATGAAGGACTGTAGTCAGCCGAAGAGACCTGATGGAGCATGTTTCAATTGTTGGAGTCCCGGCCACCAATACTCGCAGTGCCCTAAAAGAAAGATGACCACGAAAGTAGCTGCAGTTCAAGATGATGAGCAACCGGGAGAGAGAAACAACGACGACTTAGCGGCCGTTCAGCTAATAACCCTATGACTGCCGTTTGGTGAACAAAGAAGTGTCAGTATATTTAGTCTGTTTGACACGGGTAGCCCTGTAAGTTTTATCCATAAGTCTTTGATACCAAACTCGGTGACAATTGAAACCTATAATCAAACTAAAAAATACTATGGATTAGGTGGACAACCAATACCCATATGGGGAAAATAAAAGTGCCATATTGAATTTTGCTCTAAAAGATATATAATTTTGTTAAACATTGTAGAAGATAGCATGCTGCCTTTGCCTGTATTGTTGGGACGCGATGCCCTTAAAGTTATTGATGTAAAATTAGTTCACAAGAAAAATATCAACGCAAATCAGTACACACCGTTAAGTTCATTAAAGCAAAAAGAGATTTGTTCAACCTGCGCGTCCTTGTTCACCAAGCGTAAAAATAATAGTGATATAAGCGAATATGATAATCAATTAGAAAGTAGTGAGATAAGTAACTATTCTAACCTATTTAAAAATCAGAATCAAGAAAACTCAAGGAATGATCAAGTTATCAGCAAGGATATAAATCAACGTGATGAATTCAGTACATTTTGCGCGTCTGTAGAGATTGATGAGGAAGAGCAGTTAAATGTAGGACTAGAATTCGGTTCCGTTATGGCCGAAAAGTGTAGAGAAGTTATTAGGACCTATTATTTACATAAAGAATTTGACTTTAGAGCACAGCCGAAATATCAAATGCAGATTCGGGTAATAGAAACAACACCATTTCATTGTACTCCACGTCGTCTATCCTATCATGAAAGAGAGAAAGTAGCTGAAATAGTAGAGCATCTGTTAGAAAAGAAAGTAATCCGTCAAAGTGAGTCTCCTTATGCTTCTCCGTTGGTCCTAGTGAAAAAAAAGTCAGGAGAACTTCGAATGTGTGTTGATTACCGTGGTCTAAATAAGCGAATCGTTAAAGATAATTTCCCGTTGCCCCTTATTGAGGACTGTCTTGAGTTTTTAGAGAGTAAGTGCTGTTTTTCCATCATAGATTTTAAAAGTGGGTATCACCAAATAGCCGTAGAAGAAAAGTCGATACCGTACACATCGTTTGTGACACCGCAAGGACAGTATGAGTACCTGAGAATGCCCTTTGGGTTAAAGAATGGATCCGCTATTTTTCAGAGATTTATTTCGGAGTTGCTTAGAGACTTTACTAGAAACAAGAATATTGTAGTGTACATGGATGATATAATGGTAGCGACAAAAACAGTTGAGGAACACTTGGATATATTAAAAAGGTTATGTATTCGGTTTAGCGAGCAAAATTTAGAGATCAATCGGAAAAAGTGTATGTTCATAAAACAAGATATTGAGTTCCTGGGGTACAAGGTTAATCAAAACGGAATAGTTCCTAGTGATTCCCATATCGAGGCTCTACAAAATTACCCAGTTCCGCAAAATGTAAAAGCACTGCACTCATGCCTCGGATTTTTTTTCTTATTTTCGACGTTTCATGCTGCGACGTTTTTCGTTGCGACGACAGCTAAACCTTTAGTGCAATTGCTCAAAGAAGGTGGTCCATTCCCTATGAATAGAGAGCAGGTGAGGACATTTGAAACTCTTAGGAATGCGTTAGCAAATCCTCCGGTATTAGCTATTTTTAGTCCAGATAGAGAAACGGAATTACATACAGACGCAAGCTCATATGGTTACGGTGCTATACTGATGCAGAGACAAGATGATGGAAAGATGCACCCTGTGTCCTATTATTCCGGAAAAACAACAGAAGCGTAATCTCGGTATCATAGTTTTGAACTAGAGACGTTGGCCATAATTTACGCATTGCGACGATTTAGAGCATATCTGGAGCATAGGTCTTTTAAAATAATCACGGATTGTAATTCGCTAGTACAGACGTTAACCAGAAAGTCGATTAGCTCTAAAATTGCGCGGTGGTCCTTAGAGTTAGAGAACTATGATTACTCCATCTTGTAACTCCATCAAGTAACGAATATGCTATAGGACGACCATAGAGTCAAAAACGATTTAAAAAAAATTAGGTTTGGAAAACAGGAAAGGAGTGAGCATAGAGATACTGTAGAGAACCCAGTGCTTGAGTGTAGAGAATCAGGTGCAGTAGGAAGTAGAGTGAGAAACATGTTGAACTTTGATAGTAAAGAGAACCTTAGTAGTGATGATAGAGATATCGTAGAGAGTGTAGTGACCGAATGTAAGGAAATAGATGGATCGAAGCTTGAGATTAGAGATTTGAGTCAAAGTAGAGGAAGTGTTAACGATGTGGTGGGGGGAGTAGAGTATATTCATTGTGGATATTCAGATAAAGAGAGCAAATGTGTTG
Organism: Drosophila affinis; assembly: GCA_037356375.1. NCBI lineage: Eukaryota > Metazoa > Arthropoda > Insecta > Diptera > Drosophilidae > Drosophila > Drosophila affinis. The sequence goes on from JAZHFB010000003.1 coordinate 21,764,376, forward strand.
AGGATATAGGGAGGGACCAGTTAGAGTTTTAGGAGGAAGGCTTATTGAAATCATGAATAGTTGGGGTAGTAGGTGCAACGCCAGAAGATGTCGATTTAATTTTGCAAACTGAACAGATGCGGGACAAGGAGGTAGTGAGGATTCGGAAAATGCTAGAGGATGGAATTGATGCAGATTTTGAAATGATAGACGGTATTGTATACAAAAGAAATGGGGAGAATAAACTGTGTTTCTACGTTCCGATATGTATGGAAGAACAATTGATAAGGCGGTCACATGAAAAACTGGGACATTTGGCAGTTGAAAAGTGTGTGAGTGACCTTTTGAGGACCTACTGGTTTCCGTCAATGAGAACTAAGGTTGCAAGGTTCATTAGAAACTGTCTACCGTGTATATTACACTCAATGCCTAAAACAATTCATAATAGAACGCTCCATAGTATTCCAAAGTCGTGTGTACCCTTTCATACCCTACATATTGATCATTTGGGTCCATTGCCGAGTATCAGATCTAAGCGAAAACACCTTCTTGTGGTAATACTTTTACTAAGTTTGTCAAATTGTTCCCGGTTAATAGTATCAGTACGCGGGAAGCGAAGGATGCCCTAAGTAAATATATTGATTTCTATAGTCGCCCCACTAGGATAACATCAGATCGGGGCACCTGTTTCACTTCGTTAGAGTTCTCTAGTTTTCTACAGGAAAGAGGGATAGAACACATTAAGGTAGCTACGGGTGCACCGCAGGCGAATGGTCAAGTTGAAAGGGTTAATCGTGTTCTGACTCCGATGTTAGGGAAATTGTCAGAACCCCTTGAGCAAGCCGATTGGTATAGGTTAATGAACAAGGTGGAGAATACTATTAATAATGCTGTCAATAGTAGCACGAGGAAAACACCTAGCATATTATTATTTGGAATACCCCAGAAGGGACCGGTGGTAGATGAGTTAACCGAATACCTAGAGGAGAAGTTAGGTTCAGATCATAGGGAGTTAGAAACCATAGGAGAAACCGAAAGTGAAAACATACGGCGGTCACAGATAAGGAATGAAAAAATGTATAGTAATAAACATAGAGCCCCGTTAAGGTATGAACCTGGTGATTATGTAGCCATCCGACATGTTGACACCACACCTGGGGTCAATAAAAAGCTAGCACCCAAATATCGAGGACCTTACCGGATTAATAGAGTATTAAATAATGATCGTTATGAGGTTGTAGACATTGAGGATTGTCAATTAACACAGATGCCATTCCGAAGTGTACTTGAACCAGCAAGGCTTAAACCATGGGTAGAGTGTAAGGATAAAACCGTAACCTCATGCTGTTAGTGGACAAATAATTTAGTTGAGTTAAACAATACCGAAAATGAAGGTAAATGTTAAATACATGGACTACCTCTCAGAATTTAACGAAATTTTTTTTCTGGATAGACCCCGATTTATCATAATTTCAAACTAGCTATTTTATAGCTAACTTCGCAGCACAAATAAACAGAAAAAACCAACAACAACATGCCATTTTTGGCATGAAAAACTCTAAACTTTAAATATTTAAAAAAAAAAAAACTAGAAGCGACCGCCACAAAATTTTTTTACCAAAATTCATGATAAATCGGGGTCTATCCGGAAAAAAAATTTCGTTAAATTCTGAGAGGTAGTCCATGTATTTAACATTTACCAAAATGAAAAGTTGTATGAAAAGTTCTACAAATTGTATTCCCTAGTATGTAGATCGGAGGCGATCTATAGTCAGGTTGGCCGAATGTAAGATATGAATATTATGTTAAAATTTACTTATCAATACTATTGTAAGAATGTATTATATATCGCGTGCACTTGACATATCGATACGAGTCGACGACAAGTATCGATATGTCAGGGCACACTCACTCTAAGTTTGACAATCACCGAATAAAGACATATACATATTACAACAAGCCATTAAAAGTTTACAATAGTTAGAGTAGCTTTTTTTAAAAATACAAATTTTGTTAAGTTTGTTTTTCTCATGGTTAGTTTGCTCCAAACGTTGTCTTTGCTTAAGTTTCTTACTATTACAAGATGTCACTTAATGTATAAGTATCAAAGGGTAAATTAAAATATTGACGAAACGTGAGGGAAAATATATTTAAAAAAATGGGTTATATTTCAGTTTTTTCGACATATTGGCTATAAGGACACCCAAAACATTGATTTTGGCGCTTACAGTCTTCTAAGAACTTAAAGACGGATTAATTCTGAGAAGCTTTGCCAAAGAAAGTATAATAAACGAGAGGGAACGTTGTGAGCCGCGGCAAAGGCCGCGGCTCTACCTTATACCCGGTACTCAGTCAGTATATACATACATACATATTTGAGCCTACGATTTTTGAAATTTATTATATGTTCTCAAAAGGGACGAAAACAATATTTAAATTAAAAAAATGAATTTTTTGGAATTTTTATACATGTTTCCATTTTTGTTTACATATGCTTTGTATATCTGGGCCTACATTTCTACATGACAAATATGAACTATATATTTGAGACGTACAAGTGTTTCCGACAGAGAGAGAGGGAAGGAGTCAGCGCTTGGCAGGCGTTGCGTAGCCACTGAAATTTAATTTGTTTCTTCTGGCCATAATATTGATCCGATCTGATCCAGATTCGGTAATCTGGTAGATATGGTAATTTTTTGTGATTCTGCGTTTTTGGTTTTCATTTATCTTAAAAATTGTGGATTCCACAGATTTTCGTCCTTTGTGGGGGCGGAAAGGGGCGTGGGAAAATTTTGAAATACACTTGTGCTGGTTTGATATCACAGGAGTTTGGATAGAAAGTTTGGTTGCTCTAGCTCTTATAGTCTCTGAGAACTAGGCGACGCAAAATACGAATGGGCAAAGCAGATGGGGTCGCGTGTGAGAGAGAGCGAGAGGGAATGATGACTTACGAAATGGTTTTTTTCATTGTAGCTATAATAATGATCCGATCTGATCCAGATTCAACATTCTGATAGATTTGGTCTTTCTCTATGATTCTGCGTTCTTAGTTTTCTTGTATCTTTAAAATTGTGTATGCCACAGACTTTCGTCCTTTGTGGGGGCGGAAGGGGGCGGGGCGAAATTTTGAAATATACTTTGAGTAGTGTGATAACACAGAAGACTGAATACAAAACTTGGTTACTCTAGCTTTAATAGTCTATGAGATATAGGCGCAAAAGAAGACGGACGGACGGACGGACAGACGGACGGACGGACGGACGGACAGACGGACGGACGGACAGACAGACAGACATGGCTATATCGACTCGGCTATTGATGCTGATCAAGAATATATATACTTTATGGGGTCGGAAACGCTTCCTTCTGGGTGTACACACATCCTCTATTACCACAAATCTAATATACCCCTATACTCTTCTAGTACCGGGTATAAAAAGTCTACATTACAAAAGTTAGAGACCGAAGAAAAATGTGCCTTTCTCTTACAATGGGCCACTTTGATGAAAAACTTCAACGAAAAATTTTGTATGAAACCATGATTGTAACTCAAAAAACTAATGATGCAGTTCGATTCGTAGGACCCAAAATAGGGGGAAGCCGTCAAGTTTGGTCATGTCTTTTTTTTTTTTTTTTAAACTATCACAGTGTAATTACTCGTTGTAAAAAAAATGTTTTCTCGCCATAAAACATCTCATTTTCACAGCTTTTAATTTAACAGTGGTTCGCTTTGTTACAATTTAAATAACGCATTATTGAAGTCCAATGTTAGTCTGATATAAATGTGTTCAAAATATTTAATTTTAACGACTTTTGGGAAATGTGTTTTGGCACTAAAAGTGGCGAAATTACTTATAGTGCTCTGTCCTAATTTTTCTCAGAAATTTCATTTCGGGTGGTCGCCCGATATTTTATTCAAAAGAATAAGTATGCTGAAATGTCTGACCACCAATTGGTTTCTGACGTAAATTCTTTATGAATTTCCTTCCATCAATGGTATACTTTTTGTTTCTAAGCAAGTTAGGATGTTTTAATTAACTTTTGTAATCAAATATTAATATTGTTCATTGTTATCAATATTTCAGGGGCAGGTTCTTGATACCCTTGCTAGGAAGGCTCTTTGGGACATTGGCTTAGATTATAGTCATGGTACAGGTCACGGCGTGGGACATTTCTTGAATGTACATGAAGGTCCTATAGGCGTTGGCATTCGACATATGCCTGATGATCCCGGTCTTCAAGAAAATATGTTTATTTCAAATGGTAAGCAATAGATATTGTAGCAGTACCATACGTACATATACTACTGTACATATTTCTTAGCTAATTGTAATTAACTCAAACCAATACCACTGTTCATATTGTTACGTCTACTTTACTGTTCTCGCAGTACATACACACATTTAATGTACTCTCCTGGTATAGAGCGAATAGAATAAGAATAGAATAAGGAAAGAAGACTAAAAGGAGAGCGAGATCAGTTTTGGATCGAGCGAGGAAGAAAAACAGATGTTCCGACTACATTTTCAGAAGTGGTTGAATAAACGCCAACACAAGTAAACGTTACCACTCGTTTTAAAAACTATAAAACCATGGATGGACTAGACAGTAATAATTATACTCTTGTCGGATTAAAATCTTGGTATGCTCGCTTGGGACTTCCCACTGAAGGCACCAAGGCTTCGCTAATCGCAGTTCTCAACAACATTCCGACTAATGAATGAGGATCTGGACCGATCATTGACAACCAAGTCGCCGTTCCCATAAAAGATGATGAAATCTGCAACGCCATAAAAGAAGTTGGTGATCGTTCTGGGGAGTTCGGCCGCGACGCTCTACCCATCGCTTCGTGCAGCAGTGTATCAGACAAGGACAAATATACTGACCTGCTCACTGACTTCGACGCACACAATGAAACGCCGCAGAAAGAGAAGAATCGCCGATGGAAGCGGTGATGCAGAGCACCAAAAATATGTCGTTAAAATTCAATGTAGAGGACAACAAAGAAGAAATAGAAACAACAGAAAAAGCTGGCAGCTCCAGCCCTTTATCGATATTTAGGGCAGAAGTGACCACTTTTGCAACACTGGAGCAAACCATCGATAAGCTACAACGTGAGAACGAACAGCTGCGCAACAAGTCAGCTGTTCCATTCAACACAATAAAAGAATGTGTTCCTGAACTCAACGGAGAAGGATATATTGAGAATTGGCTGGCCTGTATAAAAAATGTTCAAAGCATCTTCAAAGTTGACGATGACACGATGCGCTCAATTAATTACGCGCACATGAAAGGCAAAGCTAGCACTTGGTTCTTTATGAACTATTCACCCCTTTCTTCCGGCATTGATGAAATTCTACTTCACCTTCGTATCATGTTTGGAAACAAAAATACCATTTTGGAGACTCGTCGCAAGTTAGAACAACGAAAATGGCAACATGATGAAAAGTTTGTAGTGTATTATCACGAAAAGTTGTTACTTGCCAAAGATCTGAACATGAGCGAAACCGTACAATGTCTGATCGACGGAATCCCAGATCAAATAATGCGAAATCAAGCTACACTACAATGTTTTGCCTCAGCAGAGGCCATACTTCGGGCATTCCAACATGTGATCAGACCCCGTCCACCACCGATTAAGATGCGCCCCTGTTTCCTGGACAACAAAAAGTACACGGGACCCAAGTCAGAGGTAAACCAACCGGCGGTCACTATTACCTTACAGGTCACCAATGCTACAATTGCCACAGTATAGGCCACTGTGGTGTGGAATGCCGCAAGCCTGTACGTCCAGATGATGATTGATTTCGAAAAAGAAATGCTTTCTATCAACGTGGTGCAAGATAGCGATGTTATGTACAAAGTAGGAGAAGGAATAAATTATAAAGTAAGAGAACATTTTGAACGCATGTCCAAAGAACAAGATTTGCTAGCCAACAGATCCATAGAACCTAAAATAAAAACTGAAATGAAGATAACTGTGGAGAATGAAAAACCATTCGAGTGCCCACCGAGAAGATTATCATTTAAAAAGAAAGAAGAAGTACAAAGAATATTAGACAAAACTTAGAATTAGGTTATATACGTCCCAGTGAATCAGAATTTGCTTGAATTTGTCTCACCAGTCAACTGGTGAGTTAAGATTATGTGTAGATTATTGACGCCTGAACAAAATTACTATGAAAGACAATTATCCAATCCCTTAAATAGATGATCTTCTAAAAAAATTGGCAAACAAGAAGTTATTTTCCAAACTAGACCTAAGGAATTGTTTTCATCATGTATTCATGCACACAATTTATGGACAATTTGAATACATCAAAATGCCATTCGGTATAAAAAATGCATCTGCAACATTTCAAAGATATATAAATAAGATTTGTACTGATATGGTAAAAGATGGTAGAGTATTCAATTATTTAGCCGACATTATGTTCACTACACACCTGGATATACTAAAAGAAGTTTTCAAAAGAATAGTAGACAATAGTTTAATTCTTAGACAAGATAAATAGTTTAATTCTTAGACAAGATAAATGCGAATTTTTGCTATCTTCCGTTAAATACTTAGGCTATACAATCACTAACAAAGGCATTTGTGCGAATGAAACAGGTATAGAAGCCGTAACTAACTTCTCAAAACCAAAAAAAGTTCACGAAATTCAAAGCTTCATTGGTCTATGTTCCTATTTTAGGAGGTTCATCAAAGATTTTGCAATAATACCAAAGCCATGTTACGGTACCACAAGAAAAGATAAAAAGTTTAAAATTGGGGAAGTAGAGGTAGATGCATTTCATAATTTAAAGCGTAAACTGGTAGAAACTGTGATTTTAGCTATTTACTATTTACACATATCAAAAACAGCGGGAAATTGTCATAGGTAGTGTTTCTATTTTTCACATAAAAGTGCCAAAAATTATTTGAATGCCTGGATTTTGGTTTTAGATAGACACATTAATTAGGCATTTAAATATTTTTTTTTTCGACTTCCTGAGTTTTCAAAGTAAACATTTCGGGAAAAAATTCCGAAAAAAATTATGAAATTTGAATTTGAAAGCTTAATATCTTCCAGACGTTAAGTTGCAGCTACAAAGTGTCTGAGTCGGATTTACAGCTGCATTTGTCGGCTTTTCATTGCTTTAATTTTTAATTGCAAAGTTCAATACAACCAGTTGTAGGAAACTTAAGTTATGTGAAAAATAGAAGCACTACGTATGACAAAAAATACCCAATTTTGTAAAAATTCTTAAGAAAGACTACAACTGGAAAAAAAAACATTCTATACAAATTTTTAAACATTCAAATCTATCAAAAAAAATTATTTTTGGCGACAGCGTAAAAGTCGTGTCGACTAGTGTAATCTGTCGCCTAACTCAGTTTCAAAGCTGTGAAATTCGAAGTCGCGCCATAGCTTCGCCTTGTCCGTGCGCGGTACATATGTATGTACATTCGCCGAGTGACACGAACAGACACGTTGGGGTTCGAGATTTTTGAGAAAAAAAATGCCGACGCATATGAGCTTACTGAAAAGCAAAAGTATGTACATGCCAGAGGAAAGATGGCCGGTACAGCTAAGCTTTTCCTAGAAGCTGAATGCGTGTGCACCTATGAGTAACTGAAGACCGTATTGTTTGAGGAATTTGCATGTAGCTATCACAGTGCCGACATTCATCGACAGCTACAATGTAGAAAGAGGAAAAGTAACGAGTCGCTGCACAAGTACCTGCTGCAGATGAGAAAGATAGCAGCAGTTGGACAGATTGAAGACGTGGAGCCATATTTTGAACGGTTTGGACATAAAAAATGAGGATAAGTACGCCATGTATCTCTGTAAAACTTTCAGGGCATTGAATGAAGAGTTTGATATCTACGATCGTTTGAACATATCGTAGAAAACGGGCAACAAAGAGCAGCAAAAAACAAGTTTCAAACAGCAAAGTTTGCAAGACGCTTAAAAGGAATATTGCTATAACTGTGGATCAGGAGAACATAAACTCAAAGACTCTAAAGCCGAAACCAAGTGTTTTAAGTGCAACCAAAATGGTCATATTTCGCGTAACTGTCCTTATGGAGTTGATAAAATTGATAACATACGCATTATTTCTGATCCCAGTCGCATGAAAAAAGTTACGATAAACGGCATTATAGTTGACTGTCGTGTGGATACAGGACCCGATGTAACCATTATCAAAGAAAGTGTACTGAGGTCTATGAAAAATGTCGAGCTTTTCAAAATCATAACTATGGTGCGCAGTCTGGGACATACATCAACGAAGCCTGTAGGATATTTTTATTCAGAGGTTACTGTGGATAATTTGCTGACGAACCAGAAGTTTTTAGTCGTCTTCAGTAACAAGATTGATTTCGACGCACTATTGGGGCACGATTTCATTAAAAAGTTTCAGCATAATTGTCGCTGATATGCAAGGATACACGTTTTTGAAGCTTGACGCTAATCCTGTGTCAACAGATAATGTCACTAAAGAGTCATTCCTTGTAGTTCCACCTCAATATTGCAAAGGAGTTGAACAGAACAATTACCAGATACCCACAGAAGTTCCAAAGCAGTGCCCAATCCAACTGAAGATAGTTTCCGACGGAGTAATCAAGCCGTTTCATCACTCGCCAAGTCGTTTATCAACTGACGAAGCTAATGCTGTAAAGAAGCTAGTCGAAGAATGGATCGAAGAAGGAATTGTGCGCAAGTCATCATCAAACGTGGCCAGCATAGTTGTCTTTGGAAGTATAAAGATGGTACACTTCGAGACTACAGAAAGTTAAACAGGTTAAAACAATTGGTGGACTGTTTTCCAGTCCCGATTATAGAGGAAGTCTTGGATAACTGCAGTCGGCGAAGTGGTTTACCATAATGGACCTTGAAATCGGATTTTCCATGTGCCTATGGGAGAGCAGAGCAAGTCGTAATAAGGCCTTCGTCCCAAAGGAAGGATTATTCGAGTTTAATAAAGCATCTTTCGGATTTAAAAACTCGCCAGCTGCGTTCATTTGGTTCGTAAATTATATTTTCCAAAAATTAGTCAACTCTGATGTTAAGCAGCTATATATGGACGAAATAATTGTTTACGCCGCGTCGCCCGAGGTATGCATGAGGAAGTCCAAGTTGGTTCTTGAGACAGCTGCTCAGTTTGGCCTAAAGATCAAGTGGAAGAAATGTAGTTGCATGCAACCACGCATAACATTTCTGGGCCATATTGTCGAGGACGGGCAAAACTGGCCTGGCAAAGAGAATACAGCAGCAGTCAGTCGGCTTGCTACACCAAATGACATAAAAGGAGTCCAAGCATATCTGGGACTCTCAGTTACTATTTGGAGGTCCAAGCAGTATACCTCGCGCTCCCTGTTGGGGATCAAATTTGATCTTGCTACTGACTGTGCGGCGTTTAAGCAGACAAAAACGAAAGCAGACATACCGAAAGTTTCCCAGTGGTTTTTGTAAATGGAGTACTTCACATTCAAAGCAGTACACTGCCCAGGGGAAAGAATGAGACACGCGGACTGTCTCAGTCGTTTCCCGCAGACATGCATGTTCGTATCGACGGAACTAAAAGCTCGGATAAAAAAGGCACAGCGGGACGATTTCATCAAAGCGATAGTTGAGATCGTGAAGCAGCACCCATACCAAGACTACAAACTAAAAGGAGGTCTTCTCCTCAAGGCTGTAAATGACAATGACGTATTGGTTGTTCCATGGCTTATGGAAAGGGAAATCATTCAAGCATCGCATGAAGCTGGTCGTTTTTCAACAGCGAAGACGATGTACTCAATTCAGCAACAATATTGGATTCCACACCTTAAAAGGAAAGTAACAAAATCTATCGCTAATTGTATCAGTTGTATTATTTTCAGCAAAAAGCTAGGCAAACAAGACAGCATTGCATCGACAAGGGTGACACGCCACTACACACGCTGCACGTCGATAATTTGGGACCAATGGACGCGACAGCCAAGCAATAAAAATACATTTTTGCTGAGGTGGATGCGTTCTCCAAGTTTGTGTGGCTATTCCAAACCAAGTCAACGGGACACGAAGAAGTTGTAAGGAGGCTGGGCGATTGGTCATTTGTGTTTGGATATTCCAAGCGCATAGTCAGCGATAGAGGGGCAGCGTTTACATCCAACGCTTTCAGCGATTTTCTTAGCGAGAAACATATGTGGACAATGACAGGCGTGGCGAGAGGCAACGGCCAGATCACCCGCTCGATCGCAAAGCTATCAATTCAGGAGTCAACGAAGTGGTACAAGTATGTACCGCAGGTCCAGATGGCTATTAACTCGCATGTGCATTCAACGTTGAAGTCGTCGCCATTCGAGGTCATGTTTGGGACCAAGATGCACTGATAAGCTGGGAGTCGCCTATTGGAAGTACTCAATGAGGAGTTGGTTACGCAGTTTAACAAGGAGTGCCAAGATCTACGTGACCAAGCGAAACCCAACATCGAGAAGGCGCAATAGACTCTTGCACAATTACGATAAAAAACGACGAGCTGAGCACGGCTACAGAGTAGGACATATGGTGGCTATCAAGAGGACGCAGTTCATCGCAGGACGCAAGTTGGCCAGCGAGTATATAAGCCAATATGAAATCACAAAATCAAGTCGAGGGGCCAAATATAACCGCACCGAGCAGTGATAACATAAAATAATCGCGTTTTGTAGCTGAGAACGATGAGACAGATGAAAATGAGCAGGAGTGCCGAATGTAAAGAGGGTATCAATAAGCTAACACTATCCTGCATAATTAACGTTTACTTTTAAGATAGTATCGATAAGACCTAACCGATATTTAGAAAACCTTGACGATATTTAAAGCACCCAGCCGATAAGCGATCATCGATGGGACACAGTCGTTTCGGGGAAGCAGCAGCGAAAAACCAGAACAAAAGTGGAAAGATTTTAATTTAAAACACATACTGTGAACTGATATTCGATTTCATAATAATTAATAAACTAAACTGCATCATAAATCTTACATGTATATAGTCTAAATTGCAGAAGCTCTGCATTTTGGAAACTAAAAAACTAGGAATACCGCGCGTTAAAAACACGCGCAGGTATCAAGACGAAGAGTGCATATAAATTTGGATGTATCGTGGTTGTTGTTAATGTTGTATTATAAGTACTACCTGACTATATATTGTATACCTCTTTAAGAAATTACCTACTTGGAGAAGGTATGAGGTATCAGGTATATTATATTTAATTTTATTTAATGGAAAGTTGCGCTACTTCAGATGCTTATTTTATGGGATTTCCCCCTTTAGCTATTTTGTATGCAATACCTTATGTTAATTTTGTATTTTACCTAACAAATTGGAAGTGTTATACCAGTTTGTCTTTTTAACCTTACCAACTCAAAATATATGGTATTCATAAGACGAAACAGAGCAAGAGGAAACGTGAATGAATAGATTCACGTTAACTTAACGGGGAAATGGAACTTGCTCCATAGAACTATGTCCGACTTTCATAAAAAAGCATGAAAATTGGTTGGAGGAATATACAACTCTCGGATATTCAGAAGAGGAAGAAGTTTACCCATCGACTAGCCGAGGAAGAGGACGGCCGCTAAAAACTACGAAAGCTGTGCAGATCGCCAGTCCTTTACGGCTGAATAGGATTAAGGAAAGTATTCCAACACCACCAAACTCAGTATAAATTAAGTACACTGATAAAGCAGAGTATTCCCTATTTATGCACTTGGGATTGACTAAGGAGAAATATGAAATTTTACGCAGCTCCTTAAAAAAACATAACGTAAACGTTCTTCCCAGATATAAAAAATGATATTTGCCAAAAAGGAAGTAGTGCCACAATAATACAATAATAAAACAGGCATCTGTAGAAGTGAAACTCCAGGATTTAATGGATCACTGCTATGCGTCTAGTTGAAAGTTTTCCTGATGGAGAGGTTGAGCTTCTTCCTGAAAATCGGACTCTACTCAATAAGTGGGGATGTGATATATCGTCTGGACAAAGCGCATACGAACAAATTATAAACACAGATGACGAAACCATTTCTGATCAAAATGTGTTTATGGCTTCTGTAGTTTTGTTACGCCTGAGGAGTGAAAATTCTGAACATTGGAGAAATCTTTGACCATCATCGATTCATTCTTGTCGCCCTGTTTTCTTCAAATATGCGAAGGAGTCCTCTGAATTGATTACATCAACTGGAAGCGACATACAAAATCAAATTTGCCAACTGAAACCTTTTGTTTTTCAAACCAAGAGTGGAAAAACATTTATTTATTTTATTTATTTATTTATTTCATCCTAGCGCGACAAGCATTTTATACTTATAAATTAGGGCGCTAGTCGCAACAAGTGTAATATTAACTTTTGACATTTAAATTACTAACATTAAGAAGTGATTACAATTACAATTACATACATTCGAACTTATATACTAACATTTTAATAATATAATATTTAGTTTAGTTTTAATTTAGTTTCTAGGAATTTCACTCTTACTCTCCGTTCAACCCCTCTCTACTATCACAAATTCAAATTATGTAGTGCGTAGATGATTCTCCAGTGCGATTTTGAACTGCACTCCCCCACTGATTGCCTTGATGGCGTGGGGAAGATGATTCCAAACTCGAACAGCATATACAAAGAACTGTTTCATTGTGCATGTGTAGCTGTATTTAAAGCAAACAATATTTTTCGTCCGTCTTGACGTGCTAAACTTAAGTCGTTCATATAAGTAAGATGGCTCTTTGGTATATATAACTTTGTGCAGTAATACTAGGACCCTAAACTCTATCCAGGATTTAAGTGGCATATCGAAAATTTTTATCATTACGTCAGAAATATGGTCAGTTCTACGTCTGTTATAAATATATCTCGCGATATTATTAAAAGCAACTTGCAGCTTCCGTTGGCTGGCAGAGTTACTGTCACTAAATACTTCTATACCATAGAAAAGGACTGGTGTGATGTACTTTTTTGCAATTGTTTGCCTTATATTCACTGGGAGAAAATCTTTAGTTGGGTATAAATTTCTAAGAATCCCAATGGCTTTTCCGACTGATCTGTTTATGTGATCATCCCATGTCAAAGTTTGGTTAAACATAAAACCTAAGTTGTTTGCACGTTCTACATATTCAATGGGGATGTTTTCAATATTCAATTTTTGTATTGCATTAGTGTCGAACTTTCTTTTTCCTATGACTATGCATTTTGACTTATTTGGATTTAATCCTAGCCCATTCATTTTAGCCCACTGACTTACACTTTTCAATTCGCTATTACAGACACGAATACAGTCATTAACTCTACTAATGGGACGACTAACAAACATTTGAACATCATCGGCATACATATGAACGTCACAACTTGACAATATACTCGGTAGATCATTTACATACATAGAGAACAATAATGGCCCTAAAACGGATCCTTGAGGAACACCACGCTAGACACAAAGTAATGACGAGTACATCTTATTTATACACACAGACTGCATACGATTACTCAAGTACGAATCAATTAGTCTTGTTGCTGCACGCGAAAAATTACATAAACGACTTAGAATTAAATTAATTTAAACGACAAAGAATTTCGTGGTTAACCGTGTCAAAAGCCTAACTATAATCTAGAAGGGTCAGAAACGTTATATTGTCCGAATACAATTTTTCTCTTATACGTTCAACTACGTTTATTATTGCTGTTGTACAACTTCTGCCCACTCGAAAACCTGATTGCTTATTTGTCAAAAGTTTTTTAGTTGTCAAGTAATTTGTGATCTGATTGGCCATAAGTCGCTCTAAAATTTTTGACAAGTAGGGTAGAATGGAAATTGGCCTGTATTCATTGACTGATTTTGGAATTGGAAGTATTTTAGCTACTTTCCAAGAATCAGGAAATACGGATTGAGTCAACGCTGTGTTGTGTATGTAGGTTATGTACGGCAATATGTTTGGCAAAAGCATTTTTATGAATTTCGGATTAATATCATCAATTCCAGTGGCATTTGACTTAATCTTTAACATCGATTTGAGGACATCTGACTCAGTTACACATGAAAAACTAAAACTATTACCACAGGTACCATTATCACAGAAGCAGTGTACATCATCACAGTTACAATAGAGATTTTGAGGCACGCACTCAACATAGTCAGTTTTGGTCACTTCAGGTACTGTACAGTCTAAAAAAATTCTATTAAGTTCGTCAGGATCAATATCACAGATGCGCGGATTAGTGGATTTACCAACACCCAGTTCTTTAATATACGCCCATTTCTGCTGATTCGATCTCGCTAAGTTAAATTTGTTACAAAAGTATTTTCTTTTCTCTGAGTTGATTAAATGTATCACATTTTTCCTAATTATCTTATATTGTGCGGCATGGTGGGCTGTTCTGTAACGCTTCCATTTTTTAAAAGCGATATCACGTTTGTTAATTTTCGAATTGAACCAGGGATTTCCACGAGGGTTGACCGTTTTTGTCACCAGCGGAATCGATCTGTTATATAGATACATTATATTATTTTGTAGGACAGTCAGTTGTGAATTAATATTAGCATAGTCATAAATAGAGTCCCAGTCACATGAAATAAAGTCAGCACTTAACAAGGCATAGTCAATGTTTCTAAAATTTCTATAAACTATACTGCTTTCAGTTAAGTCAGTATGAAAATTATAGGTCAAGAATATTAGGTCGTGTTTCGAAAACATTGGCATTGATAGTTGAATGTAAGTAGAAATTTTATGACAGTCGGTTACAAAAAATAAGTCAAGTAAGTGCAGACGAATTTACTAACTTTAATCCCATAGATTCTATGTCGTCCGATAGTTGCCTTTCTCGCAGGACATTGCTGTTGAAGTCTCCAGCTAATATTACATCTGTATAGGCAAGCGACATGGTAGACAATACGTCAGTTAAGTTTCGATATTCTATATATCGATGTGGTCGATATATAGAATATATGGACACACAGCCTATTAAAATTTTGGAAGAATGTATTGTGCTTGTGACTTGAACAAATATCCACTGATTACATACAAGTTTAGCATTTAAACGTTTACTTACATATATAGCTACACCTGCAGCGTGACTATCTCGATCAGATCGAAACAAATCATAACCACTACACTCTACTAACAAATTACTAACATGAGACGAAAACCACGTTTCTGACACACATATGACATCAATATTGGACTTGACAAATAGATACCTAAATTCCTCGATTTTCTTAGTTAGGCTTTGGGCATTAATATGGCATACACGCAGACCTTCCCCTTGATTGCCAAGTATTCTTAGCATTGTATAGCTGCTCGAGCCGGACGACCATGCATTATCATCCATAATCACTGGAATAAAAACAAATTAGAGAAGACAATCCAAACACCACTGTTTTAAGAGTACGGGGAGATGATGTAAAGAGAGTGAGATTCCTAACAGAGACTATTACAAGATGAGTAGAGATATTAAACCTAATGAGAAACATAAAGTAGAGGACAAGATGAGTAGAAATATTAAACCTAATGAGAAACATAAAGTAGAGGACATAAATTAGTTCTATTCTATCGAAAATTACTCCGCCCAGTTTCAGGTCCTCCAGATGCGGATTGAGTCGCCACCTCAGCCACAGCTTCCACTCTCTGTAGGGCACAGAGCTCAGCCATGCTCTTAAGGCACACAAATTCGCCGCGAACACTCTGCCGAACGTAGACCATTGCACGGCGGGTGAAGACAGCCGACAGAGCATTACGCTTCTTCATCTTCATTGCCTCTCTGAAGATGTCGTAGTTGGTTTTTGAGAGCTGTTCGTTGATGTAGAAGGGTTGTTTGGACCAAACAACTCCAAGCTAAGTGGCTGCTTGGTCTGCCGTCGATGTTCTCCAGCCCGTTGCAGCAGCATGATTTTTTCGCGCCTGCTATCAAATTTTATGATAACAACGGGATCAACAACGGCGTTCTGTGCATGGTCCCGCACCTTAACCCGAAAAATCTGCTTCACTTTTGGTGGTGGTGTGAGGCCTAATGAGTAACAGAGGCTGTTGAAGAGAGTCTTTAGGTTCTCCTCTTCCAGTACGGCCACCCCATGCACTCTGACATCATTTGAAATGCTTGCTTCGGCTTCTGCATCCTCTTTGGCTTGGAGTTTCGCCTCCAGTTCCTCCACTTTGCTGCATAGCGCACGAATTTCGCAGCTTCCATCCTCAAGCTTCTCTACTCGTCGGCCAAACAGCTCTACTTCCTCCGAAAGACTATGAAGTCTAGCCTCAAACTTCTCTGCCATCTCACGCAGAATTCTTTCCTCAGCTTCCCTCACGCTGCAGCTGATGTGTTTCGCCTGCTCATCAAATCGATTATTAATTAGCTCGATCAGCTGCGGCGAAAGCGTATCTGAGATGCGACCAGATCTTAAGTCCAGCGACGAGTCACTGCGGACGCGCTTTGCTGCAGTTTTTGACATCCCGCTTTGCCGTTTAACAGAGGAGCAAGGTCCAAAAGAGATGCACAGAGAGAGAGAGCGTAGGTTGAGAGAGGGAGTAGGCCTCAGAGCGAACACGACGATCAGCAGTAGCTATTTGCACGGCGAACGGCGAACGATCCAGCAAAGCGACGAAGCGATGAGCAGTGCGTAGGCAATGCAACAGATGACGTGCACGAAACGGTGAGCACAGAGAGCGGAGATCCAGAGAGGAATGGGCAAAAGCAATAACAAATAGCTTGCGCGTCTTTAAATTTATGTATTTATTTATTTGCTCAACCTGCAACTACCGAATCACTGATATTCAACACAATTATTGTTCAGTTATGACAAGCTCCGAGATATACACAACTATTGGCAATTAATGTCGAGTGAATTCAGAGTAAAAGCAGAAAATGCAGGAGCGACACGGAAAGACGACCGGCTGTTAGAACTTCTTGTTTATATTCACGGTTAAGTTAGATTTCTTCCTGACAATGATTGATGGAAAAGTCTTAAATGAATAATAATGAATAAGAAATAACAAACACCTCCTCAACTTTGTGGGGCTTAGACAGCTTAGACAGCTTAGACAACTCAACGGGTGAAGAGAACTGGTAGCTAGCCAACACTTTCTCAGCCAGGGGACACAAAACGGGATAATACACCTCGTGAGGATATACAAAGTAGAAAGGAAGTTATACCAGCGGAATTCTCTCGGAACCTAGGATTAAAAGTTGACTGCCCCCAGTACGGATACGGAAATGCAAATGATGGAAATACTTCGAGAAGATTTTTTGAAAGTGATAAAATTACATCTTCAATCATGAGATCATTAAAAGGTTGGCTGCTATCCTAAATGTTATAAACTGTAATGAAATGATAAAAGGTGCCAATACGCATAAAAAACAGCTCAACTTTTGACTGAATTGTATCCTCAGAAATATCTTATCCCCACGGTACATAGGGTTTTGGCTCATGGAAAGGACTTAATAGAGTATCAGTGCTTACCAATTGGAGAGCTGTTCGAAAAAGCACAGAAATGTACAAACAAGGATGACAAAAGGTTCAGATACACTAATACGTGCAAAATTACGTGCAAACTTCTCGGATTCGAAAAAATGAAGACCTTTTTAACATGTTGGCAGCCTCATGGGATCCACTTCCTACATCGCTGAGACATGTGCCTTCACGAAAGGATTTGGAAGATAGCAACTATAGTTCCGAAATGTTAAATTTATTAAATGTTAACCTTAATGTTGATGATTTGTTGAAAATCAGCCATCAATAGCTAATATTAAAAATTAACCTCCAAAAATCACCCAAAAATAAGAATTAAAATGTTATGTATTTGTGAGAGATGCCAAGCTTTTTTGGTATCTATTTTTATCCAAAATAATAACGCAAATTGTTTCAAAATTTAACAAAGTTTATTTATACCGACGGCTGCCAGCGGAAGCCGATTGCTTTCTCTTAGCCTAGCCAGATAAATGTACAGAACGAGATCAAATCCAACCAATGCGTAGAGAGGTTAGCAGATTACTACATTGGCACCGTCGGCTAAGCAAAGCCACAGCGGAAGCGGCGGCTGCAGAGCGCCCTTTACAGAGGGAGAGCGCAGCAGCGCTGCCGAACGTTGGCGTTTAAAGTGTATTGAATATTCTACATATAGCTTTAAGTTAGGCCTATTGTTTGGCGGCTGGCCTGAACAGTATTTAAGTTCGAAAATCGTCTAAAAAACAACTAAAACTGCCATATAGTCATTGAAATTATAAACCAATTTCGGTTATGATTAAAAAGTTTTTAAATTGAATTTTACAGATAAAATGTACTCGAAAATATTTTTTAACTTCGACCTTGAAAATTAAAGCACCACAGATACCTGGCATTTGTTTTAAAGCTTAAAAGTTTTCTAATAATTGCATATTAAATTTTTTAAATCGCTTCATTAGTTTAGACGCTATGATTTTTTATAAGCTAAATGAGCAAAAGCCCCATTGTGCGTCGTTTAATTTATCGTTTGTATCGTTCTGCCATTATGTTTAATTTGGATCTGTTAGTTTTATAAAAGTCGGAAAAATTAAAAATATGGTTTGTTTTCAGAGCCAGGGTTCTATCAGGATGGGGAATTTGGAATACGCATAGAAGACATTGTACAAATTGTACCAGCACAATCAACATACAATTTTTCAAACCGTGGAGCCTTAACTTTTAAAACCGTTACCATGTGCCCAAAACAAACAAAAATGATTATAAAAGAACTCTTAACTGATTTTGAGGTAAGATTCCAAAACAATTTTATGGTTTTTTTAAATGAATATATTGGTAATGATCTGTTTTTTTAGGTTCATTTGCTTAATAGCTATCATCAACAAGTTTGGGATAACCTTTCACCGATACTTTCTCAACAAGGCGACTCTTTTACTTTATCTTGGCTAAAAAAAGAAACGCAGCCAATTTAATATTGTTATATATATTTACATAAAATATACATACAAATAAACTTTAACTCGCTCATCAGTGAGCGACGACCACTTAAACTGCATAAAGCCACAATTATTCTTGCTATTTGTCTTTCGAGCAAATGGTCAATAATATTACCCAAAAATAACTTCTGAAAAGCTGGATTCGATATAAGTTTAGAAAAACAAGCAAGGACGGGTAGCATAGGTAGCCTTGCGAGACTATAATAAAATTACACTGCCTCGAAAAGAAAGGTTCGTGCCTATCTTTACCAAAGTTCAATGTTCCTATGTATTTTGATGCGCTGAACACGACAAGTAATTTTTTCAAACTCCAAAAATCCAATAATTATATATGGTGCTATTAATTTTTTTACTATACGCGGTAATTCAAGAGTATAGGGGTATATTAGATTTGTGGTGAAAGTGGATATGTGTTACATCCAGAAGGAAGCATTTCCGACCCCATAAAGTATATACATATGTATATTCTTGATCAGCATCAATAGTCGAGTCTGTCCGTCCTTTTTCCCGTCTTCATGAGCGCTTATAACTCAGAGACTATAAAAGCTAGAGCAACTGAACAGACTTGAATCTGGAACAGAACGGATCATTAATATGTATAGCCACATTAAAGAAAGTCATTTCGAAAGGCAGCCTTCCCTCTAGGCAGCCTAGCGCCGCGGCTCACAACGTTCTCCCTCCTTATTAATCTTAGGGGTGGTTCTAAATGTTCTTAATCAGCTGTTCAATAGTTTTCTCTTCCTCATATGTTTGTAAATTTAACCTGAAGCTGGTTGGAAGTTCACCCTCGCATTAGCGCTTAAAAAAAAAAATTTTTTTGTTTTCCGGTTCCAATTTAGCTTTTTGTCAATTACTAACCCTAAGTAACTGGCACTGTCGCTGAATGAGAGCATGCATCTTGTATTTATTTGTGAATAGCATAAGATCCATCTTCGAGGGATTCTGACAGTCTCGCGAGCTTTGCGGTCATTAAGTCGTAGAGTGTTTGAGGGTATTTTCCCGAGAATACAAGTGCCACGTCGTCCTCGTATGCGACGATATAACAGCCCAGCACACTTAGGTCGTTTCGGCCCGTTGTAGTGCGTCGGTTAACTTGTGTTGCATACTTGTTATAAATTCGTCGAGCGCAACATCGCGATTCATTATCACCTGCCGGCCGTCAAATTGTCAAATCGGTTCCATAACGGTTCTTGAGTTCCTACCTATATACATTTGTACACTGAAATTTGTTACGGCCACGGCATTTAATAGTGAAAATAGCATCGAAATAAACACAAACCCTAAACCTCAACAAAGGAGTGTAATTTTGTAAATGTGGAGTTGTCGAAAAAGCTCGGCAGCTTCCAACACTGTCTTTATCCGAGAGGAGTAGTTTAGCCGATATCGGTTGCCAGGCTCACTGGGAGCCGTTGTAGTACCGCAGAGAATCTGCCCTATTTCCTCTTATCCCAGCCTGCTGCTCTTATAAAGTTAGTTATTTTTCTGGGACATATGGTGGAAATCTTCGAAATGTCTGCTATGAAACTCGAGCCCAAGTGTTGTAGCCTTCTTCTGCTCAGAGCAGGGTATGAGCAGAACAAGTGTTCCACCGTTTTTTTTTATTTCCTCGTCTCTACAGCTTCGTCAAAAGTCATGTGTGGGGCGCCCAGTCTATTAGCGTGGGTACCTATTAGCCAGTGACCTGTTTGGCAACGTATGACTGCGCTGCACCTTCGTCTGCCAAGCTTGCATAGCTCAGAGGTGCGCTTCCTATCTATTCCTATTGTTCTAATTGCTAGATAAATCCATTGGACTATACTTGTGTTCATGCCCCATTTTAAGCCGATAGCTTTTTGCAAGTGTAGAGGTCTTTTGAGGCCTTCTTCACTATGTCTTTGATGTTCAGGTTCCAATTTAGCTTCTTGTCAATTGCCAACCCTAAGTTACTGTCACTATCGCTGAAGGAGAGCCTGCATCCGTTTAACATTGGGCGGTTGAGAGGCGGAATCTTGTATTTATTTGTGAATAGCGCAAGTTCTGTCTTTAAAGGATTAAGTGCAAGTCCTCGCGATTCTGTCCATCCTGACAGTTTAAGAGTTTTTTCCCGAAAAGATAATTGCAACATCGTCCCCGTATGCCTCGACTTTCCAGTCCCCCACCTGCATGTTACATAGAATCTTGTTGACGGCTATGTTCCATGGAATGGGGGATAGGACACCACCTTGCGGGGTGACTCTATTGACATACCTCGACTGAGTGGACGATACCATCGATGATGTCACCATTCTGCATGTGAGCCTTTGATCGATGAGCATCACCAAGTGACGATCCAACCCCAGGTCAGTCAGCGCTTCCGGTACGTTGTTGAAGGCTCTCTCGATATCGAGAAAATTTGATTTCTCTATCGCCAAAACTACTTCATAAAGTACCGTTTCCGTGGATTTTCCTTTCCGGTAGGCTTGTTGTGCGCCTGACAGCAATTAGGTTAGGTTAAGTTACAGCGGCTGCCAGACTCACTGGGAGCCCAGCACAACTAGGTCGTTTCCGGCCCGTTGTGATACCGCGGGGAATCTACCCCTTCTCGCATTGTGAGACCTAAGGTCAACCGTTGTCCCAGCCTGCACTTTTTATGAAGTTAGCTATCTTTCTGGGACATATGGTGGACATTACCGAAATGTCTGAAAGAAGGGCGAGCCCAAGTGCTGTAGCGTTCTTCTGCTGAGAGCTGGGCAAGAGCAGAACAGGTGTTCCACCGTTTCCTCCTCTTCCTCGTCTCTGCAGCTACGGCAAAAATCATTGTATGGGGCGCCCAGTCTATTAGCATGGGTACCTATTAACCAGTGCCCCGTTAGGGAGCGAATGACTGCGCTGCACCTTCGTCTGCCGAGCCTGCATAGCTCAGAGGTGCGCTTCCTATCTATGGTTGGCCATCTTTGCCGAGTTATTCGACAACGTGGTACTGATTGCCACTTGTTGTCTATTAGTTGCATATATTGCTCCTTAATTATGAGCCTACATGTGGCCATCGGCATACGAGTATCCTCCTTGTCTTGGAGAAGAGGGATTGTACTGCCAAGTCTGGCCAGCTCGTCTGCAATACAATTGCCTTCGATGTCCCGATGGCCCGGGACCCATATAAGGCTGATAACAAATTGCTGAGCCATCACGTGAAGAGATTTGCGGCAATCTTCAACAGTGGCCGAGTTTGCGGAGATCGCATTAAGCGATTTGATTGCAGCTTGGCTATCACTATAGATATTTACGCGAGTTACCATGGCGGTAGTTTCCTGAAGGCAGTTTAGGGCTTGCTTGATTGCAATGACCTCCGCTTGGAAGACGCTGCAGTTTAAAGGAGTGCCTAATGTTTAGCTGTTCGGAGTATATTCCTCCTCCGACCCTGTTGTAGAGCTTTAACCCACCTGTGAAGATGTTGAGGGCCCCTTCTGGGCCTGGGGGTCCCTCACTCCACTCGTCTCTGTGGGGGATAATTGCATCGAAGGGGGTATCTGTGTATTCCCTTGGGACACAGTAGTCCGTTTTAGTAGGGACGGAACTACTGTTTAATATCGAGGAGTGACCTGTGTGCTGTGGTGCCCATTGGTCGGAGTCTCTCAGACGTATTGCTGCCATCTGTGCCCTTTCTTTTCCTGCAAGGGCAAGGCTTCGGAGGCATAGAATGGCATCAAGCGCATCATTTGGAGTGGTGCGAAGAGCTCCGCTGATGCAAAGGGCGGCTGTTCGTTGAACTTTGTCGAGTTGTCTGGTGATCGTCCTTTTTGATAAGACCGGCCACCATACTGTAACTCCATAAAGTATTATTGGTCTAACTACCGCTAGATATATCCATTGGACTATACTTGAGTTCATGCCCCATTTCAAGCCAATAGCTTTTTTGCAAGTGTAGAGGGCTATCGTGGCCTTCTTCACTCTGTCTTTGATGTTCAGGTTCCAATTTAGCTTTTTGTCGATTACCAACCCTAAGTAACTGGCACTGTCGCTAAAGGAGAGCATACATCTATTTAATACGGGGGGGTTTAGAGACGGAATCTTGTATTTACTTATGAATAGCACAAGTTCTGTCTTTGAGGGATTAACTCCAAGACCTCGCGATTCTGTCCATCTTGACAGTCTCGTGAGCTTTGCGGTCATTACGTCGCAGAGTGTTTAAGGGTATTTTCCCGAGAAGATAATTGCCACGTCGTCAGCGTATGCCACGACTTTACAACCCCCCCTTTTCAGGTCACATAGAATCTTGTTGAATGCTATGTTCCATAGAATGGGGATAGGACACTACCTTGCGGTGTGCCTCTACTGACATACCTTGTCTGAGTGGACGATCCTATCGATGATGTCACCGTCCTGCATGTGAGCAATTGATCAATGAGCATCACCAAGTGATGATCCACCCCAAGGTCAGTCAGCGCTTCCGTAATGGCACCCGGTATGACGTTCTTGAAAGCTCCCTTGATATCTAGAAAAACGATTAGAGAGTATTCTTTGAGGTATAGTGATTTCTCTATCCCCGAAATTACTTCGTGAAGTGCCCTTTCCGTGGATTTTCCTTTCCGGTAGGCATGCTGTGCTCATGACAACAATTTGAGAATTTATAGTTGTTCTCTGTTGTAGCCCGACGAGTCTCTCAAAGATTTTGAGATAGACTGATTGGTCTAAAGTCCTTTGGTGTCGAGTGCGAGACCTTACCTGCTTTAGGGATGAAGACTATTTTTGCCTTAAGCCAAGCGTGTGGTATTTTCCCCACTACTAGTATTTTTTTAAAGATACATTGCAGCCAGTTGATGGTCGTGTCTCCGGTGTCTTGTAGTTGCGCCGGAATGATCTGGTCCGGGCCAGGGTATTTGAACGGATCGAAGCTGCTTATTGCTCAATTGATGTTCCGTTTTGTGAGGATGTGCTCCATCGAGGTGACAAAACCTTCACTGGGAAGTTGAGGGGGCGGGCTGATTTAGCACCCTGGGAAATGAGTGTCGATTAGAATGCGTAGGGACTCCGCACTGGAGTAAGTCCACTTACCATCACTTCTTTTAAGATGCCCCACCGCGGGGTCCGTTTTGGAGACGATCTTGCGTAGCATTGCAGCCTCCGACTTTTTTTTGATTTCAGAGCAAAATTTTTGCCAAGAGGCTCTGCTTGCCTGTCTAATTTTTTTTTTTTTTGTAAAGGCCGAGACTAGTCTGATCTGTCCAGTTTTCTTCCGCGCAAGCGTTTTTGGTCCTGTAAACAGAGTCCTGCAGCTTTTCCGTAGGATATCTACTTGGTTTGACCACCAGGGCGGTGTCTTTTTCCCCCTGTGTTTGCTTGAGGGGCATGCTGCCGTGAACGCCGTGTTGCATGCTTTAGTGAACCTGTCCATTAGACGATTTAGGTCGTCCTTTGTGTTCAGGCATATTAGTGATCCGGAGGGAAGTAGTCCCTCTACTACTGTACTATATTTTTCACAGTTGGCTTTGCTGAGGTGAATAAAGTCAGTGGGGATCGGTCTCTCGAGAGATAGTATAGTCTCGACGTACCTGTGGTCAGAGAAGGAATGATACCCTAGGATTTTCCAGATCTTGACTTTGTCTGACAGTTTGTGAGACCCTAAGGTGAGGTCAATTACCTCTTGCCGATTTTTAATTATAAACGAAGGTTCATATTTCCGATGGCAAATTAGTAGATTAGAGTTTAGGATGAAGATGAAAAGTTACTCACCCCTTACATTTGTGTCCGAGCGTTGGTGTGGTGGGCGTTGCAGCCTATTATAAGGCCTATATCCGACCTTTCGCTATCTCTGGTGAACTTGCGAACTAGGTCACCGGAAGGATCGCTTTCCTTATGAGCCATATAGGATAACATCAGCCTTATGTGTAATCCTTTGAGCTTAAGGCTTGCCACCGTGCTGTCACCATTGCTAAAGTTGTGGAGAAGAAAGAATTTAAGAGCTTCCTTGCAAGAATGTAGGTTCGGATTTTACCGTCTTTCTGAGCCACAATAAGCTTGTGCTCTTTCGTCGCAAATCCACATTCCTTGTCTCCTACTACCCAAGGCTCTTGGATCAGAACTACATCTGCTCCGCTCACATCCAAGCGGAGTATAATTGCAACGGATGCTGCTTTACAGTGGTGGAGATTGATCTAAAGGAGTCTTAGGGATATCAGAGTCTGAGTTCTCCACCACTGTGTTGTCAGCGTCGGAGTCATCTTCGATGGTGTCGTCGCGACACGTCGCCTCAAACTCCCGCATCAAAGTCGTATCGGAGGAATAGACGTCATGAGATGGCAACGTTCTGCTCGACTGGGTTGTCGACAGGACGTGCCTCGGCTGCCGCATCTGACTTGTAGACTTTAGTGCTCACCGCACTAAAGCCGAAGTTCAGCCCCCATTTTGTAGCCTCTATTGGGGCTGCGGGCTGGTTCATCGGACCTTGTGTCGCCTCAACTTTGGCTACCCTCCAATCGTAGGTGGGTAGCCCTGGGTTGCATCGCTGCAGCAATTTTAGGATGCGATAGTAGTCATAACTATACTTATTAATTCAAAAATAATAATAAAAACCTAACCTAACGTAAGGTTTCATAAAGTTAATTTTCAATAAGTCTCATGGTGTTGGTTGCTATTGCTATGAACGTAGGTGTACAGATATATATGTGTGTGTAGTTACCCTGCAGTACCAGCCGTGAGCGATGACGAATGTCAACGACAATGTCATCTAGGCATTGACGCTCGCTAAGCCGAACCCTTTATTTTCTCTCTGTTTCCTTCTTTTCCGCGCGATCGTAATAGATCGGCTCTGCCGATCGGTCGAAGTACAAGAGAATTTTGTTTTTTTTTCTCTTTTCGTCTCTTTTGCGCCTGCGTCGGCAGAGCATTCTTGCTTTGTTCGCCTTGCATTTGCCTATTACGTTATATTGTTACAATTGTGCGGAAAGAGTTGGAAGCGAAAATGCAGTGATTTAGTGAAAAATATCTATATTATTTATTACTACCAGGTAAGTGCATTGTTTAAATAAACATAAATGTGATGTACGCGTGGTAAATTATGAAAATATCAATTGCATATAATGTTAAATTTGTGAAATTGTGAACAAAAAAAGAGTTCAATGTATCGCTGCATTCACATTGTATTTATTTATTCTTCTTTTATGCTCTTTAATTGTTGTTCCCTTATGCTCCTACTAATATTTATAGTATGGATTAAAAGAAGAATAAAGAAGTATAATGTGAATGCATAACCTGCGGTGGGCCCGAAATTTCAATTTTAAGCAGTCCAACAACAAAAACACAAAAAAGAAACCCTTATATGCGAGGCCTGAGCATATTTTGGCACGTGATTTGTTTTTGTAAATGCATGGAGTAAATGCACAGAACACCGCTGATCTACAGTAAGCATTGCTTTTTGTTTAAACAACTCTTTTACAAATCGAACATATTTTTGGAATTTTGATCTTTACTTTCTTATGTAATTGCAAACAAATTAATAGTATTTTATAGAATAATCATTTTATTGATAGATAAACAAAACACGGAACACAATGGGGATGGGCGCATCCTGGAAGGACATGGAAAGTAAGTTTTTACAAGTCAAAAAACTAAACAAAACCATATCAAATTAATTCATGTTATTTCAGTGGCGATGCAATTGAAGTTACCGAAAGAACCTCAGGGATCCCCAAAACTGACATTCATATGTACATAATTGTAGTTTTTAATAAAAGCAAAAGAAAATAAATGAATATACTGCTTACTTATATACGCCTTACTTTTTCATCTAAAATCTTCACTTATTATATCGCTTATTTTTTCGAGAAAATCATCCCTTGCTGTATGCCTTTTTTTCGGCTAAAATCTTCACTCATAGTATACCTTATTTTTCGGCTAAAATCATTGCTTATAGTAAGCCTTATTTTTCGGCTAAAATCATCGCTTATAGTAAGCCTTATTTTTCGGCTAAAATCATCGCTTATAGTAAGCCTTATTTTTTCGAGAAAATCATCACTTATAGTAAGCCTTATTTTTCGGCTAAAATTATCGCTTATAGTAAGCCTTATTTTTTCGGACTTCTCGATGACCATGTCATCCCCTATGCTCCTAGGACATCGCAATGTTAAAGTGAGCAGTTCATCGTTCCGCGCGTCATCCCTTATGTCAGCTGGGGTGCTCACGCTGAAATCGGTGTGTGAGCACATTTGTAAGCGATGGCCCGTACTGCAGGGTACAGACTTATGAACAGCTGCAGGTGTCGTTGGGCCCAAGATCATGCTGGCAAAAAAAAAGCTGATAAAGAAATAGTAAAAGTAAGGCAAAAACAAGATAGGGCATCATGAACATGTTTTAAGAATACCCGTTCATTGGCACAATAAGACTCTTATTAACCTCGCGAAACTTTTACCCTAAAGTCGAATTATTTATTAATTAGGGCATTAGGTCAGGAATATAAATTGAAGTATGTTTTGTTTAACCAAGGATTTTATTATGTAGATATACATATATGGTTAGTGTTTTTTTTTCTTTCTATTCGGTTATTGTATGGATTTTCTTTTCTTTTAGTTCAAATGTCTGCCGTACATCAAAAATGCATGGAAAAATCAAAATTATTTAAGTCCGCTGGGATCGGCTATGTTCTTGTTGCTTTTGGTTGCTGCTGGTATTATTCCGTTGGTTCACTCTATGCATGAAGATACATACATACGTGCACATAGGTGTACCGCCAAAGCGCATAAACATTAGCGCTGTAAAAATTATGCACTCACGCACAGCCCAACAACAGCAAGAGAGGCCCTTATCGACACTTAAGTATAACTGGTACAAATTGAATGTAGGGGAAAGGGTATATGTAAAAGTAGTATATGTAGACCATGTAGAGTGTGGTGATGATCTGCAGGGGAATATGTCGATATCCAACAGCGGTCCCACGGTGACGTAGCCAAGCGTCCGGAAATCAAAGGTCGATTAGCCAAAAGGGGTGATTAGATGCACTGGGGTGGCCAAGAACGAGGCTGTTGCACTGATCGGCCAAGTCGGCAAAAATTCAGCCACATGTGGGACTATAACCTATACGTATAGTTATGTAATAGATGTAGATCACTTTTAATTTTTCGCCCTTCCTACCTTTGAATATCGGTTTCGGTTGATTTTTTTTTATGTTCCAACCGTCGGCCACATGCACTGTTATGTAGCACTATATATGTTGTTATAGTCCGCCTTTTTACCACCCTGGTCCCAGCTAGCTCTCGGGTGAGTCAGGGGTGTTTTCGACACGATAGACCAAGGGACGGGACTGAACAACAAAACAAAAATACTAAAACAACAATTAACATCAAACGTGTATAACGGACTTGTTTTCGTTGGCACCTTATTTAGCGTGGGCAGTCGGTGTTTTTTTCCCCTAGCGAGGCCCTCCCTTCCTTGAGAACTGCTGGCCTTTACGCTTTGCGCTCCCATTATCATTCTTCTCGTTTCGCCCCTTTTTCCTGCTCACGCCACACCCAACTACAGATTTCTACTCACTTATTTTTTTGTTTTCAATCGTAATTCATCTTATATTATTTTTGTCTTTCTGGTCCTAACATGTTTAGTTAACAATAAATTTAATTTCAACTAACAATAAAGAAATACTAACAAAAAAATATTGACAAATACTAAACTAAAAAAAATCAACCCGAAACCTATTGCACCCCACTTGGCATCCCCATTTTGAATAAATGTAAATAATAATTATGAAGTGAAAATAAGACCAAACTTAAGACTAAGAGCTTTTACTTAAGGTGGTTAGTAGTGCATTATATGTGTTTAAGAATTGAAGGGGGGAATGGGGGAAAATTTGCAATAGCGTTCGTTCACATATGAATTATTTTTCCTCTTTTTTTTCTTGAAATGGACTTATTTTAATAAATGTGTTTTTTCTCTTTTTTCTTTTTATACCCGGTACTCGAAGAGTATAGGGGTATATTAGATTTGTGGGGATAACGGTTGTGTGTAACGCACAGAAGGAAGCGTTTCTGACCCCATAAAGTATATATATTCTTGATCAGCATCAATAGCCGAGTCGATATAGCCATGTCCGTCTGTCCGTCCGTCCGTCTTCATTTGCGCCTATATCTCAGAGACTATTAAAGCTAGAGCAACCAAATTTTGTATCCAGTCTCCTGTGTGATCACACTACTCCAAATGTAATTCAAAATTTCGCCCCGCCCCTTTCCGCCCACACAAAGGACGAAAGTCTGTGGCGTACACAATGTTGAAGATGCAAGAAAACAAAAAACGCAGAGTCATAAAGAATGACCATTTCTATCAGAGTGTTGAATCTGGATCAGATCGGACCATTATTATAGCTACAATGAAGAAACCCATTTCGAATGTCATCATTCCCTCTCGCTCTCTCTCATACGCGACCCCATCTGCTTTGCTTATTCGTATAAATGAGCGCCTAGTTCTCAGAGATTATAAGAGCTAGAGCAACCAAACTTTCTATCCAAGCTCCTGTAATACCGAACCAGCTTAAGTTTGTTTTAAAATTTTGCCACGCCCCCTTCCGCCCCCACAAAAGACGAAAATCTGTGGAATCCACAATTTTTAAGGTAAATGAAAACCAAAAACGCAGAATCATAAAAAATTACCATATCTAACAGATTACTGAATCTGGATCAGATCGGATCAATATTATGGCCAGAAGAAACAAATTAAATTTCAGTGGCTTCGCAACGCCTGCCAAGCGCTGACTCATGCCCTCTCTCTCTCTGTCGTAAACACTTGTACGTCTCAAATATATAGTTCATATTTGTCATGTAGAAATGTAGGCGCAGATATACAAAGCATATGTAAACAAAAATGGAAACATGTAGAAAAATTCCAAAAAATTAATTTTTTTAATTTAAATATTATTTTCGTCCCTTTTGAGAACATATAATAAATTTCATAAATCGTAGGCTCAAATATGTATGTATGTATATACTGACTGAGTACCGGGTATAAGGTAGAGCCGCGGCCTTTGCCGCGGCTCACAACGTTCCCTCTCGTTTTTCTTTCTTTATTTTTTTTTAATCTTTTGTAACGAGCATATAAGTGTGACTGATAGTGACTGTGACTATGGTGATGGTTGCTGATGGTAGATCGATAGAGGGATTGGTGTTAGGTTGATGTATGGTATGTATGGTATTGGTAAGTTGGGTATACATGCGTTTGTGTAGTATGGATGTGTAGATGATTCGATTTAGATGGTTAAAGGAAAGTATGGATTCCGGGACACGGTGTGCTCCCGAGCGAGTCTCTCCTGCACCCTTCGGTAAGAGCTGCTCCATGCGCTGCTCCAGGGAATCCTCCTCCAGACGCAGATCCAGTGAACCCTCCTCTAGATGCTGCTCCAGTTCGGCCAGTACCAGGCTGTTACGGCGATCCTCTGGCGGCTGCTGGATGCTGTCTTCTCTGTGGTCCAGCTTGGCTCTTCCTGGGTTAGGTTGGGTTTGTCACGTGTGATCAGTTTTAATCTTTGCCGGAAACTGGCTCTCCAACCTAAACTTCCTGATCATCATTTTCTTTTCCTCCTCCCAAGCATCCCTGTTATGCACTCCCAGGATCCACAACAGGTGACGCTGCCACTCCTGTTCTCCATCCCTCGCAACTATCGGCTCTACTCGAAGCCGGCCATAACAATGTAGAATGTATAATCAATGTATCCCAGCGACAAAAAAAAGCCGCACTCCGAAATTTCATGAATTTTTGACTTCTCTAGCGTGAGATATCCCGAAATGTTATTCGATTCGACTAGTTTTTGAGTCCCTCTAAATGTTTTTTCTTTTTGCGTGCGTTTCCTGTCGTCTCAGTTTCTGGAAAAATTTTTTGCAAAGCATTTTACTTAGGAGTCTTTAAGAAGTATGCCTAAAGGAAAAAAAATGACGGTGACCGAAAAGTCAAAAATTATTGCCTCGGCTGAAGAAAATATCTCCATTCAAAAAATAGCGGATCGAACAAAGTTCAATGAAAGCTCAGTGCGACGATTTTTGAAAAAATTTCGTGAGACTGAACAAGTGGAGAGGACTAAAGGTCCGAAAGGATCGGGAAGAAAAAAGTGTACAAGTGCAAGGTAAAATCGGATTATTATAAAAACAAACCGACATGATCGATTCAAAAATGCTGTAAAGCTTCTGAAGTTCAGCAACGATTTGCGAAAGATATTTTAGCTCGAAGTATATACCGTCGTTTAAAGGAGATGGGATTAATGGCAAGGACACCTGCTAAAAAGCCACTTAATAGTCGAATGAAGAAATCACGCCTAAATTAGGCTAAAGAAAAAGAAAATTAGGGTGAATCTGAGTGGTCACGAATCATATTTTCGGATGAGTTAAAATGTAACCTCATTAGACCTCAAAAGGGTAACGCTGTTCCGAAAATTGCTACATTACCAAAGTGAAGCATTATCCTTATATTATGATACGGGGATGCATATCTAAATATAACACAGAATCCCTAATAATTATTAAGGGTATGGTGAATTCAAAAAAGTTCACTTAGGTTAGGTTGCCCCGGGCCAAAATAGGCCAAAATGGCCCTTAGTTATCCGGATCTTTGTATGGACCTTGCGAAGGTGTTTCTGAGGTTTCGAAGTCACCCAGAATCGAGGTGTTTCTGTGAGCTGAGCGACCTCTGCTGCCTTCTTGATGGCGAAGATTTCCGCCTGGAATATGCTGCATCGGTAGGCTAGCTTATAAAACGCCCTTCATGATTCGTACAGTATAGGCCTGCTACTAGTCCTTAATTCATCTTAGAGCCATCAGTATATATGTTGAAGCGTTGAGTCTGGTCCCGTTCCGCTTTCCAGTCTTCGTGTCCCATGAAGAGGTTTGTTTTTACTTCAAGGAACGTTTGGGGGATCATGTAGTCGGTTGAACTGATCATGTCCATTCCAATTGAATTATGCCCGAATCTTTTTGGAGACATGTTCCCAGACGCAATCAAGCGCTGTGCTGCCTTGCTTGCAGTCAGCCTAGCGTAGATGTCGAGGGGGTCGATTCCAAGTATAGTTTTGAGTGCTTTGGTTGGCGTTGACCTCAGCGCTCCTATTACACAGAGCAGAGCCTGCCGTTGGGTTTGTTCCATTAGCTTGTGATACGTCTTTATTTCAGTGGCTTGCCACCACACTAGGACTCCATACAGCAGAGTTGGTCGCACCACCGAGATGTAGATCCAATGCATCAGGGCGGGCGACAGGCCCCATGTGCTACTAAGCATCTTCTTGGATACATAAAGTGGAGTGGTGGCCTTTTTCACCCGCTCTACTACATTGGGTCTCCATGCCAGCTTGCTGTCCAGTACTATGCCGAGGTATTTGACCTGTGCTTTAGGGGTTAGCCTTGTTTGGTTGACTTTCGGGGGGATCCATGCTGGTACCTTGTATCTCTTGGTGAAGAGGATGAGGTCCGTTTTGTCCGCGTTGATACTGAGTCCTAACCCTTCTGCCCACTCACATATCTCCCTGAGTGTTCGTTCCATTATGAAGCTGAGAGTCGACGTACATACACCCGTGATAAGTACGCTTATGTGGTCCGCATAAGTTGTTATTTTTGGGACTTTCCCTTCGAATCTCTTGATGAGGTTGTCGGTCACCAGGTTCCATAGCAGGGGTGACAGGACTCCACCCTGGGGTGTGCCCCTGTGCCCCTCTGATTGCACCCGTCTACAACTTAGAAGGTTTTTTATCCAGAGGTTGATTGACGGGTGGGTGTTGGTGGCTTCTAAGCAGTATTGTGGACTTACTTCGGCTCTGATGTGTAGATCGAGCAGCTTTTCTAACGTTTTCAGTAGGAAAGAGGTTAGGCTTATCGGTCTGTAATCCTTGGAACTCACATTGCTGCACTTTCCTGCTTTTGGGAGGAAGACAACTCTAGAGGTTCTCCATTGGATCGGTATATATCCTGTTCTTAGGCATTCTGCGTATAATGCGAGAAGCCATGGGGTGATCACCTCTTTGGTCACTTGCAGCATGGCTGGGAATATTCCGTCCAGTCCAGGTGCCTTTATACCCGTGAAGGAATCTATAGCCCATTGGATTTTCTTTGGAGTTATTAGGTCTGTTGGGGGTATTTGTTGCTCACTTGCTAGGTCCTGATGCGTTTCGGCCTCGGTGACCTCGGTGCATCCTGGGAAGTAGGCCTCCATTAGTGCCGTTTCCGTCTTTCAGGGACCTTCCATCCAGATATGTAGGTACTCTTTCCCGTTGCGAGAGTTAGATCTAGCACGTTTGACGAGGTGGGACCCACGTAGGTGTATTCCTCTCCCACGTTTGCTATATCAATGTTATTTGTTAATATAAAGTCTAGGAGTGACTCACCTCGGTCGTTAATGTCAGGGCTTTCCCACACACTATGGTGGGCATTAGCATCCGTGCCAACGATCAGTTGGTAATCTTTGAAGTCGGCTTCTTCCACCAGACTCCTTAGTTCTTCTGGCGGTGCGGACCTGTCATGTGCCATGTAGCAGGAGGCTACAAAACGGCGCTTCTCCCTACTTTCCAGCATAACCACTGTCAGGTCGTCTGTGCTGTAATGAGACATAAGTTAAGCGTGGATGCAATCCAGGGCTCCTGGACCAAAGCTATGTCAGCGGGCCTTTGCTCCATGGCAATGTGGAGCTCCGCTGATGCTGTCTTGCTCTTAGGCAAGTTGAGCTGCAGCACACTCAGTTTCATGAGCTGCTGGCTCCCCTGCATACCACGGGTTGACTACAATGGTCAGGTCACCGTCCTCTTCTTCCAGCGTGTCGTGCAGCGCCATGCCCTGGGCGGCCTCTACGATGGTATACAGACCGAGGTCCTTCTTCACTTCGCCTGCCTGCAGGGTGTGTGCGTCTTTGCCGCTGGGCTGACGCTTTTTGAGGCGCAGGTACACGCTTCCCAAACCCCACGCCATTTTCCCGAATTTGGGGTATAGTAGGGGTTTAGTCGCTGAAGGAGCTTCAGCGCGCGGTCCCCTTGGATTGCGATGGAGAAGAGCACCTTCGCGTTTGGTATGGACGGGATTAGCTCCCTGTCCACCACCTCCAGCTTGGCCCCCTCCCACATCGCTTCTAGTTGGCAGACCGTTTGCGTCAGCCACTTCAGCGTCGGGTCGTCCTTACATTTCAGGATTTTGGCCCCATTCAGCCAGCCCGCACCATCGAAGGTGAGCATGGGAGCTGTTGGGTTCTCTACCATAATTGTAAACAGGGAGTCTACAAGCCGCGCGTGGACCATTTTCCACTGCGCCGCTGTCATCCTCCCATTCTCATCACGTCTGTCGATGAGTGCTACGATCAGGTGTTTCTTGGACACATCACTGATCCTTTCGCCCCTGCTTTGCCTATTTAGGTGGAGGTTCCGCTCTCTTGGTCCGCTTACGGGCCTCCTTTACCTCCTGGGAAATATCCGCCTTGCCTTGGAGCCTTACTACTATTTTGAAGGTCGCCTTGTATTGGGCTTTGGACTTCATTCCCTCCCTCGAACACTTCGGCCCTTCCCTGCGCAGGGAGCTGGTACCTGGTTCAGGCGAGCGAAGAAGGCTGTCCTCTTCTGTTTTGCTGATGGACAGCACGCTCTCCAGGTCCGAGTCTGCCTCGACAACGGCACCTACGCGGCTCATCCTACAGCGGGGGGTTGTGGCAGTAGTGTTGCAACTGACGGGACCTGCTCCCGTCACGTCCGAGGTGTGGCCACTAGCGACACGCAGAGAGGATTGCTCCTCCCCGTGCCCGCCGGTGGTAGCAGCCACGCTTCCCACCGACGTTTGGGTTGACATCCCAACCCGTGTTTCTTCCTCTTTCCGCTCCATACCTGGCCCGAAGGTTCATACGTGGTTAATGTTTTTCGGGGGAACCACCCCCTAGCGTTTTAGGCCTACCCGCCAGGCACCTCTAGCCATGGCCCTGACCCCGCTCCCCCGACTCGAGGTCAAGAAGACGCTGGGCCATTGCCTTAGCTAGACACTGCATTGCCTCGGACGGAGCAAGCGACAATGCATTACCCTTGTCCGGGATAATGCAGTGCCCATTGCCCAGCCGGCACCCTCGTGGAGGGTTTAGCTAGAGGATTTTGGCCAGCCCTATCGTACATTTTCTAATATATCGATATCGTATATATCGATATCAATTATTGTTACTGACAGTCGTTTCTTCACTTCGCTCCGCCTAAAAAATTTTATTTTTGTGCTCAAAAGAAAGTAATTGTGTTGTATTATTGCTCACTGTATTTTAAGCTGATCGTGCAACTAAATTACTATCCGTGTTCAGTCTTTTATCGTGTTTTCGTACAGTTAATTCCAATTGCAATTGCTATTGCAGGGGGCCCAACTTTTGTGCTTTCTTTCTAGCCCCACTCGTTCTTCTGCTCAGCTGATTTGTTGTTGCTATATGCATTGTATGCTGCACTCTCTCCAAGCCGCTGTCCTCGCCGCTGTTCTCGGTGTAATTTGTATACTTTTCTCCAATTTTGTTGCCACTTTTGTACCGCTCTCTGTTTTCATCTACCCTCAGCTTATTTGTTTTCATTTCTAACACACACGCACTGCGTTAGCCGCCGCTCGGTGCTTGTCTCTCTGTGTTGTGACTGTTTTTGTTTTTGTTCGTGCTTGCGCGCGCAATTGTTAACACAAGCTAAAGTCAAGTAAAGTTTCCTTTCTTTTTTTGTTTTTAGCTTAATTGGTCTTGGTCCACACACCGACTTTTACCTTTCTTTTAGTTTTTCTTGAACAAACTGTTTATATTTTTCTAAAACAAAATATGAGTTATTGTTGTGCTAAGAACTGTGACCGTTCGGTCTCTACACGGCAAACGTATGTCTACTGCTGGTTGTGTGACAACATGGCTCATACCAACTGTGCTGTATTGGGACACATCGGAGGATCTGTTGGGACTGCAGGGCTATCGAAAGCGACATGCGTGTCTTTATGAGACAGAAGCATCTTGAATTCCCTGCCCTAAACGCTGGATTCCGAGTCTCATTTCAATACACTTTAAATTTTGACTGAGTCTCCGAAGAGGAAGAAGGTATTTACCCAAAACTAATAATGATTTTTCTCTTGCAGCCCCTGAACCACCCGCACCTCGTGCTCGGTCACCGCCTGTTCCTGGTATGGAACCTGGAGCCAATGGTGCCATTGTATCTGCCACTGCGCCCAGGCCAGTCGTACCACCCGCACCTCGTGCTCGGTCACCGCCTGTTCCTGGTATGGAACCTGTAACTGGTGCTATGGTGCCTGTAGCCAATGGTGCCGTTGCATCTGCCACTCCTGCACCCATGCCTGTCGCCTCTAGGCCCCCACCTGTTGATGCTGACGTGGCTGTCATGATGATGGCGTTTGGGGCCCCTTAAAACTTGGCATCCATCGCTATCGCCTCAACCAGCACTATGCCAATCGTGCCGCCTAACCTTATTAGCACCGCTACAGCCCCCACACCGAGCAATCTTTGTTTCCCGACTCAATCCTGAGGCCACTACGGAGGATGTTAAGCATCATCTGTGTTCAAAACTTAGCGCTCCCCTTGAGGATATTATTGTGACCAAGTTTTCTTTTAATCATAAGCGTAATATTTCCTCATTTAAAATTTTTGTCCCTGACTCTTACCGTGATAGATCGCTTGACCCTTCTATTTGGCCAGAGCATACAATTATCCATGAGTTCGTGCGTAAAGCTTCGAATCAAAGTCTTAATGTTACCGGCCCTGCCAATTCTAGTTCTAATCAGAGTCCTAATGTTACCTGCCCTGTCATTTTAAAAAACTAATTAACTATTTTTCCGTTCACTATCAGAATGTACGTAGTCTTTTAGGCAAATTGCGCCAACTACATACGGATAGTGCCTCTAACGATTTCGATGCTATCGGTTTTTCCGAAACATGGCTCAACTCCACTGTTCATGATCATGAAATTTTTGGTCACAATTTCATCATTTATCGAATGGATCGTGAATCATATGCTGGTGGAATTCTGATTGCAGTTAAAACTGACTTCTCATCGGAGTTATTCCCTTTCCACAATATCCATTGAGTTCATTGCAGTCAAATTCCGTGTTGGCATGGCTTTTATCTATCTAACCTGCTCATATATTCCTCCTAATTCGGTTGCTGAGGTCTACTCAAAGCACCTTTCTGCTATCCGTTCTGTTGTGTCTTCGCTAGGTTGTGCTGATCAGATTGTGGTCATGGGTGACTTCAATTTACCTCTTCTTTCTTGGCTGCCCTGCGACGACGCTAACCAATTGCTTCCTAGTACGAATAACGAATTTATCAATGATCTAACGGATGTGTCCCTTGCCCAAATTAATTCTATTAAAAATAATAGGAACACACTTCTCGACCTTATTTTCGTTATGGATGCTTCTCTAGGTACAGTTGCAAGAGTTTGCCCACTATCACTTCCTGAAGACCCATACCATTCTACGCTATCTATAACTTTAGAGTGTACCAGTTCTAGTTGTGTTAACATTACCTCGACTCCTCACTGGATAATGTGTTTTCGCAAAACTGATTTCGACAATTTAAACATTCACTTCTCGAATGTTGATTGGTCCACTCTTCTTTCCTTACCAAATATTGATGTAACAGTCAACTCATTCTATAAAATTTTAAACTCTGCCCTTAATACTTATGTTCCGGAGATTATTGTACCATTGTCGTCCAAGCCTCCATGGTTCTCCAGGAATTCGTCATACTGAAAGAATAGGAAATCCAGACTTTTCAAAAAGTACCAGAAAACTGGCTCCTTGCTTGTCTTCGTACAATATTCTTCCGCCCGCTCTCAATTCCTTACAACTAATAGTCTGTGCTACAATCTATACCTCTCTTCTTGTAGTAGAAACTTCCGCAATGATACTAAAAAATTCTTTTCTTTTGTCAATTCTAAACGTAAGTCCAATGCATTTCCTCCGTCCCTTCATTATCTGAACAATTCTGAATCTTGTGCTGATGGCATTGCAAACTTATTTGCGACCTTTTTCCAGTCGTCTTACTCCTCTCATATTTATAACGCGTCCGTTCCGTATCCCTACAAGTTGCCTCACTCTAATAGCATTTTTCAACCATATTTTGAGGAAAGTGTTGTGCTTGATGGCTTGAAGTCTTTGAAAATTTTATTTTCTGCTGGTCGTGATAAAGTGCCTAGTTGCATTTTAAAACATTGTGCCCAGTCCCTATGCCAACTCTTAACTTTTCTTTTCAATATATCTTCGGAACAGTCTTGTCTCCCCGTAGTTTGGAATGAGTCCTACATAATTCCGCTTCACAAGAAAGGCTCCAGATCCAACATAGAAAATTTCCGAGGCATTGCAAAGCTCTCTGCCATTCCTAAGCTCCTCGAATTTGTAAAAAATGCACAAGAGAAATTTATTGTTAGCTTAACAAAGGCATATAACACAATTTGGAACACAGAAAATATACAAGAAAGCTTTCGGCAAAGCATTATTTTCCCGATATTCAAACAGGAAAATGCCACTGACGCAGCGAACTATAGGGTGATATCCTTTCTTACTTCGATCATGAAGGAGTTCGCTTCAATATTGCTCTCGCGCCTGACTAAATGGGTAGAAAGGAATATGGTCCCAACAACAGCCAAACTTAGGTTAGAGAAAAGCCGGTAGCCGAACAATTCCCATTTAAAGCTTTTAAATTAAGTAATTCATTAAAATAATTTTGACCTTATTAGAACTAGTATCAAAAAAAACAGATGGCAAAATAGGTCACAGTTTTGACAAAGACTACGTAAAGATTCATAATCATATACGGGTCAGTAAATTCCTTAGATCATCTTTGACAAATCCTAGGACTCCTTTGGCTTTGTTGGGTACAAAGGTAATGCTCAAGTCGTTAACTTTTTTATTGATTAAGTAATGGAAAAGGTCCATACCTTATTGCGGTGAAAAGTCATGATATTGTATTTAGAAATGTTAAAAGGTAGAACGTTAATTTAGCACCAATTATTAAGAGCGTCAAGATCCGATTGCAGAGATAGCGGGGACAAGGGGTCACTGTAGGAAAAACAAAGGTTTACATCATTAGCATACATTAGGACACGGGAATGCGATACAATTTGGGGAAGATTGTTAATAAATAGGTTAAATAACAAGGGACCCAGATGGATACCTTCAGGAACCCCCAATGAGACTATAACAGGTTTAGAGAAAAACGTGTTAAAGTAGACACGTTGAGAACGATAACAAAGGTAAGAATTAGTCCAGTAGAGAAGCTTTGTCGGAAACTCTAGAAGAGACAGTTTATGAATAAGTAGATTGTGATTGACGGAGTCGAAGGCTTTACTAAAGTCAGTACGAACGACTTCAGGTTGACACTGTTTAGCATATTCCGCAGTTACAAAGGTCGAAAATTCAAAGAGATTAGTAGAAACTGAGTGACGTTTAACGAATCCAAGCTGTGATTCAGAGAATACAGAACTACAAATATGTTGCAGCTGAGAAGTGATGATTTTTTCGAAGAGCTTAGGAATGGCAGATAAATTGGAAATACAGCGTTAGTTAGAGACATTAGATTTAGGTTTCTTTTTATGAAACGGTGCAATATAGGATTCTTTCTAGACGGTAGGAAAATCGCTCGCCTCGAGAGACAAGTTGAAAAGTTTTAGGAGGGACACACAAAGAGATTCTGCACAAAGTTGAAAAACAGCTCTCGGAACCGAGTCTCGCTTAGTGGAGAACGAAAACTTGCACAATTTTAAATTGGATAAGAGACCATCATAGCCGATGAAGGGCGGACAGATACAACTGGAACTATTTAATGGGATAGGATATGAGTAACTGCTATCAAAGTTGTTTCATGTAGCTTGGATAGAGGGTAGGTTAACAGAATGGACAGAGCAGCAACGTTGGAAAAAGGAAGCGCACAGGTCAGCAATATGACTAAAGAAACATACGTGGGCAAGATAGAAAAAATAACACTAT
This sequence comes from Drosophila affinis, assembly GCA_037356375.1. NCBI lineage: Eukaryota > Metazoa > Arthropoda > Insecta > Diptera > Drosophilidae > Drosophila > Drosophila affinis. The sequence goes on from JAZHFB010000003.1 coordinate 21,804,174, forward strand.
ACAAAGCGTTAGTGCAGACTCAATCGTCTGGAAATCGTCTAGGAATGACCAATCGATCTGAGATAGGGCAGTATTCAAGAAGAGAAAATCAGTCTTCTCAAAACAAAAGATATTTGAAGGCTTAATAAACGACTCAATAGGGCCTGAGGAAGACATCAGGAAATGGAACAGGAACAGCAGGGATGGTATGGGTCTTCAGGGAATAATAGAGGTGATCATCGACTTACCACGGTACTTGAAACGGTGCTTAAGTAAAGATGAGATCAAGGATACTCACATGTTGTTACGTATGCCATTTACCTGACCCAACGATGTATCGGACAGAGAATCAACAAAATCATGCTGCATAGATGGGAACATCGAGTTAGAGTCTTCGGATGGAGACCAAGTGATCTTTGGGAGATTAAAGTCACCAAGGACAATAAGATGATCAGAATCGCTAAGCTAAGACGAAACGGACTGAATATGGGCAGCGCTGAAAATTCAGAAGACGGTGGGATGTCAGAGCATGATTTGAATGAATTAAAAGAACACAGACGAATTTTAAATACGATTATTTCAATAGTGTTGAGCTCATCGATGGAAAAAAGTTGGGACGTTAAGTCAGAACGAACAGCAATTAGGACGCCGCCACCTCGTGATGGACGAACAGATCTATATATGCTATAAGAGTCTACAAAAATATCGGAATCCGAAATTGAGGAATTGAATCAGGTTTCAGAGAAGGTGATAACATCAGAATCAAAAGTTGCACTATCAGCATGTAGTTTGCTTACTGCTCAGGCCACGTACATTCTGATAAGTGATCTTTAGAGGTAAAGAAGAATTCAGCTCCTACATGAGGTGCGGATTGCGCAGATCGAGATCGGTTATTGAAAATATGACAAATAGTATGAACAGGCCAGAAATAGGGTGCTAACGCAGTCGGAACAAATTTCTCCGGGATAAAAATTTTAAAGAAGGAAATGCTACGTTTTTCCTTTGTGTTAAATTTATTTACTACTAGGAGCTATTGATGTTTATTTTTTATTGTTTATTTTTGTTTAAAGTTTAACAATGTACAGTTAAACTGTAAGGGTAAAATTACATATCAACTAATTAAACTAAAGGGCTAATGCCAACACTCAGACCCGGTGGGGCTGATTATTGGTTTAGTAGCCGATAAGATCCCACCAACAGCCAAATTTAGGTAACAGAAGAGCCGGTAGCCGAACAGCAGCGGTAGGAACAGCAATACTAATAAGGTTGATGAGGGCAGTCGATTCGACCTCACCAGAGAGAAGCTTATGGAGGAAGAGAACTCCATGGCAGGTTCTACGGGATTTAAGAGAGTGGAGGTTAATTAAGCGAAACCTACTTTCATAAGAAGGAAGACGGATCGAAGGGTCCCAATTGAGTCCCCATAGGGCAAAGATGAGGAACTGTTTTTTTACTGATTCGAGCATATCCTGAAATTTTTGGTAGTGAGGAGACCAGACACAAGAACCATATTCCAAGATAGGCCGGACCAGAGAAACATACAGAAGTTTTGTAGTATACGGGTCTGTAAATTCCTTAGACCATCTTTTGACAAATCCAAGGACTCCTTTGGCTTTGTTAGAGATAGTAGAGATATGAGAGTTGAAACATAGATTAGGTACAAAGGTAATGCCCAAGTCGTTAACTTTAAAAAGGCGATGAAGGATAATGTTATTAATAGAGTAATCGAAAAGGTATGGCTTGTTGCGGTGAAAAGTCATTATATTGCATTTAGAAATGTTAAGAGGTAGAATGTTAATTAGGCACCAGTTGTTAAGGGCATCAAGATCTGATTGCAAAGATAGTGGGGACAAGGGGTCACTGTAGGAAAAACATAGCTTAACGTCAAAGGTAAGAATTAGTCCAGTATAGAAGCTTAGTCGGAAACCATAGAAGAGACAGTTTATAAATAAGTAGATTATGATTGACGGAGTCGAAGGCTTTACTAAAGTCAGTATAAACGACATCAGTTTACACTGTTTAGCAAATCCCGAAGTTACAAAGGTGGAAAATTCAAGGAGATTAGTAGAAACTGAGCGACGTTTAACGAATCCATGCTGTGATTCAGAGAATACAGAACTACAAAAATGTTGGAGCTGACTTAAGGAATGGCAGATAAATTGGAAATACAGCGGTAGTTAGAGACATCAGATTTAGATCCCTTTTTATGAAAGGGAACTATATAGGATTCTTTTCAGACGGTAGGAAAATCGCTCGCCTCGAGAGACAAGTTGAAAAGTTTTAGGAGGGGAACACAAAGAGATTCTGCACAAAGTTGAAAAATAGCACTCGGAACCGAGTCTGGCCCAGTGAAGAACGAAAACTTGCACGATTTTAAATTTGTTAGGAGACCATCATAGTCGATGAAGGGGGAAGGATACAGTTAGAACTATTTATAGGAATAGGATTAGAGTAACTACTACTAAAGTCGTTCGATGAAGCTAGGATAGAGGGAAAGTTAATAGACGGGACAGAGTAGCAACGTTGGAAAAAGAAAGCGAACAGATCAGCAATATCAGAATCCCTATCAGCATAACTACCATTTAAGTGCAAAGAAGAAGGAAATCGGGAAGATTTACGTTTAGAATTAACAAATCTGAAGAATTGTTTAGGGTCGCGTTTAAAATTAAGCTTGCATTTGGTCAAGTATCTGTTGTAGCACAATGTATTAATTAAGGAAAATTTCGATTTTGCAATTGAGTACTTCGAAAAGTCTGATTGCAAACCGGATTTTTTAAACTTCTTGTACATACGGGATTTTAAATTCTTCAGATATATTAATCTCGGGGTGAACCAGATAGGACCAGAAAGATTTCTGGAGGGGGTGACAAAGGAACATGCATGGGAAAGATGGAAAAAATAGAGCTATAGAATGCATTCGTGGCAGACTCAATTTCCTGGAAATCGTCAAGGAATGACCAATCGATCTGAGATAGGGCAGTATTCAAGGAGAGGAAATCAGCCTTCTTGAAGCAATAGATATTCGAAGGCTTAATAAACGACTTTATAGGGCTTGAAGATGGTAACATAAAATCAATTGAATGTGTGGGATGGTATGGATCTTCAGGGAATGATAGAGGTGATCATCGACAACGTGCTCGAAGCATCGGTAGTGAAGACGAGATCAAGGGTCCTATACATGCTATTGCGTATGCCATTTACCTGGCCTAACGATGTATCGGACAGAGAATCAATGAAGTCGTGCTGCATAGATGGGAACATCAAGTTAGAGTCTTCGGATGGAGACCAAGTGGTCTTTGGGAGATTAAAGTCACCAAGGACAATAAGACGATCAGAATCACAAAGCTGAGACAAAACGGACTGGAGATGGGCAGCGTGAAGCATATAAGTTGTAAATTCAGAGAACGGTGGGATGTAAGAGCATGATATAAATAAATTAAAAGAAAACAGACGAATTTTAACAACGATAATTTCAATAGTGTTGAGCTCATCGATGGAAAAGAGTTGGGAAGTTAAGTTGGAACGAACAGCAATTAGGACGCGGCCACCTCGAGATGGTCAATCAGATCTATATATGTTAAAATTATCTACAAAAATCTCGGAATCCGAGATTGAGGAATAGAGCCATGTTTCAGAGAAGGCGATAATGTCGAAATCAAAAGTTGCACTATCAGCATGTATTTTGGTGAGCTTACTGCACAGGCCACGAACATTCTGATAAGTGATCTTTAGAGGTGGGGAAGAATTCAGTTTTTTGAAGTAGATGGAAAATCAGTAGAAGGAGTTGGAAGGATTCCTACCCAAGGAGCGGGTTGCGAAGATCGTGATCGACTATTGAAAATATGACAGATAGTGTGCTCAGGCCAGAAAGAGGGTTCCAACACAGTCTTAACAAACTTCTCCGGAACAAGAATTCTGAAGGAGGAAATATTACGTTTTTCTTTAAAAGAAAATTTAGTAACTACTATGTCAGAGGAGCAGCTAAGTTTGGAGAATATAATATAGAGAATATAATCCTGGGCAGACACGGGCAGGGAGAGACAACAAGTGAAGAGCAAGCACATACATCGATTTCCTTGGCGTCAAAGTCGATCAAGGCTGGTGAACTGATTGGAGGAGCGGGTGTGTCTTTTACTGCAAGAAAATTAGAATTGTGCACACTAGGCAGACTAGGAGTAACCTTTCTTCTCTTTGGAGACTCATTTAAAATTTGAGATTTTTAAAACGTGTTTCCATCGAGATAAGCTTATCCTGTTATTTCCGAAATTCAGTGGACAGCAGTGAATTTGTTATGAGTCTGTCTCAAGAAGGTTCGTATATCGGCTTCAACTGCCTTGCAATCCCAATAAGTCCAGTTGAGACCGCAGCGGGTCTTAATCAGATCACCAACGCGACCACCGATATGACCCAAACCTGCGCAGCTTGAGTGAGCCGTGTTTTCACACAACCAGCAGAATATAAATGTTTGTCGTGGAGGTTCCGAGGTAACACACCGAACACACAGAAATTGGGCTCTATGCCGTATATATATACATACGCTTGAAAAGTACATCAGCAATGCATCTAAAGTGATGGATATGCAGGATAATAGACTCCCAAAGACTCATTCGTTCGTTTCTCTTTGTAGAAATCTGACGCGTTTTTGTTTTGCGCTCCGCTTATCTGCCCTTTTTCTTTTATAAACAGCCGGTGTTTTTTGAATATACCAATATAAATAAACTTTAAATTACCTGCTTGCTTAGAGCTTTTCCTTAAACACGAGTGCACGGCCTTTAATTGTGTTTTTAGACATAATTTAATTATTTTCCTGTGTCGGTAGTCATTGTGTTTTTGTTGTTTCTTTTCGTAAGTACACACAGAATCAAAACTTCCGCTCTCACCTAGTTGATCTGCTTTAGTGCTTTATCACTCTCTCCCTATTACCCAAACTAACATAACTGTTCTTCCTCTCTCGCTCTCAATACGTTCTGTGTAGTAGCGCTCTCTCTCTCTCTCTCTCTCTCTCTCAACTGAAGCTGCAGTAACCGCTCTACTCTCTTTCTTATTGCGCCGCCGAGTATCCCCTGCTGGCTATGCGATAGCGTAGTGCACGCTAAATGCGCCGGGTTCTTCGGTCTCGTGGGTGATGCCATCTCAAAAAAAATGGCTTGCATTACAGCTGTGAGGCATGCCGTCCGTTTGAAGAGGAGATGGCAGCATTTATGAGGCAGACCCGGAAGGGCTTTAGGGAGCTGACCGTGGGCTTCAAAGAGCAGAACGATCGGCTCCTAGCCATGGAGTCTCAGTTTAGTGATCTCAAACTATTGACTGAGTCTCCTATGCGCAAAAAGGTCACTCCGCGGGATCTGCATGTGCCGACTGCCCCTCGATGCTGACAAGCTGACTCCGACCACCCCAATAGTGCTGCAGTTGATTTCGTTCGCCACTCCAAAGGCAACGACAGCTGCTGGTGATGAAAATTCGGTAGCCGAATTTATCGCGTCGGAGAGCATGCAGCCAAGACCGTCTGTAGCGTCCGTGTCCGTAGTGTCAAATTCATTAGCTGTCCCCGCAATTCCGACCCCACCAATCAATATACGTCCCGGACCACCGGGTATTACCATCACAGGTGATAGGCCTGTGGTGCCAAGATTGGTCGGGATATCACCAAAGAGACAAGTTTTTGTCTCACGACTTGCTCCTGACTCCACACTTAAAGATGTGACGGCTTATATCCAGGTTCTAAAATTGGACGAACTAGAGAAGTGTAGAGAGTCTTTGTTATATAGGGATCGTCAAACTCCGTTGCTCTTTCTTTATAAGCTCAAGCACGCCCATAGCCTTATTTACCATAGTAGAAATGTGTTCTGAAAACTTTGTAGCCTATTCACACTGAGCACCGTTTACCGTTTACCGTCTATTTCCTAGACGGTATGTAAGGTTTTGCCGTCCCGAAAATTTCCCAGTTAGTTCCACCGTCTATTTTAAATATTTCTAAACCGCACGTTTCTATGCGATATTTAGCCGATGGTTTTCAAATGCGACTCTGCAAAATTGGCATTCACAACGAAAAAATGGAATTCACTGCGAATTTGTAAGCATTGACTGACAAAAATAACTTATATTCTCCAAAAAATGGCAAGGAGCCAGGTGGTTTTCCAATAGTATTTGTAAAATTTTCAGTTAGAGATGCTATGATTCCTTTGCGAGAAGAATGCAAATAAATAAAAATGTAGTTTTAAAATTGTATATTTGTTTAGCAATGGCAGAATATATCTGCAGATAATTTCAGATCCCACTGCTCATGTTGCTCGCTTTAATTAAGCAGAATCCAATTCTCATTAATGGAGCTGTTGTGCAAGGTAGAAGCTCAATAAACTATAGTTTATTGCGCTATTGTGCTTATTAAACATATTGTGCAGTATGCAACAGCACATTATTATTCCGCTGTAATCGCTATCTTTATCCTTTCGTCCATCAACATGATTAGTTCTTGTAAGAAAATATTTTGCTGTTGAACCATAGTTAAAACAATTGCAAAATCTTCCATATCCATTTTTTTCCAAACAAAAATAAAAAAATCTTCCGCTTAAAAACTCAGTTTTGTTTATGTCATCAGCTGTTAGACGGTAAACGGTAGACGGTGCCAGTGTGAATCGGAGTTTCACCGTCTGTCAAAAATCCCAACGTTCCCCCTAAACGGACTCAGTGTCCGTTTATTATGAGCCTACATGTGGGCATCGGCATACGAGAATCCTCCTTGTCTTGGAGAAGAGGGATTGTAGTGCCAAGTTTGGCCAGCTCGTCTGGCCTTCGATGTCCCGGTGGCCCGGGACCCATATAAGGCTGATAACAAATTGCTGAGCCATCACTTGAAGAGATTTGCGGCAATCTTCAACGGTGGCCGAGTTTGCGGAGATCGCATTAAGCGATTTGATTGCAGCTTGGCTATCACTATAGATATTTACGCGGGTTACCATGGCGGTAGTTTCCTGAAGGCAAATTAGAGCTTGCTTGATTGCAATGACCTCCGCTTGGAAGACGCTGCAGTGATCAGGGAGTCTAAAGGAGTGCCTAATGTTTAGCTGTTCGGAGTATATTCCTCCTCCGACCCTGTTGTAGAGCTTTGACCCATCTGTGAAGATGTTTAGAGCCCCTTCTGGGCCTGGGGATCCCTCACTCCACTCGTCTCTGTGGCGGATAATTGCATCGAAAGGGGTGTCCGTGTATTCCCTTGGGACACAGTAGTCCGTTTTAGTAGGGACGGAACTACTGTTTAATATTGAGGAGTGACCTGTGTGCTGTGGTGCCCATTGGTCGGAGTCTCTCAGGCGTATTGCTGCCATCTGTGCCCTTTCTTTTCCTGCAAGGGCAAGGCTTTGGAGGTATAGAATGGCATCAAGCGCATCATTTGGAGTGGTGCGAAGAGCTCCGCTGATGCAAAGGGCGGTTGTTCGTTGAACTTTGTCGAGTTGTCTGGTGATCGTCCTTTTTGATAAGACCGGCCACCATACTGTAACTCCATAAAGTATTATTGGTCTAACTACCGCTAGATATATCCATTGGACTATACTTGAGTTCATGCCCCATTTCAAGCCAATAGCTTTTTTGCAAGTGTAGAGGGCTATCGTGGCCTTCTTCACTCTGTCTTTGATGTTCAGGTTCCAATTTAGCTTTTTGTCGATTACCAACCCTAAGTAACTGGCACTTTCGCTAAAGGAGAGCCTACATCCATTTAATACGGGGGGGCTTAGAGACGGAATCTTGCATTTACTTGTGAATAGCACAAGTTCTGTCTTTGAGGGATTAACTCCAAGACCTCGCGATTCTGTCCATCTTGACAGTCTCGTGAGCTTTGCGGTCATTAAGTCGCAGAGTGTTTGAGGGTATTTTCCCGAGAAGATAATTGCCACGTCGTCAGCGTATGCCACGACTTTACAACCCCCCCTTTTCAGATCACATAGAATCTTGTTGAATGCTATGTTCCATAGAAGGGGGGATAGGACACTACCTTGCGGTGTGCCTCTACTGACATACCTTGTCTGAGTGGACGATCCCATCGATGATGTCACCGTCCTGCATGTGAGCAATTGATCAATGAGCATCACCAAGTGACGATCCACCCCAAGGTCAGTCAGCGCTTCCGTAATGGCACCCGGTATGACGTTGTTGAAAGCTCCCTCGATATCTAGAAAAACGATTAGAGAGTATTCTTTGAGGTATAGTGATTTCTCTATCCCCGAAATTACTTCGTGAAGTGCCGTTTCCGTGGATTTTCCTTTCCGGTAGGCATGCTGTTCTCATGACAACAATTGAGAATTTATAGTTGTTCTCTGTTGAAGCCCGACGAGTCTCTCAAAGATTTTGAGATAGACTGATTGGTCTAAAGTCCTTTGGTGTCGAGTGCGTGACTTTACCTGCTTTAGGGATGAAGACTATTTTTGCCTTAAGCCAAGCGTGTGGTATTCTCCCCACTACCAGTATCTTCTTAAAGATACATTGCAGCCAGTTGTTGGCCGTGTCTCCGGCTTTTTGTAATTGTGCCGGAATGATCTGGTCCGGACCAGGGGATTTGAACGGATCGAAACTGTTTATTGCCCAGTTTATGTTCCGTTTTGTAAAAATATGCTCCATTGAGGTAATCGAACCCTCACTAGGGAAGTGAGTGGGTCCATTGATGGAGCACCCTGGAAAATGAGTGTCGAGTAGAATGTGTACGATGGTACGTGGACTAACTCCAGTAAGGAGTCCCTACACATTCACCACCGCTTCTCTTTAGGTATCCCACCGAGGGGGTGTTTTGGAGAGGAACTTGCGCAGTCTTGCAGCTTCCGACTTTACCTCGATTTCAGAACAAAATTTTTGCCACGAGGCCCTTTTTGCCTGTCTGATTTCTTTTCTGTATACAGCCAGACTATTTTTGTAATCTGCCCAGTGTTCTTCCCCGTTAGTGCTTTTGGCCCTGTTGAAGAGGGACCTGCTTTACCGTAGGATATATATATATGTTTTGACCACCAGGGTTTCTTTTCCCCTTGTATTGGTTTAATGGGCATGCTGCCGTGAAAGCCGTGTTGCATGCTTTAGTGAACCTGTCCACTAGATGATTTAGATCGTGCTCTGTGTTCAGGCAGATTGATGCCTTGGAGGGAAGTAGTCTCTCCATTTCTGTGACATATTTTTCCCAGTTGGCTTTCCTAGGGTTAACAAAGACAGTGGGTTTTGGGCTCTTGAGAGATAATATAGGCTCGATTGTGAAGGGGCAGAGCCCCTCACAACAACATAACACCGACACACGTTTTGCTATGAATATTTTGTTATTTTAATTTTTATTACTTATTTTGTTTTCCCTAGTTCTTAGTATTTGACATTCATCATATTCGGTTAAAAAATAGATGTTAAAAATCCAAAACGGGAGAATGGCAAAGAGAGAGTGGCGAGACCGCAGCAGGGGGATCGCCACAGCAGAAAGATCGCCACAATGGGGAGTGGATTTTGAGCAGTGAAAGGAACCAGAAGTGCGAGATCCGGAAAAAAAAATTTTCAAAGTGCCAGCAAGAAGAAAAGATCCACAGGAGCTGACAGACACGATTGTCAGGATGTTAGGAGGAGATTGCGGTCAAGCTGGTCTCGCGTAAGCGAGCTAGGGAATAGAATGGTGCGACAGGGACCCCTAATATAGAAAATAATTCCATAGTTAGACAAGGTAGGTTAATAAAGTGAATTGTTAGCAGCAAACTTGGAGTTTTTATATACATATATATCGATAATTTTCCTATATAGCCCGAAAGACCTCGATTTTTATCCCCTCCTTGCCGTATTGTGCGCCGAATCGATGCTCCCTCTGCATGCCGGGAACTCAGCCAGTGGAGTTGTACGCGGATGACACGACTTCCACGGACTGAGATTCCCCTCCCGTAGAAACACCTTCTCGTAGCCTTTCCTCATCCGCAGCTTGCTCCTTTCGCCTGTGCCCATGCCCGGTGTACCCTGAGCCCCATTCGCTGGCCACGAGTGGAGGGTACCACCTCCTGCAGGCTGCGTGCATACCGGATCCGAACCGACTACGCCATTCCACCGCACGCTCCTAGTCTAGGCCTCGGCCAATGCATAGGTCTGCACCGCGCGTAGTGCGCATACCAGACATACCGCCCCTCTCCTACACTTCTTCCGTCCGATCCCTCTCTGTGGTCCCCAGATAAAAATAATTCTGTACAGGGACCGGGCCTTGGACAGACTGAGAGGCTGTACCCCGGCCGGAGACAGGCACATCCTTACACGATGTACCTGTGGTCTGAAAAGGAATGGTCTCCCAGAACTTTCCAGCTCTTTACTATGTCTAACAGTTTGTGGGACACTAATGTTAACGGAATTTGTTAACATTAAAATAGGAATTTTTATCCCGTGCGACATGTCCAATGTAACATAGGTGTTGGAGTAGATTAAGAAACATTAAGAGAGGATCGGACGCCAAAAGAGTCGCTCCATCTTCGGGTGACCCGCAAGCCGATCTGCACGATCGCCGACGGCGAATTGGGTTGCGTGCGGCCGACGGTGGGTCGCGCAAAGAGTGGAATGGGACGTGACTTCACTTGTCGATGTACGCCCAAAGCCACTGCAGTCGTTTGTTTAATAAACCATTAAATTACAGAAAACCCGCGTCTTTCATTAGTTGTGTAAATTGTTTGAAATCTAAAAACTAGTAGATTTTTCATTGGCGCCCGAGCAGGGACATCGGTTTTTTGTGTTTTTAACTCGTTTCGCTCCGTAGTGGCTTATGCTTCGCGTGTGAACAAATTTGAGAAGTTGCTGATTCGGACCTTGCCACAGACGTGCCCGTTTGGACCCTCGCCATTTTGGACGCTGCCGAATTCGACGTGCTGATGGACGCCAAAACCGGAAGATTACTTTCTATAGATTCGCTAGAAAGTCTACAGGTATTCTGTGCCAAAAATTGAGCATCACCGGTTGAGTTTCGTTGTGTCGCTGTAAATTGCTCGTTCGTCCGACCAAAACGATCAACTAAAGTGATCCGCATATGTGCGTGTGTATGTGCTAACACAGTCATACACAGAGAACACAGCTCAATTTCTGGCACCTTCCTTATTTTATACCTTATTTGGCCAAATCAATGTACATAAAGTGAAAGTGTCGCAGTTATACGTGTGTACAAAATACATAAGTTCGGTAGAATTGTCCGAACATACCTACGCCATACATACATACGTATACGCATGCTGACCATCACTTAATGTGCATAACCAAAACGGCAACATATGTACATATTCAACATTTAAACCTTTATATAAACATATAAACCATATATAATATATGTACACATAAACGGTGGTCTATCTATTGCATTCTCATAATATTGGTCGTGTGTTTGTGCAGTCGCAAAACGTCGCAGTGTCTTTCGGTTGTCCGCTTTCGACTTAACCGCTACGTACAATACGCGTACATACATACATACGTATAGACATATGCTTGCAATTGCACATACACGCAACGCTTGGTAAAGGTTCTTGGGCATCAGCGGCTGATATTTCGTGCGTTCGTTAACCTTGCTCGCTCTGTGCTTGCATCGGTTATACATATATATTAGTTTGTGTGTGCGTGCGCTCGCGCCAAATTTACCGCTTGCTCTCTTCTCCCCCGTTTTGGCATACCGTACAGGTCAGGCTTGGGTCGAGCGCCTGCATTACTTTCGTCTTGTGCGTTCGCTCGCGCCAGATTCTCTCACCTACTCTTTGATCCCCCGCACCCCGCATTCTATCTCTGTTGCCCACAAAGTGGCAGCAGCGAGCATAGGGCTTGCTTACTTTCGGTCGCTTGGACCACTTTCGTTTGTTTGTTCACATATTGCGCCAGGGCGTGTGTGTGTTTGGGTAAGCAAGCTTGGCGTTTCTCGGTACATAGCTGCAGTGCTTGTGCGAGGGTAGCTTGAAAAGTTTGGCGAACTTTGGGTACGGTATTGAAGGTAGTTCCTGTTTCTCATTTCAATTATGTCTGAGTCCGATAGGCCAACTGTAGAACGGCCAACAGCTGAACGGCCAACAGCTGAACGGCCAACAGTTCCTAAAACCAATACGAAGTTGGCATTGTGTCAGCAAAGGTTTGACAAAGTCAGTGCTGACATTGTGCGCGTGCAAACAGCCTTTAGATTGAAGCAAATTTCATCGGACAAAACCGAATTAGCTTGTCGCCTAGAGCTTTTAGAGGGTTATATCGATAAGGCTATGAACCTACAGGCAGAGCTGGACATTTTGAGTCCAACCAATGAAAGTAGAGGACCGTTGGAGGATCTTTTTGTCGTCACGAAAGCATTGTTTATGAATGCAATCAAACCAAGATCCGACACACACATGCAGCATGACTGCTCAGTAAATCCACGTTTCGACACACACATGCAGCATGACTGCTCACTGAATTCGAGCCAGCGATCGCAGCTGCCGAAAATGCGTTTGCCAAAGTTTAGTGGCAAACATTCGGAATATAAAAACTTCATGTGCCTGTTCCAAAGCCTCATTGACGACGATGCTTCTTTGACAAACGTAGAAAAGTTTAATCATCTCGTATCATGTTTGTCAGATGAAGCATTAGGTGTAGTTAAGCCATTTCAAATGACAGACTGTAATTATCCTAAGGCCCTTGCCAGTCTGAAGTCAGTGTACGACAATAAATGTCTGATATTCTTTGATACGGTTTCTCAATTATTCGATTTGCCAACCATGACCAAGCCATCTGCATCGAGTTTAAGATCGATGATAGACACGATGTCTGCGATATACTCATCGCTGTCGTCTGTAGGTGACGACAAAGATATTGCGAATGCAATTATCATTGACATGGTCATGGCAAAGGTCGACCATGTGACCAAATCTTGTTTTGAGGAGCAGCTTGACTACGATAAGCTGCCTTCTTGGGAAGACTGTGCCAAACAGCTGAATAGAAGGTATCAGTACCTGGCAGCAGAAGAGTCAACTCGTGACAAGTCAAGGTTGCGTAACGAGGTGAGGAAGCCTCAACGGAAATCGTCCTTTGCCTGTGCTAATGCAGGTCAAAAGTCGTCGTCTGCATGCACCTATTGCAGGTCTGCAGACCACAGTATATATTCTTGTCCGTCGTTTAGTGCCATTTCCGTCATGCAACGTTTTGAGTATGCTAAAACTCAAAAACTGTGTCTCAATTGTTTGACCACGGGACATACAGTATCGAGTTGCATGGCGGCGAAGTGTCGAGTGTGCTCAAAGCCTCACCATTCGCTTCTTCATCGGTACACTGCATCAGTGCAAGGTGAAGCAGCGGCACTTCAAGCCTCAACGTCGGAGGCATACGTAGGTCACGTGCTCAATGCGGATCAAGTCGTTCTGGCTACTGCGATCGTAAACATCAAAGATAGATTCGGACAGTTGCATCCAGCAAGAGCTTTGCTCGATAGTGGCTCTCAAATAAATTTGATGTCTGAGAGCCTAGCACAGAGGCTTTGGCTTAAACGTGAGCCAGCTTCCCTTGCTATCGCTATGGTGGGTGGTGCAACCACCGATAGTAAAACGAAGGTTTGTGCATCGATACATTCTCGTCTGAATTCCCACACATTTTCCGCTGAGTGTTGGGTACTAAAGTCAATTTCCACATCTCAGCCTGGGCAATCACTTTCCACATCGAGCTGGAAAATCCCAAAAAATATTCAATTGGCAGATCCAGAATTCCATAGGCCGGCTAAGGTGGATGTTCTCTTGGGAGCTGAAATGTTTTATGGGCTATTGTGCGTTGGGCAAATTAAATTACATTCCGAGCTGCCCATTATGTAAAAAACATTGCTCGGTTGGATTGTTGCAGGCAAATGTACTGGACAGGCGCCTCGGCAACAGTGTAATGAGAGTTCGGTAGCTCAAGTGTATAGTTGTTCTCTCGACTCATTAGTAAACCGTTTTTGGGAATTGGATCAATGTCCAATTGAGTCGAAGGCTGTCCGCCAAACGGCTGAACAACAGGCCTGTGAGTTGTACTTCGCAAAAACGGTACAACGATTGTCTTCCGGTCGCTTTCAAGTCAAACTTCCATTTAAGACCGACCCTAAAGTTCTTGGCCTGTCCTTTCAAACTGCTGAAAGGCGTTTTTTGCAACTTGAGCGCAAACTGTCAAAGGATGAAACTCTCAAAACTATGTACCATGACTTCATGAAAGAGTATTTGGACTTGGGACATATGTCCATTCTGAAGTCTGCTCCTCTAGAACAGCATTATTATATTCCTCATCAATGCGTTCTCAGACCTGAGAGTACCTCAACCAAACTTCGTGTTGTGTTCGATGCTTCCAGCAAAACATCAACAGCAGTTTCTCTGAACGAAACACTAATGGTGGGGCCAACTATTCAGAGGGAGTTGTATTCAACATTGGGCAACTTTCGGTTGAACAAATACGCCGTAACTGCTGACATTTCGAAAATGTACAGGCAGATAAATGTTTCTGAGGAAGACAGAGACTTCTAACTTGTCTTGTGGAGAGAAAACCCTTCACAAAACATACAGGCATACAGGTTGAATACTGTTACATACGGTACAGCGTCAGCACCCTTTTTGGCTGTACGTTGTTTGTTCGAATTGGCAAATAGTTTCGCACAATCACATCCCATTGGTGCGGAAGTGATTCGCAATTGTTTTTATGTCGACGATATGCTGGCAGGTGCAGACAGTTTAAAAGAACTGGACACAATTTGCAGCCAGGTTCGGGATATTTTGAATTCAGGAGGATTTCCATTGGCCAAGTGGGCTTCCAATTGCCCGACTCAATCTGGAAAGAATGAGGAAATCAGCATTAAGATTGATGAGCAAAGCTCAGTCAAAACGCTTGGAATGCGCTGGGCACCTCAAGATGATGTATTTAAGTACCATCTGGACGTGGATAGTTTTGCCTCCCTGAAACCAACAAAACGCAATATATTGTCGATAGCCTCTCGTTTGTTTGACCCTCTTGGTTTGTTGTGTCCAATTGTCACTAAGGCAAAAATGCTATTGCAGGACTTATGGAGGCTAAAGGTAGATTGGGATGAGGCTATTCCTATGAGCCTACACACTGCGTGGAATAAGTTCACCACTACCTTGCGGGATTTGCACAAAATTTCAATCCCTCGCTACGTATGTTTGACGCTGTACAAAGGGGTTCAAATTCACGGCTTTGCTGGCGCATCCAGTCACGCCTACGGTTGCTGTATATACGTACGAACGTGCAACGACGAAGACGTTCGCGTGTCATTGCTCACGGCAAAGTCGAGGGTAGCTCCGCTGAGCGTAAAAACAATACCCCGGTTAGAGCTTTGTGCAGCACTATTACTGGCCAAACTCTGGCAACAAGTGTCGACCACAATGACCAAATTCACGATAGAAAGCGTAAATTTTTGGTCAGATTCGCAGTTCACGCTATATTGGTTGGAGCGTGATTCGGGTACGTTGGGTACATTTGTCGCGAATCGAGTCGCAGAATGCCAAGAATTGTCAACTGGAGTCGTATGGCGTCACGTTCCAACGGATGCTAATCCAGCAGACTTGATGTCAAGGGGAACCGATGTTAACGACATTGTGAGCTCCTTGTGGTTCAATGGGCCAAGCTTCTTAGTGGCAGAAAAAGATCGATGGCCTCATCTTCATCAGTTCGAGATAGATATCGTGGCCTTCTTCACTCTGTCTTTGATGTTCAGGTTCCAATTTAGCTTTTTGTCGATTACCAACCCTAAGTAACTGGCACTTTCGCTAAAGGAGAGCCTACATCCATTTAATACGGGGGGGCTTAGAGACGGAATCTTGCATTTACTTGTGAATAGCACAAGTTCTGTCTTTGAGGGATTAACTCCAAGACCTCGCGATTCTGTCCATCTTGACAGTCTCGTGAGCTTTGCGGTCATTAAGTCGCAGAGTGTTTGAGGGTATTTTCCCGAGAAGATAATTGCCACGTCGTCAGCGTATGCCACGACTTTACAACCCCCCCTTTTCAGGTCACATAGAATCTTGTTGAATGCTATGTTCCATAGAAGGGGGGATAGGACACTACCTTGCGGTGTGCCTCTACTGACATACCTTGTCTGAGTGGACGATCCCATCGATGATGTCACCGTCCTGCATGTGAGCAATTGATCAATGAGCATCACCAAGTGACGATCCACCCCAAGGTCAGTCAGCGCTTCCGTAATGGCACCCGGTATGACGTTGTTGAAAGCTCCCTCGATATCTAGAAAAACGATTAGAGAGTATTCTTTGAGGTATAGTGATTTCTCTATCCCCGAAATTACTTCGTGAAGTGCCGTTTCCGTGTATTTTCCTTTCCGGTAGGCATGCTGTTCTCATGACAACAATTGAGAATTTATAGTTGTTCTCTGTTGAAGCCCGACGAGTCTCTCAAAGATTTTGAGATAGACTGATTGGTCTAAAGTCCTTTGGTGTCGAGTGCGTGACTTTACCTGCTTTAGGGATGAAGACTATTTTTGCCTTAAGCCAAGCGTGTGGTATTCTCCCCACTACCAGTATCTTCTTAAAGATACATTGCAGCCAGTTGTTGGCCGTGTCTCCGGCTTTTTGTAATTGGGCCGGAATGATCTGGTCCGGACCAGGGGATTTGAACGGATCGAAACTGTTTATTGCCCAGTTTATGTTCCGTTTTGTAAAAATATGCTCCATTGAGGTAATCGAACCCTCACTAGGGAAGTGAGTGGGTCCATTGATGGAGCACCCTGGAAAATGAGTGTCGAGTAGAATGTGTACGATGGTACGTGGACTAACTCCAGTAAGGAGTCCCTACACATTCACCACCGCTTCTCTTTAGGTATCCCACCGAGGGGGTGTTTTGGAGAGGAACTTGCGCAGTCTTGCAGCTTCCGACTTTACCTCGATTTCAGAACAAAATTTTTGCCACGAGGCCCTTTTTGCCTGTCTGATTTCTTTTCTGTATACAGCCAGACTATTTTTGTAATCTGCCCAGTGTTCTTCCCCGTTAGTGCTTTTGGCCCTGTTGAAGAGGGACCTGCTTTACCGCAGGATATATATATATGTTTTGACCACCAGGGTTTCTTTTCCCCTTGTATTGGTTTAATGGGCATGCTGCCGTGAAAGCCGTGTTGCATGCTTTAGTGAACCTGTCCACTAGATGATTTAGATCGTGCTCTGTGTTCAGGCAGATTGATGCCTTGGAGGGAAGTAGTCTCTCCATTTCTGTGACATATTTTTCCCAGTTGGCTTTCCTAGGGTTAACAAAGACAGTGGGTTTTGGGCTCTTGAGAGATAATATAGGCTCGATTGTGAAGGGGCAGAGCCCCTCACAACAACATAACACCGACACACGTTTTGCTATGAATATTTTGTTATTTTAATTTTTATTACTTATTTTGTTTTCCCTAGTTCTTAGTATTTGACATTCATCATATTCGGTTAAAAAATAGATGTTAAAAATCCAAAACGGGAGAATGGCAAAGAGAGAGTGGCGAGACCGCAGCAGGGGGATCGCCACAGCAGAAAGATCGCCACAATGGGGAGTGGATTTTGAGCAGTGAAAGGAACCAGAAGTGCGAGATCCGGAAAAAAAAATTTTCAAAGTGCCAGCAAGAAGAAAAGATCCACAGGAGCTGACAGACACGATTGTCAGGATGTTAGGAGGAGATTGCGGTCAAGCTGGTCTCGCGTAAGCGAGCTAGGGAATAGAATGGTGCGACAGGGACCCCTAATATAGAAAATAATTCCATAGTTAGACAAGGTAGGTTAATAAAGTGAATTGTTAGCAGCAAACTTGGAGTTTTTATATACATATATATCGATAATTTTCCTATATAGCCCGAAAGACCTCGATTTTTATCCCCTCCTTGCCGTATTGTGCGCCGAATCGATGCTCCCTCTGCATGCCGGGAACTCAGCCAGTGGAGTTGTACGCGGATGACACGACTTCCACGGACTGAGATTCCCCTCCCGTAGAAACACCTTCTCGTAGCCTTTCCTCATCCGCAGCTTGCTCCTTTCGCCTGTGCCCATGCCCGGTGTACCCTGAGCCCCATTCGCTGGCCACGAGTGGAGGGTACCACCTCCTGCAGGCTGCGTGCATACCGGATCCGAACCGACTACGCCATTCCACCGCACGCTCCTAGTCTAGGCCTCGGCCAATGCATAGGTCTGCACCGCGCGTAGTGCGCATACCAGACATACCGCCCCTCTCCTACACTTCTTCCGTCCGATCCCTCTCTGTGGTCCCCAGATAAAAATAATTCTGTACAGGGACCGGGCCTTGGACAGACTGAGAGGCTGTACCCCGGCCGGAGACAGGCACATCCTTACACGATGTACCTGTGGTCTGAAAAGGAATGGTCTCCCAGAACTTTCCAGCTCTTTACTATGTCTAACAGTTTGTGGGACACTAATGTTAACGGAATTTGTTAACATTAAAATAGGAATTTTTATCCCGTGCGACATGTCCAATGTAACATAGGTGTTGGAGTAGATTAAGAAACATTAAGAGAGGATCGGACGCCAAAAGAGTCGCTCCATCTTCGGGTGACCCGCAAGCCGATCTGCACGATCGCCGACGGCGAATTGGGTTGCGTGCGGCCGACGGTGGGTCGCGCAAAGAGTGGAATGGGACGTGACTTCACTTGTCGATGTACGCCCAAAGCCACTGCAGTCGTTTGTTTAATAAACCATTAAATTACAGAAAACCCGCGTCTTTCATTAGTTGTGTAAATTGTTTGAAATCTAAAAACTAGTAGATTTTTCATTGGCGCCCGAGCAGGGACATCGGTTTTTTGTGTTTTTAACTCGTTTCGCTCCGTAGTGGCTTATGCTTCGCGTGTGAACAAATTTGAGAAGTTGCTGATTCGGACCTTGCCACAGACGTGCCCGTTTGGACCCTCGCCATTTTGGACGCTGCCGAATTCGACGTGCTGATGGACGCCAAAACCGGAAGATTACTTTCTATAGATTCGCTAGAAAGTCTACAGGTATTCTGTGCCAAAAATTGAGCATCACCGGTTGAGTTTCGTTGTGTCGCTGTAAATTGCTCGTTCGTCCGACCAAAACGATCAACTAAAGTGATCCGCATATGTGCGTGTGTATGTGCTAACACAGTCATACACAGAGAACACAGCTCAATTTCTGGCACCTTCCTTATTTTATACCTTATTTGGCCAAATCAATGTACATAAAGTGAAAGTGTCGCAGTTATACGTGTGTACAAAATACATAAGTTCGGTAGAATTGTCCGAACATACCTACGCCATACATACATACGTATACGCATGCTGACCATCACTTAATGTGCATAACCAAAACGGCAACATATGTACATATTCAACATTTAAACCTTTATATAAACATATAAACCATATATAATATATGTACACATAAACGGTGGTCTATCTATTGCATTCTCATAATATTGGTCGTGTGTTTGTGCAGTCGCAAAACGTCGCAGTGTCTTTCGGTTGTCCGCTTTCGACTTAACCGCTACGTACAATACGCGTACATACATACATACGTATAGACATATGCTTGCAATTGCACATACACGCAACGCTTGGTAAAGGTTCTTGGGCATCAGCGGCTGATATTTCGTGCGTTCGTTAACCTTGCTCGCTCTGTGCTTGCATCGGTTATACATATATATTAGTTTGTGTGTGCGTGCGCTCGCGCCAAATTTACCGCTTGCTCTCTTCTCCCCCGTTTTGGCATACCGTACAGGTCAGGCTTGGGTCGAGCGCCTGCATTACTTTCGTCTTGTGCGTTCGCTCGCGCCAGATTCTCTCACCTACTCTTTGATCCCCCGCACCCCGCATTCTATCTCTGTTGCCCACAAAGTGGCAGCAGCGAGCATAGGGCTTGCTTACTTTCGGTCGCTTGGACCACTTTCGTTTGTTTGTTCACATATTGCGCCAGGGCGTGTGTGTGTTTGGGTAAGCAAGCTTGGCGTTTCTCGGTACATAGCTGCAGTGCTTGTGCGAGGGTAGCTTGAAAAGTTTGGCGAACTTTGGGTACGGTATTGAAGGTAGTTCCTGTTTCTCATTTCAATTATGTCTGAGTCCGATAGGCCAACTGTAGAACGGCCAACAGCTGAACGGCCAACAGCTGAACGGCCAACAGTTCCTAAAACCAATACGAAGTTGGCATTGTGTCAGCAAAGGTTTGACAAAGTCAGTGCTGACATTGTGCGCGTGCAAACAGCCTTTAGATTGAAGCAAATTTCATCGGACAAAACCGAATTAGCTTGTCGCCTAGAGCTTTTAGAGGGTTATATCGATAAGGCTATGAACCTACAGGCAGAGCTGGACATTTTGAGTCCAACCAATGAAAGTAGAGGACCGTTGGAGGATCTTTTTGTCGTCACGAAAGCATTGTTTATGAATGCAATCAAACCAAGATCCGACACACACATGCAGCATGACTGCTCAGTAAATCCACGTTTCGACACACACATGCAGCATGACTGCTCACTGAATTCGAGCCAGCGATCGCAGCTGCCGAAAATGCGTTTGCCAAAGTTTAGTGGCAAACATTCGGAATATAAAAACTTCATGTGCCTGTTCCAAAGCCTCATTGACGACGATGCTTCTTTGACAAACGTAGAAAAGTTTAATCATCTCGTATCATGTTTGTCAGATGAAGCATTAGGTGTAGTTAAGCCATTTCAAATGACAGACTGTAATTATCCTAAGGCCCTTGCCAGTCTGAAGTCAGTGTACGACAATAAATGTCTGATATTCTTTGATACGGTTTCTCAATTATTCGATTTGCCAACCATGACCAAGCCATCTGCATCGAGTTTAAGATCGATGATAGACACGATGTCTGCGATATACTCATCGCTGTCGTCTGTAGGTGACGACAAAGATATTGCGAATGCAATTATCATTGACATGGTCATGGCAAAGGTCGACCATGTGACCAAATCTCGTTTTGAGGAGCAGCTTGACTACGATAAGCTGCCTTCTTGGGAAGACTGTGCCAAACAGCTGAATAGAAGGTATCAGTACCTGGCAGCAGAAGAGTCAACTCGTGACAAGTCAAGGTTGCGTAACGAGGTGAGGAAGCCTCAACGGAAATCGTCCTTTGCCTGTGCTAATGCAGGTCAAAAGTCGTCGTCTGCATGCACCTATTGCAGGTCTGCAGACCACAGTATATATTCTTGTCCGTCGTTTAGTGCCATTTCCGTCATGCAACGTTTTGAGTATGCTAAAACTCAAAAACTGTGTCTCAATTGTTTGACCACGGGACATACAGTATCGAGTTGCATGGCGGCGAAGTGTCGAGTGTGCTCAAAGCCTCACCATTCGCTTCTTCATCGGTACACTGCATCAGTGCAAGGTGAAGCAGCGGCACTTCAAGCCTCAACGTCGGAGGCATACGTAGGTCACGTGCTCAATGCGGATCAAGTCGTTCTGGCTACTGCGATCGTAAACATCAAAGATAGATTCGGACAGTTGCATCCAGCAAGAGCTTTGCTCGATAGTGGCTCTCAAATAAATTTGATGTCTGAGAGCCTAGCACAGAGGCTTTGGCTTAAACGTGAGCCAGCTTCCCTTGCTATCGCTATGGTGGGTGGTGCAACCACCGATAGTAAAACGAAGGTTTGTGCATCGATACATTCTCGTCTGAATTCCCACACATTTTCCGCTGAGTGTTGGGTACTAAAGTCAATTTCCACATCTCAGCCTGGGCAATCACTTTCCACATCGAGCTGGAAAATCCCAAAAAATATTCAATTGGCAGATCCAGAATTCCATAGGCCGGCTAAGGTGGATGTTCTCTTGGGAGCTGAAATGTTTTATGGGCTATTGTGCGTTGGGCAAATTAAATTACATTCCGAGCTGCCCATTATGTAAAAAACATTGCTCGGTTGGATTGTTGCAGGCAAATGTACTGGACAGGCGCCTCGGCAACAGTGTAATGAGAGTTCGGTAGCTCAAGTGTATAGTTGTTCTCTCGACTCATTAGTAAACCGTTTTTGGGAATTGGATCAATGTCCAATTGAGTCGAAGGCTGTCCGCCAAACGGCTGAACAACAGGCCTGTGAGTTGTACTTCGCAAAAACGGTACAACGATTGTCTTCCGGTCGCTTTCAAGTCAAACTTCCATTTAAGACCGACCCTAAA
The DNA here is from genome assembly GCA_037356375.1 of Drosophila affinis. Classification (NCBI taxonomy): domain Eukaryota; kingdom Metazoa; phylum Arthropoda; class Insecta; order Diptera; family Drosophilidae; genus Drosophila; species Drosophila affinis. Next base: position 21,826,249 of record JAZHFB010000003.1, read on the forward strand.
GTTCTTGGCCTGTCCTTTCAAACTGCTGAAAGGCGTTTTTTGCAACTTGAGCGCAAACTGTCAAAGGATGAAACTCTCAAAACTATGTACCATGACTTCATGAAAGAGTATTTGGACTTGGGACATATGTCCATTCTGAAGTCTGCTCCTCTAGAACAGCATTATTATATTCCTCATCAATGCGTTCTCAGACCTGAGAGTACCTCAACCAAACTTCGTGTTGTGTTCGATGCTTCCAGCAAAACATCAACAGCAGTTTCTCTGAACGAAACACTAATGGTGGGGCCAACTATTCAGAGGGAGTTGTATTCAACATTGGGCAACTTTCGGTTGAACAAATACGCCGTAACTGCTGACATTTCGAAAATGTACAGGCAGATAAATGTTTCTGAGGAAGACAGAGACTTCTAACTTGTCTTGTGGAGAGAAAACCCTTCACAAAACATACAGGCATACAGGTTGAATACTGTTACATACGGTACAGCGTCAGCACCCTTTTTGGCTGTACGTTGTTTGTTCGAATTGGCAAATAGTTTCGCACAATCACATCCCATTGGTGCGGAAGTGATTCGCAATTGTTTTTATGTCGACGATATGCTGGCAGGTGCAGACAGTTTAAAAGAACTGGACACAATTTGCAGCCAGGTTCGGGATATTTTGAATTCAGGAGGATTTCCATTGGCCAAGTGGGCTTCCAATTGCCCGACTCAATCTGGAAAGAATGAGGAAATCAGCATTAAGATTGATGAGCAAAGCTCAGTCAAAACGCTTGGAATGCGCTGGGCACCTCAAGATGATGTATTTAAGTACCATCTGGACGTGGATAGTTTTGCCTCCCTGAAACCAACAAAACGCAATATATTGTCGATAGCCTCTCGTTTGTTTGACCCTCTTGGTTTGTTGTGTCCAATTGTCACTAAGGCAAAAATGCTATTGCAGGACTTATGGAGGCTAAAGGTAGATTGGGATGAGGCTATTCCTATGAGCCTACACACTGCGTGGAATAAGTTCACCACTACCTTGCGGGATTTGCACAAAATTTCAATCCCTCGCTACGTATGTTTGACGCTGTACAAAGGGGTTCAAATTCACGGCTTTGCTGGCGCATCCAGTCACGCCTACGGTTGCTGTATATACGTACGAACGTGCAACGACGAAGACGTTCGCGTGTCATTGCTCACGGCAAAGTCGAGGGTAGCTCCGCTGAGCGTAAAAACAATACCCCGGTTAGAGCTTTGTGCAGCACTATTACTGGCCAAACTCTGGCAACAAGTGTCGACCACAATGACCAAATTCACGATAGAAAGCGTAAATTTTTGGTCAGATTCGCAGTTCACGCTATATTGGTTGGAGCGTGATTCGGGTACGTTGGGTACATTTGTCGCGAATCGAGTCGCAGAATGCCAAGAATTGTCAACTGGAGTCGTATGGCGTCACGTTCCAACGGATGCTAATCCAGCAGACTTGATGTCAAGGGGAACCGATGTTAACGACATTGTGAGCTCCTTGTGGTTCAATGGGCCAAGCTTCTTAGTGGCAGAAAAAGATCGATGGCCTCATCTTCATCAGTTCGAGATAGCGTCAGAAGTGAAAACGTCAGGAGATAAGAAAAGTGCAGTGGTATGTGAGCTTGAGGTATCTGATGCTGAATCTAATTGCATTGTGCAATTAATCAACCGGCAATCGAGGTTTTCTAAGTTGGTCCGCATAATGGCCTACGTGCTTCGATTCTGTTTCAAGCAGCTTAGAGGTGATTCGCATCTTGTATCTGCGGCAGAAAGGAACATTGCGTTTTTAAAGCTGATCGCAGTCGTACAAAGCACAACATATAGCGCTGAGTATAGGTTATTGGAAAAATCGGCGGCATTAGCTCCGATGCTGCAGTCATTAAATCCATTTGTCCACGAGTTTGATGAAAATGGCATCAAATTTAAGTTAATTCGAGTAGGAGGGCGCTTGCTACACGGCCCTATCGCATACGACGCCAAATTCCCTCTGTTGCTACCAAAGGGATCTGAATTGGTCAGCCTTTTGGTCAGGCATTTGCACCTTAGGCACTACCATGCTGGTGCAAAGGTTCTTGTGGGATTGCTGAGGCAGCAAGTTTGGGTGATCAATGCCCGAAGCGTCTGTACAGCGCATGTTAGAAGATGCGTACACTGTTTTCGCTACAAGCCAAAGTTGTTGGGGCAAATAATGGGAAATTTGCCAGCTGACCGCCTTCGTGAGGGTCGGCCGTTCAGAGTATCTGGCGTAGATTTCTGTGGGCCATTCTACGTAAGCTATAGAATTAGAGGTAGACCACCCGTTAAAATGTACGTTGCCGTTTTTGTTTGTTTCGCCTCAAAAGCAGTCCATCTAGAACTTGTCTCAGACCTTTCAACTGACGCGTTTCTAAATGTATTTAAAAGGTTCGTTGGGAGACGGGGACTGCCGGAGAAGATGGTCAGCGACAACGCGACGAATTTCTTGGGAGCGAGCAACGTGCTGAGGGAGCTCCAAGCGGCATTCACCCGGAGCAAGGAGATCCTGCAGGACTACGCAGCAGAGAGAGCCGTGACCTGGTGCTTCATCCGTCCGAGAGCACCGCACTTCGGCGGGCTGTGGGAAGCAGCAGTCAAGGCGGCCAAACACAGGCTGGTGCGAGGGGCAGGCGACGCCAACCTCACGCCGGACGAGTTGAGCACGCACCTCGTGGAGGTAGAAGCGTTGCTCAATTCCAGGCCCCTCGTGGCGGACACCAGCGATCCGAACGACGGGGAGGCCATCACACCTGGGCACTTGCTCATCGGCCAACCTCTGCTGGGCCTGCCGCACGGATCCACGCCCGGAGAGCCCAACAACAAGCCCGCACCCGGATACTTGAAGCGGTGGCGACTGTTGTTGGAGCTCAAACTGCGCTTTTGGCGCAAGTGGTCCAGCGACTACCTCCTCAGCCTGCAGCAGCGAGCCCAGTGGAGCAGAGGCGAGGCCAATCTGGCCGAAGGGACGGTCGTGCTGGTGCACGACGACAACACCCCCGCGCAACGATGGACAACAGGGCGCGTGACACGCGTCATAACTGGAGAGGACGGCAAGGTGCGGGTGGCCGAAGTCAGAACGCCGGCCGGCGTCATCAAACGGCCAATCCATAAGCTGGCACCACTGCCAACGTGCTGAAGACCGGAGCTCTTCAGCGGGGCCGGAATGTTGGAGTAGATTAAGAAACATTAAGAGAGGATCGGACGCCAAAAGAGTCGCTCCATCTTCGGGTGACCCGCAAGCCGATCTGCACGATCGCCGACGGCGAATTGGGTTGCGTGCGGCCGACGGTGGGTCGCGCAAAGAGTGGAATGGGACGTGACTTCACTTGTCGATGTACGCCCAAAGCCACTGCAGTCGTTTGTTTAATAAACCATTAAATTACAGAAAACCCGCGTCTTTCATTAGTTGTGTAAATTGTTTGAAATCTAAAAACTATTAGATTTTTCAATAGGTTTCAATTATATTAAAAAAAAAAATAAACGAGGGGGAACGTTGTGAGACGCGGCAAAGGCCGCGGCTCTACCTTATACCCGGTACTCAGTCAGTATATACATACATACATATATGAGCTTGCGATTTATGCAATTTATTATATGTTCGCAAAAGTGACGAATTAAATTTTGGGCAAAAAAAAATATTTAAAAAAATGAAGTCAAATCATTTTTGGAATATTATACATGTTTCCATTTTTGCTTGCATATGCTTTTTAAATCTGCTTCTACCTTTCTACATGTAGATGTATTACTACATATTCGAGACTTACAATTGTTTGCGAGATAGAGAGGAAATGAGTAAGCGCTTGGCAAGCGTTGCGTAGCCACTGAAATTTAATTTGTTCCTTCTGGCTATAATAGTAGTTTGACCTGATCCAGATTTGGCAATCTTGTAGATACGCCTATTTTCCATGATTATGCGTTTTTGATTTTCTCTTATCTTAAAAATTGTGGATATCACATATATTCGTTCTTTGTGGGGGCGGACGAAGGCGTGTCAAAATTTTGGAATTTTGATGAATTTGATGAAATTTTGTGAAGTGATGTCACAGGAGCTTGGATAGAAAGTTTGGTTGCTCTAGCTCTTATAGTCTCAGAAATCTAGGCGCTCATTTGGACGAATAGGCAAAACAGACAGGGGTCGCGTGTAAGAGAAACCGAGAGGGAACGATGACTTTCGAAATGGTTTTCTTCATTGTAGCTATATTAATAATTCGATCTGATCCAGATTCAACAATCTGATAGAAATGATTATTCTCTATGATTCTACGTTTTTAGTTTTCTCGTATCTTCAAAATTGTGTATGCCACAGATTTTCGTCCTTTTTTGGGGGCGAAATACACTTGGAGTAGTGTGATAACACAGGAGACTGGATACAAAACTTGGTTACTCTAGCTTTAATAGTCTCTGAGATATATGCGCTAATGAAGACAGACATACGTACGGACAGACAGACAGACATGGCTTTATCGATTCGGCTATTGATGCTGATCAAGAATATATATACTTTGTGGGGTTGGAAACACTTCTTTCTGAGCGTTACACACGTCCGTTATCACCACAAATCTAATATACCCCTATACTATTCGAGTACCGGGTATAAAAATGGGATATCAGACGTAGAACGATTCCTTACAACAGCTAATGAAAAATTAAGGATATTAACAAGCGAAAACGACCCTGAAACAAAATATACAAAATTCGAGATAATCTTATATACTTATAATCATAAAAGAAAACATAACACTACAAACAGGACACCTTTATGCAGGAACACCTGAATATAATACACAATTAAATAAAGAAAAGCAGATTAATAAATTGAATCAAAAACGTAACGATTACGTAAATAGACACAAGATTTAAGCAATCCCCATTAGTAAAGTCTAAGATAACGAATCCATTCAAAAAGACTGGAGAAATAACAAAGCTTGATGATTACGAAGAGTAAAATAGAGGCAGGAAAATAGCACATTACAAATCAAAATTCGAAAAGAAAAAGAAAACTTATAATAGCAAATATAATAATTACAGACAATCAGAAGATAATAACGGGAATAATAAACAGCAACCTGATTAGATCAACGATCATAGTCATGTTCGCGATTCTATTGACAAATTGACAAAACGTCGAAATAAACCCAATAAAATCCCCGTATGGATATCTCATATTCAATACTGGAACGAGAAACATACCAATTAATTACGCTTATAACTATCTTACAATAAATATAACAAAAACTAAAGGAACTTATGCAAGCCTTATAGAAAAGGCTTACGATTTCAAAGAAGTAATTCAAATAATTCCACTTGTAACTTAATTTTAATTGTAGCTATCCGTTTATTCATCCATTCCTACAAACGATACCTTAAACGACGCCTAAATAATGTGTCTATATAAAACTAAAAATGTTAGACATAAAATATTTTTTTTCGACTTTTCTTGAGTTTTTAAAGTCAAAATTTTGCGTGAAAATACAAAAAAAAAATGATTAAATCTGAATAGTAGCTATAATATAGGCAACCAACTATAGGACAGTGTTAGGAATACAAAAAACAGACAAAGAAAAAGAAAGTGAAAAAACGACTCTAGAACATTGAGGCCCTTAAAAGAAATACATTAAAAAAACTACCTCTAAACTATTACCAGATTCATTTCAAAGGGATGAAACACCTGTTTGAGGGTTGTTTGAATCGTCACATGAAACCAATCGAGCAAACCGGTCCATCATAAATGTGAGGGAGGAGAGAGTATAAGTGAGAGGTAAAATAAATAAAAGGGAGGAGAGAGAGTGTAAGTGAGAGGATCGAGATCTATTTGGGAGTCTCATTAGACAGGAGTGAAAGATGACTGGGATTAAAGTTAGTTCACATTTTCGCCGATAGGGGGCGCAAGTAGGGGGCAAGTAGTAATGAAAAGGGATTCCGGTTTTTAGGTTTTTAAGTTGGTTGCCTATATAATAGCTACTCACAGCTATAAGCTATTATAAAATCTAGTGAGCTGTGAACAAAAATGGACGACCATTAGATCATTTTTGTAAATTCACAACCGGAATCACCCATAAATCTTGACTCTCAGCCAGACTCCGTGGACCTTTTCTTGATTTTTGGGACTAAGACTCAAAACGCTCTGGAGAGAGATCTCGAGAATTTGAATGCTATGTATGAGATTCAATGGGATGATGATGATTCGTTAATTGCAAGTCGAATCCTTATTCATCATACGTTTTCCCGGATGACGACATTTTTGATTTGGTTGATGAAAGGCATCACGTCCAGGAACTAATTCGGGATGAAGATGACGCTGAATTAATAGCTGCGGTGGAAAGAGCTGAGGCTGAATTTTAATATTACGATTATAGTTATAATATAAATATTTTATGTATTTGTCTAAAAATAATTAATAAAATAATACATTTATCCAATATTTATTTTCAATGGTTTCTTTTTTACTTTTGATTGGTTGAATTTCGCTTCCTCTTATTACATGTTACATCCCCCAAAGAGAGTCAGGGGATTCGTTTGAAACTGGTTTTCCAAGTTAGGATTACATGTTACATCCCCAAAAGAGAATCCGAGGATTCGTTTGAAACTGGTTTCCAAGTTGGATTCCAAGTGGATTACACAAAATGAATAAGTGGATTTCATGTAGAATACAGGTACAGGTGTATTTATTGGTTCAATTTCTTATTCTATTAATACATAGTCCTTGTAGGAATCGATGAAACAGGTTTTTATACAAAATACCAGGTAGTAGTTTGGTTGATAAATAGAGTGTTTTTAGCAACAATCCCAATACTATTCCAATAGTGAAAGTGAGTCGATATTTAAAACAACCTTTAAAACTTAAAATGGCATCAAACGTGTTGTGTGACCTGTGTAACAAATTCGTTAATGTTAAGGAGTTTGAATTCCATTATGGGAGATGCTCGGGCTCTCCAAATACTGTAGTGTGTGACCTGTGCTCTAAGTCCGTCGACTTCATACAATTTGATTCTCATTATGAGAAATGCTTGGGACCTCGAAATGCTTTTGAGGTTCTCATGAGCAGAGGATCTACCTCAAGTGATTACCAAGGACCATCTACGTCAGCAGCCGCAAAACGTCCGAGAATGGAACCTTCGATTGAATTTGGAAATATTGACTGTGCAATTTGCGGTGAAAGTTATCCTCAGTCTAGAGAATTGCGTCACATAATGTCAGAAAAGCATAAGAATGCAATAGCATCGCAACTAGAGCAAAATGAAAACGTAATTTTAATTTCAACTGAGTCAATGTTTCCCTTAAAATCATATCGTATTCACTCTAATAAAAGTGATAAGATTGATTTGAAAGATTTTTACATGGATTGTAAAAATGATATAGTAAACCTATTGCGTCACTGTATGTGAGTACAAATCAGTGAAGTACAATTTAAAAGAATATGGATTGTATGTAAAGCAAACTGAGGACGAAATCTTGATGGAAACAATGAAGCATTTCATAACGTTATACAAGGCTATATGTATATGAAATTGATTCAATTGATGAACACTTAAATGATGCCCTTGAAAACTTGATTAATTTTAGTAGTGAATTCCAGGAGAAGGATTCAGGTAGGACAGGTTCATCCTAGCGCGACAAGCATTTTGTACTTATAAATTAGGGCGCTAGTCACAACAAGTGTAATATTAACTTTTGACATTTAAATTACATTAATTAACATTAAGAAGTGATTACAATTACAATTACATACATTCGAACTTATATACTATCATTTTAATAATATAATACAATATTTAGTTTAATTTTAATTTAGTTTCTAGGAATTTCACTCTTACTCTCCGTTCAACACCTCCCTACTATCACAAATTCAAATTATGTAGTGCGTAGATGATTCTCCAGTGCAATTTTGAACGGCACCGCCCCACTGATTGCCTTGAAGGCGTGGGGAAGATGATTCCAAACTTGAACAGCATATACAAAGAACTTTTTCATTGTGCATGTGTACTTGTATTTAAAGCAAATAATATTTTTCGTCCGTCTTGACGTGGTAAACTTAAGTCGCTCATATAAGTAAGATGGCTCTTTGGTATATATAACTTTGTGCAGTAATACTAAGACCCTAAACTCTATCCAGGATTTAAGTGGCATATCGAAAATTTTTATCATTACGTCCGAAATATGGTCAGTTCTACGTCTGTTATAAATATATCTCGCGATATTATTAAAAGCATCTTGCAGCTTGCTTTGGCTGGCAGAGTTACTGTCACTAAATACTTCTATACCATAGAAAAGAACTGGTGTGATGTACATTTTGGCAATTGTTTGTCTTATTTTCACTGGGAGAAAATCTTTAGTTAGGTATAAATTTCTAAGGATCCCAATAGCTTTTCCGACTGATCTGTTTATGTGATCATCCCATGTCAAAGTTTGGTTAAACATAAAACCTAAGTTTGCACGTTCTACATATTCAATGGGGATGTTTTCAATAGTCAATTTTTTTAGTGCATTAGTGTCGAACTTTCTTTTACCTATGACTATACATTTTGACTTATTTGGATTTAATCCTAGCCCATTCATTTTAGCCCACTGACTTACACTTTTCAATTCACTATTACAGAAACGAATACAGTTATTAACTCTACTAATAGGACGACTTACAAACATTTGAACATCTTCGGCATACATCTGGACGTCACAACTTGACAATATACTCGGTAGATCATTTACATTCATAGAGAACAGTAATGGCCCTAAAACGGATCCTTGAGGATCACCACGCTTGACACAAAGCAATGACGAGTACATATTATTTATACACACAGACTGCATACGATTACTCAAGTACGAAACAATTAGTCTTGTTGCTGCACGCGAAAAATTACATAGACGACTTAACATAAGACAAAGAATTTCGTGGTTAACCGTGTCAAAAGCCTAACTATAATCTAGAAGGGTCAGAAACGTTGTATTGTCCTAGTCCAATTTTTCCCTTATACGCATAATATAAGCATAATATTAGGTATATATTTGGAAATATTACAGATTTAAAACTATATTGTAAATGCTAAAAAAATAAAAAATTAAATGTGAAATAACTATTTTTTGTTTAATTTTATAAACACTTTTTATCTATCCATGAACCCCAACCATTTAACAAAAACTTGATCCTTTTTTCTTCGGATTATTTTCTTCACTAAAAAAGAATTTTCATCTTTCACTTTTTGGAGTTCTTGATCATAAAATGATCCTTTAATAATATTCCCCTGATAGTCCTCCAGTTCATATATAACAGGATTAGTTGACTTTACTTTTAAAATTTTAAAAACTTCAGTTGTCCAGTTAGTTCTCTTTGTAAAAATACCTTTATATTTACTAATTCTTACAGGAACATCTATAGAAAACTTGTGTTTAGGGAATATCTTACAAATATTATAAGCTGTTTTTAAAATAAACTCTTAATTTTGTTTGTTTACATCTATAGATTTCATTCTTATGGTTCGGTGATATGAATTATTGTAATCATTTACTAAGTCTTGCAAATTATGAATGCATGATTACCCTGCATACTTAACATTTTCCACATACGATATTTTAACGTTCTATTAAAACGTTCACAAATAGAGGCCTTAAGATGTGTATATGTATGGTAATGGTTTATGTCATTTAGTTGCATTAACTCGCCTGCTATTGAAAAACTCTTTTCCTTGATCAGATTGAATATTTTTAGGTTTATGTCTAGATATTTTAAATATTTTCTTAATTTCTGATGACACATCTAAAGATGTCTTAGACTTCACAGGTACTGCATATGCATACTTGGAGAACGTGGCAATTACTGTTAGCAAATATCTAAATCCTTTATTTTCTTTATAATAGGGTATCATTTCAAATAAGTCTATTTGCCACGTGTCATTAATTCCCTTTTGAACGATTTTTAGGCGAATAAAGTTTTTTCTAGAAGGTTTATGTATTTCATTAATAACTTGTTGCTTACTAATTTTTAATATTATTTTTTATTGTTAGGTTGGGATGATTGCTTATTTAAAAGTGATTGCTTATATTCAAGAACATCGCGTTTTATTTGATTACACATTTTCTTGGAAATTTCAAAGCATAAACGGGTTAAATCTATTTGCACATTTCTGTCATAAGTACCATCCAAATCAGCTAGTTGAACATCATATTTTTGTAAGGCTGCACACTTAGGAATAATATTGTTATAATAAAGGAATGTAATTTGTTGCTTAAGTATCGTATTCCAACATAAAAATGTGGTAAAAAAAATTCCTAATCTTAAAAGTGATCTCCGGGACTCGCTATCAAATTCAATTTTGTTTCCAAATTGATTTATTATAAAAACATACTGCTTATCAGATTTCCGAAATCTAAAATTACATTTAATAGAAGTCAGTAATGGATGGTCTATAATTGTATCAGGCCTCAAGAATTCGTACTGATCTAGTTTTAATTGAATATATTCCTTGTATGTAATTAATTGCATGCATTCATCTCTATCTAAACCAACGAAATTGTTTTTGCTTTGCTGCATCCAGATCATTGGAGTGAACTTTCTTGTAGTTGAAAACCCGCATTTTAGCTTTAAATTATGTACTACATAATATTCGAGTCCGAAAATAACTTCGCGGTCCTGTTTCTTTCTCGTAGACCAAATTCTCTTTGATTGAAGCGTGTCCATTAGGGTTGAATGCTATTGATAAACTAAGAACTCTTACTGAATTAGGTTGTGTATAAAGGGGATAGATATCACAGACTCATTCAGTTTCTTAATAAATCTCAAACCAACATGAACACAATCGACAGAATTTCAAGCGTTATAGTTGATTTTCAATATCTCTTTGGAAATAATAAACAACTTTTTATTAATGAATTAGCGTTTACGCAAGCCGTAACAGTAACACCAAACTTCTTTCATTTCAAACCGCCATATCATCTAAATGAATTGGACAATGAAATGGTTAAACAACAAAACATTCATCGTCAGACCATACATGGACTGGAATGGTCAAATGGTGAAATTTCATATTTAAGTTTAGGGGAAATTCTTTCACCACCTAACAGACTTAGCACCGTCATTGTTCGTGGTGAAATTAAGAAAAAGTTTTTATCAAAGTATTTAACAAATAACATTATTGATATCGATATAGGAAAAAGTCTAGCCTTTTAAGCCTACTAACTGTAGAAACCACAAAAAAATTCCTCTTAGATGTGCTTTAAATAATTAATTTAAGCTTTTTGTTATATTGGAAAATTCGAACAACGATGTATACTGTAATGGTGACTCATACGTTTAGCTTATCAGTTTTTATTAAACACTTGTATTAGCTAGTTGGTTAAAATGGATAGTTTTAAGCGTTTGTTTGAAAATGATCCTCGCAAAAGAGGATGCACACAAGTCGTTTATTGCAATTACTGTGGATCTGATACTCATTTCGAAAAGGACTGTCACAAAAAACGCGACCAGGAGAAACCTAAATAAATTATTTTAAGTGGTAGAAAACATTTATAAATGAACTATAAATAAAACGTAAACAAACAAAAATCTAAATCCTATAATGTTCAAACAATTTATTCATCCTTTTACAATGCTAATTTGTGGACCAGGGTCTGGAAAAACAACGTTTTTAGAAAATTTAATAAACCAAAGGAATGACTTGCAAAGCATTTCAATTGATCGAATACTTTGGTGTTATGGAGAGGAGCATGCTAAACCAAATTTCAACAACATTGAATACTATAAAGGAGTTCCCGAAAAAATTGAAAATGAAAATAATTAACCTATTCTTTTAATACTTGATGATGGGTGCATCTAATAAAAATGTATGTGAACTATTTACGAAAGGATCACATCATAGGAATTTATCTGTAATAGTAGTTACACAAAATATATTTCATAAATCATCTCATACACGAGATATTTCACTAAATACAAAATACATCGTGGCGTTCAAAAACCCTAGAGATAAACTGCAGTTTCAATGCTTAGCTAGACAAATATATCCTGAAAATTCTCGGGAGCTCTTCAGAATATATAAGTAGGTGACTGATGACCTCATGGTTATTTACTTTTTGATCTTACTCAGGGAATAAATGATCTCCTTAGATTTCGAACAGATAATTTTGATTCTGTGTGTACAGTTTGCTTTGCAGATGAACATGGTTTACAAAAAGAATCTAAATCGGCTGAGAGCCAACAAACATTTATGGTATATGCTCAAAAGGGCAAATAATAAACTTCGAAATGCAATAATAAGTAATTGTGATATTGAGTTGGTAAAAGCATTAGTGGAGATAGTGTTAAATACATTAAAAGGAAATCATAAGATATCACAAGCGCAACTATATGCTCTAAAAAGGTATAAAAATACATTACGTTATATATCATGTCAAAAAGGTCAATAAATTCCAAGTGAAAAGTTCTCATCAAAAAAGGTGGATTTTTAATTCTAATAAGTTGATTGCTTTCGGGGATTTTTGGAAAAATTTTGAACATTGCTTAAAAGTAAGCATCAATTAAACAAAGTAATTTTAATGCACCCTAATGCATATCAAAAATTACTAAATAGTGAAAAGGAAAATGATTTAATTAATATAACATATTTTAAATGATAAAAAAAACTAGTGACTTTAATAAATGGATAAAAATTCGTCAAGAATTGTGTTACTATCAAAATAAGAAAAGAAATAAGAAAAAAAAGAAATAAGAAATAAGAAAATAATAAGGCAGTGGATTTACGAGCTAGACAGCAAAACCCACTTTTAGCACCCAAAAGCGTTGGAATACAAACGCCAGAAGAGTCAGTTTGGATAGGTTCTAAGCCCAACACAACTAATCACTACAATAAAAATAATTAATCTTCAAAAAATGAACGCTCTATCGACAATGACTTTCCTGCTCTACCTACCGACAGTGATGATGAGGATTTGAAGTTCGAACAATCTGTGAGCTCAAATAATAATAAACGTAAAGCTGAGGATACTTCATTATTAGACACTCACACATCAAAAAAACAAGCACTGACTAAGGTTAAGCTTACTGATAAGCAAAAAAAACTAAGAGTACAACTTAAAAGGTATAAAAGTGAACCTCATCCATTTCAAGACTAAAAATACGTAAGTGGACGGGAAAAGTTGATTAGATCTGTTAGAAACAGGAACCCCGTTCAAATTGGAAAAAACTAAATTAATTGGCTTTCGTATAATTAATAAACTAAAAAGAAAATTTAACATTGAAAATGGTATATTTAACAGAGTTTTTCGCTACATTACTCAGTAACGGAACATTGTGAATATTTCCGAAAACATGAACGATGAATGGGAAGTAGGAATTACAGACTTATATCTAAATAATTGTATAAAATCTATTCCTGAGAACAGCTCTATTGTAACTGAAGAAACGACAGAATTCATGATTAGCTTAGTAAATGGGGAAACATTTCGAACCCTTTGAAAACGGGTTGATTTTTGTTTACACCGACATTATCAAACCAAGATGTGTTGGAAGCAAAAGACCTCGATGTCTTCGAGTATTACATATAATGGAAAGGAGCAACTTATACAATTCAAAAATATTGAATACTATCCCATTGAAATAAGGACTCCAAAAGAAATTTCAATTTTAATTACCGATTCAAAAGGCTATAAAGAACCATTTGAATCTTCAGCAACTCCAATTTTTGTTACTCTTCATTTTAGAAAACGAAAAGAAATGCTATAAATAATAGGGGAAGGTAGGCAGTTATGGACATAGTTTTGTTTTTCAATAATATATTTTTACCTGGGGCATATTATGCGGACATATGCATATCAATGGAAAGCTAGAAACCTCAGCTAACTAGTTTTGAAAGAATTACATTGATATCTCCCATTGAAAAAAAATTATCAAATTTTTTGTGAAATGGTCATTTTTGCGATATTTTTTTTTGGTGGGGGGTTGTGGACACCTTTGTAAAATGAGCTTAAATATAGAAAGTATTCAACTTCATACTTTCTATATTGAAGCAATAAAATTAATCAATAATGAAAGTTTATAAATTTTAAAGGCCATCAATGGCAAAAAGAATAACGAGAGAGGGCATCATTCCACGTCAGAAGCACAATTCGCGCATGTGAAGTAGCTGGCACGCATGTCAGCACACTTCAAGTGGACTGGCCGATCACATTCATTGCAGTGAACGGAATTTGAGGTCAATTTTTTTGGCAACGTCTTCATGCAAATGATGCAGAAGTCCTCGTCCTCATCTTCTTCGTTCGATGACTTCTGCTTCTTGGAACGCTTAGATGGTTTGGCACGCGTTGGCTACATCTACGCACAAATTCCAACAAAGCAACATCGTCAATGGCTTCAATGTCATCAAACTCCTCTTCCACTTTCTTCAGGTTGCGTATGAGAGAGGTTCGGGGAATAGCAAACGCCGCAGCAGTCGGTTTTACGGATTGCTTTTCCACCAAGCATCGTTTAATGGCATTTGTCAGCGCATTAAAATCAATTCCCGTTAAATCGGACGATTTTTTTGAATTTTTCTTCGACGACATGACTAAAAACATCGAAAAAATGCATAAAACACTATTAAAATAATTTATATTGACATCAACGACAATATTTCACGATTTGCCAAAAAAAAAATTGGGTGTCCACAACTCCCGACATTCAAGTGTCCACAACTCCCTTAAGCAGCCATTTTGATATCATATGAAAAAAAATAACAATTTACACACGCTGAGTTCATATTTTTTTTTCTAGCCCTCTTCTTACTCTCCGCGCCTCTTGTGTGGACGAAAAAAACCATTTTCGCTGGAATTGAGTTTGCGCAGCCGTTTTTTTAAATAAAGGGGAGTATAAATAACATTAGAAATGCCATTTAAACGTAAAAGCAGGAGGTATATATGCGAAGCGAAGCATATAAATACTGCCAGTACTGCCAATATTAATATTATTGAAGAACAGACTTAAGCAGACTTAAGTTTTCCAAAGCCTTTTAGTGATTTGTCTGATTGCTCAAATGTTATAGCTGAGAATTCCGAAACAACAAGTTTTAATGTGCGCCTAGGGCAATGGATGTCCGAAAACAATATTAGCAAAAGACCAGCTAATGATTTGCTCCAGCTTTTGTCCGAAAAAATTCCAGGGTTGCCAGGTGATGTCCGAACTTTAAAATGCACGCCACGGCAGGTTATTAAAAGGAATGTATCTCCAGGAAGCTATGTGCACTACGGCGTAAAAGACGCTTACATTTAATTTTCATTGTCTAACACATTTAAGCGAACAGTCCCTTGCCTTTGGCTCCTTAGAGACAATAAGTTCTTTTCCATTTGAAAATTTTCTAGGACAGTTAAAAAATATGGTAAAAAATTCAGATTTTGTAATAGAGCAGTTATATAATCGTATTGTAGAGCGTAATGTTTTGAAAGTAGTCTCTAAGAATAGAAAATTAGATTTGAAGAACGTTAAGAATAGAATTTCCTACAATGATTTATTTTTTGATTTGAAAGAATCAAATAGATTTTACTTTATTAGAGATAGGACTTTATACAAAATATATAAAAATTTTTAATATTAAAAATAATACTTTGCATAGCCGATTAGTTGTTGATCTTGAACCCTTTTTTATATTCCCAATAGACTCAACCCTTGTCGGCATATTTTCTTGAAGGAATATTAATTGTGACTGTAATGTAGTACAGCATAAAATAGATACCATTTCAGGAAAAATCGTTCATATAATTGATACTGATATGTACATTTACTTTCCATTAATTCACTAATTCCAGAAAAACGATGAATAACGTTAACTACACACAGCTGTTTAACATGGATTCTGGCAATATTGCCGAAACAAGTCTGCAGATTCCAGACAACCAGGAGTCATGTAAGAAAATTTCTCTATATTGGCCAAATAAATATTTAACAAATTTTTATAATTACAGCTACCTCAAATAATAATAGACTAGATAAAATAGAATGTAAATTAGATAGAATCGAAAATAAGCTAGATTTAATTTTAAAGAAAATGGACCGGGACACTGCAGAAATGGTGGCTTTGCGCTCGGAAGTCGCCAACATAAAGGCCAAGGTTTGTGGAGAGATCCGCAAACCGAAAGAAGTGATGCCGATGGAACCGATGAAAACAATTGACGATCTGGACCGGTTCGAGCAAAGTTTGCAGGAGGACAGAGTCTTCAAAAGTTTAGTAAGTATGAAACTTGTGAGTTAAGTTTGACTAATATATTCTATATTATATTTTAATATTATATTCTTTACAGATCTCAGAGCTAACTATGTGTGGAGAGAAATCCTTTGAAAAACGGATTCGGACCTCTTGGCGCTCCATTTTAAATGACGAGGTGGCGCGACAGTGCTCGTGGCGTGGCACAGATGCCAAAAAATGTGTTAGGGGCTTGCGGGTTACCCTAGCAATCCGTAGTAAGTATTATTTTAAAATTAATATGTATATTGTTATATACTAAACATCGATTATTTTTTACAGCGGGATTTAAAGAACGATTTTCCTTGGAAGACGCAGATTTCGATAGGGTGACACAAAAGTTCTTCCAGTACGCCCAACATCGGGTCCAAAAAAACCAAAAAAAAATTAAACTTAGCATTTAATTTTCATTTGTTTTTTATTTTACTTTTTAATTTTTTTTCCATAATAAAAATAATAAAAAAAACAAAAACAAAACAACAAACACAAAACAAAAACATTTTTCGGCTCGTTAATGATATCAGAAAAGGCTCGCAAAAGATATTAGAAAAGGCTCGCAAAAGATATTAGAAAAGGCTGGCAAAAGATATTAAAAAAGGCTCGCAAAAGATATTAGAAAAGGCTCGCAAACGATATTAGAAAAGGCTCGCAAAAGATAATAGAAAAGGCTCGCAAACGATATTAGAAAAGGTTCGCAAAAGATATTAGAAAAGGCCCGCAAACGATCCGTTTTCGAGCTATCGAAAACGAAACTTTCACTGCCACAAACTGAGCGACCAGTGATTCATTTTCGTATCATTTTCGGATACAAAAACGATAGTTTTACACGGTTGAGTTCCGCTTAACTCTCGTTTGCGATATCATTTACGAGCATTTGGTCCACTGGGTTGCTTTTTACTTTAATAGCAAACATTCAGCAGAATTTTTTGATTCATATGGTCAATATCCTCAGAAGAAAGATTTTGTAAACTCCGATTCACACTGACACCGTCTACCGTTTACCGTCTAACAGCTGAAGACATAAACAAAACTGAGTTTCTACGCGGAAAAATTTTTATTTTTGTTTGGAAAAAAATGGATATGGAAGATTTTGCAATTTTTTTAACTATGGTTCAACAGCAAAATATTTTCTTGCAACAACTAATCATGTTGATGGACGAAAGGATAAAGATAGCGATTACAGCGGAATAATAATGTGCTGTTGCATACTGCACAATATGTTTAATAAGCACAATAGCGCAATAAACTATAGTTTATTGAGCTTCTACCTTGCACAACAGCTCCATTAATGAGAATTGGATTCTGCTTAATTAAAGCGAGCAACATGAGCAGTGGGATCTGAAATTATCTGCAGATATATTCTGCCATTGCTAAACAAATATACAATTTTAAAACTACATTTTTATTTATTTGCATTCTTCTCGCAAAGGAATCATAGCATCTCTAACTGAAAATTTTACAAATGCTATTGAAAAACCACCTGGCTCCTTGCCATTTTTTGGAGAATATAAGTTATTTTTGTCAGTCAATGCTTACAAATTCGCAGTGAATTCCATTTTTTCGTTGTGAATGCCAATTTTTCAGAGTCGCATTTGAAAACCATCGGCTAAATATCGCATAGAAACGTGCGGTTTAGGAACATTTAAAATAGACGGTGGAACAAACTGGAAAATTTTCGGAACGGCAAAACCTTACGCACCGTCTAGGAAATAGACGGTAAACCGTCTGGTATTTAATTAGCTCAAATTTTGCCCAATTGTATATTTGTGGTATATTGGTATATTGTAGTCTTTTTGGGTGAAAAATGTGGTATTTAATAGTATATTGATTGTATTTGTGGTATTTAATAGTATATTGACCATTCTGTGCATTTCAGGTCTTTCGCGAAAGAATTATGCACTGCAATTTTTGCTATTGGAAAGTATATCGCTTGAAAACACGAGTTATTGGGTTTGGCTGCTGACGAACAAAATGTTAGAAATCAACCACATTGTTAATATGGTTGAACTAATAAAGAAATTATTTTGTGAGCTATTTCAAAATTTGCAAAATACAATATTAATTACGTTATAGAGCAGCTTGGAAAACAGTATTTTATTATTAATCAAGGGAAAAGAGGTGTAAAAGAGTCGATACTACCGGTTAATGACATGGCATTCCAACCTCACCTACGTAATCTTACGTCGGATATCATGCTCACCTACGTTGTATGCCTTGAAGTTGATATATGCCTTGATTTTATGCCTCACTTGATAATCATAATAATATATTAATAATAATATATGTTAATAAATATATTTAGTTTTAAGTCAATAAAGAGTGAAATAAACTTGTATAAAAAGGATATAAAAACATTTTCTTTTTGAACCCTCGATCAATTGCATTTTTTTATTCATTCTTTTTGTAAATTGCAAAAACAAATTCAAATTTTAAAGCCTTTTAGCTGCAATTCGTTTTGGTATTTTTGTGGTTTTAAATGAATATTCAAATAGTTTATTTTGGTATTATTTCGGGCCCAAAATAGTATATTTCGTTATTGCCGGCGCGGTCACCCTGCAGTAAACGGTGCTCAGTGTGAATAGGCTATAAGTTTGACAATCACCGAATAAAGACATATACATATTACAACGAGCCATTAAAAGTTTACATATCAGGTGTGGGGTGCGCCCTAAAAATCGACGATGAAATATGCAGTGATCAGAAGTAAAACAAGAAGTGAACTTTGCGAAATATTGCGTGAGCAAAACGTTTATTTTGATCAAGATGCTACCATATACCAATTACGCACAGCAGTGAAGAAAATCATGGAAGGCACGCTCGAGCTAGGAAATATGGCGCCGACCGCAGACAAGACGATGCAAGCTGACATTTTCGAAGTCCCTGTTGAGCGCAAGATAGAGAGAGACAACCGTAGTGTACAACAAGCAGTAGAGGAGGTGTCAGAAAGAGATGACGAAATTGTGGAGAACGTTCGAGAACAATTTTTGCCGCGACAAGACAACGCTTGTCCATCGTCGACCGTACGATCAGATGAATATAAAGGAGAAGTGCTTCTCGCAAGCGCGTGGCTGATCTCAAATTGAGCGTACTGAAAACACAACGTGCTGCGAGATAAGATGGTCATCTATGACAAGGTCAGAAGAGCTCCTGGATTTGCCGCAAATCGTAGCGAAGGTATAAAAAAAGTAAATGTGAGTATGGCAGCAGGGCAGCAGCAAGGGGGTGGCGCAATGCGGTGCTACAACTGTCGGCAATTTGAACACGCTATGAAGGACTGTAGTCAGCCGAAGAGACCTGATGGAGCATGTTTCAATTGTTGGAGTCCCGGCCACCAATACTCGCAGTGCCCTAAAAGAAAGATGACCACGAAAATAGCTGCAGTTCAAGATGATGAGCAACCGGGAGAGAGAAACAACGACGACTTAGCGGCCGTTCAGCTAATAACCCTATGACTGCCGTTGTGTGAACAAAGAAGTGTCAGTATATTTAGTCTGTTTGACACGGGTAGCCCTGTAAGTTTTATCCATAAGTCTTTGATACCAAACTCGGTGACAATTGAAACCTATAATCAAACTAAAAAATACTATGGATTAGGTGGACAACCAATACCCATATGGGGAAAATTAAAGTGCCATATTGAACTTTACTCTAAAAGATATATAATTTTGTTAAACATTGTAGATGATAGCATGCTGCCTTTGCTTGTATTGTTGGGACGCGATGCCCTTAAAGTTATTGATGTAAAATTAGTTCACAAGAAAAATATCAACGCAAATCAGTACACACCGTTAAGTTCATTAAAGCAAAAAGAGATTTGTTCAACCTGCGCGTCCTTGTTCACCAAGCGTAAAAATAATAGTGATATAAGCGAATATGATGATCAATTAGAAAGTAGTGAGATAAGTAACCATTCTAACCTATTTAAAAATCAGAATTAAGAAAACTCAAGGAATGATCAAGTTATCAGCAAGGATATAAATCAACGTGATGAATTCAGTACATTTTGTGCGTCTGTAGAGATTGATGAGGAACAGCAGTTAAATGAAGGGCTAGAATTCGGTTCCGTTATGGCCGAAAAGTGCAGAGAAGTTATTTGGACCTATTATTTACATAAAGAATTTGACTTTAGAGCACAGCCGAAATATCAAATGCAGATTCGGGTAATAGAAACAACACCATTTCATTGTACTCCACGTCGTCTATCCTATCATGAAAGAGAGAAAGTAGCTGAAATAGTAGAGCATCTGTTAGAAAAGAAAGTAATCCGTCAAAGTGAGTCTCCTTATGCTTCTCCGTTGGTCCTAGTGAAAAAAAGTCAGGAGAACTTCGAATGTGTGTTGATTACCGTGGTCTAAATAAGCGAATCGTTATAGATAATTTCCCGTTGCCCCTTATTGAGGACTGTCTTGAGTTTTAAGAGAGTAAGTGCTGTTTTTCTATTATAGATTTTAAAAGTGGGTATTACCAAATAGCCGTAGAAGAAAAGTCGATACCGTACACATCGTTTGTGACACCGCAAGGACAGTATGAGTACCTGAGAATGCCCTTTGGGTTAAAGAATGGATCCGCTATTTTTCAGAGATTTATTTCGGAGTTGCTTAGAGACTTTATTAGAAACAAGAATATTGTAGTGTACATGGATGATATAATGGTAGCGACAAAAACAGTTGAGGAACAATTGGATATATTAAAAAGGTTATGTATTCGGTTTAGCGAGCAAAATTTAGAGATCAATCGGAAAAAGTGTAAGTTCATAAAACAAGATATTGAGTTCCTGGGGTACAAGGTTAATCAAAACGGAATAGTTCCTAGTGATTCCCATATCGAGGCTCTAAAAAATTACCCAGTTCCACAAAATGTAAAAGCACTGCACTCATGCCTCGGATTTTTTTCTTATTTTCGACGTTTCATGCTGTTCGTTGCGACGACAGCTAAACCTTTAGTGCAATTGCTCAAAGAAGGTGGTCCATTCCCTATGAATAGAGAGCAGGTGAGGACATTTGAAACTCTTAGGAATGCGTTAGCAAATCCTCCGGTATTAGCTATTTTTAGTCCAGATAGAGAAACGGAATTACATACAGACGCAAGCTCATATGGTTACGGTGCTATACTGATGCAGAGACAAGATGATGGAAAGATGCACCCTGTGTCCTATTATTCCGGAAAAACAACAGAAGCGGAATCTCGGTATCATAGTTTTGAACTAGAGACGTTGGCCATAATTTACGCATTGCGACGATTTAGAGCATATCTGGAGCATAGGTCTTTTAAAATAATCACGGATTGTAATTCGCTAGTACAGACGTTAACCAGAAAGTCGATTAGCCCTAAAATTGCGCGGTGGTCCTTAGAGTTAGAGAACTATGATTACTCCATCTTGCATAGGCCTGGGGCCAGTATGGCGCACGTTGATGAGTTGAGCAGACAAGATCAAGTAACGAATATGCTAGAGGACGACCATAGAGTCAAAACCGATTTTAAAAAAATTAGGTTTGGAAAACAGGAAAGGAGTGAGCATAGAGATACCGTAGAGAACCCAGTGCTTGAGTGTAGAGAATCAGGTGCAGTAGGAAGTAGAGTGAGAAACATGTTGAACTTTGATAGTAAAGAGAACCTTAGTAGTGATGATAGAGATATCGTAGAGAGTGTAGTGACCGAATGTAAGGAAATAGATGGATCGAAGCTTGAGATTAGAGATTTGAGTCAAAGTAGAGGAAGTGTTAACGATGTGGTGGGGGAGTAGAGTATATTCATTGTGGATATTCAGATAAAGAGAGCAAATGTGTTGAGGATATAGGGAGGGACCAGTTAGAGTTTTAGGAGGAAGGCTTATTGAAATCATGAATAGTTGGGGTAGTAGGTGCAACGCCAGAAGATGTCGATTTAATTTTGCAAACTGAACCGATGCGGGACAAGGAGGTAGTGAGGATTCGGAAAATGCTAGAGGATGGAATTGATGCAGATTTTGAAATGATAGACGGTATTGTATACAAAAGAAATGGGGAGAATAAACTGTGTTTCTACGTTCCGATATGTATGGAAGAACAATTGATAAGGCGGTCACATGAAAAACTGGGACATTTGGCAGTTGAAAAGTGTGTGAGTGACCTTTTGAGGACCTACTGGTTTCCGTCAATGAGAACTAAGGTTGCAAGGTTCATTAGAAACTGTCTACCGTGTATATTACACTCAATGCCTAAAACAATTCATAATAGAACGCTCCATAGTATTCCAAAGTCGTGTGTACCCTTTCATACCCTACATATTGATCATTTGGGTCCATTGCCGAGTATCAGATCTAAGCGAAAACACCTTCTTGTGGTAATACTTTTACTAAGTTTGTCAAATTGTTCCCGGTTAATAGTACCAGTAGGCGGGAAGCGAAGGATGCCCTAAGTAAATATTTTGATTTCTATAGTCGCCCCACTAGGATAACATCAGATCGGGGCACCTGTTTCACTTCGTTAGAGTTCTCTAGTTTTCTACAGGAAAGAGGGATAGAACACATTAAGGTAGCTACGGGTGCACCGCAGGCGAATGGTCAAGTTGAAAGGGTTAATCGTGTTCTGACTCCGATGTTAGGGAAATTGTCAGAACCCCTTGAGCAAGCCGATTGGTATAGGTTAATGAACAAGGTGGAGCATGCTATTAATAATGCTGTCAATAGTAGCACGAGGAAGACACCTAGTATATTATTATTTGGAATACCCCAGAAGGGACCGGTGGTAGATGAGTTAACCGAATACCTAGAGGAGAAGTTAGGTTCAGATCATAGGGAGTTAGAAACCATAAGAGAAACCGCAAGTGAAAACATACGGCGGTCACAGATAAGGAATGAAAAAATGTATGGTAATAAACATAGAGCCCCGATAAGGTATGAACCTGGTGATTATGTAGCCATCCGACATGTTGAGCTAGCACTCAAATATCGAGGACCTTACCGGATTAATAAAGTATTAAATAATGATCCTTATGAGGTTGTAGACATTGAGGATTGTCAATTAACACAGATGCCATTCCGAAGTGTACTTGAACCAGCAAGGCTTAAACCATGGGTAGAGTGTAAGGATAAAACCGTAACCTCATGCTGTTAGTGGACAAATAATTTAGTTGAGTTAAACAATACCGAAAATGAAAAGTTGTATGAAAAGTTCTACAAATTGTATTCCCTAGTATGTAGATCGGAGGCGATCTACAGTCAGGTTGGCCGAATGTAAGATATGAATATTATGTTAAAATTTACTTATCAATACTATTGTAAGAATGTATTATATATCGCGTGCACTCTACATATCGATACGAGTCGACGACAAGTATCGATATGTAGAGTGCACGCGATATATCGATACGAGTCGACGACAAGTATCGATATGTCAGGGCACACTTACTCTAAGTTTGACAATCACCGAATAAAGACATATATTACAACGAGCCATTAAAAGTTTACAGAAATAAAAAAAAACATAATTTTGTTGTAATGTAAATGTTATTTTACTGATTTCGGATTTATTCTATTGTTTAAGTTATAATACTTAAGCATTAATTCTAATGCTTGAGCTTTTTTAGCCGGTAACGTATGACACAGACATGTGTCAGGTCCATCAGTAGCATCGTCATCGCTCCAGGGACACAGCTTATAATGGAACCCAAACTTTGAACACTGCAGCTC
Organism: Drosophila affinis; assembly: GCA_037356375.1. NCBI lineage: Eukaryota > Metazoa > Arthropoda > Insecta > Diptera > Drosophilidae > Drosophila > Drosophila affinis. The sequence goes on from JAZHFB010000003.1 coordinate 21,850,143, forward strand.
CTTTTCCTCCAGATCCTACAAAATTATCATTAGGTTTTCCAGGGTAGTCACGTGTTCCTCGAAGATCATCTCTTCGAATTGCATCAAAAAAAGTTTGATTTGCTTTGCGTACATCTTACGACTGATGGGTGATGATGTTGATACTGATGTTGGTTCAAAGAGCAGGACTCTTTATATCCACACCTTTACACTTGTAATCTTATGTTTTATCTATGTGTATTGTAAATGGTTTCTTTTTACATGTGCATGCGTATACATATGTAATCCTTTTGTCATTATTTATTCTGTACATGGTTAGTTGTCTCTTCTTCTCTTACACAAATCAGATGTATTCCATTGAATTCTTTATTTATTCTTTACATATAAATTGGAAATGGGCAGTGCTATATCTAGTCATCTCTTTTCCTTTATATATAAGATGTGAAATTTCATGATCCTTCAATAACTTGAAGGGTGTTTTCGAGGAACACATATAACATAACTTTGGTAACATAACTTTTGGTTAAATAAAGGACTACTTTATTTCCAAATGATTTTTTTTTTCAGTTCACATCCTGTGATCTTGTACTCAAATCCTATACATAGATCCTCTACCTTGGTGTATCCAATCGCAGGCTTTATCTCGTTAAGTATCTCAAGGAAAGCCTAAGTACATACACATTTTATTAGACGCTTATAATTTTATATAAGAAAAAGAATAGTTTTTTTCATACCATTATTATAATAGAAAGTGTTCAAACTACTCACTGTTTTATACTAAATTATTAATTCAATATTACATGGTCTTTTATACACTCATTAGTACATAATTGAAAGATGAAAACCAATCGTTCTAATTATATAAAAGTCAGATGTCTTAATCTTAATTGTTTGTTGAGTAGGAATGAATAATATATACATGTACATATATACTTCAAATATTATAGTTTCATTTTCTGTCTACATAGTCAACATGAAAACGTTATATAAACAGAATGAAATGTATACCGTTTTGTAGCTATGATCATAACCTGAAATCATACATATATAAGGACTTCAGTTCTTTAGATGATTTAGTTTATTTTCAGTTCGAAATGAATGAGCATTTCATTGCGAGTTGTGTTGTGTAAAAAAATCTTTTAGTTCTCGTAATGGCCTGAAAAAACACACCTTAAAAGTCCACAAATTTAGTTATTCAAAATCAAAATCATCATTTTATCAATGTTGCTTATGTCCTGGTACTAAGCTGTTTTGGCTTAGATTTGATTTAAATATGCATATTTTATTGACGCATTATAACGAATTAAAGCAAATAAAAGAAAAATTAAATGCTAAGAAATAAAATAATCTGGACATTTCTTTAAATATATATGGCCTTAGATAAATTTACCTTATATAATAGAATAAGAAATTGAACCAATACCTTATATAATAGAATAAGAAATTGAACCAATAAATACACCTGTACCTGTATTCTACCTGAAATCCACTTATTCATTTTGTGTAATCCTAACTTGGAAAACCAGTTTCAAACGAATCCACTGATTCTCTTTGGGGGATGTAACGTGTAATAAGAAGAAGCGAAAATCAACCAATCAAAAGTAAAAAGAAATCATTGAAAATAAATATTGGATAAATGTAGTATTTTATTAATTATTTTTAGACAAAAATAGTCTGGCTGAGTCTGGCTGAGAGTCAAGATTTATGGGTGATTCCGGTTGTGAATTTACAAAAATGATCTAATGGTCGTCCATTTTTGTTCACAGCTCACTAGATTTTATAATAGCTTATAGCTGTGAGTAGATATTATATAGGCAACCAACTAGCACAGTGTTAGGAATACAAAAAACGTACAAAGAAAAAGAAAGTGAAAAAACGACTCTAGAACATTGAGGCCCTTAGGTTAGGTTAGGTTAGGTTACAGCGGCTGCCCGACTCACTGGGAGCCCAGCACACTTAGGCCGTTTCCGGCCTGTTGTGATACCGCGGGGGAATCTACCCCTTCTCGCATTGTGAGACCTAAGGTCAACCGTTGTCCCAGCCTGCACTTTTTATGAAGTTAGCTATCTTTCTGGGACATATGGTGGACACTACCGAAATGTCTGAAAGAAGGGCGAGCCCAAGTGCTGTAGCGTTCTTCTGCTGAGAGCTGGGCAAGAGCAGAACAGGTGTTCCACCGTTTCCTCCTCTTCCTCGTCTCTGCAGCTACGGCAAAAATCATTGTATGGGGCGCCCAGTCTATTAGCATGGGTACCTATTAACCAGTGCCCCGTTAGGGAGCGAATGACTGCGCTGCACCTTCGTCTGCCGAGCCTGCATAGCTCAGAGGTGCGCTTTCTATCTATGGTTGGCCATGTTTGCCGAGTTGTACGACAACGTGGTACTGATTGCCACTAGTTGTCTGTTAGTTGCTTATATTGCTCCTTTATTATGAGCCTACATGTGGCCATCGGCATACGAGTACCCTCCTTGTCTTGGAGAAGGGGGGTTGTAGTGCCATGTCTGGCCAGCTCGTCTGCAATACAGTTGCCCTCGATGTCCCGGTGGCCCGGGACCCATATAAGGCTGATAACAAATTGCTGAGCCATCTCGTGAAGAGATTTGCGGCAATCTTCAACAGTGGCCGAGTTTGCGGAGATCGCATTAAGCGATTTGGCTATCACTATAGATATTTACGCGGGTTACCATGGCGGTAGTTTCCTGAAGGCAGTTTAGGGCTTGCTTGATTGCAATGACCTCCGCTTGGAAGACGCTGCAGTGATCAGGGAGCCTAAAGGAGTGCCTGATGTTTAGCTGTTCGGAGTATATTCCTCCTCCGACCCTGTTGTCTAGTTTTGACCCATCTGTGCAGATATTTAGGGTCACTCCTGGGCCTGGGGGTCCCTCACTCCACTCGTCTCTGTGGGGGATAATTGCGTCGAAAGGGGTGTATGTGTATTCCCTTGGGACACAGTAGTCCGTTTTAGTGGGGACGGAACTGCTGTTTAATATCGAGGAGTGACCTGTGTGCTGTGGAGCCCATTGGTCGGAGTCTCTCAGACGTATTGCTGCCATCTGTGCCCTTTCTTTTCCTGCAAGGGCAAGGCTTTGGAGGTATAGAATGGCATCAAGCGCATCATTTGGAGTGGTGCGAAGAGCTCCGCTGATGCAAAGGGCGGTTGTTCGTTGAACTTTGTCGAGTTGTCTGGTGATCGTCCTTTTTGATAAGACCGGCCACCATACTGTAACTCCATAAAGTATTATTGGTCTAACTACCGCTAGATATATCCATTGGACTATACTTGAGTTCATGCCCCATTTCAAGCCAATAGCTTTTTTGCAAGTGTAGAGGGCTATCGTGGCCTTCTTCACTCTGTCTTTGATGTTCAGGTTCCAATTTAGCTTTTTGTCGATTACCAACCCTAAGTAACTGGCACTTTCGCTAAAGGAGAGCCTACATCCATTTAATACGGGTGGGTTTAGAGACGGAATCTTGTATTTACTTGTGAATAGCACAAGTTCTGTCTTTGAGGGATTAACTCCAAGACCTCGCGATTCTGTCCATCTTGACAGTCTCGTGAGCTTTGCGGTCATTAAGTCGCAGAGTGTTTGAGGGTATTTTCCCGAGAAGATAATTGCTACGTCGTCAGCGTATGCCACGACTTTACAACCCCCCCTTTTCAGGTCACATAGAATCTTGTGGAATGCTATGTTCCATAGAAGGGGGGATAGGACACTACCTTGCGGTGTGCCTCTACTGACATACCTTGTCTGAGTGGACGATCCCATCGATGATGTCACCGTCCTGCATGTGAGCAATTGATCAATGAGCATCACCAAGTGACGATCCACCCCAAGGTCAGTCAGCGCTTCCGTAATGGCACCCGGTATGACGTTGTTGAAAGCTCCCTCGATATCTAGAAAAACGATTAGAGAGTATTCTTTGAGGTATAGTGATTTCTCTATCCCCGAAATTACTTCGTGAAGTGCCGTTTCTGTGGATTTTCCTTTCCGGTAGGCATGCTGTTCTCATGACAACAATTGAGAATTTATATTTGTTCTCTGTTGAAGCCCGACGAGTCTCTCAAAGATTTTGAGATAGACTGATTGGTCTAAAGTCCTTTGGTGTCGAGTGCGTGACTTTACCTGCTTTAGGGATGAAGACTATTTTTGCCTTAAGCCAAGTGTGTGGTATTCTCCCCACTACCAGTATCTTCTTAAAGATACATTGCAGCCAGTTGATGGCCGTGTCTCCGGCTTTTTGTAATTGGGCCGGAATGATCTTGTTTGAACGGATCGAAACTGTTTATTGCCCAGTTTATGTTCCGTTTTGTAAAAATATGCTCCATTGAGGTAATCGAACCCTCACTAGGGAAGTGAGTGGGTCCATTGATGGAGCACCCTGGAAAATGAGTGTCGAGTAGAATGTGTACGATGGTACGTGGACTAACTCCAGTAAGGAGTCCCTACACATTCACCACCGCTTCTCTTTAGGTATCCCACCGAGGGGGTGTTTTGGAGAGGAACTTGCGCAGTCTTGCAGCTTCCGACTTTACCTCGATTTCAGAACAAAATTTTTGCCACGAGGCCCTTTTTGCCTATCTGATTTCTTTTTTGTATACAGCCAGACTATTTTTGTAATCTGCCCAGTGTTCTTCCCCGTTAGTGCTTTTGGGCCTGTTGAAGAGGGACCTGCTTTACCGTAGGATATATATATATGTTTTGACCACCAGGGTTTCTTTTTCCCCTTGTATTGCTTTAATGGGCATGCTGCCGTGAAAGCCGTGTTGCATGCTTTAGTGAACCTGTCCACTAGATGATTTAGATCGTGCTCTGTGTTCAGGCAGATTGATGCCTTGGAGGGAAGTAGTCTCTCCATTTCTGTGACATATTTTTCCCAGTTGGCTTTCCTAGGGTTAACAAAGACAGTGGGTTTTGGGCTCTTGAGAGATAATATAGGCTCGATTGTGAAGGGGCAGAGCCCCTCACAACAACATAACACCGACACACGTTTTGCTATGAATATTTTGTTATTTTAATTTTTATTACTTATTTTGTTTTCCCTAGTTCTTAGTATTTGATATTCATCATATTCGGTTAAGAAATAGACGTTAAAAATCCAAAACGGGAGAATGGCAAAGAGAGAGTGGCGAGACCGCAGCAGGGGGATCGCCGCAGCAGAAAGATCGCCACAATGGGGAGTGGATTTTGAGCAGTGAAAGGAACCAGAAGTGCGAGATCCGGAAAAAAAAATTTTCAAAGTGCCAGCAAGAAGAAAAGATCCACAGGAGCTGACAGACACGATTGTCAGGATGTTAGGAGGAGATTGCGGTTAAGCTGGTCTCGCGTAAGCGAGCTAGGGAATAGAATGGTGCGACAGGGACCCCTAATATAGAAAATAATTCCATAGTTAGACAAGGTAGGTTAATAAAGTGAATTGTTAGCAGCAAACTTGGAGTTTTTATATACATATATATCGATAATTTTCCTATATAGCCCGAAAGACCTCGATTTTTATCCCCTCCTTGCCGTATTGTGTGCCGAATCGATGCTCCCTCTGCATGCCGGGAACTCAGCCAGTGGAGTTGTACGCGGATGACACGACTTCCACGGACTGAGATTCCCCTCCCGTAGAAACACCTTCTCGTAGCCTTTCCTCATCCGCAGCTTGCTCCTTTCGCCTGTGCCCATGCCCGGTGTACCCTGAGCCCCATTCGCTGGCCACGAGTGGAGGGTACCACCTCCTGCAGGCTGCGTGCATACCGGATCCGAACCGACTACGCCATTCCACCGCACGCTCCTAGTCTAGGCCTCGGCCAAGGCATAGGTCTGCACCGCGCGTAGTGCGCATACCAGACATACCGCACCTCTCCTACACTTCGTCCGTCCGATCCCTCTCTGTGGTCCCCAGATAAAAATAATTCTGTACAGGGACCGGGCCTTGGACAGACTGAGAGGCTGTACCCCGGCCGGAGACAGGCACATCCTTACACGATGTACCTGTGGTCTGAAAAGGAATGGTCCGCCAGAACTTTCCAGCTCTTTACTATGTCTAACAGTTTGTGGGACACTAATGTTAACGGAATTTGTTAACATTAAAATAGGAATTTTTATCCCGTGCGACATGTCCAATGTAACATAGGTTTCAATTATATTAAAAAAAAATAAACGAGGGGGAACGTTGTGAGCCGCGGCAAAGGCCGCGGCTCTACCTTATACCCGGTACTCAGTCAGTATATACATACATACATATATGAGCTTGCGATTTATGCAATTTATTATATGTTCGCAAAAGTGACGAATTAAATTTTGGGCAAAAAAAAATATTTAAAAAAAAGAAATCAAATCATTTTTGGAATATTATACATGTTTCCATTTTTGCTTGCATATGCTTTTTAAATCTGCTTCTACCTTTTTACATGTAGATGTATTACTACATATTCGAGACTTACAATTGTTTGCGAGATAGAGAGGAAATGAGTAAGCGCTTGGCAAGCGTTGCGTAGCCACTGAAATTTAATTTGTTCCTTCTGGCTATAATAGTAGTTTGACCTGATCCAGATTTGGCAATCTTGTAGATACGCCTATTTTCCATGATTATGCGTTTTTGATTTTCTCTTATCTTAAAAATTGTGGATATCACATATATTCGTTCTTTGTGGGGGCGGACGAAGGCGTGTCAAAATTTTGGAATTTTGATTAATTTGATGAAATTTTGTGAAGTGATGTCACAAATGCTTGGATAGAAAGTTTGGTTGCTCTAGCTCTTATAGTCTCAGAAATCTAGGCGCTCATTTGGACGAATAGGCAAAACAGACAGGGGTCGCGTGTAAGAGAAACCGAGAGGGAACGATGACTTTCGAAATGGTTTTCTTCATTGTAGCTATATTAATAATTCGATCTGATCCAGATTCAACAATCTGATAGAAATGATTATTCTCTATGATTCTGCGTTTTTAGTTTTCTCGTATCTTCAAAATTGTGTATGCCACAGATTTTCGTCCTTTGTGGGGGCGAAATACACTTGGAGTAGTGTGATAACACAGGAGACTGGATACAAAACTTGGTTACTCTAGCTTTAATAGTCTCTGAGATATAGGCGCTAATGAAGAGAGACAGACGTACGGACAGACAGACAGACATGGCTTTATCGATTCGGCTATTGATGCTGATCAAGAATATATATACTTTGTGGGGTTGGAAACACTTCTTTCTGAGCGTTACACACGTCCGTTATCACCACAAATCTAATATACCCCTATACTATTCGAGTACCGGGTATAAAAATGGGATATCAGACGTAGAACGATTCCTTACAACAGCTAATGAAAAATTAAGGATATTAACAAGCGAAAACGACCCTGAAACAAAATATACAAAATTCGAGATAATCTTATATACTTATAATCATAAAAGAAAACATAACACTACAAACAGGACACCTGCCGACATATCCCTTTATGCAGGAACACCTGAATATAATACACAATTAAATAAAGAAAAGCAGATTAATAAATTGAATCAAAAACGTAACGATTACGTAAATAGACACAAGATTTAAGCAATCCCCATTAGTAAAGTCTAAGATAACGAATCCATTCAAAAAGACTGAAGAAATAACAAAGCTTGATGATTACGAAGAGTAAAATAGAGGCAGGAAAATAGCACATTACAAATCAAAATTCGAAAAGAAAAAGAAAACTTATAATAACAAATATAATAATTACAGACAATCAGAAGATAATAACGGGAATAATAAACCGCAACCTGATTAGATCAACGATCATAGTCATGTTCGCGATTCTATTGACAAATTGACAAAACGTCGAAATAAACCCAATAAAATCCCCGTATGGATATCTCATATTCAATACTGGAACGAGAAACATACCAATTAATTACGCTTATAACTATCTTACAATAAATATAACAAAAACTAAAGGAACTTATGCAAGCCTTATAGAAAAGGCTTACGATTTCAAAGAAGTAATTCAAATAATTCCACTTGTAACTTAATTTTAATTGTAGCTATCCGTTTATTCATCCATTCCTACAAACGATACCTTAAACGACGCCTAAATAATGTGTCTATATAAAACTAAAAATGTTAGACATAAAATATTTTTTTTCGACTTGTGAGGACCCATACTGGGACCTCACATGCTTATACGTGTATGGCCTTATAAATAGAGTATAATAAAGTCAGTCATAAATATATAAATAAGCTAGATTTATTAGTAGAATAACCGCCAGATGCCCAGATCACCCACACCCGAAAAACCAGCAGCAGACAAGCCAAAGCGAAGAACACACTCTGAAAACGGAGTGCGCGAAAGGAGAGAGAGAGAGAGAAAGAGCGGCCACTACCATAAGTGGCGCTCGGCCAGCTCGGCCGGAAAGCCGGTGCAGCGAAATCTCTCTCTTTCGGAAAAGTCCCGTTGACCCGAAAAGAACGGCAATGGGCCCAGGCCTGGGATCGACGCGCTCAATGGAAAAACCTAGAAGGAGTAGAAATCGAGAGGCCGTGGCGTGCGGTTGATATGAAAACGCGAGTGTGAAAACAAAAGTGTTGTGCGGAAGGAGAAAATTGAGGACAAAACCATAACGCAGACTACGCCGAGGGACCACGACGCAGACCCAGGAAGCCAAGGAGGCTAGAGAGGTCATGGGACATCGACGTTACACACGCGGGTGAGCTGGCTGATGGCCAAGACGGGAAAAGGGCTTAGAGTAGGTGTGCGGTGGGAGTAGTTAGGCTGAATCAATAAAACCCTCTTATGCATATACATATATTCCTAAACAAACCTCTCTTTTTGCTCGTCGCTCGTGTGGTCGGCGTCCCGGCTGCAACACCTATTTCCCTGCCGATATCGGGAGTGATACGTCTTCCTCCCTCTCCTCCTCCCAGTGCGTGGCCTGCTTCCTTCTCTGGCAACAGGGGATTTACCCTGCTGGAGTCGGTTTCGGTCTACGCCCTTCCTTTCCCATCCCGATACAGTCTGCCTTACTGGCGGGTTCACGCTCCCCTGCCGTCCCCCGGCGTATGCATTTCGCTCCGGTTTTGGCAACAGGGGATTTACCCTGCCGAGACTGGGATCTGGTGCGCCGCCGGGATCGCTGGGCCTCGCGGGGACCATGTCTTTCCCCTCGTCCCTAAGTTATATCTCGAAGGTCACGCCGTTGGCGGTGACTCGGTAGCCCCCTATGAAATAACACGCCCTCCAATCTCAATAGTCCCAGCAACTTATAAATAAACTGTAAGTGACCCTGGACAGACTGAGATGTGTACCCCAGCCTCAGATCACTACCTTACAGATGGCGCCCGAGCAGGGACTGTTGAGACAATTTAGTAGATCGATTTCTGGAGGATTCCACCCTTCGTGGCCTAAAGACCCATAAGCATATCATATAGGTAGCATCGCATATACCCGAGAAGAAACTTGTAGGGGAGTAGTAGCAAAACGTGGTATCGAGGTACAGCCCCGCAGCCGGCAAGTAGTGCTAAAACCTGTGCGATCCCCGTTATTTGAAGCTGGAGAGAGAGAGAGGGAGAAAACCCACACGTCGAGACATAGCCCAGCCGACAAGCAGAGCAGAATGTGATAACCGTTATGTATATGAACGTAGGAGAGGCGACGGATAGTCGCAGCGCAGAGGACAAAAGACAAAATTAGAACGAGACGTAATCGACGTTACATCGTGAAGGAGAGAGAGTAGCTCCAGACTCAGGGGGTGTACTGAAAGCCGTTAGGCGCAGCATTTTTGCCGTTTTCCTTCCTGACACTACCCGCACCCTACGATCTTCGTCTACCTATCTAGCCATTCGTCCCTAGCTTGCCCGCGTGGTGTTCTCGGACGATTCCGAGACGTCGACAGCGGCAGAGGCTCGACCGCGGCAGAGGCTCGACCGCGCATTCAAGTCTAATATAAGCTGGGCCGCCGGGGATAGGGGGACAGTGCTTTCTAGCCATCGGTCCGCATACAACGTACACAGTGCTTCCTAGCCTTCGGTCCGCATACAACGTACACAGTGCTTCCTAGCCATCGGTCCGCATACAATGTACACAGTGCTTCCTAGCCTTCGTGAATACTCAACAGCAATCTACGCCCGTGCCCCGCCCGTTACAAACGCCTCTCTCCGCGAGCCGCGCCTGAGTTCCGTCTCGTGTCAAACCCTACGTGGCACCGAACGTAGTCAGACTCTGCCAGTAAAGTCCGCTACGAGCCCACATGTACTCTGACTTCACAAGCCCACGTGTATCCCGGCCTCTCGTCTAAGATAGATCTTCGGTACAGCGACTGCGAATAAGCCCGTCGTGTCTTCGCCCTTGCAAAGTCCTGGCCCCAGCTTTTCGGCGTAACGCGTGTCTGGATACGGAAAAACCACCACCCCCCGGTGTACCGATCTCCACAGTTTCAACGTCAACGTGACAGCATCGAGACAAGCTCAGCATGGGAGTCAGGTGGATCTCCGTCAGACGCAAGAACGAGTTGGAAGCGATTACTTCCGAGTTCGGCATAGACAGTTCTGGGACGGTCGAAGAATTGAGATGCCGGCTAGCGGCTTTCGCGAACAAGGACGATCTATCCGCTGCAGAGCGCTCGAGGCTCAACGACTTGGAGGCGCAGTACGGGAACGTATTTCCAACGACCCAAGGAGACATTTAAAACTTACCTCGTAGACATACGCCTAATGATGCAACGCGCCGGGTATACCGAAGCCCAGGAGCTGGAGCGTATTTACGAGAATATGCTTCCGGAGTACCAGTTATTCACAAGACGGAAGGACTTTGGCACCCTAGCGGAACTGACACAACTAGTCGTAAACTTCGAGGTAACGCGTAGTAAGGGGCCATCGGAGCTGACAGGATTTCCATACCCAGTCTTAGACGCACATTCCTCGGAATCTTCAGGGCCTGCGGCTAGCCGACAGGGACTCGGGGGTCATGCGACCACACGTACACAAGATCTTCGACAGGACAGAACATCTTCAAGGGACTGGCCCGTGGACACATAGCCACCAGATGCTCGACACGGAAACACCATTGAGGATGCGGACGCTGCAATCGACGTACAACATGCCTGCCGGAATTGCGGAGGACCCTGATACTTCTCCAGAGAGTGTAAGCAACCTCGCGTCTTGTATTGCTGGGACTGCGGCCGTCGGGGATTACGAACCATCGATTGTTGTCGCAGGACTTCGTCGGGAAACGGACGGGCGCTTCACTCGGTAGGGGACTGTGTGAAGAACGCCGTTCCTACCCCAAGACAGTAAAGGAAACCCTACGACTAGAGAAAGGACGGATTCGCGCTCTAGAACGAAAAGCTCTAGAACTGGACGATGGACAAAGTATAAAACAGGTGCGGACAACGATCAGGTTGGCGGACGGATCTCTCAGGGAATTGACTCAAGCGCTGATGGCGGACATACGAATGGGAACGCAGCAAGTGAAGATGCCGGTATTAGTAATGAAGGATGTACTGGACGACGTTCTCCTTGATATGGATTTTCTATGTGGAATCAACGCGACTTTGCAGTGTGGTGGAGCTCTACTGCGCTTGGAATTCCGACATGGCCAGGACTACGGGACTCAAGACCTGTCAGCCGCCCCGGGCCCGGAGCAACTCACGATGGATAACACCCAGGCGGATAGCAGCGACGCGATTATCAGGCAGCATGAACTTGCGAGGAACGACGCACCAAACGAGGCCTGCGTGGCGGCTCCTTCGAGGGATTCCCAGCATTCGCATGAGACCCCGATCCAGACAGTATACTGCCTTCGGTGGACTTCAGTACTTCCCAGCATCGACATCAACGCCATGCAGAGAAACCCTATCCGGATGCACAAGAGCCAGCGGTCGACCGAGAGACAAGTGCGGTTCCAACTAGAGACGGGCGATGGAGAACCACAGTGGGCAGGGATCAGCGAACGTAAGCAGACGCAAGGAACAACAGTGGCCACTGTGAGTATTCCCCGATTGCCTGACTGCCCAGCCCCTATACCCGTATCCGAAAGCAGAGAACCAATAGAGCCGTGGGTTGCCGACTTTTTGCAACAAGAACTGCGGAAATTCGACGGCCTCACCGGGGTATCCAACATAGCGGAACATTCTATCTTAATGCGTGATGACAAACCAATAAAACAGCGCTACTATCCAAAAAATCCTGCCATGCAAGCTATCATTAATAAACAGGTCGACGAATTGCTCAGAGACGGACACATTGAACCCTCAAAGAGTCCCCATAGCGCCCCTATTGTTCTTGTTGGTAAGAAAACGGGGGATATCAGGATGTGCGTCGACTTTCGACAATTGAATGCGCGATCAGTTGCCGACGCGTATCCTCTTCCAAAGATTCAGCACATATTGCAAAAGTTGAGGTGTGCCAAGTACATATCAACCCTCGACCTGAAAAGTGGCTATTGGCAAATCCCAGTGGCCCCAAACAGCCGCGAATGCACAGCCTTCACCGTGCCGGGCCGTGGTTTATTTCATTGGAAGGTGATGCCCTTTAGCCTTCACTCTGCCTCCGCTACCTTCCAACGGGCGCTGGATAGTGTGATCGGCCCGGATATGGAACCACATGCATTCGCCTATTTCGACGACATAATCGTCATCGGCACCACGTTGGAGGACCATGTACAGCACCTAGGCGAGGTTTTCCACCGACTACGCAAAGCCAATCTCCGGCTCAATAGGGAAAAATGTAGTTTCTTCCAAAGCAGCCTAAAATACCTAGGGCATGTGGTCAGCAGGGATGGGATACACACAGATCCTGACAAGGTCGCTGCAGTACGCAATCTCAAACCCCCTACGTGCGTCAAAGAACTTCGTCGATGCCTTGGTATCGCCTCTTGGTACCGACGGTTTGTACCCCACTCTTCCCGGATAGCGGAACCCATGACCGCTCTACTCAGAAAGGGCCAACAGTGGCAATGGTCGGACGAACAGACGCGAGCCTTTGAAGAGCTAAAGACCAGTTTAACGGAAGCACCGGTCCTCGCCTGCCCCGACTTTCAGGAACAATTCACATTGCAAACCGACGCTAGCGAACACGGCTTAGGAGCCGTCCTTACGCAAAAAATAAAGGGAGAAGAGCGAGTGATAGCATACGCGAGTCGACGTTTGTCCAAAGCCGAGGAAAACTACTCCGTCACCGAGAAGGAGTGCTTGGCCATCGTGTGGGCCATCCGCAAACTGCGATGCTATTTGGAAGGGTACTGGTTCGTGGTGGTTACAGACCACCTCGCCCTCAAATGGATAAACTCTATCGACAACCCCACGGGACGGATAGCGCGCTGGGCCCTGGAACTGCAGCAGTACCAATTCGACGTCCACTACCGTCGAGGGAAGCAGAACGTAGTAGCAGATGCACTTTCGCGCCAACCGTTGGAGTTGCTACAGCAAGCTCTAGAAGAAAGACCGCAGTGCAAATGGATCCGGAAAATGTTGACTAGAATCGAGACGCAGCCGGGTAAATATGACGATTACCGAAGAGAGGGTGGACAACTGTATCGGCGCCTGGGCACCGTGCCTGAAGAGGAGGAATCTACCCCATGGAAACTCTGCGTGGCGACTGAACACCGGTGACGGGTCTTAGAAAAGTGCCACGATCACCCCACAGCAGGACACTTGGGGATTAGGAAGACAAGCACAAGGGTCGCCCAGAAGTATTACTGGCCCGGCCAATTTAGGGAAGTCGCCAGATACGTTCGCAAATGCCCGGTGTGCCAGAAGTACAAAGTAAGCCAGTTCAAACCAGCGGGGCAAATGTTCACCAGGCAGGTAGATGAGCCCTTTGCCATGCTATGCGCCGATTTTGTTGGGCCGTTACCCCGCTCCAAGCATGGAAACACCGTACTTCTCGTTTTCTTCGACGTATTCAGCAAGTGGGTAGAGCTTGTGCCTCTACGTAAGGCAACGACACCGCATCTGGAGAGATCGTTCCGAGAGAGAATCCTCAGCCGCTTCGGGACACCTCGTACCTTTGTTTGCGACAACGGGCCGCAGTTCGTTAGTCGATCGTTCAAGGCGTTCTGTAAGAAACTGGGGATGGAGCTTCACCACACTGCCCCGTACACCCCCCAACAAAACCTCACCGAACGCGCCAATCGTACTGTTAAAACAATGATAGCCCAATACATTGATGGCAGACAGAATACTTGGGACGAGCTCTTACCAGAGATTACACTCGCAATTAACTCCAGCGTATCTGATTCCACCAGATTTAGTCCTGCGTTTCTAATCCAAGGCCGCGAACCGAGGCTTCCGGGCACGCTGTATGACGAGGTCACTCCAGGAACAGGGTCTAGTATCGTTGACCCGGAGACCAAAGCCCAAGGGATGAGAGAGGTATTCCAGATAGTAAAGGCTAACGGCGACGGAGCATCCGAGGAGCAAAAGCGCCTCTACAATCTCCGCCGCCGGGAATGGAAACCAGCTATCGGATCCCTAGTACTACTACGACGCCACGTACTGTCCAAAGCATTGGAAGGCTTTGCCTCCAAATTGGCCTCGAAATTCGAGGGGCCCTACCGGGTAACCCAGATTCTTTCTCCAAACCTTGTTCAATTGCAGGTGCTAAAGGGACGTAAACACCGCTCGGCCAGCTTAAAGGACCTGAAAGCATTTCATCAAGCCATCGACGGTGACGAAGGAAGCGAAGGAGACGACTCGTTCCAACTCGATCACTCCATCCAGCCGGAGGGTCTTGACGGACTGAGCCAATCAACTGGAGGACAACCCCGACGACGATTCTCCGCTGGCGGCCCCTAGTAATGCCCGTACACCGGAACGCGGAAGCCCAGTACAAGACTACTACGACGACCACAGGGGCGGCACCTACGACTACGCGGGACCCTACGCATCACCTAGCGACAACCACAGCGGACCCTTTGGACAAGGTTGACACACACACTCTCTAACGTCACGGACCGGACCGGCCATCCGCCCCCTTAGGATACATTTAGGATATCGATACGAATCCCTTTGTAAATCCACCTTAAGCTTATAACAGTTCCGCCGCACTTGTAGGGTATCAGGGTAAATCATAGTTATAGTCAATAAGCTTATTATAATCCACAGCTCAGCGAACGCGAAGGATCCCTGCCGACGAAGCGGCACGTCCAAAGACAAGTCCGAACCCGACATCGACTGGGAGATCATCGAGGAACTGTTCCTTCGCCCCACTCCACGATTCTACCGCATCAACCCCGAGGTACTCAGCTGGGAAAATCTAAGCGGAGAAATTACGAACTGGACCTACATCAACGCACCAGACGCCACTGACATTCTCGCTGGCCCATGTCGCATCAGCACACCAGACGCCATCGACGCTCACGCTGATCCAGGCGGCATCAGCGCACCAGACGCCATCGACGTTCACGCTGATCCAGGCGGCATCAGCGCACCAGACGCCACCGACGTTCCCGCTGACCCATGCGGCATCAGCGCACCAGACGCCATCGACGTTCACGCTGATCCAGGCGGCATCAACGCACCAGACGTCATCGACGCTCACGCTGATCCAGGCGGCATCAGCGCACCAGACGCCATCGACGCTCACGCTGACCCATGTCGCATCAGCGCACCAGACGCCATCGACGCTCACGCTGACCCCGGCGGCATCAGCGCGCTAGACATCAACGACATTCACGCTGGCCCATGTCGCATCAGCGCACCAGACAACAACTACACTCACACCGGCCCATGTTGTGTCCACGCGGCGGGCGACATCAACGCCCAGGGCCCAGGACACCTTGGCGCACCAAACGCCACCGACGTTCCCGCTGACCCAGGCTACGTCGACGCAGCCGACGTCACCGACCTCCTAGGCCCCAGCCACGTCCACGCTGCAGAAACCATCGACCGAATCTACGCCGAAGTAGCAGGAGCTATCCCCTCCATGCCCACAAGCCTACCGTGCTTGGACATACTAGTGGACCACACAAGATCGGAACCGTCAGAGTTCGAGCGGGAGGTGCTCCGTTGGGAAGAGCCTCCGCTCCCGACCTTCGGGGTTCTTGACGTGCCTCACCTCCTCGGGCTAATAGACGGTCTCGACGCCACCTACGAGTACTCTGAACTCCCGGACGTCGGCGTCCTTGACGCAGTCCTACATTCCGGCGCCGCTAGTCCCGAGACATCTGAGACTACCACCCCCACGCCCGGCATTGAATGGGTGACCGGAGAAGAGGCCTGGAGAGTGCGCACGCCCAGCGGCAGGATCCCGGCGACCCTGAAATCGAGGCTCCTAGCGCAGTTGGATAACCCAAGACGTAAGGAAGTTCGATTCCTAGTGGACACTGATGGTGCCTTTTTCCAGGTCCACATCAGCAAAACGAACAAAGTGACCATTCGTTCACGGGCCCCCCAAAGTAAGGAGGGGGTGTGAGGACCCATACTGGGACCTCACATGCTTATACGTGTATGGCCTTATAAATAGAGTATAATAAAGTCAGTCATAAATATATAAATAAGCTAGATTTATTAGTAGAATAACCGCCAGATGCCCAGATCACCCACACCCGAAAAACCAGCAGCAGACAAGCCAAAGCGAAGAACACACTCTGAAAACGGAGTGCGCAAAAGGAGAGCGAGAGAGAGATAGAGAGAGAGAGAGAGAGCGGCCACTACCATAAGTGGCGCTCGGCCAGCCGTGTAGGCGAAAGAGATCCGCGAAAGCCGGTGCAGCGAAATCTCTCTCTTTCGGAAAAGTCCCGTTGACCCGAAAAGAACGGCAATGGGCCCAGGCCTGGGATCGACGCGCTCAATGGAAAAACCTAGAAGGAGTAGAAATCGAGAGGCCGTGGCGTGCGGTTGATATGAAAACGCGAGTGTGAAAACAAAAGTGTTGTGCGGAAGGAGAAAATTGAGGACAAAACCATAACGCAGACTACGCCGAGGGACCACGACGCAGACCCAGGAAGCCAAGGAGGCTAGAGAGGTCATGGGACATCGACGTTACACACGCGGGTGAGCTGGCTGATGGCCAAGACGGGAAAAGGGCTTAGAGTAGGTGTGCGGTGGGAGTAGTTAGGCTGAATCAATAAAACCCTCTTATGCATATACATATATTCCTAAACAAACCTCTCTTTTTGCTCGTCGCTCGTGTGGTCGGCGTCCCGGCTGCAACACCTATTTCCCTGCCGATATCGGGAGTGATACGTCTTCCTCCCTCTCCTCCTCCCAGTGCGTGGCCTGCTTCCTTCTCTGGCAACAGGGGATTTACCCTGCTGGAGTCGGTTTCGGTCTACGCCCTTCCTTTCCCATCCCGATACAGTCTGCCTTACTGGCGGGTTCACGCTCCCCTGCCGTCCCCCGGCGTATGCATTTCGCTCCGGTTTTGGCAACAGGGGATTTACCCTGCCGAGACTGGGATCTGGTGCGCCGCCGGGATCGCTGGGCCTCGCGGGGACCATGTCTTTCCCCTCGTCCCTAAGTTATATCTCGAAGGTCACGCCGTTGGCGGTGACTCGGTAGCCCCCTATGAAATAACACGCCCTCCAATCTCAATAGTCCCAGCAACTTATAAATAAACTGTAAGTGACCCTGGACAGACTGAGATGTGTACCCCAGCCTCAGATCACTACCTTACAGACTTTTCTTGAGTTTTTAAAGTCAAAATTTTGCGTGAAAATACCAAAAATAATGATTAAATCTGAATAGTAGCTATAATATAGGCAACCAACTATAGGACAGTGTTAGGAATACAAAAAACAGACAAAGAAAAAGAAAGTGAAAAAACGACTCTAGAACATTGAGGCCCTTAAAAGAAATACATTAAAAAAACTACCTCTAAACTATTACCAGATTCATTTCAAAGGGATGCAACACCTGTTTGAGGGTTGTTTGAATCGTCACATGAAACCAATCGAGCAAACCGGTCCATCATAAATGTGAGGGAGGAGAGAGTATAGTGAGAGGTAAAATAAATAAAAGGGAGGAGAGAGAGTGTAAGTGAGAGGATCGAGATCTATTTGGGAGTCTCATTAGACAGGAGTGAAAGATGACTGGGATTAAAGTTAGTTCACATTTTCGCCGATAGGGGGCGCAAGTAGGGGGGCAAGTACTAATGAAAAGTTATTCCGCTTTTTAGGTGCCGGCTATTTACTATTTGATTATCCTGTCCATATCCGTTTCACTCTTAATGTGTAATCAAACCTCTTTACGGATATTTAAATACTCTTTTCATAAAAAATCTATTATCATAATACAATGTAAATAAAATATCCTATATGTATTTTGACATGATCATACAGCCCCCTCTATGTTAGGTCATCGATGATCTCATCTTGTATTTTTGACATGATCATACAACCCCCTCTATGTTATGTCATCGACGATCTTATCAACAGATGGCGCCACCGGCACCTAAAAGCCGGAATCCCTTTTCATTACTACTTTGAATCTTAATATCTTCCAGACGTTAAGCTGCAGGAACAAACTGTCTGTGTTGGATCTATAGCTGGTTTTGTCAGCTTATGAAAACTGCAAGGTTCATTATAAACCGTTATAAGAGACTTAAGTCATGTGAAAAATAGAAGCACAACAAAATTTTAAAAAAACAACTATACCTAGTGTTCGGGCCAGCCGCTAAACAGCAGGGCTAACTTAGAAGTATACATATTTAGAATATTCAGGGCACTGTAAACACCAACATTCAGCGTCGCTGCTGCGCTCTCCCTCTGTAAAGGGCGCTCTGCAGCCGCCGCTTCGGCTCTAGCTTTGTTTAGCCGACGGTGCCAATTTTTAGTAACCTCCCTGCGCATTGATTGCATTTGGATCTCGATTGTACATTTATCTAGCCGATAGATAAATAAAGAGCAAGCAATCGGTTTCCGCTAGACCCCAGCATAAATAAACGCTATTAAATTAGAACAATTTGTATTATCATTTTGGATGCAAATAGGTGCCAAAAAAGCTTGGCATCTCAAACATTGCTGACCCGTAATGTAATTATAGACATTGGCTAATCGCGTTTCGTGTAAGAGCGTTTAAATTGAACAATATATTCGGTTTTGTGCAGTTTAACCACAAACCAATACATTTGTGCAGAATAAAAACGGTTTATGTGCAAATTCAGTGAGAGTGCGGTCGTCTGAGATTCCGTTAGTTTAATCGTGGAATCTCTCAATCTCAGCTCAGCCGCAGGCGCGGTTAGTGACTTTTCGTGTCTCTCGTTCTCGCTCCAGCTTCTGTGCACCGTCGCATGATCGTCAAGTCTCTCATTCTCTGCACAACTGCAGCAACGGTTTCGACTTTTCGTGCCTTCTCTCTTTCTCGATTCTATACGCTGGCGCTTAAACGGCTATCTATTCTCCGTTGTTTCGTTGCATTTCGCACCGTTAAACATGGAAAGCAATCCAAATACAGGCGCGGCCGAAAATGTGACGGCTAATAACAGGCTGAGTCTTTATAAACGTAAAGATCAGTCTTTATATGATCGAATAAGTGGGCTCGGCGAATCATTCGCTGGCAATAAGGTCGATAATTTGAACGTCACGGAAATCGACGTTCGTATCGACATGCTGGCAGAAATTCGAGAGGAATTTAATAAGGCCCATAATGAACTGGAAGCGCTCAATCAAGATGAGATTGGGAGTGAGATGCGCAATAACTTTGATATGCTCTTCATATCGTTGAAGGCTGAGCTACTGGCTGCTCTCAAACTAGGCCACTCGCGCGCTGCTGCCAAGTCGACTACCCTACCAAACCATTCTGGACACAGTACAATCGTCATGGCTCACATGCAGCGACTTCCTGAGCTAAAAATACCCAAGTTTTCCGGTGGATACGTCGAATATTCGGACTTTATGGCAACTATCTAGTGCCAATTATCGTGTGGTGCTGGATATACTTAATAAACGTTTCAGTAACAAACGACTTGTTTTTCAGGCACACATCACGAAGATTCGTGGGCTCAAGAGAGTGGATTCGTCATCTCCTAAAAAGCTTCGGGAGTTTTCGGATGCAGTCAATTTGCATACGTGTGCCTTGCAGACGTTGGGAACGGATTTGGAGATATCCAATTGCATGATAATCAACTTGCTGCTGCAGAAGTTGAACACTAAAACGCAAATTAAATGGGAAGAACACCTGCCGTCGGATGCCAAACCTACAGCAAAGGAGTTCTACGAATACTTGGAGAAGCGGTGCCAGAAAATGGAGAATTTGGAATACGCTACAGCGGCACCCGCTAGTAGCGCTCAGGTGGGAAAAAACCATAATTCTCATTTAAAGAAAACCTTTGTTGCCTCCAATTCTTCCACCGACTCGTCTGGATGCAGTTTTTGCCGTTCTGCGGGACATGGTATATATTCCTGCAAGATATTCGGGAATTTGTCTCCGCCACAAAGAAGAAGCTTTCCCTCCGTATCAATTGCCTGAAGGCGGGGCATCGGACTCGTGCATGCAACAGTGGAAAATGTCGAGTGTGCGGTGGGAGGCATCATAGTTTGTTGCATTTCGAAAATCTGCAATCCACAACTCAAGGCTCCCCAGATCTTTCTCCCCCAGCTCTAACGCTCCAACCAGACGCTATTTCTGCCACACAGGATTCTGTTAGCAGTTCACCTTCCCCTGCTTCCACCTCTCTTGCTGTCCAAGGTCTTCAATCCGATGTTGTGCTTCTGGCTACCGCTGTGGATCTTAGTTAGGATTAACTAGGATTTTAGTTCCTTCTCGTGCCATACTAGATTCAGGATATCAACTTCATCTCATCATATCCAGGTTCGCCCATCAGCTTCAGCTTAGGAGAACTCAATCGTCCGCACTTGTCTATGTTTCGAAACTTGTGCGGACGCCATTTTGAGTTCCAAGGAAGAATTAGATCGTGAGGTGCATTTCGTAGACCACTTCTCACGTTTGCCATCAGGGGACTATTCAGTTCGTCTGCCGTTAAAGGATAATGGTGATCGCTTAGGGGAATCTTACACTCAGGCGCACCTTCGATTCATCAATTTGGAGCGAAAGTTGAATCGTGATACTACACTCAAGGAGCGGTACTCTGCCTTTATGAGAACCCTGATTCTCGTAGTCTCTGCAAATATTTCCACTCGTCAAGACACCGCTGACACACCACTGTCCACTCATTAGACACCGTCACATATGGCACTAGAGCTGCATCATTTTAAGCAGTTCGCGCAATGCACCAGCTGCCCATTGACGAGGGTAAGTCCTACCCTCTTGGCTCAACTGCTCTGCAACAGGATTTTTACGTGGATAATCTCATCTCGGGCGGCAACTCTGTCGCTGAGGTCATGGAAAAGATGCATAATTTTAAGCTTAGTAAATGGTGCTTTAGCCATTAGGAAGTTCTTGAAGGAACGCCTGAAGATGACAGAGAGAAATACTTAAAGTTCCATGATGGAAGTGATATAACAAAAACTCTTGGCTTAGCATGGGATTCTGCATTAGATCAGCTGCTTTTTGCCTTGTCCGCGCTGGAAACAAATTCGAAGCACTCCAAGTGATCGGTTTTATCTACGATTACTCGTTTCTACGACACTCTTGGCTTGATAAATCCCGTTATTTTCAGGTGCAAAATCTTCCTTCAGCAGCTTTGGAGAGAAAATTTGGATTGGGGTGAAAGCCTAGCCTCAGCGTTGCAATTCATAGCAATTTATCTTGGATGGACTTGTCAAGTATCACGCGGATTGAAAAATCTAGTAATTTCTAGATTTTAAACAATTTTCAAACGACTAAAGTAAGACGCGGTTTTTTCTGTAAATCAATAGGGTTTTATTTGGCAAACGAATGCAGTGGCTTTGGGCGTACTTCGACAAGTGAAGTGCCGTCCCATTCCACTCTTTTGGCGACCCACCGTCGGCCGCCCGCAACCCAATTCGCCGTCGGCAATCGTGCAGATCGGCTTGCGGGTCACCCGAAGATGGAGCGACTCTTTTGGCGTCCGCTCCTTTCTTAAACCACTCCAACATTCCGGCCCCGCTGAAGAGCTCCGGTCTTCAGCACGTTGGAAGTGGTGCAAGCTTGTGGACTGGCCGTTTAATGACGCCGGCTGGCGTTCGTACTTCGGCCACCCGCACCTTGCCGTCCTCTCCAGTTATTGCGCGCGTTACGCGCTCCGTTGTCCATCGTTGCGGGGGGGTGTTGTCGTCGTGCACCAGCACGACTGTCCCTTCGGCCAGATTGGCCTCGCCTCTGCTCCACTGGGCTCGCTGCTGCAGGCTGAGGAGGTAGTCGCTGGACCACTTGCGCCAAAAGCGCAGTTTGAGCTCCAACAACAGTCGCCACCGCTTCAAGTATCCGGGTGCGGGCTTGTTGTTGGGCTCTCCGGGCGTGGATCCGTGCAGCAGGCCCAGCAGAGGTTGGCCGATGAGCAAGTGCCCAGGTGTGATGGCCTCCCCGTCGTTCGGATCGCTGGTGTCCGCCACGAGGGGCCTGGAATTGAGCAACGCTTCTACCTCCACGAGGTGTGTGCTCAACTCGTCCGGCGTGAGGTTGGCGTCGCCTGCCCCTCGTACCAGCCTGTGTTTGGCCGCCTTGACTGCTGCTTCCCACAGCCCGCCGAAGTGCGGTGATCTCGAAGGGATGAAGCACCAGGTCACGGCTCTCTCCGCTGCGTAGTCCTGCAGGCTCTCCTTGCTCCGGGTGAATGCCGCTTGGAGCTCCCTCAGCACGTTGCTCGCTCCCAAGAAATTCGTCGCGTTGTCGCTGACCATCTTCTCCGGCAGTCCCCGTCTCCCAACGAACCTTTTAAATACATTTAGAAACGCGTCAGTTGAAAGGTCTGAGACAAGTTCTAGATGGACTGCCTTTGAGGCGAAACAAACAAAAACGGCAACGTACATTTTAACGGGTGGTCTACCTCTAATTCTATAGCTTACGTAGAATGGCCCACAGAAATCTACGCCAGATACTCTGAACGGCCGACCCTCACGAAGGCGGTCAGCTGGCAAATTTCCCATTATTTGTCCCAACAACTTTGGCTTGTAGCGAAAACAGTGTACGCATCTTCTAACATGCGCTGTACACACGCTTCGGGCATTGATCACCCAAACTTGCTGCCTCAGCAATCCCACACGAACCTTTGCACCAGCATGGTAGTGCCTAAGGTGCAAATGCCTGACCAAAAGGCTGACCAATTCAGATCCCTTTGGTAGCAACAGAGGGAATTTGGCGTCGTATGCGATAGGGCCGTGTAGCAAGCGCCCTCCTACTCGAATTAACTTAAATTTGATGCCATTTTCATCAAACTCGTGGACAAATGGATTTAATGACTGCAGCATCGGAGCTAATGCTGCCGATTTTTCCAATAACCTATACTCAGCGCTGTATGTTGTGCTTTGTACGACTGCGATCAGCTTTAAAAACGCAATGTTCCTTTCTGCCGCAGATACAAGATGCGAATCACCTTTAAGCTGCTTGAAACAGAATCGAAGCACGTAGGCCATTATGCGGACCAACTTAGAAAACCTCGATTGCCGGTTGATTAATTGCACAATGCGATTAGATTCAGCATCAGGTACCCCAAGCGCACATACCACTGCACTTTTCTTATCTTCAGAAGTTTTCACTTCTGACGCTATCTCGAACTGATGATGTTGAGGCCATCGATCCTTTTCTGCCATTAAAAAGCTTGGCCCATTGAACCACAAGGAGCTCACAATGTCGTCAACATCTGTTCCCCTTGAAACCAAGTCTGCTGGATTAGCATCCGTTGGAACGTGACGCCATACGACTCCAGTTGACAATTCTTGGCATTCTGCGACCCGATTCGCGACGAATGTACTCAACGTACCCGAATCACGCTGCAACCAATATAACGTGATCTGCGAATCTGACCAGAAGTTTACGCTTTCTATTGTGAATTTGGTCATTGTTGTCGACACTTGTTGCCAGAGTTTGGCCAGTAATAGTGCTGCACAAAGCTCTAACCGGGGTATTGTTTTTACGCTCAGCGGAGCTACCCTCGACTTTGCCGTGAGCAATGACACGCGAACGTCTTCGTCGTTGCACGTTCGTACGTATATACAGCAACCGTAGGCGTGACTGGATGCGCCAGCAAAGCCGTGAATTTGAACCCCTTTGTACAGCGTCAAACATACGTAGCGAGGGATTGAAATTTTGTGCAAATCCCGCAAGGTAGTGGTGAACTTATTCCACGCAGTGTGTAGACTCATAGGAATAGCCTCATCCCAATCTACCTTTAGCCTCTATAAGTCCTGCAACAGCATTTTTGCCTTAGTGACAATTGGACACAACAAACCAAGAGGGTCAAACAAACGAGAGGCTATCGACAATATATTCCGTTTTGTTGGTTTCAGGGAGGCAAAACTATCCACGTTCAGATGGTACTTAAACACATCATCTTGAGGTGACCAGCGCATTCCAAGCGTTTTGACTGAGCTTTGGTCATCAATCTTAATACTGATTTCCTCATTCTCTCCAGATTGAGTCGGGCAATTGGAAGCCCACTTGGCCAATGGAAATCCTCCTGAATTCAAAATATCCCGAACCTGGCTGCAAATTGTGTCCAGTTCTTTTAAACTGTCTGCACCTGCCAGCATATCGTCGACATAAAAACAATTGCGAATCACTTCCGCACCAATGGGATGTGATTGTGCGAAACTATTTGCCAATTCGAACAAACAACGTACAGCCAAAAAGGGTGCTGACGCTGTACCGTATGTAACAGTATTCAACCTGTATGCCTGTATGTTTTGTGAAGGGTTTTCTCTCCACAAGACAAGTTAGAAGTCTCTGTCTTCCTCAGAAACATTTATCTGCCTGTACATTTTCGAAATGTCAGCAGTTACGGCGTATTTGTTCAACCGAAAGTTGCCCAATGTTGAATACAACTCCCTCTGAATAGTTGGCCCCACCATTAGTGTTTCGTTCAGAGAAACTGCTGTTGATGTTTTGCTGGAAGCATCGAACACAACACGAAGTTTGGTTGAGGTACTCTCAGGTCTGAGAACGCATTGATGAGGAATATAATAATGCTGTTCTAGAGTAGCAGACTTCAGAATGGAATATGTTCCAAGTCCAAATACTCTTTCATGAAGTCATGGTACATAGTTTTGAGAGTTTCATCCTTTGACAGTTTGCGCTCAAGTTGCAAAAAACGCCTTTCAGCAGTTTGAAAGGACAGGCCAAGAACTTTAGGGTCGTTCTTAAAGGGAAGTTTAACTTAAAAGCGACCGGAAGACAATCGTTGTACCGTTTTTGCGAAGTACAGCTCACAGGCCTGTTGTTCAGCTGTTTGGCGGACAGCCTTCGACTAAATTGGACATTGATCCAATTCCCAAAAACGGTTTACTAATGAGTCGAGAGAACAACTATACACTTGAGCTACCGAACTCTCATTACACTGTTGCCGAGGCGCCTGTCCAGTACATTTGCCTGCAACAATCCAACCGAGCAATGTTTTTTGCATAATGGGCAGCTCGGAATGTAATTTAATTTGCCCAACGCACAATAGCCCATAAAACATTTCAGCTCCCAAGAGAACATCCACCTTAGCCGGCCTATGGACATCAGACATTTATTGTCGTACACTGACTTCAGACTGGCAAGGGCCTTAGGATAATTACAGTCTGTCATTTGAAATGGCTTAACTACACCTAATGCTTCATCTGACAAACATGATACGAGGTGATTAAACTTTTCTACGTTTGTCAAAGAAGCATCGTCGTCAATGAGGCGTTGGAACAGGCACATGAAGTTTTTATATTCCGAATGTTTGCCACTAAACTTTGGCAAACGCATTTTCGGCAGCTGCGATCGCTGGCTCGAATTCAGTGAGCAGTCATGCTGCATGTGTGTGTCGAAACGTGGATTTACTGAGCAGTCATGCTGCATGTGTGTGTCGGATCTTGGTTTGATTGCATTCATAAACAATGCTTTCGTGACGACACAAAGATCCTCCAACGGTCCTCTACTTTCATTGGTTGGACTCAAAATGTCCAGCTCTGCCTGTAGGTTCATAGCCTTATCGATATAACCCTCTAAAAGCTCTAGGCGACAAGCTAATTCGGTTTTATCCGATGAAATTTGCTTCAATCTAAAGGCTGTTTGCACGCGCGCAATGTCAGCACTGACTTTGTCAAACCTTTGTTGACACAATGCCAACTTCGTATTGGTTTTAGGGACTGTTGGCCGTTCAGCTGTTGGCCGTTCCACAGTTGGCCTATCGGACTCAGACATAATTGAACTGAGAAAAAAGAACTACCTTCAATACCGTACACAAAGTTCGCCAAACTTTTCAAGCTACCCTCGCACAAGCACTGCAGCTATGTACCGAGAAACGCCAAGCTTGCTTACCCAAACACACACACGCCCTGGCGCAATATGTGAACAAACAAACGAAAGTGGTCCAAGCGACCGAAAGTAAGTGTCGGGTTCCGCAGCCCAATATTGGGAGACTCGATGGAAACATTATAGCCAGTGGTGCAGCAGTAAATTAAATTCCCATTTTTATTGTTTGTTGTTTGTACTGCCCACTGCACTGCACATTGTACACACATATATACATATAAGCTCCCGCACGGCAGCAGCCTACCCAGCCGTTCTTTCGTCTTCTTTCCTTCTTTCTTTCGACTTTTCTATCACTTTATTGATCTTTCGTCTTCGCTATTGCTCTCTCCTCTGGATCTGTTGCACTCTCGCTTGTAGTAGGGCACGGGAAATTCGGCCCGCCTGCCCTCAAATCAGTCTGGATATCGTCGCGCTCGCATTAGGGCACGGGCAATTCGGCCCGCCTGCCTTTGCAGCGTCTGGACTCTTCAATCGTCGCGCTTGCATTAGGGAACGGGCAATTCGGCCCGCCTCCTCTTGCAGTTTTGGACTCTTGAACCGGCTAACTCTACATCGCTAATCTCGCTTTCGCTATCCTATCAGCACGACTTTCGCTATTGACAATAAACTATATCAAACTAAACTCCCGTGTTTAATAATTCGCAAGCTACGCTGCCGAAAAAGCTCGGCAGTTCAATAGTAAGCAAGCCCTATGCTCGCTGCTGCCTTTTTGTGGGCAACAGAGATAGAATGCGGGGTGCGGGGGCTCAAAGAGTAAGTGAGAGAATTCGGCGCGAGCGAACGCACAAGACGAAAGTAATACAGGCGCTCGACCCAAGCCTGACCTGTATGGTATGCCAAAACGGGGGAGAAGAGAGCAAGCGGTAAATTTGGCGCGAGCGCACGCACACACAAACTAATATATGTATATAACCTATGCAAGCACAGAGCGAGTAAGGTTAACGAACGCACGAAAAATCAGCCGCTGGTGCCCAAGAACCTTTACCAAGCATTGCGTGTATGTGCAATTGCAAGCATATGTCTATACGTATGTATGTATGTACGCGTATTGTACATTAGCGGTTACATTAGCGGTTAAGTGGAAAGCGGAGAACCGAAAAGACACTGCGACGCTTGCGATTGCAAAAACACACGACCGGTATTATTAAAATGCATTAGATAGACCTCCGTTTGTACTTTTATATTTTGATATGTTTTATATAAGTTTCTTGTTAAATATGTATGTGTTGCCGTTTTGGTTATGCACATTAAGTGGTGGTCAGCATGAGTATACGTATGTATGTATGGCGTACAATTCTACCGAACTTATGTATTTGGTACACACGTATAACTGCGACACTTTCACTTTATGTACATTGATTTGGCCAAATAAGGTATAAATTAAGGAAGGTGCCAGAAATTGAGCTGTGTTCTCTGTGTATGACTGTGTTAGCACATACACACGCACATATGCGTATCACTGCAGTTGATCGTTTTGGTCGGACGAGCGAGCAATTTACAGCGACACAACGAAACTCAACCGGTGATGCTCAATTTTTGGCACAGAATACCTGCAGACTTTCTAGCGAATCTATAGAAAGTAATCTTCCTGTTTTGGCGTCCATCAGCACGTCGAGTTCTGCAGCGTCCAAAATGGCGAGGGTCCAAAAGGGCACGTCTGTGGCACACGCGAAGCCTAAGCCACTACTGAGCTAAACGAGTTCGAATCACAAAAAACCAATGTCCCTGCTCGGGCGCTAATGAAAAATCTAGTAATTTCTAGATTTTAAACAATTTTCAAACGACTAAAGTAAGATGCGGTTTTTTCTGTAAATCAGTAGGGTTTTATTTGGCAAACGAATGCAGTGGCTTTGGGCGTACTTCGACAAGTGAAGTGCCGTCCCATTCCACTCTTTTGGCGACCCACCGTCGGCCGCACGCAACCCAATTCGCCGTCGGCGATCGTGCAGATCGGCTTGCGGGTCACCCGAAGATGGAGCGACTCTTTTGGCGTCCGCTCCTCTCTTAAACTACTCCAACATGGATCATTCTTCTAATACGGTAATCGAACTTCACGGATGTTGTGACGCCAGTATAGAAGCATATGGCGCTTGCATATACATATGTGGTGTCCAGGGAAGGGCAGTTTTCGAGCAATATTTTGTGCTCAAAGTCTTGAGTGGCACTAAAACCCTTATCAATTCCCAAGTTTGTTGGAGTTAAGTGGAGTTAAGTGGAGCCCATTTGCTTGTGAAACTAATGAATTTGAAGGATGTTGAAATTTTTACAGGTGAGTTTTACTGCTTCAGATTCATCAACAGAGTTATCTTGGATACGGGATGAGCCACCCAAATTTCAAGTCTTCGTGGCAAATCGAGTAGCAGCAATTCAGGATTTGACGGCAGGCATGGAATGGCGCTATGTTCCCACATCATTAAATCCTGCTCATGCCTTCTCTAAGGGCTCGCTTCCCCACCAACTTATACAGTCAGAGCTGTGGTTTCACGGTCCATCGCTTTTGGTTGGCTCCAAGGAAAAGTGGCCTGTACATCCTGTTCCTGAAGTAGCAACGGCAGAGCTTCGCAAGCGACTATTGATGATCGCGTCTCCACATGCCGATCTCACGTCAGAATGCAAATTTGCAAATTCATTCTTCGGCATGCAGCGCACATTCGCCTACATGCATACATTTGTTTATCGTCTTCGACATTCTGGATTCACCGTTTCTGTTATTCGGCAAGGAACGCATCTTCTGATCCGACATATTCAAAAGGCTAATTTGTATATGGAATAGGAGATTCAACGCAATGGTCAAGTCAGGAATCAGCTCACTCTCTCCGTTCATCGATCAGTATGGATTGCTAAGAGTTGGAGGTCGTCTTGGAAACTAATCTCTGGGATTTGATGCTCAGCACTCGCTTATTCTGCCAAAGGGACATCCCATAACTTGTGCGCTCATAAGACAGTATCACGAAAGGAGCCTTCATACTGGACCTCGCGCACTTATTGCCAAAATTCGACTGGTATATTGGCCAATTGGAGGAATCAAGGCAGTATCCAAGGTAGTCAGCAAGTGTGTGAGATGCTTCAGGACTAGGCCGCGCATGGTTCAGCACATCATGGGAGATCTGCCTAAGGTGCGATTGGAGGGATATCGACCTTTTGAAGTCCCTGGAGTGGATTTCTGTGAGTTTTTTTTCTACATTCATTGTATTCATTTGCTTCACTTCTAAGGCTATACACATGGAGCTCGTAAAGGACCTGATCACCGCTTCGTTTCTAGGCGCCTTAAAGCGTTTCACTTCCACACGAGGAAGGCCAAGTCAAATTTGGTCCGACAATGCGACAAACTTCGTTGGCGCCAAGAACAAGCTTTTGGAGCTCAAGAAACTTGTTATGAGCGACTCGCATATGAAGGAGGTCAATGAATCCTGCACGGCGGACTCGATC
Organism: Drosophila affinis; assembly: GCA_037356375.1. Taxonomy (NCBI): domain Eukaryota; kingdom Metazoa; phylum Arthropoda; class Insecta; order Diptera; family Drosophilidae; genus Drosophila; species Drosophila affinis. The sequence goes on from JAZHFB010000003.1 coordinate 21,879,810, forward strand.
CCACCACGCTCTCTCGCTATCAGAAAATCCTGCTGACTTAATGGCCTTGACTCCTGTTCATCTGCTTTTAGGCGGTCCACACGAGGCAATCCTCGAGCCCGATCTGACGAAGCTGAACCACAATCGTCGGGATGGCTGGCAACGGGTCACTCAGCTGCAGCAGATATTCTGGAGCCGTTGGCGCGAACAGTATCTGACTCTTCTGCAAGAGCGGTCGAAATGGCGGACGCCCACGCAAAACCTTTGCGTAAGCGATTTTGTTTTTATCAAGGACGAAAATCTTCCTCCAATGCGTTGGCCACTGGCTAGAGTGGTCGAGGTCATTACGGGCAAGGATGGAGTGTGCCGCGTAGCTGAGTTGAAGACTGCCACAGGAACCATCAGAAGGGCCGTTACCCGGCTATGTGTACTGCCCCTTAAGGAGTCTGGCTTCTAACGGGGGGAGTATGTTCGGGCCAGCCGCTAAACAACAGGGCTAACTTAGAAATATACATATTTAGAATATACAGGGCACTGTAAACACCAACGTTCAGCGGCACTGCTGCGCTCTCCCACCGTAAAAGGCGCTCTGCAGCCGCCGCTTCGGCTCTAGCTTTGTTTAGCCGACGGTGCCAATTTTTAGTAACCTCCCTGCGCATTGATTGCATTTGGATCTCGATTGTACATTTATCTGGCCGAGCAAAGAGCAAGCAATCGGTTTCCGCTAGACCCCAGCATAAATAAACGCTATTAAATTTGAACAATTCGTATTATCATGTTGGATAAAAATAGGTGCCAAAAAAGCTTGGCATCTCAAACTTCTAGAAAAAACGAGGGGGGAACGTTGTGAGCCGCGGCAAAGGCTTAGATTAGGTTAGGTTACAGCGGCTGCCAGACTAACTGGGAGCCCAGCACACCTAGGCCGTTTCCGGCCCGTTGTGATACCGCAGGGAATCTCCCCCTTCTCGCATTGTGAGACCTGAAATCAACAGGGTATGAGCAGAACAAGTGTTCCACCGATTCCTCCTCTTCCTCGTCTCTGCAGCTACGGCAAAATCATTGTATGGGGCGCCAAGTCTATTAGCGTGGGTATCTATTAGCCAGTGTCCCGTTAGGGACATATTGGCCATATTTGGTACGTGGTACTGATTGCCACTTTTTGTCTATTAGTTGCTTATATTGCTCTTTTGTTATGAGCCTACATGTGGCCATCGGCATACGAGTATCCTCCTTGTCTTGGAGAAGGGGGATTGTAGTGCAATTTCTGGCCAGCTCGTCTGCAATACAATTGCCCTCGATATCCCGGTGGCCCGGGACCCATATAAGGCTGATAACAAATTGCTGAGCCATCACGTGAAGAGATTTGCGGCAATCTTCAACAGTGGCCGAGTTTGCGGAGATCGCATTAAGCGATTTGGCTATCACTATAGATATTTACGCGGGTTACCATGGCGGTAGTTTCCTGAAGGCAGTTTAGGGCTTCCTTGATTGCAATGACCTCCGCTTGGAAGACGCTGCAGTGATCAGGGAGTCTAAAGGAGTGCCTAATGCTTAGCTGTTCGGAGTATATTCCTCCTCCGACCCTGTTGTAGAGCTTTGACCCATCTGTGAAGATGTTTAGAGCCCCTTCTGAGCCTGGGGGTCCCTCACTCCAATCGTCTCTGTGGGGGATAATTGCATCGAAAGGGGTGTCCGTATATTCCCTTGGGAAACAGTAGTCCGTTTTAGTGGGGACGGAACTACTGTTTAATATTGAGGAGTGACCTGTGTGCTGTGGTGCCCATTGGTCGGAGTCTCTCAGACGTATTGCTACCATCTGTGTCCTTTCTTTTCCTGCAAGAGCAAAGCTTTGGAGGCATAGAATGGCATCAAGCGCATCATTTGGAGTGGTGCGAAGAGCTCCGCTGATGCAAAGGGCGGTTGTTGGTTGCATGCGACGCAGCCAGGCAGTGGCCTGTTAGTATGCCCACTAACAGTCTGCAATCCTTCCGTGGAAGATGCAGCAGATAGTGGCTGAGATTATCATTGCGTTTCTTGCACATGATTTTTGAGATTCTGCAGGTGGTGGTGTTCTTCCACCTGCTATCTGTCCTCATTTTGGCCTGCTTCTCCAGGTCGCTTTGTAGCGTCCTTAGGGAGACCGGCACGCTTTCGGTCCTCTCGTTTGCCAGCCCGACGCCTTATTTGGCCAGAACGTCCGCCTCTTCGTTTCCTTCGATGCCCTGGTAACTGGGAGCCCAATAGATCTGCACTGATTTAGTCGTTCTTAGTGATTCTAGTGCCTCCCTGCTTGCCAGGACACTTCTAGAGCTGACCGCGGACGACTGCATGGATTTTATCGCTGGCTGGCTGTCAATGAATATGTTAACCATATTGTGTGGTCGCTCTGTGAGCTAAGCGACCTCTGCTGCTTTCCTAATGGCGAAGACTTCTGCCTGGAATATGCTGCATCGGTCGGGTAGCTTATACGACGCCCGTATTTCAGGGCTTGTACAGTATAAGCCCGCTCCTACTCCTTCATTCATCTTGTAGCCGTCGGTGTACATGTTGAGGTGTTGAGTCTGGTCCCGTCCCGCTTTCCAGTCTTCGGGTCCCATGAGGAGGTTTGTTTTTACTTTAAGGCACGCTTGGGGGATCATGTAGTCGGTTGAACTGATCATGTCCATTCCAATTGAACTGTGCCCTAATCTTTGAGGAGACATGTTCCCAGACGCAATCAAGCGCTGTGCTGCCTTGCTTGCAGTCAGCCTAGCGTAGATGTCGAGGGGGTCGATTCCAAGTATAGTTTTGAGTGCTTTGGTTGGCGTTGACCTCAGCGCTCCTATTACACAGAGCAGAGCCTGCCGTTGGGTTTGTTCCATTAGCTTGTGATACGTCTTTATTTCAGTGGCTTGCCACCACACTAGGACTCCATACAGCAGAGTTGGTCGCACCACCGAGATGTAGATCCAATGCATCAGGGCGGGCGACAGGCCCCATGTGCTACTAAGCATCTTCTTGGATACATAAAGTGGAGTGGTGGCCTTTTTCACCCGCTCTACTACATTGGGTCTCCATGCCAGCTTGCTGTCCAGTACTATGCCGAGGTATTTGACCTGTGCTTTAGGGGTTAGCCTTGTTTGGTTGACTTTCGGGGGGATCCATGCTGGTACCTTGTATCTCTTGGTGAAGAGGATGAGGTCCGTTTTGTCCGCGTTGATACTGAGTCCTAACCCTTCTGCCCACTCACATATCTCCATGAGTTTTCGTTCCATTATGAAGCTGAGAGTCGATGGACATACAATCGTGTCGTCTGCATAAGCTGTTATTTTTGGTGCTTTCCTTTCGAATCTCTTGATGAGGTTGTCGACCACCAGGTTCCATAGCAGGGGTGACAGGACTCCACCCTGGGGTGTGCCCCTGTGTGCACCTCTGACCATGGAGGCGGTGCCCCACTCTGATTGCACCCGTCTACAACTTAGAAGGTTTTTTATCCAGAGGTTGATTGACGGGTGGGAGGTGGTGGCTTCTAAGCAGTCCATTGTGGCTTCTGTAGCGACGTTGTTAAACGCTCCGGATATGTCTACGAATACTTAAAGTGCATATTTCTTAGTGTTGAGGGCTTTCTCGACGGTAGCTACTAGCGAGTGTAGTGCTGTTTCCACCGATTTTCCGTTTGTGTAGGCGTGTTGGTTGGTTGACATCAGTCCCTTTACTTCGGCTCTGATGTGTAGATCGAGCAGCTTTTCTAACGTTTTCAGTAGGAAAGAGGTTAGGCTTATCGGTCTGTAATCCTTGGAACTCATATGGCTGCACTTTCCTGCTTTTGGGAGGAAGACAACTCTAGAGGTTCTCCATTGGATGGGGATACATCCTGTTCTTAGGCATGCTGCGTATATTACGAGAAGCCATGGGGTGATCACCTCTTTGGTCACTTGCAGCATTGCTGGGAATATTCCGTACAGTCCAGGTGCCTTTATGCCCGTGAAGGAATCTATAGCCCATTGGATTTTCTTTTGAGTTATTAGGTCTGTTGGGGGTATTTGTTGCTCACTTGCTAGGTCCTGATGCGTTTCAGCCTCGGTGACCTCGGTGCATCCTGGGAAGTGGGCCTCCATTAGTGCCGTTAAGGCTTCTTTGCTGTCCTCCGACCACTGTCCGTTGTCTAGTTTGAGTTGACTTTGTACTGTGGGTTGCTTTGACAGGCACTTTCTCAATGCTGGAGCAGAAGTTTCTCCATGAGCTACGCTGTGCCTTACGTATCTCCTTCTTGAATTCCCTTAATAGCGTCTTGTATTCCTCAGCTTGAAAAATTCCATGAGGTTGTTTCTTTGCAAAGAGAGGTCTCGATTCCACCAGAGTGGTTTGGACTTCTTCCTTTTTCTAGATGGTGGGAATGCTGTGTGGTACTTATACACTTTGAAGTACAAGACTCCTTGTTGAGGACGAGCACCGCCTGATTCATCGGACCTTTTGTCGCCTCAACCTTTACTACCCTCCAATCGGGGGTGGGTAGCCCCGAGTTGCACCGCTGCAGCATTTGTAGGATGCGAGATATCTCCTTTATGGAGCACCTACTGGCCTACTGGGCTCCAGTCGACTGCGGCGAGCTTCGCCCCTGGGTAGACCTCTCTGACTTGCGCTACCGCTGCTTGATAGTGCTGGACGGAGCGCTCGTCTTCGCAGGCTATAATTTTGATGCATCCCTGGTACCATTCCTGGTTCCTGGGAATCTTGGAGTCCATGCTGCCTTTATCGAGGACGGCGACCAGCGTCCTCTCCTTGGCGATTTGCACGAACGACACGTTCGGCAGCACTCTGGAGCGCTTTGGAGCCGGTCCAGGAGTCTCCTGTAAGCCCTGCCTTTCAGTTTGCGGGGCTGTAGTCTTCAGCGGGGCAACCTTCGTTGATGCCTCTTTGTCGAAGTTGGCCAGCACCTTTGATGCCCATTCGACCTTTTTTTTCTACTGGGCGGTCGGGCTGGGCATCATGCTCGCGTTTTGCTGATGGAGTATGTTGCCAGCACTCCTCCTCTCGGCATACGTGAAAGCTTTAGCTTGGGCGCTAGTCGATGGCAACTCGCCCCCCGCAGCCTTACCAGCAGGCAGAGCAGCCGCAGGGTTGCAGAGCCACTCTACCGAGGTATAAGCTCTAGGAGGCGATTTGCCAACAACACCAGAATTGGGATGGGACCCCTTAAGGTTCGCCCTAGCGTCTTCCACCGCGCTGGTTTTACCTGCTGAATCGCGGGTCAGGCCAGGCCTTTGGGCCGATGCCTTTCCCTGTATGGAATTACTCCCAGTTGGCAGTTGGGGAGCGCCAGACTCGTTATACCCGGTACTCGAAGAGTATAGGGGTATATTAGATTTGTGGGGATAACGGTTGTGTGTAACGCACAGAAGGAAGCGTTTCCGACCACATAAAGTATATATATTCTTGATCAGCATCAATAGCCGAGTCGATATAGCCATGTCTGTCTGTCCGTCCGTCTGTCCGTCTGTCCGTCTTCATTTGCGCCTATATCTCAGAGACTATTAAAGCTAGAGCAACCAAGTTTTGTATCCAGTCTGCTGTGTGATCACACTACTCCAAATGTAATTCAAAATTTCGCCCCGCCCCCTTCCGCCCACACAAAGGACGAAAGTCTGTGGCGTACACAATGTTGAAGATACGAGAAAACTAAAAACGCAGAGTCATAGAGAATGCCCATTTCTATCAGGGTGTTGAATCTGGATCAGATCGGATCATTATTAGAGCTACAATGAAGAAAACCATTTCGAAAGTCATCATTCCCTCTCGCTCTCTCTCACACGCGACCCCATCTGCTTTGCTTATTCGTATAAATGAGCGCCTAGTTCTCAGAGACTATAAGAGCTAGAGCAACCAAACTTTCTATCCAAGCTCCTGTGATACCGAACCAGCACGAGTTTGTTTTAAAATTTTGCCACGCCCCCTTCCGCCCCCACAAAAGACGAAAATCTGTGGAATCCACAATTTTTAAGATAAATGAAAACCAAAAACGCAGAATCATGAAAAATTACAATATCTACCAGATTACCGAATCTGGATCAGATCGGATCAATATTATGGCCAGAAGAAACAAATTAATTTTCAGTGGCTACGCAACGCCTTGCAAGCGCTGACTCATGCCCTCTCTCTCTGTCGTAAACACTTGTACGTCTCAAATATGTAGTTATACATGTCATGTAGAAATGTAGACGCAGATATACAAAGCATATGTAAACATAAATGGAAACATGTATAAAAATTCCAAAAAATGCATTTTTTTAATTTAAATATTATTTTCGTCCCTTTTGAGAACATATAATAAATTTCATAAATCGTAGGCTCATATATGTATTTATGTATATACTGACTGAGTACCGGGTATAAGGTAGAGACGCGGCCTTTGCCGCGGCTCACCACGTTCCCTCTCGTTTTTTTTGTTTTTGTTTTTATTTAGTTTGTTTTCCATATTTGATCCCACGATTTGCAAAGAAAAGGCGGACCGTCCGGGCAGAGATTCACGTTGCCCGGATAAGGCATCATCGCCGTTAACGACTGGGCTAGTTTTTATACCGGGCCCCCAGCCAGGCTGACTCTCGGCACGGGTCGAATAACACACTTAGTCCGGCCCGGTGTGAGATGAGAGTGGGGGTTGGGATGTGGGTAGGTAATGTGTAGGGGTGGGCGGTTGTGTGTACGAGGCGGCACCACAAGCGTATCGTCAGTGTTGCTACTTCGCGAACACCCGCTGGCTGTCCGGGACTGCTTATTTTGGTACTTTCCCTAGGGATGACCGTTTATTCGCAGCTGGCCTACCTCCAAAGGTAGGTCATTCGCTATCCGCAACCTGCGACTCGTCCGGTGGCCTCAGCTGGGCCCCCTCCCAGCCCTCTGACATGCTCGTAGTCCCAAAAAAAAATAAAATAATAATAATAATTAAAATAAAAAAATTATGTCAAACAATTTTTTGAATTTTTATACATGTTTCCATTTTTGTTTGAATATGATTTTTACATCTGCTTCTACATTTCATAATGTACATGTATAACTACATATTCGAAAGGGGGGCGAAAGGCGGCGTGGCATTATTTTGAAATAGACTTGTGCTGAATTGATATCACAGGAGTTTGGATAGAAAGTTTGGTTTCTCTATCTCTTATAGTTTTTGAGATCTAGGCTCTCATTTGAACGAATAGGCAAAGCAGATGGGGTCGTGTGTGAGAGAGCGAGAGGGAACGATGCTTTTCGAAATGGTTTTCTTCATTGTGGCAATAATAATGATCCGATCTGATCCAGATTCATGTATATGTATTAGATTTGTGGGGATAACGGTTATGTGTAACGCCCAGGAGGAAGCGTTTCCGACCCCATAAAGTATATATATATTCTTGATCAGCATCAATAGCCGAGTCGATATAGCCATGTCTGTCTGTCCGTCCGTCTGTCTGTCCGTCTGTCTGTCCGTCCGTCCGTCTTCATTTGTGCCTATATCTCATAGACTATTAAAGCAAGAGTAACCAAGTCTTGTATCCAGTCTCCTGTGTTATCATACTACTCAAAGTGTATTTCAAAATTTCGTCCCGCCCCCTTCCGTCCTCACAAAGTACGAAAGTCTGTGGCATGCACAATTTTAAAGATACAAGAAAACTAAATACGCAAAATCATAGAGAAATACCATTTCTATCAGAGTGTTGAATCTGGATCAGATCGGATCATTATTATAGCCACAATGAAGAAAACCATTTCGAAAGTCATCGTACATCTCGCTCTCTCACACGAGACCCCATCTGCTTTGCCCATTCGAATTTTTGGACGCCTAGCTCTCAGAGACTATAAGAGGTAGAGCAACCAAACTATATATCCATGCTCCTGTGATATCAAACCAGCACGAGTCTATTTCAAAATTTTGCCACGCCTCCTTCCCACATATCACGAAAAAATGTGAAATCCACAATTTCTAAGATAAATGAAAACCAAAAACGCAGAATCGTGGGAAATTACCGAAATTGCCGAAACTGGATCAGGTCGAATCAATATTATGGACAGAAGGAACAAATTAAATTTCAGTGGCTAGTCAACGCCTGCCAAGCTCTTGCTCATTCCCTCTCTCTCTCTCTCTCTCGTGCACACTTGTACGACTCGAATATGTAGTTATACATGTACATTATGAAATGTAGAAGCAGATGTACAAAGCACATGTTAACAAATATGAAAACATGTACATATGTGAAAAAGAAAAGCACTACCTAAAAAAGAAATACCACATTCTTTAAAAATTCTTAAAATGAAAACTAAACCTGGAAAAAAAATCGATAATACTTTAAAAAAATTTAAATCTTAAAATCTATCAGAAAGTCATATTGGGCGACAGCGGAAAAAAAGTTGAATTTTGTCGGCTAATGTCATCATTAATTTTGAATTATATTTTTATTGATAAAACATAATGATTATTATAAAATAAATAAAAATTAAAAATCTTTATATAATCATTATGACGTGATTTTTAAAATAAAACTTTCAATGATTACGGTCCCTGCAAAAAACACTTGAAAAAATAACTAATAAAAACATCTTCATTTAATTGTATAAACATATACATGTACATGATTTTTCCAGCTGTCTTTATTACAGACTGTTTAATTTAATCGTTCCGTGTAATTTGGGCTGAACAATTCTACGCATGTGCAGGAGTTTTTACATTTGGCTGTGCAATATGTTAAATATATTAGTATAAAAACACAGTCAGCTATGCTAATACTGAAATGGGTGTTCCTATTAAGTGCTGTACATACTGAAAAAAACACTAGGAAAAATAACTAAACAAAAAAAGTTCTTTTAATTGTATAAATATATATATATATATATATGTATATATATATATATATATACATTTAGGTGTATATATTTAGACTTATGTACATAGGAATATATAAAATGTCACGATTAAAGTGTACAGAGGAATAGGCCTACACATAATCCTATTTTCATACATATGTATAAAAGAGCAAAAGTCTTAAAAGCTTAATTTATCGATTGAATCTTAAATTTTTGTAATGAAAAAAAGTATAAAATATAAATAAGTGTAGACAAATGAATGTATGCACATATTTATATGTATACGTACATATATTTTATTTGCCTTGTTCTTAAAGAGTATACGAGTATGTATTTTAGATTCGTTGAGATGTAAATACATATGTAGGCTTATACATACATATGATGTGTTGTTACAGCCAGAAGAAAGCGTATTCGAGACCATACAGTAAACATATTCTTGATTAGCATCAATAGTCGACTGGATGAAGACAAAATGAAGTTCAAACCCCCCCGAAATTTTAGGAAAATTAGAAAATCTAATTCATAGGTATGAACTTCAAAATAAAGAACTAGCTGTTTACGGTGAAAAGGTGGATATTTCAAAATGCCGCAAATTTCAGCTTCTGCAACATTTATCAACATCGTAAGACATCAAAGGCTGGGCACTCCATTTATAAAAATTTATTGTCGAACCCCCCCCGAAAAAATTTTCTGCGTTCGCCCCTGGTAAAATGGCTGTGCAAGCTTTCCGTTTTATGGGAAAAAATAAAGTCCGTTTGCACTGGTGGCCCTACTGCATGCTACCTACAACGCTTCTCTTTAAATATTGCATGAAGTGTGGACGGGCTCTGTGCTGTATGCAATCCTTTCGTCCGAATCCTGTCCTTGACTCTTATGATTAGTTATAGCTTCTAATTATAGCTTTTAGTTTTGATACTATTTAACACTTCTTTTAGTTTTCTGAATTGGAAGTTCAGAAAACTTCAGAAGTTCAAATAAGTTTTGGATGTATTGGTAGAGCTGAGAAACACCAGTGGCTCCGTTAACAAGACCATCTGATGTATCTACATTAACTGTTATCATATACATATTTATCCGTCATTTTGAGAACAAAGAAAGTACACAAACCTTGTGTATTGGAAGTCTTGAAACTCTTCATAGAGTCCAGATATTTGCTTTTGATTTCTGGGTTAAGATGTTCGGCTTTGATGCAGTCTAAAGATTTTGAAATATATTCTGCAGTCATTATCGATGATAGTTTTTCCCTATTGTACTTATTTGTGTCGCTATTGCTATAAAATAATTCGATCCCATCTGTGGTGGCATGACTGCCGTCAACTATTCCGCTTTTAAGCAATTGGCTATCTTCTGACATCATTTCGGCCGATGCCATGTTATTAAGTGCGGTTGCAAAAGCTTGGTCATCTTGCTATTGGATTATCTCTGTAAGTTCGAAAAACTTAAAGCCATCCCAGAGACTAGAGCCTACTATCGCACTGTATAGATTATGCGCTCCTGATGTGGATTTAAATATCCACCGATAACCTACTGAACAATACTGCTTTAGATCGCCGAACAAGATAGCAGAAATTCCACCAAAAGGACTTTTGGGCCTGTTTGAGATGCCAAGCTTTTTTGGCACCTATTTCTATCCAAAATAATAATTCGAATTGTTCTAATGTAATAGCTGTTTATTTATACAGGCGGCTGCTAGCTGAAGCCGATTGCTTGCTTTAGCCCAGCCCGATAAATGTACAAACGCGAGATCCAAATGCAACCAATGCGCAGAGAGGTTAGCAGATTACTGAAATTAGCACCGTCGGCTAATCAAAACTAGAGCCGAGGCGGCGGCTGCAGAGCGCCCTTTACAGAGGGAGAGCGCAGCAGCGCTCCGAATGTGGGCGTTTACAGTGCATTGAATATTGTATTGTATTGAAGTGTATGTATAGTTTTAAGTTAGGCCTGTTGGTTAGCGGCTGGCCCGAACATACTCCCCCCGTTGGAAGCCAGTCTTTCAACAGAATCCTTGAGGGGCAGCACACATAGCCGGGTAACGGCCCTTCTGATGGTTCCTGTGGCAGTCTTCAAATCAGCTACGCGGCACACTCCATCCTTGCCCTTGACGACCTCGACCACTCTAGCTAGTGGCCAACGCATTGGAGGAAGATTTTCGTCCTTAATCAGAACGAGATCGTTTATGCAAAGATTTTGCGTGGGAGTCCGCCATTTCGACCGCTCTTGCAACAGAGTTAGATACTCTTCGCGCCAGCTGCTCCAGAATATCTGCTGCAGTTGAGTGACCCGTTGCCAGCCATCCAGACGATTATAGTTCAGCTTCGTCAGATCGGGCTCGAGGATTGCTTCGTGTGGACCGCCTAAAAGCAGATGAGCAGGAGTCAGGACATCTAAGTCAGCAGGATTTTCTGAAAGCGAGAGCAAAGGGCGAGAATTAACAATTGCCGTGATCTGGCAGATCAGAGTGCGCAGCTCGTCGAAGTCAAGCACAGAGGGCCCAACTGAGCGGTACAGGTGATGCTTTGCTGTCTTCCTCGCGTGGAAGTGAAACGCTTTAAGGCGCCTAGAAACGAAGCGGTGGTCAGGTCCTTTACGAGCTCCATGTGTATAGCCTTAGAAGTAAAGCAAATGAATACACTGATGTAGCACTTGATGGGTGGCCTCGTGCGGATTTCTGATTTGTAGAAAAAGGGCCCGCAGTAATCCACTCCAGTGACTTCAAAGGGTCGAGATCCCTCCAAACGCTCCTTAGGCAGATCTCCCATGATGTGCTGAACCATGCGCGGCCTAGTCCTGAAGCATCTCACACACTTGCTGACTACCTTTGATACTGCCTTAATTCCGCCAATGGGCCAATATTCCAGTCGAATTTTGGCAAGTAGTGCGCGAGGTCCAGCATGAAGGTTCCTTTCGTGATAATACCTTATCAGCGCACAAGTTATGGGATGTCCCTTTGGCAGAATAAGAGGGTGCTGAGCATCAAATCCCAGAAATGAGTTTCCAAGACGACCTCCAACTCTTAGTAATCCATGCTGATCGATGAACGGAGAGAGTGAGCTGATTGAACTGGATTTCCTGACTTGACCATTGCGTTGAATCTCCCTTATATCCAAATACAAAACAGCCAGTTGAATATGCCGGATCAGAAGAAGCGTTCCTTGCCGAATATCCGAAACGGTGAGACCAGAATGCCGAAGCCGATGTACAAATTTATGCATGTAGGCGAATGTGCGCTGCATGCCGAAGAATGAATTTGCAAATTTGCATTCTGACGTGAGATCGGCATGTGGAGACGCGATCAACAATACACGCCTGCGAAGCTCTGCCGTTGCTGCTTCAGGAACAGGAGGTATAGGCCACTCTTCCTTGGAGCCTACCAAAAATGATGGACCATGAAACCACAGCTCTGATTGGATAAGTTGGTGGGGAAGCGAGCCTCTAGAGAGAACGTCAGCAGGATTTAATGATGTGGGGACATAGCGCCATTCCATGCCTGGCGTCAATTCCTGAATTGCTGCCACTCGATTTGCCACGAAGACTTGAAATTTGGCTGGCTCATCCCGTATCCAAGATAATGCTGTCGATGAATCTGACCAGCAATAAAATCGACCTGTAAAACTTCCAATATCCTTCAAATTATTCATTAGTTTCGCAAGCAAATGGGCTCCACTTAATTCAAGCTTGGGGATCGATAAGGTTTTTAGTGGCGCCACTCGAGACTTTGAGCACAAGATATTGCTCGACAACTGCCCTTCCCTGGACACCACATATATGCAAGCGCCATATGCTTCTGTGCTGGCGTCACAAAATCCGTGAAGTGGAGGAACGAGGAACGCGAGGAAATGATATCCGCGTGATACTTGACAAACTGTTTCTCAAGTCCATCCAAGATGAATGCAACGCTGAGGGTAGGCTTTCATCCCAATCCAAATTTTCTCTCCAAAGCTGCTGAAGGAAGATTTTGCACCTGACAATAACGGGATTTATCAATCCAAGAGGGTCGTAGAAACGAGCAATCGTAGACAAAACCGATCGCTTGGAGGGCTTCGAATTTGTGTCCAGCGCGGACAAGGCAAAAAGCAGCTGATCTGATGCAGGGTCCCATGCTAAGCCAAGAGTTTTTGTTATGTCACTTCCATCATGAAACCTTAAGTATTTCTCTCTGTCCTCTTCAGGCGTTCCTTCAAGTACTTCCTGATGGCTAGAGCACCATTTCCTAAGCTTAAAATTGCCACAAGACAGTATGGCGGAGGTTTGATGCATCTTTTCCATGACCTCAGCGACAGAGCTGCCGCCCGAGATGAGATCATCCACGTAAAAATCCTGCTGCAGAGCAGCTGAGCCAAGAGGGTAAGACTCGCCCTCGTCAATAGCCAGCTGGTGCATTGCGCGAACTGCTAAAAACGATGCAGCTCTAGTGCCATATGTGACGGTGTCTAATGTGTAGACCTGAACTTCGGACTGGACAGAATCTCGCCATAGAATGCACTGAAAGTAATTGTCAGGTGAGGACACTCGTACGCAGCGGTACATTTTACAAATGTCCCCAGTGAGAGCGACTGGATATGTGCGAAACCGAATTAGTATGCTGAACAATGCAGGCTGAATAACAGGGCCTGCCATCATTGCATCATTTAGGGAACATCCAGTTGATGTAGCTGCCGAACCATCGAAAACGACACGAAGCTTTGTCGTCGTACTATCCTCCTTTAAAACACAGTGATGAGGCAAGAAATATCTGCAGAGACTACGAGAATCAGGGTTGACTGGGGACATGTGCTTTAACTCAACATACTCCCTCATAAAGGCAGAGTACCGCTCCTTGAGTGTAGTATCACGATCCAACTTGCGCTCCAAATTGATGAATCGACGATGCGCCTGAGTGTAAGATTCCCCTAAGCGATCGCCATTATCCTTTAACGGGAGACGAACTGAATACTCCCCTGATGGCAAACGTGAGAAGTGGTCTACGAAATGCGCTTCACAATCTAATTCTTCCTTCGTATTCAGAACGGCGTCCGCACAAGTCTCGACCTCCCAAAACATACGAAGAGTTTTGTCCAACCTTGCATCCATGCTAGCTTCCGAATCTGGAGAATTGTGCGTTGCCAAGAGCGCCGAGCGTGCTACCTTTTGTCCACCACCGGATACGATCCACCCAAGCCGGGTCTTCTGCAGAAGAGGCAGACCATCGATGAGTTTGATTTGTCCTACGCAGAGGAGATCATAGAAAATGCTGGCACCAATGAGAAGATCCACTCGCTGAGGGTTGAAAAATGCAGGATCAGCAAGCTGAATATTTGACGGAATATTCCAATCGGTTACATTGACTGCCAGACTTGGTTGACAATCGGTGATCGTTGGAGCTATCAGAGCAGTAAGCGTAGTTGTATAGTCAGTTGTGCGAGAATGCATACAAATGTTCACGGTGGATCCCTCAGTAGCCACGTTCGTATCGCCGAGCCCAGAGACAAGTGCAGACGATTGAGTTCTCCTAAGCTGAAGCTGATGGGCGAACCTAGATGTGATGAGATGAAGCTGAGATCCTGAATCTAGTATGGCACGACAAGGAACTAAAACGCCAGACCGATTCTTTACGAGAACCACAGCGGTAGCCAGAAGCACAACATCGGATTGAAGACCTTGGGCAGCAAGAGAGGTAGAGGCAGGGAAAGGTGAACTGCTAACGGAATCCTGAGTAGCTGAAATAGTGCCTGGCTGGAGCGTTAGATCTGGAGGAGAAAGATCTGGGGAGCCTTGAGTTGTGGATTGCAGATTCTCGAAATGCAACAAACTATGATGCCTCCCACCGCATACTCGACATTTTCCACTGTTGCATGAACGAGTCCGATGCCCCGCTTTCAGGCAATTGAAACAGAGGGAAAGCTTCTTCACTTCTTTGTGGCGCAGCAACGGAGACAAATTCCCGAATATCTTGCAGGAATATATACCATGTCCCGCTGAATGGCAAAAACTGCATCCAGACGAGTCGGTGGAAGAATTGGAGGCAACAAAAGCTTTCTTAAAATAAGAATTATGGGTTTTTCCCACCTGAGCGCTACTAGCGGGTGCCGCTGTAGCGTATTCCAAGGTCTCCATTTTCTGGCACCGCTTCTCCAAGTATTCATAAAAATCCTTTGCTGTAGGTATGGCATCCGACGACAGGTGTTCTTCCCATTTCATTTGCGTCTTAGCGTCCAACTTCTGCAGCAGCAGGTTAATTATAATGCAGTGGGATATCTCCAAATCCGTTCCTAATGTTTGCAAAGCACGCATATGCAAATTGACTGCATCCGAAAACTCCCGAAGCCTTTTGGGAGATGGCGAATCCACTCTCTTGAGCCCAAGAATCTTCTTGATGTGTGCCTGAAAAACAAGTCGCTTGTTACTAAAACGTTTATTAAGTATATCCAGCGCCACACGATAATTGGCACTGGAGAGCTCCAAAGATCGAACCGAATCCAAAGCCACATCAGCGAGGCTAGAGCGAAGGTGCTGGAACTTCTCGATGTCGCTGAGATCCGCATCCGCGTCGATTATCGAATTGAACATGGCCATAAAGTCTGAATATTCGACGTATCCACCGGAAAACTTGGGTATTTTCAGCTCAGGAAGTCGCTGCTTGTGAGCCATGATGATGGTACTGTGTCCAGAATGGTTTGGCAGGGTAGTCGAATTGGCAGCAGCGCGCGAATGGCCTAGTTCGAGAGCAGCCAGTAGCTCAGCCTTCAACGATATGAAGAGCATATCAAAGTTGTTGCGCATCTCACTCCCAATCTCATCTTGATTGAGCGCTTCCAGTTCATTATGGGCCTTATTAAATTCCTCTCGAATTTCTGACAGCATGTCGATACGAACGTCGATATCCGTGGCGTTCAAATTATCGATCTTATTGCCAGCGAATGATTCGCCGAGCCCGCTCATTCGATCATATAAAGACTGAACTTTACGTTTATAAAGACTCAGCCTGTTATTAGCCGTCACAATATTTCCGCCCGCGCCTGTATTGGGATCGCCTTCCATGTTTAACGGTGCGAAATGCAACGAAACAACGAAGAATAGATAACCGTTTAGCGACGGCGTACAGAATCGAGAAAGAGAGAGTGAAGACACGAAAAGTCGAAACCGTGGGTACAGTTGTGCAGAGAATGAAAGACGACGATTATGCGACGGTGCACAGAAGCTGGAGCGAGAATGAGAGACACGAAAAGTCAAGAACCGTGTCTGCGGCTGAGCATAGAATGAGAGATTCGACGATTAAACTAACGGAATCTCAGACGACCGCACTCTCAACTGAATTTGCACATAAACCGTTTTATATGCTGCACAAATGTATTTGTTTGTGGGTAAACTGCACAGAACCGAATATATTGTTCAATTTAAATGTTTTTACACGAAACGCGATTAGCCAATGTCTTTAATCACGTCGGGGTCACCAATGTTTGAGATGCCAAGCTTTTTTGGCACCTATTTCTATCCAAAATAATAATTCGAATTGTTCTAATGTAATAGCTGTTTATTTATACAGGCGGCTGCTAGCTGAAGCCGATTGCTTGCTTTAGCCCAGCCCGATAAATGTACAAACGCGAGATCCAAATGCAACCAATGCGCAGAGAGGTTAGCAGATTACTGAAATTAGCACCGTCGGCTAATCAAAACTAGAGCCGAGGCGGCGGCTGCAGAGCGCCCTTTACAGAGGGAGAGCGCAGCAGCGCTCCGAATGTGGGCGTTTACAGTGCATTGAATATTGTATTGTATTGAAGTGTATGTATAGTTTTAAGTTAGGCCTGTTGGTTAGCGGCTGGCCCGAACAGGGCCTTTAAAATATTTGATTTAGGCGCCTATCCAAATACGAAAACATTTTTTTACCGACCATAGAAATTTCGTTATTATTACAGGAATTTTAAGATCAATCAATCTTGAATGCAAGGTATTTATCAAATCTGAACCCAACTGATTAAAGGAATGGTTAGACTGCTTGAGAGGTAAATAAAACATGGGGCTAAGTGTGTCACCTCCAATAACGAATGCAGCCTTTCCTGTGGGAGCACACAGAAGAACTTTAACAGTTTCTGAGCTAGATCCTGGTCTACAAATAAACTCCTGGGAAATGGTCTGAAAATATAAGATAGTGTACTGCTTTTGCCGATGCCTGAGCCGCCACAAACTTATAAGAAACTGCCCTATTTCTCACATTATGCTAAACATGGGTGAGATAAGCTTTTTGCTTAAAATAAGGCGATTTAATTAAACAAGCAAGGTAAGCACTGCAAGCTTTTTCAAGTGCAATCGCTCGAAAGATGTCAGAGTGAGAGCGAAGCTAGTTGCGAGTTCAAGCGATAAAGCGAGAGCAAAGCGAGAAAGCAGTTTGCAACCTGCATAGCACGCGACTCGTTAACCGAGCCGATCGCGGACATGCAAAAAATATAGGTGTTCTAGACTAGTGTTCGAGGAAAAGTAGAACTAATCTGACTAAAAGAACTAAGCATTTTCTAACTACGAGAAAGATATGAGAGTATCAGTAATTTAAGAAGAGGAATGTAATAAGTAGTAGATATTATATGGTAGAGGTAATTCTAATCCGATCACAAAACCGTAAACGGTTCATGCAAGGAATAATGCGATTCAAAGCGGAAGCAACAACGGTATATAGTTTCTAGTGTTTGTCCTGGTGTACGTTGTACTGAGGGCACCATACAGAAGAGCCGTATTCTAAAATCGGAAAAACTAGAGAGACTAGAAGAGAGACCTCTATATAAACTTTAGCACGCCCACTTTAACTAGGGATCTAATAGAAGACCAAGATCATCAACCCCGGGTAATTCTCTCAAGAGAACCTCCACAAAGCTTGTAAGAAACCAGAAATGCGCTGGAGCGATGAAAAGTCGTTACTTTACATTTCGAAGCATTAAGGTTTAACAAATTTGCACAACACCAACATCGAGATCGGATTGCAACCTGGTTTAAAATGAAGTGTTATATTACCTTATACTGGACACAGAGCTTAACATTAGAAACAGGTCATTTATGAGGAGAGTAAAGAGTAAGGGGCCTAGATTGCTGCCCTGTGGTACGGCCGAAGTAATCATATTTGGTGAAGACAGGAAGTTACTGAAAAGGACTCTTTGAAACCTGTAACAAAATTATCCAAAGATCCATCTCAGGAAATTAGGTTGGAACACTAACAGGTCCAAGTTTTTGTACTAGGAGTGAATGGTTTACTAAAATCGGTGTAAACAACATCCGTCTGTAGATTACCTTGCAAGCCTTTAATCATAGAGGAGGTAAACTTCAATACATTTTTAGCAGGTATTTGCCTTATAAATGCATGTTAAGCTGGAGAAATAAGTGATTTGCAAAGGTGTTGCTGTTGTGGAGTTAAATTTTCTCAAAAACACTTGAGGAATAGCGGATAACTTAGATATTCCTCTATAGTTCTTTGCGTCTGACTTGTTACCTTTCTTATGGAGAGGAATTATAAAGGGCTCCTTCCATATCGGGGGGTAGCATGAAGAATTTCTGAACAGGGTGAATAGTTTAAGCAACGGCACACACAGAGTACACAGTACCTTAGTACATAGTGGCCTCTCTGTATTTGTTGTTTGTACCTCACGTCTAATTTGTCGGTCTATTCATCTAACTATATGTCCTTCTGTATTTTATTCCTGCTCTCTAGCCCTATATTCCAATTTCTGTCTGGAGTGACGCGCAGTATCGGCAACTGCTTCTCACGTCTAACCTGTGCGTCTTTGTATATGCTCTGCTGTGGGCCCCATTTTGCAAACTTATAACTTCTATACTGTCGTCGTCAGGACCGACGCAGATTACACTACTCAAGGTTAGGTAAGGTTAACCCAGCCCTTATAGGGGCCTCCCATAGGCCAGTGTGGCCCTTAGTTAACCGGATGGTTATGGACCTTTAGGCGGGTGCTGGTGAGGTTTTGATATCACATAGGTGGAATTGAGGAATTGAGGTGTTTTTAGCGAAGGCTAGTAGTTTCTTTAGCGTCCTCTTGGAGGCATCTTCTAGCAATGCCAGCGTCGATGCACCCAAGTTTCTTCTCCATGCTCGTGAGAGAGTCGGGAAGCTGCAGATGAGATGTTACAGGGTTTCAATAGCCCCGCAGCTGTTTCTGTTGATGATGTTTAGTCTGGATGCGTGTGATGCTGCTAGGCATTGACCTGTCTATATTCCCACTGACAGTCTACAGTCCTTCGGTGGAAGGTGCAGCAGATAGTGGCTGAGTTTTTCGCTACGTTTTTTGCACATGATCTTCGATATTCTGCAGTTGGTTGTGCTCCTCCACCTGCTCTCTTTTTACAGAGAGGCTATTGAAGAGAGGCTTTAGGTTCTCATCTTCCAGTAAGGGCACCCCATGTATTCTCACATCATTTGCAATGCTTGTTTCGGCATCTGCATCAGCTTTGACTTAAAGTTTCGCTTCCAGCTCCTCCACCTTGCTGCATAGCGTACTAATATCACCGCTTCCCTCCTCAAGCTTCTTTATTCGTCGGCCAAGAATCTCAACTTCTTCCGAGAGAATATGAAGTCTTGCCTCAAACTTATCTGCCATATCACGCAGAATTCTTTCGTCAGCTTCCTTCCCACTGCAACTGATGCGCTTCGGCTGTTCGTCGAATTGATTGTTGATCAGCTTGATCAGTTGCAGCGAAGGAGTATCAGAGATGCGACCAGATCTCAGATCGAGCGATGAGTCACGGCGGACGTGCTTTACTGTGGTTTTAGACATCCTGCTTTGCCGATCAACAGCGGAGCTATGTCCTAAATGATGTAAGGAGAGAGAGCGAAAGATGAGTAGATATTTACACGGCGAACGGTCCAGCAAAGCGATGAAAAGAAGTGCACTGAGAGTGACGATAATACAAAGCAGATGAGTAAATAGCAATAAAAATTGCCTGTATAAAGAAAATTTATGCAAAACTTTTGCTTGCACGTTCCATTGCCGCCGAAAAGATTATAATTTTACTAATCAATTTAAGCCTCAAAAGCACTGACTATTCACGAGTATTATGAGATATGATAGTGCCTTCCAACTGGATGTATACAATTGATTGTGAATTAACTTATTCGGCTAAAAAATATTCAAAAAAGGCAGAAAAATGAAGGATCGAGGTAATTTTTACACTTCTATTTTTACAATTTTCAGAGCCATAAAATTTGTCCACAAATATTATCGCCACATACTGAAAATTCCCGCCACTTCATTTATGAAGGGATATAAGTGCTGATTGGGTCTTTTGTGAAACCTTTTTATTACATTACAATTTTTTTTAAACACCTCAACCTATTCTACTAGTGATAATTCCAACTTGAGACTTTAGTCATTGCATTATCAGATCAGGCGAAATACGAAAAAGAACTCTCTTAGCAGTTTGAGGTATTATCCACTTAATAATTTCGTTTAGCCGACACGTTTAGTGTCTTAATTTCTTAATTTCTTCTTCGGAAATCTCAAAGTGGGGATTTTTTGACCAGATCAACTACACGCTTTACTTTACATCACAAAACCTTTGAAACTATGTCTGCTTGGTTTTGTTTTTTCTGCAGATGCCGCCCCGTATCATTACCTCCGCTGCTCGGTTTGCCACGAATGTTGACAACGGCGAAGGTTGGGATCAGATCCAATGAAGGTCGCACTCTTAGAAGTTTGAGTAGCGATTTGAGTCGGTGATAAAGATCTGCGAGAAGGGGAGCACCACAAATCAAGGCATGGTAATTTTCATCAACTGAATCACGGGTTCTTTTAGAAAGTTTCTTAGTTTTTCTAAATTCATTGGAATAGAATCATCCAAATCTATTTAATTAAGCCAAATCTCCCGTTGCAGGAGTAGTAGTAGTTCTTTATTTAATTTGTATTAAAACTAAGCTGTTAAGATAAGCAAAATGTCCTCTCTGTAATGCAACATATCCCTGACGATAAGTGCGAGCTCGTTCCAGCCCGTTGAGCAGGGTAGTCAAGCCCTGGACTGTTAGCGTTGGACTTCGCAAATTGTTTTCAAATCTCTTTTAGGATAGGGCATGTCAAAAAAAAGTGCAAAGTGTTCTTCTGTGCGTGAATATTATACAGCATGCATTCTGTTGCAACGATACTTCTGTACAACGGAAATTAAGACTACGTGGTTGGCAACTATACTTTTAAATAGTTATGGACTCCTAAGTTATGGTCCAGGATGCTGTATAGGCGGATGCTGTATAGGCTTCATCTGTGTGATCTTTTTGCCCTTTTTTCCAAACTACCTATTCGCAGGACGTTTACTCTGGTCAGCCGTATCCATACCGTTTACCGAGGTCGAACGGCATTTTGAGTCCTTTGATAAATGAAAGCTCATTTCTTCATGATCTACGAATAGTGAAGTGCCCGGCTGGGTACTCAGGTTTTGTGCCGAGTCTCTGTGTGGGCCGTTGCTTAAACTATTCACCCTGTTCATAAATTCTGCATGTTTCCCCCCGATATGGAAGGAGTTCTTTATAATTATTCTCCATAAGAAAAATAGAAAGTCTGACTCAAAGAACTATAGAGGTACGGTATATCTAAGTTATCCGCTATTCCTAAAGTATTTGAGAAAAGTTTTACTCCGCACCTGCCACACCTATGCAGATAAATTATATCTCCAGCTCTACATAGATCTATAAGACGGAGAGTAACTACTACTTATTTATTTCAGTTTACCTCCTTCATAATTAAGGTTTGACTGATGTTGTTTACACCGATTTTAGTAAACCGTTCGACTCTAAACCATTCTCTCCTAGTACAAAATCTAGACCTTCTAGCGTTACCGCCCAATCTCCTGAGATGGATCTCTAGCTACCTTTGTTCTAGGTCTCAAAGAGTCGTTTTCAAAAACTCCCTGTCCTCCCCATAAATTACCTGCCTTCTGTATTAACATACTCTCGAGTACTTATGTATGCGGATGATATTAAGCTCTATGTCCACTTCTTTTCAATCAAGGTTGCAATCCAATCTCGATAGATTTCAGTCATGGTGTTGTGAAAATGTATTAAACCTTAATGCTTCAAAATGTAATGAAATGACTTTTCATCGCTCCAGCGCCTTCTGGTTCGTTATACCCTTTGTGGTGTGTTCGGGCCAGCCGCTAATCAACAGGCCTAACTTATAAGTATACATGTTTAGAATATTCAGGGAACTGTAAACAACGTTCAGCAGCGCTACTGCGCTCTCCCTCTGTAAAGGGCGTTATGCAGCCGCCGCTTCGGCTCTAGCTTTGTTTAGCCGGCGGTGCCAATTTTTAGTAATCTGCTAACATCTCTGCGCAGTGGTTGCATTTGGACCTCGATTGTACATTTATCTGTCCGCGCAAAGAGCAAGCAATCGGCTTCCGCTAGCCGCCAGTATAAATAAACGCTATTAAATTTGAACAAGTCGTGTATTATTTTAGACAAAAAATAGGTGCCAAAAAGCTTGGCATCTCAAACATTGGTGACCTCGACGTGATTAAAGACATTGGCTAATCGCGTTTCGTGTAAGAGCATTTAAATTGAACAATATATTCGGTTTTGTGCAGTTTAACCACAAACCAATACATTTGTGCAGAATAAAAACGGTTTATGTGCAAATTCAGTGAGAGTGCGGTCGTCTGAGATTCCGTTAGTTTAATCGTCGAATCTCTCATTCTATGCTCAGCCGCAGACACGGTTCTTGATTTTTCATGTCTCTCTTTCTCGCTCCAGCTTCTGTGCACCGTCGCATAATCGTCAAGTCTCTCATTATCTGCACAACTGCAGCCACGGTTTCGACTTTTCGTGTCTTCACTCTCTCTCTTTCTCAATTCTGTACGCCGTCGCTAAACGGTTATCTATTCTCCCTCGTTTCGTTGCATTTCGCACCGTTAAACATGGAAAGCGATCCAAACACAGGCGCGGGCGAAAACATTATGACGGCTAATAACAGGCTGAGATTATATAAACGTAAAGATCAGTCTTTTTATGATCGAATAAGCGGGCTCGGCGAATCATTCGCTGGCAATAAGATCGATAATTTGAACGCCACGGAAATCGACGTTCGTATCGACATGCTGGCAGAAATTCGAGAGGAATTTAATAAGGCCCAGATCTAGCACATTCGCGCTAGCCTCGCTGATGTGGCTTTCGATTCGGTTCGATCTTTGGAACTATCCAGTGCCAATTATCGTGTGGTGCTGGATATACTTAATAAACGTTTCAGTAACAAACGACTTGTTTTTCAGGCACACATCACGAAGATTCGTGGGCTCAAGAGAGTGGATTCGCCATCTCCTAAAAAGCTTCGGGAGTTTTCGGATGCAGTCAATTTGCATATGTGTGCTTTACAGACGTTGGGAACGTTCTGCTGCTGCAGAAGTTGAACACTAAAACGCAAATTAAATGGGAAGAACACCTGCCGTTGGATGCCATACTTACAGCAAAGGAGGTCTACGAATACTTGGAGCGGTGCCAGAAAATGGAGAATTTGGAATACGCTACAGCGGCACCCGCTAGTAGCGCTCAGTTGGGAAAAAACCATAATTCGCATTGAAAGAAAACCTTTGTTGCCTCCAATTCTTCCACCGACTCGTCTGGATGCAGTTTTTGCCATTCTGCGGGACATGGTATATATTCCTGCAAGATATTCGGGAATTTGTCTCCGCCACAAAGAAGAAGCTTTCCCTCCGTATCAATTGCCTGAAGGCGGGGCATCGGACTCGTGCATGCAACAGTGGAAAATGTCGAGTGTGCGGTGGGAGGCATCATAGTTTGTTGCATTTCGAAAATCTGCAATCCACAACTCAAGGCTCCCCAGATCTTTCTCCCCCAGCTCTAACGCTCCAACCAGACGCTATTTCTGCCACACAGGATTCTGTTAGCAGTTCACCTTCCCCTGCTTCCACCTCTCTTGCTGTCCAAGGTCTTCAATCCGATGTTGTGCTTCTGGCTACCGCTGTGGATCTTAGTTAGGATTAACTAGGATTTTAGTTCCTTCTCGTGCCATACTAGATTCAGGATATCAACTTCATCTCATCATATCCAGGTTCGCCCATCAGCTTCAGCTTAGGAGAACTCAATCGTCCGCACTTGTCTATGTTTCGAAACTTGTGCGGACGCCATTTTGAGTTCCAAGGAAGAATTAGATCGTGAGGTGCATTTCGTAGACCACTTCTCACGTTTGCCATTAGGGGACTATTCAGTTCGTCTGCCGTTAAAGGATAATGGTGATCGCTTAGGGGAATCTTACACTCAGGCGCACCTTCGATTCATCAATTTGGAGCGAAAGTTGAATCGTGATACTACACTCAAGGAGCGGTACTCTGCCTTTATGAGAACCCTGATTCTCGTAGTCTCTGCAAATATTTCCACTCGTCAAGACACCGCTGACACACCACTGTCCACTCATTAGACACCGTCACATATGGCACTAGAGCTGCATCATTTTAAGCAGTTCGCGCAATGCACCAGCTGCCCATTGACGAGGGTAAGTCCTACCCTCTTGGCTCAACTGCTCTGCAACAGGATTTTTACGTGGATAATCTCATCTCGGGCGGCAACTCTGTCGCTGAGGTCATGGAAAAGATGCATAATTTTAAGCTTAGTAAATGGTGCTTTAGCCATTAGGAAGTTCTTGAAGGAACGCCTGAAGATGACAGAGAGAAATACTTAAAGTTCCATGATGGAAGTGATGTAACAAAAACTCTTGGCTTAGCATGGGATTCTGCATCAGATCAGCTGCTTTTTGCCTTGTCCGCGCTGGAAACAAATTCGAAGCCCTCCAAGTGATCGGTTTTATCTACGATTACTCGTTTCTACGACACTCTTGGCTTGATAAATCCCGTTATTTTCAGGTGCAAAATCTTCCTTCAGCAGCTTTGGAGAGAAAATTTGGATTGGGGTGAAAGCCTATCCTCAGCGTTGCAATTCATAGCAATTTATCTTGGATGGACTTGTCAAGTATCACGCGGATCATTCTTCTAATACGGTAATCGAACTTCACGGATTTTGTGACGCCAGTATAGAAGCATATGGCGCTTGCATATATGTGGTGTCCAGGGAAGGGCAGTTTTCGAGCAATATTTTGTGCTCAAAGTCTTGAGTGTCACTAAAACCCTTATCAATTCCCAAGTTGGGTGGAGTTAAGTGGAGCCCATTTGCTTGTGAAACTAATGAATTTGAAGGATGTTGAAATTTTTACAGGTGAGTTTTACTGCTTCAGATTCATCAACAGAGTTATCTTGGATACGGGATGAGCCACCCAAATTTCAAGTCTTCGTGGCAAATGGAGTAGCAGCAATTCAGGATTTGACGGCAGGCATGGAATGGCGCTATGTTCCCACATCATTAAATCCTGCTCATGCCTTCTCTAAGGGCTCGCTTCCCCACCAACTTATCCAGTCAGAGCTGTGATTTCACGGTCCATCGCTTTTGGTAGGCTCCAAGGCAAAGTGGCCAGAACCTCCTGTTCCTGAAGTAGCAACGGCAGAGCTTCGCAAGCGACTATTGATGATCGCGTCTTCACATGCCGATCTCACGTCAGAATGCAAATTTGCAAATTCATTCTTCGGCATGCAGCGCACATTCGCCTACATGCATACATTTGTTTATCGTCTTCGACATTCTGGATTCACCGTTTCTGTTATTCGGCAAGGAACGCATCTTCTGATCCGACATATTCAAAAGGCTAATTTGTATATGGAATAGGAGATTCAACGCAATGGTCAAGTCAGGAATCAGCTCACTCTCTCCGTTCATCGATCAGTATGGATTGCTAAGAGTTGGAGGTCGTCTTGGAAACTAATCTCTGGGATTTGATGCTCAGCACTCGCTTATTCTGCCAAAGGGACATCCCATAACTTGTGCGCTCATAAGACAGTATCACGAAAGGAGCCTTCATACTGGACCTCGCGCACTTATTGCCAAAATTCGACTGGTATATTGGCCAATTGGAGGAATCAAGGCAGTATCCAAGGTAGTCAGCAAGTGTGTGAGATGCTTCAGGACTAGGCCGCGCATGGTTCAGCACATCATGGGAGATCTGCCTAAGGTGCGATTGGAGGGATATCGACCTTTTGAAGTCCCTGGAGTGGATTTCTGTGAGTTTTTTTTCTACATTCATTGTATTCATTTGCTTCACTTCTAAGGCTATACACATGGAGCTCGTAAAGGACCTGATCACCGCTTCGTTTCTAGGCGCCTTAAAGCGTTTCACTTCCACACGAGGAAGGCCAAGTCAAATTTGGTCCGACAATGCGACAAACTTCGTTGGCGCCAAGAACAAGCTTTTGGAGCTCAAGAAACTTGTTATGAGCGACTCGCATATGAAGGAGGTCAATGAATCCTGCACGGCGGACTCGATCCCACCACGCTCTCTCGCTATCAGAAAATCCTGCTGACTTAATGGCCTTGACTCCTGTTCATCTGCTTTTAGGCGGTCCACACGAGGCAATCCTCGAGCCCGATCTGACGAAGCTGAACCACAATCGTCGGGATGGCTGGCAACGGGTCACTCAGCTGCAGCAGATATTCTGGAGCCGTTGGCGCGAACAGTATCTGACTCTTCTGCAAGAGCGGTCGAAATGGCGGACGCCCACGCAAAACCTTTGCGTAAGCGATTTTGTTTTTATCAAGGACGAAAATCTTCCTCCAATGCGTTGGCCACTGGCTAGAGTGGTCGAGGTCATTACGGGCAAGGATGGAGTGTGCCGCGTAGCTGAGTTGAAGACTGCCACAGGAACCATCAGAAGGGCCGTTACCCGGCTATGTGTACTGCCCCTCAAGGAGTCTGTTGAAAGACTGGCTTCCAACGGGGGGAGTATGTTCGGGCCAGCCGCTAAGCAACAGGCCTAACTTAGAAGTATATATATTTAGAATATTGAAGGCACTGCCATTTACCTGGCCCAACGTTGTATCGGACAGAGAATCAACGAAGTCATGCTGCATAGATGGGAACATTAAGTTAGAGTCATTGGATGGAGACCTAGTGTTATTTGAGAGATTAAAGTCACCAAGGACAATAAGACGATCAGAATCACAAAGCTGAGACAAAACGGACTGGAGATGGGCAGCGTGAAGCATATAAGTTGTAAATTCAGAGGACGGTGGGATGTAAGAGCATGATATGAATAAATTAAAAGAAAACAGACGAATTTTAAATACGATAATTTCAATAGTGTTGAGCTCATCGATGGAAAAGAGTTGGGAAGTTAAGTTGGAACGAACAGCAATTAGGACGCCACCACCTCGAGATGGTCGATCAGATCTATATATGTTAAAATTGTCTACAAAAATCTCGGAATCCGAGATTGAGGAATAGAGCAATGTTTCAGAGAAGGCGATAATGTCGAACTATTGCACTATCAGCATGTAATTTGGTGAGCTTACTGCACAGGCCACGTACATTCTGATAAGTGATCTTTGGTAGTAGGGAAGAATTCAGCTTTTGGACATAATTGGTAAATCAGTAGCTGGTGTTGGAAGGATTCCTACCCGAGGTGCGGACTGAAAAGATCGAGATCGGCTATTGAAGAGGGACAGAAAGTGTGAAAGAAAGAAAGAAAGAGGGTTCTAACACAGTCTTGACAAACTTCACCAAGACAAGAGTTTTAAAGGAGGAAATACTACGTTTTTATTTTAAGGTTGTAAACTTTTAATGGCTCGTTGTAATATGTATATGTCTTTATTCGGTGATTGTCAAACTTAGAGTGAGTGTGCTCTGACATATCGATACGAGTCGACGACAAGTAGAGTGCACGCGATATATAATACATTCTTACAATAGTATTGATAAGTAAATTTTAACATAATATTCATATCTTACATTCGGCCAACCTGACTATAGATCGCCTCCGATCTACATACTAGGGAATACAATTTGTAGAACTTTTCATACATCTTTTCATTTTCGGTATTGTTTAACTCAACTAAATTATTTGTCCACTAACAGCATGAGGTTACGGTTTTATCCTTACACTCTACCCATGGTTTAAGCCTTGCTGGTTCAAGTACACTTCGGAATGGCATCTGTGTTAATTGACAATCCTCAATGTCTACAACCTCATAACGATCATTATTTAATACTTTGTTAATCCGGTAAGGTCCTCGATATTTGGGTGCTAGCTTTTTATTGACCCCAGGTGTGGTGTCAACATGTCTGATGGCTACATAATCACTAGGTTCATACCTTAACGGGGCTCTATGTTTATTACCATACATTTTTTCATTCCTTATCTGTGACCGCCGTATGTTTTCACTTGCGGTTTCTCTTATGGTTTCTAACTCCCTATGATCTGAACCTAACTTCTCCTCTAGATATTCGGTTAACTCATCTACCACCGGTCCCCTTCTGGGGTACTCCAAATAATAATATGCTAGGTGTCTTCCTCGTGCTACTATTGACAGCATTATTAATAGCATGCTCCACCTTGTTCATTAACCTATACCAATCGGCTTGCTCAAGGGGTTCTGATAATTTCCCTAACATCGGAGTCAGAACACGATTAACCCTTTCAACTTGACCATTCGCCTGCGGTGCACCCGTAGCTACCTTAATGTGTTCTATCCCTCTTTCCTGTAGAAAACTAGAGAACTCTAACGAAGTGAAACAGGTGCCCCGATCTGATGTTATCCTAGTGGGGCGACTATAGAAATCAAAATATTTACTTAGGGCATCCTTCGCTTCCCGCGTACTGGTACTATTAACCGGGAACAATTTGACAAACTTAGTAAAAGCATATATTACCACAAGAAGGTGTTTTCGCTTAGATCTGATACTCGGCAATGGACCCAAATGATCAATATATAGGGTATGAAAGGGTACACACGACTTTGGAATACTATGGAGCTTTCTATTATGAACCTTGCAACCTTAGTTCTCATTGACGGAAACCAGTAGGTCCTCAAAAGGTCACTCACACACTTTTCGACTGCCAAATGTCCCAGTTTTTCATGTGACCGCCTTATCAATTGTTCTTCCATACACATCGGAACGTAGAAACACAGTTTATTCTCCCCATTTCTTTTGTATACAATACCGTCTATCATTTCAAAATCTGCATCAATTCCATCCTCTAGCATTTTCCGAATCCTCACTACCTCCTTGTCCCGCATCTGTTCAGTTTGCAAAATTAAATCGACATCTTCTGGCGTTGCACCTACTACCCCAACTATCAATGATTTCAATAGGCCTTCCTCCTGAAACTCTAACTGGTCCCTCCCTATATCCTCAACACATTTGCTCTCTTTATCTGAACATCCACAATGAATATACTCTACTCCCCCCACCACATCGTTAACGCTTCCTCTACTTTGACTCAAATCTCTAATCTCAAGCTTCGATCCATCTATTTCCTTACATTCGGTCACTACACTCTCTACGATATCTCTATCATCACTACTAAGGTTCTCTTTACTATCAAAGTTCAACATGTTTCTCACTCTACTTCCTACTGCACCTGATTCTCTACACTTAAGCACTGGGTTCTCTACGGTATCTCTATGCTCACTCCTTTCCTGTTTTCCAAACCTAATTTTTTAAAATCGTTTTTGACTCTGTGGTCGTCCTCTAGCATATTCGTTACTTGATCTTGTCTGCTCAACGCATCAACGTGCGCCATACTGGCCCCAGGCCTATGCAAGATGGAGTAATCATAGTTCTCTAACTCTAAGGACCACCGCGCATTTTTAGGGCTAATCGACTTTCTGGTTAACGTCTGTACTAGCGAATTACAATCCGTGATTATTTTAAAAGACCTATGCTCCAGATATGCTCTAAATCGTCGCAATGCGTAAATTATGGCCAACGTCTCTAGTTCAAAACTATGATACCGAGATTACGCTTCTGTTGTTTTTCCGGAATAATAGGACACAGGGTGCATCTTTCCATCATCTTGTCTCTGCATCAGTATAGCACCGTAACCATATGAGCTTGCGTCTGTATGTAATTCCGTTTCTCTATCTGGACTAAAAATAGCTAATACCGGAGGATTTGCTAACGCATTCCTAAGAGTTTCAAATGTCCTCACCTGCTCTCTATTCATAGGGAATGGACCACCTTCTTTGAGCAATTGCACTAAAGGTTTAGCTGTCGTCGCAAATGACAGCATGAAACGTCGAAAATAAGAAAAAAATCCGAGGCATGAGTGCAGTGCTTTTACATTTTGCGGAACTGGGTAATTTTGTAGAGCCTCGATATGGGAATCACTAGGAACTATTCCGTTTTGATTAACCTTGTACCCCAGGAACTCAATATCTCGTTTTATGAACATACACTTTTTCCGATTAATTTCAAAATTTTGCTCGCTAAACCGAATACATAACCTTTTTAATATATCCAAGTGTTCCTCAACTGTTTTTGTCGCTACCATTATATCATCCATGTACACTAAAATATTCTTGTTTCTAATAAAGTCTCTAAGCAACTCCGAAATAAATCTCTGAAAAATAGCGGATCCATTCTTTAACCCTAAGGGCATTCTCAGGTACTCATACTGTCCTTGCGGTGTCACAAACGATGTCTACGGTATCGACTTTTCTTCTACGGCTATTTGGTGATACCCACTTTTAAAATCTATGATGGAAAAACAGCACTTACTCTCTAAAAACTCAAGACAGTCCTCAATAAGGGGCAACGGGAAATTATCTTTAACGATTCGCTTATTTAGACCACGGTAATCAACACACATTCGAAGTTCTCCTGACTTTTTTTTCACTAGGACCAACGGAGAAGCATAAGGAGACTCACTTTGACGGATTACTTTCTTTTCTAACAGATGCTCTACTATTTCAGCTACTTTCTCTCTTTCATGATAGGATAGACGACGTGGAGTACAATGAAATGGTGTTGTTTCTAATACCCGAATCTGCATTTGATATTTCGGCTGTGCTCTAAAGTCAAATTCTTTATGTAAATAATAGGTCCTAATAACTTCTCTACACTTTTCGGCCATAACGGAACCGAATTCTAGTCCTACATTTAACTGCTCTTCCTCATCAATCTCTACAGACGCGCAAAATGTACTGAATTCATCACGTTGATTTATATCCTTGCTGATAACTTGATCATTCCTTGAGTTTTCTTGATTCTGATTTTTAAATAGGTTAGAATAGTTACTTATCTCACTACTTTCAAATTGATTATCATATTCGCTTATATCACTATTATTTTTACGCTTGGTGAACAAGGACGCGCAGGTTGAACAAATCTCTTTTTGCTTTAATGAACTTAACGGTGTGTACTGATTTGCGTTGATGTTTTTCTTGTGAACTAATTTTACATCAATAACTTTAAGGGCATCGCGTCCCAACAATACAGGCAAAGGCAGCATGCTATCATCTACAATGTTTAACAAAAGTATATATCTTTTAGAGCAAAATTCAATATAGCACTTTAATTTTCCCCATATGGGTATTGATTGTCCACCTAATCCATAGTATTTTTTAGTTTGATTATAGGTTTCAATTGTCACCGAGTTTGGTATTAAAGACTTATGGATAAAACTTACAGGGCTACCCGTGTCAAACAGACTAAATATACTGACACTTCTTTATTCACCAAACGGCAGTCATAGGGTTATTAGCTGAACGGCCGCTAAGTCGTCGTTGTTTCTCTCTCCCGGTTGCTCATCATCTTGAACTGCAGCTATTTTCGTGGTCATCTTTCTTTTAGGGCACTGCGAGTATTGGTGGCCGGGACTCCAACAATTGAAACATGCTCCATCAGGTCTCTTCGGCTGACTACAGTCCTTCATAGCGTGTTCAAATTGCCGACAGTTGTAGCACCGCATTGCGCCACCCCCTTGCTGCTGCCCTGCTGCCATACTCACATTTACTTTTTTTATACCTTCGCTACGATTTGCGGCAAATCCAGGAGCTCTTCTGACCTTGTCATAGATGACCATCTTATCTCGCAGCTCGTTAAGTGAGCTGCAATATAGCATGGATGCTACCATGCCCGTCTTGTCCTGCAGTCCCTCTACAATGAATTTGACCACATCGCTCGTGGCCATGTCTGCCTGCGACGCTATGCTGCACATCGCAACGAAATACTGCAATGCGCTTTCGTTACTTGCAATTTTCCGTGCCTCCAGTCGCTTTCCAATATCCCACGCCGTCACTTTCTGCTCAAAGACGCTAAGCAACTCTGCTCGCATCAATTCCCAAGTCAGTGGCGCCACATGGTTAATGTACGCCTTCGCCGATCCGCCCAGCAACCGCTTCTCCAATATCCAACGTTTGGACTCGGATACACCATGGAAATTCATAATGTCCTCAAAGTTACTGATCCAACTAGTTACAGCATGGTCGTCATCTCCAGAAAATGGACGCATTAACGCCTCAATGTGTGTCAGGTCGATGCAATCCCTCGGTATTTCCAACTCAGTAGCCTCTCTCTCTGTTTTCAGTACGCTCAATTTGAGATCAGCCATGCGCTTGCGAGAAATGTATAGTTGTTCTAGCTGCTGCAAACAAAGCACTTCTTCTTCATATTCATCTGATCGTATGGTCGACGATGGACAAGCGTTGTCTTGTCGCGGCAAAAATTGTTCTCGAACGTTCTCCACAATTTCGTCATCTCTTTCTGACACCTCCTCCACTGCTTGTTGTACACTACGGTTGTCTCTCTCTATCTTGCGTTCAACAGGGACTTCGAAAATGTCAGCTTGCATCGTCTTGTCTGCGCTCGGCGCCATATTTCCTAGCTCGAGCGTGCCTTCCATGATTTTCTTCACTGCTGTGCGTAATTGGTATATGGTAGCATCTTGATCAAAATAAACGTTTTGCTCACGCAATATTTCGCAAAGTTCACTTCTTGTTTTACTTCTGATCACTGCATATTTCATCGTCGATTCTTAGGGCGCACCCCACACCTGATATGTAAACTTTTAATGGCTCGTTGTAATATGTATATGTCTTTATTCGGTGATTGTCAAACTTAGAGTGAGTGTGCTCTGACATAACGATACTTGTCGTCGACTCGTATCGATATGTAGAGTGCACGCGATATATAATACATTCTTACAATAGTATTGATAAGTAAATTTTAACATAATATTCATATCTTACAAGGTAAAATAAGTTACTACTTGGAGCTATTGATAGGAACTACTTCAAGGAACTACTTCCACTTCCATGCTGACAGCAGTATCGACGACTTCATTATGGGGGCACAGTGATGCCGACAACTGGATGATCATTAATGACCGGTTGGACAACCTGGGCAAAGACAGGCACGGGATGATCATTACTGTCCAGTTCGACATCCTTGGTAGACAGGGGCACAGGTGAACAGCCATCGGATGAAGAGCCAGCCGTCTTTTTCGATGTAGATGCATGTACATCGATTTCCTTGGCGCCAAAGTCGAACAAAGTCGGCTGGCGAATTGATTGGAGGAGCGTCAGAGTCTTTAGCTGCAAGAAAATTGGAACTGTGAACACTGGGTAGACTAGGTGTAACCTTTTTTCTCTTTGGAGACTCATTTATAATTTTGAGATTTTTAAAATGAGTTTCCATTGAGGAAAACTTATCCTGTAATTTCCGGAATTCCGAGCAGACGGCAGCGAATTCGTTATGAGTCTGTCTCATAAAGGTTTTCATATCGGCTTCAACTTTCCGGCAATCCCAACAAGTCCAGTTGAGACCGCAGTGAGTCCTGAGCAGATCGCCCACGCGCCCACCGATTTGAGGAAAACCTGCACAGCTAGGGTGAACCGTGTTGTCACATAACCAGCAGAAAAGTAGTGTTTGCGTTTGACGTGTAGTTACCGAACGGTGACCGTCACAGCGTTTAGCACAAGAGGAGCTCATTGTATAATACTAAAAACAATATATATGAAAACAAGAAAAAAGAATGGTAAGGTATAAGTCGGTGTGGAGCAGGGATAGTGATTTTAAGCTTGTATTACACAATTGCGCACGCAAAAACGAACAAAACAGTCACAATAACAGCAAGTGAATGGAGAGAAACTGAGAGACGATAATATTATTTATTTATTTAATTAAAAATTTTCTGCTAATAATGCTATATAAATTAGGGAGAGAACTAAAGATAAGCTATAAGAAAATTAAAAAATTAAAATTACAGGTTAGCAGAGTTGAGGTGGTTGTAAATACTAAATGCTATATGTTAAACGGACTACTGTGTTCTAGGGGAATACACAAATACCCCCTTCTATGCAATTATCCCACACAGAGACGAGTGGAGTGAGGGACCCAGGCCCAAAAGGGGCCCTAAACATCTTCACAGATGGATCAAAGCTCTACAACAGGGTCGGAGGAGGAATATACTCCGAACAGCTAAGCATTAGGCACTCCTTTAGACTCCCTGATCACTGCAGCGTCTTCCAAGCGGAGGTCATTGCAATCAAGCAAGCCCTAAACTGCCTTCAGGAAACTACCGCCATGGTAACCCGCGTAAATATCTATAGTGATAGCCAAATCGCTTAATGCGATCTCCGCAAACTCGGCCACTGTTGAAGATTGCCGCAAATCTCTTCACGAGATGGCTCAGCAATTTGTTATCAGCCTTATATGGGTCCCGGGCCACCGGGACATCGAGGGCAACTGTATTGCAGACGAGCTGGCCAGACATGGCACTACAACCCCCCTTCTCCAAGACAAGGAGGGTACTCGTATGCCGATGGCCACATGTAGGCTCATAATAAAGGAGCAATATAAGCAACTAACAGACAACAAGTGGCAATCAGTACCACGTTGTCGTACAACTCGGCAAACATGGCCAACCATAGATAGGAAGCGCACCTCTGAGCTATGCAGGCTCGGCAGACGAAGGTGCAGCGCAGTCATTCGCTCCCTAACGGGGCACTGGTTAATAGGTACCCATGCTAATAGACTGGGCGCCCCATACAATGATTTTTGCCGTAGCTGCAGAGACGAGGAAGAGGAGGAAACGGTGGAACACCTGTTCTGCTCTTGCCCAGCTCTCAGCAGAAGAACGCTACAGCACTTGGGCTCGCCCTTCTTTCAGACATTTCGGTAATGTCCACCATATGTCCCAGGAAGATAGCTAACTTCATAAAAGCTGCAGGCTGGGACAACTGTTGACCTTAGGTCTCGCAATGCGAGAAGGGGCAGATTCCCCCGCGGTATCACAACGGGCCGGAAACGGCCTAGGTGTGCTGGGCTCCCAGTGAGTCGGGCAGCCGCTGTAACCTAACCTAACCTAAGGGTTAGTTCAGGGGATATGATATGGTAAAGGGTATTATAATTATAGCATAAAACCCTGAAAGGTTCATGCTGGGCATAGTTTGACCTAAATAAGGGTAATCTGACAGGTCTAAAAGAACGAGTAGAACGAGAGGGAACCGTAAAGTCAATCTGACTTAAGCGAGTTTTGGAGTCCACCTTCCCGAGAAGGAGCTTGTGCACGAAAATTACCCCATTGCATATTCTGCGATGGAGTAATGAAGGTAGGTCAATAAGTTTAAACCTAGATCGGTAAGGTTGCAGGTGCCTACCAGAGTCCCAGTGTAAATTACGAAGAGCGAAAATTAAAAATTGTTTCTGAACTGATTCGAGAATAGCTTGCTGCTCCTTATACTGTGGGCTCCACACATAGGAACAATACTCCAATATCGGGCGCACTAACGAAATGTACAATTCCTTGGTCACATACGGGTCGTCCAACTCCGTGGACCAACGCTTGATGAATGCTAGAACACCCTTAGCTTTATTAGCTGTCGCAGCTATATGACTATTAACACACAGTTTCTGATCAAATAATACTCCAAGATTATTTGAACTCGAAATTCGATCCAATACATGATTATCAAGAGAAAACGATGCAAAATGTGGAGCACGACGGTAGAATGTCA
The DNA here is from genome assembly GCA_037356375.1 of Drosophila affinis. Lineage (NCBI taxonomy): Eukaryota > Metazoa > Arthropoda > Insecta > Diptera > Drosophilidae > Drosophila > Drosophila affinis. The sequence continues at coordinate 21,915,421 of JAZHFB010000003.1, forward strand.
TAAGCTTGAATTTCGAGAGGTTAAAAAATAGAAGATTACTTGAGCACGACAAACTGTAAAAACACAGGGAGACAAGCACAGAGCGGCGGCACTGCAGTGCGTGTGTGTTGGAATGAAAACAGATAAGCTAATGGTAGATAAAAACAGAGAGCGGTTCAGAGAGAGCAAGCGCACCGCACTAGAGTTGGCAACAACAAAACGGCTGCGATTAGGAATGTGCAGAGAAGCTAGGAATGCACAAAAGGAATTAAGAATTGAAAATGAATACACAAAAATAAGCTTGATGTGTATGCATTTATATCGAACAGATTTCACGATCGGTTCGGAACACCAGATATAAGTAAAAAACACAATCACTTTCCTTTAAAAACAGATTGATAATTTTTTAAAAATTATTCAAGCAAGAGCGAATTAGAGCACGACCGTCTGCAACGATATATCGATATCGATTATTAGATCCCAATTTAAAGTTTTCAGAACACATTTCTACTATGGTAAATAAGGCTATGCGTATTCTAAAATTGGACGAACCAGAGAGGTGTAGAGAGTCTTTGTTATATAGGGGTCGCCAAATTCCTTTGACCACCTCTTTATAAACCCAAGCACGCCCATGGCCTTATTTACCATGGTAGAAATGTGTTCTGAAAACTTTAACTTGGGATCTAATAGAACACCAAGATCACCAACCCGGGTAATTCTCTCAAGAGAACCACCACAAAGGGTGTAAGGAACCAGAAAGGCGCTGGAGCGATGAAAAGTCATTACTTTACATTTTGAAGCATTAAGGTTTAATAAATGTGCACAACACCAAGACTGAAATCTATCGAGATCGGATTGCAACCTGGATTGAAAGGAAATGTCCTTATATCCGCATACAAAAGTACTCGAGAGTATGTTAATACAGAAGGTAGGTCATTTATAAAAAGTGTAAAGAGTAAGGGGCCTAGATGGCTGCCCTGAGGTACACCCGAAGTCACCATAACTGGAGAGGACAGGTAGTTTTTGAAAAGGACTCTTTGAGACCTAGAACAAAGATAGCTAGAGATCCATCTCAGGAGATAGGGCGGGAACCCTAGAAGGTCGAGCTTTTGTGCTAGGAGGGAATGGTTTACAGAATCGAACGCTTTGCTAAAATCGGTGTAAACAACATCCGTCTGTAAATCACATTGAAAGCCTTTTATTAGAAAGGAGTTAAACTCCAATAAATTTTTAGTGGTTGATCCCCGCCTCATAAATCCATGTTGTGATCTGCATAGGTGCTGCAGTTGCGGAGTTAAAATTTTCTCAAACACTTTAGGAATAGCGGATAACTTAGATATACCTCTATAGTTCATTACGTCAGACTTGCTACCTTTCTTATGGAGAGGAATTATAAAAGACTCCATCCATATCGGGGGAAAACATGAAGAATTTATGGATAGGTTGAATAGTTTATGCAACGGCCCACATAGAGATTCGGCACAGTACCTGAGTACACAGCCGGGAACTCCGTCCGGACCCGGCTTTACTGTTCGTTGATCATGAAGCAACGAGCTTTCATTTAGCAAAGGTCTGCAAATGCCGTTCGACCTCGGTAAACCGTATGGATACGGCTGACCAGAGTAAACGTCCTGCGAATAGGTAGTTTGGGAAAAACGGGCAAAAAGATCGGCAATTGCCTGATCATTATCTGCTGACGTATTAAGGAAGGGTAGCGAGGATGGGTGTGCGGACGTTCTACGCTTACTGTTTACGAAGCTTTAGAACTGTTTGGGGTCCTTAGAAAAACGTATCCTGCATCGAAATAGGTAATTCTGATAGCATTGAGCGTTAAGAACTGAAAAGTTTGACCGAGCTATTACATAATGAGAAAGAGAAGAAGGAGAGCCAACTCTTGAAATTTTTTATATCGTCTTGATTTTAAGTTTTTTAGATGGTATAACTCCTTGGTAAGCCAAGGGGGTTTTCTTGATCTAATCGGACAGGAAAGTGGGACACAAGAGACAAGAAGTGAGTCCAGTACATCATAAAAAATGTTTGTGCCTGTCGTAACATCACTGCACAAATATAAAGCGGACCAATCAAAATCCCTAATGAGATTATTAAGCTTTGTAAACTCGGCTTTACCAAAGCAGCGGACGCATTGGGGTGGTCTACCCGACCGATCCAGTACCGTTCGTCCTAGGTCGAGCGACACTTCGAAAGTAGGATGGTAGGCATCTTCAGGTATAGTGAGCGGGGGGACTCGAGTTAACAACGCTAAGTTCGGATCCGTTACAAAGCACAGATCAAGAAATCGAAACAAGGAATTTTTAACATGGTTAAAATGGCATGGGTACCAGGCTATTAGACTCATTTGCGGAAGACCAAACAATTCCTGGCAAGTTGAAGTCACCAAGAACTATCATGTGATCTTTGTCAGATAGCGAGGAAGAGATAGCGGTTAAGGCGGACAAATGCTGCTCGTAAATTGCGATATCCGAAGAAGGTGGAATATACGAACAAGTTATGAAAACTGAGAAAGCGGGAAGAATCAGTTTTACACACAGAAATTCCAGTTCCTGCTGGATCTGGACTGTGAAAAGTTCCGACGTGAAGTTTGAGTCCACAGCAATCAGAACCCCTCCTGCACGTCATGACGAACGATCATTTCTATAAGTTGTGTACCGACCTGCCAAAACTTTGGAACTAAAAATGTCCGGCTTTAACCAGGTTTCGGTAAACACAATAACGTGGGATGCAAATGCGACACTATCCTGGAAAAGAATGCTGAGCTTACTACGCAAGCCTCGAACATTCTGATAGGTCACTAAAAGAGAGTTTGTTAGTTTTTTGGACGGGTGGAGGTAGAGCGGGAAGATGACGAAGGAGCACTGTTCTGATTAGTTGGCAGAGTTATTGGGGTCTAGTCTTCTTCTTTGCCTTAAACTCTTTCACCACCAAATGCTCCGGCGAAAATTTGGCAGAAAAGATGGTGTTAAAGTGAGTTTGGGAGACCCTTATTTTAAAAGAAGCTATCTCCCCTGTCAGAAGAGAAGTTAAACTTTTCCACCTTGAAATCAACGGCTTGTATGCTGCTTTGGATATAAGCCGTCACATCTTTAATTGTGGAGTCAGGGGCAAGTCGTGAGACAAAAACTTGTCTCTTTGGTGGGATCCCGACCAATCTTGGTACCACAGGCCTATCACCTGTGATGGTAATACCCGGTGGTCCGGGACGTATATTGACTGGTGGGGTCGGAATTGCGGGGACAGCTTATGAATTTAACATAACGGACACGGACGCTACAGACGGTCTTGGCTGCACCTAGGAGACTCAGTCAATAGTTTGAGACCACTAAACTGAGACTCCATGGCTAGGAGCCGATCGTTCTGCTCTTTGAAGCCCACGGTCAGCTCCCTAAAGCCCTTCCGGGTCTGCCTCATAAATGCTGCCATCTCCTCTTCAAACGGACGGCATGCCTCACAGCTGTAATGCAAGTCATTTTTTTTGAGATGGTATCACCCACGAGACCGGAGAACTCGGCGCATTTAGCGTGTACTACGCTATCGCATAGCCAGCAGGGGATACTCGGCGGCGCAATAAGAAAGAGAGTAGAGCGGTTACTACAGCTTCAGTTGAGAGAGAGAGAGAGAGAGAGAGAGAGAGAGAGAGAGAGCGCTACTACACAGAACCTATTGAGAGCGAGAGAGGAAGAACAGTTATGTTAGTTTGGGTAATAGGGAGAGAGTGATAAAGCACTAAAGCAGATCAACTAGGTGAGAGCGGCAGATTTTGATTCTGTGTGTACTTACGAAAAGAAACAACAAAAACACAATGACTACCGACACAGGAAAATAATTAAATGATGTCTAAAAACGCAATTAAAGGGCGTGCATTCGCGTTTAAGGAAAAGCTCTAAGCAAGCAGGTAATTTAAAGTTTATTTATATTGGTATATTCAAAAAGCACCGGCTGTTTATAAAAGATAAAAGGCAGATAAGCGGAGCGCAAAACAAAAACACGTTTGATTTTTACAAAGAGAAACGAACGAATGAGTCTTTGGGAGTCTATTATCCTGCATCTCCATCACTTTAGATGCATTGCTGATGTACTTTTGAAGCGTATGTATATATATACGTATGTATATATATACGGCATAGAGCCCAGTTTCTGTGTGTTCGGTGTGTTACCTCGGAACCTCCACGACAAACATTTATATTCTGCTGGTTGTGTGAAAACACGGCTCACTCAAGCTGCGCAGGTTTGGGTCATATCGGTGGTCGCGTTGGTGATCTGATTAAGACCCGCTGCGGTCTCAACTGGACTTATTGGGATTGCAAGGCAGTTGAAGCCGATATACGAACCTTCTTGAGACAGACTCATAACAAATTCACTGCTGTCCACTGAATTTCGGAAATAACAGGATAAGCTTATCTCGATGGAAACACGTTTTAAAAATCTCAAATTTTAAATGAGTCTCCAAAGAGAAGAAAGGTTACTCCTAGTCTGCCTAGTGTGCACAATTCTAATTTTCTTGCAGTAAAAGACACACCCGCTCCTCCAATCAGTTCACCAGCCTTGATCGACTTTGACGCCAAGGAAATCGATGTATGTGCTTGCTCTTCACTTGTTGTTTCTCCCTGCCCGTGTCTGCCCAGGATTATATTCTCTATATTATATTCTCCAAACTTAGCTGCTCCTGTGACATAGTAGTTACTAAATTTTCTTTTAAAGAAAAACGTAATATTTCCTCCTTCAGAATTCTTGTTCCGGAGAAGTTTGTTAAGACTGTGTTGGAACCCTCTTTCTGGCCTAAGCACACTATCTGTCATATTTTCAATAGTCGATCACGATCTTCGCAACTCGCTCCTTGGGTAGGAATCCTTCCAACTCCTTCTACTGATTTTCCATATACTTCAAAAAACTGAATTCTTCCCCACCTCTAAAGATCACTTATCAGAATGTTCGTGGCCTGTGCAGTAAGCTCACCAAATTACATGCTGATAGTGCAATAGTTCGACATTATCGCCTTCTCTGAAACATTGCTCTATTCCTCAATCTCGGATTCCGAGATTTTTGTAGACAATTTTAACATATATAGATCTGATCGACCATCTCGAGGTGGCGGCGTCCTAATTGCTGTTCGTTCCAACTTAACTTCCCAACTCTTTTCCATCGATGAGCTCAACACTATTGAAATTATCGTATTTAAAATTCGTCTGTTTTCTTTTAATTTATTCATATCATGCTCTTACATCCCACCGTCCTCTGAATTTACAACTTATATGCTTCACGCTGCCCATCTCCAGTCCGTTTTGTCTCAGCTTTGTGATTCTGATCGTCTTATTGTCCTCGGTGACTTTAATCTCCCTAATGTCACTTGGTCCCCATCCAATGACCCAAACTTAATGTTCTCATCTATGCAGCATGACTTCGTTGATTCTCTGTCCGATACATCGTTAGGCCAGGTAAATGGCATACGCAATAGCATGTATAGGACCCTTGATCTCGTCTTCACTACCGATGCTTCGAGCACGTTGGTATGTCGAGGATCACCTCTATCATTCCCTGAAGATCCATACCATCCCACACTCTCAATTGATTTCATGTTACCATCTTCAAGCCCTATAAAGTCGTTTATTAAGCCTTCGAATATCTATTGCTTCAAGAAGGCTGATTTCCTCTCCTTGAATACTGCCCTGTCTCAGATGGATTGGTCATTCCTTGACGATCTCCAGGAAATTGAGTCTGCCACGAATGCATTCTATAGCTCTATTTTTTCCATCTTTCCCATGCATGTTCCTTTAGTCACCCCCTCCAGAAATCTTTCTGATCCTATCTGGTTCACCCCGAGATTAATATATCTGAAGAATTTAAAATCCCGTATGTACAAGAAGTTTAAAAAATCCGGTTTGCAATCAGACTTTTCGAAGTACTCAATTGCAAAATCGAAATTTTCCTTAATTAATACATTGTGCTACAACAGATACTTGACCAAATGCAAGCTTAATTTTAAACGCGACCCTAAACAATTTTTCAAATTTGTTAATTCTAAACGTAAATCTTCCCGATTTCTTTCTTCTTTGCACTTAAATGGTAGTTATGCTGATAGGGATTGTGATATGGCTGATCTGTTCGCTTTCTTTTTCCAACGTTGCTACTCCGTCCCGTCTATTAACTTTCCCTCTATCCTAGCTTAATCGAACGACTTTAGTAGTAGTTACTCTAATCCTATTCCTATAAATAGTTCTAACTGTATCCTTCCCCCTTCATCGACTATGATGGTCTCCTAACAAATTTAAAATCGTGCAAGTTTTCGTTCTTCACTGGGCCAGACTCGGTTCCGAGTGCTGTTTTTCAACTTTGTGCAGAATCTCTTTGTGTGCCCCTCCTAAAACTTTTCAACTTTTCTCTCAAGACTGGTGACTTTCCCCCCGTCTGAAAAGATTCCTATATAGTTCCCTTTCATAAAAAGGGATCTGAATCTGATGTCTCTAACTATCGCTGTATTTCCAATTTATCTGCCATTCCTAAACTCAGCTCCAACATTTTTGTAGTTCTGTATTCTCTGAATCACAGCATGGATTCGTTAAACGTCGCTCAGTTTCTACTAATCTCCTTGAATTTTCCACCTTCGTAACTTCGGGATTTGCTAAACAGTGTCAAACTGATGTCGTTTATACTGACTTTAGTAAAGCCTTCGACTCCGTCAATCATAATCTACTTATTCATAAACTGTCTCTTCTATGGTTTCCGACTAAGCTTCTATACTGGACTAATTCTTACTTTTGACGTTAAGGTATGTTTTTCCTACAGTGACCCCTTGTCCCCACTATCTTTGCAATCAGATCTTGATGCCCTTAACAACTGGTGCCTAATCCATATTCTACCTCTTAACATTTCTAAATGCAATAATGACTTTTCACCGCAATAAGCCATACCTTTTCGATTACTCTATCAATAACATTATCCTTCAACGCCTTTTCAAAGTTAACGACATGGGCATTACCTTTGTACCTAATCTATGTTTCAACTCTCATATCTCTACTATCTCTAACAAAGCCAAAGGAGTCCTTGGATTTGTCAAAAGATGGTCTAAGGAATTTACAGACCCGTATACTACAAAACTTCTGTATGTTTCTCTGGTCCGGCCTATCTTGGAATATGGTTCTTGTGTCTGGTCTCCTCACTACCAAAAATTTCAGGATATGCTCGAATCAGTACAAAAACAGTTCCTCATCTTTGCCCTCCGGGGACTCAATTGGGACCCTTCGATCCGTCTTCCTTCTTATGAAAGTAGGTTGCGCTTAATTAACCTCCACTCTCTTAAATCCCGTAGAACCTGCCATGGAGTTCTCTTCCTCCATAAGCTTCTATCTGGTGAGGTCGAATCGACTGCCCTCATCAACCTTATTAGTATTGCTGTTCCTACCGCTGCTGTTCGGCTACCGGCTCTTCTCTTACCTAAATTTGGCTGTTGGTGGGATCTTATCGGCTACTAAGCCAATAATCAGCCCCACCGGGTCTAAGTACGTGTCTGCTTTAACACGTTTTTCTCTAAACCTGTTATAGTCTCATTGGGGGTTCCTCAAGGTATCCATCTGGGTCCCTTGTTATTTAAAATATTTATTAACAATCTTCCCCATTCTCATTCATTCCCCATCTCATTCCCGTGTCCTAATGTATGCTGATGATGTAAACCTTTGTTTTTCCTAAAGTGACCCCTTGTCCCCGCTATCTCTGCAATCGGATCTTGACGCTCTTAATAATTGGTGCTAAATTAACGTTCTACCTTTTAACATTTCTAAATACAATATCATGACTTTTCACCGCAATAAGGTATGGACCTTTTCCATTACTTAATCAATAAAAAAGTTAACGACTTGAGCATTACCTTTGTACCCAACAAAGCCAAAGGAGTCCTAGGATTTGTCAAAGATGATCTAAGGAATTTACTGACCCGTATATGATTATGAATCTTTCCGTAGTCTTTGCCAAAACTGTGACCTATTTTGCCATCTGTTTTTCTTTGATACTAGTTCTAATAAGGTCAAAATTATTTTAATGAATAACTTAATTTAAAAGCTTTAATTGGGAATTGTTCGGCTACCGGCTTATCTCTAACCTAAGTTTGGCTGTTGTTGGGACCATATTCCTTTCTACCCATTCAGTCAGGCGCAAGAGCAATATTGAAGCGAACTCCTTAATGATCGAAGTAAGGAAGGATATCACCCTATAGTTCGCTGCGTCAGTGGCATTTTCCTGTTTGAATATCGGAAAAATAATGCTTTGCCGAAAGTTTTCTTGTATATTTTCTGTGTTCCAAATTGTGTTATATGCCTTTGTTAAGCTAACAATAAATTTCTCTGGTGCAGTTTTTACAAATTCTTCCTGTATCCTGTGGACACCAGGGGCTTTCCAATTCTTGCTCTTGCTCACAGCTACTTAAACTTCCCCTTCGATATTTCACAGCCCTCTATTTACTTTATGTGGAATAGCAAATTAGTCTTGTAAAGCTTGGTTGTACTCAAATAGTAGATTTAAAATGCTGCGCCAAGGTGTTATGCTCGACCCTTATTGCATGCTCTTGTTGGTTCCATTCAATATTTTAACGAATTCCCAAAAGCTCTTGTTGTCTTTTATGTTGTTGACTTCGTGCTCAATGTTCCTGTAGTCGTATCCTTTTAATCCCCGGTACTCGTAGAGTATCGGGGTATATAAGATATTGATATAGCCATGTTTGTCTGTTTGTCTTCATTAGCGCCTATATCACACTATTAAAGCTAGAGCAACCAAGTGTTGTATCCAGTCTAGTGCGTTATCACACTACTCCAAGTGTATTTCAAAATTTCGTTCCGCCCCCTCCCGCCACCTTTCGACCGCACAAAGGACGAATGTCTGTGGCATACACAATTTTGAAGATACGATAAAACTAAAAGCGCAGAATCATAGCTGATGACCATTTTTATCAGAGTGTTGAATTTTTACGCCCAGAAGAAAGCGTTTCCTCCCCATAAAGCATATACATTCTTGATCGATTTAGACATGTCTGTCTGTCCGTCCGTCCGTCCGTCACACTACTCCAAGTGTATTTCAAAATTTCCCCCGCCTCTTTCCGCCCACAAAAAAGACGAATACGTGGCATACACAATTTTGAAGATTAGAGAAAATTAAACACGCAGAATCATAGTCGATGACCATTTCCATCAGAGTGTTGAATATGGATCAGATTGGATTATTCATATAGCCCCAATGAAGAAAACCGTTTCGAAAGTCATCGTTCCCCCTCGCTCTCTCTCACACGCGACCACGACTGCTTTGCCCATTCTTTTTTTTTTACGCCTAGTTCTCAGATACTTTAAGAGTTAGAGCAAGCAAACTTTCTATCGAAGCTCCTGTGATATCAACTCAGCAGAAGTGTATTTAAAAAATTTTCCATGCCCCTCACGTGGAATCTGTGGAATTCACAATTTTTAAGGTACGAAAAAAACCAAAAACGCAGATTAATTGCAAATTACCTTATCTACCAGATTGCCGAATCTGGAGCAGGTCGGGTTATTATTATGGCCAGAAGAAACAAAATAAATTTCAGTGGTCACGCAACTCCCACCAAGCGCTTACTCATTCCCTCTCACTGTCTCGCACACACTTCTATGAACCGCATATATGTAAAGACGAATATGTAGATGTCAAATGTAGAGAAGACAGATGTAGATAGCATATGTAAACTAAAATGGAAACAGATAACATTTAACATATAAACATTTGAAGAATGTTTCGACTTCATTTTTTTAAATTTCTTTTTGGCAAAAATGTAATAATTCCTTTTTGCCAACATAAATCATAAGGGGACATTTTTTCTGACTGAGTACCTGGCCTTTGCCGCGGCTCACAACTTTCCACCTCGTTTTTCCTGAAACATTGTCTTGAAAGCTGCGTTGGCCTCCTTGTCCTCCAGCTTTTTCCCTTCCGTGCATGTGTGTAGTGCTCGTGTCAATGCGATCATTGATCGTTGTCTCGCTCGATGCTGTTGGCTGCTAGTTTTTTTTTCCATTTTTCAGTACCTCCTTGTCTCTATAAATTTAGTTTATTATTATTCCATCCTAGCGTGAAAAGCATTTTATAATTATAAATTAGGGCGCTAGTCAGAACAAGTATGACAGTAACATTTGACATTTAAATTACTAACATTAAAAAAAGATTAAAATTACAATAATTCGAATTTATATACTAATATTTAATAATATAATATAGTCTCTATTAATTTATTTTCTAGGAATTTCACTCTCGTTCTCCGTTCAACCGTTTGTCAGTGAAATATTTTCCACATTTGCCAGCCATTCCGTTTTATTGTTTCGTTGGTAGAGTACTCGGGTTACACGCACTGCGTTTGGAATCGCTATTCTACATCGTTATGTCCTTTCCACGCCCTCCTTCGAGGAATCTTTCTTCCTCAGTCGTTCAAAATAAGGTTCCGGGTTTTACTGTTTTGCTCCATCCTGCTCAGGTCTTTTCGGTTCTGCTCTCTTTCGGTTTTTAATCGCTGGAACTCTGCCTGCTTTTTTTTGCAGTCCCGCACCACTTCGTGGCGTACCTAGGAGCATATATCTTTAGGACGTTGATGTGCAATGACTGCACCATTAGGTGGCCCAAGCGACACCAGCCGACGGCTGTTACGCGCAGATCCCAGGCAAGAAAGCAGCCCACCTCCCGCCCAACCGACCGAGGGGCGCTGCCGCTTAACGCGCGACTCGTTAACCGAAACGATCGCGGACATGCATGAAAGATAGGTGTTAGACTAGTGTTCGAGGTAAAGTAGAACTAATCTAACTAAAGAAACGAAGTAATTACTAATTACGGGAAAGATATAAGAGTATTAGTAATTTAAGTCTAGAAAGGGAGTTAGTGGTAGATATAATATGATAGAGAGAATTATAATCCGAGCATAGGACCCTAAATGGTTCATGCAAGGTGTAATTCGATCTACAAAGCGGAAGAAACAAGGGTGTATAATTCCTAGTGCTTCAAATAGGAATCGTGAAGCTTATGCGGCTCAACAGGTCAGGGCTATCTACGTCACCCTTGATCAAGTTGTGCACAAAAATCACGCCAAGCATTTTTCTACGATTAGCTAAGGTTGGAAGGTTTATTAAAAGCAATCTATTAGAGTAAGACGGCAGTCTCACACCTGCTTCCGAACTGAGGCCGCGAAGAGCAAAAAGTAAAAAGTTTTTCTGAACTAATTCTATACGGTCCCGATGTACGTTGTACTGAGGGCACCATACACAAGAGCCGTGTTCTAAGATCGGATGAACCAGAGAGGTGTAGAGAGTCTTTGTTATATAGGGGTCGCCAAATTCCTTTGACCACCTCTTTATAAACCCAAGCAAGCCCATGGCCTTATTCACCATGGTAGAAATGTGTTCTGAAAACTTTAATTTGGGATCTAATAGAACACCAAGATCATCAACCCGGGTAATTCTCTCAAGAGAACCACCACAAAGGGTGTAAGGAACCAGAAAGGCGCTGGAGCGATGAAAAGTCATTACTTTACATTTTGAAGCATTAAGGTTTAATAAATGTGCACAACACCAAGACTGAAATCTATCGAGATCGGATTGCAACCTGGATTGAAAAGAAATGTCCTTATATCCGCATACAAAAGTACTCGAGAGTATGTTAATACAGAAGGTAGGTCATTTATAAAAAGTGTAAAGAGTAAGGGGCCTAGATGGCTGCCCTGAGGTACACCCGAAGTCACCATAACTGGAGACGATAGGGAGTATTTGAAAAGGACTCTTTGAGACTAAGAATAAAGGTAGCTGGAGATCCATCTCCTAGCTTTACTAAAATCGGTGTAAACAACATCCGTCTGTAAATTAACTTGAAAGCCTTTTATTAGAAAGGAGTTAAACTCCAATAAATTTTTAGTGGTTGATCCCCGCCTCATAAATCCATGTTGTGATCTGCATAGGTGCTGCAGTTGCGGAGTTAAAATTTTCTCAAACACTTTAGGAAAAGCGGATAACTTAGATATACCTCTATAGTTCATTACGTCAGACTTGCTACCTTTCTTATGGAGAGGAATTATAAAGGACTCCTTCCATATCGGGGGAAAGCATGAAGAATTTATGGATAGGTTGAATAGTTTATTCAACGGCCCATACAGAGATTCGGCACAGTGCCTGAGTACACAGCCGGGAACTCCGTCCGGACCCGGCTTTTCTGTTCGTAGATCATGAAGCAACGAGCTTTCATTTAGCAAAGGACTGAAAATGCCGTTCGACCTCGGTAAACCGTATGGATACGGCTGACCAGAGTAAACGTCCTGCGAATAGGTAGTTTGGGAAAAACGGGCAAAAAGATCGGCAATTGCCTGATCATTATCTGCCAAAGTTTACGAAGCTGTAGAACTGTTTGGGGTCCTTAGAAAAACGTATCCTGCATCCAGATAGGTAATTCTGATAGCATTGAGCGTTAAGAACTGAAAAGTTTGACCGAGCTATTACATAATGAGAGAGAGAAGAAGGAGAGCCAACTTCTTGAAATTTTTTATATCGTCTTGATTTTAAGTTTTTTAGATGGGATAACTCCTTGGTAAGCCAAGGGGGGTTTCTTGATCTAATCGGACAGGAAAGTGGGACACAAGAGACAAAAAGTGAGTCCAGTGCATCATAAAAAATGTTTGTGCCTGTCGTAACATCACTGCACAAATATAAAGCGGACCAATCAAAATCCCTAATGAAATTATTAAGCTTCGTAAACTCGGCTTTACCAAAGCAGCGGACACATTGGGGTAGTCTACCCGACCGATCCAGTACCGTTCGTCCTAGGTCGAGCGACACTTCGAAAGTAGGATGGTAGGCATCTTCAGGTATAGTGAGCGGGGAGACTCGAGTTAACAACGCTAAGGTCGGATCCGTTACAAAGCACAGATCAAGAAATCGACCCAAGGAATTTTTAACATGGTTACCTGGAGACAGAGACAGGTCAATCAAGCCGTCAACAAAGATATGACGTGCCATGGGTACCATGCTATTAGACTGAGCACCTAGGAGCATATTATTATTAATCTTTTGTTGTCGCCTGTTACGTTACTGCCTGTGCATATGGAAGATCGGCGTTAAAAATGTTGAAGCTTTTAAAGCTTAGAGGTGTGACACTTGCGTTATCTGACTGGTCACTCACGTTGCTGGGCTCAGCTGTTTTTTAACACATTTGGCTTGGAATTTGTTGCTACCTTGTGTTTTCTCCCGCCTCAATTATCACTCAAGAGATAATTTACTCAGTTGACGCAAAATATTCCAAATTTTCGGCGTCGGTAACATGTATTTGGCTTTCTGATATCTGTCCGTGACCCTTCTCTACCGGTTTGATACCAAGTACCTGGTTATTGAGCGTCTTCATTTATCTGTTGAGCATCAGCTGGTGTTTTGTTTTGTTTCAGTTGTCTCACAATCTGGGCCTAAACTGGAGTACGACACGAAGCACGACTGAACGGTGGGCGATACAACATAGATTTCGGGGATGGTCCGTAAGGTTTTAACGTTTCGAAATTACTCAGTTAGTTTCACCATCCATGTGGGATGTTCCTAAACCGCACGTTTCTATGCGATACTTAGCCGATGGTTTTCCAATACAACTCTGAAAAATTGTCATTCACAACGAAAAATTGGAATTCACTGCAAATATGTAAGCAATGACTGACGAAAATAATTGATATTCTATAGCAAATGGCTAGGAGCCAGGAAGATTTTCTTTAGCATATGCTAAATTTTTAGATAGAGATGATATAATTCGTTCGGCAGGAGAATGCGATTAAATAAAAACCATCAAAAGTAGTCTTAAACATTTTTTATTTGTTTTATTTGTTTTTGGACTGAATCTATCTGCACATAAATGCAGATCGCCCTGCTCAGGCTGGAGACTTAAATTAAGCAGCATGGAGCTGTTGCGTTTTTTTTTCTAAATATTAGAATATTATTGTTGTGCTAGGCTCGAAATTTGATATATTTTTGCATAGCTGCAACTTTTTTTTATCTTAAATAAAGAAATGGAATAAATTTGGAAGTCTTTGACGAAGACAAAAATGTTCGTACCGCTTTTAAAACAGATACAACATAGTCTTGTACATAACAAATTACTTTGAATGAATTTTACTTACAACTATCCACACCCTTCTTGGCATACCTTCTTTAAAAATAATATAGCATTGCAAAAAATTCTCTCTCATCGAATTTATTTATTTGTCGAACGCAACCATCAATTTTTGGAACATCATTTGTTGACTGTTGCTGCCACAGTCGAAAAATAATTACTTTTCCATATATGTTGTTAAATTTTGACAAAATTCAGAGTACACATTTAATATTTGTTGTTGTCAACTGTATTTTCAATGGTACTGTGTGGGAAAAGGCTATAAAGGACAATCAGCTTTGATGTAAACTCTAATATGTTTGCTTTCGGAGACCCAAAGCTGACATGTCAGTAAGGAACTAAGCATCGTCTTCTTCTAGAAACCACGATATTCTTACTGCCTTAGTTAACTCTGAGTCTGAGATCGTTATCAGTTTCACTCAGGTGAGTTCGAGAACCAAAGTCAACTCAAGCTCTGTGGCTTAAAGATCTTTGGTTTACTGAACCATAAATAATGTGGAATTCTAGGAAGTTTATTCACCGTGTTCACCTTTGTACTATATCTGCCCAACACAATCCAGCCGAAAAGCATTTTCTGCAGAGTTCGAAAAATGTTTCTGCAGATTGGTTTTCTGTTGTAATACACCAAAATGAGTTTTAAAATTCAGAAATTTACGAAAAGCTGACTTCTATTTCTTTTTTAATTATGACTTGTGAATTCACCTTTATTAAGCAAATTGATACACGACTCCTTTCAAAGGATTTTTAAGCGTGTGCTAAGTCCTCAGTGATAAAGTTCGAGCTTACTTATACCCGGTACTCAATCAGTATATACATACATACATATATGAGCTTACGATTTATGCAATTTATTATATGTTCGCAAAAGGGACGAATTAAATTTTGGGCAAAAAATAATTTTGAAAAAAAAGAAGTCAAACCATTTTTGGAATTTTTATACATGATTATATTTTTGTTTGCATACGATAATTTACATATGCTTTTACATTTCTACATGTAAATGTATAACTACATATTCGAGACATACAAGTGCTTGCGAAAGAAAGAGAGAGGGAATGAGTGATCGCTTTGCAGGAGTTGCGTAGCCACTGAAATTTAATTTGTTTCTTCTGTTGTTCAGTTGATATCACAGGAGCTTCGATAGAAAGTTTGGTTGCTCTAGCTCTTATAGTATCTGAGAACTAGGCGTAAAAAAAAACGAATGGGCAAAGCAGTCGTGGTCGCGTGTGAGAGAGAGCGAGGGGGAACGATGACTTTCGAAACGGTTTTCTTCATTGGGGCTATATGAATAATCCAATCTGATCCATATTCAACACTCTGATGGAAATGGTCATCGACTATGATTCTGCGTGTTTAATTTTCTCTAATCTTCAAAATTGTGTATGCCACGTATTCGTCTTTTTTGTGGGCGGAAAGAGGCGGGGGAAATTTTGAAATACACTTGGAGTAGTGTGACGGACGGTCAGACAGACATGTCTAAATCGACTCGGCTATTGATGCTGATCAAGAATGTATATGCTTTATGGGGTCGGAAACGCTTTCTTCGGGACACACATCTTCGTTACACACATCCGTTAGCACCACAAATCTGATGTACTCCTATACTTTTCGAGTACCGGGTATAAAAAGCCCCGAAAATAAAGATACATGAAAATCAGAACACCCAAGCTTTTTTTCAGCTTGCGCAATTCAGAAGTGGTGTAGAACCGATATGCGCTATGAATTTGAACATCATCCCATCAGCGAATATTCTTCCCGGACAACCGGTTGGACCCAACCTAAACGACAAGTTGTTGTCTCAACGCTGGCCCCTTATAGACTCAAGCTTCACGTCGGAACTTTTTACAGTACAAAATCAGCAAGAACTGGAATTCCTGTGTGCTAAACTGTTTTTTCCCGCTTTCTCAGTTTTCATAAGTTGCTCGTATATTCCACTTTCTTCAAATATCGCGATTTACGATGGGCACTTGTCCGCTTTAACCACTGTTTCTTCCTCGCTATTAGTTAAAGATCATATGGTAGTTCTTGATGACTTCAACTTGCCAGGAACTGTTTGGTCTTTGGGAAACGAGTCTTAGAACTTAGTTCCCATGACGCGACACGGCTTTATTGATAGCTTGTTTGACCCTTCTCTGTCTCAAGTCAATCATTTCAAACACTCACTTGATGTTGCACGTTAAATAAAAAATAACGAAGGTTGCATGAAACCCGAGGCCTCTACTAACAAAATAATAAAATGGGAGAGGTACCGCCAGCAGTATAGAGAAAAGCTCGAGCACTGTTCACTACTCGAACTGTGAGAGGCCCAAATCGAAGTTACAAATATTGATCCCTTAACAAACTGTGTACAGATAGCGGCATCCTGCATGCAAAAACCAGGCCACCATACAAGAAAGCATTCATGGTACGACTCGGAATGCCATCGAGCGAGACAACGATTAATGATCGCATTGAAACGAGCGCTACACACAGGCGCGGAGGGGGAAATGCTCGAGTATAAAGAGGCCATAGCAGCTTTCAAGACAATGTTTCAGGAAGAAAAAGGATACCACGACAAGAATATTGATCTCGAATACAACAACATAAAAGACAGCAAGAGCTTCTGGGAACTTATAAGAAGATTGAAAGGGACCAACCAGAACATCCAATCAGGCCTGATCATGACTTGGCGCAGCACTTTAAGACCCTGCCTCTTCTTGAAACTCAGTCTATACCGAATATGTATAATACGGCAGCGGTCTGGAACGGCAACAGTCGGACAGACTGGTGCTAATGCAACCTTGGGGTGAAGCAAGGATGTCTACTGTCCACTGATATTTTTCAAAACTCCCTCTCCTCATCAGTTATGGTGACTTCGGGTGTACCACAGGGCAGCCATCTAGGCCCCTTGCTCTTTACACTCTTTATAAATGACCTACCTTCTGTATTAACATACTCTCGAGTACTTTTGTATGCGGATATAAGGACATTTCTTTTCAATCCAGGTTCCAATCCGATCTCGATAGATTTCAGTCTTGGTGTTGTGCAAATTTATTAAACCTTAATGCTTCAAAATGTAAAGTAATGACTTTTCATCGCTCCAGCGCCTTTCTGGTTCCTTACACCCTTTGTGGTGGTTCTCTTGAGAGAATTACCCGGGTTGATGATCTTGGTGTTCTATTAGATCCCAAATTAAAGTTTTCAGAACACATTTCTACCATGGTGAATAAGGCCATGGGCTTGCTTGGGTTTATAAAGAGGTGGTCAAAGGAATTTGGCGACCCCTATATAACAAAGATTCTCTACAGCTCTCTGGTTCGTCCGATCTTAGAACACGGCTCTTGTGTATGGTGCCCTCAGTACAGCGTACATCGGGACCGTATAGAATTAGTTCAGAAAAACTTTTTACTTTTTGCTCTTCGCGGCCTCAGCTGGGATACAGGTGTGAGACTTCCGTCTTACTCTAATAGATTGCTTTTAATAAACCTTCCAACCTTAGCTAATCGTAGAAAAATGCTTGGCGTGATTTTTGTGCACAACTTGATCAAGGGTGACGTAGATAGCCCTGACCTGTTGAGCCGCATAAGCTTCACGATTCCTATTAGAAGCACTAGGAATTATACACCCTTGTTTCTTCCGCTTTGTAGATCGAATTACACCTTGCATGAACCATTTAGGGTCCTATGCTCGGATTATAATTCTCTCTATCATATTATATCTACCACTAACTCCCTTTCTAGACTTAAATTACTAATACTCTTATATCTTTCCCGTAATTAGTAATTACTTCGTTTCTTTAGTTAGATTAGTTATACTTTTCCTCGAACACTAGTCTAACACCTCCCTTTCATGCATGTCCGCGATCGGTTCGGTTGACGAGTCGCGCGTTAAGCGGCAGCGCACCTCGGTCGGTTTGGCGGGAGGTGGGCTGAGAGTGAGAGTATATAAATAGAAAAAGACGCCGGCACCTGAAAAGCGGAATCCCTTTTCATTACTACTTGGGTGGCGCCCCCTATCGGCGAAAATATGAACTAACTTTAATTCAAGTCATCTTTCACTCGTGTCTAATTAGACTCCCAAATAGATCTCGATCGTCTCACTTACACTCTCTGTCCTCCCTTTTATTAATTTTACCTCTCACTTATACTCTCTCACTCTCACATTTATGATGGACCGGTTTGCTCGATTGGTTTCATGTGGCGATTCAAACAACCCTCAAGCAGGTGTTTCATCCCTTTGAAATAAATCTGGTAATAGTTTAGAGGTAGATTTTTAAATGTATTTCTTGTAAGGGCCTCTGGTCTGACGAGCATGTGAGATAGCTCGGAGGGGGCCTAGCTGAGGCCACCGGACGGGTCGCAGGTTGCGGATAGCGAATGACCTACCTGTGGAGGTAGGCCAGCTGCGAATAAGCGGTCATCCCTAGGGAAGGCACCGAAATAAGCAGTCCCGGACAGCCAGCGGGTGTTCGCGAAGTAGCAACACTGACGATGCGCTTGTGGAGCTGCCTCGTTTAAGTAGCTCACACACACCCCATCCCTATACATTACCTACCCACATCCCAACCCGGGGGCCCGGTATAAAAACAAGACCAGTCGTTAACGGAGGGCTCATGGAATTGGCAGCCCCCTGTTCTAATGATGCCTTTTCCGGGCAATGTGAATCTCTGCCCGGATGGACCGCCCTTTCTTTGCAAATCGTGGGATCTAATATGGAATACAACAAAAACAAAAACAACAACAACGAGTCTGGCGCTCCCCAACTGCCAACTGGGAGCAATCCCGTACAGGGAAAGGCATCGGCCCAAAGGCCTGGCCTGACCCGCAATATAGCTGGTAAAACCAGCGCGGTGGAGGACGCTAGGGCGAACCTGAAGGGGTCCCATCCCAGTTCTGGGGTGGGTGGCAAATCGCCGACCAAAGCTGATACCTTGGTAGAGTGGCTCTGCAACCCTGCGGCTGCTCTGCCTGCAGATAAGGCTGCGGGGAGCGAGTTGCCATCGACTAGCGCGCAAGCCAAAACTTTCACGTATGCCGAGAGGAGGAGTGCCGTCTGCAAAATGCAAGCACGATGTCCAGCCTGACCGACCAGTGGTGGAAAAAGGTCGAATGGGCATCAAAGGTGCTGCCCAATTTTGGCAAAGAGGCACCGAAGAGGGTTGCCCCGCCGAAGACGACAGCCCCGCAAACTAAAAGGCAGCGCTTACAGGAGATTCCTGGACCGGCTCCAAAGCGCTCCAGAGTGCTGCCGAACGTATCGTTCGCGCAAATCGCCAAAGAGAGGACGCTGATCGGCGTCCTGGATAAAGGCAGCGTGGACTCGAAGATCCCCAGGAACCAGTGGAAGTGGGTGGAAGCGGCACTGGCCGACCGCTGCTTCGATCTACTGGACAAGCAACCCGGCCCCCCTCCAGTCTGTTAAGACATGGGGTGGTACCAGGGTTGCATCAAGATCATAGCCTGCGAAGACGAGCGCTCCGTCCAGCTCTATAAAGCAGCGGTAGCGCAAGTCGGAGAGGTGTACCCAGGCGCGAAGCTAGTCGCAGTCAACTGGAGCGAGGTGCCCAGTAGGCCTAGAGCGAGAGTTTGGGTGCCCGCCTCCATAAAGGAGCCTGAGCGCATCCTAACAATGCTGCAGCGGTGCAACCCGGAGCTACCAACCTCCGATTGGAGGGTAGTTAAGGTGGAGGCGACTCAAGGCCCGATGCACCAGGCGGTGCTCATCCTGAATAAGGAGTCTCTAGCTCCAATTGAGGCCAAAAACAGAGAACTAAACTTTGGCTTCAGTGCGGTGAGCATCAAGGTGTACAAGTCGGATTCAGCGGCCAAGACACGTCCTGTCTACAACCCAGTCGAGTAGGACGTTGCCTCGGAGATCGAAGCACCCGATGATGTCCCAGAGCCTGCCCATGATGGCTACTCTTCTGATACGGCCCTAATGCGCGAGTTCGAGGCGATATGTCGCGACGACACTATTGAGGACGACTCGGACGCCGACAACACAGTGGTGGAGAACTCTGTCGATGTCTCTAAGACTCCTACAGATAAATCTCCACCACTGTAAAGCAGCATCCGCTGCCCTTATACTCCGCTTGGAAGCGAGCGGAGCAGATGTAGTCCTGATCCAAGAGCCTTGGGTAGTAGGAGACAAGGTCTGTGGATTAGCGACGAAGGAGCACAAGCTTATTGTAGCTCTGAAAAAAGGTAAAATACGTACCTGCATTCTTGCAAGGAAGCACTTAAATATCTTTCTGCTCCACAACTTAAGCAATGGTGACAACACGGCGGCAATCCTTGAACTACAAGGTTCTCACATAAGGCTGATGTCGTCCTACATGGCTCACGAGGAAAGCGATCCTCCCGGTGACCTAGTTCGCAAGCTCACCAGAGATAGCGAAATGTCGGATATAGGCCTTGTAATAGGCTGCGACGCCAACGCCCACCACACCCAATGGGGGAGTATGCAACACGGCTTTCACGGCAGCATGCCCATCAAACCAACACAAGGGGAAAAAGAAACTTGCGCAAGAATGCGCAAGATCCTCTCCAAAACGACCCCCTCGGTGGGATACATTAAGAGAAGCGATGGTACGTGGACCAACTCCAGTGAGGAGTCCCAACACATTCTTCTCGACACTCATTTTCCAGGGTGTTCCATCAATGGACCGACTCACCTCCCTAGTGATGGTTCGATCACCTCAATGGAGCATATTTTCTCAAAACGGAACATAAGCTGGGCAATAAACAGTTTCCATCCGTTCAAATCCCCTGGTCCGGACCAGATCATTCCGGCCCAATTACAAAAAGCCGGAGGCACGGCCATCAACTGGCTGCGATGTATATTTAAGAAGATACTGGTGGTGGGGAGAATACCACACGCTTGGCTTAAGGTAAAAATAGTCTTCATCCCTAAAGCAGGTAAAGCCTCGCATTCGACACCAAAGGACTTTAGACCAATCAGTCTATCATCCTTCCTTCTCAAAACCTTTGAGAGACTCGTCGGGCTACAACTGAGAACAACCATAAATTCTCAATTGTTGTCAGGAGCACATCATGCCTACCGGAAAGGAAAATCCACGGAAACGGCACTTCACGAAGTAATTTCAGGGAAAGAGAAATCACTATACCTCAAAGAATACTCTCTAATCGCCTTTCTAGATATCGAGGGAGCTTTCAACAACGTCATACCCGGTGCCATTACGGAAGCGCTGACTGACCTTGGGGTGGATCGTCACTTGGTGATGCTCATTGATCAATTGCTCACATGCAGGACGGTGACATCATCGATGGGATTGTCCACTCAGACAAGGTATGTCAGTAGAGGCACACCGCAAGGTGGTGTCCTATCCCCCCTTCTATGGAACATAGCAGTCAACAAGATTCTATGGCAAAGTCGTGGCATACGCGGACGACGTAGCAATTATCTTCTCGGGAAAATACCCTCAAACACTCTGCGACTTAATGACCGCAAAGCTCGAGAGACTGTCAAGGTGGACAGAATCGCGAGGTCTTGGAGTTAATCCCTCAAAGACAGAACTTGTGCTATTTACAAGCAAATACAAGATTCCGTCTCTAAACCCCCCCATATTAAACGGATGCAGGCTCTCCTTTAGCGACAGTGCCAGTTACTTAGGGTTGGTAATCGACAAAAAGCTAAATGGGAACCTGAATATCAAAGACAGAGTGAAGAAGGCCACGATAGCCCTCTACACTTGCAAAAACGCTATTGGCTTGAAATGGGGCATGAACCCAAGTATAGTCCAATGGATATATCTAGCGGTAGTTAGACCAATAATACTTTATGGAGTTACAGTATGGTGGCCGGCCCTATCAAAAAGGACGATCACCAGACAACTTGACAAAGTTCAACGAACAGCCGCCCTTTGCATCAGCGGAGCTCTTCGCACCACTCCAAATGATGCGCTAGATGCCATTCTGTGCCTCCAAAGCCTTGCCCTTGCTGGAAAAGAAAGGGTACAGATGGCAGCAATACGTTTGAGAGACTCCGACCAATGGGCTCCACAGCACACAGGTCACAGGAATATACTCCGAACAGCTAAACATCAGGCACTCCTTTAGGCTCCCTGATCACTGCAGCGTCTTCCAAGCGGAGGTCATTGCAATCAAGGAAGCCCTAAACTGCCTTCAGAAAACTACCGCCATGGTAACCCGCGTAAATATCTATAGTGATAGCCAAGCTGCAATCAAATCGCTTAATGCGATTTCCGCAAACTCGGCCACTGTTGAAGATTGCCGCAAATCTCTTCACGAGATGGCTCAGCAATTTGTTATCAGCCTTATATGGGTCCCGGGCCACCGGGACATCGAGGGCAACTGTATTGCAGACGAGCTGGCCAGACATGGCACTACAACCCCCCTTCTCCAAGACAAGGAGGGTACTCGTATGCCGATGGCCACATGTAGGCTCATAATAAAGGAGCAATATAAGCAACTAACAGACAACAAGTGGCAATCAGTACCACGTTGTCGTACAACTCGGCAAACATGGCCAACCATAGATAGGAAGCGCACCTCTGAGCTATGCAGGCTCGGCAGACGAAGGTGCAGCGCAGTCATTCGCTCCCTAACGGGGCACTGGTTAATAGGTACCCATGCTAATAGACTGGGCGCCCCATACAATGATTTTTGCCGTAGCTGCAGAGACGAGGAAGAGGAGGAAACGGTGGAACACCTGTTCTGCTCTTGCCCAGCTCTCAGCAGAAGAACGCTACAGCACTTGGGCTCGCCCTTCTTTCAGACATTTCGGTAATGTCCACCATATGTCCCAGAAAGATAGCTAACTTCATAAAAAGTGCAGGCTGGGACAACGGTTGACCTTAGGTCTCACAATGCGAGAAGGGGTAGATTCCCCCGCGGTATCACAACAGGCCGGAAACGGCCTAAGTGTGCTGGGCTCCCAGTGAGTCGGGCAGCCGCTGTAACCTAACCTAACCTAACCTAAGGGCCTCAATGTTCTAGAGTCGTTTTTTCACTTTCTTTTTCTTTGTACGTTTTTTGTATTCCTAACACTGTGCTAGTTGGTTGCCTATATAATATCTACTCACAGCTATAAGCTATTATAAAATCTAGTGAGCTGTGAACAAAAATGGACGACCATTAGATCATTTTTGTAAATTCACAACCGGAATCACCCATAAATCTTGACTCTCAGCCAGACTCAGCCAGACTATTTTTGTCTAAAAATAATTAATAAAATACTACATTTATCCAATATTTATTTTCAATGATTTCTTTTTTACTTTTGATTGGTTGATTTTCGCTTCTTCTTATTACACGTTACATCCCCCAAAGAGAATCAGTGGATTCGTTTGAAACTGGTTTTCCAAGTTAGGATTACACAAAATGAATAAGTGGATTTCAGGTAGAATACAGGTACAGGTGTATTTATTGGTTCAATTTCTTATTCTATTATATAAGGTATTGGTTCAATTTCTTATTCTATTATATAAGGTAAATTTATCTAAGGCCATATATATTTAAAGAAATGTCCAGATTATTTTATTTCTTAGCATTTAATTTTTCTTTTCTTTGCTTTAATTCGTTGTAATGCGTCAATAAAATATGCATATTTAAATCAAATCTAAGCCAAAACAGCTTAGTACCAGGACATAAGCAACATTGATAAAATGATGATTTTGATTTTGAATAACTAAATTTGTGGACTTTTAAGGTGTGCTTTTTCAGGCCATTACGAGAACTAAAAGATTTTTTTACACAACACAACTCGCAATGAAATGCTCATTCATTTCGAACTGAAAATAAACTAAATCATCTAAAGAACTGAAGTCCTTATATATGTATGATTTCAGGTTATGATCATAGCTACAAAACGGTATACATTTCATTCTGTTTATATAACGTTTTCATGTTGACTATGTAGACAGAAAATGAAACTATAATATTTGAAGTATATATGTACATGTATATATTATTCATTCCTACTCAACAAAAAATTAAGATTAATACATCTGACTTTTATATAATTAGAACGATTGGTTTTCATCTTTCAATTATGTACTAATGAGTGTATAAAAGACCATGTAATATTGAATTAATAATTTAGTATAAAACAGTGAGTAGTTTGAACACTTTCTATTATAATAATGGTATGAAAAAAACTATTCTTTTTCTTATATAAAATTATAAGCGTCTAATAAAATGTGTATGTACTTAGGCTTTTCTTGAGATACTTAACGAGATAAAGCCTGCGATTGGATACACCAAGGTAGAGGATCTATGTATAGGATTTGAGTACAAGATCACAGGATGTAAACTCAAAAAAACATCATTTGGAAATAAAGTAGTCCTTTATTTAACCAAAAGTTATGTTACCAAAGTTATGTTATATGTGTTCCTCGAAAACACCCTTCAAGTTGTTGAAGGATCATGAAATTTCACATCTTATATATAAAGGAAAAGAGATGACTAGATATAGCACTGCCCATTTCCAATTTATATGTAAAGAATAAATAAAGAATTCAATGGAATACATCTGATTTGTTTAAGAGAAGAAGAGACAACTAACCATGTACAGAATAAATAATGACAAAAGGATTACATATGTATACGTATGCACATGTAAAAAGAAACCATTTACAATACACATAGATAAAACATAAGATTACAAGTGTAAAGGTGTGGATATAAAGAGTCCTGCTCTTTGAACCAACATCAGTATCAACATCATCACCCATCAGTCGTAAGATGTACGCAAAGCAAATCAAACTTTTTTTTGATGCAATTCGAAGAGATGATCTTCGAGGAACACGTGACTACCCTGGAAAACCTAATGATAATTTTGTAGGATCTGGAGGAAAAGGAGCTGCAGTATTTAAAGTTTGGGTTCCATTATAAGCTGTGTCCCTGGAGCGACGATGCTACTGATGGACCTGACACATGTCTGTGTCATACGTTACCGGCTAAAAAAGCTCAAGCATTAGAATTAATGCTTAAGTATTATAACTTAAATAATAGAATAAATCCGAAATCAAAAAAATAATATTTACATTACAACAAAATTATGTTTTTTTTTTATTTCTGTAAACTTTTAATGGCTCGTTGTAATATATGTCTTTATTCGGTGATTGTCAAACTTAGAGTGAGTGTGCCCTGACATATCGATACTTGTCGTCGACTCGTATCGATATGTCAAGTGCACGCGATATATAATACATTCTTACAATAGTATTGATAAGTAAATTTTAACATAATATTCATATCTTACATTAGGCCAACCTGACTATAGATCACCTCCGATCTACATACTAGAGAATATAATTTGTAGACCTTTTCATACAACTTTTCATTTTCGGTATTGTTTAACTCAACTAAATTATTTGTCCACTAACAGCATGAGGTTACGGTTTTATCCTTACACTCTACCCATGGTTTAAGCCTTGCTGGTTCAAGTACACTTCGGAATGGCATCTGTGTTAATTGACAATCCTCAATGTCTACAAGCTCATAACGATCATTATTTAATACTCTATTAATCCGGTAAGGTCCTCGATATTTGAGTGCTAGCTCAACATGTCGGATGGCTACATAATCACCAGGTTCATACCTTATCGGGGCTCTATGTTTATTACCATAAATTTTTTCATTCCTTATCTGTGACCGCCGTATGTTTTCACTTGCGGTTTCTCTTATGGTTTCTAACTCCCTATGATCTGAACCTAACTTCTCCTCTAGATATTCGGTTAACTCATCTACCACCGGTCCCCTTCTGGGGTACTCCAAATAATAATATGCTAGGTGTCTTCCTCGTGCTACTATTGACAGCATTATTAATAGCATGCTCCACCTTGTTCATTAACCTATACCAATAGGCTTGCTCAAGGGGTTCTGATAATTTCCCTAACATCGGAGTCAGAACACGATTAACCCTTTCAACTTGACCATTCGCCTGCGGTGCACCCGTAGCTACCTTAATGTGTTCTATCCCTCTTTCCTGTAGAAAACTAGAGAACTCTAACGAAGTGAAACAGGTGCCCCGATCTGATGTTATCCTAGTGGGGCGACTATAGAAATCAAAATATTTACTTAGGGCATCCTTCGCTTCCCGCGTACTGGTACTATTAACCGGGAACAATTTGACAAACTTAGTAAAAGCATATATTACCACAAGAAGGTGTTTTCGCTTAGATCTGATACTCGGCAATGGACCCAAATGATCAATATATAGGGTATGAAAGGGTACACACGACTTTGGAATACTATGGAGCTTTCTATTATGAATTGTTTTAGGCATTGAGTGTAATATACACGGTAGACAGTTTCTAATGAACCTTGCAACCTTAGTTCTCATTGACGGAAACCAGTAGGTCCTCAAAAGGTCACTCACACACTTTTCGACTGCCAAATGTCCCAGTTTTTCATGTGACCGCCTTATCAATTGTTCTTCCATACACATCGGAACGTAGAAACACAGTTTATTCTCCCCATTTCTTTTGTATACAATACCGTCTATCATTTCAAAATCTGCATCAATTCCATCCTCTAGCATTTTCCGAATCCTCACTACCTCCTTGTCCCGCATCTTTTCAGTTTGCAAAATTAAATCGACATCTTCTGGCGTTGCACCTACTACCCCAACTATCAATGATTTCAATAGGCCTTCCTCCTGAAACTCTAACTGGTCCCTCCCTATATCCTCAACACATTTGCTCTCTTTATCTGAATATCCACAATGAATATACTCTACTCCCCCCACCACATCGTTAACGCTTCCTCTACTTTGACTCAAATCTCTAATCTCAAGCTTCGATCCATCTATTTCCTTACATTCGGTCACTACACTCTCTACGATATCTCTATCATCACTACTAAGGTTCTCTTTACTATCAAAGTTCAACATGTTTCTCACTCTACTTCCTACTGCACCTGATTCTCTACACTTAAGCACTGGGTTCTCTACGGTATCTCTATGCTCACTCCTTTCCTGTTTTCCAAACCTAATTTTTTTAAAATCGTTTTTGACTCTGTGGTCGTCCTCTAGCATATTCGTTACTTGATCTTGTCTGCTCAACGCATCAACGTGCGCCATACTGGCCCCAGGCCTATGCAAGATGGAGTAATCATAGTTCTCTAACTCTAAGGGCCACCGCGCAATTTTAGGGCTAATCGACTTTCTGGTTAACGTCTGTACTAGCGAATTACAATCCGTGATTATTTTAAAAGACCTATGCTCCAGATATGCTCTAAATCGTCGCAATGCGTAAATTATGGCCAACGTCTCTAGTTCAAAACTATGATACCCAGATTCCGCTTCTGTTGTTTTGCTGGAATAATAGGACACAGGGTGCATCTTTCCATCATCTTGTCTCTGCATCAGTATAGCACCGTAACCATATGAGCTTGCGTCTGTATGTAATTCCGTTTCTCTATCTGGACTAAAAATAGCTAATACCGGAGGATTTGCTAACGCATTCCTAAGAGTTTCAAATGTCCTCACCTGCTCTCTATTCATAGGGAATGGACCACCTTCTTTGAGCAATTGCACTAAAGGTTTAGCTGTCGTCGCAACGAACAGCATGAAACGTCGAAAATAAGAAAAAAAATCCGAGGCATGAGTGCAGTGCTTTTACATTTTGCGGAACTGGGTAATTTTTTAGAGCCTCGATATGGGAATTACTAGGAACTATTCCCTTTTTGAGGGGTATTAGTTCGACCCACTTGGAGAAGGTGTCGAAAAATACTAGCAGCATCGTATTCCCTCGTTTGGACCGTGGCAGTGGTCCGACGAAATCGGCGCACAAGGTAACAAACGGCTCCTCCGCCTTGCGAGGGAGCATCTTGCCCACTGGTTTGCGTTGCATGGCCTTGAACTTCTGACAACTTACGCAGTTGCGAATGTAACGTCTTACGTCTCGATAGAACCCGGGCCAATAATACCGTTGGGAAACCCTGGCGATGGTCTGCCGTATGCCGAGGTGACCAGGTGTTGGTTGATCGTGGCATTCGTGGAGTACCCTCGTCCGGCGATCTTTTAGGACGCAGAGCTTCCAAGACTCCGTTCCGACAGGTCCGTGGCCGAGATTTCCGTAAAGTTGACCGTTCTCGTAGGTGCAGTCCGGATATTTTTGGGGCTCGTCGTGGACTTGTTGTATCCTTCGTTTAAGCCAGGGACAACTGTCGGGTTCCTCTTCGACGCGTGCGAGTGTTTCCAAGGGCTGCCTGGACAGTGCGTCCGCCACTACGTTTTGTTTCCCGGCGCGATAATGCACGTCGTATTGGTATTGTTGTAGCTCGAGTGCCCAACGTGCCACTCTACCGTATGGACTTTCCAGGGTGTTTAACCATTTCAACGCGAGATGGTCAGTTACCACGTCAAAGCGGTAGCCCTCTAGGTAGCATCGTAGTTTACGTATTGCCCATATGACGGCTAGGCATTCTTTGTCGGTGGCAGAGTAGTTCTCTTCCGCCTTGTTGAGTCGTCGGCTGACGTACGCGATGACGCACTCTTTCCCTTCGATCTCCTGGGTGAGGACCGCGCCCCCGCCTACGTTACTGGCGTCCGTTTGTAAAGAGAATTTGACGTTGAAATCGGGGCAGGCGAGTACGGGGGCGGTAGTGAGTAACTCTTTTAGCTTTCCGAAGGCGTCTTGTTGTACCTGTTCCCATGTCCATGTTTGTCCCTTCTTTAACAGTTGTGACATTGGTTGGACCACAATGGATGGATGGATACAATGGATACCTTCCTCACTGATCATGTGTCCCAAATATTTGATGCGTCGTTGGAAGAAAGTACACTTTTCTGCGTTAATTCACAGGTTTGCCTTGAGACGTCGAGAGAAGACCTCTTTTACGTTGTGGAGGTGTTCCGGGTAATCCTTCCCGATGATGACAATGTCATCTAAGTACGCGAATGCGTAGGGTTCCATATCTGCGCTGATGACCGTGTCTAACGTCCGTTGAAACGTTGCCCCTGCGGAGTGTTATCCAAAGGGCATTACCTTCCATTGGTACAGACCTCTTCCTGGCACCGTGAAAGCGGTGGCTTCCCTACTGTCGAGGGCCATAGGTATTTGCCAATACCCGTTCTTCAGATCTAGCGTGGTGATAAAACGTGCATTCTTCAGGCGTTCTAGCATGTAATTGATCCTCGGTAATGGATAGGCGTCCGGGATAGAGCGTTCGTTGAGCTGGCGATAGTCTACGCACATACGCCATTTGTCGTTCTTTTTGCGCACGAGAACAATTGGTGCGCTGTGAGGGCTTCGAGAAGGTTCGATGAGTCCTTCGGCTATTAGTTGGTCGACTTGCTCGTCGATAATTCGCTTCATGGCGGGGTTCTTGGGGTAATACCTCTGATTTATTGGCCGGTTGTCCCGCATGACGATGGTGTGCCCCGTTAGGTCTGTGGTACCTTGAAGCTTTTCGAACTTCGGCAGTTCCTCATCCAGGAATTCCTGGATCTGTGACGCAAGTTCGGGTGGCCTGGGATCGTTGGTTCGTTCTGGCTCGTCTTCAAGTTGTTCGTCCCTCTCTAAGCTAAAAGCTCGATTCGGGTCTTCCGGCAGGAGGGTCGTGTCGAACGCGCTCGGTGGTTCCGCCCCTCGAGGGTGTTCCCTCATGTTGGCGACGACTGGGGTGGTATCGTTTAGAGAAGGGGTGCTTGCGGCGGTTTGGTTGGATATCCGGGCCAGGGGTTGGGACGCTAGTTAAGGAATTATTTGTGTTGGGCTGATAGCGTGGATGCTATTGTTGACCCCGGTGTCTACGCCGATCACCCGTCTGGGCGCTTGGTCGTCAGGCGAAAACCTCGGTTGTGAAGGAACGATTGCCTGTGGGGAGGCAGCTCTGGTTTCCTTAGTCTTTATGGGGACCACCGCGCCGTGGGCTTCGGTTGATCTCCTTACATTCTGCGCCGCTGCGTGGGAGCTCGTGTCACCTATCGTTGGCCTGGGAATCGTGCGTTCCGTGGCGGGCCTAAGGTTTGTGCTGTTCGTATTTGGCCTGGGAATCGTGCGTTCCGTTGTGGCCTTAGAATTTGTGCTGGGCGCTCGTTGCTTGGACATGGTGTCCGTCGTAGTTTTCCGCGTACGCGAGTTTTCCGGGGCTGCCCTGGATCTCGGTTTTTCCGTTCCTGTGGTGGGAACTTGACTGGCAGTGACCGCGGGGGGGTTTGCCATGGGGCGACGGCTTCGGAGTTGTAGGAGGGTGGTGCCGCATTTGATCGTTGTTTCGATAGCGCATAAGAAATCCAGGCCCACAATCACTTGTTCCAACATGTTGGGTAAGACTAGGAGAGGTATCTGGACTTCCCATCTGTCTAACCGGATGTAAGCCAGGAGGATTTGCGTGATCTCGTGCACAGAGCCGTCGGCCAGTCGGATCTGCACGCATGCCTCCCGAAGATTGGTGTTATTGTCCAGTTGTCGGGCGAGGTCAGCACTGACGGAGCTCCGGGACGCCCCGGTGTCAATAGTGGCATCCGCGTCTTGTCCTCCTATGGTCACTCTCGCCACTATCCGGCCATCGTGTAGGTGTAGGGGCTTAGTTAGTTCCGGGTTTGGGAGGTCGTCGTTCCCGACTGTTCCCGTGTCAGTCGAGGACGCGTGTTGTTTCCCGACGTGTCCCGGCGACAACACTCGATCGTCCGTACACCGCGCTTACCGCATTCCCAGCAGAACAAAATTGAAGGGTTGGTGCAGTTCGGAGAAGCGTGGCCAGTTTCGCTACAGCGGCGGCATGCCATGCGCGGATTCACGATGGGGGTGGTTACCATGCGATGCGCGACTTCCTGCGCAGGGGCGTTGCTTCGGTTCATAGGTTGTCTCCTTGCTAATTCGGTTGAGTCCCACGGGGGTCTCTGGAACGGTGTCCGGTTGGATTCACCTTCCTGGGGGGCCTAATTCGCCGTCGGCCTAGTGTAACACGGCATGTTCCGCGGGGGAAGGGGAATTACTGGTGCGTTCCGTTCCTTGATGCCCTCGAACTCCGTGGCCAATGTCGTGAGCTGCGTCAGGCTTCGTAGTTCGTGTCTCCGCACGTACAGTTGGTACGCCGGCAAATTGTTGTCGTAGATCCTGTAGAGTTCCTTGGTGGTGTCGTATCCGGCATGGTGCATGAGTAACCAGAGCTCGATAACGAAGTCTTTAAAGGGTTCGCCTACCGCTTGCTTGCGATCCCGGATCTGATCCTCCAATTGTTCAAAATACCGCGGTGGCAAGAAGAACGCCAAGAATTCCCTGCGGAAATCGGTCCATGGGACGCTTTGTAGTCGGCTGGTCCGGAACCAGCGACTGGCTCTGTCCGTGAGGATTCCTGCCATGGCGCGGGGTAAATGGTTCATGTCTACCCCGTATGAAAGCGCGCGCTCTTCGAGAAGGTCGATGAATGACAGCGGATCGTCCTGTCCGTTGAACTGGATCCCCCACTTCCGTATGCGTTCCGCCATTTGGGCGGCGTGACTACATTGGTATCCCCCTGCGGGTTCGCTTCCCGCCAGGTGTCCCTCGCTCGCAGGTCGGATTCTTCTCGCGGCTGGAGTACGTTGTTCTCGAGACGGAGGTCTTGGTGGGTCTTCCACTATCCCGACGCTGGAGGGAACGCCGGTTTGATTTTCTGGGTTTTCGGGGACTTTTAACCAGAGCTTGGGTTCCTCCGTACGCCCTTCCGCCTGTGTGGAAGTACTCGGTTGAGGTGACTTGGATCGCGCTGGGGACTTGGCATATTGTCGTTCGAGCTCGGCGAGTCGAACCCAGGCTTCTTGTTCCAGGGTCCCCTCAAACAATGCGGCGAAGCTTCTCCGCATGTCTTCTACAGTGCCCTCACTGCTGAACCCGAATTCCACCGCGAACCTTTCTAACTCTTCTCGTCGGCGCTTGTGGACCCAGCCGGTGCCTACCTACAAACTCCCCAGAGTAGTACTCACCTGAAGTTTTCTCAGTGTTGGGATCCATGGTAGTGTATGGTTTTGTGTTTTCTTTTTTTTACCTTTTGGAGTCACTCGCGTATTATGAAAGGGATCGGCCCTTGTGCGAACCGACACTCCGTGTGTATTTATGTCGATAACGTGACCCGCACCGTTGGAGTTGTGGGGTTTTTGTCGAGGCTTTGCGCGGCGCAGTACTGTTTTATCGCGCTCGGAGTTTGAGTTCGAGGGTACGCGGAGATCGTGAGATGGATCTGTCCAGCCTATGCCTTAGATTTTACTGGCCGTGGGTTTTTAATCCACACCCATTGCTAAAGTTTCCTACAGGTCCCTGCTCGGGCGCCACTTGTAATGTTCCTATTTCAGGCTGAGGTAAGCTCAGTCTTCCCCAGGATCCTACTACAAGAAATTTGTAGTTTGCAGGAACCTCTACTGGAAACGGGGTCGGCCCTTACTAGGCTAGAAGCAAGAGTGGAAGAGAATGAGGCGTAACCGTGCCCGTATGAGTTGGATCGCGAAGATAGTGAAGGGCGCGAGGCGTTGTCACACTCGTGGGGTCGAGAAGGATAAGGAATGCGAGGCGTTGTCACACTCGTGGGGTCGAGAAGGATAAGGAATACGAGGCGTTGTCACACTCGTGGGGTCGAGAAGGATAAGGAATACGAGGCGTTGTCACACTCGGGGAACTTATCAGAGGATCAAGAATATTTTGAGAATTGGATTGGCCCGTACCGCGATATTCTCGGTTGCGAATTGATGTCGCAGTTCCCACCCGGAAAATAGACTTACTCGGTGGGTTTATTTTGATTAAAATGCTCATTTATTGGACATTGGATACTTATTGTTTGGCTTAACGTACGGCGTATAGTACTTTATTGTAAGTTGCTGGGCGGAGCAACGTCTATCTCGCGGCCGGGTTCCCGAGTAAGTGTCTTGCACTTCTTTCGCTAGAACGCTCGGAACCTAGCATCCGCGGATCGAACTGGCTAGCTTAAACTTATGGGTGGGGGGATATGTGCTGACGGTGCGCCGATGGGCAATTTCTTTTGTCGAAAAGAAAACCGTCGCATCGAACCTTAGTGGGAGGGGAAAGTTTGTGGGTCACAGTTGAGGTAGTGGTAGGAGAGTTATGGATGGGTGTAGGAGGGGTAGTCACGTGGCCGAACGGCGCGCGTGTGATATGAGAAAAGTGGGTGGTTCGGAGAGTTTTCGTGTATTGTAGAAGGTAGTTTATTTTTAGACAAAGGTAACTCTTAAACTTAAACCTTTTACTCCTCCATTGCCGGTGCGGCGTGGTGAAATGTAACGGCGCCTTGGGGTTCGTTACAATGCTTACTTTTAATGTTCAAAATTTTTCCAAAAATCCCCGAAAGCAATGAACTTATTAGAATTGGTAAAAATCCACCTTTTTGGATGAGAACTTTTCGGTTGTCTTTATGGGGACCACCGCGCCGTGGGCTTCGGTTGATCTCCTTACATTCTGCGCCGCTGCGTGGGAGCTCGTGTCACCTATCGTTGGCCTGGGAATCGTGCGTTCCGTGGCGGGCCTAAGGTTTGTGCTGTTCGTATTTGGCCTGGGAATCGTGCGTTCCGTTGTGGCCTTAGAATTTGTGCTGGGCGCTCGTTGCTTGGACATGGTGTCCGTCGTAGTTTTCCGCGTACGCGAGTTTTCCGGGGCTGCCCTGGATCTCGGTTTTTCCGTTCCTGTGGTGGGAACTTGACTGGCAGTGACCGCGGGGGGGTTTGCCATGGGGCGACGGCTTCGGAGTTGTAGGAGGGTGGTGCCGCATTTGATCGTTGTTTCGATAGCGCATAAGAAATCCAGGCCCACAATCACTTGTTCCAACATGTTGGGTAAGACTAGGAGAGGTATCTGGACTTCCCATCTGTCTAACCGGATGTAAGCCAGGAGGATTTGCGTGATCTCGTGCACAGAGCCGTCGGCCAGTCGGATCTGCACGCATGCCTCCCGAAGATTGGTGTTATTGTCCAGTTGTCGGGCGAGGTCAGCACTGACGGAGCTCCGGGACGCCCCGGTGTCAATAGTGGCATCCGCGTCTTGTCCTCCTATGGTCACTCTCGCCACTATCCGGCCATCGTGTAGGTGTAGGGGCTTAGTTAGTTCCGGGTTTGGGAGGTCGTCGTTCCCGACTGTTCCCGTGTCAGTCGAGGACGCGTGTTGTTTCCCGACGTGTCCCGGCGACAACACTCGATCGTCCGTACACCGCGCTTACCGCATTCCCAGCAGAACAAAATTGAAGGGTTGGTGCAGTTCGGAGAAGCGTGGCCAGTTTCGCTACAGCGGCGGCATGCCATGCGCGGATTCACGATGGGGGTGGTTACCATGCGATGCGCGACTTCCTGCGCAGGGGCGTTGCTTCGGTTCATAGGTTGTCTCCTTGCTAATTCGGTTGAGTCCCACGGGGGTCTCTGGAACGGTGTCCGGTTGGATTCACCTTCCTGGGGGGCCTAATTCGCCGTCGGCCTAGTGTAACACGGCATGTTCCGCGGGGGAAGGGGAATTACTGGTGCGTTCCGTTCCTTGATGCCCTCGAACTCCGTGGCCAATGTCGTGAGCTGCGTCAGGCTTCGTAGTTCGTGTCTCCGCACGTACAGTTGGTACGCCGGCAAATTGTTGTCGTAGATCCTGTAGAGTTCCTTGGTGGTGTCGTATCCGGCATGGTGCATGAGTAACCAGAGCTCGATAACGAAGTCTTTAAAGGGTTCGCCTACCGCTTGCTTGCGATCCCGGATCTGATCCTCCAATTGTTCAAAATACCGCGGTGGCAAGAAGAACGCCAAGAATTCCCTGCGGAAATCGGTCCATGGGACGCTTTGTAGTCGGCTGGTCCGGAACCAGCGACTGGCTCTGTCCGTGAGGATTCCTGCCATGGCGCGGGGTAAATGGTTCATGTCTACCCCGTATGAAAGCGCGCGCTCTTCGAGAAGGTCGATGAATGACAGCGGATCGTCCTGTCCGTTGAACTGGATCCCCCACTTCCGTATGCGTTCCGCCATTTGGGCGGCGTGACTACATTGGTATCCCCCTGCGGGTTCGCTTCCCGCCAGGTGTCCCTCGCTCGCAGGTCGGATTCTTCTCGCGGCTGGAGTACGTTGTTCTCGAGACGGAGGTCTTGGTGGGTCTTCCACTATCCCGACGCTGGAGGGAACGCCGGTTTGATTTTCTGGGTTTTCGGGGACTTTTAACCAGAGCTTGGGTTCCTCCGTACGCCCTTCCGCCTGTGTGGAAGTACTCGGTTGAGGTGACTTGGATCGCGCTGGGGACTTGGCATATTGTCGTTCGAGCTCGGCGAGTCGAACCCAGGCTTCTTGTTCGAGGGTCCCCTCAAACAATGCGGCGAAGCTTCTCCGCATGTCTTCTACAGTGCCCTCACTGCTGAACCCGAATTCCACCGCGAACCTTTCTAACTCTTCTCGTCGGCGCTTGTGGACCCAGCCGGTGCCTACCTACAAACTCCCCAGAGTAGTACTCACCTGAAGTTTTCTCAGTGTTGGGATCCATGGTAGTGTATGGTTTTGTGTTTTCTTTTTTTTACCTTTTGGAGTCACTCGCGTATTATGAAAGGGATCGGCCCTTGTGCGAACCGACACTCCGTGTGTATTTATGTCGATAACGTGACCCGCACCGTTGGAGTTGTGGGGTTTTTGTCGAGGCTTTGCGCGGCGCAGTACTGTTTTATCGCGCTCGGAGTTTGAGTTCGAGGGTACGCGGAGATCGTGAGATGGATCTGTCCAGCCTATGCCTTAGATTTTAGTGGACGTGGGTTTTTAATCCACACCCATTGCTAAAGTTTCCTACAGGTCCCTGCTCGGGCGCCACTTGTAATGTTCCTATTTCAGGCTGAGGTAAGCTCAGTCTTCCCCAGGATCCTACTACAAGAAGTTTGTAGTTTGCAGGAACCTCTACTGGAAACGGGGTCGGCCCTAACTAGGCTAGAAGCAAGAGTGGAAGAGAATGAGGCGTAACCGTGCCCGTATGAGTTGGATCGCGAAGATAGTGAAGGGCGCGAGGCGTTGTCACACTCGTGGGGTCGAGAAGGATAAGGAATGCGAGGCGTTGTCACACTCGTGGGGTCGAGAAGGATAAGGAATACGAGGCGTTGTCACACTCGTGGGGTCGAGAAGGATAAGGAATACGAGGCGTTGTCACACTCGTGGGACCTGTCAGAGGATCAAGAGTAATTTAAGAATTGGATTGGCCCGTACTGCGATATTCTCGGCTGCGAATTGATGTCGTAGTTCCCACCCGGAAAACAGACTTACTCGGTGGGGTTTATTTTGATTAAAATGCTCATTTATTGGACATTGGATACTTATTGTTTGGCTTAACGTACGGCGTATAGTACTTTATTGTAAGTTGCTGGGCGGAGCAACGTCTATCTCGCGGCCGGGTTCCCGAGTAAGTGTCTTGCACTTCTTTCGCTAGAACGCTCGGAACCTAGCATCCGCGGATCGAACTGGCTAGCTTAAACTTATGGGTGGGGGGATATGTGCTGACGGTGCGCCGATGGGCAATTTCTTTTGTCGAAAAGAAAACCGTCGCATCGAACCTTAGTGGGAGGGGAAAGTTTGTGGGTCACAGTTGAGGTAGTGGTAGGAGAGTTATGGATGGGTGTAGGAGGGGTAGTCACGTGGCCGAACGGCGCGCGTGTGATATGAGAAAAGTGGGTGGTTCGGAGAGTTTTCGTGTATTGTAGAAGGTAGTTTATTTTTAGACAAAGGTAACTCTTAAACTTAAACCTTTTACTCCTCCATTGCCGGTGCGGCGTGGTGAAATGTAACGGCGCCTTGGGGTTCGTTACAATGCTTACTTTTAATCAATGTTCAAAATTTTTCCAAAAATCCCCGAAAGCAATGAACTTATTAGAATTGGTAAAAATCCACCTTTTTGGATGAGAACTTTTCGGTTGGAATTTATTGACCTTTTTGAACATGAAATAAAATGTAATGTATTTTTATACCTTTTTAGAGCATATAGTTGCGCTTTTGATATCTTATGATTTCCTTTTAATGTATTTAACACTATCTCCACTAATGCTTTTACCAACTCAATATCACAATTACTTATTATTGCATTTCGAAGTTTATTATTTGCCCTTTTGAGCATATACCATAAATGTTTGTTCGCTCTCAGCCGATTTAGATTCTTTTTGTAAACCATGTTCATCTGCAAAGCAAACTGTATACACAGAATCAAAATTATCTGTTCGAAATCTAAGGAGATCATTTATTCCCTGAGTAAGATCAATAAGTAAATAACCATGAGGTTCATCAGTCACCTACTTATATATTCTGAAGAGCTCCCGAGAATTTTCAGGATATATTTGTCTAGCTAAGCATTGAAACTGCAGTTTATCTCTAGGGTTTTTGAACGCCACGATGTATTTTGTATTTAGTGAAATATCTCGTGTGTGGGATGATTTATGAAATATATTTTGTGTAACTACTATTACAGATAAATTCCTATGATGTGATCCTTTCGTAAATAGTTCACATACATTTTTATTAGATGCACCCATCATCAAGTATTAAAAGAATAGGTTAATTATTTTCATTTTCAATTTTTTCGGAAACTCCTTTATAGTATTCAATGTTGTTGAAAGTATTCGATCAATTGAAATGCTTAACAAGTCATTCCCTTGGTTTATTAAATTGTCTAAAAACGTTGTTTTTCCAGACCCTGGTCCACAAATTAGCATTGTAAAAGGATGAATAAATTGTTTGAACATTATAGGATTTAGATTTTTGTTTGTTTACGTTTTATTTATAGTTCATTTATAAATGTTTTCTACCACTTAAAATAATTTATTTAGGTTTCTCCTGGTCGCGTTTTTTGTGACAGTCCTTTTCGAAATGAGTATCAGATCCACAGTAATTGCAATAAACGACTTGTGTGTATCCTCTTTTGCGAGGATCATTTTCAAACAAACGCTTAAAACTATCCATTTTAACCAACTAGCTAATACAAGTGTTTAATAAAAACTGATAAGCTAAACGTATGAGTCACCATTACAGTATACATCGTTGTTCGAATTTCCAATATAACAAAAAGCTTAAATTAATTATTTAAAGCACATCTAAGAGGAATTTTTTTGTGGTTTCTACAGTTAGTAGGCTTAAAAGGCTAGACTTTTTCCTATATCGATATCAATAATGTTATTTGTTCAATACTTTGATAAAAACTTTTTCTTAATTTCACCACGAACAATGACGGTGCTAAGTCTGTTAGGTGGTGAAAGAATTTCCCCTAAACTTAAATATGAAATTTCACCATTTGACCATTCCAGTCCATTTATGTTCTGACGATGAATGTTTTGTTGTTTAATCATTTCATTGTCCAATTCATTAAGATGATATGGCGGTTTGAAATGAAAGAAGTTTGGTGTTACTGTTACGGCTTGCGTAAACGCTAATTCCTTAATAAAAAGTTGTTTATTATTTCCAAAGAGATATTGAAAATCAACTATAACGCTTGAATTTCTGTCGATTGTGTTCATGTTGGTTTGAGATTTATTAAGAAACTGAATGAGTCTGTGATATCTATCCCCTTTATACACAACCTAATTCAGTAAGAGTTCTTAGTTTATCAATAGCATTCAACCCTAATGGACACGCTTCAATCAAAGAGAATTCGGTCTACGAGAAAGAAACAGAACCACGAAGTTATTTTCGGACTCGAATATTATGTAGTACATAATTTAAAGCTAAAATGCGGGTTTTCAACTACAAGAAAGTTCACTCCAATGATCTGGATGCAGCAAAGCAAAAACAATTTCGTTGGTTTAGATAGAGATGAATGCATGCAATTAATTACATACAAGGAATATATTCAATTAAAACTAGATCAGTACGAATTCTTGAGGCCTGATACAATTATAGACCATCCATTACTGACTTCTATTAAATGTAATTTTAGATTTCGGAAATCTGATAAGCAGTATGTTTTTATAATAAATCAGTTTGGAAACAAAATTGAATTTGATAGCGAGTCCCGGAGATCACTTTTAAGATTAGGAATTTTTTTTACCACATTTTTATGTTGGAATACGATACTTAAGCAACAAATTACATTCCTTTATTATAACAATATTATTCCTAAGTGTGCAGCCTTACAAAAATATGATGTTCAACTAGCTGATTTGGATGGTACTTATGACAGAAATGTGCAAATAGATTTAACCCGTTTATGCTTTGAAATTTCCAAGAAAATGTGTAATCAAATAAAACGCGATGTTCTTGAATATAAGCAATCACTTTTAAATAAGCAATCATCCCAACCTAACAATAAAAAATAATATTAAAAATTAGTAAGCAACAAGTTGTTAATGAAATACATAAACCTTCTAGAAAAAACTTTATTCGCCTAAAATTCGTTCAAAAGGGAATTAATGACACGTGGCAAATAGACTTATTTGAAATGATACCCTATTATAAAGAAAATAAAGGATTTAGATATTTGCTAACAGTAATTGACACGTTCTCCAAGTATGCATATGCAGTACCTGTGAAGTCTAAGACATCTTTAGATGTGTCATCAGAAATTAAGAAAATATTTAAAATATCTAGACATAAACCTAAAAATATTCAATCTGATCCAGGAAAAGAGTTTTTCAATAGCAGGCGAGTTAATGCAACTAAATGACATAAACCATTACCATACATATACACATCTTAAGGCCTCTATTTGTGAACGTTTTAATAGAACGTTAAAATATCGTATGTGGAAAATGTTAAGTATGCAGGGTAATCATGCATTCATAATTTGCAAGACTTAGTAAATGATTACAATAATTCATATCACCGAACCATAAGAATGAAACCTATAGATGTAAACAAACAAAATGAAGAGTTTATTTTAAAAACAGCTTATAATTTTTGAAGATATTCCCTAAACACAAGTTTTCCATAGGTGTGTCTGTTACAATAAGTAAATATAAACGTATTTTTACAAAGGGATATGAACCTAACTGGACAACTGAAGTTTTTAAAATTTTACAGGTAAAGTCAACTAATCCTGTAACATATGAACTGGAGGGGAATATTATTAAAGGATTATTTTATGATCAAGAACTCCAAAAAGTGAAAGATGAAAATGCTTTTTTAGTGGAGAAAATAATCCGAAGAAAAAAGGATCAAGTTTTTGTTAAATGATTGGGGTTCATGGATAGATAAAAAGTGTTTATTAAAATTAAACAAAAAATAGTTATTTCACATTTAATTTTTTAGCATTTACAATATAGTTTTAAATCTGTAATATTTCCAAATATATAATATTATCCTTATTTATACAAAATTTTGTGTATGATTAATTGTATCTAAAATGTTTTTAATTTCAATTGATTATGAGCTCATGTTGAAATATTATTAGGTAATATAAATCTTTTATCATCCTTATAATTTAAACTTATTTTATTTACAATTTCAGTATAAATTTTATGTCCTCTACTTCTAATAACTCTCTGTTCTCCATAATAAGTTTTTTTATGTTTAATACATTCAATATAATGATCATGCGATAATCTCTTTACTACTGACTTTTTTACTCCTTTAACCTTTTTATACCCGGTACTTGAAGAGTAGAGGGGTATATTAGATTTGTGGGGATAACGGTTGTGTGTAAAGCCCAGAAGGAAGCGTTTCCGACCCCATAAAGTATATATATTCTTGATCAGCATCAATAGCCGAGTCGATATAGTTATGTCTGTCTGTCCGTCCGTCTGTCCGTCCGTCCGTCTGTCCGTCTTCATTTGCGCCTATATCTCAGAAACTATTAAAGCTAGAGCAACTAAGTTTTGTATCCAGTCTCCTGTGTGATCACACTACTCCAAATGTATTTCAAAATTTCGCCCCGCCCCCTTCCGCCTACACGAAGGACGAAAGTCTGTGGCGTGCACAATGTTGAAGATACGAGAAAACTTAAAACGCAGAATCATAGAAAATTACCATTTCTATCAGAGTGTTGAATCTGGATCGCATCGGATTATTATTATAGCTACAATGAAGAAAACCATTTCAAAAGTCATCATTCCCTCTCGGTCTCTCTCACACGCGACCCCATCTGCTTTGCTTATTCGTTTAAATGAGCGCCTAGTTCTCAGAGACTACAGAAGCTAGCGCAACCAAACTTTCTATCCAAGCTCCTGTGATACCAAACCAGCACGAGTTTGTTTCAAAATTTGGCCACGCCCCTTTCCGCCCCCACAAAAGACGAAAATCTGTGGAATCCACAAT
The DNA here is from genome assembly GCA_037356375.1 of Drosophila affinis. Classification (NCBI taxonomy): domain Eukaryota; kingdom Metazoa; phylum Arthropoda; class Insecta; order Diptera; family Drosophilidae; genus Drosophila; species Drosophila affinis. The sequence continues at coordinate 21,956,668 of JAZHFB010000003.1, forward strand.
TTTTAAGATAAATTAAAACCAAAAACGCACAATCATAAAAAATTACCATATCTACCAGATTACCGAATCTGGATAAGATCGGATCAATATTATGGCCAGAAGAAACAAATTAAATTTCAGTGGCTACGCACCGCCTGCCAAGCGCTGACTCATGCCTTCTCTCTCTCTGTCGTAAACACTTGTACGTCTCAAATATCTATTTATACATGTCATGTAGAAATGTAGGCGCAGATATACAAAGCATATGTAAACAAAAATGGAAACATGTATAAAAATTCCAAAAATTAATTTTTTTAATTTAAATATTATTTTTGTCCCTTTTGAGAACATAGAATAAATTTCATAAATCGTAGGCTCATAAATGTATGTATGTATATACTGACTGAGTACCGGGTATAAGGTAGAGCCGCGGCCTTTGCCGCTGCTCACAACGTTCCCTCTCGTTTATGTTATAGTCAGTACTATCATCTTTTGCTACTAAATAGGAGTATGCTTTCGCTTTTAAACCTGCAAACGAAGTCATTATTCGACCAGCATTCTCGTCTTTCATTAAACCTAGTTCTTTGTTATTAGCGAAACTTATACCAAATCTGTTCGAGTCTTGATAATTTGATGTATCAAAGCGACTAGGATTGTTTTTAATTAAATCATAAAAATCTTCTTCTGATTAGATAATAAATGAATCTGTATCCATATAGAGTATTTTTGATGATGGACATTTTATAGAATGAAAATTATAGAAATAGTCATACATTAACCATTTTTACAGTTCTAATACATTCTAATACAGTTCCTATGTATATGGGCTTATCATAAAAAATTTTTGTTTTAGTTTCCTCAAAATTCCTAAATTATCTGCAAAGATTTCAACACTGTGGAAATTATGTCTAGCTATTCGTTGTCTAAACCCTGCTGAATTCTGTCTTGACTGATAATGTTTTACTAAAGCAACCTCCCGACGCTTCTCTACATTTTCCATCGTTTTTCCATATACGGCATTAACCATTAATTTAAAAAAGTTTATCTCGAACTCATTCTTTGCTTTTTTTCTACGTGATGTATTTAGGTCAATATAAGGCTTTATCCAACTGGACTGCTTAAAAGATAATATTCGAGATATTTTTTCCAAAATCATACTCTGCTCTATACATAACTGCAGTTGCTCGCTAGACCTAAATTTGCTATTTAAATATTTATTGTTGGCTGTGGCTATGCGTTGAGTACATTCAGTCGACCCTCCTCGAACTGCACTTTTTAAAAAATTATAAATGTCAGGATCACTTATAAGTTCCAATTCTACCTTTGTGTATTTAAGCATTGCATCCCATGAAACTGAAGGAGCAGTTACGTAATTTATAGGGTCTAATCTGTATACTCCTGAGCAAAGATCCCTAAAATTTTCAAAAATATCAGCAGGAATTAGAACATCGCTTTCCAGATATAATTTTAAGTAATCTTTAATACTATTACAATTAAATGTTCTCCAAACCTTCTGAGCAAAGTTATAGTTCTCAACACTGCATTCCTCCTCATTTAGTGAATTAAAAAAATGTTCTCTCGAAGGAAGCTGAGGTTCCTCAAATTTTTGAAAACTATCTAAATAATCATAAGGAAATACTCCTTTTCGTCGTAGCATATCAAATTTTTCATCTTGATATTTAGTTTTAAAATTTTTAAAATTGAATCTATCCATACAAATAACTAGTTTTTCTAAGCTTGAGTTTAAAAATCTAATTGAATCGATATATCTAATTTTGTATTGGTGTTGATAAAGTGATACTAGCTTACATGTTTGAGTTAACGCAATATATAACTTTTAATTGCAAGGAATGGGCTTTATATCATCTTTTATGGATGTTACAAATAAATGTATATCATAACGAGACAAGTTATGAAACACTACCGTTAAAAAGGGATCTCTTAATCTAAATGTTTGCTTACATAACTTATGAATGGGTCCAACATACTTTCCTGAGAATTTGTTGAAATATTTTTCACGAACGTCATCCAGAATTGGTTCCTCGCACGCATAGCAATTGTCGTGTTCCTGAGAGTCTTCATCCCAAATGTCGAACTTGTAAATGGGTTTTTTACAAGATTTCCAGTACTTCTCATAAAGTTTATCTGTCTTAGCCCGAAGCTCTTGGCAAAATGGTTCGATGCAATTTTCTCCTGAAAATACCAAAATCGTTATGTTTAAGAGTTTATTACCTTTAGAGTACGATAATATTTACCTTCATATGTCCACATCTCATTTAGAAGAGGTTCGTATTTATGTACAACATAAAATGATGCTGCACATGGTATAAGCCTCTGTGCTATAGTTGTCGATGATTTTGTTGGATCATTAAGATTTCTACTAAAATTTTCCAGAACAGCCTCGATGTCTACATAAATTCCCACTGGTGGTGATAGTTTTTTTGGAAAACTTTTAAAAACAGTTTTGCTTTTAGGTTCTGGATACAAAGCAGAAACTTTTCCACATTCCTTAGTGTCATGAATAGTATTCGTAGTTGAATAGAATTGTAAACAATTTTCGCAAAAGTATGCAGCATTATGTGATTTGCTGTGTTGTGAATAGCAGAACTTTCTCATGCACGTTATATATGCATAATGCATCATTGACATACTGTCACTATTAATGCCTAGTATGTTTATGTGGTGAGTCCGAATTTGTTGACTCCTCACTGTGGGCCCTACAACGTTTTTTCCATTGTTATCGATTTTATAAATATTAATGCTGATATCAATATTAGCTTGCTCGAATCGTTTAACTCCTTTGTTTGTTATTGGAAATTCTATTCCAGAAAAATCCAATCTAACGCCTTCATAATATATGACGTCCTGCCTTATGTTACACTGATAGTATGATGGCGTTGTCAATCTTTCTCGGGCCAATTTTTTCATTGATGCCGTTGGAAATGTAGTGCTTATGTGATTTTTATAGGCTAATGAAGATAAAACGCACCACTTAAAACAAAAATCATCTTCATTTTTTATATTTATGATTGCATTTCGCAATTTAATTGTTTTGGGTGCTGGTGTGAACCTATTTGCACCAATATGTTCCAATTTAATTATAGTTAGCTCAAATTATTTAAATTTTTTTATAGCCCAACTTGAATCCTTCTCCTGGAATTCACTACTAAAATTAATCAAGTTTTCAAGGGCATCATTAAAGTGTTCATCAATTGAATCAATTTCATATACATATAGCCTTGTATGACGTTAAGAAATGCTTCATTGTTTCCATCAAGGTTTCGTCCTCAGTTTGCTTTACATACAATCCATACACTTTTAAATTGTACTTCACTGAATTGTACTCACTCATACAGTGACGCAATAGGTTTACTATATCATTTTTACAATCCATGTAAAAATCTTTCAAATCAATCTTATCACTTTTATTAGAGTGAATACGATATGATTTTAAGGGAAACATTGACTCAGTTGAAATTAAAATTACGTTTTCATTTTGCTCTAGTTGCGATGCTATTGCATTCTTATGCTTTTCTGACATTATGTGACGCAATTCTCTAGACTGAGGATAACTTTCACCGCAAATTGCACAGTCCATATTTCCAAATTCAATCGAAGGTTCCATTCTCGGACGTTTTGTGGCTGCTGACGTTGAGGGTCCTCGGTAATCACTTGAGGTAGATCCTCTGCTCATGAGAACCTCAAAAGCATTTCGAGGACCCAAGCATTTCTCATAATGAGAATCAAATTGTATAAAGTCGACGGACTTAGAACACAGGTCACACACTACAGTATTTGGAGAGCTCGAGCATCTCTCATAAAGGAATTTAAACTCCTTAACATTAACGAATTTGTTACACAGGTCACATAACACGTTTGATGCCATTTTAAGTTTTAAAGGTTGTTTTAAATATCGACTCACTTTCACTATTGGAATAGTATTGGGATTGTTCCTAAAAACACTCTATTTATCAACCAAATTCCTACCTGGTATTTTGTATAAAAACCTGTTTCATCGATTCCTACAAGGACTATGTATTAATAGAATAAGAAATTGAACCAATAAATACACCTGTACCTGTATTCTACATGAAATCCACTTATTCATTTTTTGTAATCCTAACTTGGAAACCAGTTTCAAACGAATCCTCTTATTCTCTTTGGGGGATGTAACATGTAGTCCTAACTTGGAAAACCAGTTTCAAACGAATCCCCTGATTCTCTTTGGGGGATGTAACATGTAATAACAGGAAGCGAAATTCAACCAATCAAAAGTAAAAAAGGACCATTGAAAATAAATATTGGATAAATGTAGTATTTTATTAATTACACTGTGATAGTTTTTAAAAAAAAAAAAAAAAGACATGACCAAACTCGACGGTTTCCCCCTATTTCGGGTCCTACGAATCGAACTGCATCATTAGTTTTTTGAGTTACAATCATGGTTTCATACAATCATGGTTTCGTTGAAGTTTTTCATCAAAGTGGCCCATTGTAAGAGAAAGGCACATTTTTCTTCGGTCTCTAACTTTTGTAATGTAGACTTTTTTGGTATACTTTCTTTGGCAAAGCTTCTCAGAATTAATCCGTCTTTAAGTTCTTAGAAGACTGTAAGCGCCAAAATCAATTTTTTGGGTGTCCTTATAGCCAATATGTCGAAAAAACTGAAATATAACCCATATTTTTAAAATATTTTTTCCCTCACGTTTCGTCAATATTTTAATTTACCCTTTGATACTTACATATACATTAAGTGACATCTTGTAATAGTAAGAAACTTAAGCAAAGACAACGTTTGGAGCAAACTAACCATGAGAAAAACAAACTTAACAAAATTTGTATTTTTAAAAAAGCTACTCTAACTATGTTTGTGTGCTGTTTTATGTTATTTGTATCTTTTAAGTGTTATTATTAAGTATCATAAATCTATACACAATATTTAAATTAGATTTAATAAGTCTCATATACCAATGTCCAACAGTGTCAATGCCAATGTCAGCGTCATCTTCATCCCGAAGTAGTTCCTGGAGGCGATGCCTTTCATCAACCAAATCAAAAATGTCGTCATCATCCGGGAAAACGTATGATAAATAAGGATTCGACATTGAAATTATGGAATCATCATCATCCCATTGAATCTCATACATAGTATTAAAATTCTCGAGATCTCTCTCCAGAGCGTTTTGAAGACTCAAAAAGACTCCCAAAAATCAGGGAAAGGTCCACGGAGTCTGGCTGAGAGTCAAGATTTATAGGTGATTCCGGTTGTGAATTTACAAAAATGATCTCATAGTCGTCCATTTTTGTTCACAGCTCACTAGATTTTATAATAGCTTATAGCTGTGAGTAGCTTTTATATAGGAAACCAACTTAAAGACCTAAAAACCGGAATCCCTTTTCATTACTACTTGCCTGCCGTCCCCTATTGGCGAAGATGTGAACTAATTTTAATCCCAGTCATCTTTCACTCGTGTCTAATTAGACTCCCAAATAGATCTCGATCCTTTCACTTACACTCTCTCTCCTCCCTTTTATTTATTTTACCTCTCACTTATACTCTCTCCTCCCTCACATTTATGATAGACCGGCTTGCACGATTGGTTTCATGTGACGATTCAAACAACCCTCAAACAGGTGTTTCATCCCTTTGAAATGAATCTGGTAATAGTTTAGAGGTAGTTTTTTTAATGTATTTATTTTAAGGCCTCAATGTTCTAGAGTCGTTTTTTCACTTTCTTTTTCTTTGTCTGTTTTTTGTATTCCTAACACTGTCCTATAGTTGGTTGCCTATATAATAGCTACTTTCCAGCTTTTTTTTATCTTCATTACCTGCTCGTATATTCCGCCTTCTTCGGATATCGAAGTCTACGAGCAGCACTTGTCGGCTTTAAGCGCGTTTTCCTCCTCGCTATCAGATAAAGACCATATGTTAGTTTCTTGGTGACTTCAACTTTCCTGGAACTCTTTGTAACTTAGTGCCCATGTTGCGGCACGACTTTATTGACGGCTTGTTTGACCTATCTCTGTCTCATGTTGACTATGTCAAAAACTCCTTGGGTCGACTGCTTGATCTGTGCTTTGCAACGTATCCGACCACAGCGTTGTTAACTCGAGTCCCTCCGCTCACTGTACCTGAAGATGCCTACCATCCTGCTTTCGAAGTGTCGCTCGATATTCGATCAAGTGCATTGAATCGGTCTTGTAGACTACCTAACCTAATTAGGGATTTTGATCGATCCGCTTTGTATTTGTGCACTGATTTTACGAACATTTTCTATGATGCACTGGACTCATTTTTATTCTCGTATCTCGCGTTCCTCTGCTATTAGATCTGGTTTGGCTAACCAAGGAGCTATCCTGTCTAATAAACTTAAAATCAAGACTTTATATAAAATTTCAAGAAGTTTGTTCTCCCTCTTATCTCTTTCGCTATGTTATGACTCGGTCAAACTTCTCAGTTCTTAACGCTCAATGTTATAAGAACTACTTATCTCGATGTTTTTCCGCACCTGCAACACCTCTACGGATCACTTATATCTCCAGCTCAACATGAATTTTTGAGGCATATTTACCTTAGAGATTATATCCTTCATCAAAAGCTAATTTAGAGGTTATTTAGAGACCGTTGTTATTTACACTGGTTTTAGCCTTTGTTCCAGGTCTCAAGAGTCCTTTTCAAAAACTTCCTGTAATCACGAATTATGGTTACTTGGGCGTACCACAGTGCAGCCATCTAGACCCATTACTCTATACACTCTTCATAAATGACCATTATGAGGACACTTCATTTCAATCCAGGTTGTAATTCGATCCCGATAGATTTCAGTCATGGTATTGTACAAATTTGTTCAGCCTTAACGCTTCGAAGTGTAAAGTAACGACTTTTCATCGCTCCAGTGCCATTCTGGTTCCTTACGGCTTGTGGTGGTTCTCTTGAGAGAATTACCCGGGTTGATGATCATGGTTTTTTATTAGAGCCCACGTTAAAGATTTCAGAACATAACAAGAGGTATAATATCAAGAGGTATCATATCTACTACTAATTTCCTTCCTCGTCTTAAATTACTGATACTTTCATCTTTCACGAAGTTATGAATTGCTGAGTTATTACAGTCCGATTTGTTCTAATTTTCCTCGAACGCTAGTTTAACACCTATCTTTCCTTCAATTTCGCGATTGGTTCGATTATTGAGTCGCTCGTCATGCGGCAGCCCCTTTCATGGCAGAGGAGTGAGGCAGCGCCCCTCAACTGTCCTTATTTTTATCATTCTTCATTGGTTCTTCAGCCACTCAGCTCAGCACACAAGAAAACGACGAAAGTGCCGAATTTGCAAACGACTGCAATGGCGAAAGAGGACAGTTTGAACATACGAAGAGAGAGAGGTTGAGTGCATTCGCTGGAGTAGTGCTGCCCAGCAGGGGCAAACCTTATCGCATGGACGAGAAAAAGACATGGCAACCCAATTATTACTTCTACAGAATCGAATGTGCCACAATATTAATATAAAAAGACATTGAGCAAAGGACTGTCAAAAGCACATCAGGGCACGAGGACTATGTTGAGGGTGTGGTGCCACGAGACATCTAATAGCTGAATGCTCTCAACGGAAATCGATGCAAATAACAGTTATGTAGAATATTTTAATGCAGGCTGTCGGGTCAAGCAGCATAAACCAAAACTATAATGTAAATGCACATCTCGATGTCAACTATTGCCCACTGTAAAATATTTTGTCACCGCATATGCCTACGCATGGCAGCGGCTTTCGTTCGCATACTTATGTACATATAAGCAGCAGCCCGGACTGCTCAAGCTCTCTTATAATTGCACTCTGTAACGCTCGGTAAGCGTTGCCTCATAGGGCACGGCAAGTACGCCGTCAGCCCTTGCAGCCAGTCGGGAGCTAATACTCGAAACCAACGCATCATCTCTCGTCGTATACGCATATCTCCATATATACATCTACCAAATCATACAACCAAATCGTAATTGCAATCGTTTTAAATCTCAACAGCTAGTGAAAAAGCTCACTAGCTAAACATTGGTGACCCCGACGTGATATTGCAAGAATAACTATTTCTGTGCAATCACGAAATATAATAAAACATTATTTGAATTGCCCATGTGCCCAGTGTCATCGACTATATAATATACTACATATACCGGCCTCCCATACAGTTGGCGGCTTACGGTGCTTGTTATTACAGTTACGCTCGGTGCTCTCTGCTCTTCTCTTCCCACACCGGCTGCCCTCGCATATTGGTATTGCACCTAGCGTTCAAGCAACGCAACTATTATTGTTCATTACTCCTAAGTGGTTTCGTTCCTCTTTGTGCTCGTCTTCCCGCTAGCGACGTTTATTACGCGCTTCGCTCTTTGCGGTCATCTTCCCGCAATAAACGTTTGCTTAGCTGCTGCCGCTATGGAAATGGATGCTGCTAACGCTGCTGTTGCTGCCAACGCTGCTCTTGCTGCCAACGTTGCTGATGCTGCCAACGCTGCCGACGCTGCTAACGAAATTCCAATTGCCAGGGAGCAAACCAGGGTGTCATTTTTAAAGCTCAAATCCACGGAGTTATGCGGAAAAATGAAAAGGTTAGTTGTTGAGTGCCAGAATGAGTCGCTAGTAGCAGACTATTATATGCTCGTTGTAAAACAAGAGCAACTCGATAAGCTGATCGGAAAGTTTGAGATGCTCCACAACGAGCTTGAGGAATTGGATCAAGCCGAGATTCACAGTGGATTAGGTGATATGTTCGAATCGCTTGCCAGTACTTCGAAGGCGTCAATTATGCGGGAAATAGCAAAGAATAACGGACACATGCCTCTTCATTGTACCATGGCTGGAGGAAACGTCACCGCTGATTGTGCAGGCTCGCAATTTTTACCTCGACGTAGACAGGTACCATCCCTGCCTCCTATACAACTTACAACTTTCAGCGGAGGATATGCTAAATGGAACGACTTCTACTCCACGTTTGTAACCATCATAGATAATCATCCTGATCTAACTAATGTAGAGAAGTTTCAGCATTTGCGTTCCTGTCTGCGTGATGCGGCTTTGGAGACTGTACGGTCGCTGGAGATTTCGGATGGCAATTATAACGTGGCGTTAGAATTATTGGAAAGAAGGTTCAATAATCGACGTTTAGTATTTCAGGCACACATTAATGAGATCCTGGGGCTTCCGGCTGTCGAAAATGGTTCAGTCGTAATGCTTCGAGAGCTGTCGGACGGATTCAACGCTCATATGCGTGCGCTTCAGAGTTTGGGCACTTCTGAGCAGATCGCAGGATGCATCATCGTGCAGGAGCTGCTTCTTAAACTTGATCCAGTGAGCCAAGCCAAGTGGGAGGAGCGATTTGAGGAGCCAGCGTATGCCAACTCGATTCCGGAATTGGCGACTCCAGCTTCGTCACCGATGGATGTTCGGTCAGTGTTAGCTTGCACTCTCGCTCATCGGATTTCTCAGCTTTCATCACTTCTATCGTAGCTTCTAACATAACTGATCGTTACCCCTAGCGGATCCGGAGTTTTATAGGCCTCAACGCGTCGATCTATTAATTGGAGCAAGTCTGTTCTACGATCTCCTTTGTGTGGCTCAGATTAAACTACTGCCAGGATTGCCTTCAATTCAGAAAACTCGCTTGGGATGGGTCGTGTCTGGAGGTTGCTCTCGTTCAAATGGGTCGTCTTTAATGGTGGCTCACGCGGTGGCCGTTATTGCCGAGGATAACAATCCAGATCAGCAACTTGAAGTGCTCCTTCAGAGGTTTTGGGAGGTTGAGAGTTGCGTTGAACCCATAGTAAAATCTACCAAGGAAGAGCTGGATTGTGAAGCGCATTTTGTTCAGCATGTCCGTCGTCTAGAAAATGGCGATTATTGTGTTCGGCTGCCAACTAAATATAGTTTGGATCTTCTGGGAGAATCATACAATCAAGCACGTCGCAGATTCCTGTCCCTTGAGCGGAAATAAAATCGTCGCCCTGAGATGAAGGCTCAGTATGTTGCCTTCATAAACGAGTATATTGACTTAGGTCATATGTCTCCTGTTCCTGCCCATTCAATCAGCAACTGCCGGTATTTTCTACCTCACCATTGCGTCATGAAAGAGGATAGTACTACGACCAAGCTTCGAGTCGTTTTTGATGGATCCGCTTCTACGTCATCTGGCTATTCCTTGAATGATATTTTAATGGCTGGCCCCGTAATACAACCTAAACTCTTTCAGATTATTGCTCGATTTCGTTCCCACGCAGTTGCGATTATGGGAGATATCTGTAAGATGTATCGGTGTGTACGAGTTTCGCCCGAGGACAGCAACTTGCAGTGTATTCTGTGGAGAAACTCCACACAAGATGACTTGAGCGTTTTTCAACTGGACACCGTTACTTATGGGACGAAGCCTGCCTCCTATTTATCTGTGCGAGCGATGCCCCAGTTGGCAACCGACGAGCAGGCAGATTTTCCAGTTGGAGCTGAAGTTCTTCGCCGTGACTTCTACGTGGATGATTTGATATCTGGCGCCAGATCTCAGGAAGAGGCCATCCGCATTCGTGAGCAAACTGCTGGAATCCTGTCTTGGACGGCTGGCAGTGCGTTTCATACCTGCAGCAGCTCTTCTGGTCCCGGTGGAAGGAAGAGAACATCACTTCCCTGCAGCAACGGTCAAAATGGCGCACTGCGAAGACTAGTTTAACAGTCGCAGATATGGTCCTTGTCAAGGATGAGAATCTTCCTCCCATGAAGTGGCCACTGGCGAGGGTGGTTGAGCTTGTACCAGGAAGAGATGGCATTTCCCGAGTCGCCGTGCTGAAGACATCATCTGGACTTATAAAACGAGCCGTCAACAAGTTGTGTCTGCTGCTCCTTAAGGATGCTGTTGAAGGACAGAGTTTCAACGGGGGGAGTATGTCGGGTCAAGCAGCATAAACCAAAACTATAATGTAAATGCACATCTCGATGTCAACTATTGCCCACTGTAAAATATTTTGTCACCGCATATGCCTACGCATGGCAGCGGCTTTCGTTCGCATACTTATGTACATATAGCAGCAGCCCGGACTGCTCAAGCTCTCTTATAATTGCACTCTGTAACGCTCGGTAAGCGTTGCCTCATAGGGCACGGCAAGTACGCCGTCAGCCCTTGCAGCCAGTCGGGAGCTAATACTCGAAACCAACGCATCATCTCTCGTCGTATACGCATATCTTCATATATACATCTAGCTAAATAAACCTGGCATTAAATCGCCTGTATACAACCAAATCCTAATTGCAATCGTTTTAAATCTCAACAGCTAGTGAAAAAGCTCACGAGCTAAACACAGGCAATGCCTACATTACAGGTTGTCTCATTGACTTGGGAAACCTCATTTTATTTATCAAAAAGTATTGTTTTCCTCGAGAAACGACTCTAGAACCTTACAAATAAATATTTTGGGCTTAACGAGAACCAGTTAACGGCTCCCATTTAGTTTAACTGTTTATTTTTAATGATCCTTAATGGCACGTTGCTATGCGATATTTATACGATGGTTTTCAAATAAAACTCTGAATAATTAGCATTTACGGCAAATAAATTAAATGCACTGAGAAAAGTAATCATTGACTGACAAGAAAAAAAATTAGCAACTACAAAAAACAAAGCCCGTGAAAAATACCGCAAAAAATTATGAATAAAATTCCAGACTGAACGCATCGTGCATCGAACGATTTGGCGCTGGCAATCCCAATGTCGATAGCAGACTGCATAAATGAGCAGGCAAAAGTCTTCGATCAGAAATAACATTTCGTTGCACAATTTTCTTTAATTTGAAGATCAAAATTAGATGTTGTCAGGCAAACTCTGTGCAAAATGTCGTCAGCTATCTCGTCCGTGTATTTGTCCCACACTGCTGAAATGATGACATGAAGTTTAAAGATCGTCATGTGGGCATGATGATCCCAAACAATGTATATGATTCTCTGGCGCAGTTGCTTCGGTAACGGTGTCAGTGTGAATCGGAGTTTCACCGTCTGTGAAAAATCCAACTTTCCCCCATGACGGACTCAGTGTGCAGAGGGTATCTACAACAAATTTTGAATTCTGCTCCCGCTCAATTATATCGCTTGAATCACAACCCTGTCAAACATATGTTTTTTGCGATTGTATGTGACTGGCAAACGTCAATCGCTTACATTCTCAATTGAAAACAAACTTAAAAAAAAACATGCCAATAGCCAGTTAACTAGCCAGAGACCTTCTCAGACGAACGCAATTACCAGAAGAAAGAAAGAATTCTCTACGAAGGGGGAGAAGACTCGATAAAGGGTATCGTGCTATACCGGGGACAGGACCAGTTTTCCCTAGATTAGTGGAGAAACCACTACAGGGGAAAGGCTTCTATGAGAGGGGAAGAACGGACCCACAGACACCGTGCTACACCACGGACACTGTTAAGGACCGATTTTTCCATAGAATTTGGTGGGGAAAGGTGGAGCAAAAACAAATTTTCTACCGCCAAACACGCCAGAGATTGAATAATCAAAAAAAGGTAAACGGTGCTTTATTAATTTATTAACGATCTTTACTTATATTGGCAATTGGGTCCTTTTTCCTATCTCCCGCACCGTTTCCCCTCTCTCTTTCTCTGGTGCCGACGAGCGTGAGACCATCTTACCCCTTCCTTATACCGCCTACTTTGGCATCGCTACCTGCTCTGGTTGGTTCCAAATTCACTTAATCAATCCTAAACCAGCTTCTTTTTGGCGCAGGCCAAACCGATCCGTCTCTGCCGTCTTTTCCGATGAGCTTTGTCGCGTGCTTTTTGTCGCTGTCGCTTAGTGTTGGCCTTCGGGTGATAGATAGAGATCGGAAAACGGTCTTCGCCATCTCTCACTGCTTTGCTGTTGCAGCCGCATCTCTCTGCTGCGGACCGTCGAGTCGCTTTCTCTTTTGGGCCGCTGCTTTGGTCTCGGTGCTACTACATTCTTCTCTGTTAACTTAACTGAGCAATAAACGCTCTCTGCTGCATTCAATTAACTGAAGCCCGCTGCTGGAACCCGCTAATGAAATGTACCTAATTCTCTTTTCCTCCTCTCAGCCGCTCCTGCCCTACATTTAGCGTTGTAAAAGGGGTATTATTTTACACACACTCTTTATTCCGGGGCGCGATAGAGCGGAGACCTTTCCTTCGTGGCAGACGGAGTTTCGAAATTTCTCACCCTCATACTCCTCTACCGGCCTGCAGCGGTGTCCTGCGTTTGCGTGGGGCTTTATGGTTGGTTCTGTTTAGTTTCATTTGAGTTATAAACTTAAAAGCAGCATCTTTATAATATTGAGCGAAAATTTTAAAGTTTGCTGATCATAATAATATAGTTTTTTGAGTGTGTTTTTACTTCGATTGTGCAATTTCAATATACCCCTCAATGAGTTTTCATATTTCGATTGTTTCTCATATATAACTATTTAATTATTTTTAATTTTATTTTCATTTAAAGGCCTGTATCCAGCACCGCGAAATTTTACTGCACGGAAACTGTTCATTATTTCGGATGTGTGGAACTCGAATACAATAGTATGACCAAGAGCCTAAAAAGTGATTTGCCACTCTCATGAATCAGCTGTGTTTTTTAAACAGCGCCAATTTTGAAAATTAAACTAATATTAAAAAAAAGAAAGAAAAGTAATTCTGACGAAGAAGTGATTGTGTTGGTAGCGGCACATATTGCTGTAAGAAGAAGTACAGCACAGTTGGAGGCGCCAACATGTCAAAATTATCAAAATGCTCATTTTCCGTGATCCGCTAAAGACATGGTACTGCCTCAACTGCTTGTATTAAAGCAATCCTCTCCTCACTTTAAACATTTGCATATCTCTTTTTGGTTTTGCGCACAAATTTTACCCCCACCTTTCACTTTGACTCCAGTAAAAATAGGCACATATATTTTACTGGCACCCCTATCAGCTGTTCTCACAGTCCACATTCGTGTGAATATCGATACTATCGATACAAATTCGTGGATTTTGTTTACGTTGCTGGATACTGACTCCAGGAAAATACAAACGAAAAATTACTGGCCCCGTTTTTTTTATATGAAGTTTGGCAGTAATTTTTAGTTTCCGCGGTGCTGGATACCCAGCTCAAGGGCATATTATGGAGATTTTATTAAAAAATCTATCGACTTCTTTATCAAAATTGAAAATATTTTGATAGTACGTATAGAATTAATCAATAAATAATTTGGTAACTTTGTAGGGATCTAATCAAATTCGAATGCCTTTGTTACAGATTTGGAGACTGGAGCAGATGATGTCCTTATGTAATAACAGAAATGTTCCTATAATATTTGAAGATACCACCCGCATAACATGACGTCTCGCTAACCGATAGTGCAAATCACACTATGCAATTTCACTTTGGCGCGCATTGTGGTTGTACGGATAAGAAATAAGGAACAAAACAAAGCGAACCTCGAAATAAGTTAATATTCCAGAATTTGTGGATCACAAAAATTTTTTGGTTGGCAAACAGGGAAATACGCCAAATTGCTTACACGTGCGGATGCCCGTTATTCCTCAAACATATGGGAAAGCCGTCTTCTCAAGGCTCACTTAAAGCTACTCTCACGAATTTTTCCGATTTAATTCAATCTTTTCCACCTTTCCCGATCAAAAACGAACAGCCCTATATTTTGCAGAATTTTTTCAATTATTATATGTATTAAAAACCAAGAGTATTTTAATTACAAAAACATAATTAGTTCAATGTTTTTAGAGCCACAAATCTATTATAATAAGTAAGTTTGATGGATTTTATTAGACGTTGCATAGTGTTATTGAAAATGGTAAATTAATAACGGTATTGTAACAAGATTTTTGCTACCGGCGGACCGTGCGGATTTCCTATTGAGGGGAATTGGGGAATTGGACCAATTGGGTAAGGCGGCAGCTAAAGGGAGGCAGCAGCTGTGGTGCCGTCGTGATGATTAAAAACTTTAATACTTTTATTGCTCTTTCTTCACTTTATTTCCACACCTAACCTTTTTAGGCACGTTGCTCTAACTTTTTCACAAATTCAATGTGTTTTCTTCTTCTTGCTTCTCTGTCTCTTCGATTTCTTTCTCTCCTCTTTCTTCTTACTGCCCAAAGTCCAGCCGATCGAGGTAGACTCTAACTATCGATAAGACTGGTACAGGGCTCTAAAGGCGCCAACTTGGAATATTCGTTACAGTATCATAAGCCTGGAATTTGTATCAGTGATTATACATATATAAAGCAAAAACTATATTTGCGAAGCACAGAATAAAAATATTCGAATAATATTACATACTCCGCTAAAAAAAAAATCTTTCTGTTTGCAGAAGGCCTATACTCAGGGCCTCTCGACTTCGGGTTAAAATCAATCGAAACTTTACAGCCTGTTTACACTACGGTTGATTTATTGATTTATTGAGTTTCGGGCACTACTACAGTTTCGTTTACACGGGGAAGCATAGGCGACCTAGAGGTGGTAAAAAAGTTTTGGTTGCGTTTAGTTGAGTTTGTCCGATTTTCCGAACCAATCACCACTAATTACAGCAACTAAGCTTGGCAGCTCAAAATTTAATTTAGGTGCGTAAAAAATATGGCTGGGGAAAAAGGTGCAAATATACATAAAATCGTTAAAATCAATACTTTAAACTAATTTTATTATTAAAAAAAAATTTAAGCATTGTGGTCGATTTCTAAAATTCGGTTGGAAACACTCAGCCAAACGCTAAATTATATTATTATGAATTAAAATAAATTTAATTATTATAAACTATTGCCAATTTAAGAAATTTGAATTATTGTAAATAAAAACCATTATAATTAATTTGAGTACAGCACTTGCATTGCAATTGTGCTTACATATGTAATGTACATGTTTGCAATTGCAGCCGTGCAATTTCCCAGCGGGAATTTCCCTTAAAACATGGAATCCAGGGTTTTTCACAACGTCTTCTCCTAAAAAGATCCATATCGGGATTATTATAATTTGGTGTACATTATTTGATATAAAATAGAAGCACTATAAATTGAAATGCTAATTCCTCACCAGGGTCCAAATGCGTTTCATAGAAATTTGATATGAATTTCTTGCTCTGCCACACGGTTTTACAAAAATATGAAGAAGACGACACTTTTAAACATCCTTTTTAAGACCTTTTCCATCCTTTTTACATCCTTTTTAAGTCCGAGACAAAAAATCGCTTTTATGCAAGCAGCAGCTTCCTTATTACGTCAAGAGATTTCTGTGGGGTCAGCGTTCCTTCAGGATTCCGATCGGTAAAAGAAGTTTCTGGAAAGATTGCAGTGCTGAAGAAAGTATTTATTATCCTAATTTTAATTCACGAAAGAATCTAAACAAAGCATAAACAGCTGATACAATAATCAAATGAATTCCTATATAAGTCAGTGCTCTGTACAGCACATTTGATTTTTGTAATTTGATTTGTAATTCTTTTCCTAATGGTTGTTAAACGGCTATCAAGCAAACTAAACTGCTTTAACCAATTTTCTCCGTATTTTGGCATTCAAAAGGAAGCATTTCTAAGTCAAGGCTTCATCAGGCTCTTGTGATGTCTAAAATCGCTGATCGCCTAATTTGTATACCCGTTATTCGATGACAGAGGGGTATATTATAGGCTTTTTACGCTTGGTGCGTTACCTATCGATATCGGAGATGACGCAAAGAAGCAGGTTTGCCGTTTACACCACAGCGTCTTGCGTCTTTGCGTCTTGGAAGAGGAAGACAAATTTTGTAAACAAAAGAAAATAATGTCTGAAAATCAACAAAATATGTCACAAGACGATCTAATTCTTTTATCTGCAAACATAATATAGGTGGCGCAAAACGAAGCGAATCTTTTAAAGTGCATGGAAGTGTCTGGGCTATCCTCAGAAAAGTCGCTGTTCATCTTGCAACTGCAACGTCCTCCTCGCGTTTGAACCCTTGTAAGTAAATTGCAGATTATCTCCTCTTATCAATTAAATAATGTATTCTATGTATATGCAATAGCCACGATATGGTTCATTTTGGGAGGAAGATGTTGTGGAGAACTCCGATGCCTTTCTTAAGGAAAATTTTCGCATGGAAAGGAGTACATTCAACATTCTTGTTGAACTGATGCCCAATCTCATGTAAAGACACTCGTTTTTGAGTGACAATCCCTCTGGAGAAGAGAATAGCCATAGCATAGCTTTATTTCCTAGGATTGTCTGCGGAATATCGTGTGGTAGGGAGTCTATTTGGTGTGCCAAGGGCCATAGTCTGCCGCATATTACTGGAGTTTTGTCGCGAGGTAGTTTCTCAACTCGCTGACAAGTATCTGCCAGCACACTTTCTTACCCTAAGAAGATCACGGAAACAGTAAAAGGATTCAAAGATATGGGATTTACAGCAAAAAATTTGAAATCAACTATATTGTTGAAATGCTTTTTTTAATAATAAAATTAGTTTAAACAATTTGTTCTAACCATTACATGAATTTTTGCCCCTTTTTACTCAGTTAAAAATTGTACGCGGCAAAATTTAAATTTGAATCTGCTGTTTTTTGTTGTTATTAGTGGTGATAGTTCCGCTGATTAGGCACAACAGCACGAAAATTGCTGTTATGCGCACAGAAACGTAGTATTTAACTACCGAAATACCAAAACGCAGTTGCGTCGGAAAACGACGCAACTTTTTGCCACCACTAGGGCTCTATGCCAAACCTATGTAAAAAAAACTGCGTTTCTGGGAAGACGCAAAGAATCAAGACGCAGCCTCAGTGTAAACGGCACCTTAGATATGTAGGGAAGATTGAGTAAAGTATAGCCAATATATAGCCGAGTCGATATAGCCATGCCTGACTGTCCGTCTTCATAAGCGCCTATAACTCTTTGTATCCAGACTTTTGTGATATCACACTGTTACAAGTGTATTTAAAAAATTCTGCACTCGTCTTTAGCCTATACAAAAGACGAAAATCTGTGTAATGCGCAACTTTTGAGATACAAGAAATCATAGAATCATACGCAGAATCAAGAAGAATGACATTATCTATCAGAGTGTTGAATCTGGATCATATTTGATTTTTAATATAGCCACAATGAAGAAAACCTTTTCAAATAGCATCGTTCCCTCTCGCTCTCTCTGACACCTCACCCCGTCTGTTTTGCTCTTGCGTCTTTTTTTTACGCCTTCTCCGAGACTACTAGAGCAAGAGCAACCATACTTTCTATTCAAGCTCCTCTGATATCAATTCGACACAAGCGTATTTCAAAATTTTGCCACACCCCCTTCCCCTCCCACAGAGGACGAATATTTGTGGAGTTCACAATTTTTAAAGTACGAGTAAACGCAGAATGGAAAATTACCGAATCTACCAGATTGCTGAATCTGGATCAGGTCGGATCATTAATATGGCTAGAAGAAACGAATTAAATTTCAGTGGCTACTCAGCCTCTAGCAAGAGTTTACTCATTTCCTCTCTCTTTCTCGCACACACTTCCACGAACTGTATACCCTCTCTCTTTCTCGCACACTCTTCCACGAACTGTATATATGAGAAGACGAATTATATTTATATATTATAGATGTGAAGAAGATGTGAAGAAGAAGACAGATTCAAATAATATATGTAAGCCAAAATAGAAACAGAAAACATTTAAAATATACAATTTAGGTAAAAATGATTTTTTGTAAAATATGTAATTTTTCCCTTTCGCCAATATACATGTAAATATATACTGACTGGTACCGGGTATAATGTAGAGCCGCGACCTTTGCCGCTGCTCACTACGTTACCCCTCATTTTATAACTGGAAACAAACAGATGAGATTACGTCTCAGGTCATGTCTGTAAGTCAGGAGACCCCTTGATTCAAAATTTGTGTAGTCAAAAAATTTGTTGAGCGTGGCCATGTGTGACAGCTTGGATTGTCGTAGAAAAGTACAATCCGTATTCGGAGGTTGGCTATTTTTAATACTCCAAGAACTATACTATAAAACTATAACTATAACTAAAACTATACTATATAAATATACTATAATAACACAAAGCTAAGAACATAAAAGACAGTTCTAATATTGTAGCGAACCACATCCAAAATTATTATTTTCAGGCGCGGTGTTGGGCATGAGAGAGGAGCGCACACAAAATATTCAAGCTCGGGCTCGTCGGCTAGGGGGGAGGTGGTCTTACTGATTGGCCTTATCCATTATACCTAGAGAATCAGTTGCGTGCTAGGGAAAAGCTAAACCGGTATAGAGATTCCCGCTATCTATACCTTCAAGACAACACCGACACCTTAATCTCGGAAGGAGTCGTTCGCTCTGCTCCCGTGGCTCTTTATTAACTCAGCCTCTGGTGGTCCTGAGGCCCAAAGTGCCCACCCTTCTATCGGCCCTTCTGCCACCTGGCATCCATCCCAAGGGCCCTTACTGCTGGGTACTTCTCCTAGATCATGGGGTTAGCCGATGTCAAAATATAAAATTGACACTTTATAAAATGTATTCTCTTACTAACTGAGACATTAGAACTACCCACGGATACCGCTTGACACATAATACTATATTACAAAATTAAAATAAATGAATAGCATAAAATAAATAATAAGAAAGGAAGTATAAGTATAAATGTAAACATAATATAAAAATGAATAATATAATTGCAAGAAGAAATATAAAAAATGCCTACTCAAGCAATTCAAACAATAACTCCATAGTAACTCCATAGCGTTCTGCTTTCCCAATTCCCTCACTCTCTCTCACCAATCGGATATGCTTTTCCCGACGGATCTTTCGGTAGTCCTCTATCTTTTCTTTTCCCTTGTCTTTTGCTTGAGTCGCACGTTAACGATAATAGAAAGACAAAATAAGCAAACTCCACTCATACCTTTATCCAGCTCAGAGTTCCATCGACGAAAGCGCTTTCCCGACGAACGCCTGAAATGCTGTGGGTGGAAAATGAATTCAAGTTTATAGGGACGGGAAAAACATTAGTGAAAGGAAGGCAGTTGTGGACATAGTTTTGTTTTTCAATCATATATTTTTACCTGGGGCATATTATGCGGACATATGCATATCAATGAAAATCTAGAAACATCAGCTAACTAGTTTTGAAAGAATTACATTGATATCTCCCATTGAAAAAAAATTAACAAATTTTTTGTGAAATATTGATTTTTGCGATATTTTTTTGGTGGGGGGTTGTGGACACCTTTGTAAAATGAGCTTAAATACAGAAAGTATGAAGTTAAACGCAATGAAATTAATCAATAATGAAAGTTTATTAATTTTAAAGGCCATCAATGGCAAAAAGAATAACGAGAGAATGCATCATTCCACGTCAGAAGCACAATTCGCGCATGTGAAGTAGCTGGCACGCATGTCAGCACACTTCAAGTGGACTGGGCGATCACATTCATTGCAGTGAACGGAATTTGAGGAGGTCAATTTTTTTGGCAACGTCTTCATGCAAATGATGCAGAAGTCCTCTTCCTCATCTTCCTCGTCCGATGACTTCTGCTTCTTGGAACGCTTAGATGGCTTGGCACGTTTTGCTGGCATTGATGTGCCGCCGCGCTTAGCTGGTGTTTTGGCTGGCGTGGCCGAAAGCTCCTTGATAAGCTTACCAAGTCTTGCCAAATCCTTGGCCGTCTTGGCCGCTTTTTTACAGCACGCTCTTCAGCTTTCTTCTTCAAAGTTGTCAAAACTTCCGGTGAAGTTAAAACAGAGCTGCTCATAGGCTTACGACCCCGATTGGATGGCTTCTTCGGAGTCACACCATGAAGCGGACCAACCTCATCCAAAATCGACAGACTGCTCCGAGATGTTGAACGAGAAATGGAAGAAGTGGACGGCTCTGGTGTCGTGCAAACTTCTTCGACGTGGCCAACAGCCGGATCAAGCAATACCACGATGCGGTGCTGCTCTTCCTCGCCCAATTCATTTTCGACGGCAGCTAGTTCAGCTTCTACCCCATTTTTTTCGACGGCTTGAACATAATCAGCATCAGTGAAAATGTCTGGATCTTATGGTGCGATTCCTGTTGCCCGAAAACCCGCCTTGATAGTCTTCGGCGCCAACGCAATATCAAGCGTTTTGCAGATTCATCAAACTCCTCTTCCACTTTCTTCAGGTAGCGTGTAAGAGAGGGTCGGGGAATAGCAAACGCCGCAGCAGTCGGTTTTACGGATTGCTTTTCCACCAAGCATCGTTTAATGGCATTTGTCAGCGCATTAAAATCAATTCTGTTAAATCGGACGATTTTTTTGAATTTTTCTTCGACGACATGACTAAAAACATCGAAAAAATCCATAAAACACTATGTTGAGCTACTGAGCTTCTTCAGCAGCGTAATTTTACGAAAATTTATTAAAACAAATAATTGGGATTGATTTCTATGTGTATATTATATTCGTGTATGTTCAATTTAGTAGGGCTTGGTAATGCTAGCGATGCAACAAATAAACACAGATCACAGTGCCAACGAAACGAAGAATAACTATACGACGATACGATCAAACGCTCACGAAGACGATCAATTCTGAAGTAAGTGCTGCTCCGACGATGTGCCTCCCACGCAGCTCTTGTTGGACGACGAACGACGAAGAAAGGGCGATGTTGCGATAGAAAGTGCAGGGCGACAGCAAGAAACAAATGACTAAGAGAGATGCGCTCTTTATGCTGCCGTGGCGCTAAGCCGAACATACTCCCCCCGTTGAAGAGTACGGGTCTTCGACATCCTTCTTTGGCAGCATACACAGCTTCGCGACGGCCCTTGTGGCAATCCCAGTAGCCGTTTTTAGCTCAGCTACCCTGGGAACACCATCCTTCCCGACGATTAGCTTAGTCACCCTTCCCAATGGCCACTTGAGGGGAGGTAGGTTCTCGTTCTTTACGAGCACTACGTCGCCGACGCTGAGACTAGGCTGCCTAGTTCTCCACTTAGCTCTCTCCTGAAGAAGGGTGAGGTACTCCTCTCGCCATCGAAGCAAAGTACGGAACTGGAGGCGGAACGGTAGAAGTGATGCTTGGCTGTCTTCACCGCTGCCTCCCAGAGCCCGCCAAAGTGGGGAGACCGAGGGAGAATGAAGCGCCAGTCGATGTGATCTGCGACGCAAAACTCTTGAACTGTCTTCTGGTGCTTTTTGGAGAGGAACAGCTTCTTCAGCTCCGCCAACTCGTTCTTAGCTCCAACGAAGTTAGTTGCGTTATCAGACCAAATCTCCCTTGGCTGACCACGAGTACAAATGAACCGCTTGAGAGCGCTAATGAACGCTGGCGTTGACAAATCCTGCACAAGCTCCAGGTGTACGGCCTTGGTGGCAAAACAAATAAATACGCAAATGTAGCACTTGATGGGTGGTCTGGTCCGCACCTCACTCTTGTAAAAGAATGGACCACAAAAATCCACGCCTGTAACAGCAAAGGCGTAAGTTACATTTGCCACAGTCTTGCGCCCTCCAATTGGCCAATACTCATGACGAATTAGTGCGATTAATGATCGTGGTCCAGCGTGCAAGTTCCGCTCATGAAAATGCACAATTACAGCCGAAGTGACGGGATGACGCCTTGGAAGAATAACTGGATGCCGCGCGTTGAAATCAAGTGATGAGTTCGCCAACCGTCCACCAACATGTTCATCCAGAAATGGTGCGAGCGACGAAATAGAGCTCGACGGCTGCATCTGCTCTCCATCCCGCAAAGCCTTGTAGTCAGTCCATAAGCGCACTCTCTGTATTGAACGAATGAGTAACCGTGTGCCTCCAACGATGTCATCCACTGTTAATCCCGATGACTTTTTACGCCTCACAAATTTGAATACGTATGCAAACGTACGCTGAAGTTTTCCGAAGGAATTGCTAAATTTCCGGCCATCAGAGAGGTCTACGAATGGGCAAACAACAATGAGGACTCTCTTGCGAAGCTCCAGTGTCGGCAGGTCTTGTGTAGATGACGATGGCCACATCGGTTTCTCATCTCGAAGAAAGAGTGGCTCCTGGGACCAAAGATGCGATTCCAAAAGTTCCGCAGGGTTCTGAGCGGTTGGAACGTAGCGCCATTCCATCTGAGCAGTCCGCTTCTGAATGGCCGAAACCCGATGTGCAACGAAGACGTTAAAACATGATGGGTCATTGCGAATCCAGGACAAGGCAGTTGTGGAGTCGGACCAGCAATAGAAGCTTCCAGTAAATAATTTAAGCTGTTGTATCTCACTGATCAATTGAGAAACTAGGTCAGCGCCACATAACTCCAACTTGGGCACCGTCAATACCTTGACAGGTGCGACACGAGACTTCGCACAGAAAAGTTGCACGTATGCGCCATTCTTGGTCCTTGAGACGATATAAATACATGCGCCATACGCGTCTAGGCTGGCATCACAAAATCCATGAACCTCCTGACCTGGGACACAATACGAGGCGAGGAAATCTAAAACGCTGAGGGGCAGACAAATTCTCGCAGAAAGTGGTCCACACTGACGAAAGAGACTCGGGTAGACTCTCATCCCATTGGAGCCGCTCCTTCCACACCAGCTGAAGGAAAATCTTTGCCTTTGCAATGACAGGGCCAATCAATCCAAGGGGATCATAAAAGCGAGCGATAGTTGACAACATAGAGCGCTTTGTCGGCTTTGAAGACAACTGTGCGGGTACTACGGAAAAGAGAAATTCATCGGATTCAGGCTCCCAAACCAATCCAAGGGCCTTTGTAAAATCGGTTCCATCGTCGAAACTCAAAAGCGTTTCTTTATCTTTGTCAGGAACTCCTTCAAGCACGGCAGGAACGTTGGAGCACCATTTCCGAATTGGGAAGTTTCCCCGAGCCAGCAACTGGGATGTCTGCTTCAACTTCTCACGCACTTCCTCTACAGATCCTCCACCAGTCATCAAATCGTCGACATAAAAATTGGACGCCAACACTTCCGAGCCAATAGGGAATGACGACTTTTCTTCTTCGGCCAATTGGAGCATCGCACGAATCGCAAGATAGGACGCTGGCTTGGTCCCATACGTTACCGTGTCGAGTTTAAACGTCTTTACATTTTCCTGAGGTGAATCTCTCCATAAGATGCACTGAAGGTAATTATCCGGCTCAGTTACCCGGACACACCTGTACATCTTGCAGATGTCCCCAGTCAGCGCAATTGGGAACGTCCGGAACCGAAGTAATGTATCTAGAAGCTTTGGTTGTATAGTAGGCCCAGCCATTAGAACCTCATTTAGAGAAAACCCCGTTGAAGTTGTTGCAGATCCATCGAACACAACCCGCAGCTTGGTAGTTGTGCTTTCTTCCTTAAGCACGCAATGGTGTGGCAAAAAATATCGACAGCAACTGGACAGTTCTGATTCTACCAACGACATGTGATTAAGTTCTTGGTACTCCCGGATGAAAGAGGAGTACTGAGATTTTAGCTCCGGCCGACGCTCAAGTTTCCGCTCCAAGTTGAGGAACCGGCGATATGCTTGCATGTACGAATCACCCAAGATGTCCAAACTTCTTTTGATGGGCTACTTCACAGCGAACTCTCCAGATGACAAGCGCGAGAAATTAGCTTTGAAGTGCTCCTCACAATCGAAATTCTCCGGCTTGACCGCCACCGAAACTTCAGTGGAAATTTCTATCTGCCAAAACCGCCTCAGTAGCATTTCCACTTGATCGAGGGACTCATGACCTGTGTCGGATGAGCACCGAGACCCCAACAAGGCCTTTTTACGAGGTTGCTGGCCACCTCCTGAAACCACCCATCCAAGGCGAGTCTTTGATTTGGCCAACGCACAGAAGATCAAAGAATAGACTAGCCCCAATGAGCAGGTCAATACGCTGCGCCTGAAGAACTGCGGATCCGCCAGTGAAATGTTCTGCGGAATTTTCCAGTCGGAAACGTCTACTGAAAAGCTAGGCTGCTGCTCGGTGATTGTGGGTGCTACCAATGCGACGAAACTGGTACTGTAGTCAGAGGATTGCGACTGCAAATTGAGGCACACTGTGTAGCCCTCCGATGCGAAACTAGAGTCCCCAGGACCCGATACTGCGGCCGATGACATGGTCTTTTTTAGTCTAAGTTGCTGAGCGAGACTAGATGTTATGAGGTGCATTTGTGACCCGGAATCCAAGAGTGCCCGACATGGCACGAGAGATCCAGCGCGATCCTTCAACAAAACCACTGCAGTGGCTAAGAGTACGACATCATTGCAAGAATTGTGAGCTATCAGAGCGGTGGCTGAAGCCTGTGAATGGGCTTCAGGGTGCGGTGACGACGAGACAGCAGACTCCGATTGCGAGCGTCTGTCATTGAAATGCAATAACGTGTGATGTTTGATTCCACAGTGGCGACAAGTTGAGGATCTGCAGGTGCGAATTTGATGGCCGGGCTTCAGGCAATTCATGCAAAGACTTAGTTTCTTCACCTCTAGTAGGCGCAGTGAAGGCGAGAGATTTAAAAACAAGGTGCAGGTATAAATACTATGGCCTTTAGTATTGCAAAATACACAGTCAAGACCAACCGATTCAGTCGCTAGGAAAGAACTCTTACTGTTGTTAAATGTTTTTTTATTCTTTCCCACCTGAATGCCGGGCGCATACATTGCCCTAGTGTGCTCCTGATTCTCCAACTTCTGACATCTTTGCTCCAGAAACTCGGTGAATTGCTCGGCTGTGGGTATACTATCCAGTGACGGAGTGTCCTCCCACTTGGCTTGTGTGGCACTGTCTACCCTCTGCAGCAGACTGTGTATTATAATACAGTCAGCAATCTGTTCCTTTGTCCCAATACTTTTTAAGGCTCGCAGATTGCCAATTGCGGTATCTGTCAAGAACCGGAGCTGAGAAACAGACGCGCTGCACACCCAGAATGTCATCGACGTGTGCCTGAAAAATTAACCGTTTATTAATAAAGCGTCTGTTCAGCAAATCTAAAGCGATGGGATAGCTGGCGCGGCAAAATTCCAACGACGAGATCGTGTCTAGAGCCGGTCCTTTTAGGCAGGATCGTAGGTGCTGCAATTTTTCCACATTCGTCAAGTCAGGCTCCTTGTCGATTATCGAGGATTATGTCGATTATGCTCCAAAAGGCGGAGTACTGTGAGTAGCCTCCACTGAATTCTGGAAGCTTTAACTCCGGTAGGCGATGTCGATGCTGCATTATCCGTAGCCGGGGCTTCTGAAATATGGTCCGTCCGCATTGTTGAGCAAGGGAGCATTGTGGGCTGCCGCTTGTTCAACTCATGCTTAATGCTGGTCTCCAGCATAACCACGCATTCGTCAAACTCTTCTCTTAAGAGACTACCGATCTCATCAAGATAGATTCTTTCCAGAGCATCATGATGCTCATTGAAAGACACGACAAGGTCCAATACAGACTTTAAGCGGACGTTCAATTCCTCCTCCTTGAGCTCACCAATCTTCTCTTTGCCGACGGCATTTTCAATTCTCCGTGCTGCACTTACCTTAGCTTGAACCTTACGCTTGTAGTAAGAAAGGTCTGCATTGAGGGACACGGGGGAATTGAGAGCGTTAGGGGAGGGTGTGCTATCAGAAGCCATTTCTTGTATTTGATACGGCAAACACAGAGGTCAATAGCCGGTGAATAACTTCGATCGCAGCGTTCGAACACACGGGCACAGACCAGCAGCGAGAGTTCGCAATTTGCCAAAAACCCAACAATATGAAACACACTGAGTGCACCGAAAACGAAACGAAACAACAGCAAGCAGAACGTAAAGCGGATGACGCGAGAACCGTTACTGTTTGTGTTTTATGCGAATTAGGGAACGATATATGTAATTGGCTTTTTGTTTATATGTTTATGCTTGTTTATATATTGATATAATTGTTTATCACGTCTGGGGTCACCAAAATGTTGAGCTACTGAGCTTCTTCAGCAGCGTAATTTTACGAAAATTTATTAAAACAAATAATTGGGATTGATTTCTATGTGTATATTATATTCGTGTATGTTCAATTTAGTAGGGCTTGGTAATGCTAGCGATGCAACAAATAAACACAGATCACAGTGCCAACGAAACGAAGAATAACTATACGACGATACGATCAAACGCTCACGAAGACGATCAATTCTGAAGTAAGTGCTGCTCCGACGATGTGCCTCCCACGCAGCTCTTGTTGGACGACGAACGACGAAGAAAGGGCGTTGTTGCGATAGAAAGTGCAGGGCGACAGCAAGAAACAAATGACTAAGAGAGATGCGCTCTTTATGCTGCCGTGGGCCGGCGCTAAGCCGAACACACTATTAAAATAATTTATATTGACATCAACGACAATATTTCACGATTTGCCAAAAAAAAAATTGAGTGTCCACAACTCCCGACATTCTAGTGTCCACAACTCCCTTGAGCAGCCATTTTGAAATCATATGAAAAAAATGTTTGCTGTGTAGATTGTGTCCGAACCCGGTATTGAATCTCAAAGAAAACTAAATTTCGCGTAAAAAAAATCCATTTCACTCACCTTCTCACTTAACACACTTCACACGGTGACACTTTAAAAAACGTTCAAAGAAACTTTTGTGCTTTTTTTCGAGCGAAAAAAAAATAATTTGTTTGCAGCACAAAGCAGACGCGTCTGTTCACTTTGGTATTTGGCACAAAAACATCGTGCTTCTATGGCGCACACATGACATTTGTCAGATCTGTCAAATCTGCTCTGTGTCAAAAGTTGCACAGGTGTCCACAACTACCGACTGTCCATAACTACCTACTTTACCCTATCGGCAATATTGAAGCTACGTATACGGCTTGACACGCTCGGAAAAAAAGTTCATCAACTACTCTCACTCACTCAGTCCCACTTCTTTTCACTTTCTTTTATCTTTTCTATCGCCTGATGCCTTTCAGCTTCTTCACCTGCTACCGGCTGGGTTGACTACACAATAACTTAATTTCTCCTTAACTCACTGTACTCTAATTTACTTAATCGCTTTCTTTTTTTTTGGTTTTTTTTTTTTTTTTTTATAACTATCTTTGAATGAACATCATGCCTCCGTTTGCCGATCAGATACCGGGACCAGTTGAAAAATTAGCATTAACAATTTCAATCGGCACTACGCTTGGGCACTCAAGTCCGTACGTTACGACCACGGTGCCGGGTGCTTGGTCGATTGGGAATTAAATTAAGAGATCATTCCGATCTCTCGATGGCCGCTTTGCGCTAATGTCGTTCGATGCGCCGGTCGAGCATATTTTTTTGGCAACAACAAAAACGAATTAACTGCAATTCAATTGTTCATTTTGTTGCGTGGCTGCTGCTGTTGCTGCTCGTCGGTCTTCGCGAAAAAGTTTCGTCCGCAACAAATGCAATATTCACTGCTTTTTCGGAATTCCCTCCTTAAGCGCCAAGTCTAAGTTAGATATTCTAGTAGGTCTTTTTCCCCATTTCTCCATTTCCTTCCCCACTTATCCGAAACGGACTCAGCGTTGCCAAAAAAAAAGGAACAGGGGCTAAAACAGCCTAGAGTTTAACCTCGCCACGCACCATCGCGTAAACTTCGATTCGTATTCGTGTATTCACAGCGAGACACCCGAAAAACCCATTTCACCTGTTTTGCAGTTTCTGAAAATCTATTTTCTATCTATCTTTTAAGTTTTTTTTTTTAATCAACTTTTTACATACATACCAAAGTTGCAATCTAAAATCTTGTACATCATTTTTCTAAAATTTTGATTTTTTTCAGACGATGCACAGTGCTGCCTTCGATCAATTTAGCTTGCTTAATACATAATATCAGAACGAAATAAGGTACAATTTATTATTATATTGGCATTTCTCTGACGTGAAACGCGACGTTCCAACGCATTTCAAGTGTTAAAAATGGAAAAATAAACGGGATTTTCAAAATGGTTTTACCCTTTATGATTCACCACTTGAGGCGATATTTTCTGCATTTTCGCACGGGACAAAAAATCCCTGGCTTTATAAAGATTACAAAAATTCTGTTTACCGATTTTGAGAAAATGTAATGTGATTTTTATACCCGGTACTCGAAGAGTATAGGGGTATATTAAATTTGTGGTGATAACGGATGTGTGCAACGCCCAGAAGGAAGCGTTTCCGACCCCATAAAGTATATATATTCTTGATCAGCATCAATAGCCGAGTCGATATAGCTATGTCTGTCTGTCCGTCCGTCTGTCCGTCTTCGTTAGTACCTATATCTCAGAGACTAGACGAGCTAAGTGTATTTCCAAGTGTATTTCAAAATTTCGCACCGCCCCTATTCCGACCCCACAAAGGACGAATATCTGTGGCATACACAATTTTGAAGATACGAGAAAACTAAAAAGGCAGGATCATAGAAAATGACCATTTCTATCAGAGTGTTGAATCTGGATCAGATCGGATCATTATTATAGCTACAATGAAGAAAACCATTTCGAAAGTCATCGTTCCCTCTCGCTCTCTCCCACGCGACCCTGTCTGCTTTGCCTATTCGTCCAAATGAGCGCCTAGATCTCAGAGACTATAAGAGCTAGAGCAACCAAACTTTCTATCCAAGCTCCTGTGATATCAATTCAGCACAAGTTTATTTCAAAATTTTGCCACAATTTTTAAGATAAATGAAAACCAAAACCGCACAGTCATGGAAAAAACCCGTATCTACCAGATTGCCGAATCTGGATCAGCTAAAAATACCATTATAATCAGAAAGAACAAATTTAATTTCAGTCGCTACGAAACGCCTGCCAAGCGCTTACTCATTCCCTCTCTTTCTCGCAAACAATTCCATGTCTCGACTATGTAGTTATACATGTACATGTAGAAATGTAGAAGCAGATGAAAAGCATATGTAAACAGAAATGAAAACATATGTACATATATAAAAATATCAAAAATTTTTGTACACAAAACGTTCCCCCCGCGTTTTAGTTTAATATGTAATACCCATTTTTCATTAGACCGCATCATTGGCTTTTCCGTTAAATGGAACATGCGACAAGAGCCCTGTTGATAGATGAATCCAATGATGCGGCGACATGATTAATCATTCCTGAAAAGGGTAACACAAATACTTGCAAGGGTCTACAAAGACCTTTTGGGAGTTCTAACAGTACTGATTTCAACTTTGAAAGTGCCACTTGAAAATCAACAGCACGTAGTTTTTGTTCGTTTGAGCCAACGATAGCTTCACAACAAGCTTCATAAACAATTGGGTGCTAGCAGTAAAACTCCTAAATTCACAGTTTTCCACATTTAATAATAATGGACTTTTGGTAATTTTAATAGGTTTTCAGATCAAATTTAAAGAAATTATATGTCAATAAATTAAATTGGCTGAATTTCGTATGTGTGTATGTATGTATATGTGTGTATGTGACTCTAAGAAGAAAAGCGAAAGACAGTATGATGGCTACGAAGACCAGCTCAGCTCGACACTAATAACACTAGTCGACACGACTTTTCCGCTTTCGCCAAAAATGACTTTTTCTGATAGATTTGGATGTATACAAATTTTTAATGAATTTTTTTTTTTCATGGAGTAGTTTTTTTTTTTTAAGAATTTTAAAAAAATGTTGTATTTTTGTCATAGGTAGTACTTCTATTTTTTACATAACTTAAGTTTCCTACAACTGGTTGTATTTAACTTTGCAGTTAAGAAACGCTGACAAATGCAGCTATAAATCCGCCTCAGACACTTTGTAGCTGCAACTTAAGGTCTGGAAGATGTTAAGCTTCCAAATTTAAATTTCATAATTTTTTTTCGGTATTTTTCCTCGAAATTTTGACTTTGAAAGCTCAGGAAAAGTCGAAAAAAAATATTTGAATGCCTTGATTTTGGGTTTAAGATAGATACATTAATTAGGCGCCGTTTAAGGTATCGCTTATAAAAATATAAAAATAAACGGCTAAGTTATAACCGTTTGACCAAAATTTCATATGCCGTTTGGCACTATTCCAAATGCCATTCGACCGTTAAAAACTGTTGCAAACACAGATTTTTGATATTTAAAAAAAAAAAAACGGGTATACGTCCGCTAACGGAATTTATTGGTGAAATTCGGCATATGAAAATTTGGTCAAACGGTTATAACTCAGCCGTTTATTTTTATATTTTTATAAGCGATACCTTATACGACGCATAATTAGTGTGTCTATCTTAAACCAAAAATCAAAGCAAGATCTGATTGCTGAGATAGAATAAGGTGTCACTGTAGGAAAAACATAGCTTAACGTCATCAGCATACATTAGGACACGGGAATGAGATAACATTTGTGGAAGATCGTTAATAAATAGGTTAAATAGCAAGGGACCCAGATGGCTACCTTGAGGAACCCCCGATGGGGCAATAACAGGTTTAGAGAGAGAGGAGCTAAAGTAGACACGTTGAGAACGGTTACAAAGGTAAGAATTGGTCCAGCTTAGTCGGAAACACTAGAAGAGACAGTGTATGAATAAGTAAATTATGATTGACGGATTCGAAGGCTTTACTAAAGGCTGTATAAACGACATCAGTTTGACACTGTTTAGCAAATCCCGAAGTTACAAAGGTGGAAAATTCAAGGAGATTACTGGAAACTGAGCGTCGTTTAATGAATCCATGCTGTGATTCAGAGAATACAGAACTAAAAAAATGTTGCAGCTGAGAGGTTATGATGATTTTGTCGAAGAGTTTAGCAATGGCAGATAAATATTGTTGATTACCCTTTGAGATATGTGCTTCCAGTATTTGTCCGTTCAGGAGGCTATTGCCAAAATTTATATTTGCCCCCGTTAACGCATGTCCTCTCGCGATCACTTTCCACTAGCCTCTTCTGATGGTACCCTGACTTTAAGTCTAGTCTATTTTTCTTTGCCAAAGGTTTCTAATAGCTCAGATCGATATACGGCAGTGGATACCGATCAAGGATTGTCTTTTCGTTCAGTTTCCTAAAAACGATGACCAATCGTTTCTTTCTATCCCTTCATTTATTCATATTTGCAAAAACACGGGTTGTTATATGATTTTTTTGAGTGGGTGAACAAATAAATTGAATAAATTGGGTCGTTATCATGAGTACGAATAGTGGCAACAGTGGTGTTATACGTCAGGAGTTTGGATGAACAGAAAATATCTTAATTCTTCTTTTCATCATTTGGGCGAACCCTTTTTTTATTAGCTCTGGGACAATGCTATCTTCCACTTAAACTAGTCGGTGGTGAGAAATTGCAAGCATTCTGATCTTAAACCACTCTCGATCTTTTTTGGTTGAGATTGAGGAATTGTGTTTCAACAGAAATATATGTTGTTGAAAAAATTGACAATGGCAATTGAGAGAAGGGAAAATCAAATTAATGAATTCGATGAGGAAGAAGGAAGGATCGGCTTTCCAGAAAGCTGCAACTATTTGACATTGTATCAGAACTCGAGCCTTACGCAACGGATCGAAGCGTCGGAAATTATGAAGAAAAAACACAACGGATCCATAATTGAGAATTGGGTTCTGTTTAATTCAAGTGAGCAACCTGAACAGAGCGATTTGCATTTATCTGCAAAAATAATCAGATCTTCTATTGCAAAACATTCCACTCTTTTCGCGACCCACCGTCGGCCGCCCGCAACCCAATTCGCCGTCGGCAATCGTGCAGATCGGCTTGCGGGTCACCCGAAGATGGAGCGACTCTTTGGGCGCCCGCTCCTCTCTTAACCTACTCCAACATTCCGGCCCCGCTGAAGAGCTCCGGTCTTCAGCACGTTGGAAGTGGTGCCAGCTTGTGGACTGGCCGTTTAATAACGCCGGCTGGCGTTCGTACTTCGGCCACCCGCACCTTGCCGTCCTCTCCAGGTATTGCGCGCGTTACGCGCCCCGTTGTCCATCGTTGCGGGGGGATGTTGTCGTCGTGCACCAGCACGACCGTCCCTTCGGCCAGATTGGCCTCGCCTCTGCTCCACTGGGCTCGCTGCTGCAGGCTGAGGAGGTAGTCGCTGGACCACGCTGGACCTAAAACCCTAAAATAAGCAATTGTTACCCACCAAAATTCTGTATATTTTACAATAAAATCAGTACGAAAGAAAGCTCTGACGTATTCACATCTTCAAAAGCCCAATTTGTTCAAGTACCGATTGCGGCGACACTTTGTTACTAGTACATGAACTGGTGGCATACACATTCTCATTTTCAGCATACGATTGTCAAATTGACGATCCCAAAAACCAAGTGAATCTACATCAACAGATTTGTTTGATTCGTTCAGTCAGTATAAACGACATCAGTTTGACACTGTTTAGCAAATCACCAAGTTACAAAGGTGGAAAATTTAAGGAGATTAGTAGAAACTGAGCGACGTTTAATGAATCCATGCTGTGATTCAGAGAATACAGAACTAAAAAAATGTTGCAGCTGAGAAGTGCTGATTTTTTCGAAGAGTTTAGGAATGGCAGATAAATTGGAAATACAGCGGTATTTAGAGACATCGATTTAGATCCCTTTTTATAATCCGAGTATAAGACCCTAAACGGTTCATACAAGGAATAATTATATCTACAAAGTGGAAGAAACAACGGTTTATAGTTCCTAGTGCTTCCAATAGGAATCGTTAAGCTTATGCGGCTCAACAGGTCAGAGCTATCTACGTCACCTTCGATCAAGTTTTGCACCAAAATAATACCAAGCATTTTCCTAAGATTAGCTAGCGATTAGCTAAGGTTGGAAAGTTTATGAAGAACAATATAATAGGGTTATCAATTCTATTGACCACCTTTTTATAAACCCATGCAAGCCTATGGCCTTATTTATCAAAATAGATATGGGATTTAGTAGAAAACCAAGATCGTTATTGGTAACGATGGTCGGTGGTCTTAACTATTCGGAGATTTTGAAGCAATGAGCGTTAATGTATCAAGGGACTGAAAGTTTCGTCCATTTCAAACGGACATTTTCGACCATTTCAAACGGTATGGGTACGGCTGACTAGAGTAGCTTTTCTGCGAATAGGTAGTTTGAAAAAACTGGTTAAAAGATCAGCAATTGCCTGATCATCACTTTCCTACGTATTAAGGAATGATCGCGAGGATGGGTGTGCTGACCTCCTACGCTTACTGTTTACGAAGCTTAGAAGCTTTAGAAAAACGTATCCAGCATCGAGATAAGTAGTTCTTATAGTATTGAGCGTTAAGAACTGAGAAGTTTGACCGAGCCATTACATAGCGAAAGAGATAAGAGGGAGAGCAAACTTCTTGAAATTGTATATAAAGTTTTGATTTTAATTTTCTTTGGAATGGATAGCTCCATGGTAAGCCAAACCTAATAGCAGAGGAAAACGAGACACATGAATCAAAATGAGTCCAGTGCATCATAGAAAATGTTTGTGCCTATCGTAAAATCAGTGCACAAATACAAAGCGGACCGATCAAAATCCCTAATGAGGATTTGCGAAAGCAGCGGACACATTAAGGTAGTCTACACGACCGATCCAATGCACTTGATCGAATATCGAGCGACACTTCGAAAGCAGAATAGTAGGTATCTTTAGGTACAGTGAGCGGAGGGACTCGAGTTAACAACGCTGTGGTCGGATACGTTACACAGCACAGATCAAGCAGTCGACCCAAGGATTTTTTGACATAGTTAACATGAGACAAAGATAGGTCAAACAAGCCGTCAATAAAGTCGTGCCGCAACATGGGCACTAAGTTATAAGGCTCTTCCCGAAGAGCAAACAGTTCCAGGAAAGTTGAAGTCACCAAGAAACTAACATATGGTCTTTATCTGATAGCGAGGAGGAAAACGCGCTTAAAGCCGACAAGTGCTGCTCGTAGACTTCGATATCCGAAGAACGCGGAATATACGAGCAGGTAATGAAGATAGAAAAAGCTGGAAGAATCAGTTTTATACACAGGAATTCCAGTTCTTATTGAATCTAGACTGTGAACTGTTCCGAAGTGAAGTTTAAGCCCACTACAATCAGAAAACCTTCGAGAAATTATACCCCAAAAAACTATCAAATTTGTACCTGAAAGCCTAATATCTTCAAGAGAGTAAGGTTAAAATACAAAGTGTCAGGGGTAAAATTTATAGTTGTATCTATCAATATTTCAGAACTAAAAAATTCAATATAAACAGGTATAAGAAACTTAAGTTATGTGAAAAGAAAGCACTACCTCTGAAAAAAAATTAGAAAAAATGTGGCTGTAACGAGACTTCTGTCTAGCGACGCGTTAAGTGGCAGCGTTTCTGTTCGTGCTCTGAAAATGTGCATTAAGATAAAAGTAGCAATACTTTTAGCACTAGGAATAGTTCAAATAAATAATAATCATAAAGGTTATCGTCAAAGCTACTGAATAGGCGCCTCGATGAGCTTGCTCTTTGTAACCACATTTGTCTGTCCGCTTCCTCTGTGGCTCTAACGATATGGTGTCTGATGATCTGGTCTAACCTTTGCGTCCGCCAGCTTATTTTGCACATGTGTTTCGAAGCTCATGTTCTAGGTTAGAGTGACTCAAAGATACTTAAAAGCACGAACCGTCTCCAGTGTCTCTCCATTTAGCGTCCAATGTTAATTTTGTGCCGAGCGGCCTCTGCCGTCCTTTATTACCATTACTTTGGTTTTGTCTGCATTGTTGATCAGGCCAGTACGTTCGGCAACAATTTTCCCTGGCGTTGATCATGCTTTTCAGCATGGTGGGCGATTCTGCCATGATTACCATGTCATCTGCGTACATAAGAAACTTGACATTCTCCGTTCCTTTGTGTCCTCCTCCTGGCAGCACCGATGATATATCGTCCACGGACAGGAAAAATATCAGTGGACAGTAGACATCCTTGCTTCACCCCAAGGTTGCATTAGCATCAGTCTGTCCGACTGTTGCCGTTCCAGACGGCTGCCGTATTATACATATTCGGTATAGACTGAGTTTTAAGAAGAGGCAGGGTTTTAAAGTGCTGCGCCAAGCTGTCATGATCAGGCCTGATTGGATGTTTTGGTTGGTCCCTTTCAATCTTCTTATAAGTTCCCAGAAGCTCTTGCTGTCTTTTATGTTGTTGTATTCGAGATCAATATTCTTGTCGTGGTATCCTTTTTCTTCCTGAAACATTGTCTTGAAAGCTGCTATGGCCCCTTTATACTCGAGCATTTCCCCCTCCGCGCATGTGTGTGTAGTGCTCGTTTCAATGCGATCATTGATCGTTGTCCCGCTCGATGGCATTCCACGTTGTACCATGAATGCTTTCTTGTATGGTGGGCTGGTTTTTGCATGCAGGATGCCCCTATCTGTACACAGTTTGTTAAGGGCTCAATATTTGGAACTTCGATTTGGGCCTCTCACAGTTCGAGCAGTGAACAGTGCTCGAGCTTTTCTCTATACTGCTGGCGGTACCCCTCCCATTTTATTATTTTGTTAACGTGCAACATCAAGTGAAGAAGCCCATTAGCTTAACATTTTGTTCAATAAACAATACAGTAGTGAAAATTATAGACTTCAGCTTAAAATTCAAAATCATCGGTCAAGATCCGGTGATTTCTTTGCTTTCGGTTTTGTTGAATTTCAAACCCGTGCCTACATTGTACTGCAAAAGACCTTTCGTATGCATTATACAATCACAAAGCTGTCGGGTTATGGTTCTGATCTTCCCGTTTATCACGCGCGATGCTTTTTGCGTTCATCTTCCCGCCAGAATCGGTTCACACACCGCCCGCACTTGTGGTGTCGGGATTGCACATAGTAGTTGGCTTGCGGCTCTTGGGCGTTGTCATCGTCTATTGCTAGCGTTACTCTTCGCGGTCGTCTTACCGCTAGACACATTTATTACCCATGGTTCTCTTTTCTATCGTCTTTCCGAAATGACAGATGCTGCTAACAATATTCCAATGACCAGGAAGCAAAACATGTATCTTCTTTTGAAGATTAAGTCAACGGAATTATGCGAGAAAATCAAACGAATAGATGCCGCTAGGCTGAATGAGTCATCGGTTAATGACTACTACATGTAAAGCAAGAGAAAATTGACAAGCTGATCGAGCTGAGGATTTGGATCGAAACGAGTCTCAAAGTGAATGAAGGCTTCGATTATGCGGGAAGTGGGTAGATTATAAGCCATTTTTGGAAATGCCTTTTCATTCTAGGTAGACTGAAGGAAACACTACCACTGAGTTTGCCGGGTCGCAATTACTACTTTGCCGTACCATCCTTGCCGCCTATATAATTGCCAACTTTCAGCGAAGGATATGTGAACTTCTACTACATGTTTGTTACCATCATTAAAAAACATTCTGACTTAACCAACATAACATAGTTCCAGCATTTGGGTTCCTGTCTCCGTGATTCGAATCTCGGATGGATACTATTGTGTGGCATTAGATTTGTTGGAAAAAAAGTTGTATAATCGACGACTGAGGACCCGTAATTTGTCAACTTGATACCGTCATGGAAATCTATGACCTCAGTCATGGAGCAGTGATGCATTTCAGCTTCTGCAGCCCAAGGGCAACCAGTGCCATTTGATACTCGGTCGGCTACTGGGTCGTCTCAGCTCAGCTGAGCCAGTTCTACGTCGTCTCAGCATACCACTGAACCGTTTACTTGAGCACCTTTGTCTCCGACTCCTGTTGCTCAGGATCTCAGAAATGGTGTGAAGTACTATTGCCCGCGGCCTCCGTCCTGGTCAAAAATCAATCTGAAACCTTCGTTGCTTGCCGAGTGATGCAAGATTGCGGATTTCAGCTGCATTTAATAACTTCCCGCAATTTCTTGCTTCTAAAGAGCTGAGGATGCTTTTCGGCCACTTAGTGTGCTAGACTAATTCTACATTTTTAGAATTTTTGGGTCTAAAACCAAAAACGTAGGCCTAAAAGTTGTAGTGGCCGCTTGTCGGAAAGAGGTGAAGAAGAATTCCCTACGTGCCTGAAAGTAGGCAATACCGATTT
The DNA here is from genome assembly GCA_037356375.1 of Drosophila affinis. NCBI lineage: Eukaryota > Metazoa > Arthropoda > Insecta > Diptera > Drosophilidae > Drosophila > Drosophila affinis. The sequence continues at coordinate 21,994,497 of JAZHFB010000003.1, forward strand.
TGGTCGTAATTTGTTTCATTTATACTCCTGCCATAATGTCCCAGATAAATCGGTGATATCGCTATCTGCACTCGATTCGCGTTAGGCGGAATAGCCTATGAGTAATATATTGGTGTTGGGATTGAATTGTTGTCACCTTATGTGTTACATGGCACATACCCTGATGCAGTAGCGCCCTCTAGGGGCGGAGTCAAGAATGGGGGGTGAGCGAGCAAAAATCTCCCTGCTCTTTAGCCAACCGTTCGGGGTGAATGGCGAAGGATTGGGCAAAGGAAGATCCGGAGAACCGAGGTTTTTGGTTAACTGGTATGCTGGACCCAATCTTTCTTTCTCCTCGTGGTCTCCGAACAGTGCGGTTGTGTGAACAGAAAAATCCCGTGAAGAAAAATTTTGTTTTGTGATAAAGTGTCAGCGCGATTGCACCTGCACCGTGACCCACCGTGGTACCGACAGTTTTTTTTTCCCAGCATTTGGGTGAGTACCTGTCTTCGGCAGTCATATTGGGTCCAAGCATAGATCATTGGTGCTGATCTTACGTGGGTTTTTTTTGTTAGTACGACCCCCATTGGCCATCCAAAAGGGCTGGAGCTGGTCGTACCCCGGCACTGCATCGGCCAAACAGAAATTTGGAGAAAGAGAGGCGCGCAACCTATTCCAACCCAGCCTCATAATTAGTGCGGTGCCATTCCAACCGGGTAATTATGTGCTCTCGCTGCAGTGCGAAACAGAAATCCTCATGTCCCTTGTTTTTTTTTCAATTTTTTTCATTTATTAACAAACAAATTTAGAATTGGCACCTAATTGGAAGATAAATTTTAAATTGGTTCGAGCGCAGCGTATATGCAAAGCTGCCAATGGAGCTTTAAGCCCCCCACCAACAACCAGCTGATCGCCGGGTCGAGCAATGTGTAACCATCTAGGGAGAATATTGGGACGAGTCGTGTAGCTAACGCATTTGCGCTCAGGCTTCCATCCATATTTCTGTACTGAGTCGAAGGTATCCGAGCGGGGCGGGACTCTATGTTTCCCTTAGCTCTTTCGGGGTGGGGTGGGTTTTGCTAGGACCTGGACTCTCGCCTACATAATCTTAATTAAGGATCCCTGCTGATACTACAATGGGAGCTAAACTCCCAAAACAAAACAATTAAATTCGGTGAAGCAAGTTCAACCAAAACGGCGGATATTTAAGGGTGCATTTCCCAAACAGTTGCGAAGTATTGGCGTGGTCTAAAGGTGTAAGTCGACCAACGCGTTCTTTACCCTCCCTACCTGGATATTCAACATACGATTTTCCGAATATCCCCTAATACAATGGCTATCTCTTAGTTCATCAGGTCACCGTTAAAAAAAATTGTCTAGTTACTCATTCCGAAATAAATAGATGGCAAGTTCATATAAATTCACTGTATTTCTTCGTAAACATTTTGGTTTCCTAAGCTAAAGTAAAAATATTCAAGGAAAAAAAAATTACATGGCTACAAAATTGATGCTTAAAAAAATTACAAAAAGCAAAAAGGTAATATCAAAAATTAAGGAAAGTTATGAAGGCAAAAATGTGGGAAAATACTGGTTGATTTAGGTTAATGTTCGGTTCAAATCATTTCCCGGATCATTTTTATAAGATCGGTCGAAATGTCTGGTGACTAATTTTTTCTTTAGTGAGGACAAATGCAATACATATTAATTCGAGCAACTCACATACCAAAACTATCCAACGGTGAAAGGCCTTCCAACGGTGTTGATGTTGTGGCTAAGCTTTGGGAAAATAAAATGATTATAGAGGGGTACAACGATTGATTTTAACCATTTCAGCACTTTCCTTTTCCGACAAATTTTCCTCAAACTATATTGTATGTAAATCTTAAAACTTGCACGCAGGCAAAAGATTGAATTAGAACCTACAGATTACTGGAAAATTTAAGAAATTTCTACTAATCACAAAAATTAAATCAAACAATGAAGAAATTAAGGGAAAATCCGTTTCGGTGATCGAGCACCATAGGGCGATCGGTCAGCGAATCAATTTGCCGTTTTGTTTGTGGAGCGCCACTGCACAATCGTTTAGTGCGGTAACTTCCCGTTTTGTTTGTGGAGCGCCACGGTGCTGGCTGCAGTACAGGTGCTCTAGAGTGCTCTGGCTTTGAATTTTGCCTTCTGTTCCAGACCCGTGTAGAATGATGGACTAGCGGCTTGCAGGTTGCCACTAAATCAAAGGGTGGAGGTGCTTAGCGATTTGTGGGTGCTAGTACGTGGGTTGGTGTGAATTGGTGGGCTCCGCTAGCGATGTATACATGTGGGTGCTGCACTGGCCACCCAAAGACACAAACAAGAAGCGCAGGCGAAAAATCAGCCCACCCCCGAGAATCCGTAGTTGCCGCTTGGCAAGATGCGTGCAGCAGAGTTGGAAATGCTGAGATCGCGGGGCGTGGGCGATAGCCAAGAAAGTCGATGTGCACTCTGCCGAAAAGAAAATGCCGTTGAATAAACGAAAATTACCGAAATATTTGGTAGCACCAATACCTTTTCTTGTGTCGAATCCAGTGAAACAATTGTTTGATCACTCGGATCGGTTTAAATGCTGGATGCCTCCAGATTAAATTTTCCTTCACACACGTGATTAAATTTTCGCACTGGTATACACGGTATAAAATTGCAGACGCACCATGAACAGAATTTTGAGAAAGAGAGCGTGGGTACAGCTGCAACTATCTTTTATAGACCGGCATTCCAGAGCTTTCTCTCTGCAACCCTTCTGAGAGAGGGAGAGAGTGACAGATGACGTTCGGTGATTGCAGAAGCCCTGAACGAGCTTTTCTAAGCTGCACTACAGCTGGTGGAACTAGATCATCTAGCGCACTCTACATCTCAGAAAACCGATATGCATTTCCCTCGCAGCGACTATAAAATATCGCAGCTGAATTGCGAGGGAAATTTAAATTCATTCTTGCTGATCTTAACGGTCCGAAGGGCGCCCGTTACAAATTATCTTGGGCCGCGCAGGGCGATAGCAGCTGAGTTCCCCCACAGGGCTTAATACGGCGAAAATTGCCGTGTCGGCGGTTATCCGCTGGAAGAAAACTCGGGCGAGAGAGCCCACTTAAGGATAGTAGTGATCCGGTTGTGCACAAGATAATTTTCGCCCGTGAAAAGAAAAAAAAAATTGTGACCCACGTGCGAACATAACCCCCCCTGCGACCCCCTTTTGGTACCTTTTTGGACGGCACTGTTTGGTTGCCAAGTGTTGTGCCCTAAATCCCGCCCTATTTATTTATGTATTAAAATTAAATGTATTAGGTGTAAAGTCAAAAAAGAAAATTTCAGTGTTATGTGTCCCTTGGAGGTGTGAACCATTTGTCCGAGTGCGCCAATGTCGTGGCGAGAAACGTAGCAAGAGGTGCACGCATATTTAATTTAACCGGCCCGGCTCTCTCCCATAATCTTGGCCATTTTTTTTTCGGTTAATGCCCCCTTTTATAAAAAAATAGAAGATCGCAGACAAAAAAAAAATTACATGATAAATTAATGCTAAACAAAAATAATTAAATAGCCAATTCAGAAGTGAAGCTTTTGAAGTTGGAGCGATAAAGCTTCCGATCGGCGGTGTCACGACAAAGAGTTTGTGACATGCAGCACTAGCTGCATGTATTTGTTCTTGGCCTTGCAGCAAATCACACACACAGAGACGTCCAGCTACGAAAGATCTTTCGCCGCGGGAACGGAACGTAAGCAAAAGCAAAACGGATTGTGTAAGTGAGCTTATCTTTTTATAATTATTCGTCTGCCCGTGGTCACTCCGCGTTAGAGGAGAAAAGTTCTGCTAGAGCTTTTCTGCCCGAGCCGTTCGCCGGCCGCTGACCTCCGGCTGTTAAAGCCTTCACAGCTGATTTGCCTTCTGCATTCAGATTTTAATAAATAATGAAAACTGGGCTAACTAATTAATATCCAATGGCCGGGATTGTCGGGTAAAGTCGTCCGTCTGATTATATTATATTGCCTTATAACTATATATTTCTGTTTAAGGAAAAATATTTGCCATATATTGCATTATAACTTCGTATGTAATTAGGTATAGCTAAATCTATTTATATCGTTATATAACCATAAATATCGTTATATGCTACATTTAATCCCCCTCTATAATTTCCCTCCATATATATGCTGCCCTATCCTATTTTTTTTGGTTTTGTTGGATTAATGTTGGTTGTAGTAGAGTTAGGTGACTTTAATTGTTAATAAAATAAATTGTTAAAATGAATAGGTGCTAGACGACCCATTATTTGGGGGAACCATGCAGCGCTGGGGTGAAGCAGGATGGCTGACTTAGGACATCTAAGGGATCTTGCCATAATTTCTCTCGGCTTGGCAGGATCATGGCAGGGCGGGCATGACACAACTCGGTGTCATCAGAGATGTCCGGAGGCGTCGGTAGACTGCTATCTTTTCTCCCTCTATTCTATTTTTCCTTTCTTACTTTACTTTATAGGGTATCTTGCCTCCACCTTTCCTTTCCTAGCCCCTGAATCCCTCTCCCTAAAAAAGGTACGCGGAAATTTAATATATTAATAATTTTAGGAGCGAAGCAAGTAGCTGAAAGGTTTTGTTTTTTTGAAGAACCCATACCCATGTCCGACCAGAGACCAGCCGACAAAGCAAGCGCGTACTCCTTTGCCCAGCTAACCGTCCATCTGCTTCATAGCCCGAAGATTCTCTTCGTTACATGCTACAGTAAATATTATTTTATTTGGCGCCCAACGTGGGGCCCGAAGAGGCCCGAAGGTCAGAGTTAGCGGATTAGGAGCTTCTTTAGCATCCTAAAGGGGCGCAATGAAGTTTTGTTCTAAGTTGCCCTCAGCCAGACCTGATCTCGAATCAAACAGAAGAAAGTCTACAACACCTGTCAGCCAAGCATATTCATGCTCAGGCCGAGGACTTTAGTCCCTTTATCTTACCTTTCTCCCAATCCTATCCTGTGGCCCTGGTGTTGAATACTCTGATGGTGGATACTTGATTGTTTCAGATAACTTTGAGCCGCGTCTTAGTAGTGTCCATGCCCGGGTGGTAAGCTGTGCTGGATTCAGTAATAGCGCCAATATAGCGTTACTGCCGTACACTACCTGCCACAGCATCGAATCCCCAAATGAATTCACTGCAAAAGAGGTGTTTGACCGGATACAGGATTATTCGTAGAATAAAGCTACGACCTGCCGCCAAACCGGAGCCTGTCAGTGAATGCATTCCTCAGTATATCTTTTGAAGTTTATAGGTACATTTCGTGACGGGTGCTCAGTTTTGCAATATTCCACTAAAAGGATTGATACTTTTGGTGGCCGCTCAACTTGAGTCGAGGTCGTGAATCTACTTCTTTTTTTTTTCAATAATTGTCGCGATTGCACTGAGACTAACTCGGATGGGCAGTTGTTGCCGGAAGAGGCTGGTGCGCTTCTGCGTGCTATGGCTCCTTCCCGGATCGATAACTGCTTTTCCAGGGTATTTGTCCACGCATGATCGTACTATTATATTTCTCCTTTTTACTTCTTCCGCTGATGTTTCTCCGATTGTCCACTGACGAACACCGTCGTGATCTTTGTGTGGGCACGAGTGTAGGGAAGTCGACTTTCTCTACGTCTAGGTTTCCGTAGGAAACAGGGTGTGGCCTAGGGCTACTATATGTGCCGCGAGAACTAGACCTGTGGCTATTCTTTACTTTCCTTTCCTTCTTATTCTACCATGCTTTGTTGTTGGCCACATCCTCTTCAGGAGGAAGTTGCATGGTTTCCCCAAATTACCTTAAGAAATTTTGTTGTTGTATTTCCCGCTGTTAGTGTTTCTCATGATGGTAGTTAGTAACTAAAGGAGTTTTGACAAAGCTAGTTTTTAGAATAGAATACCCTTACAATGCCGTTAGACCGAAGCACAGAGTACAGGAATCAGCCAGTCGATAACGAAACCATTTGCTGTGTTTGTACCCAAGAAGTCGAATATCCAGCCCAATTGTTAGCGACCAGCTGCAACCATTATTTCCATCACTCCTGCTTTAGCACGCGCCCAGGGAATAAGAAGGTGTGTCCAGTGTGCAGAACTGCATTGAGTAAATCGACCCTGAACCTAGCCGAGGAAATGGAGGCTGCCCAAGTGGGAGGGCCCCAAGCCTCAATGACCCGATCTAGATCTAGAACCTTGAAAGCGCAGGAATCACTGGTATTGACTACGAATAGGCAGAGCGAGGTGCAAAGTTCGAGTCAACCGGAAGGGCCTGGTGTTGCTGGCTTACTGGCCCCGCCAGGCCTCCGAAATACGCAACCTCAGATTCCAGCGGCAGCACTACCGTCTGCTATATACTCAGCCCGACCTGACCCAGCGGCTACATAGACTAGGTTACACCAAACCATTGCGGAAGCAGTCGCAGCTGCATTGGAGCAACATACGCAAATGCTGTCCAATGCGATTGAAACGGGGTTTCAAAGGTTGTCCCTCCAAACAGCAACCCCAATTCCGATGGAAAGGGTACCTTCAGCCCCTAGGCAGTCATCTCCCGTTAGGCAAAATCAGTCCTTCGAACAGCTCTTTAGGATATCAAACAGGGAGCAAGCAGAACCAGCTCTAGCGTCCGATCGGCCGATGAACCATTCGTTTCCGCCCGAGTCTCAGCAGACACACCACCTGCGCTCGAATCGGATTAGCCAGATAATCGCTAACTGGAAATTAAGATTCTCAGGTCGATCTTCCATGTCCATAGACGACTTCCTCTATCGAGTCGAAGCCCTTACCAGCCAGACTTTAGACAGTAACTTTGAACTGTTAGCGCGTTATGCAAGCAATCTGTTCGAAGGGAGCGCGGGTGAATGGTACTGGAGGTATCACAAAAGCGTAGCAAGAGTGCGATGGGTTGATTTGTGCAGAGCTCTGAGATCTCAGTTTTCAGATGGCAGAACAGACCTGGAGATCAGAACCGCGATCACTCAGAGAAAGCAGAAGCCAAACGAACAGTTTGATAGCTTTTACGAAGATATAGTTGCCCTGGCCGACAAGCTGGTGCAGCCCATGTCGGAGCAGGCCTCGTGCAGCACGAGATTTTATATGTGCCTATTCACAACATCGTGCAGTTGCGACAGGTCGTAAGCAAACGTGAGAGGTTTATGGAAGACAAGTCCAGACCTATCCCTACTACCCGACGATTTGTCCCCCGTAATCAGGTGAACGGGATGTCCGTGCAGACTGGAATGCACGTAGCATCCGATTTGGAAGACGCTGACGACATTAATATAGAAGCTTTGTCACTTTCCTGTTGGAATTACAATAAGCAAGGCCACCGATACCAAGATTGCGAAGCTGAGCGGAAAGTGTTTTGCTACGGGTGTGGTAAGCGGGACACTTATAAGCCGTCATGCCGTAAGTGTAGCTTGTCAAAAAACGAGCTGGGCCGTGCACCAACGACGGGTGCACGCAAGTGTCGAAGGCGACGAACACGGAGTAACTATGGCTATGCCAAGTTTGCTCCCAAGACCCCCGGACGTGACTATAAACCCTAGGCTGACGTTTTCCAACGACGTTCAAGAAATGCCGTATGCCCCGAGTAAACCGGAGATTTCTAAAACTCGAGATCGTAAGCGCAGAGATCGTTTCCGCTTGCTGTGTAAAGATTCTCGCAGGGCGATTTTGGCCTCGGTTATTAATAACCTTAACGACATACGACCTTATGCCAATGTTATGTTGTTTGGGAGGAGTGTTTGTGGCTTATTGGACACAGGAGCTTCAATTAACTGCCTTGGGGGCAAATTGGCGGAAGAGTTAGCTCAAGCTAACCCGGAAGTCAAGCCGATGAAGTCAGCTGTGCGAACGGCCGATGGTAAAAGCCAGGTCATCCTAGGTAGGATATCAACGACTATTAGTTTTCGTGGCGACTCCAAACGGATATGTCTATATCTCGTTCCGTCCCTATCTCAGGAGTTGTATCTCGGCATAGATTTTTGGAGAAGTTTCGACCTTTTATCGTACTTTTTAATGAGCAAAGCGAACTTGAATTCTTTGGCGGCTTTGAGCATCGACAACCCGATGCAAATCTCTTTGTCAGAGTTGGAGCGAAAGGAACTGGAAGCCACTGTGCGATTGTTCCCCTCATTTGCCGAAAAGGGGTTAGGAAAGACAAGCTGACTTACTCATGACATAGAGGTTGCTGAGGCTCGGCCCGTTAAACAACGACACTATGCCGTGTCGCCGGCGATCGAAAAGTTGATGTACGAGGAGTTAGACCGGATGTTGGCCCTTGGCGTGATTGAGGAATCGAATAGTCGGTGCCGTGGTCTTCTCCTGTCGTGATTGTTCGCAAGCCAGGAAAAGTTCGCCTTTGCCTCGATAGTCGGAAAATCAATGAAGTAACTGTTAAAAATGCGTACCCTATGCCTCTCATCGATGGCATCTTGAGTAGACTTCCAAAAGCGCAGTTCATTTCAAGCATTGACCTTAAAGATGCGTACTGGCAAATTCCGCTGGCCCCAAAGGCTCGAGATAAGACGGCCTTTACCGTGCCTGGTAGGCCGCTGTATCAGTTTACGGTGATGCCTTTTGGGTTGTCCAATGCTTCGCAGACGATGTCCAAACTGATGGACAAAGTCATCCCACCATCTCTGCGAAATGAGATCTTCATTTATCTCGACGATTTATTAGTGATTTCGGAATCCTTCGAGAAGCACATGTCTGTGCTTAAAGCGCTGGCGGACAGGTTGGCGCAAGCTGGTCTGACGATAATTTTCGAGAAAAGTAAATTTTGTCTGAAGGAGTTCAAATACCTAGGCCATGTTATAGGGTATGGGACGATACAAACGGACCCCGACAAAATGGCGGCTATTCGAGATTTTCCAGTACCTCGGTCGGTGAAGCAAGTTCGGAGGTTTTTGGGAACCACTGGATGGTACCATAAATTTATTAAAAACTATGCCGGAATTGCTGCTCCGATTTCCGAAGCAACGTCGTTCTTTCGTATGGTCCGATGAAGCGCAAAAGGCTTTTGAGGAGTTGAAGAACCAAATGTGTGAGGCTCCAGTTCTACATAGCCCTGACTTTGACACTCCATTTGCCATTCATTGCGATGCCAGCCACACCGGAGTTGGGGGCGTGCTAATGCAAACGGATGGCGATGGTAATGACGTTCCCATAGCATTCATGTCTCGCAAGCTGAATCAGTGTCAACGAAACTATTCAGTCACGGAGAAGGAGTGTTTGGCCGCCATGATGTGCGTAAAAAAGTTCCGAGCCTATGTAGAGGGCCATGAATTCACCATCCATACTGACCATGCTTCCTTGAAGTGGTTAATGTCGCAGACGGATCTAAGTTCTAGGTTGGTGAGGTAGGCCCTCAAACTGCAAGGGTTTGATTTTAAAATTGTTCACCGCAAAGGGAGCCACAATATTGTTCAAGACGCTCTGTCGCGGGTGCATATGGAGGACTTATCTGCCTTCAGCTGTGATGGTTTAATTGACCTGCAGTCAGATCACTTGAAATCAGCAGACTACTTGGGTCTGATACGCAAAATCGAAACCAATCGGACACCGCTGCCAGACGTCAAAGTGGTAGACAATTTGATATATCGGCGGGCAGAACACGCAGCGAGCGATCAAATCGCGGATGACTTGTTTTGGAAGTTGTGGGTCCCTAAGGAACTAGTGACTGAAGTATTAAAGCTGAGTCACGAAGAGTCGTTGGCTGCTCATAGTGGCATTAATAAAACCTTGGAGAAGATTCGACGTTATTATTATTGGCCGAATTCGGTGACGGATGTACGATCGTTCATTAATAGCTGTTCGGTCTGCAAATGTAACAAGTACCCCAATCGTGCGCTACGACCCCCACTAGCTCCAGTAAAGGAAACTCAACGAGTTTTTCAGAAGTTGTTTATTGATTTCTTGGGTCCGTATCCTCGAAGCAAGTCGGGAAATATCGGCATTTTCGTCGTTTTGGACCATCTTTCCAAATATCCATTCTTGAAGCCCGTTAAAAAGTTTACAGCGGATGCGATAACGCGTTACATGGAGGAAGATATATTCCATAGTTTTGGGGTGCCCGAAGTAGTCGTGTCTGACAATGGGGTGCAATTTAAGTCCCACCACTTCAAGGCCTTGTTAAAAAAATACGACGTACAGCATTTCTATACGGCCCTGTACGCCCCTCAGGCCAATGCTTCTGAACGGGTGAATCGGTCCGTCATTGCCGCTATTAAAGCTTATGTTAAGCCAGATCAAACTGATTGGGTTGTGCAGCTGAGCTCAATATCCTGTGCTTTACGTTCCAGTCTTCATTCTGCGGTGAACGACAGTCCCTACCGCGTTGCCTTTGGTCAGCACATGATCACCAACGGAGACACCTATCCGCTTTTACGCAGGTTACAGTTGTTGGAGGACCGTACGGTGAAGTTTGGTCGGGAAGACTCGTTTGAAGTCATTCGAAGAACAGCACAGCGTACGATGCAACAGCAGCACCAACGAAATGAAAAACAATATAATCTTCGTAGTCGTGACGTGGTTTTTAAGGTCGGTCAAGAGGTGTACCGGCGAAATTTTAAACAGAGCAACTTCGCTAAAGGGTTCAGCGCAAAATTAGCTCCAAATTTCGTGAAAGCAAGAATAAAACGTAGACTTGGTCACAGCTATTACGAGCTCGAAGACCATCAAGGTAGACTTATCGGCAAGTACCACGCCAAGGACATATAGCAGTGACCGCCTCAAGAAGGTTGGTGGCTTTTCCTCCAAGCGTCTATCACCCTTTGATGTTGAGGACACCAAAGTGTGATCTTGGCAGGGGGGATTTGTAGTGGCCGCTTGTCGGAAAGAGGTGAAGAAGAATTCCCTCCGTGCCTGAAAGTAGGCAATACCGATTTTGGTCGTAATTTGTTTCATTTATACTCCTGCCATAATGTCCCAGATAAATCGGTGATATCGCTATCTGCACTCGATTCGCGTTAGTCGGAATAGCCTATGAGTAATATATTGGTGTTGGGATTGAATTGTTGTCACCTTATGTGTTACATGGCACATACCCTGATGCAGTAGCACCCTCTAGGGGCGGAGTCAAGAATGGGGGGTGAGCGAGCAAAAATCTCCCTGCTCTTTAGCCAACCGTTCGGGGTGAATGGCGAAGGATTGGGCAAAGGAAGATCCGGAGAACCGAGGTTTTTGGTTAACTGGTATGCTGGACCCAATCTTTCTTTCTCCTCGTGGTCTCCGAACAGTGCGGTTGTGTGAACAGAAAAATCCCGTGAAGAAAAATTTTGTTTTGTGATAAAGTGTCAGCGCGATTGCACCTGCACCGTGACCCACCGTGGTACCGACAGTTTTTTTTTCCCAGCATTTGGGTGAGTACCTGTCTTCGGCAGTCATATTGGGTCCAAGCATAGATCATCGGTGCTGATCTTACGTGGGTTTTTTTTGTTAGTACGACCCCCATTGGCCATCCAAAAGGGCTGGAGCTGGTCGTACCCCGGCACTGCATCGGCCAAACAGAAATTTGGAGAAAGAGAGGCACGCAACCTATTCCAACCCAGCCTCATAATTAGTGCGGTGCCATTCCAACCGGGTAATTATGTGCTCTCGCTGCAGTGCGAAACAGAAATCCTCATGTCCCTTGTTTTTTTTTCAATTTTTTTCATTTATTAACAAACAAATTTAGAATTGGCACCTAATTGGAAGATAAATTTTAAATTGGTTCGAGCGCAGCGTATATGCAAAGCTGCCAACGGAGCTTTAAGCCCCCCACCAACAACCAGCTGATCGCTGGGTCGAGCAATGAACCTGGGCCGCGCAGGGCGATAGCAGCTGAGTTCCCCCACAGGGCTTAATACGGCGAAAATTGCCGTGTCGGCGGTTATCCGCTGGAAGAAAACCCGGGCGAGAGAGCCCACTTAAGGATAGTAGTGATCCGGTTGTGCACAAGATAATTTTCGCCCGTGAAAAGAAAAAAAAAATTGTGACCCACGTGCGAACATAACCCCCCCTGCGACCCCCTTTTGGTACCTTTTTGGACGGCACTGTTTGGTTGCCAAGTGTTGTGCCCTAAATCCCGCCCTATTTATTTATGTATTAAAATTAAATGTATTAGGTGTAAAGTCAAAAAAGATAATTTCAGTGTTATGTGTCCCTTGGAGGTGTGCACCATTTGTCCGAGTGCGCCAATGTCGTGGCGAGAAACGTAGCAAGAGGTGCACGCATATTTAATTTAATCGGCCCGGCTCTCTCCCATAATCTTGGCCATTTTTTTTTTTTTTCGGTTAATGCCCCCTGTTATGAAAAAATAGAAGATCGCAGACAAAAAAATTACCTGATAAATTAATGCTAAACAAAAATAATTAAATAGCCAATTCAGAAGTGAAGCTTTTGAAGTTGGACGCGATAAAGCTTCCGATCGGCGGTGTCACGACAAAGAGTTTGTGACATGCAGCACTAGCTGCATGTATTTGTTCTTGGCCTTGCAGCAAATCACACACACAGAGACGTCCAGCTACGAAAGATCTTTCGCCGCGGGAACGGAACGTAAGCAAAAGCAAAACGGATTGTGTAAGTGAGCTTATCTTTTTATAATTATTCGTCTGCCCGTGGTCACTCCGCGTTAGAGGAGAAAAGTTCTGCTAGAGCTTTTCTGCCCGAGCCGTTCGCCGGCCGCTGACCTCCGGCTGTTAAAGACTTCACAGCTGATTTGCCTTCTGCATTCAGATTTTAATAAATAATGAAAACTGGGCTAACTAATTAATATCCAATGGCCGGGATTGTCGGGTAAAGTCGTTCGTCTGATTATATTATATTGCCTTATAACTATATATTTCTGTTTAAGGAAAAATATTTGCCATATATTGCATTATAACTTCGTATGTAATTAAGTATAGCTAAATCTATTTATATCGTTATATAACCATAAATATCATTATATGCTACATTTATATATTAATAATTTTAGGAGCGAAGCAAGTAGCTGAAAGGTTTTGTTTTTTTGAAGAACTCATACCCATGTCCGACCAGAGACCAGCCGACAAAGCAAGCGCGTACTCCTTTGCCCAGCTAACCGTCCATCTGCTTCATAGCCTGAAGATTCTCTTCGTTACATGCTACAAAGTATTTATTTTCGACTTTTCTTGAGTTTTCAAAGTCAAAATTTCGGAGAAAATACCGCAAAAATGTATGAAACTTGAATTTGAAAGCTTAACATCTTCCAGTCGGTAAGGTGGAACTACAAAGTGTTTCGGTGGAATTTATAGCTGCATTCATCAGCTTTTTTACTATTTTTTACTGCTATTTCCAACCTTAGCCGGTTTCCTAAAAATTAAATAAATATAACATATTTTCATTTTATTTATTTTATATTTATTATTTACAGAGTTCTTAAGTAAACTTAAAAACTAGTACTAGTACAAACTAGTAACAGCTTTGGCTACTGAGGCCTTGAGCTACAATATTTTCTTTTTAATGCCTGTAATTACGTGAGATTAATATTATTTGGATTGTTGTATTATTGTGGTGCAAATTTTAGTTTCGAAACGGGTAACTGAGGGTTTTATGTTTAAAATGTGAGCCAGAAATGTTTCGTACAATGATTTTTAATTTAATTTTATGGCTTTTGATTTGACTAATTTGAGTATCCTCACTAAGTAAGGCGTTTCTTAAGACATAAATACTAATTTTAGAGTGAATTGTCATTGTTGACCACCCACTTCTTAACTAGAACTATGGTTTCTCAGCTTGGACTTTTTTTCGTACGTAGAAAGGAATCTTTAGAAGTTCATTTTCTTTTACAAAGACATTTAATCCCACATCAGACACCCTATTCTGTCTATCCGGAATGTTCCGCTCCAATATCGCTTGTTGTGATTTTTTAATTAATTTTCCTGAATATGAGGTCCTTTTCTTCGGGTGTTACAACATTACGTACTTCAGCTTGTTTCAAGCCAGTTACAGAATAAATTGACATGTTATTCTTTAGTATGGCCCTGAAAATGAGTTCAGTGATATCAACAATTTGTTTTTTCTATCCAAAGGAATCTACATATCTCTATGAGCGTAGTATGAAAGCGTTCTATTCGTCCATTAGAGACGCTATGGAAGGTTGTGAAGTTGGCAATGTTGTTGTTAGATTGATCCTTCAATAGCAAGGTAATGGTTTCTGAACTGAACTCAATACATTTTCTTAGTTGGCTGAAAAAAGTTCAGTATTGGTATTATGAGACCCTTGATGTCGGCAATATCTCACGAGGGTATGGGCTAAACTTTTGTAATTCGGAAAACTTATCACAAAACGATTTTATCCGTGGAGTTAATGTTAATTTGGAGGATTTATCCTGTGAATTTTGAGATTGGTGTTACTCCTATTTCATGACTTTTCGGGTGACGATTGTATTTGGCCTTTGTACAGACTTTGCAGTTTGCGACGAATTTACCTTCTTTGTAAACATTTTTGGAAAAAAGTAGTTGTATAGGAATTGCCAAAAGTTTTCTTGGGTCCTATGTTCGACCAACATTATATCACTTTGCAGTCGGATATTCAACAGGGACTACGAATGTCAAAGGTTTGTGACGTTGCTCCGGCCGGGCTATGCTCGCCGTGCCGGGCTTCATAGAAATATGGGTGTGGTAGCTATAAGTAGGGAGTCTCATTGATTATTGATGCACTTTAAAAGTGTTTAAAAAGTTAAGGGCACTAAGCACGGTTATGCTCACCGTGCCTGGCTTCATAGAAATATGGGTGTGGTAGCTATAAGTAGGGAGTCTCATTGATTCTTGACGCACTTTACAAGTTTTTAAAAGTTAAGGGCACTATGTCACTTTTAGAAGTGTTATAACACCCACGGGCATTATGACTTTTTGAGAGTGGGCGATACTACACTTTCAAAAGAGTGGCGGTATTTTGTTTATTGTTTATTGATCTTAAGATTACAGGGTATTTTTAGTTTGTAGCGTCCGTGTTTCAGATCTTCCTTCTGGGAGGTCCTTCTGCTACAGAGGCTTTAACAGCCTCCCGGTAGCAGAGTGGTTGCAGAGGCTTAAACGGCATCCGATTCTAAGAAATGTTGCAGAGATTTTAGCAGCCTTTCGAAAGAAGAAGTCGGTGCAGAGATTTTAACAGCCTACGGGAAAAAACCTGGGTTCCTTGGTTTTAACAGGCCGCACACTCAGTTGCTCGAACTTGAATATACATAAACATATATATATATATGTATGTGCATATATATATTTGTGTCGCTGGGTGCTCCATATAGATATTGTTTAAGTTTCCCTTGTGCCCAGACAATAGCAAGTAGCTTCATTTCATTCGTTGCATAATGAGATTCGCAAACTTTGAGGGTCGTATAGATCGTCGTTACCCCATACCGTGCATTATCGCGTCGGGTGTTAAATTGAACGGTATTTTGAAGTCAGAGTAACTAAGGGTAACATCTTCTGACGCCTCCTTAGCTTTTGGAATGCATCCCTTTGCTTTTCATCGAAGTTTATCTAAATTTTCTTTGACATATGTTTACATACCGAATCGTTTGATCCCTGCAGACGATTTGTGAGAGGACTTTCTACTGCTTCAAAGCAATAGAATAATATCTATAATAGCTTGGTAATCCATGACCTTAAGGTAACCTTTCTCGGTTCAATATGACCTTAATTGGCATATCCTTTTTTTGGTTCATTTTAAGCATATCTCAGATTACTATAAAACCGAAATATTCGACACTTTCTTTATTAAATTATGCTTTTTCTTCAAAAAAAATTCATGTTGACATCGCACAAATTATTAGGAACCCAATGGATGTCTGTGATACGACGTCGTCTATATAGACATAGCACGAATTACCTACTTTCTCTCTCGATATTGTTTATTGTTTATTTTTGTTTAAAGTTTAACATTGTACTGTTAAACTGTAAGGGTGAAATTACATGTCAACTATTAAAACGAAAGGGCTAATGCAAATACTCAGACCCGGTGCGGCTGATTATCGGTTCAGTAGCCGCTAAGCTCCCACAACCCCAAAGCCAAATTTAGGTTAGAGACAAGCCGGTAGCCGAACAATGCCCAATTAGAGCTATTTAAATTAAATGAAGTTATTAATTAAGATCATTTTGACCATATTAAAACTAGTATCAAAGGAAAACAGATGGAAAAATTGGTTATAGTTACGGAAAGATTCATAATCCGAGTAGTTAGAAAGACAGAGTTGGAGATGAAGAGTCGGGCGGAAAGGAACAGCAATATTAATAAGGTTGATGAGGGCAGTCGATTTGACCTCACCAGAGAGAAGCTTATGGAGGAAGAGAACTCCTTGGCAGGTTCTACGGGATTTAAGAAAGTGGAGGTTAATTAAGCGCAACCTACTTTCATAAGAAGGAAGATGGATCGAAGGGTCCCAATTGAGTCCCCGGAGGGCAAAGATTCTCATCTTTGTTTTTGTTTTTGTTTTTGTACTGATTCGAGCATATCCTGAAATTTTTGGTAGTGAGGAGACCAGACACAAGAACCATATTCCAAGATAGGCCGGACCAGAGAAACATACAGAAGTTTTGTAGTATACGGGTCTGTAAATTCCTTAGACCATCTTTTGACAAATCCAAGGACTCCTTTGGCTTTGTTAGAGATAGTAGAGATATGAGAGTTGAAACATAGATTAGGTACAAGGGTAATGCCCAAGTTGTTAACTTTGAAAAGGCGTTGAAGGATAATGTTATTGATAGAGTAATCGAAAAGGTATGTCTTATTGCGGTGAAGGTAGAATGTTGATTAGGCACCAGTTGTTAAGGGTATCAAGATCTGATTGCAAAGATAGTAAGGACAAGAGGTCACTGTAGGAAAAACATAGCTTAACATCATCAGCATACATTAGGACACGGGAATGAGATAACATTTGTGGAAGATCGTTAATAAATAGGTTAAATAGCAAGGGACCCAGATGGCTACCTTGAGGAACCCCCGATGAGACAATAACAGGTTTCGAGAGAGAGGAGTTAAAGCAGACACGTTGAGAATGGTTACAAATGTAAGAATTAGTCCAGAATAAAAGCTTAGTCGAAAACTCTAGAAGATACAGTTTATGAATAAGTAAATATGATTGACGGAGTCAAAGGCTTTACTAAAATCAGTATAAACGACATCAGTTTGACACTGTTTAGCAAATCCCGAAGTTACAAAGATGGAAAATTCAAAGAGGTTACTGGAAACTGAGCGTCGTTTAATGAATCCATGCTGTGATTCAGAGAATACAGAACTAAAAAAATGTTGCAGCTGAGAGGTGATGATGATTTTGTCGAAGAGTTTAGCAATGGCAGATAAATATTGTTGATTACCCTTTGAGATATGTGCTTCCTGTATTTGTCCGTTCAGGAGGCTATTGCCAAAATTTATATTTGCCCCCGTTAACGCATGTCCTCTCGCGATCACTTTCCACTAGCCTCTTCTGATGGTACCCTGACTTTAAGTCTAGTCTATTTTTCTTTGCCAAAGGTTTCTAATAGCTCAGATCGATATACGGCAGTGGATACCGATCAAGGATTGTCTTTTCGTTCAGTTTCCTAAAAACGATGACCAATCGTTTCTTTCTATCCCTTCATTTATTCATATTTGCAAAAACACGGGTTGTTATATGATTTTTTTGAGTGGGAGAACAAATAAATTGAATAAATTGGGTCGTTATCATGAGTACGAATAGTGGCAACAGTGGTGTTATACGTCAGGAGTTTGGATGAACAGAAAATATCTTAATTCTTCTTTTCATCATTTGGGCGAACCCTTTTTTTATTAGCTCTGGGACAATGCTATCTTCCACTTAAACTAGTCGGTGGTGAGAAATTGCAAGCATTCTGATCTTAAACCACTCTCGATCTTTTTTGGTTGAGATTGAGGAATTGTGTTTCAACAGAAATATATGTTGTTGAAAAAATTGACAATGGCAATTGAGAGAAGGGAAAATCAAATTAATGAATTCGATGAGGAAGAAGGAAGGATCGGCTTTCCAGAAAGCTGCAACTATTTGACATTGTATCAGAACTCGAGCCTTACGCAACGGATCGAAGCGTCGGAAATTATGAAGAAAAAACACAACGGATCCATAATTGAGAATTGGGTTCTGTTTAATTCAAGTGAGCAACCTGAACAGAGCGATCTGCATTTATCTGCAAAAATAATCAGATCTTCTATTGCAAAACATTCCACTCTTTTCGCGACCCACCGTCGGCCGCCCGCAACCCAATTCGCCGTCGGCAATCGTGCAGATCGGCTTGCGGGTCACCCGAAGATGGAGCGACTCTTTGGGCGCCCGCTCCTCTCTTAACCTACTCCAACATTCCGGCCCCGCTGAAGAGCTCCGGTCTTCAGCACGTTGGAAGTGGTGCCAGCTTGTGGACTGGCCGTTTAATAACGCCGGCTGGCGTTCGTACTTCGGCCACCCGCACCTTGCCGTCCTCTCCAGGTATTGCGCGCGTTACGCGCCCCGTTGTCCATCGTTGCGGGGGGATGTTGTCGTCGTGCACCAGCACGACCGTCCCTTCGGCCAGATTGGCCTCGCCTCTGCTCCACTGGGCTCGCTGCTGCAGGCTGAGGAGGTAGTCGCTGGACCACTTGCGCCAGAAGCGCAGTTTGAGCTCCAACAACAGTCGCCACCGCTTCAAGTATCCGGGTGCGGGCTTGTTGTTGGGCTCTCCGGGCGTGGATCCGTGCGGCAGGCCCAGCAGAGGTTGGCCGATGAGCAAGTGCCCTGGTGTGATGGCCTCCCCGTCGTTCGGATCGCTGGTGTCCGCCACGAGGGGCCTGGAGTTGAACAGCGCTTCGACCTCCACCAGGTGTGTGCTCAGTTCGTCTGGCGTGAGGTTGGCGTCGCCTGCCCCTCGCACCAGCCTGTGTTTGGCTGCCTTGACTGCTGCTTCCCACAGTCCGCCGAAGTGTGGTGCCCTCGGAGGGATAAAGCACCAGGTCACCGCTCTCTCCGCTGCGTAGTCCTGGAGTTCCTCCTTGCTCCGTAGAAACGCCGCGTGGAGCTCCCTCAGCACATTGCTCGCTCCCAAGAAATTCGTCGCGTTGTCGCTGACCATCTTCTCCGGCAGCCCTCGTCTCCCAACGAACCTTTTAAATACATTTAGAAACGCGTCAGTTGAAAGGTCTGATACAAGTTCCAGATGGACTGCTTTTGAGGCGAAACAAACAAAAACGGCAACGTACATTTTAACGGGTGGTCTACCTCTAATTCTATAACTTACGTAGAATGGCCCACAGAAATCTACGCCAGATACTCTGAACGGCCGACCCTCACGAAGGCGGTCAGCTGGCAAATTTCCCATTATTTGCCCCAACAACTTTGGCTTGTAGCGAAAACAGTGTACGCATCTTCTAACATGCGCTGTGCAGACGCTTCGGGCATTGATCACCCATACTTGCTGCCTCAGCAATCCCAGAAGAACCTTTGCACCAGCATGGTAGTGCCTAAGGTGCAAATGCCTGACCAAAAGGCTGACCAATTCAGATCCCTTTGGTAGCAACAGAGGGAATTTGGCGTCGTATGCGATAGGGCCATGTAGCAAGCGCCCTCCTACTCGAATTAACTTAAATTTGATGCCATTTTCATCAAACTCGTGGACAAATGGATTTAATGACTGCAGCATCGGAGCTAATGCCGCCGATTTTTCCAATAACCTATACTCAGCGCTATATGTTGTGCTTTGTACGACTGCGATCAGCTTTAAAAACGCAATGTTCCTTTCTGCCGCAGATACAAGATGCGAATCACCTCTAAGCTGCTTGAAACAGAATCGAAGCACGTAGGCCATTATGCGGACCAACTTAGAAAACCTCGATTGCCGGTTGATTAATTGCACAATGCGATTAGATTCAGCATCAGGTACCCCAAGCGCACATACCACTGCACTTTTCTTATCTTCAGAAGTTTTCACTTCTGACGCTATCTGGAACTGATGAAGTTGAGGCCATCGATCCTTTTCTGCCATTAAAAAGCTTGGCCCATTGAACCACAAGGAGCTCACAATGTCGTCAACATCTGTTCCCCTTGAAACCAAGTCTGCTGGATTAGCATCCGTTGGAACGTGACGCCATACGACTCCAGTTGACAATTCTTGGCATTCTGCGACCCGATTCGCGACGAATGTACCCAACGTACCCGAATCACGCTGCAACCAATATAGCGTGACCTGCGAATCTGACCAGAAATTTACGCTTTCTATCGTAAATTTGGTCATTGTGGTCGACACTTGTTGCCAGAGTTTGGCCAGTAATAGTGCTGCACAAAGCTCTAACCGGGGTATTGTTTTTACGCTCAGCGGAGCTACCCTCGACTTTGCCGTGAGCAATGACACGCGAACGTCTTCGTCGTTGCACGTTCGTACGTATATACAGCAACCGTAGGCGTGACTGGATGCGTCAGCAAAGCCGTGAATTTGAACCCCTTTGTACAGCGTGAAACATACGTAGCGAGGGATTGAAATTTTGTGCAAATCCCGCAAGGTAGTGGTGAACTTATTCCACGCAGTGTGTAGGCTCATAGGAATAGCCTCATCCCAATCTACCTTTAGCCTCCATAAGTCCTGCAATAGCATTTTTGCCTTAGTGACAATTGGACACAACAAACCAAGAGGGTCAAACAAACGAGAGGCTATCGACAATATATTGCGTTTTGTTGGTTTCAGGGAGGCAAAACTATCCACGTCCAGATGGTACTTAAATACATCATCTTGAGGTGCCCAGCGCATTCCAAGCGTTTTGACTGAGCTTTGCTCATCAATCTTAATGCTGATTTCCTCATTCTTTCCAGATTGAGTCGGGCAATTGGAAGCCCACTTGGCCAATGGAAATCCTCCTGAATTCAAAATATCCCGAACCTGGCTGCAAATTGTGTCCAGTTCTTTTAAACTGTCTGCACCTGCCAGCATATCGTCGACATAAAAACAATTGCGAATCACTTCCGCACCAATGGGATGTGATTGTGCGAAACTATTTGCCAATTCGAACAAACAACGTACAGCCAAAAAGGGTGCTGACGCTGTACCGTATGTAACAGTATTCAACCTGTATGCCTGTATGTTTTGTGAAGGGTTTTCTCTCCACAAGACAAGTTGGAAGTCTCTGTCTTCCTCAGAAACATTTATCTGCTTGTACATTTTCGAAATGTCAGCAGTTACGGCGTATTTGTTCAACCGAAAGTTGACCAATGTTGAATACAACTCCCTCTGAATAGTTGGCCCCACCATTAGTGTTTCGTTCAGTGAAACTGCTGTTGATGTTTTGCTGGAAGCATCGAACACAACACGAAGTTTGGTTGAGGTACTCTCAGGTCTGAGAACGCATTGATGAGGAATATAATAATGCTGTTCTAGAGGAGCAGACTTCAGAATGGACATATGTCCCAAATCCAAATACTCTTTCATGAAGTCATGGTACATAGTTTTGAGAGTGTCATCCTTTGACAGTTTGCGCTCAAGTTGCAAAAAACGCCTTTCAGCAGTTTGAAAGGACAGGCCAAGAACTTTAGGGTCGGTCTTAAATGGAAGTTTGACTTGAAAGCGACCGGAAGACAATCGTTGTACCGTTTTTGCGAAGTACAACTCACAGGCCTGTTGTTCAGCCGTTTGGCGGACAACCTTCGACTCAATTGGACATTGATCCAATTCCCAAAAACGGTTTACTAATGAGTCGAGAGAACAACTATACACTTGAGCTACCGAACTCTCATTACACTGTTGCCGAGGCGCCTGTCCAGTACATTTGCCTGCAACAATCCAACCGAGCAATGTTTTTTGCATAATGGGCAGCTCGGTATGTAATTTAATTTGCCCAACGCACAATAGCCCATAAAACATTTCAGCTCCCAAGAGAACATCCACCTTAGCCGGCCTATGGAATTCGGGATCTGCCAATTGAATATTTTTTGGGATTTTCCAGCTCGATGTGGAAAGTGATTGCCCAGGCTGAGATGTGGAAATTGACTTTAGTACCCAACACTCAGCGGAAAATGTGTGGGAATTCAGACGAGAATGTATCGATGCACAAACCTTCGTTTTACTATCGGTGGTTGCACCACCCACCATTTATTTGAGAGCCACTATCGAGCAAAGCTCTTGCTGGATGCAACTGTCCGAATCTATCTTTGATGTTTACGATCGCAGTAGCCAGAACGACTTGATCCGCATTGAGCACGTGACCTACGTATGCCTCCGACGTTGAGGCTTGAAGTGCCGCTGCTTCACCTTGCACTGATGCAGTGTACCGATGAAGAAGCGAATGGTGAGGCTTTGAGCACACTCGACACTTCGCCGCCTTGCAACTCGATACTGTATGTCCCGTGGTCAAACAATTGAGACACAGTTTTTGAGTTTTAGCATACTCAAAACGTTGCATGACGGAAATGGCACTAAACGACGGACAAGAATATATACTGTGGTCTGCAGACCTGCAATAGGTGCATGCAGACGACGACTTTTGACCTGCATTAGCACAGGCAAAGGACGATTTCCGTTGAGGCTTCCTCACCTCGTTACGCAACCTTGACTTGTCACGAGTTGACTCTTCTGCTGCCAGGTACTGATACCTTCTATTCAGCTGTTTGGCACAGTCTTCCCAAGAAGGCAGCTTATCGTAGTCAAGCTGCTCCTCAAAACGAGATTTGGTCACATGGTCGACCTTTGCCATGACCATGTGAATGATAATTGCATTCGCAATATCTTTGTCGTCACCTACAGACGACAGCGATGAGTATATCGCAGACACCGTGTCTATCATCGATCTTAAACTCGATGCAGATGGCTTGGTCATGGTTGGCAAATCGAATAATTGAGCAACCGTATCAAAGAATATCAGACATTTATTGTCGTACACTGACTTCAGACAAAGATCCTCCAACGGTCCTCTACTTTCATTGGTTGGACTCAAAATGTCCAGCTCTGCCTGTAGGTTCATAGCCTTATCGATATAACCCTCTAAAAGCTCTAGGCGACAAGCTAATTCGGTTTTGTCCGATGAAATTTGCTTCAATCTAAAGGCTGTTTGCACGCGCGCAATGTCAGCACTGACTTTGTCAAACCTTTGCTGACACAATGCCAACTTCGTATTGGTTTTAGGAACTGTTGGCCGTTCAGCTGTTGGCCGTTCAGCTGTTGGCCGTTCTACAGTTGGCCTATCGAACTCAGACATAATTGAAATGAGAAACAGGAACTACCTTCAATACCGTACCCAAAGTTCGCCAAACTTTTCAAGCTACCCTCGCACAAGCACTGCAGCTATGTACCGAGAAACGCCAAGCTTGCTTACCCAAACACACACACGCCCTGGCGCAATATGTGAACAAACAAACGAAAGTGGTCCAAGCGACCGAAAGTAAGCAAGCCCTATGCTCGCTGCTGCCACTTTGTGGGCAACAGAGATAGAATGCGGGGTGCGGGGGATCAAAGAGTGGGTGAGAGAATCTGGCGCGAGCGAACGCACAAGACGAAAGTAATGCAGGCGCTCGACCCAAGCCTGACCTATACGGTATGCCAAAACGGGGGAGAAGAGAGCAAGCGGTAAATTTGGCGCGAGCGCACGCACACACAAACTAATATATGTATATGTATAACCGATGCAAGCACAGAGCGAGCAAGGTTAACGAACGCTCGAAATATCAGCCGCTGATGCCCAAGAACCTTTACCAAGCGTTGCGTGTATGTGCAATTGCAAGCCGATGTCTCTACGTATATACGTATGTATATATGTACGCGTATTGTACGTAGCGGTTAAGTCGAAAGCGGACAACCGAAAGACACTGCGACGTATTGCGACTGCACAAACACACGACCAATATTATGAGAATGCAATAGATAGACCACCGTTTATGTGTACATATATTATATATGGTTTATATGTTTATATAAAGGTTTAAATGTTAAATATGTACATATGTTGCCGTTTTGGTTATGCACATTAAGTGATGGTCAGCATGCGTATACGTATGTATGTATGGCGTAGGTATGTTCGGACAATTCTACCGAACTTATGTATTTTGTACACACGTATAACTGCGACACTTTCACTTTATGTACATTGATTTGGCCAAATAAGGTATAAAATAAGGAAGGTGCCAGAAATTGAGCTGTGTTCTCTGTGTATGACTGTGTTAGCACATACACACGCACATATGCGGATCACTTTAGTTGATCGTTTTGGTCGGACGAGCGAGCAATTTACAGCGACACAACGAAACTCAACCGGTGATGCTCAATTTTTGGCACAGAATACCTGTAGACTTTCTAGTGAATCTATAGAAAGTAATCTTCCGGTTTTGGCGTCCATCAGCACGTCGAATTCGGCAGCGTCCAAAATGGCGAGGGTCCAAAAGGGCACGTCTGTGGCAAGGTCCGAATTAGCAACTTCTCAAATTTGTTCACACGCGAAAACGAGTTAAAAACACAAAAAACCGATGTCCCTGCTCGGGCGCCAATGAAAAATCTACTAGTTTTCAGATTTCAAACAATTTTCAAACTAAATAAAGACGCGGTTTTTTGTAAGTTAATCAGGGTTTTATTTGGCAAACGAATGCAGTGGCTTTGGGTGTACTTCGACAAGTGAAGTGCCGTCCCATTCCACTCTTTTCGCGACCCACCGTCGGCCGCCCGCAACCCAATTCGCCGTCGGCAATCGTGCAGATCGGCTTGCGGGTCACCCGAAGATGGAGCGACTCTTTGGGCGCCCGCTCCTCTCTTAACCTACTCCAACAGAGGCTTTAACAGCCTCCCGGTAGCAGAGTGGTTGCAGAGGCATAAACGGCATCCGATTCTAAGAAATGTTGCAGAGATTTTAGCAGCCTTTCGAAAGAAGAAGTCGGTGCAGAGATTTTAACAGCCTACGGGAAAAAACCTGGGTTCCTTGGTTTTAACAGGCCGCACACTCAGTTGCTCGAACTTGAATATACATAAACATATATATATATACATGTATGTGCATATATATATTTGTGTCGCTGGGTGCTCCATATAGATATTGTTTAAGTTTCCCTTGTGCCCAGACAATAGCAAGT
Organism: Drosophila affinis; assembly: GCA_037356375.1. Lineage (NCBI taxonomy): Eukaryota > Metazoa > Arthropoda > Insecta > Diptera > Drosophilidae > Drosophila > Drosophila affinis. The sequence goes on from JAZHFB010000003.1 coordinate 22,019,501, forward strand.
AGCTTCATTTCATTCGTTGCATAATGAGATTCGCAAACTTTGAGGGTCGTATAGATCGTCGTTACCCCATACCGTGCATTATCGCGTCGGGTGTTAAATTGAACGGTATTTTGAAGTCAGAGTAACTAAGGGTAACATCTTCTGACGCCTCCTTAGCTTTTGGAATGCATCCCTTTGCTTTTCATCGAAGTTTATCTAAATTTTCTTTGACATATGTTTACATACCGAATCGTTTGATCCCTGCAGACGATTTGTGAGAGGACTTTCTACTGCTTCAAAGCAATAGAATAATATCTATAATAGCTTGATAATCCATGACCTTAAGGTAACCTTTCTCGGTTCAATATGACCTTAATTGGCATATCCTTTTTTTGGTTCATTTTAAGCATATCTCAGATTACTATAAAACCGAAATATTCGACACTTTCTTTATTAAATTATGCTTTTTCTTCAAAAAAAATTCATGTTGACATCGCACAAATTATTAGGAACCCAATGGATGTCTGTGATACGACGTCGTCTATATAGACGTAGCACGAATTACCTACTTTCTCTCTCGATATTGTTTATTGTTTATTTTTGTTTAAAGTTTAACATTGTACTGTTAAACTGTAAGGGTGAAATTACATGTCAACTATTAAAACGAAAGGGCTAATGCAAATACTCAGACCCGGTGCGGCTGATTATCGGTTCAGTAGCCGCTAAGCTCCCACAACCCCAAAGCCAAATTTAGGTTAGAGACAAGCCGGTAGCCGAACAATGCCCAATTAGAGCTATTTAAATTAAATGAAGTTATTGATTAAGATCATTTTGACCATATTAAAACTAGTATCAAAGGAAAACAGATGGAAAAATTGGTTATAGTTACGGAAAGATTCATAATCCGAGTAGTTAGAAAGACAGAGTTGGAGATGAAGAGTCGGGCGGAAAGGAACAGCAATATTAATAAGGTGTATGAGGGCAGTCGATTTGACCTCACCAGAGAGAAGCTTATGGAGGAAGAGAACTCCTTGGCAGGTTCTACGGGATTTAAGAAAGTGGAGGTTAATTAAGCGCAACCTACTTTCATAAGAAGGAAGATGGATCGAAGGGTCCCAATTGAGTCCCCGGAGGGCAAAGATTCTCATCTTTGTTTTTGTTTTTGTTTTTGTACTGATTCGAGCATATCCTGAAATTTTTGGTAGTGAGGAGACCAGACACAAGAACCATATTCCAAGATAGGCCGGACCAGAGAAACATACAGAAGTTTTGTAGTATACGGGTCTGTAAATTCCTTAGACCATCTTTTGACAAATCCAAGGACTCCTTTGGCTTTGTTAGAGATAGTAGAGATATGAGAGTTGAAACATAGATTAGGTACAAGGGTAATGCCCAAGTTGTTAACTTTGAAAAGGCGTTGAAGGATAATGTTATTGATAGAGTAATCGAAAAGGTATGTCTTATTGCGGTGAAGGTAGAATGTTGATTAGGCACCAGTTGTTAAGGGTATCAAGATCTGATTGCAAAGATAGTAAGGACAAGAGGTCACTGTAGGAAAAACATAGCTTAACATCATCAGCATACATTAGGACACGGGAATGAGATAACATTTGTGGAAGATCGTTAATAAATAGGTTAAATAGCAAGGGACCCAGATGGCTACCTTGAGGAACCCCCGATGAGACAATAACAGGTTTCGAGAGAGAGGAGTTAAAGCAGACACGTTGAGAATGGTTACAAATGTAAGAATTAGTCCAGAATAAAAGCTTAGTCGAAAACTCTAGAAGATACAGTTTATGAATAAGTAAATATGATTGACGGAGTCAAAGGCTTTACTAAAATCAGTATAAACGACATCAGTTTGACACTGTTTAGCAAATCCCGAAGTTACAAAGATGGAAAATTCAAAGAGGTTACTGGAAACTGAGCGTCGTTTAATGAATCCATGCTGTGATTCAGAGAATACAGAACTAAAAAAATGTTGCAGCTGAGAGGTGATGATGATTTTGTCGAAGAGTTTAGCAATGGCAGAAAAATATTGTTGATTACCCTTTGAGATATGTGCTTCCTGTATTTGTCCGTTCAGGAGGCTATTGCCAAAATTTATATTTGCCCCCGTTAACGCATGTCCTCTCGCGATCACTTTCCACTAGCCTCTTCTGATGGTACCCTGACTTTAAGTCTAGTCTATTTTTCTTTGCCAAAGGTTTCTAATAGCTCAGATCGATATACGGCAGTGGATACCGGTCAAGGATTGTCTTTTCGTTCAGTTTCCTAAAAACGATGACCAATCGTTTCTTTCTATCCCTTCATTTATTCATATTTGCAAAAACACGGGTTGTTATATGATTTTTTTGAGTGGGTGAACAAATAAATTGAATAAATTGGGTCGTTATCATGAGTACGAATAGTGGCAACAGTGGTGTTATACGTCAGGAGTTTGGATGAACAGAAAATATCTTAATTCTTCTTTTCATCATTTGGGCGAACCCTTTTTTTATTAGCTTTGGGACAATGCTATCTTCCACTTAAACTAGTCGGTGGTGAGAAATTGCAAGCATTCTGATCTTAAACCACTCTCGATCTTTTTTGGTTGAGATTGAGGAATTGTGTTTCAACAGAAATATATGTTGTTGAAAAAATTGACAATGGCAATTGAGAGAAGGGAAAATCAAATTAATGAATTCGATGAGGAAGAAGGAAGGATCGGCTTTCCAGAAAGCTGCAACTATTTGACATTGTATCAGAACTCGAGCCTTACGCAACGGATCGAAGCGTCGGAAATTATGAAGAAAAAACACAACGGATCCATAATTGAGAATTGGGTTCTGTTTAATTCAAGTGAGCAACCTGAACAGAGCGATCTGCATTTATCTTCAAAAATAATCAGATCTTCTATTGCAAAACATAGCTGAATAAATATTTAAATTGTTCAAACTACATTTGATTCTTTTTATTTATTCGCCTTCTTTTCACGAAAAAATCGGAGCATCTCTAACTGAAAATTGAGCATCTGCGATTGAAACAATTGAGTAGCCAGGAGACTCGACATTTGCTGGAGAATTTCAGTTATTCTTCTCAGCCACTGATAAAATTTGAGTATAATTTGTTAAACCATCGGCTAAATATCGCATAGAAACGTGAGCTTTGGGAACATTCAAAATTGATGGTGGAATTAACTGAGAAATTTCGGAATGGAAAAACCTTACGGACCTTCCCCGAAATGGATGGCCAACCATCCGCCTTTGGGAACAGACTATAAGTGATTGTTGTGCTACTGAGCTTCTTCAGCCGAAAGCGATTACCTATATATTTAAATAAAAACACAATTTAATGAAATGTACTATATACATATATATGTATCAGTAAGTTTTTATAGCAGGTAATCGAAGAGGATTCCAGGAACCATTTCGAAAGTCATCGTTCCCTCTCGCTCTCTCTCACACACGACCCTGTCTGTTTTGCCTATTCGTAAAAATGAACGCCTAGATCTCAGTAACTAGAAAAGCTAGAGCAACCAAACTTTCTATCCAAACTCCTGTGATATCAATTCGGTACAAGTTTATTTAAAAATTTTGACACGTCCTCTTCCGCCCCCACAAATGACGAAAATCTGTGGAATCCACAATTTTTAAGATAAAAGAAAACCAAAAACGCAGAATCATGGAAAATCTGGATCAGGTCATTATGGATCATTATTATGGACAGAAAGAACAAATTAAATTTCAATGACTACGCAACGCCTGCCAAGCGCTTACTCATTCCCTCTCTCTCTCTCTCGTACACACTTGTACGTCTCGAATATGTAGTTCTACATGTACATTATGAAATGAAAGGGCAGATGTAAAAATCATATGTAAACAAAAATGGCAACACATATAAAATTTCCAAAAATGGTTTGATTTAATAAGGCGGCCTTTGCCGCGGCTCAAAACATTCCCCCTTGTTTTTGTTTGCCATGTAAAGCGATTGGGGCGATGTGATGCGAGAGTTATTAAAATATAATAGCTATGTAGAATGGTTTTAAAAAAAGGTGGCCAGGTCACTGTGCCAATCAAAGAAAAGGAGTGTATGACTCATTTTGTTGTGTCTTCCAATCTGACGATGAGCCTCCCTCATAGCTCTTTAAATTAACCAATACTCTTTATTTGTGGCTCCTAAGGTCCGTAGCGCAGCAGTATGTTTTGGGTAGAATCATAATGGATCTTTTATGTTATTCTACATGTAGGGTGGGTCAAGATGAAGAATAATCGCAACTCTTCTGTCGAACTACCGAGCCTTTTCGACAGATCCAGAGAAGAGAGAAATAGCGATGACGAAAGATCGAGAGAGTGATAGAGAAATCGAAAGAAAGAAGACGCGAGAGAGCGGCTGTATAGGCCGTGTGAATAACAATGTGGTACAGTGGGCAGCGCAAACAATGAACAATGATAATAGAGATTTACTTTACTGCTGCACCGCTGGCTATATTCTTTGTCCACGCCTAATACTGAGCTTCGGAACCCGACATTCTCCTTCGATATTCGACCTTATCTTCCGTCCGAATAATTGCGATCACTGTCTGTCTAGGATTTTGTTATCGTAACGGAGATCAATTCCGATAAATTATCTAATTGAGTATAGAATATAATGTATAAGTTATATTAATCATAAAACTACACATACTTATTACCGGTACGTCTTACATCGTTCGTGGATAGAGCAATATTATTTCTCCAAGAAGATTACAATTCTGTATCTCTAACATATGATTATTATAATACTTAGCTGACAAAGGGGATACTCGTCAAAATCATGACGGTGAACGGCGAAAGTCAAGCCTTTTGTCGCCTTTTTAAAAGATTTATCTATTTGGAGGATAAATGCTGATGCTTTTTTTCTTTTACTTTTTTCTCATTTTTGGAAATCATTTAAAGTACATATCCACCATAATTGAATTGAATTGAATGACACGTTTGTGTAATCATCATTTAAATAAACGTTCAATCCCGATTTATATGTACGATTGTTTTATCTGCAAGAGCTTAAAAGCTTCCTTCAAGAAGCTAATCCTCTTCATTTTCTTTTAATTTGTAATCGAATATTAATTTAGTCCGTATTACAGATTAACAAATATGCTGCGGATACTTGATGAGGATTTTAATAAAGAAATTAAAGATTCTGGCCATGAGGGAGTGGTTCAACAAAAGGAACAAGAGGACAGAGAGAGAAGATACCATATATCTCTTCCGGATATTTGCGCAGACAACCTTAAAAATACTAGCTTTCAACAATCTGGATTTTTAAACAATACAATATCATTTGCTTCTCATGTCGTAAAGTGTAGCTCACCAACTTCGAGTTTCGATGAATCCATATCAACTGGTCGACTCGGAACACATTCACGAATGCATATATCCCAGGGTCAACACACAATAACTCCTATTTCGGAACATAGTTTTTACAATGTGCCTGAATATATTTCGGAGCAAGAAAAGCATATTTTTTCAGAGTCGGAGCGGTTCTTAAGGTCAAAAGATAAAGATATATGCAATAATGACAATGATTATGTGAATGATGAATTTACAATGCGGAAATACTATCACCCACTTTTTGCACACGGTGTTTGCCGGTGGCCTGGCTGTGAAATGGACTTAGAAGACATAACATCATTTGTAAAGTAAGTAATTAATAAATATTATACCAACTTCTTTCTTCTTCTTCTTCTTCTTCTTTCAGACAGTTTCCAGTTATTATTTTCAGTATGATGCATTAATGGTTTGCATTTTTCATTTTCTGTAGGGGATTCGGGCATTGTTGCAATATGTTTTTCATAAGAGGCAGTTTGGTTTTAGGGCCTGTCTCCAGCGCCGCGGAAAATTACTGACAGGAATCTGCTCTTTATTTCGTTTGTGTGGAACTTAACTAAAATAGTATGACCAAGAACCTAAAAAGTGATTTGCCACTCTCATGAATCAGCTGTGTTTTGTAAACAGCGCCAATTGCGATAGTTCAATTCAAATTAACAAAGGAAAAAATGAGCGAGCTTGCTGCGATGGTATCGAAGAAGCCGAGTCGATATAGCCATGTCTGTCTGTCCGTCCGTCCTTCCGTCTATCCGTCCGTCCCTCCGTCTGTCCGTCAGTATTCATTAGCGCCTATATCTCAGAGACTATTAAATCTAGAGCAACTAAATTTTTTTTCCAGTATCCAGTGTTATCACACTACTCAAAGTGTATTAACAAATTTTGCCCCACCCACTTCCGCCCCTACAAAGGACGAAAGTCTGTGGCATACACAATGATACGATAAAACTTAAAACGCAGAATTATAGACGATCACCATTTCTATCAGAGCGTTAAATCTAGATCAGATCGGATCATTAATATAGCCCCACTGAGGAAAGCCATTACGAAAGTCATCGTTACCTCTCGGTTTCTTTCACACGCGACCCTGTCTGCTTTGCGCGTTCGTCCAGATGAGCGCCTAGATCTCAGAGACTATAAGAGCTGGAGCAACCAAACTTTCTATCCAAACTCCTGTGATATCAATTCAGCACAAGTTGATTTCAAAATTTTGTCACGCCCACTTCCGCCCCCACAAAGAACGAAAATCTGTGGAATCCACAATTTTTAAGACACAAGAAAAACAATAACGAAGAATCATGGAAAATTACTGTATCTACCAGACTGCAGAATCTTGATCAAGTCGGATCATTATTCTGGCAAGAAGGAACAAATTCAGTGGCAACGCAACGCCTGCCAAGCGCTTACTTATTCCCTCTCTCTTTCGTCTCAAATATGTAGTTTATTGTTTATTTTTTTTTAAAGTTGAACATTGTACTGTTGAACTGTAAAGGTAAAATTACATATCAACTAATTAAACTAAAGGGCCAATGCTAATACTCAGACCCGGTGGGGCTGATTATCGGCTCAGTAGCCGATAAGATCCCACCAACAGCCAAATTTAGGTAAGAGAAGAGCCGGTAGCCGAACAGTTCCCAATTAAAGCTATTTAAATTAATTTAAGTTATTGAGTAAGATAATTTTGACCATATTAGAATTAGTATAAAAGGAAAACAGATGGAAAAATAGGTTATAGTTACGGCAAAGGCTACGGAAAAATTCATAATCCGAGTAGTGAGAAAGACAGAGTTGGAGATGAAGACGAAAGTAATGCCTAGTCGGGCGGAAAGGAACAGCAACACTAATAAGTCTGATGAGGGCAGTCGATTCGACCTCACCAGAGTGAAGCTTATGGAGGAAGAGAGCTCCTTGACAACCTATTTTCATAAGAAGGGAGATGGTTCGAAGGGTCCCAATTAAGTCCGCAGAGAGCAAAGAGGAGGAACTATTTTTGTACTGATTCGAGCATATCCTGAAATTTTTGGTAGTGAGGAGACCAGCCACAAGAACCACATTCCAAGATAGGCCGGACCAGAGAAACATACAGAAGTTTTGTAGTATACGGGTCTGTAAATTCCTTAGACCATCTTTTGACAAATCCAAGGACTCCTTTGGCTTTGTTAGAGATAGTAGAGATATGAGAGTTGAAACATAGATTAGGTACAAAGGTAATGCCCGAAGAGTTTAGGAATAGCAGATAAGTTGAAAATACAGCGGTAGTTAGATCCATCCGATTCAGATCCTTTTTTATGAAAGGGAACTATATAGGATTCTTTCCAGATGCTGGGAAAGTCACCAGTCTTGAGAGAAAAGTTGAAAAGTTTTAGGAAAGGCACACAAAGAGATTCTGAACAAAGTTTAAGAACAGCACTCGGAACCGAGTCTGGCCCAGTGGAGAACGAAAACTTGCACGATTTTAAATTTGTTAAGAGACCAACATAGTCGATGAAGGGGAGACGGATACAGTTAGAACTATTTATAGGGATAGGATCAGAGTAACTACTATTAAAGTTGTTCGATGAGGCTAGGATAGAGGGAAAGTTAATAGACGGGACAGAGTAGCAACGTTGGAAAAAGGAAGCGAACAGATCAGCAATATCACAATCCCTAACGGCATAACTACTACTTAAGTGTAGAGAAGAAGGAAATTGGGAAGATTTACGTTTAGAATTAACAAACCTGAAGAATTGTTTACATGTACATGTAGAAATGTAGAAGCAGATGTATGAATCATATGTAAAAAAAATTGGAAACTTGTATAAAAATTCCAAAAAAGTGACTTCATTTTTTGAAAAATTATTTTTTGCCCAAAATTGAATTTGTCCCTTTTGCGAAGATATCATAAATCGTAAGATTATATATGTATGTTTATAATGACTGACTACCGGTTATAAAGTAGAGCAGCGACAAAGGCTCACAACGTTCTCCCTCGTTTTTATATTGATTATGACAGTAATTTTTAGTTTCCGCGGTGCTGGATACCTAGCTTTAGGTGGTTTTTCCACTGTGGTTTAAGACAGCTGCTAGGGTGATTTTGGCCATTGTCATTTTTATACCCGGTACTCGAAGAGTATAGGGGTATATTAGATTTGTGGGGATAACGGTTGTGTGTAACGCACAGAAGGAAGCGTTTCCGACCCCATAAAGTATATATATTCTTGATCAGCATCAATAGCCGAGTCGATATAGCTATGTCTGTCTGTCCGTCCGTCTGTCCGTCCGTCCGTCCGTCCGTCTGTCCGTCTTCATTTGCGCCTATATCTCAGAGACTATTAAAGCTAGAGCAACCAAATTTTGTATCCAGTCTGCTTTGTGATCACACTACTCGAAATGTGTTTCAATATTTCGCCCCGCCCCTTTCCGCCCCCCCCAAAAAACGAAAATCTGTGGCGTACACAATTTTGCAAATACGAGAGAACTAAAAACGCAGAATCATAGAAAATTACCATTTCTATCAGAGTGTTGATTCTGGATCAGATTCGATCATTATTATAGCTACAATGAAGAAAACTATTTCGAAATTCATCATTCCCTCTCGCTTTCTCTCACACGCGGCCCCATCTGCTTTGCCAATTCGAATTTTTTGACGCCTAGTTCTCGGAGACTATAAAAGCTAGAGCAACCAAACTTTCTATCCAAGCTCCTGTGATATCAAACCAGCAAACCACACGTGTATTTCAAAATTTTGCCAAGCCCCTTTCCGCGCCTTTGCCGCGGCTCACAACGTTCCCCCTCGTTTTTCCATAAATTTAAAGCTCGATATGTGCGTTGGAAGGCATTTATTACAACATATAGTTATTTCTTTAATATATTTTTAATATTTAAATAAACGGTCACTTAGTGAAGGACAAGAATGCGGTATTCGAAGAAGATGTCTCGGATTTTTTTCGAACTCTTCCAAGACGTCTTCAAATACCGCATTCTTCTCCTTTATTAAATGACCGTGTGCACTCAACATACACAATCCTAAGAATAAAAACTTCAATTTTATATCTGTTGTTCGTTTAGAATATATGAATTACCATTCTGGCGTGAATCAGTCATCGTCATTTTGAGCCACCTCTTAACTCTTCTTAATGTACTGAATGTACCTTTCCACTATAGCTGTCGTACATGGAAGAGCTGGCAGAATTTCTAAGGCCATTTTAGCTTTTGGGTAGAATTCGGACTGTTTGTATGCGCAATTCAGGCCGGTAAATAGTGAGTACCACATATATATTTCTTATTCGATGCCGTGCAAATTGAAAGAATCACACGCTACAGAGAAGTTAGCATTTGCCTTCATTAAATTTAAATTTTTTAATATTACTAGTATAAAAGCAGATAAAAAAGCAGATAAATAAAATGCTGGACGATTTTGCTCTGGAAATCTTTTCTTCAGCGCATATACAAGATATTCAATATATGGCAAATATACTGCTCTCTGTTTGTTTGAGACGCCAAGCTTTTTTGGCACCTATTTTTGTCCAAAATAAAAGCAAGAATTATTCTAAATTTAAAAAAGTTTATTTATACTGGCGGCTAGCGGAAGCCGATTGCTTGCTCCTTGCCCGACCAGATAAATGAATCAATAAAGATAAAAAATGCAACCAATGTGCATAGAGTTTAGCAGATTACTCAATTTGGGCACTGTGGGCCAAGCAAGTTAGATCCGAAACGGTGACTGCAGAGAGAGAAAGCGCAGCAGCGTTGTCGAACATTAGCGTTTGCAGTGCATTGATTAACATTGACGAATCTTTAGATTAGTTACATCGGGTTTTAAGCAGAGCCACCGTCAAACAACTAACCGTCAACCGATTTTTCCAAACGCAGTCTTCACACAGACAAAACATAAAAAATTTGGTACACACGATCTCTCTCTAAGCGAAACACTTTTTTCGTTTCGCTTGTGTGTTTCACTCCGACTGTTTGGCTCTACCGAAAAAACGATTCGGTCTCTCAATAACCACAGATAGGGACACTTTTGAAAGAGCGGTCACTGCAAAACGGTCTTTGAAAGACCACTGCGCAATAAGTGTCTTCAAAAAGTGTTTTTTCTTGCTGTGTGCGAGAAAGAGAAAAGAATATTCCTGAGCAATTCATGTGCATAAATGTTATGTAGGAAAGCACAGGCGCTCGCATACATACAAACAGACTGTTTTCAGAAAGTGTCCGGTGAAAATAGTCCCTGAGAGAGCAAACCAAAGAGAACACAAAAAAAGTGTTTTAGTCTGAGAAGAACAGTTGTTGAGCGAAAATACTTTTGAATGTGTTCTTTCGCTCCATCGGTCGGTTCGGTCGGTTTTTTTCGGACACTTTAAAAAGGTTGACGGTTATTTGCGAGCTCTGGTTTTAAGTAAGGTCTTTTATTTTGCGGCTGGCCCGAACACTGGTAATAAATTGGCACAGATGTAAGTGGAGGATTTGAAATTAACTTACTTTTGAATATTTCATTAAAAACAACATGCACTGTAGATCTATGTATCTGAACTATGTGTATCACGTTCGACATATGTTCAAAGCTCATAATAATGTCCATATTTTTCGATTGCAAAATGTTTGTATCTTTGTATCTGACAAATGCAGCTATAAATCCGACTCAAACACTTTGTATCTGCAGCTAAACGTCTGGAAGATGTTAAGATTTCAAGTTCAAATTTTATAATTGTTTGCGGTATTTTTCCCCAAAATTCCGACTTTCAAAACTCAGGAAAAGTCGAAAAAACACTATTTTATGGCTTACATTAAGGCTGCAACCTTGCACATGATTTTCGAGATTCTGCAGGTGGTGGTGTTCTCCACATGCTGTCTGTTTTCATTTTGGCCTGCTTCTCCAGGTCGCTTTGTAGCGTCCTTAGGGAGACTGGCACGCTTTGGTACTCTCGTTTGCCAGCCCGACGCCTTCCTTAGCCAGAACGTTCGCCTCTTCGTATCCTTCGATGCCCTGGTGACTGGGAACCCAATAGATCTGCACTGACTTAGTCGTGCTTAGTGAGTCTTGTCTCTCCCTGCTTGCCAGGACAATTCTGGAACTGACCGTGGACGACTGCATGGATTTTATCGCCGCTTGGCTGTCAACGAATATGTTAACCGTATTGTATGGTCGCTCTGCGAGCTGAGTGACCTCTGCTACCTTCCTGATGGCGAAGACTTCCGCCTGGAATATGCTGTATCGGTCTGGTAGCTTATACGACGCCCTTATTTCAGGGTTCGCACAGTATAGGCCTGTTACTACTCCTTAATTCATCTTAGAGCCGTTAGTGTATATGTTGAGGCGTTGAGTCTGGTCCCGTCACGCTTTCCAGTCTTCGGGTCCCATAAAGAAGTTTGTTTTTACTTTAAGGCACATTTGGGGGATCTTGGAGTCAGTGATACTGATCATGTCCATTCGAATTGAACTGTGCCCTAATCTTTGGGGAGACATGTTCCCCGACGTAATCAAGCGCTGTGCTGCCTTGCCTGCAGTCAGCCTAGCGTAGATGTCGAGGGGGTCGATTCCGAGTATGGTTTCGAGAGCTTTAGTTGGTGTTGATCCTGTGATACAGAGCAGAGCCTATCGCTGGGATAGTATCCGCGTTGATACTGAGTCCTACTTCATCTGCCCACTCAGATATCTCCCTAAGTGTTCTTTCCATTATGGAGCTGAGAGTCGATGGACATACACCCGTGATAAGTACGTTTATGTTGTCCGCATAAGCTGTTAGTTTTGGAGCCTTCCTCTCGAATCTCTAAATGAGGTTGTCGACCACCAGGTCCCACAGGAGGGGTTACAGAACTCCACCCTGGGGTGTGCCCCTACGTGCCTGTCTGACCATGGAAGCGGTGCCCCACTCAGATTGCACCCGTCTACAACCTAGAAGGTTTTTTATTCAGAGGTTGATTGCTGGGTGGGTGCTGGTTGCTTCTAGGCAGTCCATTATGGCTTCTGCAGCGACGTTATTAAATGTTCCGGATATATCTACGAATACTCCTAGTGCATATTTCTCAGTGTTGAGGTCTTTCTCGACAGTAGCTACTAACGAGTGTAGTGCTGTTTCCACCGATTTTTCCTTAGTGTAGGCGTGCTGGTTGGTTGACATCAGTCCCTTTACTTGGGTTCTGATGTGTCGAGCCAGCATCTTTTCTAATGTTTGCAGTAGATAAGAGGCTTATCGGTCTGTAACCCTTGGAACTCACATGGCTGTACTTTCCTGCTTTTGGGAGGAAGACAACTCTAGAGGTTCTCCATTGGATCGGAATATAGTCTGATCTTAGGTATGCTGCGTATATTGCGTGAAGCCATGGGGTGATCACCTCTTTGGTCACTTGCAGCATGACTGGGAATATTCCGTTCAGTCCAGGTGCTTTTATGCCCGGCAAGGAATCTATAGCCCATTGCATTTTCTTGGGGGTTTTTAGGTCTGTTGCTAGGTCCTGATGCGTTTCGGCATCGGTGACCTCGTTGCATCCTGGCAAGTGGGCCTCCATTAGTGCCGTTAGGGCTTCTTTGCTGCCCTCCGAACACTGTCCGTTGTCTAATCTGAGCTGACTTTCTACTGTGGGTTTCTTTGACAGCAGTTTCCCGAGTCTAGCCGTTTCAGGCACTTTCTCAATATTGGAGCAGAAGTTCCTCCATGAGCTGCGTTATGCCTTACGTATTTCCTTCTTGTACTTCATTAGTAGAGTCTTGTATTCCTCGTTGATGTTCTCATCGTTCGCCAGTTTAGCCAACTTGAAAAATTCCTTGATAGGAAACTTAAGTAATGTGAAAAATAGAAGCACTACCTCTGAAGAAAAATACTTAATTTTTAAAAAATTCTTTAAAAAACGAGGGGGAACGTTGTGGCCGCGGCTCTACCTTATACCCGGTACTCAGTCAGTATATACATACATAAATTTATGAGCCTACGATTTATGAAATTTATTATATGTTCTCAAAAGGGACGAAAATAATATTTAAAATAAAAAAAGAAGTTAAAGTTTATACATGTTTCCATTTTTGTTTACACATGCTTTGTATATCTGCTTCTACATTTCTACGTGACATGTATAACTACATATTCGAAACGTACAAGTGTTTGCGAGAGAGAGAGAGAGAGAGAGAGGGAATGAGTAAGCGCTTGGCAGACGTTGCGTAGCCACTGAAATTTAATTTGTTCCTTCTGTCCATAATAATGTTCCGACCTGATCCAGATTCGGCAATCTGTTGGACACGGTCATTTTAGATGATTCTGTGTTTTTCGTTTCCTCGTACCTTAAAAATTGTGGATTCCACAGATTTTCGTTCTTTGTGGAGGCGGAAAGGGGCGTGGCAAAATTTTGAAATACACTTGTGGTTTGCTGGTTTGATATCACAGGAGTTTGGATAGAAAGTTTGGTTGCTCTAGCTTTTGTAGTCTCCGAGAACTAGGCGTCAAAAAATTCGAATTGGCAAAGCAGATGGGGCCGCGTGTGAGAGAGAGTGAGAGGGAATGATGAATTTCGAAATAGTTTTCTTCATTGTAGCTATAATAATGATCCAATCTGATCCAGAATCAACTCTCTGATAGAAATGGTCATTCTCTATGACTCTGCGTTTTTAGTTTTCTCGTATCTTCAACATTGTGCACGCCACAGACTTTCGTCCTTTGTGGGGGCGGGGCGAAATATTGAAATACATTTGGAGTAGTGTGATCACACAGGAGACTGGATACAAAACTTGGTTGCTATAGCTGAAATAGTTTCAGAGATATAGGCGCAAATGAAGACGGACAGACGGACGGACGGACAGACGGACGGACAGACAGACATAGCTATATCGACTTGGCTATTGATGCTGATCAAGAATATATATACTTTATGGGGTCGGAAACGCTTCCTTCTGTGCGTTACACACAACCGTTATCCCCACAAATCTAATATACCCCTATACTCTTCGAGTACCGGGTATAAAAAAACTAAACCATAAAAAAACCATAATTGTTTAAAAAAATTGAAATCTACAAGTTTATTACAAAAAGTCATTTTGGGCCACAGCGGAAACAAAAAGTTGAATTTTGTTGAGTAGCGAATTTGTGGCATGCACAATTTTGAAGATACAAAAAAAACTAAAAAAGCAAAATCATAGAGAATGGGAATCAGAGTGTTGAATCTGGATCAGCTCGGATTATTAATGCATCCATAATGAAGAAAAGCATTTCGGTATGAATCGTTGCCTCTCGCTTACTCTTACACGTCACCCCGTATGCTTTGCTCGTTCTCCTTTTTGACGCATAGTTCTTGGAGACTATAAGAGACTCATGTGATAGCAATTCAGCTCTACAGTATTTCAAAATTGTGCACGCCCCTTCCGCTGCACAATAACCGTATCTGCCATACTATGCTATAGGTAAAGAGTTATATATCCTTTTCTATGAATAGCTAGAAGGCAAAAAGGTATAATTTGTTCTGAACCAATTGGTGACAATTACGGCGTGTTGGTGACAATTGCAGCGAGCGAATCGCGATAGCTGGATGCTGGGATTATACAACTATATATACAGAATTAGTCGAAAGTAGAACAGAATCCCCAATACCGGAGTTGTTAACATAAGACGAACGATGAGATAATTGCGACTGATGAGCGAGTCTTGACGTTATAAAATTTGCCTGGATGCAGAATACCAAACGGCACGACATGGGATCAGTTTTCCATAACGATCTGTGACATGGACGAGGGCAGTGTGCAGCAACACGTTTCGGCAAGGCTGCGATTTCTCGTTTGAGAGGGGAGGGCTAGCAGAAACGCTTGCTAGCGGGATTGCTGGCTCGATTCCTTGGTCGGTGAAGAAGAAGATTATGCAGAAGTGCTCAATTGGATGTGGAGGAGCGTACGATGTTTGGCAATGCCTTTAAGATCCTTACCTGCACCTTTGCAACTTATGGCCTTTGTTGAGTCAGTTTAAACATAAGCCCGCTTCTTTGCTTCTTTATTTCGAATAGAATACCTGCCATCTAGATATGTAATGCTGGCAGGAATTGAAGAGGTTACATGTGGAGTTAGGATGTTCGCTAGTGGAGGCGATAAGGGTGCTAAGTTCATTTTCTCCCACCTGCTGGCCAGGAGTTGTTACCATAGCCGATGCCAAATTCTCCAGCATCCGACACTTCGCTTCCAAGAATGAGGACATGTCTGACCAAAAAGGCAATCTTGAGGTCGGCAGGCTCTCCTCCCATTTCACCTGCGTTTTGTGGTCCAATTTCTTGCTTATGATGTAAACCAGCAACCCATCCGAAATCTCCGGAGGCGTTGCCAAGGTCCGAAGAGCACGTAAGTGCGCATTGCTCTTGTCGCTGAGCGCACGCAAGCCGCTGGCTGAGCCCTTCTCCACCCCTTGCAGACCGAAAATAGCCTCGACGTGTGCCTGAATATGCATAAGCTTATTATCAAATCGCAACTTTAATAAATTGAAAGCCTCGTCGTAATTTTCCTCAGACAATTCCAAAGATCGAATCGTGTCCAGCGCAGCTCCATGTAGGCATCCACGGAGATACTGGAATTTCTCGATGACCGGTATTCGCGAATCCTTGTGCACCATGGTCGTAAACATCGAGTGGAATTCTGGCCAATCCATATAGTCTCCAATAAATTGGGGAAGCTGCAACTCGGGCAGTCGAGAACGGCCTATAATATCATAGGCAAACGCAGATGAATGCTCCTCGAGAGGGTGCCGTGCCGTGGAATGCGCAGCATTTACCGTGCGAGAGACCGCCAACTCCCGTGACAGCTTGGATCTGACCTTGATGTAAATATTGGCAAAGTCCAGTCGGGCGTCATTGGCCAACTGCAGTAAGTCTAGCCTTTCAAGGCTCGTTTGAGCGACACCAAAATCCGCATTCATTTGCTCGATCTGCTCTATGCGAGCTTGAAGCTCCGTTTTATCCAGATCAGCCAGCTCTTCCTTGGTGAGAAACCTGTCCATGGCATTTAATTGACGAGCGATTGCCTCCGCCTTTTGCCTATAAAAATCAATGTCACTAGGCATTACCGCGTTCGGGACATTATTTGGCTCAGGTTGTGCCATGTTGGAGTTTTTCAAAGTCACGAGAGGAAAGACACCCTGTATACGTATAAAACGAAAACCGCGAGAACCGCAAGCAAAGGGATTACAGCTAATCGAGCTAGCTGTGCGAGCTGTCCGATTCCGCTTTGTGCTACGTTCGTATGTATTGGTTAGTTCACTGCACTGCCCAATGCACTGCACTGTACTGCCGCGACGAAAAACTGTAAAGCCAGCAACAGTACAAATATGTATATAGGTTTTGGAACCGAATTGTGCGCAAAACGCCGAAAATTTTGTTGAGGCTTTCGAATGCTATGTAATTGACTCCGCTATTCAGACCATCACGTCGGGGTCATCAAATTTTATGTGGGGATAATGCTTTTTATCCCCGATCGGCCGAATAATTATTTACAATAAATAAAACGCGGCGCAGAAATAAAATTACGAATGTTCTTTAATGGGTGATGTCTAAACGGCGAGTGGCCCTTGCTTGCCCTTCCCATAGCTAGCATTGTCGCTACGATCGCTGAGCGCAGCTTCTCTTCGTTCGGCAAACATAGATAACGCCGAACATAGATAACGAAGAGAAGAGCGTGCTTTGAGAGAACGTTTAGCAGGGCAAGCAAGTGCAAGAATTTACAGAATATGTACATATGTATGAATATTTAGCAAGGCAAATATGCGGCTGAAGCCCAATAAATAGCTGCTGTTTGGCAAGCCGCTATTCGGTGGGAATCTGCCCCGAACATTCACCCCCCGTTGGAAGGCAAAGGCTTTCAACAGATCCACCCTGAAGGGGCAGGAGCGCTATCTTTCTAACGGCCTTTTTGAAGAGTCCTCTTTGGGCGTGGATGACGGCCTTGATATTGACTGATGCTGCGATGAGTCCCGTGTAGATCGTCAAATGCAGCAATCGGCGCTTCATGTCGAAAATGGTTTGTGGAGGGCACGTCCAAGTCATCGGGAATTTCTGTAATTTCATGAAATGGCGGGGAATTTAGCAAGGTAGAAATTTTAGAAGTTGATGTTCGAATTTTGTTAAGTATGGATATAAAACCCTTTGCTGTATCGGTAAGGTCACGCTGCAGTTCCTGCATTTGGCGCTTATATAGAGCAATGTCCTGAACGAGACCTATCTTCGCCAACTTTGTCCCAAACTTGGCCTTAAGCTCCTGATTCTCCGATCGCAGTTTTTCCGCCTGCTCCTGGCACTCGTACAACTGCTGCCCGCGTTGCTGATCTCGATCGGCCGAATCCTGGCGCCGTTGAGCCAGCTTGCGGTAGTCCAGCCTTGTGGGACTAAAATCGTGAGCGAAGATGTGAGGGGAACCTTCAGAAACAGCTAACGCTGTTTTATTAACCTCTGCGCTGCTTATGCTTCCTAACGCTATCCAACCAAGCTTTGTCCTTTGAAATGTTGGCAGTTGCGTCGACGGCCGTATCTGTTCGACGCACAATAGGTCGAAGAATAGGCCAGCTCCTATCAGCAAATCGACTTGTTGGGGCTTGAAGAACTTAGGGTCAGCTAGCTTCACATTTTTCGGAATTGGCCAATCCTTTGCATCCAGGTTAAAGTTGGGCTGCCTTTCCGTTATTGAGTTGGTGACAATTGCAGCGAGCGAATCGCGATAGCTTGCGTCCTGGGATTGTACAACTATATGCACAGAGTTGGTCGAAGGTAGAATAGATCTCCCAATACCGGAGATGTTAAAATGAGACGAGTGATGAGATAATTGCAACTGATTAGCAAGTCTTGACGTTATGAAATTTGCCTGCGATGCAGAATCTAAGATGGCACGACATGGGATCAGCTTTCCATAACGATCTGTGATATGGACGAGGGCGGTAGGTAGCAACACGTTTTGGCAAGGCTGCGATTTCTGGTTGGAGGGGGGAGGACTAGAAGAACCGCTTGCTAGAAGGACAGCTGCGGCGCGTTGCTGGCTCAATTCCTCGGTCGGTGATGAGGAAGATGATGCAGCAGCGCTCGATTGGATGTGGAGCAGCGTATGATGCTTGTACAGGCAATGCCTGCAAGATCCTGACCTGCACCTCTGCAATTCATGGCCCTTGTTGAGGCAGTTTAAACACAAGTGCCGCTTCTTTGCTTCTTTATATCGATCATAAGAAGGGAGTTTTAGGAATGCCTGACATCTAGATATGTAATGCTGACAGGAATTGCAATAGGTACATGTAGGGCTAGGATGGTCGCTAGTGGAGGCGATAAGGGTGCTAAGTTCATTTTCTCCCACCTGCTGGCTAAGACTTGATACCATAACCGATGCCAAATTCTCCAGCATCCGACACTTCACTTCCAAGAATGAGCACTTTTCTGACTAGAGAGGCTCTGCTCCCATTTTACCTGCGTCTTGTGTCCCAATTTCTTGCTAATGATGAACCAACAACCCTTCCAAAATCTCCTGAGGTGTTGCCAAGGTCCGAAGAGCACGTAAGTGCGCATTGCTCTTGTCGCTGAGCGCACGCAAGCCGCTGGCTGAGCCCTTCTCCACCCCTTGCAGACCGAAAATAGCCTCGACGTGTGCCTGAAAATGCATAAGCTTATTATCAAATCGCAACTTTAATAAATTGAAAGCCTCGTCGTAATTTTCCTCAGAAATTGTGCAACCCCTTTTGAACCATTGTCGTCAAAAACGAGTGGGTTCTGGCCAAGCCATATAGTCTCCACTTAATCGAGGAAGCTGCAACTCGGGCAATCGAGAACGGCTTATAATGTCATAGGCAAACAAATATGAATGATTTTCACGGTGTTCACGGGCCGTTAGATAACGGCGTTTTCTTTTCCTGTCCTCTGCCGGTCGCTGTCCGTTCTCTCGTCTGGATAACGGCGTTTTATTCTGTCCTCTGCCAGTCTCTGTCTGTTCGCTGAGTTTTCGCTCTATTTTGGCGTGGGCGAGTCGATGGGATCGCGTTATCTCTTGGCGGCGTGGGTTATGTTGCTAGGCTCTCTCTCCGTCGTTGGTGTTGGCTGTGCGGCTTGACTCCCTTTCTCTGTCGTTGGTTTGAGTGCGGCTGGACCCTCTCTCTGCCGTGTGAGTGGGCGGCTGTGCTCTCTCTTTCATTGGTGTTGGCTAGGGATGGCACTTTTATTATAGTGCTCGTGACCGTGGTCGTGGCACAATCCCTCCAACAACCCTCCCTTCTTGTATTGTACAAAATTGATTTATTTGCACTCGAGTCTTCGGTTCCGTCAATTATGTGTTGAATTAATGCTAATTCCTTCATTTGCAAAAATGATTATTGTAAACTCTTATTTTTCTAAATTTTTCAGTTAGCCATCATCATACGTAGTTTAGCTCTATTTGTCGTCGTTCTAAATTCAAGGAATATCGCGTTTTTTAAATTTTTCCAACTCGATATGTCGCCATCACTATTATTGGCAAACATTTTCAGTGTCTCTTTTAACGATCGTTTTGCGAAAATAAATTTCACAGCTTGTTCTAGTACATAATTGTTCGCATTTCCGTAAACTCTTTAATACAAGTGTATTTCAAAATTTTGACACGCCACCTTTCGCCCCCACAAGGGACGAAAATCCACAATTTTTAAGACACGAGAAAACCAAAAACGAAGAATCATGGAAAATGACCGTGTCTAACAGGTTGCCGAATCTGGATCAGGTCGAAAAATTATTATGGACAGAATGAACAAATTAAATTTCAGTGGCTTGGCAACGCCTTTCATGCGCGTACTCATTCCCTCTCTCTTTCTCGTACACACTTACACGAACCACATATGTGTAAAGACGAATATGTAGATGTCAAATGTAGAGAAGACATAAATAACATATGTTAACCAAAATGGAAACAGATAACATTTAATATATAAAAATTTGAAGAATGGTTCAACTTAATTTTTAAACATTTTTTTTTATATCATAAGATTACATACATTGTATATTCTGACTGAGTCCCGGCTATAAAGTTAAGCCGCGTCTCAAAACGTTCCCCTCGTTAAAATTATAATAAGTTTTAAACGAAAATATAAATATAAATAGAACGCTCCAAACCCCTCCTCTCCCACCTTCCACGTCGCCTCCTGCTCGTCGGAAAATACTTTGTGAAAAAATTAAACTCTTTTCTTTTGATTTTGACTTGTTTATTAAAGTAACAAAGTTTAGTAAAATTAAATTTTAATGGTATGATAATGATGATAGCAAATTTTAATTTATTAAAAATAGTTAAAAAAAAAAAAATTGATTGAACATTATTCAAGTAAATCAAAAGTGATTTTACGTAGCAACTTTGCAAGGTAATTTTCGTTGACCTGTGATAAAAGGATCTGAGCTCAAAGTCCACACGACTTTTTCGATGCCAAAAATGACTTTTTCTGATAGATTTGGATGTTTAAAAATGTTTAAAGAATGTTTTTTTTTCAGTTTTTATTTTTCTAAGGTTTTTAAAAAATCTGGTATTTTTTGTCATACGTAGTGCTTCTATTTTTCACATAACTTAAGTTTTATACAACTGGTTGTTTTGAACTTTGCAGTTTAAAAAAGCTAACAAATGCTATAAATCCGGGCCACACACTTTGTAGCTGTAGACTTAACGTCTAGAAGATATTATTGGTGTGTTGGTGCACGCACGAATATTCCCGAAAGTGTGTGTAACTTCACGGTTGGGATACGTTAAAAATTGCAAAAATTAAAATTAAAAGTGCTCATCAACCAAGTGGACCTGCACGAAAGGTTCAACTGTACAAGAAATTGCTAAGCAAGCGCATGGATCAAAGGCAAAGCATTTCAAGTTAAATTAATGAGTTCGTGGATATTCTTGATGGCCTTGGGTCAGTAGGAATCAAGCTAAACGATAAACTGCGCGAAAATGTGTTATTGTCAAGCCTTCCAAAACAATTTTGTAGTCACTATAGAGACGCGACAGTCTGCTAACGTTTGACGTTCTGTGCGTAAAATTGAAGGAAGAAGGCGAGCGAAAGGGAAACGCAGAAGATCAAAAGGAATACGTGAAAGCATTTAACGCAATACCCATGCTGGTCGCGAAGAGAGCGCAAAAGAAGAGAAACAATAATATGATATGTTTTATGTGTGGTGAGCGCGGGCATATGAAGGCTCAGTGTAAGAGAGAGAGCGCAAATGTGGAAAAGGCAGCAAAAGGGGAAAACAAGCAGTGCAGTCTATTAAATGCGTTGGACGCAGATAATTTGAAAAAGAGTATGTGGTGTTTGGATAGTGGTGCCACAGGCCACATGTGTTGTGCGAAACAGTTCTTGACAAAGTTGGAGAATCACACAGAATGATTGGTCTGGCTGACTCCGAGTTTCTAAAAGAAGAAGGAAAAGGGGAAGTAGAGCTGATGACAGAGATATGCACGCTGCTGTTAAAAAATGTTCTCTATGTGCCCAAAATGAATGGAAATTTGTTCTCCGTAAGCAGCGCTGTAAAGAATTAATATTTCGTGACTTTTGGAAAAGAACATGCAAGTAATACAAAAAGGCGAATGTATTGTAAAGGCAAAAAGAGTTGGAAACTTGTATATGCTTCGAAGAAAACAAAATAACTGTTTTGAGGTGGTTAAGGCTGATGGTGCCCTGTGGCACAAACGGTACGGCCACTTGAATATCAGCAGAATGAAAAACTTGATCAGCAAAGTTAATGGTACGCGGCATTGAAAATATGGTTTTCCCGGCGAATATGAATTGAAAAACATGTATGGTCAGCAAGAATCATGTGCAACCATTTCCTGTTGCACAGAAACACACACAGTCGCTTGCTGGATCGAAGATTAGAAACTTCATCGAAGACAAATCAAGGCGAACTATTGCAAGCTCACGGAATGGATAAATGTAAATGTACTCCGTTGGATGCGGGGTTCCAGGTGGATTGTACTAATGGGCAGTGGCAAAAGGTTGATCTTGTCAAGTATCAATCCGTGATTGGTGTGGCTGGCCCAGAGGAACAAAGATCCGCACGCAGAGCATCTGGCTGGTGTGAAGCACGTTTTGAGGTTCTTGGCAGTGACGATGAATTTTAAAGCACGGGGCAGAAAATATGGCACTGTCGGCTGCGTGTAAGGAGTCTATAGTCTTACGTTGCTTAATTATCAACTTAATTACTTAATCAACTTAATTATCAACTACCTTAAATGGCGATATTTTGAGCGCACAAGAGCTGGCTAGGAGCCCAGTTCATCATTTAAGGACCAAGCTTATTGATATTAGGCATCACTTTGTACGTCAGGTTGTAGAAGAAGGTCAAGTTAACTTAAAGTATGATAGTAAAACAGATAAGATTGCAGATATCTTTACCAACAATCTCCCTAAGAGAAAGCATGTCGAATTTACAAAATTGTTAAATTTAAATTGAATTAAGTGGAATTTGAAAAAATGCACGCATATGAGTAAGCGTATGAGAGAGAGACGTGACGAGACAATTTTCACTTATCTCCTTTTGATTTTCCTTCTTTCGGTCTCTATCTGCCTGCGAGCAGAGCGTTGTATTTAGTCACAAATAAACCTTACAAATGATTGGTTGCGTGTTTACTTGTCGGTACAAAAAACTTCCATTGCTACGGCTGCGAAATTCTGTCCAATAACCTGGGCATGTGTTTGTTTTGTGATTCGTTTTTAGAAAATTAACGCACATTTTTTGCATTTACTCTCAATTAAATCGTTCTGCGTTCTAAGAAACTTCGAGCCTATGGCTTGCCTTCTTACAAAATGAACGTAAAGCTGCTCGTGTAAGTTCTGTGTTCGCTGATGCACATGCCGATCCTTTTGGCTTTTTTTTTTATTGTTTGTGGTTTCTTACCGCTACCTAAACTGGTTTTAACCATGCTCTTTGCACCTCTTTTTTGCGTGTTAGGTACGACTTCATGTCAGACCCTTCTTTTACTGTGTTCTCATTCTCCGCATGGATGCTGAAGTGGACTTCTTTTGCTTAAGTTCACAGTGATTTGATCAAATCACTTGAAGATCCTCCTTCCTCCCGCCTCTGAAAACAGATTATGTTTTGTGGAATCTATTGCGGTGACACACCGAAGTCCGTTTTCTGTAATCTTCCCCTGACTGCTGGTTCGAATCGTTTTCTCTAAGGATGGCTTGACTTTCCCCATGATTGCTTAATGCCTGCCATAGTTTGTCAATGCTCTCAGTAAAGATCGCAACTATTTTTCATATGTCTAACGTAGGTCGTTACAGATATTGATATATTCTTCAGTTTTATCTTCATCCTGTATTGTGGAGTTATTTCTGTTGAAATGATTCCATTCATTTTCGAGTACCCAAATCTTGGCATGAAAGTATGAAGCTATTGACTTTCTCGCCAATATCTTCATTTATATTGAATGCCTCTGTGACGGAGGCTTGTTCCTCCTCTAGATTATCTGTTCTGTCAATTCGTTATTTAATTCCTCTCAACTTGAACCAGTTGGAATGTGGATAGGGTATCCTGCAGAGCGCAGATGAATGCCTGAAGACACTTCGACAGCCTCTGATTCTGATGTTTCTGATACCGATTTTATTCAATACAAATAAAAAAAAATAGTTAAATATTAAAAAAACTAATTCATGTGACAGTAATGATTTGCACCAGTGTTTTTGAAATCTGAGGTGCGATCGCATTGTCAGCAGAATTCGCTGCCGAGGCGGTTGGTTGTTAAATCAGCTATAATTCTGAGTCGTGATTTTTTCTGTTAAACAGCTCAACTTTATTTGTTCTGATAAAAGTGTCATGTGTATATTGCTTATTCATAATTCTTCGACTAATATTATACCTAAAACGACGCCTTATATATAACGCAATAAATATTTTTGTTCATTAATTTCTGTTTCTAAAGTCCAAATTTTTGAAATAAACTCGTGCGGGTTTGATATCACAGGAGTTTGGATAGCAAATTTGGTTGCTCTAGCTCTTAAAGAGTCTGAGAACTAGGCGTCAAAAAATATGAATGGCCAAAGCAGATGGGGTCGCGTGTGAGAGAGAGCGAGAGGGACCGATGACTTTCGAAATGGGTTTCTTCATTGTAGCTATAATAATAATTCGATCTGATCCAGATCCAGATCCAACACTCTGATAAAAATAGTCATTCTCTATGATTCTGCGTTTAGTTTTCTCGTATATTTAAAATTGTGGAAAGGGGAAAGCGGAAAGGGGAATTTTGCAACACATTTAAATTAGATAGGATAGGATAGGATATAAGACTTGGTTGCTCTAGCTTTAATAGTCTCTGAGATTTAGGCGCTAGTGAAGGCGTACAGACGGACAGACAGACATGGCTATATCGACTGGGCTATTGATGCTGATCAAGAATATATATACTTTGAAAATACTTTGGTTGGAAACGCTTCCTTCTGGGCGTTACACACATCCGTTATAACCACAAATCTAATACACCCCTATACTCTTCGAGTACCGGGTATAAAAATAATGGAACATTTGAAAATGCTCTCCGCGCTGTATTGTCATCGTTAGAATTTACAGAACCGTTCTGTCTTCGTTTGTTTATATGTAACCCCTTTTCAGACCAAAGTTTTATTTCAAATGGCTTTACATGCCTCTTTTGCGAGTCTAAAAGTGCTTCGAATTCAAAATGTGATCCCGACTTTCTTTAGTAAACACTATTTTTAGCAGTTGCAATATTTAACGGATTGTGGGTACTGGTTTCTCCAAACAATTCGCCCATGCTGATCACTATTTGGAGTGAAATTAGTGAGTGAAAGCCATAGCTCACTGATAGCTTTAATTTTTTTTTGTATTGTAAGAAAAATTGTGATACGGAGCGGGCCGAGCGGATTTCCTTACCAAGTTGGGAAGGTGGAACGATTGGGAAGGCATCAGCTAAGGGTATCTTCCCTTCTCTGGTGCCATATGAGAGCAATATCTGAATATCCATAGACTTACAATTAATTTGTCTAATTAACAAACAAATTATGTTTTAAATCTTTATTGAAATTCTCTACATTTTCTAGGCATCTTAATTCCGAACATGGATTGGATGATCGGTCAACTGCTCAAGCTCGTGTACAAATGCAAGTTGTTTCTCAATTGGAATCTCACCTGCAAAAAGAAAGAGATCGCTTGCAAGCTATGATGCACCACTTATATCTGTCTAAGCAACTTTTATCGCCAACAAAATTGGATCGAAAGGTATTGTCTGAAATCACAATTTTTTCCAGTCGGTTGAAAATCGTTAATAATCACTTACATATTTATTTTATTTATATCATAGGTATCACTTACCAGTATCTACATATGGGCATTTCTTTCAAGAGGTCCACCGAAGCAAAGAAATAAAATTCAATAAAAACGCATTTGAATATAGTATTCTCCGGATATTATTTTTTAAAGATATTGAAAATTCGCCAATTGAATTAATTGACATACAATTTCATGAACTTTAATTTCAAAACCTATTAAAATTAGCAAAAGTTCGCTTGTTTTGTATTTTTTTGTCATGTTTTCCATTATTATTTTCGCCTATAAGAAAGGTGATTCTTGACAAAAGTTTTTCCTCAAAGTCTCTTTTACATATTGATCTATCTAAAAAAAAACGCAGAAAATTTCCTCAATATCGGCTAACGGAATTTTTGTAAAATTTATAAAGCCAAGAAATTTTTGTCCCGTGCGACATGTTCCATACGACAGATGCTTAAATTAAATTTAAAAAAAACTACAAGCCATACATGCTTCAAATTATAACCATCTTAAAAAGTCATCAATGCAGAATATTAATCTGAAATTCACATAAATTTATCGCTTTAGCTTTCGCTGAAATCTGAGTTTGAATTGGTCACCGCGAAATCCACGAAATCCGCGAAATCAGAGAAATGCCCATATGTACTCTAATAGCACTGGGATAAAAAATTGCCCGTTGTGAGCCGCGGCAAAGGCCGCGTCTCTACCTTATACCGGATACTCAGACAGTAAAAACATACATTGATGAGCTTACGATTTATGAAATTTATTATATATTCGCAAAAGAGACGAATTAAATTTTGGGCAAAAATAATTGTCGGGTTCCGCAACCCAACATTGGGAGACTTTATGGAAACATTATAGCCAGTGAAGCAGCAGTAAATGAAATTCCCTTTTTTTATATATTTATTGTTTGTACTGCCCACTACTCTGCACATTTTACAGACATACATATATATGCATATAAGCTCGCGCACGGCAGCAGCCTACCCAGCCGTTCTCTCGACTTCTTTCCTTCTTTCTTTCGACTTTTCTATCGCTCTATCGATCTTTCGTCTTCGCTATTTATCTCCCCTCTGGATCTGTCGCACTCTCGCTTGCAGTTGGGCACGGGTGTTTTTTTTTTTTAATTCTGAACGTCAATATATTCCTTGTAAATGGAACTTTCATTTTACTTATATATATAACTTATCTAAGACCAAAACCTGATTTATTTATAATTTATTATGCTAGGGAGGATCGTGGAGAGTAGTAGCTGTAGGCTACTCCCTGCGGTACGGCCGCGAAGCATTGCTTCGCAGGGACGATGGTTCCTCATGGTTGCTCTCCCTTCTAGATCTCTCGCATCTGCGCAGTTCCGCCATCGAGGTTGCGGAAAAATTGTTCCACGCCGTCCATATTGCGGGGTCTCATTATTGATTCTACCAGATTCTTGGGCGTAAGTTGGCTGGCCACTGCATGCCATAGCTCCCGCCTTATGCCATCGAAGCGTCCACATACAAAAATGCTGTGCTCCGCGTCTTCTGCGACACTAGCATACCACCTGCAGTGTGGCGAGCTCTCGTGGCCGAATCTCCACAGGTACTGGCTAAAGAAGCAGCTGTGTGGTGTAGTAGTTGACCGCGTCGTGCTTTCTGTTCATCCAGGCTCAAATTTTAGGGATGAGACGGTGGGTCCACCTGCCGTTATCCGTAGTGTCCCATCGCCTTTGCCATTCTCGGAGGCTCTCCTCTCTGGCCTGCTTGCCCGCTGACCTTCTTTCAACGCCTGCACGGGTAGTATCTGCCACCGTCTTCTCCTCCAAGATCATTAGGTCGATCGGAACCACTCCTGCTATGACCAGTGTAGCATCTCCTGACATGGTCCGACAGGCCCAGCAGATGCGTAGCGCGCATAGTCGGTGTATGGATTTTACACCCCTGGCGTACCTGGATGCTATCCGCCCAGACTGCCGCAGGGTATGTGATGGCTGAACGGACGACGCTGATCAGCAGAACTCGTCTCTCCTGTCTTGGTCCCCGATTGTCCAGCAGCATTCGAAACCGAAGCCGGAGCCGCTTTCTCCTGCACGAAGCTCAGATGCTCCAGGAAACAGAGCCTAGTGTCGATCATAACGCCTATATAGCGGATGGCTCGTTTCGACGCTATGGTCTGGTCTCCCACTCTAATGTGAGCGGTCTCCACTATCGATCGGGACTGACCAGTACTGCCTGCGTTTTGTGAGCCGATAACTCCAGCACCGCCGGTATTTATATGATCGAAAGGAAAAAGTAAAGGAAAGAGGAAGGAAAAAAAGAAAGAAAAAAGTAAAGAAAAAAGAAGGAGAAAAGAAGAAATGAAGTAAAGAGTGAGGGGCGGAAGGGAGTTCGACATCCACAGATGTTGTGTGGCTTTTGTATGTACCCTACCCTACCAATGAGCACGTCTTTGAACCGAGTATGTTCAAGTGCTCCCTTAGGTTCTGCAGTTACGGGAAGAGTGGCATTAAATCCGATTTTACGTCTACTCGACGACTAAGTTCATATCAAAAACCCACAATGTACCAATAGATATTAATTTCATTATAATGTATTTTAGTTCAATTTCAGTTAACGGTCCCTACTTTCCATTATTCATTGCTATCCAAAATATCCGAAAACCAAACGGTTTAATCGTGACTTATTCTAAATTTTGCCGACGAAAATATACATGTATATACGGGTTGGGGCTTATAGTAGTGAGACATTCAATAGTAGGAATATTCGATATATGATGTGATATTAACCCAATAATGCGAGTATGGTAATCAGTTTAAAGATAATGTTCGAGGTTACAATATCGAGTAATCATTATAAGCCTTTTTCCAATCATGGTAAGCCTAGTAATTATAGTAATTCAGCCAATCTCTTATATCATAGTAATCCTTTTCTTTTTCGTAGGAATCTTTTAAAGGTAGTAAATCTAAAAATCGTGGTAATCCTAGTGATTCTCTAAAGCACCGGATAGTTCTTAATCGTAGAATTCCTTTTAATCATAGTTAACATAATTAATCCTGGAAATTTTTGTTAATCATAAGAATCCATTTTTATACCCGGTACTCGAAGAGTATAGGGGTATATTAGATTTGTGGGGATAACGGTTGTGTGTAACGCCCAGAAGGAAGCGTTTCCGACCCCATAAAGTATATATATTCTTGATCAGCATCAATAGCCGAGTCGATATAGCTATGTCTGTCTGTCCGTCCGTCTGTCCGTCCGTCCGTCCGTCTGTCCGTCTTCATTTGCGCCTATATCTCTGAAACTATTTCAGCTAGAGCAACCAAGTTTTGTATCCAGTTTCCTGAATCATCACACTAGTCCAAATGTATTTCAAAATTTCGCACCGCCCCCTTCCGCCGTGGCGTATACAATTTTAAAGATACAAGAAAAATAAATACGCAGAAACGTAGAGAATGATCTTTTCTATCAGAGTGTTGATTCTGGATCAGATCGGATCATTATTATACCTACAATGAAGAAAACCATTTCGAAAGTCATCATTCCCTCTCGCTCTCTCTCACACGCGACCCCATCCGCTTTGCTTATTCGTATTTTGTGTCGCCTAGTTCTCAGAGACTATAAAAGCTTGAGCAACCAAACTTTCTATCCAAGCTCCTGTGATACCAAACCAGCACGAGTTTGTTTTAAAATTTTGCCACGCCCCTTTCCGCCCCCACAAAAGACGAAAATCTGTGAAATCCACAATTTTTAGGATAAATGAAAACCAAAAACGTAGAATAATGGGAAATTACCATATCTACCAGATTGCCGAATATGGATCAGGTCGGATCAATATTATGGCCAGAAGAAACAAATTACATTTCAGTGGCTACGTAACGCCTGCCAAGCGCTGACTCATTCCCTCTCTCTGTCGGAAACACTTGTACGTCTCAAATATGTAGTTAAGCATGTCATTTCGAAATTTAGAAGCAGAAGTAAAAATCACATGCAAACAAAATCGGAAACATGTATAATATTCCAAAAATTTACTTCATTTTTTGAAATAATATTTTTTGCCCATTTTTTTTTAATTTGTCCCTATTGCGAAAATATAAGAAATTGCATAAATCGCAAGCTCATATATGTATGTACATATGTATATACTGACTGAGTAACGGGTATAAGGTAGAGCCGCGGCCTTTGCAGCGGCTCACAACGCTCCCCCTCGTTTTTTTCTTTAATCGTAGAATTCTTTAAACCATAGTAAGATCGATCTCCCGACGGTGAAAGCTGTAAATTAGAGATTATTTGGAGAAGCCTGCTTGTCTTGAAACATATTTGACTACTTATCGCTTTGGATCCATGACCCACACAGATCCCTTACTTATCCTCCACTCTAAGGGTGTTCCTCAATCTTAATATTCAGTATTTTATAATTTTATCCTAAATGTCGAAGAGAGCGATTTTTATCGCCTGTTGAGTTCTGCGTCTGACTTCTCGGGATGCCTTGCTTTGTGTATAAACGTTGTTGTTTCCTGTACTTCTTTCTGCACTAGACGGCCGTAGCGGGACAATACCGAGGTGTTCTGCCGAAAACGCAGTTGGCTGAGTGGGCGAGTGGGAAGAGCGTCTGGAGCGGATCGCAATGGCGAGGCGCTCTGGCCGGGCGGTGGACTTGGCGCGGATCGCAATGGCGAGGCGCTCTGGCCGGGCGGTGGACTTGCCGCGGATAGCAGTGGCGAGGCGGTCTGGACGAGCGGTGAACTTGGCTTGGATCGCAGTGTAGAGGCGCGGTGGCCGGGCGATTGCCTGGGCACGGATCGCAGTGTAGAGGCGACCCCGGCCTAGAAGTAAACTGGGGCGTGGATTGCAGTGGCGAAGCGCTCTGGCCGAGCGGTAGACTTGGGCATGGATCGCAGTGGCGAGTCACTGTCCGGGGGACTGTCCGGTCTCGGAGGAATCCGTGGCACTTTATTCCGACCGCCGATGGCACACCTTTTTTGTCGATTTTTACTTTTCTGATTCTCGAGTTGAGGTCAGCCAACTGTCGTGGTCCAAATATCAGCCGGAAAAGGAAGTTTCTGGTCCCACCTGTCATCTGTCACGATCTCTTCACCCCTTTTCTTAGGTACCTTGACCTGTCAACTTCGGTCTCAGCAACCCTGCATGGCCCTACCCACGCGAAATAACCCTTGCGACTCTGCATTCGCCTGTTAAGACTCGAAATATTTCTACAGTTACGCAACACTTTTAATGTCGCTTCAGACCCACGTTACAAGGTCCCCCCCACAAAATCAGGCTAGGGGATCAACTATTCCCTAGACTGATCCTGCATGAAGCGACTTTTATTGGCGTATGTCCTTCGCGTGATAATTACTGCAAGTCCTCTAGCGCGTAATATGAAATCCCTATTTTCTTTCGAACTCTCGACTTTATAAAGGCCGGCCCAAATTTGGAATTGTACCCTGTCTGAATGCAACTCTGCTTGAAGTTAGGCCGAAAAACTTTCGCTCTCAAATTGTATCGTCGTTCGTTTCCTGTGTTCATTTTCTGACACCGAAGGCACGCCTCCTTACGCACTATGTCGAAAGAATCAGACCGATTGATTACTACGGAACAATCCTCCAATATTCCTAGCTTCCTGAGAAGTCCATACGTCGATCCGGCCATGATCATATTTTGACCGAAAGCCATATAATACGGGGTCGTCCCTATACTAGAGTGTATTCATTCGTCCCAATCCTTCTGGTCAGGGCGCAAATAAACCCGGATACCAGCAATCACTGAACGATTCACACGCTCTGATGCGTTTGCTTGGGGAGAATGAACTGCTGTTAGAGTATAAGTCACCTCGAAGGTTCGAAAAGGTTTCGAAAAGTTGTCAGACACAATAGTCTCAGGCCCATAGGACATAAACGACTCCTCTTCTAGGTACTTGACTACTACTACTTATCTTCCTCACTGCCTTCAAGTATATGTATTTCGAAGAGTGATCTAAAACGATGAAGATCCTAATACCTCCACGTGACCGGGGGTAAGGTCCAAGAAAATCAATGAAAAGTCTTTGAAAAAACCGAAGAGTTTCAGGCGCCTTTCCCATGGCTGGCCTCAACACACAATTTGGAGCCTTGGTGGCCTTACATACTTCCCAAGCGTTAATAGAAGCTTTTACATCAGCTACCAGTCCTGGGCAGTAATAATGCCTTCTTATCCGTTCGATTGTCTTGTGCATTCCTCCGTGGAAAGAAAGCGGATTATCGTGAGCACGCAACAACACGTCTAGAACCATGGTTTTAGGAATCCATAGTTTCCAAAAAAATTCGTCGTTTAATCGTTCTTTAGCCAAATGATCAGCTCGACGGTACACGTAACCTTCTTTAGCCCGTAAACCCGAAAAATGTTCCTGATTTGCTTTTACGTGCTCGAATAGCTCTAAGTAATCCTTGGATTGGAATTGATCGGATTTAAGATCCACCAATGGACCTTCTGGCAGCTCCACAGTTTCTATTGTCTCCTCGTTCACTCTCGATAAGGCATCAGGCACCACCTTTTTTGATCCTTTGCGGTGTTCGATTTTAAACCGGTATTGCTGTAACGATAGAGCCCATAGAGCTAGTCGAGAACTGAGATCGTTGTTGGACATTAGCCATTTCAGCGAAGAGTGATCGGTTATGATCGTAAAATCATGTCCTTCGACATAGGCTCGAAAATTCTTTAAGCAAACAATAGCCGCTAAACACTCTTCTTCTTTCACCGTGCAATTACGTTGAGTCTTATTCAACTTCTTTGACACGAACGCAATTGGACATTCGTCTCCCTCGTCAGACAGTTTCACTAAAACTCCACCCTAATACCACTTCCTGTCTGAGCAGCTTCTCTTTCTGGAGAATGATCCACTCCCATTTCTGAGCTATTTGCTGCCAACTTATTTTTTAGAACGAATTCCCAATTCGCTGTCGCTTTCTATCCGAAACCAACATTTAACATATAAAAAAAAAAAATCACAAAAAAAAAACCCAAAATGTTTCAGAAATATCAGAACTTATGTGATCTCAATCTGATTCAATGCCTTTCGTTTCCCTTCACTGCAGAATACCTCTCATTAGTCGATCTTTCCCTTCCTGTACAGTTAAATGTTTCAAGCGAACCGTGACTCCTGGGGTCAATCCGATTCCTTCAGATTTCTTCGCCAGGCGAAACCTTCCACTTGAGGGAACATGGTTATACGCACCACAATCGACGCGGACAGACAACTTATTATTGCTGGTTAATCTGTTTTCCAGCTTTCGACGGTACGGACTAATGCTTCCCTTAGATACCCAAACCAAACGAGTTTCTTTGCAACCGTGGTTAGAGGATCACTTGTAGGCTGATCCTCCACTTTCCAAAGCGATTGCTACAGAACCACCTCTGGTCTGGAAGTGAGAATCGGTGAGCGATGCCGTATTTCTTGCAGGGTCAGATGATCAACTATGGTCGAGTGCACTCTGCGTTCCACTGCTTGAATCTACTTGCTTCGCTTACAGGAAAAAAATTCTTTCTATCATCAAAGACCGCGGTTAGCAAGGAATATTATATTGCGTATTCACTCTAGCTATAATCCAGCAGCTTTTAAGCTTATTGATCAAATTAATTCTTCCTTTAAAGAAAGGGAAAAGAAAGCGGAAAGTATAGAAAAGAAAAGGAAAAAAAATTCGATAATCCATGAGTCCCATCGAATATTAGAACCTACTCAATCGGTCCCCACGTTGGGCGCCACTTTTAATATTATCAATAATCATAACTGTAACGTGCAACGGAGTCAGTGTTGTCGGCGGAGGTTCGATCTGTGCTGGCGGGCACGCTATTAATTTTCCGGCTCAGGCTCGTCGGCATTGGGGGTGGTGTTCTTGCCCACACAGATCGATTTCAGCTGAAATTAAATGAGGGGAGGAAGGGAGTTCGACATCCACAGATGTTGTGTGGCTTTTGTATGTACCCTACCCTACCAATGAGCACGTCTTTGAACCGAGTATGTTCAAGTGCTCCCTTAGGTTCTGCAGTTACGGGAAGAGTGGCATTAAATCCGATTTTACGTCTACTCGACGACTAAGTTCATATCAAAAACCCACAATGTACCAATAGATATTAATTTCATTATAATGTATTTTAGTTCAATTTCAGTTAACGGTCCCTACTTTCCATTATTCATTGCTATCCAAAATATCCGAAAACCAAACGGTTTAATCGTGACTTATTCTAAATTTTGCCGACGAAAATATACATGTATATACGGGTTGGGGCTTATAGTAGTGAGACATTCAATAGTAGGAATATTCGATATATGATGTGATATTAACCCAATAATGCGAGTATGGTAATCAGTTTAAAGATAATGTTCGAGGTTACAATATCGAGTAATCATTATAAGCCTTTTTCCAATTATGGTAAGCCTAGTAATTATAGTAATTCAGCCAATCTCTTAAATCATAGTAATCCTTTTCTTTTTCGTAGGAATCTTTTAAGCGAAGTGTTCGGAGCAGCAGCTGGCAGTAGCTCTTAAGAACAATTTATATTTCTCTATAGTTATATTTCTCTTAAATTATCTAAGATAATCTGTTCGCTTGCTCTCGGTGCATACGCACACACCATCACACTCATGTTCGCCGCGCATACTGCTTGTATGGCAGTGCGTCGGTCAGCTTGGGTTCACATTCGGTCAAAATTCGTCGTCGAAAGCAGCATCGCGTATCATTCTCACCTACCGACCGTCCAATTGTCAAATCGGTTCTATAACGACCACTTGAGTTCCTACCCAGACATATACATTTGTACACTAAAAAACACAAAGTTTACGGCCACGGCCTTTAATATTGAAAATAAAATTAGAAATTAAACACAAACCCTAAAACCCAACAACGGAGTGTAAATTTGTAAATGTGGAGTCAGAGTTGCTGAAAAAGCTCGGCAGCTTCCAACATTTTGGTGACCCCGACGTGATCTCCGTGAGCTTATAGTGTAAAAAGAGTGATCAAACATATAGTAAAACTTGTGTCGAAGGTTTAACTAAACATTTGTCGAAAAAGTAGCGAACCAAAAGTCGTTGTGGCCGACCGTGACAGTTCTAACGGCCCGCTATTCGTTTTCGCATTCTCTTTCACCGTCTGCTTCAGCCTGCCCAGTGCAGTGTCGAGACCGGGTGCATAGAGTTTAAGCCGTTAAATTTTTCGTCTCTTCTTTCGTCGCGTGCTTCAGCCAGCGCTCGCGAGCGGCTGCATTGACCTCTCTTTGGAATTTTGAACTCGAAATCAGAGTAAAATTCTCGATCGTTCGCTTGTTCATAACTGTTGGTTTCGGTCTTCGCTTTAACCTCTCTGTGCCGGTACAGTGCATACATCTACATTGTTTCGCCTTCGCTTTCATTGCATCCCTTTACTAACATTCGTCGCCGTTGAGAGCAAAAAAGTTCGCATCGTTAGAGCTGCACAGCCGGCGTGAAAGGTTAGCGGGAAATATAAAACATTTAAAGTTCTACACACATAGTTAAAATGAGTGACGAAAATTTAAATATCGGGTCCGCCTCGGATGACACACCTTCGAGTGGCGCTCCGTCTGGAGAAGTATTGACCAACGCTGACCCAACTTTTAGCCGGATTTAACCGATTGGAGGAGCAGAATTTCCGAGCTATTAATAGTGAACTGCCAGGGCAGTTTGACTCTGCCGTGCTGCAACTTGAGACGATTCTAGAGCGGGAGTTGGGCAAGCGTTCTCAGCCAGCGCATTGTTCGACGTTTTGCATGAATCCAAACGAATCCCAATCCCTGGTATATATGGCAAATCGATCGCGGCTGCCACAACTGCAGCTGCCCAAGTTTAGCGGAGAGTATACGGAGTGGACCTGTTTTTACTCTATGTTCACAGCGGTCATCGATAGTGAAGCGGAGCTTACTTCTATCGAGAAGCTACAGCACTTGCGGTCCTGTCTGAGCGGAGTGGCCCTGGACACCATCAGTTCGTTGGAGATGACCGAGGATAATTATCGCACAGCGTTAGACATTTTAAAGGCTAGATTTTCTAACAAACGTCTCATCCTACAGGCACACATCAGAGCGGTATTTGGGCTGACTCGTGGCGACTCATCAGTGGGCAAATTGCGGGCGTTTGTGGATTCCGCCACCTCACATCTTCGCGCGTTGCAAGCGCTGGAATCCAAGGAGGAAATTGCAGACGCTATAATCGTCTATGCAATTTGGCGGAACTTGGACAGAGCAACGCAAGCCAAATGGGAAGAAGTCTCGTCGACTCAAGGCCTTCCATCCTGGGAAAAATTGTCAACATTTCTGGATAACAGATGTCGCACTCTTGAGGGCATTCAACATGCCATGCAAGGGCAAGATGCTGAAAAAACCGTGAGTACAAAGCAGAGAAAGGCTTTCGTGGTATCGAGCGCTCCCACTCCGGTTTCTTGTGCGTTTTGTGATGGCTCGAGCCATCACAATTGCGAATTGCGAGCGCTTTAAGGGGCTATCGCCGGATCGCCACAAAGAAGCAAGGAGGCTAGGCTTATGGGTGAATTGCCTACAAAGGGCCATCACGTGAAGGATTGCCGATCAGGTCCCTGCCGTACCTGCCGATTGAAGCACCACTCCCTCTTGCATTTCGGTCGTTCATCAGAGACCGTTCAATTCGGTTCCCCGAACGAAGCCTCGCAAGCACAGCCAAGCCATACCGCCATGGTCGCGTTATCACCCCCATTGCCGCAAGCCCTCATATCCCAAAGTCCGTCTGATGCAGTGTTATTAGCCACTGTCGTCGTTCTCGTAAAAAACAGCTCTGGAACTTTCGTCCCTTGCCGTGCACTTTTCGACTCGGGATCTAAATTGCATTTCGTGACAAGTCGTCTAGTCAATCAACTCAAACTTCGGAAAACTAAATCGCACACCGCAGTCTCTGGCATAGGCGATGCTAGCTTCTCAACAGAAGGTATCTCGGTGGATCTCGTTCTGA
This sequence comes from Drosophila affinis, assembly GCA_037356375.1. Classification (NCBI taxonomy): domain Eukaryota; kingdom Metazoa; phylum Arthropoda; class Insecta; order Diptera; family Drosophilidae; genus Drosophila; species Drosophila affinis. The sequence continues at coordinate 22,055,956 of JAZHFB010000003.1, forward strand.
AATCTCGGATTTCAGAGTTCACACTAGCATCACAGCCGTCGTTGCCCAGAAGATTACGGATCATCAACCTCGCTTGTGGATTAGCGCAGCTAATTGGCGTATACCTTCGCATATCCAGCTTGCTGAACCTTCGTTCTACCAGCCGCAGCGGATTGATCTGCTCATCGGAGCCGGACTCTTCTTCGAGCTGCTGTGTGTGGGACAAATTCAGCTGGCGCCTGGATTACCCTTGCTATAGAAGACCCATTTTGGATGGATTCTATCTGGTGGCGGGCACTCGGCCCCCATTCTCTCGTCGTTCATTGCAACCCAATCTTCGGATGACATCAATCACAGCACTCGGCTCGATGACTTGGTTCGTCAATTTTGGGAAGTGGAGCACATCTTTAAGCCAATCGCTAGGGCAACAAAGGAGGAGCTTCATTGCGAGGAGCATTTCGTTAGCACTCACACTCGTTTACCCTCTGGGAAATACTCAGTCCGCTTGCCTTTAAAGCGAAGTGTGGAGTACTTGGGCGATTCCTATTTGCAGGCAAAGCGGCGTCTGGAAAACAAGGAGCGCAAATTCGTCCGTAATCCAGTTCTTTACGCAAATTATTCGGCATTCATGAATGAGTACCTGTCCCTCAACCATATGTCGCTGGTGCCAAACGAAGATAGGCACAAGTGCAAATATTTCTTGCCACATCACTGCGTCATCAAAGAAGACAGCTCCACCACAAAGCTGAGGGTCGTATTCGACGGCTCGGCAGCCACCACATCTGGTCTGCTCATGTCAGGTCCCACCATTCAGGCCAAACTATTTCACACACTCATTCGTTTCCTTACTTTTCCCATTGCACTTACAGGTAATATCGATAAAATGTATAGGTGCGTGCGTGTCTCAATGCCTGACACCATGCTCCAATGCATATTATGGCGGGACTCTCTTGACGATGACATACAGGTCTTCAAGCTAAGCACAGTCACCTATGGGACTAAGCGGGCATCGTTTTTAGCTATTCGAGCTATGCACCAGCTGGCCATGGATGAGCCATCATCGTATCCATTGGGGTCGGAAACCATTATACAGAACTTCTACGTGGATGATATGATATCTGGAGGGAATTCGGTCGAGGACGTACTGGATATTATGCGTCAAACCACGGATCTTCTTGCTCGAGGCAATTTTCAATTGCGGAAATGGTGCTCCAACTCTCTAGATGTGCTTCGTACAGTCCCAGAGGCCGAAAGGGAAAGCTTTCTGAAGCTGGATGATAGCAGTGATGTAACAAAGGCGCTTGGGCTCATTTGGGAGCCCCATAAGGACTGCTTTCTGTTCACATTTGCTCCACAAATCGGTGTTGGCAAGCACACTAAGCGTTCGGTATTGTCGACCATTGCACGCTGCTGTGACCCTATGGGATTGATCGGACCTACTCTGACCAGAGCGAAAATCATCATGCAGCGCATGTGGAGAGACAAGCTGCATTGGGATGGAAGCCTTCCTCAGTCGTTGGACTCAGCTTGGGCTGAGTTTTGCAAGGACTTCGCCACTGTGGGTCACGCCACATTTCCTCGCTATGTGCTTTAACCCAAGGCAAAGTTTGAATTGCATGCCTTTTGTGATGCCAGCCTCCAGGCCTATGGGGCTTGCATTTAGGCTCGATCTTTTACAGATACAGCCGCTGAGGTTCAGTTGCTTTGTTCGAAGGCAAGAGTTGTCCCACAAAAAACCCTGACGGTTCCCAAGCTTGAGCTATGCGCAGCGTTCCTATTGGCAAACTTACTTCGCGAAATCAGGAAAATGGATACCTTTGATTGCCAAATTCATTGTTGGTCGGATTCAACTGTGGTCCTGTCTTGGCTGCGAGAGGAGCCATCCAAGTTCTAGGTTGTGGATGAATGGACCTACCTTCTTGCAAGGCGAACGAAGTTGCTGGCCTGAACGGTGCACGCCAGAAATCAACCTTCCGGAAATTCGACACCGGGTATTGCTGTCATCTGAGCGTGCCGACATCTCGCTGTCCTTTAAGCACATCAACTCATTTGGAGTCATGCTGCGCATCTTCGGCTACGTTCAGAAGTTCATCAGTCGGACGAAGACACCGGACCTCTCGTCAGACGACCTTCGAAGAGGATCCCATTTGTTATATCGCATCGTTCAATGGGCCCATCTGTATCCTGAGTACCGTACTCTGCAGAAAGGGAACTGCGTGCAGTCATCCAGCAGTATCGCATCGCTTTCGCCTTTCATAGATGACTTTGGTCTAATACGTGTTGGTGGTCGCTTGCGACACTCAACTCTCGGCTTCGATGCACGCCACCCAATCATTTTGCCAGGCATCATCCACTGACGTTCGCTATCATCACACATTTTCATCGGAAGCATCACCATGCGGGTCCGCAGTCGTTGCTTGGAGCAATTCGGTTGCAGTTCTGGCCCATCGGCGGCCTGAAGACTGTGGCTCGAGCCTTGAGGAAATGCGTCATCTGCTGCAGATCCCGACCTCGTCTTGCTGAACACATCATGGCTGACCTACCGAAGGACCGAATACAGGATTCGCCTGCATTCAGTGTCACCGGAATTGACTATTGTGGTCCCTTTTACTACAAGCCAGATGGCCGCAATCGAACTCCCATGAAATGCTATATTAGCGTCTTCATCTGTTTTACCACAAAGGCAGTCTGGTTGGAATTGGTAAAGGATCTATCAACTGCAGCCTTTTTAAGTGCCCTCAAACGCTTCGTCGCGACTCGCGGCATTCCCCGATGCATTTGGTCGAATAATGCCATTAATTTTGTGGGCGCAAGGAACGAGTTGGATGACCTTCATCGGCTATTCATGAGCGAGAAGCATCGCGCTGAAGTCCATAATCACTGCCTCAACAACGGCTTCGATTGGAAGTTCATACCGCCCCGCTCGCCTCACTTCGGGGGCTTGTGGGAGGCGGCAGTGAAGATGGCCAAACAGCATTTCTATCGCTCCGTGGGATCGTCACTCTTTGGCTTCGACGAGCTGCGGACATTGGTCTGCCAAATCCAGGCGATAATCAATTCTCGTCCTCTTATTCCAATTTCAGAAAACCCTGAAGATCTTGGCGTCCTTACGCCAGGACATTTCTTAATTGGTCGTGCGCTGATAGAGTTTCTCGAGCCAGACGTTACGGCTCCCAACTTCAATCGACTCGATCGCTGGCAACGAGTCACATGTGCCCAGCAGATCTTTTGGAAGCGTTGGAGTGAGGAGTACTTGACTCTGCTCCAACAACGTGTCAAATGGCGCACGCCACAACCTCCGATCCAAATCAATGACGTCGTCTGTATGAAGGACGAAAACTTGCCGCCACTGAAGTGGCCATTAGCACGAGTGATCGAGGTCATCACTGGAGCCGATGGGACCGTGCGAGTTGCAATCCTGCGGACACCATCTGGAACCACTCGTCGAGCTGTCAACAAGCTGTGCGTCCTTCCCGTTAAGGATTCTGTTAAAAGCCCTGGTCTTTCAACGGGTGGGAGTATGTTCGGAGCAGCAGCTGGCAGTAGCTCCTAAGAACAATTTATATTTCTCTATAGTTATATTTCTCTTAAATTATCTAAGATAATCTGTTCGCCTGCTCTCGGTGCATCGCACACACCATCACACTCATGTTCGCCGCGCTTACTGCTTGTATGGCAGTGCGTCGGTCACTTTTATACCCGGTCATTTTATACCCGGTACTCGAAGAGTATAGGGGTATATTAGATTTGTGGGGATAACGGTTGTGTGTAACGCCCAGAAGGAAGCATTTCCGCCCCATAAAGTATATATAGTCTTGATCAGCATCAATAGCCGAGTCGATATAGCCATGTCTGTCTGTCCGTCTGTTCGTCCGTCCGTCTGTCCGTCTGTCCGTCTTCATTTGCAGCTATATCTCAAAGACTATTAAAGCTAGAGTAACCAAGTTTTGTGATCGGTCTCCTGTGTTATCACACTACTCAAAGTGTATTTCAAAATTTCGCCCCGCCCCTTTCCGCCCCCACAAAGGACGAAAGTCCGTGGCACACACAATTTTGAAGATACAAGGAAACTAAATACGCAGAATCATAGAGAATGACCATTTCTATCAGAGTGTTGAATCTGAATCAGATTGGATCGTTGTTATAGCTACAATGAAGAAAACCATTTCGAAAGTCATCATTCCCTCTCGCTCTCTCTCACACGCGACCCCATCCGCTTTGCTTATTCGTATTTTGTGTCGCCTAGTTCTCAGAGACTATAAAAGCTTGAGCAACCAAACTTTCTATCCAAGCTCCTGTGATACCAAACCAGCACGAGTTTGTTTTAAAATTTTGCCACGCCCCTTTCCGCCCCCACAAAAGACGAAATCTGTGAAATCCACAATTTTTAGGATAAATGAAAACCAAAAACGTAGAATAATGGGAAATTACCATATCTACCAGATTGCCGAATATGGATCAGGTCGGATCAATATTATGGCCAGAAGAAACAAATTACATTTCAGTGGCTACGTAACGCCTGCCAAGCGCTGACTCATTCCCTCTCTCTGTCGGAAACACTTGTACGTCTCAAATATGTAGTTAAGCATGTCATTTCGAATTTAGAAGCAGAAGTAAAAATCACATGCAAACAAAATCGGAAACATGTATAATATTCCAAAAATTTACTTCATTTTTTGAAATAATATTTTTTGGCCATTTTTTTTAATTTGTCCCTATTGCGAAAATATAAGAAATTGCATAAATCGCAAGCTCATATATGTATGTACATATGTATATACTGACTGAGTAACGGGTATAAGGTAGAGCCGCGGCCTTTGCAGCGGCTCACTACGTTCCCCTCGTTTTTTTCTTTAATCGTAGAATTCTTTAAACCATAGTAAGCATAATAATCGAAGTAATCCTAGTAATTCGTTAAATCTTAGGAATCATTCTAAATCGGGGAATTCTTTTTTTATCAGAGTAAACCTAATAATCGTAGTAATCCTAGTAATTCTTTAAATCCTAGGAATCATTCTTGTCGGGTCAAGCAGCATAAGCCAAAACCATAATGTAAATGCACATCTCGATGTCAACTATTGCCCACTGTAAAATATTTTGTTACCGCATATGCCTACGCATGGCAGCGGCTTTCGTTCGCATACTTATGTACATATAAGCATTCTTTGTACTCGACTTAGCAGCAGCCCGAACTGCTCAAGCTCTTATAATTGCACTCTCTCCCGCTTGGTAAGCGTTGCCTCATAGAGCTAATACTCGAAACCAACGCATCATCTCTCGTCGTATACGCATATCTCCATATATACATCTAGCTAAATAAACCTGCATTAAATCGCCTATATACAACCAAAGCCTAATTGCAATCTTTTTTAAATCTCAACAGCTAGTGAAAACGCTCACTAGCTAAACAATTCTAAATCGGGGAATTCTTTCTTTATCAAAGTAAACCTAATAATCGTAGTAATCCTAGTAATTCTTTAAATCCTAGGAATCATTCTAAATCGTTGAATTCCCTTTTCCGTGACCCGCTCGGGGCTCTCTATTACAGTAACCTATTCTTAATTTTTTATTGGAATCTGTAAGTACTCTATTCGGGTCAGGCTCAACGGCGAAAGACCGATCTCCCGACGGTGAATGCTGTAAATTAGAGAATATTTGGAGAAGCCTGCTTGTCTTGAAACATATTTGACTTCTTATCGCTTTGGGTCCATGACCCGACCAGATCCCTTACTTATCCTCCACTCTAAGGGTGTTCCTCAATCTTAATATTCAGTATTTTATAATTTTATCCTAAATGTCGAAGAGAGCGATTTTTATCGCCTGTTGAGTTCTGCGTCTGACTTCTCGGGATGCCTTGCTTTGTGTATAAACGTTGTTGTTTCCTATACTTCTTTCTGCACTAGAGCCTTTTACTGCTAGTTCCACTGGCGACAGTGGTTCGCTGCGCCGACAACCAGATCCAGACGGCCGTAGTGGGAAAATACCGAGGTGTTCTGCTGAAAACGCAGTTGGCTGAGTGGGCGAGTGGGAAGAGCGTCTGGAGCGGATCGCAATGGCGAGGCGCTCTGGCCGTGCGACGGACTTGGCGTGGATCGCAGTGGCGAGGCGCTCTGGCCGAGCGGTAGACTTGGGCATGGATCGCAGTGGCGAGTCACTGTCCGGGGGACTGTCCGGTCTCGGAGGAATCCGTGGCACTTTATTTCGAACGCCGATGGCACACCTTTTTTGTCGATTTTTACTTTTCTGATTCTCGAGTTGCTAAACACTCTTCTTCTTTCACCGTGCAATTACGTTGAGTCTTATTCAACTTCTTTGACACGAACGCAATTGGACATTCGTCTCCCTCGTCAGACAGTTTCACTAAAACTCCACCCTAATACCACTTCCTGTCTGAGCAGCTTCTCTTTCTGGAGAATGATCCACTCCCATTTCTGAGCTATTTGCTGCCAACTTATTTTTTAGAACGAATTCCCAATTCGCTGTCGCTTTCTATCCGAAACCAACATTTAACATATAAAAAAAAAAAATCACAAAAAAAAAACCCAAAATGTTTCAGAAATATCAGAACTTATGTGATCTCAATCTGATTCAATGCCTTTCGTTTCCCTTCACTGCAGAATACCTCTCATTAGTCGATCTTTCCCTTCCTGTACAGTTAAATGTTTCAAGCGAACCGTGACTCCTGGGGTCAATCCGATTCCTTCAGATTTCTTCGCCAGGCGAAACCTTCCACTTGAGGGAACATGGTTATACGCACCACAATCGACGCGGACAGACAACTTATTATTGCTGGTTAATCTGTTTTCCAGCTTTCGACGGTACGGACTAATGCTTCCCTTAGATACCCAAACCAAACGAGTTTCTTTGCAACCGTGGTTAGAGGATCACTTGTAGGCTGATCCTCCACTTTCCAAAGCGATTGCTACAGAACCACCTCTGGTCTGGAAGTGAGAATCGGTGAGCGATGCCGTATTTCTTGCAGGGTCAGATGATCAACTATGGTCGAGTGCACTCTGCGTTCCACTGCTTGAATCTACTTGCTTCGCTTACAGGAAAAAAATTCTTTCTATCATCAAAGACCGCGGTTAGCAAGGAATATTATATTGCGTATTCACTCTAGCTATAATCCAGCAGCTTTTAAGCTTATTGATCAAATTAATTCTTCCTTTAAAGAAAGGGAAAAGAAAGCGGAAAGTATAGAAAAGAAAAGGAAAAAAAATTCGATAATCCATGAGTCCCATCGAATATTAGAACCTACTCAATCGGTCCCCACGTTGGGCGCCACTTTTAATATTATCAATAATCATAACTGTAACGTGCAACGGAGTCAGTGTTGTCGGCGGAGGTTCGATCTGTGCTGGCGGGCACGCTATTAATTTTCCGGCTCAGGCTCGTCGGCATTGGGGGTGGTGTTCTTGCCCACACAGATCGATTTCAGCTGAAATTAAATGAGGGGAGGAAGGGAGTTCGACATCCACAGATGTTGTGTGGCTTTTGTATGTACCCTACCCTACCAATGAGCACGTCTTTGAACCGAGTATGTTCAAGTGCTCCCTTAGGTTCTGCAGTTACGGGAAGAGTGGCATTAAATCCGATTTTACGTCTACTCGACGACTAAGTTCATATCAAAAACCCACAATGTACCAATAGATATTAATTTCATTATAATGTATTTTAGTTCAATTTCAGTTAACGGTCCCTACTTTCCATTATTCATTGCTATCCAAAATATCCGAAAACCAAACGGTTTAATCGTGACTTATTCTAAATTTTGCCGACGAAAATATACATGTATATACGGGTTGGGGCTTATAGTAGTGAGACATTCAATAGTAGGAATATTCGATATATGATGTGATATTAACCCAATAATGCGAGTATGGTAATCAGTTTAAAGATAATGTTCGAGGTTACAATATCGAGTAATCATTATAAGCCTTTTTCCAATTATGGTAAGCCTAGTAATTATAGTAATTCAGCCAATCTCTTAAATCATAGTAATCCTTTTCTTTTTCGTAGGAATCTTTTAAGCGAAGTGTTCGGAGCAGCAGCTGGCAGTAGCTCTTAAGAACAATTTATATTTCTCTATAGTTATATTTCTCTTAAATTATCTAAGATAATCTGTTCGCTTGCTCTCGGTGCATACGCACACACCATCACACTCATGTTCGCCGCGCATACTGCTTGTATGGCAGTGCGTCGGTCAGCTTGGGTTCACATTCGGTCAAAATTCGTCGTCGAAAGCAGCATCGCGTATCATTCTCACCTACCGACCGTCCAATTGTCAAATCGGTTCTATAACGACCACTTGAGTTCCTACCCAGACATATACATTTGTACACTAAAAAACACAAAGTTTACGGCCACGGCCTTTAATATTGAAAATAAAATTAGAAATTAAACACAAACCCTAAACCCCAACAACGGAGTGTAAATTTGTAAATGTGGAGTCAGAGTTGCTGAAAAAGCTCGGCAGCTTCCAACATTTTGGTGACCCCGACGTGATCTCCGTGAGCTTATAGTGTAAAAAGAGTGATCAAACATATAGTAAAACTTGTGTCGAAGGTTTAACTAAACATTTGTCGAAAAAGTAGCGAACCAAAAGTCGTTGTGGCCGACCGTGACAGTTCTAACGGCCCGCTATTCGTTTTCGCATTCTCTTTCACCGTCTGCTTCAGCCTGCCCAGTGCAGTGTCGAGACCGGGTGCATAGAGTTTAAGCCGTTAAATTTTTCGTCTCTTCTTTCGTCGCGTGCTTCAGCCAGCGCTCGCGAGCGGCTGCATTGACCTCTCTTTGGAATTTTGAACTCGAAATCAGAGTAAAATTCTCGATCGTTCGCTTGTTCATAACTGTTGGTTTCGGTCTTCGCTTTAACCTCTCTGTGCCGGTACAGTGCATACATCTACATTGTTTCGCCTTCGCTTTCATTGCATCCCTTTACTAACATTCGTCGCCGTTGAGAGCAAAAAAGTTCGCATCGTTAGAGCTGCACAGCCGGCGTGAAAGGTTAGCGGGAAATATAAAACATTTAAAGTTCTACACACATAGTTAAAATGAGTGACGAAAATTTAAATATCGGGTCCGCCTCGGATGACACACCTTCGAGTGGCGCTCCGTCTGGAGAAGTATTGACCAACGCTGACCCAACTTTTAGCCGGATTTAACCGATTGGAGGAGCAGAATTTCCGAGCTATTAATAGTGAACTGCCAGGGCAGTTTGACTCTGCCGTGCTGCAACTTGAGACGATTCTAGAGCGGGAGTTGGGCAAGCGTTCTCAGCCAGCGCATTGTTCGACGTTTTGCATGAATCCAAACGAATCCCAATCCCTGGTATATATGGCAAATCGATCGCGGCTGCCACAACTGCAGCTGCCCAAGTTTAGCGGAGAGTATACGGAGTGGACCTGTTTTTACTCTATGTTCACAGCGGTCATCGATAGTGAAGCGGAGCTTACTTCTATCGAGAAGCTACAGCACTTGCGGTCCTGTCTGAGCGGAGTGGCCCTGGACACCATCAGTTCGTTGGAGATGACCGAGGATAATTATCGCACAGCGTTAGACATTTTAAAGGCTAGATTTTCTAACAAACGTCTCATCCTACAGGCACACATCAGAGCGGTATTTGGGCTGACTCGTGGCGACTCATCAGTGGGCAAATTGCGGGCGTTTGTGGATTCCGCCACCTCACATCTTCGCGCGTTGCAAGCGCTGGAATCCAAGGAGGAAATTGCAGACGCTATAATCGTCTATGCAATTTGGCGGAACTTGGACAGAGCAACGCAAGCCAAATGGGAAGAAGTCTCGTCGACTCAAGGCCTTCCATCCTGGGAAAAATTGTCAACATTTCTGGATAACAGATGTCGCACTCTTGAGGGCATTCAACATGCCATGCAAGGGCAAGATGCTGAAAAACCGTGAGTACAAAGCAGAGAAAGGCTTTCGTGGTATCGAGCGCTCCCACTCCGGTTTCTTGTGCGTTTTGTGATGGCTCGAGCCATCACAATTGCGAATTGCGAGCGCTTTAAGGGGCTATCGCCGGATCGCCACAAAGAAGCAAGGAGGCTAGGCTTATGGGTGAATTGCCTACAAAGGGGCCATCACGTGAAGGATTGCCGATCAGGTCCCTGCCGTACCTGCCGATTGAAGCACCACTCCCTCTTGCATTTCGGTCGTTCATCAGAGACCGTTCAATTCGGTTCCCCGAACGAAGCCTCGCAAGCACAGCCAAGCCATACCGCCATGGTCGCGTTATCACCCCCATTGCCGCAAGCCCTCATATCCCAAAGTCCGTCTGATGCAGTGTTATTAGCCACTGTCGTCGTTCTCGTAAAAAACAGCTCTGGAACTTTCGTCCCTTGCCGTGCACTTTTCGACTCGGGATCTAAATTGCATTTCGTGACAAGTCGTCTAGTCAATCAACTCAAACTTCGGAAAACTAAATCGCACACCGCAGTCTCTGGCATAGGCGATGCTAGCTTCTCAACAGAAGGTATCTCGGTGGATCTCGTTCTGAAATCTCGGATTTCAGAGTTCACCACTAGCATCACAGCCGTCGTTGCCCAGAAGATTACGGATCATCAACCTCGCTTGTGGATTAGCGCAGCTAATTGGCGTATACCTTCGCATATCCAGCTTGCTGAACCTTCGTTCTACCAGCCGCAGCGGATTGATCTGCTCATCGGAGCCGGACTCTTCTTCGAGCTGCTGTGTGTGGGACAAATTCAGCTGGCGCCTGGATTACCCTTGCTATAGAAGACCCATTTTGGATGGATTCTATCTGGTGGCGGGCACTCGGCCCCATTCTCTCGTCGTTCATTGCAACCCAATCTTCGGATGACATCAATCACAGCACTCGGCTCGATGACTTGGTTCGTCAATTTTGGGAAGTGGAGCACATCTTTAAGCCAATCGCTAGGGCAACAAAGGAGGAGCTTCATTGCGAGGAGCATTTCGTTAGCACTCACACTCGTTTACCCTCTGGGAAATACTCAGTCCGCTTGCCTTTAAAGCGAAGTGTGGAGTACTTGGGCGATTCCTATTTGCAGGCAAAGCGGCGTCTGGAAAACAAGGAGCGCAAATTCGTCCGTAATCCAGTTCTTTACGCAAATTATTCGGCATTCATGAATGAGTACCTGTCCCTCAACCATATGTCGCTGGTGCCAAACGAAGATAGGCACAAGTGCAAATATTTCTTGCCACATCACTGCGTCATCAAAGAAGACAGCTCCACCACAAAGCTGAGGGTCGTATTCGACGGCTCGGCAGCCACCACATCTGGTCTGCTCATGTCAGGTCCCACCATTCAGGCCAAACTATTTCACACACTCATTCGTTTCCTTACTTTTCCCATTGCACTTACAGGTAATATCGATAAAATGTATAGGTGCGTGCGTGTCTCAATGCCTGACACCATGCTCCAATGCATATTATGGCGGGACTCTCTTGACGATGACATACAGGTCTTCAAGCTAAGCACAGTCACCTATGGGACTAAGCGGGCATCGTTTTTAGCTATTCGAGCTATGCACCAGCTGGCCATGGATGAGCCATCATCGTATCCATTGGGGTCGGAAACCATTATACAGAACTTCTACGTGGATGATATGATATCTGGAGGGAATTCGGTCGAGGACGTACTGGATATTATGCGTCAAACCACGGATCTTCTTGCTCGAGGCAATTTTCAATTGCGGAAATGGTGCTCCAACTCTCTAGATGTGCTTCGTACAGTCCCAGAGGCCGAAAGGGAAAGCTTTCTGAAGCTGGATGATAGCAGTGATGTAACAAAGGCGCTTGGGCTCATTTGGGAGCCCCATAAGGACTGCTTTCTGTTCACATTTGCTCCACAAATCGGTGTTGGCAAGCACACTAAGCGTTCGGTATTGTCGACCATTGCACGCTGCTGTGACCCTATGGGATTGATCGGACCTACTCTGACCAGAGCGAAAATCATCATGCAGCGCATGTGGAGAGACAAGCTGCATTGGGATGGAAGCCTTCCTCAGTCGTTGGACTCAGCTTGGGCTGAGTTTTGCAAGGACTTCGCCACTGTGGGTCACGCCACATTTCCTCGCTATGTGCTTTAACCCAAGGCAAAGTTTGAATTGCATGCCTTTTGTGATGCCAGCCTCCAGGCCTATGGGGCTTGCATTTAGGCTCGATCTTTTACAGATACAGCCGCTGAGGTTCAGTTGCTTTGTTCGAAGGCAAGAGTTGTCCCACAAAAAATCCTGACGGTTCCCAAGCTTGAGCTATGCGCAGCGTTCCTATTGGCAAACTTACTTCGCGAAATCAGGAAAATGGATACCTTTGATTGCCAAATTCATTGTTGGTCGGATTCAACTGTGGTCCTGTCTTGGCTGCGAGAGGAGCCATCCAAGTTCTAGGTTGTGGATGAATGGACCTACCTTCTTGCAAGGCGAACGAAGTTGCTGGCCTGAACGGTGCACGCCAGAAATCAACCTTCCGGAAATTCGACACCGGGTATTGCTGTCATCTGAGCGTGCCGACATCTCGCTGTCCTTTAAGCACATCAACTCATTTGGAGTCATGCTGCGCATCTTCGGCTACGTTCAGAAGTTCATCAGTCGGACGAAGACACCGGACCTCTCGTCAGACGACCTTCGAAGAGGATCCCATTTGTTATATCGCATCGTTCAATGGGCCCATCTGTATCCTGAGTACCGTACTCTGCAGAAAGGGAACTGCGTGCAGTCATCCAGCAGTATCGCATCGCTTTCGCCTTTCATAGATGACTTTGGTCTAATACGTGTTGGTGGTCGCTTGCGACACTCAACTCTCGGCTTCGATGCACGCCACCCAATCATTTTGCCAGGCATCATCCACTGACGTTCGCTATCATCACACATTTTCATCGGAAGCATCACCATGCGGGTCCGCAGTCGTTGCTTGGAGCAATTCGGTTGCAGTTCTGGCCCATCGGCGGCCTGAAGACTGTGGCTCGAGCCTTGAGGAAATGCGTCATCTGCTGCAGATCCCGACCTCGTCTTGCTGAACACATCATGGCTGACCTACCGAAGGACCGAATACAGGATTCGCCTGCATTCAGTGTCACCGGAATTGACTATTGTGGTCCCTTTTACTACAAGCCAGATGGCCGCAATCGAACTCCCATGAAATGCTATATTAGCGTCTTCATCTGTTTTACCACAAAGGCAGTCTGGTTGGAATTGGTAAAGGATCTATCAACTGCAGCCTTTTTAAGTGCCCTCAAACGCTTCGTCGCGACTCGCGGCATTCCCCGATGCATTTGGTCGAATAATGCCATTAATTTTGTGGGCGCAAGGAACGAGTTGGATGACCTTCATCGGCTATTCATGAGCGAGAAGCATCGCGCTGAAGTCCATAATCACTGCCTCAACAACGGCTTCGATTGGAAGTTCATACCGCCCCGCTCGCCTCACTTCGGGGGCTTGTGGGAGGCGGCAGTGAAGATGGCCAAACAGCATTTCTATCGCTCCGTGGGATCGTCACTCTTTGGCTTCGACGAGCTGCGGACATTGGTCTGCCAAATCCAGGCGATAATCAATTCTCGTCCTCTTATTCCAATTTCAGAAAACCCTGAAGATCTTGGCGTCCTTACGCCAGGACATTTCTTAATTGGTCGTGCGCTGATAGAGTTTCTCGAGCCAGACGTTACGGCTCCCAACTTCAATCGACTCGATCGCTGGCAACGAGTCACATGTGCCCAGCAGATCTTTTGGAAGCGTTGGAGTGAGGAGTACTTGACTCTGCTCCAACAACGTGTCAAATGGCGCACGCCACAACCTCCGATCCAAATCAATGACGTCGTCTGTATGAAGGACGAAAACTTGCCGCCACTGAAGTGGCCATTAGCACGAGTGATCGAGGTCATCACTGGAGCCGATGGGACCGTGCGAGTTGCAATCCTGCGGACACCATCTGGAACCACTCGTCGAGCTGTCAACAAGCTGTGCGTCCTTCCCGTTAAGGATTCTGTTAAAAGCCCTGGTCTTTCAACGGGTGGGAGTATGTTCGGTGCAGCAGCTGGCAGTAGCTCCTAAGAACAATTTATATTTCTCTATAGTTATATTTCTCTTAAATTATCTAAGATAATCTGTTCGCCTGCTCTCGGTGCATCGCACACACCATCACACTCATGTTCGCCGCGCTTACTGCTTGTATGGCAGTGCGTCGGTCACTTTTATACCCGGTCATTTTTATACCCGGTACTCGAAGAGTATAGGGGTATATTAGATTTGTGGGGATAACGGTTGTGTGTAACGCCCAGAAGGAAGCATTTCCGCCCCATAAAGTATATATAGTCTTGATCAGCATCAATAGCCGAGTCGATATAGCCATGTCTGTCTGTCCGTCTGTTCGTCCGTCCGTCTGTCCGTCTGTCCGTCTTCATTTGCAGCTATATCTCAAAGACTATTAAAGCTAGAGTAACCAAGTTTTGTGATCGGTCTCCTGTGTTATCACACTACTCAAAGTGTATTTCAAAATTTCGCCCCGCCCCTTTCCGCCCCCACAAAGGACGAAAGTCCGTGGCACACACAATTTTGAAGATACAAGGAAACTAAATACGCAGAATCATAGAGAATGACCATTTCTATCAGAGTGTTGAATCTGAATCAGATTGGATCGTTGTTATAGCTACAATGAAGAAAACCATTTCGAAAGTCATCATTCCCTCTCGCTCTCTCTCACACGCGACCCCATCCGCTTTGCTTATTCGTATTTTGTGTCGCCTAGTTCTCAGAGACTATAAAAGCTTGAGCAACCAAACTTTCTATCCAAGCTCCTGTGATACCAAACCAGCACGAGTTTGTTTTAAAATTTTGCCACGCCCCTTTCCGCCCCCACAAAAGACGAAATCTGTGAAATCCACAATTTTTAGGATAAATGAAAACCAAAAACGTAGAATAATGGGAAATTACCATATCTACCAGATTGCCGAATATGGATCAGGTCGGATCAATATTATGGCCAGAAGAAACAAATTACATTTCAGTGGCTACGTAACGCCTGCCAAGCGCTGACTCATTCCCTCTCTCTGTCGGAAACACTTGTACGTCTCAAATATGTAGTTAAGCATGTCATTTCGAAATTTAGAAGCAGAAGTAAAAATCACATGCAAACAAAATCGGAAACATGTATAATATTCCAAAAATTTACTTCATTTTTTGAAATAATATTTTTTGGCCATTTTTTTTTAATTTGTCCCTATTGCGAAAATATAAGAAATTGCATAAATCGCAAGCTCATATATGTATGTACATATGTATATACTGACTGAGTAACGGGTATAAGGTAGAGCCGCGGCCTTTGCAGCGGCTCACTACGTTCCCCCTCGTTTTTTTCTTTAATCGTAGAATTCTTTAAACCATAGTAAGCATAATAATCGAAGTAATCCTAGTAATTCGTTAAATCTTAGGAATCATTCTAAATCGGGGAATTCTTTTTTTATCAGAGTAAACCTAATAATCGTAGTAATCCTAGTAATTCTTTAAATCCTAGGAATCATTCTTGTCGGGTCAAGCAGCATAAGCCAAAACCATAATGTAAATGCACATCTCGATGTCAACTATTGCCCACTGTAAAATATTTTGTTACCGCATATGCCTACGCATGGCAGCGGCTTTCGTTCGCATACTTATGTACATATAAGCATTCTTTGTACTCGACTTAGCAGCAGCCCGAACTGCTCAAGCTCTTATAATTGCACTCTCTCCCGCTTGGTAAGCGTTGCCTCATAGAGCTAATACTCGAAACCAACGCATCATCTCTCGTCGTATACGCATATCTCCATATATACATCTAGCTAAATAAACCTGCATTAAATCGCCTATATACAACCAAAGCCTAATTGCAATCTTTTTTAAATCTCAACAGCTAGTGAAAACGCTCACTAGCTAAACAATTCTAAATCGGGGAATTCTTTCTTTATCAAAGTAAACCTAATAATCGTAGTAATCCTAGTAATTCTTTAAATCCTAGGAATCATTCTAAATCGTTGAATTCCCTTTTCCGTGACCCGCTCGGGGCTCTCTATTACAGTAACCTATTCTTAATTTTTTATTGGAATCTGTAAGTACTCTATTCGGGTCAGGCTCAACGGCGAAAGACCGATCTCCCGACGGTGAATGCTGTAAATTAGAGAATATTTGGAGAAGCCTGCTTGTCTTGAAACATATTTGACTTCTTATCGCTTTGGGTCCATGACCCGACCAGATCCCTTACTTATCCTCCACTCTAAGGGTGTTCCTCAATCTTAATATTCAGTATTTTATAATTTTATCCTAAATGTCGAAGAGAGCGATTTTTATCGCCTGTTGAGTTCTGCGTCTGACTTCTCGGGATGCCTTGCTTTGTGTATAAACGTTGTTGTTTCCTATACTTCTTTCTGCACTAGAGCCTTTTACTGCTAGTTCCACTGGCGACAGTGGTTCGCTGCGTCGACAACCAGATCCAGACGGCCGTAGTGGGAAAATACCGAGGTGTTCTGCTGAAAACGCAGTTGGCTGAGTGGGCGAGTGGGAAGAGCGTCTGGAGCGGATCGCAATGGCGAGGCGCTCTGGCCGTGCGACGGACTTGGCGTGGATCGCAGTGGCGAGGCGCTCTGGCCGAGCGGTAGACTTGGGCATGGATCGCAGTGGCGAGTCACTGTCCGGGGGACTGTCCGGTCTCGGAGGAATCCGTGGCACTTTATTTCGAACGCCGATGGCACACCTTTTTTGTCGATTTTTACTTTTCTGATTCTCGAGTTGAGGTCAGCCAACTGTCGTGGTACAAATATCAGCCGGAAAAGGAAGTTTCTGGTCCCACCTGTCATCTGTCACGATCTCTTCACCCCTTTTCTTAGGTACCTTGACCTGTCAACTTCGGTCTCAGCAACCCTGCATGGCCCTACCCACGCGAAATAACCCTTACGACTCTGCATTCGCCTGTTAAGACTCGAAATATTTCTACAGTTACGCAACACTTTTAATGTCGCTTTAGGCCCACGTTACACCTCGTTGCCTGCCGTCACTACCTATGGTAGGTGTGTGGCCACCACCGAGAATGCCACGTCGTCGGCGTAGCATGTCAGCTGACATCCGGCTGGTAGTGCAAGTCGCAGGAATCCTTCATACACGATGTTTCACAGAAATGGGCCCATGAATGATTCTTGTGGAACTCCCGCCGAGGTGAGGTGGGTTAGGGTTCCAGTCTTCGTGTCAAAGTTAAGTGTCCTTTCCTGGAAGCAACTTCTGACTACTACACGGAGGTATGAAGGGATGCCCCACTGACTAAGCGAGTTGGTAATGCAGTCCCATTTTACGGATATGAAAGCGTTGACCTGCCCTTTCGCAAGCCGTAGGGGTTGTCGGATAGCCCCCAGCTTCTTCCACTAGCCTTGAGCAAATGATCCGTTCCATCGTCTTACCCAGTGCGTCGATCAGACAGATCGGTCGATACGAGGAGGGGTCTCCTGGCGGCTTTCCCGGTTTGGGTATGAGTACCAAGTGCTGCATTTTCCACTTGGCAGGGAAGAGTCCTTCTCGAAGGCATTGCGTAAATGTCGTGGCGAACACTTCGGTCTATACGATGCTGCCAATTTTACAGCGCAGTTGGGGATTCCGTCAGGTTCTGGCGCTTTCTTCGTCTTCATCCTGCGCACCGCGGAGATGACCTCCTCTGTATATAACGGCACCACCTTATCTGGGGGCTGCATGTCGCCTTCCTGTTCTATGTTATGCGCAGTGTGTGGGAACAGTATCTCCACAATGTTCCGCAGTTGATCTGGGTCCGAGGGCGCTCCTGCATTGCTGGTGTGCAGTTTCTTCATGAGCGTCTTGTAGGGCACGGGATTTCAGCACGCCTGCCCTCAAATCAGTCTGGATATCGTCCCGCTCGCATTAGGGCACGGGCAATTCGGCCCGCCTGCCCCTCGCGTCTTCAATTTGACCCCGTCTTGAATCGAACTAAACAAACTCGTCGTGCATTTCCTGTATTCTTTCGACTCGCTATCCTATTACATAAATACCCCACAATAAACTGTATCAAACTAAACTCCCGTGCTTAATAATTCGCAAACTACGCGGCCGCAGCTCGGCAGTTTTAAAATAAAAAAATGAAGTCAAGCCATTTTTGTTTACATATGCTTTTTACATCTGCTTATACATTTCTTAATGTACATGTATAACTACATATTTGAGAGAGAGAGAGAGAGAGAGAGAGGGAATGATTAGGCGCTTGGCAGGCGTCGCGTAGCCACTGAAATTTAATTTGTTCTTTCTGGCCATAATAGTGATCCGACCTGATCCAGATGCAGCAGTCTAGTAGACACGGTCATTTTCCATGATTCAGCGTTTGTGGTTTTCTTGTATCTTAAAAATTTTGGATTCCACAGATTTTCGTTTTTTGTGGGGGTGGAAG
Organism: Drosophila affinis; assembly: GCA_037356375.1. Lineage (NCBI taxonomy): Eukaryota > Metazoa > Arthropoda > Insecta > Diptera > Drosophilidae > Drosophila > Drosophila affinis. The sequence continues at coordinate 22,074,340 of JAZHFB010000003.1, forward strand.
GAGGCGTGGCAAAATTTTGAAATTTCCTCGTGCTGGTTTGATATCACAGGAGTTTGGATAGAAAATTTGGTTGCTCTAGCTCCTAAAGAGTCTGAGAACTAGGCGTCAAAAAATAGGAATGGCCAAAGCAGATGGGGTCGCGTGTGAGAGTGAGCGAGAGGGACCGATGACTTTCGAAATGGGTTTCTTCATTGTAGCTATAATAATGATCAAATCTGACCCAGATTCAACACTCTGATAAAAATAGTCATTCTCTATGATTCTGCGTTTAGTTTTCTCGTATATTTAAAATTGTGTAAGCCACAGACTTTCGTCCTTTTTGCGGGCGGAAAGGGGCGGGGCGAAATTTTGCAACACATTTGAATTAGTGTAATCACACAGAAGACTGGATACAAGACTTGGTTGCTCTAGCTTTAATAGTCTCTGAGATTTAGGCGCTAATGAAGGCGTACAGACGGACAGACAGACATGGCTCTATTGACTCGGCTATTGATGCTGATCAAGAATATATATAATTTTGAAATACTTTGGTTGGAAACGCTTCATTCTGGGCGTTACACACATCCGTTATTGCCACAAATCTAATATACCCCTATACTCTTCGAGTACTGGATAAAAAAAAAGCTATTTTATTTGAATGTTTTCTTTTTAGAGGAAGTTCTTCTTTTAACCATATAATATAAGTATCTTACTACAGGTTTTAATGAACTTTAATGAACGTTATAAATCGGACACAAACATTTTGTAGCTGCAGCTTACCGCCTCGAAATTATAAAGTTTTTACATTTTGACAGTGAAATTTTGGAATAGTTTTTATAAAGAGAAAGAACATCTCCTTTGATTGGGTCGCTTGGGCGTAGTATTCCGAGCGACTGTGACTTTAGTACCGCCTCAATCCCGACAAGCACGGTCTCCAGCTCATCTGCGTTGAGGACAGCGCACCCAACCGACCGTAGGAACAGGTTTTTGGTAGTCTTCATACCAGCCTCCAAAAGTCCATGTGCGGTGCTCTAGGCGGTATATAATGTCCGCTCTGCCTCTCTTCTGGCTCCCAATAAGAAGAAGTACCAGTGCGACTCGTACGTCGTAAGATCGGAGGTATAGCAAAAACCAACTCGCAACAACAGCTCGCAAAGAAGCACCAAGTCGCTACTATGAAAACTGGAGCCTTTACAAACTATTTCAATAACTTCCTGATATTCATTTTAATGTAAAATATCAACAATTTTTAAAAATGTTTTGAAATTTCAGTCTCTTGAATTTTTGGGTGAAGCGGAACACGAAAACGGACAGTCTTAGCAGTTAGAGGAGTGACGAGCTTCCCTCGATCACGCCTAATAATAATATGACTTAGCCTCTACGATCAGTCCGACCGATTTTTTCCTGGTTTCCATATGCACCTTTTCTTCGGAAAGCTCGAAGTGGGCATTTTTGGCCCAGATCTATTCTTTATCTTTTAAAAATACTGGTCCACTGCATGATTTCCTGTACGTCACCACCACTGGAAACTATGTGCTAATACACCCCTGAATTTACCCCTGCTTCCGATAAATGATTCGCAGATACTTATATTATATGTTGTTCTTATAATTTTATGCTATACTGGATTTTCCGATACCACATTTTTTATTTATTTTTTGTTATTTATTTTTATTTATTAATAAATGCTTCCAAAAAATCCTTTAAAGATTTTGATCCCCATATTGAAGTTCTAAATATGTCGATTAACTTTGCATTATCTATAGCCACTTCCTCAAAAAGTATGTTTAAACATTGTATTCACTACTGATTTTACGCTACTTAATGCCTTAGAAGTCAAATTAAAAGCGTTTTTACACTACAGTGAGTTACCACATTTATCGATAGGTAACTCAATAACTCAGAATTTGGATTTATAGCCTATTCACACTGAGCACCGTTTACCGTCTATTTCCTAGACGGTGCGTAAGGTTTTGCCGTTCCGAAAATTTCCCAGTTAGCTCCACCGTCTATTTCGAATGTTCCTAAGCCGCACGTTTCTATGCGATATTTAGCCGATGGTTTTCAAATGCGACTCTGAAAAATTGGCATTCACAACGAAAAAATGGATTTCACTGAGAATATTTATGCAATGACTGACAAAAATAACTTATATTCTCCAGAAAATGGCAAGGAGCTAGGTGGTTTTTCAATAGCATTTGTAAAATTTTCAGTTAAAGATGCTATGATTCCTTTGTGAGAAGAATGCAAATAAATGGAATAAATTTGGAAGAATATGCTGGTAGAAGCTTAATAAACTATAGCACACGTTTATTGCGCTATTGTGCTTATTAAACATATTGTGCAGTATGCAACAGCACATTATTATTCCGCTGTAATCGCTATCTTTATCCTTTCGTCCAGCAACCTGATTAGTTGTTGCAAGAAAATATTTTGCTGTTGAACCATAGTTAAAAGAGCAAAATCTTCCATATCCATTTTTTTCCAAACAAAAATAAAAAAATCTTCCGCTCAAAAACTCAGTTTTTGTTATTGTCATCAGCTGTTAGACGGTAAACGGTAGACGGTGCCAGTGTGAATCGGAGTTTCACCGTCTGTCAAAAATCATAACGTTCCCCCTTGACGGACTCAGTGTGCAGAGGGTATTACACTATGCCAAAGTTGAGTTATTGAGTTTCGGCTGCTGGCACGTGCGTGTCTACGAAAATTTGTTTTATTTAATTTTTTTAATATGAATACCCAAGAACTAATGATGCTCTATGTGGCAGAGCAAGAGACAATAACGACGCTGCAGTTTATATTATTTTATTTTTAATTTCGGCATGCAAGGGACGGAAATCTTTAATTTTTTCAGATAGTTCCTTATAAATATGCGAATATTTGCGAACGCCACGAAACCCGTCGTTATTCTCGTTCCATAACTCGAATAGCACCTAAAAGACATCAGGCGACCAAACGCATCTAGTTTCTAGTAATAAAATTGGATATTATATTAAGTAATTTTTATAAATATTTGTTTGTTTACCTTTTTTCTCATGTTTTTTGTTGTTTTTCTAGTGGTGATAATTACACAATAGGCAGATCAGGGTTGAAATATTCGAAAAATCGGACAAACTCAACTAAACGCAATCAAAACTAAATTTTTTTTGCCACCTCAAGGCCCCCTATGATTTCCCATGTAAACGAAACTCGAGTTTTGCCCGAAACTCAATAACTCAACCGTAGTGTAAATAGGCTATAAGACTATAGAGCTGTACAAAAAAGGAACGTGTTAAGCAACTGAGCTTCCACTGACATTTAAAATTAAAAGTCGAGCAGCTTCGATATATTAATATATATTTATATACAGTGGCTCAAAGCCAAAACAATGCAGTGTCAAATAAACTGTTTTACTGAGGTACAGATTTTAAACTTGTAGAAAAACAAAAAATGTTTAAACGCCAAACCGGAAATCAAGTCGGATTCCTAGTTTCTAAATGCCTTAGTGCATTTAAACATTTTGTTTTTCCTATAACTTAAAATCTGTACCACAGTTAAACAGTTTATTTGACACTGCATTGTTTTGGCTTTGAGCCACTGTAGGTATGTATGTGGGTGAAAGATTTATAAATAAATGCAAATGACATATTGACGATGATCGTCTCTCTGATGGCTACGATGGCGAGCTCCAGCTCCCAACACAACAATAAATGTAGTATCGCAAACTATGCACCTTAAAGAATAATTATATTTTAATATAAGACAGGTGCAGAGAAATAAAGCGGAGGATTTATCGACACGTGAACATGCCTCGTAGAACTGACCATGAAAAGAACATTGATTTTTTAGGTATAGACCACAAACAGTCAAAGGCCACATCCGTTGAGATTATTGGAATCTCAAAAAATCGAATCGAAAAAAAATATTTTATAGCTAACATTTTTAGTTTAAGATAGAAGGTAGATAGAAGGTGGTCAAACGGCTGCAGCTTGTACCCTCTGCACACTGAGTCCGTCAAGGGGGAACGTTGGGATTTTTGACAGACGGTGAAACTCCGATTCACACTGGCACCGTCTACCGTTTACCGTCTAACAGCTGATGACAATAACAAAAACTGAGTTTTTGAGCGGAAGATTTTTTTATTTTTGTTTGGAAAAAAATGGATATGGAAGATTTTGCTCTTTTAATTATGGTTCAACAGCAAAATATTTTCTTGCAACAACTAATCAGGTTGCTGGACGAAAGGATAAAGATAGCGATTACAGCGGAATAATAATGTGCTGTTGCATACTGCACAATATGTTTAATAAGCACAATAGCGCAATAAACTATAGTTTATTAAGCTTCTACCAGCATATTCTTCCAAATTTATTCCATTTATTTGCATTCTTCTCACAAAGGAATCATAGCATCTTTAACTGAAAATTTTACAAATGCTATTGAAAAACCACCTAGCTCCTTGCCATTTTCTGGAGAATATAAGTTATTTTTGTCAGTCATTGCATAAATATTCTCAGTGAAATCCATTTTTTCGTTGTGAATGCCAATTTTTCAGAGTCGCATTTGAAAACCATCGGCTAAATATCGCATAGAAACGTGCGGTTTAGGAACATTCAAAATAGACGGTGGAACTAACTGGGAAATTTTCGGAACGGCAAAACCTTACGCACCGTCTAGGAAATAGACGGTAAACGGTGCTCAGTGTGAATAGGCTATTGACCGTTAATCCATTGATTTAAAACGATTCCTTAAACGACGCCTAATTAATATGTCTATCTAAAACAAAAAAATGTAAGCCATTAAATATATTTTTTTTCGACTTTTCCTGAGTTTTCAAAGTCAAAATATCGGAAAAAAATACAGACAAAAATTATGAAATTTGAATTTGAAAGTTCAGACTTATAGTTGCATTTGCTAGATTCTTAGAGCTGCAAAGTTTAATACAACCAGTTATAAGAAACTCAAGTTATGTGAAAAAAAGAAGCACTACCTCTGAAAAAAACGAAATCTTTTAAAACTTCTTAAAAAAAAATAAACCAAAAAAAAGACCACAATTCTTAAAAAAAGTAACTTTTGCGCAACAGCACAAATAAAAAGTTGAATTTTGTTGAGTAGTGTAGTCAACAAGAAAATATGGTCATTTTGAATGGAGATCAGCAAGATTGTAAAACTCTTGGTCTGAATTGGAACCCTCAAGCATAAATTTGTAAATAGTGTCTAAAACCAATAATCTCGTCCGAAACCACAACCAAGAGAACAATATAGTCTGTCATGGCTAGTCCTTTCGATCCCTTGGGCCTGCTATGTACAGTAATTACAAATGCAAAGATATTCTTACAAGAAATTTGGCTATTAAGCCTTGTTTGGGACGTTCTCGTTCCCTTGAACGTACATAAAAAATGGGAATTTATGGCGTCAGACATGCAACGATTGTATGACGTCACCGTTCCACTCGCTGATAAATACATGTGTTTGCATATGCGTCCAAGCGAGCATATGGCTGTTATATTTACGTTCGGGTTGTCCATGAAAATTAAGTTTCCGTTAAATTTCTAACGGCAAATTGTATGGTGGCACCCTTGAAGACTTAAACAATCCCAAGATTAGAGCCGCTCGTCTTTTAACAATGTTTTGGGAGGAAGCTCGGTCCATAAAAGACTGTCTAAGATCGTTTTATGGTCAGATACGGAAGTAGTTCAGCATTGGCTGCAAATTCATCTCTCCCAGATAACTACATTGGTTCGCATCGAGTTGCTGAGAGGCAGGATATTACTTCGACAGCCCTATGAAGACATGTGCCCACAAAAGAAAATCCTGCAGACCTAGTAATTCGAGGATCATCGGTGGGTGACTTAGTTTCGCTATTATGGTTCAATGGCCCGTCGTTTTTGCACCAAGAATTCAAACATTGGGAACAAAATCCACGTTTAAATTTGAGGGAAGCGAATGCGTTATTGGAGAAAAAGAAGGTAGCCGCTGCGCTTATAACGGCCTATGTCGAAAATAAGAGTTTGTTCAAAGAGACACATTTTCGCAGAACATCGACAAAATCAAGATGTCATAAAAGTTGCAGGCATCACTTCAAGAACTAATTCCCTTTATATTGGAAGAACAAGTGGGCTCATTGCTCATTTTCATTGTTTCGAGAAGGCGGTCGTCTATTAAATGCTCCCCTAGCTCATAATGCTTAATTTCCATTATTAATGCCAAACAATTTTAGATTGGTGACTCTTTATTTTAGCTATTTACATTGATCCAATTGTCATGAAAAGACACCGTACACTAGTAGGATTCCTAAGGCAATCCATTTGGCTAATAAATACGCGAAGAGAGTGCAAGAGAGAGTGTCCGGAAATGCATACATTGCTTCTACTACAAACCGAAGCTTCTCTCACAAGTCATGTTGAACCTTCCTGCTAATCGCTTGTGTGACAATCGACCCTTTGAGATTAGCGGAGTCGATTTTTTTGGACCGGTTCGTGTATCGCTTGTCATTCGAGGCAACTAGCCTCTCAAAATTTACATAGCCGTGTTCGTCTGCTTCTTTACACCTGGACATTGTGAAAGATATGACAGCCAATACCTTTATTTTGAATTCAGGCTAATTGGACGTTGTGGCCAGCTTGTCAAGCAGTGTTGCGATAACGCTAATCAGTCAGCTCTCACTGTGTTCGGTCGAGTTTTCGCTATACTTCATCACTGCTCGGAATGCGATATGGATGTTACTGCTGCTAAGCTTCGCGGCTTTGATTCTCTTCGCTGCTCGTCGTTGTGCTGGCGTGCGTTTCATCAGTCGTACACTCAGAGGCTGCCCTGCTGTCAAACAGCCTGATGTTGCAAGGAACGATGCCAGCAATGTCATATCTGTTACTGAATTACGGTTTCCACAGTTAGTGACCGCAGCCTCGACTGTGGTCATTGACCCTGGATCAGCTGCTGCTAAGCTGTGAGCATATAAATGTATGGCGGTCCCTGACGTCTTTGAGGAGAAATTCTGACCACTATCGGTAAGGGTTTCCCGTTTTGTGCATAGACAGAGTCCGGAAGCTGATGTTACGGCAGTTAATCGGTCGACAGTTATGCCAGTGCAAACGTCCAACCCGACTACGGAAGCTCCCGCTGCATCATTTCTGGCATACCTCTGCGGAACAACAACAAAATAACGCTTGTTCGCGCTGCGCTTTGTGCGACATTTGCATTGCTGCTGCTGGGATAGACGTCGATGATCTTGCTGTCACTCTATTTCAACGAAGTGCGTCTCTGACATCATCGTTACAAAAACATACGCCAACGCACGTCTTCGTGTTTTTTGCTTGCGACGTCGCTGCATTCGACAATTGGGGAGAGTCAGCTGCCTGACGTTCGCTTTTAAATAAAAGACTATCTTCACCTTCAGTATCTAGATTGGATATCCCAGCCGCTGCCATGCCTAAACTTCTGGTAGAGGAGGGTGTGCTGCGGTTGCGGACCACGGCGTTGGGCTGTTTTTACGCACTCTCCTCTTTCTGTGTGTGATTTGCCAGACCCTCCTCTGGATCGTACTTCCGTGGCCGCTAGCCGCATAGCACTGCTACCTTCTGGGATCAGGCTGTTAGACGCACGATACAGTGTGATCCATCGAAAAAAAATGTTGAAATTTAAATTTAAAAGCTTAATATCTTCCAGGCGTTAAGTTGCAGCTACAAAACTGCAAAGTTTAATACAACCAGTTGTAGGAAACTAATGTTATGTGAAAAATAGCACTAGCTCTAGAAAAAATACAAAAATTTTTAACAAATTCTTAAAAAAAAAACTAAACCTGGAAAAAAAAGATTCTTTCAAAATTTTAGAATCTCGAAACCTCACAGAGAAAGTCATTTTGGGAAGTCGAGGGTATGTCGTGCTTACTAGTGAAATCGAGATAGCTAACATAATTAAAGAGTTATTGCAGAAATACTCGTGTATGCATAAACTAGAAAGAGGCATATGTATTAAGGCCTATTCAAATCAAAACCAAAATAAAAAATGTCCACCATATTTGACGGTCAATGAGATAAAGATCGCCAAAATATGAGTAATGAAATAACAACATGCTATTAAATTCAGATGGATTACTGTGGGTTAGAGTTCCAACGTGGAATTTGAGGTTGAATATCCCTTGATTTTAAATAAGTGTCACTTGACGTCCTTAACTATTAATAATGCACATAAAGAAAAATTGCACGTGAAATTAATCTGATGCGTTATTATATCCCGCGAAAGTATTGGATATTTTGACTTAAATAAAGCAAAAGCTTAGAGTTTGTTACCTGTACTATGTATAGGCAGAATACAGAAAAACAAATTATGGGAAACCTGCCGAAACTTAGAGCATCCATGTCGCATCCTTTTACAAATACAGGGCTATACGTCGCCGGACCTTACCATATCCGGTGCTCTAGAAACCGTGGGCAAAAATCTTATAAGGGATATATTGCCGTGTTTGCGTGCATGCCGACAAAGGTTATTCATTTGGAAGTCGTCAGTGATCTAACTTCAGACGCCTTCAGGAAAATATGCAAAAATGTTTTCCGATAATGGAACCAATTTTGTAGAAGCTTCGCGAAAATAAGACGAAGAATACCTGAAAGCCCTAAGGACAATATAAAAAAAACTAGTTCCAATGTTAGAAAGAGAACAAATCGAGTGGCACTTTATCCCCCCGGCAACCCTCTTATGTCAAATTGAAGCTGTACTAAATTCACGACCGTTGTAATCAGCTACAAATGATTTTGACGATTTGGATCTATTAACACCAGGTAATTTTATTATTTAAAGGCCAATATATGGCCCCATCAAAACAATATCAGATGAATGAATTGGAAATCTGGATAGGTAAGAAATTAATTTAAAAAATTGAGAGAGAATTTTTGATTAAATGGAAATATGTTTATTTATTTATTTACACACTCTGAAAGAAAGAAAAAAATGTCTCCATAGGAAAGCAGAATATTAAAAAAGAACAGATAGTATTAATAAAAGATGAAAACTGTCATCCAGCTAGATGACCTTTGGGGAAAATAGAAGAAATACATGAAGGTAGGGACGATTGAGTCAGAGTTGTCACCATTAAACACAAGACGGGACAATTAAACGCCCTATCACTAAAATTTTTACATTGGCTAGAATTAAGTCTAAAGAAACCGACTCAGAGCAGCCTCCAATAGAAACCAGAAGTACTCGCGGCAGACCTCGACTACCCAAGCTAGGACTCAAAATGAAAGTTGTGTACAATAAGCTTTACACCTTTGAATATCAATACAATAATGTTTTAGATAACAGTGACAGACAAATTGCAGATCTAGAAGAAAATAATAAATTTTTTTTGACACAGGATAACAAAAATAAGAAACGAGCACTAGCGTATTAACCGCAAAGTGAATTTTCGTAGATAACAAGTTAATTTTGGTAGACACCCATCCATTTTTTTTAGGATTATTCCGATGCCATTGGAGCCTGAAAGGTAATTGATCAAGACAAATCAGCTCCAGGTACTTAGTGTACAATTTCGAAATTGGTTCCATCGTTCATCATTCGATGGTTGAAGCTACGTTAATCAAATGCCAAAAATTGCAAGCGAATAAAAGATTATGTGAAGGTCATTGGCCTTGAAGCAGCGCCAATGATAATACTTGTGAGATAACTCCGTTCAAGCCCAATAGTCATTCAAATGAGTCTATAAAAAGATACCAAAGACAGGGTCGTTTTGGTTCAAATTAGAAAAGAAAGGTATTTGGCCCTTCAAAGTTCCAGTAAACACTAATGCCTTCCAATAAAAACAGCACTTTACCAAGCTTTTGAGTGAAGTCTTTGGCAGTAATAATGAGTAAATATTTTGATGCGCCTTAGTACGACCCTGTTTACCCAGTTAAGGTCTAGAGTCAAGCACCCTTCGTAGCCTTTTGATGCATCGGCCAAAGAAAAACCTGCAGAAAGATAGGCGATTCAATAATTCAAACCCAAAAACTTATTTATTGTGATGTCAGTTCCATCCTGGTAAATATGTGCCCACAGAGAGCAGCAAAAAATAAAGAAACTTATCCGCATTTTCGATTTCTGTATTAATTTCAAAAATTAAAATCGGCACCAACAAGCAGCTGATTGGCTGTTCAGTAAACTTGGGCTTAGTGCGGTGAATTGTCGTATTAGCAGTTAAGACTTTCAAAAACTCGGTCTATGAAACGCGCTTAGGGCGTTATCCACAAGCACCTGCAATCAGGCTAGGTCCAAAGTCGTGAAAATGTTTCATTCCACATTGGACCACGGGCGACCCACACCTCCCGATGACGCCTAGTGATACACAAATTTAAGGAATGCTCTGTTGGAATGCTTTCTGAAATTATCGTGACCTACTGCAAAACTTATTCATTAATTTAAAAATTACCTTATTGAGACGATCAAAAATTGTGGCCCGTGTCATGTGTATGTGTGTGCTTGTTGCCCGTGTACGCTAGTTTTGAGAAAACTGCAACTAAAAAGCGAAAAATTTGAAATGTATGCAAAAATGTAAATGGCCATTTCTCGCAAAACGTGCGATGAGTCCAAAAAATTAAAAATCAATAAAAACTTATTTTAATATACACTCATGGACAAAATAATAGGTGTGCTTTTTTTTCATTTTTAACTTCTTATATTTCATAAATACCTTCATTTATTTAAACAAATCAAATTTTTTCCAAAATTTATATTAACTGTCTTTAAACCAAAGCTCGCAAATAACCGTCAACCTTTTTAAAGTGTCCGAAAAAAACCGATCTTCTACGAACACTTTGAGAACGTGGAGCGAAAGAACACATTCAAAAGTATTTTCGCTCAACAACTGTTCTTCTCAGACCAGAACACTTTTTTTTGTGTTCTCTTTGGTTCGCTCTCTCAGGGACTACATGAATTGCTCAGGCATATTGTTTTCTCTTTCTCGCACACAGCAAGAAACAACCCTTTTTGAAGACACTTCTTGCGCAGTGGTCTTTCAAAGACCGTTTTGCAGTGACCGCTCCCTCAAAAGTGTCCGGTTGTTTTTTCGGTTAAACCAAACAGTCGGACCGAAACACACAAGCGAAACGAAAAAAGTGTTTCGCTCAGAGAGAGATCGTGTGTACCAAATTTTTTATGTTTTGTCTGTGTGAAGACTGCGTTGGAAAAAACTTTTATCAAGAATATATATATATATATATATATATATATATATATATATATATGTATATACTGACTGAGTACCGAGTATAAGGCCTTTGCCGCGTCTCACAACGTTCCCCCTCGTTTGGTATTTTTTTGTCAGGTTTTCCATTATTATTTTCGCCTATAGGAAAGATGATTCTTGATAAAAGTTTTTCCTCAAAGTGTCTCCTTCATATTGCACTATCTACAAAAATCCCAGAAAATTTTCTCAATATCGGCTAACGGAATTTTTGTAGCCTTTATAAAGCCAAGGAAAAGCTGTGTATGCCACAGACTTTTGTGAAAATTTTGAAATACACTTATATACTACACTTATATATATATATATATATATATATGAGCTTATGATTTATGCAATTTATTATATGTTCGCAAAAGGGACGAATTAAATTTTGGGCAAAAAATTAAATTTCAAAAAATTAAGTCAAACAATTATACATTACCATTTTTGTTTGCATACGCTTTTTACATCTGCTTCTACATTTCTACATGTACATGTATAACTACATATTCGAGACGTACAAGTGTTTCCGAGAGAGAGAGAGAGAGGGAATGAGAAGCGGTTGGCAGGAGTTGCGTAGCCACAGAAATTTAATTTTTTTCTTCTGGGCATCTGATCACCGGCCTGATCCAGATTCGGCAGTCTGGTTGATATGGTAATCTTCCATGATTCTGCGTTTTCTAAATTTCTAAATTTTAATTCAAACGAGGGGGAACGTTGTGAGCCGCATCAAAGGCCGCGGCTCTACATTATACCCGGTACTCAGTCAGTATATACATACATAAATTTATGAGCCTACGATTTATGAAATTTATTATATGTTCTCAAAAGGGACGAAAATAATATTTAAAATAAAAAAAAAATGAAGTCAAACCATTTTTGGAATTTTTATACATGCTTTCATTTTTGTTTACATATGCTTTGTATATATGCATCTACATTTCTACGTGACATGTATAACTACATATTCGAAATGTACAAGTGTTTGCGAGAGAGAGAGAGGGAATGAGTAAGCGCTCGGCATGCGTTGCGTAGCCACTGAAATTTAATTTGTTTCTTCTGGCCATAATATTGATCCGACCTGATCCATATTCGGCAATCTGGTAGATATGATAATTTTTCATGGTTCTGCGTTTTTAGTTTTCTTTTATCTTAAAAATTGTGGATTCCACATATTTTGTTCCTTCGTGGGGGCGGAATGGGGAGTGGTAAAATTTTGAAATACACTTGTGGTTTGCTGGTTTGATATCACAGGAGTTTGGATAAAGTGTTGGGTTGCTCTAGCTTTTATAGTCTCCGAGAACTAGGCGTCAAAAAATTCGAATTAGCAAAGCAGATGGGGCCGCGTGTGAGAGAGGGAAGCGAGAGGGAATGATGAATTTCGAAATAGTTTTCTTCATTGTAGCTATAATAATGATCCGATCTGATCCAGATTCAACACTCTGATAGAAATGGTCATTCTCTATGACTCTGCGTTTTTAGTTTTTTCGTATCTGCAATATTTTGCACGCCACAGACTTTCGTCTTTTTGGGGGCGGAAGGGGGCTTGGCGAAATTTTGAAATACATTTGGAGTAGTGTGATCACACAGGAGACTGGATACAAAACTTGGTTGCTCTAGCAACAGACAGACGGACCGACAGACATACATAGCTATATCGACTCGGCTATTGATGCTGATCAAGAATAGATATACTTTATGGAGTCGGAAACGCTTCCTTCTGGGCGTTACACTCAACCGTTATCCCCATAAATGATACAATTTTAATTTTAAAGACTGATATCTTTTAGAAGGAGAACTGCAGCTACAAAATGTTTGGATTGGATTTATAGTTTTATTTGCCAGCTTTTCAGAATTGTAATTCAATAGAACCAAATATAAGATACCTAAGCTATGTGAAAAAATAAAGCACTACCTCTGAAAAAAAACTGATTATAAACATTTTTTTAAAAAACTAAACTTGGAAAAAACCATAATTCTTAAAAAATATGTATATCCAAAACTCTATCAGAAAAAATTACTTTGGCCCACAGCGGAAATGTCGTGTTGACTAGTGTAATGCTCCTATTTCAGGCTGAGGTAAGCTCAGTTTTCTCCAGGATCCTACTACAAGAAATTTGTAGTTTGCAGGAACCTCTACAGGAAACGGGGTCGGCCCTAACTAGGCTAGAAGCAAGAGTGGGGGAGAATGAGGCGTAACCGTGCCCGTATGAGTTGGATCGCGAAGATAGTGAAGGGCGCGAGGCGTTGTCACACTCGTGGGGTCGAGAAGGATAAGGAATACGAGGCGTTGTCACACTCGTGGGGTCGAGAAGGATAAGGAATACGAGGCGTTGTCACACTCGTGGGACCTGTCAGAGGATCAAGAGTAATTTAAGAATTGGATTGGCCCGTACCGCGATATTCTCGGTTGCGAATTGATGTCGTAGTTCCCACCCGGAAAACAGACTTACTCGGTGGGGTTTATTTTGATTCAATGGTCGTTTATTGGATATGTCTTTTTAATTTGTTTGGCTTAACGTACGGCGTATAGTATCTTATCGTAAGTTGCTGCGCGGAGCAACGTCTATCTCGCGGCCGGGTTCCCGAGTAAGTGTCTTGCACTTCTTTCGCTAGAACGCTCGGAACCTAGCATCCGCGGATCGAACTAGTTAGCTAAAATTTATGGGTGGGGGGATATGTGCTGACGGTGCGCCGATGGGCAATTTCTTTTGTCGAAAAGAAAACCGTCGCATCGAACCTTAGTGGGAGGGGAGTTTGGGTCACAGTTGAGGTAGTGGTAGGAGAGTTATGGATGGGTGTAGGAGGGGTAGTCACGTGGCCGAACGGCGCGTTTTGGTATATTGTAGAAGATGGCTTATTTTTATACAAAGGTAATTCTTAAACTTAAGCTTATTACTCCTCCATTGCCGGTGCGGCGTGGTGAACTGTAACGGCACCTTGGGGTTCGTTGCTGGGGGGTCAGGGTGTTTTCGTCGTTCCGTTGCCCCTTCGCCCGTTTTCGGGGTCGTCGACGTCAGTGGCGATGTTGCTGACGTTGCTGATGTAGTTGACGTTGGCATCGGCGTCTCTACCTCCTCGGGGGGAGGTTCAACCGGGTCTGGGACGGAGAAGGCGGTCCGGTTGTCGAGGGCTTCCGCGGGCTCCCGGAACGTTCGGAAGGACGCATGGACGTTCCGGCCTGGCGGGACGAGCAGATCCACCGTCATGAGATGGACGCGTGTGACGCGCAGGCCATACGGTGTGGCCGTATAGTGGAACGTCTCCTCATCGGCCACGAGTCGGCGGGCGGAGGGCTCCTTCTCCTCGTTCTCCTCGTCGTTAGAGTACGTGGTCGTGTACTCCGGGCAGTAGCGTTCCAGGGTCTTATCCTGCTGGTCTCAGTCTAGGGGGTCGTAATGACGATACGCGTTTTGTTCGAACATCGGTTCGAATGATGGAGGTTCGGGGCTCGGCGAGTAGTAGATCCGGGGGTCTCGGCGGCGGAATAATGGTGGCGACCACAGATTTTCGCGTCAAAATCTGGATGGTCGTCGCGAAAACAGTGGAGGGCTTCGGAGTTCTCTATGTCCGAGAGTTCGTCGTCCGATTCGCCGCTCGACTCGGCCGCATCGTTGCAGTTTGGCCGCTCTTGGTGGCCGTCCCGCCTTATGTCGGCGTATGCGCCTCCGTTGGAGATTGGGACGTCGTCTTGCTCTGCGTCGCGGATAGGGGTGCTGGCGGTTGACCACGACGGTTCATAGTTGGGTTCTGGGATGTCGTGGGGCGGACGATGGTCTCCGTTCTTGGACTGCGGCGGGGCTTTGGTTCTCCCGAACGTGGGAGCCCCAGACTCTGAGTCTTCAGAGTCGGTAGAGTCATCGACATAGATGATCTCGGGTGCCTCTGCGGGTGTTGCGGCTTCTTGGTGATCCATGGTGGCTTGGCTTAATGAAGTTTTGGGTGTTGAGGGTAGCGGTGCTAGTTCTCGTTTGAGTTACAATACGGATATTACTTAAGCTTTTAAAGGGTTCGATGCCTTAGGTCGGCACAGTTACAGAAACATAGTGTCAGCAAGTGTAGGTTACGTAAACTTATGTATAAGTGTAAGCGGAAAAGAATTGAGTAAGAAATATATGTTTTTTGTTTGTTTTGGTGTTTGTTTGCAATATGTTTAATTTTTTTTTTTTTGTATTTTTATTAAATTTTTTTTTTTTTTTTGCTGAGTCCAGTTTGCTTTCTTCACTCGTCACCCGATCCGTATTCCCGTGGACGAGGTATGGGGTAGGTACGGGTGGCTTGAGTTCGTCGAATTTTAGTGGAGCGACGGTGGCATACATGGGGGCCTTACCGCTGGTCGGTGTCGATACCTCGGCCGGGCGGGCGTCGGTAGGAAGGTGGGGCGACATGGCCTCTACGTCTTGGGACGCATTTTGTTCACCTTGGATTTTAAGGCGGCGGTATAATATCCATATAATGGAGCAGAGAGGTAATGCCACGGCGAGCGTGAGGAGGTAGGAAGCGGTACTTTTTACAGTCAGCATTTCGTTTAGGCTGTCGATTTGATTGAGATTATTCATGCTTAGTTCCCGTAGAAACGGTAGACTAAGTTTTTCTTTGGGGGCCGTTATGTTGACTTGCGTCATTGCGGACACCACTTTCCTCTTAGAGTCGCCGATGTGGTTAATGTACCAGGTCCCGTTAAGAGAGACCCGGTGGGAGTACGTCACTAAGTACGAGCCTGAAATCTTTTGGCTGGTCCCGGCATCATCAACAACGGTCATGTTCGCGTCGCTGATGACGAGAGTGCCGTGGTCGACGATAGTTACAGGGTCTAGGTGTCCCGGTAGGGTAGCGCAATGTGCGATAGACCCGGCTACCATTTGTTGGGCGCAGGTACTTCCCCCTCGTTCCTTGCAGAACGTAGCCCCGACGGTTGACTCACAGGCCCCGATGTTGAGGGTCTGTGTCCCGCAGTCCGCCACTATGTCTGCCTGAGTGAAATCCAATATTCTGTGGTGGCGTTGAACCGGGAATATGAGCAACTTCCTACAATTTAATTTGGGTTGAGGGAACTTTATAAGAAAGTGGAGTAGGTCGGGAGTTTGGAAAACGCTGATGTTCGAGACCTCTAATAGCTCCACCAAGGTTATGTTGACTAACTGTTGCTCATTGAATTCGTTTATATCGGCGCCATCTAAGAGGGCCGGACTGATCATGTTTATTTTGGCTAAAGTTAGCCCAAGGATAAGACTTTCTAGGTCCGTTATGATTATTCTATTTTTTGCGAGGACTGTCTCTACTATCTGGGCATTCCCAGCCTCGTCCGACTTCTGGATCGTGTTGAAAAAGTGCGTCAGTTCGTTAAGTCGGTTTTGCATTTTGGAGTTAATCTCCCCCTGTCGGTATTCGGATTCTATCAGTTGTGCTTGTTTGAACCTAATTTGCTCCCAGTCATTGAAGTCGGGCGTTCCCGCTACTACTTTCAACGCTGTACCGAGCAGGTTAATGCTCCTGGCTTCCCTACGGTGGACTTTTAACATGGCTATTAAATTTCGGATGTGGTCTTGCTAATACCTGGGCCAGGCGGATGTCCGTGAACATCTCAGCAGCGCGCTCGGTCTGGGCGACGTAGACCTCATAAGAAGTGACGTTGGTGGTATGGTGGAGGTATCCTGGCTTCTCCCAGATTACTGCGTCTCCGTCCACGATCGGGATATAGTCGGCGTTGGTGTAGTCATTTACTTTTACGGCGGCCTATGCAGAGGTGACTAGGGTAAGTAGGACCAGCAGGGGTGACATGGTGTAGGGGGAATTATTGTTGGCGGCGGCAGGATTAAAGGTGATTGTTTTCTTCTTAATTGCCTTGGTTATTGTTGTCCTTTAACTTCGATTGGTTGAGTTTGATTCGTAGTCCTTGATGCACTTTGGGGTGAATTTATCCTTGAAAGGAGTCGGAATTTAATTTTGGGTTTTGATTGTTTTATTTTTATTTAATTCGATTTTTTTTTTTTTTTTGTTCCTTTTGAGTTGGTTGATTTGGTCTGGTCTGTTCCGTGGGTAGTGGCGTACTGATCGACGAAGGCCAGGGCATCGATTAATATAGGTGTCGATCCCCGGTCAAATTCGGTATTATGCCGCCGTGGCATCCGTGTCGGCGGCTGGATTATCGAGTGCGGGGTCGTTGAACTCTTTCAGATCGTTGACATTGGCGACCTTGTGCTTCCGGCTGCTTGTGTGTTGTAATTTCACGATGTTTGGCGACGGGAAACCTTTTACCCGGTATGGTCCTTCAAACTTTGGGGCCAGTTTGGCTGCAAAACCTTCGGCTGCATTTGACAGGTGGTGTTGTCGTATGAGGATCAATGAGCCGATCGTAGGGCGCCATTGGCTGCGACAGAGATTGTAGTGTCGCGCTTGCTCTTGACTTGCCCTTTGGATGTTACTTCGGACGATGGAAAATATCTCTTTCAGTCTCGACGCTTTGTCAGTAGCCGTCTCCGGGGTGCTTCCTGTCTCTGGTGGGACTTCATCGTATAGAGCGCCGGGCAGCCTAGGCTCTCTTCCGTGTAAAGGGAACGCAGGGCTGAATCCGGTGGTCTCGGAGACGCTAGAATTTACGGCCAACGACATTTCGGGTAATAGTTCGTGCCACGTGTTCTGGTGGTGCGATCATTGTTTTCACAGTTCTGTTCGCCCTTTCTGTTGGATTTTCCTGGGGACAATATGGAGCGGTGTGCTGCAGTTTGACGCCAGCGATTTGGAGGAACGTTCGGAACGAGCGACTGGTGAACTGGGTGCCGTTATCGCAGACGAATAATTTCGGTACCCCAAAACTGCTGAGGATTCGTTCGCGGAACGCTCGTTCGAGGTTAGCCGTGGTTGCCTTTTTGAGGGGTATTAGTTCGACCCACTTGGGGAAGGTGTCGAAAAATACTAGCAGCATCGTATTCCCTCGTTTGGACCGTGGCAGTGGTCCGACGAAATCGGCGCACAAGGTAACAAACGGCTCCTCCGCCTTGCGAGGGAGCATCTTGCCCACTGGTTTGCGTTGCATGGCCTTGAACTTCTGACAACTTACGCAGTTGCGAATGTAACGTCTTACGTCTCGATAGAACCCGGGCCAATAATACTGTTGGGAAACCCTGGCGATGGTCTTCCGTATGCCGAGGTGACCAGGTGTTGGTTGATCGTGGCATTCGTGGAGTACCCTCGTCCGGCGATCTTTTAGGACGCAGAGCTTCCAAGACTCTGTTCCGACAGGTCCGTGGCCGAGATTTCCGTAAAGTTGACAGTTCTCGTAGGTGTAGTCCGGATATTTTTGGGGCTCGTCGTGGACTTGTTGTATCCTTCGTTTAAGCCAGGGACAACTGTCGGGTTCCTCTTCGACGCGTGCGAGTGTTTCCAAGGGCTGCCTGGACAGTGCGTCCGCCACTACGTTTTGTTTCCCGGCGCGATAATGCACGTCGTATTGGTATTGTTGTAGCTCGAGTGCCCAACGTGCCACTCTACCGTATGGACTTTCCAGGGTGTTTAACCATTTCAGCGCGAGATGGTCAGTTACCACGTCAAAGCGGTAGCCCTCTAGGTAGCATCGTAGTTTACGTATTGCCCATATGACGGCTAGGCATTCTTTGTCGGTGGCAGAGTAGTTCTCTTCCGCCTTGTTGAGTCGTCGGCTGACGTACGCGATGACGCGCTCTTTCCCTTCGATCTCCTGGCTCCTCCTCCGTTTGTAAAGAGAATTTGACGTTGAAATCGGGGCAGGCGAGTACGGGGGCGGTAGTGAGTAACTCTTTTAGCTTTCCGAAGGCGTCTTGTTGTTCCTTTTCCCATGTCCATGTTTGTCCCTTCTTCAACAGTTGTGACATTGGTTGGACCACAATGGATGGATGGATACAATGGATACCTTCCTCACTGATCATGTGTCCCAAATATTTGATGCGTCGTTGGAAGAAAGTATACTTTTCTGCGTTAATTCACAGGTTTGCCTTGAGAAGTCGGGAGAAGACCTCTTTTACGTTGTGGAGGTGTTCCGGGTAATCCTTCCCGATGATGACAATGTCATCTAAGTACGCGAATGCGTAGGGTTCCATATCTGCGCTGATGACCGTGTCTAACGTCCGTTGAAACGTTGCCCCTGCGGAGTGTTATCCAAAGGGCATTACCTTCCATTGGTACAGACCTCTTCCTGGCACCGTGAAAGCGGTGGCTTCCCTACTGTCGAGGGCCATAGGTATTTGCCAATACCCGTTCTTCAGATCTAGCGTGGTGATAAAACGTGCATTCTTCAGGCGTTCTAGGATGTAATTGATCCTCGGTAATGGATAGGCGTCCGGGATAGAGCGTTCGTTGAGCTGGCGATAGTCTACGCACATACGCTATTTGTCGTTCTTTTTGCGCACGAGAACAATTGGTGCGCTGTGAGGGCTTCGAGAAGGTTCGATGAGTCCTTCGGCTATTAGTTGGTCGACTTGCTCGTCGATAATTCGCTTCATGGCGGGGTTCTTGGGGTAATACCTCTGATTTATTGGCCGGTTGTCCCGCATGACGATGGTGTGCCCCGTTAGGTCTGTGGTACCTTGAAGCTTTTCGAACTTCGGCAGTTCCTCATCCAGGAATTCCTGGATCTGTGACGCAAGTTCGGGTGGCCTGGGATCGTTGGTTCGTTCTGGCTCGTCTTCAAGTTGTTCGTCCCTCTCTAAGCTAAAAGCTCGATTCGGGTCTTCCGGCAGGAGGGTCGTGTCGAACGCGCTCGGTGGTTCCGCCCCTCGAGGGTGTTCCCTCATGTTGGCGACGACTGGGGTGGTATCGTTTAGAGAAGGGGTGCTTACGGGGGTTTGGTTGGATATCCGGGCCAGGGGTTGGGACGCTAGTTGAGGAATCATTTGTGTTGGGGAGATAGCGTGGATGCTATTGTTGACCCCGGTGTCTACGCCGATCACCCGTCTGGGCGCTTGGTCGTCAGGCGAAGACCTCGGTTGTGAAGGAACGATTGCCTGTGGGGAGGCAGCTCTGGTTTCCTTAGTCTTTATGGGGAGCACCGCGCCGTGGGCTTCGGTTGATCTTCTTACATTCTGCGCCGCTGCGTGGGAGCTCGTGTCACCTATCGTTGGCCTGGGAATCGTAGGTTCCGTTGTGGCCTTAGAATTTGTGCTGGGCGCTCGTTGCTTGGACATGGTGTCCATCGTAGTTTTCCGCGTACGCGAGTTTTCCGGGGCTGCCCTGGATCTCGGTTTTTCCGTTCCCGTGGGGGGAACTTGACTGGCAGTGACGGTCGCGGAGATCGTGAGATGGATCTGTCCAGCCTATGCCTTAGATTTTAGTGGCCGTGGGTTTTTAATCCACACCCCTTGCTAAAGTTTCCTACAGGTCCCTGCTCGGGCGCCACTTGTAATGCTCCTATTTCAGGCTGAGGTAAGCTCAGTCTTCCCCAGGATCCTACTACAAGAAAATTGTAGTTTGCAGGAACCTCTACAGGAAACGGGGTCGGCCCTAACTAGGCTAGAAGCAAGAGTGGAGGAGAATGAGGCGTAACCGTGCCCGTATGAGTTGGATCGCGAAGATAGTGAAGGGCGCGAGGCGTTGTCACACTCGTGGGGTCGAGAAGGATAAGGAATACGAGGCGTTGTCACACTCGTGGGGTCGAGAAGGATAAGGAATACGAGGCGTTGTCACACTCGTGGGACCTGTCAGAGGATCAAGAGTAATTTAAGAATTGGATTGGCCCGTACTGCGATATTCTCGGTTGCGAATTGATGTCGTAGTTCCCACCCGGAAAACAGACTTACTCGGTGGGGTTTATTTTGATTAAAATGCTCAGTTATTGGACATTGGAGACTTATTGTTTGGCTTAACGTACGGCGTACAGTATCTTATCGTAAGTTGCTGCGCCGAGCAACGTCTATCTCGCGGCCGGGTTCCCGAGTAAGTGTCTTGCACTTCTTTCGCTAGAACGCTCGGAACCTAGCATCCGCGGATCGAACTAGTTAGCTAAAATTTATGGGTGGGGGGATATGTGCTGACGGTGCGCCGATGGGCAATTTCTTTTGTCGAAAAGAAAACCGTCGCATCGAACCTTAGTGGGAGGGGAGTTTGGGTCACAGTTGAGGTAGTGGTAGGAGAGTTATGGATGGGTGTAGGAGGGGTAGTCACGTGGCCGAACGGCGCGTTTTGGTATATTGTAGAAGATGGCTTATTTTTATACAAAGGTAATTCTTAAACTTAAGCTTATTACTCCTCCATTGCCGGTGCGGCGTGGTGAACTGTAACGGCGCCTTGGGGTTCGTTACACTAGTGTAATTATAATTATATAATTATAATAATTATACATGATAATATATACAAGATAATTATACATGATATGATATACATAATTATACATGAGACTCTTGTATAAATCGGAAATTTAAAAAAATATAAATATTTTCGTTTTTATCAGTTTTGTTTTCAAATTATAGTATTTGAGTAAAAATTAAATATTATTTATGTATTTATTGTTGTTTTTAATACATTAGTAAATATGTACTTTGAAAAGGAATTGTGTGGAGCAATTATTTTGTATAGCGAAATGGACCATTAAACCATCTTTATTATCTTATTTCGTTCAGAAGTTCTTAATTTAGCATGTTGAAATGGCCAAAAGCCCCACTGTGTGACGTTTGATTTCTTACTATTTTTAATTGAAATTGTTTATAAGATGTTTAAAATTATAATTTTAGGATATTTCCGGAAAAGATGGAAATTTTTGCAGAATGACCAGTCCCCTAACAATGACCAGCTTAGGAAGGACAATTCGGGAATCAAATTCTCCCAACTCCATAAATCTCCCCATGGTTAATTCAACAAACTTATGCACAATCAAGAAAAGAAGTATGGATAAAACAGCGTTTTCAATAAATGGTGGTATGTACTAAAATAAAAATGTTATATTTCCTAAATGGTTGTATCATTATGTTATTAAAAAACTACAGTACAACTCATAGGCTAACCTTAGTGCGTAATGTTCAGTCATGCTTCAGAGCAGTGCCCCATTCTTTTGGCACTCTTGGTCTGATGTGTTCCGGATGTGGCTTTCTGTATCCCCATACATATACAAAAATGTTTGAGAGATGAAAGAGAGAAATGAAAAAGAGATAGAGCGAGCGGAAATGTGGGAACGTTGGAGTCAGTTTCGGGATTGTTGTCTTGATTATGGCTAAACAAATGATCCAAACTGATCCTATCCTATCTTATCCTATTTAGGTATAGAAAAATACATATAGTCCTTTTATATTATGTTAGGTTATTTCGAATCTTTAAAATTGTGAATGCCGCGGATTTCGAACCTCGACAATGAATTATGGGTTGCTATAACTAATATAAGGCGACAGGCAAGCAAAGCTATTATAATTATTATATTAAATTATGCCGGATATTTGGGCTCAATAATTACGAATTTAAAGTCCGTTTTTTTAAATTCAGAGCGGCGAATCTAATATGGCCGAATTTACTTGAAGGTAATTATCGTAATTATCCACCGCAAAAACTCTTTGGGTGAATCGGATGTATTTTTCATAAATGTACATGTTTGTTTGGGCCATTTTGGGTTTTTGAGGTTAGGAATGCATTGGGGTATTTTAAACGACCTTTTTTTTGGGCTGTATTATTGAAAATAGAATAAATTGACTCTCATAGCACTAACCATACAGTATATAGATGAGCCAGTTCATATATTGTGCTGTCCGCAGCGAAACAACAGGTATTGGCTCCCAAAGACTTTTGGTGGGCGCCGACACATTCGGTCATGTTCGGCCTATGATGCGTCGCGAGCCGAAGGACGCTTGATTGCTTGCTTGTCTTATTTTCAGCAGGCTTCTGTCTTGTTTCTGCTTGTTTTAGTGTATGTCTGCACATGCATTCTCACGTACTTTGCGTGTTTGCAAAATGTGCATGGGCGCTAGAACTGAAATTTTGTGTTCGCGACAGTATTTTGATTTCTGGGCTCAAGTCCCACTTTAGAATTTTTACTGTCGACCATATTTGATGACTCTTGCTTTCAATATCAGAAAAATTGTTATTTTATATATGTTTAAGATGATAATTTTGTTGAATATAAAATAATACTAATATAATGGGCGGATATAGATACATGTGTAGGTTAGGTTAGGTTAGGTTAAGGCGGCTGTCAAGCTCCACAGGAGCCAGTCACACTTGGGCCGGTTTCGGCCCGTTGTAATACCGCGGCAGGTGTTCCCCTTTAGCCATCTCATGAGACCCGAACATATCAGCAGTTATCCCATCCTGACGCTCTTACGAAGTTTGCGATTTTTCTGGGACAGATTTTGGACATTTCTGAAATGTCTGAGACACAGGGCATGCCCAGGTATTGTAGCCTTCTCCTACTGAGAGCCGGACAGGAGCAGAACAGGTGTTCCACCGTTTCCTCTTCCTCCTCGTCTCTATAGCTACGGCAGAAATCATTGTATGGGGCTCCCAGCCTGTTGGCATGGGAGCCTATCAGCCAGTGCCACGTGAGGGAGCGGATGACAACGCTGCACCTTTTCCTGCCGAGCTTACAGAGCTCTAGTGTGCGTTTCCTGTCAATGGTAGGCCATGTTTGCCTGGATATGCGACATAGTGGTGCTGACCGCCACGCATTGTCTGCTCGTCGCTTATATAGCTCCTTTATAATAAGCCTACAGGTGGCCATAGGCATGCAAAAATATCCTCCTTCTCTTGGAGAAGGGGTATTGTGGTATCTGATCTGGCCAGCTCGTCTGCCTTGCAGTTGCCCTCAATGTCCCGGTGACCCGGGACCCAAATAAGGCTGATAGCATATTGTTGGGCCATCTCGTGAAGAGATTTGCGGCAATTTGCCACTGTGGTCGAGTTCGAGGAAATCGCATGAAGCGATTTGATCGCAGCTTGGCTGTCGCTGTAAATGTTTACAGTTGTTGTTGCCAGTGTTGCCGTTGTGGCTGATTGAAGGAGCTTCAGTGCTTCCATGATCGCAATGACTTTCCCTTGGAACACACTGCAGTGATCTGGGTAAATGCTTACAGTTGTTGTTGCCAGTGTTGCCGTTGTGGCTGATTGCAGGAGCTTCAGTGCTTCCATGATCGCAATGACTTCCGCTTACACACTGCAGTGATCTGGGAGCCTAGAGGAGTGCCTGATTTCGATTTGTTTGGAGTAAATCCCTCCTCCAACTTTGTTATCCAGCTTCGAGCCATCTGTAAAGATGCTTATGGCCGTGTCCTGGCCTGGTGGTCCCTCAATCCACTCGTCTCTGCTAGGGATGATTACATTGAAGAGGGTACCAGTGTGTTCCCTTGGAACGCAGTAGTCCGTCTTCGTAGGGACGGTACTGCTGATAAGTATAGATGAGTGACCCCTGGTATGTGACGCCCATTGTCCGGAGTCTCTCAGACGTATCGCTGCAATTTCTGTCCTCTCTTTTCCCTCAAGTTCGAGGCTTTGGAGATTTAGGATGGCGTTTAGTGCATCGTTCGGGGTGGTGCGTAATGCTCAACTAATGCATAGGGCTGCGGTTCGCTGAACCTTGCCAAGTTGTTTGGTTGTCGATCCTTTTGATAAGGTCGGCCACCAAACTGTAACTCCATAGAGTAAGATTGGTCTTACTATTGCTTGGTATATCCATTGGACTACGCTTGGGTTCATGCCCCATTTCAAGCCAATAGCTTTTTTACAGGAGTATAGGGCTATCGTAGCCTTCTTTACTCTGTCCTTTACGTTCAGGTTCTAGTTCAGCTTCTTATCAATCACCAACCCTAGGTAGCTAGCACTGTCGCTGAAGGAGAGCCTGCATCCCTTTAGTATGGGAGGGTTGAGGGGCGGAATCTTGTACTTGCGTGAGAATAGCACGAGTTCCGTTTTAGTGGGATTTACTCCCAATCCTCACGATTTTGTCCATTCTGACAGTCTCGCGAGCTTAGTGCTCATAAGGTCACACAGTGTTTGAGGGTATTTCCCCGAGAAACTGATTGCCACGTCATCCGCGTATGCCACTATTTTGCAGCCCCCCCCCCTCCAGATCACATAGAATCTTATTGACTGCCATGTTCCACAGAAGGGGAGACAGGACACCACCTTGCGGAGTGCCTCTGTTGACATACCTGGATTGCGTGGACGATCCCATCGATGATGTCACCGTCCTGCATGTGAGCAATTAATCGATGAGCAGCACCAAGTGACCGTCCACACCCAGGTCAGTCAGTGCTTCCGTAATGGCACTTGGGACGACGTTGTTAAAGGCTCCCCCGATATCAAGGAAGGCTATAAGAGAGTATTCTTTGAGTTGTAGGGATTTCTCTACAATTGAGACTACTTCGTGGAGCGCCGTTTCCGTGGATCTTCCTTTCCGGTAGGCATGTTGTGCTTCTGACAGCATTTGAGGACTAACAATTGTCCTAAGGTGTAGTCCGACAAGTCTCTCGAAAGTTTTGAGAAGAAAGGACGATAGGCTGATTGGTCTAAAGTCCTTTGGAGTCGAGTGCGAGGCCTTTCCCGCTTTGGGGATAAAGACTATTTTCGCCTTCAGCCATTCTTGTGGTATGGTCCCCACCGCCAGTACCTTCCTAAAGATACATTGTAGCCAGTTAATGGCTGGGTCTCCGGCCTTTTGCAGTTGGGCCGGAATGACCTGGTCCGGACCTGGCGATTTGAACGGGTCAAAGCTGTTTACCGCCCAGCTTATGTTCCGTTTGGTAAAAATATGGTCCATCGTGGCTATTTGGCCTCCCCTTTGGGTTAGCGCCGGCTTGATGGTTGTGCACCCAGGGAAGTGGGTTTCAAGCAGTACGTGGAGCGACTCCTCACTGGAGTTGGTCCACGTCCCGTTGTTCCTTTTAAGATACCCTACCGAGGGGGTGGTTTTTGAGAGGAGCTTGCGCAGCCTGGCGGCTTCTGACGTCTCCTCTATTTCTGAGCAGAATTTTTGCCAAGAGGCCCTCTTTGCTCTTCGTGTTTCTTTTTTGTATTGGGCGAGACTGACTTTGTAGTCTGCCCAATGTTCCTCCTCATTTGCGCTTTTAGCTCTGTTGAAGCTGGTTCTACAGCTCTTGCGTAGGATGTCGATTTGTTTCGACCACCAGGGGGGTTTCTTTTTGCCCCTTGTCCTGTGTGGCAGGCGAGCCGCCGTGAAAGCCTTATTGTATGCTTCCGTGAACCTGTACACTATACGATCTAAATCGTCTTGAGTGTCTGGGCTCATTGGTGCCTTGTTGGGAAGTATTTCCTCCAAAACCGAGCTATACTTAACCCAGTTGGTTTTCCTGGGGTTAGTGTAGTCGGTGGGTTTGGGGCTCTCGAAGGATAGAATCGTTTCGATATACCTGTGGTCGGAGAAGGAATGGTCCTCTAGGACCCTCCATCTTTCCACTTTGTCTGACAGATTGTGAGACACTAGAGTGAGGTCAATAACCTCCTGTCGGTTTTTTATAATAAAAGTGGGGTCGTTACCCCGGTTACATATGGTTAAGTTCGAGTTCAGTATAAAGCTGAAAAGTGACTCACCCCTTATATTTGTGTCCGTGCTCCCCCATTGGGTGTGGTGAGCATTGGCATCGCAGCCTATTAGTAGGCTTGTGTTGGACCTCTCGCTGTCGCTTGTGAGCTTGCAGACGAGGTCGTTGGGAGGATCGCTTTCCTCATGGGCCATGTAGGACGACATCAGCCTCAGATGTGTCCGCTTTAGCTCTAGGCTTACCGCTGTATTGTCGCCATTGCTGAAGTTGTGGAGCAGAAAGATATTAAGGTGCTTTCTTGCGAGAATGCAGGTGCGAATTTTACCTTCGGTTTGGGGTACAATGAGCTTGTACTCCCTCGTCGCTAACCCACAGACCTTGGCTCCGACTATCCAAGGCTCCTGGATTAGGACCACGTCGGCTCCGCTTGCATCCAAGCGGAGTATGAGTGCAGCAGATGCTGCTTTTCAGTGGTGGAGATTTATCTGAAGGAGTCTCAGAGACATCTTCATGGATCTCCACCACTGTAGTGTCGGCGTCTGAGTCGTCGGAAACTTCGTCTCGACACATCGCCTCAAAATCCCGCATTAGTTCTGCGTCGGAGGAGTAGCCTTCCTTCGGCTCCAGCTCGTTGTCGGGTGCCTCGATCTCCGAGGCCACATCCTGCGCGACTGGGTTGTCGGCAGGACGAGCCTCGGCCGTGGCAGCGTCCGACTTGTACACCTTTATGGTGACCGAACTGAAGCCAAAGTTCAGCTCTTCTTTAGCTGCCTCTATTGGGGCCAGCGATTCCTTGTTCAGGATAATAACGGCCTGGTTTGTCGGCCCCTTCGACTCCTCAACCTTGACCACCTTCCAGTCAAGAGTTGGAAGTGTCGGATTGCACCTCTGCAACATCTTGAGGATGCGCTCAGGCTCCTTAAAGGTAGCCGGCACCCATAATCTCGCCCTCGGTCTACTGGGCACCTCGCTCCAGTCTACCGCGACTAGCTTCGCCCCGGCGTAGACCTCTCCGATCTGCGCCACCGCTGCTTTATATAGCTTCACGGAGCGCTCGTCATCGCAGGCAACAACTTTGATACTGCCCTGGTACCACCCCATGTCTTTGCAGACTGGAGGTGGCCCTGGGTCCTTCTCGAGCAACTCGAAGCAGCGGTCGGCAAGTGCCGCCTCCACCCACTTCCATTTACTCCTTGGGATCTTACCCTCCGCGCTGCCTTTGTCGAGGACGCCAATTAGCGTCCTCTCCTTGGCAATCTGCGCGAAGGAGATGTTGGCCACCACCCTCGACCTTTTCGCGACCGGGCCGGGTGTTTCTTGTGACCGTTGTCTCTTTTGTTGAGAGACCATTGGGAAGTTTGGGAGCACCGATGTGGCCCACTCCACCTTCTTGAGCCAGACCACTGAAGGACTGACCTCTGTGTTGGCATTTTGCCGACGGAGTATGTGCCCTGCACTCCTCCTTTCGGCTTAAGTATGCTTTCTGGCCTGGGCGCTGGTTGAAGGCAAATCATCACCCTCCACCTTACCAGAAGGTCGGGCAGCCGCAATATTGCTTAGCTGCCTCTCCAAGGTGTCGGTGTTGGGAGCTGATCCGCCCCCCACCCCAGATTCGGGATGGGACCCACTCGGGTTCACCCCAGCGCTTTCCGCCTTGCAGGTCTGTCCTGTTGTTGAGCTGGTCGGGCCGGGCCTTTGGGCCGATGCCTTCCCATGCGGGGGATTGCTCCCAGTTGACGTTTGGGGAGTGTCAGACTCAGATTTATTTTTTTTGTATTTTTTTGTTTTTGTTGTATTTGTTATAGTTCATAATTACATCCCACGAGATGCAGAGAAAGGGAACGGTCAGCCCGGGCAGAGATCCACGTTGCCCGGGTAAGGCATCATTAGAACAGGGGGCTGCCAAGTCCCTGAGCTCTCCGTTCGAGACTGGGCTAGTTTTTAGACCGTGCCCCCAGCCAGGCTGACTCTCGGCACGGGTCGAATGACACCTTAGCCCAGCCCGGTGTGAGGTGAGTGTGGGGGGTGGGATGTGGGTAGGTAGTGTGTGTGGGAAGGGGGAGTGTGTGAGCTACTTATACGAGGCGGCACCACAAGCGCATCGTCAGTGTTGCTGCTTCGCGAACACCCGCTGGCTGTCCGGGACTGCTTATTTTCGGTGGTCTCCCACCGATTATTCGCAGCTAACCTACCTTTTTTTTAGGGGTAGGCCTTTCGCTATCCGCAACCTGCGACCCGTCCGGTAGCCTCAGCTAGGCCCCCTCTGAGCCACCTCACGCGCTCATCAGACCAGAAGATACATGTGTAAATATACACAGTATATATATATCATACATGACTCACATTGCAATAATTTTTATTTAATATATGAGTACAGATATATTATTATATTTATATTATTTATATATTTATATACATATATGTCCCATATCCCCATATCCATATCCCATGGTTTAACGGCGTACCAACAGAAACCGGCGACGGTGTTCACCCCGCGATTTAGCAACGGACCGAGTCGATCGTCGCGGGTTCGCTGCCCACGCAGTTGGATAAAAATATAGTTAGAGAGCTGCCAGTCTTCAGGCCCTGTCGAAACGTATTCTACTGGGTTCGACACCTCCTAAACCTATTCTTCTCTTGCTAACTAAACATCACCAGACGCGCCTTAATCTTTCGTAGGTCCCACTGTTTTACAAATTTTTTGTAAAGGACCAAGAGCAACAACGAGTCGTCACCCCAGCCTTAGAAACTACTTTACATAGTTTTAAAACAGAACATTTTCGTATTTTTTTTCAGTAAAACACCCATAATTAGAATGCCTGTACTTTTAATTGTCAATATTTCGAACTGAATTATGTGGCAACAGCGTTTGGGGAGCAAATTACATCCAATTGAACGTCCATTTGCTCATTAAACGCTGTGGCCACCAGTTTTAGTTTGAATAGTTCAACTTTAAGGCGTTCTATTTACGGGTGTTTTACTGTACAAAATACAAAACACTTTTTTTTTAACCGGCGACTTTAAATAAATATTAATGTATGTTAGGCTGAGCCAAAATTGGATCGAATTTTTGTTTTGTTTTTTTCAGCCGGACACCCCCTTATTCTATGAGTAAGTAAAATTACACATTTTTAGTTATCCAATTTTTGTTTAATGCTTAGGGGTTTCTACGACAAAAAGAAAATTTAATTTTTTTCATAAGATGTACAATTTTCAAAAATAAAATTTTAAATAAAGTATGTTTTTTAATATATTATTGATACTTAAACCCTTTTACATTTGGCCACATCATTCGATTTTTCCGCTAAATGGAACATGCGACAATGATGGCCATAAGAGCCCAGTGGATAGAAGAAGACAATCATGTGGCCGCATGATTTATCATCATCATCATTTGCAAGTGCTACAACGCGGTATTGGGGTATTTTTGCCGAATCAAACAATAAATTTAATTTAAAGTTAAGCGGACAAACCATGAATATTTAAATTAAAATAAGTCTGATTGCAAGCAATAAAACGGTAACACAAAGACTTGCAAAGCCTTTTGGGATGCGCTAATTCCAAGTTTAAAAGTGCCACTTGAAAATTAAAGTCAGCAGCACGTAATTTTTGTTCGGTGAAGTCAACAACAGCTGACAAAATGATGCGGAAATGATGCGGCCTCAGTGTGAACGCCTAAAAAGGCTATTAGAAACTAGTTCATTTTAAACGTAAGGTATTTTTATTAGTGTTTGGACATTTTTTGCGGAAGTTGTTAACTAATAGGCTTTTTACACTTGGTGCGTTACCTATCGATATTGGAATAGACGCAGAGAAGACTTTAAACAAAGTAAATAATGTTCGAAAATCAACGAAATATGTCGGAAATAGTGTTCATTATTTTCACTGCGGTGGCGCAATATATATTTTGAAGTGCATGGAAGCGGCTGAGTTATCTTTAGAAAGGTTGCAATTCGTCTTGCAACTGCAACGCCCTCTTTGCGTTTGGACTCTTGTAGGTAAAGAACAGATAATGTTTTCTCTTTTCAATTAAATATTCTAAAGTGCAATAGCCACGATATGATTCATTTTGAAAGGAAGATGTTGGGGACAGCTCCTATGCCTTTTTTAAGGAAAATTTGGAAAATGGAAACAACATTCTCGTGGACTGTTTCCCAATCTCAACCGTCGATTGACAATCCCTCTGGAGAAGAGAATAGACATAGAATAGCCCCTTATTGCCTAGGATCTTCTGTATGACGTCTATTTTGTGTGTCAAGGGCCATTGTCTGCAGCATATTACTGGAGTTTTGTCGCGATGTACTTGCTCAACTCGCTGACAAGTATCTGCCAGCATACTTTCATACTCTGCGAAGATCACGGAAACTGTAAAAGGACTCAAAGAGATGGGACTTGCAGCAAAAAATTTGAAATCAATATTATTAAAATGCTTTTTTTAATAATAAAATTAGTTTAAGCAATTTGTTCTTACCATTACATACAATTTTGCCCATTTTTACTCAGTCAAAAATTTTACGCGCAAAACATCTGCTGTTTTTTGTTGTTATTAGTAATGATAGTTCGAAAGTACGAAAATTGCTGTTATGCGCACAGAAATACCACAGAAATACCAAAACGCACCTGCGTCGGAAAAAGACGCAACTTTTTGGCATTACTAGGGCCCTATGCTAAACCAATGTAAAAACGAGGGGGAACGTTGTGAGCCGCGGCAAAGGCCGCGGCTCTACCTATACCCGGTACTCAGTCAGTATATACTTATGTACATACATATATGAGCTTGCGATTTATGCAATTTATTATATGTTCGCAAAAGGGGACAAATTAAAAAATTGGGCAAAAAATAATATTTCAAAAAATGAAGTACATTTTTGGAATATTTTACATGCTTCCGATTTTGTTTGCATATGCTTTTTACATCTGCTTCTACATTTCTACATGTATAACTACATATTTGAGACGTACAAGTGTTTTCAACAGAGAGAGAGGGAGTCAGCCCTTGGCAGGCGTTGCGTAGCCACTGAAGTTTAATTTGTTTCTTCTGGCCATAATATTGATCCGACCTGATCCATATTCGGCAATCTGTCAGATATGGTAATTTTTCATGATTCTGCGTTTTTGGTTTTCATTTATCTTACAAATTGTGGATTCCACAGATTTTCATCATTTGTGGGGGTGGAAAGGAGCGGGTCGAAATTTTGAAATACACTTTGAGTAGTGTGATAATAAAGGAGACCGAATACAAAGCTTGGTTTTTCTAGCTTTAATAGTCTATGAGATATAGATGCAAATGAAGACGCACAGACGGACAGACAGACATAGCTATATCGACTCGGCTATTGATGCTGATCAAGAATATATATACTTTATGGGGTCGGAAACGCTTCCTTCTGGGCGTTACACACAACCGTTATCCCCACAAATCTAATATACCCCTATACTCTTCGAGTACCGGGTATAAAAACTGCGTTTCTGGGAAGACGCAAAGAATCAAGACGCAGCCTCAGGGTAAACGGCACCTAAAAATGAGAGATACTGTTTTTGTTCATTGATGGTATGTAATTTGTTGTATTCTATTGTGGCTTCAGCTCGCTCTGCATCATCTAGGTATATATGTATTAAAGCATCATCACTATAACAGGTTTATCTCTCTTTTTTTTCGAGAATTGATTCTATCAGCGGTGTTGAACGTTTCGGACAATCCTTCGATCCGTCGGTATCAAATGCTTTCATCATTTTTTTATTTTTTTAATGCAACGATTGCTATATTTAAGTTGATATTTTCATACTGCTTGATATCCTTCAAAAACTCCAAGTTGTTTCCTGGGGCAGAAGAGGCTGTTGGTACTTTAAGCCAGTGTTTCGCATTGCCTAGGTAGAGTATTTCCTTTTAACCATTTCTTGGTTGAGGAAGCAATATTTGTTCATTTGAAAACGTAATTATTTCATTTGAATTATCTTTAAAGAGATTACATAGCAATGAATTAGAAAGAACCGATTTGTATTTATTTTTTTTTTACATTTTGTAACGTTCAACGGAGGTTCAGTCTGTGCTGGCGGGCACGCTATTATTTTCCGGCTCAGGCTCGTCTGCTTTGGTAGTGGAGATCTTGCCCTCACAGACCGGATTTCCTCTCCGTTGCTATTTCGAGAAGATAGTGTGCTGCGATAAGGAATGTTCAGAGTAGAACGACGTAAATTAAATTTAAGTAAATGCCATCGAGCACAATTATTTGTTTGCTTTGCCTTGAATGTTATCTGCCTCCATAAACGCTCTCCCCGCTAAAGCTCGCGGTCTGATTTTATATGCTTGCGCTCTTTCTTGAGATCAGAGATTTCCGCTGCTGCAGCGGGGCCGCTTTGATGAAGAAGTTTAGTGCAGCTCCGA
Organism: Drosophila affinis; assembly: GCA_037356375.1. Lineage (NCBI taxonomy): Eukaryota > Metazoa > Arthropoda > Insecta > Diptera > Drosophilidae > Drosophila > Drosophila affinis. The sequence goes on from JAZHFB010000003.1 coordinate 22,107,326, forward strand.
TCACCAACAAACAATACAGCATTACTTTAATAAACCCAAATTAGTGCCTTATTAATCAATATTTGAATACAGGTTACATATTTGATATCTACCTCTAATATTTTGGTAACCCCGACGAGATCTGGAGCCTGTACCGCGATTTAATAATTAAATTGTCGATATCGTTCGGGCAATTTATTATTCGGCCAAGGTAAAACAAACTCAACAAATACATGCAAAACGTACTGAAGTGATATTCTGTGACATTGTGCATTGCCGGCATTTGGGTGCAAAGTTCGTTTCGATATAGCTCTACATACATGTATTTATATACAGACAAAATCGGTCTCATAACTGAGTAAAAGAGCCCCACCAAGAAAAGGTTTTTGTTGTGCGTGTATTAGTGCAAGCGCAGTGTAAAGCTCTCAGAAGTTGAGGAAAAGGCAGAACGAAAATCGAAACCTTTCGTTTGTCGTCGCTTGGTTTTGCGGCTCTCCGGCGCATACAGGGTGTTATATTGTTCCCCTCGCAAACCTTCTTATAGTGCCCCCTTTTTTATGTATAATCCTTGATCTTGTGGCGTTGAAAAATGGCTGAAAATCATAATATTGTTCATGCTCTGACGACTGCGCCTAGTGATTTGGACTTATACAAGACCAAAACAATATCTATCCAGCGGCAGCGGCAGTCCATCCTTCAGTTTGACGAAGCTGACCAGCGTGTGCGATTAAAGCACCACGAAGCAATGTACTCCGAGTTCAATGATGCACAGAGCAGTTTGGGAAGGCTCGATCTCACGGTGCTCGACGGGGACGCGCGGTCCGAGTTCGCGAACGTGTTTATTCAGATCGATGCAAAGTTAAATCGCGATCTAGCAGCACAGCAGAAGGTGATCAGCGCGAACTCAACCAGCATGCCTCATAAATTCGCTCGAGAAGGTTCGCTCAACACATCAAATCGGAAGTCGATGCTGCCTCATCGAGTATTGGCTCGTTTTGGGGAAGACTACGCAGACTGGCCAAACTTCATCGCGATGTTTAAGACGGTTGTGGATAATGAGAAAGAGCTAAGTAACTTGGAAAAGTTCCAACGTATCCATACGTTCCATCGAAATATCTGATTTTAACTATGAGATTGCATTAGAACTGTTTACTATTCGTTTCGACAATAAATACCATAATTTTCAGGCACACGTAAAGGCAATATTTGGGTTACAAGGTGTTGAGATGGGATCTTCGGCAACTTAGCGATAAAATCAATGCTCCTCTGCGAGCGATTCGGACTTTGGCATTAACTGAGGAAATTTTAGATGGATTTCTCATTCACAGTGTGCCCGGGAATAATGGGAAGAAGACTTACCGTCCCACAAGCTGTTGACATGGAAATCCCTTGCTTCGTTTCTGGAGAAGCGATGCAGGATGATGGATAATCAAGAAAATGATTTGGTAATCGAAACACCAAGCCATCAGGTGGGAGAAAAAACGCACAAGCATAGTCAGAATGTCCTCATTGCCTCTCCTAATAATAACGAAACTATTTCTGGATGTAGATTTTGCGGCGGAAGGGACCACATCATAACCAATTGCGGCATGTTCCTAAAGTTGTCCCCTACTTCGCGCTATAAGGCAAAGAGAATGCATCTCTGCCTCAATTGTTTGCGAAAGGGTCACGGTTTGCAGCAGTTTAAATCTGGAAGTTACAAGCAGTGTCGTATGAAACATCAAACGTTGCTCTACAAGACTCAAAGCCCGGTTCCATCCGCAATCATTTCTGCAGACTTGAACCTCCTGCAGACTTGAACCTCCTGCAGACTTGAACCTCCTGCAATCGCCTTTGTTTCATGCTCAGCCTCTCCACCTTACCCTCCACCTATTCCCTATCGTTTTGGTTAAAAATCGTGCTGGAACGCTCGTCCCATGTCGGGCAATATTGTATTCCGCAACGCAGCTTAATTTTTGTTACGTCTCGTTTGGCTGGTCATTTGCAGCTAAAACATCGGCACTCACCCGTTTCGTTATCTGGCCTTGGAGAATCGTCTCTTAGTTCGAAAAAAGCTGTGGAAGTCGTCTCAGTATGGCAGCTTCAGTTCTTCATTCACGGCGGTCGTAACTAGGGTTATCACTGACTACACTACTCGACAAAATTCAATTTTTTTTTCCTCTGTAGCCCAAAATGACTTCTGATAAATTTGGAGATTTACATTTTTTTAAAGAATTATGGTTTTTTTCCAGGTTTAGTTTTTTTTAAAGAATTTTAAAAAAATGTGATTTTTTTTCATAGGTAGTGCTTCTATTATTCACATAACTTAAGATTCCTATAACTAGCAGTATTAAACTTTGAAGTTTTGGCGGTTTTAACTTAGCCTTTAATTCATCGATTCTTACAAAACATACATTAAACGACGCCTAATGAATGTGTCTGTCTAAAACTAAAAACTGTAGCCACAACATTTTTTTTTTTACTTTTCCTGAGTTTTTAAAGTCAAAATTTCGGGAAGAAATACCGAAAAAATTATGAAATTTGAACTTGAAAGCTTAATATCTTCCAATTTTTAAGCTGCAGCTACAAAGTGTCACCTGGAAAAAAACATTCTTTAAACATTTTTAAACATCCAATTCTATCAGAAAAAGTCATTTTAGGCGACAGCGGAAAAGTCGTGTCGACTATTGTTATATACTATAAGCCCACTATGGTCCGAAACGTGTTTTTGTTTTTTTTTTTTAATAATTACACTAGTCGACACGACTTTTCCGCTGTCGCCAAAAAAAAAAATTTTCCGGATAAAATTGGATGCTTAAAAATTTAGAAAAAATGTTTTTGTTTTTCATGGTGTAGTTCTTTTTAAGAATTTAAAAAAATGTGTTATTTTTTGTCATTGGTAGTGCTTCTATTTTTCACATAACTTAAGTTTCCTACAACTGGTTTGATTGAACTTTACAGTTAAAAAAAGCTGACAAGTGCAACTCAGGAAAAGTCGAAAATAAATATTTGAATGCCTTGATTTTTAGTTTTAGATAGACACATTCATCAGGCGTCGTTTAAGGTATCGCTTATAAGAAAATAAAAATAAATGGCTAAGTTACAACCGTTTGACCAGAACTACATATGCCGTTTGACTCTATTCCAAATGCCATTTTACCGTTAAAAACTGTTACAAACACAGATTTTTGGTAATTTTGTAGGAAAAAAAACGGTTATACGTCGGCTAACGGAACTTATCGGCGAAATCCGGCATATGAAAGTTTGTTGAAACGGTTATAACATAGCCGTTTATTTTTATATTTTTATAAGCGATACCTTAAACGACGCCTAATTAATGTGTCTATCTAAAACCAAAAATCAAGGCATTTAAATATTTTTTTTTCCTCTTTTCCTAAGCTTTCAAGTCAAAATTTCGGTAAAAAATACATGAAATTTCAATTTGGAAGCTTAATATCTTCCAGACGTTAAGTTGCAGCTACAAAGTGCCTGAGTCTGGCAATAAAGTTCAATACAACCAGTTGTAGGAAACTTAAGTTATGTGAAAAATAGAAGCACACCTATGACAAAAAATAGCACATTTTTTAAAAATTCTTAAAAAAACCATAATTCTTTAAAAATAATTAAAACTCCAAATCTATCAGAAAAAATCATTTACATACATAGGCAAGTTTTGAGTTTTGTCATAGCGGCCTTCAACGATATTTAGTATAGAAACAATAAACAAACAAACAAAAACAAATCAAGTCTGTCTCAGATTGGATTGACATCATATTCGTTTTGGTACTTATTTGTGTCTGAAGATAAAAAATAAGAGGCTGTCCGTCAGAGGCAGACGGAATACAAATTCAAAAAGGAGACAAGAGACCGTCGCTTTATACATACATACATATGTATGTAAAAGGGGAAAACAAAGAAGACACGATGCGTTGTCAGAGTAAACATACATATTCAACACTCCTTATCAACGCATTATGTCGGATATTTCAAATTTCACTTTAAATTCAAATGAACATAATCGCATTAGTCGAATCCATTTTTCGTGCTTAACTTTAGACAGATTTTTGGTTAATATTTTTGTTCAGGGCAGCCGCAAACTTCCGCAGCGCATTGTAGTGAGCGCTATGGAGAGCGCTCTGCGCCCGACGCGCTCTCGTACGCTCTTGCACACGGAGAGCCGCCCGGTGCTCGGGTGACCACTAGCTAGAGCGGGAGTTTAGGGCTCGCTCCCACCCCCGTTACGATCGGTCTGAGTCATTTTCGAACCACATACCTTTTTTACCACATACCACATTTCTTTTTATATCCATACGCTTTCGACTACCTATGTACATTGAGTGAACCTTAGCTGATATCATTATATACTGAATAATAAAATACATAATAATTACGAAAATACACTGAAGTGAGTGAATGCTTGGCTTGGGACTGTGAACAACAAGGTGATCCGCCCCCTACAAACATTGGTCCTTCGAGCCGGATCTTCACCAACAAGGAGAAGCGCACCCCAGCATGCTTAGGTGGATCGCTCTATCAAGATAAGTACGACATACAAAACATCAGTGAAGTGCCGTCATCTTGTTTTTTCCGTCCAATGCCAAGCGGCTATTCTGTCCATTCTCCGATCTTCCGCTCCTTCTAACTACGTACATCAGTACACCCACACACCAGATTTAACGGCATACGTCTGACAAGAAGTCCGCATTTGTCCCAATTAGGCATATATATATACATATATATTGGCTGCATATTCTTGCGTCTAAATATGTATAATATATACATACATATTGGCAGCATATTCTTGCGACTAATTGTCCCCAATTAAACGCACCTACATCCATACATATCACAACAGCATATCCTTGCACATATGTATATATCACAACCGCATATCCTTGCGCATCATATATTTATAAATATATATATATCCGAATACACATAAAACTGCATATTCTTGAACATCCGTACTACTGCATAAATTCATATATATTATATATTTTATTATATATATTTATTATATATATATTATATATTATTATATATTATATATTTTACCAATCCACATACGCATCCCAACATCTATAAACCATCTATCCGAATCTAAACTTATTTTTTCCATACCCGCATACATACATATATATTAGCTGCATATTCTTGCGTCTGTATATCCACACCTCCCCGCACCTACATCCCTACATACAAGCAGCAATAGCGGTGCCTGCTTTTGTTCGTTTTCGCGTTCACATCTGGGAGAGCAGATTATCGGCGCCGCTCTTGCACATAACGGAGCGCCAAGCGACCGCTACCCTGTACCTACCAATATTAGGGCCCGATCGCCTTAGTATACCCAAGCGCCTTGGACTTACCAACAAGTCAATACCAAAGGGTTGTTGGGTCCTACCTCGGTGACTAAACCGATAAAGTTACCCGATACGCCTAAACCGAGTATGAGTTCCGCGGCTAAAGGCAGCAGCCCCTTCGCCAGTCACGGTAAAGGTGCCGGCTCTTCCACCTACCAGCCCCATCAGCTCTCGACGCACTTCTCCAATGGCCCAAACAGCATTCATCTCCGCACGTGCAAAATTGGTAGCAGCCATCGGCAGGCTGACCATTTTGAAAGACCGTTTTACCGCTTCCGGTACCAGCAAACCATCCCCCGCTATCGCTCAGGTCCGTAGAGACCGTTTACAGAGCATGTGGGCAAAGGTGGATGCTGAATTCGAGGCCTGTTCCATAGCGTCGGTTGACGAGGATCCTGACACCCAAATAGAGATACAAGCCATGTACGACACATGCTATGACGATTATGAACGGTGCTTAGACGACCTTACGGTCCAATCGGTCAGCGCAGTAGTCCGTCCTCTTGCACAGCCGGACTCCAATTGCGGCTGCGGCCTGCCACCATGTGACATCGAAGTTTTCGCTGGGGATTACGGGTTGTTGTTGGGGCTACATTCCGGGATCTTTTTACCGCGATCTACATCCAAAATCCCAGGCTGTCTCCTGTGGAAAAGCTGAACTACGTCACCACTAAGACCAGTGGCGATCCGAAGGCCATCGTTGAGAAGTCCCCGCTGACCAACGACGGCTTCGAGGCGGCATGGGATGCCCTTCGTGACCGATATGAGAACCGACGGCTCCTGGTGACCAACCAGATTCATCTTCTCCTCTCCTTGCCTCTCATCGGGTCCGATTCAAGTCGTGCTCTGAAAGAACTTCAAAGTACGATCCAGGGGGTTCTAACCGCACTCGCCCACTCCCAGGTCTCCACTGAGAATTGGGATAGCTTGCTCGTGACCATTTGCGCTTCAAGATTGCCAAGATTAACCCGCGCGTTGTGGGAAGAGTCCATAACGGACAAGAAGGAAATGCCGTCATGGAAGGAGATGGACTCCTTTCTCAGTCAGCGGTATCTGACGCTAGAGGCGATCGAGAGCCACCCTTCCAATCCGCATAGTTCCAAGGGCGATCCGAATCCGCACCTTCTAAAAATAACCCATTGCGGTCCCAAGGGAGTCCTGTTCCTAGGCGGGTTCACTCGTTCGAGACAACAGTGAATCCACAGAGGAGGACATGTGATCTCTGCTCTACAGAGAATCATCCCATCCGTGATTGTCCTCCACATGACCGTTGATGCTCGTTCCAGCTACATTAAACAGAAACAGCTATGCCAGAACTGCTTCGCACGAGGACATCAGATCCGAGAATGCCAAAGCGCCCGCATTTGCGTCACTTGTGGTGAACGGCAGCACATGCTGCTGCACCGTGGCAATCAAAGTTCCATCGAGCCGACTGGTTCCGAGTTCTTCCAAATCCTTGTCCAACGTTCAGGTTTATTTCGCTTCCGGTACAAGTGCGGTCCTCCTGAGCACGGCAGTGATTAATATTTGCCATCTGGGGAGCAATTTTCGTGCCCGCGCTTTGATCGACTCTGGCTCCGAGGCCTCATTCATTACGGAACGTCTAGTCAGCATAATCAAACTGCCGTTCCAACCTATCCAGGCACAGGTCTCCAGCATTAATCATACTGTATCCGCTCAGTCAAAAAAGTTTTGCAATTTTTCCATCCGCTCTCCGACTATGTCGGGCTTAAAATTAAACGTTACAGCTTACGTTATTCCGGAGGTGGCAGCGAATATTCCCTCGCATCCGATCTCCCAAAATTTGCTGAGAGATTTTGCTAGCCTTCCGTTGGCGGATCCTACCTTTTTTGAGAGCTCACCAATCGATGTCCTGAGTGGAGCTGACATTCTACCATCTGTACTATTAAGCGGCTTACAGACGAACATATGTGGCTCTCTCCTCGGGCAAGAAACAGTTTTCGGTTGGGTGCTCTCTGGGCCAGTGTCTAATACGGACGTTTAGAGAGCCCCACAAGTTGCATCCTTTTCAAGTCAGGTGGCTAAAGTACCTATCCAAAGGGTAAGAGACGAAGGCTCTCGAGTCTACAAAAGCAATCCTCTTCCGTCCTTCTCCTAAGAATTGCTAAGACGGTCTCCTACGGTTGACTGACGGGAAGATAATCACTGTCTGGGCGATCAGAACTCCGTGCCGAGTTCAATCCCAAACCTCAACTTAGTTCCATGTAATCACGTGACAATGTCCAATGCCCAAGGTGGGCCTTTAACCCGTTACAACTTTCGTACTAATGCTTCGTCGACACCTTCATCTTAACCTAGATTTCCGCATTCAGCCTTGGCCCCACGTTCCCGCGCCGACCGTATCATTGAGAGCCGACGCGCTTGCAGTCTGAACTCTTACCGGTGCTGAGTCTGCCCAGGAGTGTATCCGCTACGAACTTGCCACCACTTTCTCCGGTTGAGCCCTGTAAAGTGGCTCCGAGCCGTACTTATAAATAAGTATTGCACAAACTGCCTGATTGTCGCAGTGGCGGGCTGTGCAGGGAGTGTGGCAAGAATCACCACACGCTAGGGGAGGATGTTCAGGGCAGCCGCAAACTTTCGCAGCGCACTGTGGAGAGCGCTCTGGAGACGGCTGCGCGCCCGACTCGCTCTCGTACGCTCTTGCACACGACACTCAGGAGAGCCAGCTGGCGCTCGGGCGGCCACTAGCTTGAGCGATAGTTTAGGGCTCGCCTTCACCCACGTTACGATCGGTCTGAGTCATTTTCGAACCACATACCCGCGGTTTCTTTTTATATCCATACGCTTTCGACTACCTATGTACATTGAGTGAACCTTAGCTGATATCATTATATACTGAAGAATAAAATACATAATAATAACGAAAATACACTGAAGTGAGTGAGTGCTTGGCATGGGACTGTGAACAACAAGGTGATCCGCCCCCCACAAACAACATCGGTTATAATTTCATCAGTAGGAACATATTCTCTCAATAACATTTGTATTAAACATTTCCCTAACATGATGATAATATCTATGTGATTGCTTCGTGTATGGAATGTTGCATTCTTAACAAGATGTTGAGCGCTCTGATTATCGCTGAAGATCTTCACCTGACGGAGCTCTCCTACGCCAACGTCCAATTCGTCAACCAGCTTGTTGATGTACGCCGCTGGATAGAGCAACATACTCAGCCTCCGTACTGCTAAGGGCCACCACGCTCTGCTTCTAGGATTTAAATGAGAATGCAGCATATACCACCCGTATTCTGCAGCCAGCGCTATGACCAGCCTGATTGTTGAGTATCTGGCAACAGGTGAGAAAGTCTCGGTAAAGTCGACTTCGTAACGAGCACAACCCTTGGTAACAAGTCGATCTTTGAAGGGGTCGAAATTGCCATCTTTGTCACTGTTAGAGGTAGATATCGATTATATCACCTGTGATTGTAGTGGGAGTTCCTGCCAGTAGGTTTTTGAGGTTTCCGTTGTGGTGGATATGTGGGGGTCGGCTTCTTGGGGTTGATACGCAGTGGTGATCGGTCATGCATAGGCCGACCAAACAAAAAATGTGCGTGTTTCTTTTCTCTTTATTGCTCAGACTAAAAATATTTACAAGAAGCTTAAATCTAAACACCGCTTTGCCGCTCTGCAACATCGCCCTTGAGCTTTATGTTGGAAGTTGCTTTTGCTATTGGTTCGAGTTTGAATGGGCGCATGTTGCATGCTTTTCGGCATGAACAACCTGTATTCCAATATTTAAATTAATAAGGAACTTATTTGGTTTTACTAAATTCATCAAGTAATGCTTTATTGTTTGTTGGTGATCGGAACGCACTGAACGCCTTCATCATAGCGGCCCCGCTAAAGCACCCGAAAGCTCTGATCTCAAGATCCGAGCATGAGCTTTAGCGGGGAGAGCGCTTATGGAGGCAGATAACATACAATTAAAAACAAACAAACAAACAATTGTGCTCGGTGGCATTTACTTTAATTTAATTTACGTCGTTCTGTTCCAAACAGTGCATACATGTGTATGTGGGACCCGATTGGATTTTTACTTTTTGGTAGTTCGACCACTGACCAAGTTCTATTCTTGTGAAGACCTTTCATTTCCGAATCCATCGAAGTACGCTAGTTCGCTGCAAGATAACTCACCAAAGAATCCTTCGCATTAGCCGGGACACGAATATCTTTAGCCGATATGGTATTCAGCATATAATATTCCAATGCTGGACGTCCAGTCCGTCCAGTATAAACCTTAATAGCTTCTTCTAAATTTGGCTGCCCAACGACTGACTGACTGTCATCGTTAACTCGATGTGAACCCTCTGGATACTCTGTGAAATGCATTTCGCCCACGTTAACTATGAATTCATCTCCACTAGCCATCTCCAGAACATGTTCGTCAGGAATATAATGCTGCATATGCTCCTCGAATTCTACAAGTTGCCGCTGCATAGATTCAGCAGCACTCGCCGGAGCCTTGCGATTCCTATACAGGCAATTTTCGATGAAAATTACATCTCGTGCTTCAATTACTCTCTGTTTTTCAGGACTAAATAGCCTATCGTATGCCTTTGCTGTTACAGAGTAACGACCAAATAATGTTCTTCGCCTTTCGGAGAAAATTTCTTATGGTGCATTTTCTTTAAAACAATAGCCTTTGCACAAAAGATCCGCAGATGTCCAACGCACGGCTTTCTTCCGGCCCATACTTCAAAAGGTGTTATGCCAGGAAACGTTGAAGATTATGAACGATTACGCAAATAAGCCGCCGTTTTGATCGTTTCTGGAATCGTTAGTCCAACCCTGCATGAAAGAGCACGCTACGTGCCATTTCCACCAATGTATGATTGGCTCGGTCCGCGACGCCATTCTGCGAATGCCTAAAATTATTTGAACTTGACCTAGATTTCGTCTCTTGTCTAAAAGTCAACAAACATCAATTAGTGTTAGGAAATAACGGGCTCCGCCTAAGGAGTTTTTGTTTATTTTGTTTATAACATTTTTAACACGACTTGCACTAGCTTTTGGAAATTGTTTCACACATATCTTGCCCTTCGCGCAAGTTGCGCAAAGCTGGACATTCATGTCTTTCATCATCTTTTTGAGGCTTCCACAGTTTAAGTGTCCGAAACGATCATTCCGGATTTCTTTGTACACTTATTTTATTATAAGCATTTATTATCTTGATTTTCACACAAAAACAAATCGTGCTGCTTTTCTGCAACCAATATGACCCTTATTATTCTTTATACATGCTTCTGTCTTTGTAAATTCAGCTGAGAAACCATTTCCGATGGCCTTGGACACTGACATGAAGTTGCATGGTAGTTCTTTCACATACAAAACATCGACTAGTTTTATATGGCTATTTTGACAACCCAAATCCACTGTCCACTATCCCGCCAAACTAATTCGCTCTATGGACTCTCTTAGTTCAGAGAATCGAGATCTCTCGAAACACAAATGAGCCGTGGCGCCACTGTCGATACACCATACACTCTTCGGAAAAAGATTTTTTGTCGCGCTCGCTAAAACGGAATACGATGTCTCTTTGTCTCTCTCTGTTTCCTGATTCCCTTTCGGTTTGTTCCCGCGATTGTTCTTTGCTTTACATTTTGACGCCTTGTGTCCATGACGACCACAGGACAAGCATAACGACAATTGATCCGTTCGTTTTCTTTTGTCCGTTTTCGTTATTTGTCTATTCTTTGATTGACGGCCAATTAGCACATGATCCGAACGCTCGGTGTTCACTTTTCTCTGTAAAATCTTGATTCGACTTGCGCCTGTCGTCTTCTTCATGAAGCTTTTCTTTTACATCAATTTCTTTCAGTTTTTCCACTATCGCACAAAAATTATTCACAGGATTTTTGACCGATTTGTTCTCGCTCATGAAAGAACAACAACTGCTTTAACAGGCTTATGCATTGCGCAGGGCCTGATGTCATATGTATACCCGCCAAAACTTTCCATTCTTGTTTTGCAAAATTACAGTTTAATATATGGTTTATCTGGTTTAATACACAGGATAATACTCGCAAGAACCGTCTCGTTTTTTGAATCAAACTTTGCTTGTTGCTCATTATTGTCATTTTCGTTTTTTACTTCTCGACCACATACAACTGACCACAACTCAGAGTGTATTAGAACGCTTTTCATTTGGATCATCCACGCACTATAATTGTAGAGCCCATTTTCGCAACCGACCGATTCCCAAATTCAGAAAGATAAGATCAGTTTTTCCAAATCACTTTCAACCGTGCCGCAGACTGAGACTCTGGGCCCATAACCTATTCGTTTTGGTATTTATTTGTGACTGAAGGTAAAGAATAAGAGGCTGTCCGTCAGTGGCAGACGGAATACAAATTCAAAAAGGAGACAAGAGAACGTCGCTTCATTGCGACTCATACTTGTATACATACATATGTGTGTATATGATGGGATCGTATCCCTGCAGTACCAGCCGTGAGCGATGACGAATGTCAACGACAATGTCATCAAGGCGTTGACGCCCGCTAAACCGAACCCTTTATTTTCTTTCTGTTTCCTTCTTTTCCGCGCGATCGTAATAGATCGGCTCTGCCGATCGGTCGAAGTACAAGAGAATTTGGTTTTTTTTCTCTTTTGCGCCTGCGTTGGCAAAGCATACTTGCTTTGTTCGCCATGCATTTGCTATTACGTCACATTGTTACAATTGTGCGGAAAGAGTTGGAAGCGAAAATGCAGTGATTTAGTGAAAAATATCTATATTATTTATTATTACCAGGTAAATGCATTGTTTAAATAAACATAAATGTGATGTACGCATGGTAAATTATGAAAATATCAATATAATGTTAAATTTGTGAAATTGTGGAAAAACTGAGTTCAATGTATCGCTGCATTCACATTTTATTTCTTTATTCTTCTTTTATGCTCTTTAATTGTTGTGCCCTTCTGCTCCTACTAATATGTATAGTATGGATAAAAAGAAAAATAAAGAAATTTAATGTGAATGCATAACCTGCGGTGGGCCCGAAATTTCAAGCAGGTACATATTTTGGCGCGTGTTTTGTTTTTGTTGTAGGAGTAAAGGCCCAGACCACCGCTGATCTACAGTGAGTATTTCTTTTTGTTTAAACAAAATCTTTTACAAATCGAACATATTTTTGGAATTTCGATCTTTCCTTATATAATTGCGACCAAATTAATAGTATTTTATAGAATAATCCTTTTATTGATAGATCAAAAAATACGGAACACGATGGGGACGGGCACATCCTGGAAGGACATGGAAAGTAAGTTCTTACAAGTCAAAAAACTAAAAAAAAACATAATAAATTAATCCATATTATTTCAGTGGCGATGCAATTGAAGTTACCGAAAGAACTTCAGAGATCCCCAAAACTGACATACATATATACATAATTGTAGTTTTAAATAAAAGCAAAAGAAAATACATGAATATACTGCTTACTTATATACACCTTACTTTTTCATCTAAAATCTTCACTTATTATATCGCTTATTTTTTCGAGAACATCATCCCTTGCTGTATACCTTTTTTTTCGGCTTAAAGCTGGGAAGCACCGCGGAAACTAAAAATTACTGCCAAACTTCATATAAAAAAAACGGGGACAGTAATTTTTCGTTTGTGTTTTCCTGGAGTCAGTATCCAGCAACGTAAACGGGATCAACGAATTTTTATCGATAGTATCGATATCCACACGAATGTGGACTGTGAGAACAACTGATAGGGGTGCCAGGAAAATATATGTGCATATTATTACTGAAGTCAAAGTGAAAGGTGGGGGCAAAATTTGTGCGCAAAACCAAAAAGAGATACGCAAATGTTTAAAGTGAGGAGAGGATTGCTTTAATAAAAGCAGTTGAGGCAATACCATGTCTTTGTCGGATCATGGAAAATGAGCATTTTGATAATTTTGACATTTTGGCGCCTCCAACTGTACTGTACTTCTTTTTACAGCAATATGTGCCACTACCAACACAATCACTTCATCGTCAGAACTACTTTTCTTCCTTTTTTAATTTAAGTTTAATTTAAAAAATTGGCACTATTTACAAAACACAGCTGATTCAAGAGAGTGGCAAATCACTTTTTAGGCTCTTGGTCACACTACTTTAATTGAGTTCCACACATCCGAAATAATGAGCAGTTTCCTTTCAGTAAAATTTCACGGCGCTGGATACAGGCCTTAAGTCTTCACTTATTATGTGCCTTTTTTTTCGAGAAAATCTTCACTTATTATGTGCCTTATTTTTTCGAGAAAATCATCACTTATAGTAAGCCTTATTTTTTCGCACTTCTCGATGACCATGTCATCCTCTATGCTCCTAGGACATTGCAATGTTAAAGTGAGCAGTTCATCGTTCCGCGCGACATCACTTATGTCATCTGGGGTGCTCACGCTGAAATCGATGTGTGAGCACATTTGTAAGCGATGGCCCATACTGCAAGGATGTAACACTGCGCGTTGTCAGAGTATACATATGTATGTATGTATGTATGATGAGGATTTAAATATCCAACGATCACCTACTGGACATTACTGCCTTAAATCGCCCAGCACGATAACAGAAATGCCACCAAAAGGACTCTCGGGCCTTGAAAATATTTGTTTAAAGCGCCTATCTAAATACGAAAAAAAATTTTCACCGACCATAGAAATTTTCGTCAATTATAAGAATTATATTGAATTTATTTGAATTTAACGCTATTATGGAAGCAGATTGGCAAGGCCTTGCATATGGTATTTTTTGAGTTATTTTTGAAAAAGGAAGCGATGCTCAGACAGAGTGTGTGTGTGTGTAAAAATCTTGATGAAGAGAGATCGTTTTGTGAAGATAATAAAGAAGTATAGTAAAAAACTTAATTCGGCTAACATTATGAGGGAAACACAGCAAACTTGATCTTTTGGTCGATCGAGCCGGACTTAGGCAGATGTCAGAGTGCGCGCGAGAAACGAAGCGATAATATTGGGCGAGAATCAGCGATAAAGCACTACAAGCTTTTTCAAGTGCAATCGCTCGAAAGATGTCAGAGAGCGAGCGAAGCGAGTTCAAGCGACAAAGCGAGAGCAAAGCGAGAAAGCGGTTTGCAACCTGCTTTATCGCTTCAACTCTCTGACAGTGTACAATTTTTTTCTTGCATTCTGTTGCTTTCTGTGCTTTAATTAATTTTTTTTCAAAACACCCGTGGAGATAAACATAGAAAACGTAATTATTGAAGTAAAACTTTTTTTTACTATGGTACCAAGAGAGCAAAAACTATCACATTCACATTAATAACTAATAGAGAGCAGTGTAGCTCGCTTCTCGCACGGCTCTCACTCTGCCATCTTCTCGCTTTGCTCATCGCATCTGGCATCGCTTCGCTTCTCGCGCGAGTTACCAGCTCAGCACCTACCCTCACACTTCCCCCTCCGGAACCTCTACAAGCTGGCTACAATGTAGAGACCACCAACAACACCAACTCACACCACCAACTCACATCCGCTCCAATTACAACATAGGATGCAAACCCCAACGTCAGCAGATTCTCGGCCACTCAGAAGTAAGAGAGTCAGCACAATTGTAAAAGCGTATTAACCCAAAAACTATAATAAAGAATCAGAATACTTTCAACTACGAACTTATTCAGACGTGTTTCAATTCAAACGGAACGGGCATTAAACTCTAAGTGACAACTCACAGAAGATTGTTAAATCCAACAAACGTTTTTATGTCCCCACAACAAGAACATAACTGGGCATTAAAACCGCTAAGTGACAACTCACAGAAGATTGTTAAGTCCAACAAACCCCATAACAAGATCATAACTGGCGCAGTCGGAGACCTTCGTCCACGAACGGAACTCTAAGACGTAACACCAAGAAGACCCTAGAGTTCGCGAGAAGGCGGAGGAGAACTCAAAAGGATGTTCTGGAGGATCACAGTAGCGGCACTGTTGTAAGGAAGTAGAGACATATGTATGTGAATAAGAGTGAGTAGAGTGTTGGTGTGAAATGGAGAAAATAAAGTAAAAGAACAACAGAGAATTGAAAATAAAAACTAGAGAGCAGAATGGTCAAAGTAATGTGAGTAGTGAAATAGGGAGCGGCCAAAGAATCGTTGAAATACAATGAATAAAGATTATACAATTAAAAGTTAAGTGCAAAATAAAGTGCCAAAAAGGGCAAAGAAAATTACTTTAGGCATTCCAAACAAGATATAAGATGAATGAATTAATTGCGAAAATAAGTGCGAAAGGGGAGAAACGAAAAGGGGGCCGTAGGAAAGGTTGCCGCGACGAGCAGCGGATCGAACGGTTGCAGTTGCGGTTGGTTGGACGTCGGCCCGAGCAGCCGGCAGAGGCGGTCGGCTTGGCGTACGGGCATTCGTAGCAGCGTTCGGAACGTTGTTCGATGCGAGGCGATCGGCTTCAAGCGGTTGCGTTGTGTTCGACGGAAGTTGTATCGATCGTTTAGTATGAACGAATGGTTCGATGGAAGGGCGAGTCGTGTGGGACAAGAGGAGCCCAACCAAGTTGGGTCGGAAGCAGGTGGCTTATGGAACCCATACATGTGTGTGCAACACATAAACACAGGGCCGGCACGAAAACAGATGGTGCCGGTGGGCCCAAAAAAAGTCGCTACATAAAATATTAATGATATTATAAACAGAGTGCGGTGCTCTAGCGCCCACATGCATAGAGCAGAACCTGTAACGCACAGGGTAAAAGCTCAGCATGGAGGGATGGTAGAGTTATGACAATAGTGAAGAGCAAGAAAAGGTACAAAGAAACAAGACGAGAACCTTAGCCACTCACATACGTAGGGCAAAGTACTGTTTTGCACAGTGCGGACGCCTAGTATGGGAGCGGTCGGAGGAACGACGCTATGGCTGCGAATACTGTAACGCACAGTATGGTAGCTAGCTTCAGGTGCAGAGTAGCGTCGGAAGGTAGAAAATAAAAAGGATACCACGAGGTGTTACACTGTCCGCGTATGGCTGTGAATACTGTAACGCACAGTATAGCAGTTAGCTTCAGAGTGCACGGTAGTGAAGAAAGAAAAATAAGTATGTCAATAGAAAATGAATAATGAAGTAAAAAGGAAAAGAAACCTATTTCACACCGCACTATATAGCCCTAGAATGTCAAAGAAATACTCATTTTTTTTAAATAATTGCAGACTCCATTTTGCACAATACATTACATAAGGACACATCTAACACAAACTGGCACACCGGGAAAATAATATTAAGTAAATTAAGCACACGACTACACACACACACGATATAAGATAAAAACAATAGTATATAAGAACACACTTAACGCACATATATACATATATACACATATACGGTAATAGACACAGATATGAAGTACATGTCAGAGGCAATAGTCAGAGAATCATTCCGGTAGATAGAGCGATCTTAGAAGTTAGCGGAGAGGACCAAGTAGCGGAAGAGATGGCCCAGAAAAGTAGTTCGACCTCCATCCTCGACGCAATAAGGGTCGTGGACCTGGTAGCGGTCATACCCAAATATGAAGGGGAGGCAGGCAAGCTTGACCATTTTATAAAATCGGTAGAAGAGACGTTAGACATGATAAAAGAAGAGGATAGGTCAACGATAGGAAGGGTGGCCATTAACGCCATAAGGGCTAGAATTATAGGAGACGCCAGCAGGAAGCTGAAACTTAGCAATGTGGATTTAGATTGGGAGCAAATGAAAAAGGCGTTGAAGGCCCATTTCAAGGACAAAAGGCAAGAACAGGACTTAGTGATGGAACTAACCAATATTAAAGGGAAGAAGTTGGAGTTGGAACCTTTGTTCGCTAAGGTACTCGAGCTAAGGAGTGCCATGGTTAGTGCGGTAAAAACTAGTGACTTACCTACGGTGACAAAGGAGGAGAAGATTAAGTGGATTGAAGGCATGGCGCTGACCGCGTTCCAGTCGGCAATAAAGGGACCGATAGGAATGACGATTAGGAATATGGAGATAAGCGATATTGGACAGGCATACGACATAGCTAGAAAGGAGAAAAGCGCCTATCTTCCGGACGAACCGGAAGTGAAGGTAGAGAAACAGGAGATAGTGGAAGTACAGGTGCCCGAAACGAAGCCACTCCCGGTACAAAAACAGGAAAAGAAAGAGGAGGTAGTACAGGAGGAACAGCAGGTGCCGGGCAACTGGTCCCAATACCAGTGGGGGGGTAATTCGCAAGCTCCGTTTGGAATGCCCTTCCCGATGCTGGACGGAACCGGGTGGTCCGGTATGGGATTTGGATTCCCAATGGGGGGGGAACCCGTTCATGGGATACCCCTTTATGCAAAACAATGCAATGGGATACAATAGGGGGTCATACAGGACCCAGCAGTTTAGAAACCCTACATGGAACCACGGCACTATACATAGGTCAAAACGACAATTTTCTGATATAAATTAATAACTCGAAGGTTTTTAAAGTTTTTCCTGAAAAGTTTTTTGGATACCATTAAAGATCTCATTTGGAAATGGGTTTTGAAAAAAATGGGCGTGGCACTGCCCATCAACGCCCCTAAAAAAATATATAAAAAAAAATTTGTTTTTCAAAAATTTTGTTTTTTAAAGAAATATTAAAAAAATGTTTTAATATTCATTCTAGGTATATTTTATATATCATATATGTATTAATGCAACATTAGGAATACATCCTGCACTGTGGAGTACCTGTTGTGGCGAAAAGACATGAATCGGAACCACTCGATATTTCATCCGCATTTCCCTGGTTATAATTTTCCTGACCAGTACTTCAATCGAAACTGTAGTTAAGAATAATATCGGCTAACAGAAAATCAGTATTCTGACAAGTCATCACGTGCAATATAACTTCTTTTTGCAAAGCAACAAGTTTTCCTGCGGTATGGTTCAGAAGATTTTGTAGACTGACTTTAGCTATTATTTCTGAAACATCATCGGGGGGTCTGCATTCCTTCTTTCTTTCGTTATAGTGAGGATCAATATCAAGCAGAATGCTTTTTTTTTAAATTATTTAGATGGTATCTACATTTTTTCCATCTCACGGATAAATTCAGACAAAATACGGCTTTTTTCATGTAAATACTGATCAATATATGATCAAAATACGACGGACACATTTACATCGATATACAATCTAAAGTAACGGAGACCAGCATCCACTCTATCAGTTCTTTCTTTAGTTTTCCCCCTTTTTTAAGCAGACAGGCATTGCTTAAATATAGGTTATGTTCTACAAAATATTACATTTCGGGAGAAGTGGACAAAAGGGGGAAACAGGCTTAACTGTTCTGAATTAACAAAAGATTACTCTACAATATGTATATAGTCACTTGGCTAACATGTGCTAACATTTTTTTAAAAGCCTTCCCAAAGATAACGTTTCGTGTTAAAAAAAGTTTTCTTTGGGACGTCTCTTTACTAACACATACTACAGACAACACGAACAATACGAACAACACAGATGTACCAACATAAAGTAAAAACCCCACTGCTCACTATTCATCATAATTTGTATTAACAAATTTGAGTTTAAAAAAAATGGAGCCATTTGAATTTCGACAAAAATTTTTGCACAATTTATGATTACATGCTGTTAGATTGAATCTGCTGTTTTAACAGCTGTTAACTTAGCATCAGAACATAATGTTAACATTTCTGGTATGCAACATTACGGTTTGATTTATTCCTAATAGGTACATAACAAAAGATAGATATTTTGAATACTTTTGAAAAATGAATTTATATCAGAAAATCGGCCATTTGACCTATAGTGCACGGTCAGCAAAGCCGCGGACGACATTGGGGTCAAAACAACCGGCAGGGACAGTTAGCAATCCAGTCAATACAAGATTCGAATAGAAGCGGCCAAACAAGAATGTCTAAAATGTCCAATAATTCCGGACAATCGTTCCAATCAAACAATTCGAGGCAATCTTTTGGCAATCAGTTTGCGCCCAGCACCTCGACTAGAGGTGGAGGAAGGGCAGCAGCGGACGGACAGTTACATAATATCCAAGAGGATGACGGAAATTTTCCCCAAAGAGCCTCAGACCAACAACAGGATATTTAGGAGCAAAAAGGGCGCAATCGACCCTACCATATATAATGGTAAGGCTAGCGACAGGCAGGGCAATTAAAGTACTTATAGACACGGGGTCCACCTTTTCATTTCTAACACCAGAGGTAATACCCGATGGTTGTGCCCGAAGATTGCAGGCCCCGATCATGATAAAGACAGTTACGCAAGCACACGAAGTGCAGTCAGAGGTAAAATTGGAAATGTTTAAGGAGCTAGGTGGGGAAGGCGAGATAAGAATGCTCGTGTTCAGATTCCATAATTATTTTGACGGGCTGATCGGAATAGATATTTTGAAGCAGATAGGAGCGACAATAGACATACAGAAGAAACAATTAAGAACACCATCAATAGAAACGCAGTTGTGGTTAAAACAATATAAGGCGACGGAATTGTATACGATTGAGGCAGGCACGAGAAGAGTTATCCAAGTACCAGTTCAATTACGAACGGGGGAATTTTTAATCAACAAGACAATTGTAAAACCGGACATGGAAATATCAGAAGGAATATATAGGGCAATAGAAGGCATGAGCTTAGTGGAGGTAGTAAACTATGCAGAAGAGGACCAGCAACTGTTGTTGGAGGAACCACTTACAGTGGTAGAATTTAAGGCAGAAGAATATGTAGAATTTTACAACATTGAAGAAGGAGAAAGGGCCGGTACGGCAAAAGTCCCATTTGACAAAATCAGAACAGATCATCTAAATATGGAAGAAATTAAGGAATTAAAGAAATTATGTAAAAAATACCCGTCGGCCTTTTACATGGAAGGGGAACAGCTATCATTCACAAACGTAGTGAAACATCAGGTCAGAACAACGGATGATATTCCGGTTTATTCGAGATCATATAGGTATGCATTCACCGAAAGAGAAGAAGTAAAGAGGCAAATAGGAAACCTGCTTGAGCAAAAGATCATCAGGCATAGTCACTCTCCATGGAGCGCCCCAGTGTGGCTAGTCCCTAAGAAAAAGGATGCCTCAGGGCAAATGAAATGGAGAATGGTGGTAGAATATAGGAAGTTGAACGAAAAGTTAATTAAGGACAGATACCCAATGCCGATAATTAGCAATGTTCTAGATGGACTAAGCAGGGCGAAATACTTCTCCACGCTAGACTTGGCCAGCGGTTACCACCAGATAGAAGTAGAAGAAAAGGACATACCGAAAACGGCATTCTCAGCGGAAGGAGGTCATTTCGAATACGTAAGAACGCCCTTTGGGCTAAGTAACGCCCCTGCAACGTTCCAAAGACTAATGAACAATCTTTTTGGAGACCTATTAGGAAAATGTTGCCTTGTATATATGGATGACATCATGGTGTTCTCCGCGTCGCTGCAAGAGCATATGAATGATCTAAACAAGATCTTCGCGAAATTTGAAAAAGCCTATTTTAAACTCCAATTAGATAAGACAGAATTTTTAAGGAAGGAGGTGGAGTACTTAGGACACGTAGTAACCTTAGGGGGGGTCAAACCAAACCCAAAGAAGATAGAGGCAATTAAGAAGTTCCCAATGCCAAAAACTAGGAGACAGATAAAGTCGTTCCTGGGGTTACTAGGGTACTATAGGAAGTTCATAAAAGACTTCGCGGCAATAACAAAGCCGATGACAAAGCAACTCAAAGGGAAGAAAGCAGTACAAGTTGACCGGGAGTTCGAAGAGACATTCGAAACGTGTAAAACCTTGTTATGCAATGACCCAGTGTTGCAGTTCCCAGATTTTACTAGGCCATTTATACTGACGACGGATGCTAGCAATTACGCCATAGGCGCTGTCTTATCCCAAGGACACTTGGGAGCAGACAGACCATTGGCTTATGCTTGCCGAACGTTGTCGGATGCAGAGATAAATTACGCGACAATAGAGAAAGAAATGCTTGCCATTATTTGGGCAATAAAGCACTTTCGCCACTATCTATTCGGACAAAATTTCAAAATAGTCACGGATCACAGACCGTTGACTTGGCTAATGAGCATTAAAGAACCAGACTCCAAGTTGGTAAAATGGAAATTACAACTACTGGAATACGATTATGAAATCGTATACAAAAAGGGTTCTCTTAATGTAGTGGCAGACGCCCTGAGTAGGGTACAGCCAGAACTCAATATGGTAGAGAACGATTCAGATGTAGCAACGAATGGGGAGACGATACATTCTGCGGAAGAAGACTTGCGCATCGGGTTCCCCATATCTGAAAAACCGCTGAACGATTATAATATCCAGGTAGTGATAGAAAAAGGAAGTCCACCAAAAATAGAAAGGAAGATGCCGTTCAGAAACAAGGTCAGGATTACATGGACGGAGGACAAGTTTGAGGAGGAGGCATTAGGCCGAAAATTTAAGGAAATACTTAAACCAAATAGGACGGTGGCTATCTTCATACCCGAAGAATTGGTAATAGTGGTGCAGAACGCGTTCTGCAAATATTTTGCGTATAGCAAGGTATATAACGTGGTGAGATGCACAATCATTGCAAGAGAAAGCAGTGAGGGAATACCATGAAAAGAACAACCACAGGGGGATAGAGGAAACGGCGCAACTGAGGAGGAAGCTGTATTTCCCGCACATGAAACCAGTAATAACACAAACAATTAATAACTGTGACAGATGCCAGATGTTGAAGTACGATAGGAGTCCCCAGAAGATCGAGTATAGCGTCACAGAGACCCCGGGGAGGCCAATGGAGATACTTCACATAGACCTATATTTCATAAACAAGAAGTATGTACTGACGGTCATTGACAAGTTCTCCAGATACGCTTGGGGATATACTATTCCGGCAAGGGATAGTATAAATGTAGTCAGGTCAATACAGAACTTTATGGCACTATTTGGGATCCCGAGCAAGATAGTTTGTGATCAAGGGGTAGAATTTGCATCGAATCTGTTCAATGACTTTTGCAAGCAATACGAAGTAGAGTTACACATGACTTCCTTTCAACAGTCGTCAAGTAACGCCACGGTTGAGAGGTTACACTCGACAATAACGGAAATATATAGAATAATCGTGGAGCAGAAGAAAGAAAAGAAATTAGAAACAAAGCATGAGGACATACTAGCTGAGGCGTTTATAACGTACAATAATGCAGTACACTCGGCAACAAAGTTCACGCCTCACGAATTGTTCTCAGGCAGAACACACATTTTCTTGAGTAACGTGTCATTTAACAACGAACACGATTATCTTCAGAAAATCAATGCGTTCCAGGCAGAAATCTACCCCAAGGTGAAGGAAAGAGTAGAGAAAGAGAAGGTTAGGAGAATAGAGGCAGCAAACACAGACAGGCAGGAACCAGTAAGGGTGGAGCCAAATGAAACAATTTTTAGAAAAGAAAATAGAAGAGATAAACTAACACACAGATTCACTAAACACAAGGTACAGACAGATAACAATGTAACAGTAACAACAACTAAACCACAAAAAGTCCATAAAGAAAAGATTAGAAGATTGACAAGGAATAACGAATAACGATAATTTCAGATGGGTCGCGATGACGGAGACAAAGAGAACGTTCGAAATCAGGGAAATAAAAAGCGACGAGCCGATCGCGCAGATAGAATTGGGACCAGCCAGGATAATACAAACGTACAGAACGTTTGTACATATAGTCCGCCTAGAGGAATACATTGAAAGCATCGATCACTTGGAACAGACGCTAAAAGTGATTCAGGAAGATGGTGAGACCAAGGATCTGATCAATGCACTTCGAGAGAAACTGAAATTAGTAAGAGGAAGGATAGAATCGATAAGCCCCAAGAAAAGGGATAGGAGAGGGCTAGTTAATGGGCTAGGATCCGTAGTGAAGGCGATCACGGGAAATTTAGACGCGGAAGACGCAGAACGCTTAGAGAGGGAGATTAGGAAGTTACAGGAGGAGGAAAGAAGAATTAACGAAGAGATAGGTACACAGGAAAACATGGACAATAGGTTCATTATTATGTTTAAGAATTTGACAACATACATTAACGAGGAGCAAGTTAGAGTGACCTCCTTTATAAATAATTACAAAAACGGAATAAGCAAAACATTTGTGGAAGAAGATAAGAGAATGTTTAGGTTAGAATACATCGACAGAATTGCAGTAACAATAGATATGATAGCGTTAAATCTAAACGATTTGACGGAGAGCCTATTATTAGCAAGAATAGGTATAATACCCAAATTCATTCTAAGTAAAGAAGAAGCACGAAAGATTACCCAGAAATTGGAAGAGCAAAAAATACAGATCACGTCGGAAGAACACATGTACGAATTATTACAGTTAAAAGCTATAATGAATAAAACCGATGTAATTTTCTCGGTAGATGTGCCAATTTTTACCAACGAAACATATTCACTACAAAGATTGTTACCATTACCAATTAATAAAACCGAATTTGTAATAGCACCTAATTTTGTAGCGTATAATGATAAATTAATTTACTATTATACAAAGAAATGTAATCAAGTAAGAAAACTTTATATTTGTAAACATGATAGAATTGTAAACAGGGTCAACGAAGTGTGCCTGAGGAATCTGATACAGGGGAAAGCGGCGGAATGTGAGACAAAGGATGTAGGTTTTCGCAGAGAGATCTTCGAGCCAGAGAAAGGCTACATTGCAATATTTAATGGCGAAAAGGTTAGAATACAGACGGATTGCGGGCCGGAAAAGTTGTACGATGGGTCAGCAATAATAACCTTCGAAGAGTGTGGAGTAACAATCAACAACATCCAATACGAAGCAATGGAACAAGTGGACACAAAACAATTAGTTTTGGAAATTCCCCGGATAAAGTCGATGAAAAATAACAGAACGACTCAAAAGTTAGGGGTACATGAACTAAAGATGGAAGACATCAAGACGAACACGGAACTCGGCAGAATTAGAACTGGAATTAAGATACACAATGCAACAACCTATACCATGGTCGGCGTACTCCTAATAGGAGTGGTATGCACCGCTTGGCTCTTGGGATGGGCGATCAGCTACGCAACAACAACTAATTCCATTGCGGCACCAACTACCACCCTCACTTCAACCATCACGCCGTTATGGTCGGTAGTTCAGACTGGGGGGGGGAGGAGTTACCAGCTCAGCACCTACCCTCACACTTCCCCCTCCTGAACCTCTACAAGCTGGCTACAATGTAGAGACCACCAACAACACCAACTCACACCACCAACTCACATCCGCTCCAATTACAACATAGGATGCAAACCCCAACGTCAGCAGATTCTCGGCCACTCAGAAGTAAGAGAGTCAGCACAATTGTAAAAGCGTATTAACCCAAAAACTATAATAAAGAATCAGAATACTTTCAACTACGAACTTATTCAGACGTGTTTCAATTCAAACGGAACGGGCATTAAACTCTAAGTGACAACTCACAGAAGATTGTTAAATCCAACAAACCCCACAACAAGAACATAACTGGGCATTAAAACCGCTAAGTGACAACTCACAGAAGATTGTTAAATCCA
Organism: Drosophila affinis; assembly: GCA_037356375.1. Classification (NCBI taxonomy): domain Eukaryota; kingdom Metazoa; phylum Arthropoda; class Insecta; order Diptera; family Drosophilidae; genus Drosophila; species Drosophila affinis. Next base: position 22,132,204 of record JAZHFB010000003.1, read on the forward strand.
ACAAACCCCATAACAAGATCATAACTCGCGCACTCTGACATCAGCCTTAAAGTATATTTCCTGACAGGTACGACAACATTAATGGTCCTTCGAGCGCCTATTGAACGGCACATTAGATATACTTTCCTAATTTCATCACAAGACAACGGTCTGAAACTGCTACACACATGTATGTACATACGAAAGCCTTACACGGCAACACACTCAAACGACGGCCCGACACGGCTACACACACATACAAAAGCCAACTCGGTTATACACAAAGATCCCGTTACCCAGACGTTAGACGACTATGCGTGTAGATTCAAGACTGTAGAAAACTTTGTACACCAAAAATCAACATGAGTCAACTACGCAGTAGAAAAATTGTCAGACCCATACCAAACATAGGTGGAATTGGCAATGCGGATGACGATACCGACAATAATCATTTTGCCAATGGATTTGAATATCCAAACGAAAAGCATAACCGTAAGCATCAACGCCATATCGAGTTGGAAAATGTCAGCTGTTAGCTAAAGATGGGAAGACTCCATCAGTATCAGGATCCCAACTATCAAAGAAATCAACAAATGCAGAAGTTTCAAGTGGAGATGCAGTATTTAAAAACTTAGAAACAAATTTAAACTCAACTCGCTGCTTTGGACTTCACGGAAAAGGAGCTTGTTAATGCCATAATCCATTCATTGAAAGAAAGATTCGGAGATTCTGCGCATATCATTAGACATTTAGCAGACAATATCAAAACTCCACCTGCTAGAGATGATAAAATTAAAAAACTTAATAATTTGTACCACATACTTACTAATTTAGTTGGTATACTTAAAAGTTTTGATGAGCAAGATCTATTCGTAATCCAATTCTGTTTAACGTATTATTGGAAAAATTGCCATTAGGACAACGACTAGCCCTTATGCAATTTTTTCAAGACAGAGAACACAAGGTTAGGTAAAAGAACTAAAGCTGCTCAAACTAAATTAAAGGAAACAACATTAATGCCCATAAGAGCCCTGTTGATAGAAGAAGACAATGATGCGGCCGCATAGTACAACATTCGGCGCATCATTCGCAAGTGTTACCGTATTCTGACAAATATTTGTACAAAATCCTGTAATTATTCGAGATTTTGACGCGGTATCGGGGTACTTTTGTCAAATCAAACAATAAATTCAATTTATAGTTGAGCGGCCAAACCATTCCTGAAAATTTCAATTAAAATAAGTCTGATTGCAAGCAGCCAAATGGTAACACAAAGACTTGCAAGGTCTTTTGGGACGCGCTGATTCCAACTTTAAAGTAATTTTTGTTCGGTGGAGCCAACAATAGCTGACAAAATGATGCGACCTAAGTGTAAGCTCCTCGCATGATTTCTCTGCACCTTCTAAAATGATGCAGTAGTGTAAAAAGGCTATTAGTATACACGCCTCGCATCATTTTTCCGCACCTTCAACAAATATGCGGAAGTGCAAAACAGCGATAATTTATAACAATTAATAACTATTTAATGTCTCAAAATGAAGGGGTTTTGACTTCATGACTATATCTGACATATTTATGTTTTTGTTGTTTGAGAAAATGAATGTATATGTATTCATATTTACATATATGTGTGGATAGGTAGGGTATTAACGTAAATAATGTCGCAGAAAATGTATTACAAAATAGCAAGAAAAGAAATATGTTTATGATGTAATATAACCAGAGGGAACTCTACTTTATACCCGGTACTCAGTCAGAATATATGTGATCCTACGATTTATGTAATTTATTATATGTTCGCAAAAGGGACGAATCAATGTTGGCCAAAATGGAACATTTAAAAAAATTATTATATATTAAAAGTTATCATATCTTATATCCATTTTTGTTTACATATACTTTTTACATAAGCTTCTACATTTCTACATGTACATGTAGAACTACTCATACGAGACGTGGAAGTGTGTGCGAGAGAGAGAGAGAGAGAGAGAGAGGGAATGAATAAGCACTTGGCAGGCGTTGGGTACGACTAAAATCAAATGTTTCCTTCTGGCTTTAAAAATAGTTCGATCTGATCAAGATTCGGCAATCTTGTATATACGGTCATTTCCCATGATTCTGCGTTTTTGGTTTTCTTTTATCTTAAAAATTGTGGATTCCACAGATTTTTTCCTTTATGGTGGCGAAGGGGGCGTGTCAAAATTTTGAAACACACTTGCCTTGAAGTGATTTCACAGGAGCTTGGATAGAAAGTTTGGTTGTTCTAGCTCTTATAGTCTCTGTGATCATTTCGACGAATAGGCAAAGCAGACAGAGTCGCGTGTGAGAGAGAGCGAAGGGAAACGATGATTTTCGAAATGGTTTTCTTCATTGTGGCTATATTAATAATCCGATCTGATCCAGATTTACCACTCTGATAGAAATGGTTATTCTATATGATTCTGCGTTTTAAGTTTTCTTGTGCTATAAAAATTGTGCACGCCACAGATTTTCGTCCTTTGTGTGGGCGGAGCGAAACGTGGCAAAATTTTGAAATAGACTCTGAGTAGTGTGATAGCAAAGGAGACTGGATACAAAGCTTGGTCACTCTAGCTTTTATAGTCTCTTAGATCTAAACATACAAAAGTTTTGTAGTATACGGGTCTGTAAATTCCTTAGACCATCTTTTGACAAATCCAAGGACTCCTTTGGCTTTGTTAGAGATAGTAGAGATATGAGAGTTGAAACATAGATTAGGTACAAAGGTAATGCCCGAAGAGTTTAGGAATAGCAGATAAGTTGGAAATACAGCGGTAGTTAGATCCATCCGATTGAGATCCTTTTTTATGAAAGGGAACTATATAGGATTCTTTCCAGATGCTGGGAAAGTCACCAGTCTTGAGAGAAAAGTTGAAAAGTTTTAGGAAAGGCACACAAAGAGATTCTGAACAAAGTTTAAGAACAGCACTCGGAACCGAGTCTGGCCCAGTGGAGATCGAAAACTTGCACGATTTTAAATTTGTTAGGAGACCATCATAGTCGATGAAAGGGGGAAGGATACAGTTAGAACTATTAAAAGGGATAGGATAAGAGTAACTACTACTAAAGTCGTTCGATGAGGCTAGGATAGAGGGAAAGTTAATGGAAGGGACAGAGTAGCAACGTTGGAAGAAGGAAGCGAACAGATCAGCAATATCACAATCCTTATCAGCATAACTACCATTTAAGTGTAGAGAAGAAGGAAATCGGGAAGATTTACGTTTAGAATTAACAAACCTGAAGAATTGTTTAGGGTCACGTTTAAAGTTAAGCTTGCATTGGGTCAAGTATCTGTTGTAGCACAATGTATTAAATAAGGAAAATTTCGATTTTGCAATTGAGTACTTCGAAAAGTCTGATTGCAAACCGGATTTTTTAAACTTCTTGTACATACGGGATTTTAAATTCTTCAGATTTATTAATCTAGGGGTGAACCAGATAGGACCAGAAAGATTTCTGGAGGGGGTAACTAAAGGAACATGCATGGGAAAGATGGAAAAAATAGAGCTATAGAATGCATTCGTGGCAGACTCGATTTCGTGGAAATCGTCAAGGAATGACCAATCCGTCTGAGATAGGGCAGTATTCAAGGAGAGGAAATCAGCCTTCTTGAAGCAATAAATATTTGAAGGCTTAATAAACGACTGTATAGGGCTTGAAGATGGTAACATGAAATCAGCACACAACCAGCAGAAAATAAATGTTTGCCGTGTAGCTACCGAACGGTGAGCGTCACAGCGTTTAGCACAACAGGTGGTCATTGTTTGGAAAAAAGGAAAGAAAAAAGATAGGTAAAATATAAGTCGGTGTGGGGCAGAGATAGTGATTTTAGCTTGTGTTACACAATTGCGCGCGCAAGAACGAACAAAACAATCACAATAGCGGGAAGTGTACGGAGAGACAGATAACAGATAAGCAGGGGGTGGATAAAAACAGAGAGCGGTACAGAGAGAGCAAGCGCACCGCACTAGAAAAGGCAACAACAAAACTGCTGCGATTAAGAAAGTGCAGAGAAGTTAAGAATGCACAAAAGGAATTGAAAATTGAAAATAAATGCACAGAAGTAACAAAATTTGGGAAAAGAGACAGAATACAAATAATACCGAGAAACACTGAATTCGGCAGGCCCGGTATATGTATGTATGTTAATATGTATGAAAAATAAGCAGATGATAGACAAAGTAGACGTATAAAATTAGACAGCGGCTCAGGGAGAGTGCAGCATACAAAGCATATAGCAACAACAAATCAGCTGAGCATAAGAACAAGTGGGGCTAGAAAGAATGCACAAAAATTGCAAAATTGCAATTGCAATTGGAATTAACTGCACAAATGCACGATAAAAGAATAAACACGGATAGTAATTTAGTTGCACGATCAGTTTAAAACACAGTAAGCAATAATACAACACAATTACTTTCCTTTAGTCACAAAAATAAAATTATTTAGGCGGAGCGAAGTAAAGACACGACTGCCAGCAGCGATAGTTGATATCGATATTTTGGGGGTGTAAACTGGGCCTCCGAATGAAACGTAGTTAGCTTTTCAATTCTAAGACATGAAACTGTTTACTATTAAATTCACTATTGAAAGAGATATCTACCTTTTTCTACCTTACCTTTACCTCTCTAAGTTTAACCTTATGCTCTTTAATCGTAGCTTTAACTTGTTACTTTCCGATAATTACTTTTTCCACTGGCTTCTAATAAGAAGAGTATAGACATAAGAAGAGTATAGTATGTAGAGTATAGTATCTTGGAAAGTTCGTTGTGGGTCTTATAGTCACTACTGCCCACTACATGGTCAAAATGGAAATTCAACGAACAAAGACAAAAACTAGATCCAGAGTCATATAAAGAATATGTACATGCTATCAAAAATTTGAAATAGACTCTGAGTAGTGTGATAGCAAAGAAGACTGAATACTAAACTTGGTCACTATAGCTTTTATAGTCTCTTAGATCTAATACCCTCTGCACACTGAGTTCGTTAAGGGGGAACGTTGGGATTCTTGACACACGGTGAAACTCCGATTCACACTGGCACCGTCTACCGTTTAACGTCAAACAGCTGATGACAATAACAAAAAACTGAGTTTTTGAGCGGAACATTTTTATACCCGGTACTCGAAGAGTATAGGGGTATATTAGATTTGTGGGGATAACGGTTGTGTGTAACGCACAGAAGGAAGCGTTTCCGACCCCATAAAGTATATATATTCTTGATCAGCATCAATAGCCTATATCTCAGAGACTATTAAAGCTAGAGCAACCAAATTTTGTATCCAGTCTGCTTTGTGATCACACTACTCCAAATGTGTTGAAAAATTTCGCCCCGCCCCTTTCCGCCCCCACAAAGGACGAAAGTCTGTGGCGTACACAATTTTGAAAATACGAGAAAACTAAAAACGCAGAATCATAGAAAATTACCGTTTCTATCAGAGTGTTGAATCTGAATCAGATTGGATCATTGTTATAGCTACAATGAAGAAAACCATTTCGAAAGTCATCATTCCCTCTCGCTTTCACTCACACGCGATCCCACCTGCTTTGCTTATTCGTTTAAATGAGCGCCTAGATCTCAGAGACTATAAGAGCCAGAGCAACCAAACTTTCTATCCAAGCTCCTGTGATATCACTTCAGTACAAGTTTATTTCAAAAATTTGACACGCCCCCTTCCGCCCCCACAAAAGACGAAAATCTGTGGAATCCACAATTTTTAAGATAAATGAAAACCAAAAACACAGAATTATGAAAAATTACCATATCTACCAGATTACCGAATCTGGATCAGATCGGATCAATATTATGGCCAGAAGAAACGAATTAAATTTCAGTGGCTACGCAACGCCTGCCAAGCGCTGACTCATTCCCTCTCTCTCTCTGTCCTGAACACTTGTACGTCTCAAATATGTAGTTATGCATGTCATGTAGAAATGTAGGCGCAGATATACAAAGCATATGTAAACAAAAATGGAAACATGTATAAAAATTCCAAAAAATGCATTTTTTTAATTTAAATATTATTTTTGTCCCTTTGAGAACATATAATAATTTTCATAAATCGTAGGCTCATAAATGTATGTATGTATATACTGACTGAGTACCGGGTATTAGATAGAGCCGCGGCCTTTGCCGCGGCTCACAACGTTCCCTCTCGTTTTATTTTTGTTTGGAAAAAAATGGATATGGAAGATTTTGCAATTGTTTTAACTGTGGTTCAACAGCAAAATATTTTCTTGCAACAACTAATCACGTTGCTGAACGAAAGGATAAAGATAGCGATTACAGCGGAATAATAATGTGCTGTTGCATACTGCACAATATGTTTAATAAGCACAATAGCGCAATAAACTATAGTTTATTGAGCTTCTACCTTGCACAACAGCTCCATTAATGAGAATTGGATTCTGCTTAATTAAAGTGAGCAACATGAGCAGTGGGATCTGAAATTATCTGCAGATATATTCTGCCATTGCTTAACAAATATACAATTTTAAAACTACATTTTTATTTATTTGCATTCTTCTCGCAAAGGAATCATGGCATCTCTAACTGAAAATTTTACAAATGCTATTGAAAAACCACCTGGCTCCTTGCCAATTTCTGGAGAATATAAGTTATTTTTGTCAGTCATTGCTTACATATTCGCAGTGAATTCCATTTTTTCGTTGTGAATGCCAATTTTTCAGAGTCGCATTTGAAAACCATCGGCTAAATATCACATAGAAACGAGCGGCTTAGGAACATTCAAAATAGACGGTGGAACTAACTGGGACATTTTCGGAACGGCAAAACCTTACGCACTGTCTAGGAAATAGACGGTAAACGGTGCTCAGTGTGAATAGGCTATAAGCACTAATGAAGAAGGACAGACGGACGGACAGACAAGCATAGCTATATCGACTCGGTTAATGATGATGTTCAAGAATATATATACTTTATGAGGTCGGAAACGCTTCGTTCTAGACGTTACACACATTTACCACAAATCCTATAATCCCTATACTCTTCGAGTACCGGGTATAAAAAGAAAGGAAATATGGAAAAGAATTATTACAAATAGAGTCGCTGTATGTAGCAGTTCATAGTATTCGAAGTACAGTACATCCGTTGAGCTTGGACAAATATGCGGTAGTGCAAAACAGCGTGTTGTAGAAGAATGTTTTCTTGGACTTACATATGTGGGATTTCCAGCAGGACACTTTGCAGTTAAACTTAAAATTTTAAAAAAGCGCTGCCGCATAACGCGCAACTCGTTAACCGAAAAGATCGCGGACACAGATTTTTTCCTTTGTTGTGGCAAAGGGGTCGTGTCAAAATTTTGAAACACACTTGCCTTGAAGTGATTTCACAGGAGCTTAGATAGAAAGTTTGGTTGTTCTAGCTTTTATAGTCTCTGAGATCATTTCGACGAATAGGCATAGCAGACAGAGTCGCGTGTGAGAGAGAGCGAAGGGAAACGATGATTTTCGAAATGGTTTTCTTCATTGTGGCTATATTAATAATCCGATCTGATCCAGATTAACCACTCTGATAGAAATGGTTATTCTATATGATTCTGCGTTTTAAGTTTTCTTGTGCTATAAAAATTGTGCACGCCACAGATTTTCGTCCTTTGTGTGGGCGGAGCGAAACGTGGCAAAATTTTGAAATAGACTCTGAGTAGTGTGATAGCAAAGGAGACTGGATACAAAGCTTGGTCACTCTAGCTTTTATAGTCTCTTAGATCTAAGCACTAATGAAGAAGGACAGACGGACGTACGGACGGACGGACGGACAGACAAACATAGCTATATCGACTCGGCTAATGATGCTGTTCAAGAATATATATACTTTATGAGGTCGGAAGCGCTTCCTTCTAGACGTTACACACATCCGTTATTACCACAAATCCTATAATCCCTATACTCTTCGAGTACCGGGTATAAAAAGAAAGGAAATATGGAAAAGAATTATTACAAATCGAGTCGCTGTATGTAGAAGTTCATAGTATTCGAAGTATAGTACATCCGTTGAGCTCAATGGCGACTTGGTAGTATGTTCTGAGGAAAGGAAAAAAATATATATATATTCGTTCTCCTACATCGAATCGAACTCAGTTTTTCTTCTTTTTATACCAGTTCGACGGCGATTTGTAACTTACAAATGGATTTTCTTCGGTGGGTCTAACGTCGAATTATGAATAATTATATATGTATGTGTACATGGCTTCATCGTGAATCCAGATAATAAAGAACTAATATAATCATAAAGTTGAAATCAAAGAAATACATTAGCTCAGAATCGAGAAAAAGTACAGTTTACTTTGCCCGGTGGTTCTTAAAGTACAATTCGGGCCTGCACGGGAACATTCGTATGTCTTACAGTTTGTGGAACGCTGGGGCTTTGTCGAATAAAACTACATATGTACATATATATAGTGGAAAGCTTTCGCTGCGCGCTTAGATCGAACTTGAGAAGGGTGACGAGTGCGGCATATGGGTTTCTTGCAAATTCACAGGGAAAACATTCCACTTGTCTCCCTCGATCGGCACTCTTCACTACGGCATGTGTATTCCGTTAGCTCAACTTAGCACTTCAGCAAATGTTTATGTGTCGTTTTGGTTGTTGGGTATATGGGATTGCGGGCTTCTGGGGAGATCCGAGGTCTCCCCCAGCGCTTCTAAGTGACCGATTGACTCGGTTGGTCCCGTCTTGGGGGTGTAAAGTGGGCCTCCGAATGAAACGTAGTTAGCTTTTCAATTCTAAGACATGAAACTGTTAACTATTAAATTCACTATTGAAAGAGATATCTACCTTTTTCTACCTTACCTTTACCTCTCTAAGTTTAACCTTATGCTCTTTAATCGGAGCTTTAACTTGTTACTTTCCGATAATTACTTTTTCCTCTCGCTTCTAATAAGAAGAGTATAGACATAAGAAGAGTATAGTATGTAGAGTATAGTATCTTGGAAAGTTCGTTGTGGGTCTTAGAGTCACTACTGCCCACTACATGGTCAAAAAGGAAATTCAACGAACAAAGACAAAAACTAGATCCAGAGTCAGATAAAGAATATGTACATGCTATCACGAATTTAACCCGATAAATTATGCTACCAGATATATTTAGATTTTCCAATTGGAACCGTTTTGTAAGCACCACAGCATGGCTTTTAAAATACATAAACAAGGTAAAGAACATAAAAGCTAGCTCAAAGAGAATTGACTATTGATGAGGTGAAAAGAGCAGAATATCTTGTTTATAAATACATACAATCTATTTCACATAAAGATTAGGTTGAATATAATTTTAAAATCAAAACCCATAGAAAACTCAAGTTCTTTAAAATCCCTTCAAGTTTTTATGACAGACGACGGACTTTTGTGACTGCGTGGACGAATGAATAATATTACAAAAGAATGTTTTGATTATGATTTTAAGAACCTCATTTTTTTAAGTAAAGGAAATGCGCTTACTATGCTTCTATTAGGATATTATCATGTAAAAAATTGCCACCTTGGAAGGGAAACTGTCTCAGCTAATAAGACAGTAGAAGTGTTATTAAAAAAGTAATTAGAGAATGTCAATATTTCAAAAACAAGGGATCCAAGCCTGTTATAGCAATCAACTGAGAGACTATTTTTTAAAACAGGAGTAGATTACTTTGGTCCAATAGAAATTTTGGTTAACCGAAGTCACCTAAAACGCTATGAAGTCATATTTACTTGCATGGCATCTCGAGTTGTACAATTAGAAATTGCAGAAGATCTATCCTGTAATGCTTTTATGAATGTCTTTCGCCGCAGAGGTTTATTCCCAAGGGAATATGTTTTATGAACAGTTTTATGCGAAATCGAATTTATGTTAAATAATAGAGCTTTCCTTTATATTTTTTCTGATTCAAATGAGATGGAACAATCAACTCCAAATAGTATTCTAATTGGACCAAACTATCAAGATTCCTTTTACTCAGATGCTATTGACAAAGATTTAAAATGTATAAATATGTGGAAGGCGTCTCAAAGATTTGTAGACTTATTCTGGCAAAAATGGAAGAAAGATTATCGCCAATACCTGTTATGTAGTCGAATATGGCACAAAGATCACGGAAAAATATATAAAGGAGATATTGTTATAATTACGGATTCAAATCTTCGAAGAAATACATGGCCAATGGGTAAGGTGTTAAATGTATACCCACCACAATATGGTCGGATAAGAATTGTGGATGTTAAGACTAAAACTAGAATTTATAAAAGATCTGTTTGACACTTATTAAATTAGATGTAATATAGAAACAAATGTAAAAAGAATTGTATTATAAATAAAATACTTTAACGAACTATTTGAATTTAACGATATTATGGAAGCAGAAAGGCCTTGCATAAGGCAACACTTTTGAGGAAGCGATGCTCAGACAGAGTGTGTGTGTGTGTAAAAATCTTAATGAAGAAAAACCGTTTTGTGAAAATAATAGGTTAGGTTAGGTTACAGCGGCTGCCCGACTCACTGGGAGCCCAGCACACTTAGGCCGTTTCCGGCCCGTTGTGATACCGCGGGGGAATCTGCCCCTTCTCGCATTGTGAGACCTAAGGTCAACAGTTGTCCCAGCCTGCAGCTTTTATGAAGTTAGCTATCTTCCTGGGACATATGGTGGACATTACCGAAATGTCTGAAATGAAGGGCAAGCCCAAGTGCTGTAGCCTTCTTCTGCTGAGAGCTGGGCAAGAGCAGAACAGGTGTTCCACCGTTTCCTCCTCTTCCTCATCTCTGCAGCTACGGCAAAAATCATTGTATGGGGCGCCCAGTCTATTAGCATGGGTACCTATTAACCAGTGCCCCGTTAGGGAGCGTATGACTGCGCTGCACCTTCGTCTGCCGAGCCTGCATAGCTCAGAGGTGCGCTTCCTCTCTATGGTCGGCCATGTTTGCCGAGATATACGACAACGTGGTGCTGATTGCCACTTGTTGTCTGTTAGTTGCTTATATTGCTCCTTTATTATGAGCCTACATGTGGCCATCGGCATACGAGTACCCTCCTTGTCTTGGAGAAGGGGGGTTGTAGTGCCATGTCTGGCCAGCTCGTCTGCAATACAGTTGCCCTCGATGTCCCGGTGGCCCGGGACCCATATAAGGCTGATGACAAATTGCTGAGCCATCTCGTGAAGAGATTTGCGGCAATCTGCAACGGTGGCCGAGTTTGCGGAGATCGCATTAAGCGATTTGATTGCGGCTTGGCTATCACTGTAGATATTTACGTGGGTTACCATGGCGGTAGTTTCCTGAAGGCAGTTTAGGGCTTCCTTGATCGCAATGACCTCCGCTTGGAAGACGCTGCAGTGATCAGGGAGTCTAAAGGAGTGCCTAATGTTTAGCTGTTCGGAGTATATACCTCCTCCGACTCTATTGTTCAGCTTTGATCCATCTGTGAAGATGTTTAGGGCCCCTTTTGGGCCTGGGGGTCCCCCATTCCACTCGTCTCTGTGGGGGATAATTGCATAGAAGGGGGTATCCGTGTATTCCCTTGGAACACAGTAGTCCGTTTTAGTAGGGACGGAAGTGCCGTTTAGAATTGAGGAGTGACCTGTGTGCTGTGGTGCCCATTGGTCGGAGTCTCTCAGTCGTATTGCAGCCATTTGTGCCCTTTCTTTTCCTGCGAGGGCAAGGCTTTGGAGGCACAGAATAGCATCTAGCGCATCATTTGGAGTGGTACGAAGAGCTCCACTGATGCAAAGGGCGGCTGTTCGCTGAACCTTGTCGAGCTGTTTGGTGATCGTCCTTTTTGATAAGGCCGGCCACTAAACAGTAACTCCGTAAAGAGTTATCGGTCTTACTATGGCTTGGTATATCCATTGGACTATACTTGGGTTCATGCCCCATTTTAAGCCGATAGCTTTTTTGCAAGTGTAGAGGGCTATCGTGGCCTTCTTCACTCTGTCTTTGATGTTCAGGTTCCAGTTTAGCTTTTTGTCGATTACTAACCCTAAGTAACTGGCACTGTCGATAAAGGAGAGCCTGCATCCGTTTAGTGTGGGGGGGTTAAGAGACGGAATCTTGTATTTGCCTGTAAATAGCACAAGTTCTGTCTTTGAGGGATTAACTCCAAGACCTCGCGATTCTGTCCACCTTGACAGTTTCGCGAGCTTTGCGGTCATTAAGTCGCAGAGTGTTTGAGGGTATTTGCCCGAGAAGATAATTGCTACGTCGTCCGCGTATGCCACGACTTTGCAGCCCCCCCTTCCAGGTCACATAGAATCTTGTTGACTGCTATGTTCCATAGAAGGGGGGATAGGACCCCACCTTGCGGTGTGCCTCTACTGACATACCTCGACTGAGTGGACGATCCCATCGATGATGTCACCGTCCTGCATGTGAGCAATTGATCAATGAGCATCACCAAGTGACGATCCACCCCGAGGTCAGTCAGCGCTTCCGTAATGGCACCGGGTATGACGTTGTTGAAAGCTCCCTCGATATCTAGAAAAGCGATTAGACAGTATTCTTTGAGGTATAGTGATTTCTCTATCCCCGAGATTACTTCGTGAAGTGCCGTTTCCGTGGATTTTCCTTTCCGGTAGGCATGCTGTGCTCCTGACAACAATTGAGGATTTATAGTAGTTCTCAAGTGTAGCCCTACGAGTCTCTCAAAGGTTTTGAGAAGGAAGGATGATAGACTAATTGGTCTAAAGTCCTTTGGTATGGAATGCGAGGCTTTACCTGCTTTAGGGATAAAGACTATTTTTGCCTTAAGCCAAGCGTGTGGTATTCTCCCCACTACCAGTATCTTCTTGAAGATACATCGCAGCCAGTTGATGGCTGTGTCTCCGGCCTTTTGTAATTGTGCCGGAATGATCTGGTCCGGACCAGGGGATTTGAACGGATGGAAGCTGTTTATTGCCCAGCCTATGTTCCGTTTTGAGAAAATATGGTCCATTGAGGTGATCGAACCATCACTAGGGAGGTGAGTCGGTCTATTGACGGAGCACCCTGGAAAATGAGTGTCGAGAAGAATGTGTAGGGACTCCTCACTGGAGTTAGTCCACGTACCATCGCTTCTCTTAAGGTATCCCACCGAGGGGGTCGTTTTGGAGAGGATCTTGCGCAGTCTTGCAGCTTCCGACGTTTCCTCGATTTCAGAACAAAATCTATGCCAAGAGGCCCTTTTTGCTTGTCTGATTTCTTTCTTGTAGAGGGCCAGACTATTTTTATAGGCTGCCCAGTGTTGCTCCTCGTTAGCGCGTTTGGCCCTGTTGAAGAGGGACCTGCAGCTTTTTCGTAGGGTATCTATTTGTTTTGACCACCAAGGGGGTTTCTTTTTCCCCTTGTGTTGGTTTGATGGGCATGCTGCCGTGAAGGCCGTGCTGCATGCTTTAGTAAACCTGTCCACTAGATGATTTAAATCGTGCTCTGTGTTCAGGCAGATTGGTGCCTTGGAGGGAAGAAGTCCCTCCATGACTGTGACATACTTTTCCCAGTTGGCTTTCCTAGGGTTAGCAAAGACAGTGGGTTTTGGGTTCTCGAGAGATAGTGTGGTCTCGATATACCTGTGGTCCGAAAAGGAATGGTCCCCCAGAACTTTCCAGTTCGTTACTATGTCTGACACTTTGTGAGACACTAAAGTTAGGTCAATTACCTCTTGTCTATTCTTAATTATAAACGTAGGATCATTGCCCCGATTGCAGATAAGAAGATTAGAGTTAAGGATGAAGCTGAATAATGACTCACCCCTTACATTCGTGTCCGAACTCCCCCATTGGGTGTGGTGGGCGTTGGCGTCGCAGCCTATTACAAGGCCTATATCCGACCTTTCGCTATCTCTGGTGAGCTTGCGAACTAGGTCACCGGGAGGATCGCTTTCCTCATGCGCCATGTAGGACGACATCAGCCTTATTTGGGAACCTTGTAGTTCAAGGCTTGCCGCTGTGTTGTCACCATTGCTAAAGTTGTGGAGCAGAAAGATATTTAAGTGCTTCCTTGCAAGAATGCAGGTACGTATTTTACCTTCTTTCTGAGCTACAATAAGCTTGTGCTCCTTCGTCGCTAATCCACAGACCTTGTCTCCTACTACCCAAGGCTCTTGGATCAGGACTACGTCTGCTCCGCTCGCTTCCAAGCGGAGTATGAGGGCAGCAGATGCTGCTTTACAGTGGTGGAGATTTATCTGAAGGAGTCTTAGAGACATCGACAGAGTTCTCCACCACTGTATTATCGGCGTCCGAGTCGTCTTCGATGGTGTCATCGCGACACATCGCCTCGAACTCTCGCATTAGAGCCGTGTCGGAAGAGTAGCCGTCGTGGGCAGGCTCTGGGTCGTCATCTGGTGCTTCGATCTCCGAGGCAACGTCCTGCTCGACTGGGTTGTCGACAGGACGTGCCTCGGCCGCTGCATCCGACTTATACACCCTGATGCTTACCGCACTGAAGCCAAAGTTCAGTTCTCCTTTCTTGGCCTCAATTGGAGCTAAGGATTCCTTATTGAGGACGAGAACCACCTGGTGCATCGGGCCTTGAGTCGGCTCCACCTTAACTACCCTCCAATCGGAGGTTGGTAGCTCCGGGTTGCACCGCTGCAGCATGGTTAGGATGCGCTCAGGCTCCTTTATGGAGGCGGGCACCCAAACTCGCGCTCTGGGCCTACTGGGCACCTCACTCCAGTCGACTGCGACAAGTTTCGCCCCTGGGTAAACCTCTCCGACTTGCGCTACCGCTGCTTTATAGAGCTGGACGGAGCGCTCGTCTTCGCAGGCTATGATCTTAATGCAGCCCTGATACCACCCCATGTCTTTACAGACTGGAGGGGGGCCGGGTTGCTTGTCCAGTACCTCGAAGCAGCGGTCGGCCAGTGCCGCTTCCACCCACTTCCACTGGTTCCTGGGGATCTTGGAGTCCGCTCTGCCTTTATCCAGGACACCGATCAGCGTCCTCTCTTTGGCAATCTGCGCGAACGATATGTTCGGCAGCACTCTGGAGCGCTTTGGAGCCGGTCCAGGAGTCTCCTGTGAGCGCTGCCTTTTGGTTTGCGGGGCCGTCAACTTCGGCGGGGCAACCCTCTTCGGTGCCTCTTTGCCAAAGTTGGGCAGCACCTTTGATGCCCATTCGACCTTTTTCCGCCACTGGTCGGTCGGGCTGGACATCGTACTTGCATTTTGCCGACGGAGAATGTTGCCAGCGCTCCTTCTCTCGGCATAGGTGTAAGTTTTGGCTTGGGCGCTAGTCGATGGCAACTCGCTCTCCGCAGCCTTACCAGCAGGCAGGGCAGCCGCAGGGTTGCAGAGCCACTCCACCAAGGTATCGGCTTTGGTCGGCGATTTGCCACCCACCCCGGAACTAGGATGGGACCCCTTCGGGTTCGCCCTAGCGTCTTCCGCCGCGCTGGTTTTACCAGCTATTTCGCGGGTCAGGCCAGGCCTTTGGGCCGATGCCTTTCCCTGTATGGGATTGCTCCCAGTTGGCAGTTGGGGAGCGCCAGACTCGTTGTTGTTGTTTTTGTTTTTATTGTATTCCATATTTGATCCCACGATTTGCAAAGAAAGGGCGGTCCATCCGGGCAGAGATTCACGTTGCCCGGATAAGGCATCATTAGAACAGGGGGCTGCCAAGTCCCTGAGCCCTCCGTTAACGACTGGGCTAGTTTTTATACCGGGCCCCCAGCCAGGCTGACTCTCGGCACGGGTCGAATAACACGCTTAGTCCGGCCCGGTGTGAGATGAGTGTGGGGGTAGGGATGTGGGTAGGTATGTGTAGGGATGGGGTGTGTGTGAGCTACTTAAATGAGGCGGCACCACAAGCGCATCGTCAGTGTTGCTACTTCGCGAACACCCGCTGGCTGTCCGGGACTGCTTATTTCGGTGCCTTCCCTAGGGATGACCGCTTATTCGCAGCTGGCCTACCTCAAGAGGTAGGTCATTCGCTATCCGCAACCTGCGACCCGTCCGGTGGCCTCAGCTAGGCCCCCTCCGAGCCATCTCACATGCTCGTCAGACCAGAGTGAAAATAATAAAAAAAGTATTAAAAAAAATTAATTCGGCTAACATAAAAACTTCGTGTAGCGTAGGCCCTTAGCATACGCGGCTTCGTTTTTCTTATCTGCTGTCTCAGCTGCTGAGAAAATGAATCTTACGGCCTCGCCCTATGCTCAAAAGGCCTCCTCATTCTGCTCGGCAGCGATGCGGCGGAGAAAATGAATCGTATTGCTTCGTGTCTTTTGTCTGCGCGAACAAACGCACTAAAAACATGTGAGTGTGTGAGTGCCGACCCCTGGTTAAAAGGCATGATTAGACTGACTGATAGGTAAAGAACACATTGAGTGAAGTGTGGCACTTCCAATACCGAATGCTTTTCCAGCTTTTCCTGTGGGAGCCCACAAAAGAACTTTAAAATTTTCTGGGTTAAATACTGGTCTACGATTAAACTCCTGGGAAATGGTATTGCCGACGCCTGCGCCGCCACCTAAGAGCTTATAATAAACTGCCCTTTTTCTCACATTATGCTAAACATGGGTGAGATAAGCTTTTTGCTTCAAATTTAGCGATTTAATTAAACAAACCAAGTAAGGAAACAATGTGGGGAAGCTTAATTAATCGAATACTCCTATCTTCATCCGTTGCCTGGTCATTCAAGTTCAGAATTGGAGAACTTATTTTGAGAATCGATAAAGCCCTAAGCTAGTTATCAATGGCCTCATCAACTGCCTCTTCACCTACATTTTCCTCCCTATGGGCCGGGCTTCCATAGCCCTCCTAAGCACATCTTTTAAATCTGCTAACGCATTGTATTTTTTTAAATGTAAACAAACTAAATTCTGATGATTGTTGTAAATATCCTCATAATTTGGGCTCACTAAATCTCTTTCTTTGTCTCTCCAGGGATAAAACAGCATGACTAATGCGCTAAAATAGTTAGACCTATGTAAATGTATTTATATTGAACCTCATATATTTTTGTTTTTTCTTCTTTTCTGTCTCTATCTGCCTGCGAGCAGAGCATTGTATTTAGTTCCAAATAAACCTTACAAACCAATGGTTGCGGCTTGACTATTTTTTTACAAAAAACTTCCCATGCTACGGCAGCGAAATTCTGTCTAACAATATTTTGTAGGATGCTTGTGGATTTGGGCAATCACCCTCGTTGCTCTAGAGGGAAAGAACGCATTTTCTGATAGTTCCGGAAAACGGAGTGCTTAGAAAACAACATACGGCTTCCCGAGCAGATATCTCAGTGCCAGAAATAAATTTGTGACCAATGTTCTATAGCTTTTGCCTAATCGAGTAATTGCCTCCTTACATTTCTCTTATAGCCTCGCGCATAAGCTTTGAAATACCCCTTCGGGATTTATTTATATAATTTATTACACAGTTACAGAATGCACAAAGGTCCAACATGAATTGGATATCCATATTGGCCCTTTGCATTGAAAGAATGTGTTTATTTTAAATTTCTTCAAACCAGAAAATATTGCATTTTTGTATCCTCGTAATTGGGACTCACTTGTTCGTGTGAAAGGAAATTCTCAAATATGCTCAAGAGGGATCAATCGTATCAGAGGATTGATTAGAATTTGGTAGGTCTTGAATTTTCTTAAAATTTCCATAATGAAAATCAAGGTCAAAGAACTTTCTGCCGGCAGTGGACGCAATATCTGGGGCATTAAAGGTTATGAACTACCGAATCTACAAACTTTTTTTACACTTCTATTGACTTTTTTAGATATGTCAAGTTTGTATGCCTATGATTTTGGCATTTACTTTCGGGGCTAATTATGAGTCTGTGACATCTACTGTAATGTGTGTATTAATGAACGCTACAACTCCGTTAGCAGATACGTAAGCAGATAGAAATTGTATTGCGAATCTTAATGATTTCGAACTTCTTATAATTGAAGAAGAGTTTATCAGTTCTACAACCTCTCCTACATAAATTTCGAAGCTCTGACTTAACAATGGTTGTAAAATTTTCTGAAGATTGTTTCTTGACTCCTGCATATATGGTAGAAAAAAAAAACTCTTCCAAGTCAATATTTAAGACCATATCAAGAGGTCGTTGGTGCGATTTTTATAATCCTATCATAGAATAGTACGTTATTTTCAAGCAGAGTTTTCTGACCGCCAGGGTTGAGCTCTTCGGCTTCCAACTCTTCGCCGTGATGTGCTAGCTCTGTGTCTACATTCCTATCTATATTCTGGATACTTTCTAAAAAGGCTGAATGGAATATCGGATGTGAAACCAGAAATCCATTGCTAACAAATCTGTGCTAATTAAATAACGAAGGCTTCAAAAATTTTGGAAGGTCCAATGATTTCAGCCATGAAGGCATGGAGATACTCTTTTCTACGCTTCAGGTGGATCTGAATAACCTGGACTTCGTGGAAAGCTCACCCGAATTAGTTAGCTTACCGAATTAGTGAAGTTTATTTGCTCCTTTAATGACATTTTGGCCTCCAATATGTAGAAGTCCAGGAAAAATCAGTCGTTTCTCTATTAGAGTAAGCCCCTTTAAGCATCCGGGCAGTTTAGGGTAGACTTTTTACGCTTCTCAATGTAGCTATGACATGTTCTGGAAAATTTTAATGTTAGGCAATCGGAAGGCAATTCTAGAAGGTTTTCAAGAGCGAAAATTTCAGCACTAAGCTCGCAATCACTTTCTAAAAGGACGCGAGAAATCTTGGAAATTTGTTTGGGGAACCATAGGCCGTTATAAGAAAGGCAAACCTGATCAGGACCCATCTTTATATTCCTATTGAAAGCTACTTTTACAGCTTCTAGGACACTAAGCCTCATTATGGGTCCTATATGTGCCCTATACTCCTGGGAGATATTTGCTCGTTTTCGCTGCATTTGGGAGGTGTTTCTTAAAATTTGCCTAGCTCTATTCTCTGCTTCTTTTGCTCCTATATTGGCTAACTATCTTTCTTATAGTTCTGGCAGCGTCAATTGCTGACTGTCGAGCTGCGACACGAGCAGATTGGCGTGCCAGAGTATCTCTCGCTCAAGAGATACCCCTATGATCAGCTAAACTCCTTTCTTGAACCCTGCAAACTATATCCTGCTCTCCTTCTAATATTCGCTACCTTTCATTATATCTACGTATGCGCTACCGCCTTTCTTTATTTGTCTTTTGATCCTTTCGTCTAATCTGTTGGTCCTGTCTTCGTCTGGAGCGACACATAGAATTGGTCACTTGCTTTGTGTATTCTGTGCCTAATCTCTAGCTCTATATTTCAAATCCTGTCTTCGTCTGGAGCGATGCTTAGAATTGGTGACATGCTTTTTGTATGTCCTACTGTATTCTGTACCTGATCTCAAGCTTCCAAGTCCAAGTCCAAGTTCCAAGTCCTGTCTTGCGACTTGCTCCTCACGTTTAACCTATGCGTCTGTTTGTCTTTGTATATGTCGTGCTGTATTTGGTTCCTGTTCTGTTGAACTATAGTTTATTTATTAATTTATTTAATGAACAATTATCTGCTCTAAATGCTATTAAAATTAAGAAGAAAACTAAAGAAAAAGTATAATAAAAACGAGAGAGAACGTTGGGAGACGCGGCAAAGAACGCGGCTATACTTTATACCCGATACTTAGTCAGAATATGTGATCTTACGATTTATTTATTTTATTATATGTTCGCAAAAGGGACGAATTAAATTTTGGCCAAAATAGAACATTTCAAAACATTAGGTCGAACCCTTTACAAGATTTTTATATATTAAAAGTTATCTGTTTCCATTTTTGTTTACACATAATTTCTACATTAGCTCCTACATTTCTAAATGTACATGCACAACTACTCATACGAGATGTGTGAGTGTGTGCGAGATAGAGAGGGAACGAGTAAGCGCTTGGCAGGTGTTGCGTAGCGACTGATATTAAATTTGTTTCTTCTGGCTATAATAATAGTTTGACCTGATCAAGATTTGGCAATCTGGTTGACACGGTTATTTCCCATGATTCTGCGTTTTTAGTTTTCTTTTATCTTAAAAATTGTGGAAGGGGGGGCAGAAGGGGGCGTGTTAAAATTTTGAAATACACTTGTACTGAAGTGATATCACAGGAGCTTGGATAGAAAGTTTGGTTTCTCTAGCTCTTATAGTTTCTGAGATCTGTGCGCTCATTTCGACGAATAGGCAAAGCAGACAGTGTCGCGTGTGAGAGAGAACGAGAGGGAACGATGAGTTTCGAAATGGCTTTCTTCATTTCTAATCCGATCTGATTCAAATTTACCACTCTGATAGAAATGGTTATTCTCTATGATTCTGCGTTTTAAGTTTCCTTGTGCTATCAAAATTGTGCAAGCCACAGATTTTCGTCCTTTGTGTGGGCGGAGAGAGACGGGGCGAAATTTTGAAATAGACTCTGAGTAGTGTGATAACAAAGGAGACTGGATCAAAACTTGGTGGCTTTTATAGTCTTATAGCTTTTATAGTCTCTGCGATCTAGGCTATAGACTCTATTGCCTCGTCAATAAGTTGTAGCCTAGATCGGTAAGATGGCAGGATTCTACCAGAGTCCCAATGTAAATTACGAAGAGCGAAAATTAATAATTGTTTCTGCACTGATTCGAGAATAGCTTGTTGCTCCTTATAATGTGGGCTCCACACTAAGGAGTAATACTCCAATATTGGGCGCACTAACGAAATGTTAGATTGTTTGGTCACTAACGGGTCGTCAAACTCCTTCGACTAACGCTTGATGAACGCTATGAAACCATTAGCTTTATTAGCTGTCGTCGCTATATGACTATTAAAAAAAAATTTCTGATCAAATAGGTTAGGCTAGGTTAGGTTAAAGCGGCTGCCAAGCTCCAGAGGAGACCGTCACACTTGGGCCGGTTTCGGCCCGTTGTGATACCGCAGGACGTGTTCCGCTCTTCCATCTCATGAGACCTAAACATATCAGAAGCAGATCCTGTTGACGATCCCATGGATGATGTCACCGTCCTGCATGTGAGCAATTGATCGATGAGCATCACCAAGAAACCGTCCACACCCATGTCAGTCAGTGCTTCCGTAATGGCACCTGGGACGACATTGTTAAAGGCTCCCCCGATATCGAGCAAGGCTATAAGAGAGTATTCCTTAAAGGTATAGGGATTTCTCTATAACTGAGACTACTTCGTGGAGTGCCGTTTCCGTGGATCTTCCTTTCCGGTAGGCATTTTGTGCT
This sequence comes from Drosophila affinis, assembly GCA_037356375.1. Classification (NCBI taxonomy): domain Eukaryota; kingdom Metazoa; phylum Arthropoda; class Insecta; order Diptera; family Drosophilidae; genus Drosophila; species Drosophila affinis. The sequence continues at coordinate 22,153,340 of JAZHFB010000003.1, forward strand.
CCTGACAACATTTGAGGACTAATAGTTGTCCTCAGATGTAGTCCGACAAGTCTCTCGAAAGTTTTGAGAAGAAAGGACGATAGGCTGATTGGTCTAAAGTCCTTTGGAGTCGAGTGCGAGGCCTTTCCCGCTTTGGGGATAAAGACTATTTTCGCCTTGAGCCATTCTTGTGGTATAGTCCCCACCACTAGTACCTTCCTGAAGATACATTGTAGCCAGTTTATGGCTGAGTCTCCGGCCTTTTGCAGTTGGGCCGGAATGACCTGGTCCGGACCTGGCGATTTGAACGGATTGAAGCTGTTTACCGCCCAGCTTTTGTCCGTTTGGTAAAAATATGGTCCATCGTGGCTGTTTGGCCTCCCCTGTGTAGTTGCACCGGCTTGATAGTTGTACACCCAGGGAAGTGTGTTTCAAGCAGTACGTGGAGCAACTCCTCGCTGGAGTTGGTCCACGTCCCGTTGTTCCTCTTAAGATACCCTACCGAGGGGGTGGTTTTTGAGAGGAGCTTGCGCAGCCTTGCGGTTTCTGACTTCTCCTCTATCTTCGAGCAGAATTTTTGCCAAGAGGCCCTTTTTGCTTTTCGTGTTTCTTTTTTTGTATTGGGCAAGACTGACTTTGTAGTCTGCCCAATGTTTCTCCTCGTTAGCCATTTTGGCTCTGTTGAAGAGAGTCCTACAGCTCTTACGTCGGATGTCGATTTGTTTCGACCACCAGGGGGGCTTCTTTTTACCCCTTGTCTTGTATGGCAGGCAAGCCGCCTTGTTACATGCTTCCGTGAACCTGTTCTCTATACGATCTAAATCGTATTGAGTGTCTGGGCTCATTGGTGCCTTGTTGGGGAGTTGTTCTTCCAATACCGAGCTATATTTAACCCAGTTGGTTTTCCTGGGGTTAATGTAGTCGGTGGGTTTAGGGCTCTCGAGGGATAAGGTCGTCTCGATATACCTGTGGTCAGAGAAGGAATGGTCTTCTAGGACTCTCCAACTTTTCACTTTGTCTGACAGATTGTGAGACACTAGAGTGAGGTCAATGATCTCCTGTCGGTTTTTTATAATAAATGTAGGGTCGTTGCCCCGGTTACATATAGTTATGTTCGAGCTTAGGATAAAGCTAAAAAGTGACTCACCCCTTACATTTGTGTCCGTGCTCCCCCATTGAGTGTGTGTCGCAGCCTATTATTAGGCTTATGTTGGACCTCTCGCTGTCGCTGGCGAGCTTGCAGACGAGGTCGTTGAGAGGATCGCTTTCCTCATGGGCCATATAGGACGACATCAGTCTCAGATGTGTCCGCTTTAGCTCTAGGCTTACTGCTGTGTTGTCGCCATTGCTAAAGTTAGTTAGGTGCTTATTTAGGTGCTTTCTTGCAAGAATGCAGGTACGACTTTTACCTTCAGTTTGGGGTACAATGAGCTTGTACTCCCTCGTCGCTAACCTACAGACCTTGGCTCCGACTATCCAACACTCCTGGATTAGGACGACGTCGGCTTCGCTTGCATCCAAGCGGAGTATGAGTGCAGCGGATGCTGCTTTACAGTGGTGGAGATTTATTTGAAGGAGTCTCAGAGACATCTTCATGGATCTCCACCACTGAAGTGTCGGCGTCTGAGTCGTCGGAAATATCATCTCGACACCTCGCTTCAAAATCGCGCTTCAGCTCTGTGTCAGAGGAGTAGCTTTTTTTATCGGCTCCAGCTCGTTGTCTTGTGCCTCGATCTCCGAGGCAACATTCTGCTCTACTGGGTTGTCGACAGGACGAGCCTCGGCCTAGGCAGCGTCCGACTTGTACACCTTTATGGTGACCGAGCTGAAGCCGAAATTCAGCTCTCCTCTTGCTGCCTCTATGGGGGCCAGCGACTTTTTATTGAGGATGATAACGGCCTGGTTCATCGGCCCCTCCTCGACCTTGACTACCTTCCAGTCTTGGGTTGGCAGGGTTGGGTTGCACCCCTGCAACATCTTTAGGATGCGCTCAGGCTCTTTGATTGTAGCCGGCACCCATATTCTGGCCCTAGGTCTGCTGGGCACCTCGCTCCAGTTTACAGCGACGAGCTTCGCCCCAGCGTAGACCTCTCCATACTGCGCCACCGCTGCTTAGTACAGCTTTACGGAGCGCTCGTCTTCGCAGGCTACCACTTTGATATTATCCTGGAACCACCCCATGTCCTTGCAGACTGCAGGTGGCCCTGGGTCTTTATCGATCAGCTCGAAGCGGCGGTCGGCCAGTGCCGCCTCCACCCACTTCCATTGGCTCCTTGGAACCTTGCCCTCCGCGCTGCCTTTATCGAGGACGCCAATCAGCGTCCTCTCCTCGGCAATCTGCGCGAAGGAGATATTTGGCATCACCCTTGACCTCTTCGCGGCCGGACCGGGTGTCTCCTGCGACCGTTGTCTCTTCGGTTGTGAGACCATTGTGAAGTTGGGGAGCACCGATGTAGCCCACTCCACCTTCTTAAGCCAGTCCGCTGATGGACTGGCTTCTGTGCTGGCATTTTGCTGACGGAGTATATGCCCTGCACTCCTCCTTTCGGTATATGTATGCTTTTTAGCCTGGGCGCTGGTCGAAGGCAGATCATCTCCCTCCACCTTACCAGAAGGTCGGGCAGCCGCAATATTGCTTAGCTGCCTCTCCAAGGTGTCGGTGTTGGGAGCTGGACCGCCCCCTGTGATATCACTTCAGTACAAGTGTATTTCAAAAATTGGAAACATGAAACATTTTTTGAAATATTATTTTTGCCCAAAATTTGATTCGTCCCTTTTGCGAACATATAATAAATTGCATAAATCGCAAGCTCATATATGTATTTACATATATACTGACTGAGTACCGGGTATAAGGTAGAGCCGCGGCTCACAACGTTTCCCCTCGTTTTTTTGTGTTTTTTTGTTTTGGTTATTTTTGTTGTTATTCATATTTACCTCCCACGAGATGCAGAGAAGGGGAATGTTCGGCCCGGGCAGAGATCCACGTTGCCCGGGTAAGGCATCATTAGAACAGGGGGCCGCCAAGTCCCTGAGCTCTCCGTTCGAGACTGGGCTAGTTTTTGAACCGGGCCCCCAGCCAGGCTGACTCTCGGCACGGGTCGAATGACACCTTAGCCCAGACTGGTGTGAGGTGAATGTGGAGGTTGGGATGTGGGTAGGTAGTGTGTGGGGGGGAGTGGGACTGTGTGAGCTACTTATACGAGGCGGCACCACAAGCGCATCGTCAGTGTTGCTGCTTCGCGAACACCCGCTGGCTGTCCGGGACAGCTTATTTTCGGTGATCTCCCTAAAGATGACCGATTATTCGCAGCTGATTATCCGCAACCTACGACCCGTCCGGTGGCCTCAGCTAGGCCCCCTCTGAGCCACCTCACGCGCTCATCAGACCAGATTCTGATCAAATAATAATCAAAGATTATTTGAACTCGAAATACAATCTAAGACATGATTAACAAGGGAAAAAGATAAAATATGTGGAACACGACGGTAAAATGTCATAAGCTTGCATTTCGAGAGGTTAAAAAAAAGAAGATTATTTGAACACCACAATGGCAGTTCATTTAAGTCCTGTGTGCAAGTAGCAGTCGGAGTAGGGCAGAACCATTTTAACGTCATCGGCATACATTAATGTATAATAGAATGTCATAATTTGGGGTTGGTCATTCACAAATAAAATGAAGAGGAGCGGATCCAAATGTCTTCCGTTTGGCACAACAGATGATTACTAGAAGATTACTAGGGAAACCTGATAAGGACAGCTTCCGAACTAGTAGGGTATGGTTAAGCGAATCAAATGCCTTAATAAAATCTGTACAAATTACGTCGGTTTGCAATACGCTCTACAATCCACGGTTGATATGGAGAAAACCTCGAGCAGATTGGTAGATGCTGATCGATGTTTAAAAAAACCATGTTGTGAAGTAGATATCAAGCTAGAACGAAGATGTTGCAATTGCCGGGTAACCAGGAACTCAAGAAGTTTAGGAATGGCGGAGAGCTTTAAATTGCCTCGATAATTTTCTATGTTGGATCTGGAGCCTTTTTTGTAAAGCGGAATGATTTAGGACTCATTCTAAATTACTATGAGACAAGACGGTTGCAAAGATAATAAAGAAGTTAACGGTTGGCATAAAGACTGGGCACAATTTTTATACCCGGTTCTCGAAGAGTATAGGGGTATATTAGATTTGTGGTGATAACGGATGTGTTTAACGCCCAGAAGGAAGCGTTTCGGACCCCATAAAGTATATATATTCTTGATCAGCATCAATTTAGTATATAAGTAGTCTGTGGCATGCACAGTTTTGAAGATACGAGAAAACTAAAAACGCAGAATCGTAGAATCGTCATTTCTATCAGAGTGTTGAATCTGGATCAAATCGGATCATTACAATAGCCACAATGATGAAACCCATTTCGAAAGTCATCGTTCCCTATCGCTCTCTCTCACACGCGACCCAGTCTGCTTTGCATATTCGTTTAAATAAGCGCCTAGATTTCAGAGACTATAAGAGCTAGAGCAACCAAACATTCCATCCATACTCCTGCAGTATCACTTCAATACAAGTGTATTTTAAAATTTCGCCCCGTCCTTCTCAGCCCACGCAAAGGACGAAAATCTGTGGCGTGCACAATTTTTATAGCACAAGAAAACTTAAAACGCAGAATCATAGAGAATAACCATTTCTATCAGAGTGGTAAATCTGAATAAGATCGGATTAGAAATGAAGAAAACCATTTCGAAACTCATCGTTCCTTCTCGTTCTCTCTCACACGCGACACTGTCTGCTTTGCCTATTAGTCCAAATGAGAGCCTAGATCTCAGAGACTATAAGAGCTAGAACAAGCTAACTTTCTATCCAAACTCCTGTAATATCACTTCAATACAAGTGTATTTCAAAATTTTGCCACGCCCTCTTCCGCCGCCACAAGGGACGAAATTCTGTACAATCCACAATTTTTAAGATAAAAGAAAACCAAAAACACAGAATCTTGGAAAATAACCGTATCCACCAGATTGTCGAATCTGGATCAGGTTGAACTACTATTATAGCCAGAATGAACAATTTAATTTCAGTGGCTTCTACCTCTCTCTCTCGCAAGCATTTCCACTTCACGAATATTTAGTTATACATATACATGCAGAAATGTAGAAGCATATGTAAACCAAAATGGAAACAAGTATAAAAATTTCAAAAATAGTTTGATTTAATTTTCTAAACATTCTTTTTTGCCCAAAATTTAATTCGTCACTTGTGCGAACATATAATAAATTGCATAAATCGCACGCTCGTATACATATGTATGTACATATGTATGTATATACTGAATGAGTACCGGATATAAAGTAGAGACGCGGCCTTTGCCGCGGCTCACAACGTTCTCCCTCGTTTTATATGCAACATAGCACTTTATCATATCAACTTTATCAACATAAAAATGCTGTTAGGGTGAGGCAAATGGTAGGAATACGGAGTGGATTCTCTCATATAGATATGAGAGGAGTAAAATGACTGGAAAAAGGTGGCAAATAAGTTTGCAATGCCAGCAGCAGAAGATTCAGATTTGTTAAGATAATGAAGGGACGGAGGAAATGCATTGAAGTTACGTTTAGAGTTGACAAAAGAAAAGAATTCCTGGAGAACCAGGGAGGCTTAGACGATAATGGTACAATAATCTCCGGAACATAAGTATTAAGGGCAGAGTTTATAATTTTATAGAACGAGTTGACTGTTGCGTCAATATTCTGTAAGGAAAAAAGAGTGGAGCAATCGACATTCGAGAGGTAAAGGTTTAGATTGGCGAAATAGGTTTTGCGGTGAGGAGTCAAGGAAATGTGAACACAACTAGAACTGGTACACTCTAAAGTTATAGACAGCGTAGTATGGTGTGGAACTTCAGGAAGTGATAGTGGACAGACTCTGGCTACTGTACCTAGAGAAGCATCCATAACGAAAATAAGGTCGAGAAGTCTGCTCCTATTATTTTTAATAGAATTAATTTGGGCAAGGGAAACATCCGTTAGCTCATTGATAAAATCGTTATGAATACTAGGAAGCAATTGATTAACGTCGTCGCAGGGCAGCCAAGAAGTATTGGTAAATTAAAGTCACCCATGACCACAATCTGATCATCACTACCTAACGAAGACACAGTAGAATGGATAGCAGACAGGTGTTTTGAGTAAACTTCAGTATCAGATCTGGCAGGAATGTATGAGCAGGTTTAATAGCTAAAAGCCATACCAAGACGGGCCTTTACTAAAGGAATTCAATCCCATGGATATTGTTGAATAGTAATGACTCAGATGAAAAATTAGAACCTTTCAAGTTCAGGCGACACAGTTGGCATAGTCGCCCAAAATGACTTTCTGATAGATTTAGAGATTTACATTTTTTTTAAGAATTTTTAAAAAATTTTGAGTTTGTTCAGAAGTAGTGCTATATATATTACAGAACTTAAGTTTTCTATAACTATTTAGTTTTATTGAACTTTACAGCTCTGAAAAACTGAAAAAATGAAAAATGCACCTATACATCCGATCCAGATCCACTTTGTGGCTGGATTTTAACGTCTGGAAGATATTAGGCTTTAAAATTTAAATTTTTTTGGCACTTTTTTCCGAAGTTTTAATTTTGAAAACTCTGCCCTCAAAACTCGAAAACATTTTTGGCTAACACTTTTAGTTTTAGATAAACACATTTATTAGGCGTCGTTAAAGGTATCGTTTGTATCGGCCAAGCTGCAGCCGTTTGACCAAACCTTCATATGTAGAATTTTCATTTCATTTTGGGCGACCGCGGAAATGTCCTGTTGACCAGTGTAATAATTATTGATTATTTAAAAAAATAAATCTTATTATTATATAAAATTGTATAAGATTATTATGCTATAAAAACTTCAAAAGAAATAATAAAACATAAGACATTTTGCAAAGCGGCTACGCACAGTGGGGCCTTTGCTCATTTTACTTGTCAAAAATCATAGCTGCTAAACTAATAAAGCGATTTCAAAAATTTAAAAAGCAATTTATATTAAACTTCTCAACCTTTAAAATGCATCTTCGTCAAGAGTGCTAGGTATACGTGGTGCTTTAATATTCAAGGTCAAAGTTATGAAATATTTGTGTGCATATTTTACCTGTAAAATTCAAGTAAAAAAAGTTTGTTTTTAATCATAACTGAAATTTTTTTATAATTTTAAAGACCCAATGGCATTTTTAGTTGTTTTTATTTAATTTTCCAACTTAAATACATAACATTTTAATTCTTATTTTTTTGTGATTTTTAGATGTTAATTTTTGATATTTGCTATTGATGACTGATTTTCAACAAAATAATCATCAACATTAGGGTTAATATCTAATAAACTTAACATTTCGAAAAAGGTCTTTATTTTGTCGAGCCTGAGAAATTTTGCACGTATTTGTGTATCTGATCTTTTGCAGTCCTTGAATATACATTACTGTGCTTCTTTAGACTGCTCTATTAAGTTCTGATACTCTATTTAGGATCTTTCCATTAGCCATAATCCTATGTACCGTGGGTATAAGTTTTTTCTGAGGATACCATTCAGTCAAAAGTTGAGCTTTTTCTGATGCGAATTCGGCAAATTGTGCACCATTTATATATGCAGTTTATAAAATTTAGGATAATAGTCAACCTTTAAGAGATCTCATGATTAACACCTGTTATCAAAGATATAATTTTATTATTTTCAAAAAATCACCTCTAAGTATTTCCAACATTCGTATCCGTGCTTTAGGCAGTCAACTTTTAATCCTAGCTTCCAAGAGAATTCAGCTTGTATAGATTCCTACTTGGTATATCCTCACTAGTTGTATTATCCGTTTTTGTTTCTCCTGGTCGAGGAAGTGTGTATGTTAGCTTAAAAATAAATTATTCTTATATAAAATTATTCTGCAATGCAACGGAGAAATACCATATTCGTAGCAGATTAAATTAACGGATTTTATCGCAATCGGCAATCAAAAGGTCTCTATCACTCTACTTGGCTCAATATCGACTGGTCACACCAAAAAAATGTCTACTAAAATTCCGCCTTATTTTCCTTATTCACTCAAAAGCGAAGAGAATAGAGCAAAACATGCGGGATTAACTGAAAATTAAATTTTTACAGGAAAAAGTCTGCGTGAGTTGTTTCTATATATATGTACTTCTAATTGTATTCCTACTTCTAAAGCTTGCTAAAACTTGTAAAAAGCGCATTGCGTATCCCTTTGGTTTGATGAACAATTCTGTTTATATTCATAGAGTGAATACATGCATTCACAGGTACCCCACCCACTCCCTATAACGGCTTATTCAAACATCATTTATGCATGGTATATTATGTATAACCTCTAGTACCAGGCAAATAGGTCGTCGCCGGTGCCGAATAAGTTAAAAGATTAATTTTCTTTCACCAATTGTTTTATAAAAACCGTTTGGTTGGATACAATTTCCACCAAGGCTTTGAATAAATCTAAAAAAAAACATTCTTAATTGGTTTGATAATAAAAATTATGTTCAATTGATCTTAATATTCTTACCACGTATAACAGCATTTTCCTTTTTCTAAGATTCTACGAGTGTTAATATGTATACTGAAACTAATATTCACTATATTTTAAATTAATCTTAATAGTCTTACCACATATAGCAGTATTTTCGTGTTTTATAGATTCTGAAAGCGTTTATATAATGGATTTTTATATATTGATTCCAATATTCATAGAAAAATTATTATTTACGAGTCGTTTTCCTGAGATCTTCCAATACAATATAACTTATGATTCATGGCATTGAAAGTCGGATAATTTTTCTCAAAGACATTTTTCTGAAATATACATACATATATATATGTATATGTAAATATATTTAGTTTTTTTTTTTTTTTGGTTTGCGGACCAAGGAGGTGAATCTAAAGACACCCTTTAACACCGTCACCAAAGGGCATGCCCGATTCTTGTTGAAAAATACGCCAACGTACTAAACACCTCCCAGTAGGTTAGATTAGGTTAGGTGAAGGTGACTGTCAAGCTCCACAGGACCTGTCACACTTGGGCCGGTTTCGGCCCGTTGTAGTACCGCAGGAAGTGTTCCGCTCTTCCATCTCATGAGACCTGAACATATCAGAAGGTATCCCATCCTGATGCTCTTATGAAGTTTGCAATCTTTCTGGGACAGATTTTGGACAGGTATTGTAGCCTTCTGCTGCTAAGAGCTGGACAGGAGTTGAACAGGTGTTCCACCGTTTCCTCCTCCTCCTCATCTCTACAGCTTCGGCAGAAATCATTGTATGGGGCTCCCAGCCTGTTTGCGTGGGAGCCTATTAGCCAGTGCCCCGTGAGGGAACGGATGACTACGATGACTGCACCTTTTTTTACCGAGCTTGCATAGCTCTAATGTGCGTTCTCTGTCAATGTTCGGCCATGTTTGCCGAGGTTTGCGACATAGTGGTGCTAACTGCCACGCATTGTCTGCTCGTCGCTTATATATGTAGCTCTTTTATGGTAAGCCTACAGGTGGCCATTGGCATACAAATATCCTCCTTCTGTTGGAGAAGGGGTATTGTGGTACCAGATCTGGCCAGCTCGTCTGCCTTGCAGTTGCCCTCAATGTCCCGGTGACCCGGGACCCAAATAAGGCTGATAGCAAATTGTTTGGCCATCTCGTGAAGAGATTTGCGGCAATTTGCCACTGTGGCCGAGTTCGAGGAAATCGCATGAAGTGATTTGATCGCAGCTTGGCTGTCGCTGTAAATGTTTACAGTTGTTGTTGCCAGTGTTGCCGTTGTGGCTGATTGCAGGAGCTTCAGTGCTTCCATGATCGCAATGACTTCCGCTTGGAACACACTGCAGTGATCTGGAAGCCTAAAGGAGTGCCTGATTTCGAGTTGTTTGGAGTAAATCCCTCCTCCAACTTTGTTATCCAGCTTCGAGCCATCTGTAAAGATGCTTATGGCCGTGTCCTGGCCTGGTGGTCCCTCAAGCCACTCGTCTCTGCTAGGGATGATTACATTGAAGGGGGTACCAGTGTGTTCCCTTGGAACGCAGTAGTCCGTCTTCGTAGGGACGGTACTGCTGATAAGTATAGATGAGTGACCCCTGGTATGTGACGCCCATTGTCCGGAGTCTCTCAGACGTATCGCTGCAATTTCTGTCCTCTCTTTTCCCTCAAGTTCAAGGCTTTGGAGATTTAGGATGGCGTTTAGTGCATCGTTCGGGGTGGTGCGTAATGCTCCACTAATGCATAAAGCTGCGGTTCGCTGAACCTTGCCAAGTTGTTTGGTTGTTGATCCTTTTGATAAGGCCGGCCATCAAACTGTAGCTCCATAGAGTAAGATTGGTCTTTCTATTGCTTGGTATATTCATTGGACTTCGCTTGGGTTCATGCCCCTTTTCAAGCCAATAGCTTTTTTGCAAGAGTATAGGGCTATCGTAGCCTTCTTTATTCTGTCCTTTACGTTCAGGTTCCAGTTCAGCTTCTTATCAATTACCAACCCTAGGTAACTAGCACTGTCGCTGAAAGAGAGCCTGCATCCATTTAGTATAGGAGGGTTGAGGGGCGGAACCTTGTACTTGCGTGAGAATAGCACGAGTTCCGTTTTTGTGGGATTTACTCCCAATCCTCGCGATTTTTTCCATTCTGACAGTCTCGCGAGCTTAGTGCTCATAAGGTCACACAGTGTTTGAGGGTATTTACCCGAGAAACTAATTGCAACGTCATCCGCGTATGCCACTATTTTACAGTCAGTACGCAACTTATAGAAAGGATCGTTCGTCTCGACGTGCAGGAGGGGTTCTGATTGCTGTGGACTCAAACTTCACGTCGGAACTTTTTACAGTCCAGATTGATTTTTCCCGCTTTGTCAGTTTTTATAACTTGTTCGTATATTCCACCTTCTTCGGATGTCGCAATTTACGAGCAACATTTGTCCGCCTTAACCGCTATTTCTTCCTCGCTATCTGACAAAGATCACATGATAGTTTTTGGTGACTTAAACTTGCCAGGAATTGTGTGGTCTTCGGCAAATGAGTCTAATAGCCTGGTACCCATGGCACGTCATGACTTTGTTGACGGCTTGATTGACCTGTCTCTGTCTCAAGTTAACCATGTTAAAAACTCCTTGGGTCGATTTCTTGATCTGTGCTTTGTAACGGATCCAACCGTAGCGTTGTTAACTCGAGTCCCCCCGCTCTCTATACCTGAAGATGCCTACCATCCTACTTTCTAAGTGTCGCTCGACCTAGGACGAACTGTACTGGATCGGTCGGGTAGACTACCCGACAATGTGTCCGCTGCTTCCGTAAAGCCGAGTTTACGAAGCTTAATAACCTCATTAGGGATTTGGATTGGTCCGCTTTATATTTGCGCAGTGACAAACAAACGGAGGCACAAACAAACGGAGTTCCCGGCTGTGTACTCAGGGACTGTGCTGAGTCTCTGTGTGACCGTTGCTTAAACTATTCAACCTATCCATAAATTCTTCATGCTCTACCCCGATATGAAAGGCGTCTGTTCGGAGCAGATCCCCACCGAATAGCGGCTGGCCAAACAGCAGCTATTTATTGGCCTTCAGCCGCATATTTGCATTGCTACATATTCATACATATGTATATACATATTCTCTAAACGTTCTCTCAAAGCTCACTCTTCTCTTCGTTATCTATGCTCGGCGTTATCTATGTTTGCCGAACGAAGAGAAGCTGCGCCCAGCGATCGGAGCAACAATGCTAGCAATGGGAAGGGCAAGCAAGGGCCACTCGCCGTTTAGACATCACCCATTAAAGAACATTTGTAATTTTATCTCTGCGCCGCGTTTGATTTATTGCAAATAATTATTCGGCCGATCGGGGATAAAAAGTATTATCCCCACATAAAATTTGATGACCCCGACGTGATCGTCTTGATATCGGAGTCAATTAAATAGCATTCGAAAGCCTTAACAAAATTTTCGGCGTTTTGCGCACAATTCGGTGCCAAAACCTATATACATATTTGTACCGTTGCTGCCCTTACAGTTTTTCGTCGCGGCAGTACAGTGCAGTGCATTGGGCATTGCAGTGAACTCACCAATACATACGAACGTAGCACAAAGCGGAATCGGACAGCTCGCACAGCTAGATCGATTAGCTGTAATCCCTTTGCTTGCGGTTCTCGCGGTTTTCGTTTTATACGTATACAGGGTGTCTTTCCTCTCGTGACTTTGAAAAACTCCAACATGGCACAACCTGAGCCAAATAATGTCCCGAACGCGGTAATGCCTAGTGACATTGATTTTTATAGGCAAAAGGCGGAGGCAGTCGCTCGTCAATTAAATGCCACGGACAGGTTTCTCACCAAGGAAGAGCTGGCTGATCTGGATGAAACGGAGCTTCAAGCTCGCATAAAGCAGATCGAGCAAATGAATGCGGATTTTGGTGCCGCTCAAACGAGCCTTGAAAGGCTAGACTTACTGCAGTTGGCCAATGACGCCCGACTGGACTTCGCCAATATTTACATCAAGGTCAGGTCCAAGCTGTCACGGGAGTTGGCGGTCTCTCGCTCGGTAAATGCTGCGCATTCCACGGTACCGCCCCCCTTCGAGGAGCATTCATCTGCGTTTGCCTATGATATTATAGGCCGTTCTCGACTGCTCGAGTTGCAGCTTCCCCAATTTAGTGGAGACTATATGGATTGGCCAGAATTCCACTCGATGTTTACGACCATGGTGCACAAGGATTCGCGAATACCGGTCATCGAGAAATTTCAGTATCTCCGTGGACGCCTACATGGAGCTGCGCTGGACACAATTCGATCTTTGGAATTGTCTGAGGAAAATTACGACGAGGAGTTCAATTTATTAAAGTTGCGATTTGATAATAAGCTTATGCATTTTCAGGCACACGTCAAGGCTATTTTCGGTCTGCAAGGGGTGGAGAAGGGCTCAGCCAGCGGCTTGCGTGCGCTCAGCGACAAGATCAATTCGCACTTACGTGCTCTTCGGACCTTGGCAACACCTCAGGATATTTCGGAAGGGTTGTTGGTTCATCATTAGCAAGAAATTGGGACACAAGACGCAGGTAAAATGGGAGCAGAGCCTCTCTAGTCAGAAAAGTGCTCATTCTTGGAAGTGAAGTGTCGGATGCTGGAGAATTTTGCATCGGTTATGGTATCAAGTCTTAGCCAGCAGGTGGGAGAAAATGAACTTAGCACCCTTATCGCCTCCACTAGCGACCATCCTAGCCCTACATGTACCTATTGCAATTCCTGTCAGCATTACATATCTAGATGTCAGGCATTCCTAAAACTCCCTTCTTATGATCGATATAAAGAAGCAAAGAAGCGGCACTTGTGTTTAAACTGCCTCAACAAGGGCCATGAATTGCAGAGGTGCAGGTCAGGATCTTGCAGGCATTGCCTGTACAAGCATCATACGCTGCTCCACATCCAATCGAGCGCTGCTGCATCATCTTCCTCATCACCGACCGAGGAATTGAGCCAGCAACGCGCCGCAGCTGTCCTTCTAGCAAGCGGTTCTTCTAGTCCTCCCCCCTCCAACCAGAAATCGCAGCCTTGCCAAAACGTGTTGCTACCTACCGCCCTCGTCCATATCACAGATCGTTATGGAAAGCTGATCCCATGTCGTGCCATCTTAGATTCTGCATCGCAGGCAAATTTCATAACGTCAAGACTTGCTAATCAGTTGCAATTATCTCATCACTCGTCTCATTTTAACATCTCCGGTATTGGGAGATCTATTCTACCTTCGACCAACTCTGTGCATATAGTTGTACAATCCCAGGACGCAAGCTATCGCGATTCGCTCGCTGCAATTGTCACCAACTCAATAACGGAAAGGCAGCCCAACTTTAACCTGGATGCAAAGGATTGGCCAATTCCGAAAAATGTGAAGCTAGCTGACCCTAAGTTCTTCAAGCCCCAACAAGTCGATTTGCTGATAGGAGCTGGCCTATTCTTCGACCTATTGTGCGTCGAACAGATACGGCCGTCGACGCAACTGCCAACATTTCAAAGGACAAAGCTTGGTTGGATAGCGTTAGGAAGCATAAGCAGCGCAGAGGTTAATAAAACAGCGTTAGCTGTTTCTGAAGGTTCCCCTCACATCTTCGCTCACGATTTTAGTCCCACAAGGCTGGACTACCGCAAGCTGGCTCAACGGCGCCAGGATTCGGCCGATCGAGATCAGCAACGCGGGCAGCAGTTGTACGAGTGCCAGGAGCAGGCGGAAAAACTGCGATCGGAGAATCAGGAGCTTAAGGCCAAGTTTGGGACAAAGTTGGCGCAGATAGGTCTCGTTCAGGACATTGCTCTATATAAGCGCCAAATGCAGGAACTGCAGCGTGACCTTACCGATACAGCAAAGGGTTTTATATCCATACTTAACGAAATTCGAACATCAACTTCTAAAATTTCTACCTTGCTAAATTCCCCGCCATTTCATGAAATTACAGAAATTCCCGATGACTTGGACGTGCCCTCCACAAACCATTTTCGACATGAAGCGCCGATTGCTGCATTTGACGATCTACACGGGACTCATCGCAGCATCAGTCAATATCAAGGCCGTCATCCACGCCCAAAGAGGACTCTTCAAAAAGGCCGTTAGAAAGATAGCGGTCCTGCCCCTTCAGGGTGGATCTGTTGAAAGCCTTTGCCTTCCAACGGGGGGTGAATGTTATCTTCGTTATCTATGCTCGGCGTTATCTATGTTTACCGAACGAAGAGAAACTGCGCCCAGCGATCGGAGCGACAATGCTAGCAATGGGAAGGGCAAGCAAGGGTCACTCGCCGTTTAGACATCACCCATTAAAGAATATTTGTTATTTTATCTCTGCGCCGCGTTTTATTTATTGCAAATAATTATTCGGCCGATCGGGGATAAAAAGTATTATCCCCACAGAGTCCTTTATAATTCCTATAGAGGTAAATCTAAGTTATCCGCTATTCCTAAAGTGTTTGACTCCGCACCTGCAGCACCTATGCAGATCACTTATACCTCCATCTCAACATGGATTTATAAGGCGGAGATCAACCACTACAAATTTATTGGAGTTTACCTTCTTTATAATAAATGCTTTCAAGGTAATTTACAGACGGATGTTGTTTACACCGATTTTAGTAAAGCGTTCAGATTCTGTAAACCATTCCCTCCTAGCACAAAAGCTCGACCTTCTAAGGTTCCCGCCCAATCTCCTGAGATGGATCTCTAGCTACCTTTGTTCTAGGTCTCAAAGAGTCCTTTTCAAAAAATCGCTGTCCTCTCCAGTTATGGTGACTTCGGGTGTACCTCAGGGCAGCCATCTAGGCCCCTTACTCTTTACACTCTATAAATGATCTACCTTCTGTATTAACATACTCTCGAGTACTTATGTATGCGGATGATGTTAAGCTCTGTGTCCAGTATAAGGACATTTCTTTCCAATCCAGGTTGCAATCCGATCTCGATAGATTTCAGTCTTGGTGTTGTGCAAATTTATTAAACCTTAATGCTTCAAAATGTAAAGTAATGACTTTTCATCGCTCCAGCGCCTTTCTGGTTCCTTACACCCTTTGTGGTGGTTCTCTTGAGAGAATTACCAGGGTTGATGATCTTGGTGTTCTATTAGATCCCAAGTTAAATTAGATCCCAAGTGAATAAGGCCATGGGCGTGCTTGGGTTTATAAAGAGGTGGTCAAGGGAATTTGACGACCCCAATATAACAAAGACTCTCTACACCTCTCTGGTTCGTCCGATTTGCCCTCAGTACAACGTACATCGTGACCGTATAGAATCAGTTCAGAAAAACTTTTTACTTTTTGCTCTTCGCGGCCTCAGCTGGGATACAGGTGTGAGACTGCCGTCTTACTCTAATAGATAGCTCTTAATAAGCCTTCCAAACTTAGCTAATCGTAGGAAAATGCTTGGCGTGATTTTTGTGCACAACTTGATCAAGGGTGACGTAGATAGCCCTGACCTGTTGAGCCGCATAAACTTCACGATTCCTATTAGAAGCACCAGAAATTATACACCCTTGTTTCTTCCGCTTTGTAGATCGAATTACTCCTTGCATGAACCATTTAGGGTCCTATGCTCGGATTATAGTCTTAAATTACTGATTCTCTTACATCTTTCCCGTAATTATTAATTACTTTTCTTCTTTAGGTAGATTAGTTCTACTTCTACTTTTCCTCGAACACTAGTCTAACACCTATCTTTCATGCATGTCCGCGATCGGTTCGGTTTACGAGTCGCGCGTTATGCGGCAGCGCCCTTCGGTCGGTTGGGTGGGAGGTGTTCTGCGTTCTTGCCTGGGATCCGCGCGTAACAGCCATTGGCTGGTGTCGCTTGGGCCACTTGATGGTGCAGTCATTGCATATCAACGTCCTAAAGAAAAAAAAAAAAAGCGCTGACTCATGCCCTCTCTCTCTTTGTCCTGAACACTTGTACGTCGCAAATATGTAGTTATACATGTCATGTAGAAATTTAGGAGCAGATGTAAAAATCATATGCAAACAAAATCGGAAACATGTATAATATTCCAATAATGTACTTCATTTTTTGAAATATTATTTTTTGCCCATTTTTTTAATTTGTCCCTTTTGCGAACATATAATAAATTGCATAAATCGCAAGCTCATATATGTATGTACATAGGTATAAGGTAGAGCCGCGGCCTTTGCTGCGGCTCACAACGTTCCCTCTCGTTTTACATAGCTTTAGCATAGCGCCCTAGTGGTGGCAAAAAGTTGCTTTTTTCCGACGCAACTGCGTGTTGGTATTTCTGTGCGCATAACAGCAATTTGCATACTTTTCTGCCTAATCAGCGGAACTATCACCACTTATAACAACAAAAAACAGCAGATTAAAATTTAAATCTTGCCGCGTAAAATGTTTAACTGAGTAAAAAGGGGCAAAAATTCATGTTATGGTTAGAACAAATTGTTCAAACTAATTTTATTATTAAAAAAGCATTTCAACAATATAGTTGACTTCAAATGTTTTGCTGCAAATCCCATGTCTTTGAATGCTTTCACTGTTTCCGTGATCTTCTCAGGGTAAGAAAGTCTGCTGGTAGATACTTGGCAGCGAGTTGAGCAACTACCTTGCGACAAAACTGTAGTAATATGAGGCAGACAAAAGCCCTTGACACACCAAATAGACTCCCGTACGATATTCCGCAGGCGATCCTGGGCAATTAAGGGCTATGGCTATTCTCTTCTCAAGAGGGATTGTCAGTCGAAAAGGAGTGTCTCTCTTTTTGAGATTGGGCAACAGAATGTTGAAGTACTCCTTTTCATGCAGAATTTTTCCTTAAAACAGGCATCCGAGTTCTCTACAACATCTTCCTCCTAAAAAGAACCATATCGTGGCTATTGCATATACATAAAATACATTATTTAATTGAAAATAGAAGATTATCTGCACTTTACTAACAAGGGTCCAAACGAGAGGATGATATGAATAAATTAAAAGAACATAGAAGAATTTTAACTACGATAATTTCAATAGTATTGAGCTCATCGATGGAAAAGAGTTGGGAAGTTAAATCGGAACGAACAGCAATTAGGACGCCGCCACCTCGAGATGGTCGATCAGATCTATATATGTTATATATGTTCCTTTAATTCGAATTATATAATATAATTATTCTTCCAACTGGGGATAAAAACCAAAGCTCGTAAAATATGTTCAATACAATTTTTCAGAACGGTCTGCTCACTAAAATGCCAAAAAAAAAAATGAGACGCAAGCGTCTGTGGCTGAGCAGCAACCCTGTTTTTCTTTTCGTTCGTGTTCTCGCACTCGGGTTTCGGGTCAGGCGCTGCACACGACAGTTTTTTTAACAGTTTCGTGTCCCTGGACGAGTACCTTTTTACTGACAATAAGTACGAGAAAGACTAAATATTGCAAGCTTTGATAAAAAACCGTTATTTCCCCTTGAAATTTGGTGATCCCGGTGTTATATCTGATTGGCAGTGTCAATTAACAAAACAATCTTTTTCGGGTTAAACGTTCGTCAGCCTTAGAAATTTTGTCGTTGTTTTCATCTGATTGCTTGTTTGTTTTCAGCTACTTGTTTGTTTGTTTGTTTTCGGTGCTAAAACTAACATAAAAGTCGTCAACAAAGTCATGACGTGCCATGGGTAACAGGCTATTGTTTAATGTTTTCCTGAGCTGCTCTGTGCGCTCGATTGTGCTCGGCAGTGATGATTTCTAACTGCTCGTTTTTGTCCGTTATATCTTGCACAAGATTTTTGCAATGCCAGAATTGGGTGGCAGGGAAATGCAAAATCAGGTCGTGTTGGAAACTTGCCAACGTGGGAAGGTCGCAATGTATTGCATTAACGACTCCAGAATTCACAACTTCTTTGAGAGTTTTGAGAATTGTGCTCTTGTCAGTGTAACTGATCAAGTGGCGTGTTTTGCTGCGAAACAGCAACAAGTTCCGCTTTAGCGGAAAACGCGATTCCTCTAGGACGATCTGGTTCCTAAAGCAATTCAAAGGTTTGTCTGTTGTCTCGACCGTGTAGGTCAGGGAAAGTTCGCTGTGAACGGTTGCAGCGTCCGAACGGGGCCCATCTTGCAGAGCATTAATGTTTTGCCTTGAAAGGGCATCCGCCACCAGCTTTTCTTTGCCCGGTTTATAAAACATTTTGGCATTGTGCTGGTCAATGTAAGATTTCCATCTTTTAATCTTGGAATTCGTGTTCTTGTCCGACAGCGAACGTGAGCGGCTGGTGGTCCGTGAAAATGTTAATTTCCCTAGAACCGTACAGAAAGTTCTGCAGTCTGCCTAAAGCCCACACAATGGCCAGCAATTCTCTTTCGTTAGTGGCATAGTTTTGTTCGGCCTGTTTTAAGGCGCGAGAAATCATTGTTATTGGCCTATTGCCTTGGGAAAGAACTGCGCCAATTCCACTGGCCGAAGCATCAGTGGTTAAATCGAACGGTTTCTGGAAGTCTGGATATATTTACATGACATCTTCTGATGCCAAAATACTCCGCAGACGGTGAAATGCATCGCGTTGAACTTCATTAAATTCAACAGGGATTTTCTTTGATACGTGCCTACTAACCGAACCATTTTCCCCTTTAAGTATGTCCGATATCGGACGCGCTATAGCGGCAAAGTCCTTAATAAAGACCCTATAGTAGCCGGCTAGCCCCAAGAAAGACCTAACGCTGTAGACACTCTTTGGTTCAGGGAATTCCTGAATGGCCTTAACTTTTTTGGGATCGGATGTTGCTCCGTCTTTGGTTACGATGAAACCCAGGAACTCGATACTTTCCTTGAAAAATCGAGTCTTTTCAGGGCCTACACGCATGTTGGCGTCGATTAGACATTTTAACACAATGTTAATGTGTTGAAGGTGCTCCGTTTCGTTTTTAGAAAAAATTATGACGTCGTCTACATAGACAAAGCAAATTTTTCCTATATGTTCCCTCAGGATATCGTCTTTTGCCCTTTGGAATATGCTGCTTGCATTGCACAGGCCGAATGGTAGGCGACAGAACTCGTACTTGCCGCTGCTTACTGAAAACGAAGTCTTTTCGCGGTCATGCTCCGCAAGGTAGATTTGATGATACCCAGACTTTAAGTCGAGGGTAGTGAAGTACTTTGCCTTTCCTAGATTTGCTAAAATCATGCGGATGCTTGGCATGGGGTAACGGTCCGGTATGGTTTTTTCGTTCAGTTTCCTGAAGTCGATTACCAACCTTTTTTTTTGGTTACCGTATGAGTCAGTGCCTTTTTTATCAACCATCCATGTTGGGCTGTTGTAAGGCGATCTGGAGGGCCTGATTATGCCATCGTCCAGTAATTGTTTGACTTCTTTGTTTATGAAGTCAGAAACACCCATGAGACTCGGGTATCTTGAATACACAGGCTCATTGTCTACTGTTCGGATTGTAGCGATGACAGCAGTATTAAAAGGGAGAGCTTCATCTGCATTTGAGAAGGCTCTTTTGTTTCTGAGTATCATGTCCCTAAACTCTTTCTTTACGGAGGGGGGGACTACGATGTCGTTGACATCGGTGAAGTTCACATCAGCACATTGACAGTACTGGAGTTTTTCGGACGTACCCTGGTATTCCAGAGTGTTTTTTGCCAAGTTCAATTTGACTCCGGCTTGTGTTAGCAAGTCGAAGCCTATGATGGCGTCGAAAGAACTTAGGGTATCGAGGAGAAAAAACGGGGAAGTATGTTGGAAAATATTCATCAAGCATTTGTGCTTGATTTCGGTAGACCCGTGGATCGAGTTTACCGAGAATGGCTTGGCGACCGGCGTTATGGTCTTTAGCTCTGTTAAGGGCTTCACATAATTTTTTGCCGCGCCAGTGTCAATCAACATCTTCAGAGTTCTCCCAGCCAACCGTCGTTCAATGTACGGAAGCCGGGAGTGTTCCCTAAAAAATTAATCGAGTCGTCACCAGGTGCGTTCTCGTTCTCACTCTCTAGTTCTTCAACTGCCTCTTTGGCCGCCCTCTCGAATTCTGCTACGGCTTCTTTGGAATCTGATTGTACGACATTGTTGACGCGTTGCCGTCTTTGACCTGTTGAACGGTCTGACGAATTCTTGCGTTTTGGTGCGTTGGACTCATTAGCCTGACGCTTGCTGTAGTCAGTTCTTTGTCTAAATCTGGAGGAAGAGTCAACTTCCATGGGCTGTGGATCCTCGGTTTGATTGTCTTTAGGGGCCTGGGGCTGGGGACCGCCCTTTTGGCGTTTCACAAAATGGGGATTTCTCTCCTGATTTTGCTCATCTTTGTTAAATCTGGTTTGTTTGCCTTGGGCACGGTTTTTGTTACCTTCAGCAATTTGCGCTCGGTCTTGCAAGGCTTTAGCGTAAGAGTTCGCGAACATGCTTCTCTCAATGCTAGCTTCTGCCTCTCTGGCAAGGGCCAGTGCGGATGGTAGATCTTTTGGTTGTGCAGGGAACACAACCGCTCTCAACGGCTTTCTAAGACCGGAGATAAAGGCGTGCAAGGCGTCGTCTCTGACCTCCCGGTTGAGCAAAGCGGCGCCTTCTTGGTCGTGAGACATTACAATTTTGTTAGTTACGAGCGTGAGTTTCTTTTCGACGTCATCGTAGTATTGCATCAGGGACATTTCGCCCTGCGTAACTAACTCCAAACATTGTCTCAACAAGCGCAAGGATGTTTTATCCGAGTATGTGCAATCTAGCCTAGCTAGTATTGCATCGAAATTTAGGACAGTGTTGTGAGACACTAGTAAGGCTCCAGCTGGGCCTTTGATTTTGTTCCTAATGATCGCTACCGCTTGGTAGTGTGCAGTGCTCTTTGGATAATTCTTGAATAGTTCGTATGCGTTGATGGGTGCTTGCCTCCACGCTACATACTCATCCTGTACGCCGGAGAAATCCGGCACAGATTTAATAATGTCTAAGGGAATATCGCATTTGGCGTTAGGATCGACGGCTATTTTCTCATATGTGACGATTTGCGGCGCTTTCACCTGCAAACTCTGTACTTGTGAAGTTAAAGCGTTTATTTGTGCTTGAAACTGATTTTGTTGTTGCGCTAAAGCTTGCCTGATGGCACCCTCAATGAGAGTCTGAACTTGACCCGGCTCCATTTCTTCAGTTACAACGGTATCTGCAGGAGTAGGATCTACTGAGCAATTGATTTCACCCTCCCAGATATCGTCACTATTATATTCAACTTTTACCTCCCTATAACTCCAACTCATTGGCTTATGGTTGGCACTTCTCAAAACTTAGGCCGATCGAGAAAGATCGGCAGGTGTAAAACTGTTGGCAATAACGGAAACTGGTGTATCTTGGGGTATGCAATATTTATTATAAAAATTGTTAAGGGTAGGCAGCAAAAAATTTAATGCTGCCGAAAGTATTCTACAATTATTCGTTTTAGGTATGCAATGCTTTATTGACCAGGAACGCTGGTAAAAGTATGCAACAATTGTTGTAGAAGTATGCAACAATTTTTATAAAAGTATGCAACAATTTTATAAAAGTATGCAATGATTTAAAGGAATGAAATGCTGGCAGACGAAAGCAGCAATATTTACTTTACTTTACACTTTTTTATAGAATCACACGTATCGGTACGTGGCGTTCATTAATAATTTCTCCAAAACTGAAATCACTTATGAACTAACATGGTATGAGTGGGCGCCAATTATGATTTCCGTCGTAACCCCGCTGTCCGGCGACGATGTGCGGCTGATCTGACGGTGGTGACCTCCTCTCTTGGTGAGGCGGTGAAATCCAACAGGTGGCTGCTGGAACAATGTGTTTAGGTTGTGGGAACTTTCCCAGTTGCCCGTCTTGGACGTGGTCAACTATAATTGATAACACAAGTAATATTTTGACGGCAATGCCGGAGTTTAATCGTTCACTCGTCTTATGTTGCGATCTAGATTGAGACTGAAGGCTACAGAAATGTTCAAGCTTAAGTTAGCCCTGTGAGGCCAATGCATCACGCCATACGCTAGAGTCGGCATGCCGACTCAGCATTCTTGCGCAAGCAGCACGGGTGTCCGTTTTCAGTTGCTGTGCGCAGAACTCTTGGCAGCGGATCAGCATTGTTTACAAGAATACTACTTCGTTGCTGAGGGCAACCAAAATGCTTAAGGCTGTGTGTTGTTGTATTTGTTGCTGAGGGCAACCAAATACTTCTGATCGTGTGTTGCGTACTTAGAAATAACAATGTATGAGTGTGAGGGTATATCTTATATGTTTAGTTGTTAACTTATATTCTTCATCAGCGTAAATAGCCGAGTCGATATAGCCATGTCTGTCTGTCTGTCCGTCTGTCCGTCCGTCCGTCTTCATTTGCGCCTATATCTCAGAGACAATTAAAGCTAGAGTAACCAAGTTTTGCATTCGAAAGTCATCATTCCCTCTTGCTCTCTCTCACACGCAGCCCCATCTGCTTTGCCCATTCGTATTTTTTGACGCCTAGTTCTCAGAGACTATAAAAGCAGGATCAACCAAACTTTCTATCAAAGCTCCTGTGATACCAAACCAGCACGAGTTTATTTTAAAATGTTTCCACGCCCCCTTCCGCCCCCACAAAAGACGAAAATCTGTGGAATCCACAATTTTTAAGACAAATGAAAACAAAAAACGTAGAATCATGGGAAATTACCATATCTACCAGATTGCCGAATATGGACCAGGTCGTTTCAATATTATGGCCAGAAGAAACAAATTAAATTTCAGTGGCTACGCAACGCCTCCCAAGCGATTCGTTTCGATTCGTTTCGATTCGTTCGATTCTCTTTGTAGTAATTAGACGTGTTTTTGTTTTGCGCTCCGCTTACTCTCTTCCTATTTTGCTTAAACAGCCGGTGTTTTATGAAAATAACCCCTAAAAAATTCATAAATTAACAACCTAATATATTATCTATTTCTTGATCGCGAGTGCATGCCTATTTACTGTGAAAAACAAAATTTAAATTATTATTTATACATCGCCTAACAGTGTGTTTTTGTTTGTGCTTTTTGTAAGTACACACAGTATCATATTTAGCCGCTCTCACCTATTAGTTTTGCTGATTTATCACTCTCTCCCTATTACCCAAACTTAAATAACTGTTCTTCCTCTCTCGCTCTCGATATTTTCTGTGCAGTAGCGCTCTCTCAGACAAGTTTTTGTTTCACGACTTGCCCCTGACTCCACAATCAATGATGTGACGGCTTATATCCAAAGCCGCATACAAGCCGTTGAGTTTAAGGTGGAAAAGTTTAACTTCTCTTATGCCAGGGAGATAGGTTAGGTTAGGTTAGGTTAGGTTAAGGCGGCTGTCAAGCTCCACAGGAGCCAGTTACACTTGGTCCGGTTTCGGCCCGTTGTAATACCGCGGAAGGTGATCCCCTTATCCATCTCATGAGACCCGAACATATCAGCAGTTATCCCATCCTGACGCTCTTACGAAGTTTGCAATCTTTCTGGGACAGAAGGGGAGTGAAGTGATTTGATCGCAGCTTGGCTGTCGCTGTAAATGTTTACAGTTGTTGTTGCCAGTGTTGCCGTTGTGGCTGATTGCAGGAGCTTTAGTGCTTCCATGATCGCAATGACTTCCGCTTGGAACACACTGCAGTGATCTGGAAGCCTAAAGGAGTGCCTGATTTCGAGTTGTTTGGAGTAAATCCCTCCTCCAACTTTGTTATCCAGCTTCGAGCCATCTGTAAAGATGCTAATGGCCGTGTCCTGGCCTGGTGGTCCCTCAAGCCACTCGTCTCTGCTAGGGATGATTACATTGAAGGGGGTACCAGTGTGTTCCCTTGGAACGCAGTAGTCCGTCTTCGTAGGGACGGTACTGCTGATAAGTATAGATGAGTGACCCCTGGTATGTGACGCCCATTGTCCGGAGTCTCTCAGACGTATCGCTGCAATTTCTGTCCTCTCTTTTCCCTCAAGTTCAAGGCTTTGGAGATTTAGGATGGCGTTTAGTGCATCGTTTGGAGTGATGCGTAGTGCTCCACTAATGCATAATGCTGCGGTTCCCTGAACCAGAGAACAGCAAGGGTGTCCCTTTTTGACACTCTACTCACACCGATTGAACTTTGTGTGCCGGTGCCACTCATTACTGGCAAGAAAAGTAAAACACTCGCGCACACACAAAATCTTACCGGTGTTTGCGAGTTTGTTTTTGGGCACACGCTCGCACATTGTGCGTTGCTTTTTTTTCACCAGACACCCAGATATTTTTCGTAGACGAGAGTCGATCATTTTCGTACTCAAAACGAATGAAAGAGAAGTAAGGATTGAGAACAAAAAGTACACAGTTTACCCGGTTGCCTTTTGGGACACTCGGGTGTCACGAAATACCCGAGTGCTCTTTTCCACTTTTTCCACTGATTTACACATATTAGCGGTCTAATTCAGTCATTAAACTTCGGCCTGCATTTCTAAGTTTGTAATTAAAGCTTATCAACATCCAATGAAGCTTTAAAAAAATAGTTTTTTATTTTAAATATACATATGTACATACATATATTCTAATGTATGCATGTATAAAGCAAATTATGGTCACAGCAAAAAACAAGGGTGCAGAAAAACGCACAAGAAATAACAACAACACCCATACCACACAAAACGTTTCTTGTCTCGAGTTTTGTGTTTCCTTTTTCACCCATTCATTTTGCATCAGTACTTGAGATCGGCCTCAACGCATATGTTCGGCTAAGCGCCTGCCCATGGCAGCACAGAGATAGACATAGCTTACTCTCTTTACATTACTCTCAATGCTGCTGCTGCTTCTGCCCTTCGCTCTCAATCGCTACATCGCCCTTTCCCTAAATTCGTCGTCCGACAAGAGCTGTGAGGGAGGCTCATCAGCAGAGCAGAACTTACTAAAAATTTGGTCGTCTTCGTGAGCAAACGTCGTATCGCTAATTTTCGTTTCGTGGTTATTGTAGCATCTCTCGCTAAGGCAACAAATCGAGCATACACATATACACAATATACATATACATATATACATTGAAACCAAACCCATTTGTGTTTAATTAAACATCGTAAAAATACGCTGCTGAAGAAGCTCAGTAGCTCAACATTTTGGTGACCCCGACGTGATTAAAAAACAATAAAATCATAGAAAACATAAACAATTGCATTTATCCAAATTTTGTCGTTGCCTTAGTCGCATAAAACCACGGTTATTCGGTTTCTCAGCTGTGTACAAGCAACAGTATCGGTTCTCGCGTCATCTGCTTTACATTCTGTTTGCAGTTGTTTCGTTACGGTTTGGGTGCTCTCAGTGTGTATGCCATTATTGTTGTTGGCAAATTGCGAACTCTCGCTGCTGGTCTGTGCCCGTGTGTTCGAGCGCTGCGATCGATTGGGAAGTGCCTTTCAAACTGTTCGAAGCTATTTACCGAAGCTATTAACCTCGACGTTTGCTTTATCAAACGCACGCAATTTCTTCTGATGGAACCCCCTCCCCTATCGCTGTCGATTCCCCCTTGTCTCTCAATGTGGACATTGCGTACTACAAGCGCAATGCGCAAGCCATGCTAAGTGCAGCGCGGAGAATTGGAAATGGCGTCGGCAAGGAGAAGATTGGTGCGCTCAGAGAAGAGTAGTTGAACGTGCGTTTAAACTCTTTATTGGATCTGGTTGCTTCTTTCAATGAGCATTATAATGCCCTGGAGAGGATTGATCTTGATGAGATCGGTAGTCCCTTGAGGGACGAGTTTGACGAGTGCGTGGTAATGCTGGAGACTAGCATTAGGCATGAATTGAACAATCGGCAGCCCACAATGCTCCCTTGCTCAACAATGCCGACGGACAATATTGCAGAGGCCCCAGCTACGATTGTAGTGCAGCATCGGCCTTCCTACCAGAGTTAAAGCTTCCGGAATTCAGCGGGGACTACTCACAGTACTCTGCGTTTTGGAGCATGTTTTCTTCCATAATTGACAAGGATCCTGACCTAACGAATGTGTAGAAATTACAGTACTTACGATACTGCTTGAAAGGACCAGCTTTAGACACGATCTCGTCACTTGAATTTAGCCAGGCCAGCTATCCTATCGCGCTAGATTTGCTCAATAAACGATTCAATAACAGGCGTTTAATATTTCAGAAACATGTCGCCGACATTCTAACTGTGCAGCGAGCAATTTACTACCTTCTTGGAAGAGAGATGCCAGAGATTGGAGACCCAAGAGTATGCTAAGGATATGTACACCAATAGTCATCGGAAACACTGCCTAATCGCAACTAGCTCCAAGCCGAATCTTTGTGCATTCTGCCGAGATCCAGAACATTTCACGAATGGGTGTTTTGCAGTTCTGCAATCTTTCTCCTAGCATTCGCTTTCAGGAAGCTAAGAAGCTGCCGCTGTGCCTCCGAGCAGGCCATTGTCAACGTTTATGTCGTTCTCGATCCTGTCGAATATGTGGTTCCAGACATCATACACTGCTTTATTTCGAATCTCCATCCAATGCTTCCCATTCATTTGTGCCTCAACTCTCGATACCATCTCGCAGTAAATGTACTGCAACGTCATCAGCCACGTCACTTTTCGCCCAGAGTCGCAGACGGGACTCCGTGTTGCTGGCCACTGCCATAATCAGTGTTAGGACTAGCTCTGGTACATTCACTACTTGCCGTGCCCTGCTCGATTCTGGATCGCAGGTGCATATCATTACTTCAAGTCTAGCTCAACAGTTGCGGCTGAAGAAGGAAGAATTGAAAGTTTCAATGTCTGGTCTGGGCGATTCGTGTGCCATGTCAGAGGGATGCTGCGTCGATATAAAACTGAGATCACACGCGTCGAGCTATGCCACGACCATTTCGGCATTGGTTGCTCCCACCATTACGAGCAACAAACCCAACGGTACTGTTGACACTACCCGATGGAACATGCCCTCCAACATATGTTTGGCTGATACGATGTTCTACCAGACCCAACCTGTTGATATTCTTATTGAAGCGGCTCTGTTCTTTGAGCTTCTCTACATTGGCCAAATCAAGTTGGGAGCCGGTCTACCACATCTTCAAGAAACTAAGCTAGGATGGATAGTTGCTGGAGAGATGTCCCAGTCCCGAGTTTCTGCTTCTCTATTCACAGGTAACTCATCTGACGTGGCCCCTCGTTCGAGTGATAAAACCAATCATCGTGACAGACATAGTGTCCGGAGTATCTGCGCTGAAGACGTTCCCCGGAGCAATAAAGAAAGTGCTGCCAAGAAGGATGTTGAAGAACCGTGCTCTTCAACGGGGGGAGTATATTCGGCTAAGTGCCTGCCCAAGGCAGCACAGAGATAGGCATAGCTTACTCTCTTTACATTACTCTCAATGCATCGCTGCTGCTGCTGCCCTACGCCCTACGCTCTCAATCGCTACATCGCTCTTTCCCTAAATTCGTCGTCCGACAAGAGCTGTGAGGAAGGCTCATCAACAGAGCAGAACTTACTAAAAATTTGATCGTCTTCGTGAGCAAACATCGTATCGCTAATTTTCGTTTCGTGGTTATTGTAGCATCTCTCGCTAAGGCAACAAATCGAGCATACACATATACACAATATACATATACATATATACATTGAAACCAAACCCATTTGTGTTTAATTAAACATCGTAAAAATACGCTGCTGAAGAAGCTCAGTAGCTCAACAGCATGTATACATTTAAAAAATTACTCGGACATGATCTACGCTTGTGCGTAAAAACACCCGACACAATACTCAGACGTACTTTTAGTTGCGCTTGCTCATTGCCATTCTCTGCGCTGAACCTTGCCCAGTTGCTTGGTGATCGATCCTTTTAATATAGCCGGCCACCACACTGTAACTCCCTAAAGTAAAATTGGTCTTACCATTGCTTGATATATCCATTGGACTATGTTTCGGTTCATGCCCCACTTCAAACCAATAGCTTTTTTACAATTTTATAGGGCTATCGTAGCCTTCTTCACTCTATCTTTTATGCTCAGGTTCCAGTTAAGCTTCTTGTCAATTACCAACCCTAGGTACCTAGCACTGTTGCTGAAGGAGAGCATGCAATCATTTAGTATTGGAGGGTTGAGGGGCGGAACCTTGTATTTGTTTGTGAATAACACGAGTTCCGTTTTTGAGGGATTTACTCCTTGCGAGCTCATAAGGTCAAAGAGTGTTTGAGGGTATTTTTCCGAGAAAATAATAGCGACGTCATCTGCGTATGCCACTACCTTGCCTCGAAATCACGCATGAGCTCTGCGTCTGAGGAGTAGCCTTCTTTGATCGGCTCCAGCTCGCTGTCGGGTGACTCGATCTCCGAGGCAACATCCTGCACGACTGAGTTGTGGACAGGTTGAGCCTCGGCCGAGGCTGCCTAATTAATGTGTCTATCTAAAAGCAAAAATAAAGGCATTTAAATTTTTTTTTTTACTTTTCCTGAGTTTTCAATGTTACAATTTCGGGGAAAAATACCGAAAAAGTTATGAAATTTAAATTTGAAAGCTTAATATCTTTCAGACATTAAGTTGAAGCTACAAAGTGTCTGAGTCGGACTTATAGCTGCATTTGTCAGCTTTTTTAAACTGCAAAGTTCAATACAACTAGTTGTAGAAAACTTAAGTTATGTGAAAATTAAAAGCACTACCTATGAGAAAAATTTCAAAATTTTTTAAAAATTCTTAAAAAAAACTACTCCATGAAAAAAAAAACATTCTTTAAAAATTTTTAAGCATCCAAATCTATCAGAAAAAGTCATTTTTGGCGACGGCGGAAAAGTCGTGTCGACTAGTGTTATTATACTTGGCTGGCTTCATTGCCACGCTACCGACCTCTATGTCTCTACCTTTTTCCCATTCAGTATGGCTTACAATAGCGCCGTGAGGAAGATACAATGGGTGGATGCTACTTTGTTGCTGGGAGAAAAAAAGAGATGGAAATGTAACGGAAGATGTATTACAGAAGAAAGATAGAAATAAAGCAGTCACTTAAATCAAAATATTTAATTTTTAAATATGAACTAGGTAGCGGGTAGAAGAATACGTTTTATACTAATTTTTTACTTTATTTTTAGGCTTACCATATATGCTAGAGAGAGCTGGGCTTGACGTACAACAAGGTGAGTGTAGAATGTATCCAGCTTTTATCAGAAAAGAGCAGAGCTCTGATTCTCAGACCGTATAACCTTATATACATACATATACTCATGTATACTCGTTGTTTTAATATCAATAGTATGTTTTATTAATTTTTGTTTTAATTAATCATATTCAAACTTTGTATGCGATCCAAATATTTTACTACACCAAAATAACAAAACTTTCCAAACTTTGTTCATAATCGTCAGTTTCTATCCTTCTAAGCTGGGTATCCAGCACTGCGGAAACTAAAAATTACTGCCAAACTTCATATAAAATAACGGGGCCAGTAATTTTTCGTTTGTGTTTTCCTGGAGTCAGTATCCAGCAAGTTGATGTTGCTGTTGGTTCGAGCTTGGGTGGACACTTGGTGCATGCTCTTCGGTATGAACATCCTCCCCCTCTTGCAATATAATTGCAACAATAAGTGGTGCGCCCAGGAACGGGGGGAGAGAATGTGGATTGCATTCATGCAGTACTGTATGTGCCGGAGAGGGTCCACCCAAACACCGTGTTCTAAGCCACCGGGAAGCCTTCGGTGCTTGGGATCACTCCCGGCACAAATCTGCCCCCAACACCAATGATACGGTGCTCGGCCGATGGAAATTTTCGTCCGCAAAGGCCATATTGGCGAAGTGCTAATTTACATGGTCGCCTAAGGGTCATTCGGTCCCTTTAGAGCAGAGGTTGCACGCTCAGCACAACCTCCAGCCCGACATCGCTCCTGCTCCCCGATTGGATTAAGGCGGTACAAGCACCTTCCGCACCAATGCGAGTGACGGAAAGCCCGAAGGCCGTTGCCAAAGATGTGTTTATGAGACTGGTTGCGCTGCACGGATGGATGAGTGCACCCACCAGGAAAGTCTTGTGGCCTGTGTTGATTGCGACCCATGCAGTTGGCAGAATGCTGGTGCTCCTGGACTGCAGGAGCGATGCCAGCGTCGTCGGAGCTGTGGCAGTACTTATTAATAAGGACTGCCCGTAAACGTTTCTCTACTTTGAGCTGCAGAAACCGTTGACATATTCTGGACGTGGACAGTATTTTCTATAGGAAGAACGAGCTTTGCGAATGGCCGCTTAATGGTGGCACGGACCGTTAAATCGTCAACCACGCGGACTATGACATCGATACCTGGATAAGTGCGCTCAATTCTTCCTAGGCGCCACGCATTTCGTGGTAGGTTGTCTTCCTTATCGGCAACCATATCACCTGCTTGAAGGTTTCGCGTTGTGAGTTTCCAACTGTTGATGATTGACCTTGCGTCCCCTCTGATTTCGGGATCCTCAATAGAAATCAGCGGGCCACCAACCAGGAATTAGCCTGGACTGAGGGCTAGCAGGTCAGCCACTCATGTGAGTTGGGCTTGGAGGATTGAAACGCCACGTTAGATGTTGTTGAGGATATGCGGCGATAATGCAGTTGTTGATTCAGCTCGACGGTGGAAGTGGCTGCTTATTTAGCAAGCGCTGAAACTCTTTTGCGTACTCCGCGCGTTGAGTATGGATGATCATACGCTCTGGTGCTTCGGATAGTTCACGGCTACTGAGCTCGACTGGAAATTGAGTGTCAGATTTGTGACACCTCTTGAGAAACCGAAAACCATAGGCTAGAACTCTAATAGCCTTCCCGAATTCTGAGAAGCGGTCTACGATACTGGACTCCGGTGAAGATTTGGAAAAGTTGCACTTCACCTTGCGTTGCTCCAGCTCTGTTTCGTGCAAAGATTCTGCTGGGATTGGCCATTGGTCCTTTGCCAGTTTTAGTCAGTCTGGCCCTTCCCACCACAGATTTCTGCTAGCCAAATCTTGAATGAAACCCCTCTGCTAGCTAGATGAGCAGGGTTGTGCTCCGATCTGACGTGAGACCATATTTCCCTGCTGACGGAATGTGTGCTCGTAGTCACTCGGTTAACTACAAATGTCGTCCATTTTCATGGTGGCTTATTTAGCCATGCTAACACTATGATAGAGTCTGTTCAATAAAAGCATTCATAGCTATCAAGGGATAGTTGGGGAAGGAGAGACTAGGACAGTTTAGCGAGAAAAACCGCCCCGCACAGTTCCAAACGTGGTAAGGACACGGTCGTCACCGGAACAACTCTGGTCTTTGCCGAGAGTAGATGGATAGAGACCTGTTGTTCACTCTCTACACGAACTTAAATGGCTGCACAGAAGGCGCGTTGCGATGCATAAAAAAAGCCGTGAAACTGCATACGAAACTTGGTATACGAATTTCTTAGAGAGCAGGATAGCTAAGGAGAATGTCTTTCCATCTTTTCAGGAGGTCTGTTGGCAAAGAGTCATCCCACTCTAGCTCTTTAAGCCAGAATTCTTGCATAAAGACTTTAGCTCGGACTATGAATTGAGCGAGCCATCCTGCTGGATCGAATAGTTTGGATATTTGGGATAGGACTTCCCTTTTTGTGTAAGAGGAACTTAAGGCTACCTCGGATGGTTTGAAAAGAAATTTATCACTATCCGCTTGCCATCGGATGTCCAACGTATTTGCTGAACTAGCGTTCTCCATTTCAAGGAAATCGGCACACATTAAATGCTCCTTAGGAATATCCACGAGGACTTGCTTCGCGTTGGAAGTCCATTCCCTCAACGGAAACCCCGCACCGTCTAGAACAGCACGAAGTTCCTGCAATCGCTGTGATTGCACCTTGTATTGTGTGAGCGCCAGCAAGTACATCGTCAACATACATTGAATTTGATATGATGTCACTTGCCAGTGGAAATCGCTTTAGGACACCTTTCGCAAGTTCTTTTAGCACACGAATGGCCAAGAATGGAGCACAATTTACTCATTATCACAGAGCTCGTCATTTACGTTTCTGAAAAGATTCCTTTAAAATTTTGTGTGTGAAGGATCGAGGGTAATTTGCCGATACATTTTTGTGATATCAGCATTAAAGACATATTGGAAGAACCGCCATTTCAGAATCTGAATCGTCAGGTCTGATTGGAGAACCGGTCCTGGATAGAGAATGTCGTTCAGACTCTTGCCATTTGAGGACGGACTGGAGGCATTAAAACTACCCGTAGATGTCCGGTTTATGAAAAGCATAATGGGGCAGATAGAAATGATCGAAATCGTTACTTGGAGCTACTTGTCGCATATGACCTAAATCCAAGTACTCCTGGAGGACGCGATCATACAGCTCTTTCAATTGAATGTTCCGTTTTAAACGACCTTCGTTTTTGAGGAATTGAGCTAGTGCGATTGATCTTGAATTACTTAAGTTGATGTCTTCAGGATTCCAACAAGGCAAGGATACCATATATCTGCCCTTTGGATATCTACGGGTGGTTCGAATGAAATTGTCTTCGAAAAAAGACTCAGAAGAATCGTCTACCAGCTTGGCTAGAAGATCCTCCACCTCTCAAAACTTTGTTAGAAGTTTTTCTAAACGCTGCTCAGAGCTGACGTTTATCCTTGTGGCAAAGAAAGAAATTGAGGTGCGAGTCGAATCAGCCACAGGTCCAGCGAGAATCCATCCAAAGATGGTCTCCTGGCCAAGTAGTGATCCACAAATATTGGGAAGGGAGCCGCCTAGTAAAATGAAAGGAAGAATATCTGTACCTAAAAGTACATCTATCTGCGAGCTCTTATGGAAAGAAGGGTCAGCCAAAGGAATATTTGGCAGGTCCTTTAGAAAATCTTGAGAAATTGGATACGGGGGTAAGGAGCCACATTTGGAAGAACGAAGACCGAGGTTTCTATGTGTATTCTCGGCTTTATTGGGGTGCCTATTTGGAAGTGGCATATCTTCTGAGACCTTGCAGCTATTGCTTGGTTCAAGCCCGGTACATGCACTTGAACTGGATTGAAAGGAAGCGTGCTGATTCTGAACAAGCAATCAGAACACCCTGTGTGCTTGCTGTGAAATGATTTTGGACTTGGATTTGGATTTCAGGGAAGTGATGTAGAGGGCTTTGGACGGAGGTGACCACGGTGCAGAAGTGTGTGGTGGCGCCCCTTGCACGTGAAGCAGTTATGCTGACTCGTACACTCTTTAATTTGATGCCCTCTAACAAAACAGTTCGCTGCTTTATGTAGTTGGACCTATCATAAGCAGACATTTTTAGAAAGCGAGGACATTGACGCACGGAATGAGGTTCCTTTGAGCAAAGGTAGCATGTTCGCCTTGGTTCAGTTCTCACATTCCACTCGTACTTTTGTCCCCTAAGGTCGTTACCTCTTCCAGACGAATTTTGAGAGTGAATAGCGAGACCTCTACGGAAGATGGAGCGCTGATTTTCGCCTCGAATTTACTGAGACGGTCTGATGCAGCTATAAAATCATCCAAAGCCATTTTTTTTACTCGGAAATCTTCTGTGTGACGGTACGAGTGGTACGTGAAACCGGACTTTTTCGTCCTTTGGAATAACCATAACCGAAGAGGCCTCTTCAACGGAGGGCGATAGAGGTAATGAGCCTGGAACAGTTAGAAGATTCTCTGCCTCGCGATTACTTGACATAATATTCTGGTTAAACGCTGTGAATGAAGTATAGGAACGATGGAATATAGTGGAGAGTATACAATTTATAAGTTAACACATAAATTCCATAGCAACTAAGTAACACTACATGGATAATGCTGACACGCCAAAATGTGGGTTCAGTGCTCTGCACTAGCAACAATATGCAGCGATCGTATGACACTTCGTGGCTGGAGTGCTTCGGTGCTTAGAATGCTGAGTCGGCATGCCGACTGTGGTCCGGTGGCGCGATGCATTGTCTTTTCTGAGTAGAATTATGTTTTGCCTTTGTCTTTAGCTTTAGTTTGATTTTGAATAAAGTAGACGCAAGTCACTTCGAATTGTACTCCGGCACACAGCCGTCATTTGTCTTTATTTGAACCATATTACTGTACCACAAGGACAGTAATCAACAAAGGGGACGAAGTCAAGTCTCCCACCATAATCATCATAACATAACACACCTGAGGATCCTACCCGGATCAACATCCTAAAGGAAGGCCACCGCACTTGGACCACACCTTCAGGAGCCACGTGAGCACACCACGGCCACTGGATTACGTAACCAAATAACTGGCGCCCAACGTACCAATACCCACCAAAATTCATAGGCAACAATACAAAAACATGTAAGTTTGTCAAGTGAACCCAAATAACAAATAATAAGTTAAAGAAAAAAACACGCAAGAATTGAAGTAGTGAAAAAATACATATTTTGCCAAGAAAAAACAATTGCATACTTTTACCAAAAATAAAAATAAAATCCATTGCATACTTTCGTTAAAAATTAAAACCATTGCATACCCTCACTAAAAATAAAACCATTGCATACCTTTAATGCATGTTTTTATTATAAATAAACAATTGCCTACTTTTACTAAGACAATTTATGCCCAATGCGAAAAGTTTCATACAAGTGTCGAGGTTAACAAATGAGCTGGAACACCTATAGGGAAATTAAAACCGAGTACAACAGTGACGATAGTGTAGGCGAAGAACAAGTTGGTTGGTGTCCAGAAGATCAGGTAGGCAACACAATGAACACTTCACAAATTCAAGCCCTCATTGAAAATGCCGTTAGATCGGCACTGTCACAACAACAGTCCCAAATAAATTCAATAACTCAAGAAATACAAAAGTTGCAAGTGAAAACGCCATCGGTCGTCTCTTACAAAAAAATAACTGTTGTTCCTGGGGTAAAATGTGACATAAAACTCGACATAATAAAATCCGTACCAGATTTCTCTGGTGCACAAGACCAATATGTTGCTTGGAGACAAGCAGCAGTTGATGCGTACGAACTTTTCAAGCCCTTCGACGGCAGTAGCGAACACTACCAAGCAGTAGCCATTCTTAGAAACAAGGTCACAGGGCCTGCTGGAGCCTTACTTATCTCCTACAACACGGTGCTAAATTTCGACGCCATCCTGGCTAGATTAGATTGCACCTATGCCGACCGAACATCCTTGCGCCTACTGAGGCAAAACTTAGACATGGTCAGACAAGGTGAAATGACACTTATGCAGTACTATGATGAGGTCGAAAAAAGACTAACTCTGGTAACTAATAAGATTGTTATGACACACGAACAAGAAGGCGCTGATTTGCTTAACGCTGTAGTTAGGGCCGATGCCTTACACACTTTCATATCAGGCTTGAGAAAACAACTCAAAGCTGTCGTATTCCCAGCACAGCCCAAAGACCTGCCCTCTGCGCTAGCTCTTGCTGTAGAAGCAGAAGCCAGCATAGAGAAGAGCATGTTTGCAAACTCCTATGCTAAAGTTATTGAGGAACGATCCCAAACAGCTGAAAACAGCAAACACAGATCATATGGTAAGCCTAATAAAAACTACAAGGAAGACCACGGTCAAGATCGAAATCCTCATTACAAACACAAGAGAAATGCTCCGAAGGAGCAACCCAATAAAGAAAGCCAAGAGCAAGCTCCACAACCGATGGAGATAGATTCTTCTTCCAAATTCAGGCAGCGTACTGAATATAATCAGAACCAACCAAACGAGTTAAACGCTCCTAAGAGGAGGAACTCCTCAGAGCGACAAACAGGTCCGAGACGGCAACGTCTTAATAACATTGTTCAAGTGGATTCCGAAGAACAAAAAATAGCATACGAAAAAGCCGCAAAGGCTGCTGTCGAAGAAATTGACAGCGAGGAAGAGTACGATCGAGTCGACTCTGTCCATTTTTTAGGGAACACTCCCGGTTACCGTTCATTGAACGACGGTTGGCTGGGAGAACATTAAAAATGCTAATCGATACTGGCGCGGCAAAAAACTATGTTAAGCCCGTAAAGGAGCTGAAAACCATATTGCCGGTCGCCAAACCCTTCTCAGTGAATTCAATCCACGGGTCCACTGAAATAAAGGAGAAATGCCTGATAAACATTTTTAATCACACTTCCCCTTTTTTTCTATTAGACACACTTAGTTCGTTCGATGCCATTATTGGATTCGACTTGTTAACACAAGCCGGGGTACAGTTGAACCTTACAAAAAGTCTACTAGAGTATCAGGGCATTTCTGAAGAAATTCAATACCACAAATGCACTGATGTAAATTTCACCGATGTAAACGACATCGTAGTTCCTATCTCCGTTAAAAAGGAGTTCAGGAACATGATACTTAAGAGGAAAAAGGCCTTTTCAACAACAGAAGAAGCACTCCCTTTCAACACCTCTGTCACCGCCACAATCCGCACGGTTGACAATGAGCCAATATATGTCAGAAGTTACCCAAGCCTAATGGGCGTTTCTGACTTCATAAACAATGAAGTCAAGCAACTACTAAAAGACGGCATCATCAGACCATCAAGGTCACCCTACAACAGCCCAACGTGGGTTGTTGACAAAAAAGGCACAGACGCCTATGGCAACACAAACAAAAGATTAGTCATCGACTTCAGGAAACTGAACGAGAAGACTATACCTGATCGTTACCCAATGCCCAGCATTCCCATGATTCTAGCGAACCTGGGAAACGCTAAATACTTCACTACCCTCGATCTAAAGTCAGGGTACCACCAAATATACCTTGCGGAACATGACCGCGAAAAAACCTCATTCTCTGTTTGCGGTGGCAAATATGAATTCTGCCGACTGCCATTTGGTCTTAAGAATGCTGGCAGCATCTTCCAAAGGGCAATCGATGATGTTCTAAGGGAACATATTGGGAAAATTTGTTACGTCTACGTAGACGATGTCATAGGTTTCTCAAAAAACGAAGTAGACCATGTCAGGCACATTGACACGGTACTCAAGTGCCTGATTGAAGCCAATATGAGAGTAAGCCAAGAGAAGACTAACTTTTTTAAAGAAAGCGTAGAGTATCTTGGTTTCATCGTAAGCAAAGACGGCACCAGATCCGACCCAAAGAAGGTCAAGGCCATTCAAGAGTACCCCGAACCCAAAAGCGTCTACAGTGTCAGATCTTTCTTGGGTCTGGCAAGCTATTACAGAGTCTTCATAAAAGACTTTGCATCCATAGCTCGTCCAATAAGCGACATTCTAAAAGGAGAAAATGGTTCAGTGAGTAAGCATAGGTCAAAGAAAATAGCAGTCGAGTTCAACGAAACACAGCGCAACGCGTTTCAACGCCTGCGCAACATCTTGGCGTCAGAAGACGTAATTTTGATGTACCCAGACTTTAAAAAAGCTTTTGACCTAACCACTGACGCCTCAGCAAGCGGAATTGGTGCAGTCCTATCCCAAGAAGGCAGACCAATTACCATGATTTCTCGCACCTTAAAAAGTGCAGAGCTGAACTATGCAACCAACGAAAGGGAGTTGCTAGCTATCGTGTGGGCTTTAGGTAAATTGCAAAACTACCTATATGGCTCCAGAGAAATTAACATTTTCACTGACCACCAGCCTCTCACTTTCGCAGTAGCAGACAAAAATACCAATGCGAAAATAAAAAGGTGGAAAGCCTACATCGACCAATACAACGCCAAGGTTTGCTATAAGCCTGGCAAAGAAAATTTTGTAGCAGATGCGTTGTCCAGACAAAATCTCAATGCCCTACAAAATGAACCTCAATCAGACGCCGCAACCGTTCACAGCGAACTTTCACTGACCTACACGGTCGAGGCCACGGACAAACCACTAAATTGCTTCAGAAACCAGATCATTCTGGAAGAAGCGCGTTTCCCATTAAAACGCGTCATGATTTTGTTCCGCAACAAAACTCGCCACCTGATCAACTTTACCGCTAAGAGCAGCATTTTAGAAATTCTCAAAGAAGTTGTAAATACGGAGGTCGTGAACGCTATCCACTGTAGCCTCCCCACATTAGCAAGTTTCCAACACGAATTAATTGCTTATTTTCCTTCTACAAAATTTCGGTTTTGTAAAAATCTCGTACAAGACATAACAGATAAAAGCGATCAGTTGGAGTTGATAAATAGCGAGCACAACAGGGC
This sequence comes from Drosophila affinis, assembly GCA_037356375.1. Classification (NCBI taxonomy): domain Eukaryota; kingdom Metazoa; phylum Arthropoda; class Insecta; order Diptera; family Drosophilidae; genus Drosophila; species Drosophila affinis. The sequence continues at coordinate 22,191,795 of JAZHFB010000003.1, forward strand.
GCACAGAGCAGCCCAAGAAAATGTCAAACAAATCTTGCGCGACTACTACTTTCCGAACATGAGCAATTTAGCCAAAGAAGTAGTCTCAAATTGCAAAGTTTGCACGCAAGCAAAATATGACAGACATCCCAAGAAACAACAGCTTGGCGAAACGCCGATTCCGCAATACACGGGCGAAATGTTGCACATAGACATATTCTCAACCGACAAAAAGCAATTTTTGACTTGCGTCGACAAGTTTTCCAAATTCGCCTTGGTACAACCAATAATATCAAGAACAATTGTCGACATTAAAGGTCCCCTATTGCAAATTGTGAATATGTTTCCTAACATTAAAACAATATATTGCGATAATGAACCTTCATTCAACTCAGAGACCATAACATCCATGTTGAAAAACCAATACAACATTGATATTGTAAACGCTCCTCCTTTGCACAGTTCATCAAATGGCCAAGTGGAACGATTCCACAGTACGTTAGTTGAGATCGCTAGGTGCCTAAAAATTGACAAAAAAATTGAGGACACAGTTGAATTAATACTGAGAGCAACAGTAGAATACAATAAATCGGTACATTCGGTCATTTGCGAAAAACCAGTTGAAATTCTTCATGAGGGACCTAAAAATCGCAGTTCAGGTATTACCTCTAAACTGGCAAAAGCCCAACAAAACACCATAGAAAGGTGTAACGCAAACAGGCAAAACCGCGTATTTGAGGTAGGGGAGAAGGTATTCCTCAAAAACAACAAGAGGTTAGGAAACAAGCTAACCCCTCTCTGCACCAGACAGGAAATACAAGCAGACCTAGGAACGTCTGTCTTAATTAAGGGGAGGGTGGTCCACAAGGACAACCTAAAGTAGTTTTACCTTATATTTAGTTAGGAAATAAGTTCTCCAAGACAAAGCACCACAATTTCACCACTCAATCCAAATTACAGGTTCACCTTCGTAGCGCTTATCATCCTTCCAATAGCAAATGGTCGGATCACCGATTTCTCGCATGCCAACTACATCCCAGTAATAGACGGTGAAGTATTGGTGTTCGAACACCGTGACTACTTAAGGCACACCACTAACCTTTCTGAATTCGTCAACATAATAGAAGAGACAGAAAAATTGTCCGATTTATTCCCACAATCACATATGCGCAAACTGCTTGATGTTGATTCCGACCACTTAAAAACGCTGCTATCCGTCCTTAAGATACACCATAGAATGGCGAGGAGTTTAGACTTCCTAGGCACAGCCCTAAAGGTAGTGGCAGGTACCCCAGATGCCGCTGATTTCTTAAAAATCAGGGTAACAGAAGCACAGTTAATCGAATCAAACTCCAGACAAATTGCCATAAATTCTGAGACACAGAAGCAGATAAACAAACTAACTGATACCATAAACCAAATAATAAAAGCTCAAAAAAATAAATTAACCGACACTCCACACTTGTATGAGACGCTCTTGGCTAGAAACAGAATGCTAACCATCGAAATTCAAAATTTAATCCTCACAATAACCTTGGCAAAATCTGGTATAGTAAATCCTACAATATTAAATCACGCAGATTTGAATTCACTTGTCAAGCAGGACACTCCAATAGTTAGTTTAATGGAAGCCTCAAAGATTAGGGTCCTTCAGTCCGATGATATACTTCACATACTAGTAGCCTTCCCAAGGGTCGAAGCCAGATGCAAGAAAATCACCATCTATCCCGTGTCTCACAATCACACTATACTACGTCTCGACGAGAACTCACTGGCCGAATGCGAAAAGGACACCTTTGCGGTCACGGAGTGCATTCAGACCGCACACAACAGCTTTTGCGAACGATCTCGACGCGAGTCCTGTGCGACATTACTCTACTCGGGAAGCATGGCCCAATGTCACACTCAACCCAGTCACCTAAAGGAAATAATGCCCGTCGATCATGGCGTTATCATCATCAACGAGGCGACTGCTCGCATACGCACAGATGATAGCCCAGAAGTAATCGCAAAAGGAACCCACTTAGTAACGTTTGAACGAGTAGCTATCGTCAACGGAACCGAATTTGTAAACGAGCAAAAAGCAATGAATAAAATTCCTGGCATCGTAAGGTCTCCACTTCTAAGGATCATCGGTCATGACTCGACTCTGAGTATCCCATTCTTACACCGAATGAGCAACGAAAACTTACGCTCCATCCAAGAGGTGAAGGAAGACATCGACAATGCTGGATCGCCCAAATTATGGTTCGCTGTTGGAGCAATACTAAATGTGGGTCTCATTGCCTCACTCATCCTTGTCCAGGCAATAAGGAAGAGACGAGCATCAATAAAAGTTCAAGGTGTGATCGACAACTTTAACATGACCGGGGACGGCCATAAACTTGAGGGGGGGGCAGTTAACACATAAATTCCATAGCAACTAAGTAACACTACATGGATAATGCTGACACGCCAAAATGTGGGTTCAGTGCTCTGCACTAGCAACAATATGCAGCGATCGTATGACACTTCGTGGCTGGAGTGCTTCGGTGCTTAGAATGCTGAGTCGGCATGCCGACTGTGGTCCGGTGGCGCGATGCATTGTCTTTTCTGAGTAGAATTATGTTTTGCCTTTGTCTTTAGCTTTAGTTTGATTTTGAATAAAGTAGACGCAAGTCACTTCGAATTGTACTCCGGCACACAGCCGTCATTTGTCTTTATTTGAACCATATTACTGTACCACAAGGACAGTAATCAACAAAGGGGACGAAGTCAAGTCTCCCACCATAATCATCATAACATAACACACCTGAGGATCCTACCCGGATCAACATCCTAAAGGAAGGCCACCGCACTTGGACCACACCTTCAGGAGCCACGTGAGCACACCACGGCCACTGGATTACGTAACCAAATAACTTATATATACAATCTTTATAGTACCAACAAAATATTGGAATGGTGGAGTGAAACGCGTACAGGTCGAATGGTTATCTTGGAGAGTTTAGCAAAGCAATAAAACAAATATGTAAACATGGATGATAATGTTTGTATTCGAATTTTTTGTTATATTACTTTTTATTTTATGTATCGGAGGAATGCTGGAATGGAATGCTCAGTAATGTTCAATTCACTACTTCAAAAAATAATATCTATATAAATATGGCAAAAAAAATTCGACGTGCCGAACCTTCTAAAAATAGCATATACCCGCTGGGTATCACACAAAGAGAACACAAAATGTATCAAAATGTAAGTATCCAGCACCGCGGAATTTTACTGAAAGGAATCTGCTCATTATTTCGGATGTGTGGAACTCAACTTATGTAATGTGACCAAGAACCTAAAAAGTGATTTGCCACTCTCATGAATCAGCTGTGTTTTGTAAACAGCGCCAGTTTTTTAAATTAAACTAAAATTAAAAAAAAGAAAGAAAAGTAATTCTGACGATGAAAGGATTGTGTTGGTAGCGGCACATATTGTTGTAAGAAGAAGTACAGCACAGTTGGAGGCGCCAACATGTCAAAATTATCAAAATGCTCATTTTCCGTGATCCGCCAAAGACATGTTACTGCCTCAACTGCTTGTATTAAAGCAATCCTCTCCTCACTTTAAACATTTGCATATCTCTTTTTAGTTTTGCTCACAAATTTTGCCCCCACCTTTCACTTTGATTTCAGTAATAATATGCACATATATTTTCCTGGCGCCCATATCAGCTGTTCTCACAGTCCACATTCGTATGGATATCGATACTATCGATAAAAATTCGTGGATCCCGTTTACGTTGCTGGATACTGACTCCCGGATACTGGATACTGATACTGGCCCCGTTTTTTTTATATGAAGTTTGGCAGTAATTTTTAGTTTCCTCAGGATACCCAGCTTAAAGAAAAGCGAAGGAAAAAAAATCAAGGTATGAAAATATGTATGGATGTATATACATATGTACATAAGTAAGTCCGTTTCGTACGGTCGCTGCGATCGTGTTCGATCACTAGGTTCGAAGTTCGAGGCTAGATGCGAACGTCTTGATGCACTTGGTTCGAAGTTCGAGTTTAGACGCGAAGGGGAACAAATTGGAGAATTCATGTACTTGCATATGTATATTGGAAGTTCACTGCACTTGCCGATTTTTGGAGAAGCAAGCTTGGAGAGTTCTCTCATGTACATATATGCGAATGGGAAAAATGGTGTTTCTTCTTTCCCTCTTCGACCTTTCTTTCCTTCACTTGCACTTTTCTTTTATAGTATTTTTCACACACTTCACACACAGAGCCCAACTATTTTGGTATTGTATTTCGGAATTCTAAGTACTTAGCCGGCAGTTTTTTAGGAACAAGCTGGGGCGAGTAGATGGTGGGATGATATCCGTGATTTTTTTAGAAGAAAAATCCAAACAAGTTTATCCGGCTCGAAGGACAAATGCTTGTAGTGGGAGTTCCTGCCAGTAGCTTATGAAATTTTGCGGTGTGGCGGATATGTGGGGGTCGTCTTCTTGGGGATAATAAGTATTGGTGATCGATCGTTCATAGGCCGACGAAACAAAAACGTGCGTGTGTTTTTTTTCACTTTATTGCTAAGACTAATATTTACAAGAAAAGCTTAAACTTAAACACCGCTTCGCCGCTTTGCAACATTGCCCTCAAGCTTTATGTTAGAAGTTGATGTTGCTGTTGGTTCGAGTTTGGGTGGACGCATGGTGCATGCTTTTCGGCATGAACATATATAATAACTAGACAGTTCGATATACACATCTAAATTGAACCATTGATCACCACCATCTCCAATTATTTCCTATGGTGTATTTTATCAGGTATTGACACCGGAAAATCCGCAGAATATGACATTTAAAAAAAAAAGGATCATTTAGCCAAGAGATGTGGTGCAGATTTGAGGTGTATAGATAATCTTTCTCAAGCGGTATCGATCGCCAAAAAAAGGTGTACCGGTAGCTTTAGATTCCTTTTTCGAAGTATTTATGCAGCCGATCTAACTCTTTAAATGTATCACTTCCCTACTCTTGTTTTTTGTTGGTTAAATAATTAATTAAATAAAATAAATAGGTAATCGTATTGAAGTATTGGGTGTATCGCCCGCCGTTCAGACGTGCTTCGTGTCAGCTGTGCCCAGCAACGTATGTGCCTCTAAGCTTTGAAAGCCTTAACAGCTCTAACGTGGATCGTTCATATGCACAGGTAGTAGCATAACCAAATTATAAGCACAGCGAAAGATAACCTCCAGAATATCTCTAAACAGAGCTCCACCAGCATCAATGCAGGTGGAAATGAGTAAGACGCATCATAATATACCTCCAGGTACGTAATTAAGTGAAAGCATGAAAAGCGGAAGAGGTGCACGCTATCTCTCGCTGGGAGCTTTCATGCAGGCCATTAACCAAATGGGCCAACTGTTTGATAAGCTAGCAGCGAAGGATGATATAGGTCTGTTAAAGTCCTAACTAACTAAGTGTCAGAGAAATTCTAAACACTCAAAGTAGAGAGTTCTAAGCAAGATGGCGCAAAACAGTAAGGCCCGGAACCTTTTTTTAAGGGACTTCAGAAGAAAGATTGTTGGGGGAAATGGAAAATACTTCAGTGACAAACGATGTACTGAAAAAAAAAGTCCTTCAACAAAAATGACCAGATCTATATAGGGGGGTGGTTAAGAATGAGTGGATATGGATTTATGGTAATCATGTAATATTGACTGCTTACAATTTGGTTTATATGTATAGCGGGGGTCCGATATGCGGCGGTATAGCGATATGCGTGCGGTTCTTTTCTACTCCATAAAAAAAAGTCGATCAAAGTTCATGCGATGCGACTGTTCAAAGCAATAACGGTGCACATCGATGTATGCATGTACAACTGCGGGGCTGGCTTTTTATTTATTTGTTTAATTAATAATTATCTGAAAATAACGCTTTTTAAATTAGGGAGAGGACTAAAGATAAACTATAATAAAAATAAAATAATTAAAATTACGTGGTTAGCAGAGTTGAGGTGGTTGTAAATACTAAATGCTATATGTTTAATGGTTAGTTCAGGGGATATGATATGGTAAAGGGTATTATAATTATAGCATAAAACCCTGAAAGGTTCATGCTGGGCATAGTTTGACCTAAATAAGGGTAATCTGACAGGTCTAAAAGAACGAGTAGAACGAGAGGGAACCGTAAAGTCAATCTGACTTAAGCGAGTTTTGGAGTCCACCATCCCGAGAAGGAGCTTGTGCACGAAAATTACCCCATTGCATATTCTGCGATGGAGTAATGAAGGTAGGTCAATAAGTTTAAACCTAGATCGGTAAGGTTGCAGGTGCCTACCAGAGTCCCAGTGTAAATTACGAAGAGCGAAAATTAAAAATTGTTTCTGAACTGATTCGAGAATAGCTTGCTGCTCCCTATACTGTGGGCTCCACACATAGGAACAATACTCCAATATCGGGTGCACTAACGAAATGTACAATTGCTTGGTCACATACGGGTCGTACAACTCCTTGGACCAACGCTTGATGAATGCTAGAACACCTTTAGCTTTATTAGCTGTCGCAGCTATATGACTATAAAAACACAGTTTACGATGAAATAATACATCCAATACATGATTACCAAGAGAAAAAGATACAAAATGTGGTACGTCGGTAGATTGTCGTAAGCTTGCATTTCGAGAGGTTCAAAAATAGAAGATTACTTGAGCACCACAATAGTAATTCATTTAGGTCCAGCTAAAGGTGTGTGTGCAAGTACCAGTCGGAGTAGGGCAGACAGATTTTAACGTCATCCGCATACATTAATGTAAGAGAGAATGTTATAACTTGGGGTAGGTCGTTCACAAATAAAATGAAGAGGAGCGGACCCAAATGACTACCTTGTGGCACACCAGATGTAAAATTAACGATCTCTGATAAAACATTAGTAAATAAGACCCGTTGTGTACGATTAGAAAGATACAACGAAATCCAACTTAGAAGATTACTAGCAATTCTTGTGAAGCGGAATTATGTAGGACTCATTCTAAATTACGGGAAGACAAGACTGTTCCAAAGATAGATTGAAAAGAAAGGTTAAGGGTTGTCATAGGGACTGGGCACAATGTTTTAAAATGCAACTAGGCACTTTATCAGGACCCGCAGAAAATGAAATTTTTAAAGACTTCAAGCCTTCAAGCACAACGCTTTCCTCAACATATTCTTAAAAAATGCTATTAGAGTGAGGCAAATGGTAGGGATACGGAGTGAATGCGTTATAAATATGAGAGCAGTAAGACAACTGGAAAAAGGTTGCAAATAAGTTTGCAATGCCAGCAGCAGAAGATTCAGAATTATTTAAATAATGAAGAACGGAGGAAATGCATTGGACTTGCGTTAAGAGTTGACAAAAGAAAAACATTTTTTAAGATAATTGCGGAAGTTTCAACTACAAGAATAGAGGTATAGATTGTAGCACGGACTATTAGTTGTGAGGAATTGAGAGTGGGCGGAAGAATATAGTACAAAGACAAGCAAGGAGCCAGTTTTCTGGAACTTTTTGAAAAGTATATATTTCCTATTCTTTAAGTATGACAAAGAAGTAGGTATACGGTATAAGTATACAAGAATAGAAGTATAGATTGTAGCACAGACTATTAGTTGTAAGGAATTGAGAGTGGGCGGAAGAATATAGTACAAAGACAAGCAAGGAGCCAGTTTTCAGGAACTTTTTGAAAAGTATATATTTCCTATTCTTTAAGTATGACGAATTCCTGGAGAACCATGGAGGCTTGGACGACAATGGTACAATAATCTCCGGAACATAAGTATTAAGGGCAGAGTTTAAAATGTTATAGAATAAGTTAACTGTTACGTGAATATTCGGTAAGGAAAAAGGAGTGGACCAATCGACATTCGAGAGGTGAATGTTTAAATTGTCGAAATCAGTTTTGCAAAAACACTTCATCCGGTGTGGAGTCGAGGTAATGTTAACACAACTAGAACTTGTACACTCTAAAGTTAGAGAAAGTGTAGGATGGTATAGGTCTTCAAGAAGTGATAGTGGGGAGGCTCTGGCAACTGTACCTACAGAAGCATCCATAACGAAAATAAGGTCGAGGAATCTGTTCCTATTGTTTTGAATAGAATTAATTTGGGCAAGGGAAACATCCGTTAGCTCATTGATAAATTCGTTATGAGTACTAGGAAGCAATTGGTTAGCGTCGTCGCAGGGCAGCCAAGAAAGAAGAGGTAAATTGAAGTCACCCATGACCACAATCTGATCAGCACAGCCTAACGAAGACGCAACAGAATGGATAACAGAAAGGTGCTTTGAGTAAACCTCAGCATCAGAATTGGGGGGAATATATGAGCCATGCCAACACGGACTTTGACTACAATGAACTCAATCCCATGGATATTGTTGAAAGGGAATAACTCCGATGAGAACTCAGTTTTGACTGCAACCAGAAACTTCACCAGCGTAAGATTCACGATTCATTCGATAAATGATGAAATTGTGACCAAAAATAAAAAAAAATTGGGACCGATAGCATCGAATGCGTAAGAGGCACTATCCGTATGTAGTTGGCGCAAATTGCCTAAAAGACTGCGTACATTTTGATAGTAAACGGAAAAATGGTTCATTAGTTTTTTGAAATGACAGGGCAGGTAACATTAGGACTCTGATTAGAATTAGAGTTGGCAGGGCCGGAAAGGAAAACTTGGTCACAATAATATCCTTCAGGCGAGCGCTAAGTTTTGAACAAAGATGATGCTTAACATCCTCCTTAGTGGCCTCAGGATTGAGTCGGGAAACAAAAATTGATTTTCGAGGAACCACTCCACTAATTTCACGACCCGAACGAGAGCCAGAAGTTGTAGCCATACCCCGAATAGGTCTCGGTGTGGAGGCAGTAGCATTGGCGACATCCTCAGCCACAAGCACTTCAGCATCAACAGGTGGGGGCATGGGTGCAGGAGTGGCAGATGCAATGGCACCATTGGCTCCAGGTTCCATACCAGGCGGTGACCGAGCAAGAGGTACAAGTGCTTCAGGGGCTGGGAGAGAAAAATCATTGTTAGTATTGTGTAAATACTTATTACCCTTCTTTCTCTTCGGAGACTAAGTCAAAATTTTAAGTGTTTTGAAGTGAGACTCCGTCAACCGAAACTTATCTTGGAGCATTCGCAGTCCAGCGTTTAGCGCAGCGAATTCAAGATGCGTATGTCTCATAAAGACACGCATGTCGCTTTCGATAGCACTGCTGTCCCAACAGTTGACGCCGCAGCGAATCTTAATAAAATCCCCAACGAGACCTCCGATGTGTCCCAATTCAGCACACTTGGTATGAGCCGTGTTGTCACATAACCAACAGTAGACATACGTTTGCCGTGTAGAGACCGAACGTTCTTAGCTCAAGAAAAATGTTTTAGAAAAATATTAACAGTTTCTTCAAGAAAAAAATAAAAGAAAGCTAAAATATAAGTCGGTGTGTGGACCAAGCAACAAAAATTAAGCCTCAAAACAATAATTAAGCTAAAAACAAAAAAAGGAAAGGAAAAATATAAGTCGGCTTGGGGCAGAGATAGTGACTTTAGGTTGTGTTAACAATTGCGCGCGCCAGCACAAACAAAAACACAGAGAGACGATAGAAACACAGAGAGCCAAGCATAGAGCGGCGGCTAACGCAGTGCGTGTGTGTTGGAAATGAAAACAGAGAAGCTGAGGGTAGATAACAGAGAGCGGTACAGAGAGAGCAAGCGCACCCCACTAGAGTTGGCAACAAAATTGAAGAAAAATGTACAAATAACACCGAGAAACACAGAATTCGGCAGCCACGGTATATTGATATGTATGAAAATGAGCAGAAGGAAGACAAAAAAGACGTATAAAATTAGACAGCGGCTCAGAGAGAGTGCAGCATACAATGCATATAGCAACAACAAATCAGCTGAGCGTAAGAACGAGTGGGGCTAGAAAGAATGCACAAAAGTTGGACCCACTGCAATTGCAATTGCAATAGGAATTAACTGCACAAAAACAAGATAAAAGAATTAACACGGATAGTAATTTAGTTGCGCGATCAGCTTAAAGCACAGTAAGCAATAATACAACACAATTACTTTCCTTTGAGCACAAAAATAAAATTTTTTAGGCGGAGCTAAGTGAAGAAACGACTGTCAGCAACGATAGTTGATATTGATTGACATACAAAAAAATGAGTTCCTAAACCGCACGTTTCTATGCGATATTTAGCCGATGGTTTTCAAATGCGACTCTAAAAAATTGGCATTCACAACGAAAAAATGGAATTCACTAAGAATATATAAGCAATGACTGACAAAAAAAACTTATATTCTCCAGAAAATGGCAAGGAGCTAGGTGGTTTTTAATAGCATTTGTAGAATTTTCAGTTAAAGATGCTATGATTCCTTTGCGAAAAGAATGCAAATAAATAAAATGAATCAAATGTAGTTTTAAAATTTTATATTTGTTTTGCAATGGCAGAATATATCTGCAGATAATTTCAGATCCCGCTGTTCATGTTGCTCACTTTAATTAAGCAGAATCCGATTCTCATTAATGGATCTGTTGTGTTGTTCCTTCAATATTGTGCAAGGCTCGAACTAAGATATATTGTCGAATCGTTGTAATTTTCTGGAGATCCGATGTTCACATACGCAAATCTATACCTGAAGTAAATTGAAATGGAATACATTTGGAAGACTATGGTGGTAGAAGCTCAATAAACTATAGGTTATTGCGCTATTGTGCTTATTAAACATATTGTGCAGTATGCAACAGCACATTATTGTTCCGCTGTAATCGCTATCTGTATCCTTTCGTCCAGCAACGTGATTAGTTGTTGCAAGAAAATATTTTGCTGTTGAACCATAGTTAAAACAATTGAAAAATCTCCCATATCCATTTTTTTCCAAACAAAAATAAAAAAATCTTCCGCTCAAAAACTCAGTTTTGTTTATGTCATCAGCTGTTAGACGGTAAACGGTAGACGGTGCCAGTGTGAATCGGAGTTTCACCGTCTGTCAAAAATCCCAAAAATCCCCTTAACGGACTCAGTGTGCTGAGGGTATTAGGGATCCAAACTTTGATATCTGGGCGCGCACATTAGGCAAAAGTTGAGAAGACCTATACGTGTGGGGAGCGTAACAGTTAAGTTTTGGATGCGCTCACAAATAGGTGCTTAAGCGGGGCAATACAATTATGAACATATGAAAGTGGCAAGTGACAACTTAAACGGAGCGGCTAATTTTTCATCATACCAGCCCCCTGAACGACCGTTCAGTTCAAGGTAAGCACAGCAATTTTGTTTTTACAGAGACCACTCGAACTCTCTCGGCTTTACCCGGATAACTATTCGGCCAAGCAGCCACTTGCTAGGCGGCTGACTCGGATTCTTCAATAGCACAGATAACAATATGTAATATTCTTGCTCTCTGATGCCATTTCGTCCGCGATTGCACGGTGTTCAAGACTCCAACCCACCAACCAAGCTTTGCCAAACTTCGGTGTCTGACCGGCCGATGTCTTGATGGTGTCTGGTCCAGAGAATTCTAATCCAGAATGGGTTCCAGAATCACCTTGAATTTTTTCAGAAAGTGGCTATGTTCGCTGCTTGTAATCCACTTGGAAAAACTTCATTTGAATATGTTCGATTACCCTAGAGCGTGCAAATTGCAGTTTCCATGACGATCAAAATTATGACAGGTGGTCTTTGCAACGAAACCGATGTATTAAACGAAAGCAGTACCTAATTGTCTGCAAGATAAGTGACCAAGAGAAAGCCTTGTTGATAATACATTTAAGATCATTTCCTTCATAGGAAATGTATAGATTAACTTGATGCTTGACCTTTACTTCCATGCGCGCAGGCCCTCCAGTCGACAATGCGAATTTTTCCTTTACAGGTGGCTAAGTGCTATATGATTGGGAAAGCCACGGTAGAGACTACCAGTTTGAATTCCTTTTTCGAAATTAAAGTTGGTTTCGCTGAATTGCAAAATCATTTCATCCTTAAGTGCAATGAGATCGTTGATATCATAGCAGCCAGTAGGAATATCATCCACGTATGCACTCGTTCCTTACAAGCACTGCAGCAGAATTCCGATACAAATCGGCATGATCTTGAACGATCTGCTTGAAAAATCGAACAGACAATAACTTTGAAGGAGCTAAGCCATATGTCACGGTCAGCACCTGGTAATGATCGAGTGTTGTAGTCTCCATCTTTTACCATATGATACGTTGGTATTGCAAATGATCCTCTGAAACTAGGATTCCTCTAAACCTTTTCTCAATGTCCGTAAGAACACATAGTGATGCTGACTGAAACGTAGACATGCTCCAAGTAAATACCTTTCAATAGGTAATCCAATGTGACGTCGTAAATTGAGTGAATATCCCAGTTCTCCCCAGAGGCATCGAATAAAACTCGGCATTCCGTGGTGGTGATTGGCGTGATCCTCTTCTACGGTAGTAAAAGTAATCAACTCCACGTATCCTTGTTGTATTTAGTCTTTCATTTGACATATTGTTGTTTAAGTGCCGGAAACGTTCAAAATTTCTGTTCGAGAGAAGAAAAGCGGCGTAAGACTTTTGGTAATGCGGACCAGAGCAGAGTCCTTGAGCGGATATTGAACGATGTGAACGAAGTGTTGCTCAGCGGGATCACTAGCGTCAATAGAAGCGTTACTTGGCTGAACTCGTTCCATGTCCATGAACAATAGACCTAAGGCAAACTGATATTCGTGAACGTGATGTGCTAATGCGTGGGTATGAGCGTCACTACAGAAATGGTAGCTGCCAGTAACGACAAACCAAAATTAGTATGAAATTCAGTAAGAAATTCAAAACAAAACTCTTTCTGATGTTCAGTATATGTATATGTTCCAAAGTTGATCAGCTCTTCAAATCTCGTCGATTTCGCATGGTTCAAAAAATGTCAGGTCATTAAAGGGTAGATTACGAAGTTTTTACCACATCGGAGTGTTCGACTCGATCCTTGGGGCTGTAATCAAAGAGGTTAAAGTATTCATAATCAGACCTGTTACCAACACTGATGCTGTGCTTATGCAGGAGAGCAGCGTGAACGTGGGGCAACCTCGAGTAACCCCAGCAAGGCTTACAACTAAACGAACCCCTGTTATATGAGCATGCGTCCGCGGCAGTCCGTTCCGTTGAAAAAACGACTCGGCGCACATTGTTGAACTAGTATCTAGTATCCCAGTAGATCTAGTAGATTCGGTGGCAAGATGGCACCAAAATGGTTGAAAAGAAAGACTAACAGGTAATTTAAGTTCACATTTTCCATGCACGTTTCACTGAAAGTAGTCTAAGTTTTATTCCATTCAGGGTCTAGTTTTGAGAACAAGTTTTGAGATATGGATCAGCCATACATCGCGGCTGTCGCATTTCACCGCGTGTAGGCCCCGTATACTTTCATCTGTTTGAACCTTTTCCAGTTGGCAACGAAAGAAAGTTTTGAATCTATGAATCAGTGATGTTTTGTTATAACGGTTTTTGAGCCTCTCCTATCTCTCATCAGTAATCGGAATATATTTAATCGGAGACAAAGCTTTACCATCTAGATATGATTTAAAATAATGGAACTTTTGACCTTTGGAAAGACTGCTCTTCTTGTCGACTGATCCTAAAAACAAGTCACTAAACTGACAAAAATCGTCGTTTCTTCCAGAAAACCCAGGAATGCGTGTTATCACAAAATGAAGCTATGTGGGTCCCGCTGAATGCCAAATTTTCTCACTTATGACTCTAGTGAAAATGGCATGGGCGCATATTCGGCGATACCCAAGTTCTGGTCGACAAATTTCTCTTCCTCATTATATTGGACTATGTCACCAGAGAGCTCCATAAAGCGGTTGAAAGTTGCAACCAATCGGTCCAACTTGTGTTCTAATGTTTGCATAGACGTACATGACTAGATAAATTCCAAAGCCTCCGTCGATGCGCGAGTTAGTTGGGACTTCCACGCACCACGCAGCTCACTTAGGCGATGTACGTGGGCCATCATGACGAAAAGCGGTCAGCGATATCAATCGATGTATTTCAAATAAATCAGACGTGGCGATCCGGCTCGAAGTACCAATTTTTGCTATGACTATGAATTTATATTTTATTTATATAGTGTTTATTTGATATAGATATATAGTGATTATGTAATATTGGCGGTCTACAAAGTGGTTTATATTAATAACGGGGATTGATATGAGGAGGTATAGCGATATGCGTGCGGTTCTTTGTGACAAGAAGTTTCTACTAATTGAACTCCACAGAAAGAATTGAAAATAATTGAATTGAAAATATTATGCAATGCGACGGTCCAATGCAATAACGGTGCAGATCGATGTAGGCGTGTGCAGCTGTGTGTGCTGGCTATACGTGTGAGAGCGTAACAGTTAGATTTTGGATACAAGCAGTAACAACACACGTATACGCGTACAAATTGATGCTTAAGCGGGGCAATACAATTATGAACACATGAATAGTACAAGTTATAATATAGATGAATATTGACAGCTTAAACGAAGCGTCTAATTTCTCAACATGAGGTAAATGGGCATCCTTTAATTACTGTCGATCTAATGTACACGCGATTTCTCACGAAAGCCAGAGGAGCAAAAAACTAGCAGATCGGCAACCACATACTAAAAGCAGCAGTACGATCCCTACTTCCCAAATCATGTACTATCGTTAGAGTCAGCAGTAAGAACGGAAATCAGAGGAAGAGCAAGTGGTGGACAATTGAGAGTCATCCACACAGACCTCGCTACATCTGGATGCTGCAGTTGTATGGACTTATATGGCTCACAATCAATTAAAATCATAAACGAGGACGAACTTCTAACCATAATCCAACCTAACTCAACTACAATGGCTGGCAGGGCTACTATGATCCAAGATTCCGCGAGGGATAACCTAATGGTCGTGGGTGACTTAAATGCCAGAATAGGAATACATCAGTGTGCCAAAGTTCAAAAAGATCACTTAGGGTAATACGAAATACTAGTCAGGGCTATAAATGGATATAAAAGAAGACAGAAACGGAAAGAAAATTATAGAGATTTGCGGGAACAACAGTCTTACGGTCCTTACGGCGTAACACACAGCGATGGCATGACCTATTTAAAGATGTGGAAGTATTGCTGAAAACTATCTCTGGTCACTTACCACTGATAGCTTACGGTATTAGGGTATTCATTATTTTATTAAATACAATTTGGAACACAGAGAGTATACCAGAAAGCTGTCGGCAAAGATTTTGTTTCCCGATACACAAACAAAGAAATGCCACTGACGAAGCGAACTATAGGGAGATATTCTTCCTTACTTCGATCATGAAGGTATTCGCTTCAATAATGCTTTTGAGCCTGACTGAATAGGTAGAAATGTATAATGTGCTCAGCGAAAACCAGGCGAGGTTTAGAAAAGAGTATAGCACAGTGGACAGCATATTCGTACCTGTTGGCGATATACATCTGCTTCATAGATTCGTGGACACCATCGACCGGCATAACCTCTTCTTGAAACTCAGCATGTCCAGAATATCAACACAAATATTGAACGAATTAAGATGTCTCTGCACCGATAATACTGCAATTTATGTTAAGGAAAATGGTAATCAGTTAGCCGATAAACAGATGGATAGAAGAAAATGGTTGTTAGAAAAAGAGTCTTTAGAAAACTCTTGGTTTCAAAAAATAATGTTACAAAACAAGCTGATAGATCGTTAGGCAAAAATATGTTAGACTTATCGAAAATACAGAATTCTAATACCCTCTGCACACTGAGTCCGTCAAGGGGGAACGTTGGGATTTTTGACAGACGGTGAAACTCCGATTCACACTGGCACCGTCTACCGTTTACCGTCTAACAGCTGATGACATAAACAAAACTGAGTTTTTGAGCGGAAGATTTTTTTATTTTTGTTTGGAAAAAAATGGATATGGAAGATTTTGCAATTGTTTTAACTATGGTTCAACAGCAAAATATTTTCTTGCAACAACTAATCATGTTGCTGGACGAAAGGATAAAGATAGCGATTACAGCGGAATAATAATGTGCTGTTGCATACTGCACAATATGTTTAATAAGCACAATAGCGCAATAAACTATACTTTATTGAGCTTCTATCAGCAAAGTCTTCCAAATTTATTCCAGATCGAAGCGTCGCCAATATTGAAGAAACAACACAACAGCTCCATTAATGCGAATTGGATTCTGCCTTATTAATGTGAGCAACATGAGCAGCGGGATCTGAAATTGCAGATATATTCTGCCATTGCAAAACAAATATAAAATTTTAAAACTACATTTGATTCATTTTATTTATTTGCATTCTTCTCGCAAAGGAATCATAGCATCTTTAACTGAAAATTCTACAAATGCTATTAAAAACCACCTAGCTCCTTGCCATTTTCTGGAGAATATAAGTTTTTTTTGTCAGTCATTGCTTACATATTCTTAGTGAATTCCATTTTTTCGTTGTGAATGCCAATTTGAAAACCATCGGCTAAATATCGCATAGAAACGTGCGGTTTAGGAACATTTAAAATAGACGGTGGAACTAACTGGGAAATTTTCGGAACGGCAATACCTTACGCACCGTCTAGGAAATAGACGGTAAACGGTGCTCAGTGTGAATAGGCTATTAGATGATAAATCATTAGAGAGGAAATTATTAGGAGAAGAATCATTAGAAACAGATGCTTTAATAATACAATATTAAGGGACAATTTAGAAAAGGGGATGATGGGCGTTTAAACATGAACACAGCTTTGTACTTAAAGAACAAGAGTCATTATACATTCACTGAGGTAAAGTCGTATAGAGTTGGTGCTATGCACATGCGGTTTCGTTATTCTGCTCGGCTGCCGCAGCGGCAAAGAAATTTAATCGTGTCGCTTCGGCCCTATGCTCAAAAGCCTTCATTATTCTGCTCGGCAGCTCCGCGGCAGAGAAAATGAATAGTGTTGCTTCGTGTCTGCTATCTTCGTAGTTATTCACTAATACCAAATTTCACAAAAAAATGTTTACCAACGCAAGTGCAGTTTCTTTAAAATAACTTCGCCAAATGATCTTCCAATGAGCACTTGCAAGCTCAAATGTTCGGTAGGCACATATAGCCTCCGTTATCAGTAAGAATAAGCACACAAAAACAAATGGAACGCTTACCGTTAGCCTTCAAAAAGATGAAATTGCCCTGAGACAATGTTGGGGTCAAATGGAATAAAAAAATAAACGATTGATAACACTAGTCGACACGACTTTTCCGCTGTCGCCAAAAATGACTTTTTCTGATAAATTTCGAAATTTAAAATTTTTTAAAGAATTATGGTTTTTTTTTATGGAGTAGTTTTGTTTTAAAGAATTGTTAAAAGATTTGTTATTTTTTGTCATAGGTAGTGTTTCAATTTTTTACATAACTTAAGTTTCTTACAACTGGTTGTATTGGACTTTGCAGTTAAAAAAGCTGACAAATGCAGCTATAAATCCAACTCAGATTTTTTGTAGCTGCAACTTACCGCATGGAAGATATTAAGCCAAATATAAATCCAAATTGAAATTTCATAATTTTTTTCGCTATTTTTTCCCAAAATTTTTAAAGCTCAGGAAAAGTCGAAAAAAATATATATAAATGCCTACATTTTTGATTTTAGATAGACACATTCATTAAACGTCATTTAAGGTATTGTTTTAAAAAATCAATGCATAAACAGCCAAGCTGCAGCCGTTTGCCCAAACCTTCATATGCCAAATGCCATTTTACCGTTAAAAACTGTTATAAACTCTGATTTTTGGTATATTTGTAGGAAAAAAAAAAAACGGCTATACATAGGCTAACGGAATTTATCGGCGAAATTCGGCATATGAAAATTTGGTCAAACGGTTATAACTTAGCCGATTAGTTTTATATTTTTATAAGCGATACCTTAAGCGACGCCTAATTTTCCCGAAATTTTGACTTTGAAAGCTCAGGGAAAGTCGAAAAAAAATATTTGAATGCCTTGATTTTTGGTTTTAGATAAACACATTAATTAAGCGTCGTTTAAGGTATTATAAGAATCAATGGATTAACGTCTAAGTTACAACTGTTTGACCAAAACTTCATATGCCGTTTGGCACTATCCCAAATGCCATTTGACCGTTAAAAACTGTTACAAACACAGATTTGTTGTATTTTTGTAGGAAAAAAACGGTTATACGTTGGATAACGGAATTTAACGACGAAATTCAGCATATGAAATTGTCAAAAGCTACTGGTTTCCAAAGATGAAGGAAAATGTTGAAAAGCATTCTAAAAGGCAACAAGGGACCGTGGGGCCACTCGAAATTTTTTGCGAACGAATTTATAATGTTTTTTGTTATTTAATGAACTACTGAGCCTTTTCGGCAGCGTAGCTTGCGATATATTAAACGAAGAAAGTTTAGTTTGATACGGTTTATTGTCAAAAGCGAAAGTTGTGCGGATTGGATAGCGAAAGTGAGATTAGCTATGTAAAACTAGGTTGGTGCCGGTTCAAGAGTCCAAACGGGCCAAATTGCCCAGATGTCCAGACGCTGTAAAGGCAGGCGGGCCGAATTGACCGTGCCCTAATGCGAGCGCGACGAAATCCAGACTGATTCGGGGAAGTCCGGCAGAATTCCCCGTGCCCTACTGCAAACGAGAATACGACAGACGCAGAGGAGAGAGCAAAAGCGAAGCCGAAAGATCGAGAGAGTGATACAGAAGCCGAAAGAAAGAAAGAAGACGCGAGAGAGCGGTTGCAAAGGCCGTGTGTATAACAAGGTGGTACAATGGGCAGTGCAAAAACAATGAACAATGATAATAACGATTTGTTTTACTGCTTCAACGCTGGCTAAATTCTCTGTTTTCGCCAAATACATGGCTGCGGAAACCCGGCAATCTTTTCTTGTGGTGTCATATAACGGCTTGTTATTATTGAAAAATCTTTGATGATCCTTCTAAAATAGGAACATAGACCAATAAAGCTTCAGCTTTCTTGAAATTTGTTATGGTACTGGGAAGATAGTTACAGCCTCAATGCTTTTTTCATTTGCACCGATGCCTTTGTTTGTGATTATATATTCCAAGTATTTAACGGAAGATAGCCAAATTTCGCATTTATCTTCTCTAAAATTAAAACTATTTTCTAATATTCTTTAAAAAACTTTTATTAAGTATCTCCGTGTGCGTCAGTGTATTCTGTAGCGATCATATTGTCATCAAAATAACTAATTTTTATAAGTAGGTTGATCTGGATCGGGGGTTGTGGCGTGCGCCAATTGGCATGTTGTTGCAGCAGAGTCAAGTACTCCTCACTCCAATGCTTTCAAAAAATCTGCTGGGCACAGGTGACTCCATCAGCGGACGACCAAATAGGAAATGTCCCGGTGTAAGAACGCCAAAATCTTCAGGGTTTTCTGAAATTGAATAAGAGAACGAGAATTGATTATCGCCTGGATTTGGCAGACCAATGTCCGCAGCTCGTCGAAGCCAAATAGTGACGATCCCACGGAGCAATAGAAGTGCTGTTTGGCTATCTTCACTGCTGCCTCCCACAAGACCCCGAAGTGAGGTGATCGGGGCGGTATGAACTTCCAATTGCGTTTGTTGAGGCAGTGATTATTGACTTCAGCGCAATGCTTCTCGCTCATGAATAGCCAATGAAGGTCATCCAACTCGTTCCTTGTGCCCACGAAATTGGTGGCATTGTCCGACCAAATTCATCGTGGGATGCCGCGAGTCGCAACGAAGCGCTTGAGGGCACTCAAGAAAGCAGTAGTTGATAGATCCTTCACCATTTCCAACCAGACTGCCTTTGTGGCAAAACAGATGAAGACACTAATATAGCTTTTCATGGGCGTTCGATTGCGCTCATCTGGCTTGTAGTAGAAGGGACCGCAATAGTAAATTTCAGTGACACTGAATGCAGGCGAATCCTGTATTAGATCCTTCGGTAGGTTAGCCATGTTGTGTTCAGCAAGACGAGGTCTGGATCTGCAGAAGATGACGCATTTCCTCAAGGCACGAGCCACAGTCTTCAGGCCGTCGATGGGCCAGAACTGTAAGCAAATGGCTCCAAGCAACGACTGTGGACCCGCATGGTGATGCTTCCGATGAAAATGTGCGATGATGGGGAAAGTCAGTGGATGATCCCTGGGCAAAATGATTGGGTGGCGTGCATCGAAGCCGAGAGTTGAGTGCCGCAAGCGACCACCAACACGTATTAAGTCAAAGTCATCTATAAAGGGCGAAAGCGATGCAATACTGCTGGACGACTGCGCGCAGTTCCCTTTGTAACAGATACGGTTGGAGTCGTTTCGGCCTGCACCCTCTGTCTACTAGTTGGACGGCCAAGCTCAGGGAAATTGGCGTGGATTCATTGCGGCGTAGACATCTGCGTCACAATATCAAAATCGTAGACAGAGGAACGGGAACGACCAGACAATACGGGAACGGACTGAGATGCGATATACCCCCATTCTTTTGGAGAACCGGTGTGTTCTGGTTCTCCTTCTGTACCCACCTTACCTGTAGAACTTAATCGAGTCTACCCAAAACATTGCTTCGGCGCGAAGTACTTGAGGTTCCCTCAATGATAAGAAGTTAGTTCTATTAATATAATTCAGAGGAAGATATCAATATTGTAGGAGCTAACAAGAGTAGGTAATGCATTGACTAAGTTCGATAATTCATTAAGAGAAAATTAACAATGATGGCTTAAACATGTAATGGTAACATGAAAGTTTGTATAATATAATGAGCTTGATTGACTTAATAAACTAAGAAGAATTCATAAATATGCCACACGTCACGATCGCCATGCACCGGGACTTTCTAATTGACTTTCAAAAAGCTACGGAAAAGATCAACCTCTTGAAAATCAGGGTATGTTGACCCATGTGCATAACGATCGGTTACCGAGGCCCCAACAAGGCAATCTCGCCCTATCAGCTTTGCACTATAGTTTATTGTTGCGTCACTTACACATCAATTTTGGCGGCTATGCCGTACTCACGACCTCTTTGTTTTACTAGTCCATCGGTGTCAGCAGGCCTGATGACTAAAATGACTATAGGCGATAGATTTAAATTTGAGTAAAGCAACAGAACAGGCGCAAAACTATAAGAGAGTTTCATGTCGATACAAGGTTAGCTAGCAAGACTGTAGTAGCCTTGGTTGTATGTCCGGGTGATGTGATAGGTATCACGAGAACCGGCGCGTGCTTCGAGGTTAGGTCAACCAATGCCACTTGTGGCCCTTAGTGTTGGCCGTCCTCAACTTGGATCTTGCCAATGATGAAGACAAAACTGCAGTATTCTCGGTCGTGTATCCAAGGGGTATGGTCTAAGACCGAGACACGTGGCCCGGGAGCCTACAGGAGCTTCGAGGTTATGTGACTCACTGCCTCACGTAGCACTCTTGTGTCTGCCCGTCCTCTGATTCTGATCTTGTCAGGTTTTGACGATTTAGAGAGGCACTATGATCAAAAACAAAGGCAGCTTAGAGAGCGCACCCACGCACGCACTGCTGGGTTCTCGAAAATGTGAAATTCCGAGGGAAATTAATCTGACGCTGGGTATACACAGTCGGTTCAGTTACTTGGCAGCTAAAAGGGTTGAGGTTCCATCCGGATTTCCAACCTCTCCAACCTGAAAATTTTCCACACGTGGTATGCCGAAATGAGTTTCCGTGAGGTTCTTGTAACAATACTTCACTTGGTTGTGGCTTGCAGAAGAATAAATGCAAGCTCAGAGTGCAAGTCCCATGAGCTTTGAGCTTGGAGATCGCTTTGATCTTGGCACGTTTAGAGAAGAACTTCCCTTGCAGATGGTTGAGCGCAAAGCTCATGAGCATAGAGTGGGAGAGCGAAATTCCCGAGCTATGATCTTGGAAAGCTTTTACCAGAACGGTCAGCAAGCGTGTGCATGCAAGTAGGGCTTGCGATAAGCTTTACAGTGGCTTCCCTGACAACATACCTAGCTGTGCAACATATGCACTTATCACAGTCGCCTCCGTAAAAAGTGGCCCAGTCCCATATACATGCTTATACATATACATGTCTGAGGCAACACACAATCCTGACTTCTAGCACCCTTACACCTTTCTGCAAAGCACGATACTCAAATACAGATGGGCCCGCTGAACGATGCGACATAACAAATGGGATCCTTTTCGAAGGTCGTCAGACGAGAGGTCCGGTGTCTTCTTCTGACTGATGAACTTCTGAACGTAGCCGAAGATGCGCAGCATAACTGCAAGTGAGTTGATGGGCTTAAATGAAAGCGAAATATCAGCACGCTCAGACGACAGCAATACCCGGTGTCGAATTTCCGTAAGGTTGATTTCTGGCGTGCACCGTTCAGGCCAGCAACTTCGTCGGCTTGCAGGAAGGTAGGTCCATTCATCCACAACCTTGAGTGCAGGATATCCGTGGTGCTGCTCCCATTGAAAAAATGTCAGACGGGTTCATCTCAGTTGGCACATAGTGCCAATCCATGCCCCTCGTTAGTTGTTGAATTCCGGCGATTTTGTTGGAGACAAACACGTTGAACTTGGATGGCTCCTCTCGCAACCAAGACAGGACCACAGTGGAATTCGACCAACAATGGATTGGGCAATCAAAGGTATCCATTTTCCTGACTTCGCGAAGTGAATTTGCCAATAGGAACGTTGCGCATAGCGCAATGTGGGGAACCGTGAGTGTTTTTAGTGGCAGCAAGTGAACCTCAGCGGCTGTATCCGTAAACGAAATAGCATAGATGCAAGCCCCAAGCCTTAGTCCAAGCCGAGTCCAACGACTGATGAAGGCTCTCATCCCGATGCAGCTTGTCTCTCCACATGCGCTGCATGATGATTTTTGCTCTGGTCAGAGTAGGTCCGATCATAGGGTCATAGCACCGTGCAATGGTCGACAATACAGAACGCTTAGTGTGCTTGCCAACACCGATTTGTGGAGCAAATGTGAACAGAAAGCAGTCCTTATGGGATCCCAAATGAGCCCTAGCGCATTTGTTACATCACTGCCATCATCCAGCTTCAGAAAGAATTCCCTTTCGGCCTCCGGGACTGTACGCAGCACATTGAGAGGGTTGGAGCACCATTTCCGCAATTGAAAATTGCCTCGAGCAAGAAGATCCGTGGTTTGACGCATAATATCCAGTACGTCCTCGACCGAATTTCCTCCAGAGATCATGTCATCCAATTAGAAATTCTGTGGAATGGTTTCCGACCCCAACGGAAACGATGATGACTCATCCATGGCCAGCTGATGCATAGCTCGAATAGCTAAAAACGATGCTGGCTTAGTCCCATAGGTGACTGTGTTTAATTTGAAGATCTGTATGTCATCGTCAAGAGAGCCCCGCCATAATATGCATTGGAGCATGGTGTCTGGCATTGCCACACGCACACACCTATACATTTTACCGATATCACCTGTAAGAGCAATGGAAAAAGTACGAAAACGAATAAGTGGAATTGTGGAATTGATTGACTTGACTTGAGCAGATCGGTTAACGACATATGATTGAGGGACAGGTATTCTCATGAATACCGAATATTTTGCGTTGAAAACTAGATTCCTGCAAATAGGAATCACCCAAGGAATCTACACTTCGCTTTAAAGGCAAGCGGACTGAGTACTGCCCGGAGGGTAAACGAGTGTGAGTGCTCCAGGGATGAGATGTGATCCACTTCCCAAAATTGTCGAACCAACTCATCGAGCCGAGTGCTGTGATTGATGTCATCCGAAGATTGGGCTTCGATGAACGACGAGAGAATGGGGGCCGAATGCCCGCCACTAGATAGAATCCATCCAAAATTGGTTTTCTGTAGCAGGGGTAATCCAGCTGAATATGTCCCACACACATCAGTTCGAAGAAGCGATCGGCCAGCTGGATATGCGAAGGTATACGCCAAATAGCTAATCGACGAGCGTGGTTGATGATCCTTAATCTTCTGGACAACGACGGCTGTAATGCTAGTGGTGAACTCTGAAATCCGAGACTTCAGAACGAGATCCACCGAGATACCTTCTGTTGAGAAGCTAGCATCGCCTATGTCAGAGATTGCGGTGTGCGATTAAGTTTTTCGAAGTTGAAGTTGATTAGCTAGACGACTGGTTGCGAATTGTAATTGAGATCCTGAGGGCAAAAGGGCACGACAAGGGACGAAAGCTCCAGAGCTGTTTTTGACTAGAACGACGACAGTGGCTTATAGCACAGCATCATACGGATTTTGGGATGTGAGGGCTTGCGGCAATGGGGGTGAGGCGAGACTTCATTCGGGGAATCAAATTGAACGGTCTCTGATGAGGGAAAGAAGTACAAAAGTGAGTTTAAATTGGCAGGTACGGCAAGGACCTGATCAAAAATCCTTAACGTGATGGCTCTGTCGTAGGCAATTCACGCATAATCCTAGGCTCCTTGATTCCTTGTGGCGCTCAACCGGCGATAGACCCTGAAAGCGCTCGCAATTTTCTCGAGCCATCACACAACGCAATAGAAACCGGAACGGGAGCGCCCGATGCTATGAAAGCCTTTCTATGTTTCGTACTCACGTTTTTTCAGCCTTCCCAACCTGACCATATTGCCCTTGCATGGCGTGTTGAATGCCCCTAACGGTGCGACATCTGTTAGTGGACAATTTCTCCCAGAATGGAGACCTTGGTTTGACGAGACTTCTTCCCATTTGCTTTGAGTTGCTCTGTCCAGAATTCCGCCAAATTGCATAGACGATTATAGCGTCTGCAATTTGCTCCTTTGTTCCCAGCGCTTGCGACGCGCGAAGATGTGAGGTGGCGGCATCCACATAAACGCCTGCAACTTGCCTACTGATGAGTCGCCACGCCCAAATTTCGCTCTGATGTGTGAATGTAAAATGACACGTTTGTTAGCGAAACTGGCTTTTAGAATGTCTAAAGCTGTGCGATAATTATCCTCGGTCATCTCCAATGAACTGATGGTGTCCACGGCCACTCCGCTCAAACAGGATCGCAAGTACTGACAAGCCCCCAAGCGGAGCGCCAGTCGAAGGTGTGCCACCCGAGGCGGACCCGATACTTATAATGTCGTCACTCATTTTAACTATGTAGAGTTTTAATGTTTTTTATTTCCCGCTATCTTTTTCACGAAAGCTACGCAGATCTAACGGTGCGAACTTTATTTTTCTCAAAGGCGGCCAATGCACGGAGAGAGATGCAACGATATACGAAAGTGAAGGGGAAAAAATGTATATGTATATGTATGCACTGCACCGGCACAGAGAGGTAAAAGCGAACCAACAATTATGCACAAGCAAACGATCGAGGATTTGCTCTGATTTCGAATTCGAAATTCCAGAGAGAGGTCAATGCAACCGCTTGCGAGCGCTGGCTGAAGCAACCGACGAAAGAAGAGACGAAGAAGATAACGGCTAACACTCTATGCAGCCGGTCTCGACAGTGCCGGCAGGCTGAAGCAGACGGTGAAGGAGAATGCGACACGAATAGCGGACTGTTGGAACTCTCACGATCGATCACAGCGACTTTTGGTTTGCTTCTTTTTCAACAAATGTCTTGTTAAACTTTCGATATAAGTTTAACTATATGTTTGAACACTTTGTGACGTTCTTCGGCCGGGGTATGCTCGTCGTGCCGGGGCTCACAGAAATTTGGTTGGTTTCTGGGTGTGGTAGCTATAATGAGTTGTCGCGTTATGACGAACCCTGTGAAAGACGAATAGCGACAGAGGTGTAGAAGAACTGGGAGAAGAACTGTTCCAGCGGTAAGCACTCTCTGTGGAGACGATTTGTGATAGAGGTGAATATTCTCTGGGGAGACAAGTGGTTGCAGAGGTAAATACTCTCTGTAAAGAGGATTAGTGACAAAGGTGAATACTCTTTGGGGAGAAGAGTGGTTGCAGGGGTAAATACTTTCTGTGGATAGGAGGATCAGGACGAGGAAAGGTATTAAACGGGAGGAAAATGTATTGAAACGGGCAAGTGGTCGACACATATCGATTCCCACGGTACGTTCGCTATATTCGTCAACATTTTCCCTGCAGCCGCTTGTTGTGAAATTTTGTATCTCTGGCAACTATCGCATGATCGTTAAAATTTGGTCACATCTTTACTTAGCTCTAGCCAGAAATATCGTTGTCGTATCCGATGTTTAGTTCTCAGATGCCTAGGTGTCCTGCCGTTGGGTTGGCATGGTTCTCTTCCAGCACCCGGATGCGTTCGTGTTTTGGTACGACA
Organism: Drosophila affinis; assembly: GCA_037356375.1. Lineage (NCBI taxonomy): Eukaryota > Metazoa > Arthropoda > Insecta > Diptera > Drosophilidae > Drosophila > Drosophila affinis. The sequence continues at coordinate 22,218,011 of JAZHFB010000003.1, forward strand.
TGCTTCCATGCTTGAGTGTTGTTTGAGATGCCAAGCTTTTTTGGCATCTATTTTTTGTCCAAAATGATAGTACGAATTGTTCAAATGTAATAGCGTTTATTTATACTGGCGGCTAGCGGAAGCTGATTGCTTGCTCTTAGCCCGGCCAGATATTTCTTCAAATGCAACCAATGCGCAGAGAGGTTAGCAGATTACTAAAAATTGGCACCGTCGGCTAAACAAAGCTATAGCCGAGGCGTCGGCTGCAGAGCGCCCTTTACAGAAGGAGAGCGCAGCAGCGCTGCTGACTGTTGGTGTTTACAGTGCCCTGAATGTTCTAAATTTGTATGCTTCTAAGTTAGGCCTGTTGTTTAGCAGCTGGCCCGAACAAGTGTCTTCGTCGGCGTAGTTAGGTATGTGCCTATAAAGTCTCCCATGTTTTATGACGTAGTCGGGCATTTCCTTCGGGTTTGTTTCCACTTGTTTCCATTTTTCTTGGTACCAAGCGCATTTCACGACGGTTGATATTCGGATGTCTTCGCGTGGTAAGCGGGATATCCCATCCGCCACTGCGTTCAACTTCCCTTTCCGGTACCGAATTTCAAACGTGAACGGTTGCCGGATGGGCTCTCGATGGAATTGAGCCATCTAAAGGCTTGGTGATCTGTGACTACGATAAACTTGTACCCCCCCTGGTACATTCTCATCTTGTGAATACTCCAGTAGATGGCCAGGCATTCCTTCTCCGTAGCGGAGTAACGTGTTTCTTCGCTTTTTAGCCTACGACTTGCATATGCGATCACGTGCTCTCCGTCTGCATCTTCTTGTGTCAACATCGCCCCTATCCTACAGTCACTTGCGTCGGTTTGCAGAATGAATTGTTTACTGAAGTCAGGGCATGCTAGAACTGGTGCTTCTGTTAGACACAGTTTGAGGTTTTGGATGGGATTCTTCCCAAAAAAATGTTTGGCCCCTTTGTATCAGGTCTTGTAGCGTTTTTTCTCATTCGGTATAGACTGGTACGAACTTTTGGTACCAATTTGCTAGTCCCAAGAAGCTGTGTACTTGCTTGAGTGTCGCTGGGGTAGCTAATTCTCGTACCGCCGCAATTTTATCCGGATCCGTGTGAATCCCGTCTTCACTAAACATGTGTCCTAGATACTTTAGTTTCTTTTGGAAGAACTGGCATTTCTTTTCGTTAATCCGTTGACTCGCCCTTCTCAGCCGCTCCAGAACTTCTTGCAGCTTCTGTCGGTGTTCCTCCTTCATCCGCCCGATTACGACTATGTCGTCCAGGTATGCGAAGGCAAATGGTTCCATATCTGGTCCGATCACTGTATCCAAAGCTCTCTATCCAAGGTCCGAATGGCATTACCTTCCATTGAAACAATCCTCGCCCTGGCGCAGTGATCCGGGTTGTACCGGGTTGCGGAGATAACACCTCTGTTTGATGGGTCTGTCACCTTTTAAGTATATTCTGTGTGTCGTTATGCTGCTCACTCCCTCCAGTGTTTCGAATTTCTTTACTTCCGATGCAATCCATTTCTTCAGTTCTTCGTCCACTGGCTCCGGTTGCGTGCTTCTCACATATTCTTCCGCTTGAACCGTGACGGCTCCCTCGCCGATCAATACTGATGCCTGGCCGCACGTTATTGTTGTGCCCGTGCTCTCTAGAAAATCCATTCCTAGTATTAGGTTGTCTGGTAGTCCGGTCATTATTAGGAATGCTTGCTTGGACGCTCGTCCTTCTAGTTCCACTGTTGTTTCGAATCAACGTGTTGCCTTGCGTGTGCCAGTTTTAATTCTCGCCGTTCGTCTTCTTCGGTTGCTTCGTTTTGTAGTTTCCTCGCCGTCTCTTCGCTGATCATGCATCTTAAGGCCCCTGTGTCGATGATCACCTCCATCATCTTCCTGCTGATCTTTGCCCAGCCCAGGAGTTCCTTGTCCTTGTGTTATGGACGTGTTGCCTCCCGCTTTTATTGATCTGGTCTTCGGGAACTTGGCGGGTGACTCTCGAGCCCTGAGCGTTTCCCTGCGGCTTCCTACAGCATTCTATAGTCCGGACCCCTTGTTTGTTACAGGTCCAGCAATATAGGGATCGGTTTTTTGTTGCATATCCTGGCCTTGTGTCCGTTCTCCCCGCACCGGCAGCATTTTTGTTCCCATTGTTGCTGTTGTTCCGTTGTGCTGTACTGTGGTCGTTGGTTCCATTGTCGTCCGGTAACCTTTGATAGCCCCGCTTCTGTTTCTAGCCTTTCAAATTCTTCCCCCGTGGTCATGAATTCTGTTAGTGTCTTGAATTAACTCTCTTCATTAACTGTGATAACTGCTTCTTTAGGATTTCTACTTTCCAAGCCGAGCTCCTTGCAGTAGCTTTGCAGCTCTGCTTTGTTGCTTGGTTAATCCACTGCTTTGCCATCTTGACGAAGTCTGAGACACTATTATGTTACCACAACCTGCTCGGGCGCCACTGTGACGTTCTTCGGCCGGGATATGCTCATCGTGCTGGGGTTCACAGAAATATGGTTGGTTTCTGGCTATGGTAGCTATAATGCGTGCTCTCGGGTTCAAGAATAAGGCGTAGGGTTAAGCAGTATATAAAAGTTATTTTTATTGTTCTTAATTTTACACAGGAATGTTTGGATGGGTGGTACTGGGCCTCCGGTAGAGGTCTTCCTTTGGGGTCTTCCTTCTAGTTTGGCTCCTCGGCGGCAGGTTGCTTTGTTTACTGCGTGCAGGTCGTGGTTGGTCGTCGGTCCCGGCGAGAAAAAGAGAGGTACTTCCGAGGTGTACTCGAAGTGAGCAAGGGTTGTCGCTGTAGGACACACCCTGTGAGAAAGATCGTGGCAGAGGTAAATACACTCTGATGCCAAGGCTTGTGGCAGAGGTGAACACTCTCTGAGGAGACGAATAGCGACAGAGGTGAATACTCTCTGGGAGAAGAATTCTTCCAGAGGTAAGAAGAATGGTTGCAGAGGTAAATATTCTCGGTGGAGACGATTTGTGACAGAGGTAAATACTCTCTGGAGAGAAGAATGGGTGCATAGGTAAATACTCTCTGTGGATAGAAGGATCAGGACGAGGAAAGGTATTAAATGGAAGGAAAATGTATTGAAACGGGCAAGTGGAAAAGCCGAGCTTACCTTTGGTACGAGCGCCGTTGTAAAATTGATGAGAAGTGACTCTCAGGCTGTTCTGAGTTGGTCGGCGGATTTGGGACTAGTGCGTGCCCCTGGCATGCCTAATGCCTTCTGGATCCCAGCTGATAATGTGCCTGTTGGTGCTCGTGCTCCGGTCACACTGGTCCGTGTGCAGTATGACCGTATACGGTCCGATGATGGTTATACCCGGTACTCGAAGAGTATCGGGGTATATTAGATTTGTGGAGATAACGGTTGTGTGTAACGCCCAGAAGGAAGCGTTTCCGGCCCCATAAAGTATATATATTTTTAATCAGTATCAATAGCCGAGTCGATATAGCTATGTCTGTCTGTCCGTCCGTCTGTCCGTCCGTCCGTCTGTCCGTCTTCATTTGCGCCTATATCTCAGAAACTATTAAAGCTAGAGCAACCAAGTTTTGTATCCAGTCTCCTGTGTGATCACACTACTCCAAATGTATTTCAAAATTTCACGCTGCCCCTTTCCGCCCACACAAAGTACGAAAGTCTGTGGCGTGCACAATGTTGAATATACGAGAAAACTAAAAACTCAGAATCATAGAAAATTACCATTTCTATCAGAGTGTTGAATCTGGATCAGATTGAATTATTATTATAGCTACAATGAAGAAAACCATTTCGAAAGTCATCGTTCCCTCTCGCTCTCTCTCACACGCGACCCAGTCTGCTTTGCATATTCGTCGAAATGAGCGCCTAGTTCTCAGAGACCATAAGAACTAGAGCAACCAAACTTTCTATCCAAACTCCTGTGATATCAATTTAGCACAAGTTTCTTTCAAAATTTTGCAACGCCCCCTTCCGCCCCCACAAAGAACGAAAATCTGTGGAATCCACAATTTTTAAGGTACGAGAAAACGAAAAACACAGAATCATCTAAAATGACCGTGTCTAACAGATTGCCGAATCTAGATCAGGTCGGATTATTATTATGTACAGAAGGAAGCGCTTACTCATTCCCTCTCTCTCTCTCTCGCAAACACTTGTACGTTTCGAATATGGAGTTATACATGTCACGTAGAAATGTAGAAGCAGATATTCAAAGCATATATAAACAAAAATGGAAACATGTATAAAAATTCCAAAAATGGTTTGACTTTTTTTTTTTATTTTAAATATTATTGTCGTCCCTTTTGAGAACATATAATAAATTTCATAAATCGTAAGCTCATAAATTTATGTATGTATATACTGACTGAGTACCGGGTATAAGGTAGAGCCGCGGTTTTTGCCGCGGCTCATAACGTTTCCCTCGTTTTTAAATTAAATTTAAGCCTCTGTTCCACGGGACTTGTCGCACTGGACAAACATTTCTTGGCTTTATAAATGTTACAAAACTTGCGTTAACCGATATTGAGAAAATTTTCTGGGATTTTTTTAGATAGTTCAATATGTAAGGGAGACTTTAAGGAAAAACATTTATCAATAATCATCTGTCTTATAGGCGAAAAAAATAAGGAAAAATAGGACAAAAAATACCAAAAAAGTGAACTTTTGCTCATTTTAAAAGGTTTTCAGATCAAAGAGTAATGAAATTATATATCAATTAATTATCCTCGATGGACCTCGTCAGAGAAATGCCCATATGTAAAAATCAAACAATAAAATATAATTTAAAAGAAACCATATCCGACCACCAAATGTTTTCTGCACGTAAATGCTTGATACGATACGCGGTTCATCGAGGGCATTTATTTTAGCTAATTTTGGAGCATCGGCCCGTATATCGAAACTTTAACGAAAAAATTTTCCTCGGCTAATTCCCCGGGTACGCCTTCGCTCCCTACTGACCCAATAGCGGAGTAAGCGAGATGTGGAAGTAGCTAGAATATCAGTCACTAGGTGAAGACTGCGCTTTCATATTCTGTAAACCGCCATAGCTACGGAAATATTGTTTTAAAATTAAATTTCTCTTTATATAAGCATGTTTTGTGTCGTCGCCGGATATTTTGCTCACTTCGGCGCGACTGACCGTAGCGAGTGAGCCGGAGGTTGGAACACGTGTGAAGCGATTTTGTATTGGGCTTGCCCCTAGAAATGACATAATATTATAATTTTACATAATATCTCTTACAGAAATTCAACGGAATAGAGAATTTTACAAGAATGCTGATGTACGACCTCCTTTTACTTATGCGTCTCTCATAAGACAGGTATGTAATATGGGGGTTACGAAAATAAATACTAAAAAAAATTCTAGCAATTCCGCGAAAGTATGTCATTTTTTATCGAAGTTGACAATTTTTGACGTTCGTTCCTGAATCTTAATGCAATCTAATAGCCTAATAGCCAATCTAACCACACTTATCGATAGGTAACTCAATAACTCAGAATTTGGATTTACACTATGCCAAAGTTGAGTTATTGAGTTATTGAGTTTCGACTGCTGGCACGTGCTTGTGTACATAAATTTTGTTTTATTTAATTTTAATTATATTAACGACCAAGAGTTAATGATTTTCTATGTGACAGAGCAAGATAAGATAACGATGCAGCAATGTATGGAGTTGGCAACTGAGGAGTATTTGGATCAAATTTCCAAGAAACACATTTGGACATTGCGAATAACCTTGAAATCCATTTTTGAAGGAACATTTCCGCAGGGAAATGGCACGGCTGCAATTGCAACTATGTTGAATTTTGTCTATATGTATATGTACATTACATATGTATGTACCTGTTGGAAGCTGCCGAGCTTTTTCGGCAACTCTGACTCCACATTTACAAAAATTATACTCCGTTGTTGGGGTTTAGGGTTTGTGTTTATTTTCAATGTTTAGATTCAATTTTTAAAGGCCGTGGCCGTAAGCTTCGTGTTTTTCAGTGTACAATAGTGTATGTAGCAAATCAAAGAAACAGTTATAGCGCGGTTAGACAATTTTGACGGTCGGTATGTAATGATGCGCGCTGCAGCGTTCGACGACGAATTTTAGCGAAATGTACCCACGTTGACCGACGCACTGCAATATAAGCAGTACGCACGGCGAACATGAGTGTGTGTGCGTATGAACCGAGAGCGTGCGAAGAGATGAGCGTATAATAACTTAAGAGATAACTAAGATTGGAATTCTTAAGAGCTACTGGCAGCTGCTGCTCCGAACATACTCCCACCCGTTGAAAGACCAGGGCTTTCAACAGAATCCTTAACGGGAAGGACGCACAGCTTGTTGACAGCTCGGCGTGTGGTTCCAGATGGTGTCCGTAGGATGGCAACTCGCACGGCACCATCAGTTCCAGTGATGACCTCCATCACTCGTGCTAAAGGCCACTTCAGTGGCGGCAAGTTTTCGTCCTTGATGCAGACGACGTCGTTGATCTGGATCGGCGGTTGTGGCGTGCGCCATTTGGCTCGTTGTTGGAGCAGAGTCAAATACTCCTCACTCCAACGCTTCCAAAAAATTTGCTGGGCACAGGAGACTTGTTGCCAACGATCGAGTCGATTGACGTTGAGAGCCGTAACGTCTGGCTCGGGAAACTCCATCAGCGGACGACCAATCAAAAAATGCCCCGGTGTAAGGACGCCAAGATCTTCAGGGTTTTCTGAAATTGGAATGAGAGGACGAGAATTTATTATCGCCTGGATTTGGCAGACCAATGTCCGCAGCTCGTCGAAGCCAAAGAGTGACGATCCCACGGAGCGATAGAAATGCTGTTTGGCGATCTTCACTGCTGCCTCCCACAAGCCCCCGAAATGAGGCGAGCGAGGCGGTATGAATTTCCAGTCGAAGCCGTTGTTGAGGCAGTGATTGTGGACTTCAGCACGATGCTTCTCGCTGCTAAATAGCCGACGAAGGTCCTCCAACTCGTTCCTTGCGCCCACGAAGTTGGTGGCATTGTCCGACCAAATGCATCGGGGAATGCCGCGAGTAGCGACGAAGCGTTTGAGGGCACTCAAGAAAGCTGCAGTTGACAAATCCTTTGCCAATTCTAACCAGACTGCCTTTGTCGTAAAACAGATGAAAACGCTGATATAGCATTTCATGGGCGTTCGATTGCGCCCATCTGGCTTGTAGTAGAAGGGGCCACAATAATCAACACCAGTGACACTGAATGCAGGCGAATCCTGTATTCGATCCTTCGGTAGATCGGCCATGATGTGCTCAACAAGACGAGGTCGGGATCTGCAGCAGATGACGCATTTCCTCAAGGCACGAGACACTGTCTTCAGGCCGCCGATGGGCCAAAACTGTAAGCGAATTGCTCCAAGCAACGACTGCGGACCCGCATGGTGATGCCTCCGATGAAAATGTGAGATAATGGCGAAGGTCAGTGGATGATCCCTAGGCAAAATGATTGGGTGACGTGCGTCGAAGCCGAGAGTTGAGTTCCGCAAGCGACCACCAACACGTATTAGCCCGACGTCATCTATAAAGGGCGAAAGCGATGCGATAATGCTGGAGGACTGAACGCAGTTCCCATTCTGCAGAGTACGGCACTCAGGATACAGATGGGCCCGTTGAACGATGCGACATAACAGATGGGATCCCTTTCGAAGGTCGTCAGACGAGAGATCCGGTGTCTTCGTCCGACTGATGAACTTCGCAACGTAGCCGAAGATGCGCAGCATGACTCCAAATGAGTTGATGTGCTTAAACGAAAGCGAGATGTCAGCACGCTCAGACGACAGCAATACCCGGTGTCGAATTTCCGGAAGGTTGAGTTCTGGCAAGCACCGTTCAGGCCAGCAACTTCGTTCGCCTTGCAAAAAGGTAGGTCCATTCATCCACAACCTAGAGTGCAAGAGATCCTGCGGCGCTGCTCCCTTCGAAAGAATGTCAGCCGGGTTCATCTCAGTTGGCACATAGCGCCAATCCATGCCCCTCGTAAGTTGTTGAATTCCGGCGACTTTGTTGGATACAAATACGTTGAACTTGGATGGCTCTTCTCGCAACCAGGACAGAACCACAGTGGAATCCGACCAACAATGGACAGGGCAATCAAAGGTATCAATTTTCCTGATTTCGCGAAGTAAATTTGCTAATAGGAACGCTGCGCATAGCTCAAGCTTGGGAACCGTGAGGGTTTTTAGTGGGGCAACCCTTGCCTTCGAACAAAGCAAGTGAACCTCAGCGGCTGTATCTGTAAACGAACGAGCGTAGATGCAAGCCCCATAGGCCTGGAGGCTGGCATCACAAAAGGCATGCAATTCAAACCTAGCCTTGGGCTGAAGTACATAGCGAGGAAATGTGGCGTGGCCCACAGTGGCGAAATCCTTGCAAAACTCAGTCCATGCCGAATCCAAAGACTGAGGAAGGCTCTCATCCCAATGCAATTTGTCTCTCCACATGCGCTGCATGATGATTTTCGCTCTGGTTAGAGTAGGTCCGATCAATCCCATAGGATCATAGCAGCGTGCAATGGTCGACAATACCGAACGCTTAGTGTGCTTGCCAACACCGATTTGTGGAGCAAATGTGAACAGAAAGCAGTCCTTATGGGGCTCCCAAATGAGTCCAAGCGCCTTCGTTACATCACTGCCATCATCCAGCTTCAGAAAACTTTCCCTTTCGGCCTCTGGGACTGTACGAAGCACATCGAGGGAGTTGGAGCACCATTTCCGCAATTGAAAATTGCCTCGAGCAAGAAGATCCGTGGTTTGCCGCATAATATCCAGTACGTCCTCGACCGAATTCCCTCCAGATATCATGTCATCCACGTAGAAGTTCTGTAGAATGGTTTCCGACCCCACTGGATACGAAGATGACTCATCCATGGCCAGCTGATGCATAGCTCAAATAGCTAAAAACGATGCAGGCTTAGTCCCATAGGTGACTGTGTTCAGCCTGAAGATCTGTATATCATCGTCAAGAGAGTCCCGCCATAATATGCATTGGAGCATGGTGTCAGGCATTGAGACACGCACACACCTATACATTTTACCGATATCACCTGTAAGAGCGATGGAAAAGGTACGAAATCGAATGAGTGTGTGAAATAGTTTGGCTTGAATGGTGGGACCTGACATGAGCAGATCGTTTAGCGAAAGACCAGATGTGGTGGCTGCCGAGCCGTCGAATACGACCCGCAGCTTTGTGGTTGAACTGTCTTCCTTGATGACACAGTGATGCGGCAAGAAATAATTGCACTTGTGCCTATCTTCGTTTGGCACCAGCGACATATGATTGAGGGACAGGTACTCCTTCATGAAAGCCGAATATTTTGCGTAGAGAGCTGGATTACGCACAAATTTGCGCTCCAAGTTTTCCAGACGTCGCTTTGCCTGCAAATAGGAATCGCCCAAGGACTCCACACTTCGCTTTAAAGGTAAACGGACTGAGTACTCTCCGGAGGGTAAACGAGTGTGAGTGCTAACAAAATGCTCCTCGCAATGAAGCTCCTCCTTTGTTGCCCTAGCGATCGGCTCAAAGATGTGCTCCACTTCCCAAAATTGACGAACCAAGCCATCGAGCCGAGTGCTGTGATTGATGTCATCCGAAAATTGGGTTGCGATGAACGACGAGAGAGTGGGGGCCGAATGCCCGCCACCAGATAGAATCCATCCAAAGTGGTTCTTCTGTAGCAAAGGTAATCCAGGTGCCAGCTGAATTTGTCCCACACACAACAGCTCGAAGAAGAGTCCGGCTCCGATGAGCAGATCAGTCCGCTGCGGCTGGTAGAACGATGGGTCAGCAAGCTGGATATGCGAAGGTATATGCCAATTAGCTATGCTTATCGACGAGCGAGGTTGGTGATCCGTAATCTTCTGGGCAACGACGGCTGTGATGCTAGTGGTGAACTCTGAAATCCGAGACTTCAGAACGAGATCCACCGAGATACCTTCTGTTGAGAAGCTAGCATCGCCTATGCCAGAGACTGCGGTGTGCGATTTAGTTTTTCGAAGTTTAAGCTGATTAGCTAGACGACTTGTAATGAAATGTAATTGAGATCCCGAGTCCAAAAGTGCACGACAAGGGACGAAAGTTCCAGAGCTGTTTTTGGCGAGAACGACGACAGTGGCTAATAGCACAGCATCAGACGGACTTGGGGATTTGAGGGCTTGCGACAATGGGGGTGACAAGGCAACCATGGCGGTATGGCTTGGCTGTGCTTGCGAGGCTTCATTCGGGGAACCAACTTGAATGGTCTCTGATGAACGACCGAAATGCAAAAGGGAGTGGTGCTTCAATCGGCAGGTACGGCAGGGACCTGATCTACAATCTTTCACGTGATGGCCCTTTCTTAGGCAATTCACACATAAGCCTAGCCTCCTTGATTCCTTGTGGCGCTCATCCGGCGATAGACCCTTAAAGCGCTCGCAATTTGCAATTGTATGGCTCGAGCTATTACACAACGCACAAGAAACCGGAGCGGGAGCGCTCGATGCCACGAAAGCCTTTCTATGTTTCGTACTCACGGTTTTCTCAGCCTTGCCAACCTGATCATCTTGTCCATGCATGGCGTGTTGAATGCCCTCAAGAGTGCGACATCTGTTCTCCAGGAAAGTTGACAATTTTTCCCAGGACGGAAGACCTTGGCTAGACGCGATTTCTTCCCATTTAATTTGCGTTGCTCTGTCCAAATTCCGCCAAATTGCATATACGATTATAGCGTCTGCTATTTCCTCCTTCGATCCCAGCGCTTGCAACGCGCGAAGATGTGAGGTGGCGGCATCCACAAACGCCCGCAATTTGCCCACTGATGAGTCGCCACGAGTCAGCCCAAATACCGCTCTGATGTGTGCCTGTAAGATAAGACGCTTGTTAGAGAACCTGGCCTTTAAAATGTCTAACGCTGTAAGATAATTATCCTCGGTCATCTCCAACGAACTGATGGTGTCCAGGGCCGCTCCGCTCAGACAGGACCGCAAGTGCTGTAGCTTCTCGATAGAAGTAAGCTCCGCTTCGCTATCGATGACCGCTGTGAACATGGAGTAGAAGCTGGTCCACTCCGTGTACTCTCCACTAAACTTGGGCAGCTGCAATTGTGGCAGGCGCGATCGATTTGCCATGTAGATCAGGGATTGAGACTCGTTTGGATTCATGCGAAATGTTGAACAATGCGCGGGCTGAGAACGCTTGCCCAACTCCCGCTGAAGAGCCGTCCTCAATGATAATAGAGACGAATCGAATTGTATAGGTATCTCACTGGACATTGATTCAAAATCCACTTCCTCCAAACTGGTGTGTGCCACATTAAAATTAGATTTCAGCTCCGTCAGTGACTCCAGCATTCCTTTCAGGTCGTACTCATCCATTTGGCGCAGCCTTTCGCAATCCAATTGGGTGACGAGTCCCTGCAGTCTGTTGAGAATAGCCGTTGTTTTTAGCCTCAAAAAGGCAATCCGACTAGTAGCACTGGCCAAAGATTCACCAGGCGGAGCGCCAGTCGAAGGTGTGCCACCCGAGGCGGACCCGATACTTGTATTGTTGTTACTCATTTTAACTATGAATTTTTAATGGTTTTTATTTCACGCTAACTTTTCACACCGGCTGCACGTAAGAGATGCAGCGAGGTACAAAGCGAAGACGAAAAAAAATGTATATATGTATGTACGCACTGCACCGGCACAGAGATCAAAAGCCAAGACCGATAATGCGACGAACGATGACCGAAAACAAACAGTTATCCACGATCGAAAAATGTTACTCTGATTTCGAGTTCGAAAAACCAGAGAGAGGTCAATGTAACCGCTCGCGAGCGCGTTGACCGTGCGTTGGGCAGGCTGAAGCAGACGGTGAAAGGGAATGCGAAAATCGAATAACGGGCCGTTAGAACTGTCACGGTCGGCAACAACGACTTTTAGTTCGCTATGATTTCACAAATGTTTAGTTAAAACTTAGACACAGATTTAACATATATGTTTGAACACTTTTTTCACACGATCAGCTCACGGAGATCACGTCGGGGTCACCAAAATGTTGGAAGCTGCCGAGCTTTTTCGGCAACTCTGACTCCACATTTACAAAAATTATACTCCGTTGTTGGGGTTTAGGGTTTGTGTTTATTTTCAATGTTTAGATTCAATTTTTAAAGGCCGTGGCCGTAAGCTTCGTGTTTTTCAGTGTACAATAGTGTATGTAGCAAATCAAAGAAACAGTTATAGCGCGGTTAGACAATTTTGACGGTCGGTATGTAATGATGCGCGCTGCAGCGTTCGACGACGAATTTTAGCGAAATGTACCCACGTTGACCGACGCACTGCAATATAAGCAGTACGCACGGCGAACATGAGTGTGTGTGCGTATGAACCGAGAGCGTGCGAAGAGATGAGCGTATAATAACTTAAGAGATAACTAAGATTGGAATTCTTAAGAGCTACTGGCAGCTGCTGCTCCGAACAGTACCAAAATTAAACTTTTTTAAATTCGCAATTGTTTATAATAATTTAATTTATATTTATTTATAATAATTCAATTTAGCGTTTGGCTAGGTTTTTTCGACCGAATTTTGGAAATCGACCACTTTGTTCATATGGTTTTTAATAATAAAATTGGTTTAAAGTATTGGTTTTAACAATTGTATGTACCTTTTTCACCAGCCATATTGTTTACGCGCCAAATTTTAAATATTGAGCTGCCAATTTTTGTTGTAACTAGTGGTAATAATTCCACGACAGGCAGATCAGGGTTGAAATATTCGAAAAATCGGACAAACTCAACTAAACGCAACCAAAACTCAACTTTTTTGCCACCTCTAGGTGCCCTATGCTTCCCCATGTAAACGAAACTCGAGTTTTGCCCGAAACTCAATAACTCAACCGTAGTGTAAAAAGGCTTTAATAGTCTTTTTACACTTGGTGCGTTACCTATCGATACCGGAGAAGACGCAGAGAAGCAGGTTTGCCGTTTACACTACAGCGTCGTTGCGTCTTGGGAAGAGGAAGAAAAATTTGTAAACAAAACAAACTATGTCTGAAAATAAACAAAATATGTCTGACGAAGAGCTGAATCTTTTATCTGCTTTGGCCCAAAATGAAGTGAATCTGCTGAAGTGTATGGAAGTGTCTGGGCTATACTCAGAAAAGCTGCAGTTCGTTTTGCAACTGCAACGTCCTCCTCGCGTTTGGACCCTCGTTAGTAAAGTGCAAATAATCTTCTATTTTCAATTAAATAATGTATTTTATGTATATGCAATAGCCACGATATGGTTCATTTTGGGACGAAGATGTTGTGGAGAACTCCGATGCCTTCTTTAAGGAGAATTTCCGCATGGGAAGGAGTACATTCAACATGCTGGTTAACCTGTTGCCCAATTTAAAAAAGAACGACACTCCATTTCGACTGACAATCCCTCTGGAGAAGAGAATAGCCATAGCCCTTAATTGCCCAGGATCGCCTGCGGAATATCGTACGGGAGTCTATTTGGTGTGTCAAGGGCTTTTGTCTGCCTCATATTACTACAGTTTTGTCGCAAGGTAGTTGCTCAACTCGCTGCCAAATATCTACCAGCAGACTTTCTTACCCTGAGAAGATCACGGAAACAGTGAAAGCATTCAAAGACATGGGATTTTCAGCAAAACATTTGAAGTCAACTATATTGTTGAAATGCTTTTTTTAATAATAAAATTAGTTTGAACAATTTGTTCTAACCATAACATGAATTTTTGCCCCTTTTTACTCAGTTTAACATTTTACGCGGAAAGATTTAAATTTTTATCTGCTGTTTTTTGTTGTTATAAGTGGTGATAGTTCCGCTGATTAGGCAGAAAAGTATAAAAATTGCTGTTATGCGCACAGAAATACCAAAACGCAGTTGCGTCGGAAAAAAGCAACTTTTTGCCATCACTAGGGCGCTATGCTAAACCTATGTAAAACGAGGGGGAACATATATGAGCTTGCGACTTATGCAATTTATTATATGTTTGCAAAAGGGACAAATTAAAAAAATGGGCAAAAAATAATATTTCAAAAAATGAAGTACATTATTGGAATATTATACATGTTTCCGATTTTGTTTGCATATGATTTTTACATCTGCTTCTAAATTTCTACATGACATGTATAACTACATATTTGCGATGTACAAGTGTTCAGGACAAAGAGAGAGAGGGCATGAGTCAGCGCTTTTTTTTTTTTTTCTTTAGGACGTTGATATGCAATGACTGCACCATCAAGTGGCCCAAGCGACACCAGCCAATGGCTGTTACGCGCGGATCCCAGGCAAGAACGCAGCCCACCTCCCGCACCACCGACCGAGGGGCGCTGCCGCATAACGCGCGACTCGTTAACCAAACCGATCGCGGTCATGCATGAAAGATAGGTGTTAGACTAGTGTTCGAGGAAAAGTAGAACTAATCTAACTAAAGAAACGAAGTAATTACTAATTACGGGAAAGATATAAGAGTATCAGTAATTTAAGACTAGGAAGGGGGCTAGTGGTAGATATAATATGAAAGAGGAAATTATAATCCGAGCATAGGACCCTAAATGGATCATGCAAGGAGTAATTCGATCTACAAAGCGGAAGAAACAACGGTGTATAGTTCCTAGTGCTTCTAATAGGAATCGTGAAGTTTATGAGGCTCAACAGGTCAGGGCTATCTACGTCACCCTTGATCAAGTTGTGCACAAAAATCACACCAAGCATTTTCCTACGATTAGCTAAAGTTGGAAGGTTTATTAAAAGCAATCTATTAGAGTAAGACGGCAGTCTCACACCTGCATCCCAGCTGAGGCCGCGAAGAGCAAAGTAAAAAGAGTAAAAAGTTTTTCTGAACTGATTCTATACGGTCCTGATGTACGTTGTACTGACGGCACCACACACAGGAGCTGTATTCTAAAATCGGACGAACCAGAGAGGTGTAGAGAGTCTTTGTTATATAGGGGTCGTGAAATTCCTTTGACCACCTCTTTATAAACCCAAGCACACCCATGGCCTTATTCACCATGGTGGAAATGTGTTCTGAAAACTTTAACTTGGGATCTAATAGAACACCAAGATAATCGACCCGGGTTATTCTCTCAAGAGAACCACCACAAGGGGTGTAAGGAACCAGAAAGGCGCTGAAGCGATGAAAAGTCATTACTTTACATTTTGAAGCATTAAGGTTTAATAAATTTGCACAACACCAAGACTGAAATCTATCGAGATCGGATTGCAACCTGGATTGGAAAGGAATGTCCTTATACTGGACACAGAGCTTAACATCATCCGCATACATAAGTACTCGAGAGTATGTTAATACAGATGGTAGGTCATTTATAAAGAGAGTAAAGAGTAAGGGGCCTAGATGGCTGCCCTGAGGTACACCCGATGTCACCATAACTGGAGAGGACAGGGAGTTTTTGAAAAGGACTCTTTGGAACATAGAACAAAGGTAGCTAGAGATCCATCTCAGGAGATTGGGCGGGAGCACTAGAAGGTCAAGCTTTTGTGCTAGGAGGGAATGGTTTACAGAGTCGAACGCTTTACTAAAATCGGTGTAAAAAACATCCGTCTGCAAATTACTTTGAAAGCCTTTTATTATAAAGGAGGTAAACTCCAATAAATTGGTAGTGGTTGATCTCCGCCTTATAAATCCATGTTGAGATGGAGATATAAGTGATCTGCAAAGGTGCTGCAGGTGCAGAGTTAAAATTGGCTCAAACACCTTAGAAATAGCGGATAACTTAGATATACCTCTATAGTTCATTGCGTCAGACTTGCTACCTTTCTTATGGAGAGGAATTATAAAAGACTCCTTTCATATCGGCGGAAAGCATGAAGAATTTATAGATAGGTTGAATAGTTTAAGCAACGGCCCATACAGAGACTTGGCACAGTACCTGAGTACACAGCCGGGAACTCCGTCCGGACCCGGTGAGAACACCGGCTTTACTGTTCGTAGATCATGAAGCAATGAGCTTTCATTTAGCAAAGGACTGAAAATGCCGTTCGACTTCGGTAAACCGTATGGATACGACTGACCAGAGTAAACGTCCTGCGAATAGGTAGTTTGGAAAAAACGTATCTGCTGACGTATTAAGGAAGGATAGCGAGGATGGGTGGTCGGACGTTCTACGCTTACTGTTTACGAAGCTGTAGAACTGTTTGGGGTCCTTAGAAAAACGTATCCTGCATCGAGATAGATAATTCTGATAGCATTGAGCGTTAAGAACTAAAAAGTTTGACCGAGCTATTACATAATGAGAGAGAGAAGAAAGAGAGCCAACTTTTTGAAATTTTGTATAAAGTCTTGATTTTAAATTTTTTAGATGAGATCTAATCGAACAGGAAAAAGACAAAAAGTGAGTCCAGTGCATCATAGAAAATGTTTGTGCCCATCGTAACATCACTGCACAAATATAAAGCGGACCAATCAAAATCCCTAATAGGTTATTAAGCTTCGTAAACTCGGCTTTACGGAAGCAGCGGACACATTGGGGTAGTCTACCCGACCGATCCAGTACAGTTCGTCCTAGGTCGAGCGACACTTCGAAAGTAGGATGGTAGGCATCTTCAGGTATAGAGAGCGGGGGGACTCGAGTTAACAACGCTAAGGTCGTGATCAAGTGGTCGGTCAAGTGATCTTTGTCAGATAGCGAGGAAAAAATAGCGGTTAAGGCGGACAAATGTTGCTCGTAAATTGCGACATCCGAAGAAGGTGGAATATACGAACAAGTTATAAAAACTGACAAAGCGAGAAAAATTAGTCTTACGCACAGAAATTCCAGTTCCTGCTGGATCTGGACTGTAAAAAGTTCCGACGTGAAGTTTGAGTCCACAGCAATCAGAACCCCCCCTGAACGTCGAGACGAACGATCCTTTCTATAAGTTGCGTACCGACCGTAAAATAGTGGCATACGCGGATGACGTTGCAATCAGTTTCTCGGGGAAACACCCTCAAACACTGTGTGTCCTTATGAGCACTAAGCTCGCGAGACTGTCAGAATGGACAAAATCGCGAGGATTGGGAGTAAATCCCACAAAAACGGAACTCGTGCTATTCTCACGCAAGTACAAGGTTCCGCTCCTCAACCCTCCTATACTAAATGGATGCAGGCTCTCTTTGAGCTGAACTGGAACCTGAACGTAAAGGACAGAATAAAGAAGGCTACGATAGCCCTATACTCTTGCAAAAAAGCTATTGGCTTGAAGTGGGGCATGAACCCAAGCGTAGTCCAATGGATATACCAAGCAATAGTAAGACCAATCTTACTCTATGGAGTTACAGTTTGATGGCCGGCCTTATCAAAAGGATCAACAACCAAACCACTTGGCAAGGTTGAGCGAACCGCAGCTTTATGCATTAGTGGAGCATTACGCACCACCCCGAACGATGCACTAAACGCCATCCTAAATCTCCAAAGCCTCGAACTTGAGGGAAAAGAGAGGACAGAAATTGCAGCGATACGTCTGAGAGACTCCGGACAATGGGCGTCACATACCAGGGGTCACTCATCTATACTTATCAGCAGTACCGTCCCTACGAAGACGGACTACTGCGTTCCAAGGGAACACACTGGTACCCCCTTCAATGTAATCATCCCTAGCAGAGACGAGTGGATTGAGGGACCACCAGGCCAGGACACGGCCATAAGCATCTTTACAGATGGCTCGAAGCTGGATAACAAAGTTGGAGGAGGGATTTACTCCAAACAA
The DNA here is from genome assembly GCA_037356375.1 of Drosophila affinis. Classification (NCBI taxonomy): domain Eukaryota; kingdom Metazoa; phylum Arthropoda; class Insecta; order Diptera; family Drosophilidae; genus Drosophila; species Drosophila affinis. The sequence goes on from JAZHFB010000003.1 coordinate 22,235,686, forward strand.
ATCGAAATCAGGCACTCCTTTAGGCTCCCAGATTACTGCAGTGTGTTCTAAGCGGAAGTCATTGCGATCATGGAAGCACTGAAGCTCCTGCAATCAGCCACAACGGCAACACTGGCAACAACAACTGTAAGCATTTACCCAGATCACTGCAGTGTGTTCCAAGCGGAAGTCATTGCGATCATGGTGCTTTCAGTGCTTACTGAAGCTCCTGCAATCAGTCACAACGGCAACACTTGCAACAACAACTGTAAACATTTACAGCGACAGCCAAGCTGCGATCAAATCACTTCATGCGATTTCCTCGAACTCGGCCACAGTGGCAAATTGCCGCAAATCTCTTCACGAGATGGTTCAACAATTTGCCATCAGCCTTATTTGGGTCCCGGGTCACCGGGACATTGAGAGCAACTGCAAGGCAGACGAGCTGGCCAGATCTGGTACCACAATACCCCTTCTCTAAAAGAAGGAGGATATTTGCATGCCAATGGCCACCTGTAGGCTTATCATAAAAGAGCTATATAAGCGATGAGCATACAATGCGTGGCGATCAGCACCACTATGTCGCATATCCAGGCAAACATGGCCTTAAACTCAACGGCTTGTATGCGGCTTTCGATATAAGCCGTCACATCATTGATTGTGGAGTCAGGGGCAAGTCGTGAAACAAAAACTTGTCTGAGAGAGCGCTACTGCACAGAAAATATCGAGAGCGAGAGAGGAAGAACAGTTATTTAAGTTTGGGTAATAGGGAGAGAGTGATAAATCAGCAAAACTAATAGGTGAGAGCGGCTAAATATGATACTGTGTGTACTTACAAAAAGCACAAACAAAAACACACTGTTAGGCGATGTATAAATAATAATTTAAATTTTGTTTTTCACAGTAAATAGGCATGCACTCGCGATCAAGAAATAGATAATATATTAGGTTGTTAATTTATGAATTTTTTAGGGGTTATTTTCATAAAACACCGGCTGTTTAAGCAAAATAGGAAGAGAGTAAGCGGAGCGCAAAACAAAAACACGTCTAATTAATACAAAGAGAATCGAACGAATCGAAACGAATCGCTTGGGAGGCGTTGCGTAGCCACTGAAATTTAATTTGTTTCTTCTGGCCATAATATTGAAACGACCTGGTCCATATTCGGCAATCTGGTAGATATGGTAATTTCCCATGATTCTACGTTTTTTGTTTTCATTTGTCTTAAAAATTGTGGATTCCACAGATTTTCGTCTTTTGTGGGGGCGGAAGGGGGCGTGGAAAAATTTTAAAATAAACTCGTGCTGGTTTGGTATCACAGGAGCTTGGATAGAAAGTTTGGTTGATCCTGCTTTTATAGTCTCTGAGAACTAGGCGTCAAAAAATACGAATGGGCAAAGCAGATGGGGCCGCGTGTGAGAGAGAGCAAGAGGGAATGATGACTTTCGAATGCAAAACTTGGTAACTCTAGCTTTAATTGTCTCTGAGATATAGGCGCAAATGAAGACGGACGGACGGACAGACGGACAGACAGACAGACATGGCTATATCGACTCGGCTATTTACGCTGATGAAGAATATATATACTTTATGGGGCCGGAAACGCTTCCTTCTGGGCGTTACACACAACCGTTATCCCCACAAATCTAATATACCCCTACTCTTCGAGTACCGGGTATAAAAACTGCGTTTCTGGGAATACGCAAAGAATCAAGACGCATCCTCAGTGTAAACGGCACCTAATAATACCTACAACAATTTGACCATGATTTTCCATCTCTAAGATCCAACTCTGGATCCTTTTCACCGGCTACTAGAATTTTGTGGAAGGTCCCTGTATTATTAGGCTTTTAATAAAATTAAGCGCTTTGGTCGGTCCTGTTACCCAAATTCTGCTTCCACCCCAAAATTTAAGATCTTTATCTGTAAGATACAGAGCTCTAGAACGTTTTTCGAGATTCCTGCTCCATTTCACAAAATCTACAGAGGTATATCTCTACTAATTTGTATTTCTTGAATTTATGTCTCAAGGACAGTGCCCTGTAAGATATTCAGTTAACTTCCGAATTTCGTCCTCATTCATTTTGAGAAGCCGCATCGAGAGCAAGACCAACTTCATTCTCATTCATTCTCTTATTTCTCCATTCCTGATACTTTCTATAACGATTTCCTATAATGTCCCTCATGGCATGGCAGCAAACCTTCAAAAAGGGTGTTCGTGTCCCAAGCTGATTGGGCTTTTAAAATCATGATCTCAGCGCTAATAGCTAAAGGCTGCCTAGCTGACCAAAAAGAAATATATCTTTGGACACATCCGTATACGAGATCTGATTTCCGGCAGGGGATAAGGTGTTCCAATTCCTTCTGCTCTTAATTTGAACAATAAAGGTGTTAATATTTTGGTAACCGGAGACACGCAAAATTAATTTTTATCAGAATAGATAAGAAAGATACACCTGTCAGCACTCTTAATGTCCGCAATGTCCGCAAACTCTTTAGCTGTCCACTCAATTCTGAACCCACCAGTGAATATACGTCCCGGACCACCGGGTATTACCATCACAGGTTATAGGTCTGTGGGGCCAAGATTGGTGGGGATCCCACCAAAGTTTTGTCTTACGGCTAGCCCATGACTCCACAACTCAAGATGTGACGGCTTATATTCAAAGCAAAATAAAAGCCGTTGATTTTAAGGTGAAAACTTACCTTCTCTTATGCCAGGGAGATAGCTTCATTCAAAATAAGTGTCTCCCATATTCACTTTAACACCATTTGTTCGGCCAAATTTTGTCCGGAGCTTTGGTGGTGAGACAGTTTAAGGCAAAGAAGAAGACTAGAAGAGACCCCAATAACTCTGCCAACAAATCAGACCAATGCGCCCTCTTCGTCTTCCCGCTCTACCTCTACCCATCCAAAAAACTAGTAAATTCTCTGTTAGTGACCTATCAGAATGTTCGAGGCTAAGCTCGTAGTAAGCTCAGCATTATTTTCCAGGATAGTGTCGCATTTGCATCCCACATTATTGTGTTTACCGAGACCTGGTTAAAGCCGGACATTCTTAGTTCCAAAGTTTTGTACACAACTTTTAGAGAGGATCGTTCATCTCAACGTTCAGGAGGGGTTCTAATTGCTGGGGACTCAAACTTCACGTTCGAACTTTTCACAGTCCAGATTCAGCAGGAACTGGAATTCCTGTGTGTAAAACTGATTCATCCCGCTTTGTCAGTTTTTATAACTTGTTCGTATATTCCACCTTCTTTGGATGTCGCAATTTACGAGCAACATTTGTCCGCCTTAACCGCTATTTCTTCCTCGCTATCTGACAAAGATCACATGATAGTTCTTGGTGACTTAAACTTGCCAGGAATTGTTTGGTCTTCGGCAAATGAGTCTACTAGCCTGGTACCCATGGCACGTCATGACTTTGTTGACGGCTTTTATGTTAGTTTTAGCACCGAAAACAAACAAACAAACAAACAGCTGAAAACAAACAAGCAAACAGCTGAAAACAACGACAAAATTTCTAAGGCTGACGAACGTTTAACCCGAAAAAGATTGTTTTGTTAATTGACACTGCAAATCAGATATAACACCGGGATCACCAAATTTCAAGGGGAAATAACGGTTTTTTATCAAAGCTTGCAATATTTAGTCTTTCTCGTACTTATTGTCAGTAAAAAGGTACTCGTCCAGGGACACGAAACTGTTAAAAAAAACTGTCGTGTGCAGCGCCTGACCCGAAACCCGAGTGCGAGAACACGAACGAAAAGAAAAACAGGGTTGCTGCTCAGCCACAGACGCTTACGTCTCATTTTTTTTTTGGCATTTTAGTGAGCAGACCGTTCTCAAAAATTGTATTGAACATATTTTACGAGCTTTGGTTTTTATCCCCAGTTGGAAGAATAATTATATTATATAATTCGAATTAAAGGAACATATATAACATATATAGATCTGATCGACCATCTCGAGGTGGCGGCGTCCTAATTGCTGTTCGTTCCGATTTAACTTCCCAACTCTTTTCCATCGATGAGCTCAATACTATTGAAATTATCGTAGTTAAAATTCGTCTGTGTTCTTTTAATTTATTCATATCATGCTCTTACATCTCACCGTCTTCTTAATTTACAACTTATATGCTTCACGCCGCCCATCTCCAGTCCGTTTTGTCTCAGCTTAGTGATTCTGATCGTTTTATTGTCCTCGGTGATTTTAATCTGCCTAATGTTACTTGGTCCCCATCCAATGACTCAAACTTAATGTTCCCATCTTCACTTCCGATGCTTCGAGCACTTTGGTATGTCGAGGATCAGCTCTATCATTCCACGAAGTTCCATACCATCCCACACTTTCAATTGATTTCATGTTACCATCTTCAAGCCCTATAAAGTCGTTTATTAAGCCTTCGAATATCTATTGCTTCAAGAAGGCTGATTTTCTCTCCTTGAATACTGCCCTATCTCAGATGGATTGGTCATTCCTTGACGATTACCAGGAAATTGAGTCTGCCACGAATGCATACCATAGCTCTATTTTTTCCATCTTTCCCATGCATGTTCCTTTAGTCACCCCCTCCAGAAATCTTTCTAGTCCTATCTGGTTCACCCCGAGATTAATAAACCTGAAGAATTTAAAATCCCGTATGTACAAGGAGTTTAAAAAATCCGGTTTGCAATCAGACTTTTCGAAGTACTCAATTGCAAAATCGAAATTTTCCTTATTTAATACATTGTGCTACAACAGATACTTGACCAAATGCAAGCTTAACTTGAAACGCGACCCTAAACCATTCTTCAGGTTTGTTAATTCTAAACGTAAATCTTCCCGATTTCCTTCTTCTTTGCACTTAAATGGTAGTTATGCTGATAGGGATTGCGATATTGCTGATCTGTTCGCTTCCTTTTTCCAACGTTGCTACTCTGTCCCGTCTATTAACTTTCCCTCTATCCTAGCCTCATCGAACAACTTTAATAGTAGTTACTCTGATCCTATCCCTATAAATAGTTCTAACTGTATCCTTCCCCCCTTCATCGACTATGATGGTCTCTTAACAAATTTAAAATCGTGCAAGTTTTCGTTCTCCACTGAGTCAGACTCGGTTCCGAGTGCTGTTCTTAAACTTTGTGCAGAATCTCTTTGTGTGCCTCTCCTAAAACTTTTCTTTCTATACTGGACTAATTCTTACCTTTGTAACCGTTCTCAACGTGTCTGCTTTAACTCCTCTCTCTCTCTAAACCTGTTATTGTCTCATCGGGGGTTCCTCAAGGTAGCCATCTGGGTCCCTTGCTATTTAAATCAAATGTTATCTCATTCCCGTGTCCTAATGTATGCTGATGACGTTAAGCTATGTTTTTCCTACAGTGACCCCCTACAACGCCTCTTCAAAGTTAACGACTTGGGCATTACCTTTGTACCTAATCTATGTTTTAACTCTCATATCTCTTCTATCTCTAACAAAGTCAAAGGAGTCCTTGGATTTGTCAAAAGATGGTCTAAGGAATTTACAGACCCGTATACTACAAAACTTCTGTATGTTTCTCTGGTCCGGCCTATCTTGGAATATGGTTCTTGTGTCTGGTCTCCTCACTACCAAAAATTTCAGGATATGCTCGAACTAGTAAAAAAACAGTTCCTCATCTTTGCTTTCGCGGACTCAATTGGGACCATTCGATCCATCTCCCTTCTTATGAAAGTAGGTTGCGCTTAATTAACCTCCACTCTCTTAAATCCCGTAGAATCTGTCAAGGAGCTCTCCTCCTCCATAAGCTTCACTCTGGTGAGGTCGAATCGACTGCCCTCATCAGCTTTATTAGTATTGCTGTTCCTTTCCGCCCGACTAGGGATTACTTTCCTCTTTATCTCCAACTCTGTCTTTCTCACTACTCGGGCTATGAATCTTTCCGTAGCCTTTGCCGTAACTATAACTAATTTTTCCATCTGTTTTCCTTTGATACTAGTTTTAATATGCTCAAAATGATCTTAATCAATAACTTAATTTAATTAAAATAGCTTAAATTGGCATCCGTTGTCTAATTTGAGCTGACATTGTACTGTGAGTGGCTTTGACAGCAGCTTCCTCAGTCTAGCCGTTTCAGGCACCTTCTCAATTCAGAGGTTTCTCCATTAGCTGCGCTGTTCCTTACGTATTTCCTTCTTGTACTTCCTTAGTAGAGTCTTGTATTCCTCGTTGATGTTCTCATCGCTCGCTAGTTTAGCAAGCTTTAAAAAGTCCATGAGGTTATTTTTTTATATGTTTTTTTTTTCTTTAGGACGTTGACATGCAATGACTGCACCATCAAGTGGCCCAAGCGACACCAGCCGATGTCTGATACGCGCGGATCCCAGGCAAGAAAGCAGCCCACCTCCCGCCCAACTGACCGAGGGGCGCTGCCGCTTAACGCGCGACTCGTTAACCGAACCGATCGTGGAAAGATGGATGCATGAAAGATAGGTGTTAGACTAGTGTTTGAGGAAAAGTAGAACTAATCTAACTAAAGAAACGAAGTAATTACTAATTACGGGAAAGATATAAGAGTATCAGTAATTTAAGACTAGGAAGGGAGTTAGTGGTAGATATAATATGATAGAGGGAATTATAGTCCGAGCATGGGACCCTAAATGGTTCATGCAAGGAGTAATTCGATCTACAAAGCGGAAGAAGCAAGGGTGTATAGTTCCTAGTGCTTCTCATAGGAATCGTGAAGTTTATGCGGCTCTACAGGTCAGGGCTACCCACGTCAATCTTGATCAAGTTGTGCACAAAAATCACACCCAGCATTTTCCGACGATTAGCTGAGGTTGGAAGGTTTATTAAGAGCAATCTATAAGAGTAAGACGGCAGTCTCACACTTGCATCCCAGTTGAGGCCGCGAAAAGCAGAAAGTAAAAATTTTTTCTGAACTGATTCTATACGGTCCTGACGTACGTTGTACTGAGGGCATCATACACAGGAGCCGTATTCTAAAATCGGACGAACCAGAGAGGTGAAGAGAGTCTTTGTTATAAAGGGGTCGTCAAATTCCTTTGACCACCTCTTTATAAACCCAAGCACGCCCATGGCCTTATTCACCATGGTGGAAATGTGTTCTGAAAACTTTAACATGGGATCTAATAGAACACCAAGAACTTTGTAGAATTTTGTAGAGAGAGGTCCCGATTCCACCAGAGTGGTTTGGACTTCTTCCTTGTTCTAGAGGGTGGGCATGCTGTGTGGTATGCCTCAAGCAGTTTCGTAGATAGGGTCTCTAGGGACTCCTCTATGTCCTCCGTAGATTTTACTGAGCCCGGGATCACGAGTTTCGAAGTGACTGTCTTTCTAGACTTTTCCCAGTTTGTGTTCCGGGGGTTTCTATAGACTATCACTTTCGGAGTGTATTCAAATTCGCACTTGAATTGAATGTACCTGTGGTCTGAGAAGGAAGGTCTTTCAAGGACCCTACATCCAGATATGTAGGTACTCTTTCCCGTTACGGGAGTTAGAACTAGCACATTTGACGAGGTGGGACCCACGTAGGTGTGTTCCTCTCTTACATTTGCTTCATCTATGTTATTTGTTAATATAAAGTCTAACAGTGACTCACCTCGGTTGTTAATGTCGGGGCTTCCCCACACGCTGTGGTGGTCATTAGCGTCCGTGCCAACGATCAGTTTGTTGTCTTTGGAGTCGGCTTCTGCCACCAGACTCTTTAGTGACAGACTCCTTCTTCTGGCGGTGTAGACCTGTCGTGTGCCATGTAGCAGGCTACCAAAAGTCGCTTCTTCTCAATTTCCAGCATAACTACTGTAAGGTCGTGTGTGCTGTAATGAGACGTGGATTCCTTTTCGTACTAGTACGACAGTACTATTCCTGCTTACCGGTGTTTTGTAGAATGAAGTGTAATTTGAGAACTTGAGTCCGGCCACCGAATGTCCTGATGCAATCCAGGGCTCCTGGACCAAAGCTATGTTAGCGGGCCCTTGCTTCTTGGCAATATAGAGCTCTGCTGATGCTGTCTTGCTCTTATGCAAGTAGAGCTGCAGCACACTCAGTGTCATGAGCATCAGGCTCCCCTGCACTCGGCGGGTTGACTACAATGGTCAGGTCACCGTCCTCTTCTTCCAACGTGTCGCCTAGCACCAGACCGTGGGCGGCCTCTACAATGGTATCCAGACCGAAGTCCTTCTCCACTTCGCCTGCCTGCAGGGTGTGAGCGTCCTTCTCGTCGGGCTGACATTTTTTGAGGCGCAGGTAGACACTCCCCATGCCCCACTCCATTTTCCCGTATTTCTGGTACAGTTGGTCTTCCGTTGCTTTGTTTATCTGGAGGATCACATGCTGGCCCCCTGGTTGGGCAATGAGCTACCAGCATCCAGTCAGCAGTCGGTACGTCTAGGTTCTGCCACTAAGGGATCTTCAGCGCGCGGTCCCCTTGGATTGCGATGGGGAAGAGCACCTTCGCCTTTGGTATGGACGGGATTAGCTCCCTGTCCACCACCTCCAGCTTGGCTCCCTCCCACATCGCTTCCAGTTGGCAGACCGTTTGCGTCAGCCACTTCAGCGTCGGGTCATCCATTTCAGGATTTTTACTCCATTCAGCCACCCAGCACCATCGAAGGTGGGCATGAATGCTGTTGGGTTCTCCTTCATCCGTGTAAACAGGGAGTCTACCAGCCGCGCATGGACCATTTTCCACTGCGCCGCTGTCATCCTCCCATTTTCATTACGTCTGTTGATAAGAGCTACGATCAGGTGTCTCTTGGACACATTACCGATCCTTACGCTTGACCCCTGCTTTGCCTGTTTAGGTGGAGGTTCCGCTCTCTTGGGCCCGCATTGCCGCTTGCCGGAGTGACGGCACTATCGGTCGAGCGCTGCCTTTTTGTAGCAAGAAACTCTTCCACCTTGCTGGCATGCTGACTCGTCGATGCCTTAATCTGTGGCACCTGCGCGTAGTACTTACGACCCTCCTCTATCTTCAGCTCGGCCCAAGGTAGCTGGGATTTTTCATCCTGGGAGATAGCCTTGCTTGGAGCCTGCCAACTATTTTGAGGGCCGCGAAAACGGCACCTGCGCGGCTTGCAGGATTGCAGCCACGATTCCCACCGACTTTTGGGTTGACATCCCAACCCGTGCTTCATACTTCTTATCTTCCATATTTGGCCCTAAGGCCCCATACGTGGTTGATGTTTTTCGGGGGACCACCCCCTAGCGTTTTAGGCCTACCCACCAGGCACCTCTAGCCATAGCCCTTACCCCACTCCCCCGACTCGAGGTCGAGAAGACGCTGGGCCATTGCCTTAGCTAGACAATGCATTGCCTCTGACGGAACAAGCGACAGTGCATTACACTTTTCAGGGATAACGCAGTGCCCATTGCCCAGACGGCACCCTCGTGGAGAGTTCAGCTAGAGGAAAACTAGGCGAAAGCCAGCCAATTAATTCATTAAAAGTTGTTCAGGCGCTGCGCTTTGCCTCCGGAATAACACCAGACCCGAAACTAAACGAAATCTTAAGGGTCAGAAAAGCCAAATCAGCTCGCCCTTACGCTGACCCCACCATAATAATTAAATTCAACAACGCAACCGATAACTTAATTCGTTCGAGCTGCAGGCGAGCTTAGGCGGGCACTAAGTTTAGGCATTAAGCCTTCAGTTGGTTGGCCTTGATTCAACAGCTCCAATCTACTTGAACGAGCAGCTTACGAATGAGGGACTTGCTATATTTAGAGAGACAATAAAAGTGAAGAAGCAAAAGCTTCTAACAGCAGTTTTCTGGCGTCGCGCAGAGGCTTTTGTAAAACAAAACAGGTGATCTGCGTTGATAGTTTTTAAAAACTCTCACAAATGCAGAGCGCACAGGCCATCGAGAGCGCTTCGGATCAATGCCAATTTTTATCCAGAAAAAAAGCTGATTCTGGATGGAATCACCGCCAAAAAAAAGCTCAATATTTTCTAAATAAAGCGTAAGAAAAAAAGTTTTTTTTTGTAAAATTTTCGTACGACATGTTCGTACCGATCATGAGAAAATAATTTGAAGAGACTTTGTATTCAAAGCAGCATTTGCCCAGTCTTCGCAAGCCATATCACTCTGTTATATAAAGAAAATAACACTACTCAACAGAATTCAACTTTTTTTTTCGCTGTCGCACAAAAGGACTTTATCTGATGGATTTAAAGATTTAAAATTTTTAAAGAATTATGTTTTTTTTATAGTTTAGTTTATTTAGGAATTTTTAAAAATTTGGTATTCTTCTTCAGAGGTAGCGCTTCTATTTTTCATATAACTTAAGTGTCTTAGCTGAATTGCAGCTCTGAAAAGCTCACAAAGCAGCTATAAATTCAACCCAGACACTTTGTACCTGCAGTTTAACGGCTGGAAGATATAAAGATTTCAAATTCAAATTTCATAATTTTTTGCGGTATTTTTCCCCGAAATATTGACTTTGAAATCTAAGGAAAAGTCGAAAATATTTAATGGCTAAGAATTTTTAGTTAAAGATAGACACATTAATTAGGCGTCGTATAATTTATCGTTTGTAAGAATCGATGAATAAACGGCTAAGTTACAGTCGTTTGACCAAACCTACAAACGCCGTTTGGCACCATCCCAAATGCCATTTTACCGTTAGAAACGTTTACAAAAACAGATTTTTCTATTTATGTAGGAAAAAAAACGGTTATACGTCGGCTAACCGGATTTATCGGCGAAATTTGCAGTTATTGTATTCTTGCAGTAGCTACAATAGACCCTTTTATCGTCCTGGTCATCCCATCATATTCTTCATCCAAGCATCACGGCGAAATTTGTTCCCGAAAAAATCCCACTTAAAGCACCGCGGAAACTAAAAATTACTGTCGAACTCCATATAAAAAAAACTGGGCCAAGAATTTTTCAGTATCCAGCAAGATAAACGAAATCCACGAATTCTTATCGATAGTTGGTCTATCGACACGATTGTGGACTGAGAGAACAGCTGATATTCCCGCCAGGAATATGTATATATATACCTTTTATTACTAAAATAAAAGTGAAAGGTGGAGGCATAATCTGTGCGCCAAACCAAAAAGAGATACGCAAATTTCCAACGCGAGGAGAAGATTGCTTTAATGAAAGCAGTTGAGACAAGACAATGTCTTTGCCGGATCATGGAAAATAAGGAGTTTGATCATTTTGACATTTTGGCGCCTCTGACTGCGCTGTACTTCGCTTTCCTATTTTTTGGCAATATTTTATGCTGCCACCAACACAATCACTTCATCGTTAGACTTATATATTTTCCTTTTTTAAGTTCAGTTGAATTTTTTAAATTGGCGCTGTTTTTATAAAAACAGCTGATTCATGAGAGTGGAAAATCACCTTTTTAGGTTCTTGGTCACACTATTTCAGTTAAGTGCCACACAACCGAAATAAAGAGCATATTCCTATCAGTAATTTTCCGCGGTGCTGGAGACAAGCCTTAAGCAGCGCACTATTTATAGTGATTGTGATGACAGTTTGCGTAAAGTAGTGGTGGTGACATTGGCAAGTATCGATATAAACGTAAGATAGAACTGACACTCTTGCACACATTTGGTATATTTCTACCAAAACTAGTATACTTTTTTTTTAATACTGTGAGAGTAAATAAAACTGTTGTACTGCCACTTCTCTTTATTCTTCTGTACCTCTCGCTTCCGATGCCACGCCAAAAGTGCTCGAGCGTCGGTCTACACATTTGTAATGTGGCCGTATATCTAGTATTCTTATAGTATATATTGTTATAGTGTATTATAGTATCTTATGTACTAGTTTTGCCGTATTGGCTGGATTAGGTATCCTACCACAACTCGGCCATCCTGACGTCTGGATCACCTGATCCATTTGACGATGAGGGAATTATATTGTGGTTTACAATTTTTCCGTTAAATATATTATACATTTTTCTTAAGTATTACCCTTTATTTCTATTGCCTATCCAGTGTTTTATGTTTTGTATACTCCAAACACCTTGATACGGGTTACGGGAGACTTGAAAGCCTTCTACATCTTTTAACAAAAACCTATCATTTTTTAAGACCTTTTCGGTGACATAAGGGCCTTTGTTCTTTGGGATTAATTTTTAGATGCTCCTACCGTGCAATCAAAGTTTTTAACCATAACATAATCTCCTTCCTTGTATTCTGTAGGCTTCTTTAAGTTTTTTCATAATGCTTTTTGTTGCGTGCTTGAGCTATCTCAATATTTTTCGTCGCTTCCTCTCTTAACTCTGTTAAATCTTTGTTTTCTTGTACTTCATTTAACTCTTCTAACTTTTCTTTTAGCTCGTCTATTACTTTTCCTCTTTGTTCTATGCCGAATAATAGCTTACAAGGCACTTGTTTTGTGCTCTTATGCTGTGTGTTATTTAATGCATATTCCACTTTGTCTATCACTGTATCCCAATGTATACTCTTTTCTGGTTCAACTAATTTCGCTATCATTGGCCCGAGGCTTCTATTAACTCTTTCCATCTGACCATTTGCGGTGATCCTGTTGCGATTTTGATGTGTTTAATATCTGTCTCTATCATGAACTCGTTGAACTCGTTTGATGTGAAGCAACTTCCTCGATCTGAAATGATGCATTTGGGCTTGCTGTATGCTCTAAAATAGTCTTTTAATGACACGATGACCTCCCGTGTATTTGTTGTTTTTGTTGCGCATAAACGCATGAACTTTGTAAAAGCATCAACCACTACTAAGATGTGCTTCTTTGATCTTCCCGAATCCACCGGACCGTAATGATCGATGTGGATTATTTCAAACGGCTTATTTCCTTTTAGAATGGTGTGTAGGAATCCTTCTTTACCTGATTTCGGCGAAAATGCGACACATTTCAAGCAATTTTCGATATGACCGGAACATTTTTCTTTGACGTTTGGAAACCAATAGCTTTTTGCTATTATATTCATCATTTTGTCTCTACCTATATGTCCTATTTCGTTATGATATTTATATGGTGGTCTTCCATTTCTGTTGGAACATGAAATAACAATCTTTCGTCGTTCGTTTTCCTGTAAACCACACCATTTATCATTTCGAAAAGCTTGTGTTCATTTTCTTCTAGCTGTTGCTTGATTTTTTTAGTTATTTGATCCTTGGCTTGGCAAATAACTAAGTTGTCTTCAAACGTGTTTGTTTCTACTATGAGAATATTTGTGCATCTACTAAGCGCATCTACGTGTTGCATTTTGCTGCCTTCTCTATGGGTCAGTTAAGAATCATAATTTTGTAGCTCTAAAGCCCATCTAGCAATACGCGGGTTGAGTTCAATTTTGTTGAGTGTTAGCGTAAGGAAATTACAGTCAGTAACAATCTTGAAACGTTTTCCATATAAATATATACGAAACCTGCGTAATGCGTGAATAATTGCCATTGTTTCCAGCTCAAAGCTGTGATATTTTGATTCCGCTGCAGTAGTTCGCTTAGAAAAATAAAAAATTGGATGAAGTCTTCCATCGTCTTTCTTTTGAAATAATACTGCCCCGAAACCAAGAGCGCTTGCATCACAGTGTAATTCTATCTCGTCTTTGTGATTATAAATGGCTAAATGGGTACCTGTATTAATCATTCTTTAAGCATCGTGAAGCAATCTAATTCGTTTTTTCCAAATTGGAATTTCGTATCTTTTCTCAAAAGATCGTAAAGCGGTTTGGCGACAGTTGAAAAATCTTTTATAAATCTCCTGAAGTATGAGCATAGACCGAGAAAACTGTGCACTACCTGAACCTTATCTGGGATTGGAAAAATTTTGATTGCTTCTACTCCTTTGTCATCTGCTTTAATACTTTGCCCATTTATTATAAGTCCCAAATATTTGACGTTTGATTGTAAAAACTCTCATTTGTCAATTCGCAACTCTAACTTGTTTTTCGCTAACCTAATAAAGACTTCCTTAAGCGTTTGTAAGTGTTCCTGTGTACTTCTGCTGGCAATCATAATGTCGTCCATGTAGACAATGACTTTGTCATCTCTAATTAAATCATCGAATATTTTGTTAATGAACCTTTGAAACACTGCTGAAGCCGTTTTTAAACCCTGCGGCATTCTGAGGAACTCGAATTGTCCTAAAGGTGTCACAAACGATGTATATTTAATCGATTCCTCATTAACAAACACGTGAATATAACCATTTTTGAGATCGAGCTTTGTAAAGACTGTTTTGTTAGCTAATTTGTCGAGCAAATCATCGATGAGGGGTATTGGATAGTTGATCAAAGTCTTGTTAAGTTTTCGGAAATCTACACATAACCTCAAATCACCTGTTTTCTTTTTAACTAATACGATAGGTGAAGCGTATTCGGAATCGCTTGTTCGTATTATCCCTTTTTTTATATATTCATCTAACAGTTTTTGCAGTTTATCTTTTTCGCTGTATGAAAGTCTCCTTGAAGCACAACTATACGGTTTTGATTTTTTAAAATTAAGTTTTATCTCACATTTGACTAAAGGTTCCTTTGGCTTTACTGCATTTATATAATAGCGTTCGATTGTTTGTTTTAGTTGACATTTTAGCTTGTGACTAATATTTTCTCCGCATAGGTACTCAGCTTTTTCATCTTCCATATAATGAATGTTAAAAATGTCTGGAACTATCATATCATATCGTGTGTCCCCAGCTTTGCTTGTAACGATTTCGTCAATGATCCCAGCATCGTTATTAATGGAGTCATTAACAATTTCATTATTTTCTTTCCTAACGGTATCGGTAACAATTTCATCAACTTCATTACTAACTGAATCACTAATAATTTCATTAACCTCATTATTAACTGTGTCACTAACAATTTCATTAACATCATTACTAACTGTATCACTAACAATTTCATTAACATCATTACTAACTTTTCCATTGACACCTTCACCTTGACAACTTTTCATTATTTTGTATAATTATATGTTTCTTCCTTGTTTCGATTGATTGATTTGTAATTTGTCATTTTCAATCGGCATTATTAAATTATTACCTAATTGATCACTTGCTTTCGTATATACATCGTCTAAAGTAACCATTTGCAGAGTGCTTAGGTCCAAATTTAATTCGCATGCATTCATAAAATCTCTGCCCAGAACCACACCATGACTCATAGATTCGTTTGATACCACGTTTAAATGAAAATAACATTTTATTCTTCCTTTCAACACATAACATACGATTTTTCCAAAAATTTTCAACTGGCTTTTATTCAGCCCATAGTACGATTCATAAACTTGTTTTAAACTGATTTCGGTAGAGATTAAACTTTTCTTAATGAATGATATTGGACTCCCCGAGTCTATGAGGCACGCTGTAATTAATGGTGTTACTATGCTATTGCATAAGAAAATCTTACAGTATCTTACATAATTGTTGTTGGTTACGCTTTTTCTTTGCGGGCATTGTCCGACCAAGTGTCCGAATGCCCCACATCCGTAGCAGGATCCAGGCTCCCGAAACAGAGTTGGCTTGAAACAGAGTTGGCGAAATGACCTCGTGAGTTGCAATTGGCGCAGCGCAACTCCTTGTTAACTGCAGAATTTCCCATTCCTTGTAATGATATGGCATATTGTTTGCGCGCCGGAAGGCGAATCTCCGAGAATGTACGTAAAATTTGCTTCGGATCCGAGAAACACTGAATGCGGGCCTGATCTCGCAAGCTCGAAGACGGAATTCCTTCGATTATCTTTTCCGTTAATTCTTCTGTGTCTATGTTGATGTTTCTGGCCAGCATCATTTTTTCTTCGAAATATGTAACAAAATTTTCTTCTGGGCGCCATTGACGGTTTTGGAATTTAGCTCTTTGTTCTCCCTTTGTTGTGGTTGCTCCAAATGCCACACTCAATTGCTCGCATAGGTGATCAGCTGATTCCAAAATACGTGCGAAATCTGCATGGAGCCAGTTCTGAGCATTTCCTTTGAGCTTGGCAATCAAGAGCATCCGTTTCATAGTGTTGTCTAGATTGTAGATTTGTGCAATATTATTCAGTTGAATGACCCAGTTTTCTGCGCACTGTGTTCCGTCGAATTCCATAGTTACTTCCTTTGCCAACGTTAGCGCTGCTGTGTCCCCATGTGTTGTTTACTTTTGTGTCCGGTTGTTTTACAACACTGTTTGCATCGTTGTCTTCTCCATCACTGATGTCAAAAGTGCTTCTAACATTGGTGCTGTTAGCGCAGCCACTGCTGTTGACTGCGGTGTTGCTAGGGGTGTTGCTGTTGACTGCGGTGCTGTTTTCGAACTCCATGTTTCCGGTGATGACGTCATTGGTTTGGCCGACATGTGCGATTTTGTTTATTTCTTCATGAATTTTCTGCAGCATGGCTTTGCTTGCTTCTACCTCTGCGCGCAATCTCATCAGGGCGTCGTTTTCGGCTTCCACTGTGTTCGGCTGTTCAATGCTAGGCTCCTCTTGCATGTCCTGCATCGACAGTGCCTCCTCTTCCACGACAGACTGTTCCGTTTGGCTGATTGAATCCTCCGGTGGATCGCCACGTGCGCTTGTAGTGACTGCGCGTATGCGTGCAACCAGTTCAGCTTTCGTGCCTTGGGTTGGTAGTCCTATTCCGGACAGCCACCTCTTTAGTTGCACTACCGAGAATCGATTCAGTTCAATGTCGCACATTGTGAGTAGGGCCCACTTCTGAATTTGTGAGAGTAAATAAAACTGTTGTACTGCCACTTCTCTTTATTCTTCTGTACCTCTCGCTTCCGATGCCACGCCAAAAGTGCTCGAGCGTCGGTCTACACATTTGTAATGTGGCCGTATATCTAGTATTCTTATAGTATATATTGTTATAGTGTATTATAGTATCTTATGTACTAGTTTTGCCGTATTGGCTGGATTAGGTATCCTACCACAACTCGGCCATCCTGACGTCTGGATCACCTGATCCATTTGACGATGAGGGAATTATATTGTGGTTTACAATTTTTCCGTTAAATATATTATACATTTTTTCTTAAGTATTACCCTTTATTTCTATTGCCTATCCAGTGTTTTATGTTTTGTATACTCCAAACACCTTGATACGGGTTACGGGAGACTTGAAAGCCTTCTACATCTTTTAACAAAAACCTATCATTTTTTAAGACCTTTTCGGTGACATAAGGGCCTTTGTTCTTTGGGATTAATTTTTTAGATGCTCCTACCGTGCAATCAAAGTTTTTAACCATAACATAATCTCCTTCCTTGTATTCTGTAGGCTTCTTTAAGTTTTTTTCATAATGCTTTTTGTTGCGTGCTTGAGCTATCTCAATATTTTTCGTCGCTTCCTCTCTTAACTCTGTTAAATCTTTGTTTTCTTGTACTTCATTTAACTCTTCTAACTTTTCTTTTAGCTCGTCTATTACTTTTCCTCTTTGTTCTATGCCGAATAATAGCTTACAAGGCACTTGTTTTGTGCTCTTATGCTGTGTGTTATTTAATGCATATTCCACTTTGTCTATCACTGTATCCCAATGTATACTCTTTTCTGGTTCAACTAATTTCGCTATCATTGGCCCGAGGCTTCTATTAACTCTTTCCATCTGACCATTTGCGGTGATCCTGTTGCGATTTTGATGTGTTTAATATCTGTCTCTATCATGAACTCGTTGAACTCGTTTGATGTGAAGCAACTTCCTCGATCTGAAATGATGCATTTGGGCTTGCTGTATGCTCTAAAATAGTCTTTTAATGACACGATGACCTCCCGTGTATTTGTTGTTTTTGTTGCGCATAAACGCATGAACTTTGTAAAAGCATCAACCACTACTAAGATGTGCTTCTTTGATCTTCCCGAATCCACCGGACCGTAATGATCGATGTGGATTATTTCAAACGGCTTATTTCCTTTTAGAATGGTGTGTAGGAATCCTTCTTTACCTGATTTCGGCGAAAATGCGACACATTTCAAGCAATTTTCGATATGACCGGAACATTTTTCTTTGACGTTTGGAAACCAATAGCTTTTTGCTATTATATTCATCATTTTGTCTCTACCTATATGTCCTATTTCGTTATGATATTTATATGGTGGTCTTCCATTTCTGTTGGAACATGAAATAACAATCTTCCGTCGTTCGTTTTCCTGTAAACCACACCATTTATCATTTCGAAAAGCTTGTGTTCATTTTCTTCTAACTGTTGCTTGATTTTTTTAGTTATTTGATCCTTGGCTTGGCAAATAACTAAGTTGTCTTCAAACGTGTTTGTTTCTACTATGAGAATATTTGTGCATCTACTAAGCGCATCTACGTGTTGCATTTTGCTGCCTTCTCTATGGGTCAGTTAAGAATCATAATTTTGTAGCTCTAAAGCCCATCTAGCAATACGCGGGTTGAGTTCAATTTTGTTGAGTGTTAGCGTAAGGGAATTACAGTCAGTAACAATCTTGAAACGTTTTCCATATAAATATATACGAAACCTGCGTAATGCGTGAATAATTGCCATTGTTTCCAGCTCAAAGCTGTGATATTTTGATTCCGCTGCAGTAGTTCGCTTAGAAAAATAAAAAATTGGATGAAGTCTTCCATCGTCTTTCTTTTGAAATAATACTGCCCCGAAACCAAGAGCGCTTGCATCACAGTGTAATTCTATCTCGTCTTTGTGATTATAAATGGCTAAATGGGTACCTGTATTAATCATTCTTTAAGCATCGTGAAGCAATCTAATTCGTTTTTTCCAAATTGGAATTTCGTATCTTTTCTCAAAAGATCGTAAAGCGGTTTGGCGACAGTTGAAAAATCTTTTATAAATCTCCTGAAGTATGAGCATAGACCGAGAAAACTCTGCACTACCTGAACCATATCTGGGATTGGAAAAATTTTGATTGCTTCTACTCCTTTGTCATCTGCTTTAATACTTTGCCCATTTATTATAAGTCCCAAATATTTGACGTTTGATTGTAAAAACTCTCATTTGTCAATTCGCAACTCTAACTTGTTTTTCGCTAACCTAATAAAGACTTCCTTAAGCGTTTGTAAGTGTTCCTGTGTACTTCTGCTGGCAATCATAATGTCGTCCATGTAGACAATGACTTTGTCATCTCTAATTAAATCATCGAATATTTTGTTAATGAACCTTTGAAACACTGCTGAAGCCGTTTTTAAACCCTGCGGCATTCTGAGGAACTCGAATTGTCCTAAAGGTGTCACAAACGATGTATATTTAATCGATTCCTCATTAACAAACACGTGAATATAACCATTTTTGAGATCGAGCTTTGTAAAGACTGTTTTGTTAGCTAATTTGTCGAGCAAATCATCGATGAGGGGTATTGGATAGTTGATCAAAGTCTTGTTAAGTTTTCGGAAATCTACACATAACCTCAAATCACCTGTTTTCTTTTTAACTAATACGATAGGTGAAGCGTATTCGGAATCGCTTGTTCGTATTATCCCTTTTTTTATATATTCATCTAACAGTTTTTGCAGTTTATCTTTTTCGCTGTATGAAAGTCTCCTTGAAGCACAACTATACGGTTTTGATTTTTTAAAATTAAGTTTTATCTCACATTTGACTAAAGGTTCCTTTGGCTTTACTGCATTTATATAATAGCGTTCGATTGTTTGTTTTAGTTGACATTTTAGCTTGTGACTAATATTTTCTCCGCATAGGTACTCAGCTTTTTCATCTTCCATATAATGAATGTTAAAAATGTCTGGAACTATCATATCATATCGTGTGTCCCCAGCTTTGCTTGTAACGATTTCGTCAATGATCCCAGCATCGTTATTAATGGAGTCATTAACAATTTCATTATTTTCTTTCCTAACGGTATCGGTAACAATTTCATCAACTTCATTACTAACTGAATCACTAATAATTTCATTAACCTCATTATTAACTGTGTCACTAACAATTTCATTAACATCATTACTAACTGTATCACTAACAATTTCATTAACATCATTACTAACTTTTCCATTGACACCTTCACCTTGACAACTTTTCATTATTTTGTATAATTATATGTTTCTTCCTTGTTTCGATTGATTGATTTGTAATTTGTCATTTTCAATCGGCATTATTAAATTATTACCTAATTGATCACTTGCTTTCGTATATACATCGTCTAAAGTAACCATTTGCAGAGTGCTTAGGTCCAAATTTAATTCGCATGCATTCATAAAATCTCTGCCCAGAACCACACCATGACTCATAGATTCGTTTGATACCACGTTTAAATGAAAATAACATTTTATTCTTCCTTTCAACACATAACATACGATTTTTCCAAAAATTTTCAACTGGCTTTTATTCAGCCCATAGTACGATTCATAAACTTGTTTTAAACTGATTTCGGTAGAGATTAAACTTTTCTTAATGAATGATATTGGACTCCCCGAGTCTATGAGGCACGCTGTAATTAATGGTGTTACTATGCTATTGCATAAGAAAATCTTACAGTATCTTACATAATTGTTGTTGGTTACGCTTTTTCTTTGCGGGCATTGTCCGACCAAGTGTCCGAATGCCCCACATCCGTAGCAGGATCCAGGCTCCCGAAACAGAGTTGGCTTGAAACAGAGTTGGCGAAATGACCTCGTGAGTTGCAATTGGCGCAGCGCAACTCCTTGTTAACTGCTGAATTTCCCATTCCTTGTAATGATATGGCATATTGTTTGCGCGCCGGAAGGCGAATCTCCGAGAATGTACGTAAAATTTGCTTCGGATCCGAGAAACACTGAATGCGGGCCTGATCTCGCAAGCTCGAAGACGGAATTCCTTCGATTATCTTTTCCGTTAATTCTTCTGTGTCTATGTTGATGTTTCTGGCCAGCATCATTTTTTCTTCGAAATATGTAACAAAATTTTCTTCTGGGCGCCATTGACGGTTTTGGAATTTAGCTCTTTGTTCTCCCTTTGTTGTGGTTGCTCCAAATGCCACACTCAATTGCTCGCATAGGTGATCAGCTGATTCCAAAATACGTGCGAAATCTGCATGGAGCCAGTTCTGAGCATTTCCTTTGAGCTTGGCAATCAAGAGCATCCGTTTCATAGTGTTGTCTAGATTGTAGATTTGTGCAATATTATTCAGTTGAATGACCCAGTTTTCTGCGCACTGTGTTCCGTCGAATTCCATAGTTACTTCCTTTGCCAACGTTAGCGCTGCTGTGTCCCCATGTGTTGTTTACTTTTGTGTCCGGTTGTTTTACAACACTGTTTGCATCGTTGTCTTCTCCATCACTGATGTCAAAAGTGCTTCTAACATTGGTGCTGTTAGCGCAGCCACTGCTGTTGACTGCGGTGTTGATAGGGGTGTTGCTGTTGACTGCGGTGCTGTTTTCGAACTCCATGTTTCCGGTGATGACGTCATTGGTTTGGCCGACATGTGCGATCTTGTTTATTTCTTCATGAATTTTCTGCAGCATGGCTTTGCTTGCTTCTACCTCTGCGCGCAATCTCATCAGGGCGTCGTTTTCGGCTTCCACTGTGTTCGGCTGTTCAATGCTAGGCTCCTCTTGCATGTCCTGCATCGACAGTGCCTCCTCTTCCACGACAGACTGTTCCGTTTGGCTGATTGAATCCTCCGGTGGATCGCCACGTGCGCTTGTAGTGACTGCGCGTATGCGTGCAACCAGTTCAGCTTTCGTGCCTTGGGTTGGTAGTCCTATTCCGGACAGCCACCTCTTTAGTTGCACTACCGAGAATCGATTCAGTTCAATGTCGCACATTGTGAGTAGGGCCCACTTCTAAATTTGTGAGAGTAAATAAAACTGTTGTACTGCCACTTCTCTTTATTCTTCTGTACCTCTCGCTTCCGATGCCACGCCAAAAGTGCTCGAGCGTCGGTCTACACATTTGTAATGTGGCCGTATATCTAGTATTCTTATAGTATATATTGTTATAGTGCATTATAGTATCTTATGTACTAGTGTTGCCGTATTGGCTGGATTAGGTATCCTACCACAATACTTTTCTTTTTTACAAGTGGCACCGTGCTGATACATACTTTGTGCTACCATGGGAGTTGTCGTTGCTGCGTAGTTGATCGCCCTTCTCGAGAGCCAAGGAGTAGACACCACTCCCATTAGTAATACAACGACGACCATGGTGTAGGTTGTTGCATTGTGTATCTTCATTCCAGTTCTCATTCTGCCGAGTTCCATGTTCGTCTTGATGTCTTCCATCTTCAGCTCCTGTACCCCTAATTCTTGGGTCGTTCTGTTATTTTTAATCGACCTTATTCGGGGAATTTACAAAACTAATAGTTTTGTGTCCAATTGTTCCACCGCCTCATATTGGATATTATTAATTGTTACTCCGCATTCTTCGAAGATTATTATTGCTGACCCGTCGGATGACTTCTCTGGTCCGAAATCCGTCTGTACTCTAACCTTTTTACCGTTAAAAATTGCGATGTAGCCTTTCTCGGGTTCGAAGATCTCTCTGCGAAATCCTACATTCTTGTCTCCATTCCGCCGCTTTCCCCTGTATAAGATTCCTCAGGCATACTTCATTTACCCAGTCTACAATTCTATCGTGTTTACAAAGTTAAAGTTTTCTTATTTGATTTTATTTCTTTGTATAATAATACATTAGTTTCTCATTAAGGCCTGTATCCAGCACCGTGAAATTTTACTGCACGGAAACTGTTCATTATTTCGGATGTGTGGAACTCGAATACAATAGTGTGACCAAGAGCCTAAAAAGTGATTTGCCACTCTCATGAATCAGCTGTGTTTTTTAAACAGCGCCAATTTTGAAAATTAAACTAATATTAAAAAAAGGAAGAAAAGTAATTCTGACGAAGAAGTGATTGTGTTGGTAGCGGCACATATTGCTGTAAGAAGAAGTACAGCACAGTTGGAGGCGCCAAAATGTCAAAATTATCAAAATGCTTATTTTCCGTGATCCGCTAAAGACATGGTACTGCCTCAACTGCTTGTATTAAAGCAATCCTCTACTCACTTTAAACATATGCATATCTCTTTTTGGTTTTGCGCACAAATTTTGCCCCCACCTTTCACTTTGACTTCAATAATAATAGGCACATATATTTTACTGGCACCCCTATCAGCTGTTCTCACAGTCCACATTCGTGTGAATATCGATAATATCGATAAAAATTCATGGATCCCGTTTACGTTGCTGGATACTGACTCCAGGAAAACACAAACGAAAAATTACTGGCCCCGTTTTTTTTATATGAAGTTTGGCAGTAATTTTTAGTTTCCGCGGTGCTGGATACCCAGCTTTATATGCTACAAAATTAGGTGCTATTACAAAATTCGGTTTTATTAATTGGTAATGATAACAATCTTAGTACCGAGTATGTTTCATTGGTACAAATCGGCACGTCTATCGAGAAAATTACATCATTATTGCCTTCAGCTGTAAGAACTCATACATGTGCTCTTCGTTTCTATCTACTCTCTTACTAGGTTTAGTTTCTCTTGAAGTGCTTAAATTAAATGCTTGGTGTCACCGTCCTCTTAAATCTCTTTGAGAGTCTGCTCCAAGTGCTCTACGCTTTCTATGTACTCCTCAGGGCGAACTATATGAACAAACGTTCTGTACGTTTGTATTTTCCTGGCTGGTTCCAACGTTATCTACGCGATCGGTTCATCGCTTTTTTATCTCCCTAATTTCAAATGTTCTCTTCGTCTCCGTCATCGCGACCCATCTGAAATAATCGTTATTCGTTATTCTTGGTCAATCTTCAAATTTTCTCTTTGTGAACTTTTTGTGGTTTAGTTGTTGTTACTGTTAAATTGTTGTCTGTCTGTACTTTGTGTTTTGTGAATCTGTGTGTTAGTTTATCTCTACTATTTTCTTTCCTAAAAATTGTTCCGTTTGGTTCCACCAGCACTGGTTCCTGCCTGTCTGTGTTCGCTGCCTCTATTCTCCTAATCTTCTCTCTTACTACTCTTTCTTTCACTTTGGGATACATTTCTGCTTGGATTGCATTAATTTTCTGAGGATAGTCGTGTTCGTTGTTAAATGACACGTTACTTAAGAAAATGTGCATTCTTCTTGTGAACAATTCGTGCGGAATGAGTTTTGTTGCCGAATGCATTATTTTAAGTTATAAACGCCTCAGCTAATATGTCATGTTTCACTTCTATTTTCCTTTCTTCTTTTGTTCCACAATTATTTTATATATTTTAGTTTTTGTCGAGTGCAGCCTCTCGACCGTTGTGTTGCTTGACGACTGTTGGAAAGAAGTCATATGCAACTCTACTTCGTATTGCTTGGAAAAGTCCTTGAACAGGTTTGATAAATACTCTACTCCCTGATCACAAACTATTTTGCTCCGAATCCCAAATAGTGTCATAAAGTTTTTTATCGACATGACTACATTTATACCATCTCTTGCCGGAATAGTATATCCCCAAGCGTATCTGGAGAACGTGTCAATGACCGTTAGTACGTATTTTTTGTTCACGAAATATAGGTATATGTGGAGTATCTCCATTGACCTTCCCGGGGTCTCTGTGACACTGTACTTGATCTTCTGGGGACTCCTATCATACTTCAACTTCAATTTGTCACAACTATTGAATGCTTGAGTTATTATCGGTTTCATGTGTGGGAAATACAGCTTTCTCTTCAGCTGCGCCAATGTTTCCTCTATACCTCTGTTGGTTGTTCTTTTCACCTTCACCGCTTTCTCTTGTAGCGCCCTATCTGTTACCTCTGGCAATATGATTGTGCATCTCACTACGTTATATATCTAGCTATACGCAAAATATTTGCATTACGCGTTCTGCACTACTATCACCAATTCTTCGGGAATGAAGATAGCCACCGTCCTATTTGGTTTAAGTACTTCCTTAAATGTTCGGCCTAATGCCTCTTCCTCAAACTTGTCCTCCGTCCATGTAATACTGACCTTGTTTCTGAACGGCACCTTCCTTTCTATCTTTGGTGGACTTCCTTTTTCTACCACTACCTGGATGTTATAGTCACTCAACGGTTTCTCAGATATGGGGAACCCGATGCGCAAGTCTTCTTCCGCCAAATGTATAGTTTCCCCATTCGATTCTACATCTGATACGTTCTCTATCATATTGAGTTCTGGCTGTACTCTACTCAGGGCGTCTGCTACTAGATTAAGAGAACCCTGTTTGTATACGATCTCATAATCGTATTCCAATAATAATATTCTCCATAGTACGCTGCAGAAGTTTGCGGCTGCCTTAACACCAGATTTGTCAGAAAAAAAGCTAAGTTGGCAGCAATGCTTCGGATTCAGCGGCTTGATAACTTTTCAAATGTATGTAATTAAGTTAGGTGTAATTGCCTTGGCAAAGATCAAATCCCACTGCAACCACCACCTTAGGAAGTCATTAGGCCTGATAATCTTCACCCCTGTCCCGATCATACATATGTATATCACATGGCAGTAGAACTCCTGAATACAGAATGAGTTTCCTAGCGGCTAAGGAGCTGGCCAAGGCGTTTGCGTTTAATCTCCCAGCGTGTGGAACAGTTTCAGCCGTAAGGGACATTAATACAGGCTATGCTAAGGCGTATCGTGAGTTTGGCAGCATACTAGAAAGAGTTAAGGTGTTCGAGAGCTGATCTTCGCACTGCAAAAAAATTAGGTTGGACATACACTTTTTCAAGGGAATTTTTCAAGAAACATTCAACAGACCAGGCCAGTATATTAATTCTCCACAGGGAAAAGAGGGCGCATTTGGCTAATAGCCTATTCACACTGAGCACCGTTTACCATCTATTTCCTAGACGGTGCGTAAGGTTTTGCCGTTCCGAAAATTTCTCAGTTTGTTCCACCGTCTATTTTAAATGTTCCTAAACCGCACGTTTCTATGCGATATTTAGCCGATGGTTTTCAAATGCGACTCTGAAAAATTGGCATTCACAACGAAAAAATGGAATTCACTGAGAATATGTAAGCAATGACTAACAAAAATAACTTATATTCTCCAGAAAATGTCAAGGAGCTAGGTGGTTTTTCAATAGCATTTGTAAAATTTTCAGTTAAAGATGCTATGATTCCTTTGCGAGAAGAATGCAAATAAATGGAATAAATTTGGAAGACTATGCTGGTAGAAGCTCAATAAACTATAGTTTATTAAGCTATTGTGCTTATTAAACATATTGTGCAGTATGCAACAGCACATTATTATTCCGCTGTAATCGCTATCTTTATCCTTTCGTACAGCAACATGATTAGTTGCTGCAAGAAAATATTTTGCTGTTGAACCATAGTTAAAACAATTGCAAAATCTTCCATATCCATTTTCCAAACAAAAATAACAAAAAATCTTCCGCTCAAAAACTCAGTTTTTGTTATTGTCATCAGCTGTTAGACGGTAAACGGTAGACGGTGCCAGTGTGAATCGGAGTTTCACCGTCTGTCAAAAATCCCAACGTTCCCCCTTAACGGACTCAGTGTGCAGAGGGTATAAGGAAGGCTTTGAGGTCTACTACACTGACGGGTCAGTGGCAGAGGGGCATTCAAATGCAGCGTTCTTGCATGATGGCTTCGTGGACAGCTATTACACGCACAAAACTCTATCCTCATTATCCGCCGAGCTGCTTGCCATTGAGAAGGCCCTGGATCACGCTGTCTCGAGCGGCTTTTCTCGTGTCGCGTTCCTGACGCACAGCAGAAACGGAGCTCTTATCCTGGCCAAGACCATTGAGGAGAACTCTATCGCCTACAAAATCAGAGAGATGATCACTACATACCTAGGCACACGAACATTCCTCAGAACACGTCAGTAGACTTTGCTGCCAAAGAAGCCCATAGACGCGGCAAATAAACAGTGGTAAAATGGCTCTGTGTTTCCTTCAAACTCATCCAAACCATGGTTTCCGAAAAAACACAAATTGAAAGCCGTTGCCGCTAAAAGAATCCACAGACTGCTCAGTGGTAACGCATTTGATAGGCACACTCTTGCCAAGATGCATGTAGTTCCTGATACATGCGTTAGTATCGATAACGCTTCGCATATAATATTTAATTGTACCAAGTACAACTCAACAAGACAAAACTTTCCATCTCTAAAAAATACAATACAAATTCTTTGAAAAAGAAAACATCGGCTAGTACCAAACATTAATTGACTTTGTTATGTATTAAAGAAATAAGAAATTATCAATAAGCAAAATCAGCCATTTGTATTGTATACACACTATTGTACACACTATTACACCCGAATGTATGTATGCCTTCTCTCTTCAAATAAAGTCAGTTCTATGCTAGTTCTTATCATGAACACAACTTTTTCTCCGTACTCAGACACAACATATTGGCGACGATGAAAAAAGTGCCTCAGAATCATCATTTTGAGTATTTCGTTTCGGTAGTCAAATAGAGATCGAACGCTTAAATAACAAAGAAAATATGGATACAACAAACATTAAAGAATGGCTAAAAAAACAACAAACATGGATGGAGCCTTTCTCGCAGAAAACAGTGCAGTTAATAGACCTGCAGGAACAACAGTTTGTCCGCCGTCCCCAAGTTTTAATAAGGGTCAACAAAATTAGGAGACGTATTTACAACAATTGGCGCAGCATTTCGCCGCGTACTCCGTTATCTCCGTTGAGAAGAAAAAAGCATATTTTCTGTAGTGGGTAGGCACACATGTTTTCGAACTTGTCAAGAATCTGTTCGGTAGCGAAAATTTTGACCAGCAGTCGTACGTGCAAATCACAGACAAATTAACAGAGCACTTCAATCAGAAGCGTCACATTGTTGCTGCTTGCTATAAATTTTTTAAATGTCAGATGCGGGACTCACAATCTCTTAAGGAATGGGTAGCCGATCTACGTGGTATTGCTCGTGAATGTCAGTTTTCTTGCAACGCAAAGGGGTGTACATACAATTATGTTGATGAAATGATACGTGATCAAATAATTGTATACACGCCATTCGAAGCAATACGCACAGCCGCATTGCAAAAGCTTCAACCGTCCCTCGCAGACGTGCTCTGAATTGCCGAAACATACGAAGCAACATCAAAAAAAAGTAGCAGTCATAAAGGAGAGCGAGAAGAGAACACTGGACATGAACGCTGTACACACACATAAGAAACATCAACAGAAACGCAGTGGTATGGAAGCAAAAGGAGGCAAGAACTCTCTTTAATCTTGCTCCGGTTATGGAAATACATATGCTCGTGAAAACTGAAAATTTCGCGATGATATTTGCCATAAATGTGATCGAAAGGGACACATAGCTATCGTTTGCATGTCAAAGCAGTGCAAAGACACGAAAGAGAGCGATAATAACAATTACCAGCATAAAGAGAAATACGCAGAATCAATTCAAACATTTCACACCGTCTCAAGCCTTGTGAATATCGAAGGAAATAAAAATGTAATCAACCTGGAAATCTTCAACGAAATTATTTCTTTTCAAATGGATTCTGGCGCAACGGTATCTATTATAAATAGTAAAACATACAAGGAACTCAAAAGTCCAAAGATGCAGAAGTGTGACCGTATATTGCAAGCGTTTGGCCAACAACAAATCCCCGTGCTCGGTGAACTGCACACTGTGGCAATAAATCGGCAAATGTTGTCATAATCGTGGCAAATGTAGAAAACTCAAACAATCTGTTCAGAATGGATTTGTTCAAGACATTCAATTTCGAAATTCAACAAATTTCAAATGTGAGTGAAGCGCAGGGTTCTCAATTGACTGATCTTTGTAACAAGTACAAGGGAGTATTTGAACCGGCTATTGGTACAATAAAACACTTTAAGGCAAGCATCTACTTAAAGCAAAATTTCGTGCCAAAATTCTACAAAAGCAGACAAATTCCATTTGCTCAAATGGAACAGTTTAAGCAGGAAGTAAAGGGTCTCACAGATGCCGGTATTTTGAAAGCAGTCAAATTCAGCAACTGGGCATCGCCCATAGTACTAGCACCCAAGCCAGGTGGAGCACTACGGATCTGTGCCGACTTTAAACAAAGTGTCAATTCTCAATTGGACATCGAACAATATCCGCTGCCAACACGTGAGTCTTTATTACATACAATCCGTCACGGCACTAATTTCTCCAAAATCGATCTGAAAGACGCATATCTACAAATGGAGTTAGATGATGCAGCAAAAGAAATTATGGTCGTCAACACGCCGTTGGGCCTCTTCCAGTACCAACGTTTACCATATGGACTAGCCAGCGCCCCAGCTATATTCCAACGTCATTTGGAACAACTTCTCAGTGGCATAGAAGGTTGTGGAAATTATCTAGACGACATCATTATTTCAGCTCCAACAGTTAAACAACACCTTGCTCGCCTCAAACAAGTTCTATGCATTCTAAAAGAGAATGGCATTAAATGTAAGAGGGAGAAGTGTTTCTTCTTGAGAAACGAAATTGAATATCTCGGCAGAAGAGTAAGCATCAAGGGCATCCTCCCGGATACCACGGGTCTAGAGGCTGTCAAGCAATTGAAGCCTCCCACTAATCTACAGCAGCTGGATGCTTTCATGGGAAAAGTCAACTACTACTGCAATTTCATCCCTAACTTTTCTCAGTTAGCGTCTCCGCTCAATCCGCTTCGGAGGAAAAACGTAGTCTTCAAGCTCGGCCCCGATCAGCAGCAGGCTGTCACATCATTAAAAACGCACATTCTCAATGCTACAGAGCTAGCACATTTCAACGAGAATTTACCACTTGTTCTAGCCACCGATGCATCTTCATATGGCATTGGTGTAGTCGTGTCACACATTCAAGCAGATGGGAAGGAAAGGCCAATGCTAAGGCATCAAAATCATTAGATACATCAAGTTCGATACAGCCAAATAGAAAAGGAAGCACTTTCGATTATATTTGGAGTAAAGAAATTTCATCAGTACCTTTACGGCAGGAAGTTTATTCTCATTACTGATCATAAGCCATTGGTCACCATATTCAATCCAAGCAAGCATCGGCCAAACAATGACCTCTAACAGACTTCAGCGTTGGGCTATAATTTTGATGGCCCACAACTTTGAAATTAAATATAGAAGCACTACAACTCATGGAAATGCAGACGCACTCTCACGTCTTCCTATTAGCTCAGATGAAAAGCTTGACACAGAAGAGGCATGCTACAATGTCGCTGAGATGTCATGTCTAATAAATGCCGACATAATCAGCCAAAAGCTAAACAGCGACCGTATTCTGCACCAGGTATATCAATTTGTATCTACTGGCTGGCCAAACAAAAGCATGATCTCGAGATATTGCCATATTTTAATCGTATATTTGCCCTGACGATTAACAACAACCTACTATGTCTCCATTCTGATGTGAATAGAATCATTATTCCTGCAGCACTACGGAATAATATTCTCAATCTCCTCCACGAGGGTCATTGGGGAATAGTACGAATGAAACAACTGGCACGACAACATGGGTGGTGGCCAGGTATCGACGAGGAGATCGCCACAATTGCAAAGAATTGTAGCGTGTGCAAAATAGGAAATCCAGCCCCAGTAAAGCAATTCGAGAGCTGGCCAAAAGCGACATCCGCCTGGGAAAGGATACACATGGACTTCGCCGGTCCTATATTTGACTCCATGTGGTTAATCTGTGTCGATGCACATTCTCAGTTCCCGTTCGTAGTACAAATGACATCGACAACATTGCTACAACTATTGCTATTGAGGGTTATTCGAAGACTTTAGTCAGCGATAATGGGCCTCAACTCACTTTAGACTCTTTCAACCAATTTTGTCAGCAACATGGAATAAACCACATCACAACTGCACCATTTCATCCAGCATCAAACGGACTTGCTGAGCGTTTCGTCCAAACATTCAAAACGTCCGTCAACAAAAATATAAAGGATGGATATCAAGTCAACACAGCCGTAACAAAGTACCTCAGTTCGTATCGTTTCACACCTAATTCTGAAGGCAAAACACCAGCAGAACTTCTTCATGGTCGTCCGGTTCGCACGATCCTAAGTCAACTCTTCGTGAAGCAAACTGAAAGCAAGCAGAAATAGCCCGCAAAATATTCTCCGAACCAGACGGTTTTTGCCAAAACCTATGCAAGGGAAGAAAAATGGATAAAAGCTATCATTGATCGGCCCATCGGTCGTATGTTATTTATCCTTCGTACATCCACAGGTTTCATCGAGCACCACATAAATCAGATAAAGCCAAGATCTGAGCCTGATGACTGCAGTTCCAGCTCCAACGACGACAACAATCAGATTTGGTGGACACCTGAATTCTAAAGTCCGCCTACAAGTCCAACAACGAACTCGATCCAGAATTCTCAATCCAATTCTGGGTTCAACGAAGACCCGGAATCATCTCAGCAAGAGGCATCTCAGCAGCATCCCAGCAACGCCGTTCGGGTATCCCCATCCGTAGCAGCACTCGTGAACGCCGAGCAACCAGCCGCTACTCTCCTCAGGATCACAGGAAGAAGAAAATTACTAACAAACCCTAATTTAAGGGGAGAGATGTGTTATGTATTAAAGAAATAAGAAATTATCAATAAGCAAAATCAGCCATTTGTATTGTATACACACATACACTAACACTATTACACCCGAATGTATGTTTGCCTTCTCTCTTCAAATAAAGTCAGTTCTTTGCTAGTTCTCATCATGAACACATCGTTTTCTCCGTACTCAGACACAACAGACTTTATTGACATAATCGACGTAAAACTATAAGTAATCATTTCATAATCTACCACTCTGGGACTTGGCAATTTCTACCTTCACATAGGCGAGCGGCCAAATAATCCCACACTACTCACGGGTAGTCTGGTAACATACAACCAAAAAAAACAAAAAAAAACGAGGGGGAACGTTGTGAGCCGCGGCAAAGGCCGCGGCTCTACCTTATACCCTGTACTCAGTCAGTATATACATATATTTATGAGCTTGCGATTTTGAAATTTATTATATGTTCGCAAAAGGGACGAATTAAATTTTGAGCAAAAATTAATATTTCAAAAAATGAAGTCAAACCAATTTTCGAATTTTTATACATGTTTCCATTTTTGTTTGCATATGCTTTTTACATCTGCTTCTACATTTCTACATGTACATGTATAACTACATATTCGAGACGTACAAGTGTTTGCGAGAGAGAAGGAATGAGTAAGCGCTCGGCATGCGTTGCGTAGCCACTGAAATTTGTTTCTTCTGGCCATAATATTAATTCGACCTGATCCAGATTCGGCAATCTGTTAGATGCGGTCATATCCCATGATTCTGCGTTTTTCGTTTTCTCGTACCTTAAAAATTGTGGATTCCACAGATTTTCATTCTTTGTGGGGGCGGAAGAGGGCGTGGCAAAATTTTGAAATAAACTTGTGCTGGGTTGATATCACAGGAGATTGGATAGAAAATTTGGTTGCTCTAGCTTTTATAGTCTCTGAGAACTAGGCGCTCATTTAAACGAATAAGCAAAGCAGATGGGGTCGCGTGGGAGAGAGCGAGAGGGAATGATGACTTTCGAAATGGTTTTCTTCATTGTAGCTATAATAATGATCCGATATGATCCAGATTCTACAGTCTGATAGAAATCATCATCATCTATGATTCTGCGTTTTTAGTTTTCTCTTAACTTCAAAACTGTGTACGCCACAGACGTTCGTCTTTTGTTCGGTCGGAAAGAGGCGGGGCGAAATTTGGCAACATATTTGAAGTAGTGTTATCACACAGCAGACGAGACTGGGTACAAAACTTGATTGCTCTAGCTTTTATAGTCTCTGAGATCTAGGCGCAAATGAAGACGGACAGTTGGACGGACGGACGGACAGACGAACGGACAGACGAACGGACAGGCGGATAGACAGACATGGCTGTATCGATTCGGCTATTGATGCTGATTAGGAATATATATATGTACTTTCTGGGGTCGGAAACGCTTGCTTTTGGGCGTTACACACAACCGTTATCACCACAAATTTAATATACCCCTCTACTCTTCGAGTACCGGGTATAAAAGTTAGGTGTAATACATTTCTCTTAAGTAGAATGATTATTTTCTTAGTAATAATCTTTTGCATATTAAGTGGGCAACTATTAATTTTTCTCTTATATTTTCTATTATTCTATTATTATTCACTACTCGACAAAATTCAACTTTTTTTCCGCTGTGGCCAAAAACGACTTTTTCTGTTAGACTTGGAAATTTACATATTTTAAACAATTATGGTTTTTTTTCATGGAGTAGTTTCCTACAACTGTTTGAACTTTGCAGATAAAAAAGGCTGACAAATGCAGCTATAAATCCGCCTCAGACACTTTGTAGCTGCAACTTAACGTCTGGAAAATATTAAGCTTTCAAATTTTAATTTCATAATTTTTTCGGTATTTTTCCCCGAAATTTTGGTTTTAAAAGCTGAGGAAAAGTCGAAAATATTTGAATGCCTTGATTTTTGGTTTTAGATAGACACATTAATTAAACGTCGTTTAAGGTATGGTTTATAAGAATATAACAATAAACGGCTAAGTAACAACCGTTGACATGACAAGTTTTATTTATTGCAATGCTTTGTGATAAACAATATTATATTGCACCATCAAGTGACACCAACAGAGGACTGTTAAGCGCGTATCACAGGCAAGAACGCAGCCCTCCTCCCGCCCCACCGACCGAGGGGCGCTGCGTCATAATGCGTGACTCGTTAGCCGACCCGACCGTGGACATGCAGGAAAGATAGGTGTTAGACTAGTATTCGATGGAAAGTAGAGCTAACCTAACTAAAAGAACTAATACATTTCTAATTACGAGACAGATATGAGTAATCATTAGTAATTTAAGACTAGGAAGGGAGCTAGTAGTAGATATGCTATGGTAGAGGGAATTATAATCCAAGCATAAGACCCCAAACAGTTCATGCAAGGAAAATGTTGATCCAAAATGCGGAAGAAACAACGGTATATAGTTTCTAGTGTTTCTAAAAGGACTCGTTAAGTTAATGCGGCTCAACAAGTCAGGTCTAACTACGTCACCCTTGATCAAGTTGTGCACAAGCAACCCAACCACGCCCATGGCCTTATTTACCATGGTGGAAATGTGTTCTGAAAACTTTAACTTGGGATCTAATAGAACACCAAGATCATTAACCCCGCTAATTCTCTCAAGAGAACCACCACAAAGGGTAAAAGGAACCAGAAAGGCGCTGGAGCGAAGTTATTACTTTACATTTCGAAGCGCAAAAGTTTAACAAATTTGCACATCACCATGACTGAAATCTATCGAGATCGGACTGCAACCTGGATTGGAAAGAAATGTCCTTATACTGGACACAGAGCTTAACATCATCCGCATACATAAGTACTCGAGAGTATGTTAATACAGAAGGAAGGTCATTTATAAAGAGAGTAAAGAGTAAGGGGCCTAGATGGCTGCCCTAAGGTACACCTGAAGTCACCATAACTGGAGAGGACAGGAAGTTTTTGAAAAGGACTCTTTGAGACCTAGAGCAAAGGTAGCTAGAGATCCATCTCAGGAGATTGGGCGGGAACCTTAGAAGGTCACGTTTTCGTGCTAGGATGGACCGAGTCGAACGCTTTACTAAAATTGGTGTAAGCAACATCCGTCTATAAATTACCTTGAAAGCCTTTTATTCTGAAGGAGGCAAACTCCAATAAATTCTAAGTAGTTGATCTTTGCTTTTTAAATCCATGTTGAGCTAGAGATATAAGTGGTCTGCATAGGTGTTGCAGGTGTGTGGAGCTAAAATTTTCTCAAACACTTTAGGAATAGCGGATAACTTAGATATACCTCTATAGTTCATTGCGTCAGGATCACAGGAAGAAGAAAATTACTAACAAACCCTAATTTAAGGGGAGAGATGTGTTATGTATTAAAGAAATAAGAAATTATCAATAAGCAAAATCAGCCATTTGTATTGTATACACACATACACTAACACTATTACACCCGAATGTATGTTTGCCTTCTCTCTTCAAATAAAGTCAGTTCTTTGCTAGTTCTCATCATGAACACATCGTTTTCTCCGTACTCAGACACAACAGACTTTATTGACATAATCGACGTAAAACTATAAGTAATCATTTCATAATCTACCACTCTGGGACTTGGCAATTTCTACCTTCACATAGGCGAGCGGCCAAATAATCCCACACTACTCACGGGTAGTCTGGTAACATACAACCAAAAAAAACAAAAAAAAACGAGGGGGAACGTTGTGAGCCGCGGCAAAGGCCGCGGCTCTACCTTATACCCTGTACTCAGTCAGTATATACATATATTTATGAGCTTGCGATTTTGAAATTTATTATATGTTCGCAAAAGGGACGAATTAAATTTTGAGCAAAAATTAATATTTCAAAAAATGAAGTCAAACCAATTTTCGAATTTTTATACATGTTTCCATTTTTGTTTGCATATGCTTTTTACATCTGCTTCTACATTTCTACATGTACATGTATAACTACATATTCGAGACGTACAAGTGTTTGCGAGAGAGAAGGAATGAGTAAGCGCTCGGCATGCGTTGCGTAGCCACTGAAATTTGTTTCTTCTGGCCATAATATTAATTCGACCTGATCCAGATTCGGCAATCTGTTAGATGCGGTCATATCCCATGATTCTGCGTTTTTCGTTTTCTCGTACCTTAAAAATTGAGGATTCCACAGATTTTCATTCTTTGTGGGGGCGGAAGAGGGCGTGGCAAAATTTTGAAATAAACTTGTGCTGGGTTGATATCACAGGAGATTGGATAGAAAATTTGGTTGCTCTAGCTTTTATAGTCTCTGAGAACTAGGCGCACAGCTTACTCATTCCTTCTCTCTCGCAAACACTTGTACGTCTCGAATATGTAGTTATACATGTACATGTAGAAATGTAGAAGCAGATGTAAAAAGCATATGCAAACAAAAATGGAAACATGTATAAAAATTCGAAAATTGGTTTGACTTCATTTTTTGAAATATTAATTTTTGCTCAAAATTTAATTCGATCACACAGCAGACGAGACTGGGTACAAAACTTGATTGCTCTAGCTTTTATAGTCTCTGAGATCTAGGCGCAAATGAAGACGGACAGTTGGACGGACGGACGGACAGACGAACGGACAGACGAACGGACAGGCGGATAGACAGACATGGCTGTATCGATTCGGCTATTGATGCTGATTAGGAATATATATATGTACTTTCTGGGGTCGGAAACGCTTGCTTTTGGGCGTTACACACAACCGTTATCACCACAAATTTAATATACCCCTCTACTCTTCGAGTACCGGGTATAAAAGTTAGGTGTAATACATTTCTCTTAAGTAGAATGATTATTTTCTTAGTAATAATCTTTTGCATATTAAGTGGGCAACTATTAATTTTTCTCTTATATTTTCTATTATTCTATTATTATTCACTACTCGACAAAATTCAACTTTTTTTCCGCTGTGGCCAAAAACGACTTTTTCTGTTAGACTTGGAAATTTACATATTTTAAACAATTATGGTTTTTTTTCATGGAGTAGTTTCCTACAACTGTTTGAACTTTGCAGATAAAAAAGGCTGACAAATGCAGCTATAAATCCGCCTCAGACACTTTGTAGCTGCAACTTAACGTCTGGAAAATATTAAGCTTTCAAATTTTAATTTCATAATTTTTTCGGTATTTTTCCCCGAAATTTTGGTTTTAAAAGCTGAGGAAAAGTCGAAAATATTTGAATGCCTTGATTTTTGGTTTTAGATAGACACATTAATTAAACGTCGTTTAAGGTATGGTTTATAAGAATATAACAATAAACGGCTAAGTAACAACCGTTGACATGACAAGTTTTATTTATTGCAATGCTTTGTGATAAACAATATTATATTGCACCATCAAGTGACACCAACAGAGGACTGTTAAGCGCGTATCACAGGCAAGAACGCAGCCCTCCTCCCGCCCCACCGACCGAGGGGCGCTGCGTCATAATGCGTGACTCGTTAGCCGACCCGACCGTGGACATGCAGGAAAGATAGGTGTTAGACTAGTATTCGATGGAAAGTAGAGCTAACCTAACTAAAAGAACTAATACATTTCTAATTACGAGACAGATATGAGTAATCATTAGTAATTTAAGACTAGGAAGGGAGCTAGTAGTAGATATGCTATGGTAGAGGGAATTATAATCCAAGCATAAGACCCCAAACAGTTCATGCAAGGAAAATGTTGATCCAAAATGCGGAAGAAACAACGGTATATAGTTTCTAGTGTTTCTAAAAGGACTCGTTAAGTTAATGCGGCTCAACAAGTCAGGTCTAACTACGTCACCCTTGATCAAGTTGTGCACAAGCAACCCAACCACGCCCATGGCCTTATTTACCATGGTGGAAATGTGTTCTGAAAACTTTAACTTGGGATCTAATAGAACACCAAGATCATTAACCCCGCTAATTCTCTCAAGAGAACCACCACAAAGGGTAAAAGGAACCAGAAAGGCGCTGGAGCGAAGTTATTACTTTACATTTCGAAGCGCAAAAGTTTAACAAATTTGCACATCACCATGACTGAAATCTATCGAGATCGGACTGCAACCTGGATTGGAAAGAAATGTCCTTATACTGGACACAGAGCTTAACATCATCCGCATACATAAGTACTCGAGAGTATGTTAATACAGAAGGAAGGTCATTTATAAAGAGAGTAAAGAGTAAGGGGCCTAGATGGCTGCCCTAAGGTACACCTGAAGTCACCATAACTGGAGAGGACAGGAAGTTTTTGAAAAGGACTCTTTGAGACCTAGAGCAAAGGTAGCTAGAGATCCATCTCAGGAGATTGGGCGGGAACCTTAGAAGGTCACGTTTTCGTGCTAGGATGGACCGAGTCGAACGCTTTACTAAAATTGGTGTAAGCAACATCCGTCTATAAATTACCTTGAAAGCCTTTTATTCTGAAGGAGGCAAACTCCAATAAATTCTAAGTAGTTGATCTTTGCTTTTTAAATCCATGTTGAGCTAGAGATATAAGTGGTCTGCATAGGTGTTGCAGGTGTGTGGAGCTAAAATTTTCTCAAACACTTTAGGAATAGCGGATAACTTAGATATACCTCTATAGTTCATTGCGTCAGACTTGCTACTTTTCTTATGGAGAGGAATTATAAAGGACTTCTTCCATATCGGGAGAAAGCATGAAGAATTAATGGACAGGTTAAAGAGTTTAAGCAACGGCCTACACAAAGACTCGGCACAGTACCTGAAAACACCGACTATTCGTAGATCAGATTCCCCGATCTTACAGGACAGGAAAGCTTAAAAGCCTATTCACACTGAACACCGTTTACCGTTTCCTAGACGGTGCGTAAGGTTTTGCCGTCCCGAAAATTTCTTAGTTAGTTCCACCGTCTATTTTGAATGTTCCTAAACTGCACGTTTCTATGCGATATTTAGCCGATGATTTTCAAATGCGACTCCGTAAAATTGACATTCACAACGAAAAAATGGAATTCACTGCAAATATGTAAGCAATGACTGACAAAAATAACTTATATTCTCCAGAAAATGTCAAGGAGCCAGGTGGTTTTCCAATAGCATTTGTAACATTTTCAGTTAGAGATGCTATGATTCCTTTACGAGAAGAATGCAAATAAATAAAATGAATCAAATGTAGTTTTAAAATTTTATATTTGTTTTGCAATGGCAGATCTGAATATATCTGCAGATAAATTCAGATCCCGCTGCTCATGTTGCTCTCTTTAATTAAGCAGAATCCAATTCTCATTAATGGAGCTGTTGTGTTGTTCCTTCAATATTGGCGACGCTTCGATCTGTTGTGCAAGGCTCGAACTAAGATATATTGTCGAATCGTTGTAATTTTCTGGAGATCCGATGTCCACATACGCAAATCTATACCTGAAGTAAATTGAAATGCAATAAATTTGGAAGACTATGCTGGTAGACGCTCAATAAACTATAGCGTGAATCGGAGTTTCACCGTGTGTCAAAAATCCCAACTTTCCCCCTTGACGGACTCAGTATGCAGAGGGTATATAGGAAAAATCGAGACACTTGTGAGTAGAGTTGTAAATTCATACTGACTTTATTTCAGAAACGTCGGGCCTTTGTTATTGTTATTGTCTACAATGAGGGATGGGGAGAATTTTGTATTCTATTCTTATCGCTAGACCTACGGAACCTCCTTACTGAAAGGAAACTGCTCATTATTTCGGATGTGTGGAACTCAAGTAAAATAGTGTGACCAAGAGCCTAAAAATGATTTGCCACTCTCATGAATCAGCTGTGTTTTGTAAACAGTGCGAATTTTGAAAATTAAACTTAAATTAAAAAAAGGCAGAAAAGTAGTTCTGACGATGAAGTGATTGTGTTAGTAGCGGCACATATTGCTGTAAGAAGAAGTACAGCACAGTTGGAGGCGCCAAATTATTGTATTGATTAAATCAACTGATTTTATTTAAGCAATCTTCTCCTCACTTTAAACATTTGCATGTCTCTTTTTGGTTTTGCGCACAAATTTTGCCCCCTCCTTTCACATTGACTTCAGTAGTAATATGCAAATATATTTTACTGGCATCCATATCAGCTGTTCTCACAGTCCACATTCGTGTGAATATCGATACTATCGATAAAAATTCATGGATCCCGTTTACGTTGCTGGATACTGACTCCAGGAAAACACAAACGAGAAATTACTGGCCCCGTTTTTTTTATACCCGGTACTCGAAGAGTATAGGGGTACATTAGATTTGTGGGGATAACGGTTGTGTGTAACGCACAGAAGGAAGCGTTTCCGACCCCATAAAGTATATATATTCTTGATCAGCATCAATAGCCGAGTCGATATAGCCATGTCTGTCTGTCCGTCCGTCTGTCCGTCCGTCTGTCCGTCCGTCCGTCTTCATTTGCGCCTATATCTCAGAAACTATTAAAGCTAGAGCAACCAAGTTTTGTATCCAGTCTCCTGTGTGATCACACTACTCCAAATGTGTTTCAAAATTTCGCCCCGCCCCTTTCCGCCTACACGAAGGACGAAAGTCTGTGGCGTGCACAATGTTGAAGATACGAGAAAACTTAAAACGCAGAATCATAGAAAATTACCATTTCTATCAGAGTGTTGAATCTGGATCGCATCGGATTATTATTATAGCTACAATGAAGAAAACCATTTTTAGTTTCCGCGGTGCTGGGTACTTAAAAAGATAAAATAAAAATATTGGGTTCCAAACAATTTTCGGTATTTTACCTATATTACTTACATATGCATATAAGAGGATGAAATTGTCTCATAGTCTTCTGTATGAAGTTGTGATTAGGTATTAATATTTTATCATTTGTTCAATCAGTACAACATTCATAATTGTTAAATTTCCTGGTTAAGGTATAACAATTATTTCTTGATTTGAATTACTGCATTGAATACTGGTATTAGTGTTTATTGGAACTTTGAAGAGAGCTTTTTTTTTACTACCAGAGAACGGCTTGGCGTGATTGCAAAAAAATTCATACACAAAAACAGCCGAATAATCGTGTCTTACGGCTCAACCGATTAAACATTCATATGTACACGAACTCAGTGTTGAGTTAAATTCAATCTAATGCGCTCAT
Organism: Drosophila affinis; assembly: GCA_037356375.1. Lineage (NCBI taxonomy): Eukaryota > Metazoa > Arthropoda > Insecta > Diptera > Drosophilidae > Drosophila > Drosophila affinis. Next base: position 22,276,091 of record JAZHFB010000003.1, read on the forward strand.
ATTTTTTCTCTCACTGAATTTATTCATGCTCAATGAGCAAACCGTGTGGTGTGTAGTGTGGGGGGGTTTAGAGACGGAATCTTGTATTTGCTTGTAAATAGCATAAGTTCTGTCTTTGAGGGATTAACTCCAAGACCTCGCGATTCTGTCCACCTTGACAATTCGCGAGCTTTGCGGTCATTAAGTCGCAGAGTGTTTGAGGGTATTTGCCCGAGAAGATAATTGCTACGTCGTCCGCGTATGCCACGACTTTGCAGCCCCCCCTTCCAGGTCACATAGAATCTTGTTGACTGCTATATTCCATAGAAGGGGGATAGGACACCACCTTGCGGTGTGCCTCTAGTGACATACTTTGTCTGAGTGGACGATCCCATCGATGATGTCACCGTCCTGCATGTGAGCAATTGATCAATGAACATCACCAAGTGACGATCCACCCCAAGGTCAGTCAGCGCTTCCGTAATGGCACCGGGTATGACGTTGTTGAAAGCTCCCTGGATATCTAGAAAGGCGATTAGAGAGTATTCTTTGAGGTATAGTGATTTCTCTATCCCTGAAATTACTTCGTGAAGTGCCGTTTCCGTGGATTTTCCTTTCCGGTAGGCATGTTGTGCTCCTGACAACAATTGAGAATTTATGGTTGTTCTCAGTTGTCGCCCGACGAGTCTCTCAAAGGTTTTGAGAAGGAAGGATGATAGACTGATTGGTCTAAAGTTCTTTGGTGTCGAGTGCGAGGCTTTACCTGCTTTACGGATGACGACTGTTTTTACCTTAAGCCAAGCGTGTGGTATTCTCCCCACTACCAGTATCTTCTTAAAGATACATCGCAGCCAGTTGATGGCCGTGTCTCCGGCTTTTTGTAATTGGGCCGGAATGATCTGGTCCAGACCAGGGGATTTGAACGGATGGAAGCTGTTTATTGCCCAGCCTATGTTCCGTTTTGAGAAAATATGGTCCATTGAGGTGATCGAACCCTCACTAGGGAGGTGAATCGGTCCATTGATGGAGCACCCTGGAAAATGAGTGTCGAGAAGAATGTGTAGGGACTCCTCACTGGAGTTAGTCCACGTACCATCGCTTCTCTTAAGGTATCCCACCGAGGGGGTCGTTTTGGAGAGGATCTTGCGCAGTCTTGTAGCTTCCGACGTTTCCTCGATTTCAGAACAAAATCTTTGCCAAGAGGCCCTTTTTGCCTGTCTGATTTCTTTCTTGTATAGGGCCAGACTATTTTCATAAGCTGCCCAGTGTTGCTCCTCGTTAGCGCGTTTGGCCCTGTTGAAGAGGGACCTGCAGCTTTTTCGTAGGTATCTATTTGTTTTGACCACCAAGGGGGTTTCTTTTTCCCCTTGTGTTGGTTTGATGGGCATGCTGCCGTGAAAGCCGTGCTGCATGCTTTAGTAAACCTGTCCGCTAGATGATTTAGATCGTGCTCTGTGTTCAGGCAGATTGGTGCCTTGGAGGGAAGAAGTCCCTCCATGACTGTGACATATTTTTCCCAGTTGGCTTTCCTAGGGTTAGCAAAGACAGTGGGTTTTGGCTTCTCGAGAGATAGTGTGGTCTCGATATACCTGTGGTCCGAAAAGGAATGGTCCCCCAGAACTTTCCAGTTCGTTACTATGTCTGACAGTTTGTGAGACACTAAAGTTAGGTCAATTACCTCTTGTCTATTCTTAATTATAGACGTAGGATCATTGCCCCGATTGCAGATAAGAAGATTAAAGTTTAGGATGAAGCTGAATAATGACTTACCCCTTACATTTGTGTCCGAACGCCCCCATTGGGTGTGGTGGGCGTTGGCGTCGCAGCCTATTACAAGGCCTATATCCGACCTTTCGCTATCTCTGGTGAGCTTGCGAACTAGGTCACCGGGAGGATCGCTTTCCTCATGAGCCATGTAGGACGACATCAGCCTTTTGTGAGAACCTTGTAGCTCAAGGCTTGCCGCTGTGTTGTCACCATTGCTAAAGTTGTGGAGCAGAAAGATGCTTAAGTGCTTCCTTGCAAGAATGCAGGTACGTATTTTACCTACTTTCTGAGCTACAATAAGCTTGTGCTCCTTCGTCGCTAATCCACAGACCTTGTCTCCTACTACCCAAGGCTCCTGGATCAGGACTACGTCTGCTCCGCTCGCTTCCAAGCGGAGTATGAGGGCAGCGGATGCTGCTTTACAGTGGTGGAGATTTATCTGAAGGAGTCTGAAAGACATCGACAGAGTTCTCCACTACTGTATTATCGGCGTCCGAGTCGTCCTCGATAGTGTCATCGCGACACATCGCCTCGAACTCTCGCATAAGAGCCGTGTCGGAAGAGTAGCCGTCGTGGGCAGGCTCTGGGTCGTCATCGGGTGCTTCGATCTCCGAGGCAACGTCCTGCTCGACTGGGTTGTCGACAGGACGCGCCTCGGCCGCTGCATCCGACTTGTATACCCTGATGCTCACCGCACTAAAGCCAAAGTTGAGCTCTCCTTTTTTGGCCTCAATTGGAGCTAACGATTCCTTATTGAGAACGAGAACCACCTGGTGCATCGGGCCTTGAGTCGCCTCCACCTTAACTACCCTCCAATCGGAGGTTGGTAGCTCCGGGTTGCACCGCTGCAGCATTTTTAGGATGCGCTCAGGCTCCTTTATGGAGGCGGGCACTCAAACTCGCGCTCTGGGCCTACTGGGCACCTCGCTCCAGTCGACTGCGACAAGCTTCGCCCCTGGGTATACCTCTCCGACTTGCGCTACCGCTGCTTTATAGAGCTGGACGGAGCGCTCGTCTTCGCAGGTTATAATCTTAATACAGCCCTGATACCACCCCATGTCTTTACAGACTGGAGGGGGGCCGGGTTGCTTGTCCAGTACTTCGAAGCAGCGGTCGGCCAGTGCCGCTTCCACCCACTTCCACTGGTTCCTGGGGATCTTCGAGTCCGATCTGCCTTTATCCAGGACGCCGATCAGCGTCCTCTCTTTGGCAATTTGCGCGAACGATACGTTCGGCAGCACTCTGGAGCGCTTTGGAGCCGGTCCAGGAGTCTCCTGTGAGCGCTGCCTTTTGGTTTGCGGGGCTGTCGTCTTCGGCGGGGCAACCCTCTTCGGTGCCTCTTTGCCGAAGTTGGGCAGCACCTTTGATGCCCATTCGACCTTTTTCGACCAGCTATATCGCGGGTCAGGCCAGGCCTTTGGGCCGATGCCTTTCCCTGTATGGATTGCTCCCGGTTGGCAGTTGGGGAGCGCCAGACTCGTTGTTGTTGTTTTAGATGTTAGATCCCACGATTTGCAAAGAAAGGTCGGTCCATCCGGGCAGAGATTCACGTTGCCCGGATAAGGCATCGTTAGAACAGGGGGCTGCCAAGTCCCTGAGCCTTCCGTTAACGACTGGGCTAGTTTTTATACCGTGCCCCCAGCCAGACTGACTCTCGGCACGGGTCGAATAACACGGCCCGGTGTGAGATGAGTGTGGGGGTAGGGATGTGGGTAGGTAATATGTAGGGATGGGGTGTGTGTGAGCTACTTAAACGAGGCGGCACCACAAGCGCATCGTCAGTGTTGCTACTTCGCGAACACCCGCTGGCTGTCCGGGACTGCTTATTTCGGTGCCTTCCCTAGGGATGACCGCTTATTCGCATCTGACCTACCTCCACAGGTAGGTCATTCGCTATCCGCAACCTGCGACCCGTCCGGTGGCCTCAGCTAGGCCCCCTCCGAGCCATCTCAGATGCTCGTCAGACCAGAATTCAAAGAGAAAAAAAAGAAGTACAAAGAATATTGGATGAACCTAACCGGTTATATACGTCCCAGTGAATCAGAATTTGTCTCACCAATAGTATTGATTAAGAAGAAGACTGGTGAGTTGAGATTATATGTAGATTATTGACGCCTGAACAAAGTTACTATGAAAGACAATTATCCAATCCCTTTAATAGATGATCTTCTAAAAAAATTGGCAAACAAGAAGTTATTTTCCAAACTAGACGTAAGGAATAGTTTTCATCATGTATTCATGCACACAATTCATGGACAATTTGAATGCACCAGAATGTCATTCGGTCTAAAAAATGCATCTGCCACATTTCAAAGATATATAAATAAGTTTTTACTGATATGGTAAAAGATGGTAGAGTAATCATTTATTTAGACGACATTATGATTGCGACAGAAGATATGAATACACACCTGGAAATACTAAAAGAAGTTTCCGAAAGAAAAAAGTTCACGAAATTCAAAGCTTCATTGGCCTATGTTCCTATTTTTAGGAGGTTCATGAAAGATTTTGCAGTAATAGCTAAGCGATTATACGATGCCACAAGAAAAGATAAAAAATTTAAATTCGGCGAAGTAGAGTTAGATGCATTTCATACTTTAAACAGTAAACTGGTAGAAACTCCGATTTTAGCCATTTACCGTCCTCACGATGAAACCGAACTGCACTGTGACGCAAGCTCTTTAGGTTATGGAGCCATACTTCTACAAAGAAAGAATGATGGTAAATTTCAACCCAATATTTTACTTTTCCAAAAGAACTTCAGATGTCGAGTCAAGATACCATAGCTTCGAGCTAGAAACACTAGCGATTATAATCGCACTCAAAAGATTTCGTGTTAACCTTGTAGTATGTAACGTAGTGAGCTGGTGGAAAGTGAAAAAGCTTTTGCGGGTAACGCGCTTGTTCCGGTCTCGTTGCAGTCGGGAGATGGGGTGGGTTAAAGATAGGAACCGCAACTTTAACGGCTCTCCTAAACACATTCATTTATTAAATATCACGTGCGATGGACAATCCGGTTTGTTTTTTAATAAAGGACAAATAGAAAATAGAGGAAACTCCTAGCATCCCGACTTATCTATGTGGCGCAAGGTGAAAACGCGACCACCGATGCCCTCCCGTCCATGATCTCTAAGATCCAAAGAAAACGAAATGTAGCTAGCGATCCCAAAAATACGTCTATTTGTACCTATCCCCTACACTATGCATGACCCCCAGAATTTAGTGCAACTAGCAAGAATTCATGTTATACCAAGTTTATTTAAATATACAAGGAGAAACCTAAAACTACAAAATGCATATTCATATCTAACCACTTCATCTGGTAATACATTAAGAAAAAAAAATAAAAATATAGAAGATAATATACGAGAAATAATATTTGTAGGTATGTATGTAAATAAAATAAGTTGGGCATATAGAGAGGAAAGTTGCTAGGAATTATAAGTGGAAAAATTAAAGTTAATGAAGGAATATGTATTATAAATATCATTAAGCAAAAGGAAAAGAATTTTATTATATCCGGTACTCGAAGAGTATAGGGGTATATTAGATTTTTGGGGATAACGGTTGTGTGTAACGCCCAGAAGGGAGCCTTTCCGACCCCATAAAGTATATATATTCTTGATCAGCATCAATAGCCGAGTCAATATAGCCATGTCTGTCTGTCCGTCCGTCTGTCCGTCCGTCTTTATTTGCGCCTATATCTCAGAGACTATTAAATCTAGAGCAACCAAGTTTTGTATCCAGTCTCCTGTATGATCACACTACTCCAAATGTATTTCAAAATTTCGCCCCGCCCCCTTCCACCCCCACAAAGGACAAAAGTCTGTGGCGTATACAATTTTGAAGATACAAGAAAACTTAATACGCAGAATCATGGAAAATTACCATATCTACCAGATTGCCGAATATGGATCAGGTCGGAACAATATTATGGCCAGAAGAAACAAATTAACAAATTAAATTGCGCAACGCCTGCCAAGCGCTGACTCATTCCCTCTCTCTCTGTCGCAAACACTTGTACGTCTCAAATGTGTAGTTATACACGTAGAAATTTAGAAGCAGATGTAAAAAGCATATGCAAACAAAATTTGACTTCATTTTTTGAAATACTATTTTTCGGCCAAAATTTAATTCGTTCCTTTTGCGAACATATATAAATTGCCTAAATGGAAAGCTCATATACTATGTATGTCTATACTGACTGAGTACCGGCTATAAGGTAGAGTATAAGGTAGGCCTTTGCCGCGGCTCACAACGTTCCCCCTCGTTGATATTTTTTTTTTCTTTACCCAAAAATTCTTTTTTCATTTTTCTTTTACATATGGTTTAAAGAAAATAGACGATAATTTTAATAATGAAAAATAAAATAAGGAAAATGCAAAACAAAGGAAATCTCTAGACTAGGGTGAAATGGTGTCGACTGTTCATAGCCGGCGTGGCCTCGGCAAAGGTCCCTCTTAGGGGTGCTTCACGGTAGGCATTACAGGCAGTGGCGCCTGCGCAGAGGTTATGACAAGGTCAAGTTATGGCGATGGGATGTCCAGCAAAGTGTGAAAGCCGGGTTTTCCAGGTTCCCAAGAAAAACTGCCCCCCCCCCCCCCCAAGATCAGAATAGCAATACGGCCAGGTTAAACGTGGCTGCTCTGGCGGGGAGTGGGGCCACAAGTTGGCTGAGGCGGCCTATCGGGAGCGAAGCCCTACGTGTGGAAGAAAAAGAAAAGAACCCTAGGCTATTTCGAGAATCTTCGTTCATTGGCACAGGGCACATACCAGTTTTCCAGCTTTCCCTTGCCGAATTCGGGTTTCTTCTTCTTTCTTTCCGGGACGTGGCGGGGTGCAAGGTTAATCTCTTTGCGTGGACGCCAAACCAAAGGTCACAATATGGCTCTTGGCTTTTCGAATTTTAATTTCACTGTCGATCACTGCACGGCACTAATTGCTAGCATTTCGTAAGAGCGCGGTATGAATTCGAAATTGTGTTTTATGGTTTTTCGTAATGGTTTTAGGTTAGCCACGTGGTGGTTGTTGCAAATTGTTTACTCAATTTTGGCGAGCTACCCACCGATTTTCCAACATTCGCGTTTCAAAAACAGAGAAGAACTTTCCTGGGGGTCAAACCGCTTATATGGGGGTCAGCAGAATCAAAAGTTCTAAAAGCATTTTCTTGACAAATGTCACTAGCGAAAGCTTCGCGAGCACAGCTGTTCTGGAATCTAAGCTCTGCTTTTTCCCCAAAATTATGCAGCGTGACCGAATTGAATTGCGATATCGTTTTAGTGGATCCCAACTGCAACTACCAGCGCCACTAAAACCTACAAGGTATTAAATTCAAAATAGTCACCGATTTTAATTCATTAACTTTAACGTTAAATAAAAAAGAGTTGAACCCTCGCATAGCGAGATGGGCACTTGAATTACAAAATTATGATTTCGATCTCGAGCACAGATCTGGCAATAGGATGCAAGATGTAGATGCACTCAGTCGGAACAACAATATTTTCATAATAGAAACAAACACTTTTGAAGATAACTTAATAATATCACAAAGTAGAGACGAAAAATTAGTAAAAATTAAAAATATGTTGTTAGAAAGAGAAGATGAGTACAATGAGATGCGCAATGGTGTAATTTATAAAAATCACAATGAAGGACTGTAATTTTGTATACCAGACGCAATGATTGAGAGCATTTTATACAAGTATCACGACGAAATGGGCCATGTAGGATCAGATAAAGTAACAGATTTAATAAATAAAATCTATTGGTTTCCACAAATAAGAAAAAAGGTTGAGGCACATATCAAAAACTGTGTGAAATACATAGCCTTCTCGTCTAAAACCGGTAAGAAAGAAGGATTTTTACATTCCATTCCCAAAGGCACAACCCCATTCAAAGTCGTCAACATTGACCATTATGGTCCCATTAACAGCGGTGATTCTAAGAAAAAACACATACTCTTAGTGATAGATGCCTGCACAAAATTTGTAAGGCTTTATCCCACCAAAACAACCAGTTCCAAAGAAGCAATAGATGCTGTTCGGGCCAGCCGCTAACCAACAGGCCTAACTTAAAACTATACATACACTACAATACAATATAATATTCAATGCACTGTAAACGCCCACGTTCGGCAGCCGCTACTCTCCTCAGGATCACAGGAAGAAGAAAATTACTAACAAACCCTAATTTAAGGGGAGAGATGTGTTATGTATTAAAGAAATAAGAAATTATCAATAAGCAAAATCAGCCATTTGTATTGTATACACACATACACTAACACTATTACACCCGAATGTATGTTTGCCTTCTCTCTTCAAATAAAGTCAGTTCTTTGCTAGTTTGCGGCCAAATAATCCCACACTACTCACGGGTAGTCTGGTAACATACAACCAAAAAAAAATTAATTAATTAAGCAAAAATTAATATTTCAAAAAATGAAGTCAAACCAATTTTCGAATTTTTATACATGTTTCCATTTTTGTTTGCATATGCTTTTTACATCTGCTTCTACATTTCTACATGTACATGTATAACTACATATTCGAGACGTACAAGTGTTTGCGAGAGAGAAGGAATGAGTAAGCGCTCGGCATGCGTTGCGTAGCCACTGAAATTTGTTTCTTCTGGCCATAATATTAATTCGACCTGATCCAGATTCGGCAATCTGTTAGATGCGGTCATATCCCATGATTCTGCGTTTTTCGTTTTCTCGTACCTTAAAAATTGTGGATTCCACAGATTTTCATTCTTTGTGGGGGCGGAAGAGGGCGTGGCAAAATTTTGAAATAAACTTGTGCTGGGTTGATATCACAGGAGATTGGATAGAAAATTTGGTTGCTCTAGCTTTTATAGTCTCTGAGAACTAGGCGCTCATTTAAACGAATAAGCAAAGCAGATGGGGTCGCGTGGGAGAGAGCGAGAGGGAATGATGACTTTCGAAATGGTTTTCTTCATTGTAGCTATAATAATGATCCGATATGATCCAGATTCTACAGTCTGATAGAAATCATCATCATCTATGATTCTGCGTTTTTAGTTTTCTCTTAACTTCAAAACTGTGTACGCCACAGACGTTCGTCTTTTGTTCGGTCGGAAAGAGGCGGGGCGAAATTTGGCAACATATTTGAAGTAGTGTGATCACACAGCAGACGAGACTGGGTACAAAACTTGATTGCTCTAGCTTTTATAGTCTCTGAGATCTAGGCGCAAATGAAGACGGACAGTTGGACGGACGGACGGACAGACGAACGGACAGGCGGATAGACAGACATGGCTGTATCGATTCGGCTATTGATGCTGATTAGGAATATATATACGTACTTTCTGGGTTCGGAAACGCTTGCTTTTGGGCGTTACACACAACCGTTATCACCACAAATTTAATATACCCCTCTACTCTTCGAGTACCGGGTATAAAAGTTAGGTGTAATACATTTCTCTTAAGTATAATGATTATTTTCTTAGTAATAATCTTTTGCATATTAAGTGGGCAACTATTAATTTTTCTCTTATATTTTCTATTATTCTATTATTATTCACTACTCGACAAAATTCAACTTTTTTTCCGCTGTGGCCAAAAACGACTTTTTCTGTTAGACTTGGAAATTTACATATTTTAAACAATTATGGTTTTTTTTCATGGAGTAGTTTCCTACAACTGTTTGAACTTTGCAGATAAAAAAGGCTGACAAATGCAGCTATAAATCCGCCTCAGACACTTTGTAGCTGCAATTTAACGTCTGGAAAATATTAAGCTTTCAAATTTTAATTTCATAATTTTTTCGGTATTTTTCCCCGAAATTTTGGTTTTAAAAGCTGAGGAAAAGTCGAAAATATTTGAATGCCTTGATTTTTGGTTTTAGATAGACACATTAATTAAACGTCGTTTAAGGTATGGTTTATAAGAATATAACAATAAACGGCTAAGTAACAACCGTTGACATGACAAGTTTTATTTATTGCAATGCTTTGTGATAAACAATATTATATTGCACCATCAAGTGACACCAACAGAGGACTGTTAAGCGCGTATCACAGGCAAGAACGCAGCCCTCCTCCCGCCCCACCGACCGAGGGGCGCTGCGTCATAATGCGTGACTCGTTAGCCGACCCGACCGTGGACATGCAGGAAAGATAGGTGTTAGACTAGTATTCGATGGAAAGTAGAGCTAACCTAACTAAAAGAACTAATACATTTCTAATTACGAGACAGATATGAGTAATCATTAGTAATTTAAGACTAGGAAGGGAGCTAGTAGTAGATATGCTATGGTAGAGGGAATTATAATCCAAGCATAAGACCCCAAACAGTTCATGCAAGGAAAATGTTGATCCAAAATGCGGAAGAAACAACGGTATATAGTTTCTAGTGTTTCTAAAAGGACTCGTTAAGTTAATGCGGCTCAACAAGTCAGGTCTAACTACGTCACCCTTGATCAAGTTGTGCACAAGCAACCCAACCACGCCCATGGCCTTATTTACCATGGTGGAAATGTGTTCTGAAAACTTTAACTTGGGATCTAATAGAACACCAAGATCATTAACCCCGCTAATTCTCTCAAGAGAACCACCACAAAGGGTAAAAGGAACCAGAAAGGCGCTGGAGCGAAGTTATTACTTTACATTTCGAAGCGCAAAAGCTTAACAAATTTGCACATCACCATGACTGAAATCTATCGAGATCGGACTGCAACCTGGATTGGAAAGAAATGTCCTTATACTGGACACAGAGCTTAACATCATCCGCATACATAAGTACTCGAGAGTATGTTAATACAGAAGGAAGGTCATTTATAAAGAGAGTAAAGAGTAAGGGGCCTAGATGGCTGCCCTAAGGTACACCTGAAGTCACCATAACTGGAGAGGACAGGAAGTTTTTGAAAAGGACTCTTTGAGACCTAGAGCAAAGGTAGCTAGAGATCCATCTCAGGAGATTGGGCGGGAACCTTAGAAGGTCACGTTTTCGTGCTAGGATGGACCGAGTCGAACGCTTTACTAAAATTGGTGTAAGCAACATCCGTCTATAAATTACCTTGAAAGCCTTTTATTCTGAAGGAGGCAAACTCCAATAAATTCTAAGTAGTTGATCTTTGCTTTTTAAATCCATGTTGAGCTAGAGATATAAGTGGTCTGCATAGGTGTTGCAGGTGTGTGGAGCTAAAATTTTCTCAAACACTTTAGGAATAGCGGATAACTTAGATATACCTCTATAGTTCATTGCGTCAGACTTGCTACTTTTCTTATGGAGAGGAATTATAAAGGACTTCTTCCATATCGGGAGAAAGCATGAAGAATTAATGGACAGGTTAAAGAGTTTAAGCAACGGCCTACACAAAGACTCGGCACAGTACCTGAAAACACCGACTATTCGTAGATCAGATTCCCCGATCTTACAGGACAGGAAAGCTTAAAAGCCTATTCACACTGAACACCGTTTACCGTTTCCTAGACGGTGCGTAAGGTTTTGCCGTCCCGAAAATTTCTTAGTTAGTTCCACCGTCTATTTTGAATGTTCCTAAACTGCACGTTTCTATGCGATATTTAGCCGATGATTTTCAAATGCGACTCCGTAAAATTGACATTCACAACGAAAAAATGGAATTCACTGCAAATATGTAAGCAATGACTGACAAAAATAACTTATATTCTCCAGAAAATGTCAAGGAGCCAGGTGGTTTTCCAATAGCATTTGTAAAATTTTCAGTTAGAGATGCTATGATTCCTTTACGAGAAGAATGCAAATAAATAAAATGAATCAAATGTAGTTTTAAAATTTTATATTTGTTTTGCAATGGCAGATCTGAATATATCTGCAGATAAATTCAGATCCCGCTGCTCATGTTGCTCTCTTTAATTAAGCAGAATCCAATTCTCATTAATGGAGCTGTTGTGTTGTTCCTTCAATATTGGCGACGCTTCGATCTGTTGTGCAAGGCTCGAACTAAGATATATTGTCGAATCGTTGTAATTTTCTGGAGATCCGATGTCCACATACGCAAATCTATACCTGAAGTAAATTGAAATGCAATAAATTTGGAAGACTATGCTGGTAGACGCTCAATAAACTATAGCGTGAATCGGAGTTTCACCGTGTGTCAAAAATCCCAACTTTCCCCCTTGACGGACTCAGTGTGCAGAGGGTATATAGGAAAAATCGAGACACTTGTGAGTAGAGTTGTAAATTCATACTGACTTTATTTCAGAAACGTCGGGCCTTTGTTATTGTTATTGTCTACAATGAGGGATGGGGAGAATTTTGTATTCTATTCTTATCGCTACACCTACGGAACCTCCTTACTGAAAGGAAACTGCTCATTATTTCGGATGTGTGGAACTCAAGTAAAATAGTGTGACCAAGAGCCTAAAAATGATTTGCCACTCTCATGAATCAGCTGTGTTTTGTAAACAGTGCGAATTTTGAAAATTAAACTTAAATTAAAAAAAGGAAGAAAAGTAGTTCTGACGATGAAGTGATTGTGTTAGTAGCGGCACATATTGCTGTAAGAAGAAGTACAGCACAGTTGGAGGCGCCAAATTATTGTATTGATTAAATCAACTGATTTTATTTAAGCAATCTTCTCCTCACTTTAAACATTTGCATGTCTCTTTTTGGTTTTGCGCACAAATTTTGCCCCCTCCTTTCACATTGACTTCAGTAGTAATATGCAAATATATTTTACTGGCATCCATATCAGCTGTTCTCACAGTCCACATTCGTGTGAATATCGATACTATCGATAAAAATTCATGGATCCCGTTTACGTTGCTGGATACTGACTCCAGGAAAACACAAACGAGAAATTACTGGCCCCGTTTTTTTTATACCCGGTACTCGAAGAGTATAGGGGTATATTAGATTTGTGGGGATAACGGTTGTGTGTAACGCACAGAAGGAAGCGTTTCCGACCCCATAAAGTATATATATTCTTGATCAGCATCAATAGCCGAGTCGATATAGCCATGTCTGTCTGTCCGTCCGTCTGTCCGTCCGTCCGTCTGTCCGTCCGTCCGTCTTCATTTGCGCCTATATCTCAGAAACTATTAAAGCTAGAGCAACCAAGTTTTGTATCCAGTCTCCTGTGTGATCACACTACTCCAAATGTGTTTCAAAATTTCGCCCCGCCCCTTTCCGCCTACACGAAGGACGAAAGTCTGTGGCGTGCACAATGTTGAAGATACGAGAAAACTTAAAACGCAGAATCATAGAAAATTACCATTTCTATCAGAGTGTTGAATCTGGATCGCATCGGATTATTATTATAGCTACAATGAAGAAAACCATTTCAAAAGTCATCATTCCCTCTCGGTCTCTCTCACACGCGACCCCATCTGCTTTGCTTATTCGTTTAAATGAGCGCCTAGTTCTCAGAGACTACAGAAGCTAGCACAACCAAACTTTCTATCCAAGCTCCTGTGATACCAAACCAGCACGAGTTTGTTTCAAAATTTCGCCCCGCCCCTTTCCGCCCACACAAAGGACGAAAGTCTGTGGCACACACAATTTTGAAGATACAAGAAAACTAAATACGCAGAATCATAGAGAAAGACCAAATCTATCAGAATGTTGAATCTGAATCAGATTGGATCATTATTATAGCTACAATGAAGAAAACCATTTCGAAAGTCATCATTCCCTCTCGCTCTCTCTCACACGCGGCCCCATCTGCTTTTCTTATTCGTATAAATGAGCGCCTAGTTCTCAGAGACTATAAGAGCTAGAGCAACCAAACTTTCTATCCAAGCTCCTGTGATACCGAACCAGCACGAGTTTGTTTTAAAATTTTGCCACGCCCCCTTCCGCCCCCACAAAAAACGACAATCTGCGAAATCCACAATTTTTAAGAAAATGGAAAATCGAAAACGCAGAATCATGAAAAATTACTATATCTACCAGATTACCGAATCTGGATCAGATCGGCTCAATATTATGGCCAGAGGAAACAAATTAAATTTCAGTGGCTACGCAACGCCTGCCAAGCGCTGACTCATGCCCTCTCTCTCTCTGTCGTAAACACTTGTACGTCTCAAATATGTAGTTATACATGTCATGTAGAAATGTAGGCGCAAATATACAAAGCATATGTAAACAAAAATGGAAACATGTATAAAAATTCATTTTTTTAATTTAAATATTATTTTCGTCCCTTTTGAGAACATATAATAAATTTCATAAGTCGTAGGCTCATATATGTATGTATATATGTATGTATGTATGTATGTATATACTGACTGAGTACCGGGTATAAAGTAGAGCCGCGGCCTTTGCAAAAAAATTCATACACAAAAACAGCCGAATAATCGTGTCTTACGGCTCAACCGATTAAACATTCATATGTACACGAACTCAGTGTTGAGTTAAATTCAATCTAATGCGCTCATATTTTTTCTCTCACTGAATTTATTCATGCTCAATGAGCAAATCGATCATTAGGGCGTATGTTCAACATTGATTTTCTTTTTTTCTTTTTACTCATACGCCCAAGTTTGTACTCAATTCCACTCACTGAATGAAAATCAGCGTTGAATGAAAATCAGCTCATGCTGCCGCAACCACTCAATCACTCAACTCGTTTAGATGCATTACCGTTATGTTTTTGTTTTTACTGTTTCTTTTTGTTTTTGAGAATGCTTGCGATTTTTGGTTAAAATATTCGGTAAATCAGTCGCGACATAAATGCTGTAAGTCGCTAAATGTGTTTATTTTTTATGTTATACATATGTAGGTTAGGTTAGGTTACAGCGGCTGCCCGACTCACTGGGAGCCCAGCACACCTAGGCCGTTTCCGGCCCGTTGTGATACCGCGGGGGAATCTGCCCCTTCTCGCATTGCGAGACCTATGGTCAACAGTTGTCCCAGCCTGCAGCTTTTATGAAATTAGCTATATTCCTGGGACATATGGCGGACATTACCGAAATGTCTGAAATGAAGGGCAAGCCCAAGTGCTGTAGCCTTCTTCTGCTGAGAGCTGGGCAAGAGCAGAACAGGTGTTCCACCGTTTCCTCCTCTTCCTCATCTCTGCAGCTACGGCAAAAATCATTGTATGGGGCGCCCAGTCTATTAGCATGGGTACCTATTAACCAGTGCCCCGTTAGGAAGCGAATGACTGCGCTGCACCCTCGTCTGCCGAGCCTGCACAGCTCAGAGGTGCGCTTCCTATCTATGGTTGGCCATGTTTGCCGAGTAATACGACAACGTGGTACTGATTGCCACTTGTTACATACGAGTACCCTCCTTGTCTTGGAGAAAGGGGGTTGTAGTGCCATGTCTGGCCAGCTCGTCTGCAATACAGTTGCCCTCGATGTCCCGGTGGCCCGGGACCCATATAAGGCTGATAACAAATTGCTGAGCCATCTCGTGAAGAGATTTGCGGCAATCTGCAAGGGTGGCCGAGTTTGTGGAGATCGCATTAAGCGATTTTATTGCAGTTTGGATATCACTGTAGATATTTACGCGGGTTAATAGGGCTTTAGGGCTTCCTTGATTGCAATGACCTCCGCTTGGAAGACGCTGCAGTGATCAGGGAGTCTAAAGGAGTGCTTAATGTTTAGCTGTTCGGAGTATATACCTCCTCCGACCCTATTGTTCAGCTTTGATCCATCTGTGAAGATGTTTAGGGCCCCTTTCGGGCCTGGGGGTCCCTCACTCCACTCGTCTCTGTGGGGGAAAATTGCATAGAAGGGGGTATCTGTGTATTCCCTTGGAACACAGTAGTCCGTTTTAGTGGGCACGGAACTGCTGTTTAATATCGAGGAGTGACCTTTGTGCTGTGGTGCCCATTGGTCGGAGTCTCTCAGTCGTATTGCAGCCATTAGTGCCCTTTCTTTTCCTGCGAGGGCAAGGCTTCGGAGGCACAGAATGGCATCTAGCGCATCATTTGGAGTGGTACGAAGAGCTCCGCTGATGCAAAGGGCGGCTGTTCGCTGAACTTTGTCGAGTTGTCTGGTGATCGTCCTTTTTGACAAGGCCGGCCACCATACAGTAACTCCATAAAGTACTATCGGTCTGACTATGGCTTGGTATATCCATTGGACTATACTTGGGTTCATGGCCCATTTCAGGCCAATAGCTTTTTTGTAAGTGTAGAGGGCTATCGTGGCCTTCTTCACTCTGTCTTTGATGTTCAGGTTCCAGTTTAGCTTTTTGTCGATTACTAACCCTAAGTAACTGGCACTGTCGCTAAAGGAGAGCCTGCATCCGTTTAGTGTGGGGGGGTTTAGAGACGGAATCTTGTATTTGCTTGTAAATAGCATAAGTTCTGTCTTTGAGGGATTAACTCCAAGACCTCGCGATTCTGTCCACCTTGACAATTCGCGAGCTTTGCGGTCATTAAGTCGCAGAGTGTTTGAGGGTATTTGCCCGAGAAGATAATTGCTACGTCGTCCGCGTATGCCACGACTTTGCAGCCCCCCCTTCCAGGTCACATAGAATCTTGTTGACTGCTATATTCCATAGAAGGGGGATAGGACACCACCTTGCGGTGTGCCTCTAGTGACATACTTTGTCTGAGTGGACGATCCCATCGATGATGTCACCGTCCTGCATGTGAGCAATTGATCAATGAACATCACCAAGTGACGATCCACCCCAAGGTCAGTCAGCGCTTCCGTAATGGCACCGGGTATGACGTTGTTGAAAGCTCCCTGGATATCTAGAAAGGCGATTAGAGAGTATTCTTTGAGGTATAGTGATTTCTCTATCCCTGAAATTACTTCGTGAAGTGCCGTTTCCGTGGATTTTCCTTTCCGGTAGGCATGTTGTGCTCCTGACAACAATTGAGAATTTATGGTTGTTCTCAGTTGTCGCCCGACGAGTCTCTCAAAGGTTTTGAGAAGGAAGGATGATAGACTGATTGGTCTAAAGTTCTTTGGTGTCGAGTGCGAGGCTTTACCTGCTTTACGGATGACGACTGTTTTTACCTTAAGCCAAGCGTGTGGTATTCTCCCCACTACCAGTATCTTCTTAAAGATACATCGCAGCCAGTTGATGGCCGTGTCTCCGGCTTTTTGTAATTGGGCCGGAATGATCTGGTCCAGACCAGGGGATTTGAACGGATGGAAGCTGTTTATTGCCCAGCCTATGTTCCGTTTTGAGAAAATATGGTCCATTGAGGTGATCGAACCCTCACTAGGGAGGTGAATCGGTCCATTGATGGAGCACCCTGGAAAATGAGTGTCGAGAAGAATGTGTAGGGACTCCTCACTGGAGTTAGTCCACGTACCATCGCTTCTCTTAAGGTATCCCACCGAGGGGGTCGTTTTGGAGAGGATCTTGCGCAGTCTTGTAGCTTCCGACGTTTCCTCGATTTCAGAACAAAATCTTTGCCAAGAGGCCCTTTTTGCCTGTCTGATTTCTTTCTTGTATAGGGCCAGACTATTTTCATAAGCTGCCCAGTGTTGCTCCTCGTTAGCGCGTTTGGCCCTGTTGAAGAGGGACCTGCAGCTTTTTCGTAGGGTATCTATTTGTTTTGACCACCAAGGGGGTTTCTTTTTCCCCTTGTGTTGGTTTGATGGGCATGCTGCCGTGAAAGCCGTGCTGCATGCTTTAGTAAACCTGTCCGCTAGATGATTTAGATCGTGCTCTGTGTTCAGGCAGATTGGTGCCTTGGAGGGAAGAAGTCCCTCCATGACTGTGACATATTTTTCCCAGTTGGCTTTCCTAGGGTTAGCAAAGACAGTGGGTTTTGGCTTCTCGAGAGATAGTGTGGTCTCGATATACCTGTGGTCCGAAAAGGAATGGTCCCCCAGAACTTTCCAGTTCGTTACTATGTCTGACAGTTTGTGAGACACTAAAGTTAGGTCAATTACCTCTTGTCTATTCTTAATTATAGACGTAGGATCATTGCCCCGATTGCAGATAAGAAGATTAAAGTTTAGGATGAAGCTGAATAATGACTTACCCCTTACATTTGTGTCCGAACGCCCCCATTGGGTGTGGTGGGCGTTGGCGTCACAGCCTATTACAAGGCCTATATCCGACCTTTCGCTATCTCTGGTGAGCTTGCGAACTAGGTCACCGGGAGGATCGCTTTCCTCATGAGCCATGTAGGACGACATCAGCCTTTTGTGAGAACCTTGTAGCTCAAGGCTTGCCGCTGTGTTGTCACCATTGCTAAAGTTGTGGAGCAGAAAGATGCTTAAGTGCTTCCTTGCAAGAATGCAGGTACGTATTTTACCTACTTTCTGAGCTACAATAAGCTTGTGCTCCTTCGTCGCTAATCCACAGACCTTGTCTCCTACTACCCAAGGCTCCTGGATCAGGACTACGTCTGCTCCGCTCGCTTCCAAGCGGAGTATGAGGGCAGCGGATGCTGCTTTACAGTGGTGGAGATTTATCTGAAGGAGTCTGAAAGACATCGACAGAGTTCTCCACTACTGTATTATCGGCGTCCGAGTCGTCCTCGATAGTGTCATCGCGACACATCGCCTCGAACTCTCGCATAAGAGCCGTGTCGGAAGAGTAGCCGTCGTGGGCAGGCTCTGGGTCGTCATCGGGAGCTTCGATCTCCGAGGCAACGTCCTGCTCGACTGGGTTGTCGACAGGACGCGCCTCGGCCGCTGCATCCGACTTGTATACCCTGATGCTCACCGCACTAAAGCCAAAGTTGAGCTCTCCTTTTTTGGCCTCAATTGGAGCTAACGATTCCTTATTGAGAACGAGAACCACCTGGTGCATCGGGCCTTGAGTCGCCTCCACCTTAACTACCCTCCAATCGGAGGTTGGTAGCTCCGGGTTGCACCGCTGCAGCATTTTTAGGATGCGCTCAGGCTCCTTTATGGAGGCACTCAAACTCGCGCTCTGGGCCTACTGGGCACCTCGCTCCAGTCGACTGCGACAAGCTTCGCCCCTGGGTATACCTCTCCGACTTGCGCTACCGCTGCTTTATAGAGCTGGACGGAGCGCTCGTCTTCGCAGGTTATAATCTTAATACAGCCCTGATACCACCCCATGTCTTTACAGACTGGAGGGGGGCCGGGTTGCTTGTCCAGTACTTCGAAGCAGCGGTCGGCCAGTGCCGCTTCCACCCACTTCCACTGGTTCCTGGGGATCTTCGAGTCCGCTCTGCCTTTATCCAGGACGCCGATCAGCGTCCTCTCTTTGGCAATTTGCGCGAACGATACGTTCGGCAGCACTCTGGAGCGCTTTGGAGCCGGTCCAGGAGTCTCCTGTGAGCGCTGCCTTTTGGTTTGCGGGGCTGTCGTCTTCGGCGGGGCAACCCTCTTCGGTGCCTCTTTGCCAAAGTTGGGCAGCACCTTTGATGCCCATTCGACCTTTTTCGACCAGCTATATCGCGGGTCAGGCCAGGCCTTTGGGCCGATGCCTTTCCCTGTATGGGATTGCTCCCGGTTGGCAGTTGGGGAGCGCCAGACTCGTTGTTGTTGTTTTAGATGTTAGATCCCACGATTTGCAAAGAAAGGTCGGTCCATCCGGGCAGAGATTCACGTTGCCCGGATAAGGCATCGTTAGAACAGGGGGCTGCCAAGTCCCTGAGCCTTCCGTTAACGACTGGGCTAGTTTTTATACCGTGCCCCCAGCCAGACTGACTCTCGGCACGGGTCGAATAACACGGCCCGGTGTGAGATGAGTGTGGGGGTAGGGATGTGGGTAGGTAATATGTAGGGATGGGGTGTGTGTGAGCTACTTAAACGAGGCGGCACCACAAGCGCATCGTCAGTGTTGCTACTTCGCGAACACCCGCTGGCTGTCCGGGACTGCTTATTTCGGTGCCTTCCCTAGGGATGACCGCTTATTCGCATCTGACCTACCTCCACAGGTAGGTCATTCGCTATCCGCAACCTGCGACCCGTCCGGTGGCCTCAGCTAGGCCCCCTCCGAGCCATCTCAGATGCTCGTCAGACCAGAATTCAAAGAGAAAAAAAAAGAAGTACAAAGAATATTGGATGAACCTAACCGGTTATATACGTCCCAGTGAATCAGAATTTGTCTCACCAATAGTATTGATTAAGAAGAAGACTGGTGAGTTGAGATTATATGTAGATTATTGACGCCTGAACAAAGTAACTATGAAAGACAATTATCCAATCCCTTTAATAGACGATCTTCTAAAAAAATTGGCAAACAAGAAGTTATTTTCCAAACTAGACGTAAGGAATAGTTTTCATCATGTATTCATGCACACAATTCATGGACAATTTGAATGCACCAGAATGTCATTCGGTCTAAAAAATGCATCTGCTACATTTCAAAGATATATAAATAAGTTTTTACTGATATGGTAAAAGATGGTAGAGTAATCATTTATTTAGACGACATTATGATTGCGACAGAAGATATGAATACACACCTGGAAATACTAAAAGAAGTTTCCGAAAGAAAAAAGTTCACGAAATTCAAAGCTTCATTGGCCTATGTTCCTATTTTTAGGAGGTTCATGAAAGATTTTGCAGTAATAGCTAAGCGATTATACGATGCCACAAGAAAAGATAAAAAATTTAAATTCGGCGAAGTAGAGTTAGATGCATTTCATACTTTAAACAGTAAACTGGTAGAAACTCAGATTTTAGCCATTTACCGTCCTCACGATGAAACCGAACTGCACTGTGACGCAAGCTCTTTAGGTTATGGAGCCATACTTCTACAAAGAAAGAATGATGGTAAATTTCAACCCAATATTTTACTTTTCCAAAAGAACTTCAGATGTCGAGTCAAGATACCATAGCTTCGAGCTAGAAACACTAGCGATTATAATCGCACTCAAAAGATTTCGTGTTAACCTTGTAGTATGTAACGTAGTGAGCTGGTGGAAAGTGAAAAAGCTTTTGCGGGTAACGCGCTTGTTCCGGTCTCGTTGCAGTCGGGAGATGGGGTGGGTTAAAGATAGGAACCGCAACTTTAACGGCTCTCCTAAACACATTCATTTATTAAATATCACGTGCGATGGACAATCCGGTTTGTTTTTTAATAAAGGACAAATAGAAAATAGAGGAAACTCCTAGCATCCCGACTTATCTATGTGGTGCAAGGTGAAAACGCGACCACCGATGCCCTCCCGTCCATGATCTCTAAGATCCAAAGAAAACGAAATGTAGCTAGCGATCCCAAAAATACGTCTATTTGTACCTATCCCCTACACTATGCATGACCCCCAGAATTTAGTGCAACTAGCAAGAATTCATGTTATACCAAGTTTATTTAAATATACAAGGAGAAACCTAAAACTACAAAATTCATATTCATATCTAACCACTTCATCTGGTAATACATTAAGAAAAAAAAATAAAAATATAGAAGATAATATACGAGAAATAATATTTGTAGGTATGTATGTAAATAAAATAAGTTGGGCATATAGAGAGGAAAGTTGCTAGGAATTATAAGTGGAAAAATTAAAGTTAATGAAGGAATATGTATTATAAATATCATTAAGCAAAAGGAAAAGAATTTTATTATATCCGGTACTCGAAGAGTAAGGGGTATATTAGATTTGTGGGGATAACGGTTGTGTGTAACGCCCAGAAGGGAGCCTTTCCGACCCCATAAAGTATATATATTCTTGATCAGCATCAATAGCCGAGTCAATATAGCCATGTCTGTCTGTCCGTCCGTCTGTCCGTCCGTCTTTATTTGCGCCTATATCTCAGAGACTATTAAAGCTAGAGCAACCAAGTTTTGTATCCAGTCTCCTGTATGATCACACTACTCCAAATGTATTTCAAAATTTCGCCCCGCCCCCTTCCACCCCCACAAAGGACAAAAGTCTGTGGCGTATACAATTTTGAAGATACAAGAAAACTTAATACGCAGAATCATGGAAAATTACCATATCTACCAGATTGCCGAAAATGGATCAGGTCGGAACAATATTATGGCCAGAAGAAACAAATTAACAAATTAAATTGCGCAACGCCTGCCAAGCGCTGACTCATTCCCTCTCTCTCTGTCGCAAACACTTGTACGTCTCAAATGTGTAGTTATACACGTAGAAATTTAGAAGCAGATGTAAAAAGCATATGCAAACAAAATTTGACTTCATTTTTTGAAATACTATTTTTCGGCCAAAATTTAATTCGTTCCTTTTGCGAACATATATAAATTGCCTAAATGGAAAGCTCATATACTATGTATGTCTATACTGACTGAGTACCGGCTATAAGGTAGAGTATAAGGTAGGCCTTTGCCGCGGCTCACAACGTTCCCCCTCGTTGATATTTTTTTTTTCTTTACCCAAAAATTCTTTTTTCATTTTTCTTTTACATATGGTTTAAAGAAAATAGACGATAATTTTAATAATGAAAAATAAAATAAGGAAAATGCAAAACAAAGGAAATCTCTAGACTAGGGTGAAATGGTGTCGACTGTTCATAGCCGGCGTGGCCTCGGCAAAGGTCCCTCTTAGGGGTGCTTCACGGTAGGCATTACAGGCAGTGGCGCCTGCGCAGAGGTTATGACAAGGTCAAGTTATGGCGATGGGATGTCCAGCAAAGTGTGAAAGCCGGGTTTTCCAGGTTCCCAAGAAAAACTGCCCCCCCCCCCCCCCCCCCCCCCCAAGATCAGAATAGCAATACGGCCAGGTTAAACGTGGCTGCTCTGGCGGGGAGTGGGGCCACAAGTTGGCTGAGGCGGCCTATCGGGAGCGAAGCCCTACGTGTGGAAGAAAAAGAAAAGAACCCTAGGCTATTTCGAGAATCTTCGTTCATTGGCACAGGGCACATACCAGTTTTCCAGCTTTCCCTTGCCGAATTCGGGTTTCTTCTTCTTTCTTTCCGGGACGTGGCGGGGTGCAAGGTTAATCTCTTTGCGTGGACGCCAAACCAAAGGTCACAATATGGCTCTTGGCTTTTCGAATTTTAATTTCACTGTCGATCACTGCACGGCACTAATTGCTAGCATTTCGTAAGAGCGCGGTATGAATTCGAAATTGTGTTTTATGGTTTTTCGTAATGGTTTTAGGTTAGCCACGTGGTGGTTGTTGCAAATTGTTTACTCAATTTTGGCGAGCTACCCACCGATTTTCCAACATTCGCGTTTCAAAAACAGAGAAGAACTTTCCTGGGGGTCGAACCGCTTATATGGGGGGCAGAATCAAAAGTTCTAAAAGCATTTTCTTGACAAATGTCACTAGCGAAAGCTTCGCGAGCACAGCTGTTCTGGAATCTAAGCTCTGCTTTTTCCCCAAAATTATGCAGCGTGACCGAATTGAATTGCGATATCGTTTTAGTGGATCCCAACTGCAACTACCAGCGCCACTAAAACCTACAAGGTATTAAATTCAAAATAGTCACCGATTTTAATTCATTAACTTTAACGTTAAATAAAAAAGAGTTGAACCCTCGCATAGCGAGATGGGCACTTGAATTACAAAATTATGATTTCGATCTCGAGCACAGATCTGGCAATAGGATGCAAGATGTAGATGCACTCAGTCGGAACAACAATATTTTCATAATAGAAACAAACACTTTTGAAGATAACTTAATAATATCACAAAGTAGAGACGAAAAATTAGTAAAAATTAAAAATATGTTGTTAGAAAGAGAAGATGAGTACAATGAGATGCGCAATGGTGTAATTTATAAAAATCACAATGAAGGACTGTAATTTTGTATACCAGACGCAATGATTGAGAGCATTTTATACAAGTATCACGACGAAATGGGCCATGTAGGATCAGATAAAGTAACAGATTTAATAAATAAAATCTATTGGTTTCCACAAATAAGAAAAAAGGTTGAGGCACATATCAAAAACTGTGTGAAATACATAGCCTTCTCGTCTAAAACCGGTAAGAAAGAAGGATTTTTACATTCCATTCCCAAAGGCACAACCCCATTCAAAGTCGTCAACCTTGACCATTATGGTCCATTAACAGCGGTGATTCTAAGAAAAAACACATACTCTTAGTGATAGATGCCTGCACAAAATTTGTAAGGCTTTATCCCACCAAAACAACCAGTTCCAAAGAAGCAATAGATGCTGTTCGGGCCAGCCGCTAACCAACAGGCCTAACTTAAAACTATACATACACTACAATACAATATAATATTCAATGCACTGTAAACGCCCACGTTCGGCAGCGCTGCTGCGCTCTCCCTCTGTAAAGGGCGCTCTGCAGCCGCCGCCTCGGCTCTAGCTTTGATTAGCCGACGGTGCTAAGTTCAGTAATCTGCTAACCTCTCTGCGCATTGGTTGCATTTGGATCTCGTTTACACATATATGTACATTTATCTGGTTGTGCTAAGAGCAAGCAATCGGCTTCCGCTAGCAGCCGCCGGTATAAATAAACAGTTATTACATTTGAACAATTCGCGTAATTTTTTTGGATCGAAATAGGTGCCAAAAAAGCTTGGCATCTCAAACATTGGTGACCCCGACGTGATTAAAGACATTGGCTAATCGCGTTTTGTGTAAAAACATTTAAATTTAACAAAATATTCGGTTCTGTGCAGTTTAACCACGAACAATTACATTTGTGCAGCATATAAAACGGTTTATGTGCAAATTCAGTTGAGAGTGCGGTCGTCTGAGATTCCGTTAGTTGAATCGTCGAATCTCTCATTCTATGCTCAGCCGCAGACACGGTTCTTGACTTTTCGTGTCTCTCATTCTCGCTCCTGCTTCTGTGCACCGTCGCATAATCGTCAAGTCTTTCATTCTCTGCACAACTGTACCCACGGTTTCAACTTTTCGTGTCTTCACTCTCTGTTTCTCGATTCTGTACGCCGTCGCTAAACGGTTATCTATTCTCCGTTGTTTCGTTGCATTTCGCACCGTTAAACATGGAAAGCGATCCAAATACAGACGCGGGCGAAAATATTGTGACGGCTAATAACAGGCTGAGTCTTTATAAACGTAAAGTTCAGTCTTTGTACGATCGAATGAGCGGGCTCGGCAAATCATTCGCTGGCAATAAGATCGATAATTTTAACGCCACGGATATCGACGTTCGTATCGACATGCTGTCAGAAATTCGAGAGGAATTTAATAAGGCCCATAATGAACTGGAAGCGCTCAATCAAGACGAGATTGGGAGTGAGATGCGCAACAACTTTGATATGCTCTTCATATCGTTGAAGGCTGAGCTACTGGCTGCTCTCGAACTAGGCCATTCGCGCGCTGCTGCCAATTCGACTACCCTACCAAACCATTCTGGACACAGTACCATCATCATGGCTCACAAGCAGCGACTTCCTGAGCTGAAAATACCGAAGTTTTCCGGTGGATACGTCGAATATTCGGACTTTATGGCTATGTTCAATTCGATAATCGACGCGGATGCGGATCTCAGCGACATCGAGAAGTTCCAGCACCTTCGCTCTAGCCTCGCTGATGTGGCTTTGGATTCGGTTCGATCTTTGGAACTCTCCAGTGCCAATTATCGTGTGGCGCTGGATATACTTAATAAACGTTTTAGTAACAAACGACTTGTTTTTCAGGCACACATCAAGAAGATTCTTGGGCTCAAGAGAGTGGATTCACCATCTCCTAAAAGGCTTCGGGAGTTTTCGGATGCAGTCAATTTGCATATGCGTGCTTTGCAAACATTAGGAACGGATTTGGAGATATCCCACTGCATTATAATTAACCTGCTGCTGCAGAAGTTGGACGCTAAGACGCAAATGAAATGGGAAGAACACCTGTCGTCGGATGCCATACCTACAGCAAAGGATTTTTATGAATACTTGGAGAAGCGGTGCCAGAAAATGGAGACCTTGGAATACGCTACAGCGGCACCCGCTAGTAGCGCTCAGGTGGGAAAAACCCATAATTCTCATTTTAAGAAAACTTTTGTTGCCTCCAATTCTTCCACCGACTCATCTGGATGCAGTTTTTGCCATTCAGTGGGACATTGTATATATTCCTGCAAGATGTTCGGGAATTTGTCTCCGTTGCTGCGCCAGAAAGAAGTGAAGAAGCTTTCCTCTGTTTCAATTGCCTTAAAGCAGGGCATCGGACTCGTGCATGCAACAGTGGAAAATGTCGAGTATGCGGTGGGAGGCATCATAGTTTGTTGCATTTCGAGAATCTGCAGTCCACAACTCAAGGCTCCCCAGATCTTTCTCCTCCAGATCTAACGCTCCAACCAGGCGCTATTTCAGCCACTCAGGATTCCGTTAGCAGTTCACCTTCCCCTGCTTCTACCTCTCTTGCTGCCCAAGGTCTTCAATCCGATGTTGTGCTTCTGGCTACCGCTGTGGTTCTCGTAAAGAATCGGTCTGGCGTTTTAGTTCCTTGTCGTGCCATACTAGATTCAGGATCTCAGCTTCATCTCATCACATCCAGGTTCGCCCATCAGCTTCAGCTCAGGAGAACTCAATCGTCTGCACTTGTCTCTGGGCTCGGCGATACCAGCGTGGCTACTGAGGGATCCACCGTGAACATTAGTATGCATTCTCGCACAACTGACTATACAACTACGCTTACTGCTCTGATAGCTCCAACGATCACCGATTGTCAACCAAGTCTGGCAGTCAATGTAGCCGATTGGAATATTCCGTCAAATATTCAGCTTGCTGATCCTGCATTTTTCAACCCTCAGCGAGTGGATCTTCTCATTGGTGCCAGCATTTTCTATGATCTCCTCTGCGTAGGGCAAATCAAACTCATCGATGGCCTGCCCCTTCTGCAGAAGACCCGGCTTGGGTGGATCGTATCTGGTGGTGGACAAAGAGTAGCACGCTCGGCGCTCTTGGCAACGCACAATTCTCCAGATTCGGAAGCTAGCATGGATGCAAGGTTGGACAAGACTCTTCGTATGTTTTGGGAGGTCGAGACTTGTGCGGACGCCGTTTTGAATACCAAGGAAGAATTAGATTGTGAAGCACATTTCATAGACCACTTCTCACGTTTGCCATCAGGAGAGTATTCAGTTCGTCTCCCGTTAAAGGATAATGGCGATCGCTTACGGGAATCTTACACTCAGGCGCATCGTCGATTAATCAATTTGGAGCGCAAGTTGGATCGTGATACTACACTCAAGGAGCGGTACTCTGCCTTTATGAGGGAGTATATTGAGTTGAAGCATATGTCCCCAGTCAACCCTGATTCTCGTAGTCTCTGCAGAGACTCTCTCTGCTCCCTAAATGATGCAATGATGGCAGGCCCTGTTATTCAGCCTGCATTGTTCAGCATACTAATTCGGTTTCGCACATATCCAGTCGTTCTCACTGGGGACATTTGTAAAATGTACCGCTGCGTACGAGTGTCTTCACCTGCCAATTACTTTCAGTGCACTCTATGGCGAGATTCTGTCCAGTCCAAGGTTCAGGTCTACACATTAGACACCGTCACATATGGCACTAGAGCTGCATCGTTTTTAGCAGTTCGCGCAATGCACCAGCTGGCCAATGACGAGGGTGAGTCCTACCCTCTTGGCTCAGCTGCTCTGCAGCAGGATTTTTACGTGGATGATCTCATCTCGGGCGGCAGCTCTGTCGCTGAGGTCATGGAAAAGATGCATCAAACCTCCGCCATACTGTCTTGCGGTAATTTTAAGCTTAGGAAATGGTGCTCTAGCCATCAGGAAGTACTTGAAGGAACGCCTGAAGAGGACAGAGAGAAATACTTAAGGTTTCATGATGGAGGTGACATAACGAAAACTCTTGGCTTAGCATGGGACCCTGCATCGGATCAGCTGCTTTTTGCCTTGTCCGCGATGGACACAAATTCGAAGCCCTCCAAGCGATCGGTTTTGTCTACGATTGCTCGTTTCTACGACCCTCTTGGATTGATAAATCCCGTTATTGTCAGGTGCAAAATCTTCCTTCAGCAGCTTTGGAGAGAAAATTTGGATTGGGATGAAAGCTTACCCTCAGCGTTGCATTCATCTTGGATGGACTTGAGAAACAGTTAGTCAAGTATCACGCGGATATCATTTCCTTGCGTGGTTCATCCTTCTAATACGGTAATCGAACTTCACGGATTTTGTGACGCCAGCACAGAAGCATATGGCGCTTGCATATATGTGGTGTCCAGGGAAGGGCAGTTGTCGAGCAATATCTTGTGCTCAAAGTCTCGAGTGGCGCCACTAAAAACCTTATCGATTCCCAAGCTTGAATTAAGTGGAGCCCATTTGCTTGCGAAACTAATGAATAATTTGAAGGATATTGGAAGTTTTACAGGTCGATTTTATTGCTGGTCAGATTCATCGACAGCATTATCTTGGATACGGGATGAGCCAGCCAAATTTCAACTCTTCGTGGCAAATCGAGTGGCAGCAATTCAGGAGTTTACGGCAGGCATGGAATGGCGCTATGTCCCCACATCATTAAATTCTGCTGACGTTCTCTCTAGAGGCTCGCTTCCCCACCAACTTATCCACTCAGAGCTGTGGTTTCACGGTCCATCATTTTTGGTAGGCTCCAAGGAAGAGTGGCCTGTACCTCCTGTTCCTGAAGCAGCAACGGCAGAGCTTCGCAAGCGTTTATTGCTGATCGCGTCCCCACATGCCGATTTTACGTCAGAATGCAAATTTGAAAATTCATTCTTCGGCATGCAGCGCACATTCGCCTACATGCATAAATTTGTACATCGGCTTCGGCATTCTGGACTCACCGTTTCGGATATTCGGCAAGGAACGCATCTTCTGATCCGGCATATTCAACTGGCTGTTTTGTATATGGATATAAGGGAGATTCAACGCAATGGTCAAGTCAGGAAATCCAGTTCCATCAGCTCGCTCTCTCCGTTCATCGATCAGTATGGATTACTAAGAGTTGGAGGTCGTCTTGGAAACTCATCTCTGGGATTTGATGCTCAGCACCCTCTTATTCTGCCAAAGGGACATCCCATAACTTGTGCGCTGATAAGGTATTATCACGAAAGGAACCTTCATGCTGGACCTCGCGCACTACTTGCCAAAATTCGACTGGAATATTGGCCCATTGGCGGAATTAAGGCAGTATCAAAGGTAGTCAGCAAGTGTGTGAGATGCTTCAGGACTAGGCCGCGCATGGTTCAGCACATCATGGGAGATCTGCCTAAGGAGCGTTTGGAGGGATCTCGACCCTTTGAAGTCACTGGAGTGGATTACTGCGGGCCCTTTTTCTACAGATCAGAAATCCGCACGAGGCCACCCATCAAGTGCTACATCAGTGTATTCATTTGTTTTACTTCTAAGGCTATACACATGGAGCTCGTAAAGGACCTGACTACCGCTTCATTTCTAGGCGCCCTGAAGCGTTTCACTTCCACGCGAGGAAGGCCAAGTCCAATTTGGTCCGACAATGCGACAAACTTCGTTGGCGCGAAGAACGAGCTTTTGGAGCTCAAGAAACTTGTTATGAGCGGCTCGCATATGAAGGAGGTCCATGAATCCTGCTTGGCGGACTCGATCGACTGGCGCTTCATCCCACCACGCTCTCCGCACTTTGGCGGTTTGTGGGAAGCGGCCGTGAAGACAGCAAAGCATCACCTGTACCGCTCAGTTAGGCCCTCTGTGCTTGACTTCGACGAGCTGCGCACTCTGATCTGCCAGATCACGGCAATTGTTAATTCTCGCCCTTTGCTCTCGCTTTCAGAAAATCCTGCTGACTTAGATGTCTTGACTCCTGCTCATCTGCTTTTAGGCGGTCCACATGAGGCAATCCTCGAGCCCGATCTAACGAAGCTGAACTACAATCGTCTGGATGGCTGGCAACGGGTCAGTCAGCTTCAGCAGATCTTCTGGAGCCGCTGGCGCCAAGAGTATCTAACTCCTTTGCAAGAGCGGTCGAAATGGCGGACTCCCACGCAAAATCTTTGCATAAACGATCTCGTTCTGATTAAGGACGAATATCTTCCTCCAATGCGTTGGCCACTAGCTAGAGTGGTCGAGGTCGTCAAGGGCAAGGATGGAGTGTGCCGCGTAGCTGATTTGAAGACTGCCACAGGAACCATCAGAAGGGCCGTTACCCGGCTATGTGTGCTGCCCCTCAAGGATTCTGTTGAAAGACTGGCTTCCAACGGGGGGAGTATGTTCGGGCCAGCCGCTAATCAACAGGCCTAACTTAAAACTATACATAAACTTTAATACAATACAATATTCAATGCACTGTAAACGCCCACGTTCGGCAGCGCTGCTGCGCTCTCCCTCTGTAAAGGGCGCTCTGCAGCCGCCGCCTCGGCTCTAGCTTTGATTAGCCGACGGTGCTAATTTCAGTAATCTGCTAACCTCTCTGCGCATTGGTTGCATTTGGATCTCGTTTACACATATATGTACATTTATCTGGTGTTGCTAAGAGCAAGCAATCGGCTTCCGCTAGCAGCCGCCGGTATAAATAAACAGTTATTACATTTGAACAATTCGCTATATTATTTTGGATCGAAATAGGTGCCAAAAAAGCTTGGCATCTCAAACAGATGCGTTGAACGATTATTTCAAGGCTTACAGTCGACCTAAGCACTTAGTATCTGATAGAGGCTCTTGTTTTACATCCCACGTGTTCCAATTATTTACAGTGTTTGTAGGGGCGGATCACCTTGTCTTCACTTTCACGAAACAGTATGGCAGCAGTAGTGTGGTTTCAAATGATGTATTTCACGGTTGTTCGAGGAACAAGAAGCCAATAAAAGAGATTCTACGGATGGCGGCGGTATCCCTGTATGCTGGGATGTTGAAACAAAGGGCGACGCTGCTGCAATTCCACCGAAAGGCTGGCTGTCGGGGCGCCGAGGGCGGCGTTCAGCTCGGGATGCTGAAGTCGACGGCGAAGGTGCTACACTTCCTCCAACAGGCCGGCTGGCGGGACTACGAGGGCGGCGTTCAGCTCGGGACGCAGGAGATGGCGACGAAGATGAGGCTGAGCGGGCTGCACGACGAGACGCGAGTATGTGAAGTAGCGTGTGGTGATTCTTGCCACACTCCCTGCACATCCCGCCACTGCGACAATCACCGCCGGAATGCTGATGAGCCAGGCAGTTCGTGCAATAATTATTTATAAGTACGGCTTGGAGCCTCTTCACAGGGCTCAACCGTAGGAAGTGGTGGCAGGTCCGTAGCGGATGCACTGCTGGGCAGACTCGGCATCGGTAGGAGTTCAGACCGCAAGCGCGTCAGCTCTCAATGATACGGTCGGCGCGGGACTGTGGGCCCAAGGCTGGATGCGGAAATCTAGGATGAGATGAAGGTGTCGACGAAGCATAAGTATGAAAGTTGTAACCGGTTAAAGGCCCACCTTGGGCATTGGACATTGTGACGTGGTCACATTGAACCAAGTTCAAGTTTGGACTTGAACTTGGCACGGAGTTCTGATCGCCAAAACGGTGATTATTACGGATATCCTCCCGTGAGTCAACCGTAGGAGACCGTCCTAGCGATTCTGCGGAGAAGGCCGGAGGTGGATTGCTTTTGTAGACTCGAGAGCCCGCGTCTCTTACCCTTTGGATAGGTACTCTAGACACCTGACTCGAAAAGGATGCAACTTGTGGGGCTCTCTGAACGGCCGTATTACACACTGGCTCAGAAAGCACCCAACCGAAAACTGTTTCTTGCCCGAGGAGAGAGCCACATATGTTCGTCTGTAAGCCGCTTAACAGTACGGATGGTTGGATGTCAGCTCCAATCAGGACATCGATTGGTGAGCTGTCAAAGAAGGTAGGATCCGCCAACGGAAGGCTAGCAAGTCTCTCAGCAGATTTTGAGAGAACGCATGCGAGGGAATATTCGCTGCCACCTCCGGAATAACGTAAGCTGTAACGTTTAATTGTAAGCCCGACATAGTCGGAGAGCGGATGGAAAAATTGCAGAGCTTCTTCGACTGAGCGGATACAGTATGATTAATGCCGGAGACCTGTGCCTGGATAGGTTGGAACGGCAGTTTGATCATGCTGACTAGACGTTCCGTAATGAATGAGGCCTCGGAGCCAGAGTCGATCAAAGCGCGGGCGCGAAAATTGATCCCCACATGGCAAATATTAATCTGGAGGACCGCACTTGTACCGGAAGCGAAATAAACCTGAACGTTGGACAAGGATTTGGAAGAACTCGGATGTTGTACGGATGTGGAAGTCGGCTCGCTGGAACTTGGATTGCCACGGTGCAGCAGCGTGTGATGCCGTTCCCCACAAGTGACGCAGTTGTGGGCGCTTTGGCATTCTCGGATCTGATGTCCTCGTGCGAAGCAGTTCAGGCATAGCTGTTTCTGTTTAATGCAGCTGGAACTAGCATCAACGGTCATGTTGAGGAAGCGGGGACAATCACGGATTTGATGCTTCTCTGTGGAGCAGAGATCACATGTCCTCCGCTGCGGATTCACTATTGTCTCGAACGAGTGAACTCTCCTAGGAACATCACTCCCTTGGGACCGGAACGGGCTACTTTTAGAAGGTGGAGGATTCGGATCGCCCTTGGAACTATGCGGATTGGAAGGGTGGCTCTCGATCGATTCTAGCGTCAGATACCGCTGACTGAGGAAGAAGTCCATCTCCTTCCATGACGGCATTTCCTTCTTGTCCGTTATGGACTCTTCCCACAACGCGCGGGTTAATCTCGGCAATCTTGAAGCGCAAATGGTCACGAGCAAGCTTTCCCAATTCTCAGTGGAGACCTGGGAGTGGGCGAGTGCGGTTAGAACCCCCTGGATCGTACTTTGAAGTTCTTTCAGAGCACGACTTGAATCGGACCCGATGTGAGGCAAAGAGAGGAGAAGGTGAATCTGGTTGGTCACCAGGAGCCGGTTCTCATATCGGTCACGAAGGGCATCCCATGCCGCCTCGAAGCCGTCGTTGGTGAGCGGGAACTTCTCAACGATGGCCTTCGGATCGCCACTGGTCTTAGTGGCGAGGTAGTACAGTTTTTCTACGGGTGAGAGTATAGGATTACGAATATAAATGGCTGTGAAGAGGTCCTGAAAAGTGGGCCAGCGAAAGTAATCCCCCGTGAACACTTCGATGTCACAGGGTGGCAGTCAACAGCCGCCATTGGAGTCTGGCTGTGCAGGAAGACGGACTACTGCGCTGGCCGATTGGACCGTAAGGTCTTCTAGGCACCGTTCATAATCGTCATAGTACGTGTCGTACATGGCTTGTATCTCTAGTTGGGTGTTAGGATCCTCGTCAACCGACGCCATTGAACAGGCCTCGAATTCAGAATCGACCTTTGCCCACATGCTCTGTAAGCGGTCTCTACGGACCTGAGCGATAGCGGGGGGATGGTGTGCTGGTACCGGAAGCGGTAAAGCGGTCTTTCAAACTGGTCAGCCTGCCGATGGCTGCTACCAATTTCGCACGTGCAGAGAGGAATGCTGTTTGGGCCATTGGAGAAGTACGTCGAGAGCTGATGGGACTGGTAGGTGGAAGAGCTGGCACCTTTAACGTGACTGGCGAAGGGAACAGGACCGATTTGCTCTTTGCCGCGGAACTCATACTCGGCTTAGGCGTACCGGGTAACCTTATCGGTTTAGTCACCGAGGTAGGTGTTCCTGGGGCGGAACCACTGCGTGGTGTCCTACTACCGGGAGCGGGCAAAAGTTTTTTGCTGTCCTCGTCACCAGTGGGCATGTTCAGACCTCACTCGCTGAGAACAACGAAACGGAAGCGGAAGCGTCGGGCGGATGGACACGGAAAATGGACCCAACAACCCTTTGGTATTGACTTGTTGGCAAATCGGAGGCGCTTAGGTATACTAAGGCGATCGGGCCCTAATATTGGGAGTCGGTGGCAAGTGACACCCAAAAACAATATACCCGCCGAAAGTAGGGTAGCGCGTCACCGAACAGGCCACCACCGAAAACGATACAGCCTCAAAATACAGGCTAGCGAGTCGCTCGGCGCTCCGTTATGCGCAAGAGCGACGCCGGTAATCTGCTCTCCCAACAAAAACAACGTGCGCAACGGTGGAGAGGCGAACGCGAAAACGAGCCAAAGCAGGCACCGCTATTGCTGCTTGTATGTATGGATGTCGGTGCGGGGAGGTATGGATATACAGACGCAAGAATATGCAGCTAATATATACATATGTATGTATGAGGGTATGGAAAAAATAAGTGTCGATTCGGATAGATGGTTTGTATATGTTGGGCTGCGTATGTAGATGGGTAAAATATGTATGTTGGGATGTGCAAGAATATGCAGTTTTACGGATGTGCAAGAATATGCCGTTTTATGTGTATATTGTTCGGATATATGTATATATATATATATGTATATATACATATGTATATTGTTCGGATATATGTATATATATATATATATATATATATATATATATACATATATGTTTATTAGTACATATATGTACATGTATAGACGTAAAAATATGCAACCAATATGTATGTATGTATATATGTATGCGGATACGTATGCGGATATGGATAAATGCGGGCAAGAATATGCAGTTAAATATATATGGACGTAGGTGCGTTTAAGTGCGGATTGGGACATATACATATATGTATGTATATATATAGACGGAAGAATATGCAGCCAATATATATGTATATAGTATGTATGCGGATATAGACGAATGCGGACAAGAATATGCCGTTAAATGTTGTGTGTGGGTGTACTGATGTACGTAGTTAGGAGGAGCGGAAGATCGGAGAACGGACAGAATAGCCGCTTGGAATGGGATGGAAAAAAATAAGATCACGGCACTTCACTGGGGTTTTGTACGTGGTACTTATCCTTGTTCTCCTGGTAAAGCGATCCGCCTAAGTTTACTGGGGTGCGCTTCTCCGTGTTGGGGAAGTTCCGGCTCGAAGGACCACTGTTTGTAGGGGGCGGACCGCCTTGTCTTCACTTTCACGAAACAGTATGGCAGCAGTAGTGTGGTTTCAAATGATGTATTTCACGGTTGTTCGAGGAACAAGAAGCCGTGGGTATGTCGTTCGCACAGGCGTTGACCGATCGTAACGGGGGTGGAAGCGAGCACTGCAAACTCCCGCTCAAGCTAGTGGCCGCCCGAGCGCCGGGCGACTCTCCTGAGTGCCGAGTGCAAGAGCGTGCGAGAGCGAGTCGGGCGCGGAGCGCTCTCCAGAGCGCTCTCCACAGTGCGCTGCAGAAGTTTGCGGCTGCCCTGAACATACAGAATCACAAATCATAAATCACATAAAAATAGCAACAGACTCACCACAAGCAAATGGACAAGTAGAAAGAATCAATAGAGATTTAGGCCCAATGATTGCCAAAATACGAGATGTAAAAAAAAAATGAACAATGGGATAAAGTATTGGACAAAGTAGAATTTGCAATGAACAATACAAAAAATAGAAGTATAGATGAGTACCCGAGCGTAATGCTCTTCGATGTTTTACAAAAAGGCAACAGTATAGACAGTTTAAAAGAAAACATACTCGAAGAAAATCAAAATAGCGATCAAAGGGATCTTGAACATACAAGATGCAAAGCAGCAATAGTCCAAGAGAAAGTTCAAGCGTACAATAAGAATTATGTTGAATCAAAGAGACAAAAACCTAAGGTATATTCAATTGATGATTACGTTATGATCAAAATTTTCAACTCACAGCCAGGAGCGTCCAGTAAACTGGTACCAAAGTTTAAGGAACAATATAGAATTTCAAAAATTTTAGAGAATGAAAGGTATGTAGTCCGAGATATAGAAGCTTTCCAACAAACACAAATTCCCTATTCAGGAATTTGGGCTGTTCATAATCTTAAACCATGGATCTATGATAGTAATTTAAACAATTAATTAGATAACGAAAATATAAGCGATGAACAAGAAAGCGATGAAAATAATAATAATGAAGAAATACCTGGTTCTAAAAACGATATAATATCCAGCAAAAAGCAACAAAAAAATACAATAAAAAGAGATACAAAAAAAATTGCTGATAGTAGCATAGTAACAAGAGGCATGGCCAAGAGAATCAGAAGATCCTCAACGTCAGGATAGGCCGAGTTGTAGCAGTAGTATCCCCATACTACTGTACATATTTCTTAGCTAACTGTAATTTACTCAAACCAATACCACTGTATATATTATTATTCTTAAGCCCACTGTACTCGCAATACATACACACTTGTAATATACTCTCCTGGTAGAGAGCGAATAGAATAAGAATAGAATAAGGAAACAAGATGAAAAGAAAATAAAAAAATGAGAGCGAGATCAGTTTGGATCGAGCGAGGAAGAAAAACAGACGTGCCGTTCAGACTACAATATGTACAAAAAATATTTGTATATTAAAACTCAATTTTTCTGCTGAAAATTCTCTTTTTTGGCCTGCCTTGTCTAACTATGGAATTTTGTAGTTACTAAGGGTCCCTGTCGCACCTTTCTACTCCCTAGCTCGCTTACGCGAGACCAGCTTACCCGCTATTTCCTCCACTCATCTTGAGCGGCACAAACCCGTCATTGAGCTCCTGTGGGTTTTTTTACTTCCTCGTTGGCACTTCATGTTCTCTCACGTACTACTGGTTTACTTCACTGCCACTGCGCCGTTGGTATGCCTCGGTCCGGTGTCTATACACGCCACTTCCACTTCATCCTGAAGCTCGTTGAGGTCTGGGACTTCTTGGAACAAATCTGACAATCCGCCCACGGCCTCCTCATCTAGCTTAAGCAAGGTATTGTTTCCCTCTCCGGAGGTGTTGAGCTCTGCTTTACTGTCTGGGCGATCCGGGGGTTGTTCAAGCGGTAGGTCGAGTGGTTCGTCATCATTTCCGTTAGTCTCCTAGTTGGGCTCTGGAATTTCCCGTGGGTCTGCTTTCTTTTCGGTTTCAGGGGACCGTCCTTCGACAGGAGCTGGTATTGGTGAGTCCAGGTCGAACTCTGGGTACGAGGAATCTAGCCCTGGGTCGATGCCGGATTTGGTACGAGTGCGTTCTGGTGTTGTGTCGACGTCGCCAGGTACCAGCTGGAGGTGGTTTCGATGGAGGTGGTTTCGTCCTCCCCGTTACTTTGTGCGCAGCTTATCCCTGATGAGGACTTTGGACTCTCGGGGGAAGAACTGCGCCGATTTCGTCTAGCGTGTAGGTCCGGGGATACCCTGGCCTCAACTGTGTCTTCTGCGGCGTTTCGACTCTCCATCTCGACTCTTGTCCATCAAAGGGAGAGAACAGTCCTGGTGTCGGTCTTCGCCGGAGCTGATGTCGAACCGCCCATCGTAGAATACGTCCTCATCGTTCTCGCTGCTGCCCATTTAGGTCCAT
Source organism: Drosophila affinis (assembly GCA_037356375.1). Classification (NCBI taxonomy): domain Eukaryota; kingdom Metazoa; phylum Arthropoda; class Insecta; order Diptera; family Drosophilidae; genus Drosophila; species Drosophila affinis. The sequence goes on from JAZHFB010000003.1 coordinate 22,312,887, forward strand.
GGCCCAGCGCGGCTCGGCGTCAACTGGGGCGTCAAAGTCCTCATCCCTCATCCATGCAGCTTGTCGGGGGTATGTCCAGGGAGGAGCCGACTCCACCGCGTGGTGGGGGGTGGGGGTAACTTCAGCCGTTTTGGTACAGCCTGGCCAGCCGCTCGTATTCGTAGCGCAAGGTCCTTATTCCCGCTTCCTTCGAGGTCCGGTTCTTCGGGTGCATCAGCTGTGACTGGGAAAGCTGCTGGCATGTTTTCCGCAGCCGTACCAACTCCTCACGTAGGGCTTGGTTTTCGGCCCGCAGCTCGTCGAGACCATATCGTGAATCGTCTGGACGCAGTACTAGCCATGGGTTGTTAGCGGCCGTGATCTGGTCTTCAGTCGCGCAGGGCTTCGCGAGACGTGGAGGGTCCTTCCCGTCCATCGAGTCGCTCAGAGGGGCCGATGATGTTGCCGAGCAGTGGTTCAGTCGTAACGTGTAGGGGAAGGATCACGGTGTGGTGGTGTTGTGGTGCTGGTACCTGTTGTCGGCGTGATATTCCCGACACGCTTCGACAAACGCGTTTTGTAGTCCTGTGGTCCCCTTTGTTAACTGGACCGGTACGGGCTCTATGGTGTTGCTTGATCTGGTCGAGGGAAGTCCTGCTGTGGTGGTGCGTTGTACCTCGTGGGGCATCTCTGTTGGTGACGCGCTCCTAGGGCATCCTCTCTGACCATCTGGTGCCTTTAGCGGCTGCGCGTCGTTCGGTATGTTGTTTTTTTTTTTTTTTTAGGACGTTGATATGCAATGAGTGCACCATCAAGTGGCCCAAGCAACACCAGCCAATGGCTGTTACGCGCGGATCCCAGTCAAGAACGCAGCCCTTGCTGACGTTTCTAAGGGTAGAAACTTTTGGAGATCAGTTCCTGCCTAGCTTAATGCTACCTTGTACCTGATCCTACCTATAGGTGCGACTTACAATTTGTGGGAGCTATCGTTATATACATTGTGATATTAATATTTAAAATTATATAATGCAGTGGCTTATGGTTCTCGTGCTATGGTTGCACATGGTGGTTGCGCATGGTGCGGTCATTGCGTCGGCTCGGGGTTCTATGTCGTAGCTCTGTTGTGCCAAGGTCGTACGTTTGCGGGAGAATTGGGTTGGCCTGGTCTCTGGGGTTGCTGTGGACGCGAGTTGAGTCCCGATGGGGCTTGGCGTTGAGGTTTTCCGTTTCGTGCCTTGGGTAAACTCTTTGGTCAACAAGGCACGTTTGCTCGTTGACACCCAGGTGTCCTTGTCGCTCTGCTGGTCTACAGGAAACTCCTTGGGCGGCGAGGCGAGTGTGCTCGCCGACGCCAAGGTTCCTGCCCTATGTCGTGGCTGTGTTAATTATTCCTTGGTCAATGAGGCGTGAGTGCTCGTTAACGCCAAGGTTTCCGTGCTACTCTGCTGCTCCGCAGGAGACGCCTTGGTGGACGAGGCGAGTGTACTCGTCGACGCCAAGCTTCCTGCCCTGTGTCGTGGCTGTTTAATGGATCCCTTGATCAAAGAGGCATGAGTGCTCGTTGACGCCAAGGTTTTCGTGTTGCTCTACTGCTCCGCAGGAGACGACTTGGTCGACGAGGCGAGGGTGCTCGTCGACGCCAAGATTCCTGCCCTGTGTCGTGGATGTGTAACGGATCTCTTGGTCAACGAGGAGTGAGTGCTCATTTACGCCAAGGTTTCCGGGCTTTGTTGGTTCGTTTGGTTCGAGCTACAGACCGAAGAGATGGTCGACCCGATCGGAGCCAACATGTTTCCGGTCGTACTTGCTGGTATGTCTTCGTGTCTCCGTCCGTGTCCCTGCTGGGAGGAGACTTCATTAATTTCCGGACTCGGTCTTCCGGCAGCAGTATATGGTCCTGATGTTTCGGCGGCCACAATCCCAACAGAAAAGCTCCTGTCGATTGGTGCATGCTTGGCTAAAGTGTCCTACCTCCCAACAGTTCCGGCATGCTCGACTCACATTGATTAGCCGTTCTTCCTGCTGAGTGATCACTCGCGCAACCCCATTTGATGTCCCGCTGGTCTCGTTTATGACGCCCCGAGATGCTGTGGTCTCGTTGCTGGAGTACGCTGCGCCGGGCCGTTGGGTTGGTCCGGTTCCGCTGCTGCAAGGGGAATCGTGGTCTCGTGCAGTCTCGTAAGCTACGACGAGATGGATGAGCGCTGTGAGAGAATTGAAGACCTGTCTTCGTGGGTACATTTAGTACTCCGGTCGGAGATTCTCGTAGATTCGGTTAAGCTCCTGCTTCCGAGTGTACTTGGCACGCTGCATCATCAGCCGTAGCTCGATCATGTAGTCTCTGAAGGATTCTCGGGGCTTCTGGCCCGGCTCCGGATGGTGCCTGTCAGGAGTCCCGAGATAGCCCGAGGCAGCTGTTCTGGGCTCCCACCGAAAGATTCGACTCGCTCTTTCAGTCGCTCGATGAATTCCAGAGGGTTCGTGTGACCATTGAAGGTGATTCCCCACTTCCTGAGCTTGTCCGATAGGAGGGAGTATGAAATCACTTTACACCCTGGGCGAAATGCTCGTTGAACCGGGAGACCATGTGCTTGGTAGGAATCCACGTTCGATGACGGCTCCATCACCACTGTCCGTGGTCCCTTGGTCCGGTGCTGAATTCTCGGCTCGTACTCGGCAGATCCGGTATGAGCAGTCGTTGGGCTCCTTGATGCGGAGGATTATCTTCTGTGTCCGGTGTGTTGGCCTCGGAATCCTGGATGATGATATTTAGTTTCTTCCCTCTTTGCTCAACTCTCAGGCCCTAGGAATGTGGCTGATGTTTCTCGCTCGAAGGCTCGGACTTGATTGCCCCTCATGGGCTCGGACTCCTCCTTTTATTGCTGCTGCCAAGCTTTTGGCTCAGAGGGCTCTGCCACCGGAGCGAGGTCATCTCTCTCCTCTGCTGTCGCGTTGTCACCTTGTCGCTGTGCTGTCATGTTGTCACCGCTGCCCGCGTTAGGGATGTTGGCGCCCTCTCTCGACCACCGAGAAACACGCGATCCGTGCCTGGTCGTCGCGTACCGCGACGTCATGTTTCCCTTGTCGTCGTGTCGCGGTGGTCGCCCTCTCCCTGCGTTTGCGTCGATGCGCCGTTATCGCTTGGCGCCCGCTGCTGCTGGCTGCCCATGCTTGGTTTGGTAGCACAACCTCATGGCCGGGCTACGTGGCGCGCGAACCTGTGACTATTCTGCTGCTCTGGTTACTGTTCTTCTCGGAGTCGGATCTTCCCGGTGTTCCACAGGGAGCGGAAGGCGTTTTCAGTCAGATGCTTAGCTATGCAGGGTTCTGGTTGCCTGGCACTCTTTACGTCACTTGTTTTCGCTTTACCGCACTAATTTTTCCGCGATCCACTTTCAGGGTCCCTGCTCGGGCGCCATCTGTAAGGAGGCGGTGGAGGCGTATGCCTTGGCCGGGGCCTAAGGAACGGAGGGTGCACGCAGCATGCAGGCAGTGGCACCCTCCACTTGTGGCCAGCGAATGCGGCGCGGGATTACTCCGTGCCTGGGCATAGGCGCGTGTTGCGGATGGCGTGGCTGCTGGGGGGCAGGGATACGCGGAGCACGTGGGCGGTGGTACCCCCCACTCGTGGCTAGCGGGTGCGCTGCAGCATACACCTTGACCTGGGCATTGGCGGGAGGGGCGTGTTGCGGATGGCGTGACCGATGTGTTGTACCGCGAGGGAGGAAAAATGAGATTAATGGCTTATTCAACGGGAAGGTGGCAACCACCGGCTTGGTAAATCGCGTGACGTCTGCGTACACGCTTTCCAACTGGTGATTCCCAAGGATGAGGAATAGACTATGAGGAGGTGTTGCTACGAGAGGGAAATCCCAGACCGTGGAAGTCGTGGCATCCGCGTACAATTCCACTGGCTGAGTTCCCGGCATGCAGAGGGAGCATTAAGTCGGCACCATAATACGGCACAGCGGGGTTAAAATCGAGGGATTTCGGATTATATGGTAATAATTATAGATATGTACACAAAATATTTTTATATTAAAACTCAAGTTTTCTGCTGAAAATTCTCTTTTTTGGCCTGCCTTGTCTAAAGGCCTGTATCCAGCACCGCGAAATTTTACTGCACGGAAACTGCTCATTATTTCGGATGTGTTGAAATGAACTAAAATAGTGTGACCAAGAGCATAAAAAGTGATTTGCCACTCTTATGAATCAGCTGTGTTTTGTAAACAGCGCCAATTTTGAAAATTAAACTAAAATTAAAAAAAGAAAGAAAAGTAATTCTGACGATGAAGTGATTGTGTTGGTAGCGGCACATATTGCTGTAAGAAGAAGTACAGCACAGTTGGAGGCGCCAAAATGTCAAAATTATCAAAATGCTCATTTTTAGTGATTGGTACTGCCTCAACTGCTTTTATTAAAGCAATCCTCTCCTCACTTTAAATATTTGCATATCCCTTTTTGGTTTTGCGCACAAATTTAACCGCCACCTTTAACTTTGACTTCAGTAAAAATATACACGTATATTTTACTGTGACCCCTATCAGCTGTTCTCACAGTCCACATTTGTGTGGATGTCGATACTATCGATAAAAATTCATGGATCCCGCTTACGTTGCTGGATACTGACTCCAGGAAAACACAAACGAAAAACTACTGGCCACGTTTTTTTTATATGAAGTTTGGCAGCAATTTGTAGTTTCCGCGGTGCTGCATACCCAGCTTAACTATAGAATTTTGTTGTTACTAAGAGTCGCAGTCGACCCTTTCTACTCCCTAGCTCGCTCACGCGAGTCCAGTTTACCCGCTATCTCCTCTTGACATCTTGAGCGGCACAATCCCGTCCGTTAGCTCCTGTGGGTTTTTTGTTTCTCGTTGGCACTTCGTATATTTTTTTTTGTTCTATCACGCACTACTGGTTTACATCACTGCCGATCTCGTTTTTCTGCTGGTCACTCCAGGCCTTGAAGCTCGATCCTCTGCCCGCGCCCTCAGTCTGTCCAGGGTCATTTACAAGAAATTTGTAGTTGTTGGGGAGACCTTAGGCAAGAGAAAGTACCTGGTTCACGGCCGGGAGAGTCAAGCGTGCGGCCTAGTTGCAGAGTGACGGGATTTCACCGTAACCTCTGCGGTGAACAGGAGGATGCCACTGAGCGGTGCATGATCGCGACGACTCGTAAGGCTACTGGGTTTCTAGCAGGGATTGGCTGTGCGTAATCGCGACAGTCACTAGCTACAGGAGGATGCTACTGAGACGTGCGTGATCGCGACGACTCTGAAGGCTAGGGAGTTTCTAGGGAGGATTGGGGATAACGTGTAATGTGTATATGCGGATGAATGAATAAAAGACTTTACAGTATTTGTATTTTTGTTCAGAATTTTATTAAATAAAACGGACCTAGCTGGTGGCCCTGGCTGCACCACGTGGAAAGCTTCACTTACTTGGATGGGTTGACGCGGTTAAAGGCAAGTGGGGTCTGTTGGCTACCGACAGCGGTGATCGTATCGCCATAGACACGGAACAACGCGAAATATTTATCCTGTACACTAGGCTAAGACGTTGACCGTGAGAGTAGAGGGCGCGTCGTACGGTTTAAGCTGGGACGGCTCGAGACACGTGTCAGATTACGGTAGTTGTCGACTTTTTGCTTGCGTGCGCGTTGGTTTGAGGTCTGCCGGCGAGTTTCCCTCCGTTCGTCTTCTCCGTGCCCTCTTGCCCTCCCTATCGATCGCTCCTTTTATTTTTATCGATAATGTTCGGTGTGGCCACCGTACTTTTAACTATCGGCTCATTTCTGCGTTTTATGGCATTCATTGGCTGGTGTATTTAAGGTGTAACTTATTGCTAACTTAAACCTACATGAATAATAATAATAAAAGTGCCTTAAGTGGCGAATTGTAGAATGTGAAAAACAAAAAGGAATATTCCAGGAACGATAATCAATGTACGCCTCCAGTGGCGGTGAGTGTGATGTCGACCTTATCTACGTGATGTAGATCGAGTTGACTGTCGTTGGGCGCTTGTAAAGTCCCATTGGGTCTTTACAGTATGGTTTTTTCTTATGGTATTCTGCAGGTTGGGTAGGTTAAGAGGGAGATCATCAACAGCCTGGTTCTCCACCTTCGATTGTTGACATTTAGTTATGCCAGGGTTTGTCATTCCTTTCCTTCTTTCCTTAAATCTGGCTACGATTTTGTTATCGTAATGCAGTTCGTTAAAGAAGAGCCACCCCCATCTCATTTTCCGAGCCGGGCTGGCAACCCGTAGTAGACAGAGTGTGCTGTTGGGACGACACTCCTGGGTCCGTTACACTCCTCACAAGAAATCTCTTTCTATCTCTATCTCTTTTCGAAATATCGAATATCCGGAAGATATAGGTTTATATAAATAAGAAGGTTTGGCTAAGCGACCGAAAAAAAAAATTGTAATATACATACATATACATGTACATATACATGTACATATACATACATATGTATATTTTAATATACATACATATGTATGTACACATGCATGTATACTGTAACCAACGTCACCTTGCTTATTGTTTTTTTTTTTTTTTTGCAGGCCATCATTGATTCTCCAGACAAACAGTTAACACTGAACGAAATATATAATTGGTTTCAAAATACTTTTTGTTACTTTCGTCGTAACGCAGCTACTTGGAAGGTAATTATTTTATAAACATTCTGCCGATCAAAATAAATTAAAGAGAAACTATTTAATATAAATGCATATGGACATACATATGTATTTGTATGTATTTTGGTTGTGGATACATTTTGATTGGATTTGGATGTATTTTAAATCTTTACAGAGGTACAGATATATTTATTCCCGGTACTGAAAAACGTGTATTTAATTCTTCTATATATACATGCTTTTTATATATTCTTAATCACCCTTAATAGCCAAGTAAAAATAGCCATGTCTGTCCGTCAACCCGCTTTGATGAGCGCCTAGATCTTAGAGACAACGCATAAATATAAAAAAGTCAATATACAATAATGAAAGTCTATGCATGTTTATTCGCTAGTCCGCTACATCTTTCTTCATCAAACCGACATCAAACGTACATACATCAAATAAGTATGTCGGTCGAGTGGTAAAAATCCTGATGACCTGTAAAATTTACCTATGATACGGATTCAGCAACCCAATAACATAAGGTACACATGCACTATGTTTATACTGTGCAAGGCCCATTTCAAGAAATCATTTCATGAAATGCGGAAAAAATTGTGGTATAATCAGCATTTCTTTAATTCGGTACCACACGAAAGTTGACTATGAATTCAGCCTTATTACTTGAAACGGTGAGACAAATTAGGTGGCAAAGCCGGGCGAAATAAATAAATAAATTGGAAAAAGTGACGACGAAACATGAAGAATCAAAAAATATATTTTTAAACGGATGCGGAGGTGACTAAGCTTCTTGCGCTTGTAAAGGAGGAGCATGCAGATGGATTATACTTCAAAATTGTTGCCAATTTACACGTCTTGCAACTCCTCAGATATTGTAAGGTTAGGTTAAGGCACACTTAGGACGGTATTGGTCCGTTGTGGTACCGCACGACAGCTTCCCCTCTTCCATCTCGTGAGACCTGACAAAGTCAGCAGTTATCCCATCCTCATGCTCTTATGAAGATCTCTTTCTAAACCATATCTTGGACATTTCCGAAATGTCTTCTTCTGCTAAGAGCTGGACAGGAACAGAAAAGGTGCTCTACCGTCTCCTTCTCCTCTTCGTCTCTACAGCTTCTGCAAAAATCATTGTATGGAGCACCCAGGCTATTTGCGTGGGAATCTATTAGCCAATGTCCCGTAACGGATCACTGCACTGCTCCTTCTTCTTCCGAGCTTGCATAGCTCTGAGGTACGTTTTTTGTCTATGTTCAGCCATCTTTGCTGAGTTATGCGACATAGTGGTGCTGATTGACACGCATTGTCTGCTAGTCGCTTATATAGATCTTTTATTATAAGCCTACAGGTGGCCATTGGCATACAAATATCCTTCTTGTCCTGTATACTCCTTATTGTGGTGCCAGATGTGGCAAGCTCGTCTGCAATGCATTTGCCCTCGAGGTACCGGTGACCCGGGACTCAAATAAGACTGATAGCAAATTGCTGAGCCATTTCGTGAAGAGATTTGCGGCAGCTTGCAACTGTGCGCGAATTCGAGGAAATCGCATGGAGTGATTTGATCGCAGCATAACTGTCGCTAAGAAATGTTTACCCGAGTTTTGAATGTAGTTTAGTGCTTCCCTGATCGCAATGACTTCCGCTTAGAAGACGTTATAGTGATCTGGGAGCCTGAAAGACTGTCTTATGTCTAGCTGTTCGGAGTAGTTTCCTTCTCCGACCTTGTTGGAGGGGATGATCATATTGAAAGGAGGTGTCTATGTATTTCCTCGGGATGCAGTAGTCCGTTTTCGTGGGGACGGTTCTGTTATTTAGTATCCAAGAGTGACCTATATGCTGTGATGCCCTTTGGTCGGAGTCTCTCAAACTTTTGGTGTCATCTCCGCCCGCCCTTTTCCTGCAAGCTCAAGGCTCTGGAGTGCGACGACGGTGTTTAGTGCATTATTTTGAATGGTGCGGAGTGCTCCACTAATGCATAGGGCAGCAGTTCGCTGAACCTTGCCCAATTGTTTGGTGATCGTCCTTTTTTTATATGGCCGGCCACCACACTGTAACTCCGTAGAGTAGTAGTGGATCCCATGGATGATTACACAATCCTCTATATGAGTAATTGATCAATGAGTATCATCAGTCCACCCCCAGATCAGTCAGCGCTTTCATTATAGCACCTGGTACGACGTTGTTAAGGAACCCCTCGATGTCTAAATAATGTATTAAGGAGTATTCTTTGAGATGTAGAGTATTCTGTAACTCTGAAATTACTTCATCTAGTGCCGTTTCCGTGGATTTTCAATTCCGGGAGGCATGTTGTGCATGCTCATCTGAGGACTTATAATTGTCCTCAGGTGTAACTCGACAAAACTGATTGGTCTGAAGTCCTTTGAATTTGATTGCGAGGCTTTTCCCGCTTTGGGGATGAAGACTATCTACGCAATCTGAGCAACGCTTGTAGTATTTTCCCCAATACTAGTATCTTCCTGAAGATACATTGCAGCCAGTTAATGGCCGAGTCTCCAGTTGTCGGGCATTCGTTATGCAGTTTCGCCGGATTAATGGTTGTGCACCCTGGAAAGTGGGTCTCGAGTAATATTTGGAGTGATTCCTCACATGAGTTAGTCTACGTTCCACATTTTTTTCTTTAGCTACCCTTTCGAGGGGGTAGTTTTTGAGAGGATCTTGCGCAGCCTTGCGACTTCTGATGTCTTCTCTATCTTCGAGCAAAATTTTTGGCCGAGACCCTTTTGCCTGCCGAATTTATTTTTTATATAGGGCAAGACTGATTTTGTAGTCAGCCCGATGCTTCTCATCGTTAGAGTTTTTGGCTCTGTTAAAGAGAGTCCTGCAGCCTTTACGTAGGATATCGATTTATTTTGACCACCTGGGGAGTTTTTTTTTACGCCTGGTCTTGTGTGGAAAGCACGCTGCCGCTATTCATCCATAGCTGAGCTTTATTTTGCCCCGTCGGCTTACCTGGGGTTAATATAGTCGGCCGATTTTGAGTTCTCGTGGGAGAGTATCGTCTCGTATGGTCAGAGAAGGAATGGTCCTCTAGGAACAAGTTGTGAGAAACTAGAATGAGTTCAATTTTTATGATAAACGTAGGGTCGTTGCCCCAATTACAGATAATTAAATAAGAGTACAGGACTAAGCTGAAAAGTGACTCACTCCTTACGTTTGAATCCGAGCTCCCCAATTGGGTGTGGTGAGCATTGGCGTCACAGCCTATTAATAGGCATTTATTGGACCTCTTGTTTGCCATTACCCAAGGCTCCTGGATAAGGACAACTTCGGCTCCAACTTTACAGTGGTAGAAATTGATCTGAAGGAGTCTCAGAAACATCTTTAAGTTTCCCCAACAAAGTCGTGTCTAAGTCGTCGGAAATGTCCTCTCGACACATTTCCTCTAAGTCGAGCATAAGCTCTGTGTCGAACGAGTAGCTTTCTTCGGCTGGCTCTAGTTAGCTGTCGGGCGTCGATTTCCGAGGCAGCGACCTGCTTGACTGGGTTGTCGACAGGACGAGTCTCGGCCGCTGCGTTCGACTTGTACACCTTTATGGTGACCGAGCTGAAGCCGAAAATCAGCTCACCTTTAGCTGCTTTTATTGGGGCCAGCGCCTCTTTGTAGACTACCTTCCAGTCTATGGCCGGTAATCCTAGGTTGAACCTCTGCAACATTCTAAGAATGCGCTCAGACTCCTTGAAAGTATCCGGCACTCATACTCTGGCCGTTGGTGTACTGGTCACCTCGCTCCAGTCTACTGCGACGAACTTCGCCCCACGTAGAACTCTCCGAACTCCGGCACCGCTGCTTTGTAGAGCTTTACGGAGCGCTCGTCTTCGCGGGCAACTACTTTTATGTCACCTTGAAACCACCCCATGTCTTTGCAGTCTGGAGGTGGCCCGGTGTCTTTATCAAGAAGCTCGAAGCAGCGGTCGACCAATGACGCTTCCACTCACATCCATTGGTTCCTGGGTATCCAATTAGCGTCCTCTCCTAAGCGATCTACGCGAAGGAGACAGTTAGTAGAACCTTAGATCCTTTTGCGGCCGGTTCAGGTGTTTTCGGCGAGCGCTGCCTCTTCGGTTGGGAGGGAATGGTGAAATTTGGTAGCACCGCCGTGGCCCACTCACCTTCTTCAGCCAATCGGCTGATGGGCTGGCTTCCGTGCTCTCGCTTTGCCGACGAAGTATGTGCCTTGCACTTCTCCATTCACTATTAGTCTGTCTTCTGGCTTGAGCACTAGACGATGCTAAATAATCTTCCTCTACTTTACCAGAACTTTTGGCAGCGGCATTGTTGCTTAGCTGCCTCTCTTAGGGACAACATTGTTTGCAAAATAGATGAATATATTTTGAAGGAAGAACCAATTTTTCGTTTACAAAAGTTTTAAAATAATTATATAAAAAATCTATTAAATTCTTTATGCAACACCACATTTCCAATGTAAGCCAACCCAACATTTGCAAATAGATTTGCGCTTTTAAAATTTTTGAATGAATTTGTTTTTTCAAGGCGTAGTTTTATTTCATATGTTTAGCTAGTGAGCTTTTTCACTAGCTGTTGAGATTTAAAACGATTGCAATTAGGCTTTGGTTGTATATCGGCGATTTAATGCCAGGTTTATTTAGCTAGATGTATATATGTAGATATGCGTATACGACGAGAGATGATGCGATGGTTTCGAGTATTCGCTCCAGACTAAAATGCAAGGGCTGACGGCGTACTTGCCGTGCCCTAAGAGGCAACGCTTATCGAGCGGGAGAGAGTGCAATTATAAAAGAGTTTGAGCAGTTCGGGCTGCTGCTAAGTCGAGTACAAAGAATGCGAACGAAAGCCGCTGCCATGCGTAGGCATATGCGGTAACAAAATATTTTACAATGGGCAATAGTTGACATCGAGATGTGCATTTACATTATTGTTTTGGTTTATGCTGCTTGACCAGACATACTCCCCCCGTTGAAACCCTGTCCTTCAACAGCATCCTTAACGGGCAGCAGACACAACTTGTTGACGGCTCGTTTTATAAGTCCAGATGATGTCTTCAGCACGGCGACTCGGGAAATGGCATCTCCTCCTGGTACAAGCTCAACCACCCTCGCCAGTGGCCACTTCATGGGAGGAAGATTCTCATCCTTGACAAGGACCATATCTGCGACTGTCAAACTAGTCTTCGCAGTGCGCCATTTTGACCGTTGCTGCAGGGAAGTGATGTACTCTTCCTTCCACCGGGACCAGAAGAGCTGCTGGCCTCTTCCTGAGATCTGGCGCCAGATAGCAAATCATCCACGTAAAAGTCACGGCGAAGAAATTCAGCTCCAACTGGAAAATCTGCCTGCTCGTCGGTTGCCAACTGGTGCATCGCTCGCACAGATAAATAGGAGGCAGGCTGCGTCCCATAAGTAACGGTGTCCAGTTGAAACACGCTCAAGTATTCTTGTGTGGAGTTTCTCTACAGAATACACTGCAAGTTGCTGACCTCGGGCGAGACTCGTACACACCGATACATCTTACAGATATCTCCCATAATCGCAACTGCGTATGAACGATATCGAGCAATAATCTGAAAGAGTTTAGGTTGTATTACGGGGCCAGCCATTAAAACATCATTCGAGGAATAGCCAGATGACGTAGAAGCGGATCCATCAAAAACGACTCGAAGCTTGGTCGTAGTACTATCCTCTTTCATGACGCAATGGTGAGGTAGAAAATACCGGCAGTTACTGATTGAATGGGCAGGAACAGGAGACATATGACCTAAGTCAAGATACTCGTTTATGAAGGCAACATACTGAGCCTTCATCTCAGGGCGACGATTTTATTTCCACTCAAGGGACAGGAATCTGCGACGTGCTTGATTGTAAGATTCTCCCAGGAGATCCAAACTATATTTAGTTGGCAGCCGAACACAATAATCGCCATTTTCTAGACGACGGACATGCTGAACAAAATACGCTTCACAATCCAGCTCTTCCTTGGTAGATTTTACTATGGGTTCGACGCAACTCTCAACCTCCCAAAACCTCCGAAGAAGCACTTCAAGTTGCTGATCTGGATTGTTATCCTCGGCAATAACGGCCGCCGCGTGAGCACCATTAAAGACGACCCATTTGAACGAGAGCAACCTCCAGACACGACCCATCCCAAGCGAGTTTTCTGAATTGAAGGCAATCGTGGCAGTAGTTTAATCTGATCCACACAAAGGAGATCGTAGAACAGACTTGCTCCAATTAATAGATCGACGCGTTGAGGCCTATAAAACTCCGGATCCGCTAGGGGTATGTTCGCTGGAATGTTCCAGTTATGAGTGTCAATTCCAAAGCATGGCTGACGATCAGTTATGTTAGAAGCTACGATAGCAGTGATGAAAGCTGAGAAATCCGATGAGCGAGAGTGCAAGCTAACACTGACCGAACATCCATCGGTGACGAAGCTGGAGTCGCCAATTCCGGAAACTGCGGTTGATGATATCCATTTCCGAAGCTGAAGCTGATTGGCGAAACGAGAAGTTATCAGATGCAACTGGGATCCGGAATCCAGCAATGCTCTGCAGGGAACTAAAACTCCGGAACGATTTTTTACCAAAACTGTGGCAGTGGCAAGTAGAACATTATTACTGAGACCTTGGGCTATAAATGCAGACGAAGTAGACGCTGAAGTAGGGGGTTCAGTGGTAAGCTGAGGCGGATTAGAAGAAGGGGGCGCAAACGGAGACTGAGCATCAGTCGACTGACCTTGGACTGCAGCCGAATCAGGGTTACTGAAATGAAGCGTAGTATGATGCTTGCAGCCGCAGATACGACAGTGGCTCGAGGTGCACTGGCTTAATCGGTGTCCTGTTCTAAGGCAATTAATGCAAAGGGCCAGTCGTTTGGCCTCTTTATGGCGATTTTCGGGGGACAGTGCCTTGAACTTCGGACAGTACTGGACTTCGTGAGCGGCGGTACTGCAGAGCACGCAGCTTGAGAAGGTTGGGCTAGTTGCAATTAAGGTGGACCTGGAATTGTTATATCTTCTATTCTTGCCCACCTGACTGCTCGGCGCATAGTTTGCCCTAGCAAAATCCACTGTCTCCAAAGATCTGCATCGCTGTTCCAGGAACGAGGCCATATACTCCCATGACGGAATCGAGTTAGCATACGCTTGCTCCTCAAATCGCTCCTCCCACTTGGCTTGGCTCACTGGATCAAGTTTACGAAGCAGCTCCTGCACGATGATGCATCCTGCGATCTGCTCAGAAGTGCCCAAACTCTGAAGCGCACGCATATGAGCGTTGAATCCGCCGGACAGCTCTCGAAGCATTACCACTGAACCATTTTCGACAGCCGGAAGCTCCAGGATCTCATTAATGTGTGCCTGAAATACTTTGCGTCGATTACACTAGTCGACACGACTTTTCCGCTGTCTCCAAAAATGACTTTTTCTGATAGATTTGGATGTTTAAAAATTTTGAAGAATGTTTTTTTTTTTTCATGGAGTAGTTTTTTTTTAAAGAGTTTTTAAAAAATCTGGTATTTTTTGTCATAGGTAGTGCTTCTATTTTTCACATAACTCTCGTTTCATACAACTGGTTGTATTGAACTTTACAGTTAAAAAATGCTGATAAATGCAGCTATAAATCCGACTCAGACACTTTGTAGCAGAAACTTAACGTCTGGCAGATATTAAGCTTCCAAATTGAAATTTCATCATTTTTTTCGGTATTTTTTATCCGAAGTTTTGACTTTGAAACTTCTGATAAAATCGAAAAAAAAATAAATGAATGCCTTGATTTTTGGTTTTAGATAGACACATTAATTACGCGTCGTTTAAGGTATCGCTTATAAAAATATAAAATCAAACGGCTAAGTTATAGCCGTTTGACCAAAACGACCCAAATCTCATTTTATCTGAAAAAATACCGTCCGGTACGTTTTTGGTCCAACTTCCAAAATGGGATTGCAAAAAACAAAAAGGACCTGTAATTTTGGTTTTACCGAGTCTTAGGTATTTATATATATCGGATATATCTCCTACCTGGTCATATTTATTTGGGGTGTAAATGTTGTGGACAGTTTTATTCCTTATTCCTTATACCTAAGCCTTGGTGAGGATAAATATACATAAATACCTGTTAGGGTCAAATGTTTACCTTTTTCCTTCACAGGTGCTGGTCCTGCAGATATTTGACCTTTCTTCTTCAAGCTATTCATAAAAAACTCTGTACCTATAGTATCCCTGCCTCAGTGTAGTTCTGACTTCCAGCAGAATACGATCGTGTGTTTTCGAAAAATACCACTTGTTTCTAATTGAAATGGACAACTCCAGCCGGTCAACTTCATGTGCTGGCCCCCAAATTCGAAAACTACTAAAAGATGGTGGATTTGAAAATATTTTATCTACGAATGAAAAAGCAGCCTGGAACTCGTTCCGACTGGTTACAACAAATTTTCTTGGTAACAGAAAGATGATTACGTTAATATCCTTCAAGACCTACTTAAGAATTATGAACAAATTGGAGCCAACATTTCACTCAAAAACCATTTCCTGCACTCCCACTTAGACTTTTTCCGCCAAACCTTGGGGATGTTAGTGATGAACACGGAGAGAGATTTCACCAACAATTAAAAGCTATGGAACGACGGTATCAAGGTGTTTGGAATGAGAATATGTTGGGCGACTATGTGTGGACTCTCATAAAAGAATCTGACTTAAATGACAAAAGAAGACAGAAAAACCATTTTAAAAATAGTAACAAGCAATAACAATAAAAATATTTAAGTATCATAACACTTAAATAAATTCAAGTATTTTTCGGTATTTTTTCCGATAAAATGAGATTTGGGTCGTTTTGGTCAAACGGTTATAACTTAGCCGTTTGATTTTATATTTTTATAAGCGATACCTTAAACGACGCGTAATTAATGTGTCTATCTAAAACCAAAAATCAAGGCATTCATTTATTTTTTTTTCGATTTTTCCAGAAGTTTCAAAGTCAAAATTTCGGGTAAAAAATACCGAAAAAAATGATGAAATTTCAATTTGGAAGCTTAATATCTGCCAGACGTTAAGTTTCTGCTACAAAGTGTCTGAGTCGGATTTATAGCTGCATTTATCAGCATTTTTTAACTGTAAAGTTCAATACAACCAGTTGTATGAAACGAGAGTTATGTGAAAAATAGAAGCACTACCTATGACAAAAAATACCAGATTTTTTAAAAATTCTTAAAAAAAAAACTACTCAATGAAAAAAAAACCATAATTCTTAAAAAAATTTTAAATCTCCCAATCTATTAGAAAAAGTCATTTTTGGAGACAGCGGAAAAAAAAGTTGAAATTTGTCGAGTAGTGTTATTAAACCTTCTTTCCAATAATTCTAACGCCACGTTATAACTGCCATCCCAAAATTTCCAGCGACCGCACAGTCTCAACCGCATCACGCAGACAGGAACGCAAATGCTGAAACTTCTTTACATTAGTTAGATCAGGATGATTATCTATGATGGTTACAAACGTGGAGTAGAAGTCGTTCCATTTAGCATATCCTCCGCTGAAAGTTGGAAGTTGTATAGGAGGCAGGGATGGTACCTGTCTACGTCGAGGTAAAAATTGCGAGCCGTCATAATCAGCGGTGACGTTTCCTCTAGCCATGGTAGAATGAAGAGGCATGTGTCTGCTACTCTTAGCTATTTCCCTCATAATTGACGCCTTTGCAGTACTGGCAAGCGATTCGAATATATCACCTAATCCACTGTGAATCTCGGCTTGATCCAATTCCTCAAGCTCGTTGTGGAGCATCTCAAACTTTCCGATCAGCTTATCGAGTTGCTCTTGTTTTACAACGAGCATATAATAGTCTACTACCAGCGACTCATTCTGGCACTCAGTAACTAACCTTTCCATTTTTCCGCATAGCTCCGTGGATTTGAGCTTTAAAAATGACACCCTGGTTTGCTCCCTGGCAATTGGAATTTCGTTAGCAGCGTCGGCAGCGTTGGCAGCATCAGCAACGTTGGCAGCAACAGTAGCGTTGGCAGCATCAGCAACGTTGGCAGCAACAGCAGCGTCGGCAGAATCCATTTCCATAGCGGCAGCAGCTTAGCAAACGTTTACTGCGGGAAGATGACCGCAAAGAGTGAAGCGCGTAATAAACGTCGCCAGCGGGAAGACGAGCACAAAGAGGAACGAACGCACTTAGGAGTAATGAACAATAATAGTTGCGTTCCTTGAACGCTAGGTGCAATACCAATATGCGAGGGCAGCCGGTGTGAGAAGAGAAGAGCAAAGAGCACCGAGCGTAACTGAATAACAAGCACCGTAAGCCGACAGCTGCAAGGGAGGCTCCAGATTAAAATGCAAGGGCTGACGGCGTATTTGCCGTGCCCTATGAGGCAACGCTTATCGAGCGGGAGAGAGTGCAATTATAAGAGAGTTTGAGCAGTTCGGGCTGCTGCTAAGTCGAGTACAAAGAATGCGAACGAAAGCCGCTGCCATGCGTAGGCATATGCGGTAACAAAATATTTTACAGTGGCCAATAGTTGACATCGAGATGTGCATTTACATTATGGTTTTGGTTTATGCTGCTTGACCCGACATCATATTTTTAAAATTTTGTTTCGGAGCTAGTTCTTTTTTTTCACACAACTTAAGTAAATATCTTAAATATGGTATTAAACTTATCAATTCTTAAAATGTAATAAACGCTGCTTTTAAGCTTCAGCTTACCGTTAGAAAAGTATAAAGCTTTTAAATTCAATTCAATTGAAAAAATTTATTTTTTAATTTTGACTTTAAAAATATAGGCCTACTTATTGTTATTTAATGGGCATATTGATTAGGCATCCTTTAATAAAAAACGATGGCTGACCATCGATGGCTGGCCAAATCCTCCAATGTCCAATTTTGGCGTACAAACCAAAATTTTAGTCGAAATTTTACCTTTTTTTCAAAAGAACTAATTACACTACTCGACACATTTCAACTTTTTTCCCGCTGTCGCCAAAAATGACTTTTTCTAATAGATATGGAGATTTAAATTTTTCTAAAGAATTATGGTTTTTTTTTCATGGAGTACTTTTTTTTAAAGAATTTTTAAGAAATCTGGTATTTTTTGTCATAGGTAGTGCTTCTATTTTTCACATAATTCACGTTTCATACAACTGGTTGTATTGAACTTTGCAGTAAGAAAAAGCTGATAAATGCAGCTATATCCGACTCAGACACTTTGTAGCAGCAACTTAACGTCTGGCAGATATTAAGCTTCCAAATTGAAATTTCATCATTTTTTTCGGTATTTTTCCCCGAAATTTTGACTTTGAAACCTCAGGAAAAGTCGAAAAAAAAATATATGAATGTCTTGATTTTGGGTTTTAGATAGACAAATTAATTAGGCGTCGTTTAAGGTATCGTTTATACAAATATAAAAATAAACGGCTAAGTTATAACAGTTTGACCAAAACGACCCAAAACGAAACCTTTTACCTGAAAAAATACCGTCCGGTACGTTGTTGGTCCAACTTCCAAAATGAGATTGCAAAAAACAAAACGGACCTGTAATTTTGGTTTTACCGAGTCTTAGGTATTGATATATATCGGATATACATCCTACCTGGTCATATTTATATGGGGTGTAAATGTTGTGGACAGTTTCATTCCTTATACCTAAGCCTTGGTGAGGATAAATATACATAAATACCTGTTAGGGTCAAATGTTGAAAATATCTGGTCACGCAGATATTTGACCTTTCTCCTTCAAGCTATTCATAAAAAAGGATATATAACTCTGTACCTATAGTATTCCTGCCTCAGTGTAGTTCTGACTTCCAGCAAAATACGATCGTGTGTTTTCGAAAAATACCACTTGTTTCTAATTGAAATGGACAACTCAAGCCGGTCCACTTCATGTGCAGGCCCCCAAATTCGAAAACTACTAAAAATTTAAAAATAGTAACAAGCAATAACAATAAAAATATTTAAGTATCATAACACTTTAATAAATTTAAGTATTTTTCGGTATTTTTTCAGATAAAATGAGATTTGGGTCGTTTTGGTCAAACGGTTATACCTTAGCCGTTTTTTTTTATATTTTTATAAGCGATAACTTAAATGGACGCCTAATTAATGTGCCTATATAAAACCAAAAATCAAGGCATTCATATATATTTTTTTTCGACTTTTCCTGGGCTTTCAAAGTCAAAATTTCGGGGGGAAAATACCGAAAAAAATGATAAAATTTCAATTTGGAAGCCTAATATCTCCCAGACGTTAAGTTGCATTTATAAAGTGTCTGAGTCGGATTTATAGCTACATTTATCAGCTTTTTTTAACTGCAAAGTTCAATACAACCAGTTGTATGAAACGTGAATTATGTGAAAAATAGAAGCACTACCTATGACAAAAAATTCCAGATTTTAAAAAAATTAAAAAAAAAAAAACTACTCCATGAAAAAAAAAACATTCTTTAAAAATTTGTAAACATCCAAATCTATCAGAAAAAGTCATTTTTGGAGACAGCGGACAAGTCGTGTCGACTAGTGTTACAATTAATTTGAAATGCAACGATAAAGGGGCATTTAGGAATGTACTGAACGGAATTTTACGGAATAATGTGGCATAGGTTTGAAAAAACAGTTGCAAAAATACAGACCGAAAAATAATTTGTTTTCGATTTTCATAAGTTTTAAAAGTCACATTTTTAAGAAAATATTCGGCAAAAAATTATAAAATTTTAATTTTAACGCTTAATACTTTTCATCCGGTAAGCTGAAGTTACAAAATGTCAGAATTTACAGAAAAACTGAAATAAATTATGTAAACAAATAACTACCATAAAAAAATTATTAGAATCGAAAAATTAAAAAAAGAAAAAGTTGTTTTGGTTTACAGTTGAAAAAAAAACTTAATTTTTGCTGCCTAGTGGTATCTAATGAACTGAAAAGGTTTTGCAAAGTTAATACTTTACTTCATTAGTCAAAATATGAACTTAGCGGTTGTCAAAACTATAGACTATGACGAATTCTAAGAAGGTTTGCCGAAGAAACCATGGGTCTAAAAAAATATTGGAGCTTCCGGTTTTAAGATCAGTTTTTCGTATTTTGTACATAATTAGACCGCCTGTAACTAGAATTGTCATCATTTCGAACTGGTGGCAACAGCCTTGGGGGAATTGACTTAAGGACTTGTACGTATTTTGCTCCGGGAAACGTTGTAGAAATTTTTCGTATGCTATGTTAATATGGAAACCGCTTGGCTGCGAAAAAATTTGACCCAATTTAAATATATTAATTGAATTCAAAATTACATTACATATGTATCAGAGATCTGCAAAATTCACTTTTTTCTTGATTTACTCATACGGTAAAATTCTCACTTCAGTGAGTGGAAACTGAACGAAAGTCGGCGTTGAATGAAAATCAGCTCATGCTGATGAGCAAATGAATTTTGTGTATGCACCAGCCGGTACACATTTCGGCTTGGCCGAATAATCGTGCCCTTCGGCTCAACCGATCAAACATTCATATGTACACGAATTTAGTGTTGAGTTAAATTCACTCTAATGCGCTCATATTTTTTCTTTT
Source organism: Drosophila affinis (assembly GCA_037356375.1). Taxonomy (NCBI): domain Eukaryota; kingdom Metazoa; phylum Arthropoda; class Insecta; order Diptera; family Drosophilidae; genus Drosophila; species Drosophila affinis. The sequence goes on from JAZHFB010000003.1 coordinate 22,333,063, forward strand.
ACTGAGTTTATTCATGCTCAATGAGCAAACTGATCATTTGGGCGTGTGTTCATCCGACTCAACATTGATTGAGTTGGGTAAAGAATAAAATCAAAATGCAACGAATCAACGCGTATGAGTTTGTTCATGGGCGAAGTCAAAGAAATCAAAATACTTAATTTCACAACAGATTGTATATTTTAATATTGAATGACAATGGCTATAAGAAAATTAACAAATTAATAAAATAAAATAAAATAAAAAATAATTCCACACTTACAAATATACATACATTTATACATAAATATGTATAACATAAAAGATGAACACATTGAGCGACTTGCAGCATTTATGTCGCGACTGATAAGCTGAATATTTTAACCAACAATCGCAAGCATTCTCAAAAACAAAAAGAAACAGTAAAAGCAAAAACATAACGGTAATGCATCTAAACACTACCCTGCAGTACGGGCCATCGTTTACAAATGTGCTCACACACCGATTTCAGCGTGAGCACCCCAGCTGACATAAGGGATGACGCGCGGAACGATGAACTGCTCACTTTAACATTGCGATGTCCCAGGAGCATAGGGGATGACATGGTCATCGAGAAGTCCGAAAAAATAGGGCTTACTATAAGTGATGATTTTCTCGAAAAAATAAGGCTTATAATAGTGATGATTTTCTCGAAAAAATAAGGCTTACTATAAGCGATGATTTTAGCCGGAAAATAAGGCTTACTATAAGCGATGATTTTTGCCGAAAAATAAGGCTTACTATAAGCGATGTTTTTAGCCGAAAAATAAGACATACAATAGGTGCTGATTTTCTCGAAAAAATAAGGCACATAGTAAGTGAAGATTTTAGCCAAAAAGAAGGCATACAGCAAGGGATGATGTTCTCGAAAAAATAAGCGATATAATAAGTGAAGATTTTAGAAGAAAAAGTAAGGCGTATATAAGTAAGCAGTATATTCATTTATTTTCTTTTGCTATTATTTAAAACTACAATTATGTACATATGTATGTCAGTTTTGGGGATCTCTGAATTTCTTTCGGTAACATCAATTGCATCACCTCTGAAATAACATGAATTAATGTATTATGGTTTTGTTTAGTTTTTTGACTTACTTTGCATGCCCCTCCAGGATGCGCCCGTCCCCATTGTGTTCCGTATTTTGTTGATCTATCAATAAAATGATTATTCTATAAAATACTATTAATTTGGTTGCAATTACATAAGAAAGTAAAGATCAAAATTCCAAATATATGTTCGATTTGTAAAAGAGTTGTTTAAACAAAAAGCAATGCTCACTGTAGATTAGCGGTGTTCTGTGCATTTACTCCTACAACAAAAATAAATCACGTGCCAAAATATGTACCTGATCGACTCGGGCCTCGCATATAAGGGTTGCTTTCTGTTTTTGTTGTTGGACTGCTTAAAATTGAAATTTCGGGCCCACCGCAGGTTATGCATTCACATTATACTTCTTTATTCTTCTTTTTATCCATACTATACATATTAGTAGGAGCAGAAGGGCACAACAATTAAAGATCATAAAAGAAGAATAAATAAATACAATGTAAATGCAGCGATACATTAAACTCAGTTTTTTCACAATTTCACAAATTTAACATTTTATGCAATTGATATTTTCATAATTTACCACGCGTACATCACATTTATGTTTATTTAAACAATGCACTTACCTGGTAGTAATAAATATTATAGATATTTTTCACTAAATCACTGCATTTTCGCTACCAACTCTTTTCGCACAATTGTAACAATGTAACGTAATAGGCAAATGCAAGGCGAACAAAGCAAGAATGCTCTGCCGACGCAAGCGCAAAAGAGAAGAAAAGAAAAAACACCAAATTCTCTTGTAGTTCGACCGATCGGCAGAGACGATCTATTACGATCGCGCGGAAAAGAAGGAAACAGAGAGAAACTAAAGTGTTCGGCTTAGCGGGCGTCAACATCTAGATGACATTGTCGTTGACATTCGTCATCGCTCACGGCTGGTACTGCAGGGTAACCATACAATATATAGACACGACACTCCATACATTGAATTTGGCCGCACCAACAGGGCAGGCATCATCTATCCGGCGAGTCGTGAGAGTGTATGTGTGTTCATGTACTTTGCGTGTTTGCAAGTGTGCAAATTATGTGTTGTGTGTTCTTCTTCAGCTTATTGATGAATTTCAGCTTGGCAAAGTACAAACGCTCTGTATGTGAGGATGAGCTTTAGCTTTATGTGTGCATAAATCTTGTTTGTATTGGTTTTTTACAACGCCGCTGTCTAAGAAATCACCCAACACTTTAGAATTGATTGTAGTTTATGATTTTATGATGAGGCTTGCCCAAAATTAAAATAATTGTATATATTGTATATCCTCTATATTCTAATTTTGTTTAATGTACTATAAACGAATATAATGAACGAATGTAAATATGTAAAAATGCAAAATGTATATCAGACATGACATCAAATTATATTAATTGTCTATATGGTATTAGTGCGTCGCGTCAATAAACGACACTCAGCAAATAAATTTGTGTCTCAAGAAATCGTCTCAAAAATATTTTGCCGACAATTTCGTTAGCACTGCACATATGCACATACATATGTATGTTCGTTATGTCTGTGGACATTCGCATCAGAAATATAGGGATGATTTCAAACTTGACTCGAAAGTGTGGTACTAAAATCCGTATGGACCCATTTATTACCATATTATTATCCATATTCAAGGATGATATATATACATATATCTGCTCATTATATTAGTATATTCTATAATAAACAAAGTAAGCATCTAAAGCATGTACGGAATAATAATTATTCTGGTATTATAAAGCAAGCGTCTTCAAAAGGGGTCGACTCTAAAAATTCTAAAGTGAAGGGTGGCGCGAGCACAAAATCAAAACAAAGTTGAGAATGCGCAAATATCAGTTGTGCGGTCATACATACTTGCAAACACGCAAAGTACATGAGCACACATACACTCTCACGACTCGCCGGATAGCTGATCCACACATCCAAACAAGCAAAGTACGTGAGAATGCATGTGCACACATACACTCTCACAACTCGCCGGGTAGCTGATGCCTGCCCTGGTGGTGCGGCCAAATTCAATGTATGGAGTGTCGTGTCTATATATTGTATGGCTAGTGATCTAAACGAGTTGAGTTATTGAGTGGTTTCGGCAGCATGAGCCTATTTTCATGATTGATTTTCTTTCAGTGAGTGGAATTGAGTAAGAATTTGGGCTTATGAGTAAATTAAGAAAAAATATCAATGTTGAGTCGGATGAACACACGCCCAAATGATCGGTTTACTCATTGAGCATGAATAAATTCTGTGAGAGAAAAAATATGAACGCATTAGAGTGAATTTACCTCAACACTGAGTTCGTGTACATATGAATGTTTGATCGGTTGAGCCGTATGACACGATTATTCGGCTGTTTTTGTGTATGCATTTTTTTGCAATCACGCCAAGCCGTTCGCTGATATGTATCAAGTAACTATTAAACGACTGTTCGAAAAGCTATTTTTTTAAATGAAATTTTTGAGCTCCTGTGAAAGGGTCATTAATTACACTAGTCGACACGACTTTTCCGCTGTCTCCAAAAATGACTTTTTCTGATAGATTTGGATGTTTAAAAATTTTGAAGAATGTTTTTTTTTTTTTTCATGGAGTAGTTTTTTTTTAAAGAATTTTTTAAAAATCTAGTATTTTTTGTCATAGGTAGTGCTTCTATTTTTCACATAACTCTCGTTTCATACAACTGGTTGTATTGAACTTTGCAGTTAAAAAATGCTGATAAATGCAGCTATAAATCCGACTCAGACACTTTGTAGCAAAAACTGAACGTCTGGCAGATATTAAGCTTCCAAATTGAAATTTCGTCATTTTTTTCGGTATTTTTTACCCGAAATTTTGACTTTGAAACTTCTGGAAAAATCGAAAAAAAAATAAATGAATGCCTTGATTTTTGGTTTTAGATAGACACATTAATTACGCGTCGTTTAAGGTATCGCTTATAAAAATATAAAATCAAACGGCTAAGTTATAGCCGTTTGACCAAAACGACCCAAATCTCATTTTATCTGAAAAAATACCGTCCGGTACGTTTTTGGTCCAACTTCCAAAATGGGATTGCAAAAAACAAAAAGGACCTGTAATTTTGGTTTTACCGAGTCTTAGGTATTTATATATATCGGATATATCTCCTACCTGGTCATATTTATTTGGGGTGTAAATGTTGTGGACAGTTTTATTCCTTATTCCTTATACCTAAGCCTTGGTGAGGATAAATATACATAAATACCTGTTAGGGTCAAATGTTTACCTTTTTCCTTCACAGGTGCTGGTCCTGCAGATATTTGACCTTTCTTCTTCAAGCTATTCATAAAAAACTCTGTACCTATAGTATCCCTGCCTCAGTGTAGTTCTGACTTCCAGCAGAATACGATCGTGTGTTTTCGAAAAATACCACTTGTTTCTAATTGAAATGGACAACTCAAGCCGGTCAACTTCATGTGCTGGCCCCCAAATTCGAAAACTACTAAAAGATGGTGGATTTGAAAATATTTTATCTACGAATGAAAAAGCCGCCTGGAACTCGTTCCGACTGGTTACAACAAATTTTCTTGGTAACAGAAAGATGATTACGTTAATATCGTTCAAGACCTACTTAAGAATTATGAACAAATTGGAGCCAACATTTCACTCAAAAACCATTTCCTGCACTCCCACTTAGACTTTTTCCGCCAAACCTTGGGGATGTTAGTGATGAACACGGAGAGAGATTTCACCAACAATTAAAAGCTATGGAACGACGGTATCAAGGTGTTTGGAATGAGAATATGTTGGGCGACTATGTGTGGACTCTCATAAAAGAATCTGACTTAAATGACAAAAGAAGACAGAAAAACCATTTTAAAAATAGTAACAAGCAATAACAATAAAATATTTAAGTATCATAACACTTAAATAAATTCAAGTATTTTTCGGTATTTTTTCCGATAAAATGAGATTTGGGTCGTTTTGGTCAAACGGTTATAACTTAGCCGTTTGATTTTATATTTTTATAAGCGATACCTTAAACGACGCGTAATTAATGTGTCTATCTAAAACCAAAAATCAAGGCATTCATTTATTTTTTTTTTCGATTTTTCCAGAAGTTTCAAAGTCAAAATTTCGGGTAAAAAATACCGAAAAAAATGACGAAATTTCAATTTGGAAGCTTAATATCTGCCAGACGTAAAGTTTCTGCTACAAAGTGTCTGAGTCGGATTTATAGCTGCATTTATCAGCATTTTTTAACTGTAAAGTTCAATACAACCAGTTGTATGAAACGAGAGTTATGTGAAAAATAGAAGCACTACCTATGACAAAAAATACCAGATTTTTTAAAAATTCTTAAAAAAAAAACTACTCCATAAAAAAAAAACCATAATTCTTAAAAAAATTTTAAATCTCCCAATCTATTAGAAAAAGTCATTTTTGGAGACAGCGGAAAAAAAAGTTGAAATTTGTCGAGTAGTGTTATTGCAGTGATAGCAATTGGTAGAATGAAGTACCTTTAACATTAATAAACAAATAAAGTTACTATGTAAACATCATAACATGTGTATTTTCCAGTCTGTCTGTGTTTTTACAAACTATTCCCAATATAATATGGACAGAATTTTTTGATTTATGCATTTAGTAAAAGCATAAAAAGTAAAAGTCGCAGCCCCACTAATATAGATTAATTTTTTTCAAATAGCTGTCATACGAATCGCCAGCAAAGAAATTTTTGTTATTCGAAAAAAGAACTTAATCCCAGACCTAGTTACATATATTCTTTTTACACTGCTGGATCATTGTCTAAAGTGCAAAAGAATTATGCGAATCGTTTACACCTAATACCCTTTTGTACAGTAGGGCGCATCATCGGATTTTTCCGTTAAATAAAACATGCGACAGTGATGCCCATAAGAGCCCTGTAGATAAAAGAAGACAATGCTGCGGCCGCATAATACAACATTCGGCGCATCATTTGCAAGTACAACCGTATTCTGACAAATATTTTTGCAAAATCCTGAAATTATTTGAGATTTCGATTCGATTATTTGAGATTTCGGGGATTTTTGTCGAATCAAACAATAAATTAAATTTATAGTTGAGCGGCGAAACCATTCCTGAACATTTCAATTAAAATAAGTCTGATTGCAAGCAGCCAAATGGTAACTCAAAGACTTGCAAGGTCTTTTGGGGACGCGCTGATTCCAACTATAAAAGTGACACTTGAGAATAAAACTCAGCAGCACGTAAGTTGACAAAATGATGCAGAAATGATGCGGCCTAAGTGTAAACCCCTCGCATCATTTCTCCGCACCATCGACAATGATGCGGTAGTGTAAAAAGGCTATAAGGCGCATATTTTTTTCGCATTATTTTGTCAGCTGTTCAGCCTGCTAATGTAAGCAAACGCATTATGTAACTAGAAGAGAACATACGCATTGTTTGAGATGCCAAGCTTTTTTGGCACCTATTTCGATCCAAAATAATAACGCGAATTGTTCAAATGTAATAACTGTTTATTTATACCGGCGGCTGCTAGCGGAAGCCGATTGCTTGCTCTTAGCAACACCAGATAAATGTACATATATGTGTAAACGAGATCCAAATGCAACCAATGCGCAGAGAGGTTAGCAGATTACTGAAATTAGCACCGTCGGCTAATCAAAGCTAGAGCCGAGGCGGCGGCTGCAGAGCGCCCTTTACAGAGGGAGAGCGCAGCAGCGCTGCCGAACGTGGGCGTTTACAGTGCATTGAATATTGTATTGTATTGAAGTTTATGTATAGTTTTAAGTTAGGCCTGTTGATTAGCGGCTGGCCCGAACATACTCCCCCCGTTGGAAGCCAGTCTTTCAACAGAATCCTTGAGGGGCAGCACACATAGCCGGGTAACGGCCCTTCTGATGGTTCCTGTGGCAGTCTTCAAATCAGCTACGCGGCACGCTCCATCCTTGCCCTTGACGACCTCGACCACTCTAGCTAGTGGCCAACGCATTGGAGGAAGATTTTCGTCCTTAATCAGAACGAGATCGTTTATGCAAAGATTTTGCGTGGGAGTCCGCCATTTCGACCGCTCTTGCAAAGGAGTTAGATACTCTTCGCGCCAGCGGCTCCAGAAGATCTGCTGAAGCTGACTGACCCGTTGCCAGCCATCCAGACGATTGTAGTTCAGCTTCGTCAGATCGGGCTCGAGGATTGCCTCATGTGGACCGCCTAAAAGCAGATGAGCAGGAGTCAAGACATCTAAGTCAGCAGGATTTTCTGAAAGCGAGAGCAAAGGGCGAGAATTAACAATTGCGGTGATCTGGCAGATCAGAGTGCGCAGCTCGTCGAAGTCAAGCACAGAGGGCCCAACTGAGCGGTACAGGTGATGCTTTGCTGTCTTCACGGCCGCTTCCCACAAACCGCCAAAGTGCGGAGAGCGTGGTGGGATGAAGCGCCAGTCGATCGAGTCCGCCAAGCAGGATTCATGGACCTCCTTCATATGCGAGCCGCTCATAACAAGTTTCTTGAGCTCCAAAAGCTCGTTCTTCGCGCCAACGAAGTTTGTCGCATTGTCGGACCAAATTTGACTTGGCCTTCTCGCGTGGAAGTGAAACGCTTCAGGGCGCCTAGAAATGAAGCGGTGGTCAGGTCCTTTACGAGCTCCATGTGTATAGCCTTAGAAGTAAAACAAATGAATACACTGATGTAGCACTTGATGGGTGGCCTCGTGCGGATTTCTGATCTGTAGAAAAAGGGCCCGCAGTAATCCACTCCAGTGACTTCAAAGGGTCGAGATCCCTCCAAACGCTCCTTAGGCAGATCTCCCATGATGTGCTGAACCATGCGCGGCCTAGTCCTGAAGCATCTCACACACTTGCTGACTACATTTGATACTGCCTTAATTCCGCCAATGGGCCAATATTCCAGTCGAATTTTGGCAAGTAGTGCGCGAGGTCCAGCATGAAGGTTCCTTTCGTGATAATACCTTATCAGCACACAAGTTATGGGATGTCCCTTTGGCAGAATAAGAGGGTGCTAAGCATCAAATCCCAGAGATGAGTTTCCAAGACGGCCTCCAACTCTTAGTAATCCATACTGATCGATGAACGGAGAGAGTGAGCTGATTGAACTGGATTTCCTGACTTGACCATTGCGTTGAATCTCTCTTATATCCATAACAACGCGAGGAAATGATATCCGCGTGATACTTGACAAACTGTTTCTCAAGTCCATCCAAGATGAATGCAACACTGAGGGTAGGCTTTCATCCCAATCCAACTTTTCTCTCCAAAGCTGCTGAAGGAAGATTTTGCACCTGACAATAACGGGATTTATCAATCCAAGAGGATCGTAGAAACGAGCAATCGTAGACAAAACCGATCGCTTGGAGGGCTTCGAATTTGTGTCCAGCGCGGACAAGGCAAAAAGCAGCTGATCTGATGCAGGGTCCCATGATAAGCCAAGAGTTTTTGTTATGTCACTTCCATCATGAAACCTTAAGTATTTCTCTCTGTCCTCTTCAGGCGTTCCCTCAAGTACTTCCTGATGGCTAGAGCACCATTTCCTAAACTTAAAATTACCGCAAGACAGTATGGCGGAGGTTTGATGCATCTTTTCCATGACTTCAGCGACAGAGCTGCCGCCCGAGATGAGATCATCCACGTAAAAATCCTGCTGCAGAGCAGCTGAGCCAAGAGGGTAGGACTCACCCTCGTCATTGGCCAGCTGGTGCATTGCGCGAACTGCTAAAAACGATGCAGCTCTAGTGCCATATGTGACGGTGTCTAATGTGTAGACCTGAACTTCGGACTGGACAGAATCTCGCCATAGAATGCACTGAAAGTAATTGTCAGGTGAAGACACTCGTACGCAACGGTACATTTTACAAATGTCCCCAGTGAGAGCGACTGGATATGTGCGAAACCGAATTAGTATGCTGAACAATGCAGGCTGAATAACAGGGCCTGCCATCATCACATCATTTAGGGAACATCCAGTTGATGTGGCTTCCAAACCATCGAAAACGACACGAAGCTTTGTCGTCGTACTATCCTCCTTTAAAACACAGTGATGAGGCAAGAAATATCTGCAGAGACTACGAGAATCAGGGTTGACTGGGGACATATGCTTCAACTCAATATACTCCCTCATAAAGGCAGAGTACCGCTCCTTGAGTGTAGTATCACGATCCAACTTGCGCTCCAAATTGATGAATCGACGATGCGCCTGAGTGTAAGATTCCTCTAGGCGATCACCATTATCCTTTAGCGGGAGACGAACTGAATACTCTCCGGATGGCAAACGTGAGAAGTGGTTTACGAAATGTGCTTCACAATCTAATTCTTCCTTGGTATTCAAAACGGCGTCCGCACAAGTCTCGACCTCCCAAAACATACGAAGAGTTTTGTCCAACCTTGCATTCATGCTAGCTTCCGAATCTGGAGAATTGTGCGTTGCCAAGAGCGCCGAGCGTGCTAGCCTTTGTCCACCACCAGATACGATCCATCCAAGCCGATCAACCCAAGCCGGGTCTTCTGCAGAAGAGGCAGGCCATCGATGAGTTTGGTTTGCCCTACGCAGAGGAGATCATAGAAAAAGCTGGCACCAATGAGAAGATCTACTCGCTGAGGGTTGAAAAATGCAGGATCAGCAAGCTGAATATTTGATGGAATATTCCAATCGGCTACATTGACTGCCAGACTTGGTTGACAATCGGTGATCGTAGGAGCTATAAGAGCAGTAAGCGTAGTTGTATAGTCAGCTATGATAGAATGCTTACAGAGTCCTGAGTGGCAGAAATAGCGTCCGGTTGGAGCGTTAGATCTGGAGGAGAATGATCTGGGGAGCCTTGAGTTGTAGATTGCAGATTCTCGAAATGCAATAAACTATGATGCCTCCCACAGCATACTCGACATTTTCCAGTGTTGCATGCACGAGTCCGCTAATTCTCCATTTTCTGGCACCGCCTCTCCAAGTATTCGTAGAACTCCTTTGCTGTAGGTATGGCATACGACGACAGGTGTTCTTCCCATTTCATTTGCGTCTTAGCGTCCAACTTCTGCAGCAGCATGTTGATTATCATGCAATTGGATATCTCCAAATCCGTTCCCAACGTCTGCAAAGCACACATATGCAAATTGACTGCATCCGAAAACTCCCGAAGCCTTTTAGGAGATGGCGAATCCACTCTCTTGAGCCCAAGAATCTTCTTGATGTGTGCCTGAAAAACAAGTCGTTTGTTACTGAAACGTTTATTAAGTATATCCAGCGCCACACGATAATTGGCACTGGATGGTTCCAAAGATCGAGCCGAATCCAAAGCCACATCACTGAGGCTAGAGCGAAGGTGCTGAAATTTCTAGATGTCGCTGAGATCTGCATCCGCCTCGATGATCGAATTGAACATAGCTATAAAGTCCGAATATTCGACGTATCCACCAGAAAACTTGGGTATTTTCAGCTCAGGAAGTCGCTGTTTGTGAGCCATGATGATGGTACTGTGTCCAGAATTGTTTGGTAGGGTAGTCGAACTGGCAGTAGCGCGCGAGTGGCCTAGTTCGAGAGCAGCCAGTAGCTCAGCCTTCGACGATATGAAGAGAATATCAAAGTTGTTGCGCATCTCACTCCCAATCTCGTCTTGATTGAGCGCTTCCAGTTCATTATGGGCCTTATTAAATTCCTCTCGAATTTCTGACAGCATGTCGATACGAACGTCGATATCCGTGGCGTTAAAATTATCGATCTTATTGCCAGCGAATGATTTGCCGAGCCCGCTCATTCGATCGTACAAAGACTGAACTTTACGTTTATAAAGACTCAGCCTGTTATTAGCCGTCACAATATTTTCGCCCGCGCCTGTATTTGGATCGCTTTCCATGTTTAACGGTGCGAAATGCAACGAAACAACGGAGAATAGATAACCGTTTAGCGACGGCGTACAGAATCGAGAAAGAGAGAGTGAAGACACGAAAAGTCGAAACCGTGGCTGCAGTTGTGCAGAGAATGAGAGACTTGACGATTATGCGACGGTGCACAGAAGCTGGAGCGAGAATGAGAGACACGAAAAGTCAAGAACTGTGTCTGCGGCCGAGCATAGAATGAGAGATTCGACGAATAAACTAACGGAATCTCAGACGACCGCACTCTCAACTGAATTTGCACATAAACCGTTTTATATGCTACACAAATGTATTTGTTTGTGGTTAAACTGCACAGAACCGAATATATTGTTCAATTTAAATGTTTTTACACGAAACGCGATTAGCCAATGTCTTTAATCACGTCGGGGTCACCAATATTTGAGATGCCAAGCTTTTTTGGCACCTATTTCGATCCAAAATAATAACGCGAATTGTTCAAATGTAATAACTGTTTATTTATACCGGCGGCTGCTAGCGGAAGCCGATTGCTTGCTCTTAGCAACACCAGATAAATGTACATATATGTGTAAACGAGATCCAAATGCACCCAATGCGCAGAGAGGTTAGCAGATTACTGAAATTAGCACCGTCGGCTAATCAAAGCTAGAGCCGAGGCGGCGGCTGCAGAGCGCCCTTAACAGAGGGAGAGCGCAGCAGCGCTGCCGAACGTGGGCGTTTACAGTGCATTGAATATTGTATTGTATTGAAGTTTATGTATAGTTTTAAGTTAGGCCTGTTGATTAGCGGCTGGCCCGAACACGCCTTTTTATTAAAATTAAAATTTAATTTGTGGAAAACGGTGAATTTTTAAGTTTTACTGCGAGCACCTAATTGTTAATGGAGCTTGTTAAGAAGAAGTCCGATGTAAGAGGAGCTATTGTTGGCTCCACCTAACAAAAGTACTAGCTGCTAAGTTTCATTCTCAAGTGGCACTTTTAAAGTTGAAATCAGCACATCCCAAAAGATCCCTTGCAAGTAGTTGAGCTACCATTTTATTGTTTGCACTCAGACTTATTTGAATTTACATATTTAGGGACGGTTTTGCCGCTCAGCTTTAAATTGAATTTGTTGTTTGATTCGAAAAAGCTGTTTGCTACCGATAAGCCAACGATACCCCGTCGATATCCCGAATAATTGAATTATTTAAAATACTAGACAGAATACGGCAACACTTGCCAATGATGCGTCACATAATATATGATGCCAAGGTATACTAATAAAGGTAGCCGTATCGGCTCGCTCGCTCTCTTGTTTTGCTTCTTTCGATTCAGTCTGTTGTGAACAGTTGCGAGCGAAGCATCTCCGCGGACGATTTTTTCGTGTTCCCTCAGACTTTTTTGCGTATTTACAATGTCGCCGCCGTATTGCTTTTTATGCAAGATTACTATACATACATATTATTAATATTACATATTATTATATATACATACATTTGCATTCACGTACAAAATTCTCCTTTGAGACTCTTTCTCGCAACGCATTTGTGATAGTGTCTCTCTCTCTCTCTCTCTGTTCTGTCATTTTGATACTTAAGAATACCTTCTTGTTGCTCTCTATGCGGCTACCTTTATTAGTATACCTTGTATGATGCGACCGCATCATTGTTTGCTTCTATCCACAGGGCTCCTATGGGATCATTGTTTCATTGTACGGCAAAGTGCAATGATACGGCCTGTGTAAATAAGTTTTAAGCAAACTAGATCACAGTCGAATGACCATATCATATACTTACATACCATAGTCACTAATTTTCTAAAGAGGTAGCTACAGCATCGGCCCCCGATTCTAAATTCCCAAATAGTGTAAATTTATGAATAAATGTATAACCAGATTAATGTTGTAACATTAGTTAATGAAATACACATACTATGTAGAATGCAGTTCGGCATAATCTGTCGCTTCATAAATGCTTTATGCGTGTTGAGAATGTAAAAGGAGCAGTTTGGACGGTTGATGAAATCGAGTTTTACAAACGACGACCACAGCGTACAACTAGTATTGGTAACAACTTACAGGGAGCTAATAATTTGCCTGATGCGAATTATTTCGTAGCTCTGAATTTTGGGTACGTGGGCTTTTTTCTAACTGTTTATTCATCTTTAGCTCCTGCATTTTTCTCAAAATTTATTGTATAAAAAACTATTTTATAACAAAATTGCATGAAGAATACGAAGCAAAAATAATTTTAAGATCGTTGGTAGCGTAGCAACTGCTTTGTTGTGGAGTGTTTTGTCCGTTTTCGATTGATTGTAATAACTGATTTAATCCTTTAAAATATTGTAATTAAACTAATAAATTGAATGGAATTATTGAATTAAATACCGAATAACTAAAGTATTCTATATAGCTTAAACTTTCCGCCTAACTTTCCAAGTTCAATACAACCAGCTGTAAGATTTTTAAGTTTTGTGAGAAAGGGAAGCATATCTTAAAAAAAATCTTTTATTTTTTTAATTAAAAAAAAACATTTCCATAAAAAAAAATATATCATCAACAATTTTTATATTTACAAAAAGTCTATTCTGATTGAAACGTGTTGCATAGTGTTATTGGTCAGTAATTTGTAGCGCACTGAAGGGGGCAACTTTAACCACATATGAACTTTGATCACAACCAGGGTAAATGTAATGGTGTTTGTCTATCTGTCCATCTGATTCTTTCTAACTAATCCTTTAGACATGAAGCTTTTTCGTTTGGGATCTGTTTTCACTTTTTCTAAAGCTATCCAATTTACATTGGAAATGCAAATAATATTTCCGTTTACAACAAGAAATCAGGTTTAGTTTTTTTTTAAAGAATTTTTTAAATGTATGTATGTTTGTATGTTTTTCAGAGGTAGAGCTTCTATTTTTCACATAACTTAAGTTTTTTACAACTAGTTGTATTGAACTTTGCAGTTCTGAAAAGCTGACAAATGCAGCTATAAATCCGACCCAGACTTTTTGTAGCGCAAGTCCTGTAGCTTTCTTCTGCTGAGAGCTGGTCATGAGCAGAACAAGTGTTCCACCATTTCCACCTCTTCCTCGCTGTAGAGCTTCGGAAAAAATCGTTGTAAGGGGTGCCCGGTCTATTTGCGTGGGTACTAATTAGCCAGTGTCCCGTTACGGAGCGTATGACTGCGCTGCACCTACGTTTGCCGAGCTTGCATAGCTCACAAGTGCGCTTCCTATCTATGGTTGGCCATGTTTTCCGAGTTATTCGACAACGCGGTACTGATTGCCACGTGTTGTCTATTCGTGGCTTATATTGCTCCTTTATTATAAACCTACATATGGCCATTTACTTACTTTAGGACGTTGATGCAATGACTGCACCATCAAGTGGCCCAAGCGATACCAGCCAATGGCTGTTACGCGCGGATCCCAGGCAAGAAAGCACCCCACCTCCCGCACCACCGACCGAGGGGCGCTGCCGCATAACGCGCGACTCGTTAACCGAAACGATCGCGGTCATGCATGAAAGATAGGTGTTAGACTAGTGTTCGAGGAAAAGTAGAACTAATCTAACTAAAGAAACGAAGTAATTACTAATTACGGGAAAGATATAAGAGTATCAGTAATTTAAGACTAGGAAGGGGGCTAGTGGTAGATATAATATGAAAGAGGAAATTATAATCCGAGCATAGGACCCTAAATGGATCATGCAAGGAGTAATTCGACCTACAAAGCGGAAGAAACAACGGTGTATAGTTCCTAGTGCTTCTAATAGGAATCGTGAAGTTTATGAGGCTCAACAGGTCAGGGCTATCTACGTCACCCTTGATCAAGTTGTGCACAAAAATCACACCAAGCATTTTCCTACGATTAGCTAAAGTTGGAAGGTTTATTAAAAGCAATCTATTAGAGTAAGACGGCAGTCTCACACCTGCATCCCAGCTGAGGCCGCGAAGAGCAAAGTAAAAAGAGTAAAAAGTTTTTCTGAACTGATTCTATACGGTCCTGATGTACGTTGTACTGAGGGCACCACACACAGGAGCTGTATTCTAAAATCGGACGAACCAGAGAGGTGTAGAGAGTCTTTGTTATATAGGGGTCGTGAAATTCCTTTGACCACCTCTTTATAAACCCAAGCACACCCATGGCCTTGTTCACCATGGTAGAAATGAGTTCTGAAAACTTTAACTTGGGATCTAATAGAACACCAAGATCATCAACCCGGGTAATTCTCTCAAGAGAACCACCACAAAGGGTGTAAGGAACCAGAAAGGCGCTGGAGCGATGGAAAGTCATTACTTTACATTTTGAAGCATTAAGGTTTAATAAAATTGCACAACACCAAGACTGAAATCTATCGAGATCGGATTGCAACCTGGATTGAAAGGAAATGTCCTTATACTGGACACAGAGCTTAACATCATCCGCATACATAAGTACTCGAGAGTATGTTAATACAGAAGGCAGGTCATTTATAAAGAGTGTAAAGAGTAAGGGGCCTAGATGGCTGCCCTGTGGTACACCCGAAGTCACCATAACTGGTGAGGACAGGGAGTTTTTGAAAAGGACTCTTTGAGACCTAGAACAAAGGTAGCTAGAGATCCATCTCAGGAGATTGGGCGGGAACCCTAGAAGGTCGAGCTTTTGTGCTAGGAGGGAATGGTTTACAGAGTCGAACGCTTTACTAAAATCGGTGTAAACAACATCCGTCTGTAGATTACCTTGAAAGCCTTTTATTATAAAGGAGGTAAACTCCAATAAATTTGTTGTGGTTGATCTCCGCCTTATAAATCCATGTTGAGATGGAGATATAAGTGATCTGCATAGATGCTGCAGGTGCGGAGTTAAAATTTTCTCAAACACTTTAGGAATAGCGGATAACTTAGATATACCTCTATAGTTCATTGCGTCAGACTTGCTACCTTTCTTATGGAGAGGAATTATATAGGACTCCTTCCATATCGGGGGAAAGCATGAAGAATTTATGGATAGGTTGAATAGTTTAAGCAACGGCCCACACAGAGACTCGGCACAGTACCTGAGTACACAGCCGGGAACTCCGTCCGGACCCGGTGAGAACACCGGCTTTACTGTTCGTAGATCATGAAGCAACGAGCTTTCATTTAGCAAAGGACTGAAAATGCCGTTCGACCTCGGTAAACCGTATGGATACGGCTGACCAGAGTAAGCGTCTTGCGAATAGGTAGTTTGGAAAAAACGGGCAAAAAGATCGGCAATTGCCTGATCATTATCTGCCGACGTATTACGGAAGGACAGCGAGGATGGGTGTGCGGACGTTCTACGCTTACTGTTTACGAAGCTGTAGAACTGTTTGGGGTCCTTAGAAAAACGTATCCTGCATCGAAATAGGTAATTCTGATAGCATTGAGCGTTAAGAACTGAGAAGTTTGACCGAGCTATTACATAATGAGCAAGAGAAGAAGGAGAGCCAATTTCTTGAAATTTTTTATACAGTCTTGATTTTAAGTTTTTTAGATGGGATAGCTCCTTGGTAAACCAAGGGGGTTTTCTTGATCTAATCGGACAGGAAAGTGGGACACAAGAGACAAAAAGTGAGTCCAGTGCATCATAGAAAATGTTTGTGCCTGTCGTAACATCACTGCACAAATATAAAGCGGACCAATCAAAATCCCTAATGAGGTTATTAAGCTTCGTGAACTCGGCTTTCCGGAAGCAGCGGACACTTTGGGGTGGTCTACCCGACCGATCCAATCCAGTTCGTCCGAGGTCGAACGACACTTCGAAAGTAGGATGGTAGGCATCTTCAGGTATAGTGAGGGGGGGGGACTCGAGTTAACAACGCTAAGGTCGGATCCGTTACAAAGCACAGATCAAGAAATCGACCCAAGGAATTTTTAACATGGTTAACTTGAGATAGAGACAGGTCAATCAAGCCGTCAACAAAGTCATGACGTGCCATGGGCACCAGACTATTAGACTCATTTGCCGAAGACCAAAAAATTCCTGGTAAGTTGAAGTCACCAAGAACTGTCATGTGATCTTTGTCAGATAGCGAGGAAGAAATAGCGGTTAAGGCGGACAAATGCTGCTCGTAAATTGCGATATCCGAAGACGGTGGAATATACGAACAAGTTATGAAAATTGAGAAAGCGGGAAGAATCAGTCTTACACACAGAAATTCCAGTTCCTGCTGGATCTGGACTGTGAAAAGTTCCGACGTGAAGTTTGAGTCCACAGCAATCAGAACCCCTCCTGCACGTCGAGACGAACGATCCTTTCTATATGTTGTATACCGAACTGCCAAAACTTCGGAACTAAGAATGCCCGGCTTTAACCAGGTCTCGGTAAACACAATAAAGTGGGATGCAAATGCGACACTATCCTGGAAAAGAATGCTGAGCTTACTACGCAAGCCTCGAACATTCTGATAGGTCACCAAAAGAGAGTTAGTTAGTTTTTTGGACGGGAGGTAGAGCGGGAAGACGACGAAGACGACGAAGGAGCACTGGTCTGATTTGTTGGCAGAGTTATTGGGGGCCTAGTCTTCTTCTTTGCCTTAAACTCCTTCACCACCAAATGCTCCGGCCAAAATTTGGCAGAACAGATGGTGTCAAAATGAGTTTGAGAGACACTTATTTTAAAGGAAGATATCTCCCTGGCGTAAGAAAAGTTAAATTTTTCCACCTTAAAATCAGCGGCTTTTATTTTGCTTCGGATATAAGCCGTCACATCATTAATTGTGGAATCAGGGGCAAGCCGCGAGACAAAAACTTGTCTCTTTGGTGGGATCCCCACCAATCTTGGCACCACAGGCCTATCACCTGTGATGGTAATACCCGGTGGTCCGGGACGTATATTAACTGGTGGGGTCGGAATTGAGGGGACCGCTAATGAGTTTGCGGACATTACGGACACGGACGCTACAGACGACTTTGGCTGCATGCCCTCCGACGCGATAAATTCGGCTACCGAATTTCCATCGCCAGCAGCTGTCGTTGCCTTCGGAGTGGCAAACGAAATCAACTGCTGCACTGCTGCTGGAGTGGTCCGAGTCAGCTTTGTCAGCATCGGCCGGCCGAGGGGCAGCTGGCATATGCAGATCCCGCGGAGTGACCTTTTTGCGCCTAGGAGACTCAGTCAGTAGTTTGAGGCCACTAAACTGAGACTCCATGGCTAGGAGCCGATCGTACTGCTCTTTGAAGCCCACGGTTAGCTCCCTAAAGCCCTTCCGGGTCTGCCTCATAAACGCTGCCATCTCCCTCTCAACCGGACGGCATGCCTCACAGCTATAATGCAGGCCATTCCTTTTTGAGATGGCATCACCCACGAGACCGGTGATCCCGGCGCATTTAGCGTGCACTACGCTATCGCAGAGCCAGCAGGGGATACTCGGCTGGTCATGGGTGATCTGCTTCTTGCAGGTTTTTTTGTCGCAGACAACGGAGAATTCCATTTTAAAATTTACTTAATTTTTCCTTAAAAAAAAATTGGTATCAGACCAGTGTGCCAGATAAGCGCCAAAAGAGGAATAAGTGAAAACGAGAGCGGTTATAGTAGCTACAATTGAGAGAGAGAGAGCGCTACTGTACGGAAAATATCAAGAGCGAGAGAGGAAGAACAGTTATTTGAGTGTGGGTAATAGAGAGAGTGATAGATCAGCAACAACTAATGCGTGAGAGCGGCTAAATAGAAGAACAAATATGACACTGTGTGTACTTACAAAAGCACAAACAAAGACACACTGTTAGGCGATGCAAAAAAATAATTAAATTAAGTTTTTACACTAAAGCAGGCATGCACTCGCGATCAGGAAATAGAATGATAAGGCTGTTAGTTTATGAATTTATTATTATTATTATTTTCGTAAAAAACCGGCGGTTTAAGCAAAAATAGGCAAAAAGTTAGCGGAGCGCAAACAAAAACGCGTCTGACTACTAAAAAGAGAATCGGACGAATACCCACACATACATAAGTACCTTGACCCATCTCCTGAAGGAGAGCAATACTTCGCTTCCGCGTTAGAGAATGAATTAAGGGAACGTAACCAGCTAAGGTTGGAACATTTAAGTGTCGAAGAGAAAGAGAAACTCAAGAAAGTTCTTTACGAGTTTAAGGACGTGCAGTACAAAGAAGGTGACAATTTGACCTTCACTAGTACAATTTACAATAAAGCACGAAATCAAAACCATTCACGAAGATCCTGTATATCGTCGACCATACAAATATGCTCAAATACACGATCAAGAAGTGAATCAGCAAATCAAGGATATAATTAGACAAAATTTCATTCGTAAATCGAATTCTACCTATTGCGCACCCATTTCAATGATACCCAAGAAATTAGATGCTTCAGGGAAGCAAAAATATCGAATGGTAGTAGACTATAGAAGTCTAAATGAAGTGACAGTTAAGGATAAATTTCTTACACCACGAATGGACGAAATACTAGACAAACTGGGAAGGTGTCAGTATTTTACGACCATCGATTTAGCTAAAGGATTCCATTAAATTCCTATGGAACCTAGCTCAATTCCAAAAACAGCTTTCTTAACGAAGCAAGGCCATTACGAGTTCACTCGTATGCCT
Organism: Drosophila affinis; assembly: GCA_037356375.1. Lineage (NCBI taxonomy): Eukaryota > Metazoa > Arthropoda > Insecta > Diptera > Drosophilidae > Drosophila > Drosophila affinis. The sequence continues at coordinate 22,352,526 of JAZHFB010000003.1, forward strand.
TTTGGGCTAAGCACTGCCCCTGCTAAATTTCAAAGATGCATGAACAATCTGTTAGAAGATTTAATTTTCAAAGATAGCCTCGTGTATCTAGACGACATCATTATTTATTCCACTTCATTGGAAGAACATTTGTTGTCGCCTAGAAAAGTCTTTGGAAAGTTGAGAGACGCCAATCTTAAACTTCAGATGGATAAGTGTGAATTCCTGAAGAAAGAAACAGAATTCCTTGGCCATGTAGTAACAACTAATGGCTTAATACCTAACCCACGGAAAATATCCGACATATCTGCGGTCTCAACTGGACTTGTTGGGATTGCAGGGCAGTTGAAGCCGATATGCGAACATTTATGAGACAGACTCATAACGAATTCGCTGCTGTCCACTCGGAATTTCGGAAATTGCAGGATAAGTTTACCTCAATGGAAGCTCATTTCAAAAATCTTAAAATTTTAAATGAGTCTCCAAAGCGAAAAAAGGTTTCACCTAGTTTGCCCAGTATTCACAGTTCTAATTCTCTTGCAGCTAAAGACTCTGATGTTCCGCCTATCAGTTCGCCAGCCTTGATCGACTTTGGCGCCAAGGTAATCGATGTACAGGAAACTACATCGAAAAAGGCGGCTGGCTCTTCACATGTTGGCTGTTCACCTGTGCCTGTGTCTGCCAAGGATGTCCAACCCGATAGTATTGCTCATCCAGTGCCTGTGATTGCCCAGGCTGTCCAACCGGGCAGTTATGATCATACAGATGTCTGCATCACTGTTCCCCCTACGGAAGTTGATACTGCTGTCAGCATGGAAGTCGAAGTAGTTCCTTCCCCACCCGCTCACACTGGCTCCTCAGCCAGCGCTATCACATCTGCTCCTCGGGTAGATCCCGCCTCTGCCCCACCCTTAAACCTTAAGACCCCTCTTGACCGATCTACTCTTTTCGCTGTCGCTCCTCTAAAATCTATTTTCGTCTCACGTCTTATGGAATCGGCTACGGATGCTATGGTTCGAGAGTATATTTTCTCTAAATTAAACATTAATAGCTCCTCTGACATAGTAGTAACTAAATTTTCTTTTAAAGAAAAACGTAGTATTTCCTCCTTTAAAATTCTTGTTCCGAAGAAGTTTGTTAAGACTGTGTTGGAACCCTCTTTCTGGCCAGAGCACACTATCTGTCATATTTTCAATAGTCGATCACGGTCTTCGCAACGCGCTCCTCGGGTAGGAATCCTTCCAACTCCTTCTACTGATCTTCCATCCACTTCAAAAAACTGAATTCTTCCCCACCTCTAAGGATCACTTATCAGAATGTACGTGGCCTGTGCAGTAAGCTCACCAAACTACATGCTGATAGTGCAACTTTTGATTTTGACATTATCGCCTTCTCTGAAACATGGCTCACTTCCTCAATCTCGGACTCCGAGATTTTTGTAGATAATTTTAACATATATAGATCTGATCGACCATCTCGAGGTGGCGGCGTCCTAATTGCTGTTCGTTCCGACTTAACTTCCCAACTCTTTTCCATCGATGAGCTCAACACCATTGAAATAATCGTTGTTAAAATTCATCTGTGTTCTTTTAATTTATTCATATCATGCTCTTACATCCCACCGTCCTCTGAATTTACAACTTATATGCTTCACGCTGCCCATCTCCAGTCCGTTTCGTCTCAGCTTGGTGATTCTGATCGTCTCATTGTCCTTGGTGACTTTAATCTCCCTAATGTCACTTGGTCCCCATCCAAAGACTCAAACTTAATGTTCCCATCTATGCAGCATGACTTTGTTGATTCTCTGTCCGATACATCGTTAGGCCAGGTAAATGGCATACGCAATAGCATGTGTAGGACCCTTGATCTCGTCTTCACTACCGATGCCTCGAGCACTTTAGTTTGTCAAGGATCACCTCTATCATTCCCCGAAGATCCATACCATCCCACACTTTCAATTGATTTCATGTTACCATCTTCAAGCCCTATACAGTCGTTTATTAAGCCTTCAAATATTTATTGCTTCAAGAAGGCTGATTTCCTCTCCTTGAATACTGCTCTATCTCAGATAGATTGGTCATTCCTTGACGATTTCCAGGAAATCGAGTCTGCCACGAATGCATTCTATAGCTCTATTTTCTCCATCTTTCCCATGCATGTTCCTTTTAGTTACCCCCTCCAGAAATCTGTCTGGTCCTATCTGGTTCACCCCTAGATTAATAAATCTGAAGAATTTGAAATCCCGTATGTACAAGAAGTTTAAAAAATCCGTTTTGAAATCAGACTTTTCGAAGTACTCAATTGCAAAATCGAAATTTTCCTTATTTAATACTTTGTGCTACAACAGATACTTGACCCAATGCAAGCTTAACTTTAAACGTGACCCTAAACAATTCTTCAGGTTTGTTAATTCTAAACGTAAATCTTCCCGATTTCCTTCTTCTCTACACTTAAATGGTAGTTATGCCGATAAGGATTGTGATATTGCTGATCTGTTCGCTTCCTTCTTCCAACGTTGCTACTCTGTCCCTTCTATTAGCTTTCCCTCTATCCTAGCCTCATCGAACGACTTTAGTAGTAGTTACTCTTATCCTTTTCCTATAAATAGTTCCAACTGCATCCTTCCCCCCTTGATCGACTATGATGGTCTCCTAACAAATTTAAAATCGTGCATGTTTTCGTTCTCCACTGGGCCAGACTCGGTTCCGAGTGCTGTTCTAAAACTTTGTGCTGAATCTCTTTGTGTGCCTCTCCTAAAACTTTTCAACTTGTCTCTCAAGACTGGTGACTTTCCCACCGTCTGGAAAGAATCTTTTATAGTACCCTTTCATAAGAAGGGATCTAAATCTGATGTCTCTAACTACCGCTGTATTTCCAATTTATCTGCCATTCCTAAACTCTTTGAAAAAATAATCACTTCTCAGCTGCAACATTTTTGTAGTTCTGTATTCTCTGAATCTCAGCATGGATTTATTAAACGTCGCTCAGTTTCCACTAATCTCCTTGAATTTTCCACCTTCGTAACTTCGGGTTTTGCTAAACAGTGCCAAACTGATGTCGTTTATACTGACTTTAGTAAAGCCTTCGACTCTGTTAATCATAATCTACTTATTCATAAACTGTCTCTTCTAGGGTTTCCAACTAAGCTTCTATATTGGACTAATTCCTACCTTTGTAACCGCTCTCAGCGTGTCTGCTTTAACTCCTCTCTCTCTCTAAACCTGTTATTGTCTCATCGGGGGTACTACCTCAAGGTAGCCATCTGGGTCCCTTGCTATTTAACCTATTTATTAACGATCTTCCACAAATGTTATCTCATTCCCGTGTCCTAATGTATGCTGATGACGTAAAGCTATGTTTTTCCTACAGTGACCCCTTGTCCCCACTATCCTTGCAATCTGATCTTGATGCCCTTAACAACTGGTGCCTAATCAACATTCTCCCTCTTAACATTTCTAAATGTTATATAATGACTTTTCACCGCAATAAACCATACCTTTTCGACTACTCTATCAATAACTCTATCCTTCAACGCCTTTTTAAAGTTAACGACTTGGGCATTACCTTTGTACCTAATCTATGTTTCAACTCTCATATCTCTACTATCTCTAACAAATCCAAAGGAGTCCTTGGATTTGTCAAAAGATGGTCTAAGGAATTTACAGACCCGTATACTACAAAACTTCTGTATGTTTCTCTGGTCCGGCCTATCTTGGAATATGGTTCTTGTGTCTGGTCTCCTCATTACCAAAAATTTCAGGATATGCTTGAATCAGTACAAAAACAATTCCTCATCTTTGCCCTCCGGGGACTCAATTGGGACCCTTCGATCCATCTCCCTTCTTATGAAAGTAGGTTGCGCCTAATTAATCTCCACTCTCTTAAATCCCGTAGAACCTGCCAACCTGGTGAGGTCGAATCGACTGCCCTCATCAGACTTATTAGTGTTGCTGTTCCTTTCCGCGCGACTAGGCATTACTTCCCTCTTCATCTCCAACTCTGTCTTTCTAACTACTCTGATTATGAATCTTTCCGTAGCCTTTGCCGTAACTATAACCAATTTTTCCATCTGTTTTCCTTTGATACTAGTTCTAATTTGGTCAAATTTATCTTAATCAATAACTTAATTTAATTTAAATAGCTTTAATTTAAAAATGTTCGGCTACCGGCTCTTCTCTTACCTAAACTTGGCTGTTGGTGGGATCTCATCGGCTACTGAGCCGATAATCAGCCCCACCGGGTCTGAGTATTGGCTTTGGACCTTTAATTTAATTATTTGATATGTAATTTTACCCTTATAGTTTAACTGTACATTGTTAAACTTTAAACAAAATAAACAATAAACAATAATAAACTTCCCCATACCCAATACAGTTACAAAAATAAAATCATTCATAGGTTTATGTGGATTTTATAGGAAATGCATTTCTAATTTCGCTAACATAGCAAAACCCAGGACACTCAAACTAAAGAAACGAGCTGTCATTGACCCCACCGAGGAAAAATACGTTGAGGCCTTCGAAAAGCTGAAAATGCTTATCACCTCAGACCCCAATCTCGCATTCCCTGATTTCGATAAAATGTTCACGGTAACAACGGATGCAAGTAACATTATATTGGGAGCGGTGTTGTCACAAGACCACAAACCAATTTGCTACGCAAGTAGAACCCTAAATAAACACGAAATCAATTATTCAGCAATAGAAAAGGAATTAGGTTAGGTTAGGTAAAGGCGGCTGTCAAGCTCCTCAGGAGCCAGTCACACTTAGGCCGGTTTCGGCCCGTTGTAATACCGCGGGAGGTGTTCCCCTTATCCATCTCATGAGACCCTAACATGTCAGCAGTTATCCCATCCTGACGCTCTTACGAAGTTTGCAATCTTTCTGGGACAGATTTTGGACATTTCTGAAATGTCTGAGACATAGGGCATGCCCAGGTATTGTAGCCTTCTCCTGCTGAGAGCCGGACAGGAGCAGAACAGGTGTTCCACCGTTTCCTCCTCCTCCTCATCTCTACAGCTTCGGCAGAAATCATTGTATGGGGCTCCCAGCCTGTTGGCGTGGGAGCCTATCAGCCAGTGCCCCGTGAGGGAGCGGATGACAACGCTGCACCTTTTCCTGCCGAGCTTACAAAGCTCTAGTGTGCGTTTCCTGTCAATGGTAGGCCATGTTTGCCTGGATATGCGACATAGTGGTGCTGACCGCCACGCATTGTCTGCTCGTCGCTTATATAGCTCTTTTATGATAAGCCTACAGGTGGCCATTGGCATACAAATATCCTCCTTCTGTTGGAGAAGGGGTATTGTGGTACCAGATCTGGCCAGCTCGTCTGCCTTGCAGTTGCCCTCAATATCCCGGTGACCCGGGACCCAAATAAGGCTGATGGCAAATTGTTGGGCCATCTCGTGAAGAGATTTGCGGCAATTTGCCACTGTGGCCGAGTTCGAGGAAATCGCGTGAAGTGATTTGATCGCAGCTTGGCTGTCGCTGTAAATGTTTACAGTTGTTGTTGCAGTGAAGCCGTTGTGGCTGTTTGAAGGAGCTTCAGTGCTTCCATGATCGCAATGACTTCCGCTTGGAACACACTGCAGTGATCTGGGAGCCTAAAGGAGTGCCTGATTTCGAGTTGTTCGGAGTAAATCCCTCCTCCAACTTTGTTATCCAGCTTCGAGCCATCCGTAAAGATGCTTATGGCCATGTCTTGGCCTGGTGGTCCCTCAAGCCACTCGTCTCTGCTAGGGATGATTACATTGAAGGGGGTACCAGTGTGTTCCCTTGGAACGCAGTAGTCCGTCTTCGTAGGGACGGTACTGCTGATAAGTATTGATGAGTGACCCCTGGGATGTGACGTCCATTGTCCGGAGTCTCTCAGACGTATCGCTGCAATTTCTGCCCTCTCCTTTCCCGCAAGCTCGAGGCCCTGGAGATTTAGGATGGCGTTTAGTGCATCGTTCGGGGTGGTGCGTAATGCTCCACTAATGCATAAAGCTGCGGTTCGCTGAACCTTGCCAAGTTGTTTGGTGGTCGATCCTTTTGATAGGGCCGGCCACCAAACTGTAACTCCATAGAGTAGGATTGGTCTTACTATTGCTTGGTATATCCATTGGACTACGCTCGGGTTCATGCCCCACTTCAAGCTTTTTTGCAGGAGTATAGGGCTATCGTAGCCTTCTTTACTCTTTCTTTTACGTTCAGGTTCCAGTTCAGCTTCTTATCAATTACCAACCCTAGGTAACTAGCGCTGTCGCTGAAAGAGAGCCTGCAACCATTTAGTATAGGAGGGTTGAGGGGCGGAACCTTGTACTTGCGTGAGAATAGCACGAGTTCCGTTTTTGTGGGATTTACTCCCAGTCCTCGCGATTTTGCCCATTCTGACAGTCTCGCGAGCTTAGTGCTCATAAGGTCACAGAGTGTTTGAGGGTATTTTCCCGAGAAACTGATTGCAACGTCATCCGCGTATGCCACTATTTTACAGCCCCCCCCTCCAGATCACATAGAATCTTATTGACTGCCATGTTCCATAGGAGGGGAGACAGGACACCACCTTGCGGAGTGCCTCTGTTGACATACCTAGATTGCGTGGACGATCCCATCGATGATGTCACCGTCCTGCATGTGAGCAATTGATCGATGAGCATCACCAAGTGACCGTCCACACCCAGGTCAGTCAAAGCTTCCGTAATGGCACTTGGGACGACGTTGTTAAAGGCTCCTTCGATATCGAGGAAGGCTATAAGAGAGTATTCCTTGAGGTGTAGGGATTTCTCTACAATTGAGACTACTTCGTGGAGTGCCGTTTCCGTGGATCTTCCTTTCCGGTAGGCATGTTGTGCTCCTGACAACATTTGAGGACTAATAATTGTCCTCAGATGTAGTCCGACAAGTCTTTCGAAAGTTTTGAGAAGAAAGGACGATAGGCTTATTGGTCTGAAGTCCTTTGGAGTAGAGTGCGAGGTCTTTCCCGCTTTGGGGATAAAGACTATTTTCGCCTTGAGCCATTCTTGTGGTATGGTCCCCACAGCTAGTATCTTCCTGAAGATACATTGTAGCCAGTTAATGGCTGAGTCTCCGGCCTTTTGCAGTTGGGCCGGAATGACCTGGTCCGGACCTGGCGATTTGAACTGATCAAAGCTGTTTACCGCCCAGCTTATGTTCCGTTTGGTGAAAATATGATCCATCGTGGCTGTTTGGCCTCCCCTTTGGGTTAGCGCCGGCTTGATGGTTGTGCACCCAGGGAAGTGGGTTTCAAGCAGTACGTGGAGCGACTCCTCACTAGAGTTGGTCCACGTGCCGTTGTTCCTTTTAAGGTACCCTACCGAGGGGGTGGTTTTTGAGAGGAGCTTACGCAGCCTTGCGGCTTCTGACGTCTCCTCTATTTCTGAGCAGAATTTTTGCCAAGAGGCCCTTTTTGCTCTTCGTGTTTCTTTTTTGTATTGGGCGAGACTGACTTTGTAGTCCGCCCAATGTTTCTCCTCGTTAGCTCTTTTGGCTCTGTTGAAGAGAGTCCTACAGCTCTTACGTAGGATGTCGATTTGTTTCGACCACCAGGGGGGTTTCTTTTTGCCCCTTGTCTTGTGTGGCAGGCGAGCCGCCGTGAAAGCCTTATTGCATGCTTCCGTGAACCTGTACACTATACGATCTAAATCGTCTTGAGTGTCTGGGCTCATTGGTGCCTCGTTGGGGAGTATTTCCTCCAAAACCGAGCTATACTTAACCCAGTTGGTTTTCCTGGGGTTAGTGTAGTCGGTGGGTTTGGGGCTCTCGAAGGATAAAATCGTTTCGATATACCTGTGGTCGGAGAAGGAATGGTCCTCTAGGACCCTCCATCTTTCCACTTTGTCTGACAGATTGTGAGACACTAGAGTGAGGTCAATAACCTCCTGTCGGTTTTTTATAATAAATGTGGGGTCGTTACCCCGGTTACATATGGTTAAGTTCGAGTTCAGTATAAAGCTGAAAAGTGACTCACCCCTTATATTTGTGTCCGTGCTCCCCCATTGGGTGTGGTGAGCATTGGCATCGCAGCCTATTAGTAGGCTTGTGTTGGACCTCTCGCTGTCGCTGGTGAGCTTGCAGACGAGGTCGTTGGGAGGATCGCTTTCCTCATGGGCCATGTAGGACGACATCAGCCTCAGATGTGTCCGCTTTAGCTCTAGGCTTACCGTTGTATTGTCGCCATTGCTGAAGTTGTGGAGCAGAAAGATATTAAGGTGCTTTCTTGCGAGAATGCAGGTACGAATTTTACCTTCGGTTTGGGGTACAATGAGCTTGTACTCCCTCGTCGCTAACCCACAGACCTTGGCTCCGACTATCCAAGGCTCCTGGATTAGGACCACGTCGGCTCCGCTTGCATCCAAGCGGAGTATGAGTGCAGCAGATGCTGCTTTACAGTGGTGGAGATTTATCTGAAGGAGTCTCAGAGACATCTTCATGGATCTCCACCACTGTAGTGTCGGCGTCTGAGTCGTCGGATATCTCGTCTCGACACATCGCCTCGAAATCGCGCATTAGCTCTGCGTCAGAGGAGTAGTCTTCTTTCGGCTCCAGCTCGTTGTCGGGTGCCTCGATCTCCGAGGCCACATCCTGCACGACTGGGTTGTCGACAGGACGAGCCTCGGCCGTGGCAGCGTCCGACTTGTACACCTTTATGGTGACCGAGCTGAAGCCAAAATTCAACTCTCCTTTAGCTGCCTCTATGGGGGCCAGCGATTCCTTATTTAGGATTATGACGGCCTGGTTTGTCGGCCCCTTTGACTCCTCAACCTTGACCACCTTCCAGTCATGAGTTGGAAGTGTCGGGTTGCACCTCTGCAGCATTTTGAGGATGCGCTCTGGCTCCTTGAAGGTAGCCGGCACCCATAATCTGGCCCTCGGTCTACTGGGCACCTCGCTCCAGTCTACCGCGACGAGCTTCGCCCCAGCGTAGACCTCTCCGATCTGCGCCACCGCTGCTTTGTATAGCTTTACGGAGCGCTCGTCGTCGCAGGCTACAACTTTGATGCTGCCCTGGAACCACCCCATGTCTTTACAGACTGGAGGTGGCCCTGGGTCTCTGTCGAGCAACTCGAAGCAGCGGTCGGCCAGTGCCGCCTCCACCCACTTCCATTTGCTCTTCGGGATCTTTCCTTCCGCGCTGCCTTTATCGAGGACGCCAATTAGCGTCCTCTCCTTGGCAATCTGCGCGAAGGAGATATTGGCCACCACCCTCGACCTTTTCGCGGCCGGGCCGGGTGTCTCTTGCGACCGTTGTCTCTTTGGTTGAGAGACCATTGTGAAGTTTGGGAGCACCGATGTGGCCCACTCCACCTTCTTGAGCCAGTCCGCTGAAGGACTGACCTCAGTGTTGGCATTTTGCCGACGGAGTATGTGCCCTGCACTCCTCCTTTCGGCATAGGTATGCTTTTTGGCCTGGGCACTGGTTGAAGGCAAATCATCACCCTCCACCTTACCAGAAAGTCGGGCAGCCGCAATATTGCTTAGCTGCCTCTCCAAGGTGTCGGTGTTGGGAGCTGGTCCGCCCCCCACCCCAGATTCGGGATGGGACCTACTCGGGTTCACCCCAGCGCTTTCCGCCTTACAGGTCTGTCCTGCTGTTGAGCTGGTCGGGCCGGGCCTTTGGACCGATGCCTTCCCGTGCGGGGGATTGCTCCCATTTGACATTTGGGGAGTGTCAGACTCTTTTTGGTTTTTTTGGTTTTTTTGTTTGTTTAAAATATTTTTATGCATTTTACATCCCACGAGATGCAGAGAAAGGGAACGGTCAGCCCGGGCAGAGATCCACGTTGCCCGGGTAAGGCATCATTAGAACAGGGGGCTGCCAAGTCCCTGAGCTCTCCGTTCGAGACTGGGCTAGTTTTTAAACCGGGCCCCCAGCCAGGCTGACTCTCGGCACGGGTCGAATGACACCTTAGCCCAGCCCGGTGTGAGGTGAGTGTGGGGGATGGGATGTGGGTAGGTAGTGTGTGGGGGGAAGGGGAGTGTGTGAGCTACTTATACGAGGCGGCACCACAAGCGCATCGTCAGTGTTGCTTCTTCGCGAACACCCGCTGGCTGTCCGGGACTGCTTATTTTCGGTGATCTCTCTAAAGAGAACCGATTATTCACAGCTGACCTACCTTTTTTAGGGGTAGGCCTTTCGCTATCCGCAACCTGCGACCCGTCCGGTGGCCTCAGCTGGGCCCCCTCTGAGCCACCTCACGCGCTCATCAGACCAGATAGAAAAGGAATTACTAGCTATAGTTTGGGCAACTAAATATTTCAGATCTTATCTGTTCGGTAGACCGTTTGAAATATTAAGTGATCATAAACCCTTGGTTTGGTTGAATAACTTCAAGGAACCAAATATGAAGCTACAACGCTGGAAGATCAAATTAAATGAATTTGACTTTAAAATAAAATACTTACCAGGAAAAGAGAACCATGTAGCCGGTAGACCGTTTGAAATATTAAGTGATCATAAACCCTTGGTTTGGTTGAATAACCTCAAGGAACCAAATATGAAGCTACAACGCTGGAAGATCAAATTAAATGAATTTGACTTTAAAATAAAATACTTACCAGGAAAAGAGAACCATGTAGCCGGTAGACCGTTTGAAATATTAAGTGATCATAAACCCTTGGTTTGGTTGAATAACCTCAAGGAACCAAATATGAAGCTACAACGCTGGAAGATCAAATTAAATGAATTTGACTTTAAAATAAAGTACTTACCAGGAAAAGAGAACCATGTAGCCGATGCGTTGTCAAAGGTAAAGATCAACGAAAACCTACTTGGGGAAACTGATAATGGTGATTATGCAACGGCCAATAGTGCTCAAGAAAATAATACAAATTATATTCCACTTACCGAGCGACCAGTCAATTACTATAATAGGCAAATAGAACTGATCAAAGGTAATGAGGATAAGGTAGAAACATCCCATTATTTGCACAAGATACTGATAAAATTACGTATACAGAAATGACAGAGTCATTAGCCAAAGATATAATAAAGGAATATGTGTGTACCAAGAACCATAATGAAATAGATTTTCCACTGTTCCAAAGGGCATTCCTGGAAATAATCAGTCCTAATCACATGACTAAACTGATTAAATCCAGCACCAAACTCATTGATATTCCGAATTATTCCGAATTCAAAGAGCAAATATTGAAGAATCATAAAGAACTACTTCACCCAGGTATCGAAAAGACCACTAAAGGAAAATTGTATTACCCTGATTACTAGAAGTTAATCCAAAATATCATCAATGAATGTTCCACGTGCAACGTTGCTAAAACTGAGTATCGTAACACCAAACTAACATTCGAGATCACCCCTGAAATACAGAATATCAGAGAAAAATATGTCATGGATTTCTATCTGGTAGGCAATCAACCATTCCTGTCATGCATCGATGTATATTCTAAATTGGCTAGAAACAAAGAGAGCCATCATAAAAGTCTTTAACGAAATGGGCAAGCCACAGGGAATTAAAGCCGACAAAGATTCAGCCTTTATGTGCGCAGCATTGCAAGCATGGTCGAATGCGGAAAATGTGAAGATCGAAGTTACCACCAGCAAAAATTGAGTTTCTGATGTAGAACGGTTACGCAAAATCAATGAAAAATTAAGAATTATTTCAAGCGAAGATAATATAGAGAACAGGCTCACAAAATTCGAGCTGATTCTATACTCTTATAACCATGAAACGGTTCATAATACTACCAAAAGAGCCCCAGCTGATATCTTCCTGTACGCCGGACTACCAGATTATAACACACAACTGAATAAGGTTAGACAGATCAATCATTTGAATAACGATAGAATTGACTTTGAAGTAGACACTCGCTACAAAAATGCACCCCTAGTTAAAACAAAAACAACTAATCCGTTCAAAAGAACGGGAAATTAGGCAGGTAGACGAAAAACATTTTGAAGAGACAAATAGAGGGATTCCTCCCTCTATCACCCACTATAAGACAAAATTCAAAAGAAAGAAGAAAAGTAATAAAAGAAAATACGATAATTGCAGAGTACCCGAAGAGAGTACTGGGAATCTGGAACTACAACATGATTAAGATTATAATCTTGCTAATGTGCACCGTCCTACAGTCCACGGGACAGAATATAGAGATAGATCCCATCAACTCAAGGAATGGATATCTCATATTAAAAACAGATACCATTAATATACCCATTAATTATGAATACCATTATTTAACAATTAATATAACAAAAACAGACGAAACATATCAGAATTTACTAGACCAGGCAACCCAATTCAATAACGTAATCCAAGTCCAATATTTAGTTGAGAAATTGCAACGTGAATTCAATGGCATAAAAATAGCCAAAAGAAACAAAAGAGGCCTTATAAATGCAGTAGGCACAATTTAAATAAATCTATTTGGAACTCTAGATCAAGACGACAAAGCTGAACTAGAAGGGATAATAGACAACCTGGCTAGCCACAGTATTCAAGGTAACGAATTAAATTTAATAATTCAAGCAGTAAATTCTGATATAGAAGTCCTCAATAAACTAAACCAGGAGAATGATAGAAATAAACAATTAGAAATACTAATATTTAACCTTCAACATTTCATGGAGTATATAGAGGATATTGAATTAGGCATGCAGCTAACACGATTAGGGATCCAAAATTATTAAAGCACGTGACCTGAACCACATCGATTCAGACAAATTTTTAAACATCAAAACATCCACTTGGTTAAAATCAGATACAAATGAAATATTAATAATTTCCAACATTCCACGAGAGATCAGAAATATTCCCATACTTAAAATTGTTCCATATCCAGATGAAGATAATAATATTCTTACTGACCTAACGCAAAATAACTATTACGTTTTGGAAAATGAGGTTTATAATAAAGAATCAAAACGAAAAATAAATTATGAATGTATATCAGGAATAGTAAAGCAAATCGTAACAAAATGTCCATATACCAAAGCACACCAAAACTTCCAAATAAATTTCATAGAACCCAATATATTGTTAACTTGGAAACTACCAAAAACTGTATTAAACCAAGATTGCTTAAAACAAGAAATAGTAGGAGAAGGAAACGCATTGATAAAAATAAACAATTGCACCGAACAATTAAACGAATTCTTGATATCTAATTCAATACCGGAATTTGCACAAAGCGTATAAATAAATAATAATGTAACAAAAATTAAACCATTGTCTTATTTACTAACCAAAGATATTGTAATAGAAAACACCCGATGATTAAATAATGTATTACATGTAAGCTCAATATCCCTGTTTGTAATAATCATAATCTTAATAGGACTTTTAAGTTATAAATTGTTTAATCTAAGTAAAAGCAAGAAGCTTAAACCCGACACAAACATAGAAACATCTTTAGACGAAGATGGGGAATCTCCAGCATGCATAGTTTTAAATGCACCTGAACTATATCCAAGGATAATCGCCTGAGGACAGGCTTAAATCTAACGTTGGGGGAGTGACATATCTATAGTCCATGATCCCCATACCCTTTATCTATGTCTGTTACCCTACACCCACATACTATAAACAATCCAACACCCTCAACTTCGAATCCCATAAGCAATCCCACGCTCGAAGTTGACCACTTGTAACCGATAGCCGGCAATGTAAACAAACACCCTAAGCTAGGAGTCGAACATAAAACAATAGATGCCGTGTATTCAGCCGTACTAGAATCATGCCACCCTCCAGAGATCCATTTCTAATCGATTCCTAAGAATCACGCCATCCTAGCTCACCAATCAGAACCGATCATAAAACCGAGGCTCACATTCTTAGCCACCCTCAAGTAATGCAACACAGATCATACGCTGCGGAAGCCTTTCATCAAAAGCCGCCTTTCCAACATATTGATCTAGGCACGTACACACCCGCTCTTTCCAAATATCGATCGAGGCACGTACGCCATCATCGGAGCCGAAGCTGAAGAAAAACTTTTTAAAAAATTAATCTTGAGAGTTACATATTTTACTATATATAAGATATTAGATAAATCTCTAACTGAGCCGATCATGACCACCCCTACCGCCCATATAAGGTTTTTCAAGTATTTTTTTTTTTTTGAGTAATGCATATATATATATTTGGAGTAGTGTGATCATACAGGAGACTGGATACAAAATTTGGTTGCTCTAGCTTTAATAGTCTCTGGGAAATAGGCGCAAATGAAGACGGGCGGACGGACGGACAGACGGACGGACGGACAGACAGACATGGCTATATCGACTCGGCTGTTGATGCTGATCAAGAATATATATACTTTATGGGGTCGGAAACGCTTCCTTCTGGGCGTTACACACAACCGTTATCCCCACAAATCTAATATACCCCTATACCGGGTATAAAAATATTGACCGTCTGGCCCAATATGCGTTGGCGTAAATGGAGACGGGAACCAAGTCAAATTTAATCCTAATCTAATCCTCATGCTATATACATATGTACATACATAGGTCTTTTAGCAAACTTAGTAAGCAAAGTTTAATGTTTTACGGCCACAACTGCAAACATATTGAAGTCCAGCACTGCAACCAAAAATGATAGCTTGCGCTTTTTAAAATAACTAGAGTATACAAGTTAACGAGAATTAATTAAGTTAGCCACTGGTAGGGGAGAATTTCGCTTTATTGTCAAATAAGCCGTTTTCGTCATTCGTGGGATCGCGAACTGCGCGACCGACCGGATGACGTCCGTCACCAGAAACCACACACGAGGCGCCTGGTCAGCACTTTTACTGACTAGGAACAGGCGTCGCGGCCGGCAACGAAGGGCTTGCCTTTGGCAAGTTTAGCATACTTATGTTTAGTCTTGGTTTGCCGAGTGGCAGCAACACATACGTCTCGCCTTGCGAACATTAATTGCCCGTATAATGTCTTTTAAGCATGTATTTACATTAATAAGTTTATTACTCAATAAATATTCAAGCACAATTTATTACGCGTCTTATATTAAGCTATTACTTGAACCGAGAATTAATAAATCTATCAGAATCAATTAGTGCGGAGACAACGCCCGCTAAGCTAAAAAAAAACCAAGCCAGAAGATCATTGAGTGCGGAGACAACGAGCGCCCGAAAAACAGTTTCGAATAACAAAATAGATGAAGAAAAGAACGAGATATAAAAAATCAACATTGAGTGTGGAGACAACGCCTGCTCGGGAAGTGCAAAAGAAAGGTTCGACGAACAACAGTGAAAAAAAAAACAAAAACGAGAAATCAAGTGAACATTGTAGAGCGGAGACAAAGTCCGCTCAAAAAAAGAAAGTGAAAAGGTGAGAACATAGAACCGCACTAGCAAAAAGAGCGCAGAGATAACGCCCGCTTAGACGGTTATAATCGAAAACTGCGCCCGCGGCATATCTACAAACAGATCGCTACACTAAGAAACTCGTAGCCCCCCGTAAGTGAAACCTTTTTTCAACAATCGCTCAATTAAATGAAAGTAAAAACGAGGGGGAACGTTGTGACCCGGTACTTTATACCCGGTACTCAGTCAGTATATACATACATATATGAGCTTACGATTTATGAAATTTATTTCATGTTCGCAAAAGGGGCGAATTAAATTTTGGGCAAAAAATAATATTTCAAAAAATGAAGTCAAATCATTTTTGGAATGTTATACATTTCGAATTTTGTTTGCATATGCTTTTTACATCTGCTTCTAGTTTTGTAAATGTATACCTACATATTTGAGACATGGAAGTGTTTGCGAGAGAGAGAGGGAATGCGTCAGCGCTTGGCAGGCTTTGTGTAGCCACTGAAATTTAATTTGTTCCTTTTGTCCATAATTATGATCCGACCTGATCCAGATTCGGAAATCGGTTAGATATGGTAATTTTCCATGATTCTGCGTTTTTGGTTTTCTCTTATTTTAGAAATTGTGGATTCCACAGATTTTCGTCCTTTGTGGGGGCGGAAGGGGGCGTGGCAAAATTTTGAAACAAACTCGTGCTAGTTTGATATCACAGGAGCATGGATAGAAAGTTTGGATCCTCCTGCTCTTATAGTCTCTGAGAACTAGGCGTCAAAAAATACGAATGGGCAAAACAGACAGGGTCGCGTATGAGAGAGAGCGAGAGGGAATGATGACTTTCGAAATGGTTTTCTTTATTGTAGCTATAATAAAGATCCGATCTAATCCAGATTCAACACACTGATAGAAATTACCATTCTCTATGATATTGCGTTTTTAGTTTTCTCATATCTTCAAAATTGTGTATGACACAGACTTTCGTTCTTTGTGGGAGCGGAAGGGGTCGGGGCGAAATTTGGAAATACATTTGGAGTAGTGTGATCATACAGGAGACTGGATACAAAACTTGGTTGCTCTAGCTTTAATAGTCTCTGAGATATAGGCGCAAATGAAGACGGGCAGACGGACGGACGGACAGACAGACATGGCTATATCGACTCGGCTATTGATGCTGATCAAGAATATATATACTTTATGGGGTCGGAAACGCTTACCGGGTATAATAAAATAAAATATTGATAAAAGTGAAATATCACTAAACAAAAGAAAAGAAAATATAAAGAATAAAAAGAAAAGAACCAAACAAATGAAATGATTCACATGCACAAACCTTTTCCCCTGACCTTTTTGTTGCTACAATTGCAAGTAAAAAACCTAGCACCACGCCACAAAAATAATGTTGTCGGCGGGCAATAAAAAGTTAGTGTTTAAGAGAGTTCGAAATTGACTCCTAAATAAAATAGACAATAACAGCGGCCCGGCGGAGTTGGAATTGACCCACGACAAAGACAAAAAGAAATGTTAGGAAACAGCTGAAAGGAATTCGCATAGGCCCATTCAAAAAAACGTCAACCAGTAAGAAGAGTTGATCAACGACTAAGGTAGACCTTGAAAATAGACCCGATATCAACGGAAAAAGCTGCATTTCAGGAGCGTTTTCGGGTGGTAACTTATCAGCTGCAAGCTGCTAAAGTTCAGACTCCTGAGGCCAAGGCTTACGAGCCAATTACTTTAAATTGAGAGATTGCCTGGGATGAGGCTCTGAACGCCGACTCGCTCTTATCGTCGTTCGACACAGTGTTGGACTTTGAGGTAATTCAATTGCCTCGATTTAACATATATAGACAATCGGCCAATGCACTTGCTAGAACAAGAGCTTGCCACGCTCTGGCAGGGTGGCATGTCCATAAAACAAACAAGAGGTTGAGAAGAAAATCATACTTCTCACAGATAAGACGATCATGTCGCAAGACTCAATATGTTAATAAAAAGTAAAGGGCTGACGAGCTTCATATCTTCATTTCAGGCCTAATAACGGGAGTTACTGACATACTGTTTGTGGCGCAGCCTAAAGACTTTCCGTCATCTGTGACCATCGAAACCGCCGGCTTTGACAAACCATACTAGCGGTTACGAACCACAGTACGAATAGTTAGCTTCTGATGCAGTAGCAGAGATCGATAAGGAAAACAACGCAGGATACGACAGTGATAATGTCGATTTTATAGGGAAGAATCCCTGCTCTCTATTCTCTGTTCAAATGCACATTAGCGGGGAGAACTATAAACATCCTAATAGATACTGGGAATTGTCCCTGTAGAGCCCCTTCCCCGTAAAATACCTACAAGGCATCAAAGTAGATACAAAATATTTCCTTACCGTGTTCGGCATTAAAAGCCCGTTTTTTATTTTGCTAGAGCTATCAATTTTTGATGGCTAAGACTGGCGTCAATATAAACCTGGGAACAAAGAAACTCCACTTCGGGTATGAATCTGAAATAAGCTTATTCCAAAAGTGCCCCAGCCTCAATTTCTCGAAAGTGGACGACATCGAAGATCCGTCAATAATAAGGGACGAATTTCTCGGAATAATGTCCGACCTTGTAAAGGCATTTGTAGACCCAACCGAAATGCTACCCTTTAATATGGCGATAGTAGCCACAATTAGAACTGAGGATGAGGAGCCGATCTACTCAAAGTACCGTTTCTCTTTAGGCGCAACTGACTTTGTCAACGATAAAGTGAAAGATCTATTGCAGAACAAAATCATTCAGTCGTCCAGGTCTCAGTACAACAATCCCATATGGATTGTCGGAAATAAAGGCACGGACGATTAGGGCTTAAACAAGAAACGGAAAGTTATAGACTTCTGTGATATGAATTTTTCCACTTGTCAATTGTCCAGGAATGCATCAAAAATTTATTAACGGGCCATTGACGACGTACTGCATATCACTAAGATATTTTACGTGTACGTCGTGTTCATCGTGTTTTCAAAGAATGAGTCGAATCATATCAGGGACATTGACACCGTGCTCAAAAACCTCTACGACGCAAACATGAGGGTGTCAAAGGAAAAGTCCGAATTCTTCAAGGGACAAGAGAAATTCCTTGATTTTGTGGTGTCAATCGAAGGCACAAGAACAAGGCCCAGCAGAAGTGGTAACAAATATGACAAAAAGCTCAGGCACAGGCACCCCAGAAAGCAAGAACTAGGGGTGACCGAATACCGGCAGAAGTAGGCAAGCTGATTCACATCCACATATTCTCCATCGCAAGAACACACTTACTTAAAATACCAATTTTGCAACTGGTAATCATCTTCCCAGCTATAAGAACCATCTACTGATGAGCCAGCCGTCAATTCTGAGTACATTCAGTCCTTATTGAAAAACTAATTCAACTTCGATGTAGCAAGTGCACCATTATTGCACAGGCCAAACGGACAAGTAGAGCGCATCCACAGCACCTTGTTGGAAATCGCCAGGTGTTTGAAGTTGCAGCGCCAGGTGGACGATACGATCGAGTTCGTCATTCTAGTGACCATCGAATACAACCGAACCGTCTATTCCGTCATAAGCTAGACACCCCCGAATGTGGTCCAAGCAAGTTGCGACCTTGAGGATAATTTTGAAATTGGTAAAGGCCCATAAGGAACAACTTGATAGAAACAACCCATTAAGACAAAAAAGAACCTTCGATGTAGGAGAACAGGTCCTAGTAACAACGAACAGTAGGTTAGAAAATAAGCTAACTCCCCTCTGCGCTAAGGAAAGGGTAGAAGCACATCTAGGAACCACCTTTCTTATTGAAGGGAGGATGTTCCTCAAAGCCAATTTGAGGTAGATGAAAGCAGGGTTTTCTGGCATTAAGTTCAGGTCCTCAAGGGTAGTTCATATTATAAGTATGGGCAACTGTATGACATAGTTAATAAGTGCGGTGCCTCTCATTTCTCATTGGTCTCCCGCTTGATATCCCTGTATCTTAACAATCATACCGTTGACAACTTTGACCGATTTAAAATTGACGGACTGCTCACATGCAGGCTGTATCCTCATAATTAACGGACGGACAGTTTGGTCAAACGGCAACTTAGACGTTTATCCTGCGATTCTTATAACAACGATATTTTAAACAACTCCTAATGAAAGTGTCTATCTAAAACTTGAAATGTACGTCACAAAATATTTTTTTTCGACTTTTTATGAGTTTTTAAAGTCATAAGTTCAGGGATAAAAACCGCAAAAAATTAAAAAAATTAAATTTGAATTTGAAACAGTGATGACCTAGAAGCGATTTTGAAAAAAGGTTTCACAGATATCAGCCCAAGCAACCCAACTATTGGATAGTTATCCGAGGATATCCGAGGATATCATATCATCCTCATTATGTATGAAATATCACTAAACAAAAGAAAAGAAAATATAAAGAATAAAAAGAAAAGAACCAAACAAATGAAATGATTCACATGCACAAACCTTTTCCCCTGACCTTTTTGTTGCTACAAAAAGGCGTAGCACCACGCCACAAAAATAATGTTGTCGGCGGGCAATAAAAAGTTAGTGTTTAAGAGAGTTCGAAATTGACTCCTAAATAAAATAGACAATAACAGCGGCCCGGCGGAGTTGGAATTGACCCACGACAAAGACAAAAAGAAATGTTAGGAAACAGCTGAAAGGAATTCGCATAGGCCCATTCAAAAAAACGTCAACCAGTAAGAAGAGTTGATCAACGACTAAGGTAGACCTTGAAAATAGACCCGATATCAACGGAAAAAGCTGCATTTCAGGAGCGTTTTCGGGTGGTAACTTATCAGCTGCAAGCTGCTAAAGTTCAGACTCCTGAGGCCAAGGCTTACGAGCCAATTACTTTAAATTGAGAGATTGACTGGGATGAGGCTCTGAACGCCGACTCGCTCTTATCGTCGTTCAACACAGTGTTGGACTTTGAGGTAATTCAATTGCCTCGATTTAACATATATAGACAATCGGCCAATGCACTTGCTAGAACAAGAGCTTGCCACGCTCTGGCAGGGTGGCATGTCCATAAAACAAACAAGAGGTTGAGAAGAAAATCATACTTCTCACAGATAAGACGATCATGTCGCAAGACTCAATATGTTAATAAAAAGTAAAGGGCTGACGAGCTTCATATCTTCATTTCAGGCCTAATAACGGGAGTTACTGACATACTGTTTGTGGCGCAGCCTAAAGACTTTCCGTCATCTGTGACCATCGAAACCGCCGGCTTTGACAAACCATACTAGCGGTTACGAACCACAGTACGAATAGTTAGCTTCTGATGCAGTAGCAGAGATCGATAAGGAAAACAACGCAGGATACGACAGTGATAATGTCGATTTTATAGGGAAGAATCCCTGCTCTCTATTCTCTGTTCAAATGCACATTAGCGGGGAGAACTATAAACATCCTAATAGATACTGGGAATTGTCCCTGTAGAGCCCCTTCCCCGTAAAATACCTACAAGGCATCAAAGTAGATACAAAATATTTCCTTACCGTGTTCGGCATTAAAAGCCCGTTTTTTATTTTGCTAGAGCTATCAATTTTTGATGGCTAAGACTGGCGTCAATATAAACCTGGGAACAAAGAAACTCCACTTCGGGTATGAATCTGAAATAAGCTTATTCCAAAAGTGCCCCAGCCTCAATTTCTCGAAAGTGGACGACATCGAAGATCCGTCAATAATAAGGGACGAATTTCTCGGAATAATGTCCGACCTTGTAAAGGCATTTGTAGACCCAACCGAAATGCTACCCTTTAATATGGCGATAGTAGCCACAATTAGAACTGAGGATGAGGAGCCGATCTACTCAAAGTACCGTTTCTCTTTAGGCGCAACTGACTTTGTCAACGATAAAGTGAAAGATCTATTGCAGAACAAAATCATTCAGTCGTCCAGGTCTCAGTACAACAATCCCATATGGATTGTCGGAAATAAAGGCACGGACGATTAGGGCTTAAACAAGAAACGGAAAGTTATAGACTTCTGTGATATGAATTTTTCCACTTGTCAATTGTCCAGGAATGCATCAAAAATTTATTAACGGGCCATTGACGACGTACTGCATATCACTAAGATATTTTACGTGTACGTCGTGTTCATCGTGTTTTCAAAGAATGAGTCGAATCATATCAGGGACATTGACACCGTGCTCAAAAACCTCTACGACGCAAACATGAGGGTGTCAAAGGAAAAGTCCGAATTCTTCAAGGGACAAGAGAAATTCCTTGATTTTGTGGTGTCAATCGAAGGCACAAGAACAAGGCCCAGCAGAAGTGGTAACAAATATGACAAAAAGCTCAGGCACAGGCACCCCAGAAAGCAAGAACTAGGGGTGACCGAATACCGGCAGAAGTAGGCAAGCTGATTCACATCCACATATTCTCCATCGCAAGAACACACTTACTTAAAATACCAATTTTGCAACTGGTAATCATCTTCCCAGCTATAAGAACCATCTACTGATGAGCCAGCCGTCAATTCTGAGTACATTCAGTCCTTATTGAAAAACTAATTCAACTTCGATGTAGCAAGTGCACCATTATTGCACAGGCCAAACGGACAAGTAGAGCGCATCCACAGCACCTTGTTGGAAATCGCCAGGTGTTTGAAGTTGCAGCGCCAGGTGGACGATACGATCGAGTTCGTCATTCTAGTGACCATCGAATACAACCGAACCGTCTATTCCGTCATAAGCTAGACACCCCCGAATGTGGTCCAAGCAAGTTGCGACCTTGAGGATAATTTTGAAATTGGTAAAGGCCCATAAGGAACAACTTGATAGAAACAACCCATTAAGACAAAAAAGAACCTTCGATGTAGGAGAACAGGTCCTAGTAACAACGAACAGTAGGTTAGAAAATAAGCTAACTCCCCTCTGCGCTAAGGAAAGGGTAGAAGCACATCTAGGAACCACCTTTCTTATTGAAGGGAGGATGTTCCTCAAAGCCAATTTGAGGTAGATGAAAGCAGGGTTTTCTGGCATTAAGTTCAGGTCCTCAAGGGTAGTTCATATTATAAGTATGGGCAACTGTATGACATAGTTAATAAGTGCGGTGCCTCTCATTTCTCATTGGTCTCCCGCTTGATATCCCTGTATCTTAACAATCATACCGTTGACAACTTTGACCGATTTAAAATTGACGGACTGCTCACATGCAGGCTGTATCCTCATAATTAACGGACGGACAGTTTGGTCAAACGGCAACTTAGACGTTTATCCTGCGATTCTTATAACAACGATATTTTAAACAACTCCTAATGAAAGTGTCTATCTAAAACTTAAAATGTACGTCACAAAATATTTTTTTTCGACTTTTTATGAGTTTTTAAAGTCATAAGTTCAGGGAAAAAAACCGCAAAAAATTAAAAAAATTAAATTTGAATTTGAAACAGTGATGACCTAGAAGCGATTTTGAAAAAAGGTTTCACAGATATCAGCCCAAGCAACCCAACTATTGGATAGTTATCCGAGGATATCCGAGGATATCATATCATCCTCATTATGTATGGGGCCCCATCATTAGCCTTGTGTAAGGAGGCACTCGCGGATAGCTGCAGGTGCACACACCTGGCACTTTAGGGATGTGACCCACTGCGGTACGCAGCCGAACAATCTGCCACCGATCTTGGAGGTGGAAAAGGGAATCGTAATAATCAATGACGCCATCGCCACCTTGGCCACCGACGAATTTGACTTTTGACCGGAAAAATGGGACAGAATACACCAACTTCAACAATGCGCCGAAGAGAATCCCAGGCGTGGCAGCTGCTGCAAAGATCAATGTCACAAGCCACCAAGCTCTGCTGAGCCTGCCGTATCTTCACAGACTAAGTGAGGAACACCTGCAGCACCTGGCCGACGTTCGAACAAACCTTACAATCGATCCCATACTGGCTACCGTCGTAGGTGTGGCCGTTCTAATTGGCGTTTTCTGTTGGTTGGGACTTAGGCAGTAGAAGGCAAACACAATCGTGATTCAGCAGATTCTGAATAATATGGGCTTGCCCGAGGACCATCAAATCTTGAAGGAGGGATTATTAAACGAGAGTTAACTAAGTTAGCCACTGTATGGGGCGAATTCTGCATTATTGTCAAATAAGCCGTTTTCGTCATTCGTGGGATTGCGAACGGCGTGACCGATCGACCTGATGCCGGCCGTCACCAGACAGCACTTTTACTGATTAGTAACTGGTGTCGTGGCCGGAAACTAAGGGCTTGCCTTTGTCAAGTTTAGGATACTTATGTTTAGTCTTTAGTGGTTTGCCGAGTGGCAGCAACACATATGTTCTCGCCTTGCGAACATTAATTGCCCGTATAATATGTTTTGCACATGTATTTACCTTAATCAGTTTATTAATCAATAAATATTCAAACACAATTCATTACGCGTGTTACACATGCAACAAATGCAGCGACTTATCAAAAAAGAAAAATCATAACTATAAAATCTCCTTGTCGGAGCAACTTTATTATTAAAAATTGGTGTGATGTTTGGCTTTTTGGATGTTAAGTAGTGTTATTAAAAAAATATTTATACACATACGTATAAAATTTGACTTCTCAATTTGCCTTTTCTCCAATTTTCCTACAATGCATGATCCCGTTTTCGACTCTTGACGGCTCTCGATTATTTTATAAATAACATTTCTATAAACAACTGCTATACATAACGAAGAATGCGATACGTACAAATCTATCGCTACACAAATGTTTTGTCCGATATGAAGATGACTTCGGCTCTTTTTGGATGGTTGACGATAACGAGTTTGTTAAGAGACGACACTTATCGCGAGGACGACCACGGAAATATGAGCCGTCGTCTTCGCCTAGTTCCTGCCAATCTGGCAATGGCTTGTCTACTGACAAAAATCACTGCGATAACTGCCCTCAGAGTTTCTCAATACATACGGGTAGTTCCGAAACTGAAATCAACCAATTAAGTAGTCTTCCGTTTGGTGGAATTGATGCTTTAAGTAAAACTTCAACACATTTTACAAGTATTGATACTGCAGTAGTTGATAACAGTCACATAAATATGGATGAATATTTACCTAAAATATATGAAAGTAACGCTATTATGGCTAATCAATCAATTTAAATATACAAACTGAAATGCATTTTCATTTAAAAATTGGTTCGGGTTCGGAAATGATATGTTCATATTTTGATGTTTAATTCCGAATAGATACAAAACGTATATTTTAGATGAATAAAATGAAAGTTAATTATGTTAACATTAATTTAAAATAACAAACTAATTCTAGTTTTAAGAAGATGGTGGAACAATGATAATTTACTCCTGAAATCGTGTAACTTACAATAAATCACCAAAATAATAAAATAAAATTGTATTTTAATAATCATTCTTGTAAAGTTACTAGAGTCATATGATACTGATGAGTCTTACAGCAAGGAAGCAAGAGTTCCCGAATTTATCAGCAGTGCCCTGCAAAACCATTACCACCAAATTCCATATATCCTCGACTTTCTGAAAATATATACTCTATTTTAGCACCAATAACTCCCAAAACGACGAAGAACATTGTGAGGCCGCGGTGGCCGCGAATTTTAGTAATTTATACAATATACAGTGGCTCAAAGCCAAAACAATGCAGTGTCAAATAAACTGTTTAACTGTGGTACAGATTTTAAAATAAAGAAAAAACAAAATGTTTAAATGCACCAAAGCATCTAGAAACTAGGAATCCCCCTTGATTTCCGGTTTGGCGTTTAAACATTTTTTGTTTTTTCTCTAGTTTGAAATCTGTACCATAGTTAAACAGATTATTTGACACTGCATTGTTTTGGCTTTGAGCCACTGTATGTTATATATTATATGTTCGCAAAGGGCTTAACTTGAATTTTTTCAAGAAAAAATTAAAAAACGAGGGGGAACGTTGTGACCCGGTACTTTATACCCGGTACTCAGTCAGTATATACATGCATATATGAGCTTACGATTTATGAAATTTATTTCATGTTCGCAAAAGGGGCGAATTAAATTTTGGGCAAAAAATAATATTTCAAAAAATGAAGTCAAATCATTTTTGGAATGTTATACATGTTTCGAATTTTGTTTGCATATGCTTTTTACATCTGCTTTTAGTTTTGTAAATGTATACCTACATATTTGAGACGTGGCAGTGTTTGCGAGAGAGAGAGGGAATGCGTCAGCGCTTGGCAGGCGTTGTGTAGCCACTGAAATTTAATTTGTTCCTTTTGTCCATAATTATGATCCGACCTGATCCATATTCGGAAATCGGTTAGATATGGTAATTTTCCATGATTCTGCGTTTTTGGTTTTCTCTTATTTTAGAAATTGTGGATTCCACAGATTTTCGTCCTTTGTGGGGGCGGAAGGGGGCGTGGCAAAATTTTGAAACAATCTCGTGCTGGTTTGATATCACAGGAGCATGGATAGAAAGTTTGGATCCTCCTGCTTTTATAGTCTCTGAGAACTAGGCGACAAAAAATTCGAATTTGCAAAGCTGATGGGGCCGCGTGTGAGAGAGAGCGAGAGGGAATGATGACTTTCGAAATGGTTTTTTTCATTGTAACTATAATAATGATCCGATCTAATCCAGATTCAACACACTGATAGAAATTACCATTCTCTATGATATTGCGTTTTTAGTTTTCTCATATCTTCAAAATTGTGTATGACACAGACTTTCGTTCTTTGTGGTGGCGGAAGGGGTCGGGGCGAAATTTGAAAATACATTTGGAGTAGTGTGATCATACAGGAGACTGGATACAAAACTTGGTTGCTCTAGCTTTAATAGTCTCTGAGATATAGGCGCAAATGAAGACGGACGGACAGACGGACAGACGGACGGACGGACAGACAGACATTGCTATATCGACTCGGCTATTGATGGTGATCAAAAATATATATATTTTATGGGGTCGGAAACGCCTCTATCTGGGCGTTACACACAACCGTTATCCCCACAAGTCTAATATACCCAGAGTACCGGGTATAATTAAGTCGAATCCTTTAAAGATTTGTATATATTAGATGTAAATCGTTCCCATTTTGGCTTAAATATTTTTCAAACATATGTCTATTTAAACTAAGTTAATCATTAAGATTATTTTAACCTTATTAGAACTAGTATGAAAGTAAAACCGATGGAAAAATAGGTTATAGTTTCGGCAAACGCTACGGAAAGACTAATCAGAGTAGTTAGAAAGACAGATTTGCAGGTGAAGAGAAAAGTAATGCCTAGTCGGGCGGGAAGGGACAGAAATACTAATAAGGCTGATGAGGGCAGTCGATTCGACCTAACCAGAGAGAAGCGTGTGGAGGAAGAGAACTCCATGGCAGATTCTACGGGATTTGAGCGAGTGGATGTTAATTAGGCGCAACCTACTTTCATAACAGAAGTGATGGATTAAGTACACGGAAAGCAAAGATGAGGAATTGTTTTTGTACAGATTCGAAAATATCTTGAAATATTTGGTAGTGAGGAGACCAGACACAAGAACCATATGCTAAGATAGGCCGGACCAGAGAAACGTACAGAAGTTTCGTGGTATACGGGTCTGTAAATTCCTTTGACTATCTTTTAACAAATCCTGGGACTCTTTTGGCTTTTTTAGAGATAGTAGAGATATGAGAGTTAAAACATAGATTAAGTACAAAGATAATGCCCAAGTCGTTAACTTTGAACAGGCGTTGTCGGGTCAAGCAGCATAAACCAAAACCATAATGTAGATGCACATCTCGATGTCAACTATTGCCCACTGTAAAATATTTTGTTACCGCATATGCCTACGCATGGCAGCGGCTTTCGTTCGCATACTTATGTACATATAAGCATTCTTTGTACTCGACTTAGCAGCAGCCCGATCTGCTCAAGCTCTCTTATAATTGCACTCTCTCCCGCTCGGTAAGCGTTGCCTCATAGGGCACGGCAAGTACGCCGTCAGCCCTTGCATTCAGTCTGGATCTAACACTCGAAACCAACGCATCATCTCTCGTCGTATACGCATATCTACATATATACATCTAGCTAAATAAACCTGGCATTAAATCGCCTATATACAACCAAAGCCTAATTGCAATCGTTTTTAAATCTCAACAGCTAGTGAAAAAGCTCACTAGCTAAACATTGGTGACCCCGACGTGATAGTGCAAGAATAACTATTTCTGTTCAATCACGAAATATAACAAAACATTATTTGAATTGCCAATGTGGACAGTGTCATCGGCTATATAATACTGCATATACCGGCCTCCCTTGCAGCTGTCGGCTTACGGTGCTTGTTATTACAGTTACGCTCGGTGCTCTTTGCTCTTCTCTTCCCACACCGGCTACCCTCGCATATTGGTATTGCACCTAGCGTTCAAGCAACGCAACGGTTATTGCTCCTAAGTGCGTTCGTTCCTCTTTGTGCTCGTCTTCCCGCTAGCGACGTTTATTACGCGCTTCACTCTTTGCGGTCATCTTCCCGCAGTAAACGTTTGCTAAGCTGCTGCCGCTATGGAAATGGATTCTGCCAACGCTGCTGTTGCTGCCAACGTTGCTGATGCTGCCAACGCTGCTGTTGCTGCCAACGTTGCCGACGCTGCTAATGAAATTCCAGTTGCCAGGGAGCAAACCAGGGTGTCATTTTTAAGGCTCAAATCCACGGAGCTATGCGAAAAAATGAAAAGGTTAGTTGCTGAGTGCCAGAATGAGTCGCTAGTAGCAGACTATTATATGCTCGTGGTACAACAAGAGAAACTCGATAAGCTGATCGGAAGGTTTGAGCTGCTCCATAACGAGCTTGAGGAATTGGATCAAGCCGAGATTCACAGTGGATTAGGTGATGTGTTCGAATCGCTTGCCAGTACTGCGAAGGCGTCAATTCTGCGGGAAATAGCTAAGAGTAGCGGACACATGCCTCTTCATTCCACCATGGCTGGAGGAAACCTCACCGCTGATTGTGCCGGCTCGCAATTTGTGCCTCGACGTAGACAGGTACCATCTCTGCCTCCTATACAACTTCCAACTTTCGGCGGAGGATATGCCAAATGGAACGACTTCTACTCCACGTTTGTAACCATCATAGACAATCATCCTGATCTAACTAATGTAGAGAAGTTTCAGCATTTGCGTTCCTGTCTGCGTGATGCGGCGTTAGAGACTGTGCGGTCGCTGGAGATTTCGGATGGCAACTATAACGTGGCGTTAGAATTATTGGAAAGAAGGTTTAATAATCGACGCTTAGTATTTCAGGCACACATTAATGAGATCCTGGGGCTTCCGGCTGTCGAATATGGTTCAGTGGTAATGCTTCGAGAACTGTCGGACGGATTCAATGCTCATATGCGTGCGCTTCAGAGTTTGGGCACTTCTGAGCAGATCGCAGGATGCATCATCGTGCAGGAGCTACTCCGTAAACTTGATCCAGTGAGCCAAGCCAAGTGGGAGGAGCGATTTGAGGAGCCAGCGTATGCCAACTCGATTCCGTCATGGGAGTATATGGCCTCGTTCCTGGAACAGCGATGCAGATCTTTGGAGACAGTGGATTTTGCTAGGGCAAACTATGCGCCGAGCAGTCAGGTGGGCAAGAACAAAAGATATAACAATTCCAGGTCCACCTTAATTGCAACTAGCCAAACTTTCTCAAGCTGCGTGCTCTGCAGTACCGGCGCTCACGAAGTCCAGTACTGTCCGAAGTTCAAGGCACTGTCCCCCGAAAATCGCCATAAAGAGGCCAAACGACTGGCCCTTTGCATTAATTGCCTTAGAACAGGACACCGATTAAGCCAGTGCACCTCGAGCCACTGTCGTATCTGCGGCTGCAAGCATCATACTACGCTTCATTTCGGTAACCCTGATTCGGCTGCAGTCCAAGGTCAGTCAACTGATGCTCAGTCTCCGTTTGCGCCCCCTTCTTCTAATCCGCCTCAGCTTACCACTGAATCCTCTACTTCAGCGTCTACTTCGTCTGCACTTATAGCCCAAGGTCTCAGTAATAATGTCGTTCTGCTTGCCACTGCCACAGTCTTGGTAAAAAATCGTTCCGGAGTTTTGGTTCCCTGCAGAGCATTGCTGGATTCCGGCTCCCAGCTGCATCTGATAACTTCTCGTTTCGCCAATCAGCTTCAGCTTCGGAAAAGGAAATCATCAACCGCAGTTTCTGGAATTGGCGACTCCAGCTTCGTCACCGATGGATGTTCGGTCAGTGTTAGCTTGCACTCTCGCTCATCGGATTTCTCAGCTTTCATCACTGCTATCGTAGCTTCTAACATAACTGATCGTCAGCCATGCTTTGGAATTGACACTCATAACTGGAACATTCCAGCGAATATACCCCTAGCGGATCCGGAGTTTTATAGGCCTCAACGCGTCGATCTATTAATTGGAGCAAGTCTGTTTTACGATCTCCTTTGTGTGGGTCAGATTAAACTACTGCCAGGATTGCCTTCTATTCAGAAAACTCGCTTGGGATGGGTCGTGTCTGGAGGTTGCTCTCGTTCAAATGGGTCATCTTTAATTGTGGCTCACGCGCCGGCCGTTATTGCCAAGGATAACAATCCAGATCAGCAACTTGAAGTGCTCCTTCGGAGGTTTTGGGAGGTTGAGAGTTGCGTCGAACCCATAGCAAAATCTACCAAGGAAGAGCTGGATTGTGAAGCGCATTTTGTTCAGCATGTCCGTCGTCTAGAAAATGGCGATTATTGTGTTCGGCTGCCAACTAAATATAGTTTGGATCTCCTGGGAGAATCTTACAATCAAGCGCGTCGCAGATTCCTGTCCCTTGAGCGGAAGTTAAATCGTCGCCCTGAGGTGAAGGCTCAGTATGCTGCCTTCATAAACGAGTATCTTGACTTAGGTCATATGTCTCCTGTTCCTGCCCATTCAATCAGCAACTGCCAGTATTTTCTACCTCACCATTGCGTCATGAAAGAGGATAGTTCTACGACCAAGCTTCGAGTCGTTTTTGATGGATCCGCTTCTACGTCATCTGGCTATTCCTTGAATGATGTTTTAATGGCTGGCCCCGTAATACAACCTAAACTCTTTCAGATTATTGCTCGATTTCGTTCATACGCAGTTGCGATTACGGGAGATATCTGTAAGATGTATCGGTGTGTACGAGTTTCGCCCGAGGACAGCAACTTGCAGTGTATTCTGTGGAGAAACTCCACACAAGATGACTTGAGCGTTTTTCAACTGGACACCGTTACTTATCGGACGAAGCCTGCCTCCTATTTATCCGTGCGAGCGATGCACCAGTTGGCAACCGATGAGCAGGCAGATTTTCCAGTTGGAGCTGAAGTTCTTCGCCGTGACTTCTACGTGGATGATTTGATATCTGGCGCCAGATCTCAGGAAGAGGCCATCCGCATTCGTGAGCAAACTGCTGGAATCCTGTCTAGGGGTCAGTTCAGATTGAGGAAATGGTGCTCGAACGTTTCCACTGTGCTGGATGGAGTTCCTGATGAGGACAAGGAAACGTACTTAAAGTTCGATGATGGCAGCCATTTTACTAAGACACTAGGACTCGCCTGGGATCCGATTTCTGATAAACTTTTATTTTCGTTCTCGGCCCTAGAATCGTCTCCGAGTCCCTGCAGGAGATCTGTGTTATCAACCATAGCGCGGTTCTACGATCCTCTCGGACTGGCTGGTCCTGTAATTACGAAATCAAAAATCTTTCTTCAACGTTTGTGCAAGGAGAAGTTAGCCTGGGATGAAAGCCTCCCAGCCTCACTGAGTACAGAGTGGCATGAAATATGCAGCAGTTTTGGCCAGATTCGTCGACTTGAGTTTCCTCGTCTTGTCCTCCTTCCTGACTCTGAGCTAGAAATTCACGGATTCTGCGATGCCAGCATCGAGGCTTATGGTGCATATATGTCGTGTCAAAAGGTCAGCATGCCAGCAGTCACTTACTTTGTGCCAAATATCGTGTTGCTTCTTTAAAGACACTTACGGTGCCAAAGTTGGAGCTTTGTGGAGCGGAGTTGCTGGCTAGGCGCATGTCTGAAATATCCGGAATGAATGTCTTCAAGGGAAGGTGTTACTGTTGGTGTGATTCTGCGGTTGCACTTTCCTGGATTCGGGACGAATCGTCAAGATTTAACATATTTGTTGCAAATAGAGTAGCAACGATTCAGGAAATGACTGACAACATGACATGGCGCTATGTTCCCACAGCGTTAAACCCAGCCGACATTCTCTCTCGAGGGGCTCTTCCGACTGAGCTGAAGGAGTGTCCCCTTTGGGCTCATGGACCTCCATTTCTTTGTGGCCTTTCGGATGACTGGCCGGCCACGGTACTACCGGATAAGCCAGCCCAGCCAGCTTCGCCGGAGTGCTCTTCTGGTAAAGTCTCCCTATATTGACATTGTAGCTGATTCCAAGTATGCAAACTCGTTTGGTTCCTTGCAACGCGTGTTCGGATACATTTACAAGTTTTGCAATCGCATTCGGCATCCCGGACTGATTGTCTCGGACATTGAGCATGGAACCCAGTTATTGCTGCGACTAGTCCAGCGCACTCAGCTATGGGAGGACATGAAGTCGCTGCGGTCCAGGGGATCGGTTCCCCCATCTAGCTCACTTGCCTCGTTGTCGCCGTTCATGGATCAGTTTGGTCTGCTCAGGGTTGATGGTCGATTGAAGAACTCTACGTTGGATTTTGATGGCCGTCATCCAATTATCTTGCCTAGCCGCCATCCACTAACTCTTTCCATAATCTCTCACTTTCATGAGCGGAATCTGCACGCTGGACCTCGAGCTTTGCTTGGACTCATTCGATCCCAATATTGGCCCATTGGGGGGAGGAAGACGGTAAACAAGGCAGTGAATAAGTGCATAAGATGCTTTCGAATGAAGCCTAGAGTATTGGATCATATTATGGCGGATCTTCCAAAGGAGCGGCTCGACGGTTCTCATGCCTTTGAGATCACAGGCGTCGACTTTTGTGGGCCATTTTTCTACAAACCGGAGGCACGCAATAAGGGCCCAATCAAGTGTTACGTCTGTGTCTTCATTTGCTTCGCTACCAAGGCTGTTCATCTGGAGCTGATTAAGGACCTGTCTACACTTGCATTTCTTCACGGACTAAAGCGCTTCATATGCACTCGACGGAAGCCGCGACAAATTTGGTCGGACAACGCAACCAATTTTGTCGGCGCTAGGAATGAGCTGATGGAGTTAAAGCGCCTGGTCCTCAGCGATGACCATCAGAAGGCTGTGCTGGATTTTTGCTTGGTTGAGTCTATAGACTGGCACTTCATTCCTCCGCGCTCCCCGCATTTTGGTGGCCTATGGGAAGCGGCAGTTAAGACGGCCAAGTATCACTTCTACCGTGCGATAGGCAGCTCGGTTCTTGGATTTGACGAACTGCGGACGTTGTTATGCCACATCACGGCTGTAATTAATTCAAGACCCTTAATCTCCATTTCAGAGAGCCCTGCCGATCTTGATGTTTTAACTCCAGCGCATTTCTTGAATGGTGGCCCTCCTGCTTCGTTTGCTGAGCCAGACATAACACGGCTTAAGTTCGATCGTTTGGATGGCTGGCAGCGCGTTTCATACCTGCAGCAGCTCTTCTGGTCCCGGTGGAAGGAGGAGTACATCACTTCGCTACAGCAACGCTCAAAATGGCGCACTGATAAGCCCAGTTTGGCAGTCGCCGATATGGTCCTTGTCAAGGACGAGAATCTTCCTCCCATGAAGTGGCCACTGGCGAGGGTGGTTGAGCTTGTACCAGGAAGAGATGGCATTTCCCGAGTCGCCGTGCTGAAGACATCATCGGGACTTATAAAACGAGCCGTCAACAAATTGTGTCTGCTGCCCCTTAAGGATGCTGTTGAAGGACAGGGTTTCAACGGGGGGAGTATGTCGGGTCAAGCAGCATAAACCAAAACCATAATGTAGATGCACATCTCGATGTCAACTATTGCCCACTGTAAAATATTTTGTTACCGCATATGCCTACGCATGGCAGCGGCTTTCGTTCGCATACTTATGTACATATAAGCATTCTTTGTACTCGACTTAGCAGCAGCCCGATCTGCTCAAGCTCTCTTATAATTGCACTCTCTCCCGCTCGGTAAGCGTTGCCTCATAGGGCACGGCAAGTACGCCGTCAGCCCTTGCATTCAGTCTGGATCTAATACTCGAAACCAACGCATCAGCTCTCGTCGTATACGCATATCTACATATATACATCTAGCTAAATAAACCTGGCATTAAATCGCCTATATACAACCAAAGCCTAATTGCAATCGTTTTTAAATCTCAACAGCTAGTGAAAAAGCTCACTAGCTAAACAGGCGTTGTAGGATAATGTTATTGATTGAGTAATCGAAAATGTATGGCTTATTGCGATGAAAAGTCATGATACTGCATTTAGAAATGTTAAGAGGTAGAACGTTAATTAAGCACCAATTGTTAATAGCGTCAAGATCTAATTCCTGAGATAGCAGGGATAAGGTGTCACTGTAGGAAAAACATAGCTTTACATCATCAGTATAGGTTAGGACATGGCAATGCGAAAGATCGTTTGGGAAAGATCGTTAATAAAAAGGTTAAAAAACAAGGGACCCAGATGGCTACCTTGAGGAACTCCCGATGAGACAATAACAGGTTTAGAGAGAGAGGAGTTAAAACAGATACGTTGAGAACGGTTACAAACGTAAGAATTAGTCCAGTAAAGAAGCTTAATCGGAAACCCTAGAAGAGACAGTTTATGGATAAGAAAATTGTGATTGATTGAGTCGAAGGCTTTACTAAAGTCAGTATAAACGACATCAGTTTGACACTGTTTAGCGAATCCCGAAGTTACAAAGGTGGAAAATTCAAGGAAATTAGTAGCTAGAGACATCAGATTTAGATCCCTTTTTATGAAAGGGAACTACATATATAGGATTTTTTTCAGACGGTAGGAAAGTCACCAGACTCGAGAAACAAATTGAAAAGATTTAAGAGGGGCACACAAAGAGATTCTGCACAATGTTTAAGAACAGCGTTCGGAACAGAGTCTGGCCCAGTGGAGAACGAAAACTTGCACGATTTTAAATTTGTTAATAGACCATCATAGTCGATGAAAAGGAAATAGATGCAACTAAAACTATTTAAAAGGATAGAATTTGAGTAACTGCTACTAAAGTCGTTTGATGAGGCTAGGATAGAGGGAAGGTTAATAGAAGGGACAGAGTAGCAATGTTGGAAGAAAGAAGCGAACAGATCAGCAATATCACAATCGTTATCAGCATCGCCATTTAAGTGTAGAGATGAAGGAAATTGGGAAGATTTACGTTTTGAGTTAACATACCTCAAGAATTGTTTAGAATAAAGCTAAGCTTGCATTTTTTCAAGTATCTATTGTAGCACAAAGTATTACATTACGAATCTTTTGATTTTGAAAAGTCTGATTTTTTAAACTTTTTGAACATGTGGGATTTAAAATTCCTCAGATTTCCTAATCTCGGGGTGAACCAGAAAGGACCTGAAAAATTTCTGGAATGTGTGATTAAAGGAACATACTTAGGAAGACAACAGGAAATCAATTAAAAGTGTGGGATGGCATGGCTCTTAAGAGAATGATAGAGGTGATCCTCGACTTACCAAGGTGCTCGAAACATCGGTAATAAAGATGAGATCAAGGATCCTACACACGTATGCCGTTTACCTGACACAACGATGTATCGCATAGGGAATCAACGAAATCATGCTGCATAGATGGGAACATTAAGTTAGAGACTTCGGATGGAGACCAAGCGATATTTGGCAGATTAAAGTCACCGAGGACAATAAGACGATCAGAATCATTAAACTGAGGTGAAACGGACTGAAGATGGGTAGCGTCAAGCATATAAGTTGAAAATTAAGAAAACGGTGGGATGTATGAGCATGATATGAATAAATTAAAAGAACACAGACGAATTTTAACTACGATTATTTTAATAGTGTTGAGCTCATCGAAGGAAAAGAATTGGGAAGTTAAGTCGGAACGAACAACAATTAGGACGCCGCCACTTCGAGATGGACGATCAGATCTATATATGTTATAAGAGTCTACAAAAATCTCGGAATCCAAAATTGAGGAATTCAGCCATGTTTCAGAAAAGGCGATAATATCATAATTAAAAGTTGCACTATTAGTAATTTGGTGAGCTTACTGCACAGGCCACGTACTTTCTGATAAGTGATATTTAGAGGTAGAGAAGAATTCAATTTTTTTAAATAGAAGGTAAATCAGTAGATGGTGTTTGAAGGATATCTACACGAGGTGCGGATTGCGAAGATCGAGATCGGTTATTGAAAATGTGACAAATAGTATGTACAGGACAGAAAGAGGGTCTAACACAGTCGTAACAAATTTCTCCGGGACAAGAATTTTAAAGGAAGAAATGCAACGTTTTTCCTTGAAGTTAAATTTAGTTAAAACGAGGCGAGATGAGCTATTGATGTTAAGTTTGGAGAAGATATAATCTCGAACATCTATTACATCCGTAGCCGATTCCATAAAACGCGAGACAAATATAGGTTTTAGAGGGACGACAGTGAATAGAGTAGATCGGTCAAGAGGGGTCACATTGTTTTTGAGTGAGGCAGAGGCGGGTTCTACCCGAATGGCAGGTCCGGATGGGATAGCGCTGGCTGAGGAGCTTTAAGACTTTTAAAATGTGTTTTCTTTTAGATAAACTTATCCTGTAATTTCCGGAATTCCGAGTGGACAGCAGCAAATTCGTTATTAGTCTGTCTAATCAAGGTTCTCATATCGACTTCAACAGCCCTGCAATCCCAACACGTCCACTTGAGAGCGAGCACAGCGAGTCTTGAGCAGATCGCCAACGCGACCACCGATATAAGGAAAAACCGCGCAGCTAGTGTGAGTTGTGTTGTCACATAACCAGCTGAATATGCATAAGTGTGTGTTGTGTAGTTACCGAACGGTGACCGTGACAGCGTTTAGCACAACAGGAGCTCATTGTTAAATATTACACATAATAAATATATGTAAGTCGGTGAGGCAGAGATAGTGACTTTAAGCTTATGTTACACAATTGCCCACGAATAAAACAGTCACAATAACAGAAAGTGAACGGAGAGACACAGAGAGATTGAACAGATTCTAAATAGAGAGGGAATAAGTAAGCGATTGGAAGGCGTTGCATAGCGTTAACTTTTAGCTTTTACTTGTTGCATCGCTCGCATTACCAAGCCCAAATTGAACATACACGAATATAATATACACATAGAAATCAAACCAATTATTTGTTTTGATAAAATTTCGTAAAAATACGCTGCTGAAAAAGCTCAGTAGCTCAACATTTTGGTGACCCCCTGACGTAATAAACAATTACATCAATATAAACAAGCATAAACATATAAACAAAAAGCCAATTACATATATCGTTCCCTAATTTGCATAAAACACAGTTGTTTGGTTCGTCGGTTATGCACAAACAGTAACGGTTATCGCGTCATCCGCTTTACCTTCAGCTTGCTGTTGTTTCGTTTCGTTTTCGGTGCACTCAGTGTGTTTGACATTGTTGGTTTTTTTGGCAAATTGCGAACTCTCGTTGCTGGTTTGTGACCGCGAGTTCGAACGCTGCGATCGATTTGAAGTGCCTTTAAAACTGTTCGAGGTTATTCACCGGCTATTGACCTCTGTGTTATCCGTATCAAATACAAGAAATGGCTTCTGATAGCACACCCTTCATTCCTAACACTCTCAATTCCCTCGTGTCCTTCAATGCAGACCTTTCTTACTACAAGCGTAAGGTTCAAGCTATGCTAAGTGCAGCACAGAGAATTGAAAATACCGTCGGCGAAAAGAAGATTGGTGAGCTCAAGGAGGAGGAATTGAACGTCCGCTTAAAGTCTGTATTGGATCTTGTCGTGTCTTTCAATGAGCATCATGATGCTCTGGAAAGAATCGATCTTGATGAGATCGGTAGTCCCTTAAGAGAAGAGTTTGACGAGTGCGTGGTCATGCTGGAGATCAGAACTAAGCATGAGTTGAACAAGCGGCAGCCTACAATGCTCCCTTGCTCAACAATGCGGACGGACCATGTTTCAGAAGCCCCGGCTACGGTTGTAATTCAGCATCGCCATCGCCTACCGGAGTTAAAGCTTCTAGAATTCAGTGGGTGCTACTCACAGTACTCCGCCTTTTGGAGCATGTTTTCCTCGATAATCGACAAGGAGCCTGACTTGACGAATGTGGAAAAATTGCAACACCTATGATCCTGCCTAAAAGGACCGGCTCTAGACACGATCTCGTCGTTGGAATTTTGCCACGCCATCTATCCCATCGCTTTAGATTTGCTGAACAGACGCTTTAGTAATAAACCGTTCATTTTTCCGGCACACGTCAATGACATTCTGGGTGTGCAGCGCGTTGAGGAGTCGTCTGTGTCTCAGCTCCGGTTCTTGACAGATACCGCAATTTGCAATCTGCGAGCCTTAAAAAGTATTGGGACAAAGGAACAGATTGCTGACTGTATTACAATACACAGCCTGCTGCAGTTGGTAGACAGTGCCACACAAGCCAAGTGGGAGGACACTCCGTCACTGGATAGTATACTCACAGCCGAGCAATTCACCGAGTTTCTGGAGCAAAGATGTTAGAAGTTGGAGAATCAGGAGCACACTAGGGCAATGTATGCGCATGGCATTCAGGTGGGAAAGAATAAAAAAATACTTTACAATCGCAAGAGTTCGTTGGTAGCGACTGAATCGGTTGCTCTTGACTGTGTATTTTGCAATACTACTGGCCATAGTATTTATTCTTGCACCTTGTTTTCAAATCTCTCGCCTTCCATGCGCCTAAGGGAGGTGAAGAAACTAAGTCTTTGTATGAACTGCCTGGCCATCAAATTCACACCTGCAGGTCCTCAACTTGTCACCACTGTGGGATCAAAGATCACACGTTATTGCATTTTAATGATAGACGCTTTGTTTTTTGTTTTGTTGAAGGATCGCGCTGGACCTCTCGTGCCATGTCGGGCACTCTTGGATTCTGGGTCACAAATGCACCTCATAACATCTAGTCTCGCTCAGCAACTTAGACTTAAAAAGACCATGTCATCGACCGGAGTATCGGGTCTTGGGGACTCTAGTTTCGCATCGGAGGGCTACACAGTGTGCCTCAATTTGCAGTCGCAAGCCTCTGACTACAGTACCAGTTTCGTGGCATTGGTAGCACCCACAATCACCGAGCAGCAGCCTAGCTTTTCAGTACACGTTTCCGACTGGAAAATTCCGCAGAACATCCCACTGGCGGATCCACAGTTCTTCAGGCCGCAGCGTATTGACCTGCTCATTGGGGCTAGTCTCTTCTTTGACCTTCTGTGCGTTGGCCAAATCAAATTGGCAACAGGTTTGCCATCGCTTTAGAAGACTCGCCTTGGATGGGTGGTTTCAGGAGGTGGCCAGCAACATCGTAAAACAGCCTTGTTGGGGTCCCAGTGCTCATCCGACACAGGTCATGAGTCCCTCGATGAAGTGGAAATGCTGCTGAGGCGGTTTTGGGAGATAGAAAGTTCCACTGAAGTTTCGGTGGCGGTCAAGCAGGAGGATATCGATTGTGAGGAGCACTTCAAAGCTAATTTCTCGCGCTTGTCATCTGGAGAGTTCGCTGTGAAGTTACCCATCAAAAGAAGTTTGGATATCTAGGGTGATTCGTACATGCAAGCATAACGCCGGTTCCTCAACTTGGAGCGGAAACTTGTGCGTCGGTCGCAGCTAAAATCTCAGTACTCCTCTTTCATTCGGGAGTACCAAGAACTTAATCACATGTCGTTGGTAGAATCAGAACTGTCCAGTCGCTGTCGATATTTTTTGCCACACCATTGCGTGCTTAAGGGTGAAGGAATTTGTCTGCCCCTCAGCGTGTTATATTTTTCCTCGCCTCGCATTGTGCCCCAGGTCAAAGGTGGAGGTTCATGGGTTTTGTGATGGCAGCCTAGACGCGTATGGCGCATGTATTTATATCGTCTCAAGGACCAAGAATGGCGCATACGTGCAACTTTTCTGTGCGAAGTCTCGTGTCGCCCCTGTCAGGGCATTGACGGTGCCCAAGTTGGAGTTATGTGGCGCTGACCTACTTTCTCAATTGATCAGTGAGATACATCAACTTAAATTATTTACTGGAAGCTTCTATTCTATTCTATTGCTGGTCCGACTCCACAACTGCATTGTCCTGGATTCGCAATGACCCATCAAGTTTTAACATCTTCGTTGCAAATCGGGTTTCGGCCATTCAGCAGCGGACTGCTCAGATGGAATGGCGTTACGTTCCAACCGCTCAGAACCCTGCGGATATCTTGTCCAGAGGTGCTCTGCCATCTGAACTTTTAGAATCGCATCTTTGGTCCCACGGGCCACTCTTTCTTCGGCAGGTCTTGTGTAGATGACGATGCCCACCATCTACACAAGACCTGCCGACACTGGAGCTTCGCAAGAGAGTCCTCATTGCAGTTTGCCCATTCGTGGACCTCTCTGATGGCCGGAAATTTAGCAATTCCTTCGGAAAACTTCAGCGCACGTTTGCATACGTCTTCAAATTTGTGAGGCGCAAAAAGTCATCGGGAGTAACAGTGGATGACATCGTTGGTGGCACACGGTTACTCATTCGTTCAATACAAAGAGTGCGCTTATGGACTGACTACAAGGCTTTGCGGGATGGAGAGCAGATGCAGTCGTCGAGCTCTATTTCGTCGCTCGCACCATTTCTGGATGAACATGGACTATTACGCGTCGGTGGACGGTTGGCGAACTCATCACTTGATTTCAACGCGCGGCATCCAGTTATTCTTCCAAGGCGTCATCCCGTCACTTCGGGTGTAATAGTGCATGAGCGGAACTGGACCACGATCATTAATCGCACTAATTCGTCATGAGTATTGGCCAATTGGAGGGCGCAAAACGGTGGCAAATGTCGTAAATCGCTGCACAAGATGTTTTAAGGCCAAGCCGCGCTTACTTCAGCATGTCATGGCTGACTTGCCAAAGGAGCGTGTGAATGCAACTTACGCCTTTGCTGTTACAGGCGTGGATTTTTGTGGTCCATTCTTTTACAAGAGTGAGGTGCGGACCAGACCACCCATCAAATGTTACATTTGCGTATTTATTTGTTTTGCCACCAAGGCTGTGCACTTTGAGCTTGTGCAGGATTTGTCAATGCCAGCATTCATTAGCGCGCTCAAGCGGTTCATTTGTACTAGTGGTCAGCCAAGGGAGATTTGGTCTGATAATGCAACTAACTTCGTTGGAGCTAAGAACGAGTTGGCGAAGCTGAAGAAGCTGTTCCTCTTCGAAAAGCACCAGAAGACAGTTCAGGAGTTTTGCGTCGCAGATCACATCGCCTGGCGCTTCATTCCCCCTCGGTCTCCCCACTTTGGCGGGCTCTGGGAGGCAGTGGTGAAGACAGCCAAGCATCACTTCTACCGTTCCGCCTCCAGTTCCGTACTTTGCTTCGATGACCTGAGAACCCTCGTATGCCATATAACTGCTATAGTTAACTCAAGACTGCTTCCCATTTCAGAGCATCCCTACGACTTGGACGTGCTAACACCGGCGCATTTCTTGGGTACGGCGCCGATCCTTATGTTTGCAGAGTCAGATGTAACCAGACTAAACTTCAATCGTCTTGATCGCTGGCAGCAGGTCAACTTTCTGCAGCAGATGTTTTGGTCCCGCTGGCGAGAGGAGTACCTCACCCTTCTTCAGGAGAGAGCTAAGTGGAGAACTGGGCAGCCTAGTCTCAGCGTCGGCGACGTAGTGCTCGTAAAGAACAAGAACCTGCCTCCCCTCAAGTGGCCATTGGGAAGGGTGACTAAGTTAATCGTCGGGAAGGATGGTGTTCACAGGGTAGCTGAGCTCAAAACGGCTACTGGGATTGCCACAAGGGCCGTCGCGAAGCTGTGTATGCTGCCAAAGAAGGATGTCGAAGACCCGTACTCTTCAACGGGGGGAGTATGTTCGGCTTAGCGCCGGCCCACGGCAGCATAAAGAGTGTATCTCTGTCTTGCTTACTGTCGCCCTGCACTCTCTATCGCAACATCGCACTTTCTTCGTCGTTCGTCGTCCAACAAGAGCTGCGTGGGAGGCACATCTTCGGAGCAGCACTTACTTCAGAATTGATCGTCTTCGTGAGCGTTTGCTCGTATCGTCGTATAGTTATTCTTCGTTTCGTTGGCACTGTAATCTGTTTTTACTTGTTGCATCGCTCGCATTACCAAGCCCTACTAAATTGAACATACACGAATATAATATACACATAGAAATCAAACCAATTATTTGTTTTGATAAAATTTCGTAAAAATACGCTGCTGAAGAAGCTCAGTAGCTCAACATGGCTATAATAATGATTCGATCTAATCCAGATTCGTCAATCTGATAGATCCGACCATGATTACTGGGGGTGGCAGGGCAATGTTTTCAAAATACAATTGTCTTAATGTGATATCACAGGAGCTTGAATAGAAAGTTTGCTTGATTTAGCTCTTATAGATTAGTCGCTAATATAGTCAAAAAAGCAAAGCAGACAGGGTGGTGGGTGAGAGAGAGCGAGAGAGAATGATGCCTCTATAAAGGGTTCTCTTTATTTTGGCTATAATTATGATCCGATCTGATTTCATTCTCTATGATTTTTTAAGCTACTGAGCTTCCTCTGCAGCGTATTTTTCCGAAACTTTATCAAAACAAAAAATTGGTTTGATTTCTATGTGTATATTATATTCGTGTATGTTCGATTTAATAGTGCTTGGTAGTGCGATTGATGCAACAAATAAAAACAGGTCACAGTGCCAACGAAACGAAGATTAACTATATGACGATACGAGCAAACGCTCACGAAGACGATCAATTCTGAAGCAAAGTGCTGTTCCGAAGATATGCCTCCCACACGGCTCTTGTTGGACGACGAACGACGAAGAAAGTGCGTTGTTGCGATAGAGAGTGCAGGGCGACAGTAAGCAACAAATGACTAAGAGAGATGCGCTCTTTATGCTGCCGTGGGGCGGCGCTAAGCCGAACATTTTAAAAATTGCGCATAGCACAGTTTTCGTCCCTTGTGTGGACGACAATTACGGGGAAAAAGTTTAAAATATATTTGTAATAGTGTGATATCACAGACGTATGGACAAAAAATTGGATTGCTTTATCTTTATAGTTACTATGATCTAGGCTCTCATGAAGGGGGACCGACAGACATGACTATCTGGGCTCGGCTATTGATTCTGATCAAAACTATATGTATAATTTATGAGGTCGGAAACGCTTCCTTTTGAGTGTTACGCATATCCACTATCACCACAAATCTAATATATTATAGTTCGATTTTTGATTGAACGAGAATTTTGAAGTATTGAAGTACATAGCCTAAGATAGATAAGAGAAAAGTATTGGAGTTCCTTTTAAAGCACCTTCGGGTAACCTGCAAGTCGACCGGCAATCGGCGACGGTTAATTGGGTTGCATGCGGCCGACTGTGGCTTGCGAGAATGGTGGTATATGGACAAGTGTCGACACTAGTTGAATTACGCCTA
This sequence comes from Drosophila affinis, assembly GCA_037356375.1. Lineage (NCBI taxonomy): Eukaryota > Metazoa > Arthropoda > Insecta > Diptera > Drosophilidae > Drosophila > Drosophila affinis. The sequence continues at coordinate 22,395,311 of JAZHFB010000003.1, forward strand.
AAGCCACCGCACTCACTTTCGCTCGATCACATCGAAAAAATACAATATTAATTACAAGAAAACCGCCTCTTTTCGTTTGATTTTGATTTGTTTAAAAATCTAAAAACTATTCGATTTTCAATGGCGCCCGAGCAGGGACATCGGTTTTTCTTAATTTACAATTGTTTGTTTCGCGAAGTGGTGGCTTAGGCTTCGGTTATGAAAAAACCCAGACAACCGTCACTGATTTGGACATTGCCACGGTTTTTCTCTTTTGGACTCTCACTTGATTTGTTTAAAAATCTAAAACTATTTGATTTTTCATTGGCGCCCGAGCAGGGACATCGGGTTTTCTTTCTTTGCAATTGTTTGTTTCACTGATTTTGACATTGCCACTGACATGCTCTTTTAGACTCCCTAGAAAGTTTGCAGGTATTCTGTGCCAAAAAATGAGCATCACCCCTGCAGTACCAGCCGTGAGCGATGACGAATGTCAACGATAATGTCATCTAGGCGTTGACGCCCGCTAAGACGAACCCTTTATTTTCTCTCTGTTTCCTTCTTTTCCGCGCGATCGGCTCTGCCGATCGGTCGAAGTACAAGAGAATTTGGTTTTTTTCTCTTTTCGTCTCTTTTGCGCCTGCGTCGGCAGAGCATTCTTGCTTTGTTCGCCTTGCATTTGCCTATTATGTTACATTGTTACAATTGTGCGGAAAGAGTTGGTAGCGAAAATGCAGTGATTTAGTGAAAAATATCTATTATATTTATTACTACCAGGTAAGTTAAGTTGTAAGTTGTTTAAATAAACAAAATGTGATATACGCGTGTAAATAATGAAAATATCAGTTGTATATAATGTTGAATTTGTGAAATTTCGAAAAAACTAAGTTCAATGTCAAAATGTCATCGCTCATTTACATTGTATTTATTTATTCTTCTTTTATGCTCTTTAATTGTTGTGCCCTTCTGCTCCTACTAATATGTATAGTATGGATTAAAAGAAAAATAAAGAAATTTAATGTGAATGCATAACCTGCGGTGGGCCCGAAATTTCAATTTTAAGCAGTCCAACAACAAAAACAGAAAGCAACCCTTATATGCGAGGCCCGAATCAAGCAGGTACATATTTTGGCGCGTGTTTTGTTTTTGTTGTAGGAGTAAAGGCCCAGACCACTGCAGATCTACAGTGAGTATTTCTTTTTGTTTAAACAATTCTTTTACAAATCGAACATATTTCTGGAATTTCGATCTTTCCTTACATAATTGCGACCAAATTAATAGTATTTTATAGAATAATCCTTTTATTGATAGATCAAAAAATACGGAGCACAATGGGGACTGGCACATCCTGGAGGGACATGGAAAGTAAGTCTTTACAAGTCAAAAAACTAAACAAAAACATAATAAATTAATCCATATTATTTCAGTGGCGATGCAATTGAAGTTGCCGAAAGAAATTCAGAGATCCCCAAAACTGACATACATATGTACATAATTGTAGTTTTAAATAAAAGCAAAAGAAAATAAATGAATATACTGCTTACTTATATACGCCTTACTTTTTCTTCTAAAATCTTCACTTATTATATCGCTTATTTTTTCGAGAACATCATCCCTTGCTGTATGCCTTTTTTTTGGCTAAAATCTTCACTTACTATGTGCCTTATTTTTTCGAAAAAATCATCAGCTATTGTATGCCTTATTTTTCGGCTAAAATCATCGCTTATAGTAAGCCTTATTTTTCGGCTAAAATCATCGCTTATAGTAAACCTTATTTTTCGGCTAAAATCATCGCTTATAGTAAGCCTTATTTTTTCGAGAAAATCATCACTTATAGTAAGCCCTATTTTTTCGGACTTCTCGATGACCATGTCATCCCCTATGCTCCTGGGACATGGCAATGTTAAAGTGAGCAGTTCATCGTTCCGCGCGTCATCCCTTATGTCAGCTGGGGTGCTCACGCTGAAATCGGTGTGTGAGCACATTTGTAAGCGATGGCCCGTACTGCAGGGACCAGATAAATATGTGTGTCGCAGTTAATATGCGTGTGTATGTATGTACATACGGTCATACACAGAGAACACAGCTCAATTTCTGGCCCTTGTTTTTGTACCTTCCCAGTGGACCAAATGCTCGTAAACGATATCGCAAACGAGAGTTACGCGAAACTCAACCGTGTAAAACTATCGTTTTTGTATCCGAAAATGATACAAAAATGAATCACTGGTCGCTCAGTTTGTGGCAGTGAAAGTTTCATTTTCGATACCTCGAAAACGGATCGTTTGCGGGCCTTTTCTAATATCATTTGCGAGCCTTTTCGAATATCATTTGCGAGCCTTTTCTAATATCATTTGCAAGCATTTTCTAATATCATTTGCGAGCCTTTTCTAATATTATTTGCGAGTCTTTTCTAATATTTTTTACGAGCCTTTTCTAATATCATTAACGAGCCGAAAAATGTTTTTTGTTTTTGCTGTTTTTATTATTTATATTATAGAAAAATTAACATTAAAAAGTAAAATAAAAAAAAATTAAAATTAAATACTAAGTTTAATTTTTTTTTGGGTTTTTTGGACCCTATCTTGGGCGTACTGGAAGAATTTCTGGGTAACTCTCTTTCATTAAATCCAGCTGTAAAAAATAATCGATGTTTGGTATATTACAATACACATATTAATTTTAAAATAATATTTACTTCGGATTGCTAGGGTAACCCGCAAGCCCCTAACACATTTTTTGTCATCTGTGCCACGCCAAGAGCACTGCCGCGCCACCTCGTCATTAAGAACCTCGTCATTAAGAGCGCCAAGAGCTCCGAATCCATTTTTCGAACGATTTTTCGCCTGACATCATTAGCTCTGAGATCTGTACAGAATATAATAAAGCGTGTATAAGTTGTTAATTTTGTCGGTTTTAATACTGCTCCTAAGCTCATATTTTGTGCCCTCCGCTAAACTTGGCAATATAATATTATTTACTTACCGATTTTATGTCTTAAACGCCACTTAAACCAATTATTTAGGTTAATCCACTCAGGCATGTCCGTCCGCAGCGGTTTTCAACCACAAAAGAACGAACAAACGAAAAAAGGCAGTGCAATACAAAAAAACGTCGGCGTCGCGGCGGGACGCTTTTTGACATGTTCGTTCATGTTCTATTACGAGATCCGCTGTTTCTTGCACATCGAGACTTTGATCGCCGCGAGTTTTTTGTCCGATAAACGCTCTTTTCTAAGTCTGTTTACGAACATTTTATGATAGTTCCGTTTTATTATCGTCTTTAAGTCCACAGGGTTATTGGCCAAATTTATGTGCATATAACAAAGTGATAGTGTCATAATTATATAGTGACATATCAATAGCCCAAGCTCCGCATACCCTTCATCTATGTCTGTAACCCTACACCCACGTACTATAAACAATCCAACACCCTAAGCTAAGAATCAGATAAACAATCCCACGCTCGAAGTGGACCACTTGTAGCCGATAGCCGGCAATGTAAACAAACAACCTAAGCAAGGAGTCGAACATAAAACAATAGATGCCGTGTATTCAGCTGCACTAGAATCATGCCACCCTCCAGAGATCCATTTTTAATCGATTCCTAAGAATCACGCCATCCTAGCTCACCAACCAGAACCGATCATAAAACCGAGGCCCACATTCTTAGCCACCCTCAAGTAATGAAACACCGATCATACGCAGCGGAAGCCTTTCATTAAAAGCCGCCTTTCCCTCATATCGATCTAGGCACGTACACCCGCTCTTTCCAAATATCTATCGAGGCACGTACGCCATCTTCGGAGCCGAAGCCGAAGCCAACGCCTCCGAATCCCACTCCGAGCATCCCGTTATAAATAGTCTACATCTAAGTAGGGACTGCAGTTCTGTTCAAGACAAACGTCAATCGCGACACCGTCGGAGAATTCAAGTTAAATCCGTTTAAGACATCAGACTTTAGTCATCGTCGGGGAAAGTAACTTACTATTGTATCTTAAGGTTTAAGTGAAGAAATAAAATCTTTTAAAAAACTTAATCTTGAGTATTACATATTTTACTGGCGCAGTCGGTAGGATCTCAAGTTTAGAAGTGGAATATTTTTTTAAGACGATCAATTGTGTATCAATTGTGTATTAACCTACAGTGATCAGAGAAAAAGTGACCATACTAAAGAGATCCGCCAAAGAATCAACGTGTAACTAACACACGACTCAATTAATATTAGTGAAACTAATAAACTACAAAAAAAAAAATTTATCATGCCGCTATCAGAAGAACATCTGAACCAAGCCTTGAAGTCAATCAGGCAAATCCCACCATACGATGGATGCCCAGAACGATTGAGTTCGTTTATAAGCAGGATCGAGTACATCTCGGGATTGTACCCAACAGAAGACATCCGGCAACAGAGTATCATGTACGGAGCCACTGAGGGTCAACTGTGCGGACCCACATCCCAACACCTGGACCGATCTAAAGGCAGCATTAATCAGCAAATTCAAGAATCACACTCCATACGAGACGCTACTTCAACAACTAAGTGACACCAAATGGAATGAGAGTATTCCTAAGTTCATGGAAGAACTAGAATTTAAATCAAATATTATAATTAGCAAATTAAATCTGGAGACTAGCCCAGAAAATTCAACAATCTATAAAAACGTTCTGGCAAATTCCACCAGACAGGGTATTGAAGATGGGTTACCAAACAAATTGTTCATTATTTTAGCCAATAAAGACATTTCTACGATAGCTGACCTAGAAAAATCAGCTCAAGAGTTAGGAATCTTTGAAAATGTTGTAACTGAAAACAAAAATTTCGAACACCCAAAGAATATAAATAATAATCGTAGGAATGTTGGAACTTACTACCCACGTTATAGTTGGAATAATCCCAGCAGTAATAACCCAAGTATTTCTAGAAATTCACAACCTAACCGAAATAATACGGGTAATAACGCTATTAGTAATACAGGATTATTTAATGAATTTAGAAATTCTTTAAATCAGGACAGAGCACAGAATCCCACTAACCGTCAAATTAACCAGACTCAAGCAGGTAGCCATATACCGAATCAGCCAGTCAAACGGTCAAGGGAACTTTGACGGACATATGAAAATGAATATAGAAACAATAGTTAACAATAAGAAATTAAGAGGTATCGCGGACTCAGGATCGTCCATAAACATAATAAAAGAAAATTATACAGATTCTAAAGTCGATAGTGACAACCTCACAGTCCACACCATCAATTGACCCGTCCGTCTGACTAAGATGCAACGAAAAATTGTCCGACAAAACAATTTTTCTGAAAATTATGATATACTACTTACTTGGCAGAGAGTATTTGATGGCCAGCAAAGCCGTCATTGATTACCGAAATGAAACGGTAACAATAGGAGAGAGGTCATACCCAATCATCCAAATTGGAGAAGCAATTGCAGACGGCAAGACCGCACACAAAGGTGATAAGCCATATTCAACGAAAGAAATTTTTTTTTTTTTTTTTTTTTTTTTTAGGACGTTGATGTGCAATGACCGCACCATCAAGTGGCCCAAGCGACACCAGCCGATGGCCTCGACACCTCCCGCCCAACCGACCGAGGGGCGCTGCCGCATAACGCGCGACTCGTTTACCGAACCGATCGCGGACATGCAGGAAAGATAGGTGTTAGACTAGTGTTCGAGGAAAAGTAGAAGAAATCTAATTAAAGAAGCGAAGTAATTACTAGTTACGGGAAAGATATAAGAGTATCTGTAATTTAAAACTAGGAAGGGAGTTAGTGGTAGATACAATATGATAGAGGGAATTATAATCCGAGCATAGGACCCTAAATGGTTCATGCAAGGAGTAATTCGACCTACAAAGCGGAAGAAACAAGGGTGTATAGTTCCTAGTGCTTCTAATAGGAATAGTGAAGCTTATGCGGCTCAACAGGTCAGGGCTATCTATGTCACCCTTGATCAAGTTGTGCACAAAAATCACTCCAAGCATTTTCCTACGACTAGCTAAAGTTGGAAGGTTTATTAGGAGCAATCTATTAGAGTAGGACGGCAGTCTCACACCTGCAAAGTAAAAAGTTTTTTTGAACTGATTCTATACGGTCCTGGTGTACGTTGTACTGAGGGCACCATACACAAGAGCCGTATTCTAAAATCGGACGAACCAGAGAGGTGTAGAGAGTCTTTGTTATATAGGGGTCGTCAAATTCCTTTGACCACCTCTTTATAAGCCCAAGCACGCCCATGGCCTTGTTCACCATGGTAGAAATGTGTTCTGAAAACTTTAACTTGGGATCTAATAGAACACCAAGATCATCAACCCGGTTAATTCTCTCAAGAGAACCACCACAAAGGGTGTAAGGAACCAGAAAGGCGCTGGAGCGATGGAAAGTCATTACTTTACATTTTGAAGCATTAAGGTTTAATAAATTTGCACAACACCAAGACTGAAATCTATCGAGATCGGATTGCAACCTGGATTGAAAAGAAATGTCCTTATACTGGACACAGAGCTTAACATCATCCGCATACATAAGTACTCGAGAGTATGTTAATACAGAAGGAAGGTCATTTATAAAGAGTGTAAAGAGTAAGGGGCCTAGATGGCTGCCCTGTGGTACACCCGAAGTCACCATAACTGGTGAGGACAGGGAGTTTTTGAAAAGGACTCTTTGAGACCTAGAACAAAGGTAGCTAGAGATCCATCTCAGGAGATTGGGCGGGAACCCTAGAAGGTCGAGCTTTTGTGCTAGGAGGGAATGGTTTACAGAGTCGAACGCTTTACTAAAATCGGTGTAAACAACATCCGTCTGCAGATTACCTTGAAAGCCTTTTATTATAAAGGAGGTAAACTCCAATAAATTTGTTGTGGTTGATCTCCGCCTTATAAATCCATGTTGAGATGGAGATATAAGTGATCTGCATAGATGCTGCAGGTGCTGCACGCTCGAAGTGGACCACTTGTAGCCGATAGCCGGCAATGTAAACAAACAACCTAAGCAAGGAGTCGAACATAAAACAATAGATGCCGTGTATTCAGCTGCACTAGAATCATGCCACCCTCCAGAGATCCATTTTTAATCGATTCCTAAGAATCACGCCATCCTAGCTCACCAACCAGAACCGATCATAAAACCGAGGCCCACATTCTTAGCCACCCTCAAGTAATGAAACACCGATCATACGCAGCGGAAGCCTTTCATTAAAAGCCGCCTTTCCCTCATATCGATCTAGGCACGTACACCCGCTCTTTCCAAATATCTATCGAGGCACGTACGCCATCTTCGGAGCCGAAGCCGAAGCCAACGCCTCCGAATCCCACTCCGAGCATCCCGTTATAAATAGTCTACATCTAAGTAGGGACTGCAGTTCTGTTCAAGACAAACGTCAATCGCGACACCGTCGGAGAATTCAAGTTAAATCCGTTTAAGACATCAGACTTTAGTCATCGTCGGGGAAAGTAACTTACTATTGTATCTTAAGGTTTAAGTGAAGAAATAAAATCTTTTAAAAAACTTAATCTTGAGTATTACATATTTTACTGGCGCAGTCGGTAGGATCTCAAGTTTAGAAGTGGAATATTTTTTTAAGACGATCAATTGTGTATCAATTGTGTATTAACCTACAGTGATCAGAGAAAAAGTGACCATACTAAAGAGATCCGCCAAAGAATCAACGTGTAACTAACACACGACTCAATTAATATTAGTGAAACTAATAAACTACAAAAAAAAAATTTATCATGCCGCTATCAGAAGAACATCTGAACCAAGCCTTGAAGTCAATCAGGCAAATCCCACCATACGATGGATGCCCAGAACGATTGAGTTCGTTTATAAGCAGGATCGAGTACATCTCGGGATTGTACCCAACAGAAGACATCCGGCAACAGAGTATCATGTACGGAGCCACTGAGGGTCAACTGTGCGGACCCACATCCCAACACCTGGACCGATCTAAAGGCAGCATTAATCAGCAAATTCAAGAATCACACTCCATACGAGACGCTACTTCAACAACTAAGTGACACCAAATGGAATGAGAGTATTCCTAAGTTCATGGAAGAACTAGAATTTAAATCAAATATTATAATTAGCAAATTAAATCTGGAGACTAGCCCAGAAAATTCAACAATCTATAAAAACGTTCTGGCAAATTCCACCAGACAGGGTATTGAAGATGGGTTACCAAACAAATTGTTCATTATTTTAGCCAATAAAGACATTTCTACGATAGCTGACCTAGAAAAATCAGCTCAAGAGTTAGGAATCTTTGAAAATGTTGTAACTGAAAACAAAAATTTCGAACACCCAAAGAATATAAATAATAATCGTAGGAATGTTGGAACTTACTACCCCCGTTATAGTTGGAATAATCCCAGCAGTAATAACCCAAGTATTTCTAGAAATTCACAACCTAACCGAAATAATACGGGTAATAACGCTATTAGTAATACAGGATTATTTAATGAATTTAGAAATTCTTTAAATCAGGACAGAGCACAGAATCCCACTAACCGTCAAATTAACCAGACTCAAGCAGGTAGCCATATACCGAATCAGCCAGTCAAACGGTCAAGGGAACTTTGACGGACATATGAAAATGAATATAGAAACAATAGTTAACAATAAGAAATTAAGAGGTATCGCGGACTCAGGATCGTCCATAAACATAATAAAAGAAAATTATACAGATTCTAAAGTCGATAGTGACAACCTCACAGTCCACACCATCAATTGACCCGTCCGTCTGACTAAGATGCAACGAAAAATTGTCCGACAAAACAATTTTTCTGAAAATTATGATATACTACTTACTTGGCAGAGAGTATTTGATGGCCAGCAAAGCCGTCATTGATTACCGAAATGAAACGGTAACAATAGGAGAGAGGTCATACCCAATCATCCAAATTGGAGAAGCAATTGCAGACGGCAAGACCGCACACAAAGGTGATAAGCCATATTCAACGAAAAAAATTTTTTTTTTTTTTTTTTTTTTTTTTAGGACGTTGATGTGCAATGACCGCACCATCAAGTGGCCCAAGCGACACCAGCCGATGGCCTCGACACCTCCCGCCCAACCGACCGAGGGGCGCTGCCGCATAACGCGCGACTCGTTTACCGAACCGATCGCGGACATGCAGGAAAGATAGGTGTTAGACTAGTGTTCGAGGAAAAGTAGAAGAAATCTAATTAAAGAAGCGAAGTAATTACTAGTTACGGGAAAGATATAAGAGTATCTGTAATTTAAAACTAGGAAGGGAGTTAGTGGTAGATACAATATGATAGAGGGAATTATAATCCGAGCATAGGACCCTAAATGGTTCATGCAAGGAGTAATTCGACCTCCTAGTGCTTCTAATAGGAATAGTGAAGTTTATGCGGCTCAACAGGTCAGGGCTATCTATGTCACCCTTGATCAAGTTGTGCACAAAAATCACTCCAAGCATTTTCCTACGACTAGCTAAAGTTGGAAGGTTTATTAGGAGCAATCTATTAGAGTAGGACGGCAGTCTCACACCTGCAAAGTAAAAAGTTTTTTTGAACTGATTCTATACGGTCCTGGTGTACGTTGTACTGAGGGCACCATACACAAGAGCCGTATTCTAAAATCGGACGAACCAGAGAGGTGTAGAGAGTCTTTGTTATATAGGGGTCGTCAAATTCCTTTGACCACCTCTTTATAAGCCCAAGCACGCCCATGGCCTTGTTCACCATGGTAGAAATGTGTTCTGAAAACTTTAACTTGGGATCTAATAGAACACCAAGATCATCAACCCGGTTAATTCTCTCAAGAGAACCACCACAAAGGGTGTAAGGAACCAGAAAGGCGCTGGAGCGATGGAAAGTCATTACTTTACATTTTGAAGCATTAAGGTTTAATAAATTTGCACAACACCAAGACTGAAATCTATCGAGATCGGATTGCAACCTGGATTGAAAAGAAATGTCCTTATACTGGACACAGAGCTTAACATCATCCGCATACATAAGTACTCGAGAGTATGTTAATACAGAAGGAAGGTCATTTATAAAGAGTGTAAAGAGTAAGGGGCCTAGATGGCTGCCCTGTGGTACACCCGAAGTCACCATAACTGGTGAGGACAGGGAGTTTTTGAAAAGGACTCTTTGAGACCTAGAACAAAGGTAGCTAGAGATCCATCTCAGGAGATTGGGCGGGAACCCTAGAAGGTCGAGCTTTTGTGCTAGGAGGGAATGGTTTACAGAGTCGAACGCTTTACTAAAATCGGTGTAAACAACATCCGTCTGCAGATTACCTTGAAAGCCTTTTATTATAAAGGAGGTAAACACCAATAAATTTGTTGTGGTTGATCTCCGCCTTATAAATCCATGTTGAGATGGAGATATAAGTGATCTGCATAGATGCTGCAGGTGCGGAGTTAAAATTTTCTCAAACACTTTAGGAATAGCGGATAACTTAGATATACCTCTATAGTTCATTGCGTCAGACTTGCTACCTTTCTTATGGAGAGGAATTATATAGGACTCCTTCCATATCGGGGGAAAGCATGAAGAATTTATGGATAGGTTGAATAGTTTAAGCAACGGCCCACACAGAGACTCGGCACAGTACCTGAGTACACAGCCGGGAACTCCGTCCGGACCCGGTGAGAACACCGGCTTTACTGTTCGTAGATCATGAAGCAACGAGCTTTCATTTAGCAAAGGACTGAAAATGCCGTTCGACCTCGGTAAACCGTATGGATACGGCTGACCAGAGTAAGCGTCTTGCGAATAGGTAGTTTGGAAAAAACGGGCAAAAAGATCGGCAATTGCCTGATCATTATCTGCCGACGTATTACGGAAGGACAGCGAGGATGGGTGTGCGGACGTTCTACGCTTACTGTTTACGAAGCTGTAGAACTGTTTGGGGTCCTTAGAAAAACGTATCCTGCATCGAAATAGGTAATTCTGATAGCATTGAGCGTTAAGAACTGAGAAGTTTGACCGAGCTATTACATAATGAGCAAGAGAAGAAGGAGAGCCAATTTCTTGAAATTTTTTATACAGTCTTGATTTTAAGTTTTTTAGATGGGATAGCTCCTTGGTAAACCAAGGGGGTTTTCTTGATCTAATCGGACAGGAAAGTGGGACACAAGAGACAAAAAGTGAGTCCAGTGCATCATAGAAAATGTTTGTGCCTGTCGTAACATCACTGCACAAATATAAAGCGGACCAATCAAAATCCCTAATGAGGTTATTAAGCTTCGTGAACTCGGCTTTCCGGAAGCAGCGGACACTTTGGGGTGGTCTACCCGACCGATCCAATCCAGTTCGTCCGAGGTCGAACGACACTTCGAAAGTAGGATGGTAGGCATCTTCAGGTATAGTGAGGGGGGGGGGACTCGAGTTAACAACGCTAAGGTCGGATCCGTTAAAAAGCACAGATCAAGAAATCGACCCAAGAAATTTTTAACATGGTTAACTTGAGACAGAGCCAGGCCAATCAAGTCAACAAAGTCATGACGTGCCATGGGTACCAGGCTATTAGACTCATTTGCCGAAGACCAAACAATTCCTGGTAATCAGAACCCCACCTGCACGTCGAGACGAGCGATCCTTTCTATAAGTTGTGTACCGACCTGCCAAAACTTCGGAACTAAGAATGTCCGGCTTTAGCCAGGTCTCGGTAAACACAATAACGTGGGATGCAAATGCGACACTATCCTGGAAAAGAATGCTGAGCTTACTACGCAAGCCTCGAACATTCTGATAGGTCACCAAAAGAGAGTTAGTTAGTTTTTTGGACGGGAGGTAGAGCGGGAAGACGACGAAGACGACGAAGGAGCACTGGTCTGATTTGTTGGCAGAGTTATTGGGGGCCTAGTCTTCTTCTTTGCCTTAAACTCCTTCACCACCAAATGCTCCGGCCAAAATTTGGCAGAACAGATGGTGTCAAAATGAGTTTGAGAGACACTTATTTTAAAGGAAGATATCTCCCTGGCGTAAGAAAAGTTAAATTTTTCCACCTTAAAATCAGCGGCTTTTATTTTGCTTCGGATATAAGCCGTCACATCATTAATTGTGGAATCAGGGGCAAGCCGCGAGACAAAAACTTGTCTCTTTGGTGGGATCCCCACCAATCTTGGCACCACAGGCCTATCACCTGTGATGGTAGTACCCGGTGGTCCGGGACGTATATTAACTGGTGGGGTCGGAATTGAGGGGACCGCTAATGAGTTTGCGGACATTACGGACACGGACGCTACAGACGACTTTGGCTGCATGCCCTCCGACGCGATAAATTCGGCTACCGAATTTCCATCGCCAGCAGCTGTCGTTGCCTTCGGAGTGGCAAACAAAATCAACTGCTGCACTGCTGCTGGAGTGGTCGGAGTCAGCTTGTCAGCATCGGCCGGCCGAGGGGCAGCCGGCATATGCAGATCCCGCGGAGTGACCTTTTTGCGCCTAGGAGACTCATTCAGTAGCTTGAAACCACTAAACTGAGACTCCATGGCTAGGAGCCGATCGTACTGCTCTTTGAAGCCCACGGTCAGCTCCCTAAAGCCCTTCCGGGTCTGCCTCATAAACGCTGCCATCTCCCTCTCAACCGGACGGCATGCCTCACAGCTATAATGCAGGCCATTCCTTTTTGAGATGGCATCACCCACGAGACCGGTGATCCCGGCGCATTTAGCGTGCACTACGCTATCGCAGAGCCAGCAGGGGATACTCGGCTGGTCATGGGTGATCTGCTTCTTGCAGGTTTTTTTGTCGCAGACAACGGAGAATTCCATTTTAAAATTTACTTAATTTTTTCAGTAAAAAAAAATTGGTATCAGACCAGTGTGCCAGATAAGCGCCAAAAGAGGAATAAGTGAAAACGAGAGCGGTTATAGTAGCTACAATTGAGAGAGAGAGAGCGCTACTGTACGGAAAATATCAAGAGCGAGAGAGGAAGAACAGTTATTTGAGTGTGGGTAATAGAGAGAGTGATAGATCAGCAACAACTAATGCGTGAGAGCGGCTAAATAGAAGAACAAATATGACACTGTGTGTACTTACAAAAGCACAAACAAAGACACACTGTTAGGCGATGCAAAAAAATAATTAAATTAAGTTTTTACACTAAAGCAGGCATGCACTCGCGATCAGGAAATAGAATGATAAGGCTGTTAGTTTATGAATTTATTATTATTATTATTTTCGTAAAAAACCGGCGGTTTAAGCAAAAATAGGCAAAAAGTTAGCGGAGCGCAAACAAAAACGCGTCTGACTACTACAAAGAGAATCGGACGAATACCCACACATACATAAGTACCTTGACCGATCTCCTGAAGGAGAGCAATACTTCGCTTCCGCGTTAGAGAATGAATTAAGGGAATGTAACCAGCTAAGGTTGGAACATTTAAATGACGAAGAAAAAGAGAAACTCAAGAAAGTTCTTTACGAGTTTAAGGACGTGCAGTACAAAGAAGGTGACAATTTGACCTTCACTAGTACAATTTACAATAAAGCACGAAAATAAAACCAATCACGAAGATCCTGTATACCGTCGACCATACAAATATGCTCAAATACACGATCAAGAAGTGAATCAGCAAATCAAAGATATGATTAGACAGGGAATCATTCGTAAATCGAATTCACCCTATTGTGCACCTATTTCAATGATACCTAACAAATTAGATGCTTCAGGGAAGGAAAAATATCGAATGGTAGTAGACTATAGAAGTCTAAATGAGATGACAATCAAGGATAAATTTCCTACACCACGAATGGACGAAATACTAGACAAATTGGGAAGATGTCAGCATTTTACGACCATCGATTTAGCTAAAGGATTCCATCAAATTCCTATGGAACCTAGCTCAATACCAAAAACGGCTTTCTCAACGAAGCAAGGCCATTACGAGTTCACTCGTATGCCTTTTGGGCTAAGCACTGCCCCTGCTACATTTCAAAGATGCATGAACAATCTGTTAGAATATTTAATTTTCAAAGATAGCCTCGTGTATCTAGACGACATCATTATTTATTCCACTTCATTGGAAGAACATTTGTTGTCACCTAGAAAAGTCTTTGGAAAGTTGAGAGACGCCAATCTTAAACTTCAGATGGATAAGTGTGAATTCCTGAAGAAAGAAACAGAATTCCTTGGCCATGTAGTAACAACTAATGGCTTAATACCTAACCCACGGAAAATATCCGACATAATAAACTTCCCCATACCCAATACAGTTACAAAAATAAAATCATTCATAGGTTTATGTGGATTTTATAGGAAATTCATTCCTAATTTCGCTAACATAGCAAAACCCATGACACTCAAACTAAAGAAACGAGCTGTCATTGACCCCACCGAGGAAAAATACTTTGAGGCCTTCGAAAAGCTGAAAGTGCTTATCACCTCAGACCCCATCCTCGCGTTTCCTAATTTCGATAAAATGTTCACGGTAACAACGGATGCAAGTAACATTGCATTGGGAGCGGTGTTGTCACAAGACCGCAAACCAATTCTACGTAAGTAGAACCCTAAATGAACACGAAATCAATTACTCAGCTATAGAAAAGGAATTACTAGCTATAGTTTGGGCAACTAAATATTTCAGATCCTATCTGTTCGGTAGACCGTTTGAAATATTAAGTGATCATAAACCCTTGGTTTGGTTGAATAACCTCAAGGAACCAAATATGAAGCTACAACGCTGGAAGATCAAATTAAATGAATTTGACTTTAAAATAAAATACTTACCAGGAAAAGAGAACCATGTAGCCGGTAGACCGTTTGAAATATTAAGTGATCATAAACCCTTGGTTTGGTTGAATAACCTCAAGGAACCAAATATGAAGCTACAACGCTGGAAGATCAAATTAAATGAATTTGACTTTAAAATAAAATACTTACCAGGAAAAGAGAACCATGTAGCCGATGCGTTGTCAAAGGTAAAGATCAACGAAAACCTACTTGGGGAAACTGATAGTAGTGATTGTGCAACGGTCCATAGTGCTCAAGAAGATAATACAAATTATATTCCACTTACCGAGCGACCAATCAATTACTACTGTGCGGGCCAGCCGCTAATCAATAGGCCTAACTTAATACAATACAATATTCAATGCACTGTAAACGCCCACGTTCGGCAGCGCTTCTGCGCTCTGCCTCTGTAAAGGGCGCTCTGCAGCCGCCGCCTCTAGCTTTGCTAAGCCGACGGTGCTAATTTCAGTAATCTGCTAACCTCTCTGCGCATTGGTTGCATTTGGATCTCGATTATACATTTATCTGGTTGTGCTAAGAGCAAGCATTCGGCTTCCGCTAGCAGCCGCCGGTATAAATAAACAGCATTAAATTTGGAAACATTCGAATTATTATTTTGGATAGAAATAGGTGCCAAAAAAGCTTGGCATCTCAAACATTGGTGACTCCGACGTGATTAAAGACATTGGCTAATCGCGTTTCGTGTAAAACATTTAAATTGAACAATATATTCGGTTCTGTGCAGTTTAATCACAAACAAATACATTTGTGCAGCATATAAAACGGCTTATGTGATAATTCAGATGAGAGTGCGGTCATCTGAGATTCCGTTAGTTTAATCATCGAATCTCTCATTCTATGCTCAGCCGCAGACACGGTTCTTGACTTTTCGTGTCTCTCATTCTCGCTCCAGCTTCTGTGCACCGTCGCATAATCGTCAAGTCTCTCATTCTCTGCACAACTGCAGCCACGGTTTCGACTTTTCGTGTCTTCACTCTCTTTCGCGATTCTGTACGACGTCGCCTAAGCTGTTATCTATTCTCCGTTGTTTCGTTGCATTTCGCACCGTTAAACATGGAAAGCGATCCAAATACAGACGCGGGCGGAAATATTGTGACGGCTAATAACAGGCTGAGTCTTTATAAACGTAAAGTTCAGTCTTTATATGGTCGAATGAACGGGCTCGGCGAATCATTCGCTGGCAATAAGATCGATCATTTTAACGCCACAGAAATCGACGTTCGTATCGACATGCTGGCAGAGATTCGAGAGGAATTTAATAAGGCCCATAATAAACTGGAAGCGCTCAACCAAGACGAGATTGGGAGTGAGATGCGCAACAACTTTGATATTCTCTTCATATCGTCGAAGGCTGAGCTACTGGCTGCTCTCGAACTAGGCCACTCGCGCGCTACTGCCAGTTCGACTACCCTACCAAACAATTCTGGACACAGTACCATCATCATGGCTCACAAACAGCGACTTCCTGAGCTGAAAATACCCAAGTTTTCTGGTGGATACGTCGAATATTCGGACTTTATAGCTATGTTCAATTCGATCATCGAGGCGGATGCAGATCTCAGCGACATCTAGAAATTTCAGCACCTTCGCTCTAGCCTCAGTGATGTGGCTTTGGATTCGGCTCGATCTTTGGAACCATCCAGTGCCAATTATCGTGTGGCGCTGGATATACTTAATAAACGTTTCAGTAACAAACGACTTGTTTTTCAGGCACACATCAAGAAGATTCTTGGGCTCAAGAGAGTGGATTCGCCATCTCCTAAAAGGCTTCGGGAGTTTTCGGATGCAGTCAATTTGCATATGTGTGCTTTGCAGACGTTGGGAACGGATTTGGAGATATCCAATTGCATGATAATCAACATGCTGCTGCAGAAGTTGGACGCTAAGACGCAAATGAAATGGGAAGAACACCTGTCGTCGTATGCCATACCTACAGCAAAGGAGTTCTACGAATACTTGGAGAGGCGGTGCCAGAAAATGGAGAATTAGCGGACTCGTGCATGCAACACTGGAAAATGTCGAGTATGCTGTGGGAGGCATCATAGTTTATTGCATTTCGAGAATCTGCAATCTACAACTCAAGGCTCCCCAGATCATTCTCCTCCAGATCTAACGCTCCAACCGGACGCTATTTCTGCCACTCAGGACTCTGTAAGCATTCTATCATAGCTGACTATACAACTACGCTTACTGCTCTTATAGCTCCTACGATCACCGATTGTCAACCAAGTCTGGCAGTCAATGTAGCCGATTGGAATATTCCATCAAATATTCAGCTTGCTGATCCTGCATTTTTCAACCCTCAGCGAGTAGATCTTCTCATTGGTGCCAGCATTTTCTATGATCTCCTCTGCGTAGGGCAAACCAAACTCATCGATGGCCTGCCTCTTCTGCAGAAGACCCGGCTTGGGTTGATCGGCTTGGATGGATCGTATCTGGTGGTGGACAAAGGCTAGCACGCTCGGCGCTCTTGGCAACGCACAATTCTCCAGATTCGGAAGCTAGCATGGATACAAGGTTGGATAAAATCTTCGTATGTTTTGGGAGGTCAAGACTTGTGCGGATGCCGTTTTGAATACCAAGGAAAAATTATATTGTGAAGCGCATTTCGTAGACCACTTCTCACGTTTGCCAACTGGGGAGTATTCAGTTCGTCTCCCGTTAAAGGATAATGGTGATCGCTTAGGGGAATCTTACACACAGGCGTATCGCCGATTCATCGATTTGGAGTGAAAGTTGGATCGCGATACTACACTCAAGGAGCGGTACTCTGCCTTTATAAAGCACATGTCCCCAGTCAACCCTGATTCTCGTAGTCTCTGCAAATATTTCTTGCCTCATCACTGTGTCTTGAAGGAGGATAGTACAACGACAAAGCTTCGTGTCGTTTTCGATGGTTCCGCAGCAACATCAACTATCTCTGTTATTCAGCCTGCATTATTCAGCATATTAAATCTGGGGACATTTGTAATATGTATCGCTGCGTACGAGTGTCCTCACCTACAATTACTATCAGTGCATTCTATGGCGAGATTCTGTCGTCCGAAGTTCAGGTCAACATATTAGACACCGTCAAATATAGCACTAGAGCTGCATCATTGTTAGCAGTTCGCGCAATACACCAGCTGGCCATTGACGAGGGTGTGAGTCCTAACCTCTTGGCTCAGCTGCTCTGCAGCAGAATTTTTACGTGGATGATCTCATCTCGGGCGGCAGCTCTGTCGCTGAGGTCATGGAAAAGATGCATCAAACCTCCGCCATATTGTCTTGCGGTAATTTTAAGCTCAGGAAATGGTGCTCTAGCCATCAGGATGTACTTGAAGGAACGCCTGAAGAGGACAGAGAAAAATACTTAAGGTTTCATGATGGAGGTGA
The DNA here is from genome assembly GCA_037356375.1 of Drosophila affinis. NCBI lineage: Eukaryota > Metazoa > Arthropoda > Insecta > Diptera > Drosophilidae > Drosophila > Drosophila affinis. Next base: position 22,413,407 of record JAZHFB010000003.1, read on the forward strand.
CATAACGAAAACTCTTGGCTTAGCATGGGACCCTGCATCAGGTCAGCTGCTTTTTGCCTTGTCCGCGCTGGACACAAATTTGAAGCCCTCCAAGCGATCGGTTTTGTCTACGATTGCTCGTTTCTACGACCCTCTTGGATTGATAAATCCCGTTATTGTCAGGTGCGAAATCTTCCTTCAGCAGCTTTGGAGAGAAAATTTGGATTGGGATGAAATCCCACCCTCAGCGTTGCATTCATCTTGGATGGACTTGAGAAACAGTTTGTCAAGTATCACGCGGATATCATTTCCTCGCGTTGTTCATCCTTCTAATACGGTAATCGAACTTAACGGATTTTGTGACGCCAGTATTGAAGCATATGGCGTTTGCATATATGTGGTGTCCAGGGAAGGGCAGTTGTCGAGCAATATCTTGTGCTCAAAGTCTCGAGTGGCGCCACTAAAAACCTTATCGATTCCCAAGTTGGAATTAAGTGGAGCCCATTTGCTTGCAAAACTAATGAATAATTCGAAGGATATTGGAAGTTCATCGACAGCATTATCTTGGATACGGGATGAGCCAGCCAAATTTCAAGTCTTCGTGGCAAATCGAGTGGCAGCAATTCAGGAGTTGACGGCAGGCATGGAATGGCACTATGTCCCCACATCATTAAATTCTGCTGACGTTCTCTCTAGAGGCTCGCTTCCCCACCAACTTATCCACTCAGAGCTGTGGTTTCACGGTCCATCATTTTTGGTAGGCTCCAAGGAAGAGTGGCCTGTACCTCCTGTTCCTGAAGCAGCAACGGCAGAGCTTCGCAAGCGTTTATTGCTGATCGCGTCCCCACATGCCGATCTTACGTCAGAATGCAAATTTGCAAATTCATTCTTCGGCATGCAGCGCACATTCGCCTACATGCATAAATTTGTACATCGGCTTCGGCATTCTGGACTCACCGTTTCGGATATTCGGCAAGGAACGCATCTTCTGATCCGGCATATTCAACTGGCTATTTTGTATATGGATATAAGAGAGATTCAACGCAATGGTCAAGTCAGGAGATCCAGTTCAATCAGCTCACTCTCTCCGTTCATCGATCAGTATGGATTACTAAGAGTTGGAGGCCGTCTTGGAAACTCATCTCTTGGATTTGATGCTCAGCACCCTCTTATTCTGCCAAAGGGACATCCCATAACTTGTGCGCTGATAAGGTATTATCACGAAAGGAACCTTCATGCTGGACCTCGCGCACTACTTGCCAAAATTCGACTGGAATATTGGCCCATTGGCGGAATCAAGGCAGTATCAAAGGAAGTCAGCAAGTGTGTGAGATGCTTCAGGACTAGGCCGCGCATGGTTCAACACATCATGGGAGATCTGCCTAAAGATCGTTTGGAGGGAACTCGACCTTTTGAAGTCACTGGAGTGGATTACTGTGGGCCCTTTTTCTACAGATCAGAAATCCGCACGAGGCCACCCATCAAGTGCTACATCAGTGTATTCATTTGCTTCACTTCTATATACATATACACATGGAGCTCGTAAAGGACCTGACCACCGCTTCGTTTCTAGGCGCCTTAAAGCGTTTCACTTCCACGCGAGGAAGGCCAAGTCAAATTTGGTCTGACAATGCGACAAACTTCGTTGGCGCGAAGAACGAGCTTTTGGAGCTCAAGAAACTACTTATGCGCGACTCGCATATGAAGGAGGTCCATGAATCCTGCTTGGCGACTGGCGCTTCATCTCACCACGCTCTCCGCACTTTGGCGAATTGTGGGAAGCGGCCGTGAAGACAGCAAAGCATCACCTGTACCGCTCAGTTGGGCCCTCTGTGCTTGACTTCGACGAGCTGCGCACTCTGATCTGCCAGATCACGGCAATTGTTAATTCTCGCCCTTTGCTCTCGCTTTCAGAAAATCCTGCTGATTTAGATGTCCTGACTCCTGCTCATCTGCTTTTAGGCGGTCCACATGAGGCAATCCTCGAGCCCGATCTGACGAAGCTGAACTATAATCGTCTGGATGGCTGGCAACGGGTCAATCAACTGCAGCAGATATTCTGGAGCCGCTGGCGCGAAGAGTATCTAACTCTGTTGCAAGAGCGGTCGAAATGGTGGTCTCCCACCCAAAATCTTGGCGTAAACGATCTCGTTCTGATTAAGGACGAGAATCTTCCTCCAATGCGTTGGCCACTAGCTAAAGTGGTCGAGGTCGTCAAGGGCAAGGATGGAGTGTGCCGCGTAGCTGATTTGAAGACTGCCACAGGAACCATCAGAAGGGCCGTTACACGGCTATGTGTACTGCCCCTCAAGGAGTCTCTTAAGATACTGGCTTCCAACGGGGGGAGTATGTTCGGGCCAGCCGCTAATCAACAGGCCTAACTTAATACAATACAATATTCAATGCACTGTAAACGCCCACGTTCGGCAGCGCTTCTGCGCTCTCCCTCTGTAAAGGGCGCTCTGCAGCCGCCGCCTCGGCTCTAGCTTTGCTTAGCCGACGGTGCTAATTTCAGTAATCTGCTAGCCTCTCTGCGCATTGGTTGTATTTGGATCTCGATTATACATTTATCTGGTTGTGCTAAGAGCAAGAATTCGGCTTCCGCTAGCAGCCGCCGGTATAAATAAACAGCATTAAATTTGGAAACATTCGAATTATTATTTTGGATAGAAATAGGTGCCAAAAAAGCTTGGCATCGCAAACAACTACAATAGGCAAATAGAACTGATCAAAGGTAATGAGGATGAGGTAGAAACATCCCATTATTTGCACAAGATACTGATAAAAATCACGTATACGGAAATGACAGAGTCTAGCCAAAGATATAATAAAGGAATATGTGTAAACCAAGAAGAGTGCATTATATTTCCATAATGAAATAGATTTTCCACTGTTCCAAAGGGCATTCCTGGAAATAATCAGTCCTAATCACTTGACTAAACTGATTAAATCCAGCACCAAACTCATTGATATTCCAAATTATTCCGAATTCAAGCAGCAATTATTGAAGAATTATAAAGAACTACTTCACCCAGGTATCGAAAAGACCACTAATTGGTTTAAAGGAAAATTCTATTACCCTGATTACCAAAAGTTAATCCAAAATATCATCAATGAATGTTCCACGTGCAACGTTGCTAAAACTGAGTATCGTAACACCAAACTAACATTCGAGATCACCCCTGAAATACAGAATATCAGAGAAAAATATGTCATGGATTTCTATCTGGTAGGCAATCAACCATTCCTGTCATGCATCGATGTATATTCTAAATTGGCTAGAAACAAAGAGAGCCATCATAAAAGTCTTTAACGAAATGGGCAAGCCACAGGGAATTAAAGCCGACAAAGATTCAGCCTTTATGTGCGCAGCATTGCAAGCATTATCGAATGCGGAAAATGTGAAGATCGAAGTTACCACCAGCAAAAATTGAGTTTCTGATGTAGAACGGTTACTCAAAATCAATGAAAAATTAAGAATTATTTCAAGCGAAGATAATATAGAGAACAGGCTCACAAAATTCGAGCTGATTCTATACTCTTATAACCATGAAACGGTTCATAATACTACCAAAAGAGCCCCAGCTGATATCTTCCTGTACGCCGGACTACCAGATTATAACACCCAACTGAATAAGGTTAGACAGATCAATCATTTGAATAACGATAGAATTGACTTTGAAGTAGACACTCGCTACAAAAATGCACCCCTAGTTAAAACAAAAACAACTAATCCGTTCAAAAGAACGGGAAATTAGGCAGGTAGACGAAAAACATTTTGAAGAGACAAATAGAGGGAGGAAAATCACCCACTATAAGAAAAAATTCAAAAGAAAGAAGAAAACTAATAAAAGAAAATACGATAATTGCAGAGTACCCGAAGAGAGTACTGGGAATCTGGAACTACAACATGATTAAGATTATAATCTTACTAATGTGCACCGTCCTACAGTCCACGGGACAGAATATAGAGATAGATCCCATTAACTCAAGGAATGGATATCTCATATTAAAAACAGATACCATTAATTATGAATACCATTATTTAACAATTAATATAACAAAAACAGACGAAACATATCAGAATTTACTAGACCAGGCAACCCAATTCAATAACGTAATCCAAGTCCAATATTTAGTTGAGAAATTGCAACGTGAATTCAATGGCATAAAAATAGCCAAACGAAACAAAAGAGGCCTTATAAATGCAGTAGGCACAATTTAAATAAATCTATTTGGAACTCTAGATCAAGACGACAAAGCTGAACTAGAAGGGATAATTGACAACCTGGCTAGCCACAGTATTCAAGGTAACGAATTAAATTTAATAATTCAAGCAGTAAATTCTGATATAGAAGTCCTCAATAAACTAAACCAGGAGAATGATAGAAATAAACAATTAGAAATACTAATATTTAACCTTCAACATTTCATGGAGTATATAGAGGATATTGAATTAGGCATGCAGCTAACACGATTAGGGATCCAAAATTATTAAAGCAGGTGACCTGAACCACATCGATTCAGACAAATTTTTAAACATCAAAACATCCACTTGGTTAAAATCAGATACAAATGAAATATTAATAATTTCCAACATTCCACGAGAGATCAGAAATATTCCCATACTTAAAATTGTTCCATATCCAGATGAGGATAATAATATTCTTACTGACCTAACGCAAAATAACTATTACGTTTTGGAAAATGAGGTTTATAATAAAGAATCAAAACGAAAAATAAATTATGAATGTATATCAGGAATATTTAAGCAAATCGTAACAAAATGTCCATATACCAAAGCACACCAAAACTTCCAAATAAATTTCATAGAACCCAATATATTGTTAACTTGGAAACTACCAAAAACTGTATTAAACCAAGATTGCTTAAAACAAGAAATAGTAGGAGAAGGAAACGCATTGATAAAAATACACAATTGCACCGAACAATTAAACGAATTCTTGATATCTAATTCAATACCGGAATTTGCACAAAGCGTATAAATAAATAATAATGTAACAAAAATTAAACCATTGTCTTATTTACTAACCAAAGAAATTGTAATAGAAAACACCAGATTAAATAATGTATTACATGTAAGCTCAATATCTCTGTTTGTAATAATCATAATCTTAATAGGACTTTTAAGTTATAAATTGTTTAATCTAAGTAAAAGCAAGAAGCTTAAACCCGACACAAACATAGAAACATCTTTAGACGAAGATGGGGAATCTCCAGCATGCATAGTTTTAAATGCACCTGAACTATATCCAAGGATAATCGCCTGAGGACAGGCTTAAATCTAACGTTGGGGGAGTGACATATCTATAGTCCATGATCCCCATACCCTTTATCTATGTCTGTTACCCTACACCCACATACTATAAACAATCAAACACCCTCAACTTCGAATCCCATAAGCAATCCCACGCTCGAAGTTGACCACTTGTAACCGATAGCCGGCAATGTAAACAAACACCCTAAGCTAGGAGTCGAACATAAAACAATAGATGCCGTGTATTCAGCCGCACTGGAATCATGCCACCCTCCAGAGATCCATTTCTAATCGATTCCTAAGAATCACGCCATCCTAGCTCACCAATCAGAAATGATCATAAAGCTGAGGCCCACATTCTTAGCCACCCTCAAGTAATGCAACACCGATCATACGCTGCGGAAGCCTTTCATCAAAAGCCGCCTTTCCAACATATTGATCTAGGCACGTACACCCGCTCTTTCCAAATATCGATCGAGGCACGTACGCCATCATCGGAGCCGAAGCTGAAGCCAACGCCTCCGAATCCCAATCCGAGCATCCCGTTATAAATAGTCTACATCTAAGTAGGGAGTTCAGTTCTGTTCAAGACAAACGTCAATCGCGACACCGTCGGAGAATTCAAGTTAAATCCGTTTAAGACATCAGACTTTAGTCATCGTCGGGGAAAATAACTAACCATTGTATCTTAAAGTTTAAGTGAACAAGTAAAAACTTTTTAAAAAATTAATCTTGAGAGTTACATATTTTACTATATATAAGATATGAGATAAATCTCGAACTGAGCCGATCATGACCATCCCTACCGCCCATATAAGGTTTTTCAAGTATTTTTTTTTTTGAGTAATGCATTATTGACTTTATTATTTGCCAAGACAAGAGAATGGCCATTACATACATTTAAATTCTACATACATACATATATACATATATTAGCTTGCGATTTATGCAATTTATTATATGTTCGCAATAGGGACAAATTAAATTTTGAGCAAAAAATAATATTTCAAAAAGTGAAGTCAAATCATTTTTGGAATATTATATATGTTTCCAATTTTGTTTGCATATGCTTTTTAGATCTGCTTCTACATTTCTACATGTATAACTACATATTTGGGACGTACAAGTGTTTGCGACAGAGAGAGGGAGGGAATGCGTAAGCGCTGGGTAGGCGTTGCGTAGCCACTGAAATTTAATTTGTTTCTTCTGGCCATAATATTGATCCGACCTGATCCATATTCGGCAATCTGGTAGATATGGTAATTTCCCATGATTCAACGTTTTTTGTTTTCATTTGTCTTAAAAATTGTGGATTCCACAGATTTTCGTCTTTTGTGGGGGCGGAAGGGGGCGTGGAAAAATTTTAAAATAAACCCGTGCTGGTTTGGTATCACAGGAGCTTGGATAGAAAGTTTGGTTGCTCCTGCTCTTATATTCTCTGAGAACTAGGCGTCAAAAAATATGAATGGGCAAAACAGACAGGGTCGCGGTGTGAGAGAGAGCGAGAGGGAATGATGACTTTCGAAATGGTTTTCTTCATTGTAGCTATAATAATAATCCGATCTGATCCAGATTCAACACTCTGATAGAAATGGTTTTTCTCTATGATTCTGCGTTTTTAGTTTTCTTGTATCTTTAAAATTGTATACGCCACAGACTTTCGTCCTTTGTGGGAGCGGAAGGGGGCGGGGCGAAATTTTGAAATACATTTGGAGTAGTGTGATCATACAGGAGACTGGATACAAAATTTGGTTGCTCTAGCTTTAATAGTCTCTGAGATATAGGCGCAAATGAAGACGGACGGACAGACGGACAGACGAACGGACGGACAGACGGACGGACGGACAGACAGACATGGCTATATCGACTCGGCTATTGATGCTGATCAAGAATATATATACTTTATGGGGTCGGAAACGCTTCCTTCTGGGCGTTACACACATACGTTATCAGCAAAAATCTATTATACCCTATACTATGCCAAGTACCGGGTATAAATTTTAAAGTACAAACGGTGGTCTATTTATTGCATTTTAATAATACTGTTTGTGTGTTTGTACAATCGCAAAGCGTCGCAGTGTCTTTTCGGTTGACTTCTTTCGATTTAACCGCTACGTACAAATACACGTACATACATGCGTACAGACATCAGCTTGCAATTGCACATACACGCAACGCTTGTTAAAGGTTCTTGGGCACCAGCGACTGATTTTTCGGGCGTTCGTTAACCTTGCTCGCTCTGTGCTTGCATCGGTTATATATTAGTTTGTGTGTGCGTGCGCTCGCGCCAAATTTACCGCTTGCTCTCTTCTCCCCGTTTTGGCATACCATACAGGTCAGGCTTGGTTCGAGCGCATGTATTACTTTCGTCTTGTGCGTGCGCTCGCGCCAAGTTTTCTCACTTACTCTTTAATCCACCGCACCCCGCATTCTACTCCTGTTGCCCACAAAGTGGCAGCAGTGAGCATCGGGCTTGCTTACTTTCGGTCGCTTTGACCGCTTTCGTTTTTTTGTTCACATATTGCGCCAGGGCGTGTGTGTGTTCGAGTAAGCAAACTTGGCGTTTTCGGCATATAACAGCGGTGCGTGTGCGAGGGTAGCTTGAAAAGTTTGTTGAACTTTGGGTACGTTGTTGAAGGTAGTTCCTGTCTCTCATTTTAATTATGTCTGAGTCCGATAGGCCAACAGTGAAATGGCCAACAGCTGAACGGCCAACAGTACCTAAAACAAATACCAAGTTGGAATTATGTCAACAAAGGTTTGACAAATTCAGGGCTGATATTGCACGCGTGCAAACAGCCTTTAGATTAAAGCAAATTTCATCGGACAAAACTGAATTAGCTTGTCGCCTAGAACTTATAGAGGGTTATATCGATAAGGCTATGAACCTACAGGCAGAGTTAGACATTTTGACTCCAACCAATGAAAGTATACGGCCGTTGGAGGATCTGTGCGTCGTAACTAGGTTAGGTTAGGTTACAGCGGCTGCCAGACTCACTGGGAGCCTAGCACACCTAGGTCGTTTCCGGCCCGTTGTGATACAGCAGGAAATCTACCCCTTCTCGCATTGTGAGACCTAAGGTCAACAGTTGTCCCAGCCTGCAGCTCTTATGAAGTTAGCTATCTTTCTGGGACATATGGTGGACATTGCCGAAATGTCTGCTATGGAGGGCGAGCCCAAGTGCTGTAGCCTTCTTCTGCTGAGAGCTTTGCTGTAGCTTTCTTCTGCTGAGAGCTGGTCATGAGCAGTACAAGTGTTCCACCGTTTCCTCCTCTTCCTTGTCTCTGCAGCTACGGCAAAAGTCATTGAATGGGGCGCCCAGTCTATTAGCGTGGGAACCTATTAGCCAGTATGACTGCGCTGCACCTTCGTCTGCCGAGCTTGCATAGCTCCGAGGTGCGCTTCCTGTCTATGGTTGGCCATGTTTGCCGAGTTATTCGACAACGTGGAGCTGATTGCCAGTTGTTGTCTATTAGTTGCTTATATTGCTCTTTTATTATTAGCCTACATGTGGCCATCGGCATACGAGTATCCTCCTTGTCTTGGAGAAGGGGGATTGTAGTGCCATGTCTGGCCAGCTCGTCTGCAATACAGTTGCCCTCGATGTCCCGGTGGCCCAGGACCCATATGAGGCTGATGCCATCTGTACCCTTTCTTTTCCAGCAAGGGCTAGGCTTTGGAGGCACAGAATGGCATCAAGCGCATCATTTGGAGTGGTGCGAAGAGCTCCGCTGATGCAAAGTGCGGCTGTTCGTTGAACTTTGTCAAGTTGTCTGGTGATCGTCTTTTTTGATAGGGCCGGCCACCACACTGTAACTCCATAAAGTATTATTGGTCTAACTACCGCTAGATATATCCATTGGACTATACTTGGGTTCATTCCCCATTTCAAGCCAATAGCTTTTTTGCAAGTGTAGAGGGCTATTGTGGCCTTCTTCACTCTGTCTTTGATGTTCAGGTTCCAATTTAGCTTCCTGTCAATTACCAGCCCTAAGTAACTGGCACTGTCGCTAAAGGAGAGCCTGCATCCGTTTAGTGTGGGGGGGTTTAGAGACGGAATCTTGTATTTGCTTGTAAATAGCACAAGTTCTGTCTTTGAGGGATTAACTCCAAGACCTCGCGATTCTGTCCACCTTGACAGTTTCGCGAGCTTTGCGGTCATTAAGTCGCAGAGTGTTTGAGGGTATTTGCCCGAGAAGATAATTGCTACGTCGTCAGCGTATGCCACGACTTTGCAGCCCCCCCTTCCAGGTCACATAGAATCTTGTTGACTGCTATGTTCCATAGAAGGGGGGATAGGACACCACCTTGCGGTGTGCCTCTAGTGACATACTTTGTCTGAGTGGACGATCCCATCGATGATGTCACCGTCCTGCATGTGAGCAATTGATCAATGAGCATCACCAAGTGACGATCCACCCCAAGGTCAGTCAGCGCTTCCGTAATGGCACCGGGTATGACGTTGTTGAAAGCTCCCTGGATATCTAGAAAGGCGATTAGAGAGTATTCTTTGAGGTATAGTGATTTCTCTATCCCTGAAATTACTTCGTGAAGTGCCGTTTCCGTGGATTTTCCTTTCCGGTAGGCATGTTGTGCTCCTGACAACAATTGAGAATTTATGGTTGTTCTCAGTTGTCGCCCGACGAGTCTCTCAAAGGTTTTGAGAAGGAAGGATGATAGACTGATTGGTCTAAAGTCCTTTGGTGTCGAGTGCGAGGCTTTACCTGCTTTAGGGATGACGACTGTTTTTGCCTTAAGCCAAGCGTGTGGTATTCTCCCCACTACCAGTATCTTCTTAAAGATACATCGCAGCCAGTTGATGGCCGTGTCTCCGGCTTTTTGTAATTGGGCCGGAATGATCTGGTCCAGACCAGGGGATTTGAACGGATGAAAACTGTTTATTTCCCAGTTTATGTTCCGTTTTGAGAAGATATGCTTCATTGAGGTGATCGAACCCTAACTAGGGAAGTGAGTCGGTCCATTGATGGAGCACCCTGGAAAATGAGTGTCCAGTAGAATGTGCAGGAACTCCTCACTAGAGTTAGTCCACGTACCATAGCTTTTCTTTAGGTATCCCACCGAAGGGGTCGTTTTGGAGAGGATCTTGCGCAGTCTTGCAGCTTCCGACGTTACCTCGATTTCAGAACAAAATCTTTGCCACGAGGCCCTTTTTGCCTGTCTAACTTCTTTTTTGTATAGGGCCAGACTATTTTTGTAATCTGCCCAGTGTTCTTCCTCGTTAGCGCTTTTGGCCCTATTGTTGGTTTAATGGGGATGCTGCCGTGAGTTTTCTTGTATCTTTAAAATTGTATACGCCACAGACTTTCGTCCTTTGTGGGAGCGGAAGGGGGCGGGGCGAAATTTTGAAATACATTTGGAGTAGTGTGATCATACAGGAGACTGGATACAAAATTTGGTTGCTCTAGCTTTAATAGTCTCTGAGATATAGGCGCAAATGAAGACGGACGGACAGACGGACAGACGAACGGACGGACAGACGGACGGACGGACAGACAGACATGGCTATATCGACTCGGCTATTGATGCTGATCAAGAATATATATACTTTATGGGGTCGGAAACGCTTCCTTCTGGGCGTTACACACATACGTTATCAGCAAAAATCTATTATACCCCTATACCTATGCCAAGTACCGGGTATAAATTTTAAAGTACAAACGGTGGTCTATTTATTGCATTTTAATAATACTGTTTGTGTGTTTGTACAATCGCAAAGCGTCGCAGTGTCTTTTCGGTTGACTTCTTTCGATTTAACCGCTACGTACAAATACACGTACATACATGCGTACAGACATCAGCTTGCAATTGCACATACACGCAACGCTTGGTAAAGGTTCTTGGGCACCAGCGGCTGATTTTTCGGGCGTTCGTTAACCTTGCTCGCTCTGTGCTTGCATCGGTTATATATTAGTTTGTGTGTGCGTGCGCTCGCGCCAAATTTACCGCTTGCTCTCTTCTCCCCCGTTTTGGCATACCATACAGGTCAGGCTTGGTTCGAGCGCATGTATTACTTTCGTCTTGTGCGTGCGCTCGCGCCAAGTTTTCTCACTTACTCTTTAATCCACCGCACCCCGCATTCTACTCCTGTTGCCCACAAAGTGGCAGCAGTGAGCATCGGGCTTGCTTACTTTCGGTCGCTTTGACCGCTTTCGTTTTTTTGTTCACATATTGCGCCAGGGCGTGTGTGTGTTCGAGTAAGCAAACTTGGCGTTTTCGGCATATAACAGCGGTGCGTGTGCGAGGGTAGCTTGAAAAGTTTGTTGAACTTTGGGTACGTTGTTGAAGGTAGTTCCTGTCTCTCATTTTAATTATGTCTGAGTCCGATAGGCCAACAGTGAAATGGCCAACAGCTGAACGGCCAACAGTACCTAAAACAAATACCAAGTTGGAATTATGTCAACAAAGGTTTGACAAATTCAGGGCTGATATTGCACGCGTGCAAACAGCCTTTAGATTAAAGCAAATTTCATCGGACAAAACTGAATTAGCTTGTCGCCTAGAACTTATAGAGGGTTATATCGATAAGGCTATGAACCTACAGGCAGAGTTAGACATTTTGACTCCAACCAATGAAAGTATACGGCCGTTGGAGGATCTGTGCGTCGTAACTAGGTTAGGTTAGGTTACAGCGGCTGCCAGACTCACTGGGAGCCTAGCACACCTAGGTCGTTTCCGGCCCGTTGTGATACAGCAGGAAATCTACCCCTTCTCGCATTGTGAGACCTAAGGTCAACAGTTGTCCCAGCCTGCAGCTCTTATGAAGTTAGCTATCTTTCTGGGACATATGGTGGACATTGCCGAAATGTCTGCTATGGAGGGCGAGCCCAAGTGCTGTAGCCTTCTTCTGCTGAGAGCTTTGCTGTAGCTTTCTTCTGCTGAGAGCTGGTCATGAGCAGTACAAGTGTTCCACCGTTTCCTCCTCTTCCTTGTCTCTGCAGCTACGGCAAAAGTCATTGAATGGGGCGCCCAGTCTATTAGCGTGGGAACCTATTAGCCAGTATGACTGCGCTGCACCTTCGTCTGCCGAGCTTGCATAGCTCCGAGGTGCGCTTCCTGTCTATGGTTGGCCATGTTTGCCGAGTTATTCGACAACGTGGAGCTGATTGCCAGTTGTTGTCTATTAGTTGCTTATATTGCTCTTTTATTATTAGCCTACATGTGGCCATCGGCATACGAGTATCCTCCTTGTCTTGGAGAAGGGGGATTGTAGTGCCATGTCTGGCCAGCTCGTCTGCAATACAGTTGCCCTCGATGTCCCGGTGGCCCAGGACCCATATGAGGCTGATGCCATCTGTACCCTTTCTTTTCCAGCAAGGGCTAGGCTTTGGAGGCACAGAATGGCATCAAGCGCATCATTTGGAGTGGTGCGAAGAGCTCCGCTGATGCAAAGTGCGGCTGTTCGTTGAACTTTGTCAAGTTGTCTGGTGATCGTCTTTTTTGATAGGGCCGGCCACCACACTGTAACTCCATAAAGTATTATTGGTCTAACTACCGCTAGATATATCCATTGGACTATACTTGGGTTCATTCCCCATTTCAAGCCAATAGCTTTTTTGCAAGTGTAGAGGGCTATTGTGGCCTTCTTCACTCTGTCTTTGATGTTCAGGTTCCAATTTAGCTTCCTGTCAATTACCAGCCCTAAGTAACTGGCACTGTCGCTAAAGGAGAGCCTGCATCCGTTTAGTGTGGGGGGGTTTAGAGACGGAATCTTGTATTTGCTTGTAAATAGCACAAGTTCTGTCTTTGAGGGATTAACTCCAAGACCTCGCGATTCTGTCCACCTTGACAGTTTCGCGAGCTTTGCGGTCATTAAGTCGCAGAGTGTTTGAGGGTATTTGCCCGAGAAGATAATTGCTACGTCGTCAGCGTATGCCACGACTTTGCAGCCCCGCCCCCTTCCAGGTCACATAGAATCTTGTTGACTGCTATGTTCCATAGAAGGGGGGATAGGACACCACCTTGCAGTGTGCCTCTAGTGACATACTTTGTCTGAGTGGACGATCCCATCGATGATGTCACCGTCCTGCATGTGAGCAATTGATCAATGAGCATCACCAAGTGACGATCCACCCCAAGGTCAGTCAGCGCTTCCGTAATGGCACCGGGTATGACGTTGTTGAAAGCTCCCTGGATATCTAGAAAGGCGATTAGAGAGTATTCTTTGAGGTATAGTGATTTCTCTATCCCTGAAATTACTTCGTGAAGTGCCGTTTCCGTGGATTTTCCTTTCCGGTAGGCATGTTGTGCTCCTGACAACAATTGAGAATTTATGGTTGTTCTCAGTTGTCGCCCGACGAGTCTCTCAAAGGTTTTGAGAAGGAAGGATGATAGACTGATTGGTCTAAAGTCCTTTGGTGTCGAGTGCGAGGCTTTACCTGCTTTAGGGATGACGACTGTTTTTGCCTTAAGCCAAGCGTGTGGTATTCTCCCCACTACCAGTATCTTCTTAAAGATACATCGCAGCCAGTTGATGGCCGTGTCTCCGGCTTTTTGTAATTGGGCCGGAATGATCTGGTCCAGACCAGGGGATTTGAACGGATGAAAACTGTTTATTTCCCAGTTTATGTTCCGTTTTGAGAAGATATGCTTCATTGAGGTGATCGAACCCTAACTAGGGAAGTGAGTCGGTCCATTGATGGAGCACCCTGGAAAATGAGTGTCCAGTAGAATGTGCAGGAACTCCTCACTAGAGTTAGTCCACGTACCATAGCTTTTCTTTAGGTATCCCACCGAAGGGGTCGTTTTGGAGAGGATCTTGCGCAGTCTTGCAGCTTCCGACGTTACCTCGATTTCAGAACAAAATCTTTGCCACGAGGCCCTTTTTGCCTGTCTAACTTCTTTTTTGTATAGGGCCAGACTATTTTTGTAATCTGCCCAGTGTTCTTCCTCGTTAGCGCTTTTGGCCCTATTGTTGGTTTAATGGGGATGCTGCCGTGAAAGCCGTGCTGTATGCTTTAGTGAACCTGTTCACTAGGCGATTTAGGTCATCCTCTGTGTTCAGGCAGATTGGTGCCTTGGAGGGAAGAAGTCACTCCATTACTGAGACATATTTTTCCCAGTTGGCTTTCCTAGGGTTAGCAAAGACAGTAAGTTTTGGGCTCTCGAGAGATAGTGTAGTCTCGATGTACCTGTGGTCCGAAAAGGAATGGTCCCCCAGAACTTTCCAGTTCTTTACTATGTCTGACAATCTGTGAGACACTAATGTTAGATCAATTACCTCTTGTCTATTCTTAATTATAAACGTAGAATCCTTGTCCCGATTGCAGATGAGGAGATTAGAGTTTAGGATGAAGCTGAATATTGACTCACCCCTTACATTTGTGTCCGAACGCCCCCATTGGGTGTGGTGGGCGTTGGCGTCGCAGCCTATTACAAGGCCTATATCCGACCTTTCGCTATCTCTGGTGAGCTTGCGAACTAGGTCACCGGGAGGATCGCTTTCCTCATGAGCCATGTAGGACGACATCAGCCTTATGTGAGAACCTTGTAGCTCAAGGCTTGCCGCTGTGTTGTCACCATTGCTAAAGTTGTGGAGCAGAAAGATGCTTAAGTGCTTCCTTGCAAGAATGCAGGTACGGATTTTACCTTCTTTCTGAGCTACAATAAGCTTGTGCTCCTTCGTCGCTAATCCGCAGACCTTATCTCCTACTACCCAAGGCTCTTGGATCAGGACTACATCTGCTTCGCTCGCTTCCAAGAGGAGAATAAGGGATGCTGCGGATGCTGCTTTACAGTGGTGGAGATTTATCTGTAGGAGTCTTAGGGACATCGACAGAGTTCTCCACCACTGTGTTGTCGGCGTCTGAGTCGTCCTCGATAGTGTCGTCGCGACACATCGCCTCGAACTCGCGCATTAGAGCCGTGTCGGAGGAGTAACCGTCATGGGCTGGCTCTAGGTCGTCATCGGGTGCTTCGATCTCCGCGGCAATGTCCTGCTCGACTGGGTTGTCGACAGGACGTGCCTTGGCCGCTGAATCCGACTTGTACACCTTGATGCTCACCGCACTGAAGCCAAAGTTTAGTTCTCTGTTTTTGGCCTCAATTGGAGCTAGAGACTTCTTGTTGAGGACGAGCACAGCCTGGTACATCGGGCCTTGAGTCGCCTCAACCTTTACTACCCTCCAATCGGAGGTGGGTACCTCCGGGTTGCACTGCTGCAACATTTTTAAGATGCGCTCCGGCTCCTTTATGGTGGCGGGCACAAAAACTCTCGCTCTAGGCCTACTGGGCACCTCGCTCCAGTCGACTGCGACGAGCTTCGCCCCTGGGTATTACCTCTCCGACTTGCGCTACCGCTGCTTTATAGAGCTGGACGGAGCGCTCGTCTTCGCAGGCTATGATCTTGATACAACCCTGGTACCACCCCATGTCTTTACAGACTGGAGGGCGGCCGGGTTGCTTGTCCAGTAGATCGAAGCAGTGGTCGGCCAGTGCCACTTCCACCCACTTCCACTGGTTCCTGGGGATCTTGGAGTCCACGCTGCCTTTATCCAGGATGCGGATCAGCGTCCTCTCCTTGTCGATCTGCGCGAATGACACGTTCGGCAGCACTCTGGAGCGCTTCGAAGCCGGTCCAGGAGTCTCCTGTGAGCGCTACCTTTTCGGTCGCGGGGCTGTCGTCTTCGGCGGGGCAACCCTCTTCGGTGCCTCTTTGCCGAAGTTGGTCTGCACCTTTGATGCCCATTCGACCTTTTTCAGCCACTGGTCGGTCGGGCTGGACATCGTGCTCGCATTTTGCCGACGGAGTATGTTGCCAGCACTCCTCCTCTCGGCATACGTGAAAACTTTGGCTTGGGCGCTAGTCGATGGCACCTCGCTCCCAGCAGCCTTACCAGCAGGCAGAGCAGCCGCAGGGTTGCAGAGCCACTCTTCCAAGGTATCGGCTTTGGTCGGCAATTTGCCACCCACCCCAGAACTGGGATGGGACCCCTTCAGGTTCGCCCTAGTGCTTACACCGCGCTGGTTTTACCAGCTATCTCGAGGGTCAGGCCAGGCCTTTGGGCCGATGCCTTTTCCTGTATGGGATTGCTCCCAGTTGGCAGTTGGGGAGCGCCAGACTCATTTTTGTTTTATTTAAAATGTTCTCCATAATAAATCCCACGGTTTGCAAAGAAAGGGGCGGTCCGCCCGGGCAGAGATTCACGTTGCCCGGATAAGGCATCATTAGAACAGGGGGTTGCCAAGTCCCTGAGCTCGTCGTAACTAAAGCATTGTTTATAAATGCAATTAAACCAAGATCCGACACACATATGCAGCATGACTACTCAGTAAATCCAAGCTTCGACACACACATGCAACATGACTGCTTAATGAATTCGAGCCAGCGATCGCTGCTACCGAATAAGCGTTTGCCGAAGTTTAGTGGCAAATATTCGGAATATAAAAATTTCATTTGCTTCTTTGACAAACGTAGAAACCATATATTCATATGGTCATGGAAAATGTCGTCCATGTGAGCAAATATCGGTTTGAGGAGCAGCTTGACTATTATAAGCTGCCGTCTTGAGAAGACTGTGCTAAGTTGTGCTATTATTGTCCGTCGTTTAGTGCAATTTCCATCATGCAACGTTTTGAGTATGCTAAAACTCAAAAACTGTGTCTCAATTGTTTGACCACGGGACATACAGTATCAAGCTGCAAGGCGGCGAAGTGTCGAGTGTGCTCAAATCCTCACCATTCGCTCCTTCATCGGTACACTGCATCAGTGCAAGGTGAAGCAGCGGCACTTCAAGCCTCAACGTCAGAGGCATACGTAGGTCACGTGCTCAATGCGGTTCAAGTCGTTCTGGCTATCAAAGATAGATTCGGACAGTTGCATCCAGCAAGAGCTTTGCTCGATAGTGGCTCTCAAATAAATTTGATGTCTGAGAGCCTAGCACAGAGGCTTTGGCTTAAACGTGAGCCAACTTCCCTTTCTATCGCAATGGTGGGTGGTGCAACCACCGATAGTAAAACTAAGGTTTGTGCATCGATACATTCTCGTTTGAATTCCCACACGTTTTCCGCTGAGTGTTTGGTACTAAAGTCAATTTCCACATCTCAGCCTGGGCAATTTCTTTCCACATCGAGCTGGAAAACCACAAAAATATTAAGTTGGCAGATCCCGAATTCCATAAGCCAGTTAGGTGGATGTTTTATTGGGAGTGAAGTGTTTTATGGGTTATCGTGCGCTGGTTAAATAACACTAGTCGACACGACTTTTCCGCTGTCTCCAAAAATGACTTTTTCTGATAGATTTTGATGTTTAAAAATTTTGAAGAATGTTTTTTTTTTTTTCATGGAGTAGTTTTTTTTTTAAGAATTTTTTAAAAATCTGGTATTTTTTGTCATAGGTAGTGCTTATATTTTTCACATAACTCTCGTTTCATACAACTGGTTGTATTGAACTTTGCAGTTAAAAAATGCTGATAAATGCAGCTATAAATCCGACTCAGACACTTTGTAGCAAAAACTTAACGTCTGGCAGATATTAAGCTTCCAAATTGAAATTTCATCATTTTTTTCGGTATTTTTTATCCGAAGTTTTGGTTTTGAAACTTCTGGAAAAATGGAAAAAAAAATAAATGAATGCCTTGATTTTTGGTTTTAGATAGACACATTAATTAGGCGTCGTTTAAGGTACCGCTTATAAAAATATAAAATCAAACGGCTAAGTTATAGCCGTTTGACCAAAACGACCCAAATCTCATTTTATCTGAAAAAATACCGTCCGGTACGTTTTTGGTCCAACTTCCAAAATGGGATTGCAAAAAACAAAAAGGACCTGTAATTTTGGTTTTACCGAGTCTTAGGTATTTATATATATCGGATATATATCCTACCTGGTCATATTTATTTGGGGTGTAAATGTTGTGGACAGTTTTATTCCTTATTCCTTATACCTAAGCCTTGGTGAGGATAAATATACATAAATACCTGTTAGGGTCAAATGTTGACCTTTTTCCTTCACAGGTGCTGGTCCCGCAGATATTTGACCTTTCTTCTTCAAGCTATTCATAAAAAACTCTGTACCTATAGTATCCCTGCCTCAGTGTAGTTCTGACTTCCAGCAGAATACGATCGTGTGTTTTCGAAAAATACCACTTGTTTCTAATTGAAATGGACAACTCAAGCCGGTCAACTTCATGTGCTGGCCCCCAAATTCGAAAACTACTAAAAGATGGTGGATTTGAAAATATTTTATCTACGAATGAAAAAGCAGCCTGGAACTCGTTCCGACTGGTTACAACAAATTTTCTTGGTAACAGAAAGATGATTACGTTAATATCGTTCAAGACCTACTTAAGAATTATGAACAAATTGGAGCCAACATTTCACTCAAAAACCATTTCCTGCACTCCCACTTAGACTTTTTCCGCCAAACCTTGGGGATGTTAGTGATGAACACGGAGAGAGATTTCACCAACAATTAAAAGCTATGGAACGACGGTATCTAGGTGTTTGGAATTAAAATATGTTGGGCGACTATGTGTGGACTCTCATAAAAGAATCTGACTTAAATGACAAAAGAAGACAGACAAACCATTTTAAAAATAGTAACAAGCAATAACAATAAAAATATTTAAGTATCATAACACTTAAATAAATTCAAGTATTTTTCGGTATTTTTTCCGATAAAATGAGATTTGGGTCGTTTTGGTCAAACGGTTATAACTTAGCCGTTTGATTTTATATTTTTATAAGCGATACCTTAAACGACGCATAATTAATGTGTCTATCTAAAACCAAAAATCAAGGCATTCATTTATTTTTTTTTCCATTTTTCCAGAAGTTTCAAAATCAAAACTTCGGATAAAAAATACCGAAAAAAATTATGAAATTTCAATTTGGAAGCTTAATATCTGCCAGACGTTAAGTTTCTGCTACAAAGTGTCTGAGTCGGATTTATAGCTGCATTTATCAGCATTTTTTAACTGTAAAGTTCAATACAACCAGTTGTATGAAACGAGAGTTATGTGAAAAATAGAAGCACTACCTATGACAAAAAATACCAGATTTTTAAAAAATTCTTAAAAAAAAAACTACTCCATGAAAAAAAAACCATAATTCTTAAAAAAATTTTAAATCTCCCAATCTATTAGAAAAAGTCATTTTTGGAGACAGCGGAAAAAAAAAGTTGAAATTTGTCGAGTAGTGTAATTGTTGAATTGTTACTGGTAAATGTACTGGACAAGCGCCTCGGCAACAGTGTAATGGGAGTTCGGTAGCTCGTTAGTAAACCGTTTTTGGGAATTAGATCAATGTCCAATTGAGTCGAAGACTGTTCGCCAAACGGCTGAACAACAGTCCTGTGAGTTGTACTTCGCAAAAACGGTACACCAATTGTCTTCCGGTCGCTTCCAAGTCAAACTTCCCTTTAAGACCGACCCTAAAGTTCTTGGCCTGTCCTTTCAAACTGCTGAAAGTCGTTTTTTGCAACTTGAGCGCAAGCTGTCAAGGGATGACACTCTCAAAAGTATGTACCATGACTTCATGAAAGAGTATTTGGATTTGGGGCATATGTCCATTCTGAAGTCTGCCCCTCTAGAACAGCATTATTATATTCCTCATTAATGCGTTCTCAGACCTGAGAGTACCTCAACCAAACTTCGTGTTGTGTTCGATGCTTCCAGCAAAACATCAACAGCAGTTTCTCTGAACGAAACACTAATGGTGGTGCCGACTATTCAGAGGGAGTTGTATTCAACATTGGTCATCTTTCTGCTAAGCAAATATGCCTTAACTGCCGACATTTCGAAAATGTACAGGCAGATAAACGCTTCTGAGGAAGACAGAGACTTCCAACTTGTCTTGTGGAGAGAAAACGCTTCACAAAACATACAGGCATACAGGTTGAATACTGTTACATATGGTACAGCGTCAGCACCATTTCTGACTGTACGTTGCTTATTCGAATTGGAAAATTACATCCCATTGGTGCGAAAGTGATTCACAATTATTTTTATGTCGACGATATGCTGGCAGATGCAGACAGTTTACAATTTACAAGAACTGGACACGATTTGCAGCCAGGTTCGTGATATATTGAATTCAGGAGGATTTCCATTGGCCAAGTGGGCCTCCAATTGCCCGACTCGATCTGTTAAAAGCGAGTAAATCAGCATCAAAATTGATGAGCAAAGCTCTGTTAAGACGCTTGGAATGCGCTGGGCACCTCAAGAGGATGTGGTTAAATGCCATCTGGACGTATATAGCTTTGCCTCCCTGAACCCAGCAAAACGGAATATATTGTCAATAGCCTCTCGTTTGTTTGACCCTCTTGGTTTGTTGTGTACAATTGTCACTAAGGCAAAAATGTTATTGCAGGACTTATGGAGGCTAAAAGTAGATTGGAATGAGGCTATTCCTATGAGTCTACACAATGCATGGGATAAGTTCACCACTACCTTGCGGGATTCGCACAAAATTTCAATCCCTCGGTACGTGTGTTTGACGTTGTACCAAAGGGTTCAAATTCACGGCTGTGCTGACGCATCCAGTCACGCCTTTGGTTGTTGCATATACGTAAGAACATGCAACAACGAAGACGTTCGCGTTTCATTGCCCACGGCAAAGTCTAGGGTAGCTCCGCTGAACGTCGAAACAATACCCCGGTTAGAGCTTTGTGCAGCACTATTGCTGGCCAAGCTCTGGCAACAAGTGTCGAACACGATATTGTGAGTTCAATGGGCCACATTTTTTTAATGGCAGAAAAAGATCGATGGCCTCAACTTCATCAGTTCGGGATAGCAACAGAAGTTAAAACTTCTGAAGACAAGAAAAATGAATCTGTATGTGCGCTTGGGGTATCTGACGCCGAATCTAATTGCATTGTGCAATTAATTAACCGTCAATCAAGATTATCTAAGCTGGTCCGTATAATAGCTTACGTGCTTCGATTTTGTTTCAAGCAGCTTAGAGGTGATTCGCATATTGTATTTGCGTCAGATGGAAACATTGCATTCTTAAAGCTGATCGCAGTTAAACAAAGCACAAAATACAGCAATGAGTACAGATTGTTTAAAAAATCGGCAGTGTTTGGAGGGGGCGGATCACCAGGTATTAGCACTCACAAGCCAGTCAAATGAAACCAACGCGTCTATGCATTCCACTTCATGCACTTAAGTTTATTTTCGGTTATTCAGGTATAGTAGGTAATAACAAAAGGTATGTAGAGGCGAGAATTCGTATGTATGTAATGAAATGAAATGTAATGTATGTACGAAAGACGTCGAACGATCGTAACGGGGGTGGGCGCGCAACTGAAAAACCCCGCTCAAGCTAGTGGCCGCCCGAGCTCTGGGCGGCTCTCCTGAGTGCCGTGTGCAAGAGCGTACGTGAGTGAGTCGGGCGCGATGCGCTCTCCAGAGCGCTCTCCACAGTGCGCTGCGGAAGTTAGCGGCTGCCCTGAACATCCTCCCCCCCTTGCAGGATTGCAAAGTATAATTGAGGGTTTTGTTTAATAAAAGAGGGTCTACGGATGGCGGCGCTATCCCTGGATGCTGGGATGCTGAAACCCACGGTGACCCTGCTGCATTTCCTCCGAAAGGCTGGCTGGCGGGAGTACGAGGGCGGCGTTCAGCTCGGGACGCAGGAGATGGCGACGAAGATGCTGAGGCTGAGCGGGCTGAACGACGAGACGCGGGTATGTGAAGTAGCGTGTGGTGATTCTTGCCACACTCCCTGCACAGCCCGCCACTGCGACAATCACCGCCGGAATGCTGATGAGCCAGGCAGTTTGTGCAGTACTTATTTGTAAGTACGGCTCGGAGCCTCTTCACAGGGCTCAACCGTAGAAAGTGGTGGCAGGTCCGTAGCGGATGGACTCCTGGGCAGACTCGGCATCGGTAGGAGTTCAGACCGCAAGCGCGTCGGCGCTCAATGATACGGTCGGCGCGGGACTGTGGGCCCAAGGCTGGATGCGGAAATCTAGGATGAGATGAAGGTGTCGACGAAGCATTAATACGAGAGTTGTAACGGGTTAAAGGCCCACCTTGGGCAATGGACATTGTCACGTGGTTACATGTAACTGAGTTGAGGTTTGGGCTTGAACTCGGCACGGAGTTGTGATCAGTGTGAAACAGTGATTATTACGGATGTCATCCCGTCGGTCAACCG
The DNA here is from genome assembly GCA_037356375.1 of Drosophila affinis. NCBI lineage: Eukaryota > Metazoa > Arthropoda > Insecta > Diptera > Drosophilidae > Drosophila > Drosophila affinis. The sequence goes on from JAZHFB010000003.1 coordinate 22,435,783, forward strand.
TTGGAGAGCGTCCTAGCAATTCTGCGGAGAAGGCCGGTAGAGGATTGCTTTTGTCGCCTCGAGAGCCCGCATCTCTTACCCTTTGGATAGGTACTCTAGACACCTGACTCGAAAAGGACACAACCTGGGGGGCTCTCTGAACGGCCGTATTAGACACTGGCCCAGAGAGCACCCAACCGAAAACTGTTTCTTGCCCGAGGAGAGAGCCACATATGTTCGTCTGTAAGCCGCATGACAGTACGGATGGTAGAAGGTCAGCTCCGATCAGGACATCGATTGGTGAGCTCTCGAAAAATTTAGGATCCGCCCACGGAAGGCTAGGCAGATCTCTCAGCATATTTTGGGAGATCGGATGCGAGGGAATATTCGCTGCCACCTCCGGAATAACGTAAGCTGTAACGTTTATTTTTAACCCCGACATAGTCGGAGAGCGGATGGAAAAATTGCAAAGCTTTTTTGACTGAGCGGATACAGTATGATTAATGCCGGAGACCTGTGCCTGGATAGGTTGGAATGGCAGTTTGATCATGCTGACTAGACGTTCCGTAATGAACGTGGCCTCGGAGCCAGAGTCGATCAAAGCGCGGGCGCGAAAATTGGCCCCCAGATGGCAAATATTAATCATAGCCGTGCTCAGGAGGACTGCACTTGTACTGGAAGCGAAATAAGCCTGAACGTTGGACAAGGATTCGGAAGAACTCGGATGTTGTACGAATGTGGAAGTCGGCTCGTTGGAACTTGGATTGCCACGGTGCAGCAGCGTGTGTCATAGCACGAGTCGTACATGGCTTGGATCTCTAGTTGGGTGCCAGGATCCTCGTCAACCGACGCCATTGAACAGGCCTCGAATTCAGAATCGACCTTTGCCCACATGCTCTGTAAGCGGTCTCTACGGACCTGAGCGATAGCGGGGGATGGCGTGCTGGTACCGGAAGCGGTAAAACGGTCTTTCAAACTGGTCAGCCTGCCGATGGCTGCTACCAATTTCGCACGTGCGGAGATGAATGCTGTTTGGGCCATTGGAGAAGTGTGTCGAGAGCTGATGGGGCTGGTAGGTGGAAGAGCTGGTACCTTTAGCGTGACTGGCGAAGGGAACAGGACCGATTTGCTCTTTGCCGCGGAACTTGTACTCGGCTTAGGCGTAGCGGGTAACTTTATCGGTTTAGTCACCGAGGTAGGTGTGCCTGGGGCGGAACCACCGCGTGGTGTCCTACTACCTGTAGCGGGCCCTGGCAAAAGTTTTTTGCTGTCCTCGTCACCCGTGGGTATGTTCTGACCTCACCCGCTGAGAACAACGAAACGGAAGCGGAAGTGTCGGGTGGATGGACACGGAAAATGGACCCAAAAATTCTTTGGTATTGACTTGTTGGCAAGTCGGAAGCGCTTGGGTATACTATGGCGAACGGGCGCTAATATTGGGAGTCGGTGGCAAGTGACACCCAAAAACAATATACCCGCCGAAAGTAGGGTAGCGCGTCACTGGACAAGCCACCACCGAAAACGATACACCCTAAAAATACAGGGTAGCGAGTCGTTTGGCGCTCCGTTATGCGCAAGAGCGGCGCCGATAATCTGCTCTCCCAACAAAAACAACGCGCGCTACGGTGGCGAGGCGAACGCGAAAACGAGCAAATGCAGGCTCCGCTATTGCTGCTTGTATGTATGGATGTACATAGGTGCGGGGAGGTGTGGATATACAGACGCAAGAATATGCAGCTAATATATATATGTATGCGGGTATGGAAAAAATAAGTGAAGATTCGGATAGATGGTTTATATTGTAGGTGGAAATATGTATGGGCAAGAATATGCAGTTTTATGTGTATATATTTCGGATAAAAATCTATATATCTATATGATGCGCAAGGATATGCGGTTGGGATATATAGATATGTGCAAGGATATGCAGTTGTGATATACTATATGGATGTAGGTGCATTTAATTGCGGATTAGTACATATATGTACATATGTAGACGCAAGAATATGCAGTCAATATGTATGTATATACATACGTGAGTGTGCGGATATGGATAAATGCGGGCAAGAATATGCAGTCAAATATATATGGACGTAGGTACGCTTAAGTGCGGATTAGTACATATACATATATATATGTATATAGGCTCAAGAATATGCAGCCAATATATATGTATGCGGATATCAACAAATGCGGACAAGAATATGCCGTTTGGAATTGGACGGAAAAACACACGATCACGGCACTTCACTGGTGTTTTGTACGTGGTACTTATCTTGGTTCCCCTGATAGAGTGATCCGCCTATGCTTGCTGGGGTGCGCTTCTCCTTGTTGGTGAAGATCCGGCTCGAAGGACCAATGTTTGGAGGGGGCGGATCACCAGGTATTAGCACTCACAAGCCAGTCAAATGAAACCAACGCGTCTATGCATTCCACTTCATGCACTTAAGTTTATTTTCGGTTATTCAGGTATAGTAGGTAATAACAAAAGGTATGTAGAGGCGAGAATTCGTATGTATGTAATGAAATGAAATGTAATGTATGTACGAAAGACGTCGAACGATCGTAACGGGGGTGGGCGCGCAACTGAAAAACCCCGCTCAAGCTAGTGGCCGCCCGAGCTCTGGGCGGCTCTCCTGAGTGCCGTGTGCAAGAGCGTACGTGAGTGAGTCGGGCGCGATGCGCTCTCCAGAGCGCTCTCCACAGTGCGCTGCGGAAGTTAGCGGCTGCCCTGAACAGGCAGTAGTAGCTCCGATGCTGCAGTCCTTTAGTCCATTTAAAATTTGTCTCAGACTTTTCCACTGACGCTTTTTAAATGTACTCAAAAGGTTCGTTGGGAGACGAGGGCTGCCGGAGAAGATCTTCAGCGACAACGCAACGAACTTCGTGGGAGCGAGCAACGTGCTGAGGGAGCTCCAAGCGGCATTTCTCCAGAGAAAGGAGGAACTACAAGAGTACGCAGAGGGCACCACACTTCAGCGGGCTGTGGGAAGCAGCAGTAGCAGCAGTATTAGTAGTATTAGTAGTATTAGTAGTAGTAGTAGTTGTACGTAGTAGTTCTTTATTTAATTTAAACTAAAACTAAGCTGTTTGGTACCATTCGTACGAAGGCAAAACAAGTATATTAATTATTAAATTAAAATCCGAACTTTTCTGTAGGCGTGGCATGGATGCCGTTCGCCCTGTTTCTGCTTGTCGATATCGCCTACTGTTGTCGTCTTTAGAACCGCTTCCTCAGAATGTCCTCTCTGTAGTGCAACATTTCCCTGACGAAAAGGTCGAGCTCATTCCAGCCCGTTGGCGTTGGACTTCCGTAATATTGTGTTCGCAACTCCTTTAGGATAAGGCATATCGCCGAAAAGTGCAAAATGTACTCCTGCGCGTGCATATTGCACAGAGTGCATTCTGTTGCAGCGACACTTCTATACGGCGACGCGTGAAGTGGCAGCGTTTCCCTCGGAAAATGAGGGCTATGTGTTTGGCATCTATAGTATCTATAAAATAGTTATGAACTCCTAGGTTATGGTCAAGGCAGCTGTATAGGCGCCTCGATGCGTTTGCTCTATGTAGCCACATTTGTCTGTGCGCTTCGTCTGTGGCTTGAACGATCTGGTCTTACCAAGTCCTCCAACTTGTTGGGTTTTGGACATCTTCTGGAACTCCTCGATCATTTGCCATCGTCTCCCAGTTCGCAATGAAGTCAATTTTCTGGGCCGTAAGATACCGGAGTACTCCCTTTTTTACTTTACCTTAGAAAGTTGATATGCAATGACTGCACCATCAAGTGGCCCAAGCGACATCAGCCGATGGCTGTTACGCGCGGATCCCAGGCAAGAACGCAGCCCACCTCCCGCACCACCGACCGAGGGGCGCTGCCGCATAACGCGCGACTCGTTAACCGAAACGATCGCGGTCATGCATGAAAGATAGGTGTTAGACTAGTGTTCGAGGAAAAGTAGAACTAATCTAACTAAAGAAACGAAGTAATTACTAATTACGGGAAAGATATAAGAGTATCAGTAATTTAAGACTAGGAAGGGGGCTAGTGGTAGATATAATATGAAAGAGGAAATTATAATCCGAGCATAGGACCCTAAATGGTTCATGCAAGGAGTAATTCGATCTACAAAGCGGAAGAAACAACGGTGTATAGTTCCTAGTGCTTCTAATAGGAATCGTGAAGTTTATGAGGCTCAACAGGTCAGGGCTATCCACGTCACCCTTGATCAAGTTGTGCACAAAAATCACACCAAGCATTTTCCTACGATTAGCTAAAGTTGGAAGGTTTATTAAAAGCAATCTATTAGAGTAAGACGGCAGTCTCACACCTGCATCCCAGCTGAGGCCGCGAAGAGCAAAGTAAAAAGAGTAAAAAGTTTTTCTGAACTGATTCTATACGGTCCTGATGTACGTTGTACTGACGGCACCACACACAAGAGCTGTATTCTAAAATCGGACGAACCAGAGAGGTGTAGAGAGTCTTTGTTATATAGGGGTCGTCAAATTCCTTTGACCACCTCTTTATAAACCCAAGCACGCCCATGGCCTTATTCTATCTAATAGAATCTAATAGACTCGGCACAGTACCTGAGTACACAGCCGGGAACTCCGTCCGGACCCGGTGAGAACACCGGCTTTACTGTTCGTAGATCGTGAAGCAACGAGCTTTCATTTAGCAAAGGACTGAAAATGCCGTTCGATTTCGGTAAACCATATGGATACGGCTGACCAGAGTAAACGTCCTGCGAATAAGTAGTTTGGAAAAATGAACAGGCATGACAGCTTGCGCAGTACTTTAAAAATCTGCTAGTACAGGACAAGCAAGCTATACAGCACTTCTTTGCTCTTCCATACAACGTTAATAGAGAACTGGACCGTGAAATATCGAAGGGGGAAGTAAAAATAGCAGTGAGCAAGAGCAAGAACTGCAAAGCCCCTGAAGTCGACAGGATACGCTCGGAATTTTTAAAAAATGCACTAAAGAAATTTATTGATAGCTTTACAAAGGTATTCAACAGAATTTGGAACACAGAAAATATACCAGAAAGCTTTCGGCAAAGCATTATTTTTCCGAAATATAAAAAAGGAAAAGCCAGTGATGCAGCGAACTATAGGTCGATATCCTTCCTTACTTCGACCATGAAGGTGTTCGCATCAATATTCCTCTCGCTCCAGACTGAATGGGCAAGTTGTAAAGTGCTCAGCGAATACCAAGCGGGGCTTAGAAGAGGCTATAGTACAGTGGACAGCATTTTCGTACTGGTGGCGATAGCCAAATAGTACAGGAGGCAAAATCCGAAAGGTGTACACCTACTTCATAGATTTCAAGGCGGCTTTCGACACCATCGACAGACAAACAGCAGCATGTAAACTCAGCATGTCTGGAATGTCAACAAAAATATTGAACATATTCGGTCTCTAGACCGATAACACGGCAGCGGTCTGGAACGGCAACAGTCTGTCCGAGCGTTTCCCATGCAACATTGGGGAGATGCAAGGATGCCTACTAGTTCCACTGCTATTTCCCCTGTACGTAGACGATATAGCATCGGTGCCGTCAGGAGGAACGGAGAATGTCAAGGTTGTTATGTATGCAGATGACATTGTGATTATGGCAGAATCGTCCACCATGCTGCAAAACATGATCGAAGCCATGCAAAATTATTGTGAAACGTGGGGCCTGATCATTAATTCAGATAAAACCAAAGTCATGGGTTTAAAGGACGGCAGAGGCCGCTCCCTACAAAACGAATATTGGACGCTAAATGGAGAGACACTGAGAGAAACTGAGCCTCGAAAGACATACAAAATGAAATGGTGGACGCAAAGGTAGCTTTAAATTGCACATGGAAAGAGCTACTTGGAAAAAACAAAGTATAAAATATACACGGCAATAGCACAGACCATAATGGGATATGCAACGGAGATATGAGGACACCAGCGCTATGTAGCAACAGAGAACTCCTGCTTTTCTACATAAAAAAAATCTCCCGACTTCAGCAAAGCACACCGACCTATGCAATCCATCTGGAAGCTGGCCTCTATGCCGTATTCATACATACGCTGCAAAAGCACTTCAGCTATACATCCAAAGTGATGCCTATGCTGGATAAGAGATTCCGAAAGAACGATTCATCGTTCGATTCTCTTTGTAGTAATCAGACGTGTTTTTGTTTTGCGCTCCGCTTGCTCTCTGCCTATTTTGCTTAAACAGCCGGTGTTTTATAAAAATAACCCCTAAAAAATTCATAAATTAACAACTTACTATATCATCTATTTCTTGATCGCGAGTGCATGCCTGTTTACTGTGAAAAACATAATTTAAATTATTATTTTTTGCATCGCCTAACATTGTGTTTTTGCTTGTGCTTTTTGTAAGTACACACAGTATCATATTTAGCCGCTCTCATCTATTAGTTTTGCTGATCTATCACTCTCTCTCTATTACCCACACTTAAATAACTGTTCTTCCTCTCTCGCTCTCGATATTTTCTGTGCAGTAGCGCTCTCTCTCTCAATTGTAGCTGCTGTAACCGCTCTCATTCTTACTTATTCCTTTCTTGGCGTTTATCTGGCACACTGGTCTGATATCAGTTTTTTTTTAAAGAAAATAGTAAAATAATTTTTACATTTTATAATGGAATTCTCTGTGGTCTGTGCTAAAAAAACCTGCAAGAAGCAGATCACCCATGACCAGCCGAGTATCCCCTGCTGGCTCTGCGATAGCGTAGAGCACGCTAAATGCGCCGAGTTTTCCGGTCTCGTGGGTGATGCCATCTCAAAAAGGAATGGCCTGCATTACAGCTGTGAGGCATGCCGTCCAGTTGAGAGGGAGATGGCAGCGTTTATGAGGCAGACCCGGAAGGGCTTTAGGGAGCTGACCGTGGGCTTCAAAGAGCAATACGATCGGCTCCTAGCCATGGAGTCTCAGTTTAGTGGTTTCAAGCTACTGAATGAGTCTCCTAGGCGCAAAATCGTCATTCCGCGGGATCTGCATGTGCCAACTGCCCCTCGACCGACCGATGCTGACAAGCTGATTCCGACCATTCTAATAGTGCAGCAGTTGATTTCGTTCGCTACTCCAAAGGCAACGACAGCTGCTGGCGATGAAAATTCGTTAGCCGAATTTATCGAGTCGGAGAGCATGCAGACAAAATCATCTGTAGCGCCGGTGTCCGCAATGTCCGCTAACTCATTAGCTGTCCCCGCAATTCCGACACCACCAGTGAATATACGTCCCGGACCACCGGGTACTACCATCACAGGTGATAGGCCTGTGGAGCCAAGATTGGTGGGGATCCCACCAAAGAGACAAGTTTTTGTCTCGCGGGTAGCCCCTGATTCCACAATTAATGATGTGACGGCTTATATCCAAAGCCGCATACAAGCCGCTGATTTTAAGGTGGAAAAGTTTAACTTCTCTTATTCCAGGGAGATTGCTTCTTTTAAAATAAGTGTCTCCCAAACTCACTTTAGCACCATCTGTTCTGCCAAATTTTGGCCGAAGCATTTGATGGTGAAGGAGTTTAAAGCAAAGAAGAAGACTAGACCCCCAATAACTCTGCCAACTAATCAGACCAATGCACAGTGGTCGCTACCATACGACACAAATAAAAAAACCAAAATCAAAATTTTACAATTCAAATAATGTCGTTCATTTCATAAATAAATTGGCTATTTGAATTTAACAATGCAAGGCTCCTTCGTTATCTTCCTGCTCTACCTCCACCCGTCCAAAAACCTAACAAACTCTCTTTTAGTGACCTATCAGAATGTTCGAGGCTTGCGTAGTAAGCTCAGCATTCTTTTCCTGGAATGTGTCGCATTTGCATCCCACGTTATTGTGTTTACGGAAACCTGGTTAGAGCCGGACATTTTTAGTTCTGAAGTTTTGGCAGGTTGGTACACAACTTATTGAAAGGATCGTTCGTCTCGACGTGCAGGAGGGGTTCTGATTGACTCAAACTTCACGTTGGAACTTTTCACAGTCCAGATCCAGCAGGAACTGGAATTTCTGTGTGTAAGACTGATTCTTCCCGCTTTCTCAGTTTTTATAACTTGTTCGTATATTCCACCTTCTTCGGATATCGCAATTTACGAGCAGCATTTGTCCGCCTTAACCGCTATTTCTTCCTCGCTATCTGACAAAGATCACATGATAGTTCTTGGTGACTTCAACTTGCCCGGAATTGTTTGGTTTTCGGCAAATGAGTCTAATAGCCTGGTACCCATGGCACGTCATGACTTTGTTGACTTGATTGGCCTGGCTCTGTCTCAAGTTAACCATGTTAAAAATTTCTTGGGTCGATTTCTTGATCTGTGCTTTTTAACGGATCCGACCTTAGCGTTGTTAAATCGAGTCCCCCCGCTCACTATACCTGAAGATGCCTACCATTCTACTTTTGAAGTGTCGAACGACCTGGGACGAATGGTACTGGATCGGTCGGGTAGACTACCCGACAATGTGTCCGCTGCTTCCGTAAAGCCGAGTTTACGAAGCTTAATAACCTCATTAGGGATTTGGATTGGTCCGCTTTATATTTGCGCAGTGATGTTACGACAGGCACAAACATTTTCTATGATGCACTGGACTCACTTTTTGTCTCTTGTGTCCCACTTTCCTGTCCGATTAGATCAAGAAAACCCCCTTGGTTTACCAAGGAGTTATCCCATCTAAAAAACTTAAAATCAAGACGTTGTAAAAAATTTCAAGAAGTTGGCTCTCCTTCTTCTCTCTCTCATTATGTAATAGCTCGGTCAAACGTTTCAGTTCTTAACGCTCGATGTTATCAGAATTACCTATCTCGATGCAGGATACGTTTTTCTAAGGACCCCAAACAGTTTTACAGCTTCGTAAACAGTAAGCGTAGAACGTCCGCACACCCATCCTCGCTATCCTTCCTTAATACGTCGGCAGATAATGATCAGGCAATTGCCGATCTTTTTGCCCGTTTTTTGCAAACTACTTATTCGCAGGACGTTTACTCTGGTCAGCCGTATCCATACGGTTTACCGAGGTCGAACGGCATTTTCTGTCCTTTGCTAAATGAAAGCTCGTTGCTTCATGATCTATGAACAGTAAAGCCGGTGTTCTCACCGGGTCCGGACGGAGTTCCCGGCTGCGTACTCAGGTACTGTGCCGAGCCTCTGTGTGGGCGGTTGCTCAAACTATTAAACCTATCCATAAATTTTTCATGTTTTCCCCGATATGGTAGGAGTCCCTTATAATTCCTCTCTATAAGAAAGGTAGCAAGTCTAACGTTATGAACTATAGAGGTATATCTAAGTTATCCGCTATTCCTAAAGTGTTTGAGAAAATTTTAACTCCGCACTAAAATAAATGCTTTCAAGGTAATTTACAGACGTATGTTGTTTACACCGATTTTAGTAAAGCGTTCAGATTCTGTAAACCATTCCCTCCTAGCACAAAAGCTCGACCTTCTAAGGTTCCCGCCCAATCTTCTGAGATGGATCTCTAGCTACCTTTGTTCTAGGTCTCAAAGAGTCCTTTTCAAAAACTCCCTGTCCTCTCCAGTTATGGTGACTTCGGGTGTACCTCAGGGCAGCCATCTAGGCCCCTTACTCTTTACACTCTTTATAAATGACCTACCTTCTGTATTAACATACTCTCGAGTACTTATGTATGCGGATGATGTTAAGCTCTGTGTCCAGTATAAGGACATTTCTTTCCAATCCAGGTTGCGATCTGATCTCGATAGATTTCAGTCTTGGTGCTGTGCAAATTTATTAAACCTTAATGCTTCAAAATGTAATGTAATGACTTTTCATCGCTCCAGCGCCTTTCTGGTTCCTTACACCCTTTGTGGTGGTTCTCTTGAGAGAATTACCCGGGTTGATGATCTTGGTGTTCTATTCGATCCCAAGTTAAAGTTTTCAGAACACATTTCTACCATGGTGAATAAGGCCATGGGCGTGCTTGGGTTTATAAAGAGGTCATCAAAGGAATTTGACGACCCCTATATAATAATAATAATATATATATATAATAAAGACTCTCTTCACCTCTCTGGTTTGTCCGATTTTAAAATACGGCTCTTGTATATGGTGCCCTCAGTACAACGTATATCAGGACCGTATAGAATCAGTTCAGAAAAACTTTTTACTCTTTTTACTTTGCTCTTCGCGGCCTCAGCTGGGATGCAGGTGTGAGACTGCCGTCTTACTCTAATAGATTGCTTTTTATAAACCTTCCAACTTTAGCTAATCGTAGGAAAATGCTTGGTGTGATTTTTGTGCACAACTTGATCAAGGGTGACGTAGATAGCCCTGACCTGTTGAGCCTCATAAACTTCACGATTCCTGTTAGAAGAACTAGGAACTATACACCGTTGTTTCTTCCGCTTTGTAGATCGAATTACTCCTTGCATGATCCATTTAGGGTCCTATGCTCGGATTATAATTTCCTCTTTCATATTATATCTACCACTAACTCCCTTCCTAGTCTTAAATTACTTATACTCTTATATCTTTCCCGTAATTAGTAATTACTTCGTTTCTTTAGTTAGATTAGTTCTACTTTTCCTCGAACACTAGTCTAACACCTATCTTTCATGCATCCATCTTTCCACGATCGGTTCGGTTAACGAGTCGCGCGTTAAGCGGCAGCGCCCCTTGGTCGGTTGGGCGGGAGGTGGGCTGCGTTCTTGCCTGGGATCCGCGCGTAACAGCCATCGGCTGGTGTCTCTTGGGCCACTTGATGATGCAGTCATTGCATCAACGTCCTAAAAAAAAAACATCATCCTGATCTAACCAATGCAGAGAAGTTTCAGCATTTGCGTTCCTGTCTTCGTGATGCGGCCTTAGCGACTGTGCGGTCGCTCGAAATTTATTACAATTATTGGAAAGAAGGTTTAATAATCGACGATTAGTATTTCAGGCCCACATTAATGAGATCCTTGGGCTCCAGGCTGTCGAAAATGGTTATGGTAATTGTTGAGACAACGAGCTTTTTCGTTGACTATATTTTAAGAATTTTAACAAAAGTTTTGAATTCAAAACGTTATAATTTATTGTGTGATTTGTATAGTGAGATTGGCCGAAAATGCAAGAGCTTTTAACAACGTAATTAGACAGAATTAGACAACAAAAACTTGAGGAGGCAAGCGAGCAAGTCTCGTGCCAAGTAATAGTTGGGACAATGAAGGTCTGTGCGCCAACTATATCAAGCAGTAACTTATAACTGATTTTAAGCAGACGCAGCTGCCGTCCGCTTTGCTATGCCGTGAGGACGCATAGATGAGAAAAAGAGAGTTAAGAAGCATAGATAATAGATGATAAGTGAGAGCATGATGCTGACAGAGAGTAAGAGAGTGAAACAGTAAGAGCATGGAAAGTACAATACGAGTAAGAGTACAAAATAAGGGAATTACACTCGGGGCTCGCCCGAACAGTAATGCTTCGAGAGCTGTCGGACGTGTTCAATGTTCATATGCGTGCGCTTCAGAGCTTGGGCAACTCTGAGCAGATCGCAGGATGCATCATCGTTCAGGTGCTGCTTCGGAAACTTGATCCAGCGAGCCAAGCCAAGTGGTAGGAGCCAGCGTATGTTAACTCCATTCCGTCGTGGGAATATATGGCCTCGTTCTTGGAACAGCGATGCAGATCATTGGAGACAGTGGATTTTTCTAGGGCAAGCTATGCGCCGAACAGTCAGGTGGGCAAGAGTAGAAAATATAACATTTCCAAGTCGACCTTGGTTGCAACTAGCCAAACCTTCTCAGGCTACGTGCTCTACAGTAATAGCGCTCACGTCCAATACTGTCCGAAGTTCAAGGCACTGTCCCCCGAAAATCGCCATAAAAAAGCCAAACGACTGTCCCTGTGTATTATTGCCCAAGGTCTCAATAATGGTGTTGTTCTACTTGCCACTGCCACAGTTTTGGTCAAAAATCGTTCCGGAGTTTTAGTTGCCTGCCGAGCACTGCTGGATTCCGGCTGATAACTTCTCGTTTCGCCAATCAGCTTCAACTTCGAAAAAGGAAATCATCAACCGCAGTTTTTGGAATTGGTCACTCCAGCTTTGTCACCGCTGGATGTTCGGTCAGTATTAGCCTGCATTCTCGCTTATCTGAATTCCTAACCCTCATTACTGCTATTGTAGCTTCTAATAGCCTTTTTACACTATGGTTGAGCTATTGAGTTATTGAGTTTCGGGCAAAACTCGAGTTTCGTTTACATGGGGAAGCATAGGGGACCTAGAGGTGGCAAAAAAGTTGAGTTTTGGTTGCGTTTAGTTGAGTTTGTCCGATTTTTCGAATATTTCAACCCTGATCTGCCTGTCGTAGAACTATCACCACTAGTTACAACAAAAATTGGCAGCTCAATATTTAAAATTTGGCGCGTAAGCAATATGGCTGGGGAAAAAGGTACATACAATTGTTAAAACCAATACTTTAAACCAATTCTATTATTAAAAACCATATGAACAAAGTGGTCGATTTCCAAAATTCGGTCTAAAAAACTTAGCCAAACGCTAAATTGAATTATTATAAATAAATATAAATTAAATTATTATAAAAAATTGCGCATTTAAAAAAGTTTAATTTTGGTACACATGTAATGTACATATACATATAGACAAAAATCAACATAGTTGCAATTGCAGCCGTGCCATTTCCCTGCGGAAATTTTCCTTCAAAATTGGATTCCAAGGTTATCCAAATACTCCACAGTTGCTGCAAACATCGTCGCCAACTCCATACATTGTAGCGTTGTTATCTTATCTTGCTCTGCCACATAGAAAATCATTAACTCTTGGTCGTTAATATAATTAAAATTAAATAAAACAAAATGTATGTACACAAGCACGTGCCAACAGCCGAAACTCAATAACTCAATAACTCAACTTTGACATAGTGTAAATCCAAATTCTGAGTTATTGAGTTACCGATCGATAAATGTGGTAGCTCACTGTAGTGTAAAAAGGCTATAACATAACTAATCGTCAGCCAAGCTTTGGAATTGACGCTCATAGCTGGAACATTCCAGCGAACATACTACGAGCGGATCCGGAGTTTGTTTAACGATCTCCTTTTGTGGTGGTCAGGTCAAACTACTGCCAGGATTGCCTTCAATTTAGAAAACTCGCTTGGGATGGGTCGTTTCTGGAAGTTGTCCTCGTTTGAATGGTTCGTATTGTGGCTCGGGTTCCGGCCGTTGTTGCCAAGGATGACAATACAGATGAGTTCAAGTGCTTCTTCGGAGGTTTTGCGAGGTTGAGAATTGCATCGAACCAATAGTAAAATCTAACAAAGAAGAGCTGGATTGTGAAGCGCATTTTGTTCATGTCAATGCATGTGCATGTCCGTCGATTACTAAATAGCGATTATATGGTTCGGCTGCCAGCTAAATACAATTTGGATCTCTTGGGAGAATCTTACAATCAAGCGCGTCGCAGATTCCTGTCCCTTGAGTGGAAGTTAAATCGTCGCTCTGATGTGAAGGCTCAGTATGCTGTCTTCGTGAATGAGTATCTTGACTTAGGTCATATCTCTCTTGTTCCCGCGCAGTCAATCAGCAACTACCGATATTTGCTACCTCACCATTGCGTCATGAAAGAAGATAGTTTTACGACCAAGCTTTGGGTCGTTTTTGATGGATCCACTTCAACTTCATCTGGCTATTCCTTAAATGATGTTTTAATGGCCGGCCCCGTAATACAACCTAAAGTCATTCATATTATTAACCGATTCGAGAAACTCTACGTAAGAACACTTAACTTAACACAGTTTTTATGAGACTAAGCCTTCCTCCTATTTGTCTGTGCGAGCGATGCAACATCTAGCAACCGACGAGCAGATAGATTTTCCTGTTGGAGCTGAAATTCTTCGCCGTGACTTTTACGACGATGACTTGATCTCTGGTTCCAGAACTCAGGAAGAGACTATCCGCATTCGTGAGAAAACTGCTGGAATTTTGCATAGAGGTCAGTGCTAAACGGAGTGCCTGATGAGGACACGGAAACTTATTTGAAGTTCGAGGATGGCAGCCATTTTACTAAGACACTAGGACTCGCTTGGGATCCCGGTATCTTGTAGTTTCGTGTTCCTTTAGTAGTACATACAATCACGACACGACTGGTCGGATTGAAGTATATTTCTTGAATTATTCTTACACTTATCCTTATGGATTAGCTTAGCCTGTCTTAGCTCAACGCTGCCCATTGCTACGCTGGCGAAGCCAGCAGCGGGGCAGTGGCATACATAAGTATATGTGTATGTGTTTATATGCTAAGCAACGGAAACGTTGCTGAAGAACGGAGAGGCGCATGCACATAGTATATTATGTATATACAGTCAGAACCCTGCATTTATGCCTACTAGGGTCTGATCGTTGTCCGCTACATTCAAAAGCGATCGTATTACGTTGCTCTGGGAATGTGTTGTGCTCTTCGGAATTGTTAATGTCAGCGACAAAGTTTCGCTGATGGATTTGTATTTATGTAATAAAGTATTGCAGTTAATTTGTTACTGGGTACAGTGTGCCCTCGATATATGTGCATACTACAATCTGATAAACTTTTATTTTCAATCTCGGTCCTACAATCGCCTCCGAAACTCTGCAGGCGGTCTGTGTTATCAACCATAGCGCGGTTCTACGATCCTCTAGGAATAGCTGGTCCTGTAATTGCGAAGTCAAAAATCGTTCTTCAGCGTTTGGGCGAAGAGAAGCTGGCGTGGAATGAAAGCCTTCCAGCCTCACTGAGTACCGAGTGGGAGAAAATATGCAGCAGTTCTGGCTAGATTCGTCTTGAATTTCCTCGGCTTGTCCTCTTTCCAGACTCCGAACTAGAAATTCACGGATTCTGCGATGCTAACATCAAAGCCTATGGTGCATGTATATATGTCGTGTCAAAAGGTCAGGCTTCCAGCAGTCAATTACTTTGTGACATATCTATTGTTGTTTCTTTGAAGACACTTACGGTGCCAAAGTTAGAGCTTTGTGAAGCGGAGTTGTTGGCAAGGCTTATATCTGAAATAGCTGGAATGAATGTCTTCAAGGGAAGATGTTACTGTTGTACTATTCTGCGGTTGCACTTTCCTGGATTTGGGACGAGCCGTCAAGATTTAATATAATTGTCACAAATAGAGTAACAACGATTCAGGAAACGACCGACAACATGACATGGCGTTATGTTCACACAGGTTTAAACTCAGCCGACATTCTCTCTCAAAGGGGCTCTTTCGACTGAGCTGAACGAGTCTCCCCTTTGGGCTCATTTACTTCCATTTCTTTGTGGCCCCTCAGATGACTGGCCGCCCACGGTATTACTGGATAAGCCAGCTCTTGAGCTTCGCCGGAGTACTCTTCTGGTTAAATCTCTCTACATTGACATTGTAGCTGACTCCAAGTATGCGAATTCGGTTTTTTTTTTTTTTTTTCTTTCTTTAGGACGTTTATGTGCAATGACTGCACCATCAAGTGGCCCAAGCGACACCAGCCGATGGCTGTTACGCGCGGATCCCAGGCAAGAACGCAGCCCACCTCCCGCCCAACCGACCAAGGGGCGCTGCCGCTTAACGCGCGACTCGTTAACCGAACCGATCGTGGAAAGATGGATGCATGAAAGATAGGTGTTAGACTAGTGTTCGAGGAAAAGTAGAACTAATCTAACTAAAGAAACGAAGTAATTACTAATTACGGGAAAGATATAAGAGTATAAGTAATTTAAGACTAGGAAGGGAGTTAGTGGTAGATATAATATGAAAGAGGAAATTATAATCCGAGCATAGGACCCTAAATGGATCATGCAAGGAGTAATTCGATCTACAAAGCGGAAGAAACAACGGTGTATAGTTCCTAGTTCTTCTAACAGGAATCGTGAAGTTTATGAGGCTCAACAGGTCAGGGCTATCTACGTCACCCTTGATCAAGTTGTGCACAAAAATCACACCAAGCATTTTCCTACGATTAGCTAAAGTTGGAAGGTTTATTAAAAGCAATCTATTAGAGAAAGACGGCAGTCTCACACCTGCATCCCAGCTGAGGCCGCGAAGAGCAAAGTAAAAAGAGTAAAAAGTTTTTCTGAACTGATTCTATACGGTCCTGATATACGTTGTACTGAGGGCACCATATACAAGAGCCGTATTTTAAAATCGGACAAACCAGAGAGGTGAAGAGAGTCTTTATTATATATATATATTATTATTATTATATAGGGGTCGTCAAATTCCTTTGATGACCTCTTTATAAACCCAAGCACGCCCATGGCCTTATTCACCATGGTAGAAATGTGTTCTGAAAACTTTAACTTGGGATCGAATAGAACACCAAGATCATCAACCCGGGTAATTCTCTCAAGAGAACCACCACAAAGGGTGTAAGGAACCAGAAAGGCGCTGGAGCGATGAAAAGTCATTACATTACATTTTGAAGCATTAAGGTTTAATAAATTTGCACAGCACCAAGACTGAAATCTATCGAGATCAGATCGCAACCTGGATTGGAAAGAAATGTCCTTATACTGGACACAGAGCTTAACATCATCCGCATACATAAGTACTCGAGAGTATGTTAATACAGAAGGTAGGTCATTTATAAAGAGTGTAAAGAGTAAGGGGCCTAGATGGCTGCCCTGAGGTACACCCGAAGTCACCATAACTGGAGAGGACAGGGAGTTTTTGAAAAGGACTCTTTGAGACCTAGAACAAAGGTAGCTAGAGATCCATCTCAGAAGATTGGGCGGGAACCTTAGAAGGTCGAGCTTTTGTGCTAGGAGAGAATGGTTTACAGAATCTGAACGCTTTACTAAAATCGGTGTAAACAACATACGTCTGTAAATTACCTTGAAAGCATTTATTTTAGTGCGGAGTTAAAATTTTCTCAAACACTTTAGGAATAGCGGATAACTTAGATATACCTCTATAGTTCATAACGTTAGACTTGCTACCTTTCTTATAGAGAGGCATTATAAAAGACTCCTTCCATATCGGGGGAATGCATGAAGAATTTATGGATAGGTTGAATAGTTTAAGCAACGGCCCACACAGAGACTCGGCACAGTACCTGAGTACACAGCCGGGAACTCCGTCCGGACCCGGTGAGAACACCGGCTTTACTGTTCGTAGATCGTGAAGCAACGAGCTTTCATTTAGCAAAGGACTGAATATGCCGTTCGACTTCGGTAAACCGTATGGATACGGCTGACCAGAGTAAACGTCCTGCGAATAAGTAGTTTGCAAAAAACGGGCAAAAAGATCGGCAATTGCCTGATCATTATCTGCCGACGTATTAAGGAAGGATAGCGAGGATGGGTGTGCGGACGTTCTACGCTAACTGTTTACGAAGCTGTAGAACTGTTTGGGGTCCTTAGAAAAACGTATCCTGCATCGAGATAGGTAATTCTGAGATAGCATTGAGCGTTAAGAACTGAAAAGTTTGACCGAGCTATTACATAATGAGAGAGATAAGAAGGAGAGCCAACTGCTTGAAATTTTTTATATCGTCTTGACTTTAAGTTTTTAGATGGGATAACTCCTTAGTAAACCAAGGGGGTTTTCTTGATCTAATCGGACAGGAAAGTGGAACACAAGAGACAAAAAGTGAGTCCAGTGCATCATAAAAAATGTTTGTGCCTGTCGTAACATCACTGCACAAATATAAAGCGGACCAATCAAAATCCCTAATGGGATTATTAAGCGTATTCGGCATTACGGTCTGATTGCCTCAGACATTGAGCATGGAACCTAGTTATTGCTACGACTAGTACAGCGCACTCAGCTATGGGCTATTTTTCTACAAACCGGAGACACGCGATAAGGGCCCAATCAAGTGTTACGTCTGTATCTTCATTTGCTTTGCTACCAAGGCTGTTCATCTGGAGCTGATTAAGGATATATCTACACTTGCTTTTCTTCATCGACTAAAGCGTTTCATATGCTCCCGACGAAAACCGCGACAAATTTGGTCAGATAACGCAACAAATTTTGTCGGCGCTAGGAATGAGCTGATGGAGTTTCATACCTGCAGCAGCTCTTCTGGTCCCGGTGGAAGGAAGAGTACATCAATTCTCTGCAGCAACGCTCAAAATGGCGCACTGCGAAGCCCAGCTTGGTAACTTATACATAAGTTTCGCTTACTTATGTATAAACATTCTTTGTACTCGGCTTAGCAACAGCCCGAACTACTCTAGCTCTCTCCTAATCGCACTCTCTCCGATCGTTAAGCGTTGCCTGCAATTCAGTCTTGAGCGAATATTCGAAGCCTTAAGATCATCGTTCGTCTTACACGCCTATATATGTACATCTAGCCGTCTATAAATCTCAACAGCTACTGAAGAAGCTAAATAGCTTAACAGATGCCTCGTCGTATTCTACGGAATTTTTTTAAACTTGAGACTTCTGTCTTAACATTTCCGAATTAAGCGAAACACGAAAACGAACACTCTTAGCAGTTTGGGGTGTGACGGACACTGTCGATTACAGCAACTAAATCATTTCATTTGATACGGTTCGCAATGAATATTGACAACGACGAAGGGTGGGATCGGATCCAATGAAGAGTAAGTTCCGAATCTGACCAGTAAACTATTTTCTCGATTGGAACCTTGAGCACTGTTTTGAGTCGGTAACATAGATCTGCGAGAAGGTGAGCGGCACATAACTCAAGCCATGGGAGCGTTTTCGTCTTGAGCGGCGCTACTTTCGATTTTGCAACGACGATACCTTAAAACCTTCTGCAATCTTTCTACGGATATAGACACAGGCTTCATAAGCTTTCATAAATGCGTCGGCATAGGCATGTACTTGTATCGGTGACATGGGACCATGCACAAATGGAGCAATGGTAATCTTCTCTAACTGACCCAAGGACTCCTTTAGTAAGTTCCATGTTGTCTCCAAGTGCATTGGAATTGTCTCATCTCAATCTATCTTATTAAGCCAAAACTCCTGCAGTAGGATCTTTCTCTTTATTACTAAAGGACTTAAAAAACCGAGTGGGTCAATCAGCTTTGATGTCACGGATAATATGTTCGCTCAGAGACCCATGACTGTTGTGTCAATTTGGAACTTAAAAACTTCTTCGTGAGGCAGCCACAATTTTCCTAACGTCTTAGTTGACTCTGAGTTCGAGATCGTTATCAGTTTAGCTGTGCTCTCGAATGCGGTGACCTCAGGTGAGTTCGAGAACCAATTAGTCAACTCAAACCCAGCGGTTTAAAGAACTTGAGCCACATCAGACTTAATTGTCTTTAACTCCTCTACGCTACCAGCACCAGTCATCGACATAGAAGTCGGACTCAATAACTTCAGCAGCTTTATGGAATTAAAACTTTTGCAGACTCACTCAACCTCTTCAAACACCGAATAGCCAAAGATGGGGCTAGTCCCGTCCCATATGTTATGGTGTTGAGCTGGTATTGTCAAGGACTCAGAAGGGTCTCGTCTCTACACTATGGGCTGATTTTGTCTATCCGTTTCATCTACCAAGACTTGCCGATACATCTTCTTGACATCGGCTGTCAAGGCTTACCTGTGTAATCTGAAGCAGAGTAACGTAAAATACAGCTCATGCTGTATCGTGGGACCGATCATCAAAATGTCGTTCCAGGCCACCTGAGAAAACGACACGGAGCTTGTTCGACGTACTTTGGGGCCTCAACGCACACTGATGGGGAATGAAATAATGTGGTGTTTTACGGATTGTGTTGTCTGTGGGAGACATGTGACCCAAGGAGAGGTACTCTTCCATGAACTCCAAGTATATCTTATGAAACTCATGGTCACGAGACAATATTTTTTCAAGTGACAAAAACTGACGCTTAGCCACTTCAATAGAGTTTCCGAAGATACTGGGATCTGATTTGAACGACAGCCTAGCTTCAAACCGGCCTGATGGCAAGAATGCTTAAAGCGCTATAATGATACAGACTTTTCAGAAATTTTCCTGGGTGACGGTCACCTTTGGAGTGTATCTGCCCAATACAATCTGGCTAAGAAGCGTTTTCTGCAGATTGCGATGGTCAGGAGCTTGCCTAATATGACCAACAGATAAAAATTCAAAAAATGTTTTTGCACCTATAAACATATATCTCACACGGGACCCTGCCTGCTTTGCCCATTCGTATTTTTTGACGCCTAGTTCTCAGAGACTATAAGAGCTAGAGCAACCAAACTTTCTATCCAAACTCCTGTGATATCAATTCAGCACAAGTTTATTTCAAAATTTTTCCACGCCTTCTTCCGCCCCACAAAGGACGAAAATCTGTGCAATCCACAATTTTTAAGATAAATGAAAACCAAAAACGCAGAATCATGAAAAATGACCGTGTCTACTAGACTGCTGCATCTAGATCAGGTCAGATCATTACTATGGCCAGAAAGAACGAATCAAATTTCAGTGGCTACGCAACGCCTGCCAAGCGCTTACTGAATATCTCTCTGTCCCAAATACTTGTACGTATCGAATATGTAGTCAACATGTACATATAGAAATGTAGAAGCAGATGTAAAAAGCATCTTTAAACAAAAATGGAACCATGTATACAAATTCCAAAATTGGTTTGACTTCATTTTTTGAAATATTATTTTTTACCCAAAATTTAATTCGTGCCTTTTGCGAACATATAATAATTTGCATAAATTGTAAGCTCATATATGTATGTATGTATATACTGACTGAGTACCGGGTATAAAGTAGAGCCGCGGCCTTTGAAGCGGCTCACAACGTTCCGCCTCGTTTTTATATAAGGGGAGTATAAATAATAATAGATATTCCGTTTAAACGTAAAAGCGTGAGATATATATGCGAAGCGAAGCATATAAATAACAGTACTGCCAACATTAATAATATTGAAGAACATGTAGCAGACTTTAGTTTTTCAAAACCTTTTAGTGATTTTTCTAATTGTTCAAATGTTAAAGTAAGAATTCCGAAACAACACGTTTTAATGTGCGCCTAGGGCAATGGATGTCCGAAAACAATATTAGCAAAATACCAGCTAATGATTTGCTTCAGCTTTTGTCCGAAACAATTCCAGGGTTGCCACGTGATGTCCGAGCTTCCACTAGACAGGCTTCCACTATTTAAGAGTTCACTCAAATAAGTCTGGCCTATTTTATTTAATGTCAATGACACAAAGCGAATACTTGTAGCTGGGATAATTGGTGGAAAATCCAAGACCACCGATCCCAATATTTACTTAGAAGAATTTGTAAATGATTTATTAGAATTGATTGAGGATGGCATAATATTTCAAAGAAGTAAGTTTTATATTAGCATTAGATCCATAGTTTGCGATGCAACAGCACGTACAAATATTTTGGGGATTAAAAATCACTCTGGCTTTTTTTCGTGCAACAAATGCAACAGCCTCCCCCGAACAGTGAATAGTTTTAGAAATCGCTTACAGCTAGAGCATTACAACTTAGGGAAGAAATTAGTTTTAGAAAAGTTGCCAATTGATATAGTCAAACAGTTTCCCTTATTATATGCATGTAATTTGCCTTGGCATTATGAAAACATTACTCATCGCTTTAGTAAAGGTTAAAGGTCGCAAAATTTTCTATGGATCGGCATACAATTGCTTAATAAGTTCCAAATTGATATCGCTTTAAAAGTTACTTAGTTACCTAGGGAATTTTATAGAAAGCCGAGATCTCTTGATGCTCTTGAAAGATTTAAGGCGACAGAATTCCGAACATTTTTGTTGTATACTGTACCTATTGTTTTGAAAAACTAGACACAGCCCGTTCCCATCACTTTTTATTATTCAGCCTAGACTTACTTTTTCATAAAGAATATTGTATCATCAAAAATGCTCTTGCTTTCAGTTTACTTGATAATTTTGCTAAACAACTTTCCTCATTATATATACTTTCTATGCTTACATTCAATTTTCATTGCCAAACATATTTAAGCGCACAGTCCCTTGCCTTTGGCTCTTTAGAGACAATAAGCTCTTTTCCATTTGAAAATTTTCTAGGACAGTTAAAAAATATGATAAGAAATTCAGATTTTGTAATAGAGCAGTTATATAATCGTATATATTGTAGAGCGTAGTGTTTTGAAAGTTTTATCAAAAAATAAAACATTACATTTGAAAAACGTCAATAATAAACTTTCCTACAATGATTAAATTTTTTGATATAAAAAAATCAAATAGATTTTATTTTATTAAAGATAAGACTTCATA
Source organism: Drosophila affinis (assembly GCA_037356375.1). Classification (NCBI taxonomy): domain Eukaryota; kingdom Metazoa; phylum Arthropoda; class Insecta; order Diptera; family Drosophilidae; genus Drosophila; species Drosophila affinis. Next base: position 22,457,915 of record JAZHFB010000003.1, read on the forward strand.
AAAAATATAAAAAATTTGTGATATAAAAAATAATACTTTGCATAGCCGATTAGTCGTTGATCTTGAACCCTTTTATACCCGGTACTCGAAGAGTATAGGGGTATATTAAATTTGTGGTGATTTGTGTGTAACGCCCAGAAGGAAGCGTTTCCGACCCCATAAAGTATTTATATTCTTGATCAGCATCCATAGTCGAGTCGATATAGCCATGTCTGTCTGTCCGTCCGTCTGTCCGTCCGTCCGTCGGTCCGGCCGTCTGTCTGTCCATCAGTCAGTCTATCCGTATTCATTAGCGCCTATATCTCAGAGACTATAAAAGCCAGACCAACCAAATTCTGTATCCAGTCTTCTGTGCTATTACACTTCTACAAGTGTATTTCGAAATTTCGGCCCGCCCCTTTCCGCCCGCACAAAAAACGAAAGTCTATGCCACAGACCACAATTTTGATAGCTCATGAAAACTAAAAACGCCGAGTCATATAAAAATATCATTTCTATCAGAGTGTTAAATCTGGATCAGATCGGATTATTAATATAACCCATTTCGAAAGTCATCGTTCCCTCTCGCTCTGTCTCACACACGACCACGTCTGCTTTGCCTATTTATCTTTTTTGACGCCTAGTTCTCTGAGACCATAAGAGCTAGAGCAACCAAACTTTCTAGCCAAACTCCTGTGATATCAATTCAGCACAAGTATAATCAAAAATTAAGCCACGCCCTCTTCCGTCCCCACAAAGAACGAAAATGTGTGGAATCCACAATTTTTAGGATAAAAGAAAGCCAAAAACGCATAGTCATGGAAAATAACTGTATCTACCAGACTGCCGAATCTGAATCAAGACGAACTACTATTATAGCCAGAGAGCACAAATTAAATTTCAGTCACTACGCAATGTCTGCCAAACGCTTACTCATTCCCTCTTTCTGTCGCCAAAATGTAAATAGTCTCTTTTTCGAACATATAATGTAAGGAACCTATTTCAGGCTGGGGTAAGTTCAGCCTGTCCAGGGTCGTCTACAAGAAAATTTGTAGTTGTTGGGAGACCTTAGGCAAGAGAAAGTACTGGGGTCACGTCCAGGAGAGTCAAGCGTGCGGCGTGTTTGCAGGGTGGCGAGATTTCGCCGTAACCTCTGCGGTGTGCAGGGCGATTCTACCGGGGTGTGTGGGATCACTACGGCTCTTACGACCCTACGGCCCCTAACGTTACTAGACGGCGTATGGACTCTGGCCGTCGTTTACACGCCGTCGGGGTTTGTAGGACCCTGCGTTGTAGTGGCAACTCGTGAGACGAGGAACTCTAACAAGGGGGGGGGAAGTGTTACGGAACCGTGCGTGATCGCGACGATTCGTACCACGACTGGGTTTCTAGGGGGGGGAATGGGCTGTGCGTAGTCGCGACAGTTCCTAGCTACTGGAGTATGCTACTGAGACGTGCGTAATCGCGACGACTCGTAAGGCTACTGGAGTTCTTGGAGGGATTGACTGTGCGTAATCGCGACAGCCACTAGCTACTGGAGGATGCTACTGAGACGTGCATAATCGCGACGTCTCGTAAGGCTACAGGGTTTCTAGGGGGGATTGACTGTGCGTAATCGCGACGGTCACTAGCTACTGGAGGATACTACTGAGACGTGCGTAATCGCGACGACTCGTAAGGCTACTGGAGTTCTGGGAGGGATTGACTGTGCGTAATCGCGACGGTCACTAGCTACTGGAGGATACTACTGAGACGTGCGTAATCGCGACGACTCGGAAGGCTACTGGGATGCTAGGAGGGATTGGGATAACGTGTAATGTGTATGTGCGGATGAATGAAAAAAAGACAAAAGTAGTTGTAATCTTTGTTCAGAATTTTTTATTACACCAATGGACCTAGCTGGTGGCCCTAGCTGCACCACGTGTAAAGCTCCACTAACTTGTACGTCTGAGAGCTCTTGCAATATTGGTCACGAGAGACCGTGGCCTTATAGCCATGTGTCGTTGGTCGCGCGCTGAGTTTGTTTTATTCTAGCACACAGGCCGGGATGGATGAGAGTACGTGTACGAAATAGTTGTCACGAATAGGTGTATGAAATAGGTGTCACGAATAAGTGTACGAAACAGGCGTAGGCGAGCACGTGTTGGTCGATAGTTCCGCGTGAGGTTTTCTTAATTTTTTTTTCTTGCGACTGCTCTCGTTCGAGGTCCGGCTTTTTTGTCCTCCTCCTTCTTTTTTTTCCGTCTCTCTTCACTCCCGCGATCGATACCCCTTTTTCTTTTTGCAATCGATATTCTCGGTGTGACCCTATCGACTCATTTCTGCGTTTCTCATTTTTCCGTGTTTTTATGGCCTTCATTGGCGGGTGTATTTAGGACGTAACTTATTACTAATTTAAATCTACATGAATACTAATAATAATGCCTTCAGTGGCGAATCGTGTAATGGTGATAATTATAATAACAAACAAAAGAAAAGGAATAATCAAAGAACCAGGGATCGATGTGTGCTTCCAGTGGCGATGCAGATAACCGGTAGCCCCTGTAGTCGGCAGCTTGTAAAGCACCTTGGGTCTTTACAATAATAAATTACATAAATCGTAAGCTCATATACATATGTATGTATATACTGACTGAGTACCGGGTAAAAAGTAGAGCCGCGGCCTTTGCCGCGTTTGTGTTTTCCTGGAGTCAGTATTTAGCAAGGTAAACGGGATCCACGAATTTTTATCGATATCCACATGAATGTGGACTGTGAGAACAGCTGATAGGGGTGCCAATTAGAATATGTGTGCATGGTTTGGTTTTTCAGATTCTTCTGCCAAAAGTGCTAATGTCTGCGATTAAGCAACTCTTCGCAGTCCTCCCAAAGTGGCAGCTTCTGATAATCGAGCTGTTCTTCCCACTTCTCCCTGGTCACCGAATCGACACAGCTCAAGACGAGATGAAAAATCCTTGCATTCTGAAATCTTTTTATCATCGTCTTTCGACAGCAATGAACTATATATAGGTGAGGCGGTATCTATTAGGTTTCTTAAGCACGATGCTGATTGCTTGGTCACTTTGGAAAGAGTGAAGAGGACAGCAATGTGGTTTTTTAAGATCAGATAATCTTTATCGTAGACCATTCTCGTTAGTTACTCTCGGTTACTGGAACGCCCCAACAGTTCCCAAAACAAATGGTTGAACTTCTCGATAATTGGAATGCTGTCGTCATTATGAACCAGAGTCTATTCGATTATTTTGATTTCCTTCTGAAGTTAACTTGCCGTTTATTTCAATTGCCTGGTCACACTGGACGTGTACAGAGTGTTTTTTTTTTGTCTTGCAAAAATATTAAAAACTAAATTAAAACAATTGAAAAGTCTTGTAAACTATGCAAAGTGTGGATACACTTTTCTGCACGGGCGATGACTCAAAAAACTTAAAAGGAGCGGACAAGGAGAACACATTAAAGCCTAAAACGTTTTGGACAATATAGAAAAGACGCGGTTAGCCACGGAGAAGGCAGCGGGCTCGAAAATCCCAATAGAGTAAAGAAAAAGAGGGAAGAAGAAACCAAATCCGCCATTCCAGTAGGAATTAAAGAAGAGGCAAAGATGGAGCTAACAACGCAGCCTTCGGCACCCAAGCAGCCTAGTATAAAACCCAAGATGGCGACGATCAGGTCGACGAACATGTCGATGAGCATGTCGACGAACACGATCAAGACAAAAAGGAACAACGAGAAGACTGACAATAAATGCGTTGTCTCAGTGAGTACGACAAACGAGAATAAGATGAAAACGATCTCTAACAAGTATTACGAGGGGCACTCAAGCCCTTACGTGGTGCACAATAATAAAATGAGTATATTTTATTTCGGATCTGTTGCTTAAGCTGGGAACTGGCGACATCGAGAAGGGTGGGTTACGGCAGATGCAAGATTGTTTGCGGCGTGACGCAACTGGTATGGTGGAAAACGGTGATTTCGCTGGTCACGGGTATACAGCCAAAATTTTCTTCCATTTAGTTCAAAAATCCGGGCTAATGTTTGGGGTCCCCGGACACTTATCCGGGAAATCCTTAACTTCCGACATCCCAATTGAGGAAAGTATACCTTTAACAAGAAAAGACAGCACTACGGGTGAACTAGTTTCCACTGGCAGAGTTAAACTCTGATTCAGAGGAGAGCAGTTGCTACTTTTGCCGAGGTAACCCAAGCAAAGAAAGTTGCAGCACGCAAAGCAAAGGCGGCAAAGTCAGCAGCAAACATAGCGGCCTGGAAGAAGTCGATTAACGCAGAGAGCTGCCAGGTAGGAGAAAAATTTATCAGAACCTCATCTGAGGTGTCCTCTCTGGCCCAGGAAAAGCTGAACGCACTGGGTGCCAAGCTCACAGCATTCCTGATCGATCCAAATTACGCTAGTAAAGGGGATCGTATTGAGAAGAAATTTAACGAAGAAATTAGAGAGTCTGTTAACGCAACTAATGCAGAGCTAGACGGGCTGCAAATTGCTTTAGGGATGGAAGAAAAGTCGCAAAAGTCCAAGCAATGAAGATCCTTCAATTAAACATACAATGCCTAACATTCAACAATAACAAACTACTCCTTAACAAGTTTTTGATCAACAATGATATTGATATTGCCATACTCTCGGAGATTTGGGTACTCAACAACGCAGACTGTAGCATCTTAGGCTATAATTTCTACTGCAAGCCCAGGGAGGACGGATATGGAGGTGTAGGCATCTATATTAGAAATAGCATTCAACTTAGCATCCTAAAATCTGATAGCGTTCTAGAGACATAATCAGTTAGAACATTGAACCTCAGGTGCAATTTCAATATTTTTAGCATTTATGCGGCGCCTTCTTTGACTTTCTCACAATTCAAGACCGGCATTAAAAATGTGTTCGAAATCGCAGCGTCGCTCGACATCCCATCAATCGTGGGAGGGAACTTTAACGCAAAGTCAACCATATGGGGTAATGAGGATAGTGGCCGAAAGGGTCGCAGCATCGAGAATGCGACCCGTGAGGTGGGTTTCATATGTCTAAACAACGGTTCACCAACCTTCTCTGGGAGCCCTTCGCAGTTCTCTGTTCTGGACCTCTCGTTTTCTAACTATGGAAATGGAAGCATTTCCTGGAAAGTCCTGAGGTCTAAACTCAAACCCGGAAATGTAGGAGCCGAATGTAGAGAAATGTTAGAGAGCATCACTGATGAATCAAGTTCTATTTCGATAAAGAATAAAAGCGCCGAGCTATAATTAAACTTCGAAAGTGGATCGTAAGCTGTAAGCTTTTCGACAAGCTGCTACCAACTTCAATAGAAAGTCATCATTACTTGCCGTTAATACATGATATGCATTTCTTTTTCTATATTATATTTAGTTTAAATCATTTCTTCTTTTTTTTAGTTACGGCTTATATAGATTTATATCTAGTTATGTAATCAAGGAAAAAATAGTTTTTATATTGAATGGGTATGAGAGTATAGCTTTTTATTTGAGATTTCAAGATCGTACGGATCAGTACACTCGTGTGCATATATATTTGTATTAACTTTATTTTCCTCCGCAGAAACATTCACCTACGTCACACTTGAGATTAACGATCACGAAAGGAGTAAGTGTTAATGAAACATCCAAAACGCTGTGAGTTATTAATTGCAACCATGTGTATGCACAAAGACAAAAAGTAGCCTGCGTGTTACGCTATTGAGTTTTATTCTATATTAATACCCGTATATATTGCTGTATCTCATCCCTTCTATTAACTATATATTACTCTCACAACCATATCTTTAGCCATCTTTTATATCTTATTAAATTCATATTAATATTTTAAGTTGTTAAGAACAGAAATGAACTTGAAACGAAATTGATTTATTTGATTACGAAACCATTGGAATATATATAATGTTATTAATTATGAAGCAAAATTCTAAAATGTTCTAAATTCAGGCGTCCGTCCTCAGACAGGCATGATAAGGGCGGTCATATGAAACAGTATGAGTTTATAGGGGCTATACGGTTCAATATACCTGTATAGCATAGGTTGGGAGGGTAGAGAAGAGAGAGATACTCGATGTCACCTGAGTCTCTCACAACTTGAGTGGAGTAGTTGAGATGAAGGTTTTCACAAAACAACAAATTATTAAGTCCAATGCTATTTCCCCAACTTCAGCTTAACCTCGCTTCTTGTTTTCATTTTTTATACCCGGTACTCGAAGAGTATAGGGGTATATTAGATTTGTGGGGATAACGGTTGTGTGTAACGCACAGAAGGAAGCGTTTCCGACCCCATAAAGTATATATATTCTTGATCAGCATCAATAGCCGAGTCGATATAGCCATGTCTGTCTGTCCGTCCGTCCGTCCGTCTGTCCGTCTGTCCGTCTTCATTTGTGCCTATATCTCAGAGACTATTAAAGCTAGAGTAACCAAATTTTGTATCCAGTCTGCTTTGTGATCACACTACTCCAAATATGTTGAAAAATTTCGCCCTGCCCCTTTCCGCCCACACAAAAGACGAAAGTCTGTGGCACACACAATTTTGAAGATACAAGAAAACTAAAAATGCAGAATCATAGAGAATGACCATTTCTATCAGAGTGTTGAATCTGGATCAAATCGGATCATTATTATAGCTACAATGAAGAAAACCATTTCGAAAGTCATCATTCCCTCTCACTCTCTCTCACACGCGGCCCCATCTGCTTTGCCGATTCGTTTAAATGAGCGCCTAGTTCTCAAATACTATAAAAGCTAGAGCAACCAAACTTTCTATCCAAGCTCCTGTGATACCGAACCAGCACGAGTTTGTTTTAAAATTTTGCCACGCCCCCTTCCGCCCCCACAAAAGACGAATATCTGTGGAATCCACAATTTTTAAGATTGTAACGAACCCCAAGGGGACGTTACAATCCACCACACCACACCGGCCATGGAGGAGCCCTAAAAATTAAGAACTACTCAAACCACCCACTTTAATTCCATACAATTGTTAAAAGAATAAGTCAATACACACCTCACACAAGAACTACCCAAACCACCCACTTTTCTTCCACTGCACGCGCGCCGTTCGGCCACGTGACTACCCCTCCTACACCCATCCATAACTCTCCTACCAATACCTCAACTGTGACCCAAAAACTTTCCCCTCCCACTAAGGTTCACTAAGGTTCGATGCGACGGTTTTCTTTTCGACAAAAGAAATTGCCCATCGGCGCACCGTCAGCATAAATCCCCCCACCCATAATATTAAGCTAGCTAGTTCGATCCGCGGATGCTAGGTTCCGAGCGTTCTAGCAAAAGAAGTGCAAGACACTTACTCGGGAACCCGGCCGCGAGATAGACGTTGCTCCGCACAGCAACTTACAATAAAATTACACACACCGTACGTTAAGCCAAACAATCATTATCCTGTGTCCAATAAATGAACATTTTTAACGAAAACAAACCCATCGAGTAAGTCTATTTTCCGGGTGAGAACTGCGACATCAATTCGCAACCAAGAATATCGCGGCAAGGGTCAATCCAATCCTCAAATTACTCCTGATCCTCTGATAGGTCTCACGAGTGTGACAACGCCTCGTATTCCTTATCCTCCTCGACCACACGAGTGTGACAACGCCTCGTATCCCCCATCCTTCTCGACCACACGAGTGTGACAACGCCTCGTATCCCTCATCCTTCTCGACCCCACGAGTGTGACAACGCCTCGTGCCCTTCACTATCTTCCCGATCCAACTCATACGGGCACGGTTACGCCTCATTCTCCTCCACTCTTGTTTCTAGCCTACTTAGGGCCGACCCCGTTTCCTGTAGAGGTTCCTGCAAACTACAAATTTCTTGTAGTAGGATCCTGGAGAAGACTGAGCTTACCTCAGCCTGAAATAGGAGCATTACAAGTGGCGCCCGAGCAGGGACCTGTAGGAAACTTTAGCAAGGGGTGTGGATTAAAAACCCACGGCTCTAAAATCTAAGGCATAGGCTGGACAGCTCCGTCTCACAATCTCCGCGTACCCTCGAACTCAAACTCCGAGCGCGATAAAACAGTACCGCGCCGTGCAAAGCCTCGACGAAAACCCCACAACTCTAACAGTGCGGGTCGCGTTATCACAAGGGACGATCCCTTTCATAATACGCGAGTGACTCCAAAAGGTAAAAAAAGGAAAACACAAAACCATACGCTACTATGGATCCCAACACTGAGAAAACTTCAGGTGAGTATTACTCTGGGGAGTTTGTCGCTAATCCAGGGGTAGGCACCGGCTGGGTCCACAAGCGACGACGAGAAGAGTTAGAAAGGTTCGCGGTGGAATTCGGGTTCAGCAGTGAGGGCACTGTCGAAGACATGCGGAGAAGCTTCGCCGCATTGTTTGAGGGGACCCTCGAACAGGAAGCCTGGGTTCGACTCGCCGAGCTCGAACGACAATATGCCAAATCCCCAGCGCGTGCCAAGTCACCACAACCCAGTACTTCCACACAGGCGGAAGGGCGTACGGAGGATCCCAACCTCTGGTTAAAAGTCCCCGAAAACCCAGGAAATCAAACCAGCGTCCCCTCCAGCGTCGGGATAGTGGCCGAACCGCCAAGACCTCCGTCTCCAGAACGACGTACTCCAGCCGCGAGGAGAATCCGACCCACGAACGAGAGACCCCAGGCGGGAAGCGAACCCGCAGGGGAGTTCCAATATAGCCACGCCGCCCAAATGGCAGAACGCATACGGAAGTGGGGGATCCAGTTCAACGGACATGATGATCCGCTGTCATTCATCGACCTTCTCGAAGAGCGCGCGCTTTCATACGGGGTAGACATGAACCATTTACCCCGCGCCATGGCAGAAATCCTCACGGACAGAGCCAGTCTCTGGTTCCGGACCAGCCGACTACAAAGCGTCCCATGGGCCGATTTCCGCAGGGAATTCTTGGCATTCTTCTTGCCACCGCGGTATTTTGAACAATTGGAGGATCAGATCCGGGACCGCAAGCAAGCGGTAGGCGAATCCTTTAAAGACTTCGTTATCGAGCTCCGGTTACTCATGCACCATGCCGGATACGACACCACCAAGGAGCTCTACAGGATCTACGACAACATTTTGCCGGCGTACCAACTGTACGTGCGGAGGCACGAACTACGAAGCCTGACGCAGCTCACCACATTGGCCACGGAGTTCGAGAGCATCCAGGAACGGAATGCACCGGTAATTCCACTTCCCCCGCGGAACATGCCGCGTTACACTAGGCCGACGGCGAATCAGGCCCCCAAGGAAGGTGAATCCAACCGGACGCCATTCCGGAGACCCCCGTGGGACTCAACCGAATTAGCAAGGAGACAACCTATGAACCGAAGCAACGCTCCGGCGCAGGAAGTCGCGCATCGCATGGTAACCACCCCCATCGTGAATCCGCGCATGGCATGCCGCCGCTGTGGCGAAACTGGCCACGCTTCTCCGAACTGCACCAACCCTTCGATTCTGTTCTGCTGGGAGTGCGGTAAGCGCGGTGTACGGACGATCGAGTGTTGTCGCCGGGACACGTCGGGAAACGACACGCGTCCTCGACTGACACGGGAACAGTCGGGAACGACGCCCTCCCAAACCCGGAACTAACTAGCCCCCTACACTTACACGATGGCCGGATAGTGGCGAGAGTAACCATAGGAGGACAAGACGCGGAGGCCACTATTGACACCGGAGCATCCCGGAGCTTCGTCAGTGCTGACCTCGCCCGACAACTGGACAATAACACCAATCTTCGGGAGGCATGCCTGCAGATCCGACTGGCCGACGGCTCAGTGCGCGAGATCACGCAAATCCTCCTGGCTAACATCCGTTTAGACGGACGGGAAGTCCAGATACCTCTCCTAGTCTTACCCAACATGTTGGAACAAGTCATTGTCGGCTTGGATTTCTTGTGCGCGATCGAAACAACGATCAAATGCGGCACCACCCTCCTACAACTCCGAGGCCGCCGCCCCATGGCAAACCCCCCCGCGGTCACTGCCAGTCAAGTTCCCACCATAGGAACGGAAAAACCGAGATCCAGGGCAACCCCCGAAAACTCGCGTTCGAGGAAAACTACGACGGACACCATGTCCAAACAACGAGCGCCCAGCAAAAATTCTAAGGCCCCAACGGAACGCACGATTCCCAGGCCAAATACGAAAAGCACAAACCTTAGGCCCGCCACGGAACGCACGATTCCTAGGCCAACGATAGGTGACACGAGCCCCCACGCAGCGGCGCAGAATGTAAGGAGATCAACCGAAGCCCACGGCGCGGTAATCCCCATAAAGACTAAGGAAACCAGAGCTGCCTCCCCACAGGCAATCGTTCCTTCACAACCGAGGTCTTCGCCTGACGACCATTCGCCCAGACGGGTGATCGACGTAGACACCGGGGTCAACAATAGCATCCACGCTATCCCCCCAACACAAATGACTCCTCAACTAGCGTCCCAACCCCTGGCCCAGGTACCCAACCAAGCCCCCGCAAGCACCCCTTCTCTAAACGATACCACCCCAGTCGTCGCCAACATGAGGGAACACCCTCGAGGGGCGGAACCACCGAGCGCGTTCGACACGACCCTCCTGCCGGAAGACCCGAATCGGGCTCTCAGCTTAGAGAGGGACGAACAACTGGAAGACGAGCCAGAACGAACCAACGACCCCTGGCCACCCGAACTTGCGTCACAGATCCAGGAATTCCTGGACGAGGAACTGCCGAAGTTCGAAAAGCTTCAAGGTACCACAGACCTAACGGGGCACACCATCGTCATGCGGGACAACCGGCCAATAAATCAGAGGTATTACCCCAAGAACCCCGCCATGAAGCGAATTATCGACGAGCAAGTCGACCAACTAATAGCCGAAGGACTCATCGAACCTTCTCGAAGCCCTCACAGCGCAACAATTGTTCTCGTGCGCAAAAAGAACGACAAATAGCGTATGTGCGTAGACTATCGCCAGCTCAACGAACGCTCTATCCCGGACGCCTATCCATTACCGAGGATCAATTACATCCTAGAACGCCTGAAGAATGCACGTTTTATCACCACGCTAGATCTGAAGAACGGGTATTGGCAAATACCTATGGCCCTCGACAGTAGGGAAGCCACCGCTTTCACGGTGCCAGGAAGAGGTCTGTACCAATGGAAGGTAATGCCCTTTGGATAACACTCCGCAGGGGCAACGTTTCAACGGACGTTAGACACGGTCATCAGCGCAGATATGGAACCCTACGCATTCGCGTACTTAGATGACATTGTCATCATCGGGAAGGATTACACGGAACACCTCCGCAACGTAAAAGAGGTCTTCTCTCGACTTCTCAAGGCAAACCTGCGAATCAACGCAGAAAAATGTACTTTCTTCCAACGACGCATCAAATATTTGGGACACATGACCAGTGAGGAAGGTATCCATACCGACCCCGACAAGGTAGCCGCCGTAAGAGACTTGAGACCGCCCAATAACTTGAAGGAACTCCGACAATGCATAGGGATGGCGTCATGGTACCGCAGGTTTGTTCCCAATTTCGCCACTGTGTTACAACCAATGTCACAACTGTTAAAGAAGGGACAAACATGGACATGGGAACAGGAACAACAAGACGCCTTCGAAAAGCTAAAAGAGTTACTCACTACCGCCCCCGTACTCGCCTGCCCCGATTTCAACGTGAAATTCTCTTTACAAACGGACGCCAGTAACGTAGGCGTGGGCGCAGTCCTCACCCAGGAGATTGAAGGGAAAGAGCGCGTCATCGCGTACGTCAGCCGACGACTCAACAAGGCGGAAGAGAACTACTCTGCCACCGACAAAGAATGCCTAGCCGTCATATGGGCAATACGAAAACTACGATGCTACCTAGAGGGTTACCGCTTTGACGTGGTAACTGACCATCTCGCGCTGAAATGGTTAAACACCCTGGAAAGTCCATATGGCAGAGTGGCACGTTGGGCACTTGAGCTACAGCAATACCAATACGACGTGCATTATCGCGCCGGGAAACAAAACGTAGTGGCGGACGCACTGTCCAGGCAGCCCGTGGAAACACTCGCACGCGTCGAAGAGGAACCCGACAGTTGCCCCTGGCTTAGACGAAGGATACAACAAGTCCACGACGAGCCCCAAAAATATCCGGACTACACCTACGAGAACGGTCAACTTTACCGAAATCTCGGCCACGGACCTGTCGGAACGGAGTCTTGGAAACTCTGCGTCCCAAAAGATCGCCGGACGAGGGTACTCCACGAATGCCACGATCAACCCACGGCCGGTCACCTCGGCATACGGAAGACCATCGCCAGGGTTTCCCAACGGTATTATTGGCCCGGGTTCTATCGAGACGTAAGACATTACATTCGCAACTGCGTAAGTTGTCAGAAGTTCAAGGCCTTGCAACGCAAACCAGTGGGCAAGATGCTCACTCGCAAGGCGGAGGAGCCGTTTGTTACCTTGTGCGCAGATTTCGTCGGACCACTACCACGGTCCAAACGAGGGAATACGATGCTGCTAGTATTTTTCGACACTTTCTCCAAGTGGGTCGAACTGGTACCCCTCAAAAAGGCAACCACGGCTAACCTCGAACGAGCGTTCCGCGAACGAATCCTCAGCAATTTTGGGGTACCGAAATTATTCGTCTGCGATAACGGCACCCAATTCACCAGTCGCTCGTTCCGAACGTTCCTCCAAATCGCAGGCGTCAAACTGCAGCACACCGCTCCATATTGCCCCCAGGAAAACCCCACAGAAAGAGCTAACAGAACTGTGAAAACAATGATCGCCCAATTCATCGACGACCACCAGAACACGTGGGACGAACTATTACCCGAAATGTCGTTAGCCATAAATTCTAGCGTCTCCGAGACCACCGGATTCAGCCCTGCGTTCCTTTTACATGGAAGAGAGCCCAGGCTGCCCGGCGCTCTATACGACGAAGTCACACCAGGGACAGGGAACACCCAGGAGACGGCCACTGACAAAGCATCGATACTGAAAGAGATCTTTTCCATCGTCCGAAGTAACATCCAAAGGGCAAGTCAAGAGCAAGCGCGACACTACAATCTCCGTCGCAGGCAATGGCGCCCTACGATCGGCTCATTGGTCCTCGTACGTCAACACCACCTGTCAAACGCAGCCGAAGGTTTTGCAGCCAAACTGGCCCCAAAGTTTGACGGACCATACCGGGTAAAGGGTTTTCCATCGCCAAACATCGTGAAATTGCAACACACAAGCAGCCGGAAACACAAGGTCGCCAATGTCAACGATCTGAAAGAGTTCAACGACCCCGAACTCGATAATCCAGCCGCCGACATGGATGCCACGGCGGCATAATACCGAGTTTGACCGGGGATCGACACCTATATTAATCGATGCCCTGGCCTTCGTCGATCAGTACGCCACTACCCACGGAACGGACCAGACCAAATCAACCAACTCAAAAGGAACTGAATTAAATAAAAATAAAACAATCAAAAGACAAAATTAAATTCCGACTCCTATCAAGGATAAACCCACCCCAAAGTGCATCAAGGACTACGAATCAAACTCAACCAATCGGAGTTAAAGGACAACAATAACCAAGACAATTAAGAAGAAAACAATCACATTTAATCCTGCCGCTGCCAACAATAATTCCCCCTTACACCATGTCACCCCTGCTGGTCCTACTTGCCCTAGTCACCTCTGCACAGGCCGCCGTAAAAGTAAACGACTACACCAACGCCGACTATATCCCGATCGTGGACGGAGACGCAGTAATCTGGGAGAAGCCAGGATACCTCCACCATACCACCAACGTCACTTCTTATGAGGTCTACGTCGCCCAGACCGAGCGCGCTGCTGAGATGTTCACGGACACCCGCCTGGCCCAGGTATTAGCAACCGACTTGGACCACATCCGCAATTTAATAGCCATGCTAAAAGTCCACCGTAGGGAAGCCAGGAGCATAAACCTGCTCGGTACAGCGTTGAAAGTAGTAGCAGGAACGCCTGACTTCAATGACTGGGAACAAATTAGGTTCAAACAAGCACAGCTGATAGAATCCGAACACCGACAGGGGGAGATTAACTCCAAGATGCAAAACCGACTTAACGAACTGACGCACTTTTTCAACACGATCCAGAAGTCGGACGAGGCTGAGAAGGCCCAAATAGTAGAGACAGTCCTCGCCAAAAATAGAATAATCATAACGGACCTAGAAAGTCTTATCCTTGGGCTAACTTTAGCCAAAATAAACATGATCAGTCCGGCCCTCTTAGATGGCGCCGATATAAACGAATTCAACGAGCAACAGTTAGTCAACATAACCTTGGTGGAGCTATTAGAGGTCTCGAACATCAGCGTTATCCAAACTCCCGACCTACTCCACTTTCTTATAAAGTTCCCTCAACCCAAATTAAATTGTAGGAAGTTGCTCATATTCCCGGTTCAACGCCACAACAGAATATTGGATTTCAGTCAGGGAGACATAGTAGCGGACTACGGGTCCCTGACCCTCAACATCGGGGCCTGCGAGACGACCGTCGGGGCTACGTTCTGCAAAGAACGAAGGGGAAGCACTTGCGCCCAACAACTGGTAACCGGGTCTATCGCACATTGTGCTACCCTACCGGGACCCTTAGATCCCATAACCATCGTCGACAACGGCACTCTCATCATCAACGACGCGAACAAGACCGTTGTTGATGATGCCGGGGCCAGCCAAAAGATTTCGGGATCGTACTTAGTGACGTACTCCCACCGGGTCTCTCTTAACGGGACCTGGTACATTAACCACCTCGCCGACTCTAAGAGGAAAGCAGTGGTGTCCGCAATGACGCAAGTCAACATAACGGCCCACAAAGAAAAGCTTAGTCTACCGTTTCTACGGGAACTAAGCATGAATAATCTCAATCAAATCGACAGCCTAAACGAAATGCTGACGATTAAAAGTACCGCTTCCTACCTCCTCACGCTCGCCGTAGCGTTACCTCTCTGCTCCATTATATGGATATTATACCGCCGCCTTAAAATCCAAGGTGAACAAAATGCGTCCCAAGACGTAGAGGCCGTGTCGCCCCACCTTCCTACCGACGCCCGCCCGGCCGAGGTACCGACACCGACCAGCGGTAAAGCCCCCTTGTATACCACCGTCGCCCCCCCTAAAATTCGGCGAACTCAAGCCACCCGTACCTACCCAATACCTCGTCCACGGGAATACGGATCGGGTGACGAGTGAAGAAAACAAACTGGACTCATCAAAAGAAAAAATATATAAGCAAAAAAAAATTTTAACATAATGCAAAAGCTTAAAAAACAAAAAAAAAAAAACATATACTTCTTATTCAATTCTTTTCCGCTTACACTTATACCTAAGTTCACGTAATCTACACTTGCTGACACTATATTTCTGAAACTGTGCCGACCAAAGGCATCGAACCCTTTAAAGCTCAGAAAACAAAAAAAAAAAGCATATATTTCTTACTCAATTCTTTTCCGCTTACACTTATACCTAAGTTTACGTAACACTACAATTGCTGACACTATAATTTTGTAACGGCGCCGACCAAGGCCCCGAACCCTTTATATGCTTAAGTAATATCCATATCGTAACTCAAATAAGAACCAGCCGCGCTCCCTGCAAGAACACCCGAAGTTCAACCAAGCCTATCCACCATGAGCCACCAGAAAGCACCGACACCCGCCGAGACCGCCGAAGTCATCTACATCGATGACTCTACTGATTCTGAAGGTTCAGAATCTGGGGCGCACGCGTTCAGGAGAACCGAAACTCCACCACCGTCCAAGGGCGGAGACGCCCCCCGAGAGCGGCCAACCAGCGCCGACGCGGCCGAGTCAAGCGGCGACTCAGACGGCGAACTCTCAGACGCGGAGAGCTCCGACGCCCCTCAGGATAGTCCCCCACTGTTTTCGCGGCGACCATCCAGATTCCGACGAGAAAATCTATGGTCGCCACCTCTATACCGCCGCCGGGACCCCCGGACATACCAATCGCCGAGCCCCGAACCTCCATCGTTCGAACCGATGTTCGAACAAAGCGCATATCGTCATTACGACCCCCTAGGCTGGGATCGGCAGGACAATACCCTGGGACGCTACTGCCCGGAATACCCACCCACGTACTCTGACGACGAGGAGAACGAGGAGGAGGAACCCTCCGCCCGCCGGCTCGTGACCGACGCGGAGACATTCCATTATACGGTCACACCGTGGGGCCTGCGCGTCACACGGGTCCACCTCATGACGGTGCACCTGCTCGCCCCGCCCGGCCGGAACGCCCAGGCGTTCTTCCGAACGTTTCGGGAATCTGCGGAAGCCCTCAACGACCGGCCCGCCTTCTCCGTCCCAGACCCGGTTGAACCTCCCACCGAGGAGGTAGAGAAGCCGACACCAACAACAACAGCATCAGCGACGTCAGCAACATCGCCACTGACGTCGACAACCCCGAAAACGGGCGAAGGGGCACCGGAACGACGTAAAAACCCTGACCCCCCAGCAACGGCGCACACCCAGCGCAAACCGGCGGTGACTACGGCAAAACACGCCAAAGTACTCCGTACTGACCCGAGCCCGGCTCGGGGGTCGGTAAACGAAGACCCTCCCATCGGTACCCCCGACTCCACGTCAGGAACCGAAAACGTCCTTCCAGTTCAACAAGCGGAGCTGACCGAACATATGGAGAGGTGGGAAACGGGGCAGAATAGTGACTACGCTACCCCAACCCTACTGGGGCTAGAGCAGACAACCATACCAGGCACACCAGAAAGCCTGTCGCTACCGGTGGCGCCTAGTGGCTTCGACGGCATCGAGGAGCTACTGACGGTAGTCACCGGGGACCAACCCGAATGGGACGACGAAGACGCCGAGGAACTCCTAAGCGTCCTACCGAAGGACTTCCCGCTGGCCGACCCAAGGCCAGAAGATGACGGCCTGGTCGAGGAGATCGGAAGGTACACCGACTGGGTAGTCGCCCCGCCAGACTGGCAGGTCGACACCCCGGGCCGCGTGGTCCCCGCTGTCTTGGTGGTGGAGATACTATGCCGCCTACAACGAACCAACAGGATCCGATGCAGCGTTCGGTTCTGGGACGAAACATACCAGGTCCACAAGAGATCACTCGCCGGACCGGTCTGCATCCGCCTCCTCCCGGAAGAAAGGGGGGGGTGTAACGAACCCCAAGGGGACGTTACAATCCACCACACCACACCGGCCATGGAGGAGCCCTGAAAATTAAGAACTACTCAAACCACCCACTTTAATTCCATACAATTGTTAAAAGAATAAGTCAATACACACCTCACACAAGAACTACCCAAACCACCCACTTTTCTTCCACTGCACGCGCGCCGTTCGGCCACGTGACTACCCCTCCTACACCCATCCATAACTCTCCTACCAATACCTCAACTGTGACCCAAAAACTTTCCCCTCCCACTAAGGTTCACTAAGGTTCGATGCGACGGTTTTCTTTTCGACAAAAGAAATTGCCCATCGGCGCACCGTCAGCATAAATCCCCCCACCCATAACATTAAGCTAGCTAGTTCGATCCGCGGATGCTAGGTTCCGAGCGTTCTAGCGAAAGAAGTGCAAGACACTTACTCGGGAACCCGGCCGCGAGATAGACGTTGCTCCGCACAGCAACTTACAATAAAATTACACACACCGTACGTTAAGCCAAACAATCATTATCCTGTGTCCAATAAATGAGCATTTTTAACGAAAACAAACCCATCGAGTAAGTCTATTTTCCGGGTGAGAACTGCGACATCAATTCGCAACCAAGAATATCGCGGCAAGGGTCAATCCAATCCTCAAATTACTCCTGATCCTCTGATAGGTCTCACGAGTGTGACAACGCCTCGTATTCCTTATCCTCCTCGACCACACGAGTGTGACAACGCCTCGTATCCCCCATCCTTCTCGACCACACGAGTGTGACAACGCCTCGTATCCCTCATCCTTCTCGACCCCACGAGTGTGACAACGCCTCGTGCCCTTCACTATCTTCCCGATCCAACTCATACGGGCACGGTTACGCCTCATTCTCCTCCACTCTTGTTTCTAGCCTACTTAGGGCCGACCCCGTTTCCTGTAGAGGTTCCTGCAAACTACAAATTTCTTGTAGTAGGATCCTGGAGAAGACTGAGCTTACCTCAGCCTGAAATAGGAGCATTACAAGATAAATGAAAACCAAAAACGCAGAATCATGGAAAATTACCAAATCTACCAGATTGCCGAATCTGGATCAGATCGGATCAATATTATGGCCAGAAGAAACAAATTAAATTTCAGTGGCTACGCAACGTCTGCCAAGCGCTGACTCATGCCCTTTCTCTCTCTGTCCGGAAAACTTGTACGTCTCAAATATGTAGTTATTTATGTCATGTAGAAATGTAGGCGCAGATATACAAAGCATATGTAAACAAAAATGGAAACATGTAGAAAAATTCCAAAAAATTCATTTTTTTAATTTAAATATTATTTTCGTCCCTTTTGAGAACATATAATAAAATTCATAAATCGTAGGCTCATATATGTATGTATGTACATATGTATATACTGACTGAGTACCGGGAATAAGGTAGAGCCGCGGTCTTTGCCGCGGCTCACAACGTTCCCTCTCGTTTTTTTTTGTAAATGTGTACCTAAAACATTATGCGAGTGTGCGTCAGTATGAGATAGGAGAGAGTAGAACGAACCCCGACAATCCGGCGAGCTTAACCAGAGCATAGCTAGAGGTACACACGAAATCTCTTCATACTAGTTTGGGTAAAAGACAGCTATCCCACACCTGCACGCTACATAATTGGCGCCCAACGTGGGGCCCGAAGGGGCATCATTTCTCATAAAAGTGGTACATAACATCAGTATCAGGTTCATGTCATTTTTGGGGCTAGGCTCCACTATAGCTCTTTATTCCATCCAAAACAATATTTTCTTTGTTGTTCTATACGGATAGATCTGGCTAGTACTGTAGTACAGTAGATACTGCATATGGAATATGCAATTTATTTTCATAGCTGGAATGGTCGACCTATGTATGTATAATCTGTTGTCTCTTACTTGGGATAGACTAGCTCATAGATATTTACAAAATTCGGACATCATGATGTAGAGCTCCAGCAATGAGATGGCTAAAGATGTTGCTTTAGAGAACTGCGGGAATTATTTAAAAGATGGATATCCCGACTCAAGTATATTCATTATCTTACTTCGATTTTGGTTGTAGAAATTCCTATATCAAATTCTAGTTCTAGATAGTGAAAGTCTTAGATTCTAGGAATTACGATCGTCTATTTATAATAGGTAGAGACCGTCCATTATGCAGACTAACACCTTCTAAAACCATTGCAATAGAAACGGTCAGCCTATTCAGCTCAGCTATTAAAACGTGCTGTTTTCATAGTGGGTCTAGATCATGCTTGAAGAGGACGACATATTGTTCATTTATCGAAAAAAAAATAGGAAGGATTCCCTATTAGTTAGTTTATATTTCATACAGTTTAGGAGACGATATTTCATATAGTGGTTAGTTTATTTAGGTACCTTATTTTGCAAGGGAAGTCTAAAACAAGATCAACTTGTAGCCACAACGTCTTGTCAACATCGACTTCAGGGGATGTGATACGAAAATAACACTCTAGAAGCAGAATTGAACCTAAATTCAGGGCCCACTCCAGAAAATATTCATGGTAACGGAAACAAAAAGGGGAATGCGAATTGATATCTTGATCAAGCCAGTATCGATCGTAATATCTCAGGAAGTCAGGAGAAGTATCTATGGAAATACTTCACTGGGTAATGCGCAAGCTGAGGACTTTACGGGTTATATCCATTCGGTCATAAAAGGTCAGGAGAAAACTATGATGGAAACTTTTAGTTCCTTCATTAAATCTTCTATTGAGCAAACAATACAGATCCAGTTTTCAAATCTGAATTTGGCCGCAAATACCACGAGAAACCGAGATTCATCAGAGTCGCGGATTATTAGTAGACGGGAAGTAGACAACAGCAGAAATATGCACAGAGGTGATTCTCAAGAAGGAAGCTCTAGAAGTATTCAGGCAGTAGGAAATGTGGCACCGGCAAAGGCCGCGAATATTCTGCTAAGTTGGCTTCTTAAATTTAATGGTTCTCGGGAATCAATGCATGTGGAAGAATTTCTATATCACGGGCAAAGCCAGTGATTGGTTCTAGGATTTTTATAGAGAAACCACCAATACTGCTGGCAATCGTTTTGTACGGCCTTTAGAGAAAGACTCGATCAGAAAGATACTTTTGACCTTTGGGAAATGATCAGGAAACGGCAACAGAAGGAAAATGAATCCTTTGCAGATTTTCTGTCGGCCATTGAAAAGTTAGTGGCTTGGCTTTCGCATGAGATAAGCGAACTTAAACTGATCGATATTCTTAAACGGAATGCCAAAAGCGCTCTTCGATACGAGCTTTTGCATTTGAAAATCTAGAATAGAAGTGAGTTGAGGGAGGAAGTAAAGAAGCATGAACATTTCTGTAAAGATGCAGGAAACTTTCTACCTCGAAACAGAGTTACTAAACCCAATGTATCCGAAATTCAGAGTGATGACAAAGAGCTCGAAGAAGAGAGTATCTCCGAGCTCCGTCGTAAGCGGTTTGTCTGCTGGAATTACGACAAAACCGGTCATCGATTCAAAGACTATGTAGTGTAGGAACGCCGCGTCTTCTGTTATGGATGCGGGACGAAAAATACTTTTAAGCCAAAGTGCGAGAAATGCAACCCATCGGAAAACCGAAAACGGAATGCGCAAACCAACACCAGTTTGACGCATCCAGCACGACAGTTCTGGGCCAAAGTAAAGAGGGTTCGAAAGCGGCTTATCTCATCGGTCTATATGAGCTCGGATAACAGATTATTTGTAGAACTTAGCATAGAAAAACAAAACTTCATAGCCTTGTTAGATTCGGGAGCGACAATAAGTTGTTTCGGAAGTGAAGCTGCTAAATCGTTCTCCCAGCATTCAAAAGAGGAAGAAATGCTCGGGAAATATTCGAACAGCCAATAATGAATCTTGTAAAGTCGTGGCAAAAATCACTTTTCCAATAACATTTAGAGATCATACTTAGGATATAGAATTCTTCATAATACCAGCCTTGAAACAAAATGTATATTTAAGAATTGATTTCTGGAAAGAGTTTGGTCTTTTGGAGAGATTGTTAACTGATAGATCTGTAATACATGAATTAGACGTAGGAAATGAAGCCAAGATTTCAAAATCACCACCGTTACACGATTTAAGCGAGGACCAAAAGGTTAGATTAGAGTACGTAATCAATGCGTTTCCATCGTTCAAAAAGGAAGGCTTGGGTCGTACCAGAGCTATCGAACATTCAATCGAAATTATACCCAATAGACCAGTAAAACAGCGCCAAAGGCCGATTTCCCCCGCAAAGGAAAGGTTAATGTTTGATGATGTGGAGAAAATGCTAGCATTAGACGTGATCGAAGAATCAAAAAGTTCCTGGAGTAGTAATTGCGTGCTAGTTAAGAAAGGGACGAAAAATCGCTTATGTTTAGACTCTCGGGAGATTAATAGGAACACTCGCAAAGATGCGTACCCATTACCACATATTGATGGCATTCTTAGCAGGTTACCACCAGCAAGGTATATCACGGGACTGGACAGAAACATGAATCGATATCGACTATCGTTGCTGGCAGTTGTGTCTTCACTTCGCTCCGCCTAAATAATTTTATTTTTGTGATCAAAGGAAAGTTATTGTGTTGTAAATCGCTTACTGTGTTTTAAACTGATCGTGCAACTAAATTACAATCCGTGTTTATTCTTTTATCGTGCTTTTGTGCAGATAATTCCAATTGCAATTGCAATGTTTCAATTTTTGTGCATTCATTCTAGCCCCACTCGTTCTTATGCTCAGCTGATTTGTTGTTGCTATATTCATTGTAAGCTGCACTCTCCCTGAGCCGCTGTCTAATATTATACGACTACTTTATCTATCATCCACTTATTTTTCATACATATTAACATACATACATAAACCGGGCCTGCCAAATTCTGTGTTTCTCGGTGTTATTTGTATTCTGTTCTTTTCTCAAATTTTGTTACTTTTGTGCATATGTTTTCAATTTTCAATTCCTATTGTGCATTCTTAACTTCTCTGCACTTTCTTAATCGCAGCAGTTTTGTTGTTGCCTATTCTATTGCGGTGCGCTTGCTCTCTCTGTACCGCTCTCTATTTTTATACACCCTCTGCTTATCTGTTATCTGTGATTGTTTTGTTCGTTCTTGCGCGCGCAATTGTGTATCACAAGCTAAAATCACTATCTCTGCCCCACACCGACTTATACCTTACCTTTATTTTTTCTTTTTGCTTTTTTTTTACATATTTATGGTTTCTACTATCGAACAATGAGAACCTGTTGCGCTAAACGCTGTGACGGTCACCGCTCGGTAGCTACACGTCAAACATTTATTTTCTGCTGGTTGTGTGACAACTTGGCTCACGTTAGCTGCGCGGGTTTTAGTCATATCGGTGGTCGCGTTGTCGATCTGATTAAGACCCGCTGCGGTCTCAACTGGACTTGTTGGGATTGCAGGGCAGTTGAAGCCGATATGCGAACATTTATGAGACAGACTCATAACGAATTCGCTGCTGTCCACTCTGAATTCCGGAAATTGCCGGATAAGTTTACCTCAATGGAAGCTCAAAAATCTTAAAGTTATAAACGAGTCTCCAAAGAGAAGAAAGGTTACACCTAGTCTGCCCAGCTCATAGTTCTAATTTCCTTGCAGCTAAAGACTCTGACGTTCCTCCAATCAGTTCGCCAGCCTTGATCGACTTTGGCGCCAAGGAAATCGTTGTACATGCAACTACATCGAAAAAGACGGCTGGCTCTTCACATGTTGGCTGTTCACCTGTGCCTGTGTCTGCCAAGGATGTCCAACTGGACATTAATGTTCATCCAGTGCCTGTGATTGCCCAGGTTGTCCAACTGGACAGTAATGGTTATACAGATGTCGGCATCACAGTTCCCCCTACGGAATTCGATACTGCTGTCAGCATGGAAGTTGAAGTAGTTCCCTCCATACCGGCTCGCACTGGCTCGGAAGTCGATACTGCTGTCAGCATGGAAGTTGAAGTAATTCCTTCCACAGCGACTCGCACTGGCTCCTCATCCAGCGCTATCCCATCTGGACCTGCTCCTCGGGTAGAACCCGCCTCTCCTCACCCATAAACCATGTGACCCCTCTCGACCGATCTACTCTCTTCGCTGTCGCTCCTCTAAAATCTATCTTTGTCTCACGTCTTATGGAATCGGCTACGGATGCAATGGTTCGAGAGTATATTTTCTCTAAACTAAACATCAATAGCTCCTCTGACATAGTAGCTACTGAATTTTCTTTTAAAGAAAAACGTAATATTTCCTCCTTCAAAATTCTTGTTCCGGAGAAGTTTGTTAAGACTGTGTTGGAACCCTCTTTTTGGCCTGAGCACACTATCTGTCATATTTTAAATAGTCCATCACGATCTTCGCAACCCGCTCCTCGGGTAGGAATCCTTCGGACTCCTTCTACTGATTTTCCATCTACTTTAAAAAACTGAATTCTTCCCCACCTGTAAAGATTGCTTATCAGAATTACGTGGCCTGTGCAGTAAGCTCACCAAATTACATGCTGCTGGTGCAACTTTTGATTTCGACATTATCGCCTTCTCTGAAACATAGCTCAATTTCTCAATCTCGGATTCCGAGATTTTTGTAGACAATTTTAACATATATAGATCTGATCGACCATCTCGAGGTGGCGGCGTCCTAATTGCTGTTCGTTCCGACTTCCCAACTCTTTTCCATCGATGAGCTCAACACTATTGAAATTATCGTTGTTAAAATTCGTCTGTGTTCTTTTAATTTATTCATGTCATGCTCTTACATCCCACCATCCTCTGAATTTACAACTTATATGCTTCACGCTGCCCATCTCCAGTCCGTTTTGTCTCAGCTTTGTGATTCTGATCGTCTTATTGTCCTCGGTGACTTTAATCTCCCTAATATCACTTGGTCCCCATCCAATGACTCAAACTTAATGTTCCCATCTATGCAGCATGACTTCGTTGATTCTCTGTCCGATACATCGTTAGGCCAGGTAAATGGCATACGCAATAGCTTGTGTAGGACCCTTGATCTCGTCTTCACTACCGAGGCTTCGAGCACTTTGGTATGTCGAGGATCACCTCTATCATTCCCTGGAGATCCATACCATCCCACACTTTCAATTGATTTCATGTTACCATCTTCAAGCCCTATAAAGTCGTTTATTAAGCCTTCGAATATCTATTGCTTCAAGAAGGCTGATTTCCTCTCCTTGAATACTGCCCTATCTCAGATGGATTGGTCATTCCTTGACGATCTCCAGGAAATTGAGTCTGCCACGAATGCATTCTATAGCTCTATTTTTTCCATCTTTCCCATGCATGTTCCTTTAGTCACCCCCTCCAGAAATTTTTCTGGTCCTATCTGGTTCACCCCGAGATTAATAAATCCGAAGAATTTAAAATCCCGTATGTACAAGAAGTTTAAAAAATCCGTTTGTCAACATCGACTTCATAACACGTGTATATGCGGACATTTGAAGAATGAGAAGTCTTGCCCTGTGTGCAAGAACAAATGCGATCCTAAGGGTTTGCGATACGAAAATAACAATCTAGAAGCAGAATTGAACCTAAATTCAGGGCCCACTCCAGAAAATATTCATGGTAACGGAAACAAAAAGGGGAATGCGAATTGATATCTTGATCAAGCCAGTATCGATCGTAATATCTCAGGAAGTCAGGAGAAGTATCTATGGAAATACTTCACTGGGTAATGCACAAGCTGAGGACTTTACGGGTTATATCCATTCGGTCATAAAAGGTCAGGAGAAAACTATGATGGAAACTTTTAGTTCCTTCATTAAATCTTCTATTGAGCAAACAATGCAGATCCAGTTTTCAAATTTGAATTTGGCCGCAAATATCACGAGAAACCGAGATTCATCAGAGTCGCGGATTAATAGTAGACGGGAAGTAGACAACAGCAGAAATATGCTCAGAGGTGATTCTCAAGAAGGAAGCTCTAGAAGTATTCAGGCAGTAGGAAATGTGGCACCGGCAAAGGCCGCGAATATTCTGCTAAGTTGGCTTCTTAAATTTACTGGATCTCGGGAATCAATGCATGTGGAAGAATTTCTATATCACGGGCAAAGCCAGTGATTAGTTCTAGGATTTTTATAGAGAAGCCACCAATGCAGCTGGCAATCGTTTTGAACGGCCTTTAGAGAAAGACTCGATCAGAAAGATACTTTTGACCTTTGGGAAATGATCAGGTTACGGAAACAGAAGGAAAATGAATCCTTTGCAGATTTTCTGTCGGCCATTGAAAAGTTAGTGGCTTGGCTTTCGCATGAGATAAGCGAACTTAAACTGATCGATATTCTTAAACGGAATGCGAAAAGCGCTCTTCGATACGAGCTTTTGCATTTGAAAATCTAGAATAGAAGTGAGTTGAGGGAGGAAGTAAAGAAGCATGAACATTTCTGTAAAGATGCAGGAAACTTTCTACCTCGAAACAGAGTTACTAAACCCAATGTATCCGAAATTCAGAGTGATGACAAAGAGCTCGAAGAAGAGAGTATCTCCGAGCTTCGTCGTAAGCAGTTTGTCTGCTGGAATTACGACAAAACCGGTCATCGATTCAAAGACTATGTAGTGGAACGCCGCGTCTTCTGTTATGGATGCGGGACGAAAAATACTTTTAAGCCGAAGTGCGAGAAATGCAACCCATCGGAAAACCGAAAACGGAATGCGCAAACCAACACCAGTTTGACGCATCCGGCACGACAATTCTGGGCCAAAGTAAAGAGGGTTCGAAAGCGGCTTATCTCATCGGTCTATATGAGCTCGGATAACAGATTATTTGTAGAACTTAGAATAGAAAAACAAAACTTCATAGCCTTGTTAGATTCGGGAGCGACAATAAGTTGTTTCGGAAGTGAAGCTGCTAAATCGTTCTCCCAGGATTCAAAAGAGGGAGAAATGCTCGGGAAATATTTGAACAGCCAATAATGAATCTTGTAAAGTCGTGGCAAAAATCACTTTTCCAATAACATTTAGAGATCATACTTAGGATATAGAATTCTTCATAATACCAGCCTTGAAACAAAATGTATATTTAAGAATTGATTTCTGGAAAGAGTTTGGTCTTTTGGAGAGATTGTTAACTGATAGATCTGTAATACATGAATTAGACGTAGGAAATGAAGCCAAGATTTCAAAATCACCACCGTTACACGATTTAAGCGAGGACCAAAAGGTTAGATTAGAGTACGTAATCAATGCGTTTCCATCGTTCAAAAGGGAAGGCTTGGGTCGTACCAGAGCTATCGAACATTCAATCGAAATTATACCCAATAGACCAGTAAAACAGCGCCAAAGGCCGATTTCCCCCGCAAAGGAAAGGTTAATGTTTGATGATGTGGAGAAAATGCTAGCATTAGACGTGATCGAAGAATCAAAAAGTTCCTGGAGTAGTAATTGCGTGCTAGTTAAGAAAGGGACGAAAAATCGCTTATGTTTAGACTCTCGGGAGATTAATAGGAACACTCGCAAAGATGCGTACCCATTACCACATATTGATGGCATTCTTAGCAGGTTACCACCAGCAAGGTATATCACGGGACTGGACAGAAACATGAATCGATATCGACTATCGTTGCTGGCAGTTGTGTCTTCACTTCGCTCCGCCTAAATAATTTTATTTTTGTGATCAAAGGAAAGTTATTATGTTGTAAATCGCTTACTGTGCTTTAAACTGCTCGTGCAACTAAATTACTATCCGTGTTTATTCTTTTATCGTGCTTTTGTGCAGATAATTCCAATTGCAATTGCAATTTTTCAATTTTTGTGCATTCTTTCTAGCCCCACTCGTTCTTATGCTCAGCTGATTTGTTGTTGCTACATTCATTGTAAGCTGCACTCTCCCTGCGCCGCTGTCTAATTTTATACGACTACTTTGTTAAACCGGGCCTGCCAAATTCTGTGTTTCTCGGTGTTATTTGTATTCTGTTCTTTTCTCAAATTTTGTTACTTTTGTGCATATGTTTTCAATTTTCAATTCCTATTGTGCATTCTTAACTTCTCTGCACTTTCTTAATCGCAGCAGTTTTGTTGTTGCCTATTCTATTGCGGTGCGCTTGCTCTCTCTGTACCGCTCTCTGTTTTTATCCACCCTCTGCTTATCTGTTATCTGTGATTGTTTTGTTCGTTCTTGCGCGCGCAATTGTGTATCACAAGCTAAAATCACTATCTCTGCCCCACACCGACTTATACCTTACCTTTATTTTTTCTTTTTGCTTTTCTTTTTACATATTTATGGTTTCTACTATCGAACAATGAGCACCTGTTGCGCTAAACGCTGTGACGGTCACCGCTCGGTAGCTACACGTCAAACATTTATTTTCTGCTGGTTGTGTGACAACTTGGCTCACGTTAGCTGCGCGGGTTTTAGTCATATCGGTGGTCGCGTTGTCGATCTGATTAAGACCCGCTGCGGTCTCAACTGGACTTGTTGGGATTGCAGGGCAGTTGAAGCCGATATGCGAACATTTATGAGACAGACTCATAACGAATTCGCTGCTGTCCACTCTGAATTCCGGAAATTGCAGGATAAGTTTACCTCAATGGAAGCTCAAAAATCTTAAAGTTATAAACGAGTCTCCAAAGAGAAGAAAGGTTACACCTAGTCTGCCCAGCTCATAGTTCCTCCAATCAGTTCGCCAGCCTTGATCGACTTTGGCGCCAAGGAAATCGTTGTACATGCAACTACATCGAAAAAGACGGCTGGCTCTTCACATGTTGGCTGTTCACCTGTGCCTGTGTCTGCCAAGGATGTCCAACTGGACATTAATGTTCATCCAGTGCCTGTGATTGCCCAGGTTGTCCAACTGGACAGTAATGGTTATACAGATGTCGGCATCACAGTTCCCCCTACGGAATTCGATACTGCTGTCAGCATGGAAGTTGAAGTAGTTCCCTCCATACCGGCTCGCACTGGCTCGGAAGTCGATACTGCTGTCAGCATGGAAGTTGAAGTAATTCCTTCCACAGCGACTCGCACTGGCTCCTCATCCAGCGCTATCCCATCTGCTCCTCGGGTAGAACCCGCCTCTGCCTCACCCATAAACCATGTGACCCCTCTCGACCGATCTACTCTCTTCGCTGTCGCTCCTCTAAAATCTATCTTTGTCTCACGTCTTATGGAATCGGCTACGGATGCAATGGTTCGAGAGTATATTTTCTCTAAACTAAACATCAATAGCTCCTCTGACATAGTAGTTACTGAATTTTCTTTTAAAGAAAAACGTAATATTTCCTCCTTCAAAATTCTTGTTCCGGAGAAGTTTGTTAAGACTGTGTTGGAAACCTCTTTTTGGCCTGAGCACACTATCTGTCATATTTTCAATAGTCCATCACGATCTTCGCAGCCCGCTCCTCGGGTAGGAATCCTTCGGACTCCTTCTACTGATTTTCCATCTACTTTAAAAAACTGAATTCTTCCCCACCTGTAAAGATTGCTTATCAGAATTACGTGGCCTGTGCAGTAAGCTCACCAAATTACATGCTGCTGGTGCAACTTTTGATTTCGACATTATCGCCTTCTCTGAAATATAGCTCAATTTCTCAATCTCGGATTCCGAGATTTTTGTAGACAATTTTAACATATATAGATCTGATCGACCATCTCGAGGTGGCGGCGTCCTAATTGCTGTTCGTTCCGACTTCCCAACTCTTTTCCATCGATGAGCTCAACACTATTGAAATTATCGTTGTTAAAATTCGTCTGTGTTCTTTTAATTGATTATCTGATTCTGATCGTCTTATTGTCCTCGGTGACTTTAATCTCCCTAATATCACTTGGTCCCCATCCAATGACTCAAACTTAATGTTCCCATCTATGCAGCATGACTTCGTTGATTCTCTGTCCGATACATCGTTAGGTCAGGTAAATGGCATACGCAATAGCATGTGTAGGACCCTTGATCTCGTCTTCACTACCGAGGCTTCGAGCACTTTGGTATGTCGAGGATCACCTCTATCATTCCCTGGAGATCCATACCATCCCACACTTTCAATTGATTTCATGTTACCATCTTCAAGCCCTATAAAGTCGTTTATTAAGCCTTCGAATATCTATTGCTTCAAGAAGGCTGATTTCCTCTCCTTGAATACTGCCCTATCTCAGATGGATTGGTCATTCCTTGACGATCTCCAGGAAATTGAGTCTGCCACGAATGCATTCTATAGCTCTATTTTTTCCATCTTTCCCATGCATGTTCCTTTAGTCACCCCCCTCCAGAAATCTTTCTGGTCCTATCTGGTTCACCCCGAGATTAATAAATCTGAAGAATTTAAAATCCCGTATGTACAAGAAGTTTAAAAAATCCGTTTTGAAATCAGACTTTTCGAAGTACTCAATTGCAAAATCGAAATTTTTTTTATTTAATACATTTTGCTACAACAGATACTTGACCAAATACTTGACCAAACTTTAAACGCGACCCTTAAAAATTCTTCAGGTTTGTTATTTCTAAACGTAAATCTTCCCGATTTCCTTCTTCTTTGCACTTAAGTGGTAGTTATGCTGATAGGGATTGTGATATTGCTGATCTGTTCGCTTCCTTTTTCCAACGTTGCTTCTCTGTCCCGTCTATTAACTTTCCCTCTATCCTAGCTTCATCGAACGACTTTAGTAGTAGTTACTCTTATCCTTTCCCTATAAATAGTTCTAACAGTATCCTTCCCCCCTTCATCGACTATGCTGGTCTCCTAACAAATTTAAAATCGTGCAAGTTTTCGTTCTCCACTTGGCCAGACTCGGTTCCGAGTGCTGTTCTTAAACTTTGTGCTGAATCTCTTTGTGTGCCTCTCCTAAAACTTTTTAACTTGTCTCTCAAGACTGGTGACTTTCCCACCGTCTGGAAAGAATCCTATATAGTTCCCTTTCATAAAAAGGGATTTAAGTCTGATGTCTCTAACTACCGCTGTATTTCCAATTTATCTGCCATTCCTCACTCTTCGAAAAAATCATCAGTTCTCAGCTGCAACATTTTTGTAGTTCTGTATTCTCTGAATCACAGCATGGAATCATCAAACGTCGCTCATTTTCTACTAATCTCCTTGAATTTTCCACCTTTGTAACTTTGGGATTTGCTAAACAGTGTCAAACTTATGTCGTTTATACTGACTTTAGTAAAGCCTTCGACTCCGTCAATCATAATCTACTTATTCATAAACTGTCTCTTCTAGGGTTTCCGACTTAGCTTCTATACTGGACTAATTCTTACCTTTGTAACCGTTCTCAACGTGTCTGCTTCAACTCCTCTCTCTCTAAACCTGTTATTGTCTCATCGGGGGTTCCTCAAGGTAGCCATCTGGGTCCCTTGCTTTTTTACCTATTTATTAACGATCTTCCACAAATGTTATCTCATTCCCGCGTCCTAATGTGTGCTGATAACGTTAAGCTATGTTTTTCCTACAGTGACCCCTTGTCCCCACTATCTTTGCAATCAGATCTTGATGCCCCTAACAACTGGTGCCTAATTAACATTCTACCTCTTAACATTTCTAAATGCAATATAATGACTTTTCACCGCAATAAGCCATACCTTTTCGATTACTCTATCAATAACATTATCCTGCAACGCCTTTTCAAAGTTAACGACTTGGGCATTACCTTTGTACCTAATCTATGTTTCAACTCTCATATCTCTACTTTCTCTAACAAAGCCAAAGGAGTCCTTGGATTTGTCAAAAGATAGTCTAAGGAATTTACAGACCCGTATACTACAAAACTTCTGTATGTTTCTCTGGTCCGGCCTATCTTGGAATGTGGTTCTTGTGGCTGGTCTCCTCACTACCAAAAATTTCAGGATTTGCTCGAACTAGTACAAAAACAGTTCCTCATCTTTGCTTTCACGGACTCAATTGGGACCCTTCGATCCATCTTCCTTCTTATGAAAGTAGGTTGCGCTTAATTAACCTCCACTCTCTTAAATCCCGTAGAACCTGCCAAGGAGTTCTCTTCTTCCATAAGCTTCTCTCTGGTGAGGTCGAATCGACTGCCCTCATCAACCTTAATAGTATTGCTGTTCCTTTCCGCCCGACTCTTCATCTCCAACTCTGTCTTTCTAACTACTCGGATTATGAATCTTTCCTTAGCCTTTGCCGTAACTATAACTAATTTTTACATCTGTTTTCCTTTGATACTAGTTCTAATATGGTCAAAATTATCTTAATCAATAACTTAATTTAATTTAAATAGCTCTAATTGGGAATTATTCGGCTACCGGCTCTTCTCTAACCTAAATTTGGCTGTTGGTGGGATCTTATCGGCTACTGAGCCGATAATCAGCCCCACCGGGTCTGAGTATTGGCATTGGCCCTTTAGTTTAATTAGTTGATATGTAATTTTACCCTTACAGTTTAACTGTACATTGTTAAACTTTAAACAAAATAAACAATAACAAATAAACAACAATAAACAATACTGGCAGATTCCCTTAGAAGAAAAGTCTCGTCACTATACCGCCTTTACCATTCCTACTAGACCGTTTTACCAGTATAAAGTAATGCCTTTTGGCTTAGCAAATGCTGCTCAGACCTTGTGTCGACTTATGGATTAGATGATACCTGCCTATCTTCGGAATCGGGCTTTCGTCTATTTGGACGATTTACTTGTGCTCTCCGATGACTTCGACTCTCACATGTTGTTGTTGCAAGAGGTAGCGATTCATTTGCGTAAAGCAAAATTTACGATCAACATAGCCAAGTCAAAATTTTGTATACGAGAAATAAAAGGGTGAGTTAAAGAGGCAAAATTTCGTTCGATTCTCTTTGTAGAAGTCTGACGTGTTTTTGTGTTGCGCTCCGCTTATCTGCCTATTATCTTTAATAAACAGCCGGTGTTTTTTTTGAACATACCAATATAAATAAACTATAAATTGCCCACTTGCTTAGAGCTTCTCCTTAAACGCGAGTGCACGCCCTTTAATTGTGTTTTTAGATTTGTGTTTTAATTATTTTCCTGTGTCGGTAGTCATTGTGTTTTGTTGTTTCTTTTCGTAAGTACACACAGAATCAAAATCTGCCGCTCTCACCTAGTTGATCTGCTCTATTGCTTTTATCACTTTCTCCCTATTACCCAAACTAACATAACTGTTCTTCCTCTCTCGCTCTCAATACGTTCTGTGTAGTAGCGCTCTCTCTCTCTCTCTTAACAGAAGCTGCAGAAACCGCTCTTCTCTCTTTCTTATTGCGCTTTCATCGCTTATCTGGCACACTGGTCTGATATATATTTGTTTTGAAATTTTATTTTTTTATATTTCTTATAATGGAATACGGTCTCCTCTGTGCCAAGAAAACCTGCAAGAAGCCCATGACCAGCCGAGTATCCCCTGCTGGCTATGCGATAGCGTAGTGCACGCTAAATGCGCCGGGTTCTCCGGTCTCGTGGGTGATGCCATCTCCAAAAGAAATGGCTTGCATTACAGCTGTGAGGCATGCCGTCCGGTTGAGGGGGAGATGACAGCATTTATGAGGCAGACCCGGAAGGGCTTTAGGGAGCTGACCGTGGGCTTCAAAGAGCAGTACGATCGGCTCCTAGCCATGGAGTCTCAGTTTAGTGGTCTCAAACTATTGACTGAGTCTCCTAGGCGCAAAAAGGTCAGTCCGCGGGATCTGCATGTGCCGACTGCCCCTCGACCGGCCGATGCTAACAAGCTGACTCCGACCACCCCAAAAGTGCAGCAGTTGATATCGTTCGCCACTCCAAAGGCAACGACAGCTGCTGGTGATGAAAATTCGTTAGCCGAATTTATCGCGTCGAAGAGCATGCAGCCAAGACCGTCTGTAGCGTCCGTGTCCGTAGTGTCAAATTCATTATCTGTCCCCGCAATTCCAACCCAACCAGTCAATATACGACCCGGACCACCGGGTATTACCATCACAGGTGATAGGCCTGTGGTGCCAAGATTGGTCGGGATCCCACCAAAGAGACAAGTTTTTGTCTCACGACTTGCCCCTGACTCCACAATTAAAGATGTGACGGCTTATATTCAAAGCCGCATACAAGCCGTTGATTTTAAGGTGGAAAAGTTTAACTTCTCTTATTCCAGGGAGATTGCTTCTTTTAAAATAAGTGTCTCCCAAACTCACTTTAGCACCATCTGTTCTGCCAAATTTTGGCCGGAGCATTTGGTGGTGAAGGAGTTTAAGGCAAAGAAGAAGACTAGGCCCCCAATAACTCTGCCAACTAATCAGACCAGTGCTCCACCTTCGTCTTCCCGCTCTACCTCTACTTGTCCAAAAAACTAGTAAATTCTATCTTAGTGACCTATTAGAATGTTCGAGGCTTACGTAGTAAGCCTATCTTTTCCAGGATAGTGTCGCATTTGCATCCCACTTTATTGTGTTTACCGAGACCTGGTTAAAGCCGGGCATTCTTAGTTCCGAAGTTTTGGCAGTTCGGTATACAACATATAGAAAGGATCGTTCGTCTCGACGTGCAGGAGGGGTTCTGATTGACTCAAACTTCACGTTGGAACTTTTCACAGTCCAGATCCAGCAGGAACTGGAATTTCTGTGTGTATGACTGTTTCTTACCGCTTTCTCAGTTTTCATAACTTGTACGTATGTTCCACCATCTTCGGATATCGCAATTTACGAACAGCATTTGTCCGCCTTAACCGCTATTTCTTCCTCGCTATCTGACAAAGATCACTTGATAGTTCTTGGTGACTTCAACTTGCCAGGAATTGCTTGGTCTCCGGCAAATGAGTTTAATAGCCTGGTACCCATGTCACGACATCACTTTATTGACGGCTTGATTAACCTGTCTCTGTCTCAAGTTAACCATGTTAAAAATTCCTTGGGTCGGTTTCTTGATATGTGCTTTGTAACGGATCCGACCATAGCGTTGTTAAATCGAGTCCCCCCGCTCACTATACCTAAAGATGCCTACCATCCTACTTTCGAGTGTCGCTTGACCTAGGACGAACGGTACTGGATCGGTCGGGTAGACTACCCCAATGTGTCCGCTGCTTCCGTATAGCCAAGTTTATGAAGCTTAATAACCTCATTAGGGATTTTGATTGGTCCGCTTTATATATACGCAGTGATGTTACGACAGGCACAAACATTTTTTATGATGCACTGGACTCACTTTTTGTCTCTTGTGTCCCACTTTCCTGTCCGATTAGATCAAGAAAACCCCCTTGGTTTACCAAGGAGTTATCCCATCTAAAAAACTTAAAATCAAGACGTTGTAAAAAATTTCAAGAAGTTGGCTCTCCTTCTTCTCTCTCTCATTATGTAATAGCTCGGTCAAACGTTTCAGTTCTTAACGCTCGATGTTATCAGAATTACCTATCTCGATGCAGGATACGTTTTTCTAAGGACCCCAAACAGTTTTACAGCTTCGTAAACAGTAAGCGTAGAACGTCCGCACACCCATCCTCGCTATCCTTCCTTAATACGTCGGCAGATAATGATCAGGCAATTGCCGATCTTTTTGCCCGTTTTTTGCAAACTACTTATTCGCAGGACGTTTACTCTGGTCAGCCGTATCCATACGGTTTACCGAGGTCGAACGGCATTTTCTGTCCTTTGCTAAATGAAAGCTCGTTGCTTCATGATCTATGAACAGTAAAGCCGGTGTTCTCACCGGGTCCGGACGGAGTTCCCGGCTGCGTACTCAGGTACTGTGCCGAGCCTCTGTGTGGGCGGTTGCTCAAACTATTAAACCTATCCATAAATTTTTCATGTTTTCCCCGATATGGTAGGAGTCCCTTATAATTCCTCTCCATAAGAAAGGTAGCAAGTCTGACGCAATAAACTATAGAGGTGTATCTAAGTTATCCGCTATTCCTAAAGTGTTTGAGAAAATTTTAACTCCGCACATGCACCTATGCAGATCACTTATATCTCCAGCTCAACATGTATTTATAGGGCGGAGATCAACCACTACTAATTTATTGGAGTTTACCTCCTTTATAATAAAAGGCTTTCAAGGTAATCTGCAGACGGATGTTGTTTACACCGATTTTAGTAAAGCGTTCGACTCTGTAAACCATTCCCTCCTAGCACAAAAGCTCGACCTTCTAGGGTTCCCGCCCAATCTCCTGAGATGGATCTCTAGCTACCTTTGTTCTAGGTCTCAAAGAGTCCTTTTGAAAAACTCCCTGTCCTCTCCAGTTATGGTGACTTCGGGTGTACCTCAGGGCAGCCATCTAGGCCCCTTACTCTTTACTCTCTTTATAAATGACCTACCTTCTGTATTAACATACTCTCGAGTACTTATGTATGCGGATGATGCTAAGCTCTGTGTCCAGTATAAGGACATTTCTTTCCAATCCAGGTTGCGATCTGATCTCGATAGATTTCAGTCTTGGTGTTGTGCAAATTTATTGGACCTTAATGCTTCAAAATGTAAAGTAATGACTTTTCATCGCTCCAGCGCCTTTCTGGTTTCTTACACCCTTTGTGGTGGTTCTCTTGAGAGAATTACCCGGGCTGATGATCTCGGTGTTCTATTAGATCCCAAGTTAAAGTTTTCAGAACACATTTCTACCATGGTGAATAAGGCCATGGGCGTGCTTGGGTTTATAAAGAGGTGGTCATAGGAATTTGACGACCCCAATATAACAAAGACTCTCTACACCTCTCTGGTTCGTCCGATTTTAGAATACAGCTCTTGTGTATGGTGCCCTCAGTACAACGTACATCGTGACCGTATAGAATCAGTTCTGAAAAACTTTTTACTTTTTGCTCTTCGCGGCCTCAACTGGGATGCAGGTGTGAGACTGCCGTCTTACTCCAATAGATTGCTTTTAATAAACCTTCCAACCTTAGCTAATCATAGGAAAATGCTTGTTGTGATTTTTGTGCACAACTTGATCAAGCCCCTTGCAAGGGTGACGTAGATAGCCCTGACCTGTTGAGCCGCATAAACTTCACGATTCCTATTAGAAGCACTAGAAATTATACACCGTTGTTTCTTCCGCTTTGTAGATCGAGTTACTCCTTGCATGAACCATTTAGGGTCCTATGCTCGGATTATAATTCCCTCTTTCATATTATATCTACCACTAACTCCCTTCCTAGTCTTAAATTACTTATACTCTTATATCTTTCCCGTAATTAGTAATTACTTCGTTTCTTTAGTTAGATTAGTTCTACTTTTCCTCGAACACTAGTCTAACACCTATCTTTCATGCATCCATCTTTCCACGATCGGTTCGGTTAACGAGTCGCGCGTTAAGCGGCTGCGCCCCTCGGTCGGTTGGGCGGGAGGTGGGCTGCTTTCTTGCCTGGGATCC
This sequence comes from Drosophila affinis, assembly GCA_037356375.1. NCBI lineage: Eukaryota > Metazoa > Arthropoda > Insecta > Diptera > Drosophilidae > Drosophila > Drosophila affinis. The sequence continues at coordinate 22,494,291 of JAZHFB010000003.1, forward strand.
GCACGTAACAGCCATCGGCTGGTGTCGCTTGGGCCACTTGATGGTGCAGTCATTGCACACCAACGTCCTAAAAATAAAAAAAAAAATAAAAAATAAGATCTATAATGGAGATTTCTCGGACTAGCGGGATGGTACCGACGCTTTGTCGATAACTATGCCACAGTCAGCTTTCCTTTAACAGAGTTACTGAAAAAGCATCAGTCACTTAACAGGAACGCATTAGCTGAAACAGCTTTCAATAAACTGAAGTCCTGCTTGACATCTGCTCCAATATTAGCTACCCCCGATATTAAGAAACCCTTTATTTTAGTATGCGGTGGGCTATAAAATTGCAAGGATTCAATTTCCAAATTTCGCATCGTAAGGGGTCTGAAAATATAGTAGCCGATGCGTTATCACGCCAAGATGACCCTGATGTTATACAACTGAAGGCTCATGAATCCATAGTGGACCTTACGTCGAGTTTAAATCAAGAGAATACATGGATCTAATAGACGACATAAGGGTTAATCAACTTGAGTTACCCGACTTGAGGGTTAAGGATAATTTGGTCTATAATAGGACTGAACCATCTTCTGGGGACGCGATAGCAGACAAACAATTTTGGAAGCCTTGGGTTCCGTCAGGCCTTACCAACGATATAATTTCTAGAGCCCATGACCCTCCAGACGCTTCCCAATGTGGTATCGGTAAAACCATTGATAAGGTGAAAAGGTACTTGTTTTGGCCAAAAATGGTAACACAAATCCGAGCCTACGTATCACAATGTGACATTTGTCGTCAAAATAAAAGCGCTAATGTCGTAATAAGGCCACCGATGGGGAAGCCAATGATTTCAGAACGGCCTTTTCAGAAGCTTTATCTGGATTTGCTGGGACCGTATCCGCGATCCAAACAAGGGAATATTGGTATTTTAATAATCGTGGATCACAACACTAAATTTCATTTCTTATGTCCGCTCAAGAAGTTTACTTCAAGTAAAGTGTGCGACTTTCAAAAAAGTACGCTGTTTTGTACTTTCGGTGTGCCGGAGACCATACTCACCGACAATGGTTCACAATTTGTCTCTGGGAGTTTCAAGTCATTTCTTACAAAATTCGGAGTAACTCACCGCTGTACGGCCATATACTAACCCCAAGCCAATGCCAGTAAAAGGTTAAACCCATCCGTGTTAGCGGCTATTAGAGCATACGTCGGCAAAAATCATACCAATTGGGAAAATAAGTTACCAGAAATTAGTGCGGCGCTACGAGCAAATATCCATCGAAGCACCGGATATTCACCATATTTTCCGACTTTTGGTCAAAATATGATTCTTAACGGAAAGGATTATGAACTTCTTAGACGTCTAGATCTCCTGTCGGATAACACTAGAGTCAATTATCCAGATGTAATACAAGTGTGTCGATAGACTGCTCAGAAAAAGATAGCAGACTCACACGAAAAGAATGCGCGGAAATACAACTTACTTAGTCGTGTACGCCAACTTAAAGTTGGAGACATTGTATATGCCAGGAATTTTTGTCAGAGCAATGCGCTAAAAAAGTTCAGCGCTAAGCTGGCACCCGTGTTTATACCAGCCAAGGTTATTTGTCGAGTAGGGACGATGTATTATCAGTTAGCTAGTGAAGATAAGAAAAACTTAGGAGTCTATCATTTAAAAGATATTCAGTTTAAGCCTTAGAAGATCGCCTTCTTCAGTTGAAGTCTCACTGCAAGGTCAATTACGTCTTCAACTGTGGTGTAGGAGCCGAATGTAGAGAAATGTTAGAGAGCATCACTGATGGATCAAGTTCTATTTCGATAAAGAATAAAAGCGCCGAGCTATAATTAAACTTCGAAAGTGGATCGTAAGCTGTAAGCTTTTCGACAAGCTTTAGAAAGCGAGTAGCTGCTACCAACTTCAATAGAAAGTCATCATTACTTGCCGTTAATACATGATATGCATTTCTTTTTCTATATTATATTTAGTTTAAATCATTTCTTCTTTTTTTTTTGTTACGGCTCTTATAGATTTATATCTAGTTATGTAATCAAGGAAAAAATAGTTTTTATTTTGAATGGGTATGAGAGTATAGCTTTTTATTTGAGATTTCAAGATCGTACGGATCAGTACACTCGTGTGCATATATATTTGTATTAACTTTATTTTCCTCCGCAGAAACATTCACCTACGTCATCCTTGAGATCAACGATCAGGAAAGGAGTAAGTGTTAATGAAACATCCAAAACGCTGTGAGTTATAAATTACAACCATGTGTATGCACAAAGACAAAAAGTAGCCTGCGTGTTACGCTATTGAGTTTTATTCTATATTAATACCCGTATATATTGCTGTATCTCATCCCTTCTATTAACTATATATTACTCTCACAACCATATCTTTAGCCATCTTTTATATCTTATTAAATTCATATTAATATTTTAAGTTGTTAAGAACAGAAATGAACTTGAAACGAAATTGATTTATTTGATTACGAAACCATTGGAATATATATAATGTTATTAATTATGAAGCAAAATTCTAAAATGTTCTAAATTCAGGCGTCCGTCCTCAGACAGGCATGATAAGGGCGGTCATATGAAACAGTATGAGTTTATAGGGGCTATACGGTTCAATATACCTGTATAGCATAGGTTGGGAGGGTAGAGAAGAGAGAGATACTCGATGTCACCTGAGTCTCTCACAACTTGAGTGGAGTAGTTGAGATGAAGGTTTTCACAAAACAACAAATTATTAAGTCCAATGCTATTTCCCCAACTTCAGCTTAACCTCGCTTCTTGTTTTCATTTTTTTTTTTTTTGTAGTAAATGTGTACCTAAAACATTATGCGAGTGTGCGTCAGTATGAGATAGGAGAGAGTAGAACGAACCCCGACAATCCAGTGAGCTTAGCCAGAGCATAGCTAGAGGTACACACGAAATCTCTTCATACTAGTTTGGGTAAAAGACAGCTATCCCACACCTGCAGGCTACAGCAACCACTTCCCAATCTTAATTCCGGTGGATGATCTGGATGCTTCCCCTAGAAGCAAGAAGGTCCCACACAACAGAATCTCCCGGATTCTTAGAGCAAGCGAGTTCTTTACCCTGGAGGAGCTCAACAAGAAAGTAGTTTCCATTACCAAGAAATGGTGGGATAAGGAAACCGAAAAACTATTTCGAGTAAAAAACGCCTGTAGACAAAAATTTTATTTTACCAAAAAACTAGGTGATGCCAGAGCTACTGTTGGAGCTGATCGAGCCCTCCAAGCGCATATCAAAAGGCGCCGAAGACGGAAATTTACAGACTTGATTGAGGAGGTCTCTACGTCGCCCTCCATGTGGAGCAGGGTAAGAAACCTCAAGAAATTTTGACAGGTGAAAAACGTATGTATCAAATGGACGTACGATGACGATAAATACTTCCACACAATGGTCAAAGAGACTCCACCCACGGCAAATAGCAACCCCCCACTGAACCCCCTTCCCCTCCTGTTGGACACAGGGGATCCTGTTCCCTTGGAACTTGAGGAGATTCTTGTCTTCCTAAAATCTAGGAATCCTTATTTAGCGACGGTATCTCAATCAGGATTCTTTAGAAGCTCCCAGTGGAGAAAAAAGGCCTGTTTTTGAAATTATGAATAGTGCTTGGCTGAGTGGCGTCATTCCAGAAGTATTGCGTAGGATTAAAGTGGTTCCCGTCCCCAAGAACTGTATTATGTATTTCCCACCTTAATTCAAAATCGCAGACCCATCTGTCTCATTAACACGCTCTTCAAATCCATAAAGGGTGGATGATCTATGATCTGCTGCCGGTCAGGTCCTATGCCTTAAGGAGGAACCGATCCACGGCCCTGTGCATTCATGCCCTTATCAATAAGGTTCTTGCGCGGAAGGCAATCGGCAATCATGTTGTGGTGGCCTGTCTGGATCTGCAGAGGGCCTTTGACTGTGTAAGAGTGGACACACTCGAGAGCAAATTGGGGGACATGCAGTTCAACCCAGGTGTAACGGCGTGGATCACCAGTTGATCACCAGGGAAGCTGTCTAAGCCAAACCCTATTTAACAGTCACAAAATCTTCATTGAAATGTGGTTTCAATATACTACTAAATGCCGAGGCACCAAATGTAAATATTGGTAGACGTATCCAAACGAAATAAAAATCAATATATCCGAATAAGGAAGTGTATTAAGTCACTTGGTGATCACTTTGAATTGCATGACCGTATGCTGATGTAACCAAACTAGGTCTAAAACCCATATACCCGCGCAAACGCGCAAACGAAAACCACAAACTTACAACACCAAGCACCAGTAGTGAGAAGCGAAAGCGAATACGAACTAACCGCTGTAATTATGAAGTCTGTATATGTTGGGTGTTGGTATACGTGTGTAAAGCTTCACACGGATCGACGAGTGAATACCGAATCTGTCCCAATTATTAGTTGGGTCTGACAAATACAAAAGAATATGCCCGAAGAATACGGGGTAACGCGTTACTTGGTTCAAGTGCGAAAATGAAAACCACACAATAACAAAAACGAACACCAGTGATGACAAGCGAAACCGAAAACGAAAAAATTCCCCGCTGTAGTTCTGAAGTTTGTATATGTTGTGCTGGGTAGCGCGTCACATGGTGTTCTGCTTCGATCAAGCACGCCAAACGAAAATAACAGCGATGAGCAACAGTGAATGGTATGCGTGTGCTTGGCCAATGTCCCAACTATGTACAGAGGCGATTTCAGTACTGATTGCAGTAATAATTAAAATTGCGTCCAAGACAATATTGAAAACATAAGAGAAAATAGTGGAGTCTCTCGAAGGCATCTTCGGGTGACCCGCACGTCGACCGGTTCGTTTGATTCGCTCAGTGTGAAAAATTCTAGACAACCGTTGCTGATTTGGATATTGCCACGGATGTGCCCTTTTGGACCCTAGTCATCTTGGACGCTGCCGAAATTGAAGTGCTGATGGACCATCAAAAAGGACGATCACTTTCTATAGACTCCCTAGAAAGGACTCCCTGCAGGTATTCTGTGCCAAAAATTGAGCATCACCGGTTGAATCTCGTTGAAGCGCAGTATATTGTTCGCTTATCCGACCAAAACGATCAACTGCAGTGATATACAGATGTGAGTGTGTATGTACTTACGGTCATACACAGAGAACACAGCTCAATTTTTTGCACCTTATTTTTATACCTTATTTTGTCAAATTAATCTGCATAAAGTAAAAGTGTCGCAATTATAAGTATGTACAAACATAAGTTCGGTAGAATTGTTTGAACATACCTACGCGATACATACGTATACTCATGCTGACCACCACTTAATGTGCATAACCAAAACAGCAACACATACATATTTGATAAGAAAGCTACATAAAACATATCAAAATATAAAAGTACAAACGGTGGTCTATCTATTGCATTTTAATAATACTGTTCGTGTGTTTGTACAATCGCAAAGCGCCGCAGTGTCTTTTCGGTTGTCCGCTTTTGACTTAACTGCTACGTACAATGCGCGTACATACATGCGTACAGACATCAGCTTGCAATTGCACATACACGCAACGCTTGGTAAAGGTTCTTGGGCACCAGCGGCTGATTTTTCGTGCGTTCGTTAACCTTGCTCGCTCTGTGCTTGCATCGGTTATATATTAGTTTGTGTGTGCGTGCGCTCGCGCCAAATTTACCGCTTGCTCTCTTCTCCCCCGTTTTGGTATACCGTACAGGTCAGGCTTGGGTCGAGCGCCTGCATTACTTTCGTCTTGTGCGTTCGCTCGCGCCAGATTCTCTCACCTACTCTTTGATCCCCCGCACCCCGCATTCTATCTCTGTTGCCCACAAAGTGGCAGCAGCGAGCATAGGGCTTGCTTACTTTCGGTCGCTTGGACCACTTTCGTTTGTTTGTTCACATATTGCGCCAGGGCGTGTGTGTGTTTGGGTAAGCAAGCTTGGCGTTTCTCGGTACATAGCTGCAGTGCTTGTGCGAGGGTAGCTTGAAAAGTTTGGCGAACTTTGGGTACGGTATTGAAGGTAGTTCCTGCTTCTCATTTCAATTATGTCTGAGTCCGATAGGCCAACTGTAGAACGGCCAACAGCTGAACGGCCAACAGTTCCTAAAACCAATACGAATTTGGCATTGTGTCAGCAAAGGTTTGACAAAGTCAGTGCTGACATTGCGCGCGTGCAAACAGCCTTTAGATTGAAGCAAATTTCATCGGACAAAACCGAATTAGCTTGTCGCCTAGAGCTTTTAGAGGGTTATATCGATAAGGCTATGAACCTACAGGCAGAGCTGGACATTTTGAGTCCAACCAATGAAAGTAGAGGACCGTTGGAGGATCTTTGTGTCGTCACGAAAGCATTGTTTATGAATGCAATCAAACCAAGATCCGACACACACATGCAGCATGACTGCTCAGTAAATCCACGTTTCGACACACACATGCAGCATGACTGCTCACTGAATTCGAGCCAGCGATCGCAGCTGCCGAAAATGCGTTTGCCAAAGTTTAGTGGCAAACATTCGAAATATAAAAACTTCATGTGCCTGTTCCAAAGCCTCATTGACGACGATGCTTCTTTGACAAACGTAGAAAAGTTTAATCATCTCGTATCATGTTTGTCAGATGAAGCATTGGGTGTAGTTAAGCCATTTCAAATGACAGACTGTAATTATCCTAAGACCCTTGCCAGCCTGAAGTCAATAAATGTCTGATATTCTTCGATACTGTTGCTCAACTATTCGAGTTTCAAGGCGGCGAAGTGTCGAGTGTGCTCAAAGCCTCACCATTCGCTCCTCCATCGGTACACTGCATCAGTGCAAGGTGAAGCAGCGGCACTTCAAGCCTCAACGTCAGAGGCATACGTAGGTTACGTGCTCAATGCGGTTCAAGTCGTTCTGGCTATCAAAGATAGATTCGGACAGTTGCATCCAGCAAGAGCTTTGCTCGATAGTGGCTCTCAAATAAATTTGATGTCTGAGAGCCTAGCACAGAGGCTTTGGCTTAAACGTGAGCCAACTTCCCTTTCTATCGCAATGGTGGGTGGTGCAACCACCGATAGTAAAACTAAGGTTTGTGCATCGATACATTCTCGTTTGAATTCCCACAAGTTTTCCGCTGAGTGTTTGGTACTAAAGTCAATTTCCACATCTCAGCCTGGGCAATCACTTTCCACATCGAGCTGGAAAATCCCAAAAAATATTCAGTTGACAGATCCCGAATTCCATAAGCCGGCTAAGGTGGATGTTCTCTTGGGAGCTGAAGTGTTTTTTGGGTTATTGTGGGTAAGGCAAATTAAATTACATTCCGAGCTGTCCATTATGCAAAAAACATTGCTCGGTTGGATTGTTGCAGGCAAATGTACTGGACAGGCGTCTCGGCAACAGTGCATTGAGAGTTCGGTAGCTCAAGTGTATAGTTTTTCTCTCGACTCATTAGTAAACCGTTTTTGGGAATTGGATCAATGTCCAATTGAGTCGAAGACTGTTCGCCAAACGGCTGAACAACAGGCCAGTGAGTTGTACTTCGCAAAAACGGTACACCAATTGTCTTCCGGTCGCTTCCAAGTAAGACCGACCCTAAAGTTCTTGGCCTGTCCTTTCAAACTGCTGAAAGGAGTTTTTTGAAACTTGAGCGCAAACTGTCAAAGGATGACACTCTCAAAACTATGTAACATGACTTCATGAAAGAGTATTTGGATTTGGGACATATGTCCATTCTGAAGTCTGCTTCTCTAGAACAGCATTATTATATTCCTCATCAATGCGTTCTCAGACCTGAGAGTACCTCAACCACTCTTCGTGTATTGTTCAATGCTTCCAGCAAAAACATCAACAGCAGTTTCGCTGAATGAAACACTAATGGTGGGGCCAACTATTCAGAGGGAGTTGTATTCAACATTGGTCATCTTTCTGCTAAGCAAATATGCCGTAACTGCCAACATTTCGAAAATGTACAGGCAGATAAATGTTTCTGAGGAAGACAGAGACTTCCAACTTGTCTTGTAGTGGAAAAACACTTCACAAAACATACAGGCATACTGGTTGAACACTGTTACATACGGTATGGCGTCGGCAACCTTTTTCGGCTGTACGTTGCTTGTTCGAATTGGCAAATATTTTCGCACAATCACATCCCATTGGTGCGGAAATGATTCACATGTCGACGATATGCTGGCAGGTGCAGACAGTTTACAATTTACAAGAACTGGACACGATTTGCAGCCAGGTTCGTGATATTTTGAATTCAGGAGGATTTCCATTGGCCAAGTGGGCCTCCAATTGCCCGACTCGATCTGGTAAAAGCGATTAAATCAGCATCAAAATTGATGAGCAAAGCTCTGTTAAGACGCTTGGAATGCGCTGGGCACCTCAATAGGATGTGTTTAAATACCATCTGGACGTATATAGCTTTGCCTCCCTGAAACCAGCAAAACGGAATATATTGTCAATAGCCTCTCGTTTGTTTGACCCTCTTGGTTTGTTATGTACAATTGTCACTAAGGCAAAAATGTTATTGCAGGACTTATGGAGGCTAAAAGTAGATTGGAATGAGGCTATTCCTATGAGTCTACACACGGCATGGGATAAGTTCACCACTACCTTGCGGGAACGAAGACATTCGCGTTTCATTGCCCATGGCAAAGTCTAGGGTAGCTCCGCTGAACGTCGAAACAATACCTTTGTGCAGCACTATTGCTGGCCAAGCTTTGGCAGCAAGTGTCGAGCACAATGACGAAATTCACGATAAAAAGCGTAAATTTCTGGTCAGATTCGCAGGTCTCGTTATATTGGTTGGAACTGGATTCGGGTACATTTGTCGCGAATCGAGTCGCAGAATGTCAAGAGTTGTCAACTGGAGTTGTATGGCGTCACGTTCCAACGGATGCTTATCCAGTCGGCTTGGTTTCAAGGGGAACCTATGTTGACGATATTGTGAGTTCAATGGGCCACAATTTTTTATGACAGAAAAAGATCGATGGCCTCAACTTCATCAGTTCGAGATAGCATTAGGAATTAAAATTTCTGAAGACAAGAAAAATGAAGCTGTATGTGCGCTTGGGGTATCTGACGCCGAATCTAATTGCATTGTGCAATTAATTAACCGTCAATCGAGATTATCTAAGCTGGTCCGTATAATGGCTTACCTACTTCGATTTTGTTTCAAGCAGCTTAGAGGTGATTCGCATATTGTATGTGCGTCAGATGGAAACATTGCATTCTTAAAGCTGATCGCAGTAATACAAAGCACAAAATACAGCAATGAATACAGATTGTTTAAAAGATCGGCAGTATTAGCTCCGATGCTGCAGTCGTTAAATCCATTTGTCCACGAGTTTGATGAAAATAGCATCAAATTTAAGTTAGTTAGAGTAGGAGGGTGCTTGCTACACGGTCCTATCGCATACGATGCTAAGTTCGCACTGTTGCTACCAAAGGGATCTGAATTGGTCAGTCTTTTTTTCAGGCATTTGCAGCTAAGGCACTACCATGCTGGTGCAAAGGTTCTTGTGGAGTTGCTAAGGCAGAAAGTTTGGGTGATCAATTGTAGAAAGGTCCAGTAATAGTAGTGACAAAGGTTTCGTTTATTCTTGGGACTTCGACACGACCGGTCGAAGTCAAGTATATTTCTTGAATAATTCTTACACTTCTCTTATGGATTAGCTTAGCCTAACGCTGCCCATTGCTACGTTGTAGAAGCCAGCAGCGGAGCAGCGGCATACATAAGTATATGTATATATATGTGTTTATATGCTAAGCAACGGAAACGTTGCTGAAGAACGGAAAGGCGCATGCACATAGTATATTATGTATATACGGTCAGAACCCTGCATTTATGCTGACTAGGTTCTGGCCGTTGCCCGCTACATTCAAGTGCGATCGTATTCCGTTGCGCTGGGAATGTGTTGGGCTCTAAGAGATTGTTTATGTCAGCGACAAAGTGTCGCTGATGGATTTGTATTTATGCAATAAAGTATTGCTGTTGATTTGTTACTCGGTACAGTGTACCCTCGATATATGTGCATACTACACAATGCCCAAAGCGTGTGTACAGCGCATGTTAGAAGATGCGTACACTGTTTTCGCTATAAGCCAAAGTTGTTGGGCAAATTATGGGAAATTTGCCAGCTGACCGCCTTTGTGAAGGTTGGCCATTCAGAGTATCTGGCGTAGATTTCTTTGAGCCGTTCTATATCAGCTATAGAATCAGAGGTAGACCACCCATTAAAATGTACGTTGCAATTTTTGTTTGTTTTGCCTCAAAAGCAGGCCATCTAGAACATGTCTCAGACCTTTCCACTGACGCTTTTTTAAATGTATTTAAAAGGTTTGGTGGGAGACGAGGGCTGCCGGTGATCTTCAGCAACAACTCGACGAACTTCGTGGGAGCGAGCAACGTGCTGAGGGAGCTCCAAGCGGTGTCTCTCCAGAGCAAGGAGGAACGGCAGGAGTACGCAGCGGAGATAGCGGTCACCTGGTGTTTTTCCCTCCGAGGGTACCACACTTCGGCGGGCTGTGGGAACCAGCAGTAAAGGCTGCCAAACTCAGGCTGGTGCGAGGGGCAGACGACGCCAACCTCACGCTGGACGAATTGAGCACGCACCTGGTGGAGGTTGACGGCGAGGCCATAACGCCAGGGCACTTGCTCATCGGCCAACCTCCGCGAAGGCTGGTCGCCTCCCAGTTTCCCGGAGACATGTTCGGCACCAGGTTGTCTTTGGATATTAACACGCAAATCTGCCGCACGCAAATATGATGGGCTCGGTATCCTCCTCCGCGCCGTGTCTGCACCATGAGCACTCTGGGGAGTCCCCGTACCCAAAGCGGTGTATGTAGCTTCGGAAGCACGCATGGCCGCTGAGGAGATGGGTTAGGTAGAAGTTGACCTCGCCATGCTTCCTCTCCACCCTCGCTTTGATGGATGGGATGAGCTGGTGAGTCCATCGCCCCTTGATGGACGTATCCCATCGTTGTTGCCAACTCCAATGGCTGTGCTGCTTGCACGCCATACGCAACTGCTTTTTTTCCGCTGCTTCGATGCCTCTGCCATGGACCGCATTTGCGAGCCATACCAGCTTTAGCCACTGCTGGATTCGCGCGGTCGTCTGATCGCAGGTCGCCAGCATCCGCGATGGTTCGTTCCAGTCGGGAGCATAGCACCTTCTCCAGCAGTTTGCCGGCTGTGTCGATCAGGCAGATTGGTCTGTACGATGATAGTCGATGACAGTCCCTGATGGCCTGCCTGGCTTGGGAATAAGCACCAGCTTCTGCGTCTTTCACCTCTTCGGAAAGACTCCCTCGCAAAGGCACTGGCTTAGCAGCCTCACAAAAACCTCCGGGCGCAGCGAAAGGGCGAGTTTGAGGCCGCCCAGCTTCTTCAAAAGGAGGCTCTGGCGTTTGCTTTCCTTTATGGCAGCCGTTTTGTCCGTTTGCAGTCTCTAAAAGTAGCCTGACATTGCGAGAAGGTCATGCTTCCCCGCGAGCGCTGGTATTGGCGTCGAGCCTGACTGCCTTCTCGGCGTAGCTCCGCAATACTCTCATTCCATCAAAATACTGTTTGGTGGTGGCGTCCGAAATGCTTCCTTCGGGTTCGAGTTTGGTCATCATTTCAGTGAACTGCGCCGTGTTGAGCCTATCAGCTCGATGCATTTCCACCTTGGAGCTGTTGTTTCGATACTGGTTAATTGCTGGCCTATGCTACCGATGATAGCCAGGTGGTCACTCGCAGTGTAGGCGTTGGAGATACTTCAGTGCGACGTGTTAAAAAGTGAGGTGCTGACGAAAGTTAGGTCGACTATCGACCCTGTTCCTGCTCTGCAGAAGGTATGTTGCACACCCTGGTTGAGGAGCGCTATGTCCAGAGGTGCAATGGTCTCGCATTCGTTGCTATGCTTCCCCACTCCTTTGCCCACGCGTTGAAGACCCCTCCAATTGCCACTAGGTGACGATCTCTAACATCAGCCGCTAGGTTGTCCAATATGTCTGTGAATTCGGAGAGTGCTAGGCTTCGAGCCAGATAGACACTGTATGCCCAGACCCTGCCAACTTTTGCGCGTATGAAACCCACCTCGAATTTTGTGCTGGCGTGTTGCAATGGTGTGGCGCCGCAAAGCCATAGTGCAGCCTTTTTGGTGGCATTCAGTATGAAGCCAGGGGACTCACTTGGTCTGAATGGCTCACTGAGGATGGCAAGGTCTCTTGCCAGTTCCCTCACTGTTTGGCACAAGATGCTGTAGCATCTTCATAATTGGGGCGGTAGGTTGGATCCACCCTTGGTTGCTGGGCACCTCTTGCTACCCGCGTAGTGCTTCGTGTCCTTGCTCTTGTTTGTTGCGCAGGTGAAGCAGCGTAGCATCCACCGTGCTCTTGCACTTAATTGCCCGAACTCCAGGCATCTGTAGCAGAGTCTTTGGGCTGTCCGCTCCCAGATCCTACAAATCGTCCAGCCAACTTTAAGCTTGCCAATATTCAGCAGGGCTCTAGCGAGCACCGGGGGCAGGCATACGACCGCCATTTGTTTTCCAGCAAAGGATGGCTGTCCATACTGGGTGCATCAAGCGTTGTCGCTATCGCCGCTGCGACATCCTCCTTCGTTACCAGACTATCAAGATCCTTGTCTTCTACGCATAACTCTTCTGCTACTCTAATGCCCGACTGCAATCCCAGCGCCGCGCTAATGTCCTCTTTAAGCTTCCCAGTGTTGCTTTTGCCAACTTCCTGCAGGTTTCCATCCTGTCGCCTGGTCACCAATCGCAGGATATCGCTACAGCTGAGCTCTCCTTGGGGCTGGATGATGATTGCATCCGGTCTAGCCTCGCGCTCCCGGGGCTCCTTCCTTTTTTTGCGTGCCTTGGGACCCACCTGCTGCCACCTGAGTTGCTTTTCAGCGGCCGGGGTGGCACCATGGTCCACTGTGTCAGAGGGGGTTATGTCCCCTTGGTCCAGCGCAGGCAGCTCGAGTTAGGTCGTCGCTAACTTAGCTCTCGTACCTTTCTGTCTCTTTATCGGCTCAGCAGCCAATTGAGGGGACTCCCGTAGCTTCTTTGCGCCGGCTTGAGGCGGCTTCGTGAAAGTTTGGATGCCAGTAGTGTTGGTCCCAATTGTCCTGGTGTGCAGCTTGTCGAGGCTGCCGAGGACAAGCGCCTGAAGGGATACCACTCTCAGAGCTAAGTCCTTCATCGGGATGTCCACATGTGCTGTTCGCTCTTGCTTTGTACGAGCTCTTTAGCCAGAGTACTAAGGATTTTTAGAAGCTCCAGTGAGTTCGTCGGCAGCCGCTCCGCCTTCTTACCGTCAGGTCCAGGCTGGACCGTGCTCACGCCGTGAGCTTTCGTTGGTGCCGACGGTGGTGGGGATCTGGTAAGGACGTTGCGTTTACCGAAGACTACCTCGTCAGTCTTTCTCTCAATCGGTGTATGTATGTGTGGTGTGTTTTCCATGTGATACGGATCATAACTCGAGTTCGTTGTTGCTGGTCGCAGTGCGTAGTCACCATCGCGATCCCATGGGTGCCTTTCCCTGGAGTGAGGTGCATGCTAGGGTTGACCCTGGGCCTTATGGGCTCCAGAGTTCAGAGCCAGATCGGTGCTAGTTGAGATAGGGATCAACCAAGCCTACGCATCCACCTGAGTGGTGCAACCGTGGTGCGTTACTCGAGTCCTGCCAGGGCTTTAACGAGACGAGGGTGGTGGGAACATTCACCTACGAGCCATTTCAGTAGCCCACACCGTCAGCCCAATGTCCAATGCTCGTAAGGGGGGCTCCAGTTGGACGTAAGTAGCACTTTACTAGTCTCGCTGTTACGAGTACGATTGCACCTACCAAGGCTGTCGTTGCAATAGGGGCCTAAGGCCAACATGGGACCACTATGTAAATTATGATTTCCGTCGTAACCCCGCTGTCCGGCGACGATGTGCGGCCGATCTGACGGTGGTGACCTCCTCTCTTGGTGAGGCGGTGATGAATCCAACAGGTGACTGCTGGAACAATGTGATTAGGTTGTGGGAACTTTCCCAGTTGCCCGTCTTGGACGTGGTCAACTATAATTGATAACACAAGTAATATTTTGACGGCAATGCCGGAGTTTAATCGTTCACTCGTCTTATGTTGCGATCTAGATTGAGACTGAAGGCTACAGAAATGTTCAAGCTTAGCATTCTTGCGCAAGCAGCACGGGTGTCCGTTTTCAGTTGCTGTGCGCAGAACTCTTGGCAGCGGATCAGCATTGTTTACAAGAATACTACTTCGTTGCTGAGGGCAACCAAAATGCTTAAGGCTGTGTGTTGTTGTATTTGTTGCTGAGGGCAACCAAATACTTCTGATCGTGTGTTGTGTACTTAGAAATAACAATGTATGAGTGTGAGGGTGTATCTTATATGTTTAGTTGTTAACTTGTAGGCTAGTCCAGAGCTCCAACGATGACTGAAGGCTACCGAAATGTTCAAGCTTAAGTTAGCCCTGTGAGGCCAATGCATCACGCCATACGCTAGAGTCGGCATGCCGACTCAGCATTCTTGCGCAAGCAGCACGGGTGTCCGTTTTCAGTTGCTGTGCGCAGAACTCTTGGCAGCGGATCAGCATTGTTTACAAGAATACTACTTCGTTGCTGAGGGCAACCAAAATGCTTAAGGCTGTGTGTTGTTGTATTTGTTGCTGAGGGCAACCAAATACTTCTGATCGTGTGTTGCGTACTTAGAAATAACAATGTATGAGTGTGAGGGTGTATCTTATATGTTTAGTTGTTAACTACCCCCCCCCTCAGGATGATGGCCGTCCTCGGTCATATTAAAGTTGTCCAAAGCCTTCTGTATCCTTAATGTAGCTCGCTTTCTCCTTAGTGCCATAAAAAGGACGAACGAGCCAATTAGTCCGACGTTCAGGACCGCACCAACCGCGAACCAGAATTTAGGCGAGCCCGCCGCAATTACCTCCTCCTTGAAATCTTGAATTGATTGTAAGTTGTTGATGTTCATACGATGCAGGAGTGGTATGCTTAGAGCCGGGTCATGTCCGATGATGTTTAGGAGCGGTGACCTCACGGTGCCAGGCTGCTTGCTTGGTGATTTGCGCAAGTTCACAAATTCTGTGCCATTGATAACTGCAGACCGTTCGAAAGTTATCAGGAAGGTTCCTGAGACGGTCACCTGTGCGCCATCATCTATTCGGACGCGCGCTGTCGCTTCGTTGATAATCACGACGCCGTCGTCTACAGGCATTATCGCTTTCAGGTGGCTAGGTTGAGTGTGGCAGTTGGCGATGTTTCCCGCGTGAAGGGAGCTAGCACAGGTTTCGCGCCGTGCTCGTTCGCAGAAGGTGTTATGCGTAGTTACGGTGCATCCAGTAACTGCAAAGGTATCTTTTTCGCATTCCGCCAACGTGTATTCGTCGAGTCGCAGAATGGTTTGTTGGTGTGAAACGGGGTAGACGGAGACCTTTTGGCATCTAAACTCAACTTTAGGATAGGCTATTAATATGTGGATAATATTCTCGGACTGAAGAACCTTGATCTTAGAAGCTTCTATTAAGCTAACTATTGGGGTATCTTGTTCGATAAGTGATTTCAGATCGGTATGATCAAGGATTGTAGGATTTACTATATTTGCTTTTGCCAACGTTATGGTGAGTATTAAATTTTGAATTTCTGTGTTCAATATTCTATTTCTTGCCAACAGTGTCTCGTATAAATGAGGAGTGTCAACCAAATCGCCTTTGCGGGAACTGATAATTTTATTGATGGTGTCCGTCAGTCTGTTTATTTGCTTTTGAGTTTCGGAGTTTATTAGTATCTGTTTGGAGTTAGCCTCCACCAACTGCGTCTCTGTAACGCGGACCCTTGGGAAATCTGAAGCATCAGGGGTGCCAGCAACAACCTTCAAGGCAGTGCCTAAGAAATCGAGGCTTCGTGCAAATCTGTGATGCACTTGAAGAACGGACAACAATGTTCTAAGGTGATCTGTATCTACGTCTAGTAGTTTGCGCATATGCGACTGTGGAAAGGAATTGGACAGTTTTTCCGTCTCGTCTATCATACTAACAAATTCAGAAATGTTACTTGAGTGCCTCAGGTAGCTACGTTGATCGAACACCAGTACTTCCCCGTCTAAGACCGGAATGTAGTCGGCATGCGAGAAGTCGGTGATCCGAGCATTTACCGCTGATAGTACCACAAGCAAAGTGAGTGCAAACCTGAAATGGACGAACAATATAAGACGGTGTTCTAACTCTAAGTTGGCTTACTAGCTAATTGTGGAGGAAAACTTATTTCAGGTTGTCCTTATGGACCACCCTCCCCTTAATGAGGGCAGACGTTCCCAGGTCTGCTTCGACCTTTTGTTCTGAGCATAAGGGAGTTAACTTGTTCCCTAGCCTTTTGTTGTTCTTCTGGAACACCTTTTCTCCTACCTCGAAAACGCGGTTTTGCCTGGATGCATTGCACCTTTTGATATTGTCTTGCTGTGCCTTAATTAGCCTGTCTTTGACGTTCTCGCGACGATCATAAGCTGTTGCATGGACGATCTCAATTGGTTTCTCGCGGGTTACTGAGTGCAAACTTTTGTTGTACTCTATCGTAGCCTTTAAGATTAATTCTGTAGTGTCGCTGATTTTCTTGTCTAACTTGAGGCATCTCGCAATTTCGGTCAGGGTGCTATGAAAGCGCTCCACCTGGCCGTTTGAGGTGCTGTGAAGCGGAGCCGCATTCACAATGCAAATGCCGTAGGCGTTTCGGAGCATCGAAGTGATGGTCTCGGAATTGAACGCCGCCTCGTTATCGCAATAAATTGTCTTGGTTGCGGGGAAAAGGTTAACAATTTGCAGTAGAGGGCTTGCGACATCAATTATCGTTCTGGATAATATCGGTTGGACGACTGCAAATTTGGAGAATTTTTCTATGCAGGTCAAGAACTGTTTCTTGTCTGTCGAGAAAATGTCAATATGCAACATTTCGCCAGTATAACTTGGTATAGGCGTTTCCCCGAGTTCTTGTTTCTTCGGGTGCCTATCATACTTGGCTTTAGCGCAGACCCTGCAGTTCGCAACCACTTCTTTGGCCAAACTGGCCATATTGGGAAAGTAATAGTCACGCAGTACTTGTTTAATGTTTTCCTGAGCTGCTCTGTGCGCTCGATTGTGCTCGGCAGTGATGATTTCTAACTGCTCGTTTTTGTCCGTTATATCTTGCACAAGATTTTTGCAATGCCAGAATTGGGTGGCAGGGAAATGCAAAATCAGGTCGTGTTGGAAACTTGCCAACGTGGGAAGGTCGCAATGTATTGCATTAACGACTCCAGAATTCACAACTTCTTTGAGAGTTTTGAGAATTGTGCTCTTGTCAGTGTAACTGATCAAGTGGCGTGTTTTGCTGCGAAACAGCAACAAGTTCCGCTTTAGCGGAAAACGCGATTCCTCTAGGACGATCTGGTTCCTAAAGCAATTCAAAGGTTTGTCTGTTGTCTCGACCGTGTAGGTCAGGGAAAGTTCGCTGTGAACGGTTGCAGCGTCCGAACGGGGCCCATCTTGCAGAGCATTAATGTTTTGCCTTGAAAGGGCATCCGCCACCAGATTTTCTTTGCCCGGTTTATAAAACATTTTGGCATTGTGCTGGTCAATGTAAGATTTCCATCTTTTAATCTTGGAATTCGTGTTCTTGTCCGACACAGCGAACGTGAGCGGCTGGTGGTCCGTGAAAATGTTAATTTTCCTAGAACCGTACAGAAAGTTCTGCAGTCTGCCTAAAGCCCACACAATGGCCAGCAATTCTCTTTCGTTAGTGGCATAGTTTTGTTCGGCCTGTTTTAAGGCGCGAGAAATCATTGTTATTGGCCTATTGCATTGGGAAAGCACCGCGCCAATTCCACTGGCCGAAGCATCAGTGGTTAAATCGAACGGTTTCTGGAAGTCTGGATACATTAACATGACATCTTCTGATGCCAAAATACTCCGCAGACGGTGAAATGCATCGCGTTGAACTTCATTAAATTCAACAGGGATTTTCTTTGATACGTGCCTACTAACCGAACCATTTTCCCCTTTAAGTATGTCCGATATCGGACGCGCTATAGCGGCAAAGTCCTTAATAAAGACCCTATAGTAGCCGGCTAGCCCCAAGAAAGACCTAACGCTGTAGACACTCTTTGGTTCAGGGAATTCCTGAATGGCCTTAACTTTTTTGGGATCGGATGTTGCTCCGTCTTTGGTTACGATGAAACCCAGGAACTCAATACTTTCCTTGAAAAATCGAGTCTTTTCAGGGCCTACACGCATGTTGGCGTCGATTAGACATTTTAACACAATGTTAATGTGTTGAAGGTGCTCCGTTTCGTTTTTAGAAAAAATTATGACGTCGTCTACATAGACAAAGCAAATTTTTCCTATATGTTCCCTCAGGATATCGTCTATTGCCCTTTGGAATATGCTGCTTGCATTGCGCAGGCCGAATGGTAGGCGACAGAACTCGTACTTGCCGCTGCTTACTGAAAACGAAGTCTTTTCGCGGTCATGCTCCGCAAGGTAGATTTGATGGTACCCAGACTTTAAGTCGAGGGTAGTGAAGTACTTTGCCTTTCCTAGATTTGCTAAAATCATGGGGATGCTTGGCATGGGGTAACGGTCCGGTATGGTTTTTTCGTTCAGTTTCCTGAAGTCGATTACCAACCTTTTTTTTTGGTTACCGTATGAGTCAGTGCCTTTTTTATCAACCATCCATGTTGGGCTGTTGTAAAGCGATCTGGAGGGCCTGATTATGCCATCGTCCAGAAATTGTTTGACTTCTTTGTTTATGAAGTCAGAAACACCCATGAGACTCGGGTATCTTGAATACACAGGCTCATTGTCTACTGTTCGGATTGTAGCGATGACAGCAGTATTAAAAGGGAGAGCTTCATCTGCATTTGAGAAGGCTCTTTTGTTTCTGAGTATCATGTCCCTAAACTCTTTCTTTACGGAGGGGGGGACTACGATGTCGTTGACATCGGTGAAGTTCACATCAGCACATTGATAGTACTGGAGTTTTTCGGATGTACCCTGGTATTCCAGAGTGTTTTTTGCCAAGTTCAATTTGACTCCGGCTTCTGTTAGCAAGTCGAAGCCTATGATGGCGTCGAAAGAACTTAGGGTATCGAGGAGAAAAAACGGGGAAGTATGTTGGAAAATATTCATCAAGCATTTGTGCTTGATTTCGGTAGACCCGTGGATCGAGTTTACCGAGAATGGCTTGGCGACCGGCGTTATGGTCTTTAGCTCTGTTAAGGGCTTCACATAATTTTTTGCCGCGCCAGTGTCAATCAACATCTTCAGAGTTCTCCCAGCCAACCGTCGTTCAATGTACGGAAGCCGGAAGTGTTCCCTAAAAAATTAATCGAATCGTCACCAGGTGCGTACTCGTTCTCACTCTCTAGTTCTTCAACTGCCTCTTTGGCCGCCCTCTCGAATTCTGCTACGGCTTCTTTGGAATCTGATTGTACGACATTGTTGACGCGTTGCCGTCTTTGACCTGTTGAACGGTCTGACGAATTCTTGCGTTTTGGTGCGTTGGACTCATTAGCCTGACGCTTGCTGTAGTCAGTTCTTTGTCTAAATCTGGAGGAAGAGTCAACTTCCATGGGCTGTGGATCCTCGGTTTGATTGTCTTTAGGGGCCTGGGGCTGGGGACCGCCCTTTTGGCGTTTCACAAAATGGGGATTTCTCTCCTGATTTTGCTCATCTTTGTTAAATCTGGTTTGTTTGCCTCGGGCACGGGTTTTGTTACCTTCAGCAATTTGCGCTCGGTCTTGCAAGGCTTTAGCGTAAGAGTTCGCGAACATGCTTCTCTCAATGCTAGCTTCTGCCTCTCTGGCAAGGGCCAGTGCGGATGGTAGATCTTTTGGTTGTGCAGGGAACACAACCGCTCTCAACGGCTTTCTAAGACCGGAGATAAAGGCGTGTAAGGCGTCGTCTCTGATCTCCCGGTTGAGCAAATCGGCGCCTTCTTGGTCGTGAGACATTATAATTTTGTTAGTTACGAGCGTGAGTTTCTTTTCGACGTCATCGTAGTATTGCATCAGGGACATTTCGCCCTGCGTAACTAACTCCAAACATTGTCTCAACAAGCGCAAGGATGTTTTATCCGAGTATGTGCAATCTAGCCTAGCTAGTATTGCATCGAAATTTAGGACAGTGTTGTGAGACACTAGTAAGGCTCCAGCTGGGCCTTTGATTTTGTTCATAATGATCGCTACCGCTTGGTAGTGTGCAGTGCTCTTTGGATAATTCTTGAATAGTTCGTATGCGTTGATGGCTGCTTGCCTCCACGCTACATACTCATCCTGTACGCCGGAGAAATCCGGCACAGATTTAATAATGTCTAAGGGAATATCGCATTTGGCGTTAGGATCGACGGCTATTTTCTCATATGTGACGATTTGCGGCGCTTTCACCTGCAAACTCTGTACTTGTGAAGTTAAAGCGTTTATTTGTGCTTGAAACTGATTTTGTTGTTGCGCTAAAGCTTGCCTGATGGCACCCTCAATGAGAGTCTGAACTTGACCCGGCTCCATTTCTCCACCTACTGAGCAATTGATTTCCCCCTCCCAGCTATCGTCACTATTATATTCAACTTTTACCTCCCTATAACTCCAACTCATTGGCTTATGGTTGGCACCTTTCAAAACTTAGGCCGATCGAGAAAGATCGGCAGGTGTAAAACTGTTGGCAATAACGGAAACTGGTGTATCTTGGGGTATGCAATATTTATTATAAAAATTGTTAAGGGTAGGCAGCAAAAAATTTAATGCTGCCGAAAGTATTCTACAATTATTCGTTTTAGGTATGCAATGCTTTATTGACCAGGAACGCTGGTAAAAGTATGCAACAATTTTTGTAGAAGTATGCAACCATTTTTATAAAAGTATGCAACAATTTTATAAAATTATGCAATGATTTAAAGGAATGAAATGCTGGCAGACGAAAGCAGCAATATTTACTTTACTTTACACTTTTTTATAGAATCACACGTATCGGTACGTGGCGTTCATTAATAATTTCTCCAAAACTGAAATCACTTATGAACTAACATGGTATGGGTTCCTATTTATTGGTTGGGCGCCAATTATGATTTCCGTCGTAACCCCGCTGTCCGGCGACGATGTGCGGCTGATCTGACGGTGGTGACCTCCTCTCTTGGTGAGGCGGTGATGAATCCAACAGGTGACTGCTGGAACAATGTGATTAGGTTGTGGGAACTTTCCCAGTTGGCCGTCTTGGACGTGGTCAACTATAATTGATAACACAAGTAATATTTTGACAGCAATGCCGGAGTTTAATCGTTCACTCGTCTTATGTTGCGATCTAGATTGAGACTGAAGGCTACAGAAATGTTCAAGCTTAAGTTAGCCCTGTGAGGCCAATGCATCACGCCATACGCTAGAGTCGGCATGCCGACTCAGCATTCTTGCGCAAGCAGCACGGGTGTCCGTTTTCAGTTGCTGGCCGGGAATTTATTCCAGACGTTAGACGCTGGGAGTTATACCGACCCTTCTCGGTCACCAGAGCTCCGTTTGGGGGTACGCCGATGAGCGGTGGGGTTGGCAGGAGGTCAGATCCAGGACCCGTTGTGTACTAGATGGCCCTAGAGAACGCCGTTAGTGGGGTATGTGCCGCTACTGAGCTTAGTTATTTTTGCACTTTTGCTAATGCCCTAGAGGGGAACTGGAAGGTGTGGCCTACTTCTAGGTTGTAAGATACAGCGCCATCTGCTTGCGCTAGACTTCCAAGGTGCTACATGGCAGCGCCAACTATCGGTAGAGTAGACTTAATCTGTATTGTAGTTTTGGAGCCCTGGTTAGCAGCTGATGCACTGCCTAATGTGAATAATTGTCAAGAAGAGCGTTATTGCATTTAACCAAGTATGCGGCAAATCGTGGAAGGAATCGTCGTGCGCGCACTCGCACTGTGCTGGTGACTACGCTGCAAGTACGGTAACTCCGTCGACAACCATCTTGAGTCGGAGAGAGGAGGCAAAAGAACTCTCTCCGGGAGCACCGCAGGGGCAGTCGATGTGTGAGTTTTGAGTGACAAAACCCCTAGAATAGCTTCGACGACAAGTTTACCGACTACCTTGACCTTTGACGTGGGCCAGGAGACCGAGGCAACGCTCTTGGGATAACGCACACAGGCAAGTATGGGCAAGCGTACCCACCGAGCCGCGTAACATTAACACTCACACGTTTAAGTTACAGCCAGAAATTCCACTGCGTCTACCAATACCAACGCGGATAAAAACGAACGAAAACTAGGAGTGGAGACGGTTACTGCGAGGAGCTCCACTATCCCTGCCAGCCCGGGCGGCTCCAAGAAAAGCCAGCCCCTTTTGTAATACCGGAAGCTTTCGCTGATTCACGAGACGCAATGCAACGATGGGAGCCACGGAGGCTGTATGTATGTACATATTATTACTCTTGTTCACTTTGTCACTGTCACTTTTTTTACTTAATACATTTTGCGAGTCCACCCGTGGACACCATGTAAATTTGGAATAGTCTTTCCAGCGCGTAAACGTTCGGTGGCTGCACTTATTTTGACTTCGAGTATTTGCGATTGAAATTCTAGGGCTTGCGTTCGTTCCAAGGTTAATTCGACGATAAATTCATTTTTATCATATAAAAACGTCTTAAATCTAACTTATCTACGGTGGCGATGCGGGGCAAGAGAGAGAGAGAGATCTTATTGCGCTCTTCTTCTGCCCTAATCTATTTACCGCTTGTCCACACATTTCCTGCTCGACGCTACACCACATTTCCGCTGTGACCCAAAATTAGTTTTTCTGATAGATTTGGAGATTTAATTTTTTTAAAGAATTATGTTTTTTTCTATGTTTATTTTTTTTAAAGAATTTTTATAATTTGTCATGTTTTTTTCAGAGATAGTTCTTTTTTCAAACACCTTTTTTTTGTTATAGCTCTTATAGTTCTTGTATTGAACTTTGTAGTTCTGAAAAACTGACAAATATACCTCGCTTACAACCTCTAGGACAATTTCAATGTACCAGAATGTATTCAAAGATATAGAAATACGATTTTTGCTGATATGGTATTAAGATG
Source organism: Drosophila affinis (assembly GCA_037356375.1). Lineage (NCBI taxonomy): Eukaryota > Metazoa > Arthropoda > Insecta > Diptera > Drosophilidae > Drosophila > Drosophila affinis. The sequence goes on from JAZHFB010000003.1 coordinate 22,517,355, forward strand.
GTAGAGTAATTATTTATTTTCATGACAATATTATCGCTTCAGAAGACACAAAAACACACACGAAGATACTTAAAGAAGTATTTATATGAAAAGTAGACAAAGTAAAAGGATTATTCTATAAAATACTATTAATTTGGTCGCAATTATATAAGGAAAGATCGAAATTCCAGAAATATGTTCGATTTGTCAAAGAGTTGTTTAAACAAAAAGAAATACTCACTGTAGATCTGCGGTGGTCTGTGCATTTACTCCTACAACAAAAACAAAAGACGCGACAAAATATGTACCTGCTTGACTCGGGCCTCGCATATAAGGGTTGCTTTCTGTTTTTGTTGTTGGACTGCTTAAAATTGAAATTTCGGGCCCACCGCAGGTTATGCATTCACATTAAATTTCTTTATTCTTCTTTTAATCCATACTATACATATTAGTAGGAGCAGAAGGGCACAACAATTAAAGATCATATAAGAAGAATAAATAAATACAATGTGAATACATTGTATATTGAATACTTAGTTTTTTCGAAATTTCACAAATTCCACATTATATACAACTGATATTTTCATTATTTACACGCGTATATCTCATTTTGTTTATTTAAACAATGCACTTACCTGGTAGTAATAAATATTATAGATATTTTTCACTAAATCACTGCATTTTCGCTACCAACTCTTTCCGCACAATTGTAACAATGTAACGTAATAGGCAAATGCAAGGCGAATAAAGCAAGAATGCTCTGCCGACGCAGGCGCAAAAGAGACGAAAAGAGGAAAAAAAACCAAATTCTCTTGTACTTCGACCGATCGGCAGAGCCGATCTATTACGATCGCGCGGAAAAGAAGGAAACAGAGAGAAAATAAAGGGTTCGGCTTAGCGAGCGTCAATGCCTAGATGACATTGTCGTTGACATTCGTCATCGCTCACGGCTGGTACTGCAGGGTATAAACAGCGGTGATTCTAAGTAAAATCACATACTGATCACATATGTGCAAGCATTTATCCTATCAAAACAACCAGTTCAAAAGAAGCAACAGATGCGTTGCACAATTATTTCAAGGCTTACACTCGACCTAAGCGCCTAGTATCTGATAGAGGCCCAGAATCGCAAAATATTAATCACATAAAAATAGCAGCAGGGTTCCCACAAGCTAGTGGACAAGTTCAGTTTGCAATGAACAATACAAAAAATATAATTATAGATGAGTACCCGAGCGTAATGCTCTTTAGTGTTCCACAAAAAGGTAACAGTATTGCCAGTTTAAAAGAAAACATACTTGTGGGGATAATACTTTTTATCCCCGATCGGCCGAATAATTATTTGCAATAAATAAAACGCGGCGCAGAGATAAAATTACAAATGTTCTTTAATGGGTGATGTCTAAACGGCGAGTGCCCTTGCTTGCCCTTCCCCATTGCTAGCATTGCCGCTCCGATCGCTGAGCGCAGCTTTTCTTCGTTCGGCAAACATAGATAACGCCGAGCATAGATAACGAAGAGAGTGCGAGCTTTGAGAGAGCGCTTCGCAGGGCAAGCAAGTGCAAGAATTTACAGAATATGTATATGCGTAAGAATATGAAACAATACAATATTCGGCTGAAGGCCAATAAATAGCTGCTGTTTGGCCAGCCGCTATTCGGTGGGGATCTGCCCCGAACATTCACCCCCCGTTGGAAGGCAACGGCTTTCAACAGAACCATCCTGTAGGGGCAGGACCGCTATCTTTCCAACGGCCCGTTTGAAGAGGCCCCTTTGGGTGCGGATGACGGCTACTCTGATGGTTCCATCTTTCCCTGGGATGACGCTCTCGATGCGGCCGAGCGGCCACTTTAACGGTGGAAGCGTTTCTTCCTTGATCAGGACGAGCGCTCCTGGCTTGATGTTTGGAGACGAGGAGCGCCACTTGCTCCGTTCCTGCAGAAGCGAGAGATAGGCAGTGCTCCATTTTCTCCAAAATGCCTGCTTCATTTGACACAAACGCTGCCATCGACTCAGGAGGCTGAACTGGAGATGCGTCACGTCTGGCTCGTCGAATGCAGCAGCCGGTGCCCCATTAAGAAAGTGGTTTGGTGTGAGCACATCCAGATCGCCCGGACTTTCTGTAATTGCATAAAGTGGCCGGGAATTTAGTAAGGCAGAGATTTCACAGGTCAAGGTCTGAATTTCATCGAGGGTGAAAATATAAATGCCAACGATGCGATAAAAGTGATATTTAGCTGCCTTAACAGCCGCCTCCCACAAGCCCCCAAAGTGAGGTGATCGAGGGGGGATGAACTTCCAGTCGATCCCACTGGAAACGCATAAATTTGATACAGCCGACGTATGAGGATCGCTGAGGAACAGCTGCCGAAGTTCCAAAAGCTCATTCTTCGCTCCTACAAAATTTGTCGCATTATCCGACCAGATGATCCGAGGTTTTGGACGCAGACTTATGAATCGCCTTAATGCCGCCAAAAAGGATGCTGTGGACAAATCCCGAACAACTTCCAAATTAGTCGCCTTGGTGCTAAAACATACGAAGACAGCTATATAGCATTTGATGGGAGGCCTGCTTCTGACTTCCGATTTGTGATAAAAGGGTCCGCAAAAGTCCACGCCCGTTGTTTGAAATGCTGGATTAGCCCTTACGCGATCCTCAGGCAAACTTCCCATGATATGCTCCCTCAGCACTGGCTTCAATCGAAAACAACGAATGCATTTGCGGATGATGCCTGCCACATATTTACGTCCGCCAATAGGCCAGAATTTTTGACGAAGCAATCCGAGCAGTCCTTGCGCTCCTGCGTGTAGAAATTTTTCGTGGAAAAAAACGATAATAGAGACGGTGACAGGATGTCCCTTGGGAAGCAAAATTGGGTGCCTTGCGTCGTAGTCCAAGTCGGAATTTTGGAGTCGGCCTCCAACCCGAATCAATCCAAAACCGTCCAGAAATGGATCCAGTGCGGCCATCGCGCTTTTTGGTGATAAAGCCTGCTTTCTAGTGAGTGCTCTTATCTCTTCCGAAAATCGCTGCTGCTGTATTGCCCTTACGAGTAGGTGCGTGCCATTTTTGACGTCATTTACGGTAAGCTGACCTTTCGCCCGCAGCAAGCATTTATCCTTGAGGCTGTAAAAACGATAGATATAAGCGAAGACACGCTGCATTGATCCGAATGAGTTTTGAAATTTGCAATCGTATGATATATCCCTATCCTTTAAAATAATCAATGACACATGACGACGTTCTGGCACTTCAGACGGCAATGGCGAGCCTGTAGGCCAATCAGAGCTCCCATGAAGCAAAAATGTTGGACCAGAAATCCAAAGGTTGTTATCCATTAGTTCAGTAGGCGTGGAACCACGAGATATGATGTCGGCCGGGTTCAACTTCGTGGGCACGTGACGCCAAGTCATTCCAGCAGTGAGCTCCTGAATCCGCTCAACTCTGTTAGAGACAAATGTATTAAAATTCAAGGGCAATTCCCGAATCCAAGCAAGGGCTACTGATAATCCTTTAACTATGTTGGACACCAGCTCAGCTAATACGAGGGCAGCCGATAGCTCAAGCTTTGGGATAGTCATCTTTTTCAAGGGCGCGACTCTGGACTTGGAGCATAAGAGATGGCTCTACACACTGCCACCAGCTTCAGACCGCATGTAAACACACGCACCATATGCTGACTGGCTCGCATCACAAAACGCATGCATTTCGACTCTGGATTTCTGACAAAGCACGTAACGAAATTTGAAATTCGTAACCATCGACAGCTGCGAGGTCAGCTCGCTCCATGACGTATGAAGATACTGGGGCAGACTTTCGACCCAGTCCAACTTGAGGTTTTCATTCCATAACGACTGCATAAATATTTTTGCCTTTGTGATAATGGGAGAAATGAGTCCTAAAGGATCGTAGAACCTGGCTATTGAGGACAGAACTGAGCGCTTCGATATTGGACCCGCAGCGGCCGCGACGTGAACGAAATTGAACAGAAGATTGTCCGTGGTGGGATCCCAAACTAGGCCAAGAGCCTTGGTTACCTCTGTCCCGTCGTGAAAAGTAAAGCACTTCTCGAGGTCAGCTGCAGATTCACCTTCTAAAGCAGCGACTTCATTCGAACACCATTTGCGTATGGGAAAACATCCTTTCGAGAGTAGCCTTTTCACCTGATGACGAATCTCGATGACCGAATCGATGCTGTCGCCTCCTGATATGAGATCATCGACATAAAAATCTCTTCGAACGGTATCAGCACCAAGCGGAAAGAATGACTCTTCATCATTTGCCAATTGATGCCTAGCACGAATTGCCAAAAAAGCAGCAGGCTTGGTCCCGTAAGTAACTGTCTCCAGCTTGAACGCCTAAACTTCTTCCTTTGGGTCGTTGCGCCATAGGATGCATTGCACATGCTGATCGGGATGGGAAACGCGTACGCAGCGGTACATTTTGCAGATGTCGCCACACAAGGCGACTTTGAAAAGACGGAAACGAAGCAGTGCTATCAGAATTTTCGGTTGGATAGTGGGTCCAGCCATTAGCGCATCATTTAATGATATTCCAGACGCTGTTTTGGCAGAACCATCGAACACTACACGTAGTTTGGTGGTTGTACTGTCCAGCTTATGGACGTAATGGTGAGGCAAGAAGTACTGAGGGAGGTCTGACTGACGTGTAGTTGGCGACATGTGTCCCAAATCCAGATACTCCTGAAGAAATTTCGAATATTTTGTCTTAAGTTCCGGATTTTTTGCTAGCCTTCTCTCCAAATTTAGAAATCTACGCAACGCTTGCTGATATGACTCTCCTAACTCCTCAAAGCTGATTCTAGTTGGCAGCCGTACGGAATACGCTCCGGAATCTAGGCGAACGTAGTTCGCAAAAAAATGCTGTTCACACTGAACATCCTCCTCCGAAATTGATGAAGGCGAATAATCTCCGTCTACTTCCCAAAACCGCCTTACGATTTCGCACAAATTGGCCTCGTCAGCGAAGATGCTAGGGGAATTTTCAACAACTGCTAGCGCCGCACGACTATTCCCGTTGCTATTGATGCTTCCTGACACTATCCAGCCAAGTTTCGTCTTCTGCAATGTTGGTAGTTGGTCCGACAGTCGAATCTGCCCGACGCACATTAACTCGAAAAACAAACCAGCACCTATCAACAGATCGACCCGCTGGGGCTTAGAGAAGTTGGGGTCTGCCAGCTTGACATTATTCGGCATTGGCCAATCCTTTGCGTCTAGCCCGAAGTTAGGCTGCATTCCTGTGATTGAGGAGGTTATGATCGCAGAGAGAGAACCGCGATACTTTGCGTCTTGAGATTGCAGAACGATGTTTACAGCCTTGCTCGAAGGTAGAATTGATTCTCCAATGCCGACAATTTGAACATGCGACGGATGAGGATCCAACTGGAGCTGATTTGCGAGCCTCGATGTTACAAAGTTAACCTGAGAAGCGGAATCCAAGATGGCACGACATGGGATAAACGATCCACAACGGCCTTTGATGTATACGATTGCGGTAGCTAGCAACACATGTTGGCTAGGCAGAGAGTTGGAGCTTAAGGGGGGAGGGCTGGAAGATTTGCTTGCTACTAGGGCACTTGCAGGATCATTCTCGTTCAACACCACGGTCGGTGACGGCAACTCAGCATCAGCCCCTGATTGCATGTGGAGCAGTGTGTGATGCTTGGCCTGACACTGCCTACATGTCCCTGACCTGCAACGCTGCAATGGATGCCCTTTCTTGAGGCAGTTTAGACATAGGTGGCTCTTCTTTGCCTCCTTGTATCGCGAAAAAACAGGTAGATTTAGAAAAGCTTGGCATCGGGATATGGAATGATCGGATTTGCAATAATTGCATGCGGCGTTAGTATGGTCGTTAATGGAGGTGATAAGGGTGATAGGTTTGTTTTCTCCCACCTGCTGGCTCTGATTTGTTACCATAGCCGATTCCAGATTTTCCAACATCCGACACTTCTTCTCCAAGAATGAGGACATGTCTGACCAGAGAGGCAATCTTGAGGTCGGAAGGCTCTCCTCCCATTTCACCTGCGTCTTGTGATCCAATTTCCTGCTTACGATGCAAACGAGCAACCCATCCGATATCTCCTGAGGTGTTGCCAAAGTCCGAAGGGCACGTAAATGCGCGTTGATTTTGTCGCTGAGCGCACGCAGACCGATGGCCGAGCCCTTCTCCACCCCTTGCAGCCCGAAAATAGCCTTTATGTGTGCCTGAAAATGCATTAGCTTATTATCGAATCGCAACTTTAATAAATTTAACGCCTCTTCATAATTTTCCTGAGAAAAACCCAAAGAACGAATCGTATCCAGCGCAGCTCCATCCAGGCATCCACGTAAATATTGGAATTTCTCGATGACTGGTATACGCAAATCATTGTGCACCATGGTCGTAAACATCGAGTAGAATTCAGGCCAATCCATATAGTCCCCACCAAATCGCGGGAGCTGCAACTCAGGCAACCGAGAACGGCCAATAACGTCATAGGCAAACGCTGATGAATGCTCCTCGAGAGGGTGCCGTGCCGTGGAATGCGCAGCATTTACCGTGCGAGAGACCGCCAACTCCCGTGACAGCTTGGACCTGACCTTGATGTAAACATTGGCGAAGTCCAGTCGGGCGTCATTGGCCAACTGCAGTAGGTCTAGAGTTTCAAGGCTCGTTTGAGCGGCACCAAAATCCGCATTCATTTGCTCGATCTGCTCTATGCGAGCTTGAAGCTCCGTTTCATCCAGATCAGCCAGCTCCTCCTTGGTGAGCAACCTGTCCATGGCATTTAATTGGCGAGCGATTGCCTCCGCCTTTTGCCTATAAAAATCAATATCACTAGGCATTACCGCGTTCGCGACATTATTTGGCTCAGGTTCTGCCATGTTGGGGTTTTTCAAGTCACAAGAGAAAAAGTATACGTATAAAAGCGAAAACCGCGAGAACCGCAAGCAAAGGGATTACAGCTAATCGATCTAGCTGTGCGAGCTGTCCGATTCCGCTTTGTGCTACGTTCGTATGTATTGGTTAGTTCACTGCACTGCCCAATGCACTGCACTGTACTTCCACGACGAAAAACTGTAAAGCCAGTACGAACGGTACGAATATGTATATGGGTTTTGGCACCGAAATGTGCGCAAAACGCCGAAAATTTTGTTGAGGCTTTCGAATGCTATTTAATTGACTCCGCTATCAAGACGATCACGTCGGGATCACCAAATTTTATGTGGGGATAATACTTTTTATCCCCGATCGGCCGAATAATTATTTGCAATAAATAAAACGCGGCGCAGAGATAAAATTACAAATGTTCTTTAATGGGTGATGTCTAAACGGCGAGTGCCCTTGCTTGCCCTTCCCCATTGCTAGCATTGCCGCTCCGATCGCTGAGCGCAGCTTTTCTTCGTTCGGCAAACATAGATAACGCCGAGCATAGATAACGAAGAGAGTGCGAGCTTTGAGAGAGCGCTTCGCAGGGCAAGCAAGTGCAAGAATTTACAGAATATGTATATGCGTAAGAATATGAAACAATACAATATTCGGCTGAAGGCCAATAAATAGCTGCTGTTTGGCCAGCCGCTATTCGGTGGGGATCTGCCCCGAACAATACTCATGTAAAATAAAGTAGCGATCAAACAGCCCTAGAATATATAAAACGCAAGGCAGGAATAGTCCAAGAGAAAGTTTAACCTGGTGTACAGGTAATATTTCAAAAATTTTAGATAATGATAGGTATGTAGTAGAGTCTTGCACGATTCCATTTGAAACAGTAAACGAGTAGCTTGCAAATTTTTGAAATTACGGTGCCTACGAAAACGTTCGATTAAAGTACCAAGTACAACTTGGTACTTGCGATACCGAGTACTGTTGGAATGGATTTGTTCACTGAACACAAACAAACACACACAAATAAAACAAACAAATACACACACATTTAAAAACGCTTATGCTACATACAATACAATACACATACATACATTAGAAAGAAGGACGCTGTCAGTTGAGTTCGACTTAAATATTCCCTTAAGCTGGGTATCCAGCCAAACTTCATATAAAAAAAACGGGGCCAGTAATTTTTCGTTTGTGTTTTCTTGGTGTCAGTATCCAGCAACGTATACGAGATCCACGAATTTTTATCGATAGTATCGATATTCACACGAATGTGGACTGTGAGAACAGCTGATAGGGGTGCCAGTAAAATATATGTGCATGTTTTTACTGGAGTCAAAGTGAAAGGTGGGGGCAAAATTTGTCACAAAACCAAAAAGAGATATGCAAATGTTTAAAGTGAGGAGAAGATTGCTTTAGTAAAATCAGTTGAGGCAATACCATGTCTTTGGCGGATCACGGAAAATGAGCATTTTGATAATTTGGACATTTTGGCGCCTCCAACTGTGCTGTACTTCTTCTTACATCAATATGTGCCGCTACCAACACAATCACTTCATCGTCAGAACTACTTTTTTTGCTTTTTTTAATTTTTTTTTTAATTTTTAAAATTGGCGCTGTTTACAAAACACCTCTGATTCATGAGAGTGGCAAATCACTTTTTAGGTTCGTGGTCACGCTATTTTAGTTCAGTTCCACACATACGAAATAATCAGCAGTTTCCTTTGTAAGATATGAATATTATGTAAAGATTTACTTATCAATACTATTGTAAGAATGTATATCGTGTGCACTACGAGTCGACGACAAGTATCGATATGTCAGGGCACACTCACTCGAAGTTGGACAATTACCGATTAAAGACGTATATTACAACGAGCCATTGAAAGTTTACACCTTTCAGTAAAATTTCGCGGTGCTGGATACAGGCCTTTACACACCGACACCTACGCTTCTGAAAGTACCAAGAAAACCCGATAGTAGTACTATATTTTACTCATTCGTTTTCTATCGCTATTATTTGTTTGTACTCGTTCGATTTTCGTTTCCATTCCCCAAAGCACGATGAGCGACACGAAGAAAATACCGAATACATATAATTAAGTTTCCACTGTTGAAGTTTAGATTTTTATCTCCTGGAGAGTCTAATATTTCTGCTCTTACATCTACCTCTTTGGGTTTTACATGTTTAATAATATGTTTTTGGGTATTTTCTTAAATTTAATTGTTAAATATGTAACTAAATTTATTATTCTTATAATAAATGCAATTAAATGTATTGTTTGTAGTACATTATACAATTTTGTATGTGCTATAATTATTTCTTTTTTCTGAACATAAGACAATGGTTTTATGTAGTTATGTTATTACTAATGTAGACATTCTGTGCAAAATCAAGCATTGAATTGGTTACTATAAATTCATTTAATTGGATTGAGCAATTGTACCTTTTGACGATATTATTTCCTTCTATAATAATCTCTTTATTTAGACAGTTTTGGTTTAACTTGGTACTTGGAAGGTTCCATGTTACTAAAATATTTGGTTCTATATAGTTTACTTGAATGTTCTTATGTTTTTGTATAATGGCATTGTTCGGAGCAGTAGCCGTCAGTAGCTTTTAAGAATTCATATTAGCTTAGTTTTCTCTTAAGTTATCTATTGCACGCTTATCTATTCTCACGCTCTCGCTCTTCGGATGACATCAATCACAGCACTCGGCTCGATTACTTGGTTCGTCAATTTTGGGAAGTGGATCACATCTTTGAGCCGATCGCTAGGGCAACAAATGAGGAGCTTCATTGCGAGGAGCATTTCGTTAGCACTCACACTCGCTTAGCCTCCGGGGAGTACTCAGTCCGCTTGCCATTAAAGCGAAGTGTGGAGTCCTTGGGCGATTCCTATTTGCAGGCAAAGAATCGTCTGGAAAACTTGGAGCGCAAATTCGTGCGTAATCTAGCTCTCTACGCAAAATATTCGGCATTCATGAAGGAGTACCTGTCCCTCAATTATATGTCGCTGGTGCCAAACGAAGATAGGCACAAGTGAAAATATATTTTTTGCCACATCACTGCGTCATCAAGGAAGATAGCTCCATAAAGCTGATGGTCGTATTCGACGGCTCGGCAGCCACCACATCTGGTCTTTCGCTAAACGATCTGCTCATGTCAGGTCCCACCATTTAAGCCAAACTATTTCACACACTCATTCGTTTTTGTACATTTTCCATTGCTCTTACAGGTGATCTCGGTAAAACGTATAGGTGGTAACGTGTATATGGCGTAACGTATTATGGCGGGACTATCTTGACTATGACATACAGATTTTCAAATTAAACACAGTCACCTATGGGACTAAGCCCGCATAGTTTTTAGCTATTCTAGCTATGCATCCATGGATTCTGGCCATGGATGAGTCAGCTTCGTATCCATTGGGGTCGAAAACCATTCGACATAACTTCTACGTGGATGACATGATATCTGGAGGAAATTCGGTAGAGGACGTGCTGGATATTATGCGTCAAACTACGGATATTCTTGCTCGAGGCAAAGCTTTCTGAAGCTGGATGATGGCAGTGATGTAACTAAGCCGCTTGGGCTCAGTTGGGAGCGCCATAATGACTGCTTTCTGTTCACATTTGCTCCACAAATCGGTGTTGGCAAGCACACTAAGCGTTCGGTATGGTCGACCATTGCACGCTGCTATGACCCTATGGGATTAATCGGACCTACTCTGACCAGAGCGAAAATCATCATGCAGCGCTTGTGGAGAGACAAGCTGCATTGGGATGAGAGCCTTCCTCAGTCATTGGACTCGGCTTGGACTAAGTTTCGCAAAGACTTCGCCACTGTGGGTCACGCCACATTTCCTCGCTATGTACTTCAACCCAAGGCAAGGTTTGAACGGCATGCCTTTTGTGATGGCAGCCTCCAGCCTTTGGGGCTTGCGTCTATGCTCGTTCGTTTACAGATACAGCCGCTGAGGTTCACTTGCTTTGTTCGAAGGCAGGGGTTGCCCACTAAAAACCCTCACGGTTCCCAAGCTTCAGCAATAAGCAGCGTTCCTATTAGCAAATTTACTTCGGGAAATCAGGAACATGGATATCTTTGATTGCCCAATCCATTGTTGGTCGGATTGCACTGTGGTCCTGTCTTGGTTGCAAGAGGAGCCATCCAAGTCCAACGTATTTGTATCCAACAAAATCACAGGAATTCAACAACTTACAAGGGGCATGGATTGGCGCTATGTGCCAACTGAGATGAACCCGGCTGACATTCTTTTGAAGGAAGCAGCGCCGCAGGATCTCTTGCATTCTAGGTTGTGGATGAATGGACCTACCTTCTTGCAAGGCGACCAAAGTTTCTGGCCTGAACGGTGCTCACCAGAAGTCAACCTTCCTGCCAACATCAACTCATTTGGAGTTATTCTGCGTATCTTCGGCTACGTTCAGAAGTTCATCAGTCGCACGAAGACAGCGGAACTCTCTCTGACGACCTTCGAAAAGGATCCCGTTTATTATGCTATGTACCATGCTCTGCAGAAAGAGAACTGCAGAAAGGCGACTGCACGTCCAGCAGTATCGCATCGCTTTCGCCCTGCGCCTGCGGCACTCAACTCTTGGTTTCGATGCACGCCACCCAATCATTTTGCACAGGGATCATCCACTGACGTTTGCTTTCATCACGCATTTTCATCGGAAGCATCACCATGTGGGTCCGCAGTCGTTGTTTGGAGCAATCGGGTAGCAGTTCTGGCCCATCGGCGGCCTGAAGACTGTGGCTCATGCCGTGAAAAAATTCGTCATCTGCTGCAGATCCAGACCTCGTCTTGCTGAACATATCATGGCTGACCTACTGAAGGATCGAATACAGAATTCACCTGCATTCAGTGTCACTGGAATTGACTGTTGTGGTCCCTTCTACTACAAACCAGATGGGCGCAATCGAACGCCCATGAAATGCTATATTAGCGTCTTCATCTGTTTTGCCACAAAGGCAGGTTGGAATTAGTAAAGGATCTATCAACTGCAGCTTTCTTGAGTACCCGCAAGGAACGAGTTGGATGACCTTCGTCGGCTATTCATGAGCGAGAAGCATCGCTCCATTATCAGTCCATAATCACTGCCTCAACAACAGCTTCGATTGGAAGTTCATACCGCCCCGCTCGCCCCGAAGTGACTTGTGGAAGGCAGCAGTGAAGATGACCAAACAGCACTTTTATCGCTCCGTGGGATCGTCACTCTTTGGCTTCGACGAGCTGCGGACATTGGTCTGCCAAATCCAGGCAATAATCAACTCTCGTCCTCTTATTTCAATTTTAGAAAACCCTGAAGATCTTGGCGTCCTTACTCCGCGACATTTCTTAATTGGTCGTGCGCTGATAGAGTTTCCCAAGCCAGACGTTACGGCTCTCAACTTCAATCGACTCGATCGCTGGCAACGAGTCACCTGTGCCCAGCTGATCTTTTGGAAGCGTTGGAATGAGGAGTACTTGACTCTACTTCAACAAGGTGCCAAATGGCACACGCCACAACCACCGATTCAGATCAACAACGTCATCTGTATCAAGAAGGTCATCACTGGAGCCGATGGGGCCGTGCGAGTTTCTATCCTTCGGACACTATCTGGAACCACTCGTCGAACTGTCAACAAGCTGTGCGTCATTCCCGTAAAGGATTCTGTTAAAAGCCCTGGTCTTTCAAAGGGTGGGAGTATGGTCGGAGCAGCAGATTTCAGTAGCTCTTAAGAATTCCAATAAGCTCAGTTATCTCTTGTTATCTATGATCATCTGTTCTCATGCTCTCGGTGCATACGCATACACACACACTCATGTTCGCCATGCGTACTGCTTATATTGCATTGCGTTGGTTAACTTGGGTACATTCGTTAAAATTCGTCATCGAACGCAGCATCGCGTATCATTGTAATACAACGCGCGCCTAACTAAATTGTTCGCAAGACCGCTACAACGGTATTTTCCTTCGCTTACTAAACATTTGTACACCGAAAACACGAAGTTTACGGCCACGGTCATTAACATTGAAAATAAGACATTAAAAATAAACACAAACCCAACAACGGAGTATAATTTGTAAGTGTGGAGTCAGAGTTGCCGAAAAAGCTCGTCAGCTTCCAACAGGCATTTTATGGGTTTATGTTGAATGATGCCATTTATGCATTCGTCTTTTGTTAATTGTCTATTGTCTTTATTGAATACATTATTTTCATTAACACAATATTCTTCAGATTTTATTTCTATTATGACAGTATTGTGCTCATCTGGATAGGGAATTATTTTGTATACTGGGGTGTTAATGCTTTCGCTTGGAATATTGGAAATTATTATTTCATTAAAAACTACTTTTAGACATGTTGATGTTTTAGTATATAGTCTTTCCTCAGAATTTATATGTTTCAAATTATCTTGTTTTAATAATTTTGGATTGAATATACCAAGACTAGATAGCTGCATACCCAACTCTATATCCTCAATGTATTCTGTAAAGAGTTGGAGGTTAAATATCAAAATTTCGAATTGTTGATTTTTATTTTTTTCTTCGTTTAAATTATTTATGGCCTTAAGTCGCTTGTTTATTGCCTCTATTACTAGGTTTAACTCATTGGTTTGGATACTATTTTTGGCTGCCTATTTTGTTTTCTAGTTCTTTCTTATCTTCTTGGTCTAATGTTCCAAATAAGTATTTGTAGGCTGTACCGACTATGTTTATTAGTCCTCTCATACTGCGTTTGGCTATTTTAAGCCCGTTTATTTCTCTTGTGAGCTTATCTACTAAGTATTGTATTTGAATTATTTCTTTGAAATCGTTAGCCTTTTCTAAAAGGGTTGCACAAGTTTCCTCAGTTTTTTTTATATATATTGTAAGATAGTGATATTCGTAATTAATTGGTATGTTTATTGTTCCGGTATTGAATATAAGATATCCATACGGAGATTTTATTGGGTTTATTTCGAAGTTTTTTCCATTTATCAATAGAATCGGGAACATGAGGATGATCGTTGATCTAATCAGGTTGCGGTTCATTATTCCCGTTATTCTTCTAATTCTCTGTAATTATTGTATTTACTATTGTTAGTTTTTTCTTATTCTTTTTGAATTAAGACTTATAATGTGCTATATTCCTGCCTCTATTTTTCTCCTTGTAATGCTTTTCATCAAGTTTTATTATTTCTCCAGTCTTTTTGAATGTATTCGTTATTTTCGACTTTACTAATGGGGATTGCTAAAATCTTGTGTCTATTTCGTAATCGTTACGTTTTTGATTCAACTTATTACTCTGTTTTTCTTAATTTAATTTTGTATTATTTTCAGGTGTTCCTGCATAAATTAATATGTCAGCAGGTGTCCTGTTTGTAGTGTTATGTTTTATTTTATGATTATAAGTATATAAGATTATCTCGAATTTTGTATATTTCGTTTCAGGATCGTTTTCGCTTGTTATTATCCTTAATTTTTCGTTCTATGGAACCTTTCTACATCTGATATCCCATTTTTCCTAGATGTGATCTGTATTTACATGCCTTCCGAGATTAGCCACGTTTGCAATGCTGCGCACATGAAAACTGAATCTTTATCGGATTTTATCGCTTGGGGCTTGCCCATTTCGTTAAAGACTTTTATAATATCTATTTTTGTTTCAAGCCAGTCGCGACTATTTACTTCTATTAGCGTGACAAATTTCGAGTAAATGTCTATACACGATAAGAACTGCTGGTTGACTATTATATAAAAATTCATAACATATCTTTCTCTGACGTTCTGTATTTCCAGGGTTAGTTCGAATGCTAACTTAGTGTCACGATGTTCAGTTTTGGCAATATTACAAGTAGGGCATTCGTTTATTTTATTTAATTTATTTCTGGTGGTCTGGATAATAGTATTTTCCTTTAAACCAGTTGATTATTTTCTCAATTCCAGGATGCAAAAACTCTTTCCGACGTTTCCGACCCAATAAAGTATATATATTCTTGATCAGTATCAATAGCCGAGTCGATATAGCCATGTCTGTCTGTGTCATACACAATTTTTAAGATACGAGAAAACTAAAAATGCAAAATCATAGAGAAAGACCATTTCTATCAGAGTATTGAATCTGGATCAAATCGGAGCATTATTGTAGCTACAATGAAGAAAACCATTTCGAAAGTCATCATTCCCTCTCGCTCTCTCTCACACGCGACCCCATCCGCTTTGCCTATTCGTTTAAATGAGCGCCTAGTTCTCAGAGATTATAAAAGCTAGAGCAACCAAACTTTCTATCCAAGCTCCTGTAATACCAAACCAGTACGAGTTTGTTTTAAAATTTTTCCACGCCCCTTTCCGCCCCCACAAAAGACGAAAATCTGTGGAATCCACAATTTTTAAGATAAATGAAAATCAAAAACGTAGAATCATGGGAAATTACCATATCTACCAGATTGCCGAATATGGATCAGGTCGGATCAATATTATGGCCAGAAGAAACAAATTACATTTCAGTGGCTACGCAACTCTCTCTCTGTCGTAAACACTTGTACGTCTCAAATACATACATATGTAGTTATACATGTCATGTAGAAATTTAGAAGCAGATGTAAAAATCATATGCAAACAAAATCGGAAACGTGTATAATATTCCAAAAAGTTACTTCATTTTTTGAAATATTATTTTTTGCCCATTTTTTTAATTTATCCCTTTTGCGAACGTATAATAAATTCATAAATCACAAGCTAATATATGTATGTATACACTGACTGAGTACCGGGTATAAGGTAGAGCCGCGGCCTTTGCAGCGGCTCACAACGTTCCCCTCGTTTATTATTAGTTCTTTAAACTCTGCATCATTTTGAATATCAATTCGTTTTTTACTCGATTTGATTACCTTCGTTGTATTTCTTGAATTAATTATTTTCAAATATTTTTTTTTGGAATAAAGGAAAATCTTTATCATTATGGAAATATAAATCACTCTTTTTCGCGCATACATATTTCTTGATTAGTTCTTTAGTTATTGTATTTGTCATTTCTTTTTATGTTACTTTAATGATTAGCTTATGAAAGTAGTGTGTTGTGTCTTTTTTATCCTCCTCTCCCTTTATTAACTTAATTTTTCTGTTGTAATAGTTAATAGGTCTCTCGGTAATGTGGATATTGTTCTCATTATCTTCTTGCGCACTATGTATAGTTGCGCCTGCACTATCGGTTACCTCACCAAGAAGGTTCTCGTTGAGCTTTACCCTTGATAGCGCATCTGCTACATAGTTTTCTTTTCCTGGCAGATACTTTATTTTTAAGTCGGATTCGTTTAACTTTATTTTCCACCTTTGTAGCTTCATGTATGTCTTTTTCAGGTTGTTCAACCATACTAATGGTTTATGGTCACTAAGTATCTCGAATGTGTTGGACAGAGTTTCGCTGCCGTAGCAAGGGAAGTTTTTGTACCGCAAAGTAAAAACGCAACCGTTCATATGTAAGGTTTATGTGTGACTAAATACAATGCTCTGCTCGCAGGCAGATAGAGACCGAAAAGAAAGAAGGACAAAAAGGAGATAAGAGAACTTAACAATTTTGTAAATTCGACATGCTTTCTCTTAGGGAAATTCTTGGTCAAGATATCTGCAATCATATCTGTTGTACTAGCATACTTTAAGCTAACTTGACCTTCTTCTACAACCTGACGTACAAAGTGATATCTTATATCAATATGCTTTGTCCTTGAATGATGAACTGGGTTCCTAGCCAGCTCTTGTGCGCTCAACTTATCGCCATATAAAGTAGTCGAGGTAGCTTCATCCCCACAACCGATTTCGATGATTAAGCGACGTAAGAATATGGACTCCTTACACGCAGCCGACAGTGCCATATATTCTGCCTCCGTGCTGCTTAGTGCCACGCTGCGTTGTTTCTCGGATCGCCAAGAAATTGGGCCACCTGCAAAAAAATAAACATATCCCGTATACGACTTTCGATTAGTTCGATCGCCGCCCCAATCTGCATCCACATATCCAGTAAGTGGCTGATGACAACCTTTGTAGTGTAGTTTCAAATTCATCGTCGCTGCCAAGTACCTTAACACGTGTTTCACACCAGCCAGATGCTCTGCGTGCGGATCTTTGTTCCTCTGGGCCAACTTTGCAACTGAATGCAGAATTTCTGGTCTGGTTGTGAGTGCCAGCCACATCAGCTCACCAATCATGGATTGATACATGAAAGGATCAACCTTTTGACACTGCTCATTAGTACAATCCACCTGGAACCCCGCATCCAACGGAGTAGCCACTGGTCTACGTTTGTCCATGTCGTGAGCTTGCAATAGTTCCTTGATGTATTGCGAGTGGCCTATGGTGATAGGCCCAAGTTCACCTTCACGGTGCACCTCCATGCTTAGAAACAGCTTTGGAAAACCTTTGTCGACACATTCGAACGCATTTGAAATAGTGGACTTGATACTGAGCATGTCTTCTTTTGACTGGCATGCTACAAGTAAATCGTCAACATATACCAGGATTAACGATAAGTTACCTTTCCCTCTCTGCTGGTAGAGACACAGGCAACAAAACTCAGATTAGTCAGGACGCCATTTAGCTTCGAATTCTATTCCCTTCCTGACTGCTTCAATCCATATATTGCCTTTTTAAGCAGCATAGCCTTCGCTGGATAAGCTCGATCAATGTACCCTTGTGGTTGCTTCATGTACACCGTATCGCTCAGGTCACTGTTGAGGTATGCCGTACATACATCCATTTGGTTGACATATAACTTCAATTCCGCTGCTAGTGCAAGAATAAATCGGACGCTTTCCAATCTGCAAACTGGAGAAAAAGTTTCCGCATAGTTTATGCCGTACTGCTGGGAGCAACCTTTTGCCACCAACCGAGCCTTGAAACGTTCGATCTGACCATCTTTGTCGCGTTTCAGGCTATATACCCATTTGCATCCAACTTGCCGGTAAGTCTGCCAACTGCCATGTTTCGTTTGCCATTAATGCTTCATATTCTCGCTGCATCGCTTCGGACCAATGTGATGCATGAATACTGTTCAATGCCTCCTCGTAGGAGAGTGGAATCTTTACGTTGCTGGCAACCGGAGCACCAAGAACGTTGTACTCCTTTCTCGGACGGCCAGGTTTGCCGGTCCGAATCAGCCTTGGTCTGCCAGGTCCAACACGAGGAGCTGGCTCATCTGACTCCACCTTTTCAATTGCGCTCTCGTAGCCATCAGGATCGCTGCTACTGGAATTCTCCCCTTCAACGCTTGCACCATCGCTGCAGTCTCCACCACTGCTGTCAATATCATCAGTGTCGCCGCCAGACTGCATGCTAACTACTGCTATCGGAAGCTCGAACGTGATTGTGTCCTTGTCGTCTTGTCTGTGTAATTCAAAGATAACATCTCGCCTCTCAATCACCTGATGAAACACTGGGTCATACAGTCCTTAGCTGCTACTGAATATCCAATCATGCGATATTCTTTGCCTTTTGGTTGAAGTTTACTTTTCCTTGGACCCTTGTCTAGAGCTACTGCAACGGAGCCAAAAACTTTTAGATGGCCATCAAAAGGTTTCTTACCAGTCCACGCTTCCGTTGGCGTCATACTGGTCAGCGCCTTGGTCGGTAGAAGAAAAAAATTCGGTGTTTCAAAAATTCATCAAACGGTTTGTTGACAAATTCGCCGCCATTGTCGCTCCGGATACATTTGAGACTTTTTCCCGTTTGCCGTTCAACTAGTGTCTTGAACTCGACGAACTTCTTCTCATCCTTCTTCCGCAGGAAATACACAAATACACGCCTTGATTTGTCATCGATGAAGGTTAGAAAGTACTTCGATCCAGCACAGGGATCGTTTGTGCCACAGGGCACCATCAGCCTTAATGGCCGCAAAACAGTTGTTTTGATTTCCTCGAAACATATACAAGTTTCCAACTCTGCTCGCCTTTACAATGCATTCGCCTTTCTGGATTACTTGTGCATATTCTTGTCCAAAAGTGACAAAACATTTATTCTTTACAGCGCTGCTCACGGAAAAAAAAATATCCATTCATTTTGGGCACATAGAGAACATTTTTTAACAGCAGCGTACATATCTCTGTCTTCAGCTCTACTTCCCTTTTTCCTTCTGCTTAGAAAACCGGAGTCGGCCAGACCAATCATTTCTGTGTAATTCTCGAGCTTCGTGAATAACTGTTTCTCACAACACATGTGGCTTGTGGCACCACTATCCAAGCACCACATATTCTTTTTCAAATTATCTGCGTCCAACGCATTTAATAGGCTGCACTGCTTGTTATCGCCTTTTGCTGCCTTTTCCACATTTGCGCTCTCTCTCTTACACTGAGCCTTCATATGCACGCGCTCACCACACTTGAAACAAATCATATTATTGTTTCTCTTCTTTTGCGTTCTCTGCGCGGCCGGCTTGTGTATTGTGGTAAATGCTTTTGCGTATTCCTTTTGATCTTCGGCTTTTCCCTTTCTCTCCCCTTCTTCCTTCAATTTTACGCATAGAACATCAAATGTCGGCAGGCTGTCGCGCGTCTCTATGGCGACAGCAAAATTTTCGAATTGTTCCGTAGTTCATCATTTAGCTCGATTCCTACTGACCCAAGGCCATCAAGAATATCCACGAACTCATTTATGTAACTTTAAATGCTTTGCCTTTGGTCCATGCGTTAGCTTAGCAATTTCTTGTACAGTTGAACCATTCGTACAGGTCCACTTGGTTGATGAACACTTTTTAATTTGTTCCATGCTTCGGACGACTTTTCGCAATTTTTAATGTATCCCAACTGTGAAGTTTTCACACTTAATGTGATCATGGCCAGCGCCTTTTCATCCTTGGCCTGCCAATTCACACCTTCGGGAACATTCGTTGGTAGTAGGTCACCAGATGCCACACTCCACAATTCAGCGTGCACCAACACAGACCGCATTTGAATACACCATGAGTCATATTTTCCCTCCTCCAATTTGTCTATCTGATAAATCCCGCTCATAGCTGATTATCGTTTAGTCTCTGAGTCACACCGAAGTTAATATCATTTAGCTCGATTCCTACTGACCCAAGGCCATCAAGAATATCCACGAACTCATTTATGTAACTTTAAATGCTTTGCCTTTGGTCCATGCGTTAGCTTAGCAATTTCTTGTACAGTTGAACCTTTCGTACAGGTCCACTTGGTTGATGAACACTTTTTAATTTGTTCCATGCTTCGGACGACTTTTCGCAATTTTTAATGTATCCCAACTGTGAAGTTTTCACACTTAATGTGATCATGGCCAGCGCCTTTTCATCCTTGGCCTGCCAATTCACACCTTCGGGAACATTCGTTGGTAGTAGGTCACCAGATGCCACACTCCACAATTCAGCGTGCACCAACACAGACCGCATTTGAATACACCATGAGTCATATTTTCCCTCCTCCAATTTGTCTATCTGATAAATCCCGCTCATAGCTGATTATCGTTTAGTCTCTGAGTCACACCGAAGTTAATAGTTCGTAACTATAACAATCACTTTGCTTTTTATATACAAAATCCGATCCTGGGCCCATAACCTGTTGGACAGAGTTTCGCTGCCGTAGCAAGGGAAGTTTATTGTACCGCAAAGTAAAAACGCAACCGTTCATATGTAAGGTTTATTTGTGACTAAATACAATGCTCTGCTCGCAGGCAGATAGAGACCGAAAAGAAAGAAGGACAAAAAGGAGATAAGAGAACGTCGTATCGTCACGTCTCTCACTCATACGATTACATATTCATATGAGTGTCAATACATGCGTGCATTGCTAGAGATGATCATTCTTCAACAGAATATTCTACCGAATAGGTATGATCGGAATATTTCGATGGCGGAATAATTTACTTCATGATCGTTTAGTGTTCTGCTGGCATAACATATTGGTTTATGTTCTTGTGACAGAACAGCACTTATTGCCCTGTTACTAGCGTCTGATGTTACGGAAAATATTTTATTAAAATCTGGGTAACTGAGAATGGGGTCTAAGATGATAAGTACTTTTAGCCTCTCAAATGGCTCGACGTAATTCTCTTCTTTATGATCTATGACTGCTCGTTTCTTCAGTTTGAGTTTGATAGGTTTTGCTCTATTTGCGAAGTTGGAATGAACTTCCTATTGAAAGCACATAGTCCTAAGAATGACTTGATCTGTTCATACAATGAGGTGAAAAAAACTCTTATGTCATCTAAATACACTAAACAATCTTTGAACATCAGGTCTTCCAATAGATTGTTCATGCATCTTGGGAAAGTTCCGGCTGCGTTTGTCAGCCCGAATGGCATCAGAGTGTATTCGTAATGACCATGTTTGTGAAAAACTCTGTTTTTATGATTGAATTGGGTTACATTAGGATTTGATGATAACCTTTAGCCAAGTCAATCGTTGTGAAATACTGACATTTTCCTAGTTTGTCTAGTATCTCATCCATCCTAGGAGTTGGGAATTTATCCTTGATCGTTATCTCATTGAGACCTCTATAATCTACAACGTGTCGATATTTTTGCTTTCCTGAATCATCGATCTGTTTCGGGATCATGGAAATTGGTGAACAGTAAGGCGATTTTGCTTTACGAATTATTCCTTGCTTGATCATATCTTTTATTTTTTGATTAACTACCTGGTTGATTAACTTCTGCGCGTACTTATATGGTCTCCGGTATAGTGGATCGTCATGCTGGGTCTGTATGGTATGCTTGACGGTACTTGTGAAAGTCAAATTGTACTGCAAGTCGTTATACTCATACAAGACCTTTTCCAGCTTTTCCTTTTCTTCGCTGTTTAAATGTTCTGACCTTAATTCGTTGCTTTCCCTTAGTTAATTTTTTAGTGCGGAGTGAAGTATTGTTCCATCTCTAACGATGGGTCAGGACATTCAGAGGTGATCATATTCTTCTGTGACGATACATTGTCGCATGCAGGTGTTGTTTTACTTGCTTCAATAACTTC
This sequence comes from Drosophila affinis, assembly GCA_037356375.1. Taxonomy (NCBI): domain Eukaryota; kingdom Metazoa; phylum Arthropoda; class Insecta; order Diptera; family Drosophilidae; genus Drosophila; species Drosophila affinis. The sequence goes on from JAZHFB010000003.1 coordinate 22,539,189, forward strand.
TCCGCCTGAACTAATTGGGAAGGTTCTTCCTCCTTACCTTACAGTATTATATCTGTAACTAATTACTGCTTGACTGGCCACCAGATATTCTCGGCCTAGCAGTATATCGTAATTGTCAGAAAAGTCAAATATATAAAACTTTTTTCGGATGGACAGACTTTATTAGGTGGTCTTAATATACTCTTTGTTAGGTTAACAGGACCATTGATCGTGTGGACTTTTACGTTTTCTTTATTTATCTTGGTATTCGTGAAATTATCTTTCATGATGTTAGTGAAAGATCCCCAATCCACGATACCTCTATTTTATTATTTATAGTAATTCTATATAGAAAGGCCATTCCCACTCGGTTTCTTCCGAGGCTATTTGATGAAAATTTACAACCATTTTCATCTGACCGCTTTGGCTTTTCTGATCTAGCTCTCTTAGTAGGTTGGTTGGGCCTACTGCTACTAGCTTGGTTATTCTGATTATGATAATTCATCGGATTTTGGGATTGCCCTTGTTGCAATGATTTTCGGAATTCCCGGCGAATTCCTTGGTTACTATTAATTTTTCGAGATGAATTCCTTTGATCATGTGAATTCTGAGATGGTTGCTGTTGTTTTTGCTTATCTTTACCCACATTTTTTACTTCTGTATTATTTTCATACAATCCCTTTTCTTGAGCTGCCTTTAGGTTTAGTATTGTTGGTGTGTCTTTTCTCGATAGGGTCATAAAAAGTCTATCCGGTAGTTTCCGGGATATTACATCTTTCACTGTATTCTTCAATGCATTTCTATAAATTAATCTATTGGATGGATCTTCGTCCAGTATTAAGTTATTGCTTATAATTAAAGATTTTGTCTCTAACTCCTCTACGAACTTACGTAGGCTTCCGTTGTAGCTGGTATAGTAGAGACGCCTCAGCAGCTCCTCATACGGTGTGTGGTTTTTATACTCGTTGATCAGTGGTGTCTTCAATTCGATCCAGGTATTTGGTTGTACCACCTGTGATGTTCTTTGTGCGTTTCCTCCCAGTTGGACTTCGATCGCCCCGAATAATACTCGTTGCTGTCGAGCTTATCCGGTTGGATATAGCTCTTGGATATATTCTACCCGCTTGATGAATGAACTCAGTTGTTCAACTGATCCATCATAAGCTGGCACTTGTTATCGACAACAGAGGCCGAATAATTATTTACAATAAATAAAACGCGGCGCAGAAATAAAATTACGAATGGTTTTTAATGGGTGATGTCTAAACGGCGAGAGGCCCTTGCTTGCCCTTCCCATTGCTAGCATTGTCGCTCAGATCGCTGGGCGCAGCTTCCCTTCGTTCGGCAAACATAGATAACGCCGAGCATAGATAACGCCGAGCATAGATAACGAAGAGAAGAGCGAGCTTTGAGACAACGTTTAGCAGGGCAAGCAAGTGCAAGAGTTTACAGAATATGTATATATGTACCAATATGTAGCAATGCAAATATGCGGCTGAAGGCCAATAAATAGCTGCTGTTTGGCCAGCCGCTATTCGGTGGGGATCTGCCCCGAACATTCACCCCCCGTTGGAAGGCAAAGGCTTTCAACAGATCCACCCTGAAGGGGCAGGACCGCTATCTTTCTAACGGCCTTTTTGAAGAGTCCTCTTTGGGCGTGGATAACGGCCTTGATATTGACTGATGCTGCGATGAGTCCCGTATAGATCGTCAAATGCAGCAATCGGCGCTTCATGTCGAAAATGGTTTGTGGAGGGCACGTCCAAGTCATCGGGAATTTCTGTAATTTCATGAAATGGCGGGGAATTTAGCAAGGTAGAAATTTTAGAAGTTGATGTTCGAATTTCGTTAAGTATGGATATAAAACCCTTTGCTGTATCGGTAAGGTCAAGCTGCAGTTCCTGCATTTGGCGCTTATATAGAGTAATGTCCTGAACGAGACCTATCTTCGCCAACTTTGTCCCAAACTTGGCCTTAAGCTCTTGATTCTCCGATCGCAGTTTTTCCGCCTGCGTTGCTGATCTCGATCGGCCGAATCCTGTCGCCAGCTTGCGGTAGTCCAGCATTGTGGGACTAAAATCGTGAGCGAAGATGTGAGGGGAACCTTCAGAAACAGCTAACGCTGTTTTATTAACCTCTGAGCTGCTTATGCTTCCTGACGCTATCCAACCAAGCTTTGTCCTTTGAAATATTGGCAGTTGCGTCGACGGCCGTATCTGTTGGACGCACAATAGGTCGAAGAATAGGCCAGCTCCTATCAGCAAATCGACTTGTTGGGGCTTGAAGAACTTAGGGTCAGCTAGCTTCAAATTTTTCGGAATTGGTCAATCCTTTGCATCCAGGTTAAAGTTGGGCTGCCTTTCCGTTATTGAGTTGGTGACAATTGCAGCGAGCGAATCGCGATAGCTTGCGTCCTGGGATTGTACAACTATATGCACAGAGTTGGTCGAAGGTAGAATAGATCTCCCAATACCGGAGATGTTAAAATGAGACGAGTGAAGAGATAATTGCAACTGATTAGCAAGTCTTGACGTTATGAAATTTGCCTGCGATGCAGAATCTAAGATGGCACGACATGGGATCAGCTTTCCATAACGATCTGTGACATGGACGAGGGCGGTAGGTAGCAACACGTTTTGGCAAGGCTGCGATTTCTGGTTGGAAGGGGGAGGGCTGGAAGAACCGCTTGAAGGACGGACAGCTACGGCGCGTTGCTGGCTCAATTCCTCGGTCGGTGATGAGGAAGATGATGCAGCAGCGCTCGATTGGATGTGGAGCAGCGTATGATGCTTGTACAGGCAATGCCTGCAAGATCCTGACCTGCACCTCTGCAATTCATGGCCCTTGTTGAGGCAGTTTAAACACAAGTGCCGCTTCTTTGCTTCTTTATATCGATCATAAGCAGGGAGATTTAGGAATGCCTGACATCTAGATATGTAATGCTGACAGGAATTGCAATAGGTACATGTAGCGTTAGGATGGTCGCTAGTGGAGGCGATAAGGGTGCTAAGTTCATTTTCTCCCACCTGCTGGATAGGAGTTGTTACCATAGCCGATGCCAAATTATTATCGAATCGTGTCCAGCGCAGCTCCATGTAGGCATCCACGGAGATACTGAAATTTCTCGATGACCGGTATTCGCGACTCCTTGTGCACCATGGTCGTAAACATCGAGTGGAATTCTGGCCAATCCATATAGTCTCCACTAAATTGGGGAAGCTGCAACTCGGGCAGTCGAGAACGGCCTATAATATCATAGGCAAACGCAGATGAATGCTCCTCGAGAGGGTACCGTGCCGTGGAATGCGCAGCATTTACCGAGCGAGAGACCGCCAACTCCCGTGAAAGCTTGGACCTGACCTTGATGTAAATATTGGCGAAGTCCAGTCGGGCGTCATTGGCCAACTGCAGTAAGTCTAGCCTTTCAAGGCTCGTTTGAGCGGCACCAAAATCCGCATTTATTTGCTCGATGGGGATGCTATTCGGTGGGGATCTGCCCCGAACAGTGTTTGCTAATTGTAACACTTGTGCACGATGCACATAGATTCTTATGCGGATTCTATCTTGCTAACACTATCCCGGGATTACTATGATTCCGGATAATCTAGTCGTATAGATTATTCTTAGCGAATCACTACCTGAATATTTTTCGAGTTAGTCTTCAGAATACTGTCGGCTGCGCCAATTAAATTTCCACTGTTGAAGTTTAGATTTTTAAAAAATATGTTTTTATTTAATCTAAACTTATAGTTATTACAATGGTGATTTATTGAGTTATCCCTGACTTTAATGTTGAAAGGCTCAAACGGAACTGATTCTTATATCTTAAGCTTTGGTCTCAAGCTTTGATCTTCGGCTGCAGCTTTCTTCTTCGGTTGCACTTCGGCTGATCGTGGCTTTTGTTCTCGGTGCGTTGGCCAACGTATTGATGGTTATCAATGAATTGTCGGTTTTGATGAAAGGGTTGACTGCAGGTGATCTGTATCATCTTTCATCTGGGCTGGTCACTTATTTATACGATTGGAGTGTGGGAGCCGAATTTGTTTACTTGTGTATCTGTGATTCAATTTGGTTGTGGGAACCAAATTGTTTATTCTAGAAGCTTGGAATGTAGGTGATTTCCTGTTGACAGCTTATGATTCATTTGTTTTCTGGTGTTGGGGATCTTATCAGTTGTTAATCCTAGTCTGATAAATGTGTATAAGGTTTAGTTCTGGTCATATGTATAACTTGTTATTGATATGTCCAGTGCTTAACGTATACATAATGCGTGCGTGGGTGTAGGGCATTATTGATATGTTACTATATGGTACTTGGTATTGGTTTTGTTAGTTTGAAACTGTTATAGAGTAATTTGGAAGTAGACGAGTACATTTGTGAAGTCCGAGATATAGAAGGATTTCAACAATCCCCAATCCTCTATTCAGGAATATGGGCTGTTCATAATATTAAATATGTGATAGTAATTTAAACAATCATTTAGATAATGAAAATATAAACTATGAATTTGAGAATGAAGATGTAAACAATGAATTAGATAACGAAAATATAAGCGATAAAAAAGAAAGCGATGAAAATAAGAACGATGAAGAAAATTCTGGTCCAAAAAACGATATGATATTAAATGAAAATCAACGAAAAAATACAATAAAAAGAAATGAAAAATAATTTTTAATAGTAGCATAGTAACAATGGTTCATGGCCAAGAACATCAGGATTTGCTCAGCATCAGAATAGGGCGTGTTGTAACAGTGCTATCCCTAATACCACTATACATATTCTTAAGCCAACTATAATGACGTCAAACAAATTAGTTATTAAGCCCACTGTGCTGTACTCGCAGTACCAACACATGTGTAAATATATTCTTCTGGCATATGGCGCATGGAATAAGAAAAGCGTCGTTTTGTACGTTTTTGTTTGTTTTTTGGATTATTCCTCTTTTGCTCTTGTTCATTTCGTTTATTATTCTTTTGCGCTTCTTTACTTTTTTACACTATTACTTTGCACCTTTCTCTTTCCCTCGTGCATGGCACGACCGGCCAGCTTCTTCTCTTCTCACCGACTGACTCCTCGTTCTCTCGGCGACGCTCCCGCGGCCTGGTTTTCGCCGCCTGGACGCCGCCTGGACACCGCCTGAACGCCGCTTACGTCTCGCGCTAATATACCCCTATACTATTGGAGCACCTGGTATAAAAATGATTACTTCAGTGAATCTTTGATAACTTTTTCTATTTGAAGGAATCAATTTATATTCTTCACTTATGGTGGCCTATGTTATCTAGTTTTTAATTAATATTCATACATGAATCTTTGATAACTTTTTCTATTCGAAGGAATCAATATATATTTTTCACTTACGGTGGCCAATGATATGGACAGGGTGAAAGTTTAAGCAACGGGTCACACAGAGACTCGGCACAGTACCTGAGTACACAGCCGGGAACTTCGTCCGGACCCGGTGAAAACACCGGCTTTACTGTTCATAGATCATGAAGCAACGAGCTTTCATTTAGCAAAGGACAGAAAATGCCGTTCGACCTCGGTAAACCGTATGGATACGGCTGACCAGAGTAAACGTCCTGCGAATAGGTAGTTTGGAAAAAACGGGCAAAAAGATCGGCAATTGCCTGATCATTATCTGCCGACGTATTAAGGAAGGATAGCGAGGATGGGTGTGCGGACGTTCTACGCTTACTGTTTACGAAGCTGTAGAACTGTTTTGGGTCCTTAGACAAACGTATCCTGCATCGATATAGGTAATTCTGATAGTATTGAGCGTTAAGAACTGAAAAGTTTGACCGAGCTATTACATAATCAGAGAGAGAGGAAGGAGAGCCAAATTCTTGAAATTTTTTATATCGTCTTGACTAAAAGTTTTGAGATGGGATAGCTCCTTAGTAAACCAAGGGGGTTTTCTTGATCTAATCGGACAGAAGAGTGGAACACAAGAGACAAAAAGTGAGTCCAGTGCATCATAAAAAATGTTTGTGCCTAACCTAACATCACTGCACAAATATAAAGCAGACCAATCAAAATCGCTAAAGAGCTTATTAAGCTTCGTAAGCTCGGCCCTGCTGAAGCAGTGGACACATTGAGCTAGTCTTCCCGACGGATCCAATACAGTTGGTCCTAGGTCGAGCGACACTTCGAAAGTAGGGTGGTAGGCATCTTCAGGTATAAAGAGCGAGGGGACTCGAGTTAACAACTTTAAGCTCGCATCCGTTATAAAGCACAGAAATTGACCCAAGGACTTTTTAACATGGTTATATTGATACCGGCACAGGTGAATAAAGCCGTCAACAAAGCCACGTCGTGGCATGGGCACCAGGCTATTAGACACGTTTCCCGAAGACCAAGCAATTTCTGGCAAGTTGAAGTCACCAACAACTATCATATGATCTTTGTCTAAAATAGCGGTTAAGGCGGAGAAGTGCTGTTGGTAAATTGCGATATCCGAAGAAGGTGGAATATACGAGCAAGTTATGAAAACTGAGAAAGCGGGAAGAATCAGTTTTACACACATGAATTCCAGTTCCTCCTTAATCTCGACTGTGAAAAGTTCCGACGTGAAGTTTGAGTCCACAGCAATAAGAGCCCCTCCTGCACGTCGAGACGAACGATCCTTTCTGTAAGTTGTGTACCGACCTGCCAAAACTTTGGAACTAAGAATGTCCGGCTTTAACCAGGTTTCGGTAAACACAATAACGTTGGATGCAAATGCGACACTATCCTGGAAAAGAATGCTGAGCTTACTACGCAAGCCTCGAACATTCTAATAGGTCACTAAAAGAGAGTTTGTTAGTTTTTTGGACGGGTGGAGGTAGAGTGGGAAGATGAAGATGGAGCATTGGTCTGAATAGTTGTCAGAGTTATTGGGGGCCTAGTCTTCTTCTTTGCCTTAAACTCCTTCACCACCAAATGCTCTGGCCAAAATTTGGCAGAACAGATGGTGTTAAAGTGAGTTTGGGAGACACTAATTTTAAAAGAAGCTAACTCCCTTGCATCAGAAAAGTTAAACTTTTCCACCTTAAAATCAGCGGTTTTTATTTGGCTTTGGATATAAGCCGTAACATCATTAATTGTGGAATCAGGGGCTAGCCGCGAGACAAAAACTTGTCTCTTTGGTGGGATCCCCACCAATCTTGGCACCACAGGCCTATCACCTGTGATGGTAATACCCGGTGGTCCGGGACGTATATTAACTGGTGAGGTCGGAATTGAGGGGACAGCTAATGAGTTAGCGGACATTGCGGACATGGAAGCTACAGATGATTTTGTCTGCATGCCCTTGGACTCGATAAATTCGGCTAACGAATTTTCATCGCCAGCAGCTGTCGTTGCCTTTGGAGTAGCGAACGAAATCAACTGCTGCACTATTGGAGTGGTCGGAATCAGCTTGTCAGCATCGGTCGGTCGAGGGGCAGTTGGCACATGCAGATCCCGCGGGATGACGATTTTGCGCCTAGGAGACTCATTCAGTAGCTTGAAACCACTAAACTGAGACTCCATGGCTAGGAGCCGATCGTATTGCTCTTTGAAGCCCACGGTCAGCTCCCTAAAGCCCTTCCGGGTCTGCCTCATAAACACTGCCATCTCCCTCTCAACTGGACGGCATGCCTCACAGCTGTAATGCAGGCCATTCCTTTTTGAGATGGCATCACCCACGAGACTGGAAAACTCGGCGCATTTAGCGTGCACTACGCTATCGCAGAGCCAGCAGGGGATACTCGGCTGGTCATGGGTGATCTGCTTCTTGCAGGTTTTTTTAGCACAGACCACAGAGAATTCCATTATAAAATGTAAAAATTATTTTACTATTTTCTTTAAAAAAAAACTGATATCAGACCAGTGTGCCAGATAAACGCCAAGAAAGGAATAAGTAAGAATGAGAGCGGTTACAGCAGCTACAATTGAGAGAGAGAGCGCTACTGCACAGAAAATATCGAGAGCGAGAGAGGAAGAACAGTTATTTAAGTGTGGGTAATAGAGAGAGAGTGATAGATCAGCAAAACTAATAGATGAGAGCGGCTAAATATGATACTGTGTGTACTTACAAAAAGCACAAGCAAAAACACAATGTTAGGCGATGCAAAAAAGAATAATTCAAATTATGGTTTTCACAGAAAACAGGCAAGCACCCGCGATCAAGAATAGATAACACTACTCGATAAAATTCAACTTTTTTTTACTTTTTCTGATAGATTTGGATATTTAAAAATTTGAAGAATGTTTTTTTTTTCATGGAGTGGGTTTTTTTTAAGAATTTATAAAAAATGTGGTATATTTTGTCATAGGTAGTGCTTCTATTTTTCACATAACTTAAGTTTCCTACAACTGGTTGTATTGAACTTTGTAGTTAAAACGAGGGGGAACGTTGTGAGCCCGGTACCGGTACTCCGTCAGTATATACATATATGAACTGGCGATTTAAGTAATTTGTTATATGTTCGCAAAAGGGACAAATTAAATTTTGGGCAAAAATTAATATTTCAAACGAGGGGGAACGTTGTGAGCCGCGGCAAAGGTCGCAGCTCTACCTTATACCCGGTACTCAGTCAGTATATATGTACATACATATATGAGCTTGCGATTTATGCAGTTTATTATATGTTCGCAAAAGGGACTAATTAATATTTAAAAAAAATGAAGTCAAATCATGTTTCAAATTTTGTTTGCATATGCTTTTTACATCTGCTTCTAAATTTCTACATGTATAACTACATATTGAAGACGTACAAGTGTTTGTAACAGAGAGAGAGCGCTTGGCAGGCGTTGTGTACCCACTGAAATTTAATTTGTTTCTTCTGGCCATAATATTGATCCGACCTGATCCATATTCGGCAATCTGGTAGATATGGTAATTTTCCATGATTCTGCGCTTTTGGTTTTCTTTTATCTTAAAAATTGTATATTCCACATATTTTGGTCCTTTGTGGGGGCGGAAGGGGGCGTCTCAAAATTTCGAAATACACTTGTACTGAAGTGATATCGCAGGAGCTTGGATAGAAACTTTGGTTGCTCTAACTCTTTTAGTCTCTGAGATCTGGGCGCTCATTTAAACGAATAAGCAAAGCAGACAGAGTCGCTTATGAGAGAGAGAGGGAACGATGACTTTCGAAATGGTTTTCTTCATTGTAATGATCCCATCTGATGCAGATTCAACACTCTGATAGATTCTTTCTCTATTATTTTGCATTTTTAGTTTTCTTGTATCTTAAAAATTGTGTACGACACAGACTTTCGTCCTTTATGCGGGCGGAAAGGGGCGGGGCGAAATTTTGCAACACATTTGGAGTAGTGTGATCACAAAAGAGACTGGATACAAAATTTGGTTGTTCTAGCTTTAATAGTTTCTGAGATATAGGCGCTAATGAAGACGGACGGACAGACAGACAGACATGGCTATATCGACTCGGCTATTGATGCTGATCAAGAATATATATATTTTATGGAATCGGAACACTTCCTTCTGGGCGTTACACACAACCGTTATCCCCACAAATATAATATACCCTTATACTCTTCGAGTACCGGGTATAAAAAAACAGCAGAAATGAGGGGGAACGTTGTGAGCATTATACTTTATACTTTACACCCGGTACTCAGTCAGTATATACGTATATGAGCTTACGATTTATGCAATTTATTATATGTTCGAAAAAGGGACGGAAATTTTAGGCAAAAAATAATATTTCAAAAAATTAAATCAAACCATTTATGGAATTTTTATACGTGTTTCCATTTTTGTTTACCTATGCTTTTTACATCGGCTTCTACATTTCATTATGTGCATGTATAACTACATATTCGAGATGTACAAGTGTTTGCGACAGAGAGAGAGGGAATGAGTTAGCGCTTGGCAGGCGTTGCGAAGCCACTAAAATTTAATTTGTTTCTTCTGGCCATAATATTGATCCGACCTGATCCATATTCGGCAATCTAGTAGATATGGCAATTTTCCATGATTCTGCGTTTTTTGTTTTCATTTATCTTAAAAATTGTGGATTCCACAGATTTTCGTCTTTTGTGGCGTCGGAAAGGGGCGTGGCAAAATATTAAAACAAACTCGTGCTGGTTTGGTATCACAGGAGCTTGGATAAAAAGTTTGGTTGCTCTAGCTTTTATAGTCTCTGAGAACTAGGCGCTCATTTAAACGAATAGGCAAAACAGACAGGGTCGCGTGTGAGAGAGAGCGAAAGGGAACGATGACTTTCGAAATGGTTTTCTTCATTGTAGCTATAATAATGATCCGATCTGATCCAGATTCAACACTCTGATAGAAATGGTCATTCTCTATGATTCTGCATTTTTAGTTTTCTTGTATCTTCAAAATTGTGTACGACACAGACTATCGTCCTTTATGCGGGCGGAAAGGGGCGGGGCGAAATTTTGCAACACATATAGGCGCTAATGAAGACGGACAGACGGACGGACAGACGGACAGACAGACAGACATGGCTATATCGACTCGGCTATTGATACTGATCAAGAATATATGTATATACTTTAAGGGGTCGGAAACGCTTCATTCTGGGCGTTACACACAACCGTTATCCCCACAAATATAATATACCTTGAATCCAGATCAGGGAAAATGTTTTACGTCAAACAAAAGAAAATTTTACCAGGGGAAAAAAATCGTAGTAATAAATCGAGAGCGAACATTGTGAGATACCCGGTACTCAGTCAGTATATATATATATATGTACATACATATATGAGCTTGCGATTTATGCAATTTTTATATGTTCGCAAAAGGGACAAATTAAAATAAATGGGCAAAAAATAATATTTCAAAAATTGAAGTACATTTTTGGAATATTATACATGTTTCCGATTTTGTTTGCATATGATTTTTACGTCTGCTTCTAAATTTCTACATGATATGTATAACTACATATTTGAGACGTACAAGTGTTCAGAACAGAGAGAGATAGAGAGGGCATGAGTCAGCGCTTGGCAGGCGTTGCGTAGCCACTGAAATTTAATTTGTTTCTTCTGGCCATAATATTGATCCGACCTGATCCATATTCGGCAATCTGGAAGATATGGTAATTTTCCATGATTCTGCGTTTTTGTTTTCATTTATCTTAAAAATTGTGGATTCCGCAGATTTTCGTCTTTTGTGGCGGCGGAAAGGGGCGTGGCAAAATATTAAAACAAACTCGTGCTGGTTTGGTATCACAGGAGCTTGAATAAAAAGGTTGGTTGCTCTAGCTTTTATAGTCTCTGAGAACTAGGCGCTCATTTAAACGAATAGGCAAAGCAGATGGGGTCGTGTGTGAGAGAGAGCAAGCGGGAATGATGACTTTCGAAATGGTTTTCTTCATTGTAGCTATAATAATGATCCGATCTGATCTAGATTCAACACTCTGATGGAAATGCTCTTTCTGCGTTTTTAGTTTTCTTGTATCTTCAAAATTGTGTATGCCACAGGCTTTCGTTCTTTGTGGGGGCGGAAAGGGGCGATGCGAAATTTTGAAATACACTTTGAGTAGTGTGATAACGCAGGAGATTGAATACAAAACTTGGTTACTCTAGCTTTAATAGTCTTTGAGGTAAATGTTAAATACATGGACTACCTCTCAGAATTTAACGAAATTTTTTTTCCGGATAGACCCCGATTTATCATGAATTTTGGTAAAAAAATTTTGTGGCGGTCGCTTCTAGTTTTTTTTTTTTTTAAATATTTAAAGTTTAGAGTTTTTCATGCCAAAAATGGCTTGCCCGGGTCACTTGCTGTGTTGTTGTTGTTGATTTTTTGTGTGGTTTTTCATGTTTTTTGTTGTCCTTTTAGTTGCTGTTGTTGTTGTTTTGGATAATTGTTATTGTTTTGGGTATTTTTTTGTGTTATTATGAGTTATTTTAACCAATAAATAAGAAAGCGATAGAAATGTGTTTTGTATGTATATATTTGAACTGCGAAGTTAGCTATTTTATAGCTAGTTTTCAGTTAAAGCAATATTTTATTACAAAAATTTCTAAAATAGCTATAAAGTAGCCATACTGGCCTATAGCTAAACTAAAATAAGCTAAAGGGTCGTCTCGACGCTGAGGCCATTGCAACCGTAATTGGTGGGTTTATTCCTCGGCTTCAGAATCCTGTGGGAGATACATATGAATGTATAAAAGTAGTTGTGCTGTATTATATAAATGTAAAAGTAGCGCCGCAGGCGAAAAATTAAAAAAAAAAATCGCGCGACTTTTTTTTTTTTTTAATTTTTCGCCTGCGGCGCTACTTTTACATTTATATAATACAGCACAACCACTTTTGTAGTTGCAAGTGATGTAGCTATTTTATTATGTGTAAAATGAAATATAGCTTTAATTTCAAACTAGCTATTTTATAGCTAACTTCGCAGCACAAATAAACAGAAAAAACCAACAACAACATGCCAATTTTTGGCATGAAAAACTCTAAACTTTAAATATTTTTTAAAAAAAAACTAGAAGCGACCGCCACAAAATTTTTTTACCAAAATTCATGATAAATCGGGGTCTATCCGGAAAAAAAATTTCGTTAAATTCTGAGAGGTAGTCCATGTATTTAACATTTACCCAGAATCCTGTGGGAGATATGAATGTATAAAAGTATAAAAGGTGTGCTGTATTATATAAATGAAAAAGTAGCGCCGCAGGCGAAAAATTTTGAAAAAAAAAAATCGCGCGATTTTTTTACCAAAATTCATGATAAATCGGGGTCTATCCAGGAAAAAAATTTCGTTAAATTCTGAGAGGTAGTCCATGTATTTAACATTTACCGTCTTTGAGATATAGGCGCAAATGAAGACGGACGGACGGACAGACGGACGGACAGACGGACGGACGGACAGACGGACGGACAGACAGACATGGCTATATCGACTCGGCTGTTGATGCTGATCAAGAATATATATACTTTATGGGGTCGGAAACGCCTCCTTCTGGGCGTTACACACAACCGTTATCCCCACAAATCTAACATACCCCTATACTCTTCGAGTACCGAGTATAAAAACATGCTATTAATAGTGTTGGTCCCCAAAGATCTCTCCATTTTTGTTCTTTGTGGTGGAATGTGATGTCTTTCAGCAGTATGTCAATATTATGTTCTTGAATTAATAAGACCATTTTGTACTTAATGTGAAAAAGAAAATTATTTTAGGATCTAGGTTAGCGAAATTTTTATATTTTAAGTTTAGCTTGTTCGCAAAAAAATAGAAATATTCAATATCAATGAGAAATGTTAAATGTAATTTGTTCTGACGGATTGAGAAAGTTATATCAAATGTAATTTACTTATTTCTCTTTCCAAAATCTCGGACACAATCAAAGTACTTGCACGCCGCATGAATACTGAAAAGCAATGTGACGCCAGCGGTGTTCGTCACAAGAATACATAAGTGATTCAAGATTTCATAGGGGCAACCTTATGGAGAAAAGTAAAATTGACAGTTGCCCAGACGGTGTTCACTTTTTCTTATACCTATACCCAACCAGGGTATTCTTAGTTTTGAAAGATGTTTGAAATATCAAAAATAAAACACGAGTGTCTCTGAACAGAGATCAGGCTGATTCTGGTTGAGATGGTTAAAAGTTCTATAAACAAAAATTAGTTCTATTTTCTAGGTGGATTGTATGATAATTGACTGGATAGTTTCTAAATCGAATTTTCTCAAATACAAGATATTGAGATTCCGGACTATTTTAGATATCACGTTAAATTTTATATTGGATATATATATCTAAAGGATATCCATTTCGAGAACAGCTATTTTTAGTACACAATCGGGATACACAAATAGATAAACAAGCAGAATTTTTTCACTAAATACATCGGTTTCATGAGTTTTCAAAACATTTAGGGTATTTAATCTTCGGCGCCATAAATTAGTTTTCCCGCTTTTAAAAAGTCGTTGAAAGGTCGGAATTTATAAAAAGACGGTAGACGAGAAAACGGTTCATTTGATTTTTGGGAACAGCTCAATTCATTCATTTGTCGAAAACATGTGTAATATCTTGCTCATACTCTTAATATACGCTTCGGTAATGGTTAATGTGTCTTTTTGTCTAAAGGAAAACTTCGTTAACGATATTAAAAGTACACTATCGAAGGAGTTTGGTGCGTAATTTTATTTTAATATATTTGAAAAGAAATATAGTGATAAAAGTGTGTAAAAGAGTGTAAATTATCTCGTATAGCGCAATATTTGAACTCTAGTTTAAAGAAATTACTTAAATAATTGATTGATCACATTGTCAGATGAGAGTGGTTGCAATTGTTCAAATAAACAAGTTTTCCTGTTAGCTTAATGTCCTTGAATGTCTTGAACTGCCTTGCCTTGTCGGTTGTTTGTTTTACTAGCAGATTATTTTGTGGTAAGCTTTTTGTCGGAAATGCATACATACATGTATGTAATTCATGTGACCATTTCTGTCTTTTTACACCCTGTACGCAAAGTGTATATATTTAAGCACTTGTCCAGTAGGTAGGTTTTCTATCCTTAGTTATCAAATATATATATTCGTGTTCAGTATAAATCAGGGCCCGTAAAAAATAACTTTTTTTTTAAGCTGGGTATCAAGCACCGCGGAACCTAAAAATTACTGCCAAACTTAATATAAAAAAAACGGGGCCAGTAATTTTTCGTTTGTGTTTTCCTGGAGTCAGTATCCAGAAACGTAAACGGGATCCATGAATTTTTATCGATAGTATCGATATTCACACGAATGTGGACTGTGAGAACAGCAGATAGGGGTGCCAGTAAAATATATGTGCCTATTTTTACTAGAGTCAAAGTGAAAGGTGGGGCAAAATTTGTGCGCAAAACCAAAAAAAAATTTGCAAATGTTTAGAGTGAGGAGAGGATTGCTTTAATACAAGCAGTTGAGGCAGTACCATGTCTTCAGCGTATCACGGAAAATGAGCATTTTGATAATTTTGACATGTTGGCGCCTCCAACTGTGCTGTACTTCATCTTACAGAAATATGTGCCGCTACCAACACAATCACTTCTTTGTCAGAATTACTTTTCTTCCTTTTTTTAATATTAGTTTAATTTTCAAAATTGGCGCTGTTTAAAAAACACAGCTGATTCATGAGAGTGGCAAATCACTTTTTAGGCTCTTGGCCACACTATTGTATTCGAGTTCCACACATCCGAAATAATGAACAGTTTCCGTGCAGTAAAATTTCGCGGTGCTGGATACAGGCCTTAAAATGCAATACGGCGGCGACATTGTAAATACTCCAAAAAGTTTGAGGGAACACGAAAAAATCGTCCGTGGAGATGCTTCGCTCACGACTATTCACAACAGACTGAATCGAAAGAAGCAAAACACAGAGAGCGAGCGAGCCGATAAGCCTTCCTTGTTTTGTATTCCTTGGTCTACACCAAGGTATACTAAACAAGGTAGGCTGATTGGTTCGCTCGCTCTCTACATAACTACATAAATTTCAGTCTGCCTGCAGCAGTTGTGAGCGAAGCATCTCCGCGGACAATTTTTTCTTGTTCCCTTTGACTTTTTTATTTGCAGCACAAAACTCACATTCATATATACATACATTTGCATGTATGTATGTATGTACGTACAAATTTCTTTGTTTTGACACAAGCGAGCAAACGCATTACTCCTTTGAGACTCTTTCTCCCAACGCATTTGTGAGTCTCTCTCTCTCTCTCTCTCTGCTGTCATTTTGAATAACTACATATTCCTCTCTATAAGCCTACCTTGTTTAGTATACCTTGGTCTACACTATGCTAAAGTTGAGTTTTTGAGTTTCGGTTGCTGACACGTGCTTTAATTTTATTTATATGAACGAGCAAGAATTAATTCTACTTCATATGGCAGAGGAAGATACCATAACGATGCTGTATTGTATATTGTTGCCGACGACGTTTGCAGCAACTGTGGAGTATTTGGATAAAATTTCAAATAAACGCATCCAAAGAATTGGATAGAAAGAATTGGACCCAGAATATTTCATTTTCTGGGGTCTTTTTTGTTATATAAAATTATATATCTCAAATTATAATAGCCGCGAAGTGGATCTTTTTGGGTCGTTGTGAATAATCTTGGAAGCCTATTTTGCACGGCTGCAATTGCAAATATGTTGTATTTGAGTTATATGTTTTTATATGTACATACATATATGAATTTTACATTAGCACATTTGCAAAGCAAATACTGTACTTCATTAATTAATTACCATGTTTTTATTTACCACAATTAAAATTTGTTTAATTGACAATTGTTTATAATAATGTAATTGATTGATTTAATGATAATATTAGTTTAAAGTATTGGTTTTAACGATTGTATGTATATTTGTACCTTTTTCCTAAGCCATCATTTTAACGCGTCAAAATTTAAATTTGGAGCTGTTAATTTTTGTTGTAATTAGAGGTCACAATTCCCCAATAGGCAGATCAGAGTTGAAATATTCGGAAAATCAAACAAACTCAACTAAACGCAACCATAAACAACTTTTTTGCCACCACTAGGTGCCCTATGCCTCCCCATGTAAACCAAACTCTAGTTTTGCCCGAAACTCAATAACTCAACCGTAATGTGCCGTTTACACTGAGGTTGCGTCTTGATTCTTTGCGTCTTCCCAGAAACGCAGTTTTTTTCTTTGCGCATAACAGCAATTTTCGTACTTTTCTGCCCACCAACTATCAACTATCAAATAATAATAAAAAACAGCAGATTTAAATTTAAATTTTGCCGCGTAAAATTTTTAATTGAGTAAAAAGGGACAAAAATACATATAATGCTATAAAAAATTGTATAAAATAATTTTATTATTAAATCAAGCATTTTAACAATATGGTTGATTTCTAATTTTTTGCGGGAAGTCCCATGTCTTTGAATCCTTAACTGTTTCAGTGATCTTCTCAAGTTAAATACTTTAGGGGTTCCGAAACGCTTTTATCTGGGTGTTCCACCCATACCACAAACCTCACATACTCCTATAATCTTTGAAAATCTGGTCTATATACCACACAAAACTATCAATTTTAAATTAGAAAGCAAACTATAAAATGATCGGTAAGAAAACTTGTTTTTAAGGACGACAAGTACATTCATTAGCGTTTCAGCTCTTAAATCTAGGTCTAATAGATGTAGCAAGGTAGCTAGGAAGAAAATCACAAAAAATTCGTTCCAGACAAATCAAAAGGTTTAATATTTCTTTGTTTAGTTTGTTATTCACATGTGAAAGATATGTTTGCACTGTAACCTATAAAATATGTATTGTGCCGTTACAATTGTCCCTGATTTACTCAAGGCAATCGAAGTTAATGAACATCAGATCATATAGTTGTGTTTTTGTATTTAACTAATTTTATAGTTATGTTTCTTAGATAATACCGAAGGAGGATATCAATATAATTCCCCGTCGATCAGTTACTTTGTACCCCCGGCTACATCGACACCTGCTGCGGACTATGGACATGAGCCATCAGGTTTTATTCCGTGGTACGGGTCTAAACCGTACTACTATAGGCCACCAGCTCAAATTCCTTACCATTCACAAAACTCTTGGCTTTTGGAAAAAGTGAAATCCAAAATAAACTTTTATACGCTCGGAAAAATATTATTAAAGATTTTGATTTTAAAAAAAACTATTAAATTTATCGTGTTGATTTTTTTACTTTTGGTTATACCAAAGCTAAAAAATGTTTTCAAAGATGAAATGATTGCCGAAAGTGAGGGAATAGACAGAACATTTCTGCAAACAGAAAAAGGTAAAGAAAAAATATATGTACATATGTTAAAGTTACTATAAATCAAACTAATTTCTTTTCCAGATGAATTAGAACGACGAATTGAAAATCTAAACGATTTTCTTATTTACTCCCTACGTCATTTTGAAGAAAGAATTCTTTAGATTTATACCATGAATAATATGTTTAATAGTACAATTTTATTCTTTCAATATTTTTAAGATTTTGTTTATTTATTTTTACATTAAGATTGATAAAAATATATAAATATACCTAATTATAAAAACACCGTGAGCCTTCTAAGTAACGTTAAATCCTGAAATAATCTCCAATCCAATAAATAGGTGTTGGCTTAGCTTTTGTGCTACAATGTTTTGGCTACGTGCTACGAGACCGTCACATGATTCAGCATGGTGCTCTAGTACACAGAATGCAATGTTGATGGTAGGGTAATGGTGTATACATGTTCAAAACATAATATAAAAAATATTTTCGATAACCATGTTTGCAGAGTATGATAGAATATGCGTTGTTCTTGGTTTTGCGATTCGCAAGTACCAACTGCCTCCCATTCGCACACTGAAAAACTAAATCCGACCACTTTTTCAGTGTAGCAAGTGATTTCATTTCCGACTCCAAAGGCAACGATAGCAGCTGGTGATGTAGATTTACTAGCCGTTTATTACCTCGAAGAGCATGAAGACATGCTGTAGAAGCCCAAGACCACTTCAGTAATTTTCTCACAAGTTAATAGACAACTTGGACCATCGGATATTGTCACGCCTGTTTTACAAAAAACACTGGTTGGGGCCTTACCAAAGCGGCAAGTTTTTGCCTGACGGTTAGCCCCAGAACTCAAATCTATTAATATAGCAACTTATATACAGGTTAGGTTAGGTTATCCCGGACGGCCCTCTACGGGGCCTCTCATAGGCCAAAAAGGCCCTTAGTAATCCGGATCTTTGTATGGACCTTACGAGGGTGCTTCTGAAGGTTCCGAAGTCCCCCAGAATCGAGGTGTTTTTCGCAAAGGCAAGCAGTTTCCCTGGCGACCTCTTGGAGGCATCCTCCAATGATGCCAGCATCGGTGCGACCAGGTACATTCTCCTTGCCCTTAAGGGAGCCGGACACCGGCAGATGAGATGCTCCAGGGTTTCGACAGCCCCGGGCTCATTGCATTTCCTGCAGATGTCACTGTTAGTGATATTCAGCCTGGTTGCATGCGACGCAGCCAGGCAGTGGCCTGTTAGTATTCCCACTAGCAGTCTGCAATCCTTGTGTGGAAGATGCAGCAGATAGTGGCTGAGATTATCATTGCGTTTCTTGCACATGATTTTCGAGATTCTGCAGGTGGTGGTGTTCTTCCACCTGCTATCTGTCCTCATTTTGGCCTGCTTCTCCAGGTCGCTTTGTAGCGTCCTTAGGGAGACCGGCACGATTTCTGTCCTCTCGTTTGCCAGCCCGACGCCTTCCTTAGCCAGAACGTCCGCCTCTTCGTTTCCTTCGATGCCCTGGTGACTGGGAACCCAATAGATCTGCACTGACTTAGTCGTGCTTAGTGATTCTAGTGCCTCCCTGCTTGCCAGGACACTTCTAGAACTGACCGCGGACGACTGCATGAATTTTATCGCTGCTTGGCTGTCAACGAATATGTTAACTGTATTGTGTGGTCGCTCTATGAGCTGAGCGACTTCTGCTGCCTTCTTGATGGCGAAGACTTCCGCCTGGAATATGCTGCATCGGTCGGGTAGCTTATACGACGCCCTTATTTCAGGGTTTGTACAGTATAGGCCTGCTCCTACTCCTTCCTTCATCTTGGAGTCGTCAGTGTATATGTTGAGGTGTTGAGTCTGGTCCCGTCCCGTCCAGTCTTCGGGTCCCATGAGGAGGTTTGTTTTTACTTCAAGGCACGTTTGGGGGATCATGTAATCGGTTGAACTGATCATGTCCATTCCAATTGAACTATGCCCGAATCTTTGAGGAGACATGTTCCCCGACGCAATCAAGCGCTGAGCCGCCTTGCTTGCAGTCAGCCTAGCGTAGATGTCGAGGGGGTCGATTCCGAGTATTGTTTCGAGTGCTTTGGTTGGCGTTGACCTCAGCGCTCCCGTTATACAGAGCAAAGCCTGCCGCTGGGTTCGTTCCATTAGCTTGTGGTTCGTCTTCTTTTCAGTGGCTTTCCACCACACTAGGACTCCATACAGCAGAGTTGGTCGCACTACCGAGATGTAGATCCAATGCATCAGAGCGGGCGACAGGCCCCATGTGCTACTAAGCATCTTCTTGGATGGTGGCTGGTGCATTGGTGGCCTTTTTCACCCGCTCTACTACATTGGGTCTCCATGCCAGCTTACTGTCCAGTACTGTGCCGAGGTATTTGACCTGTGCTTTAGGGGTTAGCCTTGTTTGGTTGACTTTCGGGGGGGACCCATGTTGGTACCTTGTATCTCTTGGTGAAGAGGATGAGGTCCATTTTGACCGCGTTGATACTGAGTCCTACTCAATCTGCCCACTCACATATCTCCCTGAGTGTTCGTTCCATTATGGAGCTGAGAGTCGATGGACATATACCCGTAATAAGTACGCTTATGTCGTCTGCATAAGCTGTTATTTTTGGTGCTTTCGTTTCGAATCTCTTGATGAGGTTGTCGACCACCAGGTTCCATAGCAGGGGTGACAGGACTCCACCTGGGGTGTGCCCCTGTGTGCACCTCTGACCATGGAGGCGGTGCCCCACTCTGATTGCTCCCGTCTACAACCTAGAAGGTTCTTTATCCAGAGGTTGATTGACGGGTGGGTGCTGGTAGCTTCTAGGCAGTCCATTATTGCTTCTGTAGCGACGTTATTGAATGCTCCGGATATGTCTACGAATACTCCAAGTGCATATTTCTTAGTGTTGAGGGCTTTCTCGACGGTAGCTACTAGCGAGTGCAGTGCTGTTTCCGCCGATTTTCCCTTAGTGTAGGCGTGTTGGTTGGTTGACATTAGTCCGCTTACTTTGGTTCTAATATGTAAATCCAGCAGCTTTTTTAATGTTTTCAGTAGGAAAGAGGTTAGGCTTATCGGTCTGTAATCCTTGGAACTCACATGGCTGCACTTTCCTGCTTTTGGGAGGAAGACAACTCTAGAGGTTCTCCATTGGATCGGGATATAGCCTGTTCTTATGCAAACTGCGTATATCGCGAGAAGCCATGGGGTGATCACCTCTTTGGTCACTTGCAGCATGGCTGGGAATATTCCCGTGAAGGAATCTATAGCCCATTGGATTTTCTTTGGGGTTATCAGATCTGTTGGGGGTGTTTGTTCCTCAGTTGCTAGGTCCTGATGCGTTTCGGCATCGGTGACCTCGGTGCATCCTGGGAAGTGGGCCTCCATTAGTGCCGTTAGAGCTTCTTTGCTGCCCTCCGACCACTGTCCGTTGTCTAGTTTGAGTTGGCTTTGTACTGTGGGTTGCTTTGACAGCAGCTTCCTCAGCCTAGCCGTTTCAGACACTTTCTCAATGCTGGAGCAGAAGTTTCTCCATGAGCTACGCCGTGCCTTACGTATCTCCTTCTTGTATGCCCTTAATAGGGTCTTGTATTCCTCATTGATGTTCTCGTCGCTCGCTAGTTTAGCGAGCTTGAAAAATTCCATGAGGTTGTTTCTTTGCAGAGAGAGGTCTCGATTCCACCAGAGTGGTTTGGACTTCTTCCTTGTTCTAGATGGTGGGCATGCTGTGTGGTATGCCTCTAGCAGTTCCGTAGATAGGGTCTCTAAGGACTTCTCTATATCCTCCGCGGATTTCACTGAGCCCGGGCTCGCGAGTTTCAAGGTGACTGTCTTTCTAAACTTCTCTCAGTTTGTGTTCCGGGGGTTTCTATAGACTACCACTTTCGGAGTGTATTCAAATTCGCACTTGAATTGAATGTACCTGTGGTCTGAGAAGGAAGGTCTTTCGAGGACCTTCCATCCAGATATGTTGGTACTCTTTCCCGTTGCGAGAGTTAGATCTAGCACGTTTGACGAGGTGGGACCCACGTAAGTGTATTCCTCCCCCACGTTTGCTACATCTATGTTATTTGTTAGTATAAAGTCTAGGAGTGACTCACCTCGGTCGTTAATATCAGGGCTTCCCCACACACTATGGTGGGCATTAGCATCTGTGCCAACGATCAGTTGGTAGTCTTTGGAGTCGGCTTCTTCCACCAGACTCCTTAGTTCTTCTGGCGGTGCGGACCTGTCGTGCGCCATGTAGCAGGAGGCTACCAGAAGGCGCTTCTCCTCACTTTCCAGCATACTGTACTGTAATGAGACATAAGGTAAGCGTGGATTCCTTTCCGTACTAGTACGGCAGTTCTATTCCTGCTTACCGGTGTTGAGTAGAGTGTGTTGTAATTTGAGAGCTTTAGCCCGGCCACCGAATTGCTTGATGCAATCCAGGGCTCCTGGACCAAAGCTATGTCAGCGGGCCCTTGCTCCATGGCAGTGTGGAGCTCCGCTGATGCTGTCTTGCTCTCATGCAAGTTGAGCAGCAGCACACTCAGTTTCATAAGCAGCTGGCTCCCCTGCATACGACGGGTTGACTACTACGGTCAGGTCACCGTCCTCTTCTTCGAGCGTGTCGTCCAACGCCATACCCTGGGCGGCCTCTACTATGGTATCCAGAACGAGGTCCTTCTCCACTTCGCCTGCCTGTAGGGTGTGTGCGTCCTTGTCGCTGGGCTGACGCTTTTTGAGGCGCAGGTACACGTTCCCCATACCCCACGCCATTTTCCCGTACTTGGGGTAAAGTTGATCCTCCGCTGCTTTGTTGATCTGGAGGATCGCATGCTGGCCCCCCTCATTGGGTAATGGGCTACCAGCATGCAATACCTTCCAGTCAGCGGTCGGTATTTCAGGGCTCTGTCGCTGAAGGAGCTACAGCGCACGGTCCCCTTGGATTGCGATGGGGAAGAGCACCTTCGCCTTTGGTATGGACGGGATTAGCTCCCTGTCCACCACCTCCAGCTTGGCCCCCTCCCACATCGCTTCCAGTTGGCAGACCGTTTGCGTCAGCCACTTCAGCGTCGGGTCGTCCTTACATTTCAGGATTTTGACCCCATTCAGCCACCCAGCACCATCGAAGGTGGGCATGGGAGCTGTTGGGTTCTCATCCATCCTTGTAAACAGGGATTCTACCAGCCGCGCGTGGACCATTTTCCACTGCGCCGCTGTTATCTTCCCATTCTCATCACGTCTGTCGATGAGTGCTACAATCAGGTGTCTCTTGGACACATCGCTGATTTTCTCGCCTGACCCTTGCTTTGCCGGTTTAGGTGGAGGTTCCGCTCTCTTGGGTCCACGCTGCCGCTTGCTCGCCGGAGTGACGGCACTGTCGGTCGGGCGCTGCCTTTTGGTAGCCAGCAACTCTTCCACCTTGTTGGCGTGCTGGCTCGTCGATGCCTTCATCTGTGGCACCTGCGCGTAGTACTTACGGCCCTCCTCTACCTTCAGCTCGGCCCAAGCTAGCTTGGATTTCTCCTCCTGGGAGATATCCGCCTTGCCTTGGAGCCTGCCTACTATCTTGAGGGCCGCCTTGTATTAGGCTTTGGCCTTCATCCCCTCCCTCGAACGCTTCGGCCCTTCCCTGCGCAGGGAGCTGGTACCTGGTTCAGGCGAGCGAAGAAGGCTGCCCTCCTCTGTTTTGCTGATGGACAGCACGCTCTCCAGGTCCGAGTCTGCCTCGACGACGGCACCTGCGCGGCTCATCCTACAGCGGGGGGTTGTGGCAGTAGTGTTGCAACTGACGTGACCTGCTCCCGTCACGTCCGCGGTGTGGCCACTGGCGACACACAGAGAGGATTGCTCCTCCCCGTGCCCGCCGGTGGTAGCAGCCACGCTTCCCACCGACGTTTGGGTTGACATCCCAACCCTTGCTTAATTATCCTTCCGCTCCATACTTGGCCCGAAGGTCCATACGGCTGATGTTTTTCGGGGGAACCACCCCCTAGCGTTTTAGGCCTACCCGCCAGGCACCTCTAGCCGTGGCCCTGACCCTGCTCCCCCGACTCGAGGTCGAGAAGACGCTGGGCCATTGCCTTAGCTAGGCACTGGATTGCCTCGGACGGGGCAAGCGACAATGCACTACTCTTGTCCGGGATAATGCAGTGCCCATTGCCCAGCCGGCACCCTCGTGGAGGGTTCAGCTAGAGGATTTTCGCCAGCCTAACTTATATACAAATCAAAGTAAAAACCGTCGACTCATTCGACTGATTTCTCTTATGCCAGGGAAATAGCGTTATAATTTTAATAATAATAACACTACTCGACATAATTCCATTTTTTTTCCGCTGTGTCCAAAAATGACTTTTTCTGACAAATTTGGAGATTTCAATTTTGTTTAAGGATTTATGGTTTTTTTTCATGGAGTAGTTTTTATTTAAGAGTTTGTAAAAAATGTGGTATTTTTTGTCATAGGTAGTGATTCTATTTTTCACATAAGTTAAGTTTCCTACAACTGGTTGTATTGAACTTGGTTTTTTTTTCGACTTTTCCTGAGCTTTCAAAGTCAAAATTTCGGGGAAAAATATCGAAAAAAATTATGAAATTTCAATTTGAAAGCTTAATATCTTCCAGACGTTAAGTTGCAGCTACAAAGTGTCTCAGTCGGATTCAAAGCTGCATTTGTCAGTGTTGAGGGCAGCCGCAAACTCTTCGCATCCACTGTGGAGGGCTCTCCGCGCCCGACTCGCTCTCGCGCGCTCGTGCACACGGCACGCAGGAACGCCACCCGGAGCTTGGGCGGCCACTAGCTTGAGCGGGAGTTTGCAGTTACGCTCGATCGCCCGTTTTGGATCGTTCACCGGTGTCTCTTACGCTTCCGCACTTACGCGCGCTGTACATACCTCATAAGCCAAATATATATAAGAACAATAGAACATAGAATACATGAAATAAACCCGAGAATACCTGGATTAATAAGTGCGCCTGAACAGTTGAATAATTGCCTGGACAGTGATCAACAAAGCGACCCGCCCCCCTACAAACATTGGTCCTTCGAGCCGGATCTTCCCCAACACGGAGAAGCGCACCCCAGCAAGCATAGGCGGATCGCTATATTAAGATAAGTACGATCTTGGTTTTTTCCGTCCAGTGCCCAGCGGCTATTCTGTCCGTTCTCCGATCTTCCGCTCCTCCTAATTACGTACATCAGTACACCCACTCACCAGAGTTAACGGCATATTCTTGTCCGCATTCGTCCATATCCGCATACATATTTACCTATATCTTGACTGCATATTCTTGCATCTGCATATATATAGTTCTATGTACTAATCCGCACTTAAGCGCACCTACATCCATTTATATTCAACTGCATATTCTTGCTCGCATATCCGTATACACATATACATCCATTTGACGGCATATTCTTGTCCGCATTCGTCCATATCCGCATACATATTTACCTATATATTGACTGCATATTCTTGCATCTGCATATATATAGGTCTATGTACTAATCCGCACTTAAGCGCACCTACCTCCATTTATATTTATCTGCATATCCTTGCTCGCATATCCGTCTACCTATATACATACATACATCTACTGCATATTCTTGCCCGCCTTTATCCATACCCGCGAACATAGATACATATATATTAGCCGCATATTCTTGCGCCTATATAAGTTCACTCCTCCCGCACCGACATCCATACATACAAGCAGCAATAGCGGTGCTTTCTTTCGTTTCGTTTTGTCGCGTTCGCCTCTCCACCGTTGCGCGCGTTGTTATTTTTGTTGGGAGAGCGGGTTATTGGCGCCGCCCTTGCGCATAACGGAGCGCCAAAGTGACGCGCTACCCTGTATTCTGAGGGTGTACCGATTTCGGTGGTGACTTGTCCAGTGACGCGCTACCCTACTTTTGGCGGGTATATTGTTTTTGGTCGTCACTTGCCACCGACTCCCAATATTAGTGCCTGTTCGCCATAGTATACCCAAGCGCCTCCGACGTGCCAACAAATTAATACCAAAGGGTTGTTGGGTCTTTTTTTCCGCGTCCATCCGCCCAGCGCTTCTGCTTTCGTTTCTTGGTCCTCAGCGGGTGAGGTCAGAACATGCCCACTGGCGACGAGGACAGCAAGAAACTTTTGCCGTTGCCTGCTCCCGGTCGTAGGACACCAAGAAGTGGTTCGGCCCCTGGAATACCTACCTCGGTGACTAAACCGATAAGGTTACCCGGTACGTCTCAACAAAGTACGAGTTCCGCGGCAAAGACCAAATCGGTCCTGTTCCCTTCGCCAGTCACGTTAAAGGTGCCAGCTCTTCCACCTACCAGTCCCATCAGCTCTCGACGCACTTCTCCAATGGCCCAAACAGCCTTCCTTTCCGCGCGTGCGAAATTGGTGGCAGCCATCGGCAGGCTGACCAGTCTGAAGGACCGGTTCACCGCTTCCGGTACCAGCACGCCATCCCCCGCTATCGCTCAGGTCCGTAGAGACCGTTTACAGAGCATGTGGGCAAAGGTGGATGCGGAGTTCGAGGCTTGTTCCATAGCGTCGGTGGACGAGGATCCTGACACCCAACTCGAAATCCAAGCCATGTACGACACGTGTTACGACGACTATGAACGGTGCCTAGACGATCTTACGGCCCAATCGGCCAGCCCAGTAGTCCGTCCTTCTTCCCAGCCGGACTCCAACGGCGGCTGTCGACTGCCACCCTGTGACATCGAAGTGTTCACGGGGGATTACGTTCGCTGGCCCACTTTTCGGGACCTCTTCACAGCCATTTACATCCATAATCTCACCCGTAGAAAAGCTGTACCACTTAACCACGAAGACCAGTGGCGATCCAAAAGCCATCGTGGAAAAATCCCCGTTGACCAACGACGGCTTCGAGGCGGCATGGAATTCCCTACGTGACCGGTATGAGAACAACCGGCTCCTGGTGACCAACCAGATCAATATTCTCCTCTCGCTGTCCCCAGTTGTTTCCGAGTCGAGTCGTGCTCTGAAGGAGCTCCAAGGGACGATCCACGGGGTGCTAACCGCACTGGCGCATTCCAAGGTCTCCACCGAAAACTGGGACAGTTTGTTGGTGACGATTTGCGCCTCCAAATTGCCCAAGTTGAGCCGGGCCTCGTGGGAAGACTCCGTCACCACAAAGAAGGAGATGCCCCCATGGAAGGAGATGGACTCCTTCTTGAGTCAGAGGTATCTGACCTTGGAGGCCATCGAGGGCAACCCTTCCCATGCACCCAGTTCGAAAAGCGAACCGAACCCGCCACCCTCTAGAACTAATCCGTTCCGGTCCCAAGGGAGTCCTGTTCCTAGGAGGGTTCACTCGTTCGAGACAACAGTGAACCCGAAGAGGAGGACGTGTGATCTCTGTGCGAAAGAGAATCATCCAATCGGTATGTGTTCTCACTTCCTCCATATGACCGTTGACGCTCGTTCCAACTATATTCGCCAAAAACAGCTCTGTCTAAACTGCTTCGCAGGAGGACATAGAATTCGGGAATGCCAGAGCGCGCACAACTGCATTACTTGTGGAGAACGACACCACACGTTGCTGCACCGGGGCACTTCAGTGTCCAGCGAACCATCTTCCACATCCGCACCAAATCCTAGTTCGTCTGAAACGCACTCCAGCGTGCAAAACTTCTTTGCGTCCGGCAACCGGGCCGTCCTTCTGGGCACGGCCATCATAAACGTTTGTCACCTCGGCACAAATCTTCGCGCCCGTGCTCTAATTGACCCGGGCTTCGAAGCGACGTTCATTACAGAAAGACTGTCCACGATAATGAAGTTGACTTTCCGCAGAATCCAGGCACAGATATCGGGCCTCAACCAGACAGTGTCCTCTCAGTCCAAGCGGCTCTGTCACTTTCTTATACGATCCCCGACAAAGCCGAACCTGCAGCTCGACGCCTCCGCCTACGTTCTCCCGGAACTGGCGGGCAACCTTCCGTCCTATCCGATCCCGCAGGATTCGTTGCGAGACTTGCCGGATCTGCCATGGGCTGATCCGAAGTTTTACGAATGCTCGCAGGTAGACGTCCTGATTGGAGCTGACCTCCTTCCATCCATCCTCCAAAGTGGCACACAGACTAACATCTGTGGATCCCTCCTCGGACAAGTGACCATTTTCGGATGGGTCCTTACCGGCCCAGTCTCCAACACGGCACAAGGCCAAATTGCAGCATTCTCCACGCAAGTGAACGCCACACTTGAAGCCCCCTTAGAGGAACTCCTTACAAGGTTTTGGGAGGTGGAGGACATACCCACTAAAATGGTAAGCGAATCCGATTCCTACTGCGAGAGCAATTTCCTGCAATCCACTACGAGAACTGCCTCCGGGAAGTACGTAGTCACTTTACCTTTCCGCGACCCGGACCATCCCGGGTCAAGGCTGGGGTACTCCCGATCAATTGCGCTAGCTCAGTTTCTGAGAAACGAAACACGTTTGTTGCGAGACTTGCGGTTGAAAGAGCAGTACGACGCCGTGATCCGGGATTACTTAGCGCTCGATCACATGACCGAGGTTCCTCCGGATCATAGTTCCCCCGATTACTACCTCCCGCACCACACCGTACTTAAGCCTGAGAGCACGACCACGAAAGTCCGCGTGGTATTCAACGCATCCAGCCCCTCGACTAATGGCGTGAGCCTCAATGACCTGCTGCATGCTGGTCCGGTCCTACAATCGGACTTAACCCTGCAGATCCTGAGGTGGCGGTATTTCCGGTTCGTGTTCAATGCCGACATCACCAAAATGTATCGGCAAATCTGGGTTGATCCGAACCACACTCCGTTCCAGCGTATCCTTTTCCGAAACAAGGAGGGAGAAATCCGCGATTACGAGCTCAAGACCGTCACTTTTGGGGTCAACTGTGCTCCCTTCCTTGCCATCCGTGTCTTGCAACAACTTGCGGACGACGTCCAGTCCCGGTTCCCTAGAGCGAGTCAGATCATTCGGTCTGCTATGTATGTCGACGACATACTAGCCGGGGCAGATTCCACAAGGGAGGCTCAGTTGGCTATCCGCGAGCTGCAAGCCGCGCTGAGTTCTGCCGGTTTTCCGCTGAGAAAGTGGACTTCCAATCACAAGGCCCTTTTAACTGGGTTGCCGAGTGAACACCTTCTCCATAGCGATTTCCTGGAGATTGAGGCCGAGAGCACGGCCAAGACCCTCGGGATCCGCTGGACGGCGACCTCAGACGAGTTCTTCTTCGTCCCTCCTGAGTTAGCGCGAGAACCACCCTATACCAAGCGGACAGTGCTTTCCCAAATCGCGAAGTTGTTTGACCCAGCGGGGTGGCTTGCCCCGTTTATTGTCCGGTCCAAAATCTTCATGCAGGAGATATGGTTGCAAGAGTTGGGATGGGACGAAAATCTCCCCAACGAGATGTGTCTGCGCTGGCAAGGTTTCTTGGACAGCTACTCCGTGCTCAACCAGATCCGAATTCCGAGATGGATTGGGGCGCAACCATCGGTAACAATCGAGCATCATGGATTCTGCGATGCATCCGAAAAGGCGTATGGTGCCGCCATTTACGTGCGCGTTGAGGTGGGACATCGCGTCGAAGTGCAACTTCTCACCGCTAAGACGCGAGTCGCCCCTGTGAAGACCGTATCGCTCCCCCGATTAGAGCTGTGTGGTGCTGTGCTCCTGTCCGAAATGGTGACGGCTATCCTGCCGAATATGCCTGCGGCACGCACGGTCTGTCAGTATTGGACCGATTCTACCATAGTCCTCGCCTGGCTGAGGAAGCCCGCGTGCCACTGGGCTACCTTCGTAGCCAACCGGGTGACCAAGATAGCGCAAGCTACCGAGGTCAAGGAGTGGTCCCACGTTCCGTCCGAACAAAACCCCGCGGACTTAGCCAGTAGAGGCGTATCGTTGGAAGATTTGGTTGCTAACCAACTCTGGTGGCAAGGACCAGCGTGGCTGCGACTGCCCCGACCTCAGTGGCCAGCACAATCTGAGGAGTCTCCAGTTATGCCGCTGGAGGTTCGTGCGGTAAAGGTCCATTTTGCGCCGAGCCCATTCGAAGAGTTCCTTGAACGGTTCTCCCAGCTTGACCGGGCTATGCGAGTCCGCGCATACGTCCTTCGCTTCGTAAGACGCTGCCGGAAGTTAGATACCGCGCGAGAAGGCCATCTTACCAGCGGAGACCTCACCGAAGCGGAGCGATCTCTTATCCTAGAGACTCAACGTCGCGAATACCCCGGGGAGTATCACTGCCTCAGTGACAAGCGTCCGTTACCGAGGTCAAGTTCTATCCTGAACTTAAACCCGTTCATAGACCGACACGGACTTATAAGAGCGTGCGGCCGTGTCGCAGCTGCCGAATCTCTGCAATATGATGAACGGCATCCGATTATCCTTCCGTACCGCTGTCGATTGTCTCGCCTTCTCGCTCTATTTACACACCGGATAACGCTCCACGGCGGCAACCGATTGATGGTGCGCCTTATTCGATCCAAGTATTGGATTCCCAGGCTTCACAATTTGATGAAGGGGGTCGTGAACTCCTGCAAGGTATGCACCATCTATAAAAAGAGGTTGCAAACCCAAATGATGGGGGACCTTCCAACGGAGCGGACTTCTTTTTCCCGACCGTTCACACATACCGGTATAGACTACGCGGGCCCGTTCGAAATACGGAATTTTACCGGGAGAGCGTGTCTCATCACCAAGGGGTATGTGTGCGTGTTTGTGTGCTTTTCCACTAAAGCAATCCATTTGGAGGCCACGTCCGACCTCACAACCGAAAAGTTTCTCGCGGCCTTCGCGCGATTTTGTCGCAAGACGCGGGTGTCCCCAGCGCATCCATTCAGACAATGGGAAAACTTTCGTGGGTGCGGCGACCACCCTTTCCCGTGACTCCCTAAATGCGTTCAAGGACTCGGTGACGGATGCGTATAGCCATCAACGGGTTTCATGGCGTTTTATCCCTCCAGGAGCTCCACATATGGGAGGTCTGTGGGAGGCCGGAGTGAAGAGTTTCAAAACCCTCTTCTATAAGGCCACGTCCATTCGGAAGTACACGTTTGAAGAGCTGTCCACACTGCTTGCGAAGATAGAAGCATGCCTCAATTCCAGGCCGCTCTTGCCTATGTCCGAAGATCCGACCGAACTGTTAGCCCTCTCTCCCGGACACTTTCTTATTGGGGGACCCTTGATGGCTACAGCCGAGCCCGAAATAAAAGGCGACGCCACATCAATAATTAATCGATGGCAGCACTTGAAGGCCCTTAACCAGCAGTTCTGCCAGAGGTGGAAAGAGGAATACCTTAAAGAGCTCCATAAACGCACCAAGTGGCAGACGCCTACGCCCAATCTTCAGGTTGGCGATATGGTCGTCGTTAAAGAGGACAACGTGCCATCTAATGAATGGTGGCTCGGGAGAATCCAGTCCGTATATCCCGGCGCCGACGATAAGGTCCGTGTGGTGGACATCCTCACTGCCCGCGGAGTCCTCAAACGACCTGTGGTTAAGGTCGTTCGTCTTCCAATAGAACCCCGTAATTCCGTCCAACAATAACCTTACTGTCGGTTTTTATCCATTACCGAATCATTGCTAATCGTCTTCGTTTTTTCTATCCTCTCCTAGTTTTCATCCATCTAGACATGGTCCCCCGTTCCCGTGCCGACCGTATCATGGAGAGCCGGCGCGCTCGCGGTTTAAATTCCTACCGGTGCCGAGTCTGCCCAGGAGTGCATCCTCTGCGAACTTGCCATCAGTTCCTCCGCTTGAGTCCGGAAAAGAGACTTCGGGCAGTGCTGATTAACAAGTACTGCGCGAACTGCTTGGCTCATCAGCACTCCGGGAAGGATTGTCGCAGTGGTGGGCTGGAGGGCGCCGCCCTCGGCGCTCCGCCACTCGCCCTGCCGGGAGGACTCCGACTCCGTCGCCTTCAGGGTTAGCATCCCGAGCTGAGCGCCGCCCTCGACTTCCCGTGAGCCTACCCATGGCAGGGGCCCCAGCACCATCCGTAGACTCGCTTCTACAGCAGCGGAGCCTCAACCTTCTCCCAACGGCGCTGGTGGTCCTGGAAACGGGTTCCAAAACTTTCGAGACGGCGGCGCTCATCGACCCGTGCACCCCCGTAAGCTGCGTGGATGAGTCGTTGGCTAACGCCTTTAAGTTGCCGACTACCCAAGTCGGTGACGAGAAGGTATGCAACGCGGTCATCCGGGCCAAGCGGAGTGAGTTCCGAGTGGAGTTGGTGCTCAAGGTCGAGCCATGCTTGCGCATTCGCACGCCGATCCGTGAGCTGAGCGCTGCCGTGCGGTCCCGCTTTGGCGACCTCCAGCTTGCCGATGACCAGTTCCACAGGCCGGCCACCATCTCGCTCATCCTGGGAGCCGACATATACCCGAAGGTGATCCAACCCGGTCTACTGGCACGAGAAGACGGCCTCCCCGTGGCCCAGAGCACAGTTTTTGGATGGATCGTCTCCGGGGCGTGCACGCAACCATAGCCCGACCAAATGCTTGCAATCCTGCAAGGGGGGGGGGGAGGATGTTGAGGGCAGCCGCAAACTCTTCGCATCCACTGTGGAGGGCTCTCCGCGCCCGACTCGCTCTCGCGCGCTCGTGCACACGGCACGCAGGAACGCCACCCGGAGCTTGGGCGGCCACTAGCTTGAGCGGGAGTTTGCAGTTACGCTCGATCGCCCGTTTTGGATCGTTCACCGGTGTCTCTTACGCTTCTGCACTTACGCGCGCTGTACATACCTCATAAGCCAAATATATATAAGAACAATAGAACATAGAATACATGAAATAAACCCGAGAATACCTGGATTAATAAGTGCGCCTGAACAGTCGAATAATTGCCTGGACAGTGATCAACAAAGCGACCCGCCCCCCTACAAACAGTCAGCTTTTTTCAACTGCAAAGTTCAATACAACCAGTTGCAGGAAACTTAAGTTATGTAAAAAATAGAAGCACTACCTACGACAAAAAATACCAAATTTTTAAAAAATTCTTAAAAAAAAACTCCATGAAAAAAAAAACATTCTTTCAAATTTTCAAATATCCAAATCTATCAGAAAAAGTCATTTTCGGCGACAGCGGAAAAGTCGTGTCGACTAGTGTCATTTAAGCGTTCCCCGCCTAATTTTAAAACCATATTCTCTGCCAAAATTTGCCCGGAGGAGTCGGTTGTGAAAGAGTATAAGGCTAAGGGTGAGAATAGACCTGAGTAAAGGCGGGTATTTTTCGTTCCGTAGCTATGCAGATACATAAACTTAAAAAATTACCGTTTGCCTCTACGTAGAATAATGGTTTTGATTGCTGTGGACTTAAAACTCGAAACTCTGAACATTTACTGTCCAGGTTCAACCAGTCCTGGAATTCCTGTGTGTAAGACAGATCCCTTCTGTCTATATTATCTTCATTACTTGCCCGTTTTCTGATATCTTAATAAACGTGCAACTGCTGCAAAAAAAAACAAAAAAAAAACGTTTCTTATTCAGACGTTCGATATACAAGCCTACTAACCTAGTGCTTTGATGAAGCAAGCCATCAACCTGTCCCTGTCTCTCTACTACCTGGAGACTGGTTTGCTTGACCTATCCCTATTGTTCGATTTTAAGAGTAGATCCCGACTCTTTCGATTCTGATATAACACTGGGAAACAAAATATTTATTTTATTTATTTATTTCATCCTAGCGCGACAAGCATTTTATACTTATAAATTAGGACGCTAGTCACAACTTTTTCCGCTTACGTATGAATAGGCGCTGATCAGTTTCAAGCTAGAGGCCAAGGAGCTCTAGTCTAATACATTCGTGAGGGGGCTGGAGATTGCATGCTGGACAAATCTAATATACCCCTATACTCTTCGAGTAACGGGTATAAAAACGAGAATGAAAGCCAGAAATTGGGGATATAGTATAGGATAGAACACACCCGCTATTGAAGAAAATAGACACAATGACAGCTAAACTAGAACCGAAATGCGACGCCGGGGCACCAGATATCGGTACTACTGATAAAAATTGCGCAAGGAAATATAAAAAATCGACAACATTATATGCAGCGGCTATTACGAATCAAGAAGAGATACGACGACCGCCTAGGAGGGGGAATGTGACGCCCAGCGTCAGACCCAAAAGCGCCGGCGCCACAAAAATTAATTATTATTGACTTAAATAGCCTTAATCAAGTTATGTATTATTATTAGTATAAGCGACAAAAAACCATGAAGTGTCCCATTTTTCGGAATACATAAAATAAACATTCCAAGAACAAACACCTGACACGCATTCAAAATACGCGCCAAAAAACACCAACACTAGACATTAAACGGTCACACTAGCCAGCGATCATGTCAGTGTGCCAAGTAGACCTCTACTTTTTCACTTGGCCGCTAATAAATGTCTCTGTCTTAACATCCTAACTCATGGTCTGTTATACCCCTGCACCGACTCTTCTCTTCAGGGCGTGGTATACCCCTGATACGATTCTGCCCCGCAGGGAGTGTTCTACCCCTGTAACACTTCGTCCTCTCTGAGTACACCTCTGGAGTACTTCTTGGTCTTCACCGCCGCGACTAAGGAAGGCAGCCCATCTAAATACACCATTTTTATACCCGGTACTCAAAGAGTATAAGGGTATATTAGATTTGTGGGGATAACGGTTGTGTGTAACGCCCAGAAGGAGGCGTTTCCGACCCCATTAAGTATTCTTGATCAGCATCAATTGCCGAGTCGATATAGCCATGTCTGTCTGTCCGTCCATCCGTCTGTCCGTCTTCATTACTGCCTATATCTCAGAGACTTTTAAAGCTAGAGCAACCAAGTTTTGTATCCAGTCTCCTGTGTGATCAAACTATTCTAAGTGTATTTCAAATTTTCGCCCCGCCCCTTTCCGCCCCCACAAAGAACGAAAGTCTGTGGCGTACACAATGTTGAAGATACGAGAAAACTAAAAACGCAGAATCATAGAGAATGACCATTTCTATCAGAGTGTTGAATCTGGATCACATTGGAACATTATTATAGCTACATTGAAGAAAACCATTCCGAAAGTCATCGATCCCTCCGCTCTCTCTCACACGCGGTCCTGTCAGCTTTGCCTATTCATCCAAATGAGCGCCTATATCTCAGAGACTATAAGAGCTAGAACAACCAAACATTCTATTCTAGCTCCTGTGATATCACTTCAGTACAACTGTATTTCAAAATTTTGACAAGCCCCCTTCCGCCCCCACAAATGACAAAAATCTGTGGAATTCACAATTTTTAAGATAAATGAAAACAAAAAACGCAGAATCATGGAAAATTACCATATCTACCAGATTGCCGAATATGGATCAGGTCGGATCAATATTATGGACAGAAGGAGCAAATTAAATTTCAGTGGCTACGCAACGCCTGCCAAGCGCTGACTCCTTCCCTCTCTCTCTCGTAAACACTTGTACGTCTCAAATATGTAGTTATACATGTCATGTAGAAATTTAGAAGCAGAAGCAAAAAGCATATGCAAACAAAATTGGAAACATGTATGTATAAATATTCCAAAAATAATTTGACTTCATTTTTTTAAATATTATTTTTTGCCCAAAATTTAATTTGTCCCTTTTGCGAACATATAATAAATTGCATAAATCGCAAGCTCATATATGTATGTATGTATGTATGTGTATACTGACTGAGTACCGGGTATAAGATAGAGCCGCGGCCTTGCCGCGGATCACAACATTCCCCCTCGTTTATACTAAGAATAATAAAGAAACGAACTTCTTATAATCCTTAAAACTACGCATTCTTCTTGAATCCGAGATCTCTAATTATAGCTACCACACCCAGAAATCAAAATTAAATTTCTGTGAACCCCGGCGCGGAGAGCATACCCCGGCCGAAGCAAGCTAAAACCATCGGCTGACCCACTTTTGGCGCGCTTGCTGTGACTGTATCGTAGACTGTCCCGTAGAGATATCCAGGCCGTCTTACATTCATTAGCTCTAAAGCAGAGGCCGGCAGAGTCCTATCCCATGTGCATAGCAAAAAAAAACAACGAAGCAGCGCAGTCGGAATACGGACAGCGTAAAAACTTCGAGTACCTTCGGCCTTATCTGCTCGGGTCCCGCGGCGGCAGAGAAAACGAATCGTGTGTATTCGGGCCTATGCATATTCTGTTCGTCAGGGTTGTGGCAACAGAGATGATCAGTTTGCGTTCAGAAGTCAAATGGTGAAGACCACGCTGCGCAACTTTATGATTTTTCTGCGCGAATTAAATTGTACACTGACAAAAATGTTCAATATAATGTGGGAACATGATTTTTTCTTTTAAGAAAATATGGATGGCGGGGCGCAATGTCTTTTTTTCTTGTTTTTAGTTGTTTATGATGCTGTTTTTTTGTTTTTATACCCGGTACTCGAAGAGTATAGGGGTATATTAGATTTGTGGGGATAACGGTTGTGTGTAACGCCCAGAAGGAAGCGTTTCCGACCCCATAAAGTATATATATTCTTGATCAGCATCAATTGCCGAGTCGATATAGCCATGTCTGTCTGTCCGTCCGTCCGTCTTCATTTGCGCCTATATCTCAGAGACTATTAAAGCTAGAGCAACCAAGTTTTGTATTCAGTATCCTGTGTTATCACACTACTCAAAGTGTATTTCAAAAATTCGCCCCGCCCCTTTCCGCCCCCACAAAGAACGAAAGTCTGTGGCGTACACCATTTTAATATACGAGAAAACTAAAAACGCAGAATCATAGTTGGGATATCGATATCAACTATCGCTGCTGGCAGTCGTGTCTTTACTTCGCTCCGCCTAAATAATTTTATTTTTGTGACTAAAGGAAAGTAATTGTGTTGTATTATTGCTTACTGTGTTTTAAACTGATCGTGCAACTAAATTACTATCCGTGTTTATTCTTTTATCGTGCATTTGTGCAGTTAATTCCAATTGCAATTGCTCTCTCTGTACCGCTCTCTGTTTTTATCCACCCTCTGCTTATCTGTTATCTGTCTCTCCGTACACTTCCCGCTATTGTGATTGTTTTGTTCGTTCTTGCGCGCGCAATTGTGTAACACAAGCTAAAATCACTATCTCTGCCCCACACCGACTTATATTTTACCTATCTTTTTTCTTTTCTTTTTTACATATTTATTGTTTCTAATATCAAACAATGACCACCTGTTATGCTAAACGCTGTGACGCTCACCGTTCGGTAGCTACACGGCAAACATTTATTTTCTGCTGGTTGTGTGACAACACGGCTCACGCTAGCTGCGCGGGTTTTAGTCATATCGGTGGTCGCGTTGTCGATCTGATTAAGACCCGCTGCGGTCTCAACTGGACTTGTTGGGATTGCAGGGCAGTTGAAGCCGATATGCGAACTTTTATGAGACAGACTTATAACGAATTCGCTGCTGTCCACTCGGAATTCCGGAAATTGCAGGATAAGTTAACCTCAATGGAAGCTCATTTCAAAAATCTTAAAATTTTAAATGAGTCTCCAAAGAGAAAAAAGGTTACACCTAGTTTGCCCAGTGTTCACTGTTCTAATTCTCTTGCAGCTAAAGACTCTGACGTTCCTCCTATCAGTTCGCCAGCCTTGATCGACTTTGGCGCCAAGGTAATCGATGTACATGCAACTACATCGAAAAAGACGGCTGGCTCTTCACATGTTGGCTGTTCACCTGTGCCACCTGTGTCTGCCAAAGATGTCCAACCCGCTAGTATTGTTCATCCAGTGCCTGTGATTGCCCAGGCTGTCCAACCGGGCAGTTATGAACATACAGATGTCTGCATCACTGTTCCCCCTACGGAAGTGGATACTGCTGTCAGCATGGAAGTCGAAGTAGTTCCTTCCCTCCTCAGCCAGCGCTATCCCATCTGGACCTGCTCCTCGGGTAGAACCCGCCTCTGCCATGTGACCCCTCTTGACCGATCTACTCTCTTCGCTGTCGCTCCTCTAAAATCTATTTTCGT
Source organism: Drosophila affinis (assembly GCA_037356375.1). Taxonomy (NCBI): domain Eukaryota; kingdom Metazoa; phylum Arthropoda; class Insecta; order Diptera; family Drosophilidae; genus Drosophila; species Drosophila affinis. The sequence goes on from JAZHFB010000003.1 coordinate 22,576,801, forward strand.
CTCACGTCTTATGGAATCGGCTACGGATGCTATGGTTCGAGAGTATATTTTCTCTAAATTAAACATTAATAGCTCCTCTGACATAGTAGTTACTAAATTTTCTTTTAAAGAAAAACGTAGTATTTCCTCCTTTAAAATTCTTGTTCCAGAGAAGTTTGTTGAGAATGTGTTGGAACCCTCTTTCTGGCCAGAGCACACTATCTGTCACATTTTCAATAGTCGATCACGGTCTTCGCAACCCGCTCCTCGGGTAGGAATCCTTCCAACTCCATCTACAGATCTTCCATCCACTTCAAAAAACTGAATTCTTCCCCACCTCTAAAGATCACTTATCAGAATGTACGTGGCCTGTGCAGTAAGCTCACCAAATTACATGCTGCTGGTGCAACTTTTGATTTTGACATTATCGCCTTCTCTGAAACATGGCTCAATTCCTCAATCTCGGACTCCGAGATTTTTGTAGATAATTTTAACATATATAGAACTGATCGACCATCTCGAGGTGGCGGCGTCCTAATTGCTGTTCGTTCCGACTTAACTTCCCAACTCTTTTCCATCGATGAGCTCAATACCATTGAAATTATCGTTGTTAAAATTCATCTGTGTTCTTTTAATTTATTCATATCATGCTCTTACATCCCACCGTCCTCTGAATTTACAACTTATATGCTTCACGCTGCCCATCTCCAGTCCGTTTTGTCTCAGCTTGGTGATTCTGATCGTCTTATTGTCCTCGGTGACTTTAATCTCCCTAATGTCACTTGGTCCCCATCCAGTGACTCAAACTTAATGTTCCCATCTATGCAGCATGACTTTGTTGATTCTCTGTCCGATACATCGTTAGGCCAGGTAAACGGCATACGCAACAGCATGTGTAGCACCCTTGATCTCGTCTTCACTACCGAGGCTTCAAGCACTTTGGTATGTCGAGGATCACCTCTATCATTCCCCGAAGATCCATACCATCCCACACTTTCAATTGATTTCATGTTACCATCTTCAAGCCCTATAAAGTCGTTTATTAAGCCTTCAAATATTTATTGCTTCAAGAAGGCCGATTTCCTCTCCTTGAATACTGCCCTATCTCAGATAGATTGGTCATTCCTTGACGATTTCCAGGAAATCGAGTCTGTCACGAATGCATTCTATAGCTCTATTTTTTCCATCTTTCCCATGCATGTTCCTTTAGTTACCCCCTCCAGAAATCTTTCTGGTCCTATCTGGTTCACCCCTAGATTAATAAATCTGAAGAATTTAAAATCCCGTATGTACAAGAAGTTTAAAAAATCCGGTTTGCAATCAGACTTTTCGAAGTACTCAATTGCAAAATCGAAATTTTCCTTAATTAATACTTTGTGCTACAACAGATACTTGACCCAATGCAAGCTTAACTTTAAACGTGACCCTAAACAATTCTTCAGGTTTGTTAATTCTAAACGTAAATCTTCCCGATTTCCTTCTTCTCTACACTTAAATGGTAGTTATGCTGATAAGGATTGTGATATTGCTGATCTGTTCGCTTCCTTCTTCCAACGTTGCTACTCTGTCCCTTCCATTAACTTTCCCTCTATCCTAGCCTCATCGAACGACTTTAGTAGTAGTTACTCTTATCCTATTCCTATAAATAGTTCTAACTGTATCCTTCCCCTCTTCATCGACTATGATGTTCTCCTAACAAATTTAAAATCGTGCAAGTTTTCGTTCTCCACTGGGCCAGACTCGGTTCCGAGTGCTGTTCTAAAACTTTGTGCTGAATCTCTTTGTGTGCCTTTCCTAAAACTTTTCAACTTTTCTCTCAAGACTGGTGACTTTCCCAGCATCTGGAAAGAATCCTATATAGTTCCCTTTCATAAAAAAGGATCTCAATCGGATGGATCTAACTACCGCTGTATTTCCAACTTATCTGCTATTCCTAAACTCTTCGGGCATTACCTTTGTACCTAATCTATGTTTCAACTCTCATATCTCTACTATCTCTAACAAAGCCAAAGGAGTCCTTGGATTTGTCAAAAGATGGTCTAAGGAATTTACAGACCCGTATACTACAAAACTTCTGTATGTTTCTCTGATCCGTCCTATCTTGGAATATGGTTCTTGTGTCTGGTCTCCTCACTACCAAAAATTTCAGGATATGCTCGAATCAGTACAAAAACAGTTCCTCATCTTTGCCCTCCGGGGACTCAATTGGAACCCATCGATCCATCTCCCTTCTTATGAAAGTAGGTGGCGCCTAATTAATCTCCACTCTCTTAAATCCCGTAGAACCTGCTAAGGAGTTCTCTTCCTCCATAAGCTTCTCTCTGGCGAGGTCAAATCGACTGCCCTCATCAACCTTATTAGTATTGCTGTTCCTTTCCGCCCGACTAGGCATTACTTCCCTCTTCATCTCCAACACTTTTTCTAACTACTCGGATTATGAATCTTTCCGTAGCCTTTGCCGTAACTATAACCTATTTTTCCATCTGTTTTCCTTCGATACTAGTTCTAATATGGTCAAATTTATCTTAATCAATAACTTAATTTAATTTAAATAGCTTTAATTTAGAAATGTTCGGCTACCGACTCTTCTCTTACCTAAACTTGGCTGTTGGTGGAATCTTATCGGCTACTGAGCCGATAATCAGCCCCACCGGGTCTGAGTATTGGCTTTGGCCCTTTAGTTTAATTATTTGATATGTAATTTTACCCTTATAGTTTAACTGTACATTGTTAAACTTTAAACAATATAAACAATAAACAATAAGGTAGAGCCGCGGCATTTGCCGCGGCTCACAATGTTCGCTCTCGTTTTATTACTACGATTTTTTCCCTCTGGTAAAATTTTCTTTTGTTTGACGTAAAACATTTTCCCTGATCTGGGTTCATTTCTTTCAGTGCAAAGCAAGAAACGTTTTGCCATCGTGTTGCTTTGTGTCCCTTGAATGCGCACACAAACGCACAAAACATGTGAGTGTATTGCGTGCCGACCCCTGCTCTAAAACATATTTATTTTAATAACTGTAAGTATATTAACATGTATGTTAAATTCTTTATTTAACTCGGCACCAACACTTTACCATGTGCTTTTCACCGAAATATGGTCGAAATTTCTCTTTTCGATAATTCGCCAAAAATATCTTCTTGCCTCAACTGCTTTTATTATTCTTATTTATCTCCTCCTCTCCTTAAAAATGTACATCCCTTGTCTTACGCGCAGTTTTTGACTCCATCTGTCACAAATGGCAAAAATCCCCTAGCTGAACTTTCAACGAGTGTGCTGGCTGGCCAATGGACACTGCATTACCCCGGAGGAGGGTAATGCATTGTCGCTTGCCCCGTCGAAGGCAATGCAGTGTCTAGCTAAGGCAACGAGCCGGCGTCTACTCGATCTCGAGTCGAGAGAGCTGGATCAGGGCCATGGTTAGAGGTGCCTTGCGGCTCTGCATATCGCCAGTGGCCCCACCTCTGATGTGGCTGGAGCAGATTACGTTAGTTGCTAGAGAGTGAAGAGAAGCACCATTGCTACATGACACACGACAGGCTGGCACCACCTGAGGAACTAAGAAGACTGCTGGAAGAAGCCAACTCCAAAAACTATCAGCTCCTCATTGCTTCGGGCGCCAATGCCCAACATAGCGTGTGAGAAAGCCCTGATTCCAACGAACGAGGTGAGTCACTCTTAGACTTTATACTATTAACTAACAAAGAAGAGGCAAATGAGGGAGAGGAATACACCTACGTAGGTTCCAACTCGTCAACCGTGCTAGATCTAACGGGAAACAGTACCTTAATATCTGGATGGAGAGCCCTCAAAGGACAATCCTTGTCAGATCATAGGTACATTCAATTTAATTGCGAATTCGAATACACTCCAAAAGTAAAGGTCATTACCCAGCGGCGAAATAGCACCTCACGTAGCCCATTACCTCTTCATTAGTTGGTATGCCTACTACCTTCGAAAATGTATTACGATTCCCATTACATTTAATGTTGCTTGGCCGCTTCAGGGAGTGAATGCCTACAATCTCATCGAGAAAGTGGGCAAAAAATCCGAGTTCATTTCGGGCTTCCATTACACCCAACTATACATATCCTAAATTGTAATGCTGGCTGTGGGCAGACCTTCCACTGTACGACACACGATTCAAAAAATGTGTGCGTGCCTGTGGATACGTTCGACAAGTTTGTGCACACTAGGTGCTCAAATGTGTAATGCGAATACTGCACTACCCAATATACAACGTAATGTAAGTTGTAAAGCGAATACTGCAATACCCAATATACAACGTAATGCAATAGGCTTTTTACACTTGGTGCGTTACCTATCGATATCGGAGAAGACGCAGAGAAGCAGGTTTGCCGTTTACACTACAGCGATTTTGCTTCTTTGCGTCTTGGGAAGAGGAAGAAAAATTTGTAAACAAAACAAACTATGTCTGAAAATAAACAAAATATGTCTGATGAAGAGCTGAATCTTTTATCTGCTTTGGCCCAAAATAAAGTGAATCTGCTGAAGTGTATGGAAGTGTCTGGGCTATACTCAGAAAAGCTGCAGTTCGTTTTGCAACTGCAACGTCCTCCTCGCGTTTGGACCCTCGTTAGTAAAGTGCAGATAATCTTCTATTTTCAATTAAATAATGTATTTTATGTATATGCAATAACCACGATATGGTTCATTTTGGGAGGAAGATGTTGTGGAGAACTCCGATGCCTTCTTTAAGGAGAATTTCCGCATGGGAAGGAGTACATTCAACATGCTGGTTAACCTGTTGCCCAATTTAAAAAAGAAAGACACTCCATTTCGACTGACAATCCCTCTGGAGAAAAGAATAGCCATAGCTCTTTATTGTCTAGGATCGTCAGCCGAATATCATACGGTAGCGAGTTTATTTGGTGTGTCAAGGGCCATTGTCTGCCGGATATTGCTGGAATTTTGTCGGGAGGTAGTTGCACAACTCGCTGACAAGTATCTGCCGGCAGACTTTCTCACCCAGGAGAAAATCACGGAGACGGTGAAGGGATTTGAGGAGTTGGGATTTCCACAATGTTTCGGAGCAATGGGCAAGTGATTTAAAAAATATATACACTTATGCATTATATGCTGAGCAATATCTCTCTTAGATGGCTGCCACATTGAGGTCCAACCGAAATCTGAGGATGCTGTGGATTACCGAAATTACAAGGGTTGGTATTCAACCGTTCTATTCGCCTTGGTTGACCATCGGTAAGAAGTCAATTTTTGTATGAGCAGAATGCAATTTTCTAAGATTTCTACATTCACAGTTACCGATTCACATACATAAATGTAGGATGTCCCGGCCGAGCTCATGACTCAAAAATTTTCGAATCATCAAGCCTTAAAAGAAAATTGGATGAGTCACGATTACTCGACGAGAATTCCAAGATTATAAACGATGTCGAAATTCCTATATTAATCTTAGGAGATTCAGCATTTCGATTTGGCAAAAATGTGATGAAACCTTATCCGTTTTCTGTTGAGGCTTCTCCAGAACATAAGGCCTTTAATTACAATCTGTCGAAGGTCAGACGTGTGGTGGGGAATGCTTTTGGGCACCTAAAAGCTCGGTTTCGGAGGATCGGAAAGGGTCTGGACAACAACATCAAGAACGCGACTAAAATCATTGTTTGTTGCTGCATACTGCACAATATGTGCTCAGTGCATGACTGCGAAGGCTCCGACAGATAGGAGCCAGAAGCCGAATCCTACGAAGCACTTGAGCAACCAGAACATGAAGTTTGGCTGGGAAATGCCAACACACGGGCCGAAACTATAAGGCATGCCTTAGCACAACATTTCCTGAACTCTAATTCTGTGTAAATAAACATTGTGTTGTGTACTATTTAACGAAATTTTTTTTAATTTTAAAAACAATTTAGTTCTGCCGATTTTCAAACAACTCCAGGATTCTATTTTGGAAATTGGCGGAGGCTTCTGTCGCTGCCTTCATCAACTCCAGTTTTTTCTTCTCTACCTCCAGCATTTTTTGAGCTATGTCCTCAATTTTTCGTCGTTTTGACCGTTGATGAATTGCTTTGATCCGCATCAAAGTCCTGGACTTCTTCAATTATACTTGAAAAGTCTGAATAGAATGTATTGAATACATTATTTATTTACAAATTTGTGTTTTATTTATTACCTGTGCTCTCAACTCCGTCTACTACCATTGTCTTTGACGTCTGAAATATCATGGAGATTCTTCCAAAGTGCTCCCATGTTGATGGAGCCCCGCCTGAAGGACCCACTTTGGCTAGTTCACTCCTGAAAAATTATTTTAACAAGTAAATAGGAATTTAACCTTTGTACGGAAACTTACCTGTACTTTCTTGTCAAATTGTCCATTTTATTTTTCACCTCCACGAATGTTGGACCAAACTCTTTCATGGCAATCGCTATTTCCTTATATATGTGGGAGTTGTTTCGAACGCCCCGAAAACCATCAATGTTTTCCTCCCACTGGTCGAGAAGGGATTGTATGGCAGCATGTATCCACAAAAATCTTCGGTCTAGCGTAATAATTGTTTTTAACTATTATTGTATGAATTATAGTATTATATGTATGTATATATTTACCTTTTCCATCATCAGACATTTTTCGCGGCAAATTTATATTTTCTGCTACAGCTGTTTTTTGTTGTTATTAGTGGTGATAGTTCCGCTGATTAGGCAGAAAAGTACGAAAATTGCTGTTATGCGCACAGAAATACCACAGAAATACCATAACGAAGTTGCGTCGGAAAACGACGCAACTTTTTGCCACCACTAGGGCCCTATGCTAAACCTATGTAAAAAAAACTGCGTTTCTGAGAAGACGCAAAGAATTAAGACGCAGCCTCAGTGTAAACGGCACCTAAGTTGTAATGCGAATATTGCACTACCCAATATACAACGTAATGTAAGTTGTAATGCTAATACTGGAACAAATACAAAAATATTTCGATCTTTTTTGAATATTTTCTTTATTCTCTGGATCTTTGCATACTTTCATCTTTGCATCATATTTTCGCTTTAAAAGACGGCCTTTCTGAATTTTAAACGCGTGGCGTATGCTTTTTACATACTCCCTCTCGCTAGGGATGTAATTTTTCGCAGCACCTAGAGAGAAAAAAACGAATGTACATATAATGAATGTACATACATGTACATATATACTTACATAAAACGACGAATCCTTTTTAATTTTGTCTTCCAAAGCTTCTAAGTCATCTTTTGTATTTATAGGGAATACGGATTCCAGATTTACGTCTTCTTGTGTCAGTCGGTTAAGGATTGCCAATATCTTTTGTTGATTTTTCATAATTGTTGCTTGGCCCTCCTCCTGTTTTTCCAGCCTTTTATTTACATCATCGTTTTCGCCCTCCATAAACTCACTGGTCACATGCAAATTTCTTGGGAACATTCTTCTGAAATATATTTCTATTATTGAAAATTCACTACAATGCCAAGTTTAGTTACAGCATCCAAGTATCCAGTCTTGTTAATTTAAATAGTGTGCAGAATTGGGATAACTTTTTTTGAGCTACTTTTATTTAGTTTGCGCACGCCATCTATTTTTCGGACTTCGGCAGCAGCCAGCCGTTGCACTTTTTATGAAAAAAGAAAAACCAATCCTGCAACACTTATGCGTGTACGTATGCTGGTAGACAAGGCTGCTCATGAAAAACAAACACTTTTATTGCAAACTTTACTGTATATTACTTATTAATATTTGTAAACACTTACCTGATACGATTTTCAGTTAATTCACTTAAAATTAATTGGTAGCCAGCACGACAATAAAATCAGAGTGACGACAAATGTCACACTCACATGTATAGCTATATAATTACCCTGCAGTACGGGCCATCGCTTACAAATGTGCTCACACACCGATTTCAGCGTGAGCTCCCCAGCTGACATAAGGGATGACGCGCGGAACGATGAACTGCTCACTTTAACATTGCGATGTCCTAGGAGCATTGGGGATGACATGGTCATCGAGAAGTCCGAAAAAATAAGGCTTACTATAAGTGATGATTTTCTCGAAAAAATAAGGCTTACTATAAGCGATGATTTTAGCCGAAAAATAAGGCTTAATATAAGTGATGATTTTCTCGAAAAAATAAGGCTTACTATAAGCGATGATTTTAGCCGAAAAATAAGGTTTACTATAAGCGATGATTTTAGCCGAAAAATAAGGAATACAATAGGTGATGATTTTCTCGAAAAAATAAGGCACATAATAAGTGAAGATTTTCTCGAAAAAATAAGGCACATAGTAAGTGGAGATTTTAGCCGAAAAAAAGGCATACAGCAAGGGATGATGTTCTCGAAAAAATAAGCGATATAATAAGTGAAGATTTTAGATGAAAAATTAAGGCGTATAGAAGTAAGCAGTATATTCAATTATTTTCTTTTGCTTTTATTTAAAACTGCAATTATGTACATATGTATGTCAGTTTTGGGGATCTCTGAATTTCTTTCGGTAACATCAATTGCATCACCTCTGAAATAACATGAATTAATTTATTATGGTTTTGTTTAGTTTTTTGACTTACTTTGCATGCCCCTCCAGGATGCACCCGTCCCCATTGTGTTCCGTATTTTGTTGATCTATCAATAAAATGATTATTCTATAAAATACTATTAATTTGGTTGCAATTACATAAGAAAGTAAAGATCAAAATTCCAAATATATGTTCGATTTGTAAAAGAGTTGTTTAAACAAAAAGCAATGCTCACTGTAGATTAGCGGTGTTCTGTGCATTTACTCCTACAACAAAAACAAATCACGTGCCAAAATATGTACCTGATCGACTCGGGCCTCGCATATAAGGGTTGCTTTCTGTTTTTGTTGTTGGACTGCTTAAAATTGAAATTTCGGGCCCACCGCAGGTTATGCATTCACATTATACTTCTTTATTCTTCTTTTTATCCATACTATACATATTAGTAGGAGCAGAAGGGCACAACAATTAAAGATCATAAAAGAAGAATAAATAAATACAATGTAAATGCAGCGATACATTAAACTCAGTTTTTTCGAAATTTCACAAATTTAACATTTTATGCAATTGATATTTTCATAATTTACCACGCGTACATCACATTTATGTTTATTTAAACAATGCACTTACCTGGTAGTAATAAATATTATAGATATTTTTCACTAAATCACTGCATTTTCGCTACCAACTCTTTTCGCACAATTGTAACAATGTAACGTAATAGGCAAATGCAAGGCGAACAAAGCAAGAATGCTCTGCCGACGCAAGCGCAAAAGAGAAGAAAAGAAAAAACACCAAATTCTCTTGTAGTTCGACCGATCGGCAGAGCCGATCTATTACGATCGCGCGGAAAAGAAGGAAACAGAGAGAAAATAAAGGGTTCGTCTTAGCGGGCGTCAACGCATAGATGACATTGTCGTTGACATTCGTCATCGCTCACGGCTGGTACTGCAGGGTACACTTGTATGCGTAAATGACAAAAATAGCTCGGAAAAATGTACGAACAGGAATGAACTCTATAGCCGAAGTAGCAAACGAACGAAACAACAACAGTTCTGTGTTAAACTTCCCATTATAACCTTGCTTACTTAAAACCTAAACGTAATACATTACGTGGGGCCTTTACGAAATGCATCTAGTAGACGTATTGGATATGCTGTTCGCCGCTGGGTAGAAACCCCCGGTCGGATTATCTCAATTTCATTCGGTTCAATTAGTTGAAGCTACGTTCAGACGCCATGGAAACTGAAGGAAATGACGTAAACATCGGTTGTTTGACCATTCTCCTAGCTACTTATTTTGGAAGCCCGCGCCACATGCGTGATCACGCTCAAGATGCGAGATGTATCGCAGAGTCTAATTATTGACTTAATAGCCGAAATGGTCGCACCAACAGCCAAATTTATGTTAGAAAAAGCCGGTAGCCATTTTGTACATATTAGAACTAGTGTCAAAGGAAAACATATGGAAATAGATAGATTATAGTTTCGGCAAAAGCAGCGGAAAGATTCATAATCACAGTAATCAAAAAGACAGAGTTGGAGGAAAGTAATGCCTAGTCAGGCGGGAAAGGACAGCAAAACTAATAACACAGGTGAGGGCTGTTGATTCGACCTCACCAGAGAAAAGCTTGTGGAGAAAGAGAACTCCATAGCAGATCCTACAGGATTTAAGAAAATGGAGGTTAATTAGTCGCCGCCTAATTTAGAAGTGGGGATCGAAGGGTCCCAATTAAGTAAACAGAGAGAAAGATGAGGAGGCGCTAAAAGCTATTGCGATTGGTTAGGTAGTCACATGGATATGGCTATGGAAGGTCTTGATACTGAAAAAAAGGTTTATATCGTTGGCATCGACCTTAGGTCACGGGAATGAGATAAAACTTGGAGAAGATCGGTAAAGTCGTTAAATAACGTGTTGTGAATTTATTTGAATTTAACGAACTATTTTGAATTTAACGAACCGCCCTATTTGAATTTAACGATATAATGGAAGCAGATTGGCACAAGTATGTGTGCATCATAATGGGCAGATCTGCCCCCGGGTGACCTCGACTATGTTCGAGCAGCCCTATAAACCTAACCTAACCTAAGAGCTCAAAGTTTAAGAATGGCACTGAGAACCGCATCTGGGGCAAAAGAGACAAAAATTTACGCGATTTTAAATTGGTTAAGAAGCGATTATAATCGATAGATACAACTTGAACCACAAATAAATAGGATTTGAGTACCTCGTACGAAGGTCGTTTGATTGGACCCTTTATAAAAGGGGCGGAGTCCCAACTTTGGAAGAAGGAAGCGAACAGCTCAGCAATGTCACAATCGGTGTCAGAATAACTACCATTTAAGTGGTAGCATATCTACCATGAAGTGAGAGATTAAGGATATTGAGAAGAATTAATTTTAGAGTTAACAAACCTGAACAATTTTTTAGATCGCGTTTAAAGCTGAGCTTGCATTTGGCCACCTACACTACTCGACAAAATTCAACTTTTTTTTCCGCTGTCGCCCAAAATGATTTTTTCTTATAGATTTGGAGATTTAAACTTTTTTAAAGAATAATGGTTTTTTTTTCCAGGTTTAGTTTTTTTTAAGAATTTTTAAAATGTTTGAAATTTTTTGTCATAGGTTGTTTTTTTTTTTTTTTTTTTTTCTTTAGGACGTTGATGTGCAATTACTGCACCATCAAGTGGCCCAAGCGACACCAGCCGATGGCTGTTACGCGCGGATCCCAGGCAAGAACGCAGCCCACCTCCCGCCCAACCGACCGAGGGGCGCTGACGCATAACGCGCGACTCGTTTACCGAACCGATCGCGGACATGCAGGAAAGATAGGTGTTAGACTAGTGTTCGAGGAAAAGTAGAACTAATCTAACTAAAGAAACGAAGTAATTACTAATAACGGGAAAGATATAAGAGTATCAGTAATTTGAAGGCAGTTAGTGGCAGTTAGTGGTAGATATAATATGATAGAGGGAATTATAATCCGAGCATAGAACCCTAAATGGTTCATGCAAGGTGTAATTTGATCTACAAAGCGGAAGAACCAAGGGTGTATAATTCCTAGTTCTTCTAATAGGAATCGTGAAGTTTATGCGGCTCAACAGGTCAGGGCTATCTACGTCACCCTACGGCACCATACACAAGAGCCGTATTCTAAAATCGGACGAACCAGAGAGGTGTAGAGAATCTTTGTTATATAGGGGTCGTCAAATTCCTATGACCACCTCTTTATAAACCCAAGCACGCCCATGGCCTTATTCACCATGGTAGAAATGTGTTCTGAAAACTTTAACTTGGGATCTAATAGAACACCAAGATCATCAACCCGGGTAATTCTCTCAAGAGAACAACCACAAAGGGTGTAAGGAACCAGAAAGGCGCTGGAGCGATGAAAAGTCATTACTTTACATTTTGAAGCATTAAGGTTTAACAAATTTGCACAACACCAAGACTGAAATCTATCGAGATCGGATTGCAACCTGGATTGGAAAGAAATGTCCTTATACTGGACACAGAGTTTAACATCATCCGCATACATTAGTACTCGAGAGTATGTTAATACAGAAGGTAGGTCATTTATAAAGAGAGTAAAGAGTAAGGGGCCTAGATGGCTGCCCTGAGGTACACCCGAAGTCACCATAACTAGAGAGGATAGGGAGGTTTTGAAAAGGACTCTTTGAGACCTAGAGCAAAGGTAGCTAGAGATCCATCTCAGGAGATTGGGCGGGAACCCTAGAAGGTCGAGCTTTTGTGCTAGGAGAGAATGGTTTACAGAATCGAACGCCTTACTAAAATCGGTGTAAACAACATCCGTCTGCAAATTACCTTGAAAGCCTTTTATTATAAAGGAGGTAAACTCCAATAAATTTGTTGTGGTTGATCTCCGCCTTATAAATCCATGTTGAGTTGGAGATATAAGTGATCTGCATAGGTGCTGCAGGTGCGGAGTTAAAATTTTCATAAACACTTTAGGAATAGCGGATAACTTAGATATACCTCTATAGTTCATTGCGTCAGACTTGCTACCTTTCTTATGGAGAGGAATTATAAAAGACTCCTTCCATATCGGGGGAAAGCATGAAGAAGTTATAGATAGGTTGAACAGTTTAAGCAGCGGCCCACACAGAGACTCGGCACAGTACCTGATTACACAGCCGGGAACTCCGTCCGGACCCGGTGAGAACACCGGCTTTACTGTTCGTAGATAATGAAGCAACGAGCTTTCATTTAGCAAAGGACAGAAAATGCCGTTCGACCGCGGTAAGCTGCGAATAGGTAGTTTGGAAAAAACGGGCAAAAAGATCGGCAATTACCTGATCATTATCTGCCGACATATTACGGAAGGATAGCGAGGACGGGTGTGCGGACGTTCTACGCTTACTGTTTACGAAGCAGTAGAACTGTTTGGGGTCCTTAGAAAAACGTATCCTGCATCGAGATAGGTAATTCTGATAGCATTGAGCGTTAAGAACTGAAAAGTTTGACCGAGCTATTACTTAATGAGAAAGAGAAGAAGGAGAGCCAACTTCTTGAAATTTTTTATAACGTCTTGATTTTAAGTTTTTTAGATGGGATAACTCCTTGGTAAACCAAGGGGGTTTTCTTGATCTAATCGGACAGGAAAGTGGGACACAAGAGACAAAAAGTGAGTCCAGTGCATCATAAAAAATGTTTGTGCCTAACCTAACATCACTGCATAAAGCAGACCAATCAAAATCCCTAATGAGATTATTAAGCTTCGTAAACTCGGCTTTACGGAAGCAGCGGACACATTGGGGTAGTCTACCCGACCGATCCAGTACCGTTCGTCCTAGGTCGAGCGACACATCAAAAGTAGGATGGTAGGCATCTTCAGGTATAGTGAGCGGGGGGACTCGAGTTAACAACGCTAAGGTCGGATCCGTTACAAAGCACAGATCAAGAAATCGACAAAAGGAATTTTTAACATGGTTAACTTGAGACAGAGCCAGGCCAATCAAGTCAACAAAGTCATGACGTGCCATGGGTACCAGGCTATTAGACTCATTTGCCGAAAACCAAACAATTCCTGGCAAGTTGAAGTCACCAAGAACTATCAAGTGATCTTTGTCAGATAGCGAGGAAGAAATAGCGGTTAAGGCGGACAAATGCTGTTCGTAAATTGCGATATCCGAAGATGGTGGAACATACGTACAAGTTATGAAAACTGAGAAAGCGGGAAGAAACAGTCATACACACAGAAATTCCAGTTCCTGCTGGATCTGAACTGTGAAAAGTTCCGACGTGAAGTTTGAGTCCACAGCGAGACGAACGATCCTTTCTATAAGTTGTGTACCGACCTGCCAAAACTTCGGAACTAAGAATGTCCAGCTTTAACCAGGTTTCGGTAAACACAATAACGTTGGATGCAAATGCGACACTATCCAGGAAAAGAATGCTGAGCTTACTACGCAAGCCACGAACATTCTGATAGGTCACTAAAAGAGAGTTTGTTAGTTTTTTGGACGGGTGGAGGTAGAGCGGGAAGATGACGAAGGAGCACTGGTCTGATTTGTTGGCAGAGTTATTGGGGGCCTAGTCTTCTTCTTTGCCTTAAACTCTTTCACCACCAAATGCTCCGGCCAAAATTTGGCAGAACAGATGGTGTTAAAGTGAGTTTGGGAGACACTTATTTTAAAAGAAGCTATCTCCCTGGCATAAGAAAAGTTGAACTTTTCCACCTTGAAATCAAGGGCTTGTATGCGGCTTTGAATATAAGCCGTCACATCTTTAATTGTGGAGTCAGGGGCAAGTCGTGAGACAAAAACTTGTCTCTTTGGTGGGATCCCGACCAATCTTGGCACCACAGGCCTATCACCTGTGATGGTAATACTCGGTGGTCCCGGTCGTATATTGACTGGTGGGGTCGGAATTGCGGGGACAGCTAATGAATTTGTTACTACGGACACGGACGCTACAGACGGCCTTGGCTGCATGCTCTCCGACGCGATAAATTCGGCTACCGAATTTTCATCACCAGCAGCTGTCGTTGCCTTTGGAGTGGCGAACGATATCAACTGCTGCACTTTTGGGGTGGTCGGAGTCAGCTTGTCAGCATCGGCCGGTCGAGGGGCAGTCGGCACATGCAGATCCCGCGGAGTGACCTTTTTGCGCCTAGGAGACTCAGTCAGTAGTTTGAGACCACTGAACTGAGACTCCATGGCTAGGAGCCGATCGTACTGCTCTTTAAAGCCCACGGTCAGCTCCTTAAAGCCCTTTCGGGTCTGCCTCATAAATGCTGCCATCTCCCCTTCAACCGGACGGCATGCCTCACAGCTGTAATGCAAGCCATTTCTTTTGGAGATGGCATCACCCACGAGACCGGAGAACCCGGCGCATTTAGCGTGCACTACGTTATCGCATAGCCAGCAGGGGATACTCGGCTGGTCATGGGTGATCTGCTTCTTGCAGGTTTTCTTGGCACAGACAACTGCGTATTCCATTATAAGAAATATAAAAAAATAAAATTTCCAAACAAATATATATCAGACCAGTGTGCCAGATAAGCGATGAAAGCGCAATAAGAAAGAGAGAAGAGCGGTTTCTGCAGCTTCAGTTGAGAGAGAGAGAGAGCGCTACTACACAGAACGTATTGAGAGCGAGAGAGGAAGAACAGTTATGTTAGTTTGGGTAATAGGGAGAGAGTGATAAAAGCAATAGAGCAGAACAACTAGGTGAGAGCGGCAGATTTTGATTCTGTGTGTACTTACGAAAAGAAACAATAAAACACAATGACAACCGACACAGGAAAATAATTAAATTATGTCTAAAAACACAATTAAAGGGCGTGCACTCGCGTTTAAGGAGAAGCTCTAAGCAAGTAGGCAATTTATAGTTTATTTATATTGGTATGTTCAAAAAACACCGGCTGTTTATTAAAGATAATAGGCAGATAAGCGGAGCGCAAAACAAAAACACGTCAGACTTCTACAAAGAGAATCGAACGAATGCTTCTATTATTCACATAACTTAAGTTTTCTACAACTGGTTGTAATGAACTTTGCAGTTTTAAAAAGCTGACAAACATTTAAAAACATTTAAACATTTTTCAATATTAGAAAAAGTCATTTTGGGCGACAGCGGAAATGTCGTGTCGACTAGTGTTATTTATTGTATCATAGAGTATTAAATGAAGAAAATTTAGAATTTGCCTTTGAGTACTTAGAAAAGTCTGATTGCAAACCGGATTTTTTAAACTTCTTGTACATACGGGATTTTAAATTCTTTAGATTTATTAATCTCGGTGTGAACTAGATAGGACCAGAAAAATTTCTGGAGGGGGTGACTAAAGGAACATGCATGGGAAAGATGGAAAAAATAGAGCTATAGAATGCATTCGTGGCAGGCTCAATATTTCTGGAAATCGTCAAGGAATTACCAATCCATCTAAGATAGGGCAGTATTCAAGGAGAGGAAATAAGCCTTCTTGAAGCAATAGAGATTCGAAGGCTTAATAAACGACTTTATAGGGCTTGAAGATGGTAACATGAAATCAATTGAGAGTGTGGGATGGTATGGATCTTCAGGGAATGATAGAGGTGATCCTCGACATACCAACGTGCTCGAAGCATCGGTAGTGAAGACGAGATCAAGGGTCCTACACATGCTATTGCGTATGCCATTTACCTGGCCTAACGATGAATCGGACAGAGAATCGACGAAGTCATGCTGCATAAATGGGAACATTAAGTTTGAGTCATTGGATGGGGACCAAGTGACATTAGGGAGATTAAAGTCACCGAGGACAATAAGACGATCAGAATCACTAAGCTGAGACAAAACGGACTGGAGATGGGCAGCGTGAAGCAAATAAGTTGTGAATTCAGAGGACGGTGGGATGTAAGATCATGATATGAATAAATTAAAAGAACCCAGACGAATTTTAACTACGATAATTTCAATAGTGTTGAGCTCATCGATGGAAAAGAGTTGGGACGTCGGAACTAACAGCAATTAGGACGCCGCCACCTCGAGATGGTCGATCAGATCTACATATGTTAAAATTGTCTACAAAAATCTCGGAATCCGAGATTGAGGAATTGAGCCATGTTTCAGAGAAGGCGATAATGTCGGAATCAAAAGTTGCACTATCAGCATGTAATTTGGTGAGCTTACTGCACAGGCCACGTACATTCTGATAAGTGATCTTTAGAGGTAGGGAACAATTCAGTTTTTTGAAGTAGATGGAAAATCAGTAGAAGGTGTAGGAAGGATTCCCACCCGAGGAGCGGGTTGCGAAGATTGGAATCGACTATTGAAAATGTGACAGATAGTGTGTTCGGGCCAGAAAGAGGGTTTCAACATAGTCTTGACAAACTTCTCCGGAACAAGAATTTTAAAGGAGGAGGTTGTACAACCAATTAAAACCACAGTTACAACGATCAACGGTTATGGCAGAAATGGGTTTCATCTACACAACGACGCAGTACTTAGTCTGCTAAAACAACAACAACACATCGTTTGATTCTCTTTGTAGTGATCAGACGTGCCTAAACAGCCGTTGTTTTATGAAAATAACCTCTCAAAAATTCATAAATTAACCACCTACTATATTATCTATTCTTGATCGCGGGCGCCTGTTTACTGTGAAAAACATAATTTAAATTATTCTTGTTTGCATCGCCTGGCGAAGAGCAAAACGTAAAAAGTTTTTCTGAACTGATTCTATACGGTCTTGGTGTACGTTGTACTATGGCATCTAGTAGCATGATTTCCATCTCCGTGTTCCACTGCAACTTGCCGCCGCCTGCTCTTCTCTTATTTCATGCATTGTGTTCAAATATTAACAATAAAATTATTAAATTTTAAATATATATACGTATAAACTAAAACGTCCTGCTTCTTCCATTTTTTCTTTTTTTTTTGTTTTTTTGGCTGTCATTGCTTACATATTCGCAGTGAATGCCAATTTAAGTTGTGAATGCCAATTTTCCAAGTCGCATGTGAAAACCATCGGTGCTCTGTGTGCATAGGCTATAAGAGAACACCGAGATCATCAACCCGGGTAATTCTCTCAAGCGAACCACCGCAAAGGGTGTAAGAAACCAGAAATGCACTGGACCGATGAAGGTTAGGTTAGGTTACAGCGGCCGCCAGACTCACTGGGAGCCCAGCACACCTAGGCCGTTTCCGGCCCGTTGTGATACCGCGGGGGAATCTGCCCCATCTCGCATTGCGAGACCTATGGTCAACAGTTGTCCCAGCCTGCAGCTTTTATGAAATTAGCTATCTTCCTGGGACATATGGCGGACATTACCGAAATGTCTGAAATGAAGGGCAAGCCCAAGTGCTGTAGCCTTCTTCTGCTGAGAGCTGGTCATGAGCAGTACAAGTGTTCCACCGTTTCCTCCTCTTCCTCATCTCTGCAGCTACGGCAAAAATCATTGTATGGGGCGCCCAGTCTATTAGCATGGGTACCTATTAACCAGTGCCCCGTTAGGAAGCGAATGGCTGCGCTGCACCCTCGTCTGCCGAGCCTGCACAGCTCAGAGGTGCGCTTCCTATCTATGGTTGGCCATGTTTGCCGAGTTATACGACAACGTGGTACTGATTGCCACTTGTTGTCTGTTAGTTGCTTATATTGCTCCTTTATTATGAGCCTACATGTGGCCATCGGCATACGAGTACCCTCCTTGTCTTGGAGAAGGGGGGTTGTAGTGCCATGTCTGGCCAGCTCGTCTGCAATACAGTTGCCCTCGATGTCCCGGTGGCCCGGGACCCGTATAAGGCTGATGACAAATTGCTGAGCCATCTCGTGAAGAGATTTGCGGCAATCTGCAACGGTGGCCGAGTTTGCGGAGATCGCATTAAGCGATTTGATTGCGGCTTGGCTATCACTGTAGATATTTACGTGGGTTACCATGGCGGTAGTTTCCGGAAGGCAGTTTAAGGCTTCCTTGATCGCAATGACCTCCGCTTGGAAGACGCTGCAGTGATCAGGGAGTCTAAAGGAGTGCCTAATGTTTAGCTGTTCGGAGTATATACCTCCTCCGACTCTATTGTTCAGCTTTGATCCATCTGTGAAGATGTTTAGGGCCCTTTTTGGGCCTGGGGGTCCCTCACTCCACTCGTCTCTGTGGGGGATAATTGCATAGAAGAGGGTATCCGTGTATTCCCTTGGAACACAGTAGTCCGTTTTAGTAGGGACGGAAGTGCCGTTTAGAATTGAGGAGTGACCTGTGTGCTGTGGTGCCCATTGGTCGGAGTCTCTCAGTCGTATTGCAGCCATTAGTGCCCTTTCTTTTCCTGCGAGGGCAAGGCTTTGGAGGCACAGAATAGCATCTAGCGCGTCATTTGGAGTGGTACGAAGAGCTCCACTGATGCAAAGGGCGGCTGTTCGCTGAACCTTGTCGAGCTGTTTGGTGATCGTCCTTTTTGATAAGGCCGGCCACCACACAGTAACTCCGTAAAGAATTATCGGTCTTACTATGGCTTGGTATATCCATTGGACTATACTTGGGTTCATGCCCCATTTTAAGCCAATAGCTTTTTTGCAAGTGTAGAGGGCTATCGTGGCCTTCTTCACTCTGTCTTTGATGTTCAGGTTCCAGATTAGCTTTTTGTCGATTACTAACCCTAAGTAACTGGCACTGTCGCTAAAGGAGAGCCTGCATCCGTTTAGTGGAGGGGGTTTAGAGACGGAATCTTGTATTTGCTTGTAAATAGCACAAGTTCTGTCTTTGAGGGATTAACTCCAAGACCTCACGATTCTGTCCACCTTGACAGTTTCGCGAGCTTTGCGGTCATTAAGTCGCAGAGTGTTTGAGGGTATTTGCCCGAGAAGATAATTGCTACGTCGTCCGCGTATGCCACGACTTTGCAGCCCCCCCTTCCAGGTCACATAGAATCTTGTTGACTGCTATGTTCCATAGAAGGGGGGATAGGACACCACCTTGCGGTGTGCCTCTAGTGACATACTTTGTCTGAGTGGACGATCCCATCGATGATGTCACCGTCCTGCATGTGAGCAATTGATCAATGAGCATCACCAAGTGACGATCCACCCCAAGGTCAGTCAGCGCTTCCGTAATGGCACCCGGTATGACGTTGTTGAAAGCTCCCTCGATTTCTAGAAAAACGATTAGAGAGTATTCTTTGAGGTATAGTGATTTCTCTATCCCCGAAATTACTTCGTGAAGTGCCGTTTCCGTGGATTTTCCTTTCCGGTAGGCAAGCTGTGCTCGTGACAACAATTGAGAATTTATAGTTGTTCTCTGTTGTAGCCCGACTAGTCTCTCAAAGATTTTGAGATCGACTGATTGGTCTAAGGTCCTTTGGTGTCGAGTGCGAGGCTTTACCTGCTTTAGGGATGAAGACTATTTTTGCCTTAAGCCAAGCGTGTGGTATTCTCCCCACTACCAGTATCTTCTTAAAGATACATCGCAGCCAGTTGATGGCCGTGTCTTCGGCTTTTTGTAATTGGGCCGGAATGATCTGGTCCGGACCAGGGTATTTGAACGGATGGAAACTGTTTATTGCCCAGTTTATGTTCCGTTTTGAGAAGATATGCTTCATTGAGGTGATCGAACCCTCACTAGGGAAGTGAGTCGGTCCATTGATGGAGCACCCTGGAAAATGAGTGTCGAGTAGAATGTGCAGGAACTCCTCACTGGAGTTAGTCCACGTACCATAGCTTTTCTTTAGGTATCCCACCGAGGGGGTAGTTTTGGAGAGGATCTTGCGCAGTCTTGCAGCTTCCGACGTTACCTCGATTTCAGAACAAAATTTTTGCCACGAGGCCCTTTTTGCCTGTATAATTTCTTTTTTGTATAGGGCCAGACTATTTTTGTAATCTGCCCAGTGTTCTTCCTCGTTAGCGCTTTTGGCCCTATTGTTGGTTTAATGGGGATGCTGCCGTGAAAGCCGTGCTGTATGCTTTAGTGAACCTGTTCACTAGGCGATTTAGGTCATCCTCTGTGTTCAGGCAGATTGGTGCCTTGGAGGGAAGAAGTCACTCCATTACTGAGACATATTTTTCCCAGTTGGCTTTCCTAGGGTTAGCAAAGACAGTAAGTTTTGGGCTCTCGAGAGATAGTGTAGTCTCGATGTACCTGTGGTCCGAAAAGGAATGGTCCCCCAGAACTTTCCAGTTCGTTACTAAGTCTGACACCTTGTGAGACACTAGAGTTAGGTCAATTACCTCTTGTCTATTCTTAATTATAAACGTAGGATCATTGCCCCGATTGCAGATAAGAAGATTAGCGTTAAGGATGAAGCTGAATAATGACTCACCCCTTACATTCGTGTCCGAACTCCCCCATTGGGTGTGGTGGGCGTTGGCGTCGCAGCCTATTACAAGGCCTATATCCGACCTTTCGCTATCTCTGGTGAGCTTGCGAACTAGGTCACCGGGAGGATCGCTTTCCTCATGCGCCATGTAGGACGACATCAGCCTTATTTGGGAACCTTGTAGTTCAAGGCTTGCCGCTGTGTTGTCACCATTGCTAAAGTTGTGGAGCAGAAAGATATTTAAGTGCTTCCTTGCAAGAATGCAGGTACGTATTTTACCTTCTGTCTGAGCTACAATAAGCTTGTGCTCCTTCGTCGCTAATCCGCAGACCTTATCTCCTACTACCCAAGGCTCTTGGATCAGGACTACATCTGCTTCGCTCGCTTCCAAGAGGAGAATAAGGGATGCTGCGGATGCTGCTTTACAGTGGTGGAGATTTATCTGTAGGAGTCTTAGGGACATCGACAGAGTTCTCCACCACTGTGTTGTCGGCGTCTGAGACGTCCTCGATAGTGTCGTCGCGACACATCGCCTCGAACTCTCGCATCAGAGCCGTGTCGGAAGAGTAGCCGTCGTGGGCAGGCTCTGTGTCGTCATCGGGTGCTTCGATCTCCGAGGCAACGTCCTGCTTGACTGGGTTGTCGACAGGACGTGCCTCGGCCGCTGCATCCGACTTGTACACCCTGATGCTCACCGCACTAAAGCCAAAGTTTAATTCTCCGTTTTTGGCCTCAATTGGAGCTAGAGACTCCTTGTTGAGGACGAGCACCGCCTGGTGCATCGGGCCTTGTGTCGCCTCAACCTTTACTACCCTCCAATCGGAGGTGGGTAGCTCCGGGTTGCACCGCTGCAGCATTGTTAGGATGCGCTCAGGCTCCTTTATGGAGGCGGGCACCCAAACTCGCGCTCTGGGCCTACTGGGCACCTCGCTCCAGTCGACTGCGACAAGTTTCGCCCCTGGGTAAACCTCTCCGACTTGCGCTACCGCTGCTTTATAGAGCTGGACGGAGCGCTCGTCTTCGCAGGCTATAATCTTAATGCAGCCCTGATACCACCCCATGTCTTTACAGACTGGAGGGGGGCCGGGTTGCTTGTCCAGTACTTCAAAGCAGCGGTCGGCCAGTGCCGCTTCCACCCACTTCCACTAGTTCCTGGGGATCTTCGAGTCCGCTCTGCCTTTATCCAGGACGCCGATCAGCGTCCTCTCTTTGGCAATTTGCGCGAACGATACGTTCGGCAGCACTCTGGAGCGCTTTGGAGCCGGTCCAGGAGTCTCCTGTGAGCGCTGCCTTTTGGTTTGCGGGGCTGTCGTCTTCGGCGGGGCAACCCTCTTCGGTGCCTCTTTGCCAAAGTTGGGCAGCACCTTTGATGCCCATTCGACCTTTTTCCTCCACTGGTCGGTCGGGCTGGACATCGTGCTAGCATTTTGCCGACGGAGTATGTTGCCAGCACTCCTCCTCTCGGCATACGTGTACGCTTTGGCTTGGGCGCTAGTCGATGGCAACTCGCTCCCCGCAGCCTTACCAGCAGGCAGAGCAGCCGCAGGGTTGCAGAGCCACTCTGCCAAGGTATCAGCCTTGGTCGGCGATTTGCCACCCACCCCAGAACTGGGATGGGACCCCTTCAGGTTCGCCCTAGCGTCTTCCGCCGCGCTGGTTTTACCAGCTATATCACGGGTCAGGCCAGGCCTTTGGGCCGATGCCTTTCCCTGTATGGGATTGCTCCCAGTTGGCAGTTGGGGAGCGCCAGACTCATTTTTGTTTTTTGTTTAGTTTTATTTGTTCTCCATTATAAATCCCACGATTTGCAAAGAAAGGGGCGGTCCGTCCGGGCAGAGATTCACGTTGCCCGGATAAGGCATCATTAGAACAGGGGGCTGCCACGTCCCTGAGCCCTCCGTTAGCGACTGGGCTAGTTTTTATACCGGGCCCCCAGCCAGGCTGACTCTCGGCACGGGTCGAATAACACGCTTAGTCCGGCCCGGTGTGAGATGAGTGTGGGGGTAGGGATGTGGGTAGGTAATGTGTAGGGATGGGGTGTGTGTGAGCTACTTAAATGAGGCGGCACCACAAGCGCATCGTCAGTGTTGCTACTTCGCGAACACCCGCTGGCTGTCCGGGACTGCTTATTTCGGTGCCTTCCCTAGGGATGACCGCTTATTCGCAGCTGGCCTACCTCAAGAGGTAGGTCATTCGCTATCCGCAACCTGCGACCCGTCCGGTGGCCTCAGCTAGGCCCCCTCCGAGCCATCTCACATGCTCGTCAGACCAGATGGACCGATGAAAAGTCATTACTTTCCATTTTAAAGCATTTAGGTTAAATACATTTGCACAACACAATGACTGAAAGTTATCGAGATCGGATCACAACCTAGATTGAAAAGAAATGTGCTTATACAGGACACAGAGCTTAATATCATCCGCATACATAAGTACTTGAAAGTATGTTAATACAAAAGGCAGGTCACTTAGAAGGAGTGTAAAGAGTAAAGGGTTTAGATGGGTGCCCTGTGGCACACCCGGAGTCACCATAATTGGTGAGGACCGGCTGTTTTTCAAAAGAACTCTTTGAGACCTAGAACAAAGGTAGCTAGAGATCCATCCCAGGAGATTGGGCGGGAAGCCTAGAAGGTCAAGTTTTTGTGCTAGGAGAGAATGGCTTACAGAGTCGAACGCTTTACTAAATTTTTAAATTACTTTAAATTACCTTTAATGAAGGAGGTAAACTCCAATAAATTAGTAGTGGTTGATCTCCGCCCTATAAATACATGTTGAGCTGGAGATATAAGTGATCTGCATAGGTGCATGTGCGGAGTTAAAATTTTCTCAAACACTTTAGGAATAGCGGATAACTTAGATATACCTCTATAGTTCTTTGCATCAGACTTGCTACCTTTCTGATGGAGAGAAATTATAAAGGACTCCTTCCATATCGGGGGAAGCATGAACAATTTATGGACAGGGTGAATAGTTTAAGCCATGGGTCACACAGAGACTCGGCACAGTACCTGAGTACACAGCCGTGAACTCCGTCCGGACCCGGTGAAAACACCGGCTTTACTGTTCATAGATCATAAACCAACGAGCTTTAATTTAACAAAGGACTGACGACCTCGGTAAACTGTATGGATACGGCTGACCAGAGTAAACGTCCTGCAAAAAAGGTAGTTTGGAAAAAACAGGCAAAAAGATCGGCAAATGCCTGATCATTATCTGCCGACTTATTAAGGAAGGATAGCGACGATGGGTGTGCGGGCGTTACACGCTTACTGTTTACGAAGCTGAAGAACTATTTAGGGTCCTTAGAGAAACGTATCCTGCATCGAAATAGGTAGTTATTATAACATTGAGCGTTAAGAACTGAAAAGCCATTACATAACGAGAGAAGGAGGGATACAAAGCACAGATCAAGAAATCGACCGAAGGAATTCATGACATGGCTAACTTGATACAGACACAGGTCCATCAAGCCGTCAACAAAGCTATGACGTGACTTATGCACTAGGCTAGTTGACTCGTTTACCGAAGACCAGACAGTTCCAGGCCAGTTGAAGTCACCAATTACTATCATATGATTTTTACCTGATAGCGAGGAAGAAATAGCGGTTAAGGCGGACAAGTGCTGCTCGATAATTGCGATATCCGAAGAAGGTGGAATATACAGCAAGATATGAAAACTGAGAAAGCGGAAAAAATCAGTTTTACACACAGGAATTTTTCGCTGCTCTCTCTGATCATTATCCGCTATTGAGCTTGAGCTGGACCTGTATGGTAGGTTGTTTTGAAAACAGCTTCCTGAGTCTTGCCGTTTCAGGCACCTTCTCGATGTTGGAGCAGATGTTGTGCCTTGCGTATCTCTTTCTTATAGTTCCTAAATAGATTATAGTATTCCTCGTTTATAAACTCTTCGTTCGCTTGTGTGGCGAGCTTGAAAAATTCCTGAAGTTGTTTCTTAGTAGGGAGAGGTCCCGGTTCCACCAGAGTGGGTTAGTGCTCTTTTTCGTTTTTGAGATTGGGTATGATGCGCTGTAGGCATCTAGTAGATCCTTGGATAGAGACTCAAGGGACTTTTCTATGGCCTCCACAGATTTCAATGACTTCGCAAGCTTCGAGGTAACCGTATTTCTGAACTTTTCCCTGTTTGTGTTCTGGAGGTTCCTATAGACTGTTACCTTCGAAGTGTGTTTAAATTCTTAAACTGAATGTACTTATGATTTGAGAAGAATGGTTTTTCGAGGACTCTCCATTCAGATATTGCGGTACTCTTTCCCGTTACGAGAGTAAGATCTAGCACGTTTGATGAGGTGAGACCTACGTATGTGTATTCCTCCCCCACGTTTGCTACTTCAATATTAGTTGATAGTGTAAAGTCTAGGAGTGACTCAGGAGTGACTCACTCGGTCGTTGCTATTGGGGCTTCCCCACACACTGTGGTGGGCATTTGCGTCCGTACCAATGAGTAGTTGGCAGTCCTTGGAGTCGGCTTCTGTAACTAGACTCCTTAGCTCTTCAGGAGGTGCGGGCCCGTCGTGTGCCATATAGCGGGAGGCTACCAAGAGGCGCTTCTCCTCGCTTTCCAGCATCACCACTGGCAGGTCATCTGAGCTGTAACGAAATATAAAGTGAGCATTGATTCTCTTTTGTAGGAGTACGATGGTTCTGTTCCTGCTTGCTATATTGTGTAAAATGAGTTAAAATTTGAGGACTTTAGTCCGGCCCTGAGTTGCCTGATGCAATCCATGGCTCCCGGATCAGAGCTATGTCGACGGCCCCCTTGCTCCATTGCTATGAGGAGCTCCGCCAATGTTTTCTTACTCTTATGAAGGTTGAGCTGCAGCACACTCAGCGTCTTGGGTGACTGGCTCAGCTTCGCTCGATGGGTTGACAACCAGCGTTGGTTTCCAGACCCAAGTCTTTCTCCATCTCGCCTGCCTGTAGGATGTGAGCGTCTTTATCCCCGGGGTGGCGTTTCTTTAGACGCAGGTATACACTTCCTAAGCCCCACGCCATCTTCCAAAATCTGTGGTATTGGAGGTCCTCCGTTTCCTTGTTTATTTGGAGGATTACACACTGGTCTGCCCTCAATGGGTAATTGGCTCCCAGTGTGTAACACCTTCCAGTTTCCGGTGAGTATCTCCGGGCTCTGACGCTGTAGGTGCCTCAGCCCCCTGTCTCCTTGGATCACGATGGGGAAGTGTACCTTTGCCTTTGATAAAGACGGGATTAGCTCCCTGTCCACCACCTCCAGCTTAGCCTTCTCCCACATCGCGCCCAGTTGGCCGACAGTTAGAGTCAGGGTTATGGGGTCCTCCTCCATCCGTGCGAACAGTGCGCCCACTAGCCGAACGTGTACCAGTTTCCACTGAGCTGCTGTCATCTTCCCGTTCTCGTCGTTGCGGTCAATGAGCGCCACGATCAGATGTCGTTTGGCAGCTTTACTCACCGTCTTCGACTTCGGGAGTTTTTTGGGGGGGTTTGCCACTTTTGGCGGGGGGGCTGCGCACTTGGGCGAGCGTTGTCGCTTGCTCGCCGGAGTATCCCCGATGGCACTCTCGATCGAGCGTTGCCTCTTGTTGGCCAGCATCTCCTTCACCTTATTGGCATATTTCCCGATCGACGACCGGATTTGGGGCATCTGTGAAAAGTGGCGTCTACCGTTCTTCACGCGCTGTTCGGCCCAGGTTAGTCTAACTTTCTCCTCCTGGAAGATGATAGTTTTGCTGTGGAGCCGAGGGGCTGCCTTGTACTGCAAAAGGGCCTTCATCCCCTTCCTGGAACGCTTCGGCCCTTTCCCACGAAGAAGCTGTACCTGGTTCCGGCGAGCGGTGAAGTCTTTCTTGCTCCGTGTTGCTTATTGCCATCCGTGCGGCTCAGCTTGGAGTGAGGGATTGTTTTGGCAGTCGTACTATAGCTGACGTGGCCTGATCCCACCACGTCAGAGGTGTGACCGCTGGCGACACGCAAAGAGGATTGCTTCTCCGCGTGCCCGTCGGTGGTAGCAGACACGCACTTTACCGACGTTTGGGCTGACATCCCTGCCCGTGGTTTCTCATTCTTACTCTCCATATTTAGCCCGAAGTTGCATGGTGGTTGTTTTTTTCAGGGGGATTACCCCCTAGCGTTTTATGCCTAGCCGACAGGCACCTCTTGCCATGGCCCTGATCCAGCTCTCACGACTCGAGAACAAGAAGACGCCGGCTCGTTGCATTAGCTACACACTGAATTGCCCTCGACGGGGCAAACGACAATGCACTACCTTCGTCCGGGGTAAAGAAAGATGGAGTCAAAAACTGCGTGCAAGACAAGGGATGTACATTTTTAAGGAGAGAAGAAGATAAATAAGAATAATAAAAGCAGTTGAGGCAAGAGCATATCTTTGGCGAATTATCGAAAAGGGACATTTCGACCATATTTCGGTCAAAAGTACATGAGAAAGTGTTGGTGCCGAGTTAAATAAGGAAGGTAACATACATGTACTGTAATACTGTAATACTGTAATATACTTACAGTTATTAAAATAATTATGACTTAGAGAGAATGAATGTAAGACGGCCTAGACATCTCTACGGGACT
The DNA here is from genome assembly GCA_037356375.1 of Drosophila affinis. Lineage (NCBI taxonomy): Eukaryota > Metazoa > Arthropoda > Insecta > Diptera > Drosophilidae > Drosophila > Drosophila affinis. Next base: position 22,604,103 of record JAZHFB010000003.1, read on the forward strand.
CTGTGCAAAAAGTGGGTCAGCCGATGGTTTTAGCTTGCTTCGGCCGGGGTATGCTCTCCGCGCCGGGGTTCACAGAAATTTGATTTTGATTAGTTTTAAGGAGTATAAGAAGATTGTGTCTTTATTATTCTTAGTATTAAAACTGGTGTATTTAGATGGGCAGCCTTCCTTAGTCCCGGCGGTGAAGACCGGGAAGTATTTCAGGGGTGTACTCAAAGAGGACGAAGTGTTACAGGGGTAGAACCAAAGACAATATAAACACTAAGATGTCCAACGCTCATAAAATGCTGTTTTGTAGGGAGGGTTGTTTTTATGAAGAGCGCTATCTCGCTCGCATGAACTCCAGTGCGCTCGCAGATCTCAAAATAGAATGAGCTTGCTTGCATGAGTACACACGGAACTGTAAGTAGACATGTGTGTGTACGTGTGCGGAGCTGCCGAAATTGCCAGCAAAATACTTTTGAGAAGATTTCTTGAGCTACAAATTTATTAGCTGAGTGTTGCTTATTGACGCACATATATCTGATATACATTTTGCATTTGTATATATTTATATTCGTTCATTATATTCGTTTATAGTACGTTAAACAAAATTAGCATATAAGGGATATACAAAATATAAAATTTTTTGTATTTTGGGCAGGCTTCATCAGAAAATCATGATCTCCATTCAATTCTAAAGTAATGGATGTTTTCTTCGACAGCGGTGTCGTCAACAACCAATTCAAATAAGCTGCTCTACAATATGTGCACACAACAGTTAAAGCTTAGCCTCACGTACAGAACGTGTACCACAAAAGCGCTCTCTGTCTCTTCGTCTATCTATTTTTTTTTTTTTCCAGGTGGAATACTTTAAATTCCAGCCCGTCAGGAATCGAGCTGAGCATTTTGTATGGCGCGGCACATCTTAGTGTTTATATTGTCCTTGGTAAAACCACTAACCATACAGTATATAGATGGGACACTTCCCTGCAGTATCAGCCGTGATCGATAACGAGTGTCAACGACAATGTCATCTAGGCGTTGACGCCCGCTGAACCGAACCCTTTATTTTCTCTCTGTTTACTTCTTTTCCGCGCTATCGCAATAGATCGACTTTGCCGATCGTGCAAAGTATTAGACAATTTGGGTTTTTTTCTTTTCCTCTCTTTTGCGCCTGCGTTGGCAGAGCATTCTTGTTTTGTTCGTTGGAAGCGAAAATGCAGTGATTTAGTGAAAAATATCTACATAAACTATTTATTATTACCAGGTAATTGTTGAAATAAACAAAATATGATGTACGCGTGGGAAATAATGAAAATATCAGTTGTATATAATGTGAAATTTGTGAAATTCTGACAAAACTGAGTTCAATGTATCACTGCATTCACATTGTATTTATTTATGCTTCTTTTAGGATCTTTAATTTTTGTGTCCTTAGTGTTTGAGATGCCAAGCCTTTTTGGCACTTATTTTTATCCAAAATAATAACGAGAGTGTTTCCAAGTTTAATGCTGTTTATTTATACCGGCGGCTGCTAGCGGAAGCCGATTGCTTGCTCTTAGCACAACCAGATAAATGTACATATATGTGTAAACGAGATCCAAATGCAACCAATGCGCAGAGAGGTTAGCAGATTACTGAAATTAGCACCGTCGGCTAATCAAAGCTAGAGCCGAGGCGGCGGCTGCAGAGCGCCCTTTACAGAGGGAGAGCGCAGCAGCGCTGCCGAACGTGGGCGTTTACAGTGCATTGAATATTGTATTGTATTAAGTTTGGCCTGTTGATTAGCGGCTGGCCCGAACATACTCCCCCCGTTTGAAACCAGTCTTTCAACAGACTCCTTGAGGGGCAGTACACATAGCCGTGTAACGGCCCTTCTGATGGTTCCTGTGGCAGTCTTCAAATCATTGGAGGAAAATTCTCGTCCTTAATCAGAACGAGATCGTTTACGCAAAGATTTTGGGTGGGAGTCCGCCATTTCGACCGCTTTTGCAACAGAGTTAGATACTCTTCGCGCCAGAGGCTCCAAAATATCTGATGCAGTTGAGTGACCCGTTGCCAGCCATCCAGACGATTATAGTTCAGCTTCGTCAGATCGGGCTCGAGGATTGCTTCGTGTGGACCGCCTAAAAGCAGATGAGCAGGAGTCAGGACATCTAAATCAGCAGGATTTTCTGAAAGCGAGAGCAACGGGCGAGAATTAAAAATTGCCGTGATCTGGCAGATCATAGTGCGCAGCTCGACGAAGTGAAGTACAGAGGGCCCAACTGAGCGGTACAGGTGATGCTTTGCTGTCTTCACGGCCGCTTCCCACAAGCCGCCAAAGTGGGATGAAGCGCCAGTCGATCGAGTCCGCCAAGCAGGATTCATGGACCTCCTTCATATGCGAGCCGCTCATAAGTAGTTTCTTGAGCTCCAAAAGCTCGTTCTTCGCGCCAACGAAGTTTGTCGCATTGTCAGACCAAATTTGACTTGGCCTTCCTCGCGTGGAAGTGAAACGCTTCTATGCGAAACGATCTATACAAAAAGGGCCCACAGTAATCCACTCCAGTGACTTGAAAAGGAATCTCCCATGATGTGCTGAACCATGCGCGGCCTAGTCCTGAAGCATCTCACACACTTGCTGACTACCTTTGATACTGCCTTGATTCCGCCAATGGGCCAATATTCCAGACGAATTTTGGCAAGTAGTGCGCGAGGTCCAGCATGAAGGTTCCTTTCGTGATATAACCTTATCAGCGCACAAGTTATGGGATGTCCCTTTGGCAGAATAAGAGGGTGCTGAGCATCAAATCCCAGAGATGAGTTTCCAAGACGACCTCCAACTCTTAGTAATCCATACTGATCGATAAACGGAGAGAGTGAGCTGATTGAACTGGATCTCCTGACTTGACCATTGCGTTGAATCTCTCTTATATCCATATACAAAATAGCCAGTTGAATATGCCGGATCAGAAGATGCGTTCCTTGCCGAATATCCGAAACGGTGAGTCCAGAATGCCGAAGACGATAAATAAATTTATGCATGTAAGCGAACGTGCGCTGCATGCCGAAGAATGAATTTGCAAATTTGCATTCTGACGTGAGATCGACATGTGGAGACGCGATCAGCAATACACGCTTGTGAACCTCTGCCGTTGCTGCTTCAGGAACAGGAGGCACAGGCCACTCTTCCTTGGAGCCTACCAAAAATGATGGTCCGTGAAACCACAGCTCTGACTGGATAAGTTGATGGGGAAGCGAGCCCCTAGAAAGAACGTCAGCAGGATTTAATGATGTGGGAATATAGCGCCATTCCATGCCCGCCGTCAACTCCTGAATTGCTGCCACTCGATTTGCCACGAAGACTTCAAATTTGGCTGGCTCATCCCGTATCCAAGATAATGCTGTCGATGAATCGGACCAGCAATAAAATCGACCTGTAAAACTTCCAATATCCTTCAAATTATTCATTAGTTTTGCAAGCAAATGGGCTCCACTTAATTCCAACTTGGGAATCGATAAGGTTTTTAGTGGCGCCACTCGAGACTTTGAGCACAAGATATTGCTCGACAACTGCCCTTCCCTGGACACCACATATATGCAAACGCCATATGCTTCAATACTGGCGTCACAAAATCCGTTAAGTTCGATTACCGTATTAGAAGGATGAACAACGCGAGGAAATGATATCCGCGTGATACTTGACAAACTGTTTCTCAAGTCCATCCAAGATGAATGCAACGCTGAGGGTAGGCTTTCATCCCAATCCAAATTTTCTCTCCAAAGCTGCTGAAGGAAGATTTTGCACCTGACAATAACGGGCTTTATCAATCCAAGAGGGTCGTAGAAACGAGCAGTCGTAGACAAAACCGATCGCTTGGAGGGCTTCAAATTTGTGTCCAGCGCGGACAAGGCAAAAAGCAGCTGATCTGATGCAGGGTCCCATGCTAAGCCAAGAGTTTTCGTTATGTCACCTCCATCATGAAACCTTAAGTATTTCTCTATGTCCTCTTCAGGCGTTCCTTCAAGTACATCCTGATGGCTAGAGCACCATTTCCTGAGCTTAAAATTACCGCAAGACAATATGGCGGAGGTTTGATGCATCTTTTCCATGACCTCAGCGACAGAGCTGCCGCCCGAGATGAGATCATCCACGTAAAAATTCTGCTGCAGAGCAGCTGAGCCAAGAGGGTAGGACTCACCCTCGTCAATGGCCACCTGCTGTATTGCGCGAACTGCTAACAATGATGCAGCCCTAGTGCTATATTTGACGGTGTCTAATATGTAGACCTGAACTCGCCGCGACAGAATCTCGCCATAGAATGCACTGATAGTACTTGTAGGTAAGGACACTCGTACGCAGCGATACATATTACAAATGTCCCCAGATTTAGTATGCTGAATAATGCAGGCTGAATAACAGGGCCTGTCATCATCGTATCATTTAGGGAACATCCAGTTGATGTAGCTGCCGAACCATCGAAAACGACACGAAGCTTTGTCATCGTACTATCCTCCTTCAAGACACAGTGATGAGGCAAGAAATATCTGCAGAGACTTCGAGAATCAGGGTTGACTGGGGACATATGCTTCAACTCAATATACTCCCTCATAAAGGCAGAGTACCGCTCTTTGAGTGTAGTATCTCGATCCAACTTTCGCTCCAAATTGATGAATCGACGATGCGCCTGAGTGTAAGATTCCCCTAAGCGATCGCCATTATCCTTTAACGGGAGACGAACTGAATACTCCCCTGATGGCAAACGTGAGAAGTGGTCTACGAAATGCGCTTCTCAATCTAATTCTTCCTTGGTATTCAAAACGGCGTCCGCACAAGTCTCGTTCTCCCAAAACATACGAAGAGTTTTGCCCAACCTTGTATCCATGCTAGCTTCCGAATCTGGAGAATTGTGCGTTGCAAAGAGCGCCGAGCGTGCTACCCTTTGTCCACCACCAGATACGATCCACCCAAGTCGGGTCTTCTGCAGAAGAGGCAGGCCATCGATGAGTTTGATTTGCCCTACGCAGAGGAGATCATAGAAAATGCTGGCACCATTGAGAAGATCCACTCGCTGAGGGTTGAAAAATGCAGGATCAGCAAGCTGAATATTTGATGGAATATTCCAATCGGCTACATTGACTGCCAGACTTGGTTGACAATCGGTGATCGTAGGAGCTATAAGAGCAGTAAGCGTAGTTGTATAGTCAGCTATGATAGAATGCTTACAGAGTCCTGAGTGGCAGAAATAGCGTCCGGTTGGAGCGTTAGATCTGGAGGAGAAAGATCTGGGGAGCCTTGAGTTGTGGACTGTAGATTCTCGAAATGCAACCAACTATGATGCCGCCCACCGCATACTCGACATTTTCCACTGTTGCATGCACGAGTCTGATGCCACGCTTTCAGGAAATTAAAACAGAGGGAAAGCTTCTTCACTTCTTTGTGGCGCAGCAACGGAGACAAATTCCCGAATATCTTGCAGGAATATATACCATGTCCCGCTGAATGGCAAAAACTGCATCCAGACGAGTCGGTGGAAGAATTGGAAGCAACAAAAGTTTTCTTAAAATGAGAATTATGGGTTTTTTCCTAAGAGCTTCTAGCGGGCGCCGCAGTAGCGTATTCCAAGGTCTCCATTTTCTGGCAGCGCTTCTCCAAGTATTCATAAAAATCCTTTGCTGTAGGTATGGCATCCGACGACAGGTGTTCTTCCCATTTCATTTGCGTCTTAGCGTCCAACTTCTGCAGCAGCAGGTTAATTATCATACAGTGGGATATCTCCAAATCCGTTCCTAATGTTTGCAAAGCACGCATATGCAAATTGACTGCATCCGAAAACTCCCGAAGCCTTTTAGGAGATGGCGAATCTACTCTCTTGAGCCCAAGAATCTTCTTGATGTGTGCCTGAAAAACAAGTCGCTTGTTACTAAAACATTTGTTAAGTATATCATAAGTATATTACAGTGCATTGAATATTGTATTGTATTAAGTTAGGCCTGTTGATTAGCGGCTTGCCCGAACATATAGTATGGATTAAAAGAAGAATAAAGCAATATATAATGTAAGTGCATTATCTGCGGTGGGCCCGAAATTTCAATTTTAAGCAGTCCAACAACAAAAAAAGAACAGCAACCCTTGCATGCGAGGCCTGAGTTAAGCAAGCACTGATCTACAGTGAGCATTTCTTTTTGTTTAAGCTGGGTATCCAGCACCGCGGAAACTAAAAATTACTGCCAAACTTCATATAAAAAAAGCTAGGCCAGGAATTTTTCGTTTATGTTTTCCGGGCCTCAGTATCCAGCAACGTAAACAAAATCCACGAATTCTTATCGATAGTATGGATATCCACACGAATGTGGACTGTGAGAACAGCTGAAAACGCCAGGAAAATAGATGTGCCTATTATTACTGAAGTCAAAGTGCAAGGTGGGAGAAAAATCTGTGCGCAAAACCAAAAAGAGATTGTGAGGAATCAATATTCCTCACAAGACGCTGGTAGAGGATGCGGCGAAATGGCCAGAGAAGAGCGCGACTTTTCCCGTTAGGCGAGAGGAGGGAGCGGGCCTCGCTCCCGGAACAGGGAAACGGCGGAATTGGGCCAGCGGCGGGTCCAAGAGCCGAGGACCGGGAGGCGCCATGTGGATCCCATGTAGGCCATGTAGATCCCATGTAGCCCATGGGGATTCCATGTAGGCCATGTAATTCCATGTAGGCCATGTAATTCCATGTAGGCCATGTAAGTCCATGTAGGCCATGTAGGCCGATCCCGGTGCGGAAGGCTTGGGATGACGAAGCGGCCGATGGAAAATTACCCAGGGAAAAGAACCGTTGCGGATAGGCGGCGACGCGGACGCTGTGCCGCAGGGAGCCTATAAGAGGAGGTCCGCGACAGTGAATCCGGACAGTCAAGTGCGGGAACCAAGTGTGTCACCAAGTGAACGAGTGAAAACCGAAGTAGTGCAACCAAGAGGAACTACGGCTACCAGTGAAGACTACAGAGACGTGCACGGCAATCAAAACCCAGAAACTCACCGCGTAAAGGTGAGATCATTGGCCAGGTGAACCCATTGCGTGCGGAGCTGTGTGAGCGGCGGACGAGGCGGTAGCCCAGTCAGAACCCCCCACAGCCGTAGCCCAACGGAGCTACACCTGCGATCAGCCTCAACAACGGTGGAGTCGGGTATTGCGCCACATAACACACGCAGGCAGCCGCGCTACGGTGAGAGGAGTTACGATATACTTAGCACTTAGAAATACCATAGCCGTAAGATATACCTAAGATACTCAATAAAGAACCGCTATTCAGACCACAATCCACCCAACGCATTTCTTGCTTGTCGCCGAGGCAACAAATAAATTCGTTGCATCGATCCACCGACCGCTGAGCCAGCTCTGCTGAATCAGACGGACACAAAAAACGGTTCGTTACAACTGGCGCCCAACGTGGGGCCTCAAGACAAGCAAGGAAAGGAGAGTGCATTGGGAAGGACGGTGCTGAGCGGGGTATCAAGAGGAGTATCAAGATGAAGAGCCGGCAGTGGATTCATTCGCTGAGGAAGGAGGAGCTGATGCAGTGCGCCAAGGCATGCGGGCTGCAGTTGGAGGGCTCCGTGGATGAGATGCGGAAGGCGTTTAAGGGCTGGGTCGAGAAGCATGGGACGGAACCGGAGTTTGCCGACGTGATCGAGACGTGGGAGCTGAAAACGGGCAGGATCTCGCCGGCGGTGCAGCCTGAGGATAAGGAAGGTGCATATGAACGCCTGATGCCGCGGGGAGGTGCAGAGCGATCGACGCTATGGAAAACGCCGTCAAAATTTCAGGAGGAACTGATAGCGAGCCTGGCGGTCCCACTAAAAATCCAGACACCCAGTCGGCAGCGGGCCGGTAGTGGGGAGGGACCGGCCGGGTCGGAAGCCCGGGAACAAAACGCGCGTCGAGTGGAGTACGAGAGGACGGAGGAGGATCGACGATGGCCCCAGGAAGAGGCCGCGAGACAGCCACGAGTCAATTCGGCCGTCGTGGCAAAACAGGTGAGAGAGTGGTCATTCCGTTTCGACGGGACGGAAAAGCCACTCGAGTTCCTGGAGCAGGTGGAATGGTCGGCCGACATGTACGGGTTGGATGTGGACCAGATACCAAGGGCGATGCCGGAACTGCTAAAAGGGCGAGCGCTGATGTGGTTCCTCGCTAACAATAGGCAGTGGCAGACGTGGAGGTCGTTCGTGCAAAGCTTCCAGGACTACTTCTTGCCAAGGGACTACTTTGAAAAGTTGCTCCAAGAGGTGAGGAATCGCAAGCAGAAGTGGGGGGAATCCTTCAAGGACTACATGGTGGACATGCAGACCCTCATGCGTCCCCTCAAGCGCACTCCGGAACAACAAGCAGAGGCCATCCGGGAGAATGGCGTGCCGGATTTGCGGATTTTTATGCGGCCGCACCGGTGTCGGGATTTGGACGAGATGATGAAGTTGGCGGACGAATTCGAAGCCCTGGAAAGAGATCGGGCGGAATTCCAAAAGGAAAGCCCGTCAGGCCGGGCCAGGGCAGCCAATCCTTTCACGCGTACGACGTCGACGGAGGTATGCCGGCGGTGTAGAGACGACCCGACAACCGGCTTCAACCCGAAACCATCGGTAACGCCTAGCGACCACCAAATGGAAACCAATGTGGTGGGGGGATATGTGCTGAACCCCGAGAACGCGTGCCGCCGGTGTGGAAGCAATAGACACTGGTCCCAGGCATGCACGGGCCGGCCATTGACGTTCTGCTGGAGATGCGGCAAGGTGGGGGTACCGACCTGGCAATGCTGTAAGCCCGCGGGAAACGCACCGCGACCCAAGCCGCGGAGGGCCGTGCCCGGGTCGCAATTAGAGGCCCCGAGGTCCGAAGACACTCGAGAGAGGCACACGTCGGCCTAGTCGGTGGACTGACCGATGAGGAAGTGCAGCTTTCCGCCCTGGTAAGCATCGCCGGGCGAGAGTGGAAGGCCACGGTGGACACAGGAGCGACGAGTAGCTTTGTTAGCTGCGAATTGGCGGACAAGCTGCGAGGAGTTGGAGTGGAGACGAGAACTCGCAAGAGGGTGCGACTGGCGGACGGACACAGCCAGGAGATCAACTCTCAGCTCGAGGTAGAGGTGGCGTTCGGGAATAAGGCGATCGCAATGACGCTCCTCATATTGCCCGGAGTTATTGACGAGCTGGTCCTGGGGTGGGACTTTATAGCCGCAGTCGGAGCAGAGGTGACCTGTGCGGGGCACAGGGTGGTGATCCCTGCGAGAGGTCGACGGAACAGGCGGTTGGAAGAGAAGCTGTCAGTGGCGGTGCTGGCCACGGAGGAAGCCCCAGAGACGGAAAGCGAGTCAACTCCGGCGGCCGGCGAAATGAGCGGCATGGGGAGTGGCAGGCACAGTGGAAAATACCAGGAGACAACGGATGAGGAGTTCTTGGACAAGGAACTAGAAGAATTCCGGAAGATGGAGGGAGTGTCCCAGGTGGCAGTTCATTCCATCACCATGAAGGACGCTGAGCCGGTCAAGCAGCGGTACTATCCCAAGAATCCCAAGATGCAGGCCGAAATCAACCAACAGGTGGACGAGCTGTTGAAAACGGGACGCATTGAACCGTCGAGGAGCCCGTACAGCTCGCCCATCGTGATGGTCAAGAAGAAGACGGGAAAATGGAGGTTGTGTGTGGATTTCCGCCAAATAAATGCGAAATCAATTAAAGACGCGTACCCGATGCCGAGAATAGACTACATCCTGGACCAGCTCAGAGAGGCGCGGTTCATCAGCAGTCTGGACCTAAAGGACGGGTATTGGCAGATACCACTGGGAAAAAACAGCCGGCAGTATACCGCCTTCACGGTGCCGGGAAAAGGACTGTTTCAGTGGAAGGTGATGCCGTTCGGGTTGCACTCGGCGTCGGCGACGTTCCAGAGGGCGTTGGACCAAGTAATCGGGCCGGAAATGATGCCTCACGCGTTCGCCTATCAAGACGATATAATAGTCATCGGACGGACGAGGGAGGAACATCGGCGGAATCTGGAAGAGGTGTTTCGGAGACTCAAGAAGGCCAACCTGCGCCTGAATGTGGACAAGTGCCAATTCTTCCGGACGGAGCTCCGGTATCTGGGACATTTGGTGACAGGAGAGGGAATATGTACCGACCCCGAGAAGGTGGCGGCCATTGCGGAGCTTCAGCCGCCGACGAATGTCAAGGAGCTACGGCAATATTTGGGCGTAGCCTCCTGGTATCGGAGATTCGTGGACGGATTTGCCACGTTGGTGCAGCCTCTCAGCGCTTTACTTAAGAAGAAGGCGAAGTGGGAGTGGACGCCCGAAAGGCAGCAGGCATTTGAGGCTGTGAAGGGCCGGTTGGTGGCGGACCCGGTTCTGGCCTGTCCCGATTTCTCCAGGAGATTCGTACTCCAGACGGACGCCAGCGATTACGGACTGGGGGCCATCTTGACTCAGGAGACCGAAGAGGGCGAGAGGGTCATCTCATATGCCAGCCGGACTCTGAATGCAGCCGAAAAGAACTATTCGGCGACGGAGAAAGAATGCCTGGCGATTGTGTGGGCGGTCCGAAAGCTGAAGCCGTATTTGGAAGGGTACCACTTTAAGGTGGTCACCGACCATATGGCATTAAAGTGGTTGAACAGTATAGAGAGCCCCACAGGAAGGATTGCGAGATGGGCGCTGGAGCTCCAGCAATACGACTTCGAGATTGCATACAGGAAAGGGCAGCTGAACATCGTGGCGGACGCACTATCTCGGCAGCCAGTGACGGAGCGGTGCAGGAGGATGACCGAGGAAAAGGCCAGCCCGGAGCGGGGTACCGAGTGTACATGGCTGAAGAAGATAGAGGAGAGGATGGAAAAAGAGCCGTTGAAGTATCCCGACTACGTAAAAGAGGCGGGCCGGATATACCGACACATACCCCACCGAGCAGGAGACGAAGAGGTGGCGTCGTGGAAGCTTTGCGTCCCACGGGATCTCCGGGAGCGGGTCATGAGGGAGAACCACAGCATCCCAGAAGCTGGTCACGCGGGAAGCCGGAAGACGGCAACGAGAATAGCGGCTAGATATTACTGGCCCGGAATGCACCGCGACGTAAGAAGGTTCGTGAGGAAGTGCGAAACGTGCATGCGCTTCAAGCCGTGTCAGCGTCAGGCAGCCGGAAAAATGCTGACGCAGGTCCCCGAAGAGCCGTGGGCGACGGTTTGTGCAGACTTCGTAGGACCATTACCACGGTCAAAGCATGGAAACGCCATGCTGTTGGTGCTGGTGGATCGATTTTCAAAATGGACCGAGCTAGTGCCGTTGAGAAAGGCCACTGCAGAGGCATTAACGAAGGCCTTCCGGGAAAGGATTATAGCCCGGTTCGGGGTGCCGAAGGTGGTGGTCACCGACAATGGGGTCCAATTTACCAGCAGGGCCTTCCAACGGTTCCTGGAACACAGCGGGGTGCGGCACCAGTTCACGGCACCGTACACCCCACAGGAGAACCCAACGGAGAGAACCAACCGGACGGTGAAGACCATGATAGCCCAATTCACCGAAGGGGACCAGAGGTGCTGGGATGAAAGGTGGCCGGAGCTGATGTTGGCGGTGAACTCGGCGGTATCAGAATCAACGGGATACTCGCCAGCGTTCATCGTGCAAGGAAGAGAACCGAGGCTGCCAAACGCGTTGTACGACGAGGAGACACTTGGCACGGGGCAAGAAACCCACACACCGGACGAAAACGCGACCAAGTTGCGGGAGTTGTTCCAGTTGGTGCGACGCAACTTGGAACGGGTGGCCCAGGATCAGGCAAGGCATTATAACCTGCGAAGGAGATCCTGGAAACCTAGAATAGGAGAGGTAGTGTGGGCCAAAATGCATCATTTATCGAACGCAGTGGAGGGCTTCGCGGCGAAACTGGCACCGAGGTATGACGGGCCGTATCGGGTGGTGGACTTCACCTCGCCGGTGATATGCAGGGTAAGGAAGGAGGGCGATAAGCAGGCGCGGACAGTCCACATCGCCGACTTGAAGCCGCAAGCGGAGGAAGGGGCGACGGAGGAGCGTAGAGACACGGCGAAGGACGCAGAGGAGCTGTAGGCTGAGTCCGGCTACCAGCGGGAAGGACCGACTCCAGGAAGTGGCACGCAGGACACGGGGTGGAGCCGGCACCACCACGAGGGAGGCGCGCGGAGTCAAAAACTACGGGAGGACAATTCCCAATTGGAATCGCGAACGACCGCTGGCAGTGATGGTTCTGAAAAAGGAAAGGTGCGAATTAATCAAGGTTCAACAGGAGACTAAGACTTACCTGTCGGCCAGAACAGGCATCGGCCGGTCTCCGGTCGGGAAGATGTCCGAGCGGACAGGTGGGGTTCGAAAGATGAGTCGGGGGAACGAGCCAAGAGGTCCGGGTTCATGGTCCAGGATACGTTGGCCATCTCTAACCGTCGGGTTCGGCCGGGCAGAAGGCTCGCCCATGCGCCGCTTGTCGGCCGGGGAGTCGGATGATCCTCGGGTCCGGGGCGGCTGCATGGGGCAGAAGTTACGCCAGAAGCCGAACTGAAGGCCGGGAGGAGAAGGCGAGCCAGGGTCGTACCGCCGGGTGCATCCGGGCGGAAGATCGATTGATCTCATAGCTCCGGGAAATTTCGGCGGTCGACATCCGGGACCAGGGACGCAGGACGGGCTGTAGGAAGAAGAAATTAGTGGTTGAAGGACTCGGACCTCGATACTCACCTGGGTTGCCGGGGGTTGGAACGGACCGGGACCGGCGCGGATTTAAAAAAAAAAAAAAAAAAAAAAAAAAAAAACATATATATATAAACTAAAGGAAAAAGGAAAATAATAATTATTAAATAAAAAAAAAAAAAAAAAAAAAAAAAAAAAAAAAAAAAGAAAAAAAGAGGTAGGGAATATGATATTCGACACGAACAGCCAGAATCGGCCAGGAAAACGGTGGTGCCGGAGAGAAAAAGGGTATCACGGCAAACAACAGAGAGGAAAGCAACGGGATCATGCGAGAAGAATAGAGGTAAGTACCGTACGATGGGACGATGGAAATGCAGCGGAATTCCACCGGCCGGGTGGAAGATTGTTGGAACCATCGATCACTTTGTCGCCGTAGTCGCAGAGAACAACACGTGTTTGAGGAAGTTAAAAAAAAAAAATAATAATGTTGAAAACGGAGCAGGTAAAAAAAATGGTGAAAGAGCAGGGCGGTGAAAACGTCAAGAAGGAGCGCATATTCAAATACGTGGAGGAGCAGAACGGAAGAATAGAGGCCCGAGCCCACCGCCAGCGACGGGCGGAGCCTTCGCGTGGAGAGCGGTGGACTCAGGGCGAGACTCCGGAGCTCGAGCTGATGGCGTCGTCGCTCGACGGGTCATCATGGTCCCCACGGGCGACGCCGACGCCGGAGGTGTCGGAAGGAACCGCGGAGGAAGGAGACAGCGACGACGTCGTGTGTGTGGCCACGGCGCCGGCATTTACGCGCGCGGAAAAGAAGGCGCTGTTGGAGTCGCAGCGGAGACGGGCGCCAACGCAGTCACCGTCGGAGCAGCCGCCGGTAGAGCACACGCGGCCGGCATCGAAGCCAAGGCCATCGGTCCCGTCGCCGGCAGTGGAGGCCGCACGACCGACGGCAAAGCCCCCGGCGAAGGCGTCGAAGCCAGCGGAGGCGCCGGCCAAATTGGCGTCAAAGCCGGCGAAGGCGTCGAAGCCAGCGGAGGCGTCGGCCAAGTTGGCGTCGATGCAGGCGAAGGTCGCCAGCCCGGCAGAGGCGACGGCAAAGCCACCGGCGAAGGCGTCGAAGCCAGCGGAGGCGTCGGCCAAATTGGCGTCAAAGCCAGCGAAGGCGGAATTAACGCAAGCGGAGCGAGAAGAGGACAAGGCGTTTGTCCGGAGCATGCTGGAGGTTCTCGTGCGGGAGAGAAGAGAGCAACGACGGAAGGAAGCGCAACGTCGGGAAGAAGAAGCGCGGCGTCGGGAAGAGGAGGCGCGGCGTCGGGAAGAGGAGGCACGGCGACGTCGAGAGGAAGAGGCGCGGCGGGAAGAGGTGGAGGCGCGTCGACAGAAGGAGGAAAGGCGGCGGCAACGGCGGAAGGAGGACGACCGGCGGCGCGAGGAAGACCGCGAGCGCAGGAGGACCCGAGGCGAAACCGGCAACCACGAGGGTGCAAAGCGAAAGGCTCGCGAGCAGCGCAGACGGCGATCGGAGGCGCGAGCAGCTAGCGAGGACGAGGCGCCGCCGCCGCCAAAGGTTGCGCGGGGGAAAACGCCAGCGGAGAAGTGCGGAGGCGGGCACCGGCACGCCCAGCCACCGACACAGCCGCAGCCGCAGCCGGAATCTCAGCTGCCAGAGCCTCAGGCGCCGACGCAGCCGCAGTCGCCATCGCAGCCAGAACCTCAGCTGCCAGAGCCTCAGCCGCGGACTCGGCCGCAGTCGCAGCCGCGGTCACAGCCACGGGCGCCAACGCAGCCACCGTCGCAGCCACCGTCGCCACAGCAGTCACAGCCGCGGTCACAGCTACAGGCGCCAACGCAGCCGCCGTTACCGTCGCAGCCGCAGCCAGAATCCCAGTTGCCAGAGCATCGGGCGCCGACGCGGCCGCCGTCGTTGCAGCCGGAATCTCAGATGCCAGAACCTCAGCCGCCGACTCAGCCGCAGTCGCAGCCGCGGTCGCAGCCACGGGCGCCAACGCAGCCACCGTCGCAGCCGCCGTCACCGGCTCAGCCGCAGCCACCGCCGCAGTCAGTGCCGCAGTCGCAGCTGCCACCGCCGGCACAGCCGGAGGAGCGGAGGGATAAGGACGGGGCGCCGCCACCACCGAGGGGTCTGCGAGTAAGGGCACCGGCGGAGATGGTTGGAGACGGGCCTCTGGGGTCCCAGCCGCCGGCGCAGCAGCAGTCGCAGTCGCAGCAACCCGAGGCTCACCCGCAGCCGCAGCCCCAGCCACCGTCGCAGCAGCCGTCGCAGCCGCAGTCACCGTCGCAGCCGCAGTCGCCACCACAGGCGCAGCAGGAGCAGCCAGGGGGCCCGGAGCCGCAGCCCCAGTGGCAGGGGCCCGAGAAGGCGGTGGTGGGGCCGTTCGTGTCGCAGAGCGTGCACACGGCGGTCCGGGATGGGTTGGTGTGGCACCACCAGACCATCCACATCACGTGGTCGTCCGGACCAGCGCCGCGCGAGGACGAGGAGCCCCAGGTGTGGGAAGAGGAGCCGCCGCGGAGCAGCAACGCGCGCGATCCAAGGCGAGGCCGGCGCCCAGGTGAAGGACCAGGACCGGAGGGGCCAGTACCCCGACAGGACGTACCGGCCGAAGGCCCGGGGCCGGCGGTGGAAGTACAGTCGGGAACGGCAGCGACGGGAGTTGGTCAGCCCGAGGACACGAGTTCCGAGGAGCCGGCTGCGAGGCCGGCAACGGAGGCAACCCCGGAGGAGACACTGGAGCGCGGTCCGTGGGTGTGGCCCTCACCGGTTAAGGCGCAGGAACGGCCGGTCCTAGCAAGGCAGGCCTCCTGTCCGGAGCCGAGGGGGGAGGTTGGCCGGCCGCGGCTCCAGCGACAGCACTCCGTGCCAGAACGGCAGCCGGGAGAGCCCCAGCGATGGCGGCGGGTGGAAGCCGAGGAGTGGCCCGAGGAGGTGAGGAGGGCCGTGGAGGACACCCGTCCGATAGGGCGGCGTGTGAAGCGGCTCGTGCGAGTACGCGGGGTGCGGTACCGGGTGTCGGTGGCAGAGGGCAGCGCCGAGGCCTTTATAGAAACCTAAGAAAAAAACAAAGGCATGAATGAAAAATAAAAGAAAATAAAAACCAAATAAAACGATGACACATACCTGGGTAGGGGTTGGGTCTCATTAGATGGGAAGAAGGCAGACCATCGAGAGGGTGGAAAGGGTGGTCCACGCCGGGATTGGAGGTGCAAGAAACAGGTTGCAAGAAAGCACACGCGGGCGGCAGAAATTTTACGCGAGATACCGGCGGAAATTGTTCGTGAGTCGTGAGTGGGGCCGTCAGCTCCAAGTCAAGCGCGCACCTATCGTGCACCGCACGATCGGAGTTGGTTCCAGAGCCCTATCGATATAAAGGGATCGATAGGCCATCATCGCCATCCGCGGTGAATCGCGAGCGATGGAACCAGCTCCAAACAGCGATAGAGGGCGCCACGGGAGGAGCCGTTAAGGTGACTGCGCGCCAAAGGTGGAGTGACAGCGCCAGCAGGCTTCCGGGGGAAAACTCTCTGACCGGTGGTATCCGGGAGTTTTGAGAGTGAAGAAAGGGGGAAGTGTGAGGAATCAATATTCCTCACAAGACGCTGGTAGAGGATGCGGCGAAATGGCCAGAGAAGAGCGCGACTTTTCCCGTTAGGCGAGAGGAGGGAGCGGGCCTCGCTCCCGGAACAGGGAAACGGCGGAATTGGGCCAGCGGCGGGTCCAAGAGCCGAGGACCGGGAGGCGCCATGTGGATCCCATGTAGGCCATGTAGATCCCATGTAGCCCATGGGGATTCCATGTAGGCCATGTAATTCCATGTAGGCCATGTAATTCCATGTAGGCCATGTAAGTCCATGTAGGCCATGTAGGCCGATCCCGGTGCGGAAGGCTTGGGATGACGAAGCGGCCGATGGAAAATTACCCAGGGAAAAGAACCGTTGCGGATAGGCGGCGACGCGGACGCTGTGCCGCAGGGAGCCTATAAGAGGAGGTCCGCGACAGTGAATCCGGACAGTCAAGTGCGGGAACCAAGTGTGTCACCAAGTGAACGAGTGAAAACCGAAGTAGTGCAACCAAGAGGAACTACGGCTACCAGTGAAGACTACAGAGACGTGCACGGCAATCAAAACCCAGAAACTCACCGCGTAAAGGTGAGATCATTGGCCAGGTGAACCCATTGCGTGCGGAGCTGTGTGAGCGGCGGACGAGGCGGTAGCCCAGTCAGAACCCCCCACAGCCGTAGCCCAACGGAGCTACACCTGCGATCAGCCTCAACAACGGTGGAGTCGGGTATTGCGCCACATAACACACGCAGGCAGCCGCGCTACGGTGAGAGGAGTTACGATATACTTAGCACTTAGAAATACCATAGCCGTAAGATATACCTAAGATACTCAATAAAGAACCGCTATTCAGACCACAATCCACCCAACGCATTTCTTGCTTGTCGCCGAGGCAACAAATAAATTCGTTGCATCGATCCACCGACCGCTGAGCCAGCTCTGCTGAATCAGACGGACACAAAAAACGGTTCGTTACAACATATGCAAACATTTTTAAAGTGAGGAGAAGATTGCTTTAATAAAAGCAGTTGAGGCAAGACCATGGTTTTGGCGGATCACGGAAAATAAGCATTTTGATAATTGTGACATTTTGGCTCCTCCGACTGTGCTGTACTTCTTCTTACAACAATATGTGCCGCAACCAACACAATCTCTTCATCATCAGAATTACTTTTCTTCCTTTTGTTAATTTGTTAGTTAATTTTAAAAATTGGCGCTGTTTACAAAACACAGCTGATTCATGAGAGTGGCAAATCACTTTTTAGGTTCTTGGTCACACTACATTAGTTGAGTTCCACACAACCGAAATAAATAGCAGATTCCTTTCAGTAAAATTCCGCGGTGCTGGATACAGGCATTTAATCTTTAGGACGTTGATATGCATTGACTGCACCATCAAGTGGCCCAAGCGACACCAGCCGATGGCTGTTACGCGCGGATCCCAGACAAGAACGCAGCCCACCTCCCGCCCAACCGACCGAGGGGCGCTGCCGCATAACACGCAACTCGTTAACTGAACCGATCGAGGACATGCAGGAAAGATAGGTGTTAGACTAGTGTTCGAGGAAAAGTAGAACTAATCTAATCTAGGAGCCCATCGTATTGCTCTTTGAAGCCCACGGTCAGCTCTCTAAAGCCCTTCCGGGTCTGCCTCATAATCGCTGCCATCTCCTTCTCAACCGGACGGCATGCCTCACAGCTGTAATGCAAGCCATTCCTTTTTGAGATAGCATCACCCACGAGACCGGAAAACCCGGCGCATTTAGCGTGCACTACGCTATCGTAGAGCCAGCAGGGGATACTCGGCTGATCATGGGTGATCTGCTTCTTGCGGGTTTTGTTATCGCAGACCATAGAGAATTCCATTGTAAAATGTAAAAATTATTTTATTATTTTTTCTTAAAAAAAAATTGATATCAGACCAGTGTGCCAGATAAACGTCAAGAGAGGAATAAGTAAAAATGAGAGTTACAGTAGCTACAATTGAGAGAGAGACAGCGCTACTGCACAGAAAATATCGAGAGCGAGAGAGGAAGAACAGTTATTTAAGTGTGGGTAATAGAGAGAGAGTGATAGATCAGCAAAACTAATAGGTGACAGCGGCTAAATATGATACTGTGTGTACTTACAAAAAGCACAAACTAAAACACACTGTTAGGCGATGCAAAAAATAATAATTTAAATTATGTTTTTCACAGTAAACAGGCATGCACTCGCGATCAAGAAATAGATGATTTAGTAGGTTGTTAATTTATGAATTTTTTTAGGGGTTATTTTCATAAAACACCGGCTGTTTAAGCAAAATAGGTAGAAAGTAAGCGGAGCGCAAAACAAAAATACGTCTGATTGCTACAAAGAGAATCGAACGATTAACAACTCTTTTAAAAATCGAACATATATCTGGAATTTCGATTTTTGCTTCCTTATATAATTGCGACCAAATTAATAGTATTTTATAGATTAATATATAATAATAATAATAAAATGATTTATATGTATAATAAAAATTAAAAAAATAACAGATTTATTTTTTCCCACGGCCAAGTGTCCCACCAACCCACACCACACCACAACAGGTAGGTCACTTCGTCCACAAGCTGAAGAAGAACACACAACACAAAATTTCAGCTTGGCTAAGTCCAACGCTCTGTATGTGAGGCTGAGATTTAGCTGTATGTGTGCACATATCTTGTTTGTATTGGTTTTTTACTACGCCGGTGCCTAAGAAAACACCAATTACTTTAGAATTGATTGTAAGTTATGGTTTTATGATGACGCTTGCCCAAATTAAAATAATTGTATATTTTAAATATCCTCTATATTCTAATTTTGTTTAATGTACTATAAACAAATATAATACCCTATTTATAGCCTTTTTACACTACAGTGAGCTACCACATTTATCGATAGGTAACTCAACAACTCCGAATTTGGATTTACATTATGCCAAAGTTGAGTTATTGAGTTTCGGCTGCTGGCACGTGCTTGTCTACGAAAATTTGTTTTATTTAATTTTTTTAATATGAATACCCAAGAACTAATGATGCTCTATGTGGCAGAGCAAGAGACAATAACGACGCTGCAGTTTATATTATTTTATTTTTAATTTCGGCATGCGAGGGACTGAAATCTTTAATTTATTCAGCTAGTTCCTTATAAATATGAGAATTTTTACGTTAGCCACGGACACCGTCGTTATTCTCGTGCCATAACTCTAATAGCACCTCCAAAGCCTCAGGCGACCAAACGCATCTAGTTTCTAGTAATAAAATTGGATATTAAGTAATTTTTATAAATATTTGTTTGTTTACCTTTTTATACCCGGTACTCGAAGAGTATAGGGGTATATTAGATTTGTGGGGATAACGGTTGTGTGTAACGCCCAGAAGAAAGCGTTTCCGACCCCATAAAGTATATATAATCTTGATCAGCATCAATAGCCGAGTCGATATAGTCATGTCTGTCTGTCCGTCCGTCTTCATTAGAAACTATATCTGAGAGACTGTTAAAGCTAGAGCAAAGCACAAATCAGGAAATAGACCCAAGGAATTCATGATATGGTTAACTTGAGACAGAGATAGGTTAACTAAGCCGTCAACAAAGTCATGTCGTGACTAGGCGCTAGGCTATTTGACTCGTTTACCGAGGACCAGACAGTTCCAGGCCAGTTGAAGTCACCAATTACTATCATATGATTTTTACCAGATGGCGAGGAAGAAATAGCGGTTAAGGCGGACAAGGGCTGCTCGTTAATTGCGATATCCGAAGAAGGAGGTATATACAGGGAGATATCAAAACTGAGAAAGCGGTAAAAATCAGTTTTACACACAGGAATTCCAGTTCCTGCTGAATCTGGACTGTGAAAAGTTCCGACGTGAAATTTGCGTCCATAGCATTTAGAACCCCTCCTGCACGTCGGTATGAACAGTTCTTGTTCAAAGTTTTGTACAGACCTGCCATAACTATCGGTAAACTCAACACAGTGGCCTCGGTGCATCCTGGGATGTGAGCCTCCATTAGTGCTGTCAGGGCTTCTTCGCTGCTCTTTGACCATTATCCGCTATTGAGCTTGAGCTGGACCTGTATGGTAGGTTGTTTTGAAAACAGCTTCCTGAGTCTTGCCGTTTCAGGCACCTTCTCGATGTTGGAGCAGATGTTGTGCCTTGCGTATCTCTTTCTTATAGTTCCTAAATAGATTATAGTATTCCTCGTTTATAAACTCTTCGTTCGCTTGTGTGGCGAGCTTGAAAAATTCCTGAAGTTGTTTCTTAGTAGGGAGAGGTCCCGGTTCCACCAGAGTGGGTTAGTGCTCTTTTTCGTTTTTGAGATTGGGTATGATGCGCTGTAGGCATCTAGTAGATCCTTGGATAGAGACTCAAGGGACTTTTCTATGGCCTCCACAGATTTCAATGACTTCGCAAGCTTCGAGGTAACCGTATTTCTGAACTTTTCCCTGTTTGTGATCTGGAGGTTCCTATAGACTGTTACCTTCGAAGTGTGTTTAAATTCTTAAACTGAATGTACTTATGATTTGAGAAGAATGGTTTTTCGAGGACTCTCCATTCAGATATTGCGGTACTCTTTCCCGTTACGAGAGTAAGATCTAGCACGTTTGATGAGGTGAGACCTACGTATGTGTATTCCTCCCCCACGTTTGCTACTTCAATATTAGTTGATAGTGTAAAGTCTAGGAGTGACTCAGGAGTGACTCACTCGGTCGTTGCTATTGGGGCTTCTCCACACACTGTGGTGGGCATTTGCGTCCGTACCAATGAGTAGTTGGCAGTCCTTGGAGTCGGCTTCTGTAACTAGACTCCTTAGCTCTTCAGGAGGTGCGGGCCCGTCGTGTGCCATATAGCGGGAGGCTACCAAGAGGCGCTTCTCCTCGCTTTCCAGCATCACCACTGGCAGGTCATCTGAGCTGTAACGAAATATAAAGTGAGCATTGATTCTCTTTTGTAGGAGTACGATGGTTTTGTTCCTGCTTGCTATATTGTGTAAAATGAGTTAAAATTTGAGGACTTTAGTCCGGCCCTGAGTTGCCTGATGCAATCCATGGCTCCCGGATCAGAGCTATGTCGACGGCCCCCTTGCTCCATTGCTATGAGGAGCTCCGCCAATGTTTTCTTACTCTTATGAAGGTTGAGCTGCAGCACACTCAGCGTCTTGGGTGACTGGCTCAGCTTCGCTCGATGGGTTGACAACCAGCGTTGGTTTCCAGACCCAAGTCTTTCTCCATCTCGCCTGCCTGTAGGATGTGAGCGTCTTTATCCCCGGGGTGGCGTTTCTTTAGACGCAGGTATACACAACCTTTTGAAGTGCATGGAAGCGGCGGAGTTATCCTCAGAAAAGTTGCAATTCGTCTTGCAACTGCAACGACCTCCTTGCGTTTGGACTCTTGTAGGTAAAGAGCAGAAAATGTTCTCTCTATTCAATTAAATAATGTATTCTTCATTGCAATAGCCACGATATGGTTCATTTTGGGAAAAAGATGTTGTGAAGAACTCCGATGCCTTTTTTAAGGAAAATTTCTGCATGGAAAGGAGTACAATCTCAAAAAGCCTGCGGAATATCCCACGGGAGTCTATTTGGTGTGCCAATGACCATTGTCTGCCGCATAATACTGGAGTTTTTTCGCACGACAGTAGCTGAAATTGTTGATAAGTATCTGCCAGCAGATTTTCTTACCCTGAAAAGATCACGGAAACGGTGAAAGGATTCAAAGACATGGGATTTGCAGCAACAAATTTTAAATCAACTATATTGTTGAAATGCCTTTTTTTAATAATAAAATTAGTTCAAACAATTTGTTCTAACCATTAAATGAATTTTTGCCCCTTTTTACTCAGTTCAAATTTTTACGCGTCAAAATTTAAATTTTATTCTGCTGTTATTTGTTGTTATTATTGGTGATAGTTTGCGGTAATGCACACAGAAATACAAATAACGCAGTTGCGTCGAAAAACGACTTTTTGCCATCACTAGGGCCCTATGCTAAACCTATGTAAAAAAAACGCCAATATTGACACCAACCGAGTGCCTGTGGAAACTGGCCAAAATACAGTTCCTCTAAGCTTTTCACTCTGGGCTCAGTTCTTATCGGGTGCGTTAGGTTTTGCTGTTCCGAAAGGTTTTTCCGTTTCCCAGTTTGTTTCACCATCTATTTCCTGAACACACGTTTATATGCGATATTTAGGCGATGGTTGCTAATACAACTCTAACTAACACTAGTCAACACGACATATCCTCTGTTGCTCAAAATATATGTTTCTGATTGATTTGGACCCTTCATTATTTTAAAGATGAATGGTTTTTTATTGTTTAGTTTTTTTACGGAATTCTTTTGTAAAAAATTCGGTATCAGAGGTAGTAATCTGTGTTTGTAACAGTTTTAACGGTAAAATGGCATTTGGGATGGTGCCAAACGGCTTGTATCGTAAACGACGCCCAATTAATGTGTGTATCTAAAACTAAAATGAAAGCCATAAGGTATGTCTTTTTCGACTTTTCCTGAGTTTTCAAAGTCAAAATTTCGGGGAAAAATACCGAAAAAAATTATGAAATTTTAATTTGGAAGCTTGATATCTTCCAGACGTTAAGTTGCAGCTACACAGTGTCTGAGTCGGATTTATAGCTGCATTTGTCAGCTCTTTTTAACTGCAAAGTTCAATTCAGCCAGTTGTAGGAAACTTAAGTTATGTGAAAAATAGAAGCACTACCTATGACCTAAAATACCAAATTTAGTACCACTACATATGACCTAAAATACCAAAATTTTTTAAAAATTCTTTAAAAAAACTACAACATAAATAAATCCATTGTTCTTTAAACAAATTTTAAAACTCCAAATCGATCAGAAAAGTCATTTTGGGTGACAGCGGAAATAAAAACTTGAATTTTGTTGAGTAGTGAATTCGGCAGTTAGCATTTAAGCATTTTCCTATAAAAAATAAAAATACCAGTTGTATACGAAGTTTTTGATTTTGTCATCAGCGGTTAGACGGTGCCAGTGTGAATCGGAGTTTCACCGACTGTCAAATATACTAATGTTCCCCGTGACTGGCTCAGTGTGCAGAGTGTACATATGGTTACATATATATTATGTTTCATTCTCCACCGTTCCATAAACTACGTTAACTCATTGACTCATTGGCGCACACTCCACAATAGCCGATATGCCAGTGAATTGACACTGTAGTAGGAAGATCGATTCATTTTAGAAATTTCGAAAATGTTACTGATTCTAAGTTTTATATGCCTAAGCCTAGGGAATGTACATTGCTCTGAGTTGCGTCGTGTAGACGATGCTGAGTTGATCAATCTGTTAAATGTCGAACAGAATGTTGTTGTTTTATTCAGTATGTACCAAAACACATTTATATACATATATATGTTCTTACCGCCGATCTATTTCCATTTAGCACAGATTATTAATTCATATCAACATTATGTTAAAAGTTAAATTTAAGGGAAAAAACGGCCTAGTTTTTCTTTCAATGTACTATGATTTTATTTGTGACTTGTGTGTAAGATTTTATAAAATGCTTAGATCAATGAAGACTGAAAGCCCATGGAGTAAATTCAGAATGGAATCATTTCATGAACATAGACACGTACAAGGTATACTTAACAGGTAGCCGCACTGTGAGAGATTTTACTTCTTATTTCAGCGAAGAAGAGGAACACGAAAAAACGTCCGCGAGGATGTGTCGCTCACGCTGAAATTTAAGAAGTAAAAAAGAGGGCGAGAGAGGGAGTGCGGCTACCTTGTTAAGTTTACCTTTGACACGTATGTATGTATGTACATACTGTGGCTCAGGGCCAAAATGATCCAGTGGAAAATAAAAAGTTTAAGGTGCTACAAATTTTAAAATAGACGAAAAACCAAAAATGTTTAAACGCCAGTTTGTTGTATGTTTTATCACAGTTAAAAAAGGAACTTTATTTGCTGATTAAATATTGCTTAGTTTTCAAAATAAAATAAAAACTTAAAATATATCTTAAATACAGGTCAGAGCCAAAAAGATCCATCCACAAACTAATTTAATATTAGTCGAATAAAAGGTTAAGGTTAAAGGTTAAAGGTTATTTTAATTCTTAGTAACCTAACCTTTATTGAGTCTTTTAACCTACTATTCATGGAAGAAACCAGTTTCCGAGAGCTTTCCGGGCTTATTTTGCTGCATTCCTCCAGCAGAGCTTTTTTAAGGTCGTTTTTGCTAGAAATCCTGTGATTCTGGGTGTTTTTCTCCAGCGCAAACTAGGAATCCGACGTGATTTCCGGTTCTACCAGGATAATGACCCGAAACATTCGTCCGGAATAGTGCAGTCCTGGCTTATCTGGAACTGCCCCCACTTGATGATTCCCCCAGCCCAGTGTCCAGACTTAAATGTTATTCAAAATTTGTGGGCTGCGCTGGAGAAAAACACCCAGAATCATAGGATTTCTTTAAGAAGAAAAGCAGTGATAAATACCTGCAGATAAAAAAATTTCACTATTAAAGTAATTTATCAAGATTTCACTGAAGTGATAATTTTTATACCCGGTACTCGAAGAGTATAGGGGTGTATTAGATTTGTGGTGATAATAGGTGTGTGTAACGCCCAGAGGGAAGCGTTTCCGATCCCATAAGGTATATATATTCTTGATCAGCATCAATAGCCGAGTCGATATAGCCATGTCTGTCTGTCAGTCCGTTCGTCTGGAGACTATTAAAGCTAGAGCAACCAAATTTTGTATCCAAACTCCTTTGACATATCACTGTTACAAGTGTATTTCACAATTTCGCACCGCCCCCTTCCGCCCTCACAAAGGACGAAAACTTAAAACGCAGAATAATAGAGACAGTATATATCTATCAGAGTTGGATCAGATCGCATCATTAATATAGCCACAATGAAATAAAGCACTTCGGTGACAATCAATCTCGTCTCCCTCAGTAGTTTTTGCACACATTCTTTTGAATTGCACTCCCAAGTTGATGTGTGTATACTGCTTTTGCTGAGGACTTTGATAAAGTCTCTCATTGTGCTTTAGTAGCCAAACTTCATCGCTAAGGGATCCATTCAAGCCTGCTCAGTTGTTCCGTATCAAATCTTGAGAGGAGAGAGTATGTTGTTACGGTAGATGAAAAGCAGTCGGATCCATAATTGACTACTTCCGGACTCTCGCAGGGTACTGCACTCGGTCCACTGCTGTTCGTTATATACATTAATGATAATGTATCTGCTGATGACCTTACAATTTTTCGTCCGGTAGAACTTTAGGCGATAGTAGTTTTCTTCGGAGCGACGTAGATAGAGATGCTCGTTGGTGAAGACCTTACTCGCGCCTTCTCAACATTAAGAAATGTTACATTGTTTCCTACCTCAAGTGCAAGCCTAATATTTGATAGATGGCCATCCGATCTTCAAGCAGACGGAGTCATTTGACGGAAAAGTCTTATTCGATTCAAAGTTTCATTATATCGAAAAGTTATTGAGTTATTGAGTTTCGGGAAAAAATCGAGTTTATTTTCCATTGTTCCCAATGCACAGGGGACCTAGTGGTGGCAAAAAGTTGAATTATGGTTGCGTTTGTCCGGTCTCCCGAATATTTAAACCTGTTCGCCTATCGTGAGGACTATCACCATTATTTACAACAAAAACGCCTTTCAAAATTTTAATTTTGGTGCGTAAAAATTATGATAGAGGACAAAAAAAAGTGCAAATATGCATAAATAGGTTTAAATCAATAATTTAAACTAATTAAATCAACATTTTAGCAAATTTTCTAAAATTCGGTTGGAAACACGTAGCCAAACACTCTACGACTTAATAACCGCAAAGGTCGCGAGACTGTCACAATGAATAGAGTCCCGCGGACTAGAATTTAATCCCTCAAAAACGGAACTAGGGTTATTCACAAATAAATACAATACAATACAATACAATACAATACACGCAAGAAAGCTATTGGTTTGAAGGGGGGCAGGAACCCTAACAAAGTCCAATGAATATATCTAGCGATAGCTAGACCAATTCTACCAACGATTCTACCGATTCGTACCAACGAGGACGATCACTAAACGGATCGCAAGCTCGGCAGACGAAGGTGCAGCGCACTCATCCGTTCCCTCACGGGACATTGGCTAATAGGTACCTATGCAAACAGGCTGGGCGCCCCTTACAATCATTTTTTCCGAAGCTGCAGAGACGAGAAAGAGGAAGAGACGGTGGAACACTTGTTCTGCTCCTGTCCAGCTCTTAGCAGAAGAAGGCTACCATATCTGGGCAGGCCCTGCTTAACAGATATTTCGGAAATGTCCAATATGTGTCCTAAAAAGATATCAAACTTCTTAAGAGAATCCGGATGGGATAACCACTGACTCTTTCATATCTCACGAAGTGGAAGACGGGAACATCCCATGCGATACCACAACGGGTCGAAACCGGTCTAAGTGTAACGGGCTCCTGGGGAGCCTGAACCTAATCTGGGATGCTATTTGACCTTTGCCAGGTAAAAAGGGTCGTCAGACGGTTGCTCGCTGATTTTTTCCTATTTCGTAAATAACGTTGTTTTTTGTTATTGTTTAAAATAAGAATACGCTATTTTAGCCCGTTACGATTTTCCGTTGGCGGAAACCTAAAACATCTGTAGTACGTATACAAATTATTACGCGACGGTGGAGAAACCTAAGAAAATATATGAAGCAAATGGCAGCTTCGATGAAGAGATCGCCGAATTAGAAAGTGATGTTCCAAATATATAAAGCAAGTTAGAAATAAGATTGTTCAAATTTACAAAGCTTTCCAGAAAAGATATAAGTGAAAAGCAACGGGAAGAAAGCTCCGCAGAATTCAATCTAAAACACGCTTGGGAAATGCTAACCAAGACTTATGACCATAATAAAAATATAAGCTCAGAGATGCAGGCTCAGAAACCTTTGTATCAATTAATTTCCCAGACAGAACCTCACTGCGGAGGTAGTATATTGGAAGCCGAGGCGAACGAAACTAGTAATGAAATTTTAAAAAAGGAGGATCTGGGTGTTTTAAACTAAATACAAGAAAATTCTGTCTAATCGAAAAAATAAAAAGCATCACATAATCATTATTTAAAATTTTTTTATCCAAAATAATAAGTATTTTGATGGAGAATTATTATTACTAATTTCACTTCTCGATAAAATTCAACATTTTTTGTCGCTGTCGCCCGAAATGACTTTTTCTGATAAATTTTGAGACTTACAATTTTTTAATGCATTAAGGTTTTGTTTTCAAGGTTTAGTTTTTTTTTCTAAAATTTTAAAAAATTTGGTATTTTTTGTCATAGGTAGTGCTTCTATTTTTCACAACTTATGTAAGTTTCCTACAACTGGTTGAATTGAATTTTGCAGATTTAAAAAGCTGACAAATGCAGCTATAAGTCCGACCCAGACCCTTTGTAGCTGCAACTTAACGTCTGAAAGATATTAAGCTTTCAAATTTCATAATTCTTTTCGGCGTTTTTTCCCGAAATTTTGACTTTGAAAAATCAGGAACAGTCGAAAAAAAAAAAAATATTTAAATGCCTACACCCAGCGACAAAAAAAACCGCACTCCCGAATTTCATGCATTTTTGACTTCTCTAGCGTGTGGTTTCCCCAAATGTTATTCGATACTAAAAGTTTTCATTTAACTAAAAATAAATATTTTTTTCAATCGGACTTTTCTGAACGGTCATTTAGTATTTTGACCAAACACAGGAAAAAAAATTTAGTAAAATTATAAAATCGATTTGTTCAGCAAAAAAAAGTTCTATCCAATAGATTATTTCATTCGGATTGAGGTCGGAGCTGTTACCTAGCCAATCTAAGGACTTTATGACCAATTCCGCCTTCAAAATGTTAACCTGTCTGTGAAAAATAGTTGAAACTCGTTGACTACATTTTAAAAAAGAACAAAAACGTCAGAGAATCTCTTACAGAGCGCGCTCGATGGCAAGGTACAGAATCGTCCTGAAAGATAGGAAATTTTCTCTCACTAAGTGATTCCATACTGGACACAACTCCTCTGCGAATAATTCAACTTCATACTTTTTTAAATTCACCATACCCTTAATAATTATTAGGGATTCTGTTTTATAATTAGATATGCATCCCCATATTATAATATAAGGATAATGCTTCACTTTGGCAATGCAGCAATTTTCGGAATAGCGTTCCCCTTTTCTGCGGCGAACTGTGCAGGAACCATCGGGTCTAATGAGGCTAAATTTCGACTCATCCGAAAGTATGATTCGTGACCACTCAGACCAAATTAGATGAATCGAATAACATTTCTAGAAATCCCACGCTAGAGAAGTCAAAAATTCATGAATTTTCGGAGTGCGGGTTTTTTTTTGTCGCTGGGTGTATGCTGTTTGGCAAACACAGATTTTTAGTATTTTTGTAGAAAAAAAAACGGTTATACGCCGGCTAACGGAATTAATCGGCGAAATTCGGCATATGAAAGTTTGGTCAAACGGTTCTAACTTAGCCGTTTATCCATCGATTTTTATAAACGATACCTTAAACGACGCCTAATTAGTGTGTCTAACCAAAAACCAAAAATGTCAGCAAGACTCAGGAAGCTGCTCTCCAAGCAGCCCACCATACAGAATCAGCTCAAGCTCAACAATGGACAATGGTCAGAGAGCAGTGAAGAAGCCCTGACAGCACTAATGGAGGCACACTTCCCAGGATGCACCGAGGTCACTGATGCCACAACGCAAAATGACCCAGCGACAGAGGAAGAAACCATCCCCGCAGGACTAATAACTCACAAGAAAATCCAATAGGCCATAGACTCATTTACAGGCATTAAAGCACCTGGACTGAATGGGATATTTCCAGCCAAGTTGCAGGTGGCCAAAGAGGTGATCACCCCATGGCTTTTCGCTATATACACGGCATGCTTGAGGACAGGCTATATACCTATACATTGGAGAACTTCCAGAGTTGTCTTCCTGCCGAAGACAGGAAAGTGCAGCCATGTTAGTCCCAAGGATTATAGACCGATAAGCCTCACCTCCTTTTTACTAAAAACGCTAGAAAAGCTGCTGGAGCTACACATCAGAAAGGAAGTAGTCCCCCTGATGTCAAGCAACCAGCATGCTTACACGAAAGGAAAATCGGTAGAAACAGCACTACACTCGCTAGTAGCTAATGTCGAGAAAGCCCTCAATACCAAGAAATATGCACTAGTAGTATTTGTCGATATATCCGGAGCATTCAACAACGTGGCCACAAGCGCAATAATGGGTCGCTTAGAAGCAACCAACGCACACTCGGCAATCAACCACTGGATAAAGAATCTCCTAAGTTGTAGACGGGTTCAATCGGAATGGGGTACCGCTTCCATAGTCAGAGGGGCACACAGAGGCACACCACAAGGTGGAGTTCTGTCGCCCCTCCTGTGGAACCTTGTGGTCGACGACCTAATCAAGAGATTCGAAAGGAGAGCCCCAAAAATAATAGCCTATGCAGATGACATAAGCATACTTATTAAGGGTGTATGTCCATCGACACTCAGCTCCATAATGGAAAACACACTCAGGGAGATATGTGAGTGGGCGAACGAAGTAGGACTCAGCATCAACGCGGACAAGACGGACCTCATCCTCTTCACCAAGAGGTACAAGGTACCGTCATGGATCCCCCCGAAAATCGATCAAACAAGGCTGACCCCAAAAACACAAGTCAAATACCTTGGCACAGTACTGGACAGCAAGCTGGCATGGAGACCCAATGTAGTGGAAAGGGTGAAGAAGACCACCATTGCGATATATGCATCAAAAAAGATGCTCAGCAGAACATGGGCCTGCTCTAATGCACTGGATCTACATATCGGTGGTGCGACCAACTCTGCTGTATGGAGTCTTAGTGCGGTGGCAAGCTACCAGGAAGAAGACGTACCACAAGCTTATGGAAAAGACACAGCGACAGGCACTGCTCTGCATCACGGGGGCACTGAGATCCACCCCAACAAAAGCACTCAAAACCATACTCGGAATTGACCCCCTGGACATCCATGCTCATCTGACGGCTGGAAAGGCCGCTCAGCGCCTCATTGCGTCGGGAAACATGCAGCCACAAGCATATGGGCATAGTTCAATCGGCAGGGACATGATCAGAAATACTGACTACATGACCCCTCGAACGTGCCTCGACATCAATACAAACGCATTTATGGGACCGGAAGAATGGAAAAAAGGCCAGTTCCAACATCTCAATATATATACAGACGGCTCCAAGATGGAAGGAGAAGTAGGAGCTGGCATATACTGCACAGACCCCGAAATAGGGCTGTCATACAAGCTACCAGACCACTGCAGCATATTCAGCAGAGATAAAATCCATGCAGTCGTCCACGGTCAGTTCCAGAAGTGTCCTGGCGAGCAGGGAAGCATTGGACTCACTATGCACGACCAAGTCAGTGCAGATGTACTGGGTTCCCAGCCATCAGGGCATTGAAGGAAATGAAGCGGCGGACGTTCTGGCTAAGGAAGGCGTCGTGCTGGCGAGAGAAAGAGCAGAAAACGTGCCTGTCTCACTCAGAACGCTACAGAGCGATCTAGAAAAGCTGGATAGACTAGAAAACGAGAGCAGGTGGAAGAGCACGACCAACTGCAGAGTCTCGAAAATCATGTGCAAAAAACGCAGCGAGAAACTCAGCCACTATCTGCTGCACCTTCCACGGAAAGATTGCAGACTGCTGGTGGGAATACTGACATGTCACTGCCTGGCCGCATCACACGCAGCCAAACTAAACATCACCGACAGGAACATCTGCAGGAAATGCGATGACCCTGGGGCTATCGAAACCCTAGAACATCTAATCTGCAGCTGACCGGCTCTCACTGGCCAGGATAAGGTACCTGGGCGCACCGACACTGTCATCGCTAGAAGATGCCTCCAAGAGGTCGCCAAAGGAACTGCTGGCCTTCGCCAAAAACACCTCAATCTTAGGTGATATAAAACCCTCAATAGCACCCGCGTAAAGGTCCATAATCAACCGGATAACTAAGGGCCATACTGGCCTATGGGAGACCCCAGGAGGGTCGTCCGGGTTAACCTAACCTAACCTTTCCTGAGTTTTCAAAGTCAAAATTTCGGGAAAAAAACCGAAAAAAAATATGAAATGTGAATGTGAAAACTTAATATCATACAGACGTTAAGTTGCAGCTACAAATGTCTGGTCGGATTTATAGCTGCATTTGTCAGCTTTTCTAAACTGCAACTTCAATACAACCAGTTGTAGGAAACTTAAGTTCTGAAAATTAAAAGCATTACCTATGAAAAAAAACCCAATTTTTTAAAAAATTCTTAAAGTAAAAACTAAACCTGGAAAAAAAAAAATTCTTTAAAAATTTTTAATCATCCAAATCTGTCAGTAAAAGTCATTTTGGGCGACAGCGGAAAAGTCGTGTCGACTAGTGTTATTAGCCCTTATGATTACACTAGTCGACACGACTTTTCCGCTGTCGCCAAAAATGACTTTTTCTGATAGATTTGGATATTTACCAATTTTTAAAGAATGTTTTTTTTTTTCACGGAGTAGTATTTTTTAAGAATTTTTAAAAAATTTGGTATTTTTTGTCATAGGTATTGCTTCTATTTTTCACATAACTTAAGTTTCCTACAACTTCTTTAAAACAATTTTAAATCTCAAAATCTATCAGAAAAAGTTATTTTTGGCCACAGCGGAAAAAAAAGTTGAATTTTGTCAAGTAGTGTTATCCGTAAAACTCAAAATCTTCGAATTATTTTGCTATTTTAAAATGTAGCTCATAAAGATCATGGTAATAATGCCTTGAATCTAAGCTTGAACTGTCAACCAAATGAATGAAATCTAAAAAGTCTTCAACCAATCCAAAAATTTCATGTAGAACAACTTTTTCATATGTGCCCGCACTCTACTTCCACTCATAGAGCGGTACGCAAGCACACTATGGTGCCTCATTTTCAAATCCTCTATTAATCCTATATTTAATTGTATATTCTATATTTTCTAGCCAAAAATACCTGCCAAGGCTGTTTGGAATATGAAACTACTGTTTCCTTAATACGAAACGATTTAAAGGAAGCTTTGGGAGCAATGGTTGTTCAGGCCCATGACAGTAATTTAGTCGGAATATACGACCCGACCAAGGAACCAGCTCTTATATATTTTAGGCATGGAATTCCCATTCTTTATCACGGAAACATTATTGAAGACCAAATTATTGAATTCTTTAATGATAATAAAGAACCAGCAGTTAAAGAGTTATCTGATGAAAATTTTGAGCATCTTACCCAAGCTTCTTCTGGTGCTACGACGGGAGACTGGTTTATTTTTTTGTAAGCATGATATATGAATTTTTAGATCGTAAATAATATTATTTTGTCAGAAAAGTGTTATTTTTTATACCCGATGATCAAAGAGTATAGGTGTATATTACATATTTGGTGAGTGTCGATGTGTGTAACACACAGAAGAAAGTGCTTCCGAACCCCAAAACTTATTTATATTTGATCGTGGTGGGTGTTCCTGCCAGTAAATTTTCTAATTTCGGTTGTTGTAGATGTGGTTGGATTCGTTGGGATGAGGTTGTTTTAAAGGCAAAAACGCGTGCGGCTTTTTTCTTCAGCGTGTTCTAAAACTAACTATTTAACTGGAAAGCTTAAGTCTGAAACTCTTCGTACTCGCAAGCCGCCGCTCAGCAACATTGTCCTTGAGCTTTTGTGTTGGATGTTGAAGGTTGGATGTTGCGTCATTTGGGTGGGTGCATGGTGCAAGCTTTTCGGCATGAACAATATTGTGGATGAGCATCATAAGCCAAATCGATGTAGCCATGTTTGTCTGTCCGTACGTCCTTTTGCCAGCCGGTCTGGTTTGAAAGCTAGTTCTTAGATACCATAAGAACTAGAGAAAAATAATTATGTATCCAGAGTCCTGCGACATCACACTGTTACAAATGTATATCAAAATTTCCCTTTGCCTTCAAGAAAGCCGATCTTCCAGATTGCCGAATCTGGTTTAGATCAGATCGTTAATAAAGCCAAAGTAACAAAAAGCCAAGTAAAAAATTAAATTAAAAATAAATTAAATTAAAAATAAATTAAATTAAATTAAATTAAATTAAATTAAACGCAACCCATTCCACGCGCGTATTCCCCTTTCTTGCAGACAGTCTTTTTCGAGCATAAATAACACTACTTTAATTAGCCGTCGTTACATCTTCAATAGAATAAGAGAATATAATTAAGAGGATTCAAAAAAATTCTTAAACTTTGCATTGCAGCCGTTAAGTTTTTTTGATCCAATTCTTTCTTACTCCAGCCAGTGTTGGCTACTGCATACCTACACCCTTGAATTTAGGCACTCGATAGCAGGCTTGCTGTTTCTTAACGATTAAATAAATGTTAGTATGGACAGCCCATTCCTAATGAGCTTGATCGACTTTAACGTCCCAACCATGAATCTCATTCGTTGGTCCCATTTAATGAAAGGCTTTCCAGGACTTTCCAGGATTAATTATTTCGAGGACTACTACAACCAGTTGTAGGAAACTTAAGTTATGTGAAAAAAAGCAAATTTTTAAAAAATTCTTAAAAAAAAACTAAACCTAGAAAAAAAGACGATCGTTAAACATTTTTAAACATCAAATTCTATCAGAAAAAGTAATTTTGGGCGACAGCGGAAATTTCGTGTCGACTAGTGTAATTGCTGAAGGTAGGGGCTAATAGATTGATGGGGTGGGTAGGAGTGCGAGAGTCAGTATCATATTAAAATATACTAAGGGATGAAGAAGAAGTTGCCTCGGTTATGGTCAGTTTCTCGTCTTCCAGTTAACATCAATCTTGACGTTTAAGTGTCCGATAACGAAAACTGCAATGCTGACCCAAGAATTTAGTTTCAAGCAAAGCATAAGCAGCCGATGCAAAAATCAAAGCAATCCTTATGACCCGGACCTCGAGAAAACCGAATAGCTTTATCAGCAGTTTATGGTTTATGGCCAACATTATTCTAACGACAAATAACCGGCACCATAACTTAAAGTCGAAAAACCGATCTTAATCTATGATCTATTATTGGTATAAAAAATGTAAATGTAGTGGAAACAATGGTTTAATTGATTCGTAAGCTTGAGAACGGAAGATTGTTCTTGTGGACCACCACATTGTTTTGTGGCCCTTTCGGGCCTCGCAGGACAAAAAAAATTTATGTTTTGTATGTGCACTAACACACGTATAGGTGCACTTTACAAAATTGTTTTTGGCCGGCCAACAGACTCCCACTCTGTAGTGTAGTCTAACTGTAGTTAGTATTGGTCTAACTATTGCTAGATATATGATATTTTGATCTCGTCTTCACTACCGATGCTTCGAGCTCTTTGGTATGTCGAGGATCACCTCTATCATTCCCTGAAGATCCATACCATCCCACACTTTCAATTGATTTCATGTTACCATCTTCAAGCCCTATAAAGTCGTTTATTAAGCCTTCGAATATCTATTGCTTCAAGAAGGCTGATTTCCTCTCCTTAAATACTGCCCTATCTCAGAGGGATTGGTCATTCCTTGACGATCTCCAGGAAATTGAGTCTGCCACGAATGCATTCTATAGCTCTATTTGTTCCATCTTTCCCATGCATGTTCCTTTAGTCACCCCCTCCAGAAATCTTTCTGGTCCTATCTGGTTCACCCCGAGATTAATGCATCTGAAGAATTTAAAATCCCGGATATACAAGAAGTTTAAAAAATCCGTTTTGCAGTCAGACTTTTCGAAGTACTCAATTGCAAAATCGAAATTTTACATTTTATTTTTATTTAATACATTTTGCTACAATAGATACTTGACCAAATGCAAGCTTAACTTGAAACGCGACCCTAAACAATTCTTCAGGTTTGTTATTTCTAAACGTAAATCTTCCCGATTTCCTTCTTCTCTACACTTAAATGGTTTTGATATGGCTGATCTGTTCGCTTCCTTTTTTCAACGTTGCTACTCTGTCCCGTCTATTAACTTTCCCTCTATCCTAGCCTCATCGAACGACTTTAGTAGTAGTTACTCTTATCCTACCCCTTTAAATAGTTCTAACTGTATCCTTCCCCCCTTCATCGCCTATGATGGTCTCGTAACAAATTTAAAATCGTGCAAGTTTTCGTTCTCCACTGGGCCAGACTCGGTTCCGAGTGCTGTTCTTAAACTTTGTGCAGAATCTCTTTGTGTGCCTCTCCTAAAACTTTTCAACTTGTCTCACAAGACTGGTGACTTTCCCACCGTCTGGAAAAAATCTTATATAGTTCCCTTTCATAAAAAGGGATCTAAATCTGATGTCTCTAACTACCGCTGTATTTCCAATTTATCTGCCATTCCTAAACTCTTTGAAAAAATCATCACTTCTCAGCTGCAACATTTTTGTAGTTCTGTATTCTCTGAATCACAGCATGGAATCATCAAACGTCGCTCAGTTTCTACTAATCTCCTTGAATTTTCCACCTTTGTAACTTTGGGATTTGCTAAACAGTGTCAAACTTATGTCCTTAATACTGACTTTAGTAAAGCCTTCGACTCCGTCAATCATAATCTACTTATTCATAAACTGTCTCTTCTAGCGTTTCCGACTAAGCTTCTATACTGGACTAATTCTTACCTTTGTAACCGTTCTCAACGTATCTGCTTTAACTCCTCTCTCTCTCTCTTAACCTGTTAGTGTCTCATCGGGGGTTCCTCAAGGTAGCCATCTGCGTCCCTTGCTATATAACCTATTTATCAACGATCTTCCACAAATGTTATCTCATTCCCGTATCCTATTGTATGCTGATGACGTTAAGCTATGTTTTTCCTACAGTGACCCCTTGTCCCTACTATCTTTGCAATCAGATCTTGATGCCCTTAACAACTGGTGCCTAATCAACATTCTACCTCTTAACATTTCTAAATGCAACATAATGACTTTTCACTGCAATAAGCCATACCTTTTCGATTACTCTATCAATAACATTATCCTGCAACGCCTCTTCAAAGTTAACGACTTGGGCATTACCTTTGTACCTAATATATGTTTCAACTCTCACATCTCTACTATCTCTAACAAAGCCAAAGGAGTCCTTGGATTTGTCAAAAGATGGTTTAAGGAATGTGC
Source organism: Drosophila affinis (assembly GCA_037356375.1). Lineage (NCBI taxonomy): Eukaryota > Metazoa > Arthropoda > Insecta > Diptera > Drosophilidae > Drosophila > Drosophila affinis. The sequence goes on from JAZHFB010000003.1 coordinate 22,640,475, forward strand.
AGACCCGTATACTACAAAACTTCTGTATGTTTCTCTGGTCCGACCTATCATGGAATATGGTTCTTGTGTCTGGTCTCCTCAATACTAAAAATTTCAGGATATGGTTGAATCAGTACAAAAACAGTTCCTCATCTTTGCTCTCCGCGGACTCAATTGGGACCCTTCGATCCATCTTCCTTCTTATGAAAGTAGGTTGCGCTTAATTAACCTCCACTCTCTTAAATCCCGTAGAACCTGCCAAGGAGTTCTCTTCCTCCATAAGCTTCTCTCTGGTGAGGTCAAATCGACTGCCCTCATTAACCTTATTAATATTGCTGTTCCTTTCCGCCCGACTCTTCATCTCCAACTCTGTCTTTCTAACTACTCGGATTATGAATCTTTCCGTAACTATAACCTATTTTTCCATCTGTTTTTCTTTGATACTAGTTCTAATATGGTCAAAATTATCTTACTCAGTAACTTAAATTAATATAAATATCTTTAATTGGGAACTGTTCGGCTACCGGCTCTTCTCTAACCTAAATTAGGCTGTTGGTGGGATCTTATCGGCTACTGAGCCGATAACACTACTCGACAAATTTCAACTTTTTTTTTCCGCTGTCTCCAAAAATGACTTTTTCTAATAGATTGGGAGATTTAAAATTTTTTTAAGAATTATGGTTTTTTTTCATGGAGTAGTTTTTTTTTAAGAATTTTTAAAAAATCTGGTATTTTTTGTCATAGGTAGTGCTTCTATTTTTCACATAACTCTCGTTTCATACAACTGGTTGTTTGCACTTTGCAGTTAAATAATGCTGATAAATGCAGCTATAAATCCGACTCAGACACTTTGTAGCAGAAACTTAACGTCTGGCAGATATTAAGCTTCCAAATTGAAATGTCCTCATTTTTTTCGGTATTTTTTACCCGAAATTTTGACTTTGAAACTTCAGGAAAAATCGAAAAAAAAATAAATGAATGCCTTGATTTTTGGTTTTAGATAGACACATTAATTACGCGTCGTTTAAGGTATCGCTTATAAAAATATAAAATCAAACGGCTAAGTTATAACCGTTTGACCAAAACGACCCAAAATAACTTTTACCTGAAAAAATACCGTCCGGTACGTTTTTGGTCCAACTTCCAAAATGGGATTGCAAAAAACAAAAAGGACCTGTAATTTTGGTTTTACTTGGTTCACGCACAGTTTTATATAACGAAGGATGACATGTGCGTTTGTCACGACATTTTCGGCCTCTTCAGGGAACAGGGTGAAGATTACGACCCAAACGATTGGAGGTTATTTGTTGACAGCAGTAAAGAAAGTTTAAAGGCTGTTTTTCTACACAATGGAAATCAAAAGCCGTCTATTCCCATCGCCCATGCTGTTCATATGAAAGAGTCCTATCAAACAATGACTAAATTGTTTGAAAATAATAAATATAAAGAACACCAGTGGAAGGTCGCGTGTGACTTAAAAGTTGTAGCCATGTTAACTGGATTGCAAGGCGGTTATACAAAATACTGTTGCTTCCTGTGCCTATGGGATAGCCGAGATAGAAAAGAGCATTACACAAGAAAGAACTGGGAAAAACGAAACGAAAATACTTTGGGACATCACAACGCACAAAATGCAGCTCTTGTGAAAGTCCAAGACATTATATTACCACCATTGCACATTAAGCTAGGACTGATAAAAAATGTTGTTAAAGCACTGGATTACGAAGGTGAATCGATGAATTACCTCAAAACTATTTTTCCACGTCTGTCGCTGGTAAAAGTAAAAGAAGGCGTATTTGATGGCCCCCAAATTCGAAAACTACAAAAAGATGATGGATTTGAAAATATTTTATCTACGAATGAAAAAGCAGCCTGGAACTCATTCCGACTGGTTACAACAAATTTTCTTTCTGTTAGAAAGAATGATGATTACGTTAATATCGTTCAAGACCTACTTAAGAATTATGAACAAATTGAAGCCAACATGTCACTCAAAATCCATTTCCTGAACTCCCACTTAGACTTTTTTCCGCCAAACCTTGGGGATGTTAGTGATGAACACGGAGAGAGATTTCACCAACAATTAAAAGCTATGGAACGACGGTATCAAGGTGTTTGGAATGAGAATATGTTGGGCGACTATGTGTGGATTCTCATAAAAGAATCTGACTTAAATGACAAAAGAAGACAGAAAAACCATTTTAAAAATAGTAACAAGCAATAACAATAAAAATATTTAAGTATCATAACACTTAAATAAATTCAAGTATTTTTCGGTATTTTTTCAGATAAAATGAGATTTGGGTCGTTTTGGTCAAACGGTTATAACTTAGCCGTTTGATTTTATATTTTTATAAGCGATACCTTAAACGACGCGTAATTAATGTGTCTATCTAAAACCAAAAATCAAGGCATTCATTTATTTTTTTTTTTCGATTTTTCCTGAAGTTTCAAAGTCAAAATTTCGGGTAAAAAATACACGAAAAAAATGAGGACATTTCAATTTGGAAGCTTAATATCTGCCAGACGTTAAGTTTCTGCTACAAAGTGTCTGAGTCGGATTTATAGCTGCATTTATCAGCTTTTTTTTAACTGCAAACTGTATGAAATGCGAGTTATGTGAAAAATAGAAGCACTACCTATGACAAAAAATACCAGATTTTTAAAAAATTCTTTTAAAAAAAAACTACTCCATGAAAAAAAAAAAACATTCTTCAAAATTTTTAAACATCCAAATCTATCAGAAAAAGTCATTTTTGGAGACAGCGGAAAAGTCGTGTCGACTAGTGTAATCAGCCCCACCGGGTCTGAGTATTGGCATTAGCCCCTTTATTTAATTAGTTGATATGTAATTTTACCCTTACAGTTTAACTGTATATTGTTAAACTTTAAACAAAAATAAACAATATCCAATAACTTTTGTACAGGTATAGAGTGCTGTCGTTGCCTTCCTCACTCTCTCTTTGATTTTCAGGTTCCAATTAAGCTTCTTGTCAATCACCAATCCTAAGTAATTGGCATTGTCGCTAAAGGAGAGTTTGCATCCATTTAATATTGGTGGGTTGAGAGGCAAAACGTTACGTTTATTTCTGAATAATACGAGTTCCGTTTTTGAGAAATGGCCAACCTGTAAGCAATTGATCGATGAGCATCACCAAGAGAGAGTGCACTCTCAGGTCAGTCTGCGCTTCCGTAATGGCATCGGTACGACGTTCTTAAAGGATCTCTCGATATCGAGGAGTCTGACAGTCTCTCAAAAGTTTAAAGAAGAAAGGACGATAGACTGATTGACTGAATTCTTGTGGAGTTGAGTGCGAGGCTTTTCCCGCTTTGAGGATGTATCTTTGATTACAGCCAAGCTTGTGCAACTTTCCCAACTACTAGTATCTTTTTGAAACAAGCTGACGGACTTGTTGCATGCTGTTCTCTACGCGATTTAGGTCGTTCTCAATGTCCGAGCAAATTGGTGCTTTGAAATGGGTTTCATTCCTCCATGGTTTAGTATATTTGTCACAGTTGGCTTTCCTATCGTCTAGGACTTTGCAATTTTTTCTATGACTGACAATTTGTGAGACACTAAAGAGAGGTCAATAATCTATTGTAGATTCTTGAATATACAAGTAAAAGTAGCAGTAGTAGTAGTAGGACGTTGCCCCAATTATAGATTAAAAAATTGTGTTTAAGATGAAGCTGAAAAGTAACTCACCCCTTATATTTGTGTCCGAGCGCCTCAATTAGGTGTAGTGAGCGGTGCGGTGCCTATTGGTAGGCCTATATCCGACCTATCGCTGTCGTTGTTTAGCTTACGAGCGATGTCATTTGGAGGGTCGGTTTCCTCATAAGGCATGTGGAACGACACCAGTCTTAGTTGTGTCCCTTGGAGCTCTGATGCTCGCTTATGTGCTGTCGTCATTAATAGAATTAGAGCTGTGAATGCTGCTTTACAGCAGTTTAGATTGATCTATATAAGTCTAGAGGACATTATAAGAGTTCTAAACTACTGCAGTATCGGCATCTGGCTGTCATCGGCATCGCTGACTGACTTATATGCTTTTATGGTCACTGAGCTGAATCCAAGGTTGAGTTCATTATGATTCAAATGGGGCCAGCGGCTCCTTGTCTGGTTTTTTGGGCCTTGCTTCCTTTCAACTTTGACTACCTTCCAGTCTGATTTTGGAAGGGTTGGATTGCATACCTTCAACAACTTTAGGATGCGTTCCTACTCCTTCATGGAGGCGGTAACCCAAACTCTTGCCCTAAGTCTACTGGACACTATGCTCCATGGTGGACCCTCCAACATGCGCTACCGCTGCTTTATATAGCTGCAAGAAGCGTTCGTCTTTGCAAGCTATTAGCTTGATACTGCCCTGGTATCACCCCTTGTCTTTACAGACTTGAAACGGTCCGGGCTGTTTATCCAGAAGCTTGAAGCAGCGCTAGGCTTGTGCCGCTTCCAGGCACTTCCTTTCGTTTTTTTTTTCGAATCTTGGCGCCCGCGTTCCAGAAGTTGACTGCGAGCGCTTCTGTGCTGAAGGTAGGGAGCACAAGGTCGAGTGGGCATATCTTCTTCAACCACTTTTTTGTCGGGCTAGCTGGGTTGCATTTTGCCGACGAGGTATGTTTGCAGCTCTCCTTCTTTCGACATATGTATAGCCTTTATTCACCACCCTCCCCAGTCAAGCTGACTCACGGCAGTGGCCGAATAGCAAACATAGTCCAGATACCAGCTAATATACATATAATTAAGAACTAAGAATTGTAATTGTGGAGAACTATAGTAAGTTCCCAGATTCTGTAATACGGTCGTGAGCGTTACGTCGCAGGGACTCTGGTTACTCCTATGTGGTCTCCCTGCTGAGAAGCTGACATCTTCTGAGCTCTTTCATTGCGATGGCAGCGAAGTTGACTGCCGTCCAAATCGATGGGTCTTCTGTTACGCTGACGTAGAACCTGCAATTTGTTGATTCCTCGTGCCCGAGCCTAAACAGGTACTGTCTAAAGCAGCCATGTCCAGTAAGAAGCTGTGTGGTATAAAAGTTCAAAGTGTTCGCACCGCCTTTCGATCGACGCCTGCGGGTTGCTTCAGCTACGTTCTTCTCTTCAAGGATCAATGGGAATTTATCCAGAGATTACTAACGCAGCATAGTCTGAGACTGCCCTGAAACCACTGCATTTTCTTAGCGCATAGAGACGGTGAATTAATTTAACACCCAGGGCATAGCTGGCGACTTTGATGCCATCGGCCCATTCTGCTGCAGCGTACGTGATAGCTGAGCGGACGACGCTAGTCAGCAGGACTCTTCTTTCTTGCTTCGGTCCACGAGTATTCAGCAGCGTATGGAAAAGTGCACCGCTCGTGTTGCCGCTTTCTCCTGCACATAGTTCAGTTTCTCTCTGAAACAAAGTCTGGTGTCAGTCATAACGCCCAGATAGAAAATGACCAAATTTGACGCTATTGTTTCCTCTCCTATTCGGCTGTGAACAGTCTCCACCAACGCTCTGGTGCTGACTAGCACCTGTAGGAGCCCAGTAAAATAACAATATTTTATTTTTTTACCGCCTTTCCCTGAAGTAGGCGCCAACGATCGCCTGAAGGTATTGGGGGATTCCGCATTGGCTCAGTGAATTGGTGATGCCTTCCCAGTTAACCGAGTTCAAGGCGTTCTTGACGTCCCGAGTGACAATCAAGCAATACTCCTTCTTGCCGCCCTTCCAACGAGTTCCTGCAGCAGGCACAGCCACGAACTCGTGCCGCTTGTTCCACATGGCCAGCTTAACCGCCCGGTTAGCGATTCTATAAGGGCCAGGAGCACTGCTTGACTTCATCTTGCGGGCCGCGAGTAGAAGCTCTTCTGTGGTGATTAGATACACGTCGTATGGAGACAGGAGTGCTTCTCTACCTACATGCAGTGGTGTGGATTGCCCTGTGTGGAAACAGCACTTCGATGAGCGGTGAGCGCTCCATTGTTGCTGGTATAGAGCCTCTTCATTACAATCTTTTACGTTTTTCCCCATGAGTCGTGCTCTGGCGAGTTGCAAGAAGCACTTCCGTTTACTCGTCTTGATCGCATCCTTTATAACTCTCCTTGCACCGTACACGGTACGGCTCATGACCAAATCACTGCTTCCACCGAAGAGATATGGACCCAGCATACATCTGTTGGGTATCTATGGGGCTCGGTTTTGATGGCGACATCCGACTGCAGATCGCGCACCGACTGGGCGAGCAAGTCGCTAGCATCCTCACAATGGCTTAGGTTTATTTGATAAAACCCAAACGTGAGTTGGTTTTCACGATCTCCTTGGATTCCATTGTGCACCTCATACTCTCAGCTATGTGGTTATGCGGGTTACAAATGCCGGCACAGTAAAAGCACTCTGCCTCCATCTGGCAGTACCGAATTTTGTGGTCTCCAGCCCCACAAATGAAGCACAAAACTGCCTCTGTCCACTGCACTGCTACAGTTTGCTGCTATGGGATTCAGTTCCAAGCACTTGAAGCATTTAAGTGGGCACACGGACCAGGTCGCGTAGACGCAGGCTTTAGATAGCCGTTCTTCGATTTTCTCGTCAAATGCCTTTTTTAGGTCAGCGGCGGTAACCATAGATCCATTATCTCTTCAACCTAGTCTGCTTTGTTAGTGCTCGCAACTCAGCTTTGCCTTTTGGCTCTGTCTAACGAGATGTTTGGTAGGACTGCTCTGTGGGAGAGGCAGTGCCTCACGTATTCCTGACTTTCCTTTGATCCGCTTTGGAATTCTTTCTGCTCCGTTTTGTTGTAGGGAGCACTGTATCTCCTGGTCCTTGTGCTCTGCTCGTTCGTACTTCCGGACGTTCCAGTCGAGACAGAAGAGTGACGACTTATGGAGCGTGACCACTTAGACAGTTAGTGTCGGCTGCTGCTTCGCTTTTAAGACCATATTTCCCTGGGCGTCTGCCACTGCTGTTTGCTTTCTCTCCGCCCGAAGCTAACTTTGGGAAGCCCGGTAGGCGGTTCATCAAAAAAGTTGATGAAACTTCTACAAATGATCTTATATTACACTAGTCGACACGACTTTTCCGCTGTCGCCAAAATGACTTTTTCTGATAGGTTTGGATGTATAAAATTTTTTAAGGAATGTTTTTTTTTTTTCATGGAGTAGAGAAGTCAAAAATTCATGAAATTTCGGAGTGTGGGTTTTTTTTGTCGCTGGGTGTATGCCGTTTGGCAAACACAGATTTTTAGTATTTTTGTGGAAAAAAAAAAGGTTATACGTCGGCTAACGGAATTAATCGGCGAAATTCGGCATATGAAAGTTTGGTCAAACGGTTCGAAGTTAGCCGTTTATCCATCGATTTTTATAAACGATACCTTAAACGACGCCTAATTAATGTGTCTATCTAAAACCAAAAATCAAGGTATTCATATATTTTTTTTCGATTTTTCCTGAGGTTTCAAAGTCAAAATTTCGGGGAAAAAATACCGAAAAAAAATGATGAAATTTCAATTTGGAAGCTTAATATCTGCCAGACATTAAGTTGCAGCTACCCAGTGCCTGAGTCGGATTTAAAGCTGCATTTGTCAGCTTTTTATACCCGGTACTCGAAGAGTATAGGGGTATATTAGACTTGTGGGGATAACGGTTGTGTGTAACGCACAGAAGGAAGCGTTACCGACCCCATAAAGTATATATATTCTTGATCAGCATCAATAGCCGAGTCGATATAGCCATGTCTGTCTGTCCGTCCGTCCGTCCGTCCGTCTTCATTTGCGCCTATATCTCAGAGACTATTAAATCTAGAGTAACCAAGTTTTGTATCCAGTCTCCTGTGTGATCACACTACTCCAAATGTAATTCAAAATTTCGCCCCGCCCCCTTCCGCCCACACAAAGGACGAAAGTCTGTGGCGTACACAATGTTAAAGATACGAGAAAACTAAAAACGCAGAGTCATAGAGAATGCCCATTTCTATCAGAGTGTTGAATCTGGATCAGATTGGATCATTATTATAGCTACAATGAAGAAAACCATTTCGAAAGTCATCATTCCCTCTCGCTCTCTCTCACACGCGACCCCATCTGCTTTGCCCATTCGTATTTTGCGTCGCCTAGTTCTCAGAGACTATAAAAGCTAGAGCAACCAAACTTTCTATCCCAGCTCCTGTGATACCGAACCAGCACAAGTGTATTTCAAAATTTTGCCACGCCCCCTTCCGCCCCCACAAAGAACGAAAATCTGTGGAATCCACAATTTTTAAGATAAATGAAAACCAAAAACGCAGAATCATGAAAAATTACCATATCTACCAGATTACCGAATCTGGATCAGATCGGATCAATATTATGGCCAGAAGAAACAAATTAAATTTCAGTGGCTTCGCACCGCCTGCCAAGCGGTGACTCAATCCCTCTCTCTCTCTCTTGCAAACACTTTTACGTCTCAAATATGTAGTTATACATGTCATGTAGAAATGTAGGCGCAGATATACAAAGCATATGTAAACAAAAATGGAAACATGTATAAAAATTCCAAAAAATTAATTTTTTTAATTTAAATATTATTTTCGTCCCTTTTGAGAACATATAATAAATTTCATAAATCGTAGGCTCATAAATGTATGTATGTATACACTGACTGAGTACCGGGTATAAGGTAGAGCCGCGGCCTTTGCCGCGGCTCACAACGTTCCCTCTCGTTTTAATTGCAAAGTTCAATACAACCAGTTGTAGGAAACTTAAGTTATGTAAAAAATAGAAAAATACCAAATTTTTTAAAAATTCTTTTAAAAAAAAAGTACACCATGAAAAAAAAACATTCTTTAAAAATTTTTAAACATCCAAATCTATCAGCAAAAGTCATTTTTGGCGACAGCGGAAAAGTCGTGTCGACTAGTGTAATAAGTCCTAATAACTTCTTAACACTTTTCGGCCATAACGGAACCGAGTTCTAGCCCTACATTTAACTGCTCCTCCTCATCAATCTCTACAGACGCACAAAATGTACTAAATTCATCACATTGATTGCTGATAACTTGATCTTTCCTTGAGATTTCTTGATTCTGATTTTTAAATAGGTTAGAATGGTTACTTATATGGGTACTTTCTAATTATTTATCATATTCTCTTATATCACTATTATTTTTACGTTTGGTGAACAAGGACGCGCAAGGTTGAGCAAATCTCTTTTTGCTTTAATGAACTTAACGGTGGGCACTGAATTGCGTTGATATATTTCTTATGAACTAATTTTACTTCAATACCTATACATAAGGGCATCGCGTCCCAACAATACAGGCAAAGGCTGCATGCTATCATCTACAATGTTTAACAAAATTGTATATCTTTTAGTGCAAAATTCAATATGGCACTTTAAATTTCCCCATATGGGTATTGGTTGACCTCCTAATTCATAGTATTTTTTAGTTTGATTATAGGTTTCAATTGTCACCGAGTTTGGTATCAAAGGATGAAACTTACAGAGCTACCCGTGTCAAACATACTAAATATACTGACACTTTGTTCACCAAACGTCAGTCATAGGGTTATTAGCTGAACGGCCGCTAAGTCGTAGTTGTTTCTCTCTCCCGGTTTCTCCTCATCTATAATTGCAGCTACTTTAGTGGTCATCTTTCGCTTAGGGCACTGCGAGTATTGGTGGCCGGGACTCCAATAACACTACTCGACAATTTTCAATTCGATGCGTACCTTTTTTTTTCCGCTGTCGCCAAAAATGACTTTTTTTAATATATTTGGAGATTTAAATTTTTTTTAAGAATTATGATTTTTTTTTCATGGAGTAGTTTTTTTTAAAAGAATTGTTAAAAAATCAGGTATTTTTTGTCATAGGTAGTGCTTCTATTTTTCACATAACTCACGTTTCATAAAACTGGTTGTATTAAACTTTGCAGTTAAAAAAACCTGATAAATGCAGCTATAAATCCGACTCAGGCACTTTGTAGCAGCAACTTAACGTCTGGCAGATATTAAGCTTCCAAATTAAAATTTCATCATTTTTTTTCGGTATTTTTTCCCCGAAATTTTGACTTTGAAACCTCAGGAAAAATCGAAAAAAAATATATTAATGCCTTGATTTTTATACCCGGTACTCGAAGAGTATAGGGGTATATTAGATTTGTGGGGATAACGGTTGTGTGTAACGCCCAGAAGGAAGCGTTTCCGACCCCATAAAGTATATATATTCTTGATCAGCATCAACAGCCGAGTCGATATAGCCATGTCTGTCTGTCCGTCCGTCTGTCCGTCCGTCTTCATTTGCGCCTATATCTCAGAGACTATTAAAGCTAGAGCAACCAAGTTTTGTATCCAGTCTCCTGTGTGATCACACTACTCCAAATGTATTTAAAAATTTCGCCCCGCCCCCTTCCGCCCCCACAAAGGACGAAAGTCTGTGGCGTACACAATTTTGAAGATACAAGAATACTAAATACTATATGGTTTGAGTTAATTTTTTGAAACATTCTTTTTTGCCTAAAATTTAATTTGTCTCTTTTGCGAACATATAATAAATTGCATAAATCGTAAGCTTATATACTATGTATGTATATACTGACTGAGTACCGGGTATAAAGTAGAGCTCACAACGTTCCCCCTCGTTTGTTTTTAGCTATGTTTTCTATGGATGGTGGATCAAAAAATCCCACAGTTCCCCTTAAAAGTACTTTGTGGGAAAAAGGTGAGTGGGTAAATTTGTATGGTGTAAAAAAAAGCACCAAGTGGTTGTTAAAATAATAATCTACAAGGAATTCTACGAGGGATTGGCAAACAAACTATATTTTACATAGTAAAACATCCCTAACTCGAGCACATGTAATTATAAATTACTGTAATTAATTAAATTACTGTATTACTGTAAAAAATTTGGGAATGCGACTTTTTTTTTGTCGCCTCCTGTACATGGTACATACATTTTGTACTAAAAGACTAGTCAAAACAAATTGAAAAGGACATAGTTGAATAAAAATTCCTTATAAAAAAGTCATAGGTTGGTAGTTGTCAGTGTAAGTTGTCAATAACTGTAAAATCAGTTGTTTTTGGGAAGGTTGGCCTATACCATCACCAAAAGAAATCTTTATAGTTGCTTTAATCTGTACTTGATATAACTATGGAAGTTTTGTCCTAATTCCCATCATTAAGAAAATAGGTTTGGTGGTTGTCCGGATTGAAGAGTATACAAACAAACTTCGGCGCTCCGAAGCTGACGAACCGCAATAGAGTAGAACAGTGCTCGAATACACTCAAGTTGTTCTTCAGTGCGCTGGTGTGAGTAGCAAAAAAACTCGCGCAATCGGTTTATTGCTTTAAAAATAAGTTTTTATGCAGTATTCATAAGTGACTAATAATAAAGTTAATATACATTCATAGCTATTCAGCTGATTGTGTTCTCTGCCAACGCTTGTATGCTGTTTGGGAATCTGTAGGTGGAAAACTCAGGCAGAAGTTTAATATCGCTCGAATAAATAGATTGGAGACTGGAATTTCAACAGCAAGAAGACTAGGAATATTGGGATCTCCAGAATTCATTTTGTAAGTAAAATTCATATATTCATATTCATAAATATCTGAAAACTTTACAAATAAAAATCTTTCAGAATTCGTCAAGGAAAAATGTATCGTTATATAGCCAAAACATATCGTCCACAAGACTTCGTTCAATTTGCAGAAAACGGTTATTTAGATACCCATTCCCAAAAGGTACCAGAACCACCTAGCGTGATGTAAGTTTTTAATTCTTTCTTCCGCTATATTTATAGCACATTATACAAAATACAAAATATTTTATTGATTTATTTTAGATTTTTTAAGAGGTAGAGCTTCTTTTCCACATAACTTCCACTTCCACATAATTATCTTACGTTTGGTTGTATTGAACTTTGCAATTCTGTAGAGATGATAAATACAGCTACCGTTTTTTTTCTGCAAAAATGATCAAACAAATTTGTTTTTAGCGATTGAATAGCATTTGGGAAGGTATCAAACAGAATGGAACGGTAATTTGCAATTTTAGGAGGTTTGGTCAAACTGTCGTCGATTTGACAAATGCTGCCTTAAGAGGCGTAGCTAAAGGTATCAATAATGTTGGAACGTTTATGACTGCAATATTAAATGGCACTATCAAGTGTACCATCTAATTACAAGAAAGGTATGTGAGTATGTACCGTCAAAATAAAAACCCGTAGTAATTGCCAGTCGGTAAGCTGCAGCTACAAAGTGTTGAGGTCTTATCTATAGCTGCATTTATCAGCTTTTCAGAATTGCAAAGGTCAATACAACCAGATTTAATATGCTTAAGTTATATGAAAAAAAGAAGCATTTTAAAAATGTAAAATGGATATCTGTTGTTGCATGGTAAAATGGAAAATGATTTTTAAAGATTCGTTTTATTTTAAACTTTTTAACGCTTGCAATGAGTATGATTGTCCCGTGCGACATCTACGCAATTCTTATATACATATACATACAAAATACAAAATTTTTTGGCAAAGCCTAGTACTCAGATCAGAAAACACGTTTTCTAGCAAAACGTGCCATATAAAACCACTAGCGTCCGAGTTTGACCAGGTGTGCATGCTCTGCGGTAACACTGTATACAAAAAAAAGCTGTTAAATATTTTAATTTTGAATCAATGCAATCAGGAATGTATTATTTGTGGGTGCTGTGGCACTGAAGGATAATACTGCTCGGATAAAGCACCGCAGTATTGGATAAATCCGTTTTTGCTAAACAGAAATGTAATTGTTATGAAATTTAGAGTATAAATAAGAAATAACTATTTGCTACATCCTATTTATTTCTTTATTTTTGCTTCTCGACAGCCTTTATTAATTTCATTATGTCGTCGTGGCAAAATCCTCCTTATGGCTTGTTTGGTTTTTGTTTTAGTTTTAAATCTATTTGAATTAAAAATCTAGGGAGCGAGAAAAATACCACCAATACCACCATGAAATATTTTTCTGGCATATATAGTCGTGTTTGTTTCCCAAAACATTTTGAAAAAAAAACGAGGAGGAACGTTGCCGCGGCTCTACCTTATACCCGGTACTCAGCCAGTATATACATACATACATTTATGAGCTTACTATTTATGAAATTTATTATATGTTCGTAAAAGGGACGAATTAAAATTTGGTCAAAAAATACTATTTAAAATAAAAAAATTAAGTCAAACCATTTTTGAAATTTTTATACATGTTTCCATTTTTGTTTACATATGCTTTTTACATATGCTTCTACATTTCATAATGTACATGTATAACTACATTTTCGAGACGTACAAGTGTGTACGTGAGAGAGAGGGAACGAGTCAGCGCTTCGCAGGCGTTGCGTAGCCACTGAAATTTAATTTGTTCCTTCTGTCCATAATAATGACCGACCTGATCCAGATTCGGCAATCTGTTAGATTGGTAATTTTCCATGGGGGGACTTTATGGGTCTTTATGGGGTCGGAAACGCTTCCTTCTGGGCGTTTAACACAACCGTTATCACCACAAATCTAATATACCCCTATACTCTTCGAGTAACAGGTATAAAAAACAAGCGGATCTGAGTACTAGGCTTAAAAGCTTTCATTTCTTAATCCTCATAAGAAGTAAAAAAGCAGAAAGGTACGAGTACCTAAGCTATTCCTATATACAATCGAATTCATAGTCAAGGTAAAAAAAGTACTACACTAATAAAATAATTCCATTTATGAAAAGATCAAAAGTTATGATCTGGTTTACCTTTAGGTAACTTTAATTGAAAAATTACCTATGACAAAGGTAAACATTTTGTGTTTTTTTTTTTCAGGAGCTCATTTTTCGTTGATCGCCTTCAAAATTATGCAAATGATGACAACGTTTTTCCCTTGGTGGTTTTAGGACTATCTACAATTGTTATCTTAATTTATATTACAAAAAATATGTCAAAAAACAAAATAAGGCGGGAAACCGTAGATACAAATTCTAAAATAAAATAAAGAATAATTAATCAAAATACCCTTTTTTTGTGTAATAAAATAATTTCTAATTTCTCTAATTTTCACAGTTTATTTCTCCTTGAAGCGTGGTTTTTTATCCACATTGTTAAGCTATTAAGCGTTTTTAATAGCTGTTGATTTTAATAAATGGAGAAATTTGGTTAGATATAAGCACAATTTATTTGCATGTAAGTAGTTGATGTATAGTATGTGCGTAAGTGCGATGGGTAACAAATTTATCCCGATGGCTTCTAAGACCGATTCGCGACTTGTTTGCAAGGGCTGATAAACTAATTGCCGTGCCCTATAAGACAACACTTAAGGAGCGGGAGAGAGTGCGATTAACGAGAGAGTTAGAGCAGCTCGAGCTGCTGCTAAGCCGAGTACGACGAATGATTGCGAACAAAGTAGACGACAGAATGACGCTGCCGTGCGTAAGCATATGCGGTAATAAATGATTTTAAAGTGCGCATTGCAAATAACAAACATCTAGATTAATTTACTTTAGACGCTCCACTTGCTATAATTAAGGATATTTAAGTTGCTTGAACCGATATGCTTCCCCCCTTGAAAGTCTGCCTTTCAACAGCATCTTTAAGGGGCAGCAGACACAGCTTGTTGACGTCTCGCTTGGTAATTCCAGATTAAGTCTTCAGAACGGCGTCTCGGGAAACGCCATCTCTCCTGGTAGAAGCTCGACCACCCTCGCCAGTGGCCACTTCTTAGGAGGAAGATTCTCATCCTTGACAAGGACCATATCTGCGACTGTTAAACTAGTCTTCGCAGTGCGCCATTTTGACTGTTGCTGCAGGGAAGTGATGTACTCTTCCTTCCACCGGGACCAGAAGAGCTGCTGCAGGTATGAAACGCGCTGCCAGTCGTCCAAGCGATCGAATTTCAGCTGTGTGACGTCAAGCTCAGCGAATGAAGCAGGAGGGCCACCGTTCAAGAAATGCGCTGAAGTGAGGACATCCAGATCGGCAGGACTCTCTGAAATTGAAACTAAAGGTCTTGAATTAATTACTGCCGCGATGTGGCATAACAACATCCGCAGGTGTTCAAATTTAAGAACCGAGTTGGCATGGCCGTCTTCACTGCAGCTTCCCATAGGCCACCAAAATGCGGGGAGAGCGGAGAAATGAAATGCCAGTCTATAGACTCAACCAAGCAAATATCCAGCACAGCCTTGTGAACAGGAACAGGCGTTTTAATTCCACCAGCTCATTCCTAGCGCCGACAAAATTTGTTGCGTTATCCGACCAGATTGGTCGCGGTTTCCGTCGGGTGCATATGAAGCACTTTAGTCCATGAAGAAAAGAAAGTGTAAATAAATCCTTAATCAGCTCCCGATGAACAGCCTTCGTCGCGAAACAAATGAAGACACAGACGAATCACTTGATGGGAGCCTTATTGCGTACTTCCGGTTTGTAGAAAAAATAAGTTGACGCCTGTGACCTCAAAGGCTTGAGAACCGTCGAGCCGCTCGACGGAAGATCTGCCATAATATGCTGCAATACTCCAGGCTTCATTCGAAAGCATCTAACGCACTTGTTCACTGCCTTGGTTACCGCCTTCCTCCCCCCAATGGGCCAATATTAGGATCGAATTAGTCCAAGCAAAGCTCGAGGTTCAGCGTGCAGATTTCGCTCATGAAAGTGAGAGATTGTGGAAAGAGTTAGTGGATGGCTGCTGGGGCAAGATAATTGGATGACGACCATCAAAATCCAACGTAGAGTTCTTCAGTCGACCATCAACCCTGAGCAGACCAAACTGATCCATGAATGGCGACAATGATGCAAGTGAGCTAGATGGGGACACTGATCCCTTGGACCGCAGCGACTGTCCTCCCATAGCTGAGTACGCTGAACTATTCGTAGCAATAACTGGTTCCATGCTCAATGTCCGAGACAATCAGTCCGGGATGCCAAATGCGATAATACCGGTAATACCGTGGGCGGCCAGTCATCTGAGGGCCACAAAGAAATGGAGGTCCATGAGCCCAAAGGGGAGACTCGTTCAGCTCAGTCGAAAGAGCCCCTTTGAGAGAGAATGTCGGCTGAGTTTAAACCTGTGTGAACATAACGCCATGTCATGTTGTCGGTCGTTTCCTGAATCGTTGTTACTCTATTTGTGACAATTATATTAAATCTTGACGGCTCGTCCCAAATCCAGGAAAGTGCAACCGCAGAATCTCACCAACAGTAACATCTTCCCTTGAAGACATTCATTCCAGCTATTTTAGATATGAGCCTAGCCAACAACTCCGCTTCACAAAGCTCTAACTTTGGCACCGTAAGTATCTTCAAAGAAACAACACGAGATATGGCACAAAGTAATTGACTGCTGGAATGCTGACCTTTTGACACGACATATATATATGCACCATAGGCTTTGATGCTAGCATCGCAGAATCCTTGAATTTCTAGTTCGGAGTCTAGAAAGAGGACAAGCCGAGGAAATTCAAGTCCACAAATCTAGCCAGAACTGCTGCATATTTTCTCTCACTCGGTACTCTGTGAGGCTGGGAGGCTTTCACTCCACGCCAACTTCTCAACGCTGAAGAACGATTTTTAACTTCGCAATTACAGGACCAGCTAGTCCTAGAGGATCGTAGAACCGCGCTATGGTAGATAAAACAGACCGCCTGCAGAGTTTCGGAGACGATTGTAGGATGTACCCAGTAACAAATTAACTGCAATACTTTATCACATAAATACAAATCCATCATTCCCAGAGCAACGTAATAAGATCGCTCTTGAATGTAGCGGACAACGACCAGACTCTAGTCAGCATAAATGCAGGGTTCTGACTGAATATACATAATATACTATGTGCATGCGCCTCTCCGTTCTTCAGCAATGTTTCCGTTGCTTAGCATATAAACACATACATATATACTTATCTATGCCGCTGCTCCGCTGCTGGCTTCGTCAGCGTAGCAATGGGCAGCGTTAGGCTAAGCTAGTCCATAAGGAGAAGTGTATGAATTATTCAAGAAATATACTTCAATCCGACCAGTCGTGTCGTGATTGTATCAACCAAAGCTGTGGCTTCTTAACTACTAAAGGAACACGATACTACAAGATACCGGGATCCCAAGCGAGTCCTAGTGTCTTAGTAAAATGGCTGCCATCCTCGAACTTCAAAAAAGTTTCCGTGTCCTCATCAGGCACTCCATTCAGCACTGTGGGCACGTTCGAGCACTATTTCCTCAAGCTGAACTGACCTCTAGACAAAATTCCAGCAGTTTGCTCACGAATGCGGATGGCCTCTTCCTGAGAGCTGGCGCCAGATATTAAATCATCCATGTAGAAATCACGGCGAAGATTTTCAGCTCCAACTGGAAAATCTACCTGCTCGTCGGTTGCCAACTGGTGCATCGCTCGCACAGATAAATAGGAGCCAGACTTTATGCCATAAGTAACGGTGTCTAGTTGAAACACACGCAAGTCCTCTTGCGTGGAGTTTCTCCTCAGAACAAACTGCAAGTGGCTGTCCTCGGGCGAGACTCGTACACACCGATACATCTTACAGATGAGATATCCGTTATCGCAACTGAGAATGAACGAAATCGAGCAATAATATGAAAGAGTTTAGGTTGTATTACAGGGCCAGCCATTAAAACATCATTCAAGGAATAGCCAGATAAAGTTAAAGCGGATCCATCAAAAACGACCCGAAGCTTGGTCGTAGAACTATCTTCTTTCATGACGCAATGGTGAGGTAGAAAATATCGGCAGTTGTTGATTGGGTGGGCAGGAACAGCAGAGATCTGACCTACTGCATACTGAGCCTTCACATCAAAGAGACGATTTAACTTCCGCTCAAGGGACAGGAATCTGCGACGCGCTTGATTGTAAGATTCTCCCAAGAGATCCAAATTGTATTTAGCTGGCAGCCGAAAACAATAATCGCCATTTTGTAATCGACGGATATGCTGAACAAAATGCGCTTCACAATCCAGCTCTTCTTTGGCAGATTTTTTTTTTTTTTGAGTTGCTCGTCTGGATTGTCATTCTCGCCAACAACTTTGATCTTCGGAAAGTACTGGACTTCGTGAGCGCTATGACTGCAGAGCACGGAGACTAAGAAGGTTTGGCTAGTTGCAACCAAAGTGGACCTAAAATTGTTATGTTTTCTCCTCTTGCCCACCTGACTACATAGCGCATAGCTTTCCCTAGCAAAATCCACTGTCTCTAATGATCGGCATCTCTGTTCCAAGAACGAGGCCATATATTCCCAAATATGCCCATATTCTGAAGCACGCATATGAGCATTGAACCCGTCCAACAGCTCTCGAAGCAACCATTTTCGACAGCCTGGAGCCCTAGGATCTCATTAATGTGTGCCTGAAATACTAATCGTCGGTTATTAAATCTTCTTTCCAATAATTGTAATTCCACATTGTAATTGACATCCAAAATCTCCAGCGACCGCACAGTCTCCAAAGCCGCATCACACATCAGACAGGAACGCAAATGCTGAAACTTCTCTACATTGGTTAGATCAAGATGATTGTCTACGACGGTTACAAACGTGGAGTAGAAGTCGGTCCAGTTAGCATATCCTCCGTTGGAAGTTGGAAGAAGGAGGCAGTAATGGTACCTGTCTACGTCGAGGTAGAAGTTGCGAGCCGGCAAACTCAGCGGTGATCTTTCCTCCCGCCATGGTAGAATGAAGCGGCATGTGGCCGTTACTCTTCGCTATTTCCCACATAATCGAAGGCTTCACCGTACTGGCAAGTGATTCGAAAATATCACCTAATCCACTTAGAATATCGGCTTGATCCAGCATCAACAGCGTAGGTAGCATCCATCTCCATAGCGGCGGCAGCTGAGCAAACGCTTACTGCGGGAAGATCAACCGCGCGTAATAAACGTCTCTAGCGGGAAGACGAATATAAAGTGGAGCGCACGCACTAGAAAGCAACGAACAAAAACAGCAAGAAAGCTAATACCAAAGTGCAAGGGCCGGTGTGGGAATCGTTTCTTGTGGGAAGATGTTAACAAAAAGTATCAAGTATAATAGACTGGAAGAATGAGCACCGTACGATGACAGCGCCAAGGGAGGCCGGTGTATATATTTATGAAATATCTTATGAAATATCCGATGATTGCGATTGAATTGGCAATTGGAATAATATATTATTGTTCTTTGTGATTGCACTGATATATTTATTCTTGCACGAATCACGTCGGTGTCACCAATGTAAAGCTGTTGAGATTTAAATAAAAGTTTACGAATGTTTTCTCTATATTTTTCAGCACATTTATTGACAATTTAATCAAATAACTGTGGTTGTTAGATGTACATATGTATGTGTGTAAGGCGACGAAGCGATGGTCTGATGGTTACGAATATTAGCTCCAGACTAGCAAGGGCTGACGGCGTAAATGCCGTGCTCTATGAGGCAACGCTTACAGAGCGGGAGAGAGTGCATAAACAGTGGGCATTGCAATAATTAACATCGAGATGTGCATTTCTTTAGGCCGCACCACTTGCTATAGTTTAATATGTTTTATGCTGCTTGACCCGACAGTACTAATCGTACAAGGGGAAAACAAGTCAATTAATTATTAAATTCAATTCCGAACTGTAGGCGTGGAATGGGTGCCGTTCGTCGTTTCTGCTTTGCGCTTTCGCCTACTGTTGGTGAATTTAGAAGCGTTCCCTTTGAGAGTTTATTATCCGGCATATCCATTAGGCTGAATAGCTGAAGTGCTTTTGCAACGTTTGTAAGAAAACGGCAGAGAGGCCAGTTTCCAGATGGATTGCATAGGTCGGTGTGCTTTGTGGGAGTCGGAAGATTTGTTTAATGTAGAAACGCAGGAGCTTCTCTGCTGTGTCAAGCGCTTCATAGCGCTCTTGTCCTCATATCTCCGCTGCATAGCCAATTATGGTCTATGCCGTTGCCGTGTATAATTTTTTTTATGCTCTGAGAGACCTATTTTTTTCTAAGTAGCTCTTTCCATGTGTAATTTAGAGTTACTTAAGTAGAGCTCGTGATTCAGTGCGATGTCCAGGCGCAGGTCTATCAGCTGATAGCGAGACTTGTTCAGCTCGTTCGGAAGAGCTCCCAGCGAATGAGTATGGACTGAAAAGAAGCACTTGCAGGAAACCCACGGTGTTTGCAGGGCAATGAAGATTGCAGGTTGAACAGAATCGGTCGCCGGTCCTAATGTTTTAATGCCGATGCCAACCGAGGCCACTTTCTGCCTTATGAAGCGCGGCCGGCACAACTATATGCTCAAATTTTCGTTAAGTGCTGTTAAAGTTCCAGTTCGACCCAACATCTGATCAGAATTCATTTTGCCGTAGTCGTGACGTGCAGCTCCTTGATCTGCTTGAGACTGTCAATAGGCGTGAAGAGCTGAAGACCAGCGAAGCTCTCTCCAAAATAACTTCCAACTGCTTCAGTCTTGCGAATAGTGTCGGTGCTTTCCGTTTCAGAAAAGCCACCCATTTTCCAGCAGCGGTACATATGCACATATGTACACACTTGCATATGCGCCGTAAGGTTATCTTTTTTTCTTTAGGACGTTGATATGCAATGACTGCACCATCAAGTGGCCCAAGCGACACCAGCCGATGGCTGTTACGCGCGGATCCCAGGCAAGAACGCAGCCCACCTCCCGCCCAACCGACCGAGGGGCGCTGCCGCATGACGCGCGACTCGTAAACCGAACCGATCGAGGACATACAGGAAAGATAGGTGTTAGACTAGTGTTCGAGAAAGAGTAGAACTAATCTAACTAAAGAAGAAAAGTAATTACTAATTACGGGAAAGATGTAGGAGTATCAGTAATTTAAGACTAGGAAGGGGGTTAGTGGTAGATATAATATGAAAGAGGAAATTATAATCCGAGCATAGGACCCTAAATGGTTCATGCAAGGAGTAATTCGATCTACAAAGCGGAAGAAACAACGGTGTATAGTTCCTAGTGCTTCTAATAGGAATCGTGAAGTTTATGAGGCTCAACAGGTCAGGGCTATCTACGTCACCCTTGATCAAGTTGTGCACAAAAATCACACCAAGCATTTTCCTACGACTAGCTAAGGTTGGAAGGTTTAATTAAAGCAATCTATTAAAGTAAGATAGCAGTCTCACACTTGCATCCCAGCTGAGGCCTCGAAGAGAAAAAAGTAAAAAGTTTTTCTGAACTGATTCTATACGGTCTTGGTGTACGTTGTACTGAGGGCACCATACACAAGAGCCGTATTCTAAAATCGGATGAACCAGAGAGGTGTAGAGAGTCTTTGTTATATAGTGGTCGTCAAATTCCTTTGACCACCTCTTTATAAACCCAAGCACGCCCATGGCCTTATTCACCATGGTGGAAATGTGTTCTGAAAACATTAACTTGGGATCTAATAGAACACCAAGATTATCAACCCGGGTAATTCTCTCAAGAGAACCACCACAAAGGGTGTAAGGAACCAGTAAGGGACTGAAATCTATCGAGATCGGATTGCAACCTGGATTGGAAAGTAATGTCCTTATATTGGACACAGAGCTTAACATCATCCGCATACATTAGTACTCGAGAGTATGTTAATACAGAGAGTAAAGAGTAAGGGGCCTAGATGGCTGCCCTGAGGTACACCCGAAGTCA
Organism: Drosophila affinis; assembly: GCA_037356375.1. NCBI lineage: Eukaryota > Metazoa > Arthropoda > Insecta > Diptera > Drosophilidae > Drosophila > Drosophila affinis. The sequence goes on from JAZHFB010000003.1 coordinate 22,662,023, forward strand.
CCATAACTGGAGAGGACAGGGAGTTTTTGAAAAGGACTCTTTGAGACCTAGAACACAGGTAGCTAGAGATCCATCTCAGGAGATTGGGCGGGAACCCTAGAAGGTCGAGCTTTTGTGAGCCTAGAGTTATTGGGGGCCTAGTCTTCTTCTTTACCTTAAACTCCTTCACCACCAAATGCTCCGGCCAAAATTTGGCAGAACAGATGGTGTTAAAGTGAGTTTGGGAGACACTTATTTTAAAAGAAGCTATCTCCCTGGCATAAGAAAAGTTGCATTTTTCCACCTTGAAATCAACGGCTTGTATGCGGCTTTGAATATAAGCCGTCACATCTTTAATTGTGGAGTCAGGGGCAAGTTGTGAGACAAAAACTTGTCTCTTTGGTGGGATCCCGACCAATTTTGGCACCACAGGCCTATCACCTGTGATGGTAATACCCGGTGGTCCGGGTCGTATATTGACTGGTGGGGTCGGAATTGCGGGGACAGCTAATGAATTTGATACTGCGGACACGGACGCTACAGACGGTCTACCGAATTTTCATCACCAGCAGCTGTCGTTGCCTTTGGAGTAACGAACGAAATCACCTGCTGCATTATTGGGGTGGTCGGAGTCAGTCTGTCAGCATCGGCCGGTCGAGGGGCAGTTGGCACATGCAGATCCCGCGGAGACCTTTTTGCGCCTAGGAGACTCAGTCAATAGTTTGAAACCACTAAACTGAGACTCCATGGCTATGAGCCGATCGTATTGCTCTTTAAAGCCCAAGGTCAGCTCTCTAAAGCCTTCCGGGTCTGCCTCATAAACGCTGCCATCTCCTTCTCAACCAGACGGCATGCCTCACAGCTATAATGCAGGCCATTCCTTTTTGAGATGTCATCACCCACGAGACCGGAGATCCCGGCGCATTTAGCGTGCACTACGCTATCGCAGAGCCAGCAGGGGATACTCGGCTGGTCATGGGTGATCTGCTTCTTGCAGGTATTTTTAGCACAGACCACAGAGAATTCCATTTTAAAATGTAAAAATTATTTTATTATTTTTTCTTTCAAAAAAAACTGATATCAGACCAGTGTGCCAAAATAAACGCCAAGAGAGGAATAAGTAAGAATGAGAGCGGTTACCGCAGCTACACTTGAGAGGAGAGAGCGCTACTGCACAGAAAATATCGAGAGCGAAAAAGGATGAACAGTTATTTAAGTGTGGGTGATAGGGAGAGAGTGATAAATCACCAAAAGTAATAGGTGAGAGCGGCTAAATATGATACTGCGTGTACTTTAGAAAAGCACAAACAAAATCACGCTGTTAGGCGATGCAAAAATAATAATTTAAATTATGTTTTTCACAGCAAACAGGCATGCACTCGCGATCAAGAAACAGATTATATAGGAGGTTGTTAATTTATGAATTTTTTTAGGGGTTATTTTCATAAAACACCGGCTTTTCAAGCAAAATAGGAAGAGAGTAAGCGGAGCGCAAAACAAAAACACGTCTGACTACTACAAAGAGAATCGAACGTTGTATACGTTCGTTGTATACCTTTTGATTCATTCAGCGCATAAAAATTGGCTTTTATTGAGACCAACGATCAGCTGAAGAATGAAACGCCTGAGTGAGTAATTACACCAGTCAACACGACATTTCCGCTGTAGCCCAAAATTACTTTTTCTGATTGATTTGGAGATTTACATTTTTTTAAAGAATTATGTTTTTTTGTATGGTTAATTTTTTTTTATTCACATAACTTAAGTTTCTTATAACGGGTTGTATTAAATTTTGCAGATCTGAAAAGCTAATAAATGCAGCTGGTCCGACCCAGACTCTTGGTAACTGCAGCTTAAAGTCTGCAAAACTCAGGAAAAGTAGAAAAAAAATATATGTGGTAAACATTTTTGGTTCTTCAATTCACAAGGTCAGTTACTTATGGGGGCCGTAAATATATGACAGCTATGCATGCAAATCTTAACTAAATAGATTAGGTTGAAACGATAGCTGCAGAGAGGAACTCCTCCTAGCTCACATGGACCTATTAAGGGTCCGTTATGATGCCGCTTGGGCACGATCCACTTCTTACCGTTGTCAGCAAAGAATTGCAGATTAAGGGCATTTCAATCTAGTAGCTTGAATTTATTTGGACAGATGCCCTGATTTGATTTCGGAAAGGTCCAAAATGTCCGTGAGGAAAGCAACCCAAAGAGTCTACGGTTTCCGAGGGACGCGCAGTGACAAAAGAAGGCGGGGACCGACTCCTCCGCTTCCTCGTCCTTCTGCAGAAGTCGTTGACAGCCTAGAGGCGTGTGTGCCAATCTGTCAATGTCCCGTGATGGCTCGTGTTACCGCAGAGCATTGGACTCTGTTGAGTCTAAATAGGTCTGCCGAGTGTTTCGCTGAACGACATGGCCATATTAATCTAGAGGTTCTGCTCGTTGTTCAATAATTTCGTGCTTATAAAGCTTACACTTAGCCATTGTTATTGCTTACTGCTCCTTCTCCGAGCAATTGTAGTGCTCTGCCTGGAACAACGAAAAGACTGACAAAAATGGCGTAGTCCCAGTGAGTACGACAAACGAAAATAATATGGAAACCATCTCTAACAAGTATTATGAAGGGCACCCAGGCCCTTACGTGGTGTACATGGACAAAATGCACATAAACAACAACAGAAAGGCTATTAACCAGTTTGAGCTTTCGGATCTCTTGCTTAAGCTGGGAGCTGGCGACATCGAGGAGGTTTCGAGAGTTGGTTACGGCAGATGCCAGATTGTTTGCGGCTCGACGGAGAGTGCCAATGGATTAGTGGAAAACGGTGTTTTCGCTGATCCCGGGTATACAGCCACAATTTTCTGCCACTTTGTTCAAAAAGCCGGGTTAATTTTTGGGGTCCCCGGACTTTACTCTGAGGAACAGCTTGCAGAATACTTAACTTGCGATATCCCAATTGAGGATTTTAACTTTAACAAGAAAGGATAATACTACGGGGCAACGATTTCTCACTGGCAGAGTTAAACTGTTTAGATGTTTTAGATGTTATCGGTTCGGACATAGGGCACAAAAATAAATGTGGCCAGGAGCACAACAGTCAGGTAGTCTGCTCGAAGCTAGCATGTGCAAACTGCAAGGAGGATCATGCTGCCACTCATCCGCAGTGTGCAGCTCAAAAGAAAGAATACGCCATTCAAAAGTGCATGACCTTGTCTGGGAAGGAGGTCAGGGTTAGGTTTCCAAATCAAATTGAATCTTCGACAGGGTTTCTCCCATCGTGAGTGACCAAGGTGAATTACCCCGTCCTATCTGGCAATCCAGCCGTCACCCAGAACTTATGAATAACAACGCAGAGAGCTGCGGTAAACGCAGAGAGCTGCCAGTTACGAGAAACATTCGAAAGAACATCATCTGAGGTGTCCTCTCAGGCCCAGGAAAAGCTGAACACACTGGGTGCCAAACTCACAGTTTTCCTGATCGACCCAAATTAGGCTAATAAAGGGGATTCAATTGCGAAGAAACTTATTGAAGAAATTAGACATTTTGTTAACACATCCAATGTAGAACTAGACGGGCTGCAAATTGCCATAGGGATGGAAGAGTCGCAGAAAGCCATCTAATGACGCAAAGTCTACTGGGTCAACGAGGCTAGTGACCGCAAGGGTCGCAGCATGGAGAACGCCACCCGTGAGGTGGGCTTCATATGTCTTAACGACGGTTCTCCAACCTTTTCGAGGAGTCCGTCGCAATTTCCGTACTGGACCTCTCGTTTTCTAACTTTAGAAATGGATGTATTTCCTGGAAAGTCCTGAGTTCTAAGCTCACAAACAGCAACCACTTTCCAATCATAATATCGGTGGACGGGCTGGATGCTTCCCCTCGAGGCAAGAAGGTACTGCACAACAGAATCTCCAGGATTCTTGGAGCAAGCGAGTTCTCTACCCTAGAGGAGCTCAACAACAAAATAGTTTCCCTTCCCAAAAAAAACACGGTCTCCATCTCTAACAGCAACCAATTTGTTGCCAAGAAATGGTGGGATAAGGAAACCGAAAAACTCTTTCGAGTAAGAAACGCCTGTAGACAAAAATTTTATCTTACCAAAAAACTAGAAGATGCTAGAGCTACGGTTGAAGCTGATCGAGCCCTCCAATCGCATATCAAAGGGCGCAGAAGACGGAACCCTCCATGTAGAAGTAAGGAAGTAAGGAATCTTAAGAAATTCGAGCAGGTGAAAAGCGTACTTAGGAAATGGACGGACGAAGACAATAAATGCTTCCTCACAGTGGTCAAAGAAACTCCATCCATGGCAAATAGCAAATAGAAGTTTCACGTAACAGTTGCAGGTTCAGGCAATGTTAAGTTAAACCGTAAGTTATGTAAATTATTATATGTTAGCAAAAGGGACGAATTAAATTTTGACCAAAATGGAAAATTTCAGAACATTAGGTCGAACCCTATGCTAGATTTTTATATATAAAATGTTATAGCCTATTCACACTGAGCACCGTTTACCGTCTATTTCCTAGACGGTGCGTAAGGTTTTGCCGTTACGAAAATTTCCCAGTTAGTTCAACCGTCTCGATTTTGAATGTTCCTAAACCGCACGTTTCTATGCGATATTTAGCCGATGATTTTCAAATGCGACTCCGGAAAATTGACATTCACAACGAAAAAATTGAATTCACTGCGAATATGTAAGCAATGACTGACAAAAATAACTTATATTCTCCAGAAAAGGGCAAGGAGCCAGGTGGTTTTTCAATAGCATTCATAAAATTTTCAGTTAGAGATGCTATGATTCCTTTGCGAGAAGAAATCATAAATAAAATGAATCAAATGTAGTTTTAAAATTTTATATTTGTTTTGCAATGGCAGATCTGAATATATCTGCAGATAAATTCAGATCCCGCTGCTCATGTTGCTCACTTTAATTAAGCAGAATCTAATTCTCAATAACGGAGCTGTTGTGTTGTTCCTTCAATATTGGCGACGCTTCGATCAGTTGTGCAAGTCTCGAACTAAGATATATTGTCGAATCGTTGTAATTTTCTGGAGATCCGATGTTCACATACGCAAATCTATACCTGAAGTAAATTGAAATGGAATAAATTTGGAAGACTATGCTGGTAAAAGCTCAATAAACTACAGTTTATTGCGCTTTTGTGCTTATTAAACATATTGTAAGCCAGCACAGCACATTAAAAAATAAAAAAATCTTCCGCTCAAAAACTCATTTTTTGTTATTGTCATCAGCTGTTAGACGGTAAACGGTAGACGCTGCCAGTGTGAATCAGAGTTTCACCGTCTGTCAAAAATCCCAACGTTCCCCCTTGACGGACTCAGTGTGCAGAGGGTATTATCTGTATGCATTTTTGTTCACATATAATTTTTACATCAGTTTCTACATTTCTACATGTACATGTATAACTACACATACGAGACGTGGAAGTGTGTGCGAGGGAATGAGTAATCGCTTGCGTAGCACGTAGGCGTTGGGTAGCGACAGAAATTTCACCGGTTCCTTTTAGCTATAATAAAGATACGACCTGATCCAGATTCGGCAGTCTGTTAGATACGGTAGAATATCCCATGATTTTGCGTTTTTGGTTTTCTTGTATCTTTAAAATTGTGCAAGCCACAGATTTTCATCCTCTTTTAGGGAGGAAGGGGGCGGGTGATATTTTGAAATACACTTGTAGTTGTGTGATATTACAGGAGCCTAGATACAAAATTTTGGGTGCTCTAGCTCTTATAGTCTCTGAAATCAGGCGCTCATTTGGACGAATAGGCAAAACAGAGCGAGAGGGAACGATGACTTTCGTAATGGTTTTCTTCATTGTAGCTATAATAATGATCCAATCTGATCCAGATTCAACACTCTGATAGAAATGGTCATTCTCTATGATTTTGCATTTTTAGTTTTCTCGTATTTTCAAAATTGTGTACGACACAGACTTTCGTCCTTTATGCGGGCGGAAGGGGGCGGGGCGAAATTTTTAAATACATTTGGAGTAGTGTGATCACACAGGAGACTGGATACAAAACTTGGTTGCTCTAGCTTTAATAGTCTCTGAGATATAGGCGCAAATGAAGACGGACGGACAGACGGACGGACAGACAGACATGGCTATATCGACTCGGCTGTTGATGCTGATCAAGAATATATATACTTTATGGGGTCGGAAACGCTTCCTTCTGGGCGTTACACACAACCGTTATCCCCACAAATCTAATATACCCCTATACTCTTCGAGTACCGGGTATAAAAATCAAGGCAATCATATATTTTTTTTCGATTTTTCCTGAGGTTTCAAAGTCAAAATTTCGGGGAAAAAATTCCGAAAAAAATGATGAAATTTTAATTTGGAAGCTTAATATCTGCCAGACATTAATATGCTGCTACAAAGTGCCTGAGTCGGATTTATAGCTGCATTTTTCAGGTTTTTTTAACTGCAAAGTTTAATACAACCAGTTTTATGAAACGTGAGTTATGTGAAAAATAGAAGCACTACCTATGACAAAAAATACCTGATTTTTTAACAATTCTTTAAAAAAAACTACTCCATGAAAAAAACCATAATTCTTAAAAAAAATTTAAATCTCCAAATATATTAAAAAAAGTCATTTTTGGCGACAGCGGAAAAAAAAAGTTGAAAATTGTCGAGTAGTGTTATTGGAGTCCCGGCCACCAATACTCGCAGTGCCCTAAGCGAAAGATGACCACTAAAGTAGCTGCAATTATAGATGAGGAGAAACCGGGAGAGAGAAACAACTACGACTTAGCGGCCGTTCAGCTAATAACCCTATGACTGACGTTTGGTGAACAAAGTGTCAGTATATTTAGTATGTTTGACACGGGTAGCTCTGTAAGTTTCATCCTTTGATACCAAACTCGGTGACAATTGAAACCTATAATCAAACTAAAAAATACTATGAATTAGGAGGACAACCAATACCCATATGGGGAAATTTAAAGTGCCATATTGAATTTTGCACTAAAAGATATACAATTTTGTTAAACATTGTAGATGATAGCATGCAGCCTTTGCCTGTATTGTTGGGACGCGATGCCCTTATGTATAGGTATTGAAGAACAATTAGTTCATAAGAAATATATCAACGCAATTCAGTGCACAAGCAAAATGAGATTTGTTCAACCTGCGCGTCCTTGTTCACCAAACGTAAAAATAATAGTGATATAAGAGAATATCATATAAAAATCAGAATCAAGAAATCTGAAGGAATGATCAAATTATCAGCAATCAATGTGATGAATTTAGTACATTTTGTGCGTCTCTAGAGATTGATGAGGAGGATCAGTTAAATGTAGGCACTAACCATACAATATATAGACATGACAATTCATGTAGCGAAAATGACCGCACGGCAGTCAGGCATCAGCTACACCAGGGGACCAGCTACACCAGTCGTGAGAGTGTATGAGTGCACATGTATTCTCGCTTATTTTGCGTGTTGTGCATGTGTGTATGAGCGCACAACTGAAATTTGTGCTCTCTCAACTTTGTTTTGATTTTTGTGCTCGCGCCACCCTTCACTTTAGCATTATTGGAGTCGGACCTTTTTTAAGACGCTTGCCTTATAATACCAGAATAACTGTTATTTTGGACATGCTTTAGATTCTAACTTTGTTTAATATAGAATATACTAATATAATAAGCTTATATACATATGTATATATATTCAAAAATATATATTTCATTGTATGTTGTATTGTCTTAAACAATGATATATTTGATCATTTATAAAAAAGTAGTATGCGCTAAAAAAATATATATATATCAACCTTGAATATGGATAATAATGACATATAAATGGGTAATAAATGGGTCCATACGGATTTTAGTGCCACACTTGCGATTCAATTTGGAATCATCCCTCATTTTCTGATGCGAATTTCCATCCACAGAGAGAACTTGCAAGTACATTCATATGTGTGTGTACGTGTGCAGAGCTGCCGAAATTGCCAGCCAAATATTTTTGAGAAGATTTCTTGAGACACAAATTTGTGTCGCTTATTGACGCGACGCACTAATACCCTATAGACAAATAATATAATTTGGTGTCATGTCTGATATACATTTTGCATTTGTACATATTTACATTCGTTCCTTATATTCGTTTATAGTACATTAAACAAAATTAGAATATAGAGGATATTCAATATATACAATTATTGTAATTTTGGGCAAGCGTCATTATAAAATCATAACTTACAATCAATTGTAAAGTAATGGGTGTTTTCTTAGACAGCGGCGTGGTAAAAAACCAAGCAAACCGGTTTTTGCACACATACAGCTAAAGCTCAGCCTCACATACACAGCGTTTGTTCTTTGCTGAGCTGAAATTATGTTGTGTGTTCTTCTTCAACTTGTTGACGAACTGACCTACCGCCACAAAATAAATGAAGAACTGGCAGGATGGGTGAGGGTGGGTGTGGGTTGGTGGGACACTTGGCCGTGGGAAGAAAGAAATCTGTTATTTTTTTTATTTTTATTATACATATAAATTATTATATTATGAAAAAGCCGTAAACATACATACATACATACATTCATATGTACATATAGACATAAAGTCGCCGCTCAAATTGGCTTCCGATTGAACCCAGGGAACCCACACCCACCCCCACCCATCCTGCCAGTTCTTCATTTATTTTGTGGCGGTTCGTCAACAAGTTGAAGAAGAACACACAACATAATCACACAATAAAATCACACAATAAAATCAAAACAAAGTTGAGAGAGCACAAATTTCAGTTGTGCGCTCATACACGCATGCACAACACGCAAAATAAGCGAGAATACATGTGCACTCATACACTCTCACGACTGGTGTAGCTGGTCCCCTGGTGTAGCTGATGCCTGACTGCCGTGCGGTCATTTTCGCTACATGAATTGTCATATCTATATATTGTATGGTTAGTGATGTAGGGCTAGAACTCGGTTCCGTTATGGCCGAAAAGTGTTAAGAAGTTATTAGGACCTATTACACTAGTCGACACGACTTTTCCGCTGTCTCCGAAAATGACTTTTGCTGATAGATTTGGATGTTTAAAAATTATTAAAGAATGTTTTTTTTTTCATGGTGTAGTTTTTTTTAAAAGAATTTTTAAAAAATTTGTTATTTTCTATTTTTTACATAGCTTAAGTTTCCTACAACTGGTTGTATTGAACTTTGCAATTAAAAAAAGCTGACAAATGCAGCTTTAAATCCGACTCAGATACTGTGTAGCTGCAACTTAATGTCTGGAAGATATTAAGCTTCCAAATTGAAATCTCATAATTTTTTTTCGGTATTTTCCCCGAAATTTTGACTTTGAAAGTTCAGGAAAAGTCGAAAACAAAATATTTAAGGACTGACTGTCTTGAGTTTTTAGAGAATACGTTTTTATAGCCCGTTACGATTTTCCGTTGGCGAATAAATGAATAAATCAAAAAAGTATTTTTAATAGTTACCTAAAACATCTGTAGTACGTATACAAATTATTACGCGACGGTGGAGAAACCTAAGAAAATATATGAAGCAAATGGCAGCTTCGATGAAGAGATCGCCGAATTAGAAATTGATGTTCAAAATATATCAAGCAAGTTAGAAATAAGATTGTTCAAATTTACAAAGCTTTCCAGAAAAGATATAAGTGAAAAGCAACGGGAAGAAAGCTCCGCAGAATTCAATCTAAAACACGCATGGGAAATGCTAACCAAGATTTATGACCATAATAAAAATATAAGCTCAGAGATGCAGGCTCAGAAACCTTTGTATCAATTAATTTCCCAGACAGAACCTCACTGCGGAGGTAGTATATTGGAAGCCGAGGCGAACGAAACTAGTAATGAAATTTGGGTGTTTTAAACTACATACAAGAAAAATCTGTCTAATCGAAAAAATAAAAAGCAACACAAAATCATTATTTAAAATTTTTTTATCCAAAAAAATAAGTATTTTGATGGAGAATTATTATTACTAATTTCACTACTCGACAAAATTCAACTTTTTTTTTCGCTGTCGCCCGAAATGACTTTTTCTGATAAATTTTGAGATTTAAAATTTTTTTAATGAATTATGGTTTTGTTTTCAAGGTTTAGTTTTTTTTTTTCTTAAATTTTAAAAAATTTGGTATTTTTTGTCATAGGTAGTGCTTCTATTCTTCACAACTTATGTAAGTTTCCTACAACTGGTTGAATTGAATTTTGCAGTTTTAAAAAGCTGACAAATGCAGCTATAAGTCCGACCCAGACTCTTTGTAGCTGCAACTTAACGTCTGGAAGATATTAAGCTTTCAAATTTCATAATTCTTTTCGGCGTTTTTTCCCGAAATTTCGACTTTGAAAACTCAGGAAAAGTTGAAAAAGAAAATATTTAAATGTCTACACCCAGCGACAAAAAAAACCGCATTCCCAAATTTCTTGCATTTTTGACTTCTCTAGCGTGGGGTTTCCCCAAATGTTATTCGATACTACAAGTTTTCATTTAATTAAAAATAAATATTTTTTTCAATCGCACTTTTCTGAACGGTCATTTAGTATTTTGACCAAACACAGGAAAAAAATTTAGTAAAATTATAAAATCGATTTGTTCAGCAAAAAAAAGTTCTATCCAATAGATTATTTCATTTTCTATAGTCTAATAATAAACAAACATATTTCAGAATTTTTGTTTTCAAATTATATATTAATTAATAATTGTTGGTATCTCCCTTGGCTTTTATTACACATTTAACCCTATTGGGCATCGAATCGCATACAGCTATCAAATATTCCTCCGTTATCTCCTCAAACCAAACTTTTTCTATAACCTCCCCTAACTCAGCCTTAGTCTTGGGCTTCCGCTTTCTTATTTTGGCAGTCATAAGGGCCCAGACGTTCTCTATCGGATTGAGGTCGGAGCTGTTACCTAGCCAATCTAAGGACTTTATGACCAATTCCGCCTTCAAAATGTTAACCTGTCTGTGAAAAATAGTTGAAACTCGTTGACTACATTTTAAAAAAGAACAAAAACGTCAGAGAATCTCTTACAGAGCGCGCTCGATGGCAAGGTACAGAATCGTCCTGAAAGATAGGAAATTTTCTCTCACTAAGTGATTCCATACTGGACACAACTCCTCTGCGAATAATTCAACTTCATACTTTTTTAAATTCACCATACCCTTAATAATTATTAGGGATTCTGTTTTATAATTAGATATGCATCCCCATATTATAATATAAGGATAATGCTTCACTTTGGCAATGCAGCAATTTTCGGAATAGCGTTCCCCTTTTCTGCGGCGAACTGTGCAGGAACCATCGGGTCTAATGAGGCTAAATTTCGACTCATCCGAAAGTATGATTCGTGACCACTCAGACCAAATTAGATGAATCGAATAACATTTCTAGAAATCCCACGCTAGAGAAGTCAAAAGTTCATGAATTTTCGGAGTGCGGGTTTTTTTTTGTCGCTGGGTGTATGCTGTTTGGCAAACACAGATTTTTAGTATTTTTGTAGAAAAAAAAACGGTTATACGCCGGCTAACGGAATTAATCGGCGAAATTCGGCATATGAAAGTTTGGTCAAACGGTTCTAACTTAGCCGTTTATCCATCGATTTTTATAAACGATACCTTAAACGACGCCTAATTAGTGTGTCTATCTAAAACCAAAAATGTCAGCAAGACTCAGGAAGCTGCTCTCCAAGCAGCCCACCATACAGAATCAGCTCAAGCTCAACAATGGACAATGGTCAGAGAGCAGTGAAGAAGCCCTGACAGCACTAATGGAGGCACACTTCCCAGGATGCACCGAGGTCACTGATGCCACAACGCAAAATGACCCAGCGACAGAGGAAGAAACCATCCCCGCAGGACTAATAACTCACAAGAAAATCCAATAGGCCATAGACTCATTTACAGGCATTAAAGCACCTGGACTGAATGGGATATTTCCAGCCAAGTTGCAGGTGGCCAAAGAGGTGATCACCCCATAGCTTTTCGCTATATACACGGCATGCTTGAGGACAGGCTATATACCTATACATTGGAGAACTTCCAGAGTTGTCTTCCTGCCGAAGACAGGAAAGTGCAGCCATGTTAGTCCCAAGGATTATAGACCGATAAGCCTCACCTCCTTTTTACTAAAAACGCTAGAAAAGCTGCTGGAGCTACACATCAGAAAGGAAGTAGTCCCCCTGATGTCAAGCAACCAGCATGCTTACACGAAAGGAAAATCGGTAGAAACAGCACTACACTCGCTAGTAGCTAATGTCGAGAAAGCCCTCAATACCAAGAAATATGCACTAGGAGTATTTGTCGATATATCCGGAGCATTCAACAACGTGGCCACAAGCGCAATAATGGGTCGCTTAGAAGCAACCAACGCACACTCGGCAATCAACCACTGGATAAAGAATCTCCTAAGTTGTAGACGGGTTCAATCGGAATGGGGTACCGCTTCCATAGTCAGAGGGGCACACAGAGGCACACCACAAGGTGGAGTTCTGTCGCCCCTCCTGTGGAACCTTGTGGTCGACGACCTAATCAAGAGATTCGAAAGGAGAGCCCCAAAAATAATAGCCTATGCAGATGACATAAGCATACTTATTAAGGGTGTATGTCCATCGACACTCAGCTCCATAATGGAAAACACACTCAGGGAGATATGTGAGTGGGCGAACGAAGTAGGACTCAGCATCAACGCGGACAAGACGGACCTCATCCTCTTCACCAAGAGGTACAAGGTACCGTCATGGATCCCCCCGAAAATCGATCAAACAAGGCTGACCCCAAAAACACAAGTCAAATACCTTGGCACAGTACTGGACAGCAAGCTGGCATGGAGACCCAATGTAGTGGAAAGGGTGAAGAAGACCACCATTGCGATATATGCATCAAAAAAGATGCTCAGCAGAACATGGGCCTGCTCTAATGCACTGGATCTACATATCGGTGGTGCGACCAACTCTGCTGTATGGAGTCTTAGTGCGGTGGCAAGCTACCAGGAAGAAGACGTACCACAAGCTTATGGAAAAGACTCAGCGACAGGCACTGCTCTGCATCACGGGGGCACTGAGATCCACCCCAACAAAAGCACTCAAAACCATACTCGGAATTGACCCCCTGGACATCCATGCTCATCTGACGGCTGGAAAGGCCGCTCAGCGCCTCATTGCGTCGGGAAACATGCAGCCACAAGCATATGGGCATAGTTCAATCGGCAGGGACATGATCAGAAATACTGACTACATGACCCCTCGAACGTGCCTCGACATCAATACAAACGCATTTCTGGGACCTGAAGAATGGAAAAAAGGCCAGATCTAACATCTCAACATATACATAGACGGCTCCAAGATGAAAGGAGGAGTTGAAGCTGGTATATACTGCACAGACCGAAATAGGGCTGTCATACAAGCTACCAGATCACTGCAGCATATTCCAGGCGGAAGTCTTTGCCATCAGGAAAGCAGCGGAGGTTGCACTACAAACAGGGCGATCACATAACGTGGTCAATCTGTTTGTAGACAGCCAACCGGCGATAAAATCCATGCAGTCGTCCACGGTCAGTTCCAGAAGTGTCCTGGCGAGCAGGGAAGCATTGGACTCACTATGCACGACCAAGTCAGTGCGGATGTACTGGGTTCCCAGCCATCAGGGCATTGAAGGAAATGAAGCGGCGGACGTTCTGGCTAAGGAAGGCGTCGTGCTGGCGAGAGAAAGAGCAGAAAACGTGCCTGTCTCACTCAGAACGCTACAGAGCGATCTAGAAAAGCTGGATAGACTAGAAAACGAGAGCAGGTGGAAGAGCACGACCAACTGCAGAGTCTCGAAAATCATGTGCAATAAACGCAGCGAGAAACTCAGCCACTATCTGCTGCACCTTCCACGGAAAGATTGCAGACTGCTGGTGGGAATACTGACATGTCACTGCCTGGCCGCATCACACGCAGCCAAACTAAACATCACCGACAGGAACATCTGCAGGAAATGCGATGACCCTGGGGCTATCGAAACCCTAGAACATCTAATCTGCAGCTGACCGGCTCTCACTGGCCAGGATAAGGTACCTGGGCGCACCGACACTGACATCGCTAGAAGATGCCTCCAAGAGGTCGCCAAAGGAACTGCTGGCCTTCGCCAAAAACACCTCAATCTTAGGTGATATAAAACCCTCAATAGCACCCGCGTAAAGGTCCATAATCAACCGGATAACTAAGGGCCATACTGGCCTATGGGAGACCCCAGGAGGGTCGTCCGGGTTAACCTAACCTAACCTTTCCTGAGTTTTCAAAGTCAAAATTTCGGGAAAAAAACCGAAAAAAAATATGAAATGTGAATGTGAAAACTTAATATCATACAGACGTTAAGTTGCAGCTACAAAGTGTCTGGTCGGATTTATAGCTGCATTTGTCAGCTTTTCTAAACTGCAACTTCAATACAACCAGTTGTAGGAAACTTAAGTTCTGAAAATTAAAAGCATTACCTATGAAAAAAAACCCAATTTTTTTAAAAATTCTTAAAGTAAAAACTAAACCTGGAAAAAAAAAATTCTTTAAAAATTTTTAATCATCCAAATCTGTCAGTAAAAGTCATTTTGGGCGACAGCGGAAAAGTCGTGTCGACTAGTGTTATTAGCCCTTATGATTACACTAGTCGACACGACTTTTCCGCTGTCGCCAAAAATGACTTTTTCTGATAGATTTGGATATTTACCAATTTTTAAAGAATGTTTTTTTTTTTCACGGAGTAGTATTTTTTAAGAATTTTTAAAAAATGTGGTATTTTTTGTCATAGGTATTGCTTCTATTTTTCACATAACTTAAGTTTCCTACAACTTCTTTAAAACAATTTTAAATCTCAAAATCTATCAGAAAAAGTTATTTTTGGCCACAGCGGAAAAAAAAGTTGAATTTTGTCAAGTAGTGTTATCCGTAAAACTCAAAATCTTCAAATTATTTTGCTATTTTAAAATGTAGCTCATAAAGATCATGGTAATAATGCCTTGAATTAAAGCTTGAACTGTCAACCAAATGAATGAAATCTAAAAAAGTCTTCATGAAGAAAAAAGTCTTCAACCAATCCAAAAATTTCATGTAGAACAACTTTTTCATATGTGCCCGCACTCTATTTCCACTCATAGAGCGGTACGCAAGCACACTATGGTGCCTCATTTTCAAATCCTCTATTAATCCTATATTTAATTGTATATTCTATATTTTCTAGCCAAAAATACCTGCCAAGGCTGTTTGGAATATAAAACTACTGTTTCCTTAATACGAAACGATTTAAAGGAAGCTTTAGGAGCAATGGTTGTTCAGGCCCATGACAGTAATTTAGTCGGAATATACGATCCGACCAAGGAACCAGCTCTTATATATTTTAGGCATGGAATTCCCATTCTTTATCACGGAAACATTATTGAAGATCAAATTATTGAATTCTTCAATGATAATAAAGAACCAGCAGTTAAAGAGTTATCTGATGAAAATTTTGAGCATCTTACCCAAGCTTCTTCTGGTGCTTCGACGGGAGACTGGTATATGAATTTTTAGATCGTAAATAATATTATCTTGTCAGAAAAGTGCTATTTTTTATACCCGATACTCAAAGAGTATAGGTGTATATTACATATTTGGTGAGTGTCGATGTGTGTAACACACAGAAGAAAGTGCTTCCGAACCCCAAAACTTATTTATATTTGATCGTGGTGGGTGTTCCTGCCAGTAAATTTTCTAATTTCGGTTGTTGTAGATGTGGTTGGATTCGTTGGGATGAGGTTGTTTTAAAGGCAAAAACGCATGCGGCTTTTTTCTTCAGCGTGTTCTAAAACTAACTATTTAACTGGAAAGCTTAAGTCTGAAACTCTTCGTACTCGCTAGCCGCCGTTCAGCAACATTGTCCTTGAGCTTTTGTGTTGGATGTTGCGTCATTTAGGTGGGTGCATGCATGCTTTTCGCCATGAACAATATTGTGGATGAGCATCATAAGCCAAATCGATGTAGCCATGTTTGTCTGTCCGTACGTCCTTTTGCCAGCCGGTCTGGTTTGAAAGCTCTGTTACAAATGTATATCAAAATTTACCTTTGCCTTCAAGAAAGCCGATCTTCCAGATTGCCGAATCTGGTTTAGATCAGATCGTTAATAAAGCCAAAGTAACAAAAAGCCAAGTAAAAAATTAAATTAAAAATAAATTAAATTAAATTAAATTAAACGCAACCCATTCCACGCGCGTATTCCCCTTTCTTGCAGACAGTCTTTTTCGAGCATAAATAACACTACTTTAATTAGCCGTCGTTACATCTTCAATAGAATAAGAGAATATAATTAAGAGGATTCAAAAAAAATTCTTAAACTTTGCATTGCAGCCGTTAAGTTTTTTTGATCCAATTCTTTCTTACTCCAGCCAGTGTTGGCTACTGCATACCTACACCCTTGAATTTAGGCACTCGATAGCAGGCTTGCTGTTTCTTAACGATTAAATAAATGTTAGTATGGACAGCCCATTCCTAATGAGCTTGATCGACTTTAACGTCCCAACCATGAATCTCCAGGCTTTCCAGGATTAATTATTTCGAGGACTACTACAACCAGTTCTAGGAAACTTAAATTATGTGAAAAAAGCAAATTTTTAAAAAAATCTTTAAAAAAAAGACGATCGTTAAACATTTTTAAACATCAAATTCTATCAGAAAAAGTAATTTTGGGCGACAGCGGAAATTTCGTGTCGACTAGTGTAATTGCTGAAGGTAGGGGCTAATAGATTGATGGGGTGGGTAGGAGTGCGAGAGTCAGTATCATATTAAAATATACTAAGGGATGAAGAAGAAGTTGCCTCGGTTATGGTCAGTTTCTCGTCTTCCAGTTAACATCAATCTTGACGTTTAAGTGTCCGATAACAAAAACTGCAATGCTGACCCAAGAATTTAGTTTCAAGCAAAGCATAAGCAGCCGATGCAAAAATCAAAGCAATCCTTATGACCCGGACCTCGAGAAAACCGAATAGCTTTATCAGCAGTTTATGGTTTATGGCCAACATTATTCTAACGACAAATAACCGGCACCATAACTTAAAGTCGAAAAACCGATCTTAATCTATGATCTATTATTGGTATAAAAAATGTAAATGTAGTGGAAACAATGGTTTAATTGATTCGTAAGCTTGAGAACGGAAGATTGTTCTTGTGGACCACCACATTGTTTTGTGGCCCTTTCGGGCCTCGCAGAACAAAAAAAATGTATGTTTTGTATGTGCACTAACACGCGTATAGCTGCCACACGTATAGGTGCACTTTACAAAATTGTTTTTGGCCGGCCAACAGACTCCCACTCTGTAGAGTAGTCTAACTGTAGTTAGTATTGGTCTAACTATTGCTAGATATATGATATTTTGATCTCGTCTTCACTACCGATGCTTCGAGCTCTTTGGTATGTCGAGGATCACCTCTATCATTCCCTGAAGACCCATACCATCCCACACTTTCAATTGATTTCATGTTACCATCTTCATGCCCTATAAAGTCGATTATTAAGCCTTCGAATATCTATTGCTTCAAGAAGTCTGATTTTCTCTCCTTGAATACTGCTCTATCTCAGATGGATTGGTCATTCCTTGACGATTTCCAGGAAATTGAGTAACATTTAAAACTTTATATAAACATATCAACCATATATAATATATGTACACATAAACGGTGGTCTATTTATTGCATTCTAATAATTCTGGTCGTGTGTTTGTGCCATCGCAAAGCGTCGCAGTGTCTTTCGGTTGTCCGCTTTCGACTTAACCGCTACGTACATATACCTACAATACGTACATACGTACAGATATCGGCTTGCAGTTGCACATACACGCAACGCTTGGTAAAGGTTCTTGGGCACCAGCGCCTGATATTTCGTGCGTCCGTTAACCTTGCTCGCTCTGTGCTTGCATCGGTTATATATTAGTTTGTGTGTGCGTGCGCTCACGCCAAATTTACCGCTTGCTCTCTTTTCCCCCATTTTGGCATACCATACAGGTCAGGCTTGGTTCGAGCGCCTGTATTACTTTCGTCTTGTACGTTCGCTCGCGCCAAATTCTCTCACTTACTCTTTGATCCCCCGCACACCGCATTCTATCTCTGTTGCCCACAAAGTGGCAGCAGCGAGCATAGGGCTTGCTTACTTTCGGTCGCTTGGACCACTTTCGTTTGTTTGTTCACATATTGCGCCAGGGCGTGTGTGTGTTTGGGTAAGCAAGCTTGGCGTTTCTCGGTACATAGCTGCAGTGCTTGTGCGAGGGTAGCTTGAAAAGTTTGGCGAACTTTGGGTACGGTATTGAAGGTAGTTCCTGTTTCTCATTTCAATTATGTCTGAGTCCGATAGGCCAACTGTAGAACGGCCAACAGCTGAACGGCCAACAGCTGAACGGCCAACAGTTCCTAAAACCAATACGAAGTTGGCATTGTGTCAGCAAAGGTTTGACAAAGTCAGTGCTGACATTGCGCGCGTGCAAACAGCCTTTAGATTGAAGCAAATTTCATCGGACAAAACCGAATTAGCTTGTCGCCTAGAGCTTTTAGAGGGTTATATCGATAAGGCTATGAACCTACAGGCAGAGCTGGACATTTTGAGTCCAACCAATGAAAGTAGAGGACCGTTGGAGGATCTTTGTGTCGTCACGAAAGCATTGTTTATGAATGCAATCAAACCAAGATCCGACACACACATGCAGCATGACTGCTCAGTAAATCCACGTTTCGACACACACATGCAGCATGACTGCTCACTAAATTCGAGCCAGCGATCGCAGCTGCCGAAAATGCGTTTGCCAAAGTTTAGTGGCAAACATTCGGAATATAAAAACTTCATGTGCCTGTTCCAAAGCCTCATTGACGACGATGCTTCTTTGACAAACGTAGAAAAGTTTAATCATCTCGTATCATGTTTGTCAGATGAAGCATTAGGTGTAGTTAAGCCATTTCAAATGACAGACTGTAATTATCCTAAGGCCCTTGCCAGTCTGAAGTCAGTGTACGACAATAAATGTCTGATATTCTTTGATACGGTTTCTCAATTATTCGATTTGCCAACCATGACCAAGCCATCTGCATCGAGTTTAAGATCGATGATAGACACGATGTCTGCGATATACTCATCGCTGTCGTCTGTAGGTGACGACAAAGATATTGCGAATGCAATTATCATTCACATGGTCATGGCAAAGGTCGACCATGTGACCAAATCTCGTTTTGAGGAGCAGCTTGACTACGATAAGCTGCCTTCTTGGGAAGACTGTGCCAAACAGCTGAATAGAAGGTATCAGTACCTGGCAGCAGAAGAGTCAACTCGTGACAAGTCAAGGTTGCGTAACGAGGTGAGGAAGCCTCAACGGAAATCGTCCTTTGCCTGTGCTAATGCAGGTCAAAAGTCGTCGTCTGCATGCACCTATTGCAGGTCTGCAGACCACAGTATATATTCTTGTCCGTCGTTTAGTGCCATTTCCGTCATGCAACGTTTTGAGTATGCTAAAACTCAAAAACTGTGTCTCAATTGTTTGACCACGGGACATACAGTATCGAGTTGCATGGCGGCGAAGTGTCGAGTGTGCTCAAAGCCTCACCATTCGCTTCTTCATCGGTACACTGCATCAGTGCAAGGTGAAGCAGCGGCACTTCAAGCCTCAACGTCGGAGGCATACGTAGGTCACGTGCTCAATGCGGATCAAGTCGTTCTGGCTACTGCGATCGTAAACATCAAAGATAGATTCGGACAGTTGCATCCAGCAAGAGCTTTGCTCGATAGTGGCTCTCAAATAAATTTGATGTCTGAGAGCCTAGCACAGAGGCTTCGGCTTAAACGTGAGCCAGCTTCCCTTGCTATCGCTATGGTGGGTGGTGCAACCACCGATAGTAAAACGAAGGTTTGTGCATCGATACATTCTCGTCTGAATTCCCACACATTTTCCGCTGAGTGTTGGGTACTAAAGTCAATTTCCACATCTCAGCCTGGGCAATCACTTTCCACATCGAGCTGGAAAATCCCAAAAAATATTCAATTGGCAGATCCAGAATTCCATAGGCCGGCTAAGGTGGATGTTCTCTTGGGAGCTGAAATGTTTTATGGGCTATTGTGCGTTGGGCAAATTAAATTACATTTCGAGCTGCCCATTATGCAAAAAACATTGCTCGGTTGGATTGTTGCAGGCAAATGTACTGGACAGGCGCCTCGGCAACAGTGTATTGAGAGTTCGGTAGCTCAAGTGTATAGTTGTTCTCTCGACTCATTAGTAAACCGTTTTTGGGAATTGGATCAATGTCCAATTGAGTCAAAGGCTGTCCGCCAAACAGCTGAACAACAGGCCTGTGAGTTGTACTTCGCAAAAACGGTACAACGATTGTCTTCCGGTCGCTTTCAAGTCAAACTTCCCTTTAAGACCGACCCTAAAGTTCTTGGCCTGTCCTTTCAAACTGCTGAAAGACGTTTTTTGCAACTTGAGCGCAAACTGTCGAAGGATGACACTCTCAAAACTATGTACCATGACTTCATGAAAGAGTATTTGGATTTGGGACATATGTCCATTCTGAAGTCTGCTTCTCTAGAACAGCATTATTATATTCCTCATCAATGCGTTCTCAGACCTGAGAGTACCTCAACCAAACTTCGTGTTGTGTTCGATGCTTCCAGCAAAACATCAACAGCAGTTTCACTGAACGAAACACTAATGGTGGGGCCAACTATTCAGAGGGAGTGGTATTCAACATTGGTCAACTTTCGGTTGAACAAATATGCCGTAACTGCCGACATTTCGAAAATATACAGGCAGATAAATGTTTCTGAGGAAGACAGAGACTTCCAACTTGTCTTGTAGAGAGAAAACCCTTCACAAAACATACAGCCATACAGGTTGAATACTGTTACAAACTGTACAGCGTCAGCACCCTTTTTGGCTGTACGTTGTTTGTTCGAATTGGCAAATAGTTTCGCACAATCACATCCCATTGGTGCGGAAGTGATTCGCAATTGTTTCTATGTCGATGATATGCTGGCAGGTGCAGACAGTTTAAAAGAACTGGATACTATTTGCAGCCAGGTTCGGGATATTTTGAATTCAGGAGGATTTCCATTGGCCAAGTGGGCTTCCAATTGCCCGACTCAATCTGGAAAGAATGAGGAAATCAGCATTAAGATTGATGAGCAAAACTCAGTCAAAACGCTTGGAATGCGCTGGGCACCTCAAGATGATGTATTTAAGTACCATCTGGACGTGGATAGTTTTGACCGTTTGTTTGACCCTCTTGGTTTGTTGTGTCCAATTGTCACTAAGGCAAAAATGCTGTTGCAGGACTTATGGAGGCTAAAGGTAGATTGGGATGAGGCTATTCACCACTACCTTGCGGGATTTGCACAAAATTTCAATCCCTCGTTACGTATGTTTGACGCTGTACCAAAGGGTTCAAATTCACGGCTTTGCTGGCGCATCCAGTCACGCCTACGGTTGCTGTATATACGTACGAACGTGCAACGACGAAGACGTTCGCGTGTCATTGCTCACGGCAAAGTCGAGGGTAGCTCCGCTGAGCGTAAAAACAATACCCCGGTTAGAGCTGTGTGCAGCACTATTGCTGGCAACAAGTGTCGACCACAATGACCACAATTCACGATAGAAAGCGTAAATTTCTGGTCAGATTCGCAGGTCACGCTATATTGGTTAGAGCGTGATTCGGGTACGTTGGGTACATTCGAGTCGAATCGAGACGCAGAATGTCAAGAATTGTCAACTGGAGTCGTATGGCGTCACGTTCCAATGGATGCTAATCCAGCAGACTTGGTTTCAAGGGGAATCGATGTTGACAACTTTGTAAGCTTCTTGTTGTTCAATGGGCCAAGCTTTTTAATGGCAGAAAAATATCGATGGCCTCAACTTCATCAGTTCGAGATAGCGTCAGAAGAGAAAACTTCTAAAGATAAGAAAAGTGTAGTGGTATGTGCGCTTGGGGTAGCTGCTGCTGAATCTAATTGCATTGTGCAATTAATCAACCGGCAATCCGGGTTTTCTAAGTTGGTCCGCATAATGGCCTACATGCTTCGATTCAGTTTCAGGCAGCTTAGAGGTGATTCCCATCTTGTATCTGCGTCAGAAAGAAATATTGCGTTTTTAAAGCTGTTTTTAAAGCACAACATACAGCGCTGAGTATAGATTATTGGAAAAATCGGCAGCATTAGCTCCGATGCTGCAGTCGTTAAATCCATTTGTCCACGAGTTTGATGAAAATGGCATCAAATTTAAGTTAATTCGAGTAGGAGGGCGCTTGCTACACGGCCCTATCGCATACGACGCCAAATTCCCTCTGTTGCTACCAAAGGGATCTGAATTGGTCAGCCTTTTGGTCAGGCATTTGCACCTTAGGCACTACCATGCTGGTGCAAAGGTTCTTGTGGGATTGCTGAGGCAGCAAGTTTGGGTGATCAATGCCCGAAGCGTGCGTACAGCGCATGTTAGAAGATGCGTACACTGTTTTCGCTACAAGCCAAAATTGTTGGGGCAAATAATGGGAAATTTGCCAGCTGACCGCCTTCGTGAGGGTCGGCCGTTCAGAGTATCTGGCGTAGATTTCTGTGAGCCATTCTACGTAAGCTATAGAATCAGAGGTGGACCACCCGTTAAAATGTACGTTGCCGTTTTTGTTTGTTTCGCCTCAAAGGCAGTCCATCTAGAACTTGTCCCAGACCTTTCAACTGACGCGTTTCTAAATGTATTCAAAAGGTTCGTTGGGAGACGGGGACTGCCGAAGAAGATGGTCAGCGACAACGCGACGAATTTCGTGGGAGCGAGCAACGTGCTGAGGGAGCTCCAAGCGGCATTCACCCGGAGCAAAGAGAGCCTGCAGGACTACGCAGCGGAGAGAGCCGTGACCTGGTGCTTCATCCCTCCGACGGCACCACACTTCGGCGGGCTGTGGGAAGCAGCAGTCAAAGCTGCCAAACACAGGCTGGTGCTAGGGGCAGGCGACGCCAACCCCACGCCGGACGAGTTGAGCACGCACCTGGTGGAGGTAGAAGCGTTGCTCAATTCCAGGCCCCTCGTGGCGGACACCAGCGATCCGAACGACGGGGAGGCCATAACACCAGGGCACTTGCTCATCGGCCAACCTCTGCTGGGCCTGCCGCACGGATCCACGCCCGGAGAGCCCAACAACAAGCCCGCACCCGGATACTTGAGGCGGTGGCAACTGTTGTTGGAGCTCAAACTGCGCTTTTGGCGCAAGTGGTCCAAAGACTACCTCCTCAGCCTGCAGCAGCGAGCCCAGTGGAGCAGAGGCGAGGCCAATCTGGCCGAAGGGGCGGTCGTCCCGGTGCACGACGACAACACCCCCCCGCAACGATGGACAACAGGGCGCGTAACGCGCGCAATCACGGGAGAGGACGGCAAGGTGCGGGTGGCCGAAGTCAGAACGCCGGCCGGCGTAATTAAACGACCAGTCCACAAGCTGGCACCACTTCCAACGTGCTGAAGACCGGAGCTCTTCAGCGGGGCCGGAATGTTGGAGTAGATTAAGAGAGGATCGGACGCCAAAAGAGTCGCTCCATCTTCGGGTGACCCGCAAGCGCAAAAAGTGGAATGCGACGGCACTTCATTTGTCAAATTACGCCCAAAGCCACTGCACTCGTTTTCTATTAAATACCCTATTAATCGAAGAAAAAACCGCGTCCTTATTTAATTTCATTAGTTGTTTAAATTGTTTGAAATCTAAAAAATATTAGATTTTTCACATTCTATAGCTCTATTTTTTCCATCTTTCCCATGCATGTTCCTTTAGTCACCCTCTCCAGAAATCTTTCTGGTCCTATCTGGTTCACCCCGAGATTAATGCATCTAAAGAATTTAAAATCCCGGATGTGCAAGAAGTTTAAAAAATCCGGTTTGCAATCAGACTTTTCGAAGTACTCAATTGCAAAATCGAAATTTTACATTTTATTTTTATTTAATACATTTTGCTACAATAGATACTTGACCAAATGCAAGCTTAACTTGAAACGCGACCCTAAACAATTCTTCAGGTTTGTTAATTCTAAACGTAAATCTTCCCGATTTCCTTCTTCTTTACACTTAAATGGTTGTGATATTGCTGATCTGTTCGCTTCCTTTTTCCAACGTTGCTACTCTGTCCCGTCTATTAACTTTCCCTCTATCCCAGCTTCATCGAACGACTTTAGTAGTAGTTACTCTTATCCTATCCCTATAAATAGTTCTAACTTTATCCTTCCCCCTTTCATCGACTATGATGGTCTCCTAACAAATTTAAAATCGTGCAAGTTTTAGATCTCCACTGGGCCAGACTCGAGTGCTGTTCTTAAACTTTGTGCAGAATCTCTTTGTGTGCCTCTCCTAAAACTTTTCAACTTGTCTCTCAAGACTGGTGACTTTCCCACCGTCTGGAAAGAATCCTATATAGTTCCCTTTCATAAAAAGGGATCTAAATCTGATGTCTCCAACTACCGCTGAATTTCCAATTTATCTGCCATTCCTAAACTCTTCGAAAAAATCACCACTTCTCAGCTGCAACATTTTTGTAGTTCTGTATTCTCTGAATCACAGCATGGATTCATTAAACGTCGCTCAGTTTCTACTAATCTCCTTGAATTTTCCACCTTTGTAACTTTGGGATTTGCTAAACAGTGTCAAACTTATGTCGTTTATACTGACTTTAGTAAAGTCTTCGACTCCGTCAATCATAATCTACATATTCATAAACTGTCTCTTCTAGGGTTTCCGACTAAGCTTCTATACTGGATTAATTCTTACCTTTGTTACCGTTCTCAACGTATCTGCTTTAACTCCTCTCTCTCTCTAAACCTGTTATTGTCTCATCGGGGGTTCCTCAAGGTAGCCATCTGTGTCCCTTGCTATTTAACCTTAATATTAACGATCTTCCACAAGTGTTATCTCATTCCCGTATCCTAATGAATGCTGATGACGTTAAGCTATGCTTTTCCTACAGTGACCCCTTGTCCCTACTATCTTTGCAGTCAGATCTTGATGCCCTTAACAACTGGTGCCTAATCAACATTCTACCTCTTAACATTTCTAAATGCAACATAATGACTTTTCACTGCAATAAGCCATACCTTTTCGATTACTCTATCAATAACATTATCCTTCAACGCCTCTTCAAAGTTACCGACTTGGGCATTACCTTTGTACCTAATATATGTTTCAACTCTCATATCTCTACTATCTCTAACAAAGCCAAAGGAGTCCTTGGATTTGTCAAAAGATGGTCTAAGGAATTTACAGACCCGTATACTACAAAACTTCTGTATGTTTCTCTGGTCCGACCTATCATGGAATATGTTTCTTGTGTCTGGTCTCCTCACTACCAAAAATTTCAGGATATGCTTGAATCAGTACAAAAACAGTTCCTCATCTTTACTCTCCGCGGACTCGATTGGGACCCTTCGATTTATCTTCCTTCTTATGAAAGTAGGTTGCGCTTAATTAACCTCCACTCTCTTAAATCCCGTAGAACCTGCCAAGGAGTTCTCTTCCTTCATAAGCTTCTCTCTGGTGAGGTCAAATCGACTGCCCTCATCAACCTTATTAATATTGCTGTTCCTTTCCGCCCGACTCTTCATCTCCAACTCTGTCTTTCTAACTACTCGGATTATGAATCTTTCCGTAACTATAACCTATTTTTCCATCTGTTTTCCTTTGATACTAGTTTTAATATGGTCAAAATTATTGTTCGGAGCAGCAGCCGCCAGTAGCTCTTAAGAATGCCAATTATCTTAGTTATCAATTAAGTTATTGTACGCTCATCTATTCTTCCGCTCTCGGTGCATACGCACACACACTCATGTTCGCCGTGCGTAGTGCTTATATTGCAGTGCGTCGGTCAACTTGGGTACATTTCGCCAAAATTCGTCGTCGAACGCAGCATCGCGCATCATTGTCACCTACCGGCCGTCAAATTGTCAACTCGGTTCTATAACGGTTCTTGAGTTCCTACCTATATACATTTGCACACTGAAAAACACAAAGTTTACGGCCACGGCCTTTAAAAGTTGAAACTAAACATTGAAAATAAACACAAACCCTAAAACCCAACAACGGAGTATAATATTTGTAAATGTGGAGTCAGAGTTGCCGAAAAAGCTCGGCAGCTTCCAACATTTTGGTGACCCCGACGTGATCTCCGTGAGCTTATAGTGTAAAAAGAGTGATCAAACATATAGTTAAACTTGTGTCGAAGGTTTAACTAAACATTTGTCGAAAAAGTAGCGAACCAAAAGTCGTTGTGGCCGACCGTGACAGTTCTAACGGCCCGCTATTCGTTTTCGCATTCTCTTTCACCGTCTGCTTCAGCCAGCGCTCGCGAGCGGCTGCATTGACCTCTCTCTGGAATTTTGAACTCGAAATCAGAGTAAATTCTCGATCGTTCTCTTGTTCATAACTGTTGGTTTCGGTCTTCGCTTTAACATCTCTGTGCCGGTGCAGTGCATACATATACATTGTTTCGCCTTCGCTTTCATTGCATCCCTCTACTAACATTCGTCGCCGTTGAGAGCAAAAGAGTTCGCATCGTTAGAGCTGCACAGCCGGCGTGAAAGGTTAGCGGGAAATATAAAACATTTAAAGTTCTACACACATAATTAAAATGAGTGACGAAAATTTAAATATCGGGTCCGCCTCGGATGACACACCTTCGAGTGGCGCTCCGTCTGGAGAAGTATTGGCCAGCGCTGATCCAACTATTAGCCGGATTGAATTCTTGAGTCTCAAGACAAAGGCTATCTTCGACCGACTTCAGAGGCTCGTTACCCAATTGGACGTCGGAAAACTGCGCCATATGGATGAATACGACCTGCGAGGGGTGTTGAGGAGCCTGACGGAACTGAAAGCTAATTTTGTCGTCGCACTGTAAGGTAGTCCTGCCGAGGTGTAACTCTCAGTCAGTCCAGGGCCTCACAAAACTCTATTTTTTTACGGTGACTGCCAATCTGGGGAACGAAAATAGCAGGCCCACCGAATCTGTCTGATCCCCCAGGGTTCGCTAGCCAGCGTAACAGCCATAACCGCAGAGATAGCTAGAGGAAGGGCGGGCATCCACACCCTGGTGGGCACTAGATGATGACCTCGGAGTATGGGACATGTTCTAGCTATTGTTAGTGGGCGAGGGGCACACCAAACAAAGAAAAGCGAAAACAGATCGGGCAGACGATCGTGCACTAAGGAAAGGAGGGGAGATTGACACGAGAGGACACATTGACACTCAGCGGACGCGCGGAAAGTGCAATGGCCCTCCCGCCACGGGAGGGGAAAAAGGGGGGGAAGAGATGGAAAGAACACACGGATGCCCAGCGGACACGCGGAGAAGCATCCATGGTATTCCTTCCACCTTCAAGAGGGAAGGCTCTGAGAGAGGGAAGAAGGGTACTTAGCACTGTGGACTTGTGCCCAAATTAACAAGGCAAAAATGTAGATTCTTCGCATTTATTCGATTGTAACTTGGCCCTATCTGCCCTACCTATGCACCGCTCAAACTCTACTTATTTTACTTATTTTGGGAGGCCAGCTTACCCCCATTCCCTTCGTTCTTGCCTCGCTTTTCTCCAGTCATCTTGATCCGTTTTTTTTCTGGTTTGCCCACTGCTTGTTCGCCTTTTTTCCTTGGTCTGCTCACTCCTTGCTCGCCTTTTTTTTCCTTGGTTTTCTCGTTTATTTTTCTTTTCACTTTTCGGCTCCGATAGCAAAACCCCGGCTCCCGCGCACACGACCGTTCCGCCACACGTCCCGCGATCTTTTTTTTCTCCCATTTCATTTCTCCAGCCTCTCCTCCTCCGCTCATCAATCCGTGCTCCACCGGTCGTTCCATCTTCCTCCTTTGATCCTCTCCCTTCGCGCTCATTCCTCCGTGCTCCACCGCTCGTTCCTTGTTCTCGCCGCTCGGCGCTCTCTCCTCGCGCTCGTTCCTCCGTGCTCCACCGCTCGTTCCCTGTTCTCGCCGCTCGGCGCTCTCTCCTCACGCTCGTTCCTCCGTGCTCCCCCGCTCGTTCTGTGTTCTCCCGCTTGATCCTCTCTCCTCACGCTCGTTTCTTCGTGACGGCGACCTTGTTGCTGTGGCACTCGGTGTTCCCTCTTCGCGCCCATTGATCCGTGACGGCGATCTGGTTGCTGTGGCACCCCTCCAGTTCTTTACGCAAAATATTCGGCATTTATGAAGGAGTACCTGTCCCTTAATCATATGTCGCTGGTGCCAAACGAAGATAGGCACAAGTGCAAATATTTCTTGCCACATCACTGCGTCATCAAAGAAGACAGCTCCACCACAAAGCTGAGGGTCGTATTCGACGGCTCGGCAGCCACCACATCTGGTCTTTCGCTAAACGATCTGCTCATGTCAGGTCCCACCATTTAAGCCAAACTATTTCACACACTCATTCGTTTTTGTACATTTTCCATTGCTCTTACAGGTGATCTCGGTAAAACGTATAGGTGGTAACGTGTATATGGCGTAACGTATTATGGCGGGACTATGTTGACTATGACATACAGATTTTCAAATTAAACACAGTCACCTATGGGACTAAGCCCGCATCGTTTTTAGCTATTCGAGCTATGCACCAGCTGGCCATGGATGAGCCATCATCGTATCCATTGGGGTCGGAAACCATTCTACAGAACTTCTACGTGGATGATATGATATCTGGAGGGAATTCGGTCGAGGACGTACTGGATATTATGCGTCAAACCACGGATCTTCTTGCTCGAGGCAATTTTCAATTGCGGAAATGGTGCTCCAACTCTCTAGATGTGCTTCGTACAGTCCCAGAGGCCGAAAGGGAAAGCTTTCTGAAGCTGGATGATAGCAGTGATGTAACAAAGGCGCTTGGGCTCATTTGGGAGCCCCATAAGGACTGCTTTCTGTTCACATTGGCTCCACAAATCGGTGTTGGCAAGCACACTAAGCGTTCGGTATTGTCGACCATTGCGCGCTGCTATGATCCTATGGGATTGATCGGACCTACTCTGACCAGAGCGAAAATCATCTTGCAGCGCATGTGGAGAGACAAGCTGCATTGGGATGAGAGCCTTCCTCAGTCGTTGGACTCAGCTTGGACTGAGTTTTGCAAGGACTTCGCCACTGTGGGTCACGCCACATTTCCTCGCTATGTGCTTCAACCCAAGGCAAGGTTTGAATTGCATGCCTTTTGTGATGCCAGCCTTCAGGCCTATGGGGCTTGCATCTATGCTCGATCGTTTACAGATACAGCCGCTGAGGTTCACTTGCTTTGTTCGAAGGCAAGAGTTGCCCCACTAAAAACCCTCACGGTTCCCAAGCTTGAGCTATGCGCAGCGTTCTTATTGGCAAACTTACTTCGCGAAATCAGGAAAATGGATACCCTTGATTGCCCATTTCATTGTTGGTCGGATTCAACTGTGGTCCTGTCTTGGTTGCGAGAGGAGCCATCCAAGTTCAACGTATTTGTCTCCAACAAAATCGCCGGAATTCAACAACTTACGAGGGGCATGGATTGGCGCTATGTGCCAACTGAGATGAACCCGGCTGACATTCTTTCGAAGGGAGCAGCGCCGCAGGATCTCTTGCATTCTAAGTTGTGGATGAATGGACCTACCTTCTTGCAAGGCGAACGAAGTTACTGGCCTGAACGGTGCTCGCCAGAAATCAACCTTCTGGAAATTCGACACCGGGTATTGCTGTCATCTGCGCGTGCCGACATCTCGCTGTCATTTAAGTACATCAACTCATTTGGAGTCATGCTGCGCATCTTCGGCTACGTTCAGAAGTTCATCAGTCGGACGAAGACACCGGACCTCTCGTCAGACGACCTTCGAAGAGGATCCCATTTGTTATGTCGCATCGTTCAACGGGCCCATCTGTATCCTGAGTACCGTACTCTGCAGAAAGGGAACTGCGTGCAGTCATCCAGCAGTATCGCATCGCTTTCGCCTTTAATAGATGACTTTGGTCTAATACGTGTTGGTGGTCGCTTGCGACACTCAACACTCGGCTTCGATGCACGCCACCCAATCATTTTGCCCAGGCATCATCCACTGACGTTCGCTATCATCACACATTTTCATCGGAAGCATCACCATGCGGGTCCGCAGTCGTTGCTTGGAGCAATTCGGTTGCAGTTCTGGCCCATCGGCGGCCTGAAGACTGTGGCTCGAGCCTTGAGGAAATGCGTCATCTGCTGCAGATCCCGACCTCGTCTTGCTGAACACATCATGGCTGACCTACCGAAGGACCGAATACAGGATTCGCCTGCATTCAGTGTCACCGGAATTGACTATTGTGGTCCCTTTTACTACAAGCCAGATGGCCGCAATCGAACTCCCATGAAATGCTATATTAGCGTCTTCATCTGTTTTACCACAAAGGCAGTCTGGTTGGAATTGGTAAAGGATCTATCAACTGCAGCCTTTTTAAGTGCCCTCAAACGCTTCGTCGCGACTCGCGGCATTCCCCGATGCATTTGGTCGGATAATGCCACTAATTTTGTGGGCGCTAGGAACGAGTTGGATGACCTTCATCGGCTATTCATGCGCGAGAAGCATCGCGCTGAAGTCCATAATCACTGCCTCAACAACGGCTTCGATTGGAAGTTCATACCGCCCCGCTCGCCTCACTTCGGGGGCTTGTGGGAGGCGGCAGTGAAGATGGCCAAACAGCATTTCTATCGCTCCGTGAGATCGTCACTCTTTGGCTTCGACGAGCTGCGGACATTGGTCTGCCAAATCCAGGCGATAATCAATTCTCGTCCTCTTATTCCAATTTCAGAAAACCCTGAAGATCTTGGCATCCTTACACCGGGACATTTCTTAATTGGTCGTCCGTTGATGGAGTTTCCCGAGCCAGACGTTACGGCTCTCAACTTCAATCGACTCGATCGTTGGCAACGAGTCACCTGTGCCCGGCAGATCTTTTGGAAGCGTTGGAGTGAGGAGTACTTGACTCTGCTCCAACAACGTGCCAAATGGCGCACGCCACAACCTCCGATCCAAATCAATGACGTCGTCTGTATGAAGGACGAAAACTTGCCGCCACTGAAGTGGCCATTAGCACGAGTGATCGAGGTCATCACTGGAGCCGATAGGACCGTGCGAATTACCATCCTGCGGACACCATCTGGAACCACTTGTCGAGCTGTCAACAAGCTGTGCGTCCTTCCCGTTAAGGATTCTGTTAAAAGCCCTGGTCTTTTAACGGGTGGGAGTATGTTCGGAGCAGCAGCCGCCAGTAGCTCTTAAGAATGCCAATTATCTTAGTTATCTCTTAAGTTATTGTACGCTCATCTATTCTTCCGCTCTCGGTGCATACGCACACACACTCATGTTCGCCGTGCGTAGTGCTTATATTGCAGTGCGTCGGTCAACTTGGGTACATTTCGCCAAAATTCGTCGTCGAACGCAGCATCGCGCATCATTGTCACCTACCGGCCGTCAAATTGTCAACTCGGTTCTATAACGGTTCTTGAGTTCCTACCTATATACACTTGCACACTGAAAAACACAAAGTTTATGGCCACGGCCTTTAAAAGTTGAAACTAAACATTGAAAATAAACACAAACCCTAAAACCCAACAACGGAGTATAATATTTGTAAATGTGGAGTCAGAGTTGCCGAAAAAGCTCGGCAGCTTCCAACAATTATCTTACTCAATAACTTAAATTAATATAAATATCTTTAATTGGGAACTGTTCGGCTACCGGCTCTTCTCTATCCAAAATTTGGCTGTTGGTGGGATCTTATCACATAACCTAAGTTTCCTACAACTGGTTGTATTAAACTTTGCAGTTTTAGTCTGGGTGTCTGGGTCGGATTTATAGCTGCATTTATCAGCTTTTTAAAACTGCAAAGTTCAATACAAATTTACAAATACAAAATGAAGAAGTTTTAAACATCCAATTCTATCAGAAAAAGTCATTTTAGGCGACAGCGGAATAGTCGTGTCGTCTAGTGTAATCAGCTCCACCAGGTCAGAGTATGTGCTTTAGTCCCTTCGACTAATTCGTTGACATGTAATTTTACCCTTACAGTTTAACTGTGGATTGTCAAACTTTAAGCAACAATAAACAATACCGACTTAGTTAATCGATTGTTCATCGATAGCTAAAATATCAATGCGGCTGAAATTTTAGCAGGTATACATTAAAAGATGCCTAATCACAATACCAAAGTATTGTTCAAGTAGGAGGTCGTTTTCATTGTCAGGCTAGAAACTTTTCGGACCGCCCTGGTATACCATCCAGAGATAGCAGACAAAGTTGGACTCCTTGACCAAAGGTCGCTCGAACCACAAACTTATACCGGACATCATGTTTTGGATGGAGTAGAAGCACGGCCAGGTGGACTTAAACCTCACACAGCTGCTGAGTGGACACAAATGCTTTCGATCATACCTAAAAACTGCCGATAAATTGTCAGCATCAAAATCGTATTTTCGGTACATTTCCGATTGCAAGTGAACGTGATGAATAATCCTGACGGCCGTATCTTGAGCCATCGCCATCGATGGTCATTTGTGGGTTAGGGTCATATGACCATCTTGATCATACTCATACATGTGGCGCGGGCTTTCAACATTAGTAGTTGGTAAAATTGTCAAGCAACAGATGGAGGTGGCGTTTGTAATAGTCTGATCGTAACTTTGACTGATTGAAAGGAAAGCAATTGAGACCCATTGTTTTAAACGAGTTGATCTTTTTAAGAAGATTCTTTTTTTGTTACAAATATTAACGGAAACGTTGTGAGCCAGTCAGTACATATGTGAGCTTACCCTTTATGTAAATTATACAATATATTTAATATATTATATGTTCGCAAATCTAGTCTGATGAGCGCGTGAGGTGGCTCAGAGGGGGCCTAGCTGAGGCTACCGGACGGGTCGCAGGTTGCGGATAGCGAAAGGCCTACCCCTAAAAAAGGTAGGTTAGCTGCGAATAATCGGTTCTCTTTAGGGAGACCACCGAAAATAAGCAGTCCCGGACAGCCAGCGGGTGTTCGCGAAGCAGCAACACTGACGATGCGCTTGTGGTGCCGCCTCGTATAAGTAGCTCACACACTCCCCCTTCCCACACACACTACCTACCCACATCCCACCCCCCACACTCACCTCACACCGGGCTGGGCTAAGGTGTCATTCGACCCGTGCCGAGAGTCAGCCTGGCTGGAGGCCCGGTCTAAAAACTAGCCCAGTCTCGAACGGAGAGCTCAGGGACTTGGCAGCCCCCTGTTCTAATGATGCCTTACCTGGGCAACGTGGATCTCTGCCCGGGCTGACCGTTCCCTTTCTCTACATCTCGTGGGATGTAATTATGAACTATAACAAATACAACAAAAACAAAAAAATACAAAAAAATAAATCTGAGTCTGACACTCCCCAAACGTCAACTGGGAGCAATCCCCCGCATGGAAAGGCATCGGCCCAAAGGCCCGGCCCGACCAGCTCAACAGCAGGACAGACCTGCAAGGCGGAAAGCGCTGGGGTGAACCCGAGTGGGTCCCTCCCGAATCTGGGGTGGGGGGCGGATCAGCTCCCAACACCGACACCTTGGAGAGGCAGCTAAGCAAAATTGCGGCTGCCCGACCTTCTGGTAAGGTGGAGGGAGATGATCTGCCTTCGACCAGCGCCCAGGCTAAAAAGCATACATATACCGAAAGGAGGAGTGCAGGGCATATACTCCGTCAGCAAAATGCCAGCACAGAAGCCAGTCCATCAGCGGACTGGCTTAAGAAGGTGGAGTGGGCTACATCGGTGCTCCCCAACTTCACAATGGTCTCACAACCGAAGAGACAACGGTCGCAGGAGACACCCGGTCCGGCCGCGAAGAGGTCAAGGGTGATGCCAAATATCTCCTTCGCGCAGATTGCCGAGGAGAGGACGCTGATTGGCGTCCTCGACAAAGGCAGCGCGGAGGGCAAGATTCCAAGGAGCCAATGGAAGTGGGTGGAGGCGGCACTGGCCGACCGCCGCTTCGAGCTGATCGATAAAGACCCAGGGCCACCTGCAGTCTGCAAGGACATGGGGTGGTTCCAGGATAATATCAAAGTGGTAGCCTGCGAAGACGAGCGCTCCGTAAAGCTGTACTAAGCAGCGGTGGCGCAGTATGGAGAGGTCTACGCTGGGGCGAAGCTCGTCGCTGTAAACTGGAGCGAGGTGCCCAGCAGACCTAGGGCCAGAATATGGGTGCCGGCTACAATCAAAGAGCCTGAGCGCATCCTAAAGATGTTGCAGGGGTGCAACCCAACCCTGCCAACCCAAGACTGGAAGGTAGTCAAGGTCGAGGAGGGGCCGATGAACCAGGCCGTTATTATCCTGAACAAGGAATCGCTGGCCCCAATAGAGGCAGCTAAAGGAGAGCTGAACTTTGGCTTCAGTTCGGTCACCATAAAGGTGTACAAGTCGGACGCTGCCACGGCCGAGGCTCGTCCTGCCGACAACCCAGTCGCGCAGGATGTGGCCTCGGAGATCGAGGCACCCGACAACGAGCTGGAGCCGAAGGAAGGCTACTCCTCCGACGCAGAACTAATGCGGGATTTTGAGGCGATGTGTCGAGACGAAGTTTCCGACGACTCAGACGCCGACACTACAGTGGTGGAGATCCATGAAGATGTCTCTGAGATTCCTTCAAATAAATCTCCACCACTGTAAAGCAGCATCCGCTGCACTCATACTCCGCTTGGATGCAAGCGGAGCCGACGTTGTCCTAATCTAGGAGCCTTGGATAGTCGGAGCCAAGGTCTGTGGGTTAGCGACGAGGGAGTACAAGCTCATTGTACCCCAAACCGAAGGTAAAATTCGTACCTGCATTCTCGCAAGAAAGCACCTTAATATCTTTCTGCTCCACAACTTCAGCAATGGCGACAATACAGCGGTAAGCCTAGAGCTAAAGCGGACACATCTGAAGCTGATGAAGTCCTACATGGCCCATGAGGAAAGCGATCCTCCCAACGACCTCGTCTGCAAGCTCACCAGCGACAACGAGAGGTCCAACACAAGCCTACTAATAGGCTGCGATGCCAATGCTCACCACACCCAATGGGGGAGCACGGACACAAATATAAGGGGTGAGTCACTTTTCAGCTTTATACTGAACTCGAATTTAACCATATGTAACCGGGGTAACGACCCCACTTTTATTATAAAAAACCGACAGGAGGTTATTGACCTCACTCTAGTGTCTCAAAATCTGTCAGACAAAGTGGAAAGATGGAGGGTCCTAGAGGACCATTCCTTCTCCGACCACAGGTATTTTGAAACGATTCTATCCTTCGAGAGCCCCAAACCCACCGACTACACTAACCCCAGGAAAACCAACTGGGTTAAGTATAGCTCGGTTTTGGAGGAAATACTTCCCCAACAAGGCACCAATGAGCCCAGACACTCAAGACGATTTAGATCGTATAGTGTACAGGTTCACGGAAGCATGCAATAAGGCCTTCACGGCGGCTCGCCTGCCACACAGGACAAGGGGCAAAAAGAAACCCCCCCGAAACAAATCGACATCTTACGTAAGAGCTGTAGAACCAGCTTCAACAGAGCTAAAAGCGCAAACGAGGAGGAACATTGGGCAGACTACAAAGTCAGTCTCGCCCAATACAAAAAAGGAAACACGAAGAGCAAAAAGGGCCTCTTGGCAAAAATTCTGCTCAAAAATAGAGGAGACGTCAGAAGCCGCAAGGCTGCGCAAGCTCCTCTCAAAAACCACCCCCTCTGTAGGGTACCTTAAAAGGAACAACGGTACGTGGACCAACTCCAGTGAGGAGTTGCTCCACGTACTGCTTGAAACCCACTTCCCTGGGTGCACAACCATCAAGCCGGCGCAAACCCAAAGGGGATGCCAAACAGCCACGATGGACCATATTTTTACCAAACGGAACATAAGCTGGGCGGTAAACAGCTTTGACCCGTTCAAATCGCCAGGTCCGGACCAGGTCATTCCGGCCCAACTGCAAAAGGCCGGAGACCCAGCCATTAACTGGCTACAATGTATCTTCAGGAAGATACTAGCTTTGGGGACCATACCACAAGAATGGATCAAGGCGAAAATAGTCTTTATCCCCAAAGCGGGAAAGGCCTCGCACTCGACTCCAAAGGACTTTAGACCAATCAGCCTATCGTCCTTTCTTCTCAAAACTTTCGAGAGACTTGTCGGACTACATATTAGGACAATTGTTAGTCCTCAAATGCTGTCAGGAGCACAACATGCCTACCGGAAAGGAACATCCACGGAAACGGCGCTCCACGAAGTAGTCTCAATTGTAGAGAAATCCCTACAACTCAAAGAATACTCTCTTATAGCCTTCCTCGATATCGAAGGAGCCTTTAACAACGTCGTCCCAAGTGCCATTACGGAAGCACTGACTGACCTGGGTGTGGACGGTCACTTGGTGCTGCTCATCGATCAATTGCTTACATGCAGGACGGTGACATCATCGATGGGATCGTCCACGCAATCCAGGTATGTCAACAGAGGCACTCCGCAAGGTGGTGTCCTGTCTCCCCTTCTGTGGAACATGGCAGTCAATAAGATTCTATGCGACCTGGAGGGGGGGGGGCTGCAAAATAGTGGCATACGCGGATGACGTGGCAATCAGTTTCTCGGGGAAATACCCTCAAACACTGTGTGACCTTATGAGCACTAAGCTCGCGAGACTGTCAGAATGGACAAAATCGCGAGGATTGGGAGTAAATCCCACTAAAACGGAACTCGTGCTGTTCTCACGCAAGTACAAGATTCCGCCCCTCAACCCTCCCATACTAAATGGATGCAGGCTCTCCTTCAGCGACAGTGCTAGTTACCTAGGGTTGGTGATTGATAAGAAGCTGAACTGGAACCTAAACGTAAAGGACAGAGTAAAGAAGGCTACGATAGCCCTATACTCCTGTAAAAAAGCTATTGGCTTGAAGTGGGGCATGAACCCAAACGTAGTCCAATGGATATACCAAGCAATAGTAAGACCAATCTTACTCTATGGAGTTACAGTTTGGTGTCCGACCTTATCAAAAGGATCGACAACCAAACAACTTGGCAAGGTTCAGCGAACCGCAGCCCTATGCATTAGTGGAGCATTACGCACCACCCCGGACGATGCACTAAACGCCATCCTAAATCTCCAAAGCCTCGAACTTGAGGGAAAAGAGAGGGCAGAAATTGCCGCGATACGTCTGAGAGACTCCGGACAATGGACGTCAAATACCAGGGGTCACTCATCTATACTAGTCAGTAGTACCGTCCCAACGAAGACGGACTACTGCGTTCCAAGGGAACACACTGGTACTCCCTTCAATGTAATCATCCCTAGCAGAGACGAGTGGCTTAAAGGACCACCAGGCCAGGACACGGCCATAAGCATCTTTAAAGATGGCTCGAAGCTGGATAACAAAGTTGGAAGAGGGATCTACTCCGAACAACTCGAAGTCAGGCACTCCTTTAGACTCCCAGATCACTGCAGTGTGTTTCAAGCGGAAGTCATTGCGATCATGGAAGCACTGAAGCTCCTGCAAACAGCCTCAACGGCAACAACAACTGTAAACATATACAGCGACAGCCAAGCTGCGATCAAATCGCTTCATGCGATTTCCTCGAACTCGGCCACAGTGGCAAATTGCCGCAAATCTTTTCACGAGATGGCCCAACAATATGCCATCAGCCTTATTTGGGTCCCGGGTCACCGGGACATTGAGGGCAACTGCAAGGCAGACGAGCTGGCCAGATCAGGTACCACAATACCAAGTATGTATACCAAGGTATACAATACCAAGAGAAGGAGGATATTTGCATGCCTATGGCTACCTGTAGGCTTATTATAAAGGAGCTATATAAGCGACGAGCAGACAATGCGTGGCGGTCAGCACCACTATGTCGCATATCCAGGCAAACATGGCCTACCATTGACAGGAAACGCACACTAGAGCTCTGTAAGCTCGGCAGGAAAAGGTGCAGCGTTGTCATCCGCTCCCTCACGGGGCACTGGCTGATAGGCTCCCATGCCAACAGGCTGGGAGCCCCATACAATGATTTCTGCCGTAGCTGTAGAGACGAGGAGGAAGAGGAAACGGTGGAACACCTGTTCTGCTCCTGTCCGGCTCTCAGTAGGAGAAGGCTACAATACCTGGGCATGCCCTATGTCTCAGACATTTCAGAAATGTCCAAAATCTGTCCCAGAAAAATCGCAAACTTCGTAAGAGCGTCAGGATGGGATAACTGCTGATATGTTCGGGTCTCATGAGATGGCTAAAGGGGAACACCTCCCGCGGTATTACAACGGGCCGAAACCGGCCCAAGTGTGACTGGCTCCTGTGGAGCTTGACAGCCGCCTTAACCTAACCTAACCTATGTTCGCAAAAGGGACAAATTACATTTTTGTCAAAAAAAATTCAAAAATGAAAATTTTTGTATATTATATTAAATTTTATCTGTTTCCATTTTGGTTTACATATGTTTTATATACATGTACACTTATTGAAGGTGTGTGCGAGAGAGAGAGAGAACGAGAAAGAAGAAATGAACAAGCGTTGCGGAGCCATTAAAATTAAATTTTTTCCTCCTGGTCAATATAATGATTCGACCTGATCTAGATTCGGCAATCTGGTAGATACGGTAATTTTCCATGATTCTGCGTTTTAGGTTTTCTTGTATCTTTAAAATTGTGCGAGCCACAGATTTTCGTCCTCTGTTAGTGAGGAAGGAGGCGGGTGAAATTTTGAAATACACTTGTAGTGTGATATTAAAGAAGCCTAGATACAAAATTTTGATTGCTTTAAAGTCTCTGAGATCTAGGCGCTGATGAAGTCGAACGGAAGGACAGCGGGAATGGCTATAACGACTCGGCTATTGATGCTGATCAAGAATGTATATCTTTATGGGGTCGGAAACGCTTTCTTCTGGGTGTTACACACCACAAATCGAATATACCCCTATACTCTTCGAGTACCGTATAAAAATTAAATTGGAATCGTTGTCTATAAACGACACCTTGAACGACTTCAAATTATTTTATTTTTTTTTTTTGTTTATTAAGTTACGTTTAGCTGAGTTATCACAGCTGAGAGAATTATTTGGCCTCCCACGTCTTTGACTGGTTAACGCCACCTCCTGTTTCTGTTATTAAAAAACTTTCTTAGCTTTGTTATATGTTAAAAATTGATGAATTAGTATGTAAGGTTTCTATGCGGTGATGATTTTTATGATGAGAAATGTGTTAGCAGGGTAAGTATGTATGATTTCTTGCATTTCAATTTGATATTAGCGATGTGTATGAAGTCAACAATGTGTTTGTAAGATTCGATAGGTTCTTTCTCAAAAAACCAAAATATATCGGTATAAGATTTCAGTAGTGGAAAACGATTACTCTTATCAGAGTAGGCGGGATAATTGAAAATCAAATGTGAGGAATCTTCTGGTATGTTACATATATCACATAAATTATTATTTAATACTTTCATTCTTGCCAAAGAAACTTTGTCGATTCCGTGACCACTTAGTAGTCTATTGATTTGTTTGATTTCTATGCGGTTAAGTTTGCAGTTCTTGTTTTGAAACCATGGATTTTCCCTTATATACGGGAAAAGATTAGTGTAGCCTTTGTTTCTTTCTGTGGCGTATTCAATATATTCCCTTTCCCATTCTTCTTTAATATGGTTAAAGAAATATGTAATGGCCAGGGACCGTAATCATTATAAGTTATATTTTAAAAATCACGTCATAATGATTATATACGATTTTTAGGATTTTCCTTACGGATAATGATTAATTTTGATTAATTTTATAATAATCATAAATAATTATTATTTTTGATAAAAAAAAAAACTCAAAAATAATGATTATCAATGATTTTTATTTTTTTCGCTTAAAATAAAACTCAACAATAGCTTACGGTTTTCATGTACCACTTTCCGCCGATGTGATTACATACTCTTGATCTGCGATTTAATGACTTTCATATGATACATCCATGTCCTTCAAGGACGACTTTTAAGGATTCAACTAATTTCTATTAAATTTAATTTATGCCTCTATAGTCTGTTGTATGTTCTTTTAAAACAAATCTAAAAGATCAAATTTGTGTGTTTGGTTTTGCCACGCGCCCATTTTTCTCCTCTGAAAATGAGAAAAAATTGAATATTAAACCAAACTTTATTTTATTTTTAATTGTTATTTAATTTGACAAAAAGTAATTTTGAGAGGGACTCGCTTGAGAGATTGCACCTCTGATCCGTTAACAGCAATTTGAGTGCTGAAAATGATCAGCACATAGTTGGAGTATTTTTTTTTTAAATTCAAATTTTGTTAAGTTTTTTTTTCTAATAGTTAGTTTGCTCAAAACGTTGTCTTTGCTTAAGTTTCTTACTATTACAAGATGTCACTTAATGTATAAGTATCAAAGGGTAAATTAAAATATTGACGAAACGTGAGAGAAAAAACATTTTAAAAAATTAGGCACCCGAAACACTGATTTTGGGGCTTACCGTCTTCTAAGAACTTAAAGACGGACTTATTCTGAGAAGCTTTGCAAAAGAAAGTTTACCAAAAAAGTCAACATTACGAAAGTTAGAGACCGAAGAAAAATGTGCCTTTCTCTTACAATAGGCCACTTTGATGAAAAACTTCAACGAAAAATTTTGTATGAAACCATGATTGTAACTCAAAAACTAATGATGCAGTTCGATTCGTAGGAGCCGAAATAGGGGGAAACCGTCGAGTTTGGTCTTGTCTTTTT
Organism: Drosophila affinis; assembly: GCA_037356375.1. Taxonomy (NCBI): domain Eukaryota; kingdom Metazoa; phylum Arthropoda; class Insecta; order Diptera; family Drosophilidae; genus Drosophila; species Drosophila affinis. The sequence continues at coordinate 22,702,719 of JAZHFB010000003.1, forward strand.
TTTTTTACTATCACAGTGTTATCAATGATTTTTATTTTTTTCGCTTAAAATAAAACTCAACAATAGCTTACGGCTTCCATGTACCACTTTCCGCCGATGTGATTACACACTCTTGATCTGCGATTTAATGACTTTCATAGGATACATAACATGTCCTTCAAGGACGACTTTTAAGGATTCAACTAATTTCTTTTAAATTTAATTTATGCCTCTATAGTCTGTTGTATGTTCTTTTAAAACAAATCTGAAGGATCAAATTTGTGTGTTTGGTTTTGCCACGCGCCCATTTTTCTCCTCTGAAAATGAGAAAAAATTGAATATTAAACCAAACTTTATTTTATTTTTAATTGTTATTTAATTTGACAAAAAGTAATTTTGAGAGGGACTCGCTTGAGAGATTGCACCTCTGATCCGTTAACAGCAATTTGAGTGCTGAAAATGATCAGCACATAGTTGGAGTATTTTTTTTTTTAATTCAAATTTTGTTAAGTTTTTTTTTCTAATAGTTAGTTTGCTCAAAACGTTGTCTTTGCTTAAGTTTCTTACTATTACAAGATGTCACTTAATGTATAAGTATCAAAGGGTAAATTAAAATATTGACGAAACGTGAGAGAAAAAACATTTAAAAAAATGGGTTATATTTCAGTTTTTTCGACATATTAGACACCCGAAACACTGATTTTGGGGCTTACCGTCTTCTAAGAACTTAAAGACGGACTTATTCTGAGAAGCTTTGCCAATAAAAGTTTACCAAAAATGTCAACATTACAAAAGTTAGAGACAGAAGAAAAATGTGCTTTTCTCTTACAATGGGCCACTTTAATGAAAAACTTCAACAAAAATTTTTGTATGAAACCATGATTGTAACTCAAAAAAGTAATGATGCAGTTCGATTCGTAGGACCCAAAATAGGGGGAAGCCGTCGAGTTTGGTCTTGTCTTTCTTTCGACTATCACAGTGGAATAAGTAGAAATATATAAAAATAAAATTAATAAATATAAATATATTAAAGAAAAAAAAAGTTAAAATTAATTAATAATTTTATTTAAATTAATTGTGCAATTTGTTTGCGCTATTTCGGAGTTCATTTTTTCTAGGAATTTTCTGGTTTCTACGTTAATACTATAGTTTTTGTAAGGAAATGAGAGATATTAAAAGAAATTTTGTTAAGTCTTTGTTCTGCTAAATTTTCTGCTGTCTGAGTCTGAGTACTATAAATGGAGTGTGAGGGGATGAGCCGTTCACTTCATACATATTCATGCTCCTTCAATGCGTTTTGCCACTCTTTTATTGTGTTACGAGCATTGGCATTTTCAGTGTTTTGATTTTTAGTGTTTTTCACGATTTTGTTATATGGTTTGTAAATATGAATTGTTTATGCTGTAGATGACATGTTGTTTTGAAGTTCTATATTATTATTAGACGATTTCTGCCAAAAAGGACGAGGGAAAACTTCGTGATCAAAAGAATTAAACGAGTCTCTTTTGCCAAACAGAGCCGGATATCTGGCTTTGACTTCCAATCTAGTTAAGTTTTCTACTGTCATGCATTTTTGGATAGCATATGCTTTTTTCCTCGCAGGGCACGAAACAAAGGTAGCAACATGATTCTCCTTACAATTAACACAAATGAGCTCGGTACAGACAACCTCTTTTGAATGGCTATGCGAACATTTAAAACACTTTTGCTCTGCCTGCTTGCAGTGCTGGGCAAAATGACCAAATCTGTAGCACCTATAACATTGGCTAAAGGGAACAAAGTGAATAACAGGAACTTTTGTGTATAAAAAGAAAATTTCAGAAGGTATTTGTGCACCCCTAAACAAGAGCTTGACTCTTGAGGTGGGTATCATTATTTCTTTGTTGGATTTATCTCTCGTTTTAATTCTGATGAATTTTTCAATGGGTACTGGAGAATCAATATATTCTGCCAGCATTTCGTCTGAGATCGATGTCGGAATATTAAAGATAAACCCGTTTTCAAAACAAAATGAGGAAATATTTTTGGTTCATAACCATGTGACTTCAAATTACAAATCATAAAATTATTTGCACTCGATGAATTTTTAAATTCAATTTTGCATCTGCCAAATCCTATCTTTGATACAGTCACCACACCATCAACCTTTAATTTCATCAACAAACAGCTAAGCTCAATGGGATTAATCAGGAATCTTTTTGATTCAATTACATGTTCAATTTCAATTTCTTTTCCTTTTATTTTGTATACATGAACTATGTAGGGTCCCTTATGCCTGTCATCGTACTCAATTTTTTCATCCTTCTTTGTTGATTCTTCATTTGCTTTCTTCTCTATATTCGCGTTTTTTCCAGAACTTTCTGTCACTACGGCCGCCATCTTTTTTCCTTTATACATAACCTTAGAATTTTCTTTTGCTACAAACAATTTCTTTGCAGAATCCGTTTTTAAATCCGGCGTTTCTGTTTCCATCCTTTCTGAATCTTCATATTCACTGCTGTCTTCACTAATAACAACACGTTTTCCTCTATTATTGGATAGTCTTACTATTTTCGCCGTCGTAAGTTTTGAATCCGAGGCCTGAAGAGTCTCCTTGGCCAAGGAGGCTTTTTTGGGTTTGTACTTTATATTAAAATTGTAATTTTTAGCACACCGAAATGAAAAATTTTCTTTATAAAATCTTCGTTATTTGTATCGAAATATAAAATAACACTGAATATTTTTTATATTTGAAAATTTTTGTTTTTTTGCTTTTTTTTTGTTTTTTTGCAAGTCACCAGTCTGAACACCTTGAAGGTTCGATGTCGATGGACTTCAAATTAATGTGTCTATCTAAAACCAAAAATATTTGCGACAACATTTTTTTTTTTCGATTTTTCCTGAGTTTTTAAAGTCAAAATTTCGGAAAAAAATACCGAAAAAAATGATGCAATTTTCAGACGTTAAAATGCATCTAAAAAGTTTCTGAATTTGCTCATAGCTGCATTTGTCAGCTTTTTAAAACTGTCAAGTTCCATACAACCAGTTATAAGAAACTTAAGGTTTGTGAAAAATAGAAGCACTACCTCTGATAAAAATACCAATTTTTTAAAAAATTCTTTATAAAAAAAACCATAATTCTTAAAAAATATGTAAATTTTCAAATCTATCAGAAAAAGAATTTTTGGGCGACAGCGGATATGAAAAGTTGAATTTTGTTGAAATTAGGATATGCTGACATTCCTCCACAAAAACATTTGAATCTCCAAATAAATAATATATCTACAAGTTATGTTAGTTATACCTAACTGTGTTTGTAGGGGACGAATTAGGTAGATTCTCTCTAGCACAAACAAAGCAAGAATAATTCAACACGTCGATTTTCTTCCGTATCTTAGGCACTTAAGTTTATTAACGTTTATATAAGGTAATGTTCCCAATATAAGTTTGAATGTAGGTATGTAGTGCGAAAAATTTAACCGATCGTAACGGCGGTGGGAGCGTTACTGCCTATGCATGCTCAAGCCAGTGGCCGCCCGAGCGACGTGTGGATCGCAAGAGCGCCCACGCAAGGGCGCAAGAGAGAACGTCGGAGCACACTCTACAGTGCGCGTCAGCAGTCTTCGGCTGCCCTGAACATCCTCCACCCCTTTTCATAATTGCAAAGCATATTGTTTTGGGTTATGGCTGCGTGCACGACCGGGATACGATCCATCCAAAGCACCGTGTTTTGGTGGGCCCGGGCTGGATCACCTTCCGGTAGACGTCCGCTCTCAGGATAAGCGAAATGGTGGCCGGCCGATGGAACTGCTCGTCGCCGTGCTTGAGGTCGCCAAGTCGAGCCCGAACGGGAACGCTCAGCTGTCGGATCGGCATGCGGACCACCACCTCCTATCGGAACTCACTCATCCTGGACCTGATGACAGCGTTGCACACCTTTTCGTCCCCGACTTGGAAAGTCAGCAATTTGAAGGCGCTTGCCAAAAATTCGCCGACGCAGCTCATCGTTGTGCACAGGTCGATGAACGCCGCCTTTTTGGTTTTGGAACCGGTATCCAGGACCACCAGCACCGTTGGGAGGAGGTTGAGGCTCCAATGTTGTAGAAGCGAGTCTACGGATGGCGCCGGGGCACCTGCCGTGGGTTGGCTCACGGGGAGTCGAGGGCGGCGCTAAGCTCGGGATGCTGAAACCGAAGGCGACGGTGCTGGAGTTTTTCTGACAGGCCAGATGGCGGAGAGCCGAGGGCTGCGTTCTGCTCGGTGTGCTGCAGGAGGTGACGAAGATTCCGAGGCTGAGCAGGCTAGCCGACGAGTCGGGGGATGTAAAGTAGCGTGTGGCGATTTTTTCCACACACCCTGCACAGCCCGCCACTGCGACAATCCTTTCCGGAATGCTGATGAGCCAGGCAGTTCGCGCAATACTTTTTTATAAGTACAGCTCGGAGCCTCTTCACCGGGCTCAACCGAAGGAAGTGGTGGCAGATTCGAAGCGGTTGCACTCCTAGGAGGACTCGGCAGCGGTAGGAGTTCAGACCGCGAGCGCGTCGGCTCTCCATGATGCGATCGGCGCGGGAACGTGGGGCCATGTCTGGATGGAAGAAAACTAGGAGAGGATAAACGGTCGAAGAATAACGAAGAATAACGGATCAAACAGACATGTTATTTTTGGACGGAACTACTGGGAACTATAAGAAGAAGAACGACTTTAACAACCGTTCTTTTGAGGACCCCGCGAGCAGTAAGGATGTCCACCACTCAGACCTTATCATCGGCGCCGGGATATACGGACTAGATTCTTCCGAGCCGCCATTCATTAGAGGGCACATTGTCTTCTTTAACGACAACCATATCGCAAATTTGAAGATTCGGCGAAGGCGTCTGCCACTTGGTGCGTTTCTTTTATTTGTTATTTGATAAATTATCGATTTTTTGTCTCCTATATGGAAATAGGTGAATAAGTATAAGTGAGGACTAATAATTTTCGGACATAGGCGAGAGCGGCCTGGAATTGAGGTATGCCTCGATCTTTGCGAGAAGTGTGGACAGTTCTTCAAACGTATACTTCCAAATGGACGTTGCTTTATAGAAAAGGGTTTTGAAACTCTTCACCACAGCTTCCCACAGACCTCCCATATGTGGAGCACCTGGAGGGATGAAATGCCACGAAACCCGTTCATGGCTATACGCACCAGACATCGAGTCCTTTAATGCGTTGAGGAAGTCACGGGAAAGCATGGTCGCCGCACCCTCGAAAGTTTTCCCATTGTCGGAATGGATACGCTGTGGACACCCGCGTCTCGCGACGAACCGAGCGAAGGCGGTTGGCCTCCAAATGGGTCAGTTTAGTGGAAAAGCACACGAATACGCATACCTATTGATGATGAGACACGCTCTCCCTGTAAAATTTTGTATTCCCAACGGGACCGCGTGAACGGACGGGAAATGGAAGTCCGCTCCGTTGGAAGGTCTCCCATCATTTGAGTTTGTAAATGGTGAATACCTTGCAGGAGTTCACGACCCCTTTCATCAGATTTAAAAGCCTTGGGATCCAATACTTGGATCGAATAAGACGCACCATTAATCGGTTGCCGCCGTGGAGCGTTATCCGGTGCGTAAATTGAGCGAGAAGGCGAGACAGCCGACAACTGTACGGAAGGATAACTGGATGCCGTTCGTCATATTGCAGAGATTCGGCAACTGCGACACGGCCGCACGCTCTCATAAGTCCGTGCCGGTCTAGGAACGGGTTCAAATTCAAGATAGAGCCTTGGTACAGGACACTTGTCATTGACGCAGTGACACTCCTTGGGGTATTGTCGACGTTGAGTCTCTAGGATAAGAGATAGCTCCACTTCGGTACGGTCTCCGCTGCGGATGGGCTCGGTGCAAAATGGACCTTCCCGCATGTAGCTCTGCAGGCATAACTAAAGATTCCTCAGGCTGTTTTGGACATTGATATCGGGGCTGTCGCAGCCCTGATGGTCCATGCCACCAGAGTTGGTTAGCAACCAGATCTTGCAAGGTTTGGATAGAACATGACACCACTCCTCAATTCAGGTAACTTTAGCTATCCTTGTCACCCGGTTTGATACGACGGCCCAGTGACACGCGAGCTTCCTTAGCCAGGCGAGGACTATGCGGGAATCGATTCAATAGTGACAGTTCGTGCTTCTCGTTGGAATATTCCTCAGGATAGCCGACACCATTTCGGACAAGAGCACGGCACTGCACAGCTCTTACCGGGGGAGCGATAAGGTCTTCACAGGGGTGACTCGCGTTTTAGCGGTGAAAAGTTGCACCTCGACCCGAAGTCCAACTTCGATGCGCACATAGATTGCGGCACCACACACCTTTTCCGATGCATCGCAGAATTCATGATGTTCGATCTTTACCGATGGTTGGGAACCAGTCCATCTTGGAATTCGAATCTGGTTGAGAACATAGTAGCTTTCGCAAAAACCAGCCACCCCGCGGAGTCGAACAACTTTGCAATTTGGGAACTTGGTACTTGGTACTGTCCACTTGGTATACGATGACTCAAGCTCTAATTCAGGAGGGACAAAGAAGAATTCGTTTAAGGTTAAGTCGTTGGTCGAGGGTCTGGATGAGTTGAACACAATAAGGACTTTAGCGGTCGTGCTCTAAGATTTGAGTATAGTGTGGTGCGAGAGATAATAATTGGCGGAATCATGATCCGGAGGAACATCGGTCATATGGTTTCGGATCACGGCGTCGTACTGCTCTTTTAACGGAAAGTCTCTCAACAAACGGGTTTCGTTTCTCAGAAACTGAGCCAGCGCAATCGTTCTTGAATACCCCAGACCTGAGCCGGGATGGTCTGGGTCGTGGAACGGTAGAGTGACTACGTACTTCCCGAAGAATGTTCTCGTCGTGGTTTGTAGGAAATTGCTCTCGCAGTATGAATAGGACTCGCCTACTATCTTAATAGGTAAGTTCTCTACCTTGTGAGGAGTTCCTCTAAGGAAGCTTAAAGTTTGGCGCTCACTTTCGTGGAGAATGACGAGATATTGCCTAGTGCCGAATTGGATACTGAGTAAGTACCTACCCGAAAATGGTCTCCTGTCCGAGGAGGGATCCGCAGATGTTGGTCTGTGCGCCACTTTGAAGGATGGATGGAAGGAGGCTCCAATCAGGACGTCAACCTGTGAAGACTCGTAAAATTTGTGATCAGCCATAGCAGATTCGGCAGGTCTCGCAACGAATATAGGACGGAAGAACGTATGCGGAGACGTCGAGCTGCAAGTTCGACTTCGTCGGGGAGCGTATAAGAAAATGACAGAGCTTCTTGGACTGAGAGGTGACAGTCTGATTGAGGGATGATATCTGTTTCAGGATTCGTCGAAAAGGCAACTTAATGATATTGCGAAGACGTTCTGTAATGGACGTCGCCTCAGATCCCGGGTCAATAAGAACTCGAGCTCGAAAATTTGTGCCGCATTATAAAATGTTAATGAGAAGGACGGCCCGGTTGCCTGAGGCGAAGAAGTTTTGAACGCTGTGTTTGGTACAAATCCGAATGCTGCACAAAACACAGTTTGTGCCGTTAAGCACAGTCGATTCAAATTTATGTGGACACGGGAACCGGACAGACCGACAGGAAAACTTTGTGCGATGTTTCGGCTTCAAATTATAAGTGTTTTATTCTGGCTGCGTCGCCCTCTCCATGAGCGGCCGCTGCCAGCATAAGCTTCGTTCGTATAAGAGACAATATAACATTTCAGTATAACCTTTCTATTCTCGAAATTCTAACATTATTTACTAAGACTAATACTATAGGCAACGTAATTGCCTTAACATCGGTCGCGTTGACAGTCCTCCACGTCAACGTCGCTCGTCCTCCTTGACCACTGCGCTGCCCATGACCCTGAGCAACAAATGTTGCTCCCACTCCCACAGGCCTCCAATGTGCGGGGCTCAGGGCAGGATGAACTCCACCGAAAAACAGTGAGCCGCAGCATACGCCTTTAGGACCTCGTCATTGGCATCCAAGCCCTCCATACGCTCCTTGAACATGCGAGTTGCACCAACAAAGTTCGTGGCGTTGTCGCAATACAGCCTGACAAGCGGGTCACGACGTCCAATAAACCTAGATAAACACAAAATAAGCGTATTAGCTTTCAAGTCTTTTACAATTTCTAGGTGTACAGCCTTAGATGCGAAGCAGACGAACAGGCTGCTTGCCTCGAATACCAAGCAATACACGAACCGGTCCGAACAAATCAACTCCGCTAATTTCAAAAGGTCGATTCCCACGCAATCGATCAGCAGGAAGGTTCCCCATGATTTGTGAGAGAAGCTTTGGCTTGTAATTGAAGCAGTGTATGCATTTCCGGACAATGGCACTGCACTCTCTTCGTGCATTTATTAGCCAAATGGATTGCCTTAGGAAGCCCACTAGTGCACGGAGTCCAGCGTGACAATTGGCTCGATGTAGATAGCTAAGGTAGAGAGTAACAAATCTACAATTTTTTTGCATTAATATTGGGTATTTAGCATTATGGGCTAGGGGTGGATGCGCAGTGGCTACCTTTTTCTCTCCAATAACGCATTCGCTTCCATCAACTGTAAGTGAGGATTTGGAGGCCAATGTCTGGACGGCGGGCCATTGAACCATAACAGCGAATTTAAGTCGGCCACCGATGATCCTCGAGATACTAGATCTGCAGGATTTTCTTTGGTGGGCACATGTCTCCATAAGGCTGTCGAAGTGATGTCCTGTAACTCAGCAACTCGATTCGACACAAATGTTGTTAGTTGGGAGGGATGAGTTTGTAGCCAATGTAGAACTGCTTCCGAATCTGATCACAACATGACCTTCTCTATGGGACAGTCTATTATGGACCGAACCTCCTCCCACAACTTTTCTAAAAGATGAGCGTCACATAGCTCTAATCTTGGGATTGTTTTGGTCTTTAAGGGTGCCACCCTAGTTTTTGCCGTTAGTAGTTTAACGGACACTCCATTAGCATGGGAAACCCGAACGTACACACAACAGCCAAATGCTCGCGTGGACGCATCTGCAAAACCCATGTATTTGACATCGAGTGTTTGCGCTGGCTCCTATAAATCGTGGAACGGTGACGTCATGCAATTTTTGCATATCTAAAGCCATCGATTCCCGTTTTTTATGTACGTTCGAGGGAATGGGATCGCCCCAAACAAGGCTTACTAGCCACATTTCCTGCAAGAATATCTTTGTATTTGTAATTACTGGACATATGTACATAGCAGGCGTAAGGGATCAAAAAGACTGACTATGACAGATAATATTGCTCTCTTGGTTGTGGTTTCGGACAAGGTTATTGGTTTCAGACAATATTTGAAAATGTCTGTTTGAGGGTTCCAAATCAGACCAAGAATTTTACAATCTTGCTGATCTCCATTCGAAATGACCAAATTTTCTTTCTGACTATCGACTAGTTAACAGTTAGCAGCCCATTAAGTCAGCACAAATCCTGACGGCTCTAGGATTTCAAACAATTGTTGATGCAATATACATAACTCGCATTTCGTGTCTGCTTCTGTAAGGAGATTGTCCACGTATAAATCGGACGCAAGAGACTTCGCGCCAATTGGATGTGATACTTTAAACACCGAACAGCCAATGGTTTGCTGGTAGTAACATACGTCACTGTATTGAGTCGGAACACTTGCAACGAGTCCGAACTTGTCCGTCTCCAAAAAATTAATTGGAATTGGCGAATAAATGAACCATATCAAAATTTTTTGCTTTGTAGGAAGTCTGCATTTCAGCCATGATTTTAAAAATTCTGATTTTTAGGATTTTCCTCACGGATAATGATTAATTTTGATGAATTTTATAATTATCATAAATAATTATTATTTTTGATCAAAAAAAAAAAAACTCAAAAATAATGATTATCAATGATTTTTATTTTTTTCGCTTAAAATAAAACTCAACAATAGCTTACGGCTTCCATGTACCACTTTCCGCCGATGTGATTACATACTCTTGATCTGCGATTTAATGACTTTCATAGGATACATCACATGTCCTTCAAGGACGACTTTTAAGGATTCAACTATTTTCTATTCAATTTAATTTATGCCTCTATAGTCTGTTGTATGTTCTTTTAAAACAAATATAAAGGATCAAATTTGTGTGTTTGATTTTGCCACGCCCCCATTTTTCTCCTCTGAAAATGAGAAAAAATTGAATATTAAACAAAACTTTATTTTATTTTTAATTGTTATTTAATTTGACAAAAAGTAATTTTGAGAGGGACTCGCTTGAGAGATTGTACCTCTGATCCGTTAACAGCAATTTGAGTGCTGAAAATGATCTTTCAACGCTCACTTGTGTTGCTAGTGCAGAGTGGACCACCTTGGCAAGTTGATAGAGATGGGGGTATTGAAATTGGGTTTCTTTCCAATATTCCATTATATTTTTGTCCAGACTGACTCGCTTTGGACTATAATTCTCAATTTCAGCATAGCCCTTCTTCAGGTTCTCCAAATGCAAATCATCGTCAGCTTCTTCATCAGAAGCAACCTCAATATTATTCAAAAACTCGTTTAGAAGCGAGCAGGTGTTCGAGTTTTGAGATAACAATTCAGTTGGAGCTTCTGGTGATGTTGCTTCCGTCGGACTGATTGGGCAACTCCTAGTTGTTTGATTCATCTGAAATGTAGATATAGTATATTCATATTCGAAAAAACTGTTTAATATAGATATAGATAGTTACATTTTTTTTCAAATTGAGAATTTTACTTAAGAGCTCCTTAAGCTGAGCTCTGGCCATCAACACGTTAGTTGGCTTTTGCGACAGAACTCTCCTAGTGCGGGGGTCCAAGCATATGCTAGAAATAACAGCATTATTTGCCAACAAACTGTCCTCCCTATTCTCGATGCATTGGCTTAGGGCTTGGCGATTGTGGGCTTAAGCTCGAGCCATAACTTATAAAAATCGCCCATAAACAATTGAGAGCTCTGTAATTGTTCGGTTGCTATAAATGCCGGCTCCAAAGTCTTTGTGAGGCGTCTTATTTTACTCCAATCACTTGAAGTAAGCTTTAATGATGATTTGATCATCAAAGCTCAAAGCTCGCGCTTCTCTTCGTTATCTATGCTCGGCCTTATCTATGCTCGGCGTTATCTATGCCCTATGACAGCCCCGTAATATCCAATATTACTATTATTATATCCAAAATACTAAATACTACATATGTACATACTACAACAGACTATAGAGGCATAAATGAAATTTAATAGAAAATAGTTGAATCCTTAAAAGTCGTCCTTGAAGGACATGTTATGTATCCTATGAAAGTCATTAAATCGCAGATCAAGAGTGTGTAATCACATCGGCGGAAAGTGGTACATGGAAGCCGTAAGCTATTGTTGAGTTTTATTTTAAGCGAAAAAAATAAAAATCATTGATAACACTGTGATAGTCAAAAAAAAAGACAAGACCAAACTCGACGGTTTCCCCCTATTTCGTTGCCTCAGGTAAGCTCCTACGAATCGAACTGCATCATTAGTTTTTGAGTTACAATCATGGTTTCATACAACATTTTTCGTTGAAGTTTTTCATCAAAGTGGCCTATTGTAAGAGAAAGGCACATTTTTCTTCGGTCTCTAACTTTCGTAATGTTGACTTTTTTGGTAAACTTTCTTTTGCAAAGCTTCTCAGAATAAGTCCGTCTTTAAGTTCTTAGAAGACGGTAAGCCCCAAAATCAATGTTTTGGGTGTTATTATAGTCCTTATATATATATATATTTCCCTCACGTTTCGTCAATATTTTAATTAAAGCTGGGTATCCAGCACCGCGGAAACTAAAAATTACTGCCAAACTTCATATAAAAAAAACGGGGCCAGTCATTTTTCGTTTGTGTTTTCCTGGAGTCAGTATCCAGCAACGTAAACGGGATCCACGAATTTTTATCGATAGTATCGATATTCACACGAGTGTGGACTGTGAGAACAGCTGATAGGGGTGCCAGTAAAATATATGTGCCTATTTTTACTGGAGTGTTGGATGGAAAATGGAGGGAAAACCAGCAGCGCAAAAATTTACGAAGAGGGACTCCAATTTTACACGAGAGGAGAAAATTGCCCTGATTAAAGCAGTGGAGGCAAGACCATGTCTTTGGCGGATCACGGAGAAGAAACATTTCGACAAAATGTCCGTGAAAAGTGCGTGGGAGAGTGTTGGTGCCGAATTAAACAAGGGAGGTAAGACATACATATATTAATTTGTTGAAAGTTATTACTGATAATTATACTTTGTAGCGAATGATTGTTAGACAGCATGGACAGGACTGCGGGACAGCCTTAGGTACTATCGCAGCAAGCTCGCCAAAAGTGGAAGCGCGGGAGGCATAGCGTTGGGAGAAAATAGGGTCAGCGAAACTGTCGATTGCCAGTTCGCTGAACACATGTCCTTTCTGCCTGTGATGTCATTGGAAAGACGGTATGTTATAATCCCACATAATTTACTATTTGCACCTATGTATATGTACCTTTTGTTGTAGAACCAAAGCAGGCACAAGCACATTTGTGGACAGTCCAGCATGCATCGGGGCTGCAGCCCCGATGCATGCTCCAGCCCTCCCGCGGATGTGGACGACGAATGCTGGGAGCTCACTGAGGATGACTTCGAGGCAAGCACTTCGTCGGCCTATTCATATGTAAGTACTATTTACCTGTTTATTATAACAGTAGTAAACTAAAACTCCCTTTGCAGCAGTCAAAGGCTCCCAAAAGATGTAAGGTGGAGGAACCGACAGGATTGGATGGCCTCGCTGGGTTACTTACCGATTACATCAAGGAGATGAAGGAGAAAGCCGCCACTGATAATATCAATATAGCCCCAACCAGAGCAATATATGCATTTTGGAGCGAGTTGCTGGGTGAGCTACCACTAGAAGCAGCAACAGAAGCTGAAATGGAGATGACTAAGGTGCTGTATTGCAAGGTTCAGGAGAACCGGAAGAACCAAAAAAAATAAAACAATTTAATTAAATAAAATAATGGAATTTTTTATTATTGGCGCACACCAGCAGATTCATTTTGCCAAGGTACTGATCCGGCTTCGGAGTTTACAAAATCCTTCACTGTGTTCCTTACAAACTTTGGGTAGTCCTGTACCCGACCACGGAAGGTTTCTGCTGTGCTTTCAATTAAAAGGCTTTCATTCGTGCCACCATATTCTCTTGCGCATACTCTTATCATAAAATTGTGTAGATAACAGCATGCCGCAGTTATATTTTGCGCTCTGTTTGGGCCACAACGTAACGTGTCTTGAACAGCTAGCCACCTGTTACTCAGGATCCTGAATACATTCTCAATGCAACGACGAGCTCGACTTAGCCGGTAGTTAAAAATTCGCTCTGCTGCGGTAAGGTTTCGAGATCCATATGGCTTCATAATACGTTTGTGCAACGGGAATGCATCATCCGCAACAATATAGTATGGAGTATGTACTCCCTGCAGCATACTATTCTCTGGAAATGTAATATTTCCAGATAAAATTGCTTTTCCAAGCGACGAATACGAAAAGGCATTCATATCGCCCTCACTCCCGTAAGCACCAACGTCGATGTAGATAAACTTATATGAAGCGTCACAAACAGCCATAAGCACAATTGAGTGAAAGTCCTATAGAGCGAAGGTAAGGGTTATTCTTATGCGTTGCCTCAGGTAATTGTACTTGCTTTATAATTGTAGAAAGCGCTACCGCTGTTTGGTGGTGCCTTGATTGCTATGTGCTTTCCATCGATAGCACCAATGCAGTTCGGAAAGTTCCGCTGCCCACTTGAGCATGTTATTTGAGTTCCATTTTGGAAACTCTCCGTGCAACGCAGTGCAGATAGCGTCAGAGACAAGATCAATTGTGCGGCCCAAGTGTTGCTTACTAATCCTATAGGTCGAGCCAACGTGACATTGTAAGTTTCCAGTCGCAAAACGTCTAATACAAACGATTAAATAAGTCGGTATTTTATATATTTGTTGTCTTGCAATGGACTTACTCGAGAACAATGGCTAATTTTGCTTTGAGTGGAATAGCGTCTGGCCGTGAGTTGCGCTTGGCTACTAAAAATGGTTCCACCAATGAAAATAAATAGTTGAATTGGTGTTCATCCATATGAAAGTTCTGGTGAAACACTGTAGGGTTCTGCAGCATATTCTGAAACTATGAAATGTGTAAGAGACACTGCAATTGGTACTTGTTATTTCTTATCAGTGCAGTGGTTAAAAGCTTGACTCGTTGCTTGTTGATTTGTGTTGGACATTGGTAGATGAGACTTATTAAATTTAATTTAAATATTGTGTACAGATTTATGATACTTAATAATAACACTTAAAAGATACAAAAAAAAATAAAACAGCACACAAACATAGTTAGATTAGCTTTTTTTAGAAATACAAATTTTGTTAAGTTTTTTTTTCTCATGGTTAGTTTGCTTGAAACGTTGTCTTTGCTTAAGGCCTGTATCCAGCACCGCGAAATTTTACTGAAAGGAAACTGCTCATTATTTCGGATGTGTGGTACTCAAGTAAAATAGTGTGACCAAGAGCCTAAAAAGTGATTTGCCACTCTCATGAATCAGCTGTGTTTTGTAAACATTCAAATTTCAATTCAAATTAAAAAAGTAAAAAATGAACTCTGAGGTCGAAGTTATTGTGTTGGTGGCGGCGTTTATTGTTCTTGAAAAACAGAAAGAAGCACAGCGCAGACGGAAGTCTCACAAATGTTGGGTAAACCCTTATTTGCAGCAGAGGAAGGAAAAGGGGAGGTTCTATAATGATGTGAGTATTCATATAATTAATACTTTTACCAATTGCAGTGTCTCTTACACATTTCATAGTTTCAGAATATGCTGCAGAACCCTACAGTGTTTCACCAGAACTTTCATATGGATGAACACCAATTCAACTATTTATTTTCATTGGTGGAACCATTTTTAGTAGCCAAGCGCAACTCACGGCCAGACGCTATTCCACTCAAAGCAAAATTAGCCATTGTTCTCGAGTAAGTCCATTGCAAGACAACAAATATATAAAATACCGACTTATTTAATCGTTTGTATTAGACGTTTTGCGACTGGAAACTTACAATGTCACGTTGGCTCGACCTATAGGATTAGTAAGCAACACTTGGGCCGCACAATTGATCTTGTCTCTGACGCTATCTGCACTGCGTTGCACGGAGAGTTTCCAAAATGGAACTCAAATAACATGCTCAAGTGGGCAGCGGAACTTTCCGAACTGCATTGGTGCTATCGATGGAAAGCACATAGCAATCAAGGCACCACCAAACAGCGGTAGCGCTTTCTACAATTATAAAGCAAGTACAATTACCTGAGGCAACGCATAAGAATAACCCTTACCTTCGCTCTATAGGACTTTCACTCAATTGTGCTTATGGCTGTTTGTGACGCTTCATATAAGTTTATCTACATCGACGTTGGTGCTTACGGGAGTGAGGGCGATATGAATGCCTTTTCGTATTCGTCGCTTGGAAAAGCAATTTTATCTGGAAATATTACATTTCCAGAGAATAGTATGCTGCAGGGAGTACATACTCCATACTATATTGTTGCGGATGATGCATTCCCGTTGCACAAACGTATTATGAAGCCATATGGATCTCGAAACCTTACCGCAGCAGAGCGAATTTTTAACTACCGGCTAAGTCGAGCTCGTCGTTGCATTGAGAATGTATTCAGGATCCTGAGTAACAGGTGGCTAGCTGTTCAAGACACGTTACGTTGTGGCCCAAACAGAGCGCAAAATATAACTGCGGCATGCTGTTATCTACACAATTTTATGATAAGAGTATGCGCAAGAGAATATGGTGGCACGAATGAAAGCCTTTTAATTGAAAGCACAGCAGAAACCTTCCGTGGTCGGGTACAGGACTACCCAAAGTTTGTAAGGAACACAGTGAAGGATTTTGTAAACTCCGAAGCCGGATCAGTACCTTGGCAAAATGAATCTGCTGGTGTGCGCCAATAATAAAAAATTCCATTATTTTATTTGATTAAATTGTTTTATTTTTTTTGGTTCTTCCGGTTCTCCTGAACCTTGCAATACAGCACCTTAGTCATCTCCATTTCAGCTTCTGTTGCTGCTTCTAGTGGTAGCTCACCCAGCAACTCGCTCCAAAATGCATATATTGCTCTGGTTGGGGCTATATTGATATTATCAGTGGCGGCTTTCTCCTTCATCTCCTTGATGTAATCGGTAAGTAACCCAGCGAGGCCATCCAATCCTGTCGGTTCCTCCACCTTACATCTTTTGGGAGCCTTTGACTGCTGCAAAGGGAGTTTTAGTTTACTACTGTTATAATAAACAGGTAAATAGTACTTACATATGAATAGGCCGACGAAGTGCTTGCCTCGAAGTCATCCTCAGTGAGCTCCCAGCATTCGTCGTCCACATCCGCGGGAGGGCTGGAGCATGCATCGGGGCTGCAGCCCCGATGCATGCTGGACTGTCCACAAATGTGCTTGTGCCTGCTTTGGTTCTACAACAAAAGGTACATATACATAGGTGCAAATAGTAAATTATGTGGGATTATAACATACCGTCTTTCCAATGACATCACAGGCAGAAAGGACATGTGTTCAGCGAACTGGCAATCGACAGTTTCGCTGACCCTATTTTCTCCCAACGCTATGCCTCCCGCGCTTCCACTTTTGGCGAGCTTGCTGCGATAGTACCTAAGGCTGTCCCGCAGTCCTGTCCATGCTGTCTAACAATCATTCGCTACAAAGTATAATTATCAGTAATAACTTTCAACAAATTAATATATGTATGTCTTACCTCCCTTGTTTAATTCGGCACCAACACTTTCCCACGCACTTTTCACGGACATTTTGTCGAAATGTTTCTTCTCCGTGATCCGCCAAAGACATGGTCTTGCCTCCACTCCTTTAATCAGGGCAATTTTCTCCTCTCGTGTAAAATTGGAGTTCCTCTTCGTAAATTTTTGCGCTGCTGGTTTTCCCTCCATTTTCCATCCAACACTCCAGTAAAAATAGGCACATATATTTTACTGGCACCCCTATCAGCTGTTCTCACAGTCCACACTCGTGTGAATATCGATACTATCGATAAAAATTCGTGGATCCCGTTTACGTTGCTGGATACTGACTCCAGGAAAACACAAACGAAAAATGACTGGCCCCGTTTTTTTTTATATGAAGTTTGGCAGTAATTTTTAGTTTCCGCGGTGCTGGATACCCAGCTTTAAGTTTCTTACTATTACAAGATCAGTGCTACCAGGAGTACCGTCGACGAACAACGAGCTCTTCATTGCATAGAAATCAAGTAAAGCAACCACAACGTAAGCAGCAGCAGCAGCAGCATCAACTAACTCGAACGCAACCACAACAGCTGTCTAATACATCCAGAGTTGGAGCCAGTGGACTATCATATGCTTCAATAGCAAAAAGTGGAAACGCACCTGCCCAGCGTCGCATACATGATCTTCAAGCGCAAATCCAGTTGTCTAATCCTAAAGAAAAAACTTTACAGCAGCAGCATCCGGTTGACATTCAATCCCTATTGGAGCAACAGCAACAGCAATTTTTGAAATGGCAACAACAGCTGCAACTACAGCAGCAACAGCAATTCCTCTTATGGCTTCAGGAGCAGCAACGAGAACAACAACAACAAAACAAGAAAAGCAGTGAACGGCTAGAACGGCTCGAAAAAATGGTCCATGAAATGGCCAGCATGTTAAAGCAATGGTCTGGTGATACTTCTACTTACCAGCTTCATAACAACGCACCAACCTCACAATGACCTCACTCAAGATCCTTATCTGGAATGCCAATGGCATTGCAGGAAAAGCCAGAGAAGTGGAACTATTCGCGCACAATAACAACGTTGATATTCTTCTCTTAAATGAGATCAGATTAAATCGAGGCGATGTAGTTAAAATCTATGGATATACCTTTTATCCAGCATACAAGCCATCAAATCACAACTATGGCATGATAGGAGCGGCTGTGTTTGTGAGAAGCTCTCTCCGACATTTTGCACAAAGGATTATTGAAACTCCAACCATTCAATTCTCCTCAGTCAAAGTTCCCACAGGATTGGGAGACATGGAGTTTTGCGCCATATACTGCCCTCCAAGGAACAGAATAGAAGAAAAGGACTTCAGCGACATACTCGCTTCTTGCGGCCAAAGGTATCTGGTTGGTGGTGACTGGAATGCGCGACATTGGCTGTGGGGAGATTCATACAATTCACCCAGGGGTAGAGAATTAGCCGAAGCTATTACAGTTAGAGGAGCTAAAATTCTTGCAACAGGCTCTCCAACTAGATACCCATATATATCCAGTCACACACCTAGTTGCATCGATTTTGCTCTATATCACGGGATTCAGGATTCTCAAGCAGATATCCGCCAAAGCTGGGACCTAGACTCTGACCATTTAGCTCTCGTCGTTAATTTGCAAACCAACGGTTCTAATACAAGGCCAAACAGTCGGTTAATCACCAACCGTACTGACATCATGGCTTTCAGAGAAATTCTAGACGACTCCATACAATTAAACTTGAACCTGGACTCTGGAGAAGACATCGAGAACGCAGTTGATCTTCTGAATGCAAATATATATAGAGCGGCTACTGCTGCAACGCCACCTAATCCTGAGCCACGCCCTATTAGTTATGGCATTGTTCTTACGAGGGAAGCCAAAGAGCTAATAAGAACAAAAAGGTGCCTTCGAAGGAGAGCAATTCGAAGCCAGGATCCTTGGGACCGAATTTTGTGGAATCGAGAAGCAAGACAGCTACGTAACCTCTTAAGGCAACTCAGAAGTGATTTCTTCCAGCGAAAACTGGCTTCAATGGATTACACTATTGATGCAAGCTACTCACTATGGAAATGCACAAAATCCGTTAAACGACAACCTTTTAGACAGGTTCCTGTCCGATGTTCTAGTGGTGAAATTGCCAAGAGCGAAATAGAACAGGCAAATGCTTTTGGATACCATCTAGAGGCTCGTTTTACTCCGTATGATTTTGCTACGTCTGCGCAGACTTTTGAGACCCTTCAAAATTTGGAGACCCCGCTGCAGATGTCTCTGCCTATCAAGCCGATAAAGATCGAGGAATTAACTGAAGCGATCCAACTGTTGCCGAAAATAAAGCTCCGGGAATCGATAGGATTTGCAACACTACTTTGAAGGCCTTGCCTACTAGAGCGCTCCTCTTTATAGTCCTTATTTTTAACTCTATCATCAGAGTCCAAGTGTTTCCAAAGCAATGGAAATTAGCTGCGATCTCGATGATCCACAAGCCGGGCAAACCAGAAGATGATCCTCAGTCATATCGGCCAATAAGCCTACTGCCCTCCCTGTCTAAATTATGGGAGAGGACCATCGCCAACCGGATGACTGACATCATAAGACAACGCGATATCTTGCCGGTCCACCAATTTGGATTCCGAGAAGGACACGGCACTGTGGAACAGGTTCACAGATTGGTGAAGCACATCCTGCAGGCTTTTGATGACCTAGAATACTCCAATGCTGTCTTTATTGACATGCAGCAAGCGTTCGATAAGGTTTGGCACGAAGGATTATTGTGCAAAGTAAAAAATCTTTTACCTGCACCGTACTTTAGCCTTTTAAGGTCTTACCTAGAAGGCCGTGAGTTCATGGTTAAGGTAAGGGACACATACTCATCCACATATACTATGTGAGCCGGAGTGCCACAGGGCAGTGTTCTTGGTCCGCTCCTCTATTCTTTGTACACCTCTGACATACCCAGCCCTTCCTCACAACATATGGATGCTCCTTCTAAGGCCATTATTGCGACATATGCAGACGATATAGCAGTCATCTACAACTCCAAAAGTCACCTAGAAGCAAGTGCTGGACTACAGGGGTATCTTGATAATCTCGCAGCTTGGTGCAAACGGTGGAATCTAAAAATTAACCCGCTTAAAACTTTAAATCCATGTTTCACCCTAAAAACGCTGAGAATGAACACCCCCCCAATCCAGCTGGAAGGAGTAGCTCTGGAGCAACCAGCGCAAGCGAAATACCTTGGCATCACTCTGGACAAGCGCCTTACCTTCGGACCGCACCTCATAGCTGCGATGAAAAAATGTCGCCACAGACTGCAACAACTGCGATGGCTCAACAACAAGAGGAGCACCTTGCCGCTGAGATGCAAAAGAGCTGTCTACGTGCACTGTATTCTGCCGATATGGCTCTATGGCGTACAGATCTGGGGAATTGCAGCCAAGTCCAATTACAAACGTGTACAGGTACTGCAGAATCGAGTACTACGCCAAATTACCAACTGTCCTTGGTACGTACGCGGTTCCACACTCCATAAGGACCTCAAAGTGCTTTCAATTGAAGAGCAGATTGGCAGGCACACAAGCAGATACACGGAGAGGTTGCTGAGACACCGAAGCCAGCTCGCAAGAGGTCTACTCCCTGCAAGGCCTCTAAGGCGACTTAGACGGCAAGGTTTTGCCAAAAAAATTGTAAGCCAGTAAGGCTACCTACAATTAATTCCTCACACTGTGTTTGAGGTTCGGCTCCATATATATTTTCTTTCTTGTGTTGTTAAAGTACTTAAATGTTATTGTACAGGTTCTACACTTAATAAATAATATACAAAAAAAAAAAAAAACTATTACAAGATGTCACTTGATCTATAAGTATCAAAGGGTAAAAGCCAGTATCCAGCACCGCGAAATTTTACTGAAAGGAAACTGCTCATTATTTCGGATTTGTGGAACTCGAATACAATGGTGTGACCAAGAGCCTAAAGAGTGATTTTCCACTCTCATGAACCAGCTGTGTTTTGTAAACAGCGCCAATTTTGAAAATTAAACTAATATTAAAAAAAGGAAGAAAAGTAATTCTGACGAAGAAGTGATTGTGTTGGTAGGGGCACATATTGCTGTAAGAAGAAGTACAGTACAATTGCAGGCGCCAACATGTCAAAATTATCAAAATGCTCATTTTCCGTGATCCGCTAAAGACATGGTACGGCCTCAACTGCTTTTATTAAAGCAATCCTCTCCTCATTTTAAACATTTGCATATCTCTTTTTGGTTTTGCGCACAAATTTTGCCCCCACCTTTCACTTTGACTTCAGTAAAAATAGGCACATATATTTTACTGGCACCCCTATCAGCTGTTCTCACAGTCCACATTCGTGTGAATATCGACACTATCGATAAAAATTCATGGATCCCGTTTACGTTGCTGCATACTGACTCCAGGAAAACACAAACGAAAAATTACTGGCCCCTTTTTTTTTATATGAAGTTTGGCAGTAATTTTTAATTTCCGCGGTGCTGGATACCCAGCTTTAATTAAAATATTGACGAAACGTGAGGGAAAAAACATTTTAAAAAATGGGCTATATTTCAGTTTCTTCGACATATTGACTATAAGGACACCCAAAACATTGATTTTGGGGCTCACAGTCCTCCAAGAACTTAAAGACGGACTTATTCTGAGAAGCTTTGCAAAAGAAAGTTTACCAAAAAAGTCAACATTACGAAAGTTAGAGACCGAAGAAAAATGTGCCTTTCTCTTACAATAGGCCACTTTGATGAAAAACTTCAACGAAAAATTTTGTATGAAACCATGATTGTAACTCAAAAACTAATGATGCAGTTCGATTCGTAGGAGCCGAAATAGGGGGAAACCGTCGAGTTTGGTCTTGTCTTTTTTTTTGACTATCACAGTGTTATCAATGATTTTTATTTTTTTCGCTTAAAATAAAACTCAACAATAGCTTACGGCTTCCATGTACCACTTTCCGCCGATGTGATTACACACTCTTGATCTGAGATTTAATGACTTTCATAGGATACATAACATGTCCTTCAAGGACGACTTTTAAGGATTCAACTATTTTCTATTAAATTTCATTTATGCCTCTATAGTCTGTTGTAGTATGTACATATGTAGTATTTATTATTTTGGATATAATAATAGTAATATTGGATATTACGGGGCTGTCATAGGGCAAACATAGATAACGCCGAGCATAGATAAGGCCGAGCATAGATAACGAAGAGAAGCGCGAGCTTTGAGAGAACGTTTAGCAGGGCAAGCAAGTGCAAGAATTAACAGAATATGTACATATGTATGTATAAATATGGAGGAATGTAAATGTACGGTTGAAGGCCAAAAAAATAGCTGCTATTTGGCCAGCCGCTATTTGGCGGGGATCTGCCCCGAACACATTTCTTAGAACAATTTTTACCTAGAATAGACACTGCAACAAGGTGCAATCGTGGCATTCTCGGCGTTAATGTGCAATACGTTAACTCGGATAAAATTATTACAAAGATTTTGGGTCTTATTGAACTGAAGACATCGCACACCTCGCAAAATCTGTGTAGTGAAATTAAAACACTATTAAATGAGTTCAATTTACGCAAAGAGCAAATATACACCACCACTACGGATAACGGCAGGAACATGGTGAAAGCAGTGGATTTAATGAATAGCGAACTTTCCGATGGTGATGACAGCGACAATGTAGCCCAAGACATTAATGATGAAGAGCTAACCAGAAATTTAAAAATCAATTCTATTAGCTCCATCAAATGTGCTGCCCACACCCTTCAGGTAGCGGTGAAAGATTTCATGCAAAGCTTGGAATCCACTGATTTCATTGAAAAAGCGCGGAAAATTGTAAAGCTTTTACGGACGCCGTCATATAGGTGAGATTAAGCTTATTAGCTTGTTACATATAAGTCAAAATTAATATAAAATCTTATCATCATCAAGGTATTTGATAACAGCGGAATCTTTACCACAGCCAGTGCTCGATGGCGCCAAACGTTGGTGGTCAACGTATCTGATGCTGAACAAGCTTTCAACTTTTGAGGACTTTTGTGAGAGGAACTTCAAATCATCATTAAAGCTTACTTCAAGTGATTGGAGTAAAATAAGATGCCTCACAAAGACTTTGGAGCCGGCATTTATAGCAACCGAACAATTACAGAGCTCTCAATTGTTTATGGGCGATTTTTATAAGTTATGGCTCGAGCTTAAGCCCACAATCGCCAAGCCCTAAGCCAATGCATCGAGAATAGGGAGGACAGTTTGTTGGCAAATAATGCTGTTATTTCTAGCATATGCTTGGACCCCCGCACTAGGAGAGTTCTGTCGCAAAAGCCAATTAACGTGTTGATGGCCAGAGCTCAGCTTAAGGAGCTCTTAAGTAAAATTCTCAATTTGAAAAAAAATGTAAGTATCTATATCTATATTAAACAGTTTTTTCGAATATGAATATACTATATCTACATTTCAGATGAATCAAACAACTAGGAGTTGCCCAATCAGTCCGATGGAAGCAACATCACCAGAAGCTCCAACTGAATTGTTATCTCAAAACTCGAACACCTGCTCGCTTCTAAACGAGTTTTTGAATAATATTGAGGTTGCTTCTGATGAAGAAGCTGACGATGATTTGCATTTGGAGAACCTGAAGAAGGGCTATGCTGAAATTGAGAATTATAGTCCAAAGCGAGTCACTCTGGACAAAAATATAATGGAATATTGGAAAGAAACCCAATTTCAATACCCCCATCTCAATCAACTTGCCAAGGTGGTCCACTCTGCACTAGCAACACAAGTGAGCGTTGAAAGATCATTTTCAGCACTCAAATTGCTGTTAACGGATCAGAGGTACAATCTCTCAAGCGAGTCCCTCTCAAAATTACTTTTTGTCAAATTAAATAACAATTAAAAATAAAATAAAGTTTTGTTTAATATTCAATTTTTTCTCATTTTCAGAGGAGAAAAATGGGGGCGTGGCAAAATCAAACACACAAATTTGATCCTTTATATTTGTTTTAAAAGAACATACAACAGACTATAGAGGCATAAATTAAATTGAATAGAAAATAGTTGAATCCTTAAAAGTCGTCCTTGAAGGACATGTGATGTATCCTATGAAAGTCATTAAATCGCAGATCAAGAGTATGTAATCACATCGGCGGAAAGTGGTACATGGAAGCCGTAAGCTATTGTTGAGTTTTATTTTAAGCGAAAAAAATAAAAATCATTGTTCAGGGCAGCCGCAAACTTCTGCAGCGCACTGTGGAGAGCGCTCCGCGCCCGACTCGCTCTCGCACGATCTTGCACACGGCACTCAGGAGAGCCGCCCGGCTCTCGGTCGGCCACTAGCTTGAGCGGGAGTTGGCAGTGCTCGCTCCCACCCCCGTTACGATCGGTCAACGTCTGTGCGAACGACATACCCACGGCTTCTTGTTCCTGTACATATTACATATGTAAGTTAACACTCCCCACCAGCTGCAGGGTATCGGCAGAATTCCGAAACGGAAGAATGCTGATGCCGCACTCGAGGAGTGGGGGCAGCGACTACATTGTCGCACGAGCTTCTGCTTAGGAGCCGTTGGCCTGCACTTGAGTGGTCAGCGGATCATATTTCGCTGCTGATAAACATCCGCTGTGGAGCTGATGGTCTGCACGAGGCGCTGACGGTGCAGAACGTCGGCCCGATGCCCAAGCAGCGCTGCCGAGAGGGTGGGCAGTTTTAAGTAAAATTGTATTTCTGTATCTTTAGATTTAATTAGATTCATTCTCACTTTGAACCGCGCCAGTCGAGCCGGATAATAAACTATTAAAACCTTCACCCGCGAGTTTCAATGCCGTTGGCCGAGCCACGGTACCAATAGTCGGGACTTGTGATTATTTAATTGGCGCCCAACGGGTCTAAGAACCCATAGTAAACGGTCGTGTGAAAAGCCACAAAAATGTAGTGAAAAAAAAGTGCCGACGAAAAAAGTGAAAAGCAAACTTATAATAAATACTCAATACTCAAATCGTTTTTTTTTTTGTGTTGAAACAAGTGGAAATTCTCCCTTACACCTTTAAATCCCTCCTATGAGGAGGCACAAAGACAGATAAAGAGAAGGGAAGGGGCTGTAGGGAAATCCCTCGCTTCCATCAGTGATCTACAAAAGAAAAATAGGCTAAAGGGGCCTCCCTCGCCTAGGAAAATAAAATACAACAAACAACATACAAAGAAACAACAAGCAAGACACTACCAGCTAATTATATTGGATAAAGTGAAAAGAGAGGAGAACAGAGTGATCTGCAAAAGAACAGCCGAACAACAACAAAGCACCACCCCATCCCCGCTCAACCGGAGTCAACGTTAATACTGTAATTTAAAAAAACATGTAAGTGAATTACTCATCGATTACAGTTGTATGTCAGCTTAGATTAATGTCAGCTTTATTAGAAGCGAAGAATTATTTAAATTATAAGAAAGAGAATATTATAAAGGGAAGTAATTAAGGAAAACAAAATATAATAATAAATAAAATAAAGTGAGATATTCCTTGGTCTGTACGAAACAGAAGAATCTTATAGGAAGATAAATAACTGGGGTGGTGCTGTCAAATCAGATCGCACCTCATGAGCTATAGGGAAGTCAGAGAAGATAGTGACGATAGCCTAAGTTCCCTGGTAGAAGGCCTCCAGTTGGACAGACGGCCACCAGACACAGAAACAGACAACATGAACCCGGAACAGTTCGGACAGGCACTACAGGCCGCCTTGGCAAGCCAGGTCGCGTTATTTCAGGACGAAATGAACCGGTTGCGAGCGGAGCTACGGGCCGAAATTGGCCAATCCCAAGCACAATCTGTGCCCCAAGCAGAAGTATTGAGAGATGTAGAAGTTGTTCCCGGGGTCGTATGCGACTTCCAGCTAGACATGGTCAAATAACTCCCAGATTTCGAAGGGAAACAGGTAGATTATGTGGCTTGGCGGCAGGCAGCGCTGGCGGCATTCCAGCCTTTCACGAAATACGAAGGAAGTGACAAACACTTCATGGCCACAGGCATAATAAGGAACAAAGTGAAAGGGGCTGCAAATAACGTATTGTCGTCTTTCAACACAGTCCTTAATTTCAAAGCCATTATTAACAGGCTAGACTTCATATTCTGACAAAACGCCGATAGGTGTAATGCAGCAAAAGTTGATGACCATGCGGCAGGGCAGCCTCTCCTTGACAGAGTACTACGATGAGATCGGAAAACAGCTTGCGCTCATCACAAATAAGAACGTAATGGTACACACTGCAGCGGCAGCAAGTGTACTTAATGGGAGAGCCAGGGAAGACGCCTTAAAGGTTTTCATCTCAGGCCTGAGAAGGCCTCTAAAGGCAGCTTTCTTCCCGGCAAGACCAGCAGACTTGGAGACGGCCCTGGCCCTTGCCCAATCGGCTGAGTCCAGCGAAGACCGCAGCACTTGGGCTGCAAATTATGCCAGGGTCATGGAGGAGAAATCATACCATACGAATGAGCGCAGGCACCAAGCGCCAAAACAGAGTAATGGCAGGCAAAATAGGCCCCAAGACCACGCCTCTTACAAAAGCCCTCACTATGTTAGGAGTCAGGGTACGCCCAACGCCCAACAGGGCAATTCATACCGTCAGCCCAAATCTCAGGGCCAGACCCATGAGCCGATGGAGGTAGACCCTTCATCGTCTAAATTGAGACAGCCCTCGGCGTACCAGAAACCGTTTGGTTCTGGCAAACGCGATAACACCTTCGGGAAAAAGCCGAATGCGTCGGAACGCACTTCAGGCAGCTGGCGACAAAGGGTGGAGCACATGGCTACCGCTAGCGATCGTTCTCTGTCGGCATACAACGAGGCCGCTACCGAAGCAGTCGCCGAAATTGAGGCCGACGCCGAAATCGACTACGAGAGCGATTCGGTTAATTTTTTAGGGGAAGATCCCTGCTGCCATTTATATGGCGAAAAGTAGCAGGGATCACTCGTAAATTTCTCATCGACACGGGTTCATCAAAGAACTACATCAAGCCATTCGAAGGGCTTCCCGGTGCTACCTCTGTCGAAACACCTTTCTCCGTTTTCTCGATCAACGGTTCTAACAAGATCACAGAAAAGTGTCCCTTGTCATTTTTCGGCAAAATCACGCCGTTTTTTCTCCTGAGAACCCTAACGACTTTCGACGGTATTATTGGCCTTGACCTGCTAACGCAGGTGGGAACTACATTGTCTCTAGAAAAACGAACACTCACAGTCGGTAACACTACCGAAACAATCAGGTTCCACCAATGCACAGACGTCAACCATACTAACGTTATTGACGTCGACTCACCTCCAGCCATAAAGGCAAACTTTATGCAGATGCTGAAGAGGAGAAACAAGGCTTTCGCTGACCCTAACGAGTCACTACCTTTTAACACTTCGTTCGTGGCCACCATTCGCACGGTGGACGACGAACCAATTTACTCCAAGCTCTACCCCTATCCTATGGGTGTAGCCGATTTTGTCGAATCCGAGGTTAACAGCCTCTTAAAAGACAACATCATCCAAAAATCGAGGCACTCGACAAAAAAGGCACTGATGAAAAGGGCAATAAAAAGAAACGTCTCGTAATGGACTTTCGGAAGCTCAATCAGAAGACAGTGCCCGATAAATATCCCATGCCTAGCATCGCAATGATCCTGGCAAACC
Organism: Drosophila affinis; assembly: GCA_037356375.1. Lineage (NCBI taxonomy): Eukaryota > Metazoa > Arthropoda > Insecta > Diptera > Drosophilidae > Drosophila > Drosophila affinis. Next base: position 22,730,188 of record JAZHFB010000003.1, read on the forward strand.
TGGGTACTGCCAAGTACTTCACAACTCTTGACCTGAAATCCGGTTACCACCAAATAACTTTGGCGGAACGCGACAGGGAAAAAACTTCCTTTTCCGTAAATGGAGGGAAGTATGAGTTTTGCCGACTGCCCTTTGGGCTAAGAAATGCTGGTAGCATTTTCCAGAGGGCAATCGATGATGTTTTGCGCGAACAGATCGGTAAAACATGTTACGTCTATGTTGATGATGTAATTATATTTTCCAAGTCTCAGGACGACCACGTTAAACACGTCGACTGGGTACTGAAAAGCCTCTATGAAGCTAACATGAGAGTAGCTCAAGAGAAGTCGCAGTTCTTTAAGACGAGCGTAGAATACCTCGGCTTTATCGTAACTAGCGAAGGCACAAGGACTGACCCTGAGAAAGTGAAAGCTATCCAGGAGTACGTCGAGCCAACGACGCTGTTTGGCCTGAGATCATTCCTAGGCCTAGCAAGCTATTGCAGATGCTTCGTGAAAGATTTTGCGGCGATCGCCCGACCGCTTTCGAGCATCCTAAAAGGAGAAAACGGTTCCGTTAGCAAATATAAGTCTAAAAAAACCCCCATCTCGTTCAACGAGGCGCAGAGACACGCCTTTCAGAAACTGAGGGACATTCTGGCGTCAGAAAACATAATGCTGATGTATCCAGACTATAAAAAGCCGTTCGACTTGACAACCGACGCGTCCGCATACGGCATTGGAGCAGTCCTCTCACAAGGGGGGCGCCCAATAACGATGATCTCCAGGACCCTCAAAGACAGTGAGCTAAACTACGCTACTAACGAGCGCGAGCTTTTGGCAATTGTATGGGCCTTGGGGAAGCTGCGCCATTACATTTATGGCGTCAGGGACATAAACGTGTTCACGGACCACCAGCCACTCACATTCGCGGTTTCTGAGGGAAACCGCAATGCGAAAATCAAACGTTGGAAGGCACGCATCGACGAGATCGGTGCCAAGCTCTTCTACAAACCCGGTAAAGAAAACTTCGTCGCAGACGCATTGTCGAGACAGAATATTTGTGCGCTAGAAGGTAGCGTGTCGCGGTCAGATGCTGCGACAATTCATAGCGAAGTGTCAATGACCTACACGGTAGAGTCGACAGATAAGCCTGTCAATTGCTTCAGGAATCAGATCATCCTAGAGCAAGCAAAGTTTCCACTAAAACAGATTTTTGTTCTCTTTGGAGAAAAGACACGCCATGTAATTCACTTCCCAGACAAAAACGAACTCGTGGAGACCGTCAAGTCTATAGTAAACCCCCAGGTCGTAAACGCGATCCATTGTGAGCTCCCAATCCTAGCCTGCATACAGCATGAACTAGTAAAGTCCTTTCCGTCGACTACGTTCTGGCATTGCAAAAATCTTGTCGCCGACATTTTCGATGAGAATGAGAGGAAAGAAATAGTCACTATTGAACACAATCGGGCCCACAGAGCCGCCCAAGAAAATGTCAAGGAAATCATGACGGACTATTACTTCCCAAAAGTTACTAAGCTCGCAAACGAGGTCGTCATAAATTGCAAGGTATGCTCCAAAGCGAAATACGATAGGCATCCCAAGAAACAGGAGCTGGGGCCGACACCGGTCCCCTCGTTCACGGGAGAGATGCTTCATGTAGATATATTCTCTACAGAAAAAAAGTATTTCCTAACCTGCGTGGACAAATTCTCGAAATTTGCCATTGTGCAACCGATAGCTTCCCGCACTATATCAGACATCAAGACTCCACTACTGCAGCTCTTGAACATCTTCCCAAACACGAAACAAGTATATTGCGACAATAAACCGTCGATGATTTCAGAAACCATCAGGTCACTCCTCCGAAACAACTTCGGAGTACTCATTGTCAATGCTCCGCCCCTCCACAGTACCTCAAATGGACAAGTGGAGAGATTCCATAGCACTCTTGTAGAAATTGCAGATGCCTCAAAATGGATAGGGGAATTACCGACACAGTCGAACTCTTCTGCGGAGTACAATAGATCAGTGCATTCGGTCACCAACAAAAGACCCATTGACATTCTCCACGCTGTAGCGGCGGATACAAACAAGGAAATTCAAAACAGAGTGCAAAAGGCTCAGATCGAGCAAAACAATCGGGTCAACCTGGCACGCCAAAACAGAAGTTTTAGAGTAGGCGAAAAGGTGTTAGTAAGTCCAACAGACGCCTCGGGAATAAATTGACCCCTTTATTTGTAGAAGAAACAGTAGAGGCGGACTTGGGGACAACAGTCCTAATTAGAGGGAGGGTGGTCCATAAGGACAACCTTAGGTAACTACACCGACTAGGTTAAGAAACACACCTTGGTGGCGGTATTTTTTAGTTTTTCTTTTTATATTTTTTCACGTGTTTTTATCCACAGGATTGTCTGGGTATTTCATCTCCTTACAATAGTATCGGCGCGCGTCACCGATTACTCCCGCTCAAATTACATACCAATTACGGACGGAACTGTACCTGTTTGGGATGGTCTTGACTACGTCAAGCACACGGCAAACTTGACCGAATACGGTCGCCTTGCTGACGAAACTGCAAAAATGACAGACCTTTTCCCAAGATCCCACATGAGACAGCTACTAGAGGCCGACTGCAACCACATTAGAGACATGTTGTCCGATATCGGTGTTCACCACCGACTGGCTAGGAGCCTAGACTTTCTTGGGACAGCCCTTAAGGTCGTGGCCGGAACACCAGATGCGTCCGATTTAGAAAACATCAAGTTCACTGAAGCTCAGCTAGTGCAAGCAAGCAATAGACAAATTTTGATTAACACAAAAGTTCAAAATCAGTTAAATTCCCTCACTAGCACCGTAAATAAGATCCTCAGTATAGGAAAAAAGGAAATTATAAATTCAGAACACCTTTATGAGACATTATTAGCCAGAAATAGAATTCTTATAACAGAGTTAGGAAACCTTATGCCCACCATCACCCTAGCGAAGGCCAATATAGTGAGCCCGTCCATTTTAGACCATGCTGACATAGAATCTGTTCTCGCTGACCAATTCACAGGGGTCACGATATCAAATTTGTTAGAAGTACCCAGGATAAAAATTCTTCAATCTATTAATGTAATTCATTTCATAATTGAGTATCTTAGAGTTAGTTTAGCTTGTAAGAAGGTCACTGTATTCCCGGTTGAGCACAACGGAGAGATACTACAATTGGCAGACAACATCGTTGCTGAATGCGGCAACCAGGTGTGGGTGCTCACAGCTTGCGTCTCCACAACCATGACCACCTTCTGCAAGAAGGAGCTGAGGGGATCCTGCGCGCAGGGACTACTCTCTGGCGGCACCGCTCATTGCCTCTCTCAACCAAGCCACCTTGAGCCCATCACCCTCGTTGACGACGGAATGGTCATCATAAATAACAGGCCAGCCACGATCAGCTGTGACTCGGACGCGTTGATCACAACCTCCGGGACGCAGTTGGTCACCTTCAACGACTTCGCGATTATTAACGGCTCTAGATTCCGGAATCGCAACAACATCCAACAGCGACTTCCGGGAATAGCGTCGGTGCCTGCCCTGAACATCACAGGGCACCAGACGGTTCTCAGCCTACCCTTCCTGCACCAGCTCAGCGAAGAGAACCTAAACTACATCAAAGAGGTCGAGCAGGCCACCATGGGCCAACTCAATCCAGCCCTTGCCTTCGGGCTCGGCATAGCTCTATGCGGGGCAATTGGGGGCATCGTATTCCTCAGGGTGCATCTTGGAAGGAGGAAAGACGAGAGACGGATCAACGAGATAATCGAGAAATTGCGAGCGACGAGGATGACCGCTCTTTGAGAGGGGGAGTAGTTAACACTCCCCACCAGCTGCAGGGGGCAGCTGGGGCTGGGGGCAGCTGGGGGCAGCGACTACATTGTCGCACGAGCTTCTGCTTAGGAGCCGATCATATTTCGCTGCTGATAAACATCCGCTGTGGAGCTGATGGTCTGCACGAGGCGCTGACGGTGCAGAACGTCGGCCCGATGCCCAAGCAGCGCTGCCGAGAGGGTGGGCAGTTTTAAGTAAAATTGTATTTCTGTATCTTTAGATTTAATTAGATTCATTCTCACTTTGAACCGCGCCAGTCGAGCCGGATAATAAACTATTAAAACCTTCACCCGCGGGTTTCAATGCCGTTGGCCGAGCCACGGTACCAATAGTCGGGACTTGTGATTATTTAATTTGTACATACCTTAAATTACTTAAAATAGTTATAAATAACCTTCAGCGAACAACCGTGAAATACATCATTTGAAACCACACTACTGCTGCCATACTGTTTCGTGAAAGTGAAGACAAGGTGATCCGCCCCTTACAAACATTGGTCCTTCGAGCCGGATTTTCCCCAACACGGAGGAGCGCACCCCAGCAAGCTTAGGCGGATCGCTCTACCAGGAGAACCAAGATAAGTACCACGTACAAAACCCCAGTGAAGTGCCGTGATCTTGTTTTTTTTCCATCCCATTCCAAGCGGCTATTCTGTCCGTTCTCCGATCTTCCGCTCCTCCTAACTACGTACATCAGTACACCCACACACAACATTTAACGGCATATTCTTGTCCGCATTCGTCTATATCCGCATACATACTATATACATATATATTGGCTGCATATTCTTCCGTCTATATATATACATACATATATGTATATGTCCCAATCCGCACTTAAACGCACCTACGTCCATATATATTTAACTGCATATTCTTGCCCGCATTTATCCATATCCGCATACGTATCCGCATACATATATACATACATACATATTGGTTGCATATTTTTACGTCTATACATGTACATATATGTACTAATATACATATATGTATATATATATATATATATATATATATATATATATATATATGTATATATACATATATATATATATACATATATCCGAACAATATACACATAAAACGGCATATTCTTGCACATCCGTAAAACTGCATATTCTTGCACATCCCAACATACATATTTTACCCATCTACATACGCAGCCCAACATATATAAACCATCTATCCGAATCGACACTTATTTTTTCCATACCCTCATACATACATATGTATATATTAGCTGCATATTCTTGCGTCTGTATATCCATACCTCCCCGACACGTGCTTTAACGATTATGAAGAAGACCTTACGGTCCAATCGGCCAGCCCAGTAGTCCGTCTTCCTGCACAGCCGGACTCCAATGGCGGGTGTCGACTGCTACCCTGTGACATCGAAGTGTTCACGGGGGATTACGTTCGCTGGCCCACTTTACGGGACCTCTTCACAGCCATTTATATTCGTAATCCTAGACTCTCACCCGTAGAAAAACTGTACTACCTCGCTACTAAGACCAGTGGCGATCCGAAGGCCATCGTTGAGAAGTCCCCGCTGACCAACGACGGCTTCGAGGCGGCATGGGATGCCCTTCGTGACCGATATGAGAACCGACGGCTCCTGGTGACCAACCAGATTCACCTTCTCCTCTCCTTGCCTCACATCGGGTCCGATTCAAGTCGTGCTCTGAAAGAACCAGGGGGTTCTAACCGCACTCGCCCACTCCCAGGTCTCCACTGAGAATTGGGATAGCTTGCTCGTGACCATTTGCGCTTCAAGGTTGCCGAGATTAACCCGCGCGTTGTGGGAAGAGTCCATAACGGACAAGAAGGAAATGCCGTCATGGAAGGAGATGGACTCCTTCCTCAGTCAGCGGTATCTGACGCTAGAGACGATCGAGGGCCACCCTTCCAATCCGCATAGTTCCAAAGGTGATCCGAATCCGCCACCTTCTAAAAATAACCCGTTCCGGTCCAAAGGGAGTCCTGTTCCTAGGAGGGTTCACTCGTTCGAGACAACAGTGAATCCGCAGAGGAGGACATGTGATCTCTGCTCCAAAGAGAATCATCCAATCCGTGATTGTCCTCGCTTCCTCCATATGACCGTTGATGCTCGTTCCAGCTACATTAAACAGAAACAGATATGCCTGAACTGCTTCGCACGAGGACATCAGATCCGAGAATGCCAAAGCGCCCACAACTGCGCCACTTGTGGGGAACGGCACCACACGCTGCTGCACCGTGGCTATCCAAGTTCCAACGAGCCGACTTCCACATCCGTACAACACCCGAGTTCTTCCGCATCCTTGTCCAACGTTCAGTCTTATTTCGCTTTCGGTACAAGTGCGGTCGTCCTGAGCACGGCTATGATTAATATTTATATATATATTAATTTTTCCATCCGCTCTTCGACTATGTCGGGTTTACAATTAAACGTTACAGCTTACGTTATTCCGGAGGTGGCAGCGAATATTCCCACGCATCCGTTGTCTCAAAATTTGCTGAGAGACTTGCCTAGCCTTCCGTTGGCGGATCCTACCTTTTTTGAGAGCTCACCAATCGATGTCCTGATTGGAGCTGACATCCTACCATCCGTACTGTTAAGCGGCTTACAGACGAACATATGTGGTTCAAGCCCAAACTTGAACTTGGTTCAATGTGACCACGTCACAATGTCCAATGCCTTTAACCGGTTACAACTTTCATACTAATGCTTCGTCGACACCTTCATCTCATCCTAGATTTCCGCATCCAGCCTTGGGCCCACAGTCCCGCGCCGACCGTATCATTGAGAGCCGACGCGCTTGCGGTCTGAACTCCTACCGATGCCGAGTCTGCCCAGGAGTGCATCCGCTACGGACCTGCCACCACTTTCTACGGTTGAGCCCTGTGAAGAGGCTCCGAGCCGTACTTACAAATAAGTACTGCACAAACTGCCTGGCTCATCAGCATTCCGGCGGTGATTGTCGCAGTGGCGGGATGTGCAGGGAGTGTGGCAAGAATCACCACACGCTACTTCACATACACGCGTCTCGTCGTGCAGCCCGCTCAGCCTCAGCATCTTCGTCGCCATCTCCTGCGTCCCGAGCTAAACGCCGCCCTCGTAGTCCCGCCAGCCGGCCTGTTGGAGGAACTGTAGCACCTTCGCCGTCGAGTTCAGCATCCCGAGCAGAACGCCGCCCTCGCCGCCCCGACAGCCAGCCTTTCGGTGAAATTGCAGCAGCGTCGCCCTTGGTTTCAGCATCTCAGCATACAGGGATACCGCCGCCATCCGTAGACTCTCTTCTATTGTAAACGAGAGGGAACGTTGTGAGCCGCGGCAAAGGCCGCAAAGGCCGCGGCTCTACCTTATACCCGGTACTCAGTCAGTATATACATACATACATTTATGAGCCTACGATTTATGAAATTTATTATATGTTCTCAAAAGGGACAAAAATAATATTTAAATTAAAAAAATTAATTTTTTGGAATTTTTATACATGTTTCCATTTTTGTTTACATATGCTTTGTATATCTGCGCCTACATTTCTACATGACATGTATAACTACATACTTGAGACGTACAAGTGTTCAGGACAGAGAGAGAGAGGGCATGAGTCAGCGCTTGGCAGGCGTTGCGTAGCCACTGAAATTTAATTTGTTTCTTCTGGCCATAATATTGATCCGACCTGATCCATATTCGGTAATCTGGTAGATATGGTAATTTTTCATGATTCTGCGTTTTTGGTTTTCATTTATCTTAAAAATTGTGGATTCCACAGATTTTCGTCTTTTGTGGGGGCGGAAGGGGGCGTGGCAAAATTTTAAAACAAACTCGTGCTGGTTCGGTATCACAGGAGCTTGGATAGAAAGTTTGGTTGCTCTAGCTCTTATAGTCTCTGAGAACTAGGCGTCAAAAAATACGAATCGGCAAAGCGGATTGGGCCGCGTGTGAGAGAGAGCGAGAGGGAATGATGACTTTCGAAATAGTTTTCTTTATTGTAGCTATAATAATGATCCGAACTGATCCAGATTCAACACTCTGATAGAAATGGGCATTCTCTATGACTCTGCGTTTTTAGTTTTCTTGTATCTTCAAAATTGTGTGTGCCACAGACTTTCGTCCTTTGTGGGGACGGAATGGGGCGGGGCGAAATTTTTCAACACATTTGGAGTAGTGTGATCACAAAGCAGACTGGATACAAAATTTGGTTGTTTTAGCTTTTATAGTCTCTGAGATATAGGCACAAATGAAGAAGGACAGACGGACGGACAGACAGACATGGCTATATCGATTAGGCTATTGATGCTGATCAAGAATATATATATTTTATGGGGTCGGAAACGCTTCCTTCTGTGCGTTACACACAACCGTTATCCCCACAAATCTAATATACCCCTATACTCTTCGAGTACCGGGTATAAAAACCCTCAAATATACTTTGCAATCCTGCAAGGGGGGGGAGGATGTTCAGGGCAGCCGCAAGCTTCTGCAGCGCACTGTGGAGAGCGCTCCGCGCCCGACTCGCTCTCGCACGCTCTTGCACACGGCACTCAGGAGAGCCGCCCGGCGCTCGGGCGGCCACTAGCTTGAGCGGGAGTTGGCAGTGCTCGCTCCCACCCCCGTTACGATCGGTCAACGTCTGTGCGAACGACATACCCACGGCTTCTTGTTCCTGTACATATTACATATGTACATACCTTAAATTACTTAAAATAGTTATAAATAACCTTCAGCGAACAACCGTGAAATACATCGTTTGAAGTGAAGACAAGGTGATCCGCCCCCTACAAACAATCATTGATAATCATTATTTTTGAGTTTTTTTTTTTTCATCAAAAATAATAATTATTTATGATTATTATAAAATTAATCAAAATTAATCATTATCCGTGAGGAAAATCCTAAAAATCATTATATAATCATTACGACGTGATTTTTAAAATATAACTTATAATGATTACGGTCCCTGCTTTGAGGTCTTTCCATGCACTGATACGGTATGAAACAATGTAACTCTAATGGAATTGAATATGGCCTAACTACACGTATTCCTCCATGAATTCCATAAACATGGATTTTATTCAGGTTTTTAGCATATAATCGGCTTTCTAACGACAAAAATAGTCTCCTGACGAATAACAATATAACATTTCAGTATAACATTACTATTCTCGAAATACTAACATTATTTACTAAGACTAATACTATAGGCAACGTAATTGCCTTAACACGCTGGATTGCGTTTTGGACGAACTTGGATTTGGTTTGGATGTGGAAGACGGTTCGCTGGGAGGTGGAGTACCCCGGTGCAGCAACGTGTGGTGCCGTTCCCCACAAGTCCACATGTCCTCCTGCGGAGCAGTTCAGACTGAGTTGTTTTATCTGATACAGCTGGAACGAGCATCGAGGGTCATGTGGAGGGAGTAAGGGCACATACGGATTGGATGATTCTCTTTGGAGCAGAAATCACAAGTCCTCCTCTTCGGATACACTGTTGTCTTGAACGAGTGAACCCTCCTAGGAACAGGCCTCCCTTGGGACAGGAACGAATTTTTTCTAGAAGGTGGCGTATTCGGGTCGCCTTTTAAGCCGTGTTGGTTGGAAGGATTGGAAGGGTCGTGATGGCTCAGTCTTCCCACGAGGCCCGGGTCAACTTAAGCAATTTGGAGGCGCAAATTGTCCCTAGCAAGCTGTCTTAGTTCTCGGTGGAGACCTGGGAATGCGCCAGTGCTGTTAGCACCCCTTGGATCCTCCCTTGGAGATCTCTCAGAGCACGACTCGACTCTGAAACAACTGGGGAAAGTGAGAGGAGAATATTGATTTGGTTGGTGACCAGGAGCTGATTGTTCTCATACCGGTTACGGAGGGCATTCCATGCCTCCTCGAAGCCGTCGTTGGTAAGCGGGGACTCATCGACAATGGCCCGTGGCTCACTACAGGTCTTAGTAGTTACGTGATTGAGCTTCTTAACTGGGGACAACCTAGGATTTTTTATGTAGATTGCTGTAAAGAGATGCAGGAATGTCAGTTACCGGACGTAATCCCCCGTGAAAACTTCTATGTCGCAAGGGTGCAACCGACAGCCCCCATGTGAGTCTGGCTGTGCGGAAGAACAGAGTGCTGGGCTGGCATATTCGGAGAGATATATACAAGAATATACAATTGTATATAATGGGATGTAGATACGTTTAATTGCGGATTTATAAATATGTACGCAAGAATATGCGGTTGGGATATATGGATATGTACAGTGGCGAGCAAAAGTGAGTGTATTTTCACGATACTGATCTTCGTCGCCCATAAAAACTGAACCATAGAAGATAATCAAACAAATCAAATTGGATTATCTTTATTATTTAATTCTTAATTAATAAGAGTAACAAAAAACAATATATGAGATGAATTCAAAAAGGGCCAACAAACCACCATGTAATGCATTCCCGTAGTCACGATTGTTGGTATTTCTAATATTTAGTCTATTGCAGATAGCGTCTGTGCCGATGATGTATTTGCCACGAGTATTTTTAATTAGTGTGATAATTAGAAAGAAATTTTTTTCTTGAGAAATTTAGCTACTAGAGTATCTGCTGAGTTTAGAAGAGTTTTGTATAATTTCGATTTCAGAAAAATGTGCCTTCTATCAAGTGTAGCTATATTTGCTTCAAACAAGAGATTGTAGGTTGGTGTGGTATAGAAAGCGCCTAATGCTGCTCTAATTGCTGCATTTATTACAGTTGAACATTGTAAAGAATTGATTTTGGAGGCCAACAGTAAAGGAAAACCCAAAGTCAGTCTTAAAAATATTTAGAGCTTTTGTTAATCCAATTAGCATCACATTGGAATTTATGACTGGATTGACATTATATATTGATAAGATTATTTTGTAAGGAAATAACTAGTCCCTTTATATGTTCATTCCATTAAAATTGCTAATTGTAACACCTAGGGTTTTTACTAATAATAATGGTGTTTGATGAAATTTGACATTGACATTGATGTTTTTTACAAATATGGATATGTTTACATTTGTCAAGAGATAATTTCGGACTAGAATAATCTCCCCAGTTTTGAATGTTTTGGAAACAATTGTCCATTTGGCACCATCCTAAATGCCATTTTACCGTTAAAAACTGTTACAAGTACAGATTTGTGGTATTTTTGTAGGAAAAAAACCAGTTATACGTCGGCGAAATTCGGCTTATGAAGTTTTGGTCAGACGGATGCAAGTTGGTCGTTTATCCATCGAGTCTTAATTAGCGATACCTTAAACAACGCCTAATTAATGTGTGTATATAAAACTTAAAATGTTAAGCTGGGTATCCAGCACCGCGGAAACTAAAAATTACTGCCAAACTTTATATAAAAAAAACGGGGTCAGTAATTTTTCGTTTGTGTTTTCCTGGAGTCAGTATCCAGCAACGTAAACGGGATCCACGAATTTGTATCGATAGTATCGATATTCACACGAATGTGGACTGTGAGAACAGCTGATAGGGGTGCCAGTAAAATATATGTGCCTATTTTTACTGAAGTCAAAGTGAAAGGTGGGGGCAAAATTTGTGCGCAAAACCAAAAAGAGATATGCAAATGTTTAAAGTGAGGAGCGAATTGCTTTAATACAAGCAGTTGAGGCCGTACCATGTCTTTAGCGGATCACGGAAAATGAGCATTTTGATAATTTTGACATGTTGGCGCCTCCAACTGTGCTGTACTTCATCTTACAGAAATATGTGCCGCTACCAACACAATCACTTCTTTGTCAGAATTACTTTTCTTCCTTTTTTTAATATTAGTTTAATTTTCAAAATTTGCGCTGCTTAAAAAACACAGCTGATTCATGAGAGTGGCAAATCACTTTTTAGGCTCTTGGTCACACTATTGTATTCGAGTTCCACACATCCGAAATAATGAACAGTTTCCGTGCAGTAAAATTTCGCGGTGCTGGATACAGGCCTTTAGCAATAAAATATTTTTTTTTTTACTTTTCCTGAGTTTTCAATGTCAAAATTTTGGAAAAAATACCGAAAAAAATTATGAAATTTCAATTTGGAAGCTTCCAGACGTTAAGTTGCAGCTACAAAGCATGGTGAAATAAGTAATAAGGTGGTATATTCACCACACGTGCTCTCTTTCGGGGACGTTATTTTTGTCAGTCGTTTGTCAAACGTTGTCGAGAGAGGTTGTGTAGCGCACGATTTTTTTCATTTTCTTCTTCATTGAAAAATATTCTTTAGCTATGAATTAAAATATTATAATTTTCTTTGAACTATTTCGTTTTATTTATTAAAGAAATTATTTTCTTTTCTGTCAGCTGAAAAACGAAGAGTGCAGAACGGTTAACGCTTGCTATCTCTTTCTAACGATTTTCTCTCTGAGAGCCGAGAGAGCGAGGTGAAAAATGTAACGTCCTCACCATGAGCTGCGTACATCACCTTATTACTTATTTCACCATGCTACAAAGTATCTGGATCGGATTTATAGCTGCATTTGTCAGCTTTTCAAAACTGCAAAGTTCAATACAACCAGTGGTAGGAAACAACTTATATGTGAAAAATAAAAGCCATATATGCCATTGTTGATTGGAACCGTTTTTGATTTGTGTGCCCCTACTTTTACTATATTTTTTTTATTTGTCGATCAATTGATCAATTGTTGGACTACTGCATGAACTCCAATTCTATCGAACGCCTTAGAAAAATCAAGGGAGAAAAGTAGCCGAGAAATTTCATATTAAAGCTATTTAAATTAGGTTATTCATTAAAAAAATGTTGACCTTATTAGAACTAGTATGAAAGAAAAATAGATGGAAAAATATATATAACCTAATAGTTTCGGCAATGGCTACGGAAAGATTCATAATCCGAATAGTTAGAAAGACAGAGTTGGAGATGAAGAGGAGAGGAATGTAATGCCTAGTCGGGCGGGACGGGAAAGTAATACTAATAAGGCTGATGAGGGCAGGTGATTCGACCCTACCAGAGAGAAGATTGTGGAGCAAGAGAACTCCATGGCAGATTCTACGGGATTCGAAAGAGTAGAGGTTTATTAGTCGCAACCTACTACGGGAAAGTAATACTAATAAGGCTGATGAGGGCAGGTGATTCGACCCTACCAGAGAGAAGATTGTGGAGCAAGAGAACTCCATGGCAGATTCTACGGGATTCGAAAGAGTAGAGGTTTATTATACGCAACCTACTTTCATGAGATGGGAGATGGATCGAAGGGTCCCAATTAAGTCCACGGAAAGCAAAGATGAGGAATTGTTTTTGTACTGATTCGAGAATATCTTGATATTTTTGGCAGTGAGGAGACCAGACACAAGAACCATATTCCAAGATAGGCCGGACCATAGAAAAATACAGAAGTTTCGTGTTGTACGGGTCATTGAATTCCTTAGACCATCTTTTGACAAATCCTACCACTCCTTTGGCTTTGTTAGATATAGTAGAAATATGAGAGTTAAAACATAGATTAGGTACAAAGGTAATGGCTAACTTTGAACAGGCTGTGACGTTCTTCGGCCGGGGTATGCTCGTCGTGCTGGGGTTCACAGAAATTTGATTGGTTTCTGGATGTGGTAGCGATAATAAATGCTCTCGGGTTCAAGAAAAAGGCGTAGGGTTAAGCAGTATATAAAAGTTATCTTTATTGTTCTTAATTGTACACGGGAAGATTGGGTGGGTGGTACTGGGCCTCCGGTAGAGGTCTTCCTTCGGGGTCTTCCTTCTAGTTTGGCTACTCGGCCGCACGTGGCTGTTTGCTCCGTGCAGGTCATGGTTGGTCGTCGGTCCCGGCGAGACAGGCCGTGAGGTACTCCCGAGGTGTACTCGGATTGAGCGATGGTTGTCGCGGTCGGACGACCCTGTGGGAAGGATCGCGGCAGAGGTAAATACACTCTGATGCGAAGACTTGTGGTAGAGATGAAAACTCTCTGAGGGGACGAATGCTTGCAGAGGTGAATAATCTCTGGAAAGACGATTTAGTGACAAAGGTTAATACTCTCTGGGGAGGCGAGTGGTTGCAGAGGTGAATACTCTCTGTGGAGACGATTTATGACAGAGGTAAATACTCTCTGGGGAGAAGAATAGTTGCAGAGGTAAATAATCTCTGTGCAGACGATTTATGACAGAGGTAAATACTCTCTGGGGAGAAAAATAATTGCAGAGGTAAATACTCTCTGAGGAGTCGATTTATGACAGAGGTAAATACTCTCTGGGGAGAAAGGATCAGGACGAGGAAATGTATTAAAACGGGCAAGTGGAAAAGCAGAGCTTTACCTTTGGTACGAGCACCGTTGTAAAATATGTTGAGAATTTAATCCTGGCATGCCCTTCTGGGTCCCAGCTGTTGTGCACCCGTTGGTGCTCGTGCTCCGGTCACACTGGCCCGTGTGCAGTGTGACCGTTTACGGTCCGGTGATGGTCCCACTGGCCTTGTTTTTGGCGCGTACTTTAAAGATGCCGATTTTCTCTCGGAATGTGTCTTTTATTTCACCAAATACAAAAATTCATAATTCATACTTCAATATTCAGTATATACATACATTACATTAAATGAATACTTCAATATTCAGTGTTATACATTGTGGCGCCGGCGCCGTTGCGTATGGCGCTGGGCGTCACAAGGCGTTGTAAGATAATGTTATCGATTGAGTAATCAAAAAGGTATGGCTTATTGCGGTGAAAAGTCATTATATTGCATTTAGATATATTAAGAGGTAGAATATTGATTAGGCACCAGTTGTTAAGGGCATCAAGATCAGATTGCAAAGATAGTGGGGACAAGGGGTCACTGTAGGAAAAACATAGCTTAACGTCATCAGCATACATTAGGACACGGGAATAAGATAACACTTGGGGAAGATCGTTAATAAACAGATTACATAACAAGGGACGCAGATGGCTACCTTGTGGCACCCCCCTTGAGACTATAAAAGGCTTAGAGAGAGAGGAGTTAAAGCAGACACGCTGATAGCCAAAGTATGAATTAGTCCAGTAACTTAGTCGGAAACGCTAGGAGTGATAACTTATGCATGAGAAGATTGTCATTAATGGAGTCGAAGGCTTTTCTAAAATCAGTAAATACTACAGTTTGACACTGTTTAGCTAATCCAGCAGTTAGAAAGTGGAAAATTGAAGAAGTTTGGTAGAAACTGAACGAAGTTAAAGCCATGCTAAGATTCAGAGAATACGGAACTATAAAAAGGTTGAAGCTGGGATGTTATTATTTTTTCGAAGAGTTTCGGAATGGCAGATAAATTGAAAATACAGCGGTAGTTAGAGACATCAGATTTAGATCCCTTTTTATGAAATCCCCTTTATGGAAAAGTCACCAGTCTCGAGAGAAAAGTTGAAAAGTTTTAGGAGGGGCACACAAAGAGATTCCGCACAAAGCTTAAGAACAGCGTTCGGAACCGAGTCTGGCCCAATGCAGAACGAAAACGTACACGATTTTAAATTGCTTAAGAGGTCATCATAATCAATGAATGGGGGACAGATAAAACTAGAACTAGTTAAAGGGATAGGATATGAGTACCTGCTACCAAAGTTATTTGATGAGGCTAGAATAGAGGAAAGGTTAATAGAGGGGACAGTGTAGAAACGTTGTAAAAAGGAATCGAACAGCAATATTACAATCGTTATCAGCATAACTACCATTTAAGTTTAGAGATGAAGGAAATTGAAAAAATTTACGTTTAGAGTTAAAAAACCTGAATAATTGTTTTGAATCGCGTTTAAAGTTAAGCTTGCATTTGGTCAAGTATATTGTAGCACAATTTATTAAATAAGGAAAATTTCGGCTTTGCATATTTGAGTACTTAATATGACCAGAAAGATTTTCTGGAGGGTGTGGGTAAAGGAACATAAGTAGGAAAGATGGAAAAATTGTACTATAGAATTAGTGGCAGGCTTAATTTCCTGGGATCCTGAAATCTTGAAATTAATGAACGACTTTGTAGGGCCTGAAAAACAATAGGAAATCAATTACAAGTGTGGGATGGTATGGGTCTTCAGGGAATAATAGAGGTGATACTCGACTTACCAAGGTGCTCGAAACATCGGTAGTAAAGACGAGATATAGGATCCTACACATGTTGTTATGACTGCCATTTACCTGTCCCAACGAAGTATCGGACAGAGAACCAACGAAATCATGTAGCATTTTTGGGAAAATAAGTCTTCGGATGAGACCAAGAGATATTTGGGAGATTAAAATTACCAAGGACGATCAGAAACATTAAGTAGAGACGAAACAGACTGGAGATGGGCATCGTGAAGCATATAAGTTGAAAATTCAGAAGACGATAAGATTTAAGAGTATGATATGAATAAATTAAAAGAACACAGACGAAGCTTAACTACGATTACTTCAATAGTGTTGAACCCATCGATGGAAAATAGTTGGGTAGTTAAGTCAGAATGGACAGTAAATAGTAGTAAATAGTAAATCGGTAGATGGTGTTGGAAGGATTCCTACACGAGGTACGGATTGCGAAGTTCGAAGTCGGTTATTGAAAAAGTGACGAATAGTATGTACAGGCCAGAAAGAGGGTTCTAATACTGTCTTAACAAACTTAAAATTAAATTTAGTTACAACGAGGCCAGAGAAGCTATTGATGAAGAGATATTCCGATTCCATAAGCCGCGAGAAAAATATAGAGTGACTATGGAGTGAACATGGAGCGACAGCGAATAGAGTAGAGCGATCTAGAGGGGTCACATGGTTGTTATGTGAGGCAGAGGCGGGTTCTACCCGAGGAGCAGGTCCGGATGGGATATCGAGCTGATGTGGAAGAAACAACTTCAACTTAAACTGACAGCAGAGTCGTCGGCTTCAGTAAAAGGCACAGAACCGCCAACGGGATGATCATTAAAGTCTGGTTGGACAACCTGGGCAGACGGCCTCAGGATGATGATTACCGTCCATTTGGACATTCTGGGCAGACACGGGCACGGGAGAGGCAGCAGGTGAAGAGCCAGCCGTAATTTGCGATGTAAAAGCGATGTATAGTCGATTTCCATAGCACCAAAGTCGATGAAGGCTGGCGAGCTAATTGGAGGAGCGGGTGTGCCATTAACTGAAAGAGAATTAGAATTGTGAGCACTAGGCAGACTAGGAGTAATCTTTCTTCTTTTTGGAGACTCAATTATAATTTTAAGATTTTTAAAATGTGTTTCCATTGAGATAAACTTATCTTGTCATGAAAATAATAATAATAATTTTTAATAATTTTTAGCTTTCAATCTAATTTCACCAAAAGCAAACTAAATTGAGACGCGGCTTTTTTTTTCTTCAATAATCGGGTACTTATTTTCAATAACAGGTGCAGTGGCTTTGGGCGTACTTCGACAAGTGAAGTTCGTCCACGTACCACTCTTCCCGGGATCCACAGTCGGCCGCACGCAACCCCAATTCGCCTTCGGCGGTCGTGCAGGTCGGCTTGCGGGTCACCTGAAAGCCGAGAGACTCCACTATTTTCACTTATTATGTCTCTTAAAACAATCTCCTCCAACAAGAGCTCCGGTCTTCAGCACGTTGGAAGCGGTGCCAGCTTGTGGATTGGCCGTTTAATTACGCTGGCTGGCGTTCTGATTTTGGCCACCCGCACCTTGCCGTCCTCTCCTGTAATTGCGCGTGTAACGCGCCCTGTTGTCCATCATTGCGGGGGGGTGTTTTTGTCGTGCACCAGCACGACCGCCCCTTCGGCCAGATTGGCCTCGCCTCTGCTCCACTGTAGTCTCTCGACCACTTGCGCCAAAAGCGCAGTCTGAGCTCCAACAACCGTTGCCACCGCTTCAAGTATCCGGGTGCGGGCTTGTTGTTGGGCTTTTCGGGCGTGGATCCGTGCGGCAGGCCCAGCTGCTCCACCAGGTGCGTGCTCAATTCGTCCGGCGTAAGGTTAGCGTCACCTGCCCCTCGCACCAGCCTGTGTTTGGCGACTTTTACTGCTGCTTCCCACAGCCCGCCGAAGTGTGGTGCCCTCGGAGGGATGAAGCACGAGGTCACCGCTCTCTCCGCTGCGTAGTCCTGCAGTTCCTCCTTGCTCCGGAGAAACGCCGCTTGGAGCTCCCTCAGCAGGTTGCTCGCTCCCACGATATTCGTCGCGTTGTCGCTGAAGATCCCACAGAAATCTACGCCAGATACTCTGAACTGCCGACCCTCACGAAGGCGGCAAATTTTCCATTAATTGCACCAACAACCTTGGCTTGTAGCGAAAGCAGTGTACGCATCTTCTAACATGCGCTTTATACACGCTTCGGGCATTGATCACCCAAACTTGCTGCCTCATCAATTCCACACCTTTGCACCATCATGGTATTGCCTAAGGTGCAAATGCCTGACCAAAAGGCTGACCAATTCAGATCTCTTTGGTAGCAACAGAGGGAACTTGGCGTCGAATGCGATAGGGCCGTGTAGCAAGCGCCCTCCTACTCGAATTAACTTAAATTTGATGTCATTTTCATCAAACTCGTGGACAAATGGATTTAACGACTGCAGCATCGGAGCTAATACTGCCGATTTTTCCCACAATCTGTACTCAGTGCTGTATGTTGGGCTTTGTACGACTGCGATCAGCTTTAAAAACGCAATATTTCTTTCTGACGCAGATACAAGATGCGAATCACCTCTAAGCTGCCTGAAACTGAATCGAAGCATGTAGGCCATTATGCGGACCAACTTAGAAAACCCGGATTGCCGGTTGATTAATTGCACAATGCAATTAGATTCAGCAGCAGCTACCCCAAGCGCACATACCACTACACTTTTCTTATCTTTAGAAGTTTTCTCTTCTGACGCTATCTCGAACTGATGAAGTTGAGGCCATCGATATTTTTCTGCCATTAAAAAGCTTGGCCCATTGAACAACAAGAAGCTTACAAAGTTGTCAACATCGGTTCCCCTTGAAACCAAGTCTGCTGGATTAGCATCCATTGGAACGTGACGCCATACGACTCCAGTTGACAATTCTTGCCATTCTGCGACTCGATTCGACTCGAATGTACCCAACGTACCCGAATCACGCTCTAACCAATATAGCGTGACCTGCGAATCTGACCAAAAATTTACGCTTTCTATCGTGAATTGTGGTCATTGTGGTCGACACTTGTTGCCAGCAATAGTGCTGCACAAAGCTCTAACCGGGGTATTGTTTTTACGCTCAGCGGAGCTACCCTCGACTTTGCCGTGAGCAATGACACGCGAACGTCTTCGTCGTTGCACGTTCGTACGTATATACAGCAACCGTAGGCGTGACTGGATGCGCCAGCAAAGCCGTGAATTTGAACCCTTTGGTACAGCGTCAAACATACGTAACGAGGGATTGAAATTTTGTGCAAATCCCGCAAGGTAGTGGTGAATAGCCTCATCCCAATCTACCTTTAGCCTCCATAAGTCCTGCAACAGCATTTTTGCCTTAGTGACAATTGGACACAACAAACCAAGAGGGTCAAACAAACGAGAGGCTATCGACAATATATTGCGTTTTGTTGGTTTCAGGGAGGCAAAACTGTCCACGTCCAGATGGTACTTAAATACATCATCTTGAGGTGCCCAGCGCATTCCAAGCGTTTTGACTGAGCTTTGCTCATCAATGTTAATGCTGATTTCCTCATTCTTTCCAGATTGAGTCGGGCAATTGGAAGCCCACTTGGCCAATGGAAATCCTCCTGAATTCAAAATATCCCGAACCTGGCTGCAAATTGTGTCCAGTTCTTTTAAACTGTCTGCACCTGCCAGCATATCATCGACATAGAAACAATTGCGAATCACTTCCGCACCAATGGGATGTGATTGTGCGAAACTATTTGCCAATTCGAACAAACAACGTACAGCCAAAAAGGGTGCTGACGCTGTACCGTTTGTAACAGTATTCGACCTGTATGCCTGTATGTTTTGTGAAGTGTTTTCTCTCCACAAGACAAGTTGGAAGTCTCTGTCTTCCTCAGAAACATTTATCTGCCTGTATATTTTCGAAATGTCGGCAGTTACGGCATATTTGTTCAACCGAAAGTTGACCAATGTTGAATACAACTCCCTCTGAATAGTTGGCCCCACCATTGGTGTTTCGTTCAGCGAAACTGCTGTTGATGTTTTGCTGGAAGCATCGAACACAACACGAAGTTTGGTTGAGGTACTCTCAGGTCTGAGAACGCATTGATGAGGAATATAATAATGCTGTTCTAGAGGAGCAGACTTCAGAATGGACATATGTCCCAAATCCAAATACTCTTTCATGAAGTCATGTTACATAGTTTTGAGAGTGTCATCCTTTGACAGTTTGCGCTCAAGTTTCAAAAAACTCCTTTCAGCTTTTTGAAAGGACAGGCCAAGAACTTTGGGGTCGGTCTTAAAGGGTAGTTTGACTTGATAGCGACCGGAGGACAATCGTTGTACCGTACAACCGAAGTACAACTCACAGGCCTGCTGTTCAGCCGTTTGGCGGACATTGATTGGACATTGATCCAATTCCCAAAAACGATTTACTAATGAGTCGAGAGAACAACTATACACTTGAGCTACCGAACTCTCATTACACTGTTGCCGAGGCGCCTGTCCAGTACATTTGCCTGCAACAATCCAACCGAGCAATGTTTTTTGCATAATGGGCAGCTCGGAATGTAATTTAATTTGCCCAACCCACAATAGCCCAAAAAACACTTCAGCTCCCAAGAGAACATCCACCTTAGCCGGCTTATGGAATTCGGGATCTGTCAACTGAATATTTTTTGGGATTTTCCAGCTCGATATAGAAAGTGATTGCCCAGGCTGAGATGTAGAAATTGACTTTAGTACCCGACACTCAGCGGAAAACGTGTGGGAATTCAAACGAGATTGAATCAAAGCATAAACCTTAGTTTTACTATCGGTGGTTGCACCACCCACCATTGCGATAGCAAGGGAAGTTGGCTCACGTTTAAGCCAAAGCCTCTGTGCCAGGCTCTCAGACATCAAATTTATTTTATTTGAGAGCCACTATCGAGCAAAGCTCTTGCTGGATGCAACTGTCCGAACCTATCTTTGATATTTACGATCGCGGTAGCCAGAACGACTTGATCCGCATTGAGCACGTGACCTACGTATGCCTCCGACGTTGAGGCTTGCTCTGATGCAGTGTACCGATGAAGGAGCGAATGGGGAGGCTTTGAGCACACTCGACACTTCGCCGCCTTGCAACTCGATACTGTATGTCCCGTGGTCAAACAATTGAGACACATTTTTTGAGTTTTAGCATACTCAAAACGTTGCATGACGGAAATGGCACTAAACGACGAACAAGAATTTATATTGTGATCTGCAGACCTGCAATAGGTGCATGCAAACGACGATTTTCGGCCTGCATTAGCACAGGCAAAGGACGATTTCCGTTGAGGCTTCCTCACCTCGTTACGCACCCTTGACTTATCACGAGTTGACTCTTCTGCTGCCAGGTACTGATAACTTCTATTCAGCTGTTTGGCACAGTCTTCCCAAGAAGGCAGCTTATCATAGTCAAGCTGCTTCTCAAAACGAGATTTGGTCACATGGTCGACCTTTGCCATGACCATGTGAATGATCATTGCATTCGCAATATCTTTGTCGTCACCTACAGACGACAGCGATGAATATATCGCAGACACCGTGTCTACCATCGATCTTAAACGCGATGCAGATGGCTTGGTCATGGTTGGCAAATCGAATAATTGAGCAACAGTATCGAAGAATATCAGACATTTATTGTCGTACACTGACTTCAGACTGGCAAGGGCCTTATGATAATTACAGTCTGTCATTTGAAATGGTTTTATTACACCTAATGCTTCATCTGACAAACATGATACGAGATGATTAAACTTTTCTACGTTTGTCAAAGAAGCATCGTCGTCAATGAGGCTTTGGAACAGGCACATGAAATTTTTGTATTCCGAATGTTTGCAACTAAATTTCGGCAAACGCATTTTCGGCAGCTGCGATCGCTGGCTCGAATTCAGTGAGCAGTCATGCTGCATGTGTGTGTCGAAGCGTGGATTTACTGAGCAGTCATGCTGCATATGTGTGTCGGATCTTGGTTTGATTGCATTCATAAACAATGCTTTCGTGACGACAAAAAGATCCTCCAACGGTCCTCTACTTTCATTGGTTGGACTCAAAATGTCCAACTCTGCCTGTAGGTTCATAGCCTTATCGATATAACCCTCTAAAAGTTCTAGGCGGCAAGCTAATTCGGTTTTGTCCGATGAAATTTGCTTCAATCTAAAGGCTGTTTGCAGGCGCGAACTGAGCAAACAACGAATGCTAATAAAAAAAACCGATGTCCCTGTTCGGGCGCCAATGAAAAACCTAATAATTTTTAGCTTTCAAACCAATTTCACCAAAAGCAAACTAAATTGATACGCGGTTTTTTCTTCTTCAATAATCGGGTATTTATTTTCAATAACAAGTAAAGTGGCTTTGGGCGTACTTCGACAAGTGAAGTACGTCCACATACCACTCGTCCCGCGAACCACCGTCGGCTGCACGCAACCCCAATTCGCCGTCGGCGATCGTGTAGGTCGGCTTGCGGGTCACCCGAAGATGGAGAGACTCCACTATTTTCTCTTATTATGTCTCTTAAAACGATCTTCTCCAACATGTAATTTTCGGAATTCCGAGTGGACAGCAGCGAATTCGTTATGAGTCTTTTTAATAAAGATTCCCAGCTATTGATGAAGCGATAATCTGGAACCATTACATCCGAAGCTTCAACTGCCCTGCAATCCCAACAGGTCCAGTTGAGACCGCAGCAAGTCTTAATCAGATCGCCAACGCGACCACCGATATGACCAAAACCCGCGCAGCTAGTGTGAGCTGTGTTCACAAAACCAAAAATTCTGGTCCAGAATAATATATATGTTTGCCGTGTAGCTACCGTACCGTTAACGTCGCAGCGTTTAGCGCAACAGGACCTCACAATTGGAAAATAAACAATATATGTATATGAAAATGAGGAGGAAAGTTGTGAGCCGCGGCAAGGGATTTTACATTTCTAAATTTACATGAATTACTAAACATACGAGACGTGGAATTGTGTGCGAGGGAAAAAGGGAATGAGTAAACGCTTGAAAAGCATTGAGTAGCGACTGCAATTTCATTGGTTCCATTTGTGTATAAAAATCCAAACTGATCCAGATTCAGCAATATGGTAATATACGGTAGTTTTTCATAATTCTACGTTTTTGGTTTTCTCGTATCTTAAAAATTGTGGATTCCACAGATTTTCGTCATTTGTGGGGGCGGAAGGGGGCGTGGCAAAATACTTTATGGGGTCAATTCGTTCTATTCTCTTTGTAGCAATGAGACGTGTTTTTGTTTTGCGCTCCGCTTATCTGCCTTTGATCTTTTCTAAACAGCCGGAGTTTTTTGAATAAACCAATCTAAATAAACTTTACATTACCTGCTTGCTTAGAGCTTTTACGTAAGCGCGAGTGCATGCCCTTTAATTGTGTTTTTAGACATAATTTAATTATTTTCCTGTGTCGGCAGTCAATGTGTTTTGTTGTTTCTTTTCGTAAGTACACACAAAATCAAAATCTGCCGCTCTCACTTAGTTGATCTATTGTGTTATCACTCTCTCCCTATTACCCAAACTAACATAACTGTTCTTCCTCTCTCGCTCTCAATACGTTCTGTGTAGTAGCGCTCTCTCTCTCTCTCTCTCTCTCAACTGAAGCTGTTGTAGCCGCTCTCCTCTCTTTCTTATTGCGCTTTTACCGTTTATCTGACACACTGGTCTGATATCTATTTGTTTTGAAATTTTATTTTTTTATTTCATATATTTTATATTTTTTATTCTTTTTTTCTCATAATGGAATACACTGTTGTCTGTGCAAAGAAAACCTGCAAGAAGCAGATCACTCATGACCAGCCGAGTATCCCTTGCTGGCTCTGCGAAAACGTACTGCACGCTAAATTCGCCGGGAAATCTCGTGGGTGATGCCATCTCTTAAAAAAAAATGGCCTGATTTACAGCTGTGAGGCAAGCCGTCCGGTTGAGAAGGAGATGGCAGCATTTATGAGGCAGACCCGGAAGGGCTTCAGGGAGCTGACCGTGGGCTTCAGAGAGCAGTACGATCGGCTCCTAGCCATGGAGTCTCAGTTAAGTGGTTCCAAACTACTGACGAGTCTCCTAGGCGCTTACTCCGACCACCCCAATAGTGCAGCAGTTAATTTCGTTCGCTACTCCAAAGGCAACGGCAGCTACTGGTGATGAAAATTCGGTAGCCGAATTTAATCCGATCTCGATAGATTTCAGTCTTGGTGTTGTGCAAATTTGTTAAACCTTAATGCTTCAAAATGTAAAGTAATGACTTTTCATCGGTCCAGCGCCTTTCTGGTTCCTTACACCCTTTGTGGTGGTTCTCTTGAGAGAATTACCCGGGTTGATGATCTTGGTGTTCTACTAGATCCCAAGTTAAAGTTTTCAGAACACATTTCTACCATGGTGAATAAGGCCATGGGCGTGCTTGGGTTTATAAAGAGGTGATCAAAGGAATTTGACGACCCCTATATAACAAAGACTCTCTACACCTCTCTGGTTCATCCGATTTTAGAATACGGCTCTTGTGTATGGTGCCCTCAGTACAACGTACACCAGGACCGTATAGAATCAGTTCAGAAAAACTTTTTACTTTTTGCTCTTCGCGGCCTTAGCTGGGATGCAGGTGTGAGACTGCCGTCTTACTCTAATAGATTGCTCTTAATAAACCTATCAACCTTAGCTAATCGTAGGAAAATGCTTGGCGTGATTTTTGTGCACAACTTGATCAAGGGTGACGTAGATAGCCCTGACCTGTTAAGCCGCATAAACTTCACGATTCCTATTAGAAGAACTAGGAATTATACACCCTTGGTTCTTCCGCTTTGTAGATCAAATTACACCTTGCATGAACCATTTAGGGTTCTATGCTCGGATTATAATTCCCTCTATCATATTATATCTACCACTAACTGCCACTAACTGCCTTCAAATTACTGATACTCTTATATCTTTCCCGTAATTAGTAATTACTTCGTTTCTTTAGTTAGATTAGTTCTACTTTTTCTCGAACACTAGTCTAACACCTATCTTTCATGCATGTCCGCGATCGGTTCGGTTAAAGAGTCGCGCGTTATGCGACAGCGCACCTCGGTCGGTTGGGCGGGAGGTGGGCTGCTTTCTTGCCTGGGATCCGCGCGTAGCAGCCATCTGCTGGTGTCGCTTGGGCCACTTAATGGTGCAGTCATTGCATATCAACGTCCTAAAGAAAACGCTTCCTTATGGGCGTTACACACATTTATTTACACCAGTCATAAAAATAAGTATGAAATGTAGGTCAGAGTAGACCAAATATAGTGGCTTTTCGCTTATGTTACACAATTCCGCGCAAGCACAAAAAACCGTCACAATAACAGGAAGTGAACGGAGAGACACGATAGAAACACAGAGACAAGCACAGAACTTAGGGTAGATAAGTTGGCAGATGAGTTGGCAGCAACAAAACGGCTGGCAATAAGAATGTGCAGAGAAGGTAAAAATGCACAATAGGATTGATAATTGGCATTAAATACACAAAAATAGGCTTGATGCGTTTTAACTTATATCGAACAGGTTGCACAATCGGTTAGGAATACCAGAAATAAGTAAAAAAAAAAAAAAAACAGCACTTTCCCTAAAGAACAGATTGACGATTTTTTAAGTAGGAGAGAAGAAAAACACGACCGTCCGCAAAGATATTTAGGTCTATGGTATTGCGTGTTGTGAAATGGGTAGGCGATTTATCATTAAGAAGAATGAAGTAGTTGCACACCTCCAAAGGTGTTGTGTGGCGTGATTAGTATTATTGAGTAGTTGACAAGAACTGGAATTGGGTTGGGTGGATATGAGTTTCCTGCAGGGCTATGATATGGCGGAAATGTCTTTGTTCGGATTATGTCTTTGTCAATTTTTCGTATCGCATTTTCTTTTGCTAAGAAACCAAATTGAACATAAACATATACACAAATAAACACATACATTGAATCCAAACTCTTTTTATTTTTAATTAAATTTCGCATATACCCTATCAGTTCACTGTAGTTATTGAAATAACCGCGTATATTCCATTGGATTATTTTAAGAAGCATGATTTAGATTACAGAGTAAGAGTTTAGACTGTTCATTTGTAAATTAATATTAATGAAGTATATGGTTGTTGGTCGTCTCGGTCGGACAGACTGAAGAGAACCTTAAGATAGGCTGCTATCATAAGCTGTTTTGTTTTCTACTTGCTTGGTGATTTTAACTGAAACTATTTCTTGTAGTTTTTTATATATTGGGTAGCTTTTGTCGGTGGAATTGTGAGGGTTGTATGTTAAGTTATTAAATTTACCATTAATTCATCTCACGTTGTTTTAGCAAGTTTCACTCTTCTCATTATTGGTGTGATGGGGAGAAACGCATTTGATGCAGGTTTTAACGCTCTTGCATACTTTGTATGTTTGCCCATATCAGAGGCAATTATTCCAACCAACCGGTGTTGGTATGTATTAGCGAAGGTTTGTTTTTCCGTAACCTAAAATTATATGTGTTGGGAGGGGGGTCGAGTGAAATGTGAGAATAATCAATCAATTACGATTTAAAAGCGGTTGCAAATGAGCTAGTGATTTCAAAAAGGAAATGCTCATAACTAGTACATAAATACTAGTTTGTATGTGGGGGAAAATAATATAAACACATATTTTCTTTTTGCAAGTTTTTTGTAAGTATATCAGCTACATTGCACTAGATTTGCTGCTATCTGTTGTGCACTTAAATTGTGACTAAGCGGTTCAAGAGGCAAGCCACCCCCAATTACCCCATCAAGAAGACAGATGGCCCGTGGGCAAGATCCTCAGAGGATAGGGCGGAGGCATTTGCATTAAACCTGGAGGATAAGTTCCAGCTTTACCAGACGGCTTCAGCAAGGAGGTCCGTGTGAATGCTAAAATCCAAGAAAGTGCCAGGATATGATAACATTGACAATCAAGTCACCAAAGCCCTGTCCCTTAGAGCTCTATTGTTCCCGCTTCTCATTTTCAACTCGTCACTGAGGCTTGGCTATTTCCCCAAGGTATGGGAAAGAGCCAGAATTGTACTGTTCCTCAAACCCAACAAAGCACCAGATAACATGAACTACAGGACAATAATTTTGCTCCCCAAGTTTACCAAGCTTTTTAAGCTATGTATTTTGAAAAGACTGCTGGACACAGAAATGATCACGGAGTCGATACCCGATTTCCAGTTTGGCTTCAGGCTTCGACACGACGCGCCTGTCAAAGAAACCATTCTCCAGACTTCCAGCGCAAGCCGTACGTGGTGGCAGCGTACCTTAACATACAACAAGCGTTTGATCAGGTATGGCACGAAGGACTACTCTGTAAGATCAAACCAATGATCAACCCCCAAATGTTAATGCTGGTCAGAAGCTTCCTAACCGAGAGAAGATTCCGTGTGGCGCAGTGTGGTATTATATCCTCACCCAAAACCATCCGGGCTGGAGTTCCACAAGGAAGTGTACTGGGGCCGCTTCTATACACTCTGTTCACACATGACATGCCGAAGCCAGCAGACTTCAGACTACCTCTCAACCAAACACTCACAGTAGCTACATTTGCGGACGACACAGCCGTGATGGCAAGAGCAGAGTGTACTTACGACATTACAGACATTCTGCAAGAATTCCTAAAGAAGTTCGAAATCTTGACCTGCAGGTGGAATATCAGCATCAGCCCTGATAAATGCGCAGTAGTAACGCGCACCTTAAAAAGAGGAAGATGCCCAGGTATATTCTTGCACGGGATGCTAGTAAACCAACCTTGTAAACCTAGTAAATTAACGTTCAGAAGCCATATTAAAAGTATTACCGATCAGCTGGTGGCAAAGGCCTACAAAATGAACTGGTTGCTAAGCTAACGTTCAGAAGCCATATTAAAAGTATTACCGATCAGCTGCTGGCAAAGGCCTACAAAATGAATTGCTAAACTAACGTTCAGAAGCCATATTAAAAGTATTACCGATCAGCTGCTGGCAAAGGCCTACAAAATTAACTGGTTGCTAAACCCCAATAGCAAACTATCACTAAAGAACAAAGTACACATTAATAGGGCAATCTTGGCACCAGTCTGGATGTATGGACTGCAAGTTTACAGCATTGCGGCCAATACACACTTACGAAGGAATCACAACGTTCCAGCGGAAAATTCTTCGCAGGATCACTGGAGCTGAGTGGTTTCTGCGAAACAAGGACATTACCAAAGACCTTGGTGTCCCCCTAATCGGCGATGTTGTCAACGCACAAGCAGAAAAATATATCGTCAAACTTAGAAATCACCCTAACGATCTAGCAAAAACTCGCCATAAAAAACCATATTTCTTTAAAAAAAATTTAAGCATCCAAATTTATAAGAAAAAGTAATTTTGGGCGACAGCGGAAAAAAAAGTTGAATTTTGTCAAGTATTGTAATCAGAGCGCTCAACTTCTTGTTAAGAATGCGATATTCCATGCACAAAGCAATCACATAGATATTAAGTATCATCATGTTAGGGAAATGTTTAATACAAATTTTATTGAGATAGAATATGTTCCTACTGATGAAATGATAACCGATGTATTAACCAAAAATCTGTCTAAAGTTAAGCACGAGAAATGGATTTGACTAAATTCCATTAGTTCATTTAAATTTAAAGTGAATTTTGAAATATCCGACATAATGCATTAAGATGGAGTGTTGAATATGTATGTTTACTCTGACAACGCATCGTGTCTTCTTTGTTTTCCCCTTTTATATACGATCCCATCATATACACACATATGTATGAAGCGACGGTCTTTCGTCTCCTTTTGGAATTTGTATTCTGTCTGCCTCTGACGGACAGCCTCTTATTATTTATCTTCAGACACAAATAAGTACCAAAACGAATATGATGTAAATTCAATCTGAGACAGATTTTATTTGTTTCTGTTTGTTTGATTATTGTTTCTGTGCCAAATATCGTTAAAGGCCGCTATGACAAAACTCAAAACTTGCCTGAAAATTACTACATTGATAAAAAAAAAAGAATACAATACGGCATTTATGAGTGCAAAATAATGGGATTACACATAAAGAAACTAAATATATGCATTAAATACTACATACCTTGATCTTTTTCTTCCATTATTTAGTGAAATTTGTTAAACAAATTTTGCGCTAGCGGCAAAGACAAATGTAATAAAGTAATTTGACGACAATTTCTCTCTCACAGTCAACTGATCTATTGTGTACTTTTAAAAACTCACAAAAAGTTGGGTTAAGCTTTTAACGCTTCTTTTTTTAATTCAGTATGTCTGATGAATTTACTTTTAGAATTTAAAATCAAAAATTCGATACCGTCACATCAAAATTTAGTCTTGCAGGGCATCCATTTTGATTCTATGTAAAAAAG
This sequence comes from Drosophila affinis, assembly GCA_037356375.1. Lineage (NCBI taxonomy): Eukaryota > Metazoa > Arthropoda > Insecta > Diptera > Drosophilidae > Drosophila > Drosophila affinis. The sequence goes on from JAZHFB010000003.1 coordinate 22,759,456, forward strand.
CGCGGTTCTTCGGAATAGATTAGTGTTTGTGCAAAGGCACAGAATGTATCTGTACGATTAAAGTTATATTATTAACAACTATATCGAACAGGAACCGGATTTGATCAGTAAACGGATCACGAATTTCCGCTGAAATTACACTATCTATATCATCAGGGCGTATTTTTTCGACTACCAAATTAAAATTTGTGCATGAGGTAATCCTCATTTTTGCCATTCAACTGAATACATCCAGCAGTTTTGTTTAACCGAATATGAGTAATTTTGTAATGAATTTCATTAAAAAAAATTTTCTTTCATTGTTTGAATATACGTGCTGTGATATCATGACGATGCATTTATTTTTGGACAGTTAATAGAAAAGATGTTATCTCCCGTCACTTTGAATTACTTGTCAACGTTATAATTAAACACTGTCGTCCCTAAAAGTATGAAAATAAAATTAATATACGTTTGTATTCGCGATTAAAGGTAAATGGATGGATATATAAAGGTGAAATATTCTTTTCCAGCCATTCGCAGACCTCCTTAATAAACAGCAAACTTTTTCATAAAAATCAGTCGAGTCGTTTGGAAGGATTTTAAAAGCAATCAACGTGACATGAGATTTGTATATTTTAGATAATAAAAGTGAGAAAATCCTCTAACACTAGTCAACACGATATTTCTGCCGTCGAAAAGGACTTTTTCTGATAGATTTGGAGATTTACAATTTGTTAAAAAATTATGGTTTTATTTGTAGTTTAGTTTTTTTTTTTTTTTTTTTTCAGAAATTTTTACAAATCTAGAATTTTATCAGAGGCAGTGCTTCAATTTTTACATAGCTTTCCTACAACTGGTTTTATTGAACTTTGCAGTTTTAACAAATGCAGCTATAAATCCAACCTAGACACTTTGTAGCTGCAGCTTAACGTCTGAAAGATATTAAGCTTTCAAATTTCATAATTTTTTTTGTATTTTTTCTCGAAATTTTGACTTTGAAAACTCAGGAAAAGTCGAAAAAAAAAATATTTTATTGCTAACAATTTTAGTTTTAGATAGACACATTAATTAGGCGTGGTTAAAGGTACCATTTTTAAAAATCGATGGATAAACGGCCAAGTTGCAGCCGTTTGACAAAAACTTCATAGTCGACACGACTAGTGTTCTTTATTAATGTTTTTAATTGAAAAGAAAAATTCTGAAATATGTTTGTTTATTATTAGATTATAGAAAATGAAATAACCTACTAGAAAAAATTTTTTTTTTGCTGAATAAATTGATTTTATAATCTTACTAAATTTTTTTCCCGTGTTTGATCAAAATACTAAATGACCGTTGTGAAAAGTGTGATTAAAAAAAATATTTATTTTTAATTAAATGAATATGAAAAAAACGTAGTATGCACTTTTGTTAGAAATTGATTTATTGACTCAAAAAAATGAAAACTTTCAGTAGGTATCGAATATCATTTCGTGAAACCCCACGCTAGAGAAATCAAGAATGTATGAAATTTCGGAGTGCGGCTTTTTTTGTCTCGGTGTATGCCGCCAGATTCCTGTCAGCACATAATTACCCCGATACAATTTAGTATGCCAGATTATGTCGTTATGCTAACGTTCATACTTAGGGACCGATTATTTTGCTCTTGGGCGTCCAGTATACCGTTCAACCTATCCAGGTTTTCTTAGTTTCCAGTGCCTACTCGATGGTACATTGCATAGGGGAATGCCAAGATATGCTTACGTAGAGCTGTAGCTTCAAAAAACCCCTTGATGGTACCTATATACCTAACAGTGACCTAACTCCTGCCGAAAGTTCCAAAAGGTTGACTTTCTTTATAATTTTGTACCTATGATCGTTTCTTTTCAGCACCAACTCTGCCTGTTTCACTTTTGTTTTCTGTTTTAATCTGTTATATTCTGTTCTATTCTATTCTATTCTGTTGTTTCTAACAAATTAGGTCGAGTTAGAAATGATTGTAGTAGCTCAACAGATAACTCCCATTTTTTGTTCAGATCTATGCGAAACAAGAAAAATTAATACTTTAAATATGTGTGTACGTACTTTGCTGCCGTATCTTCAGCTTTTTCAAAATACCAGTATGACTCAGGATGTCCGCGAAGACTTTTCCGTCTAGTCAATAAATTTCCCTCAATATCTCTATCACTTCCCACTATCAATATCCAGTATCAATATCCACTATCAATACTCAGCTCATTTTCAAGGTTGAGCTACACCTAAAAGGGTAATTAAGTAATTCATTTAGTTGGTCATGTATATATGTATGTAATTTTGTGTATGCCCAGCCGTGGCTGCGTGAGAAAAGAGCCTAGAAAAAAAAGTATGCTAGAGAGAGTCATGACCATTCCTTCTTATTCGTCTTATTCGCCGCAACTGTCAGCTTTCCAATCTTTTTTGTTTATTATAAGAGAATTGTTTTGATAGGTCACGCCTGTTAAATTCCAATTAGATAATTTACACTTATTGAAAACAAAAAATCTGAGTAGCGGGTATGTTTCAGTCGAATATCGACTAGTGTTCTAACTTCATTTATTTTAAACATGATAATATCTATATAATACATTTTTTAAATCAGTTTATAAATTGTTTGTTAATTGAAAGTGATCTACTATGGAATTGAATAGGCGAAAGTAGTTCAAAAGGACAGGAAAATATATCAGTCTACAGAATATACCGTAGACTTTCCATTTTCGAATGACAGTCCTCTGCAAATACATAAATTTTATTATTAATGTGTATCAGTCTTCTACTTAGACATTATTTGTTAAAATTTAGCGAAGTCAGAGTATTAGACTCATGACAATATTGATTTTTTGTGTATAACTTTTGGTCTAAAATCTATAAACCATATTTGTACCTCACCTTTCTGCTTTCAAACATTCCAAAAATTGTAGCCTTTTCCCGAAATGCGGTAAAGTATGTGCTTCAGTAACTAATATCAATTACTAGTCAATTTTCTTTGGACAAATGTCGAGTATATCGTAGGATGAGTTGAACATAAAAACTTCAGAAAATGATTAATTGGATGCTTTAATTATATTATACATACATAAGTCGTATAAACAATATTTAGATTCAGATAATTCTTATAAATTGTTACAGTGCAACTACAAGGAATGACATAAGAAAGTTCCTTGATGATTTGAAATCTTGTACAAATCGGCAAAATCGGTCATTAATTTTAGTATGTACTGTTCAATGTGAGCGTCAATAGATTTATATAAATATTGTAATAAATAATTACATAAAAACGTTATTATACTTTAATCATTTATCCTAATTCCCACTTGTTTGGTTTTATTTTCTATATTTATCTTGAAATGGGTTTTCTTCTTATACACACAATGGTTAAAAAAATCTAAAACTTTTACATTAACATTTCAAAGCACTTAAATTTTCTTGGATTTATGGGAGGCGTCCATTCAATATTTGGAAAAATAAGCCTACTGAATCTTGGCAAACTTATGATAATTTAATATTCATTGCTTCGGATCTTTATCAGTATTCTGTAAGAGAAATATATTAAGTTAGTTAACAAAGCGAGGGGGAACGTTGTGAGCCGCGGATAGGGCAGCGGTTTTACATTTAAACCCGATACTCAGTATATGTTGATGTGAGCTTTTTATAAATATCTTTTTTTTTATTTTTTTCTATTCTATTCTACTCTATTTTTTTCTATTCTATTCTACTCTATTTTTTTCATTCTATTCTCAAAACGACACCATACGTTTTATCGCGCTTCCCTCCGCTGACCGCGACGTGGAAGGCGTAGCGTAGCCATTGCACATTTATTTGTTTCTTCTGTCTAAAATAATAATCAGATCTAATCCAGATTCGGAAAACTGGTATATTATATATGAACATTCTCTATGATTCTGAATTTTCTATGTTCTTGTAGCTTCAAAATTGTGGATGCGACAGATTTCTGTTCTTTCTAGAGCGTGAAAAAATAACCTCATTTAGTGTGAAATCACACGAGTCTGGTCATTACTTTTTTTCTAGTTCTTATAGTTCCTGAAAATTAAGAGTAAAAAAATACGGACACACGGACTGAAAGGCAAAGCTATATCGGCTAGACTATTGATGCTGATCAAGAGTATATATACTTGGTCGGAAACGCTTTTTTCTGGGAGCTACACACATCCACGACAAATATAATATACTCTTTAAGTATCGGATATAAAAATATCCCGTTTGCAATGATTTTAAATATTAAGTTCAACTTACTTTTGTCATATCCTTGGATGTACACAGACCAGTACGAAAGCGTACGTCGATTTTCATTTTTTCAGTACTGAAATCTCGATCACGATTTTTTAACTTGCCTTTAATGGCATTGTTTTGTTGATATTCATTTTTCTTATTTTTCGAAACATGTTGAATTCCAAATTCGTGTTCTCTCTCAAATTCCACGCCTTCTCTATCTTTTAAGTTATAACCACTATTAAGAGTTTTTTGTATGTCAAAGCCACGACGATATTCAGTGTAGTTGATGTGAAAGCCCCCGCTTCCTGTGGCACCTCTATGAACTGCGCTTCGGAAACTAGCTGCTCCACCGATGAAATTTTTTTGTGACATGATACTGCCGCGGCTATCACGTTCCCTTTCTTTATTGTCACAGTTCCGACTAAAATTGCGACTTAAAGATGGTTTTTCATGATTATTGCCATCGGGGACATGCATTGGCGGACGCTTTGAAGATACTTCTTCTTCTTGTTTCTTCTCGTAGTGGAAAAAATCATCGAAAATGGACGTAGAGTGGTTGTAGCAGTGCAATATTTGTAACACTTCAATGCCTTTGTCGTTTGGCACTTCCTGGGTATCTCTAGAATTCGTCACTGACTTATTGTCATTATTTTCCAGACGGATGTGGCGAAGTTTCCCATTAGGTACATCTTTTACATATATCCATTTTACCTTAAACTTGCCCTTCCATTTGTCTTGAGACCAAACGCTAGATGTAGAATTGTAGTCTACTGGAGTCATCATCTGCGCCATCCCACAAAAATGACCAGACCCATTCACAGAAAAGAAGAGCAAAATATTTCCACCTTCTTGATGTCTCTCTTTGAAAGCATCATCCAATCGCTTATTTCCATGATCCGTTGAGCACCAAATTTCGTACTTTATACTACGGTGGATATCATCTTCAGAATACGATTTGATGACAAAAAATCTAGCGAAAGAAAATTAAATAAACATTTTAATTTCTTTAATTTCTAAAGTGTTTGGACTTTTGGATGACGAAAAAATGTGTATATAAGTTCTTAATTAAAATATGTAATAAAATGCAAAGCCTTAAATGTTTCAGAAATTTAGTAACTAATTATAAAGAGCACCCATCACTTGTATATTTTCGTTTTATAAGTGTCTAGTAAGCAAATAGTTTTGATTTTGATCTGATCATTTAAAAATAGAGTTAAAGCAGAAACTAAAACGAGAGAGAACGTTGTAAGCCGCGGCAAAGGCTGCGGCTCTACATTATACCCGGTACTCAGTCAAAATATACAGCTGTGTTCATGGAAATAGCAATGCTGCACGTCACCTCCTTCAAAATCGTTTTAGAGATATTTCTAGTCTTCCAAATTGAGCAAATGATACTTTTTTAGAAAGCCTGGAATGTAAGCATAATAATCCTGAAGAAATTTTGTTACATTTGAATTCCATCTTCTTGTTTTTCATTATTTTAGACAATTACCCATGAAATCTGCTGTTCACTGAAATAGCAGTGAGGGGATAAAAATATTTAAAAAAAATTAAAACCCAAATTTAAAAATGACACCATCAGTGAGCTTTATTTAATTATTGAATATTTTGATAAAAGAAATTTTTGGACACAGCGGTACTTTTTTTTGAGCATAAAAGAAATCGTTGCTTGGTTTAGAAGAGGAGATCTACTAATTTGACTAAAAACTAAGGGCAGGAGGCTTATAGGGATTGAGATTGAAAACTAAGTTGTTTTAGACTCTCACTATTGTATTTAAGCCAAATAACTATAAAAATTAGACTAAAAATCGAGTAAAAAAAAAGTATAATTTGCTCAATTTGGAAGAATAGAAATATGTCTAAAACGTGTTTGAAGGAGGTGACGTGCAGCATTGCTATTTCCATGAACACAGCTGTATTGTACCTTATGATTTATGTAATTTATTATATGTTCGCAAAAGGGACGAAATATATTTTGGCCCAAATGGAAATTTAAAAAAATTAGGTCGAACCACCCTATGCCAGATTTGTATATATTAAAAGTTATCTGTTTTCATTTTTGCTTACATATAGTTTTTACATCTGCTTCTACATTTCTACATGTACATGTATAACTACATATTCGAGACGTACAAGTGTTTTCGACAGAAAGAGAGGGAATGAGTCAGCGCTTGGCAGGCGTTGCGTAGCCACTGAAATTTAATTAGTTCCTTCTGGCCATAATAATGATCTGACCTGATCCAGATTCGGCAATCTGGTAGATACGGTTATTTTCCATGATACTGCGTTTAGTTTTATTATCTTAAAAATTGTGGATTCCACATATTTTCGTCCTTTGTACGGACGGGAAGGGGGCGCGTCAAAATTTTGAAAGCTTGGATTGAAACTTTGGTTACTCTAGCTCTTATAGTCTCTGAGATCTAGGCGTTCATCTGGACGAATAGGCAAAACAGATGGGGTCGCGTGTGAGAGAGAGCGAGAGGGAATGATGACTTTCGAAATGGTTTTCTTCATTGTAGCTATAATAATGATCCGATCTGATTCAGATTCAACACTCTGATAGAAATGGTCTTTCTCTATGATTCTGCGTATTTAGTTTTCTTGTATCTTCAAAATTGTGTGTGCCACAGACTTTCGTCTTTTGTGGGGGCGGAAAGGGGCGGGGCGAAATTTTTCAACACATTTGGAGTAGTGTGATCACACAGGAGACTGGATACAAAACTTGGTTGCTCTAGCTTTAATAGTCTCTGAGATATAGGCGCAAATGAAGACGGACGGACGGACAGACAGACATGGCTATATCGACTCGGCTATTGATGCTGATCAAGAATATATATACTTTATGGGGTCGGAAACGCTTCCTTCTGTGCGTTACACACAACCGTTATCCCCACAAATCTAATATACCCCTATACTCTTCGAGTACCGGGTATAAAAATGTTCCGCTCAAAAACTCAGTTTTTGTTATTGTCATCAGCTGTTTGACGTTAAACGGTAGACGGTGCCAGTGTGAATCGGAGTTTCACCGTCTGTCAAAAATCCCAACGTTCCCCCTTGACGGACTCAGTGTGCAGAGGGTATTAGATCTAAGAGACTATAAAAGCTAGAGTGACCAAGTTTAGTATCCAGTCTTCTTTGCTATCACACTACTCAGAGTCTATTTCAAATTTTTGATAGCATGTACATATTCTTTATCTGACTCTGGATCTAGTTTTTGTCTTTGTTCGTTGAATTTCCTTTTTGACCATGTAGTGGGCAGTAGTGACTATAAGACCCACAACGAACTTTCCAAGATACTATACTCTACATACTATACTCTTCTTATGTCTATACTCTTCTTATTAGAAGCCAGAGAAAAAAGTAATTATCGGAAAGTAACAAGTTAAAGCTCCGATTAAAGAGCATAAGGTTAAACTTAGAGAGGTAAAGGTAAGGTAGAAAAAGGTAGATATCTCTTTCAATAGTGAATTTAATAGTTAACAGTTTCATGTCTTAGAATTGAAAAGCTAACTACGTTTCATTCGGAGGCCCAGTTTAAACCCCCAAACTATCGATATCAACTATCGCTGCTGGCAGTCGTGTCTTTACTTCGCTCCGCCTAAATAATTTTATTTTTGTGACTAAAGGAAAGTAATTGTGTTCTATTATTGCTTACTGTGTTTTAAACTGATCGTGCAACTAAATTACTATCCGTGTTTATTCTTTTATCGTGCATTTGTGCAGTTAATTCCAATTGCAATTGCAATTTTGCAATTTTTGTGCATTCTTTCAAGCCCCACTTGTTCTTATGCTCAGCTGATTTGTTGTTGCTATATGCTTTGTATGCTGCACTCTCCCTGAGCCGCTGTCTAATTTTATACGTCTACTTTGTCTATCATCTGCTTATTTTTCATACATATTAACATACATACATATACCGGGCCTGCCGAATTCAGTGTTTCTCGGTATCATTTGTATTCTGTCTCTTTTCCCAAATTTTGTTACTTCTGTGCATTTATTTTCAATTTTCAATTCCTTTTGTGCATTCTTAACTTCTCTGCACTTTCTTAATCGCAGCAGTTTTGTTGTTGCCTTTTCTAGTGCGGTGCGCTTGCTCTCTCTGTACCGCTCTCTGTTTTTATCCACCCCCTGCTTATCTGTTATCTGTCTCTCCGTACACTTCCCGCTATTGTGATTGTTTTGTTCGTTCTTGCGCGCGCAATTGTGTAACACAAGCTAAAATCACTATCTCTGCCCCACACCGACTTATATTTTACCTATCTTTTTTCTTTCCTTTTTTACATATTTATTGTTTCTAATATCAAACAATGACCACCTGTTGTGCTAAACGCTGTGACGCTCACCGTTCGGTAGCTACACGGCAAACATTTATTTTCTGCTGGTTGGGTGCTGATTTCATGTTACCATCTTCAAGCCCTATACAATCGTTTATTAAGCCTTCAAATATTTATTGCTTCAAGAAGGCTGATTTCCTCTCCTTGAATACTGCCCTATCTCAGATGGATTGGTCATTCCTTGACGATTTCCAGGAAATCGAGTCTGCCACGAATGCATTCTATAGCTCTATTTTTTCCATCTTCCCATGCATGTTCCTTTAGTTATCCCCTCCAGAAATCTTTCTGGTCCTATCTGGTTCACCCCTAGATTAATAAATCTGAAGAATTTAAAATCCCGTATGTACAATTAAATTTTTGGAATTTTTATACATGTTTCCATTTTTGTTTACATATGCTTTGTATATCTGCGCCTACATTTCTACATGACATGCATAACTACATATTTGAGACGTACAAGTGTTCAGGACAGAGAGAGAGAGGGAATGAGTCAGCGCTTGGCAGGCGTTGCGTAGCCACTGAAATTTAATTTGTTTCTTCTGGCCATAATATTGATCCGATCTGATCCAGATTCGGTAATCTGGTAGATATGGTAATTTTTCATGATTCTGCCTTTTTGGTTTTCATTTATCTTAAAAATTGTGGATTCCACAGATTTTGGTCCTTTGTGGGGCGGAAGGGGGCGTGTCAAATTTTTGAAATACACTTGTACTGAAGTGATATCACAGGAGCTTGAATAGAAAGTTTGGTTGCTCTGGCTCTTATAGTCTCTGAGATCTAGGCGCTCATTTAAACGAAAAAGCAAAGCAGGTGGGATCGCGTGTGAGAGAGAGCGAGAGGGAATGATGACTTTCGAAATGGTTTTCTTCATTGTAGCTATAACAATGATCCAATCTGATTCAGATTCAACACTCTGATAGAAATGGGCATTCTCTATGACTCTGCGTTTTTAGTTTTCTCGTATTTTCAAAATTGTGTACGCCACAGACTTTCGTCCTTTGTGGGGGCGGAAAGGGGCGGGGCGAAATTTTTCAACACATTTGGAGTAGTGTGATCACAAAGCAGACTGGATACAAAATTTGGTTGCTCTAGCTTTAATAGTCTCTGAGATAAAGGCGCAAATGAAGACGGACAGACGGACGGACGGACAGACAGACAGACAGACATGGCTATATCGACTCGGCTATTGATGCTGATCAAGAATATATATACTTTATGGGGTCGGAAACGCTTCCTTCTGTGCGTTACACACAACCGTTATCCCCACAAATCTAATATACCCCTATACTCTTCGAGTACCGGGTATAAAAATGGGGAATGACCTCGTATAGTTCGATACCTCTACACCGCCATAATTCGACCAATTATGCTTTGTGAAGTAGTGTTATGACGGCCAGCGCTAGACAAGAAAATTTGTCTCAACAAACTCATTCGAGTTCTGCGCATGGCGGAGCTATGCATAATTGGTGGACTACGCATTACCCCAAGTGACGTCCTGGATACAGTGTCAGTGTCAGGATGTCAGGATCAAGAATGGTTTTCAAAGACAAGTCCGCCATGAGATCTTTATAGTAATAGCCGGGCTAAAGAATTGTTGAAATGTAAGTTAAAAGGCTAGGTTATATACAAATACACATGTGGTTTGCCTAAATTTAAATTTCTTTAGATATTCATTTATTAGTTGTATGGTTTCTGTGGAGGGATTGCTTAGTTATTAGGTGATATAAGTTAAGATGTGTTCCATCGTTACTTGAGTGTGTCACCTCAATGATGAGACACGGGGTCATACAGTCGATAGCCCTTAGCTGCTACTGAATATGACCATCAAAAGGTTTCTTACCAGTCCACGCTTCCATTGGCGTCATACTGGTCAGCGTCTTGGTCGGTAGAAGAAAAAAATTCGGTGTTTCAAAAATTCATCAAACGGTTTGTTGACAAATTCGCCGCCATTGTAGCTCCGGATACATTTGAGACTTTTTCCCGTTTGCCGTTCAACTAGTGTCTTGAACTCGACGAACTTCTCTTTCTCATCCTTCTTCCGCAGGAAATACACAAATACACGCCTTGATTTGTCATCGATGAAGGTTAGAAAGTACTTCGATCCAGCAAACGACTGTGTGGTCATACCGTTTGTGCCACAGGGCACCATCAGCCTTAATGGCCGCAAAACAGTTGTTTTGTTTTCCTCGAAACATATACAAGTTTCCAACTCTGCTCGCCTTTACAATGCATTCGCCTTTCTGGATTACTTGTGCATATTCTTGTCCAAAAGAGACGAAACATTTATTCTTTACAGCGCTGCTCACGGAAGAAAAAAATCCATTCATTTTGGGCACATAGAGAACATTTTTTAACAGCAGCGTACATATCTCTGTCTTCAGCTCTACTTCCCCCTTTTCCTTCTGCTTAGAAAACCGGAGTCGGCCAGACCAATCATTTCTGTGTAATTCTCGAGCTTCGTGAATAACTGTTTCTCACAAGACATGTGGCCTGTGGCACCACTATCCAAGCACCACATATTCTTTTTCAAATTATCTGCGTCCAACGCATTTAATAGGCTGAACTGCTTGTTCTCGCCTTTTGCTACCTTTTCCACATTTGTGCTCTCTCTCTTACACTGAGCCTTCATATGCACGCGCTCACCACACTTGAAACAAATCATATTATTGTTTCTCTTCTTTTGCGTTCTCTGCGCGGCCGGCTTGTGTATTGTGGTAAATGCTTTTGCGTATTCCTTTTGATCTTCGGCTTTTCCCTTTCTCTCCCCTTCTTCCTTCAATTTTACGCATAGAACATCAAATGTCGGCAGGCTGTCGCGCGTCTCTATGGCGACAAAAAAATTTTCGAATTGTTCCGTAGTTCATCATTTAGCTCGATTCCTACTGACCCAAGGCCATCAAGAATATCCACGAACTCATTTATGTAACTTGAAATGCTTTGCCTTTGGTCCATGCGTTAGCTTAGCAATTTCTTGTACAGTTGAACCTTTCGTACAGGTCCACTTGGTTGATGAACACTTTTTAATTTGTTCCATGCTTCGGACGACTTTTCGCAATTTTTAATGTATCCCAACTGTGAAGTTTTCACACTTAATGTGATCATGGCCAGCGCCTTTTCATCCTTGGCCTGACAATTCACACCTTCGGGAACATTCGTTGGTAGTAGGTCACCAGATGCCACACTCCACAATTCAGCGTGCACCAACTCAGACCGCATTTGAATACACCATGAGTCATATTTTCCCTCCTCCAATTTTTCTATCTGATAAATCCTGCTCATAGCTGATTACACTAGTCGACACGACTTTTCCGCTGTCTCCAAAATTGACTTTTTCTGATAGATTTGAATGTTTAAAAATTTTGAAGAATGTTGTTTTTTTTTTTTCATGGAGTAGTTTTTTTTAAAGAATTTTTAAGAAATCTGGTATTTTTTGTCATAGGTAGTGATTCTATTTTTCACATAACTTAAGTTTCCTACAACTGGTTGTATTGAACTTTGCAGTTTTAAAGAGCTGACAAATGCAGGTCAAACGGTTGTAACTAAGCCGTTTATTCATCGATTCTTACCTTAAGCGACGCCTTATTATTGTGTTTATCTAAAACCAAAAATCAAGGCATTCAAATATTTTTTTTCGACTTTTCCTGAGCTTTCAAAATCCAAATTTCGGGGAAAAATACAAAAAAAAAAAGTATGAAATTTCAATTTGGAGGTTCAATACAACCAGAAAAAGACATTTTTGGCGACAGCGGAAAAAAAATTGAATTTTGTCGAGTAGTGTAATAGGCACATATATTTTCCTGGTCTGCATGTCAGCTGTTCTCTCTGTCCACATTCGTGTCGATATCGATACTATCGATAAGAATTCGTGAATTTCCTTTACGTTGCTGGATACTGAGGCCAGCAAAAAACACAAAAACACAAATTCCTGGCCCAGTTTTTTTTTATATGGAGTTCGACAGTAATTTTTAGTTTCCGCGGTGATGCATACCTAGCTATATTTAAAAAAAAAATCCGTGGAACCTCCATAAGTCGAAACGTACAAAATATAGAAAGTTAAAGTTAAAAGCGTTTGAGTTCACTATATGAAATACGAACAATTTCTCTTTAAAACCCGAAAGCCCCAGACCCATGGTTTCTTTGGAAAATCATCAAAAATTCATAGATTATGGTTTCGACGCTTGCTGAATTTTTTTCTCCACACAAATTGAAGCACTCCTTTATCTTAAGGGGATTTATCTCATCTGGATTGCGCAAAATACAAGAACATTTATTGTGAGATAATGAAAAGACATCGCAACTTCAAATGTTGATTATTATGTAGGTTTATCTGGCGGCTGCAAATCGGAAACTCGCGTCGAACTCTGCTCGAAAAAGAATGACCCTCTTTTAGGAGTACAGCCTCTTGTATAGTGTACTAAAAGAAGCAATGACTTCACTTTTAACGGCGTAGAGCTAGAATAAGTTTTGACAAAAAATTAAAAAAAATATAGGCACTCAAATTTTCTTCTTCTTTTTTTCACTTTTTTTTTTTTTTGACCTAGTATAAAATATACAATTTTATATTATTTTTTAGGCTAATTGTTGATAAAAGCCGTACAAAAAAGTGTAAAAACGCAAACACCTCATCTTACAAACGATATCTTAAGCGATGGCTAATTAATGCGCCTATCTAAAATAAAATTCAGCCCAAGAAAGCTCAGAACAATAGCGAACGGTTTTCTGATGTGATAGCAAGATTTAGCGTAGTCAATTGATCGATTCAAGGCGAGGTCGAATTGAAGACGCGGGGTCGGTTTAAGACCATTTCAGATTGAAGATAAATAATGCGATGTGCGAGAATTGCCCGTGCCCTAATGCATGCGAGAGCGACCGATCGTTTGTTTCAAACGTATGTCAAGGTACGCGTGGTAAATTATGAAAATATCAATTGTTTATAATGTTATATTTGTCAAATTGTGAAAAAACTGAGTTTAATGTATCGCTGCATTCACATTGTATTTATTTATTCTTCTTTTATGCTCTTTAATTTTGGTGTCCTTATGCTCCGACTAATATGTATAGTATGGCTTAGAATAAAGAAATAAGGAAATGAAGAATAAAGAAATATAATGTGAATGCATAATCTGCGGTGGCCCCGAAATTTCAATTTGAAGCAGTCCAACAACAAGAAAAGAAAAGCAACCCTTATATGCGAGGCCTGAGTTAAGCAGGTATACATATATTTTTGCGCGTTTTTACTTTTGTTGTAGGAGTAAATGCACAGAACACCTCTGATCTACAGAGAGCATTGCTTTTTGTTAAAAACAACTCTTTTTTACAAAGCGAACATATTTCTTGAATTTCAATCTTTCCTTTTTTATATAATTGCGGCCAAATTAATAGGATTTTATAGAATACTTTTATTTAATAATAGATAAAAAAATACGGAACACAATGGGGACGGACACATCCTGGAAGAATATGGAAAGTAAGTCCTTACAAGTCAAAAAACTAAACAAAACTAGGGGGAACGTTACTCAGTCAGTATATGGACATTTCTCTGATGTCGCACGGAACGTTCGTACGCATTTCAAGTTGTAAAAATGTAAAAAAAAAATCGATTTTTTTAATTTTACCGTTATGATTCGCCACTTGACTAGCTTCATAGCTGGTGCTAAGGGCGATTTTAGGCAACTGTTCGTTTTCGAGATATTTGCAAAAAAGCATGGTATTCGCACGGGACAAATATAGAAGTGGTTTTGGCGGCGACCAATTCAAACTCAGATTTCAGCGAAAGTTTAGGCGATATATTTATGCGAATTTCTGATTAATGTTCTGCATTGATAACTCTTTAACATGGTTATAATTTTAAGCATATATGGTTTGTAGTTTTTTTTAAATTCAATTTAAGCCTCTGTCGCACAGGACATGTCGCACGGGACAAAAATTTCGTGGCTATATAAATGTTACAAAAATTCCGTTAACCGATATCAGGAAAATTTTCTGGAATTTTTTTTAGATAGTTTAATATGTAAAGGAGACTTTGAGGAAAAACTTTTATCTTAAATTCTCCGCTCGCCGGAACCAGGCACCAGCTCGACGCGTAGGGAAGAGCCACAACGCTCCAGGGAGGGGATGAAGGCTCTCTGAAAATCCTGAGCCGGCTCCAGAGCAAAGCCGACATCTCTCAGGAGGAGAAAGCCAGGCTAACCTGGGCCGAACAGCGGGTGGAGGAGGGCAGGAGACACTTCTCGCAGATGCCCCAAACGCTGGCATGCATCGGGAAGTATGCCAACAAGGTGAAAGAGTGCTCTTCCCCATCGCAATCCAAGGGGACCGCGCGCTGAAGCTCCTTCAGCGACAAAACCCCGATATACCGACCGCTGACTGGAAGGTATTGCATGCTGGTAGCCCACTACCCAACGAGGGGGGCCAGCACGTGATCGTCCAGATCAACAAGGCAGCGGAGGACCAGCTATACCCCAAATACGGGAAAATGGCGTGGGGTATGAAAAGCGTATACCTGCGCCTCAAAAAGCGTCAGTCCAGCGACAAGGATGCACACACCCTGCAGGCAGGCGAAGTGGAGAAATATCTCGGTCTAGATACCATCGTAAAGGCCGTCCAGGGTATGGCGCTGGACGACACGCTGGAAGAAGAGGACGGTGACCTGATCATTGTAGTCAACTCGTCGTATGCAGGGAAGCCAGCAGCTCATAAAACTGAGTGTGCTGCAGCTCAACTTGCATAAGAGCAAGACAGCATCAGCGGAGCTCCACATTGCCTTGGAGCAAGGGCCCGCTGACAAAGCTGTGGTCCAGGAGCCTTAGATTGCATCAGGCAATTCGGTGACCGGACTAAAGCTCTCAAATTACAGCTCATTCTACCCAACACCGGTAAGCAGGAATATAACTGTCGTACTAGTACGGAAAGGAATCCACGCTTACCTTATGTCTCATTACAGCACAGACGACCTGACAATGGTTATGTTGGAAAGTGAGGAGAAGCGCCTTCTGGTAGCCTCCTGCTACATGGCACACGACAGGTCCGCACCGCCACAAGAACTAAGGAGTCTGGTGGAGGAAGCCGACTCCAAAGACTGATCATTGGCACGGATGCTAATGCCCACCATAGTGTGTGGGGAAGCCCTGAAGCCCTAACGACCGAGGTGAGTCACTCCTAGACTTTATATTAACAAATAACATAGATATAGCAAACGTGGGAGAGGAATACACTTACGTGGGTCCCACCTCGTCAAACGTGCTAGATCTAACTCTCGTAACGGGAAAGAGTACCAACATATCTGAATGGAAGGTCCTTGAAAGACCTTCCTTCTCAGACCACAGGTACATTCAATTCAAGTGCGAATTTGAATACACTCCGAAAGTGATAGTCTATAGAAACCCCCGGAACACAAACTGGGAGAAGTTTAGAAAGACAGTCACTTCAAAACTCGAGAGCCCGGGCTCAGTGAAATCCGCGGAGTATATAGAGAAGTCCTTAGAGAACCAACACTCACCCAGTGAAACGGGTGAAATCAGAGTGGGGCACCGCTTCCATGGTCAGAGGAGCGTACAGGCGCACATCTCAGGGTGGAGTCCTGTCGCCCCTAATGTGCAACCTGGTGGTCAACAACCTCATCAAGAGATTCGAGAGGAAGACCCCAAAAATAACAGCTTATGCGGACGACATAAGCGTACTTATTGCGGATGTATGTCCATCGACTCTCAGACAAGGCTAACCCCTAAAGCACAGGTCAAACACCTCGGCATAGTACTGGACAGCTAGCTGGTATGGAGACCCAATGTAGTAGAGCGGGTGAAAAAGGCCACCAATACACTTTATGCATCCAAGAAGATGCTTAGTAGCACATGGGGCCTGTCGCCCGCTCTGATGCATTGGATTTACATCTCGGTGGTGCGACCAACTCTGCTGTACGGAGTCCGGTGGCAAGCCACTGAAAAGAAGACGTATCACAAGCTAATGGAACAAACCCAGAGGCAGGCTCTGCTCTGTATAACAGGAGCTCAACGCCAACCAAAGCACTCGAATCTATACTCGGAATCGACCCCCTCGACATCTACGCTAGGCTGACTGCAGGCACGGCAGCACAGCGCTTGATTGAGTCAGGGAACATGTCTCCCCAAAGATTCGGGCATAGTTCAATTGGAATGGACATGATCAGTTCAACCGACTACATGATCCCCCATGAGTCTTGAAGTAAAAACAAACCTCTTCATGGGACCCGAAGACTGGAAAGCGGGACGGGACCAGACTCAACACCTCAACATATACACTGACGGCTCCAAAATGAATGAAGGAGTAGGAGCAGGCCTGCACGAACCCTGAAATAAGGTCGTCGTATAAGCTACCCGACCGATGCAGCATATTCCAGGCGGAAGTCTTCGCCATCAAGAAGGCAGCAGAGGTCGCTCAGCTCACAGAGCGACCGCACAATACGGTTAACATATTCGTTGACAGCCAGGCAGCGATAACATCCATGCAGTCGTCCGCGGTCAGTTACAGAAGTGACCTGGCAAGTAGGGAGGCACTAGACTCATTAAGCACGACTAAGTCAGTGCAGATCTATTGGGTTCCCAGTCACCAGGGCATCGAAGGAAACGAAGAGGCGGACGTTCTGGCTAAGGAAGGCGTCGGGCTTGCAAACGAGAGGACCGAAAGCGTGCCGGTCTCCCTAAGGACGCTAAAAAGCGACCTGGAGAAGCAGCCAAAATGAGGACATACAACAGGTGGAAGAACACCGCCGCCTGCAGAATCTCGAAAATCATGTGCAAGGCACGCAGCTACTATCTGCCTCATCTTCCACGGAAGGATTGCAGACTGTTAGTGACCGAACACACTATCTGTCACATCTTCAATAGCCGATCTCGATCTTCGCAATCCGGTAGAAATCCTTCCAACACCATCTACTGATTTACCATCTATGTCAAAAAACTGAATTCTTCCCTACCTCTAAAGATCACTTATCAGAATATACGTGGCCTGTGCCGTAAGCTCACCAAATTGCATACTGATAGTGCAACTTTTGATTCCAATATTATTATTATCTCGGATTCCGAGATTTTGGTAGGCAATTATTATATATATATATCTGTTCGTTCCGACTTAACTTCCCAACACTTTTCCATCGATGAGCTCTACACTATTGAAATTATCGTATTTAAAATTCGTCTGTTTTCTTTTAATTTATTCATATCATGCTCTTACATCCCACCGTCCTCTGAATTTACAACTTATATGCTTCACGCTGCCCATCTCCAGTCCGTTTTGTCTCAGCTTTGTGATTCTGATCGTCTTATTGTCCTCGGTGACTTTAATCTCCCTAATGTCACTTGGTCCCCATCCAATGACCCAAACTTAATGTTCTCATCTATGCAGCATGACTTCGTTGATTCTCTGTCCGATATATCGTTAGGCCAGGTAAATGGCATACGCAATAGCATGTGTAGGACCCTTGATCTCGTCTTCACTACCGATGCTTCGAGCACGTTGGTATGTCGAGGATCACCTCTATCATTCCCTGAAGATCCATACCATCCCACACTCTCAATTGATTTCATGTTACCATCTTCAAGCCCTATAAAGTCGTTTATTAAGCCTTTGAATATCTATTGCTTCAAGAAGGCTGATTTCCTCTCCTTGAATACTGCCCTATCTCAGATGGATTGGTCATTCCTTGACGATTTCCAGGAAATTGAGTCTGCCACGAATGCATTCTATAGCTCTATTTGTTCCATCTTTCCCATGCATGTTCCTTTAGTCACCCCCTCCAGAAATCTTTTTGGTCCTATCTGGTTCACCCCGAGATTAATGCATCTGAAGAATTTAAAATCCCGTATGTACAAGAAGTTTAAAAAATCCGGTTTGCAATCAGACTTTTCGAAGTACTCAATTGCAAAATCGAAATTTTCCTTATTTAATACATTGTGCTACAACAGATACTTGACCAAATGCAAGCTTAACTTGAAACGCGACCCTAAACAATTCTTCAGGTTTGTTAATTCTAAACGTAAATCTTCCCGATTTCCTTCTTCTTTACACTTAAATGGTTGTGATATTGCTGATCTGTTCGCTTCCTTTTTCCAACGTTGCTACTCTGTCCCGTCTATTAACTTTCCCTCTATCCTTGCTTCATCGAATGACTTTATTAGTAGTTACTCTTATCCTATCCCTATAAATAGTTCTAACAGTATCCTTCCCCACTTCATCGACTATGATGGTCTCCTAACAAATTTAAAATCGTGCAAGTTTTCGTTCTCCACTGGTCCAGACTCGGCTCCGAGTGCTGTTCTTAAACTTTGTGTGCCTCTCCTAAAACTTTTCAACTTGTCTCTCAAGACTGGTGACTTTCCCACCGCCGGAAAGAATCCTATATAGTTCCCTTTCATAAAAAGGGATCTAAATCTGATGACTCCAACTACCGCTGTATTTTCAATTTATCTGCCATTCCTAAACTCTTTGAAAAAATCATCACTTCTCAGCTGCAACATTTCTGTAGTTCTGTATTCTCTGAATCACAGCATAGATTCATTAAACGTCGCTCAGTTTCTACTAATCTCCTTGAATTTTCAACCTTTGTAACTTCGGGATTTGCTAAACAGTGTCAAACTGATATCGTTTATACTGACTTTAGTAAAGCCTTCGACTCCGTCAATCATAATCTACTTATTCATAAATTGTCTCTTCTAGGGTTTCCGACTAAGCTTCTATACTGGACTAATTCTTACCTTTGTAACCGTTCTCAACGTGTCTGCTTCGACTCCTCTCTCTCTAAACCTGTTATTGGGGGTTCCTTAAGGTAGCCATCAGGGTCCCTTGCTGTTTAACCTATTTATTAACGATCTTCCACAAATGTTATCTCATTCCCGCGTCCTAATGTATGCTGATGACGTTAAGCTATGTTTTTCCTACAGTGACCCCTTGTCGCCACTATCTTTGCAATCAGATCTTGATGCCCTTAACAACTGGTGCCTAATTAACATTCTACCTCTTAATATTTCTAAATGCAATATAATGACTTTTCACTGCAATAAGCCATACCTTTTGGATTACTCTATTAATAACATTATCCTTCAACGCCTTTTCAAAGTTAACGACTCGGGCATTACCTTTGTACCCAATCTATGTTTCAACTCTCATATCTCTACTATCTCTAACAAAGCCAAAGGAGTCCTTGGATTTGTCAAAAGATGGTTTAAGGAATTTACAGACCCGTATACTGCAAAACTTCTTTATGTTTCTCTGGTCCGGCCTATCTTGGAATATGGTTTTTGTGTCTGGTCTCCTCACTACCAAAAATTTCAGGATATGCTCGAATCAGTACAAAAACAGTTCCTCATCTTTGCCCTCCGTGGACTCAATTGGCACCCTTCGATCCATCTTCCTTCTTATGAAAGTAAGTTGCGCTTAATTAACCTCCACTCTCTTAAATCCCGTAGAACCTGCCAAGGAGTTCTCTTCCTCCATAAGCTTCTCTCTGGGAATTGTTACCTAAATTTGGCTGTTGGTGGAATCTTATCGGCTACTGAGCCGATAATCAGCCCCACCGGGTCTGAGTATTGGCATTGGCCCTTTAGTTTAATTAGTTGATATGTAATTTTACCCTTACAGTTTAACTGTACATTGTTAAACTTTAAACAAAAATAAACAATAAACAATACTAACAGGCCACTGGCTGAACATCACCATCTGCAGGAAATGCAATGAACCCGATGCTGTCGAAACCCTGGAACATCTCATCTGCCGGTGTCCGGCTCTCTCAAGGGCAAGGAGAATGTACCTGGGCGCAACGATGCTGGTATCACTGGAGGACGCCTCCAAGAGGTCGCCAGGGAAACTGCTTGCCTTTGCTAAAAACATCTCGATTCTGGGGGACTTCGGAACCTCAGAAACACCCTCGTAAGGTCCATACAAAGATCCGGATAACTAAGGGCCTGTCTGGCCTTTGAGAGGCCCCGTCGAGGGCCGTCCGGGACAACTTAATCTAACCTAACCTAACCTAAATAAAGCTCACTGATGGTGACATTTTTAAATTTATTTGTTTGGTTTTTAATTTTTTAAAAATATTTTTATCCCCGCACTGATATTTCAGTGAACAGCAGATTTCATGGGTAATTGTCTAAAATAATGGAAAACAAGAAGATGTAATTCAAATGTAACGAAATTTCTTCAGGATTATTATGCTTACATTCCAGGCTTTCTAAAAAAGTATCATTTGCTAAATTTGGAAGACTATAAATATCTCTAAAACGAGTTTGAAGGAGGTGACGTGCAGGACTGCTTTTCCATGAACACAGCTGTATATGAACTGGCGCATCTATATACTGTATGGTTAGTGCTTTTTGCCTATATTCACTACAGTGAGTTACCTATCGATAGTTGAGTTAACTCAATAATAAGCTTTTTATACTTGGCGCGTTTCCAATCGATATCGGAAAAGACGCAAAGAAGCAGAAGAGGCGTTTATACTGCGTCGCGTCTTTAGAACAACAGACGAGAGCAGACGAGAGCAAGACACATTTTTGAACAAAGATAAATTTTTACGAAAATCAGCGTAATATATCAGAAAAAGAGTTGATTCTTTTATCTGTGGTGGCGCGAAATAAAGAAAATGTTTTAAAGTGCATGGAACCGGCGGGGTTATCTGCAGAAAAGATGCAATTTGTCTTGAGACTGCAAAGTCCTCCTCGCGACCCTTAAATGTAAAGAGCAGATAATATTCTCATTTCAATTAAATAATGTTTTCTGAACTGCAATAGCCTCACATGGTTAATTGTGGGAGGAAGATGTTTTGAAGAACTTCGACCTTTTTTCAATTAAATTTTCGCATGGAAAGGAGCCTCAACCCTCTTGTTGGACTGTTGCCCAATCTCAAAAATAAACGCACTCCTTTTCGACTAACAATCCAAATAGCGAAGAGATTAGCCATAGTCCCTTATTGCCTAGGATCCTCTGCGGAATATCGTACGGTAGCGAGTCTATTTGGTGTGTCGAAGGCCATGCTATTGATGGAGTCACTTCGACGGGAAGTGACTGCTGAATTTCTTACCCTGGAGAAGATCACGGAAACAGGGTGTTCGGGGCAGATCCCCACCGAATAGCGGCTGGCCAAACAGCAGCCTACCCAGCCGTTCTTTCGTCTTCTTTCCTTCTTTCTTTCGACTTTTCTATCACTCTATTGATCTTTCGTCTGCGCTATTGCTCTCTCCTCTGGATCTGTTGCACTCTCGCTTGTAGTAGGGCACGGGAAATTCGGCCCGCCTGCCCTCAAGTCAGTCTGGATATCGTCGCGCTCGCATTAGGGCACGGGCAATTCGGCTCGCCTGCCTTTGCAGCGTCTGGACTCTTCAATCGTCGCGCTGCATTAGGGAACGGGCAATTCGGCCCGCCTCCTCTTGCAGTTTTGGACTCTTGAACCGGCTAACTCTACATCGCTAATCTCGCTGTCGCTATCCTATCCACACGACTTTCGCTATTGACAATAAACTATATCAAACTAAACTCCCGTGTTTAATAATTCGCAAGCTACGCTGCCGAAAAAGCTCGGCAGTTCAACACAGGGAAAGGATTTAAAAGCATGGAATTTCCCGGAAAAATTAAGAAATCAATCATATTGTTAAAATGCTTGATTGAATAATAAAATAACATAAAAAAATGTTTTCAATTTTTTTTCTCAGTTGAAATTTTTACGCGCCAAAATTTAAATTTTAATCTTCGTCTTTCTTGTTGTTGTTAGTGGTAATCGTTTTTCTGATAGAAAGAAAAAGTGTGAATATGTGCTTGTTAAGCGAAAAAACAATCGTATATAACGAATAAACGCACCTGCATTGGAAAACGACGCAACTTTTTGCCACCACTAGGGCCCTATGCTTAACATACAGTGGTGCTCATAGACTTAAGCCACAAGACTTCAACCAAGAATTTAAACGAAAATTAAGAAAGTGCTATATATCAGTGTTCTAATAGAAAAATAACCAAGTTATAAAAATATATATTCAACGAAAAACTTAAAAAATCTGAGACCATCTCCAAAATTTGCCCAATATTCCTTATACTTTTAATAAATTTACTTTAATATTGAGAAACAGCCCCAGATCAAAGACAATATAAACACTAAGATATAGCATGCTCATACAATTCTGTTTTGTAGGGAGGGTTGTTTTTTCAAAGAGTGCTATCTCGCTCGCACGAACTCCAGTGCGCTCGCAGATCTCAAAATAGAATGGGCTTGCTTGTATAAGTACACACGGAACGTAAGTACACATGTGTGTGTACGTGTGCCGAAATTGCCAGCAAAATACTTTTGATAAGATTTCTTGACCCACAAATTTATTTGCTGAGTGTTGCTTATTGACGCGACGCACTAATACCCTATAGACAATTTATATAATTTGATATCATGTCTGATATATATTTTGCATTTTTACATATTTACATTCGTTCATTATATTCGTGTATAGTACATTAAAAAAAATTAGCATATAAAGGATATACAAAATATACAATTTTTTATATTTTGGGCATGCGTCATCGGAAAATCATAATCTCCATTCAATTCTAAAGTAATGGGTATTTTCTTCGACAGCGGCGTCGTCAACAACCAATACAAACAAGCAGCCATAAAATATGCACACATACAGTTAAAGCTCAGCCTCACGCACAGAACGTGTGAAACTAAAGCGCTCTCTGTCTCTCCGTCTATCTGTCTCTCTCTAACTCACACTGGAATGCTTGAAAGTTCCAAACGATCAGGAATTGCCCTCAAAATTTTGTATGGCGCGCCACATCTTCGTGTTTATATTGTCTTTGCCCAGACCATAATCGAAGCGCCACCATGTTTAACGGTCTTCTTTGTGTATTTGCGATCCAATTGTTTGTTGGGAGGACGTCGTACACTTGGTTTATCATCACTCCCAAAGACAATCATGTTCCAAAAATTGGGACCTTTTTAAATATGCTCTGTAGCGACTTGAAGGCGCTTTTTAACATTTTTAATGGACATCAATGGTTTTTTTTTTTGGCAATGCGTCCATATAACCCGAATTCATTTAGCCGTCTTCTTATGGTTTGCGCTGACACATTCACGCCTTAATCTGCCACCAATTGACCTCTGATTTGGGTCGAAGTCAAGAACGGATCGGCTTTACTGATTTTGGCAATCCGTCTATCGTCGTTTGAAGTGGTTTTTCTGGGCTTTTCACGTGGAATATTTTCCCAGGCTACATATTCGAGACGTGGAAGTGTTTGCGAGAAAGAGAGGGAATGACTCAGCGCTTGGCAGGTGTTGCGTAGCCACTGAAATTTAATTTGTTTCTTCTGTCCATAATAATGATCCGACCTGATCCAGATTCGGCAATCTGGTAGATATGGTAATTTTCCATGATTCTGCGTTTTTGGTTTTCATTTATCTTAAAAATTGTGGATTCCACAGATTTTGGTCCTTTGTGGGGGCGGAATGGGGAGTGGCAAATTTTTGAAATACACTTGTGCTGGTTTGATATTAACGGAGTTTGGATAGAAAGTTTGGTTGCTCTAGCTCTTATAGTCTCTGAGAACTAGTCTTCAAAAAATATGAATGGGCAAAGCAGATGGGGTCGCGTGTGAGAGAGAGCGAGAAGGAACGATGACTTTCGAAATGGTTTTCTTCATTGTGGCTACATTAATAATCCGATCTGACCCAGATTCTGTATTTTTAGTTTTCTCGTATCTTCATAATTGTGTATGCCACTGACTTTCGTCCTTTGTGGGGGCGGAAGGGGGCGGGGCGATATTTTGAAATACACTTGTGTGATAACAAAGGAGACTGAATACAAAACTTGGTTGCTCTAGCTTTAATAGTCTCTGAGATATAGGCGCAAATGAAGACGGACGGACGGACAGACAGACATGGCTATATCGACTCGGCTATTGATGCTGATCAAGAATATATATACTTTATGGGGTCGGAAACGCCTCCTTCTGGGCGTTACACACAACCGTTATCTCCACAAATCTAATATACTCCTTGCTCTTCGAGTACCGGGTATAATTAGTTTCAAGTATGTATTGGTTTTAACGATTTTATGTAACTCAATAACTCAATCCTAGTGTGGACAGGCTATTAAAGTGGTCACACTCATAAATAACAACGCGTACGGAGAAATGTATATGAACAGAAAGTTTCACCACATATGTACAATTTTGAATGCAAATATAAAAAAATACTAAGTAACACAGTTTCATGCAATTTTGAGATAATTTCCGTTAAAATGTTTGTGCAGATGTAACGCGATTTTACATACATTAACCCATTAAGTACCGCTTTGATGACGTTTTTACGTTTGCCTTGAAGTTAATATCGAAAATAAATAAAAAATATTGCGCCGAGATGATTATGTAAGTGCCAATTTTATTTGGCGAATTAAAATGTTTTCAGACGTCAACCGTGACTGTAGCAAAGAAATATGGACAAATACCGTCTGTAAGATTTACTTAAAATATGGTAACTCATACAAAAATTTGAATGTGAAAAAAAGGAATAGAAATATATGGTATCAATTAGTTTCGTCATCTGGGAGTCCACACTAGAAAAGCTAAGAATTATCATTATGCTAAATTGTATTAATTACCGTGCTGTTGTAGCTTTTTTTAAGTCCATTAGTTTTGGATTGTAATTGTTTTTGTCTTTTAATTCTTCCAACAGTAATTGTGGATCAACAGGTATCTCTTCAGTTACAGGCGGTTCTATTGGTCGAGAACTGTTTTGATCCAGATATTTAATCTTAGATGTAATTTCAAAATCGCCGCGGGAACTAGAAAAGCTGCCTGTACGGTCAGTATTCTTATTTGTAGGATTAACAATTTCGTGTCGTCTGCTAGATGCCCCGAGTGTTTCCAAATTACTCAATTGAGGACTTACTGGTTGGTTAACGGGTTGTGTTTCCAAATGTTTGCGAGTCTGGCCTTTTGGGGTGACTTTTGTTCTGCTGGAATTACTTATATTACCCAAACTCTTGTTTTCGTAATTATGAACATTTTCCGTGTCTTTATAAGACTTTTCAGATCGTGCCCCTAGAGGTGGCTCTGTTTTGGCCGATTTTGAAAAATCAGAGTTAAAATCAGAATAAGTCAAATCAATCGGTGATGGTGGTGCCGGTACAGGCGGTGGCTTATTATTTGGTAAGTCCCATATATTAACATCTAAATTGTGTTTTCCTGGTACCATTGGTGGTGGTGGCATTCCAGGACCCTTTTTCTTATGATTGGAAGTAGCCGATGCAGCCTGTGTATTTAATTCAGTTATAATATTATACATCATATTTATACATCAAATTCATAAAATTAAATACTTACTCTGGATGACAGTTTTGCCGGCTGGGATGCAATAGACGCCCAGGTTGTTTTTTTGGGCACTGCCGCAGCTCCATGAAATTCTGCTTCATCGCATGTGCGGTTATCAATTTGTGTTGACCGGTAATCGTTATCATTACGATTTGGCTAAAAATATATATATATATATATATATTCAAACATATAGATATTGCATTCATAATACAAATTAGATAGTTTTATATATAGCTACGTCGAAACAAATAGTAGTTTTAATGTAACCGAAATTAAGATTACAATATAAGCTATGAGCAAATAGATAGCACTAAGCCACTTTCAAATCCACTGTCTGTCTTTCAACGGAATCATTCCCGTTGTCAAGTGTTGACAAAAATTACATAAACAAAAGATTTCCGTAATGCCTGCCGTCTGCCTGTCCGCCCGTACGCCTGTCCGTCTTGTTTGACGTCTAGTCCGATAAGAACTAAAGCCACCAAATTTGGTGTACAGACTCCTGTGAGATGTGCTGTATTGCCAAATTTGGACTGCCTCCCCTGCGCTCTGCAAAAAATAAAAATCTATAATATTTATAATTTAGAGAAGAAAAATGAGGGGGAACGTTGTGAGCCGCGGAAAAAGCCTAGGCTGCTACATTTCTACACACATGAGCGATACCTTATAACCTTTTCATACCTTTATATAAGCGATACCTTAAACGACGCCTTATTAATGTGTCTATCTAAACCCAAAAATCAAGGCATTCAAATATTTTTTTTCGACTTTTCCTGAGATTTCAAAGTCAAAATTTCTGGGAAAAGTACCGAAAAAAATTATGAAATTTCAATTTGGAAGCTTAATATCTTCCAGACGTTAAGTTGCTTTTAAAAACTGCAAAGCTTAACACAACCAGTTGTAAACTTAAGTTATGTGAAAAATAGAAGCACTACCTATGACAGAAAATACCACCTTTTTTTAAAAATTCTTAAATGAAAAAAAAAAACATTCTTTCAAATTTTTAAATATCCAAATCTATCAGAAAAAGTCATTTTTGGCGACAGCGGAAAAGTCATGACGACTAGGGTAATTATTAGAGATTCTGTTTTATATTTAGATATGCATCCCCATATCATAATATGAGAATAATGCTTCACTTTGGCAATGCAGCAATTTTCGGAATAGCGTTCACTTTTCTGCGGCGAACTGTGCGGGAATCATCGGGTCTAATGAGGTTAAATTTCGACTTATCCGAAAATATGATTCGTGACCACTCAGATTCACCCTAATTTGCTTTTTCTTTAGCCCAATTTAGGCGTGATTTCTTGATTCGACTATTAAGAAGTGGCTTTTTGGTTCTTGCCATTAATCCCATCTCCTTTAAACGACGCTGTATAGTTCGAGCTTAAATTTCTTTCGCAAATCGTTTCTGAACTTCAGAAGCTATCAGAAGCTAACAGCATTTTTGAATCGATCATGTCGGTTCGTTTTTTTAATAATCCGATTTTTCCTTGCACTTGTTCACTTTTTCTTCTCGATCCTTTCGTTCTCTCCACTTGTCCTGTCTCACGAAATTTTTTCAAAAATCGTCGCACTGAGCTTTTATTGAATTTAGTTCGATCCGGCAATAATTTTTTACTTTTCAGGCACCGTCATCTGTTTTTGTTTAGGCATACTTCTTAAAGACTCCTAAGTAATATATTTTGCAAAAAATGTTTTCAGAAACTGAGACGACAGGAAGCGCACGCAAAGAGAAAAAAAAACATTTAGAGGGACTCACAAAAAAAATTAGACGACTGGAATAACATTTTCGGAAATCCCACGCTAGAGAAGTCAAAAATTCAGGAAATTCAGGCTTTTTTTGTCGCTGGGTGTACATAGAAGAGACTGAAATTTAATATGTTCCTTCTGACTATAATAATGATCCAGATTCGGCAATCTGGTACACACGGTTATTTTCCATGATTCTGCGTTTTTAGTTTTCTTGTATCTTAAAAATTGTCGATTGCTAAGATTTTCGTCCTTTGAGGGGGCGGAAGAGGGCGGGGCGAAATTTTGAAATACACTTGTAGTAGTGTGATAACACAGAAGACTGTATAAAACACAGTTGCTCTAGCTTTTATAGTCTTTGAGATCTAAGCGCTTATGAAGACGGACGGACAGACATGGCTATATCGACTCGGCTATTGATGCTGATCAATATATATACTTTATGGGGTCGGAAACTTATAAAAAACACAAAAACAAAAAATGTGAAATCATGAAGAATGACTGTATTTACCAGATTTCGATAAAATCAGATTATTATTATAGCCACTAAGAAAAAATTAAATGGCAGTAGTTATGCTACGCCTTCCACGTGTTAATTCATTCTCTCTATCTCTATCTCTATCTATCTATCACTCTATCTCTAGTCTCTATCACACAAACACACTCTTCCCCTCCGCACGTTCTGGCGGAGGGGAGTACGAAAAAACGGCAGTTGCTTTTGTGATCCTTATTATTTTTCTCCATTTGCACTGCCCACAGTACAAAATCATTGCTTTACCGCATATGTATTCGCAATTCAGCGGCTGTTTTTTCGCCTCTCTTATCACAGCCAAATTCCTGCAGTTCTCTTGCATTCTCTCTATGGTTCGCATGGTCTTGGTCAGTCTTTCGTTAAACGTCATAGCCATAAAACTAAATTTGCTTGAAATTGCCCTTTACCGCGAAATGTACATGTTTATCTAACCTGATTTACTTTATATTTAAACCTTCAAAAAGCTTAATAGCTTAAAAGATGAATTACAAAAAAAAAATGTACAAAAACATTTTCGCCAAATAAGCAGTCAAAAAAAAATAAAGAAAAAACAACAACTACAAACATCAAGATTAACATGTACGCTACCCTGAAAATTAAAAAAAAAATTAATGTCAAAATTACCAATCTAGCAAGAAAAACTTTAATTTGTTAAATTCGGAATCGGAAAAAAATGTTTGTCTAAATCAGAGGCCGGCAGCGTCATATCCAATGTACATAGAAAAAATGCCAATGGGCAGCGCAGTCGGCACACGCATAGCGTAAAAACTTCGAGTACCGTCGGCCTTATCTGCTCGAGTCCCGCGGCGGCAGAGAAAATGAATCGTGTGTCTTCAGGCCTATGCACCTGCACCTTCGGTATTCTGTTCGTCAGTGTTGTGGCAACAGAGATGATCAGTTTGCGTTCAAAAGTCAAATGGTGAAGACCACGCTGCGCAACTTCCACAGATTTTTTTTTTGTGGGAGCGGAAGGGGGCGTTGCTAAATTTTGAAATACGCTTGTGCTAAATTGATATCACAGAAGTTTGGTTAGAAAGTTTGTTTGCTCTCGCTCTTATAGCCTCTGAGATCTAGCCGCTCATTTGAACGAATAGGCAAAGCAGTCAGGGTCGCGTGTGAAAGAGAGCGAGAGGGAAAGATGCTTTTCGAAATGGTTTTCTTCATTGTGGCTATATTAATAACACTTAATAACCGTTTGGCACTATTCCAAATGCCATTTTACCGTTAAAAACTGTTACAAACACAGATTTTTGGTATTTTTGTAGGAACAAAAAACGGTTCTACGTCGGCCAACGGAATTTATCGGCGAAATTCGGCATATGAAAATTTGGTCAAGCGGTTGTAACTTAACCGTTTATTTTTTTAAGCCATACCTTAAACGACGTCTTATTAATGGGTCTATCTAAAACCAAAATTCAAGGCATTCAAATATTTTTTTTTCGACTTTTCCTAACTTTTTAAGTCAAAATTTCGGAAAAAAATACCGAAAAAAGTTATGAAATTTCTTTCTTCAATTTCTTCAATTTGGAAGCTTAATATCTTCCAGATGTTAAATTGGAGCTACAAAGTGTCTGAGTCGGATTTATAGCTGCATTTGTCAACTTTTTTAACTGCAAAGTTTAATACAACCAGTTGTAGGAAACTTAAGTTATGTGAAAAATAGAAGCACTACCTATGACAAAAAATACCAAATTTTTCAAAAATTCTTAAAAAAATAACTATTTCATGAAAAACGAGAGGGAACGTTGTGAGCCGCGGCAAAGGCCGCGGCTCTACCTTATACCCGGTACTCAGTCAGTATATACATACATACATATATGAGCCTACGATTTATGAAATTTAATATATGTTCTCAAAAGGGACAAAAATAATATTTAAATTAAAAAAATTAAATTTTTGGAATTTTTATACATGTTTCCATTTTTGTTTACATATGCTTTGTATATCTGCGCCTACATTTCTACATGACATGTATAACTACATATTTGGGACGTACAAGTGTTTCCGACAGGGAGAGAGGGAAGGAGTAAGCGCTTGGCAGGCGTTGCGTAGCCACTGAAATTTAATTTGTTTCTTCTGGCCATAATATTGATCCGATCTGATCCAGAGTCGGTAATCTGGTAGATATGGTAATTTTTCATGATTCTGCGTTTGGTTTTCATTTATCTTAAAAATTGTGGATTCCACAGATTTTGGTCCTTTGTGGGGGCGGAAGGGGGCGTGTCAAATTTTTGAAATACACTTGTACTGAAGTGATATCACAGGAGCTTGGATAGAAAGTTTGGTTGCTCTACCTCTTATAGTCTCTGAGAACTAGGCGCTCATTTATACGAATAAGCAAAGCAGGTGGGGTCGCGTGTGAGAGGAGCGAGAGGGAATGATGACTTTCGAAATGGTTTTCTTCATTGTAGCTATAATAATCTGATCCGATCTGATCCAGATTCAACACTCTGATAGAAATGGGCATTCTCTATGACTCTGCGTTTTTAGTTTTCTCGTATCTTCAACATTGTGTACGCCACAGACTTTCGTCCTTTGTGGGGGCGGAAAGGGGCGGGGCGAAATTTTGAAATACACTTTGAGTAGTGTGATAACACAGGAGACTGAATACAAAACTTGGTTGCTCTAGCTTTAATAGTCTCTGAGATATAGGCGCAAATGAAGACGGACGGACGGACAGACAGACATGGCTATATCGACTCGGCGGCTATTGATGCTGATCAAGAATATATATACTTTATGGGGTCGGAAACGCCTCCTTCTGGGCGTTACACACAACCGTTATCCCCACAAATCTAATATACCCCTATACTCTTCGAGTACCGGGTATAAAAAACCATTCTTTAAACAATTTTTAAGCATTCAAATCTATCAGAAAAAGTCATTTTTGGCGACAGCGGAAAAGTCGTGTCGACTAGTGTAATCAGATTTGATCAAAATTCAACACTCTGATAGAAATGTTTATCCTCTATATTCTCTTTAAAATTGTGTATGCCACAGACTTTCCTCCTTTGTGGGGGCGGAAGGGGGCTGGGCGAAATTTTGAAATACACTTGGAGTAGAGTGATCACACAACAGGAGACTGGATACAAAATTTGGTTGCTCTAGCTTTAATAGTCTCTCAGATATAGGCGCTAATGAAGACGGACAGACGGACGGACAGACAGACATGGCTATATCGACCTTGCTATTGATGCTGATCAAGTATATATATACTGTATGGGGTCGGAAACGCTTCCTTCTGGGCGTTACACACATCCGTTATCGCCACAAATCTAATATACCCCTATACTCTTCAAGTACCGGATATAAATATAACGGATCTTTCCCAGAGCAACTTTCGAAGAGTACAATTTTGAAAGTCCCTCGCAGTTCCGACGGGACTCGTATATTCTTTAAGTTTGTTATATAGAGACCAAAAATACCAACATTAATGGGTTATCGTGGTCTGCACTGTGACAAAATTATTCTGAATATATTTTTTGGTATTACTTGAGTAGGGCTTAATTTTAAAATTATAACACAACATACATAAATGCATAATACCGAGGGAAAAAAAAGGGTCCTCGACAACACAGCGTACAATAAAAGAATGCCGCTATTTAAACATACCAACCAGCCAAAAAAAAAAAAACCTAAAAATAACACATTACCCGACACACATATACCAAAAACTATTTAACGAAATAAAACAAACTAATAAACCACAAATTTATTGGCACCGACAGATCTAAAAAAAAAAACTATCACAACATTCGAAATCAGCTCAGAAACGGACATAATAAAATACTAAAGTCTACCAACATATTCTTCAATATGCTTCATCCTTGAAGCAGCAAAATGAACAGGAAAAAATAGAGACATGTTATAACCTGCCCAGACTCGCTCGGTGCAATCGAGGAAATAGCCAACACAAATAAGAACAACACATACCCAGGCACATCCGATCAGTCCTCACAACACACAATCCAAAAATACAAATTCTGTGACACCAGGGCACAGTAATATCAAAAGAAATGAGCTGGTATATAAAACAGCCAAATCAGTTTTAAAAATTCCTCTCATTTA
The DNA here is from genome assembly GCA_037356375.1 of Drosophila affinis. NCBI lineage: Eukaryota > Metazoa > Arthropoda > Insecta > Diptera > Drosophilidae > Drosophila > Drosophila affinis. Next base: position 22,791,670 of record JAZHFB010000003.1, read on the forward strand.
CACCGACAACCTAAATACAGTAGACATTAACAGATTTTTAAGACATCAACTAGCCCAAACCACAAACAGCAACAAACAAAGCGACTCGACCAAATAAAATTCACCAGACTCCGACTGGGTCACACACTCAAGTAACGATGGAACACATCTTAACTTATATCACCTAATAACTAAGCAATCCCTCCACAGAAACCATACAACTAATAAATGAATATCTAAAGAAATTTAAATTTAGGCAAACCACATGTGTATTTGTATATAACCTAGCCTTTTAACTTACATTTAAACAATTCTTTAGCCCGGATATTACTATAAAGATCTCATGGCGGACTTGTCTTTGAAAACCATTCTTCATCCTGACATCTTGACACTGACACTGTATCCAGGACGTCACCTGGGGTAATGCGTAGTCCACCAATTATGCATAGCTCCGCCATGCGCAGAACTCGAATGAGTTTGTTGAGACACATTTTCTTGTCTAGCGCTAACACTACTTCACAAAGCATAATTGGTCGAATTATGGCGGTGTAGAGGTATCGAACTACATACATATATACGAGGTCATTCCCCATTTTTTGTTATGTATGTTGTGTATTATATCAAAAACATACCTTAGAATCTATTCACATTTTTTTGCAAGACTATGTTAAGTTTCTTCAGAAACTTCACGACCAATTCTCTTAAAAATTCTTTAATAACATTTACTATGTAGTGATGTAAAATATTTTTGATACGAGTTCTAACAGAATTGTTATACATATTATATATTAAAGATAACTATGCACCAGAAATTGAATTCTTTGTTTTTAAGTGCTCTCATTTGCTAAAAACAAAAAAAAACGGCTACGTAAAAATATAGATATATATATAAATATAAAAATATAAATATAAAAATATAAAAAAATGTTTATACATATGTAGGTTTAAGAGAAAAATTGTTGTGTCCATGTAGATGCCACATTACAAAAGCTGACTCACAGGACTCGCCATATCTCCGCCATTTATTTTACGTTTTTTGAATTATTGAAATTTTTCTTTCTAAGTATTTTAAAGTTTTTTTAAAGTGTAATTATATTTAATTTTAAATTTGATCATTTTTTGCGCCATCTTTCCGCAAAATTTAGACTTTGAAAACTTAGGAAACACATTTTTGGATTTTTTTTATTTGTTAGATAGGAATAATAGTAAGGCATCGATTAAGACACCCAAAAAATAAGCGAAGAAGTGTTATCACTCCCAATTTTATTAGTTCAAGTGGTTCATTAAAAAACAATGTACATTCCCCGACACGTAAATACGACACATCCAAGCAAGGTTACTTACAAGCACTTAGCACTAACAGCACATTTGAAAGAAAACATAATTTAAATTTGCATTCAAAATAGTAGTAGTGCTATTAACTAAAGCTCGAATTTTATTTCTTTTAATAACTGTAACAATCGAACTGAATTTTTTTGTCAACACGACATTTCTGCTGTCTCCCAAAATGACTTTTTCTGATAGATTTGGAGATTTAAAGTTTTTTAAAGAATTTTTTTTGTATGGTTTACTTTTTTTAAAGAATTTTTTTAAACAATTTTTGTATTCTTCTCAGAGGTAGTGCTTCTATTTTTCACATAACAATAACCAGTTGTATTGAACTTTGCAGCTCTGAAAAGCTGAATAATGCAGCTATAAATCCGACCCAGACACTTTGTAGCTGCAGCTTTACGCCTGGAAGACATTAAGCTTTCAAATTCAAATTTCATAATTTTTTTCGGTATTTTTTTCTTAAAATTTGGACTTTGAAAACTTGAAAAAAAAAATTTTTTTTTTAAATCGACGGATAAACGGCCAACGTGTTTGACCAAAACTTCATAGTCGTGTCGACTAGTGTTATTAATATATTTCATTGAAAACAAAAATTCTAAAATATGTTTGTTTATTATTATCGATTTATACTTTTACTAAATTTTTTTTTCCTGTGTTTGGTCAAAATACTAAAATACTAAATTAGTTTCCATCCGATTCCAAGTTCCGTGACATCTATATAAATACAACACAAATTTTTGCACATACATACATATGTATATATCCGAACCTACACATCTTTTACGTATCTACATATATATCACAACTGCATATTCTTGCCCATATGTATGTATATATGTTGTTGAAGAATGATCATCTCTAGAAATGCACGCATGTATTGACATATGTATATATGAATATGTAATCGTATGAGTGAGAGACGTGACGAGACGACGTTCTCTTATCTCCTTTTTGTCTTTCCTTCTTTTCGGTCTCTATCTGCCTGCGTGTAGAGCATTGTATTTAGTCACAAATAAACCTTACATACGAACGGTTGCGTTTTTACTTTGCGGTACAATAAACTTCCCTTGCTACGGCAGCGAAACTCTGTCCAACAGGTTATGGGCCCAGGATCGGATTGTGTAAATAAAAAGCAAAGTGATTGTTATAGTTAAGAACTATTAACTTCGGTGTGACTCAGAGACTAAACGATAATCAGCTATGAGCAGGATTTATCAGATAGATAAATTGGAGGAGGGAAAATATGACTCATGGTGTATTCAAATGCGGTCTGTGTTGGTGCACGCTGAATTGTGGAGTGTGGCATCTGGTGACCTACTACCAACGAATGTTCCCGAAGGTGTGAATTGGCAGGCCAAGGATGAAAATGCGCTGGCCATGATCACATTAAGTGTGTAAACTTCACAGTTGGGATACATTAAAAATTGCGAAAAGTCGTCCGAAGCATGGAACAAATTAAAAAGTGTTCATCAACCAAGTGGACCTGTACGAAAGGTTCAACTGTACAAGAAATTGCTAAGCTAACGCATGGACCAAAGGCAAAGCATTTCAAGTTGCATAAATGAGTTCGTGGATATTCTTGATGGCCTTGGGTCAGTAGAAATCGAGCTAAATGATGAACTACGGAACAATTCGAAAATTTTGTTGTCGCCATAGAGACGCGCGACAGCCTGCCGAAATTTGATGTTCTATGCGTAAAATTGAAGGAAGAAGGGGAGAGAAAGGGAAAAGCCGAAGATCAAAAGGAATACGCAAAAGCATTTACCACAATACACAAGCCGGCCGCGCAGAGAACGCAAAAGAAGAGAAACAATAATATGATTTGTTTCAAGTGTGGTGAGCGCGTGCATATGAAGGCTCAGTGTAAGAGAGAGAGCGCAAATGTGGAAAAGGCAGCAAAAGGCGATAACAAGCAGTGCAGCCTATTAAATGCGTTGGACGCAGATAATTTGAAAAAGAATATGTGGTGCTTGGATAGTGGTGCCACAAGCCACATGTGTTGTGAGAAACAGTTATTCACGAAGCTCGAGAATTACACAGAAATGATTGGTCTGGCCGACTCCGGTTTTCTAAGCAGAAGGAAAAAGGGAAGTAGAGCTGAAGACAGAGATATGTACGCTGCTGTTAAAAAATGTTCTCTATGTGCCCAAAATGAATGGATATTTTTTTTTCCGTGAGCAGCGCTGTAAAGAATAAATGTTTTGTCACTTTTGGACAAGAATATGCACAAGTAATCCAGAAAGGCGAATGCATTGTAAAGGCGAGCAGAGTTGGAAACTTGTATATGTTTCGAGGAAAACAAAACAACTGTTTTGCGGCCATTAAGGCTGATGGTGCCCTGTGGCACAAACGGTATGACCACACAGTCGTTTGCTGGATCGAAGTACTTTCTAACCTTCATCGATGACAAATCAAGGCGTGTATTTGTGTATTTCCTGCGGAAGAAGGATGAGAAGAAGTTCGTCGAGTTCAAGACACTAGTTGAACGGCAAACGGGAAAAAGTCTCAAATGTATCCGGAGCGACAATGGCGGCGAATTTGTCAACAAACCGTTTGATGAATTTTTGAAACACCGAATTTTTTTCTTCTACCGACCAAGGCGCTGACCAGTATGACGCCAACGGAAGCGTGGACTGGTAAGAAACCTTTTGATGGCCATCTAAAAGTTTTTGGCTCCGTTGCAGTAGCTCTAGACAAGGGTCCAAGGAAAAGTAAACTTCAACCAAAAGGCAAAGAATATCGCATGATTGGATATTCAGTAGCAGCTAAGGGCTATCGTCTGTATGACCCCGTGTCTCATCAGGTGATTGAGAGGCGAGATGTTATCTTTGAATTACACAGACAAGACGACAAGGACACAATCACGTTCGAGCTTCCGACAGCAGAAGTTAGCATGCAGTCTGGCGGCGACACTGATGATATTGACAGCAGTGGTGGAGACTGCAGCGATAGTGCAAGCGTTGAAGGGGAGAATTCCAGTAGCAGCGATCCTGATGGCTACGAGAGCGCAATTGAAAAGGTGGAGTCAGATGAGCCAGCTCCTCGTGTTGGACCTGGCAGACCAAGGCTGATTCGGACCGGCAAACCTGGCCGTCCGAGAAAGGAGTACAACGTTCTTGGTGCTCCGGTTGCCAGCAACGTAAAGATTCCACTCTCCTACGAGAGGCATTGAACAGTATTCATGCATCACATTGGTCCGAAGCGATGCAGCGAGAATATGAAGCATTAATGGCAAACGAAACATGGCAGTTGGCAGACTTACCGGCAAGTTGGATGCAAATGGGTATATAGCCTGAAACGCGACAAAGATGTTCAGATCGAACGTTTCAAGGCTCGGTTGGTGGCAAAAGGTTGCTCCCAGCAGTACGGCATAAACTATGCGGAAACTTTTTCTCCAGTTTGCAGATTGGAAAGCGTCCGATTTATTCTTGCACTAGCAGCGGAATTGAAGTTATATGTCAACCAAATGGATGTATGTACGGCATACCTCAACAGTGACCTGAGCGATACGGTGTACATGAAGCAACCACAAGGGTACATTGATCGAGCTTATCCAGCGAAGGCTATGCTGCTTAAAAAGGCAATATATGGATTGAAGCAGTCAGGAAGGGAATAGAATTCGAAGCTAAATGGCGTCCTGACTAATCTGAGTTTTGTTGCCTGTGTCTCTACCAGCAGAGAGGGAAAGGTAACTTATCGTTAATCCTGGTATATGTTGACGATTTACTTGTAGCATGCCAGTCAAAAGAAGACATGCTCAGTATCAAGTCCACTATTTCAAATGCGTTCGAATGTGTCGACAAAGGTTTTCCAAAGCTGTTTCTAAGCATGGAGGTGCACCGTGAAGGTGAACTTGGGCCTATCACCATAGGCCACTCGCAATACATCAAGGAACTATTGCAAGCTCACGACATGGACAAACGTAGACCAGTGGCTACTCCGTTGGATGCGGGGTTCCAGGTGGATTGTACTAATGAGCAGTGTCAAAAGGTCCTGTCATGTATCAATCCATGATTGGTGAGCTGATGTGGCTGGCACTCACAACCAGACCAGACATTCTGCATTCAGTTGCAAAGTTAGCCCAGAGGAACAAAGATCCGCACGCAGAGCATCTGGCTGGTGTGAAACACGTTTTAAGGTACTTGGCAGCGACGATGAATTTGAAACTACACTACAAAGGTTGTCATCAGCCACTTACTGGATATGTGGATGCAGATTGGATCGGCGATCGAACTAACCGAAAGTCGTATACGGGATATGTTTATTTTTTGGCAGGTGGCCCAATTTCTTGGCGATCCGAGAAACAACGCAGCGTGGCACTTAGCAGCACGGAGGCAGAATATATGGCACTGTCGGCTGCGTGTAAGGAGTCCATATTCTTATGTCGCTTAATCATCGAAATCGGTTGTGGGGATGAACCTACCTCGACTACTTTATATGGCGATAAGTTGAGCGCACAAGAGCTGGCTAGGAACCCAGTTCATCATTCAAGGACCAAGCATATTGATATAAGTTATCACTTTGTACGTCAGGTTGTAGAAGAAGGTCAAGTTAACTTAAAGTATGCTAGTACAACAGATATGATTGCAGATATCTTGACCAAGAATCTCCCTAAGAGAAAGCATGTCGAATTTACAAAATTGTTAAGTTTAAATTAAATTAAATGGAATTTGTAAACATGCACGCATTGAGAAAGGGTGTTGAAGAATGATCATCTCTAGCAATGCACGCATGTATTGACATATGTATATATGAATATGTAATCGTATGAGTGAGAGACGTGACGAGACGACGTTCTCTTATCTCCTTTTTGTCTTTCCTTCTTTTCGGTCTCTATCTGCCTGCGTGTAGAGCATTGTATTTAGTCACAAATAAACCTTACATATGAACGGTTGCGTTTTTACTTTGCGATACAAAAAACTTCCCTTGCTACGGCAGCGAAACTCTGTCCAAAATATGTGACCAATAAAGTCAACCGGTACGCCTAAACCGAGTACGAGTTCCGCTGAAAAGAGCAATTCGGTCCTGTCCCCTTCGCCAGTCACGCTAAAGGTGTCAGGTCATCGACCAACCAGCCCCATCAGCTCTCAACGCACTTCTCCAATGGCCCAATCAGCCTTCATTTCCGCACGGGCGAAATTGGTAGCAGCCATCGGCAGGCTGACCGTTTTGGAAGACCGATTTACCAATTCCGGTACCAGCACACCATCCCCCGCTATCTCAAGGGTCCGCCTTGACCAATTACGGAGCATGTGGGCAAAGGTGAACGCTGAATACGAGGCATGTTCAATACCGATGGTTGACGAAGGTCCAGAGGCGAAAATGGAGGTCCAAGCCCTGTATAGCGAATGCTATGGAGGCTAGGAGCGGTGCATAAGCTGACTTTACGGTCCAAGCTGCCAGCCCAGCAGTCAGTCCTCCTGCACAGCCGGACTCCCATGGCGGCTGTCGACTTCCCCAAAGCTATATAGAAATTTTCGCTGGGGATTACGTCCGTTGAACTACATTCCGGGTCTCTGGTCCAAAGAGAATCATCCAATCCGTGAGTGTCCTCGCTTCCTCCACATGACCGTTGATGCTCGTTCCAGCTACATTAAACAGAAACAGAAACTGCTTCGCACGAGGACATCAGATGCTTGAATGCCAAAGCGCCCACAACTGCGTCACTACACACTGCTGGACCGTGGCAATCCAAGTTCTAGCGGGCCGACTTCCACATCCGTACAACATCCGAGTTCTTCCGAATCATTGTCCAACGTTCAGGCTTATTTCGCATCCGGTACAAGTGCGGTTCTTTTGAGCACAGCCATGATTAATAGTAGCCATCTGGCCAATTTTTGCGCCCGCGCTTTGATAGACTCTGGCTCCGCGGCCACGTTCATTACGGAGTACCAGTCTTACCCAGTCTCTGAAATCTTGGCGCTCATAAAGGACAGACAAACGGATAGACAGACATGGCTATATCGACTCGGCTATTGATGGTGATCAAGACTATATATACTTTATGGGGTCGGCAACGCTTCCTTACACAACGCGTTACACACATCCGTTGTCACCACAAATCTAATATACCCATATACTCTTGGAGTACCATGTATAAAAAAAGCCGCCAAAGAAAATGAAGGTAAGATGATATGCTATTTGGGTTTTAGTATATTGTTGTAAAATTACCCGCTTAGCTTTAGTCATCGATAGTTATTGTATTTTATTGTCAAAACCTTCGAAGCGTGCCGTTTTTTCAAAGCACCGTCGCATCGCATGGTCTTTAAATTCCCTTTAGTCGAAACCAACCTCGCGCATGGTTTACCGTTACGCTGCATTATAGACCATAACTATTTTTTGGGCCATCAGTTAAATAATAGGCCTAACTTGATAAACCATGTAACTCGTCTGTAGATTTTCAAATGTTAATCAATGTAATCACGGTAAATCCCCAACGTTCGGCAGCGCTCTCCCTCTGTAAAGCGCACTCTGCATCCGCCGCTTTGGTCAAGCTTAGCTTTGCTTTTCTCGACGGTGTCTAAATCAGTAATTTGCTCTCTTTGCGTATTAGTTGCCTTGGATCTCGTTTGTATAATTATCTGGCCGGGCAAAGAGCAGCAATCGGCTTCCGATAGCCGCCGGTATAAATAAGTTTAAAACAACTCGTGCTATTATTTTGGACTAAAATAGGTGCCAGAAAAGCTTGTCATCTTAAATATTGGTGACCCCGACGTGATTAAAGACATTAGCTAATCGTCATTGATTTAAGATAATTTGAATCTATATCAACAATATATTCGTTTCTGTGCAGTTCAACAACAAACAAATGACATTTGGTGCAGTATAAAAGGCAGTTTATGTGCAAATTCAGTGAAAGTGCGAGCGTCCGAGATTTCGTTGATTTGATCGTCGAATATGTCATTCTATGTTCAGCCGCAGACACGGTTCGTTTCTCTCATTCTCGCTCTGGCTTCTCTGCACCCTCGCATAATCGTCGCATCTCTTATTCTCTGCACAACTGCAGCCGCAGCTTTTGACTTTTCGTGTCTTCTTTCTCCCTCTCGCTTCTGTAAGCCGTCGCTTCCACGGTTATCTATTCTCCGCTGTTTCGTTGCATTTCACACCGTTAAACATGGAAAGCGATCCAAAAAGGGCGCGGGCGAAAATATTGTGACGACTATGATCGAATAAGCGGGCTCGGCGAATCATTCGCTGGCAATAAGATCCATAATTTGAACGCCAAGGAAATCGACGTTCGTATCGACATGCTGGCAGAGATTCGAGAGGAATTTAATAAGGCCCATAATGAACTGGAAGCGCTCAATCAAGACAAGATTGGGAGTGAGATGCGCAACAACTTTGATACGCTGTTCATATCGTTGAAGGCAGCGCTACTGGGTGCTCTCGAACTAGGACAATCGCGCGCTCCTGCCAATTCGACTACCCTACCCTATTTTGGACATAGTACCATCATCATGGCTCACAGGCAGCGACGTCCTGAGCTTAAAATACCCGGACTTTTCCGGTGGATACGTCGAGTATTCGGACTTTATGGCCATGTTCAATTCGATCATTGACGCGGATGCGGATCTCAGCGACATCGAGAAATTCCAGCACCTTCGCTCTAGCCTCGCTGATGTCGCTTTGGATTCGGTTCGATCTTTGGAACTCTCCAGTGCCAATTATCGCGTGGCACTGGATATATATACTCAATAAACGTTTTAGTAACAAACGACTTGTTCTTCAGGCACATATCAGGAAGATTCTTGGGCTCAACATAGTGGATTCGCCATCGTCTAAAAGGATTCGGGAGTTTTCGGATTCAGTCAATTTGCAAATGTGTGCTTCGCAGACATTGGGTTTCAACATGTTGCTGCAGAAGTTGCACGATAATGGGAACTTGAAATGGGAAGAACACCTGTTGTCGGCTGCCATACCTACAGCAACGTATTTTTATGAATACTTGAAGAATCTGTGCCAGAAGATGGAGAAAACTCTTCGTATGTTTTGGGAGGTCGAGACTTGTGCGGACGCTGTTTTGAATACCAAGGAAGAATTAGATTGTGAAACGCATTTCGTAGACCACTTCTCAGGTTTGCCATCAGGGGAGTATTCAGTTCGTCTCCCGTTAAAAGATATAGTGATCGCTTAGGGAAATCATGCACTCGAGTCGCATCGTCGATTCATCAATTTGGAGCGAAAGTTGGATCGTGATACTACACTCAACGAGCGGCACTCTGATTTTATGAGGGAGTTTATTTTGTTGAAGCCTATTTCCCCAGTCAACCCTAAATTCTAGTAGTCTCCGCAAATATTTCTTGTCGCATCACTGTGTCTTGAAGGAGGATAGTACGACGACAAAGCTTCGTGTCGTTTTCGATGGTTCCGAAGAGTATAGGGGTATATTAGATTTGTAGTGATAACGGTTGTGTGGACGCCCAGAAGGAAGCGTTTCCGACCCCATAAAGTACATATATTCTTGATCACCATCAATAGCCGAGTCGATATAGCCATGTCTGTCTGTCCGTCCGTCTGTCCGTCCGTCCGTCTGTCTTCATTATCGCCTAGATCTCAGAGACTATAAAAGCTAGAGCAACCAAATTTTGTATCCAGTCTCCTGTGTGATCACACTACTCCAAAGGACGAAAGTCTGGGGCGTACACAATTTTGAAGCTACGATAAGGCTAAAAACGCAGTACCATAGAGGATGACCATTTCTATCAGAGTGTTGAATCTGGATCAGATCGGATCATTATTATAGCTACAATGAAGAAAACCATTTCGAAAGTCATTGTTCCTTCTCGCTCTCTCTCACACGCGACCCCATCTGCTTTGCCCATTCGTATTTTTTGAAGACTAGTTCTCAGAGACTATAAGAGCTAGAGCAACCAAACTTTCCATCCGAACTCCTGTGATATCAAACCAGCACGAGTTTATTTAAAAATTTTACCACACCTCCTTCCGCCCCCCCAAAGGACGGAAAATCTGTGGAATACACAATTTTTAAGGTACGAGAAAACGAAAAACGCAGAAACATAGGAAATGACAGTGTCTAACAGATTGCCGAATCTAGATCAGGTCGAATCACTTCTATGAACAGAAGGAGCAAATTAAATTTCAGTGGCTACACAACGCTTGCCAAGCGCTTACTCATTCCCTGTTTCTCGTACACACTTGTACGTCTTAAATATTTAGTTATGCAACGTACATTATGAAATGTAAAAGCAGATGTAAAAATCATATGTAAACAAAAATGGAAACATGTATAAAGATTCCAAAAATGGTTTGACTTCATTTTATTTTAAATATTATTTTTTGCCCAAAATTTAATTCGTCCCTTTTGCTAACATATAATAAATTTGGCTCAAAGCCAAAATAATGCAGTGTCAAATAAAAAGTTTAAGGTGGTAAGATTTGAAACTACAGGAAAAACAAAAAAATTGTAAACGCCAATTTGTTGTATGTTTTATCACATTTGAAAAAGGAACTTTATTTGCTGATTAAATATTGCTTCGTTTTAAAAATAAAATAAAAACTTAAAATATATCTTAAATACTAGTCTAAAACCAGGCAGCCACAAACCAGTTTAATATAAGTCTAATAACAGGTTTAACAGGTTAGTTAAACAGGTATTTTAATACTTAGTGTGTAGTCCCTTAACCTTTATTACGGCTTTTAACCTACTATTCGTGGAAGAGACCAGCTTCCGAGTGCTTTCCGGGCTTATTTTGCTCCATTCCTCCAGCAGAGCTTTTTTAAGGTCCTTTTTGCTAGAAATCCTAGGATTCTGGGTGTTTTCTTCAGCGCAGCCCACCAATTTTGAATAACATTTAAGTCTGGAGACTGTACCGGGGGTATCATCACGTGGGGCAGTTCCAGATAAGCCAGGACTGTACTATTCCGGACAAAAGTTTCGGGTCATTATCCTGGTAGAACCGGAAATCATGTCGGATTCCAAATTTCTAGGAGCTTTGGTGCAAATTTTCTTTGAAATTATTGAAGTACGTGAGCGTTTCCATCGTAGAGTCAATAAACGCCAAGTTTCCAACGCCGGCTGCGGATTGTACATACCCATACCATGACACTTCCTCCTCCGTGCTTGACTGTCGCTTTTACATATTTGGGATCCAGCTCAGTATCGGACCCAAAAAGGTTGAATTTAGACTCGTCTGCAACGGTGTTCCAGAACTCCAAATCCTTGTCCAAGTTGGTTCTTGCGAACGCCAACCTTATCCTTTTGTTCTTCAGGCTTATAAAGGGCTTCTTTCGGGGTACTCGGCCATTGAAGCCATGGTTGCGCAGAACCCGGCGCCCAGGTTCCACACTGCAGTCCTTCCCCATTTCGTCCTTCACATGGGCGCCGTTCTGCCCATGTATCCTATCCGATTTTCGCGGGTGAAGCGCTGGATGATTAGCTGCACAGTTGTTGAGCTCAGATTCACCACTTGAGCTATTTTGCGCAGCAAAAATCCGTTCTTGAAGTGATCCAAGACGAGTTTCCGTTGCTCCATCGTTGTTCATTTACCCAACGTTGTTTTTGGCTTGTCCCTCTCCCGATCCAGATTAAGACTAATCTCATTAGAAAGGATTAGCCTTATTATACCAAAAATAAGGAACATTGCAAAAAACCCGGGTTTTATGACTGGCAGGTGCTCAAAAAGAGACTGCACCAACCAAGCTCGTACCTCTTATTGGGCTACTGTTTTGCATAATACGATCTAACAGGCGGGGAAAACCCAGTATTTAAGGGTCAAATATTGGTTTTGGTACCTAATGTATGTACCTCTTGTCGGTCATTGGAATTTTTGAAAAATAATGTGTAATAACTTTATGGCAGTCAATTTAACTTTTTATTTGACACTACATGGTTTTGGCTTTGAGCCACTGTATATACTGACTGAGTACCGGGTACATGGTAGAGCCGCGGCTCACAACGTTCCCCCTCGTTTTAAACTTAGGAAATGGTGCTCTAGACATCAGGAAGTACTTGAAGGAACGCCTGAAGATGACAGAGAGAAATACTTAATGATGGAAGTGATATAAGTACTTGAAGGAACGCCTGAAGATGACAGAGAGAAATACTTAAGGTTTTATAATGGAAGTGATATAACCAAAACTCTTGGCTCAGCATGGGACCCTGCATTAGATCAGCTGCTTTTTGCGTCGACTGCGCTAGACACTAATTCAAAGCCCTCCAAGCGATCGGTTTTGTCTACGATTGCTCGTTTCTACGACCCTCTTGGATTGATAAATCCTGTTATTGTGAGGTGCAAAATCTTCCCCCAGCAGCTTTTGGAGAGAAAAATTGGATTGGGATGAAAGCCTACTCTCAGCGTTTCATTCATTTTGGATGGACTTGAGAAACAGTTAGTCAAGTATCACGCGGATATCATTTCCTTGCGTGGTTCATCCTTCTGCTACGGTCATCGAACTTCACGGATTTTGTGACGCCAGCATAGAAGCATATGGCGCATGCATATATGTGGTGTCTAGGGAAAGGAAGTTGGCGAGCAATATTTTCTGCTCAAAGTCTCGAGTGACGCCACTAAAAACCTTATCTATTCCCAAGCTCGAATTAAGTGGAGCCCATTTGCTTGCAAAATCATAAATAATTTGAAGGAGATTGGAATCTTTACAGATCAGTTCAGGTCAACGTCATTATCTTGGATACGGGATGATCGAGTGGCATCAATTGGCGTCAGTTGACGGTCAGTCAACGTAATGGTTAAGTCAGGAAATCCAGTTCCATAAGCTTACTCTCTCCGTTCATCGATCAGTATGGATTAATAAGAGTTGGAGGTCGTCTTGGAAACTCATCCAGCACCCGCTTATTCTGCCAAAGGGACTTGTGCGCTGATAAAACAGTATCACGAAAGGAACCTTCATGCTGGACCTCGCGCACTAATTGCCAAAATTCGACTGGAATATTGGCCAATTGGAGGAATCAAGGCAGTATCCAAGGTAGTCAGCAAGTGTGTGAGAAGCTTCAGGTCTAGGCCGAGCATGGTTCAGCACATCATGGGAGATCTGCCTCAGGAGTGTCTGGAAGGATTTCGACCCTTTGAAGTCACTGGAGTGGATTATTGTGGGCCCTTTTTCTACAGTTCAAAAATCCGCACGAGGCCGCCCATCAACTGATATATAAGTGTATTCTTTTGCTTCACCTTTAAGGCTATACACATGAAGCTCGTAAAGGGCCTAACCACCGCTTCGGCTCTAGCTTTGCTTAGCCGACGGTGCTAATTTCAGTAATCTGCTAATCTCTCTGCGCATTGGTTCCAATTTATCTCGTTTTTACATTTATCGGGCTGGGCTAAGAGCAAGCAATCGGCTTTCGATAGCAGCCGGATTCTTTATGCAGGTTCATTTTTCTTAGAAGTTTTCTGGCAAGTATGCCACTAACAGAAAATTGCAAATAGCTTATTTTGGGTTGTCTTTAACTTGAAACTTGAAATTTTGTTGTTTACAAATTAGAAGCACAAAGTGCCAAAACTCTGTTTCTCTAAACTTATAAAAAAAAACTATTTGGTGTTTAAATTGAAAAACTCCATTTTTTTCATATTTGGAACTTTTTTGTTAAAAAGTTTATTATGCACTTATTTTTCAAAATACGACATAAAAATAATTATAAGTGCAACATGATTTTGTTTTAATTACAAAAGTACAATAACTGATATCTAAATTTTGGGTATTTAACTTTATTTGCAGAACAATTTGTCGATATAAAACTAAAAAATGGTAACAAATATCGATTAAATGTAATAAGGAACTTAAATTTAAAATAGTCTTCGTAGTAAATATATATGCATATGTGCATATTCAATTTCTCGTTTTTTAATATTATTAATGTATTATCATTAGTATAGATATCATTAATAGTCAATATTGCTACCCTTATTAAGTATTACGGAATTAAGACGGGATGGCATAGAATCGGCTAGGGTTGTAAGGGTGGATGGATCAATTTTCGCCCATTCAGTCAAACTGACTTCCATTCTTAAACACTTTGGCAAAGAGGATACCCCAGAGGTATTCTATAGGATTCAGGTTTGGAGTCAAGACTGGCCATTTCAATACAGGTTTTTTCGGCCTGTAAAGAAGCATTTGGTCACCCGAGTTGCGTATCTTGACGCATTGTCCTGTTGGAATGTCCAGTCATCGCCATACAAATTTCCACCAAACTCTATCAACTTACTGTCCAGAAGATCCACGTATGTACATTTCGTCATTCACACGGGTAGAGGAGAAGCATATACAGTGGCGAGCATGCATGGATACATGTTCATCACTTTTCAGTTTAAGCGCCTGTAAAATCTTCAAAAATGACTCAATCCTTGTGATTTTTTTTTTATATATTCCTTAATTATATGAAAACGAAATAAAACAATAATTTAAATTAAAAGAGATCGGGTTTAGTTAGAGTTTTTAGTTTTTTCAAAAAAGTCAATGTATACTGCCTCCCCCATGCTTTATTGTTTCTTGACCTGATGCTTTTTCAGCTTTTCGTTTTGGGCGGTGACAGTAATACTCCTTGCATTCAGACTGAAAACTCATCTGACCAAATTACCTTCGTCCAATCTTCCATGATCCAGTTCTTGTGCTCCTTGCCAAATTTAAGACGTATAGAGACGTTTTTCTCGGACAGGTCAGGATTTTGCTGCTTAGCTGCCACTGTTTGGCCGATCCTGTGCAGAGATCTTCCTGCTGTCCACTCGCTTACGTGTTTTTTTATAGCCGCTGTAGCTTGTTTAGGTGTTGCCTTCTTCGTGGTGGTCATTACATGCTCCATAGCACGAGCATCCCTGTCTGTAAGCAGACGTGGTCGTGATTTTCACGTTACAGATACGACAAAATTGCGTCTTTTTCAAGCTTGAAGAACAGTTCGGTGACAAATTCCAAGAGACTTTGGGATTTCCCGTACTGATTTCTTATTTTCCGTCATTTCCAATATTTGGTATTCCTCATTTGTAGAGATTTTACTCATTTTGAGTTAAATATGTGGTTTGATGAAAAATTCGCGGATATTATTATAAAGAGCAATCAATTTGTCTACTATTGTTAGCGAATCAATGTCTGAATGCACGATAGCAATATATTTTTGGGAAATTCCATGATTGTGTTACAAAAAGCTTCAAAATAAGTATTCCAAACATAAAAAAAGCAAAACATGCAAAAGTGGATACATTGACTTTTTTGAAAAAACTAAAAACTCTAACTGAACCCGATCTCTTTTAATTTGAATAATTGTTTTATTTCATTTTCATATAATTTAGGAATATATAACAAAAAAATCACAAGTATTGGGTCATTTTTTAAGATTTTACAGGCGTTTAAACTAAAAAGTGATGAACATGTATCCATGCATGCTCGCCACTGTAAGTTACTTTCCTCTGTACATCCAAGCGAGCCAAATGTGACTCTGTAAAAGCTTTGGTTTAGGCACCATAGAAGTATAGTTAAGTAACTTATTTTCGTGTATAATTTGGACTATTCGATTCTTCGTTTTTTCCATACCCACCCATATGATCCCTAATTTCTCCGCCACTCATGGAATAAACCACAGCAAGTCGCTGAACATACCGTTTGCACCGTGTATCGATGTTGGTCTTCCGACCACTTCGTCGATTTGCACCATATTTAACAGAGTTTTTGATATAATTGAAAATGCAATTCCCATGCCGTTCAAGTGCTTTTGCGATATCTGTGATTTTCGCACCGCTTTTATGGATTCCTTGTATAATTCCTTTTTCATGGTCAGACAAATTAGTTCCACGAGGCATTTTACCTAACCAATTACAAAATATTCCAATCTAATCCACAATTATAACAATTACATACTTACATTAGGTAAGTCAAACAAATTTTTGCAACTTAACTTCTTGAAAAGCACTTATTAGCAAAAACGATCAGTTAGCACTAATATGCACGTATAATTATTGACTATGCAGCATCGAAAGCTCGCGCACATTTTTAATGTAACGGTACAACGAATGAAACGAGAAAGCAAAAATTTTGGTCGAATAAAAACAACAACATATCACCAAAGCTTTGCTCATTCACAGAAACGGGACAATTTTACTTATATGACAGACACAACAAACTGTAAATGCACATATAATTATTTGTATGAGGTACAACTCTGAGCCTCATTGTCGCGAACTCCGAAAAAAGATTACTAAAATTGAAAAGTCTAGAGATCCTGTATCACCTATAGAATTTTCGAGGTATTTGGCAACCTTTCGAGTCAAAAACTTTTCCAGAATATCTGGAGATGTTAATATTTGTTAATATTTTCGGAGTACTCCGAAATAGGTTTCTTAATTATCATGCAGACATTTTATTTAGATATTTATATATATTGCAGATGTACCTGAAGTGCACAACTCGTTTCAACCAGTTTCTTTGAATTCCAAGAAGTTATTTGGTGGTCGTCTCGTCGTGTATTATTAATAATACTATGTCCATGTCTTTTATATGATTCTGTAAAGATGTTTATATGTATATATAGTTTTCGAATATTTAAATTAAACAAATAAAAGAAAAAGATTGATGATGCTAGTCGAATGCAGCAATAAGACTATTAATCTTTTAAATCTTCGCTATGCAAGTTACGATTTTAATAACTCAAGATTGCCTAAACCGGCATTAATAAAATTAGATTTTTTGGACTCGCATTCGCCAATTATTTTGTTCAATTCGGATAAAGTTTTCCTCATTTGCTGTTATATAAAAATGTTCATGATGTATTGAAGATTCTCTATCGGATTATCCAATGTCCCAATTCCATTGTTAAATATTATTTTACCTATAAAATGTTATGTAAATCATAACACAATATAATAAACAAGTTAAAAAAATCTTATTGATAGATCTTTCATGGTCGCGAGGACAGAATTGTACTAGATGAGGTCGTAAGCGTGCGGAAAGTTCTCCTCATCAGCCATCAGTTGTTACAGGGCTTGCAAGGCTTGTTACTGTAAGCTTGGACTGGGTTTCAGGTGCTCTTGGACTGGGGCTTGCCCTAACCTGATGTGGCTGTACTCCATGCCATATAATACAAGGGGATAACAGCCATATCGTACACACCGGTGGAAATTCGACTATGCTCTTCCCGTGGGAGTGGTTGGTAACAGGTCCTGGTACGTTTACATCTCTGCCATGGATACTTGCCAATAGTAGTCGAGTTCAGAGAAGAAAACTCTCAGTTAAATTACCACAATTCAAGGTGACTGTCATTTGCCTAATGATGCATGGCGGAGGGGGTACTCGGTTGATAATACGTGGGCTCCGGATACCTGCCGATCTGAAGTTAAAATAAGGCTTCACGGGTCGGTTGACTAAGCCCTTCCCGTCAACTCGTGGGGCCAAATATGTCAAGTTGAACGAGGGGAACGTTGTGAGCCGCGGCAAAGGCCGTTAGGTTAAACTGGTATTTTAATACTTAGTATGTAATCCCTTTTTTTAACTGCAAAGTTCAACACAACCAGTTATAGGAAACTTAAGTTATGTGAAAAATAGAAGCACTACCTATGACAAAAAATACATTTTTTAAAATTTCTTTAAAAAAAATGTACTGGAAATAAAACCATAATTATTAAAAAAAAATGTAAAACTCCAAATCTATCAGAAAAAGTCATTTTTGGCGACAGCGGAAAAAAAAATTTGAATTTTGTCGAGTAGTGTAATATATCTAACCTCAAAGTTGCCAATGACCATGTCAATTAAAAAAAAAACTCTCATAAATACGTGATTTAGAGATCGCAAGCTTTCTAGTTTAATTAAAAATGAATCAATATATTAAAAACGTTTTTCTTAAAAACGGTAATTAGGTGGTAAAGATGTAGAGGTTTACTTTTGAAAATGGTTGAACCAATGCAGCTGAGCAGCACTGCGTAATGCTAGCCATGAATTATCTTGATAAACTACCTTAAAAAGAGCTATAGTTCATTTGAACAAGTTTTCCAAGAAACACAAATCACTTTTACAAATGATTACAAGCAACTAAATTTTAAAAAAAAATTTCGAAAATTGAACCTAAAATAAAAAGTTAGACATGGACAACAGTTTAACACCTATAAATGCAGATTCTTTCCCAATTAAAATTGGAATAATTGTAGATGCTGATCTGGATGCAACAATCTTACTTCAAGATCGAATGGAATATGCTGTATGTACACCTTTTGGAAAACCTTCTGACATTATAATTGAAGGCTTAATAGATGGCGTAAAATGTGCCCTTCTGTCTAGAAATGGCCGTTTGCATGATATTATGCCGACAAATATTAATTATAGAGCTAACATTTGGGCCATGCGTAAATTAGGATGCACACACATCCTAGTAACCCACACCCTTAGCTCTTTGCGGGAGGATATTATGCCAGGAGACATTGTCGTACCACACGATCTTATAGATCACACAACAAGGCGAGCTCAAACGTTTTATGATGGTGCATTTGGCAGTCCTTTTGGTGTCTGTCATCTACCGATGTATCCTGCATTTTGCGAGCGTACAAGACAGCATCTTTTAGTTGCTGCCCAAGAACTTGATCTCGTCACGCACTCCAAAGCTACAGTTCTTACACTTGAAGGACCTCGCTATTCGACACTTGCTGAAAATAATATATATCGCAAATGGGGAGCAGATCTGCTGAGTATGACTTTATGTCCTGAAGCCACATTGTCCAAGGAAGCGGGCATATTATATGCCTCGATTGGGCTGGTAACCAACCTTGAGTGCTGGTGCACAAAACAACCAATTGCAACCACCCAAGAAATATTATATGTGTTTAAAAATAAAGTCGAAAAACTTCAAAAGGTACTTAGCAAAGCAATAACAAATATTTCCAAAGAGGACTGGTCTGAAGATATTTTGAAAGCCAAGGTAAAGATCCGCCTTAATAATTAATAAACATAACAGTTATTAAAACAAACTTTTACAGATATTGGTGTGCAGCAATTTTGCAAATCGAAAACACTAAAATTATAAATACAAAAAAGTCGTGCAAATAAATTTTTACTTTTTTTAAATAAATCTGTGAAGGATTCATCTAACATTATTATAATACAGGCATTTGCAAGAAGGAGCAGTAGTAGAAATGTGATTTTAAAAACCGAGACTTCGTTGAGAAATAAAACAACTTTTTATACCCGGTACTCGAAGAGTAAGGGGTATATTAGATTTGTGGGGATAACGGTTGTGTGTAACGCCCAGAAGGAGGCGTTTCCGACCCCATAAAGTATATATATTCTTGATCAGCATCAATAGACGTGTCGATATAGCCATGTCTGTCTGTCCGTCTATCCGTCTTCATTACTGCCTATATCTTAGAGACTTTTAAAGCTAGAGTAACCAAGTTTTGTATCCAGTCTCCTGTGTGATCACACTACTCCAAGTGTATTTCGAAAAATTTCGCCCCGCCCCCTTCCGCCACCACAAAGGACGAAAGTCTGTGGCATACAATTCTAATTCCATCAGAGTGTTGAATCCGGATCAGATCGAATCATTATTATAGCTACAAAAAGAAAACCATTTCGAAAAGTATCATTCCCTCTCGCTCTCTCTCACACGCGACCCCATATGCTCTGCCCATTCGTATTTCTTGACGCCTTGTTCTCAGAGACTATATGAGCTAGAGCAACCAAACTTTCTATCCAAACTCCTGTGATATCAAACCAGCACAAGTGTATTTCAAAATTTTGCCACTAAAAATACCAGATTTTTTAAAAATTCTTTAAAAAAACTACTCCATGAAAAAAAAAAAACATTCTTCAAAATTTTTAAACATCCAAATCTATCAGAAAAAGTCATTTTTGGAGACAGCGGAAAAGTCGTGTCGACTAGTGTAATTGACAAACTAATGCCAATACCTTATAATTTTGTTAGAAAAGCGTTAAAATGGAAATATAGTCAGGAAACTCCGGTAAGGCCACAGAAAAAAAACCCAACACGACCACTATATGGTTTGTTTTAGAAGGGTTTTTCAGTAGAAATTGTACAAGTTAGGGCGCCAACAATTTTTAGACTTCTAGAGCAAGCTATTCTCTGCAAGGTAGTTCCCACCTATGCGCCAAAAAAAAAAAAATATACACAATGGGTCAATCTTTTGCTATTGCTCCCAAAGATTGGGGCAGGATGCGCCGGAGAGTTGATGTGGAGAAACATTTTAATGGAGCGACGAAACTAAAACACATTTAACTGTGAATGATTATGAAAAGAATGTACCACGCCCTAAAGGAAAGAAATTTGATCCACGTTTTACAATAAAATATGTCAAACATTGAGGTGGCGATATATTGATATGCTTGACTGCTTCTCCTCTGGTGCGGCGTAGGTTCCCTTTTCGAAAAATACGAACAAACTGAACGCTGACGTGTACAAATCTATATTGCATAGAGCTATTAAAAAACGAGAGAGAACGTTGTGAGCCGCGGCAAAGGCAAAGGCCGCGGCTCTACCTTATACCCGGTACTCAGTCAGTATATACATACATACATATTTGAGCCTACGATTTATGAAATTTATTATATGTTCTCAAAAGGGACGAAAATAATATTTAAATTAAAAAAATGAATTTTTTGGAATTTGTATACATGTTTCCATTTTTGTTTACATATGCTTTGTATATCTGCGCCTTCATTTCTACATGACATGTATAACTACATTTTTGGGACGTACAAGTGTTTCCGACAGGGAGAGAGGGAAGGAGTAAGCGCTTGGCAGGCGTTGCGTAGCCACTGAAATTTAAATTTTTTCTTCTGGCCATAATATTGATCCGATCTGATCCAGATTCGGTAATCTGGTAGATATGGTAATTTTTCATGATTCTGCGTTTGGTTTTCGTTTATCTTAAAAATTGTGGATTCCACAGATTTTGGTCCTTTGTGGGGGCGGAAGGGGGCGTGTCAAATTTTTGAAATACACTTGTACTGAAGTGATATCACAGGAGCTTGGATAGAAAGTTTGGTTGCTCTGGCTCTTATAGTCTCTGAGATCTAGGCGCTCATTTAAACGAATAAGCAAAGCAGGTGGGATCGCGTGTGAGAGAGAGCGAGAGGGAATGATGACTTTCGAAATGGTTTTCTTCATTGTAGCTATAACAATGATCTAATCTGATTCAGATTCAACACTCTGATAGAAACGGTAATTTTCTATGATTCTGCGTTTTTAGTTTTCTCGTATTTTCAAAATTGTGTACGCCACAGACTTTCGTCCTTTGTGGGGGCGGAAAGGGGCGGGGCGAAATTTTTCAACACATTTGGAGTAGTGTGATCACAAAGCAGACTGGATACAAAATTTGGTTGCTCTAGCTTTAATAGTCTCTGAGATATAGGCGCAAATGAAGACGGACAGACGGACGGACGGACAGACAGACATGGCTATATCGACTCGGCTATTGATGCTGATCAAGAATATATATACTTTATGGGGTCGGAAACGCTTCCTTCTGTACGTTACACACAACCGTTATCCCCACAAATCTAATATACCCCTATACTCTTCGAGTACCGGGTATAAATATGCTTTTTCGATGGTTATTTCAGCAAAAACTGCGCAAAGCTCACATCGATGCTTTTCTGCTTGTTTGTTTTGAATATGCAGTTCTTATCTCTTATTGTTCAATTACTACAAATTCTCGTCTTCTTTGAAAACCATTTAGGGTACCCTTAGCTTAGATAAGAAATCAAAGCCGTGCTCTACGTAGAAAACTGATATACAGTTGCGAAAAATAGAATAGCACCACCACCACAAGCAACTTTTAAATAGTTGCCAAGCTCACATTTTTAACTTTAAGGAAACTTTAAGCACATTTTTAGAAATGGAAGACTCTTATAAACATATGAATATAAAAAAAATCGTCTTCCCTTTTAACGTTTTTAAGTTATTTAAGAAAATTCCTTGAAAGTGATCAAATTCAGCGAAAAAAATAATAGCACCACTTTTCAAAAATTGAATTAGTTAACTATTTTAAACGATTATTAATAAATCTATATTTATCATTTAACATTTAGTACAATGTCCTTTTTTGGCAATAACAGCTGCGTAGCGTCTTGGCATGGAATCAATCAAGTCCTGGCATCGTTTTAGGACCAGGACCCTTTAATTTATACCCAAAGTGATCCGATAGTGGCTGGCTTGGAAGTAGCAACCGCCTTCTTAACGTAGGACTACAGATTTTTGATAGGATCAGGTCAGGTGACTGAGCAGGCCACTCCAAAACGTTCACATAGTTTGCCATAACACATTCCTTTGCTTTCTTGCTGGTGTGTTTGGGGTCATAAACCTGTGAAAAGACCCATACGAACGGACTTTCATATTCTGCAAAGGGTAGCATTACTGTCCCCACGATATTCACCTACACGTGCTAATCCCTGATGGTTTTTATCCAAACTAGTGTACCTACTCCATAGTGGAAAAAACAGGCCCATACCATTACACTACACCCTCCATGCTTATCGGTTTTTGTGGTGTACTAAAGTTTGTGTTCTACTTTCCTTGGACTTTTAACGTATGATCGAGATCCTTTTCCACCAAACATAACCACTTTGGACTCATCTGAACATAGAATATTCGTCCATTGTTGGGATGTGCGATTTGCTTGTACACTGGCTAACCTCATGTGCTTAGTAATATGTCTCGCGTTTAAAAGTGGTATCTTTCTTGGGCTGCAGACTTTTATAGTATGTTGGCTAAGATATGTACTAACTTTTTGATCCATCGCATTTATTTAAAGCTCTTCTTTAAGCTCGGTAGCTGACTTAAAGGGAACCTTCTTTCCTTGACGAATCCGTCTTTTGCCATGTAGAGGGGTCAAAGATCGTTTTCGTCCGCGTGTTTCAGCCTTTTCTTCATAGTTTAAGACGTTTTTAATCATTTTATTGGAATATCATACCAATTGACCAACTTTTCTGTAAGTTTGTCCGTTTAATATCAGTTTTTTGGTCAGATCTCTCATCTCCGCAGTGCAGTGCTTTCCACGTCCCATTGTAATGATTATTATTAACTTTTATGACAGAAACAATGAAATCTTAGTCAAAACTAATGAATACGTGCCTTTTACAAAGACAATTTTGAGAAATATAGAAGCTTCACTAAGAAAATGGCTAGTGGTACTATTTTTTTTTTCGCCTAATTTGATCACTTTCAAGGAATTTTCTTAAATAACTTAAAAACGTTCAAAAGGAAGAAGATTTTTTTTATATTCATATGTTTATAATAGTCTTCCATTTCTAAAAATGTGCTTAAAGTTTCCTTAAAGTTAAAAATGTGAGCTTGGCAACTATTTAAAAGTTGCTTGTGGTGGTGGTGCTATTATTTTTTTCGCAGCTGTATGTGCATTCATGCATATTTATGTTTTGAGAGCCACAGTGTTAGTATCGTTTTAGTAAAAGTGGTAAGCAGATTGATTTAGTATGTACTCATTAATGCATCAAACCCACCGAAATATTACAAATAAATTGCATTTTTAGTTGAAAATGTTGTTGAAAGAACAGGGAAGGATCAAGGGAATGAAACTAGCCGGCATGAAAACTGGTCGATTCCCTTCACTACTGAATCGACATCGAAATACTATTTCGAAATTTTTAAAGGATCCAGACGGTTATCGTATAAATCGTCGCCTTGGCCCAGTATCAACCATTAGCAACAGTACAAAACGTCACATGCGACAGTTAGCAACTGAAGATATGATGAACTGCAACAAAAACAAAGGAGAACTCGGATTAACACTCACAAGGCAACGTGTGAGCCAAATTTTGCAAGAAAATTTTAACCTCACATATCAAAACAAAATTGGCAAACCTCGCTTAACTAAACACCATAAAGCTGCGCGACTTGCTTTTTATGAAAAACACAAGTTCTGGGACGTCGAATTTGAAAATATAACTTTTAGTGATGAAAAAAAATGTAATTTAGACGGCCCAGACGGCCATCATAAATATTGGAGAGATCCGCGTCATCCACGGGCTACTTGTTACAAAAGAACCATGGCGGTGGATCGCCTGTGGTATGGGCTGCCTTTAGTGCTAAAGGCAAGTCTCTAATATGTTTTATATCCGGCCGGATGAATGATCAAGCACATATAGAATTGGTTGATAGTGAGCTTATTCCATTTGCTAAGCATTTCCATGGTGATCAATAGACAACAATGGATTTTTTTGACACCCACAATATTCCGTTGATGAAATGGCCGGCAATGAGTCCTGACTTAAATCCGATTGAGGATCCGTGGGGCATCCTTGCAGCAAAATTTTATGCCTGTACAAGGCAGAACGATACCTTGAAGGCGTTGAAACATGCTATCGTTGCTACAAAACTTGGTAGGTTCAATGCCACGCAGGCTGCAGAAGCTGCAGGATAATAACTCCATTTATTATTAAGAGAGTTCAATTATCTTTATACTTTTTCCTTGGAAATATTTTTTCATAAGAAATATACATATGTATATTGCTGTTATACCCGTTTTCTATGTAAAATATTTTTTTTTTGTTTACGACAATTAAATTAAATTTTTCCCTGCCTTTTTTTTTTTTGTCATAGGTAAGCTTCTATTTTTCACATAACTTAAGTTTCCTACAACTGGTTGTATTGAACTTTGCAGTTTTAAAGAGCTGACAAATGCAGGTCAAACGGTTGTAACTAAGCCGTTTATTCATCGATTCTTAAAAACGATACCTTAAACGACGCCTAATTAATGTGTCTATTTAAAAGCAAAAATGTAGGCATTTAAATATTTTTTTCGACTTTTCCTGAGTTTTCAAAGTCAAAATTTCGGGAAAAAATACCGAATAAAATTATGAAATTTGAATTTGAAAGGCTTATAGCTGCATTTGTCAGCTTTTTTTAACTCAAAGTTCAATACAACCAGTTATAGGAAACTTAAGTTATGTGAAAAATAGAAGCACTACCTATGACAAAAAATACCACCTTTTTTTAAAAATTCTTTAAAAAAACTACTCCATGAAAAAAAACCATAATTCCTTAAAAAAAATTTAAATCTCTAAATCTATCAGAAAAAGTCATTTTGGGCGACAGCGGAAAAAAAATTTAATTTTGTCGAGTAGTGTTATTTAAAATTTTTATGACAGAAACAATGAAATCTTAGTCAAAACTAATGACCAACCTTCTACAAAGACAATTCGGAGTCTTCGGGGTCCTTCACTAAGAAAATGGCTAAAGGTGCTACTTTTTTTCGCCATTTTTTTAATCTTTTTTCTTAAAATCAAAAAAAAAAATATATATATAGACAAACATTTTAAGAACGGTAACGCAGTTTTTCTTAATGGGAAATAATAAACAATATAAAAAAAAATTCAAATTCAAAAAATCGCAAGATATTTCCCATTTTTTTTATCACGACCAACTGTATGTACAGTGACTCGCACCCGTGTCGATGCATTGTCACATAAAAAGTTTAAGGTGCTACAGATTTTAAAATAAGAGGAAAAAAAAAATGTTTAAACGTAAATTGGTTAATGTTTTATTACATTTAAAAAAGGAACTTTATTTGCTGCTTAAATATTGCTGTTTTGAAAATAAAATAAAAACTTAAAATAGATTGTTCGGCTTAGCGCCGGCCCACGGCAGCATAAATAGCGCATCTCTCTTAGTTATTTGTTGCTTGCTGTCGACCTGCACTCTCTATTGCAACATCGCTCTTTCTTCGTCGTTCGTCGTCCAACAAGAGCTGCGTGGGAGGCACATCTTCGGAGCAGCTTTTACTGAAAATTTTATCATCTTCGTGCGCAAACGTCATATCGCCAACTTTTCGTATCGTATTTTCTTTCGCTAAGAAAACAAATTGAATATAAACATATACACAATATACACACATACATTGAATCCAAACCCTTTTGTTTTTAATTAAATTTCGCTTATACGTTGCTGAAGAAGCTCAGTAGCTCAACATTTTTTGGTGACCCCCCGACGTAATAAACAATTACATCAATATAAACAAAAAGCCAATTATATCGTTCCCTAATTTGCATTAAACACAGTTGTTCGGTTCGGCGGTTGTGCACAAACAGTAACGGTTCTCGCGTCATCCTCTTTACCTTCTGCTTGCTGTTGTTTCGTTTGTTTCGCTGGGCTGTGTCCGTGTGTTCGAGCGCTGCGATCGATTTGAAGTTCCGTTAAAACTGTTCGAGGTTATTCACCGGCTATTGACCTCTGTGTTTGCCGTATCAAATACAAGAAATGGCTTCTGATAGCACACCCTCCATTCCTAACACTCTCAATTCCCCCGTGTCCCTCAATGCAGACCTTTCTTACTACAAGCGTAAGGTTCAAGCTATGGTAAGTGCAGCACGGAGAATTGAAAATGCCGTCGGCAAAGAGAAGATTGGTGAGCTCAAGGAGGAGGAATTGAACGTCCGCTTAAAGTCTGTATTGGACCTTGTCGTGTCTTTCAATGAGCATCATGATGCTCTGGAAAGAATCTATCTTGATGAGATCGGTAGTCCCTTAAGAGAAGAGTTTGACGAGTGCGTGGTTATGCTGGAGATCAGAATTAAGCATGAGTTGAACAAGCGGCAGCCCACAATGCTCCCTTGCTCAACAATGCGGACAGACCATGTTTCAGAAGCCCCGGCTACGGTTATAATGCAGCATCGGCATCGCCTACCGGAGTTAAAGCTTTCAGAATTCAGTGGGGGCTACTCACAGTACTCCGCCTTTTGGAGCATGTTTTCCTCGATAATCGACAAGGAGCCTGACTTGACGAATGTGCAGAAATTGCAGCATCTACGATCCTGCCTAAAAGGACCGGCTCTAGACACGATCTCGTCGTTGGAATTTTGCCACGCCAGCTATCCCATCGCTTTGGATAATAATAATAAACGGTTAATTTTTCAGGCACACGTCAATGACATTCTGGGTGTGCAGCGCGTTGAGGAGTCGTCTGTGTCTCAACTTCGGTTCTTGACAGATACCGCAATTGGCAATCTGCGAGCCTTAAAAAGTATTGGGACAAAGGAACAGATTGCTGACGTTATTATAATACACAGCCTGCTGCAGAGGATAGACAGTGCCACACAAGCCAAGTGGGAGGACACTCCGTCAATGGATAGTGTACCCACAGCCGAGCAATTCACCGAGTTTCTGGAGCAAAGATGTCAGAAGTTGGAGAATGAGGAGCACGCTAGGGCAATGTATGCGCCCGGCATTCAGGTGGGAAAAAATAAAAAAACATTTAACAACAGTAAGAGTTCCTTCGTAGCGAATGAATCGGTTGCTGTTGACTGTGTTTTTTGCAATACTATTGGCCATAGTATTTATACCTGCACCTTGTTTTTAAATCTCTCGCCTTCACTGCGCCCACTAGAGGTGAAGAAACTCAGTCTTTGCATGAATTACCTGAAGCCTGGCCATCAAATTCGCCCCTGCAGGTCCTCAACTTGTCGCCACTGTGGGATCAAACATCACACGTTATTGCATTTCAAAGACAGACGCTCGCAATCGGAGTCTGCTGTCTCGTCGTCACCGCACCCTGAAGTTCATTCACAGGCCTCAGCCACCGCCCTGATAGCTCACAATTCTTGCAATGATGTCGTACTCTTAGCCACTGCAGTGGTTTTGTTGAAAGTTCGCGCTTGACCTCTCGTGCCATGTCGGGCACTCTTGGATTCCGGGTCACAAATGCACCTCATAACATCTAGTCTCGCTCAGCAACTTAGACTAAAGAAGACCATGTCATCAGCCACAGTATCGGGTCTTGGGGACTCTAGTTTCGCATCGGAGGGCTACACAGTGTGCCTCAATCTGCAGTCGCAAGCCTCTGACTACAGTACCAGTTTCGTCGCATTGGTAGCACCCACAATCACCGAGCAGCAGCCTAGCTTTTCAGTAGACGTTTCCGACTGGAAAATTCCGCAGAACATCCCACTGGCGGATCCGCAGTTCTTCAGGCCGCAGCGTATTGACCTGCTCATTGGGGCTAGTCTCTTCTTTGACCTTCTGTGCGTTGGCCAAATCAAATTGGCAACAGGCTTGCCATCGCTTCAGAAAACTCGCCTTGTATGAGAACGCTGACTTAGCTATTTGGGCGGTCGTTGTTATCAAGTGCGGATCATATTTCGTCTGCACTTGAATATGCGCAGAGGGCACTTTGCGTTAGGCGCGCTGCGACAAAGTCGCTGCTTATGTTTGCATTCTGTTGGCATAACAACAAAGTGTTGCAGCCTTATTCATATGTATGTATATACATATGTACGCATGCTACATCTCCCTCCTTTTAAAAAATAACGTAATTTATGTAGTTATTTTAAGTGTTAATTATTTTTGTTTGTGTGGGTTTTTTTTTTTAATTTTTGTTTGTTTATAATATTTTAATATACACATTTTTTTTAATATGTATGTATGTGTAAATGTATATGCCCAGTGGACCAAAGGACGATAGTAAAACGGAACTAACATAAAATGTTCGTAAACGGACTTAGAAAAGAGCATTTTGCGGACAAAAAACTCGCGGCGATCAAAGTCTCGCAAAAGTATCGCAAACGGAGTTAAAAACGGACACGATGTGCAAGAAATAGCGAATCTCATAATAGAACATGAACGAACATGTCAAAAAGCGTCCCGTCGCGACACCGACGTTTTTTTGTGTTGCACTGCCTTTTTTCGTTTGTTTGTTCTTTTGTGATTGAAAGCAGCTGCGGACGGACATGCCCGAGTAGATTGAACTAAATAATTGGTTTAAGTGGTGTTTAAGACATAAAATCGGTAAGTAAATATTATATTGCCAAGTTTAGTGGAGGGCACAAAATATGAG
Source organism: Drosophila affinis (assembly GCA_037356375.1). Classification (NCBI taxonomy): domain Eukaryota; kingdom Metazoa; phylum Arthropoda; class Insecta; order Diptera; family Drosophilidae; genus Drosophila; species Drosophila affinis. The sequence goes on from JAZHFB010000003.1 coordinate 22,820,727, forward strand.
CTTAGGAGCAGTATTAAAACCGAACAAAATAACTATTTACACACGCTTTATTATATTCTGTACAGATCTCAGAGCTAATGATGTCAGGCGAAAAATCGTTCGAAAAATGGATTCGGAGCTCATGGCGCTCCATTCTTAATGACGAGGCGGCGCGACAGTGCCCTTGGCGTGGCACAGATACCAAAAAATGTGTTAAGGGCTTGCGGGTTACCCTAGCAATCCGAAGTAAATATTATTTTAAAATTAATATGTGTATTGTAATAAACTAAACATCGATTATTTTTTTTCAGCTGGATTTAATGAAAGAGAGTTACCCAAAAATTATTCAAGTACGCCCAAGATAGGGTTCAAAAAACCAAAAAAAAAAATTAAACTTAGTATTTAATTTTAATTTTTTTTTATATTCTTTTTTAATGTTAATTTTTCTATAATATAAATAATAAAAGCAAAAAAAACAAAAAACATTTTTCGGCTCGTTAATGATATTAGAAAAGGCTCGTAAAAGATATTAGAAAAGACTCGCAAATGATATTAGAAAAGGCTCGCAAATGATATTAGAAAAGGCTCGCAAATGATATTTGAAAAGGATCGCAAACGATATTAGAAAAGGCTCGCAAACGATATTAGAAAAGGCCCCAAAACGATCCGTTTTCGAGCTATCGAAAACGAAACTTTCACTGCCACAAACTGAGCGACCAGTGATGCATTTTTGTATCATTTTCGGATACAAAAACGATAGTTTTACACGGTTGAGTTTCGCTTTAAGCTGGGTATCCAGCACCGCGGAAACTAAAAATTACTGCCAAACTTCTTATAAAAAAAACGGGGCCAGTAATTTTTCGTTTGTTTTCCTGGAGTCAGTATCCAGCAACGTAAACGGGATCCACGAATTTTTATCGATAGTATCGATATTCACACGAATGTGGACTGTGAGAACAGCTGATAGGCGTGCCAGTAAAATATATGTGCCTATTTTTACTGGAGTCAAAGTGAAAGGTGGGGGCAAAATTTGTGCGCAAAACCAAAAAGAGATATGCAAATGTTTAAAGTGAGGAGTGGATTGCTTTAATAAAAGCAGTTGAGGCAGTATCATGTCTTTAGCGGATCACGGAAAATGAGCATTTTGACATTTTGGCGCCTCTAACTGTGCTGTACTTCTTCCTACAACAATATGTGCCGCTACCAACACAATCACTTCATCATCAGAATTACTTTTCTTCCTTTTTTAATTTTAGTTTAATTTTCAAAATTGGCGCTGTTTACAAAACACAGCTGATTCATGAGAGTGGCAAATAATTTTTTATGCTCTTGGTCATACTATTGTATTCGAGTTCCACACATCCGAAATAATGAACAGTTTCCGTGCAGTAAAATTTCGCGGTGCTGGATACAGGCCTTAACTCTCGTTTGCGATATCATTTACTAGCATTTGGTCCACTGGGTGTTTAATACTATGTGTATAAAAAAATGTATGTACATACAGCTGTGTTCATGGAAATAGCAGTGCTGCACGTCACCTCCTTCAAACTCGTTTTAGAGATATTTCTAGTCTTCCAAATTGAGCAAATGATACTTTTGTAAAAAGCCTGGAATGTAAGCATTATAAACCTGAAGAAATTTCGTTACATTTGCATTCCATCTTCTTGTTTTTCATTACTTTAGACAATTACCCATGAAATCTGCTGTTCACTGAAATAGCAGTGCGGGGATACAAATATTATTAAAAAATTAAAAACCAAACAAAAAAATTTAAAAATGTCACCATCAGAGAGATTTATTTAATTATTGAATATTTTGATAAAATAAATTTTTGGACATAGCGGTACTTTTTTTTTTGGAGCATACAAGAAATCATTGCGTGGTTCAGAAGAGGAGACCTACTAATTTGACTAAAAACTAAGGGCAGGATGCTTATAGGGATTGAAAACTAAGCTGTTTTAGACGCTCACTATTGTATTTAAGCCAAATAACTATACAAATTAGACTGAAAATCCAGTTACTATTCGAAAAATTACTATTGCAGAGGATGGCCGTCGATATTTTCGTATGCAACCCAATTCCTAGTGAGCTTTCGAAAGTGTTTTGGATCATTATCCTATTGAAAAATTCTTTTCAAAAGCATTTTTCAACTGGAATATGACTGTAATGTATTCTCAAGTACACATTTTTGTCAAATTGTTGGCAACACAAAAGTTTTAGATACTAATCCAAATGAACTGCACCTCAAAGTGCGCAGCCCAGCTACCTAACTCAGTTTTTTCAAAATTTTGTGTGTTTATCTGGTTTCCGTGAACGCCAAACATATTTTATGAAATCTATCTGAGTATATAATACCACTTTACCCTGATCAGCCCATAGTGTTTTTCGCTGTAACACAGGCCAGTCCATATGCGTTTTTGCAAACTTGAGTCGTGCTCCTATGTGTTATCAAAAACCAAACGGGTATCTTTCTTGGACTTCTTGTATTTAAATAATGTGTGATTAGTCATCTATTAACTGTCACATAACTGAAATAACGAAACAAATTTGCTTTCATATTTTTTGAAGGTACTGTAGACTTGGTCGGGCTGTAATGCTCACTTTGACCAACCTGTAAAAGCGTCGTTTTTCGCATAGTAACTGGATTTTCAGTCTAATTTGTATAGTTATTTGGCTTAAATACAATAGTGAGCGTCTAAAACAGCTTAGTTTTCAATCCCTATAAGCATCCTGCCCTTAGTTTTTAGTCAAATTAGTAGGTCTCCTCTTCTGAACCACGCAATGATTTTTTGTATGCTCCAAAAAAAAAAGTACCGCTATGTCCAAAAATTTATTTTATCAAAATATTCAATAATTAAATAAATCTCTCTGATGGTGACATTTTTAAATTTTTTTGTTTGGTTTTTAATTTTTTAATAATTATTGTATCCCCGCACTGCTATTTCAGTGAACAGCAGATTTCATGGGTAATTGTCTAAAGTAATGAAAAACAAGAAGATGGAATGCAAATGTAACGAAATTTCTTCAGGATTATAATGCTTACATTCCAGGCTTTCTAAAAAAGTATCATTTGCTCAATTTGGAAGACTAGAAATATCTCTAAAACGAGTTTGAAGGAGGTGACGTGCAGCACTGCTATTTCCATGAACACAGCTGTATGTGTTAGTATTTTATTATAAATGTTTTCTCTTTTTATAAAAGAAAAGAATTTTTCTTTCTTTTTGAGTTTCCTTTTTTAAATTCCATTTTCCTTTTTATTGTTTTGTATTATTTTGTTCGAACAATTTTCTTTGTTTATATTAAAGTTTTCAATTCAATTATTATAAAATTTTAATCTATCCTTATGTACTTTTTGTTTTTTCTTTTTAGTATCCCTAATTATTATATTATCGTTATATTCTAACTTTTCTACTGTATAGGGTCCTAAATAAGTTGGATCTAACTGATGTCCTGTTTCATTTTTAAGTAGGACTTTATCTCCTACCGATATATCTATGTTTATTACTTTATTATGTTTATTACTCGTCGCTATATAAGCGACGAGCAGACAATGCGTGGCGGTCAGCACCACTATGTCGCATATCCAGGCAAACATGGCCTACCATTGACCGGAAACGCACACTAGAGCTTTGTAAGCTCGGCAGGAAAAGGTGCAGCGTTGTCATCCGCTCCCTCACGGGGCACTGGCTGATAGGCTCCCACGCCAACAGGCTGGGAGCCCCATACAATGATTTCTGCCGAAGCTGTAGAGATGAGGAGGAGGAGGAAACGGTGGAACACCTGTTCTGCTCCTGTCCGGCTCTCAGCAGGAGAAGGCTACAATACCTGGGCATGCCCTATGTCTCAGACATTTCAGAAATGTCCAAAATCTGTCCCAGAAAGATTGCAAACTTCGTAAGAGCGTCAGGATGGGATAACTGCTGACATGTTAGGGTCTCATGAGATGGATAAGGGGAACACCTCCCGCGGTATTACAACGGGCCGAAACCGGCCTAAGTGTGACTGGCTCCTGAGGAGCTTGACAGCCGCCTTTACCTAACCTAACCTACTTTTTTATCATATAATTCCTTATTATTTCTCTGATTTTCTTCTAACATAATTCTAGCTCTTTTATATGCTATTTCCAATCTATATTTACTTTCCTTAGCATAATCATCTATATTATATAAAGGTTCTATGGTGTCTGTGCTATTAAAATGTTTTAATTAATTGTTTGTTTTACCGAAAACAAGTTCATATGGACAATAGTCATGTGCCATAGATGGGGTTGTGTTGAAACAGTAAACGAAATATTGGATCCATACGTCCCACTCAGTTTTATCAACCGATATATATGAACGTATGTATTCATTAAAAGTTTTGTGACTTCTTTCGACTGTTCCAACTGTCTGGTGGTGGTGTGCAGTTGATGTTATGTTATTTATTTATTTGTAAATACTTGCACAAATCATTTATAATAGAATTTTTGTATTCTGTTCCCATGTCCGTAATGAACGTCTTCATTGGGCCGTACTTTAGAATAAAATTCTCAAAAATCGCTTTTGCCACTGTGTTAGCACTTTTGTTTGGAATTGGAATCGTGAGTAGATATTTAGTCAGATCACAAATTAATGTGACTGCGTATTCATTTCCATTTTCAGACTTGGGTAGTGGACCAATGGTGTCTACTATAACCCTGTCAAAAGCGTGTATTGGCGTATCAGTTATTGTTAAAGGAGTTTTTATTTTTCTTGTCACTTTTGATTTTTGGCATTTTGGACATTTTCGTATGTACTCAGTAATATCTCGAGTCATACCTTTCCAATAATAATGTCTTTTGACCTTGGCCAAGGTTTTTGAGATGCCTGTGTGACCTCCTTGTATTGGATCATCATGGAACGTAGACAATAGAGCTTCTCTTTCTTTTATTGTTTCTATTTGGGTCACCGGGTTGAGTAGCGCTACTCTCAATGAAATTAATATTTTATTGCCCATATTTTTGAAATTATCGATTGAAACGTGTTCAAAGATATTTTCCCACGGTGCCACTTTGAGCTGGCTGATTTTATTTATACCGGCTTGCGTTTCAAGCCTTTGGAAAAATTGACCTAAGTCAAGAGTTCCATTGGTATATAAATCGCTAACATCATATCTTGCAGTAATTATCTTACCATGTTTAAAAAAACATAGCATATTTTTTACATGCAAGGTCACTACTTTACGTACTTCGTCATTGTTAATGACTTTATATACGTTGGGCTTAGAAGCTCTTTCTATAGATTGCCATGGCAATTCTATTTTTTCTTTTCCTGCTCAGGAATTTTGTCTACTTTGATATCTTCTAGTGACTTTCTTTATTGATCCATTTATTTGTTGTAGCTGTTGAATGGTTATTCTTGATAACGCATCCGCTACAAAATTGTCTTTACCCTTCAGATATTCGACTGTAAAATTATACTCCTCTAGTTCAAGTCTCATACGCGTAAGCTTTGAGCTTGGATTTAGCATTAAGAACAAGTATGTTAATGGTCTGTGATCTGTTTTGACATTGAAGTGTCTACCATAAATGTATGGTCTGAAATAAGTTATTGCCCAATGAATTGCTGCCAATTCTTGTTCTGTTGTACTTTTATTATGTATGTATATTATGTATGTATATACATATGTACGCATGCTACAGAGCACTTCAAACTTTCACTTTAAACTCGACACGGTCACGTATGGGACCAAGCCAGCTTCCTATCTTGCAATTCGTGCAATGTTCCAATTGGCCGAAGAAGAAAAATCGAAAAATCGCCCTATTGGCTCGGAAGTGTTGGCGTCCAATTTTTATGTCGACGATTTGATGACTGGTAAAGGATCTGTAGAGGAAGTGCGTGAGAAGATGAAGCAGACAGCCCAGTTGCTGGCTCGGCTCAATTGATTAGTGAGATACATCAACTTAAATTATTTATTGGAAGCTTCTATTGCTGGTCCGACTCCACATCTGCCTTGTCCTGCATTCGCAATGACTCATCAAGTTTTAACGTCTTCGTTGCAAATCGGGTTTCGGCCATTCAGGAGCGGACTGCTCAGATGGAATGGCGCTACGCTCCAACCGCTCAGAATCATGCGGATGTCTTGTCCAGAGGCGCTCTGCCATCTGAACTTTTGGAATCGCATCTTTGGTCCCACGGGCTAATCTTTTTTTCGAAATGAAAAACCGATGTGGCCATCTTCATCTACACAAGACCTGCCGACACTGGAGCTTCGTAAGAGAGTCCTCATTGCAGTTTGCCCATTTGTAGACCTCTCTGATGGCCGGAAAATTAACAATTCCTTCGGAAAGCTTCGGTGCACGTTTCCATACGTCTTCAAGTTTGTGAGGCGCAACAAGTCATCGGGATTAACAGTGGATGACATCGTTGGTGGCACACGGTTACTCATTCGTTCAATACAGAGAGTGCACTTATGGACTGACGGCAAGGCTTTGCGGGATGGAGAGCAGGTGCAGTCGTCGAGCTCTATTTCGTCGCTCGCACCACTTCTGGATGAACATGGATTATTACGCGTCGGTGGACGGTTGGCGAACTCATCACTTGATTTCAACGCGCGGCATCCAGTTATTCTTCCAAGGCCTCATCCCGTCACTTCAGCTGTAATTGTGCATTTTCATGAGCGGAACTTGCACGCTGGACCACGATCATTAATCGCACTAATTCGTCATAAGTATTGGCCAATTTGAGGGCGCAAAACGGTGGCAAATGTCGTAAATCGCTGCACAAGATGTTTTAAGGCCAAGCCGCGCTTACTTCAGCATGTCATGGCTGACTTGCCAAAGGAGCGTGTGAATGCAACTTGCGCCTTTGCTGTTACATGCGTGGATTTTTGTGGTCCATTATTTTACAAGAGTGAGGTGCGGACCAGACCACCCATCAAATGCTACATTTGCGTATTTATTTGTTTTGCCACCAAGGCTGTGCACTTGAAGCTTGTGCAGGATTTGTCAACGCCAGCGTTCATTAGCGCGCTCAAGCGGTTCATTTGTACTTGTGGTCAGCCAAGGGAAATTTGGTCTGATAATGCAACTAACTTCGTTGGAGCTAAGAACGAGTTGGCGAAGCTGAAGAAGCTGTTCCTCTTCGAAAAGCACCAGAAGACAGTTCAGGAGTTTTGCGTCGCAGATCACATCGCCTGGCGCTTCATTCCCCCTCGGTCTCCCCACTTTGGCGGGCTCTGGGAGGCAGCGGTGAAGACAGCCAAGCATCACTTTTACCGTTCCGCCTCCAGTTCCGTACTTTGCTTCGATGACCTGACAACCCTCGTATGCCATATAACTGCTATAGTTAACTCAAGACTGCTTCCCATTTCAGAGCATCCCTACGACTTGGACGTGCTAACACCGGCGCATTTCTTGAGTACGGCGCCGATCCTTATGTTTGCAGAGCCAGATGTAACCAGACTAAACTTCAATCGTCTTGATCGCTGGCAGCAGGTCAACTTTCTGCAGCAGACGTTTTGGTCCCGCTGGCGAGAGGAGTACCTCACCCTTCTTCAGGAGAGAGCTAAGTGGAGAACTGGGCAGCCTAGTCTCAGCGTCGGCGACGTAGTGCTCGTAAAGAACAAGAACCTGCCTCCCCTCAAGTGGCCATTGGGAAGGGTGACTAAGTAAATCGTCGGGAAGGATGGTCTTCACAGGGTAGCTGAGCTCAAAACGCCTACTGGGATTGCCACAAGGGCCGTCGCGGAGCTGTGTATGCTGCCCAAGAAGGATGTCGAAGACCCGTACACTGGGGGGAGTATGTTCGGCTTAGCGCCGGCCCACGGCAGCATAAATAGCGCATCTCTCTTAGTTATTTGTTGCTTTATGTCGACCTGCACTCTCTATCACAACATCGCCCTTTCTTCGTCGTTCGTCGTCCAACAAGAGCTGCGTGGGAGGCACATCTTCGGAGCAGCTTTTACTCAAAATTGTATTATCTTCGTGCGCAAACGTCATATCGCCAACTTTTCGTATCGTATTTTCTTTTGCTAAGAAACCAAATTGAACATAAACATAGACACAAATACACACATACATTGAATCCCAACCCTTTTGTTTTTAATTAAATTTCGCATATACTGTGCTGAAGAAGCTCAACATACATAGATCTTAAATACAAGTCCCAGCTTGAAAGATGTGGCCACAAACCATTTTTACATTAGGCGAATAAAAGGTTAAAAAGGTATTTTAATACTTAGTATGTAATCCCTTATCCTTTATTACGGCTCTTAATCTACTTTTCATGGCAGAGACCAGCTTCCGCGTGGTTTCCGAGCTTATTTTGCTCCATTCCTCCACCAGAGATTTTTTAAGGTCCTTTTTGCTAGACGTCCTGGGATTCTGGATGTTCTTCAGCGCAGTTCACAAATTTTCAATAGCATTTAATTCTGGAGACTGGGCCGGGGGAATAATCACGTGGGGGCAGTTCCAGATAAGCCAGGACTGCACTATTCCGGACGAATATTTCGGGTCATTATTCTGGTAGAACCGGAGTTCACGTGGGATTCGGAGCTTTGGTGCAAATTTTCTTTGAGAATACCCATCGTACAGTCAATAAACGCCAAGTTTCCGACGCCGGACTGCACATGCCCATACCATGACATTACATGTTTGGGATGCAGCTCATTATTGGGCTTTAGCCACACAAAATTTCTAATCTGGCTTATCTTATCTGGCTTATCTAGAACTGCCCCAAGTGATTATACCCCCAGCCCGTCTCCAGACTTAAATGCTATTAAAAATTTGTGAGCTGCGCTGAAGAACATCCAGAATCCCAGGACGTCTAGCAAAACGGACCTTAAAAAATCTCTGCCGGAGGATTGAAGCAAAATAAGCTCGGAAACCACGCGGAAGCAGGTCTCTGCCATGAATAGTAGATTAAGAGCCGTAATAAAGGATAAGGGATTACACACTAAGTATTAAAATATCTTTTTAACCTTTTATTCGCCTAATATTAAACTGGTTTGTGGCCACATCTTTCAAGCTGGGACTTGTATTTAAGATCTATTTTAAGTTTTTATTTTATTTTATTTTCAAAACAGCAATATTTAAGTAGCAAATAAAGTTCCTTTTTTAAATGTAATAAAACGTTAACCAATTTGCGTTTAAACATTTTTTGTTTTTCCTCTAGTTTTAAATCTGTAGCACCTTAAATTTTGTATGTGACAATGCATCATCGGGGGTGGGAGAGTGACTGCCACATACAAATATTTTTACATTTTTTGTTATAAACAAATAAGTAAGAAAAATAAATATTTTTTAGAGCTTTTTATGTTATTTTTTTGAATTGATCAATTTTAAATTAATTATTACTGTAAATTAGCAATACATACCATGGTCTGCAGAAATTTGTCGACCCTTCATGTTACTCCATGGTAAATTATAATTCTCTTTAAGATTGAACGGCGGATATTGGAATCGCATCGAATTTTCATGTACTTTTTATTGTAAAAACCAAAAAAATTAAAAAATTAGCTAAATGAAAAGTAGAAAACGGTAGTTTTCATCATACCAGAGAATTCATCGTGGCTTGGAGACGATAAATTTTCATACGACGCCTCATCGACTTGTTGGCTCCATGGTATATTACGCTCCTCAACCGATTTTGCTGTTAGATTTTGGTATCATTAATGTTACAAAAAGGAAGAATCGCATCGGAAAACCCAAAGCTTATATACCCTTGCAGATAAAACATTCCTATTTAAGCTTTAAATTTAACAATTTTTATTCGATCTCATTTGGCAAGCTATGAAGAACACATAAAATTAGTCTTTTTTGAATGGTTTCTTCCATCGAGTCTGTGAAGCTATGGCCTTTAAAACTCTGTATAAACAGACGGAGGGACAATATTATGTATGCATGTATGTATATCGATTCAGCAGTAAAGTAAATACATATGTAAACATATGTATGTATGTACATACAAGCATACATAACGCTTTATTCCCTGAGTTGCAATCCTATCACCAAATGAATTGTGTTCTCTGCAAGGGTATGGTATGCATGTACACATATAAAAGTCCATGACATGTTAAATTTTAATATTCTTATTTAATACTAGGTCCTTGATTATGTCTTGAACTATTAGAAGGACTAATGTATCTTTATAACTAAAATACCTGTATTTCCTGATATTTTCATCTGCAAAAAGAATTGAATGCATAATTTTAAAAATGTTCCTGCTAAGTCAATTTCAGTATAAATAAAGGTAAATGTTAAATACATGGACTACCTCTCAGAATTTAACGAAATTTTTTTTCCGGATAGACCCCGATTTATCATGAATTTTGGTAAAAAAATTTTGTGGCGGTCGCTTCTAGTTTTTTTTTTTTTAATATTTAAAGTTTAGAGTTTTTCATGCCAAAAATGGCTTGCCCGGGTCACTTGCTGTGTTGTTGATGTTGATTTTTTGTGTGGTTTTTCATGTTTTTTGTTGTCCTTTTAGTTGCTGTTGTTGTTGTTTTGGATAATTGTTATTGTTTTGGGTATTTTTTTGTGTAATTATGAGTTATTTTAACCAATAAATAAGAAAGCGATAGAAATGTGTGTTTGTATGTATATATTTGGACTGCGAAGTTAGCTATTTTATAGCAAAAATGTCTGTCAAAAATCGCGCGACTTTTTTTTTTTTTTAATTTTTCGCCTGCGGCGCTACTTTTACATTTATATAATACAGGGAGACCCACAACTACTTTTGTAGTTGCAAGTGATGTAGCTATTTTATTATGTGTAAAATGAAATATAGCTTTAATTTCAAACTAGCTATTTTATAGCTAACTTCGCAGCACAAATAAACAGAAAAAACCAACAACAACATGCCATTTTTGGCATGAAAAACTCTAAACTTTAAATATTTAAAAAAAAAAAACTAGAAGCGACCGCCACAAAATTTTTTTACCAAAATTCATGATAAATCGGGGTCTATCCAGAAAAAAAATTTCGTTAAATTCTGAGAGGTAGTCCATGTATTTAACATTTACCTAAATAAAAATGTAACAAACGTACATATATGTACATATGTAGAAGTGCACGCACGTATTTGTTTAATTTCATAAATTTAAATGAACACATATTTTTGCACATTCACATGTATATATATATATTTATAAAAAATAAAATTACCTGATCCACGCCTGACATTTGCAGCAATTTGCTACCTAAAAAAAGATACATGAAGGCCAAGTTTAAAGTATACTGTTTAAACGGTTTAAAAATAAGATTGAAGGTACCTTTTTAAAACTAAATGATGCAAAACTTAAGATTGGTATAGTTTGTTATTTAAAACTTCGGAAAAACTGATTTTTCTACTTAAAGAATCACACAATACACAGACATCACTCGCCTATCTACAAAGTGTACATATGTAGATAAAATGCTTAACGCGTCCTAAGCCGTAAATTGTTTTAGCGGCGGTGCGTCCGAGACCAGTCGTAAACCAATATGTTACGTGAATTTTTACATGGGTATAATATCGGTTCGACTACAGTGGTCCCGGTAAATACAACACTTGATTTATTTCAATAAACGTTAACTGAAGTATGACTAACTAATTGAACTGCTCATATTTTATATCGGCTGTAGAGTGTGACCAAACAAGAGGAAAACTAAGATACGTTAAACTCCATACTCAGATCCGAAAAAAGTCGATGCGATCAAAATCAGGGTAGATATTCGTCTGAAACCGATAAAACATTATGCCAGCAGAACGTTTCTATAGAGACTTATGGTATTCACTTACACATGTATTACTCAGTTTGAAGAAAGGAAAAGCCGATATATACTGGAAAAAAATGTCATGGTGTTTGTGATAATTTACTAGGCACTGCGATTAATATTGATTGATATAATTATAATAACACACAAAATATACTAAACAAGGTAGGCTTATAGAGAGGAATAAGTAGTTATTCAAAATGACAGCAGAGAGAGAGAGAGAGAGAGACTCACAAATGCGTTGTGAAAAAGAGTCTCAAAAGAGTAATGCATTTATTCTCTTGTGTCAAAACATATATATAATAATATGTAATATTAATAATATGTATATATAGTAATCTTGCATAAAATGCAATACGGCGGCGACATGTAAATAATACGCAAAAAAGTCTGAGGGAACACGAAAAAATCGTCCGCGGAGATGCTTCGCTGACAACTGCTGCAGGCAGACTGAAATTTATGTAGTTAAACACAGAGAGCGAGCGAGCCAATAAGCCTACCTTGTTTTGTATACCATGATAACACACTTCGTGTCCGTCTGTCGACAAAAACAAAAACCATTCGATCGATTAGTAGAGTTTTACGAAAACGACAAAATGGCCATCAGAAAGACCGAATCGCTTTGAAATTTGTGGTATTAATAGGAAATAAATATTCATTGATGCACTTTTATTCCGCAAAAACGGATTAATCCAATATTGCGGTGCTTTATACGTTCAGCTGCGTTCATGGAAATAGCAGTGCTGTACGTCACCTCCTTTACATTGGCATCTACCAGAGCCACAGCGACCACAAATAATACCATACTGCTTGCTTTTATACAACATATTAATTGGTCAAAGATTTTAATTAAATAACCACAAAAACTGACGGCCGAATGTGACGAAGTGTGCATGCCCTGCGGTAATACTGCATGGTCAGCTGTGGTTTGTTAACGTTTTTAAATTTTGGCGGAAGTTAAGAATTGAATTCACAGTATAGCAATGAGTTTATATATTATGGCATTTGCGGACCTTTAAGTGACGGAGGAGGACAACAGTCAGACAAAAAGAAGACAACATTAAGTAAATCCGTATCTGCGGAAACGAAATAGCAAAGGCCAATTCATTAACATTTTACAGCCACAGAATCCCATGCGTCTTTTATTGTTATTGAATCAAAATGTTTCCTCGTGTCTCGAGAGTCTCGACACTCATAATAAGTTTTTCCATTTCTTCGTCGCAATGCTGACCCAATCTTATATTTTTATTTTTTTTAGCCGTTTCCTGTCTATGCATCATCTGTTACTGTTGTATTTAATAACACATGCACGCACGAAACCTCAATATTAGCTGCATGGAAATAAAACTCAAGGGACTGTACAAAAATATCACAATTACAATGAAATGATTTCCCAGCATATATCGGCGTGTTGGCTGGGTGATCTGAATACTACTCTCAAACTGACCACAGAAAACACATTTTGCTTTAAACAATTTTTTATCGGTTTTATACAAATATCAACCCTACTTCTGTTTGCTAGCACTTTTTTCAGATCTCGGCACGGCCCTTATAGCGTGACCGAAAAGCATGCACACCTGATAATACTCGGCCGAGTATATTAATATTTGACACGTTTTGCTAGCAGAAAGTTTTTCGGACAAGGACTCAGGCTTAAAGTCTAGTATCAGTAGTCAAATTTTCAATCGACCAAATCAGGGAGAATATTTGTATGGAAACGATAAACATGTATACCTGTATTTCGTTCAATAGGAATATTTTTGCCAGCGTTTTTTAAATGTTGCCTTTGATCTTTTCAGTTTTAAAAAGCTGACAATTGCAGCTATAAATCCGACCCAGATACTTTGTAACTGCAACTTTAAGTCTGGAAGATAAACATGTATTATAGAACTTAATAACGATAGTACTTAATGACTAAATGATAGTACTTAGAGAAGCAAAATAAATGAACCAATAATACTGTAAAGCCAACGATATATACTAGAGAAACAAACATGGTATAGTCTGGGCACGAGCCGCATACAGAATTATTCTAGCTTTCGTCATCAATCGAACATGAACATTCAAATAGAACGTGACGAAAAAACAAAAAACAAGAAAACAACTGGAAAATCGAATGAGCAATTTTAAGTTGAATACTTTCATTTATTTTAGTTATAAAACATAATTTTTTTATAATAATAATATTTATTATATTATTTTAATAATATGACGCTAATAGCTTCAGTTTGCCAAGATCAAACTGGCTGGGTTGGTGAACAAATTGTCTATATTATATCTAATTTTTCCTGCTCTTGCAATAATGGCCTTTTCACACTGGGGCGATTTATTGAATTTTTCTTTTAAATGGAATATGTAAAAATGATGCCCATAGAAGCCCTGTGAATGGAAGAAGATTATGATGCGACACATCAATGATAAGTGTTTCCGTATTCTTCAAGTATTTTTTTAAAATATTGCAATTATTCGTGGTATCGACGGGGTTTCGGGGTATATTTATCGTATCAAACAATAAAATCAATTTAAATGTGAACGGCCAAACCTTTGCTGAACATTTCAATTAAAATAAGTCTAATTTCAAACAACAAAATGGTAACAAAGATGATTGCAAGGGTCCATCTAAGTCTATTGGGACGTACTGATTCCAACTTTTAAAGTGCCACTTGAAAGTTAAAGTAAGCAGCAAAAAATTTTTAATTCAGTGGAGCTAATAACACCACTCGACAAACTTCTACTTTTTTTCCGCCGTCGCCCAAAACGTTTTTTTCTGATAGATTTGGAGATTTAAAAATTTTTAAAGAACTATGTTTTTTTTCCAGGTTTAGTTTTCTAATGAATTTTTAAAAAATGTGGTATTTTTTGTCATACGTAGTGCTTCTATTTGTTGCAAAACTTAAGTTTCCCACAACTGGTTGTATTGAACTTTGCAGTTTGAAATTTGTCTAGACGGCTGCAGCTTTGCGGTTTATCCATCGATTTTTAAAAACGATACCTTAAACGACGCCTAATTCATGTGTCTATCTAAAAGCAAAAATCCAGGCATTTAAATATTTTTTTTTTCGACTTTTCCTGAGTTTTCAAAGTCGAAATTTCGGGAAAAAATACCGAATAAAATTACGAAACTTCAATTTGAAAGCTTAATATCTTCCAGACTTTAAGTTCCAGTTACCAAGTATCTGGGTCGGACTTATAGCTGCATTTGCTTTTTAGCTTCAGCTTCAGATTTTTAAAACTGCAAAGATCAATACAACCAGTTGTAGGAAACTTAAGTTATGTGAAAAATAGAAGCACTACCTATTAAAAAAATACCAAATTTTTTGAAAATTCTTAACAAGAAAAACCAAACCTGGGAAAAAAAACATTCTTTAAAAATATTTAGGCATCCAAATTGATCAGAAAAATTTATTTTGGGCGACAGCGAAAAAGTCGTGTCGACTAGTGTAATAACTTCACATACATCGGACTCCTCTTTAACAAGCTCCATAAGCCATTGGGTTCTCGCAATGAAACTCCCAAATGCATCGTTTTCCACATATATAGATAAATCGGTCATTATTTTGATAATTTGTTTTAGTACAAATAAAGCACGAAAAAAAATTCGTGTGATCTCTCCTTATTCATTGAGTTTGTTTAGATTTGCAGGCCGAGCAACTG
Source organism: Drosophila affinis (assembly GCA_037356375.1). Taxonomy (NCBI): domain Eukaryota; kingdom Metazoa; phylum Arthropoda; class Insecta; order Diptera; family Drosophilidae; genus Drosophila; species Drosophila affinis. The sequence continues at coordinate 22,836,073 of JAZHFB010000003.1, forward strand.
ACAAAATGATGCGAGAAAAGATGCTGCTTAGGTGTAAACGCCTCGCATCATATATCCGCAATTTCGAAAATGATGCTGTAGTGTAAAAAGGCCTTTAAGTGTAAAGGTCTTTATGTCGAACGCGGCAACTAAGGCGGAGATCGGTAATAAATCGAGCCTTCATGTTTCTGCATTTTTTCATCGATTATCCGTCTCCACCTATAATTTAACAAAAATGTAAACATAACAAAGAAAACACAAATTCGGCCACACTAATCATCGATCAGATGATAAGAGATTTCCATCAATGGAAAATTTGGTTGATCTAAGAACTAAGCTTTACAAATAAAATCGTAAAAAAAAGTTTCGCCATATTGGATAAATCCGTTCTTTCAGAAGAGTATGTTGCATTCGAAGGTCTTCGATAACCGAAAATCGGTGAGAAGCGAAGGGGTAATAGTCAAGAACCGGTTGGCAGGTCCAAAATTTGAGGGGTAGGCCTAGTTATTACTGGCGCCCTCTAGTCGGGGGATCCTAGAAGAAGTCGGAGAGGCCCGCGCTCTGCGATCCCGTTCGGGAGAGAAATCTCACCCACCAGCGTAGTCCCGGTGCAGATACTCCCACAGAGAGTAGTTCAAGGGCAATGGAAGAGAGTAGAGAGCGGCCGGTCACCGAGGAAAAAATATAGGGGAGACTAAGCCTAGTGGGAATAGAGACCCAAAAGATCAGTCAGCGTAAACCCAGACGGAGCTGCTGCGTTGCGCGTTGAGTGCTGGTGTTGCGCGAAAGTAAAAATTTTAAAAGTGAAAGTAGAAGTTTCCAAAGTGAGTGATATAAGGATGGAGTAGTGGCCATCAACCTTACTCTACGATAACATTGCAGAAGACTGGGATCAGGAAAAGAAGAGGATTCAGAGCTGACCAGGAGGAAAAATGAGTCCAACCCAAAATAGTCAAGTGACTAGTCAAGAGAGTCGGCTCCATACGAAGAGGGAGAAATTTTATATTTTTTTTTTTGGAAACTCATAGGGGATCGGGTCCGTTTCCTTCATCCGGATCACCCTTTTTTTTTGGGTCTCAGGAGAGTCCTCTTGTACCATCATTCCTGGCCCCAGCTCTGCTCGGGAGTGGCCGAAAGAGGAGCAAACCGAAACAATTAGAGTTCGTCAGAGGCCCCAAAGTATCACATAATTTATATTAATTTATTACAGTCACTGTCCCTATTTATTTAATTGTATTCTCCTATATGTAATAATTAATGTTATATTGATTTATAAATATTATTTGTAGGCCGAAAAGTCACCATCTAGGATAGGCAGGAAGGAATTATGTATAACCTCATAGTATTCAGATGAAAATTATAACGTTGATAATGGAAGGCTAATTGTTTGTAATGAGGGGAGGGGGAACCAACACCGCGGGAGTAAGATAACGCTGCCCATGGCAGGGAGATTCAAGACGTTGATAGGATATGAATCTCAGGCAGGGAGGGTACGTCGGAGTTAAAAAATCCACACCTCGCCAGCTCCACGTCTATTTGTGAGTCATGTAGGTCAAATGTCTAGTAGAATCCGTGTTGTAATCCCAAAAGACTGACTGATTTACCCAAAAGAAGATCACGGAACCATTGTTAAATTCTTGATTTATAGCCCAGTAACACTACGGTTGAGTTATTGAGTTTTGGGCAAAAATCGAGTTTCGTTTACATGGGAAAGCATAAGGGGACTAGAGTTGGCAAAAAAGTTGAGTTTTGGTTGCGTTTAGTTGAGTTTGTCCGCTTTTCGAATATTTCAACCCTGATCTGCCTATTGTGTAATTATCACCACTAGAAAAACAACAAAAAACATATGAGAAAAAAGGTAAACAAACAAATATATATACAAATTACTTAATATCCAATTCTATTACTAGAAACTAGATGCGTTTGGTCGCCTGAGGCCTTGAAGGTGCTATTAACTATCAACTAGCTGAAAAAATTAAAGATTTCAGTCCCTCGCATGCCGAAATTGAAAATAAAATAATATAAACTTCAGCGTCGTTATCGTCTCTTGCTCTGCCACATAGAGCATCATTAGTTCTAGGGTATTCATATTAAAAAAATTAAATAAAACAAATTTTCGTAGACAAGCACGTGCCAGCTGCCGAAACTTAATAACTCAATAACTCAACTTTGGCATAGTGTAAATCCAAATTCTGAGTTATTGAGTTACCTATCGATAAATGAGGTAACTCACTGTAGTGTAATAGCCTTTTCACACTACAGTGAGTTACCACATTTATCGATCGGTAACTCAATAACTCAGAATTTGGATTTACACTATGTCAAAGTTGAGTTATTGAGTTATTGAGTTATTGAGTTTCGGCTGCTGGCACGTGCTTGTGTACATACATTTTGTTTTATTTAATTTTAATTATATTAACGACCAAGAGTTAATGATTTTCTATGTGGCAGAGCAAGATAAGATAACAACGCTGCAATGAATGGAGTTGGCGACGATGCTTGCAGCAACTGTGGAGTATTTGGATAACCTTGGAATCCAATTTTGAAGGAAAATTTCCGCAGGGAAATGGCACGGCTGCAATTGCAACTATGTTGATTTTTGTCTATATGTATATGTACATTACATGTGTACCAAAATTAAACTTTTTTAAATGCGCAATTGTTTATAACAATTTAATTATATTTATTTATAATAATTCAATTTAGCGTTTGGCTAAGTTTTTTAGACCGAATTTTGAAAATCGACCACTTTGTTCATATGGTTTTTAATAATAGAATTGGTTTAAGGTATTGGTTTTAACAATTGTATGTACCTTTTTCCCCAGCCATATTGTTTACGCGCCAAATTTTAAATATTGAGCTGCCAATTTTTGTTGTAACTAGTGGTGATAGTTCTACGATAGGCAGATCAGGGTTGAAATATTCGAAAAATCGGACAAACTCAACTAAACGCAACCAAAACTCAACTTTTTTGCCACCTCTAGGTCCCATATGCTTCCCCATGTAAACGAAACTCGAGTTTTGCCCGAAACTCAATAACTCAACCGTAGTGTAAAAAGGCTATTATATGTATACTTGCCCTTTTATTTTCTCAGTTAAAGTTTTAACGCGCAACAAATTAAATTTTAATCGCCTTTTTTGTTGTTCTTATTGGTGGTAGTTTTGCTGATAGTACGAAAATGTGCTGTTAAGTGCAGAAACAATCGAATACAACGAACGCACAACTTTTTGCTAACACTTGGGCCCTATGCCTGATCTTATAAAAAGAATCAGGACGCTACCTCAGTGTTAACGTCACATTAGTTTGCTAGCAGAAATTTCTTATCGGTTTCATACGAATATCAGCTCTGATTCTGCTTGCGAATAGTTTGTACGAAACTGAGTACTAGGCTTTATATATTTAATATATATATATACCATATATTATCAGTTCGAATCATGGAACCAAACAATTGAGATTAAAAATACCATATTTAATTTGTTAAATATTTTTTTTATTGGGTTGGCAATACTGGACTGAAGGAACAATTTTTTTTTAATAAACAGTTTCACCATTACTCATATACAAATATACGTCTTATCCGATATCCACGATATTTTAAGCAAATTCAAATTCTTTAACGAATACCCGTAATAACGCACTGACTGCACATTTTTTAACACTTAAAACTAAATTTCATGCAGGGTTGTATGAGGAATGAATGGTAGTGGAATGTCATTAACTTTACTTAGAATGTCGATATAAAGTAGGAAGAAGAAGGAAAGTTAGCCACCTCATCGTTGTCATTCATCAAGCTATTTATATTGAAATTCACGACATGGGAAAAGCAACGTTTTTTTATTTTTTATTCATTGGATATGTTTGGCCAATTAATAGTGTTATGTTTAACCTAGCGCCAAACACACAAAAGTGCCTCAAAGAAGATATCCAGGCAAATCAATTGGTAATGGGTGAATACGAAGTTTCCGATGTGCCCGGCCAAATCATCGACTATGTTGTAAGTTTGCTTATTATTATTTAAAACGAAGTCAAAACAAAAATTCATAACAAATCAGGCCCGTGACACAAAAGGACATATATTGTCACAAAAGGAGCACATTACCAAAGGGAAATTCAGTTTTATGTCAGAAGTATATGACGCCTACGAAATATGCTTCATCTCAAAAGTACCACCACGTATGTTAAAACAATTCAATCTACTCAGAAATATTGTACAATAAATATTACAGATCAAAGGGGAATTCCGCAAGAGGTGTCGCTGGTGACAAAAAAAGGCGTGGAAACGAAAAGCTACGAGGGTGTAAGTTACTGATTTTTTTAATGAGTAGCACGCTCAGATTTAATCTTGTATTACATATATAGATTGGTGAAGCTTCCAAACTAAAACCTCTTGAAGTTGACCTTAAACGCTTGGAAGACCTTTCCGATTCCATAGTACGGGATTTTATTCTAATGCGCAAACGGGAGGAAGAAATGCGTGACACAAATGGTAAAACTGAAAACATGCTTAAACAGCAAAATATTATATTACTTTTTTTATTGCAGAAAAAACCAATAGTCGAGTTCTTTTCTTCAGCATTTTCAGCATGTGCTGTTTGCTTGGTTTGGCTACGTGGCAGGTCCTGTATCTTCGCAGATATTTTAAAGCAAAAAAACTTATTGAATAGTTTCATACATGAATCATCTATTAACTTTCGTTTAAAATAAATTCAAGAATTAACAAACTACAAATGTTTATATATTTTAAATATTCCCAGCGCTCCATTTGAAACACATAATTTAAGATGGACGAATTTAACATACAGTGGCGGGTATGCTGAGATACATGTTCACTTTTAAATTTCAAAATTTAATTAAAAAAATTTAAAAGAGATCGACTTTAAGACTAGTATTTTATAAAAAGTGAATTTTGCACGCTTGGAATTTTTTAATTTCTCGGCTTTTAGCAGGCCAGTGTATTAAATGAAAAATTGCTTTTTCACAATTTTGGACGTGTGCTTCTGGTTACCATCTTGCTGAAAAGTTATTCCGATATGGGGTAGACGCATTTGTCTCAAACATTTTTTTTTTGCAAAATATGAAGATAACAGTCTTTTATTATTCCATTGACATTAAAAAATGGGCTAACAGTCCAGAGTGAAGGGCGCGCGAAGAGGATCGGCCTGACAAATCGCAATTAAACACAAAATATCAGCTTGACAAAAATGTTGCTACGCGTCTTAAATTTAGCAAGGAGCAGAAGAACTCGAGCATGGAAGATTGGAAGAAGTTAATTAAGTCAGATGAGACCAATATAAACCGCTTTTAGTGTGATAGCAATGAGTACTACTGGCACCGCTGCCAAAGTGACAAGCTGAAAAATCATCAGGTCAACGAAGCATGGAGGAGAAAGTCTGATGGTGTGATGCGTCTCCCCGTGGTAGAACGTTGCCACATTGTTTAAAATCTATAGAGAATATTATATATATATAATTAAAACTAAAGAATATATAAAAACAAAAATCACAAAGATTGACTAATTTGTGAAGATATCGAAAGCGTTTAAACGGAAAAGTGATGACCATGTATCCATGCGTGCTTGCAATTGTACATAAGTACAATCAACTGGGACAGTCGAAACAAATACTTCACGTAATTTATTCAAACGGTTGTTTCCTTTAGTAGCAGTACATTATCATTGTCAGGACTTTTGTAATCTTCATTTTTGCTAGAAAGAATACCATTCTTGTCTTGCAATATTTTAGTCGGACTGGTGGAGACGGGCTTCATACGAATGTAATGCGAATTGACAAGCAAACTTTTTGAAGAACAACGAGAATCGACGTTTGATTGTTCCATCCAAAGACTATCATCATTCAAGATTTGATGCTCTAAAACCTTCACCGATTCCGGAAGATAAGGGATATACGATGAGCCTATAATAGAAAAAAAGTAGATTAAAAACTGAAATGCTTTAAATACCAGTCAGTAAAAACAGTACTTTAATTCTATATTAGACTATCCTTCGCCTTTGACCGCGGCTCCGGCTACCTTTGAGCAGCTCTAGAATTCTACAAAGACAGTGTACCGGACCGAAAACTACGTCGTTTCTGCACCTCTGTATTTTTTGTACGATTCTAGGACACAGACGAGTTAAACAAAGCCGTGTAGGAAGCGGTCAGAGACGAAGCATAGGCGAATAGAATAGGGCGGAAAAACGCCGCCAAAGAAAAGCTTTTTGGTGTGACATGCAATATCTTGGTATTCTTTAGCCTATGCTATAATTAAAAGCCTAACATGTACGTTACATGTACATGTTACATCAATAAAGTTTAGGCACACCATAATCCTCAAAGTTACTTTTAGCATAAGCTTTAATACAAATAATTTTGTTGGATCTAACTTAGTATATTTGTTAACGCGTTTGAACGATTTGATAATATAAAAGAAATGTTAATGACATTTAATTTAGGCTAACAATTAATCTTCACATAAATATACAATATAGGAGAACGGAGTATATTTTTATACTTTCCTTTTTATTTCATTTGGTAAGGGATTTGTCAAATTGTTTTCTTAGTTGTTCTCTATTTTAAATAATTTAATAAATCTTAAAATTAATTGTATTATTTTCGCTTTTGCTGATTTTTTTTGATACGGATGGATGAGCCTAGGCTTTTTTAATTCATTACATGCAAATTATATTAATGGTTTAGAGCACAGATATGCAAATATTCGGAAATGATACATAATAATATTACTAATTAAAAAGTTAAAATAATGTAGACGATTTTTAAGGTATATTTATTGTACATGTTTATTTTCTTAAATGGATCAGCTAAAAATAAAAAATAGTTTTGGATATTATATTAAATAAAATTAGTTGTCAAATGAATGTATTCAAAAACGGTTTTTGTAGAATCGATATACATATTTAAAATACTTATAGATGCCAACAGAAAAATAACTTTCAATTTGTTGCTATAATGATTTTTCCATCACAGCAAAACTCACTATGGCCATAAGGTCGACTTTTTTGAATAATCTGTAAAAAACTTCAGAAACTTCAGAAAATAAAAACTGTCAGTTGAAAATTAAAAATGTTAGACCTGTTCAACCATATTTATTTTATATCTGTTAAATCTATATTTGTCTCAACATAATACATATGAAATAAATATAATAGATTAAAATTAATTAAAAAACGGGAATATATTTAATGAAATTATTAATTCCTTAATGTAGTTTTTTTATTTACCTATAATAAAATTAAGTATCGTCGATATGTTCTTTCGACTTTTTGAAGAAGTGGAGGATGTATTATTTAAAAAAAGGTATTTATTTATTTTCGAATCAATTTCAAAACCCAATTTTTCTTGAAATCAAAGTCAAGCTTAATAGCTTCATTTTTCAAATTAGAGTATTTCCATTCAGTAGCCGTTTTAATTTTATAGACATAGCTATTAAAATTCTAGGACTGATGGCGAAAAATCAGAAGCTTAAAAATAAATATTAAATGGTTTTACTGTATTTAAAAAGCAAATTGTACTGTAGACAGAAAATGTGTAGATTTTCCTATTTTTTTTTTTTTTTTGTGTTGGGGAATATATATAAAAATATAAAAGAACGAATAGCTTTTTTGTAATATTAATTGTGTTTAAAACTAATAAAAAATACATTGTCATTGAACAAGAGATATTCTTCAACAGGAGAGGTGACCTTGAATACTTTTTTTTTAACAAAATGATTTAATAAAAAAAAAACTGGTTTTAACTAATATTACAACACATAGGGATAGCAATTGTGGTGCGTCTGGTGCGAGATGGATAATCACTTGAGGAAAACGCGTTTTTAACATTTTCAACATCACCTTCCCGAACAAAAGCGTTATTATCCCCCAAAGAACGTTTTGATAACTTCTCTAATTTTTTTAACCTAGATTTCAATTGGTCAGGAGTTACAGTCCCTTTCGGTGGTTTTTTTAAGTCAAGATTGGTTGATATTGCTAGTTTTTCAGGGTCCAATTTGGTATTTTCATTTTCAAAATATATGTCTTGTGACAGTCTAGGATCAAACGGATTGCGAATTTGGTTTGAGATTGACGTACATCTGCTTGTCATCTCAGGATGAGGTGAGTGGGACTCATTGCTTTCTGGAGTATATGGATCGTCATGACCATGTTCAATATCTGTATTGAGATGCTGTTGATCGATAGTGCTGATTATTGTGTCTTGGGCGAGCAGAAGGCGCTCCGAGAAAAACTTGTGTTGCTTTATATTACGACATACGACGCAATTTATTTCATCAGTTCTTTTCATTTGATCGTCAAATTGCAAACTTTTACTAGATAATTGTGCACATAAGCTCACGCTGGTATTATCAGAGTCAATTACATTAATAGTTATATTCGGAAAAGTAGAGGAAGTATTTCCTTCATCACTTTGATTTACTTTTAAGGAGTCGACTACATTACGTACATCGGTTACATTTGTAAGGTTTGCACTGCTAGGTATGTTTTTACATGCGCATACCATTTCCCCAAATAATTTATTGGAATAGGAACATGTATTTTTGACTGTGGGTAGAGGTGATGTTGGGCTGTTTACGATTTTTTCATAAGTTTGTGTATAGGTGCAAGCACAAGATCTACAAGTACCTTTGTTTGGCTTTAGATGGACACTTAAGTAAATAGGCTACATGATAAAAGAGAAGAGATAATAATTATTAGACCGATTAAAAATGATGTGTAAAAATTACGTGCGACATTGATTTTGTACTTTGCACGAGACAAATATTAGGTTGTAGGTCTACTTGACTGTATCACACCACTTTCTTAGAGTTCGCGACATACCAACACCATCTTTTTTAAAAGTTTAAAAACTGCGAATCACTGAACTCTTAGTTTTATAAACTGTACACGGGAAATAAAATTGTTAAAAATTGCCAAATTTAAGAAACGTAAAAATGGCAGAAAATTTCAAGGCCGCTGCTGTACTTTTTACCCGGTACTCATTCAGTACATATCTATGTGAACTTACGATTTACATATGTAATTTATCATATGTTAACATGTTCGCAAAAAGGATAAATTGAATTTTTTCCAGAGGAAAATTAAAAAAAAATAAGTTAAACCCTTTCGGAGATTTTTATATATTAGATGCTATCTGTTTCCATTTTTATTTAAATATGTTTTTTACACTTGTCTTATTTACATGTCTACACCTAAAACTTTACATATATACGGCTTGAGAAGTGTGTGCGAGAGAGAGAGAGAGAGAGAGAGAGAGAGAGAGAGAATGAAAAAGCGCTTGGAAGGCGTTGCGTAGCCACTAAAATTTCATTTGACCCTTCTGGTTCTTAATGATCTGACCTGATCCAAATTCGGTAATCTGATAGAAACGGTCATTCTCCATGATTCTGCGTTTTTGGTTTTCTCGTGTCTTAAAAATCCGTACTTTTTACTTTTTTTTCTATTTCACAGATTTTCGTACTTTCTGGGGTTGGAAGTGTGCTTGGCAAAATTTTAAGATACATTTGTATTGAAGTGATATCAGAAGCTTGGATATAAAGTTTGTTTGATCTAGTTCTTATAGACTCTAAGATCTAGGCCCCCATCTGCACGAGTGAGCAAAGTACACAGGGTGGGTGTGAGAAGAGCAAGAAGGAACGATGCCTTTCGAAATGGTTTTCTTCATTGTGGCTATGTTAATGATCTGATCCAGATTCAACACTCTGATAGAAAAGGAATTCTCGAATCTTTAAAATTGTGCATGTTACAGACGCTCATGAAGACGGACGGACGGACAGACAGACATGGCTACATCGACTCGGCTTTTGATGCTGATCAAGAAGATCTACATACTTAAAGGGGCCGGAAATGCTTCCTTCTGGGCTCTTAGAGTATCGGGTATAATTAGATGAAAAATCATACAATTCTAGTTTCAACTCATACATTTTCTGGATATCAGCGCTGTAGGCGCCGGGTCAAAATTATAAAAACGCGTTTTGTGAATTAAAAGAATATTTTGAGGTGATATATCAAATAAAAAGTATAGTGATGTGAGATATTCAATAAGACCTGCAACCCAATTTTTTTGTCTCGTACAAAGTACAATCCAAAAGTTTTACTTTCTCGCACTGTGTTATTTATTTTAAACTTTAAGTATATATTATGCGGTATCTTGTGAAAATCTTTAAATACCAACCAATTTAACAAAAATTTTAATATTCCGTTCAAAACTAATATCTTCAAAAGTTAAAGAAACTTAATTTATCATTTAAAAAACCCGAGTTTTACAAGAAAAATGTTTTCTGTTTACGCTTCCGAAAAGATCAGAAGTCTCAGTCAAAGCAGAATCAGAAAACGAAAGAGAGAGAAAGTCGTCAAAATGAAAACTGACTTCGGCTGCAGCAGAATAAACCTTGTCAGGCTTTCTTTTTTTCCTCGTTAATTACTATCGACAGTTTATTTTTACTTCGTGAAAATATCGTTTTCTACGAGTTCTTTGGTTTTAAACTACATCGATTAATTATGTAGTTTTATTAAGTCTATATACTATACATTTGTAGAAAAAAATGTGAGTGTAAGCGGCTATTTGCGCAAAGCGTGAATCAAATTGCATGCGGTTTTTTTTAATGTCTAAAAAATCTTAAATATGAGACAAAAATGTTTACTTGAACGTCTTTTTTATTTAGGAAGCAGCGAATCGAGCTGGTCTGCCAGTTACATATAAAAACATACATATAAAGAGGGGAATATTGTGAGCTACTTCATACCCGATTCTCAGTCAGTAAATGTTAGGTATTTGAACTAACGTCTTATTTTTAATTTAAGTCCGAACTGACAACGCTTACAATATATTAAACAGCATAAGAGATAAGTACCTTAAGAAACACTAAAGAAGAAGAGAAATGTAAACTGAAGAAGCGAATGGAAGAGAAAGCCAAAGATAAGAATAGAGGACACAGTTATGTACAAACCCTCGTGCAAAAGACTTTACATTAATGGCGACGAGATAAAAAGTCTGATTTTATTAAAACAAAAAATCGTGTAATTCAATTAAATCAGACGCATAGTCATTTAATAACCAACATGGCAAACAAGTGTATTACTGTCTCAATTTACTCGGAAGCCATCAATGTGCCTGAATTCTTACCAAAGTCCACATTGTGGCTCATTTGGAAAGAACGCCTGGGGATTGTTGTTACTGAACTCAATTATACGGACTCAATTGCTTTGCTGTTATAGTTTCAGATCGACGCTCGAAGATGGCGTTAGTCATTCCTACGACGAAGTTGTTACAAACGAAGGAATCTAAATTAGTGCCACCACCACGGCGCAGTACCTCGGTACACAGGCAATTGCCTGATCATTATTTGCCGAAGTATTAAGGAAAGCGAGGATGGGTGTGCGGACGTTCTACGTTAACTATTTACGAAGCTGTAGAACTGTTTAGGGTCCTTCTTCATGTTGTCGTCCGTACAATTGAGTTCAGTAAAAACAAGGAAAGCATTAATATGTGAAACCATGCTGGCGGCAAAAACTTTGGTTCAAGTACACAACTACGGAGCCAATCAAAAGACGCAGCTAACTACGTCAACCGGGGCAAGCAGCGACCAACCAAAACGGGTGACGAAGCCACAAATCGAATGACTGCAAATACAAAGACTGCCAGTGCCACATCTGCAAGAAGACGGGCACCTACTTGGCATCAATATGTAGATCCAAACAGGAAAGGGAAAGAAATGTAAATCATGTATTAGTTTCCAATTCAAATTAAAGAGCAAACGTTGACCCATATTGTCATCACAGTATTTTCAGTGTAATCAACAATGGTAATACTACTGCAGACGAAATGTACACACTGCCGGTTCAAATATAAGGTGTAAATGTAATGGCAACTTGTGATCCTAGGGCACCGTGTGCTCTGTTTTCAACAAGCCTATTACATAAAATTAATGTGTAAGTAAGGTTCCATACGTGGACTTTAATCGCGATCGTAAGTATTTAAATCAAGGGTGAGTTTGATGCACCAATTACGTTTCGCAGCACAACCAAAATCATTGCCGTAGTTATATCCCAGACCAGTAACCCAGCCTTGTTGGTAAGATCGTTCTTAAGAGCGTTTAATTTTGAACTTTGTCGCATAATTTTGTACATAAATGTTACTGAACAAATTAAAAACGAATTTGCAGAAGTTTTTCGTGAAGGTTTTGGATAATTTGTATGTCTCAAAATTTCATTGCTACGCTTACCAAGGTATGTTGGAATTTATTGACGATACTGAGTGGGAAAAGCCACTGTTACCGATATTAAAACCTGATGACGACATCCGAGTATGCGCCGACGTATACTCTTATAAAGTTTCTATGTGACTTCAAGTCCCAATCACTTCGTATAGAAGATATCTTTGCAGCATTCCAAGGAGGCGAGCTATTTACTAAGCTCGATTTTATCTCAACTTTTAAGTACCTGGAGCACTCATATAGGCATCTTAAAAGTAAAACGGTTACCATTCGGGATCAAAATAGCAGCTTCAATTTTTCAAAAGACAATCGTAAATGTATTGAGAGCATAGCTCGCAAATAACTGTTGACCGTTTGTTTTGCTTACGCTCTGCTGCGACAACAACCGAAAAAAATAATGCAGCCTCGTTCTTTCTCTGAGCAGCAGACTTCGTTTCTTTTCGTTTCGGTTTTCTGTTGAGCGCTTTACGTTGAACTGTTCGTGGGACGCTCTATTACACTACTCAAAATTCAACTCTTTTTTTCCGCTGTCGCCCAAAATGACTTTTCCTGATAGATTTGGAGATTTAAATTTTTTTTTAAGAACTATGATATTTGTTTTCCAGATTTAGTTTTTTAGTGGTAGATTCTATTCTTCACATAACTTTATCTTTCAGACGTTACACTGCAGCTACGAAGTGTCTGGGTCGGATTTATAGCTGCATTTGTCAGCTTTTCTAAACTGCAAAGTTTAATACAACCAGTTGTAAGTTAAGTTGTTAAGTTATGTCAAAAATAGAAACACTAACTCTATAGAAAAATTCTAAATTTTGAAAAAATTTAAAAAAAAAAACTAAAAATCCATATCTATCAGAAAAAGGATATCTATCGACAGAGGAAATATCGTGTTGACTAGTGTTACCGAACATCGCACAATGAGTGATGTTCGCACAGAGAGACTCACTAAAAGTCAACCCAAACGGTCTTTTCAATAATTTGTCTTCTTTTCGATGCACTTTAGATTACATTTTCACGTTACATTTTCTTGAAATTTTAAACATGAATTTGTTATATTTCAAACTAATTTTTTGATTATAAAATGAATAGTTTCCTTACAATTAATTTATTTTAAATTAAGCTTAACAACTAATAACGAGTTTAGGTTTTGTGTGGCCAATACTAAAGTGTGATTTTAGCATTACACTTCTAAAAAAATTAAATATGTCTTTGTTTAGTCGAAATTGTTTAGTCGAAATACATTTTGTCGAAATTCTCGACCTACGATCCATCGAAATTCACAAAGCAAAGTGACGCGTAGAAAATTCGAGACACACATACATACATTCGCAAAACATTTTGAATCGTCGTTCGAGAGCGGCAAACGGTCTTGAGCAGAGCAAAAGAGACCGGACAAAAACTGCTCGTCGGTTGCGGTTGGTACTGAATGCACCGAACCCAACTAACGTTTCAGAACTTAGTGCGTTCACGGGTATGGTGAATTATTACTCTACATTTATTGATACATTGTCTCAGACAATGTATCCACTGTATCAGTTGTTGCAAAAACACACTAAGTTCTTATGGAATTCAGATTGTGAGAGTGCGTATAAGAAAATTAAGAATGAGATAGCATCAGACATGGTTCATTTTAACTCTGATTTAGATGTTGTGCTTACAACAGATTTAAAAATAGTGCACTAAAATCTATTGTTTTAGTTTCAAGGGCACTACAGAAAAGTGAGAAGAAGTCTAGTACAACTCGTAGAACAGGAAGCATTGGTTATTATATTTTCCGTTACAAACTTAAAGCAGAAAAGTAAAGCTCACAAACCACTTCTTGCTATTTTTGGAAAACAAAAAGGACATTATCTTCATGACATTATCTAGAATGCAACGATGGGCGTTACCTTTATCAAGATTCCACTATCATAGTAAATATGTAAAAGGTCAAATAAAGCCGATCACTTGTCGAGGGTCCTCAAGTTAGGGTTCCATAAATAAAAAACGTAGAAATTACTTAATTAATTGCAATCTACAACGGACCTACACCCAGAGACAAAAAAAAGCCGCACTCCGAAATTTCATGCATTTTTGACTTCTCCAGCGTGGGGTTTCCACAAATGTTATTCGATAATAGAAGTTTTCATTTTTTTCAGTCAATAAATCAATTTCTAACAAAAGTGCATACTAGGTTTACTATGGGATAAATTCATATAATTAAAAATAAATATTTATTTCAAGCACATCTTTCTGAACGGTCATTTAGTATTGACACCAAACACAGGAAAGAAATTTAGTAAAATTATAAAATCGATTTGTGCAGCAAAAACAACATTTTTTCCAATAGGTTATTTCATTTTCTATAGTCTAATAATAAACAAACATATTTCAGAAGTTTTGTTTTTAAGATATATATTAATGAAAAATAACCAGAACGTCAGAGAATCTCTTACAGTGCGCGCACGATTAGGGATTAGGGATTCTGTTTTATATTTAGATATGCATCCCCATATAATAATATAATGATAATGCTTCACTCTGTCAATGCAGCCATTTTCGGAATAGCGTTAACCTTTTCTGCGGCGAACTGTGCGGAAACCATCGGGTCTAATGAGGTTAAATTTTGACTCATCCGAGAATATGATTCGTGACCACTCAGATTCACCCCAATTTGCTTTTTCTTAGCCGAATTTAGGCGTGATTTCTTCATTCGAATATTAAGAAGTATCTTTTTGGCAGGTGTCCTTACCATTAATCTCATCTCCTTTAAACGACGTTGTATAGTTCAAGCTAAAATTTCTTTCGCAAATCGTTGCTGAACGAAAAAAAAAGCTATCTTTACAGCATTTTTGAATCGATTATGTCGGTTCGTTTTCTTAATAATCCGATTTTCCCGGGCATTTGTACACTTTTTGTTCCCGATCCTCGAAGCTGCCAGATGAAGAGTACCCCGTAATCAAACAGAAAGAGTGCGAGCTCTCAGTTGAATATGGTTGCAATTTTTGAGGCTATCGCACTCCAATTCCAAAATACTTGGAAGAGAAAGCTCTTGAGTACCTACATTCTTCACACAGTAAAGTCAAAAGCCATGGCTAGATCATATATATGGTGGCCTGGCATAGATAAAGACATGGAAAAACTTAAAGTGCGATTGATGCTAACATTTGCACTAAAGTCCAAACAAAAGTGCACTGATACCGTGGTATCCGAACAGAATCTGTTTGGCAACGCATTTACATGGACTTTGCAGGTCCAATTAATAATAATAAACATTTTTTTGTGGTTATAGACTCATTTTCAAAATGGCCAAAGGCCCTTATCACTTCTGATATCACCTCACATTTCACCATTTGCAAACTAAGAGAACTTTTTTGCAGATCTGGATTAGTTCGTACTTTAGGCAGCGATAATTGTCGTTAGTTCTCATCATATGAGTTTGGGCGATTCATGAAAATAAATAATGTAGATCATATCCTCACTGCCCCAAAGCATCCATCCACAAATGGCCAGGCTGAAATATTTGTAAAGACAAAGAAATCCACTTATGCTTCACTAAAAGGAGAGCTAGAGCTAGTTGGTTAACTGCGACAACTGCTAAACAACAAGCAAAGCGAACGTATGAATGTACTCTCTCAAACCAATCGAGTGATAAAACGTTATACCCATGGTGTGGTGAATACACCACCTTATTACTTATTTCACCATGGTTATAGCGATCAAATAAGAGACACTCAAAATACAGTTGAGGATTCTGAGAGCACGGCACGATTAAAGGCATCATTCTAGTGTGGCAGTGTGGACACGTAGACAGTTGACGAGACTATAGTAACGCCTAAGACGACCTTAACACCGCGTATTGGTGGTACAGTATGTAAGCCTTCACAAATTTCTATTTTTATCCTGGAAAGGGTAGCGGTATTTGAACTTACGTCTTATTTTCAATTTAAACCCTAACTGACAACGCTTGAAATATGTTAGACAACACTAGAGATAAGTACGTTAAGCTGAAGAAGCGACTGGAAGAGAAAAGACAAAGGAGAGAATAAGGAACAGAGTTACATATGTACAAAGCTTCGTGCAAAAGACATTACAGTAAGTATGTAAGCTTACGATTTATGTAATTTATACAATACATTTTATCGTTTTGTAACGCTGTTCTTAAAAGCGACAAATAGCATTTGAGACAAAACAAAATTTAAAAAAAACGAAGATGAACGTTGCTTTTTACTGTTAACAAATGTTCCTTACATATGTCTTCACTATAATTCTACATCTACATCTTTACATATAACCTCATCGTGGAAGAGTGTGTGAGAGAGAGAGGGAGAATTCATAATATGAACGAATCTCGACGACTAATAGCATTTATAGGAAAAATATATATATATACATAGGTAGCAAAAATAAGAAATATAATAATTTGTACGACTGCGGTTGAACAGCAACAAATGATGTTGCAAATATTGATAGTGGCGTTCGACAAATAAATGAATTCGATGAGGAATAATTTTTTGCAAAAAAAAGGGGGGGAAAGTTGTAATTAAATTTCAATCCAAGTAAAATCCAAATATTTTCTAGAAGCGGTACGGAACTTTTTGTATTCAACATAGTCTTCCAAATGTATTCCATTTCAATTTACTTTTTATATAGATTTGCGTATGTGAATATTAAAATTCGATACTTGCACAACAGCGTATTGGAGGAAAAACACAACAGCTTCATTAAACAGATAAAAATAAAAAATCTTTTTATTTATTCGTCGTCTTCTTCTGAATAATTTATAGCATATCTAGGTGAAAATTGAGCGTCTGCGATTGAAAAGCCTCCTCGCCATCTGCGAGAGAATATCAGTTATTCTTCCATTTTTTCGTTGTGAATGACAATTTTTCAGAATTGTAAATGAAAACCATCGGCTAAATATTGCATAAAAACGTCCGGTTTAAGAACATCCAAACCGGACATATAACAGAAATTTCGGAACGGCAAATCTTACGGACCATCGTTGAAATGGATGGACGCATGTGGGAACAGGCTATAAGCGGCTTATTTGTCAACAGATGGGGAGGTCTCTTCGACGGGGTCGGTCTATTAGGATGTGCATTACGCATGGCTTGATAATTTGCTTTCACCTTTAACAGAGCCTTCATTTAAAGGCCTCTATCTAGCACTGCGGAAAATTACTGACAGAAATCTGTTATTTATTTTGTTTGTGTGGAACGTACTAAAATTGTGTGATCAAGAACCTAAAACGTGATTGGTCACTCTCATGATTCAGCGCAAACGTAGGCGCCAAAATGTCAAAATTATTAAAATGCTTATTTTCCGTGATCCACCTTAGACATGGTCTTCCCTCAACTGCTTTTATAAAAGCAATCTTCTCCTAACGTTGAAAATTTGTATCTCTCTTGTTTGATTTTCGCACAGTTTTTGCCTCCATTTTTCACTTTTACTTCAGTAATAATAGGAACAAATACAGTGGCGAGCATGCATGGATACATGTTCATCACTTTTCAGTTTAAACGCCTGTAAAATCTTCAAAAATGACTCAATCCTTGTGATTTTTTTGTTATATATTCCTTAATTACACTACTCGACAAATTTCAACTTTTTTTTTCCGCTGTCTCCAAAAATGACTTTTTCTAATAGATTGGGAGATTTAAAATTTTTTTAAGAATTATGTTTTTTTTTCATGGAGTAGTTTTTTTTTTAAGAATTTTTAAAAAATCTGGTATTTTTTGTCATAGGTAGTGCTTCTATTTTTCACATAACTCTCGTTTCATACAACTGGTTGTATTGAACTTTGCAGTTAAAAAATGCTGATAAATGCAGCTATAAATCCGACTCAGACACTTTGTAGCAAAAACTTAACGTCTGGCAGATATTAAGCTTCCAAATTGAAATTTCATCATTTTTTTCGGTATTTTTTACCCGAAATTTTGACTTTGAAACTTCTGGAAAAATCGAAAAAAAAAAATAAATGAATGCCTTGATTTTTGGTTTTAGATAGACACATTAATTACGCGTCGTTTAAGGTATCGCTTATAAAAATATAAAATCAAACGGCTAAGTTATAGCCGTTTGACCAAAACGACCCAAATATTTTTCCGATAAAATGAGATTTGGGTCGTTTTGGTCAAACGGCTATAACTTAGCCGTTTGATTTTATATTTTTATAAGCGATACCTTAAACGACGCGTAATTAATGTGTCTATCTAAAACCAAAAATCAAGGCATTCATTTATTTTTTTTTTTCGATTTTTCCAGAAGTTTCAAAGTCAAAATTTCGGGTAAAAAATACCGAAAAAAATGATGAAATTTCAATTTGGAAGCTTAATATCTGCCAGACGTTAATTTTTTGCTACAAAGTGTCTGAGTCGGATTTATAGCTGCATTTATCAGCATTTTTTAACTGCAAAGTTCAATACAACCAGTTGTATGAAACGAGAGTTATGTGAAAAATAGAAGCACTACCTATGACAAAAAATACCAGATTTTTAAAAAATTCTTTAAAAAAAAACTACTCCATGAAAAAAAAAAAAACATTCTTAAAAATTTTTAAACATCCAAATCTATCAGAAAAAGTCATTTTTGGAGACAGCGGAAAAGTCGTGTCGACTAGTGTTATATGAAAACGAAATAAAACAATAATTTAAATTAAAAGAGATCGGGTTCAGTTAGAGTTTTTAGTTTTTTCAAAAAAAAGTCAATGTATTCACTATCTATCGTGCATTCAGATTCGCTAACAATAGTTGATTGCTCTTTATTATAATAACCGCGAATTTTTCATCAAACCACATATTTAACTCAAAATGAGTAAAATCTGTATCTGTATATCCAGGCCTGAATGTCAGCTCGTCTCTCAGTGCACAATCGTCTCGATGGGACAACTATAGATAAGAGTCTGTGGATTTCGTTTAGCTTGCTGGATATTAAGGCCAGGAAAATAAAAGCGAAAAATTCCTGGCCCAGTTTTTTTAATATGAAGTTTGGCAGTAATTTGTAGTTTCCGCGGTGCTACCGACTTGGCATAGTGAATCGACTTTTTGGATAATTTACTAATGAAAGCGTTTCCCCAAAAGCTCAGAGCCATATTTTCAAATTAGTTTGAGTACAAAACTACTTTTCAATCCTGTTTTAGTAGTGAACAAAACAGGCCAAGTTTATAGGCCAATGTAGATAACTAGTTTTAAATTTTAGTAGATTTCTCTTCGATTCAAATGGACACCGAGGTATTTTGCTTTGGTTGTTTGTGAACTTTTCTTGTTGTTTACAGACACTGATCGCAAGTTTGACAGTTTATGGTAAAAGTGACATGTTTGCACTTCTGCTCGGTTATACTCGTATTTATGCGCCAGTCTGCTAGCCAGTTTTCTAAGGCCATGGGATGAAATTATGTGTTCCGTTGCTTTTTTTGTGCATTTGGAGTTCAGATAGCAGTATCATTAGCAAATGTCAAAGTTGATATTACCTGTTTGTCGGTATATCTGCTGTGTAGATGATGTGCGGTGTCGGTCCAAGCACGAAACCCTGAGGT
The DNA here is from genome assembly GCA_037356375.1 of Drosophila affinis. NCBI lineage: Eukaryota > Metazoa > Arthropoda > Insecta > Diptera > Drosophilidae > Drosophila > Drosophila affinis. The sequence goes on from JAZHFB010000003.1 coordinate 22,855,791, forward strand.
ACTTCAGCTTCAGTTGAATGTTATTCAGATAGGAAATCTTTTGATTTTACTGCGAAAACTCTTTGCTGTAGATATGACTACAATATTTAGTGGATATTCTGTGGCATAAATAATCAGATTTTATGAATTAAGCCATCCAGCCTCACGTGGGAGAGCAATATTCTCGACTTTCAAATACATTTTGTATCTCAGCGATTATCCGGTTTACTTGTTCAATGGTTCCATGTTTTTCGGGAAATTCGAATTGGAGCAGCGAGATTTCACCTTTGACGGCGCTTTTTTATACCCGAAACTCGTACACAAACTCGAAACTTGGTGGTACGGTCTTTGATGGAGGCGGACCATACTGACTAAGTACCGGGTATAAAGTAGAGCCTTGGCTCACAACTTTCTCTCCCGCTTTTTTTTTTGAGAATGGGTTCTTAATGCCTCCTGCAACATATTCTGCTCTGAATTTGATGGCGTGGTAGCTTTAAGATAGTTGGCTAGTGGGAGCACAAAGCTATTTGTCACTGGAAGCAATGTATTTGCTTTCTCTATTGAGCTCTCTCTTTAGATGGTTAGGTATTTTTAACCGCGACTTCAAGACAGATCTATGGGCTTGCCACTCCTTTCTTATCGCGTAGCAACTCTTCAATGTGCCTGGGGACACGACTGATGTTGCGAAGTTTATTAGATTTTATTATTGGTTGGAGTATTTTGCAACTAGTGACATTACATAATTAGTCTTATAGTCTATTCACACTGAGCACCGTTTATCGTCTATTTCCTAGACGGTGCGTAAGGTTTTGCCGTCCCGAAAATTTCCCAGTTTGTTCCACCGTCTATTTTAAATGTTCCTAAACCGCACGTTTCTATGCGATATTTAGCCGATGGTTTTCGAATGCGACTCTGGAAAATTGGCATTCACAATGAAAAAATGGAATTCACTGCGAATATGTACGCAATGACAGCCAAAAATAACTTATATTCTCCAGAAAATGGGAAGGAGCCAGGTGGTTTTTCAATAGCATTTGTAAAATTTTTTTGTTAGAGATGCTATGATTCCTTTGCGAGAAGAATGCGAATAAATAAAATGAAGATTATGCTGGTAGAAGCTCAATAAACTATAGTTTATTGCGCTATTGTGCTTATTAAACATATTGTGCAGTATGCAACAGCACATTATTATTCCGCTGTAATCGCTATCTTTATCCTTTCGTCCAGCAACATGATTAGTTGTTGCAAGAAAATATTTTGCTGTTGAACCATAGTTAAAACAATTGCAAAATCTTCCATATCCATTTTTTTCCAAACCAAAATAAAAAAACCTCCGGTCAAAAAATCAGTTTTTGTTATTGTCATCAGCTGTTAGACGGTAAACGGTAGACGGTGCCAGTGTGATTCGGAGTTTCACCGTCTGTCAAAAATCCCAACGTTCCCCCTTAACGGACTCAGTGTGCAGAGGGTATTAAGCGTGAAGTAGTATAGGCGAGTGATCCGATAGATCTGCTAAACGAAACCTAAAGATTCTTATCGATAGTTGTCCTATCGACACGATTGTGCACTGAGAGGAAAGTTGACATTCAGTGCTCTACGCGAATCAGAGCCTGCGGCACTCGTGATGCGGTTCGTTTATGCGGTTCCTCAACGGTGATTTAACGGTGTAGTATATATTTGAGCTTGTCGATTGGGCGAACTGCATTTGTACCTATGGGCATACTATCAGCTGTCATTTCTACCCTGGTTGGTAAATTACATTTTAATTTATTCGTATCTTTAAGTCTAGCAAATCTCTCACTGGCAGTAACTGTTGGTTCGATTCCTATGATATGTACTTGTAATTCTTTAACATTTTTATTAGTTTTTTTATTGTTGAAGTATTTGGCCAAAGATCCATAGTTTTCAAAGTTTTTTAAGACGTCTCGTAGTTACCTGTGGGCTCGCATTTCTTTTTACTTGCACATAGACTGGGCTTCATCAGTCTGCATTCGCGTCCGTTAGCGTTTTGTCGCAATAAGTTGACAATAGAGAACGCTGAGAAACTGCCTTTTTTGTCGTTGCTAAAATCGAAGAAACTGTTGGTAAGACAGAGAGAGAGAGTGTGTTCTCTTCGCGAGCGCGTTGGTATAAAGAAGTACGCGTTTGTTTCATTTTGAAGCGAGTCGACGTTTGTATTTTTGTTTTTGTATCTGTTGTTGTTCTTATTTTCTTAATTGGTTACAGAGCTTGTGCTCTTACACTTTGTCGGTTGTTTGTTCAAGTTTTTTTTTTTTTGTGTTTTTATTAGTATTTTTAACAAGTTTTTAAATTTTCATGCGCAACACAAGTACACCATACATACCCTGAGCGTGTTTTCGTGAATTAATTTGCTTAATTACACTATATTTTTATCACAAAGCGGAGCGAAATAAAAACACGTCTATTGTTGCTGGCATCATTTACCCCAATTGATCCACTTTCGTGTTTAATAGAATTAACTGCCTAACCCTGCCACAATCAGCGTATAAAATATTACTTTATGTCTTATCCGACTACAGGATATTGCGCTTGATTGTTAGATATTAGTATTATTCGTAGTAAAGAAAGGTTAACCTTATTTTATGGATATTTTTATTTTTAAAATTCATATTTATATTTAGTTTAGTAATTACTCTCAATACTCTTAGAAATCAATTTTGTTTACAAAATATAATGTTTATTGTTATTATTATTATTTTTCAGTGCATTAAGACTATGAAATATCGAAACATAAGGCAACCAAAAAATATGAAGATCACCTAAAAATAACTGAAAATGATCATTTTAAAGACCTTTTTCTGAAAAAAAATAAGTCTCCTTATAATTTTTCATTTGACACATGATTTTTCGCGTTAGATTCAAATATGTATGTTTACTAGAGCTTTGTATGAATTTACAGTATTCATAAAATCCCAGCTATACCTTATCAATGCGTTTGATCATTACAAACATAGCTCGCAAATAACTGTTGACCGTTTGTTTTGCTTACGCTCTGCTCGCGAGAACAACCGACAAAAATATCAACCCTCGTTCTCTCTCTGAGCAGCAGACTTCGTTTCTTTTCGTTTCGGTTTTCTGTTGGGCGATTTACGTTGAACTGTTCGTGAGACGCTCTATTATCGAACATCGCACAATGAGAGATACGAAAGATGCTCGTACAGAGAGACTTACTAAAAGACCGATTGACTGAAAAAGTCAACCCAAACGATCTTTTCAATAATTTGCCTCCTTTTGGATGCACAGTGGTACGTTGTGTAACATTGTGACATTCGATTTTCCCTCTAAATTTTCTTGAAATTTTATATATGAATTTTTACATTTCAAACTAATTTTTTTATTAAAAAATGAATATGTTCTTTTTAGTTTATTTATTTAGAATTAAGCTTAACAACTAATAACGAGTGTAGGTTTTGTGTGGCCAATACTACCAGTGTCAACGTACTCAAGTGCGACGAATTCAGCATTACATTACTAAAAAAATTTAATATGTCTTCGTTTAATGTTTGACATTTTGTCAAAATTCTCGACTTACAATCACTGTACCATCGAAATTAACAAAGCACAGCGACGCGTAGAACATTCGAGAGTTTACATACACACATACATTCGCAAAAAACTTTTTGGATCGTCGTTCGAGGGCAAACGATCCTGGAATGAGCAGAGCAAAAGAGACCGGAAAAAACTGCCCGTCGTCTGAGCACGAGCACAATTTATGTACAAGCAATGCAATCGGTTGTTCTCAGACTTTTTGCTCAAAGTCTCAGTGAAGATTTTGCGACCGCATGAATCGGTCAACAGTTATTTGCAAGCTATGATTACAAATCATACCTTCAGTCAGTCTCGAACCACCCCGAATCACTAAACAGCGAACCCGCAAATTTCATACACATACTATGGAGCAAAACTAGTAAAGCAAAACACCACGGAGCTCTCCCAAAAGGGAAACAACACTCAAATTTGCTGGTGTTATATACTATACTATAGACGGAGAAGCTGAGTATCTTAAGTCTTATTCTAAGACTTTTTCTATGTCTGTCGCGAGAAGTTGTAATATTCGTGATTTGTGATATTCATGTGATATACATATGTCTTGCGGGTGCGCTTGTGCAGAATCTCCAATGACCACGTAATGTTTATCGGAAAACTTCTATAACTCGCGGGACAGAATTATCTGGATCTTCTGGGCCACCTTCTGTTGTGTACGAGTACATGATGACGGCCTCTTTTCTCCAAACTCAATCTCGCGCGCATGGCTGATGTGCAGATCACGCAGGTAAAGCTTTAGGACGTTGTTGGCCTAAAGCTCAACCCAAGCTAGGCAATCGACTTGATTTGACCTGTCTTAGTAATCTTGAAGCCGATATATAAGTTGTCGACTTTTTTGACAGGAAAAGGACCCAATTGTCATGTGCGCTAAAAAGTTTGAAAATTGTAGGGGTGCAAAATGTATGCAACATACAAATGTAAAATTCAGTATATTTCAATATAATTTGGTATGAGGGGTTTTTGAGATTGCCGATTACAAATCTTAAAACAGATTTCAATGGCGGATTTAAATGGCGGACAAAAAACGCTGTTCTAAGGATGCGTTCGAACGTGGCTATTTGTGGCATAGGGCTCATTTAAAAGGGCATGAATTAGCCTTTAATATCTGATATCAGCACGTCACGGTTTAGCTGAATAATATTATGGCAAAAACGCTATTCTTAGGGCTTTTAACCCATGATTTCTCAAAAACGTGACGTGATGGTGATTAACGGTAAATAAAAAATTCATCTCAGGAAAAAAATATACCACAAAATATGCTACAAAATGTCGATGCTGTGTGCGAAATTATTTAACAAGATCGTCATGTTTGGAAACTGGTTCAAAAAATTCGAAATGTTGCATAATTTTTTATAGAAAAAAAACTCTTAGTGGTAAATAATCATTTTTTGGCCGGAAGTTTTTTGAAAATTAAGGTAAGCCAACCTCCAAATGCGGAAGGTACTTTCATATCACAATCTGAACGATTAACAGCTAATGGTATATTTTTTCCCAGTCTTGTTTTAGATATTCTTCGTTATGTGGGGGAAATATAAATCAATTTTTTTTTGTGTAAAATTTGGTATGCCTTTATTTGTAAACTATTGGTGGCACTTATTTAATCTTGGGCGTTTTGGATATGTGAGATTCCCTCATAAAAGGCAAGATTTGGGTCGCTGAGAACCCTAAAAGGCAGCATAAACAATTTCCACGTTGTATAGAAACTGCAGTTGGGTGAAATATTGTAAAGTACCTCGGGATGTTCATCGAGCACTTATCTCCGGAAGATTGCGCTGTTTACCTACTTGTAAACAGTTGAATAATTCATAAGCGAAAACAGTTGCATATTTGGGCTATTCCGGCAGACTTGCATGACCTCCGATTAAATTTTTCCTTTTGTCCAAACTTTTACAGTTGATTTTTTTGGAGAATGTTTTGAAGTTCTTTTTTTCAAGAGCATTTCATAATAATTTATGATAATACGCCAAAATAACTCCATGTAGTTTATCTTTGTTGAACAGACTATAATGCAAACTACGATAAACAAATAAGGGAAACATTTCACAAAGAATCCGCCATATTCTCTAAAAAAATTGTTTGCTATTTACTATTAGGTAAAACGACATATGTGAATAGCTTCCAAAGGCTTGTTTTTCACCATTTCATAGTTATTAAATTTACCTTATGATCTCCCATGCATGCAGATTCACCGATCATGCCATATTTCCATTCATCAATTTGGACAATTTCCTTAATTTGAGGACTCATTAAAATTCGATCACACCACGCCGGACAACGTGTTGACATATAGTCCATAGGCATTTTTGGGTCCTCTTCAAAAGGATAAGTTGGAAAAAAATTTATGGGGTATTCTTCTAGAATATCCTTAAGAGGATCCAATTCTTTGTCATACTTCTTGAGCTATTTAAACGAAATAATTAAATATAGCCTTACTATCTGCAATGAATAGTTACCCAATCTTCCTTAAACTTCAGTTGATGATCGACATGACTAAATTCCTTCTTTCCTATAGTAAGTACGGTCTCCCCAATTGAATTACGATAATGTACTTTATTGTTTTCATTCTTCGTATTTTCAGCGCGATAAGCATTCATGTTCTTGGTTAGTTCCTGTTCAGAAAGTTAAAAGATTAAATATTTCAATTCACATTTTTAACTTACTTTTACGACGCCTTCGGTATCGCATCTAAAATTGAAATCACCAAATAGGAAGTATGGTACTGAACCATTCTGTTCATCCGAATGAAATCTGTTTTCAAATATGTGTATATAGTAGAATTGCATTTTTGTATTTAATTAAAATTACCTTTCAATTGTATGAATTAATGCTCTTCTCCTTGTTTTACAATATACAGATGGAAAACTTTCACAAGCAGCCAAATTTGATGCATCATGAAATAAGTGGATATTGACTAGATCGATCACTGTTCCATTAATTTCCCAACGTGTGCGCATAAAACCTTTTCGAGACCATTTACACTAAAGAAGTAAAAAAATTAGATAATATAAAGCTTACAAAAGTAGATTTAACAGTAATATTAAAGCCGAACGCCATAATTGCTATGACTGTCTCGTCTCCTTTCCTCCATCATACAGTCGCCGGATTGGCAAAAATTTTGGACATAAAATAAACTGCCAGGGACTGCCAACTCCCAGGGACTTCAAATTTTGTACAGTTGATTGTAATTATCTACATATATACAGATTGGACACATTTTTAGATTGATCGGTCTCTATCTTAAATGAAGAGGAATATCATAATTCATTCATTATAATAAGCCGAATTTATATCAGATTCAATATTGTCTTCTTTTAATACAACGGCTGGCTCAGTGAAAACGGAAATCACTTATGACGGCAGATTGTTTACATTTTTCTTACCCTTTTTATACCCGGTACTCGAAGAGTATAGGGGTATATTAGATTTGTGGGGATAACGGTTGTGTGTAACGCCCAGAAGGAAGCGTTTCCGATCTCATAAATTATATATATTCTTGATCAGCATCAATAGCCGAGTCGATATAGCCATGTCTGTCTGTCCGTCTGTCCGTCTTCATTAGCGACTATATCTCAGAGACTATTAAAGCTAGAGCAATCAAATTTTGTATCCAGTCTCCTTTGTGATCACACTACTCCAAATGTGTTGAAAAATTTCGCCCCGCCCCTTTCCACCCGCATAAAGGACGAAAGTCTGTGGCGTACACAATTTTGAAAATATGAGAAAACTAAAAACGCAGAATCATAGAAAATGTCCATTTCTATCAGAGGGTTGAATCTGAATTAGATTGGATCATTATTATAGCTACAATGAAGAAAACCATTTCGAAAGTCATCATTCCCTCTCGCTCTCTCACACGCGACCCCATCTGCTTTGCTTATTCGTTCAAATGAGCGCTTATATCTCAGAGACTATAAGAGCTAGAGCAACCAAACTTTCTATTCAAGCTCCTGTGATATCACTTCAGTACAAATGTATTTTCAAATTTTGACACACCCCCTCCGCCCTCACAAAGGACCAAAATCTGTGGAATCCAGAATTTTTAAGAAAACTAAAAACGCAGAATCATGGAAAATAACCATATCTACCGAATATGCCGAATAGGGATCAGGTCGGATCAATATTATGGCCAGAAGAAACTAATTAAATTTCAGTGGCTACGCAACGCCTGCCAAGCGCTGACTCATTCCCTCTCTCTCTGTCGCAAACGCTTGTACGTCTCAAATATGTAGTTATACATGTAGAAATGTAGAAGCAGATGTAAAAAGCATATGCAAACAAAATTTGAAACATGATTTGACATAATTTTTTGAAATAATATTTTTTTCCCAAAATTTAATTCCTCCCTTTTGCGAACATATCATAAATTGCATAAATCGCAAGCTCATATATGTATGTACATACATATATACTGACTGAGTACCGGGTATAAGGTAGAGCCGCGACCTTTGCCGCGGCTCACAACGTTCTCCCTCGTTTTTTATTAATAATATTAATATTAATTTAATATAATTATAATAATTTAATTAATTATATTAATGATATTAAGGTAAGAATTGCTCGGTGAAAAAAATATCTTTTATTGTTTATTTTTGTTTATATTACACTACTCAACAAAATTCAACTTTTTTTCCGTTGTCGCCCAACATGACTTTTTCTGATAGATTGAGAGATTTGCATTATTTTTAAAGAAATATGGTATTTTTCTAGGTTAAGTTTTTTGTTTTAAATTTTTTTTTAAGTTGGCTATTTTTCTTCAGAGGTAGTGATTCTATTTTTCAAAAAACTTAAGTTTCTTATACTGGTTGAATTGAACATTGCAGTTCTAAAAAGCTAACAAATGCAGCTATTAATCCGACCCAGGCGCTTTGTAGCTGCAGCTTAACGGTCTTAAAAGGTCAAGACGGCCAGAAAAGATGCCGATCTATCTGCGTTAACTTCAATCTTGGGGTCCCATTTTCCCTACGGTCTTTGATGAAAAATTATTGCTGATATGACGGTAGTTAATCTCCGTGCAGTTGTGATATTGCGGACGTTCACGCCGAATTCGAAAGTTTCAGTTCCATCCACATAAAAAAAACCAGCAGTGAGCGGCACCTTCTGTATGGCCACTTTTTGACAGCTATTATGATTATGTACTTCATCGCCTCTTTGCAATGAGCAACAACAAAATATTGTGATTACGCTCTGCGCTTTGTGCGGTATTCGCTCAACTGCTGCTAGATCTGACAATTATCCTCCTGCTGGCGCTCTTTATCGACTACGTGCGCTTCTGATGCCATCGTTATAAAAACATACGTCAATGCATTGCTTCGTGTGCTTTGTTTGCGCCGCACAGCGGGACATTCGGCAATTTCAGCTTGCTAAATTAATTACTTTTGAGCGAATAATGATAATAATAACGAATAAATAATAATCTTCATGAAATAAACTTCCTTTGAAACAAAAATCTTTCAAAGTGTAGTAGGCACAAGTACATGGTGATTTAATGTCTTAAAGCTTTACAGCACGTTGTCAAAGTTGAACTTTGTTCCGTTCCGTCTTTGCATATAACCTAATTTTTTTTAATGTTTTGGATGAATAAAGAACGTTTAATGGTAAATAAAAAATAACTTTGTTTTTCATTTTTGATCAAATATAAATTTAAAAAAATCAAAACAAAAAAATGTATTTTTAATTTAATATTATTTTATATTTTATATTTATTTTAATAAAAAATTGTCCAATTTTTTTTAATAATTATGTACATTGGAAATAATATATAATAAACTTAATTTTACAAAATACATTTTTTTTTGCCTATTTATTTTTGTGTCTCCCATGGCTAATATATGAAATGTGTTAGTAAATGGAGATAATTTTTGGGCTGTTTTTCAGCTTTAACCTAACTTCACAAAAAAAAATCATCAAATTTTCCCGAGATATTTATTTTTTGTACATGTTCATTGAATATTACTTTACCTAAGTTTTAAGTTCCCATTACCGAGAATGAAGCGTTTGGCTTCTAGATCAATTTAAGTGACGCTACCTCGCACGAAAAACTATAAAAATATGATTTTGTATGGAATTTACGTGAGATAGATCTTAAATTAACTTAATTTTTTTTTAATGATTTGCCAATACCCGTGATTCTATTGATTGGCGAGGTATGTGCAGTTTGCTTTTCTAGACAAATTTGTATATAATCAGTATATTTCCGACGTTAAAAGGGGACTTAAAATCAATCCCAATTCGTTCTGAAGTTTCATAAATTCCAAAAGATTTACGACATTTTTGAACCTAAGTAGCTTGATCTCATATACTGATAGTGGTATAGCAAAAGCTTTCTGCTTCTTTTTTATACTTCAAGTTTAGAGTCAAAAGCAGTTTGGACAACATCTTCTGTGGTCAACATTTTGGAGGCAATTGCTGATTTCGACAATTCTAGCAACGCAGCGAGAGTGTTGCTTTTGTGAATTTGTATCTGCAGTCTGCATGCAATATCCGGTTAGGCAATAGAAGAGAATGGGACGGTCAGATAGACATGGCTGTATCGACTCGGCTATTGATGCTAATCTACAGATGGATCAAGAATGTATATACTTTATGAGCTTGGAAACGCTCCGTTCTGGGTATTACACTCATCCGCTATCACCACAAATCTAATATACCCCTATACTCTTTGAGTACCCGGTATAAAAAAACTAGGATGCCCACAGCCTGCTAGCATGCGCGAACCGGGAAACTTACCTTTTGGCTAAAAACGACGATTCATTACAAAATATAATGACACAACTGCACATACAATTAAACATTCCCATATACTGAAAAATCTCCATTCTAAAAAAAAACGAGGGGGAACGTTGTGACCCGCGGCCTTTGCCTACATTATCAGTATGCCTACAGTACTCAGTCAGTATGTATATACAGGCATCATATATAAGCTTACGATTTATGCAATTTATTATATGTTCGCAAAACGGATGAATTAAATATTCGGCAAAAAATAATATTTAAAAATATTTATTTCATCGCTCCAGCGCCTTTCTGGTTCCTTACACCCTTTGTGGTGGTTCTCTTGAGAGAATCACCCGGGTTGATGATCTTGGTGTTCTATTAGATCCCAAGTTAAAGTTTTCAGAACACATTTCTAGCATGGTGAAGAAGGCCATGGGCGTGCTAGGGTTTATAAAGAGGTGGTCAATGGAATTTGACGACCCCTATATAACAAAGACTCTCTACACCTCTCTGGTTCGTCCGATTTTAGAATACGGCTCTTGTGTATGGTGCCCTCAGTACAACGTACACCAAGACCGTATAGAATCAGTTCAGAAAAACTTTTTACTTTTTGCTCTTCGCGGCCTCCAACTTTAGCTAATCGTAGGAAAGTGCTTGGTGTGATTCTTGTGCACAACTTGATTAAGGGTGACGTAGAGAGCCCTGACCTGTTGAGCCGCATAAATTTCACAATTCCTATTAGAAGCACTAGGAATTATACACCCTTGTTTCTTCCGCTTTGTAGATCAAATTACTCCTTGCATGAACCATTTAGGATCCTATGCTCGGATTATAATTCCCTCTATCATATTATATCTACCACTAACCGCCTTCCTATTCTTAAATTACTGATACTCTTATATCTTTTCTGTAATTAGAAATTGCTTAGTTTTTTTAGTTAGATTAGTTCTACTTTTCCTCGAACGCACCTATCTTTCGCGAACATGCAGCGATCGGTTCGGTTAACGAGTCGCGGGCTATGCGACTGTGCCCCTCGGTCGGTTGGGCGGGAGGTAGCCTGCGTTCTTGCCTGGGATCCGCGCGCAACAGCCATCGGCTGGTGTCGCTTGGGCCACTTGATGGTGCAGTCATTGCACATCAACGTCCTAAAGATAAAAAAATTAAGTCAAACCATTTTCGGAATTTTTATACACATGTGTTTCCATTTTTGTTTACATATGCTTTTTACATCTGCTTCTACATTTCTACATTACATGTATAACTACATATTCGAGACGTACAAGTGTTTGCGAGAGAGAGTGGGAATGAGTCAGCGCTTGGCAGGCGTTGCGTAGCCACTGAAATTTAATTTGTTTCTTCTGGCCATAATATTGATCCAACCTGATCCAGATTCGGCAATATGTAATATGGTAATTTTCCATGATTCCGCGTTTTTGGTTTTCTCTTATCTTAAAAAGTGTTGATTCCACAGATTTTCTGGATACAAAACTTGGTTGCTCTAGCTTTAATAGTTTCTGAGATATAGGTGCTAATGAAGACGGACAGACGGATGGACAGAAAGACATGGCTATATCGACTCGGCTATTGATGCTGATTAAGAACATATAGACTTTATGGGTTCGGAAACGCTTCCCGCATCATTGAATTTTTCCGTTAAATGGAACATGCGACCATGTCGAACATGTCGTGTGTTTTTACTAAATACTGAAATTATTCGGGGTATTGACGCGGTAACGGGGTATTTTTGTCGAATTAAACAATAAATTAAATTTAAAGTCGAGCGGCCAAACCATTCTTGAACATTTCAATTAAAATAATGCTGATTGCAAGCAACAAAATGGTAACATAAAGACTTGCAAGGTCTTTTGGAACGCGCTGATTACAACTTTAAAATTGCCACTTGAAAATTAAAGTCCACAGCACGTAATTTTTGTTCGGTGGAGCCAACAATAGCTGACAAAATGATGCGGCTTAAGTGTAAACGCCGTTAGTAGTTCGTTAGTCGATAAGAACCAGCTTTAGTTTTCTTACAAAAATCTGTTTTCGGATGGTACAGTGCAAAAAAAATGGTTGCATGTTGTATGAGTTTAGTTTAAGTTTCTAATAACTGGTTGTGCTAAACTTTGCAGTTCTGAAAAGATGTCAAATGCAGCTTTAAGCAGCTTACCGTCTGGAAGGCCTTCAAATTTAAAAATTTTTTGCGGTATTTTTCCCCGATATTTTGACTTTAAAAACTCAGGAAAAGACGAAAAAAAAAGTCTGGGATTTTTAGTTTTAGATAGACACATTAATTAGGCGTCGTTTAAGGGTCGTTTTTTATTTTCTCGTATCTTAAAAATTGTGGGTTACACAGATTTTCGTTGGTTGATCTAACTTTTATAGTCTCTGTGATATATGTGCTCATGCAGACGGACAGAAAGACAGATATGGCTATATCGACTCGGCTATTGATGCTGATCAAGAAAATATATACTTTTTGGGGTCGGAAACACTTCCCTTTGGATGTTACTCACATCATAGAACAACAATGAGCCACCGCAACTAAAAAGTACACCCGTTGTCTATGAGTATTTTTGACACCCGGGTGATTTCTGGTACTCCAAATAGGGTGCAAACGATTACGTCCAAGTATTGTGTCGGGTGTTTTTACGCACAAGCGTACGTCGTAACCGAGTGATTTGTTGTATGTACATATATATGTGTTGAGGTCGATCTCAAGTACTGATGCAAAATTAATGGGTGAAAAAGAAAACAGAAAACTCGAGACAAGAAACGTTTTGTGTGGCATGGGTGTTGTTGTTATTTCTTGTGCGTTCTTTCTGCACCCTCGTTCTTTTCTGTTTCCATAATTTGCTTTATACATGCATACATTAGTACATACATATGTATGTATATTAAAAACAGAATAAATTTGTTTACAGCTTTATTTGACGTTGACAAACAGCACTCGTATATCTTCGTGACAATCGAGTGTCTTAAAGGCACCCGAGTAAAAAGTATGTACTTTGCCTACAACGCATTTTTGCGTATTCCTTTTTGTGCTCAATCCTAGCTTATTCTACATTCGTTATGAGCGTGAAAATAATCGGCACGTATTTACGAAAAATATCTGGGTGTCTGGTGAAATAGAAGCAACGCACAATGTGTGAGCGTGTGTCCGAAGTATAAACCCGCAAACACCGGCATGGTTTTGTGTGGGTGGGAGTGTTTTACTTTTCTTGCCGGTAATGAGTGGCATCGGCAAACAAAGTTCAATGGGTGTGAGTAGAGGGTCAAAAAGTGACCCCCCTGCCGTTCTCTGACTCACATCCACTATCAATAAAAATCGAATATACCCCTATACTCTTCGAGTATAAAATCGATCGACGGTCACAGATTTTCTTCAATTGTGGGGGTGTTGTAACAGTTCTAACAGTGATATATCACAAGAGTCTGGATATAAAATTTGGTTGATCTAGCTCTTATAGTTTTTGAGAACTAGGCGTCAAACAAGACGGATGGACAGGTCTTTATTGACCTAGCTATTGGTGCTGATCGTACTTTATGAAATATACCGATATACATATACTTTATAGGGTCGTGACGCATCGTTCTGGGTGTTACACACATCAACCTTCCTCACAAATCTAATATACAAATCTATATATAATCTTCGAGTATTGTAGTAGAATAAATAAATACTTACTTCCGGAAAATAGTTCTGGGGGAATTTAGACTTTTCCTTTGTTGCAATAGCTTCAATATTGCCACAATATATATGTTTATCTTTATCTTCTTCCACTTGTTCTTCCCAGTTGTGAGTTATAAAATTCCATATTTTTAAAGAAAATATTTCTTTGTGAGCGAAGTATAGATTTCCAAGCGCCTATAAAAGACAATATTATGTGCATATAAAATAAAAATGTGTATTTTTATAGTACTTAACATATACTTATAGACTTTCAAAAATATGCGATTATGAGATAAAATCATACTTCGCAAATAACTGCTGGCCGTTTGTTGAGAACAAACTGACGTTGAACTGTTCGTGAGACGCTCTATTATCGAACATCGCACAATGAGAGTTACGAATGATGCTCGCACAGAGGGACTCACTAAAAGACCGATTGACTGAAAAATTCAACCCAAACGGTATTTTCAATAATTTGCCTGCTTTTCAATGCACAGTGGTACATTGTGTAACATTGTAACATTAGATTTTCACTCTAAATTTTCTTGAAATTTTAAACATGAATTTTTATAACCGGTACCCGAAAAGTATAAGGGTATATTAGATTTGTGGGAATAACGGACGTGTGTAACGCCCAGAAGGAAGCGTTTCCGACCCCATAAAGTATATATATTCTTGCTGAGCATCAATAACCGAGTCGATACTTCATTAGCGCCTATATCTCAGAGAATATTAAAGCTAGAGCAACCAAATTTTGTATCCAGTCTCCTGTGTGATTTCACTACTCCAAATGTGTTGCAAATTTTGCCACGCCCTTTCCGCCCGCACAAAGGACGAAAGTCTGTGGCGTACACAATTCTGAAGATACGAGAAAACTAAAAACGCAGAATCATAGAGAATGAACATTTTTATCAGAGTGTTGAATCTGGCTCAGATTGGAACATAATTATAGCTACAATGAAGAAAACCATTCCGAAAGTCATCGCTCCCTCTCGCTCTCTCTCACACGCGACCCCATCTGCTTTGCCCATTCCTATTTTTTGACGCCTAGTTCTCAGAGACTATAAGGTCTCATGGAAAATTACCATATCTACCAGATTGCCGAATATGGATCATTATTATTTTTTGTCAAAATTTAATTTGTCGCTTTTACGAACACATAATAAATTGCATAAATCGCAAGCTATATATGAGCTTGTATATACTGACTGAGTACCGGGTATAAGGTAGAGCCGCGGCCTTGGCCGTGGCTCACAACGTCCCCCTCGTTATATTTCAAACTAATTTTTTTATTAAAAAATGAATAGTTTCTTTATAAATAATTTATTTTGATCGGTTAGAGAGCAATCGGTTGCTCTCAGACTTTTTGCTCAAAGTCTCAGTGAAGAACTCTTATTTTGCGACCGCACGACTCGGTTAACAGTTATTTGCGAGCTATGGATAAAATTTTGTTTATCTTTATAACATGATTTGACAAACTTTGAAAAAAATAACAATGGATATACAATTTATTTTAACTTTATCTTAAATTAAACGTGCGCTTTTAATGCACAAAAAAGATTGAACCCAAGAACTTATCCAAAGTTTTTATTTGCGATCCGAGAGCATTTTGTTAGCTCTATGTTGGGTACAAAAGATGGTGTTCAACGAGTTTTAGTTTTCAAAAGGGCAGCAATAAACAGATGGTCGTGAACGTACGCGAAATAGAAGTAGACTTCGGCTTAATCTATAATATTTTCCTACATTTTCTAACTGTTATTACCTCGCATTTTCCCATAAATTAAATCATATTTCCTTAATAAACAGCTTTATAGGCTATAAATTCGAAAAAAATGTTAACCACGGTCTTGGGGAAAGCAACACAATGTATGTTCGAACGCTTCGCCGTATCATGAAAAACTGTGCGGCAATAAAAGCATCACGTGACAGTAAGAAATTTGGTTATATGTAAGCGCAGCACAATGTATGTTCGAACGCTTCGCCATATCACGAAAAACTGTGCGGCAATGAAAGCATCACGTGACAGTATGAAATTTGACTATATGTAAGCGCACTGTCAAAGTTTCATAGGTGTACCGCTTCACCTACCGAACCGCTTCTATTTATAAAAGTGTAATTTTCAAAGGTCTAAAAATGTTCCTTTTGGTATAAATAAATACAATACTTAGCACGATTCGACAGCGTTTAGAGCAAGCTCTTTAAGGTCAAAATCGAAAAAACACGATATTTAGTCGAAAGTTCCTACGGGAGTTACAGGGGGATCAACGGATGACGGTTCGACTCACCCGAAACTAAGGCGGCTTCCAAACTACAATTAACAAAACACAAACAGCAAACGAGCTCGGTACTCCTCTTAAAGTGCCGGAGGAACAAGACCATCTCTCTACATCTGCACATAGGAAACCAGTGCCAAACCATAAGCGGAAGGAGACTAGGTCGGTCCACTATCTCGAGGAAGCTAGCGCTGCAATGATGAGTCCGAAAAGCCTAAAACGTCGCGGGGACCCAAAGCCGAACCGGTTACCAGGGTGGCTACTATGCAGAGCGATATCGCGGTTGACAAGCGCCCAGGGAGCGTGGAACCCTTGACAAACCCGGCAGGCGGCTCTAATGTCTCTCAACACCAGGAACCACCACCACTGGCTCAGAAGTATATACGAGGGAGTTTTCTCCCAAGGACTCATCCCTGACACCTGGATTCAGACCAAAGTCGTGTTCATAATCAAGGCAGGCAAGCCCTCGCATACTGCCTTCCTTCTGAAGACGATGGAACGGCTTCTGGGACTGCATATTATGGCAAAAACTCCGCAGAGTCTAATCTCAGACTCTCAGCACGCCTATCGGAAGTGAAGATCCACCGAAACGGCTCGACACACAATCACCTTAGACATGAAAGGTGCCTTTAATAATATCCTTCCGACTGCCATCACGGGAGCACTAACGAACCTGGGACTTGATTCCCAGACGGTGAACCTAGTCGATCTGATGCTACAATGCAGGACCGTTGAGGCATCACTAGAAGTGTCAACGTCCACTAGGTTTGTCATGAGGGGGGACACAGCGCAAGGGGGTATCCTCTCGCTCGCTAGAGGCGGGTGGCTACTGCGTTCTCTGGGAGATTTCCACAGACGCTGTGTGAGTATATGACAAATACTCTCAACAAAATGTCAAAATGTGTCGACAAATGCGGGTTAGGTGTTAGCCCGTCTAAAATGGAACTGGTGCACAGTGGTTGCGCCTATAGGCCAAAAATCGAAAAGTCCATCTCTAACTATTATATTTTGACAAAATGCACACAAATTGTCTCGTAAATGTATATACTTCTTGATGGCAAACCGGGTTTTTCTGGATTTGCAAAGGTACTTTCTAAAAATAGCATTGAAATCACGAACATGTGTTCATTTTCGCATAGCTGCAGCGTTTAGTAAGCTTTTTACACATCAAACTCCCGATTCAAAGTGGTCAGACGTCAGCTTAAGCGTTCCAAACTAAATTCTTTAGCATGAATTTTGAAGTTGAATGTATTAACTTTTAGTTATAATATAAATAATTACGCAACTAATCAAATTGTTCTTGTGAAATTAATTTATTCGATTTAATCTTTTTTATGTGTTTTGGGAATGTCTTTTTTATGTTTAGGTGGAGTTTTAGTTGTGATCCCACAAAATTCCACAATTGAATTGTATGTCGTTGTAATTGTCTGGCTTTTAAGGTAATAAATATGTTAAGTTTAGATGCAGAAATTTGCAGGTGTGTGTTAAAGTAAATAAAGTGACGACGCCTTACGTTTTTGAAGGTCAGCTTTGCCCTGCAAAATATCTTTTTGGCGTATTGTGCTGTTGTTTTTTGCTCTGTCTTCGTCGTTTGTGGTTGTGTATGACTTTGCAAAATCATGTATTCTTTTATTAATTAATTATTTTTATTTGAATTGGTTTTTCATATGAATTTGACTTTGGCAGACTATTTGTACATATAAGTGTGCCAATATATCTTTGATCTTTGCTGCACAGAAAATGAAACCTATGCAGAAAAATTAAAGACATTGATTGAAATTGAAAAGAACGGCTACATAACCGAGCTGGATGATCTACCAAATCGTATTGCGTACATATGTAAAAGAATTGTTACTTTTTGGCAAAAGTACAGTCGCATGAAATCGTCAGTGGTTCAATATCAAAGTGTTTGGCTGAATGAGAAGGAACGGATTTCATTGCGCTGTGCCCACAAGATGTCTCCTTGTATACAAAGTGCAGCTGATCGCGGAAGGCAGAAAAAAATTAAATTATACTCATGGTACTACATGCCCCCATCTGTCCACAATGTTTTGGTACATGGTCCTGAAATAATAGGTTATACACTTCATTCCATTGGAGAATTGTCTGAAGAAGCCTCAGAAGTAAAAAAAATTAAGACATTAAACAATTTAGAGAGCAACACACAAGAAAAATTGTAACTTACAACAAAAACTGATTTGTTGAATATATTACTTCTAAGCTCATACCCTTTCATCACTGGTCAAAGAAAGTTGCCTTGCACAAAAAAACTGTTATTAAACAGTACATTCCAATTTGTTATTAGATTAATACATATAACCTTTAATTTTTTTGTATTGTTTTTAATAAAACTTCTATTTTATTTATGTATTTTATTTTTAGAGCTTAATCACATGGTCATATGGACAGACAAATCACATGGTCATATGGCGACTGTATGATATAGTTGTCTGATTATAATGAAATTCGCTAGGGCTATATATATTCATGCCATACACATACTATGTAAGTTTGGTTCAGATAGCTTAAGGTGTTCTCAAGTTATGGAGTTTTATAAACTTTGTTATCAATTTACGAGGGCGGTAGGGGGCGTGGCAAAAATTTGAAACAAACCTCATTTGCGTGGACCATATACTGACTTTCATTCCAAATTTCACAATGATATCTCCACTAGAAGTATTTTTGGCCGCTTGCTCTATACAAGGCCGACCACTGTGTGGTGCTTTTCTCAAGGAAATACAAAATTTCGACGCTCACATCATTTTAGCAATAATGAAATGTATCTTGGCCTGCTCCTCGACAGAAAGCTTGACTGGAAACTGAGAGGACAGGGCGAAGAAAGCCACATATACTTGCAGAAAAGCCATCGGACTGAAATGGGGAATGACCCTATACATAGTCCGGTGGCTGTACATAGCCATCGTTCGACCAATAATGCTCTACGGAGTGGTGGTATGGTGGCCAGCAACGCATGGCAGAACTATGCATGACAGGCGGACTTCGCACTACTCAAGGGGAAGCTCTGGACACTTTCCTGGACCTTCTTCCAGTAGACCTCATGCGAAAAAAGATGGCGACACTTCCCGCTTGTTGGAGTAGATTAAGAAACATTAAGAGAGGATCGGACGCCAAAAGAGTCGCTCCATCTTCGGGTGACCCGCAAGCCGATCTGCACGATCGCTGACGGCGAATTGGGTTGCGTGCGGCCGACGGTGGGTCGCGGAAAGAGTGGAATGGGACGTGACTTCACTTGTCGATGTACGCCCAAAGCCACTGCATTCGTTTGCCAAATAAAACCCTGATTAACTTACAAAAAACCGCGTCTTTATTTAGTTTGAAAATTGTTTGAAATCTAAAAACTAGTAGATTTTTCATTGGCGCCCGAGCAGGGACATCGGTTTTTTGTGTTTTTAACTCGTTTCGCTCCGTAGTGGCTTAGGCTTCGCGTGTGAACAAATTTGAGAAGTTGCTGATTCGGACCTTGCCACAGACGTGCCCTTTTGGACCCTCGCCATTTTGGACGCTGCCGAATTCGACGTGCTGATGGACGCCAAAACCGGAAGATTACTTTCTATAGATTCGCTAGAAAGTCTACAGGTATTCTGTGCCAAAAATTGTGCATCACCGGTTGAGTTTCGTTGTGTCGCTGTAAATTGCTCGCTCGTCCGACCAAAACGATCAACTAAAGTGATCCGCATATGGGCGTGTGTATGTGCTAACACAGTCATACACAGAGAACACAGCTCAATTTCTGGCACCTTCCTTATTTTATACCTTATTTGGCCAAATCAATGTACATAAAGTGAAAGTGTCGCAGTTATACGTGTGTACAAAATACATAAGTTCGGTAGAATTGTCCGAACATACCTACGCCATACATACATACGTATACGCATGCTGACCATCACTTAATGTGCATAACCAAAACGGCAACATATGTACATATTTAACATTTAAACCTTTATATAAACATATAAACCATATATAATATATGTACACATAAACGGTGGTCTATCTATTGCATTCTCATAATATTGGTCGTGTGTTTGTGCAGTCGCAAAACGTCGCAGTGTCTTTCGGTTGTCCGCTTTCGACTTAACCGCTACGTACAATACGCGTACATATATACATACGTATATACGTACAGACATCGGCTTGCAATTGCACATACACGCAACGCTTGGTAAAGGTTCTTGGGCATCAGCGGCTGATATTTCGTGCGTTCGTTAACCTTGCTCGCTCTGTGCTTGCATCGGTTATACATATATATTAGTTTGTGTGTGCGTGCGCTCGCGCCAAATTTACCGCTTGCTCTCTTCTCCCCCGTTTTGGCATACCGTACAGGTCAGGCTTGGGTCGAGCGCCTGCATTACTTTCGTCTTGTGCGTTCGCTCGCGCCAGATTCTCTCACCTACTCTTTGATCCCCCGCACCCCGCATTCTATCTCTGTTGCCCACAAAGTGGCAGCAGCGAGCATAGGGCTTGCTTACTTTCGGTCGCTTGGACCACTTTCGTTTGTTTGTTCACATATTGCGCCAGGGCGTGTGTGTGTTTGGGTAAGCAAGCTTGGCGTTTCTCGGTACATAGCTGCAGTGCTTGTGCGAGGGTAGCTTGAAAAGTTTGGCGAACTTTGTGTACGGTATTGAAGGTAGTTCTTTTTTTTTCAGTTCAATTATGTCTGAGTCCGATAGGTCAACTGTGGAACGGCCAACAGCTGAACGGCCAACAGTCCCTAAAACCAATACGAAGTTGGCATTGTGTCAGCAAAGGTTTGACAAAGTCAGTGCTGACATTGCGCGCGTGCAAACAGCCTTTATATTGAAGCAAATTTCATCGGACAAAACCGAATTAGCTTGTCGCCTAGAGCTTTTAGAGGGTTATATCGATAAGGCTATGAACCTACAGGCAGAGCTGGACATTTTGAGTCCAATCAATGAAAGTAGAGCACCGTTGGAGGATCTTTGTGTCGTCACGAAAGCATTGTTTATGAATGCAATCAAACCAAGATCCGACACACACATGCAGCATGACTGCTCAGTAAATCCACGTTTCGACACACACATGCAGCATGACTGCTCACTGAATTCGAGCCAGCGATCGCAGCTGCCGAAAATGCGTTTGCCAAAGTTTAGTGGCAAACATTCGGAATATAAAAACTTCATGTGCCTGTTCCAAAGCCTCATTGACGACGATGCTTCTTTGACAAACGTAGAAAAGTTTAATCATCTCGTTTCATGTTTGTCAGATGAAGCATTAGGTGTAGTTAAGCCATTTCAAATGACAGACTGTAATTATCCTAAGGCCCTTGCCAGTCTGAAGTCAGTGTACGACAATAAATGTCTGATATTCTTTGATACGGTTGCTCAATTATTCGATTTGCCAACCATGACCAAGCCATCTGCATCGAGTTTAAGATCGATGATAGACACGGTGTCTGCGATATACTCATCGCTGTCGTCTGTAGGTGACGACAAAGATATTGCGAATGCAATTATCATTCACATGGTCATGGCAAAGGTCGACCATGTGACCAAATCTCGTTTTGAGGAGCAGCTTGACTACGATAAGCTGCCTTCTTGGGAAGACTGTGCCAAACAGCTGAATAGAAGGTATCAGTACCTGGCAGCAGAAGAGTCAACTCGTGACAAGTCAAGGTTGCGTAACGAGGTGAGGAAGCCCCAACGGAAATCGTCCTTTGCCTGTACTAATGCAGGTCAAAAGTCGTCGTCTGCATGCACCTATTGCAGGTCTGCAGACCACAGTATATATTCTTGTCCGTCGTTTAGTGCCATTTCCGTCATGCAACGTTTTGAGTATGCTATAACTCAAAAACTGTGTCTCAATTCTTTGACCACGGGACATACAGTATCGAGTTGCAAGGCGGCGAAGTGTCGAGTGTGCTCAAAGCCTCACCATTCGCTTCTTCATCGGTACACTGCATCAGTGCAAGGTGAAGCAGCGGCACTTCAAGCCTCAACGTCGGAGGCATACGTAGGTCACGTGCTCAATGCGGATCAAGTCGTTCTGGCTACTGCGATCGTAAACATCAAAGATAGATTCGGACAGTTGCATCCAGCAAGAGCTTTGCTCGATAGTGGCTCTCAAATAAATTTGATGTCTGAGAGCCTAGCACAGAGGCTTCGGCTTAAACGTGAGCCAGCTTCCCTTGCTATCGCTATGGTGGGTGGTGCAACCACCGATAGTAAAACGAAGGTTTGTGCATCGATACATTCTCGTCTGAATTCCCACACATTTTCCGCTGAGTGTTGGGTACTAAAGTCAATTTCCACATCTCAGCCTGGGCAATCACTTTCCACATCAAGCTGGAAAATCCCAAAAAATATTCAATTGGCAGATCCCGAATTCCATAGGCCGGCTAAGGTGGATGTTCTCTTGGGAGCTGAAATGTTTTATGGGCTATTGTGCGTTGGGCAAATTAAATTACATTCCGAGCTGCCCATTATGCAAAAAACATTGCTCGGTTGGATTGTTGCAGGCAAATGTACTGGACAGGCGCCTCGGCAACAGTGTAATGAGAGTTCGGTAGCTCAAGTGTATAGTTGTTCTCTCGACTCATTAGTAAACCGTTTTTGGGAATTGGATCAATGTCCAATTGAGTCGAAGGCTGTCCGCCAAACGGCTGAACAACAGGCCTGTGAGTTGTACTTCGCAAAAACGGTACAACGATTGTCTTCCGGTCGCTTTCAAGTCAAACTTCCATTTAAGACCGACCCTAAAGTTCTTGGCCTGTCCTTTCAAACTGCTGAAAAGGGTTTTTTGCAACTTGAGCGCAAACTGTCAAAGGATGACACTCTCAAAACTATGTACCATGACTTCATGAAAGAGTATTTGGATTTGGGACATATGTCCATTCTGAAGTCTGCTCCTCTAGAACAGCATTATTATATTCCTCATCAATGCGTTCTCAGACCTGAGAGTACCTCAACCAAACTTCGTGTTGTGTTCGATGCTTCCAGCAAAACATCAACAGCAGTTTCACTGAACGAAACACTAATGGTGGGGCCAACTATTCAGAGGGAGTTGTATTCAACATTGGTCAACTTTCGGTTGAAAAAATACGCCGTAACTGCTGACATTTCGAAAATGTACAGGCAGATAAATGTTTCTGAGGAAGACAGAGACTTCCAACTTGTCTTGTGGAGAGAAAACCCTTCACAAAACATACAGCCATACAGGTTGAATACTGTTACAAACTGTACAGCGTCAGCACCCTTTTTGGCTGTACGTTGTTTGTTCGAATTGGCAAATAGTTTCGCACAATCACATCCCATTGGTGCGGAAGTGATTCGCAATTGTTTCTATGTCGATGATATGCTGGCAGGTGCAGACAGTTTAAAAGAACTGGATACTATTTGCAGCCAGGTTCGGGATATTTTGAATTCAGGAGGATTTCCATTGGCCAAGTGGGCTTCCAATTGCCCGACTCAATCTGGAAAGAATGAGGAAATCAGCATTAAGATTGATGAGCAAAACTCAGTCAAAACGCTTGGAATGCGCTGGGCACCTCAAGATGATGTATTTAAGTACCATCTGGACGTGGATAGTTTTGACCGTTTGTTTGACCCTCTTGGTTTGTTGTGTCCAATTGTCACTAAGGCAAAAATGCTATTGCAGGACTTATGGAGGCTAAAGGTAGATTGGGATGAGGCTATTCCTATGAGCCTACACACTGCGTGGAATAAGTTCACCACTACCTTGCGGGATTTGCACAAAATTTCAATCCCTCGCTACGTATGTTTGACGCTGTACAAAGGGGTTCAAATTCACGGCTTTGCTGACGCATCCAGTCACGCCTACGGTTGCTGTATATACGTACGAACGTGCAACGACGAAGACGTTCGCGTGTCATTGCTCACGGCAAAGTCGAGGGTAGCTCCGCTGAGCGTAAAAACAATACCCCGGTTAGAGCTTTGTGCAGCACTATTACTGGCCAAACTCTGGCAACAAGTGTCGACCACAATGACCAAATTCACGATAGAAAGCGTAAATTTCTGGTCAGATTCGCAGGTCACGCTATATTGGTTGCAGCGTGATTCGGGTACGTTGGGTACATTCGTCGCGAATCGGGTCGCAGAATGCCAAGAATTGTCAACTGGAGTCGTATGACGTCACGTTCCAACGGATGCTAATCCAGCAGACTTGGTTTCAAGGGGAACAGATGTTGACGACATTGTGAGCTCCTTGTGGTTCAATGGGCCAAGCTTTTTAATGGCAGAAAAGGATCGATGGTCTCAACTTCATCAGTTCGAGATAGCGTCAGAAGTGAAAACTTCTGAAGATAAGAAAAGTGCAGTGGTATGTGCGCTTGGGGTACCTGATGCTGAATCTAATTGCATTGTGCAATTAATCAACCGGCAATCGAGGTTTTCTAAGTTGGTCCGCATAATGGCCTACGTGCTTCGATTCTGTTTCAAGCAGCTTAGAGGTGATTCGCATCTTGTATCTGCGGCAGAAAGGAACATTGCGTTTTTAAAATTGATCGCAGTCGTACAAGGCACAACCTATAGCGCTGAGTATAGGTTATTGGAAAAATCGGCGGCATTAGCTCCGATGCTGCAGTCATTAAATCCATTTGTCCACGAGTTTGATGAAAATGGCATCAAATTTAAGTTAATTCGAGCAGGAGGGCGCTTGCTACACGGCCCTATCGCATACGACGCCAAATTCCCTCTGTTGCTACCAAAGGGATCTGAATTGGTCAGCCTTTTGGTCAGGTATTTGCACCTTAGGCACTACCATGCTGGTGCAAAGGTTCTTGTGGGATTGCTGAGGCAGCAAGTTTGGGTGATCAATGCCCGAAGCGTGTGTACAGCGCATGTTAGAAGATGCGTACACTGTTTTCGCTACAAGCCAAAGTTGTTGGGGCAAATAATGGGAAATTTGCCAGCTGACCGCCTTCGTGAGGGTCGGCCGTTCAGAGTATCTGGCGTAGATTTCTGTGGGCCATTCTACGTAAGCTATAAAATCAGAGGTAGACCACCCGTTAAAATGTACGTTGCCGTTTTTGTTTGTTTCGCCTCAAAGGCAGTCCATTTAGAACTTGTCCCAGACCTTTCAACTGACGCTTTTCTAAATTTATTTAAAAGGTTCGTTGGGAGACGAGGGCTGCCGGAGAAGATGGTCAGCGACAACGCGACGAATTTCTTGGGAGCGAGCAATGTGCTGAGGGAGCTCCAAGCGGCGTTTCTACGCAGCAAGGAGGAACTCCAGGACTACGCAGCGGAGAGAGCGGTGACCTGGTGCTTTATCCCTCCGAGGGCACCACACTTCGGCGGACTGTGGGAAGCAGCAGTCAAGGCAGCCAAACACAGGCTGGTGCGAGGGGCAGGCGACGCCAACCTCACGCCAGACGAACTGAGCACACACCTGGTGGAGGTCGAAGCGCTGCTCAACTCCAGGCCCCTCGTGACGGACACCAGCGATCCGAACGACGGGGAGACCATCACACCAGGGCACTTGCTCATCGGCCAACCTCTGCTGGGCCTGCCGCACGGATCCACGCCCGGAGAGCCCAACAACAAGCCCGCACCCGGATACTTGAAGCGGTGGCGACTGTTGTTGGAGCTCAAACTGCGCTTTTGGCGCAAGTGGTCCAGCGACTACCTCCTCAGCCTGCAGCAGCGAGCCCAGTGGAGCAGAGGCGAGGCCAATCTGGGCCTGAAAATTGAAAATTGTTTGAAATCTAAAAACTAGTAGATTTTTCACCGCTCTCAGAATGAGAGAAACCAAGCTGTGGAAAACATTCGCGACTGGCCACTCGGGAGTCCTGATGAAATATACGCAACTTTCAGAGAGGACTGATTATTGCATCCCGAGCGATCATCTCTCGGCGCCTTTCTAGTAATCAATCCCACATAGGGAGGAATCTGAGATGGGCGAACCTAGGCCTGCGAACGTCGTTCACATATATACTGATGGCTTGGCTTAAAGCTAGACAACCGCGTGGCAGGGGGTGTCTACTGTAACGAGTTCAACATAAGTCACTGTATCAGGCACACGGATCACTGTAGTGTGTTCCAAGCGGATGTTGAAGCAATCACAGAGGCTATTCCTATTGTCTCCACATTAACCTTTCACACACGCCTAGTGTGCGTCTTCTCTGATAGCCAGGCAGTTATTAAAGCACCAGGCTCTATTTTGTCGAACTCCACGAAGGTAAATGACTGCCGCAGGTCTCTGAACGAGATCTCAGAGCAGTGAAAACTTTTCCTAATGTAGGTTCCCGGACACAGGGACATCTAGGGGAACGAGGCTGCCGACGAACTGGTCAGGCAGGACACTACAATTCCCCTTCAATCGGAGAGGCAGCAGGTAGCGATGCCAATGGCTACATACGCACGAAATTTTTGAGCAACTCGCAAAAGGCGATGGCAGGAAGCCATCACTTGCAGAACCTCAAGATTGATATGGCCATGTCGATCAGCAAAACGTTCGAAAGAGCTACATATGTATATAGACTAAACAGAGTCCAGTGCTCTGCAGTAACACGGGACACTGGCAGATTGGCACTCACTCCTCTAGGCTGTCAATCCCTCACAACGACTTCTGGAGAAGTTTCCGGAACGAGGAGGAGTTCCTAAACTTCTTCTGAAACTGCCAGGATCTCGGTAAACGGTAACCTAAGCGTGAACCGGTAAACAGGTTAACAGGTAACCGGTAAACTTATGAAAAGTAATTGTCAACTAAAGTTATTTGAACAGAATTTATGATTCAGATTCAAACAAAATATGTCTTAAGTAAATTAAAGAAGGTAAGTGAATCGATGAGAAAGAATTTTGTAAACGAATCATGTTTATTTCGTCTCTGAATTTTTGCAAAGACAATGTTCCCTATAGGCAACATTAGTCCTGACTGGTATATAAAAAAACTTATTCTGCTAGACATGCGGTTTAAAGGTTTAACGAAATCAGAAAATGAAGGTATTTACAAATTTCAGTGAGATAGTTGCGGAGATGGGAATTTCGCACAAAGTAGAGAAGATAACAACTGACATGATACATTATACAATTTTACAGAAATTGTTCAAAACATGAACACATTATCGTACTTAAAGAATAAGAATCTTTACACATTCACGGAGATAAACACAAAAAATATCTATTCTAAGTAAAAGACTCATTAACAAACACGACATCCCAAAGTCAAGTGCAGTAAGCAATTAAGACCCTAATTTAGTCCAAAAATACTGATGCTTGCATGCAATCAGTTGGTCACTCACAGCAGAGTTGCAGCCGATCCGTGGGTCTTGCGATAAGAATAGAATACAAAATTGTCCCCATCCCACATTGTAAAATTACATATGTATAAGGCCCGACGTTGATGAAATAAAACCAGATTGAATTTACAACTAAACTCACAAGTGTCTAGATTTTTCTTTTAAAGTCTAAACATTTTGGTCCTTCGAGACTCTCCGTTTGTTTCCCCCATGTGGTAAGAGCACGGAGTTTAAACAAGCTCCTTTAAGACTGCAGAAGTTTCTGGTACACCTACAGCTAAAGGTAGCTGTTCGGGGCAGATCCCCACCGAATAGCGTCTGGCCAAACAGCAGCTATTTATTGGCCTTCAGCCGCATATTTGCATTGCTACATATTCATACATATATACATATTCTGTAAACTCTTGCACTTGCGTGCCCTGCTAAACGTTCTCTCAAAGCTCACTCTTCTCTTCGTTATCTATGCTCGGCGTTATCTATGTTTGCCGAACGAAGAGAAGCTGCGCCCAGCGATCGGAGCGACAATGCTAGCAATGGGAAGGGCAAGCAAGGGCCACTCGCCGTTTAGACATCACCCATTAAAGAACATTTGTAATTTTATCTCTGCGCCGCGTTTTATTTATTGCAAATAATTATTCGGCCGATCGGGGATAAAAAGTATTATCCCCACATACAATTTGGTGACCCCGACGTGATCGTCTAAATAGCGGAGTCAATTACATAGCATTCGAAAGCCTCAACAAAATTTTCGGCGTTTTGCGCATAATTCGGTGCCAAAACCTATATACATATTTGTACCGTTGCTGGCCTTACAGTTTTTCGTCGCGGCAGTACAGTGCAGTGCATTGGGCATTGCAGTGAACTAACCAATACATACGAACGTAGCACAAAGCGGAATCGGACAGCTCGCACAGCTAGATCGATTAGCTGTAATCCCTTTGCTTGCTGTTCTCGCGGTTTTCGTTTTATACGTATACAGGGTGTCTTTCCTCTCGTGACTTTGAAAAACTCCAACATGGCACAACCTGAGCCAAATAATGTCGCGAACGCGGTAATGCTTAGTGACATTGATTTTTATAGGCAAAAGGCGGAGGCAATCGCTCGTCAATTAAATGCCATGGACAGGTTTCTCACCAAGGAAGAGCTGGCTGATCTGGATGAAATGGAGCTTCAAGCTCGCATAGAGCAGATCGAGCAAATGAATGCGGATTTTGGTGCCGCTCAAACGAGCCTTGAAAGGCTAGACTTACTGCAGTTGGCCAATGACGCCCGACTGGACTTCGCCAATATTTACATCAAGGTCAGGTCCAAGCTGTCACGGGAGTTGGCGGTCTCTCGCTCGGTAAATGCTGCGCATTCCACGGCACGGCACCCTCTCGAGGAGCATTCATCTGCGTTTGCCTATGATATTATAGGCCGTTCTCGACTGCCCGAGTTCCAGCTTCCCCAATTTAGTGGAGACTATATGGATTGGCCAGAATTCCACTCGATGTTTACGACCATGGTGCACAAGGAGTCGCGAATACCGGTCATCGAGAAATTTCAGTATCTCCGTGGATGCCTACATGGAGCTGCGCTGGACACAATTCGATCTTTGGAATTGTCTGAGGAAAATTACGACGAGGCGTTCAATTTATTAAAGTTGCGATTTGATAATAAGCTTATGCATTTTCAGGCACACGTCAAGGCTATTTTCGGTCTGCAAGGGGTGGAGAAGGGCTCAGCCAGCGGCTTGCGTGCGCTCAGCGACAAGATCAATTCGCACTTACGTGCTCTTCGGACCTTGGCAACGCCTCAGGAGATTTCGGATGGGTTGCTGGTTTGCATCATAAGCAAGAAATTGGACCACAAGACGCAGGTGAAATGGGAGGAGAGCCTGCCGACCTCAAGATTGCCTCTCTGGTCAGACATGTCCTCATTCTTGGAAGCGAAGTGTCGGATGCTGGAGAATTTGGCATCGGCTATGGTAACAACTCCTAGCCAGCAGGTGGGAGAAAATGAACTTAGCACCCTTATCGCCTCCACTAGCGACCATCCTAGCCCTACAAGTACCTATTGCAATTCCTGTCAGCATTACATATCTAGATGTCAGGCATTCCTAAATCTCCCTTCTTATGATCGATATAAAGAAGCAAAGAAGCGGCACTTGTGTTTAAACTGCCTCAACAAGGGCCATGAATTGCAGAGGTGCAGGTCAGGATCTTGCAGGCATTGCCTGTACAAGCATCATACGCTGCTCCACATCCAATCGAGCGCTGCTGCATCATCTTCCTCATCACCGACCGAGGAATTGAGCCAGCAACGCGCCGCAGCTGTCCTTCTAGCAAGCGGTTCTTCTAGCCCTCCCCCCTCCAACCAGAAATCGCAGCCTTGCCAAAACGTGTTGCTACCTACCGCCCTCGTCCATGTCACAGATCGTTATGGAAAGCTGATCCCATGTCGTGCCATCTTAGATTCTGCATCGCAGGCAAATTTCATAACGTCAAGACTTGCTAATCAGTTGCAATTATCTCATCACTCGTCTCATTTTAACATCTCCGGTATTGGGAGATCTATTCTACCTTCGACCAACTCTGTGCATATAGTTGTACAATCCCAGGACGCAAGCTATCGCGATTCGCTCGCTGCAATTGTCACCAACTCAATAACGGAAAGGCAGCCCAACTTTAACCTGGATGCAAAGGATTGGCCAATTCCGAAAAATGTGAAGCTAGCTGACCCTAAGTTCTTCAAGCCCCAACAAGTCGATTTGCTGATAGGAGCTGGCCTATTCTTCGACCTATTGTGCGTCCAACAGATACGGCCGTCGACGCAACTGCCAATATTTCAAAGGACAAAGCTTGGTTGGAT
This sequence comes from Drosophila affinis, assembly GCA_037356375.1. Classification (NCBI taxonomy): domain Eukaryota; kingdom Metazoa; phylum Arthropoda; class Insecta; order Diptera; family Drosophilidae; genus Drosophila; species Drosophila affinis. Next base: position 22,886,080 of record JAZHFB010000003.1, read on the forward strand.
AGCGTCAGGAAGCATAAGCAGCTCAGAGGTTAATAAAACAGCGTTAGCTGTTTCTGAAGGTTCCCCTCACATCTTCGCTCACGATTTTAGTCCCACAATGCTGGACTACCGCAAGCTGGCGACAGGATTCGGCCGATCGAGATCAGCAACGCGGGCAGCAGTTGTACGAGTGCCAGGAGCAGGCGGAAAAACTGCGATCGGAGAATCAAGAGCTTAAGGCCAAGTTTGGGACAAAGTTGGCGAAGATAGGTCTCGTTCAGGACATTACTCTATATAAGCGCCAAATGCAGGAACTGCAGCTTGACCTTACCGATACAGCAAAGGGTTTTATATCCATACTTAACGAAATTCGAACATCAACTTCTAAAATTTCTACCTTGCTAAATTCCCCGCCATTTCATGAAATTACAGAAATTCCCGATGACTTGGACGTGCCCTCCATAAACCATTTTCGACATGAAGCGCCGATTGCTGCATTTGACGATCTACACGGGACTCATCGCAGCATCAGTCAATATCAAGGCCGTCATCCACGCCAAAAGAGGACTCTTCAAAAAGGACGTTAGAAAGATAGCGGTCCTGCCCCTTCAGGGTGGATCTGTTGAAAGCCTTTGCCTTCCAACGGGGGGTGAATGTTCGGGGCAGATCCCCACCGAATAGCGGCTGGCCAAACAGCAGCTATTTATTGGCCTTCAGCCGCATATTTGCATTGCTACATATTCATACATATATACATATTCTGTAAACTCTTGCACTTGCGTGCCCTGCTAAACGTTCTCTCAAAGCTCACTCTTCTCTTCGTTATCTATGCTCGGCGTTATCTATGTTTGCCGAACGAAGAGAAGCTGCGCCCAGCGATCGGAGCGACAATGCTAGCAATGGGAAGGGCAAGCAAGGGTCACTCGCCGTTTAGACATCACCCATTAAAGAACATTTGTAATTTTATCTCTGCGCCGCGTTTTATTTATTGCAAATAATTATTCGGCCGATCGGGGATAAAAAGTATTATCCCCACAGTAGCAAAAATAAAAAACTTTCCCTCCTGAAGTAAGAGACCGAGTATAATATTAATGAAACAGAAGTTTCAGTAAACAAGCAAAAATACATGCTATACAGGCAGTATTTTTTGTAATAGATGTCAAATAGATATCTATAATAGATATATATATATATCTGCGTATAATTTTTTACGCGGCGGTGGCGTATTCGAGGCCGAAACATCGAATAATAAAAAAAAATCCCCAACATCAAGTGCTAAAGTGAAGTGTTTTTAGAGCAACTCAAATTGGTTGTTGAAAAAAAAAAAAAAAAACCAGTGCTATCGACCAACAACGGAACACAGCGTCAACAACAGCAGCAGAGATCACCCGCCACAACAACAGCAGCAGCAACAACGGAACAACAGCAGCAACAGCACAAGAAAATCATCAGATAAGTCAGAAATTTAAGTTACTATTAAGTCAAAGAATTATTACAAGATGTTGTCGAAGCAGATTATAAAGCTACTAGAGGATCAGGTCAAAGAAGCTAGTGAACTAAAGACGATTGAAGCTGGTATATTGACCAGCGACGTAATCCGTAGGCTAAGAGAGCTGAAAAATATAGTGAATATAATTCTGAGCAATGGTTTGTGGAGTAGTCGATCATGAATACTTCAAGAAAAAGCAGTTTCAAACAATTCTTATAAATATAGACGTCATAGAGAAAATTTATGTCAAAGCAAATTCTGCAGAAACTGCAATAATACAGGGTGAAACTTAGAGCCAAAAGCTGACCAAAGTCTTCCAGAAGTAGTTGAGGATTTTGGCAGATTAGAAGAAGATCTAAAAAATATTTTAAAACAAGCTCAAAAGGAGTTAGATCAGGTTGGCTGGTGCGAGTGCTAAATAAGAAAAGAGAGATTAGAATACCTTAGGAAAAAACTCTATACAAATGTTGAAGAATATTATAAAAGGTATGAATTAAATCTCAAATTCGACGATGAGGTCGCCGATTTGAATTTTGAGTTTCAGTGCTTATTAAGAGCCATTAACACGAGGATGCAGGAGATTACTGATAAAAAAAGTAGCGTCAGTAAAGAGGCAGTAGTAAAGAAAGAAAATGAAGATTTTCCAGTTCTTCCAAAGGCAGAAGTACCCACATTTTCAGGATTAAATAAGGAGTGGGACGGGTTTTCACAATTGTTTTGTGATATAATACATAATAGAGATGGTATGAGTTCATCTCTAAAATTTACATACTTAAAAATGGCGATAAAGGGTGAAGCAAGGAGTATGGTTGCTCACCTATTGACAGATCCAGTCGAGAATTATAATGCCGCTTGGGAATTGCTGACCAAGCGGTATGAAGATAAACGAAAAATATTTTCGGATCAGCTGAATCGTTTGCTAGATTTACCAATGCTACACAACGATTCAGCAAAACAAATTAAGATGTTATCGGACTCAATAAATGAGGCGATTCATCTTATGAAATTAAAGTCACAATTAACAGAAGAAGTTGATGTGATATTTGCCCACATTATATTGAAAAAATTCAATAAAAATTCCTTACAATTATATGAAAGTCATATAAAAAAGACGAAAGAAATTCAAAGGTTGCCCGATGTAATGGAATTTCTAGAACAACGGTACACTTCTCTTTACTCATCGCAGGAGGAAGAGAAGAAGCCGTTGAAAAAAGGAGTGCAATATAGTAGTAGCATTAAAGAAAATTGTCCGCTATGTACAATGGCCAATGTACAATGGCCATACAATAATGCAATGCTATAGGTTTAAGAGAATGAGTCCGATAGAAAGAGGCCAGGCTATACAAAAACAGCGCCTATGCAATAGAGCTGTAGGCATGATATGCATAAGAAATGCTCATCGGAAATGTTTTGTGGGATTTTTAAAAAACCCCATCATACGATGCTCCATATTCCCTACGAAAAAAGGTAAAATGTTAACACTTGTTTGACAAAAAAACAAGCGTTCTTAGCCACGGCAATTATACAAGTAAGAGCGGTAAATGGTGGCTATGAAAATCTTAGAGCATTGATTGAATGTGGTTCGCAATGTACCATAATTTCAGAGGAAGCTGCGCAAGCATTAAAATTAGCGCGAAAAAGAGTCAACACCGAGGTTAGTGGAGTGTCATCTACAGACTCTTGCACTTCTAAATACAAGGTTACTTTAACTGTAAAAACTCGGGATGTTGGTAAAAAACCTCTTAATATTGAAGCAATCATTCTCCCAAAACTAATGAAAGCTTTACCTATAAAGTCTTTCAATATTGACAAAACAAAATGGCAAAATTATGTGTTGGCTGACCCTAACTTTAATAAACCAAGTAGGGTAGATATAGATATTGGGGTAGATCTGTACGCCCATGTTGTAAAAGACGGAGTAGTAAAAATAGATGGACTACTTGGTCAGAATACAGAATTCGGATGGATTATATCCGGTTGTACCAAATCAAAGGGTGATAAATTGATTGTGCCGACAACAATTGAAGTCGGGGACTTAGAGCGTTTCTGGGAAATGGAAAGCGAAAGTTCTGATAAGGAAGATGTTTGCGACAAGCACTTCTTGGAAACCGCAAAAGAAATGAGAATGGAAGGTATATAGTAAAAATACCATTTAAAAAAGATAAGGATCTCGGAGATTCAAAAGCACAAGCTATGGCGTGATTTTATAATTTGGAAAAGAAACTCAGCAAAAATGAAAAATTAAAAGAAAATTATATAAAATTCATGCATGAATATATTAATTTAGGACATATGGACATATGGACATGACATAGAGTCAAAAAAAGAGGGAAAATATTATTTGACCCATCAAGGAGTCATAAGAGATTCCAGTCTAACGACAAAACTCATGAGTGGTTTTTGATGCGTCAGCAAAAACCACAAATAACAAAAGTATAAATGATGTCATGTGGGTTGGACCAAGAGTCCAAAAAGACATCTTCGATATTATAGTGAAATGGCGAAAGTGTCCATATGTAGTATCTGTGGATATTGAAAAATGTACCGGCAAATTAAAGTTGATGAAGAAGATCAACATTATTTACATATAATCTGGAGAGACGCTCCAAATGAAAAATTAAAAGAATATAAGCTTACAACCGTTACGTAAGCTCCAGCTTCAGCACCCTTCTTAGCTACTAGAGTGCTTTTTGCAATAGCTGATAATTACAAAAATTATGCAATTAAAGAAATCATAAAAAATTATTTTTATATGGACGACCTGATGACAGGTGCCGATTCCATATTAGATGCCAAAAAGCATATAAAGGAAGTTACCCAGTAGTTCGATAAGGTTGGGTTTAACTTAAGAAAGTGGATAACAAATATCCCAGAGATTGTTGAGGGCGTTATAGATAACGAAGAAAATAAAGTATTAACCATTGAGAAGAAAGAATCCGTCAAAACATTAGGACTTCAACGGGAGCCAGTTAGAGACGAGTTTAGGTTCAATTTCCATTATGGACCTATTAAGAAAACTAACAAGAGAATAGTTTTATCCACCTTAGCTAAAATGTACGACCCCTTAGGTTGGTTGTCCCCGGTAACAATTGTTGGGAAATTGTTTATGCAAAAACTTTGGCTATCAGACAAAAATTGGGATGAAGAATTATCAGATCAGGATATTGTGAATGGAATACATTTAGGGAAAATTTAACGGCGCTAGATAGCATTCGGATACCAAGATGGCTTAATTCTCAGCATAGTAATCCGATGCAAATTCATGGGTTTGCCGAACGGACGAAATTAGGAAAGTTAAAGAAATTAAATGGAGACATGTCAAGTCTGAAGACAATCCAGCAGATGTAGCGTCAAGGGGAATTATTGCAGATAAGCTGAAAGATTTTGAAATGTGGTGGAAAGGTCCGCAATGGTTGGTAAAATCTAGGGAAGATTGGCCAAAAGAGGAAATTTTAGAAAACAGTTGTTGGCACAACGTTTATAATCGATAGAGCTAACATAATTAAAGAGTTATTGCACAAATACTCGTGTATGCATAAACTAGAAAGAGTCATTGCATATGTATTAAGGTTTATTCAAATCAAAACCAAATATACAACATTCTTACCACATTTGACGGTCAATGAGATTAGGATCGCCAAAATACTAATATTGAAAAAACAACAAGCTATTCAACAATTCAGTGCGGAGATAGCTAGCCTAATTAATAAAAAAGAAATAGAAACAAAAAGTAAGATATTAGGCTTAAATCAATTTTCAGATAAAGATGGATTACTGCGAGAATTTGAGGTTAAACATCCCTTGATTTTAAATATGTGTGACTTAATTATCAATAATGCACATAAAGAAACATTACACGGTGGAATTAATCTGATGCGTAATTATATCCAGCAAAAGTATTGGATATTTGGGCTTAAAAACTGTTTGAAGCTATAGCTTAAAGAGTGTGTTACCTGTGCTAGGTATAGGCAGAATACAGCAGAACAAATTATGGGAAGCCTGCCGAAACATAGAGCAACCATGTCGCACCCCTTTACAAATACAGGGATAGAATTCGCCGGAACTTACCATATCCGGTGCTCTAGAAACCGTGGGCAAAAATCTTATAAGGGATATATTGCCGTGTTCGTGTGCATGGCGACAAAGGCTATTCATTTGGAAGTCGTCAGTGATCTAACTTCAGACGCCTTTCTGACTGCACTTAAAAGATTTTTTTCAAGAAGAGGAAAATGTGCAAAAATCTTTTCCGATAATGGAAGCAATTTTGTAGGAGCTTCGCGCAAATTAGACGAAGAATATCAGAGCCCTTAAGGACAATATAAAAGTGGTTCCAATATTAGAAAGAGATCCCCACGGCAGGACCTCACTTTGGAGGTATTTGGGAGCTGGGGTAAAATCAGTGAAATATTACTTGAAAAGAGTGATTGGGGATAATAATTTAACCTATGAGGAAATGGCAACCCTCTTATGTCAAATTGAAGCTGTACTAAATTCACGACCGTTGTATACAGCTACAAATGATATTGACGATTTGGATGTATTAACACCAGGTCATTTTATTATATAAACCCAGCGACAAAAAAAAAGCCGCACTGCGAAATTTCATGAATTTTTGACTTCTCTAGCATGGGATGTCCCGAAATGTTATTCGATTCGTCTAATTTTTTTTTGTGAGTCCCTGTGATTGATTTTTCTTTTTGCATGTGTTTCCTGTCTTCTCAGTTTCTGAAAACATTTTTTGCAAAACATATTACTTAGGAGTCTTTAAGAAGCATGCCTAAAGAAAAACATATGACGGTGACTGAAAAGTAAAAAATTATTGCCTCGGCTGCACAAAATGTCTTTATTCGAATAATAGCGGTTCGAACTTAGTTCAACGAAAGCTCAGTACGACGATTTTTGAAAAAATTTCGTGAGACTGGACAAGTGGAGAGGACGAAAGGATCGGGAAGAAAAAAGTGTACAAGTGCAAGGGAAAATCGGATTATTAGGAAAACGAACCGACATGATCGATTCAAAAATGCTGTAAAGATAGCTTTTGAAGTTCAGAAACGATTTGCAAAAGAAATTTTAGCTCGAACTATACAACGTCGTTTAAAGGAGATGAGATTAATGGCAAGGACACCTGCCAAAAAGACACTTCTTAACAGTCGAATGAAGAAATCACGCCTAAATTCGGCTACAGAAAAAGCAAATTGGGGTGAATCTGAGTGGTCATGAATTCTATTCTCGGATGAGTCAAAATTTAACCTCATTAGACCCCATGGTTCCCGCACAGTTCGCCGCAGAAAAGGGTAACGCTATTCCGAAAATGGCTGCATTGACAGAGTGAAGCGTTATCCTTATATTATTATATGGGGATGCATATCTAAATATAAAACAGAATCCCTAATAATTATTAAGGGTATGGTGAATTCAAAAAAGTATGAAGTGGAGTTATTTGCAGTGGAGTTGTGTCCAGTATGGAATTAGTGAACGAGAAGATCCCATCTTTCAGGACGATTATGAACGTTGCCATCAAGCGTATTTGGAATATCTTAGTATGGAATCACTTAGTGAGCGAAAAGATTCCATCTTTCGGGACGATTCCGAACCTTGCCATCAAGCGCGCTCTATAAGAGATTCTCTGACGTTTTATAATTTTTAAAAATGTAGTCAACTAGTTTCAACTATTTTTCACAGACCGGTTAACATTTTGAGGGCGGAATTAGGCATAAAGTCCTCAGATTGGACAGGTAACAGCCCCGACCTCAATCCGATAGAAAACGTCTGGGCCTTTATGACTGCCAAAATAAGAAAGCGGAAGCCCAAAACTATGGTTGAGTTAGTTATGTTTGTTTATTATTAGACTATAGAAAACGAAATAACCTATTGGAAAACATTTTACTTTTGCTGAACAAATCGATTTTATAATTTTAGAAATTTTTTTTTCCTGTTTGGTGAAAATACTAAATGACCGTTCAGAAAAGCGTGATTGAAAAAATATTTATTTTTAAATATATGAATATGATATTAAAAAACGCAGTATGAACTTTTGTTAAAAATTGATTTATTGACTCAAAAAAATGAAAACTTTTAGTATCGAATAAAATTTGGGGAAAACCCACGCTAGAGAAGTCAAAAATGCATGAAATTTCGGAGTGCGGATTTTTTTTTGTCGCTGGTAATATATTATTCGGAATAATGGACGCCGAAGATAGGGAAACTTTGGAAGGAAATATGACAAATTTATTAGAAAACCAACATAATCTAGACGATTTAATTAAAAGACAAACGTCAGTGGTAGAGTAAACAGTAAATATTCTCAAAACAACTACTGAGGAAATAAATGTCAACTTTAGAAATATGAGCACCAGAGTATAGAACATAACGGAGGCCTTAAAAGAAAGTTACTATGTATACAAAGAATCTATTAACTTCTTTATGGTAACAAAGCAACTAAGTTCAATGATTGATGAGTGCGATAAAATCCAAGCAGGAGTAATAAGCTATATATTAAGATAGATATTAATCATGGTAGACTAAATCCAAATATCTTAAAACCGATGAGTTAAAAGCAGAAATAACAAAAATAAAGGATTATTAGTTTATTAGAAACACTAGTTTTTCCAGGAAAAAGAACAGGGACGGAATTGAAGAAAATTTACAGCCTATTAACCGCAAAACGAATTTTCTTAGATAACAAGTTAATTTGAAATGTGAAGATCCTACTGTTTGGTAGACACACATCCCATTTGTTTAGGATTATTCCAATGCCAGTGGAGCATGAAAGGGAGTTGATCAGGGTAGATTTGAGCTCCAGGTACTTAGTATACAATTTCGAAATTGATTCCTATCATTCGATGACTGAAGCTACTTTGAACAAATGCCAAAAATGGCAAACCAATAAAAGAGTATGTGAAGGTAATTGGCCTTGGAGTAGCGCCAATGATAATGCTTGTGAGATATTAGATATTATTATTATTACTCCGTTCAAACCCAATAGTCATTCAACTTGTGTCTATTAAAGAATGCCAGAGACAGCGTCATTTTGGGTCGAATTAGAAAAGAAAGGTAGTTGGCTCTTCAAAGTTCCAGCAAACACCAATACCAGAATTCAATGCATTAATTCAAATCAAGAAATAATTGATCTACCTCAACAAGGAATTTTAACTATAATGAATGGTTGCACTGTGCGAACAGATGATAAAATATTAATACCTCATCACAATATTCATTCAGAAAACTATGATGCAATTTCATCCTCTTATATAAGTAATATAAGTAAAATACCGAATATTGTTTGAAATCCAATATCTGTACAGTTTATTAACCATACGAATGAAATTAATAAATTACAAAACGAATTAACATTGTTAAAAGAAGGTCATCATGAATTGAAAGGACTTAAGTTCCACTATGTGTCTGGACATGCAGCCTTGATAATCGGAATAATAATTATGTTAATATTAATAATATATACCATAAAAAGAATTAAGGTAGCGCGAAGACTGCAAGCAATAGCACTTCATTGTAATATACTTTAAGATAATCATCGACCAGAAAACAAAAAAATGTACAAATAAAAATAGAAACTAAACCATGCCACTTCTGGCCCTTTGCAGGATGTTCAAAACATAAACACATTATCGTACTTAAAGAATAAGAGTCTTTACACATTCACGGAGATAAACACAAAACCAATCTATTCTAAGTAAAAGACATACATAAAGTATAGAGTTTATGACTGTTAGGGTGCGATCAACTCATGTCAACTCATTAACTAGCACGACACCCCAAAGTCAAGTGCAGTAAGCAATTAAGACCCTAATTTAGTCCAAAAATACTGATGCTTGCATGCAATCAGTTGGTCACTCACAGCAGCGTTGCAGCCGATCCGTGGGTCTAGCGATAAGAATAGAATACAAAATTGTCCCCATCCCACATTGTAAAATTACATATGTATAGGGCCCGACGTTGATGAAATAAAACCAGATTGAATTTGCAACTAAACTCACAAGTGTCTATATTTTTCTTTTAAAGTCTAAACAGAAATCATAAAACAAGATGTCATTGTTAAAGGAAACACAATTAAAAATTGGAGAAAATGATCCCGACATTTTCAAGGGTATGCGTATCTATCTGATCTACGATTTCGGTCTTTTTTGTTGAAGGAATTTGTGATGACGTTGCTAAAGAAAGTAGGTGATATTATGATTTAAAAGTTGAGAGCACAATTTGATTGCATTTCGCTTGTATGACAATAAAATTGTCCAATTGATATCACATTTTATTGGGGACCAACCTGTCGGGAAATGCACTCGATGGTGCTGAAAAGAAAAACAAACGAGAGGGAACGTTGTGAGCCGCGGCAAAGGCCGCGGCTCTACCTTATACCCGGTACTCAGTCAGTATATACATATATACATTTCTGAGCCTACGATTTATGAAATTTATTATATGTTCTCAAAAGGGACAAAATCAATATTTAAATTAAAAAAATTAATTTTTTTGAATTGTTCTACATCTTTCCATTTTTGTTTACATATGCTTTGTATATCTGCGCCTACATTTCTACATGAGATGTATAACTACATATTTGAGACGTGGAAGTGTTTACGACAGAGAGAGAGGGAATGAGTCAGCGCTTGGCAGGCGTTGCGTAGCCACTGAAATTTGATTTGTTTCTTCTGGCCATAATATTGACCCTATCTGATCCAGATTCGGTAACCTGGTAGATATGGTAATTTCCCATGATTTTACGTTTTTGGTTTTCATTTTTCTTAAAAATTGTGGATTCCACAGATTTTCGTCTTTTGTGGGGGCGGAAAGGGGCGTGGCAAAATTTTAAAACAAACTCGTGCTGGTTTGGTGTCACAGGAGCTTGGATAGGAAGTTTGGTTGCTCTAGCTCTTATAGTCTCTGAGAACTAGGCGACACAAAATACGAATGGGCAAAGCGGATGGGGCCGCGTGTGAGAGAGAGCGAGAGGGAATGATGACTTTCGAAATGGTTTTCTTCATTGTAGCTATAATAATGATCCGATCTGATCCAGATTCAACACTCTGATAGAAATGGTCATTCTCTATGATTCTGCGTATTTAGTTTTCTTGTATCTTCAAAATTGTGTGTGCCACAGACTTTCGTCCTTTGTGGGGGCGGAAAGGGGCGGGGCGAAATTTTGAAATACACTTTGAGTAGTGTGATAACACAGGAGACGGAACACAAAACTTGGTTACTCTAGCTTTAATAGTCTATGAGATATAGCTGCAAATGAAGACGGACGGACGGACGGACGGACAGACGAACAGACGGACAGACAGACAAGGCTATATCGACTCGGCTATTGATGCTGATCAAGAATATATATACTTTATGGGGTCGGAAATGCTTCCTTCTGGGCGTTATACACAACCGTTATCCGCACAAATCTAATATACCCCTATACTCTTCGAGTACCGGGTATAAAAAGTTGCAATGGTTGTTTTGGCGGTTCCAGCAACTCAAACTTCTGTAGAGAGAGCATTTTCCTCCCTCAAATTTGTGTTGTCGGATAAAAGGGCATCAATTGTTGAAAACCTCCTGGAGGATATTATGCTAATAAACTTAAATTTAATATGATTTATAAATGATTTATATGTATAAAACATGGTTTGAAATAAGTTAAATTTAAATACCTTTGAGATGCAAGGAATGCAGTAAAAAAAAATGATATATTATTATTAAACATTTTTATTATTATTTTTATTTCTTTAAACATGGTTTGAATTGAGTTAAATTTAAATTCCTTTGAAATGCAACGAATGCAGTAAAATAAAATAATTTAATTAACATAGGGTTCGGAACCAGAACCGAACCCTGGCCGTTTTTTCAGGGGTTTGCAGCTCTGCTGACAACAACAACGAACAACTTCTGAGAGTGCCAAAATTAAGTAGAAGCTGGAGTAGAAATATCAAACCTAACTTGTTGAAGGAATTGGGAATAGTTGATAAAATCAAAACTGCCTGGTTTGATCTAATTCTATTTATTTATTCGACAACGGATAAACCTTAACTGGCTAAACTAACTTACATCTCTCTTAAACAATAAAAAGAAATTAAACAAAAATAATTAACAAAGTCAGCAACCGTCTAACGGCTGTTTTTCTCTGGCAAAAGTCGAACCGCATCCCATTTGGCAGAGTGTTATACTGGCGAAGAGCCCTACATATTGGCTCGTTGATTCCTTAGTTGGTCCGGTGGAGATCAAGAGCAAAGTGTGCATGGTCCCTAAGGCAGGCGTATTCAAGCCAATCCTACTAAGCATATCAGGGCAATCAATGTTACCCACTAAAAAGTCAAAAACAACGATCCTCGAGAGAGGAAAGATAAACGAGGCGACATCTGCACTCATAGGATGGGAATGGAATTGTAAACTGCAAAGACTGGAGTGCAAACTTCAAAAACTTCCTCTGCAATCTCTCGATACGCGCAATCTGAACAGCCCCAGTAAGGTTCCAAACCACTGAAGCACATTCAAGGCGCGAGTGCCCAAGGAAAGAACAACGACTTGGCCTCGTATATGGATCCCTGATCCGGGATGAGTTGCGCGTAACGAAACCAAACATATCATAAACTTTCGGCAAAATGTAGTTAAAATCCTTAACAAACAGAAATTTTGAATCAAACAAGATGCTTAGATCGAGTATCTCCGTCTGCTTTAAGAGCGAAAGGCCATCTAGAAATCAGAAATTACTGAATGCGACCAGATTAGTGGTTGTTCATGATGCTGATTTGGGCTAATGAACGACTTCAAGAGGAAAATAATCTTTTTGGCAATGATACGCTAAAAAAGCTTTGAGATATTGCTGAGTTTGGCAATAGGTCTGTAATTAGAAATACAATTCTTAGAACATTTCTTAAAAACAGGAGTGATTGTGGCAACTTTCCACTTACCAATAAACCGACCCGTTAACAAGGAATTTATGAAAAGAATTTTGAGCGGTTCACAAAAAGCATCATCACAATTGCGAAGCAGGAAGGCAGAAATACCATCACTGTCGTGTTTACTAGAATTGTTAAGTCAGCAATTGCCTCCAAGATGTGCACTTACAATATATCAAGTGTAACAATATTGACCATCGAAGGGATGGAGTCAAGGACATTCGAATCTTGCCAAGCCGCGCATGGCTCAAAATTAGAGCTGAAAAAAGAAGCAAAAAGGTTTGCTATGCCACTATCAGTATTTGAGCTTTGGAAACCAAGATTCATAGCTGAGGGAAGAGCACTCGTTGACCTTTTAGAATTTATAAAATGCCAGAATGACCTGGGATTAACTTTGAGCCCCCTCTGAACGTCGGCAATATATTGATATATAAAAATTTGTTTAAAAACGCAAACTCCCGCTTATGTTGCACATCAATCACTAGGGTCACGGGAGGATACCACGGTACCCTATAGGAGCCATGCAATCTTCTGGAAGCATTATTATTAACAATAGACGAACAGTATGAATGAAAACACTATAAGAACCGTTTAACCAATCTTTAATATTCCCAATTTTTTCACGATAAATTCCGTTAGTCGACGCATAACTGTATTTTTTCCTAAAAAAAATACCAAAAATCCGTGTTTGTAACAGTTTTTAACGGTAAAATGGCATTTAGGATGGTGCCAAACGGCATATAAACCGAAACGACGCCTAATTAATGTGTCTATCTAAAACTAAAATTGTAAGCCATAAAGTATATTTTTTTTTACTTTTCCTGAGTTTTCAAAATCAAAATTTCGGGGAGACATGCCGAAAAATATGATGAAATTTGAAAGCTTTATATCTTCCAGACGTTAAGCTGCAGCTACAAAGTGTTTGGGTCGGATTTATAGCAGCATTTGTCAGCTTTTCAAAACTGCAAAGTTCAATACAACCAGTTGTAGGAAACTTAAATTATGTGAAAAAATAGACCTACCTCTGAGAAAAAATACATTTTTAAAAAATTCTTTTTAAAAAACTAAACCTAAAAAAAAACCATAATTCTTTAAGGAACTTAAAATCTCCAAATCTATCAGAAAAAGTCATTTTGGGCGGCAGAGGAAAAAAAAGGTTTAATTTTGTTGAGTAGTGTTCTCATTTAATATTTAGCAAAATGTCCTGTTTCGTTCCTGTTCCAATCGTTTTAGGACTAGGACTCTTTAATTTATACCCCAAGAGATTCGATAGCGACTAACTTGGAAGTAGCAACCGCCTTCTTGACGTAGGACCACAGATTTTTGATGCAATTAGGTCAGGTGACTAAGCAGGCCACTCGAAAAAGTTTACACAGTTTGCCCTGAACCATTCCTTTGCTTTCTTGCTCGTGTGTTTGGGGTCATAGTCCTGTTAAAAGACCTATACGACCCGACTTTCATATTCTGCAAAGAGTAGTATTACTGCCTCCACGATATTCACCTATACATGCTGATCTATGATGGTTTTTATACAACCTATTGAACCTGCTCCATAGTAGAAGAAGAAGGCCTATACCATTACACTACACTCTCCATGCTTATTGGTTTTTGTGGTGTACTGAAGTTTGTATTCTATTTTCTTTGGACGTCTAACGTATAATCGAGATCCCTTTTCACCAAACATAACCACTTTGGACTCATCTGACCATAGAATATTCGTCCATTGTTTGGCTGTCCGAATTGCTTGATCCCAGTCAATCTTCAGGTAATATGTGTCGCATTTAAAAGTGGTACATTTATTGGGCTGCATGCTTTTATGTTATGTTGGCTAAAATTTGTGCTAACTGTTTGATCCGTCGTATTTATTAAAAGCTCTCCTTTAAGCTCGGTAGCGGACTTGAAGGGGCCTTTCTTGCTTTGACGAATCTGTCTTTTGCTTTGAATAGGGATCATAGATAGTTCTCATTCGCGTGTTTCAGCCTTTTCTTCATAGTTTCAGACGTTTTTAATCATTTTATTGGAGCTTCATACAAATCGACCAACTTCTCTGTGAGTTTCTGATATCTGATATCAATTTTTTTATTAAATCACGCATCTCTGCAGTGCAGTGCTTTCCACGTCCCATTGTAATGATTATTATAAACTTTAATGACAGAAACAATGAAATCTTAGTCAAAACTAATGAATACGTGCCTTCCACAAAGACAATTCTGGTTTCACTAAGAAAATGGCTTGGGGTGCTATTTTTATTTCGCCTTTTTTGGGTATTTATACCCGGTACTCGAAGAGTAAGGGGTATATTAGATTTGTGGGGATAACGGTTGTGTGTAACGCACAGAAGGAAGCGTTTCCGACCCCATAAAGTATATATATTCTTGATCAGCATTAATAGCCGAGTCGATATAGCCATGTCTGTCTGTCCGTCCGTCTTTCCGTCCGTCCGTCCGTCCGTCTTCATTAGCGCCTATATCTCAGAGACTGTTAAAGCTAGAGTAACCAAGTTTTGTATCCAGTCTCCTGTGTTATCACACTACTCAAAGTGTATTTCAAAATTTCGCCCCGCCCCCTTCCGCCCCCACAAAGGACGAAAGTCTGTGGCATACACAATTTAGAAGATACGGGAAAACTAAAAACGTAGAATTATAGAAAATGGCCATTTCTATAAGAGTGTTGAATGTGGATCAGATTGGATCGTTATTATAGCTACAATGAAGAAAACCATTTCGAAAGTCATCATTCCCTCTCGCTCTCTCTCACACGCGGCCCCATCTGCTTTGCCCATTCGTATTTTTTGACGCCTAGTTCTCAGAGACTATAAGAGCTAGAGCAACCAAACTTTCTATCCAAGCTCCTGTGATACCAAACCAGCACGAGTTTGTTTTAAAATTTTGCCACGCCCATTTCCGCCCCCACAAAAGACGAAAATCTGTGGAATCCACAATTTTTAAGATAACTGAAAACCAAAAACGTAGAATCATGAAAAATTACCATATCTACCAGATTACCGAATCTGGATCAGATCGGATCAAAATTATGGCCAGAAGAAACAAATTAAATTTCGGTGGCTACGCAACGCCTGCCAAGCGCTGACTCATTCCCTCTCTCTCTGTCGTAAACACTTCCACGTCTCAAATATGTAGTTATACATCTCATGTAGAAATGTAGGCGCAGATATACAAAACATATGTAAACAAAAATGAAAACATGTATACAAATTCCAAAAAATGCATTTTTTTAATTTAAATATTATTTTCGTCCCTTTTGAGAACATATAATACATTTCATAAATCGTAGGCTCATATATGTATGTATGTATATACTGACTGAGTACCGGGTATAAGGTAGAGCCGCGGCCTTTGCCGCGGCTCACAACGTTCCCTCTCGTTTTTCTTAAAATCTCAAAAAAAAAAAAAAAATATAGTTAAAAATCTGAAGAACGGTAATGCAGTTTTTGTTTTTAGGGAATACTAAACAATATAAAAAAAATCCAAATTTAAAAAAATCGCAACATAATTCGGTTTTTTTTTTCACGAACAAAATGAATAGTAGTAGTGCTTTTAGTTTTTTCGCAACTGTACATCAGACAAACGTTCCTCTCTTTACCAAATTTTAAGATGATTGGAACAGTATTGGGCAAACCACCTCTGTGACCAATAATATAAATATATTATACAATACTAACTATACTAACGTTTATTTGTATAGGCTCAAAAAAAATGTGGCGAAGTCAAAGGTCTTACGGTATAAAAATGTTATTTTTTGTAATAAAGTAAAGAGTTTTAGCCCGAATTGACAACATTTAGAGGTGGCTCTCTAAGGTATAAGTTGAAAACTACGTTATTTGGTTGATGGTTCCTATGGGAACCACCATATATGTATATACATGTACGTACATGTACATACATTTTATGTGCGCAAAAAAAATGTGGCGAAGTCAAATATATATAAGTATTTAAATAAACCATAAATTCCATGTATGAGGAAGAGATCTACTTATCCAAACCAACAACAACATTTTTTTCGTGCAATACCTGTCGCATGGTGGTTATACATAATAATTATTTTTCAGCAAAACAAAATAAAAAAATAATGATTACTCTATACCAATTCACATTGCTGCTATAAAGCAAACCGACTGGAAAATATTAAAGTTTCTAATTTATCATATTTTTTTGTCTTTGTCTATTTTTTAAAAATTTGACTTTGAAAAATAAGGAAAAGTCGAAAAAGAATTATTTCTTGGGCTTTATTTTTACTTTTCCATAGGTCCTTTTTTTAAGAGAGCTTTTTTTTTTTTTTAATTCGAATTCGAGTTTCTCGAACGCGCTGTCAATAAACTTTAACACGTTTTTCTCGTTTTTTATCCGCACTTAAGTCGCAGGGCCGTTCCGTTCACTTCAAATAAAATGTACCTGGAAGTAAAAACTTTTTTGTATGATACCCAAATTATCATAACAAAGTATCAAATTATATATAATTATACAATTATTATACTAAAAACAAAAAAACGATTTAGTGTCTATATTTTGGTTATTTTTTGTCAAAATTTATTCTAGTTTGGTAAAAAACATAGAGAATGTTATACTTTATTAATTTAATGATTTAGGTCTTTTCACTTCAAGAGGCTGCAAGATTAATGTTTGGAGACCGTCTTTTGCGAGCAGATGTTTACGACAGGCCATACTACATATATTAACGTATTCACAAATAATACTACTCGACAAATTTGAACTTTTTTCCCGTTATGGCACAACATATCTTTTTTGGTAGATTGGGAGATTTCATTTTTTTTTTTTGTAAGAATTATGGGTGTATGAATTCAACAATTATTTTTAACAAACTTAAGTTATGCGGAAAATAGAAGAACTATCTCTGAAAAAAAAACATGAACAAAATATTTTAAAAAATTCTTTAAAATGACTAATCCTAAAAAAAAACCCAAAATTCTTTTTGCCAAATTGTATTAGGCATTTTGGGCCACAGCGGAAATGTCGTGTCGACCAGTGCAATAGTCTAATTTGAAAATCAAAACTTTAAGTTATTATGGTGCAGCAGTAAAGTAAATCTCTATTTTTATTGTTGATTATTTGCACCGCCCACTGTAACACATTGTCGTACATACAAATATATGCTCCCGCACGGCAGCAGCCTATGTAGCCTTTCTCTCTCAACTTTCTTTCGTCTTCGCTATCGCACTCTTTCTTGCAGTAGAGCACGGGCAAATTGACCTGCTTGTCTTAGAGTCTGAGTCTGAATATAGTTGCGCTAGCATTAAGGCACTGTCAATTCGGCGCGACTACCCTTGGAGAGTCTGGATCTACCAATAATTTATTGCACGTCACCTATTGAATATCGAATATCTATTCATCCGATATTATCTTGACCCTTTCGTCATCAATCTCAACTAAACATTTTATCCTTGACAATAAACCACATTAAACCGAACAACCATCGAAATATTTTGCATTTTGTACGTTGTGATGTCCCAAAGTATTTTCGTCCCGTTTTTGGTCAGTGCTTTCTTGAGTATAGCCCATTTCTATATGTATATTTCGTATACTTTAACATTTTCCTTCAATAAAAGGTCATCTTTTAAAAAAATTGGCTCTACTTTTATAAAGATCCATGATCCTCACCAAATATTTCAATTGTTCCTGTGAAAGAGGCTTAATATTTATATTCTTTTGAATGGTCATTATTTGAATTCGTTGTACTATTCGACGAAGACAATATCTCCTCTTTTTTGCGTTGTAGTCGCGGTAGGGTAGCAATGGCAGGTAGGTAAACCCATATGTTTTCCCCAATTCCAATTCGTTTGAATGAACCAAAGAAACATTCGGAGTCGTGAATTTCTGGGTTTCTCCACCGCATTAAAATTAAAAATTCAAATTTTTTTCTAAAATTAATTTTTAAAATAAAAAGTAATGTTTAGTTTTTTTGTAAGCTTAATTGCTTGTGTTTAGGGTAATAAAGATGTTCTGGAAATATTAGGCTTTTAAATTCAATTTTGAACATTTTTGGCGATATTTTTTCCCGAAATGTTGACTTTAAAAACTCAGGAAAAGTAGTTTGGTTGTTTGGGTGCGATTTATAGCTGAATTTATCAGCTTTATATCTGGCAAATTCAATACGACTAGATATAAAAGTTACTAAGTTATTAAAGCTTAAAGTAAAGTTATTAGGTTACGTGAAAAAAAACAATATATCTAAAAAAAAAAAACAACTTTTAAAAAATTCTTAAAAAAAAAACCAAACCTATAACAAAAAAGCATACTTCTTTAAAAATTATAAAATCTCCAAATCTATTGGAAATAGTTTTTTTTTGGTGAGAGCGGAAATTTCATATTGACTAGTGTTATTTCCATAGAAAGAAGTTTTTGGAATGACTTCGGCGTGATGTAGCTTTCACGTCCGTTAGAAACAATTTCAGCTCAGAATGCGACTTATGACTTCACTGACTTGAGTTGCAGGAACAGACTGCACAACTCTAGCCATTTTTACGAATTAGGATACTAATTCCTGTTATCTTCATCTTCGTCAGCAGAAGCAACCTCAATTAACCTTTTTTTTTTACGACCGGTTAATAAAAGTTCTCGGCTGCTGAATTCAAGCGTGGACGTACGAGTTTAGACAAAGCATGGATACACCACTATACGCCAGAAACACAATCATAATCAAAAAAGTGGATTGCAAAGGGGTATCTGCCACCAAAAAAAGCGAAGACTGTTATTTCAGCTGGAAAAGTGTGGGCAACAGTTTTTTTTTGGATATTCGTTGAGTTATACATACATATGTATATACCGATAACACTAGTCGACAAGACTTTTCCGCTGTCGCCAAAAATTACATCTGATAGATGTGGATGTTTAAAAATGTTTAAAGAATGTTTTTTTTTCCAGGTGTAGTTTTTTTTAAAATAATTTTTAAAAAAATTGGTATTTTTTGTCATAGGTAGTGCTTCTATTTTTCACCTAACTTAAGTTTTCTACAACTTAAGTTATGTACATACATATGACAAAAAAATACATTTTTTTAAAATTCTTGAAAAAAAACTAAACCTGGAAAAAAAAATTCTTAAAAAATTGTTTAACATTAAATTAAAAAACATTTAATTATCAGAAAAAGTGATTTTTGGCGACAGCGGAAAAGTTGTGTCGAGTAGTGTAATCTGGGGAAGGGAAAAACGATCAAGCTAATGACGGAAATGGCGGATAAACTGCCCCAATTGCAGAAGAAAAAAATTTTGTTTCACCAGGATAATAATGCACATTCCATACATCATCAATTGCAAAGGAAAAAATCCATGATTTACGCTTTGGTAGCATCGCTGGATGAAACGTGTTAGACGGAGAGTATGCTGAAAATACATCCTGTTATTTCATTGTCAGGCTGGAAACTTTTCGGAACGCCCTCGTATATGGAAAAACTTTAAATTTTTATTATCATACATACAATTTTTTTAATAATAAATGCAATATGGTGGCTCTTGTCGACCTCTTGCTCGAAAATTATGGTTACCGAACTTCAAGAGTACAGCCTCTTGTAGTGAACACTGACATTAACTTATTCAAAATTAATCAAATTCTCTTATACCAAATAACCAAAATATACATAAAAACTGTGTTTTTACATTTTTTTTTTACTTTTGATCATCTCATATAAAAAATACATTTTTATATTTTTATAGTCTAATTGTTGATACAAGCCATACAAAAAGAGTGTTTATTAACGAGTACAATTTATTTGAAGAGAATCTGATCAATAGATCAAGCCCTACGATTGTAGTTCGGACGCAAGACATTGCTTCAAGAAAGTGTTTAAAGCTCTTTTTATTTAGTTCTGTGGCTGGCTTTAATGGCTCCTTTTTGCTCGTAAGAACCATAAGTTTTACCAGGAATGGGGATATTGTTACAATGCTGTCTCTTATTTTATTATGTTATGTTTTTATCTTTCAATTTAACCCACCTTAGCATAATCATGTGAAAATTAATAAGGATATTTGGCTTTGTTACAGAAAAATATCTACAAAATTAACTAATTTCAGTTATTTCAAAATGATTTTAAATTTATTAGGTGTTTTTTATATTTGAAAATTTATTGCAATTTTTGCAATATTTGATTGATCTTAAACTGTAAAAAATAATGGGGATACACCACACACATAAAACATATTACATTTCGTAAAAACCCGTTTCTTTAAGAGTGGTTTGGTTTATAAATATTGCGAATAATGTTAGTTAGTTAGAATAAGTGTTAGTAAAACATCTATAAAACTAATTTAAGATATGTGCATATGTATATAGAATCGTAAAGGAAGTTTATTTCATCGCTCAGGTAAAAGTCGACAAGAGAAAATCCAAAATGATATTTACCAACCCAAAAACCACTTTATGTATCTATTTAGAAACTTAGTGTATACCAGAGGTATCTGATTGTCGACGAAAACTTTGCGACTGGTTTTATTTACTTACCGTAAAGTGTTCAGCTGACTTAAAATCTTCATCCATATATGCATGAACAGAGCAATAAGCTTCCATTGCACTGGCATTACACAAGCATCTGATAAATTCTTGTACGTGTTCCATTGATTTCTCGTAAGTTTTTCCTCCCACCTCTTGAAGGTGTAAGGCTAAAAATTTTGGTTGAATATACGACACTTTGGAAAAAAATTCGTGTAGCCATGTCTGAAGAAGTTCCTCTGGCTGAATTATGAAATTATTGAAATTATACTCGTATGTACATGATAATTTATAAAAGTACATTTTAATAGTGATGTATACATTTATACAAATGTTCATATACATATGTACATATATGTTAAAATGTAAACAAACCTTTATTTTCCGAATTACATCTACTTACATCTTCAAATAAACTCCCAACATTAGCCGTTACAAGTAATACCTTGGTATGAACATCCATATTCTATACAGTTTCAACTTTTCCGATTATCCTTTTAAAAAATATGTTATTCCCATATTTTCAAACGCAAATGGTAAATAGTATGAGGGGCGGATGTTCGATTAATATCTTATCGATACTTTACAAAGTATATTTGACTATTTACACTGCCGATATACAACTACGCGTTTATACCCTCTGCACACTGAGTCCGTCAAGGGGGAACGTTGGGATTTTTGACAGACGGTGAAACTCCGATTCACACTGGCACCGTCTACCGTTTACCGTCTAACAGCTGATGACAATAACAAAAACTGATTTTTTGAGCGGAAGATTTTTTTAATTTTGTTTGGAAATAAATGGATATGGAAGATTTTGCAATTGTTTTAACTATGGTTCAACAGCAAAATATTTTCTTGCAACAACTAATCATGTTGCTGGACGAAAGGATAAAGATAGCGATAAAAGCGGAATAATAATGTGCTGTTGCATTCTGCACAATATGTTTAATAAGCACATTAGCGCAATAAACTATAGTTTACTGAGCTTCTACCAGCATAGTCTTCCAAATTTATTCCATTTCAATTTTTTTTTGTTGTGAATGCCAATTATTCAGAGTCGCATTTGAAAACTATCGGCTAAATATCGCATAGAAACGTGCGGTTTAGGAACATTCAAAATAGACGGTGGAACTAACTGGGATATATTGGGAACGTCAAAACCTTACGCACCGTCTAGGAAACAGACGGTAAACGGTAAACGGTGCTCAGTGTGAATAGGCTATTACATTGCAAGACACAGGATGTTGATTCTTGAGAGCACATCAACGAGGACTGTTGGGAATTTTGAAGAGAAACGAAACTGGCACCCACTGGCAGAAAATGAACGAGTAACCATTATATTCAGACAGGCTCCGGGTTTCACATTGAAAATTATTACTTTTACTCTAAATGCATATAAATTTTCAAAACTTACACATTTTTCTCTGTGAGTTTAAAAGTGAACGTCTTTTCATACAAAAACTAATCTTAATTGCAAAAGAAAAAAAATAGATAACTTTTTGATCCTTTAAGATAAATTGATCTCCATTACCATGGTGACGATTACCCTAGTCAACACTACATTTCCGCAGTGGACCAAAATAAATTTTTCTGATAGACCTCGGGGTTTTTAATGAATGTTTGTTGATTTTTATGGCTCAGTTTTTTTCAAAGAATATTTTAAGATCTGGTATTTTTCAAGCTATTTTCAGAAGCACTATTTCTGTTTTTCACATAATTTAAGTTTCTTATGTCTGGTTGTATTGAATTTGGCAGTAATGAATAGCTTTTAAATGTAGTTATAAATCACACATTTTGTAGTTTCAGCGTACCGTCTAAAAGACATTAGGCTTTTAAATTAAATTTTGATAATATTTCTGTGGTATATTTTCTTAAAATGTTTACTTTAAAAACTCAAGAAAAGTCGAAAAACATATAGTTTTTGGTCTGAATTTTTGGGTTTGTATAGGCACACTAATTAGGCGTAAATGAATAAATGGCTAATAGCCGGTTCCCACATACGACCATCCATTTCGGGAATGGACCGTTAAAGACTGTTCCCATTGAAAACCATCCACCACCCATTTCGGGGATAATCCTCAAGGTTTTGCGGCTCGAAATTTCTCAGCTAGTTCCACCACCCATTTTTGATGTTCTTAAACCGCACGTTTCTATGCGATACTTAGCCGATGGTTTTCAAATACAATTCTGAAAAACTGTCATTCACAACGAAAAAATGCATTTTATGGCAATTATGTAAACAATGACTGAAAAAAACTGATATTTTTAGCAAATGGCTAGGACGCAGGAATTTTCTCTATAGCTTTCTCTGCTCAATAATTAGTTAGAGATGCTATAATTCCCTTAGGAGAAGAATGCAAATAAATAAAAAGCATCATATGCAGTTTAAAACATTTTTTATTTTTTTTATTTGTTTTGTAATGGCAGGTCCAAATGTATCTGCAGGTAACTGCAGATCGCCCTTTTCAGGCTGCACACTTAAATTAAGCAGCATGGAGCTGTTGCGATTTTTCTCCAATATTGCCGACGCTTCAATTTGGTGTGCTAGGCTCCAATTTTCATATATATTGTCGAAAAGCTGCAACTTTCTAAAGAGCTGATGAAATGGAATAAATTTGGAAGTCTATGACGAAGACAAAAAGTTTTGTACCGCTTTTAAAACAGATAAATTATAGTTTTGTACATAACAATTTACTTTGATTGCAATTTACTTACAATTATCCACACCCTTCTTCGCATACATTTATTAAAATAATTTAGAATTGCTAAAAATTCGTTCTCATCGAATTCATTAATTTGTCGAACTTATTATTTGCCATCAATATTTGCAACATTATTTGTTGCTGTTCAACCGCAGTCGTACAAATTATTATATTTCCTGTTTTTGTTGTTATATTTTGACAAAACGCAAAGTACACAATTTTTGTTTATTGTTGTCAACTGTGTTTCACTGTTGGAAGCTGCCGAGCTTTTTCGGCAACTCTGACTCCACACTTACAAAAATTATTCGACGACGAATTTGACCGAATGTGAATCCAAGCTAACCGACGCACTGCCATATAAGCAGTACGCGCGGCGAACATGAGTGTGATGGTGTGTGCAAGTTAACACATAAATTCCATAGCAACTAAGTAACACTACATGAATAATGCTGACACGCCAAAATGTGGGTTCAGTGCTCTGCACTAACAACAATCAGCAGCGATCGTATGACACTTCGCGGCTGGAGTGCTTCGGCGCTTAGAATGC
This sequence comes from Drosophila affinis, assembly GCA_037356375.1. NCBI lineage: Eukaryota > Metazoa > Arthropoda > Insecta > Diptera > Drosophilidae > Drosophila > Drosophila affinis. The sequence goes on from JAZHFB010000003.1 coordinate 22,910,160, forward strand.
TGAGTCGGCATGCCGATTGTGGTCCGATGGCGCGATGAATTGTCTTTACTAAGTAGAATTATGTTTTTCCGTTGTCTTTAGCTTCAGTTTGATTTTGAATAAAGTAGACGTAAGTCACTTGGAATTGCGCTCCGGCACACTGCCGTTATTTGTCTTTATTGAATTATATTACTATACCACAAGAACAGTAATCAACAAAGGGGACGAAGTCAAGTCTCCCGCCATAATCATCATAACCATAACACATCTAAGGATCCTACCCGGATCAACGTCCTTAAGGAAAGCCACCGGACTTGGATCACACCATCAGGAGCCACATGGGCACACCACGGCCACTGGATTACATAACCAAATAACTTGCATATGCACCGAGAGCATGCGAACAGATGATCTTAGATAATTTAAGAGAAATATAGCTGAACTAATTGTAATTCTTAAGAGCTACTGCCAGCTGCTGCTCCGAAAATTCTCACACCCACTGAAAGACCAGCGCTTTTAACAGAATCCTTAACGGGAAGGACGCACAGCTTGTTGACAGCTCGCCGTGTGGTTCCAGATGGTGTCCGTAGGATGGCAACTCGCACGGCACCATCAGCTCCAGTGATGACGTCGATCACTCGTGCTAATGGCCACTTCAGTGGCGGCAAGTTTTCGTCCTTGATGCAGACGACGTCGTTGATCTGGATCGGAGGTTGTGGCGTGCGCCATTTGGCACGTTGTTGGAGCAGAGTCAAGTACTCCTCACTCCAACGCTTCCAAAAGATCTGCTGGGCACAGGTGACTCGTTGCCAACGATCGAGTCGATTGAAGTTGAGAGCCGTAACGTCTGGCTCGGGAAACTCCATCAGCGGACGACCAATCAAGAAATGTCCCGGTGTGAGGACGCCAAGATCTTCAGGGTTTTCTGGAATTGAAATAAGAGGACGAGAGTTGATTATCGCCTGGATTGGGCAGACCAATGTCCGCAGCTCGTCGAAGCCAAAGAGTGACGATCCCACGGAGCGATAGAAGTGCCGTTTGGCCATCTTCACTGCTGCCTCCCACAAGCCCCCGAAGTGAGGCGAGCGGGGCGGTATGAACTTCCAAACGAAGCCGTTGTTGAGGCAGTGATTATGGACTTCAGCGCGATGCTTCTCGCTCATGAACAGCCGACGAAGGTCATCCAACTCGTTCCTTGCGCCAACGAAATTGGTGGCATTGTCTGACCAAATGCATAGGGGAATGCCGCGAGTCGCGACGAAGCGTTTGAGGGCACTCAAGAAAGCTGCAGTTGACAGATCCTTTACCAATTCCAACCAGACTGCCTTTGTGGTAAAACAGATGAAGACGCTAATATAGCATATTATGGAAGTTCGATTACGGCCATCTGGTTTGTAGTAGAAGGGGCCACAATAGTCAATTCCAGTGACACTGAATGCAGGCGAATCCTGTATTCGATCCTTCGGTAGGTCAGCCATGATGTGTTCAGCAAGACGAGGTCGGGATCTGCAGCAGATGACGCATTTCCTCAAGGCTCGAGCCACCGGCGTCTTCGTCCGACTGATGAACTTCTGAACGTAGCCGAAGATGCGCGGCATGACTCCAAATGAGTTGATGTGCTTAAAGGACAGCGAGATGTCGGCACGCTCAGATGACAGCAATACCCGGTGTCGAATTTCCGGAAGGTTGATTTCTGGCGAGCACCGTTCAGGCCAGCAACTTCGTTCGCCTTGCAAGAAGGTAGGTCCATTCATCCACAACCTAGAACTTGGATGGCTCCTCTCGCAGCCAAGACAGGACCACAGTTGAATCCGACGAACAATGAATTTGGCAATCAAAGGTATCCATTTTCCTGATTTCACGAAGTAAGTTTGCCAATAGGAACGCTGCGCATAGCTCAAGCTTGGGAACCGTGAGGGTTTTTAGTGGGACAACTCTTGCCTTCGAACAAAGCAACTGAACCTCAGCGGCTGTATCTGTAAACGATCGAGCGTAGATGCAAGCCCCATAGGCCTGAAGGCTGGCATCACAAAAGGCATGCAATTCAAACTTTGCCTTGGGTTAAAGCACATAGCGAGGAAATGTGGCGTGACCCACAGTGGCGAAGTCCTTGCAAAACTCAGCCCAAGCTGAGTCTAACGACTGAGGAAGGCTTCCATCCCAATGCAGCTTGTCTCTCCACATGCGCTGCATGATGATTTTCGCTCTGGTCAGAGTAGGTCCGATCAATCCCATAGGGTCACAGCAGCGTGCAATGGTCGACAATACCGAACGCTTAGTGTGCTTGCCAACACCGATTTGTGGAGCAAATGTGAACAGAAAGCAGTCCTTATGGGGCTCCCAAATGAGCCCAAGCGCCTTTGTTACATCACTGCCATCATCCAGCTTCAGAAAGCTTTCCCTTTCGGCCTCTGGGACTGTACGAAGCACATCTAGAGAGTTGGAGCACCATTTCCGCAATTGAAAATTGCCTTGAGCAAGAAGATCCGTGGTTTGACGCATAATATCCAGTACGTCCTCGACCGAATTCCCTCCAGATATCATATCATCCACGTAGAAGTTCTGTAGAATGGTTTCCGACCCCAATGGATACGATGATGGCTCATCCATGGCCAGATGGTGCATAGCTCGAATAGCTAAAAACGATGCCCGCTTAGTCCCATAGGTGACTGTGCTTAGCTTGAAGACCTGTATGTCATCGTCAAGAGAGTCCCGCCATAATATGCATTGGAGCATGGTGTCAGGCATTGAGACACGCACGCACCTATACATTTACCGATATCACCTGTAAGTGCAATGGGAAAAGTAAGAAAACGAATGAGTGTGTGAAATAGTTTGTTCTGAATGGTGGGACCTGACATGAGCAGACCAGATGTGGTGGCTGCCGAGCCGTTGCTCTGTCCACATTTCGCCCAATTGCATAGACGATTATAGCGTCTGCAATCTCGTCCTTTGATCCCAGCGCTTGCAACGCGCGAAGATGTGAGGTGGCGGCATCTACAAACGTCCGCAACTTGCCCACTGATGAGTCGCCACAAGGCAGCCCAAATACCGCTCTGATGTGTGCCTGTAAAATGAGACGTTTGTTAGCAAATCTGGCTTCAATCTCCAACAAACTGATGGTGTCCAGGGCCACTCCGCTCAAACAAGACCGCAAGTGCTGTAGCTTTTCGATAGAAGTGAGCTCCGCTTCACTATCGATGACCGCTGTGAACATAGAGTAGAAACTGGTCCACTCCGTATACTCTCCACTGAACTTTGGCAGCTGCAGTTGTGGCAGGCGCGATCGATTTTCCATGTATATCAGGGATTGGGATTCGTTTGGATTCATGCGAAACGTCGAACCATGCGCGGGTTGAGAACGCATGCCCAACTCGCGGTCTAGAATCGTGTCAAGTTGCAGCACGGCAGAATCAAACTGCCCCGGCAGTTCACTACTAATAGCTCGGAAATCCTGATCCACCAATCGGTCATGTGCAACGACAAAATTAGCTTTCAGCTCCGTCAGGGTCCTCAACACTCCTCGCAGGTCGTATTCATCCTGGCCTATACTTCTCCAGACGAAGCGCCAATCGAAGGTGTGTCATCCGAGGCGGACCCGATATTTAAATTGTCGTCACTAATTTTAACTATGTGTGTAGAACTTTAAATTTTGTATATTTCCCGCTAACTTTTCACGCCGGCTGTGCAGCTCTAACGATGCAAACTTTATTGCTCTCAACGGCGACGAATGCCAGTAGGGGGATGCAATAAAAGCGAAGGCGAAACAATGTATATGTATGCAATGCACCGGCACAGAGAGGTTAAAGCGAAGACCGATAATGCGACGAGGCGACGACCGAAACCAACAGTTATGAGCGAATGATCGAGAATTTACTCTGATTTCGAGTTCGAAATTCCAGAGAGAGGTCAATGCAGCCGCTCGCGAGCGCTGGCTGAAGCAAACGGTGAATGAGAATGCAAAACGAATAGCGGGCTGTAAGAACTGTCACGGTCGGCCACAACGACTTTTGGTTCGATAATTTCTCGACAAATGTTTAGTTAAACCTTCGGCGCAAGTTTAACTATATGTTTGATCACTCTTTTCACACCATAAGCTCACGGAGATCACGTCGGGGTCACCAGAATGTTGGAAGCTGCCGAGCTTTTTCGGCAACTCTGACTCCACATGTACACAAATTATACTTGCAAACGATGATCTTAGATAATTTAAGAGAAATATGACTGAACTAATTGTTATTCTTAAGAGCTACTGCCAGCTGCTGCTCCGAGCACCCACGGTTCCCCGTAAATGTGATTTATGGTAAAAGGCTATAAGCATGACCTAAAAATACCGTTAAATATTATTACTGTTTTTGGCAAACAACCTACGAATGTAATACCTATACTTTTCAGGATTGAAAACAAATAAAATTTGGCCAAGCGGCAGGGCTCCATCTTCATGGCAGCACTATGAAAGGATTAACTCGTTTTTGGGGATCCTTCCGAATCCACAATACGGATTATAACACTTTGGACTATCCCAGAGTAAGTTAAATAAAATATATATATCTTAACAATATTTGCAGGCATTGACAAATATTTTGTCGAGAGTGTCCAACTCCAGTGTCTAATCTGTAATCAATGCGGCCCACCCTCCGCACGGATGAAACCCGCACCGACCTTCTCCAGCAAATGACGAGGTGCCAGGAAGCTTTTCAGTCGCAGATGCTGAACTTCCGGTCTGATATGCTTAAACTTCTTCGAGAGAAGGAAAACAAATTTGTAAAAAAATGTATTGTTTGTTTAAGCAATGTTTTGCAATTGTAGAGCCTATTATTTTTGCAGACTGATTAGAGTCAGCAGAAGTATTGCTTCAATCGGGCTGTTCACGTTCTTCACTTGAATTAAACAGTACCCAATTCTCAATAAGGTAGCTGTTGCGAAAATGTAAAATATTATGCAGTATGCCGCAGGTCATTATTATGACGCTATTGTTCTTTACGTGGCTATCGAGGCCTTTGCCAATAAACCTAACCTTCTTCCTTTGGAAAGGTTGTAGGTTCGAATCCTTGTGTATTATAGTGTTGTCCATTAAAATACAGTTCCAGTATGTTTTAGATGAGAAGACGTCTGTCTTCTCCGATGGTTCTTTATTGAATAATTCTTAAAGTTAGAGCTGTCCACTGTGAAGCAGTGAGCAGCCGTTTTACATACATGGTTTTAAGGCTTATTATATAACGCAAGAGAGTCAGAGAGAGAGTCATGCGCGCACATATGTATACCAAGCGACGGTCAAGCGTGAGAACGCTGACTTAGCTATTTGGGCGGTCGTTGCTATCAAGTGCGGATCATATTTCGTCTGCACTTGGATATGCGCAGAGGGCACTCTGCGTTGGGCGCGCTGCGACAAAGTCGCTGCTTATGTTTGCATTCTGTTGGCATAACAACAAAGTGTTGCAGCCTTATTTATATGTATGTATATACATATGTACGCATGCTACATCTCCCTCCTTTTAAAAAATAACGTAATTTATGTAGTTATTTTAAGTATTAATGTTAATTGTTTTTGTTTACATTATTTTAATATAAAAATTTTTGTTAATATTTATGTGTAAATGTGTAAATATGTAAATATGTTTAAAACTATGGTATAACAAATTTATGTATGTGTTAGTATTTATTTTAAATGCTTTTCTTTTTATAAATGAAAAGAATTTTTCTTTCTTTTTGAGTTTCCCTGTCTTAAATTCCATTTTCATTTTTATTGTTTTGTATTATTTTGTTCGAACAATTTTCTTTGAATATATTAGAGTTTTCAATTCAATTATTATACAATTTTAATCTATCCTTATGTACTTTTTGTTTTTTCTTTTTATTATCCCTAATTATTATATTATTGTTATCTTCTAGCTTTTCTACTGTATAAGGTCCTAAATAAGTTGGATCTAACTTATGTCCTGTTTCATTCTTAAGTAGTACTTTATCTCCTACCGATATATCTATGTTTATTACTTTTTTATCATATAATTCCCTATTATTTCTCTTATTTGCTTCTAACATAATTCTAGCTCTTTTATATGCTATTTCCAATCTATATTTACTTTCCTTAGCATAATCATCTATATTATATAAAGGTTCTATTGTGTCTGTGCTATTAAAATGTTTTAATAAATTGTTTGTTTTACCAAAAACAAGTTCATATGGACAATAGTCATGTGCCATAGATGGGGTTGTGTTGAAACAGTAAACGAAATATTGGATCTATACATCCCAATCAGTTTTATCAACCGATATATATGAACGTATGTATTCATTAAAAGTTCTGTGACTTCTTTCGACTGTTCCAACTGTCTGGTGGTGGTGTGCAGTTGATGTTATGTTATTTATTTTTAAATACTTGCACAAATCATTTATTATAGAATTTTTATATTCTGTTCCCATGTCTGTAATGAACGTCTTCATTGGACCGTACTTTAGAATAAAATTCTCAAAAATCGCTTTTGCTACTGTGTTAGCACTTTTGTTTGGAATTGGAATCGCGACTAGATATTTAGTCAGATCACAAATTAATGTGACTGCGTATTCATTTCCATTTTCAGATTTGGGTAGTGGACCAATGGTGTCTACTATAACCCTGTCGAAAGCGTGTATTGGCGTATCAGTTATTGTTAAAGGAGTTTTTATTTTTCTTGTCACTTTTGATTTTTGGCATTTTGGACATTTTCGTATGTACTCAGTAATATCTCGAGTCATACCTTTCCAATAATAATGTCTTTTGACCTTGGCCAAGGTTTTTGTGATGCCTGTGTGACCTCCTTGTATTGGATCATCATGGAACGTAGACAATAGAGCTTCTCTTTCTTTTATTGTTTCTATTTGGGTCACCGGGTTGAGTAGCGCTACTCTCAATGATATTAATATTTTATTGCCCATATTTTTGAAATTATCGATTGAAACGTGTTCAAAGATATTTTCCCACGGTGCCACTTTGAGTTGGCTGATTTTATGTATACCGGCTTGCATTTCAAGCCTTTGGAAGAATTGACCTAAGTCGAAGGTTCCATTAGTATATAAATCGCTAACGTCATATCTTGCTGTAACTTTCTTACCATGTTTAAAGAAACATAGCATATTTTTTACATGCAAGGTCACTACTTTACGTACCTCGTCATTTTTGATGACTTCGTATACGTTGGGCTTTGAAGCTTTTTCCGTAGACTGCCTGGGCAATTCTACTATTTCATCTCCTGCGCAGGATTTTTGTCTACTTTGATATCTTGTAGTGACTTTGTTTATATTGCCAGTTATGTTTTGTAGCTCTTTGATGGTTATTCTTGATAACGCATCGGCTACATAGTTGTCTTTCCCCTTTAGATATTCTACCGTAAAATTATATTCCTCTAATTAAAGCCTCATTCTCGTTAATTTTGAACTTGGGTTTACCATTGAAAATAAATATGTAAGTGGCCTATGATCTGTTTTGACAGTGAAATGCCTACCATAAATATATGGTCTGAAATGTGTTATTGCCCAATGAATTGCTGTGAGTTCCTGTTCCGTTGTACTCTTATTACTTTCTCCCTTGGTGAATGACTTGGATGCATATGCAACTGGAAGTTGGAGTCCGTTGGGGTTTTGAGTCAAAACCGCTCCACACGCTTGTTTACTTGCATCCGTTATTATACAAAATTCCTTTGTGAAGTCTGGGTATTGTAACAGAGTTGGTTTAATGAGTTGAGATTTTAAGTGTAAAAATGCATTTTGACAATCATCCGTCCATTCAAATTTGACATTCTTTTTACTTAATCTCGTTATGTGCCGTGCATAATCGGCGAAGTTTTTAATGAATCGTCTATAATAATTGCAAAATGCAATGAAACGTCTAGCGCTGTCCGCATCATGTGGGACTGGGTAATTTCGAATGACGTCGTATTTCTTGTCGTCTGGTAATATTCCCTTATTTGTGCATTTGTGTCCCAGAAATGTGACTTCATGCATAAAAAATGAACATTTTTCAGGATGTAGCTTTAAGTTGTATTTCCTGCATTTGTCAAAAACATCAGTTAAGTTCTTAACCATAGTTTTTTCGGAACAACCAATTACTATTAAGTCATCCATATAAAGGAATGCTTGAGATGGTTCAAGTCCAGAGAATGCTATAGTCATCATTCTCTGGAATGAATTCGGCGCTATTTTTAGACCAAATGGTAATCGCGTGAAGCGATAAGAGCCATTGCTCGTTGAAAATGATGTTATATCTCTTGAAGTATTTTCTAGTTCAATTTGGTGAAAACCTGACATTAAGTCAAGGCATGAAAAATATTTTGCTCTACCTAACTGATCTAAGATATCATCAATTCTAGGTAGCGGAAACTTATCGGCCAACAGCTTTTTGTTGATTTGACGATAGTCAATTACTAATCGCCATTTTTTCTCATTGGAATCTGAGTGGGATTTCTTTGGAACTAATAAAAGTGGGCTGTTATATTCTGATACGGATGGTTCGACAATTTTGTCGTTGATTAACTTCTGTACCTGGGCTTGAATTTCATCTTTCTGGCTGTGAGGATTCCTATAATTTTTTATTGGGATATATTGGTTCATCATCTTTTAATCTTAGCTTTTGTTTATAAAAATTATTTGTTGAAATTGGTTCGGTTTCTAGTCCGAATATGTCTGTATAGGCGGTGCATAACTCAGTTAATTTGGATTTGAACTGTTGTGGGAAGTTTTTGGATAGTCTAGACATGACTTCTTTGCTTTTACTACTAGTGTTTGTTTGAACTACTTCGTAGTCCGAAAGTGGTTCGTACTTTAGATTGCTTATTTTAACTAGTTGGTCTGTACTGGTTGTGTTCAGTAAACGGACAAATGCGTTTTCTGTAGTTGCGACTGTGTTTGCAACATAAATACCAGTTTTTATTTCCTGGTTTGGGATTAGTACACTATCTTCACTTGAAGATAGTTCAATCTTTCGGACAACCTCGGATCTTGCTGGTATAAGTATTGTATTATTACCAGAGCTATGTGTGATTGGGACATGAATCGGAAAATTTAGTTTATTTGGTCGGATTATTAGCCAATCCTCTGTCGGTTTGAAATCTAATTGGCAATTGAATTTTTTTATGAAGTCGATGCCTATAATTCCATCACATGGTATTGCAAATTGTGAGTTAACAATATGAAAACAGTGAGGAATTATATATTTGCTTGTCTGTATCTCAATGAAGGTTAGACCTTGGGATTGTATTATCCCTTGATTTATCCCTTGAATATTAATTTTGTTAGTTGTTTGAATGTCTTGAAAGACGTCGGAATTTTCTTTTAGAATTGAAATGTCTGCACCAGTGTCTACCAAAAAGACTAAATTTTTTCCTGTCGCTACATGCTGGAATGAAACGAATATATTTATGCTAAGATTAATAGTATGAACCTTATTGGTATTTATTGTTGAACATCTAAAGGATTTTCGGAGTTTCCCGAAGTATTTTGGGTCACTCTAACATTGTTCCGGTTGGAGTTATTGTTGGTATAGCTCCTGTTCGGATTGGTGAAATTATTTCTGTTAAAATTTCCACGTCCCCTAAAACTATTGTTGTAGTTTTGGTTGTTGTATTGTCGATTTTGGTTGTAATTGTTATAGTGGGAATTTCCTCTACCTCGGTAATTACCTCTATAGGTATTTCCGCGGTAGGAAGTACCTCTATTAGCGAACAACACTGTGTTTACATCGCCGGTAACTCTTGTACTGGTGCGAATATATGCGCTTATGGCTACATCCATTGTGGAGCCTGCTGCTGATTCCAGTACATTTTTTATGCTCTCATGGTCCGCCTTTTTAATCATTACATCGATTGCCTCCTCTGTGCTAAGTGTATCTGCCTGGGCAGCTGGTATTCCCTCATCAATAAGTGAAGCTAATAGTTGCTTCCGCAAATTTTCAATTTCGGTCGTGAATTGTAGAGCGGTTTTGCCTTTTTGCTGGACTGCATTTAGTTTCCCCTTTAGACTGCGCGATGTCTCGCCTTTAATAGTGGTTTTTAGTTTTTCTACAATACCTGATATAGTGGTTTCATCTTGTACTATATATAGTGCGGGTCCTATTATTTTTGACTTTATTACCTCAATTGCGACTTTCTCATACGGTCCCTTTGTTACGTTAACGAGGTTTACCGCTGTGATAAATCTCTGTAAATTGATTCTTTGTCCATTGAACTCTGGCACTGACGATGAAATTTCTTTCATGTAGGCCCTATCGGCGGCTGAAGCGTCGGCCACTGCCATCATGAATGGATTTGACTCGGGCGTGCTTGAGTTTAAATCGGACTCTGAAATCTCCTCGTCTATCGTGAAACTATCCGGATCTGACTGCAAAATGGCTGGAATAGTAAGATTATTTAAATCTTGCTCCTCTATTTTTGGATTCGCAATTGCAAGCTCTTCTGACTCTGTTTGGTCAGTGTCAGCTTGTTCTGTTGATTCCGGTTCATCAACTGTTAGAGAAGTATTCAATATGGTCGGTACAAGGATATCTAAATTGAACTTTAGTTTGATTGATATTAAATTTGATCTCAATCTCACCAAAAATGTTGATACCTGGGACCAATGATCCTGATTTAATCTATCCCTCTGGCCATGTATTAGCATACGTGCCTCATTAAAGCATTCTACTAATATTTGTACATGTCTCTTTATTGTTGTTTTCTGAATTGGTCTATTCTGTGTGAGTGACATATACGATTTGTCAAAGTTTATTCTAATATTATTAATTTCTTTATATAGTTCATTCCATTCCATTATTTTATGGATATAAACTGAACTCTATTAAATTTTTCTTCAATTGCCTTAAGCATGGTCATATTTTTTCAAACATTTTAATTTTTCTTTTATTAGCTTTTTTTCATTTTCTTAGAGTAAAAGGTGATTCCTTTTTTTTTATTTTATGTTGTTTGCGCTTTTTTTTTTTATATTTTATCCAGATCATTTGCCTGGCTCATATATTTCTTTTTCAAGCATTTATTGTGTAGTTTGTACAGTTTATAAAAACAATTTGCGCACATTATAACAACAATTATTATTAACAGTGTATGTATTAACTCTAAGTCAATGTTGTTTGACTCTACTTTATTAATTACATTAGCAGTGGAGTCCACTGACTTAACATCTACAACTGCCATTTTGGGCATATATAATTTTAAGGTGTTCTTATAATTGTCTGTTGTTTCGTCAAATTTGTCTATCGCATTACTTAGCATGTAACAAGTTTTCCTGCCTACGGCTTTAATCTGATTCAATTTGTTTTTTTTTCTCTATTTCTGATTAGACTGACTGAACTGAAAACTTATTATTTTTTTTTCAATTTAAAATTTAGTTGGAATTTAAGATTTCATTTATTCATTTATTCATTTATTTGCTACTGGGTAATTTACCCAGTGCCTGTGACGTGTAAAAAAAATTGTTTTTACATAGCAACCTGCCTAATTTTTTAGTTTGGCTTTATGGGCCTCACTTCTGATTGGGCAAAAGATATTCTGCTCAATTTTACATAGGTTATTTTAATAATAATATATATATAGTTAAAATTATGGTGGTGGCTGCTGTCCTTCTTGTCCTTCCGCGTCAGCTGGTCATCACCAGTATGGTTGCGCTGACGCTCCCTTCGAAGGCGCAAGGGGCGGAGGTGCCTCTCGCGCTTGTTGATTTCACCGCTGCTGTTGTCCTGGGCCTATGGGCTCAGGCGGAACCGGTGCCGGTCTTCGCACAGGTTATTGCCTTAGCAGGCAAGTCGATCTGCAGTGTGGGCTGTCCAGAGGTCCCGGGCAATCTGCTGGGCATTCCTCGACGTACTGAGGCACTTCGCTTTTGGGAGGCGGTGTTGTTATAGATTTTTCATTAATAATTTCTATATTTGTGGTATTGATTGAGTGAGTATGTGGTGTAGGGTTTTCTTTAATATTTTTCAGCTGTTGCTGATAGAAGTCCAGCATGGCCTGTAGCCTTGCTGTTGCCTTCCACGGTGTGTTGGCCTTGGGTGAATATAATTGCCACTTAATGTGAGCAATTTCTTTATTCAATTTTTTCACCCGGCCACCGCGACCCATAACACTCACTATACTCTACTCACTCTGCCTCCTTCGATCCCTCAGTAGTTATAGTTGTCGGCTTGTTGCTGTTTCTCTGCTACTGCTGCTGCTGCTGCTGTTTGCTGTTGTTTGCGGTATCCATAAGTATATTTTTGTTTTCGGTTTTTGCCTTGGTTATCATTTCGAATAGATTTACAACGACGACGATGGTGTTGTTGTTGCTGCTGCTGCTATATAGTGTTGTTGTTGTTGTAGTTATAGATCCGGTGTCACGGTCGCCATATAGTGTTGTCCATTAAAATACAGTTCCAGTATGTTTTAGATGAGAAGACGTCTGTCTTCTCCGATGGTTCTTTATTGAATAATTCTTAAAGTTAGAGCTGTCCACTGTGAAGCAGTGAGCAGCCGTTTTACATACATGGTTTTAAGGCTTATTATATAACGCAAGAGAGTCAGAGAGAGAGTCATGCGCGCACATATGTATACCAAGCGACGGTCAAGCGTGAGAACGCTGACTTAGCTATTTGGGCGGTCGTTGCTATCAAGTGCGGATCATATTTCGTCTGCACTTGGATATGCGCAGAGGGCACTCTGCGTTGGGCGCGCTGCGACAAAGTCGCTGCTTATGTTTGCATTCTGTTGGCATAACAACAAAGTGTTGCAGCCTTATTTATATGTATGTATATACATATGTACGCATGCTACAGTATGGCTCGACTGTTTTTTGGATACCAATAAAAATCTCATTTGTGAATGAGTTTGGATAAAAATGGGCGTCGCAAAAAAAATTGTTTTTTTACTACAGACAACACGAACAATAACAACAACACAGATCTACCAACATAAAGCACAAACCACACTGTTCACTATTCATCATAACTTGTATTAACAAATTTGAATTTAAAAAAAATTAAGCCACTTGGAAGCTGATGAGCTTTTTCGGCAACTCTGACTCCACATTTACAAATTATACTCCGTTGTTGGGATTTAGGGGTTGGGTTTATTTTCGATGTCTTTTTTTTCAATGTTAAAGGTCGTGGCCGTAAACTTTGTGTTTTCAGTGTACAAATGTTCTGTAGGCGAAAGAAAATACCGTTGTAGCAGTCTTGCGAACAATTCAGTTAGGCGCGCGTTGTAGTACAATGATACGTTATGCTGCGTTCGACGACGAATTTGAATGAATGAGTGAGCCCCAGTTAATTTTTTTTTTTTTTTGTTTATCTCACACAGAAATTCCAGTTCCTGCTGGATTTGGACTGTGAAAAGTTCCGACGTGAAGTTTGAGTCCACAGCAATCAGAACCCCTCCTGCACGTCGAGACGAACGATCCTTTCTAAAAGTTGTGTACCGACCTGCCAAAACTTCGGAACTAAGAATGTCCGGCTTTAACCAGGTTTCGGTAAACACAATAGCGGGGGATGCAAATGCGACACTATCCTGGAAAAGAATGCTGAGCTTACTACGCAAGCCTCGAACATTCTGATAGGTCACTAAAAGAGAGTTTGTTAGTTTTTTGGACGGGTGGAGGTAGAGCGGGAAGATGACGAAGGAGCACTGGTCTGATTAGTTGGCAGAGTTATTGGGGGCCTAGTCGACGCACTGCTGTTTAAGCAGAACGCAGGGCGAACAAGAGTGTGTGGGTGTGTGCGTATGCAGCGAGAGCATGAGAACGGATGATCATAGATAACTAAAAAATAACTGAGCTTATTAAAATTCTTAGGAGCTACTGACAGCTGCTGCTCCGAACACCACTAAAATTTCGACAAAATGTTTGCACAAATTGTGATTACGTGCTTTTGGATTAAATCAGCTCTTTTAACAGCTTTTAACAGCTAACCCGTTACTCAGTCAGAATATATGTGATCTTATTAATTATGTAATTTTGTATATGTTCGCAAATGGGACGAATTAAGTTTTGGCCCAAATGGAAAATTTCAAAAATTTGGTCGAACACTATGCTAGATTTTTATTGATCAAATTTTACCTGTTTCCATTTTCGTTTACATATACTTTCTACATCATCTTCTACATTTTTACATGTACATGTATAACTACTCATACGAGACGTGTAAGTGTGTGCGAGAGAGAGATGGAATGAGTAAGCGCTTGGCAGGCGTTGCGTAGCTACTGAAATTCAATTTGTTTTTTCTGTCTATAATAGTAGTTCGACCTGATCTAGATTTGGGAATTTAGTAGATAAGGCTGTTTTCCATGACTATGCTTTTTTGGTTTTCTCTTATCTTAAAAATTGTGGATTCCACAGATTTTCGACTTTTGTGGGGGCGGAAGGGGGTGTGGCAAAATTTTGAAATAAACTTGTGCTGAATTGATATCACAGGAGCTTGGACAGAAAGTTTGGTTGCTCTAGCTCATATAGTCTCTGAGAACTAGGCGTCAAAAAAGACGAATGGGCAAAGCAGACTGGGTCGCGTGTGAGAGAGAGCGAGAGGCTCATTGTGGCTATATTAATAATCAGATCTGATAGTTTATAAAAACAATTTGCGCACATTATAACAACAATTATTATTAACAGTGTATGTATTAACTCTAAGTCAATGTTGTTTGACTCTACTTTATTAATTACATTAGCAGTGGAGTCCACTGACTTAACATCTACAACTGCCATTTTGGGCATATATAATTTTAAGGTGTTCTTATAATTGTCTGTTGTTTCGTCAAATTTGTCTATCGCATTACTTAGCATGTAACAAGTTTTCCTGCCTACGGCTTTAATCTGATTCAATTTGTTTTTTTTTCTCTATTTCTGATTAGACTGACTGAACTGAAAACTTATTATTTTTTTTTTCAATTTAAAATTTAGTTGGAATTTAAGATTTCATTTATTCATTTATTCATTTATTTGCTACTGGGTAATTTACCCAGTGCCTGTGACGTGTAAAAAAAATTGTTTTTACATAGCAACCTGCCTAATTTTTTAGTTTGGCTTTATGGGCCTCACTTCTGATTGGGCAAAAGATATTCTGCTCAATTTTACATAGGTTATTTTAATAATAATATATATATAGTTAAAATTATGGTGGTGGCTGCTGTCCTTCTTGTCCTTCCGCGTCAGCTGGTCATCACCAGTATGGTTGCGCTGACGCTCCCTTCGAAGGCGCAAGGGGCGGAGGTGCCTCTCGCGCTTGTTGATTTCACCGCTGCTGTTGTCCTGGGCCTATGGGCTCAGGCGGAACCGGTGCCGGTCTTCGCACAGGTTATTGCCTTAGCAGGCAAGTCGATCTGCAGTGTGGGCTGTCCAGAGGTCCCGGGCAATCTGCTGGGCATTCCTCGACGTACTGAGGCACTTCGCTTTTGGGAGGCGGTGTTGTTATAGATTTTTCATTAATAATTTCTATATTTGTGGTATTGATTGAGTGAGTATGTGGTGTAGGGTTTTCTTTAATATTTTTCAGCTGTTGCTGATAGAAGTCCAGCATGGCCTGTAGCCTTGCTGTTGCCTTCCACGGTGTGTTGGCCTTGGGTGAATATAATTGCCACTTAATGTGAGCAATTTCTTTATTCAATTTTTTCACCCGGCCACCGCGACCCATAACACTCACTATACTCTACTCACTCTGCCTCCTTCGATCCCTCAGTAGTTATAGTTGTCGGCTTGTTGCTGTTTCTCTGCTACTGCTGCTGCTGCTGCTGTTTGCTGTTGTTTGCGGTATCCATAAGTATATTTTTGTTTTCGGTTTTTGCCTTGGTTATCATTTCGAATAGATTTACAACGACGACGATGGTGTTGTTGTTGCTGCTGCTGCTATATAGTGTTGTTGTTGTTGTAGTTATAGATCCGGTGTCACGGTCGCCATATAGTGTTGTCCATTAAAATACAGTTCCAGTATGTTCAAAATTCAACACTCTGATAGAAATAGTTATCCTCTATGATTCTGCGTTTTTAGTTTCCTCGAATCTTTCAAATTGTATATGTCACAGACTTTCGTTTTTTGTGGGGGCGGGTCGAAATTTTTCAACACATTTGGAGTAGTGTGATCACAAAGCAGACTGGATACAAAATTTGGTTGCTCTAGCTTTAATAGTCTCTGAGATAAAGGCGCAAATGAAGACGGACAGACGGACAGACGGACGGACGGACAGACAGACATGGCTATATCGACTCGGCTATTGATGCTGATCAAGAATATATACACTTTATGGGGTCGGAAATGCTTCCTTCTGGGCGTTACACACATCCGTTATCCAATCGTTATCCAACTCCAAAGAACTTGAGAGCAATCAGCTTATCGTCCTTCCTTCTCAAAACTTTTGAGAGGCGACTTAATGACCGCAAAGCTCGCGAGATTATCAGAATGGACAGAATCGCGAGGGCTGGGAGTTAATCACTCAAAAACAAAACTTGTTATAATTACAAACAAATATGAGATTCCGCTTCTCAGCCCCCCAATATTAAACGGATGCAGGCTCTCCTTTAGCAATAGTGCCAGCTACTTAAGGTCGCTAATTGACAAAGAGCTTAATTAGAACCTAAATATCAGAGACAGAGTGAAGAAGGTACTGATAGCCCTGTACACATTCAAAAAAGATATTGGCTTAAAACGGGGCATGAACCCAAGTATAGTCCAATGGATAAATCTACCTATAGTTAGACCAATAATACTGGAGTTACCAATAATGGAGTTACAGTGTGGTTGCCGGCCTTATCAAACAAGTCGATCACCAGACATCTTGGCAGAGTTCAACGAACTGCCACCCTTTGAATCAGTGGAGCTCTTCGCACCACTATAAATGATGCGCTAGATGCTATTCTATGCCTCCAAAGCCTTTTTTTTTTTTTTTTTTCTTCATTAGTACGTTGATATGCAATGACTGCACCATCAAGTGGCCCAAGCGATACCAGCCAATGGCTGCTACGCGCAGATCCCAGGCAAGAACGTAGCCCACCTCCCGTCCAACCGACCGAGGGGCGCTGTCGCATAACGCGCGACTCGTAAACCGAACTGATCGCGGACATGCATGAAAGATAGGTGTTAGACTAGTGTTCGAGGAAAAGTAGAAGTAGAACTAATCTACCTAAAGAAGAAAAGTAATTACTAATTACGGGAAAGATGTAAGAGAATCAGTAATTTAAGACTAGGAAGGGAGTTAGTGGTAGATATAATATGGTAGAGGGAATTATAATCCGAGCATAGGACCCTAAATGGTTCATGCAAGGAGTAATTCGATCTACAAAGCGGAAGAAACAAGGGTGTATAATTTCTTGTGCTTCTAATAGGAATCGTGAAGTTTATGCGGCTCAACAGGTCAGGGCTATCTACGTCACCCTTGATCAAGTTGTGCATAAAAATCACGCCAAGCTTTTTCCTACGATTAGCTAAGTTTGGAAGGTTTATTAAGAGCAATCTATTAGAGTAAGACGGCAATCTCACACCTGCATCCCAGCTAAGGCCGCGAAGAGCAAAAAGTAAAAAGTTTTTCTGAACTGATTCTATACGGTCTTGGTGTACGTTGTACTGAGGGCACCATACACAAGAGCCGTATTCTAAAATCGGATGAACCAGAGAGGTGTAGAGAGTCTTTGTTATATAGGGGTCGTCAAATTCCTTTGACCACCTCTTTATAAACCCAAGCACGCCCATGGCCTTATTCACTTGGGATCTAATTTAACTTGGGATCTAATAGAACACCAAGATCATCAACCCGGGTAATTCTCTCAAGAGAACCACCACAAAGGGTTTAAAGAACCAGAAAGGCGCTGGAGCGATGAAAAGTCATTACTTTACATTTTGAAGCATTAAGATTTAACAAATTTGCACAACACCAAGACTGAAATCTATCGAGAACGGATTGCAACCTGGATTGGAAAGAAATGTCCTTATACTGGACACAGAGCTTAACATCATCCGCATACGTAAGTACTCAAGAGTATGTTAATACAGAAGGTAGGTCATTTATAAAGAGTGTAAAGAGTAAGGGCCTAGATGGCTGCCCTGTGGTATACCCGAAGTCGCCATAACTGGTGAGGACACGGAGTTTTTGAAAAGGACTCTTTGAGACTCAGAACATAGGTAGCTAGAGATCCATCTCAGGAGATTGGGCTGGAACTCTAGAAGGTCGAGCTCTTGTGCTAGAAGGGAGTGTTTTACAGAGTCGAACGCTTTACTAAAATCGGTGTTAATAATATCCGTCTGTAAATTACCTTAAAAGCCTTTAATTATGAAGGAGGTAAACTTCAATAAATTAGTAATAGTTGATCTCCGCCTTAGAAATCCATGTTGAGATGGAGATATAAGTGATCTGCATAGGTGCTGCAGGTGCGGAGTTAAAATTTTTTCAAACACTTTAGGAATAGCGGATAACTTAGATATACCTCTATAGTTCATTGCGTCAGACTTGCTACCTTTCTTATGGAGAGGAATTATAAAAGACTCCTTCCATATCGGGGGAAAGCATGAAGAAGTTATAGATAGGTTGAACAGTTTAAGCAGCGGCCCACACAGAGACTCGGCACAGTACCTGAGTACACAGCTGGGAACTCCATCCGGACCCGGTGAGAACACCGGCTTTACTGTTCGTAGATCATGAAGCAACGAGCTTTCATTTAGCAAAGGACAGAAAATGCCGTTCGTCCGCGGTAAACTGTATGGATACGACTGACCAGAGTAAACGTCCTGCGAATAGGTAGTTTGGAAAAAACGCAAAAAGATCGGCAATTGCCTGATCATTATCTGCCGACGTATTACGGAGGATAGCGAGGACGGGTGTGCGGACGTTCTACGCTTACTGTTTACGAAGCAGTAGAACTGTTTGGGGTCCTTAGAAAAACGTATCCGGCATCGAGATAGGTAATTCTGATAGCATTGAGCGTTAAGAACTGAAAAGTTTGACCAAGCTATTACATAATGAGAAAGAGAAGGAGAGCCAACTTCTTGAAATAAAGTCTTGATTTTAAGATTTTTAGATGGGATAGCTCCTTTCTTGATCTAATCGGACAGGAAAGTGGGACACAAGAGACAAAAAGTGAGTCCAGTGCATTATAGAAAATGACTGACGTAACATCACTGCACAAATATAAAGCGGACCAATCAAAATCCCTAATGAGGTCATTAAGCTTCGTAAACTCGGCTTTACGGAAGCAGCGGACACATTGGGGTAGTCTACCCGACCGATCCAGTACCGTTCGTCCTAGGTCGAGCGACACTTCAAAAGTAGGATGGTAGGCATCCTCAGATATAGTGAGCGGAGGGACTCGAGTTAACAACACTAAGGTCGGATCCGTTACAAAGCATAGATCAAGAAATCGACCCAAGGAATTTTTAACATGGTTAACTTGAGACAGAGACAGGTCAATCACGCCGTCAACAAAGTCATGACGTGCCATGGGTACCAGGCTATTAGAATCATTTGCCGAAAACCAAACAATTCCTGGCAAGTTGAAGTCACCAAGAACTATCAAGTGATCTTTGTCAGATAGCGAGGAAGAGATAGCGGTTAAGGCGGACAAATGCTGCTCGTAAATTGCGATATCCGAAGAAGGTGGAATATTCGTATATTAGTTATGAAAGTTATGAAAACTAAGAAAGCGGGAAGAATCAGTTTTACACACGGAAATTCCAGTTCCTGCTGGATCTGAACTGTGAAAAGTTCCGACGTGAAGTTTGAGTCCACAGCAATCAGAACCCCTCCTGCACGTCGAGACGAACGATCCTTTCTAAAAGTTGTGTACCGACCTGCCAAAACTTCGGGACTAAGAATGTCCGGCTTTAACCAGGTCTCGGTAAACACAATAGCGGGGGATGCAAATGCGACACTATCCTGGAAAAGAATGCTGAGCTTACTACGCAAGCCTCGAACATTCTGATAGGTCACTAAAAGAGAGTTTGTTAGTTTTTTGGACGGATGGAGGTAGAGCGGGAAGATGACGAAGGAGCACTGGTCTGATTAGTTGGCAGAGTTATTGGGGGCCTAGTCTTCTTCTTTACCTTAAACTCCTTCACCACCAAATGCTCCGGCCAAAATTTGGCAGAACAGATGGTGTTAAAGTGAGTTTGGGAGACACTTATTTTAAAAGAAGCTATCTCCCTGGCATAAGAAAAGTTGCATTTTCCACCTTGAAATCAACGGCTTGTATGCGGCTTTGAATATAAGCCGTCACATCTTTAATTGTGGAGTCAGGGGCAAGTCGTGAGACAAAAACTTGTCTCTTTGGTGGGATCCCGACCAATTTTGGCACCACAGGCCTATCACCTGTGATGGTAATACCCGGTGGTCCGGGTCGTATATTTACTGGTGGGGTCGGAATTGCGGGGACAGCTAATGAATTTGATACTGCGGACACGGACGCTACAGACGGTCTACCGAATTTTCATCACCAGCAGCTGTCGTTGCCTTTGGAGTGGCGAACGATATCAACTGCTGCACTATTGGAGTGGTCGGAGTCAGCTTGTCAGCATCGGCCGGCCGAGGGGCAGTTGGCACATGCAGATCCCGCGGAGTGACCTTTTTGCGCCTAGGAGACTCAGTCAGTAGTTTGAGACCACTAAACTGAGACTCCATGGCTAGGAGCCGATCGTATTGCTCTTTGAAGCCCACGGTCAATTCCCTAAAGCCCTTCCGGGTCTGACTCATAAACGCTGCCATCTCCTTCTCAACCAGACGGCATGCCTCACAGCTATAATGCAGGCCATTCCTTTTTGAGATGGCATCACCCACGAGACCGAAGATCCCGGCGCATTTAGCGTGCACTACGCTATCGCAGAGCCAGCAGGGGATAATCGGCTGGTCATGGGTGATCTGCTTCTTGTAGGTTTTCTTAACACAGACCACAGAAAATTCCATTTTAAAATGTAAAAATTATTTTATTATTTTTTCTTTCAAAAAAAACTGATAGTGTGCCAGTTTGCCAAAGTTAATGCCAAGAGAGGAATAAATAAGAATGAGAGCGGTTACCGCAGCTACACTTGAGAGAGCGCTACTGCACAGAAAATATCGAGAGCGAGAGAGGAAGAACAGTTATTTAAGTGTGGGTAATAGGGAGAGAGTGATAAATCAGCAAAGCTTATAGGTGAGAGTGGCTAAATATGATACTGTGTGTACTTACGAAAAGCACAAACAAAAACACACTGTTAGGCGATGCAAAAATAATAATTTAAATTATGTTTTTCACAGCAAACAGGCATGCACTCGCGATCAAGAAATAGATAATATATTGGGTTGTTAATTTATATTTTTAGGGGTTATTTTCATAAAACACCGGCTGTTTAAGCAAAATAGGAAGAGAGTAAGCGGAGCGCAAAACAAAAAAACTTCTGATTACTACAAAGAGAATCGAACGAACGAATCGAACCTGCGAATTCCTCGCAGGAAAAGAGCGGGCAGAGATGGCAGCAACACGTCTGAGAGACTCCGGGCACCACAGCACATACGGCACTCTTTAGTACTAAACAGGAATACAGAGACACCCCGTTCAACGTAATCATCCCTCACAAATAAAAGTGGAGAGAGCGACCCACAGGCACAGACGGGCCATAAAGATTTTTACAAATGGATCACAGCTGAACAATAGGGTCGGAGGAGGAATCTACTCCGAACAGCTAAGCATTAGGCACTCCTTTCGACTCCAGGATTACTGTAGCGTCGTCACTGAACTGCCTTCAAGAAGCTACCGCCATGGTAACTCGCGTAAATATATATAGTGACAGGCAAGCTGCGATCAAATCGTTTACCGTTTACCGTCGTCCACCGTTGCAGATTGCCGCAAATCTCTTCACGAGGTAGCTCAGCAATTTGTTATCAGCCTTATATGGGTCACGGACCACCGGGACATCGAAGGCAACTGTATTGCAGACGAGCTGGCCAGATCTGACACTAAAAAGGATAATACTCGTATGCCGATGGCCACATGTAGGCTCATAATAAAAGAGCAATATAAGCGACTAATAGACAACAGGGGGCAATCAGTACCACATTGTCGAATAACTCGACAAACATGGCCAACCATAGATAGATAGCGCACCTCTGAGCTGTGCAAGCTCGGCAGACGAAGGGTCGGTGCGTTGACTACGTACGTTCCCTAACAGGATATTGGCTAAAAGGTACCCACACAATCAGACTGAGCGCCCCACATTATGACTTTAGCCGAAGGTGTAGAGACGAGATAGAGGAGGAAACGGTGGAACCTTTTTTCTGCTCATGTCCAGCTCCCAGCTGACGAAGACTTCAACACTTGGGCTTGCCCTTCATACAGACATTTCGAAAATGCCCACAATATATCTCAGAAAGATAGCAAACATCCTAAGAACTGCGTGCTGGGATAACTGTTGACATTAGGTCTCACGAGGCCGAAAAAAAGGAGATTACCTGCGATACTACAACGGGCCGAAACCGGCCTGACAGCCGCTATCACCTAACCTAACCCTAACCTAATGCGATTGACCATGTTGTAGTTTGTCAAGATGACATCACAGTCACGGGACCTGATAAGGCTTCACACTTGAAAACTTTGAAAGCTGTTGCAGAAATTACAATAGCCGGGTTGAAACTCAACCAACAAAACATTTAATTCTTCAAGCCTGAAATATCCCCCCTTAGTCTTATCATCAACAAAAATTTGGCTCAAGAAAAATGACGACCGAAAGAATCGCATTATGAATGCACATGACCCAAGCAATGTGAATGAAGTTAGAGCATTTACAGGAATGGTCAATTACTACTCAAAGTTTATCGATCGGTTTGCGGAGAAAATTACCCCCTTGTATAAACTTCTCAAAAAAGAAGTCAAGTTTTTGTAGTTGTACGATTTGATCAAAAAGGATGTAGCCTAGGACGGGGTACTAGATCTTTAATCCTGACTTGCACATAGAACTCACTAAAGATGGCTGTATTACTGCTATTGCTGGTGTTCTAGCACATAGAGGCATGAACAATGCATTTTTTTTATACTCTTTAGTTGTTATGCAATGACTGCACCATCAAGTAGCCCGAGCGACACCAGAAGACGGCTGTTACGCGCGGATCCCAGGTAAGAACGCAGACCTCCTCCCGTCTAACCGATCGAGGGACGCTGCCGTATATCGCGCGACTCTTTAACTGAACCGATCGCGGATATGCAGGAAAGATATGTGTTAGACGATTGTTCGAGGAAAAGTAAAACTAATCTGACAAAAAAATATATGAGAGTATCAGTAACTTAAGACTAGAAAAGGAGTTATTATTAGATATGATATGGTAGAGGGAATTATAATCCGAGCATAAAACCCTAAACGATTCATGCAAGGAATAGTTCGATTAAAAAAGCGGAAGGCACAACGGTATATAGTTTTTGCGGCTCAACAGGTCAGTGCTATCTACGTCGCCATTGATAAAGTTGTGCACAAAAATCACACCAAGCATTTTCCAACGATTAACTAAGGCTGCAAGATTTATTAAGAGCTGTCAACAAGAGTAATATGGCAACCTCACACCTGCATCCCAGTTGAGGCCGCTCAGTGCAAAAATTAAAAATTTTTCCAGGACTGATTAAATACTGTTCAAGCGAGGGCACCATACACAGGACCCATGTTCTAAAATAGGACCAGTTAAAGAGTCTTTGTTAAACAGGGGTCTTCAAATTTGTTTGACCACCTCTTTATAAACCCAAGCACGCCCATGACCTTATATAATATGTAAGAAATGTGTTCAGGAAGGTTTAACTTGGGATCTAATGGGACAAGGTGAATAGTACATCGACTAGGGTAATTCTCTCAAGAAATCCACCGCCTAAGGTGTTAGGAGCTAGAAAAGAGCTGGATCTATTTGTTTTTTTATTATTGGTGATATATTTATATGTTTTCAATTTAATGTTATCTCAATAAATACAATAAACTTTTTTCTATTTTCTATACAAATTAATGCTATTATGTAGAAGAGATTTTGAAAACTCTTGTTTTAAGAGTTCGCCATGAAGAAATACACCTGGGCTGGTTTGTCTTCTGAAGGTGTGCGTCACCACTACACACTTCCCTGGGTCGACTGAAGTGTTCTAGCGGCAGGCCTAATTTTCGAAGCGCTTCAGGAATATTTGGAGGTTTTCTGTGGATCTTTATATGCAAATGGCACTTGACAAGACTGCCGTTTCGTCCGCGAAGGTTGCCACCATTACTGGCTGCTCCCTACGCCGATGGGAGCTGGTTTTCCTGGTTTTGGCAAATCATGAGTAAATAAGCATAAAAGCGTTGGCCCGAGAACACTTCCCTGCGATACGCCAGCTCTGATTGCCTTTAGTCGATGAAGATACTCCGTCTTATACTACACTAAAGCTCCTATCTGTCAGAAAGCTTTTGACGATTGCGAAAAGCTGAGGGTTGATAAGCTTTTTAATCTTAGCTAGAAGACCTCGATTAAACGCCTGCTGGATGTCCAAATAAGCAGCGATGGTGTACTTCTTTCTTTAGAAGCCGTCAAGGACTTGCTCAACAACCCTGACAAGTTGTTTGGGTGTTCCATGACAAAGCCTAAAACTAAATTGGTGATTCGGATATTTAGTCTTTTTCTCCAAGTATTAAAACTGGTAATTTTTTTTATGTTAGCATCTTAAGGTGCCGTTTACACTGAAGCTGCGTCTTGATTCTTTGAGTCTTCCCAGAAACGCAGTTTTTTTTACATAGGTTTAGCATAGGGCTCTAGTGATGGCTAAAAGTTGTGTCGTTTTCCGACGCAACTGTGTTTTGGTATTTCTGTGGTATTTCTGTGCGCATAACAGCAATTTTCGTACTTTTGTGCCTTATCAGAGGAACTATCATCACTAATAACAACAAAAAATAGCAGATTCAAATTTAAATTTTACCGCATAAAATTTTTAACTGTTTAAAAAGGGGCAAAAATTCATGTAATGGTTAGAACAAATTGTTTAAACTAATTTTATTATTAACAATAGCATTTCAACAATATAGTTGATTTCAAATTTTTTGCTGCAAATCCCATGTCTTTGAACACTTTTACCGTTTCCGTGATCTTCTCAGGGTAAGAAAGTCTGCTTGCAGATACTTGTCAGCGAGTTGAGCAACTACCTCGCGATAAAACTGCAGTAATATGAGGCAGACAAAAGACCTTGATACACCAAATAGACTCCCGTGCGATATTCCGCAGGCTTTTTGAGATTGGACAACAGTCCAACGAGAATGTTGAAGTACTCTTTTCCACGCAGAAAATTTTCTTAAAAAAGGCATCGTAGTTCTCCACAACAGCTTCCTCCCAAAATGAAGCATATCGTGGCTATTGCAATGAAGAATACATGATTTAATTGAAAAGAGAGAACATTGTCTGCTCTCTACCTACAACAGTCCAAACGAAAGGAGGACATTCCAGTTGCAAGACGAATTGCAACTCTTATGAGGATAGCTCAGCCACTTCCATGCACTGCAAAAGGTTCTCCTCACTTTGAATCAACTCTATTTCCGACATATTTCGTTGATTTTCATACATTATTTACTTTATTTACAAAATTTGTCTTCCTTTTCCAAGACTCAAAGACGCTGTAGTGTAAACGGCATTTCTGCTTCTCTTCTTCATGTCGTAGAGCAATTAATTCTGATTTAATGGCAGTTTGTCTCAATGTACACTTTTCCGCACTATCTGGGCAAATTAATTTTTGGCAGGTGACATCCAGATTTCAAACGCCACTGCAGTGGCCGCCCGAGCGCCGGGTGAATATCCAGAGTGCCGTGTGCAAGAGCGCGCGAGAGCGAGTCGGGAGCGGAGCGCAATCTACAGTGCGCTGCAGCGGTCTGCGGCTGCCCTGAACAAGATCGGATTGCAAACTGGATTGAAATGAGTACATGCATAAGTACTCGAGAGTATATTAATTCTAAAGGCAGGTCATAAATGAAGAGTGCAAATGCCTAAATGGTTGCCCTGTGGTACACCTATAGTAACCATAACTGGTGAAGACAGGGAGTTTTTAAAGAGGACACATGGAAACAAAGGTCACTAGAAATCCATTTCAAAAAACTTTGCGAAAGCACTAAAGTTTTTGTGCAAGGAGAAAGTGGCTTACTACAATCAGTGTAAATAACATCCGTCTGCAGATTACTTAAAAGCCTTTAATGACGAAGGAGGTGAACTCCAATACCTTTATGGTTGTTGATCTCCGCCTTAAAAATCTATGCTGCGCTGGAGCTATAAGTGATATGAAGAGATGCTGGGGAATTGGGGAAAAGCAGATATCTTAGATATGATTCTGTACTTCTTTTCGGCAGACTTGTTACCTTTCTTATGAAGAGGAATTATCAACGACTCCTTCCATATCGAGGGGAAGCATGAAGAAGGCTGGTAGGCTCCTTCAGGTATAGTCAGCGGAGGGAATGATGCTAACAACTCTATGGATAAAGCAATCACCCCAGGGAATTTTTCACATTTTTGACTTGAGACAGTGACAATTCAAGCAAGCTGACTGAAATGGCTTCATGCTATAGGTCTGTATCTTCGTATAAAAACAGCTGGTCCAGGAAATTTGACATTCAGAACAGGAAGATATATGTCCCTATTATTACTGAAGTAAAAATGAAAGAAGAAGGAAAAAACTGGGCGTAAATCAAACAAAAGAGATGCAAATGTTCAACGTTAGGAAAAGACTGCTGTTGAGCTACCGAGCTTTTTCGGCAGCGTAGTTTTACGGATATTTAACATGGGAGTTTAGTTTGATGCAGTTTTTTGTGGGGTATATATGTAATAGGATAGCGAGTCGAAAGAATACAGGAAATGCACGACGAGTCTGTTTAGCTCGATTTAAGACGGATCGAATTGAACACGCGAGGGGTCGGTTCAACGACAGTGTCGGTTGAGAAGCTAAATCCAGACGCTGCAAAGGCAGCCCGTGCCCTAATGCGAGCGCGACGATATCCAGACTGATTTGAGGGCAAGCGGGCCGAATTGCACGTGCCTTACTGCAAGCGAGAGTGCGGCAGATCGAGAGGAGAGCGCAATAGCGAAGACGAAAGATCGATAGAGTGATAGAAAAGTCGAAAGAAAGAAGGAAAGAAGATGAGAGAACGGCTGGGTAGGCTGCAGTACAAGCAACAAACAATAAAAAGGGCAATTTAATTTGTTGTTGCACCACTGGCTATAGTGCTTCTATCACGTTTCCCAATATTGTGCTGCAGAACCCGACAACTGCTTTTATAAAAGAAGTTCAGGCAAGACCATGTCTAAAGCGGATCACAGAAAATAAGCATTTTGATATTTTTTAGCATTTTGGTGCCTCCGTCTGCGCTGCCGACCCCAACAGAATCCCATCATCGTCAGAGCTATTTTTTTTTTCTTTTTTAAATTTCAGTTGAATTTTCAAAATTGGCACTGCTTACAAAACACAGCTGAATAATGAGAGTGACTTAATAGCGACACTATTTTAGTTACGTTACACAAAAACGAAATAAATAGCAGATTCAATGGAAATGGAATGAAAATCAAAAGCTGTCTCTTCCCTACTCCCAGGAAAAGGTCGAGTGTGACTGTGTGGTTAAACAAAATACGGCTGATAGCCGTAATAGAAATTGGTTATTCATTAGAAAGCACTGACCAAAACGGGAAGTAAGATATTTCGATAGTTGTTCGGTTTATTGGTTTACGGTTTATTGTCAAGGATGAAATGCTTAGTTGGGGTTGATGACGAAAGGGTCAAGATAATGTCGGATGAAGAGCTATTCGATATTCAACAGGTGACGTGCAATAAGTAATTGGTATAAGACATAAGGACAAGCAGGTCGAATTGCCCGTGCTCTACTGCAAGCGAGAGTGCGATAGCGAAGACGAAGGAAAGACGAGAGAGAAGGGCTACATAGGCTACTGCCGTGCGGGAGCATATATTTGTATGTACGACAATGTGTTACAGTGGGCGGTGCAAACAATCAACAATAAAAATAGAGATTTACTTTACTGCTGCACCATAATAACTTAAAGTTTTGATTTTCAAATTAGATTAGATTAGATTTTAAAAAATTCTTTAGAAAACTAAGCCTAGAAAAAAAACTACAATTCGTTATTAGTGTTATTTTTAAATACGTTTATATTTGTAGCATGGCCTGTCTTAAACATCTGCTCGCAAAAGACGGTTTCCGAACTTTAACCTTGCAGCCTCTTGTAGTGAACAGACCTAAACCATTAAATTAATAAAAAATTATGAAAATCTCCGACTTATACCAAACTAGAAAAAATGTTGTCAAAAAAGTAACCAAAATATAGACACTAAAACGTTTTTTTTTGTTTGTTTTAGTAGAATAATTGTATAATTATATATAATTTGATATTTTTGTATGATAATTTTGTGTAGTTTATACAAAATAGTTTATACTTCCGTGTACATTTTATTTGCGGTGAATTGGATCAGCCCTGCTTAAGTGCGAAAAAAAAAGAGGAAAACGTGTTAAAATTGTTGAGAGTGCGTTCGAGACGCTCTAATAGCCTATTTACATTACGGTTGAGTTATTGAGTAAAACTCGAATTTCGTTTACATGGGAAAGCATAGGGGGCCTAGAGGTGGCAAAAAAGTTGAGTTTTGGTTGCGTTTAGTTGAGATTGTCAGATTTTTCGAATATTTCAACCCTGCTCTGCCTATTGTGTAATTATCACCACTAGAAAAACAAAAACAAAAAAACATATGAGAAACGAGGGGAAACGTTGTGAGCCGCTGCAAAGACCGCGGCTCTACCTTATACCCGGTACTCAGTCAGTATATACATACATACATATATGAGCTTGCGATTTATGAAATTTATTATGTGTTCGCAAAGGTTAGGTTAGGTTAGGTTAGGTTAACCCGGACGACCCTCCTGGGGTCTCTCATAGGCCAGTATGGCCCTTAGAAATCCGGTTGATTATGGACCTTGTTACGCGGGTGCTAGTGATGGTTTTATATCACCTAAGATTGAGGTGTTCTTGGCGAAGGCCAGCAGTTCCCTTGGCGACCTCCTGGAGGCGTCCTCTAGCGATGTCAGCGTCGGTGCGCCCAGGTACCTTATCCTGGCCCGTGAGAGAGCAGGGCAGCTGCAGATTAGATGTTCCAGGGTTTCGATAGCGCCAAGGTCCTCGCATTTCCTGCAGCTGCTCCTGTCGGTGATGTTTAGTTTGGCTGCGTGTGATGCGGCCAGGCAGTGACCTATCAGTATTCCCACCAGCAGTCTGCAATCTTTCCGTGGAAGGTGCAGCAGATAGTGGCTGAGTTTCTCGCTACGTTTTTTCCACATGATTTTCGAGACTCTGCAGTTGGTCGTGCTCCTCCACCTGCTCTCGTTTTTTAGTTTAGCCAGCGTTTCTAGATCGCTCTGTAGCGTTCTGAGTGAGACAGGTACATTTTCTGCTCTTTCTCTCGCCAGCCCGACGCCTTCCTTAGCCAGAACGTCTGCCGCTTCATTTCCTTCAATGCCCTGTTGGCTGGGGACCCAGTAGATCCGCACTGACTTGATCGTGCATAGTGAGTCCAATGCTTCCCTGCTCGCCAGGACACTTATGGAACTGACCGTGGACGACTGCATGGATTTTATCGCCGCTTGGCTGTCTACAAACAGATTGACCACGTTGTGTGGTCGCCTTGTTTGTTGTGCAACCTCCGCTGCTTTCCTGATGGCAAAGACTTCCGCCTGAAATATGCTGCAGTGGTCTGGTAACTTGTATGCCAGCCCTATTTCGGGGTCTGTGCAGTATATACCAGCTCCTACTCCCCCTACCATCTTGGAGCCATCTGTATATATATTGAGATGTTCGATCTGGCTTTTTTTCCATTCTTCCGGTCCCAGAAATGCGTTTGTGTTGATGTCGAGACACGTTCGAGGGGTCATGTAGTCAGTGTTACTGATCATGTCCCTGCCTATTGAACTGTGCCCGTATGCTTGTGGCTGCATGTTTCCTGAGGCAATGAGGCGCTGAGCGGCCTTTCCAGCCGTCAGATGCGCGTGGATATCTAGGGGGTCAATTCCGAGAATGGTTTCGAGTGCTCACATATCTCCCTGAGTGTGTTTTCCATTATGGAGCTGAGTGTCGATGGACATACACCCGTAATAAGTATGCTTATGTCATCTGCATAGGCTGTTATTTTTGGGGCTCTCCTTTCGAATCTCGTAATTAGGTCGTCGACTACCAGGTTCCACAGGAGGGGCGACAGTACTCCACCCTGTGGTGTGCCTCTGTGTGCCCCTCTTACTATGGAGAACCCGTCTATGAACCCGTCTATAGCTTAGGAGATTCTTTATTCAGTAGTTGATTGCCGGGTGTGCGTTGGTTGCTTCTAAGCGACCCATTATTGCGCTTGTGGCCACGTTGTTGAATGCTCCGGATATATCGACAAATACTCCTAGTGCATATTTCTTGGTATTGAGGGCTTTCTCGACATTAGCTACTAGCGAGTGTAGTGCTGTTTCTACCGATTTTCCTTTCGTGTAGGCATGCTGGTTGCTTGACATCAGGGGGACTACTTCCTTTCTGATGTGTAGCTCCAGCAGCTTTTCTAGCGTTTTTAGTAAAAAGGAGGTGAGGCTTATCGGTCTATAATCCTTGGGATTAATATGGCTGCACTTTCCTGCCTTCGGCAGGAAGACAACTCTGGAAGTTCTCCAATGTATAGGTATATAGCCTGTCCTCAAGCATGCCGTATAGATAGCGAAAAGCCATGGGGTGATCACCTCTTTGGCCACCTGCAACATGGCTGGAAATATCCCATCCAGTACAGGTGCTTTAATGCCTATAAAGGAGTCTATGGCCCATTGGATTTTCTTGTGAGTTATTAGTCCTGTGGGGATGGTTTTTTCTTCTGTCGCTGGGTCATGTTGCGTTGTGGCATCGGTGACCTCGGTGCATCCAGGAAAGTGTGCCTCCATTAGTGCTTTCAGGGCTTCTTCGCTGCTCTCTGACCATTGTCCATTGTTGAGCTTGAGCTGACTCTGTATGGTGGGCTGCTTGGAGAGCAGCTTCCTGATTCTTGCCGTTTCGGGCACCTTCTCGATGTTGGAGCAGAAGTTCCTCCACGAGCTGCGTTGTGCCTTGCGTATCTCTTTCTTGTAGTTTCTGAGTAGGTTCCTGTATTCCTCGTTTATAAACTCTTCATTTGCTTGTTTGGCGAGCTTGAAGAATTCCCGGAGATTGTTTCTAAGGAGGGAGAGCTCTCTGTTCCACCAGAGTGGCTTGTCCTTCTTTTTCGTACTCGAGGGTGGGCATGCTGCACGGTACCCGCCCAGTAGCTTCTTGGATAGAGTCCCAAGAGACTTCTCTATTTCGTCAGCCGATTTTACCGACCCCCGAACCGACCGCGAGCTTCGAGGTAACCGTCTTTTTGAACTTTTCCCAGTTTGTCTTCCGGGGGTTCCTATAGACGGCTACCTTCGAGGTGTGTTTAAATTCGTATTTAAACTGGATATACCTGTGATCTGAGAAGGATGGTCTTTCGAGGACCCTCCACCCAGTCACCGCGGCGCTCCTTCCCGTTACGAGTGTAAGGTCTAGCACATTTGATGAGGTTGGACCTACGTAATGTGTAGTCCGCCCCCACGTTTGCTACTTCTATGTTAGTGGAAAGTATAAATTCTAGAAGAGACTCACCTCGGTCATTGGTGTCGGGGCTTCCCCATACATTGTGGTGGGCATTAGCGCCCGTACCAATGAGTATTTGGTAATCTTTGGATCCGGTTTCGTCTACCAGACTCCTTATCTCTTCGGGTGGTGCGGGTCTGTCGTGTGCCATGTAGCAGGAGGCTACCAAGAGGCGCTTCTCCTCGCTTTCTAGCATCACTACTGTTAGGTCGTCTGTGCTGTAATTAGACATAAGGTGAGCGTGGATTCCCTTTCGTACAAGTACGATGGTTCTGTTCCTGCTTACCGGTGTTGTGTAGAACGAGTTATATTTAGAGGACTTTAGTCCGGCCACAGAGTTGCCTGATGCAATCCATGGCTCTTGGACTAGAGCTATGTCGACGGGCCCTTGCTCCATGGCTATGAGGAGCTCCGCCGACGCCACCTTGCTTTTATGCAAGTTGAGCTGCAGCACACTCAGTGGCATGGGTGGCTGGCTCAACTCCGCTCGACGGGTTGACCACAATCGTCACATCACCGTCCTCTTCCTCCTCCGACTCGTCCAGCGCAAGACCCTGGGCGGCCTCCACGATGGTGTCCAGACCTAGGTCCTTCTCCACCTCGCCTGCCTGAAGGGTGTGCGCGTCCTTGTCCCCGGGGTGGCGCTTTTTTAGGCGCACGTATACACTGCCCATGCCCTACGCCATCTTCCCAAATCTGGGGTATAAGAGGCCTCTTTATTTATTTATAGGATGGCACACTGGCCCCCCTCATTGGGTAGCGGACTCCCAGTGTGCAGCACCTTCCAATCACCCGTTGGGATCTCGGGATTTTGTCGCTGTAGGAGCCTCAGCGCCCTGTCTCCTTGGATCGCGATGGGGAAGACTACCTTCGCCTTCGGTATAGTCGGGATCAGCTCCCTGTCTACCACCTCCAGCTTGGCGCCCTCCCACATCGCGTCCAGTTGGCCGACAGTTTGCGTTAGCCACCTACGCGTTGGGTCATCTTTGCATTTGACGATCTTAACACCATTCAGCCACCCAGCGCCATCAAATGTGCAAGCAATGAGTCGACGAGCCGTGCATCAGCTTCCACTGCGCCGCCGTCATTCTCCCGTTCTCATCGCTACGGTCGATCAGCGCCACGTTCAGATGTCGTCTGGCCGCATCACTCGCCGCCCGCGACTTCGGGTGTTGAGTCGGTGGGATCGCCACTTTCTGTGGTGGGGCTGCGCCCTTCGGCCCGCGTTGCCGCTTGCTCGCCGGAGTGTCCTTGCTGGCACTCTCAACGGAGCGTTGCCTCTTGCACGCCAGCATCTCCTCCACCTTGTTGGCGTACTTCCCGATAGATGCCCTCATCTGGGGCATCTGCGAGAAGTGTCTTCTGCCCTCTTCCACCCGCTGTTCGGCCCAGGTTAGCCTGGCTTTCTCCTCTTGGGAGATGTCGGCTTTACCCTGGAGCCGGCTCAGGATTTTTAGGGCCGCTTTGTACTGCGAGAGAGCCTTCATCCCCTCCCTGGAGCGCTTTGGCCCTTCCCTACGCGGGGAGCTGGTGCCTGGCTCCGGTGAGCGGAGAAGGCTCTCTTCCTCCGTATTACTGATCGAAGTCACGCTCTCCAGATCCGTGTCTGCTTCGACAGCGGCATCCGTGCGGTTCAGCTTGGAGTGAGGATGTTTTTTGGCAGTCGTTGTACAACTGACGTGGCCTGCTCCCGCCACGTCCAAGGTGTGACCGCTGGCGACACGCAGAGAGGAATTCTCCTCCCCGTGCCCGCCGGTGGTAGCAGTCACGCATTCCACCGACGTTTGGACTGACATCCCAGTCCGTGCTTCATCCTTCACGACTTCCATTGTTGGCCCGTAGGTCCATAAGGTTGATATTTTTCGGGGGACCACCCCCTAGCGTTTTATGCCTGCCCGCCAGGCACCTCAAGCGATGGCCCTAACCCAGCTCTCCCGACTCTAGGTCGAGAAGACGCTAGGTCATTGCCTTAGCTAGACACTGCATTGCCTCGGACGGGGCAAGCGACAATGCATTACCCTCGTCCGGGATAATGCAGTGTCCATTGCCCAGCCGGCACCCTCGTGGAGGGTTCAGCTAGAGGATTTTTGCTAGAGGATGTTCGCAAAAGGAACCAATTAAATTTTGGGCAAAAATTGAAGTCAAACCATTTTTGGAATATTTATACATGTTTCCAATTTTGTTTACATATGCTTTATACATCTAGCGTCGCCAATTTATTAATTTATTTTTTTTCTGGCCATAATAAAGATCCGACGTGATCCATATTCGGCAATCTGGTAGATATGGTAATTTTCCATGATTCTGCGTTTTTCGTTTTCATTTATCTTAAAAATTGTGGATTGTGGATTTGTTCTTTGTGGGGGCGGAAGGGGCGTGTCAAAATTTTGAAATACACTTGTACTGAAGTGATATCACAGGAGCTTGGATAGAAAATTTGGTTGTTCTAGCTCTTACAGTCTCTGAGATCTAGGCGCTCATTTGGACGAATAGGCAAAACAGACAGGGTCGCGTGTGAGAGAGAGCGAAAGGGAACGATGACTTTCGAAATGGTTTTCTTCATTGTAGCTATAACAATGATCCGATCTGATCCAGATTGACCGTCCTCGGTCAAGCTCAGGTTCTTCAACATCTGTTGAATGGCGACGGCGTTTCCCTTCTACTGCCTGCATCGCAACCACCAGAAAACGCCGATTAGAACGGCGCACACGGCAACACCTACGACAGTAGACAGTATGGGACCGATCGTAAGGTTTGTATGAACCTCGGCCAATTGCTGCAGATTTTCCTCATTCAACTTATGAAGGTACGGCAGGCTCAGCAGAGTTTGGTGGCTAGTGACGATGATCTTCGCGGAAGCTGCCACGCCTGGGATCCTCTTCGGCCCATTATTGAAATTAGTGTACTCTGTACCGTTGATGAGGGCAACCCGGTCAAAAGTCACTAGGTATGTTCCTGCAATGCTACGCTCGGGACCATCATCGGCGGCCACGGTGGCGATGGCGTCATTGATTACTACAATACCCTCGTCCACCTCCAAGATTGGGGGCAGATTATTCGGTTGCGTACCGCAGTGGGCCACAGTACCAAAGTGCAGCTGTTGTGCGCAACTAGTCGCTGGTGCCTCCTTGCAGAAGGCTAATGATGAAGAGATGCTGGGGAATTGGGGAAAAGCAGATATCTTAGATATGATTCTGTACTTCTTTTCGTCAGACTTGTTACCTTTCTTATGAAGAGGAATTATCAACGACTCCTTCCATATCGAGGGGAAGCATGAAGAAGGCTGGTAGGCTCCTTCAGGTATAGTCAGCGGAGGGAATGATGCTAACAACTCTATGGATAAAGCAATCACCCCAGGGAATTTTTCACATTTTTGACTTGAGACAGTGACAATTCAAGCAAGCTGACTGAAATGGCTTCATGCTATAGGTCTGTATCTTCGTATAAAAACAGCTGGTCCAGGAAATTTGACATTCAGAACAGGAAGATATATGTCCCTATTATTACTGAAGTAAAAATGAAAGAAGAAGGAAAAAACTGGGCGTAAATCAAACAAAAGAGATGCAAATGTTCAACGTTAGGAAAAGACTGCTGTTGAGCTACCGAGCTTTTTCGGCAGCGTAGTTTTACGGATATTTAACATGGGAGTTTAGTTTGATGCAGTTTTTTGTGGGGTATATATGTAATAGGATAGCGAGTCGAAAGAATACAGGAAATACACGACGAGTCTGTTTAGCTCGATTTAAGACGGATCGAATTGAACACGCGAGGGGTCGGTTCAACGACAGTGTCGGTTGAGAAGCTAAATCCAGACGCTGCAAAGGCAGCCCGTGCCCTAATGCGAGCGCGACGATATCCAGACTGATTTGAGGGCAAGCGGGCCGAATTGCACGTGCCTTACTGCAAGCGAGAGTGCGGCAGATCGAGAGGAGAGCGCAATAGCGAAGACGAAAGATCGATAGAGTGATAGAAAAGTCGAAAGAAAGAAGGAAAGAAGATGAGAGAACGGCTGGGTAGGCTGCAGTACAAGCAACAAACAATAAAAAGGGCAATTTAATTTGTTGTTGCACCACTGGCTATAGTGCTTCTATCACGTTTCCCAATATTGTGCTGCAGAACCCGACAACTGCTTTTATAAAAGAAGTTCAGGCAAGACCATGTCTAAAGCGGATCACAGAAAATAAGCATTTTGATATTTTTTAGCATTTTGGTGCCTCCGTCTGCGCTGCCGACCCCAACAGAATCCCATCATCGTCAGAGCTATTTTTTTTTTCTTTTTTAAATTTCAGTTGAATTTTCAAAATTGGCACTGCTTACAAAACACAGCTGAATAATGAGAGTGACTTAATAGCGACACTATTTTAGTTACGTTACACAAAAACGAAATAAATAGCAGATTCAATGGAAATGGAATGAAAATCAAAAGCTGTCTCTTCCCTACTCCCAGGAAAAGGTCGAGTGTGACTGTGTGGTTAAACAAAATACGGCTGATAGCCGTAATAGAAATTGGTTATTCATTAGAAAGCACTGACCAAAACGGGAAGTAAGATATTTCGATAGTTGTTCGGTTTATTGGTTTACGGTTTATTGTCAAGGATGAAATGCTTAGTTGGGGTTGATGACGAAAGGGTCAAGATAATGTCGGATGAAGAGCTATTCGATATTCAACAGGTGACGTGCAATAAGTAATTGGTATAAGACATAAGGACAAGCAGGTCGAATTGCCCGTGCTCTACTGCAAGCGAGAGTGCGATAGCGAAGACGAAGGAAAGACGAGAGAGAAGGGCTACATAGGCTACTGCCGTGCGGGAGCATATATTTGTATGTACGACAATGTGTTACAGTGGGCGGTGCAAACAATCAACAATAAAAATAGAGATTTACTTTACTGCTGCACCATAATAACTTAAAGTTTTGATTTTCAAATTAGACTATTGCACTGGTCGACACAACATTTCAGCTGTGGCCCAAAATTAGTTTTTCTGATTGATCTGGTTTTGTGGTTTTTGGTTTTTTAATAAGAATAATGGTTTTTTTTTATTAGTTATTTTAGTTATTTTTGAAGAATTTTTTAAAGTCTGTTTTTTTCATGTTCGGGAAAATAACAGCAAAAGATCTATGAAAAATACCAGATTTTAAAAATTCTTTAGAAAACTAAGCCTAGAAAAAAACTACAATTCTTAAAAAAAAATTAAATCTCCAAATCTATCAGAAAAGATATTTTGTGCCACAACGGGATAATATTTCAAATTTGTCGAGTAGTGTTATAATTAAATACGTTTATATTTGTAGCATGGCCTGTCTTAAACATCTGCTCGCAAAAGACGGTTTCCGAACTTTAACCTTGCAGCCTCTTGTAGTGAACAGACCTAAACCATTAAATTAATAAAAAATTATGAAAATCTCTGACTTATACCAAACTAGAAAAAATGTTGTCAAAAAAGTAACCAAAATATAGACACTAAAACGTTTTTTTTTGTTTGTTTTAGTAGAATAATTGTATAATTATATATAATTTGATATTTTTGTATGATAATTTTGTGTATAAGTCATACAAAATAGTTTATACTTCCGTGTACATTTTATTTGCGGTGAATTGGATCAGCCCTGCTTAAGTGCGAAAAAAAAGAGGAAAACGTGTTAAAATTGTTGAGAGTGCGTTCGAGACGCTCTAATAGCCTATTTACATTACGGTTGAGTTATTGAGTAAAACTCGAATTTCGTTTACATGGGAAAGCATAGGGGGCCTAGAGGTGGCAAAAAAGTTGAGTTTTGGTTGCGTTTAGTTGAGATTGTCAGATTTTTCGAATATTTCAACCCTGCTCTGCCTATTGTGTAATTATCACCACTAGAAAAACAAAAACAAAAAAACATATGAGAAACGAGGGGAAACGTTGTGAGCCGCTGCATTCAGAAGTAAGAAGACCGCGGCTCTACCTTATACCCGGTACTCAGTCAGTATATACATACATACATATATGAGCTTGCGATTTATGAAATTTATTATGTGTTCGCAAAAGGAACAAATTAAATTTTGGGCAAAAATTGAAGTCAAACCATTTTTTGAATATTTATACATGTTTCGAATTTTGTTTACATATGCTTTATACATCTAGCGTCGCCAATTTATTAATTTGTTTTTTTTTCTGGCCATAATAAAGATCCGACGTGATCTATATTCGGCAATCTGGTAGATATGGTAATTTTCCATGATTCTGCGTTTTTCGTTTTCATTTATCTTAAAAATAGTGGATTGTGGATTTGTTCTTTGTGGGGGCGGAAGGGGGCGTGTCAAAATTTTGAAATACACTTGTACTGAAGTGATATCACAGGAGCTTGGATAGAAAATTTGGTTGTTCTAGCTCTTATAGTCTCTGAGATCTAGGCGCTCATTTGGACGAATAGGCAACACAGACAGGGCCGCGTGTGAGAGAGAGCGAAAGGGAACGATGACTTTCAAAATGGTTTTCTTCATTGTAGCTATAATAATGATCCGATCTGATCCAGATTCAACAATCTGATAGATATGGTCTTTCTCTATGATTCTGCATATTTAGTTTTCTTATATATTCAAAATTGTGTATGCCACAGACTTTCGTTCTTTGTTGGGGCGGAAGAGGGCGGGGAAAAATTTTGAAATATTCTTTGAGTAGTGTGATAACACAGCACTGAATACAAAACTTAGTTACTCTAGCTTTAATAGTCTATGAGATATAGGCGCAAATGAAGACGGACGGAAAGACGGACAGACGGACGGACGGACGGACGGACGGACGGACGGACAGACATGGCTATATCGACTCGGCTATTGATGCTGATCAAGAATATATACACTTTATGGGGTCGGAAACGCTTCCTTCTGGGCGTTATATACAACTGTTATCCCCACAAATCTAATATACCCCTATGCTCTTCGAGTACCGGGTATAAAAAGGTAAACAAACAAATATTTATAAAAATTACTTAATATCCAATTTTATTACTGGAAACTAGATGCGTTTGGTCGCCTGAGGCCTTGGAGGTGTTATTAGAGTTATGGCACGAGAATAACGACGGGTTTCGTGGCGTACGCAAAAATTCTCATATTTATAAGGAACTAGCTGAAAAAATTAAAGATTTCAGTCCCTCGCATGTCGAAATTAAAATAAAATAATATAAACTGCAGCGTCGTTATTGTCTCTTGCTCTGCCATATAGAGCATCATTAGTTCTTGGGTATTCATATTAAAACAATTAAGTAAAACAAATTTTCGTAGACAAGCACGTGCCAGCAGCCGAAACTCAATAACTCAATAACTCAACTTTGGCATAGTGTAAATCCAAATTCCTAGTTATTGAGTTACCTATCGATATATGTGGTAACTCACAGTAGTGTAAAAATTCTATAATTCGAAAAATATATAGCGATTAAACAATTTGTATTACACATGTTCATGTTCTTCAACACTACAACACTTTTATTTTTTGTGAAAAATTTGATTTTTAAAAAATAAATGTTTGAGAACCTCCCTCAAAAAAATGACGTACCTAAGAAAAAAACAAAAAAAGCACAAGAAATTCAAATTCAGCTGACGTAAATATTAGCTGACGTAAATATACGCCAATTATCGCCAACTAAGGTATCAAGTAGTCCAACTGGTTCTGAGTTTACCTATGGTGAATTGAGTTGTGATTGCTTTAGTAGCGAAAACGTCTGCCAATTTACGTTGAGTCCACAATAACCTATAAGTACTGGTTTGAAATGGATCCAGCATAATCGATATGAATTCTTTCCAGACTGCATATTCGGGTTCCCACGATATGAGAACAGTCTTTTCAGGATTATTGTGAAGTTAATGGCAAAGCAAGGAGTTTGAAATAAATTTCTCAATATCAGAGCTTAACCCTGGCCACCACACGTACGATACCGCCAACGCCTTAGTTTTGACTATCCCTAAATGAGATAAATGTAAGCAGATTAGAACTTAATTTCTCCACTTGGTGGGAATAACAACCCTGTATCCACAAAGTATGCAAGTAATTATTTAATTTGACACAAGTATGGATTTGTTTTACAATATTTAATGATATTAAACTGTTTAAGATTGAATCAAGTACAAAGAGATTATAATGTGAGTAATAAGGGCCTGCAAGGCGAGAATGTGTTTCTGCCACTCGGCTGACCGCTAAAGACTAAACTTAAGTATCCTAAACTCCTAAAGGCAAGCCCTTCGCTGCCGGCCACGACGCCGGTTGCTATCCAGCCAAAGTGCTGACCCAGCGCCTCTTGAGTGGTGTTTGTTGACGGCCGGCATCCGGACGATCGGTCGCGCCGATCACGATCCAACAGATGACGAAAACTGCTTATTCGACAATAATGAAGAGTCCGCTCCATCCAGTGGCAGATTCGGTTAACTCTCGTTAACTACTCCCCCCTTCAAGACATGACCGTCCTCGGTCAAGCTCAGGTTCTTCAGCATCTGTTGAATGGCGACGGCGTTTCCCTTCTGCTGCCTGCGTCGCAACCACCAGAAAACGCCGACTAGAACGGGCCAATAGTTGGGTTACGCTGATATCTGTGGAACCTTTTCTCAACATCGCCTCTAGGTCATCATTGTCAATCATAGCTGGATTTACAATATTTACTTTTGCCAAAGTGGTGGCGATCATTATGTTCTGTAATTCAAGCGTCCAAATTCTATTTCTGGTTATAGGTGGGAGTTGTTAATTTCCTCATTTATGTTTACTTTTAGCAATTTGTTCACGGTATCGGTGAGGGCATTGATTTGTGCTTGAGTTCTCTAGTTGATCGTTATCTGTCTATTGTTGGCCTTAATAAGATCGTACTCAACCTGTCTCGATTGCTTTAAATCATCAAAGTCCGGAGTCCTTGTGATTTCTTTTAGCGCTGTCGCCAGGATGTTCAGGCTCCTCGCATACCTGTAGTGAGCTCCCAGTGCCGCAGTCAGTGTCAGTAGGTGTTTTGTATCTGTCTCTAATATTTTTCTCATATGTGTCTGTGGGAAAATGTTCGTTAATTCTATTGTCTCCTGAATGTACTGTTCATATTCCGTTAAGTTCGTGACATGTTTTATATAAAAAGTTTCGTTCCATATTGCTGTTTTTCCGTCAATTATAGGGATATAGTCTGCGTGTGAATAGTCCGTCAGTTTCGCGTCGGTCAGGGCTGTTAGCAGTACGATTGCTAGGATGTAGAGATATCGAACGGGAGACCTATAAGAAACGAGAGGCACAGCACTTATTAATTTTGTCGTACGGTTGTTCTTACTTTTACTATTAATTGTCCTTGAGGACCTGAACTTAACGCTACAAAACCCTTTTTTCTTAAGCACAATTCCTTATCTACCTCAAATTGTCTTTGTGGACCACCCTCCCTTTAATAAGAACGGTGGTCCCTAGATTTGCTTCTACCCTTTGCTCCGTGCAGAGGGGAGTTAGCTTGTTTCCTAACCTCCTGTTATTTATTTTTATTTATTTATTTATTTCATCCTAGCGCGACAAGCATTTTATACTTATAAATTAGGGCGCTAGTCACAACAAGTGTAATATTAACTTTTGACATTTAAATTACTAACATTAAGAAGTGATTACAATTACAATTACATACATTCGAACTTATATACTAACATTTTAATAATATAATATTTTGTTTAGTTTTAATTTAGTTTCTAGGAATTTCACTCTTACTCTCCGTTCAACCCCTCTCTACTATCACAAATTCAAAGTATGTAGTGCGTAGATGATTCTCCAGTGCGATTTTGAACTGCACTCCCCCACTGATTGCCTTGATGGCGTGGGGAAGATGATTCCAAACTCGAACAACATATACAAAGAACTGTTTCATTGTGCATGTGTACCTGTATTTAAAGCAAACAATATTTTTCGTGCGTCTTGACGTGCTAAACTTAAGTCGTTCATATAAGTAAGATGGCTCTTTGGTATACATATATAACTTTGTGCAGTAATACTAGGACCCTAAACTCTATCCAGGATTTAAGTGGCATATGGAACATTTTTATCATTACGTCCGAAATATGGTCAGTTCTACGTCTGTTATAAATATATCTCGCGATATTATTAAAAGCAACTTGCAGCTTGCGTTGGCTGGCAGAGTTACTGTCACTAAATACTTCTATACCATAGAAAAGGACTGGTGTGATGTACATTTTGGTAATTGTTTGCCTTATATTCACTGGGAGAAAATCTTTAGTTAGGTATAAATTTCTAAGAATCCCAATAGCTTTTCCGACTGATCTGTTTATGTGATCATCCCATGTCAAAGTTTGGTTAAACATAAAACCTAAGTTGTTTGCACGTTCTACATATTCAATGGGGATGTTTTCAATATTCAATTTTTGTATTGCATTAGTGTCGAACTTTCTTTTACCTATGACTATGCATTTAGACTTATTCGGATTTAATCCTAGCCCATTCATTTTAGCCCACTGACTTACACTTTTCAATTCACTATTACAGACACGAATACAGTCATTAACTCTACTAATGGGACTACTAACAAACATTTGAACATCATCGGCATACATATGAACGTCACAACTTGACAATATACTCGGTAGATCATTTACATACATAGAGAACAATAATGGCCCTAAAACGGATCCTTGAGGAACACCACGCTTGACACAAAGTAATGACGAGTACATATTATTTATACAAACAGACTGCATACGATTACTCAAGTACGAAACAATTAGTCTTGTTGCTGCACGCGAAAAGTTACATAGACGACTTAGCTTAAAACAAAGAATTTCGTGGTTAACCGTGTCAAAAGCCTAACTATAATCTAGAAGTGTCAGTAACGTTATATTGTCCGAGTCCAATTTTTCTCTTATACGTTCAACTACGTTTATTATTGCTGTTGTACAACTTCTGCCCACTCGAAAACCTGATTGCTTATTTGTCAAAAGTTTTTTAGTTGTCAAGTAATTTGTCATCTGATTAGCCATAAGTCGCTCTAAAATTTTTGACAAGTATGGTAGAATGGAAATTGGCCTGTATTCATTGACTGATTTTGGAATTGGAAGTATTTTAGCTACTTTCCAAGAATCAGGAAATACGGATTGAGTCAACGCTGTGTTGTATATGTAGGTTATGTACGGCAATATGTTTGGCAAAAGCATTTCTATGAATTTCGGATTGATATCATCAATTCCAG
This sequence comes from Drosophila affinis, assembly GCA_037356375.1. Lineage (NCBI taxonomy): Eukaryota > Metazoa > Arthropoda > Insecta > Diptera > Drosophilidae > Drosophila > Drosophila affinis. Next base: position 22,952,891 of record JAZHFB010000003.1, read on the forward strand.
TGGCATTTGACTTAATCTTTAACATCGATTCGAGGACATCTGACTCAGTTACACATGAAAAACTAAAACTATTATCACAGGTACCATTATCACAGAAGCAGTGTACATTATCACAGTTACTATAGAGATTTTGAGGCACGCACTCAACATAGTCAGTTTTGGTCACTTCAGGTACTTTACAGTCTAAAAAAATTCTATTAAGTTCGTCAGGATCAATATCACAGATGCGCGGAGTAGTGGATTTACCAACACCCAGTTCCTTAAAATACGCCCATTTCTGCTGATTTGATCTCGCTAAATTAAATTTGTTGCAAAAGTATTTTCTTTTCTCTGAGTTGATTAACTGTATCACATTTTTCCTAATTATCTTATATTGTGCAGCATGGTGGGCTGATCTGTACCGCTTCCATTTTTTAAAAGCGATATCACGTTTGTTAATTAATATTTTAATGTTCGAATTGAACCAGGGATTTCCACGAGGGTTGACCGTTTTTGTCACCAGCGGAATCGATCTGTTATATAGATACGTTATATTATTTTGTAGGACATTTTGTTAGCTTTTACTAGGACATGTTCTCCCACATAGAAGGTCCTATTTCGTCTGTTCGGGTTGTTTCTATCGAGTTGCTCCTGCTGAGCCTTTACCAGTTTCAACATTATCTCTTCCACAAGGTCGCAATTTGCGTGGACCACATCCATGGGCGTCTTGCTTGTGACGGACTGGATGGTACGGTTGTATTCGATGGTCGCTAGAATGACTAGCTCGACCGTATCGTCAACCTGGCAATTTCTAACAAGGTGCTGTGGAAGCTCTCTACTTGTCCGTTTGATGTGCTGTGCAACGGTGGGGCATTTAATAAGGACCGAATGGTCTCAGAACTGAAGGCTGGCTCATTATCACAATAAATGGTCTTTATGCCTGGGAAGATGTTCACCAGTTGCAAAATTGGTATTCTAACGTCTGTTATTGTGCGCGAAGCGACTTGTTGCGTTATTGCAAATTTTGAAAATTTGTCAATCGCGGTTAGGAAGTGTTTTCCTGAGGTGGAAAAAATGTCGATATGAATCAACTCGCCTACTCTTGCCGGTATCGGCGTCACCCCTAATTCTTGCCTTCTAGGGTGTCTTTCATACTTAGGATGGATGCAAGAAGTGTGTCCCGACTGACAAAATCAATTTTGTGACGGGTTTTTTCAGCGAAGAGAATGTGAATGTGGGGGTGTCTGCCTCTTCCAGAATTATTTGATTCCTGAAGCAGTTCACTGGATTGTCTGTGGCCTCAATTACATAAGTAAGCGAGGCTTCACTGTGAATTGTAGCTGCGTCGGATCGACTTTGGCTTTAATATTTTGTCTCGACAGCGCATCCACTACATGGTTGTCCCTGCCTGGTTTGTATAAGACTCTCGCGCCACACTCATCAATTCTCGCTTTCCAACGTTTTATTTTGGAATTGGAATTTATATCCGAGACTGCGAATATCAATGGTTGATGGTCTGTTAATGTCACTCTTTCCATATAGGTAGTAACGAAGCAAATCTAGGGCCCAAACTATGGCCAACAGTTCTCTTTCATTGGTTGCGTAGTTTAGCTCCCTGTCCTTCAGAGTCCTAGAAATCATGGTCATGGGTTTGTTGCCTTGCGACAGAACCCCAATGCTACTGGCTGAGGCTTCAGTGGTTAGGTCGAATGGCTGGTTAAAGTGGAGAATAACGTCTTCCGACGCCAAAATATTCCTAAGTTTATCAAAGGCTTGCTTTTGTACCTCGTCAAACTGTATAGGAACAGACTTCGAGCGTTGCTTGCTGATTTTGCCGTTTTCTCCTTTCAAAATACTGGAGATCGGCCTTGCTATCTGAGCGAAGTCCTTTATGAAGCACCTGTAGTAGCTGGCAAGACCCAAGAATGATCTTACCGCAAACAGGGTGGAGGGTTGTATAAACTCCTGAATGGCCTTGACTTTATTGGGGCTTGTTCTTGTGCCCTCAGTTGATACCACAAAACAAAGGAATTCCACTTGCCCCTTCAAGAATTGGGACTTCTCCTTTGACACCCTTAGGTTTGCGTCGTGGAGGCTGCTGAGCACGGTGTCAATGTCTCTGACATGATCCGACTCACTCCTTGAAAACACGATGACATCATCAATGTACACATAACATATCTAGCCGATATGCTCCCGCAATACGTCGTCAATGGCCCGTTGAAAAATGCTTGATGCATTCCTGAGGCCGAATGGCAGCCGGCAAAATTCATATTACCTCCGTTTACCGAAAATGATGTCTTTTCGCGATCGCGTTCAGCTAGCGTGATTTGGTGGTACCCTGACTTTAGGTAAAGGGTAGTAAAGTATCTTGCCTTCCCCAGATTAGAGAGTATCATGGAGATACAAGGCATCGGGTATTTGTCTGGTATGGTCTTTGAGTTAAGCTTGCGGAAGTCTATGACTAGCCGTTTCTTGCTTGAACCCGAACTGTCAGTGCCTTTTTTTCCGACAACCCATATGGGGTTGTTGTACGGAGACCTGGATGGCCGAATGATCTTGTTCCTCAAAAGGTCTTTCACTTCATCATTGACGAAGTCAGTGGCCCCTACAGAAAAAGGGTACATCTTTGAGTAGATTGGCTCCTCATCCTCGGTCCTAATTGTGGCTACTATTGCAGTATTAAAGGGCAGCATTTCAGTTGGATCTGCAAATACGGTTGGACATCATTTTGAAAATTTCGTTCCTCACTGCTGGTGGAACTTCGATATCGTCTATTTTCATGAAGTTGACGCTGGGGCACTTGTGGAATAAGATCTTTTCAGATTCATGCTTGAAATGGAGTTTCTTTGTTTCCAAGTTTATATTGACGCCAGCTTTGGTCAGTGTGTTAAGCCCTACGATGCCATCAAAAGTTGGTAGCTCTGGCAAGATAAAAAACGGGCTTTTAATGCCGAACATGTTTAGGAAACATTTTTAATTAACTTTGTTAAAGCCGTGTAGGGACTTTACAATGAATGGGGCTTCTACAGGGACAATTGCCTGAAGTTCTTTTAGTGGCTTTATGTAATTTTTCGCGGCTCCAGTATCTATTAAGATGTTTACTTCTCTCCCCGCTACTGTTCGCTTGACGAACGGGAGCAGGGATTCTCCCCTTAACAGTATCACTTTCGTATCCCGGATTGTTATCCTCATTGATCTCCTCCACCGCCTCAGATGCCAACTGATCGTATTTTTGTTCATGCTGATCTGGGTCCTCCTGAGCGATGTGATTAACCCGCTGTCTGCGCTGGTCGGAGAGTCTCTGGGATCCAGCCGGCCTCTTGAACGCACCCTGTTGGTGCCCGATAACACGGTTTGTCCCAGCCAGTGGGCCTGAATTGGATCCCAGTTGCTTTTGAAAGTTCGTCGGTTGGCGGAGTTTAGAGGAAGATGGGTCGACACCCATCATTTCTACCTTATCTTGGCCACGGTGACCATTTGTTTGGTAAGTGCCCTGGTTATTCGTGTAGAAAGGGTTTTTTGATTGTCTTTTGTAGTGATGCCCGATCATTTTGCCCACCCTGTTTGTATCTATTTCTATTCTGGCCCTTGTTTTCTATCACTCTTGCGTAATTCGCCGCAAAGTGGTGCCTATCGTGATTAGCCTCAATTTCTTGTGCCAAAGCTAGAGCTGATGGCAAATCTTTAGGCTGCGCCGCAAACAGAGTGTCAGTAACGCCTCTTCTTAGGCCTGAAACGAAGAAGGAGAGTGAGTTTCTTCTCAACCTCTGCATAGAATTGAGTTTTGGACATGCCACCCTGTCGGAGCGTGGCAAGCTCTAGTTCTAGCAGGTGCAGTGGACGCTTGTCCGCACACGTGAAATCGAGGCGATTGATGATTGCCTCAAAGTTCAACACTGTATTGAATGATGATAAGAGTAAGTCAGCGGAGTCTCTAATCTTATTCCTGATTATGAGGACCGCTTGGTAATGTTTTGAGCTACCTACATACCCCTCGTATTGTTTATAGGAAGCCTTTGCTGCCTGGCGCCAGGAGACGTACTGTTCCTGGGTCCCATGGAACTCTGGCAGCGTCTTAACCGCATCCAGAGTCACCTCGCAAGGTATGTTTTCGTTATAGGTAATCGGCTCGTAGGCCTGGGCCACGGGGGCCTGAACTCTAACAGCCTGCAGTTGGTCAGTTACCGCTTGCAAGCGTTCCTCAAAGTTGGTTCTCTGCGTAGCCAACGCAGCGCTGACCGCCGCAGATATGGCGGCTTCGACTTGTTCCGCATTCATTATTTCTATTATTTCCTCTGGTCCAATTTGAAAGTCTAAATTGAGTTCTTCAAACAACTCTTCTAATTCGTTGATGTTATTTTCAATGGACATACAAATTCCTTTCAGTTTTTCCCCTACCACTTATTTCTGTCTTTGTCTTGGGTTTATTTCAGCTGCGCCGGGCCGCTGTTATTGTTTGTTTATTTTAAGAGTCAAATTCGAGCTCCCTCAAACACAGATTTTTTATTGTCCGCCCCCAACGATGTATTTGTGGCGCGGTGCTATGTTTCCCACTTACACTTATGGCGTCAAAAGGGGGAAGGGGAAGAAAGTATATTCTGAGAAATTTTGACGCTTGAACATTTTGGTACATGAACGTTTTATTTGTTTGTTTCTTTTCTTTTTGTTCTTTTTGTTTTCGTTTTATTTTTTTTTTTTAATGATGTTTCACTCTAAGTAATATTCTATACGTATTTACTTTATTTTAATTTGGCGATTATTGAAAAAGGGTTTCACTTACATGTTCCCCTTTTTTGGCTATGCTCTTGTTTATTTATTTATTTATTTATTTATTGGCCAACGGTTGAACCTTAACTGGCTAAACTAGCTTACATCTATCTTAAATAATACAAAGAAATCAACAAAAAAACAATTAACAATGAAACATGAAAAAATCAGACAGTAATCGTCTAACGGCTGCTTTCCCATGGCAGAAGTCGAACCGCATCCCAGCTGGCAGCGCATTATACTGGCGAAGAGCCCTACATATAGGTTCGTTACTTCCGTAATTGCTCCGGTGGAGATCAATAGCAAAGAGTGCGTGGTCCCTAAGGCTCCTGGCAGGCGTATTGAAGCCAATCCTATTAAGCAGGTCAGGGCAATCAATATTCCCCACTACCAAATCATAAATAAAGATTTGAGCCGCAATGGTCCTACGATCCTCGAGAGAGGAGAGATGCACAAGGCGACATCTGCACTCATAGGATGGCAATGGGACTGCAAACTGCAAAGGCTGGAGTGCAAACTTCAAAAACTTCCTCTGCAGTCTCTCGACGCGCGCAATGTGAGCAGCATATTCAAGGCGCGAGCGCACGAGGAAAGAATATAGACTTAACCTCGTGTATGGATCGTTGAACTGGGATGAGTTGCGCGTAACAAAGGCAAACATGGCATAAGCTTTCGGCAAAATATAATTCAGATGTTCCACAAACAAAAATTTTGAATCAAACAAGATGCCTAGATCGAGTATCTCCGTCTGCTTTAAGAGCGGAAGGCCATCTATCGAGTACGAGGTCAGGACTTTAAATGTACACTTGCCATACGAAACGAAATAACATTTTCTAATATTAAGTGGGAGCAAATTACGTGTGCACCAACGAGCAACTTCATCCAGGTCATGCTGAAGAAGGATACTGTCTCCTAATGATTTGACAGAGCGAAAAATCTTGAGATCATCAGCGTAAAGCAAGTACTCAGAGGCTCGAATGCTAAGACATATGTCATTGATAAAAATAGAGAACAGCAGCGGACCAAGAGCGCTGCCCTGTGGAAGGCCGGAAGTAGCCAAATATGGGTCCGACTGCTTTCCATTCACCAATACAACATACTCTCGCTGCTCAAGATATGATTTGAACCAACTGAGCAAGCTCGAATGAATACCCAACCGATGTAGTTTGGCTACTAGAGCACAGTGGGAGACTTTATCAAAGGCCTTTGCAAAGTCAGTATACACAACATCGACCTAAGAGTACTTTTCAAAGGCACGTGTGCAGAAGTTACTGAATGCGATCAGGTTCGTAGTTGTTGATCTACCCGGTATAAAACCATGCTGCTTTGGGCTTATGTATGACCTCATGAGAAAAGTAATCTCTTTGGACATGATACGCTCAAAAAGCTTTGAGATATTGCTGAGTTTGGCAATTGGTCTATAATCAGAGATATTATTCTTCGAGCCTTTCTTAAAAACAGGAGTGACTGTGGCAGCTTTCAACTTACCAATAAACCGACCCGCTAACAAGGAATTCATGAAAAGAATTTTCAGCGGCGCACAAAACGCATCACAACAATTGCGAAGCAGGGAGGCAGAAATACCATCACTGTCGGGCTTATTAGAATTGTCGAAGTCAGCAATAGCCTCCAAGATGTCCCCCTCCAATATATCAAGTGTGCCAATATTGACAACCGAAGGGATGGAGTCAAGGACATCCGAATCATGCCACGTCGCACATGGCTCAAAATTAGACCTGAAAAAAGAAGCAAAAAGGTTTGCTATGCCACAGTCAGTATTAGCGCTACAGAGACCAAGATACATAGCTGAGGGAAGACCACTCGTTGACCTCTTATAGTTTATAAAGTGCCAAAATGACCTGGGATTAAGTTTGAGCCCCCTCTCAACGTCGGCAATATATTGATTATATAAAAATTTGTTGAGAAACGAAAACTCCCGTTTATGCTGCACATACCTGTCCCAAACACCAGAGTCCCGGGTCCTATTAAAACGCTTAAAAAACTTATTGCGCAGATTTTTGTACCTAACGAGCCCCTTCGTATACCACAGTATCCTATAGGAGCCACGCACTCTTCTGGAAGCATTTTTATAAACAAAATGACGAACAATTTCAATGAAAACGCTATAACAAGTATCAACACTAGGATGTGATAGAACAGACGCCCAGTTTACATTTAACAAATCATCCCGTATAGCATTCAGGCTTACATCAGTAAAATAATAATGAAAATCAAGTTCCGCTCGAGGCGAGTAACAAATGAATTTAAGTGCTAGTAGCAATGGCATATGATGCATATCGCATTCTACAATCGGCTGTTCACAGCGCGTTACACGGCAATCAACATCAGGTCCAACGAAAACTAAATCTAGAATCTTATTAAACCTATTAAATACATTATTGACTTGGGATAAGCCCACACTAAAACAATCATCCAAGCAAAGAATTTCCTGCTGCAAGTGCACGTTGCTCGGGATCATAGCCGACGACTGCGGATCGGCGGACCACACCAGCGACCCCAAATTGAAGTCGCCAACAACGCAGAGATGCTGACGGTCTTTTAGATTGGCATGCATGCTGGTAATATTTCGCATATGCGCCTTGTAGACCTCTTAGCTACTACAAGGCGGAATGTACGATGCACTGACTACCAGAGCCTCCGACTGTCCGGCCACCAACACACCAATCTGATCCAACATAGTGTCTCCATCCAAGAGACAAATGGGATCACATTGAAGTGTGCGTCTAACGGCCACAATGACCCCACCCCCTCTGCAGCGATTCGTCTTGGCACAATCTCTGTCCTTACGAAACACTTGGAAAAGGTTGGGGTCAAAATACTCGCTGTCGAAGAAGCTATCATTGAGCCAGGTTTCAACCACGACGATGACGTCGAAATCACACACAGCGGTTGCCAAATATACAACCTGAGCCTTAGTGCGCATGCCCGCTACATTCTGAAAGTAGGTGCTTAAGGATTTGGTCCCTTCTATAGGCATGATCACGGAGGGTAGCAGCGCTGAACGGCCCGAGGGCACGGAAGCATAATCCTGAGAAGGGCTTGGCATGTCACAATCAGCAAGAGGGGCGCGGCTCGTGCATAAAAAACGCCCAAACGCCGTAGTCCGAACCCGCAGCACACCTTCCTCGACCAGACGATTGAGCGGGGCAGCGGCGGGGAGATCCATACTGGGTACTGAGGGCGAAGAGAGTTCTCCATTTGCGAGCGAACGACGGGCTACTGACTCTCCCCAAGTGTCGAGTGCAGCAGCGGCGCAAACCAAGCACACGAAGACATGCGTTGTCGAATTTTGTAGTAACGACGATGTCAGAGGCGCACTTCGATGACATAGAGCGCAAGCAAGAGCGTCGACGTCTATACCAGCAGCAGCCGTGCGAATATCGGACAAAGCGCAGAGCGAAGAAGCGGCACTGTGTTGTTGTTCCGCAGAGGTATGCCAGACGTGATTCAGCGAGCCAATGCTGACTTCGTAGAGGCGAGAATTTGAATGCAGAATATGTCGTAAGGAGGCGCCGAACCAAAAACCATGGGCGCCGCTCACTGCGGGTTTTTTGAAGTGGAAGGAACTGGATCTGGAGCTTCCGTAGTCGGGGTGGACGTCCGTACTGGCACAGCTGTCAACAGATTAACTGCCGTGATATCTGCTTCCGGCGTCTGCCTATGCACAAAACGGGAAACCCTTACCGACACTGGCCAGAATTTCTCCTCGAAGACGTCAGGGAACAACGGCTCAGGTACACCAAGTTTGAAATTGACAAACTTCAATGCAGATAGATCAGCGTCCCGCTTGACCAATTTCGCACAAAAAATTTCCGTCTCAGACACCTTGAGCTTATCGGCAACAAATCTCACCACCGCCTCTGGCTCCGTTGCAGTAGAAAATGGACCAATATGCAGGTATTTTCTGCTCTGTAAGACATTCAGCTGCTCACAGCTCGGCGCAATGCCTAGCAAACGCTTCGTCTTCTTTGTGCGGTTCTTTCTCACTTTTCTCCGCACAGTGACAAAGCCATCTGAAGCAGCTGATCCAGGGTCAATAACCGCAGTCGATGTGGCGGCCACTAGCCGCGGAGACTGCAACTCAGCCACAGATATGACGTTGTCGGCTTTCTTCCTTGCAACAGCAGGCTTCACCTTCTTATTTAAATTGACAGGGAGGGCAGCCTTAAACTCAGACTTGAGCTCCCGATAAAGGCTCTCAAGCTTCAGCACCTTGTCGTTGAGTTCATCAATTTTCGAGTGCGAGTCATTCGCAATCACACAATTGTCGCACTGCCACATAAGGTTAGGCAGATTAACCAACATTTTCACCGCATCAGCATGCAAATCAATGCACGACAGATGAAACGCACGGCGGCACAACGACGAACAGCGTACGGCATCAAAGCCACGAAGCTGTTGGTTGTGGTTGTGTTAATCTATGCCCTGTGGGTGTTGTTCCGTAACACTCTCCAATCTTGTTGGTGTTGATTCTTCCTTTTCTATCTTCGCCGCTGCCCAAAGCCGTCCGCTTTGGTGTAACAGTATTTTGGGTTAATTAATTGGCTTTGTTTATACTCAGGGCTATGAGTTTCGAAGTGCAGCGATCTCTTTGTAGATCTGCCGCGGACGCAGTTTGCGATTTTCTAATCTTGGAGCGGGCGTTGTCTCCGCGCTCTTTTGTTAGATTGGTTTTATGTTTTCGCCTTTTTTCTTTTACTTTTTTATATTGAGCAGGCTTTGTCTCCGCACTCAATTGTTTATACATATTTTGTATCTCGCTATTTTTTTGTTCAGTTTTTATTAGTTGAACATATCCTTTGCACTTTTTGAGCGGGCGTTGTCTCCACGCTCTATGCTGATATTTAATAACTTGTTTATTTGTTCACTTTTTGTTAATTGAACCAATCCTTTGCACTTTTTGAGCGGGCGTTGTCTCCGCGCTCTATGCTGATATTTTATAACTTGTTCTTTTGTTTGCACTTGTCACTTAGCGGGCGTTGTCTCCGCGCTAATTGATTCCCGGGCTGGGTCCGATCGCGTTGGGCGCCAGTAATTATTTAATTTGACACAAGTATGGATTTGTTTTACAATATTTAATGCTATTAAACTGTTTAAGATTGAATCAAGTACAAAGAGATTATAATGTGAGTAATAAGGGCCTGCAAGGCGAGAATGTGTTTCTGCCACTCGGCTGACCGCTAAAGACTAAACTTAAGTATCCTAAACTCCTAAAGGCAAGCCCTTCGCTGCCGGCCACGACGCCGGTTGCTATCCAGCCAAAGTGCTGACCCAGCGCCTCTTGAGTGGTGTTTGTTGACGGCCGGCATCCGGACGATCGGTCGCGCCGATCGCGATCTCACAGATGACGAAAACTGCTAATTCGACAATAATGCAGAGTCCGCTCCATCCAGTGGCAGATTCAGTTAACTCTCGTTAACTTGCATACGTATTATTCTGACAGTTCTAAATTCGTGCCTTTGTATGGCTTGAACTCGTCACTTGGTTGTTGACACAACTTGCCGCTTTCAATGGCATCACGGACTTTAGACCGGATCTCTTCCAGTTTTAGCTGCAATTGTCTTAAAATCGAACATGATATAAAGCTTATTGATATGTATCACAAACTTGGGGTATCCTAGACAAACTGTCTGCTTCATTTAGATTACCTTTAAAAAACCCACCTTTGCACTCTAGATGAAGCCATCAAAGGCAACCCCTTTGTTTCGTCGAAAATGCTGAACAACGGCTTGTGATCTATTCTTAGAATGAATTTGTGTTCTAGTACATATTATTTGAGCTTGGTAACAGAAAACACAAAAGCTAGCACTTCTTTTTCTATAGTATTGTACATAGTTTCACAATCTTGTAGTGCTCCTGACACCAAAATTAAGGTTCTTTAAAGCCGTCGGTTTAAAGGTCGAGAATCCTAACTTCTATTACGCCAGAGAGATAGCGTCCTTTAAAATAAGCGTCTCCTGAACTCACTTTGATAACATTTACTCTGACAAATTTTGGCCAGGTCATTTGGTGGTGAACAACGAGGACCCAAGAGAGCGGAACCTCCACAGAAATTGGCAAAGCACGGGTCAAGCGAGATAATCAGATCTCATGATGAGAACGGGAGGATGACAGCGGCGCCGTGGAAATTGGTCCTCGCGCGGCTGATAGACTCCTTATTTACACGAATGGAGAATAACCCAACAACTCCCATGCCTACTTTCTATGGTGCTGGGTGGCTGAATGGGGTCGAAATTCTGAACTGCAACGATGACATGACGCTGAAGTGGCTGACGCAAACGGTCTGCCAATTGGAAGCGGTGGTGGGGCCAAGCTGGGTGGTGGACAGGTGGTGGACAGGTGGTGGACAGGTGGTGGACAGGTGGTGGACAGGTGGTGGACAGGTGGTGGACAGGTGGTGGACAGGTGGTGGACAGGGAACTAATCTCGTCCATACCAAAGGCGAAGGTACTCTTCCCCATCGCCATTCAAGGGCACCATGCGCTGAAGTTCCTGCAGCGGCAAAACCCAGAGATACCAACTTCTAACTGGAAGGTATTGCATGCTGGGAGCCCACTACCCAATGAGGGGGGCCAGCATGTGATCCTTCAGATCAATAAAGAAGCTGTGGACGCGCTATACCCTAGATACGGGAAAATGGCGTGGGGCATGGGTAGTGTGTACCTGCGCATCAAAAAGCGCCAGACCGGAGGCAAGGATACACAAACCCTGCGTGCAGGCGAGGTGGAGAAAAATTTCGGTCTGGAAAACATCGTAGAGGCCGCCCAGGGTCTGGTGCTTGACGACTCGCAAGAAGAGGAGGAGGGTGAGTTGACCTTAGAAGTCAACCCGCCAAGCGCAGAGAGCCAGCCGCTCATGACTCTGAGTGTGCAGCTGCTCAACTTGCATAAAAGCATAAAGTTTGCGTCAGCGGAGCTCCACATTGCCAAAGCTTTGGTCCAGGAGCCCTGGATTGCGTTAGGCAATTTGGTGGCCGGACTAATGTTCTCCAACTACAACTCATTCTACCCAACACCGGTAAGCAGGAATAGAACTGTCGTACTCGTACGAAAAGGAATCCACGCATACGTTTGTCCTATCGTAGCACAGAAGACCTGACAGTAGTAATACTACAGAGTAAGCTATATGGCACCGACAGGTCCGCACCACCCAAATATTTGGATGGAGACTTTTCGAAAAACCATCCCTCTCAGATCCTAGGTACATTAAATTCAAGTGTGAAAGTCTATAGAAACCCCCGGAACACAAACTAGAAGAAGTTTAGAAAATCAGCCACTTCGAAACTCACGAACCCGGGCTCAGTGAAATCCGCGGAGTATATAGAGAAGTCCTTAGAGAACCAACACTCACCCAGTGAAACGGGTGAAATCAGAGTGGGGCACCGCTTCCATGGTCAGAGGAGCGTACAGGCGCACATCCCAGGGTGGAGTCCTGTCGCCCCTAATGTGCAACCTGGTGGTCAACAACCTCATCAAGAGATTCGAGAGGAAGACCCCAAAAATAACAGCTTATGCGGACGACATAAGCGTACTTATTGCGGATGTATGTCCATCGACTCTCAGACAAGGCTAACCCCTAAAGCACAGGTCAAACACCTCGGCACAGTAATGGCTAGCAAGCTGTACTGGCCAGCATGGAGACCCAAAGTAGTGGAATGGGTGAAGACACAACATTTTAATGGGACCCGAAGACTGGAAAACGGGATGGAAGCAGACTCAGCACCTCAAAATATGCACTGACGGCTCCAAGATGGAAGGAGGAGTAGGAGCGCGCCTTTACTGCACGAACGTTCACTTGCTGTTATTGTGACTGCTTTGATTGTGCTTGCGCGGGAAATTGTGTAATATAAGCTTAAAGTAACTATCTTTGCCCCACACCGACTTTCATTTCATACTTCTTTTTATACCGGTTATAAATAAATGTGTGCAACGCCCAAAAGAAAGCGTTTCCGACCCCATAAAGTATACATATTCTTGATCAGCATTAATAGCCGAGTCGATATAGCCATGTCTGTCTGTCCGTCTATCCGTCCGTCTGTCCGACAGTCCGTCTCGTCTGTCCGTATCTTATGTGTAGTTATACATGTACATGTAGTCTGCCCAGTGTTCAAATTTCTAATTATCTTGAAGTTAACGAAACACACGTTCCTCCTATCAGTTCGCCAGCATGAAGATTAACGATTTAATTAAAAAAATCGTTTAACGATAATGTTCAGCCAGACATTAATGACCATCCCGTTGTCTAATGAAGCCGTCGATACTGCTGTCAGCATGCAAGTTCGTTCCTTCCACATCGGCTCGCACTGGCTCCTCAGCCAGCGCTATCCCATCCGGACCTGCTCCTCGGGTAGAACCCGCCTCTGCCTCACCCATAAACCATGTGACCCTCTAGATCAATAGCTTCTTTGACATCGTTGTAACTAAATTTATCAAGGAAAAACAAAGTATTTCCTCTTTTAAAATTCTTGTCCCGGAGAAGAGATTGTGTTAGAACCCTCTTTCTGGCCTGTACTTCTTTTCTGTGCTATCTGTCACATCTTCAATAGCCGATCTCGATCTTCGTAATCCACACCTCGTGTAGTAATCCTTCCAACACCATCTACCGATTTACCATCTATTTGAAAAAACTGAATTCTTCCATACCTTTAAAGATCACTTATCAGAATGTAAGTGACATGTGCAGTAAGCTCACCAAATAACATACTGATAGTGCAACTTTTGACCCTGATGTTATCGCCTTCTCTAAAATAAGTCTCAATTTCCAATCTCGGATTCCGAGAATTTTAGACAATTATAATATGTATATATCGGAGAAAGGTTGCCATTCAATGGCACATCATGTTCTTCATTTTCCTTATTCATTTTTCTTTTATTTTGTCGCCAAAGCACAGCAAGTCCCAAGTCGTTGTCGTTTCGGTTTCCACGCACAGAATGAATGGAACTAATTTTCCGTCCTCTTTGCCCGGCGCTTTGCTCGTCTTTTTTCTGTTTCTTTTGGGCTTCCTTCTTTTTTTTTACAACAACACTTGGGCCATGCTCATCTGAGAGTCTTTCTCGCTCTCCGACTATGCTCTCAGCAACCTTGGGTCGCACTAACACAAAATCGCGACCTAGTATCGTTGAAATATCATTTATTAAACATTGCTTACAGCCTATTCACACTGAGCACCGTTTACCGTCTATTTCCTAAACGGTGCGTAAGGTTTTGCCTTTCCGAAAATTTCCCAGTTAGTTCCTCCGTCTATTTTGAATGTTCCTAAACCGCACGTTTCTATGCGATATTTAGCCGATAGTTTTCAAATGCGACTCTGAAAAATTGGCATTCACAACGAAAAAATAGAATTCACTGCGAATATGTAAGCAATGACTGACAAAAATAACTTATATTCTCCAGATAATGACAAGGAGCCAGGTGGTTTTTCAATAGCATTTGTAAAATTTTAAGTTAGAGATGCTATGATTCCTTTGCGAGAAGAATTCAAATAAATAAAATGAATCAAATGTAGTTTTAAAATTTTATATTTGTTTTGCAATGGCACAATATATCTGCAGATAATTTCAGATCCCGCTTCTCATGTTGCTCACATTAATTAAGCAGAATCCAATTCTCATTAATGGAGCTGTTGTGTTGTTCCTTCAATATTGGCGACGCTTCGATCTGTTGTGCAAGGCTCGAACTAAGATATATTGTCGAATCGTTGTAATTTTCTGGAGATCCGATGTTCACATACACAAATCTATACCTGAAGTAATTTGAAATGGAATAAATTTGGAAGACTGTGCTGCTAGAAGCTCAATAAACTATAGTTTATTGCGCTATTGTGCTTATTAAACATATTGTGCAGTATGCAACAGCACATAATTATTCCGCTGTAATCGCTATCTTTATCCTTTCGTCCAGCAACATGATTAGTTGTTGCAAGAAAATATTTTGCTGTTGAACCATAGTTAAAACAATTGCAAAATCTTCCATATTCATTTTTTTTCAAACAAAAATAAAACGAGAGGGAACGTTGTGAGCCGCGGCAAAGGCCGCGGCTCTACCTTATACCCGGTACTCAGTCAGTATATACATACATACATATTTGAGCCTACGATTTATGAAATTTATTATATGTTCTCAAAAGGGACGAAAATAATATTTAAATTAAAAAAATGCATTTTTTTGAATTTTTATACATGTTTCCATTTTTGTTTACATATGCTTTGTATATCTGCGCCTACATTTCTACATGACATGTATAACTACATATTTGAGACGTACAAGTGTTTGCAAGAGAGAGAGAGGGAATGAGTAGGCGCTGGCAGGCGTTGCGTAGCCACTGAAATTTAATTTGTTTCTTCTGGCCATAATATTGATCCGATCTGATCCAGATTCGGTAATCTGGTAGATATGGTAATTTTTCGTGATTCTGTGTTTTTGGTTTTCATTTATCTTTAAAATTGTTTATGCCACAGATTTTCGTCCTTTGTGGGGTCGGAAGGGGGCGGGGCGAAATTTTGAAATATACTTTGAGTAGTGTGATAACACAGCACTGAATACAAAACTTAGTTACTCTAGCTTTAATAGTCTATGAGATATAGGCGCAAATGAAGACGGACGGACGGACAGACGGACGGACGGACGGACAGACAGACATGGCTATATCGACTCGGCTATTGATGCTGATCAAGAATATATATACTTTATGGGGTCGGAAACGCTTCCTTCTGTGCGTTACACACAACCGTTATCCCCACAAATCTAATACATATACCCCTATACTCTTCGAGTACCGGGTATAAAAACTGAGTTTTTGAGCGGAATTTTTATACCCGGTACTCGAAGAGTATAGGGGTATATTAGATTTGTGGGGATAACGGTTGTGTGTAACGCCCACAAGGAAGCGTTTCCGACCCCACAAAGTATATATATTCTTGATCAGCATGAATAGCCGAGTCGATATAGCAATGTCTGTCTGTCCGTCCGTCCGTCCGTCTGTCCGTCCGTCCGTTTTCATTTGCGCCTATATCTCATAGACTATTAAAGCTAGAGTAACCAAGTTTTGTATTCAGTCTTCTGTGTTATCACAGTACTCAAAGTATATTTCAAAATTTCGCCCCGCCCCCTTCCGCCCCCACAAAGGACGAAAATCTGTGGAATCCACAATTTTTAAGATAAATAAAAACCAAAAACGCAAACTCATGGAAAATTACCATATCTACCAGATTGCCGAATCTGGATTAGGTCGGATTAATATTATGGACAGAAGGAACAAATTAAATTCCAGTGGCTGCGCAACGCCTACCAAGCGCTGACTCATACCCTCTCTCTTTTTGTCGCAAACACTTCCACGTCTCAAATATGTAGTTATGCATGTAGAAATGTAGAAGCAGTATAAAAATCATATGCAAACAAAATTAGAAACATGTATAAATATTCCAAAAATGGTTTGACTTCAATTTTTGAAATATTATTTTTTGCCCAAAATTTAATTTGTCCCTTTTGCGAACATATAATAAATTGCATGAATCGCAAGCTCATATATGTATGTATGTGTATACTGACTGAGTACCGGGTATAAGGTAGAGCCGCGGCCTTTGCCGCGGCTCACAACGTTCCCCCTCGTTTTCTGTTTCTTTTGTGCTTTCTTCTTTTTTTTACAACAACACTTGGGCCATGCTCATCTGAGAGTCTCTCTCGCTTTCCGACTATGCTCTCAGCAACCTTGGGTCGCACTAACAAAATATCGATAGCTGGTATCATTCGAATATCATTTATTAAACATTGCTTAGTTCTTTTCCATCGATGAGCTCAATACTATTGAAATAATCGTAGTTAAAATTTGTCTGTGTTCTTTTCATTTATTCATATCATGTTGAATTTACAACTTTGATGCTTCACGCTGCCCATCTTCAATTTGTTTCGTCTCAACTTAGTGATTCTGATCGTCTTATTGTCCTTGGTGACTTCAATCTCCCATATATCACTTGGTCTTTATCGAATACTTAATTTTCCCATCCATGCAGCATGATTTCGTTGATTCTCTGTCCGATACTTCGTTGGGTCATATAAATGGTATTCGTAACAACATGTGTAGGATCCTAGATTTCATCTTTACTACCGATGTTTCGAGCATCTTGCTAGGTCGAGGAAGATCTATCGTTCCGTGAAAACCCATACCATCCCACACTTGCAATTGATTTTCTG
This sequence comes from Drosophila affinis, assembly GCA_037356375.1. Taxonomy (NCBI): domain Eukaryota; kingdom Metazoa; phylum Arthropoda; class Insecta; order Diptera; family Drosophilidae; genus Drosophila; species Drosophila affinis. The sequence continues at coordinate 22,969,850 of JAZHFB010000003.1, forward strand.
TTGCCTTCTTCAGGCCCTATAAATTCGTTCATTCATTTCAAAATTTCAGTATTCCAGAAAATTAAGCCTGCCACTAATGCATTCTATAGTACAATTTTTCAATCTTTCCCACGCATGTTCCTTTAGTCACCCCCTCCAGAAATCTTTCTGGTCCTATTAGTTCACCCCGAGATTAGTAAATCTGAAGAATTTTAAATCCCGAATGTACAAGAAGTTTAAAAAATCCGAAATTTTCCTTATTTAATAAATTATTTAATAATAGATACTTGACCAAATGCAAGCTTAACTTTAAACGCGACCCTAAACAATTCTTCAGGTTTGTTAACTCTAAACGTAAATCTTACCAATTTCCTTCATCTCTACACTTAAATGGTGATGCTGATAACGATTGTGATATAGCTGTTCGTTTCTTTCTTCGAACGTTGCTAATCTGTCCCTTCTATTAACCTTCCCTCTATCCTAGCCTCATCAAACGACTTTACTAGCAGTTACTCTTATCCCATCCCTTTTTTATATCCCGTAAAATTTGCCATGTAGTTCTCTTCCTTCATAAGCTTCTCCCTGGTGGCCGAATCGACTGCCCTCATCAGCCTTATTAGTATTGCTATCCCTTCCCGCCAGACTAGGCATTACTTTCCTCTTCATCTCCAACTCTGTCTTTCTAACTACTCTAACTCGACAAAATTCAACTTTTTTTTTCCGCTGTGGCCAAAAATGACTTTTTCCGATAGATTTGGAGATTTACATTTTTTTTATGAATTATGGTCTTTTTTTTCATGGAGTAATTTTTTATGCATTTTTAAAAAATTTGGTATTTGTTGTCATAGATATCCGACTCAGACACTTTGTAGCTGTAACTTAAAGTCTGGAAGATATTAAGCGTCCAAATTGAAATTTTTATAATTTTTTTCTGTATATTTCTCCGAAATTTTGACTTTGAAAGCTCAGGAAAAGTCGAAAAAAAATATTTGAATGCCTTGATTTTTGGTTTTAGATAGAGACATTAATTAGGCGTCGTTTAAGGTATCGCTTATAAAAATATAAAAACAAACGGCTAAGTTATAACCGTTATCGCTTATAAAAATATAAAAATTAACGGCTAAGTTATAACCGTAACCAAAACTTCATATGCCATTTGTCACTATCCCAAATGCCATTTGACCGTTAAAAACTGTTACAAACACAGATTTTTGGTATTTTTGAAGGAAAAAAAACGGTTATACGTCGCCTAGCGGAATTTATCGGCGAAATTCGGCATATGAAGTTTTGGTCAAACGGTTATAACTTAGCCGTTTATTTTTATATTTTTATAAGCGATGCCTTAAACGACGAACCTATTACCTTTAACGTACGACTCAAGCAAAAGAAAAGGGATAAGAAAGGAGTTAGAGAGCAGAACGGTGAGGGCGGCCTGACATTTGGCACCACCGTTTGCACTCAAGTCTGAGTGAAATATGTCCCTTATGCTTACTATTATTGAGTTAGTGTTTGAGTTGTTTGAGTAGGATTATCTTTATTTGTTTTTGCAATTATTTTATTAATTTATATATAAATAAATATTATAAATTATATAAATTATAAATATTATATTTATATTTCTTTCCTCATTATATATTTTCTGATACTGTAACAAAAATTCGAAGTTGGCGCCGTTAGAGCCCTGGGCCAGGCTTATCGATAGTTTGAGTCCACCTCGATCGGCTGGACTTTGGACATTAGGCAGAAGGAAAACGAAGAGAGAGAGAAACAAAAAAAAAGAAGCGAGATTGAATTTGTAAGAAAAGTTGTAAAAACGTGCCTTAGAAGGTTAGGTATTGGAATAAACTGGAAAAAGCGAGATAAAAGTGTTAGGGTGTTTTTATCACGACGGCATCACAGCTGCTACCTCCCCTTAGCTGCCGCCTTTCAAAATTTGTCCAAATCCCAACCTGTAAAGGAAATCCGCTCGGCAAGCCGGTAGAAAAAATCTTGTTACAATATTTATTTAATTAATTTAATTTAATTATTTATATATGTTATATGTCAAGCGGTATCGGGGGGAAGTTGTAATGACTCAGTTAGTAAGAGAATAAATTGTGCTAATTTTATGTTATTTTGTTATTGGCTAACCCCAAGATCTAGGAGAAGTACCCAGCGTTAGGGGCCTTTCGAATGAATGCCAGGAGGCAGAAGGGCCAATGGAAGGGTGGGCACATTGGGCCTCATGACCGCCAGAGGCTGAGTTAGAAAAGATCCACGGGAGCAAAGCGGACGACTCCATCCGAGATTTAGGTGTCAGTGTTGTCTGGAAGGTATAGAAGTGAGCGGAATTCTCTATCCCGGCTTAGCTTGTCCCTAGCAAGCAAATGATTCTCTAGGTATAATGGATAAAGGCCAATAATGAGGGTGGAAGCAATACCACCACCTCCCCTAGCCGATGAGCCCGAGTCGGAATATTTCGCGTGCGCTCCTCTCTCATGCCCAACACCGCGCCTGAGAAGAATAGGTTTGGATGTGGTTCGCTACAGCATGGATGGGAACATCAGGTTAGAGTCTTCAAAAGGAGACAAAGTGATATTTGGATATTAAAATAACAAGGACAATAAGACAATCGAAATCATTAAGCTGCGATGAAACAGATGGGCGGCTGAAGCATGTAAGTTGAAAATGATGAAGACGGAGGGAAGGGGGTAAGAGCATGAAATAAATAAATTAAAAGAACGCAGACGAATTTTAATTACGACTATTTTATTATTTTGAAGATCTCCGATAGCATTCAGCACGCCACCACTTCGAGATGGACGATTAGATCTACATATATATATTTGTCTATAAAATCTCGGAATCCGAAATTGAGGAATTGAGCCAGGTTTCGGAAAAGGCGATAAATCGGACACGGGCACAGGAGAGGCAACAGGTGAAGAGCCAGATTCTTCGATTTCGAACAAATTGATCATAGGATCAGCGGCAGCTTGGATTGCGTTACTTACATAGATATATGCGAATCAGCTAGAGGTCACGTGAGAATCCATTTAAATATGGTATTCTGACCGAGTAGCGATCCGCAAACATAGGGTTTGGAAACGCCTGGTAAAATGGAAGGAAGGAACACGTCGATCGGAAAGTTCTTGTAGAGAAAGAGAACCAGAGCAATGTTTGGCAGCTCTTTTAAACAATTTGAATAATTGGATAGAAGGCTAGGTTGCCCGACACATATCGATATCGATATATCGTTGCAGACGGTCGTGCTCTAATTCGCTTTTACTTAATAAATTGTTAAAAAATTGTCAGTCTGCCGTCAAAGGAAAGTGATTGTGTTCCTCTTATCAGCTCACCAGCCTTGATCGACTTTGGCACTAAGGAAATCGATGTACATGCATCTACATCGAAAAAGACGGCTGGCTCTTCACCTGTCTCTCCTGTGCCCGGGTCTGCCAAGGATGTCTATCTGGACAGTAATGATCATCCCATGCCTGTATTTGCCCAGGTTGTTCAACCGGACATAAATGATCTTTCAGTTGTCGGCATCACTGTGCCCGATATGGAAGCCGTCGATACTGCTGTCAGCATGGAAGTTGAAGTAGTTCCTTCCACACTAGCTCCTCTGGCATCGTAGTAACTAAACTTACCATCAAGGAAAAACGTAGTATTTCCTCCTTCAAAATTCTTTTCCCTGAGAAGTTTATCAAGACTGTGTAAGAACACTCTTTCTGGCCCGAACACACTATCTGTCACATCTTCAATAGCCGATCTCGATCTTCGCAATCCGGTAGGAATCCTTCCAACACCATCTACTGATTTACCATTTATGTCAAAAAACTGAATTCTTTCCCTACCTCTAAAGATCACTTATCAGAATGTTGTAGAAAGGTCCAGTAATAGTAGTGACAAAGGTTTCGTTTATTCTTGGGACTTCTACACGACCGGTCGAAGTCAAGTATATTTCTTGAAATTATTCTTACACTTCTCTTATGGATTAGCTTAGCCTAACGCTGCCCATTGCTACGCTGGCGAAGCCAGCAGCGGAGCAGAGGCATACATAAGTATATGTATATATATGTGTTTATATGCTAAGCAACGGAAACGTTGCTGAAGAACAGAGAGGCGCATGCACATAGTATATTATGTATATATGGTCAGAACCCTGCATTTATGCTGACTAGGTTCTGCCCGTTGCCCACTACATTCAAGTGCGATCGTATTACGTTGCACTGGGAATGTGTTGGGCTCTTTAGAGATTGTTTATGTCAGCGACAAAGTGTCGCTGATGGATTTGTATTTACGCAATAAAGTATTGCTTTTGATTTGTTACATGGTACAGTGTACCCTCGATATATGTGCATACTACATACTACATCTCCCTCCTTTTGAAAAATAACGTAACCTAGTGAAGTTATTTTACTTATTTATTTATTTTATTTTATAAATTATTCCGTTACCTAAAAGAATTTTTTTTTATTTATTTTTATGAATACTATAATAAGTTTGTTTTATTTTTGTTTCATATATGTAAGATATTATTTAAGTATAGTTTATTGATATTATTAATCGCGTAAGGTATAAAGTAAGAATTGTTGGGGTTGGGTGTCACGGCTTGATCTCGGCTGATTTTCTGCTGTTTTTCTACCGTTGACTGCTGATGTCGACTGCTGCTGCTGAACTCTGTCTGTCTTCTTTTGTAGTCTTTTCCTTACTCCTGTTCGTTCTCCTTCTGCCGTTGTTCTGCTTCTCTCCTGCTTTTATCCGCTGTTCTTCTCGTTCTGCCGTTGTTCTGCTGTTGATCTGCTGGTACTGCTGTTACTCTGCTTATCTGCTGTTACTCTGCTTATCTGCTGTTAATCTGCTGCTACTGTTAATCTGCTGCTACTGTTACTGCCGTAAACCGACGCTCCTTCGGTGGCCGGCCTTCCTACTACCTTTTACACTCGGTCATCCTGATTAGTCATCAGTCCCTGATGACCATGCGTCCTCGTTTTCTACAGAAAAACTCCATAGTTTCATGTTATCGTTGCTCGTGGTCGTATTGTTTGGTCCTTCGACGTCTGCTGCTTTTCGAACATTATAGCGTCCGCCTCGTTTCATGTTGGTTATTTCGTATGGTCCTAAGAATTTGCTGGCCATCTTCCTTCCAGCTACAAACTGTGTTCTACGTATAGCCACAAGATCACCAACTTTGTATCCGTACTCGCATTTCCACTTTTTATCGAATTGTTCCTTGTATCTGTTCTGCGCCTGCTGAATATTTTCTTTTGCTTCTTGTCGCATCTTCTGTCTTTCGTCATCAAAATTATCAACCATCTCCTTTTCTATCAGCTGCAGTATATCGCTATCTGGTCCACAACGCATTTTTACTCCGATCATTAGCTCAAATGGAGAACGCTTTGTTGACCCATGAACAGTGCTATTAATAGCCCTCTGAACTCGAGGTACGAACTTATACCATCTTCCAGGTTCCTCCGACGACAATTTGGAAATAATGCTCAGAATCGATCGGTTCACGCGTTCAATTTGTCCGTTGCCCCTTGGCACCCCTGTGGTACTCCATACGTGTTCGATGTTCTCTTCCTTCACAAACTCCTCAAAGCTAGAAGACGTAAATGCTGCTCCACGATCGCTTACTATACGAGCCGGATTTCCAAAGATATCAGACCATTTCTTTAACCTCTTGAGAACTTCGTCTGCGCCTGTTGTTTTAGTGGTATACATCCATACGAACTTGCTAAAGCTATCCACCATCGCGAAGATGTACTTGTACTGCTTTGAAGTAGCATTCTTCGGTCCCAGATGATCCACATGTAGAGTATGAAGCGGCTCTGATCCTTTATCGATTTGGTGCAAAAATCCTTCTTTTTTTCCCAGCTTCTTGTTGTAGATTATGCATTTCATACAGTTTCTTATGATTTGCATTACTTTTCCTTCCAGATGTGGAAACCAATAACTCTGCTGTACGGCATGCATCGTTTTTTGTGCGGCAAAGTGTCCTGCGTTGTGAGCCTCGGTTAAAATCTCCCTCTCTAGTGATTTCGGTATTGCCAACAAATCCGTGCCTTGCACAACCTTGTATACGAGACCAGCCTTTAATTTAAAGTTGTCATATGGTTTACTTTTCAGAACTTCGGTAACTGCCTTGATCATCGTATCCTCCTGCTGGGCTTTCTTAATCCTTGCTGTGACTTCCGACCATTCCATCATGACATCAATTGGGTATCGACTCAGGCAATCCACATGCTTCAGCCGTTCCCCTGGTCTGTGTTCCACGTCAAAATCGTAGTCCTGCAGATACAGAACCCATTGGGCTACCTCCCGCAGAACGTCCTTCTTGCTTAATGTCTGCTTAAAAGCGGCGCAATCAGTCACGAGCTTAAAGTTGGTTCCAAGTATGTACTGGCGGAATTTTTTGCACGCGAGAAAAATAGCTTTGGCTTCTAATATATAGCTATGCTGTCGTGCTTCGGACTCCGAGGTTTTCTTACTCCAGAATAAGATCGGATGCAATTGTTCTTCGTGCCACTGCATCAGCGCGGCTGCGAACCCGTCCTTCGAAGCTTCAGTGTGGATCTCGGTTTTTGCATTCCTTCGATAGAGCCTCAACACCGGTTCATTTACCAATGCCTCCTTTAATATGGCTACCGCCTGCTGCTCCTCCAGACCCATTTTAAACTTAACGTCTTTTCTCAGCAGATTCGTCAATGGTTTTGCGATTATCGAATAGTTTTTTATAAATTTACGAAAAAACCCAGTTAATCCTAAAAAGGACTGCATGGCCTTTACGTTTTGCGGCATCGGGAACTTTCTGATGGCTTTGGTCTTCTCTAATCCAGGCTTGATTTCACCTCCTCCAACTTGATGACCCAAAAATGTAATAGCGGACTGCAGGAATCGGCACTTCTTCCACTTCATCTTTAGTCCGTATTCAGCTGCTGTGTCAAAAACTTTCTTTAGCTTTCCCAGGCATTCGTCGGCGGTTTCGGCGTGTATGACAATATCGTCCATGTACAGGTCAAGAATGTTTTCATTTATGAGGTTTTGAAATACATGACTTATAAAACGGATGAAAACTGCTGGCGAATTGCAAAAACCAAAAGGCGCGCGATTGAATTCAAAAAGGCCTTCCTTCGTTATGAACGCCGTATACTTCTTGCTGCTTTCTTCCACAGGAACGTGAAAGAATCCATTTTCCAGGCCCATGATGGTGAACATTTTCGCATTTTCCAGTTTCTCCAGCACATCCTCAACGATTGGAACGGGGAAGCAATCTTTCAAGACCATCTTATTCAACTGACGCTAGTCCACGCAGACCCGGCAGCTTCCATCCTTTTTCTTGACGATTACTGTACGGCTGGCGAAATTTGATGATGAGCGTCGTATTATCCCAGCATTGGCCCATTCATCCACCTGCTGCTTGACGACGTCGGCCTCGCTAATAGCCACTCGACTAGGCGCATGTCGAAACGGCGCTATGTTCTTATCCGGCACGATGTTCAGCATGATCGGGCATACGGCAGTCTGTTTTTTTTCGGTAAAGTCCTGAATCATCGATTGGACGGCATCTCTGTACTGCGCGGGAACGTCTATATCAGTATTTGCTTCGACCACATTGTAAATACTTATCTGTTTGCTGTCCTCAGTTTTCTCCCCTGAAAGGGGAGAAAACTGATATCCTCCCGGCGTTGACGTCATCGTAAACTTTGATATAAAGTCGTGTCCCAGCAGCACTTGGCATCCGACGGCATGATCGGCCACCACAAGGAACTTATGTGCCAGGCACATTCCATCGATCTCCACTTCTGCCAAGAACTGCCCAGCGGAGCGTGTGATGATGTTTCCAAGTCCTCTCAAAGTTGACGAGCTTGGTTGCAGATTGGCGCCACTCATTGTCCCAAACACAGCCATCTTTACTAGTGAAACATCTGCACCTGTGTCTATGAGCCCTTTGACTTGCACATTGTTGATTTTGAGTGACTTTAGGCGTTTCTCCTCGTATGCCACGTTTACGGCAGCAGCACTCGGGCAATCTTTCGACATGTGTCCAGTCAGGTTGCAGCGGAAACACTTTAATGCAGCTCGGCAATCCTTACGTAGGTGCTCTAAGGATCCACAATTATAGCAATGCTGCTTTCTCGTATAGTTGGTTAGATTGGGCTTCCTGACGAACGACTGTGAATCTTTCCTTTTCAGCGTCATACCCTCCTCGGCTGGCAGCGTTCTTTCGTAGATTTCGTATTTCTCTTTCAGCTGTTTATACGAACTGCATCCATACAAAATGTACTTATAATCCGTTTTTAATTTCAATCCGTCGACAATGTATTGAATCACCGACTCTGTATCTATTGTACCACATGCAGCAATTCGTTTCATTTGCAGTATATATTCATGAAAACTTTCATTGTTAGTTTTCACTCGCACAGACAACTGATTGTGAATTTCGGCACTGCATAAACGATCACTCTCAAACTCTTGTATAAGTTGATGACGTAACTGGCCATACTCATACACTGCTGTGGATTCGAGAAAAAGAGCGGCTGTACATGTCATTTTTGCTCGTGCTTGCACATATTTTTGTTTGTCGTTTAGTCCATATGCTTCAGCGTTTAGCTCGAAATTATTAAACCACTGCTGTACCGACATATTTTCTCCACTAAACTCTGGAATAATTTTGGAAAAATTTTCCACTACCAGCTTTGCATCATTTTTCTTATCCATTTCATCAGCGCTTATTTTCATCGTGAGAAGTTGCACCAGTTGTTGGAGCGTGTGTGTGTTTTCCTCCAGTCTTGTTGAACTCATCGCTTCCATGTTCGTGTAGTTTTGACGATTGTTCCCGCCTGCCACTGATTCACTTGGGTCCTCGTTTTGCTGCATATTCTCGGCTGGTGGTACAGTTATATTTTCCGTTATGATTCTGCTGCGCAATACTCTTACGGGCAGCCTGCTTGAAAACACCGATTTTTTCGAATCTTCTTTTTGGCTTCTTCTGTCTCGCTTCCTCTGCTGGCGGCTTCTGAGACATGCGGCGCACAACTTTTTTTCCGTCTCTCTTTATCTAGCGGCGACTTCTGAGACATGCAGTATACAATATTTTTTTTTTTTTCACTTTTCACTGGCAACACGCGACCGGTTGAGCCCCCAAATGTAAGATATTATTTAAGTATAGTTTATTGATATTATTAATCGCGTAAGGTATAAAGTAAGAATTGTTGGGGTTGGGTGTCACGGCTTGATCTCGGCTGATTTTCTGCTGTTTTTCTACCGTTGACTGCTGATGTCGACTGCTGCTGCTGAACTCTGTCTGTCTTCTTTTGTAGTCTTTTCCTTACTCCTGTTCGTTCTCCTTCTGCCGTTGTTCTGCTTCTCTCCTGCTTTTATCCGCTGTTCTTCTCGTTCTGCCGTTGTTCTGCTGTTGATCTGCTGGTACTGCTGTTACTCTGCTTATCTGCTGTTACTCTGCTTATCTGCTGTTAATCTGCTGCTACTGTTAATCTGCTGCTACTGTCACTGCCGTTAACCGACGCTCCTTCAGTAGGCCGGCCTTCCTACTACCTTTTACATATATATATATATTTATATATACCTCTGTACATGTTATGTATGTAGGTTCCATGAGTAATAAAAAAATTGCTTTTGTAATGAAATGTCTGTTGGTGGTAGGCAGAAGATGTAAAAAAAAATGTTTCTTTTTGTTTAACTATTTGAACGTCATTTATGAATGAATGCTAATACTCTGTTCCTATGTCCGTAATGAACGTCTTCATTGGACCGTACTTCAGAATAAAAGACTCAAATATAGCCTTAGCTATATTATATAGGATCGTTTTGGTTTGTAGACAAAATTGCTTCTTTTTCTTGATCTTTTATTATTAGGGTCACCGGGTTGAGTAGCGCTACTCTTAATGTTTTCAATTTTTTATTGCCCATTTTCTTGAAATTATCTATTGAAACATGTTCAAAGATATTTCCCCACGGTGCCACTTTGAGTTGGCTGATTTTATGTATACCGGCTTGCATTTCAAGCCTTTGGAAGAACTGACCTGAGTCGAGGGTTCCATTAGTATATAAATCGCTAACGTCATACTTTACGTACCTCGTCATTTTTTTATGACTTCGAATACGTTGGGTTTTGAAGCTTTTTCTGTAGATTGCCTGAGCAATTCTACTATTTTATTTCCTGCGCAGGATTTTTGTCTACTTTGATCTTTGGACTTGTTGTTTTTTTTTTCTTTAAATGAATTTTCTTGACATCGATAGTCATCTACCGTGGTCGGTACTACTTCTGGGTTCCTGATTTCCACGAAAATTTTGAAACAAGCGTTTGGCTTACAATGACCTACTAAGGGTCAACAAAAATGCTGAAGGAGATTCGACTCCAGATAACTTTGAACTTTCAAAGTCAGTGTCCATAGTTAAATTAACATTAAATTAATGTTGAAAAGCCTTGAACATGGACGTACATGTGGTGCATTAGAACTTTGGAAGCCAGTGTTCGTGTAAAATAGCGGTAAATTGATGTAGGAAAAACGTGGACATAGATTAGATGAATCTTTACACCAACTCAGTATAGTACAACTTGAAGAACTTAAACGTCGAACATGGACGTACATATGGGACATAAGACTCAGACATCAGACTTTTCGAAGTACTCAATTGCAAAATCGAAATTGTACTCAATACCACTGAAGATGTGGACAACGCAGTAGAAAAACTCCAAGATGCCATAGCAGAAGCAGCGAGCCTAGCTGCACTGCCCTCTCATCAAACACATTGTCAATACAGTCATAACATTCCACTGACTCCGCAGGCAGAAAATCTTCTGGCATATGAGCGGTGGACTAGGAGTCGCTGGCTACGAACACGCACGGCAAGTACCAAAAGATTATACAATGAGGCCTCTAGGCAACTCAAATATCTTCTAGCGGATCTACAAAATGAATGCATCAACGATGCCTTAGAACAAGCTGACTGACCAGCCTGTGATGAATTCAGACTTTGGAGATTTACACGAAAACTTAAAAGGCCACCTTTGTGTCAACATCCCATCCGCAGCTCATCTGGTGCATGGCTCATGGGAGATAAAGCGCAGGCTGAAGCTTTTGCACATCACCTCCAGGAACAATACAGTCCACTGTTGATAGCCGAATCGCTAAACATCGAGGAAATTGAGGAAAACGAGATCTCACCCAAGCGAAGGAGGCATCACGATCAGAGCATGCACCAAGGATGAGGTCCTGGAAATAATTAATGATGGCACAAGCACTGCCAGAATCCACAATTGAATATTTTATAGTTCTGTGCAATGCCATTCTTCGCATTCAACACTTCCCAGCCTGCTAAAAACGTGCTATGATTGTGATGATTCCAAAGCCAGGCAAACCCGCTGGAGAAATTGCCTCGTACAGACCAATTAGATTGTTATCAGTACTATCCAAGGTATTTGAAAAATACTTTTGCGACGAGTGCTTGAACAGCTGGATCAAAGAGGATCAATACCAGACCACCAATTTGGATTTAGGAGTTAGCATGGAACCCCGGAACAAATACACAGAGTTGCCCATCACATATTGGGTTCTTTTGAAAAAAGCGAATACTTTTCAGCAGTCTTTCTAGATGTCAAACAGGCCTTGATCGCGTCTGGCATGTGGGACTCCTGAAGAAGATAAGAGCTGCTCTCCCACAATACTACAAACTGCTAGTCTCGTACCTGAAAGGAAGAAGCTTTGAAGTCGCAAAAGGACAAGCTATATCAACGATTCGGCAAGTAAGACCAGGTGTTCCTCAAGGAAGTGTTTTCGGCTCTACACTATATACCTTCAGAGTCTTCAGTCAGCTTTCACTGCGTTCGGTCGTGTTTTCGCTATGTTTTATCAATGCTCGGAATGCGATTCGGACGTTACGGCCGCTTAGCTTCGTGGCTTTGATGCTGTACGCTGTTCGTCGTTGTGCCGCCGTGCGTTTCATCTGTCGTGCATTGATTTGCATGCAGATGCGGTGAAAATGTTGGTTAATCTGCCTAACCTTATGTGACAGTGCGACAATTGTGTGATTGCGAATGACTCACACTCGAAAATTGACGAACTCAACGACAAGGTTTTGAAGCTTGAGAGCCTTTATCGGGAGCTCAAGTCGGAGTTTATGGCTGCCCTCCCTGTCGCTTTAAATAAGAAGGTGAAGCCGGTTGTCGCAAGGAAGAAAGCCGACAATGTCAAATCTGTGGCTGAGTTGCAGTCTCTGCGGCTAGTGGCCGCCACATCGACTGCGGTTATTGACCCTGGAGCAGCTGCTTCAGATGGCTTCGTCACTGTGCGGAGAAAAGTGAGAAAGAACCGCACAAAGAAGACGAAGCGTTTGCTAGGCATTGCGCCGAGCTGTGAGCAGCTAAATGTATTGCAAAGCAGAAAATACCTGCATATTGGTCAATTTTCTACTGCAACGGAGCCAGAGGCGGTGGTGAGATTTATTGCCGATAAGCTCAAGGTGTCTGAGGCGGAAATTTTTTGTGCGAAATTGGTCAAGCGGGACTTTGATCTATCTGCATTGAAGTTTGTTAATTTCAAACTTGGTGTACCTGAGCCGCTGTTCCCTGACGTCTTTGAGGACAGATTCTGGCCAGTGTCGATAAGGGTTTCCCGTTTTGTGCATAGGCACAAGTATTGCTTTTGATTTGTTACATGGTACAGTGTACCCTCGATATATGTGCATACTACATCTCCCTCCTTTTGAAAAATAACGTAAACTAGTGAAGTTATTTTACTTATTTATTTATTTTATTTTATAAATTATTCCGTTACCTAAAAGAATTTTTTTTTATTTATTTTTATGAATACTATAATAATTTTGTTTTATTTTTGTTTCATATATATATATATTTATATATACCTCTGTAAATGTTATGTATGTAGGTTCCATGAGTAATAAAAAAATTGCTTTTGTAATGAAATGTCTGTTGGTGGTAGGCAGAAGATGTAAAAAAAAAATGTTTCTTTTTGTTTAACTATTTGAACGTCATTTATGAATGAATCCTAATACTCTGTTCCTATATCCGTAATGAACGTCTTCATTGGACCGTACTTCAGAATAAAAGACTCAAATATAGCCTTAGCTATATTATATAGGATCGTTTTGGTTTGTAGACAAAATTGCTTCTTTTTCTTGATCTTTTATTATTAGGGTCACCGGGTTGAGTAGCGCTACTCTTAATGTTTTCAATTTTTTATTGCCCATTTTCTTGAAATTATCTATTGAAACATGTTCAAAGATATTTCCCCACGGTGCCACTTTGAGTTGGCTGATTTTATGTATACCAGCTTGCATTTCAAGCCTTTGGAAGAACTGACCTGAGTCGAGGGTTCCATTAGTATATAAATCGCTAACGTCATACTTTACGTACCTCGTCATTTTTTTATGACTTCGAATACGTTGGGTTTTGAAGCTTTTTCTGTTGATTGCCTGGGCAATTCTACTATTTTATTTCCTGCGCAGGATTTTTGTCTACTTTGATCTTTGGACTTGTTGTTTTTTTTTTTCTTTAAATGAATTTTCTTGACATCGATAGTCATCTACCGTGGTCGGTACTACTTCTGGGTTCCTGATTTCCACGAAAATTTTGAAACAAGCGTTTGGCTTACAATGACCTACTAAGGGTCAACAAAAATGCTGAAGGAGATTCGACTTCAGATAACTTTGAACTTTCAAAGTCAGTGTCCATAGTTAAATTAACATTAAATTAATGTTGAAAAGCCTTGAACATGGACGTACATGTGGTGCATTAGAACTTTGGAAGCCAGTGTTCGTGTAAAATAGAGGTAAATTGATGTAGGAAAAACGTGGACATAGATTAGATGAATCTTTACACCAACTCAGTATAGTACAACTTGAAGAACTTAAACGTCGAACATGGACGTACATATGGGACATTAGATGAATCTTTAGACCAACTCGGTCTAGTACAACTTGAAGAACTTAAACGTCGAACATGGACGTACATATGGGACATTAGATGAATCTTTAGACCAACTCGGTCTAGTACAACTTGAAGAACTTAAACGTCGAACATGGACGTACATATGGGACATTAGATGAATCTTTAGACCAACTCGGTCTTGTATTGTGAAAAACTTAAACATCGAACATAGACATAGGACGAGTTTCGTCCCTGTCAAAGATAATAATTATTTTTATGTCTGCTATGCCTGCACTAGCAATTTATACAATGCATAGTAACAAAAACAGATTGTGGCCTGTGCCGTAAGCTCACCAAATTACATGCTGATAGTGCAACTTTTGATTCCAATATTATCGCCTTCTCTGAAACATGGCTCAATTCCTCAATCTCGGATTCCGAGATTTTGGGTAGACAATTATTATATATATATATATCGGAGCAAGGTTGGCATTCAATGGCACATCTTGTCCTTCATTTTCCTTATTCATTTTTTCTATTGTTTTGTCGCCAAAGCACAGCAAGTCCTAAGTCGTTGTCGTTTCGGTTTCCACGCACAGAATGACTGGACTAAATTTTCCGTCCCCTTTGCACGACCCTTTGCTCGTCTTTTTTTCTGTTTCTTTTTGTGCTTCCTTCTTTTTACAACAACACTTAGGCCATGCTCATCTGAGAGTCTCCCTTGCTCTCCGACTAAGCTCTCAGCAACCTTGGGTCGCACTAACAAAATATCGATAGCTAGTATCGTTCGAATATCATTTATTAAACATTGCTTAGTTATTTACAAACATAATAATAATAATATTACTTCTCCATCTCCGACACGGCCTTCCTGACACTCACACGTGCTCGTGTGCAGTGCCGTACATAATAACAACCAAATACTTAGTAGCTTCCTGCCTTGCTCAAGTTACTTAACATTTAATTTTACATTCGTTCTTCAATTTCATTTAACAATAGATAATTTTAACTCAAATTCATTTTCAAATCTTTATCTCTATTCTTACATCATACTAGAGCCACACGCTCTCTTTTTTTTTTTTTTTTAGTTCTTGCTCGTTAACATTTCATTCTTCATTAGTACCACTGTACTATCGTACCATCACTGTTTCATATTTCTTTTACATTTCTCAATATCATATCATCAATTTCATACCACGTTCTAAGGCTCTTGCTGTCTCAATACAACGCTCTCACGCACTCTTTGCGTCATGGTCTCTCTTTAGACCCTCTTGACCCCCGCCACGCGACAGCAATCGCGCCGCACGCCATGTTCGACTCTCACTAGCCTACACTTGTGCCATCGGTTGACCATCGTGGTGCGGTCGTAGCCTTCGTGTATGATTCAATTCAACGCACCCACCGGTGCCACAGTGCATGGTACATCTTCATCATCCTTGCCATCGAGCAGGTGATCCACCTCAGCTGCGACTAGCCCACTTGGCATAGCCCGCAACTGTTCATGAGCATACTTATACGTTCTCTTACTAGATAAAGATTTTAACATATAACGGTCACCTTCAAGTACTTCAATTATCAAAAATGGTCCTTTGAACTTAGGATCCAACGTCGTTTGGTGACGTTCTTCACACTTGAGCAAGACATGGTCGCCTACGCCAACTTTCACAATTTTGGCCACAATCTCTATCAAATCTCTGTTTATCATACTCAGCATTACTTATCATGTTTCGTTGGGCTCGAGTTCTAACACCTTCTACATCTACTTTTTCTTCTTCCACTAAAGGTACATACCCAAAGGTCTTGCCTCCTTTCCAATTAACATCTCCAATGGACTGGCCTTGGTGACTCGATTCGTTGTACAATTTAAAGCCAACTGAACATCTTTTACTGCATCTTGCCAAGATCGTTTACTTGTCTCTACAGCCGTCAACATTGCTTTCATGGTACTCATAACGCGCTCTACCTGACCGTTCGCGCGACTAGCGCCAGTTGCTATCAAATGAAAATCAATCTTTTGTGTCGAGCAAAATTGTCGGAAGTCATTACTAGCAAAACTACGACCCTGATCAGCAATTATACGATTGGGAACACCGAATAAAGATATGGCAGATTTTACTGCCTCTATGCAACTATCAGTATCAAGACTAAGAGTGTGATGAAGATACACGAATTTAGTGAAAGCATCGATCTGCACTATCACGTATTCTTTGCGATCACTCTTGCCACTCAGCTTTCCGCTAATATCAATATGTATCGTATGCCATGGTATGTCGATCTTCGGTATGGAATGCAATTCTATTTGTACTTTGCCTGTGGCAGGTTTCGTCAATTTGCATGTGATGCAATTTTCCACAAACTTTCGCACATACTTTGACATGTTCTCAAACCAATACTGAGTATACACCTTATCTAAAGTCTTTTCCCAGCCGAGATGCATTATAGCTTCGTGTACGTGATTGATGACTGACCACCTGAACGCCCTGGGTATTACAGGCAGACACCTGGTTCGACCATTCCTTTGTATTTTCTTGTACAGCATACCCGCTCGCAGCTCATATGTCTTTGCAATCTCATCCTGCAATTCATTATTTTGCATTTTTAGAATTACTTCAGCTAACTCTTGATCTCGCTGCTGTTCTGTTAATAGCCAATTATTCGTTATTTCCGCTAGTTCCACGCGAAATTCCTTATTCTTTACTACATTTGAATGTCTATCAGCCGGTAAGGGGTTGAGCGAAAGAAAGTCTACATGTGCCATATGATTCCCTTTTCTATACTCTATGCTAAAATCAAATGATTGTAGATATGCCCACCAGCGATGTACCCTAGGCGATAACTCAATCTTATGTCGACTAGCTTTCAGAGAATTGCAATCAGTGTATACCACAAAAGGACGGCCATGCAGGTAATGGCGGAAGTGTTTTACAGCATTAAACACAGCTAGCGTTTCCAACTCATATGAGTGGTATTTTGATTCTGCCGCTGTAGTGCATTTGCTGTAATACTCGATAACCCTCGATTTGCCGTTTACCTTATGCATCAATATGGCACCATACCCTATCGAACTAGCATCGGTATGCAACTCAACAGGATACTGTGGATCATAGATTATCAGAACGGAGTCACTCACTAGTGTTGAAATGATTTTCTGTCGTACCTGTTCGTGTTTTGGTTCCCATTCAAACTGGTTGTTCTTAGAGGTCAGTAAATACAATGACTTTATTTGCTCTGAGAATCGTGGAACAAATTGCCGAAAGTAAGAAGACAAACCTATGAACTGTCTTAGTTGAGTCACAGACTGTGGAGGTGGCAAAGCTTCCAAGGCTTCTATCTTAC
The DNA here is from genome assembly GCA_037356375.1 of Drosophila affinis. Taxonomy (NCBI): domain Eukaryota; kingdom Metazoa; phylum Arthropoda; class Insecta; order Diptera; family Drosophilidae; genus Drosophila; species Drosophila affinis. Next base: position 22,987,059 of record JAZHFB010000003.1, read on the forward strand.
GCGGATTTGGCCTTAGTTCGCCATTTTCAACTTTGTACCCCAGATATTCAACACTTGGTTTCATAAATGTGCATTTGGCTATATTAAATGAGAATCCGGCCTCAGTCAGAACGTTCAACACATTTTCCAGTCGATCATACGCCTCCTTTCTCGTGTCGGCCACAACTAAAACGTCATCGATATACACTATGGCATATGAATAGGCCAGTTCACCTAAAGCTCGCGTTATCGCTCGTTGAAAGACAGAAGATGCATTTTTCAAACCAAATGGCATGGAAAGAAACTCATACTGACCCCCAGGTGTTACAAATGCAGTACGTTCTATCGAGTATGGGTACCTGATAAAACCCGCTTGCCATGTCTAAACTCGAAAAGAATTTGCTGCCACGCAGTCTGTTAATCTGGTCAGATATCAAAGGCAGAGGGTACTTATCCGCAATCGTATTCGCATTCAATTCTCTATAATCCACACATAGTCGATCATCACTATTTTTCTTCTTTACTAGCAGCATTGGACTCGCAAATGGAGAACAGCTCGGACGGATGACACCATTCTCTAGAAGCTCTTGTATTTTGCCTCTCACTAACGTTTTCTCTTCTGAGCTAAGCCTATACGGACGCCTCATTACGGTTTTATTCACATCCATCAAACGAATTTCCAGCTCCCCAGTTGTCACTCGACTATTTGGGATGCCCTTTATAAATCTGTGTGCATATGGCTCCAATATTTCGACTAGTCTGACCTTGTCTGACTCACACAATTCTGGATCGCTATTTATGAGCTTTGCAAAATCCACTTTGGCAATGTCGGACAGCGTGTTGACAGTATTGATCTTATATATCTCGAATTTGTTGGCATCTATCGAAACACCAAAACCCTGACTCAAAATTTCACGGCCAACTAACACGTCATGCTTCAAACATTCATCCATTACCACATGAAAAAGGATTTCTAAAGAGTATTCACAAATTTTAACAGTTGATAGGATTTGCAACGTACATGATATTAAATTATCGCCAATGCCTCTTAAAACTACCTTATTATTGATTCTCTTTCCTGCAAACTTTTCAGCTAGCTTTTCTTTCAATAATGAACACTCGGCACCCGAGTCGAAGAAAAATGGAACAGGCTCACCATACTGATACAGGGTTCCCTTTGGCTCCACCACGGTACAGACATCAACTCGCCTCTCGTATGTGCCGCTCTTACTCGACGCTGAGGTACCCTTTGTACATACAGATGCAATGTGTCCAGGGTTGCCGCATTTAAAACATGTCACCGCTGCTCGTTCTTTGCCCTGTGGCGCGTTGCCATGCGTCTGACTTCCCTTGAACGCGTTCCACTCTCCAGTTTTCCTGTTGCGGCACTCCGCCATTTTATGTCCAACTTTGCCACAGAAATGGCAGTGTAGCTTCGGCGTTAATTTTTGCTTCTTCCGTTTGGCGGGGGTGTGATCCACACTATAGTAGTCGTTCCGTTTGCCAAACGCATACGCTCGCAACTGCTGCTCCAATTCACTGCGTGTTCTGATATTGGTAGTGAATAGCAAGCGCTGCAGTCGGTTGTCTATTTTGGATGCGTGGGCTAGCACAACGGACACCGCTATTTCCTCCAGATTCATTACTTTGCATTTAGACAGCAGTGACGTCACTAAGCGGCTGCCATATACAGACAAGCACTCGCTCGGCTTTGGGCTCCCGTTGAAGATGTTCAGCAAAATGGCTGCCGGCGTCTCTATTCCCTCGTAACGCTGAACAAACAGATCTCTAAACTCGGGCCATTTGATTCCCGTGTAGCAGATCTGCGATAGCCACTGTGATGCTCCACCTTGAAGCGATCGGATTCTCAGCCATGATTATGTCCACCGTTTTGCACCAGGCCGCAGCATCTGCACACACAGCGTCGGGATTGTACTTTGGCAGGGTTACCAATTTTGCTTTTTCAACAGCCTTTCCTGATGCCTGCATCGATTGAATGAGCTCCATAAAATTTCGGTTCTGCGCCTCGAAAAGTGCACGCCAATGATTGCCAGAGTGGTCTGGTGGCGAGGCCGATCCCACTTCTGATATCGGAGTAAGGTTGGCATTCAATGGCACATCTTGTCCTTCATTTTCCTTATTCATTTTTTCTATTGTTTTGTCGCCAAAGCACAGCAAGTCCTAAGTCGTTGTCGTTTCGGTTTCCACGCACAGAATGACTGGACTAAATTTTCCGTCCTCTTTGCACGACCCTTTGCTCGTCTTTTTTTCTGTTTCATTTTGTGCTTCCTTCTTTTTACAACAACACTTAGGCCATGCTCATCTGAGAGTCTCTCTTGCTCTCCGACTATGCTCTCAGCAACCTTGGGTCGCACTAACAAAATATCGATAGCTAGTATCGTTCGAATATCATTTATTAAACATTGCTTAGTTATTTACAAACATAATAATAATAATATTACTTCTCCATCTCCGACATATATATCTGTTCGTTCCGACTTAACTTCCCAACTGTTTTCCATCGATGAGCTCAAGACTATTGAAATTATCGTAGTTAAAACTCGTCTGTTCTTCTAATTTATTCATATCATGCTCTTACATCCCACCGTCATCTGAATTTACAACTTATATGCTTCACGCTGCCCATCTTCAGTCCGTTTTGTCTTAGCTTAGTGATTCTGATCGTCTTATTGTCCTTGATGACTTTAATCTCCCAAACATCACTTAGTCTCCATCCAATGACTCTAACTTAATGTTCCCGTCTATGCAGCATGACTTCGTTGATTCTCTGTCGGATACATCGTTGGGCCAGTTAAATGGCATAAGTAATAACATGTGTAGGACCCTTGATCTCGTCTTTACTACCGATGCTTCGAGAACTTTGGTATGTCGAGAATCACCTCTATCATTCCCTGAAGACCCATACCATCCCACACTATTAATGGATTTCCCGTTGCCTTTTTCAGGCCCTATAAAGACGTTCATTAAGCCTTCGAATATCTATTGCATTAAGAAGGCTAATTTTCGCTCCTTGAATACTGCCCTATCTCAGATGGATTGGTCATTCCTTGACGATTTCCAGGAAATTGAGTCTGATACGAATGCATTCTCTATTTTTTCTCTCTATTTTGCTCTATTTTGTCCATCTTTCCCATGCAAGTTCCTCTAGTCACCCCCGCCAGAAATCTTTCTGGTCCTATCTGGTTCACCCCGAGATTAATAAATCTGAAGAATTTTAAATCCAGTATGTAAAAGAAGTTTAAAAATATCTGGCTTGCAATCAGACTTTTCGAAGTACTCAATTGCAAAATCGAAATTGTACTCAATACCACTGAAGATGTGGACAACGCAGTAAAAAAACTCCAAGATGCCATAGCAGAAGCAGCGCGCCTAGCTGCACTGCCCTCTCATCAAACACATTGTCAATACAGTCATAACATTCCACTGACTCCGCAGGCAGAAAATCTTCTGGCATATGAGCGGTGGACTAGGAGCAGTGGCTTCGTCACTGTGCGGAGAAAAGAGAGAAAGAACCGCACAAAGAATACGAAGCGTTTGCTAGGCATTGCGCCGAGCTGTGAGCAGCTAAATGTATTGCAAAGCAGAAAATACCTGCATATTGGTAAATTTTCTACTGCAACGGAGCCAGAGGCGGTGGTGAGATTTATTGCCGATAAGCTCAAGGTGTCTGAGGCGAAAATTTTTTGTGCGAAATTGGTCAAGCGGGACGTTGATCTATCTGCATTGAAGTTTGTTAATTTCAAACTTGGTGTACCTGAGCCGCTGTTCCCTGACGTCTTTGAGGACAAATTCTGGCCAGTGTCGATAAGGGTTTCCCGTTTTGTGCATAGGCAGAGGCCGGAAGCAGATATTACGGCAGTTAATCTGTTGATAGCTGTGCCAGTGCGGACGTCCACCCCGACTACGGAAGCTACAGTTCCTTCCACTTTAAAAAACCCCCAGTGAGCGGCGCCCATGGTTTCTGGTTCGCCGCCTCCTTACGACATATTCTGCATGCAAATTTTCGCCTCTACGAAGTCAGCATTGGCTCGCTGCATCACTTCTGGCGTACCTCTGCGGAGGAACAACACAGTACCGCTTCTTCGCTCTGCGCTTTGTCCGATATTCGCACGGCTGCTGCTGGTATAGGCGTCGACGCTCTTGCTTGCGCTCTATTTCAACGAAGTGCGCCTCTGACATCGTCGTTACAACAACATTCGACAACGCATATCTTCGTGTGCTTGGTTTGCGCCATTGCTGCACTCGACACTTGGGAGAGTCAGTAGCCCGTCGTTCGCTCGTAAATGGAGAACTCTCTTCGCCCTCAGTACCCAGTATGGATCTCCCCGCCGCTGCCCCGCTTAATCGTCTGGTCGAGGAAGGTGTGCGCGGTTTCGGACTACGGCGTTTGGGAATTTTTTATGCACGAACCGCGCCCCTCTTGCTGCTTGTGATATGCCAAGCCCTTCTCAGGATTATGCTTCCGTGCCCACGGGCCGTTCAGCACTGCTACCCTCCGTGATCATGCCTATGGAAGGGACCAAATCCTTTAGCATCTTCTTTCAGAATGTAGCGGGCATGCGCACTAAAGCTCAGGCTATATATTTGGCAACCGCTGTGTGCGATTTCGACGTCATCGTCTTGGTTGAAACCTGGCTCAACGATAGCTTCTTCGACAGCGAGTATTTTGACCCCAACCTTTTCCAAGTGTTTCGTATGGACAGAGATTGTGCCAAAACGAATCGCTGCAGAGGGGGTGGGGTCATTGTGGCCGTTAAACGCACGATTCAATGTGATATCCCATTTGTCTCTTGGATGGAGACACTATGTTGGATCAGATTGGTGTGTTGGTGGCCGGACAGTCGGAGGCTCTTGTAGTCAGCGCATCGTACATTCCGCCGTGTAGTAGCTATGAGGTCTACAAGAATCATATGCGAAATATTACCAGCATGCATGCTAATTTAAAAGACCGTCAGCATCTCTGCGTTGTTAGCGCCGTCAATTTGGGGTCGTTGGTGTGGTCCGCCGATCCGCAGTCGTCGGCTATGATCCCGAGCAATGTGCACTTGCAGCAGGAAATTCTTTGTTTGGATGACTGTTTTAGTATGGGCTTAACCCAAGTCAATAATGTATTTAATATGTTAAATAAGATTCTAGATTTAGTTTTCGTTGGACCTGATGTCGACTGCCATGTAACGCGCTGTGAACAGCCGATTGCAGAATGCGATATGCATCATATGTAAATGCTACTAGCAGTTAAATTCATTTGTTACTCGCCTCGAGCGGAACTTGATTTTCATTATTATTTTACTGATGTAAGTCTGAAGGCTATACGGGATGACATGTGAAATGTAAACTAGGCGTCTGTTCTTTCGCATTCTAGTGTTGATACTTGTTATAGCGTTTTCATTGAAACTGTTCGTCATTTTGTTGATAAAAATTCTTCCAGAAGAGTACGTAGCTCCTATAGGTTACCGTGGTATACGAAGGGGCTCGTTAGGTAAAAAAATCTGCGCAATAAGTTTTTTAAGCGTTTTAATAGGACCCGGGACCCTGTTGATTGGGACAGGTATGTGCAACATAAACGGGAGTTTTCGTTTCTCAACAAATTTTTATATAATCAATATATTGCCGACGTTGAAAGGGGGCTCAAACTTAATCCCAGGTCATTTTGGCATTTTATAAACTCTAAGAGGTCAACGAGTGGTCTTCCCTCAGCTATGTATCTTGGTCTCTGTAGCGCTAATACTGACAGTGGCATAGCAAACCTTTTTGCTTATTTTTTCAGGTCTAATTTTGAGCCATGTGCGACGTGGCATGATTCGGATATCCTTGACTCCATGCGTTCGGTTGTCAATATTGGCACACTTGATATATTGGAAGGGGACATCTTGGAGGCTATTGCTGACCTCGACAATTCTAATAAACCCGACAGTGATGGTATTTCTGTCTTCCTACTTCGCAATTGTGGTGATGCTTTTCGTGCGCCGCTGAAAATTCTTTTCATGAATTCCTTGTTAGCGGGTCGGTTTATTGGTAAGTTGAAAGCTGCCACAGTCACTCCTGTTTTTAAGAAAGGCTCGAAGAATAATATCTCTGATTATAGACCAATTGCCAAACTCAGCAATATCTCAAAGCTTTTTGAGCGTATCATGTCCAAAGAGATTACTTTTCTCATGAGGTCATACATTAGCCCAAAGCAGCATGGTTTTATACCGGGTAGATCAACAACTACGAACCTGATCGCATTCAGTAACTTCTGCACACGTGCCTTTGAAAAGTACTCTTAGGTCGATGTTGTGAATACTGACTTTGCAAAGGCCTTTGATAAAGTCTCCCACTGTGCTCTAGTAGCCAAACTACATCGGTTGGGTATTCATTCGAGCTTGCTCAGTTGGTTCAAATCATATCTTGAGCAGCGAGAGTATGTTGTATTGGTGAATGGAAAGCAGTCGGACCCATATTTGGCTACTTCCGGCCTTCCACAGGGCAGCGCTCTTGGTCCGCTGCTGTTCTCTATTTTTATCAATGACATATGTCTTAGCATTCGAGCCTCTGAGTACTTGCTTTACGCTGATGATCTCAAGATTTTTCGCTCTGTCAAATCATTAGGAGACAGTATCCTTCTTCAGCATGACCTGGATGAAGTTGCTCGTTGGTGCACACGTAATTTACTCCCACTTAATATTAGAAAATGTTATTTCGTTTCGTATGGCAAGTGTACATTTAAAGTCCTGACCTCGTACTCGATAGATGGCCTTCCGCTCTTAAAGCAGACGGAGATACTCGATCTAGGCATCTTGTTTGATTCCAAATTTTTGTTTGGGGAACATCTGAATTAAATTTTGCCGAAAGCTTATGCCATGTTTGCCTTTGTTAAGCGCAACACATCCCAGTTCAACGATCCATACACGAGGCTAAGTCTATATTCTTCCCTCGTGCGCTCGCGCCTTGAATATGCTGCTCACATTGCGCGCGTCGAGAGACTGCAGAGGAAGTTTTTGAAGTTTGCACTCCAGCCTTTGCAGTTTGCAGTCCCATTGCCATCCTATGAGTGCAGATGTCGCCTTGTGCATCTCTCTTCTCTCGAGGATCGTGGGACCATTGCGGCTCAAATCTTTTTTTATGACTTGGTAGTGGGGAATATTGATTGCCCTGACCTGCTTATTAGGATTGGCTTCAATACGCCTGCCAGGAGCCTTAGGGACCACGCACTCTTTGCTATTGATCTCCACCGGAGCAATTACGGAAGTAACGAACCTATATGTAGGGCTCTTCGCCAGTATAATGCGCTGCCAGCTGGGATGCGGTTCGACTTCTGCCATGGGAAAGCAGCCGTTAGACGATTGCTCTCTGATTTTTTCATGTTTCATTGTTAATAGTTTTTTTGTTGATTTCTTTGTATTATTTAAGATAGATGTAAGTTAGTTTAGGTTCAACCGTTGGCCAATAAATAAATAAATGCAACTAAATGTAACCTTGCATACAGCAGACATGCCGCTGCCCTCACCTAACACTGGATTGCTAATAGCAACATACGCAGACAATACGGCAATACTGAGCAGCAATCCATCTGAGCTTGAAGCATCAGAACTACTGAGCAGGCATATTTAGACGAGTTCAAGAGCTGGACGGAACGCTGGTGTATAACCATTAATACACTAAAATCAGTGCACATTACCTTTGCCACCAGAAGAGGAGACTGCCCTGAGGTGAAACTGGGATCTCCGATACCAAGAGCCACCAAAGTAGAATTTCTGGGAGTCACATTTGACAGACGACTGACATACGCTGTAAATTAAAGTTAAAAAAATTGGACTTGATGCTGAAAAGTTCTGGCAAACTGTGGCTTCGTAGCAAAAGAAAAATTTAGAATGCTATTGTAGCACCAGTCTTCACATACGCAATGCCGCTTTGGGGAACTGCTGCGAGGACCCATATAAAACGTCTGCAAACTTTGCAAAACAAGGCCGTGAGAAGATGGACTGGAGCAGAATGGTTTGTTAGAAACGAAGTCTTGCATAATAACCTCAACATCCCTACCATAGCTGAACTAATTGGACGACACAGTTCAAGATACAGGGGATAGGCTTACTACTCATCCATACCAACTTGAAACAAGCCTAGCCACAAATACAAATAGGCGAAGGCTCAAAAGACAACACCCATTACACTCTCGAAATTATTTAAGCCTTTAAAAACTGTAAATTGTAATTTTTAAATAATCATAAATTTGAAGTTATAGATAAGTTTGATACTCATAATTACAAGGGCAGTTCGCCAACTCATTGTTAAGGTTAATTAGTTATGTTTGTAGGGGGCGGATCCTCTTGTTGTTCACAGTCCCAAGCCAGGCACTAATTCACCTCAGTGTATTTTTATAATTAATATGTAGTTTATTCTTCAGTATATAATTATATCAGCTAATTTTCACTTAATGTACATACAGTGGCTCAAAGCCAAAACAATGCAGTGTCAAATAAACTGATTAACTGTGGTACAGATTTTAAACTAGAGGAAAAACAAAAAATGTTTAAACGCCAAACCGGAAATCAAGTCGGATTTCTAGTTTCTAGATGCTTTGGTGCATTTAAACATTTTGTCTTTCCTCTAGCTTAAAATCTGTACCATAGTTAAACAGTTTATTTGAAACTGCATTGTTTTGGCTTTGAGCCACTGTATGTAAGAAGTCGAAAGCGTATGGATAGATACCGAACAAGACGTCCAACGATCGAAACGGGGTTGGTCACGTAATTGCCAAGCTCCCGCTCAAGCTAGTGGCCGCCTGAGCGCCGGTCGGCTCTCCCGAGTACCGTGTGCAAGAGCGCGAGAGAGCGAGCGAGCCACAGTGCGCTGCAGAAGTTTGCGGCTGCTCTCAACATCCTCCCCCCCCTTGCAGGATTGCAACACATCTGGTCGGGCTATGGCTGCGTGCACGCCCCGGAGACTATCCATCCAAACACGGTGCTCTGGGCCACTGGAAGACCGTCTTCCCGTGCCAGGAGCCCGGGTTGGATCACCTTCGGGTACACGTCTGCTCCCAGGATGAGCGAGATGGAGGCAGGCCTATGAAACTGCTCGTCGGCGAGCTGGAGATCGCCAAATCGGGACCGCACGGCAGCGCTCAGCTCTCGGCTCGGCGTGCGGATGCGCAAACACGGCTCGACCTTGAGCCTTGACCAATCGGAACTCACTCGTCTTGGCCCGGATGACAGCGTTGCACACCTTCTCGTCCCCGACGTGGGTAGTCGGCACCTTGAAGGCGTTGGCCAACGATGTGTCGACGCAGCTTACGGGGGTGCACGGGTCGATGAGCGCCGCCGTCTCGAAGGTTTTGGAACCTGTATCCAGGACCACCAGCGCCGTTGGAAGGAGGTTGAGGCTCCGATGCTGTAGAAGCGAGTCTACGGATGGCGCCTGGGCCACTGCCATGGGTAGGCTCACGGGAAGTCCAGGGCGGCGCTCAGCTCGGGATGCTGGAACTGAAGGCGACGGTGCTGGGGTCCGTGCAGCGGGGCGGCTGGCGGGGCGCCGAGGGTGGCGTTCCACTCGAGATGCTGCAGATGCCGACGAAGCCGCCGAGGCCGGGCGGGCTGAACGCCGAGACGGAAGGACATGAAGTAGCGTGTGGTAGTTTTTCCCACACACCCTGCACAGCCCGCCACTGCGACAATCCTTTCCGGAGTTCTGATGAGCCAGGCAGTTTGCGCAGTACTTATTTATAAGCACTGCTCGAAGGCTCTTCTCTGGGCTCAAGCGGAGGAAATGATGGCAGGTTCGAAGAGGATGCACTCCTGGGCAGACTCGGCACCGGTAGGAGTTAAGACCGAGCGCGCCGGCTCTCCATGATGCGGTCGGCGCGGGAACGTGGAGCCATGTCTGGATGGATGAAAACTAGGAGAGGATAGAAAAAACGAAGAGTATTAGCATGGAGTCGGTATCGGATAAGAAAAAAAACAAACACAACACACAGTCATGTTATGGTTGGACGGAACTACGGGGTTCTATTGGCAGAAGAACGACCTTAACAACAGGTCTTTTGAGGACTCCGCGAGCAGTAAGGATGTCCACCACACGGACCTTATCGTCGGCTCTGACAACGACCACAGCGCCCACCTGAAGATTTGGCGTAGGCGTCTGCCACTTGGTGCGTTTGTGGAGCTCTTTGAGGTAGTCCTCTTTCCACCTTTGGCAAAACTGCTGATTGAGGGCCTTCGAATGCTGCCATCGATTAAATATCGATTTCATGTCTCCTTTCATTTCGGGCTCGGCTGTAGCCATCAAGGGTCCCCCAATAAGAAAATGTCTGGGGGTGAGGGCTAACAGTTCGGTCGGATCTTCGGACATTGGCGAGAGCGGCCTGGAATTGAGGCATGCCTCTATCTTCGCGAGCAGAGTGGACAACTCTTCAAATGTGTACTTTCGAATGGATGTGTCCTTATAGAAGAGGGTTTTGAAACTCTTCACCCCGGCCTCCCACAGACCTCCCATATGTGGAGCTCCTGGAACGCCATGAAACCCGTTGATGGCTATACGCATCCGTCACCGAGTCCTTTAATGCATCTAGGAAGTCACGGGAAAGGGTGGTCGCCGCACCCACGAAAGTTTTCCGTTGTGAAGGGGGTGAAGGGAGTCGTGAACTCCTTCAAGGTATGCACCATTTATAAAAAGAGGTTGCAGACTCAAATTTTGAGAGACCTTCCAACGGAGTGGACTTCTTTTTCTACGCGGGCCCGTTCGAAATACGGAATTTTACCGGGAGAGCGTGTCTCATTACCAAAGGGTATGTGTGCGTGTTCGTGTGCTTTGGAGGCCACGTCCAACCTCACAACCGAGAAGTTCCTCGCGGCTTTCGCTCGAGGAAGTTTCCGTTTATAAATGGTGCATACCTTGCAGGAATTTCACGACCCCCTTCACCCCCCTTCACCCCCCTTCACCACCCTTCACCCCCTTCACAACGGAAAACTTTCGTGGAAAACTTGCCACCAGAGTTGGTTAGCAACCAGATCTTCCAACGGCCTCTACTGGCTAAGTCCGCGAGGTTATGTTCGGACGGAACGTCCTCGATCTTTGTAGCTTGCGCTATTTTTGTCACCCGGTTTGCTACGAAGGTAGCCCAGTAGCACGCGGGCTTCCTCAGCCAGGCGAGGACTATGATGGATTCGGTCCAGTAACGACAGGCTGTGGGTGCCGCAGGCATATTCGGCAGGATAGCCGTCACCATTTCGGAAGGGAGCACGGCACCGCACAGCTCTAATCGGGGGAGCGATTCGGTCCTCGCAGGGGCGACTCGCGTCTTAGCGGTGAGAAGTTGCACCTCGACGCAATGTCCCACCTCGACGCGCACGTAAATTGCGGCCCCATACGCTTTTTCGGATGCATGACAGAATCCATGATGCTCGATTTTTACCGATGGTTGCGTACCAATCCATCTTGGAATTTGGATCTGGTTGAGCACGGAGTGGCTGTCCAAGAAACGTTGCCAGCGCAGACACATCTCGTTGGGGAGATCCTCGTCCCATCCCAACTCTTGCAACCATATCTCCTGCATGACGATTTTGGACCGAACAATGAACGGGGCAAGCCACCCCGCCGGATCGAACAATTTCGCGATTTGGGAAAGTACTGTCCGCTTGGTATAGGGTGGCTCTCGCGCTAATTCAGAAGGGACAAAGAAGAATTCGTCTGAGGTCGCCGTCCAGCGAATAACGAGGATCTTAGCCGTGCTCTCGGCCTCAATCTCAAGGAAATCGCTATGGAGAAGTTGGTCACTCGGCAAACCAGTTAAAAGGGCCTTGTGATTGGAAGTCCACTTCCTCAGTGGAGAACTTGCAGATATCAGCGCGGCTGAACACGAACCGGAACACGAACCACCTCCCAAAACCTTGTGAGGAGTTCCTCTAAGGGGGATTCAAGTATGGCGTTCTCTTGTGTGGAGAACGACGAGATATGGCCTTGTGCTGTATTGGATACGGGGCCGGTAAGGACCCATCCGAAAATGGTCTCCTGTCCGAGGAGGGATCCACAGATGTTGGTCTGTGTGCCACTTTGGCGGATGAATGGAATGAGGTCGGCTCCAATCAGGACGTCTACATGCGAGCATTCGTAGAATTTCGGATCAGCCCACGGCAGGTCCGGCAAGTATCGCAACGAATCCTGCGGGATCGGATAGGACGGAAGGTTGCCTGCCAGTTCCGGAAGAACATAGGCGGAGACGTCGAGCTGCAAGTTCGGATTTGTCGGGAAGCGGATAAGGAAGTGAGAGAGCCTCTTCGACTGAGAGGACACGGTCTGATTAAGGCCCGATATTTGTGAGTGGATTCTGCGGAAAGGCAACTTCATGATAGTGGACAGTCGTTCTGTTATGATCGTCACCTCGGAGCCCGGGTCAATTCAAATGTTCAAATGTTCCTCGAACATTTGTGCCGAGGTGACAAACGCTTATGATGGCCGTGCCCAGAAGGACGGCCCGGTTGCCGAATGCGAAGAAGTTTTGCACGCTGGGGTGCGTTTCGGACGAACTTTGGCATTCACGAATTCTGTGTCCTCCTGCGAAGCAGTTCAGACAGAGCTGTTTTTGGCGAATATAATTGGACCGAGCACCAACGGTCATATGGAGGAAGTGAGGACACATACGGATTGTATGAATTTCTTTCGAAAAGATATCACACGTCCTCCTCTTCGGGTTCACTGTTGTCTCGAACGAGTGAACCTTCCTAGGAACAGGACTCCCTTGGGACCGGAACGGATTAGTTCTAGAGGGTGGCGGGTTCGGATCGCTTTTCGAATTGGGTGCATGGGAAGGGTTGACCTCGATGGCCTCTAAAGTCAGATACCTCTGACTCAGGAAGGAGTCCATCTCCTTTCATGGGGGCATCTCCTTCTTCGTGGTGACGGAGTCTTCCTACGAGGTCCGGGTCAACTTGGGCAATTTGGAGGCGCAAATCGCTACCAACAAACTGTTCCAGTTTTCGGTAGAGACCTTCGAATGCGCCAGTGCGGTTAGCACCCCGTGGATCGTCCCTTGGAGCTCCTTCAGAGCACGATTCGATTCGGAAACCACTGGGGGCAGCGAGATAAGAATGTTAATCTGGTTGGTCACCAGAAGCCGGTTGTTCACATACCGGTCACGGAGGGAATTCCATGCCGGCTCGAGGCCGTCGTTGGTCAACGGGGATTTTTCCACGATGGCTTTTGGATCGCCACTGGTCTTCGTGGTTAAGTGGTACTGTTTTTCTACTGGTGAGAGTCTAGGATTATGAATATTGTTCAGGGCAGCCGCTAACTTCCGCAGCGCACTGTGGAGAGCGCTCTGGAGAGCGCATCGCGCCCGACTCACTCACGTACACTCTTGCACACGGCACTCAGGAGAGCCGCCCAGAGCTCGGGCGGCCACTAGCTTGAGCGGGGTTTTTCAGTTCTGGCTCCCACCCCCGCTACGATCGTTCGACGTCTTTCGGACTACATATATACGATACCTACATATATACATACATATACATAAACATTAGTGAACATATAACCGAAATAAACTTAAGAAAACGAAGTGGAATTCCTGAACGCGCTGGTTTCATTTGCCTGGCTTGGGATTGGGAACACCTGGTGATCCGCCCCCTACAAACATTGGTCCTTCGAGCCGGATCTTCACCAACAAGGAGAAGCGCACCCCAGCAAGCATAGGCGGATCACTCTATCAGGGGAACCAAGATAAGTACCACGTACAAAACACCAGTGAAGTGCCGTGATCTTGTGTTTTTCCGTCCAATTCCAAACGGCATATTCTTGTCCGCATTTGTTGATATCCGCATACATATATATTGGCTGCATATTCTTGAGCCTATATACATATATATATGTATATGTACTAATCCGCACTTAAGCGTACCTACGTCCATATATATTTGACTGCATATTCTTGCCCGCATTTATCCATATCCGCACACACACGTATATACATACATATTGACTGCATATTCTTGCGTCTACATATGTACATATATGTACTAATCCGCAATTAAATGCACCTACATCCATATAGTATATCACAACTGCATATCCTTGCACATATCTATATATCCCAACCGCATATCCTTGCGCATCATATAGATACATATATAGATTTTTATCCGAAATATATACACATAAAACTGCATATTCTTGCCCATCCATATTTCCACCTACAATATAAACCATCTATCCGAATCTTCACTTATTTTTTCCATACCCGCATACATATATATATTAGCTGCATATTCTTGCGTCTGTATATCCACACCTCCCCGCACCTATGTACATCCATACATACAAGCAGCAATAGCGGAGCCTGCTTTTGCTCGTTTTCGCGTTCGCCTCTCCACCGTAGCGCGCGTTGTTTTTGTTGGGAGAGCAGATTATCGGCGCCGCTCTTGCGCATAACGGAGCGCCAAACGACTCGCTACCCTGTAGTTTTAGGGTGTATCGTTTTCGGTGGTGGCTTGTCCAGTGACGCGCTACCCTACTTTCGGCGGGTATATTGTTTTTGGGTGTCACTTGCCACCGACTCCCAATATTAGCGCCCGTTCGCCATAGTATACCCAAGCGCTTCCGACTTGCCAACAAGTCAATACCAAAGAATTTTTGGGTCCATTTTCCGTGTCCATCCACCCGACACTTCCGCTTCCGTTTCGTTGTTCTCAGCGGGTGAGGTCAGAACATGCCCACTGGTGACGAGGACAGCAAAAAACTTTTGCCAGGGCCCGCTACAGGTAGTAGGACACCACGCAGTGGTTCCGCCCCAGGCACACCTACCTCGGTGACTAAACCGATAAAGTTACCCGCTACGCCTAAGCCGAGTACGAGTTCCGCGGCAAAGAGCAAATCGGTCCTGTTCCCTTCGCCAGTCACGCTAAAGGTACCAGCTCTTCCACCTACCAGCCCCATCAGCTCTCGACACACTTCTCCAATGGCCCAAACAGCATTCATCTCCGCACGTGCGAAATTGGTAGCAGCCATCGGCAGGCTGACCAGTTTGAAAGACCGTTTTACCGCTTCCGGTACCAGCACGCCATCCCTCCCTATCGCTCAGGTCCGTAGAGACCGCTTACAGAGCATGTGGGCAAAGGTCGATTCTGAATTCGAGGCCTGTTGAATGGCGTCGGTTGACGAGGATCCTGGCACCCAACTAGAGATCCAAGCCATGTACGACTCGTGCTATGACGATTATGAACGGTGCCTAGACGACCTTACGGTTCAATCGGCCAGCCCAGTAGTCCGTCCTCCTGCACAGCCGGACTTCAATGGCGGCTGTCGACTGCCACCCTGTGACATCGAAGTTTTCACAGGGGATTACGTTCGCTGGCCCACTTTTCGGGACCTCTTCACAGCCATTTATATTAACAATCCTAGACTCTCACCCGTAGAAAAGCTGTACTACCTCGCCACTAAAACCAGTGGCGATCCGAAGGCCATCGTTGAGAAGTCCCCGCTGACCAACGATGGCTTCGAGACGGCATGGGATTCCCTTCGTGACCGATATGAGAACCGACGGCTCCTGGTGACTAACCAGATTCATCTTCTCCTCTCTTTGCCTCATATCGGGTCCGATTCAAGTCGTGCTCTGAAAGAACTGCAAAGTACGATCCAGGGAGTTCTAACCGCACTCGCCCACTCCAAGGTCTCCACTGACAATTGGGATAGCTTGCTCGTGACCATTTGCGCTTCAAGATTGCCGAGATTACCCCGCGCGTTGTGGGAAGAGTCCATAACCGACAAGAAGGAAATGCCGTCATGGAAAGAGATGGACTCCTTCCTCAGTCAGCGGTATCTGACGCTAGAGGCGATCGAGAGCCACCCTTCCAATCCACATAGTTCGAAAGGCGATGCGAATCCGCCACCTTCTAAAAGTAATCCGTTCCGGTCCCAAGGGAGTCCTGTTCCTAGGAGGGTTCACTCGTTCGAGACAACAGTGAATCCGCAGAGGAGGACATGTGATCTCTGCTCCACAGAGAATCATCCAATCCGTGATTGTCCTCGCTTCCTCCACATGACCGTTGATGCTCGTTCCAGCTACATTAAACAGAAACAGCTATGCCTGAACTGCTTCGCACGAGGACATCAGATCCGAGAATGCCAAAGCGCCCACAACTGCGTCACTTGTGGGGAACGGCACCACACGCTGCTGCACCGTGGCAATCCAAGTTCCAACGAGCCGACTTCCACATTCGTACAACATCCGAGTTCTTCCGAATCCTTGTCCAACGTTCAGGCTTATTTCGCTTCCAGTACAAGTGCAGTCCTCCTGAGCACGGCTATGATTAATATTTGCCATCTGGGGGCCAATTTTCGCGCCCGCGCTTTGATCGACTCTGGCTCCGAGGCCACGTTCATTACGGAACGTCTAGTCAGCATGATCAAACTGCCATTCCAACCTATCCAGGCACAGGTCTCCGGCATTAATCATACTGTATCCGCTCAGTCAAAAAAGCTTTGCAATTTTTCCATCCGCTCTCCGACTATGTCGGGGTTACAAATAAACGTTACAGCTTACGTTATTCCGGAGGTGGCAGCGAATATTCCCTCGCATCCGATCTCCCAAAATATGCTGAGAGATCTGCCTAGCCTTCCGTGGGCGGATCCTAAATTTTTCGAGAGCTCACCAATCGATGTCCTGATCGGAGCTGACCTTCTACCATCCGTACTGTCAAGCGGCTTACAGACGAACATATGTGGCTCTCTCCTCGGGCAAGAAACAGTTTTCGGTTGGGTGCTCTCTGGGCCAGTGTCTAATACGGCCGTTCAGAGAGCCCCCCAGGTTGTGTCCTTTTCGAGTCAGGTGTCTAGAGTACCTATCCAAAGGGTAAGAGATGCGGGCTCTCGAGGCGACAAAAGCAATCCTCTACCGGCCTTCTCCGCAGAATTGCTAAGACGCTCTCCAACGGTTGACCGACGGGAGGACATCCGTAATAATCACTGTTTTGGCGATCACAACTCCGTGCCGAGTTCAAGCCCAAACCTCAACTCAGTTACATGTAACCACGTGACAATGTCCAGTGCCCAAGGTGGGCCTTTAACCCGTTACAACTCTCGTATTAATGCTTCGTCGACACCTTCATCTCATCCTAGATTTCCGCATCCAGCCTTGGGCCCACAGTCCCGCGCCGACCGTATCATTGAGAGCCGACGCGCTTGCGGTCTGAACTCCTACCGATGCCGAGTCTGCCCAGGAGTCCATCCGCTACGGACCTGCCACCACTTTCTACGGTTGAGCCCTGTGAAGAGGCTCCGAGCCGTACTTACAAATAAGTACTGCACAAACTGCCTGGCTCATCAGCATTCCGGCGGTGATTGTCGCAGTGGCGGGCTGTGCAGGGAGTGTGGCAAGAATCACCACACGCTACTTCACATACCCGCGTCTCATCGTTCAGCCCGCTCAGCCTCAGCATCTTCGTCGCCATCTCCTGCGTCCCGAGCTGAACGCCGCCCTCGTACTCCCGCCAGCCAGCCTTTCGGAGGAAATGCAGCAGTGTCACCGTGGGTTTCAGCATCCCAGCATCCAGGGATAGCGCCGCCATCCGTAGACCCTCTTTTATTAAACAAAACCCTCAATTATACTTTGCAATCCTGCAAGGGGGGGAGGATGTTCAGGGCAGCCGCTAACTTCCGCAGCGCACTGTGGAGAGCGCTCTGGAGAGCGCATCGCGCCCGACTCACTCACGTACACTCTTGCACACGGCACTCAGGAGAGCCGCCCAGAGCTCGGGCGGCCACTAGCTTGAGCGGGGTTTTTCAGTTCTGGCTCCCACCCCCGCTACGATCGTTCGACGTCTTTCGGACTACATATATACGATACCTACATATATACATACATATACATAAACATTAGTGAACATATAACCGAAATAAACTTAAGAAAACGATGTGGAATTCCTGAACGCGCTGGTTTCATTTGCCTGGCTTGGGATTGGGAATACCTGGTGATCCGCCCCCTACAAACAAATATAATTGGTGAAGAGTTCCCTAAAGGTGGGCCAACGAACGTAATCCCCTGTGAAAACTTCGATGTCACAGGGTGGCAGTCGACAGCCGCCATTGGAGTCCGGCTGTGCAGGAGGACGGACTACTGGGCTGGCCGATTGGATCGTAAGGTCGTCTAGGCACCGTTCATAATCGTCATAGCATGTGAATCCATGGCTTGGATTTCTAGTTGGGTGTCAGGATCCTCGTCAACCGAAGCCATTCAACAGGCCTCGAATTCAGCATCCACCTTTCCCACATGCTCTGTAAGCGGTCTCTACGGACCTGAGCGATAGGGAGGGATGGCGTGCTGGTACCGGAAGCGGTAAAACGGTCTTTCAAACTGGTCAGCCTGCCGATGGGTGCTACCAATTTCGCACGTGCGGAGAGGAATGCTGTTTGGGCCTTTGGAGAAGTGCGTCGAGAGCTGATGGGACTGGTAGGTGGAAGAGCTGGCACCCTTAACGTGACTGGCGAAGAGAACAGGACCGATTTGCTCTTTGCCGCGGAACTCATACTCGGTTTAGGCGTACCGGGTAACCTTATCGGTTTAGTCACCGAGGTAGGTGTTCCTGGGGCGGAACCACTGTGTGGTGTCCTACTACCTGGAGGGGGCAATGGCAAAAGTTTCTTGCTGTCCTCGTCACCAGTAGGCTTGTTTTGACCTCACCCGCTGAGAACCAAGAAATGGAAGCGGAAGTGTCGAGCGGATGGACACGGAAAATGGACCCAAGAACCCTTTGGTAATAATTTGTTGGCAAGTCGGAGGCGCTTGGGTATACGACGGCGATCAGCCACTAATATTGGGAGTCGGTGGCAAGTGACGACCAAAAACAATATACCGGCCGAAAGTAGGGTAGCGCGTCACTGGACAAGCCACCATTGAAAACGATACAACCTCAGAATACAGGGTAGCGCGTCACTTTGGAGCTCCGTTATGCGCAAGAGCGGCGCCAATAACCTACTCTCCCAATAAAAATAACAACGCGCGAAACGGTGGAGAGGAGAACGCGACAAAACGAAACGAAAGAAGGCACCGCTATTGCTGCTTGCATGTATGGATGTCGGTACGGGAGGAGTGCACTTGTATAGACGCAAGAATATGCGTCTAATATACATGTATTTAGGCATGCGGGTATGGATAAAGGCGGGCAAGAATATGCAGTTAAATAGATGTATATATGTATACGGATATGCGAGCAAGAATATGCAGTTAAATATAAATGGATGTAGGTGCGCTTAAGTGCGGATTAGTACATATACATATATATAATATATTATATATATAATATATATATTGTATAATTATATATATGCAGATGCAAGAATATGCAGCCAATATATAGGTATATATGTATGCGGATGTGGACGAATGCGGACACGAATATGCAGTTCAAAATAGACGGATGTAGGTGCGTGTAATTGCGGATTAGTGCATACATACATATCAGAGAACGGCTTGGCGTGATTGCAAAAAAAATCATACACAAAAATAGCCGAATAATCGTGTCATTCGGCTCAACCGATCAAACATTCATATGTACACGAACTCAGTGTTGATTTAAATTCACTCTAATGCGCTCATATTTTTTCTCTCTCTGAGTTTATTCATGCTCAATGAGCAAACCGATCATTTGGGCGTATGTTCATTCGGCTCAGCATTGATTTTTTTTCTTGATTTACTCATACGCCCAAATTCTTACTCAACTCCACTCACTGAACGAAAATCAACGGTAAATGAAAATCAGCTCATGTTGCCGCAAACACTCATTCACTCAACTCGTTTAGATGCATTACCGTTATGTTTTTGTTTTTACCGTTTCTTTTTGTTTTTGAGAATGCTTGCGGTTGTTGGTTGAACCGCGTGTTCCTTTTTTATGTTAAACATATGAATGTATACTTATATATAAATATGTAAGTGTGAAGTTATTTGCTTATTTTATTTTATTAATTTGTTAATTTTCTTATAGCCATTGCCATTCAATATGAAAATATATAATCTGTTGTGAAATTAAGTATTTTGATTTCTTTGACTTCGCCCATGAACAAACTCATACGCCTTGATTCATTGCCTTTTGATTTTATTCTTTACTCAACTCAATCAATGCTGAGCCGAATGAACATACGCCCAAATGATCGGTTTGCTCATTGAGCATGAATAAACTCAGAGAGAGAAAAAATATGAGCGCATTAGAGTGAATTTAAATCAACACTGAGTTCGTGTACATATGAATGTTTGATCGGTTGAGCCGAATGGCACGATTATTCGGCCAAGCCGAAATGTGTACCGAAGGCTGTGCATACACACAATTCATGTGCTTATCAGCATGAGCTGATTTTCATTCAACGCCGACGTTCGTTCATTGAGTGGAATTGAGTGAGAATTTTACCGTATGAGTAAATCAAGAAAAAAGTGAATTTTGCAGATCTCTGATACATATGTATATAGACGCAAGAATATGCAGCTAATATATATGTATATATATATCCGGATCTGGACAGATGAGGACAAGAATATGCCGCTAAATCTGGTGTGTGGGTGTACTTATGTACGTAGTTAGGAGGAGCGGAGATCTGAGAACGGTCAGAATAGCCACTTGGCATTGGACGGAAAACCCAAGATCGTACGTCCGCCTATGCTTGCTGGGGTGCGCTTCTCCTTGTTGGGGAAGATTCGGCTGGAAGGAACAATGTTTGTAGGGGGCGGATCACCTTATTGTTCACAGTCCCAAGCCAGGCACTAATTCCCCTCTGTGTATTTTCATAATTAATATGTAGTTTATTCTTCAGTATATAATTATATCAGCTAATTTTCACTTAATGTACATATGTAAGTAGTCGAAAGCGTATGGATAGATACCGAACAAGACGTCGAACGATCGAAACGGGGTTGTTCACGTAACTGCCAAACTCCTACTCAAGCGAGTGGCCGCCTGAGCTGCGGTCGGCTCTCCCGAGTGCCGTGTGCAAGAGCGCGAGCGAGCCACAGTGCGCTGCAGAAGTTTGCGGCTGCTCTCAACAAGTTATAAATGTGCTATAGAGTTATAAGACAAAAAGCTGCATCAAATAAAAAAAAAAAAATAACTTCATTTTTAATTCATATCAATTTCAATTTCTTGTCGACTTAAGTCTTAGAAACAAGACTGCGGAAGCCTTGGTTGTAGAGCCGAGTGATGTGATCCCGGTGCTTCCAGGCTATGTAGGTCAATGCCACACGTGGTATTCTCTCTCGTCCTCTCAATCGGCTCTTTTTACATTATGGTGGCAAATGTAACTTGCAGAGCACACCAAAAACTAATAAGCATCCAATAATTACTCACGGCTATTATCGGCTATTGCAGGGCATCAGTTAATTCGGAATGGCTGAGTAGCCATCCAGTTTTCCTAAGTTTGAATATTTCTTGACCTACTTAAGCTTTGTAACCCAAAATGGTGTGCTCTCAAAAAATGTTATCCGCCAAAGAAAGGTTAAGAAAGTCTCTCAACAAAGTTTGACAGATCGAATGCGATGGAATATTCGCTGCCACCTCCGGAATAACGTAAGCTGTAGCGTTTAATTGCAAACCCGCCTTAGCCGCAGAGCTGATGCCGGACCACTGTGCCGGGTGGACGGGTTGGGATTGCAATTTGATCATGTTGACTAGACGTTCCGTAATGAATGTGGCCTCGGTATCAGAGTCGATCAAAGCGAGGACGCGAAAAATGGTCCCCAAGTGGCAAATATTAATTATGGCCATGCTCAGAAGTACTCACTTGTACCGGATGCAAAATAAGACTGAACGTTGCACAATGGGGCCTTTGCTCATTTTACATTTCAAAAATCATAACTTCTAAACTAATCAAGCGATTTCAAAAATTTAAAATATAATTAATAGGAAATGTATTAAGCTTTAAACTGAAATGAGTACCAGGTATCCGAGGTGCTTTAATACTTATAAAAATTAATAAATAATTTCGAGAAAATTGTACCTCTAAAATTCAAATTAAAAACGTTTGTTTTAAATCATAACTGAAAATAATTTTAAAATTTGAATGAAATGTTGCATTTTTAGTTGTTTTTATTTGATTTTCTAACTTAAATAAATACAGTTTAAATTCTTATTTTTGGGTAATTTTTTGTGGTTAATTTGTATTATTTGCTATTGATGGCTGATGGCTGCGCTTACGAAATATGTAATTTATTATATGTTTGCAAAAGGGACGAATTAAGTTTTGGCTAAAATGGAAAATTTAAAAAAATTACGTCGAACCCTATGCTAAATTTGTATATATCAAATGTTATCTGTTTCCATTTTTGTTCACATATGCTTTTAACATCTGCTTCAACATTTCTACAGAACTACATATACGAGAGGTGGGAGTCTGTGCGAGAGAGAGAGAGTGAATGAGTAACCGCTTCATAGGCGTAGCGTAGCGACTGCAATTTCATTGGTTCCATTTGGCTATAATAATTATACGACCTTATCCAGATTCAGGCATTTGGTAGATACGGATTTTCCGATGATTCTGCGTTGTTGGGTTTCTAGTATCTTAAAAAGATTTTCGTCTTTTGTGGGGGCGGAAGGGGGCGTGGAAAAAATTTTGAAATACACCTGTATTGAAGTGATATCACATGATATAGTGATATAGTCTCTGAAACCTAGGCGCTCATCTTAACGAATAGGCAAAGCACACAGGATGGCCTTTCGAAATAGTTTTCTTCATTGTGGCTATATAAATAATCCGCTCTGATCCAGATTTAACACATTGTTGGAAATGGTCATCCTCTATGGTTCCGCGTTTTATTGTATCTTCAAAATTGTGTATGCCACAGATTTTCGTCCTTTGTGTGGGCGGAAGGGGCGGGCTAAAATTTTAAAATGTATTTATTGTAGTGTGATAACACAGGAGACTGGATAAAAAATTGGGTTGCTATAGCTTTCATATTCTCTGATATTTAGGCGCTAATGAAGACGGACGGACAGACGGACGGACATGGCTATCGACTAGGCCATTGATGCTGATGAAGAATATATATACTTTTTGGGGTCGGAAACGCTTCGGTCTGGGCGTTACACACATCCACTATCACCACAAATATATTAAAACGCTTATGATAGATACCTATGTAAAAATTTTTTCGGATATAAACATACTATATGCAAGAATATGCAGTTGGTATATGTATGTATGTAGATATGGAAAATATGTGTAGGTTCGGAAATATACATACATATGTGAAAGAATATGCAGTTGTATGTATATGTATGCGACGGAACTTGGAATGGGATCCCTGCAGTACTGCGTTAACTATCCAAGCACGCTGATAAAGGATACGCACGAGTGCTCGTGGGCCGGCATGAAAATTCGTTTGATGCAGATAGCGAACGTAAGTCTTCACAAACTGCGAGCAACAACGAAAAAGTGCACCAAGTCCCCGCCTCTTCCTGGATGAATGGATTCAAACCTTTGGTATATCTTCGTGGTACTCATTTTCTTGTATTATTTCTGTTATTGCATTTTCGGATGAAGCGGAAGACGAAAACAAACACTTTAGCAGTTTGAGATGTGAGGAGTGACCCTCGATTACAGCTATTAAATCATTTCATTTAGTAGACACCGGCAGTCCGACCGAATTTTTTCTGCTTTCCATCTGCAGCTATTCTTTGGAAAGCTCGAAGCGGTGATTTCTGGGCCAAAACTCTACTTCATCCTTCAAAAACGCTGGTCCACTAAACCTGTTCGACTGCATGATTCTACGTCACAACCTCTCTACACTATGTCTGCTGTGTTCTGCTTTGTTGGCACATGCCGCCACGGAGCGTCACATGACCACTCTTGAATCTTTACTACTCGGCTCGCAACGAATATTGCGAAGGTTGGGAAGGTAGGGATCAGATCCAATGAAGGGTAACTTCCGAATCTGACCAGTAAACTATTTTCTCGATTGGAACCTTGAGCAGCGATTTGAGTCGGTGACATAGATCTGCGAGAAGGTGAGCGGCACATAACACAAGCCTTGGAAGCGTCTTCGTCTTCAGCGGCGCTACTTTCCACTTTGCAGTCGACAATGAGATCTTACAACCTTCTGCAGTCTTTTTACGGATATAGACACAGGCTCCATAAGCTCCATAAGATGCGTCGGCAAAGGCATGTACTTGTAACGATGACATGGGATCACTATGCACAAATC
Organism: Drosophila affinis; assembly: GCA_037356375.1. NCBI lineage: Eukaryota > Metazoa > Arthropoda > Insecta > Diptera > Drosophilidae > Drosophila > Drosophila affinis. The sequence continues at coordinate 23,011,201 of JAZHFB010000003.1, forward strand.
GAGCTATGGTAATCTTCTCAAACTGACCCAAGGATTCTTTTAGTAAGTTCCGTGCTGTCTCCAAATTCATTGGAATTGACATATCGTAATCTACCTTATTAAGCCAAAGCTCCTGCAATAGGATCTTTCCCTTTTATTAGTAAAGGACTCAACAAACTGAGATTGTTAAACAGTTTTGATGTCACCGATAATATGTTCCGTTTTTTCGCTCGGAAACCCATGACTGACCTGGCAATTTGAAACATAAAGACGTCTTCGTGTGGCAGCCACGATATTCCTAACGCCTTAGTTTACTCTGAGTCCGAGATCGTTATCGATTTAGCTGTGCTCTCGGATGCGGTAACCTCAGGTGAGTTCGAGAACCACTTATTTAACTCAAAACCAGAGTTTCGAAGAACCTGAGCCACATCAGAATACGCAACCGCTACGCAACCAGCACCAGTCAACGTATCATCGATATAGAAGCCGAACTCAATAACTTTAGCAGCTTTAGGGAATGAGAGCTTTGCAGACTCACTCAACCTTTTCAAACACCGAATAGCCAAAAATGGGGCTGGTCCCGTCCCATACGTTACGGTGTTGAGCTGGTCTAGCTCAGGCCTCAGAAGGGTCTCGTCTCCACACTATGAGCTGAAATTATCTATCCGCATCATCTACCAAGACTTGTCGATACATCTTCTTGACATCGGTACTGATCTGCTGGTACTGCTGTTACTCTGCTTATCTGCTGTTACTCTGCTGCTACTGTTACTGCCGTTAACCGACGCTCCTTCAGTTGGCCGGTCTTCCTACTACCTTTTACACTCGGTCATCCTGATTAGTCATCAGTCCCTGATGACCATGCGTCCTCGTTTTCTACAGAAAAACTCCATAGTTTCATGTTATCGTTGCTCGTGGTCGTATTGTTTGGTCCTTCGACGTCTGCTGCTTTTCGAACATTATGAACATCTTCCTTCCAGCTACAAACTGTGTTCTACGTATAGCCACAAGATCACCAACTTTGTATCCGTACTCGCATTTCCGCTTTTTATCGAATTGTTCCTTGTATCTGTTCTGCGCCTGCTGAATATTTTCTTTTGCTTCTTGTCGCATCTTCTGTCTTTCGTCATCAAAATTATCAACCATCTCCTTTTCTATCAGCTGCAGTATATCGCTATCTGGTCCACAACGCATTTTTACTCCGATCATTAGCTCAAATGGAGAACGCTTTGTTGACCCATGAACAGTGCTATTAATAGCCCTCTGAACTCGAGGTACGAACTTATACCATCTTCCAGGTTCCTCCGACGACAATTTGGAAATAATGCTCAGAATCGATCGGTTCACGCGTTCAATTTGTCCGTTGCCCCTTGGCACCCCTGTGGTACTCCATACGTGTTCGATGTTCTCTTCCTTCACAAACTCCTCAAAGCTAGAAGACGTAAATGCTGCTCCACGATCGCTTACTATACGAGCCGGATTTCCAAAGATATCAGACCATTTCTTTAACCTCTTGAGAACTTCGTCTGCGCCTGTTGTTTTAGTGGTATACATCCATACGAACTTGCTAAAGCTATCCACCATCGCGAAGATGTACTTGTACTGCTTTGAAGTAGCATTCTTCGGTCCCAGATGATCCACATGTAGAGTATGAAGCGGCTCTGATCCTTTATCGATTTGGTGCAAAAATCCTTCTTTTTTTCCCAGCTTCTTGTTGTAGATTATGCATTTCATACAGTTTCTTATGATTTGCATTACTTTTCCTTCCAGATGTGGAAACCAATAACTCTGCTGTACGGCATGCATCGTTTTTTGTGCGGCAAAGTGTCCTGCGTTGTGAGCCTCGGTTAAAATCTCCCTCTCTAGTGATTTCGGTATTGCCAACAAATCCGTGCCTTGCACAACCTTGTATACGAGACCAGCCTTTAATTTAAAGTTGTCATATGGTTTACTTTTCAGAACTTCGGTAACTGCCTTGATCATCGTATCCTCCTGCTGGGCTTTCTTAATCCTTGCTGTGACTTCCGACCATACCATCATGACATCAATTGGGTATCGACTCAGGCAATCCACATGCTTCAGCCGTTCCCCTGGTCTGTGTTCCACGTCAAAATCGTAGTCCTGCAGATACAGAACCCATTGGGCTACCTCCCGCAGAACGTCCTTCTTGCTTAATGTCTGCTTAAAAGCGGCGCAATCAGTCACGAGCTTAAAGTTGGTTCCAAGTATGTACTGGCGGAATTTTTTGCACGCGAGAAAAATAGCTTTGGCTTCTAATATATAGCTATGCTGTCGTGCTTCGGACTCCGAGGTTTTCTTACTCCAGAATAAGATCGGATGCAATTGTTCTTCGTGCCACTGCATCAGCGCGGCTGCGAACCCGTCCTTCGAAGCTTCAGTGTGGATCTTGGTTTTTGCATTCCTTCGATAGAGCCTCAACACCGGTTCATTTACCAATGCCTCCTTTAATATGGCTACCGCCTGCTGCTCCTCCAGACCCATTTTAAACTTAACGTCTTTTCTCAGCAGATTCGTCAATGGTTTTGCGATTATCGAATAGTTTTTTATAAATTTACGAAAAAACCCAGTTAATCCTAAAAAGGACTGCACGGCCTTTACGTTTTGCGGCATCGGAAACTTTCTGATGGCTTTGGTCTTCTCTAGTCCAGGCTTGATATCTCCTCCTCCAACTTGATGATCCAAAAATGTAATAGCAGACTGCATATATCGGCACTTCTTCCACTTCATCTTTAGTCCGTATTCCGCTTCTGCGTCAAAAACTTTCTTCAGCTTTCCCAGGCATTCGTCGGCGGTTTCGGCGTGTATGACAATATCGTCCATGTACAGGTCAAGAATGTTTTCATTTATGAGGTTTTGAAATACATGACTTATAAAACGGATGAAAACTGCTGGCGAATTGCAAAAACCAAAAGACGCGCGATTGAATTCAAAAAGGCCTTCCTTCGTTATGAACGCCGTATACTTCTTGCTGCTTTGTTCCACAGGAACGTAAAAGAATCCATTTTCCAGGTCCATGATGGTGAACATTTTCGCATTTTCCAGTTTCTCCAGCACATCCTCAACAATTGGAACGGGGAAGCAATCTTTCAAGACCATCTTATTCAACTGACGATAGTCCACGCAGACCCGGAAGCTTCCATTCTTTTTCTTGACGATTACTGTACGGCTGGCGAAATTTGATGATGAGCGTCGTATTATCCCAGCATTGGCCCATTCATCCACCTGCTGCTTGACGACGTCGGCCTCGCTAATAGCCACTCGACTAGGCGCATGTCGAAACGGCGCTATGTTCTTATCCGGCACGATCTTCAGCATGATCGGGCATACGGCAGTCTGTTTCTTTTTGGTAAAGTAAAATATCCTCCCGGCGTTGACGTCATCGTGAACTTTGATATAAAGTCGTGTCCCAGCAGCACTTGGCATCCGACGGCATGATCGGCCACCACAAGGAACTTATGTGCCAGGCACATTCCAACGATCTCCACTTCTGCCAAGAACTGCCCAGCAGAGCGTGTGATGATGTTTCCAAGTCCTCTCAAAGTTGACGAGCTTGGTTGCAGATGGGCGCCAATCATTTTCCCAAACACAGACATCTTTACTAGTGAAACATCTGCACCTGTGTCTATGAGCCCTTTGACTTGCACATTGTTGATTTTGAGTGACTTTAGGCGTTTTTTCCTCGTATGCCTCGTTTACGGCAGCAGCACTCGGGCAATCTTTCGACATGTGTCCAGTCAGGTTGCAGCGGAAACACTTTAATGCAGCTCGGCAATCCTTACGTAGGTGCTCTAAGGATCCACAATTATAGCAATGCTGCTTTCTCGTATAGTTGGTTAGATTGGGCTTCCTGACGAACGACTGTGAATCTTTCCTTTTCAGCGTCACACCCTCCTCGGCTGGCAGCGTTCTTTCGTAGATTTCGTATTTCTCTTTCAGCTGTTTATACGAACTGCATCCATACAAAATGTACTTATAATCCGTTTTTAATTTCAATCCGTCGACAATGTATTGAATCACCGACTCTGTATCTATTGTACCACGTGCAGCAATTCGTTTCATTTGCAGTATATATTCATGAAAACTTTCATTGTTCGTTTTCACTCGCACAGACAACTGATTGTGAATTTCGGCACTGCATAAACGATCACTCTCAAACTCTTGTATAAGTTGATGACGTAACTGGCCATACTCATACACTGCTGTGGATTCGAGAAAAAGAGCGGCTGTACATGTCATTTTTGCTCGTGCTTGCACATATTTTTGTTTGTCGTTTAGTCCATATGCTTCAGCGTTTAGCTCGAAATTATTAAACCACTGCTGTACCGACATATTTTCTCCACTAAACTCTGGAATAATTTTGGAAAAATTTTCCACTACCAGCTTTGCATCATTTTTCTTATCCATTTCATCAGCGCTTATTTTCATCGTGAGAAGTTGCACTAGTTGTTGGAGCGTGTGTGTGTTTTCCTCCAGTCTTGTTGAACTCATCGCTTCCATGTTCGTGTAGTTTTGACGATTGTTCCCGCCTGCCACTGATTCACTTGGGTCCTCGTTTTGCTGCATATTCTCGGCTGGTGGTACAGTTATATTTCCGTTATGATTCTGCTGCGCAATACTCTTACGGGCAGCCTGCTTGAAAACACCGTTTTTTCTCGAATCTTCTTTTTGGCTTCTTCTGTCTCGTTTCCTCTGCTGGCGGCTTTTGAGACTTGCGGCGCACAACTTTTTTTCCGTCTCTCTTTATCTGGCGCCGGCTTCTGAGACATGCAGTATACAATTTTTTTTTTTTTACTGTTCACTGGCAATACGCGACCGGTTGAGCCCCGAAATGTAAGATATTATTTAAGTATAGTTTATTGATATTATTAATCGCGTAAGGTATAAAGTAAGAATTGTTCGGGTTGGGTGTCACGGCTTGATCTCGGCTGATTTTCTGCTGTTTTTCTACTGATGTCGACTGCTGCTGCTGAACTCGGTCTGTCTTCTTTGGTAGTCTTTTCCTTACTTCTGTTCATTCTCCTTCTGCCGTTGTTCTGCTTCTCTCCTGCTTTTATCCGCTGTTCTTCTCGTTCCGCCGTTGTTCTGCTGTTGATCTGCTGGTACTGCTGTTACTCTGCTTATCTGCTGTTACTGTGCTGCTACTGTTACTGCCGTTAACCGACGCTCCTTCAGTTGGCGGGCCTTCCTACTACCTTTTACATTTATATAATCACCTCATATTAATAAGATAAAGGGGGGGATTCGTAGGCATAAAAGTCACCGTCTAGGATAATGAGGGAGGTAAACCATCAACACCTCTCCCGCTCCACGTCTATTTGTGAATTATGTTAGATCAAGTGTCGAGTAGAGTCCGTTTGGTTATATATTTTTGTTTGTTTTTTTTTGTGTCTGAGATGTCCAATTTGTTGTTTATTGTACGACCGGAGGGCTTAGGTAACACCCAGCCCTGAGATGACTGGCTACAGAACGTGTGAAACTAAAGCGCTCTCTGTCTCTCCGTCTATTTGTCTCTCTCTAATTCACACTGGAAGGTTTGAAAGTTCCAGACAATCAGGAATTGCGCTCAAAATTTTGTATGGCGTGCCATATCTTAGTGTTTATATTGACTTTGGTGAAGCCTCATACATACGTTGGCAGTACTACAATATCGAGCAGAGCCAAATATTGGAAACATCGATGGACGAAGCAAAATAATAATTACAATATCGATTGTGGAAGGCACAACACGATCGACACGAATAGTAATATGCAATCATTGCATTAACTAAACAAATTATTGGATTCAATTAACATGGATTCTTGACGGGCCTCAATACGTCAACTGGATAGTTTAAATAGATAGGGTTTTTATTTGTGCATGTGGTTTAGAGTATGATGAAAAAATGGTGCGTGACCGTATTTGGCTGTTACGTGCGGAACCCTCCTTCCGCCCAACCGACCGAGGGGCGCTGCCGCATAATGCGCGACTCGGTGACCGAACCAATCGCGAACATGCAGGAAAGAGAGGTGTTAGACTAGTGTTCGGGGAAAAGTAGAACTTATCTAACTAAAAAAAACTAAGAAATTTCTAATTACGAGAAAGATTTGAGAGTATCAGTAATTTAGGAAAAGGAAGGGAGTTAGTAGTAGATATGATATGGTAGAGGGAATTAAAATCTGAGCATAAGACCCTAAACGGTTCATGCAAGGAATAATTAGATCTAGCGAAAGAAACAACGGTATATAGTTTCTAGTGCTTCTAATAGGAATCATGCGCGGCCTAGTTCTGAAGCATCTCACACACTTGCTGACAACCTTGGATACTGCCTTGATTCCACGAATTGGCCAATATTCCAGTCGAATTATGGCATTTAGTGCGCGAGGCATTAAGGTTCCTTTCGTGAAAATGTCTTATCAGCGCACAAGTTATGGGATGTCATTTGATCATCAAATCCTAGAGATGAGTTTCCAAGACGACCCCCAACTCTTAGTAATCCATACTGATCGATGAACGGAGAGAGTGAGCTGATGGAACTGGATTTCCTGTCTTGACTATTGCGTTGAATCTCCTTTATATCCATATACAAGTTAGCCAGTTGAATATGTCGGATCAGAAGATGCATTCCTTGCCGAGTATCAGAAACGGTGAGTCCAGAATGCCGAAGACGATGAACAAATTTATGTATATATGCGAATGTGCGCTGCATGCCGAAGAATGAATTTGCAAATTTTCATTTTGACGTGAGATCGGAATGTGGAGACGCGATCAGCAATACTCGCTTGCGAAGCTCTGCCGTTGCTGCTTCAGGAACAGGAGGTACAGGCCACTCTTCCTTGGAGCCTACCAAAAACGATGGACCGTGAAACCACAGCTCTGACTGGATAAGTTGGTGGGAAGCGAGCCTCTAGAGAGGACGTCAGCAGGATTTAATGATGTGGGAACATAGCGCCATTCCATGCCTGCCGTCAAATCCCGAATTTCTGCCACTCGATTTGCCACGAAGACTTGAAATTTGGCTGGCTCATCCCGTATCCAAGATAACGCTGTTGATGAATCTGACCAGCAGTAAAACCGACCTGTAAAATTTCTAACATCCTTCAAATTATTCATTAGTTTCGCAAGCAAATGGGCTCCACTTAATTCCAACTTGGGAATCAATAAGGGTTTTAGTGGCGCCACTCGAGACTTTGAGCACAAAATACTGCTCGACAACTCCCCTTCTCCGGACACCACATATATGCAAGCGCCATATGCTTATATGCTGGCGTCACAAAATCCGTGAAGTTCGATTACCGTAGCAGAAGAATGAACAACGCGAAGAAGTGATATCCGCGTGATACTTGACAAACTGTTTCTCAAGTCATCCAAGATGAATGCAACGCTGAGGGTAGGCTTTCATCCTAGTCCAAATTTTCTCTCCAAAGCTGCTGAAGGAAGATTTTGCACCTGACAATAACGTGATTTATCAAGCCAAGAGGGTCAAAGAAACGAGCAATCGTAGATAAAACCGATCGCTTGGAGGGCTTCGAATTTGTGTCCAGCGCGGACAAGGCAAAAAGGGTCCTATGCTAAGCCAAGAGTTTTTGTTATATCACTTCCATCATGGAACTTAACGTATTTCTCTCTGTCATCTTCAGTCGTTCCTTCAAGTACTTTCTTATGGCTAGAGCACCATTTCCTGAGTTTAAATTTACCGCAAGACAGTATGACGAAGGTTTAATACATCTTTTCCATGACCTCAGCGACAGAGCTGCCGCCCGATATGAGATCATCCACGTAAAAATCCTGTTGCAGAGCAGCTGAGCCAAGAGGGTAGGACTCACCCTCGTCAATGGCCAGCTGGTGCATTGCGCGAACTGCTAAAAGTGATGCAGCTCTAGTGTCATATGTGACGGCGTCTAATGTGTAGACCTGAACTTCGTACTGGACAGAATCTCTCCAAAGAATGCACTGAAAGTAATTCTCAGTTGAGGATACTCGTACGCAGCGGTACATTTTACAAATGTCCCCAGTGAGAGCGACTGGATATGTGCGAAACCCAGAGACCACGAGAATCAGGGTTGACTGGGGATTCAACTCAATATACTCCCTCATAAAAGCAGAGTACCGCTCCTTGAGTGTAGTACAACGATCCAATTTTCGCTCCAAATTGATAAGTCGACAATGCGCCTGAGTGTAAGATTCCCCTAAGCGATCACCATTATCCTTTAACGGGAGACGACCTGGATACTCCCCTGATGGCAAACGTGAGAAGTGGTCTACGAAATGCACTTCACAATTTAATTTTTCTTTGGTATTCAAAACGGCGTCCGCACAAGTCTCGACCTCCCAAAACATACGAAGAGCTTTATCCAACCTTGCATGCATGTTAGCTTGATCAGCAAGCTGCATATTTATGGAATATTCCAATCGGCTACATTGACTGCCAGACTGGGCTGACAATCGCTGATCGTAGGAGCTATAAGAGCAGTAAGAGTAGCTGTATAGTCAGCTGTGCGAGAATGCATACAAATGTTCACGGATCCCTCAGTAGCCACGCTGGTATTGAGCCCAGAGACAAGTGCAGATGCCTCCCACCGCATACTCGACATTTTCCACTGTTGCATGCACGAGTCCGATGCCCCGCTGTCCGGCAATTGAAACAGAGGGAAAGCTTCTTCACTTCTTTGTGGCGCAGCTACGGAGACAAATTCCCGAATATCTTGCAGGAATATATACCATGTCCCGCTGAATGGAATAAAACTGCATGCAGACGAGTCGGTGGAAGAATTGGAGGCAACAAAAGTTTTCTTAAAATGAGAATTATGGGTTTTTTCCACCTGAGCGCTACTAGCAGGTGCCGCTGTAGCGTATTCCAAGGTCTCCATTTTCTGGCACCGCTTCTCCAAGTATTCATAAAATTCCTTTGCTGTAGGTATGGCATCCGACGACAGGTGTTCTTCCCATTTCATTTGCGTCTTAGCGTCCAACTTCTGCAGCAGCATGTTGATTATCATGCAATTGGATATCTCCAAATCCGTTCCTAACGTCTGCAAAGCACGCATATGCAAATTGACTGCATCCGAAAACTCCCGAAGCTTTTTAGGAGATGGCGAATCCACTCTCTTGAGCCCACGAATCTTCTTGATGTGTGCCTGAAAAACAAGTCGTTTGTTACTAAAATGGTTATTAAGTATATAATTGGCGATAATTGGCACTGGATAGTTCCAAAGATCGATCCGAATCCAAAGCCACATCAGCGAGGCTAGAGTGAAGGCGCTGGAACTTCTCGATGTCGCTGAGATCCGCATCCGCGTCGATGATCGAATTGAACATCGGCATAATGCCCCAATATTCGACGTATCCAACGGAAAACTTGGGTATTTTTAACTCAGGAAGTCGCTGCTTGTGAGCCATGACGATGGTACTGTGTCCAGAATGGTTTGGTAGGGTAGTCGAATTGGCACCATCGCGCGAGTGCAGCGCCTAGTTCGAGAGCAGACAGTCTCAGCCGTCAACGATGTGAAGAGCATATCAAAGTTGTTGCGCATCTCACTCCCAATCTTGTCTTGATTGAACGCCTCCTGTTCATTATGGGCCTTATTAAATTCCTCTCGAATTTCTGCCAGCATGTCGATACGAAACGAAATGCAACGAAACAACGGAGAATAGATAACCGCTTAAGCGACGGCGTACAGATTCGAGAAAAAGAGAGTGAAGAGAGTGAAGACACGAAAAGTCGAAACCGTGGTTGCAGTTGGACAGAAGCTGGAGCGGCTACGGCTGAGCATAGAATGAGAGATTCGACGATTAAACTAACGGAATCTCAAACGACCGCACCATTTTTGGTGTATTTTTTTAATGTATTTTTTTGTGGTTGAACTGCACAGCACCGAATAAATTGTTCAATTTACATTTTTTTTCACGAAACGCGATTAACCAATGTCTTTAATCACGTCGCGGTCACCAACGTTTGAGATTTTTTTATTTTTTTTTCCAAAATAATACACGAAATGTTCAAATTTAATAGCATCTATTTATACTCGCGGCTAGCGGAAGCCGATTGCTTGCTCTTTGCCCGGCCAGATAAGTGTACAATCGAGATCCAAATGCAAACAAAGCGCAGAGAGGTTAGCAGATTACTAAAATTGGCACCGTCGGCGTAACAGAGCTAGAGCCGAACCGGCGGCTGCAGAGCGCCTTTTACAGAGGGAGAACGCAGCAGCGCTGCCGAACGTTGATGTTTACAGTGCCCTGAATATTTTAAATATATATAGTTCTAAGTTAGTCCTGTTGTTTAGTGGCTGGCCTGAACAACTAGGGGTTTGAACTAGGGGACTCTACTTCCTACTACTGCACCATCTCTGTCTCTTTCTCGCCTACGGCTTCAGCTTACTCCTATGCATTTACTGCGCCAGTAACTACTAGACTTCTCTGCTCCTAGTACTGGCACTTGTAGCTTGGACGCGTGGGCTGTCACTAGTATTATTTCTCTCGAGTTTTCAAATTTCCGCGATCGCGTCCGTTTACTTTCGATCTCCACTTCTCACCCCCGAGTCCTCGCCGGCCGGCAAACTTCAAAGCCTCTCTCTGCTAGGCCTCTGCTCGCAGCCTCCGCTGGCACTTCAGCCCTGTCGTTTTGCTCGCTGCTGCTGCCGCTAGTGTGTGGAAGATGAAACGCTCAAATCTCCCTCCCTCTCGCTCGGTTTCGGCCTATACTCTAGGCATTTGGTGGTGGGTTTTTGCCTGCAGCTTTCGTCGGTGCTTCGTTAATTTGTAGTTTAGAATTACTGCCGTCGCTATTACAATTTAATAAACGCTGTCCGGAACAGTTAACTGTTATGAAATTTCGGGGATAAATAGAGAATACAAAATAGTTGATTGCATATCTGGTCTAAGGAACGATAGCTGTGAACAACCGGGTCTCCCTAGAGGGGGTACAAAAAACAGGTAGTTCCGGACAACCAGCGAGTGTTCGCAAAGCAAAAACAGTTACGAGGCGCTAAAGAAAAGAGAAGTGCAGTGCACATGCACACTTCGCCTTTAGAAGTCGAGCACGGAAGCCAGCGCATCAACCGATTGGCTAAAGAAGGTATAGTGGGCCTCCTCGGAACTTCAGTTCAGTTCGAAAGATGGTGATTCAAAAGGTTACGGCTGAACCAAAGAGGCAGCGCTCGCAAGAGTCATCAGGACCCACTGCAAAGCACTCCAGAGTTCTACCAATGTCTCCTTCACCCAGATTGCCAGGGAGAGAACATTAATCGGCGTCCTCGACAATGGCAGCGTAATTTCAGTGGTAAAGAAATCTTAAGGAACACTTTCTCAAACACTAAGCGACTTAATAACCGTAAAACTCGTGAGACTGTCAGAATGGACAGAATTTCTCGGACTGGGAGTTAATCCCTCGAAAACGGGACGTGTGTTGTTCACAAATAAATACAAGGTTGCGACAAGGTTTTGTGTGAACTTTATATCCACTACTCAGTCACTATATATGTATGTATATGCGCTTACGATTTATAAAGAGGCAAAGAGTAAGCGCTTGGCAGGGGTTGCGAACCAACTGAAATATCATTGGTTCCTTCTAGCTATAATAATTATCCGACCTGATCCAGACTCGGCCATCTGGTAGATACGGACTTGGATAGAAAGTTTGGTTGATCTAGCTCTTATAGTCTCTGAGAACTATGCGCTCATCTGCACCCAGGATGGAAACAGACTATTGACTTGAACGTATTATTTTTAATACAAATTAATACAATACAATTACAAATTTTTATTTTTAATAACAAATTTGAACGACTCAAGTCCGTTCTTTTGCGATGTTTTGACGCAGAATAGTGAAATAAATTAGACAGAATTTGAAGAGTATTACGAATACAAAATCAATATTTTACCGTAATATTTTATTTCTTTTAAAATAGGCTTCCTTGCATTATTTTAGGGGTAGTTTTTCTACACTCACTTTTTGTGCGGTGCCTGCTTGTATGTCGAAAATATACTCGGAATGTGGTAAACAGTTCAGTCATCGCATGTGAATTAGTAAAAGAAACGAGTAAAAAACACCGCATCAATTTTTGTGGAGGTGCTTCAGTACTCATGTATGAAAATGTTATTGTACGAAGGCGGTATACTAGTAGTTGCGGTGGACTGGTACAGATCTCTGGTATATAGTTGAGCACAACCAAAATACAAGCCGTGTTATCCTTCAATCTTTTGTGCAGAGTTCTAAATAAAGTGTCAGACCATGACAGAGCAAGGGTATAATCGATTTTTATACATTTGTTTAAGAAAACATACTTTATTCTAAAGATCAAAATTTAAAACATAGGTGTTCTAATACCTAATAGCCTATTTTCTTGGTTGCATTTTTTCAGTTTTGATTCTTCATTTACTAACCAGTTTTTCCAAAGAAGTCTGCAGTGATCTCGACAAACGCATTCAATAATAATGTTACAAAAAGATTTACCTATTTGGGAAAAATGATCGAACTTGATGTAATTTACATATAATCAAAAAATGGGAATGGTATGGTTAATTACGAAAAGCTGTTATAACACAAAAACAAAATCTAAAATAGAATTAAAGAAAAAAGAATAACTTATGCACAAAGGTGTGCTCTTTAGCTTATACGAATCCAAAGTTTTTGGATTTGATGGCCATCAGCATTTTCGTGCGTAAAATAGATTTGCTGGAGTACAAAGGGATATACAGTCGAGATATACAAGTATTTGCAGTGGGAAGATGAGAGTCATCCGCAGGTCTTATAGTAACAGATGGCAAGGGCTGAAATCCCTCTTCCGAAGCAGGTAAGGCTGGCGAACCGGTCCAGAAATAAACCTAAAAATATCGACCAAACAATTAATATAAATTTTTAAATTAAGCAAGAATAGTTACCAAATCTTGACGTTCTAATATGTTCATTTTTTCAACAATGCTCCAAAACCATCTTTTAAACTTTAGAAGTTTATCAGGACCTTCGCTAGACTCGTCGTTAAAGGTAGTGTATGAAATTAATGTTGATACGTTAATATCCCCGACGCCATTCAAGAGCAAACGTAAATCTTCTGCGGTTAAGCTGTTCATACTGTTGTCAGGCAGAACGTCAAAAACTCCGTCTTTTAATGCCTGTTAGAAAAATATTGAAAATATCGTTCTGGTACCTTTAAAAATCTCCTACCTCAAGTGCCTTTTCCTGCGATTTAATCAGTCTATATTCGGTATAACGTCTTATATAATCGAATATGTTACTTGATGTTACCGGTACTTCACGACCGCCAGGAATTAGCTCAGTGTTGCCACAACCTTCCTCTTTCATTAAATCAATTCTAAAAAAAATTGTTGTATAACTTAAGCTTAAATTCAGTGAATTATAATTTGTACATACACAAAACATAATTCCATTCGATTGATGGTTTCTTCACCCTCTTTTGTTTGGGCATTTTGAATAATTTGCCTGAAAGATTCATATAATGCTGGATCGAAAAACGCTAAGTCGTGGAACTTAATCTTACGACCAAGTATGTATTTTAACACGTGCCTTTGTAGGAACAGTGGAAGCAATTCATTTTGCAACAGACAAAGTCCAATTAGTCTAAACATATACAGAGGGGGAAAAAATAAAGCTGTAAATAAAAATCTGATTAAATAGTACGCAAAAGTCTTACCTTCCAATATTTCTAAAAGCGTTAATGCGTTCAAAGGTAGCAAAGCCTTGGCGAGGTGTATAAAACCCCCGCTTACCCGGAGAGTAAAATAATGGTTCATTATCGTCGTCTGCGTGTTCGACTAGCACTACTGATTTTTTTTGTTGACTACTTTGAGAACATGATTCCGACTTTTGCTTAAAAGTTATAATTTCTATGGCTTCATTAACTTTTTGACGCAGCGTTTCATCTGAGGAAAGAACAGATAGAAGTTGAGGGGTTGGTATCTCTAAGAGCATTCCTGTAATCTTCGGTGCATGTGCTGAGTTTATTGAATTTATCTGTTAAGTAAACAATTTGTAATTATTTCAGTGGTTATAATAACTGAACATAGCCTACCTTAGGATATAAACGTTCACCAAGTTGTTGCAAATGAACAGACAAATGTTCGTTTGCACTCTCCGCTATTGAATTATCTATGTAAGTAGAAAGCATAAGTAATTCTCAAGTTAGCTCATTTACAATAAAAAAAAAAAACAAAATCATATTCTTTACCTGTATTGTTTGAAGGGGTATACGGTCTGGCATCTACATTTAAAACCTTTCGGTCACGAGCTGTTCGCCATAGAATTTTGCTACTCGTGCCCCGTCTTTGTAATGTGGGCTGGTCACGACTAGATCCGGAGACGGTTCTGCTTCTCAGTATACTCGAAAATGGCACTCCATATTTACTATGTGAGCTCCCCACTTGTATAGATTCAAGACTAGGCATTTTTGCGTTTGCCAGCAAAGCTTCTGCGATGGAGGTATAAAAGCTCCGGGCTACACCAGATCCCTCACCAGGTTCATCTTTAAATGTTACTTTTACTCTGTTGAATGCAATAGGAGGCTGAGATCGCCGATTTTGATTGCCAAATTGGGTATTGAGTTCCTTAAAAGTTTGAACAATTAACGATTCTCGGTTTCGTTCGAGTTTACAAAACACTAAGTCACGCTGTTGACCATTTCGCAGTTTTTCCATGTGTCGTCGAAAACGCATTTCCTTAACAGGAAAACCTCTTAATTCTGGTAATACAGACCCATGTTCCATTCCAACATCATCCATGAACACACGTCCGAAGATATCAAGTGTTAGTTTCCAACGGCTTAACAAAAAGTTCCAAGACGGCAGTTCCGAAAAAGTATTTTTGTAAAACAAAGAACCTCGAATAGGAAACACCAACATATGCGGTGGTGCCTTTTGTTGAAGTGTATCACATTTTGTTTTTTCCGAAGTCAATAAAATGGAATTAGAGGAATTTTTGAGCTCCGAGTCTACCGTTTTTAAGCAAGAACCTCCAGCCAGTACTATAACGCTGCAATGATCGGCCGTCGACGACGTTAATGATGTTTTGCTTGGCGCAATTATAACTTCTGGTCTTGTAGCCATTAACGCATCAGTCGTCTTTGAGGTACTTGCATCACTGCTCAATTTTTCAAACTCATCTGTATCCATTGACACCGCCCTATCCAATTGACAGCTTTGATTTCCTACAAAGAGACAAATGTAAACTTTTTTTGTAGACACTATTTAAGTAGAAAGAGTCAGTTAACGTACCATCAACGTCCTTACGGGATTTTAAATCTTCGGAACACTGCTTTTTCTTTAATTGTAGGTAAATATTGGTTTCTGCAGTTTCATCAGCCTTATATGCGATTTTTTCATCACCTAAGATGCCAGTCACTGGATTTTTTTTTATGTCCACAGATTGTTGGGATGGGACAGTTTCAAAAACAGACCCATCCGTTTTTAAGGAATTTGAAAAACCGAGCCTTGTAGGAGGGTCATCGATAGAGGCATTAGCACTTGTTAGTACAAGCAGTGGTAGATTGGCAAAAAGCTCCTGTCGTTTTGAATTAGGCTGCAGCAAATGAGGTTTATCGGCAAGGGGCATTGCCATATCAAGTGGTAATTCAAAGCCATCTGGCGCCGAGCAGCCCAAGCTCAGGGTTGACTCAGATCTAGTGAAAAAGGCATGCCTGCGTGTGCCTAGATTGCTTGAAGACAGCGTACTTGTAGACGGCTGTACGTCACTAAACTCTTCTAAGTTCGTTAATTCTTCGTCAGTATCATAATTTTCAGACATTGGTGACAAATTGTTTATACGTCCAGAGATATTTTCCTGCTTATCATAAAATCCTGTATCATTACGCATATAGTAAATAAACGCGTCGAGTACGTATGCAATATGTCGAAGTGCAGTTATATCCAATACTGGAAGGGCATCTCTATGTTCAGAGGTATGCGCACGCATTAGAGACAGGCAGTATGTAAAAAAGTCTCTACGTGAGTTAGATCCTTAGGAAATTAAATTTTTTAAAAAGGTTCAAGTAAATAACAATATAACAATTAGTCTTACCCAGCACATTAACACCAATGGATGTAGAAGTGGAAGGAGCAGGTGTTTGATTATTGCTCGATTGTCCGCTAAGGTTAAGGGGGTGCAGAGGATGATTGGGATCGGTATAGTTGGTCAAATAGGCACCAAACTTTAGCTGTGCTTCCGTGCCATCCATCACTGTAAACATCCAGTCCCATGTGGACTTTAAACGATTTTCAACAAACGCCTTTAAAATCAAACAAGATGTTAAGTTTAGTTTAAAATTAAAATACAAATTTAAGTCAAAAATATTAAGGACACATGTTTTTATTTCAGAAAAAGGTCCATATGACTGTATATTAAACTTGCCTGGACCGCCACTGCCTCCTCGTCTTGAATTTTCAACGATGTTTCTATATCATTTACTATATTGTAAGATAAAATACTTATAAGTTCAGAAATCTGTCGTATAGTAATTCCAAATGCCCGTGCTAAATTACTAGCAGTTGTCGCCATGGTATGCGACTCTGCAGATGGTGTAGTAACCGCGGTGGTAGCTGGTACTGTGGAGCGTCTTAAAGCCATCGGGTCAATGAACACTAAATTGGAACCCGTTGGTACGCGTACGGACGACCGAGCAGTGTCACGGCTTCTGATTGCCCATTGCATTGTCTGGGGAGCTAGATCATTGCGTGCATTTGAATTAGTGCTACGACGTTCAAGTTGTTGATCGTTAAAATTAAATTCATCAGAATGATCATCAGATTCACCATCTTCTGAACCTTCTTCCTCTTGTGCTGATGAGTCTCCCGATTCGTCCTCCAAAAATAGGACACCAATATCTTTAAAAATAAGAATGAAACATTAAATAAAAATATTATTCTATAATGTTCTTTGTATTTCAAGATAACATACTAATGTTGTTTAATGTCTAGAGTACGAATTAATTTAAAATCCTGTAATGTAGTACTGGCTGTCGTTATAGCCATACGCTCATTTGACGCTGACGTCTCAATACAAAAGTACGAGAGAGTACACAGATAATAGGCATAGAGACTAACTATTCTACTCCTATTTAGCTTCTTAAGAGAAGAAGGTAACAACATTATTGACAAGTCCGAAATGTCTGCAATATGTACGAGAAGCAACACAGATGTTAGAAAGGTATCCGGATGGGATACCGATGGGCCGAAACTGTCCAAAGTATATCAGGTTTCTAGCGAACCTGGTAGTCGTCTCTACCAAACCCATGCGTTAAAGTCATCTGCAATCACGAATGGCTTCTGGCGTTATCAACAAATTCGTCCATAGCTGTAGCAAATCTCTGGCGACTCAGATTTGGTCAAAGATAAGAGCTGTATATCCAGAGGTTTCCTGGTATGGCCGCAAGACCATTTTGCCTCGTTATGGCAGTTTCGTATCTTGTGATCCGCAGCACCACAACGAAAGCACCATCCGCTTTTTACCACTGAGCTGCTTTAGGGTTCAATCTATAGGCACTTAAAGACCTTGGTTAGAATTCCTCCCGAATTCTGCAGACAGACCAGGCAACAGAGAGTACCTTTGTTGCCAGAGTAGCCGGAAGGCTGATAATAGCCAGCTGAGTGCACCCAAAAGTTGAGCAAGAGTCTGCTCGTCTGACGTACGCATCGAGTAAAATATCAATTTGCTCGTTGGAGGCGTTCATCTACCCTCGTGGTAGCAATCTAGTCCAGTTCGACAATCTCTAACCTCGTCTGCTGGGTGAGTGCCAGCACCCACTCCGAAATTTCATTCATTTTTGACTTCTCTATCCTGGGGTTTCCCCAAATGTTATTTGATACGACAATTTTTCCATTTTTGAAGTCAAATCAATTTCCAACAAAAGTGCATATTACGTTTTTTGATACCATATTCATATAATTAAAAGTAAATATTTTTTTCAATCACACTTTTCTGATCGGCCATTTAGTATTTTGACCAAACACAGGAAAAAAATTTCGTAAACTTATAATATCGATTTGTTCAGCAAAAAAAAAATGTTTTCCAATAGTTATTTCATTTTCTTTAGTGTAATAATAAACAAACATATTTCAGAATTTTTGTTTTCAAATTATATATTAATTAATAATTGGTGGTACCCCTTGGCTTTTATTACACATTTAACCCTATTGGGCATCCAATCGCATAAAGCCGCAAATATTCCTCCGTTATCTCCTCAAAACAAAATTTTTCTATAACCTCCCCTAACTCAACCATAGTTTTGGGCTTCCGCTTTCTTATTTTGGCATTCATAAGGGCCTAGACGTTCTCTATCGGATTGAGGTCGGGGCTGTTACCTGGCCAATCTAGGGACTTTATGCCTAATTCCGCCTTCAAAATGTTAACCGGTCTGTGAAAAATAGTTGAAACTAGTTGACTACATTTTTAAAAACGAGGGGGAACTTTGTGAGCTGCGGCAGGTACTACCAGGTACTCGTCAGTATATATGTATGTACTTACATATATGAGCTTGCGATTTATGCAATTTATTACATATATGATCGCAAAAGGGACGAATCAAATTTTGGGCAAAAAATAATATTTCAAAAAATGAAGTCAAATCATTTTTGGAATATTTATACATGTTTCCAATTTTGTTTGCATATGATTTGTATACTGCTTCTACATTTCTACATGTATAACTACATATTTGAGACGTTCAAGTGTTTGCGACAGAGAGAGAGGGAATGAGTCAGCGCTTGGCAGGCATTGCGTAGCCACTGAAATTTAATTTGTTTCTTCTGGCCATAATATTGATCCGATCTGATCAAGATTCGTCAGTCTGTTAGACACGGTAATTTTCCATGATTCTGCGTTTTCATTTATCTTTAAAATTGTGGATTCCACAGATTTTCGTCCTTTGTGGGGGCGGAAAGGGGCGTGTCAAAATATTAAAATACACTTGTGCTGGTTTGATATCACAGGAGCTTGGATAGAAAGTTTGGTTGCTCTAGCTCTTATAGTCTCTGAGATCTAGGCGCTCATTTAAACGAATAAGAAAAGCAGATGGGGTCGACGATGATGACTTTCGATATGGCTTTCTTCATTGTAGCTATAATAATGATCCGATCTGATCCAAATTCAACACTCTGATGGAAATGGTCATTCTCCATAATTCTGCGTTGTTAGTTTTCGCTTATCTTCAAAATTGTGTACGGCACAGACTTTCGTCCTTTGTGGGGGCGGAAGGGGGCGGGGCGAAATTTTGAAATACACTTTGAGTAGTGTGATAACACAGGAGACTCAATACAAAAGTTGGTTACTCTAGCTTTAAATCCTATGAGATATAGGCGCAAATGAAGACGGACGGACAGACGGACGGACGGACGGACAGACAGACATGGCTTTATCGACTCGGCTATTGATGCTGATCAAGAATATATATACTTAATGGAGTCGGAAACGCTTCCTTCTGGGCGTTACACACAACCGTTATCCCCACAAATCTAATATACCCCTATACTCTTCGAGTACCGGGTATAATAACAAAACGTCAGAGAATCTCTTATAGAGCGCGCTCGATGGCAAGGTACAGAATCGTCCTGAAAGATAGGATCTTTTCTCTCACTAAGTGATTCCATACTGGACACTCCACCCTAATTTTTTTTTTCTTTAGCCCAACGACGCTTTATAGTTCGAGCTTAAAACTCTTTCGCAAATCGTTGCTGAGCTTCAGAAGCTATCTTTACAGCATGCCTTTTTATTAAAAAGTTAGTCTTTGCTCAGAGTTTTTTAGAACATAACATAGTCTCTAACCCCCTCGACATCCACGCTAGGCTGACTGCAAGCAAGGCGGCTCAGCGCTTGATTGCGTCGGGGAACATGTCTCCTCAAAGATTCGGGCATAGTTCAATTGGAATGGACATGATCAGTTCAACCGACTACATGATCCCCCAAACGTGCCTTGAAGTAAAAACAAACCTCCTCATGGGACCCGAAGACTGGAAAGCGGGACGGGACCAGACTCAACACCTCAACATATACACTGACGGCTCCAAGACGAAGGAAGGAGTAGGAGCAGGCCTATACTGTACAAACCCTGAAATAAGGGCGTCGTATAAGCTACCCGACCGATGCAGCATATTCCAGGCGGAAGTCTTCGCCATCAAGAAGGCAGCAGAGGTCGCTCAGCTCACAGAGCGACCACACAATACAGTTAACATATTCGTTGACAGCCAAGCAGCGATAAAATCCATGCAGTCGTCCGCGGTCAACTCTAGAAGTGTCCTGGCAAGCAGGGAGGCACTAGAATCACTAAGCACGACTAAGTCAGTGCAGATCTATTGGGTTCCCAGTCACCAGGGCATCGAAGGAAACAAAGAGGCGGACGTTCTGGCTAAGGAAGGCGTCGGGCTGGCAAACGAGAGGATAGAAAGCAGGTCTCCCTAAGGACGTTACAAAGCGACCTGGAGAAGCAGGCCAAAATAAGGACAAATAGCAGGTGGAAGAACACCACCACCTGCAGAATCTCGAAAATCATGTGCAAGGAACGCAATGATAATCTCAGCCACTATCTGCTGCATCTTCCACGGAAGGAGTGCAGACTGCTAGTGGGCATACTAACAGGCCACTGCCTGGCTGCGTCGCACGCAACCAGGCTGAACATCACCAACAGTGACATCTGCAGGAAATGCAATGAGCCCGGGGCTGTCGAAACCCTGGAGCATCTCATCTGCCGGTGTCCGGCTCTCTTAAGGGCAAGGAGAATGTACCTGGGCGCACCGATGCTGGCATCACTGGAGGATGCCTCCAAGAGGTCGCCAGGGAAACTGCTTGCCTTTGCGAAAAACACCTCGATTCTGGGGGACTTCGGAACCTCAGAAGCACGCTCGTAAGGTCCATATAAAGATCCGGATCACTAAGGGCCTTTTTGGCCTATGAGAGGCCCCGTAGAGGGCCGTCCGGGACAACCTAACCTAACCTAACATAGTCTCTAGAAAAATAAGTCTATCTGAATTGTAAAAAGGAATGTATTCCCCAATACGGAAATATTAATTAAAAAAATATGGATTTATTTTGCTGAATCAATTTTACTTGTACAAAACCCTCTTTCGGGTGGTTTTGAAATCTCTAGTATAGTATAGTTGGCATCTTATTTTTAGAAAAGCTATTGGAAATAGCAATCGCCGCTGTCCGCTGTCGCCTAAAATGACTTTTTCTGATAGATTTAGATGTTTAAAAATTTTCAAAGAATATTTTTTTCCAGGTTTAGTTTTTTTTTAAGAATTTTTTAAAAATGTTGTATTTGGTTTTTTTTTAAGAATTTTAAAAAATAAAATTTTTTTTTTAAAGAATTATGGGTTTTTTCCAGGTTTACTTTTTTTAAACAATTTTTTAAAAATTTGGTATTTTTAAAAATTCTCAAAAATAAATTTTAAATCTCCAAATCTATCAGAAAAAGTTAAATTTTCTCGAGTAGTGTTATTATTCCCTATAATTTTTGGTCGGATACATAGGGCGTGAAAATTTTGAGAAAATCATAGAGTTAGGCAGGCCTCTGAGAACTGGGCTTCAAATAGGACACAAGAGCGGTCAGACCGACATTTCATTATCGACTTCGCTAATGATGCTGATTAAAAATATATTTATATGCTTCCTCGCTCTATCTAATCTAATCGAATCTAATATAACGATATTACTCTTTGTACCGTGATAAATAATAAAAATTTTAAAATAATCGGGGATGCCACAGAAATCTTTATAGAAAGTGAAAACCTCGAAAATACTGTAGGTGCCACGAAATTTCTGGAGCTTTTAATTCCAGTTACAATTTATTTTAAGTGAATTGGATGAATTGAATTCAGATGGATAGTTGCGCTCGAGGTAGGTGAGTTCAAGACGCTCTATTTTAAGAAATATGTATATGTATTGTAATATTTTAATGTAAATATGTATTAATTTTTTAAACAAATTTGACAATATTCCCTTAAGATAGGCAACTGTCTTTTCTGAAAAGCTTTTTTCTAAACACATCTGTTACTTCCAAAAGTTAGAAATTTAGTAGAATCAAGTATAGAGTTGTCAAAAGATTGGTTTTTAAAATAGAAATTCAACAACACCAGAAATGGTAAAGAAAGTCCAAGGAATGATATTCGATAAATGCCGAATCAAGCTGCGAGAGATTGATAAGGCCCTAAACATTTCTTGTGAACGTGTTTTTAACCTTTTGCATAAGCATTTAAATATGACTAAACTTTCATAAAACTGCGATTACTCTCAACGTAAAAACCGCTCGGTCATTTCGAAGGAGAGTTTATAATTTTTGTCGAAGAAACTTAACAACCATACACCAAGGTCAAAGAAGTAGATTTGAACCGGAGAAATGGTGCCAAAAAAGGCAGACTGGCTTGTCGGTCAATAAGGTGATGGGAGCGATGTTCTGGGGTTCCCGATGGTTAATTCATGGGGACTTCCTAGAAAAAAAACAGAACAATTGCTGGAGACTGCAATTCCAACCTGTTGGGATGATTCTATTGAAAACTGAAGAAAAATAAGCTGCACAGTGCACAGCTAAAATTTATGAGAATCGGGACAAGTTCTATTTTATGGAAGGCATTCAACAATTGAACGATTTTTTGACTAGGTCGATATGTCTAAAATGAGATATTCTAAAACAATATTAGAAAAAAACCGTGTTTTCTTTGGTAGGCTGACTAATTCACCATTATTCTAAAGGTCTGCCAAACACCACTTCGCTGCGTCCATGAAATCCCCGCGCGAGCTGAAGTTTTTATTGATGAGCTTTCTTTGATTAAGCTGGGTATCCAGCATAGTATCGATATTCACACGAATGTGGACTGTGAGAACAGCTGATAGGGGTGCCAGTAAAATATATGAGCCTATTTTTACTGAAGTCAAAGTGAAAGGTGGGGGCAAAATTTGTGCGCAAAACCAAAAAGAGATATGCAAATGTTTAAAGTGAGGAGAGGATTGCTTTAATACAAGCAGTTGAGGCAGTACCATGTCTTTAGCGGATCACGGAAAATGAGCATTTTGATAATTTTGACATGTTGGCGCCTCCAACTGTGCTCTACTTCTTCTTACAGCAATATGTGCCGCTACCAACACAATCACTTCTTCGTCAGAATTACTTTTCTTCCTTTTTTTCATGTTAGTTTAATTTTCAAAATTGGCGCTGTTTAAAAAACACAGCTGATTCATGAGAGTGGCAAATCACTTTTTAGGCTCTTGGTCACACTATTGTATTCGAGTCCCACACATCCGAAATAATGAACAGTTTCCGTGCAGTAAAATTTCGCGGTGCTGGATACAGGCCTTTAGGGAATACTCCTAGGGAGCCAAATCTGGCAAATTAGGTGGTTGGGGAAGCCATTTTAGCCATAAATCGTTTAATTTAGCCATGTGCTTGTTTTCGTGCTTTTGCTCCGTAGTCAGCATTTTTTTTACTATTTTACCTATTTTTACTGGAGTCAAAGTGAAAGGTGGGGGCAAAATTTGTGCGCAAAACCAAAAAGAGATATGCAAATGTTTAAAGCGAGGAGAGGATTGCTTTAATACAAGCAGTTGAGGCAGTACCATGTCTTTAGCGGATCACGGAAAATGAGCATTTTGATAATTTTGACATGTTGGCGCCTCCAACTGTGCTCTACTTCTTCTTACAGCAATATGTGCCGCTACCAACACAATCACTTCTTCGTCAGAATTA
Organism: Drosophila affinis; assembly: GCA_037356375.1. Classification (NCBI taxonomy): domain Eukaryota; kingdom Metazoa; phylum Arthropoda; class Insecta; order Diptera; family Drosophilidae; genus Drosophila; species Drosophila affinis. Next base: position 23,034,853 of record JAZHFB010000003.1, read on the forward strand.
CTTTTCTTCCTTTTTTTCATGTTAGTTTAATTTTCAAAATTGGCGCTGTTTAAAAAACACAGCTGATTCATGAGAGTGGCAAATCACTTTTTAGGCTCTTGGTCACACTATTGTATTCGAGTCCCACACATCCGAAATAATGAACAGTTTCCGTGCAGTAAAATTTCGCGGTGCTGGATACAGGCCTTTAGGGAATACTCCTAGCCAAATCTGGCAAATTAGGTGGTTGGGGAAGCCATTTTAGCCATAAATCGTTTAATTTAGCCATGTGCTTGTTTTCGTGTTTTTGCTCCGTAGTCAGCATTTGCGGCACCCAGCGGCAGGATAACTTTTATTTGACACTGCCCTGTGTAACCTCATTAGATGGCATGCCGCTGCGGCATAGGGGTTTCGGCATCGTGAAGCTATCGAAACCAATATTTCACAGAGTAATCTAAAATAGCATTGGCCCCATAATTTTTATCCAATTATCCAGTTTTACCTCTACAAAAAAAGGTTTCAGTATTTTTGTTCCATACTCAACATGATATGCCAAACACGTCAACAACAATCAGCTGTCCAACAAAGCTAAGGGCTCTATTGCGCTGAAATTTGACATAAATTTGGTAAATGTAAATGTGGTAAATAAGGTACCATAATCTTTTTTGCGATAGTACCGCACTCTGGCCATCAAGGAGGTTACTTTTCACCTTACATATATAATTTTATTTCTAAGAAGTTTTTTGAGTAAAGACCATTACCTGTTTCGGATCCAGCGGTTGCACCGGTTTGAACGTTTCTCTGCACCTCCTGATTACTCTGGTTGTCATCGGAGTCTGACTCAGTCTCAGCATCATTAAAAGTAAAATCATTATCGCTTTCATCATCCTGGAGACCATCTTCATTTCGTTGATTTTCTATCAAATCATCCTCTTGTGTATGAGAATTGGCTTCCCGATTTATAGCTTCTTCCGATTCTGAAGCATCGCGAATTGCTAAAGTAATTATTATTATCGTTAATTAAATTAAAATAAGATATCAAATAAGAACTCACTTTCCATTGCGACAACGTCGTAATTTTGCTGGATATTAAAACTAGTACTTTGATCGTTTGGAGCATCGTGTCCCAATAATTGCTCGGAAAGGGGCTCTACATTCGAAGGTGCTAACGGGTCTACGCTAAATAAATCATCAGAGTTCTATAAAAAAAAGTACATTAGTGATAAGCAGCCTTCATTGAAAATGTGCGATATACCTACATCTAGGTTTGATGATGACATTGTAAAAGGAGCTGTAGGCCTCACAACACCTAGTCGTACTGGAGCAATTAGAGCTTCAGAAACCTCACATAGCTCTTCAATAGATATTCTGTGCAACGTCTGAAAAACTTTCACACAGCTTTGAACATATTTATTGCACGCAGTATGTGGTTTTCGTTTTTCTGGATTTGGTTGTTTTTCTAAATTAAAAATTACGAATACACGAGCAACGGAGCGAACAAAGCGCCGTGCAACTTCCTCAGCCTCCTTACATCGATTACTAATACCAACGTTTTGTAGCTCGCGTACTAATGTTAGGAGCAAAGTGTCAAGATGGTCGCCTGTGCATTTGACAATTAAACTGTGAGTAAACTTGTCCAGAAGTGTAGAACCATGCTGGGTCTGAATAAACGTGTTGAAAGTATCCGGACTAGGGCTTTCCGAAATGTTGCTCGCAGAATTATATATATTTACATCGTTTTTTTCAGCTCCACTCATTATCATGCAGCGTACTGCATTCCAGTCAATTAAGAGCCGTTCAAGTGCTTTTCTTGCAAATTTTGGTGGTTCGAGATCATGGTCTGGCATTTCACTATCTACGTCTAGCGAGGATGACTTTCGATTCGATATAACTGTGTTGTTCCCATTCGTGCTCCCCGTAGTATTTCCGACATTGCGAACTCTAACATTAAAACGGTATTGTCTTTGCTCCACTATTTGTCTACCCACAGTTTGTATCAGAAATAGTAAAATAGATTCTCCTTTAGAGTTGAATTTCGTGACCAAATCGGTACAAGAAACTAGTTTGCAGAGCAAAGCAAATCTCTTTGTGAGATTACCAGCGATAAGTGCCTTGCACTTGCATTTTTCCCAGCAATCGCAATACGCTGTCGGTGCTGTGCGTTTTAATTTACAATCATGGCCTTTGTGGCACACTCGAGCACACTCTGTACAGCAGCATAATGATCCAGTCAGACCACATGTTTTACATTCGAATATGTTTTGGTTTATATGATCAGCCCCTGTCCAAGTAAATGAGCACGTATCATTGAAACATATCACATGTAATGGTGATTGATCCGCTGGAGAGCCGTTGGGAAAGATCATAGATTCCTTAACCTGAGAATCTTGATCAGCAACCATGAGTATTGTATTTAAAATGATAATTCCTGCTTCATAGGCACGACATGAAACGGATAACATAAAAGGAGTTTGACCTTGCGCATCTTTGGTACTTAGCATCTGGTAGAGGTAAGGCCGCAATGCAGGACTGGCGCACATTTGTTGCAGAATCAAGAGTGCATGCTCACGGCGTTGTGACAGATCGAATGTGTAGTTTGGGGATCCTAACTTAATGCTTGATAAAATGGAACTCTGGCTAGAGGACGGAATTACTTTGGATATATCTTCAATGCTGTCTGCGATATTTTGCGATGAGACCCCGCTTGGATTGCTAGCTGAAGACGCTTCTGCTGGCCATGGAATATAAGAATGGTCTTCGTTTCCGCTGGCCGTTGGGTGACCACCTTGATCAGGTTGATCAGTATTAATCAGGCGTTGCATCATATCCCGCAAATTTATACGATTGTCTCTGGCACCAGACGCGCTTACTGCAGCCGTCATCGTTGCGAAACTAGCGCTTTCACTGGTAGTAGCCGCATTCGATCCAAAAGCATTACCGCTGACATATGCTGGCGCATTCGCGGATGGAATAGAACGTGTGACCGAGAGCCCAGCCGACAGTGTCTTTTTATCAGAGCTACTACTAGAAGAAGAGTCTGCATGCAAATCCTTGTTGGAGTTTGGCCCACACATAATAACGCATGCATGGAGTATGTTACGAGCTCCATCACAGCGCTCTTCGACAACTAAAGCAGTGTCAGTGTGGTCTTCCTTCTCGAGGCGTGTTAGAGCAGCGAAGCTATTTTTGATATCACAACGTAGTATATGCGGCATGAGTTTTTGTGTGTCAAAAAGCAAAGCAGTCATACACACTTTCGATTTGAGGTTTAACCCAGAAACCATAGCCGGAAGCGGTATCGTTGCCATGGTAATTGATTTTACTGGGGGTAAATCAAACCACTGTGGATCTTTTATTGAACCAAGACAGTCCTTTGCTAATGGGTAAAGGGCACCATTGCCATCCCTTAGTACAATAGTACTATTATTTCCACTGCAATCATTATTGCAAGCCATTAATATATTCGTAGGAGAAACGCCAATAAATGAAGCGCAGTCTGTAGGAAATTGGCAGTTTTGCTCCTGCTTACTGTTGTACAAGTTGTACAAACTGTAATGTATTTTGCCAACTACCTTTTTGATGACGTGAATTCCTCTCATATCAACAGCTATTGTGAGTAATTGAACGCCACTTGTATCAGCACCAACATTAATTTTTTTTGGCTGCTTTTGCAACCAGTCTGGACCACGCGTTGACATTACAGTTCGAAAAACTTGGACATCTTCACGTCGAAGAAGACGGCATTGTTGCCAGTCGTCTTCTTTGCATTCGTCTTTGGATGTTGAAGCTGTATTAGAGGCCGTATTCAACGCTGGAAACCGAACGGCTACAAAGTCACCATCGACTTTAAGCACTTTTCCAATCGGTCCGACCTTATCTTCAACAAAAACAACGTCTTTCAGCTGCCATAGCTCTTCGTCCTTTCTGCTCTCTTGATTGGTGTGGGAGTCCTCTTTTACAGTCATTCTCTTAGTTCGTTTGTGTGATGTAACACTACCAGTATCACTGCAAGTGCTAGAAGCCGGTGATGGTGGTGGAGGCATGTCGATCCTATCGGTTGATTCCTTGCTTGTTGAACTCATTTGTCCATTTTTACTATTGCTTGTGCTTAGCATGACTGTTGCCTTCAAAAGATCCTTATCTGTAGATGTTCCTTGGATATTTTGGTTTACCCCAGTTGCTTGACATTTATCTGTGGCCAAATGTGTGCTAATATTTATAATCTTCATACGACATACATCAGTGAAGTTCCAAACCGAGTTTAAGAGTTGCCCAACTTTGGGTACACCGTTGGAACATGTAAAGCCAATTGATCCAGATTGATATATAGGACATTTTTTCATTATGACCTGCGCCCCTACATTAATATCAGTTGCAATAACCTTAAACGGTTTCTTTGTTTTTGTTCGAAATTTGTCCCACAGATATCGGCGCTGATCAAATGGAAGAACGCCCCACCAATAAATGTTGTTGCTATCCGTTCTAACAACTGTATACAATGAACAAACATAAATGTTTGTTATTGGATCTGAAATAAATTCATTGAAAGTACAGCAAGTATGTTCAAGCTTGGCTCCAAGATATCCCAGTTGTTCGTCCATCCAGGTGGCAACTCGATTCGACTCTGTCACCACGGAACACCGTATAAAATTAGCTGAAATATGCACGACCCTTTCGTTAATGTTGAGTGTCAAGGTTTTTGGATGATACGTATTTTCCACCTGAAAACAAAAAAGTTATTTTGAATATGCTATCAAAATAGCTGAAGACATATAATGCTTTGAACGGTGTGTTTACCTTATTTACAAGTAGGGAAAAAATATAATTATGTACACATACTAGAAGCAAGGCAAAAAAATATATCATAATATTTGCTTTATAATTATAGTTTAAATTCCTCAATAATTATATACGAGCCTTTATGAGTTTATCATAATAGCAAACAAACCAAATATTATTTAAATTATTCGATTAATTATATGAATTATATGTATATATGTGGGTCATGGCTCGAAGAGAGATCACCTTTTAATTCGATGATTTGAGTGTCAACAAATCTGCTGCGCTATGTGCTCAGATTATAGATCTCTATATAGACAGATATAGATTATAAGATAATTTCACTGAGGTACGTCGCCTAACGGAATTAATCGGCGAAATTCGGCATATGAAAGTTTGGTCAAACAGCTGCAGCCTGGCCGTTTATTCATCGATTTTTAAAAGCAATACCTTAAACGACGCCTAATTAACGCGTCTATCTAAAAGCCAAAGTTTAGGCATTTCATTTTTTTTTCGACTTTTTCTGACATCTCAAATTCAAAATTTCGGGAAAAAATAACGGGAAAAATTATGATAACCATAATTTGAAAAAAAATGTTAAATAATACGGTACAGTAATAGGTACAGTGTCAGTATCTCTTCTATATAAAGTGAATAGTTTTGAAATTCTTTCTTTTTTAGCTATTTAAGGAACATTTCATTTAGCTACAGTCAAAATATAAACAAATAATTTTTCTTGCAAGAATGGGCCAAAAGTCTTATTGTAAAAAGGAAGAAGCACGATTGGCTCTTAGTCTGTAAAAAGAAAGCAAATTTCTTTGGGTCAAACTAATGGAAATATCTCATAATTTTGTTAGAAATGTGTTAAAATGGAAATATAGTCAGGAAGCTCGGGTAAGGCCACAGAAAACAATCCAAACACTTGACCACTGCATGGTGTCCTTGAGCAAAAATGACCGATATAAGTTGTCAAAGAGTATTGCAGCAGAAATTGATGGGTCAAACTTTTGCTAATGCTCCCAGAGACTCCGGCAGGATGAGCCGGAGAGTTATAGTGGAGAAGCATTTTAATGGAGCGACGAAACTAAAATACATTTAATTGGGAATGATTATGAAAACAATGTACGACGCCCTAAATGAAAGAAATTTGATCCACGTTTCACAATAAAATATGTTAAACATTGAGGTGGCAATATAATGCTGGGTTGCTCCTCCTGGTGCGGCGTAGGTCCACTTTTCGAAAAACACGAAGAAACTGAACGCGGAGGTGTACAAATCTATTTTGGATAGTGCTATATTACCATATGCTTAAGAAATAATGCCTTTTCTTTGGTTATTTCGGCAAATAAACGGCCCAAAGCACACATCGATGCTTTTGACCAAATTTTTTGAGGACTCAAGAAATTACGTTTTGAAGAGGACTAGTCAATCTCCTGACTTAAATTAAATCGAAAGCTTGTAGGGAGATTAAAGAAGGACATTTGCTAAGTTTTCATTTTTAAATAAGCAAATATTATGGGAGGGCGTCCAAGAATTGTGGTATAAGACACTCATAGTAACCTGCCATACGCTTATTCAAAGTATGACAAAAAAATGTAGTAAAGGTAGCCAGAAATAGAGCTGGACACTTAAAATATTTACTAGTAAATACTAATTTAGCAAAGAATAAATATAAAAAGGCATTTAGTGGATTTTTTTCATACCAACACTTGAAGTGTATCTATTAATTAGAACAGCCTGACATTGACTCTGAGTAAGATATGGATTATATATATTATATATATTATATATTAAAGTTTGTTTTATTGAAAACAAATACTAAAAGAATAACTGAGAACCAATTTTAGGTTTAAAATATTGAATACAAAAATGTTCTGTTAAGTTAAACTTTACGTAGATGGGTGTACCTATTGTTATGATCAGGTGTTTATGTCACAGATTTTCGACCTTTGTACGGGAGGAAGGGGGCGGGGCGAAATTTTGAAATACACTTGGAGTAGTGTGATAACAGAGGAGACTGGATACAAAATTTGGTTTCTCTAGCTTTAATAGTCTCTGAGATATAGGCGCTAATTAAAACGGACGGACGGACAGACATGACTACATCGACTCGGCTATTGATGCTGATCAAGAATATATATACTATATGGGGTCGGAAACGCTTCCTTCTGGGCGTTACACACATCCGTTATCACCACAAAGTACCGAGTACCGGGTATAAAAATCGCAACATAATTCAGTTATTTTTTTTATCACGAACAAAATGGACAGAAAAAGGTATGAGAGAGAACGGATGTGCCGATTTTTCTGAAATTTATTTCAGTTGTTCGTATTTGCCAGGAGTCATACAGGAGTACAGTGATGGAAAAAATAATAAAAACAGCATATTTAGTCATATTTTTCAAAATTTTGTTCAGTGATAAATTTGTTTCTTAGTTTTTCATAATTTTAATTGGAAGCCTATAGAGTAACACATAAAAATACAACAAATAATACTTTTCAATAAACTTAAACCAAATATTAAATTAAAAAATTTGTTGGTCCTGGACAAAATAATAGAAACGGGAGACTTGAGGCTAAAAAATCCAAATTTTTAGTTTCAAAGGCTAGTCGATTTTTAAATGTAATTGGTTGTAGCACTGTGATTTTTGTGACTTCGATAAATTAACGATGCATGGTATCGACAAGTTCGGATTAAGCTTTTCGAAACAAATAATTTTTATTTTTTTACTTGTAGCCACCGATCCTATTCGTTAAGATCCTCTATAGGATTAAAGTCTGGTGGCTGTGAAGGCCGAATTTCTCCGATGTTGCGCACGTTTTTCTGCGTGTGTTTGGATATTTTTTATTGCATCGCCGTAAATTTTTTTTAAATAGTTTTTTGTTTAATTTTGTGGCTATACCTGACATTAGTTTGACCTCATTTCGTAGACTTAGGATGTGTTTTCTTTCAATATCCATTCTGAAACGAATAACAACAAGCAAAACGGAATCCGCAGGAATATTTATTCTATATATTCTTTTATCTTTATTTTATGAAATGTTGCCAATAAAACTAGATTTCAACATTTTGAAACAAGATAAGAACAAAAGTTGAGTGTGTTTTTTATTATTTTTTCCAAGGCAAAAATGTGATCTTTCTACAAATCGGTTGACACAGCTAATATTTCTTACGAAAGAAGCCTAAAGGAGAGTTTCAAATGTGATTGCGAATGTCGTTTCTATTATTTTTTCCCATCACTGTATATACATGAGTCCGGAAAATTGAGGTTAATTGTATTGCAGACGAGTTGGTCGGATCTGGTACTACAATGGCCCCATGTAGGTTTATCATAAAAGAGCAGCATAAGCGACTAACAATAAGTACCACTACCACGATGTCGAATAACTAGGAAAATGTGGCCGAACATACATATGTAGATGGGAAGCGCACTTCTGGGCTCTGCAAGCTCGGCAGGAGAAGTTGCAGCGTAGTTACAGCCATGTGAAAAATAATAAGGACAGTTGGCTTTATTTCAGAAAAAGGTCTATAAAATGGATATCACTATCCAATCACTTTGAAGTGAAGTTAATTTTTATAGGTTGTTTAACATTTGACCTTCTTAATGTAAAAGAAAAAAAACCCAAGAGTAGTGGTAAGAAAATTAAAAAAATTTTTTTTTCGATGCGTCATATACTTTAAGCTGTGAAAAAAAAATAGGGACACACACAGAAAACATATTATATTTCGTAAAAAAACCGGTTTTCTAAGAGTTATTTGGTTTAAAACAAACCATGCAAACAGTCTGGGTGCCCTATACAATAAGTTTTTCCGTAGTCTCAGTAGAAGAAAGATAGAACGCTTGAGCTTGTCCTTCACAACAGACATTTTGGAAAAGTCCACTTAATGTCGCAGAAAAATAGCATCATGTTATCATGTTGTCGGAGATCAGTTCCAAGCTCGAAATATTATTCTCCATCGACGAAGCAATGAATTGCTTGACTAATGCCTGGCTATTAGACGGTCAAACCTTGGACGACGCAAACGTCATGCAATAACACTAGTCACTACGATATTTGTGCTGTGGCCCAAAATCGCTTTTTCTGATAAGGTTTAGATTTATTTTAAACTAATTCGCGCGATTTTTTTTTAAACAAGTTTTTGCTTGCGGCGCTACTGTTTCTCTATTATTATATGACACATCTTATTTTATAACTCAGTTTTGCCATTTTTTAAATGACTCAAATAGCATAAATTCCCATTTTAGCTATTTTACAGCTAGTTTCGTAACTCCAATAAAAATAAACTGCACAAATATTTCAATTGCTTTGTTATTTGGTGATTATAACAAAAAGAACAACAAACACAATAACAATTATCAATAATAACAACTAAACCAGCATAAACCACACAACAAATCAACAACAACAACACAGCAAGTGACCCGCGCAAGCCATTTTTGGCCTGAAAAACTCTAAACTTTAAACATTAAAAAAAAAAAAAACTAGAAGTGACCGCCACGAAATTTTTTTTACCTAAATTCATGATAAATCGGGGTCTGTCCGGGAAAAAAATTTCGTTAATTTTGGAGAGGTTGTCCACGTAGTTAACATTTACCAAAATTTGAATGCCTAATATCGTACAGACGATAAGCTGAAACTACAAAATGTTTGGGTGCATCAGCATTTATCAGCTTATAAGAACTGCCAAATTGAATAGAACCAGATATAAATAAGCTATCTGAAAAAACTTGAAAAAGATTTTAAAAACTTCTTTAAAAAAAAATAAACCATATTTCTTTAAAAATGTAAATCCACAAACCGTTTATTTATCGACGCCTAATTAGTGTTCCCATCCAAACCCAAAAATTCTATCAGATTTCTATTAGAAAAATTCATTTTGGGCCACAGCAGAAATGTTATGTCGTCTAGTGTAATCGACCGACAGGATTGGATTCGAATGGTTTGGGGGTACGTGTTAAGTGTTCGGGACATACACTTTTTATTTTTTATTATTTCAAGTAAAACAGCGTTGTATTTTGAAATAAAATAGCACTATTACACAATTTGAAAAATTCCATATTATATAGCGGCGGCCACGTCTCCATTCCAATTTTTTTTTTTAATTTTTTATTTCGTACTGTAACACAAAATTGACCAAGTTCACAAAAAAAAAATAAAAACAGTTATTACATTGAGATAATGTCATAAAACACAATAATAAATAAATAAATTCATTATTTGATACACAAATAAAAAAAAATAAATTTTAGATTATGTCACAAAGCAAACTATTACTAAATCGCGAATACGTTTTGTGTGTTTCGCTTTTGTTACGTTAACTTGAGCATGATACACTTAATGTACGGATGACCCTAAAAGTACGCAAAAAATTAATATGCGTTTTTATTCGCGATTAAAAGTTAATGGGTGATGAAAAATACTTTACCACCAATTTGCAGAACTCGAAAATTTCATAATAATCGGTCGCGCCGTGTGGCAGGAGTTTAAAAATAAATAAATAATAATAATAATAAATTTATAACCACCAAATCATATTTTAAAAGTGAAAGTCGATCTTGTTCTTGCATATGACATATCTGAGTTTTTTCTCCTTCCTGCTTTCACTCACTTTACAATATGTAACTACAAAACTTTGCAGATGTCTCGGAGCTACTAATGCCAGTAATAATAATAATATCTAGTTTGAATTCACTTACATCTGACTTATAAGGTTCTGAGTCGGACCAACGCCATTGGTATAAATCTCCATTATCAGACAGAGCAATGAACTCCGAGAATAAAGCACCGATTGTCTTAAATCGGATCGAAGTTTTATCAGGCCATGGTTGCAGTTCCTCCGATATCCATATTGGAGACAACATTGAAGAAGGTTCTTTCTTTTTAGAATCTAAAATAAGAGGGTTTAAAAAATAAATAAAGTATGTAACGAAATTTTTTTAAATCTTTTATCTTTCTATCTTTTTAAAATTACCCGCATCCTTCTCCCATGTATAATCGTCCTTACTTATCCAGCGGCGCGGCCCGTAGTACTGACGATCCCGCCAACGACTGAAGGCTTCGCGATCAGCATTAACAGATATTTGAGCTGAGAGCCCACTGTTCCCAGGTATAGAACCACCTGATGTCGTTGAACGGTTTGATTGATTACTTTCTGCAGTATTAGGGCTGGAATTACTGCGTTCACTACGTATGCGGTCGAACAGTAAACTAAACATAAAACAAAGTTAGTATAATGGCATATTAACGTTTTCATAAAACTATTCGAAGGACAATCTACTGCAATCTGCCACAAACTCAGAGAAATTTTTTTTATAAGATCACTCGTCGAAACCGTCTCGGGACTATAACATATACATATATAGAATATAATTCATAACCCAATTTTTCTGCAAGGGACAGGAAATATATTCAGGAATAATTCTATATTCTGGTAGGTACACAGCAGAATGTATCTGCTGCTCGTTTGATGATTTAGTTATAGAACAGACCACCTAACGCTTTTTAAAAAGTGCAGACAGACAGAAAGAATTTTATTCATTAGCTGTTATTTTACGAATCTTTTTCAAGAAAAAGAAGCAAGAAGTTAAGTCAAGAAAAATAAAAATGTAAAAAATTTCGAAAATTACTGAAGCCAATATGGCAGGCTTTGAAGTCATAAAATTACCATCAAACTTGGGATGATTAAGACTTTTTTAAACAATTTTACAAAGAATTTCGAAAAACGCGGTTCAGTAAAATGACTATCCACCTCAGAAAATAAGAGGAAGACCACCCCAAATAACCATCAAAATTAGTACTATACTTCGTGTTCCTAGATGCTTGAGCTTAAAAATCTGTTTAAAATGGCATAACGTATTAGAAGGGAGTTTATTCAATCTGTTGGTAAACTTACGGTGGCTTTTTAGGGATTTAACGGTCATATGACAGCAAAAATATCAATGTTGACACTAAAAATTCTCAACAAAAAGCTCCAATGGCCCGAACTTGGAAATGTATTATTAATTCTTAGAGAAACGTAATTTTTCGACCGGAAAATAAACCTGTTTTTTGGGAGGTATGGCGAACGTGATTCCGGAATTCGGAGAACGGTCATGTCCGTCTAATAAGTAGTACTTTCCGCATGATGACTGCCTCATCTTTTAGGACGATTCTGATACTTGTATTGTGCTATGTATTAACAACAATAGGTTGTTTTAGCTAAAATAGTATTTAACAATGATAGTAAGTGGGACTTTGACGGGGCCGGGAAATGGTCCTGGTCTTACTACTATCGAAAAGCAAAATAATTGAAAAGCGTGGTCCAACAATATAAACATTGAACAACGATATAACCATCATTGAAAATTGAAAACCGACAATTATAAAAATTAAAACTGGTGAAACTTAATGATTTTCTTGGAAACTATGAGTTTTGGTTTTGTTTGGCTTTTTATAATGTTCAGTTAGTTTAATGAGCTTTTTTCTTGAAAAACAAACCAAAACTTAAAAAAAAAATAACTTTTTTTCTGTTCACATGTCACTGTCCGCTAATGTATTTTGTTGATCTGAGAGGAGATCCCTATCCTTATCAACATTGCATTATCTGCTTGTTGTAACAGCACAGTTTCAAGTTTAAGTTAAGTTTCATAAGAGCAGATCTGTAAATCAATCAGTAATAAAAGTCGAACCATGTCCGTCTGTATGAAGTGGTATATCTCCGAGATTTTTGTTGGCTGAGATATATCCGACCTTTCAGTTATAAAATCTAGAACAGTTTTTCTAAAATAATGTTAGTTTAACTTACTTTCGAATGCTTGAATAGTTACTGAATATTTCTTCGGAAAATAATCCATCTGAAGGATCAATGATAACGCTGTTATTATCTGCGCTAAAGCCATTGTCCAACAGTGATATAAGGTCTTCAGGCACATAATTGTCGGCACCTTCCTCCGTATCTTCAGCTTCTTCATCATCGCGCGAAAGCAAATTGTTGACAGCTAAATTTACATCTAAATTGGTCCGCTTTTAAAGGAATTTATTATAGTTATTGAATTAGGTTGTACAAATTAAACACTTACCTGCAATTCTCTTATTATAAGATTTCTGCTTTTGCCTTGTAGAACTACTTCTGCTTGTGAAATAAGTTCCTCTGGGACATAGGTAGCTGGTACAGTTACCAAAGGACGATTAGATGTGCTGCCTCCTATAATTACACCTGTGCTTCTTGATCCGGATCCTTGGCCACTTGAGCTTGACCGGCCTGTTGCACGCAAAAGACGTGCCCTGGAACGGGCCATGGGACGCGATGATGAAGGAGCCTTTGAAGCATTGGTGGTTCCACTGGTACCAGGTGCGGAACTTATAATAAAATCATGTAAGCGTTTTTACGCAAATTTAATCGAACAAAAATACTTTTTATAACATACCATTTAGTATCAGATTTAGTCAAATCAAGTTTCTCAGAGTTAATAGAAAATGATACTCGAAATGCTTTACCATCCTCAAGAAGCACGCCAATATGGGTAGGTCCAATAACGACTTCTCTTACTGGAATTTTCAATTGCTCAAATATACGATGAGTGCCATACCCAAATCGATTCACTTTTTCCGAAACTTCCCGTACTCTGTAATACAAATTTTTAAGGGTTATAAATAAGCAAATACGTAAGTAGTAACATTTACAATAATTGAACACTGAATTGTTTATAGTTTGTTGTAAAGACTTTGGCATTACACTCCGTCCTCTGAAAGAGATCAAAGTTCGCGACCCTTTTCCAGCATGGTCGAAGCATAACGGTGGGCAGAACGTATATCAACGTCAGTCTAAAACACTGTTAAAATGCTATCAATGCAGGCGTGCATGGATGGACAGCCGCACCTACGTGGTCAATGCAGGAAAGCTTTTGTATTTCATCGCAGGCAAAGCGTGGAAGAGGTAGGGAGAAAGAGATACAATCACATTTGCAAAAACACTTTTTTGGAAAATGTTGCTCAACAAAGTGTCCCATGGGAAACAATTCATAAAGAGAGCTGCAAAATACTCTTGTTGGTTTAGCAAAGACCGTCTTGAGAACAAACGAAAATGAAGTGTATTTTTCAACTACCTACAAAAAAGCCCCACTTCTTAAGAGTTTTAAAAATAGTGGTTTCTCTGGGTCTTCCAAATATGTTATACCGGAGTAATTTATTCAAATTAGAAAACATGATATAGTCTCAGGCCAAGTATTGGATTCATCAGTCTATGGATGACACACTACAATACTTTATTAAAAGCCGTCTTAAAAGCTAGTCTCATCATTTGAAAACTATCTTAATACAATTTTGCACGGTGTTCCCAAAGGACAAGACAAATGATACGTTGGTATCGACCATATAGGACCAGTATATAATGTTGCTGAGTAAATACGATCTGTCAAAAAGCTAGTTGTGCACAGCTCGGCGCATCAAAGTTAGTACCTTTTGCAAATTTTTTTTATTTATATTTTTTTTTTTATTTATATTTTTGTGTTATTTAGCCTCAAAGCCTCGGCAGGCTTATGCCACACAATGGCAGTAAAGTATCGAAATAATCATACCTGTTGCATACATTATTTATAATAGGAAGCATACTATGTTTACGGTGATCCATGAAATTATGCCGAAATGTATAAAAAAGACCACTGATCGTGGATCAAGTTGTGCTGCCGAACGCGCCCAATATTTTGGTTTTTTGTAGAAATAAACTAACGATTGTCTCTTGGAAACATAGAGAAATAAAAATATTTCTGGAGCAGAGATATCACTGCATCTGTTCCCCTACGGACAGTTTTATCATACACCAATGTTAAAAATTTCCTAGAGATATCCTACTATTTTTAAGCTGAAAGTTTGAGGTTTTTTTTATTTGCCTTTTTTAATAACTTTTTGCATTGTCTTTTGTGTAAACATCACATCAGAATTAGTAAAAATAATTTTTTAGAAGTAGCCGTCTATAAAATATAAATTTAATTTGAGTGGCTTGCACCTAATATTTATCCGACCTAGCGTACACATGTACATATGTACATTGAAGACAGATTCCCAAAGATAAAACGTTTGTTTTTAAAGCTTGATAATAAATCGCATCGTTTGCCTAAAATTGTATGTTTTTAAACATGTGTAAGTATGTACATAAAAATTTAGTTACGATCGCAGGATGCTTTATACGCTTATTTATATAGTAATTTACATATGCGAATATATAAATAATATAAATGAATATAAATAAAAGTTTGTAAGTTACATGAATTTAAAAAAATATTTTTTTATTATGTTCATACTTTTCTGGCAAATAATTGTATGTACGTGCATACATACAGCTACTTATAAGAAACTCATACATATGTATGTATTTGTAGAAATATTTAATTGCCTTAAATATAAGTATTATCTTCATCAAGGATATATGCGATCTGCGTATATATTTATATTTCGTGTTGAAAAAAACACGCAGTTAACCGTTAAGCATATCTATGCATATTTATATGTATATATTTTCACAAGTAATTTTATATTCACATGTGCGTATGAGCGCAGCTCCTCTATCATATTTACCTTTCAATGAATTGATCATCATTGCCTGGAAGGGGTTGCAAAACAAATTGCATGGAAACCATTTCAATTTTAAAATAAATAAGAAGAATGTCTATTCTTAATTTTCATTTCACACAAAAGTCACAGATTTTTCCCAAGCGATTGGACTAATGTAGTAATTTGAATCGATATATCGATATATATATATAAACTGCAATCGAAGTATGGCATACGCTGATAAGTAACATACTGTTAAAGCTATTTTGCCTTTTGAAACAGTGGAATATGGTATCTACAGGATATAGTCGTTTATATGACTCGTGTTTCTTATCAATATTTGAGCTAATAGCCTTATGCCACACAGAAAATCTACGGGGAACGGTCGGATATTTTAAAAGCTGTGAACTAACAAATTAAACAGGATTCCACCATCCAAGCCCCAACTAAAACCATACTAGAATCGAGCCCATGGACATCCTCGTTTGCCGGACTGCTGGAAACGCAGCACAGTGCCTAATTAATTAATTAATTAATTCGCCACAAAGATACGGCCACAGTTCAATGGGCAGGGTCGTGATCAGCTTCATTGACAACATAACCCCCTAAATTTGCCTCGATTACAAAAAAAACGAGGGGGAACGTTGTGAGCCGCGGAAAAGACCGCGGCTCTACCTTATACCCGGTACTCAGTCAGTATATACATATATATATGAGCTTGCGATTTTTGCAATTTCTTATATGTTCGCAAAAGGGACGGAAAAAGGAAAAAATGGGCAAAAAATAATATTTCAAAAATTGGAGTAAGTTTTTGGAATATTATACATGTTTCCGATTTTGTTTGCATATGATTTTTACTTCTGCTTCTAAATTTCTACATGACATGTATAACTACATATTTGAGACGTACAAGTGTTTACGACAGAGAGAGAGAGGGCATGAGTCAGCGCTTGGCAGGCGTTGCGTAGCCACTGAAATTTAATTTGTTTCTTCTGGCCATAATATTGATCCGACCTGATCCATATTCGGCAATCTGGTAGATATGGTAATTTTCCATGATTCTGCGTTTTTGGTTTTCATTTATCTTAAAAATTGTGGATTCTACAGATTTTTGTCTTTTGTGGGGGCGGAAGGGGGCGTGGCAAAATTTTGAAACAAACTCGTGCTGGTTTGGTATCACAGGAGCTTGGATAGAAAGTTTGGTTGCTCTAGCTTTTATAGTCTCTGAGAACTAGGCGACACAAAATACGAATGGGCAAAGCAGATGGGGCCGCGTGTGAGAGAGAGCGAGAGGAAATGATGACTTTCGAAATGGTTTTCTTCATTGTAGCTATAATAATGATCCGATCTGATCCAGATTCAACACTCTGATAGAAATGGTCATTCTCTATGATTCTGCGTATTTAGTTTTCTTGTATCTTCAAAATTGTGTGTGCCACAGACTTTCGTCCTTTGTGGGGGCGGAAAGGGGCGGGGCGAAATTTTGAAATACATTTTGAGTAGTGTGATCACACAGGAGACTGGATAACAAACTTGGTTGCTCTAGCTTTAATAGTCTCTGAGATATAGGCGCAAATGAAGACGGACGGACGGACGGATGGACGGACGGACAGACGGACGGACGGACGGACAGACAGACATGGCTATATCGACTCGGCTATTGATGCTGATCAAGAATATATATACTTTATGGGGTCGGAAACGCCTCCTTCTGGGCGTTACACACAACCGTTATCCCCACAAATCTAATATAATTCGAAGTACCGTCACATCCGTCTCGGGTCTTGGGTGTATAATAATTATTATTACCCAGCAGACGTTTTGCATCACCCATTCGTCCATCAAGAACCGCTGCATTAGCGCCAGATGTGTGTGAACTTATGTGTGGGAATTCCGTTGCTGACCACCGAAACTACACTGTCAGCAGCCAATCGCCGGGTGTCAGTTGTAAACTACTACCCCCTTGGAAGTCAGGCCGTCCTTGGCCGTGTTTGAATTTGCCTTCTGGGTTGAGTTGTCTCTTCATATAGAAATAAAGAAAAGAGAAACCGCATACAATGGGAAAGCTCCTGAGCACACGCTGATTAACACCATGACGGTTATGCCAGATGAGAACAGGTTGGTTCACACTATATGGACCTCCGTTCTATTATTGCAGCTTACTGTTGCCGGGCGATCGTTAACAATTATGTTACCTTCGTCAACGGTGATGGGGACGAGGTGGCTCAGCTGAGATTTGAAATGAGCTACGCCCCCAGTACGTTGCACGTTGCCATTGCCGTGGACGTGCAGTTTGATACGGCTAGGACTTATTTTTGGCATTCCGCCAATATGTTCTCGAGCAACTGCAGGATTGTGTCGTTGTACGCAACTGGAAAAATAGTTATCTCATCGGTAGCATGCAATGCAATAGGAAATTGAATAATAAATTTGACAATATCTTTTGATTGTAAAATCTTAATTTTAAATATCTCTTGCATTTCGGTAACAGCAGACCCTGTGATTTGGTTCGTGAGAATAGACTTGAATAGAATAGACTAACAAATAAGATTTGTTATTTCGGTTTTAAGCATTATATTTCTAGTTAGCAATCTCTCATATAAATAACTGGTTTCAATTTGTTTGGCTTTCGATAACTTGAGCAATTCATTGACTGGGTTTGTGAGCTGGTTTATATTATTCTGAGTTTTTAAATTGATCAGGAACTGCCTATCGTTGCACTCTACTGCGCCTCTATTACTCTAATCTTTTCTAAGTCACTAGCACCCGCGACAGTGCCCGCGACAACCTTGAGGGCAGACCCCAAGAAGTCCAACCTCTTTACCCCACGGTGGTGCACGCTAAACGTGTTCGGTATCTACTTTAAACAAGGGGAGGGACTGCAGAAACATGTCCGACTTCATCGTCTCATCGGTCATTCCCCCGTACTCCGCTAGGCTGGTTACGTGTCTTTTGCAGTTGTACCTGTCAAAAAGAAGCGTTTCACCGTAATTAGCCGGAAGGTGGGCCGAATGCG
This sequence comes from Drosophila affinis, assembly GCA_037356375.1. Lineage (NCBI taxonomy): Eukaryota > Metazoa > Arthropoda > Insecta > Diptera > Drosophilidae > Drosophila > Drosophila affinis. Next base: position 23,053,157 of record JAZHFB010000003.1, read on the forward strand.
AACACTTATGCTTCAAAGGAATAATCTGTAGGGAAAAAAAACCCTTTCACCGGAGATTGTTCTTGTAGACCGTTCTGCCCTTAATGAAGACCGTTATCCCTAAGTCTACTTCAATTTTTTCCTGACTGCAGAAGGGGGCCTATTTCCTAGTTTGTTTGTTGTGGCAAGGACCCTTTCGCTGTCATTGATAATCCTATCGATAACCCTATAACCCTACCGACTTATTGTATTCAATCATATTTTCGATATTTCTCTGGAGCTTAAGGCACCTCGCTATATCGATTAGAGTGCTATGAAAGCGATCCACTTGGCCATTTAATGTACAATGCAGGGGCAGAGCGTATACAATATTCACCCCGAAATTATTTAGTAACAGCGATGCATGGTCTTTATGGTAGGTTCGTTGTTACAGTATATTTGTTTGGTTTTGGAAAAAACATTCACTAACACTAGCAGCTGTACCTTCCTGTCCTCTATGGTGCGTAAGGCTAAAGGGAGGAAAACTGTAAACTTCGAAAACTTGTCGATGCAGGTAAGGAAATATTTTTTATCAGTGGAGAAAATCTTTGAGCAAATCTTGCTATTTATAACTACCTCGTTTGTGAGCTTAGTCATTTTCTGGAAATAATAATCAGTGAGGACCTGCTTAACGTTTTCCTGCGCTGCGCTCCTAGACGCGATTCTGTTCAGTATTAACAATTTCCCTTCTCTCCCCGCTGTCAAAGATGTCGGAGACACTATTCTTGCAGTACCAAAATATTGTAGGGGGAAAACTATTTAAAGCTCATGTTGGATAAAAGCTAGAACTGGGAGGTCACACATCGCATTTAAAACATTCGGGTTAACAATAGAATTTACTTTTCGAAAAGGGTATCTTAACTTGTGAAGTTATTCATTAAATGGCGCGTTTTTTCGCCAAACAAAATGAATTTTCTGTAATTGTGTAATTCAGGGCTGTTGTTGTCAAGCGCCTTAACGTTTTGTAGCGATAAGGCGTCAGCTACATGGTTCTTCTTGCCTGGTTTATAAAAGATTTTGGATCTGTTTCATAAATTAGTGCTTTCCAACGCTAGAAAGCGTAAAGGGCTGGTGGTCTCTAAATATATTTATATTCTTAACCACGTAAAGATAATGACGAAGTTTGGCTAAGGCCCACACATTGGCTAGCAGCTTCCGCTCGTTAGAAGCGTAGTTTGCTTTCCTGTCTTTTAACTTTCGGAATATCATTGTTATGGGCCACCCGTTTTGGGAAAGGACAACTCCTATCGGTCAGTGGTCAGGTCAAAAGTTTTTTTTTAGTCAGGATACAACATAACATCTTCTGATGCAAGGATGATCCTTATTTACTGAAATGCGTGGAGCTGGCCTTCATTCAGGTAAATTGCAATTTTCTTTGACCTATTCTTGCTCACTGACCCGTTATCGCCTTTTAAGATGTCAGAGAGAGGCTTTGATATCGCCGCAAAGTCCTTTATAAAGCATCGGTAGTAGTTGGCCAAGCCCAGAAATGACCTGACCGTAAAAAGGATTTTTGGCTCAACGTATTGCTGAATGGATTTCACTTTCTTAGGTTCCGCTTTTGCACCATTACTTGTTATAATAAAGCTGAGATACTCGACACTCGTTTCTCTTGAAACTTTTCTTGACTTTTCTTTTCTCTCAATCTCATGTTTGCATCATGAATGCTCATAAGGACTCAGTCCACTTGTTTGACGTGATCCATATCAATTTCTGAAAAAATGATGACGTCGTCCACATAAACATATCACGTCTTGGCAATCTGTTTTTGTAGAACGTCATCAATGGCCCTTTGAAAAATGCTGTCAGCATTCTGAAGGCCAAAGGGAAGTCGACAAATTTCGTACTTCTCGCCTCCACGGGGAACGCAGATTTTTCCAGGTCTCATTCCGCCAGAGTACCTGTCACAGTTAGCCTCAACCTCCTGAGCCAAAGCCAAGGCTGATGGTAAATCAGGAGGGTGAGCCGCTAATAGAACATCAGTCAAGTTACGCTTCAGACCGGAAATAAATACTCGAAGGGCATCGCCTCTGAATTTTTCTCATAAGCCCTTAGGTAAATACTTGTCGTAGGTCATGTTGGCTTTGTTTGTCAGCAAGGTCAGTTTTTTCTCGACCTCGTCATAATATTCTAAAATGGACACGTTACCCTGTCTCAGTGTTCCTATCTCCTGTTCAATACCGTGAATGGGTCGCTTGTTACTGTATGTGAAGTCTAGCCGAGCGATTACACTACTCGACAAATTTCAACTTTTTTTTTCCGCTGTCTCCAAAAATGACTTTTTCTAATAGATTGGGAGATTTAAAATTTTTTTAAGAATTATGGTTTTTTTTTCATGGAGTAGTTTTTTTTTTAAGAATTTTTAAAAAATCTGGTATTTTTTGTCATAGGTAGTGCTTCTATTTTTCACATAACTCTCGTTTCATACAACTGGTTGTATTGAACTTTGCAGTTAAAAAATGCTGATAAATGCAGCTATAAATCCGACTCAGACACTTTGTAGCAGAAACTTAACGTCTGGCAGATATTAAGCTTCCAAATTGAAATTTCGTCATTTTTTCGGTATTTTTTACCCGAAATTTTGACTTTGAAACTTCAGGAAAAATCGAAAAAAAAAATAAATGAATGCCTTGATTTTTGTTTTTAGATAGACACATTAATTACGCGTCGTTTAAGGTATCGCTTATAAAAATATAAAATCAAACGGCTAAGTTATAACCGTTTGACCAAAACGACCCAAATCTCATTTTATCTGAAAAATACCGAAAAATACTTGAATTTATTAAAGTGTTATGATACTTAAATATTTTTATTGTTATTGCTTGTTACTATTTTTAAAATGGTTTGTCTGTCTTCTTTTGTCATTTAAGTCAGATTCTTTTATGAGAGTCCACACATAGTCGCCCAACATATTCTCATTCCAAACATCTAGATACCGTCGTTCCATAGCTTTTAATTGTTGGTGAAATCTCTCTCCGTGTTCATCACTAACATCCCCAAGGTTTGGCGGAAAAAGTCTAAGTGGGAGTGCAGGAAATGGATTTTGACTGAAATGTTGGCTCCAATTTGTTCATAATTCTTAAGTAGGTCTTGAACGATATTAACGTAATCATCTTTCTGTTACCAAGAAAATTTGTTGTAACCAGTCGGAACGAGTTCCAGGCTGCTTTTTCATTCGTAGATAAAATATTTTCAAATCCACCATCTTTTAGTAGTTTTCGAATTTGGGGGCCAGCACATGAAGTTGACCGACTTGGGTTGTCCATTTCAATTAGAAACAATTGGTATTTTTCGAAAAGACACGATCGTATTCTGCTGGAAGTCAGAACTACACTGAGGCAGGGAACTTATAGGTACAGAGTTATATATCCTTTTTTATAAATAGCTTGAAGGAGAAAGGTCAAATATCTGCGGGACCAGCACCTGTGAAGGAAAAAGGTCAACATTTTACCCTAAGAGGTATTTATGTATATTTATCCTCACCAAGGCTTAGGTATAAGGAATAAGGAATAAACCTGTCCACAACACTTACACCCCAAATAAATATGACCAGGTAGGATATATATCCGATATATATCAATACCTAAGACTCGGTAAAACCAAAATTACAGGTCCTTTTTGTTTTTTTGCAATCCCATTTTGGAAGTTGGACCAAAAACGTACCGGACGGTATTTTTTCAGGTAAAAGTCATTTTGGGTCGTTTTGGTCAAACGGTTATAACTTAGCCGTTTGATTTTATATTTTTATAAGCGATACCTTAAACGACGCATAATTAATGTGTCTATCTAAAACCAAAAATCAAGGCATTCATTTATTTTTTTTTCGATTTTTCCAGAAGTTTCAAAGTCAAAACTTCGGATAAAAAATACCGAAAAAAATGATGAAATTTCAATTTGGAAGCTTAATATCTGCCAGACGTTAAGTTTTTGCTACAAAGTGTCTGAGTCGGATTTATAGCTGCATTTATCAGCATTTTTTAACTGCAAAGTTCAATACAACCAGTTGTATGAAACGAGAGTTATGTGAAAAATAGAAGCACTACCTATGACAAAAAATACCAGATTTTTAAAAAATTCTTTAAAAAAAAACTACTCCATGAAAAAAAAAAAACATTCTTCAAAATTTTTAAACATCCAAATCTATCAGAAAAAGTCATTTTTGGAGACAGCGGAAAAGTCGTGTCGACTAGTGTTATGGCTTCAAATTTCAAAACCGGATTCAAGGACGCCGGGACCACATCGGCGGAGCCCCTTTATTTGCTTTGTATTATTATAATCGCTTGATAGTGGTGCAAACTTAAATTATGTTTTTAATTAATCCTTTAGGTGGCATGTGAAGCCTTTCAATATGAGGCGGTATAGCGATATCCGTGCATTTCTTTGCGACTAGAAATTTTTACTAAATCAAATCCACAAAAAAGAAATCATGCGATGCGACGGTCCAATGCAATAACGGTGCACATCAATGTAAGCGTGTGTAGCTGCGGGTGCTAGACGTGTGAGAGCGTAAGGTTTCGGATACAAGCAATAACAACACACCTATGCGCATACAATTAGATGCTCAAGCTGGTCAATACAGCTATGAGCATATGAATAGGGCAGGCTATAATAATAATGAATATCGATTACCTAATCTGCCTTAACGACTGATCAGTTAAAGGAAAGCACAGCAATTTTGGCGATAGGTATTTTGTACACTCCTCGGGCAGTTTTTCGGGACTTTACCAGGATAAACTTCGGTTATTCGGCCAAGCAGCCCCTTACTATGCGGTTGATTCAGCTCCTTCAGTACCACAAGAGTATCCACTGTAATATTGTTGCTCTCCTGCTGCCATTTCGTATGCGATTGCAATGCAGCCAGGTATCCAAGACTCCAACGTTTCCAGAACCCTCGAACCGTGGCTTGAAGTTGTCTCTAAGAAAGACGGCTTTGGCACCGACATGTAAGGTTGACCTGTAAGAATATGAGCAGAAGTAGGGGATCCAAACTCCCAAATAACTCCAAAATGCGGGGTTTCTCCTTGTATTGACTTTAAGATACAGCGATCCATTGCATTTCCGTTAGTTCCTTTCTAGCTCCATGGAATGTTGTAGCTGTCTGAGTATAAATCGGACATCGGTCGGCAAGTCACTAACGAGCTTAATATGAATTGCTTTGGTGGACAGACAAACCAAAATAGCAAAGCAAGCTTTGCCAAACTTCGGTGTCTGACCGGCCAATGTCTTGATGGTAACTGGTCCAGCGTAATCCAATCCAGAATGTAGAAAACAGCGGGTGGGCTGAAATCGAAAGAGGAAATAAATAAATAAATAGAGGAATTAAATATTGCAGTTGAATACACTCTTCCGGATTATCTTGTGGGCCCCGAGAATCCAATACTTCTGTCTTAAAGTGTGGAACATAAAATCAACTCCAGCGAGTAGCGATGTGACTGGCTGGTGTTTAGCTAGTAAAACAGCAACTGGTGATGCCTTTGCAATAAGTATGGGATGCTTTGCATCGCAAGTTGCCATCTAATTATCTACGCGTCCTCCTACGTGAAGTATTCCTTGATTTTGGATTTTTGGAGAAAGTGGTTGTCCCGTTCTCAGCTGCTTGCGCTCCACTTGGAAAGACTCCATCTGAACATGTTTGATTATCCTAGAGGGTGCATATTGAACCTCCCAAGACGATCAAACGATGAAAGGCGGTTCTTGAAACGAAGGCGATGTACGAAGCGAAGGCAATAGCTAATTGTCCGCAAGATATGTGAACAAGAGGAAGCCTTGTTGATCATACATTCAAGATCATTTCTTTCATCGGAAATGTGTAGATTAACTGAGATTAAGCCTTCTTAGTCGAGATGCACAGTCGGCACAGTGTGTGCGAATGCGCTGCCAGCAACTACGTGGACAAGCTTCAAGTTCAAGGGGGTGATGCAGTACGATTTCTGAATCAGACCTACACGAAGTACTAGAAATATGAATAGTTAGTGATTGCTGAACCAGAGACATCAATTTGGATAGATACAGGTTTGATGGGCGCAACGCGGATTTTTACGGCAATCAGTCTGACAAGGGAGTCGCTATTGAGTTGCACGCGACTGTAAATAGCAGCGGTGTAGGCAGGAGACGATGCATAGGCAAATCCTTGCAGCTCCATTGCTTGAAGTGGCTAGGATAAGTAGCGAGGTATGCGCCAAGTTTCCAATAAGTGAACCTCAGCAACAAACTGTTGCCAAAGGGCACATTACTGAGGGGGTAGTGGTTCGTTCCATTCGACCGAGCTCAGCAAACTATTTTGAAAGAGAATCCTTAGAAATACAGTTGTGGGGGCAAGTAAGTCGAGGTTATCGTAGATCTTGGCAAGCTCAGACAGCGAAATCCGTTTTGTCAGCTGGGTCCCAGCATATTCCAAGAACCTTCACATATGGAAACATATGGAAATGCCCTGTGGTAACGAATTTAGTAGTGACCAACAGTTTGAGCTCCATTTTAAGAGTTTAAATTGAACTTGGCTCAAAAACAAAAGCAATTCATCCTTGAGTGCAATGAGATCGTTGATGTTATCACTGCCAGTAGGAATATAATACACGTACGCGTCCCTTTTAAGCACCGCAGCAGCATTCGAATATAGATCGACATGATTGTGAGCGATCTGCTTGAGAACTCGAACATTCGGTGAACAAGCTAAACCATACGTCATGGTAGTAATGAGCGAGCGTAGCATTCTCCGTCCTTCGCTAAACGATACTTTGGTACTGCGTGTGCTCTTCTGAAACTTAATGTCCTTCTCAATATTCTTTTCAATGTCCGTTCTGAACAGATAGCGATGCTGACGGAACGTAGACTTAGTACAAGTAAATCCCTATGAATAGGTGATTCAATGTGTAGTCGTGAATTGAGTAAAGATCCCTTGCAGTCCTCCCCAGAGCTATCGAATATAACTCGGCCTCGCGTGGTGGTGCTATCTGGTTCTCGCGGGATCCTTGTCTATGGTAGCAGACGGAATCAATTCTTCATAAATTCGAAATATTGTTATTTGAGTGCCGGAAATATTCGGAATTTCCGTTCGAGAGAAAAAAAGCGGCGTAGGGCTTGTGGCAATGTGGAACCCCATCGGTGGAGCAGAATCCATGAACGGATATTGGACGATGTACACCTCACATCATGTACACACTCCATCGCCTCTGCGGGTATGCGTTTGAACGAAGTACTGCTCAGCGGGATCACTAGCGTCAATGGTAGCGTTTCTTGGTTGAACTCGTTTCATGTCCATAAACGATCGAACTAAGGTATCCAGATCCTTGTAAGCATGATATGCTAGTGCGTGGGTGTGAACTTCACTACAGGGATGGTAGCAGATTCTAATGACCGAACCAAAATTAGTATGAAGTGCAATATTCTAAACCAAACTTTTGCGTTGTTCAGGGTGTATGCTCCAAAGTTGATCAGCTCCTAAAATCACGTTGATTTCGCCTGATTTCCTAAATGTAGGGTCCGCAATTCATCTGTTTCCACATCGGAGTGCTCGAATCCTCTGGTCGGGAATCGAGGAGGTTAAAGCATGCATAATCAAACCTATTACCGCGCTTGTGCGGGAGAGCAGCGTGAACGAGGCACGACCTCGAGTAATCCCAGCAGGGTTTCCATCTAGGCCAACCACCGGTATACAAGGATGCGTGCGCGGCAATCCGGTCCGTTGAATAAACGACTATTGGTTCCTCTAGTATCCTGCACCTTGACTCTTTGCCCCAGGAGGCTATAATAGAATCGTTGGCAATACGACTTGGCTGTTGGCCAAGAATCCTCTCTCCAATGAATGATGGCTGGCCATGGTAGGATCAGTATCAGCAGAATGTATGGGCGATCGTAGATTTGGGTTAGCAGATGTACTGACAGCAGCATTCGGAGTGGTGCGTATCTCCTTTGGATGGACAAGTTTGTGGTGCCTCGATTTGCACAGACGGCACTTTTTTGTGGAATTACAATACTTTACTTGATGCTATCAACTCGGGCAATTGAAGCACAAATTACCATCCATTGCTAACGTGCAACGATCTAAAACGTTCAGAGCTTTAAATTGTATGCACGCCCGAGACAGCATAAGCACTCACAAACAGACGTAGTTGGCACGTCAACATGATAAGAAACTGCACAACGTCTATTCAGCACGATTCACTGGAAGTAGCCCAAGCTTCCTTGCATTCAGAGCCTAGTTTTGAAAACAATATATGGATCAGCCACATATCGCGGTTGTCGCACTTCACCGCATGTAGACTGCGTATACTATCGTCTGCGGTGTCGACTATTATACGCAACTCGATTATGTTTGAATCTTTTGCAGTTTCAACGAAAGAAAGTTTTGAATGAATGACCGAGCAATCCGTGATTTTTTGTTACAACGGGTTTTGAGCCTCTCCCATGCGTCCTCATAGTTATCATTAGTAAAGGGAATATTTTAAATAAGTGACAAAGCTTCACCATCTAGTTAGGATTTCAAAAATTGGAATTTTTAACATTTGAAAAGACTGCTCTTCTTGTCGATTGAGCCTAGGAACAGGTCATTTAACTGACACCAATCCTTATATTTGGCGATCGCCAAATTAGCGTCAACCAATTCCTCTTCTTCCTTCCAGGACGAGGTCCTCAGAGAGCTCCATAAAGCGGTTAAAAGTTGCAACCAATCGTTCCAACTTGTGCTCCAGCTTTTGCACAGATGTGCATGACAAATTCCGAAGCCGCTGTAGGTGCGCATGTTAGTTCTGATTTGCACACACCACGCTGCTGAATAAGGCGATATACGTGGGCCTTCATGACGAACAGCGATCGATATCACTTGATATATTTCAAATAAATCAGACGCCGGTTCGAAGGACCAATTTTTGCAATGGCTATGAATAAGTAGACTGTTTAATTTTATATAGGGTTTATTTCAAATATAAATAGCGGGGGGTTCGATATGCGGTGGCATATGCGGGTTATTATTATTTTGTACATGCTTTAGATGCTAACTTTGTTTACTATAGAATATACTAATATAATGACCTGATATATGTATATATGTGTATTGTATGGTGTATTGTAGTATATAATGATATTTTTGATCACATATAAAAAAGTAGTATGCGCTAAAAACATATATATATATCATCCTTGAATATGGATTTTAATAAGTAACAATAATTATTCTGGTAATATAAGGCAAGCGTCTTCAAAAGGGTCGACTCTAAAAATGCTTAAGTTAAGGGTGGCGCGAGCATAAAAATTAAAACAAAGTTCAGAGAGCGCAAATTTCAGTTGTGCGCTCATACACACTTGCAAACACGCAAGGTACGTGAGAATGCATGAGCACACATACACTCTCAGGACTCGCTGGAACGGATACACACTTGCAAACACGCAAAGTACGTGAGAATGCATGTGCACACATACACTCTCACGACTGGCTCGGGCGCTGATTCCTGGTGGCATCAGTGATTTTGGTGCGGACAAAAATATGTATGAACTGTCCCATTTATATACTGTATGGTTACTGGCCATATTATACAGCTGACGATTATCGATTAGTTTATCGGAACAAGCAAAACATTTATTTCTGCGTATAACAGCAAAAAAATTCCTAAATAACAGCTCAAATACTAGTTAAGAGCTTCGAAAGTGCTTAAGTGCAAGAAATAAATTGTTTGAACATTGCAGTTTAATTTTCACTTTGCATGCTGTTACTCACAGCTCGTCAGTTATGTTAAATGAACAGGTGTTACATCTAAAGTGTCTTGATCTCCTTAAATCATGCACTTTCTGCAGTTATTTTGCTTCAAAACAAGTAATTAAAAAAAAATGAAGCAGTGTTTTTACAGCGGAAAATTTTTTTATTTTAAAAATAAAAAGTAAACGTTGTGGTTGAAAAAGTAAATCACAATAGTAAATGAGATCCGGAGCCTGCTTGATTTTTTTTTTTTTTTTAATTTTAGGGTTTTTTCACTTGGTGCGTTACCTAGTGATATCGGAGAAGACGCAGAGAAGCAGGTTTGGCGTTTACACTACATCCTCGTTGCTTCTTTGCGTCTTGGAAAGAGGAAGACAAATTTGTTAACAAATAAAATTATAAGGTGACGTTGTCCACTGCGGTGAGGACCCTCCGCGCTCTCTCGGCGATCAGTTATACAAGCGCTCTAAGACCATTGTAGATCCAATATACTCCAACGATACATATGGTTCCTCTTCCATTTTTCTTTCTACTCTATTCTATACCACAATTTGATAACATCATAAATCGTTAGACATTTTGATGTGACAATTAGTGAGCATAAATAACCGTTTGCGTGAGTTTTAGTATTTTCTTGTTTGAAGTTTTCTTTTGCCGGGAGCTTCTACCTCTGCCTTTACTTTAGGACGTTGATGTGCAATGACTGCACCATCAAGTGGCCCAAGCGACACCAGCCGATGGCTGTTACGCGCGGATCCCAGGCAAGAACGCAGCCCACCTCCCGCCCAACCGACCGAGGGGCGCTGCCGCATAACGCGCGACTCGTTTACCGAACCGATCGCGGACATGCAGGAAAGATAGGTGTTAGACTAGTGTTCGAGGAAAAGTAGAAGAAATCTAATTAAAGAAGCGAAGTAATTACTAGTTACGGGAAAGATATAAGAGTATCTGTAATTTAAGACTAGGAAGGGAGTTAGTGGTAGATACAATATGATAGAGGGAATTATAATCCGAGCATAGGACCCTAAATGGTTCATGCAAGGAGTAATTCGACCTACAAAGCGGAAGAAACAAGGGTGTATAGTTCCTAGTGCTTCTAATAGGAATAGTGAAGTTTATGCGGCTCAACAGGTCAGGGCTATCTACGTCACCCTTGATCAAGTTGTGCACAAAAATCACTCCAAGCATTTTCCTACGACTAGCTAAGGTTGGAAGGTTTATTAGGAGCAATCTATTAGAGTAGGACGGCAGTCTCACACCTGCATCCCAGCCGAGGCCTCGAAGAGCAAAAAGTAAAAAGTTTTTTTGAACTGATTCTATACGGTCCTGGTGTAAGTTGTACTGAGGGCACCATACACAAGAGCCGTCTAAAATCGGACGAACCAGAGAGGTGTAGAGAGTCTTTGTTATATAGGGGTCGTCAAATTCCTTTGACCACCTCTTTATAAACCCAAGCACGCCCATGGCCTTATTCACTTGGGATCTAATTTAACTTGGGATCTAATAGAACACCAAGATCATCAACCCGGGTAATTCTCTCAAGAGAACCACCACAAAGGGTTTAAAGAACCAGAAAGGCGCTGGAGCGATGAAAAGTCATTACTTTACATTTTGAAGCATTAAGATTTAACAAATTTGCACAACACCAAGACTGAAATCTATCGAGAACGGATTGCAACCTGGATTGGAAAGAAATGTCCTTATACTGGACACAGAGCTTAACATCATCCGCATACGTAAGTACTCAAGAGTATGTTAATACAGAAGGTAGGTCATTTATAAAGAGTGTAAAGAGTAAGGGCCTAGATGGCTGCCCTGTGGTATACCCGAAGTCGCCATAACTGGTGAGGACACGGAGTTTTTGAAAAGGACTCTTTGAGACTCAGAACATAGGTAGCTAGAGATCCATCTCAGGAGATTGGGCTGGAACTCTAGAAGGTCGAGCTCTTGTGCTAGAAGGGAGTGTTTTACAGAGTCGAACGCTTTACTAAAATCGGTGTTAATAATATCCGTCTGTAAATTACCTTAAAAGCCTTTAATTATAAAGGAGGTGAACTCTAATAAATTTGTAGTGGTTGATCTCCGCCATATAAATCCATGTTGAGATGGAGATATAAGTGATCTGCATAGGTGCTGCAGGTGCGGAGTTTTTTCACACTTTAGGAATAGCGGATAACTTAGATATACCTCTATAGTTAATTGCGTCAGACTTGCTACCTTTCTTATGGAGAGGAATTATATAGGACTCCTTCCATATCGGGGGAAAGCATAAAGAATTTATGGATAGGTTGAATAGTTTAAGCAACGGCCCACACAGAGACTCGGCACAGTACCTGAGTACACAGCCGGGAACTCCGTCCGGACCCGGTGAGAACACCGGCTTTACTGTTCGTAGATCATGAAGCAACGAGCTTTCATTTAGCAAAGGACTGAAAATGCCGTTCGACCTCGGTAAACCGTATGGATACGGCTGACCAGAGTAAACGTCTTGCGAATAGGTAGTTTGGAAAAAACGGGCAAAAAGATCGGCAATTGCCTGATCATTATCTGCCGACGTATTACGGAAGGACAGCGAGGATGGGTGTGCGGACGTTCTACGCTTACTGTTTACGAAGCTGTAGAACTGTTTGGGGTCCTTAGAAAAACGTATCCTGCATCGAAATAGGTAATTCTGATAGCATTGAGCGTTAAGAACTGAGAAGTTTGACCGAGCTATTACATAATGAGCAAGAGAAGAAGGAGAGCCAATTTCTTGAAATTTTTTATACAGTCTTGATTTTATGTTTTTAGATGGGATAGCTCCTTGGTAAACCAAGGGGGTTTTCTTGATCTAATCGGACAGGAAAGTGGGACACAAGAGACAAAAAGTGAGTCCAGTGCATCATAGAAAATGTTTGTGCCTGTCGTAACATCACTGCACAAATATAAAGCGGACCAATCAAAATCCCTAATGAGGTTATTAAGCTTCGTGAACTCGGCTTTCCGGAAGCAGCGGACACTTTGGGGTGGTTTACCCGACCGATCCAATACAGTTCGTCCGAGGTCGAACGACACTTCGAAAGTAGGATGGTAGGCATCTTCAGGTATAGTGAGCGGGGGGACTCGAGTTAACAACGCTAAGGTCGGATCCGTTACAAAGCACAAATCAAGAAATCGACCCAAGGAATTTTTAACATGGTTAACTTGAGACAGAGACAGGTCAATCAAGCCGTCAACAAAGTCATGACGTGCCATGGGCAGCAGACTATTAGACTCATTTGCCGAAGACCAAACAATTCCTGGCAAGTTGAAGTCACCAAGAACTATCAAGTGATCTTTGTCAGATAGCGAGGAAGAAATAGCGGTTAAGGCGGACAAATGCTGCTCGTAAATTGCGATATCCGAAGACGGTGGAATATACGAACAAGTTATGAAAATTGAGAAAGCGGGAAGAATCAGTCTTACACACAGAAATTCCAGTTCCTGCTGGATCTGGACTGTGAAAAGTTCCGACGTGAAGTTTGAGTCCACAGCGAGACGAGCGATCCTTTCTATAAGTTGTGTACCGACCTGCCAAAACTTCGGAACTAAGAATGTCCGGCTTTAGCCAGGTCTCGGTAAACACAATAACGTGGGATGCAAATGCGACACTATCCTGGAAAAGAATGCTGAGCTTACTACGCAAGCCTCGAACATTCTGATAGGTCACCAAAAGAGAGTTAGTTAGTTTTTTGGACGGGAGGTAGAGCGGGAAGACGACGAAGACGACGAAGGAGCACTGGTCTGATTTGTTGGCAGAGTTATTGGGGGCCTAGTCTTCTTCTTTGCCTTAAACTCCTTCACCACCAAATGCTCCGGCCAAAATTTGGCAGAACAGATGGTGTCAAAATGAGTTTGAGAGACACTTATTTTAAAGGAAGATATCTCCCTGGCGTAAGAAAAGTTAAATTTTTCCACCTTAAAATCAGCGGCTTTTATTTTGCTTCGGATATAAGCCGTCACATCATTAATTGTGGAATCAGGGGCAAGCCGCGAGACAAAAACTTGTCTCTTTGGTGGGATCCCCACCAATCTTGGCACCACAGGCCTATCACCTGTGATGGTAATACCCGGTGGTCCGGGACGTATATTAACTGGTGGGGTCGGAATTGAGGGGACCGCTAATGAGTTTGCGGACGTTACGGACACGGACGCTACAGACGACTTTGGCTGCATGCCCTCCGACGCGATAAATTCGGCTACCGAATTTCCATCGCCAGCAGCTGTCGTTGCCTTCGGAGTGGCAAACGAAATCAACTGCTGCACTGCTGCTGGAGTGGTCGGAGTCAGCTTGTCAGCATCGGCCGGCCGAGGGGCAGCTGGCATATGCAGATCCCGCGGAGTGACCTTTTTGCGCCTAGGAGACTCAGTCAGTAGTTTGAGGCCACTAAACTGAGACTCCATGGCTAGGAGCCGATCGTACTGCTCTTTGAAGCCCACGGTCAGCTCCCTAAAGCCCTTCCGGGTCTGCCTCATAAACGCTGCCATCTCCCTCTCAACCGGACGGCATGCCTCACAGCTATGTCTGAAAATAAACAAAATATATCTGATAAAGAGCTAATTTTTTTATCTGCGGTGGCGCAAAATGAAGTGAATCTGTTGAAGTGCATGGAAGTGTCTGGGCTCTCCTCAGAAAAGTTGCAGTTCGTTTTGCAACTGCAACGTCCTCCTCGCGTTTGGACCCTTGTTAGTAAAGTGCATATAATCTTCTATTTTCAATTAAATAATGTATTTTATGTATATGCAATAGCCACGATATGGTTAATTTTGGGAGGAAGATGTTGTAGAGAACTCCGATGCTTTAAGGAGAATTTACGCATGGAAAGGAGTATATTCAACATTCTGGCTAACCTGTTGCCTTATTTAAAAAAAAAGACACTCCATTTCGACTGACCAGAAGCCGAATCCTTAGAAGTACTAGAGCAACCAGAGCATAAGTTTGGCTGGGAAATTCTAGCACACGGGCCGAAACTATAAGGCATGCCTTAGCAAAACATTTCTTAAACTCTAATTCTGTCTAAATAAACATTGTGTTGTGTACTATTTAACCAAATATTTTTTTAATTGTTAAAACAATTTATTTCTTCCGATTTTCCAATAACTCCAAAATTTTATTTTGGAAATTGGCGGAGGCTTCTGCCGCTGCCTTCAACACCTCTAGTTTTTCCTCCTCTACCTCCAGCATTTTTTGGGCAATGTCTTCAATTTTCCGTCGTTTCGGTTGGGAACAGGATGACTCTCCAAAAGAGGTATTCACAGTCGATGAATTGCTTTAATCCGCATCAAAGTCCTGGACTTCTTCAATTATACTTGAAAAGTCTGAATAGAATGTATAGAATAAATTATTTATTTACAAATTTGTGTTTTATTTATTACCTGTGCTCTCAACTACGTCTACTGCCATTGCCTTGGACGTCTGAAATATGATAGAGATTCTTCCAAAGTGCTCCCATGTTGATGGAGCACCGCCTGAAGGACCCACTTTGGCTAGTTCACTCCTGAAAAATTATTTTAACAAGTAAATAGGAATTTAACCTTTATATGGAAACTTACCTGTACTTTCTTGTCAAATTGTCCATTTTATTTTTCACCTCCACGAATGTTGGACCAAACTCCTTCAAGGCAATCGCTATTTTCTTATATATGTGGGAGTTCCCCGAAAATCATCAATGTTTTCCTCCCACTGGTCGAGAAGGGATTGTATGGCAGCATGTGTCCACAAAAATCTTCGGTCTAGCGTAATAGTTGATTTTAACTGTTATTGTATGAATTATAGTGTTATATGTATGTATACATTTACCTTTTCCATCATAAGACATTCGCGGCAAATTTATATTTTCTGCTACAGCTGTTTTTTGTTGTTATTAGAGGTAATAGTTCCGCTGATAAGGCAGAAAAGTACGAAAATTGCTGTTATGCGCACAGAAATACCACAGAAATACCAAAACGCAGTTGCATCGGAAAACGACGCAACTTTTTGCCACCACTAGGGCCCTATGCTAAACCCATGTAAAAAAACTCTGTTCTGGGAAGACGCAAAGAATCAAGACGCAGCCTCAGTGTAAACGGCACCTTATAGCCTTTTTACACTACTGTTGAGTTATTGAGTTTCGGGCAAAACTCGAGTTTTGTTTACATGGGGAAGCATAGGGGACCTAGAGGTGGCAAAAAAGTTGAGTTTTGGTTGCGTTTAGTTGAGTTTGTCCAATTTTTCGAATATTTCAACCCTGATCTGCCTGTCGTGGAATTATCACCACTAGTTACAACAAAAATTGGCAGCCCAATATTTAAAATTTGGCGCGTAAGCAATATGGCTGGGGAAAAAGGTACGTACAATTGTTAAAACCAATACTTTAAACCAATTTTATTATTAAAAACCAAAACAATGTGGTCGATTTCTAAAATTCGGTCGAAAAGACTTAGCCAAACGCTAAATTGAATTATTATAAATAAATATAAATTAAATTATTATAAACAATTGCGAATTTAAAAAAGTTTAATTTTGGTACATATGTAATGTACATATACATATAGACAAAAATCAATATAGTTGCAATTGCAGCCGTGCCATTTCCCTGCGGAAATTTTCCTTCAAAAATGGATTCCAAGGTTATTTGCAATGTCCAAATGCGTTTCTTGGAAATTTGATCCAAATACTCCACAGTTGCTGCAAACATCGTCGCCAACTCCATACATTGCAGCGTTGTTATCTTATCTTGCTCTGCGACATAGAAAATCATTAACTCTTGTTCGTTAATATAATTAAAATGAAATAAAACAAAATTTATGTACACAACCACGTGCCAGCAGCCGAAACTCAATAACTCAATAACTCAACTTTGGCATAGTGTAAATCCAAATTCTGAGTTATTGAGTTACCTATCGATAAATGTGGTAACTCACTGTAGTGTAAAAAGGCTATTAGACAAAGCTAAAAATTTAATATACTGACTGACGAAATGACTGACATATCGCAAAAGTGTGCGCCATCGTTTTCGCAAATCGTAAGATTATTACCATTAAAAGCGGTTGCAAATGAGCTTGTGATTTCAAAGAGGAATTGCATATAACTAGTACATAAATACAGTTTTGTATGTGCGGGAAAATAATATAAACATATATTTTCGTTTTGCAAGTTTTTTGTAAGTATGTCAGCTAAGTATTGTAAGTATGTTGCACTGGATTTGCTGCTATCTGTTGTGCACTTAAATTGTGACTAGGCGGTTCAAGAGGCAAGCCACCCCCAATTACCCCATCAAGAAGACATCCTCAGAGGATAGGGCGGAGGCATTTGCATTAAATCTGGAGGATAAGGTCCGTGTGAAAGCTCAAATCCAAGAAAGTGCCAGGATATGATAACATTCACAATCAAGTCACCAAAGCCCTGCCCCATAGAGCTCTATTGTTCCCGCTTCTCATTTTCAACTCGTCACTGAGGCTTGGCTATTTCCCCAAGGTATGGGAAAGAGCCAGAATTGTACTGTTCCTTAAACCCAACAAAGCACCAGATAACATGAACAACTACAGGACAATAATTTTGCTCCCCAAGTTTACCAAGCTTTTAAAGCTATGTATTTTGAAAAGACTGCTGGACACAGAAATGATTAGGGAGGCAATACCCGATTTCCAGTTTGGCTTCAGGCTTCAACACGACACGCCTGAACAACTTCATCGTGTCACTGAAACCATTCTCCAATGCTTCGAGCGCAAGCTGTACATGGTGGCAGTGTACCTTGACATTTAACAAGTGTCTGACCGGGTATGGCATGATGGACTACTTTGTAAGATCAAACCAATGATCAACCCCCAAATGTTCATGCTGGTCAGAAGCATCCTAACCGAGAGAAGTTTCCGCGTGGCGCAGTGCCGCATTGCATCTTCATTCAAAACCACCCGGTCTGGAGTTCCACAAGAAAGTGTACTGGGGCCGCTTCTACACACTCTGTTCACACGTGACATGCCGAAGCCAGCAGACTTCAGACTACCTCGCAACCAAACACTCACAGTAGCTACATTTGCGGATGACACAGCAGTGATGGCAAGAGCAGAGTGTATTTACGAGGCAACAGACATTCTGCAAGAATTTCTAAAAAAAGTTCGAAAACTAGACCTGCAGGTGGAATATCAGCATCAACCCTGATCAATACGCAGTAGTAACGCACACCTTAAGGAGAAGAAGCTGCCTAGTAAACCAAGACAAGGAATACAAATACCTCGGCGTTACTTTAGATTCCCGGCTAACGTTCAGAAGCCATATTAAAAGTATTACCGATCAGCTGTTGGCAATGTCCTACAAAATGAACTGTATGCTAAGCCCCAAAAGCAAACTATCACTAAAGAACAAAGTGCACATTTACAAGGCAATCTTGGCACCAGTATGGACAAGTATGGACTGCAAGTTTACGGCATTGCGGCCAAGATACACATGCGAAGGATACAAACGTTCCAGAGCAAAACTCTTCGCAGGATCTCGGGTCTCTGCGAAATATGGACATTGCCAGAGACCTTGTTGTCCCCCTCATCGGCGATGTTATCAACGCTCAAGCCGAGAGATATATTTCTAAGCTCGGGACTCACCCTAACGCGCTAGCGAGGAGACTTGCCATAGCCTCACACCGACACCACCCTGTCGACCTGACAGACAGGACCATCTGAGAACTTATGCAAATAGTATAGTCACTTAGACATTAAGACCCTAACCCCACTAAAAACATGGATTTTACAAATCCTTTCCATTCCATCCTTCCTTCCATACTCTATTGTAAAAGTAGCTAATAATATTTTATTTTTACTATGTTGTGATATTAATTTAGTCATAGTAATGAAATACCACTCAAAAACAAAACAAAATAAAAACAACATCTTTTTTAATATTTTACGCTTATATTTATGCAATTGGAAATTTCTTTTCTTACGTCTTAATGTATTCAATTTGGTCTGATGAGCGCGAGAGGTGGCTGAAATGGGGCCTAGGTGAAGCCACCGGTGGCCCCCGGACGGGTCGTAAATTGCGAAAAGCAAAAAGGCACACTTAAGTAGGTAGGTCAGCTGTGAACAAGCTGGCGTCCTTATGGAGAGTACCGAAAATAAGCCACCGGTTGTTCGCAAAGTGGCTCACACACTCCCATCCCCTACACACCACCTACCCCCAACTGGCGGTAGTGGAATGGGCCTCGGCGGTGCTTTAACTTTACGATGGCCTCTCAATCAATGAGGCAGCGATTGCAGGAGACTCCGGAACTTTCTGCAAAGCAGTGCAGAGTACTGCCCATCGTCTTCTTCAGAAAGATATTCAATGAGAAAATGCTGATCGGAGTCCTCGACAAAGGCAGCGCGGAGCCAGTGCAAATGGGTGGAAGCGGCATTGTTCGACTGTTGCTTGGGCTAAGCTCATCGCTGTAGACTGGAGCGAGGTGTCCAGTAGCAATTGCAGACGTGCAACCCAGGACTACCAAGCACAGACTGGAAGGTAGTAAGGGTTAAAGTGACTAAACAGTGGCAGGGACCGACTAATCAGGCCGTGCTGGTCCTAAACAAAGAGCCGCTTGCCCTGATAGAGCTAGAGTTGAGCTGCATTTCGACTTCATCTCGGTCATCGTAAAGGTTTACAAGTCGAACGCAGCTGGCGAGGCTTGTTCTGTTGACAACCCAGTCGAGCAGGACGCTGCCTCGGAGATCGACGCCCAAGCCCAGCAAACTAGAGCCGTTCAAAGAAAGCTACTTGCCGGACACAAAGTTCATAGTCGACTTCGAGGAAATGTGTCGAGAAAACATTTCCGACGGACTCAGACTCCCAAGTGGAGAAACTTGAGGACTTCTCTAAAACTCCTTCAAATAAATCACCAATGTAAAGCAGCATTTGATGCCTTTACACTCCGCTTGGAAGCGAGCGAAGCCGATGTAGTCCTAATCCAGGAGCCTTGGACAGTGGGAGACAAAGTCTTTGGATTAGCGACGAAGAAGTAGTAGCTTAATTTAGCCCAAAAAGAAGGTAGGGTAAAAGAAGGTATTATAACAAAAAAAGAGGGTAAATTTCGTACCTACATTCTTGCCAGCAAGCACTATATACATATATCATTTTGCTCCATATTTTTAGCAGCGACGACAACATGGCCGTAAGCCTAGAGCTGCAGGAGACGCGTCTGAGACTGATGTCGTCTCCAAGTGACCTCGTTCGCAGTCTGGCCAGGGACAGCGAGAGTTTTAATATATGCCTACTAATAAGCTGTGACGCCAATATTCACCCCACCTAATGGGGGAGCTGGGATACTAATGCAAGGGGTGAGTCACTTTTCAGCTTTATCCTGGACTCTAACTTAGTACTTAGTAGAACGTGAACTAACTCTAGTGAGGAGTCACTACATATTCTACTAGACACCCACTTCCCTGGGTGCACTAACATCAAGCCGTCGCAACTCACTAGTGAATGCTCGAAAACTACGATGGATCACATCCCTACCAAACGGAACGTAAGCTGGGTAGTAAAAAGGTTCAATCCGTTCAAGTCGCTAGGTCTGGACCAGGTCATTCCATCCGAACTTCAAAAGTCCGGAGATTCGGCCATCAACAATAATGTATGATGTATGTATGTACAATGTATCTTAAGAAAGATATTAGCAGTGGGGAATATACGACAAGAGTGGCTTACGGCAAAAATAGTCTTCATCCCCAAAGTGGTAAAAGCCTCGCACTCAACTCCAAAGGACTTCAGGCCAATCAATCTATCGTCCTTTCTTCTCAAAACTTTTGAGAGACTTTTCGGGCTACACCTGAGGACAATCATAAGTCCTCAGATAAGCAAGCAAAACATGACTACCGGAAAGGTAAATCCACTGAAACGGTACTTCATGAAGTAATTTCAGAGGTACAGAAATCTCTACATCTCAAAGAATACTCCTTAATACATTTTTGCAACATCCTTAACAACGTCGTACCCGGTGCTATAACGAAAGCGCTGACTAACCTGGGGGTGGACTGATGATGCTCACTGATCAATTGCTCATATGCAGGATGGGATCATCGATGGGATCCAATAATACTTTACGTAGTTACAGTGTGGTGGCCGGCCCTATCAAAAAGGACGATCATCAAAGAACTAGGCAAGGTTGAGCGAACTGCAGCCCTATGATGCACTAAACACAAAACACTAAACACTTGAGCTTACAGGAAGAGAGCGGGCAGAAACGGCAGCAATACTTCTGAGAGACCCCGACCAATGGGCATCACAGCATATACATAGGTCACTCCTCGATAATAACACTACTTGACAAAATTCACCTTTTTTTCCGGTGTGGCCAAAAATTACCTTTTCTGATAGATTTGGAGATTTAAATTTTTTTTAAAGAATTATGGTTTTTTTCTGTTTTTAGTTTTTTAAGAATTTTTAAAAATTTGGTAATTGTTTTCAGAGATAGTGCTTCTATTTTTACATAATTTAAGTTTCCTATAACTCCTTGTATTCAATTTTAAGTTTTGAAACGCTGATAAATGCAGCTATAAATCCGACCCAGATACTTTGTAGCTGCAGCTTAACGTGGGGAAGATATTAAGCTTTCAAATGTGATTATTTTTTTCGGAATTTTGACTCTGAAAACTCAGGAAAAGTCGAAAAAAAAATATTTAATGGCTAACATTTTTAGTTTTAGATATACACATTAATTAGGCGTCGTTTAAAGTATCGTTTTTAAAAATCGATGGATAAACGGCCAAGTTGCAGCCGTTTGACCAAAACTTTTAGAAAGACGATAGGGGATAGACACAATGAGAGTGAAAGTGGAGACTGTGCTTAGTGATTGCTGCGGTGATGCAGCAGAAAAAGAATTGCACTAATTCAAATGCTCGATCGATTAGCAGCAGGCATCACGCAACGCACAAGGCTAAGAGGTCTGAGCGTAGCCTTTTGTATTTTATCTTGCACTCCATTAGAAAAAGAGCGCCGCAATGAACTTTTGTGCACTCATGGGTCCGCGAGCGAATAGCGTACATGAGAGAGAGAGGAAAAGGCCCTCTTAAGCGAATAGTTTTTCATTTCTTTTGCGTGAGCTCTTTTACTAATTACGCAATTGATTGGGTCTGATTACAAAAATAGTTACATCAAAGGTATTCATTTTTGTCAAATACATTACTGATTTACCGAAAAAAGCGCTGACATTGAGGTGCTGCGAAGTACTTGTATGAATTATTTAGGGAAAAAAATCTCTCGCTCTCTCTTTTTGGTTTCCCTGAACGACATTTTTTGTTTTTTTTTTCACTAGTTTGCATAGAAAGAGACGGAGATAAAAGAAAATGGTTAAATTAGCACTTAGAGTACGGACGGCTACTGACTGCTAATCTCTGGCGAAATTGGGATCGGGGTACACCTCGGGGTGCTCCACGGCACACCGCTAAGTGACCTGGATCAGTTTCCAGCGGCGTAGTGGCAGTCCACAAAGAAAAGTATGTTTCTTTTATTTTCGTCTCTGTTCTGATGAACTGGTGAGTTGGTTAGGGGGGCGGCCCCCCCCGCTGAGGCCACCGGACGGGTCGCAGGTTGCGGACAGCGAACGACCTGCCTCTGTAGGTAGGTCAGCTGCGAATAAGCGGGCATCCCTAGGGAGAGCACCGAAATAACCAGTTCCGGACAGCCAGCGGGTGTTCGCGAAATAGGAACACTGTTGATGCGCTTGTCATGCCGCCTCGTAAAAGACGCTCACAAAACCCCCTCTTTAAACAACACCTACCCAGATCCCAACTCCCACACTCATCTCACACCGGGCCGGACGAAGTGTGTTGATCGAACCGTGCTGAGAGTCAGCCTGGCTGGGGACCCGGTATACAAATTAGCCTAGTCGTTCACGGAGAGCTCAGGGATTTGGCAGCCCCCTGTTCTAATGATGCCTTACGCGGACAACGTGAATATCTGCCCAGACGGACCGCATCTTATTATTTATTTGTTATTTATCATTTAATTATTTAATCCTAGCATTTTATACTTATAAATAAGGGCGCTAGTCATAAAAAGTGTAACATTAACTTTTGACATTTAAATTACTAACATTAAGAAGTGACTACAATTACAATTACATACATACATTCGAACTTATGTATATACTAACATTTTAATAATATAATATTTAGTTTAGTCTTTGCAAATCGTGGGATTAAATATGGAGAACAATAAAAAACAAAACAAAAAAAAAACGATTCTTGCACTCCCCAATTGCCAACAGGGAGCAATTCCATTCAGGGAAAGGCAACGGCCAAAGACCCGTGACACAGCAGGTAAAACCTACGGGATCCCATCCTAGTCTTGGGGTGGGTGGCAAATAACCTCCCAAAGCTGATACCTTTTCAGAGTGGTTATGTAATCCTGTGGCTGCTCTGCCTGTTGGTAAGGCTGCGGGGGGTGAATTTCCATCGACTGGCGCCCACGACAAAACTTACACGTATGCCGACAGGAGTGCTGGCAATATACTCTGTCAACAAAACGCGAGCAAGATGTCCAGTCCAACCAACCAGTGGCTGGAAAAGTTTGACAGCCCCGCAACCGAAAAGGCAGCGCTCCCAGGAGACTCCTGGATCGGCTATAAAGCGCTCCAGACTGCTGCCGAATGTCTCATTCTTACAAATCGCCAATGAAAGGACGCTGATCGGCGTCTTAGACAAAGGCAGCGCGGACTACAAAATTCCCAGGAACCCGTGAAAGTGGCACTGGCCGACCGATGATGCGAGCTGCTGGAGGAACAGCCCGGCCCCCCTCCACTCTGTAAAGACATGGGTTGGTATATAATTATAGTGTATACAAATCATCGACAAACCAGTCGAGCAGGACGTTGCCTCGGAGATCAAAGCACCTGACGAGGAATTGCACTAAAGAATGCAACACGGTCTTCACGGCAGCATGCCCCTCGTGCAACCTGTTCGATATAAGTGCATACGCATCAAGCTTATCTCTGCACATTCTTAATTGTAGACGTTTTGTTGTTGCCAACTCTAGTGCGGTGCGCTTGCTCTCTCTGAACCGCTCTCTGTTTTTATCTACCCT
Source organism: Drosophila affinis (assembly GCA_037356375.1). Lineage (NCBI taxonomy): Eukaryota > Metazoa > Arthropoda > Insecta > Diptera > Drosophilidae > Drosophila > Drosophila affinis. Next base: position 23,076,904 of record JAZHFB010000003.1, read on the forward strand.
CAGCTTATCTGTTTTCATTCCAACACACACGCACTGCAGTGCCTCCGCTCTATGCTTCTCTCTCTGTGTTTTTACAGTTTGTGGTGCTCAAATAATCTTCCATTTTTTAACCTCTCGAAATGAAACGTATGTGTGACGACCCGTATGTGACGAAACAATTGTACATTTCGTTAGTGCGTCCGATATTGGAGTATTGTTCCTGTGTGTGGAGCCCACAGTATAAGGAGCAGCAAGCTATTCTCGAATCAGTTCAAAAACAATTTTTAATTTTCGCTCTTCGTAATTTACACTGGGACTATGGTAGTAACCTGCCACCTTACCGATCTAGGCTAAAACTTATTGACCTACCTTCGTTACATCATCGCAGAATATGCAATGGGGTAATGTTTGTGCACAAGCTCCTTCTCGGGATGGTGGACTCCCAAAGTCTCTTGAGTCAGATTGACTTTACGGTTCCCTCTCGTTCTACTCGTTCCTTTAGACCTATCAGATTACCCTTATTTAGGTCAAACTATGCCCAGCATGAACCTTTCAGGGTTTTATGCTATAATTAAAGGATATTATTTACCATATCATATCCCCTGAACTAACCCTTAAACATATAGCATTTAGTAATTACAACCACCTCAACTCTGCTAACCTGTAATTTTAATTTTTTAATTTTATTATAGCTTATCTTTAGTTCTCTCCCTAATTTATATAGCATTATTAGCAGAAAATTGTTAATTAAATAAATAAATTATAATATTATCGGCTCCCTGTGTCTCTCCGTTCACTTGCCGTTATTTTGACTGTTTTGTTAGTTCTTGAGTGCGAAATTGTGTAACACAAGCTTAAAGTAACTATCACTGCCCCACACCGACTTATACTTTGCCTTTCTTTTTTCTTGTTTTCATATATATTGTTTTTAGTATTATACAATGAGCTCCTCTTGTGCTAAACGCTGTGACGGTCACCGTTCGGTAACTACACGTCAAACGCAAACACTACTTTTCTGCTGGTTATGTGGCAACACGGTTCACCCTAGCTGTGCAAGTTTTCCTCAAATCGGGGGTCGCGTGGGCGATCTGCTCAGGACTCACTGCGGTCTAAACTGGACTTGTTGGGATTGCCGGAAAGTTGAAGCCGATATGAAACCCTTTATGAGACAGACTCATAATGAATTCGCTGCCGTCCACTCTGAATTCCGGAAATTCAGGATAAGTTTTCCTCAATGGAAACTCATTTTAAAAATATAAAAATTTTAAATGAGTCTCCAAAGAGAAGAAAGGTTACACCTAGTATGCCCAGTGTTCATTATTCTAATTCTCTTGCATTCAACGAGACACACGCTCCTTCTTTCAGCTCGTCAGCCTTGATCGACTTTGGCGCTTAGGAAATCGATGTACATGCATCTACATCAAAAAAGACGGCTGCCTCTTCACTTGCTGTTTCTCCTGTGCCCGTGTCTGCCAAGGATGATCAACTGGACGGTAATGATCATCCAGTGCCCGTGTTTGCCCAGGTTGTCTAACCGGACACTAATGATCATCCCGTTGTTGGCGTTTCTGTGCCCTCAAATGAAGCCGTCGATACTGCTGTCAGCATGGAAGTTGAGGTCGTTCCTTCCACACCGGCTCGCACTGGATCTTCAACCAGTTCTATCCCATCCGGACCTGCTCCTCGGGTAGAACCCGCCTCTGCCTCACCCATAAACCATGTGACCCCTCTTGACCGATCTACTCTATTCGCTGTCGCTCCTCTCAAATCTATGTATGTCTCGCGTCCTATGGAATCGGCTACAGATGTAATGATTCGAGATTATATCTTCGCTAAACTTAACTTAACTTAGCTCCTCTAGCATCGTTGTAACTAAATTTAGCTTCAAAGAAAATCGTAGTATTTCCTCTTTTAAAATGCTTGTCCCGGAGAAGTTTGTCAGGACTGTGTTAGAACCCTCTTTCTGGCCTGAAAATACTATCTGTCACATCTTCAATAGCCGATCTCGATCTTCGTAGTCCGCACCTCGTGTAGGAATCCTTCCAACAGCATCTACCGATTTACCATCTATGTCAAAAAATATATATATATATATATATATGGAAAAGATGGAAAAGAGTTGGGAAGTTAAGACGGAACGAACATGATTCCATCGATGAGTTCAACACTATTGAAATTATCGTAGTTAAAATTCGTCTGTGTTCTTTTAATTTATTCATCTCATGCTCTTACATCCCACCGTCCTCTGAATTTACAACTTATATGCGTCACGCTGCCCATCTCCAGTCCATTTTGTCTCAGCTTAGTGATTCTGATCGTCTTATTGTCCTCGGTGACTTTAATCTCCCTAATATCAATTGGTCTCCATCCAATGACTCTAACTTAATTTTCCCATGCAGCATGACTTCGTTGATTCTCTGTCCGATACATCGTTAGGCTAGGTAAATGGAATACGTAATAGCATGTGTAGGACCCTTAATCTTGTCTTCAATACCTATTCTTCGAGGACCACCTCTATCATTCCCTGAAGACCCATACCATCCCACAGTATTAATGGATTTCCCGTTGCCCTCTTCAGGCCCTATAAAGTCGTTCATTAAGCCTTCGAATATCTCCAGAATATTTCCAGGAAATTGAGTCTGCCACGAATGCATTCTAGAGCTCTATTTTTTCCATCTCTCCCATGCATGTTCCTTTAGTCACCCCCTCCATAAATCATTCTGGTCCTATCTGGTTCACCCCGAGATTAATAAATCTGAAGAATTTAAAATCCCGTATGTACAAGAAGTTTAAAAAATCCGGTTTGCAATCAGACCTTTCGAAGTACTCAATTGCAAAATCGAAATTATCCTTATTTAATACATTGTGCTACAATAGATACTTGACCAAATGCAAACTTAACTTTAAACGCGACCCTCAACAATTCTTCAGGTTTGTTTACTCTAAACGTAAATCTTCCTGATTTCTTTCTATCGTAGTTATGCTGATAAGGATTGTGATATTGCTGATCTGTTCGCTTTCTTTTTCCAGCATTGCTACTTTTTCCCTTCTATTAACCTTCCCTCTATCCTAGCCTCATCGAACGACTTTAGTAGCAGTTACTCATATCCTATCCCTTTAAATAGTTCTAGTTGGTTCCGAGCACAGTTCTTAAACTTTGTACAGAATCTCTTTGTGTGCCGCTCCTAAAACTTTTCAACTTATCTCTCGAGACTGGTGATTTTTCCACCGTCTGGAAAGAATACTATATAGTTCCCTTTCATAAAAAGGGATCTAAATCTGATGTCTCTAACTACCGCTGTATTTCTAGTTTATCTGCCATTCTTAAACTCTTCGAAAAAATCATCACTTCTCAGCTGCAACATTTTTGCAGTTCTGTATTCTTCGAATCACATCATGGATTCCTTGAACTTTACTCAGTTTCTAGTAAGCTCCTTGAATTTTTCACATTTGTAACTGCGGGATTTCTGGTCTGATGAGCGCGTGAGGTGGCTCAGAGGGGGCCTAGCTGAGGCTACCGGACGGGTCGCAGGTTGCGGATAGCGAAAGGCATACCCCTAAAAAAGGTAGGTTAGCAGCGAATAATCGGTTCTCTTTAGGGAGACCACCGAAAATAAGCAGTCCCGGACAGCCTGCGGGTGTTCGCGAAGCAGCAACACTGACGATGCGCTTGTGGTGCCGCCTCGTATAAGTAGCTCACACACTCCCCCTTCCCCACACACACTACCTACCCACATCCCACCCCCCACACTCACCTCACACCGGGCTGGGCTAAGGTGTCATTCGACCCGTGCCGAGAGTCAGCCTGTCTGGGGGCCCGGTCTAAAAACTAGCCCAGTCTCGAACGGAGAGCTCAGGGATTTGGCAGCCCCTGTTCTAATGATGCCTTACCCGGGCAACGTGGATCTCTGCCCGGGCTGACCGTTCCCTTTCTCTGCATCTCGTGGGATGTATAATGAATAACAAGCAATTAAAAAAACAAAAAACAACAAAAAAACAAACAGAGTCTGACAGTCCCCAAACGTCAACTGGGAGCAATCCCCCGCATGGGAAGGCATCGGCCCAAAGGCCCGGCCCGACCAGCTCAACAGCAGGACAGACCTGCAAAGCGGTTAGCGCTGGGGTGAACCCGAGTGGGTCCCATCCCGAATCTGGGGTGGGGGGCGGACCAGCTCCCAACACCAACACCGTGGAAAGGCAGCCAAGCAATATTGCGGCTGCCCGACCTTCTGGTAAGGTGGAGGGTGACGATTTGCCCTCAACCAGCGCCCAAGCTAGAAAGCATACGTATGCCGAAAGGAGGAGTGCAGGGCACATACTCCGTCGGCAAAATGCCAACACAGAGGTCAGTCCATCAGCAGACTGGCTCAAGAAGGTGGAGTGGGCCACATCGGTGCTCCCAAACTTCTCAATGGTCTCTCAACCAAAGAGACAACGGTCACAAGAAACACCCGGCCCGGTCGCGAAAAGGTCGAGGGTGGTGGCCAATATCTCCTTCGCGCAGATTGCCAAGGAGAGGACGCTAATTGGCGTCCTCGACAAAGGCAGCGCGGAGGGTAAGATCCCAAGGAGTAAATGGAAGTGGGTGGAGGCGGCACTTGCCGACCGCTGCTTCGAGTTGCTCGAGAAGGACCCAGGGCCACCTCCAGTCTGCAAAGACATGGGGTGGTACCAGGGCAGTATTAAAGTTGTTGCCTGCGATGACGAGCGCCTCGTGAAGCTATATAAAGCAGCGGTGGCGCAGATCGGAGAGGTCTACGCCGGGGCGAAGCTAGTCGCGGTAGACTGGAGCGAGGTGCCCAGTAGACCGAGGGCGAGATTATGGGTGCCGGCTACCTTTAAGGAGCCTGAGCGCATTCTCAAGATGTTGCAGAGGTGCAATCCGACACTTCCAACTCTTGTGGCATACGCGGATGACGTGGCAATCAGTTTCTCGGGGAAATACCCTCAAACACTGTGTGACCTTATGAGCGCTAAGCTCGCGAGACTGTCAGAATGGACAAAATCGCGAGGATTGGGAGTAAATCCCACTAAAACGGAACTCGTGCTATTCTCACGCAAGTACAAGATTCCGCCCCTCAACCCTCCCATACTAAATGGATGCAGGCTCTCCTTCAGCGACAGTGCTAGTTACCTAGGGTTGGTAATTGATAAGAAGCTGAACTGGAACCTGAACGTAAAGGACAGAGTAAAGAAGGCTACGATAGCCCTATACTCCTGTAAAAAAGCTATTGGCTTGAAGTGGGGCATGAACCCAAACGTAGTCCAATGGATATACCAAGCAATAGTAAGATCAATCTTACTCTATGGAGTTACAGTTTGGTGGCCGACCTTATCAAAAGGATCGACAGCCAAACAACTCGGCAAGGTTCAGCGAACCGCAGCCCTATGCATTAGTGGAGCATTACGCACCACCCCGAACGATGCACTAAACGCCATCCTAAATCTCCAAAGCCTCGAACTCGAGGGAAAAGAGAGGGCAGAAATGGCCGCGATACGTCTGAGAGACTCCGGACAATGGACGTCACATACCAGGGGTCACTCATCTATACTTGTCAGTAGTACCGTCCCATCGAAGACGGACTACTGCGTTCCAAGGGAACACACTGGTACTCCTTTCAATGTAATCATCCCTAGCAGAGACGGGTGGCTTGAGGGACCACCAGGCCAGGACACGGCCATAAGCATCTTTACAGATGGCTCGAAGCTGGATAACAAAGTTGGAGGAGGGATTTACTCCGAACAACTCGAAATCAGGCACTCCTTTATGCTCCCAGATCACTGCAGTGTGTTCCAAGCGGAAGTCATTGCGATCATGGAAGCACTGAAGCTCCTTCAAACAGCCACAACGGCTTCACTGGCAACAACAACTGTAAACATTTACAGCGACAGCCAAGCTGCGATCAAATCACTTCACGCGATTTCCTCGAACTCGGCCACAGTGGCAAATTGCCGCAAATCTCTTCACGAGATGGCCCAACAATTTGCCATCAGCCTTATTTGGGTCCCGGGTCACCGGGATATTGAGGGAAACTGCAAGGCAGACGAGCTGGCCAGATCTGGTACCACAATACCCCTTCTCCAACAGAAGGAGGATATTTGTATGCCAATGGCCACCTGTAGGCTTATCATAAAAGAGCTATATAAGCGACGAGCAGACAATGCGTGGCGGTCAGCACCACTATGTCGCATATCCAGGCAAACATGGCCTACCATTGACAGGAAACGCACACTAGAGCTTTGTAAGCTCGGCAGGAAAAGGTGCAGCGTTGTCATCCGCTCCCTCACGGGGCACTGGCTGGTAGGCTCCCATGCCAATAGGCTGGGAGCCCCATACAATGATTTCTGCTGTAGCTGTAGAGACGAGGAGGAGGAGGAAACGGTGGAACACCTGTTCTGCTCCTGTCCGGCTCTCAGTAGGAGAAGGCTACAATACCTGGGCATGCCGTATGTCTCAGACATTTCAGAAATGTCCAAAATCTGTCCCAGAAAAATTGCAAACTTCGTAAGAGCGTCAGGATGGGATAACTGCTGATATGTTCGGGTTTCATGAGATGGCTAAAGGGGAACACCTCCCGCGGTATTACAACGGGCCGAAACCGGCCCAAGTGTGACTGGCTCCTGTGGAGCTTGACAGCCGCCTTAACCTAACCTAACCTAACTGCGGGATTCGCTAAACAGTGTCAAACTGATGTCGTTTATACTAACTTTAGTAAACCATTCGACTCCGTTAATCACAATGTTTTTATCCATAAACTGTCTGTGCTGGGGTTTCCGACTATGCTTCTTTACTGGACTAATTCTTACCTTTGTAATCGTTCTCAATCTGGTCTGATGAGTATGTGAGACAGCTCAGGGGGGGCCTAGCTGAGGTCACCGGACGGGTCGCAGATTGCGGATAGCGAATGACCTAACTTTGAAGGTAGGCCAACTGCGAATAAGCGGTTATCTCTAGGGAAAGAACCGAAATAAAAAGTCCCGGACAGCCGGCGGGTGTTCGCGAAGTAACAACACTGACGATATGCTTGTGGTGCCGCCTCGTTTAAGTAGCTCACACAACACCCTACCCGGTGTAAAAACTAGCCCAGTCGTTAATGGAGAGCTTAGGAATTTCTCAGCCCATTATTTTAATGATGCCCTATCCGGAAAACGTGAATCTCTGCACGGACGGACCGCCCTTTCTTTGAAAATAGTGGGTTCAAATATGGCATACAAAAAAAATAAAAACAGGGGTGAGTTGCCATCGACTAGCGCCCAAGCCAAAGCCAAGCCAAGAGGAGGAGTGCTGAAAAACACAAGCATGATGTCCAGCCCGACCGACCAGTGGCTGGAAAAAGGTCTAGTGGGGTGCTGCCCAACTTCGACAAAGAGGCACCGAAAAGAGTTGCACGCCCGAAGACGACAGCCCCGCAACCGAAACGGCAGCGCTCACAAGAGACTCCTGGACCAGCTCCAAAGCGCTCCAGAGTGTTGCCGAATGTGTCATTCGCGCAGATCGCCAAGGAAAGGACGCTGATCGGCGTCCTGAACAAAGGTAGCGTAGACTCGAAGATTCTCAGGAACCAGTGGAAGTGGGTGCTGGATTAGCAACCCGGCGTTATGGAGTTATGGAGTTACAGTGTGGTTGCCGGCCTTATCAAAAAAGTCCATCACCAGACATCCTGGCAGAGTTCAATGAACTGCCACCCCTTGCATCAGTGAAGCTCTTCGCACCACTATAAAAGATGCAATAGATTCCATTCTTTACCTCCAAAGCCTTATCCTCGCAGGAAAAGAGCGGGCAGAGATGGCAGCAATACGTCTGAGAGACTCCGACCAATGGGCACCACAGCACCTAGGTCACTCTTCAAAACTAAGCAGCAGTGAAAACGGACTACGGTGTTCCAAGGGAATACACAGACACCCCTTTCAATGTAATCATCCCTCACAAATACGAGTGGAGAGAGGGACCCCCAGGCACAGAGGGATCATAAAGATTTTTACAAATGGATCACAGCTGAACAAAAGGGTCGGAAGAGGAATCTACTCCAAACAGCTAAGCATTAGGCACTCCTTTCGACTCCAAGATCACTGTAGCGTCTTCCAAGCGGAGGTCATTGCAATCAAGGAAGCACTGAACTGCCTTCAAGAAGCTCCCGCCATGGTAACTCGCGTAAATATATATAGTGACAGCCAAGCTGCGATCAAATCGCTTACCGTTTACCATCGTCCACCGATGCAGATTGCCGCAAATCTCTTCACGAGGTAGCTCAGCAATTTGTTATCAGCCTTATATGGGTCACGAACCACCGGGACATCAAAGGCAACTGTATTGCAGACGAGCTGGCCAGATCTGGCACTACAATCCCCCTTCTTAAAAAAAAAGGAAGATACTCGTATACCGATGGCCACATGTAGGCTCATAATAAAAACGCAATATAAGTGACTAATAGACAAAAGGTGGTAATCAGTACAACGTTGTCGAATAACTCGGCAAACATGGCCGAACATAGACAGCAAACGCAGCTCTGAGCTATGCAAGCTCGGCAAACGAAGGTGCGGCGTAGTCATACGTTCCCTAACAGGACACTGGCTAATAGGTACCCACGCAAACAGACTGTGCGCCCCACGTAATGACTTTTGCCGAAGCTGTAGAGGCGAGAATGAGGAGGAAATGGTGGATCTTTTGTTCTACTCATGTCTTGAACTAAGCAGAAGAAGGCTACAACACGTGGGCTTTCCTTTCATAGCAGACATTTCGGAAATGTCCAGCATGTGTCCCAGAAAGAGCATGTGTCCCATTAGGTCTCACAACGCGGAAACAGGGGAGATTCCTTGCGGTACTACCCTGCGGAAAACGCCCTAAATGTGCTGGGCTCCCAATGAGCCTGGCAACCACTATCACCTAACCTAACCTAACCTTTATTTCTGTCTAATTCAAACCGAATCGGCAGAAAACTCCGACCGATCTCGACTGGCTTTTTCGGGCTGGGCGCTGGGAATTTGCCTCGCAGTTCTATGGGGAGCAGAGCTCTCTCGTCAGGAGTGGCCACTCAGATGCGAAGGGAAATTGGCTGTCGCGAGCTTTCGTCTCCGGTCAACGACCCCGGCACCATATGGGAATATGAAAGGGCCAAAGATCAGGTGAATTCCCAAATAATGGAAACGCCCTGGCAAAACTACCCGGGCATGCAGACATGAACGCCGCAGAGAACTTACCAACTGATTACCAACTGGTAATCTGATCTGATCCAGATTTAACACTCTGATAGAAATCTCTATTTCATTCTTTATGATTCTGCGTTTTTAGTTTTTTTCGAATCTTAAAAAGTGTATATGCCACAGATTTTTGTTCTTTGTGCGGGCGATGGGGACGGGGCGAAATTTTGAAATACACTTGGTGTAGTGTGATAACACAGGAGACTGGATACTCTAGCTTGGTTGCTCTAGCTTTAATAGTCTCTAAGATATAGGCGCTAGTGAATACGGACCGACAGACATGGCTATATCAACGCGGCTATTGATGCTGATCGAGAGTATATATACTTTATGGGGTCGGAAACGCTTTTTTCTGGGCGTTACACACATCCACTATCATCACAAAAATAATATACCCCTATATTCTTCGAGTACCGGGTATTAAAAAACACAAGAAAAAGGCAAACAAATAGACGGCTGTCAAGTGGGTTAAGCATTGGTGTTTCCACTTCGCGCGCCCAACATGCTTGTGGTTAAACTCCAAACGTTCGTTTTGGCCACCCTCTGCTGGAATGGCTGTGGCGGATCTAATCTTTGGTCAAGGCCACTCGCTCCCCTCTCAATTAATTTAAGCCTTCATGTTTTTCATTTCAGACCCCTATTACACTATTTTACAAGTAGCATCATTACTCAATGCAAGGGTACACCAATACGTTTAACCAACAATAATGAACAAATAACTAAATAAATCAGTTTATTCATATAAATGCGTTAGGGAATTCACGGGGTTACCCTTACCGCTGCGGTGGTGATGGGATAGGTGTAATGTGGGAGGTTAAATTTTGTTGATTTAAAGTGGGACCTACCGAGCTAGCCTACCAGGATCTCTTCTTAAGTGCTCTTGATTCCGTGACCCCGCGTCGCACACAAAGCACTTTACAGCCGATAAGCTGTTGTCGGCAATCACAAACAAACACTCGGGCATTACGTTAATATACTTAAATACCTAAAAATTTTAAGTTGAACGCATAAAAGACAACACTAAGAACAAAACAATAGTGTGGCTTCTATTTTCATTATTTGATTTGGCCGTCGGGGCCGCTGAATGCAGCCGGTCAGACCGAAATAGTAGTACTTATCAGTTGTAACCATCTAGGGAGAATATTGGGACGAATCGTGTAGCTAACGCATTTGCGCTCAGGCTTCCATCCATATTCCTATACTGAGTCGAAGGTATCCGAGCGGGGCGGGACCCTATGTTTCCCTTAGCTCTTTCGGGGTGGGGTGGGTTTTGCTAGGACCTGGACTCTCGCCTACATAATCTTAATTAAGGATCCCTGCTGATACTACAATGGGAGCTAAACTCCCAAAACAAAACAATCAAATTCGGTGAAGCAAGTTCAACCAAAACGGCGGATATTTAAGGGTGCATTTCCCAAACAGTTTCGAAGTATTGGCGTGGTCTAAAGGTGTAAGTCGACCAACTCGTTCTTTACCCTCCCTACCTGGATATTCAATATACGATTTTCCGAATATCCCCTAGTACAATGGCTATCTCCTAGTTCATCAGGTCACCGTTAAAAAAAATTGTCTAGTTACTCATTCCGGAATAAATAGATGGCAAGTTCATATAAATTCACTGTATTTCTTCGTAAACATTTTGGTTTCCTAAGCTAAAGTAAAAATATTCAAGGAAAAAAAATTACATGGCTACAAAATTTATGCTTAAAAAAATTACAAAAAGAAAAAGGTAATATCAAAAATTAAGGAAAGTTATGAAGGCAAAAATGTGGGAAAATACTGGTTCAAATCATTTCCCGGATCATTTTTATAAGATCGGTCGAAATGTCTGGTGACTAATTTTTTCTTTAGTTAGGACAAATGCAATACAATATTAATTCGAGCGACTCACATACCAAAACTGTCCAACGGTGAAAGGCCTTCCAACGGTGTTGATGTTGTGGATAAGCTTTGGGAAAATAAAATGATTATAGAGGGGTACAACGATTGATTTTAACCATTTCAGCACTTTCATTTTCCGACAAATTTTCCTCAAACTATATTGTATGTAAGTCTTAAAACTTGCACGCAGGCAAAAGATTGAATTAGAACCAACAGATTACTGGAAAATTTAAGAAATTTCTACTAATCACAAAAATTAAATCAAACAATGAAGAAATTAAGGGAAAATCCGTTTCGGTGATCGAGCACCATAGGGCGATCGGTCAGCGAATCAATTTGCCATTTTGTTTGTGGAGCGCCACTGCACAATCGTTTAGTGCGGTAACTTCCCGTTTTGTTTGTGGAGCGCCACGGTGCTGGCTGCAGTACAGGTGCTCTAGAGTGCTCTGGCTTTGAATTTTGCCTTCTGTTCCAGACCAGTGCAGAATGATGGACTAGCGGCTTGCAGGTTGCCACTAAATCAAAGGGTGGAGGTGCTTAGCGATTTGTGGGTGCTAGTGCGTGGGTTGGTGTGAATTGGTGTGCTCCGCTAGCGATGTATGCGTGTGGGTGCTGCACTGGCCACCCAAAGACACAAATAAGAAGCGTAGACGAAAAGATCAGCCCACCCCCGAGAATCCGTAGTTGCCGCTTGGCAAGATGCGTACAGCAGAGTTGGAAATGCTTAGATCGCGGGGCGTGGGCGATAGCCAAGAAAGTCGATGTGCACTCTGCCGAAAAGAAAATGCCGTTGAATAAACGAAAATTACCGAAATATTTTATTGTTTATTGTTTATTTTGTTTAAAGTTTAACAATGTACAGTTAAACTATAAGGGTAAAATTACATATCAAATAATTAAACTAAAGGGCCAAAGCCAATACTCAGACCCGGTGGGGCTGATTATCGGCTCAGTAGCCGATAAGATCCCACCAACAGCCAACTTAATTAAATTAAGTTATTGATTAAGATAAATTTGACCATATTAGAACTAGTATCAAAGGAAAACAGATGGAAAAATTGGTTATAGTTACGGCAAAGGCTACGGAAAGATTCATAATCCGAGTAGTTAGAAAGACAGAGTTGGAGATGAAGAGGGAAGTAATGCCTAGTCGGGCGGAAAGGAACAGCAATACTAATAAGGTTGATGAGTGCAGTCGATTCGACCTCACCAGAGAGAAGCTTATGGAGGAAGAGAACTCCTTGGCAGGTTCTACGGGATTTAAGAGAGTGGAGATTAATTAGGCGCAACCTACTTTCATAAGAAGGGAGATGGATCGAAGGGTCCCAATTGAGTCCCCGGAGGGCAAAGATGAGGAACTGTTTTTGTACTGATTCAAGCATATCCTGAAATTTTTGGTAATGAGGAGACCAGACACAAGAACCATATTCCATGATAGGCCGGACCAGAGAAACATACAGAAGTTTTGTAGTATACGGGTCTGTAAATTCCTTAGACCATCTTTTGACAAATCCAAGGACTCCTTTGGCTTTGTTAGAGATAGTAGAGATATGAGAGTTGAAACATAGATTAGGTACAAAGGTAATGCCCAAGTCGTTAACTTTGAAAAGGCGTTGAAGGATAGAGTTATTGATAGAGTACTCGAAAAGGAATGGCTTATTGCGGTGAAAAGTCATTATATAGCATTTAGAAATGTTAAGAGGTAGAATGTTGATTAGGCACCAGTTGTTAAGGGCATCAAGATCAGATTGCAAAGATAGTGGGGACAAGGGGTCACTGTAGGAAAAACATAGCTTAACGTCATCAGCATACATTAGGATACGGGAATGAGATAACATTTGTGGAAGATAGTTAATAAATAGGTTAAATAGCAAGGGACCCAGATGGCTACCTTGAGGAACCCCCGATGAGACAATAACAGGTTTAGAGAGAGAGGAGTTAAAGCAGACACGCTGAGAGCGGTTACAAGGGTAGGAATTAGTCCAATATAGAAGCTTAGTCGGAAACCCTAGAAGAGACAGTTTATGAATAAGTAGATTATGATTAACAGAGTCGAAGGCTTTACTAAAGTCAGTATAAACGACATCAGTTTGGCACTGTTTAGCAAAACCCGAAGTTACGAAGGTGGAAAATTCAAGGAGATTAGTGGAAACTGAGCGACGTTTAATAAATCCATGCTGAGATTCAGAGAATACAGAACTACAAAAATGTTGCAGCTGAGAAGTGATTATTTTTTCAAAGAGTTTAGGAATGGCAGATAAATTGGAAATACAGCGGTAGTTAGAGACATCAGATTTAGATCCCTTCTTATGAAAGGGTACTATAAAAGATTCTTTCCAGACGGTGGGAAAGTCACCAGTCTTGAGAGACAAGTTGAAAAGTTTTAGGAGAGGCACACAAAGAGATTCAGCACAAAGTTTTAGAACAGCACTCGGAACCGAGTCTGGCCCAGTGGAGAACGAAAACTTGCACGATTTTAAATTTGTTAGGAGACCATCATAGTCGATGAAGGGGTGAAGGATACAGTTGGAACTATTTATAGGAATAGGATAAGAGTAACTACTACTAAAGTCGTTCGATGAGGCTAGGATAGAGGGAAAGTTAATAGAAGGGACAGAGTAGCAACGTTGGAAGAAGGAAGCGAACAGATCAGCAATATCACAATCCTTATCGGCATAACTACCATTTAAATGTAGAGAAGAAGGAAATCGGGAAGATTTACGTTTAGAATTAACAAACCTGAAGAATTGTTTAGGGTCACGTTTAAAGTTAAGCTTGCATTGGGTCAAGTATCTGTTGTAGCACAATGTATTAAATAAGGAAAATTTCGATTTTGCAATTGAGTATTTCGAAAAGTCTGATTGCAAACCGAATTTTTTAAACTTCTTGTACATACGGGATTTTAAATTCTTCAGATTTAATTATCTCGGGTTGAACCAGACTGGACCAGAAAGATTTCTGGAGGGGATGACTAAAGGAACATGCATGGGAAAGATGGAAAAAATAGAGCTATAGAATGCATTCGTGGCAGACTCAATTTCCTGGAAATCGTCAAGGAATGACCAATCTATCTGAGATAGGGCAGTATTCAAGGAGAGGAAATCAGCCTTCTTGAAGCAATAAATATTTGAAGGCTTAATAAACGACTGTATAGGGCTTGAAGATGGTAACAAGAAATCAATTGAAAGTGTGGGATGGTATGGATCTTCGGGGAATGATAGAGGTGATCCTTGACAAACCAAAGTGCTCGAGGCGTCGGTAGTGAAGACGAGATCAAGGGTCCTACACATGCTATTGCGTATGCCATTTACCTGGCCTAACGATGTATCGGACAGAGAATCAACAAAGTCATGCTGCATAGATGGAAACATTAAGTTTGAGTCTTTGGATGGGGACAAAGTGACATTAGGGAGATTAAAGTCACCGAGGACAATAAGACGATCAGAATCACCAAGCTGAGACGAAACGGACTGGATATGGGCAGCGTGACGCATATAAGTTGTAAATTCAGAGGACGGTGGGATGTAAGAGCATGATATGAATAAATTAAAAGAACACAGACGAATTTTAACAACGATAATTTCAATGGTGTTGAGCTCATCGATGGAAAAGAGTTGGGAAGTTAAGTCGGAACGAACAGCAATTAGGACGCCGCCACCTCGAGATGGTCGATCAGATCTATATATGTTAAAATTATCTACAAAAATCTCGGAGTCCGAGATTGAGGAATTGAGCTATGTTTCAGAGAAGGCGATAATGTCAAAATCAAAAGTTGCACTATCAGCATGTAGTTTGGTGAGCTTACTGCACAGGCCACGTACATTCTGATAAGTGATCCTTAGAGGTGGGGAAGAATTCAGTTTTTTGAAGTGGATGGAAGATCAGTAGAAGGAGTTGGAAGGATTCCTACCCGAGGAGCGGGTTGCGAAGACCGTGATCGACTATTGAAAATATGACAGATAGTGTGCTCTGGCCAGAAAGAGGGTTCCAACACAGTCTTAACAAACTTCTCCGGAACAAGAATTTTAAAGGAGGAAATACTACGTTTTTCTTTACAAGAAAATTTAGTAACTACTATGTCAGAGGAGCTATTAATGTTTAATTTAGAGAAAATATACTCTCGAACCATAGCATCCGTAGCCGATTCCATAAGACGTGAGACGAAAATAGATTTTAGAGGAGCGACAGCGTAAAGAGTAGATCGGTCAAGAGGGGTCACATGGTTTAAGGGTGAGGCAGAGGCGGGTTCTACCCGAGGAGCAGATGTGATAGCGCTGGCTGAGGAGCCAGTGCGAGCGGGTGGGGAAGGAACTACTTCGACTTCCATGCTGACAGCAGTATCAACTTCCGTAGGGGGAACAGTGATGCAGACATCTGTATGACCGTAACTGCCCGGTTGGACAGCCTGGGCAATCACAGGCACTGGATGAGCAATACTATCGGGTTGGACATCCTTGGCAGACACAGGCACAGGTGAACAGCCGACATGTGACGAGCCAGCCGCCTTTTTCGATGTAGATGCATGTACATCGATTACCTTGGCGCCAAAGTCGATCAATGCTGGCGAACTGATAGGCGGAACATCAGAGTCTTTAGCTGCAAGAGAATTAGAAGTGTGAACACTGGGCAAACTAGGTAAAACCTTTTTTCGCTTTGGAGACTCATTTAAAATTTTAAGATTTTTGAAATGAGCTTCCATTGAGGTAAACTTATCCTGCAATTTCCGAAATTCCGAGTGGACAGCAGCGAATTCGTTATGAGTCTGTCTCATAAATGTTCGCATATCGGCTTCAACTGTCCTGCAATCCCAACAAGTCCAGTTGAGACCGCAGCGGGTCTTAATTAGATCGACAACGCGACCGCCGATCTGACTAAAACCGGCGCAGCCAATGTGAGCCGTGTTGTCACACAACCAGCAGAAAATAAATGTTTGATGTGTAGCTACCGAACGGATACCGTCGCAGCGTTTAGCACAACAGGTGGTCATTGTTTGATATTAGAAACAATAAATATGTAAGAAAAAAAGAAAAAAGAGAGGTAAAATATAAGTCGGTGTGGGGCACAGAGTAGTAATTTTAGCTTGTGTTACACAATTGCGCGCGCAAGAACGAACAGAACAATCACAATAACGGAAAGTGTGCGGAGAGACAGATAACAGATAAGAGGAGGGTGGATAAAAACAGAGAGCGGTACAGAGAGAGCAAGCGCACCGCACTAGAATAGGCAACAACAAAACTGCTGCGATTAAGAAAGTGCAGAGAAGTTAAGAATTCACAATAGGAATTGAAAATTGAAAATAAATACACAAAAGTAACAAAATTTGAGAAAAGAATACAAATAACACCGAGAAAAACAGAATTCGGCAGGCCCGGTATATGTATGTATGTTAATGTGTATGAAAAATAAACAGATGATAGACAAAGTAGTAGTATAAAATTAGACAGCGGCTCAGGGAGAGTGCAGCATACAATGCATATAGCAACAACAAATCAGCTGAGCATAAGAACGAGTGGGGCTAGAAAGAATGCGCAAAAATTGCAAAATTGCAATTGCAATTGGAATTAACTGCACAAATGCACGATAAAAGAATAAACACGGATAGTAATTAGTTGCACGATCAGTTTAAAACACAGTAAGCGAATTTACAACACAATTACTTTCCTTTGATCACAAAAATAAAATTATTTAGGCGGAGCGAGGTGAAGACACAACTGCCAGCAACGATAGTCGATATCGATATGATATTTGGTAGCACCAATACCTTTTCTTGTGTCGAATCCAGTGAAACAATTGTTTGATCACTCGGATCGGTTTAAATGCAACTATCTTTTATAGACCGGCATTCCAGAGCTTTCTCTCTGCAACCCTTCTGAGAGAGGGAGAGAGTGACAGATGACGGACGGTGATTGCAGAAGCCCTGAACGAGCTTTTCTAAGCTGCACTACAGCTGGTGGAACTAGATCATCTAGCGCCCTCTACATCTCAGAAAACCGATATGCATTTCCATCGCAGCGACTATAAAATATCGCAGCTGAATTGCGAGGGAAATTTAAATTCATTCTTGCTGATCTTAACGGACCGAAGGGCGCCCGTTACACAGTGTCTCGGTTCCAAGAGTCTTTCGTGTATATGAGCGTTGCTATGTATATGGCTTTGGCGGGTGGGACGCTAGGATGACGGTGGCAAGGACGTATGCAGCGCTCTGGCAATGCCGCGATATGGCTTCTTCAGAGACATGGCTGCCGCAAAGGAACCCGAAGAATGGCCTGTTGCCTAATTCACACACACATATGGAACAAACTCACTGGGATTCTCGCTGGAAGTTCCGAGAGATCTTCTCTAGGAAATAAAAGAAGGTGCTCTCAAGTAGATTCCAAGCCGATCTTCTCCAGGAAATGTGTACTCCTATCAGCCCTGTGGAAACTTCCTCTGGCCCGTCCTCTCGGTGATCTGCCTGGCCAAGCTATTGACGAAAACAAGCCGTTGTCACACATATATCTCCTTTTTAGTTAAACAGCCTCGAAGCTAGACATTAATATTTGAACTTGGTTCTATCACAAAAAAAAAATTTGATGGGCTATACAGGATCGCACTAGCCTCCGCACAATGTTACAAAAATCGAGAATTCACGTTTTTTGTAAATTTTCACTCCTATTTATCACTTTAGGACCTCACTAATACCTCTATCTAAATTTATTCTCTTTCTTACATTTATTCCAGTAACGGATTCTATCTCTGCTTCCCCCGATATCATCCTAACGTATGGAGCCTCTCTGGGGACCCGATAGATGGCGTTTAGCCTCCAGCCCTGAAATACCTATCGCTCCGGTGGGGCTGGAAAACCACCACGAGTATGTTGACAGAACCAGGAAGAACAACATATGCGTGAGCATGACCACCGGATTAGGCACCATTCTTGAACGACTGTCGGCGTTCCTCACATCTGTCTGCCACGCCTAAAGTAGGCCACACCCACACCTAACTACAGCCTCAGGTCTTTGGCGTGGTACACTCCTATGGGACGTCTATTAAGGTTCTCCAGAGCTTATGCGTTCTTTCCCACTGGCTTCGCCCCTTGGCTCACAAGAACTTCCGTGCGAACTTGGCATTGAAGCCTTTTCCAAAGTCACTAAGGACGAAATTGCACGAGAGCACCTCTTGTCCCGGCTTCGCGTAAGAAACCTGAGCTCGCTGGTTGTACCTTACACTGCTACGCTCGTGAGCCTGATGGAGACTAGCGCGAATCTTCTCCTGGATGAGTTGTCGCTTGTCCTGACTCTTCAGCAGGGTTATGTCATACTCGCCAACGCAAGTAACCGCAACCGCTTTGTCAGCTTGTAGCATGACCCATGCAAATACATTTGCTCCTAATGACCAGTTGCATCTCGCCAGATGCTCATCCCAGTCTCGTTGGTCGTCTTCCAGTTAAGTACGATTTACCCGCTCGGCTGCGTTACCCTGCGGAGAGTATACTGGAGTCCTCATATGAATGACTTCGAATGCCTCAATCATCTCCCTGAATGTTTGGGAGATGAACTGCGCTCCATTGTCTGAGGAAATCACTTCTGAAATTTATAAAAAACCTCATGGACGAGAAAGCTCACAACTTCCTTCGCTGTGTCCGCTCCCATGGTATTCAAGAACGTTAACTTCGAGAAATGGTCAGCCACAATGAATGTCCAGGCATTCTTTGATAGCGGATATTTGCCCAGAAAGTCTATATATAGCTTTTTGAATGGTCGCTCCGTGACCACCTCTTGCCCAATACCAACCTGCATTCGATAGTTGTGCGCCTTCGACTGCTTCCAAACAGAACACTGCTGGATTTAATCGCTATAATCACCTCTATAGCCATGTTCGGCCAGTAAAACTGCCTGTGCCATGGGTGCAAGGTCTTTGCTTTGCCACCGTCTTCTCATCTAGATGCGCCTATCAACGCGACCGTCAGCGAGCTCGGAACCCACAATTTCCAGACGTAGCCCTCCAGCTTGTCTTCCAATCGCTCAAAGCGCATTCGCTTGAATATTATCACGTCGACAATTTGGAGATCAGGTTAACGCTCCTGGTTCTCTGCGATTTTCTTCTTCAACTCTTTGTACTCTTCAGATTCGAACTCCACTGTCTCAAAACCCAGGATGCTCCTCGGATCCACTTCCAGCTCTTCGATACAGCCCAACAATGTAACTGCCACTACATTGTCCGCTCCTGCCTTTTCGGTGTTATATACCGAAATCGAAGGCATGCAGTTAAAGGGACCACCGAGCTAATCGACCATCCACATTCTTCATCGTCATTAGCTATTAGAGACTGGTGTGATCGGTGAAGGGCATCAGTTCGAAATATGCACGCAACTTTATAATCGCCATTAGAGCTGCCAGATACTCTTTCTCCGTGACCGAGTAATTATGTTGATGGGAATTTATATTGGCGGAAAATATGCATTGGGCCTCTCGTTCTGTTCGTCGTTTGAAAAGGACGGATCCTACCCCATTCTCGCACTGATCGTGGCTCGGGGATGCGTAAGATCGCCGACACACGGTCCGGATCCATCTTCAGTACTCTTCTGGCATTTAATTTCCTTATAAAAAAAAGTGAAATTTACTCTGCCTTATCGTAAAATTGGATCTTCGTTGACACTCAGCAACCTGTCGGGGGATCTTCACGAGCGTTTCGAAGTCCCCGGCTATGACCAGCAAGTCATCGAGATACGAATGGACATTTGAACCTATCTCTACTGGTATGACTTTATAGACCAGTCTATATAGGCGCTGTAAATGTTACAGAGGCCAAAAGGCATCATTCAGAACTGGAGCAGTGGTCGTCCCAGCACCGTGAAAACTGTGTCTGCCCGGCGCTGTTTCTTCAGCTCGATTTGCCAAAAAGCGTATTTTAAATCAACGCTGGAGATGTATATTGTCAGATCGAGACGTGAAAAAATCCTCTTGATCTAAGCAGCGTCTCAATCGACGTCTTACCGAGACCTACGGCTTCGAACGTTCACAATTTTGCCTTCACTTGCTCCAAGGTTGCCTTTTGCTTGGTTGCCACCTGTCTCTTCATATCTCGATGCTGCTTAAACCGGGATCGCGTCTTCCTCACCCGTACCGAGAGTGCTCGCACTCCATTCGCTCGTAAATCCGAGAATATTTTATTCCTAGTTTCTAAATAATTTTGTAACCGTTCTTCATATGGTAAGTTCCATAACAAAGCATGTATATTATGATTATAAATTTCAAATTTCTTCGCCTTTACTTCGTCTGCGCAGACCCCGTTTGCCCGCTTGAATCCCACTCTTATTCGCGTTTCCCGCTCAATACGGACAGGTCAAACAGTACGCATCTGCACTTTCCACATCAGTAGCAGAATATTCATCTCTCCGATGCCATGCAGTCCCGGAAACCATGATCCGAACCAAGTTTTTGCGGAATACGCCGTATCACTTGCGCCTTCTCAACGACCTCTGCCTCCTCATCACTTTCCGACCGATCCTGCACAACCTCGCTAACGTTAGGGTTAGTCCCGCGACCATAACTGGTGAACTTTGGTGTTCCTCGTCACGAAGATCGGGCCTTTCTCTTCAAATGCGATTCTATTTCCGCGCATGCATTTCGCAAATGGTCTAGGGAATAGACGCGTAAGCCATAGACAAACCTTGCAATCTCATCTATTAGGGTTTTCTGGACGATCTTGTTCTTTTCTTCTTCAGATTCTCACTCTCGTTTTGCCGCTGCACTTTCTCCCGCAGTTCTCCCATGCGATCGAACTCGGAGACTATGCCTTGGATACGTGCACCCAGATCATCACTCAAAACATTGATAGTGTAAATCTGACACAAAAATTCGATGTATCGAACGAAAGCCTGACACGGCTACACAAAGACAACGACCCCACACGGCTACAAACACATTCAGAACCCAGACACAAAACACGACACATCTACAAACAAATTCATATGTAGACGACTATGAGTGTAAATTAAACGCTGTAGAAAATGTTGTACACCAAAATTCAATATAATTCAACTATGGCATTGGCAATGCGGATGACGATACCGACTACGATAATTTAGTCAGTGCATTTGAATATCCAAACGAAAAGCACCTAGACATCACCGTAGTACACGTACACGTGAGTGAATTGGCGGTCAGCCACGAAGGTTATAATTTATGATCAATACAATCACCATTATAATGAAAATATTATGAAAACATTTATGGCCCCGCAAAAAAAAAAAATCTCAAGGTCTTCGTATTTTGGATAGCTTGGATAGAAAGATTGGTTGCTCTAGATCTTATAGTCTCTGAGATCTAGGAGCTCATTTGGACGAACGCGCATAGCAGACAGGATCGCGTGTGTGAAAGAGCGAAAGGGAACGATGACTTTCGAAATGGTTTTCTTCATTGTGGCTATATTAATAATCCGATCTGATCCAGATTCAACACCCTGATAGAAATGGTAATTCTCTATGATTCTGCGTTTTTAGTTTTCTTGTATTTTCAAAATTGTGTACGCCACAGACTTTCGTTCTTTGTGCGGGCGGAAAGAGCGGGGAGAAATTTTGAAATACATTTGGAGTAGTGTGATCACACAGGAGACTGGATACAAAACTTGGTTGCTCTAGCTTTAATAAACTCTGAGATATAGGCGCTAATGAAGACGGACGGACAGATAGACAGACGGACAGACGGACGGACGGACGGACAGACATGGCTATATCGACTCGGCTATTGATGCTGATTAAGAATATATATACTGTTTGGTGCAAATCCAAATGTTGCACTTAAACACTGTTTGTGCCGTTAAGCACAGATGATTTCAATATTTCGGGACACGGGAACCGGACAGACCGACAGAAAAACTTGTGCGCTGCTTCGACTTCAAAATCAGAGTGTTTTATTCTAGCAGCGTCGCCCTCTTCATGAGCAGCCGCTGCCAGCATGAGCTCCGTTGGTATAAGAGACAATAACATTTCAGCATAACATTTCTATTCTCTTTCTATTACTACGATTAACACTATAGGCAACGTAATTGCCTCAACATCGGCCGCGTTGACAGCCTATGCAAAGGCTTCAATACATTGGGATGGGCGCCAACCGATGGATGGATCGCTTATATAGGCCGGCCTTAGTCCTCACTACGGCCACGCGAACCTTCCCGTCCGCTCCTGGGATTGCCTCCTCCACTACTCCTATAAGCCACATTTGTGGTGGCACGTTGTCCTCGTGGATTGCAACCACTTTGCCTGGCTCCAGATTGGCGACCTCTTGGCACCACTTCCCTCGCTGCTGAAGGCTGAGCAGATAGTCTCTGGACCAGTCTCTCCAAAACCTTTGCTTGATGGCAGACACGAGCTGCCATCGTTGCAGAGACGACAGGTTGTCTGATCTGGGCAGCTCTGATTCGGGCGGCAGCGAAATTAGCGTTCTGCCGACGAGTAAGTGCGCGGGAGTCAGCACCTCCCCTTCGTTGGGACTGCCGCTGTCGACCACCAGTGGCCTGGTTCAGCACGGCCTCGACGTCCACGAGCACCGTGTGCAGCTCGTCCTCCTTGAGCACTGCGCTGCCCATGGCCCTGAGCAACAAATGCTTGGCGGACTTCACCGCCGACTCCCACAGGCCTCCAATGTGCGGGGCTCGGGGCGGGATAAACTCCACCGAAAAACGGTGAGCCGCAGCATACGCCTTGAGGGCCTCGTCCTTGGCATCCCAGCTCTCCATACGTTCCTTGAGCATGCGAGCTGCACCAACAAAATTGGTCGCGTTGTCGCAATATAGCCGGACAAGCGGGTCACGACGTCCAATAAACCTGGATAAACATAAAATGAAAGTATTAGCTGTCAAGTCTTTCACAATTTCTAGGTGCACAGCCTTAGATGCGAAGCAGACGAACACTGCTATGTACATTTTGAGAGGCTGCTTGCCTCGAATGCCAAGCGATACACGAACCGGTCCGAACAAATCAACTCCGCTAATCTCAAAAGGTTGATTCCCACGCAATCGATCAGTAGGAAGGTTCCCCATGATTTGTGAGAGAAGCTTTGGCTTGTAATGGAAACAGTGTACGCATTTCCGGACAATGGCACTGCACTCTCTCCGTGCATTTATTAGCCAAATGGATTGCCTTAGGAATCCCACTAGTGCACGGGGTCCAGCGTGACAATTGGCTCGATGTAGATAGCTAAGGTAGAGAGTAACAATTCTACAATTTTTTGGCATTAAAATTGGGAATTTAGCATTATGGGCTAGGGGTGCATTTAGTAGTCGACCGCCTACTCGCATCAACAAAAATGAGCATGAGCCCACTTTTTCTTCCGACATGAAGGGATTTAGCTTTTGCAGTGATGCCTGCAACTTGTATGACTTCTTTAATTTGTCGATTTCCTGCGAAAATGCGTCTCTTTGAACTACTTCAACTGCTGTTAAAAACGCTGCGCCGAGCTCGTCAGATGACGGGCAGGTACTACTCCAAGTGACTCCCTTTCTTCTATTGATGAACCGGCGGATATACGCAATTGTGCTAACCACTTTCATGTATGACGACGAATTCTGTATGATTGTGAGAATGGGATTTTTCTCAACATCGGCCGCGATAAGCGCCGTGGCTACCTTCTTTTTCTCCAATAACGCATTCGCTTTCGTCAACTGTAAATGAGGATTTTGAGGCCAATGTCTGGATTCTTGTTGCAAGAACGACGGGGCATAGAACCACAACAGCGAATTAAAGTCGGCCACCGATGATTCTCGAGATACTAGATCTGCCGGATTTTCTTTGGTGGCCACATGTCTCCATAGGGCTGTCAAAGTAATGTCCTTTATCTCAGCAACTCGATTCGACACAAATGTTGTTAGTTGGGAGGGATAAGTTTGTAGCCAATGTAGAACTACTTCCGAATCTGATCACAACACGACCTTCTCTATGGGACAGTCTATTATGGACCGAGCCTCCTTCCACAACTTTGCTAAAAGATGAGCTGCATATGGCTCTAATCTTGGAATTGTTTTGGTCTTTAAGGGTGCCACCCTAGATTTTGCCGTTAGTAGTTTAACGGACACTCCATTAGCATGGGAAACCCGAACGTACACACAACAGCCATATGCTCGCGTGGACGCATCTGCAAACCCATGTATTTGACATCGAGTGTTTGCGCTGGCTCCTATAAATCGTGGAACGGTGACGTCATGCAATTTTTGCATATCTAAAGCCATCGATTCCCACTTTTTATGTACGTTCGAGGGAATGGGATCGTCCCAACCAAGGCTTAATAGACAAATTTGCTGCAAGAATATCTTTGCATTTGTAATTACTGGACATAGCAGGCCTAAGGGATCAAAAAGACTGGCTATGACAGATAATATTGCTCTCTTGGTTGTGGTTTCGGATGAGACAATTGGCTTCAGACTATATTTGAAAATGTCAATCTGAGGGTTCCATATCAGACCAAGAGTTTTACAATCTTGCTGATCTCCATTCGAAATGACCATATTTTCTTGCTGACTATCGACTAGTTGACAGTTAGCAGCCCATTTAGTCAGCACAAATCCTGATGGCTCTAGGATTTCAACTAATTATTGACGCAATATACTTAGCTCGGATTTTGTGTCTGCTCCTGTAAGGAGATCATCCACATAAAAATTAAGAGACCACATCGAGAGACTTCGCGACAATTGGATGCGAATTTGCATAAGTGTCGCTCAGATACTTCAAACACCGTACAGCAAGAAATGGTGCGCTGGCAGTACCATAAGTCACTGTATTGAGTCGGAACACTTGCAACGGGTCCGAACTTGTCCGTCTCCAAATAATTAATTGGAATTGGCGCTGCGCCTCGTCAACTTGGACTTAACGGTACATCTTTGTTATGTCTGCTGTAAGAGCGTTTTTGCGACAGTGAAATCTCAGCAACGTGGCATATAGGCACGGCTGGATGGTTGCTCCAACCATGAGCAAATCATTGAGCGCCACTTGGCTCGTAGTTTTGCACGACGCATCAAAGACCACTCTGAGCTTAGTGGTTGAGGTTGAGGTCATTCCACGCACTGATACGGTATGAAACAATGCGGCTCTACCGGAATTGAGTTTTCTACTGCCGTCATATGGCCAAACGACACATATTCCTCCATGAATTCCAGAAACATGGATTTCATGGCAGGTTTTTGGCATAATCGCCTTTCTAAAGACAAAAATCGTCTTCTGGCTGTCTCAAATGACGAACCGAGAGATGTCGGGCTTGACTTGAATGGCAAAGAAACTTGCAAGCGACCGGAGGGTAATCGTGTGATGGAGTCCACGAACGATTTTTCACACATAGTTTCTTCGGGGGTATACAGTCTCTCTATAGACGCATTTGGAACATTTTCCAACTCCCAGAAACGTTTGACGAGGTTTTGTAGAGATTAAAACTCCTGCAACGTGCTGACCATAGAGCATGCTTCGTTGCTTCGGGTTCCGTTGGATCTGCAACGACCAGACACCACCCACCCATAGACAGTATTTTGCAACGTCAGCGTGTTTTGTTGTTTGAATTGGCCATCTTTCAATATCTCAAAGAATGCGTCAGCTCCTAGCAGCAGATCCACTCTTTGGGGTTTATGGAAACCTGGATCGGCCAGTGGGAAATCGTTAGGAATTGTCAGCAAGTCTGACGGAACCGCTTTTTCAGGATGGTACGACGTAATCGACTTTAAAACAACGAAGTCAGTGGCTATTTCGAATTGTTGAACTCGAGAGCACACTGTTGTTTGCACCACTTGGTGTGCAGATATGCTCGCCTTTCCGATTCCCAATAAGCGTATGTTATTGCGAATTCATTTAAGTTGTAAATTCCGAGCGAGCTCCTCGGTAATGAAATTTACTTGTGAGCCAGAATACAGCAGTACCCTGGCTGGCTGTCGCTGACTTGAGCCATCTTTAATGTCCACAATTGCTGTGGCCAGAACTACCTGATCAGAGTTAGCTGCCATGGCATGATTTGACGACAACTGATTCGACCTTTCAGCTGCCACGGCTCCCTGAGACCCAAGCGCATCACGGGCGGTTGGCGTTGTCGCCGAGTCAACATTGTAGCGATGCAACAATGTGTGGTGGGGCTTTGAGCATACTCTGCAGTGTATCAACTTGCAGGCTGAGACACTATGTTCTCTTCGCAAGCAATTAATGCACAGGGGAAATCCCTTGGCAAATCTGAATCGAGTCATGACAGACGCTGCTGAGAAAGACAAACAATTCGAGATGCCATGATCAGCTGATTTGCAGAACCCACAATTTGTGTCCTGGCCTCTGCTTGCTTGGGCTACAGCCAACGCTGTTTTCCCAGAATGCCTATTTTTTATCTCTTGCGAGCCCTTACGACCCCTTAACCGCCCGGACGTGGATTCTTCAGCCGACAAATGCTGATAGCGCTTGTTTAATGCGGCTACAAATTCGGACCACGACGGAACCTTTTGGTAATCCAAATTTTCCTTCCATCTTGAATGGGTTTTTGTGTCAACTTTCGACAGAACGAGGTGTATTAGCAGGGCGTGAGCAATAACCTTGTCATCCCCAATTGACAGTAATGGTTCGTATATGGCAGATGCCGTGTCAATAAGTGACCGTAATGCACTTGCCGACGGCGCCTGCATCGCCTGTAACTCAAACAGTTTAGCTACGCCATCAAGGAACAGGAGACACTCGTTGTCATAAACCTGCTTTAGAGCCTCAAGAGCCTTGCAATAGTTCTGATCTGTCACCGGGAATGCCTTAACAGTGCTTAATGCTTCGTTCTCTAAACAATTCAAGAGATGGTTGAACTTTTCGACGTTACTTAAAGACATGTCACTATCAATGATGATTGAAAACAAACCAATGAAGTTTTTGAATTCAGAATAATTCCCACCAAACTTGGGCAATTTCATCTTGGGCAGGTTCCTTGTATGTGACATGGTGGTATTTAGAACTGATTCTTTCAAACAAGTAGGCGGATTTGGTCTTTTAATAGCCATTAACAACGCTTTAGTTGACACGCACAATTCTTCGAGCTCGGAACGCGATGCTAAATCTGGATCGATATCATCGATTTGCAAAGAGAATGCGCGATCTATGTAGCCATCTAATATATTTAAGCGACATTCCAGCTCGAATTGATTGGCCGAGATATTGTTGTTTTGTACTGCTTTCGCAGTTCTGTCAATATCCCGTTTGACTGCGCTTAACTTCCTCAGGGGCACACCTGAATCGTCTTCTTCGACGTAGAAGTATTGCTACCGCAACCACCATGACGTTTTCCAGTCATTGTGAAGCTGCTTTATAATTGTTTTTATAAAACAGTAGATTCCACTCAAGAATCACTCAACCTTTATAAGGCTCTGTTAAACGATTAGAACAGCTGAAGCGATGGGATAAGCTGCTGGATTGAGTGAGATGAGCGAATGCAAAAAATCACTCATGTCTATGTTCGCTCCAAATATGAGAACGGACGCTGTGATAGGAACAGTTCTGGTTGAGTGAGACGAGCGAATGTGAAAAATCACTCAAATCTATGTTCGCTCCAAATATGAGAACGGACGCTATGATGGGAACAGTTTCTAGTTGAGTGAGAGGAGCTAATGCGAATGTGCACTCCAAAGATGAGGACAGATAATGTGAAGGGAACAGTTTCTAAACTGAGTGAGAAAGGCTCCACGAACAAGAAGGTATGAAGGTATACATACATACATATAACGGGCCTTTCTCTTTGTTAAATTCTTCATTAACAGGCCGTTTTATTGTTCGTAATTCTATTGGGCACTTTAATTTACCTGTGGCATTTGTTGAGGGTAATTTGAACAACGATGCATGAGAATTCCAACTAGGAATACCAAACATCAGCACCAAGAGTTTGCGACGATGCGACGGTCCATCGGTCCAATGAGGAGCAGGAACAGCAACAACAACGAGCGAGGAATGATATCCAATGGAGATATCCAACAAAGCGCCAAGTATTATCCAGTCCAACTTCTATCCAGTACGAGATCCAGTGTCCACCCGGGGGCGCCAAAATGTTTGGTGCAAATCCAAATGTTGCACTTAACACTGTTTGTGCCGTTAAGCACAGATGATTTCAAGCCATCACATCTGCCGATTGGCTAAAGAAAGTGGAGTGGGCCTCGGCGATGCTCCCAAATTTTACAATGGTCTCCTAAACAAAAAGGTAACGTTCGCAGGAGAAACCCGGACCAGCCGCAAAAAGAGCCAAGGTCCAGCTAAATGTCTCCTTCGCGCAGATTGCCAAGGAGAGGACGCTAATTGGCGTCCTCGACAAAGGCAGCGCCACAAAGCAACGGTGGCGCAGATCTGAGAGGTCTTTTCTGGTATGAAGCTCGTCGCAGTAGAGGAGCGAGGTGCCCAGTAGACCAAGGGCCAGTATTTGGGTGCCGTCTACCTGTAAGAAGCCGTAGCGCATTCGTAAGAAGTTGCAGATATGCAACCCAGGACTGCCGGCCACGGACTGGAAGGTGGTAACGGTTGAGGTGACACAGGGGCCGACAAATGAGGCCGTGCTCGTCCTCAATAAGGAATTGCTTGCCCCGATAAAGACAGCCAAATAAGTGCTGAACTTCGGCTTCAGCTCGGTCACCATTAAGGTGTACATGTCGGACGCATCCTCGGCCGATTTTTG
Organism: Drosophila affinis; assembly: GCA_037356375.1. Classification (NCBI taxonomy): domain Eukaryota; kingdom Metazoa; phylum Arthropoda; class Insecta; order Diptera; family Drosophilidae; genus Drosophila; species Drosophila affinis. Next base: position 23,105,598 of record JAZHFB010000003.1, read on the forward strand.
TTCTGTCGACAACCGAATGCTGCCTCGGAGATCGAGGCACCTGACAGCGAGCTGGAGCCGGTCAAAGAAGGCTTCTCTTCGTGGGGATGTGTCGTGAGGTCGTTTCTGATGACTCAGACGCCGACAGTACTTGGGGGGATACTTGAAGATGTCTCTGAGACTCCTTCAAATAAATCTCCACCACTGTAAAGCAGCATCTACTGTCCTCATACTCCGCTTGGACGCAAGCGGAGCCGGTGTTGTCCTAATCCAGCAGCCTTGGATAGTGGCAGACAAAGTATGCGCATTAGCGACGAGAGAGTACAAGCTCATTGTACCCCAAACAGAAGGTAAGACTCGAACCTGCATTCTTGCAAAAAAGCTCCTAAATATCTTTCAACAACACGGCAGTAAGCCTATAGCTGTAGCGGACACATCTTAGGCTGATGTCGTCCTACATGGCTCACGGGAAGCTTTTTTCACTTTTTAGCTTTATCCTAAACTCAAATTTAGTCATCTTTAATCGGGGCAACGAGCCGACATTTATTATAAAAAAATCAACAGGAGGTTATTGAACTCATTCTAGTGTCTCACAATTTGGCAGGCAAAAAGAAGCGCTGAAAACTCCTAGAAGACCATTCTTTCTTTGACCAGAGTTACATCGAGACTATTCTACCCCTTGAGAGCCCAAAACCCATCGACTCTACTAGTCCCAGAAAAGCCAATTGGGTAAAATAAAGCTCAGTCATGGAGGAATTACTCTCCAATAAAGCACCAACGTGGCCGGACACTCAAGACGACTTAGATCGTATAGTGAACAATTTCAGAAAAATATGCAACAAGGCCTTCTCGGCAGTTTGCCTTCCACACAAGGTCAGGGGTAATAAGAAACCCCCCTGGTGGTCAAAACAAATCGATATCCTACGTGAAAGCTGCCGGACTTTCTTCAACAGAGACAAAAACGCTAACGAAAAAAAGCACTTGGCAGACTACGAAATCAGCCTTGCCCTATACAAAACAAGAAACCCGGAAAGCAGAAAGAGCCTCCCGGCAAAAATTTTGCTCGGATACATAGAAGACCCCCTCGGTAGGGTATTTAAAAGAAACGATGGTACGTGGACCTACTTTAGTGAGGATTCACTACATATTCTACTTGACACCCACATTCCTGTCTGTAAAAACATCAAGCCGCCGCAACTCCCTAGTGAGACTCAACATATCCGATGGATCATATCCTAACCAAACAGAACATAAGCAGGGCAGTAAACAGCTTCAATCCGTTCAAATCGCTTGGTCCGGACCAGGTCATTCCGGCCCAATCTCAAAAGGCCAGAGACTCGGCCATCAACTAGCTACTATGTATCTTCAGAAAGATATAAGCAGTGGGGAAGAGTAACTTAAGGCAAAAATAGTCTTCATCCCCAAAGCGGGTAAAGCATGTCACTCAACTCCAAAGGACTTAATAGCAATCAGTCTATAGTCCTTCCTTCTCAAAACTTTTGAGATACTTGTCGGGCTACACCTGAGGACAATTACACTACTCGACAAAAATTCAACTTTTTTTTTCGATGTCGCCCAAAATAACTTTTTTGACAAGTTAAACGGCTGCAGCTTGGCCGTTTATCCATAAATTTTAAAAAACCTTAAACGACGCCTAGTTAATGTGTCTATTTAAGACTAAAAATGTAGACATTTAAATATTCTTTTTTCGACTTTTCCTGAGTTTTCAAAGTGAAAATTTTGGAAAAAAATACCAAAAAAAAATAAGGCAATTTGAATCTGAAATCTTAATATCTTCCAGACGTTAAGTTTCAGCTACAAAGTGTCTGGGTCGGACTTATAGCTGAATTTTTTCAGCTTTTTCTAACTGCGAAGATCAATACAACTAATTGTAGGAAACTTAAGTTATGTGAAAAATAGAAGCACTACCTATGACAAAAATAACACATTTTTGAAAAATTCTTAAAAAAAAACTAAACCTGGAAAAAAAAATATTTTTTTTAATTTTTAAACGTCTAAATTTATCAGAAAAAGACATTTTGGGCGACAGCGAAAAGTCGTGTTGACTAGTGTTATTAGCCCTCAGATATTGTCAACATGCACACCGTACAGAAAAATCCATGGAAATCTCTACACCTCAGGGAATAACCTTTATAGCCTTCCTCGAAATCGAGGGAGCTTTCAACAACGTCGTGCCGGGTCCCATACTGGAAGCGCTGACTGCCCTTGGGGTGGATTGTCACTTGGTAATGCTCATCGATCAATTGCTCATATGCAGGACGGTGACATCATCGATGAGATTGTCCACCCAGTTAAGGTAAGTCAACAGAGGTCGTGTCCTGTCTCCCCTTTTATGGAACATAGCAGTCAATTAGATTCTATGTGACCTGCAAGGGGGGACGGCAATGTGGTGGCATACGCGGACGACGTTGCAATTATCTTCTCGGGGAAATACCCTCAAACACTCTGCGACCTAATGAGCGCAAAGCTCGCGAGACTGTCAGAATGGACAGAATCCCGCGAACAGGTAGTAAATCCCTCAAAAATGGAGCTCGTGTTATTCACAAATAAATACAAGGTTCCAGCTACAGTTTCAGTTACTTCGGGTTGGTAGTTGACAAAAAGCTCAACTGGAACCTCAACATAAAAGACAGAGTAAAGAAGGCTTCGATAGCATTTTACACATGCAAAAAAGCTATTGGGGGCATAAAAAACTAAAGTGGGGCATAAAATCAAGCATAGTCCAATGGATATATTAAGCGATTGTAAGACCCATTCTACTCTACGGAGGTACAGTGTGGTGGCTGGCCCTATCAAAGAGGATGATCGGTTCAGCGAACCGAATGATGCAATAAACGCCATACAAGGTCTCCAGAGCCTTGAGCTTATGGGAGAAGAAATCTTTTCACGAGATGGCTCAACAAATTGCTATCAGCCTTATTTGGGTTCCGGGTCATCGGGACATCGAAGGCAACTGCATGGCAGACGAGCTGGCCAGAACTGGTACCACTGTTATGATTACTCAATCAAATTCAATCCGTTCCAAACGTTTCTTTTTTTATTTAAAATAATTCTCTTAGTAAATCAAAATTTGTTAAAAAATTAGTTTTCTGCTCGTCCTTTTTTTCTAGATCTTCGCTTAGTAATTAGTCTGTATTATTATTATATTACTAGCTTTACCCCGCCACATTTCGCTGTGGCACACATTCTTGTTGCACGGATAAGTAATAAGGAAAAAACATTGCATACTGATTTGTATATTTGGATTTCCCATTCTATTCCGTATTTGATATAAAATATCATCACATAATCTTTGTACTTGATCCACAAACCAATTGGGTTTGATGGGAAGCATGTAGATATGATTATAAAAAACAATTTTCGTATTTGATGAGCGTGTGATGATATTACAGCATCATTGAGAGTTTGATCCCAATGAGCGTCATTTTCAAGCAATTGCAAACGTTGACAGGCTTCTCTGTAGGATCCACACAATTCACCATCAACAGTTCTTAACTGTTGGAATGATGTTGGCCCACGTACATTGACTAATAGCAGTCGTAAATAAAAACATTCATCATTGCTTGGATGTACTGAATAAATCCGGCCAATCGCATCGGTGGAATATACATCTGTATATCCTGGAACTGGTTTTCCTTGTTTCCGTCGTATAAATCTCCTTGAGGATTGATTCCAGGTATAATATTTTGGCATTTCAGAATATATCGTTTTGGCATGTCTCAAAAAAACTGGTTAATGTAGTAGATGGTGGGTGAGCAGCTCTTTGTACTGCGTTCTGTGCTGTAAAATAAACTCTTTGTCCATTTTCTAAATGCACAGCTAAGTGAACAACAGAAGGGTGTCTCTCATGAATAGGAAAAGAAAATATTCGCCAAACTGCTTCATTACTACTGACATAGCGGCCCATTTGGTATTGGGTAACTTCATCATTGGAATTCTCTGCACCAATTCCAATCACAGCCATATCACTCCCTTTGGTTACATATTTGCAAATGTATTTAATAGATTTTACTGAATGGCAAGATTCAACGTTGATGTGTGCTTTGAATGTCTTTGATAAAATGGGTGAATATGATGGAACAATCCAACGATTATCTATTTCAATATCTTGTTGATTTAATTTGACAATTGTTGATTTTCCATTGTCTGCTGTCGATCTGCGACGATACAAATGATAACCCTCATTACCAGTAATTGTTTCCGATATTAATGTCCGTGGATATCGTTTTGAACATTTACCATCCATCATACACGGTGAATTTTGATTAAGAGTTCCACAGGGACCATGTATCATGTTTTTGATAACTACCTCATGCAATCCAGGATCTACTTGTACATTAGGGATTTCAGCTGATATCACTGCATCAACTTCATTTGGCCTTATCTTTTCAACCAACCAAATCAAAATGTGTGCATGTGGCAATCCTCGTTTCTGCCACTCCACAGAATACATCCAGCAGCGTGTCTCACCAAACACATTATGTTTTACGATGAAATCCATTAAAGATTTTAACTTTTGTCTAAAGACTCTGGCTGTAATATCATGACGATCAATGGGTGATTGCCCAGGGAATAACTCCTGCTTGATTTCTATACTTTGCGGATTGCATGTAAATGTGATGAACAAATCTGCTGTACCATAATGACGAACATACGACATGGCATCTTGAGCATATTCGTGCATATGCCGAGGGCTTCCGATGTATGTTGCTGGAAGAATAGTCATCCGACCGACATTCTGTGCATTTCCATCAGTATTAATCGCATCTCGAAGGTGAATATACTCTTCAGATCGGAATTTGGTTTGATTCAACCTGATGTATGTTAATCCCTCCGTTTCAATTTTAACATACATGTCTACAACATATTTGTGATATAATCGCCGACATTTCAATATGTGATTTTCTTCATTTTCCCGAATCATTAGGCGGTATGAATAATAGTTCATTGAACTGACTTTTTTGATGATATTTTGTATCAAATACGGAATAGAATGAGAAATCCAAATATACAAATCAGTGAAGAAATTTACAATGAAGCATTGACTACGTTTTAGTTACAAATCATTTGTATAGCAAAAAGAAAGGGCTATTTTTAGGGGTTTTCCAGCAATAATTCTAATTTTTCTCGCCGTAAAAAGGATGCTTGAACTTCAACGAACATTTTAAAAAAGATTTGGCCAAATTGGTCGAGGCGTTGTTGAGTTATGCGCTTACCAACAAATTTTGCGATTCATTTTTATATATAAGAAGATTAGTATTATCGAAATACAAAATATCGCTTATAACCATATATAATATATATCAACTAAAAATATCGCTTTCACGTGTTACGTCAGGGCTGATCTAGATTCAGGGCAGCAGAACCCACGCATTCAAAAACAGGCAGTTAGGTTTAAATAATAAGTATTTATAACATTCCACCCACCGTAAAACGACTACGGAGTTTTACCCAATACATCGAGAATAGCTAACTTTGATAAGGGTCGTTTCAAAATGCCTTTTCACGTTTCGGTCTCTGCAACTCTGACTTGTCCATCCTTTGCTTTTATGGGTGGCACAATAATTCCCCTTTTCCAGTTACTTCTTGGCTCGTTCTCATAGCAGATCAATACCACGTCTCCAGCTTTGATTGGCTTTACAGGTGCAAACCATTTCGTTCGCCTAGTTAGTACTGACAAGTATTCCCAATCCAACGGCGCCAAAGAATGTCCTTTAATTGTTGTGATATCCGGTATTGCTTATGATGACAGAAGTTTCCACTATCATTATAACGTTGTGTTGAGTTCATGGTGCCCAATAAGAAGTGATTGGGTGTAAGTGGTTCTGGCTCATCCATAGTGAAAGGAACGTAGGTTAAAGGTCTACTGTTTATAATGTTTCCTGCTTCTATAATTAGGATTCTTAGTGTTTCGACTTTGGGAGCCTGGCCAGAACTCGTTTCACCGATTGTACCATACGCTCCCAGCATCCACCTGAGCTTGGATTGGCTGGGCAATTAAACTTCCATTGAATCCCTTCAATTGATAGCTTGGCCTTCATTTGTTCCGTATCCAGTAGATCCCTTACTCTTCTTAGTTGATTGTCCACGCCAACAAAATTTGTGCCCATGTCAGATCTTATAGAATACGGTATGCCTCTTTGATTAACAACATTTTTTATAACCATTATGCACTCATCGGTTGACAGATCCTCCGCAAGCTCCAGATGAATAGCTCTGATTGCCAAACAGGTAAACAATGCAACCCACCGTTTCTCATGGCGTCTTCCATTCGTGACAATTACGGGCCCAAAGTAGTCCAATCCGGTAAAGGTGAATAGACGATTAACTCGATCTGAGGGCAACTGTCCCATTAGTGGCGGGATTGGTCTCACATTTTGATTTTTGCAATGTTGACATGAGGACTGAACTTGTTTGACGGCATTACGCCGACCGGTTATCCAGAATTTTCGGCGTATTTCGTTCACTATGAGGTCGTCATTTTGATGATAATATATTTTGTGGTAATGATGTAGTATCAGATTGGTTAATGGGTGCCATCTTGGAAAAATGATTGGCTGACGTGCCGTTTGAGGCAATCTTATGGCGTAGTCAAGCCTGCCGTGCATAACTATTTTATTTGTACTTGGGAAAACCGCTGGAAAAGCCCGCTTGCCCCAATTATCCAACTTTGCTCCGGCCATAACCTTTGCACCCTGCCAAGCGGCTGAGAGCCGTTAACACCCTGGTGCGCCGACACCAGCCGGCTGCAACGGCTAAGAGCCGCCACCTATAATATGGATTAAAAACAACAAAAAAAATATATATAGGTATATGAATAATAATACAAAAATATTGAAAAATTAGAGTAGTTAAAATTGAATAGCTTTAATTTTAATTTTGTTTCCCTGTTCCTTCTGAACCTTTCTAGTTTATTTTTTTTTTGTTTAAATTCCGATCACAGTCATACCTCCATAGAGCCGCTGCCAATTCATTTTTTCTTAAATTTTAATTAAATATTTTATTGGTGTGAAAGGAAACGGAAAGAAAACCAGAACCAACTAGATAAAGAAAAAGAACAAGAAAAACCTTAAAAACCGCTAAATCGGTGTTTGGCTGCTAGTTAGGCTGCTATCAGCATTCGCAGCTGTGCATTGGTTTAGTCGGTAGTGTTGGTGCATTGAACTGATCGCATTCATGCCTTTTGGTTGTTCTTTCTAATGCCATGGAATTACACTAACCAGCAAACAAAAGAAAGTGATGAACTGGTATTGCGGATTTCAATTTTTAAACTGATTTTCTTTACGTTCATTTGAATACACCCTGTAGTACGGGCCATCGCTTACAAATGTGCTCACACATAGTTTTCAGCGTGAGCACCTATGATGACATATGTGATGTCGCGCGGAACGATGAACTGCTCACTTTAACATTGCGATGTCCTAGGAGCATAGGGGATGACATGGTCATCGAGAAGTTCGAAAAAATAAGGCTTACTATAAGTGATGATTTTCTCGAAAAAATAAGGTATATTATAAGTGATGATTTTAGCCGAAAAATAAGGCATACAATAGGTGATGATTTTCTCGAAAAAATAAGACACATAATAAGTGAAAATTTAAGCCGAAAAAAGGCATACAGCAAGGGATGATTTTCTCGAAAAAATAAGCGATATAATAAGTGAAGATTTTAGATGAAAAAGTAAGGCGTATGTAAGCAGTATATTCATTTATTTTCTTTTTGTTTTATTTAAAACTACAATTATGTACATATGTGTGTCAGTTTTGGGGATCCTTGAGGTTCTTTCGGTAACTTCAATTGCATCGCCACTGAAATAATATGAATTAATTTATTATGGTTTTGTTTAGTTTTTTGACTTGTAAAGACTTACTTTCCATGTCCTTCCAGGATGCGCCCGTCCCCATTGTGTTCCGTATTTTGTTGATCTATCAATATGTAATGCTCCTATTTCAGGCTGAGGTAAGCTCAGTCTTCTCCAGGATCCTACTACAAGAAATTTGTAGTTTGCAGGAACCTCTACAGGAAACGGGGTCGGCCCTAAGTAGGCTAGAAACAAGAGTGGAGGAGAATGAGGCGTAACCGTGCCCGTATGAGTTGGATCGACAAGATAGTGAAGGGCACGAGGCGTTGTCACACTCGTGGGGTCGAGAAGGATGAGGGATACGAGGCGTTGTCACACTCGTGTGGTCGAGAAGGATAAGGAATACGAGGCGTTGTCACACTCGTGGGACCTATCAGAGGATTAGGAGTAATTTGAGGATTGGATTGACCCTTGCCGCGATATTCTTGGTTGCGAATTGATGTCGCAGTTCTCACCCGGAAAATAGACCTACTCGATGGGTTTATTTTTGTTAAAATGCTCATTTATTGGACACTGGATAATTATTGTTCGGCTTAACGTACGGCGTATATAATTTTATTGTAAGTTGCTGCGCGGAGCAACGTCTATCTCGCGGCCGGGTTCCCGAGTAAGTGTCTTGCACTTCTTTCGCTAGAACGCTCGGAACCTAGCATCCGCGGATCGAACTAGCTAGCTTAATATTATGGGTGGGGGGATTTATGCTGACGGTGCGCCGATGGGCAATTTCTTTTGTCGAAAAGAAAACCGTCGCATCGAACCTTAGTGGGAGGGGAAAGTTTTTGGGTCACAGTTGAGGTATTGGTAGGAGAGTTATGGATGGGTGTAGGAGGGGTAGTCACGTGGCCGAACGGCGCGCGTGTGATGGGAGAAAAGTGGGTGGTTCGGAGAGTTTTCGTGTATTGTAGAAGGTAGTTTATTTTTAGACAAAGGTAACTCTTAAACTCAAACTTATTACTCCTCAATTGCCGGTGCGGCGTGGTGAAATGTAACGGCGCCTTGGGGTTCGTTACAAATAAAATGATTATTCTATAAAATACTATTAATTTGGTTGGAATTACATAAGAACGTAAAGATCAAAATTCCAAAAATATGTTCGATTTGTAAAAGAGTTTTTTAAACAAAAAGCAATGCTCACTGTAGATCAGCGGTGTTCTGTGCATTTACTCCTACAACAAAAACAAATCACGTGCCAAAATATGTACATACCTGCTTGACTCAGGCCTCGCATATAAGAGTTTCTTTTCTGTTTTTGTTGTTGGACTGCTTAAAATTGAAATTTCGGGCCCACCGCAGGTTATGCATTCACATTATACTTCTTTATTATTCTTTTAATGCATACTATACATATTAGTAGGAGCATAAGGGCACAACAATTAAAGAGCATAAAAGAAGAATAAATAAATACAATGTAAACGCAGCGATACATTGAACTCAGTTTTTTCACAATTTCACAAATTTAACATTGTATGCAATTGATATTTTCATAATTTACCACGCGTACATCACATTTATGTTTATTTAAACAATGCACTTACCTAGTAATAATAAATAATATAGATATTTTTCACTAAATCACTGCATTTTCGCTACCAACTCTTTTCGCACAATTGTAACAATGTAACGTAATAGGTAAAGGCGAACAAAGCAAGAATGCTCTGCCGACGCAGGCGCAAAAGAGAAGAAAAGAAAAAACACCAAATTCTCTTGTAGTTCGACCGATCGGCAGAGCCGATCTATTACGATCGCGCGGAAAAGATGGAAACAGAGAAAAAAAAAGGGTTCGGTTTAGCGGGCGTCAACGCCTAGATGACATTGTCGTTGACATTCGTCATCGCTCACGGCTGGTACTGCAGGCCATATATATATTTTTTCTTATTTACACACATACATATATCTATACCTTTAAATTTTTATATTATCTTTTTCATCTATATATATACATTGTCCTTATCTTCTTTATAGATATAATTACTTTTTTCCCCCTTTGATCTTTAGTTAGTACCCAACATTTTTTTTAAGTTCTTTTGTTTACCATCTTGTTAGTTTTCATAATTATGTAGGAGAATGTCTAGTTTTAAGGAATGGATAAATATAACTTGAAGTATTGAAGCATGAATATGGAAGGATACAGTTATAGTTTGGGTGACATGGTGACATAAAGGAGGGTAAGGTGTGAGTATAAGGGATTTCCAACACACACCAACTAATGGAAATCATGGTAGGGTGGGTGCAGAATCGCGTGGGTCGACTCCCATCTTAAGACCTCACGCCTGCAATCTTTTGGAATCAGTCGGCAAGAGCCCGTGGTATAGTTGTGTACCCCATCAATTCGATTGTGCCGTTTATTTTGACGAGACGCGGTCCAACGAAATGCCTGTTCGCTAGCATCAACAAAAACGTGAACAACGGGATATTTTAAAGTTTCTTACATTATTTAGTTGCTGTATCCACAGTATAAAGGGTTCGAATATGTAGGGATTAAGTCGTTCCAATTTACGCCAGAGCGCCATACATCCTGTCACAAATTTTTTCCGTGTATCATAAGATCAGACAGCATTCCGAGCGGGTCATAGACATACATGATCAGGCTTAATAGCTGTCGTTTTGTGGGGCGCTTTTCCCCCTTTACTATATTGGGATCCACTCGATTCATTTTCAGGTCAAATATGAAAACGTCTTCTTGATTCTCCCAGTAAATCCCCAAAATCTTGTCGACTGCCATGTTATTAATTTTGAAAGGTTCGCCAGTATTCTTACTGCATTCTCCATTGTTTAGTTTACGTTGGACTTTTGCTGAATTAGGAATGAAACCTCTCAAGTCAAAGTTGGCAAGCTTATGCACTATCTGTACCCCCTTGCTTACTTCATAAGCCTCGTTTTCAGTGGTAAAACTTGCCACATAATCACCCACATAGTGCTTTGTTGTAATTGCCATTATCACATCGTCTTTTTTGTAGCATTCAGCGCATTCAGATTTTTAACGTATTGAGCACAACATGGGGAACATGTAGCTCCGAAGATCATTACTTGCATCTTGTACACATCTACTTTTGCGTTTGAATCGTCTCGCCTCCATAGAAATCGTAACGAATCCTGATCACATTCTCTGATCCGCACCAGCAAAAACATTTCCTTGATGTCCGCGCATACTGCCACCTCACCCTGTCGAAACTGAAACAAAATCTGAATTAGCGGTGGGTTTTCGTCTGGACATTTAAGCAATTTAGAATTCAGCGAAATTCCATCCAACATTGCGGCGGCGTCGAAAACGAGTCTCATCTTTTTATACCCGGTACTCGAAGAGTATAGGGGTATATTAGATTTGTGGGGATAACGGTTGTGTGTAACGCCCAGAAGGAAGCGTTTCCGACTCCATAAAGTATATATATTCTTGATCAGCATCAATAGCCGAGTCGATATAGCCATTTCTGTCTGTCCGTCTGTCCGTCCGTCTGTCCGTCCGTCTGTCCGTCCGTCTTCATTTGCGCTTATATCTCATATACTATTGAAGCTAGAGTAACCAAGTTTTGTGTTCAGTCTTCTGTGTTATCACACTACTCAAAGTGTATTTCAAAATATCGCCCCGCCCCTTTCCGCCCCCACAAAGAACGAAAGTCTGTGGCACACACAATGTTGAAGATACGAGAAAACTAAAAACGCAGAGTCATAGAGAATGCCCATTTCTATCAGAGTGTTGAATCTGGATCAGATCGGATCATTATTATAGCTACAATGAAGAAAACCATTTCGAAAGTCATCATTCCCTCTCGCTCTCTCTCACACGCGACCCCATCTGCTTTGCTTATTCGTATAAATGAGCGCCTAGTTCTCAGAGACTATAAGAGCTAGAGCAACCGAACTTTCTATCCAAGATCCTGTGATACCGAAGCAGCTCAAGTTTGTTTTAAAATTTTGCCAGGCCCCGTTCCGCACCCACACAGGACGAAAGTCTGTGGAATCCACAATTTTTAAGATAAATGAAAACCAAAAATGCAGAATCATGAAAAATTACCATATCTACCAGATTACCGAATCTGGATCAGATCGGATCAATATTATGGCCAGAATAAACAAATTAAATTTCAATGGCTACGCAACGCCTGCCAAGCGCTGACTCATGCCCTCACTCTCTCTCTGTCATAAACACTTGTACGTCTCAAATATGTAGTTATACATTTCATGTAGAAATGTAGGCGCAGATATACAAAGCATATGTAAACAAAAATGGAAACATGTATAAAAATTCCAAAAAATTAATTTTTTTAATTTAAATATTGTTTTGGTTCCTTTTGAGAACATATAATAAATTTCATAAATCGTAGGCTCATAAATGTATGTATGTATATACTGATTGAGTACCGGGTATAAGGTAGAGCCGCGGCCTTTGCCGCGGCTTACAACGTTCTCTCTCGTTTGGCTTATTTATATTATAAACACCAAAATGCGGCAAATACCAGGTGCGCGAGGTGGTGTTAACCGATTCTGACCGCGACAATTTTACAGCATATCCCTTTTCGACGAAACTCTCTATAGCGTTTGCGTATTCATCCTGCAGACCGGTGCTACGTATCTTATTTTCTATTGTTCGGAGTCTTTTTAGGGCATTTTGATAGCTGTCAGGTAATTTTACGTCATCATTCGATCACAGAAAGTTCTGTTTCATAAGCACCGTCGACCTTCTTAGTTTCTCCAGCTAGTATTTTACGGGGCGAACTTAACACCAAAATGTTCTATTGTGAAGTACTCCTCAATAATTTTATTCATTTCATCATCTTGGTCCAAATATATCAGAAAAAGTCATTTTTGGCGACAGCGGAAAAGTCGTGTCGAATAGTGTTATCCACATTCCGTACTTTGAGTTCACATTACATTGAAGATATTTGTTTTGAATGATTACTAATCCATTTTAATGATAACTTTTCTTTATCCTCATCTACACCCAAGCTCTTTGCTTACTTCTCATCAATTAGTGTCGCTGATGATCCTTCATCGAGAAAAGTAAATACTTGGACTATTAATCCGTTCGGGCCAAGTATTTCCATTGGCAGAATTTTGAAGAGCAATATTGACGTGTTTATATTTGCCATGTTAGTACCATGTTCCGAATACATAGTTATCGTATCTGAGCTATCGACTTTAATAGAATTATCAGAACTAGGTTTTCTATCTTGATGCATCAAGCGACTATGATACGATTTTCTGTCACCTATTTACATTCTCGTTTGCCTCCGCACTTAATTAGACCATGACCAGGGCGCAGACATCCGACACACAACCTTAACCTTTTTACTAAAGATCATCTCTCATTAACACTGGCCTTCGAAAATATATCGTATTTTTCGAACAAATGATCGCCTTTACATTCATAGCATTCGATTTTCGATTTGTCTTCGCGTTCATCAGTTGTTGTTTGCATTAGCATCTTCTCATTGCCATAGTTTTTTATATTTTGTTGACTCGGTGCGACAGCGAGAAGAGCCTGTGTAACATATTTCGTTGTTTCTTCTATCCAGACTCCAAAGTGGCTTAAATCGGGGTGTTCGGGCCAGCCGCTAATTAACATACAATACAATATTCAATGCACTGTAAACACCAACGTTCGGCAGCGCTGCTGCGCTCTCACTCTGTAAAGGGCGCTCTGCAGCCGCCGCCTCGGCTCTAGCTTTGTTTAGCCGACGGTGCCAATTTTAGTAATCTGCTAACCTCTCTGCGCATTGGTTGCATTTGGATCTCGATATACATTTATCTGGTTGTGCTGAGAGCAAGCAATCGGCTTCCGCTAGCAGCCGCCGGTATAAATAAACAGCATTCAATTTGGAAACGCTCGCGTTATTATTTTGGATAGAAATAGGTGCCAAAAAAGCTTGGCATCTCAAAAATTGGTGACCCCGACGTGATTAAAGACATTGGCTAATTGCGTTTCGTGTAAAAACATTTAAATTGAACAATATATTCGGTTCTGTGCAGTTTAACCACAAACAAATACATTTGTGCAGCATATAAAACGGTTTATGTGCAAATTCAGTTGAGAGTGCGGTCGTCTGAGATTCCGTTAATTTAATCGTCGAATCTCTCATTCTATGCTCAGCCGCAGACACGGATCTTGACTTTTCGTGTCTCTCATTCTCGCTCCAGCTTCTGTGCACCGTCGCATAATCGTCAAGTCTCTCATTCTCTGCACAACTGCAGCCACGGTTTCGACTTTTCGTGTCTTCACTCTCTCTTTCTCGATTCTGTACGCCGTCGCTAAACTGTTATCTATTCTCCGTTGTTTCGTTGTATTTCGCACCGTTAAACATGGAAGGCGTTCCAAATACAGGCGCGGGCGAAAATATTGTGACGGCTAATAACAGGCTGAGTCTTTATAAACGTAAAGTTCAGTCTTTGTACGATCGAATGAGCGGGCTCGGCGAATCATTCGCTGGCAATAAGATCGATAATTTGAACGCCACGGAGATCGACGTTCTTATCGACATGCTGTCAGAAATTCGAGAGGAGTGAGATGCGCAACAACTTTGATATGCTCTTCATATCATTGAAGGCTGAGCTAAGGGCTGCTCTCGAACTAGGCCACTCGCGCGCTGCTGCCAATTCGACTACCCTACCAAACCATTCTGGATACAGTACCATCATCATGGCTCACAAGCAGCGACTTCCTGAGCTAAAAATACCCAAGTTTTCCGGTGTATACGTCGAATATTTGCGCTTTATGGATATGTTCAATTCGATCATCGACGCGGATGCAGACCTCAGCGAAATCGAGAAGTTCCAGCACCTTCGCTCTAGCCTCGCTGATGTGGCTTTGGATTCGGTTCGATCTGTGGAACTCTCCAGTGCCAATTATCGTGTGTCGCTGGATATATTTAATAAACGTTTTAGTAACAAGCGACTTGTTTTTCAGGCACACATCAAGCAGATTCTTGGGCTCAAGAGAGTAGATTCGCCATCTCCTAAAAGGCTTCGGGAGTTTTCCGATGCAGTCAATTAGCATATGTGTGCTTTGCAAACATTAGTCACGGATTTGGAGATATCCCACTGTATGATAATTAACCTGCTGCTGCAGAAGTTGGACGCTAAGACGCAAATGAAATGGGAGGAACACCTGTCGTCGGATGCCATACCTACAGCAAAGGATTTTTATGAATACTTGGAGAAGCGGTGCCAGAAAATGGAGACCTTGGAATACGCTACAGCGGCACCCGCTAGTAGCGCTCAGGTGGGAAAAACCCATAATTCTCATTTTAAGAAAACTTTTGCTGCTTACAATTCTTCCATCGACTCGTCTGGATGCAGTTTTATTCCATTCAGCGGGACATGGTATATATTCCTGCAAGATATTCGGGAATTTGTCTCCGTAGCTGCGCCACAAAGAAGTGAAGAAGCTTTCCCTCTATTTCAATTGCCTGAAAGCGGGGCATCGGACTCGTGTATGCAACAGTGGAAAATGTCGAGTATGCGGTGGGAGGCATCATAGTTTGTTGCATTTCGAGAATCTGCAGTCCACAACTCAAGGCTCCCCAGATCTTTCTCCTCCAGATCTAACGCTCCAACAAGAAGCTATTTCTGCCACTCAGGATTCTGTTAGCAGTTCACCTTCCGCTGCTTCTACTTCTCTTGCTGCCCAAGGTCTTCAATCCGATGTTGTGCTTCTGGCTACCGCTGTGGTTCTCGTAAAGAATCGCTCTGGCGTTTTAGTTCCTTGCCGTGCCATACTAGATTCAGGATCTCAGCTTCATCTCATCACATCCAGGTTCGCCCATCAGCTTCAGCTTAGGAGAACTCAATCGTCTGCACTTGTCTCTGGGCTCGGCGATACTAGCGTGGCTACTGAGGGATCCACCGTGAACATTTGTATGCATTCTCGCACAGCTGACTATCCAACCACGCCTACTGCTCTTATAGCTCCTACGATCACCGATTGTCAACCAAGTCTGGCAGTCAATGTAGCCGATTGGAATATTCCATTAACCCTCAGCGAGTGGATCTTCTCATTGGTGCCAGCATTTTCTATGATCTCCTCTGCGTAAGGCAAATCAAACTCATCGATGGCCTGCCTCTTCTGCAGAAGACCCGGCTTGGGTGGATCGTATCTGGTGGTGGACCAGAAGTGGGGAAGCGAGCCCCAAGAAAGAACGTCAGCAGGATTTAATGATGTGGGAACAAAGCACCATTCCATGCCCGCCGTCAACTCCTGAATTGCTGCCACTCGATTTGCCACGAAGACTTGAAATTTGGCTGGCTCATCCCGTATCCAAGATAATGCTGTCGATGAATCGGACCAGCAATAAAACCGTCCTGTAAAACTTCCAATATCCTTCGAATTATTCATTAGTTTTGCAAGCAAATGGGCTCCACTTAATTCCAGCTTGGGAATCAATAAGGTTTTTAGTGGCGCCACTCGAGACTTTCAGCACAAGATATTGCTTGAAAACTGCCCTTCCCTGGACACTACATATATGCAAGCGCCATATGCTTCTGTGCTGGCGTCACAAAATCCGTGAAGTTCGATTACCGTATTAGAAGGATGAACAACTCGAGGAAATGATATCCGCGTGATACTTGAAAAACTTTTTCTCAAGTCCATCCAAGATGAATGCAACGCTGAGGGTAGGCTTTCATCCCAATCCAAATTTTCTCTCCAAAGCTGCTGAAGGAAGATTTAGCACCTGACAATAACGGGACTTATCAATCCAAGAGGGTCGTAGAAACGAGCAATTGTAGACAAAACCGATCGCTTGGAGGGCTTCGAATTTGTGTCCAGCGCGGACAAGGCAAAAAGCAGCTGATCTGATGCGGGGTCCCATGCTAAGCCAAGAGTTTTCGTTATGTCACTTCCATCATGAAACCTTAAGTATTATTCTCTGTCCTCTTCAGTCGTTCCTTCAAGTACTTCCTGATGGCTAAAGCACCATTTCCTAAGCTTAAAATTACCGCAAGACAGTATGGCGGAGGTTTGATGCATCTTTTCTATGACCTCAGCGATAGAGCTGCCGCCAGAGATGAGATCATCCACGTAAAAATCCTGCTGCAGAGCAGCTGAGCCAAGAGGGTAGGACTCACCCTCGTCAATGGCCAGCTGGTGCATTGCGCGAACTGCTAAAAACGACGCAGCTCTAGTGCCGTATGTGACGGTGTCTAATGTGTAGACCTGAACTTCGGACTGGACAGAATCTCGGCGGAGAATGCACTGAAAGTAATTGTCAGGTGAAGACACTCGTACGCAGAGGTACATTTTACAAATGTCCCCAATGAGACCGACTGGATATGTGCGAAACCGAATTAGTATGCTGAACAATGCAGGCTGAATAACAGGGCCTGCCATCATCGCATCATTTAGGGAACATCCAGTTGATGTAGCTGTCGAACCGTCGAAAACGACACGAAGCTTTGTCGTCGTACTATCCTCCTTTAAAACACAGTGATGAGGCAAGAAATATCTGCAGAGACTACGAGAATCTGGTTTGACTGGGGACATATGCTTCAACTCAATATACTCCCTCATAAAGGCAGAGTACCGCTCCTTGAGTGTAGTATCACGATCCAACTTTCGCTCCAAATTGATGAATCGACGATGCGCCTGAGTGTAAGATTCCCCTAGGCGATCACCATTATCCTTTAACGGGAGACGAACTGAATAATCTCCTGATGGCAAGCGTGAGAAGTGGTCTACGAAATGTGCTTCACAATCTAATTCTTCCTTGGTATTCAAAACGGCGTCCGCACAAGTCTCGACCTCCCAAAACATACGAAGAGTTTTGTCCAACCTTGCATCCATGCTAGCTTCCGAATCTGGAGAATTGTGCGTTGCCAAGAGCGCCGAGCGTGCTACCCTTTGTCCACCACCAGATACGATCCACCCAAGCCGGGTCTTCTGCAGAAGAGGTAGGCCATCGATGAGTTTGATTTGCCTTACGCAGAGGAGATCATAGAAAATGCTGGCACCAATGAGAAGATCCACTCGCTGAGGGTTAATGGAATATTCCAATCGGCTACATTGACTGCCAGACTTGGTTGACAATCGGTGATCGTAGGAGCTATAAGAGCAGTAGGCGTGGTTGGATAGTCAGCTGTGCGAGAATGCATACAAATGTTCACGGTGGATCCCTCAGTAGCCACGCTAGTATCGCCGAGCCCAGAGACAAGTGCAGACGATTGAGTTCTCCTAAGCTGAAGCTGATGGGCGAACCTGGATGTGATGAGATGAAGCTGAGATCCTGAATCTAGTATGGCACGGCAAGGAACTAAAACGCCAGAGCGATTCTTTACGAGAACCACAGCGGTAGCCAGAAGCACAACATCGGATTGAAGACCTTGGGCAGCAAGAGAAGTAGAAGCAGCGGAAGGTGAACTGCTAACAGAATCCTGAGTGGCAGAAATAGCTTCTTGTTGGAGCGTTAGATCTGGAGGAGAAAGATCTGGGGAGCCTTGAGTTGTGGACTGCAGATTCTCGAAATGCAACAAACTATGATGCCTCCCACCGCATACTCGACATTTTCCACTGTTGCATACACGAGTCCGATGCCCCGCTTTCAGGCAATTGAAATAGAGGGAAAGCTTCTTCACTTCTTTGTGGCGCAGCTACGGAGACAAATTCCCGAATATCTTGCAGGAATATATACCATGTCCCGCTGAATGGCAAAAACTGCATCCAGACGAGTCGATGGAAGAATTGTAAGCAGCAAAAGTTTTCTTAAAATGAGAATTATGGGTTTTTCCCACCTGAGCGCTACTAGCGGGTGCCGCTGTAGCGTATTCCAAGGTCTCCATTTTCTGGCACCGCTTCTCCAAGTATTCATAAAAATCCTTTGCTGTAGGTATGGCATCCGACGACAGGTGTTCTTCCCATTTCATTTGTGCCTTAGCGTCCAACTTCTGCAGGAGCAGGTTAATTATCATACAGTGGGATATCTCCAAATCCGTGACTAATGTTTGCAAAGTACGCATATGCAAATTGACTGCATCGGAAAACTCCCGAAGCCTTTTAGGAGATGGCGAATCTACTCTCTTGAGCCCAAGAATCTGCTTGATGTGTGCCTGAAAAACAAGTCGCTTGTTACTAAAACGTTTATTAAGTATATCCAGCGACACACGATAATTGGCACTGGAGAGTTCCACAGATCGAACCGAATCCAAAGCCACATCAGCGAGGCTAGAGCGAAGGTGCTGGAACTTCTCGATTTCGCTGAGGTCCGCATCCGCGTCGATGATCGAATTGAACATATCCATAAAGTGCAAATATTCGACGTATACACCGGAAAACTTGGGTATTTTTAGCTCAGGAAGTCGCTGCTTGTGAGCCATGATGATGGTACTGTATCCAGAATGGTTTGGTAGGGTAGTCGAATTGGCAGCAGCGCGCGATTGGCCTAGTTCGAGAGCAGCCCTTAGCTCAGCCTTCAATGATATGAAGAGCATATCAAAGTTGTTGCGCATCTCACTCCTCTCGAATTTCTGACAGCATGTCGATAAGAACGTCGATCTCCGTGGCGTTCAAATTATCGATCTTATTGCCAGCGAATGATTCGCCGAGCCCGCTCATTCGATCGTACAAAGACTGAACTTTACGTTTATAAAGACTCAGCCTGTTATTAGCCGTCACAATATTTTCGCCCGCGCCTGTATTTGGAACGCCTTCCATGTTTAACGGTGCGAAATACAACGAAACAACGGAGAATAGATAACCGTTTAGCGACGGCGTACAGAATCGAGAAAGAGAGAGTGAAGACACGAAAAGTCGAAACCGTGGCTGCAGTTGTGCAGAGAATGAGAGACTTGACGATTATGCGACGGTGCACAGAAGCTGGAGCGAGAATGAGAGACACGAAAAGTCAAGATCCGTGTCTGCGGCTGAGCATAGAATGAGAGATTCGACGATTAAATTAACGGAATCTCAGACGACCGCACTCTCAACTGAATTTGCACATAAACCGTTTTATATGCTGCACAAATGTATTTGTTTGTGGTTAAACTGCACAGAACCGAATATATTGTTCAATTTAAATGTTTTTACACGAAACGCAATTAGCCAATGTCTTTAATCACGTCGGGGTCACCAATTTTTGAGATGCCAAGCTTTTTTGGCACCTATTTCTATCCAAAATAATAACGCGAGCGTTTCCAAATTGAATGCTGTTTATTTATACCGGCGGCTGCTAGCGGAAGCCGATTGCTTGCTCTCAGCACAACCAGATAAATGTATATCGAGATCCAAATGCAACCAATGCGCAGAGAGGTTAGCAGATTACTAAAATTGGCACCGTCGGCTAAACAAAGCTAGAACCGCTATTTTTCCTCGCTATCATATAAAGATCATACCATAGTTCTTGGTGACTTCAACTTGCCTTGAACTGTTTGGTTTTCGGGGAACGAGTCTAATAGCCTAATTCCCATGTCACGACATGACTTTATTGACGGTTTGCTTGGCCTGTCTTTGTCTCAAACTAACCAGGTCCAAAATCCTTGTATCGATTTTTTTCGAGTCCCCCCGCTTACAATACCTGAAGATGCCTACTATCCTACTTTCGATGTCTCGCTGGATATAGGACCAACTATATTGGATCGGTCGGCTAGACTACCATAATTTGTCCGATGCTTCCGTAAGGCCGACTTATCGAAGCTTTATAATCTCATTAAGGATTCTTTTTGGTCTGCTTTAAATTTGGGCAATGATGTTACAATGGGCACAAACATTTCTGATTCTTGTGTCCCGCTTTCCTGTCCTATTAGATATGGGAAACCCCTTTGGAAACCTCCTTTACCAAAAAGTTATTAGGTTAGTTCCTCGACGGAACCTCGACGGAACCTCTCATAGGCCAGAATGGCCCTTAGCTATCCGGATCTATGTATGGAAGTTACGAGGGTGTTTCTGAAGTTCCGAAGTCCCCCAGAATCGAGGTGTTTTTAGCAAAGGCAAGCAGTTTCCCTGGCGACTTCTTGGAGGCATCTTCCAGTGATACCAGCATCGGTCCGCCCAGGTATATTGTCCTTGCCCTTGAGAGAGCCGGACACCGGCAGATGAGATGTTCCAGGGTTTCGACAGCCCCGAGTTCATTGCATTTCCTGTAGATGTCACTGTTGGTGATGTTCAGCCTGGTTGCATGCGACGCAGCTTTGTAGCGTCCTTAGGGAGACCGGCACGCTTTCAGTCCTCCCGTTTGCCAGCCCGACGCCTTCCTTATCCAGAACGTCCGCCTCTTCGTTTCCTTTGATGCCCTTGTGACTGGAAACCCATTAGATCTGCACTGACTTAGACGTGCTTAGTGAGTCTAGTACCTCCCCGCTTGCCAGGACACCTGTGGAACTGACCGTGGACGACTGCATGGATTTTATCACTGCTTGGCTGTCAACGAATATGTTAGCCATATTGTGTGGTCGCTCTGTGAGCTGAGCGACCTCTGCTGCCTTCTTGATGGCGAATACTTCCACCTGGAATATGCTGCATCGGTCGGGTAGCTTATACGACGCCCTTATTTCAGGGTTTGTACAGTATAGGCCTGCTCCTACTCCTTCATTCATCTTGGAGCCGTCGGTGTATATGTTGAGGTGTTGAGTCTAGTCCCGTCCCGCTTTCCAGTCTTCGGGTCCCATGAAGAGGTTTATTTTTACTTCAAGGCATGTTTGGGGGATCATGTAGTCGGTTGAACTGATCATTGTTATTCCAATTGAACTATGCCCGAATCTTTTTGGAGACATGTTCCCCGACGCAATCACCTTGTGCTACCTTGCCTGCAGTCAGCCTAGCGTAGATGTCGAGGGGGTCGATTCCAAGTATCGCTTCGAGTGCTTTGGTTGGCGTTGACCTCAGCGCTCCTGTTATACAGAGCAGAGCCTCTATTAGCTTGTGATACGTCTTCTTTTCAGTAGCTTGCCACCACACTAGGACTTCATACAGCAGAGTTGGTCGCACCACCGAGATGTAGATCCAATGTATCAGAGCGTACGACAGGCCCCATGTGCTGCTACGCATCTTCTTGGATGCATAAAGTGCAGTGGTGGCCTTTTTCACCCGCTCTACTACTTTGGATCTCCATGCCATCTTGCTGTCCAGTACTATGCCAAGGAATTTGAGCTGTGCTTTAGGGGTTAGCCTTGTTTGGTTGACATTCGGGGGGATCCATGCTGGTACCTTGTATCTCTTGGTGAAAAGGATGTGGTCCGTTTTGTCCGCGTTGATACTGAGTCCTACTCCATCTGCCCATTCACATATCTCCCTGAGTGTTTGTTCCATTATGGAGCTGAGAGTCGACGTACATACACCCGTGATAAGTACGGTTATGTCGTCCGCATAAGCTATTATTTTTGGGGCTTTCCTTTCGAATCTCTTGATGAGGTTGTCGACCATCAGGTTCCACAGGAGTAGTGACAGGACTCCACCCTGGAATGTACCCCTGTGTGCACCTCTGACCATGGAGGCGGTGCCCCACTCTGATTGCACCCGTCTACAACTTAGAAGGTTTTTTATCCAGAGGTTGATTGACGGGTGGGTGCTGGTAGCTTCTAGGCAGTCCATTATGGCTTCTGTAGCTCCGTGCATATTCCTTAGTGTTGAGGGCTTTCTCGACGGTAGCTACTAGCGAGTGTAGTACTGCTTTCACCGATTTTCCCTTAGTGTAGGCGTGTTGGTTGGTTGACATCAGTCCCCTTACTTCGGCTGTGATGTGTAGATCCAGCAGCTTTTCTAATGTTTTCAGTAGGAAAGTGGTTAGGCTTATCGGTCTGTAATCCTTGGAACTCACATGACTGCACTTTGCTGCTTTTGGGAGGAAGACAACTCCAGAGGTTCTCCATTGGATCGGGATAGAGCCAGATCCAGCAGCTTTTCTAATGTTTTCAGTAGGAAAGAGGTTAGGCTTATCGGTCTGTAATCCTTGGAACTCACATGACTGGACTTTCCTGCTTTTGGGAGGAAGACAACTCCAGAGGTTCTCATTGGATCGGGATAGAGCCAGATCCAGCAGCTTTTCTAATGTTTTCAGTAGGAAAGAGGCTAGTCTTATCGGTCTGTAATCTTTGGAACTCACATGGCTGCACTTTCCTGCTTTTGGGAGGAAAACAACTCCAGAGGTCCTCCATTGGATCGGGATATAGCCAGATCCAGCAGCTTTTCTAATGTTTTCAGTAGGAAAGAGGTTAGTCTTATCGGTCTGTAATCTTTGGAACTCACATGGCTGCACTTTCCTGCTTTTGGGAGGAAAACAACTCCAGAGGTTCTCCATTGGATCGGGATATAGCCTGTTCTTAGGCATGCTGCGTATATTACGAGAAGCTATGGGGTAATCACGTCTTTGGTCACTTGCAGCATGGCTGGGAATATTTCGTCCCGTCCAGGTGTCTTTATGGCCGTGTTTGTTCGTCAGTTGCTAGGTCCTGATGCGTTTCAGCATCGGTGACCTCGGTGCATCCTGGGAAGTGGGCCTCCATTAGTGCCGTTAGGGCTTCTTTGCTGCCTTCCGACCACTATCCGCTGTCCAATTTGAGTTGACTTTGCATTGTGGGTTGCTTTGACAATGCTGGAGCAGAAGTTTCTCCATGTGCTGCGCTGTGCCTTACGTATTTCCTTCTTGTATTCCCTTAACAGCGTCTTGTATTCCTCTTTGATGTTCTCGTCGTTCGCTAGCTTAGCAAGCTTGAAAAATTCCATGAGGTTATTTCTTTATAGAGAGAGGTCTCGATTCCACCAAAGTGGTTTGGACTTCTTTCTTGTTCTAGAGGGTGGGCATGCTGTGTGGTATGCCTTTAGCAGTTCCGTAGATAGGGTCTCTAGGGACTTCTCTATATCCTCCGTGGATTTCACTGAGACCGGGCTCGGGAGTTTTGAATTGACTGTCTTTCTAAACTTCTCCCAGTTTGTGTTCCGGGGGTCTCTATAGACTTTCACTTTCGGAGTGTATTCGAATGTCAGGGCTTACCCACACACTATGGTGGGCATTAGCATCCATGCCAACAATTAGTTGGTAGTCTTTGGAGTCGGCTTCTTCCACCAGACTCCTTAGTTCTTCTGGCGGTGCGCTTCTCCTCACTTTCCAGCATAACCACTGTCAGGTTGTCTGTGCTGTAATGAGACATAAGGTAAGCGTGGATTCCTCTCCGTACTGGAATCCTTTCCGTTCTATTCCTGCTTACCGGTGTTGGTTAGAATGAGCTGTAATTTGAGAGCTTTAGTCCGGCCACCGAATTGCATGATGCAATCCACGGCTCCTGGACCAAAGCTATGTTAGCGGGCCCTTGCTCCATGGCAATGAGGAGCTCCGCGAATTCTGTCTTGCTCTTATGCAAGTTGAGCTACAGCACACTCAGTTTCATGAGCAGCTGGCTCCCCTGCATACGACGGGTTGACTACAATGGTCAGGTCACCGTCCTCTTCTTCCAGCGTATCGTCCAGCGCCATACCCTGGGCGGCCTCTACAGTGGTATCCAGACCGAGGTCTTTCTCCACTTCGCCTGCCTGCAGGGTGTATGCGTCTTTGTCGCTGGGCTAACGCTTTTTGAGGCACAGGTATGCCCCACGCTATTTTCCCGTATTTGGGGTATAGTTGGTCCTTCGCTGCTTTGTTAGTCTGGAGGATCACGTGCTGGCCCCCCTCGTTGGGTAAAGGGCTACCAGCATGCAATACCTTCCAGTCAGCGGTCGGTATCTCGGGGTTTTGTCACTGAAGGAGCTTCAGCGCTCGGTCCCCTTGGATTGCGATGGGGAAGAGCACCTTCGCATTTGGTATGGACGGGATTAGCTCCCTGTCCACCACCTCCAGCTTGGCCCCCTCCCATATCGCTTCCAGTTGGTCGACCGTTTGCGTCAGCCACTTCAGTGTCGGGTTATCCTTACACTTCAGGATTTTGACCGCATTCAGCCACCCAGCACCATCGAAGGTGGGCATGGAAGCTGTTGGGTTCCCTTCCATACTTGTACACAGGGAGTCTACCAGCCGCGCGTGGACCATTTTCCACTCTGCCGCTGTCATCCTCCCATTCTCATCACGTCTGTCGATGAGCGTTACAATTAGGTGTCTCTTGGACACATCACTGTTACTCTCGCTTGACCCCTGCTTTGCCTGTTTAGGTGGAGGTTCCGCTCTCTTGGGCCCGCGTTGCCGCTTGCTCGCCGGAGTGACGGCACTATCGGTCGAGCGCTGCCTTTTGGTAGCCAGCAACTCTTCCACCTTGTTGGCGTGCTGACTTGTCGATGCCTTCATTTGTGGCACCTGCGCGTAGTATTTACGGCACTCCTCTACCTTCAGCTTGGCCCAAGCTAGCTTAGATTTCTCCTCCTGGGAGATATCCGCCTTGCCTTGGAGCCTGCATACTATCTTAAGACCACCTTGCATTGGGCTTTGGCCTTCAAAGCGAGGTTGGGCTCTCGAACGCTTCGGACCTTCCCTGCGCAGGGAGCTGGTGCCTGGTTCAGGCGAGCGAAGAAGGCTATCCTTTTCTGTTCTGCTGATGGATAGCACGCTCTCCAGGTCCGAGTCTGCCTCGACAATGGCACCTGCGCGGCTCATCCTACAGCGGGGGGTTGTGGCAGTAGTATGACAACTGACGTGACCTGCTCCCGTCACGTCCGAGGTGTGGCCACTGGCGACACGTAGAGAGGATTGCTCCTCCCCGTGCCCGCCGGTGGTAGCAGCCACGCTTCCGACCAACGTTTGGGTTACATCCAAACCCGTGCTTGCTCTTCCTTCCGCTCCATAATAGGCCCGAATGTCCATACGACCCGTAGCCAAGATAATGCTGTCGATGAATCGGACCAGCAATAAAACCGTCCTGTAAAACTTCCAATATCTTTCAAATTATTCATTAGTTTTGCAAGCAAATGGGCTCCACTTAATTCCAGCTTGGGAATCAATAAGGTTTTTAGTGGCGCCACTCGAGACTTTCAGCACAAGATATTGCTCGAAAACTGCCCTTCCCTGGACACCACATATATGCAAGCGCCATATGCTTCTGTGCTGGCGTCACAAAATCCGTGAAGTTCGATTACCGTATTAGAAGGATGAACAACTCGAGGAAATGATATCCGCGTGATACTTGAAAAACTTTTTCTCAAGTCCATCCAAGATGAATGCAACGCTGAGGGTAGGCTTTCATCCCAATCCAAATTTTCTCTCCAAAGCTGCTGAAGGAAGATTTTGCACCTGACAATAACGGGACTTATCAATCCAAGAGGGTCGTAGAAACGAGCAATTGTAGACAAAACCGATCGCTTGGAGGGCTTCGAATTTGTGTCCAGCGCGGACAAGGCAAAAAGCAGCTGATCTGATGCGGGGTCCCATGCTAAGCCAAGAGTTTTCGTTATGTCACTTCCATCATGAAACCTTAAGTATTATTCTCTGTCCTCTTCAGTCGTTCCTTCAAGTACTTCCTGATGGCTAAAGCACCATTTCCTAAGCTTAAAATTACCGCAAGACAGTATGGCGGAGGTTTGATGCATCTTTTCCATGACCTCAGCGATAGAGCTGCCGCCCGATATGAGATCATCCACGTAAAAATCCTGCTGCAGAGCAGCTGAGCCAAGAGGGTAGGACTAACCCTCATCAATGGCCAGCTGGTGCATTGCGCAAACTGCTAAAAACGATGCAGCTCTAGTGCCGTATGTGACGGTGTCTAATGTGTAGACCTGAACTTCGGACTGGACAGAATCTCGCCATAGAATGCACTGCAAGTAATTGGCAGGTGAAGACACTCGTACGCAGAGGTACATTTTACAAATGTCCCCAATGAGACCGACTGGATATGTGCGAAACCAAATTAGTATGCTGAACAATGCAGGCTGAATAACAGGGCCTGCCATAATCGCATCATTTAGGGAACATCTAGTTGATGTAGCTGCCGAACCGTCGAAAACGACACGAAGCTTTGTCTCCGTACTATCCTCCTTCAAAACACAGTAATGAGGCAAGGAATATCTGCAGAGACTACGAGAATCTGGTTTGACTGGGGACATATGCTTCAACTCAATATACTCCCTCATAAAGGCAGAGTACCGCTCCTTGAGTGTAGTATCACGATCCAACTTTCGCTCCAAATTGATGAATCGACGATGCGCCTGAGTGTAAGATTCCCCTAGGCGATCACCATTATCCTTTAACGGGAGACGAACTGAATAATCTCCTGATGGCAAGCGTGAGAAGTGGTCTACGAAATGTGCTTCACAATCTAATTCTTCCTTGGTATTCAAAACGGCGTCCGCACAAGTCTCGACCTCCCAAAACATACGAAGAGTTTTGTCCAACCTTGCATCCATGCTAGCTTCCGAATCTGGAGAATTGTGCGTTGCCAAGAGCGCCGAGCGTGCTACCCTTTGTCCACCACCAGATACGATCCATCGATGAGTTTGATTTGCCTTACGCAGAGGAGATCATAGAAAATGCTGGCACTAATGAGAAGATCCACTCGCTGAGGGTTGAAAAATGCAGGATCAGCAAGCTGAATATTTAATGGAATATTCCAATCGGCTGCATTGACTGCCAGACTTGGTTGACAATCGGTGATCGTAGGAGCTATAAGAGCAGTAGGCGTGGTTGGATAGTCAGCTGTGCGAGAATGCATACAAATGTTCACGGTGGATCCCTCAGTAGCCACGCTAGTATCGCCGAGCCCAAAGACAAGTGCAGACGATTGAGTTCTCCTAAGCTGAAGCTAATGGGCGAACCTGGATGTGATGAGATGAAGCTGAGATCCTGAATCTAGTATGGCACGGCAAGGAACTAAAACGCCAGACCGATTCTTTACGAGAACCACAGCGGTAGCCAGAAGCACAACATCGGATTGAAGACCTTGGGCAGCAAGAGAAGTAGAAGCAGCGGAAGGTGAACTGCTAACAGAATCCTGAGTGGCAGAAATAGCTTCTTGTTGGAGCGTTAGATCTGGAGGAGAAAGATCTGGGGAGCCTTGAGTTGTGGAATGCAGATTCTCGAAATGCAACAAACTATGATGCCTCCTATGATGCTACCTGAGCGCTACTAGCGGGTGCCGCTGTAGCGTATTCCAAGGTCTCCATTTTCTTCTCCAAGTATTCATAAAAATCCTTTGCTGTAGGTATGGCATCCGACGACAGGTGTTCCTCCCATTTCATTTGCGTCTTAGCGTCCAACTTCTGCAGCAGCAGGTTCATTATCATACAGTGGGATATCTCCAAATCCGTGACTAATGTTTGCAAAGCACACATATGCTAATTGACTGCATCGGAAAACTCCCGAAGCCTTTTAGGAGATGGCGAATCTACTCTCTTGAGCCCAAGAATCTGCTTGATGTGTGCCTGAAAAACAAGTCGCTTGTTACTAAAACGTTTATTAAATATATCCAGCGACACACGATAATTGGCACTGGAGAGTTCCACAGATCGAACCGAATCCAAAGCCACATCAGCGAGGCTAGAGCGAAGGTGCTGGAACTTCTCGATTTCGCTGAGGTCTGCATCCGCGTCGATGATCGAATTGAACATATCCATAAAGCGCAAATATTCGACGTATACACCGGAAAACTTGGGTATTTTTAGCTCAGGAAGTCGCTGCTTGTGAGCCATGATGATGGTACTGTATCCAGAATGGTTTGGTAGGGTAGTCGAATTGGCAGCAGCGCGCGAGTGGCCTAGTTCGAGAGCAGCCCTTAGCTCAGCCTTCAATGATATGAAGAGCATATCAAAGTTGTTGCGCATCTCACTCCTCTCGAATTTCTGACAGCATGTCGATAAGAACGTCGATCTCCGTGGCGTTCAAATTATCGATCTTATTGCCAGCGAATGATTCGCCGAGCCCGCTCATTCGATCGTACAAAGACTGAACTTTACGTTTATAAAGACTCAGCCTGTTATTAGCCGTCACAATATTTTCGCCCGCGCCTGTATTTGGAACGCCTTCCATGTTTAACGGTGCGAAATACAACGAAACAACGGAGAATAGATAACCGTTTAGCGACGGCGTACAGAATCGAGAAAGAGAGAGTGAAGACACGAAAAGTCGAAACCGTGGCTGCAGTTGTGCAGAGAATGAGAGACTTGACGATTATGCGACGGTGCACAGAAGCTGGAGCGAGAATGAGAGACACGAAAAGTCAAGATCCGTGTCTGCGGCTGAGCATAGAATGAGAGATTCGACGATTAAATTAACGGAATCTCAGACGACCGCACTCTCAACTGAATTTGCACATAAACCGTTTTATATGCTGCACAAATGTATTTGTTTGTGGTTAAACTGCACAGAACCGAATATATTGTTCAATTTAAATGTTTTTACACGAAACGCAATTAGCCAATGTCTTTAATCACGTCGGGGTCACCAATTTTTGAGATGCCAAGCTTTTTTGGCACCTATTTCTATCCAAAATAATAACGCGAGTGTTTCCAAATTGAATGCTGTTTATTTATACCGGCGGCTGCTAGCGGAAGCCGATTGCTTGCTCTCAGCACAACCAGATAAATGTATATCGAGATCCAAATGCAACCAATGCGCAGAGAGGTTAGCAGATTACTAAAATTGGCACCGTCGGCTAAACAAAGCTAGAGCCGAGGCGGCGGCTGCAGAGCGCCCTTTACAGAGTGAGATCGCAGCAGCGCTGCCGAACGTTGGTGTTTACAGTGCATTGAATATTGTATTGTATGTATAGTTTTAAGTTAGGCCTGTTAATTAGCGGCTGGCCCGAACAAGATTCTTTCCTCATTCTTAGTTTTCAAGACATGCTTGTATACTCCACCTTTTTCAGATATCGTAATTTACGAGCAGCACTTGTCCGCTTTAACCGCTATTTTTTCCTCGCTATCATATAAAGATCATACCATAGTTCTTGGTGACTTCAACTTGCCTTGAACTGTTTGGTCTTCGGGGAACGAGTCTAATAGCCTAATTCCCATGTCACGACATGACTTTATTGACGGTTTGCTTGGCCTGTCTTTGTCTCAAACTAACCAGGTCCAAAATCCTTGTATCGATTTTTTTCGAGTCCCCCCGCTTACAATACCTGAAGATGCCTACTATCCTACTTTCGATGTCTCGCTGGATATAGGACCAACTATATTGGATCGGTCGGCTAGACTACCATAATTTGTCCGATGCTTCCGTAAGGCCGACTTATCGAAGCTTTATAATCTCATTAAGGATTCTTTTTGGTCCGCTTTAAATTTGGGCACTGATGTTACAATGGGCACAAACATTTCTGATTCTTGTGTCCCGCTTTCCTGTCCTATTAGATATGGGAAACCCCTTTGGAAACCTCCTTCACCAAAAAGTTATTAGGTTAGTTCCTCGACGGAACCTCGACGGAACCTCTCATAGGCCAGAATGGTCCTTAGCTATCCGGATCTATGTATGGAAGTTACGAGGGTGTTTCTGAAGTTCCGAAGTCCCCCAGAATCGAGGTGTTTTTAGCAAAGGCAAGCAGTTTCCCTGGCGACTTCTTGGAGGCATCTTCCAGTGATACCAGCATCGGTCCGCCCAGGTATATTGTCCTTGCCCTTGAGAGAGCCGGACACCGGCAGATGAGATGTTCCAGGGTTTCGACAGCCCCGAGTTCATTGCATTTCCTGTAGATGCCACTGTTGGTGATGTTCAGCCTGGTTGCATGCGACGTAGCCAGGCAGTGGCCTGTTAGTATGCCCACTAACAGTCTGCAATCCTTCCGTGAAAGATGCAGCAGATAGTGGCTGAGACTATCACTGCGTTCCTAGCAGTTCCTGGCCTGCTTCTCCAGGTCGCTTTGTAGCGTCCTTAGGGAGACCGGCACGCTTTCAGTCCTCCCGTTTGCCAGCCCGACGCCTTCCTTATCCAGAACGTCCGCCTCTTCGTTTCCTTTGATGCCCTTGTGACTGGAAACCCATTAGATCTGCACTGACTTAGACGTGCTTAGTGAGTCTAGTACCTCCCCGCTTGCCAGGACACCTGTGGAACTTACCGTGGACGACTGCATGGATTTTATCGCTGCTTGGCTGTCAACGAATATGTTAGCCGTATTGTGTGGTCGCTCTGTGAGCTGAGCGACCTCTGCTGCCTTCTTGATGGCGAATACTTCCACCTGGAATATGCTGCATCGGTCGGGTAGCTTATACGACACCCTTATTTCAGGGTTTGTACAGTATAGGCCTGCTCCTACTCCTTCATTCATCTTGGAGCCGTCGGTGTATATGTTGAGGTGTTGAGTCTAGTCCCGTCCCGCTTTCCAGTCTTCGGGTCCCATGAAGAGGTTTATTTTTACTTCAAGGCATGTTTGGGGGATCATGTAGTCGGTTGAACTGATCATTGTTATTCCAATTGAACTATGCCCGAATCTTTTTGGAGACATGTTCCCCGACGCAATCACCTTGTGCTACCTTGCCTGCAGTCAGCCTAGCGTAGATGTCGAGGGGGTCGATTCCAAGTATCGCTTCGAGTGCTTTGGTTGGCGTTGACCTCAGCGCTCCTGTTATACAGAGCAGAGCCTCTATTAGCTTGTGATACGTCTTCTTTTCAGTAGCTTGCCACCACACTAGGACTTCATACAGCAGAGTTGGTCGCACCACCGAGATGTAGATCCAATGTATCAGAGCGTACGACAGGCCCCATGTGCTGCTACGCATCTTCTTGGATGCATAAAGTGCAGTGGTGGCCTTTTTCACCCGCTCTACTACTTTGGATCTCCATGCCATCTTGCTGTCCAGTACTATGCCGAGGAATTTGAGCTGTGCTTTAGGGGTTAGCCTTGTTTGGTTGACATTCGGGGGGATCCATGCTGGTACCTTGTATCTCTTGGTGAAAAGGATGTGGTCCGTTTTGTCCGCGTTGATACTGAGTCCTACTCCATCTGCCCATTCACATATCTCCCTGAGTGTTTGTTCCATTATGGAGCTGAGAGTCGACGTACATACACCCGTGATAAGTACGGTTATGTCGTCCGCATAAGCTATTATTTTTGGGGCTTTCCTTTCGAATCTCTTGATGAGGTTGTCGACCATCAGGTTCCACAGGAGTAGTGACAGGACTCCACCCTGGAATGTACCCCTGTGTGCACCTCTGACCATGGAGGCGGTGCCCCACTCTGATTGCACCCGTCTACAACTTAGAAGGTTTTTTATCCAGAGGTTGATTGACGGGTGGGTGCTGGTAGCTTCTAGGCAGTCCATTATGGCTTCTGTAGCTCCGTGCATATTCCTTAGTGTTGAGGGCTTTCTCGACGGTAGCTACTAGCGAGTGTAGTACTGCTTTCACCGATTTTCCCTTAGTGTAGGCGTGTTGGTTGGTTGACATCAGTCCCCTTACTTCGGCTGTGATGTGTAGATCCAGCAGCTTTTCTAATGTTTTCAGTAGGAAAGTGGTTAGGCTTATCGGTCTGTAATCCTTGGAACTCACATGACTGCACTTTGCTGCTTTTGGGAGGAAGACAACTCCAGAGGTTCTCCATTGGATCGGGATAGAGCCAGATCCAGCAGCTTTTCTAATGTTTTCAGTAGGAAAGAGGCTAGTCTTATCGGTCTGTAATCTTTGGAACTCACATGGCTGCACTTTCCTGCTTTTGGGAGGAAAACAACTCCAGAGGTTCTCCATTGGATCGGGATATAGCCTGCTCTTAGGCATGCTGCGTATATTACGAGAAGCTATGGGGTAATCACGTCTTTGGTCACTTGCAGCATGGCTGGGAATATTTCGTCCCGTCCAGGTGTCTTTATGGCCGTGTTTGTTCGTCAGTTGCTAGGTCCTGATGCGTTTCAGCATCGGTGACCTCGGTGCATCCTGGGAAGTGGGCCTCCATTAGTGCCGTTAGGGCTTCTTTGCTGCCTTCCGACCACTATCCGCTGTCCAATTTGAGTTGACTTTGCATTGTGGGTTGCTTTGACAATGCTGGAGCAGAAGTTTCTCCATGTGCTGCGCTGTGCCTTACGTATTTCCTTCTTGTATTCACTTAACAGCGTCTTGTATTCCTCTTTGATGTTCTCGTCGTTCGCTAGCTTAGCAAGCTTGAAAAATTCCATGAGGTTATTTCTTTATAGAGAGAGGTCTCGATTCCACCAAAGTGGTTTGGACTTCTTTCTTGTTCTAGAGGGTGGGCATGCTGTGTGGTATGCCTTTAGCAGTTCCGTAGATAGGGTCTCTAGGGACTTCTCTATATCCTCCGTGGATTTCACTGAGACCGGGCTCGGGAGTTTTGAATTGACTGTCTTTCTAAACTTCTCCCAGTTTGTGTTCCGGGGGTCTCTATAGACTTTCACTTTCGGAGTGTATTCGAATGTCAGGGCTTACCCACCCACTATGGTGGGCATTAGCATCCATGCCAACAATTAGTTGGTAGTCTTTGGAGTCGGCTTCTTCCACCAGACTCCTTAGTTCTTCTGGCGGTGCGCTTCTCCTCACTTTCCAGCATAACCACTGTCAGGTTGTCTGTGCTGTAATGAGACATAAGGTAAGCGTGGATTCCTCTCCGTACTGGAATCCTTTCCGTTCTATTCCTGCTTACCGGTGTTGGTTAGAATGAGCTGTAATTTGAGAGCTTTAGTCCGGCCACCGAATTGTATGATGCAATCCACGGCTCCTGGACCAAAGCTATGTTAGCGGGCCCTTGCTCCATGGCAATGAGGAGCTCCGCGAATTCTGTCTTGCTCTTATGCAAGTTGAGCTACAGCACACTCAGTTTCATGAGCAGCTGGCTCCCCTGCATACGACGGGTTGACTACAATGGTCAGGTCACCGTCCTCTTCTTCCAGCGTATCGTCCAGCGCCATACCCTGGGCGGCCTCTACAGTGGTATCCAGACCGAGGTCTTTCTCTACTTCGCCTGCCTGCAGGGTGTATGCGTCTTTGTCGCTGGGCTAACGCTTTTTGAGGCACAGGTATGCCCCACGCTATTTTCCCGTATTTGGGGTATAGTTGGTCCTTCGCTGCTTTGTTAGTCTGGAGGATCACGTGCTGGCCCCCCTCGTTGGGTAAAGGGCTACCAGCATGCAATACCTTCCAGTCAGCGGTCGGTATCTCGGGGTTTTGTCACTGAAGGAGCTTCAGCGCTCGGTCCCCTTGGATTGCGATGGGGAAGAGCACCTTCGCATTTGGTATGGACGGGATTAGCTCCCTGTCCACCACCTCCAGCTTGGCCCCCTCCCATATCGCTTCCAGTTGGTCGACCGTTTGCGTCAGCCACTTCAGTGTCGGGTTATCCTTACACTTCAGGATTTTGACCGCATTCAGCCACCCAGCACCATCGAAGGTGGGCATGGAAGCTGTTGGGTTCCCTTCCATACTTGTACACAGGGAGTCTACCAGCCGCGCGTGGACCATTTTCCACTCTGCCGCTGTCATCCTCCCATTCTCATCACGTCTGTCGATGAGCGTTACAATTAGGTGTCTCTTGGACACATCACTGTTACTCTCGCTTGACCCCTGCTTTGCCTGTTTAGGTGGAGGTTCCGCTCTCTTGGGCCCGCGTTGCCGCTTGCTCGCCGGAGTGACGGCACTATCGGTCGAGCGCTGCCTTTTGGTAGCCAGCAACTCTTCCACCTTGTTGGCGTGCTGACTTGTCGATGCCTTCATTTGTGGCACCTGCGCGTAGTATTTACGGCACTCCTCTACCTTCAGCTTGGCCCAAGCTAGCTTAGATTTCTCCTCCTGGGAGATATCCGCCTTGCCTTGGAGCCTGCATACTATCTTAAGACCACCTTGCATTGGGCTTTGGCCTTCAAAGCGAGGTTGGGCTCTCGAACGCTTCGGACCTTCCCTGCGCAGGGAGCTGGTGCCTGGTTCAGGCGAGCGAAGAAGGCTATCCTTTTCTGTTCTGCTGATGGATAGCACGCTCTCCAGGTCCGAGTCTGCCTCGACAATGGCACCTGCGCGGCTCATCCTACAGCGGGGGGTTGTGGCAGTAGTATGACAACTGACGTGACCTGCTCCCGTCACGTCCGAGGTGTGGCCACTGGCGACACGTAGAGAGGATTGCTCCTCCCCGTGCCCGCCGGTGGTAGCAGCCACGCTTCCGACCAACGTTTGGGTTACATCCAAACCCGTGCTTGCTCTTCCTTCCGCTCCATAATAGGCCCGAATGTCCATACGACCCGTAGCCAAGATAATGCTGTCGATGAATCGGACCAGCAATAAAACCGTCCTGTAAAACTTCCAATATCTTTCAAATTATTCATTAGTTTTGCAAGCAAATGGGCTCCACTTAATTCCAGCTTGGGAATCAATAAGGTTTTTAGTGGCGCCACTCGAGACTTTCAGCACAAGATATTGCTCGAAAACTGCCCTTCCCTGGACACCACATATATGCAAGCGCCATATGCTTCTGTGCTGGCGTCACAAAATCCGTGAAGTTCGATTACCGTATTAGAAGGATGAACAACTCGAGGAAATGATATCCGCGTGATACTTGAAAAACTTTTTCTCAAGTCCATCCAAGATGAATGCAACGCTGAGGGTAGGCTTTCATCCCAATCCAAATTTTCTCTCCAAAGCTGCTGAAGGAAGATTTTGCACCTGACAATAACGGGATTTATCAATCCAAGAGGGTCGTAGAAACGAGCAATTGTAGACAAAACCGATCGCTTGGAGGGCTTCGAATTTGTGTCCAGCGCGGACAAGGCAAAAAGCAGCTGATCTGATGCGGGGTCCCATGCTAAGCCAAGAGTTTTCGTTATGTCACTTCCATCATGAAACCTTAAGTATTATTCTCTGTCCTCTTCAGTCGTTCCTTCAAGTACTTCCTGATGGCTAAAGCACCATTTCCTAAGCTTAAAATTACCGCAAGACAGTATGGCGGAGGTTTGATGCATCTTTTCCATGACCTCAGCGATAGAGCTGCCGCCAGAGATGAGATCATCCACGTAAAAATCCTGCTGCAGAGCAGCTGAGCCAAGAGGGTAGGACTCACCCTCATCAATGGCCAGCTGGTGCATTGCGCAAACTGCTAAAAACGATGCAGCTCTAGTGCCGTATGTGACGGTGTCTAATGTGTAGACCTGAACTTCGGACTGGACAGAATCTCGCCATAGAATGCACTGAAAGTAATTGGCAGGTGAAGACACTCGTACGCAGAGGTACATTTTACAAATGTCCCCAATGAGACCGACTGGATATGTGCGAAACCAAATTAGTATGCTGAACAATGCAGGCTGAATAACAGGGCCTGCCATAATCGCATCATTTAGGGAACATCTAGTTGATGTAGCTGCCGAACCGTCGAAAACGACACGAAGCTTTGTCTCCGTACTATCCTCCTTCAAAACACAGTAATGAGGCAAGGAATATCTGCAGAGACTACGAGAATCTGGTTTGACTGGGGACATATGCTTCAACTCAATATACTCCCTCATAAAGGCAGAGTACCGCTCCTTGAGTGTAGTATCACGATCCAACTTTCGCTCCAAATTGATGAATCGACGATGCTCCTGAGTGTAAGATTCCCCTAGGCGATCACCATTATCCCTTAACGGGAGACGAACTGAATAATCTCCTGATGGCAAGCGTGAGAAGTGGTCTACGAAATGTGCTTCACAATCTAATTCTTCCTTGGTATTCAAAACGGCGTCCGCACAAGTCTCGACCTCCCAAAACATACGAAGAGTTTTGTCCAACCTTGCATCCATGCTAGCTTCCGAATCTGGAGAATTGTGCGTTGCCAAGAGCGCCGAGCGTGCTACCCTTTGTCCACCACCAGATACGATCCACCCAAGCCGGGTCTTCTGCAGAAGAGGTAGGCCATCGATGAGTTTGATTTGCCTTACGCAGAGGAGATCATAGAAAATGCTGGCACCAATGAGAAGATCCACTCGCTGAGGGTTGAAAAATGCAGGGGAGCCTTGAGTTGTCCACAAGGACTGCAGATTCTCGAAATGCAACAAACTATGATGCCTCCCACCGCATACTCGACATTTTCGACTGTTGCATACACGAGTCCGATGCCCCGCTTTCAGGCAATTGATATAGAGGGAAAGCTTCTTCACTTCTTTGTGGCGCAGCTACGGAGACAAATTCCCGAATATCTTGCAGGAATATATACCACGTCCCGCTGAATGGCAAAAAAATGTCTATCCAAAATAATAACGCGAGTGTTTCCAAATTGAATGCTGTTTATTTATACCGGCGGCTGCTAGCGGAAGCCGATTGCTTGCTCTTTGCACAACCAGATAAATGTATATCGAGATCCAAATGCAACCAATGCGCAGAGAGGTTAGCAGATTACTAAAATTGGCACCGTCGGCTAAACAAAGCTAGAGCCGAGGCGGCGGCTGCAGAGCGCCCTTTACAGAGTGAGATCGCAGCAGCGCTGCCGAACGTTGGTGTTTACAGTGCATTGAATATTTTATTGTATGTATAGTTTTAAGTTAGGCCTGTTAATTAGCGGCTGGCCCGAACAAGATTCTTTCCTCATTCTTAGTTTTCAAGACATGCTTGTATACTCCACCTTTTTCAGATATCGTAATTTACGAGCAGCACTTGTCCGCTTTAACCGCTATTTTTTCCTCGCTATCATATAAAGATCATACCATAGTTCTAGGTGACTTCAACTTGTCTGGAACTGTTTGGTCTTCGGGGAACGAGTCTAATAGCCTAATTCCCATGTCACGACATGACTTTATTGACGGTTTGCTTGGCCTGTCTTTGTCTCAAGCTAACCAGGTCCAAAATCCTTGTATCGATTTTTTCGAGTCCCCCCGCTTACAATACCTGAAGATGCCTACTATCCTACTTTCGATGTCTCGCTCGATATAGGACCAACTATATTGGATCGGTCGGCTAGACTACCACAATTTGTCCGATGCTTCCGTAAGGCTGTTTTATCGAAGCTTTATAATCTCATTATAATCTCTCAGCCTGGGATTAACTTCCCATTATATTTTACGAACGGTGCTCAAAGGTAAAAGCCCTGCTTTCTCCGCTTGCCCGTTCCCTAATACATTTTCCCCATCCTGAACTTTTCCCCACAGAGAGTATTTACCTCTGCACTATCCTTCTCCACAGAGAGTATTTACATCTGCACTATCTTTCTCTACAGAGAGTATTTACCTCTGCAACTATTCGTCTCGCCAGAGAATTCACCTCTGTCAAAACACGTCTCTACAGAGAGTATTTACCTCTGCAACTATTCGTCTCCCCAGAGAATTTACCTCTGTCAAAACAACATCCAGCCAACATTTCTGTATCAATTCCGAACAATAAAACTTAATTTTTATTATACTGCTTAACCCTCCCTACGCCTTATTCTTGAACCCAAAGCATTATTACAGCTACCACATCCAGAAATCAACCGAAATTTCTGTGAACCCGGCACGACGAGCATACCCCGGCCGCGGAACGTCACAGTGGCGCCCGAGCAGGTTGTGGTAGCATAATAGTGTCTCAGAAGTGGTCAAGATGGCAAAGCAGTGGATCAACCAAGCAACAAAGGCAGAGCTACGGGGCTACTGCGAGGAATTCGGCTTGGAGAATCTAGAAAAAGTAGAAATCTTAAGGAAGCAGTTATCACAATTCATGGAGAGAACAGACCTTCCGGCTCAAATACAAGAAAGACTAGAACAACTAGCAGCAATGCAAGCCAAAAAGAGCCCAAGGCAGCAATCGCCGCAAAAATGTGCTCAGATACAAATAACGAAAGAGGAACCGCAAGAAGAAATCAGATCAGGAAGGAAGCAGATACGGAAAGGTTCGCCAGAAGCGGTGGCGATAATAGAGAGGATACGCAAATAAGATACAACCAACACGGGAAGAGGAGATCTGCTGGAGTTCCTGAGCAGGATGGAAGAGCTAGCAGAGACATATGGAGTGGAAAACGACCACTTGTTGTTCGCAATGCCAATAATATTGGAGGAAAGTGCACTGCATCGGTGGCATACAAAGTCGGAGCCCGTAAGCACATGGGAGGAAGTGAAGGAAGGACTAAAGGAGAACTTCATATCTCCCAGGTACCAGGAGGAGCTCGAGAAACAGGTGGCAAACCGCAAACAAACGGAAATGGAGACAGTAAGGGAGTATGTACAAGCGCTAAGGAAGTTAATGAGGTTCGGAACATACATGGAGCAACAGAAGCTAGAGATCACGTACCGAAACTGCCGGCTACCTATCAAACTCTATGTGAAAAGAAGCGAGTTCAAGACGTTAACAGAATTCATGACCACGGCGGAAGAATTCGAAAGGTTAGAGACAGAAGCGGGACTGTCCAAGGTTAACGGACGGCAATGGAGCCAACAACCACAGTACAGCACGACAGAACAACAGCCACAATGGGGACAAAAATGCCGCCGGTGCGGGGAGAACTGCCACGAGGCAAGGGTTTGCAACAAAAAACCAGTCCTATATTGCTGGACCTGTAACAAACAAGGGGTCCGGACTATAGAATGCTGTAGAAAGTCGCAGGGAAACGTACAGGGCTCGGGAGTCAACCGCCAGGATCTGCCTCCAACTCAGGGAGGCATAGTTTATTAGCACCCTAGACCTGAAATCAGGGTACTGGCAATTTCCAATGGAAAGACGCAGCCGACCATACACCGCGTTCACTGTACCAGGGCGAGGTTTGTTCCAATGGAAAGTAATGCCATTCGGGCTTACGACAGCTCCAGCAACTTTCCAGAGAGCCTTGGACACGGTGATCGGACCAGATATAGAACCATTTGCCTTCGCACACCTAGACGACATAGTCGTGATCGGGCGGACGAAGGAGGAACACCGACAGAAGCTGCAAGAGGTACTGGAGTGGCTGAGAAGGGCAAATCTACGGATTAACGAGACAAAATGCCACTTCTTCCAGAAAAAAACTAAAGTATCTAGGACACATGGTGAGTGAGGACGGAATTCACACGAATCCAGATAAAATTGCGGCGGTACGGGAATTAGCTGCCCCGACGACGCTCAAGCAGGTACACAGTTTCTTGGGACTAGCAAACTGGTACCGGAGGCTCGTACCAGCCTTTACCGAACGAGCACAGGCGCTACAAGACCTACTAAAACAGGGCCAACAATTTTGTTGGGGAGAAGCCCATCAGAAAGCCTTTGATGACATCAAACTGTGCCTCACAGAAGCACCAGTTCTAGCATGCCCGGACTTTAGTAAACAGTTCATTCTGCAAACTGACGCAAGTGACTGTGGGATCGGGGCAGTGTTGACACAGGAGGATGCAGACAGAGAGCACGTGATCGCATATGCGAGCCGTCGGCTTAAAAGCGAAGAAACACGCTACTCCGCTACGGAGAAGGAATGCTTGGCCATCTACTGGAGCATCCACAAGATGAGAATGTACCTGGAGGGGTACAAGTTTATTGTAGTCACAGACCACCAGGCCTTGAGATGGCTCAATTCCATCGAGAGCCCGTCCGGCCGAATAGCACGATGGGCGTTGGGACTACAACCATTTACATTTGAAATTCGGTACCTGAAAGGGAAGTTGAACGCAGTGGCGGACGGGCTATCCCGCTTACCACGCGAAGACATCCGAATGTCAACCGTCATGGAATGTGCTTGGTACCAAGAAAAGTGGAAACAAGTGACGACAAACCCCAAGGAAATACCCGACTTTGTGATAAAGCAGACTTTATAGGCATATACCTGACCACACCGACGAGGATGCTCAAGCATGGAAACTATGTGTACCGAAACACGAACGCATCCGGGTACTGGAAGAGAACCATTCAAACCCAACGGCAGGACACCTAGGAATACGGAAGACGAAACATCGGATACGACAACGATATTTCTGGCCAGGGCTAAGTAAAAATGTTACCAAATTTGTACGAACATGCGAGAGTTGCCAGAAATACAAAAGTTCGCAACAAGCGGCAGCAGGGAAAATGTTGACAAAAATAGCGAACGCACCGTGGGAGTCAATATGTGTCGATTTCGTCGGACCAATGCCCAGAACTTCGAATGGAAACACGGTAATGATCGTGTTTATCGATAAGTTTTCCAAATGGGTGGAGGTCACACCGGCTAGACAGGCGACAGCTGATTCCTTCCTAAAGGCGTTCAGGGAGAAAATACTGGCAAGAGGAGGCGCACCAAAACAGCTGATATCGGACAACGGAGTCCAATTCACGAGCCGAAAGACGAAACAGGTAATGGAAACTTGGGGTATAACACAAAGGTTCACAGCACCATACACACCACAAGAAAATCCAACGGAGCGGGCAAACAGAACACTGAAAACGATGATCGCACAGTTTGCCGCAGGAAAACACAACAAATGGGACGAACAGCTGCCAGAACTGACACTAGCAATAAACAGCAGCAAATAAGAATAAACTGGATTCAGCCCGGCATACCTGCTATTTGGCAGGGAATTAAGGCTACCAGGGAACCTATTCGACGAAGTGACCATAGGATCAGGATTCGACGACATACAACGAGAAAAATCAGAAACACGACAAGATGCAGAAGCAGTGGCCAGACAAAATATGGAAGAAGCAGTAGCAAAACAAACAAGACACTACAATTTGAGGAAACGAGAATGGTGGCCCAAAGTAGGAGACGTGGTATGGGTGAAAACACACCCACTGTCGAAAAAAATCGACAAAACGGCGGCAAAACTGGAACCGAAATACGACGGCCCCTGTCAGATCCTCGAACTAATTTCCCCGGTGATTGTAACTGTCAAAAACGTCAATACTAACAAAAAATTAAGGGCGCACATCTCTCAACTGAAAACAACAACGACAGAAACAACAGAGGCGATAACATAAACATCTCTCTATCGTTTCAGAGACATGGATACAAAGTTCGAAGCGATGGCAAAACGATTCAAACAGCACCTGCTGGCGGAAAAGAACAAAGGGAGGAGGACGCAGACACTGGCATACACATCACCGTTAGGTTCACTGATGAAAGTGTCGGGCACAAAGGTGACAACGCCTAGGAGAACCCGTAAGGTTCAGAGGGAGGGCGAACCAGGCAACATCCCCACCGAGTGGGACGTGCCGGCGGGTCATCAACTGGCCACAGGACACATAGGAACAGTACAGGATAATCTGGGCTCCAGGCACCCACACGCGCAGCGACGATTCCGGCTATGGAGAGGCAACGAAACGTGCTGGGTACGGATCGGGCGAGCCGGGGACGTGCGCATCGGGCCCTGGTACCTGCACACGAAAATGGAGGACAACCGCCTAGGAGAGGAGGGGGGAGTGTGACGGCCAGCACCATACACAACGGCGCCGGCGCCACAACATATAGACTGAATATTGAAGTGATATGAATTATGAAGGATTGTATTTGAATAAAAAACTCATCACCTCTGCCAACATTTCTGTATCAATTCCGAACAATAAAACTTAATTTTTATTATACTGCTTAACCCTCCCTACGCCTTATTCTTGAACCCAAAGCATTATTACAGCTACCACATCCAAAAATCAACCGAAATTTCTGTGAACCCGGCACGACGAGCATACCCCGGCCGCGGAACGTCACAAAGTGCAGCGGTGGCCTTTTTCACCCGCTCTACTACATTGGGTCTCCATGCCAGCTTGCTGTCCAGTACTATGCCGAGGGATTTGA
Organism: Drosophila affinis; assembly: GCA_037356375.1. Lineage (NCBI taxonomy): Eukaryota > Metazoa > Arthropoda > Insecta > Diptera > Drosophilidae > Drosophila > Drosophila affinis. The sequence continues at coordinate 23,147,881 of JAZHFB010000003.1, forward strand.
GCTGTGCTTTAGGGGCTAGCCTTGTTTGGTTGATTTTCGGGGGGATCCATGCTGGTACCTTGTATCTCTTGGTGAGAAGGATGTGGTCCGTTTTGTCCGCGTTGATACTGGGTTCTACTCCATCTGCCCATTCACATATCTCCCTGAGTGTTTGTTCCATTATGAAGCTGAGAGTCGACGGACATACTTTTATTTATTTATTTTTTTATTTATTTATTTATTAACAATTATCTGCTAATAATGCCATATAAATTAGGAGGAGAACTAAAGATAAAGTATAATAAAATTGAAACAAAGAAAGTTATAATTACAAGTTAGCAGAGTTTAGGTGGTTGTAAATGCTATATGTTTAAGGCTTAGTTCAGGGGATATGATATGGTAAAGGGTAATTATAGCTAAGTAATAATATATGCTAATTATAGCATAAAACCCTGAAAGGTTCATGCTGGGCACAGTTTGACCTAAATAAGGGTAATCTGATAGGTCTTAAGAAACGAGTAGAACGAGAGGGAACCGTAAAGTCAATCTGACTCAAGAGAGTTTGGGAGTCCACCATCCCGAGAAGGAGCTTGTGCACAAACATTACCCCATTGCATATTCTGCGATGATGTAACGAAGGTAGGTCAATAAGTTTTAGCCTAGATCGGTAAGGTGGCAGGGTCCTACCAGAGTCCCAGTGTAAATTACGAAGAGTGAAAATTAAAAATTGTTTTTGAACTGATTGGAGAATGCTTGCTGCTCCTTATACTGTGGGCTCCACACACAGGAACAATGTACAATTGTTTGGTCACATACGGGTCGTCAAACTCCTTGGACCACCGCTTGATGAATGCTAGACCACCCTTAGCTTTATTATCTGTCGCAGCTATATGACTATTAAAAAACAGTTTATGATTAAATAATACTCCAAGATCATTTGAACTCGAAATTCGATCCAACACATGATTACCAAGGGAAAACGATACAAATTGTGGAGCACGACGGTAGAATGTCATAAGCTTGCATTTCGAGAGGTTCAAAAATAGAAGATTACTTGAGCACCACAATAGCAATTCATTTAGGTCCAGCTGAAGGTGTGTGTGCAAGTACCAGTCGGAGTAGGGCAAACAGATTTAACGTCATCCGCATACATTGATGTATGAGAGAATATTATAACTTGGGGTAGGTCGTTCACAAATAAAATGAAGAGGTGTGGACCCAAATGACTACCTTGTGGCACACCAGATGTAACGTTAACGATCTCTGATAAAAAATTAGTAAATAAGACCCGTTGTGTACGATTAGCAAGATACGACGAAATCCAATTTAGAAGATTACTAGGAAAACCTAATAAGGACAGCTTCTGAATTAATAGAGTATGGTTAACCGAATCAAATGCCTTGCTAAAATCCGTAAAAATAACGTCAGCTTGCAGAGGAAAAGTCGAGCAGATTGGTAGTTGTTGACCGATGTTTAAAAAACCTTGTTGTGAAGGAGATATCAAGCTAGAACAAAGATGTTGCAATTGCCGGGTAACCAGGAACTCAAGATGCTTAGGAATGGCAGAGAGCTTTGCAATCCCTCGGTAATTTTCTATGTTGGATCTGGAGCCCTTCTTGTGAAGCGGAATTATGTAGGACTCATTCCAAACTACGGGGAGACAAGACTGTTCCAAAGATAGATTGAAAGGTTAAGGGTTGGCATAGGGACTGGGCACAATGTTTTAAAATGCAACTAGGCACTTTATCAGTACCAGCAGAAAATGAAATTTTCAAAGACTTCAAGCCATCAAGCACAACCTTTTCCTCAAAATATGGTTGAAAAATGCTTTTAGAGTGAGGCAACTGGTAGGGATACGGAGTGGACGCGTTATAAATATGAGAGGAGTAAGACGACTGGAAAAAGGTCGCAAATAAGTTTGAAATGCCAGCAGCAAAAGATTCAGAATTGTTCAGATAATGAAGGGACGTAGTAAATGCATTGGACTTACGTTTAGAGTTGACAAAAGAAAATAATTTTTTAGGATAATTTCGGAAGTTTCTATTACAAGAAGAGAGGTAAAGATTGTAGCACAGACTATTAGTTGTTAGGAATTGAGAGCGGGCGGAAGAATATTGTACGAAGACAAGCAAGGAGCCAGTTTTCTGGTACTTTTTGAAAAGTCTGGATTTCCTATTCTTTAAGTATGACAAATTTCTTGAGAACCAAAGAGGCTTGGACGATAATGGTACAATAATCTCCGGAACATAAGTATTAAGGGCAGAGCTTAAAATTTTATAGAATGAGTTGACTGTTACATCAATATTCGGTAAGGAAAGAAGAGTGGACCAATCAACATTCGAGAGGTAAATGTTTAAATTGCCGAAATCAGGTTTGCGAGAACACTTGATTCGGTGAGGAGTCGAGGTAATGTTAACAGAACTAGAAATGGTACACTCTAAAGTTATAGAAAGCGTAGGATGGTATAGGTCTTCAAGAAGTGATTGTGGGGAGACTCTGGCAACTGTACTTAGAGAAGCATCCATAACGAAAATAAGGTCGAGAAGTCTGTTCCTATTATTTTTAATACAATTAATTTGGTAGACCGTTAGATCATTGATAAATTCGTTATGAGTACTAAGAAGCAATTGGTTAGCGTCGTCGCGGGGCAGCCAAGAAAGAACAAGAACTCATATTTTTCTTTTAGAAAAATATAAACAGTTTGTTCAAGAAAAATAAAAGAAAGGTAAGATATAAGTCGGTGTGTGGTCCAAGCGACAAAAATTAAGCTTAAAACAATAATTAAGCTAAAAAAGAAAAGAAAAAAAAAAGGTACAATATAAGTCGCTGTGGGGCAGAGATAGTGACTAGCTTGTGTTAACAATTGCGCGCGCAAGCACGAACAAAACAAAAACAGTCACAACAACGGCAGTCACAACAGTGCGGCGGCTAACGCAGTGCGTGTGTGTTGGAAATGAAAACTGATAAGCTGACGGTAGATAAAAGTAGAGAGTTGGCAACAAAATTTGAGAAAAGTATACAAATAACACCAAAAAACACAGAATTCAGCAGGCCCGGTATATGTCTGTATGTATGATAATATGTATGAAAACAAGTTGAAGATAGACAAAATAGACGTATAAAATTAGACAGCGCCTCAGAGAGAGTGTACAATGCATATAGCAACAACAAATCAGCTGAGCATAAAAACGAGTGGGGCTAGAAGGAATGCACAAAAGTTGGACCCACTGCAACTGCAATTGCAATTGGAATTAACCGCACAAAAACACGATAAAAGAATGAACACGGATAGTAATTTAGTTGCACGATCAGTTTAAAACACAGTAAGCAATAATACAGCACATTTACTTTCCTTTGAGCACAAAAATACAATTTTTTAGGCTGAGCGAAGTGAAGAAACGACTGTCTGCAACGATAGATGATATTGTTGATATGATAGTTGATACACCCGTGATAAGTACGCTTATGTCGTCCGCATAAGCTCTTATTTTTGGGGCTTTCCTTTCGAATCTCTTGATGAGGTTGTCGACCATCAGGTTCCACAGGAGTAGTGACAGGACTCCACCATGGAATGTACCCCTGTGTGCACCTCTGACCATGGAGGCGGTGCCCCACTCTGATTGCACCCGTCTACAACTTAGAAGGTTTTTTATCCAGAGGTTGATTGACGGGTGGGTGTTGGTAGCTTCTAGGCAGTCCATTATGGCTTCTTACGCCTTACATATTTCCTTCTTGTATTCCCTTAATAGCGTCTTGTATTCCTCTTTGATGTTCTCGTCGTTCGCTAGCTTAGCGAGCTTGAAAAATTCCATTAGGTTTTTTCTTTATAGAGGGAGGTCTCGATTCCACCAGAGTGGTTTGGACTTCTTTCTTGTTCTAGAAGGTGGGCATGCTGTGTGGTATGCCTTTAGCAGTTCCGTAGATAAGGTCTCTAGGGACTTCTCTATATCCTCCGTGAATTTCACTGAGCCCGGGCTCTCGACTTTTGAAGTAACTATCTTTCTAAACTTCTCCCAGTTTGTGTTCCGGGGGTTTCTATAGACTTTTACTTTCGGAGTGTATTCGAATTCGCACTTGAATTGAATGAAGCTATGGCCTGAGAAGGACGGTGTTTCGAGGAGTGACTCACCTCAGTCGCTAGTATCAGGGCTTCCCCACACACTATGGTGGGCATTAGCATCCATGCCAACAATTAGTTGGTAGTCTTTGGAGTCGGCTTCTTCCACTAGACTCCTTAGTTCTTCTGGCGGTGCGCTTCTCCTCACTTTCCAGCATAACCACTGTCAGGTTGTCTGTGCTGTAATGAGACATAAGGTAAGCGTGGATTCCTCTCCGTACTGGAATCCTTTCCGTTCTATTCCTGCTTACCGGTGTTGGTTAGAATGAGCTGTAATTTGAGAGCTTTAGTCCGGCCACCGAATTGCATGATGCAATCCACGGCTCCTGGACCAAAGCTATGTTAGCGGGCCCTTGCTCCATGGCAATGAGGAGCTCCGCGAATGCTGTCTTGCTCTTATGCAAGTTGAGCTACAGCACACTCAGTTTCATGAGCAGCTGGCTCCCCTGCATACGACGGGTTGACTACAATGGTCAGGTCACCGTCCTCTTCTTCCAGCGTATCGTCCAGCGCCATACCCTGGGCGGCCTCTACAGTGGTATCCAGACCGAGGTCTTTCTCCACTTCGCCTGCCTGCAGGGTGTATGCGTCTTTGTCGCTGGGCTAACGCTTTTTGAGGCACAGGTATGCCCACGCCATTTTCCCGTATTTGGGGTATAGTTAGTCCTTCGCTGCTTTGTTAGTCTGGAGGATCACGTGCTGACCCCCCTCGTTGGGTAATGGGCTACCAGCATGCAATACCTTCCAGTCAGCGGTCGGTATCTCGGGGTTTTGTCAACGAAGGAGCGCTCAGCGCTCAGCTCAGCGCTCGGTCACCTTGGATTGCGATGGGGAAGAGCACCTTCGCATTTGGTATGTCCACCACCTCCAGCTTGGCCCCCTCCCATATCGCTTCCAGTTGGCCGACCGTTTGCGTCAGCCACTTCAGCGTCGGGTCTTCCTTACATTTCAGGATTTTGACCCCATTCAGCCACCCAGCACCATCGAAGGTGGGCATGGGAGCTGTTGGGTTCTCATCCATCCTTGTAAACAGGGATTCTACCAGCCGCGCGTGGACCATTTTCCACTGCGCCGCTGTTATCTTCCCATTCTCATCACGTCTGTCGATGAGTGCTACAATCAGGTGTCTCTTGGACACATCGCTGATTTTCTCGCCTGACCCTTGCTTTGCCGGTTTAGGTGGAGGTTCCGCTCTCGTCACGTCCGAGGTGTGGCCACTGGCGACACGCAGAGAGGATTGCTTTTCCCCATGCCCGCCGGTGGTATCGTCGGCTTCCCACCGACGTTTGGGTTGACATCCCATCCCGTGCTTCCTTATTCTTAACCTCCATATTTGGCCCGAATGTCCATACGGCTGATATTTATCAGGGGAACCACCCCCTAGCGTTTTAGGCCTACCTGCCAGGCACCTCTAGCCATGGCCCTGACCCCGCTCCCCCGTCTCGAGGTCGAGAAGACGCTAGGTCATTGCCTTAGCTAGACACTGCATTGCCTCGGACGGAGCAAGCGACAATGCATTACCCTTGTCCGGGATAATGCAGTGTCCATTGCCCCGCCGGCACCCTCGTGGAGGGTTCAGTTAGAGGATTTTTGCCAGCCCATCGACTATGATGGTCTCCTAACAAATTTAAAATCGTGCAAGTTTTCGTTCTACACTGGGCCAGACTCGGTTCCGAGTGCTGTTCTTAAACTTTGTGCAGACTCTCTTTGTGTGCCTCTCCTAAAACTTTTCAACTTGTCTCTCAAGTCAGGTGACTTTCCCACCGTCTGGAAAGAATCCTATATAGTTCAATTTCATAAAAAGGGATGTAAGTCTGATGTCTCTAACTACCGCTATATTTCCAACTATCTGCCATTCCTAAACTCTTCGAAAAAATCATCACTTCTCAGCTGCAACATTTTTGTAGTTCTGTATTCTCTGAATCACAGCATGGATTCATTAAACGTCGCTCAGTTTGTGCTAATCTCCTTGAATTTTCCACCTTTGTAACTTCGGGACTTGCTAAACAGTGTCAAACTGATTCCGTTTACCTTTGTAACCGTTCTCAACGTGTCTGCTTTAATTCCTCTCTCTCCACCATCCCGAGAAGGAGCTTGTGCACAAACATTACCCCATTGCATATTCTGCGATGATGTAACGAAGGTAGGTCAATAAGTTTTAGCCTAGATCGGTAAGGTGGCAGGGTCCTACCAGAGTCCCAGTGTAAATTACGAAGAGTGAAAATTAAAAATTGTTTTTGAACTGATTGGAGAATGCTTGCTGCTCCTTATACTGTGGGCTCCACACACAGGAACAATGTACAATTGTTTGGTCACATACGGGTCGTCAAACTCCTTGGACCACCGCTTGATGAATGCTAGACCACCCTTAGCTTTATTATCTGTCGCAGCTATATGACTATTAAAAAACAGTTTATGATTAAATAATACTCCAAGATCATTTGAACTCGAAATTCGATCCAACACATGATTACCAAGGGAAAACGATACAAATTGTGGAGCACGACGGTAGAATGTCATAAGCTTGCATTTCGAGAGGTTCAAAAATAGAAGATTACTTGAGCACCACAATAGCAATTCATTTAGGTCCAGCTGAAGGTGTGTGTGCAAGTACCAGTCGGAGTAGGGCAAACAGATTTAACGTCATCCGCATACATTGATGTATGAGAGAATATTATAACTTGGGGTAGGTCGTTCACAAATAAAATGAAGAGGTGTGGACCCAAATGACTACCTTGTGGCACACCAGATGTAACGTTAACGATCTCTGATAAAAAATTAGTAAATAAGACCCGTTGTGTACGATTAGCAAGATACGACGAAATCCAATTTAGAAGATTACTAGGAAAACCTAATAAGGACAGCTTCTGAATTAATAGAGTATGGTTAACCGAATCAAATGCCTTGCTAAAATCCGTAAAAATAACGTCAGCTTGCAGAGGAAAAGTCGAGCAGATTGGTAGTTGTTGACCGATGTTTAAAAAACCTTGTTGTGAAGGAGATATCAAGCTAGAACAAAGATGTTGCAATTGCCGGGTAACCAGGAACTCAAGATGCTTAGGAATGGCAGAGAGCTTTGCAATCCCTCGGTAATTTTCTATGTTGGATCTGGAGCCCTTCTTGTGAAGCGGAATTATGTATGACTCATTCCAAACTACGGGGAGACAAGACTGTTCCAAAGATAGATTGAAAGGTTAAGGGTTGGCATAGGGACTGGGCACAATGTTTTAAAATGCAACTAGGCACTTTATCAGTACCAGCAGAAAATGAAATTTTCAAAGACTTCAAGCCATCAAGCACAACCTTTTCCTCAAAATATGGTTGAAAAATGCTTTTAGAGTGAGGCAACTGGTAGGGATACGGAGTGGACGCGTTATAAATATGAGAGGAGTAAGACGACTGGTAAAAGGTCGCAAATAAGTTTGAAATGCCAGCAGCAAAAGATTCAGAATTGTTCAGATAATGAAGGGACGTAGTAAATGCATTGGACTTACGTTTAGAGTTGACAAAAGAAAATAATTTTTTAGGATAATTTCGGAAGTTTCTATTACAAGAAGAGAGGTAAAGATTGTAGCACAGACTATTAGTTGTTAGGAATTGAGAGCGGGCGGAAGAATATTGTACGAAGACAAGCAAGGAGCCAGTTTTCTGGTACTTTTTGAAAAGTCTGGATTTCCTATTCTTTAAGTATGACAAATTTCTTGAGAACCAAAGAGGCTTGGACGATAATGGTACAATAATCTCCGGAACATAAGTATTAAGGGCAGAGCTTAAAATTTTATAGAATGAGTTGACTGTTACATCAATATTCGGTAAGGAAAGAAGAGTGGACCAATCAACATTCGAGAGGTAAATGTTTAAATTGCCGAAATCAGGTTTGCGAGAACACTTGATCCGGTGAGGAGTCGAGGTAATGTTAACAGAACTAGAAATGGTACACTCTAAAGTTATAGAAAGCGTAGGATGGTATAGGTCTTCAAGAAGTGATTGTGGGGAGACTCTGGCAACTGTACTTAGAGAAGCATCCATAACGAAAATAAGGTCGAGAAGTCTGTTCCTATTATTTTGTAATACAATTAATTTGGTAGACCGTTAGATCATTGATAAATTCGTTATGAGTACTAAGAAGCAATTGGTTAGCGTCGTCGCGGGGCAGCCAAGAAAGAACAAGAACTCATATTTTTCTTTTAGAAAAATATAAACAGTTTGTTCAAGAAAAATAAAAGAAAGGTAAGATATAAGTCGGTGTGTGGTCCAAGCGACAAAAATTAAGCTTAAAACAATAATTAAGCTAAAAAAGAAAAGAAAAAAAAAAGGTACAATATAAGTCGCTGTGGGGCAGAGATAGTGACTAGCTTGTGTAATGGGCTACCTAACAATTGCGCGCGCAAGCACGAACAAAACAAAAACAGTCACAACAACGGCAAGTGAACGGAGAGACACAGAAAGATGAAAGAAACACAGAGAGACACAGAGATCACAGTGCGGCGGCTAACGCAGTGCGTGTGTGTTGGAAATGAAAACTGATAAGCTGACGGTAGATAAAAGTAGAGAGTTGGCAACAAAATTTGAGAAAAGTATACAAATAACACCAAAAAACACAGAATTCAGCAGGCCCGGTATATGTCTGTATGTATGATAATATGTATGAAAACAAGTTGAAGATAGACAAAATAGACGTATAAAATTAGACAGCGCCTCAGAGAGAGTGTACAATGCATATAGCAACAACAAATCAGCTGAGCATAAAAACGAGTGGGGCTAGAAGGAATGCACAAAAGTTGGACCCACTGCAACTGCAATTGCAATTGGAATTAACCGCACAAAAACACGATAAAAGAATGAACACGGATAGTAATTTAGTTGCACGATCAGTTTAAAACACAGTAAGCAATAATACAGCACATTTACTTTCCTTTGAGCACAAAAATAAAATTTTTTAGGCTGAGCGAAGTGAAGAAACGACTGTCTGCAACGATAGATGATATTGTTGATATGATAGTTGATACACCCGTGATAAGTACGCTTATGTCGTCCGCATAAGCTCTTATTTTTGGGGCTTTCCTTTCGAATCTCTTGATGAGGTTGTCGACCATCAGGTTCCACAGGAGTAGTGACAGGACTCCACCATGGAATGTACCCCTGTGTGCACCTCTGACCATGGAGGCGGTGCCCCACTCTGATTGCACCCGTCTACAACTTAGAAGGTTTTTTATCCAGAGGTTGATTGACGGGTGGGTGTTGGTAGCTTCTAGGCAGTCCATTATGGCTTCTTACGCCTTACATATTTCCTTCTTGTATTCCCTTAATAGCGTCTTGTATTCCTCTTTGATGTTCTCGTCGTTCGCTAGCTTAGCGAGCTTGAAAAATTCCATTAGGTTTTTTCTTTATAGAGAGAGGTCTCGATTCCACCAGAGTGGTTTGGACTTCTTTCTTGTTCTAGAAGGTGGGCATGCTGTGTGGTATGCCTTTAGCAGTTCCGTAGATAAGGTCTCTAGGGACTTCTCTATATCCTCCGTGGATTTCACTGAGCCCGGGCTCTCGACTTTTGAAGTAACTATCTTTCTAAACTTCTCCCAGTTTGTGTTCCGGGGGTTTCTATAGACTTTTACTTTCGGAGTGTATTCGAATTCGCACTTGAATTGAATGAAGCTATGGCCTGAGAAGGACGGTGTTTCGAGGAGTGACTCACCTCAGTCGCTAGTATCAGGGCTTCCCCACACACTATGGTGGGCATTAGCATCCATGCCAACAATTAGTTGGTAGTCTTTGGAGTCGGCTTCTTCCACTAGACTCCTTAGTTCTTCTGGCGGTGCGCTTCTCCTCACTTTCCAGCATAACCACTGTCAGGTTGTCTGTGCTGTAATGAGACATAAGGTAAGCGTGGATTCCTCTCCGTACTGGAATCCTTTCCGTTCTATTCCTGCTTACCGGTGTTGGTTAGAATGAGCTGTAATTTGAGAGCTTTAGTCCGGCCACCGAATTGCATGATGCAATCCACGGCTCCTGGACCAAAGCTATGTTAGCGGGCCCTTGCTCCATGGCAATGAGGAGCTCCGCGAATGCTGTCTTGCTCTTATGCAAGTTGAGCTACAGCACACTCAGTTTCATGAGCAGCTGGCTCCCCTGCATACGACGGGTTGACTACAATGGTCAGGTCACCGTCCTCTTCTTCCAGCGTATCGTCCAGCGCCATACCCTGGGCGGCCTCTACAGTGGTATCCAGACCGAGGTCTTTCTCCACTTCGCCTGCCTGCAGGGTGTATGCGTCTTTGTCGCTGGGCTAACGCTTTTTGAGGCACAGGTATGCCCACGCCATTTTCCCGTATTTGGGGTATAGTTAGTCCTTCGCTGCTTTGTTAGTCTGGAGGATCACGTGCTGACCCCCCTCGTTGGGTAATGGGCTACCAGCATGCAATACCTTCCAGTCAGCGGTCGGTATCTCGGGGTTTTGTCAACGAAGGAGCGCTCAGCGCTCAGCTCAGCGCTCGGTCACCTTGGATTGCGATGGGGAAGAGCACCTTCGCATTTGGTATGTCCACCACCTCCAGCTTGGCCCCCTCCCATATCGCTTCCAGTTGGCCGACCGTTTGCGTCAGCCACTTCAGCGTCGGGTCTTCCTTACATTTCAGGATTTTGACCCCATTCAGCCACCCAGCACCATCGAAGGTGGGCATGGGAGCTGTTGGGTTCTCATCCATCCTTGTAAACAGGGATTCTACCAGCCGCGCGTGGACCATTTTCCACTGCGCCGCTGTTATCTTCCCATTCTCATCACGTCTGTCGATGAGTGCTACAATCAGGTGTCTCTTGGACACATCGCTGATTTTCTCGCCTGACCCTTGCTTTGCCGGTTTAGGTGGAGGTTCCGCTCTCGTCACGTCCGAGGTGTGGCCACTGGCGACACGCAGAGAGGATTGCTTTTCCCCATGCCCGCCGGTGGTATCGTCGGCTTCCCACCGACGTTTGGGTTGACATCCCATCCCGTGCTTCCTTATTCTTAACCTCCATATTTGGCCCGAATGTCCATACGGCTGATATTTATCAGGGGAACCACCCCCTAGCGTTTTAGGCCTACCTGCCAGGCACCTCTAGCCATGGCCCTGACCCCGCTCCCCCGTCTCGAGGTCGAGAAGACGCTAGGTCATTGCCTTAGCTAGACACTGCATTGCCTCGGACGGAGCAAGCGACAATGCATTACCCTTGTCCGGGATAATGCAGTGTCCATTGCCCCGCCGGCACCCTCGTGGAGGGTTCAGTTAGAGGATTTTTGCCAGCCCATCGACTATGATGGTCTCCTAACAAATTTAAAATCGTGCAAGTTTTCGTTCTACACTGGGCCAGACTCGGTTCCGAGTGCTGTTCTTAAACTTTGTGCAGACTCTCTTTGTGTGCCTCTCCTAAAACTTTTCAACTTGTCTCTCAAGTCAGGTGACTTTCCCACAGTCTGGAAAGAATCCTATATAGTTCAATTTCATAAAAAGGGATGTAAGTCTGATGTCTCTAACTACCGCTATATTTCCAACTATCTGCCATTCCTAAACTCTTCGAAAAAATCATCACTTCTCAGCTGCAACATTTTTGTAGTTCTGTATTCTCTGAATCACAGCATGGATTCATTAAACGTCGCTCAGTTTGTGCTAATCTCCTTGAATTTTCCACCTTTGTAACTTCGGGACTTGCTAAACAGTGTCAAACTGATTCCGTTTACCTTTGTAACCGTTCTCAACGTGTCTGCTTTAATTCCTCTCTCTATAAACCTGTTATGGTCTCATCGGGGGTTCCTCCAATGTTATCTCATTCCCGTGTCCTAATGTATGCTGATGACGTTAAGCTATGTTTTTCCTACAGTGACCCCTTCCCCACTATCTTTGCAATCAAATCTTGATGCTCTTAATAATTGGTGCCTAATCAACATTCTACATCTTAACATTTCTAAATGCAATATAATGGCTTTTCACCGCAATGAGCCATACCTTTTCGATTACTCTATTAATAACATTATCCTACAGCGCCTCTTCAAAGTTAACGACTTGTGCATTACCTTTGTATCTAATATATGTTTCAACTCTCATATCTCGACTGTCTCTAACAAAGCCAAAGGAGTCCTTGGATTTGTCAATTGGGACGCGGACTCAATTGGGACCCTTCGATCCATCTCCCTTCTTATGAAAGTATGTTAATTAAACTCCGCTCTCTTCAATCCCGTAGAATGTGCCTAGGAGTTCTCTTACTCCATAAGCTTCTCTCTGGTGCGTAATGCCGACTAGGAATTACTTTCCTCTTCATCTCGAACTCCGTCGTTCTAACTACTCGGATTATGAATCTTTCCGTAGCCTTTGCCGTAACTATAACCTATTTTTCCATCTGTTTTCCTTTGATACTAGTTCAAATATAGTCAAAATGATCTTAATTAATAACATAATTTAATTTAAATAGCTCTAATTGGGAATTGTTCAGCTACCGGCTTTTCTCTATCCTAAATTTAGCTGTTGGTGGGACCTTATCGGCTACTGAGCCCTTTCGTTTAATTACACTAGCCGACAGGACTTTTCCGCTGTCGCCAAAAATTACTTTTTCTGATAGATTTGGATGTTTCAAACTTTTTTAAACAGCTATAGTTTTTTTTCATGGCTTAGTTTTTTTTTTTGAATTTTTAAAAATTTTGGTTTTTTTTTTTTCATAGGTAGTGCTTTTATTTTTGACATAACTTAAGTTTTCTACAACTTTCTACAACTACAAAATATCAAATTGAACTTTGTAGTTGAAAAAAAAACTGACAAATGCAGCTATAAATGCGACACAGACACTTTGTAGCTCCAACTTTACGTCTGGAAGATATTAGCTTCCAAAGTGAAATTTTATAATTTTTTTTTCCGTATTTTTCCCCGAAATTTTGAGCTTAAAAGCTCAGGAAAACTAAAAAAAAACTATTTTAATGCCTTGATTTTTGGTTTAACATATACACATTAATTAGGCGTCCTTTAAGGTATTGCTTATAGAAATGTACAAATAAACGGCAAAGTTATAACCATTTTAAGATACACACCCCCTCCCACCAACGCAAAGGACAAAAAGTTGGGGCATCCACAATTTTTAATAAACGAGAAAACCGAACCGAAACACAGAATCAGGGAGAATGGATCTGTAGTATATTCGACCCGCAACTCAATTTCTTCCTTTGCTACAAGGATAAGCGACAGCTCTGAGCTGCGCTTAGACATATTTCTAACAAAGTTTTGGGGGGATTTTGCAGCCAAGCTAGTGGAAGATTCTTCTGGGTCTATCTGTGAAGACAATTTTATTCGAACTACCCGTAAATATCCAAGACGCAGATATATAGTATCATTGCTATTTCGGAATCCTGAAGGCATCGGACTTAGGTCACTCAAGATCAATCGCACAAGCTCAATTTCTCAGAAACGAAGGTCTTTTGGAACGAAACATTTCGTTGAAAGAGCAGTATGATCGCGTCCTCCAGGAGTACTTAGGCTTAGGTCATATGCGACAAGTACCTCCAAATAATGATTCCGAGAATTTCTATCTGCCCCATTATCGTGTACAAAAACCGGACAGCACCACCACAAAGCTACGGTTAGTTTTTATTGCCTCCAGTCTATCCTCAAATGGCAAGAGCATAAACGACATTCTCTATCCAAGACCGGTTCTCCAATCAGACCTGACAACTCAAATTGTGAAATGGCGGTTCTTCCAATATGTCTTTAATTCTGACAACACAAAAATATATCGGCAAATTACCCTCGAACCTTCACACACAAGATTCTCACTGGCAAGCGACATTATATCCAAATCGATGTATATTAACGATGTGCTTGCTGACGCTCACACAATACAAGGTTGCACCGCAGCGATAAAGGAACTTCGTGCTGCTCTAGGAGGTGCGGGGTTTCCATTGAGGAAATGGACTTTTAACACGAAGCAAGTCGTCGTGGACATTCCTAAGGACCATTAACTGTGTGCCGATTTCCTTGAAATTGAGGACGATAGTTCAGCAAAGACATTGAGTATCCGGTGGCAAGCAGATCCGGTGTAGCCTTAACTTCCTCTTACACAAAAAGGAAAGTCCTATCCCAAATATCTAAACTATTCGATCCAGCGGGATGTCTCACTCCATTCATAGTCCTAGCAAAGATCTTTATGCAAAATGGCCCTGCCCCTTTATGCCCCTGAAGACCCATACCATCCCACACTTTCAATTGATTTCCTGTTTCCCTCTTCAGGCCCTATAAAGTCGTTTAGCCTTCGAATATCTATTACTTTAAGAAGGCTGATTTTCTCTCCTTGAATACTGTCCTATCTCAAATGGATTGGTCATTCCTTGACGTTTTCCAGGAAATTGAGTCTGCCACGAATGCATTCTATCGCTCTATTTTTTCCATCTTTCCCATGCATATTCCTTTAGTCACCCCCTCCAGAAGTCTTTCTAGTCCTATCTGGTTCACCCCGAGATTAGTAAATCTGAAGAATTTAAAATCCCGTATGTACAAGAAGTTTAAAAAATCCGGTTTGCAATTAGACTTTTCGAAGTACTCAATTGCAAAATCGAAATTTTTCTTATTTAATACATTTTGTTACTATAGATTATTGACCAAATGCAAGCTTAACTTTAAACGCGACCCTAAACAATTCTTCAGGTCTGTTAATTTTGTACGTAAATCCTCCCAATTTCCTTCTTCTCTACACTTAAATGGTAGTTATGCTGAGAGGGATTGTGATATTGCTGACCTGTTCGCTTCCTTTATCCAACGTTGCTTGCAACGTAGCCTCATCGAACGACTTTAGTAGTAGTTACTCATATCCTATCCCTTTAAATAGTTCTAACTGTATCCGTCCCCCCTTCATCGACTATGATAGGTTAGGTCAACCCGGACGACCCTCCTGGGGTCTCTCATAGGCCAGTATGGCCTTTAGTTATCCGGTTGTTTATGGACCTTTACGCGGGTGCTAGTGAGGTTTTTATATCACATACGATTGAGGTGTTTTTGGCGAAGGCCAGCAGTTCCTTTGGCGACCTCTTGGAGGCATCTTCTAGCGATGTCAGCGTCGGTGCGCCCAAATACCTTTTCCTGGCCCGTGAGAGAGCCGGGCAGCTGCAGATTAGATGTTCTAGGGTTTCGATAGCCCCAAAGTCATCGCATTTGCAGATGTTCCTGTCGGTGATGTTTAGTCTGGCTGCGTGTGATGCGGCCAGGCAGTGACCTGTCAATATTCCCACCAGCAGTCTGCAGTCTTTCCGTGGAAGGTGCAGCAGATAGTGGCTGAGTTTCTCGCTACGTTTTTTACACATGACTTTCGAGACTCTGCAGTTGGTCGTGCTCTTCCACCTGCTCTCGTTTTCTAGTCTAGCCAGCTTTTCTTGATGACCCTCTAGCGTTCTGAGTGAGACAGGCACATTTTCTGTTCTTTCTGTCGCCAACCCGACGCCTTCCTTTGCCAGAACGTCCGCCGCTTCATTTCCTTCGATGCCCTGATGGCTGGGAACCCAATAGATCTGCACTGACTTGGTCGTGCATAGTGAGTCCAATGCTTCTCTGCTCGCCAAGACACTTCTAGAACTGACC
Source organism: Drosophila affinis (assembly GCA_037356375.1). NCBI lineage: Eukaryota > Metazoa > Arthropoda > Insecta > Diptera > Drosophilidae > Drosophila > Drosophila affinis. The sequence goes on from JAZHFB010000003.1 coordinate 23,163,559, forward strand.
GTGGACGACTGCATGGATTTTATCATCGCTTGGCTGTCTACAAACAGATTGACCACGTTATGTGATCGCCCTGCGCGTTGTGAAACCTCCGCTGCTTTTCTGATGGCAAAGACTTCCGCCTGGAATATGCTGCAATGGTCTGGTAGCTTGTATGACAGCCTTATTTCGGGGTCTGTGCAGTATATGCCGGCTCCTACTCCTCCTTCCATCTTGGAGCCGTCTGTATATATGTTGAGATGTTGGATCTGTCCTTTTTTCCATTCTTCAGGTCCCAGAAATGCGTTCATATTGATGTCGAGGCACATTCGAGGGGTCATGTAGTCAGTATAACTGATCATGTCCCTGCCGATAGAACTATGCCCGTATGCTTGTGGCCGCATGTTTCCCGACGCAATGAGGCGCTGAGCAGCCTTTCCAGCCGTCAGATGAGCGTGGATGTCCAGGGGGTCAATTCCGAGTATGGTTTCGAGTGCTTTTGTTGGTGATCTCAGTGCGCCCGTGATACAGAGCAGTGCTTGTCGCTGAGTCTTTTCCATAAGCTTGTGGTACGTCTTCTTCCTGGTTGCTTGCCACCACACTAAAACTCCATACAGCAGAGTTGGTCGCACCACCGAGATGTAGATCCAATGGATCAGAGCGGCCGACAGGCCCCATGAGCTGGGTGTGTGTTGGTTGCTTCTAAGCGACCTATTATTACGCTTGTGGCCACGTTGTTGAATGCTCCGGATATATCAACAAATACTCCTAGTGCATATTTCTTGGTATTGAGGGCTTTCTCGACGGTAGCTACTAGCGAGTGTAGTGCTGTTTCTACCGATTTTCCTTTCGCTGGTTGCTTGACATCAGTCCCCCTACTTCCTTTCTGATGTGTAGCTCCAGCAGCTTTTCCAGCGTTATTAGTAAAAAAGAGGTGAGGCTTATCGGTCTATAATCCTTGGGACTAACATGGCTGCACTTTCCTGGCTTCGGCAGGAAGACAACTCTGGACGTTTTCCAATGTATAGGGATATAGCCTGTCCTCAAGCATGCCGTGTATATAGCGAAAAGCCATGGGGTGATCACCTCTTTGGCCACCTGGAACATGGCTGGAAATATTCCATCCAGTCCAGGTGCTTTAATGCCCGTAAAGTCTATGGCCCATTGTTCCTCTTTTTCGTACTTGAGGGTGGGCATGCTGCGCGGGAGCCATCTAGTAGCTCCTTGGATAGAGTCTCAAGAGACTTCTCTTTGTCATCAGCTGATTTTACCGACCCCGGATTCGGGAGCTTCGAGGTAAACGTCTTTCTGAACTTTCTCCAGTTTGAATGCCGGGGGTTCCTATAGACGGCTACCTTCGAGGTGTGTTTAAATTCGTATTTAAGCTGGATATACCTGTGATCTGAGAAGGATGGTCTTTCGAGGACCCTCCACCCAGACACCACGGCACTTCTTCCCGTTACGAGTGTAAGGTCTAGCACGTTTGATGAGGTGGGACCCACGTATGTAGGTGTAGTCCTCCCCCACGTTTGCTACTTCTATGTTAGTGGAAAGTATAAATTCTAGAAGAGACTCACCTCGATCATTGGTATCGAGGCTTCCCCATACATTATGGTGGGCATTCGCGTCCGTACCAATGCGTAGTTGGTAGTCAGTTTCCTCTACCAGACTCCTTAGCTCTTCGGGTGGTGCAGGTCTGTCGTGTGCCATGTAACCGGAGACTACCAAGAGGCGCTTCTCCTCGCTTTCTAGCATCACTACTGTTAGGTCATCTGTACTGTAATTAAACATAAGGTGAGCGTGGATTCCCTTTCGAACAAGTACGATGATTTTGTTCCTGCCTACCGGTGTTGTGTAGAAAGAGTTGTACTTTGAGGACTTTAGTCCGGCTGATGCAATCCATGGCTCCTGGACTAGAGCTATGTCGATGGGCCCTTGCTCCATGGATATGAGGAGCTCCGCCGACACCACTTTGCTTTTATGCAAGTTGAGCTGCAGCATACTCAGCGGCATGGGTGGCTAGCTCAACTTCGCTCGACGGGGTGAACACTATCGTCACATCATCGTCCTCTTCCTCCTCTGACTCGTGCAGCACAAGCCCCTGGATGGCTTCCACGATAGTGTCCAGAACTAGGTCCTTTTCTACCTCGCCTGCCTGCGGCGTGTGCGCGTCTTTGTTCCCGGGGTGACGTTTTTTCAGGTGCAGGTAGACGCTGCCCATGCCCCACGCCATCTTCCCAAATCTGCGGTAGAAGAGGTCTTCCGCCTCTTTGTTAATTTGGAGAATCGCACACTGGCCCCCCTCACTGGGTAACGGGCTCCCGGTGTGTAGCACCTTCTAAATCTCCGTTGGAATCTCCGGGTTCTGACGCTGCAGGAGCCTAAGCGCCTCGTCTCCTTGGATCGCGATGGGGAAGAGTACCTTCGCCTTCGGTATAGACGGGACTAGCTCCCTGTCCACCACCTCCAGCTTGGCACCATCCCACATCGCGTCCAGTTGGCCGACAGTTTGCGTTAGCCACCTACGCGTTGGGTCGTCATTGCACTTGAGGATCTTAACCCCATTCAGCCACCCAACACCATCAGAGGTGGGCATAGGAGCTGTGGGATCCTCCTCCATCCATGCAAACTCTGCGTCAATGAGCCGCGCGTGCACCAGCTTCCATTGCACTGCCGTCATCTTCCCGTTCTCGTCGCTACGGTCGATTAGCGCCACGATCAAGTGTCGTCTGGCCGCATTACTCGCCGTCCTTTACTTCTGATGTTGTTTTAGTGGGATCGGGGCTGTGCCCTTCGGCCCGCGTTGCTGCTTGCTCGCCGGAGTGTCTTACTGGCACTCTCAACAGAGCGTTGCCTCTTGTTGGCCACCTTGTTGGCATACTTCCCGATGGATGCCCGCATTTGGGGCATCTGCGAGAAGTATATCCTGCCCTCCTCCACCCGCTGTTCGGCCCAGGTTAGCCTGGCTTTCTCCTCCTGAAAGATGTCGGCTTGCTCTAGAGCCGACTCAGGATTTTCAGGGCTGCCTTGTATTGTGAGAGAGCCTTCATCCCCTCCCTGGAGCGCTTTGGCCCTTCCCTACGCGGGGAGCTGGTGCCTGGTTCCAGTGAGCGGAGAAAGCTCTCTTCCTCCGTGTTGCTGATAGACAACTCGCACTCCAGATCCGTGTCTGCTTGGACAGCGGCATCCGTGCGGTTCAGTTTGGAGTGTCACCAGTGTCGGTTCACCGCCACGTCCGAGGTGTGACCGCTGGCGACACGCCGAGAGGATTTCTCCTGCCCGTGCCCGCCGATGGTAGCAGTCACGCATTCCACCGACGTTTGGACTGACATCCCAGTCCTTGTTTTATCCTTCTAGCCTTCCATGTTTGGCCCGTAGGTCCATAATGGTTAATATTTTTCGGGGGGACCACCCCCTAGCGTTTTAGGCCTACTCGCCAGGCACCTCTAGACATGGCCCTAACCCAGCTCTCCTGACTCGAGGTCGAGAAGACGCTAGGTCATTGCCTTAGCTAGACACTGCATTGCCCCGGACCGGGCAACCGACAATGCATTACCCTCTTCCGGGATAATACAATGTCCATTACCCAGCCGGCACCCTCGTGGAGTGTTCAGCTAGAGGATTTTCGTCAGACAAAAAAAGTTATTCAGACTAAAAAAAAAACAAAACTTTATTCAAAATTTCTAGAAGTTGGCTCTCCTTTTTGTCTCTTTCGTTATGTAATGGCTTGGTCAAAAATTTCAGTTCTTACCACTCAATGCTATAAGAACAACCTATCTCCATGCGGGATATGCTTTTCTCAGGGCCCTAAACAAATTTACAGCCTCGTAAACAGTAAGCGTTAAACGTCAGCACACGCATCCTCACTATCCTTCGTTAATACGTCGAAAAATAATGATCAGCAGGGGAGTTACTCTGATCAGCCGTATCCATACGGTTTACCGAGGTCAAACGGCATTTTCAGTCCCTTGATAAATGAAAGCCTGTTGTTTCATGATCTACGAATAGTGAAAAATAGCAGAAAAACTTGACCTTCTAAGGTTCCCGTCCAATCTGAGATGGATCTCTGGCTACCTTTGTTCTAGGTATCGAAGAGACCTTTTAAAAAACTTCCTGTCCTCACCAATTATGGTTACTTTGGGCGTACCCGTACCCAGCGTACCCAGCCATCTACCTTTCTTATAATGACATGCTTTTTGTATAATGTACCTTTCTCATAATGACATGCCTTCTGTATTAATATAGGCTCAAGTACTTATGTATTCCGATGGCTTTAAGCTCCAATGTAAGGAGTTTTTTCAATCCTGTTTGCAATCCGATCTAAAAAGCTTTCAGTCATGCTGTTGTACAAATTGGTTACAATGCTTCGAAATATAAAGCAATGAGAATTACCATAAAGATAATTACCCTGGTTAATGATCATAATGTTGTTTGCTTATAGTTAATTGTTTATTGTTGTTATAGTTTAACAGTGTACATTTAAAATGAAAAAGGAAAATTACATGACATCTAATGACTCTAAGGGACTAAGGCATATACTCTGACCCTATTGGACTGATTAAACTACTCGAAAAAATTCAACTTTTTTTTCCCGCTGTCGCCAAAAATGACTTTATCTGATAAATTTGGAGTTTTAAATTTTTTTAAAGAACTATGGTTTTTTTTTCATGGTGTAGTTTTTTTTAAGAATTTTTAAAAAATGTGGTATTTTTTGTCATAGGTAGTGCTTCTATTTTTCCTACAACGGGTTGTATTAAACTTTGCAGTTTTGAAAAGCTGACAAATGCTGCTATAAAACCGACCCAAACACTTTGTAGTTGCAGCTTATCGTCTGGAAGATATAAAGCTTTCAAATTTTATCATATTTTTCGGGATGTCTCCCCGGAATTTTGAATATGAATATGGTTTGAAGATGGTCCCACCAACAGCCAAGTTTAGGTTAGAGAAAAGCCGGTAGCCGAACAATTCCCAATTATAGCTATGTAAATTAAGTTATTCATTAAGATCATTTTGATTGTATTAGGTTATTGGTTATAGTACCGCCAAAAGCTGCTCTATCGGACCTGGACAGCGTTCTATCCATCAGCAAAGCAGAAGAAGACAGCCTTCTCCGCTCGCCTGAACCAGGTACCAGCTCCCTGCGCAGGAAAGGGCCGAAGCGTTCGAGGGCGGGGATGAAGGCTAAAACTCAATACAAGGCGGCCCCCAAGATAGTAGGCAGGCTGCAAGACAAGGCGGATATCTCCCAGGAGGAGAAATCCAAGCTAGCTTGGGCCGAGCTGAAGGTAGAGGAGGGCCTAACGTACAACGCGCAGGTGCCACAGATAAAAGCATCGACGAGCGAACACGGCAACAAGATGGAAGAGTTGCTTGCTACCAAAAGGCAGCGCGCGACCAACAGTGCCGTCACTCCGGCGAGCAAGCGGCAACGCGGGCTCATGAGAGGGCAACCTCCACCCAAACCGGCAAAGCAGGGGTCGATCGAGAGGATCAGTGATGTGTCCAATAGACACCTGATTGTAGCTCTCATCGATTGACAACAGCTCCCACATCACACGGTGCTGGGTGGCTGAATTCTGAAATGTAAGGATGACCCGACGCTAAAGTGGCTGACGCAAACGGTCTGCCAATCTGGAATCGATGTGGGAGGGGTCAAGCTGGAGGTTGTGGACAGGGCGCTAGTCCCGTCCATACCAAAAGCGAAAGTACTCTTCCTCATCTCCATCCAACGGGACCAATCTAACAAAACCCCGAGGTACTAACCGCTGACTGGAAGGTATTGTATGCTGGGAGTCCACTACCCAACGAGGGGGGCCAGCATGTGATCCTCCAGATCAATAAAGCAGTGGACAACATATTATAACGTAGATACGGGAAAATAGCGTGGGGATGGGGAGTGTGTGCCTGTGCCTCAAAACGCGCCAACCCGGGCAGGCAGGCGAGGTGGAGAAAGACCTCGGTCTGGACACCATAGTAGAGGCCGCCCAGGTTCTGGTGCTTGACGACAAAATCGAAGAAGAGGATGGTGATCTCACCTTAGTAGTCAACGCGTCAAGTGCAGGGGAGCCAGCCGCTCATGACACTGAGTGTGCTGCAGCGCAACTTGCATAAGAGCAAGATTGCATCTACGCGGCTCCACATGGCAATGGATTTTTGGCGAAGGCCAGCAGTTCCTTTGGCGACCTCTTGGAGGCATCTTCTAGCGATGTCAGCGTCGGTGCGCCCAAATACCTTTTCCTGGCCCGTGAGAGAGCCGGGCAGCTGCAGATTAGATGTTCTAGGGTTTCGAAAGCCCCAAAGTCATCGCATTTGCAGATGTTCCTGTCGATGATGTTTAGTCTGGCTGCGGGTGATGCGGCCAGGCAGTGACCTGTCAATATTCCCACCAGCAGTCTGCAGTCTTTCCGTGGAAGGTGCAGCAGATAGTGGCTGAGTTTCTCGCTACGTTTTTTGCACATGACTTTCGAGACTCTGCAGTTGGTCGTGCTCTTCCACCTGCTCTCGTTTTCTAGTCTAGTCAGCTTTTCTTGATGACCCTCTAGCGTTCTGAGTGAGACAGGCACATTTTCTGTTCTTTCTGTCGCAAACCCGACGCCTTCCTTTGCCACTTCATTTCCTTCGATGCCCTGATGGCTGGGAACCCAATAGATCTGCACTGACTTGGTCGTGCATAGTGAGTCCAATGCTTCTCTGCTCGCCAAGACACTTCTAGAACTGACCGTGGACGACTGCATGGATTTTATCATCGCTTGGCTGTCTACAAACAGATTGACCACGTTATGTGATCGCCCTGCGCGTTGTGAAACCTCCGCTGCTTTTCTGATGGCAAAGACTTCCGCCTGGAATATGCTGCAATGGTCTGGTAGCTTGTATGACAGCCTTATTTCGGGGTCTGTGCAGTATATGCCGGCTCCTACTCCTCCTTCCATCTTGGAGCCGTCTGTATATATGTTGAGATGTTGGATCTGTCCTTTTTTCCATTCTTCAGGTCCCAGAAATGCGTTCATATTGATGTCGAGGCACATTCGAGGGGTCATGTAGTCAGTATAACTGATCATGTCCCTGCCGATAGAACTATGCCCGTATGCTTGTGGCCGCATGTTTCCCGACGCAATGAGGCGCTGAGCAGCCTTTCCAGCCGTCAGATGAGCGTGGATGTCCAGGGGGTCAATTCCGAGTATGGTTTCGAGTGCTTTTGTTGGTGATCTCAGTGCGCCCGTGATACAGAGCAGTGCTTGTCGCTGAGTCTTTTCCATAAGCTTGTGGTACGTCTTCTTCCTGGTTGCTTGCCACCACACTAAAACTCCATACAGCAGAGTTGGTCGCACCACCGAGATGTAGATCCAATGGATCAGAGCGGCCGACAGGCCCCATGAGCTGGGTGTGTGTTGGTTGCTTCTAAGCGACCTATTATTACGCTTGTGGCCACGTTGTTGAATGCTCCGGATATATCAACAAATACTCCTAGTGCATATTTCTTGGTATTGAGGGCTTTCTCGACGGTAGCTACTAGCGAGTGTAGTGCTGTTTCTACCGATTTTCCTTTCGCTGGTTGCTTGACATCAGTCCCCCTACTTCCTTTCTGATGTGTAGCTCCAGCAGCTTTTCCAGCGTTATTAGTAAAAAAGAGGTGAGGCTTATCGGTCTATAATCCTTGGGACTAACATGGCTGCACTTTCCTGGCTTCGGCAGGAAGACAACTCTGGACGTTTTCCAATGTATAGGGATATAGCCTGTCCTCAAGCATGCCGTGTATATAGCGAAAAGCCATGGGGTGATCACCTCTTTGGCCACCTGGAACATGGCTGGAAATATTCCATCCAGTCCAGGTGCTTTAATGCCCGTAAAGTCTATGGCCCATTGTTCCTCTTTTTCGTACTTGAGGGTGGGCATGCTGCGCGGGAGCCATCTAGTAGCTCCTTGGATAGAGTCTCAAGAGACTTCTCTTTGTCATCAGCTGATTTTACCGACCCCGGATTCGGGAGCTTCGAGGTAAACGTCTTTCTGAACTTTCTCCAGTTTGAATGCCGGGGGTTCCTATAGACGGCTACCTTCGAGGTGTGTTTAAATTCGTATTTAAGCTGGATATACCTGTGATCTGAGAAGGATGGTCTTTCGAGGACCCTCCACCCAGACACCACGGCACTTCTTCCCGTTACGAGTGTAAGGTCTAGCACGTTTGATGAGGTGGGACCCACGTATGTAGGTGTAGTCCTCCCCCACGTTTGCTACTTCTATGTTAGTGGAAAGTATAAATTCTAGAAGAGACTCACCTCGATCATTGGTATCGAGGCTTCCCCATACATTATGGTGGGCATTCGCGTCCGTACCAATGCGTAGTTGGTAGTCAGTTTCCTCTACCAGACTCCTTAGCTCTTCGGGTGGTGCAGGTCTGTCGTGTGCCATGTAACCGGAGACTACCAAGATGCGCTTCTCCTCGCTTTCTAGCATCACTACTGTTAGGTCATCTGTACTGTAATTAAACATAAGGTGAGCGTGGATTCCCTTTCGTACAAGTACGATGGTTTTGTTCCTGCCTACCGGTGTTGTGTAGAAAGAGTTGTAGTTTGAGGACTTTAGTCGGGCTGATGCAATCCATGGCTCCTGGACTAGAGCTATGTCGATGGGCCCTTGCTCCATGGATATGAGGAGCTCCGCCGACACCACTTTGCTTTTATGCAAGTTGAGCTGCAGCATACTCAGCGGCATGGGTGGCTAGCTCAACTTCGCTCGACGGGGTGAACACTATCGTCACATCACCGTCCTCTTCCTCCTGTGACTCGTGCAGCACAAGCCCCTGGATGGCTTCCACGATAGTGTCCAGAACTAGGTCCTTTTCTACCTCGCCTGCCTGCGGCGTGTGCGCGTCTTTGTTCCCGGGGTGACGTTTTTTCAGGTGCAGGTAGACGCTGCCCATGCCCCACGCCATCTTCCCGAATCTGCGGTAGAAGAGGTCTTCCGCCTCTTCGTTAATTTGGAGAATCGCACACTGGCCCCCCTCACTGGATAACGGGCTCCCGGTGTGTAGCACCTTCTAAATCTCCGTTGGAATCTCCGGGTTCTGACGCTGCAGGAGCCTAAGCGCCTCGTCTCCTTGGATCGCGATGGGGAAGAGTACCTTCGCCTTCGGTATAGACGGGACTAGCTCCCTGTCCACCACCTCCAGCTTGGCACCATCCCACATCGCGTCCAGTTGGCCGACAGTTTGCGTTAGCCACCTACGCGTTGGGTCGTCATTGCACTTGAGGATCTTAACCCCATTCAGCCACCCAACACCATCAGAGGTGGGCATAGGAGCTGTGGGATCCTCCTCCATCCGTGCAAACTCTGCGTCAATGAGCCGCGCGTGCACCAGCTTCCATTGCACTGCCGTCATCTTCCCGTTCTCGTCGCTACGGTCGATTAGCGCCACGATCAAGTGTCGTCTGGCCGCATTACTCGCCGTCCTTTACTTCTGATGTTGTTTTAGTGGGATCGCCACTTTCAGTCGGGGGGGCTGTGCCCTTCGGCCCGCGTTGCTGCTTGCTCGCCGGAGTGTCTTACTGGCACTCTCAACAGAGCGTTGCCTCTTGTTGGCCACCTTGTTGGCATACTTCCCGATGGATGCCCGCATTTGGGGCATCTGCGAGAAGTATCTCCTGCCCTCCTCCACCCGCTGTTCGGCCCAGGTTAGCCTGGCTTTCTCCTCCTGAAAGATGTCGGCTTGCTCTAGAGCCGGCTCAGGATTTTCAGGGCTGCCTTGTATTGTGAGAGAGCCTTCATCCCCTCCCTGGAGCGCTTTGGCCCTTCCCTACGCGGGGAGCTGGTGCCTGGTTCCAGTGAGCGGAGAAAGCTCTCTTCCTCCGTGTTGCTGATAGACAACTCGCACTCCAGATCCGTGTCTGCTTGGACAGCGGCATCCGTGCGGTTCAGTTTGGAGTGTCACCAGTGTCGGTTCACCGCCACGTCCGAGGTGTGACCGCTGGCGACACGCCGAGAGGATTTCTCCTGCCCGTGCCCGCCGATGGTAGCAGTCACGCATTCCACCGACGTTTGGACTGACATCCCAGTCCTTGTTTTATCCTTCTAGCCTTCCATGTTTGGCCCGTAGGTCCATAATGGTTAATATTTTTCGGGGGGACCACCCCCTAGCGTTTTAGGCCTACTCGCCAGGCACCTCTAGACATGGCCCTAACCCAGCTCTCCTGACTCGAGGTCGAGAAGACGCTAGGTCATTGCCTTAGCTAGACACTGCATTGCCCCGGACGGGACAACCGACAATGCATTACCCTCTTCCGGGATAATACAATGTCCATTACCCAGCCGGCACCCTCGTGGAGTGTTCAGCTAGAGGATTTTCGTCAGACAAAAAAAGTTATTCAGACTAAAAAAAAAACAAAACTTTATTCAAAATTTCTAGAAGTTGGCTCTCCTTTTTGTCTCTTTCGTTATGTAATGGCTTGGTCAAAAATTTCAGTTCTTACCACTTAATTCTATAAGAACAACCTATCTCCATGCGGGATATGCTTTTCTCAGGGCCCTAAACAAATTTACAGCCTCGTAAACAGTAAGCATTAAACGTCAGCACACGCATCCTCACTATCCTTCGTTAATACGTCGAAAAATAATGATCAGCAGGGGAGTTACTCTGATCAGCCGTATCCATACGGTTTACCGAGGTCAAACGGCATTTTCAGTCCCTTGATAAATGAAAGCCTGTTGTTTCATGATCTACGAATAGTGAAAAATAGCAGAAAAACTTGACCTTCTAAGGTTCCCGTCCAATCTGAGATGGATCTCTGGCTACCTTTGTTCTAGGTATCGAAGAGACCTTTTAAAAAACTTCCTGTCCTCACCAATTATGGTTACTTTGGGCGTACCCGTACCCAGCGTACCCAGCCATCTACCTTTCTTATAATGACATGCTTTTTGTATAATGTACCTTTCTCATAATGACATGCCTTCTGTATTAATATAGGCTCAAGTACTTATGTATTCCGATGGCTTTAAGCTCCAATGTAAGGAGTTTTTTCAATCCTGTTTGCAATCCGATCTAAAAAGCTTTCAGTCATGCTGTTGTACAAATTGGTTACAATGCTTCGAAATATAAAGCAATGAGAATTACCATAAAGATAATTACCCTGGTTAATGATCATAATGTTGTTTGCTTATAGTTAATTGTTTATTGTTGTTATAGTTTAACAGTGTACATTTAAAATGTAAAAGGAAAATTACATGACATCTAATGACTCTAAGGGACTAAGGCATATACTCTGACCCTATTGGACTGATTAAACTACTCGAAAAAATTCAACTTTTTTTTCCCGCTGTCGCCAAAAATGACTTTATCTGATAGATTTGGAGTTTTAAATTTTTTTAAAGAACTATGGTTTTTTTTTTCATGGTGTAGTTTTTTTTAAGAATTTTTAAAAAATGTGGTATTTTTTGTCATAGGTAGTGCTTCCATTTTTCCTACAACGGGCTGTATTAAACTTTGCAGTTTTGAAAAGCTGACAAATGCTGCTATAAAACCGACCCAAACACTTTGTAGTTGCAGCTTAACGTCTGGAAGATATAAAGCTTTTAAATTTTATCATATTTTTCGGGATGTCTCCCCGGAATTTTGAATATGAATATGGTTTGAATATGGTCCCACCAACAGCCAAGTTTAGGTTAGAGAAAAGCCGGTAGCCGAACAATTCCCAATTATAGCTATGTAAATTAAGTTATTCATTAAGATCATTTTGATTGTATTAGGTTATTGGTTATAGTACCGCCAAAAGCTGCTCTATCGGACCTGGACAGCGTTCTATCCATCAGCAAAGCAGAAGAAGACAGCCTTCTCCGCTCGCCTGAACCAGGTACCAGCTCCCTGCGCAGGGAAGGGCCGAAGCGTTCAAGGGCGGGGATGAAGGCTAAAGCTCAATACAAGGCGGCCCCCAAGATAGTAGGCAGGCTGCAAGACAAGGCGGATATCTCCCAGGAGGAGAAATCCAAGCTAGCTTGGGCCGAGCTGAAGGTAGAGGAGGGCCTAAGGTACAACGCGCAGGTGCCACAGATAAAAGCATCGACGAGCGAACACGGCAACAAGATGGAAGAGTTGCTTGCTACCAAAAGGCAGCGCGCGACCAACAGTGCCGTCACTCCGGCGAGCAAGCGGCAACGCGGGCTCATGAGAGCGCAACCTCCACCCAAACCGGCAAAGCAGGGGTCGATCGAGAGGATCAGTGATGTGTCCAATAGACACCTGATTGTAGCTCTCATCGATTGACAACAGCTCCCACATCCCACGGTGCTGGGTGGCTGAATTCTGAAATGTAAGGATGACCCGACGCTAAAGTGGCTGACGCAAACGGTCTGCCAATCTGGAAGCGATGTGGGAGGGGTCAAGCTGGAGGTTGTGGACAGGGCGCTAGTCCCGTCCATACCAAAGGCGAAAGTACTCTTCCTCATCTCCATCCAACGGGACCAATCTAACAAAACCCCGAGGTACTAACCGCTGACTGGAAGGTATTGTATGCTGGGAGTCTACTACCCAACGAGGGGGGCCAGCATGTGATCCTCCAGATCAATAAAGCAGTGGACAACATATTATAACGTAGATACGGGAAAATAGCGTGGGGATGGGGAGTGTGTGCCTGTGCCTCAAAACGCGCCAACCCGGGCAGGCAGGCGAGGTGGAGAAAGACCTCGGTCTGGACACCATAGTAGAGGCCGCCCAGGTTCTGGTGCTTGACGACAAAATCGAAGAAGAGGATGGTGATCTCACCTTAGTAGTCAACGCGTCGAGTGCAGGGGAGCCAGCCGCTCATGACACTGAGTGTGCTGCAGCGCAACTTGCATAAGAGCAAGATTGCATCTACGGGGCTCCACATGGCAATGGATCAATGGTCCGCTGACGTAGCTTTGGTCCAGGAGCCCAAGATTGCATCAGGCAATTCTGGGGCCGTACTAAAGATCTCAAACTACAGCTCAATCTACCCAACACCAGTAAGCAGGAATAGAACATATGCCCTTATGTCTCATTTCAGCATAGAAGACCTGACAGTAGTTATGCTGGAAAGTGAGGAGAAGCGCCTTCGGGTAGCATCCTGCTACATGACACACGACAGGTCTGCACCACCTGAAGAACAATTGAGTTTGGTGGAAAAAGCCGACTCCCAAGACTACCAACTGATCGTTGGTACGGACGCTAATGCCCAGCACAGTGTGGGTGGGGAAGCCCTGACATTAGCGACCGAGGTGAGTCACTCCTAGACTTTATATTAACAAATAACATAGATGTAACAAACGTGGGAGAGGAATACACTTACGTGGGTCCCACCTCGTCAAACGTGCTAGATGTAACTAATCTGGAAGGAGGGTCCTCGAAAGACCGTCCTTCTCAGACCATAGCTACATTCAATTCAAGTGCGAATTCGAATACACTCCGAAAGTGAAAGTCTATAGAAACTCCTGAAACACAAACTGGGAGAAGTTTAGAAAGACAATCACTTCAAAACTCAAGAGCCCGGGCTCAGTGAAATCCGCGGAGGATATCGAGAAGTCCCTAGAGACCTTATCTACGGAACTGCTAGAGGCATACCACACAGCATGCCCACCCTCTAGAACAAGAAAGAAGACCAAACCACTCTGGTGGAATCGAGACCTCTCTCTATAAAGAAATAACCTCATGGAATTTTTCATGCGCGCTAAGCTAGCGAACGACGAGAACATCAACGAGGAATACAAGACGCTATTAAGGGAATACAAGAAGGAAATACGTAACGCATAGCGCAGCACATGGAGAAACTTCTGCTCCAGCATTGAGAAAGTGCCTGAAACGGCTAGTCTGAGGAAGTTGCCGTCAAAGCAACCCACAGTGCAAAGTCAACTCAAATTGGACAACGCACATTGGTCGGAAGGCAGCAAAGAAGCCCTGACGGCACTAATAGAAGCCCACTTTCCAGGATGCACCGAGGTCACCGATACCGAAACGGATCAGGACAACTGAGGAACAAACACCCCCAACAGACCAGTTACCCACAAGAAAATACAATGGGCTATAGATTCCTTCACGGACATAGAAGCACATGGACTGGACGGAATATTCCCAGCCATGCTGCAAGTGACCACCGAGATGATCATCCCATGGCTTCTTGAAATATACGCAGCATGCCTAAGAACAGACTATATCCCGATACAGTGAAGAACCTCTAGAGTTGTCTTCCTCCGAAAAGCAAGAAAAGTGCAACCATGTGAGTTTTAAGGATTACAGACAGATAATTCTAGCCTCCTTTCTACTGCAAATATTACAAAAGCTGCTGGGTCTACACATTAGAAACGAAGTATGGGGACTGATGTCAACCGACCAGCGTGCCTACATCCTGGGAAAATCGGTGGAAACACCACTATACTCGCTAGTAGCTACCGTCGAGAAATCCCTCAACAATAAAAAATATTCAAAAGGAGTATTCGTAGATATATCCGAATCACTCAATAACGTCGCTACAGAAGCCATAATGGACTGCCTAGGAGAAACCAACACTCACCCAGCAATCAACCTCTGGATCAAAAACCTTCTTAGTTGTAGACGGGTGCAATCAAAGTGGGGCACCGCTTCCATGGACAGAGCAGCACGCAGGAGCACACACCAGGGTGAAGTCCTGTCGCTCATCCTGTGGAACCTGATGGTCGACAACCTCATGAAGAGATTAGAGAGCAAGTCCCCAAAAACTAACAGCCATGTGGATGGCTCTAGGCGTACTTTTTACGGGTGTATGTCCATCGACTTTCAGCTCCATAATTGAAAGAAAACACTCAGGGAGATATGTGCGTGGGCGTACGAAGTAGGACTCAGTATGAACGCGGCTGAGACGGACTTCATATCAGCATGGATCCCCCCCAAAGTCAACAAGACAAGGCTAACCCCCAAAGCACAGGAGACCCAAAGTAACGGAGCGGATGAAAAAGGCCATCACTGCATTTTATGCGTCCAAAAAGATGCTTAGTAGCACATGGGATCTGTCATCCGCTCTATTACATTTGATCTACATCACGGTGGTGCGACCAACTCTGCTATATGGAGTCCGTACCACAAGCTCAGGAAACGAACCCAGCGACATGCTCTGCTCTGTATCACAGGAGCGCTGAGGTGAACGCCAACTAAAGCACTCGAAACAACACAGGACAGCGCCTGATCGCGTCGGTGAAAATTTCTCCTCAAATAAACGGGCACTGTTCAATTGGCATGGACATGATCAGTGTCACTGACTACATGATCCCCCAAACGTGCCTCGAAGTAAAAACAAACTTTTTTATGGGACCCGAAGACTGGAAAACGGGACGGGACCAGACTGAACACATCACATATATACTGACGGCTCCAAGATGAACGAAAGAGTAGGAGCAGGCCTATACTGCATGTTCAAAACATGATCGTACTTAAAGAATAAGAGTCTACACATTCACGGAGATAAACACAAAACCAATCTATTCTAAG
Organism: Drosophila affinis; assembly: GCA_037356375.1. Classification (NCBI taxonomy): domain Eukaryota; kingdom Metazoa; phylum Arthropoda; class Insecta; order Diptera; family Drosophilidae; genus Drosophila; species Drosophila affinis. Next base: position 23,178,995 of record JAZHFB010000003.1, read on the forward strand.
TAAAAGACATACATAAAGTATAGAGTTTATGACTGTTAGGGTGCGATCAACTCATGTCAACTCATTAACAAACACGACATCCCAAAGTCAAGTGCAGTAAGCAATTAAGACCCTAATTAAGTCCAAAAATACTGATGCTTGCATGCAATCAGTTGGTCACTCACAGCAGCGTTGCAGCCAATCCGTGGGTTTAGCGATAAGAATAGAATACAAAATTTTCCCCATCCCACATTATAAGCTACACGACCGATGCAGGCTATTCCTGGCAGAAGTTTTCACCATCAAGACGGCGGCAGAGGTTGCTCAGCTCGCAGTGCGGCCACACATAATGGTTAACATATTCGTTGACAGCCACTAGACTCACTAAGTACGACCAAGTCAGGGCGGATCTATTGGGTTCCCAGGGCAACGATGGAAACGAAGCGGTGGACGTTCTGGCTAAGGAATTCGTGGGGCTGGCAAACGGGAGGACCGAAAGCGTGCTGGTCTCCCTAAGGACGCTACAAAGCGATCTGAAGAAGCAGGCCAAAATGAGGACAGACAACAGGTGGAAGAACACAACCACCTGCAGAATTTCGAAAATTATGTGCAAAGAATGCAATGACAAACTCTGCCACTATCTGCTGCACCTTCCACGGAAGGATTTCAGACTGCTAGTGGGTGCACTAACAGGCCACTGCCTAGCTGCGTCGCATGCAACCAGGCCTAACATCATCAACAGCGACATCTCCAGGAAATGTGATAAGCCCGGGGCTGTCGAAACCCTGTAAAATCTCATCAGCAGCTTTCGAGCTCTCTCAAGGGCAGGGGGAGATACCTTGGCGCACCGATGCTGGAATCACTGGATGATACCTCCAAGAGGTCGCCAGGGAAACTGCTTGCTTTTGCCAAAAACACATCGATTCTAGGGGACTTCAAAACCTCACAAAATACCCTCGTAAAACAACCCTCGGCCTATGAAAGGCCACGTCGAGGGCCGTCCGGTGTAAACTAACCTAACCTTCGTTAAAAGCTACTGAAAGATCAGATTAGTTAAAAAGACAAAGTTGGAGATGAAGACGAAACTAATGCTTAGTCGGGCGAGAAGGGACAGCAATACTAAAAGGGCTGATGAGGTCACTCGATTTGACCTCAGAGAGAAGCTTGTGGAGGAAGAGTACTCCATGGCGGATTCCATGGGGCTTGAGAGAGTAGAGGTAAATTAGACACAACCTACTTTTATAAGAAGGGATATGGATCGAAGGGTCCCAGTTCAGTCCGCGGAGAGCAAAGATGTTTTTGAACTGATTCGAGAATATTTTGAAATTTTTGGTAGTGAGGAGACCAGACACAAGAACCATATTCCAAGATAGGCCGGACCAGAGAAACATACAGATGTTTTGTAGTATACGGGTCTGTAAATTCCTTAGACCATCTTTTGACAAATCCAAGGACTCCTTTAGCTTTGTTAGAGATAGTAGAGATATGAGTGTTGAAACATATATTAGGTACAAAGGTAATGCACAAGTCGTTAACTTTGAAGAGGCGCTGTAGTATAATGTTATTGATAGAGTAATTGGAAAGGTATGGCTTATTGCGGTGAAAAGTCATTATATTGCATTTAGAAATGTTAAGAGGTAGAATGCTGATTAGGAAATAGTTGTTAAGGGCATCAAGATCTGATTGCAAAAATAGTGGGACAAGCGGTCACTGTAGGAAAAACATAGCTTAACGTCATCAGCATACATTAGGACACGGGAATGAGATGACATTTGAGGAAGATCGTTAATAAATAGGTTAAATAGCAAGGGATCCAGATGGCTACCTTGAGGAACCCTCGATGAGACAATTACAGATTTAGAGAGAGAGGAGTTTAAGCAGACACGTTGAAACCGGTTACAAAGGTAAAAATTAGTCCAGTAAAGAAGCTTATTCGGAAACCCTAGAAGAGATAATTTATGAATAAGTAGATTATGATTAACGGAGTCGAAGGCTTTAGTAAACTTTACTTTTTAGTAAAGTCAGTATATACGACATCAGTTTGACACTGTTTAGCAAATCCTGAAGTTACAAAGGTGGAAAATTCACGGAGATTAGTAGAAACTGAGCGACGTTTAATGAATCTGTTGGAGTAGGTTAAGAGAGGATCGGACGCCCAAAGAGTCGCTCCATCTTCGGGTGACCCGCAAGCCGATCTGCACGATTGCCGACGGCGAATTGGGTTGCGGGCGGCCGACGGCGGGTCGCGCAAAGAGTGGAATGGGACGGCACTTCACTGGTCGATGTACGCCCAAAGCCACTGCAGCCGTTTGTTTAATAAGCCATTAAATTACAGAAAACCCGCGTCTTTCATTAGTTGTGTAAATTGTTTGAAATCTAAAAACTAGTAGATTTTTCATTGGCGCCCGAGCAAGGACATCGGTTTTTTGTGTTTTTAACTCGTTTCGCTCCGTAGTGGCTTCGGCTTTGCGTGTGAACAAATTTGAGAAGTTGCTGATTCGGACCTTGCCACAGACGTTCCCCTTTGGACCCTCGCCATTTTGGACGCTGCCGAATTCGACGTGCTGATGGACGCCAAAACCGGAAGATTACTTTCTCTAGATTCGCTAGAGAGTCTAGAAAAGAACTATGGTTTTTTTTTTCATGGTGTAGTTTTTTTTAAGAATTTTAAAAAATGTGGTATTTTTTGTCATAGGTAGTGCTTCTATTTTTCCTACAACGGGTTGTATTAAACTTTGCAGTTTTGAAAAGCTGACAAATGCTGCTATAAAACCGACCCAAACACTTTGTAGTTGCAGCTTAACGTCTGGAAGATATAAAGCTTTTAAATTTTATCATATTTTTCGGGATGTCTCCCCGGAATTTTGAATATGAATATGGTTTGAATATGGTCCCACCAACAGCCAAGTTTAGGTTAGAGAAAAGCCGGTAGCCGAACAATTCCCAATTATAGCTATGTAAATTAAGTTATTCATTAAGATCATTTTGATTGTATTAGGTTATTGGTTATAGTACCGCCAAAAGCTGCTCTATCGGACCTGGACAGCGTTCTATCCATCAGCAAAGCAGAAGAAGACAGCCTTCTCCGCTCGCCTGAACCAGGTACCAGCTCCCTGCGCAGGGAAGGGCCGAAGCGTTCAAGGGCGGGGATGAAGGCTAAAGCTCAATACAAGGCGGCCCCCAAGATAGTAGGCAGGCTGCAAGACAAGGCGGATATCTCCCAGGAGGAGAAATCCAAGCTAGCTTGGGCCGAGCTGAAGGTAGAGGAGGGCCTAAGGTACAACGCGCAGGTGCCACAGATAAAAGCATCGACGAGCGAACACGGCAACAAGATGGAAGAGTTGCTTGCTACCAAAAGGCAGCGCGCGACCAACAGTGCCGTCACTCCGGCGAGCAAGCGGCAACGCGGGCTCATGAGAGCGCAACCTCCACCCAAACCGGCAAAGCAGGGGTCGATCGAGAGGATCAGTGATGTGTCCAATAGACACCTGATTGTAGCTCTCATCGATTGACAACAGCTCCCACATCCCACGGTGCTGGGTGGCTGAATTCTGAAATGTAAGGATGACCCGACGCTAAAGTGGCTGACGCAAACGGTCTGCCAATCTGGAAGCGATGTGGGAGGGGTCAAGCTGGAGGTTGTGGACAGGGCGCTAGTCCCGTCCATACCAAAGGCGAAAGTACTCTTCCTCATCTCCATCCAACGGGACCAATCTAACAAAACCCCGAGGTACTAACCGCTGACTGGAAGGTATTGTATGCTGGGAGTCTACTACCCAACGAGGGGGGCCAGCATGTGATCCTCCAGATCAATAAAGCAGTGGACAACATATTATAACGTAGATACGGGAAAATAGCGTGGGGATGGGGAGTGTGTGCCTGTGCCTCAAAACGCGCCAACCCGGGCAGGCAGGCGAGGTGGAGAAAGACCTCGGTCTGGACACCATAGTAGAGGCCGCCCAGGTTCTGGTGCTTGACGACAAAATCGAAGAAGAGGATGGTGATCTCACCTTAGTAGTCAACGCGTCGAGTGCAGGGGAGCCAGCCGCTCATGACACTGAGTGTGCTGCAGCGCAACTTGCATAAGAGCAAGATTGCATCTACGGGGCTCCACATGGCAATGGATCAATGGCCCGCTGACGTAGCTTTGGTCCAGGAGCCCAAGATTGCATCAGGCAATTCTGGGGCCGTACTAAAGATCTCAAACTACAGCTCAATCTACCCAACACCAGTAAGCAGGAATAGAACATATGCCCTTATGTCTCATTTCAGCATAGAAGACCTGACAGTAGTTATGCTGGAAAGTGAGGAGAAGCGCCTTCGGGTAGCATCCTGCTACATGACACACGACAGGTCTGCACCACCTGAAGAACAATTGAGTTTGGTGGAAAAAGCCGACTCCCAAGACTACCAACTGATCGTTGGTACGGACGCTAATGCCCAGCACAGTGTGGGTGGGGAAGCCCTGACATTAGCGACCGAGGTGAGTCACTCCTAGACTTTATATTAACAAATAACATAGATGTAACAAACGTGGGAGAGGAATACACTTACGTGGGTCCCACCTCGTCAAACGTGCTAGATGTAACTAATCTGGAAGGAGGGTCCTCGAAAGACCGTCCTTCTCAGGCCATAGCTACATTCAATTAAAGTGCGAATTCGAATACACTCCGAAAGTGAAAGTCTATAGAAACTCCTGAAACACAAACTGGGAGAAGTTTAGAAAGACAATCACTTCAAAACTCAAGAGCCCGGGCTCAGTGAAATCCGCGGAGGATATCGAGAAGTCCCTAGAGACCTTATCTACGGAACTGCTAGAGGCATACCACACAGCATGCCCACCCTCTAGAACAAGAAAGAAGACCAAACCACTCTGGTGGAATCGAGACCTCTCTCTATAAAGAAATAACCTCATGGAATTTTTCATGCGCGCTAAGCTAGCGAACGACGAGAACATCAACGAGGAATACAAGACGCTATTAAGGGAATACAAGAAGGAAATACGTAACGCATAGCGCAGCACATGGAGAAACTTCTGCTCCAGCATTGAGAAAGTGCCTGAAACGGCTAGTCTGAGGAAGTTGCCGTCAAAGCAACCCACAGTGCAAAGTCAACTCAAATTGGACAACGCACATTGGTCGGAAGGCAGCAAAGAAGCCCTGACGGCACTAATAGAAGCCCACTTTCCAGGATGCACCGAGGTCACCGATACCGAAACGGATCAGGACAACTGAGGAACAAACACCCCCAACAGACCAGTTACCCACAAGAAAATACAATGGGCTATAGATTCCTTCACGGACATAGAAGCACATGGACTGGACGGAATATTCCCAGCCATGCTGCAAGTGACCACCGAGATGATCATCCCATGGCTTCTTGAAATATACGCAGCATGCCTAAGAACAGACTATATCCCGATACAGTGAAGAACCTCTAGAGTTGTCTTCCTCCGAAAAGCAAGAAAAGTGCAACCATGTGAGTTTCAAGGATTACAGACAGATAATTCTAGCCTCCTTTCTACTGCAAATATTACAAAAGCTGCTGGGTCTACACATTAGAAACGAAGTATGGGGACTGATGTCAACCGACCAGCGTGCCTACATCCTGGGAAAATCGGTGGAAACACCACTATACTCGCTAGTAGCTACCGTCGAGAAATCCCTCAACAATAAAAAATATTCAAAAGGAGTATTCGTAGATATATCCGAATCACTCAATAACGTCGCTACAGAAGCCATAATGGACTGCCTAGGAGAAACCAACACTCACCCAGCAATCAACCTCTGGATCAAAAACCTTCTTAGTTGTAGACGGGTGCAATCAAAGTGGGGCACCGCTTCCATGGACAGAGCAGCACGCAGGAGCACACACCAGGGTGAAGTCCTGTCGCTCATCCTGTGGAACCTGATGGTCGACAACCTCATGAAGAGATTAGAGAGCAAGTCCCCAAAAACTAACAGCCATGTGGATGGCTCTAGGCGTACTTTTTACGGGTGTATGTCCATCGACTTTCAGCTCCATAATTGAAAGAAAACACTCAGGGAGATATGTGCGTGGGCGTACGAAGTAGGACTCAGTATGAACGCGGCTGAGACGGACTTCATATCAGCATGGATCCCCCCCAAAGTCAACAAGACAAGGCTAACCCCCAAAGCACAGGAGACCCAAAGTAACGGAGCGGATGAAAAAGGCCATCACTGCATTTTATGCGTCCAAAAAGATGCTTAGTAGCACATGGGATCTGTCATCCGCTCTATTACATTTGATCTACATCACGGTGGTGCGACCAACTCTGCTATATGGAGTCCGTACCACAAGCTCAGGAAACGAACCCAGCGACATGCTCTGCTCTGTATCACAGGAGCGCTGAGGTGAACGCCAACTAAAGCACTCGAAACAACACAGGACAGCGCCTGATCGCGTCGGTGAAAATTTCTCCTCAAATAAACGGGCACTGTTCAATTGGCATGGACATGATCAGTGTCACTGACTACATGATCCCCCAAACGTGCCTCGAAGTAAAAACAAACTTTTTTATGGGACCCGAAGACTGGAAAACGGGACGGGACCAGACTGAACACATCACATATATACTGACGGCTCCAAGATGAACGAAAGAGTAGGAGCAGGCCTATACTGCATGTTCAAAACATGATCGTACTTAAAGAATAAGAGTCTACACATTCACGGAGATAAACACAAAACCAATCTATTCTAAGTAAAAGACATACATAAAGTATAGAGTTTATGACTGTTAGGGTGCGATCAACTCATGTCAACTCATTAACAAACACGACATCCCAAAGTCAAGTGCAGTAAGCAATTAAGACCCTAATTTAGTCCAAAAATACTGATGCTTGCATGCAATCAGTTGGTCACTCACAGCAGCGTTGCAGCCAATCCGTGGGTTTAGCGATAAGAATAGAATACAAAATTTTCCCCATCCCACATTATAAGCTACACGACCGATGCAGGCTATTCCTGGCAGAAGTTTTCACCATCAAGACGGCGGCAGAGGTTGCTCAGCTCGCAGTGCGGCCACACATAATGGTTAACATATTCGTTGACAGCCACTAGACTCACTAAGTACGACCAAGTCAGGGCGGATCTATTGGGTTCCCAGGGCAACGATGGAAACGAAGCGGTGGACGTTCTGGCTAAGGAATTCGTGGGGCTGGCAAACGGGAGGACCGAAAGCGTGCTGGTCTCCCTAAGGACGCTACAAAGCGATCTGAAGAAGCAGGCCAAAATGAGGACAGACAACAGGTGGAAGAACACAACCACCTGCAGAATTTCGAAAATTATGTGCAAAGAATGCAATGACAAACTCTGCCACTATCTGCTGCACCTTCCACGGAAGGATTTCAGACTGCTAGTGGGTGCACTAACAGGCCACTGCCTAGCTGCGTCGCATGCAACCAGGCCTAACATCATCAACAGCGACATCTCCAGGAAATGTGATAAGCCCGGGGCTGTCGAAACCCTGTAAAATCTCATCAGCAGCTTTCGAGCTCTCTCAAGGGCAGGGGGAGATACCTTGGCGCACCGATGCTGGAATCACTGGATGATACCTCCAAGAGGTCGCCAGGGAAACTGCTTGCTTTTGCCAAAAACACATCGATTCTAGGGGACTTCAAAACCTCACAAAATACCCTCGTAAAACAACCCTCGGCCTATGAAAGGCCACGTCGAGGGCCGTCCGGTGTAAACTAACCTAACCTTCGTTAAAAGCTACTGAAAGATCAGATTAGTTAAAAAGACAAAGTTGGAGATGAAGACGAAACTAATGCTTAGTCGGGCGAGAAGGGACAGCAATACTAAAAGGGCTGATGAGGTCACTCGATTTGACCTCAGAGAGAAGCTTGTGGAGGAAGAGTACTCCATGGCGGATTCCATGGGGCTTGAGAGAGTAGAGGTAAATTAGACACAACCTACTTTTATAAGAAGGGATATGGATCGAAGGGTCCCAGTTCAGTCCGCGGAGAGCAAAGATGTTTTTGAACTGATTCGAGAATATTTTGAAATTTTTGGTAGTGAGGAGACCAGACACAAGAACCATATTCCAAGATAGGCCGGACCAGAGAAACATACAGATGTTTTGTAGTATACGGGTCTGTAAATTCCTTAGACCATCTTTTGACAAATCCAAGGACTCCTTTAGCTTTGTTAGAGATAGTAGAGATATGAGTGTTGAAACATATATTAGGTACAAAGGTAATGCACAAGTCGTTAACTTTGAAGAGGCGCTGTAGTATAATGTTATTGATAGAGTAATTGGAAAGGTATGGCTTATTGCGGTGAAAAGTCATTATATTGCATTTAGAAATGTTAAGAGGTAGAATGCTGATTAGGAAATAGTTGTTAAGGGCATCAAGATCTGATTGCAAAGATAGTGGGACAAGCGGTCACTGTAGGAAAAACATAGCTTAACGTCATCAGCATACATTAGGACACGGGAATGAGATGACATTTGAGGAAGATCGTTAATAAATAGGTTAAATAGCAAGGGATCCAGATGGCTACCTTGAGGAACCCTCGATGAGACAATTACAGATTTAGAGAGAGAGGAGTTTAAGCAGACACGTTGAAACCGGTTACAAAGGTAAAAATTAGTCCAGTAAAGAAGCTTATTCGGAAACCCTAGAAGAGATAATTTATGAATAAGTAGATTATGATTAACGGAGTCGAAGGCTTTAGTAAACTTTACTTTTTAGTAAAGTCAGTATATACGACATCAGTTTGACACTGTTTAGCAAATCCTGAAGTTACAAAGGTGGAAAATTCACGGAGATTAGTAGAAACTGAGCGACGTTTAATGAATCTGTTGGAGTAGGTTAAGAGAGGATCGGACGCCCAAAGAGTCGCTCCATCTTCGGGTGACCCGCAAGCCGATCTGCACGATTGCCGACGGCGAATTGGGTTGCGGGCGGCCGACGGCGGGTCGCGCAAAGAGTGGAATGGGACGGCACTTCACTGGTCGATGTACGCCCAAAGCCACTGCAGTCGTTTGTTTAATAAGCCATTAAATTACAGAAAACCCGCGTCTTTCATTAGTTGTGTAAATTGTTTGAAATCTAAAAACTAGTAGATTTTTCATTGGCGCCCGAGCAAGGACATCGGTTTTTTGTGTTTTTAACTCGTTTCGCTCCGTAGTGGCTTCGGCTTTGCGTGTGAACAAATTTGAGAAGTTGCTGATTCGGACCTTGCCACAGACGTTCCCTTTTGGACCCTCGCCATTTTGGACGCTGCCGAATTCGACGTGCTGATGGACGCCAAAACCGGAAGATTACTTTCTCTAGATTCGCTAGAGAGTCTACAGGTATTCTGTGCCAAAAATTGAGCATCACCGGTTGAGTTTCGTTGTGTCGCTGTAAATTGCTCGCTCGTCCGACCAAAACGATCAACTAAAGTGATCCGCATATGTGCGTGTGTATGTGCTAACACAGTCATACACAGAGAACACAGCTCAATTTCTGGCACCTTCCTTATTTTATACCTTATTTGGCCAAATCAATGTACATAAAGTGAAAGTGTCGCAGTTATACGTGTGTACAAAATACATAAGTTCGGTAGAATTGTCCGAACATACCTACGCCATACATACATACGTATTCGCATGCTGACCATCACTTAATGTGCATAACCAAAACGGCAACATATGTACATATTTAACATTTAAACCTTTATATAAACATATAAACCATATATAATATATGTACACATAAACGGTGGTCTATTTATTGCATTCTCATAATATTGGTCGTGTGTTTGTGCAGTCGCAAAACGTCGCAGTGTCTTTCGGTTGTCCGCTTTCGACTTAACCGCTACGTACAATACGCGTACATATATACATACGTACATACGTACAGACATCGGCTTGCAATTGCACATACACGCAACGCTTGGTAAAGGTTCTTGGGCATCAGCGGCTGATATTTCGTGCGTTCGTTAACCTTGCTCGCTCTGTGCTTGCATCGGTTATACATATATATTAGTTTGTGTGTGCGTGCGCTCGCGCCAAATTTACCGCTTGCTCTCTTCTCCCCCGTTTTGGCATACCGTACAGGTCAGGCTTGGGTCGAGCGCCTGCATTACTTTCGTCTTGTGCGTTCGCTCGCGCCAGATTCTCTCACCTACTCTTTGATCCCCCGCACCCCGCATTCTATCTCTGTTGCCCACAAAGTGGCAGCAGCGAGCATAGGGCTTGCTTACTTTCGGTCGCTTGGACCACTTTCGTTTGTTTGTTCACATATTGCGCCAGGGCGTGTGTGTGTTTGGGTAAGCAAGCTTGGCGTTTCTCGGTACATAGCTGCAGTGCTTGTGCGAGGGTAGCTTGAAAAGTTTGGCGAACTTTGGGTACGGTATTGAAGGTAGTTCCTGTTTCTCATTTCAATTATGTCTGAGTCCGATAGGCCAACTGTAGAACGGCCAACAGCTGAACGGCCAACAGTTGAACGGCCAACAGTTCCTAAAACCAATACGAAGTTGGCATTGTGTCAGCAAAGGTTTGACAAAGTCAGTGCTGACATTGCGCGCGTGCAAACAGCCTTTAGATTGAAGCAAATTTCATCGGACAAAACCGAATTAGCTTGTCGCCTAGAGCTTTTAGAGGGTTATATCGATAAGGCTATGAACCTACAGGCAGAGCTGGACATTTTGAGTCCAACCAATGAAAGTAGAGCACCGTTGGAGGATCTTTGTGTCGTCACGAAAGCATTGTTTATGAATGCAATCAAACCAAGATCCGACACACACATGCAGCATGACTGCTCAGTAAATCCACGTTTCGACACGCACATGCAGCATGACTGCTCACTGAATTCGAGCCAGCGATCGCAGCTGCCGAAAATGCGTTTGCCAAAGTTTAGTGGCAAACATTCGGAATATAAAAACTTCATGTGCCTGTTCCAAAGCCTCATTGACGACGATGCTTCTTTGACAAACGTAGAAAAGTTTAATCATCTCGTTTCATGTTTGTCAGATGAAGCATTAGGTGTAGTTAAGCCATTTCAAATGACAGACTGTAATTATCCTAAGGCCCTTGCCAGTCTGAAGTCAGTGTACGACAATAAGTGTCTGATATTTTTCGATACTGTTGCTCAATTATTCGATTTGCCAACCATGACCAAGCCATCTGCATCGAGTTTAAGATCGATGATAGACACGGTGTCTGCGATATATTCATCGCTGTCGTCTGTAGGTGACGACAAAGATATTGCGAATGCAATTATCATTCACATGGTCATGGCAAAGGTCGACCATGTGACCAAATCTCGTTTTGAGGAGCAGCTTGACTACGGTAAGCTGCCTTCTTGGGAAGACTGTGCCAAACAGCTGAATAGAAGGTATCAGTACCTGGCAGCAGAAGAGTCAACTCGTGACAAGTCAAGGTTGCGTAAAGAGGTGAGGAAGCCTCAACGGAAATCGTCCTTTGCCTGTGCTAATGTAGGTCAAAAGTCGTCGTCTGCATGCACCTATTGCAGGTCTGCAGACCACAGTATATATTCTTGTCCGTCGTTTAGTGCCATTTCCGTCATGCAACGTTTTGAGTATGCTAAAACTCAAAAACTGTGTCTCAATTGTTTGACCACGGGACATACAGTATCGAGTTGCAAGGCGGCGAAGTGTCGAATGTGCTCAAAGCCTCACCATTCGCTTCTTCATCGGTACACTGCATCAGTGCAAGGTGAAGCAGCGGCACTTCAAGCCTCAACGTCGGAGGCATACGTAGGTCACGTGCTCAATGCGGATCAAGTCGTTCTGGCTACTGCGATCGTAAACATCAAAGATAGATTCGGACAGTTGCATCCAGCAAGAGCTTTGCTCGATAGTGGCTCTCAAATAAATTTGATGTCTGAGAGCCTAGCACAGCAGAGGCTTCGGCTTAAACGTGAGCCAGCTTCCCTTGCTATCGCTATGGTGGGTGGTGCAACCACCGATAGTAAAACGAAGGTTTGTGCATCGATACATTCTCGTTTGAATTCCCACACATTTTCCGCTGAGTGTTGGGTACTAAAGTCAATTTCCACATCTCAGCCTGGGCAATCACTTTCCACATCGAGCTGGAAAATCCCAAAAAATATTCAATTGGCAGATCCCGAATTCCATAGGCCGGCTAAGGTGGATGTTCTCTTGGGAGCTGAAATGTTTTATGGGCTATTGTGCGTTGGGCAAATTAAATTACATTCCGAGCTGCCCATTATGCAAAAAACATTGCTCGGTTGGATTGTTGCAGGCAAATGTACTGGACAGGCGCCTCGGCAACAGTGTAATGAGAGTTCGGTAGCTCAAGTGTATAGTTGTTCTCTCGACTCATTAGTAAACCGTTTTTGGGAATTGGATCAATGTCCAATTGAGTCGAAGGCTGTCCGCCAAACGGCTGAACAACAGGTCTGTGAGTTGTACTTCGCAAAAACGGTACAACGATTGTCTTCCGGTCGCTTTCAAGTCAAACTTCCATTTAAGACCGACCCTAAAGTTCTTGGCCTGTCCTTTCAAACTGCTGAAAGGCGTTTTTTGCAACTTGAGCGCAAACTGTCAAAGGATGACACTCTCAAAACTATGTACCATGACTTCATGAAAGAGTATTTGGATTTGGGACATATGTCCATTCTGAAGTCTGCTCCTCTAGAACAGCATTATTATATTCCTCATCAATGCGTTCTCAGACCTGAGAGTACCTCAACCAAACTTCGTGTTGTGTTCGATGCTTCCAGCAAAACATCAACAGCAGTTTCACTGAACGAAACACTAATGGTGGGGCCAACTATTCAGAGGGAGTTGTATTCAACATTGGTCAACTTTCGGTTGAACAAATACGCCGTAACTGCTGACATTTCGAAAATGTACAGGCAGATAAATGTTGCTGAGGAAGACAGAGACTTCCAACTTGTCTTGTGGAGAGAAAACCCTTCACAAAACATACAGGCATACAGGTTGAATACTGTTACATACGGTACAGCGTCAGCACCCTTTTTGGCTGTACGTTGTTTGTTCGAATTGGCAAAGAGTTTCGCACAATCACATCCCATTGGTGCGGAAGTGATTCGCAATTGTTTTTATGTCGACGATATGCTGGCAGGTGCAGACAGTTTAAAAGAACTGGACACAATTTCCAGCCAGGTTCGGGATATTTTAAATTCAGGAGGATTTCCATTGGCCAAGTGGGCTTCCAATTGCCCGACTCAATCTGGAAAGAATGAGGAAATCAGCATTAAGATTGATGAGCAAAGCTCAGTCAAAACGCTTGGAATGCGCTGAGCACCTCAAGATGATGTATTTAAGTACCATCTGGACGTGGATAGTTTTGCCTCCCTGAAACCAACAAAACGCAATATATTGTCGATAGCCTCTCGTTTGTTTGACCCTCTTGGTTTGTTGTGTCCAATTGTCACTAAGGCATTTGCACAAAATTTCAATCCCTCGCTACGTATGTTTGACGCTGTACAAAGGGGTTCAAATTCACGGCTTTGCTGACGCATCCAGTCACGCCTACGGTTGCTGTATATACGTACGAACGTGCAACGACGAAGACGTTCGCGTGTCATTGCTCACGGCAAAGTCGAGGGTAGCTCCGCTGAGCGTAAAAACAATACCCCGGTTAGAGCTTTGTGCAGCACTATTACTGGCCAAACTCTGGCAACAAGTGTCGACCACAATGACCAAATTCACGATAGAAAGCGTAAATTTCTGGTCAGATTCGCAGGTTGCAGCGTGATTCGGGTACGTTGGGTACATTCGTCGCGAATCGGGTCGCAGAATGCCAAGAATTGTCACCTGGAGTCGTATGGCGTCAAGTTCCAACGGATGCTAATCCAGCAGACTTGGTTTCAAGGGGAACAGATGTTGACGACATTGTGAGCTCCTTGTGGTTCAATGGGCCAAGCTTTTTAATGGCAGAAAAAGATCGATGGCCTCAACTTCATCAGTTCGAGATAGCGTCAGAAGTGAAAACTTCTGAAGATAAGAAAAGTGCAGTGGTATGTACGCTTGGGGTAGCTGAGGCTGAATGTAATTGCATTGTGCAATTAATCAACCGGCAATCGAGGTTTTCTAAGTTGGTCCGCATAATGGCCTACGTGCTTCGATTCTGTTTCAAGCAGCTTAGAGGTGATTCGCATCTTGTATCTGCGGCAGAAAGGAACATTGCGTTTTTAAAGCTGATCGCAGTCGTACAAAGCACAACATACAGCGCTGAGTATAGGTTGTTGGAAAAATCGGTAGCATTAGCTCCGATGCTGCAGTCGTTGAATCCATTTGTCCACGAGTTTGATGAAAATGGCATCAAATTTAAGTTAATTCGAGTAGGAGGGCGCTTGCTACACGGCCCTATCGCATACGACGCCAAATTTCCTCTGTTGCTACCAAAGGGATCTGAATTGGTCAGCCTTTTGGTCAGGCATTTGCACCTTAGGCACTACCATGCTGGTGCAAAGGTTCTTGTGGGATTGCTGAGGCAGCAAGTTTGGGTGATCAATGCCCGAAGCGTGTGTACAGCGCATGTTAGAAGATGCGTACACTGTTTTCGCTACAAGCCAAAGTTGTTGGGGCAAATAATAAGAAATTTGCCAGCTGACCGCCTTCGTGAGGGTCGGCCGTTCAGAGTATCTGGCGTAGATTTCTGTGGGCCATTCTACGTAAGCTATAGAATCAGAGGTAGACCACCCGTTAAAATGTACGTTGCCGTTTTTGTTTGTTTCGCCTCAAAGGCAGTCCATCTAGAACTTGTCTCAGACCTTTCAACTGACGCTTTTCTAAATGTATTTAAAAGGTTCGTTGGGAGACGGGGACTGCCGGAGAAGATGGTCAGCGACAACGCGACGAATTTCTTGGGAGCGAGCAACGTGCTGAGGGAGCTCCAAGCGGCATTCACCCGGAGCAAGGAGAGCCTGCAGGACTACGCAGCGGAGAGAGCCGTGACCTGGAGCTTCATCCCTCCGAGAGCACCGCACTTCGGCGGGCTGTGGGAAGCAGCAGTCAAGGCGGCCAAGCACAGGCTGGTGCGAGGGGCAGGCGACGCCAACCTCACGCCGGACGAGTTGAGCACGCACCTCGTGGAGGTAGAAGCGTTGCTCAATTCCAGGCCCCTCGTGGCGGACACCAGCGATCCGAACGATGGGGAGGCCATCACACCAGGGCACTTGCTCATCGGCCAACCTCTGCTGGGCCTGCCGCACGGATCCACGCCCGGAGAGCCCAACAACAAGCCCGCACCCGGATACTTGAAGCGGTGGCGACTGTTGTTGGAGCTCAAACTGCGCTTCTGGCGCAAGTGGTCCAGCGACTACCTCCTCAGCCTGCAGCAGCGAGCCCAGTGGAGCAGAGGCGAGGCCAATCTGGCCGAAGGGACGGTCGTGCTGGTGCACGACGACAACACCCCCCCGCAACGATGGACAACGGGGCGCGTAACGCGCGCAATAACTGGAGAGGACGGCAAGGTGCGGGTGGCCGAAGTACGAACGCCAGCCGGCGTTATAAAACGGCCAGTCCACAAGCTGGCACCACTTCCAACGTGCTGAAGACCGGAGCTCTTCAGCGGGGCCGGAATGTTGGAGTAGGTTAAGAGAGGATCGGACGCCCAAAGAGTCGCTCCATCTTTGGGTGACCCGCAAGCCGATCTGCACGATTGCCGACGGCGAATTGGGTTGCGGGCGGCCGACGGTGGGTCGCGCAAAGAGTGGAATGGGACGGCACTTCACTTGTCGATGTACGCCCAAAGCCACTGCAGTCGTTTGTTTAATAAACCATTAAATTACAGAAAACCCGCGTCTTTCATTAGTTGTGTAAATTGTTTGAAATCTAAAAACTAGTAGATTTTTCAGAATCCATGCTGTGATTCAGAGCATAAAAAACAACAAAAATGTTTCAGCTGAGAAGTATCCATGCTGTGATTCAGAGCATACAGAACAACAAAAATGTTTCAGCTGAAAAGTAATGATTTTTTTGAAGAGTTTAAGAATGGCAGATAAGTTGGAATTACAGCGGTAGTTAGAGACTTTAGATTTAGAACCCTTTTTATGAAATGAAACTATATAGGAATCTTTCCAGACGGTGGGAAAATCACCAGTCTAGAGAGAATATAAGTTGAAAAGTTTTAGGAAGGGCACACAAATAGATTCTGGAGAATTTTTAAAGACAGTACTCGGAACCGAATCTTGCCGAATCTGGTTAAGAGACCATTATAATGAAGGGGGACAGATACAACTATAACTATTTAAAGGTATAGGATATGAGTACATGGTGCCAAAGTTAATGGAAGGAACAGAGTACCAACATTGAAAAAAAGAAGCGAAGAGGTTAGTAATATCACAATCGTTATCAGCATAACTACCATTTAAGTGTATAGATAAAAGAAATCGGGAAGATTTACCGTTAAAGTTAACAAACCTGAAGAGTTGTTGAGGATCGCGCTTAAAGCATTTGGTCAAGTATCTATTGTAGCACAATGTATTAAATAAGGAAATTTCGATTTTGCAATAATATTGTTTTGTTACACTATTCGACAAAATTCAACTTTTTTTTCCGCTGTGGCCAAAAATGACTTTTTCTGATAGATTTGGAGATTTCAATTTTTTTAAAGAATTATGGTTTTTTTTTTATGGAGTAGTTTTTTTTTTAAATTTTTAAAAAATGTGGTGTTTTTTGTCATAGGTAGTGCTTCTATTTTTCACATAACTTAAGTTTCCTACAACTGGTTGTATTGAACTTTGCAGTTAAAAAACGCTGACAAATGCAGCTATACATCCGCTTCAGACACTTGGTAGCTGCAATTTAACGTCTTGTAGATATAAAGCTTTCAAATTTCATAATATTTTTCGATATGTTTTCCCGAAATTTTGATTTATACCCTCTGCACACTGAGTCCGTCAAAGGGAAACGTTGGGATTTTTGACAGACGGTGAAACTCCGATTCACACTGGCACCGTCTACCGTTTACCGTCTAACAGCTGATGACAATAACAAAAACTGAGTTTTTGAGCGGAAGATTTTTTTATTTTTGTTTGGAAAAAAATGGATATGAAAGATTTTGCAATTGTTTTAACTATGGTTCAACAGCAAAATATTTTCTTGCAACAACTAATCATGTTGCTGGACGAAAGGATAAAGATAGCGATTACAGCGGAATAATAATGTACTGTTGCATACTGCACAATATGTTTAATAAGCACAATAAAAATTACAACGATTCGACAATATATCTTAGTTCGAGCCTTGCACAACAGATCGAAGCGTCGCCAATATTGAAGGAACAACACAACAGCTCCATTAATGAGAATTGGATTCTGCTTAATTAATGCGAGCAACATGAGCAGCGGGATCTGAAATTATCTGCAGATATATTCTGCCATTGCAAAACAAATATAAAATTTTAAAACTACATTTGATTCATATTATTTATTTGCATTCTTCTCGCAAAGGAATCATAGCATCTCTAACTGAAAATTTTACAAATGCTGTTGAAAAACCACCTGGCTCCTTGCCCTTTTCTGGAGAATATAAGTTATTTTTGTCAGTCATTGCTTACATATTCGCAGTGAATTCCATTCTATTCCATTCTAGGAAATAGACGGTAAAAGGTGCTCAGTGTAAATAGGCTATTACTTCGCTCCGCCTAAAAAATTGTATTTTTGTGCCCAAAGGAAAGTAATTGTGTTGTATTATTTTATTTATTTATTTATTTCATCCTAGCGCGACAAGCATTTTATACTTATAAATTAGGGCGCTAGTCACAACAAGTGTAATATTAACTTTTGATATTTAAATTACTAACATTAAGAAGTGATTACAATTACATTTACATACATTCGAACTTATATACTATCATTTTAATAATATAATATAATTTTTTTATAATTTTTAGTTTAGTTTTAATTTAGTTCCTAGGAATTTCACTTTTACTCTCCGTTCAACATTTCCCTACTATCACAAATTCAAATTATGTAGTGCGTAGATGATTCCCCAGTGCGATTTTGAACTGCACTCCCCCACTGATTGCCTTGATGGCGTGGGGAAGATGATTCCAAACTCGAACAGCATATACAAAGAACTGTTTCATTGTGCATGTGTACCTGTATTTAAAGCAAATTATATTTTTCGTCCTTCTTGACGTGCTAAACTTAAGTCGTTCATATAAGTAAGATGGCTCTTTGGTATATATAACTTTGTGCAGTAGTACTAAGACCCTAAACTCTATCCAGGATTTAAGTGGCATATCGAACATTTTTATCATTACGTCCGAAATATGGTCAGTTCTACGTCTGTTATAAATATATCTCGCGATATTATTAAAAGCAACTTGCAGCTTGCGTTGGCTGGCAGAGTTACTGTCACTAAATACTTCTATACCATAGAAAAGAACTGGTGTGATGTACACTTTGGCAATTGTTTGTCTTATTTTCACTGGGAGAAAATCTTTAGTTAGGTATACATTTCTATGGATCCCAATAGCTTTTCCGACTGATCTTTTTATGTGATGATCCCATGTCAAAGTTTGGTTAAACATAAAACCTAAGTCGTTTGCACGTTCTACATATTCAATGGGGATGTTTTCAATAGTCAATTTTTGTATTGCATTAGTGTCGAACTTTCTTTTACCTATGACTATACATTTTGACTTATTTGGATTTAATCCTAGCCCATTCATTTTAGCCCACTGACTTACACTTTTCAATTCACTATTACAGACACGAATACAGTCATTAACTCTACTAATGGGACGACTAACAAACATTTGAACATCATCGGCATACATATGAACGTCACAACTTGACAATATACTCGGTAGATCATTTACATACATAGAGAACAGTAATGGCGCTAAAACGGATCCTTGAGGAACACCACGCTTGACACAAAGTAATGACGAGTACATATTATTTATACACACAGACTGCATACGATTACTCAAGTACGAAACAATTAGTCTTGTTGCTGCACGCGAAAAATTACATAGACGACTTAGCTTAAAACAAAGAATTTCGTGGTTAACCGTGTCAAAAGCCTTTCTATAACACTAGTCGACACGACTTTTCCGCTGTGTCCAAAAATGACTTTTTCTGATAGATTTGGATGTTTAAAAATTTTGAAGAATGCTTTTTTTTTTTCATGGAGTAGTTTTTTTTTTAAGAATTTTTAAAAAATCTGGTATTTTTTGTCATAGGTAGTGCTTATATTTTTCACATAACTCTCGTTTCATACAACTGGTTGTATTGAACTTTGCAGTTAAAAAATGCTGATAAATGCAGCTATAAATCCGACTCAGACACTTTGTAGCAGAAACTTAACGTCTGGCAGATATTAAGCTTCCAAATTGAAATTTCATCATTTTTTTCGGTATTTTTTATCCGAAGTTTTGACTTTGAAACTTCTGGAAAAATCGAAAAAAAAATAAAAGAATGCCTTGATTTTTGGTTTTAGATAGACACATTAATTACGCGTCGTTTAAGGTATCGCTTATAAAAATATAAAATCAAACGGCTAAGTTATAGCCGTTTGACCAAAACGACCCAAATCTCATTTTATCTGAAAAAATACCGTCCGGTACGTTTTTGGTCCAACTTCCAAAATGGGATTGCAAAAAACAAAAAGGACCTGTAATTTTGGTTTTACCGAGTCTTAGGTATTGATATATATCGGATATATATCCTTCCTGGTCATATTTATTTGGGGTGTAAATGTTGTGGACAGTTTTATTCCTTATACCTAAGCCTTGGTGAGGATAAATATACATAAATACCTGTTAGGGTCAAATGTTGACCTTTTTCCTTCACAGGTGCTGGTCCCGCAGATATTTGACCTTTCTTCTTCAAGCTATTCATAAAAAACTCTGTACCTATAGTATCCCTGCCTCAGTGTAGTTCTGACTTCCAGCAGAATACGATCGTGTGTTTTCGAAAAATACCACTTGTTTCTAATTGAAATGGACAACTCAAGCCGGTCAACTTCATGTGCTGGCCCCCAAATTCGAAAACTACTAAAAGATGGTGGATTTGAAAATATTTTATCTACGAATGAAAAAGCAGCCTGGAACTCGTTCCGACTGGTTACAACAAATTTTCTTGGTAACAGAAAGATGATTACGTTAATATCGTTCAAGACCTACTTAAGAATTATGAACAAATTGGAGCCAACATTTCACTCAAAAACCATTTCCTGCACTCCCACTTAGACTTTTTCCGCCAAACCTTGGGGATGTTAGTGATGAACACGGAGAGAGATTTCACCAACAATTAAAAGCTATGGAACGACGGTATCTAGATGTTTGGAATGAGAATATGTTGGGCGACTATGTGTGGACTCTCATAAAAGAATCTGACTTAAATGACAAAAGAAGACAGACAAACCATTTTAAAAATAGTAACAAGCAATAACAATAAAAATATTTAAGTATCATAACACTTTAATAAATTCAAGTATTTTTCGGTATTTTTCAGATAAAATGAGATTTGGGTCGTTTTGGTCAAACGGTTATAACTTAGCCGTTTGATTTTATATTTTTATAAGCGATACCTTAAACGACGCGTAATTAATGTGTCTATCTAAAACCAAAAATCAAGGCATTCATTTATTTTTTTTCCTGAAGTTTCAAAGTCAAAACTTCGGGTAAAAAATACCGAAAAAAATGACGAAATTTCAATTTGGAAGCTTAATATCTACCAGACGTTAAGTTTCTGCTACAAAGTGTCTGAGTCGGATTTATAGCTGCATTTATCAGCATTTTTTAACTGTAAAGTTCAATACAACCAGTTGTATGAAACGAGAGCTATGTGAAAAATAGAAGCACTATCTATGACAAAAAATACCAGATTTTTTAAAAATTCTTAAAAAAAAAACTACTCCATGAAAAAAAAACCATAATTCTTAAAAAAATTTTAAATCTCCCAATCTATTAGAAAAAGTCATTTTTGGAGACAGCGGAAAAAAAAAGTTGAAATTTGTCGAGTAGTGTAATCTAGAAGAGTCAGAAACGTTATATTGTCCGAGTCCAATTTTTCTCTTATACGTTCAACTACGTTTATTATTGCTGTTGTACAACTTCTGCCCACTCGAAAACCTGATTGCTTATTTGTTAAAAGTTTTTTAGTTGTCAAGTAATTTGTCATTTAATTAGCCATAAGTCGCTCTAAAATTTTTGACAAGTATGCTAGAATGGAAATTGGCCTGTATTCATTGACTGATTTTGGAATTGGAAGTATTTTAGCAACTTTCCAAGAATCAGGAAATACGGATTGAGTCAACGCTGTGTTGTATATGTAGGTTATATACGGCAATATGTTGGGCAAAAGCATTTTTATGAATTTCGGATTAATATCATCAATTCCAGTGGCATTTGACTTAATCTTTAACATCGATTCGAGGACATCTGACTCAGTTACACATGAAAAACTAAAACTATTACCATTATCACAGAAGCAGTGTACATCATCACAGTTACTATAGAGATTTTGAGGCACGCACTCAACATAGTCAGTTTTAATCACATCAGGTACTTTACAGTCTAAAAAAAATTCTATTAAGTTCGTCAGGATCTATATCACAGATGCGCGGAGCAGTGGATTTACCAACACCCAGTTCTTTTTAATGTATGCCCATTTCTGCTGATTTGATCTCGCTAAGTTAAATTTGTTACAAAAGTATTTTCTTTTCTCTGAGTTGATTAACTGTATCACATTTTTCCTAATTATCTTATATTGTGCAGCATGGTGGGCTGTTCTGTACCGCTTCCGTTTTTTAAAAGCGATATCACGTTTGTTAATTAATATTTTAATGTTGGAATTGAACCAGGGATTTCCACGAGGGTTGACCGTTTTTGTCACCAGCGGAATCGATCTGTTATATAGATACGTTGTGAGGAAGTGTTCCCTCACAACGGGGGAACGTCCACCTTCGCCCAGGAGGCGTAGGGTGATGGCCCAGAAGAGGGCTGAGACCGAGCGGGCCAAAGTCTGCCGGTCTCAAGTTTAAGTTTATTATTCACCGGCTGGAGCCAAATTATTGTTTGATTTTTTTTAGTATAATCCCCTTCGTTATCGTTTTCATATATTGAGTAATAAGTTAGGATTAAATAAAGTAGGAAGTAAGTAGAGAAAAGGCAGGTTTCATTATGACAAAGGGGGGGCAACACAGCCCAACGCCCCTAATCCCCCTTCGAAACAAAACGACGACGCCACAGAACAACAGCAACGGAGAGAAAACCACAACGCCACAGAACAACAGCAACGGAGACAAAACGACGACGCCACAGAACAACAGCAAACGGAGAAAAAAAAAACGACGACGACGCGGCAGAGCAACGGCAATGAAGAGAGAACGACAGATAGCAACGATGCAGGATAACGGTACCCAGAAAACCAACCCCGCCACTGAATACCAAAAAATGAACGCGAAGGCGAACGACTGATCGCGCTATTCCTTACGCACATATACCGGCGTAAGCTGAGGCCGTAGGCGATAGGAAGTTAGAGAGATGGTGCAGTAGTAGGAGGTAGGGCCCGTAAGATAAGGAAAAGTATCTAATCTATCTCTTTCCCTCCCCTAGCAACAGCGTCGACCCGCAGCCCACACGTGTTGCGAAAATCGGCAACCTCGCATCGACAAGCGCGTAGGCTAAAAGGAGACAGCAAGTGACGCCAAGAAAATTGGCTAACGGTTTTCCCAGGGCACGCGGCCGCCGGCATCAGTGAAAATCGGCAACCACGCGCCAGCAGACAAGTGGCCGAGAGAGAGACAGCACGTGACGCCGAAGAATATAGCCAACGGTATATTCGACGACACGCGGCTGCCCGGCATGTTAGCGGACGCATCGGAGGAGTTGGGCGACAACGCGACCACACGGGCAGCGACACGGCTACGTACGCGCCGACGGCGCGGCAGCGGCGACAACGACGAAGGTTGGATCGTGGGCAGCGGCGACACGACCACAGCCACGCGGCGGATCAAGAGTCGACGGCAGAGGACGGTGCCCAGGAGGGCAGCAGCGACGTCGGGGCCGGAGAGGAACGCCGTGGCTGCGCGGCGGCAGAACGGTCGGCCCGTGGCCGGGCCGAAGACCATATAAGGCGGAGTCCAAGCTGAGATCAGGAGTCAAGCTCGAGCCGTCACCGCGACAACATCGAAAACAAAAGGGAGTCAAGTTCGAGCCGTCACCGCGACAACATCGAAAACAAAAGGGAGTCAAGTTCAAGCCGTCACCGCGACAACATCGAAAACAAATCAAAATAAACCCGAACCTCACCGCGAGTACATCATCGTATAACAAAAAGCTAGATCGAGCCTTCGTCGCGACCCATCTAAAAGTGTCCCGTCGCAAGTATCCTTGTTACGCCCCGTGTCCTATACCAGGATCTGGTGAACCACTACCACGCCGCGTATCCTGCCGCAGGATCAACTATAACCGGTCGCTCTACGAATAAAGAGGATCGAACGCCACCATACAGCGAATCCTTTCGCAGGACCAATTGCCGCCGTAGCCGATCGCGATAGCCATCCATAGGCACCAACGCAGCTCAGCCGCTTAAGCCAACCGCCGCCGTACCCACACGGAATATCCTTTCAAGGATCAACCATAGCTCAAGTCGTGCCTGGCAGCCTTTTGTAGACTTATCCGAGTTTCAAGGACCAGGATGGGCACCCGTTGGATATCCTATCGCCGGAAAGACGAATTGCAGGGCTTGGCCCGGGAATTCGGACTCGAGGACGCAGGAACAGTGGAGGAACTGCGCGGTCGCATCGCTGGGTTCATATCCAGAGGAGGCCATTCCGAAACCATGCAGGCAAGGATCGAGGAACTGGATGCTCATTTCGGCAACGTTCCCAGCCCAAGGAGCCCGGCCGTGTCGCCAGGAGCTGCAGGGATAGCAAAAGAGGAAGCAAGCGTCGAAGGGAAGCCATCCCTGTTGACGATCCCCGAACCAGCTAGGACCACCCGGACGACGAGCCCCAAGTCACCTGGACGCCAGGAACAGACAGGCAGCGTATCACAGACTACTGAGGATCAGGAGTCACAACGTCCATCCCAGGGTCAACGCCGGTTAACGATTCCGGAATACCCTACCACGGGCCAAGGACCAAGTACCAACGTCACAGGACAACGCGCCACTACGGCCGAACCCCAGGTCGAGGAAAAGCCCCATCCACAAAACTCTATCCGAGAGCCCTTGCAAGGTGGTCATCACGGAACCATACAATGTGCCTCGACGACCAGGTCACGGCATCGCCGGGCCACGCGGCCCCGAAAGTGAACTTTCAACTGTGCGTAACGATCATCAGTCTAGCTTCCTCCAGAGTCAGCGAGCTTCACGCCCCGGATATGGAGAAATTTCGTACTCCCTACTGGCAGACAAGCTCCGTAAATGGGGACTCACCTTCGACGGCCACGCCGACCCGCTGGCGTTCATCGAGCGACTCGAGGAACGCGTGTAGTCGTATGGAGGCAGCCCCGAGCAACTGCCGCGTGCCATAGCAGGTCTCCTGACGGGAAAAGCTGAGGGCTGGTTCAGGACTTTTCACATGCAGGGCCAGAACTGGAGAGACTTCCGCAAGGAATTCCTGGAGTTCTTCTTGCCTCCACGGTATTTCCAACGTCTGGAGGACACAATCCGAAGCCGGCAGCAGAGACCCAAGGAGCCCTTCAGGGATTATATGATCGACCTACGTTTGATGATGCAGCGAGCCCGATACACTGAGGATCAGGAACTGGATAGGATTTACGAGAATCTTCGTTCGGAGTACCAGATGTACACCCGGCGACAGGATTTTCGCTCCCTCACGGAGCTAACACAGCTTGTGTCCGCATACGAGACCGCCAGGGACCGTGACGCACTGCGCCCCACCGGAGCGGCACAGGCCAACAGGATCCGAACCCAGTTTTCGGACAACGGAACAGCACCCGAGAAACCAGACATCGCGAACCGAGTGATTAGTCAAGAGGAAGGACGACCGATAGATGTGCGACGGGCCTGCCGGAACTGCGGCGAAGACGGACATTTCAGCAGCGCGTGTTCCAACCGGCAGAAACTAGTCTGTTGGGAATGCGGACGCCGGGACGTCCGGACGATCAACTGTTGCCGCAAGAACGAGTCGGGAAACGGCTCGGGTCTCCGTTCGACTGGGATCCGGACGGAGACGCGCACCCAATAACAGGAGAACCCCACCCATTGAGGATGACTGGGGGCAGGATCGCAGCGCTGGTGACCATTGATGGGAAGGTCTTCTCAGCAACCCTCGACACGGGCGCAACACGATCATTCGCCAGCCAACGGATGGCTGAAGAAATGGGGACGCACGAGAACAGGCGGACAGTGAGTACCAGGATCTGCCTAGCAGACGGGACAAAGAAGGAGATCACCCAGGCCATAAGAACGACGATACGCCTCGACCTGCTGGAAACTCAGGTATTTCTCCTAGTATTGCCTACCATCCTCGACGACATCATCTTGGGACTCGACTTCTTATGTGGCATCCGAGCCAGGATTCACTGCGGACGAGCCTATCTGCAACTAAAGTTACACCAGGACCCTCCACGTACTCGCCCCGAAACCACCGCCTCGCCGCACCGGCGGTCAATAACCTTCGCCGATCCTTTAATCACCACGACGACGCCTACAACAGACCCCACGGCCTCAACTACGCACACCGCCCCAGAGTCAATACTCAAAACCTACCAGACGAAACACAAGGACCCAGCCAGGAACACTCCGTCTCCCCTCCAAAGGAGACCAAGCCCGGATAGGACGGTGGAGACCGCACCCATGATGAGTTCCGTCAGTCTCCTCGTTCTTGACCAGGCTGCAACGACAAAGCAACGACAACCGATTTTGGCAGAGATAGCTGCGACACCGCTGGATCAATCCAGGGCCAGCTCATCTAACTGGAAATCATCATCATCGCCACGCCAAGAATCACAGATTTCGGCAGAGATAGCTGCGACACCGCTGGATCAATCCAGGGCCAGCTCATCGAACCGGAAATCTTCTTCATCGCTACGCCAAGAATCAGGAACTTCGGCAGAGATAGCTGCGACACCGCTGGATCAATCCAGGGCCAGCTCATCGAACCGGAAATCTTCATCATCGCCACGCCAAGAATCACAGATTTCGGCAGAGATAGCTGCGACTCCGCTGGGTCAATCCGGGGCCAGCTCATCTAACTGGAAATCATCTTCACCGCTACGCCAAGAATCAGGAACTTCGGCAGAGACAGCTGCGGCTCCACTGGATCGATCCAGGGCCGGTTTATCGAACCAGGAGTTTCCTTTCACCTCCATGGCAGTAACCACTATGTCGACCACCCGCCAGCTACAACCAATCGTGAGTGCCCAGAAGCGACAAGCGGCAACAGGTAACAGCGCTGACGATCACAGGAACAACCAGACGTTAACAAGGAAACCAACGAAGCCGCACCCTGACGTACCGGAGGGAACCGAGCCAAGCGAACCAGCCAAGAGACGCCGAACCCCGCCCCGATCAGTTGATCATGGCGGAGAGACGACCCCGGACTACCGATTGGAACCCCTCGCCGACGCCGCCATAGCACGGGAACGGAACCCATTCCGAGCCGTGACACCAAAGGACTTCGACAAAGTAATCCTGGCCCACATCACAGCATCCCAATTGGAGGAGATCTCGCCTCGTCAAACATCCTCGAATAGTACACAAGCGCCTACACCCTGGGCGGCAGAATTCTTAGAAAAGGAACTGGCCAAGTTCGAAGAACTAGCCGGGGTCTCACACATCGCCGAGCACACGATCACCGTGAGGGACAACAAACCAATTAAGCAGCGGTACTTCCCCAAGAACCCAGCAATGCAAAGTATCATCGACGCTCAGGTAAACGAACTTCTGCGAGCCGGGCAGATTGAACCTTCGAAGAGCCCCCACAGCGCACCTATTGTGCTGGTGGGGAAGAAAACAGGGGAAATGAGGATGTGCGTGTACTTTCGCCAACTCAACGCCCGGTCGATACCCGACGCCTACCCGTTGCCGAGGATAAACCACATCCTCGAGAAACTCCGCAATGCCAGCTACATCTCGACATTGGACCTAAAGAACGGCTATTGGCAGATCCCCATGGCCCAAGGAAGCAGGGAGTACACGGCGTTTACTGTTCCAGGCAGAGGACTTTTTCAATGGACAGTGATGCCATTCGGCCTCCACTCCGCGTCAGCAACATTCCAACGAGCACTCGACAGCGTCATAGGGCCGGCCATGGAACCTTACGCCTTCGCTTATCTCGATGACATTATAGTCATCGGGGCAACGTTGGAAGAGCACGTCGAAAACCTACGAGAGGTATTCCGTTGCTTACGGGAGGCTAATCTCCGTCTGAATAGGAACAAGTGCAGTTTCTTTCAGAAAAGCATTGTGTACCTTGGGCACGTTATCAGCGAGAAAGGGATCCACACCGATCCGGACAAGATAGCCGCAGTACAGAATCTAACACCCCCGAACACGATCAAGGAATTGAGGCGCTGTATAGGAATGGCCTCGTGGTATCGACGTTTCGTACCAAACTTCGCCACGATGGTCCAGCCTATGACCAGCCTTCTCAAAAAGGACAAGAAATGGGAATGGACGGAGGAGCAACAGCAAGCATTCGAGGATCTAAAAGAGAAGTTGACCCGAGCCCCAGTGTTAGCATGCCCCGACTTTTCAGAAAAGTTCACCCTGCAGACTGACGCCAGCGCCTATGGTATCGGAGCCGTACTGACTCAACAGATCGCCGGAGAAGAAAGAGTCATCGCCTACGCCAGTCGCCGCCTGTTAAAAGCGGAGGAGAATTATTCTGCAACGGAGAAGGAGTGCTTGGCAATAGTCTGGGCGATCAGGAAACTACGCTGCTACCTCGAGAGGTATCACTTCGATGTCATCACGGATCATTTAGAGTTGAAATGGCTCAACACCATCAACAACCCGACAGGCCGTATCGCGCGCTGGGCGCTGGAGCTCCAGCAATATCGCTTCGACATCCACTACAGACGCGGAAGTCAAAACGTCGTAGCTGACGCACTGTCACGCCAACCTATAGACGCGTTGCAACGAGTCCACGAGGCTGCACCCGCGTGCTCTTGGAACAACCGGAGAGGAGTTCAGAGTTCATCATCGAGAGTGGACAGGTCTACAGGCGATCAGGCAATCGCCCGGAAGAAGAAGACCCCATACAATGGAAGCTCTGTGTAGACAGCGACCAACGCCAAAGAGTACTCCAGTAGTGTCATGATCACCCCACGGCAGGGCACCTCGGGATTCGGAAAACAGCGACCCGCGTGACACAACGGTACTACTTGCCAGGACTCTACAGGGACGTGACCAAGTATGTCCAACGTTGTGAGAAGTGCCAAAAGTTCAAGGTGAGCCAGAAGAAACCCGCCGGATACATGCACACCCGGCAAGCTAAGGGCCCCTTCGATATCTTGTGTGCGGACTTCGTAGGACCCCTCCCCCGGTCAAAACACAGCAATACAATGCTGCTCGTGTTCTTTGATGCCTTCAGCAAATGGGTGGAACTGGTGCCCATACGCAAAGCCACCTCTGCCCAACTGGAGAAGGCCTTCAGGGAGCATATCTTGAGCCGGTTCGGGACGCCTCGAAAGTTCGTATGCGACAACGGGACTCAGTTCATCAGTCGATCCTTCAGAAGCTTCTGCAAGTTAGCCGGGATGGAGCTCGAGTACACTGCCCCCTATACTCCGCAACAAAACCCCACTGAACGGGCGAACCGCACCATAAAAACTATGATCGCCCAGTACATTGAAGGAGACCAGCGCACATGGGACGTTCTTCTGCCGGAGCTGAACCTAGCTATCAACACGAGTACTTCTGACACCACGGGGTTCAGCCCCGCCTTCTTGGTGTTGGGCCGGGAACCACGACTCCCAGGGGCACTCTACGACGAAGTCACCATGGGACCAGGAGAGGAGACTGAAGCAGCCAACAACAAAGCAACACGACTCAAGGAAATCTTCAAGGTGGTCCAGGAAAACACACAACGAGCAACGCAAGCACAGCAGAAGACCTACAAACTTAGAAGACGCGAATGGCGACCCCACATCGGAGAGTTGGTCTTATTAAAGCAGCATCACATGTCCAGGGCGATGAATAATTTCGCCGCCAAGCTCGCTCCCAAGTACGAGGGGCCGTATGCCGTAACCAAATTTCTCTCTCCCAACATAGTTCGCCTTCAACACCGCCACGGAAGACAACGGAAGACGGCCAGCCTGGCTGACCTCAAGGCATATTATGCCGGGGATCCCGACGACCGCCAACCTGCGGCCAACGAGGATGACGCCAGTCCGACGGCGCTACCGATACCCGGATAGACGCAAATTCGCAAAGGCCACTTATGGCGGCTCGCCGTCATAACGTCCTTGCCCCCGCAAGGGGATATAAAACAAAATTGTTCGACGCCGTAAGCTACGTTTAGATCCCCCTTCGGGATTAGACTTAAGTTAGTTCCCCCAATGTAAATTGCACCATCAGGCAGGCTAGGTAAACGTAGGAAAGGTCATAGACAGGTATTAATCTTTTGAGGGTTCCCCATCCACAGATTGGCAACGATGAAACGAGTACGCAACAACGGCGTCCCGCCTCCGAGGGCCGAGGGGCAACGAGAAGGCCACTCCGGAGGAATAACGCCCAAACGCACTTCAGCTACGACGACCGCATCACCACTCGCCCTACCACCGATCGCGTCTTCACCGACTACACCACCATTAACAACGCCATCGTCAATAACGCCGCCACAGAGCACGTCAGTATCCCTACGGACCGCCACGAACGCAAGACTTCTCGCCGACACCAGGGACCGCAGCCCCGCTTCCAGAACGGGACCCCACACTCCGTACGTTCTTCCGGGAAAGATAAGAATGCCATGGGTGGAGTACGACCATCCGTCGACATCACAAGCGGCACTGAGGCGGATGTGTAACGCCATACCAAGCCGGCCGCCGGTAGTAACGACGTGTCTAACGACGAAGAGCAGGAAAGCATCACTCCAACGAGGAACCGGAGCACAACGGCAGAACTCGGCGGGCATCAGCCTGTCATAATCCTGTCTAGCGACGAGGAAGACGACGACCTCGGGTCTTGCCCGGACACCAAGCCGTCGGCCGCCTGGCGTAAGCCGCCGAATGCGTCGGCTAGGACACCGATCGTAGTCCTCTCTAGCGACGAAGACGAGGCCCACGGAAGGCCGGCGACCACAGCCCAGAAGATGCCAAAGCCGGAGGACCCAAACAAAGCGCCGGACCGGCAAGCCGACGAGAGCGACCTCTCATTCGAGCTCGAAGAGCCGGCCGCTGGAGTCTTGATGGCCTTGATCGACGAAATCCCGGGAGTGTTGGACGTCCAGGCGGAGTCCGAGTGGCCCCAGGCACCCGTGGACTGGAGAGTGGACACGCCCGACCGACGTCTCCCACAGGGGATTATCGACCGGGTGGAGGCGATGGAGGGAGGCAGTCGTAGACGGCGGCTGGTATGGACAGAGGAGGGGCAGCGCTTCCGCGTGTCCCGCAACACACGGGGCCAGGTCGACGTCACAACTCGTCCTCCCCGAGGAAAGGAGGGAGTGTGAGGAAGTGTTCCCTCACAACGGGGGAACGTCCACCTTCGCCCAGGAGGCGTAGGGTGATGGCCCAGAAGAGGGCTGAGACCGAGCGGGCCAAAGTCTGCCGGTCTCAAGTTTAAGTTTATTATTCACCGGCTGGAGCCAAATTATTGTTTGATTTTTTTTAGTATAATCCCCTTCGTTATCGTTTTCATATATTGAGTAATAAGTTAGGATTAAATAAAGTAGGAAGTAAGTAGAGAAAAGGCAGGTTTCATTATGACAAAGGGGGGGCAACACAGCCCAACGCCCCTAATCCCCCTTCGAAACAAAACGACGACGCCACAGAACAACAGCAACGGAGAGAAAACCACAACGCCACAGAACAACAGCAACGGAGACAAAACGACGACGCCACAGAACAACAGCAACGGAGAAAAAAAAAACGACGACGACGTGGCAGAGCAACGGCAATGAAGAGAGAACGACAGATAGCAACGATGCAGGATAACGGTACCCAGAAAACCAACCCCGCCACTGAATACCAAAAAATGAACGCGAAGGCGAACGACTGATCGCGCTATTCCTTACGCACATATACCGGCGTAAGCGTGCCGACGTGACAGAGCCGAAGCGCTGGCAGAGGCCGGGAGCAGAGGGCAGGCAGCGTGAATCTTTGACGCGTGCCGGTCAAAAAAGGGCTCGAGAGTGCGAAATAAACTGCGGAGGCGATCGGTCAAGTGCGCGGTTCATTTAAGTGTGTCAAACGTGGAATCAAGAAAAAGAGAGGACATAGGATTACCACCAAGGACACCTGCAGGACGGGAAAGGGTAAGCTGAGGCCGTAGGCGATAGGAAGTTAGAGAGATGGTGCAGTAGTAGGAGGTAGGGCCCGTAAGATAAGGAAAAGTATCTAACTGTTTATTTTAGCATAGTCATAAATAGAGTCCCAGTCACATGAAATAAAGTCAGCACTTAACAAGGCATAGTCAATGTTTCTAAAATTTCTATAAACTATTCTGCTTTCAGTTAAGTCAGTATGAAAATTATAGGTCAAGAATATTAGGTCGTGTTTCGAAAACATTGGCATTGATAGTTGACTGTAAGTAGAAATTTTATGACAGTCGGTTACAAAAAATAAGTCAAGTAAGGTATCACAGTGATTTGAGAAATGCGTGGGTGCAGACGAATTTACTAACTTTAATCCCATAGATTCTATGTCGTCCGATAATTGCCTTTCTCGCAGGACATTGCTGTTGAAGTCCCCAGATAATATTACATCTGTATAGGCAAGCGAAATGGTAGACAATACGTCAGTTAAGTTTTGATATTCTATATATCGATGTGGTCTATACACACAGCCTATTAAAATTTTGGAAGAATGTATTGTGCTTGTGACTTGAACAAATATCCACTCAACTGCACTTTCACTTGGGTGATTACATACAAGTTTAGCATTTAAACGTTTACTTACATATATAGCTACACCTCCAGCGTGACTATCTCGATCAGATCGAAACAAATCATAACCACTACACTCTACTAACAAATTACTAACATGAGACGAAAACCACGTTTCTGACACACATATGACATCAATATTGGACTTGACAAATAGATACCTAAATTCCTCGATTTTCTTAGTTAGGCTTTGGGCATTAATATGGCATACACGCAGACCTTCCCCTTGATTGCCAAGTATTCTTAGCATTGTATAGCTGCTCGAGCCGGACGACCATGCATTATCATCCATAATCACTGGAATATAAACAAATTAGAGAAGATAATCCAAACACCACTGTTTTAAGAGTACGGGGAGATGATGTAAAGAGAGTGAGATTCCTAACGGAGACTATTACAAGATGAGTGAAATATTAAACCTAATGAGAAACATAAAGTAGAGGACAAGATGAGTAGAAATATTAAACCTAATGAGAAACATAAAGTAGGGGACAAAAATTTATTCTATTCTATCGAAAATTACTCCGCCCAGTTCCAGTTCCTCCAGATGCGGATTGAGTCGCCACCTCAGCCACAGCTTCCACTCTCTGTAGGGCACAGAGCTCAGCCATGCTCTTAAGGCACACAAATTCGCCGCGAACACTCTGCCGAACGTAAACCATTGCACGGCGGGTGAAGACAGCCAACAGAGCATTACGCTTCTTCATCTTCATTGCCTCTCTGAAGATGTCGTAGTTGGTTTTAGAGAGCTGTTCGTTGATGTAGAAGGGTTGTTTGGACTGGATTCCAAACAACTCCAAGCTAAGTGGCTGCTTGGTCTGCCGTCGATGTTCTCCAGCCCGTTGCAGCAGCATGATTTTTTCGCGCCTGCTATCAAATTTTATGATAACAACGGGATCTACAACGGCGTTCTGTGCATGGTCCCGCACCTTAACCCGAAAAATCTCCTTCACTTTTGGTGGTGGTGTGAGGCCTAATGAATAACAGAGGCTGTTGAAGAGAGTCTTTAGGTTCTCCTCTTCCAGTACGGGCACCCCATGCACTCTGACATCATTTGCAATGCTTGCTTCGGCATCTGCATCCTCTTTGGCTTGGAGTTTCGCCTCCAGTTTCTCCACCTTGCTGCATAGCGCACGAATTTCGCAGCTTCCATCCTCAAGCTTCTCTATGCGTCGGCCAAGCAGCTCTATTGCTTACTGTGTTTTAAACTGATCGTGCAACTAAATTACTATCCGTGTTTATTCTCTTATCGTGCTTTTGTGCAGCTAATTCCAATTGCAATTGCAGTGGCAGTGGGTCCAACTTTTGTGCATTCCTTCTAGCCCCACTCGTTTTTATGCTCAGCTGATTTGTTGTTGCTATATGCATTGTACACTCTCTCTGAGCCGCTGTCTAATTTTATACGTCTATTTTGTCTATCTTCAACTTGTTTTCATACATATTAACATACATACAGACATATACCGGGCCTGCCGAATTCTATGTTTCTCGGTGTTATTTGTATTCTTTTCTTAAATTTTGTTACTTTTGTGTATTTATTTTCAATTTTTAATTCGTGTTGGGCATTCCTAACTTCTCTGCACATTCTTAATCGCAGCCATTTTGTTGTTGCCAAGTCTAGTGCGGTGCGCTTGCTTTCTCTGAACCGCTTTCTGTTTTTATCTACCCTCAGCTTATCTGTCTTTATTTCCAACACACACGCACTGTGTTAGCCGCCGCTCTGTGCTTGACTCTCTGTGTTTCTATCGTCTGATTGTCGTGATTGTTTTGTTCGTTCTTGTGCGCGCAATTGTGTAACACAAGCTAAAGTCACTATCTCTGCCCTACATCTCTGCCCTCACCGTTCGGTAGCTACACGTCAATCATTTATTTTCTGCTAGTTGTGTGACAACACGGCTCACGCTAGCTGCGCGGGTTTTGGTCATATCGGTGGTCGCGTTTTCGATCTGATTAAGACCCACTGCGGTCTCAACTGGCAGTTGAAGCCGAAATGCGAACATTTATGAGACAGACTCATAACGAATTCAAGAAGTAACAGGACAAGTTTATCTTAATGGAAACACGTTTAAAAAATCTTAAAATTATAAATGAGTCTCCAAAGAGAAGAAAGATTACACCTAGTCTGCCCAGTGTTCACAGTTAGAATTTTCTTGCAGCTATAGACTCTCACGCTCCTCCAATCAGTTTGCCAGCCTTGATCGACTTTGGCGGCAAGGAAATCGATGTACATGCAACTACATCGAAAAAGACGGCTGGCTCTTCACATGTTGGCTGTTCACCTGTGCCTGTGTCTGCCAAGGATGCTCAACTGGACATTAATATTCATCCAGTGCCTGTGATTGCCCAGGTTGTCCAACTGGACAGTAATGGTTATACAGATGTCGGCATCACAGTTCCCCCTACGGAATTCGATACTGCTGTCAGCATGGAAGTTGAAGTAGTTCCCTCCATACCGGCTCGCACTGGCTCGGAAGTCGATACTGCTGTCAGCATGGAAGTTGAAGTAGTTCCTTCCACAGCGACTCGCACTGGCTCCTCATCCAGCGCTATCCCATCTGGACCTGCTCCTCGGGTAGAACCCGCCTCTGCCTCACCCAAACCATGTGACCCCTCTCGACCGATCTACTCTCTTCGCTGTCGCTCCTCTAAAATCTATCTTTGTCTCACGTCTTATGGAATCGGCTACGGATGCAATGGTTCGAGAGTATATTTTCTCTAAACTAAACATCAATAGCTCCTCTGACATAGTAGTTACTAAATTTTCTTGTAAAGAAAAACGTAATATTTCCTCCTACAAAATTCTTGTTCCGGAGAAGTTTGTTAATACTGTGTTGGAACCCTCTTTCCGGCCTGAGCACACTATCTGTCATATTTTCAATAGTCCATCACGATCTTCGCAACCCGCTCCTCGGGTAGGAATCCTTCCGACTCCTTCTACTGATTTTCCATCTACTTTAAAAAACTGAATTCTTCCCCACCTCTAAAGATTGCTTATCAGAATTACGTGGCCTGTGCAGTAAGCTCACCAAATTACATGCTGCTGGTGCAACTTTATCGCCTTCTCTGAAACATAGCTCAATTTCTCAATCTCGGATTCCGAGATTTTTGTAGACAATTTTAACATATATAGATCTGATCGACCATCTCGAGGTGGCGGCGTCCTAATTGCTGTTCGTTCCGACTTAACTTCCCAACTCTTTTCCATCGATGAGCTCAACACTATTGAAATTATCGTTGTTAAAATTCGTCTGTGTTCTTTTAATATATTCATATCATGCTCTTACATCCCACCGTCCTCTGAATTTACAACTTACAGTGGCTCAACGCTGAAACTATGCAGTGTCAAATAAAATGTTTAAGGTGGTACAGATTTTAAACTAGAGGAAAAACAAAAAATGTTTAAACGCCACTTTGTTGTATGTTTTATCACAGTTAAATAAGGAACTTTATTTGTTGATTAAATATTGCTCAGCTTTAAAAATAAAATAAAAACTTAAAATATATCTTAAATACAGGTCAAAGCTGAAACTATGCAGCCACAAACTAGTTTAATATTAGTCGAATAAAAGGTTAAACAGGTATTTTAATACTTAGTATGTAATCCCCTAACCTTTATTACGGCTTTTAACCTACTATTCATGGAAGAGAACAGCTTCCGAGTGCTTTCCGAGCTTATTTTGTTCTATTCCTCCAGAAGGGCTTTTTTAAGGTCGTTTTTGCTAGAAATCCTGTGATTCTGGGTGTTTTTCTCCAGCGCAGCCCACAAATTTTTAATAACATTTAAGTTTGGAGACTGGGCTGGGGGAATCATCAAGTGGGGACAGTTCCAGATAAGCCAGGACTGTCCTATTCCGGACGAATGTTTCGGGTCATTATCCTGGTAGAACCGGAAATCATGTCGGATTCCTAATTTCTCGGAGCTTTGGTGCAAGTTTTTCTTTAGAATATTAAGGTATATGTACTTATCCATCGTAGACTCGATAAACACCAAGTTTTCGACGCCGGCTGCCGACATGCATGCCCATACCATGACACTACCTCCGCCGTGCTTGACTGTCGCTTTTACGTGTTTGGGATCCAGCTCAGTATTGGGCTTTCGCCATACAAAATTCCTTCCGTCGGACCCAAAAAGGTTGAATTTGGACTCGTCTGCATTAATTGCGGTGTTCCAGAACACCAAATCCTTGTCAAAGTTGGTTTTTGCGATCGCCAACCTTGTTCCTTTGTTCTTCGGGCTTATAAAGGGCTTCTTTCGGGGTACTCGAGCATTGAAGTCATGGTTGCGCAGAACCTGGCGCACAGTTTCCACACTGCACTCCTTCCCCATTGTGTCCTTTACCTGTTGGGTAAGTTTTGGGGCCGATAACTTGCACCAAAGCTTCCAGAAACTAGGAATCCGACGTGATTTGCGGTTCTACCAGGATAATGACCCGAAACATTCGTCCGGAATAGGACAGTCCTGGCTTATCTGGAACTGTCCCCACTTGATGATTCCCCCAGCCCAGTCTCCAAACTTAAATGTTATTCAAAATTTGTGGGCTGCGCTGGAGAAAAACACCCAGAATCACAGGATTTCTAGCAAAAACGACCTTAAAAAAGCCCTTCTGGAGGAATAGAACAAAATAAGCTCGGAAAGCACTCGGAAGCTGTTCTCTTCCATGAATAGTAGGTTAAAAGCCGTAATAAAGGTTAGGGGATTACGTTAAGCTATATACTAAGTATTAAAATACCTGTTTAACCTTTTATTCGACTAATATTAAACTAGTTTGTGGCTGCATAGTTTCAGCTTTGACCTGTATTTAAGATATATTTTAAGTTTTTATTTTATTTTTAAAGCTGAGCAATATTTAATCAACAAATAAAGTTCCTTATTTAACTGTGATAAAACATACAACAAACTGGCGTTTAAACATTTTTTGTTTTTCCTCTAGTTTAAAATCTGTACCACCTTAAACATTTTATTTGACACTGCATAGTTTCAGCTTTGAGCCACTGTATATGCTTCACGCTGCCCATCTCCAGTCCGTTTGGTCTCAGCTTAGTGATTCTGATCGTCTTATTGTCCTCGGTGA
Organism: Drosophila affinis; assembly: GCA_037356375.1. Lineage (NCBI taxonomy): Eukaryota > Metazoa > Arthropoda > Insecta > Diptera > Drosophilidae > Drosophila > Drosophila affinis. Next base: position 23,216,050 of record JAZHFB010000003.1, read on the forward strand.
CTTTAATCTCCCTAATGTCACTTTGTCCCCATCCAAAGACTCAAACTTAATGTTCCCATCTATGCAGCATGACTTCGTTGATTCTCTGTCCGATACATCGTTAGGCCAGGTAAATGGCATACGCAACAGCATGTGTAGGACCCTTGATCTCGTCTTCACTACCGATGCTTCGAGCACGTTGGTATGTCGAGGATCACCTCTATCATTCCCTGAAGATCCATACCATTCCACACTTTCAATTGATTTCATGTTTCCCTCTTCAGGCCCTATAAAGTTGTTTAGCCTTCGAATATCTATTACTTTAAGAAGGCTGATTTTCTCTCCTTGAATACTGCCCTATCTCAAATGGAATGGTCATTCCTTGACGATCTCCAGGAAATTGAGTCTGCCACGAATGCATTCTATAGCTCTATTTTTCCATCTTTCCCATGCATGTTCCTTTAGTCACCCCCTCCAGAAATCTTTCAGGTCCTATCTGGTTCACCCCGAGATTAATACATCTGAAGAATTTAAAATCCCGTATGTACAAGAAGTTTAAAAAATCCGGTTTGCAATCAGACATTTCGAAGTACTCAATTGCAAAATCTAAATTTTCCTTATTTAATACATTGTGCTACAATAGATACTTGACCAAATGCAAGCTTAACTTTAAACGCGACCCTAAACAATTCTTCAGGTTTGTTAATTCTAAACGTAAATCTTCCCGATTTCCTTCTTCTCTACACTTAAATGGTAGTTATGCTGATAGGGATTGTGATATTGCAGATCTGTTCGCTTCCTTTTTCCAACATTGCTACTCTGTCCCGTCTATTAACTTTCCCTCTATCCTAGCTTCATCGAATGACTTCAGTAGTAGTTACTCTTATCCTATCCCTTTTAATAGTTCTAGCTGTATCCTTCCCCCTTCGTCGACTATGATGGTCTCCTAACAAATTTGAAATCGTGCAAGTTTTCGTTCTCCACTGGGCCAGACTCGGTTCCGGGTGCTGTTCTTAAACTTTGTGCATAATCTCTTTGTGTGCCTCTCCTCAAACTTTTCAACTTGTCTCTCAAGAATTGGTGACTTTCCCACCGTTTGGAAAGAATCCTATATAGTTCCCTTTCATAAAAAGGGATCTAAATCTGATTTCTCTAACTACCGCTGTATTTCCAATTTATCTGCCATTTCTAAACTCTTCAAAAAAATCATTACTTCTCAGCCGAAACATTTTTGTTGTTCTGTATGTTCTGAATCACAGCATGGATTCATTAAACGTAATCTCCTTGAATTTTCCACCTTTGTAACTTCAGGATTTGCTAAACAGTGTCAAACTGATGTCGTTTATACTGACTTTACTAAAAAGTAAAGTTTACTAAAGCCTTCGACTCCGTTAATCATAATCTACTTATTCATAAATTATCTCTTCTAGGGTTTCCGAATAAGCTTCTTTACTGGACTAATTTTTACCTTTGTAACCGGTTTCAACGTGTCTGCTTAAACTCCTCTCTCTCTCTAAATCTGTAATTGTCTTATCGAGGGTTCCTCAAGGTAGCCATCTGGATCCCTTGCTTTTTAACCTATTTATTAACGATCTTCCTCAAATGTCATCTCATTCCCGTGTCCTAATGTATGCTGATGACGTTAAGCTATGTTTTTCCTACAGTGACCCCTTGTCCCACTATCTTTGCAATCAGATCTTGATGCCCTTAACAACTATTTCCTAATCAGCATTCTACCTCTTAACATTTCTAAATGCAATATAATGACTTTTCACTGCAATAAGCCATACTTTTCCAATTACTCTATCAATAACATTATCCTACAGCGCCTCTTCAAAGTTAACGACTTGGGCATTACCTTTGTACCTAATATATGTTTCAACACTCATATCTCTACTATCTCTAACAAAGCCAAAGGAGTCCTTGGATTTGTCAAAAGATGGTCTAAGGAATTTACAGACCCGTATATTACAAAACTTCTGTATGTTTCTTTAGTCCGACCTATCTTAAAATATGGTTCTTGTGTCTGGTCTCCTCACTACCAAAAATTTCAAGATATGCTCGAGTCAGTACAAAAACAGTTCCTCATCTTTGCTCTCCGCGGACTCAATTGGGACCCTTCGATCCATCTCCCTTCTTAAGAAAGTAGGTTAATTAAACTCCACTCTATCAATCCCGAAGAATGTGCCAAGGAGTTCTCTTACTCCATAAGCTTCTCTCTGGTGGTCGAGTGACCTCATTAGCCTTATTTAGTATTGCTGTTCCTTTTCGCTCGAGTAGGCATTACTTTCCTCTTAATCTCCAACTCTTTCTTTCTAACTACTCGGATTATGAATCTTTCCATAGCCTTTGCCGTAACAATAACCAATTTTTCCATCTGTTTTCCTTTGATACTAGTACTAATATGGTCAAAATTATCTTAATCAATAACTTAATTTAATTCAAATAGCTTTAATTTGGAAATTGTTCGGCTACCGGCTCTTCTCTTACCTAAACTTGGCTGTTGGTGGGATCTTATCGGCTACTGAGCCGATAATCAGCCCCACCTGGTCTGAGTATTGACATTAGCCCTTTTGTTTAATTAGTTAATATGTAACTTTACCCTTACAGTTTAACTGTACATTGTTAAACTTTAAACAAAAATAAACAATAAACAATAATAAACCTTCCAACCTTAGTTAACCGTTGGAACCGTTGATGTGATTTTTATGAATCCAGTTGACTTATATAGTCCTGACTCGTTGAGGTACTTACATAAACTTTACGATTCCAATTAGATACACTAGAATTTATATTGCTTTATTTCTATCTTTGTAAATCAAATTATTTCTCGGATAAACCGTTAAGGGTCAAATTACAATTTCCTCTACCATTTTATATCTGCTACAAATTCCATTCCCATTCTTAAGTTAATAGCACTAAACTTTAATTTCCTGCATGAACGCTATAGGTCCGGCTTTGCGAGTAATGCGACAGCACGCCTCGGTCGGTTGGCGGAGGTCTGGAAGGTCTGGAAAGTCTGCATGGGATCCACGCGTAGAAGGTTTGGTTTGGCGGTACGTCTAAAATTAAAATAAGTTCGGATAAGCTAGGAAAAAAATTAGATTAAATGAATTAAGTAATTTATCTAGTGCGCCAAAGAAATGGTATTGAAGTGATGATATTTAAATTATATTTAATTAAATTAGTGGTTCCGTTTCCTTTTTATTTTATAATATAAAACTTAAATGTGTAGTATTCTTCGGATATTTAGTTGTTTTAGCTTGGAAAAATTATAAATTTAGAGAAATATGTATGTACGTATGTAGACCTATTTCCGACACTGTAGTATGTTAAAGTGGAATTTCTTTTAGTTCAAATACTGTAGTCCAATCAGAAGTGAAATAATTCATTAATATTGAACTGATAAAGGAATCTTAAAATTTATTTTTTAAAATTTTAACTTTATATTATATTGTGTGATAATATTTCTTTGTTGTTTATATGTATGTAAATACATTTGTATGTATGAAGATATTGCTTAAATAACATACATATGTACATATGTATGTACATACAAATGTTGAAGCTATACATAAAGTGAAAATGTGCAAAATTGTACCACTATAAATGTACATAAGCATACAAACAATGGCCAATGCTATATGCTTTCACCTCAGAGACTGGAAGGTAGTGAGGCATAAAAAAGAAAACTAAGCGCAGAATAAACAAAAGTTAAACTCGTATACATACATATGTATGTACATATGTATCTGACGCTGGAAGACAGCGGAAAATTAAAAGCCACGCCACCACCCAAAATGACAACCCATGTGCAGAAAATCGATATTCTAGTCAAACTATAAACTATCGCTCATAGTAAAAATTTATCTTATTAACTACAATTTACAATGTATTAACGTATGAACATATTTTCATATAAACAAAAGAGTGATATTTAACCTAATTGCTAATTTTAGTATAAATTGGTAGCAGACTGTGTAGGCTTGATAATTATTTAAAATCTTTCGGCTTTGCTGAATTTCTGTATCTTCATGTGTATGTACAAGTGCACATATGTTTGTACATATGTATATGGACTTGTGGTAGTATATGTGGTTCCTTGCCTTGCAATGATCGAGTGCTAAAATTGGAAAAATTAACAATGCATCTTGTTCGTAGTAACTTTTACCAACGTTATGAGTATTTGAAAACGCCGTCAACAAATATTGGAGTCCAACTACAGAATTCCCCTACCTCCTACAGGAATGATCATACCAACATGAAAGAGGGACAAGCTGAAAAAAATATGAATAATACATCGGTTAAACATAACCAAAATGTATCATTTGTCCGAAGTAGTGGAATTACTAATGGAGCTGTTTTTCATGAGAATGGTATTGAAACTGAGTGGAATTTCCCTCCGAAAGTGCCAACTCCGCACATCTACCATTGCATTAACCCAGTAAGTTGGAAAATTGAGTAAATCTAATTCTCTCTATTATATAAAATAGGTTTCTATTATTCTAGTTAGTTACTTACGGGGGATAGCGCACGAGCGCTATCGAGTGCATAGAAGGCTTACCTTACCCTTTAGTCTGTATACAGTGCCGAACTCAAGTGTTTGCACAGAAAAAACTTTCCGGTTCACTGCTGTTTAAAGAGATTTTACTTCGCTATTTTTAAAAGAAAACAATTTATTGTCGATGAATTAAGGTTGTTGAGCTACTGAGCTTTTTGCAGCGTATGTTTGCGATGTGCTTAATAATTGGGTGGCTGATCGGTTTGATATGGTTTATTGTGAAGTATAGTACATAGTATATAGATCAATAGTGTAAGCAAGCACTACGAGTCAAATGTTTTTTTTAGCTTGATTCAAGACGGGGTCAGTTTGGTTGGTTTGGTTTTTTGTTATTTTTTAAGATTGAAATAAATTAGTTTAGCCGGTAAAGGTGTTATTCTTTGGCGAGTATATAAATAAATATAATTGCAATCAATCCAAAGGCCTTCTTTAGCGCTTGGAATTCTGAAAAATCCCCTACCGTAACAAGGAATCCGGTTGAAAGTTAACCCTCACATTAGCAAACCAATTTTCGTTCCGATTGATGCACCGGCTTGGTGCATCGAATTGATCATATGTATATTTGGCACAACTTTTTTAAATCTATTGTGTACTTTAAATATATCTTTTTCAGGATTTACTGGAGGGAAGCGATAAGAACGGCTTTAAAGGACTCCGTAAGCAATTTAGTGGGCGATTTAAGCGCTTAGTTACTCGAAAAATAGAACACGGCCCAGTGATACCTCCGGAACTAAAGCCACAATTAAAATCAATATATGTTTACTAATCTTGGAAGATTTATCGATGGCAAGCACAAATGTTTCTATATAATTTATATACGCATATACAATATTTTTGTATATGTGTACTCGTATGTATTTTTATATATTGTGGAAAACATTAGTGATAATAAAAGCAAGATAAATTAAGCTAATATGTTAATCGAAATTTTTAAGTATTAAGTTAATCATGCTTAATGTGCATTATTTTCGTAAATGTTATGATACATCTCACATTTTCCAAAGCATTTTAGATATTATGTAAAAAAAAAATGAGTAGGCTATACGATTATGAATCCCTAAGTATGATTTCAGTTTCGTTTGGTAATACAAAAAATTCGTTTGTAATATATTATAATTAACTGTCTAAGTTATGTGCCGTTTACACTGAGGCTGCGTCTTGATTCTTTGCGTCTTCCCAGAAACGCAAATTTTTTTTTACATAGGTTTAGCATAGGGCCCTAGTGATGGCAAAAAGTTGCGTCGTTTTCCGACGCAACTGCGTTTTGGTATTTCTGTGGTATTTCTGTACGTATAACAGCAATTTTCGTACGTTTGTGCCTTATCAGCGGAACTATCATCACTAATAACAACAAAAAACAGCAGCTTCAAATTTAAATTTTGCCGCGTAAAATTTGTAACTGAGTAAAAAGGGGCAAAAATACATTTAATGCTTAGAACAAATTGTTTAAACTAATTTTATTATTAAAAAAAGCATTTCAATAATATAGTTCATTTCAAATTGTTTGCTGCAAATCCCATGTCTTTGAATCCTTTCACTGTTTCCGTGATCTCTTCAGGGTAAGAAAGTCTGCTTGCAGACACTTGTTAGCGAGTTTAGCAACTACTTCGCGACAAAACTGCAGTAATATGAGGCAGACAAAAGCCTTTGACACACCACATAGACTCCCGTGCGATATTCCGCAGACGATCCTAGGCAATAAAGGGCTATGGCTATTCTCTTCTCCAGAGGGATTGTCAGTCTAAAAGGAGTGTCTTTCTCTTTGAGATTGGGCAACAGTCCAACGAGAATTGTTTATTGTTTATTTTTGTTTAAAGTTTAACAATGTACAGTTAAACTATAAGGGTAAAATTACATATCAAATAATTAAACTAAAGGGCCAAAGCCAATACTCAGACCCGGTGGGGCTGATTATCGGCTCAGTAGCCGATAAGATCCCACCAACAGCCAAATTTAGGTAAGAGAAGAGCCGGTAGCCGAACATTTCCAAATTAAAGCTATTTAAATTAAATTAAGTTATTGATTAAGATAATTTTGACCATATTAGAACTAGTGTCAAAGGAAAACATATGGAAAAATTGGTTATTGTTACGGCAAAGGCTACGGAAAGATTCATAATCCGAGTAGTTAGAAAGACAGAGTTTGAAATGAAGAGGGAAGTAATGCCTAGTCGGGCGGAAAGGAACAGCAATACTAATAAGGTTGATGAGGGCAGTCGATTCGACCTCACCAGAGAGAAGCTTATGGAGGAAGAGAACTCCTTGGCAAGTTCTACGGGATTTTAGAGAGTGGAGATTAATTAGGCGCAACCTACTTTCATAAGAAGGGAGATGGATCGAAGGGTCCCAATTGAGTCCCCGGAGGGCAAAGATGAGGAACTGTTTTTGTACTGATTCGAGCATATCCTGAAATTTTTGGTAATGAGGAGACCAGACACAAGAACCATATTCCAAGATAGGCCGGACCAGAGAAACAGAGAAGAATGTTGAAGTACTCCTTTCCATGTGGAAATTTTCCATAAAAAAGGCATCGGAGTTCTTCACAACATCTTCCTCCCAAAATGAACCAAATCGTGGCTATTGCAATGAAGAATACATTATTTAATTGAAAAGAAAGAACATTGTCTGCTTTTTACCTACAGGAGTCCAACGCAAGGAGGACGTTGCAGTTGCAAGACCAATTGCAACTTTTCTGAGGATAACTCAGCCGCTTCCATGCACTTCAAAAGGTTCACCTCACTTTGCGCCACCGCAGTTAAAAGAATTAACTCTATTTCCGACATATTTCGTTGATTTTCGAACATTATTTACTTTGTTTACAAAATTTGTCTTCCTCTTCCCAAGACGTAAAGAAGCAAAGACGCTGTAGTGCAAACCTACCTCTCTGCATCTTCTCCGATATCGATAGGTATCGCACCAAGTGTAAAAAGACTATTAAATAGCAGAAAGCTGGGAGGAGCACAAGATACCAGATGATCTACAGTAACGTACGAGCTGGCACAGCTCACCGTTCACATAAGTACCAGAAAAATTAGAAAAAAAAGATGAGCATGTTTACGTTGTGAACGTGTTGAATCATTGGTCATTGCAACAATTGAGCTCAAGACTAATTGCAGGGGTTGACGGGACGAATTCCCTTACACTATGAAGCAAAGCTTAGAAAAGAGCTAAGCAGAGCACGAACTACAGATTAAGCTGGGTATCCAGCACCGCGGAAACTAAAAATTACTACCAAACTTCATATAAAAAAAACTGGGCCAGTAATTTTTCGTTTGTGTTTTCCTGGAGTCAGTATCCAGCAACGTAAACGGGATCCACGAATTTTGATCGATAGTATCGATATTCACACGAATGTGGACTGTGAGAAGAGCTGATATGGGTGCCAGTAAAATATATGTGCCTATTTTTACTGGAGTCAAAGTGAAAGGTGGGGGCAAAATTTGTGCGCAAAACCAAAAAGAGATATGCATATGTTTAAAGTGAGGAGAGGATTGCTTTAATACAAGCAGTTGAGGCAGTACCATGTCATTAGCGGATCACGGAAAATGAGCATTTTGATAATTTTGACATGTTGGCGCCTCCAACTGTGCTCTACTTCTTCTTACAGCAATATGTGCCGCTACCAACACAATCACTTCTTCGTCAGAATTACTTTTCTTCCTTTTTTTAATATTAGTTTAATTTTCAAAATTGGCGCTGTTTAAAAAACACAGCTGATTCATGAGAGTGGCAAATCACTTTTTAGGCTCTTGGTCACACTATTGTATTCGAGTTCCACACATCCGAAATAATGAACAGTTTCCGTGCAGTAAAATTTCACGGTGCTGGATACAGGCCTTTAAGCGCGAGAGATGTGTAGCAGAGATCTGTACCGGTGGGCTGTTTACGACATTAGTAGTGTACTCGTCTTTTTTGAGGTCGCAGTATTCAAACACCGCATAAGAAACAAATAAGTGAATAAAATTGACAAGAAAATATGCGGCGCCTGAACGCTTGTACAAAAATTGACACGCTCAATGTTTTACGACTCAAGTTCGTTTTTTTGCTATGTTTTGAAGAGTATTGCGAGTACAACATCAATATTTTACCGTAACATTTTATTTCTTTTAATGTATGTCTTTACATAATTTTAGGGGTAGTTTTTCTATGCACACTATTAGTGCGGTGCCTTCTTGTATGTAGGAAATATGCCCACTCCGAATGTGACGCACACTTTAAGCTGGGTATCCAGCACTGCGGAAACTAAAAATTACTGCCAAACTTCATATAAAAAAAACGGGGCCAGTAATTTTTCGTTTGTGTTTTCCTGGAGTCAGTATCCAGCAACGTAAACGGGATCCACGAAATTTTATCGATAGTATCGATATCCACACGAATGTGGACTGTGAGAAGAGCTGATATGGGCGCAAGGAAAATATATGTGCATATTATTACTGACGTCAAAGTGAAATGTGGGGGCAAAATTTGTGCGCAAAACCAAAAAGAGATATGCAAATGTTTAAAGTGAGGAGAGGATTGCTTTAATAAAAGCAGTTGAGCCAATACCATGTCTTTAGCGGATCACGGAAAATGCGCATTTTGATAATTTTGACATTTTGGCGCCTCCAACTGTGCTGTACTTCTTCTTACAACAATATGTGCCGCTACCAACAGAATCATTAATTTTCAAAATTGGCGCTGTTTACAAAGCACAGCTGATTCATGAGAGTGGCAAATCACTTTTTAGGTTCTTGGTCACATTACATTAGTTGAGTTCCACACATCCGAAATAATGATGAATGATCCGAAATAATAATAGCAATGATGAATACCTTTAATTCGACGGCTTAGTCTCATGTATATATGTGGATATGGAAATATGTAGGGACTAGTCATAATTCCAAAAAGTTCTGTCTTTTGCATTATTTATAATTATTATTCTTCGTCGGGTTTTTTCGATTTGATACGAAAAAACACGATCCCTGCCCGTCTCTAATTCTGACACCTTGTCAGAAACCTTTTAAACCTTTAACCATCATATGGTATGCGTGATGTATGCATATGTATGTATGTACATACATACACCCAGCGACAAAAAAAAAAGCCGCACTCCGAAATTTCAGGCATTTTTGACTTCTCTAGCGTGGGGTTTCCCCAAATGTTATTCGATACTAAAAGTTTAAATTTTGTTTAGTCAATAAATCAATTTTTAACAAAAGTGCATACTACGTTTTTTTCAGAGCTCGCAAATGAGAGTTGATCGTTTTTTCTTATATGCTCAGCTTCGTAACATAACCGAAAAGATTTTGCAGACACGATCTCGCTCTGAGCGGCTCTCTTTGTTTTGCTTTGAACCGGTTTTGGTCAGACGTCTTGCATTGACTCATTCGTGTGACGCTCTTAAATGAGTGTCGCGTAAAGAGTAATACGATTTTCGCTCTCACAAAGACTCTTAGCAAAAGACAATTTGACTAAAAAACTCAACAGAAATGATCTTTGCCTTCGTGTGCATGTAAATACATACATACATGCATACATACATACATTTTAATGTAAATGAGAATGAAAATAATAAAATTTGTATTTTGTTTTTAATAATATTTATTTTTTTTTAAATGGAGTTTAGCTTAACAACTAATAACGAATTAAGATTTTCTGCAGATATAGAGCTTCGTCTTTCACTTAAAATAAAATGAAGGGCAGAAAATGCTCGCTCTACAGATACCTGAGTTGCCGGTGTTGCTAGAACAACCTGCGCGAGTGCACTCAAATGTGGCAACTTAAGTCTGAGATCATTAAAAAACTCCAAAATATTGGCGTTTAATGGTAAACGACCATAAATTGCGTCAAAACTTTCAATGTCAGCATACATTTTTATAAGTTTTGCAGAGACATTTTCTTCTTTGATTTCTGTCACTGTCTGGACATCATCTAAATATACCGACAAGAGCGTCTTCTCTTCAGCCGAGGATGCAGTCGAAAAAGTTGAAGATAAAGATAAGTTCATATCTTCAGATGCAGGAGCTTCAAGCGCTAGAACATTTTGTGCTGTCTGTAATAATAGAGCAATAATAATTTTAACATCTTTCTTTGATTTTAGTTTTGTATTACTTTTTCACAAAGACAATTTTAATTGTTAATTGCTAACTACTAACATGAAACATAAATGACACAGGACAACAATTTCAACCATACTACAACTTACATTCTTTAACTCGAATAACCTATATGCAATTTTTTTTAAATTTAGCTTTGCCAGCCGTTTTTGATCATTACTCAATATGCAATTAACTCTTGGGTCCATGAAAATCGCTGCTAACAATGCTTCATTTTCTAAAAGTTTTATCTCTCTTATCTTAATCTGGGCCAATAGTTTCTTTTTAATGCAATTTTGACTTTTTTCGCATGCCAATTTCAGTTCCATCCAAATGATAAAAAACTCACTAAAAACTAGATTTTTATCTTGTAACTTTAGGGTAGCTTCATATGTTTCCTTAAAGGCGTCAATATAAGACTCCATCCAGTCCCAATCAGCATCAACATAAATAGAAGACTCGGTAGTCAGAAACTCCTTTAAATCAACCAATTTTGTCATCATCAAATAAGTTGAATTCCATCTTGTTAAGACGTCAAGCGATGGTATTTTTTTTTTGTGTTCGATTAAGTAACGTCTGTACAGGTAACATATATACAAAGATGTGTTTATATATATTTATGAAATAACTATTCATTACTTACCTATTAGTTTCTGTGCGCAGCATTTTGCATAATGTGCGACAAGAACAAATTTTATCGTTAATCTCGTTTACCTTATTCACATCAAATACACACAATTGCAACGTGTGTGCTGCACATCTCACTAGATGTATATTGGCTAAATCAATTGTGTCTAGTTCTTCCATTACAGTTTCACCTTGCGTATCATCGTTAAAGAGAGATTCCTCTGTAGCATCGTTTAAAACTTGAACTGCTTTAATCATATTTTTCCCGTTGTCAGATGTTATGCTGTATACATAAATGTAATATCATTTTAAAACATACATACATATGTACATATATTTTCTGTAATTCAAATTTTACCTGAAAATTTGTTCCACTTTGATTTCATAATCCATTAAAATTTCTAAAATGTTCTGCTTTATGTATACACCTGTGTGGGAATCCGTGAGTTGGATCATGCCTAACGTTTTTACAACGATTTCAGTTGTATAGAGGCTTGCATCGATTAACTGCAAATTTACACCTAAAATGGATTTATCCATTCTAGTGGCAACATCGATTTTGAGCGACACCAGTTTATCTTTAACTAAAGCCTTTATGTTTTCTTTAATTGACTGCTCTTTGACTTTTACAAAATTTATAACATTGCGCGAGGTTATTGGGTTCATGCCTAGTGAACTATAAATTGGATCCATTATATCCTTAAAGCCTTCACTGTCCAGAAAAAGAAATGGTTTTCCATCCGTAGTCACTATTTTAATAATTGAAGAAACAATGGATTCTTCACTCGTGAGGTATGATATTTTCTTTTTTTTTTGCAGTTTTTTCTAATTGGGAGTCCCCGCTCTTGCTCCACTCATTAAAAATGTCAGCATGTTTTAATGTCAAATGCCGTCTTAAATTGGTTAAATATCTCCCAGACATTTTAAAACCGCAAACATTACACATAGATTTATTTTCTTCGACAATAAATCTAAAAAAATGATTAACTTTTTTATTTTCGTCTTTTCCCATTTCGCACAAAATATAATGCTCCGCACAGACTAAATTCACAAACGCAAGTAATGTGTATAATGCAAACAAAAAGGCAGCAATCGCGTGTGTTTACCCATACATACGCAAAAGACAATTTGCTTCATTTGACTCAAGAAAACGATCAGTGAATGACTTGAGCGAAATGAAATCAGAAATAACTGTCTCGCTCAGAGCGCGAGCGAGCTAAGACAGACGCGACAAAAACAGTTTCTGTCTGAGTCTTTTTTATTGTGTGAGTGAAAGACACTTATTTGCAGACAACGAAAAAGGGTCAACAGTTATTTGCGAGCTCTGGTTTTTTTATATCATATTCATATAATTAAAAATTATTATTTTTTCAATCACACTTTTCTGAACGGTCATTTAGTATTTTCACCAACACAGGAAAAAAAATTTAGTAAAATTATAAAATCGATTTATTCAGCAAAAACCAAATTTTTTCAAATAGGTTTTTTCATTTTCTATAGTCTAATAATAAACAAACATATTTCAGAATTGTTGTTTTCAATTAAATATATTAATTAATAATTGGTGGTACCCCCCTTGGCTTTTATTACACATTTAACCCTATTGGGCATTGAATCGCATAAAGCCCTCAAATATTCCTCCGTTATCTCCTCAAACCAAACTTTCTATAAGATAGGATGAAAGATAGGATGTTTTCTCTCACTAAGTGATTCCATACTGGACACAACTCCACCCTAATTTTCTTTTTCTTTAGCCCAATTTCTTCATTCGACTATTAAGAAGTGGCTTTTTGGCAGCCTTGCCATTAATCCCATCTCCTTTAAACGACGCTGTATAGTTCGAGCTTAAAACTCTTTCGCAAATCGTTGCTGAGCTTCAGAAGATATCTTTACAGCATTTTTGAATCGATCATGTCGGTTCGTTTTTTTAATAATCCGATTTTTCCTTGCACTTGTACACTTTTTTCTTCCCGATCCATTCGTCCTCTCCAATTGTACCATCTCACGACATTTTTTCAAAAATCGTCGCACTGAGCTTTCATTGAATTTAGTTGGATCCGCTATTTTTCGAATGGAGGCGTTTTGTTCAGCCGAGGCAAAATTTTTTGACTTTTCAGTCACCGTCATCTGTTTTCCTGTGGGCATACTTCTTAAAGACTCCTAAGTAATATGTTTTGCAAAAAATGTTTCCAGAAACTGAGACGACAGGAAGCGTACGCAAAGAGAAAAAAACATTTAGAGGGACTCAGAAAAAAAAATTAGACGAATCGAATAACATTTCCGGAAATCCCACGCTAGAGAAGTCAAAAATTCATGAAATTTCGGAGCGCGGTTATTTTTTTTTGCTGGGTGTACTCTGAGTATCGAAAAAAGAATAGCTTAAAAAAGCGTATTAAACAACAGTGGCATCAATAGCCTTTTAATTTTTGTTGCTTGCTGTGCGTAGGGAAAAGAAGAAGAATAACAAGACCTAGCTAAGAAAAAGAATATTGAAAACCCAAAAAAAAATTAGGTGGCTCGAATGTCTCCGGCTATGCCGTGTCTTACATTGCTTTTGTGCACTGCTTCATTGTAAATCATACAACTGAATGTCGAAAGCTCTTAAACGCAGAACACATTTTTATGTGTATTAACTCTATTTAGTGTGTGCGACATACTCAATAAATGCAGATAGATCGACGAGCCATTCGGATCACTAATGCACATATTCTAATAAAAAGAGTAGATAAAGTATGAGGAAAATTGGGTTGTCGTGCTTTTTTTATTAGAAAGTTAGTCTTTGCTCAGAGTTATTAAGAACATAACATAGTCTCTAGAAAAATAAGTCTATCTGAATTGTAAAAAGGAATGTATTCCCCAATACGGAAATATTAATTAAAAAAATATGGATTTATTCTGCTGAATCAATTTTAAAACCTAGGTGGTGGTACTTGTACAAAACCCTCTTTCGGGTGGTTTTAAAATCTCTGGTATAGTATACGTGGCATCTTATTTTTAGAAAAGCTATTGGAAATAGCAATCTCGTATAAATTACACTAGTCGACACGACTTTTCCGCTGTCTCCAAAAATGACTTTTTCTGATAGATTTGGATGTTTAAAAATTTTGAAGAATGTTTTTTTTTTTTTCATGGAGTAGTTTTTTTTTAAAGAATTTTTTAAAAATCTGGTATTTTTTGTCATAGGTAGTGCTTATATTTTTCACATAACTCTCGTTTCATACAACTGGTTGTATTGAACTTTGCAGTTAAAAAATGCTGATAAATGCAGCTATAAATCCGACTCAGACACTTTGTAGCAGAAACTTAACGTCTGGCAGATATTAAGCTTCCAAATTGAAATTTCGTCATTTTTTTCGGTATTTTTTACCCGAAATTTTGACTTTGAAACTTCTGGAAAAATCGAAAAAAAAATAAATGAATGCCTTGATTTTTGGTTTTAGATAGACACATTAATTACGCGTCGTTTAAGGTATCGCTTATAAAAATATAAAATCAAACGGCTAAGTTATAGCCGTTTGACCAAAACGACCCAAATCTCATTTTATCTGAAAAAATACCGTCCGATACGTTTTTGGTCCAACTTCCAAAATGGGATTGCAAAAAACAAAAAGGACCTGTAATTTTGGTTTTACCGAGTCTTAGGTATTTATATATATCGGATATATATCCTACCTGGTCATATTTATTTGGGGTGTAAATGTTGTGGACAGTTTTATTCCTTATTCCTTATACCTAAGCCTTGGTGAGGATAAATATACATAAATACCTGTTAGGGTCAAATGTTGACCTTTTTCCTTCACAGGTGCTGGTTCCGCAGATATTTGACCTTTCTTCTTCAAGCTATTCATAATAAACTCTGTACCTATAGTATCCCTGCCTCAGTGTAGTTCTGACTTCCAGCAGAATACGATCGTGTGTTTTCGAAAAACACCACTTGTTTCTAATTGAAATGGACAACTCAAGCCGGTCAACTTCATGTGCTGGCCCCCAAATTCGAAAACTACTAAAAGATGGTGGATTTGAAAATATTTTATCTACGAATGAAAAAGCAGCCTGGAACTCGTTCCGACTGGTTACAACAAATTTTCTTGGTAACAGAAAGATGATTACGTTAATATCGTTCAAGACCTACTTAAGAATTATGAACAAATTGGAGCCAACATTTCAGTCAAAATCCATTTCCTGCACTCCCACTTAGACTTTTTCCGCCAAACCTTGGGGATGTTAGTGATGAACACGGAGAGAGATTTCACCAACAATTAAAAGCTATGGAACGACGGTATCTAGGTGTTTGGAATGAGAATATGTTGGGCGACTATGTGTGGACTCTCATAAAAGAATCTGACTTAAATGACAAAAGAAGACAGACAAACCATTTTAAAAATAGTAACAAGCAATAACAATAAAAATATTTAAGTATCATAACACTTAAATAAATTCAAGTATTTTTCGGTATTTTTTCCGATAAAATGAGATTTGGGTCGTTTTGTCAAACGGTTATAACTTAGCCGTTTGATTTTATATTTTTATAAGCGATACCTTAAACGACGCGTAATTAATGTGTCTATCTAAAACCAAAAATCAAGGCATTCATTTATTTTTTTTTTTTCGATTTTTCCAGAAGTTTCAAAGTCAAAATTTCGGGTAAAAAATACCGAAAAAAATGACGAAATTTCAATTTGGAAGCTTAATATCTACCAGACGTTAAGTTTCTGCTACAAAGTGTCTGAGTCGGATTTATAGCTGCATTTATCAGCATTTTTTAACTGTAAAGTTCAATACAACCAGTTGTATGAAACGAGAGCTATGTGAAAAATAGAAGCACTATCTATGACAAAAAATACCAGATTTTTTTAAAATTCTTAAAAAAAAAACTACTTAGCCATGAAAAAAAAACCATAATTCTTAAAAAAATTTTAAATCTCCCAATCTATTAGAAAAAATCATTTTTGGAGACAGCGGAAAAAAAAAGTTGAAATTTGTCGAGTAGTGTTATATAAATGACTTTTTCTGATAGATTTAGATGTTTACAAAATTTTAAAGAATATTTTTTTTCCAAGCTTAGTTTTTTTTAAAGAATTTTTTAAAAATGTTGTATTTGGTTTTTTTTTAAAGAATTTTAAAAAATAAAAATTTTTATTTAAAGAATTATGGGTTTTTTCCAGGTTTAGTTTTTTTAAAGAATTTTTTAAAAATTTGGTATTTTTAAAAATTCTTTAAAAAAATTTCAAATCTCCAAATCTATCAGAAAAAGTTAAATTTTCTCGAGTAGTGTTATCATTCCCTATGATTTTTGGTCGGATACATAGGGCGTGAAAATTTTGAGAAAATC
This sequence comes from Drosophila affinis, assembly GCA_037356375.1. Classification (NCBI taxonomy): domain Eukaryota; kingdom Metazoa; phylum Arthropoda; class Insecta; order Diptera; family Drosophilidae; genus Drosophila; species Drosophila affinis. The sequence goes on from JAZHFB010000003.1 coordinate 23,232,622, forward strand.
ATAGAGTTAGGCAGGCCTCTGAGAGCTGGGCTTCAAATAGGACACAAGAGCGGTCAGACCGACATTTCATTATCGACTTCGCTAATGATGCTGATTAAAAATATATTTATATGCTTCCTCGCTGTTACATAAGTACATATAATATCAACACGAATCTAATATAACGATATTACTCTTTGCACCGTGATAAATAATAAAAATTTTTAAATAATCGGGGATGCCACAGAAATCTTTCTAGAAAGTGAAAACCTCGAAAATACTGTAGGTGCCTGCAAAATTCCTGCAAAATTCTTTAAAAAAACTAAACCTGGAAAAAATGTCTGGAGCTTTTAATTCCAGTTACAATTTATTTTAAGTGAATTGGATGAATTGAATTCAGACGGATAGTTGCGCTCGACGTAGGTGAGTTCAAGACGCTCTAGTTTAAGAAATATGTATATGTATTGTAATATTTTAATGTAAATATGTATTAATTTTTTAAACAAATTTGACAATATTCCCCTTAATATAGGCAACTGTCTTTTCTGAAAAGCTTTTTTCTAAACACATATGTTACTTCCAAAAGTTAGAAATTTAGTAGAATCAAGTATAGAGTTGTCAAAAGATTTGTTTTTAAAATAGAAATTCAACAACACCATAAATGGTAAAGAAAGTCCAAGGCATGATATTCGATAAATGCCGAATCAAGCTGCGAGAGATTGATAAGGCCCTAAACATTTCTTGTGAACGTGTTTTTAACCTTTTACATAAGCATTTAAATATGACTAAACTTTCATAAAACTGCGATTACTCTCAATGTAAAAACCGCTCGGTCATTTCGAAGGAGAGTTTATAATTTTTGTCGAAGAAACTTAACAACCATACACCAAGGTCAAAGAAGTAGATTTGAACCGGAGAAATGGTGCCAAAAAAGGCAGACTGGCTTGTCGGTCAATAAGGTGATGGAAACGATGTTCTGGGGTTCCCGATGGTTAATTCATGGGGACTTCCTAGAAAAAAAACAGAACAATTGCTGGAGAGTGCAATTCCAACCTGTTGGGATGATTCGATTGAAAACTGAAGAAAAATAAGCTGCACAGTGCACAGCTAAAATTTATGAGAATCGGGACAAGTTCTATTTTATGGAAGGCATTCAACAATTGAACGATTTTTTGACTAAGTCCATATGTCTAAAATGAGATATTCCAAAAAAACAATATTAGAAAAAAACCGTGTTTTCTTTGGTAGGCTGACGAATTCATCATTATTCTAAAGGTCTGCAAAACACCACTTCGCTGCGTCCATGAAATCCCCGCGCGAACTGAATTTTTTATTGATGAGCTTTCTTTGATTAGGGAATAGTCCTAGGGAGCCAAATCTGGCAAATTAGGTGGTTGGGGAAGCCATTTTAGCCATAAATCGTTTAATTTAGCCATGTGCTCGTTTTCGTGTTTTTGCTCCGTAGTCAGCATTTGCGGCACCCAGCGGCAGGATAACTTTTATTTGACACTGCCCTGTGTAACCTCATTAGATGGCCTGCCGCTGCGGCATAGGGGTTTCGGCATCGTGAAGCTATCGAAACCAATATTTCACACAGTAATCTAAAATAGCATTGGCCCCATAATTTTTATCCAATTATCCAGTTTTACCTCTACAAAAAAGGTTTCAGTCTTCTTGTTCCATACTCAACATGATATGCCAAACACGTCAACAACAATCAGCTGTCCAACAAAGCTAAGGGCTCTATCATAACCTTTTTTGCGATAGTACCGCACTCTGGCGATCAAGGAGGTTACTTTTCACCTTACATATATAATTGTATTTCTAAGAAGCTTTTTGAGTAAAGACCATTACCTGTTTCGGATCCAGCGGTTGCACCGGTTAGAACGTTTCTCTGCACCTCCTGATTACTCTGGTTGTCATCGGAGTCTGACTCAGCATCATTAAAAGTAAAATCATTATCGCTTTCATCATCCTGGAGACCATCTTCATTTCGTTGATTTTTTATCAAATCATCCTCTTGTGTATGAGAATTGGCTTCCCGATTTATAGCTTCTTCCGATTCTGAAGCATCGCGAATTGCTAAAGTAATTATTATTATCGTAAATTAAATTAAAATAAGATATCAAATAAGAACTCACTTTCCATTGCGACAACGTCGTAATTTTGCTGGATATTATAACTAGTACTTTGATCGTTTGCAGCATCGTGTCCCAATAATTGCTCGGAAAGGGGCTCTACATTCGAAGGTGCTAACGGGTCTACGCTAAATAAATCATCCGAGTTCTATAAAAAAAAGTACATTAGTGATAAGCAGCCTTCATTGAAAATGTGCGATATACCTACATCTAGGTTTGATGATGACATAGTAAAAGGAGCTGTAGGCCTCACAACACCTAGTCGTACTGGAGCAATTAGAGCTTCAGAAACCTCACATAGCTCTTCAATAGATATTCTGCGCAACGTCTGAAAAACTTTCACACAGCTTTGAACATATTTATTGCACGCAGTATGTGGTTTTCGTTTTTCTGGATTTTGTTGTTTTTCTAAATTAAAAATTACGAATACACGAGCAACGGAGCGAACAAAGCGCCGTGCAACTTCCTCAGCCTCCTTACATCGATTACTAACACCAACGTTTTGTAGCTCGCGTACTAATGTTAGGAGCAAAGTGTCAAGATGGTCGCCTGTGCATTTTACAATTAAACTGTAAGTAAACTTGTCCAGAAGTGTAGAACCATGCTGGGTCTGAATAAACGTGTTGAACCTATCCAGACTAGGACTTTCCGAAATGTTGCTCGCAGAATTATATATATTTACATCGTTTTTTTCAGCTCCACTCATTATCATGCAGCGTACTGCATTCCAGTCAATTAAGAGCCGTTCAATTGCTTTTCTTGCAAATTTTGGTGGTTCGAGATCATGGTCTGGCATTTCACTATCTACGTCTAGCGAGGATGACTTTCGATTCGATATAACTGTGTTGTTCCCATTCGTGCTCCCCGTAGTATTTCCGACATTGCGAACTCTAACATTAAAACGGTATTGTCTTTGCTCCACTATTTGTCTACCCACAGTTTGTATCAGAAATAGTAAAATAGATTCTCCTTTAGAGTTGAATTTCGTGACCAAATCGGTACAAGAAACTAGTTTGCAGAGCAAAGCAAATCTCTTTGTGAGATTACCAGCGATAAGTGCCTTGCACTTGCATTTTTCCCAGCAATCGCAATACGCTGTCGGTGCTGTGCGTTTTAATTTACAATCATGGCCTTTGTGGCACACTCGAGCACACTCTGTACAGCAGCATAATGATCCAGTCAGACCTCATGTTTTACATTCGAATATGTTTTGGTTTATATGATCAGCCCCTGTCCAAGTAAATGAGCACGTATCATTGTAACATATCACATGTAATGGTGATTGATCCGCTGGAGAGCCGTTGGGAAAGATCATAGATTCCTTAACCTGAGAATCTTGATCAGCAACCATGAGTATTGTATTTAAAATGATAATTCCTGCTTCATAGGCACGACATGAAACGGATAACATAAAAGGAGTTTGACCTTGCGCATCTTTGGTACTTAGCATCTGGTAGAGGTAAGGTCGCAATGCAGGACTGGCGCACATTTGTTGCAGAATCAAGAGTGCATGCTCACGGCGTTGTGACAGATCGAATGTGTAGTTTGGGGATCCTAACTTAATGCTTGATAAAATGGAACTCTGGCTAGAGGACGGAATTACTTTGGATATATCTTCAATGCTGTCTGCGATATTTTGCGATGAGACCCCGCTTAGATTGCTAGCTGAAGACGCTTCTGCTGGCCATGGAATATAAGAATGGTCTTCGTTTCCGCTGGCCGTTGGGTGACCACCTTGATCAGGTTGATCAGTATTAATCAGGCGTTGCATCATATCCCGCAAATTTATACGATTGTCTCTGGCACCAGACGCGCTTACTGCAGCCGTCATCGTTGCGAAACTAGCGCTTTCACTGGTAGTAGCCGCATTCGATCCAAAAGCATTACCGCTGACATATGCTGGCGCATTCGCGGATGGACTAGAACGTATGACCGAGAGCCCAGCCGACAGTGTCTTTTTATCAGAGCTACTACTAGAAGAAGAGTCTGCATGCAAATCCTTGTTGGAGTTTGGCCCACACATAATAACGCATGCATGGAGTATGTTACGAGCTCCATCACAGCGCTCTTCGACAACTAAAGCAGTGTCAGTGTGGTCTTCCTTCTCGAGGCGTGTTAGAGCAGCGAAGCTATTTTTTATATCACAACGTAGTATATGCGGCATGAGTTTTTGTCTGTCAAAAAGCAAAGCAGTCATACACACTTTCGATTTGAGGTTTAACCCAGAAATCATAGCCGGAATAGGAAATTGGCAGTTTTGCTCCTGCTTACTGTTGTACAAGTTGTACAAACTGTAATGTATTTTGCCAAGTACCTTTTTGATGACGTGAATTCCTCTCATATCAACAGCTATCAACAGAACACTTGAGTTCGGCACTGTATACAGACTAAAGGGTAAGGTAAGCCATCTAAGCACTCGTTTCGCTCGCGCTATCCCCCGTAAGTAATCATAAAATTTCGGTCAGAGACGATGATGACGCTCACGACGACCTAAAACTATTTTATGTAATAGAGAGAATTAGAATTACTGAATTTTTTAACTTACTGTGTTAATACATTGGTATATGTGCGGAGTTGGCGCATTTGGAGGGGAATTCCACTCAGTTTACATAACATTCTCATGAAAAAAAAAAAATCAAAACACTTTATACCCTTTTTACATTAGGCTGCATCGTTGGATTTTTTCGAACATGCGACAATGATGCCCATAGGAGCCCTGTGGATAGAAGAGGGCAATCATGCGAGCCGCATGATACAACATGCGCTGCAACATTAGCAAGTGTTACCGTAAGTTTGTCGAGTATTTTTACAAAATACGGAAATTATTCGAGGTTTCGACGCGGTATCGTGGTATTTTTGTCGAATCAAACAATAAGGTAAATTTAAAGTTGAGCGGCCAAAACATTCCTGAACATTTCAATTAAAATAATCGCAAGCAATAAAATGGTAACATAAAGACTTGCAAGGTCCTTTGGGATGCGCTGATTTCAACTTTAAAAGTGTCACTTGAAAATTTAAGTCAGCACAAAATTTTTGTTCGGTGGAGCCATTGATAGCTTCACTTACATCGGACTCCTCCTTAACAAGCTCCATAAACAATTTGGTGCTCGTAGTGAAACTCCCAAATGCACCGTTTTCCACATTTAAAAATAAATTACTCATTATTTGGGTAATTTCTTTTAATTTCAACAAAAATGCGTGTGCTCTCTTCTTGTTATTAAATCCCTTTGTTTACGTTTGTAGGCCGAACGGCTGACAAAATAATGCGGAAATGATGCGGCTTAAGTGTAAACGCCTCGCATAATTTTTCCGCACCTTCGACAATCATCCGGTAGTGTAAGAAGGCTATTACGTGCAAGAAAGAAGCACTACCTCTGAAAAAAAGATGGAAAAAAATACCAGATAAAAAAAAATTGTTAAACAGAAACTACACCTTGAAAAAAAAAAATCATAATTGCTTAAGCATTAATAAATCCCCAAATCTTTTAGAAAAAGTCAGGTTGGTTCGCAAAAGAAGATATTAGGTTTTTGTTTTTATATCTACATATGTCGGTGGTCCCGTGGAGTTACCTTTAACGGCCCGTATTTTCAAGCAAAAGCAACGTGTTTCGGTAAGCCCGTTTTATTCTGTCCAAAAGAATGCTTAATTAAATAACCTCTCATACAATGCAACTGTTCTTACCGCAGTATGTCCTCCTGCTTCAACCACGCGACAATGAAAAAAAAAGCTTAAAACTATGGCGCCAAATCGTGGCGTCTAAAATATGCCCGTACATTGCAGAGCTCATAATCCATTTCTACATACTAGACTAAATACTAAATATACTAAATCTGCCTATCGCTATCGACTATCGACCGGCGACATCCCCGACCCCGTGAAGAACCGCTTCACTCAAATCCAAAACCGCAAGTTTGCAGACGGGTCGAATCATAGTCCTGAATAGGCCGCTGTCATTCACGCGTACACTTGCGCGTCTGACGACTCCATCAACTCCTTTGTAGATTTCTTCCACGATGCCCTTACGCCACTCTCTTCGGGGCAGGGCTGGATCGCAGACGAAAACCACATCACCCTGGCGAATCGGCTCCGTTCTCCTACACCATTTCTCTCGGCGCAGAAGTGTAGGCAGGTACTCCAAAGTCCACCTCTTCCAGAAACGGTCCCTCACTAGTCGCGCTATACGCCACTGCTTGCGTGTAGCGCACTCCTTGGGCAGCTCCACATCTTCGCCAGGCGTGTCCGGCAGGTTAGCTACTCCTCTGAGCAGATCATTTGGCGTCAAGGGGGCTTCCTGGTCCGCATCCACCGGCAAGTGGGTAAGTGGACGCGAATTTACGATGTTCTCCGCCTCGATCAGGAAGCTCACCAGTACGTGATCCCTCTGCGCCACCTCCTTCAATGTGTGGCGCAGGACCCTCTTGACGCACTGCACCATTCGTTCCCAGACTCCTCCTTCAGACGGATTCACGGGGCAATTGAATACCCACTCGATGCCTCTGCCTGAGAGCTCACCCTGAATCCTTTCCATCTCGAATACATCGCCAAATCGTCTGGCTTCCCTGTCAGCTCCTACGAAGTTCTTGCCGTTGTCGCTGCGCAGTCTATGTACTGGCCCTCGACAGGAGTCCGTCGACAGGTCATGCGCTAATTCCAGATGTATCGCCCTGGTCGTTAAGCACGTGAACAGGGCGACCCATCGCTTCTCCTTGTGGCGCGAAACTGTCACCAACAGTGGTCCAAGGTAATCCAATCCAGTATTTTTGAAAGGCCAAACATTGGCTTCCAGACGATCCCCTGGCAGGGGTCCCATTATTGGTGGCGCTGGCTCCGCCCGTAGCAACTTGCACATGTTGCATGCTGAGATCACCTTCCGTAGTACACGTCTCAGCTTCGTAATCCAAAACCTCGTTCGGATCTCCGTAATCGTAGCATCCACATTCTGATGCTTCATCTTCGCGTGGAAATGCTGCACAATCATTTCCGTAAGACTGTGCCTGTGTGACTGGATTATAGGCCTCCTCGCACTGTATGGTATACATAATGCGGCATCAATTCTGCCGTAAACTCGCAGAATTCCATGGTCATCAATGTATGGCGCCAGACCTCGAATGTCGCTTCCATTGGCGACCATCTTGCAATCTTCTGTCGACCGCATCTTGCTTGGAAACGCCTCACGTTGTGCCTGTCTGACCAACAGGTTCTCCGGGGCCTCACACTCTGCTGCAGTGAGACCGTACTTCTCGAGATCGCTTCTTTGTCCACGGCACCAGCGCGTGAACCGTAACACCCAGGCCGTAGTTCTGAGTAGCCGAGTATAGCTCGAGAATCTCTGAAATGAAATGCAAAAGTCGTTCGCTCCAACCAACGAAAACGCACTTGGCATCTCCTCATCGTCGTTACCATCCAGATCTCGTTCATATCCGTATTCAGGCTGTGGCCAGCTGCCCGCTGGCTGCCTCAAAAATGCTGGTCCACCCAGCCAACGTGACTTCTGAACGAGGTCCACGTGGCATTGCGAACGCGTTCCTTCATCCGCCGCATTGTCCGCTGTTGGCACCCATCTCCATTGGGATACCTTTGTCGACTCCAAGACCTCCGCCACCCGATTGCCGACAAATTGCTTATACCGGCGGTGGGTGCTGCCAATCCATTTAAGCACTGTCTTGGAGTCTGTCCATAACACGATCTCCCTGATGGCCACACTGTGTTCCTTTTTAACAGTGTTCATCAGCCTGGTTCCAAGAACTGCTGCCTGCAGCTCCAACCGTGGGATTGACATTGTTCTCATCGGCGCGCACTTCGTTTTACCACATACGAAGCTCACCAACACGTCGTCATCTTCATAGGTGACCCTCCAGTAGGCCACTGCCGCGAATGCAGACTGACTTGCGTCCACGAAGACCTGCATCTCTAAGGCTCGCACACGTCCACGCCCAAAGTAATGGCGAGGACATAGGAACTGTTCCACGGCATCCATTTGTTTGCGCCAGTTCATAAAGGCTATGTATAACTCATCTGGTAGTGGTTCATCCCACTGGATCTTCTGCCTCCAAATCTCTCGTAGCAGCAACTTCGCTGTTATCATGAGGCAACACAAGAATCCCAGAGGATCGAACGTTGACATGACCAAGCTCAAATACTCCCTCTTGGTAGGGACTCGACTGCCATTCAATACGCTGCTTGGAACTCGATGAAACTTTACATCAAACTTGAAGTCATCCGTGGCTGCTTGCCAACACATTCCCAGAATCTTCTGTGCTGACTCACCCCATCCGACGCTCGCACTTCGTCCTGGGGGGCCCAATGCAGTCTCCACAATAGGTGAGCTGGATGCGAACCGGCATAACTCAAATCCAGCGTTCGCGTGTATATCCTTCACTCGGGTAGATACGCTGATGGCTTCGCTCTCGGTAGCAAAGCTGTCCACATAGTCATCCACAAAATGACAATCGATGATGGCCTGAACTGCTCTTGGATCCGTATGCCGAAACTGTTCAGCATTCACAGTCTTCACGTAATGCGCAGCGCTTGGCGAGCAGGCTGCTCCAAATGTCATAACAATCATCTCGGAGACGTCAGGATCCCTTTTATCGTCGCCTTCTCTCCACAGAAAACGCTGAGAACATCTATCTTCGGGTCGGATTAGAACTTGATGGAACATCTCCTTGATGTCACCGCAGACTCCGACGGCACCTTCTCTAAAATGGAAGAAAACCACTGGCAAGGGTTTATAATGTTGAGGCCCTTTGGCCAACGCCGAGTTTAGTGATGTTCCTCCAACTTTGGCTGCAGCGTCAAAGACCAGTCGAATCTTGCCCGGCTTGTTCGGGTTTTCGACTCCAAAATGTGGCAGATACCAAAGCCTGTCGCTTTTCTCTGCGACCTCGTTAGGCTTCAACCGTCGTACGTATCCCTTAGATACGTAATCACTGATGATCCTTGCGTATTCCTGCGCGAACTTCCCGTTGCGCTTCATCTTTTTCTCGACGTTGACCAACCGCTTGTACGCCATATCATAGCTTCGTGGCAGCACAATGTTGTCCTTCTTCCATAGTAATCCTGTCTGGAAACGCTGGCCCAATTTCACCGTGGTATCTTCGAGTATCTTCTGGGCCCGCACGTCGTCGCTGCCTGAAACTGGTTGCGCGAGCTTCACACCAAAGTTTTCGACATCAAAGTAGTCTTCCACCATCTTTTGCATAGTGTCATCCAATGATACGGCTAGGAGGCAAGACCTCGGTGAAGGCGTAGTTAACTGTCCACTTACCGGCCCAAAGACAGCCCAGCCCAGCTCGGTTGCGGCCGCATACGGTCCCTCTCTGGCAAACCGCCTTGTCTTAAGTGGAAATCCCTAGTGTCCATGATCCAGGCCAATGAGCAATTTCGGCACCGCGTTACTGTAGGGCCTCATTGGCATGCGCGCACCCTTATGCACGCCTTGGACATCTTGTCGGTCTAGAGTCTGCATCGGCAGGCTCAGATTCGAAATGGCATACACGTTTCGCAATGCGTGGCGTATAGGCTAGCCTGCTCCACTTATTTGCAGGTTTACCACGTTGGTAGATTCCCTGGTGGATCTACCTCCAAACCACTGAATATCCAGATGTCGACGCTCACCTTGCACGCCCAGATCTTTCCTAACATCGAAGTCGATCATCGTGACGGATGAACCTTCATCCAGCAGTGCGTACGTATCCACCCGTCGGCCTGCTCCGTACAGCGTTACTGGCAGTATACGGAACAGAAGGCGACCTCGTTTTGCGTCGACACAATTTAAAATCCTCTCAATGGGCGCATCCGCTGCCTGCGGTGCACCTCTGTCCAGGCTTTGTGTAGAAACTGCTGACTGCTGGTTTCGCTGCCTGTATCTTCTGTCATCGCCTTGCTGCGACGACCTTCTGTGTTCGCTGTCCGCGCCATGTAGAAGACGGTTGTGCCTCTTCCGGCATCCGTTGAATTGACACTCACCATGCGTATTGCAGGATCTAGTCATGTGCCCGCTTTGTAAGCATGCAAAGCATAGTCGATGCCTCCTCACATGCCTCCACCTGTCTGGTTGTGAAGCTCCGTTGAAATCTCTGCAGTCCTCAACAGCATGTTGTCCTCCACAGATTGGACAACCTCTGAGACGGCTGTCTGTCTGCTCGTCTCGGTCTTGGTCGATGCTTGCATGTAGCAATCGACGTCTTGGTTCCTTCCCATCAACATCCATGATCGTGCACACCACATTGGCGTACTCTGTCAGCCACGCACTAAAATGGGCTATGGTTGGGAAAGGCATAATCGTCGCAGCATGCCTTGCCCACTCCACTCGTTTGCTTGTCGGGAGTTTGGACACAAGGTCTTCCATTAGGGTTGAGTTTCCCAAATGCTGATCTGCCTTCGCTGACTGCAAGAAGGCAGTGAGATTACTCAAACGGGTTGCGAAGGGAACAATCTTCCCCAGATTGTGCTCCGTAATAGGAGACACCTCTCGTATTCCGTTCAGCTGACTGCGTATAAGTTGTTCCGGTCGGCCATATCTAAAGCGCAGCTGATCCATAACAGCACTGACGTTACTTGGATGTATCAGTAGCGACTTGACGGTCTCACGAGCTTCATCCTTCAGCGCCTTCAGCAAGCGCTGGTTATTCTCCAGATCCGTACAGTTATACGCTTGAGTTGTCTCAGTATATGCACAAAGGAAGATTGGCCAATCCTCAGGCTGACCTCCAAATACTGGCAAATCGGGAAGCTTGCGTGGCATATAGTTCCACTGCTTCCATTCGGTGTATTCCAGGCGTAGGATCCAGCTTGTGGTGTCGGTGTTATGACGTTGTAGATGCCGACACCCGGTGGCATAATTCCCTGCGCTGTCTGCGCGGTACTAGTGGCGCAAAATGGCGTCACACAACTGCTACTTGTAAGCAGTGCCGGTCCGTTATAAAATGGCGGCTGCAAACATGCTGTACTGTTCACTCCGACCCCGTTATGTGTGAGCGGATCGCCACTCAATGACAATGGCGGGCCGCTCGAAAATGGCGGCTGTACAACTGCTGCACTGCTCACATCATTGCGGGCTCTTACCCCATCCAGCTCCCTTTCCAACGCTGCAATTCTCTCCAAGAGATCCAGCATTGAAGATGGATTGCTCTGTCCTGGTACTGATACTCCAGCTGTGGTCGTAATACTTACAGACTCGGAAGCTGCCTGGCTGTGACTCAGCATGGCCGACGTGGCTGTTACATTCGGTGCCGGCAGCATGTTTGCTGCACCACTACTTCCAGGTTGTGGCGTCGCACTTGTTGTTGTAGGCGTCACTCGCCCCTCGATCAATCGGGCACTCCGTCTGGGGGAATGTTGCATCCTTCTATTCTGCCCAGACTTTGCTAATCAACGCTGCCTGCGTTTACTTTGAGTCGCTGTCTGCGGCTCGTTCAATCGACGCCGTCTGCGTCTGCTCTAGGTCGCTGCCTGCGGCCTGTCCAATCTCAACGCTGTCCGCGTTCCTGGCAACTCTCTAACTGGAGGTGGCTGCCTGCCTGTGCTCCAGTGGAAATTGCCCTTGCAGTCGTCTTGCCTAGGACTGCGAATAAAAGATCATGTCGGTGGTCCCGTGGAGTTACCTTTAACGGCCCGTATTTTCAAGCCAAACCAACGTGTTTCGGTAAGCCCGTTTTATTCTGTCCAAAAGAATGCTTAATTAAAAAACCTCTCATACAATGCAACTGTTCTTACCGCAGTATGTCCTCCTGCTTCAACCACGCGACAATGAAAAAGAAAGCTTAAAACTATGGCGCCAAATCGTGGCGTCTAAAATATGCCCGTACATTGCAGAGCTCATAATCCATACATTTCTACATACTAGACTAAATACTAAATATACTAAATCTGCCTATCGCTATCGACTATCGACCGGCGACAACATATATACATATACAGATTATATTTCAAAATAAGTGTCAACCATAGTGGTCCCAGCTATGCGGTGACTGCAGCATCAAAGCAATTAGCACCTTTGCTTTGTATGACACATCCAAGCCTCTGCCATGCGTCCCTCGGTTAAAGGTGAACCGCTCATCAAAATATATTTGAAGGATGCTATACCCGCTAATCGTTCGATCTCTTTCGTAGTGATCAGACGCGTTCCTGTTTTGAGCTTATTCTACATAAACAGCCGGTGATCTTTAAACAGCAATACGATCAGCTGCTAGCCATGGAGTCTCAATTTAGTGGCTTATAACTACTATCCCAGGCGCAAAAAAATTAATCCGCTGGATCTGCAAGTGCCAACTGTCCCTCAGCCAGCCGATGCTTTTGTCGTTACTCCAAAAGCAACGACAAGCACCTCGGAGAGCATGCAGCCAGAATCTTCTGTGTCAAGCAACGACAAGCTTTTGTTTCACGTCTGGTTTCTTACTACTGAACTGATGATGTGACTGCTTGTATGCAAAGCTAAATAAAAGCTGTCGGTTTAAAATTCGAGAAGTTTAACCTGGGATATAGCGTCCCTTAACATAAGCGTCTGCCCAAATCACTTCGATAACGTTTGCACTGCCAAATTTTGGCCGATTATTGGTGGTGAGAAAGTATAAGGCTAAAAAAAGAGCAGACCCCCACAACCCTCACTACCAATCAATCACTACCATGTGTCTGCTGCTTTCGTAAGGCCGAGCTTGCGAAGCTTATTAACCTTGTTTGTAAGGGGCGGATCACCAGTTATTCTCAGTGCCCAGCCAGTCAAATCAAACCATCGACCTATGGGTTCCACTTCACTCACTTCAGTTTATTTGCCGTAATATGTAGTAACTAATGTTCTAACTAATGTCTTCAGTAATACGTGGTACGAACGATCGTAACGGGGGTGGGAGTGTAACTGCCAAACTCCCGCTCAAGCTAGTGGCCGCCTGAGCGCCGGTCGGCTCTCCCGAGTGCCGTGTGCAAGAGCGCGAGAGAGCGAGCGAGCCACAGTGCGCTGCAGAAGTTTGCCGCTGCTCTCAACATCCTCCCCTTGCAGAAGCCCTTGCAGGATTGCAAAACTTGCTATGGCTGCGTGCACGCCCCGGAGACTATCCATCCAAACACGGTGCTCTGGGCCACTGGAAGCCCATCTTCCCGTGCCAGGAGCCCGGGTTGGAGCACCTTCGGGTACACGTCTGCTCCCAGGATGAGCGAGATGGTGGCAGGCCTATGAAACTGCTCGTCGGCGAGCTGGAGATCGCCAAATCGGGAACGCACGGCAGCGCTCAGCTCTCGGATCGGCGTGCGGATGCGCAAACGCGGCTCGACCTTGAGCAAAAGTTCCAATCGGAACTCACTCGTCTTGGCCCGGATGACAGCGTTGCGCACCTTCTCGTCCCCGACGTGGGTAGTCGTCAACTTGAAGGCGTTGGCCAACGATTCGTCAACGCAGCTCACAGGGGTGCACGGGTCAATGAGCGCCGCCGTCTCGAAGGCTTTGGAACCCGTATCCAGGACCATCAGCGCCGTTGGAAGGAGGTTGAGGCTCCGAAGCTGTAGAAGCGAGTCCCTGCCATGGGTAGGCTCACGGGAAGTCGAGGGCGGCGCTCAACTCGGGATGCTGGAGCTGAAGGCGACGGTGCTGGGGTCCGTTCAGAGGGGCGGCTGGCGGGGCGCCGAGAGCGGCGCTCCGTCCGAGCTGCTGACCCTGAAGGCGACGGAGCTGGAGTCCTTGCAGCAGGGCGGCTGGCGGGGCGCCGAGGGCGGCGTTCCGCTCGAGATGCTTGCTCCTCAAGCGGAGGAAATGATGGCAGGTTCGAAGAGGATGCACTCCTGGCTCCAGACTCGGCACCAGTAGGAGTTAAGAACGCGAGCGCGCCGGCTCTCCATGATGCGGTCGGCGCGGGAACGTGGAGCCATGTCTGGATGGATGAAAACTAGGAGAGGATAGAAAAAACGAAGAGTATTAGCATGGAGTGGGTAACGGATAAGAAAAAAAACAAACACAACACACAGTCATGTTATGGTTGGACGGAACTACGGGGTTCTATTGGCAGAAGAACGACCTTAACAACAGGTCTTTTGAGGACTCCGCGAGCAGTAAGGATGTCCACCACACGGACCTTATCGTCGGCTCTGACAACGACCATAGCGCCCACCTGAAGATTTGGCGTAGGCGTCTGCCACTTGGTGCGTTTGTGGAGCTCTTTGAGGTAGTCCTCTTTCTACCTTTGGCAAAACTGCTAATTGAGGGCCTTCAAATGCTGTCATCGATTAATTATCGATTTCATGTCTCCTTTCATTTCGGGCTCGGCTGTAGCCATCAAAGGTCCCCTAATAAGAAAATGTCCGGGGGTGAGGGCTACCAGTTCGGTCGGATCTTCGGACGTAGGCGAGAGCGGCCTGGAATTGAGGCATGCCTCTATTTTCGCGAGCAGCGTGGACAACTCTTCAAACGTGTACTTTCGAATGGACGTGGCCTTATAAAAGAGGGTTTTGAAACTCTTTACCCCGGCCTCTAACAGACCTCCCATATGTGGAGCTCCTGGAGGGATGAAACGCAATGAAACCCGTTGATGGCTATACGCATCCGTCACCGAGTCCTTGAATTCATCTAGAAAGTCACTCGAAAGGGTGGTCGCCGCACCCACGAAAGTTTTTCCGTTGTCGGAATAGATGCGCTGTGGACACCCGCGTCTTGCGACAAATCGAGCGAAAGCCGCGAGGAACTTCTCGGTTGTGAGGTCCAACGTGGCCTCCAAATTGATTGCTTTAGTGGAAAAGCACACGAACACGCACACATACCCCTTGGTAATGAGACACGCTCTCCCGGTAAAATTCCGTATTTCAAACGGGCCCGCGTAGTCTATCCCTGTATGTGTGAACGGTCGGGAAAAAGAAGTCCGCTCCGTTGGAAGGTCTCCAATCATTTGAGTCTGCAACCTGTTTTTATAAATGGTGCATACCTTGCAGGAGTTCACGACCCTCTTCATCAAATTTTGAAGCCTTGGGATCCAATACTTGGATCGAGTAAGACGCACCATTAATCGGCTTCCGCCGTGGGGAGTTATCCGGTGCGTAAATTGAGCGAGAAGGCGATACAGCCGTTAACTGTACGGAAGGACAATCGGATGCCTTTCGTCATATTGCTGAGATTCGGCAACTGCGACACGGCCGCACGCTCTGATAAGTCCGTGTCGGTCTAGGAACGGGTTTAAATTCAGGATAGAACTTGACCTTGGTATTCTCGACGTTGAGTCTCTAGGATAAGAGATCGCTCCGCTTCGGTAAGGTCTCTGCTGGTAAGATGGCCCTCTCGTGCGGTATCTAACTTCCGAAAGCGTCTTACGAAGCGAAGGACATATGCGCGGACTCGCATAGCCCGGTCAAGCTGAGAGAACCGTTCAAGGAACTCTTCGGATGGGCTCGGCGCAAAATGGACCCTTACCGCACTGACCTCCAGAGGCGTAACTGGAGATTCGTCAGATTGTGCTGGTCACTGAGTTCGGGGCTGTCGCAGCCACGCTGGTCCTTGCCACCAGAGTTGGTTAGCAACCAGATCTTCTAACGGTACGCCTCTACTGGCTAAGTCCGCGGCGTTTTGTTCGGACGGAACGTGAGACCACTCCTCTATCTTTGTAGCTTGCGCTATCTTTGTTACCCGGTTTGCTACGAAGGTAGCCCAGTGGCACGCGGGCTTCCTCAGCCAGGCGAGGACTATAGTGGAATCGGTCCAATAACGACAGGCTGTGCGTGCCTCAGGCATATTCGGAAGGACAGCCGTCACCATTTTGGACAGGAGCACGGCACCGCACAGCTCTAATCGGGGGAGCGATACGGTCTTCACAGGGGCGACTCGCGTCTTAGCGGTGAGAAGTTGCACCTCGACGCGATGTCCCACCTCGACGCGCACGTAAATTGCGGCCCCATACGCCTTTTCGGATGCATCGCAGAATCCATGATGCTTGATTTTTACCGATGGTTGCTTACCAATCCATCTTGGAATTCGGATCTGGTTGGGCACGGAGTATTTGTCCAAGAAACGTTGCCAGCGCAGACACATCGCGTTGGGGAGATCCTCGTCCCGTTCCAACTCTTGCAACCATATCTCCTGCATGAAGATTTTGGACCGAACAATGAACGGGGCAAGCCACCCCGCCGGATCGAACAATTTCGCGATTTGGGAAAGTACTGACCGCTTGGTATAGGTTGGCTCTCGCGCTAATTCAGGAGGGACAAAGAAGAATTCGTCTGAGGTCGCCGTCCAGCGAATCCCAAGGGTCTTAGCCGTGCTCTCGGCCTCAATCTCAAGGAAATCGCTATGGAGAAGGTGGTCACTCGGCAAACCAGTTAAAAGGGCCTTGTGATTGGAAGTCCACTTCCTCAGCGGAAAACCTGCAGAACTCAGCGCGGCTTGCAGCTCGCGGATAGCCAACTGAGCCTCCCTTGTGGAATCTGCCCCGGCTAGTATGTCGTCGACATACATAGAAGTCCGAATGATCTTACTTGCTCTAGGGAACCGGGACTGGACGTCGTCTGCCAGTTGTTGCAAGACCCGGATGGCAAGGAAGGGAGCACAGTTGACAGTCGTAATCGCGAATTTCTCCGGATTTCGCGGATACGCTGGAAAGGAGTGTGGTTCGGATCCACCCAAATTTGCTGATACATTTTGGTGATGTCGGCATTGAACATGAACCGGAAATACCGCCACCTCAGGATCTGCAGGGTTAAGTCCGATTGTAGGACCGGACCAGCATGCAGCAGATCGTAGAGCTTAAGTACGGCGTGGTGCGGGAGGTAATAATCGGGGGAATCATGATCCGGAGGCACCTCGGTCATGTGATCGAGTGCTAAGAAGTCCCGGATCACGGCGTCGTACTGCTCTTGTAACTGAAAGTCTCTCAACAAACGGGTTTCGTTTCTCAGAAACTGAGCCAGCGCAATCGATCTGGAATACCCCAGACTTGACCCGGGATAGTTCAGGTCGCGGAACGGTAAAGTGACTACGTAATTCCCGAAGGCGGTTCTCGTAGTGGATCGCAGGAAGTTGCTCTCGCAGTTGGAATCGGACTCGCTCACCATTTTAGTAGGTACGTTCTCCACTTCCCAAAAACTTGTGAGGAGTTCCTCTAAGGGGGATTCAAGTGTGGCGTTCACTTGTGTGAAGAACGACGAGATATGGCCTTGTGCCGTATTGGATACGGGGCCGGTAAGGACCCATCCGAAAATGGTCTCCTGTCCGAGGAAGGATCCACAGATGTTGGTCTGTGTGCCAATTGTGGCGGATGGATGGAAGGAGGTCGGCTCCGATCAGGACGTCTACCTGCGAGCATTCGTAGAATTTCGGATCAGCCCACGGCAGGTCCTGCAAGTCTCGCAACGAATCCTGCGGGATCGGATGGGACGGAAAGTTGCCTGCCAGTTCCGGAAGAACATATGCGGAGGCGTCAAGCTGCAAGTTCGGCTTTGTCGGGGAGTGGATAAGGAAGTGACAGAGCCTCTTGGATAGAGAGGACACGGTCTGATTAAGGCCCGATATTTGTACGTGGATTCTGCGGAAAGGCAACTTCAGGATAGTGGAAGTCGTTCTGTAATGAACGTCGCCTCGGAGCCCGAGTCAATAAGAGCGCGGGCGCGAACATTTGTGCCGAGGTGACAAACGCTTATGATGGCCGTACCCAGAAGGACGGCCCGCTAGCCAGAGGCGAGCATCAACGGTCATATGGAGGAAGTGAGGACACACACGGATTGGATGATTCTCTTTCGAACAGAGAACACACGTCCTCCTCTTCAGGTTTACTGTTGTCTTGAACGAGTGAACCCTCCTAGGAACAGGACTCCCTTGGGACCGGAACAGATTAGTTCTAGAGGGTGGCGGGTTCGGGTCGCTTTTCGCTTTTGCATGGTAAGGGTTGCCCTCGATGGCCTCTAAAGTCAGATATCTCTGACTTAGGAAGGAGTCCATCTCCTTCCATGGAGGCATCTCCTTCTTCGTGTCGACGGAGTCTTCCCGCGAGGCCCAGGTCATATATTAATATTAATCTGGTTGGTCACCAGGAGCTGGTTGTTCTCATAGCGGTCACGGAGGGAATTCCATGCCGCCTCGAAGCCGTCGTTGGTCAACGGGGATTTTTCCACGATGGCTTTTGGATCGCCACTGGTCTTCGTGGTTAAGTGGTACTGTTTTTCTACGGGTGAGTCTAGGATTATGAATATAAATGGCCGTGAAGAGGTCCCTAAAGATGGGCCAGCGAACGTAATCCCCTGTGAAAACTTCGATGTCACAGGGTGGCAGTCGACAGCCGCCATTGGAGTCCGGCTGTGCAGGAGGACGGACTACTGGGCTGGCCGATTAGACCGTAAGGTCTTCTAGGCACCGTTCATAATCGTCATAGCACGTGTCGTACATGGCTTGGATCTCTAGTTGGGTGTCAGGATCCTCGTCCACCAACGCCATTGAACAGGCCTCGAATTCAGCATCCACCTTTGCCCACATGCTCTGTAAGCGGTCTCTGCGGACCTGAGCGATAGCGGGGGAAGGCGTGCTAGTACCGGAAGCGGTAAAACGGTCCTTCAAAATGGTCAGCCTGCCGATGGCTGCTACCAATTTCGCACGTGCGGAGAGGAATGCTGTTTGGGCCATTGGAGAAGTGCGTCGAGAGCTGATGGGACTGGTAGGTGGAAGAGCTGGCACCTTTAACGTGACTAGCGAAGGGAACAGGACCGATTTGCTCTTTGCCGAGGTAGGTGTTCCTGGGGCGAAACCACTGCGTGGTGTCCTACTACCTGGAGCGGGCAATGGCAAAAGTTTCTTGCTGTCCTCGTCACCAGTGGGCATGTTCTGACCTCACCCGCTGAGAACCAAGAAATGGAAGCGGAAGTGTCGGGCGGATGGACACGGAAAAGGGACCCAAGAATCCCTTGGTAATAATTTGTTGGCACGTCGGAGGCGCTTGGGTATGCTACGGCGATCAGGCACTAATATTGGTAGTCGGTGGCTAGTGACGACCAAACACAATATACCCGCCGAAAGTAGGGTAGCACTTCACTGGACAAGTCACCACCGAAAACAATACACCCTCAGAATACAGGGTAGCGCGTCACTTTGGCGCTCCGTTATGCGCAAGAGCGGCGCCAATAACCTGCTCTCCCAACAAGAATAATTGGCTCAAAGCTGAAACTATGCAGTGTCAAATAAATTGGCTGCCATAAAGTTATTACACATTATTTCTCAAAAATTCCAATGACCGATGATAGGTATATACATTAGGTACCAAAACCAATATTTGACCCTTAAATGCTGGGTTTCCCCCACCTGTTAGGTCAGAATATGCAAAACAGTAGCCCAATAAGAGGTACCAGCTTGTTTGGTGCAGTCCCTTTTTTGACACCTGCGAGTCATAAAACCCGGATTTTTTGCAGAATGTTGCTTATTTTTGGTATAAATAGGCTAATCCTTTCTAATGAGATTAGTCTTAATCTGGATCTGGAGTGTGACAAGCCAAAAACAACAATGGGTAAATGGACAACGATGGAGCAACGGAAACTTGCCTTGGAGCTTTTCAAAAACGGATTTTCGCAGCGCAAAAAAGATCAAATGATGAATCTGAGCTCATCAACTGTGCAGCTAATCATCCAGCGCTTCACCCGAAAATTGGATAGAAGACATGGACAGAATGGCGCGCAACAAGATTTTCACTGAGCATGAGGAGCGACGAATCATTAGGAAAATTAAGGAAAATCCTAAGCTTTCGGCCCCAAAACTTACCCAACAGGTGAAGGACGAAATGGGTAAGGACTGCAGTGTGGAAACTGTGCGCCTGGTTCTGCGCAAACATGGCTTCACTGGCCGATGTTCCGAAATAAGCCCTTTATAAGCCCGAAGAACAAAGGGACGAGGTTGGCGTTCGCAAAAACCAACTTGGACAAGGATTTGGAGTTCTGGAACACCGTGATTTTTGCAGACGAGTCCAAATTCAACCTTTTTGGGTCAGACGGAAAGAACTTTGTGTGGCGAAAGCCCAATACTGAGCTGGATCCCAAACACGTCAAAGCGAGAGTCAAGCACGGCGGAGGAAGTGTCATGGTATGGGCATGCATGTCGGCAGCCGGAGTCGGAAACTTGGTGTTTATCGAGACTACGATGGATAAGTTCATGTACCTCAATATTCTAAAAGAAAACTTGCACCAAAGCTCCGAGAAATTAGGAATCCGACATGATTTCCGGTTCTACCAGGATAATGATCCGAAGCATAAGTCCAAAATTGTGCAGGCCTGGCTTAACGAGAACTGCCCCCACATGATGAATCCCCCGGCCCAGTCTCCAGACTTAAATGTAATTGAAAATTTGTGGGCTGTCCTGGAGAACAACTTTCGGAATCACAGGATTTCGCACAAACAGGACCTGAAAAATGCTCTGCTGGAGGAATGGAGCAAAATAAGCTCGGAAAGCACTCGGAAGCTGGTCTCTTCCATGAGTAGTAGGTTAAAAGCCGTAATAAAGGTTAGGGGATTACATACTAAGTATTAAAATACCTGTTTAACCTTTAATTCGACTAATATTAAATTTTTTTGTGGCTGCATGGTTTCAGCTTTGACCTGTATTTAAGGTATATTTTAAGTTTTTATTTTAATTTTAAAACTGAGCAATTATTAACCAGCAAATAAAGTTCCTTTTTTAACTGTGATAAAACATACAACAAACTGGCGTTTAAACATTTTTTG
The DNA here is from genome assembly GCA_037356375.1 of Drosophila affinis. NCBI lineage: Eukaryota > Metazoa > Arthropoda > Insecta > Diptera > Drosophilidae > Drosophila > Drosophila affinis. Next base: position 23,253,403 of record JAZHFB010000003.1, read on the forward strand.
TTTTTCATCTAGTTTAAAATCTGTACCACCTTAAACATTTTATTTGACACTGCATAGTTTCAGCTTTGAGCCACTGTATGTGTTTAGGCATGCGGGTATGGATAAAGGCGGGCAAGAATATGCAGTTAAATAGATGTAAAAATTATGATTAAGTGGTGTGCCTCGTGGCTTAAGCCGGAGTATTATTTATTGGAGCCAAGTGCTCGGAATCAATGTTCATACAAAACTGAAAACTAATATCTAGAAACATAGCCGGCGAGCCGGCCACACATATTCGAAAAGTGCTGACCATGCAACAGATCCAAAAGTCAGGCGATCGCTGGTAGCCAATGGTGTTGGGGCGCAGCCCACTTCAGCGACATTTGCTGCATCAGCACTCTGAGTGCAGAAGTTGACCCAAGAATGTTAGGATGGATCCAAACATAATAGAGTCACCCGAGAATGTTAGGGTGGTGCCAAACATATTAGGGTGGCCCGAGAATGTTACTTGTTAACTATTCCCCCCTTAAGTTATCGCCGTCCTCGGCGGTACGCATCTCGCCGGTGACCTTTTGTGTTTTAGCCGCTTCGCTTCTCCGACTCCAATACTGACGGAGGAGAATGAACCCGAACAACAAAAGGCTGACCGCCACTCCTGCAGCGAACCAGGTCTTAGGGGATCCACCGGATGCCACGTCGTTTCTGAGCTCTTGTATGGGTTGTAGGTTACGCTCATTCATTCGTTGTAGTAGCGGTAGGCTGATGTGGTCGTGTCCCGTTATGTTTAGCAGGGCGAGGCCGCTTATGGATGGAACCTTGCTCACAGTTTTCTTGAGGTTCAAGTACAAGGTGTTGTTTATCGTAACTCTGCTCTCGAAGGTGATAAGGAGGGCCCCTTTTGTTGTCATCATTGCCGGCTGTTCGTTGATGATGATTTTTCCCTCATCCACCCGTGTGATGGATTCCGGGTGCCTGGGCTGTGTACGGCATGAATCTAGGCCGCCTGCGTGCACTTCGCGCGCACACGAATCGTGCGCTGCCCTCTTGCAGAATGTTGCGGAGCTCGTTGTGGCGCATTCGGTGACGGCCAGTACCCCTTCGTCGCATTCTGCTACGATGTTGTCATTCAGTTGTAGAACGGTGTTGTTGTGCGCCACGGGAAAAATGAGGACCTTCTTACAAATAGTCTTAACTCTAGGATAATCGATTAAAATATTAATAATGTTACTGGATTGGAAAACCTGTTGGATACCCCCATTAAGCTAACTATGGGGACCTCTGTGAGCTGTTCGATGAAAATGGACTTCAAATCATTATGGTCAAGAATTATAGGATTTATTATATTAGACTTTGCGAAAGTGATGGTGAGCATGAGGTTCTGAATTTCTGAGATTAGCATCCTGTTTCTTGCCAAAAGTGTTTCATACAGATGTTCTGTGCCTACTAGGTTACCTTTTTTCTCCTTGAGTATTTTGTTGACTGTGCTCGTTAGCAAATTAATTTGGTTCTGAATTAATTAATACATGTCTGTTATTTGATCCCATGAGCTGCGCATCGGTTATTTTAATTCTTTATTGTTTATTCTAATTCTCTTTACTCTCTCGAGGTTCAACGCGTCCGGAGTACCTGCTACTACTGAAGTATTGTTCCTAAAAAGTTTAGGCTTCTAGCCATCCTCCTATGGTGTATTGTTAAAGTGGACCATGAGTTTCGGGCGTGTTCTATATCTACTTTTAGTAACTTTCGCATGTGCGAATGGGGAAATAACTCGGACATTTTGGTGGTATCGTCTAGGATGTTTATAAATTCGGACAAATTGGTTGAGTGCCTCACGTAATTACGCTGTTCCCATACCATCACGCTCCCATCTAGTATGGGAATATAGTTTGCGTGGGAAAAATCGGTGATTCGCGTATTCGTCGTGGGGAAGAGTATGAGGATTACTCCGAGCAACGTGCGGGTATAGGACGGCTAGATCTGCAATGGCTGCTGTTATGGTTTTTCGATTATCTTAAGTTGTCCTTGTGGACCACCCTCCCCTAATTAAAACAGACGTTCCTAGGTCTGCTTGTACGCGTTCTTCTGCGTACAGTGGAGTTAGTTTGTTTCCTAACCTCTTGTTATTTTTTGGGAATACTTTTTCGCCCACTTCGAATACTCTGTTCTGTCTTGAGGGGTTATTCCTGCTTAGACTGGTGTTCTGTGCCTTGTCGATTTTTGCTTTAATCGCCAGTTTAAGTTCATCGTTGTTCGCGCGAATCGCCTCTATAGGCCTCTGGTCTATGACCGAGTGTAGTGTCCTGTTGTACTCTACCGTGGCTCGCATAATTAACTCTACGGTGTCATCGATTTTTTTGTCGATTCTGATACACCTTACGATCTCTGCCAAGGTGCTGTGGAATCTTTCCACCTGGCCGTTGGAGCAACTATGCAGAGGTGGAGCGTTGACCACATCGATGCCATACTGATTTTTCAGCAAGGAGGTAATTGTCTCCGAATTGAAAGAGGGTTCGTTGTCGCAATATATGGTTTTAGTGTTCGGGTAAAAGTTTACCAATTGTATGATTGGGGCTCGTACTTCTATTATGGTCCTAGAAGATATGGGCTGTACGATTGAGAATTTTGAGAACTTGTCAATACAAGTCAAAAAAAATTTCTTGTCTGTGGAGAAAATGTCGATATGCAGCATTTCTCCCACGTACGACGGAATTGGTGTAACTCCCCATTCTTGTCTTTTGGGATGTCTGTCATATTTCGCTCTGGTACAAACTTTGCAGTTTATGACCACTTCATTTGCAATTTTGGTCATTTTTGGGGAATAGTAATCCCGAAGGACCTGTTTCACATTCTCTTGGGCAGCCCTGTGGGCGCGATTGTGTTCGGCTGTAATTATTTCAACTTGTTCGCTTGCATCCGTGATGTCATTCACGAAGTGTTTGCAATGCCAGAATTTGGTTGCCGGGAACTCCATCACTAGGGCGTGTTGGAGAGTGGCTAAGGTCGGAAGGTCGCAGTGTATTGCGTTCACGACGTTGGAATTAACCACCTCCTTTATGGACTCCATTAGGGAATCTTTGTTGTTAAAATGAATTATGTGGCGAGTTTTGCTGCCGAAAATAATAAAATTCCGCTGTAGGTGTTGACTTGCTTCTTCCAGAATTATTTGGTTTCTGAAGCAGTTTAGGGGTTTGTCGGTTGTCTCCACTGTGTAGGACAGCGAGAGCTCGCTGTGCACAGTGGCAACGTCTGATTGAGGTTCGTCAATCAGGTTATTTATATTCTGTCGGGACAAGGCATCGGCCACGAAGTTCTCTTTCCCTGGTTTGTAGAACACTTTGGCGTTGTGCTCCTCTATAAATGCTTTCCACCGTTTGATTTTTGTATTAGTGTTTCTATCAGACACCGCGAAGGATAATGGTTGGTGGTCGGTAAAGATCCTTATTTCCTTAGTGCCATACAAGTAGTTTTGCAGTTTCCCTAAAGCCCAAACTATAGCTAGCAACTCCCTCTCGTTTGTAGCGTAATTAAGTTCGCAATCTTTTAGTGTGCGCGATATCATGGTGATCGGTCTGCCATTTTGTGACAGCACCGCCCCAATGCCGCTTGCCGAAGCATCGGTGGTTAAATCGAATGGTAGTTTAAAGTCTGGGTATGTGAGTATGACATCTTCCGATGCCAAGATGTTTCGCAGACGGTCAAATGCGTTGCGTTGTGCTTCGTCAAACTCAACCGTAACTTTCTTTGACATGTGTTTACTGACCGTACCATTTTCTCCCTTGAGTATGGTGGTTAGTGGTCGTGCGATTGCCGCGAAGGCCAAGGAAGGACCTGAGGCTGGAGAGGGTTTTTGGCTCGGTGTATTCTTTTATTGCTTTTACTTTTTCTGGGTCGGTCTTTGCTCCACCCCTGGTGACTATGAAACCTAAAAATTCTACACTTTCTTTGAAGAATTTGGTCTTTTCTTTGGCCACTCTCATGTTTGCTTCGCACAAGCATTTGAGCACCGTATCGATGTCTCTGACATGGTCATCTTCGTTTTCGGAAAAAATTATTACATCGTCCACGTACACGTAACACGTTTTCCCGATCGGTTCTTGTAGCACATCGTCAATTGCCCTTTGGAAAATGCTTCCCGCATTTTTCAGTCCAAAAGGTAGGCGGCAGAACTCGTATTTTCCTCCGTTTATTGAGAACGAGGTTTTTTCGCGATCTTTTTCGGCCAAGTATATCTGGTGGTACCCCGATTTTAAGTCCAGGGTAGTAAAAAATTTTTCCTTCCCCAATTTTGCTAGGATCATGGGTATGCTTGGTATGGGGTATCGATCGGCGATGGTTCGCTCATTCAGTTTTCTGAAGTCGATTACCAGCCGCTTTTTTCTGTTTCCGTCTGCGTCAGATTTCTTTCTGTCTACAACCCATATTGGGCTGTTGTATGGCGACCTCGAAAGCCTGATTATACCGTCCTTCAGCAGTTCTTTGATTTCTTTGTTCTCCCATGCTGCTCCCATAGGGTAAGGGTATAATTTGGAGTAGACTGGTTCGTCATTCTCCGTTCGGATGGTGGCGATGACTGAGGTGTTAAAGGGAAGGGCCTCGTTAGAGGTCGAAAAGGCTTTAATTCTCTTCAGTATCATCTTTTTAAATTCGGCTTTTACCGAACTTGGAACCACCAGGTCATCGACTTTGGTAAAATTTACATTGTCACAGTCGTGGAACCTAAGCTGTTCAGTTACGTTTCCGTATTTGATTGTGCTGTTCCTCAGATTCAATGCCGCTCCCGCTTGCGTTAGCAAATCGGAACCTATAATGGCGTCAAATGTACTTAGTGTGTCTAACACAAAGAATGAGGCGTTTAGCCCAAAGATGCGCATTAGGCATTTGCTTTTTATTTCACTGGAGCCGTGTATGGAACTCACAGTAAAAGGGGTGTCGACAGGGGTTACGTTCTTCAGCTCCTTTACGGGCTTAACGTAATTTTTTGCCGCACCGGTGTCGATTAGTATCTTTAGTGGTCTGCCAGCCAACTGTCGCTCGACGAACGGCAATTGGGAGCGCTCCCTAAAAAATTCAACAGATCGTTGCCGCCGGTCGAGTCGCTTTCTTCGTCGATCTCGGCAACTGCAGCTTCGGCTGCATTTGCATATTCCTGCTCCTCTCGGTTAGACGCTTGTTGGGGAATGTGATTTATTCGCTGCCGCCTTTGCCCAGATACACGTTCTGACGTGTTTCGCCTTTTCTGAGCTTCGCCCTGTTTGACATCATCTTGTGGCTTCCCCCAATTGGTCTGCTGCCTAAACCTAGACGTCGATGGATCAACGTCCATAGGCTGCAACTGGCTTTGTACTGGGGATTCTTTGTCGGACTTGGGCCACGGGTTACCGTGTTTCGGCCTGCTCTGGTTTTGTCTTCCTACGAAATACGGATTTCTTTCTTGGTTCCTTCCCTGTCTAGCCTAAGGACTATTCTCAGCCTCGCGTGCTAGCGCTAAGGCAGATTGCAAATCCTTGGGCTGTGCCGGGAGAACCAACATTTTCAGTGGTCTCTTGAGGCCCGCTATGAAGGCGTGCAAGGCATCGTTCCTTATTTCCTCATTGAAAATGACTGCTGCCTGTTCATTGTGGGTCATGACCACCTTTTTGGTGACGAGTGTGAGTCTCCTCTCGACCTCGTCATAATATTCCATCAGGTCGGATTCACCCTGCCTAACCAGTTCTAAGTTCTGACACAGCACCCGTAGGGATGTTTTGTCTGCGTACGTGCAATCCAGCCTGGCTATGATTGCGTCAAAATTGAGCACCGTGTTGTGTGACGTGAGCAGTGCTCGCGCTGTTCCGCCGATTTTATTTTTCAAAATGGCTACGGCTTCATAATGTGCCTGACTACCTTTGTTGTTCTTGAAAACTTCGTATGAATCTATGGCTGCTTGTCGCCAGGACACATTATCCTCGTGATTGCCGTCGAACATTGGCATGGATTTCACAATATCTAATTTCACTTCACATTTTATATTGGGGTCGATGGTCGCTCTTCTATAAACCTCTACCTCAGGGGCCTCTAACTTTAAGGCACTAACTTCATCTTTTAACCTTTTGATTTGTTGATCAAACGCTTTTTTTAAACGGTTCTCTACGCCTACTACTAATTCTTGTACTTGATTGGCATCCATCTCAATCTGATTACGCGTCGGAACTTGGGGGCGAAATCCTAACTCTTCGCTATCGTCACTATCGCAGGCAATATTTGGATCTCTATATTCCCAGCTCATGGGAAATCAGAACAAGAGCAACAAATCGTTAAGCAGATTTTAAAACACAAACTTGTACAAAAACTTCTTTCAAGGTCTACACAAAATGCACTTCAATCAGTTCAAATAAAAATTTTATTTTTTTATTGGTATTGTGTGGCCCGCTCTCGCGATGCCTATTACTATCTTTGTTTTTTTTTTAATATCACTTTTGAAGTCTTTTTTTTTCTTCGAACAGTCACTTACATGTTTTTCGTTGGGACGTGGATTCTTTTCCTTAAGATAATATAAATCCGGTTGGGCGCCAATTATGATTAAGTGGTGTGCCTCGCGGCGGTGTCCCTCGTGTTGGACGGGGACAGGCGGCTGAAGCTGAGGGGCGCTGCTCTCCCGATCGCGAGTCGGCCACACATATTCGAAAAGTGCTGACCATGCAACAGATCCAAAAGTCAGGCGATCGCTGGTAGCCAATGGTGTTGGGGCGCAGCCCACTTCAGCGACATTTGCTGCATCAGCACTCTGAGTGCAGAAGTTGACCCAAGAATGTTAGGATGGATCCAAACATAATAGAGTCACCCGAGAATGTTAGGGTGGTGCCAAACATATTATGGTGGCCCGAAAATGTTACTTGTTAACTTATACATGTATACGGACATGCGAGCAAGAATATGCAGTTAAATATAAATGGATGTAGGTGCGTGTAATTGCGGACTAGTGCATACATACATATATAGACGCAAGAATATGCAGCGAATATATATGTATATATATATGCGGATTTGGACGGATGCGGACAAGAATATGCCGTTAAATCTGGTGTGTGGATGTACTGATGTACGTAGTTGGGAGGAGCAGAAGATCGGAGAACGGACAGAATAGTCGCTGGGCATTGGACGGAAAAAACCAAGATCGTACTTATCATAATATAGCGATCCGCCTATGCTTGCTGGAGTGCGCTTCTCCTTGTTGGGGAAGATCCGACTCGAAGGACCAATGTTTGTAGGGGGCGGATCACCAGTTATTCTCAGTGCCCAGCCAGTCAAATCAAACCATCGACCTATGGGTTCCACTTCACTCAATTCAGTTTATTTGCCGTAATATGTAGTAACTAATGTTCTAACTAATGTCTTCAGTAATACGTAGTAACTAAGACTCACAACGTTATGTTTATGTATTCGAAGTCGTAGGTAGGTATTCCGAACAGACGGCGAACGATCGTAACGGGGGTGGGAGTGTAACTGCCAAACTCCCGCTCAAGCTAGTGGCCGCCTGAGCGCCGGTCGGCTCTCCCGAGTGCCGTGTGCAAGAGCGCGAGAGAGCGAGCGAACCACAGTGCGCTGCAGAAGTTAGCGGCTGCTCTCAACAAACCTTATTAAGGATTTGGATTGGTCCGCTTTTTACTTGTGCACTGATGTTACGATAGGCACTTTCTATGATGCACTGGACTCATTTTTTATTTCTTTTGATTCTTTCGCTTTCCTGTCCTATTATATCGAGGAAACCCTCTTGGTTTACCAAGGACCTATCCAAACAAATTAAAATCAAGACTTTTCTTCTCTCTCTCGTTATTGAATGGCTCGGTCAGACTTTTCAGTTCTTAACGCTCAATGTAAGAACTACCTATCTCGATGCAGGATACGTTTTTCTAAGGACTCTAAACAGTTCTACAGCTTCGTAAACAGTAAGCGTAAAACATCCGCACACCCATCCTCGCTGTCCTTCCTAAATACTTCGGCAGATAATGATTAGGCAATTGCCGATCTTTTTGACCGTTTTTCCAAACTACCTATTCGCAGGACGTTTACCTTGGTCACCCGTATCCATACGGTTTATGAAGGTCGAACGGCATTTTCAGTTCTTTGATAAAGAAAAGCTCGTTGCTTCATGATCTACGAATAGTGAATCCGGTGTTTTCACCGGGTCCGGACGGAGTTCCCGGTTGTGTACTCAGGTAGAGCGTTTGACTCTGTAAACCACTCTCTCCTTCCAGAAACGAAACGGGTCGGAAAAGTTTCCTTCCGGGCGTTACACACATCCGTTATCACCACAAATCTAATATACCCCTATACTCTTCGAGTACCGAGTATAAAAAGGGAAGAAAATAGATGAAGTGTTTATATTGGTGGCGGCATATATTTGAAGAAGAACAGCGAAGACGGAGGCGCCTAAACGTCAAAATGATCAAAATGCTTAAATTCCGTGTTGCGCCAAAGACATGGTCTTGGCTGAACTGCTTTTATTAATTCTTCTCACGTTGAAAATTTGCATATCTCTTTTTGGTTTTGCGCACATATTTTGCCTCCATCTTTCACTTTTAATAATAATTATTCTAATAGGCGCATACATATATTCCTGGCCTGAATTTCAGTTGTTCTCTCAGTCCACAATCATGTCGATAGGAAATCTATCGACACGAATCTATGGATTTCTTTTAGTTTTCTGGATACTGAGTCCAGGAAAACACAAACGAAAAATGCCTAGCACAGTTTTTATACCCGGTACTCGAAGAGTACAGGGGTATATTAGATTTGTGCGGATAACGGTTGTGTGTAACGCCCAGAAGGAAGCGTTTCCGACCCCATAAAGTATATATATTCTTGACCAGCATCAATAGCCGAGTCGATATAGCCATGTCTGTCTGTCCGTCTTTCCGTCTGTCCGTCCGTCCGTCCGTCCGTCCGTCCGTCCGTCCGTCCGTCTGTCCGTCTTCATTTGCATCTATATCTCATAGACTATTAAAGCTAGAGTAACCAAGTTTTGTGTTCGGTCTCCTGTGTTATCACACTACTCAAAGTGTATTTAAAAATTTCGCCCCGCCCCCTTCCGCCACCACAAAGGACGAAAGTCTGTGGCACACACAGTTTTGAAGATACAAGAAAACTAAATACGCAGAATCATAGAGAATGACAATTTCTATCAGAGTGTTGAATCTGGATCAGATCGGATCATTATTATAGCTACAATGAAGAAAACCATTTCGAAAGTCATCATTCCCTCTCGCTCTCTCTCACACGCGACGCCATCCGCTTTGCCCATTCGTATTTTGTGTCGCCTAGTTCTCAGAGACTATAAAAGCTAGTGGAACCAAACTTTCTATCCAAGCTCCTGTGATACCAAACCAGCACGAGTTTGTTTTAAAATTTTGCCACGACCCTTTCCGCCCCCACAAAGGACGAAAATCTGTGGAATCCACAATTTTTAAGAAAAATGAAAACCAAAATTATGGGAATTTACTATATCTACTAGATTACCGAATCTGGATCAGATCGGATCAATATTATGGCCAGAAGAAACAAATTAAATTTCAGTGGCTTCGCAACGCCTGCCAAGCGCTGACTCATTCCCTCTCTCTCTCTGTCCTGAACACTTGTACGTCTCAAATATGTAGTTATACATGTCATGTAGAAATGTAGGCGCAGATATACAAAGCATATGTAAACAAAAATGGAAACATGTAGAAAAATTCCAAAAAATTAATTTTTTAAATTTAAATATTATTTTCGTCCCTTTTGAGAACATATAATAAATTTCATAAATCGTAGGCTTATAAATGTATGTATGTATATATTGACTGAGTAACGGGTATAAGGTAGAGCCGCGGCCTTTTCCGCGGCTCACAACGTTCCCTCTCGTTTTTTATATGAAGTTTGGCATACAGGCCTTTAAGGTCTGCGGAATTTTACTGAATGGAATCTGCTCTTTATTTCGGTTGTGTGGAACTTAACTAATGTAGTGTGACCAAGAACCTAAAAAGTGATTTGCTACTCTCATGAATCAGCTGTGTTTTGTAAACAGAGCCAATTTTGAAAATTAAACTAAAATCAAAAAAAAGGAAGAAAAGTAATTCTGACGATGTGTTGTGATTGTAATGATTGTGTTGGTAGCGGCACATATTGTTGTAAGAAGAAGTACAGCACAGTCGGAGGCGCCAAAATCCATTTTGATAATGGTATCCAGCACGGTGGAAACTAAGGTGCCGTTTACACTGAGGCTGCGTCTTGATTCTTTGCGTCTTCCCAGAAACGCAGTTTTTTTTACATAGGTTTAGCATAGGGCCCTAGTGATGGCAAAAAGTTGTGTCGTTTTCCGACGCAACTGCGTTTTGGTATTTCTGTGGTATTTCTGTACGTATAACAGCAATTTTCGTACTTTTGTGCCTTATCAGCGGAACTATCATCACTAATAACAACAAAAAACAGCAGATTCAAATTTAAATTTTGCCGCGTGAAATTTGTAACTGAGTAAAAAGGGGCAAAAATACATTTAATGCTTAGAACAAATTGTTTAAACTAATTTTATTATTAAAATTGTTTGCTGCAAATCCCATGTCTTTGAATCCTTTCACTGTTTCCGTGATCTCTTCAGGGTAAGAAAGTCTGCTTGCAGACACTTGTCAGCGAGTTGAGCAACTACTTCGCGACAAAACTGCAGTAATATGAGGCAGACAAAAGCCTTTGACACACCACATAGACTCCCGTGCGATATTCCGCAGACGATCCTAGGCAATAAAGGGCTATGGCTATTCTCTTCTCCAGAGGGATTGTCAGTCTAAAAGGAGAGTCTTTCTCTTTGAGATTGGGCAACAGTCCAACGAGAAAGTTGAAGTACTCCTTTCCATGTGGAAATTTTCCTTAAAAAAGGCATCGGAGTTCTCCACAACATCTTCCTCCCAAAATGAACCAAATCGTGGCTATTGCAATGAAGAATTCATTATTTAATTGAAAAGAGAGAACATTGTCTGCTTTTTACCTACAGGCGTCCAAACGCAAGGAGGACGTTGCAGTTGCAAGACCAATTGCAACTTTTCTGAGGATAACTCAGCCGCTTCCATGCACTTCAAAAGGTTCACCTCACTTTGCGCCACCGCAATTAAAAGAATTAACTCTATTTCCGACATATTTCGTTGATTTTCGAACATTATTTACTTTGTTTACAAAATTTGTCTTCCTCTTCCCAAGACGTAAAGAAGCAAAGACTCTGTAGTGTAAACGGCAAACCTGCTTCTCTGCGTCTTCTCCGATATCGATAGGTAACGCGCCAAGTGTAAAAAGCCTATAAAAATTACTGCCAAACTTCATATAAAAAAAACGGGGCCAGTAATTTTTCGTTTGTGTTTTCCTGGAGTCAGTATCCAGCAACGTAAGCGGGATCCACGAATTTTTATCGATAGTATCGATATCCACACGAATGTGGACTGTGAGAACAGCTGATAGGGATTCCAGTAAAATATATGCGCCTATTATTACTGAAGTAAAAGTGAAAGGTGGGGGAAAAATTTGTGCTCAAAACCATAAAAATATTTGCAAAGATTGCTTATAAGGATTTTGATCATATTGACACTTTGGCGCCTCTGAATGTGCTGTACTTCTCCTTCCCATTTTATGGCAACAATTTATGCATTAATACACAATCACTTCATCGTCAGACTTATATATTTTCCTTCTTTTTAATTTCAGTTGAATTGTCAAAATTTGCGTTGTTTACAAGAAACAGCTGATTCATGAGAGAGCCAAATCACTTTTTAGGTTCTTGGTGACCCTATTTCAGCTAATTAAATTACTGGCAGATTCCTGTCAGTAATTTCCGTGGTGCTGGCGATAGGCCTTAAAATGAAACATGCGATAGTGATGCCCATAAGTGTCCTGTAGATAGAAGTAGAAAAAGATGCGGCTGCCTGACACCACATTCAGCGCATGATTCGCAAGTGTTACCGTATTCTGTCGAGTATTTTTACAAAATACTAAAATTATTCGGGGTATCGACGCGGTATCGGAGTATTTTTGTCGAGTCAAGCCATGAAGTCAATTAAAGATGAGCGTCCAATCCATTTCTGAACATGTAAATTAAAATAAGTCTGATTGCAAGCAACAATATTGTAACACAATGACTTGCAAGGTCTTTTTGGACTTACTGATGACAACTTTACGTCATTTTTGTTTGGTGGAGCCAACAATATCTTACAAAATGATGCGGCCAAAGTGTAAGCGACTCGCATCATTTTTCCGCACCTTCGACAATGATGCGGTAGTGTAAAAAGGCTTTTAGTTATTGAACTGAGTACCTAGCTAGATTATCATCGAGGCAAGGAAACCAACGATAGTCATACTATAGTTTCACATCACTATATTAGATAGTTTGTTTAACTAATGTTGCTCTCTTAAACCTTAGACAATTAAACATGCATTTTAATTATAAACGAAAATACAACAGATTGAAACGGTGTGTTAAATTGTACATTCTGGTAAGAAGATTATTTACACATTATGTATTCGTGAAACCTTCAAATTCTATAACACATTTAATGATGTAAAGAATTTGTTATGCATTTATGCATATATTTTAAAAGTATGAAAAAATGTTTATTTCTATTTATGGTTTTGTGTAGTAACATTATTATTCTATATACTATCGACATACGCAAAAGTTATCCCATATCAGTTTTCCGACTTATCACTTATTATCGCTAGTATACAGTGGCGAGCATACAAGAATAATTTCTAAGATTCTTAGGTTCATACACAACCTTGTAATTTTTGTTTTTATACTCGGTACTTGAAGCATTGGGTTTTATTAGATATGTGGTGATAGTGGATGAGTGTACACAGTAGGAAGCGTTTCCGACCCCATAGAAGTGTACGCCGCACATCTTAGTGTTTATATTGTCTTTGGTACACTGACAGTCATGAAAATTTCATGGTTTTTTTGGTATCGTTCAGATAAAAATATGAGAATAAGATTTCATTTTTAATAATAAGATAATTCACTAGGAAAAAGCCGTTATGGATAAAAAAATGTATTTCTATACTATGGATATCCTTGATTTTTGCCCCAAACAAAAATACAGAAAAATTGACCAAAATGCAATGCTTAGAGGATAAAATTTTTTGTAGGCTCAGCATCGATGTAATTTTTATAACTCATTTCATTTTTAGAAAAGTATTGTTAAATGAAAATAAAAAAATACTAATAGGTTGTCACGCCCCCTCTAGCCTGTATAACCGCCATTATTCTCGACGGCATTGAATCAACAAGGACCCGCAGTGTATCCTCGGTGATAACGTTGTGCCAAACATTTCTCCATTCATTGTTCCGTTTAAAAAGTATAATGGACCTAGTGTGTGGTAGAAAAAACATCCCCAGATCATCTCGCTCTGTGGAAACTTGACCGTTTTCACGATACAATTTTCCTTATTCCGCTCCCCAGAAAATCGGCCTACGTATGTACGTCAAGATATCCGCGTTAAATCGGCTTTCGTCCGACCACAAAACATTTCGCCATTGATCTACTGTCCAATCTTTATGTTTTTTAGCCCATTCAAGACGCGTTTTGCTAATTTTCGCAGTAAATATCGGCTTTTTTGCAGGACGTCTTCCGTGCAAACCCACTTCTCGCAATCTGCGACGCACTGTTTCGACACTTAACTTTTCTCCATAATTTGTCTCCAGCTCTGCCCTAATAGTAACTGCCATTTTGAACCGATCTTTAAGGCTTAATATCTTTATTAGGCCATCCACTCTATTGGTAGACTTTCGCTTGGGACCAGATCCTTTTTTACGATCTAGGACACCGGAAGTTTTTTTCACAAACCGCACTACGGTCGAATGAGAGCATCCTATTCTATCAGCAATTTGCCCATAAGTCAGCCCTTCCTCCACCAATGTGTCGATAATGACTTTCTTTTAACTGCTTATATTTGACACCATTTCGTTATTAACTCTCAGAAACAACTGTTTTCCCGTGTAATCACTCGCAAATGACGAAATTTCGATGCCAGCACATCGACAATACTTCAACGAGCGAAACCCCCTTTATTTACTTGGAAACCCATCATGGGATTTCCATAAATTTCAAATTATTTGGCAGTGTTGCCAGTGGTGCGGTTTTCATGACCGCCAGGGTATATATATTCTTGATCAGCATCAATAGCCGATTCAAAATAGTCATGTCTGTCTGTAAGACTCCTGTGATATCACACTGTTATGAGTGTATTTCCAAATTTTGTCCCGCCTCTTATGGCCCACATAATAGAAATACCATGCTCACTTTTGAAGATACGAGAAAACTCACAACGCAAAATCATAGCGAATGATCATATCTATCAGAGTGTTGACCGAATCATTAATATAGCCAAAATGAAGAAAACCATTTCGAAAGGCATCGTTCCCTCTCTCTCTCTCTTGTCCGCCAGAAACCTCATCGGATTCGTAATAGATCGCCTTCGGGCCACCACCGGGTTCCTCAACTGTCAGGCCTTCAGGCCCAGCTTCGTCAATTGCGTCATGACTCTCTTCTTAATGTTTGCGTGCTCCTCTTGAGGGCTCTGCAAAAAACTAAATCCAATGAGAATTTTATAAGAGCTTTGCAAAGAAATATTCTGAAAATGGTTCTACAGAACAAAAAACAAAATCTTTTCCAATTCATTTTAATAATTTATTAATTCATTCACTAGGCGATAATTTATCAGGAAATTCAAATTTCCATAATGAAGGTTGGATATATCCAGTAGTATATCCAAAATATCCATATAAAAAGTGCGTATACACTTGTAAAATCTTAAACAACTCTGGAGTACCTCAGTTCCAAATAATCCCTGACAATGATTTGGATGGTGTATTTTTTGGAGAAACCCCTAGTATGTGTCATGCAAAACTGTTGAATAATATTCAGCGGTATGTTAATAGACGAGTAAAAATACCATTTGATGTGCAGGGAGAATCTTTTTTTGGTTTATCGAATCCAAAAATTCAATCACTTTTAAGGCTAGAGCCGGGTTTTGATCGCTGCTTTAATTTTAAAGGATTTAACAATATACAAAATATAATATCGCTAAATAATCCGGGTTTATCTTTTGAGATACTTCAAACATTTTTGACTTGAAATTAATTATAATTATAACCCAATAAATAAACCTTATTTGCATACACAAAAAAAATACTTCTATATTTTAGGTAAATGTGTTAGGAATCATAATTTAATAGTTGAGTCGCTCTGTGTGACCTTAAGTCCGATGTTTTTATCATCGCACATAGATACTTCCCATTATTAGTTAAATATGGGATTATGTAGGCAAGTAGAATTTTAACATTTATTTACGTCTAAAAGTCTTTGCAGTTCGCATAGCTCCGAGATTTATTCCTCGAAAACCGCTGTCAGCCAGACGCATATGTGAAAAGAGAAAAAGAATGTCTGTCATGATATGCCCGAAACACAAAGCGTTTATTAGATTTGTGCAGATGTACATTGCCGGAATTAATGACTTTTTCTGATAGATTTCGCGATTTAAAATAATTTTAAAGTATTATGGTTTTTTTGTGCTATAGTTGTTTTTAAAGAATAAAAGTCTTTGCTGTTCGCATAGCTCCGAGATTTACGACGTCAGACGTAAAGTATTATGGTTTTTTTGTGGTCCAGTTGTTTTAAAGAATTGTATATCCTAAACAGTGTCAAACTGATGACGTTTATACTAACTTTAGTCGAGCCTTCGACTCCGTTAATCACAATCTTCTTACCCATAAATTATCTCTCCTAGGTTTTCCGACTAAGCTTCTTTACTGGACTAATTCTTACCTTTGCAATCGTTCTCAGCGTGTCTGCTTTAATCTGTCTACTTTATCTCTTTCCCTAAACCTGTCATAGTCCAATCGGGGGTGCCTCAAGGTAGCCATCTGGGTCCCTTGCTATTTAACCTGTTTATTAACGATCTTCCACAAGTGTTATCTCATTCCCGTGTCCTAATGTATACTGTAAAGCTATGTTTTTCCTATACTGACCCCTTGTCCCCGCTATCTCTGCAATCGGATTTTGACGCTCTTAACAATTGGTGCTTAAATAATGTTCTACCTCTTAACATTACTAAATGCAATATCATGACTTTTCATCGAAATAAGCCATACCTTTCTGATTACTCAAACAGTAACATTATCCTTCACGTTAACGACTTGGGCATTACCTTTGCACCTAATTCATTTGTTAACTCTCATATTTCCGGTATCTCTACCGGAATCTTTCTTCTCTTCCTGCGTCTGGTCTCCTCACTACTAAAAATTTCAAGATACTCTCGATCAGTTCGAAAACGAATCCTCATCTTTGCTCTCCGCGGACTCAATTGGGACCCTTCGATTCATCTCCCCTCTTATGAAAGTAGGTTGTGTCTAATTAACCTCCACTCTCTCAAGTCCCATCGAATCTGCCATTGAGTTCTCTTCCTCCACAAGTTTCTCCCTGGTGGGGTTGAATCGACTGCCCTCATCAGCCGTATTAGTATTGCTGTCCCTTCTCGCCCGACTAGGCATTACTCTCCTCTTCCTGTCCAACTCTGTCTTTCTAACTACTCTGATTGTGAATCTTTCCGTCGCTTTTGCCGAAACTATAACCTATTTTTCCATCTGTTTTCCTTTGACACTAGCTCAAATTTATCTTGATGAATAACTTAATTTAAATAGCTCTAATTGGGAATTGTTCGGCTACCGGCTTTTCTCTTACCTAAATTTGTCTGTTAGTGGGACCATATCAATAACACTACTCGACCAAATTAAACTTTTTTTCCGCTGTCGCCCAAAATGACTTTTTCTGATAGATTTGGAGATTTAAATTTTTTTAAAGAATTATTGTTTTTTTAATGGTTTTTTTAAAGCAAAAATTTCAAAAATATCGAAAAAAAAATTGTGAAATTTGTATTTGAAAGCTTAATATCTTCCAGACTATAAGCTACCGCTACAAAGTTTCTGGGTCTGATATATAGTTACATTTGTCAGCTTTTCAAAACTGCAAAGTTCAATACAACTAGTTACAGGAAACTTAAGTTCTGTAAAAAATAGAAGCACTACCACCTCTCAAAAAAATACCAAATTTTTAAAAAATTCTTTAAAAAAACAATCTAGAAAAGAAAAGATTCTTTAAAAATTTTTGAATTACCAAATCTATGAGACAAACTCATTTTAAGCGACGTCGGAAATGTCGTGTTGACTAGTGTAATTGGGTGTTGCAATTGATTTTGAAAAAAAAAAAATGCTGTTTTTAACTTGTTGATGTGGCTAATGAGATAGGGTTTTCTGGATTGGATGTATATGGAATTTAAACGAATTTAAGTCATGTTGAACAATTTTTAAATTTAATCATTTCTGAAACGTAAAAATATTGAATATCAACTCGGTCGTTTTCCTGCAAATGCGCAGCAGTGGGATATAGGAAAAAAGCTGGCTAGTGCTACATGCTCTCAATTTTTTGCATATACACACCTGATCATAATAATAGGTACACCCATCTACGTAAAGTTGAACTTACAAGAACATTTTTGTATTCAATATTTATAACCTAAAATTTTTTCTCAATTCTTTTAAGATTTGTTTTCAATAAAATAAACTTTAATATAGTGTAGGATAATGTTATTTTAGGAAATAGAAATGGTTCTTCTTCAGTGTCAATGCCAGCCTGATGTTATTCTGAAATGTTTTCTTTATGTTTGCGCCACTATCAGCTACAAAGTTGACTTCGTCAATGTTTTCTTCATTGAATGAAGAAAAGACACTTTTAATTTTACTCAATATGTTTTCTTCGATGGATTTTTCGAAATTCATCGACTTAAGACCTAAAAATTTGTAGTGAACCGTGACACCCAAAAAATGTCGTTGGACATATTAATCAGTCCACATGTCGACGGTGACAGCTAGTATTCCAGTATCCAGTATATGCTACCAGCGATCTTTGTTCTGTAGCATCTTTCTGGGCTTTCAGACTTAATGTTGATGCATTAGGTAGCAAATCATCCACGTCTACGCTATCCCCATAACTGCACCATGTTTTTAAATCCGGCCCCAATCACTGAAGAAAATGGCTGACAATCTTGCACAATCCATTGACTGCATTTTTCCCTCGCCTCTTTTTTGTCTTGTTCCGACACTTTTTTCGTATCTTTTGGTTGCCTTAATGCAATGCAACATTTATGGCGAGACAAATTGGATGTTTGGTTATTAAAAAATGTCAGCACCTTTGCTTTTGCAGAATACAAACCCTTCCAACACACTTTCATCTTCTCATAGAATATCACGTAAAATGTTCCAAATTAAACTTTTCCCCGTATGTGTTTGTGTAACTGTGTATGTTCCGCAATCAATTTTACTTTTTATACATGCCGACGTATCAGACAGTTTTGAACGACTAGACCGCTAATATGTGTAAATTATTGCAAAAAAGCAGTTGATTAGTGCAACATCACTCGGGTATCTTCGTGATACTAGAGTGTCTTAAAGGCACCCGAGTTAAAAATGTGTAATTTGCATATAACGCTTTTATTGAGTATTCCTTTTTGTGCTCAATCCTTGCTCCTCCTGCATTCGTTATGAGTGAGAAAATAATCAACACGCGTCTACGAAAAATCATCATAATTTCCAAGACAAATTTGGCGTTGGGCCTAAAAAAATTATTTCTAAAAAGAGAAGTTAAATTGCCTTTGTATCGTTTTAAAATTTATGTTAATGCATCAGTAACTCTTTTTTTTATTTTTGCAAATTATGTTTTTTTTTTTTGTATAAATAACCGTTAATATTTCGTTTCGGCGAGGAAAACTTTTCTGTTTTGAAAATAGAAAAATCTTACGTTTTGCGAACGAAGAGCACACATTTTGCATTTTCAAAAGTAATTCGGAACATTTTTGTGAAAGTGAAAACCGAAGTCGCCTGAACTCCTTTTATTTGTAAATAATGTACATTTATTACAATTCTATGTATACATATATGTAAATGTCGAAGTTCTTTATGCCCGCTTTCCGAAATTGACTAAATAGTAAATTTTTTTTTTTTTAGGAAAACTCGTGCCTAACCGATGAAATATGCCATCTTCAGTCTGAATTAGCTGCTACTAGATCACAAAGGATTTACCTAATTAAACGACTAATGTTTTACGAAGGTTTAGAAAAGGCCAATATAGTGCCAAGTTGCGTTTCAAATGGAAAGCTCGAATCCAATGAGAATTTTATAAGAAGTTTGAACAGAAATAAATCAAGCGGTTCATATCCAAGGGAATTTGAAGAGGGTTCTGAAAATGGTTCTACAGCACAAAAAACAAAATCTTTTCCAATTCATTTTAATAATTTATTAATTCATTCACTAGGCGATATATCAGGAAATTCAAATTTCCATAATGAAGGTTGGATATATCCAGTTGGTTATGTGGCTACCCGAATTTATGCCCATCCAAAAGATCCATATAAAAAGTGCGTATACACTTGTAAAATCTTAAACAACTCTGGAGTACCTCAGTTCCAAATAATCCCTGACAATGATTTAGATGGTGTATTTTTTGGAGAAACCCCTAGTATGTGTCATGCAAAACTGTTGAATAATATTCAGCGGTATGTTAATAGACGAGTAAAAATACCATTTGATGTGCAGGGAGAATCTTTTTTTGGTTTATCGAATCCAAAAATTCAATCACTTTTAAGGCTAGAGCCGGGTTTTGATCGCTGCTTTAATTTTAAAGGATTTAACAATATACAAAATACAATATCGCTAAATAATCCGGGTTTATCTTTTGAGATACTTCAAACATTTTTGACTTGAAATTAATTATAATTATAACCCAATAAATAAACCTTATTTGCATACACAAAAAAAATACTTCTATATTTTAGGTAAATGTGTTAGGAATCATAATTTAATAGTTGAGTCGCTCTGTGTGACCTTAAGTCCGATGTTTTTATCATCGCACATAGATACTTCCCATTATTAGTTAAATATGGGATTATGTAGGCAAGTAGAATTTTAACATTTATTTACGTCTAAAAGTCTTTGCAGTTCGCATAGCTCCGAGATTTATTTGTGAAAAGAGAAAAAGAATGTCTGTCATGATATGCCCGAAACACAAAGCGTTTATTAGATTTGTGCAGATGTACATTGCCGGAATTAATGACTTTTTCTGATAGATTTCGCGATTTAAAATAATTTTAAAGTATTATGGTTTTTTTGTGGTCTAGTTTTTTTTAAAGAATTTTTGAAATCTGGTATCTTATTTCTTGTTCTATTTGACTTTGCCATTCTGAAAAGCTGTCAAATGAAGATATATTCGACAAAGTGTCTAGGTTTTTGATTTTAAAAAATCAAAGTTGACATATATTTAAAACATCGGGAAAAGTCGATAAAAAATTATTTTTCGGCCCATTAATAAGGCGTCGTATAAGGTGTCGCTTGTAGGAATCGATGGATAAATGGTTAAGTTGCATCTGTTTAACCAAACCTTCCTATGTAAATGTAAATTCCCAAAGTGTCAATTTTGGGTCTCGGCGGGAAAAAATTTAATTTTGTTGACTAATGTTATCGGAACTTCCATCGCTATATTGATGGTCCCATCCCCAAATTATACAGTTGCTTAAAAATGATATTGGGGAAGATGCCAAAATAATATATATATATAAATATACATACCAGGCAGAACCGGAAATCAAGTCGGATTCCTAGTTTCTCGGAGCTTTGGTGCAAGTTATCGTTCCCAAAACGAACCCAACAGGTGAAGGACAAAATGGGGAAGGAGTGCAGTGTGGAAACTGTGCGCCGGGTTCTGCGCAACCATGACTTCAATGCCCGAGTACCCCGAAAGAAACCCTTTATAAGCCTCAAAAACAAAGGGACAAGGTTGGCGAACGCAAAAACTAACTTTTACATGGATTTGGTGTTCTGGAATACCGTGATTTGTGCACACGAGATCAAACTCAACCTTTTTGGGTCGAACGGAAGGAATTTCCCAACGGAAGACCAATACTGAGCTGGATCCCAAACTTGTAAAAGCGACAGTCAAGCACGGCGGAGGAAGTGTCATGGTATGGGTATGTACAATCCGCAGCCGGCGTCTGAAACTTGGCGTTTATTGACTCTACGATGGATAAGCTCACGTATTTTAATGTTCTCAAAGAAAATTTGCGCCAAAGCTCCGAGAAACTAGGAATCCGACTTGATTTCCGGTTCTGCCAGGATAATGACCCGAAACATTCGTCCGGAGTTGTACAGACCTGGCTTATCTGGAACCGCCCCCACTTGATGATTCCCCCGGCCCAGTCTCCATACTTAAATGTTATTTAAAGAAAAACACCCAGAATCGCAGGATTTCTAGCAAAAATGACCTTAAAAAAGCTCTGCTGGAGGAATGGAGCAAAATAAGTCCGGAAACCACTCGGAAGCTGGTCTCCTCCATGAATAGTAGGTTAAAAACCGTAATAAAGGTTAAGGGATTACATACTAAATATTAAAAAACCTGTTTAACCTTTAATTCGACTAATATTAAACTGGTTTGTGGCTGCATCTTTTAAGCTATGACTTGTATTTAAGATATATTTTAAGTTTTTATTTTATTTTTAAGACAGCAATATTTAACCAGCAAATAAAGTACAACAAATTGGCGTTTAAACATTTTTTGTTTTTCCTCTAGTTTAAAATCTGTAGCACCTTAAACTTTTTATTTTCCACTGCATCATTTTGGCTGTGAGCCACTGTAATTTTATAAGCAAAAA
Source organism: Drosophila affinis (assembly GCA_037356375.1). Taxonomy (NCBI): domain Eukaryota; kingdom Metazoa; phylum Arthropoda; class Insecta; order Diptera; family Drosophilidae; genus Drosophila; species Drosophila affinis. The sequence continues at coordinate 23,275,123 of JAZHFB010000003.1, forward strand.
GTACGGGACTTGTGTCTTGAAAGCATGGAATTCAAAGAACGGACTTACAAAGATGTGATGAATGTCTCTCAAGTATTTTGCAGCTATTACAGTGGCTATGTTCTGCTTAGCGCCGGCCCACGGCAGCATAAAGAGCGCATCTCTCTTAGTCATTTGTTGCTTACTGTCGTCCAACAAGAGCTGCGTGGGAGGCACATCTTCGGAGAAGCACTTTACTTCAGAATTGATCATCTTCGTGAGCGTTTGCTCGTATCGTCATATAGTTAATCTTCGTTTCGTTGGCACTGTGTGTGCATCAATCGCATTACCAAGCACTACTAAATCGAACATACACGAATATAATATGCACTTAGAAATCAAACCAATTTTTTGTTTTAATAATATTGGGAAAAATACGCTGCTGAAGAAGCTCAGTAGCTTAACATTTTGGTGACCCCCCGACGTAATAAACAATTACATCAATATAAACAAACATTAACATATATACAAAAAGCCAATTATAGTTCCTTAATTTGCATAAAACACAGTTCGGTTCGACGGTTGTGCACAAACAGTAACGGTTCTCGCGTCATCCGCTTTACCTTCTGCTTGCTGTTGTTTCGTTTCGTTTTCGGTGCACTCAGTGTGTTTGACATTGTTGGTTTTTTGCGAACTCTCGCTGCTGGTCTGTGCCCGTGTGTTCGAACGCTGCGATCGATTTGAAGTTCCTTTAAAACTGTTTGAGGTTATTCTCCGGCTATTGACCTCTGTGATTGCCGTATCAAATACAAGAAATGGCTTCTGATAACACACCCTCCCCTTACGCTCTCAATTCCCCCGTGTCCTTTAATGCAGACCTTTCTTACTACCAGCGTAAGGTTCAAGCTATGCTAAGTGTAGCACGGAGAATTGAAAATGCCATCGGCGAAGAGAAGATTGGTGAGCTCAAGAATTTGAACGTCCGCTTAAGGTCTGTATTGGATCTTGTCGTGACTTTCAATGATTCAATGATGCTCTGGAAAGAATCGATCTTGATGAGATCGGTAGTCCCTTAAGAGAAGAGTTTGACGAGTGCGTGGTTATGCTGGAGACCAGCATTAAGCATGAGTTGAACAAGCGACAGCCCACAATGCTCCCTTGCTCAACAATGCGGACGGACCATGTTTCGGAAGCCCCGGCTACGGTTATAATGCAGCATAGACATCGCCTACCGGAGTTAAAGCTTCCAGAATTCAGTGGGGGCTACTCACAGTAGTCCGCCTTTTGGAGCATGTTTTCCTTGATAATCGACAAGGAGCCTGACTTGACGAATGTGGAGAAATTGCAGCACCTACGATCCTGCCTAAAAGGACCGGCTCTAGACACGATCTCGTCGTTGGAATTTTGACACGCCAGCTATCCGATCGCTTAAAATTTGCATAATCGACGCTTTAAAAATAAACGGTTAATTTTTCAGGCAGGATGTGTAGCGCGTTGAGGAGTCGTCTGTATCTCAACTCCGGTTCTTGACAGATACCGCAATTGACAATCTGCGAGCCTTAAAAAGTATTGGGACAAAGGAACAGATTGCTGAATGTATTATAATACACAGCTTGCTGCAGAGGGTAGACAGTGTCACACAATCCAAGTGGCAGGACACTCCGTCACTGGATAGTGCACCCACAGCCGAGCAATTCACCGAGTTTCTGGAGCAAAGATGTCAGAAGTTGGAGAATGAGGAGCACGCTAGGGCAATGAATGCGCCCGGCATTCAGGTGGGAAAAAATAAAAAAACATTTAACAACAGTAAGAGTTCCTTCGTAGCTAATGAATCGGTTGCTATTGACTGTGTTTTTTGCAATACAACTGGCCATAGTATTTATACCTGCACCTTGTTTTTAAATCTCTCGCCTTCACTGCGCATACTAGAGGTGAAGAAACTCAGTCTTTGCATGAAATGCCTGAAACCCGGACCTGCAGGTCCTCAACTTGTCGCCGTGGAATCAAACATCACACGTTATTGCATCAATGACAGACGCTCGCAATCGGAGTCTGCTGTCTCGTCGTCACCGCACCCTGAAACCCATTCACATGCTTCAGCCACCGCTCTGATAGCTCACAATTCTTGCAATGAGGTCGTACTCTTAGGCACTGCAGCGGTTTTGTTGAAGGATCACGCTGGATATTTCGTGCCATGTCGGGCACTCTTGGATTCCGGGTCACAAATGCACCTCATAACATCTAGTCTCGCTCAGCAACTTAGACTAAAAAAGACCATGTCATCGGCCACAGTATCGGGTCTTGGGGACTCTAGTTTTGCATCGGAGGGCTAATTTGCTGTCGCAAGCCTCTGACTACAGTACCAGTTTCGTCGCATTGGTAGCAATCACCGAGCAGCAGCCTAGCTTTTCAGTAGACGTTTCCAACTGGAAAATTCCGCCGAATATCCCACTGGCGGATTCGCAGTTCTTCAGGCCGCAGCGTATTGACCTGCTCATTGGGGCTAGTCTCTTCTCCGATCTTCTGTGCGTTGACCAAATCAAATTGGCAACAGGCTTACTGTTTAGATTTTAAAAGAAAAATCTAGACACTTGTGAGTTGAGTTGTAAATTCAATCTGGTTTTATTTCATCAACGTCGGGCCTTATATGTAATTCTACAATGTGGGATGGGGACAATTTTGTATTCTATTCTTATCGCTAGACCCACGGATCGGCTGCAACGCTGCTGTTGGGTTTCCCAGCCCGATACTTAGTCGACAAAAATTAAGTCATAGTCAGTGGTGCAGCAGTAATTTAAATGCCTATTATTGTTTGCTGTTTTGTACTGCCCACTGTATCTTTGTACCATTGTACCTTGACTTAAGTTTCCTCACGGCAGCAGCCTATACATCGCTCTCTCGGATCATCGCCTTCTTCGTCGCTCTTTCGATCTTTCATTATCGATCTATCGGATCATCGTTCGCTTGCTTACATTAGGGCACGGGCAATTCGGCCCGCCTGCCCTTAATTAGTCTGAATCTATCACTCATATAGTCGGCATCTATCACTTACAGTCTGCACCTAGCACTCATGCTGTCTTGAGGTGATCTTCGTGGCCATCTGACCGTCTTTCGTCGTTATTAAATCGCATCGATCGTTCACTCACATACATATATATACATACGCAATACGTCGGTCTACATATAGTCTGGAGCTGATCGTATCGTATCATACCATATTCGCTGCATCGATCTTTACTCGGTCTCTCATACATAATTCGCCTAAATACACATCCATATGTACATAAGCATTCGCCTGTCTACATACGTATATACCAATAAACCATAGCTACTATTAATTTAACCAATCGAACTTTCATTTAAATAACACATCGCAACAGCTAGTGAAAAAGCTCATTAGCTCAACAGCTGCTGTGAGTGACCAACTGATTGCATGCAAGCATCAGTATTTTTGGACTAAATTAGGGTCTTAATTGCTTACTGCACTTGACATTGGGATGTCGTGTTTGTTAATGAGTTGACATGAGTTGATCGCACCCTAACAGTCATAAACTCTATACTTTATGTATGTATTTTACTTAGAATAGATTGGTTTTGTGTTTATCTCCGTGAATGTGTAAAGACTCTTATTCTTTAAGTACGATAATGTGTTCATGTTTGAACATTCTGCTAAGGGCCAGAAGTGGCATGGTTTAGTTTCTATTTTTATTTGTACATTTTTTTATTTTCTTGTCGATGATTATCTCAAAGTATATTACAATGAATAGGGAAGTGCTATTATTTGCAGTCTTCGTGCTACCTTAATTATTCTTATGGTATATATTATTAATATTAACATAATTATTATTCCGATAGTGGAACTATCTTACGTCCTTTCAATTCATGATGACCTTCTTTTAACAATGTTAATTTGTTTTGTAATTTATTAATTTCATTCGTATGGTTAATTAACGGTACAGATATTGGATTCCAAACAATTTTCGGTATTTTTTTTATATTACTTATATAAGAGGATGAAATTGCCTCATAGTTTTCTGAATGAATACTGTGATGAGGTATTAATATTTTATCATCTGTTCGCACAGTGCAACCATTCATTATAGTTAAAATTGCTTGTTGAGGTAGATCAATTATTTCTTGATTTGATTTAAAGCATTGAATTTTGGCATTGGTGTTTACTGGAACCTTGAAGAGCCAACTACCTTTCTTTTCTAATTCGTCCCAAACTGACCCTGCCTCTGGCATTCTTTTACAGACTCAAGATGAATGACTATTGGGTTCGAACGGAGCTATCTCACAAGCATTATCATTGGCGCTACTCCAAGGTCAATTACCTTCACATACTCTTTTATTCGTTTGCCATTTTTGACATTTGTTCAAAGCAGCTTCAGTCATCGAATGATAGGAATCAATTTCGAAATTTTACACTAAGCACCTGGAGCTCAAATCTACCCTGATCAACTCCCTTTCATGCTGCACTGGCATTGGAATAATCCTAAACAAATGGGATGGGTGTCTACCAAACAGTGGGATCTTCACATTTTAAATTAACTTGTTATCTACGAAAATTCGTTTTTTAATATCATATTCATAAATTTAAAAATAAATATTTTTTCAATCACGCTTTTCTGAACGGTCATTTAGTATTTTCACCAAACAGGAAAAAAATTTTGTAAAATTATAAAATCGATTTGTTCAGCAAAAGTAAAATTTTTTCCAATAGGTTATTTCGTTTTCTATAGTCTAATAATAAACAAACATAACTAACTCAACCATAGTTTTGGGCTTCCGCTTTCTTATTTTGGCAGTTATAAGGGCCCAGACGTTATCTATCGGATTGAGGTCGGGGTTGTTACCTGGGCAATCTAAGGACTTCATGACCAATTCCGCCTTCAAAATGTTAACCTGTCCGTGAAAAATAGTTGAAACTAGTTGACTTCTTTTTATACCCGGTACTTGAAGAGTATAGGGGTAACGGTTGTGTGTAACGCCCAGAAGGAAGCGTTTCCGACCCCATAAAGTATATATCGGAGTAAGGTTGGCATTCAATGGCACATCTTGTACTTCATTTTCCTTATTCATTTTTCTATTGTTTTGTCGCCAAAGCACAGCAAGTCCTAAGTCGTTGTCGTTTCGGCTTCCACGCACAGAATGACTAGACCAAATTTTCCGTCCTCTTTGCACGACGCTTTGCTCGTCTTTTTTTCTGTTTCTTTTTGTGCTTCCTTCTTTTTACAACAACACTTAGGCCATGCTCATCTGAGAGTCTCTCTTGCTCTCCGACTATGCTCTCAGCAACCTTGGGTCGCACTAACAAAATATCGATAGCTAGTATCGTTCGAATATCATTTATTAAACATTGCTTAGTTATTTACAAACAAAATAATAATAATAATACTTCTCCATCTCCGACATATATATATTCTTGATCAGCATCAATAGCCGAGTCGATATAACCATGTCTGTCTGTCCGTCCGTCTGTCCGTCCGTCCGTCCGTCCGTCTTCATTTGCGCCTATATCTCAGAGACTATTAAAGCTAGAGCAACCAAGTTTTGTATCCAATCTCCTGTGTGATCACACTACTCCAAATGTATTTAAAAATTTCGCCCCGCCCCCTTCCGCCCCCACAAAGAACGAAAGTCTGTGGCGTACACAATTTTGAAGATACAAGAATACTAAAAACGCAGAATCATAGAGAATGATCATTTCTATCAGAGTGTTGAATCTGGATCAGATCGGATCATTATTATAGCTGCAATGAAGAAAACCATTTCGAAAGTCATCGTTTCCTCTCGCTCTCTCTTACACGCGACCCTATCTGTTTTGACTATTCGTATGTTGTGACGCCTAGTTCTCAGACACTATAAAAGCTAGAGCAACCAAACTTTCTATCCAAGCTCCTGTGATACCGAACCAGCACAAGTTTGTTTTAAAATTTTGCCACGCCCCCTTCCGCCCCCACAAAAGACGAAAGTCTGTGGAATCCACAATTTTTAAGATAAATGAAAACCAAAAACGCAGAATCATGAAAAATTACCATATCTACCATATTACCGAATCTGGATCAGATCGGATCAATATTATGGCCAAAAGAAACAAATTACATTTCAGTGGCTACGCAACGCCTGCCAAGCGCTGACTCATGCCCTCTCTCTCTCGCAAACACTTGTACGTCTCAAATATGTAGTTATACATGTAGAAAGAAAGAATGTAGAAGCAGTATACAAATCATATGCAAACAAAATTGGAAACATGTATAAATATTCCTAAAATGGTTTGACTTCAATTTTTGAAATATTATTTTTTGCCCAAAATTTAATTCGTTCCTTTTGCGAACATATAATAAATTGTATAAATCGTAAGCTCATACTTATATGTACATATGTATGTATGTACTGAGTACCGGGTATAAAGTAGAACCGCGGCCTTCGCCGCGGCTCACAACGTTCCCCCTCGTTTAAAAATAACAAAACGTCAGAGAATCTCTTACAGAGCACGCTCGATGGCAAGGTACAGAATCGTCGTGAAAGATGGGATCTTCTCTCTCACTAAATGATTCCATACTGGACACAACTCCACTACGAATAATTCCACTTCATACTTTTTTGAATTCATAATATCCTTAATAATTATTAGGGATTCTGTTTTATATTTAGATATGCATCCCCATATAATAATATAAGGATAATGCTTCACTCTGTCAATGCAGCCATTTTCGGAATAGCGTTACCCTTTTCTGCGCCGAACTGTGCGGGAACCATGGGGTCTAATGAGGTTAAATTTTGACTCATCCGAGAATAGAATTCATGACCACTCAGATTCACCCCAATTTGCTTTTTCTGTAGCCGAATTTAGGCGTGATTTCTTCATTCGAATATTAAGAAGTGTCTTTTTGGCAGGTGTCCTTGCCATTAATCTCATCTCCTTTAAACGACGTTGTATAGTTCGAGCTAAAATTTCTTTTGCAAATCGTTTCTGAACTTCAAAAGCTATCTTTACAGCATTTTTGAATGGATCATGTCGGTTCGTTTTCCTAATAATCCGATTTTCCCTTGCACTTGTACACTTTTTTCTTCCCGATCCTTTCGTCCTCTCCACTTGTCCAGTCTCACGAAATTTTTTCAAAAATCGTCGTACTGAGCTTTCATTGAACTTAGTTTGAACCGCTATTATTCGAATAAAGACATTTTGTTCGGCCGAGGCAATAAATTTTTTACTTTTCAGTCACCGTCATCTGTTTTCCTTTAGGCATACTTCTTAAAGACTCCTAAGTTAAATTTTTTTGCAAAAAATGTTTCCAGAAATTGAGAAGACAGGAAACACATGCAAAAAGAAATGAAATCCTGAAATCAATCACAGGGACTCACAAAAAATAAAAATTAGACGAATCGAATAACATTTCGGGACATCCCATGCTAGAGAAGTCAAAAATTCATGAAATTTCGCAGTGCGGCTTTTTTTTTGTCGCTGGGTTTATATAATAAAATGACCTGGTGTTAATACATCCAAATCGTCAATATCATTTGTAGCTGTATACAACGGTCGTGAATTTAGTACAGCTTAAATTTGACATAAAAGGGTTGCCATTTCCTCATAGGTTAAATTACACTAGTCGACACGACTTTTCCGCTGTCTCCAAAAATGACTTTTTCTGATAGATTTGGATGTTTAAAAATTTTGAAGAATGTTTTTTTTTTTTCATGGAGTAGTTTTTTTTAAAAATCTGGTATTTTTTGTCATAGGTAGTGCTTATATTTTTCACATAACTCTCGTTTCATACAACTGCTTGTATTGAACTTTGCAGTTAAAAAATGCTGATAAATGCAGCTATAAATCCGACTCAGACACTTTGTAGCAGAAACTTAACGTCTGGCAGATATTAAGCTTCCAAATTGAAATTTCATAATTTTTTTCGGTATTTTTTACCCGAAATTTTGACTTTGAAACTTCAGGAAAAATCGAAAAAAAAACGAGAGGGAACGTTGTGAGCCGCGGCAAAGGCCGCGGCTCTACCTTATACCCGGTACTCAGTCAGTATATACATACATACATTTATGAGCCTACGATTTATGAAATTTATTATATGTTCTCAAAAGGGACAAAAATAATATTTAAATTAAAAAAATTAATTTTTTGGAATTTTTCTACATGTTTCCATTTTTGTTTACATATGCTTTGTATATCTGCGCCTACATTTCTACATGACATGTATAACTACATATTTGAGACGTACAAGTGTTTACGACAGAGAGAGAGGGCATGAGTCAGCGCTTGGCAGGCGTTGCGTAGCCACTGAAATTTAATTTGTTTCTTCTGGCCATAATATTGATCCGACCTGATCCATATTCGGCAATCTGGTAGATATGGTAATTTTTCATGATTCTGCGTTTTTGGTTTTCATTTATCTTAAAAATTGTGGATTCCACAGACTTTCGTCTTTTGTGGGGGCGGAAGGGGGCGTGGCAAAATTTTAAAACAAACTTGTGCTGGTTCGGTATCACAGGAGCTTGGATAGAAAGTTTGGTTGCTCTAGCTTTTATAGTCTCTGAGAACTAGGCGTCAAAAAATACGAATCGGCAAAGCAGATGGGGCCGCGTGTGAGAGAGAGCGAGAGGGAATGATGACTTTCGAAATGGTTTTCTTCATTGTAGCTATAATAATGATCCGATCTGATCCAGATTCAACACTCTGATAGAAATGGGCATTCTCTATGACTCTGCGTTTTTAGTTTTCTTGTATCTTCAAAATTGTGTGTGCCACAGACTTTCGTCCTTTGTGGGGGCGGAAAGGGGCGGGGCGAAATTTTTCAACATATTTGGAGTAGTGTGATCACAAAGCAGACTGGATACAAAATTTGGTTACTCTAGCTTTAATAGTCTCTGAGATATAGGCACAAATGAAGACGGACAGACGGACGGACGGACGGACAGACAGACATGGTTATATCGACTCGGCTATTGATGCTGATCAAGAATATATATACTTTATGGGGTCGGAAACGCTTCCTTCTGTGCGTTACACACAACCGTTATCCCCACAAATCTAATATACCCCTTACTCTTCGAGTACCGGGTATAATAAATGAATGCCTGGTTTTAGATAGACACATTAATTAGGCGTCGTTTAAGGTATCGGTTATAAAAATATAAAATCAAACGGCTAAGTTATAACCGTTTGACCAAAACGACCCAAAATGACTTTTACCTGAAAAAATACCGTCCGGTACGTTTTTGGTCCAACTTCCAAAATGGGATTGCAAAAAACAAAAAGGACCTGTAATTTTGGTTTTACCGAGTCTTAGGTATTGATATATATCGGATATATATCCTACCTGGTCATATTTATTTGGGGTGTAAATGTTGTGGACAGTTTTATTCCGTATTCCTTATACCTAAGCCTTGGTGAGGATAAATATACATAAATACCTGTTAGGGTCAAATGTTGACTTTTTTCCTTCACAGGTGCTGGTCCCGAAGATATTTGACCTTTCTTCTTCAAGCTATTCATAAAAAACTCTGTACCTATAGTATCCCTGCCTCAGTGTAGATCTGACTTCCAGCAGAATACGATCGTGTGTTTTCGAAAAATACCACTTGTTTCTAATTGAAATGGACAACTCAAGCCGGTCAACTTCATGTGCTGGCCCCCAAATTCGAAAACTACTAAAAGATGGTGGATTTGAAAATATTTTATCTACGAATGAAAAAGCAGCCTGGAACTCGTTCCGACTGGTTACAACACATTTTCTTGGTAACAGAAAGATGATTACGTTAATATCGTTCAAGACCTACTTAAGAATTATGAACAAATTGGAGCCAACATTTCACTCAAAAACCATTTCCTGCACTCCCACTTAGACTTTTTCCGCCAAACCTTGGGGATGTTAGTGATGAACACGGAGAGAGATTTCACCAACAATTAAAAGCTATGGAACGACGGTATCAAGGTGTTTGGAATGAGAATATGTTGGGCGACTATGTGTGGACTCTCATAAAAGAATCTGACTTAAATGACAAAAGAAGACAGACAAACCATTTTAAAAATAGTAACAAGCAATAACAATAAAAATATTTAAGTATCATAACTGTAAGGTAGTTCTGCCGAGGTGTAACTCTCAGTCAGTCCAGGGCCTCACAAAACTCTATTTTTTTTACGGTGACTGCCAATCTGGGGGACGGAAATAGCAGGCACACCGAATCTGTCTGATCACCAGGGTTCACTAGCCGGCGTAACAGCCATAACCGCAGAGATAGCTAGAGGAAGGGCGGGCATCCACGCACTGGTGGGCACTAGATGATGACCTCGGAGTATGGGACATGTTCTAGCCATCGGAAGTGGGGTGAGGGGCACACCAAACAAAGAAATGCGAAAACAGATCGAGCAGACGATCGTACACTAAGGAAGGGAGGGGAGATTGGAGGGGACGAGAGGACACATTGACACTCAGCGGACGCGCGGAAAGTGCAATGGCCCTCCCGCCACGGGGGGGAAAAAGGGGGGGGGGGGGGGGGGGGGGGGGGGAAGAGATGGAAAGAATACACAGATGCCCAGCGGACACGCGGAGAAGCATCCATGGTATTCCTTCCACCTTCAAGAGGGAAGGCTCTGAGAGAGGGAAGAAGGGTACTTAGCGCCGTGGACTTGTGCCCAAATTAACAAGGCAAAATGTAGATTCTTCGCATTTATTCGATCGTAACTTGGCCCTATCTGCCCTACCTATGCACCGCTGAAGCTCTCTTATTCTACTTATTTTGGGAGGCCAGCTTACCCCCATTCCCTTCGTTCTTGCCTCGCTTTTCTCCAGTCATCTTGGTCCGTTTTCCTGGTCTGCCCACTGCTTGTTCGTCTTTTTTTCCTTGGTTTTCTCGTTTAACTTTCTTTTCACTTTTAGGCTCCGCTAGCAAAATCCAGGCTCCCGCGCACACGACCGTTCCGCCTCACGTCCCGCGATCTTTTTCTCTTTTTCATTTCTCCAGCCTCTCCCCCTCCGCTCATCAATCCCTGCTCCACCGGTTGTTCCATCTTCCTCCTTTGATCCTCTCCCTTCGCGCTCATTCCTCCGTGCTCCACCGCTCGTTCCTTGTTCTCGCCGCTCGGCGCTCTCTCCTCACGCTCGTTCCTCCGTGCTCCACCGCTCGTTCCCTGTTCTCGCCGCTCGGCGCTCTCTCCTCACGCTCGTTCCTCCGTGCTCCCCCGCTCGTTCTGTGTTCTCCCGCTTGATCCTCTCTCCTCACGCTCGTTTCTTCGTGACGGCGACCTTGTTGCTGTGGCACTCAGTGTTCCCTCTTCGCGCCCACTGATCCGTGACGGCGACCTGGTTGCTGTGGCACTCGGTGTTGTTGGGCCCCCCCTCTCCTTACCATGACACTATGAATATTGGCTCCATGCCGTATAATTATTTTGAACTACAAACTACCTTATCCTAAAACTTCAATAATATTCCATTTCAAATACTATTTCAAATTGTTTGCTATTGGCGTACCCTTGGCCGATGTCCGCCGTCTCCTGTTCTGCCTTCGGGTTGTAAGGGACTACCTTTAAGCTCCCTTACACTCCCTCCTCTCTTCGGGTTGTCCGCAATTGGACGGTTACTTGCCGGCTGCCATTTATCGTTACCTGGAACCTCCTTTCAGCGTGGTCCTGCAGCTGACGAAACTTCATAGGCCCAGCGGTCTCCCGCAATAGCGCCTCGATGCCGTTGATGAGGCTCACCGGCAGAGTCCTACCGGTCGAGGACACTCTCCAGTCGGCGGGCGCCTCGGTCCAAGCGGCTCCATCTTGGAGGTCTGCCAACCCTGGATGCTGTACAAATATGCTCAGCAGCTCGTCCATCTCCGTATCTCCTATCGGGAGAGACAAATTGGAGTCGTCCGACACCATTATCGGGGAATCGGAGCCGGAAGAAGTCCGTCCTTCAGTCCCGGGTGAAGCTTGTCCTTCTAGGTCGTAGGCGGTTTGCTCCTCGTCGTCGCTGATTACGACGCATTCCGGCGAAGGCGTACGGCTCCACGCTATGCTGGCGTCACTATACCGCCGAGGGGGCGGTCCCCAGTGGTCACGGAAACCTACCGGTGAAACCGACCCTTCGCGGTTCCAATCGGCCTGACCCTCGGGATTCAGCAACGAACCGTAGGACGGGGGCCTGGGACGGAGATCCATGCTTTGGAAATGCTGCCTCGGTTCTGCTGAAACGTGCGATGCCTGGCTCTGGGCCCCGTTCGCTTCGTCCGTGAACGGCTGCATGGCAGCGTAGATCGAGGGCATTTGGTGGTCCATCGGTGGGGCCCTGCGTGGGTCAGCCGAACATGTGCGATTGGGTGGCCACTGGCTCGGTGAACTGCTGGATGCGGTTCCCGTGGTTTGTCGGGACCCCGGACGGGCCGACGGCTGATGGTTCCCGACGGAGTCTGGTAGGTCGATCACGATGGGCCGAGCGTTTGGGGCTGGAAAATGCGCTGTCATTGGCCATGGTTCCCCCGGTGCCAGCCAGGATCCGTAAGCAGGTGGAGAAGACGTGTAATCCACTTCTCGCCCGCGCTCCAGGAATAGGCGGCGGTTCAGCGTGGCTACGTCGTGGTTCAACGGCGCTCGGACCCCTCCTTGCGCAAATCGTCCGTCAGGGGGGACATCTGCTTCTTCCTCGGGGTCGTGATGCGTGGGGGTCGGACACTCCCTCCATCCACTACGGCACATACCCGGGCTACACGGCATCAAGGGGGCCTCAACCTGGTCCATCCGTCGGAGGATCTCCTCCTGAACATGGGCCCTGGAGGTGCCCGGTTGATCATCTGGGATGAGGTCTCCTGCCTCGGTGGATCGGTCGCCGTCGAGGTGTCTCCTCTTCAGGATGGGACGTATGCCTGTTGAGATAGGATCTTCGATGGTTAATCCTCACCTAAGTTTCCTACTTCATGACCCTTCCTGCCTGAGCGGTGCAACTAACTATGACGGCTTGTACCTTGACTAATCCCAGAAGGGGATTGCTACATAGCCCTACCATGCGATATGTGCCCCTTTTGAGGCGAGGACGTTGTGGCAGCGCGCTACCACAAGTGGCCCTCTTGAAATCTTCGATCTCAGGTCGGAGCTGGGTTCGGTAGTCACCTCAGCTTCTTCGTCAGGGTCCTCGGCGTGGTATACCTTCAGATCGGCTAGGCTGGCGGTCCTCCTTTGTCGTCCTTGGTGCAACTGTAGCCGAACTATATTGGGCGAGATGAACTTGACCACGGAGTATGGTCCATCGTACTTGGGGGCCAACTTGGCGGCGAAATTATTAGCGGCTTTGGACAGATGGTGTTGTCGGATTAGCACAAGTTCCCCTAACACTGGCCTCCACTCGCGTCGGCGCAGATTATATGTTTTGCTTTGTTCCTGGGCCGCCCGTTGAGTGTTTTCTCGGACTATCTTCATGATCTCTTGTAGTCGGGTCACTTTGTCTCCAGGAGGTTCGGGTTCCTCTCCTGGTCCTGCGGTCACTTCCTCGTAGAGGGCTCCCGGAAGTCGTGGCTCGCGACCTAATACTAGGAATGCGGGGCTGAAACCTGTGGTGTCCGACACGCTAGTATTGATTGCCAGACTCAGCTCCGGCAGCAAATCATCCCACGTCCTTTGTTCTCCCTGGATATACTGCGCAATCATCGTCTTTATCGTCCGGTTCGCTCTTTCAGTCGGATTCTGCTGCGGCGTGTACGGCGCTGTGTGCTCGAGTTCCATCCCCGCCGACTTACAGAAACTCTTGAAGGAACGACTGGTGAATTGCGTACCATTGTCGCATACGAACTTCCTGGGAATTCCGAACTTGCTCAAGATCCGTTCCCGGAACGCCTTTTCCAGTTGGGCGGTAGTGGCTTTTCGTAGAGGTACGAGCTCCACCCACTTGCAGAACAGATCGAAGAATACCAGTAGTGTCGTGTTCCCATGCTTCGAGCGGGGAAGTGGTCCTACGAAATTCGCACACAGGACATCGAACGGACCTTTGGCCTGGCGGGTGTACATGTGTCCCGCTGGTTTGGTTTGGCTCACCTTAAATTTCTGGCAGTTTTCGCACCGTTGTACGTATCGGGCGACATCGCGGTGGAGTCCTGGCCAGTAATACCTCTGCGCTACCCGCGTCGCCGTCTTGCGGATCCCTAAGTGCCCCGCGGTCGGGTGGTCGTGGCATTCCTGTAGCACGCGTCGCCTCTGGTCGTTATCGACGCATAACTTCCACTGCAGAGGGTCCTCCTCGGCTGGACGATTCCCAAGCTGTCGATAGATCTGCCCGTTCTCGACGATGAATTCCGAGCATTTATCGGGCTGGTCCTGGATCCGTTTTCCCAGTCGACTCAACGCTTAGGGGGATCTTCTTGCGTTCGTTGTAACGTCTCGATAGGTTGGCGCGAAAGGGTATCCGCCACGACGTTTTGACTTCCTCGCCGATAGTGTATGTCGAATCGGTACTGTTGGAGCTCCAAGGCCCAGCGCGCAATTCGACCGGTCGGATTGTCGATGGAATTGAGCCATTTTAACGCCAGATGATCCGTAATAACGTCGAAGTGATAGCCTTCCAGGTAACAGCGCAGCTTCCGGATCGCCCAGACGATGGCCAGACATTCCTTTTCGGTAGCCGAGTAGTTCTCTTCAGCCTGTAGGAGACGTCGGCTCGCGTAAGCGATAACTCTTTCCTCCCCCTGAATTTGTTGGGTTAACACTGCCCCTATGCCATAGGCACTGGCATCCGTCTGCAACGTGAACTTCTCGGTAAAGTCTGGGCATGCTAAGATCGGAGCTTTTGTCAGCTTCTCTTTGAGGTCTTCAAAGGCAGCCTGTTGTTCTTCAGTCCAGGTCCACTTCTTCTCTTTCTTCAGGAGGCTCGTCATTGGTTGAACCACCATAGCGAAGTTCGGGACAAATCGCCTATACCATGAGGCCATCCCCAGACAACGCCTCAGCTCCTTCAGTGTCCTTGGTGGCTCCAGTCTTTGGACCGCCGCTACTTTGTCCGGGTCGGTGTGAATACCCTGCTCGCTGATTACGTGCCCGAGGTACACGATGCTCTTCTGAAAAAAACTACATTTGTTTCTGTTCAGTCGAAGCTTCGCTTCCCGCAGCCGGCGGAACACCTCCCTCAGACTCTCTATGTGCTCTTCCAGAGTCGCTCCAATGACGATGATGTCATCCAGGTAGGCAAACGCGTAGGGTTCCATGGTTGGACCTATGACACTGTCCAACGCTCGCTGAAAGGTCGCAGATGCCGAGTGGAGTCCGAAAGGCATCACCGTCCATTGGTAGAGTCCTCTGCCAGGAACCGTGAACGCCGTGTACTCCCGGCTATCTTTAGCCATGGGGATCTGCCAATAGCCATTTTTGAGATTCAAGGTCGAGATATAACGAGCGTTGCGGAGCCTCTCCAGGATATGGTTGATTCTCGGCAGCGGATAGGCGTCCGGAACCGATCGGGCATTAAGTTGCCGGAAATCGACACACATCCTCAACTCGCCCGTCTTTTTCCCTACCAGTACAATGGGTGCGCTGTGAGGGCTCTTTGAGGGCTCGATTTGCCCTGCTCGTAAGAGCTCGTCCACCTGGGCGTCGATGATTTTCTGCATCGCCGGGTTTTTGGGGTAATACCTCTGCTTTACCGGCTTGTCGTCTCGCATGGTGATGGTGTGCTGAGCGATATCCGAAATTCCCTTCAGCCCTTCGAACTTCGCTAGCTCCTGCTCCAAGAACTCCGCTGCCCAGGGCGTGGGAGGTGGTTCGGGGTTAGGAAGCGTCCGAGGAGAGACTTCATCCGATGGGACGTCTGCGATGATGGCCAGGTTCACGTCGTTTCCCCCACGCATTACCCGGAAGGGATTTCTCAGGCGAGCTTGTTGAGCGTCGTCTTTGGGCTCGAGGCGGTAATCCGTAGGTATATACGCGAGCGAGCGGTCCCTTCCGCTCTGTCCGGCTCCAAGAGCGGTTGATTCGGACCGTTGATCCTCCTCATTTTGTCCCACAGTTCCATGTGGTGGCGCAATCTCGTCAGAGCGTCTGTGGGGGGACTTACGGTCCAATGGGTCGGCCTTGGTTGTATCCGGTGGTGTCCCCGTCGTCTCACGTGTTCTGCAGCTGTTCGTCATAGATTTGGGCGTCAGTGAACCTCCTTCCATCCTAGCGTGCGGCGGCGTCGCCCTTTCTTCCTCCATGGTCCCGCTATGGTCCGATGCAGGAATCCTTCGTCCAGCGTTGGCCGCTGGGCCCGATGGCGGGGGCATGTTGGGGTGGTGGGGCGATACGATGTCCGGATGCCTGGTCGAGGTTGACGGCTCGTTCGACTGGAGTGGTAGTTCGTCAGCAAAAGTCATCTTCCGGGCCCGACGATGAGGCAAAGTCGTGGGCGAACGCGTCGATAAGGGCGGACATTGGGCCAACTGGAGGTACGCTCTGCCGCATTCGATCCTGGCTTGGATGCCGCACAAGAAATCCAGGCCCAATATGATGTCATCAAGGATGGTTGGTAGTATCAACAAGGACACCGCTGTTTCGGATTGATCGAGTCGTACCTTGGTTACTATCGCGTGCGTTGCCTCCTTCTTTGTTCCATCGGCCAGGCTGATCCGGGTATGTACGGCCCGCTTGTTATGCTCCGACTGCAACTCCTGCGCTACCTGCTGGCTGATAAAGGATCGCGTTGCTCCAGTATCGAGAGTAGCCGACAGTGTTTTACCCTCGATGGTCACCCATGCCGCGATCCTACCGCGCTCCAAACTTAGCGGGTGCTTTACTCCTGGGATCTCTGTGGCTGCATCTCCATCCGTGTCCCTGCCGACTGGAGACCTGATCCGTTTCCCGACCCAGATCGTCTACAACAGTTTAGGGTGCGAACCCCGCGACGACCACACTCCCAGCAGAACAGCAACTGCCGATTGCGGCAGGTGTTGCTAAAGTGGCCTTCTTCCCCACAGTTCCTGCACGCCCGACGCACGTCCAGTGGGCGGTTGTCATCTTCGGTCCTGACTCTGTTAGCCACCTCAGCGCTCCTGGTCATCTGGGTTTCTTCCGTAGAGTAGCTACGGTAGGCAGGTTGTCTGGCCTGACTCTCTGGGCATGGTGTTCGAGCCCGGCCTGAGGCTACGGGGGAACCCAAAGCCTTAGGCGCAGCCCGGTCCCTGGCTGTCTCGTATGCTGTCACTAATCGCGTGAGGGTCTCCAAGGAGTCGAACTCGTGTCGCCGGGTGAATAATTGATATTCCGGCAGGAGGTTCTCGTATACCCGTTCTAACTCCATCTCGGCGGTGTACCGGGCCCTCTGCATCATCAATCGTAAGACTATCAAATAATCCCTGAACGCCTCTCCTGCTTGCTGGTAACGGTTTCGGATCGTATCTTCCAACCGTTGAAAGTACCGAGGAGGCAAAAAAAAATCCAAGAATTCACTTCTGAACATCGTCCACGATTTGGTTTGCATCTGGGAGGTACGAAACCATCCCTCCGCCTTGCCCGTCAACAGTCCAGATATGGCTCGAGGAAGCTGTTCGGGGCTCCCCTCATACGAGTCAACCCGTTCCTCCAGCCGCTCGATGAAGGATAAGGGATCCTCGTGACCGTCGAACGTCAGTCCCCATTTGCGCAATTTGTCGGCCAACACCGAGTAGGATAGCTCTCCCCCTATGCGAAATGGTCGGTGGCCGTCGCTGCTGGACGAAGGTTCGACAGTGGTGGTGTGGTATCTGGTCATGCTGCCTCCCGCTCCTTTGGTCACGTTGCGTGGCTCGGGTATGGACACGGTGAGAGATCGTGACGGTGTGCTGCACTGTTTGTTGTCGTCTTTGGGCTCGGTTGCAATCGTTTGCCGGTGGGCATCAGCTCCTCTGCTGGCACCCGTCGGCTCTGGCATCATTAGTCGGCGAGGTCCTTTGGAAGGATTATGCTGGCGGTCGTCCTCGCTACCCGACTGCTTGGCTGTAGATCCTCGGTGACCGGTGGCGTTGGGCTCTGGTCCCCTGGCCATGCTCGACAGTTCAGGCACGGTCAACTGGAGTTTCCGCTCGTCATTTTCGTCTTCCCGTCTTGACCGACTTTCCGGCCCTGGCGAGGTAGCTGGACTCCTGTGGTCCCTTGGGCTGGGAATGTTACCGAAATGTGCATTCAGTTCATCCAGCCTCGCTTGCACGACCTCGGAGTGCCCACTATGTACGATGAAGGTGGAGATCCGGCTTCGTAGTTCCTCCACTGTTCCGGTCTCCTCGAGTCCGAACTCCTTCGCCAGACTCTGCAGCTCATCCTTCCTACGCGACGCTATCCATCGAATACTCATGGCTCAGCTTGACTCTGCGCGGCTAAACTGTTCGAGAATCCGCCCTTTTATCGCCGAAAGGACTTTAGGGGACTTTAGGTAGATTGAATGAACCGTGCAGAAGGATCTTATACCCGGCTCGGATCCTGCGGAAGGATCTTTGATACGTTTCTGATCCTACGGAAGGATTTTTTTTACGCGGCTCTGATCCTGCGGAAGGATCTTGATCGTCGATGAATCCTGCGGAAGGATTTTGTACACGGCTCTGATCCTACGGAAGGATCTTGATCGTCGATGAATCCTGCGGAAGGATTTTGTACACGGCTCTGATCCTACGGAAGGATCTTGATCGTCGATGAATCCTGCGGAAGGATTTTGTACACGGCTCTGATCCTACGGAAGGATCTTGATCGTCGATGAATCCTGCGGAAGGATATTTTTACGCGGCTCTGATCCTACGGAAGGATATTGATCGTCGATGAATCCTGCGGAAGGATCTTGATCGTTGATGAATCCTGCGGAAGGATATTTTTACGCGGCTCTGATCCTGCGGAAGGATCTTGATCGTTGATGAATCCTGCGGAAGGATTCTTTCACGGCTCTGATACTGCGGAAGGATTTTATTTGCTGCTCGGGTTGGTGTTGCTTGCTCGCGGCCTCGAACTTGACTCCCTCTCCTAGGCTTGGGGTACGACTTATATAGCTAAACCACGGCGTCTCTCGGGCAGCGCAGCTTTTCCTCTGCCCCGACTACAGCTGCTCTAGTGTCCTCTCCCTCACTCTCTTCTGACCCTGACAGCTACTTCGATCCCCAAATCTAGACAGGTCCCTGCTCGGGCGCCATCTGTAAGGTAGTTCTGCCGAGGTGTAACTCTCAGTCAGTCCAGGGCCTCACAAAACTTTATTTTTTTTACGGTGACTGCCAATCTGGGGGACGGAAATAGCAGGCACACCGAATCTGTCTGATCACCAGGGTTCACTAGCCGGCGTAACAGCCATAACCGCAGAGATAGCTAGAGGAAGGGCGGGCATCCACGCACTAGTGGGCACTAGATGATGACCTCGGAGTATGGGACATGTTCTAGCCATCGGAAGTGGGGTGAGGGGCACACCAACAAAGAAATGCGAAAACAGATCGAGCAGACGATCGTACACTAAGGAAGGGAGGGGAGATTGGAGGGGACGAGAGGACACATTGACACTCAGCGGACGCGCGGAAAGTGCAATGGCCCTCCCGCCACGGGGGGGGAAAAAAGGGGGGGGGGCGGGGGAAGAGATGGAAAGAATACACAGATGCCCAGCGGACACGCGGAGAAGCATCCATGGTATTCCTTCCACCTTCAAGAGGGAAGGCTCTGAGAGAGGGAAGAAGGGTACTTAGCGCCGTGGACTTGTGCCCAAATTAACAAGGCAAAATGTAGATTCTTCGCATTTATTCGATCGTAACTTGGCCCTATCTGCCCTACCTATGCACCGCTGAAGCTCTCTTATTCTACTTATTTTGGGAGGCCAGCTTACCCCCATTCCCTTCGTTCTTGCCTCGCTTTTCTCCAGTCATCTTGGTCCGTTTTCCTGGTCTGCCCACTGCTTGTTCGTCTTTTTTTTCCTTGGTTTTCTCGTTTAACTTTCTTTTCACTTTTAGGCTCCGCTAGCAAAATCCAGGCTCCCGCGCACACGACCGTTCCGCCTCACGTCCCGCGATCTTTTTCTCTTTTTCATTTCTCCAGCCTCTCCCCCTCCGCTCATCAATCCCTGCTCCACCGGTTGTTCCATCTTCCTCCTTTGATCCTCTCCCTTCGCGCTCATTCCTCCGTGCTCCACCGCTCGTTCCTTGTTCTCGCCGCTCGGCGCTCTCTCCTCACGCTCGTTCCTCCGTGCTCCACCGCTCGTTCCCTGTTCTCGCCGCTCGGCGCTCTCTCCTCACGCTCGTTCCTCCGTGCTCCCCCGCTCGTTCTGTGTTCTCCCGCTTGATCCTCTCTCCTCACGCTCGTTTCTTCGTGACGGCGACCTTGTTGCTGTGGCACTCGGTGTTCCCTCTTCGCGCCCACTGATCCGTGACGGCGACCTGGTTGCTGTGGCACTCGGTGTTGTTGGGCCCCCCCTCTCCTTACCATGACACTATGAATATTGGCTCCATGCCGTATAATTATTTTGAACTACAAACTACCTTATCCTAAAACTTCAATAATATTCCATTTCAAATACTATTTCAAATTGTTTGCTATTGGCGTACCCTTGGCCGATGTCCGCCGTCTCCTGTTCTGCCTTCGGGTTGTAAGGGACTACCTTTAAGCTCCCTTACATAACACTTATATAAATTCAAGTATTTTTCGGTATTTTTTTCAGATAAAATGAGATTTGGGTCGTTTTGGTCAAACGGTTATAACTTAGCCGTTTGATTTTATATTTTTATAAGCGATACCTTAAACGACGCGTAATTAATGTGTCTATCTAAAACCAAAAATCAAGGCATTCATTTATTTTTTTTTTCGATTTTTCCTGAAGTTTCAAGATCAACATTTCGGGTAAAAAATACCGAAAAAAATGATGAAATTTCAATTTGAAAGCTTAATATCTGCCAGGCGCTAAGTTGCTGCTACAAAGTGTCTGAGTCGAATTTATAGCTGCATTTATCAGCATTTTTTAACTGCAAAGTTCAATACTACCAGTTGCATGAAACGAGAGTTATGTGAAAAATAGAAGCACTACCTATGACAAAAAATACCAGATTTTTTAAAAATTCTTAAAAAAAAAACTACTCCATGAAAAAAAAAACCATAATTCTTAAAAAAATTTTAAATCTCCCAATCTATTAGAAAAAGTCATTTTTGGAGACAGCGGAAAAAAAAAATTGAAATTTGTCGAGTAGTGTTATTATCCCCAATCACTCTTTTCAAGTAATATTTCACTGATTTTACCCCAGCTTCCCAAATACCTCCAAAGTGAGGTCCTGCCGGGGGGATCTCTTTCTAATTTTGGAACCACTTTTATATTGTCCTTAAGGGCTCTGATATTCTTCGTCTAATTTGCGCGAAGCTCCTACAAAATTGGTTCCATTATCGGAAAAGATTTTTGCCCATTTTCCTCTTCTTGAAAAAAATCTTTTAACTGCAGTCAGAAAGGCGTCTGAAGTTAGATCACTGACGACTTCCAAATGAATAGCCTTTGTCGCCATGCACACGAACACGGCAATATATCCCTTATAAGATTTTTGCCCACGGTTTCTAGAGCACCGGATATGGTAAGTTCCGGCGAATTCTATCCCTGTATTTGTAAAGGGGTGCGACATGGTTGCTCTATGTTTCGGCAGGCTTCCCATAATTTGTTCTGCTGTATTCTGCCTATACCTAGCACAGGTAACACACTATTTAAGCTGTAGCTTCAAACAGTTTTTAAGCCCAAATATCCAATACTTTCGCTGGATATAATTACGCATCAGATTAATTCCACCGTGTAATGTTTCTTTATGTGCATTATTGATAATTAAGTCAATTGACACTTATTTAAAATCAAGGGATGTTTAACCTCAAATTCTGCGTTCGCGTTTTGTAATCTACCTCCAACTCGCAGTAATCCATCTTTATCTGAAAATGGATTTAAGCCTAATATCTTACTTTTTGTTTCTATTTCTTTTTTATTAATTAGGCTAGCTATCTCCGCACTGAATTGTTGAATAGCTTGTTGTTTTTTCAATACTAGTATTTTGGCGATCCTAATCTCATTGACCGTCAAATGTGGTAAGAATGTTGTATTTTTGGTTTTGATTTGAATAAACCTTAATACATATGCAATGACTCTTTCTAGTTTATGCATACACGAGTATTTGTGCAATAACTCTTTAATTATGTTAGCTCTATCGATTATAAACGTTGTGCCAACAACTCTTTTCTAAAATTTCCTCTTTTGGCCAATCTTCCCTAGATTTTACCAACCATTGCGGACCCTTCCACCACATTTCAAAATCTTTCAGCTTATCTGCAATAATTCCCCTTGACGCTACATCTGCTGGATTGTCTTCAGATTTGACATGTCTCCATTTAATTTCTTTAACTTTCCTAATTTCGTCCGTTCGACGTCTAATAAACTTGTCTTTATTGTCTCCGTTTATTATCCAGGCTAGAGTGATCGTAGAATCACTCCAAGCGTAACTTTCTGCATCACTTCCAACCGCTATTTTTACTCGTTGCATCAATTTCGTTTGAAGATTAGTAGCACAAAGTTTTATTTTGGGAATGGTTTTCCGATTCTTCTTCGGATTAACCTTGCTTTTGCTGGCTATTATAATTGAAGCACCATATACTTTGGCATACACTACGGCAGCATAAGCTTTTCCGGATGCATCGGCAAACCCATGAATTTTCATGGTATCCGAATGCTGTATAGCGCCGTTAAATTTTCTTTAAATGCATTATATTCACGAGCATCCTGATCTGATAGTTCTTCATCTCAATTTTTGCCAAAATTTTTGGATAAACAATTTCCCGACAATTGTAACTGGGGACAACCAACCTAAGGGGTCGTACATTTTAGCTAAGGTGGATAAAACTATTCTCTTGTTAGTTTTCTTAATAGGGCCATAATGGAAATTGAACCTAAACTCGTCTCTAACTGGCTCCCATTGAAGTCCTAATGTTTTGACGGATTCTTTCTCCTCAATGGTTAATACTTTATTTTCTTCGTTATCTCTAACGCCTTCAACAATCTCTGGGATATTTGTTATCTACTTTCTTAAGTTAAACCCAACCTTATCGAACTCCTGGGTAACTTCCTTTACATGCATCAGGTCGTCCATATAAAAATAATTTTTTATGATTTCTTTAATTGCATAATTTTTGCAATTATCAGCTATTGCAAAAAGCACTCTAGTAGCTAAGAAGGGTGCTGAAGCTGGAGCTTACGTAACGGTTGTAAGCTTATATTCTTTTAATTTTTCATTTGGAGCGTCTCTCCAGATTATATGTAAATAATGTTGATCTTCTTCATCAACTTTAATTTGCCGGTACATTTTTCAATATCCACAGATACTACATATGGACACTTTCGCCATTTCACTATAATATCGAAGATGTCTTTTTGGACTCTTGGTCCAACCCACATGACATCATTTATACTTTTGTTATTTGTGGTTTTTGCTGACGCATCAAAAACCACTCATGAGTTTTGTCGTTAGACTGGAATCTCTTATGACTCCTTGATGGGTCAAATAATATTTTCCCTCTTTTTTTGACTCTATGTCATGTCCATATGTCCATATGTCCTAAATTAATATATTCATGCATGAATTTTATATAATTTTCTTTTAATTTTTCATTTTTGCTGAGTTTCTTTTCCAAATTATAAAATCACGCCATAGCTTGTGCTTTTGAATCTCCGAGATCCTTATCTTTTTTAAATGGTATTTTTACTATATACCTTCCATTCTCATTTCTTTTGTGGTTTCCAAGAAGTGCTTGTCGCAAACATCTTCCTTATCAGAACTTTCGCTTTCCATTTCCCAGAAACGCTCTAAGTCCCCGACTTCAATTGTTGTCGGCACAATCAATTTATCACCCTTTGATTTGGTACAACCGGATATAATCCATCCGAATTCTGTATTCTGACCAAGTAGTCCATCTATTTTTACTACTCCGTCTTTTACAACATGGGCGTACAGATCTACCCCAATAACTATATCTACCCTACTTGGTTTATTAAAGTTAGGGTCAGCCAACACATAATTTTGCCATTTTGTTTTGTCAATATTGAAAGACTTTATAGGTAAAGATTTCATTAGTTTTGGGAGAATGATTGCTTCAATATTAAGAGGTTTTTTACCAACATCCCGAGTTTTTACAGTTAAAGTAACCTTGTATTTAGAAGTGCAAGAGTCTGTAGATGACACTCCACTAACCTCGGTGTTGACTCTTTTTCGCGCTAATTTTAATGCTTGCGCAGCTTCCTCTGAAATTATGGTACATTGCGAACCACATTCAATCAATGCTCTAAGATTTTCATAGCCACCATTTACCGCTCTTACTTGTATAATTGCCGTGGCTAAGAACGCTTGTTTTTTTGTCAAACAAGTGTTAACATTTTACCTTTTTTCGTAGGGAATATGGAGCATCGTATGATGGGGTTTTTTAAAAATCCCACAAAACATTTCCGATGAGCATTTCTTATGCATATCATGCCTATAGCTCTATTGCATAGGCGCTGTTTTTGTATAGCCTGGCCTCTTTCTATCGGACTCATTCTCTTAAACCTATAGCATTGCATTATTGTATGGCCATTGTACATTGGCCATTGTACATAGCGGACAATTTTCTTTAATGCTACTACTATATTGCACTCCTTTTTTCAACGGCTTCTTCTCTTCCTCCTGCGATGAGTAAAGAGAAGTGTACCGTTGTTCTAGAAATTCCATTACATCGGGAAACCTTTGAATTTCTTTCGTCTTTTTTATATGACTTTCATATAATTGTAAGGAATTTTTATTGCATTTTTTCAATATAATGTGGGCAAATATCACATCAACTTCTTCTGTTAATTGTGACTTTAATTTGATAAGATGAATCGCCTCATTTATTGAGTCCGAAAACATCTTAATTTGTTTTGCTGAATCGTTGTCTAGAATTGGTAAATCTAGCAAACGATTCAGCTGATCCGAAAATATTTTTCGTTTATTTTCCTACCGCTTGGTCAGCAATTCCCAAGCGGCATTATAATTCTCGACTGGACCTGTCAATAGGTGAGCAACCATACTCCTTGCTTCACCCTTTATTGTCATTTTTAAGTATGTAAATTATATCACTAAACAATTGTGAAAACCCGTCCCACTCCTTATCTAATCCTGAAAATGTGGGTACTTATGCCTTTGGCAGAACTGGAAAATCTTAATTTTTCTTCTTTACTACGGCCTCTTTAGGTTAGGTTAGGTTACAGCGGCTGCCAGACTCACTGGGAGCCCAGCACACCTAGGCCGTTTCCGGCCCGTTGTGATACCGCAGGGAAATCTACCCCTTCTCGCATTGTGAGACCTAAGGTCAACAGTTGTCCCAGCCTGCAGCTCTTATGAAGTTAGCTATCTTTCTGGGACATATGGTGGACATTGCCGAAATGTCTGCTATGAAGGGCGAGCCCAAGTGCTGTAGCCTTCTTCTGCTGAGAGCTGGGCAAGAGCAGAACAAATGTTCCACCGTTTCCTTCGTCTCTGCAGCTACGGCAAAAGTCATAGTATGGGGCGCCCAGTCTATTAGCGTGGGTACCTATTAGCCAGTGTCTCGTTAGGGAGCGTATGACTGCGCTGCACCTTCGTCTGCCGAGCTTGCATAGATCAGAGGTGCGCTTCCTGTCTATGGTTGGCCATGTTTGCCGAGTTATTCGACAACGTGGAGCTGATTGCCAATTGTTGTCTATTAGTTGCTTATGGTGCTTCTTTATTATGAGCCTACATGTGGCCATCGGCATACGAGTATCCTCCTTGTCTTGGAGAAGGGGGATTGTAGTGCCCAGTCTGGCCAGCTTGTCTGCAATACAGTTGCCTTCGATGTCCCGGTGGCCCGGGACCCATATGAGGCTGATAGCAAATTGCTGAGCCATCTCGTGAAGAGATTTGCGGCAATCTGCAACGGTCTCCGAGTTTGCAGAGATCGCATTTAGCGATTTGATTGCAGCTTGGCTATTACTGTAGATGTTTACACAGGTTACCATGGCGGTATTTTACTGAAGGCAGTTTACGGCTTAATTGATTGCAATGACCTCCGCTTGGAAGACGCTGCAGTGATCAGGGAGCCTAAAGCAGTGTCTGATGTTTAGCTGTTCGGAGTATATACCTCCTCCGACCCTGTTGTTCAGCTTTGATCCATCTGTGAAGATATTTAGGGCCCCTCCTGGGCCTGGGGGTCCCTCACTCCACTCGTCTCTGTGGGGGATAATTGCGTCGGAAGGGGTGTATGTGTATTCCCTTGGGACACAGTAGTCCGTTTTAGTGGGGACGGAACTGCTGTTTAATATCGAAGAGTGATCTGTGTGCTGTGGAGCCCATTGGTCGGAGTCTCTCAAACGTATTGCTGCCATCTGTGCCCTTTCTTTTCCAGCAAGGGCTAGGCTTTGGAGGCGCAGAATGGCATCAAGCGCATCATTTGGAGTGGTGCGAAGAGCTCCGCTGATGCAAAGTGCCGCTTTTCGTTGAACTTTGTCAAGTTGTCTGGTGATCGTCCTTTTTGACAGGGCCGGCCACCACACTGTAACTCCATAAAGTATTATTGGTCTAACAACCGCTAGATATATCCATTGGACTATACTTGGGTTTATGCCCCTTGAAATGGGGCTTAGCTTTACAAGTGTAGAGGGCTATTGTGGCCTTCTTCACTCTGTCTTTGATGTTCAGGTTCCAATTTAGCTTCCTGTCAATTACCAACCCTAAGTGACTGGCACTGTCGCTAAAGGAGAGCCTGCATCCATTTAACAAGGGGGGGGGTTTCAGAGACGGAATCTTGTATTTATTTGTGAATAGCACAAGTTCCGTCTTTGAGGGATTAACTCCAAGACCTCGCGATTGTGTCCATCTTGACAGTCTCGCGAGCTTTGCGGTCATTAAGTCGCAGAGTGTTTGAGGGTATTTTCCCGAGAAGATAATTGCCACGTCGTCCGCATATGCCACGACTTTACAACCCCACCCCCCACCAGGTCACATAGAATCTTGTTGACGGCTATGTTCCATAGAAGGGGGGGATAGGACACCACCTTGCGGTGTGCCTCTACTGACGTACCTTGACTGAGTGGACGATCCCATCGATGATGTCACCGTCCTGCATGTGAGCAATTGATCAATGAGCATCACCAAGTGACAATCCACCCCAAGGTCAGTCAGCGCTTCCGTAATGGCACCGGGTATGACGTTGTTGAAAGCTCCCTCGATATCTAGAAAAGCGATTAAAAAGTATTCCTTGAGGTATAGAGATTTCTCTATCCCCGAAATTACTTCGTGAAGTGCAGTTTCCGTGGACTTTCCTTTCCGGTAGGCGTGCTGTGCTCCTGACAACAATTGAGAACTTATAGTAGTTCTCAATTGTAGCCCGACCAGTCTCTCAAAAGTTTTGAGAAGGAAGGATGATAGATTGATTGGTCTAAAGTCCTTTGGTGTCGAGTGTGAGGCTTTATCTGCTTTAGGGATGAAGACTATTTTAGCCTTAAGACTAGCTTGTGGCATTCTCCCCACTACCAGTACCATCTTAAAGATACATTGCAGCCAGTTTATTACCGTGTCTCCGGCTTTTTGTAATTGGGCCGGAATGATCTGGTCCGGACCAGGGGATTTGAACGGATCGAAACTGTTTATTGCCCAGTTTATGTTCCGTTTTGAGAAGATATGCTCCATTGAGGTGATCGAACCCTCACTAGGGAAGTGGGTCGGTCCATTGATGGAGCACCCTGGAAAATGAGTGTCGAGTAGAATGTGTAGGTTTTTTTTGTGAGTCCCTGTGATTGATTTCAGGATTTCATTTCTTTTTGCATGTGTTTCCTGTCGTCTCAGTTTCTGGAAACATTTTTTGCAAAACATATTACTTAGGAGTCTTTAAGAAGTATGCCTACAGGAAAACAGATGACGGTGACTGAAAAGTCAAAAAATTTTGCTTCGGCTGAACAAAACGCATCCATTCGAAAAATAGCGGATCCAACTAAATTCAATGAAAGCTCAGTGCGACGATTTTTGAAAAAATGTCGTGAGACGGTACAATTGGAGAGGACGAATGGATCGGGAAGAAAAAAGTGTACAAGTGCAAGGAAAAATCGGATTATTAAAAAAACGAACCGACATGATCGATTCAAAAATGCTGTAAAGATATCTTCTGAAGCTCAGCAACGATTTGCGAAAGAGTTTTAAGCTCGAACTATACAGCGTCGTTTAAAGGAGATGGGATTAATGACAAGGCTGCCAAAAAGCCACTTCTTAATAGTCGAATGAAGAAATTGGGCTAAAGAAAAAGAAAATTAGGGTGGAGTTGTGTCCAGTATGGAATCACTTAGTGAGAGAAAAGATCCTATCTTTCAGGACGATTGTGTACCTTGCCATCGAGCGCGCTCTATAAGAGATTCTCTGACGTTTTGTTATTTTTAAAAATGTAGTCAACCAGTTTCATTTTTTTTTTACAGACTGGTTAACATTTTGAAGGCGGAATTGGGCATAAAGTCCTTAGATTGGCCAGGTAACAGCCCCGACCTCAAACCGATAGAGAACGTCTGGGCCCTTATGAATGCCAAAATAGGAAGCAAAAGCCCAAAACTATGTTTAAGTTTGGAGAGGTTATAGAAAGTTTAGTTTGAGGAGATAACGGAGAAATATTTGAGGGCTTTATGCGATTCGATGCCCAATAGGGTTAAATGTGTAATAAAAGCCAAGGGGGGTACCACCAATTATTAATTAATATATTTAATTGAAAACAACAATTCTGAAATATGTTTGTTTATTATTAGACTATAGAAAATGAAAAAACCTATTTGAAAAAATTTGGTTTTTGCTGAATAAATCGATTTTATAATTTTACTAAATTTTTTTTCCTGTGTTGGTGAAAATACTAAATGACCGTTCAGAAAAGTGTGATTGAAAAAATAATAATTTTTAATTATATGAATATGATATAAAAAAACGTAGTATGCACTTTTGTTAAAAATTTATTTATTGACTAAACAAAATTTAAACTTTTAGTATCGAATAACATTTGGGGAAACCCCACGCTAGAGAAGTCAAAAATGCATGAAATTTCGGAGTGCGGCTTTTTTTATTGTCGCTGGGTGTATGTATGTACATACATACATATGCATACATCACGCATACCATATGATGGTTAAAGGTTTAAAAGGTTTCTGACAAGGTGTCAGAATTAGAGACGGGCAGGGATCGTGTTTTTTCGTATCAAATCGAAAAAACCCGACGAAGAATAATAATTATAAATAATGCAAAAGACAGAACTTTTTGGAATTATGACTAGTCCCCACATATTTCCATATCCACATATATACATGAGACTAAGCCGTCGAATGAAAGGTATTCATCATTGCTATCCGCTTAAGGCCTGTATCCAGCACCGCGGAATTTTACTGAAAGGAATCTGCTCATTATTTCGGATGTGTGGAACTCAACTAATGTAATGTGACCAAGAACCTAAAAAGTGATTTGCCACTCACATGAATCAGCTGTGCTTTGTAAACAGCGCCAATTTTGAAAATTAATGATTGTGTTGGTATGAAGTGATTGTGTTGGTAGCGGCACATATTGTTGTAAGAAGAAGTACAGCACAGTTGGAGGCGCCAAAATGTCAAAATTATCAAAATGCGCATTTTCCGTGATCCGCTAAAGACATGGTATTGGCTCAACTGCTTTTATTAAAGCAATCCTCTCCTCACTTTAAACATTTGCATATCTCTTTTTGGTTTTGCGCACAAATTTTGCCCCCACCTTTCACTTTGACGTCAGTAATAATATGCACATATATTTTCCTTGCGCCCATATCAGCTCTTCTCACAGTCCACATTCGTGTGAATATCGATACTATCGATAAAATTTCGTGGATCCCGTTTACGTTGCTGGATACTGACTCCAGGAAAACACAAACGAAAAATTACTGTCCCCGTTTTTTTTATATGAAGTTTGGCAGTTTAGTTTAGTTTCCGCAGTGCTGGATACCCAGCTTAAAGTGTGCGTCACATTCGGAGTGGGCATATTTCCTACATACAAGAAGGCACCGCACTAATAGTGTGCATAGAAAAACTACCCCTAAAATTATGTAAAGACATACATTAAAAGAAATAAAATGTTACGGTAAAATATTGATGTTGTACTCGCAATACTCTTCAAAACATAGCAAAAAAACGAACTTGAGTCGTAAAACATTGAGCGTGTCAATTTTTGTACAAGCGTTCAGGCGCCGCATATTTTCTTGTCAATTTTATTCACTTATTTGTTTCTAATGCGGTGTTTGAATACTGCGACCTCAAAAAAGACGAGTATACTACTAATGTCGTATACAGCCCACCGTTACAGATCTCTGCTACACATCTCTCGCGCTTAATCTGTAGTTCGTGCTCTGCTTAGCTCTTTTCTAAGCTTTGCTTCATAGGGTAAGGGAATTCGTCCCGTTAACCCCTGCAATTAGTCTTGAGCTCAATTGTTGCAATGACCAATGATTCAACACGTTCACAACGTAAACATGCTCATCTTTTTTTTTTCTAATTTTTCTGGTACTTATGTGAACGGTGAGCTGTGCCAGCTCGTACGTTACTGTAGATCATCTGGTATCTTGTGCTCCTCCCAGCTTTCTGCTATTTAATAGTCTTTTTACACTTGGTGCGATACCTATCGATATCGGAGAAGATGCAGAGAGGTAGGTTTGCACTACAGCGTCTTTGCTTCTTTACGTCTTGGGAAGAGGAAGACAAATTTTGTAAACAAAGTAAATAATGTTCGAAAATCAACGAAATATGTCGGAAATAGAGTTAATTCTTTTAACTGCGGTGGCGCAAAGTGAGGTGAACCTTTTGATGTGCATGGAAGCGGCTGAGTTATCCTCAGAAAAGTTGCAATTGGTCTTGCAACTGCAACGTCCTCCTTGCGTTTGGACTCCTGTAGGTAAAAAGCAGACAATGTTCTCTCTTTTCAATTAAATAATGTATTCTTCATTGCAATAGCCACGATTTGGTTCATTTTGGGAGGAAGATGTTGTGGAGAACTCCGATGCCTTTTTTATGGAAAATTTCCACATGGAAAGGAGTACTTCAACATTCTTCTCTGTATCTCTGGTCCGGCCTATCTTGGAATATGGTTCTTGTGTCTGGTCTCCTCATTACCAAAAATTTCAGGATATGCTCGAATCAGTATAAAAACAGTTCCTCATCTTTGCCCTCCGGGGACTCAATTGGGACCCTTCGATCCATCTCCCTTCTTATGAAAGTAGGTTGCGCCTAATTAATCTCCACTCTCTTAAATCCCGTAGAACCTGCCGAGGAGTTCTCTTCCTCCATAAGCTTCTCTCTGGTGAGGTCGAATCGACTGCCCTCATCAACCTTATTAGTATTGCTGTTCCTTTCCGCCCGACTAGGCATTACTTCCCTCTTCATCTCCAACTGTCTTTCTAACTACTCGGATTATGAATCTTTCCGTAGCCTTTGCCGTAACTATAACCAATTTTTCCATCTGTTTTCCTTTGATACTAGTTCTAATATGGTCAAAATTATCTGAATCAATAACTTAATTTAATTTAAATAGCTTTAATTGGGAATTGTTCGGCTACCGGCTCTTCTCTTACCTAAAGTTGGATGTTGGTGGGATCTGAGCCGATAATCAGTCCCCACCGGGTCTGAGTATTGGCAAAGGCCCTTTAGTTTAATTAGTTGATATGTAATTTTACCCTTACAGTTTAACTGTTCATTGTTAAACTTTAAATAAAAATAAACAATAAACATAGAAATCCGACGCAAGAGACTTGGCGCCAATTGGATGCGAATTTGCATGAGACGCTTCAAACACCGTACAGCCAGAAATGGTACGCTGACAGCCATACGTCACTGTATTGAGTCGGAACACTTGCAACGGGTCCGAACTTGTCCGTCTCCAAATAATTAATTGGAATTGACGCTGCGCCTCGTCAATTTAGATTTGACGGTTATTATGTTTTGTTACGTCTGCTGTAAGAGCGTACTTGCGACAGCGAAATCTCAGCCCCCTTGAATCTCCACAATTGCTGTGGCCAGAACTACCTGATCAGAATAAGCTGCCATGGCATGATTTGACGACAACTGATTCGACCTTTCAGCTGCCACGGCTCCCTGAAACCCAACACATCACGGACGGTTGACATTGTCCCCAAGTCAACATTGTAGCGATGCAACAATGTGTGGTGGGGCTTTGAACATACTCTGCAGTGTATCGACTTGCAGGCTGAGACACTATGCCCTCTTCGCAAGCAATTAATGCAAAAGGGAAATCCATTGGCAAATCTGAATCGAGTCATGACAGACGCTGCTGAGAAAGACGAACAATTCGTGATGCCATGATCAGCTAATTTGCAGAACGCACAATTTGTGTCCTGGCCTCTGCTTGCTTAGGCTACAGCCAACGCTGAATTCCCAGAATGCCTATTTTTTGTCTCTTGCGAGCCTTTAAGTCCCCTTAACAACCCGGAAGTGGCTTCTTCAGCCGACAAATGCTGATAGCGCTTGTTTAATGCGGCTACAAATTCGGACCACGACGGCACCTTCCAAATCCAAATTTCACACTTCTGCAGCTTTGGACTTTTGAGTTCCTTTTATGTTTTACTATTGATAATAGATACCGTTGCGCCAGAATCCATTTGAAAAGGAATAATTTCGTTGAAGATTTCCAAGTTGATTAAATATTTATTTCCCTCGAACTTTACTAGGCTTGAGACGGTGTGAAATGTTTGAATTGACTCTGCGTGTTTCTCTTTATGCTGGCATTTGTAATTATCGCTCTCTTTCATATCTTTGCACTACTTTGACATGCAAACGATAGCTATGTGTCCCTTTCGACCACATTTATGGCAAATAGCATCGCGAAATTTACAGTTTTCACGAGCATGTGTATTTCCACAACCGGAGCAAGATTTAAGAGAGATCTTGCATCCTTGCGCTTCCTTACCACTGCGTTTCTGTTGATATTTCTTATGTGTCTGTACAGCGTTCATGTCCAGTGTTCTCTTCTCGCTCTCCTTTATGACTGCTACTGTTTTTGATGTTGCTTCGTATGTTTCGGCAATTGAGAGTACGTCTGCGAGGGAAGTTTAAAGTTTTTGCAATGCGGCTGTGCGTTTTACTTCGAATGGCGTGTGTACAATTATTTGATCGCGTATCATTTCGTCAACATAATTGTATGTACACCCATTTGCGTTGCAAGAAAACTGACACTCAAGAGCAATACCACGTAGATCGGCTACCCATTCCTTATGAGATTGTAAGTCCCGCATCTGATATTTAAAAAATGCATTGCGTGTAGCAACAATGAGACGTTTCTGTTAATTTGTCTGTGATTTGCACGTACGACTGCTGGTCCAAATTTTCGCTACCGAAAAGATTTTTGACAAGTTCGAAAACATGTGAGCCTACCCACGACAGAAAA
Source organism: Drosophila affinis (assembly GCA_037356375.1). Taxonomy (NCBI): domain Eukaryota; kingdom Metazoa; phylum Arthropoda; class Insecta; order Diptera; family Drosophilidae; genus Drosophila; species Drosophila affinis. The sequence goes on from JAZHFB010000003.1 coordinate 23,308,453, forward strand.
TATGCTCTTTTCTTCTCGAAGGATATAACGGAATACGCGGCGAAATGCTGCGCCAATTGTTGTAAATACGTCTCCCAATTTTGTTGATCCTTATTAAAACTTGGGAACGGCGGACTAACTGTTGACTCTTCAGGTCTATTAGCTGCACTGTTTTCTGCGAGAAAGGCCTCCAGCCATGTTTGTTGTTTTTTCAGCAATTCCTTTGCGAATTGTTGCTGTTGAGCCAACAATTCGTTAATATTTGTTGTATCATCCATAGCTATTTTCTTTGTTTTTAATCGTTCGATTTTCATTGGATTAGACTACCAACACAAATTACTCAAAATTATAATTCTGAGGCACTTTTTTCATTCGTCGCCAATATGTTGTGTCGGAGTACGGAGAAAACGTTGTGTTCATGATAAGAACTAGCTTAGAACTGACTTTATTTAAGAGAAAGAAGGCATACATACATTCGGGTGTAATAGTGTTAGTGTGTGTGTATACACGACAAATGGCTGATTTTGCTTATTGAATATTTCTTATTTCTTTAATAAATAACAGCCGTCTATCCGTTGTGTCAATTTTTACGAGAGATGCAATTATTGTCTTCTTCATTAATTCTCTTCATTCCTCTCGTTTTTTATTTTTCGTTTTTCAAAATTTGTTCCACTTTGTCATCTTTTACTGAATAAACAATCTATTTATGCATTCCAATCAAATTCCGGTTTAGATTGGTAAATGGTGGCCAGCTAGTTTTGCAGGAAATTTTTATCAAATTGAAAAAGCTATGCACTTTACGACTCATTTCGACAAATTTCTTTAATTGAACACCTGCGTATTTTTTTTTGCTCATGTTTAGTTACTCTCTGCAAATTTTTACATATACACATGAGCAACACACCTAATCTTTACATTTTTACCTACAAACACGAGCAACACACTTACATGCTCTGAAGACCGTTAGCCGAGTTTTTACAAAGTAATGCTTCCCGCTTGTTGATTGAAGTTTGTGAGGTTTGGTCAAACGGCTGTAACTAAGCCGTTTATCCATTGATTCTTACAAACGATACTTTAAACGACGCCTAATTAATGTGTTTATCCAAAACCAAATTTAAGCCACGAAATATTTTTTTTTCGACTTTTCCTGATTTTTCAAAGTCAAGTTGTGTTTGAAATAATAATATCTTATGCTATCACATGCTGCAGCTACAAAACGTCTGGATCAGATTTAAAGCTGCATTTGTAAGCTTTTCAGAACTGTAAAATTCAATATAACCAGTTAAAAGAAACAAGTTATTGTAAAAATAGAAACACTACCTCTAAAACAAATACCAGCTTTTTTAAAAATTCTTAAAAAAAAAACTAAATCAGATCAAGGCAAAATCGATCAGAAAAAGTCGTTTTGGACCACAGCAGAAATTTTGGGTTGACCCTAGGCTACAAGCTCTGCTTTGGATATTCTAAACATCATTTTAATTATTAACTTTTAATGTTATACGCACCAGTCGCTGAGATTCTGAGGCAGGAGAATTTTGGAGATGAGTCATATACGAAGCTGTGTACATTATCGGTCAAGCTGTATTCTTATATGAAAGCGCTAATCGATGGGCACTATGGAGGAAATAGCAGGGTACATTCTCTTCACTCCATGTTCAAGTATTTTGACACCGACCGAGGGGCGCTGCCGCATGACGAGGAAAATAAGAACTAATCAGATTAAAAGAACTAAGCATGCATTCAAAATATCATAACAATTACAATTTCTTATTACGAGAAAGGTATGTGAGTATTAAAAATTTAAGAAGAGGAAGGGAGTCAGTAGAAAATATGATATTTCAGAAAGAATTATAATACGAGCATACGACTCTAAACGATTCGTGCAAAGATCTACAAAATGGAAGAAACAACTGTGTATAGTTTGTTATGGCCCGCCTTTTTACCACCCTGGTCTATCGCTCCCAGCTACCTCTCGGGTAAGTCAGGGGTGTTTTCGACCCGATAGACCAAGGGACGGACTGAACAACAAAACAAAAATACTATAACAACAATTAACATCAAACGTGTATAACGCAGTTGTTTTCGTTGGCACTCTGGCCACTGCGTGGGCAGCCGGTATTTTTGCCCCTAGCGAGGCCCTCCCTTCCTTGAGCACTGCGGGCCTTAACGCTTTGCGCTCTCTTTATCATTTTTCCGGTTTCGCCCCTTTTTCCCGCTCTCGCCCCACCCAACTACAGATTTCTACTCTCATTTTTTTGTTTTCAATCATAAATCATCTTATATTATTTTTTTCTTTCTGGTCCTAACTAAACATTAAACAATAAATTTAATTGTGGCTAACAATAAAGAAATATTAACAAAAAAAATATTGACAAATAAATATACTAAACTAAAAAAAATCAACCCGAAACCTATTGCACCCCAGTTGGCATCCCCATTTTGAATACATGTAAATAATAAATAATAAATATGCAGTGAAAATAAGACCCATCTTAAGACTAAGAGCTCTTACTTAAGATGGTTAGTAGTGCATATTATATTTGTTTAAGAATTGATGGGGGAAGGGAGGAATATGTACAATAGCGTTCGTTCACATATGAATTATTTTTCTTCTTTTTTTTTTGAAATGGACTTATTTTAATAATTGTTTTTTTTTTTTTTCTTCTTTTCTCTTTATTTCTTTTTTTTAATCTTTTGTAACGAGCATATAATTGTGACTGATAATGACTGTGACTAGGGTGATGGTTGGTGATGGTAGATCGATAGAGGGATTGGTGTTAGGTTGATGTATGGTATATATGGTATTGGTAAGTTGGGCATACATGCGTTTGTGTATTATTGATGTGTGGATGATTCGATTTAGATGGTTATAGGAAAGTATGGATTCCGGGACACGGTGTGCTCCTGGGCGAGTCTCTCCTGCACCCTTCGGGAAGAGCTGCTCCAGTGAATCCTCCTCCAGACGCTGCTCCAGTGAACCCTCCTCCAGATGCTGCTCCAGTTCGGCCAGTACCGGGCAGTACCGGGCTGTTACGGCGATCCTCTGGCAGCTGCTGGTCCAGTCTCCTCTGTGGTCCAGTTTGGCTCTTCCTGGGTTAGATCTCTTAGATCTTTTTTCTCCTGGTCTTCTTTTTTTGTCACGTGTGATCAGCTTTAATCTTTGCCGGAAACTCCCTCTCCAACCTAACCTTCCCGATCGTCCTTTTCTTTTACTCCTCCCACGCACCCCCCTTATGCACTCCCGAATTCTACAACAGGTGACGCTGCCACTCCTGTTCTCCATCCCTCGCTACTATCGGCTCTGCTCGAAGCCGGACATAGCACCACACGGATGCTTTTAGGTCTTGCCTTCGAAACAGTAGTGCAAACCAGGCGGCTTCCGGATCTAGGTCGATCCCAAACGTAGGCCATCGCCCACACCCTGAGATTGCTTGGTCTCTGCTATACCCACTGTGACGACCGGGCTATTGTTTTAGATCCTTCGCATGGAAAACACCTATACGGGATCCCTGTAGCGTTTCCAACTCGTAGAGACAGTTACCCACGCTTCGGACCACTCGACACTTCACGTATTTCGGACTGAACTTGTCGTTAATGTTGTCTTTAAAGCTACTCAGCTTGAATTTCCGTCGGTATACTTCCTGTCCAGGTGAGTATCGAATCTCTCGGGCTCTGCGATCATACTGACTTTTCGCTTTTTTGTAGGCAGCATGCGAATTCTTTTGGATCCGTGCCAAGGGTGATACCCGCGCATCATTCAAGGCCCCCAGCCTCCGTGCTAATTTGTATTCGTGCCCGCTGGTGAACATGTGCTGCCCGAACAAAACGAAATACGGTGACGTCCCGATACCCGTATGTATGGCACTTCTGGCTGGACACTCCATCTCAGGCAGTTTCTCGTCCCAGCGCGTATGATCGCCGCTGACGTACGTCCTGATGGCTGCCAAGACCGTCTGGTCCACCCGTTCTGCCTCATTAGCCTGAGGTGCGTAATTTCCTGACCTCACGTGGGTGATACTCCTCTTCAGCAGGAAATGGATGAACTCCGCCACGGGCATCCCTTTGGGATCGCCATCGAAACTGAACTGAGGAAATAATTCAACAAATAACCAGTGTAATAAATAAATACGCTAACAACCCAAGTGCTTAAATAAATAAATAAGTTTAAATTAATAAATAAATCTAAATAAATAAATAAATTTAAATAAATAAATAAACCTAAATAAATAAATAAACAAATCTACATAAATAAATAAACACCCAAATTATAAAACGTCACAATAAATACCACACTAATTACTCTCAATACCTTCTCTCCCAAGAAACTCCTATTCTGATGGCTTAGCTAATACCTACTTCTAAAATTGTCCTCCAACAAACCTAGTGAGGATCTTCAGTCCTCAAAATATGAGTCCTCTGAGGGTTTTACAACCAACAAACAAACAAACAGACTCAAAACTACTCACTAAATTTATTGGGTGAGACGAGAGACAACTGCAACTTTTCATTGCGGCAGGTGTGCGAACCATTTACTTCTTCCTCGCTATTTACTCCGCTTTCTTTCACAGAGTGCCAACCACTGTGCTGTTTTCCTGTTTTTTTCTTTCTCCAGACTGTCGTGGCTCCCTCGAGTTGGACAACGATGCTACTGCCCCCAGGGCCCTGCACGGACCACCACTCGACAGCCCCCCGAAATCTCCTCCGCCACGGACCCGCCGAGTCGGACAACGATGATAGTGTCTTCCCAGCACTACCCGGACCACAACTCGAGATCCCTTCGTTTTGGTTGGGCGCCATTTTTTCTGGCCCGCCTTTTTACCACCCTGGTCTATCGTTCCCAGCTAGCTCTCGGGTATGTCAGGGGTGTTTTCGGCCCGATAGACCAGGGGTGGTAAAAAGGCGGGCCATAACAAGTTTTTAGTGTTTCGTGAAGCTCATGCGTCTCAATAAGTCAGGGCTATTTACGTCACCCTTGATCAAATTGTGCACAAAAATCACACCAATCAGTATTATTCAATCATTATTCGATTAACTAAGGATGGAAGGTTTTTTAAAAGCAGTCTACTAGAGTAAAATGGTAATCTCACACGTGCATTCCAATTGAGGCCGCGCAGAGCAAAAAGTCTGGACAGATTCTATACGGTCCTGATGTATTTTATACTGAGGGCACCATACACAAGAGACATATTCTAAAGTCGAACGAACTAGATAGATGTAGATGTAAGCAGTTATATAGTGGTCATGCAATTTCTTTAACCACCTCTTTCTAAACACAAGCACACCATGGCCTTATTTACCATGGTAGAAATGTGTTCAAAAAACTTTACTTTGACTTTACGCTGACTTTTTACGCACGACTCGTTAACCAAACCAATCACGGACATGCGGGAAAGATAGATGTTTGTCTAATTCAAGCTAAGTTATAACTTAATAGTCAAATAATCTTATTTATTGGATTTCAAATGCTCTTGGAGTCTTATTTAATCATAAACTGTGTATAAATAGCGTCAGCTAGTAAGGCAAAGGGTGTTCTCGCGTTTATCAAGCGTTGGTCCAAGGAGTTTGACGAATCTTGCCACCTTACCGATCTAGGCTAAAACTTATTGACCTGCCTTCGTTACACCATCGCAGAATATGCAATGGGGTGATGTTCGTACATAAGCTTCTTCTCGGGATGGTGGACTCTCAAAATCTCTTAAGTCAGATTTCCTTTATGGTTCTCTCTCATTCTACCATTACTATATAGCTATAAGTATTGTAAGGGTGATAGAATGCCAGATGTATGTTGCCTCAGCCATCCGCATGGGACCAGGCCACTCTTTACGGAGGCGACTGTAATACTTGCATATGTTTCACATGTTGCATAGGTATATTATCAGGGAAGCTACTGTAAAGCTCTTATCGCAAGCCCTACTTGCATGCATACGCATGCTGACCGTTCTTGTGAAAGCTTTCCATGATCAAGGCTTGGTAGTTTTGGTCTCCCACGCTCTAAGCTCATGAGGATTGCGCTTGCCCTTCTCCAAGTTAAGTTCTTCTATCCACGTGGCAAGATCAAAGCTATCTCCAAGTTCAAAATTATGGGATTAGCACTCTGAGCTTGCATTTTATTCTTCTGCAAGCTACGGCCAAGTGAAGTATAACTCCCAGAACCTCACGGAAACTTATTTCGGCCCACCACGTCTGGAAAATTTTCACCACTTACATAAGCTGGGAGAGGTTGGAAATCCGGATGGAACCGCAGCACTCTCAACTTCCAAGTAACTGATCCGTGCAGTCTGTGCCTGGACCAGGTGTGTGCAGCAGAACACACGACCGGTATAAACTGGCCGATCGACAAAGCAGTACGTACGTGCAACCATATCCATACCAACAATCCCATGCAGGAGAGTGAGTGTGTTCTGTTTTATTTTAATTAGATATACATTAAAACCATACTTATATTCCTCTTAGAGTCTCTTATAGTTTTGCGTTTGTGGTATTACCTAAAATTAAATCTATCGCCTACAGGCCTACAGTCATTTGAGTCAACAGGTCAACACCGATGGACTTTTAATACAATGAGGTCGTTAGTACGGCTAAGCCACCAACATTGATGTATAAGTGACGCAACAATAAGCTATAGCGCAAAACTGATAGAGCGAGGTTTTAATGCCTCGGTCCGATCGTTATGCACCCGTGTCTTGTCTTGTACACTCATATGCAACAGGTTGATCTTTGCTGTAGTTTTATAATAGTCAATTCAATAATCATTCACGTCGGCACATTCATTAATTTTTCTATTTTCACTATGCTACTAAACCTTCATGTTACCGATATATATCTGAACTATTATTGTTAATTTTCTCCTTATGAATTATCTGATTTAGTCGATATCGATATCTTCCCATAAATTATAGTAATAAATCAACATGAACTAACTTCTTCTTCTTGAGGGCACCTTAAGTGTTTCGCGCCGCAGCAATGTTTTGGGTGGGCTCAATTGAGTCCTGCATGTAGGGTGGGTATAGAAGGAGCACCCGAATACCTCCGTTCTCCAACAGAATGGGTGTATATCGTGTCTCAGTCTGAGTTCGTTTCCGTATCGTCTGGTCATTCCAATTTCTCTGCCAATGATTTTATGACTGTAACACCAGTGTCAAGGCTGCACTGAATCCACGGAAATCTCCCTGAGCTACACCGTTCAACCAGTAGTCAGAGGGTGCAGGCCGAAACATCGACCGTGTCAGTTACAGTATATAGCTCGTGGAGGAATTTCTGCTTCTACATTGAGAAAGTGCCTGAAACGTACAGACAACGTACAGTCAAAATTTTCAGCTCGATTTTTTCGGTCTGGAATTTTACATAATTCCTCACTGAAAAAGAGAGAGAGTACGTGAGCCTATGATTTAACTGTATGTGTGCACATTTTGCACATATTGTAGGTTTGCTTAAGGATTGATGCAGATTATGATTTTATGATGACGCTTGCCCAAAATACAAAAAATTTTATATTTTGTATATACTTTATATACTAATTTTCTTTAATATAATAAAAACGAGTATAATTAACGAATGTAAATATGTAAAAATGCAAATGAGATATCGTCGCGTCAATAAGCAGAACTCAGCAAATAAATTTGTGGTTCAAGAAGTCTTCTCAAAAGTATTTTGCTGGCCATTTCGGAAGCTCAGCACGCGTACACACACATATACGTACTTTCAGTTCTGTGCGTACGCACACAAGCAAGCCCATTCTATTTTAAAATCTGCGAGCGCACTGGAGTTCGTGCGAGCGAGTCAGCACGTATTTTCACTTTGTAAAAAACGTCGCTCCCTACAAAACAAAATTGTATGAGCGGTACCTATTGTGACGCCCAGCGCCATATACACCAGCGTCGGTGCCATAAAATGTCTATTATTATAATTATATTACTAGGATAAGCAACAAGACAAACCCTGGAAGGACCTCATTTTGAACCAACATTGGGACTATGATATTATAATATTTTCATATGCCGAATTTCGCCGATAAATTCCGTTAGCCGACGTAAACCCGTTTTTTTTTTCCTAAAAAAATACCAAAAATCCGTGTTTGTAACAGTTTTTTTTTAAGGTAAAATGGCATGTGGAATAGTGCCAAACGGCATATGAAGTTTTGGTCAAACCGTTGTAACTTAGCCGTTTATTCTTATATTTTCATAAGCGATACCTTAAGCGACGCCTAGTTAATGTGTCTATCTAAAACCACAAATCAAGGCATTCAAAGATTTTTTTTTCAACATTTCGTGAGATTTCAAAGTCAAAATTTCTGGGAAAAATACCGAAAAAAATTATGAAATTTCAATTTGGAAGCTTAATATCTTCCAGACGTTAAGTTGCAGCTACAAAATCGAATTGAATTTATAGCTGCACTTGTCAGCTTTTTTTAACTGCATAGTTCAATACAAGCAGTTGTAGGAAACTTAAGTTATGTAAAAAATAGAAGCCCTACCTATGACAAAAAATACATTTTTTAATAAATTCTTTAAAAAAATCTACGCTAGGAAAAAAAAACCATAATTCTTAAAAAAAATTTAAATCTCCAAATATATCAGAAAGTCATTTATGGCGACAGCGGAAAAATCGTGTCGTCTAGTGTTATAATTTTGTATCGACTTTTACCGTCTTTTTAAAGTCAACACTTTGGGAAAATATAATGCAAAAGAGTATCAAATTTAAATTTAAAAGCTTAGTAATTTCCAGAAGGTAAGCTTAAGCTGCAAAGGGTTTAATATCTAGCTGCACCTATTAGCTTTTCAGAATTGTAAAGTTCAATACAACCAGATGTATGATACTTAAGTTACATGTGGGCATTTCGGCTATAAAATAAACGTCAATAAAAACTCATTTCCATATAGTTTTGTTCCGATATTATCTCTAAAAAGCCTACATAGCTGGTTATGCAGGAAATACGAATTGATTTATGGGAAAATGTGAGGTGATAACAGTTAGAAAATCGTACGTTCGTGACCGTCCCTTAATTAAATTTAATAAAAAAAAGGGAAAGATGAATTATTGTGTAAATAATTGATCGAAAGCCACATTAGTCCTCTGTTAAAATAAATTAATCGCTTTAGAATATACTGTTCCACAACGCAGTTTTTTGCACTATTGCAACTATTTTAAAAACGAAAACTCGTTGTTCCGCAGCTGTTCGATTAAACATAGAGCTAACAAAATCCTATCGAATCGGCAAAAAAATTTGGGACAATGTTTTCTATCTTTTTTGTACTTCAAAAGCGTACGAACGTATGTACGTTTGGTACCCGTGGAATATTAAAACAAAAAAAAAGAATTAAAAAAAAAAATTTAAAATACAAATAATTTCAAATTTGTTGCCTAGACAATTACTGCAATTTGAATGTGTCGCGTGTCCAACGATGCCTGTCGGCAGCCCTATTACTGCCCGACTACTTTGACGTAGGGAATGGCGTTTTCCTGACCTACGAGTATTTGCTAGCTCTAGATTTCGATTTTTTTAAAGGTACGAGTCGCAGAAGTGATCCGAAACAATTTTTCCTCACTTCACTGCATAGGCTTTAAGACAATAAAAAATAAAAACGTTGAATGTATTTATTGTTTATCAATGAAATCGATCAGAGAATTTTTCATTTTCAGCAGAAATCCTAACAAATCATTAATAACTAAATACAAAATGAGTAAAAACCATAATAACTATCTTGAGAAAGAGTATTAAAAAACTAATAAGAGAAACTAATTTATTGCTTAAGATAATCCCACCAAAAAATATTTACCAGTCTCAGCTCCATTTGTACCGATATAATTTTTCAAAAAGTTTTGTAGTCTTTATACATTTTTGATTGATAATTTGAAATGTCTACCGATGCTTTATATGATTTATCGATCTGTAAGAGCAGTATCAAATGCTATAGACATTAAACGCTACCCCGCTCTTTTTTTTTGGTTTTAAATATATAAACATACAAATATGTTGATCGATATTCTTTAATGAGTACAATTATACTTTCTCATATATGTTTATATATATTAATGTTTATATACATATAGTATTATTTAAACCATTGACTAGTCTGACAGTCATCATCTTACGTAAGCGCTGGAGTGGTGTGTCCTGTCCCACGGCTTCCAGAACCTTTTCCGTCTCTAATCCTTGAACTAGACCCACTCTCATCGTGGGTTTCACTATTGTTTCGCTGAGCTATGACCGTATTTTTCGATTTTATGGACTCGGAGGTGTGTTTTCCATGTCTTTTTCCTACAGGTTCTGCTAAGTTCTCGTCCTCATCAGAGCATTCCACGCTGGATATTGATGAATTTGCCTTTAAAGTGTTAAATAATGGTGTAATATTAATAATTTGATTAATTTTACGGTGCTCATAAATGCCCTGAAAGAATTCACAGTATTCGTAAGAGTACAGCTACTACTCTTTAATACGTATACTTTCTTCAGACAGATTCGGATGCTCATCCAGAATCACTAACAAGGGGGAACGTAGTAATTTCTACTTTAAACCGGTACTCAGTCAGTATTTTTGTGAGCTTACAAATTATCTAATTTATGCTATACATTTTACATAGTATATATTCGTAAAAGAATACATTATTAATAATAAAAATTAAGGGGAATCCTTTGATTGATTTTTATATATTAAGACTACATTATACCCGGAACTTAGTCAGTATATACATACAGCTGCGAAAAAAATAATAGCATCACCACCACAAGCAATTTTTAAATAGTTGCCAAACTCACATTTTTAACTTTAAGGAAACTTTAAGCACATTTTTAGAAATGGAAGACTATTATAAACATATGAATATAAAAAAAATCGTCTTCCCTTTTAACCGTTTTAAGTTATTTAAGAAAATTCCTTGAAAGTGATCAAATTAGGCAAAAAAAAAAATAGCACCACTAGCCATTTTCTTAGTGAAGCTTCTATATTTCTCAAAATTGTCTTTGTAAAAGGCACGTATTCATTAGTTTTGACTAAGATTTCATTGTTTCTGTCATAAAAGTTAATAATAATCATTACAATGGGACGTGGAAAGCACTGCACTGCGGAGATGAGAGATCTGACCAAAAAACTGATATTAAACGGAAAAACTTACAGAAAAGTTGGTCAATTGGTATATTCCAATAAAATGATTAAAAACGTCTTAAACTATGAAGAAAAGGCTGAAACACGCGGACGAAAACGACCTTTGACCCCTCCTCTACATGGCAAAAGACGGATTCGTCAAGGAAAGGTTCCCTTTTAAGTCAGCTACCGAGCTTAAAGAAGAGCTTCAAATAAATGCGATGGATCAAAAAGTTAGTACATATCTTAGCCAACATACTATAAAAGTCTGCAGCCCAAGAAAGATACCACTTTTAAAAGCGAGACATATTACTAAGCACATGAGGTTAGCCAGTGTACAAGCAAATCGCACATCCCAACAATGGACGAATATTCTATGGTCAGATGAGTCCAAAGTGGATATGTTTGGTGGAAAAGGATCACGATCATACGTTAGAGGTCCAAGGAAAGTAGAATACAAACTTTAGTACACCACAAAAACCGATAAGCATGGAGGGTGTAGTGTAATGGTATGGGCCTGCTTTTTCCACTATGGAGTAGGTACACTAGTTTGGATAAAAACCATCAGGGATTAGCACGTGTAGGTGAATATCGTGGAGACAGTAATGCTACCCTTTGCAGAATATGAAAGTCCGTTCGTATGGGTCTTTTCACAGGTTTATGACCCCAAACACACCAGCAAGAAAGCAAAGGAATGTGTTATGGCAAACTATGTGAACGTTTTGGAGTGGCCTGCTCAGTCACCTGACCTGATCCTATCAAAAATCTGTGGTCCTACGTTAAGAAGGCGGTTGCTACTTCCAAGCCAGCCACTAATGGATCACTTTGGGTATAAATTAAAGGGTCCTGGTCCTAAAACGATGCCAGGACTTGATTGATTCCATGCCAAGACGCTACGCAGCTGTTATTGCCAAAAAAGGACATTGTACTAAATGTTAAATGATAATTATAGATTTGTTAATAATCGTTTAAAATAGTTAACTAAGGAATTCGTTACTTTTTGGTCACTATTTTGTTTTTAATTCAATTTTTGAAAAGTGGTGCTATTATTTTTTTCGCCAAATTTGATCACTTTCAAGGAATTTTCTTAAATAACTTAAAAACGTTAAAAGGGAAGACGATTTTTTTTATATTCATATGTTTATAAGAGTCTTCCATTTCTAAAAATGTGCTTAAAGTTTCCTTAAAGTTAAAAATGTGAGTTTGGCAACTATTTAAAAGTTGCTTGTGGTGGTGGTGCTATTCTATTTTTCGCAACTGTATATACATTTATGAGCTGACGATTTATGAAATTTATTATATGTTCGCAAAAGGGACTAATCAAATTTTGGGCAAAAAATAATATTTAAAATAAAAAAATGAAGTCAAAAATTTTTTGGAATTTTTATACATGTTTCCATTTTTGTTTACATATGCTTTTTGCATCTGCTTCTACATTTCATAATGTATATGTATAGCTGCATATTCGAGACGTACAAGTGTTTACGAGAGAGAGAGAGAGAGGGAATGAATGAATGAAGCGCTTGGCAGGCGTTGCGTAGCCACTGAAATTTAATTTGTTCCTTCTGTCCATGATAATTATTCGACCTGATCCATATTCGGTAATCTGGTAAATATGGTAATTTTTCATGATTCTGCGTTTTTGGTTTTCATTTATCTTAAAAATTGTGGATTCCACAGATTTTCATCTTTTGTGGGGGCGGAAAGGGGCGTGGCAAAAATTTTAAACAAACTCGTGCTGGTTTGATATCACAGGAGTTTGGATAGAAAGTTTGGTTGCTCTAGCTTTTATAGTCTCTGAGAACTAGGCGACACAAAATACTAATGGGCAAAGCAGATGGGGTCGCGTGTGAGAGAGTGCGAAAGGGAACGATGACTTTCGAAACGGTTTTCTTCATGGTAGATATAATAATGATCCGATCTAAACCAGATTCAACACTCTGATAGAAATAGTCATCCTCTATGATTCTGCGTTTTTAATTTTCTCGTATCTTTAAAATTGTGTAAGCCACAGATTTTCGCCCTTTGGTTATGCGGAAGTGGGCGGGTCGATATTTTGATATACACTTGTAGTGTGATAACACAGGAGTCTGGATAGACTGATAACCAGAATTTGGTTGCTTTAGCTTTTAGTCTCTGAGATCTAGGCGCCTATGAAGGCGGACAGACAGACAGACGGACGGACATACAGACATGGTTATATCGACCCGGCTATTGATGCTGATCAATATATATACTTAATGGGGATATCGGAAACGCTTCCTTCTGGGTGTTAAACACATCCACTATCACCACAAATCTAATATACCACTATACTCTTCGAGTACTGGGTATAAAAACCAAACAACCATTAATAAATATTATATATTAAATATTTAGTTGATTGCCTTACTGATCCGCAAGAACGGATCGTACTTCTGCGCCGCAGCGCCCACAAAAAATACATTCCTGCTTGCTTTAATACAAAATTTTTGAATTTTTAACTGGTTGTTTAACTATTTGTATGCAGTGTAGAGTGTAGTGTAGTGTAGGGTGCATTAGGATTCGCTAGGATATTTTGCTAGTAACATGTTTTCGGATCTGAGTACTAGGCTTAAAATATACGTATACTGCTCAGGGAAGTGTGTGAGAGGGAGAGCGAATGAGTAACCTCTAGGATGGCGTAGCCACTTAAATTAACTTTGTTCCTTAATGTTATAATAATGATCCGACCTAATCTAGATTCGACAATCAGATAGATACGGTTTCAGATACACTTTATCGTTCCCTGAAAACCTTTATGACCCCACACTTGAAATCGATGATCAGTTGCCTTTCTCTGGCTCCAGCAAATCTTCGTCTATCTTTTCTTCAAGAAAGCATAAATCGCTGATCTATTCGCATAATTTTTTCGACTTTGCTATTCTGTTTATTCCAATAAAGAATTCCATCCCTCTATACTGATCCGGCATTCCTACCCTATCCCCTTAAACAGGTCTAGTTATATAAAAACGTCCAACCAAACTACATTTCTGTGTTAATGCTAAGATAGCCATCGTTCTCAGCAACCTAATATGTTTATTAATGATTTTCCCCAATTTTGTATTTTTTTCAGAGCTGCATAGAGTCATTAGCCCCACCGGGTCATAGTAATGAACTTAGTCAGTTCAAATTTTTATTTATCGTAACTTTTCCTCTACAGAATAATCTATCTTTGTTGAATTTTAAACAACAATAAAGGACCGTAATAATTATGAGCTATATTAAAAAAATTACAAAATAATTTTTAGATTTTTAGTTCTACGGATAATCATTATCCATAATAATTATTAGAAATAATTATCTATAATTATTTCTGTTTCATGGCTATTATCGATGATTTATCGGCTACTAAAATACAAAATAATAATTATTTTCGGAACCTGTAATAAAAATAATACAATAAAAAGTTATATGTCTTGGGTATGACGAGGCATATTTTCTCCAGGAATGGGACCGAATAACCCTCGCCAATGATTGTAATTTGTTAGCAGACGAGGCCGAGTAGAAGCGGAGCCGCGGTCAGAGGCGAAGGATAGCTCAAAGAGAATTGGAGTACGTTAACGCGCCCGTGTAATGAAGCGTCGAAGGGAAATTTAAATGAAATTTGTTTCTGATTCAATATCTTGGTATTTTATAGTCTTTGCTTTAACTCACCATTTCTCTGCGTGACTTGCACTCAAAAAATTTAATTTTTCGTTCCTCTCGCATACGTGTAAGCCGCATCAAAAGAGAATAATGTTGCTCTACACGATGTAAACATGTTCTACAAATGGTTTTTGGCAACGGATCAGTCGGAGAAATCTAAGAATAAAAATGTTGATGGATGGAATACACTATTAATTTATACATATGGACCAACCATACAAGTTTTTTTATTTGAGGGTAAACTTTTTTTTTGCCTTTTAAAATGTGAATGGTTATTGCGAGATTCTGAATTTTAAGTTATAGATTATGCCGAAAAAAAATAAGCAGAGGTCCGATAGTGCGGGCGTTGCGTTACACATGCTTAAGGGATTTAATTATTTTTGTAAAATATGTATAAACAAAACGAAGTGTCACCAAGACACAATCGGTCCTTCGTTTCATTTGTTAATTTCTGTATAGTATAGTATACATATGTAAAAACAGAGATACAAACAAAATTCTGTAACTTTGTGATCAGGTACATATGTATGTATGTACATCAAAAAGATAACAAACATAATTGTACTGGCTATATCCCTTATTTTTATACAATGTGATGTGTGTATTTGATGTGAGTATTTTACTCAAAATATAAAACCTGCTAAAATGCAAATGTGTACATATATACGTATACTTGAACATATTATGTATTTATTTATTCTCGATTCAAAAATAATATATTTGACCACAAAAATATTTTGTATTTAGTTGCTTTTATACATACAGTTATTGGAAGGTAGCCGTTAATTTTTTCAACAAGGCATAAACGTTGGCCATGGTCGCTATAAATATGAATTACAGTTCTGTGCATTTCAGAACATAGTCGGCAAAGAAAGCCTGATATGCATGCCTTTTCAATACTACCCATGACAATCAATACTCTATAAATATATAAACGCGTTTAACCAGATGATTCTTAATTTTTCAAAACAAGTAAAATATTGTATTTTCTTCTTATTTCAAGATGTCTGTACGTTCTTTGTATTACGAGGGTTGTATTTCCGATTAACCATACAAAATGAATGAATACCCCACTTCCACTAGGACACATTCCACATATTACCAATAAAGCCATGTACTCACATTAAACAACTTTCGCTGTCGAAATTTGCTGCACGCATACGAGATTTTGTATATCTTTATAAATTCATTCCGTTTGAAAATATCGTAATTTATTCGACTGCCTTAATTTGATTTAATTTGTCTAAACAACTTTCTCACTGGCTTCCCCTCTGCTTTAAATGTGCCTGTTCAGCCATATCGGCTATATTTCGATAAAGCCTAACATTCAGATATAAAAACAGTTTTTCTGGCAAAAATAGCTAAATATTTTGATTGCGGCCGTGTGTGACTATGTGTGCATGCCCTACGGTTCCACTGATATGTGATTGATTAAGCTATGTACTCAGTTCAGAAAAAAATGCTGTCGACAAAAAGTAGCGTATATTTTGTCCTGGGACCAGTGTGGCCAGATTTTCATGCTGTACTGCTACACTGTTGTGTGTTTGTTCATAACTAGTTGAAAATTTAAATTTTGTATATACCAAGGTGTACCTAACAAGGTAGCCACTCGCTCTCTCGCCCTCGTTTTTACTTCTTAAATTTCAGTTTGCCTAGCAGCAGTTGTGAGTCACACATCTGCGCGGACGATTTATTCTTGTTCTTCTTCTTCTTCACTGAAATAAGAAGTAGTGGCTCTCTGAGTGCAGCTACCTTGTTAAGTATACCTTGGTATTAACTATTTATAGACTTTGTGACGCTGGAGAACGAAAATGCACGTAAGAAAGCACCGCAATATGGGATAAATTAGTTCTCTTAAAAAATAAATGCAATCAACATGTTTCTATCAAGTTATAAATGAATAAAATAAGTACATATTGAGTACAAACTTATAAATTTACAATATCCATATAAAAAGCTTTAATGAAATTAAATTTGTTTTCATTATTACAATTTTCTGGCCGCCTGGCTCTTTCCTGGAAGAACTCCTCAAGCCGGCAAGGTATTGGTTTTTTTCATGCCCTTCATGTTTATTGTCGATATTCGAGTGTCGATGACGACAAATACATAATTATTATGTTTTTTCCCTCCAGCCCAAAAAAGATCAAGCTTTACTTTTCAAAGATACATATATCGTTGCCTTCCCAGTAATAATCGGCCGATTTTTCATGAACTGAGTAATCGTTTGCAAAATTTTTGTCCAAAGAATTACAGAATATACATGTACATATGTATATATATTTCTATGTCGCAAAGCTGCCCAAATCTTTTATTTCTATTTTAGCTAGCCATTTCTTGTCTGTTAAGGCAAATACGTGGCCTATAGGATTAGGCTAAATTTATGTTAAATTCAAGCGAGAATTATGTTGAAGTGCAAAATGTCTCTTATACGAACGAAGCTCATGCTGGCAGCGGCAATCATGAAGAGAATTAAAACACTTATCATTTGAAGTCGAAACAGCACACAAGGTTTTTTCTGTTGGTCTGTCTGGTTCCCGTGTCCATCTTAAACCGAATCAACTGGGCTTAGCGGCACAAACTATATTTAGTGCAACATTGGATTTGCACCAAACATTGTATGTTCATCATCTGTTCATGTTGTATTTACACACACATTCACGCACACAACACAACCTCAGTTTTAGCTGCATGTAAATTAAAACTCCAGGGACTGTAAAAAATAGCGCAATGTATAAATTCATTTCTATGCTGTGAATTCAATTCTTACTTTCCGCCAAAATTTAAAAACGTAACAAAACCACAGCTGACCGTGCGTGTTACAGCACGTCATGCACACTTGGTCGCATTAAGCCGCCAGTATATATAACCTTAATATTTGGCTGAGCACCGGCTCATGGAAACTAATCTACGTTAAACTAACTTGCAAATGTGTTTTGCTTGCACTACTTCTTATTTGATTGTATCACCCCACCTCGGCTTTCGTCAAGGATTTGTTTTGTCTGCATTGCAATCTGATAGAAATGGTTATTAACTATGATTGTGCGATTTCGGTTCACTTCTCTTCAAAGCTGAGGATGCCACAGACTTTCTTCGTTCGTGGGGTTGGAAGGGAGTGTGACAAATTTTATTAAATATACTTGTTACAGTGTGATGTGACATGAGTCTGGATACAAGTCTGTTTGCTCAAGTTCTTATAGTCTCTAAGATCTAGTCGCTCATCGGGCTCTTCATGCTGATCAAGATATATATATATATTTTGTGGGGTTGGAAACGCTTCCTTTTGGGTTCTACACAAATCCACATCCCCCCTAAAACTAACTAATGAACTAACTAACTTATTACTAAACTCTTCAAATACCGAGTATAATAAAAGAGGTCATTAGATGCAAAAGGAATAAACAAACTGCATGAAAAACCTTTAGAACCCTAAGACCTACTTAGGTTTTATTTCTGAGTAGCCGACCATAGCTCTATAATCTCTGGTAGATGTAAATGTCGTTTGCTCCAACCAACGAAACCCGACTTGGCATCTTTTCTTCATCGTTACCATGCGGATCTCGTTCAATTCCAGATTCAGGCTGTGGCCTCAAAAGTTGTGTTTTGACTAGCTAACGTGCATTTTGAATGAGCTCGTGGCATGCCGAACGCGTTGCATCATCCGCCGCATTGCAGGCTGTTGGCAACCATCTCCATCGGTATACCTTCATCGATTTCAAGACCTTTGTCAATCGATTGCTGACAGACTGCTTATACCTGCGGTGGGTGCCAATCTATCTTAGCACCATCTTGGAGTCCGTTCATAATACGGTACCACCACTTTTTCGCTGTGGCCCAAAATGACTTTTTCTGACAGTTTTGGAGATTTAGGTACCGTTTACACTGAGGCTGCGTCTTGATTCTTTGCGTCTTACCAGAAACGCAGTTTTTTTTACATAAGCTTAGCATAGGGCCCTAGTGGTGGCAAAAAGTTGCGTCATTTTCTGACGTAACTGCGTTTTGGTATTTCTGTAGTGTTTCTGTGCGCATAACAGCAAATTTCGTACTTTTCTGCCTAATCAGCGGAACTATTACCATTAATAACAACAAAAAACAGCAGATTCAAATTTAAATTTTGCCGCGTGAAATTTGTAACTGAGTAAAAAGGGGCAAAAATACATTTAATGCTTAGAACAAATTGTTTAAACTAATTTTATTATTAAAAAAAGCATTTCAATAATATAGTTCATTTCAAATTGTTTGCTGCAAATCCCGTGTTTTTGAATCCTTTCACTGTTTCCGTGATCTTCTCAGGTGTAAGGAAGCGTTCTGGGCCGGGGTGTAACTCTCAGTCCCGCCAGGGTCGAAATTACAGAACATTTGTAATTTGCCGGGACTCCGAGCTCAGGTATGGCCAAGGGGGGTGGGGATTTAGGGCTTGGATAGCGGGCGGAGGAAACACGAGTAGGCGCAGCTACAACAACAAGAACCATGACCACTCTTCCGGCCACTACAAGTACATCAAGCCAGATCCTCTAGGACGTCCGAGGCAATCGCCGTACGGCATTCGAGGGATCCGACTGTCTACTATCTAAGGGGAACGGGATACAGCGACGCCAGTCAGCGTCTCCAAAAGGCCGGGACACTCATCCAGCGGACCTTCTGGGTACCCGTGTTTACGCCAGCGTCGCCCATTGTGTCGAGGCAAGCGCCGGACAACACCCTGGGCGCCCACCGGGCAGCACACTACTGTAGGGATAGACAAAAGAGGGGAGGAAAAGAAGGTGCACAGGGACGCCAGTCAGCGTCTGCGAAAGGCCAAGACAGTCGTCGGACGGCGCTTTCGGGGCCTGTGTGCCCGCTACTCACTACAAAAAGGGGAAGTGAAAAAAGGGGGGGAGGGGAGGAACATACGGGGACGACAGTCAGCGTCAGCGGAAGGTCGAGACAGTCGTCGGACGACACTTCCGCGCGCCCACCGCATTACAACACGCTACGGGAATGTGAGAGGAGAGAGGGGAGGAGGAAAAGAGATGTCAATTAGAACAAAACCATATCCCTTATACCCCAGGGCCCGCCAAACGGACGCGAACAAGCATTAGAGGGTTATATATTAAATCTCTCCTTTATTTATCTGCTTTCATTGGCCCTGCCTACCGCACCACTCAGTGCTCCCATACTCCCGACGGGAGGCCTGCTTACCCCAATTTCTTAGCCTGCCTCAGCGCCTGTGTCTCCGCTTTTCCTTGGTGATGTCTCTTATTGAAGGAGTTGTGGTTTCTTGTCGGATCCGCTCAGGTATTCCCCTGTTCTGGCTCTGGTCAGGTTCGCCGTTTTCACACTCGCGTTCTTTCTTTTCGACAAAAATGTTCCGCGCTCGCGTAGGTGCGTCCGTCTTCGCTTGTGGCTTCACTCCGCCTTCTCGGCTTTTTTCCTCCTAGTCATCACCGGCCCCCACGGTCGGGGCTGCGCTGCTGCTCCTCTGCCGCCGACCCTCCGCTCTCTCCAGCTCGGTGTTCGGACTCCTCGCTCATCGGGATAACGGCGTTTTCCGCCTCTCCGCTGGTGGACGTTGGTTGTGTAGTTGGGCTGCTGGACTCTCCCGGTCGTCGGTGTGCGTGCGCGGCTACGCTCTCCTAGTCGTGACCCGAGCGTACGGCTGTGCTCTCCCGGTCGTCAGTGAGCGTGCGCGGCTGCGCTCTCCTGGTCCTGACCCGAGCGTACGGCTGTGCTCTCCCGGTCGTCGGTGAGCGTGCGCGGCTGCGTTCTCCTGGTCGTGACCCGAGCGTGCGGCTGTGCTCTCCCGGTCGTCGGTGAGCGTGCGCGGCTGCGTTCTCCTGGTCGTGACCCGAGCGTGCGGCTGTGCTCTCCCGGTCGTCGGTGAGCGTACGCGGCTGCATTCTCCCGGTCGTTGGTATGCGCGGGCGGCTGCGCTCTCCCGGTCGTTGACGTGCGTGGGCGGCTGCACTCTCCCGGTCGTTGGTATGCGTGGGCGGCTGGGCTCTCCTGGTCGTTGGTTTGCGTTGGTTAGGGATGGGCTCTCCCGATCGTGTTCGTGACTGTGGCGAAACCATGCAACTGTTCTGGCCCCTATCGGTGCTGAATAACTTTATTATGCTCCCGCTTAACCTAAATAAGTAGATTTCATGGTATCGTCGCTTAATCTAACTAAAAATAATTCATAACGTTGCCTCCATGGCCTGAACTCTGATAATAAGCCTTAGTGCAGCCTCCATGGCCTCCATGACTACTTTGTATAAAAGAAAATATGTGGGGGAGCGTACGCTCCTTCACACAGGGTAAGAAAGTCTGCTTGCAGATACTTGGCAGCGAGTTGTGCAACTACCTCCCGACAAAATTCCAGCAATATCCGGCAGACAATGGCCCTTGACACACCAAATAAACTCGGTACCGTACGATATTCGGGTGACGATCCTAGACAATAAAGAGCTATGGCTATTCTTTTCTCCAGAGGGATTGTCAGTTGAAATGGAGTGTCTTTTTTTTAAATCGGGCAACAGGTTAACCAGAATGTTGAATGTACTCCTTTCCATGCGGAAATTCTCCTTAAAGAAGGCATCGGAGTTCTCCACAACATCTTCCTCCCAAAATGAATCATATCGTGGCTATTGCATATACATAAAATACATTATTTAATTGAAAATAGAAGATTATCTGCACTTTACTAACAAGTGTCCAAACGCGAGGGGGACGTTGCAGTTGCAAAACGAACTGCAACTTTTCTGAGGAGAGCCCAGACACTTCCATGCACTTCAACAGATTGACTTCATTTTGCGCCACCGCAGATAAAAGAATTAGCTCTTTTTCAGACATATTTTGTTTATTTTCAGACATAATTTCTTTTGTTTACAAATTTTTCTTCCTCTTCCCAAGGCGCAAAAAATCAAAGACGCTGTAGTGTAAACAGCAAACCTGCTTCTCTGCGTCTTCTCCGATATCGATAGGTAACGCACCAAGTGTAAAAAGCCTATAAAACATTTTTAAGGTTTAGTTTTTTTTAAGAATTTTTGAAATTTGGTATTTTTTGTTCCCGTTTTTTTTTATAGGTAGTGCTTCTTTTTTTCTTTAAGTACCTCATAACTGGCTGTATTGAACTTACAATTTTAACAAAATTTAAAGCACACATTTTTTCAAAATTTATTTTATTAGATAAAAATATTACAGACTGGCAAAGTTTAGGTGACTGTAAATACTAACTGCTGCTATACTTTTGAGGGTTAGTTCAGGGGATATGATATGGTAACGGGTATTATAATTATGGTATAAAAACCTGAGAGGTTCATGCTGGGCTACATAAGGGTATTCTAATAGGCCGAAAAGTACGGGTAGGTCGAGAGGGAACCGTAAAGTCAATCTGACTCCAGCATTTTTGGAAGTCCACCATTCCAAAAAGGAGCTTGTGCGATGCATATTGCATATTCTGCGATGGTGTAACGAAGGTAGGACAATAAGTTTTAGCTTAGATCAATAAGGTCGCAAGATTCTATCAGAGTCCTAGTATTAATAACGAGCCGCTTTTAAATTCCCGGTTGATTCTGGAAGAAAACTCGAGAAGGCTAGGCGATGTTGATCTTTAAAAAAAACCGTGTTGTGACGGAGATGTTAAGCTTGAGCAAAAATATTACAATTACCTAGTCACTAGAAACTCAAGGATTTTAGGAATGGTGGTAATTTTCAATGTTGGCCCTTGAACTTTTGTTGTGAACCGAAAGGATGTAGGACTCGTTCCAAATCACTTGGAGACAAAACTTTAACAAATATAGATGGAAAAGAAAAGTCGAGGGTTTGCATAGGGACTGAGCACAATGTTTTGAAATGCAATTTTATTATGACCTGCAGAAAATGAAATTTCCAAAGATTTCCAGTTTTCCAGTGCAATGTTTTCCTTAAAGTAAAGTGGAAAAATGCTGTTAGCACAAGGTAAATTGTAGGAATACAGAGTGCATGAGCTATAAATATGAGAGGAGTATGTTGACTGAAAAAAGGTGGTGAATAAATTTGCAATGCCTACAGTAGAAGGTTTTGTTTTGTTATGATTATAAAGGGACGAAGAAAATACATTAGACTTACGCTTCGAGTTGACAAAAAAGCAAAGAATTTTTTAGGATCACTGCGGTACGTTCTACTACAAGATACGAGGTATTGATTATAGCACAGACTATTTACAGTGTGGAATTGAAAACAAGCATATTAGTATTGTTCAAAAACAAATATATGGAGCTAGTTTTTTGGTACTTTGTAAAGAGTCTCGATTTTTTATTCTTTAAGTAGGACAAGTTAAGGAGGATTGGCCGATACTGGTACATTAAACTGCGGAGCATAAGTGTTTAGGGTAGAGTTTGTGGTATCATAGAACGATTTGACTGTTTCATCAATATTCGGTAAGGAATGAAGAGTGGACCAATCCACATTACAGAGCTTACACTTAAATCGGCGAAATTGGTTTTGCTGCAACACTTCATACGATCAACACAACTAGATCTGGCACACTCAAGAGGTATAGATAGAGTAGAATGTTACTGGTCTTCAGAAAGTAATACCAGACTTAATGGCCAGCCATTGTTCCTTAAGAAGCGTCCATAACAAAAATTAGGCCGAGAAGAATGCAAAATAAGAAACGTTATTAATATTGGGCTCATCACTCATCAAACATTTTAAGGGGCTTAAACTGAGACTCCATCGCACGAAACTTATTTTGATAACCACGTCGGAACTTTTCACAGTCCAGATCCAGCAGGAACTGGAAATTCTGTGTGTAAAACTGATTTTTCTCGCTTCCACCTTCTTCGGATATCGCAATTTACGCAGCATTTGTCCGCCTTAACCGCTATTTCTTCCTCAATATCAGAAAAAGATCATATGATAGTTCTTGGTGAATTCAACTTGCCAGAAATTGTTTGGTTTTCGGTAAACAAGTCGAATAGCCTAGTGCCCATGTCACGACATGACTTTGTTGACGGCTTGATTGACCTGTCTCTGTCTCAAGTTAACCATTTTAAAAATTCCTTGGGTCGATTTCTTAATCTGCGCTATGTAACGGATCCGACCTTAGCGTTGTTAACTCGAGTCCCCCCCGCTCACTATACCTCAAGATACCTACCATCCTACTTTCGAAGTGTCGCTCGACCTAGGACCAACTGTATTGGATCGGTCGGGTAGACTACCCCAATGTGTGCTTAATAACCTCATTAGGGATTTTGATTGGTCCGCTTATATTTGTGCAGTGATGTTACGTTAGGCACAAATATTTTCTATGATGCACTGGACTCACTTTTTGACTCCTGTCCTATTAGATTCCTGTCTATTAGATCGAGAAAACTCCCTTGGTTAACCTAGGAGCTATGCAGTCTAAAAAACTTAAAATCAAGGCTTTATAAAAAATTTCAAGAAGTTCGCTCTCCTTCTTCTCTCTCTCATTATGTAATAGCTCGGTCAAACTTTTCCGTTCTTAACGCTCAATGTTATAAGAACTACCTATCGCGATGCAGGATACGTTTTTCGAAGGACCCTAAACAGTTCTACAGCTTCGTAAACAGTAAGCGTAGAACGTCCGCATATCCATACTCGATATGCCTCCTTAATACGTCGGCAGATAATAATCAGGCAATTTTCGATATTTTTTCCCGTTTCTTCCAAACTAAATATTCACAGGAAGTTTACTCTGATTAGACGTATATAGCCATACGGTTTACGGAGGTCGAACGGCATTTTAAGTCCTTTGTTAAATAAAAGGTCGTTGCTTCATGATCTACGAACAGTAAAGACGGTGTTTTCACCGGGTCCGGACGGAGTTCCCGGCTGTGTACTCAGATACTGTGCCGAGTCTCTGTGTGGGCCGTTGCTTAAACTAATCAACCTGTCTATAAATTCTTTATGCTTTCCCCCGATAGGGAAGGAGTCCTGTATAATTCCTCTCCATAAAAAAGGTAGCAAGTCTGACTCAATGAACTATAGAGGTATATCTAAGCTATCCGCTAATCCTAAAGTGTTTGAGAAAATTTTAACTCCGCACCTCTAGCACCTATGCAGATCACTTATATCTCCAGCTCAACATGGATTTCTAAGGCAAAGATCAACCAATACTAATTTATTAGAGTTTACCTCATGCATAATTAAAGGCTTTCAAGGTAATTTACTGACGGATGTTGTTACACCGATTTTAGTAAAGCGTTCGACTCTGTAAACCATTCCCTCCTAGCACAAAAACTCGACCTTCCAGGGTTCCTGCCCAATCTCCTGAGATGGATCTCTAACTGCCCTTGTTCTAGGTCTCAAAAAGTCCTTTTCAAAAACTCCCTGTCGTCACCAGTTATGGTGACTTCGGGTGTACCACAGGGCAGCCATCTAGGCCCCTTACTCTTTACACTCTTTATAAATGACCTGCCTTCTGTATTAACATACTCTCGAGTACTTATGTATGCGGATGATGTTAAGCTCTGTGTCCAGTATAAGGACATTTCTTTCCAATCCAGGTTGCAATCCGATCTCGATAGATTTCAGTCTTGGTGTTGTGCAAATTTATTAATACTTAATGCTTTAAAATGTAAAGTAATGACTTTTCATCGATCCAGCGCCTTTCTGGTTCCTTACACCCTTTGTGGGGGTTCTCTGGAGAGAATTACCCGGGTTGATTATCTTGGTGTTCTATTAGATCCCAAGTTAAGGTTTTCTGAACACATTTCTACCATGGTGAATAAGGCTATGGGCGTGCTTGTGTTTATAATGAGGTGGTCAAAGGAATTTAACGACCCCTATATAACAAAGACTCTCTTCACCTCTCTGGTTCGTCCGATTTTAGAATGCGGCTCTTGTGTATGGTGCCCTCAGTACAACGTACATCGGGATCGTATAGAATCAGTTCAGAAAAACTTTTTACTTTTTGCTCTTCGCGGCCTCAACTGGGATGCAAGTGTGAGACTGCCGTCTTACTCTAATAGATTGCTTTTAATAAGCCCTCCAACCTTAGCTAATCGTAGGAAAATGCGTGGTATGATTTTTGGGTACAACTTGATCAAGGGCGACGTAGATAGCCCTGACCTGTTGAGCTGCATAAACTTCACAATTCCTATTAGAAGCACTAGAAACTATAAACTGTTGTTCCGGTGCTCGGATCAAAATTCCCTCTACCATATTAAATCTAAAACTAACTTCCTTCCTAGTCAGAAATTACTTATACTCTCACATCTTTCTCGTAATTAGAAATTGCTTAGTTTTTTAGTTAGATTAGTTCTACTTTTTTCGCTAGATTAGTTCTACTTTTCCTCGAATACTAGTCTATAAGCTATTTTTCCTGCATGTCCGCGATGGGTTCGGTTAACGAGTCGCGCGTTATGCGGCAGCGCCCTTCGGTAGGTTGGGCGGGAGATGGGCAGCCTTCTTGCCTGGAGTCCAGCCTTCTGCTGGTGTCGCTTATGTCACTTCATGGTGCAGTCATTCATTCGGCGTCGTGTAAGGTATCTTTTGTAAAAAGCAATGCTCAAACGACAACATTGCAGCCGTTTGACCAAACCTTTCTGTACTAAATTTTGCCATAAAATTCCGTTAGCCGATATGTTACCCTTATTTTTCTTACAAAAAATACATATATTTTTATTTGTAACGGTAAAATTTCATTTGGAATGATACCGAATGGAATTTAACTGCAAAATTTTGCATACAAATCAACCACGCTGCCGCGACATTTCTTCTCATTACCGCTCGATATTTCGCCAAGTTACCTTCAATCCCATAAGAACTCAAAACTTCCAAATTTACTCATGAAGGAATTATATTAATAAAGTGTATCTTATCAATGAATCTCCTTCAAAGTTGCGTAAGTGATTTCAGTTTGGAGATAGGAGAAGCTCATCTACTCCTTGACTCCTCGACTCTTCTTAAATCTGATCTGTCTCCTCTCTGCAAAGCCGACTTCACATGGATGTGATACGCCCCGTGTCCCCTATTTCTCTCGACCCCACGGGTGTGATAAGCCTAATTGTCCTCCCACCTTCTACTCCAAACTTTCACTTCCGATCCATGTAAATATCGAAAATACAACCGCAAAGGAGCTTGGTACTCCTCTAAAAGTGCCGGAGAGATAAGACCATCCCTTTACATCCGCACATGGGAAGTCAGCGCTGCGAGGATGGGCTCGAAAAGCCAATTGGGTCAGTATACGAGGATGAGCCGGTTACCGGAATGACCAGGGACCAAAGAACCCTTGAAAGCCCGGCAAGCGTCGCTGCTGTCTCAAAATACCGGTAGAAACGACGCGCGGCCTTCATTCCGGCCAAAGGCGATCTAGCATTTATTTCGTCTACCTAAGGGATCAAACTGATTCAATGGGTCAAGAAGATCCTGCCGGGCTACCAGCCAAAACTGGTAAGGGAGGAGCAAAGGTGCCAAGTAAGCGGCAAGGCTCGACCGAAGACACCGACACAAGGAAAAAATTTTCTAGATTCTGCAGGTCTGCTCCACTAATCTTCCTACAGGCGAATGCAAGGTGGTAAAAGTGGAGAAGATAAGCACAACGGCGCTCATCCTCCTCTTAAGCGTAGAGTCAATTAAAATTCCCGAAAGACGGACGGAGTTGTTAATTATGGCTACAAAAAGATTATCATAGTTCCGTACAAGTCCGACTCGAAAGGTAGGCAACCTGAGTCAGATCTAAAGCCCCCGGAAGCTCCAAGGGTGGAAGCTAAACCTATGGCGTCGGTGAATGTGAACTTCAGGAATGTCACTCCTGCAAATAAACCTCCAGCATTGTAAGCAGCATGCGCTGCTCTCGTGCTCTACCCAGCCAAGGGGGGAGCCGACATAGCACTTATTCAGGAACCCTGGCTCCGTAGAAACAGGGTCCCCGGCTTAAGGAATCTATACTGTAAGCTATACGTAGCTGGAACTATAGGTACAACACTTAACTGCACTCTTGCAAAATGAGAGTTGCACTTATTTTTGCTCCCAAATTTTAGACCACACATAAGTGAGCATCGAAGACCAGTAAAACTCATTGAAAATCTGTTCCACCTACATGTGTCATTACCACCCCTCGTGTGTGCTCATTGTTAACTGCAAGTCCAAAGACATCAACTCAATAGTGGGGTCAGTGGAGAAGTATTGTCACCAACGAACGAGCGATTACCTATCTAGCTATCTACTGATAGCCCAGATGGTCATATTAAATCTGCGATATGACCCAACCTTTGTAATAAAGAACCGCAAGGAGGTCCAGGAAATCACTCTTGCCTCTCACGAGATACAGTGTAACGTAGAATCCTGGATGATCCTAGAAGAACATTTCTTCTCAGACCACAGCACTATGGTCCCAATGACCACTTTTGTTGGCCAAAATCTCATTTTTAAAAGTTAACAAAACACCTTAGTTTTTAGCACTCTGCATTGGAAAAAGAATGACCTTTAAAGTTGCGTACCAGAAATTTCCAAAGATGGCGCCTCATTCGATAAATCTGTTCTGCAACCCAACTGTTGTTATCGAAAAACTCGTGCAGTGAAAAAGTGCAAATTTAATTACAGTTTTAAATCTTTGATAAATTGGAAAAAACCATTAACTGATCAAATTTTTGTTATGAATTTTAATCATATAGTCTTGTATTACGTGTTTTGTAATGTTAACCGTATATAGTAATTGTGGTGACTTCGTAATTGTAGCTTAAAGTGAGCCGTTCAAAATGACTCAAGTTGTAATAAAAACTAATTTTTGAAAAGGTATACAAAGTGAGTCCCACCTAGTCCCACCTTAAAACCTATTGTGTGTCGTAGATTAGTAAATTCTTGTTGAAATGTATATAGTAAAAAATGCCACATTTTGCCAAATTTCTTGAAATTTGACTTAATAGATTATAACCTCAAATGTATCAAATTTAAATTTGAAAGCCTAATAAATTCCAGACGGTAAGTTGAAGCTACAAAGTGTTTAGGTCCGATTTATAGATGCACTTATGTACTTTTCAGAATTGCACATTGAATGCAACCAGATGTGAGATACTTGAGTTATGTTAAAAAAAGAAGCACTACCTCTGAAAAAATCTAAAAATACCATTAAAATAAAATTTCAGATTTTAAAAATTAAAGAAAAAAATTAAATAAAAAGTTCACTTTTGATGACTAGTACCCTTTAAATATGCCTTAATAAAAAAAAGGCGGTGCCACACCCATTTTTTTTTGAAAATCCACTTCCTATTGATTACATATATCCAAAAATAAAATAAATAAGAAAATATCATTCCGTTCGCCAGTTATTAATTTTGGCCAACAAAAGTGGTCTCTGGGAACATAGCAGTGGTCTCTGGGAACCGAGAGCAATTCTGGAATCTTGTGCGGGTAGGTTAGGTTAGGTTACCCAGGACAGCCCTCAACGGCGCCTCTCAACGAGGCATCCTCCAGTGATACCAGCATCGGTGGGCCCAGGTATCCTCCCCTTGCCCTTGAGAGAGCCGAACATCGGTAAATGAGATGTTCCAGGGTTTCGACAGCCCCGGGTTCATTGCATTTCCTGCAGGTGTCACTGTTAGTGATGTTCAGCTTGGTCGTATGCGACGCAGCCAGGCAGTGGCCTGTTAGTATGCCCACTAACAGTCTGCAATCTTTCCATGGAAGATGCAGCAGATAGGGGCTGAGATTATCATTGCGTATCTTGCGCATGATTTTCGAGATTCTGCAGGTGGTGGTGTTCTTCCACCTGCTGTCTGTCCTCATTTTGGCCTGCTTCTCCAGGTCTTCTCCAGATCGGCACGCTTTCGGTCCTCTCGCTTACCAGCTCGACGACTTCCTTAGACAAAACGTCCACCGCTTTGTTTCCTTCGATGCCCTGGTGACTGGGAACCCAATAGATCTGCACTGACTTAGTCGTGCTTAGTGATTCTAGTGCCTCCCTGCTTGCCAGGACACTTGTAAGGGTGCGAGAAGGCAGGATTGTGTGTTGCCTCAGACATGTACATATGTATAGGCATGTATATGAGACTGGGCCACTTCTTTCGGAGGCGACTGTGATAAGTGCATATGTTGCACAGCCAGGTATGTTGTCAGGGAAGCCACTGTAAAGCTTATCGCAAGCCCTACTTGCATGCACACGCATACTGACTGTTCTGGTAAAAGCTTTCCAAGATCAAAGCTCGGGAATTTTGCTCTCCCACTCTATGCTCATGAGCTTTACGCTCAACCCTCTGCAAGGGAAGTTCTTCTCTAAACGTGCCAAGGTCAAAGCGATCTCCAACTTCAAAGCTCATGGGACTTGCACTCTGAGCTTGCATTTATTCTTCTGCAAGCCACGGCCAAGTGAAGTTTAGTTACAAGAAATTCACGGAAACTAATTTCGGCACACCACGTGTGGAAAATTTTCAGCAGTTACATAACCTGGGAGAGGATGGAAATCCGGATGGAACCTTAACGCTTTTAGCTCCCAAGTAACTGATTCCCCAAACCTGTGCGACTGCGTGTACCCAGCGCCAGAACAATTTCCCTCGGAAGTTCACATTTTCGAGAATCCAGCATTGCGTAGTGTTAGCGGTGCCTGTGGTGATTGATCCAACAGTGAGTGTGCAAAGTTTGTGCCTGGACCAGGTGTGTGCAGCAGAACACACAACTGCACGCACGTACGGGCCACAGCGCTAATACCGGCCAACTCTTATCCGTTGCCCTTTACACTTTCACCGTGATAGCGTGAGTAGTACATGGTAATTCGGGGGTGCGCTCTCTAAGCTGCCTTTGTTTTTGATCATAGCCCCTCTCTAGATCGCCAAGACCTGACAAGATCAGATCCAGAGGACGGGCAGACACAAGAGTGCCACGCGAGGCAGTGACTCACATAACCTCAAAGCTCCTGCAGGCTCCCGGGCCACGTGTCTCGGTCTCGGACCATTCCCCTAGAACACACGACCGAGAATACCACAGTCTTGTCATCATCATTGGGAAGTTCCGAGTTGAAAGAAGGCCAACCCTAAGGGCCATAAGTGGCATTGGTCGACCTAACCTCGAAGCACGTGCCGTTTCTCGTGATACCCATTCCGTGGCGGGACCACATCACCCGGACCTACAACCAAGGCTACTGCAGTCTTGGTGGCTAACCTTGTATCGACATGAGTTTGAATATTATATAAATTAGATATGCTGTAGCACCATACTTATATTAATTTTAAACTCTCTCATAGTTTTGCGCTTGTTCTGTTGCCTTACCCAAATCTAAATCTATCGCCTACAGTCATTTGAGTCATCAAGCCTGCTGACACCGATGGACTAGTAACACAAAGAGGTCGTAAGTACGGCATAGCCGCCAAAATTGATGTGTGAGTGACGCAACAACAAACTAGAGTGCAAAGCTGATTGGGCTAGATTGCCTTGTTGAGGCCTCGGTAACCGATCGTTATGCACATGGGTCTGGTCAACGTACCCTGATTTGCAACAGGTTGATCTTTGCCGTAGCTTTATGAAAGTCAATTAGACAATCCCGGTGCATGGCGATCGTGACGTGTGGCATATTTATGAATTCCTTCTAGTTTCTTAAGTCAATCAAGCTCTCTATATCATACAAACTCATGTTACCATTACTTGTCTAAGCCAATGTTATATCTTTCTCTTAATGAATTATCTATCTTAGTCAATGCCTTATCTACTCTTGTTAGCTCCTAGAATATTGATATCTTCCTCTGAATTATATTAACAGATCAGGATGAACTAAATTCTTATTATTGAGGGAACCTCAAGTACTTCGCGCCGCAGCGATGTTTTGGGTAGGCTCGATTGAGTTCTACAGGTAGGGTGGGTACAGAAGGAGAACCAGATCACACCGGTTCTCCAACAGAATGGGGGTATGTCGCATCTCAGTCCGTTCCCGTATTGTCTGGTAATTCCCGTTTCTCTGTCTACGTTTTTGATATCGTAACGCAGGTGTCTAGGCCGCACTGAATCCACGCCAATCTCCCTGAGCTAGGCCGTCCAGCCAGTAGACAGAGGGTGCAGGCCGAAACGACTCCGACCGTGTCCGTTACATATTAAATGGCGCCCAACGTGGGGCCCGAAGAAGTGTATACGTCCAGGTTACAGTATACATGCCCCTTGCTTCCTCCCAGAACCCTTCCCAATCCTTCTCCCAAACCAGTCACCACCTATATATTTTGTCATTAGATTCAGATGGTACTCTCAATCTTACTCGGAATTGCTGGCATTCTGATGGTATTCGAGTCGGAGCCAGACCAGGAGATGAGTAGTTCCAAATTATTGATTTATGTAGTAGTTTCTTTTCGACATGAAAAAATCACGCACTACATGTGGAATCAATTCCATGGTCTAGTATCTCATTGTGCAGGAATCTTAGTTCTGATTCATGTCGGTTCTATGCCGCGTAATAGATATTTAGAAAATTTTCATCTTTCGGGCTGGAATTGAGATTGCTCAGATTGGAGATTTTCGGTCTGTTCCTCTTTCAGTCAGACAAGATATTCACCTTGTTTTTGTAGATTTTGTACACGGATTTTGAGATGTCATAGTCATAGTCCTATTTAAATATTGCTGCGGAGCGAAGGCTTGAGGAAAGTCCCTCTTGATAAATTTTGATATCGATACCTAATAGAATTTCGTTTATTATTGACGTTGTTGTTTTAAAACCCAAAGCTTATTTGCAATTTTCTCGTCCTCATTAGAGAGTATAGCAAACTCTTATTATTCCTTTGAGATGGCGGTGAGACGGAGCGTAGAAGACTTGAGATTGTCCAGCTCAGGCGAACAAGTAGCATGCACCATTTGTAGTGACACCAGTGCGGAGAGGGAAGCAGTGGAGACACCCTGTAAGCACAAATTTCACAAGTCCTGTCTGTTGGAGTGGTTAGCAACCAATGAGACCTGTCCGGTGTGCAGGCAGTTTTGTTCTCGAGTAATGATGCAAATTAGGGAGAGCCCTGTGACCGATTCTAGGCCTCCATCCTCAGCGATTGGCCAAGATGCTGCGAGTTCTGCGCAATCTCAGACCGGAGCTGTTCCGAGACCTCGCATAAACACCAGATCAGTTTCTCGCAACACGAGCAACCCAACTAACACCCGAATTAACCAGAACCCAAATGTGAGACGTAATGTTTCTCGGCCGGCAGTAACCTCTGATTGGAGGAAAATCACGGAAGACCGTATACAGCAGTTGATTAACAACTCTTTGGATACATTTCGAGCCAGTGTGACGGCCACTATGACTGAACAGCTGAGTGCTGCAGTGCGTAGCCTAACGTGACGTACATGACATTCGTGACATTCAAGACGAGGGTCAACTTGACTGGTAGAGCGATATCCTGTTAGCTCCTCCATGACTTAGCAATGCCAGTAATGCTCGAAGTAATAGCCAGAGGCCTGGAAATTTCAGTGCTCGGGCAAACTTGAATAATTCGATGAGTGAGCATCCGGAAAGGATCTCGAACCTCATTTCCAATTGGCGTATTAAGTTCAGCGGTTTGGCGAATGACCTTTCGATAGAAGACTTCATTTATAGAGTAAATTGCTTGACTTCTCAATGTCTGAATGGGAATTTTGATCTTTTAGCTCAGTTTGCTCATCTTCTGTTCTCAGGTCCAGCCCTGACCTTTTATTGGCGGGTTCATAGAACAGCTGAACATGTGACTTGTCGTGAATTGTGTAGTCGACTGCAAGAGCGATATCAGGCTCAGCGAACCGATCGTGACATTAAGGAGAGCATGCGTCGACGCAAACAAAATAGTAACGAAACCTTTGAAGAGTATTTAGACGCGATTTTAGCGATAGCGAATTCTTTGCGGGAACCCATGTTAGATAGCGACTGAGCGATTGAAGTTAGGCACAACCTTAAGCCAGACTTGAAGCTAGAGTTGTTGCACATCGATACTCCAGACTTGGGCAGTTTGCGCAAAGAATGCCATCGACACGAAGAGTTCTTTCGTAGTTCCCGTCCTAGACCAGTTCCTCGTCCGAACATGTCCCGTGGGTCGGTAAACACTGTTCTACACGAACAAACTCATGAAGTAGTAGGCCATGGGGAAGACGAAGCTTCAGCAGAAATCTGTGCGGTTTATCGATCATGCGAGAAACTCAAATGTTGGAACTGTGACGAACAGGGGCACCGATACCAGGATTGTCTTAAACCTCGTCGTATCTTTTGTTACGGATGTGGGAAGCTCGACACATATAAGCCAAAGTGTGAGAAGTGCAACGCGGTTTCGGAAAACTCGACGCAGGATGTCCGCCGTGTGCAAAGGGGGGATGTCCGATCTTAGCCACGGAATCACCTGACTGTAAACCTACCCAGATAGAACCTTCACCGGACGAATCAACTTCATTACCTGACGTATCCCGGGTCTTCCGTTTCAAGCCCTATCATGTGCGAGTGCAGGAGTATGAGAAGCGCAGGGCGGAGATATTTGACGCTACCGAAAATGTCTCGTGCAAACCTCGTGCGGCGTTGCGAATGCGCAAATTCTGGCAGAGTAAGCAAGTCCTTTAGAGATGCCTTATAACCTCTATTGTGCACAAGAACAATGACATTCGACCCTTTATCAGCATCGAAGTTTTCGGTCAAGACTATTTAGCTTTATTGGATAGTGGAGCCAACAGAAGTGTTATTGGGGGAAGCCTTGCCAAACGAATAATCTCGGAGGAGGTGAAGTTTGTCAAGATGAAAGGAGTTGTGCGTACGGCTGATGGCCAAACTCAGTCTGTTGCGGGGACTATCACTATTCCTCTGACACAAAATTCTATTCACGAGGACTTTGAGTTCTTGATAGTTTGCTCGATAACAACCGATCTAATATGTGGTATGGATTCTTGGCAGAAGTTTGACATGTCTATTTCCTCAATGGGAGAAATTAACGTCTTAGAGAACGTATCGAAATCTGACGATTCGAATATGATGAAGCTGTCTGCGATACAGAAATCTCAATTGAAAGCCATTATTGATTCCTTTCCATCTTTTGAGAGGGATGGACTCGGGCTAACACCGTTGATCGAACATAATATTGACACAGGTGTTGCCAAGCCCGTTAAACAAAGATTTTACCCTCTTTCGCCAGCCAAAGAAAAGCTTTTGTGCAGTGAGATTGACCGAATGCTGCAGCTGGATGTAATTGAAGAAGCTCCCAGCTCACCATGGTCATCACCCATTACCTTACACATAAAACCTGGCAAAGTGCGATTCTGCTTAGATGCAAGAAAGCTCAACGCAGTCACGGTTCAGGATGCTTATCCTATTCCAATCATGGACGGGCTGCTGAGTCGTCTGCCGCCAGTGTATTGCGTTTCAAAAATAGATTTGAAAGATGCCTTCTGGCAGATCCGTCTCGACCAAGAATCTCGGGCAAAGACAGCATTCACCGTCCCGAATAGACCCCTGTATCAGTTCAAAAGGATGCCGTTTGGGTTGACGAACGCCTCACAAACCATGAGTCGTCTAATGGATTTGGTGATTCCCTATCAGCTGAAGTACATGTTCTAGTGTATCTAGATGACTTGCTAGTGCTGTCCGATAGCTTCGAATCACATCTTTTGCATCTTTCGGAAGTTTCAACACAGCAACACAGCAAAAGCTGGTCTCACCATTAACGTCCAAAAAAGTAATTTTTGTCTTGAGAAAGTAGATTACTTAGGGTACATAGTGGGGGAAGGCACACTTCAGACGAATCCCGATAAAGTTCGTGCAGTGGCAGAATTTCCAGTTCCAAAGACTCTGAAGCAGCTCAGAAGACTTTTAGGAATGACGGGCTGGTATCGGCGGTTCATTCCTGAATATGCTGCAATTGTCTTTCCACTCACCGAACTTATCGGAGCGAAGCCATTCGCATGGAATGATCGAGCCCAAGTAGCATTTGAAGAAATCAAGGCCAAACTGAGCTCAGCACCATTCTTAGTTCATCCCCAATATGACAAGCCGTTCATTGTGCAATGTGACGCCTCGATGTATGGTGTAGGAGCCGTCCTAGCTCAGGTTGACGACAACGGATGTGAGCGACCAATAGCGTATATGTCCAAGAAGTTAAATAAAGCCCAACGGAACTATACGGTCACTGAGCTGGAATGCTTAGCGGTAGTCTTGGGAATTAAAAAGTTTCGTATGTACATCGAGGGTCACCCTTTCACTGTCGTCACTGATCATGCCAGTCTTCGATGGTTGATGAACCAGTCCGATCTAAGTGGTAGATTAGCGAGATGGGCGATTAGTCTTCAGGGTTACGGTTTCAATATCGAACATCGCAAGGGTAGTCAAAATGTAGTGGCAGATGCCTTATTTGATGCCACTCATTTGAGTCAGACGAAGTAATGAGTCTAAATTTTAAAGCGTTGCCAGAAATAGATCTTCACTCGGAAGCCTTTCATACGGAGGAGTATGGAACTCTGCGAGACAAGATGCGCGCAGCTAATTTACCCGACTATCGCGTGGTTGATGGGTACCTATATCATAGGGTAGATTTTGGTAATGGCAGCGCTGATCAAGATGACAACGGTTGGAAGCTTGTGGTGCCTGAAACCTGCGTAAAAGCGTGATCAGATCAGCGCATGATCAACCCTCCTCTGCGCACTGTGGAACTGCAAAGTGCCTAGAACGAATTCGACGGCACTTGTGTTGGCCAGGGATGGTGGTAGATGTACGCAAATACATTGGAAAGTGCGGAATTTGTAAGACGACGAAGTATCCCACTCGATCTCTTAAACCTCCCATGGGTGCTCGAGTTACCAGTGAAAGACCATTTCAGCGTTTGTATCTCGACTTCATTGGCCCATTTCCTCGTACCAAGAAGGGTAATATTGGAATTTTGATCATTCTTGACCATTTTTCGAAATTCACATTTCTTAAGGCCGTTCGAAAATTCACGTCCAATGTGGTTATTGACTACTTGAGGGAGGATATATTTTCATGTTTCGGAGTACCAGAGATCGTCGTTAGTGACAACGGCACTCAGTTCAAAAGCCGTAACTTTGAAGATTTCCTTTCGACTTATAGCGTTCAGCATATGTGCACTGGTGCATATACACCACAGTCGAACGCAGCAGAGAGATTTCGCAAATGATTTCGCATGGGAAGGATTATGACCTGTTGAGAAGACTCGAATTACTGACCGAGTGCACCGCGAATCTCTTAAGGCCAGACGAGATGCAACGAATTCGTGCGGACATCGACAAGTATTTAAAAAAAGCATATGGCAAGAATCAGGGCACCTACAACCTACGGTCAAGGGTGCGGGCATTCGAAGTTGGGCAAGAAGTCGTGAAAAGAAATTTCTCGCTGAGCAAAGCAGCAGATAACTTCAATGCAAAGCTAGCTCCAATTGGTACCAAGGCCCGTATCAAGAAAAAGCTGGGTCAGTCAATTTATCTGTTGGAAGATATGAATGGCAAGGAGTTGGGGAAGTTCCACGCAAAGGATATCTGGTGAGGCACAAGTGTGCACCCTTTCTTTGTTTCGGTGGTCGATTTCATCTCAGGCCAGCACCCTAAGATAAAATCTGGCGGGGGGTGTTGTAAGGGTGCGAGAAGGCAGGATTGTGTGTTGCCTCAGACATGTACATATGTATAGGCATGTATATGAGACTGGGCCACTTCTTTCGGAGGCGACTGTGATAAGTGCATATGTTGCACAGCCAGGTATGTTGTCAGGGAAGCCACTGTAAAGCTTATCGCAAGCCCTACTTGCATGCACACGCATACTGACTGTTCTGGTAAAAGCTTTCCAAGATCAAAGCTCGGGAATTTTGCTCTCCCACTCTATGCTCATGAGCTTTACGCTCAACCCTCTGCAAGGGAAGTTCTTCTCTAAACGTGCCAAGGTCAAAGCGATCTCCAACTTCAAAGCTCATGGGACTTGCACTCTGAGCTTGCATTTATTCTTCTGCAAGCCACGGCCAAGTGAAGTTTAGTTACAAGAAATTCACGGAAACTAATTTCGGCACACCACGTGTGGAAAATTTTCAGCAGTTACATAACCTGGGAGAGGATGGAAATCCGGATGGAACCTTAACGCTTTTAGCTCCCAAGTAACTGATTCCCCAAACCTGTGCGACTGCGTGTACCCAGCGCCAGAACAATTTCCCTCGGAAGTTCACATTTTCGAGAATCCAGCATTGCGTAGTGTTAGCGGTGCCTGTGGTGATTGATCCAACAGTGAGTGTGCAAAGTTTGTGCCTGGACCAGGTGTGTGCAGCAGAACACACAACTGCACGCACGTACGGGCCACAGCGCTAATACCGGCCAACTCTTATCCGTTGCCCTTTACACTTTCACCGTGATAGCGTGAGTAGTACATGGTAATTCGGGGGTGCGCTCTCTAAGCTGCCTTTGTTTTTGATCATAGCCCCTCTCTAGATCGCCAAGACCTGACAAGATCAGATCCAGAGGACGGGCAGACACAAGAGTGCCACGCGAGGCAGTGACTCACATAACCTCAAAGCTCCTGCAGGCTCCCGGGCCACGTGTCTCGGTCTCGGACCATTCCCCTAGAACACACGACCGAGAATACCACAGTCTTGTCATCATCATTGGGAAGTTCCGAGTTGAAAGAAGGCCAACCCTAAGGGCCATAAGTGGCATTGGTCGACCTAACCTCGAAGCACGTGCCGTTTCTCGTGATACCCATTCCGTGGCGGGACCACATCACCCGGACCTACAACCAAGGCTACTGCAGTCTTGGTGGCTAACCTTGTATCGACATGAGTTTGAATATTATATAAATTAGATATGCTGTAGCACCATACTTATATTAATTTTAAACTCTCTCATAGTTTTGCGCTTGTTCTGTTGCCTTACCCAAATCTAAATCTATCGCCTACAGTCATTTGAGTCATCAAGCCTGCTGACA
The DNA here is from genome assembly GCA_037356375.1 of Drosophila affinis. Lineage (NCBI taxonomy): Eukaryota > Metazoa > Arthropoda > Insecta > Diptera > Drosophilidae > Drosophila > Drosophila affinis. The sequence goes on from JAZHFB010000003.1 coordinate 23,346,967, forward strand.
CCGATGGACTAGTAACACAAAGAGGTCGTAAGTACGGCATAGCCGCCAAAATTGATGTGTGAGTGACGCAACAACAAACTAGAGTGCAAAGCTGATTGGGCTAGATTGCCTTGTTGAGGCCTCGGTAACCGATCGTTATGCACATGGGTCTGGTCAACGTACCCTGATTTGCAACAGGTTGATCTTTGCCGTAGCTTTATGAAAGTCAATTAGACAATCCCGGTGCATGGCGATCCTGACGTGTGGCATATTTATGAATTCCTTCTAGTTTCTTAAGTCAATCAAGCTCTCTATATCATACAAACTCATGTTACCATTACTTGTCTAAGCCAATGTTATATCTTTCTCTTAATGAATTATCTATCTTAGTCAATGCCTTATCTACTCTTGTTAGCTCCTAGAATATTGATATCTTCCTCTGAATTATATTAACAGATCAGGATGAACTAAATTCTTATTATTGAGGGAACCTCAAGTACTTCGCGCCGCAGCGATGTTTTGGGTAGGCTCGATTGAGTTCTACAGGTAGGGTGGGTACAGAAGGAGAACCAGATCACACCGGTTCTCCAACAGAATGGGGGTATGTCGCATCTCAGTCCGTTCCCGTATTGTCTGGTAATTCCCGTTTCTCTGTCTACGTTTTTGATATCGTAACGCAGGTGTCTAGGCCGCACTGAATCCACGCCAATCTCCCTGAGCTAGGCCGTCCAGCCAGTAGACAGAGGGTGCAGGCCGAAACGACTCCGACCGTGTCCGTTACATATTAAATGGCGCCCAACGTGGGGCCCGAAGAAGTGTATACGTCCAGGTTACAGTATACATGCCCCTTGCTTCCTCCCAGAACCCTTCCCAATCCTTCTCCCAAACCAGTCACCACCTATATATTTTGTCATTAGATTCAGATGGTACTCTCAATCTTACTCGGAATTGCTGGCATTCTGATGGTATTCGAGTCGGAGCCAGACCAGGAGATGAGTAGTTCCAAATTATTGATTTATGTAGTAGTTTCTTTTCGACATGAAAAAATCACGCACTACATGTGGAATCAATTCCATGGTCTAGTATCTCATTGTGCAGGAATCTTAGTTCTGATTCATGTCGGTTCTATGCCGCGTAATAGATATTTAGAAAATTTTCATCTTTCGGGCTGGAATTGAGATTGCTCAGATTGGAGATTTTCGGTCTGTTCCTCTTTCAGTCAGACAAGATATTCACCTTGTTTTTGTAGATTTTGTACACGGATTTTGAGATGTCATAGTCATAGTCCTATTTAAATATTGCTGCGGAGCGAAGGCTTGAGGAAAGTCCCTCTTGATAAATTTTGATATCGATACCTAATAGAATTTCGTTTATTATTGACGTTGTTGTTTTAAAACCCAAAGCTTATTTGCAATTTTCTCGTCCTCATTAGAGAGTATAGCAAACTATTATTATTCCTTTGAGATGGCGGTGAGACGGAGCGTAGAAGACTTGAGATTGTCCAGCTCAGGCGAACAAGTAGCATGCACCATTTGTAGTGACACCAGTGCGGAGAGGGAAGCAGTGGAGACACCCTGTAAGCACAAATTTCACAAGTCCTGTCTGTTGGAGTGGTTAGCAACCAATGAGGCCTGTCCGGTGTGCAGGCAGTTTTGTTCTCGAGTAATGATGCAAATTAGGGAGAGCCCTGTGACCGATTCTAGGCCTCCATCCTCAGCGATTGGCCAAGATGCTGCGAGTTCTGCGCAATCTCAGACCGGAGCTGTTCCGAGACCTCGCATAAACACCAGATCAGTTTCTCGCAACACGAGCAACCCAACTAACACCCGAATTAACCAGAACCCAAATGTGAGACGTAATGTTTCTCGGCCAGCAGTAACCTCTGATTGGAGGGAACTCACGGAAGACCGTATACAGCAGTTGATTAACAACTCTTTGGATACATTTCGAGCCAGTGTGACTGCCACTATGACTGAACAGCTGAGTGCTGCAGTGCGTAGCCTAACGTTGTCTACTCAGGCTCGTGACGTACATGACATTCGTGACATTCAAGACGAGGGTCAACTTGACTGGTAGAGCGATATCCTGTTAGCTCCTCCACGACTTAGCAATGCCAGTAATGCTCGAAGTAATAGCCAGAGGCCTGGAAATTTCAGTGCTCGGGCAAACTTGAAAGATTCGATGAGTGAGCATCCGGAAAGGATCTCGAACCTCATTTCCAATTGGCGTATTAAGTTCAGCGGTTTGGCGAATGACCTTTCGATAGAAGACTTCATTTATAGAGTAAATTGCTTGACTTCTCAATGTCTGAATGGGAATTTTGATCTTTTAGCTCAGTTTGCTCATCTTCTGTTCTCAGGTCCAGCCCTGACCTTTTATTGGCGGGTTCATAGAACAGCTGAACATGTGACTTGGCGTGAATTGTGTAGTCGACTGCAAGAGCGATATCAGGCTCAGCGAACAGATCGTGACATTAAGGAGAGCATGCGTCGACGCAAACAAAATAGTAACGAAACCTTTGAAGAGTATTTAGACGCGATTTTAGCGATAGCGAATTCTTTGCGGGAACCCATGTTAGATAGCGACTTAGCGATTGAAGTTAGGCGCAACCTTAAGCCAGACTTGAAGCTAGAGTTGTTGCACATCGATACTCCAGACTTGGGCAGTTTGCGCAAAGAATGCCATCGACACGAAGAGTTCTTTCGTAGTTCCCGTCCTAGACCAGTTCCTCGTCCGAACATGTCCCGTGGGTCGGTAAACACTGTTCTACACGAACAAACTCATGAAGTAGTAGGCCATGGGGAAGACGAAGCTTCAGCAGAAATCTGTGCGGTTTATCGATCATGCGAGAAACTCAAATGTTGGAACTGTGACGAACAGGGGCACCGATACCACATCACTAGGAATCTATACAGCAGGGTTGGTCGCACCGCCGAGATGTAGATCCAAAGCATCAGAGCGGCTGACAGGCCCCATGTGCTACTAAGCAGGAGGCATAAAGTGCAGTGGTGGCCATTTTCACCCGCTCCACTACGTTGGGTCTCCATGCCAGTTTGCTGTCCAGTACTATGCCGAGGTATTTGACCTGTGCTTTAGAGGTTCGCCTTGTTTAGTTAACTTTCGGGGGATCCATGCTGGTACCTTGTATCTCTTGGTGAAGAGGATGAGGTCCGTCTTGTCCGCGTTGATACTGAGTCCTACTCCATCTGCCCGCTCACATATTTTTGAGGCCTTCCATTTGAATCTCTTGATGAGGTTGTCGACCACCAGGTTCCACAGGAGGGGTGACAGGACTCCACCCTGGGGTGTGCCCCTGTGTGCACCTCTGACCATGTAGGCGGTGCCCCACTCTGATTGCAACCGTCTACAACTTAGAAGGTTTTTTACCCAGAGGTTGATTGACGGGTGGGTGCAAGTTGCTCCTAGGCAGTCCGTTATGGCTTCTGTAGCGACGTTATTAAATGCTCCGGATATGTCTACGAATACTCCAAGTGTATATTTCTTAGTGTTGAGGGCTTTATCGACGGTAGCTACTAGCGAGTGTAGTCCAATTTCTACCGCTTTTCTCTTGGTGTAGGCGTGGTGGTTGGTTGAAATCACTCCCCTTAATTCGGTTCTGATGTGTAGATCCAGCAGCTTTTGCAGTGTTTTCAGTAGGAAACAGATTAGGCTTATCGGTCTGTTATCCTTGGAACTCACATATCTGCATGTTCCTGCTTTTGGGAGGAAGACAACACCAGAGGTTCTCCATTGGATCGGAATATAGCCTGTTCTTAGGCATGCTGCATATATTGCGAGAAGCCGAGTGTCTGTTGGGGGTGATTGTTCCTCAGTTGCCTTTTGGCATCGGTGACCTGGGTGCAACCTGGGAAGTGGGCCTCCATTAGTTTGCTCCCCTTCGACTACTATCCGTTGTCTAATTTGAGTTGACTTTGTACTGTGGGTTGCTTTGACAGCAGCTTCCTTAGTCTAGCCGTTTCAGGCACTTTCACAATGTTGTAGCAGAAGTTCCTCCATGAGCTGCGCTGTGCCTTACGTATTTTCTTCTTGTACTCCCTTAGTAGCGTCTTGTATTCCTCGTTGATCTTTTCATCGTTTGCTAGTTTAGCGAGCTTGAAAAATTCCATAAGGTTATTTCTCGGTAGAGAGAGGTCCCGATTCCACCAGAGTGGCTTGGACTTCTTCCTTGTTCTAGAGGGTGGGCATGCTTTGTGGTATGCCTCTAGTAGTTCCGTAGATAGGATCTGTAGGGACTTTTCTATGTCATCCGCGGATTTCACTGAGCCCGGGTTCGCGAATTTCGAAGTGACTGTCTTTCTAGCCTTCTCCCAGCTTGTGTTTCATGGGTTTCTATAGAATTTGGAGTGTATTCAAACTCGCACTTGAATTGAATGTACCTGTGGTCTGAGAACAAAGGTCTTTCAAGGACCCTCCATCCAGATATGTAGGTACTATTTCCCGTTACGAGAGTTAGATATAGCACGTTTTACGAGGTTGGACCCACGTAAGTGTATTCCTCTCCCACGTTTGCTACATCTATGTTATTTGTTTATATAAAGTCTAAGAGTGACTCACCTCGGTCGTTAATGTCAGGGCTTCTCCTCACATTATTGTGGGCTTTAGCATTCGCGCCAACGATCAGTTGGTAGTCTTTGGAGTCGGCTTCTTTCTCCAGACTCCTTAGTTCTTCTGTCGGTGCGGACCTGTCATGTGCCATGTAGCAGGAGGCTACCAGAAGGCGCTTCTCCTCACTTTCCAGCATAACTACTGTCAGGTCGTCTGTGCTGTAATGAGACATAAGATAAGCGTGGATTCCTTTCCGTACTAGTGCGACAGTTCCCGTAAGCTTCCGTTCCCGGAAGCAGGAACAACTTACCGGTGTTGGGTAGAATGAGCTGTAATTTGAGAGCTTTAGTCCAGCCACCGAATTGCCAGATGCAATCCAGGGCTCCTGGACCAAAGCTATGTCAGCGGGCTCTTGCTCCTTGGCAATGTAGAGCTCCGATGATGCTGTCTTATCTTATGTAAGTTGAGCTGCAGCACACTCAGTGTCATGAGCAGCTGGCTCCCCTGCACTTGGCGGGTTGACTACATGGGTCAGATCACCGTCCTCTTCTTCCAACGTGTCGTCCAGCGCCATATCCTGGACGATCTCTACAATGGTATCCAGACCGAGTTCTTTCTCCACTTCGCCTGCATGCAGGGTGTGAGCGTCCTTGTCGCCGGGCTGACGCTTTCTGAGGCGTAGGTAGACACTCCCCATGCCCCACGCCATTTTCCCGTATTTGGGATATAGTTGGTTTTCCGCTGCTTTGTTTGTGTAGTAGTGTAGTGGGCTACCACCATGCAATACATTCCAGTCAGCGGTCGGTATCTCGGGGTTTTGTCGCTGAAGGAGCTTCAGCGCGCGCTCCCCTTGCATTGCGATGGGGAAGAGCACCTTCGCCTTTTTTATGGTCGGGATTAGCTCCTTGTCCACCACCTTCAGCGTGGCCCCCTCCCACATTGCTTCCAGTTGGCCGACCGTTTGCGTCAGCCACTTCAGCGTCGAGTCTTCCTTACATTTCTTCTCATTACGTCTGTCGATGAGCGCTACGATCAGGTGTCTCTTGGACACATCACTGATCCTTTCGCTTGACCCCTGCTTTGCCTGTTCAGGTGGAGGTTCCGCTCTCTTGGGCCCGCGTTGCCGCTTGCTCGCCGGAACGACGGCACTATCGGTCAAGCGCTGCCTTTTGGTAGCAAGCAACTCTTCCACCTTGTTGGCGTGCTGACTCGTCGATGCCTTCGTTTGTGGCACCTGCGCGTAGTACTTACGGCCCTCCTCTACCTTCAGCTCGGCCCAAGCTAGCTTGGATTTCTCCTCCTGAGAGATATCCGCCTTGCCTTGGAGCCTGCCTACTATCTTGAGGGCCGCCTTGTATTGGGCTTTGGCCTTCATTCCCTCCCTCGAGCGCTTCGGCCCTTCCCTGCGCAGGGAGCTGGTGCCTGGTTCAGGCGAGCGAAGAAGGATATCCTCTTCTGTTCTGCTGATAGATAGCACGCCCTCCAGGTCCGATTCTGCATCGACAACGGCACCTGCGCGGCTCATCTTACAGCGGAGGGTTGTGGCAGTTGTATTACAACTGACGTGACCTGCTCCGGTCATGTCTGAGGTTTGGGCACTGGCGACACGCAGAGAGGATTGCTCCTCCCCGTGCCCACCAGTGGTAGCAGCCACGCTTCCCACCGACGTGGCACTTCTAGCCACGGCCCTGACCCCGCTGCCCCGACTCAAGGTCGAGAAGACGCTGGGCCATTGCCTTAGCTAGGCACTGCATTGCCTCGGACGGAGCAAGCGACAATGCATTACCCTTGTCCGGGATAATGAAGTGCCCATTGCCCAGCCGGCACCCTCGTGGAGGGTTCAGCTAGAGGATTTTTGCCAGCCCTTGTGTATTCGTCCTATGTCCCCCCCTGAAAAGGAATATGGGAGGTCACCTGCGGCTACTGGGCTGTTGCCTCAAGTTCCATCCTGAACCTGTTAAAGGCTACAGTCTACAGCACGGAAAACTAATCGTAACTAGAACCATGTTAATGTTCAACTGAAATTGAAAACGGAAGAGAAATTAACTCTGAGGATGAAGTTATTGTGTTGACGGCGGCTTTTATTAACACTAAAAAAAAAAAAGCACAGACGGAGGCGTTTCAAATGTCAAAATGCTTCTTTTCCGTGATCCGCCAAAGATATGGTCTTGCCTCAACTGCTTTTATTAAAGAAATATTCTCCTCACGTCAGCTGTTCCTAAAGTCCACACAAGCCACAAATGTCAAAATGATCAAATGATTATTTATCGATCACATGCTACAATTCAGGACCGTTGAGGCATCACTGGGGACGTCAATGTTCACCATGTTTGTCAGCACTGGCACACTATAGTGTGGAGTCCTTTCGCATCTCCAATGGAACGTAGCAATTAACAAACTGCTGTGGGAGACAAAGGAGGGTGGGAACCGCGTGGTGCCGTATGCGGATGATGTTGCTCTATTTGTCTCTGCGGAAAAGAAAAGAATTAAACCAATAATAATCTTAGACGAAAACTCAAGAATTTTATAAACGATGATTTTCACGAAATAGTAAGGCATATAAAAGTATAGAGAATATATTTATTTATTTTCTTTTGTTTTGATTTAAAATTAAAACAATATTTGTCCCCTTTGTTGCTCTAGAACATTTTTGAAACGTACTTTACGCTATGATTGTCCGAATTTTGCGGTTAAATTCCATTAGCCGACATATGTATATATAACCGTTATTTTTCTTATAAAATCTACCAAAAATCTGTGTTTGTAACAGTTCTTAACGGTAAAATGGCATTTAGGATGGTACCGAATGAAATTTATTGGAAAATTTGGCACAAGAAGGTTTGTTTAAACGGCTGCAACTTGGCCATTTATCCATCGATTCTTACAAACGATAGCTTAAACAACGCCTAATTAATGTGTCGATCTAAAAATAAATATATATGACTTTTCCAGAGTTTTTAGAGTCAACATTTTGGAACAATAAAATACCAAACCAAACCAAACACTAAAAATAAAAAACAATACTTTTAAAAATAATATTAAGTCCATATCTACAGTGGCTCACAGCCAAAATGATGCAGCGGCAAATAAAAAGTTTAAGGTCAGTCAAACTGACTTCCATTCTTAAACACTTTGGCAAAGAGGATACCCCAGAGGTATTCTATAGGATTCAGGTTTGGAGTCAAGACTGGCCATTTCAATACAGGTTTTTTCGGCCTGTAAAGAAGCATTTGGTCACCCGACTTGCGTATATTGACGCATTGTCCTGTTGGAATGTCCAGTCATCGCCATACAAATTTCCACCAAACTTCATCAACTTACTGTCCAGAAGATCCACATATGTACATTTCGTCATTCATACGGGTAGAGGAGAAGCATATACAGTGGCGAGCATGCATGGATACATGTTCATCACTTTTCAGTTTAAACGCCTGTAAAATCTTAAAAAATGACTCAATCCTTGTGATTTTTTTGTTATATATTCCTTAATTATATGAAAACGAAATAAAACAATAATTTAAGTTAAAAGAGATCGGGTTTAGTTAGAGTTTTTAATTTTTTTCAAAAAAGTCAATGTATCCACTATAGCACGTTTTGCAATTTCTTAATTTAGAAATTTTTTATAAACATTTGGTCCAAAGGCTATTAGTTTTTATTACATTATTAATGCGTTTTGGTATACCCTCGACTAAATTTTGAATGTGTTCCGAGGGATCATGCTCCACTCCGTCTGTAGGCGCTCCCACAGCTCATCCAATATCTTTGGTGCAGATTTGTACCTTGCCAAGCGTTTTTTAAGCAGAGCCCATAGATTTTCAACGGGATTCAAGTCTGGGTCTTGAGCAGGCCACCGCATTAAGTGAAAACTCTGATTATTTAGGCAAAATTTCACGTTTTTGGCCGTGTGCAAAATCTCCTCTATGGGGTAGGCACATTTGTCGATAAAATTTGGTAAATTGTTCTTCAATATATGAAGATAATCTTCTTTTTTCATTATTCTATCGATTTTAAGCAATGGGGCAACGTTCCACCAAGTGGAGGATCCACACCATAATACTGCCTCCCCCATGCTTTATTGTTTCCTTGACCTGATGCTTTTTCAGCTTTTCGTTTTGGGCGGTGACAGTAATACTCCTTGCATTCAGACTGAAAACTGTTTATTTTGGTCTCATCTGACCAAATTACCTTCGTCCAATCTTCCATGATCCAGTTCCTGTGCTCCTTGCCAAATTTAAGACGTATAGAGACGTTTTTCTCGAACAGGTCAGGATTTTGCTGCTTACGTGTTTTTTTATAGCCGCTGTAGCTTGTTTAGGTGTTGTCTTCTTCGTGGTGGTCATTACATGCTCCATAGCACGAGCATCCCTGTCTGTAAGCAGACGTGGTCGTGATTTTGACGTTACAGATACGACAAAATTGCGTCTTTTTCAAGCTTGAAGAACAGTTCGGTGACAAATTCCAAGAGACTTTGGGATTTCCCGAATTTCCCGATTTCTTATTTTCCGTCATTTCCAATATTTGGTATTCCTCATTTGTAGAGATTTTACTCATTTTGAGTTAAATATGTGGTTTGATAAAAAATTCGCGGATATTATTATAAAGAGCAATCAATTTGTCTACTATTGTTAGCAAATCAATGTCTGAATGCACGATAGAAATATATTTTTGGGAAATTCCATGATTCTGTTACAAAAAGCTTCAAAATAAGTATTCCAAACATAAAAACGAGAGGGAACGTTGTGAGCCGCGGCAAAGGCCGCGGCTCTACCTTATATACATATATATATGAGCCTACGATTTATGAAATTTATTATATGTTCTCAAAAGGGACGAAAATAATATTTAAATATTTATTATTATTTATTTTTTATTTAAAAAAAAATGAATTTTTTGGAATTTTTATACATGTTTCCATTTTTGTTTACATATGCTTTGTATATCTGCGCCTACATTTCTACATGACATGTATAAATACATATTTGAGACGTACAAGTGCTTACGACACAGAGAGAGAGGGCATGAGTCAGCGCTTGGCAGGCGTTGCGTAGCCACTGTAATTTAATTTGTTTCTTCTAGCCATAATATTGATCCGATCTGATCCATATTCGGTAATCTGGTAGATATGGTAATTTTCCATGATTCTGCGTTTTTGGTTTTCATTTATCTTAAAAATTGTGGATTTCACAGGTTTTTGTCTTTTGTGGGGGCGGAAGGGGGCGTGGAAAAATTTTAAAACAAACTCGTGCTGGTTCGGTATCACAGGAGCTTGGATAGAAAGTTTGGTTGCTCTAGCTTTTATAGTCTCTGAGAACTAGGCGACACAAAATACGAATGGGCAAAGCAGATGGGGTCGCGTGTGAGAGAGAGCGAGAGTCATTCTCTATGACTCTGCGTTTTTAGTTTTCTCGTATCTTCAACATTGTGTACGCCACAGACTTTCGTCCTTTGTGTGGGCGGAAAGGGGCGGGGCGAAATTTTGAATTACATTTGGAGTAGTGTGATCACACAGGAGACTGGATACAAAACTTGGTTGCTCTAGCTTTAATAGTCTCTGAGATATAGGCGCAAATGAAGACGGACGGACGGACGGACGGACGGACGGACGGACAGACGGACGGACGGACGGACAGACAGACATTGCTATATCGACTCGGCTATTGATGCTGATCAAGAATATATATACTTTATGGGGTCGGAAACGCCTCCTTCTGTGCGTTACACACAACCGTTATCCCCACAAATCTAATACACCCCTATACTCTTCGAGTACCGGGTATAAAAACAAAACATGCAAAAGTGGATACATTGACTTTTTTTGAAAAAACTAAATACTGTAACTGAACCCGATCTCTTTTAATTTAAATAATTGTTTTATTTCGTTTTCATATAATTAAGGAATATATAAAAAAAAAATCACAAGGATTGAGTAATTTTTTAAGATTTTACAGGCGTTTAAACTGAAAAGTGATGAACATGTATCCATGCATGCTCGCCACTGTAGGTTACTTTCCTCTGTACATCACCTCAGTGCCACCTCCAAAACCTCGATTGAAACAGGATCGCCTATTCTGTCGTATATTTTTTTCAAACTCCAAGCGAGACAAATCTGACTCTGTAAAAGCTTTGGTTTAGGCACCATAGAAGTATAGTTAGGTAACTTATTTTCGATTATAATTTGGACTATTCGATTCTTCGCTATTTCCTTCGCTATGCTCCCTAATTTCTCCGCTACTCATGGAATAAACCACAGCAAGTCGCTGAATATACCGTTTGCACCGTGTATCGATGTTGGTCTTCCGACCACTTCGTCGATTTGCACCATATTTAACAGAGTTTTTGATATAATTGAAAATGCTGTTCCCATGCCGTTCAAGTGCTTTCGCGATATCTGTGATTTTCGCACCGCTTTTATGCATTCCTTGTATAATTCCTTGTTCATGGTCAGACAAACTAGTTCCACGAGGCATTTTACCTAACCAATTACAAAATATTCCAATCTAATGCACAATTATAACAATTACATACTTACATTAGGTAAGTCAAACAAATGTTTGCAACTTAACTTCTTGAAAAGCACTTATTAGCAAAAACGATCAGTTAGCACTGATATGCACGTATTATTGACTATGCAGCATCGAAAGCTCGCGCACATTTTTAATGTAACGGTACAACGAATGAAACGAAAAAGCAAAAATTTTGGTCGAATAACAACAACAACATATCACCAAAGCTTTGCTCATTCACAGAAACGGGACAATTTTACTTATATAACAGACACAACAAATTGTAAATGCACATATAACTATTTGTATGAGGTATAACTCTGTGCCTCATTGTCGCGAACTCCGAAAAAAGATTCCTAAAGTTGAAAAGTCTCGAGATCCTGTATCACCTATAGATTTTTCGAGGTATTTGGCAGCCTTTCGATTCAAAAACTTTAGTTTTCTGCGGCAACCCCGGTAACTCAAATATCCATGCTTCTGTATTCCAGAATATCTGGAAATGTTAATATTTGTTAATATTTTCGGAGTACTCCGAAATAGGTTTCTTAATTATCATGCAGACATTCTAGTATTAGTTAGCAGTTTTTTTTATTTAGACATTTATATATATTGCTGAAGTACCTGAAGTGCACAACTCGTTTTAACCAGTTTCTTTGAATTCCAAGAAGGTCTTTGGTTGTCGTTTCGTCGTGTATTATTAATAATACTATGTCCATGTCTTTTATATGATTCTGTAAAGATGTTTATATGTATATGTAGTTTTCGAATATTTAAATTAAACAAAGAAAAGAAAAAGATTAATTTGATTTGCAGCTCTATTTATCTGTATGATGATGCTAGTCGAATGCAGTAATAAGGCTATTAATCTTTTAAATCTTCGTTATGCAAGTTACGATTTTAATAACTCAAGATCGCCTAAACCGGTATTAATAAAATTAGATTTTTTGGACTCGCATTCGCCAATTATTTTGTTCAATTCGGATAAAGTTTTCCTCATTTGCTGTTATATAAAAATGTTCATGATGTATTGAAGATTCTCTATCGGATTATCCAATGTCCCAATTCCATTGTTAAATATTATTTTACCTATAAAAAAGCCATGGTAAGAAAAATACAACTTTTCAATAAATTTCAATAAAATTCGATATGCTCTTCCCGTGGGAGCGGTTGGTAACAGGTCCTGGTACGTTTACATCTCTGCCATGGATACTGGCCAATGGTAGTCGAGTGCAGAGAAGAAAACTCTCAGTTAAATTATCACAATTCAAGGTGACTGTCATTTGCCTAATGATGCATGGCGGAGGGGGTGCTCGGTTGATAAAACGTGGGCTCCGGATACCTGCCGATCTGAAGTTAAAATAAGGCTTCATACCCGGTACTCAGTCAGTATATACATACATACATACATATATATAAAGTAATTTTGGACCAGAGCGGAAAGAAAGGTAAATTTTGTCGAGTAGTGTTACACTAGTCGACACGACTTTTCCGCTGTCGCCAAAAATGACTTTTCCTGATCGATTTGGATATTTCAAAATTTTGTAAAAATTTGGTTTTTTCAAGGTTTAGTTTTTGTTAAATTATTTTTTAAAAATTGTGTATTTTTTTAAAGGTAATGCTTCTATTTCTCACCTAAATTAAGTTGTACGTTTAATTAATGTGGCTATCTAAAAGCAAAAATGTAGGCATTTAAATATTTTTTTTCGACTTTTCCTGAGTTTTCAAAGTCAAAATTTCGGGAAAATTTACCGAAAAAAATTATGAAATTGGAATTTGAAAGCTTAATATCTTCCAGCTGCATTTGTCAGCTTTTCAAAACTGCAAAGTTCAGTTGTAGACAACTTAAATTATGTGAAAAATAGAAGCACTACCTATGACAAAAAATAACACATGTTTTTTAAATTCTTAAAAAAAAAACCAAACCTAAAAAAAAAACCAATAATTCCTTAAAAAATTCAAATTCTCCAAATCTATCAGAAAAAGTAATTTTTCGCTTAGTGGTTTTTGTTCATTCAGTATTTTGGCTTCCCGTATGTTTCGTAATTCGTTGCTGTAAATTACTTTCTTAGAAAAGTTTAAGGTATCATGTTCTATAGCATCTATTTCAGTATCTGCCTTTTTTTAAGTTTGATTAATTTCATTGTTTCTAAGTTGTTTATTTTTTATAAGATTTTTTATAGATTGGTGTTGATGTTGTTCAATCTATGTCAGGTGCTTTATTCACTTTAGTTGTTTTCGGGCTCAGGAACGGAGCAGAGCCCCCTCACAACAGATATGGCGCCGAAACACTATTGGGGCGACCTGATAACACGGACCAGGCTGGAGCCACCTAATTCGTTATCAACTTTGTTATGTTTTATTATTTTTATTATCTTTTTTTTCCTGATTTGACCCCTTATTATTTCTTATCATGTTTCTTATTTGACACTATTACGTAGGGTAAGTGATAATCCTTAAATGAATATGTGGTAAGAACCTAAAACAAATGAGCCTTATTCCTAAGGGAATCGTGATCGCTGGGGATTCACGGGAACCGGGATGAGCATCACTGTCGAGCATCACTGTCAGGCATCACTGTCAGGCATCACTGTCATGCATCACTGTCATGCATCACTGTCAGGCATCACTGTAAGGCATTACTGTCAGACATCACGGCATCAGAGAGCGGAATCACAGAACGAGAGGGCACATCACCCCTCCAGCGAATAACGAAAGAACACCAGAAAGAGCAGAAATCAGCAGCAGAGAAAGCAGAGACCAGCAGCAGAGAAAGCAGAGACCAGCAGCAGAAAACGACAGAGAGGTCGCCACAGCGCGACAGTGAACGAGAGTGCACATCACCTCCAGCGAATAACGGGAAAAATCAGAGAGAGAGCAAAAAAATCAGCAGCAGAGAGTGGCAGAGAGAACAGCATCAGTGCGAAAATAAGCTCGTGGGAAGATCGCCACTAGAACCCGAGAGCGAGCGCTGACCGCACACGCAAATGCAAGCCGAGCGACAAGCGACAAAAACAGACAAACGCCAGCAGAGGCTACGGGCAGAGGCAACGCGCAGAGACAACGGGCAGAGGCTCGAGCTTCAAGGTCTGTAGTCACCCGCCGAATAGCTGGATCGGGAGGCGAAAGCGTGAATCGAACAAGTTAAGTGAGGAAAACCGAAGTGCCAAGAAAAGGACAACAGCCAGCCAAGAAGAGATTTCCACGCCCAACGATGACAGGCAGAGAGAAGGAGTAAGCTGGTCTCGCGTAAGCGAGCTAGAGATTAGAAAGGTGCGGCAGGTTTTCAGGGTTACAAATATATACTTTTCTAGAACAGGCAGACATATCTCTTATATAATTACCCCATCACCAGCCACCCGCAAAGCCTAATTTGGACACCCCACACTGACCGACCTTGCATTCCCTCTGTATGCCGGGGACTCAGCGTGGAGTTGTGCGCGGTCGCCACGGCTTCCACGAACTGAGATCCCCGCTCCCGTAGTAACACCTCCCCGTAGTACATTCATCATCCTTGGAGGGGACAACAGTTAGCGAACATGTTCGCGAACGCCGCGCGATTTACAAAACCGGTGTTTCCTCCCTTCCCGTTGAATACCCCTTAACCACAACTTCCCTACCTACCGGTACAGCGCACAAACTTGGTTTAAATTCAATTTTAAATTTTGTGAAACGAAAATTGGGATACAAGGGTTTTCTATATTAAAGGCCTGTATCCAGCACCACGAAATTTTACTGCACGGAAACTGTTCATTATTTCGGATGTGTGGAACTCGAATACAATAGTGTGACCAAGAGCCTAAAAAGTGATTTGCCACTCGCATGAATCAGCTGTGTTTTTTAAACAGCGCCAATTTTGAAAATTAAACTAAAATTAAAAAAAGGAAGAAAAGTAATTCTGACGATGAAGTGATTGTGTTGGTAGCGGCACATATTGCTGTAAGCAGAAGTACAGCACATTTGGAGGCGCCAACATGTCAAAATGATCAAAATGCTCATTTTCCGTGATCCGCTAAAGACATGGTCTTGCCTCAACTGCTTTTATTAAAGCAATCCTCTCCGAACTTTAAACATTTGCATATCTCTTTTTGATTTTGCACACAAATTTTACCCCCACCTTTCACTTTGACTTCAGTAAAAATAGGCGCATATATTTTACTGGCACCACTATCAGCTGTTCTCACAGTCCACATTCGTGTGAATATCGATACTATCGATCAAAATTCGTGGATCCCGTTTACGTTGCTGGATACTGACTCCAGGAAAACACAAACGAAAAATTACTGGCCCAGTTTTTTTTATATGAAGTTTGGTAGTAATTTTTAGTTTCCGCAGTGCTGGATACCCTTGCAGTTTTGAAAAGCTGACAAATGCAGCTGGAAGATATTAAGCTTTCAAATTCCAATTTCATAATTTTTTTCGGTAAATTTTCCCGAAATTTTGACTTTGAAAACTCAGGAAAAGTCGAAAAAAAATATTTAAATGCCTACATTTTTGCTTTTAGATAGCCACATTAATTAAACGTACAACTTAATTTATGTGAGAAATAGAAGCATTACCTTTAAAAAAATACACAATTTTTAAAAAATAATTTAACAAAAACTAAACCTTGAAAAAACAAAATTTTTACAAAATTTTGAAATATCCAAATCGATTAGGAAAAGTCATTTTTGGCGACAGCGGAAAAGTCGTGTCGACTAGTGTAACACTACTCGACAAAATTTACCTTTCTTTCCGCTCTGGTCCAAAATTACTTTATATATATGTATATATGTATGTATATACTGACTGAGTACCGGGTATGAAGCCTTATTTTAACTTCAGATCGGCAGGTATCCGGACCCCACGTTTTATCAACCGAGCACCCCCTCCGCCATGCATCATTAGGCAAATGACAGTCACCTTGAATTGTGATAATTTAACTGAGAGTTTTCTTCTCTGCACTCGACTACCATTGGCCAGTATCCATGGCAGAGATGTAAACGTACCAGGACCTGTTACCAACCGCTCCCACGGGAAGAGCATATCGAATTTTATTGAAATTTATTGAAAAGTTTTATTTTTCTTACCATGGCTTTTTTATAGGTAAAATAATATTTAACAATGGAATTGGGACATTGGATAATCCGATAGAGAATCTTCAATACATCATGAACATTTTTATATAACAGCAAATGAGGAAAACTTTATCCGAATTGAACAAAATAATTGGCGAATGCGAGTCCAAAAAATCTAATTTTATTAATACCGGTTTAGGCGATCTTGAGTTATTAAAATCGTAACTTGCATAACGAAGATTTAAAAGATTAATAGCCTTATTACTGCATTCGACTAGCATCATCATACAGATAAATAGAGCTGCAAATCAAATTAATCTTTTTCTTTTCTTTGTTTAATTTAAATATTCGAAAACTACATATACATATAAACATCTTTACAGAATCATATAAAAGACATGGACATAGTATTATTAATAATACACGACGAAACGACAACCAAAGACCTTCTTGGAATTCAAAGAAACTGGTTAAAACGAGTTGTGCACTTCAGGTACTTCAGCAATATATATAAATGTCTAAATAAAAAAAACTGCTAACTAATACTAGAATGTCTGCATGATAATTAAGAAACCTATTTCGGAGTACTCCGAAAATATTAACAAATATTAACATTTCCAGATATTCTGGAATACAGAAGCATGGATATTTGAGTTACCGGGGTTGCCGCAGAAAACTAAAGTTTTTGAATCGAAAGGTTGCCAAATACCTCGAAAAATCTATAGGTGATACAGGATCTCGGGACTTTTCAACTTTAGGAATCTTTTTTCGGAGTTCGCGACAATGAGGCACAGAGTTATACCTCATACAAATAGTTATATGTGCATTTACAATTTGTTGTGTCTGTTATATAAGTAAAATTGTCCCGTTTCTGTGAATGAGCAAAGCTTTGGTGATATGTTGTTGTTGTTATTCGACCAAAATTTTTGCTTTTTCGTTTCATTCGTTGTACCGTTACATTAAAAATGTGCGCGAGCTTTCGATGCTGCATAGTCAATAATACGTGCATATCAGTGCTAACTGATCGTTTTTGCTAATAAGTGCTTTTCAAGAAGTTAAGTTGCAAACATTTGTTTGACTTACCTAATGTAAGTATGTAATTGTTATAATTGTGCATTAGATTGGAATATTTTGTAATTGGTTAGGTAAAATGCCTCGTGGAACTAGTTTGTCTGACCATGAACAAGGAATTATACAAGGAATGCATAAAAGCGGTGCGAAAATCACAGATATCGCGAAAGCACTTGAACGGCATGGGAACAGCATTTTCAATTATATCAAAAACTCTGTTAAATATGGTGCAAATCGACGAAGTGGTCGGAAGACCAACATCGATACACGGTGCAAACGGTATATTCAGCGACTTGCTGTGGTTTATTCCATGAGTAGCGGAGAAATTAGGGAGCATATGGGTGGGTATGGAAATAACGAAGAATCGAATAGTCCAAATTATAATCGAAAATAAGTTACTTAACTATACTTCTATGGTGCCTAAACCAAAGCTTTTACAGAGTCAGATTTGGCTCGCTTGGAGTTTGAAAAAAATATACGACAGAATAGGCGATCCTGTTTCAATCGAGGTTTTGGAGGTGGCACTGAGGTGATGTACAGAGGAAAGTAACCTACAGTGGCGAGCATGCATGGATACATGTTCATCACTTTTCAGTTTAAACGCCTGTAAAATCTTAAAAAATTACTCAATCCTTGTGATTTTTTTTTTATATATTCCTTAATTATATGAAAACGAAATAAAACAATTATTTAAATTAAAAGAGATCGGGTTCAGTTACAGTATTTAGTTTTTTCAAAAAAAGTCAATGTATCCACTTTTGCATGTTTTGTTTTTATACCCGGTACTCGAAGAGTATAGGGGTATATTAGATTTGTGGGGATAACGGTTGTGTGTAACGCACAGAAGGAAGCGTTTCCGACCGCTACAGCGTCTATAAAAAAACACGTAAGCAGCAAAATCCTGACCTGTCCGAGAAAAACGTCTCTATACGTCTTAAAATTGGCAAGGAGCACAGGAACTGGATCATGGAAGATTGGACGAAGGTAATTTGGTCAGATGAGACCAAAATAAACAGTTTTCAGTCTGAATGCAAGGAGTATTACTGTCACCGCCCAAAACGAAAAGCTGAAAAAGCATCAGGTCAAGGAAACAATAAAGCATGGGGGAGGCAGTATTATGGTGTGGATCCTCCACTTGGTGGAACGTTGCCCCATTGCTTAAAATCGATAGAATAATGAAAAAAGAAGATTATCTTCATATATTGAAGAACAATTTACCAAATTTTATCGACAAATGTGCCTACCCCATAGAGGAGATTTTGCACACGGCCAAAAACGTGAAATTTTGCCTAAATAATCAGAGTTTTCACTTAATGCGGTGGCCTGCTCAAGACCCAGACTTGAATCCCGTTGAAAATCTATGGGCTCTGCTTAAAAAACGCTTGGCAAGGTACAAATCTGCACCAAAGCTATTGGATGAGCTGTGGGAGCGCCTACAGACGGAGTGGAGCATGATCCCTCGGAACACATTCAAAATTTAGTCGAGGGTATACCAAAACGCATTAATAATGTAATAAAAACTAATAGCCTTTGGACCAAATGTTTATAAAAAATTTCTAAATTAAGAAATTGCAAAACGTGCTATAGTGGATACATTGACTTTTTTGAAAAAAATTAAAAACTCTAACTAAACCCGATCTCTTTTAACTTAAATTATTGTTTTATTTCGTTTTCATATAATTAAGGAATATATAACAAAAAAATCACAAGGATTGAGTCATTTTTTAAGATTTTACAGGCGTTTAAACTGAAAAGTGATGAACATGTATCCATGCATGCTCGCCACTGTATATGCTTCTCCTCTACCCGTATGAATGACGAAATGTACATATGTGGATCTTCTGGACAGTAAGTTGATGAAGTTTGGTGGAAATTTGTATGGCGATGACTGGACATTCCAACAGGACAATGCGTCAATATACGCAAGTCGGGTGACCAAATGCTTCTTTACAGGCCGAAAAAACCTGTATTGAAATGGCCAGTCTTGACTCCAAACCTGAATCCTATAGAATACCTCTGGGGTATCCTCTTTGCCAAAGTGTTTAAGAATGGAAGTCAGTTTGACTGACCTTAAACTTTTTATTTGCCGCTGCATCATTTTGGCTGTGAGCCACTGTAGATATGGACTTAATATTATTTTTAAAAGTATTGTTTTTTATTTTTAGTGTTTGCTTGGTTTGGTTTGGTATTTTATTGTTCCAAAATGTTGACTCTAAAAACTCTGGAAAAGTCATATATATTTATTTTTAGATCGACACATTAATTAGGCGTTGTTTAAGCTATCGTTTGTAAGAATCGATGGATAAATGGCCAAGTTGCAGCCGTTTAAACAAACCTTCTTGTGCCAAATTTTCCAATAAATTTCATTCGGTACCATCCTAAATGCCATTTTACCGTTAAGAATTGTTACAAACACAGATTTTTGGTAGATTTTATAAGAAAAATAACGGTTATATATACATATGTCGGCTAATGGAATTTAACCGCAAAATTCGGACAATCATAGCGTAAAGTACGTTTCAAAAATATTCTAGAGCAACAAAGGGGACAAATATTGTTTTAATTTTAAATCAAAACAAAAGAAAATAAATAAATATATTCTCTATACTTTTATATGCCTTACTATTTCGTGAAAATCATCGTTTATAAAATTCTTGAGTTTTCGTCTAAGATTATTATTGGTTTAATTCTTTTCTTTTCCGCAGAGACAAATAGAGCAACATCATCCGCATACGGCACCACGCGGTTCCCACCCTCCTTTGTCTCCCACAGCAGTTTGTTAATTGCTACGTTCCATTGGAGGTGCGAAAGGACTCCACACTATAGTGTGCCTGTGCTGATAAACATGGTGAACATTGACGTCCCCAGTGATGCCTCAACGGTCCTGAATTGTAGCAT
Organism: Drosophila affinis; assembly: GCA_037356375.1. Taxonomy (NCBI): domain Eukaryota; kingdom Metazoa; phylum Arthropoda; class Insecta; order Diptera; family Drosophilidae; genus Drosophila; species Drosophila affinis. Next base: position 23,367,038 of record JAZHFB010000003.1, read on the forward strand.
GTGATCGATAAAGCTTACCTTCCGGGAATCAACCCAGATCACGAAAAATAATCATTTTGATAATTTTGACATTTGTGGCTTGTGTGGACTTTAGGAACAGCTGACGTGAGGAGAATATTTCTTTAATAAAAGCAGTTGAGGCAAGACCATATCTTTGGCGGATCACGGAAAAGAAGCATTTTGACATTTGAAACGCCTCCGTCTGTGCTTTTTTTTTTTAGTATTAATAAAAGCCGCCGTCAACACAATAACTTCATCCTCAGAGTTAATTTCTCTTCCGTTTTCAATTTCAGTTGAACATTAACATGGTTCTAGTTACGATTAGTTTTCCGTGCTGTAGACTGTAGCCTTTAACAGGTTCAGGATGGAACTTGAGGCAACAGCCCAGTAGCCGCAGGTGACCTCCCATTTTCCTTTTCAGGGGGGGACATAGGACGAATACACAAGGGCTGGCAAAAATCCTCTAGCTGAACCCTCCACGAGGGTGCCGGCTGGGCAATGGGCACTTCATTATCCCGGACAAGGGTAATGCATTGTCGCTTGCTCCGTCCGAGGCAATGCAGTGCCGAGCTAAGGCAATGGCCCAGCGTCTTCTCGACCTTGAGTCGGGGCAGCGGGGTCAGGGCCGTGGCTAGAAGTGCCACGTCGGTGGGAAGCGTGGCTGCTACCACTGGTGGGCACGGGGAGGAGCAATCCTCTCTGCGTGTCGCCAGTGCCCAAACCTCAGACATGACCGGAGCAGGTCACGTCAGTTGTAATACAACTGCCACAACCCTCCGCTGTAAGATGAGCCGCGCAGGTGCCGTTGTCGATGCAGAATCGGACCTGGAGAGCGTGCTATCTATCAGCAGAACAGAAGAGGATATCCTTCTTCGCTCGCCTGAACCAGGCACCAGCTCCCTGCGCAGGGAAGGGCCGAAGCGCTCGAGGGAGGGAATGAAGGCCAAAGCCCAATACAAGGCGGCCCTCAAGATAGTAGGCAGGCTCCAAGGCAAGGCGGATATCTCTCAGGAGGAGAAATCCAAGCTAGCTTGGGCCGAGCTGAAGGTAGAGGAGGGCCGTAAGTACTACGCGCAGGTGCCACAAACGAAGGCATCGACGAGTCAGCACGCCAACAAGGTGGAAGAGTTGCTTGCTACCAAAAGGCAGCGCTTGAAAGGATCGCGAAAGCGATCAGTGATGTGTCCAAGAGACACCTGATCGTAGCGCTCATCGACAGACGTAATGAGAAGGGAAGGATGACAGCGGCGCAGTGGAAAATGGTCCAGGCGCGGCTTGTAGACTCCCCGTTTACAAGGATGGAAGAGAGCCCATCAGCTCCCATGCCCACTTTCAATGGTGCTGGGTGGCTGCATGGGGTCAAAATCCTGAAATGTAAGGAAGACCCGACGCTGAAGTGGCTGACGCAAACGGTCGGCCAACTGGAAGCAATGTGGGAGGCGGCCACGCTGAAGGTGGTGGACAAGGAGCTAATCCCGACCATAAAAGAAACAACCTCATGGAATTTTTCAAGCTCGCTAAACTAGCGAACGACGAGAACATCAACGATGAATACAAGACGCTATTATGGGAATACAAGAAGGAAATACGTAAGGCACGGCGTAGCTCATGGAGAAACTTCTGCTCCAACATTGAGAAAGTGCCTGAAACGGCTAGGCTGAGGAAGTTGCTGTCAAAGCAACCCACAGTACAAAGTCAACTCAAACTAGACAACGGAAAGTGGTCGGAAGGCAGCAAAGAAGCCCTAACGGCACTAATGGAGGCCCACTTCCCAGGATGCACCGAGGTCACCGATGCTGAAACGCATCAGGACCTAGCAACTGAGGAACAAACACCCCCAACAGACATGATAGCCCCAAAGAAAATCCATTGGGCTATAGATTCCTTCACGGGCATAAAGGCACCTTGAGGGGACGGAATATTCCCAGCCATGCTGCAAGTGACCAAAGAGGTGATCACCTCATGGCTTCTCGCAATATACGCAGCATGCCTAAGAACAGGCTATATCCCGATCCAAGGAGAACCTCTAGAGTTGTCTTCCTCCCAAAAGCTGGAAAGTGCAGCCATGTGAGTTCCAAGGATTACAGACCGATAAGCCTAACCTCTTTCCAACTGAAAACATTAGAAAAGCTGCTGAATCAACTAACTAATTAACTGATGTCAACTAACCAACACGCCTACACCAAGGGGAAATCGGTGGAAACAGCACTGCACTCGCTAGTAGCTACCGTCGAGAAAGCCCTCAACACTAAGAAATATACACTCGGAGTTTTTGTAGACATATCCGGAGCATTTAATAACGTCGCTACAGAAGCAATAATGGACTGCCTAGAAGCTACCAGCACCCACCCGTCAGTCAACCTCTGGATAAAAAACCTTCTAAGTTGTAGACGGTTGCAATCAGAGTGGGGCACCGCCTCCATGGTCAGAGGTGCACACAGGGGCACACCCCAGGGTGGAGTCCTGTCACCCCTCCTGTGGAACCTGGTGGTCGACAACCCCATCAAGAGATTCGAAAGGAAAGCCCCAAAAAAACCAGCTTATGCAGACGACATAAGCGCACTTATCACGGGTGTATGTCCATCGACTCTTAGCTCCATAATAGAACTAACACTCAGGGAGATATGTGAGTGGGCAGATGGAGTATCAACGCGGATAAAACGGACCTCATCCTCTTCACCAAGAGATACAAGGTACCAACATGGGTTCTCCCGAAAGTCAACCAAACAAGGCTAACCCCTAAAGCACAGGTCAAATACCTCGGCACAGTACTGGACGGCAAGCTGGCATGGAGACCCAATGTAGTAGAGTGGGTGAAAAAGGCCACCACTGCATTTATGTATCCAAGAAGATGCTTAGTAGCACATGGGGCCTATCGCCCTATACGCCTATACGCAGCACAGCGCTTGACTGCGTCGGGGAACATGTCTCCTCAAAGATTCGGGCATAGTTCAATTGGAATGGACATGATCAGTTCAACATGACTACTTGAAGTAAAAACAAACCTCTTCATGGGACCCGAAGACTGGAAAGCGGGACGGGACCAGACTCAACACCTCAACATATACACCGACGGCTCCAAGATGAATGAAGGCGTAGGAGCAGGCCTATACTGTACAAACCCTGAAATAAGGGCGTCGTACAAGCTACCCGACCGATACAGCTTATTCCAGGCGGAAGTCTTCACCATAAAGAAGGCAGCAGAGGTCGCTCAGCTCACAGAGCGACCACACAATATGGTTAACATATTCGTTGACAGCCAGGCAGCGATAAAATCCATGCAGTAGTCCGCGGTCAGTTCTAAAAATGTCCTGGCAAGCAGGGAGGCACTAGAATCACTAAGCACGACTAAGTCAGTGCAGATCTATTGGGTTCCCAGTCACCAGGGCATCGAAGGAAACGAAGAGGCGGACGTTCTGGCTAAGGAAGGCGTCGGGCTGGCAAACGAGAGGACAGAAGGCGTGCCGGTCTCCCTAAGGACGCTACAAAGCGACCTGGAGAAGCAGGCCAAAATGAGGACAGACAGCAGGTGGAAGAACACCACCACCTGCAGAATCTCGAAAATCATGTGCAAGGAACGCAATGATAATCTCAGCCACTATCTGCTGCATCTTCCACGGAAGGATTGCAGACTGCTAGTGGGCATACTAACAGGCCACTGCCTGGCTGCGTCGCATACGACCACGCTGAACATCACTAACAGTGACACCTGCAGGAAATGCAATGAACCCGGGGCTGTCGAAACCCTGGAACAGCTCATCTGCCGGTGTCCGACTCTCTGAAGGGCAAGGAGAATGTACCTGGGCGCACCGATGCTGGTATCACTGGAGGACGCCGCCAAAAAGTCGCTAGGGAAACTGCTTGCCTTTGCTAAAAACACCTCGATTCTGGGGGACTTTGGAACCTCAGAAACACCCTCGTAAAGTCCATACAAAGATCCGGATAACTAAGGGCCTTTTTGTTTTATGAGAGGCCCCGTCGAGGGCCGTCCGGGATAACCTAACCTAACCTAACTTGACATAGAGACAGGTCAATCAAGCCGTCAACAACGTCGTGTCGTGACATGGGGACCAGGCTATTAAACTCATTTACCGAAGACCAAACAATTCCTAGCAAGTTGTTCCTAGTCCAAGAACTATTATATGATTTATGTCTAATAGCGAGAAAGAAATATCGGTTAAGGCGGAAAAGTGCTGCTCGTAAATTGCGATATCTGAAGAAGGTGGAATATACGAACAAGTTATAAAAACTGAGAAAGCGGGAAGAATCAGTTTTACACACAGGAATTCCAGTTCCTGCTGTATCTGGACTGTGAAAAGTTCCGACGGAAAGTTTGAGTCCTTTCTAAAAGTTGTGTACCGACCTGCCAAAAGTTTCGGTAAACACAATAACGTGGGATGCCAATGCGACACTATCGTATCGAGCATTCTGATAGGTCACTAGGAGAGAATTTACTAGTTTTTGGACGGATAGAGGTAGAGCGGGAATACGAAGATGGCGCATTGGTCTGATTTCTTGGCAGAGTTATTGGGAGCTTAGTCTTCTTCTTTGCCTTAAACTCCTTCACCACCAAATGATTCGGCCAAAATTTGGCAGAACAAATGGTGTTAAAGTGAGTTTGGGAGACACTTATTTTACAAGAAGCTATCTCCCTGGCATAAGAGAAGTTAAACTTTTCCACCTTAAAATCAACGGCTTGTATGCGGCTTTGGATATAAGCGGTCACATCTTTAATTGTGGAGTCAGGGGCAAGTCGTGAGACAAAAACTTGTTATTTGGTGGGATTCCCACCAATCTTCGCACCATAGGCCTATCACCTATGATGGTAATACCCGGTGGTCCGGGACTTATATTCACTGGTGGGGTCGGAATTGAGGGGACAGCTAATGAGTTTGCAGACATTACGGACACGGACGCTACAGACGATTTTGGCTGCATGCTCTCCGACGCGATAAATTCGGCTACCGAATTTGCATCACCAACAGCTGTCGTTGCCTTTGGAGTAGCGAACAAAATCAACTGCTGCACTATTAGTGGTCGAAGTCTGCTTATCAGCCTCGGTTGGCCGAGGGGCAGTTGGCACACGCAGATCCCGCAGGGTGACCCTTTTGCGCCTGGGAGACTCAGTTAGTAGTTGTAAACCACTAAACTGAGACTCCATGGATAGGAGCCGATCGTATTGCTCGTAAAGCCCTTCTGGGTCTGCCTTCTGGGTCTGCCTTCTGGGTCTGCCTCAGGCTGATCTGCTTCTTGCAGGTTTTTTTGCTACAGGCCACAGAGAATTCCATATTAAAACGTAAAAATTATTTTTTTTTTGTTTTTCCTTAAAAATAAGTTATATCAGACCAGTGTGCCAGATAAACGCCATAAGAGGAATGAGTAAGAATGAGAGCGGTTACAGCAGCTACAATAGAGAGAGCGCTACTGCACAGAAATATCGAGAGCGAGAGAGGAAGAACAGTTATTCAAGTGTGTGTAACAGGGAAATAGTGATAAAGACACAAACTTATAGGTTCCAATTTAGCTTCTTGTCAATTACCAATCCTAAATAGCTGGCACTGTCTCTGAAGGAAAGCCTCGAGAGTTTTGCAGTCATTAAGTCGCAGATCTTTAAGCGTGACCCGGTCATATCAATATTTAAAACAATTAAAATATTTATCCAAAAACAAGTATGATGAAATTCTTAGATTTATTGCATCAGAAATAGCTACTGTATAATTCATGAGAAACAGTAGGGCTGCAACACATGCATGGTATTACAACCATAGGCATATGTTGTTTCTGTGAAGCCAAAGTGTACTTCGAATTCGGGTCTGAATGCCTATTGGGCTCTTTGGGCCTAACGCCGTTAGGCTTACGGATTTTTAGCTTACACACAAATCCAACACGACCACGTGTTAAACTCGAGTATATAGCACGTAGCAGAGGCCCGTGGGCCAATACTGAACAATTCTTTTCCGTTCCCCTTATTACGCACTATCACTCTTGTGATCGTCCAGTTAGCTACCTTCAAGGTCTGGTTCAGAGCCTTGATCAGTACAAGTGTACCATCCTGTGCCTTGTTCCTGTGAGGAATCCACACCTTCACAATGGATCGGTCCGGAACCTGGTCTGTAGGAACCACACTAAGTTCGCCGAATCCTTGAACTGTGGTCTAGAAAAACTTAAAAGTTTCTGCGTTACTAAAGACTCAGTTTAGCTCCCCTGTATCATTTGATGCCCTTGAACTCATATACAAATTGGTTGCCTGTGCGAACAATGGCATCTTTCGTGGGGGTCAGTGTTTCTAATTCTGTCTTCAGGCAGTTGACGTCCGAGATCTTTTCCTTTGGGTGACCACTGTCGATGATGGCTACCTGCAGATCAAGCATCGACCCGAGCAGAACGTCTTCTGGTTCCCCCGTTTCATCTCGGAAGCTTTAGTGGAGTCATCCATCCTCTCACGCTTGAACCGTGGCTCTCTGCCAGTCGAAGAATTTGGTAATGACTTACCTTTTAGCTTCCAGTTGTTCTTCCGCACTTGCGCTGAGGGGTTTGTTTTTTGCTGAACCGTGCGGCTTCGTGCAACTGCTCGTATCTCTGCACGCTGCACTCGTGCTTCTTCATGAGGCTTCAATCTCACCCAGTCAGCAAGTCGGGAGGTCCTTGGCCAAGTCTCCGAAGGTACTTGACGGATGCCTTATACCCCGGGCGCTGTTTACGTTGGCACTCTGCCTCCTCCGTAGCTTTTGCCGCATCTGCCGATGTAAGGCCTGAAGAGCCTTGGAGTTTCGGATCCGTGACTTCGGCAGTCGCGCTCTGCGGTTCCTCGTTGTGTACAAGACGAGAGAAGCCATTAGCAAAATCTGCCTTGGATACTGAGGACCCTGTGAAGACGAAGCTCTCGCCTTTGGTTTCCGTCTTCAGTTCCTCTATCATCTTTTTCTGACTGCGGATCTGGCCTTTGCTTGAGCTAGCAGCAAAGTAGTCCACTGCTTGGAATTCACTGCAAAAATGTAAACTGACAAAAATAACTGATATTCTCCAGCATTTAGCTAGGAGCCAGGATCTAGATGGTTTTTCAATAGAAAATGCAACATTTTCAGTTAGTGTTGCTGTAATTCCTTCGATAGAAGAAGGCGAATGAATAAAAAGAATCAAATGTAGTTTTAAACATTTTTTATTCATTTAAGCAATATTTTGCAATGGCAGATCTAAATATATCTGTAGGTAAATGCAGATCGCGCTGTGAATTAGGCTGAACTCAATTCTCATTAATGGAGCTGTTGTGATTTTCCTCCAATATTGCCGACGCTTCGATCCGTTTTGCAAGGGTCGATTTTTGATGTATTGACGAATCGTTGCCACTTTCTGTGGAGTCAATGTTCACTTTCACAAATCTATACCTAAAGTAAATTGAAATGGAATATTTTTTTGCAGGCTATGACGAAGACAAAAAGTGGCGCACCGCTTCTAAGCCAGATATTACATAGTCTTTTACATAACATTATACTAAGATTGCAATTTACTTACTACTATCAACACCCTTCTTGGCCTACTTTCATTTAAATAATTTAGTATTGCAAAAAATTCTTTCTCATCAAAATAATTATTTTTTCAAACACCACCATCAATTTTTGCAACATCATTTGTTGCTGTTGAACCACACTCGAACAAATTATTACATATTCCATATTTGTTGTTAAATTTTGGCAAAATTTAGAGCACACATTTTTTTATTGTTTCTGTTGCCAACAGTGTTTGCCATTGATGGTTTTAGAATTTTATAAATTCATAATAAATATAAGGCAAAATTCGGCAAAGGAAAATTTGTCAAAAGGTTGCAATTTATCCGATTATAAATTTTTTGCAAAAGATACCTTAAATGACGCCTTTTTAAAGTACCTATTTTCAACCAAATCTACAGCCTAAGAAATACAATTTTTTCGACTTATCCTGAGTTTTCAAATTCAAAATTTCGGAAAAAATACCGCCAAAAATTCTAAAATTTGAATTTAAAAGCCCAATTTTTTTCAGTCGGTAAATCGAACCTATAAATTGTCTGATACTTTTTTATTTGCCACCTTTTGAAAATTTTAAAGTTAAATAGATGTAACATAATAAAGTTATGTGAAACAAGAGGGAACGTTGAGAGACGCGGCAAAGGCCGCGACTCTACTTTATACCCAGTACTCAATCAGAATATATGTTAACTTACGATTTCTGTAATTTATTATATGTTCGCAAAAGAGACGAATTAAATTTTGGAAAAAAATAATTTTTCAAAAAATGAAGTCAAACCATTTTTTGAAATTTTTATACATGTTTACATGGGCGTGGCAATATTTGGAAATACAATTGTGCTGAAATGATATCACAGGAGCTTGGATAAAAAGTTTGGTTGCTCTAGGTCTTATAGTCTTTGAGAACTAGGCGTCAAAAAGGACGAATGGCCAAAGCAGACGGAGTCGCGTGTGATAGAGAGCGAGAGGGAACGATGACTTTCGAAATAATTTTCTTCATTGTCGCTATATTAATAATCCGATCTGATCCAGATTCAACACTCTAATAGAAAAAGTCATTCTTTATGAATTCGTTTGGTTGCTCTTGCTTTAATGGTCTCTGAGATATAGGCGCTAATGAAGACGGACGAACAGACAGACATGGCTATATCGACTCGCCTATTGATGCTGAACAAGAAAATATATACTTAATGGGGTCGGAAATGCTTTCTTGTGGGCGTTAAACACATCCGTTATTTTTTTTTTTGTTACTTTAGGACGTTGATGTGCAATGACTGCACCATCAAGTGGCCCAAGCGACACCAGCCGATGGCTGTTACGCGCGGATCCCAGGCAAGCACGCAGCCCACCTCACGCCCAACCGACCGAGGGGCGCTGCCGCATAACGCGCGACTCGTTTACCGAACCGATCGCGGACATGCAGGAAAGATAGGTGTTAGACTAGTGTTCGAGGAAAAGTAGAAGAAATCTAATTAAAGAAGCGAAGTAATTTCTAGTTACGGGAAAGATATAAGAGTATTTGCAATTTAAGACTAGGAAGGGAGTTAGTGGTAGATACAATATGATAGAGGGAATTATAATCCGAGCATAGGACCCTAAATGGTTCATGCAAGGAGTAATTCGACCTACAAAGCGGAAGAAACAAGGGTGTATAGTTCCTAGTGCTTCTAATAGGAATAGTGAAGTTTATGCGGCTCAACAGGTCAGGGCTATCTACGTCACCCTTGATCAAGTTGTGCACAAAAATCACACCAAGCATTTTCCTACGATTATCTAAGGTTGGAAGGTTTATTAAGAGCAATCTATAAGGGTAAGACGGCAATCTCACGTCTGCCTCCCAGTTGAGGCCGCGAAGAGCAAAAAGTAAAGAGTTTTTCTGAACTGATTCTATACGTTCCCGATGTACGTTGTACTGAGGGCACCATACACAAGAGCCGTATTCTACAATCGGACGAACCAGAGAGGTGTAGAGAGTCTTTGTTATATAGGGGTCGTCAAATTCCTTTGACCACCTCTTTATAAACCCAAGCACGCCCATGGCCTTATTCACCATGGTAGATGTGTTCTGAAAACTTTAACTTGGGATCTAGTAGAACACCAAGATCATTAACCCGGGTAATTCTCTCAAGAGAACCACCACAAAGAGTGTAAGGAACCAGAAAGGCGCTGGAGCGATGGAAAGTCATTACTTTACATTTTGAAGCATTAAGGTTTAATAAATTTGCACAACACCAAGACTGAAATCTATCGAGATCGGATTGCAACCTGGATTGAAAAGAAATGTCCTTATACTGGACACAGAGCTTAACATCATCCGCATACATAAGTACTCGAGAGTATGTTAATACAGAAGGCAGGTCATTTATAAAGAGTGTAAAGAGTAAGGGGCCTAGATGGCTGCCCTGTGGTACACCCGAAGTCACCATAACTGGTGAGGACAGGGAGTTTTTGAAAAGGACTCTTTGAGACCTAGAACAAAGGTAGCTAGAGATCCATCTCAGGAGATTGGGCGGGAACCCTAGAAGGTCGAGCTTTTGTGCTAGGAGGGAATGGTTTACAGAGTCGAACGCTTTACTAAAATCGGTGTAAACAACATCCGTCTGCAGATTACCTTGAAAGCCTTTTATTATAAAGGGGGTAAACTCCAATAAATTTGTTGTGGTTGATCTCCGCCTTATAAATCCATGTTGAGATGGAGATATAAGCAGAGCTCGCAAATGACAGTTGATCGTTTTTTCTTATATGCTCAGCTTCGTAACATAACCGAAAAGATTTTGCAGACACGATCTCGCTCTGAGCGGCTCTCTTTGTTTTGCTTTGAACCGGTTTTGGTCAGACGCTTTGCATTGACTCATTCGTGTGACGCTCTCAAATGAGTGTCACGTAAAGAGTAATACGATTTTCGCTCTCACAAAGACTCTCAGCAAAAGACAATTTGACTGAAAAACTCAACAGAAATGATCTTTGCCTTCGTGTGCATGTAAATACATACATACATACATACATGCATACATACATACATTTTAATGTGTATAATGCAAACAAAAAGGCAGCAATCGCGTGTGTTTACCCATACATACGCAAAAGACAATTTGCTTCATTTGACTCAAGAAAACGATCAGTGAATGACTTGAGCGAAATGAAATCAGAAATAACTGTCTCGCTCAGAGCGCGAGCGAGCTAAGCCAGACGCGACAAAAACAGTTTCTGTCTGAGTCTTTTTTATTGTGTGAGAGAAAGACACTTATTTGCAGGCAACGAAAAAGTGTCAACAGTTATTTGCGAGCTCTGGATATAAGTGATCTGCATAGATGCTGCAGGTGTGGAGTTAAAATTTTCTCAAACACTTTAGGAATAGCGGATAACTTAGATATACCTCTATAGTTCATTGCGTCCGACTTGCTACCTTTCTTATCGGGGGAAAGCATGAAGAATTTATGGATAGGTTGAATAGTTTAAGCAACGGCCCACACAGAGACTCGGCACAGTACCTAAGTACACAGCCGGGAACTCCGTCCGGACCCGGTGAGAACACCGGCTTTACTGTTCGTAGATCATGAAGCAACGAGCTTTCATTTAGCAAAGGACTGCAAATGCCGTTCGACCTCGGTAAACCGTATGGATACGGCTGACCAGAGTAAACGTCTTGCGAATAGGTAGTTTGGAAAAAACGGGCAAAAAGATCGGCAATTGCCTGATCTTTATCTGCCGACGTATTACGGAAGGACAGCGAGGATGGGTGTGCGGACGTTCTACGCTTACTGTTTACGAAGCTGTAGAACTGTTTGGGGTCCTTAGAAAAACGTATCCTGCATCGAAATAGGTAATTCTGATAGCATTGAGCGTTAAGAACTGAGAAGTTTGACCGAGCTATTACATAATGAGCAAGAGAAGAAGGAGAGCCAATTTCTTGAAATTTTTTATACAGTCTTGATTTTAAGTTTTTTAGATGGGATAGCTCCTTGGTAAACCAAGAGGGTTTTCTTGATCTAATCGGACAGGAAAGTGGGACACAAGAGACAAAAAGTGAGTCCAGTGCATCATAGAAAATGTTTGTGCCTGTCGTAACATCACTGCACAAATATAAAGCGGACCAATCAAAATCTCTAATGAGGTTATTAAGCTTCGTGAACTCGGCTTTCCGGAAGCAGCGGACACTTTGGGGTGGTCTACCCGACCGATCCAATACAGTTCGTCCGAGGTCGAACGACACTTCGAAAGTAGGCTACCATCCTACTTCATCTTCACGTATAGTGAGCGGGGGGACTCGAGTTAACAACGCTAAGGTCGGATCCGTTACAAAGCACAGATCAAGAAATCGACCCAAGGAATTTTTAACATGGTTAACTTGAGACAGAGACAGGTCAATCAAGCCGTCAACAAAGTCATGACGTGCCATGGGCACCAGACTATTAGACTCATTTGCCGAAGACCAAACAATTCCTGGTAAGTTGAAGTCACCAAGAACTATCATGTGATCTTTGTCAGATAGCGAGGAAGAAAGGTTAAGGCGGACAAATGCTGCTCGTAAATTGCGATATCCGAAGACGGTGGAATATACGAACAAGTTATGAAAATTGAGAAAGCGGGAAGAATCAGTCTTACACACAGAAATTCCAGTTCCTGCTGGATCTGGACTGTGAAAAGTTCCGACGTGAAGTTTGAGTCCACAGCAATCAGAACCCCACCTGCACGTCGAGACGAGCGATCCTTTCTATAAGTTGTGTACCGACCTGCCAAAACTTCGGAACTAAGAATGTCCGGCTTTAGCCAGGTCTCGGTAAACACAATAACGTGGGATGCAAATGCGACACTATCCTGGAAAAGAATGCTGAGCTTACTACGCAAGCCTCGAACATTCTGATAGGTCACCAAAAGAGAGTTAGTTAGTTTTTTGGACGGGAGGTAGAGCGGGAAGACGACGAAGACGACGAAGGAGCACTGGTCTGATTTGTTGGCAGAGTTATTGGGGGCCTAGTCTTCTTCTTTGCCTTAAACTCCTTCACCACCAAATGCTCCGGCCAAAATTTGGCAGAACAGATGGTGTCAAAATGAGTTTGAGAGACACTTATTTTAAAGGAAGATATCTCCCTGGCGTAAGAAAAGTTAAATTTTTCAACCTTAAAATCAGCGGCTTTTATTTTGCTTCGGATATAAGCCGTCACATCATTGATTGTGAAATCAGGGGCAAGCCGCGAGACAAAAACTTGTCTCTTTGGTGGGATCCCCACCAATCTTGGCACCACAGGCCTATCACCTGTGATGGTAATACCCGGTGGTCCGGGACGTATATTAACTGGTGGGGTCGGAATTGAGGGGACCGCTAATGAGTTTGCGGACATTACGGACACGGACGCTACAGACGACTTTGGCTGCATGCCCTCCGACGCGATAAATTCGGCTACCGAATTTCCATCGCCAGCAGCTGTCGTTGCCTTCGGAGTGGCAAACGAAATCAACTGCTGCACTGCTGCTGGAGTGGTCGGAGTCAGCTTGTCAGCATCGGCCGGCCGAGGGGCAGCTGGCATATGCAGATCCCGCGGAGTGACCTTTTTGCGCCTAGGAGACTCAGTCAGTAGTTTGAGGCCACTAAACTGAGACTCCATGGCTAGGAGCCGATCGTACTGCTCTTTGAAGCCCACGGTCAGCTCCCTAAAGCCCTTCCAGGTCTGCCTCATAAACGCTGCCATCTCCCTCTCAACCGGACGGCATGCCTCACAGCTGTAGTGCAGGCCATTCCTTTTCGCGATGGCATCACCCACGAGACCGGTCAACCCGGCGCATTTAGTGTGCACGACGCTATCGCAGAGCCAGCAGGGGATACTCGGCTGGTCATGGGTGATCTGCTTCTTGCAGGTTTTTTTGTCGCAGACAACGGAGAATTCCATTTTAAAATTTACTTAATTTTTCCTTCAAAAAAAATTGGTATCAGACCAGTGTGCCAGATAAGCGCCAAAAGAGGAATAAGTGAAAACGAGAGCGGTTATAGTAGCTACAATTGAGAGAGAGAGAGCGCTACTGTACGGAAAATATCAAGAGCGAGAGAGGAAGAACAGTTATTTGAGTGTGGGTAATAGAGAGAGTGATAGATCAGCAACAACTAATGCGTGAGAGCGGCTAAATAGAAGAACAAATATGACACTGTGTGTACTTACAAAAGCACAAACAAAGACACACTGTTAGGCGATGCAAAAAAATAATTAAATTAAGTTTTTACACTAAAGCAGGCATGCACTCGCGATCAGGAAATAGAATGATAAGGCTGTTAGTTTATGAATTTATTATTATTATTATTTTCGTAAAAAACCGGCGGTTTAAGCAAAAATAGGCAAAAAGTTAGCGGAGCGCAAACAAAAACGCGTCTGACTACTACAAAGAGAATCGGACGATTATCACCGCAAATCTAATATACCCCTATACTCTTCGAGTACCGGGTATAATTAGGCCAAAGCAGTAATGTCTTGTTGACTAGTGTTATTGGAAGGCGTACAACTGTCACAATAATGAACGGTTCAACCATTTAACGATACACACGAAATAATTTCTGGGCTGCGATTTATGTATATAAAAAAATTATTTGTTTGAAGAAAAGGAGGATGGTGTAATACCGACACTTACGAGGTGTGTTCAAAAAGTGTATTGTGCATTGTTTTTGGCCAAAAAGTCGCGCACAAGCAACGATGTGTGAGCAGGGGCGTTATCGTGGTGCAAAAGCCAATTTTTGTTCTTCCACAAATCCGGGCGTTTCTGGCGGATTGCTTCGCGCAAATTGCGCATAACTTGCAGGTAATATTCCTTTTTGACCGTTCTACCCTGTGGCAAGAACTCATGATTCACCACGCCCCTGCAATCGAAGAAAACTGTCAGCAAAACTTTCACATTCGACCGAACTTGGCGCGCTTTTTTCGGTCTTGGTTCGTGCTGCAGTTTCCATTGAGATGATTGAGCTTTGGTTTCCACGTCATAACCATAAACCCACGATTCGTCATCAGTTATGACCCTCTGGAGCAAATTTGGGTCGTCGCGGACAGAGTTTAACATCTCATTAGCAATGTTCATGCGATGCTGTTTTTGGTCGCAATTGAGCAATTTTGGTACGAATTTCGCGGCGACCCGTCTCATGCCCAAATCATTGATAAAAATCGAATGGCACGAGCCAATCGATATGTTTAGGTCCTCAGCAACTTCTCTTACGGTGATTCGACGATGAGCCAATACCATTTTCTCTACTTTATTAATTTTTTCGTCTGTTGTTGAAGTGCTCGGGCGTCCGGCACGCTCTTCGTCGTTCACATTTTCTCGGCCTTCTGAGAACATTTTGTACCACCGATAAAAGTTGCTTCGGTCCAAGGTAGCCTCTCCGTACGCACAGTCAACATTCGGAATGCATCCGCGCACTTAATTTCCTTTTGCACACAAAATTTTATACAGGTTCTTTGATTCATTTTTTTGAATAGGTAAAAATCGAAGACGATCCAAAACACGTGCAAGCAAAGCAGCTGTCAACAATTAAGTGAATATTCAAAATGGCCGAGCTTGTCGGCATAAGTGAGAGACATCAGTACCAACATAACGCCACAAAAAAATCGAAATTCGAATATACGTAACCCGCGAAAATTCAGAATTCGCGATACTTTTTCAACACACCTCGTATATAGAATTTAAGTCAATTACTTAATTAGTTTGCAATATCATTAAAGTATCTTCCTCAGCGTTAAACTCATAGGACCGTTAATTAGTAAAATAGACATTTTGTTGGATATTCCGAGTGGTCAGTTCAAGACTGTGTCGGTTGAAGAGCTATTCAATATTCAATTGCCGATGTGCAATACGTGACTGCTAGCAGGCGGGCCAAATTTCCCGCGCCCTAATGCGCGACTATATCCTTACTCATCAAGGGCAAGCAGGCCTCCCGTACGGGAGTCTGAAATATGCCACTGTATGAATCAAAACTATTGCTTATAAAAATATAAAATATATATAATAAATAAAAAAATAACTGGCTTAGAAAAACAACCAATAGAAAATTGTGCCACATTACTGCAAGGAAAAGTTTAGCAAACTTGTGCTAGATACTGGAAGAGATCTAACTCCGTCAGCTCATTAAATTTTAGTTTACGCTCCCCATGTTGTTTAAAATGCACTAGTTTCAATTGAACAGCTTTCTGCTGAGTCAAGGAATAAGAACGTTAAGATGTATCAACACTATCATATACGAAAGAATTATCGTGTCGCTACAAATCAGGACTTGTTTAACCGATTACTTTAGAGCTCAGATCCTTTTATCACTGGTCAACGAAAATTACCTTGCAAAATAAATCGATTTTACTAAAATCAGTTTTTAATTTACTTGAATATTCAAAGAAATGGAAAAAAAACCATTAACCTACTTTAACTATTTTTAATAATTAAATTCGCTATCATTATTGCCTTTATCATATCATTAAAATTGAATTTTCCTAAATTTTGTTATTTTAATAAAATTGTCAAAAGCAAAACAAAACATTTTGGTTTTTTTACAAAGTATTTTCCGATGAGTCGGAGGCGACGTGGAAGGTGGGAGAGGGGTTTGGAGCGTTTTATTTATGTTTATACATTTGTTTATAACTTATTATAATTTTAAAAAACTCAGCAACTTTGATATAGGCAGTGGAAGTATTTTTAGCCACTGACTCCAATTAAGACTGACCACTGTGCACTGGCTGGCTCACTACTTGGCATCCAAGCTACCAAAAGAGATTCATCAGATTCTACTCAGCGTGCTTGAATGACTAACGCGCCAGACTGACTGTTGTGAAATTCTCGGTTGAAATTCAGAGGAGGAACCTCTACGATAGATTGCGCGAGCAAAAATAAACTGGTGTGATTATTCTATAATTAATGGTATGAATTCCCATTGACTTTTAAAACTTTAATATTCGGTGCAAGGCGGGCTTAAGCGCGTTCGGCTGCAATTGCTGTCGAGATGTAAGGTAAACAAACGCGACTTATTTTTTGTTATCGGCTGCGCAGTTTACCGATCTGGCATCGCAAATACTCTCTTTTCAATGCGTGGGCGAACGTAGATAGAGAGTGCTCTGACTCTCTTTCGATCTTGAACCGTTTCACATTCATGCCTCCGGCAAACTATCCATGCGTTTGACCAGCAATCGAGATTGCCCACCAGGTCAATCGCACAGTGAGACCTTTCGTTGTTTTTTCCTCGCAACCGCACGTATCCTCATTCGGAATGATCAATGGTCTTCAAGCAGTCATCAACGCTCTCATCGACCAAGGATCCGAGGCAACAATGGAATCTGAGCATCCGGCACAATCCCAATCCCTTACTCTAAAAAGAACACCCGTTCCTGCGCATCCATTATTGGCGCAGGTCAAGGGGGTGGTCGCCGCAGCAAGTATATTTTATAATTTTCAAGCGTTCAGCAATATTAATCCACAGTTTTCTTTAGATATCTGCTCGGCATATGTGCTCAGTACATTAACGTCGTACCTTCCTAGTCCCAGTCCCGAAGCGCTGGAATCATGTCCAGTGAATTCAGCTGGCAGATCCTCAATACTACCGATCAAGACGAGTTGATCTAATATTGGGAGCTGAACTGATGGCACAAATCATGTTGCCTGAAACCAGGATTGGAGGGGCTAACGAACCTATAGCTCAGAACACTCATTTTGGTTGGATACTATCAGATCCACGGTCACCGAAGAGGATCTTAGGTCATTAGGTGGAAGGAGCATAAGCTAAGTGAAAGAATTAAGATAAGAACATAAATAGTGGTCGCGCGTCCCCTCTTTCTCTCTGTCTCCTGTTTCTCCTGACGAGTGGAGAAAAATTGGGAGGAATTAACAGACAGCTGGGCCCATTATACCAAATACCACCTGCAATGCATTAAAGAACAAATCAATCTGTCGCTTTCACGAAGATAGAGAGCATCCGGCACTAATCAGTGCGATTTGCGACTACCAATAATAAAATATATTGTATATAAAGGTTACATAAATCATAAAATTTCATACATATGAATGTATGTACATACAAGTTAACACTCCTCACCAGCAGCAGGGTACCACCGGAATACCCAAACGGAAGAATGCTGATGCCGCACGCAAGTGGCAGTCGTAGTCGACTACATTTTTTTTTTGAGCCAATCCCACATAAGATTGACTGAATAAGATTGAAAATTTAACTGATGTGGTACGTTAAACAGCAGGTACGTTCTTGTGTTATATGCAGTATGTTTCGGGTCGTTGTCCTGTTGAAAATAGACATCGTTGCCAAGACCAAACTTTTCTGCACTTGGATTCAAATTTTTACTTAGAATTCCTATACACGATCTGTGATCCATCACGCCATTGATTATTTCTAAGTTTCCAACGCCGTTGGCCGCCATACAACCCCATACCATAATTCCACCACCTCCGTGCTGTACCGTCTTTATGGTGTTTTTTGGATTATAGGCCTCGCCGGGCTTTCTCCACACACGTAGTCTTCCATCAGACCTAATTATGTTATATTTAGACTCGTCAGAAAATATTTACCTTTTTTTCAAAACTCTGGAGGAGCATTTTGGTACTGTCTGACGAAGTCCAAACGTTTCTTTCTATTTATGAGACTTACCAACGACTTTCGCCGAGGTGTGCATGACTTGCACCCGGCATCTACAATCGCCCTCTTCACTGTTTCTGCACTGACCTCACTTTTGTTTGACTGTGCAAGCTCTCCTTTTATTTTTTGGGCACTTATAAAAGGGTCAGTGGCCACCATTCGCTAGATTTTCAGCTTGTCTCCGTGTGAAAGAACTGCAGGTCTTTCCGATTTGCTTCTGTTTTCTACACGTCCCTCATATTTAAAACGGCTTATGACAGATTGAACTGTGGATCAAGGACTGCCTACTAATTTGGAAATTTCGGCGTTTCCCTCCTTGCCATGTAAGTTTAGGATAATCTTCCTTTTTTCAAGAGATAAATATTTTCCTCCCATATTTAGTCTTTTCTTGTTGAAACTCAAACTCAAAATGAAAAAAAATCATCAGAGTCCATGCAGACGCATTCAAAGAATTCGCATTACATCATGTTCATGTTCTAACAAGTCTAGCGTTTTTAAGCAAGCTTTTCCTTGCTGTATGAAGACTTTTGTGGAGTCAATTTTGCGGAATTTCATGTTAAAACTTGAAATATATAATCAAAAAGGATACTAGTGAATCAAAATATATGTTAAACAATAGCTAATAAATGGTTTCAACATACTGCACTCAAATTTTTTTCGTATCTTTGTCGGATTGCATTTTATCGGCCGACGAAGTAAAAAATGTCTGCTGTACGAAGACATTAGTGGTACACTGTACACTGACTGAGGACCGGCTATTGAAATGCTGCGACTCGTTTATTATATCCCACTAGTGTTATTAACAACATACATTTCTTGAATATATCTTTATATTTATATTTAAATAGATGTACGAAATTTAATTCTATTAAATTTACGAATGTAAGTTTTTAGTTCTCCAGTCGTACAAGTCATCCACACGGCACTCTTCCTCACTTGAACTTGAATCAGAATCTACTGACACTTGATTCTTGACTTTACGTTCCTTATTTAATAAACTATTTTTCTGATCATTTATTTTTATAAATCGTTTCCAGTTGTCAATCTGTTCATCGATTTCTTTTAGTTGTCTTTTAATATTAATATTTTCTTGTTCTTCAGCCACAATAGTACTGGAAACGGTAGCTGCCATTTTAATTTCTCTCTGAAAGCGTATCCACTCTTCATCTTCGTTTGGATCAGCTTGTTGAAAATTATTTGGCTTCTCTAAATCAAAGAACTTGCCAGGTAATGTTTCAGTTATCCTAGAATTAGAATTTTCATTTTTGCGTAGAGTCTTATCTTCGTATGTGGTACAATTAGCGGTGGAAAGTGACTGCTGAGATGTCAGATCCAATATTTTAATCCTATTTTTCTTGGTTAAGTCCACATTTAATTTATGCTGTTTGGAGTTAACATGCACCTTCCAGACACTTGGCTTAATAGCAATCCGGCATATTATGCATGATAAAATTCCTGACGAGTCGTATGTATTAGTTTTAGTTAAGAAAACCACAAATGTATACCTCGAAAATGTAATTCAGAAACATTGTAAAGTTCACTTATCATTACCCAGTTTTCAGCTTAACTTACAATAAATTAAGACCCCATAAATATAAACCACAATGAGACACCCCCAATCTGAAAAGCTTTGTCTGTTTCTAGCTCCCCATATCTATCATAGTTGAAAGGCTATATCGTTTTTGAAGATTATTGGGACTGTTTTAAGATTCTTTAGTTTTTCTGCAGAAATATGGTTTATTGAATTTATAAGATTGGACGAATCCAGAACACGTTTTGAAATTTTCTTTTTGTCAGGTCAGACTAGTCCCATGAGAAGCAGTTAGCTATTCAGATTTTCTTATAAGTATTTATTTGCACAGATTCTCTCTTATAGAATTTTGGGTCAATGAGACAACATTTTTCTATTTCTGTTGTATTTTTAGACGCAAAGATTTCTATATTTTTTTACACTTATTACTGATGGGTGTGCCACAATAAATTGAAACACTATGAAAATTCGCACGGATACGAACACTATTTGTTTTTAAGTTGTGTTGGAATATTCTGTAATACATATCTTATGGAAATCTCCCTACTATATACTATGTCTCTCATCTCATAGAAAAACCCTCCGGAAATCAAAGAAGATATATCTTACGTACATAACATATATTTTTGTAAAGGATATTTTGCTAGAGGTGAATCTACTTTGCCAGGAGGTTTTAATGAAACGCCTAGATTTTTTTTGCTCCTGTTACGAAGTATATTATTCATGTTCTTAAAATGTTTGCTTTTATTCGTTACGAAAAGAACTAATTAACTAAATTTAATGTAAACACATATTGATGTGTATATCGATATGTCGATCAAGTATATCGTCTGCTTCTTACAAATATATCGAAATGGTATTATTCTCTCATATTAAAAATTTACCTATGATAAAAAATGTCTCTAAATAAATAATAGGCTTTTTACACTTGGTGCGTTACCTATCGATATCGGAGAAGACGCAGAGAAGCAGGTTTGCTGTTTACACTACAGCGTCTTTGATTTTTTGCGCCTTGGGAAGAGGAAGAAAAATTTGTAAACAAAAGAAATTATGTCTGAAAATAAACAAAATATGTCTGAAAAAGAGCTAATTCTTTTATCTGCGGTGGCGCAAAATGAAGTCAATCTGTTGAAGTGCATGGAAGTGTCTGGGTTATCCTCAGAAAAGTTGCAGTTCATTTTGCAACTGCAACGTCCTCCTCGCGCTTAAACCCTTGTTAGTAAAATGCAGATAATCTTCTATTTTCAATTAAATAAAGTATTTTATGTATATGCAATAGCCACGTTATGGTTTATGGGAGGAAGATGTTGTGGAGAACTCCGATGCCTTCTTTAAGGCAAATTTGCGCATGGAAAGGAGTACATTCAACATTCTGGTTAACCTGCTGCACAATTTAAAAAAAAAAGACACTCCATTGCGACTGAAAATCCCTCTGAAGAGCCATAGCTCTTTATTGTCTAGGATCGTCAGCCGAATATCGTACGGTAGCGAGTTTATTTGGTGTGCCAAGGGCCATTTTCTGCCGGATATTGCTGGAATTTTGTCGGGAGGTAGTTGCACAACTCGCTGACAAGTATCTACATTTTCCCCGTTTTACTCAGTTAAAAATTTCACGCGGCAAAATTTAAATCTCAATCTGCTGTTTTTTGTTGTTATTAAAGGTGATAGTTCCGCTGATTAGGCGAAAAGTACGAAAATTGCTGTTATGCGCACAGAAATAACACAGATATACCAAAACGCAGTTGCGTCGGAAAACGACGCAACTTTTTGCCGCCAATAGGGCCCAATGCCCATAGGTTTATGTAAAAACGAGAGGGAACGTTGTGAGCCGCGGCAAAAGCCGCGGCTCTACCTTATACCCGGTACTCAGTCAGTATATACATACATACATATTTGAGCCTACAATTGTTTCCATTTTTGTTTACATATGCTTTGTATATCTGCGCCTACATTTCTACATGACATGTATAACTACATATTTGAGACGTACAAGTGTTCAGGACAGAGAGAGAGAGAGGGAATGAGTCAGCGCTGGGCAGGCGTTGCGTAGCCACTGAAATTTAATTTGTTTCTTCTGGCCATAATATTGATCCGATCAGATCCACATTCGGTAATCTGGTAGATATGGTAATTTCTCGTGATTCTGCGTTTTTGGTTTTCATTTATCTTAAAAATGGTGGATTCCACAGATTTTCGTCCTTTGTGGGGGCGGAAAGGGGCGTGGCAAAATTTTGAAATACACTTGTGCTGGTTTGATATCACAGGAGTTTGGATAGAAAGTTTGGTTGCTCTAGCTCTTATAGTCTCTGAGAACTAGGCGACACAAAATACAAATGGGCAAAGCGGATAGGGCCGCGTGTGAGAGAGAGCGAGAGGGAACGATGACTTTCGGAATGGTTTTCTTCATTGTAGCTATAATAATGATCCGATCTGATCCAGATTCAACACTCTGATAGAAATGGGCATTCTCTATGACTCTGCGTTTTTAGTTTTCTCGTGTCTTCAACATTGTGTACGCCACAGACTTTCGTCCTTTGTGTGGGCGGAAAGGGGCGGGGCGAAATTTTTCAACACATTTGGAGTAGTGTGATCACACAGGAGACTGGATACAAAACTTGGTTGCTCTAGCTTTAATAGTCTCTGAGATATAGGCGCAAATGAAGACGGACGGACGGACGGACGGACGGACGGACGGACAGACGGACGGACAGACAGACATGGCTATATCGACTCGGCTATTGATGCTGATCAAGAATATATATACTTTATGGGGTCGGAAACGCTTCCTTCTGGGCGTTACACACAACCGTTATCCCCACAAATCTAATATACCCCTATACTCTTCGAGTACCGGGTATAAAAACTGCGTTTCTGGGAAGACGCAAAGTATCAAGACGCAGCCTCAGTGTAAACGGCACCTAATATTGCCTTATCGTATACTTATTATTATACTTATAACTTTTTGTATACTGTTTGGTAAGTGCTTTTACAATACCGCATCAGTGTAGAAGGGCCGGACAAATGATGTGAGGAGCTTACACCTAAGTCGCATCTTCTCTCGCATCATTTTGTCAGCTGTTCGGTCTGCTTATGTAAACAAACGCATTGAGTACGAAGAGAGAACACGCATATTAGTTGATATCAAAAGAAATTACCAAAATATTGAGAGATTTATTTTTAAATGTGGAAAACGGGGCAATTGGGAGCTTATTAAAAACTTTGGCGCGATAATATTGTTGTTTATTGTTGTTTAAAGTTTAACAATGTACAGTTAAACTGTAAGGGTAAAATTACGTGTCAAAATCAAAAGGGCTAAGGCAAATACTTAGACCCGGTTATGACTAAGAAGAGAGGTGAAAATATACATACAATCGTTAAAACCAATACTTTAAACAAATTAAAAATTTGGTAGATATCTTAAATTCGGTCGGACACACGCAGCCAAACGCAAATTCTAAATTAATAAGTTATTACAATGCGTCCATTCGGTTTCGTGCAGACGTTGGATCCAGCTAGTGGCATCAGCGTCAAGACGTTGTAGATGCCAACCTCCGGAGGTACGTTTCCATGTGCTGTCTGCCTGTATATTATCTATTCATATAATTAATGACTGAATTTTAGTTGTATGTTTTTTGCTTCTCAAAATTGTTGAATTTGATGTTATAATCATCTATAGCCTGTTCCCACTAACCATCATTCATTTACAGGATGGTCCGTTAGGTTTTGCCATTTTGCAATTTCCCATTTAGTTCCACCATCCAATCCAACTATGAAAAATTGGCAGTCACAACGAAAAAAAAGGTATTTACTGGGAAAATGTACACCATGACTGACAAAAATAACTGATATTCTCGAGAAAATTGCGAGGAGCCTGGAGATTTTCAATCGGATTGCAAAATTTTCCGTTAATAGAATACCGCATCATTGTCGAAGGTGCGGAAAAATTATGCGAGGCGTTTACACTTAGGCCGCATCATTTCCGCATCATTTTGTCAGATATTTTTGGCTCGACCTGCTGACTTTAATTTTCAAGTGTAACTTTTCAAGTTTTAATCAGCGCATCCCAAAAGTCTTTGTGTTACCATTTTGTTGCTTGCAATCAGACTGATTTTAATTGAAATGTTCAGGAATGGTGTGGCCGCTCAACTTTAAATTGAATTTATTGTTTGGTTCGACAAAAATACCCCGATACCGCGTCGAAACCCCGAATAATTTCAGTATTTTGTAAAAATACTCGACAGAAAACGGTAGCACTTGCGAATGATGCGTTGAATGTTGTATCATGCGGCCGCATCATTGTCTTCTTTTATTTACAGAGGGCATGGGCATCATTTTCGCATGTTCCATTTATCGAAAAAATCCAATGATGCTCAAAAATGTAAAAACAGTATAAAGGTGCTCCAATTTTTTTCCAGAGAAGGAGACGAATAAATAAAAAAAGCAAGTTTTGTTTTATAAATTCTATAATTTTTTTGTTTAGGCAATGTTTCGCAAGTCTTTAGAATTTTTAAAGTCATAAGACATGTTGCTCGATGTTGCTTTCACATAACTTAAGTTATGTGAAAAATAAGAGCATTACCTATAAACAAAAATACCAAATTTTTAAAAAATTCTTAAAAAAATACTAAAACTGGAAAAAAAACATTTTAACAAAATTTTGAAATATCCAAATTTATCAGGAAAAGTAATTTTGGACGACAGCGTAAAAGTCGTGTAGACTAGTGTAACACTTCTCGACAAAAGTTAACTTTCTTCCCGCTGTGGTTCAAAATGAGTTGCTCTTTTAAATTAAGCTGAATTCAATTCTCATTAATGGGGCTGTTTTGTTTTTCCTCCAATATTGCCGACGCTTCGATCTGTTGTGCAAGGCTCGTAATTTATTGTGATATATTGTCGAATCGTTTCAACTTTGTGGAGATCCGATGTTCACACACGCGTATCTATACCTGAAGTAAATTGAAATGGAATAAATTTGGAAGACTATGACGAAGACAAAAAGTTCCGTACAGCTTCTAAAACAGATAAAACATTTTTCCTCATCGAATTAATTTATTTGTCGAACTCTGTTAAACCACAGTCGATAAGATAATTACATTTTCAATTTTATTTGTTCAATTTTTACAAAATTCAGAGCACAAACTTGGTTGTTGTAGTTGTAAACTGTGTTGTCCATTCATGGTGGCCTGTGGGAATCGGGGCTTCACATCTGCAAAAAATCCTACTGTTCCCCGTAAATTTGCCGCATGAGAAAATGCTGTTATGGGATAAGCATGCAGTGAGAGTGACAGAAATGAATATTTAGTTGGTTTTTCATTTTTACTAGGAGCATCGCTGCAGATATACTTTTTAGATACGATTTGGCTGGCTGTGTGTTAACAATAGGGCCCAATGCTAAACCTATGTAAAAACGAGAGGGAACGTTGTGAGCCGCGGCAAAAGCCGCGGCTCTACCTTATACCCGGTACTCAGTCAGTATATACATACATACATATTTGAGCCTACAATTGTTTCCATTTTTGTTTACATATGCTTTGTATATCTGCGCCTACATTTCTACATGACATGTATAACTACATATTTGAGACGTACAAGTGTTCAGGACAGAGAGAGAGAGAGGGAATGAGTCAGCGCTGGGCAGGCGTTGCGTAGCCACTGAAATTTAATTTGTTTCTTCTGGCCATAATATTGATCCGATCAGATCCACATTCGGTAATCTGGTAGATATGGTAATTTCTCGTGATTCTGCGTTTTTGGTTTTCATTTATCTTAAAAATGGTGGATTACACAGATTTTCGTCCTTTGTGGGGGCGGAAAGGGGCGTGGCAAAATTTTGAAATACACTTGTGCTGGTTTGATATCACAGGAGTTTGGATAGAAAGTTTGGTTGCTCTAGCTCTTATAGTCTCTGTGAACTAGGCGACACAAAATACAAATGGGCAAAGCGGATAGGGCCGCGTGTGAGAGAGAGCGAGAGGGAACGATGACTTTCGGAATGGTTTTCTTCATTGTAGCTATAATAATGATCCGATCTGATCCAGATTCAACACTCTGATAGAAATGGGCATTCTCTATGACTCTGCGTTTTTAGTTTTCTCGTGTCTTCAACATTGTGTACGCCACAGACTTTCGTCCTTTGTGTGGGCGCAAAGGGGCGGGGCGAAATTTTGAATTACATTTGGAGTAGTGTGATCACACAGGAGACTGGATACAAAACTTGGTTGCTCTAGCTTTAATAGTCTCTGAGATATAGGCGCAAATGAAAACGGACGGACGGACAGACGGACGGACGAACAGACATGGCTATATCGTCTCGGCTATTGATGCTGATCAAGAATATATATACTTTATGGGGTCGGAGACGCTTCCTTGTGGGCGTTACACACAACCGTTATCCCCACAGTTCTAATATACCCCTATACTCTTCGAGTACCGGGTATAAAAAAGAAGGACGACAAAATACACCCAGTATTCTATTTCTCCAAGCGAACAACGGTTACGGAAGCAAAATATCACAGTTTTGAGCTAGAAACGCTAGCGATAATTTATGCACTAAAACGGTTTGGAGTGTACGTGCAAGGCATACCTTTCAAAATAGTAACAGACTGCAGTGCATTAACTTTGACATTGAATAGAAAAGAGCTGAATCCAAGAATTGCCCGCTGGGCGTTCGAGCTACAAAACTATGACTACAAGTTAGATCACCGATCAGGAAAAAGTATGCAACACGTAGATGCGCTAAGCAGGATCGTCCAGATACTGACGATAGACACGAACCCCTTTGAAGAAAACTTAATAATATGCCAAAATAGAGACGACAAATTGATAGAACTAAGAGAGTCGTTACAAAAATCGGAACATAAACATTATGAGATGAGGAACGGAATAATATACAGGAAGAAAGATGACGTTACGCTACTATGCTGCGTACCCGAAGAGATGGAAAGCCACGTACTCTATAGATACCATGACGAGTTAGGACACGTAGTAATCGACAAAATGACAGACGCTATTTCAAAGAGTTACTGGCTTCCAAAGGTTAGGTCTAAAGCCAAACGACACATAGAAAACTGTCTCAAATGCATAGCGTTTTCAGCGAAACAAGGAAAAGAGGAATGATTTTGACACAATATACTAAAAGGGTCAGCACCATTCGAGGTGGTACATATTGACCACTTTGGGCCAGTTGACAAAGGTAGGGCGAAAAAACATATCTTGGTGATCATAAACGCATTCACCAAGTTCGTAAGATTTTACACAACAAGAACTACGAACACGAAAGAAGCAGTGAATGCAATGAAGGATTATTTCTGAGCTTAAAGCAGACCTAAATGCATTGTTTCAGACTGGGGAAGCTGCTTTGCGTCGAAAGAGTTTGGAGAATTTATAGAACAAAATAATGTCAAGCACGTGAAGATAGCAACAGGATCGCCATAAGCAAACGGACAGGTAGAAAGAGTGAACCGAAGCCTAGGACCCATGATCGCAGATCGACCCATGGTCGAACCAGAGAAGGGATTACATTGGGATGTAGTAATAGAAACAGTGGATCACGCGCTCAACAACACTATCCAGAGATCGATTAAAGAGCACCCAAGTCGAATGTTGTTCAGAGTCCAGCAGAGAGGGAAGGTATCGGATTTACTAGGGGATTATATAAAAGAAGTAACGGAACAAGAAGACACAAGGGATTTAGAGAAGATTAGGGCAGAGGCGAGCACCCATCAGGAGAAAGTACAGGCTTACATCAAACAAGCAACAAACTCAAAGAGAAAAGAAACACGTGAATAGAGAGAGTGATCTGGTCATGGTAAAAAATGTCGACACCCACGTAGGGGTATTCAAAAAACTAATTCCTAAGTTCAAAGGACCGTAAAAGTGTTAAGAAATGATAGATACGTATTGAAAGATGTAGAAGGATTCCAGCAGTCAAGGATCCCTTACAACGGAGTTTAGGCAGTAGCGAATATGAAGCCATGGCTAGAGAAGGATAATGATGCACATGTCACAGGGAAACAGTATGAAGAAAATGATTGTGATACATAATCCAAAACTAGAATACTAAGAGTAAAACTACCCAACCGTGATAAACGAAACGCAAAAGAGACTAACCTAGCCATAAGGAGTTCAGGAGGCCTCCGGTCAGGATAAAGCGTAAACTTTGTTAAATCAGCTAAATTGTGTTTATAAATGTGGATTCGACTCATAGCGGAATCCACCCAGTTTGAGGAAATCCGGTATACTACAGGATGAAAGTCTGCCAGTCGCCTTACGCACAACTTGGATCGACTATATTCAGCAGTTTGACTCTACGTAACAAATCTCTTTCCCACGTCTATCATTCCTTCAAAGAAGCAATCTTAAAATACATGGATTTTGTGATGCCAGCATGAGTGCATATGCATGCACTTACACTGTTTCGCAAGGCGTCAATGGAGTAAAAGCAAATCTTCTGTGTTCCAGATCTCGTGTAGCGCCATTGAAGACTATTACTATACCCAAGTTGGAATTATGCGGTGGAGCGCTACTTGTTCAGCTTATTCATGAAGTCTCTGTAATGAACTTAAATTGCTCGTATTACTGTTGGTGTGACTCTACCATTGTATTAGCCTGGATCAAGTCCAGCAATCTAACTTTAATGTATTTGTTGCTAATCGATTGCCTGTTATTCAGGAACTCACATCTGGAATGTCTTGGCTGCATGTGCCAACTGATCTCAACCCTGCTTACATGCTTTCTCGAGGATCACTACCGGCTGAGCTTATCAATTCTCATCTTTGAACCTCCATATTTGACGGCCAGTAAAGATCAATGGTCCAGTACGCCTGCTCTTCTATAGCCGGCTTTGAAGGCATGGAAAACAATCCTACTTTTCGCTTCGAAATATTTTGTTTTATTTTATATTTTATTTATTCATCGAAAAAGGTTTTAATAACCGAACTGCTTCTTCGCCTTACTCAGCAATCTCGTCTGTTGAATGAAATAAAAGCCCTAGAATCCCGAAAGGACATCAAAGCTTCAAGCCCAATCGCTTCGCTTTCTTCATTTTTAGATGATTGAGGTTCGCTCCGATTTGGAGGACGCCTTAAAAAATCCCAGTTGGATTTTGAAGCACGACATCCGATAATGCTGCCCAGAAATCATTTCATCACATTTGCTTTGAGACGGCACCTACACGAAAAGCATCTTCACGTAGGACCCCAGTCACTATTAGCCATTATTCGGCAAACATACTGGCCAATTGGTGGTCGAAAGGCCGTATCTCACGTAATACAGAAGTGTGTCAGATGCTTTCGAGTGAAGCCTCGGACTCTAGAGCAAATAATGGCAGATCTTCCGGTGGACAGAGTTAACGAATCTCGGCCATTTCTAGTTACCGGCGTGGACTACTGCGGCCCGTTCCTGTATAAATCAGAAATTCGAAATCAGCCCCCAATTAAATGCTACATGAGCATTTTTATATGCTTCTCCACTAAAGCGGTTCACATCGAGCTAGTGAAGGATCTCACAACGTCCGCGTTCCTGTCTGCTCTTCGCCGTTTTATTTGCACACGTCGAAGACCGATTTGTATTTGTATTTGGCCACAAATTTTGTTGGAGCTTGGAACGAACTGGCAGACCTCAAGTCGTTATTCCTATGCGACAATCATCAAGAAACCGTACATCAAGCTTGCCTCAACGATTGCATCGATGGGCGTTTCATTCCACCTAGATCACCTCATTTTGGAGGATTGTGGGAGGCTTCAGTCAAGGCCGCCAAACATTATCTTCGGCGTGCCCTTGGATCCTCGCTTCTTGGATTTGATGAACTGCGCACCCTTGCATGCAATATTAGCGCAATAATTAATTCAGGGCCATTGTTTCCTCATTCAGAGAACCCGGCAGATTTCCTCACGCCAGCTCATTTCTTGGTTGGCGCCCCTATCACAACCGTCTTGGAGCCTGACTTAGTACACTTAAACGTCGATCGCCTGGACCGTTGGTAGAAGGTCACACAGCTGCAAAAAAATGTTTGGTCTCGATGGTGCCAATCTTATTGAAGCAGTCTTCAGGAGCGAGCTAAGTGGCGCATCCGGAATCCTGAGCTTCAATGGCCGCTAGCGAAAATCGTCGAACTCATCCCAAGAGCTGATGGAGTATGTGATGGCTACAGGTGTTAGGTTCCCTTATTTTGTACTCTTACTCGTATTGTACTTTCCATACTCTTACTGTTTTACTCTCTTGCTCTCTCTCACTACCATGCTCTCACTTATCATCTATTATCTATGCTTCTTAACTCTCGTTTTCTCATCTATGCTTCCTCACAGCGTAGCTAAGCGGTCGGCAGCTGCGTCTGCTAAAAGTTAGTTACCGTTTGATATATTTGGAGCACAGACCTTTTTTTGTTCCAAACTATTATTTGGCACGAGGCTTGCTCGCTTGCCTGCCCAAGTTTTTGTTAACTCTCTAATTACAAACAATACATTGTTAAAGGCTCTGGAATTTTCGGCCACCCTCACTGTACAAGTCACATAAAATAAATTATAACGTTTAAAATTGAAATTAAAATTAATTGAAATTAAATTTTTGTGAAATTCTTAATATAATATATAGTCAACGAAAACGCTCGTTGTCTCAACATGTGCTTTTCTATTTTTCTACATATGTACTCATTTGCGACCAAATAATCTATGGTGGATAACATAGAATTCAATATTTAAAATAACTTACATGAACCTCCATCGACGAAACGCTTCCGATTTTGGGTCCTGGGTCCATATGTGTAAACAGACATACTTTCCATCACACTCACTTAAACAGAACTCTAACGCGGTGCGAGCGATTTGTGCAGGTCAAGTATCGCTTTTTTATCTTTCTACCTTTCAGCGGATGTTAAAACCCCAGCTACAAGTCAACCCGAATAAAAGATACAACTAGAACTATTTAAGGGGATAAGATATGAGTACCTGTTACTAAAGTCGTTTGATGAGGCTAGGATAGAGGGAAGGTTCATAAAAGGGACAGGGTAGGAACGTATCAGAATCGTTAGCAGCATAACTACCATTTAAGTGTAGAGATGACGGAAATTGAAAAGAGTTACGTTTAGAGTTAACAAACCTGAAAAATTGTTTAGGATCGCGTTTAAAGTTAAGCTTGCATTTTGCCAAGTATCTATTCTCGCACAATGTATTAAAAAACTAAGTGTATAAAAGTGCTGGGTGTGCTTTTAAGATACAACAAAATATTATTTCGAGAAAGGGCGAGAAGAGTAAAAAGTAAATAGTTTTTCAGGGATGATACCATACGGTTCTGGTATAGTTTGTACTGTTCATCATACACACGTATTATAAAATCGGACAGGCTAGATATATAGAGTCTTTGTCATATAGGAGTCGTCAAATTTCTTTGACCACCTCTTCATATACTCTATTCAAGAAACTTTAGCTAGGGGTCTAATATAGCACTAAGATCATAAGCCATGGTAATTCTCTTATAACCCTATAGCCGAGGGTTCTCATGGTCTCCACAGGATAAGACTGATATTGAAAGCCGCGAGTACCTTATAATAAGGCTGACGATCCCGATACCCCTGGACATCAGGCCGCGGCCAGACAAGGGCTCTCTAAGAAAGTGATGTATAAAAGGACACGGCTAGGTAGCGTCGGTGGTGAAAAAGTGGGATCTCGCGAGAGCAAGGAGATAATGGGATCGGAACGGCAGTGGCCCAAATATGGTCATGCAGTCTCGCCAAGAATCAGAGACCTGATTGGAAACACCTTAGAGTTTCGCTGCTTCTAGCTACTTAGGAAGACGAGAAGAATCCAGCAAATTCAGCGGTGATTCGGACAAGACGGCTGATAGTGTAGCACTAAGTTTACTCATAAGGTACCCATGGAGTGTAAATTAGCTCACCCAAGCTTTTTATTTGTGGCCCAGCAACAAAAACAAACAAAAAAAAATACAAATTTGTTTTAACACGTCCACTGCCCGCTAAGTGAGTCCAGTTTATGATAGGAGGGTTCGTTAGAAATGTTGTTGTTGTCTTAACCAAATCTGAGCCAAAATCATCTGATCTTCTGACTACTTGATCTACCATTTCCGACACTGCCCTCCAACTGATTCCTTCCAAACAAGTTTCTAGTTTTTCAATAGTGGAGCGATCCTATATATAAATATATACAGAAAATACCCTTACCCTTGAGAGAGCCGCACAGTGACAGACGAGATGTTCCAGGGTTTCGACAGCCCCGGGCTCATCACATTTTCTGCAGATATCGCTGTTGGTGATGTTTAGCCTGGTTGCATGCAACGCAGCCAGGCAGTGGCCTGTTAGTATACCCACTAGCCGTCTGTAATCCTTCCGTGGAAGGTGCAGCAGATAGTGGCAGAGTTTACCATTGCGTTCCTTGCACATGATTTTCAAGATTCTGCAGGTGGTGGTGTTCTTCACCCTGCTGTCTGTATTCATTTTGGCCTGCTTCGCCAGGTCGCTTTGTAGCGTATTAAGGGAGACAGGCACGCATTCGGCTCTTTTGTTTACCAGCCCGACGCCTTCTTTAGCCAGAACGTACGCCGCTTCGTTTCCTTCGATGCACTGGTGGCTGGAAACTCAATAGATTCGCACTGACTTAGTCGTGCTTAGTGAGTCCTACGACTTCATTCATCTTGAAGCCGTCAGTATGTGTATATATTGAGGTATTGAGTCTGGTCCAACCCCGCTTTCCAGTCATCGGATCCAATAAAGAGGTTTGCTTTTATTTCAAAGCACATTTACCACACTAGGACTACATACAGCAGAGTTGGTCGCATCACCGATCCAATGCATCAGAGCGGGTGACAACCCCATGTGCTACTAAGTATCTTCTTGGATGCATAAAGTGCAGTTGTGGCCTTTTTCACCCGCTCCACTACGTTGGGCCTACATGCCAGTTTGCTGTCTAGCACTATGCCGAGGTATTTGACCTGTGCTTTAGGGGTTAGCATTGTTTGGTTGACTTTCGGGGGGATCCATGCTGACACCTTGTATCTCTTGGTGAAGAGGATGAGGTCCGTCTTATCCGCGCTGATACTGAGTCCTACTCCATCTGCTCACTCACATATCTCCCTGAGTGTTCGTTCCATTATGAAGCTTAGAATCGATGGACATACACCCGTAATAAGTACGCCTATGTCATCTGCATAACCTATAATTTTTGCGGCCTTCCCCTCGAATCTTTTAATGAGGTTGTCGACAACCAGGTTCCACAGGAAGGGGCGACAGGACTCCACCCTGAGGTGTGCACCTGTGTGCCCCTCTGACGGAAGCAGTGTTTCACTCTGATTGCATCCGTCTACAACTTAGAAGTTTTTTCATCCAGAGGTTGATTGCTGGGTGGGTGCTGCTTGCTCCTAGGCAGTCCGTAATGATAGGTGTTAGACTAGTGTTCGAGGAAAAGTAGAACTAATCTAACTAAAGAAACGAAGTAATTACTAATTACGGGAAAGATATAAGATTATTAGTAATTTAAGCCTAGGAAGGGAGTTAGTGGTAGATATAATATGATAGAGCTATAGAGATATAATCGGAGCATAGGTCCCTAAATGGTTCATGCAAGGAGTAATTCGATCTACAAAGCGGAATAAACAAGGGTGTATAATTCCTAGTGCTTCTAATAGGAATCGTGAAGTTTATGCGGCTCAATAGGTCAGGGCTATCTACGTCACCCTTGATCAAGTTGTGCACAAAAATCACACCAAGCATTTTCCTACGATTATCTAAGGTTGGAAGGTTTATTAAGAGCAATCTATAAGGGTAAGACGGCAATCTCACGTCTGCATCCCAGTTGAGGCCGCGAAGAGCAAAAAGTAAAGAGTTTTTCTGAACTGATTCTATACGGTCCCGATGTACGTTGTACTGAGGGCACCATACACAAGAGCCGTATTCTACAATCGGACGAACCAGAGAGGTGTAGAGAGTCTTTGTTATATAGGGGTCGTCAAATTCCTTTCTCCACCTCTTTATAAACCCAAGCACGCCCATGGCCCTATTCACCATGGTAGATGTGTTCTGAAAACTTTAACTTGGGATCTAATAGAACACCAAGATCATCAACCCGGGTAATTCTCTCAAGAGAACCACCACAAAGGGTGTAAGGAACCAGAAAGGTGCTGGAGCGATGAAAAGTCATTACTTTACATTTTGAAGCGTTAAGGTTTAATAAATTTGCACAACACCAAGACTGAAATCTATCGAAATCGGATTTGTAGCGTGCAGGTGTGGGATAGCTGTCTTTTACCCAAACTAGTATGAAGAGATTTCGTGTGTACCTCTAGCTATGCTCTGACTAAGCTCGCCGGATCGTCGGGGTTCGTTCTACTCTCTCCTATCTCATACTGACACACACTCGCATAATGTTTTAGGTACACATTTACTAGAAACAAAAAAAAAAAATGAAAGCAAGAACCGAGGTTAAACTGAAGTTGGGGAAATGCAATGAAGTTAATAATTTGTTGTTTTGTGAAACCCTTCATCTCAACTACTCCACTCAAGTTGTGAGAGACTCAGGTGACATCGAGTATCTCTCTCTTCTCTACCCTCCCAACCTATGCTATACAGGTATATTGAACCGTATAGACCCTATAAACTCATACTGTTCTCATATGACCGCCCTGATCATGCCTGTCTGAGGTCGGACGCCTGAATTTACAACATTTTAGGATTTTGCTTCAGAATTAATGACATTATATATATTTAATTGTTTTCGTAATCCTATACTCCAAATTCATTTCTGTTCTTTACAACTTAAAATATTAATAGGAATTTAATAAGATATAAAAGATGGGTAAAGGTATGGTTTTGCGAGTAATATATAGTTAATAGAAAGAATGGATGAGATACAGCAATATATACGGATATCAATATAAAATAAAATTCAATAGCGTAACACGCAGGTTACTTTTTGTCTTTGTGCATACACATTGTTGCAATTAATAACTCACAGCGTTTTGGATGCTTCATTAACACTTACTCCTTTCGTGATCGTTGAGCTCAAGGATGACGTAGGTGAATGTTTCTGCGGAGGAAAATAAAGTTAATATATATGCACACGAGTATACTGATCCGTACGATTTTGAAATCTCAAATAAAAAGCTATACTCTCATACCCATTCAATATAAAAACTATTAGGTTTCCTTGATTACATAACTAGATATAAATCTGTATAAGCCGTAACAAAAAAAAAAGAAGAAATGATTTAGACTAAATATAATATAGAAAAAGAAATTCATATCCTGTATTAACGGCAAGTAATGGCTCTCTATTGACGTGGTTGATAGTAGCTACTCGTAATACAGGTCAGTCAGCAGACTCGGCACTGCGTCTTCGAAGAATCCAGAATTTGGGTAAGGCAGCTAAATCGAAATCATGATCGGATTCCGCTGACGCAGGTAGATCAGTCGACGTTATAGACGGTATATCCTCTTAGTTCATCCGATCGGGATTAAGCGTTGCTACTCAAATCAAAGTCGGCCTAATGTTCACACTGCGGTTTCGGTAGTTGGGGGGGAGTTTTTGATTACGCAAGGAAATGTTCCGAGGCGCCGCTGTTAGTCTGTACTTCCAGAAGGTTGTGGCTGCTCCCAACTGCTAATGCACGATTACTGTTCGTTAATCCGTGTCCCCCAAAGAAACGGTGGAGGTGTGCCGCTTGGCTTTTCGCTTATGCTGGTCACACACCTCTCGAAGTGCAGTTTATATATATATATATATATATATATATATATATGAATGTACGTATATATGTACACAACGCAGCTTAAGCTGGTACTTGGGGTAGGGAAACAGTCCTATAACACAAAAATTAATATATATTACCCCGAGCACTTTCCTAAATGTCTATAGACATACCTGAGATGTTTTTCTTTGCTTTGGGTTTTCACTACTTTTGGTTTATTAGACACAAAATAAATCCGAACAATTTTCTATCAGCCACGAGGTATTGCGTAAGAAAGAGTACAGTCGTTGGTTAGATATATACGTAATCATTAATGCACCACAATCACGTCTGTTCTTATGCCTTGGTTCTTTGCTAATAGTTCTAGAAAAACCTTGCAATAACCCTTAAGCCCCACCAACATAAAGCTCAAAGATCGGATGATGCTTGGAGTTTTAACTGTACAATCGGGTGATATTTGTGAGCTTTAACGGTTTACTCGTATGATCTTTTAGTTAATTTGAGTGAAACTTCGACCAAGCTTCGATCAATGCTCTCTTTATGTCGCTCTCCTAGCAGCGCATCGCAACGGCGTTTCGCTTACATGCATGAGGAATGCAGCGACTCTCTTTCTAAAGCTTGTCGAAAAGCTTTCAGCTTACGATCCACTTTCGAAATTTAAATTTAGCTCGGCGCTTTAGTCTTAATCGAAACAGAACTTGATCCATCAGTGATGCTCTCTAACATTTCTCTACATTCGGCTCCTACACCACAGTTGAAGACGTAATTGACCTTGCAGTGAGACTTCAACTGAAGAAGGCGATCTTCTAAGGCTTAAACTGAATATCTTTTAAATGATAGACTCCTAAGTTATTCTTATCTTCACTAGCTAACTGATAATACATCGTCCCTACTCGACGAATAACCTTGGCTGGTATAAACACGGGTGCCAGCTTAGCGCTGAATTTTTTTAGCGCATTGCTCTGACAAAAATTCCTGGCATATACAAGGTCTCCAACTTTAAGTTGGCGTACACGACTACGTAAGTTGTATTTCTGCGCATTCTGTTCGTGTGAGTCGGCTACCTTTTTCTGAGCATTCTGTCGACACACTTGTATTACATCTGGATAATTGACTCTAGTGTCATCCGACAGGAGATCTAGACGTCTAAGAAGTTCATAATCCTTTCCGTTAAGAATCATATTTTGACCAAAAGTCAGAAAATATGGTGAATATCCGGTGCTTCGATGGATATTTGCTCGTAGCGCCGCACTAATTTCTGGTAACTTGTTGTCCCAATTGGTATGATCTTTGCCGACGTATGCTCTAATAGCCGCTAACACGGATCGGTTTAACCTTTCACTGGCATTGGCTTGGGGTGAGTATATGGCCGTACAGCGGCGAGTTATTCCGAATCTTGTAAGAAATGACTTGAAACTCCCAGAGACAAATTGTGAACCATTGTCGGTGAGTATGGTCTCCGGCACACCGAAAGTGCAAAACAGCGTACTTTCTAGAAAGTCGCACACTTTGCTTGAAGTAAACTTCTTGAGCGGACATAAGAAATGGAATTTAGTGTTGTGATCCACGATTATTAAAATACCAATATTCCCTTGTTTGGATCGCGGATACGGTCCCAGCAAATCCAGATAAAGCTTCTGAAAAGGCCTTTCTGAAATCATTGGCTTTCCCATCGGTGGCCTTAATACGACATTAGCGCTTTTAGTTTGACGACAAATGTCACATTGCGATACGTAGGCTCGTATTTGTGTTACCATTTTTGGCCAAAACAAGTACCTTTTCACCTTATCAATGGTTTTACCGATACCACTGTGGGAAGCGTCTGGAGGGTCATGAGCTCTAGAAATTATATCGTTGGTAAGGCCTGACGGAACCCAAAGCTTCCAAGATTGTTTGTCTGCTATCGCGTCCCCAGAAGATGGTTCAGTCCTCTTATAGACCAAATTATCCTCAACCCTCAAGTCGGGTAACTTAAGTTGATTAACCCTTATGTCGTCTATTAGATCCATGTATTCCCTTGATTTGAACTCTATCGACGTAAGGTCCACTATGGGTCCATGAGTCTTCAGTTCTGTAACCTCAGGTTCATCTTGGCGTGATAACGCATCGGCTACTATATTTTCGGACCCCTTACGATGCGAAATTTGGAAATTGAATCCTTGCAATTTTATAGCCCACCGAGCCAATCGACCCGACAAATCTTTTTGCCTCATAAGCCACTGTAATGACGCGTGGTCTGTTATGACTTGAAATTCCTGCCCTTCGACGTAAGCTCTAAACTTTTTTATCCCTCTAATTACGGCCAAGCACTCGAGCTCGGTGACCGAATAGTTCCGTTGTGCCTTGGAAAGTTTTTCGGACATAAATGCTATAGGTAATTCTATCCCTTCCTCATTTAATTGAGCCAACACACAGCCTAGGCCAAAGGTGCTTGCGTCACATACTAAAATAAAGGGTTTCTTAAAATCGGGGGTAGCTAATATTGGGGCAGATGTCAAGCAGGACTTCAGTTTATTGAAAGCTGCTTCAGCTGATGCGTTCCAGTTAAGTGACTGATGCTTTTTCAGTAACTCCGTTAAAGGAAAACTGACTGTGGCATAGTTATCGACGAAGCGTCGGTACCATCCCGCTAGTCCGAGAAATCTTCTTAACTGCTTTACCGTTTTCGGAACAGGGAAATCCATTATAGATCTTATTTTGCCAGGGTCTGTCTTTAACTGACCCTCACCGATTATAAATCCTAGATATTTTATCTCTCGTATACAAAAGTTTGACTTGGCTATGTTGATCGTAAGGTTTGCTTTACGCAAATGAATCGCTACCTCTTGCAACAACAACATGTGTGAGTCGAAGTCATCGGAGAGCACAAGTAAATCGTCCAAATAGACGAAAACCCGATTCCGAAGACAGGCAGGTATCACCTGATCCATAAGTCGACACAAGGTCTGAGCAGCATTTGTTAAGCCAAAAGGCATTACTTTATACTGGTAAAGCGGTCTATTAGGAATGGTAAAGGCGGTATAGTGACGAGACTTTTCTTCTAAGGGAATCTGCCAGTAGGCATGTTTCATGTCCAGTCCTGTGATATACCTTGCTGGTGGTAACCTGCTAAGAATGCCATCAATATGTGGTAATGGGTACGCATCTTTGCGAGTGTTCCTATTAATTTCCCGTGAATCTAAACATAAGCGATTCTTCGTCCCTTTCTTAACTAGCACGCAATTACTACTCCAGGAACTTTTTGATTCCTCGATCACGTCTAACGCTAGCATTTTCTCCACTTCATCAAACATTAACTTTTCCTTTGCGGGGGAAATCGGCCAATGGCGCTGTTTTACTGGTCTATCGGGTATCATTTCGATTGAATGCTCGATAGTGCTGGTACGACCTAATCCTTCCTTTTCGAACGATGGGAACGAATTGATTACGTACTCTAATCTAACCTTTTGGTCTTCGCTTAAATTGTGTAACGGTGGTGATTCTGAAACCTTGGCTTCATTTCCTACGTCTAACTCATGTATTACAGATCTATCAGTTAACAATCTCTCCAAAAGACCAAACTCTTTCCAGAAATCAATTCCTAAATATACATTTTGTTTCAATGCTGGTATTATGAAGAATTCTATATCCTTGGTATGATCTCTAAAGGTTATAGGAAAAGTGATTTTTGCTACGACCTTACAAGATTCATTATTGGCTGTTCGAATATTTCCCGAGCATTTCTTTGCATTTGAATGCTGGGAGAACGATTTAGCAGCTTCACTTCCGAAACAACTTATGGTCGCTCCCGAATCTAATAATGCTATGAAGTTTTGTTTTTCTATGCTTAGTTCTACAAATATTCTGTTATCCGAGCTCATAAAGACCGATGAGACAAGTCGCTTTCGAACCCTCTTTACTTTGGCCCAGAATTGTCTCAATCGTGTGGTTGATCGTTTCGGTTTATATTTGAATGGTAGCTTATCTACGTGTACGATGTCACAATCATAATCTACATTCTCCGTCTGGGTTTGTACCTCTACAAAGGAACTGTCAGAGATAACATTAGAACAATCCGAGCTGGAGACGTTTACTTGGAAACATTTTCCTGTTAATCTATCATCGTTGCCGGATGCGTCAAACTGGTGTTGGTTTGCGCATCCCGTTTTCGGTTTTCCGACGGGTTGCATTTCTCGCACTTTGGCTTAAATGTATTTTTCGCCCCGCATCCATAACAGAAGACGCGGCGTTC
This sequence comes from Drosophila affinis, assembly GCA_037356375.1. Classification (NCBI taxonomy): domain Eukaryota; kingdom Metazoa; phylum Arthropoda; class Insecta; order Diptera; family Drosophilidae; genus Drosophila; species Drosophila affinis. The sequence goes on from JAZHFB010000003.1 coordinate 23,406,595, forward strand.
CGCTACACAGTCTTCGAATCGATGACCGGTTTTGTCGCAATTCCAGCAGACAAACCGCTTACGACGCAGCTCGGAGATACTTTCTTCTTCGAGCTCTTCGTCATCACTCTGAATTTCGGATACATTTGGTTTAGTAACTCTGTTTCGAGGTAGAAAGTTTCCTGCATCCTTACAGAAATGTTCATGCTTCTTTACTTCCTCCCTCAACTCACTTCTATTCTGGATTTTCAAATGCAAAAGCTCATATCGAAGAGCGCTTTTCGCATTCCGTTTAAGAATATCGATCAGTTTAAGTTCGCTTATCTCATGCGAAAGCCGAGCCACTAACTTTTCAATGGCCGACTGAAAATCTTCAAAGGATTCATTTTCCTTCTGTTGCCGTTTCCTGATCATTTCCCAAAGGTCAAAATCATCTTTCTGATCGTCGAATCTTTCTCTAAAGGCTGTACAAAACGATTGCCAGCAGTATTGGTGGTTTCTTCTATGAAAATCCCAGAACCAATCGCTGGCTTTGCCCGTGAAAAGCAGATGCAAATTATCGCAAAGTAACTGATTATCGTTTCCAAGAGTCTGTCCCGTAAGAGCACGAGCGCGATATAGAAATTCTTCCACATGCATTGAATCCCGAGAACCATCAAATTTAAGACGCCAACTTAGTAGAATGTTTGCGGCCTTTGCCGGTGCCACATTTCCTACTGCCTGAATACTTCTAGGGCTCCCTTCTTGAGAATCATCTCTGAGCATATTTCTACTGTTGTCTACTTCCCGTCTACTATTAATCCGTGACTCTGATGAATCTCGGTTTCTCGTGGTATTTGCGCCTAAATTTAGATTTGAAAACTGGGTCTGTATAGTTTGCTCAATAGAAGATTTAATGAAGGAACTAAGGGTTTCCATCATCGTTTTCTCCTGACCTTTCATGACCGAATGGAGGTAACCTGTAAGGTCCTCTGCTTGCGCATTACCCAGTGACGTATTTCCATTGCTACTGATCGACTGACGACTTCCTGAGATATTACGATCGATACTGGCTTGATATCTCGTTCGCATTCCCCTTTTTGGAATAGCTCCTCCGCCTCGACCTCTAGGGGGTGTCTTCCTTTCTTTCTGAGTCAACATTGGACCTAGCTGTGCCCTAACGAAAGATTCGTTACCATGAATATTATCTGGAAGGGGCCCTGAACTTAGGTTCAATTCCGCTGCTAGAGTGTTATTTTCGTATCGCAACCCCTTAGGATCGCATTTGGTCTTGCACACAGGGCAAGACTTATCATTCTTCAAATGTTCGCATATACACGTGTTATGATATCGATGTTGACAAGACGTTGTGGCTATAAGTTGATCTTGTCTTAGACTTCCCTTGCAAATAACACAAGACGATTCTTGGCTACTCAATGCTGAAGCTAAATTTTCATTACTACGATGTACGGCCATGTTCAAATATAAATCAAAATAAGGTACCTAAATAAACGAAACACTATATGAAAAATCGTTTCGTAAACTGTATGAAATATGAACTAACTAATAGGGAATCTTTCCTATTTTTTTATTGTCTGACAAATGAACAATATGTCGTCCTCTCCAAGCATGATCTAGACGGTCCACTACGAAAACAGTACGTTTTAACTTGAATAGTTGTGTAATTGAGCTGAATAGGCTGACCGTTTCTATTGCAATGGTTTTAGAAGGTGTAAGTCTGGATAATGGACGGTCTCTACCTATTATAAATAGACGATCGTAATTCCTAGAATCTGAGACTTTCACTATCTAGAACTAGAATTTGATATAGGAATCTCTACGACCAAAATCGAAGTAAGATAATGAATATGCCTGAGTCGGGATATCCATCTTTTGAATAATTCCCGCTGTTCTCTAAAGCAACATCTTTAGCCATCTCGTTGGTGGAGCTCTACATCATGATGTCCAAATTTTGTAAATATCTATGAGCTAGTCTATCCCAAGTAAGAGACAACAAATTATACATAGGTCGACCATTCCAGCTATGAAAATAAATCGCATATTCCATATGCAGTATCTACTGTACCCCTCTCTAGACAGATCTATCAGTATAGAACAACAAGGAAAATATTGTTTTGGATGGAATAAAGAGCTATAGTGGAGCCTAGCCCCAAAATGACATGAACCTGATACTGATGTTATGTACCACTTTTATGAGGAATCATGCCCCTTCGGGCCCCACGTTGGGCGCCAATTATGTAGCGTGCAGGTGTGGGATAGCTGTCTTTTACCCAAACTAGTATGAAGAGATTTCGTGTGTACGTCTAGCTATGCTCTGACTAAGCTCGCCGGATCGTCGGGGTTCGTTCTACTCTCTCCTATCTCATACTGACACACACTCGCATAATGTTTTAGGTACACATTTACTAGAAACAAAAAAAAAAAATGAAAGCAAGAACCGAGGTTAAACTGAAGTTGGGGAAATGCAATGAAGTTAATAATTTGTTGTTTTGTGAAACCCTTCATCTCAACTACTCCACTCAAGTTGTGAGAGACTCAGGTGACATCGAGTATCTCTCTCTTCTCTACCCTCCCAACCTATGCTATACAGGTATATTGAACCGTATAGACCCTATAAACTCATACTGTTCTCATATGACCGCCCTGATCATGCCTGTCTGAGGTCGGACGCCTGAATTTACAACATTTTAGGATTTTGCTTCAGAATTAATGACATTATATATATTTAATTGTTTTCGTAATCCTATACTCCAAATTCATTTCTGTTCTTTACAACTTAAAATATTAATAGGAATTTAATAAGATATAAAAGATGGGTAAAGGTATGGTTTTGCGAGTAATATATAGTTAATAGAAAGAATGGATGAGATACAGCAATATATACGGATATCAATATAAAATAAAATTCAATAGCGTAACACGCAGGTTACTTTTTGTCTTTGTGCATACACATTGTTGCAATTAATAACTCACAGCGTTTTGGATGCTTCATTAACACTTACTCCTTTCGTGATCGTTGAGCTCAAGGATGACGTAGGTGAATGTTTCTGCGGAGGAAAATAAAGTTAATATATATGCACACGAGTATACTGATCCGTACGATTTTGAAATCTCAAATAAAAAGCTATACTCTCATACCCATTCAATATAAAAACTATTAGGTTTCCTTGATTACATAACTAGATATAAATCTGTATAAGCCGTAACAAAAAAAAAAGAAGAAATGATTTAGACTAAATATAATATAGAAAAAGAAATTCATATCCTGTATTAACGGCAAGTAATGGCTCTCTATTGACGTGGTTGATAGTAGCTACTCGTAATACAGGTCAGTCAGCAGACTCGGCACTGCGTCTTCGAAGAATCCAGAATTTGGGTAAGGCAGCTAAATCGAAATCATGATCGGATTCCGCTGACGCAGGTAGATCAGTCGACGTTATAGACGGTATATCCTCTTAGTTCATCCGATCGGGATTAAGCGTTGCTACTCAAATCAAAGTCGGCCTAATATTCACACTGCGGTTTCGGTAGTTGGGGGGGAGTTTTTGATTACGCAAGGAAATGTTCCGAGGCGCCGCTGTTAGTCTGTACTTCCAGAAGGTTGTGGCTGCTCCCAACTGCTAATGCACGATTACTGTTCGTTAATCCGTGTCCCCCAAAGAAACGGTGGAGGTGTGCCGCTTGGCTTTTCGCTTATGCTGGTCACACACCTCTCGAAGTGCAGTTTATATATATATATATATATATATATATGAATGTACGTATATATGTACACAACGCAGCTTAAGCTGGTACTTGGGGTAGGGAAACAGTCCTATAACACAAAAATTAATATATATTACCCCGAGCACTTTCCTAAATGTCTATAGACATACCTGAGATGTTTTTCTTTGCTTTGGGTTTTCACTACTTTTGGTTTATTAGACACAAAATAAATCCGAACAATTTTCTATCAGCCACGAGGTATTGCGTAAGAAAGAGTACAGTCGTTGGTTAGATATATACGTAATCATTAATGCACCACAATCACGTCTGTTCTTATGCCTTGGTTCTTTGCTAATAGTTCTAGAAAAACCTTGCAATAACCCTTAAGCCCCACCAACATAAAGCTCAAAGATCGGATGATGCTTGGAGTTTTAACTGTACAATCGGGTGATATTTGTGAGCTTTAACGGTTTACTCGTATGATCTTTTAGTTAATTTGAGTGAAACTTCGACCAAGCTTCGATCAATGCTCTCTTTATGTCGCTCTCCTAGCAGCGCATCGCAACGGCGTTTCGCTTACATGCATGAGGAATGCAGCGACTCTCTTTCTAAAGCTTGTCGAAAAGCTTTCAGCTTACGATCCACTTTCGAAATTTAAATTTAGCTCGGCGCTTTAGTCTTAATCGAAACAGAACTTGATCCATCAGTGATGCTCTCTAACATTTCTCTACATTCGGCTCCTACAGATTGCAACCTGGATTGAAAAGAAATGTCCTTATACTGGACACAGAGCTTAACATCATCCGCATATATAAGTACTCGAGAGTATGTTAATACAGAGTGTAAAGAGCAAGGGGCCTAGATGGCTACCCTGTGGTACACCCGAAGTCACCATAACTGGTGACGACAGGGAGTTTTTGAAAAGGACTCTTTGAGACCTAGAACAAAGGTAGCTAGAGATCTATCTCAGGAGATTGGGCGGGAACCCTAGAAGTTCGAGCTTTTGTGCTAGGAGGGAGTGGTTTACAGAGTCGAACGCTTTACTAAAATCGGTGTAAACAACATCCGTCTGCGAATTACCTTGAAAGCCTTTTGTTATAAAGGAGGTAAACTCCAATAAATTAGTAGTGGTTGATCTTCGCCTTATAAATCCATGCTGAGATGGAGATATAAGTGATCTGCATAGGTGCTGCAGGTGCGGAGTTAAAATTTTCTCAAGCACTTTAGGAATAGCCGATAACTTAGATATACCTCTATTGTTTATTGCGGCAGACTTGCTACCTTTCTTATGGAGAGGAATTATAAAGGACTCCTTCCATATCGGGGGAAAACATGAAGAATTTATGGATAGGTTGAATAGTTTAAGCAACGGCCCACACAGAAACTCGGCACAGTACCTGATTACACAGCCGGGAACTCCGTCCGGACCCGGCGAGAACACCGGCTTTACTGTTCGTAGATCATGAAGCAACGAGCTTTCATTTAGCAAAGGACTGAATATGCCGTTTGATCTCGGTAAACCGTACGGATACGGCTGACCAGAGTAAACGTTCTGCGAATAGGTAGTTTGGAAAAAACGGGCAAATAGGTCGGCAATTGCCTGATCATTATCTGCCAACGTATTAATGAAGGATAGCGAGGATGGGTGTGTGGACGTTCTACGATTACTCTTTACGAAGCTGTAGAACTGTTTGGGGTCCTTAGAAAAACGTATCCTGCATCGAGATACGTAATTCTGACAGCATTGAGCGTTAAGAACTGAAAAGTTTGACCGAGCTATTACATAATGAGAGAGAGAAGAAGGAGAGCCAACTTCTTGAAATTTTGTATAAAGTCTTGATTTTAAGTTTTTTAGATGGGATCGATATCAACTATCGTTGCTGGCAGTCGTGTCTTCACTTCGCTCCGCCTAAATAATTTTATTTTTGTGACCAAAGGAAAGTAATTGTGTTGTATTATTGCTTACTGTGTTTTAAACCGATCGTGCAACTAAATTACTATCCGTGTTTATTCTTTTATCGTGTATTTGTGCAGTTAATTCCAATTGCAATTGCAATTTTGCAATTTTTGTGCATTCTTTCTAGCCCCACTCGTTCTTATTTCAGCTGATTTTTTGTTGCTATATACATTGCATGCTGCACTCTCTCTGAGCCGCTGTCTAATTTTATACGTCTATTTTGTCTATCATCAGCTTATTTTCATACATATTAACATACATACAGACATATACCGGACCTGCCGAATTCTATGTTTCTCGGTGTTATTTGTATTCTTTTCTTAAATTTTGTTACTTTTGTGTATTTATTTCCAATTTTCAATTCCTATTGTGCATTCTTAACTTCTCTGCACTTTCTTAATCGCAGCAGTTTTGTTGTTGCCTATTCTAGAGCGGTGCGCTTACTCTCTCTGTAGCGCTCTCTGTTTTTATCCACCCTCTGTTTATCTGCCTTCATTTCCAACACACACGCACTGCGTTAGCCGACGCTGTGTGCTTGACTCTCGGTGTTTCTATCGTCTCTCTGTGTCTCTCCGTTCACTTTCCGCTATTGTGATTGTTTTGTTTGTTCTTGCGCGCGCAATTTTGTAACACAAGCTAAAATCACTATCTCTGCCCCACACCGACTTATATTTTTCCTTTCTTCTTTCTTTTCTTTTTTTCATATACAGATAATGTTTTTAATATCAAACAATGAGCACCTGTTGTGCTAAACGCTGTGACGGTCACCGTTCGGTAGCTACGCGTCAAACATTTATTTTCTGCTGGTTGTGTGACAACACGGCTCACTCTAGCTGTCTTAGTCATATCGGTGGTCACGTTCTCGATCGGATTAATACCCGCTGCGGTCTCAACTGGACTTGGGATTGCAGGGCAGTTGAAGCCGATATGCGAACATTTATGAGACAGACTCATAACGAATTCGCTGCTGTCCACTCTGGATTCCGGAAATTGCAGCATACGTTTTCCTCAATGGAAACTCATTTTAAAAATCTCAAAATTATAAATTAGTCTCCAAAGAGAAGAAAGGTTACACCTAGTCTGCCCAGTGTTCACAGTTCTAATTTTCTTGCAGCTAAAGACTCTGACGTTCCTCCAATCAGTCCGCCAGCCTTGATCGACTTTGGCGCCAAGGAAATCGATGTACATGCAACTACATCGAAAAAGACGGCTGGCTCTTCACATGTTGGCTGTTCACCTGTGCTTGTCTGCCAAGGATGTCCAACTGGGTAGAAATGTTCATCCAGTGCCTGTAATTGCCCAGGTTGTCCAACCGGACAGTAACGATCATACAGATGTCGGCATCACTGTTCCCCCTACGGAAGTCGATACTGCTGTCAGCATGGAAGTTGAAGTAGTTCCCTCCACACCGGCTCGCACTGGCTCGGAAGTCGATACTGCTGTCAGCATGGAAGTTGAAGTAGTTCCTTCCACATCGGCTCGCACTGGCTCCTCAACCAGCGCTATCCCATCCACTCCTCGGGTAGAACCCACTTCTGCCTCACCCATAAACCATGTGACCCCTCTTGACCGATCTACTCTCTTCGCTAAAATCTATTTTCGTCTCACGTCTTACAAAATCGGCTACGGATGCAATGGTTCGAGAGTATATTTTCTCTAAACTAAACATCAATAGCTCCTCTGACATAGAAGTTACTAAATTTTCTTTTAAAGAAAAACGTAGTATTTCCTCCTTTAAAATTCTTGTTCCGGAGAAGTTTGTTAAGACTGTGTTGGAACCCTCTTTCTGCCCTGAGCACACTATCTGTCATATTTTCAATAGTCGATCACGATCTTCGCAACCCGCTCCTCGGGTAGGAATCCTTCCAACTCCTTCTACTGATTTTCCATCTACTTAAAAAAACTGAATTCTTTCCCAACCTCTAAAGATCACTTATCAGAATGTACGTGGCCTGTGCAGTAAGCTCACCAAATTACATGCTGATAGTGACACTTTTCGACATTATCGCCTTCTCTGAAACATGGCTCTATTCCTCAATCTCGGATCCCGAGATTTTTGTAGATAATTTTAACATATATAGATCTGATCGACCATCTCGAGGTGGCGGCGTCCTAATTGCTGTTCGTTCCGACTTAACTTCCCAACTCTTTTCCATCGATGAGCTCAACACTATTGAAATTATCGTTGTTAAAATTCGTCTGTGTTCTTTTAATATATTCATATCATGCTCTTACATCCCACCGTCCTCTGAATTTACAACTTATATGCTTCACGCTGCCCATCTCCAGTCCGTTTTGTCTCAGCTTAGTGATTCTGATCGTCTTATTGTCCTCAGTGACTTTAATCTCCCTAATGTCACTTGGTCCACATCCAATGACTCAAACTTAATGTTTTTTTCTTTTACTTTAGGACGTTGATGTGCAATGACTGCACCATCAAGTGGACCAAGCGACACCAGCCGATGGCTGTTACGCGCGAATCCCAGGCAAGAAAGCAGCCCACCTCCCGCCCAACCGACCGAGGGGCGCAGTGTGTTTGAGGAAAAGTAGAACTACTCTAACTAAAGAAACGAATTAATTACTAATTACGGGAAAGATATAAGAGTATCAGTAATTTAAGACTAGGAAGGGAGTTATTGGTAGATATAATATGATAGAGCTATAGAGATATAATCCGAGCATAGGTCCCTAAATGGTTCATGCAAGGAGTAATTCGATCTACAAAGCGGAATAAACAAGGGTGTATAATTCCTAGTGCTTCTAATAGGAATCGTGAAGTTTATGCGGCTCAATAGGTCAGAGCTATCTACGTCACCCTTGATCAAGTTGTGCACAAAAATCACACCAAGCATTTTCCTACGATTATCTAAGGTTGGAAGGTTTATTAAGAGCAATCTATAAGGGTAAGACGGCAATCTCACGTCTGCATCCCAGTTGAGGCCGCGAAGAGCAAAAAGTAAAGAGTTTTTCTGAACTGATTCTATACGGTCCCGATGTACGTTGTACTGAGGGCACCATACACAAGAGCCGTATTCTACAATCGGACGAACCAGAGAGGTGTAGAGAGTCTTTGTTATATAGGGGTCGTCAAATTCCTTTGACCACCTCTTTATAAACCCAAGCACGCCCATGGCCCTATTCACCATGGTAGATGTGTTCTGAAAACTTTAACTTGGGATCTAATAGAACACCAAGATCATCAACCCGGGTGATTCTCTCAAGAGAACCACCACAAAGGGTGTAAGGAACCAGAAAGGCGCTGGAGCGATGAAAAGTCATTACTTTACATTTTGAAGCGTTAAGGTTTAATAAATTTGCACAACATCAAGACTGAAATCTATCGAAATCGGATTGCAACATGGATTGAAAAGAAATGTCCTTATACTGGACACAGAGCTTAACATCATCCGCATATATAAGTACTCGAGAGTATGTTAATACAGAGTGTAAAGAGCAAGGGGCCTAGATGGCTGCCCTGTGGCACACCCGAAGTCACCATAACTGGTGACGACAGGGAGTTTTTGAAAAGGACTCTTTGAGACCTAGAACAAAGGTAGCTAGAGATCTATCTCAGGAGATTGGGCGGGAACCCTAGAAGTTCGAGCTTTTGTGCTAGGAGGGAGTGGTTTACAGAGTCGAACGCTTTACTAAAATCGGTGTAAACAACATCCGTCTGCGAATTACCTTGAAAGCCTTTTGTTATAAAGGAGGTAAACTCCAATAAATTAGTAGTGGTTGATCTTCGCCTTATAAATCCATGCTGAGATGGAGATATAAGTGATCTGCATAGGTGCTGCAGGTGCGGAGTTAAAATTTTCTCAAGCACTTTAGGAATAGCCGATAACTTAGATATACCTCTATTGTTTATTGCGGCAGACTTGCTACCTTTCTTATGGAGAGGAATTATAAAGGACTCCTTCCATATCGGGGGAAAATATGAAGAATTTATGGATAGGTTGAATAGTTTAAGCAACGGCCCACACAGAAACTCGGCACAGTACCTGATTACACAGCCGGGAACTCCGTCCGGACCCGGTGAGAACACCGGCTCTTCTGTTCGTAGATCATAAAGCAACGAGCTTTTATTTAGCAAGGGACTGAATATGCCGTTTGATCTCGGTAAACCGTACGGATACGGCTGACCAGCGTAAACGTCCTGCGAATAGGTAGTTTGGAAAAAACGGGCAAAAAGATCGGCAATTGCCTGATCATTATCTGCCAACGTATTAATGAAGGATAGCGAGGATGGGTGTGCGGACGTTCTACGATTACTCTTTACGAAGCTGTAGAACTGTTTGGGGTCCTTAGAAAAACGTATCCTGCATCGCGATAGGTAATTCTGATAGCATTGAGCGTTAAGAACTGCAAAGTTTGACCGAGCTAGGATGGTAGGCATCTTCAGGTATTGTGAGCGGGGGGACTCGAGTTAACAACGCTAAGGTCGGATCCGTTACAAAGCACAGATCAAGAAATCGACCCAAGGAATTTGTAAGATGGTTAACTTGAGACAGAGACAGGTCAATCAAGCCGACAACAAAGTCATGACGTGCCATGGGTACCAGGCTATTAGACTCATTTACCGAAGACCAAACAATTCCTGGCAAGTTGAAGTCACCAAGAACTATCATGTGATCTTTGTCAGATAGCGAGGAAGAGATAGCGGTTAAGGCGGAAAAATGCTGCTCGTAATTTGCAATATCCAAAGACGGTGGAATATACGAACAAGTTATGAAAATTGAGAAAGCGGGAAGAATCAGTCTTACACACAGAAATTCCAGTTCCTGCTGGATCTGGACTGTGAAAAGTTCCGCTTTAACCAGGTTTCGGTAAACACAATAACGTGGGATGCAAATGCGACACTATCCTGGAAAAGAATGCTGAGCTTACTACGCAAGCCTCGAACATTCTGATAGGTCACTAAAAGAGAGTTTGTTAGTTTTTTGGACGGATGGAGGTAGAGCGGGAAGATGACGAAGGAGCACTGGTCTGATTAGTTCGCAGAGTTATTGGGGGCCTAGTTTTCTTATTTGCCTTATGCTCCGGCCAAAATTTGGCAGAACAGATGGTGTTAAAGTGAGTTTGGGAGACACTTATTTTAAAAGAACCTTTCTCCCTAGCATAAGAGAAGTTAAACTTTTCCACCTTAACATATAAGCCGTCACATCATTAATTGTGGAATCAGGGGCTAGCCGCGAGACAAAAACTTGTCTCTTTGGTGGGATCCCCACCAATCTTGGCACCACAGGCCTATCACCTATGATGGTAATACCCGGTGGTCCGGGAGTTATATTCACTGGTGGGGTCGGAATTACGGGGACAGCTAATGAGTTTGACATTACGGACACGGACGCTACAGACGGTCTTGGCTGCATGCTCTCCGACGCGATAAATTCGGCTACCGAATTTTCATCGCCAGCAGCTGTCGTTGCCTTCGGAGTAGCGAACGAAATCAACTGCTGCACTATTGGAGTGGTCGGAGTCAGCTTGTCAGCATCGGCCGGCCGAGGGGCAGTTGGCACATGCAGATCCCGCGGAGTGACCTTTTTGCGCCTAGGAGACTCAGTCAATAGTTTGAAACCACTTAACTGAGACTCCATGGCTAGGAGCTGATCGTACTGCTCTTTGAAGCTCACGGTCAGCTCCCTCAAGCCCTTCCGGGTCTGCCTGACAGCTGTAATGCAAGCCATTGCTCTTAGAGATGGCATCACCCACGAGACCAGAGAACCCGGCGCATTTAGCGTGCTATGGGGTAGTTAGCCAGCAGGGGATACTCGGCTGGTCATGGGTGATCTGCTTCTTGCAGGTTTTCTTTGCACAGAGAAAAGGAATAAAAAAAACTATAAAATATATGAAATAAAAAAATAAAATTTTAAAACAAATAGATATCAGACCAGTGTGCCAGACAAACGATAAAAACGCAAGAAGAAAGAGAGGGGAGCGGTTACTGCAGCTTCAGTTGAGAGAGAGAGAGAGAGAGAGCGCTACTACACAGAACGTATTGAGAGCTAGAGAGGAAGAACAGTTATGTTAGTTTGGGTAATAGGGAGAGAGTGATAAAGCAATAGATCAACTAGGTGAGAGCGGCAGATTTTGATTCTGTGTGTACTTACAAAAAGAAACAACAAAACACATTGACTACCGACACAGGAAAATAATTAAATTATGTCTGAAACACAATTAAAGGGCGTGCACTCGCGCTTAAGGAAAAGCTCTAAGCAAGCAGGTAATTTGAAGTTTATTTAGATTGGTGTTTGAGATGCCAAGCTTTTTTGGCATCTATTTTTATCCAAAATAATAGCGAGAGTGTCTGGTCTGATGAGCGCGTGAGGTGGCTCAGAGGGGGCCTAGCTGAGGCTACCGGACGGGTCGCAGGTTGCGGATAGCGAAAGGCCTACCCCTAAAAAAGGTAGGTTAGCTGCGAATAATCGGTTCTCTTTAAGGAGACCACCGAAAATAAGCAGTCCCGGACAGCCAGCGGGTGTTCGCGAAGCAGCAACACTGACGATGCGCTTGTGGTGCAGCCTCCCTTAGGTAGCTCATATAACCCCCCACCCCTACACATTACCTATCCACATCCCAACCCCCCACTCATCTCACACCGGGCCGGAGTAAGTTTGTTATTCGACCCGTGCCGAGAGTCAGCCTGGCTGCGGGCCCAGTCTAAAAACTAGCCTAGTCTCGAACGGAGAGCTCAGGGACTTGGCAGCCCCCTGTTCTATTGATGCCTTACCCGGGCAACGTGGATCTCTGCCCGGGCTGACCGTTCCCTTTCTCTGCATCTCGTGGGATGTATAATGAATAACAAGCAATTAAAAAAACAAAAAACAACAAAAAAACAAACAGAGTCTGACAGTCCCCAAACGTCAACTGGGAGCAATCCCCCGCATGGGAAGGCATCGGCCCAAAGGCCCGGCCCGACCAGCTCAACAGCAGGACAGACCTGCAAAGCGGTTAGCGCTGGGGTGAACCCGAGTGGGTCCCATCCCGAATCTGGGGTGGGGGGCGGACCAGCTCCCAACACTAACACCGTGGAAAGGCAGCCAAGCAATATTGCGGCTGCCCGACCTTCTGGTAAGGTGGAGGGTGACGATTTGCCCTCAACCAGCGCCCAAGCTAGAAAGCATACGTATGCCGAAAGGAGGAGGGCACATACTCCGTCGGCAAAATGCCAACACAGAGGTCAGTCCATCAGCAGACTGGCTCAAGAAGGTGGAGTGGGCCACATCGGTGCTCCCAAACTTCTCAATGGTCTCTCAACCAAAGAGACAACGGTCACAAGAAACACCCGGCCCGGTCGCGAAAAGGTCGAGGGTGGTGGCCAATATCTCCTTCGCGCAGATTGCCAAGGAGAGGACGATAATTGGCGTCCTCGACAAAGGCAGCGCGGAGGGTAAGATCCCAAGGAGTAAATGGAAGTGGGTGGAGGCGGCACTTGCCGACCGCTGCTTCGAGTTGCTCGAGAAGGACCCAGGACCACCTCCAGTCTGCAAAGACATGGGGTGGTACCAGGGCAGTATCAAAGTTGTTGCCTGCGATGACGAGCGCTCCGTGAAGCTATATAAAGCAGCGGTGGCGCAGATCGGAGAGGTGTACGTCGGGGCGAAGCTAGTCGCGGTAGACTGGAGCGAGGTGCCCAGTAGACCGAGGGCGAGATTATGGGTGCCGGTTACCTTTAAGGAGCCTGAGCGCATCCTCAAGATGTTGCAGAGGTGCAATCCGACACTTCCAACTCTTGACTGGAAGGTGGTCAAGGTTGAGGAGTCGAAGGGGCCGACAAACCAGGCCGTTATTATCCTGAACAAGAAATCGCTGGCCCCAATAGAGGCAGCTAAAGGAGAGCTGAACTTTGGCTTCAGTTCGGTCACCATAAAGGTGTACAAGTCGGACGCTGCCACGGCCGAGGCTCGTCCTGCCGACAACCCAGTCGCGCAGGATGTGGCCTCGGAGATCGAGGCACCCGACAACGAGCTGGAGCCGAAGGAAGGCTACTCATCCGACGCAGAACTAATGCGGGATTTTGAGGCGATGTGTCGAGACGAAGTTTCCGACGACTCAGACGCCGACACTACAGTGGTGGAGATCCATGAAGATGTCTCTGAGACTCCTTCAAATAAATCTCCATCACTGTAAAGCAGCATCCGCTGCACTCATACTCCGCTTGGATGCAAGCGGAGCCGACGTTGTCCTAATCCAGGAGCCTTGGATAGTCGGAGCCAAGGACTGTGGGTTAGCGACGAGGGAGTACAAGCTCATTGTACCCCAAACCGAAGGTAAAATTCGTACCTGCATTCTCGCAAGAAAGCACCTTAATATCTTTCTGCTCCACAACTTCAGCAATGGCGACAATACAGCGGTAAGCCTAGAGCTAAAGCGGACACATCTGAGGCTGATGTCGTCCTACATATAATATAAGGGGTGAGTCACTTTTCAGCTTTATACTGAACTCGAACTTAACCATATGTAATCGTGGTAACGACCCCACTTTTATTATAAAAAACCGACAGGAGGTTATTGACCTCACTCTAGTGTCTCACAATCTGTCAGACAAAGTGGAAAGATGGAGGGTCCTAGAGGCCCATTCCTTCTCCGACCACAGGTATATCGAAACGATTCTATCCTTCGAGAGCCCCAAACCCACCGACTACACTAACCCCAGGAAAACCAACTGGGTTAAGTATAGCTCGGTTTTGGAGGAAATACTTCCCAACAAGGCACCAATGAGCCCAGACACTCAAGACGATTTAGATCGTATAGTGTACAGGTTCACGGAAGCATGCAATAAGGCTTTCACGGCAGCTCGCCTGCCACACAGGACAAGGGGCAAAAAGAAACCCCCCTGGTGGTCGAAACAGATCGACATCCTACGAAAGAGCTGTAGAACCAGCTTCAACAGAGCTAAAAGCGCAAACGAGGAGGAACATTGGGCAAACTACAAAGTCAGTCTTGCCCAATACAAAAAAGAAACACGAAGAGCAAAAAGGGCCTCTTGGCAAAAATTCTGCTCAGAAATAGAGGAGACGTCAGAAGCCGCAAGGCTGCGCAAGCTCCTCTCAAAAACCACCTCCTCGGTAGGGTATCTTAAAAGGAACGACGGTACGTGGACCAACTCCAGTGAGGAGTCGCTACACGTACTGCTCGAAACCCACTTCCCTGGGTGCACAACCATCAAGCCGGCGCTAGCCCAAAGGGGAGGCCAAACAGCCACGATGGACCACATTTTCACCAAACGGAACATAAGCTGGGCGGTAAACAGCTTTGACCCGTTCAAATCGCCAGGTCCGGACCAGGTCATTCCGGCCCAACTGCAAAAGGCCGGAGACCCGGCCATTAACTGGCTACAATGTATCTTTAAGAAGATACTGGCGGTGGGGACCATACCACAAGAATGGCTCAAGGCGAAAATAGTCTTTATCCCCAAAGCGGGAAAGGCCTCGCACTCGACTCCAAAGGACTTTAGACCAATCAGCCTATCGTCCTTTCTTCTCAAAACTTTCGAGAGACTTGTCGGACTACATCTTAGGACAATTGTTAGTCCTCAAATGCTGTCAGGAGCACAACATGCCTACCGGAAAGGAAGATCCACGGAAACGGCGCTCCACGAAGTAGTCTCAATTGTAGAGAAATCCCTACAACTCAAAGAATACTCTCTTATAGCCTTCCTCGATATCGAAGGAGCCTTTAACAACGTCGTCCCAAGTGCCATTACGGAAGCACTGACTGACCTGGGGGTGGACGGTCACTTGGTGCTGCTCATCGATCAATTGCTCACATGCAGGACGGTGACATCATCGATGGGATCGTCCACGCAATCCAGGTATGTCAAGAGAGGCACTCCGCAAGGTGGTGTCCTGTCTCCCCTTCTGTGCAACATGGCAGTCAATAAGATTCTATGCGATCTGGAGGGGGGGATGGGGCCGCAAAATAGTGGCATACGCGGATGACGTGGCAATCAGTTTCTCGGGGAAATACCCTCAAACACTGTGTGACCTTATGAGCACTAAGCTCGCGAGACTGTCAGAATAGACAAAATCGCGAGGATTGGGAGTAAATCCCACTAAAACGGAACTCGTACTATTCTCACGCAAGTACAAGATTCCGCCCCTCAACCCTCCCATACTAAATGGATGCAGGCTCTCCTTCAGCGACAGTGCTAGTTACCTAGGGTTGGTAATTGATAAGAAGCTGAACTGGAACCTGAACGTAAAGGACAGAGTAAAGAAGGCTACGATAGCCCTATACTCCTGTAAAAAAGCTATTGGCTTGAAGTGGGGCATTAACCCAAACGTAGTCCAATGGATATACCAAGCAATAGTAAGACCAATCTTACTCTATGGAGTTACAGTTTGGTGGCCGACCTTATCAAAAGGATCGACAACCAAACAACTTGGCAAGGTTCAGCGAACCGCAGCCCTATGCATTAGTGGAGCATTACGCACCACCCCGAACGATGCACTAAACGCCATCCTAAATCTCCAAAGCCTCGAACTTGAGGGAAAAGAGAGGGCAGAAATTGCCGCGATACGTCTGAGAGACTCCGGACAATGGACGTCACATACCAGGGGTCACTCATCTATACTTGTCAGTAGTACCGTCCCATCGAAGACGGACTACTGCGTTCCAAGGGAACACACTGGTACTCCCTTCAATGTAATCATCCCTAGCAGAGACGAGTGGCTTGAGGGACCACCAGGCCAGGACACGGCCATAAGCATCTTCACAGATGGCTCGAAACTGGATAACAAAGTTGGAGGAGGGATTTACTCCGAACAACTCGAAATCAGGCACTCCTTTAGGCTCCCAGATCACTGCAGTGTGTTCCAAGCGGAAGTCATTGCGATCATGGAGGCACTGAAACTCCTGCAAACTGCCTCAACGGCAACAACAACTGTAAACATATACAGCGACAGCCAAGCTGCGATCAAATCGCTTCATGCGATTTCCTCGAACTCGGCCACAGTGGCAAATTGCCGCAAATCTCTCACGAGATGGCCCAACAATATGCCATCAGCCTTATTTGGGTCCCGGGTCACCGGGACATTGAGGGCAACTGTAAGGCAGACGAGCTGGCCAGAACAGGTACCACAATACCCCTTCTCCAAGAGAAGGAGGATATTTGCATGCCTATGGCCACCTGTAGGCTTATTATAAAGGCGCTATATAGGCGACGAGCAGACAATGCGTGGCGGTCAGTACCACTATGTCGCATATCCAGGCAAACATGGCCTACCATTGACAGGAAACACACACTAGAGCTTTGTAAGCTCGGCAGGAAAAGGTGCAGCGTTGTCATCCGCTCCCTCACGGGGCACTGGCTGATAGGCTCCCATGCCAACAGGCTGGGAGCCCCATACAATGATTTCTGCCGTAGCTGTAGAGACGAGGAGGAGGAGGAAACGGTGGAACACCTGTTCTGCTCCTGTCCGGCTCTCAGTAGGAGAAGGCTACAATACCTGGGCATGCCCTATGTCTCAGACATTTCAGAAATGTCCAAAATCTGTCCCAGAAAGATTGCGAACTTCGTAAGAGCGTCAGGATGGGATAACTGCTGATATGTTCGGGTCTCATGAGATGGCTAAAGGGGAACACCTCCCGCGGTATTACAACGGGCCGAAACCGGCCCAAGTGTGACTGGCTCCTGTGGAGCTTGACAGCCGCCTTAACCTAACCTAACCTAATAGCGAGAGTGTTTCCGAATTGAATGCTGTTTATTTATACCGGCGGCTGCTAGCGGAAGCCGATTGCTTGCTCTTAGCACAACCAGATAAATGTATAATCGAGATCCAAATGCAACCAATGCGCTGAGAGGTTAGCAGATTGGCATCACGTCTGATTGCTACAAAGAGAATCGAACGATGAATGCTCCGGATATATCTACGAATACTCCTAGTGCATATTTTTTGTTTTTGAGGGCTTTTTTGACGGTAGCTACTAGCGAGTGCAGTGCTGTTTCCACCGATTTCCCCTTAATGTAGGCGTGTTGGTTAGTTGACATCAGTTAATTAGTTAGTTGATTCAGCAGCTTTTCTAATGTTTTCAGTAGGAAATAGGTTAGGCTTATCGGTCTGTAATCCTTGGAACTCACATGGCTGCACTTTCCAGCTTTTGGGAGGAAGACAACTCTAGAGGTTCTCCTTGGATCGGGATATAGCCTGTTCTTAGGCATGCTGCGTATATTGCTAGAAGCCATGAGGTGATCACCTCTTTGGTCACTTGCAGCATGGCTGGGAATATTCCGTCCCCTCAAGGTGCCTTTATGCCCGTGAAGGAATCTATAGCCCAATGGATTGACTTTGGGGCTATCATGTCTGTTTGGGGTGTTTGTTTCTCAGTTGCTAGGTCCTGATGCGTTTCAGCATCGGTGACCTCGGTGCATCCTGGGAAGTGGGCCTCCATTAGTGCCATTAGGGCTTCTTTGCTGCCTTCCGACCACTTTCCGTTGTCTAGTTTGAGTTGACTTTGTACTGTGGGTTGCTTTGACAGCAACTTCCTCAGCCTAGCCGTTTCAGGCACTTTCTCAATGTTGGAGCAGAAGTTTCTCCATGAGCTACGCCGTGCCTTACGTATTTCCTTCTTGTATTCCCATAATAGCGTCTTGTATTCATCGTTGATGTTCTCGTCGTTCGCTAGTTTAGCGAGCTTGAAAAATTCCATGAGGTTGTTTCTTTTCAGAGAGAGGTCTCGATTCCACCAGAGTGGCTTGGACTTCTTCCTTGCTTTAGAGGGTGGGCATGCTGTGTGGTATGCCTCTAGTAGTTCCGTAGATAGGGTCTGTAGGGACTTTTCTATATCCTCCGCTGATTTTACTGAACCCGGGCTCTCGAGTTTCGAAGTGACTGTCTTTCTAAACTTCTCCCAGTTTGTGTTCCGGGGGTTTCTATAGACTATAACTTTGGGAGTGTATTCAAACTCGCACTTGAATTGAATGTACCTGTGGTCTGAGAAGAAAGGTCTTTCAAGGACCCTCCATCCAGATATGTAGGTACTATTTCTCGTTACGACAGTTAGATATAGCACGTTTTACGAGGTTGGACCCACGTAAGTGTATTCCTCTCCCACGTTTGCTACATCTATGTTAGTTGATAATATATAGTCTAAGAGTGACTCACCTCGGTCGTTGATGTCGGGGCTTCCCCAAACACTGTGGTGGGCATTAGCGTCCGTACCAACGATCAGCTGGTAGTCTTTGGAGTCGGCTTTTTCCACCAGACTCATTAGTTCTTCAGGTGGTGCAGACCTGTCGTGTGCCATGTAGCCGGATGCTATCAGAAGGCGCTTCTTCTCACTTTCCAGCATAACTACTGTCAGGTCGTCTATGCTGTAATGAGACATAAGGTAAGCGTGGATTCCTTTCCGTACTAATACGGCACTTCTATTCCTGCTTACCGGTGTTTGGTAGAATGAGCTGTAATTTGAGAGCTTTAGTCCAGCCACCGAATTGCCAGATGCAATCCAGGGCTCCTGGACCAAAGCTATGTCAGCGGGCCCTTGCTCCTTGGCAATGTAGAGCTCCGCTGATGCTGTCTTATCTTATGCAAGTTGAGCTGCAGCACACACAGTGTCATGAGCAGCTGGCTCCCCTGCACTTGGCGGGTTGACTATATGGGTCAGATCACCATCCTCTTCTTCCAACATGTCGTCCAGCGCCATACCCTGACGATCTCTACAATGGTATCCAGACCGAGTTCTATCTCCATTTCGACTGCCTGCAGGGTGTGAGCGTCCTTGTCGCCGGGCTGACGCTTTCTGAGGCGCAGGTAGACACTCCCCATGCCCCACGCCATTTTCCCGTATTTGGGATATAGTTGGTTTTCGCTGCTTTGTTTATCTGGAGGATCACATGCTGGCCCCCCTCGTTGGGTAGTGGGCTACCAGCATGCAATACCTTCCAGTCAGCGGTCGGTATTTCAGGGTTCTGTCGCTGAAGGAGCTTCCGAGTCTGCCTCGACAACGGAATCTGCGCATCTCATCCTACAGCGGAGGGTTGTAGCAGTAGTGGTATTAAAGCTGACGTGACCTGCTTCCGTCACGTCAGAGGTGTGACCGCTGGCGACACGTAGAGAGGATTACTCCTCCCCGGTGGTAGCAGTCACGCTTCCCACCGACGTTTGGGTTCACATCCCAACCTGTGCTTGACCATTGTCCTCTTCCATGTTCGGCCCGAAGGTCCATACGTGGTTAATATTTTTCACCACCCCCTAGCGTTTTAGGCCTACCCGCCAGGCACCTTTTGCCATAGCCCTGACCCCGCTCCCCCGACTCGATCATGCGCCACGCGCGACTAAACGTCTGTCGCGGAATCTTAAAGAGACTCTCTGTAAAGTTGTACCCTACCATTCAGCTCTAGGCGATAAAATCAGCAGCAAGTTCATTCAAGAAAAGCACCAAAGTGGCCGAGCTTTTCCTCGATGCTTACATTTCAAATTTCGTAATGAAAATTATGTTGGGTTTCCCAGCCTGATATTCAGTCAATATAAAATAAGTCATAGCCAGTGGTGCAGCAGTAAATTAAATGCCATTTATTGTTTGCTATTTTGTACTGCCCACTGCATCTCATTGTACCTCTCGACTTAAGTTCCTGCACGGCAGCAGCCTATACAACGCTCTTCAGGATCTCAGCTTCATCTCATCACATCCAAGTTCGCCCATCAGCTTCAGCTTAGGAGAACTCAATCGCCTGCACTGGTATCTGGGCTCGGCGATACCAGCGTGGCTACGGAGGGATCCACTGTTAACATTTGAATGCATTCTCGCACAGCTGACTATACAACTACGCTTACTGCTCTTATAGCTTCAACGATCACCGATTGTCAACCAAGTCTGACAGTCAATGTAGCCGATTGGAATATTCCATCAAATATTCAGCTTGCTGATCCTGCATTTTTCAATCCTCAACGAGTGGGTCTCCTCATTGATGCTAGCATGTTCTATGATCTCCTCTGCGTAGGGCAAATAAAACTCACCGATGATCTGCCTCTTCTGCAGAAGACCCGGCTTTGATGGGTCGTGTCTGGAGGTTGTTCTCGTTAAAATGAGTCGTCTTTAATGGTGGCTCATGCTCCGGCCGTTGTTGCTGAGGATAGTAATCCAGATGAGCAACTTGAAGTGCTTCTTCGGAGGTTTTGGGAGGTTGAGAATTGCATCGAACCAATAGTAAAATTTACCAAGGAAGAGCTGGATTGTGAAGCGCATTTTGTTAAGCATGTCCGTCGATTAGAAAGTGGCGATTATTGTGTTCGGCTGCCAGCTAAATATAGTTTGGATCTCCTGGGAGAATCTTACAATCAAGTGCGTCGCAGATTCCTCTCCCTTGAGCGGAAGTTAAATCGCCGCCCTGAGGTGAAGGCTCAGTATGCTGCCTTCATAAATGAGTATCTTGACATAGGTCATATGTCTCCTGTTCCTGCCCAGTCAATCAGCAACTGGCGATATTTTCTACTTCACCATTGCATCATGAAAGAATATAGTTCTACGACCAAGCTTCGGGTCTTTTTGATGGATCCGCTTCTACTTCATCTGGCTATTCCTTGAATGATGTTTTAATGGCTGGCCCCGTAATACAACCTAAACTTTCATATTATTGCTCGATTTCGTTCATACGCAGTTGCGATTACGGGAAATATCTGTAAGATGTATCGGTGTGTACGGGTCTCACCCGAGGACAGCAACTTGCAGTATATTCTGTGGAGAAATTCCACGCAAGATGAGTTGCGCGTGTTTCAACTGGACACCGTTACTTTTGGGACGAAGCCTGCCTCCTATTTATCTGTGCGAGCGATGCACCAGTTGGCAACCGACGAGCAGGTAAATTTTCCAGTTGGAGCTGAAGTTCTTCGCCGTGACTTCTACGTGGATGATAAAATATCTGGCGCCAGATCACAGGAAGAGGCCATCCGCATTTGTGAAAAAACTGTCTAGGGGTCAGTTCAGATTGAGGAAATGGTGTTCCAACGTGCGTGCTGTGCTTGATGGAATCTTCCAGGAATCTCATTCGAAGGTAGACATTAGCAGTGATGTCTCCACACCATTCAAACCAGCTCTAAAACCAGCTACTGAAACTCATTGGAAGTTAGACATAAGCACTGATGTCCCCTCACCATTCGAACCATCTCCAGAACTGGCTACTGATCAATATATGTTCGTATTTTTGAGCCATCCATTATCGTCACGTCTCTGCAGAAGCTCAGTTTCTGATTTGTTATTGATATTGGGGGAGTGGAGCTCCAATCAAGACGGACAACTTCTACAGTACCACTGACCGCTCAGTTCGTCATTTGAATGAGCTGAGGAAACGTTTAGGCCACATCTTGGCCCTGACTAATTATATATTTTTAGTTGCAATTACAGAGAGCCCTGCCTATCTGGATGTGCCCATTCGAGCTCGATTGAATGTCAACCGCCTCTCGCAGTATGCAGAGCATAACTTTACCAAGCTGTCTACCAATCGGTCAGATCTCAGGCAATGCGTTACCTACTGCTACCTACTACCTCTTCAGCGTATATGCAAGGTGAACTTGCATTGGGATGACAGCCTTGCTGCTGTGCTGGACTCCGCACGGAATCTCGTTTACGCTTCGTTGCTCATGTATTCCTTACTAGTTCTCGTTCCCAAAAATGATTGGGAAGATCATGGATGTTGCTGCGACGGCATCGAGGCTTGTTGTTCTGATAACTCAGTTATGTCAGACGGTCAGCGTTCAGCCAACCAAACAACGCGATGGGCTCTCCCGAGTGGACCGAACGAGTGCCCTATATCCGCCTGTAAACTGCAAACTACACTCATCGTTCGTAGAAGCCATCTAGTCAAAACTATCTCCAAATTTCGAGAGCTGTTGGAGCTAAGTCCATCCAAATGGAGCTACTCAGGAACATTTGGAATGAACGAGCTGAGGACGCGTTTGGGCCACATCGTGGCCGTTGCTAATGCAAATCTTTTATTCTCGATTTCAGAGTGTGAAGTCGAGTCAGATGACATATCGCCACCGCATTGTTTGAATGGCAGTTGCCTCCTTCGGCCGCTCAATCGCTCGTAAAAAGGCTAAAATCATCATCTGCATCATCTGGATTCGTAGCGCAGCCTGGCCTTCTAGCAAGCTGCTGCTAAACCCTTTCGAGTCTGTTGAAAGTCAGCCTTTCAACGGGGGGAGTATGTTGGGTTTTCCAGCCTGATATTTAGTCAATATAAATTAAGTCATAGCCAGTGGTGCAGCAGTAATTTAAATGCCTTTTATTTTTTGCTATTATGTACTGCCCACTGCATCTCATTGTACCTCTCGACTTAAGTTCCCGCACGGCAGCAGCCTATACATCGCTCTCTCGGATCATCGCCTTCTTCGTCGCTCCCTCGATCTTTCATTACCGCTCTTTCGGATCATCGTTCGCTTTCTTACATTAGGGCACGGGCAATTCGGCTCGCCTGCTCTTAATTTATTCTGAATTTATCACTCATATTGTCTGCACCTAGCATTCATATTGTCTGATCTTCGTGGCCATCAGACCGTCTTTAGTCATTATTAAATTGCATCGGTCTTTAATCGGGTTTTACGCAACTCGCATTTGCCGGTCTACATACTTATATACCAATAAACTACAGCTTCTATTAATTTATCCAATCGAACTTTATTTAAACAACACATCGCAATGGCTAGTGAAAAAGCTCACTAGCTCAACAAATACCAAATAATTAAATTAATTATAGTACGGAATATTTTATATTATTATGGTTAACAAAATTGAAATTTTATCTCAAGCAGTTTTAAGTGCTACCTTCCTTTTCGTCGGGTACGAATGGATCCATTCCTAGCTTTTAGTCTACTAAACGAAGCCTCTGTTAAAAGCTGATACATCTTTCAACAGCTTAAGTGGGGCAAGAAAATTAGTACCTGACCAAGTCCAGTTGTTAATTTCGCTGTCTAAATACTTAATTGTCATTAGGCATTATCTTCTATTTCGCACAATCTATTTAACTTTAGTACTCTGACGCATAAACCTCAAGTTTCGGTTGAAGAAAATCACGATTTTGCATTACTCTTGCTCTTTCTTGGGCCTTTAGTATCTTTTGAATAGAAATTATTAAAGCAATAAAAATATATATAATGAAATTCTTTGAGTTATTAAATCAAAAAAAAAGCTTCTGTATAATTTATGCAAAACAATAGGGCTGCAACCATAGGCACAAGCTATGTATATATGTATACATATACATATGTACATATGTTGTTACTGTGAAGCCAAAGTGTATATCGAGTTCGGGTCTAAATGCCTATTGAGCTCTTTGGGCTTGATGCCGTTATGCTAACGGACTTATAGCTTAGCAACACGACCTCGTGATAAACTCGAGTATGTAGTACGTAGCCCGCAGTTTTCATGAAGAGGCCCGTTGGCCCCGAAGGTCGGCTATGGATACCCAACCAAATAGCTTACTGCTACTGTTTATAATTTTTTTGCTCATGGACAAGAAATAATTTAGTATCCTTCCCTCCTAATAAGAAGGGCAAGAATGGAAAAACAAGGAAGGAGTACACTGGCAAGTTTTCTTGAAGGCGACAAAACAAAGATCTGTTCCCTATTTGAAAATATTGGAGAACGCTATGTTAAATACTATAATATTTCATTTATTGCATAATCTACAGTACAGTAAAATAACAGCTACATTAGCGGTAAGCGAAACCGCACCACTCCAAAAAACATGAAATTATGAAATCGTTCGGCTAAAAAACAACGAATATTATTATTTTGGGCTCAAGGTGCCAAAACTCTCCAATCTAGACTATCTCGAGTACCAACACCATAGGTCTTGCGAGCGACGTGCGTTGGAGAGAGGCAGTCTGCTTGCGAACGTCACCGATCACAGCTACTTACCGCTGTCTTAAATATCATTGCCTTTTACATCTTTGCTTTGGCTCTGGGATATTTCGGTCATATACATACATATATATTAACGGGGCCACAATACACATTCCTTATCCAAACGCTTAATATGAGCGTAAACTGCTTAATAGTTTTCGGTTAGTTTTTTGTCCACCTGTTTTGCAAAACTTCTTATAACTAAGATTTGGCTTCTCTATTACCCAATATCTGCAACAAACCTTCTCCAACATTAACTTAAAACATCTCTTTTTATTAAAGAACAATATTAAATGCACGCTTTCTTATATGAGGAGTGTTAGGTCTGAGGTGCTGTTATGCGCACGGTAGCTTCATCAACATCTTCGACTATTCGAAATGTCATCTGTTCAGAGCAGCAGCCGTCAATAGCTTTTAAGACTTTTATCTTAAGACAATTATCTTTTCGTATAGCTCTTATCTATATGCTCTTATGTTACAGCTCATATAGCTTACACTCTTAGTTCATACACGCACACATCCATTTTTTTGTTTCTTGCTACTTATAATGCAATGCTTCGCTCACTTGTTACACAGTCAGTCAAACGTTCGTCAAAATGCAGAATCTAGGCTAAGCAGATTTATCATCTAAGGCGTGCCTAACAAAATAATCAGTAAGAGCGCTACAATGGTTCTTTTCTTTTGTATACCAACAATTTGTACAGACACCACAAACTCGAAGTTCATAGCAACGGTCTGTTGTATTTGTGCTAAAAACACCGACCTAATTCGGCATTCGATTTAGCAATCTTGCAGATACGGTAATTTTCCATGATTTTACGTTTTTAATTTTCTTGGATCATACAAATTGTGTATGCCACAGATTTTCGTCTTTTTCGGATACAAGATCTGGCTGCTTTTACTTTTAAAGTCTCTGCGATCTAGGCGCAAATGAGAACGGTCAGACTCACGGACAGACAGACATGACTATATCGCCCGAATATACTTTATACTTTATAGGGTCGGAAACATTTCCTTCTGGGTATTACATACATCCACTAACCCTATAAACCGAGTGCCGGTTTTACAAATCGGGCAGAGGAATATATGGCTGGGCAGATTTGGCTAAAATTTTGTTTACTGATTTCGTGCCAAATTTTTTTCTTTGTTCATATTTTAACAGGAGGTTTTTACGAACCGCCAAATATCGCAAAAGAATTGATTTTTATAGATCTTACCATCTGGTGGTCATAATCTAATTCGTTGCCGATGCCTGCAGATCCAGAGCCATAGAAGTAGTGAGGAATCGAGGCCATCCCGTTACGTGAGAGGATGGAGCAGGCCTCGCTCCAAGAGCAGGGGAACAGCGGAATTGGGCCAGCGGGGGGCCGAAAAGCCGAGGAGATCACATGTAGGCCATGTAGATCCCATGTAGGCCATGTAAGCCATGGAGGCCATGTGGGCTATTTAGGCCATGGGGATATTTATGCCATGTAGGCCGATCCCGATGCGGAAGGCGTGGGAAGACGAAGCGGCCGATGGAAAAATACCAAGGGAAAGGAACCGTTGCGGATGGGCAGCGACGCGGTCACTGGGCCACAGGGAGCCTATAAGAGGAGGTCCGCGGCAGTCAAGAGGGACAGCCAAATGCGGGAACCAAGAGCGTCACCAAGCGAAGAGTTGGTACAAGAGTGTGAACCAGAGTTAGTGAAACCAGGAGGAGCAATGACTAAGAAAACTCAGTACAAGTGTGTGAACCAGTGTTAGTGAAACCAGGAGGAGCAACGACTACAAGGGTCGACAACGGAGAAGTGCACGGCAGGTAACACCAACAGACTCACCGCGTAAAGGTGAGACCAGTGGCCAGGTGAACGCATTGTGTGCGGAGCTGTGCGAGTGGCGGACGGGGCGGTAGCCAAGTCAGAACCCCCACAGCCGTTGCCTAACGGAGCTACACCTGAGGTCAACCTCAACAACGGTCGAGTCGGGTAGTGCGTCAAACAGCACATGGAGACATCCGCACTACGGTGAGAGGCCTCACGACCAGTCTTAATTAGAAATACCATAGCCGTAAGATAGACTTCAGATACTCAATAAAGAACCGCTATTCAGCCAAAATCCACCCAAGTGCAATACTTGCTTGTCGCCGAGGCAACAAATAAATTCGTTGCATCGACCCACCGACCGCTGAGCCAGCTCCGCTGAATCAGACGGACGAAAAACGGATCGTTACAAAGTCATTTGAGACATCTCATTAAAGACAGCTAAAAACAGAAGGCAAAAAAGTAAGAATAACCAAAATGTAAAAGAAAAAAATTACCAAATCAACAATGTGAAAAGCTTTTTCCAGAACCCTCTCAACATTTTCTCCATCGAAGAAACAATTAATAGAGTAATTTACTTGACTTATATACATATGTCTCCTATAAGACGATCAATCCTTAGATGACATTCGCGTAAGGCAATAAGTAATCAGAAGTGCGTAATAACCATCGCAAGACGAAGTAAATAAAAGCAGACGTGACCATCATGCACAGGCTCACGCTGCACAAAGTCCACCTCAAATTCGGCCAGTAGACTTAAATCGCTCTGCTTTCGAATACGTTACTGTTCTTTCACATTGGACAAGACTAAGATCAAGATGAGCTGACCGAAAAAGTTCAAAGAAATGTGCCGGTTTTGAATGCCGAGCAGAACGACGTGTATGATTTGGTTATGAAGGTTGTTGATGATGGAACGGGAGGAATTTATGTCAGGCAAACCATTCGTCATTTTTTGATTCTGCCAACTATTCGGTCAAAATCTAAAATTGCGTGGGCTGTTGCACCCTCTGGAACTTCTGTCACATTTTTGGAAGACAGTCAAACTGTACACTTCATCTTTAGGCTTTCGATAAATATTCCCATGGCCATCCAATGAGCACAATGACAAAATTTTTAGCAACTGCTAAATTAATGTGATAATGCAAAATGATTATTTGGGATGAATACACGATGACGCATAAAGGGAATTTGGAAGTAGTTGATCAACAGTTGAAAGCTATATGAGGTAATTAGGGACTATTTGGTGGGTAGGGCTATGATGTTGCCGTCAGGAGATTTTCATCAAACGCTTCCCAACATTCCGAAATCTATTGCTGCTGATGACCCTAATGCATGGTTGAAATCGTTAGCAAAAGAAAAGAATCAAGAAGATCGCTTTTGAAAGTTAATGAGAAAGAACGTAATCCGTACGAGACACGAACAGAATAAGCATCCAGATAAGTAGTATGGGAACTTGATGGTGCAGTCATTGCATATCAACGTCCTAAAGCAAAATCTCATGTTTCGTATTGAAGCAAAATAATTTGTACGCTACATATAAAAAGCATTTACATATACTTATGTATATGTAGGTGATCTAATTTAGTATATATTTTATTTTACATGAACAAGTTACAGACATATTTTTAAACCAAATATTGCTATTACACATTCATATATGTATACACGAAAAAAATTAATGTATACATATATCCATATAGACATAAATATAATAACGTATATATATGTACACATATAGTGGTCTTAATATGTAAATATTGTCTTTTTATGTATAAATGTAGATCACTATAAACGCTAATAACCCTTTATAAAAATGATAACTGATTCGTGAAAATGAATTTAAAGCATATTTTATTATTTTGGATGTTGACTATGTTAAGTTATGCCAACCAAATTTGTGAGGAAAAGTGTAATGATTTCAATGAATCTGCAACTAAAAGTATAATTCCTAAAAGAACCAGTAAATTTCTATTTGATACTATTTTTCGAATAAGTTCTGGTGTATCAAACGCTTTTGGAATTGATACAGAAGATGATGTTGAGTATACCGAAAATACAAGCCTTAAAAATTGCGACTGTGGTAAGTAGTCTTCAGTACCTGCATGAACAATTTTAAAATGGGACCCAAACAAATTTCAGTACATTTGTATAAATTTAAAGAAGTTAAAAAATGTTAAACTAAATAATAATAAATTTGTTAGAATTTAATTTCATGTTTGGGTTGTAATTTTTTTTATGTTACTTTTAAAAAAAAACCCCAGTCACATGATGAAAATTACATTCTTATGACATGTACAATGTATGTACATATATTCATCATTATAGATAAATATTTTACTCAATGCGATACAAAATGTAAAACAATTATTATTATTATAATATATTATATTATTCAGATAACTGTCATACGAACGATCAGTCCTCGATGTCACCAAAGTCAGCCAACATTTTTTGTTATACCTTGGAACATAGTACATATTAGCAAAGCTCATAGGGACCCGAAGCCGACCCCAACCAATCATGCTATGTAGGAATGTTAATATAATAATGGTGTTCATTGGTATCGGTAAAGTAATAGAATAGGTTCAAAATAGGTTTCTGGTTTGATATTAACGACTTTAATAATTTGACTGCGAAATACAACTGATACACTACTTTATACGGCCGCCGTCAACTGAATGTGGAAAGCGCACTCTCCGGCGTCGGCTAGCTCTCTCTGACGACCGCTCTCGTGATTGGCTCTCTCGCTATCGGGATAGGCGACGCTAGCTAACAGATAGACCAGCATCTTATGAATGTGAAATTTTATCGCTTTTTGCACGGCGTTGTTGGACGTGAATGCAACGCCTCTGTAGTTGATTCAAATACGTTGGATCACTCGCTCAGCTTCTTGATCACCTCTTCGTAGCCTCTAGACTTCGTTGGAAACAACCAGACTAACTTCGAAAATCTATCAACTACTGCCATAACAAACTTTTACTATTTCAACGTCGCATCCATCAGACCCAAGTGATCGAAATGCACTGTATGGAGTGGTATCGCCCTTGTTGATACTTGATAGATAGACTTTCTTGCTTTCCCGTTTTTCTGCTGTGAATTATACAATATATACAATTAAATATCTTGCCAAAAATAATCAGACCCAAAGACCCAAAAACGCCTGGACGGCCTTAACGTTTTTCGGCGTAGCAAAGTGCTTTACTGCTGAACATTTTTCTCCTCTTGACCAGATTTGGCCATTTTCGATACTGTGATCCAAAAACGTAATACGCCTCTGCAAAAAACTACATTTTTTCCACTTGATCCTCAATCCATACGAAGCTGCTTTCTCTAGAACTTTCTTTGTTTTGGACATGCATTCCTTAATGTCGTTGGCATATATAATAATGTCATCCATATAAAGTTGCATAACGTCTTTATTAATCAGCGGCTGGAAAATATGATTCACGAACCTGATGAAAGCTGCTGGAGAATCCAAACACTTCCATCCAAACTTTTCCATCACAAGTAACAAACGCATTATAAGCTTTGCTATCATCTTCCACAAGAACATGAAAAAACCCATTTTCCAAACCCATAATAGTAAAAAAAAGTTTCTGCTAAGTTAAGTTAAGTTAAGTTTCTCTAGAACTTTATCTATAATTGGAACGGGAAAATGATCCCTTAACACCATGAGTTTAGCTTCTGATAGTCAACGCAGACTCTCAACGCTACGTGAGATGTTGATTTGCGTACAATACCTTGATCGAGCCACTCCTTTGTTTCTTGACAGCTTCTGCTTCATCTTCAGAGAAACGGCTTGGCGACTGGCAAAAAGGTTTAACTACTCCATCTGGAATGATTTCATCTCTATTGGGCATACTACGGGCACTTCGGCGGACTTATAACTGTTTTCCACTAGCTGCTCAATGTTTTTCTAATATTGAGGTAGGGCCACAAAATTTGCTGGAGTTTCGATCACATTATAAACCATTTTATACTTCTCTTCCGGCTTTTTCTGCTGTTCTAGGCTTAGAAACGAGACTCCGTTCGCATCCGCCACAAGCGTAAACTTATTTGTGCTCGGTTCGCAGCTGATCTACTTCTAAAAACCAAATGGCTTTGTGTTTTTGTTTTCAAGGCCCGTTGATGCACTCTCAAGCATTTCCACATCGTTTGATTTTTTTGAATACGCTTACTTTGACCAGGGTCACATCGGATCCAGTGTCAACTAGGCACTGCACTGCGAGTCCGTTTACGAGAACTGTCTTAAAGCGACTGCGATCCATGCATATACGGGAGATATGTCCACTTTCGTTGCAACTAAAGCATTTGGTATCGTAATATTTGGCATTTGGTATTTAATAATATTATTTTTCCAATTCAGCTACCAGCGTTTTATTTTTATATACATTGTTTTTTTCACTGCTGACTTTTCCGTGAACTAGTTCGTAAATAGCATACTATTCCTTTAACGCTTTATACGACTGGCACCGATACATCGCAATTTTGAACTCGTTTTTGATTTGCTATTTTCACGATAAACGATTTCACATGTTACGATTCTGCAACGATTGGTAAATATTCGTACTATTCGTATGGCTCTCGAATTCGAAAAATAGCTTCGCCGCGCCACACATCTTGGCTCTGTCTTGAATATATTTTTGCTTTTTTGATATTTTGTAAGCCTCCGTAATATTCTCAAAAATTTCAAACCACTTATGCACGAGGATAGAGTATCCATCAAAGTCAATCAAGATCTTTCCGAAATTATCCGCCGATGTTTTCACTTGATTATCTCTGCGTTCATCCACTTCAATATTGAGGATTAACAGCTGCATCATTCTCTGCTTGTTGGCGTTCATGTTTGCAACGCTTTCACCTGCCATGGTTTCGTTTTGTCTCAATACAATTTCTCACTCTCTCCGAATTCGACAAACCTTTGTCCAGCAGCAACAAGCTTTCGTTTTCATTGTTCTCTGCCTCTACTTATTTATCTTTGCCGGTGTACGTCTGGTTCTTGTCATCTTTCTTTTCGTTATCCGTTCTATGACCGGATTGTTTTCTTTCGTTCCTTCTGTGGCTATTCCGTTCCGTGTGTGCTTATGATCGTATTTATTGCGCCCCGGCACAAAACCAAAAACAACCGTAATGTTGTTTGAATTCGTGTCTCTTTCACTCTGTTTTCCGTTCTTCGTGTTTATATACACGACGCAACAAACCAACGACAACCGAATTTCACAACGACTGTTTCGCTATTTGCACCAATTTCTGTAATTTCACGACTGTTAGAATACATAACCGTACAACTTCTGTTGAAATTACAATACCACGCACTACTTTAGACAACTGATATTGTTTCAGTTTTTATCCGTGCATTCAAGACTGGACGAGACCCCAAATGAAGAAATGTTAGTAGTAATAGAATAGATTCAAAATAGGTTTCTGGTTTGATTAGAAGGACTTTAATAATACGACACTTACGTCGTACAACGACATACACTACTTTGTACGGCGGCTGTCAACTGAATGGGGTGAGCGCTCTTTCAGCCGTCGGTTGGCTCTTTCTGACGAACGCTCAGACCAGTCTCTTCTTACATACCATGCTATATAAGTGCTATATATATTTTCTCTAAGGTCCCCAATTCATCGTTTTGTCGTTAGTACGCAAACCAACAATCCTACTATTTGCATTCCATGTCTATTGCGCACAACTAAACATGCATTCTGGGCATTTAATTTATCTTGTGTTGGTTCTCTTATTGCTTTTTTCTACTCATACACAGCCACTCCAGTAACTTTATCCCACTATGGGGTCGTGATGCTAAATACACCGATACAATACAATCGATGGATGCAAGTTAAATACAACTAATTATAGGAAACTTAAGTTAAGTGCAAAATAGAAGCATTATCTCTGAAGAAAAATACCAAAGTTTTAAAAAATTCTTAAAAACAAAAATTAAATTAAGATCACATAAAGTAGTCAATGTTGCTTCCAAGATTTAAATTTATTGAATGTAAAAATAAATCTTGTATAAAACGATCTGCAATGGTAGCTTTATAATTCGATTTAAAAGTCATTAAGTATTAAATATTGTTGTTTATATCAAGTATTAAATATTGTTTTGTTATAAGTTTCCTGAAATTACAATTTTAACATATGTGTATACTAATGAACATATTACTGTTATAGATTGTGGCTTTTCAAATGAAGAAATAAGAATTGTTGGCGGGAAACCAACAGGTGTTAATCAATATCCATGGATGGCACGAATTATTTACGATGGAAAATTTCATTGCGGAGGATCGTTATTAACTAAGGATTATGTTCTATCTGCAGCTCATTGCGTGAAAAAATTGCGAAGATCAAAAATAAGAATAATATTTGGAGATCATGACCAGGAAATTACTTCTGAGTCACAGGCCATTCAACGTGCTGTAACAGCTGTAATAAAACATAAGAGCTTTGATCCTGATACATATAATAATGATATTGCACTATTAAGACTAAGGAAACCAATTGCATTTTCAAAAATTATAAAGCCAGTTTGTCTTCCTCGATACAATTATGATCCTGCAGGTATTTATTACTTCATTTATAAACTTTAACTATAATTTAAAATATTTAATAATAGTTAACTTAAGAATATAATCGGAGAATTAAAAAAACTATCAAAACTGACACTAATAGAAAGTGAATACTAGCAAAGTGAAGACAAGAAAGGAAGGGCGGTAATTTTTTGAGTTCATTACAGTACTAAGCGGGGAAGAACAACTCACCTGATACGAAACTGATCAATTATTTTGACATTGATATGCAATGACTGCATCATCAAATAGCCAATGAGCTGTTACGACCGGATCCTTACTTAAAGAACTAATGGTGCATTAAATAATTCGATCTACAAAAAGGAAAACAACGGTATAAAGTTTTTAGTGGATCTAAAGAAATGTTGAAGTTTATCCAGCTCAACAAACCAGGACTTTCTACGTCAGCCTTGATGAACTTGTGTACAGAAATGACACCAATAATGTTTTTACGATTAACTAAGATTGGAAGCTTTATTAAGAGCATTCTATTAGGGTAAGATGGCGATCTTACACCTGTATCCCAGAGCAAAAAGTAAAAAGTTGTTTTGGACTGATTCTATACGGTCCTGGTGTCCTTTGTACTAAGGGAATCATGCAAACTCTTTTAGGTTAGTTTGGTAAAAATATATCTATACTTCACTTATTTAATATTTGCTAGTTATATTTTATATGGCCCGCAAGGTTGACAGAATTTGGTTGTTCGTGAGGACTGATTAGCTACAAGAGACTGAATTTATTTTTTTTACAACTAATCTTAAAGCTGCCCTAGATTGGAAGATTTCACACCATAACGCTGAGTCAGCGCCTCGTAACCATTTGTCAGTTGGCTTTAAAGCCCGCGCATGTACGGGATCGGATTCCATCTCAGCACAGCTGCAGGCTGGGCATTTGCTAAATCGGATATCGATGAGCTGGAAAGTGCTGACACTTTCGGCTTTTGTGGTCGGTCTTTGGTCTACCAGCCAAGGCACACGTAAGGTTAGGTAAAAGTGTCTTGCAACGTTTACAATCTGTATGGGAAATACTGTGCACATTTCTGAAATGACTGCTATGAAGGGCGAGCCCAAGTATTGCAGCCTCTTATGCTGAGAGATGAACAGGAGCAAAACAAGTGCTCTACCGTCTCCTCCTCTTCCACGTATTAGCGAATGCCCCGTGAATGCGCGTATGACTTCGTCTTCGCCTTCTTCTGCCAAGCTTGCATAGCTCAGAGGTCCCTTGGGACTATGTGACTATGACTGGGCTATGTGTGGGAGTATGAGTGGGCTATGCGCTGTGGTGCATTGGTCGATAGGGCTTAATAGAGTTTGAAAGGGCTGGCCACAATACTGTAACCCCGTAGAGTAGTATTGGTCTAACTATTGCTAGATATATCCATTGGACTATGCTTGAGTTCACGCTTCACTTTAAACCAAGAGCTTTTTTGCATGGATAGAGGGCTGACGTGGCATTCTTCACTCTGTCATTTGTGTTTACGTTCCAATAAAGCTTCTTGTCAATTAGCAATCATAAGTAACTGTCACTGTCGCTGAAGAAGAGCCTGCATTTATTGTGTTTATTTTATGCCACAAGTTCCGTTCTTGTCGGATTATGATGCTTTACGAGAATTGGTGTAAAAAACATCCGTATATAAATCTCCTTGAAAGCCTTCAATGATTTAACAGGTGAATTCTAATGCATTTGAGGTAGTTCACCGCTGCCTTATAAATCCATGCTGAGCAAAAATATTTGCAAATTGCATTGATGTCAGAGGTGCGGAGATAACATTATATAATTTTCTCTTTAGGAGTATCAGAAAACTTAGCTATGCACACCTCTATAGTTATTCGCGGCAGACTTGCTACCTTTCTAGTTGAGACGGCCTCTTCTAGATGGGGGGAGCATGAAGAATTAATGTATAGGGTAAATAGTTTCAGGACCCCACAAAGAGCCTCGGCTTAGTATCTCAATGCACAGCCGCGAGCTCCGTACCCGGTGGTACCCGGTGGACCCGGTGAAAACAACAGCTTAACGGGCTGAGTACGGCCGATCCCAGGTCTAATGGGAAACGAAAACAGGATACAAGAATGAAAATATGTGTCAGGTAATTGTAAAAAATGTTTGTCCCTTTTATAAAATCAGTGCACAAGTACAATTAAAATCCCTAATGAGGTTATTAAGCAAGCACGTTCAAATAGCCTACTCGACCGATCAAATACAGTTGGTGCCATATCGAGCTTCACTTTGAAAGTAGGATGGTAGACGTCTTCGAGTATAGTAAGAGAAAGGGCTCAAGTTAACAACACATGATCGGATCCAAGGTATGTTTAGTATACCTTGATCGGATCCAATACAAAGCGCAGAGTCAAGGTTGATTTGGGATAGGGTCAGGTCAATCAAGCTGCCAACAAAATCTACCCGTTACATGGGCACTAGTTTGTACGACTGGGTTACCGAAGACCAAATAGTAAGTTGAAGTCACTAAAAACTATAATATGATCCTTATCTGGTAGCAAGGAAAAACAGTTTGTGTGGTAGACAGGTGCAGCTCATATATTAAGATATCTGAGGACAGTGGAACATACGAGAAAAAATCGTACTAGCGTGGTACTCGACTAAATATCGCATAAAAACGTGCGGTTTAGGAACATCAAAAATGGATGGTGGAACAAACTGAGAAATAGCGGAATGGCAAAGCCTTATACCCGTTTTACATTAGGGCGCATCATTGGATTTTTCCGTTAAATGAAACATGTGAAAATGATGCCAAAGGGACCCCTCTAGATAGAAGAAGACAATGATGCGGCCGCATTATACAAAATTCTGCGCATCATTCGCAAGTGTTAGCGTTTTCTGTAGAGTATTTTTACAAAATACTGAAATTATTCGGGGTTTCGACGCGGTATCGGGGTATTTTTGTCGAATCAATCAATAAATTCAATTTAAAGTTGAGCGGCCAAACCATTCCTGAATATTTCAATTAAAATAAGTCAGATTGTAAGCAACAAAATGGTAACACAAAGACTTGCAAGGCCTTTTGGGGCGAGCTGATTCCAACTTTAAAAGTGACATTCGAAAATTAATGTCAGCAGTACGTAATTTTCGCTCGAGCTAACAATAGCTGACAACATTTTTCCGCTCCCTCGACAATGATGCGGTAGTGTAAAAAGGCTATTACTTACCATCCCCAAAATGGATGGTGGTCATCTGAGAGAACATGCTATTAGCCAACATATAACAGTTTTTTTTTTTCTTACAAAAATACCAAACATCTGTCTTTGTAACTGATTTTCACGGTAAAATGGCATTTGGGATGGCACCGAACGGAATTTACGTGCAAAATTCGGCATACGATTGTATGGTCAAACGGCTACAACTTGGCGTTTATCCATACATTCTTATAAGCGATACCTTTAACGACGCATAATCAATGGGCCTACCTAAACATTTCAGGCGAAAAAATATTTTTGTTTGCACTTTTCCTGAGTTTTTAAAATACAAATTTCGGGAAAATTTACAGCAAATAATTATAATTATCAAAATTGAATTTGAAAGCCTAATATTTTCCTGACCGTCGGCTGAAACTACAGTGTCTGGGTTTGATTTAAAGCTATATTTCTCAGCTTATTAGAACTGCCAAATTGAATACAACCGACTTTCAGAGTACATATTGATTCAAAAGAATTATCGGTACTAGATCTAATCTTTGTTAAAAAACCTCTCAATCTCGGATGGAGCTGCCCCTTTTTATAGGTGGCAGTCATCATCATCCAATCAGAATTGAAGTTAATGAATCATTAAAAAAGCCTCAGAGGTTCCTACCCAAACCCAAACTATTAAAAAATATTCCAAACATTACTGTGGAGGGTGGAGTAGAAGAAATTTCACGAGCAATTATAAAAGAGATTAAAGCAGCGACATATGT
This sequence comes from Drosophila affinis, assembly GCA_037356375.1. Taxonomy (NCBI): domain Eukaryota; kingdom Metazoa; phylum Arthropoda; class Insecta; order Diptera; family Drosophilidae; genus Drosophila; species Drosophila affinis. The sequence continues at coordinate 23,443,358 of JAZHFB010000003.1, forward strand.
AATAGAAGAAAACAGGACGGCTAAGTTGTGGTGGAACGAAAAACTTGCTGAGTTATTCCGGGACTATTCTGAAGCTCAAAACAAAGCCAATCAAGAACCTTCCTTTGAAAACTACTGTTTAGGAGTAGACTTGAGAAGGAAATGGAAGAAATCAGTAAAAATAGCCAAAAGAGTAAATTTAGCAAGAAAGGTCCTGGAAATCAACATGCAGCCGATTACCAGATTAGCTTGGAGATTTCTTAAAAATCTCAAAAATTGTAATGAGGAGGTACTCACTGCCTTTGATCAAGACAACACTGTTAAATATCTAGAGTATCTTAGGGATCAAATACCGATTGAGGCAAGATATGACAAAGCAGTGCAAAAGGATGTGCTATATGAAAACCCTAATTTGGAAGTGTGAGACATTGATAGAATTTTAAATAGGGGTAAAAAAAACAGCTGGAGGACTGGATAGAATATCATATTATATTCTAGGAGCTCTCAACAGTCTTGCTAAGAAAATCTGGTCAGAAGTTTTAATGATCTCTTGTCTAAAGGATATTTTCCAAAAATGTGGAGAGAAATTAAAATTACACCCCTTCCAAAGAAGTTGAAAGACTTGACTGATTACAAGAATTTCAGACCGATCTCACTAATCTTTGTCATGGTAAAAACTGTCAATGCTGCCATATAGAAAATATGCATATCAGAAACATAAGTCTGCTTTAATGTGAAAGCTGTAATAATGGTAGTATTAGATATTAGCATCGCATATAACCGATAACCAATAATCTCAATACCCTCAAGCTTATCATGCGAAGTGAAGGTTTTCCATGTATTCTATTAGACTGGATTATTAACTTCATGAGTGTGAGATTTCTAAGAATGGGAGAGATACAATGGTAGAAGTTAATGGGGTCATTCCTCAAGGGTCGAGTCTGTCTCCAACAATGTTCAACATATACACAAAAAGGTTACATCAAATTAATGACTTCAAATCGCAAGTTATTCAGTTTGCGGATGATTTTGTGATCATGTGATGACAACTTCAGAGCAGCTGAGATTAATATGGAAAGAAAATTAAGAGACTTCTATTTACAATGCCTGAATCTTGGACTTAGTTTTAATCCATCCAAAACATCAGTTATGACCATAGGTAGAGGAAAGCAAAGTGAATCTAACATAACAATTGAAAATCACGAACTAGTTGTTAAAATAGAAATTACTTTCTTAGGCAGAATATTTAATTCAAATTTGCCCAATGCAAGACATATTAAGAAGTTGAAAGAAGATGCAAAAAAAAAGTAATAATATTTTACAAGTTGCAACCACAATCTAATCGGGACTAAAGCCAAAAGTAGCTGTCAACATTTTTAAGTAATTTGTTAGATCTAAACAAGAATATGCTCTGACTAGTATTGCCAATATGGGAATTGGTGCTTGTAAAGACCTTAACATTGCTCAGGCAGGAGCTTTAAGGAGATGTGTAGGGGTTACACCGATGACCTCAAAGCATTAAATTTTTGTTTTGGCATATTACCACCGTATTGCAGAGCCATGTTTTTAACAACCAAGGAATTATTTAAAGTCATGACATACAATAGAGAATTCTTTGAGGAATTTCAAAGATCTAATGCCACTACGAGTTACTCGGAAATGATAAAAGAATTTCGACATTTCTTTGAAAATGCAAAAAACATGCAAAAAAATTGAATTTTGTCCAAAGATAGTAGTGAAATATAAATGTTTAAAGACAAATTAGCAGACGAAGAAATTAGGGCGTATTTTCTCGAGAAATTTAACACATATAAAAAGGAAGGTTGGCAACAGATAAATCAATTCTAAAAAACAAAATTGGTATTGGTATTATAAGAGGAATATATGATCAAAATTGATAAAAATCTATCCTGCTGTTTTAGAAGGTATGGCAATCGGTATTAAGTTTAGCACCAGTGAAGCTCCAAGAGAAATTAGAATTAAAATAGACAATAAGTGGAACGACGAGTACAAAAATCTAGTAAAATTAAATGAACCCTTTGCTAGTATCTTTCCGATTGTACCTAAAAAGCCATGGCATGTCAAATTAAACTGGAAAGCCAGGGACATAAAAGTTATTAATAGACTGATAACGGGATACACTGACGATAAAGAATATTTATTTAGCCTTAAGGCAGTGACCACAATCAAATGTGATAAATGTAATACGATTGAAAATGCTGAGCATTTAATTTTTGCCTGACAGAAGTATATTAAAATTAAAAAAAAATTGAGAATATATATACATCAAATGACAGTTGATCGTTTTTATACCCGGTACTCGAAGAGTATAGGGGTATATTAGATTTGTGGGGATAACGGTTGTGTGTAACGCACAGAAGGAAGCGTTTCCGACCCCATAAAGTATATATATTCTTGATCAGCATCAATAGCCGAGTCGATATAGCCATGTCTGTCTGTCCGTCCGTCCGTCCGTCCGTCCGTCCGTCTGTCCGTCTGTCCGTCTTCATTTGCGCCTATATCTCAGAGACTATTAAAGCTAGAGCAACCAAATTTTGTATCCAGTCTCCTTTGTGATCACACTACTCCAAATGTGTTGAAAAATTTCGCCCCACCCCTTTCCGCCCCCACAAAGAACGAAAGTCTGTGGCACACACAATTTTAAAGATACAAGAAAACTAAAAACGCAGATTCATAGAGAATGCCCATTTTTATCAGAGCGTTGAATCTGGATCAGATCGGATCATTATTATAGCTACAATAAAGAAAACCATTTCGAAAGTCATCATTCCCTCTCGCTCTCTCTCACACGCGGCCCCATCTGCTTTGCCGATTCGTATTTTTTGACGCCTAGTTCTCAGAGACTATAAGAGCTAGAGCAACCAAACTTTCTATCCAAGCTCCTGTGATACCAAACCAGCACGAGTTTGTTTTTAAATTTTGCCACGCCCCCTTCCGCCCCCACAAAGAACGAAAATCTGTGTAATCCACAATTTTTAAGATAAGAGAAAACCAAGAACGCAGAATCATGGAAAATTACCATATCTACCAGATTACCGAATCTGGATCAGATCGGATCAATATTATGGCCAGAAGAAACAAATTAAATTTCAGTGGCTACGCAACGCCTGCCAAGCGCTGACTCATGCCCTGTCTCTCTCTGTCGTAAACACTTGTACGTCTCAAATATGTATTTATACATGTCATGTAGAAATGTAGGCGCAGATATACAAAGCATAATTTAATTTAAATATTATTTTCGTCTCTTTTGAGAACATATAATAAATTTCATAAATCGTAGGCTCATAAATGTATGTATGTATATACTGACTAAGTAACGGGTATAAGGTAGAGCCGCGCCCTTTGCCGCGGCTCACAACGTTCCCTCTCGTTTCTTATATGCTCAGCTTCGTAACATAACCGAAAAGATTTTGCAGACACGATCTCGCTCTGAGCGGCTCTCTTTGTTTTGCTTTGAACCGGCTTTGGTCAAACGCTTTGCATTGACTCATTCGTGTGACGCTCTCAAATGAGTGTCGCGTAAAGAGTGATACGATTTTCGCTCACACAAAGACTCTCAGCAAAAGACAATTTGACTAAAAATCTGAACAGAAATGATCTTTGCCTTCGTGTGCATGTAAATACTTACATACATACATGCATAAATACATACAACATAAGGCAACAATCGCGTGTGTTTACATACGCATAAGACAATTTGCTTCATTTAACTCAAGCAAACGATCAGTGATTGACTTGAGCGAAACAAAAACAGAAATAACTGTCTCGCTCAGAGCGCGAGCGAGCTAAGCCAAACGCGACAAAACCAGTTTCTGTCTGAGTCTTTTTTATTTTTTGAGTGAAAGACACTTATTTGCAGACAACGAAAAATTATCAACAGTTATTTGCGAGCTCTGATATACATATATATACATATATTACAAAAATCAAGATATATAAATAATAATAATAATAAAAATATTTTAAAAAAAACCAAATTCAATTAATTTAAAAAAAATAGGACCATAAATAGAATGCCTCTACTGAAAAAAAAACATAACATACCCTTTTTGGTATTTAAAGACACAGAAAAAAAATACACTGGTCTCTACAGCATTAATGCTGTGACCAACCAAAATACCATCACTAGGTGGTAAAAAAAAAGAAACATAGGTTATGTAGAAGCACTACCTCTGAAAAAAAAACCGGAATTAAAATGATTTCAAAAAAAATTAAACCTTAATTATTTAAAATATGTTAAGTCTCCAAATATATCAGAAAATGTCATGTCGGGTCGACTAGTGTAATTTAAGCAAATTAAAAAGTCACTGCTTACCTTACCATCTTATATCATTGTTTTGATGCACAAGCTAGCCTTTCTCCAATTAATACTGGATTTATTCTTTACTTTTAGGTCGAATTGGAACTGTTGTTGGTTGGGGACGAACTTCTGAAGGAGGAGATTTGCCTTCCATTGTTAATCAAGTAAAAGTTCCGATTATGTCTGTTACAGAATGCAGAAATCAAAAATATAAAAGTACCCGAATTACCTCAACAATGTTGTGCGCTGGACGACCAAGCATGGACTCCTGTCAAGGCGATAGTGGAGGACCACTGCTATTATCTAATGGAGTTAAGTTTTTTATTGTCGGAATAGTTTCTTGGGGTGTCGGCTGTGGTCGCGAGGGATATCCGGGTGTTTATACACGAGTGAGCAAATTTATTCCATGGATTAAATCTAACTTAGAAAATACGTGCTTGTGTTCTTAGTTAATAGTTCTGTTATCCAAGTTGTATAAAAAAAAAGTATTTTGTAATTATTGATGATGTATGATAATTAAATATAATAATTATCATAATTCCTCATTATAAAACAGCGAAGCAAAACACAAAGTTGTTTAAAGCTCTTTTGATCTTAATTATTTCGCTATTCGAATGGCGAATTTAAAATTAAATTTAAATAACATATATATGTGGTTCTGGAAAAAGAACCGTATTTCAAAAGGCGTACAAAACTGAGTGCAATGCGAAAAATGAATGATTTGGCACCACTTTGACTATGTTGGTACGCAGTTTGAATGGACATGCTCCGCATGCAACGGTTGGATGACCCCAAGTTCCGGAAAAAATCAGTCTCTGGATTATCACGCCAGTTAACCAAGTCAATTCTAACACATCAAAACCAGTTTTAGAAATAAATCTGCACAAGCTAACAACACACATTGCTTGATGTTGGCAATGCTGGAAGAGACACGCAAAGCTGGAAAAAGGTACTTAGAAAAGAAATACATGGTGACGCAGAAAACATGCTTTGCCTCCAGAAGTGTCTTGAAGGAAAAGCTATGAGTTGGTGCGTGATAAGCTGCTACTGCGAGCATTAGCCCCAAAAGTGATCAACACCCTAAAAAACTTCTTTGGGCGACCGGAAAAATTCCTTAAACGGTGGATTAATAAAATTAGAAAAATCAAATTACACAAAGACAAATTGAAATCTTTTATAGACTTTGCATTGGTAGTACAAAGCATGTGCAACTTTGGAGGCCTTCAAATTAAAGTCACACCTTGACATTACTGTTGCGCGTATTCGTCCATAAATTGCCCACTAAACAAAAACTAAACTGGGCCATGCACCCTCGCAGTGACATCATCCCACTCATCACATCATTCAGCGATTGCTTATACAAGTCAGCCGAAACACCATCCATCCATTATACCTTCACTATGCTCAAAGGTCAGCACTGTCAAAACTCACGCGCAGGTTCGACATGGCAGTACCCCGTAAAAGCCAACAGACATTTCCTTGCATCACTGTACCTGTAATTGGAATGAAATCGACAAAGCGATGGTGCGGAATTACATAATGAGGGTTCAACTCATAGGGTCTTGTATCATCCATGAATGCTACGTATATTTCCTTAAGATTCGTATCACGATTTAAAGAATTTTCTAACTGCAAAAGAGTGGCATCGCAGGGCTTACTGACTCTCCAAGATGTGGACAACTTATCTTAGTGCTTAATTGTAGGACTTCGCCATTTATAGCTCATCCCAACTGGGTGTTGATTAAGCAGGGCAGTCCAGGGGTCAGCTATCTGAATGTTATCAGTAATCCTCCAATCTGAAGTTCTAATCCAATCTTCAGTTGTTGTAATCATTTGGCGAATTCCTCTGTTATAAAATCTACTTCCGAAAATGAGTCCAATAGCCCAAGTAGGTTTATGAACACCACAGCAGTGGAAGGAAGTAAACGACGAAATGATCAGCAAACTAACGAAACGGCAGTTGGCTGTTGAGAAGGCGACTCCTTACCGGGTAACCTTTATGGTGAGGCTGATTGCATGCCTTACATCGGGATTAAGAAATTTAAACAGATGGCATCTACTTTAACAAATTTAAAACGTTCGTCTATTGAAAGGCCTAAGTACGACGAACATGTTTCGAGTGTGTGATCGCTACCCTTGCAAGGTAAGCCACTAATTTTAGGTTGGAGAAGTTACAAAGGCTACAGATGGTTTTCAATAGGACGAGGATTGTCTGTTTTCTTTGACTAATTCAACCGACGGCTTCCGCGAACTATATTCCAAAAATTGGCAATGCCTACTAGAATTTTAAAGCACTGCTTCCATGCTGGCAATGAAACATAATCTTATTTACTGTCATAAGCTATCTTCGCGTCTCTGTCATCTTAAGATAAGATGATAACTGAATTTAATATTTCCTCATCTGAGCCGATAGAATATAAAAATTCCCGAAGAGCAGAGACAGTGTCTAATATTGATCGATGCGAAGTTGGGTCTGACCTTGCCATCAAGGTTGTAAAAGATGTTAGTAATATGGAACCGTAGAAGGTCAAGTTTTTGTGCTAAGAGAAAATGGATTACAGAGTCAAACGCTTTGACAGCCTTTAAGTATGAATGAGGTAAGCTCCAATAGATTAGTAGAAGTTGATCTCCGCCTTATAAATCTATGTTGAGCTGGAAATATATGTGATCTGCATAGGTGTTGTAGGTGCGGAGTTAAAATTTTCTCAAACCCTTTAGGAATAGCGGATAACTTAGATATACCTCGAGAGTTCTTTGCGTTAGACCTGCTACTATTCTAATGGAGTATAATTATAAAGGACTATTTCCATATCGGCGTGAAGCATGAAGAATTTATGGACAGGGTGATTAGTTTAAGCAACAGCCCACACAAAGACTTGGCACACATGAGAACACAGTCGAGAACTCTGTCAGGATCCGGTAAAAACACCGGCATAACTATTCGGAGATCATTAAGCAACAAGCTTTTATTTATCAAAGGACTGAAAATGCCGTTCCACCTCGGTAAACCGTATGAATACGGCTGGCCAGAGTATCTTTCCCGTGAATAGGTAGCTCGGAAGAAGCGGGCAAAAAAATTGGCAATTGCCTGATCCTTATCTTCCTGCTTATTAAGAGGGGATAGCGAAGATGAGTCTGCGGACGTTCTACGCTTACTGTTTACGAAGCTGTAGAATTGTTTAAGGTCATTAGAAATTTTTTATAAAGTCTTGATTTTTGGTTTTTTTTGACTGGATAGCTCCTTGGTAAGCCAAGGGGGATCAAAAAATGAGTTCAGTGCATCATAGAAAATGTTTGTGCCTATCGTAACATCAGTCCACAAATACAAAGCAGACAAATCAAAATCCCTAATGATGTTATTAAGATTCATATACTCGGGCTTTAGGAAGCAGCGGAAACTTTGAGATAGTCTACCCGACTGATCCAATACAGTTGATCCTATGTTGACCGACACTTCGAAAGTAGGATGGTATAATGAGCGGAGGGACTTGAGTTACCAACGCTATGGTCGAATCCGTTATAAAGCACAGATCAAGCAGTCGACCCAAGGAATTTTTGACATGGTTGACTTGAGACAGAGACAGGTTAATCAAGCCGTCAACAAAGCAGCATTGGAGCAGTGGTCTGATTAGCCTTAAACTCCTTCACTACCAAATTCCCCGGCCTTTGGCCGAACAAATGGTATTAAAATAAGTTTGGGGGACATTTATTTTAATGAATCTATCTCCCTGGCATAAGAGAAGTTAAACTTCTCCACCTTTAAATCAACTGCTTTTAGTTGCTTTGTATATAACTAAGTTGTAGTTGTAGTAAGTTGTAGATTCAGGGACTAACCGTGAGACAAAAACTTGTGTCTTTGGTGAGATCGCCATTGGCACCACAGTCCTATCACCTGTTATGGTAATACCCGGTGGTCTGGGACGTATATTCGCTGGTGGGTTCGGAATTGACGGGACAGCTATAAAATTTGCGGACTCTATATACACTGACTCTATTGAAGATTCTGGTTGCAAGCTCTCCGAGGTTATACATTCGGCCACCGAATTTTCATCATCAGCAGCTGTCTATATGTTTGGCGAATCGAACGAAATCAACTGCTACACTTTTGGAGTGGTCGGAGTCAGCTTATCAGCATCGGTTGGCCAAGAGACAGCTGGCACTTGCAAATCACGCGGAGTGACACTTTTGCGCCTGTGAGACTCATTTAGTAGTTGTAAGCCGACGGTCAGCTCTTTAAAGCCCCTCCGGGTCTGCGTCATGAGCATGACCATGTCTTTTTTAACCCCCCAATTTTGTGTGCACTACGCTTTCACAGAGCCAGCAGGGGATTCTCGGCTGATCATGGGTGATATTTTGCACAGACAACAGAGTATTACATTATGTATAAAAATTGCGTAATCATGTTCGAAAGCAGCGCGGTTTAAGTCTATTGTTCAAATTTGAAGTGGAACGTGAACGTTTCTCTTACAACGAACATTCTAATTACTTATTGCATGACGAATACACCCTCCAAGGTTTAATCTTCTTATAGCAGGCATTAGTCAGGCTAATAGCTGAATTCGTCGATGGAGAATATCTCAAGTTTGGCACTGTTTTCCGGCTATGACAATTGCCTCTTCGCCTACTATTGAACGGCTGAAGTTCCATAAATTAGGTACATACATATATTCCAGATCAGCATCAATAGCCGATTCGATATAGCCATGTGATATCACACTGTTTCATTTGTATTTAAAAATTTTGAATTTTTTTTAAAGAATTATAGTTTTTTTCCAGGTTTAGTTTTTTTTTAAAGAATTTTTTAAAACTTTGGTATTTTCTTCAGAGATAGTGCTTCTATTTTTCACATAACTTGAGTTTCCTATAACTAAATGTATTTAACTTAGCAGTTTTGAAAAGCTGCCAAGTTCAGCTATAAATCCGATCCAGACGCTTTGTAGCTGCAGCTTAAAGTCTGGAAAATATTAAGATTTCAAATTCAAATTTCAAAATTTTTTGCGGTATTTTGTCTCGAAATTTTGACTTTGAAAACTTAAGAAAAGTAAAAATAAATATCTATCTTACATATAAAAATGAATCGCAAAATGTGTTGGTAAGCGCATAACTCAACAACGCCTCGACCAATTTGGCCAAATCTTTTTTTAAAATGTTCGTTGAAGTTCAAGGATGGTTTTTACGGCTTTTTGTAACTAAAACGTAGTCAATGCTTCATTGTTAATTTCTTCACTGATTTGTATATTTGGATTTCCCATTCTATTCTGTATTTGATACAAAATATTATCAAAAAGTCAGTTGAATGAACTATTATTCATACCGCCTAATGATTCGGGAAAATGAAGAAAATCACATATTGAAATGTTGGCGATTATATCACAAATATGTTGTAGACATGTATGTTAAAATTGAAACGGAGAGATTAACATTCATCAGGTTGAATCAAACCAAACTCCGATCTGAAGAGTATATTCACCTTCGAGATGCGATTAATACTGATGGAAATGCACAGAATGTCGGTCGGATGACTATTGTTAGGATAGAAATCAAGCAGGAGTTATTCCCTGGGCAATCACCAATTGATCGTCATGATATTACAGCCAGAGTCTTTAGACAAAAGTTGAAATCTTTAATGGATTTCATCGTAAAACATAATGTGTTTGGTGAGACACGCTGCTGGATGTATTCTGTGGAGTGGCAGAAACGAGGATTGCCACATGCACACATTTTGATTTGGTTGGTTGAAAAGATAAGGCCAAATGAAGTTGATGCAGTGATATCAGCTGAAATCCCTAATGTACAAGTAGATCCTGGATTGCATGAGGTAGTTATAAAAAAATTATACGTGGTCCCTGTGGAACTCTTAATCAAAATTCACCGTGTATGATGGATGGTAAATGTTCAAAACGATATCCACGGACATTAATATCGGAAACAATTACTGGTAATGAGGGTTATCATTTGTATCGTCGCAGATCGACAGCAGACAATGGAAAATCAACAATTGTCAAATTAAATCAACAAGATATTGAAATAGATAATCGTTGGATTGTTCCATATTCACCCATTTTATCAAAGACATTCAAAGCACACTTCAACGTTGAATCTTGCCATTCAGTGAAATCTATTAAATACATTTGCAAATATGTAACCAAAGGGAGTGATATGGCTGTGATTGGAATTGGTGCAGAGAATTCCAATGCTGAAGTTACCCAATACCAAATGGTGCGCTATGTCAGTAGTAATGAAGCAGTTTGGCGAATGTTTTCTTTTCCTATTCATGAGAGACACCCTTCTGTTGTTCACTTAGCTGTGCATTTAGAAAATGGACAAAGAGTTTATTTTACAGCACAGAACGCAGTACAAAGAGCTGCTCACCCACCATCTACTACATTAACCAGTTTTTTTGAGACATGCCAAAACGATGATTTCGCACAAACATTGCTATATTCTGAAATGCCAAAATATTATACCTGGAATCAATCCTCAAGGAGATTTATACGACGGAAACAAGGAAAACCAGTTCCAGGATATACAGATGTATATTCCACCGATGCGATTGGCCGGACTTATTCAGTACATCCAAGCAATGATGAATGTTTTTATTTACGACTGCTATTAGTCAATGTATGTACGTGGCCCAACATCATTCCAACAGTTAAGAACTGTTGATGGTGAATTGTGTGGATCCTACAGAGAAGCCTGTGAACGTTTGCAATTGCTTGAAAATGACACTCATTGGGATCAAACTCTCAATGATGCCGTAATATCATCAAACGCTCATCAAATACGAACATTGTTTTCTATAATAATATCTACGTGCTTCCCATCAAACCCAATTGATTTGTGGATCAAGTACAAAAATTATATGTGTGATGATATTTTGTATCAAATACGGAATAGAATGGGAAATCCAAATATACAAATCAGTATGCAATGTTTTTTCCTTATTTCTTATCCGTGCAACAAGAATGTGTGCCACAGCGAAACGTGGCGGGGTAAAGCTAGTTATAAATATATATAAATTAAATTATTATAAAAAATTGCGAATTTAAAAAAGTTTAATTTTGGTACATATGTAATGTACATATACATATAGACAAAAATCAACAGTTGCAATTGCAGACGTGCCATTTCCCTGCGGAAATTTTCCTTCAAAAATGGATTCCAAGGTTATTCGCAATGTCCAAATGCGTTTCTTGGAAATTTGATCCAAATACTCCACAGTTGCTGCAAACATCGTCGCCAACTCCATACATTGCAGCGTTGTTATCTTATCTTGCTCTGCGACATAGAAAATCATTAACTCTTGGTAGTTAATATATTTAAAATGAAATAAAACAAAATTTATGTACACAAGCACGTGCCAACAGCCGAAACTCAATAACTCAACTTTGGCATAGTGTAAATCCAAATTCTGAGTTATTGAGTTACCTATCGATAAATGTGGTAGCTCACTGTAGTGTAAAAAGGCTATAAGAATCGATGGATGAGCGCCTAAGTTGCAGCCGTTTGACCGAACCGTCTATGCCGTTTGGTGCCACCCCAAATGCCTAGAGAATGACTAGAGAAACATACAGAAGTTTTTTGATATACGGAGAAATCTAGACAAACCCTAGGATCCTTTGGCTTTGTTAGAGATAGTAGAAATATGAGAGAATTTTTTTCTCTGCAACATGGAAAACACGTTCCAGCCAAAGGAGAGCAAGCTATTGCTCCGTCGCAAGTTCGAGTCACGTGCATGGATGCGTGACGAAGAGTTCTCCAAGTATTTCAACGACAAGATGGTATTGGCTTCGCGCATAACCATTGACAACGAGGAGCTGATCGACGGCGTCATTGAAGGCATCCCGGACGAGGGTTTACGCAGACAGGCCCACATGCAGTGCTTCGGTGCCCCGTATCAGTTACTCAGGGCGTTCGAAAAGGTGATGCTCCCAAAGAGGCCCAATCCAACAGGGGCAGCGAACACAGGAGGAGCAGCAGCAACCATCCGCTGCTATAACTACAACTCTCTAGGCCACATGGCAGGGGAGTGCCGCAAGCCTAGGCGCGAGAGAGGGGCATGCTACGGATGTGGCAGTATGAGCCACCAGGTGTCACACTGTGGCGAAAGAAAGAACAAGGTACATAATGAACATATACAAGCTTAAGATATACGTTAGCAACTACAATAACAAATGTTTGTCCTTAGATTGCCTCATCGACTCGGGGAGCCCAATAAGTTTTATTAAGTCATCAGGAAAAAAAAACATTTTTACAAAATTTTGAAATATCCAAATTTATCAGGAAAAGTAATTTTGGACGACAGCGTAAAAGTCGTGTAGACTAGTGTAACACTTCTCGACAAAAGTTAACTTTCTTCCCGCTGTGGTCCAAAATGAGTTGCTCTTTTAAATTAAGCTGAATTCAATTCTCATTAATGGGGCTGTTTTGTTTTTCCTCCAATATTGCCGACGCTTCGATCTGTTGTGCAAGGCTCGTAATTTATTGTGATATATTGTCGAATCGTTTCAACTTTGTGGAGATCCGATGTTCACACACGCGTATCTATACCTGAAGTAAATTGAAATGGAATAAATTTGGAAGACTATGACGAAGACAAAAAGTTCGTACAGCTTCTAAAACAGATAAAACATTTTTCCTCATCGAATTAATTTATTTGTCGAACTCTGTTAAACCACAGTCGATAAGATAATTACATTTTCAATTTTATTTGTTCAATTTTTACAAAATTCAGAGCACAAACTTGGTTGTTGTAGTTGTAAACTGTGTTGTCCATTCATGGTGGCCTGTGGGAATCGAGGCTTCACATCTGCAAAAAATCCTACTGTTCCCCGTAAATTTGCCGCATAAGAAAATGCTATTATGGGATAAGCATGCAGTGAGAGTGACAGAAATGAATATTTAGTTGGTTTTTCATTTTTACTAGGAGCATCGCTGCAGATATACTTTTTAGATACGATTTGGCTGGCTGTGTGTTAACAATAATTTTTCACAAACAATGCCTTAGTAAAACACTAATTTTGGCTTTTGTCACTAATGCTATCTCTCTCTCTTCGCAGCAAATAAATGCGTTGTTGATGCGGTGACATGTTTATATATTGAGCGTGGTCCTCTTTTTAAGGCTGCCCTGCATCTTTGTCCCAGGTTTACTTTTGCTTAAAGTTTAACAATTTTCAGTTAAACTGTAAGGGGAAAATTATCTGACATCTAATAATTTGGAGGCTAATGCTTCTCAACAAAATTCAAAATTCAGGCGCAAAAGGGTCACTCCGCGTGATCTGCAAGTGCCAGCTGTCCCTCGGCCAACCGAGGCTGGTAAGTTGACTCCGACCACTCCAAAAGTGCAGCAGTTGATTTCGTTCGCTACTCCAAAGGCAACGACAGCTGTTAGTGATGCAAATTCGGTTGCCAAATTTATCGCGTCGGAGAGCATGCAGCCAAAATCGTGCGTCCGTGTCCGTAATGTCTGCAAACTCATTAGCTGCCCCCTCGATTCCGACCCCACCAGTGAATATAAGTCCCGGACCACCGGGTATTATCATCACAGGTGATAGGCCTGTGGTACCAAGATTGGTGGGGATCCCACCAAAGAGACAAGTTTTTGTCTCGCGGCTAGCCCCTGACTCCACCATTAAAGATGTGACGGCTTATATTCAAAGCAAAATAAAAGCCGTTGATTTTAAGGTGGAAAAGTTTAACTTCTCTTATGCCAGGGAGATAGATTTTTTTTTAAAATAAGTGTCTCCCAAACTCACTTTAACACCATCAGTTCGGCCAAATTTTGGCAGGAGCATTTGGTGGTGAAGGAGTTTAAGGCAAAAAAGAAGACTAGGCCCCCAATAACTCTGCCAACAAATCAGACCAATGCGCCATCTTCGTCTTCCCGCTCTACCTCTATCCGTCCAAAAACTAGTAAATTCTCTCCTAGTGACCTATCAGAATGCTCGATACGATAGTGTCGCATTGGCATCCCACGTTATTGTGTTTACCGAAACTTTTGGCAGGTCGGTACACAACTTTTAGAAAGGACTCAAACTTTCCGTCGGAACTTTTCACAGTCCAGATACAGCAGGAACTGGAATTCCCGTGTGTAAAACTGATTCTTCGCGCATTCTCAGTCTTCATACCTTGCTCGTATATTCCACCTTCTTCGGATATCGCAATTTACGAGCAGCATTTGTCCGCCTTAACCGATATTTCTTTCTCTCTATCAGACAAAAATCATATGATATTTCTTGGACTAGGGATAATCTCAGCCACTATCTGCTGCATCTTCCACGGAAGGATTGCAGACTGCTAGTGGGCATACTAACAGGCCACTGCCTGGCTGCGTCGCATGCAACCAGGCTGAACATCACTAACAGTGACATCTGCAGGAAATGCAATGAGCCCGGGGCTGTCGAAACCCTGGAGCATCTCATCTGCCGGTGTCCGGCTCTCTTAAGGGCAAGGAGAATGTACCTGGGCGCACCGATGCTGGCATCACTGGAGGATGCCTCCAAGAGGTCGCCAGGGAAACTGCTTGCCTTTGCTAAAAACACCTCGATTCTGGGGGACTTTGGAACCTCAGAAACACCCTCGTAAAGTCCATACAAAGATCCGGATTACTAAGAGGCCCCGTAGAGGGCCGTCCGGGACAACCTAACCTAACCTAACCTTGGACTAGGAACGACTTGCCAGGAATTGTTTGGTCTTCGGTAAATGAGTCTAATAGCCTGGTACCCATGTCACGACACGACTTTGTTGACGGCTTGATTGACCTGTCTCTGTCTCAAGTTAACCATCTTACAAATTCCTTGGGTCGATTTCTTGATCTGCGCTTTGTAACGGATGCGACTTTGTCGTTGTTAACTCGAGTCCCCCGCTCACTATACCTGAAGATGCCTACCATCCCACTATCGAAGTGTCGCTCGACATAGGACCAACAGTCTTGGTGTTGTGCAAATTTATTAAACCTTAACGCTTCAAAATGTAAAGTAATGAGTTTTCATCGCTCCAGCACCTTTCTGGTTCCTTACACCCTTTGTGGTGGTTCTCTTGAGAGAAATACCCGGGTTGATGATCTTGGTGTTCTATTAGATCCAAAGTTATAGTTTTCAGAACACATTTCTATCACGGTGAATAAGGCCATGGGCGTGCTTGGGTATATAAAGAGGTGGTCAAAGGAATTTGACGACCCCTATATAAAAAAGACTCTCTACACCTCGCTGGCTCGCCAGATTTTAGAAAATGTCGCTTGTGTATGGTGCCCTCAGTACAACGTACATCGGGACCGTATAGAATCAGTTCAGAAAAACTCTTTACTTTTTGCTCTTCGCGGCCTCAACTGGGATGCAGACGTGAGATTGCCGTCTTACCCTTATAGATTGCTCTTAATAAACCTTCCAACCTTAGATAATCGTAGGAAAATGCTTGGTGTGATTTTTGTGCACAACTTGATCAAGGGTGACGTAGATAGCCATGACCTGTTAAGCCGCATAAACTTCACGATTCCTATTAGAAGCACGACGAATTATACACCATTGTTTCTTCTGCTTTGTAG
Organism: Drosophila affinis; assembly: GCA_037356375.1. Lineage (NCBI taxonomy): Eukaryota > Metazoa > Arthropoda > Insecta > Diptera > Drosophilidae > Drosophila > Drosophila affinis. Next base: position 23,459,200 of record JAZHFB010000003.1, read on the forward strand.
ATCGAATTACTCCTTGCATGAACCATTTAGGGTCCTATGCTCGGATTATAATTTCCTCTACTATATCATACATCATCATATATTTTTTTTGTAATTAGAAATTGCTTACTTCTTTTTGTCAGATTAGTTCTTTATTTCCTCGAACACTAGTCTAACAGTTATCGTTTCTGCATGTCGGTTCGGTTAACGAGTCGCGCGTTATGCGGCAGCGCCCCTCGGTCGGTTGGGCGAGAGGTGGGCTGCGTTCTTGCCTGGGATCCGCGCGTAAAAGTCATCGGCTGGTGTTTCTTGGGCCACTTGATGGTGCAGTTCTTGCATATCAACATCCTAAAGTAAAATGTAAAAAGGGTTTAACTTAAGTTTCTTATAACTGGTTGTATTGAACTGCAGTTCTGAAAAGCTGATAAATGCAACATTAAGTCCGGTCTAGACGAAAAGAAATTTTTTTCTGTTTTCAGTTTTTCCTTTAAGAATTTGTATGATCAGGTATTTTTTTCCAGAAGTAGTGCTTCTTTTTTCACATAACTTGAGTTTCAAATAACTGGTTGTATTGAACTTTCAGAAATGCAGTTCTGAAAAGTTGATAAATGCAACTTTAAATCCGGTCTAGACACTTTTTAGCTGCAGCCTAACTTCCGGAAGATATTAAAATCTTATATATAAAAATGAATCGCAAAATGTGTTGGTAAGCGCATAACTCAACAACGCCTCGACCAATTTGGCCAAATCTTTTTTTAAAATGTTCGTTGAAGTTCAAGGATGGTTTATTACGGCGAGAAAAATTAGAATTATTGCTGGAAAAACCCTAAAAATAGCCCTTTTCTTTTTCCCATACAAATGATTTGTAACTAAAACGTAGTCAATTTGAGCTTTATTGCTATGGTATAAAGTTCATATTAAATTACAAGCACTCACTGTTACATGTTCCTAACGTCAAAGGTCATATCTATCAAAACAATGTGCGTGTGTGCGTTGGAGCACAGAATACATAGTTGGAGGAGTTTAATGTCGCGTTCCGAAACTCGCGTTTCTTTTGTATTAGTTTCGGCACGCGAGATAAAATGCATCAGTTTCCCTGACCGCGCCCAATCGTCCAATGCATGACGCTTTTAACCAAGAATGCATCGAGAAAAACTGTATAATCTCAACGCTTTGAAAGAATTAATTCAAACAAATCTTCCACTGTTAAATGAACAACAGAAGTATGTATTTGAAACTCTTATAAAAGTAACAAATGATGAAACTGGAGGGATTTACTTCTTAGATGCACCTAGTGGTACAGGAAAACCTTTTTTGATTTCATTAATATTAGCAACAATTCGCTCACAAAATAAAATTGCACTTGCACTCGCTTCGTCGGGAATCGCAGCAACTTTGCTTGAAGGTGGTCGAACAGCCCATTCAGCACTAAAATTTCCATTAAATATGCAAAGCAATGAAACTCCAACCTGCAACGTTTCGAAGAACTCTGCAATGGCAAAGGTTTTGCAGCAATGTAAATTGATTTTTTGGGATGAATGCACGATGGCACATAAAAAATCTTTGGAGGCTTTAGACAGAACCTTAAAAGATCTACGGAGCAATAATACCCGATTTGGTGGTGCAATGATTTTATTAGCAGGAGATTTTCGTCAAACATTGCCAGTGATTCCACGATCAACGCCAGCTGATGAACTCAATGCATGTCTAAAGTCCTCCAATTTGTGGAAACATGTCAAAGTACTTCATTTAAGCAAGAATATGCGTGTCGTGTTGCAAAATGACCAATCTGGAAACATATTCTCTAAACAACTCATTGACATTGGTAAAGGCAAATTTCCTATAGACATGTTGACTGGCTGCATTAACTTTTCTCAAAGTTTTTGTCAGTTAACTCGATCAAAAGATGAACTTATTCAGAAGGTGTTTCCAGATGTTTCTCAAAATTACAGAAACCATGATTGGTTGAGCGAACGAGCTATACTGGCTGCAAAAAACATAGATGTAAATGAATTAAATTTCAAAATTCAAGAACAAATTACAGGCGAATTGAGGATATATAAATCAGTTGATTCGGCTACTAATCAAGATGATGTAGTCAACTATCCACCGGAATTTTTAAACTCACTGGATTTGCCAGGATTGCCACCTCACAATCTTCAATTAAAGGTTGTAACGGTGGTTATAATGTTGCGAAATATCAACCAACCGCGTCTTTGCAACGGTACACGGTTAGCGATAAAAAAATTACTAAACAATGTGATAGAAGCAACTATACTCAAAGGAAAGTATAAAGGAGAAGATGTTCTCATACCGCGCATCCCAATGATTCCGACTGATGTGCCATTTGAGTTTAAACGACTACAGTTTCCAGTGCGGCTTGCTTTTGCTATGACTATAAACAAGTCCCAGGGGCAATCATTAAGTGTTTGTGGTATTAATCTAGAAAACCCATGTTTCTCACATGGTCAATTGTATGTTGCCTGTTCCCGTGTTGGAAAACCATCAGATTTGTTTATCTATGCGCCAGGTAATCAAACAAAAAACATCGTATACCACAAAGCACTACAATGATAATAATAATAATTATGATTCACATGATTAACAATAAAGCGATTACTTACTTTTAAATCCTTATATATGTTTTATTTAATTATTTTTTATTCACAACGCCCTATCACCAGGGTGACGGTTCTGTTCAGGAGATTTTTTTTAAATACGTAGGCAAAAAAACTGGCACATTACAAATCTTTTTGACAGGACGAAGTCTGTCGGGTCAGCTAGTATTTTATATATTTTTATTTTAGTTTTAGATAGACACATTAATTGGGCGTCGTTTAAGGTATCGTTTTTAAAATTCGATGTATAAACGGCCAAGTTGCAGACGTTTAAAATCAGTTCAATTTTTTAGAAAATCACATTTATCCAATTGAAGTTTTGGATTTGACTCTTTGAGTTTTTCGAACACTTTTCTTAGAGATTCTAGGTGTTCCGTGAGAGATGTTGAATAGACAATGAAGTAATCAAATAGACAAGGAAATGTTTGTTAATAAGGTCTTTAACTGCGAAGTTAATGCAGCGTTGAAATTTTGCTGGGGCGTTTTTTAAGCCAATGGGATCCGGGTGTATTTGTAGTGGACATATTTAATTCAAAATGTCATTTTAGGATATGATTTAGGGTCCATTTTGATTTGATGGAAGCCTTTTGCTCAATCAATTGTAGTAAAGTATTGGCAATTTACAAGTTTTGTAATCATTTCGTCCATATTGCGGAAAAATATTGCTACTATTCTAAATGTACTAACTAAAATTGACTGCTAATCAGCTACTATTCGGCACGATCCATAAAGGACTGCAATTTGGAGAATGTTTTCGCGAATTATGCCTTGTTTTAACATTTCGTTAATTTATTTATTAACTTCTGTTTCGTATGCGAAAGGGTAGCTATATCGCTTTTTATTGGATTTCATGTTGTTGGAGTAGATCGCCTTAAGAGATAATTAAGAGAAAATAGTGTAGTCTCTCCAAGGCATCTTCGGGTGACCCGCAAGCTTATCTTTACGATCGACGACGGCGAATTGGGTTGCGTGCGGCCGACGGTGGTTCCCGGAAATGATGGTATGTGGACGGACTTCACTTGTCGAAGTACGCCCAAAGCCAGTGAACTCGTTTCGTAAATAAACATGCCTATTATTGAAAAGAAAAAACCGCATCTCAATTAATTTGGTTTGTTGGAATTTGTTTGAAATCTAAAAATGATTTTTCATTGGCGCCCGAGCAGGGACCTCGGTTTTTTAATTCGCATTCGATTGTTTCGCTCAGTGGTGGCTTGAGCATCACCGGTTGAATCTCGTTGTGTCTCAGTATATTGTTCGCTTGTTCGACCAAAACGATCAACTGCAGTGATATACATATGTGCGTGCGTGTGTATGTACTAACGGACATACACAGCTCAATTTCTGGCACCTTCCTTTTTATACCTTATTTGGCCAAATTACTGTGCATAAAGTGAAAGTTTCGCAGTTATACGTCTGTACAAACACATACATAAGTTCGGTAGAATTGTTCGAACGTACCTACGCCATACATACGTATACTCATGCTGACCACCACTTAATGTGCACAACCAAAGCGGCAACACATACATATTTAACAAGAAAGTTATATAAAACATATCCAAATACAATATAAATATAAATGGTGGTCTATCTATTGCATTTTAATAATACTGGTCGTGTGTTTGTGCAATCGCAAAGCGTCGCAATGTCTTTTCGGTTGTCCGCTTTCGACTTAACCGCTACGTAAAAAACGCGTACATAACTACATACGTACAGACATCTGCTTGCAATTGCACATACACGCAACGCTTGGTAAAGGTTCTGGGCACCAGCGGCTGATTTTTCGTGCGTTCGTTAACCTTGCTCGCTCTGTGCTTGCATCGGTTATATATTAGTTTGTGTGTGCGTACGCTCGCGCCACATTTACCGCTTGCTCTCTTCTTTTGGCATACCATTCAGGTCAGGCTTGGTTCGAGCGCCTGTATTACTTTCGTCTTGTGCGTGCGCTCGCGCTAAATTCTCTCACTTACTCTTTGATCCCCCGCACCCCGCATTCTACCCCTGCTGTCCACAAAGTGGCAGGAGCGAGCATCGGGCTGGCTTACTTTTGGTCGCTTGGACCGCTTTCGTTTTTTTGTTCACATATTGCGCCAGGGCGTGTGTGTGTTTGGGTAAGCAAGCTTGGTGTTTTTAGGTACATAGCTGCAGTTGCGTGTGCGAAGGTAGCTTGAAAAGTTTGTCGAACTTTGGGTACGGTATTGAAGGTAGTTCTTTTTTTTTCAGTTCAATTATGTCTGAGTCCGATAGGCCAAGTGTGGAACGGCCAACAGTACATAAAACAAATACCAAGTGACATTGTGTCAACAAAGGTTTGACAAAGTCAGTGCTGATATTGCGCGCGTGCAATCAGCCTTTAGATTAAAGCAAATTTTATCGGACAAAACCGAATTAGCGTGTCGCCTAGATATGTTAGAGGGTTATATCGATAAGGCTATGAACCTACAGGCGACATTTTGAGTCCAACCAATGAAAGTAGAGGGTCGTTGGAAGATCTGTGCATCGTCACTCTTTAGTGTTTATGAATGCAATCAAACCAAGATCCGACACACATATGCAGCATGACTGCTCAGTAAATCCACGGTTCGACACACACATGCAGCATGACTGCTCACTGAATTCGAGCCAGCGATCGCAGCTGCCGAAAATGCGTTTGCCGAAGTTTCGTGGCAAACATCCGGAACACAAAAATTTCATGTGCCTCATTCCAAAGCCTCATTGACGACGATGCTTCTTTGAAAAACGTAGAAAAATTTAATCACCTCGTATCGTGTTTGTCAGATGAAGCATTGGGTGTAGTAAAGCCATTTCAAATGACAGACTGTAATTATCCTAAGGCCCTTGCCAGTCTGAAGTCAGTGTACGACAATAAATAATAATAATAATTCTTCGATACTGTTACTCAGTTATTCGATTTGCCAACCATGACCAAGCCATCTGCATCGAGTTCAAGATCGATGATAGACACGGTGTCTGCGATATATTCATCGCTGTCGTCTGTAGGTGACGACAAAGATATTGCGAATGCAATGATCATTCACATGGTCATGGCAAAGGTCATGTGACCAAATCTCGTTTTGAGGAGCAGCTTGACTATGATAAGCTGCCTTCTTGGAAAGACTGTGCCAAACAGGTGAATAGAAGGTATCAGTACCTGGCAGCAGAAGAGTCAACTCGTGACAAGTCAAGGGTGCGTAACGAGGTGAGGAAGCCTCAACGGAAATCGTCCTTTGCCTGTGCTAATGCAGGTCAAAAGTCGTCGTCTGCATGTACCTATTGCAGGTCTGCAGACCACAATATAATTTCTTGTTCGTCGTTTAGTGCCATTTCCGTCATGCAACGTTTTGAGTATGCTAAAACTCAAAAAATGTGTCTCAATTGTTTGACCATGGGACATACAGTATCGAGTTGCAAGGCGGCGAAGTATCGAGTGTGTTCAAAGCCTCACCATTCGCTCCTTCATCGGTACACTGCATCAGAGCAAGCCTCAACGTCGGAGGCATACGTAGGTCACGTGCTCAATGCGTACTGGACAGGCGCCTCGGCAGCAGTGTAGTGAGAGTTCGGTAGCTCAAGTTTATAGTTGTTCTCTCGACTCATTAGTAAACCGTTTTTGGGAATTGGCTCAATGTCCAATTGTGTCGAAGGCCGTCCGCCAAACGGCTGAACAACAGGCCTGTGAGTTGTACTTCGCAAAAACGGTACAACGATTGTCTTCCGGTCGCTTTTAAATCAAACTTCCCTTTAAGTTCTTGGCCTGTCCTTTCAAACTGCTGAATGGCGTTTTTTGCAACTTGAGCGCAAACTGTCAAAGGATGACACTCTCAAAACTATGTACCATGACTTCATGAAAGAGTATTTGGATTTGTGGCATGTTCTATTCTGAAGTCTGCTCCTCTAGAACAGCATTACTACATTCCTCATCAATGCGTTCTCAGACCTGAGAGTAACTCAACCAAACTTCGTGTTGTGTTCGATGCTTCCAGCAAAACATCAACAGCAGTGTCGTTGAATGAAACACTAATGGTGGGGCCAACTATTCAACATTGATCAACTTTCGATTGAAGAAATATGCCGTAACTTCCGACATTTCGAAAATGTACAGGCAGATAAATGTTTCTGAGGAAGACAGAGACTTCCAACTTGTCTTGTGGAGAGAAAACACTTCACAAAACATACAGGCATACAGGTTGAATACTGTTACATGCGGTACAGCGTCAGCACCCTTTTTGGCTGCACGTTGTTTTTTCGAATTGGCAAATAGTTTCGCACAATCACGTCTCATTGGTGCGGAAGTGATTCGCAATTGTTTTTATGTCGACGATATGCTGGCAGGTGCAGACATTGTAAAAGAACTGGACACAACTTGCAGCCAGGTTCGGGATATCTTGCATTCAAGAGGATTTCCATTGGCCAAGTGTGCTTCCTATTGCCCGACTCAATCTGGTAAGAATGAGGAAATCAGCATTAACATTGATGAGCAAAGCTCAGTCAAAACGCTTGGAATGCGCTGGGCACCTCACGATGATGTATTTAAATACCATCTGGACGTGGATAGCTTTGCCTCCCTGAAACCAACAAAACGAAATATATTGTAGTACTACTATAATAAAATTAAAAAACTAAAATTACAGGTTAGCAGAGTTGAGGTGGTTGTAAATACTAAATGCTATATGTTTAAGGGTTAGTTCAGGGGATTTAATATGGTAAATGGTATTGTAATTATAGCATAAAACCCTGAAAGGTTCATGCTGGGCACAGTTTGACCTAAATAAGGGTAATCTGATAGGTCTTAAGAAACGAGTAGAACGAGAGGGAACCGTAAAGTCAATTTGACTCAAGAGAGTTTGGGAGTCCACTATCCCGAGAAGGAGCTTGTGCACAAACATTACCCTATTGCATATTCTGCGATGATCTAACGAAGGTAGGTCAATAAGTTTTAGCCTAGATCGGTAAGGTGGTAGGGTCCTACCAGAGTCCCAGTGTAAATTACGAAGAGTGAAAATTAAAAATTGTTTTTGAACTGATTGGAGAATGCTTGCTGCTCCTTATACTGTGGGCTCCACACACAGGAACAATGTACAATTGTTTGGTCACATACGGGTCGTCAAACTCCTTGGACCAACACTTGATGAATGCTAGACTACCCTTAGCTTTATTAGCTGTCGCAGCTATAGGACTATTAAAAAACAGTTTATGATTAAATAATACTCCAAGATCATTTGAACTCGAAATTCGATCCAATACATGATTACCAAGGGAAAACGATACAAAATGTGGAGCACCACGGTAGAATGTCATAAGCTTGCATTTCGAGAGGTTCAAAAATAGAAGATTACTTGAGCACCACAATAGCAATTCATTTAGGTCCAGCTGAAGGTGTGTGTGCAAGTCGGAGTAGGGCTAGATTTTAACGTCATCCGCATACATTGATGTATGAGAGAATGTTATAACTTGGGGTAGATCGTTCACAAATAAAATGAAGAGGTGTGGACCCAAATGACTACCTTGTGGCACACCAGATGTACCGTTAACGATCTCTGATAAAACATTAGTAAATAAGACCCGTTGTGTACGATTAGCAAGATACGACGAAATCCAATTTAGAAGATTACTAGGAAAACCTAATAAGGACAGCTTCTGAATTAATAGAGTATGGTTAACCGAATCAAATGCCTTGCTAAAATCCGTAAAAATAACGTCAGTTTGCAGAGGAAAAGTCGAGCAGATTGGTAGTTGTTGACCGATGTTTAAAAAACCATGTTGTGAAGGAGATATCAAGCTAGAACAAAGATGTTGCAATTGCCGGGTAACCAGGAACTCAAGATGCTTAGGAATGGCAGAGAGCTTTGCAATCCCTCGGTAATTTTCTATGTTGGATCTGGAGCCCTTCTTGTGAAGCGGAATTATGTAGGACTCATTCCAAACTACGGGGAGACAAGACTGTTCCAAAGATAGATTGAAATGTTAAGGGTTGGCATAGGGACTGGGCACAATGTTTTAAAATGTAACTAGGCACTTTATCAGCCATCAAGCACAACCTTTTCCTCAAAATATGGATGAAAAATGCTTTTAGAGTGAGGCAACTGGTAGGGATACGGAGTGGACGCGTTATAAATATGAGAGGAGTAAGACGACTGGAGAAAGGTCGCAAATAAGTTTGCAATGCCAGCAGCAGAAGATTGAGAATTGTTCAGATAATGAAGGGACGGAGTAAATGCATTGGACTTACGTTTAGAGTTGACAAAAGAAAAGAATTTTTTAGGATAATTTCGGCACTTTCTACTACAAGAAGAGAGGTAAAGATTGTAGCACAGACTATTAGTTGTTAGGAATTGAGAGCGAGCGGAAGAATATTGTACAAAGACAAGCAAGGAGCCAGTTTTCTGGTACTTTTTGAAAAGTCTGGATTTCCTATTCTTTAAGTATGACAAATTCCTGGAGAACCAGGGAGGCTTGGACGATAAAGGTACAATAACCTCCGGAGCATAAGTCTTAGGGCAGAGTTTAAAATTTGATAGAATGAGTTGACTGTTACGTCAATATTCGGTAAGGAAAGAAGAGTGGACTAATCGAAATTCGAGAGGTGAATGTTTAAATTGTTGAAATCAGTTTTGCAGTCGTTAAATCCATTTGTCCACGAGTTTGATAAAAATGGCATCAAATTTAAGTTAATTCGAGTAGGAGGGCGCTTGCTACACGGCCCTATCGCATACGACGCCAAGTTCCCTCTGTTGCTACCAAAGGGATCTGAATTGGTCAGCCTGTTGCTCAGGCATTTTCACCTTAGGAACTACCATGCTGGTGCAAAGGTTCTTGTGGGATAGCTGAGGCAGCAAGTTTGGGTGATCAATGCCCGAAGCGTGTGTACAGCGCATGTTAGAAGATGCGTACACTGTTTTCGATATAAGCCAAAGTTGTTGTGGCAAATAATGGGAAAATTGCCAGCTGACCGCCATCGTGAAGGTCGGCCGTTCAGAGTATCTGGCGTAGATTTCTGTGGGCCGTTCTACGTAAGCTATAGAATCAGAGGTAGACCACCCGTTAAAATGTACGTTGCCGTTTTTGTTTGTTTCGCCTCAAAGGCAGTCCATCTAGAACTTGTCTCAGACCTTTCAACTGACGCTTTTCTAAATGTATTTAAAAGGTTCGTTGGGAGACCAGGGATGCAGGAGAAGATGTTCAGCGACAACGCGACGAACTTCGTGGGAGCGAGCAACGTGCTGAGGGAGCTCCAAGCGGCGTTTCTCCAAAGCAAGGAGGAACTGCAGGAATACGCAGCGGAGTGACCTGGTGCTTTATTCCTCCGAGGGCACCACACTTCGGCGGGCTGTAGGAAGCAGCAGTAAATGCACCCGCACCCGCATATTTGAAGCGGTGGCAACGGTTGTTGGAGCTCAAACTGCGCTTTTGGCGCAAGTGGTCCAGGGACTACCTCTTCAGCCTGCAGCAGCGAGCCCAGTGGAGCAGAGGCGAGGCTAATCTAGCCGAAGGGGCGGTCGTCCTGGTGCACGAAGACAACACCCACCCCGCAACGATGGACAACAGGGCGCGTAACACGCACAATCACGAGAGAGGACGGCAAGGTGCGGGTGGCCGAAGTCAGAACGCCGGCCGGCATAATTAAACGGCCAGTCCACAAGCTGGCACCACTTCCAACGTGCTGAAGACCGGAGCTCTTAAGCTTGGTCGGAATGTTGGAGTAGATCGCCTTAAGAGATAAGATAATTAAGAGAAAATAGTAGAGTCTCTCGAAGGTATCTTCTTCTCAAGCTTGGTCGGAATGTTGGAGTAGATCGCCTTAAGAGATAAGATAATTAAGAGAAAATAGTAGAGTCTCTCGAAGGTATCTTCGCATGACCCGCAAGCCGACCATCACGATCGACGACGGCGAATTGGGCTGCGTGCGGCCGACGGTGGTTCGCAGGAATGATGGTATGTGGACGGACTTCACTTGAAAAATAGAAGCACTACCTATGACAAAAAATACCAAATTTTTTAAAAATTATTTTAAAAAAAATTCCCCATGAAAAAAAAAAAAGGCATTCTTTAGAAATTTGTAAATATCCAAATCTATAAAAAAAATGCATTTTTGGCGACAGCGGAAAAGTCGTGTCGACTAGTGTAATTAATGTTAGTATTTGGGCTTAGCAAGTTAGCGCGTAGTTTAGGACGATTGTCAACTTTCTGCGAAGTGGAGTCTTGGTATAGGTTTTATTGTGCGACTTGTCTCAATTTTGGAATGGTTGAAATGTCATGCCTTGCTAAGGTCATGAATAATCTATCAGGAAGCATACGATGGATTGTATTTTTTATAGTATATGCCATTGCTTGATAAAGACTGTAGAATTAGTCAGGTCATTTTCTAAAGCTAGCTTGTTTTAATATTGTAGTGCTCTTATCTTCTAGATTCTGGTCTGATGAGCGCGTGAGGTGGCTCAGAGGGGGCCTAGCTGAGGCTACCAAACGGGTCGCAGGTTGCGGATAGCGAAAGGCCTACCCCTAAAAAAGGTAGGTTAGCTGCGAATAATCGGTTCTCTTTAGGGAGACCACCGAAAATAAGCAGTCCCGGACAGCCAGCGGGTGTTCGCGAAGCAGCAACACTGACGATGCGCTTGTGGTGCCGCCTCGTATAAGTAGCTCACACACTCCCCCTTCCCCACACACACTACCTACCCACATCCCACCCCCCCACACTCACCTCACACCGGGCTGGGCTAAGGTGTCATTCGACCCGTGCCGAGAGTCAGCCTGGCTGGGGGCCCGGTCTAAAAACTAGCCCAGTCTCGAACGGAGAGCTCAGGGACTTGGCAGCCCCCTGTTCTAATGATGCCTTACCCGGGCAACGTGGATCTCTGCCCGGGCTGACCGTTCCCTTTCTCTGCATCTCGTGGGATGTAATTATGAACAATAACAAATATAACAAAAAAAAAAAAATACAAAAAAACAAATCCGAGTCTGACACTCCCCAAACGTCAACTGGGAGCAATCCCCCGAAGGCATCGGCCCAAAGGCCCGGCCAGACCAGCTCAACAGCAGGACAGACCTGCAAGGCGGAAAGCGCTGGGGTGAACCCGAGTGGGTCCCATCCCGAATCTGGGGTGGGGGGCGGATCAGCTCCCAACACCGACACCTTGGAGAGGCAGCCAAGCAATATTGCGGCTGCCCGACCTTCTGGTAAGGTGGAGGGTGATGATTTTCCTTCAACCAGCGCACAGGCCAGAAAGCATACTTATGCCGAAAGGAGGAGTGCAGGGCACATACTCCGTCGGCAAAATGCCAACACAGAGGTCAGTCCTTCAGCGGACTGGCTCAAGAAGGTGGAGTGGGCCACATCGGTGCTCCCAAACTTCTCAATGGTCTCTCAACCAAAGAGACAGCGGTCACAAGAAACACCCGGCCCGGTCGCGAAAAGGTCGAGGGTGGTGGCCAATATCTCCTTCGCGCAGATTGCCAAGGAGAGGACGCTAATTGGCGTCCTCGACAAGGGCAGCGCGGAGGGTAAGATCCCAAGGAGCAAGTGGAAGTGGGTGGAGGCGGCACTGGCCGACCGCTGCTTCGAGTTGCTCGAGAAGGACCCTGGGCCACCTCCAGTCTGCAAAGACATGGGGTGGTACCAGGGCAGTATTAAAGTTGTTGCCTGCGATGACGAGCGCTCCGTGAAGCTATACAAAGCAGCGGTGGCGCAGATCGGAGAGGTCTACGCTGGGGCGAAGCTAGTCGCAGTAGACTGGAGCGAGGTGCCCAGTAGACCGAGGGCGAGAATATGGGTGCCGGCTACCTTCAAGGAGCCCGAGCGCATCCTCACGATGTTGCAGAGGTGCAATCCGACACTTCCAACTCTTGACTGGAAAGTGGTCAAGGTTGAGGAGTCGAAGGGGCCGACTAATCAGGCCATCATTATCCTGAACAAGGAATCGCTGGCCCCAATAGAGGCAGCTAAAGGAGAGCTGAACTTTGGCTTCAGTTCGGTCACCATAAAGGTGTACAAGTCGGACGCTGCCACGGCCGAAGCTCGTCCTGCCGACAACCCAGTCGCGCAGGATGTGGCCTCGGAGATCGAGGCACCCGACAACGAGCTGGAGCCGAAGGAAGGCTACTCGTCCGACGCGGAACTGATGCGGGATTTTGAGGCGATGTGTCGAGACGAAGTTTCCGACGACTCAGACGCCGACACTACAGTGGTGGAGATCCATGAAGATGTCTCTGAGACTCCTTCAAATAAATCTCCACCACTGTAAAGCAGCATCCGCTGCACTCATACTCCGCTTGGATGCAAGCGGAGCCGACGTGGTCCTAATCCAGGAGCCTTGGATAGTCGGAACCAAGGTCTGTGGGTTAGCGACGAGGGAGTACAAGCTCATTGTACCCCATACCGAAAGTAAAATTCGTACCTGCATTCTAGCAAGAAAGCACCTTAATATCTTCCTGCTCCACAACTTTAGCAACGGCGACAATACAGCGGTAAGCCTAGAGCTAAAGCGGACACATCTGAGGCTGATGTCGTCCTACATATAATATAAGGGGTGAGTCACTTTTCAGCTTTATACTGAACTCGAACTTAACCATATGTAATCGGGGTAACGACCCCACTTTTATTATAAAAAACCGACAGGAGGTTATTGACCTCACTCTAGTGTCTCACAATCTGTCAGACAAAGTGGAAAGATGGAGGGTCCTAGAGGCCCATTCCTTCTCCGACCACAGGTATATCGAAACGATTCTATCCTTCGAGAGCCCCAAACCCACCGACTACACTAACCCCAGGAAAACCAACTGGGTTAAGTATAGCTCGGTTTTGGAGGAAATACTTCCCAACAAGGCACCAATGAGCCCAGACACTCAAGACGATTTAGATCGTATAGTGTACAGGTTCACGGAAGCATGCAATAAGGCTTTCACGGCAGCTCGCCTGCCACACAGGACAAGGGGCAAAAAGAAACCCCCCTGGTGGTCGAAACAAATCGACATCCTACGAAAAAGCTGTAGGACCAGCTTCAACCGGTCTAAAAGTGCAAACGAGGAGGAACATTGGGCAGACTACAAAGTCAGTCTCGCCCAATTCAAAAAAGAAACACGAAGAGCAAAGAGGGCCTCTTGGCAAAAATTCTGCTCAGAAATTGAGGAGACGTCAGAAGCCGCCAGGCTGCGCAAGCTCCTCTCAAAAACCACCCCCTCCGTAGGGTACCTTAAAAGGAACGACGGTACGTGGACCAACTCCAGTGAGGAGTCGCTACACGTACTGCTCGAAACCCACTTCCCTGGGTGCACAACCATCAAGCCGGCGCTGACCCAAAGGGGAGGCCAAACAGCCACGATGGACCATATTTTCACCAAACGGAACATAAGCTGGGCGGTAAACAGCTTTGACCCGTTCAAATCGCCAGGTCCGGACCAGGTCATTCCGGCCCAACTGCAAAAGGCCGGAGACCCGGCCATTAACTGGCTACAATGTATCTTTAGGAAGATACTGGCGGTGGGGACCATACCACAAGAATGGCTCAAGGCGAAAATAGTCTTTATCCCCAAAGCGGGAAAGGCCTCGCACTCGACCCCAAAGGACTTTAGACCAATCAGCCTATCGTCCTTTCTACTCAAAACTTTCGAGAGACTTGTCGGACTACATCTTAGGACAATTGTTAGTCCTCAAATGCTGTCAGGAGCACAACATGCCTACCGGAAAGGAAGATCAACGGAAACGGCGCTCCACGAAGTAGTCTCAATTGTAGAGAAATCCCTACAACTCAAAGAATACACTCTTATGGCCTTCCTCGATATCGAAGGAGCCTTTAATAACGTCGTCCCAAGTGCCATTACGGAAGCACTGACTGACCTGGGTGTGGACGGTCACTTGGTGCTGCTCATCGATCAATTGCTCACATGCAGGACGGTGACATCATCGATGGGATCGTCCACACAATCCAGGTATGTCAACAGAGGCACTCCGCAAGGTGGTGTCCTGTCTCCCCTTCTGTGGAACATGGCAGTCAATAAGATTCTATGTGACCTGGAGGGGGGGGCTGCAAAATAGTGGCATACGCGGATGACGTGGCAATCAGTTTCTCGGGAAAATACCCTCAAACACTGTGTGACCTTATGAGCACTAAGCTCGCGAGACTGTCAGAATGGACAAAATCGCGAGGATTGGGAGTAAATCCCACTAAAACGGAACTCGTACTATTCTCACGGAAGTACAAGATTCCGCCCCTCAACCCTCCCATACTAAATGGATGCAGGCTCTCCTTCAGCGACAGTGCTAGTTACCTAGGGTTGGTAATTGATAAGAAGCTGAACTGGAACCTGAACGTAAAGGACAGAGTAAAGAAGGCTACGATAGCCCTATACTCCTGTAAAAAAGCTATTGGCTTGAAGTGGGGCATGAACCCAAACGTAGTCCAATGGATATACCAAGCAATAGTAAGACCAATCTTACTCTATGGAGTTACAGTTTGGTGGCCGGCCTTATCAAAAGGATCGACAGCCAAACAACTTGGCAAGGTTCAGCGAACCGCAGCCCTATGCATTAGTGGAGCATTACGCACCACCCCGAACGATGCACTAAACGCCATCCTAAATCTCCAAAGCCTCGAACTCGAGGGAAAAGAGAGGGCAGAAATTGCCGCGATACGTCTGAGAGACTCTGGACAATGGACTTCACATACCAGGGGTCACTCATCTATACTTGTCAGTAGTACCGTCCCATCGAAGACGGACTACTGCGTTCCAAGGGAACACACTGGTACTCCCTTCAATGTAATCATCCCTAGCAGAGACGAGTGGCTTGAGGGACCACCAGGCCAGGACACGGCCATAAGCATCTTCACAGATGGCTCGAAACTGGATAACAAAGTTGGAGGAGGGATTTACTCCGAACAACTCGAAATCAGGCACTCCTTTAGGCTCCCAGATCACTGCAGTGTGTTCCAAGCGGAAGTCATTGCGATCATGGAAGCACTGAAACTCCTGCAAACTGCCTCAACGGCAACAACAACTGTAAACATATACAGCGACAGCCAAGCTGCGATCAAATCGCTTCATGCGATTTCCTCGAACTCGGCCACAGTGGCAAATTGCCGCAAATCTCTTCACGAGATGGCCCAACAATATGCCATCAGCCTTATTTGGGTCCCGGGTCACCGGGACATCGAGGGCAACTGTAAGGCAGACGAGCTGGCCAGAACAGGTACCACAATACCCCTTCTCCAAGAGAAGGAGGATATTTGCATGCCTATGGCCACCTGTAGGCTTATTATAAAGGAGCTATATAGGCGACGAGCAGACAATGCGTGGCGGTCAGTACCACTATGTCGCATATCCAGGCAAACATGGCCTACCATTGACAGGAAACGCACACTAGAGCTTTGTAAGCTCGGCAAGAAAAGGTGCAGCGTTGTCATCCGCTCCCTCACGGGGCACTGGCTGATAGGCTCCCATGCCAACAGGCTGGGAGCCCCATACAATGATTTCTGCCGTAGCTGTAGAGACGAGGAGGAGGAGGAAACGGTGGAACACCTGTTCTGCTCCTGTCCGGCTCTCAGTAGGAGAAGGCTACAATACCTGGGCATGCCCTATGTCTCAGACATTTCAGAAATGTCCAAAATCTGTCCCAGAAAGATTGCGAACTTCGTAAGAGCGTCAGGATGGGATAACTGCTGATATGTTCGGGTCTCATGAGATGGCTAAGGGGGAACACCTCCCGCGGTATTACAACGGGCCGAAACCGGCCTAAGTGTGACTGGCTCCTGTGGAGCTAGGCAGCCGCCTTAACCTAACCTAACCTAACCTATCTTCTAGATCTTCGCAGACAACACGTATATTACCTTTGTACGGTGCAGAATACATGCGGCGCATCAATTCCTCAAATGGGGTCTGCGTCTTATATTCGTTGAAGAGGGCTTCCTTCAGATCGGTCCATTTATTGCAGCATACTGGTGTGAATATTTTCCTGTCATTCTGTAACTCGAGGCCACCAGGGATAACAACTTTCTATTGGGGGTTGTCCGTAGGGTACAATGAGGTACTTGGCGTATTTGCCGAAGTAGTTGTGAAAGATTTTCTCTAGTTAAAATGTTTGCACCTGCCGGTCACACTTGGATAAGCGGGCCACAATGCGAATTAATTGAAAGTAACAAACATTGGATCTTGTGCGGATACCGATTTGTCAAAAAAAAAAAACTAATGTTCTCAATCGAACTTTTCTTGCGGCAATTCGTGAGCTTTATTCTGAAAAATCCTTGGTCGTACAAGGATACTTTTTCACTGGATAACAGCGATTAAAGTTACTTTGACTTTGGTTGGATTTATTGTACTGATTTGAGCAAAGGATATTTCCAGACTGAATTAAAGATCTTTGACCTAAGCTTTGCAGACCTTAAAGTTCTATTGAGCTTTTATATTTGTTTATTAGTTTTGTTAAAGTTAAATTAAGTTTAACATGGTTTGTATATTTGATGTATAGTTTTTATATTTGATTAACGTGAAGCTTAACAGAAGATCGTTAAGAATTCTGTAAGTTTTACATTTAGTTTCGGTGATGAGCTCTTGCGAGAGTGAGAGGAAATGAATAAGAGCTTGAAAGGCGTTGCTTAGCCACAGCAATTTAATTGTTCACTTCTGGCTAAAAGAATAATCCGACCTGGTCTAAATTCGGCACACTGGTAGATACGGTATTTTCTCACATTTCTGCGTTTTTAGTATTCTTGTATCTTCAAAATTGTGGATTCCACAGATTTTCTTTTGTGTAGTCAAAAGGGGGCGGGGCCAAATTTTGAAATACACTTGTATGAGTGTGATATCACAGAAGTCTGGATACAAAATTTGGTTCCTTTACCTCTCTGAATCTGGGCACTCATGAAGACGGACGGGCAGACAGACATATG
Organism: Drosophila affinis; assembly: GCA_037356375.1. Taxonomy (NCBI): domain Eukaryota; kingdom Metazoa; phylum Arthropoda; class Insecta; order Diptera; family Drosophilidae; genus Drosophila; species Drosophila affinis. The sequence goes on from JAZHFB010000003.1 coordinate 23,476,673, forward strand.
TAGCTATATTGACTCGGTTATTGATGCTGATCAAGAGTATACTTACTTTATGGGCTCGGAGACGTTTGACCAAACGACCCAAAAGGTTTGGGTCCGATTGATGGATTCATTTATTATATTGTCAGTGTTTAAAAGGTCTATACAAGTTTACCATGTGGTAAAAACAGGCACCACCTCTGAAAAAAAATGTAAGCCATGAAAAAGTTAATCTATCTAAGACCGTTTGGTTCACAGCTGATTGACGACCGCTCTCTAACTTATTGCGGGAGTCCTCAGCTAATCATTTTGCCGTCACTGTAAATGCAATAGAGCTAATCAGAGATTGTAAATCAACATAAGCGCCTTAATCTTTCTTCATAATCCACCTTGCTAAGGCTCACAACGGTGATATATTTACATTCAAAGTAAGATCACTACATTAAAATACTCCTATTGTAGCCCCCCTAAAATCCCACCGTACAATAACAATAAATAAATCATAAATACATATGTAAATAAAGATATATGTTTATACTGTGCTTTTCAGAATTTCTTTATTTCATACTAAAAAATGTTTAATTATCCCTTCGTTGCCGTCTTTGAAGCTTGCGGTCCAAGTCACGCAATTTAGGTTTTTTACTATTACCGTGGACTGAAGAAATGAAAGCATTTTCTGTATCAACACCTTCATTTGAATTGACAGTTTTTGTTTTAGAATCTAAACAAAAATCGTCGTGGGAGTTAGACAACTGTTTTCTAAAAATTGCGGCACTTTGAGTAGCACGAGCTTTAGGGTGAGAAGGAGGTAACCACGAAACGGTTTGCGATATAGAATTGAAAAAGTAAAATGATTTACAACCAGAATCATAAACTTTTTTCCAACCTGTCTCTATTGGATATTTTCGCAGTAATCGTTTGAAACGTTGAAGATATTTTTGACTTGGTTGAGAATGTGTGCTCGTCCATCTATTAACGCAATAAAGTGAGCATTTATGCCACACGTTGTATTTATTGGGACAAAGTTTATATCCATGATGTGACTCCGTTACACCAATTCGTTCTTTAATACGGTGTAACCAAAACTGTTCATCGGTTTTTCTGCGTTTATTTTCAAAATTAGTGTCATCTCTGTAGACGTAAGGGCTATTTGTGTCCTCATCATCATAGTTCTCTGCAATAATTTCTTCTATGGCTTCTGATATCGACGTAGATTCTGAAAAATATTTTTTTTTCACTTTATAATTGATATTAATTTATATATTTGTTTTAAAATTTTCGTGAAACAGTACCAATCGACACTTGTTGAATTCTTAGGACAAAAAGAAGAAAAAAACAGTCTCAAATTTTCCGTTGTATTTATCAAAACAAACAAAGTAAAACGTTGGGCAGCAACTCTTCTTTATACTCGGTACTCAGTCAGTATATGATTACGACTTATGTAAATTATTAATTGGATAAGTACATGAAAGAAACGAATTGAATTTAAAAAGATCTATTTATCTGTTTCCACTGTTGTTTACATATGTTTATTACATATGTCTTCTGCATGTCTAGATCTTCATGTACATATATCTATATACATATATGTATATGTCGTGGAAGTGTGTGTGAGGGAATGAGTAAGCGCTTGGACGGAATGAGTGACCAATGAAATTTAATTTGTTGTTTCTGGGTATAATAATGATTCGGCAGATTCGGCAATCTGATATATGTCGTAATTTTCCATGATTCTGCTTTTTTGGGTTTATCTTAACCTACAAATTGTGGATTGTGGATTTACAGATTTTCGGCAAAAATGTGAAATACACTTGTATTGAAGTATTATCACAGCTTGGAAGAAAAGTTCGGTCGCTCTAGCTCTTATAGCATTTAGTGTCTAGGGAACGATGAATTTCGAAATGGTTTTCTTCGTTGTTGCTATATCGAGCTGGATCCAGATTCTACAATAGAAATGCCTATTTTCTTTGATTCTGCGTGTTTAGTTTTCGTACTTTCAAAATTGTGCATGACACAAGTTTTCGTTCTTTTTGTTAGCGGTAAGAGGCGGGAGGAAATTTTGAATTACATTTGTAACAGTGTGATAACACAGGAGTCAAGAATATATACATATACTTTATGGGGTCGGAAACGTGATGCGATTATGTATTTATGTATTTTAATATTATTGTATATTACTAATTATAATTTTAAAAACTAAGATACAGTGGAAGTTTGGTCGTTGATTTCATACAAGACCGACCAGTGTGCAGTAGTAGCGTTTTATTCAGGTATGTGCGCCTCGAAATTAGGATACCCAGTACTCAATTCAAGGTGGGGCCATTTCCGCAAATCGCTTATTTTCGACGGTAGGGCATGCCACGCTGCCTCCTTATCGAGGAAAAGTTCAGGGCGCGCTTTTTGTTAATGTATCTTTAACAATAGAATAAGGTAGTATGACAAAAAAAATTTGGTAGCTACAACTCTAATTCTATATCGAATCTGTAAGAGAAATATCTTAAGAGAAAAGTTTTGATACAGTCGCAAATCATTGGTGTGGAAAAGATAACATATTTTCTGGCACTATTTCTAGATTTAATTTTTCAAAGTTGAATAATTTAGAATATAGGCCATATAGGTAGAGGAAGACTCCAATATCAACAAACTCTTGCCGCGACTCGTGCTCATGAACACGACTTGTATTTGCCTTCGATGTCCCGGTGGCCCGGGACCCATATATGTAAAACTTATAAAAAATTGCTGCGCCATCTCGTAAAGAGATTTGCGGCAATCAGCAACGATGGCCAAGTTCACGGACATCGCATTAAGATAGCAATGCAGTGATTAGCGATCCTGATGTTGCGTGCCTTATGTTTAGCGGTTCGGAGTAGACTCCTCCTCCGACCCTTTTTTCCAGCTGTAAAGATGTTTGTGGCCCCTTCTGAGCATGGGGATCCCTTTATCCATTCGTCTCTGTGAGGGTTGATTACATTGAAAGGGGTGTCTGTGTATTCCCTTGGGACACAGTAGTCCATTTTCATGGGGACGGAACTGCGGTTTAGTACTGAAGAGTGACTTACATGTATGTATGTGCTGTGGTTCCCATTTGTCCCTGCCAGGAAAAGGCTTTGGAGGCATAGAATGGGATCTAGTGCATCATTTTGAGTGGTGCGAAGAGCTCCACTGATGCATAGGGCGGTAGTTCGTTGAACTTTAGCAAGTTGTTTGGTCAGACTGGTACTCCGTAGAGTATTATTGGTCTAACTATTACTAGATATATCCATTGGACTATGCTTGGTGTCATGCTCCCTTTTAGGGCTATCATGGATTGCTTTTTATCAATTTCCAACCCTAAGTAACTGCCGTATATTATTGTGGTGTTGAGAGGCGGAATCTTGTATTGATTTGTAAATAGTACGAGAAGCAACATCGTACGCTTATGCCACGACTTTACGGTCCAACAACAACATAGCCCATTTCGTGGACGAGTGAACGAGAAGGCAGATGTTTCACCCCGAGCTTGAAAGGCGCGCTCTTCTCATCACTACATGTCTTCTACTTCGCCTATCGTCGTACACCTTATGCCATAACGATCGTGGCCTTATCTCGAAGGCCACTAGAGACAAGTGATAAAACTTGCACCTAAAATAAAAACACAATCGGAGCAATCCACAGGAAAAGCTCGAAATAGAAGATGCTGACTGAGATTTTTAATATAAGATCTTTTTTGTTATTTTTCGTTATTTTCAATAGTTTAAATAAATGATTTTCACATCTGCATAATGTTTCAGTTGAAAACACCAATCCGCCGCCATAACTTAAAATTTTCAAAAATGCAAAATATCAATAGAAAACCTCTCCATTCACGAAATTTTTTTCCTGGATAGACACCGATTTATCATTTGTCGTTTAAAGATTTTTGTAATATATTGTAATATATGTCGCAAAAGAAAGAATTAAATTTCAACCAAAAAGGAACATTTGAAAAAATTAAGTCGAACCTTATGGGAGATTTTTATATATTAGAAGCTACTTTGTTCCAGCCATGTTTACATATGCTTTTTACATCTGTTTCTCCATTTCTACATGTACATTTATACCTGGAAGTGTGTGCGAGAGAGAGAGGCGTTCCGTAGCCACTGAAATTAAATTTTTTCCTTCTGGATATAATAGTTCGACCTGATCCGATTCGGCAATCTGGTAGATACGGTTATTTCCATGATTCTGCGTTTTTGGTTTCTTAAAAATGGTGCATTCCGCATATTTTCGTCCTTTGTGAGCGTGGAAGGGTGCGTGCCAAAATTTTGATACATTGCTTGGATATAAAGTATGGTTTGCGTATTTCTTATAGTCTCTGAGATCTAGGCACTCATGAAGACGGACGGATGGACAGACAGGCATGATAATATCGACTCGGCTATTGGTGCTGATCAAGAATATATACACTCTTTGAGTACCGGGTATAAGAAGACAGCATGAGACTTATAATTCCACGAAACGACATGTCAGTTTTGGTGCATTTTTTTTGTGTAATTTTTGTTTTTTTTCAGCCGTCTCCCTCTTTGCGCGCATGCAAAAACTTTTGCACTTTGACGCGTGTGAAAGTTTCTGGAGCCATGTCCAATAGTTTTAAGAAAATTCAGTTTTCCTGCCAAGGTAAGTTAACATGAAAAAGAAACCAACTGCACAAAATGCGCCAAATTGGATCAACGAATAGACGTGATGGGGGAAAACACCACTAACTAACAATGTATTAACCGATAAATCCAATTACATTACATTTAAAATATAGCATCAATTCAAATGGGAGAGCTAGCACAATGGTTCGTCCTAATGCACAGTGCCTTGAAACTACAAAAGAAGCGGCCAAAAATAAACAGAATAAAACTAGTGTTTTATTAATTATAGCTAGTAGATATTAAGCTATCGGTTTAGGCCATAGGGGCATTTGTTTGTTAAATTTTTGTTTTGCCACTGAAGGTTTCTCGTTCTTTGTTTGTTTAGTTACTAAATATATGTATGTACATCTCTTCAAGTATAATTTCCTTGTCAATTACGAGATATTGCATACATACAGTGGCGAGCATGAATGGATACATGTTCATCACTTTTCAGTTTAAACGCCTGTAAAATCTTAAAAAATGGCTCAATCTTTGTGCTTTTTTTGTTATATATTCCTTAATTATATGAAAACGAAATAAAACAATAATTTAAATTAAAAGAGATCGGGTTCAGTTAGTTTTTAGTTTTTTCAAAAAAAGTCAATGTATGTATCTACATACAGCAAAGTACATATATCAAATCAAATCACAGTTTAATAAAGCATTTCAATTAAAACATATGTAAAATTAGCAGTACCACTTTGATTATTTACAAGACCTCGCTTCTTTAAGCGATTCAAGAGAAGCGGCGGTAAACTCATTTAAATTTGTTTTTTCTATTATTTTGGGACAGATCAATTCTTATTTGCTACAAGCGGCAATCAAATGTTTCTTAAAAAATTTTCCCAAATATTAATGGTATTCAACCAAATGCTTCTACCTTAAAATTTTTTGTAAAACGGTACATCTATTTTTCGATCAAGCCTAGTACTCAGATCCAAGGTATACCTAAAGAGGCAGCCACACTGATAGCCTTTTTACACTACAGTGAGTTACCACTTTTATCGATAGGTAACTCAATAACTCAGAATTTGGATTTACACTATGCCAAAGTTAAGTTATTGAGTTTCGGCTGCTGGCACGTGCTTGTCTACGAAAATTTGTTTTATTTAATTTTTTTTAATATGAATAGCCAAGAACTAATGATGCTCTATGTGGCAGAGCAAGAGACAATAACGACGCTGCAGCTTATATTATTTTATTTTAAATTTCGACATGCGAGGGACTGAAATCTTTAATTTTTTCCGCTAGTTCCTTATAAACATGAGAATTTTTGCGTACGCCACGGAACCCGTCGTTATTCTCGTGCCATAACTCTAATAGCACCTCCAAGGCCTCAGGCGACCAAACGCATCTAGTTTCTAGTAATAGAATTGGATATTAAGTAATTTTTCTAAATATTAGTTTGTTTACCTTTTTTCTCATATGTTTTTTACTAGAAAAGTGGTGATAATTACACAACAGGCAGATCAGGGTTGAAATATTCGAAAAATCGGACAAACTCAACTTTTTTGCCACCTCTAGGCCCCCTATGCTTTCCCATGTAAACGAAACTCGAGTTTTGCCTGAAATTCAATAACTCAACCGTAGTGTAAATAGAGCCACTACTTCTTATGTAAGTAATAAAATAAGAAAAACACGAAAAATCGTCCGCGGAATTGCGTCGCTGACAATACTAATAACAACAAAAACAGAAGATTGAAATTAAAATTTTGCCGCGTTAAATTTTTTACTGATTAGAGAGGGGCAAAAATACATATTATGCTTGATACAAATTGTTTAAACTAATTTTATGTCTATGTCTATACTGTTCACCAAAGGAATTGTCTGTCAAAAATTAGTGTCCTGTTTTCGGAGATTAGGCATCAGTCTCACTAGAATGTCGAACGTACTCTTCTTCATGCAGACGTTGTCCTTAAAGAATGCGTCGTTGTTTCCCACATCTATCTTTCAAAATAAACCATGTCGTGGCTATTGCAATTTAGAATACATAATTTAATTGAAAAGAGAGAACATTATCTGCTCTTTACTTACAAGGGTCCAAACGCGAGGAGGACGTTACAGTTGCAAGACGAATTGAATCAACACTTTTTCCGTCAAATGACGTTGATTTTCGAACATTGACGTTGTTTAAAATTTGTCTTCCTCTTCCAAAGACGCAAAGACGGTGTAGTGTAAATACCAGTTTTGCTTGTCTGCGGCTTTTCCGATATCGATAGGAAACGCACCAAGTGTAAAAAGCCTATTATATACATTTTGCATTTGTACATTCATATTTTACATTCGTTCATTATATTCGTTTATAGTACATTAAACAAACTTAATATAGAAAGGATATACAAAGAAATACAATTTTTTGTATTTTGAGCAAGCGTCATCATGAAATCATAATCTGCAATTAATTCTAAAGTAATGGGTGTTTTCTTCGACGGCGGCGTCATCAAACACCAATACAAACAAGCACCCTACAATATATGCACACATACAGCTAAAGCTCAGCCTCACAAACAGAACGTTTGCCACAAGAGCGCTCTCTGTCTCTCCGTCTACCTGTCTCTCTCTTTTTCAAGCAGGAATACTTTAAAATTCCTGACCGTCAAAAATCTAACTGAAAATGATGTATGGCGCGGCTCATTTTATTGTTTATATTGTCTTTGGTGCGCAGCAACAGCCTTTTGCTGCTCTGAACAGTGGCGTTCAACAGAAAGGAAAATCAAATAAATTAAATCGATGAGGAAGTAGTTTTTGCAATGCTACATTATTTTAATGATGCCAAGAAAGTTGTGGATGGCTGTAAGCAAAGTGCAATCCAAGTAAAATTATTTGTACAAGACAATGTTTTATATTTTTTATGTGTCTTATACATATCAAAAGCTGAGTTTTGCACAACAGGTCGAAGCGTCGGCAATATTGGAAGAAAAACACAGAACGTCCATATCGAGAATTGGCTCCTGATAAATTTCAGTGAGAAATCACAACAGCCTGATCGGGGCAACACTTCTGCTCACGGTATACTTAACAAGGTAGCTGCGCTCGCTCTCACGCCCTCTTTTTTCTCTTAAATTTCAGTCTGCCTAGCAGCAGTTGTGAGCGACGTATCTCCGCGGACGGCTTTTTCTTGTTGTTCTTCTTAACTTAAATGAGAAGTAGTGGCTCTCTCAGTGCGGCTTCCTTGTTAAGTATACCTTGCTTCTGCTGACTTAACTCAGTCGGCCGAATTAATTAGATCTGCGATTGCAAAACATTGCAGAAACAAAAAAAAAAGTTTGATACAAGAAAATTGTTTTTGTTTGTTTCCCCCTTATATTGTAGTGTTTTTAACTGAAAATGTAACATCTGCGATGGAAAAACCTCCTGATTCCTCGCCATCTGCCGCAAAATATCACAGTAATTCGCAGTGATATCTTTTTTTTTTGTTGTGTATGAAATTATTCAGAGCTGTATATGAAAATCATCGTTTAAAATACAAAATGGGTAATGGAATTAACTGAAAAAATTCGGAACAGGCTTTTACGGACTATCACTGAAATGGATGATGGATGGATGAAATTAATATATTTTTGTATATATTTTAAGCCGTACGTTTGACTTTTTATAATTTTTTTTTTGTCAATATAGGGCTGCCGAATTACTATTTATCTGGAATAATTTTTTTATTTGTAATTTAAAATCATTTTTCAGTTGTTTTTTTTGTAACATTTTTATGAATGCCTATGAATTTTTGTATATCGCTTTCATCTCATGCTCTTGCTCTAATTGCCTTTTCCCACTTTGCAAATTTTAAGCACACGCTAGGAATTTTTGACACGATTACTTGCGATATTTAAAAATGTCTGATGTTTTACAAATGGACCCATAAACAACAATAAATAGCATTAAAAAATGGTTTGCGCCTTGACATATTTAAGATAGAATATTAAATTTCCATTCGTTCAAGATATGTATGTACATAAGTATTGCTTGTTTTTTTAAATTAGTATTTGGCAGTCATTAAATAACATAACATAATTAAATTAACTGCTGAGCCAGAACACATCCAGCTGCTGCTTTATTATGCAGCAACAAACAATCTTCTGACAATTGTTCGGAAAATGCTTAAATTTTAGAAGGAGCAGCAGAAATTACAGGAGCTAGGAAACCAAAAGAGAGAAGGGGACATTCCATTAAATTACGAACTGCCAAGGTAAAACCCATCTCCAAACGAGCTGCTGCAATTTTTAAAGGTTTCCATATACAGACATACATAACGCTTTTATTATAGCCAATAAAATAGTCAACTACTAATTTAAATTTGTTGAAGTTTCGCAATTCAGATCAAATATTTTTTATTTAAAGCTCATCAGCTATTTTTAACGGATTGCGGAAGATTCCTTTTGAAATCGAGGTTTTTTTTCGATCTAAAAATATCAGCGTTCGCCGTAAAGTGTGCTGTGTCGGAAAAGGTTTTTACCTCTCAACTTATCCAGCCATATACATACAATGGAATAGCTGACGTGTACCATTTTTCACTATTTCAAATTCGAAGACATCGTTTAGCGCTAGCTTGACGCCCATTCCAAATTATGAAACATTATGGTATGTACTCTTTATTTATAGCAATCCGCTATCAGGTCACATTAGTATTCAGCAAGAGTCAAATAGCCAAATTAATTGATTCATATTTTTAAATTTAATGGTAATATGGCGGACGTCGTTGAACCACTAACATTGTCTAGAGGTAAATTGTACATCTGATTATTTTGAAGATTGTTTATAAGTTCAAATTTTCTTTATTCAGATGTAAAAAGATCCATAGAGCTGCTAGAGAAGCTGCAAGCAAGCGGCGACTTTCCAACAACCAAGCTCGCTGCTCTACAGAAGGTGCTAAGCTCAGATTTTATGACTTCTGTTCGAGAAGTTTATGAACACGTATATGAAACGGTGGATATCCAAGGTTCACATGATGTTCGTGCTTCTGCTACAGCTAAAGCAACCGTTGCTGCTTTTGCTGCCAGTGAAGGACATGCGCACCCTCGTGTAGTCGAATTGCCGAAAACAGAAGAAGGTAGGTGGGCTTCAGAGTTTGACATGTTTATTTATGTATTTTGAATGGATTAATGGATTCTATACACAACATCTACCACTGGAGGGGGATATCTGCCCTGGTATTAATTGAGTACTGGAGTACATTTTTTTGTATGAAGTTACATTTAGCTGAACTACCACAACTGAAGCTAGGTATCCAGCACCGCAGAAACTAATAGCCTTTTTACACTACGGTTGAGTTATTGAGTTTCGGGCAAAACTCGAGTTTCGTTTACATGGGAAAGCATAGGGGACCTAGAGGTGGCAAAAAAGTTGATTTTTGGTTGCGTTTAGTTGAGTTTGTCCGATTTTTCGAATATTTCAACCCTGATCTGCCTGTCGCGGAATTATCACCACTAGTTACAACAAAAATTGGCAGCTCAATATTTAAAATTTGGCGCGTAAACAATATGGCTGGGGAAAAAGGTACATACAATTGTTAAAACCAATACTTTAAACCAATTTTATTATTAAAAACCATATAAACAAAGTGGTCGATTTCCAAAATTCGGTCGAAAAAACTTAGCCAAACGCTAAATTGAATTATTATAAATAAATATAAATTAAATTATTATAAACAATTGCGAATTTAAAAAAGTTTAATTTTGGTACATATGTAATGTACATATACATATAGACAAAAATCAACATAGTTGCAATTGCAGCCGTGCCATTTTCCTGCGGAAATTTTCCTTCAAAAATGGATTCCAAGGTTATTCGCAATGTCCAAATGCGTTTCTTGGAAATTTGATCCAAGTACTCCACAGTTGCTGCAAACATCGTCGCCAACTCCATATATTGCAGTGTTGTTATCTTATCTTGCTCTGCAACATAGAAAATCATTTACTCTTGGTCGTTAATATAATTAAAATTAAATAAAACAAAATTTATGTACACAAGCACGTGCCAGCAGCCGAAACTCAATAACTCAATAACTCAACTTTGGCATAGTGTAAATCGCAATTGTTATTGAGTTACCTATCGATAAATGTGGTAACTCACTGTAGTGTAAAAAGGCTATAAAAATTACTGTCAAACTCCATATAAAAGAACTGGACCAGGAATTTTTCGTTTGAGTTTTTCTGGCCTCAGTATCCAGCAAGGTAAACGAAATCCACGAATTCTTATCGATAGTTGGTCTATCGACACGATTGTGGACGGAGAGAACAGCTGATATTCACGCCATGAATATATATGTGAACATTATTACTGATATGATTTGTTTGAATGATGGGGGAAAAATATTCGCGCAATAAATTGGATATACATTTTCAAATAGAAGAGAAGATAGCTTTAATAAATACTGTTCAGAAACCTGCCTCTTGTTAATTACCGAAAAGAGGCATTTCGACAATACTAGGTGAATAGTGTGTTGGTGCTTCCGCTGCTGCAAATAGGGGCTTAACCAACATTTGTGGCACCTCCGTCTGCGCTGTGCTTCTTTCTTATTTTTAGCAACAATATACGCCGCCACCAACACAATCACTTCAACATCAGAGCTCATTTTTCCCTATTTTAATTTTAACTGAACTGTCACAATTTTCGCTCTTAACAAAACACAGCTGATTCATGAGAGTGGGAAATCACCTTTTAGGGTCTTGGTCACATTATTTCAGTTAAGTTCCACTACTAACCATACACTATAAAAGGGGTCGGCGGCGTCCTATCCCATGTGCATAGCAAAAAGGCCACTGGGCAGAGCAGTCGGCACACGCATAGCGTAAAGACTTCAAGTACCGTCGGCCTTACTGCTCGGGTCCCGCGGCGGCAGAGAAAATGAGTCGTGTGTCTGCACATGCTGCTTCGGTATTCTGTTCGTCAGCGTTGCGAGAACAGTTTGCGTTCAGAAGTCAATTGGTGAAGACCACGCTGTGCAACTTTTTGATTTTTCAGCGCAAATTAAATTGTACACTGACAAAAATGTTCAACGCAGAATCATAGAGAAAGACCATTTCTATCAGAGTGTTGAATCTGAATCAGATTGGATCATTATTATAGCTACAATGAAGAAAACCATTTCGAAAGTCATCGTTCCCTCTCGCTCTCTCTCACACGCGACCCCATCTGCTTTGCTTATTCGTTTAAATGAGCGCCTAGATCTCAAAGACTATAAGAGCTAGAGCAACCAAACTTTCTATCCAAGCTCCTGTGATACCAAACCAGCACGAGTTTGTTTTAAAATTTTGCCACGCCCCCTTCCGCCCCCACAAAGGACGGAAAATCTGTGGAATACACAATTTTTAAGGTACGAGAAAACGAAAAACGCAGAAACATAGGAAATGACAGTGTCTAACAGATTGCCGAATCTAGATCAGGTCGAATCATTTCTATGAACAGAAGGAGCAAATTAAATTTCAGTGGCTACACAACGCCTGCTAAGCGCTGACTCATTCCCTCTCTCTCTCTCTCTGTCGCAAACACTTGTACGTCTCAAATATGTAGTTATACATGTGGAAATGTAGAAGAAGATCTAAAATGTAAGAAGATCTTTTGAGAACATATAATAAATTTCATAAATTGTAGGCTCATAAATGTATGTATGTATATACTGACTGAGTACCGGGTATAAGGTAGAGCCGCGGCCTTTGCCGCGGCTCACAACGTTCCCTCTCGTTTTTTAATAATATAAATAATATTTAGTAAAGTGGATGTTAACAGATCAAAAAATAAAAAAAGAGTCTACAGGCTTCGAGTGCACTTGCCTTTATATAAAAATTGGCACCGTCGGCAGCGTCGCCATTTTCGAAAATGAATTCGAAGCAGCGAATGTTCGAATTATGCCTTGCAAGAGTGAGATTATCGGCTGTCCCTTTATGTGTGTGATTTTGTGTGTGTTGTTTCTGCATATATGAAAATCGCATTGATCCCACAATATATTAAAGTTTATTTTATTGAAAAAAAATACTAAAAGAATAACAGAACAAATTTGAGGTTTAAAATATTGAGTACAAAAATGTTCTGTTAAATTAAACCTTTCGTAGATGGGTTTACCTATTATTATGATCAGGTGTGTCCATACATAAACCTGACAAGACCCAAGAAATCCCGTTAACTCTGACATATATATATATATGTACATATATCAGCTCATTATATTAGGATATTCTATATTAAACAAAGTTAGCATATAATGCATGTAGAAAATAACAATTATTCTGGTATTAAAAAGCAAGCGTCTTTAAAAGGGGTCGGACTCTAAAAATGCTAAAGTGAAGGGTGGCGTGAGCATAAATTTCAGTTGTGCGCTCATTCACACTTGCAAACACGCAAAGTTCGTGAGAATGAATGTGCACACATCCAATCACACGACTCTCACGAGCGCTGATACCAACCCAATCGCTGCGGACATCAACATGTATGAACTGTCCCATCTATATATGTATGTATGTAAGGTTATAGTGCAGGGGTCGGCACGCAATACACTCACATGTTTTGTGCGTTTGTGTGCGAAGGCAATTTCTTGCTTTGCACTGAAAGAAATGAATCCAGATAAGGAAAAATGTTTTGCGCCAAACAAAAGAAAAAACGACGGGGAACGATCCGACCTGATCAAGATTCGGCAATCTGGTAGATATGGTAATTTTCCATGATTCTGCGTTTTTGGTTTTCTTTTATCTTAAAAATTGTGAATTTCACAGATTTTGGTCCTTTGTGGGGGCGGAAGGGGGCGTGGCAAAATTTTAAAACAAACTCGTGCTGGTTTGGTATCACAGGAGCAAAGCAGGTGGTTCGCGTGTGAGAGAGAGCGAGAGGGAATGATGACTTTCGAAATGGTTTTCTTCATTGTAGCTATAATAATGATCCGATCTGATCCAGATTCAACACTCTGATAGAAATGGGCATTCTCTATGACTCTGCGTTTTTAGTTTTCTCGTATCTTCAACATTCTGTACCCCGCAGACTTTCGTCCTTTATGCGGGCGGAGAGGGGCGGGGCGAAATTTTGAATTACATTTGGAGTAGTGTGATCACAAAGGAGACTGGATACAAAATTTGGTTGCTCCAGCTTTAATAGTCTCTGAGATATAGGCGCAAATGAAGACGGACAGACGGACGGACGGACAGACGGACGGACAGACAGACATGGCTATATCGACTCGGCTATTGATGCTGATCAAGAATATATATACTTTATGGGGTCGGAAACTCTTCCTTCTGTACGTTACACACAACCGTTATCCCCACAAATCTAATATACCCCTATATTCTTCGAGTACCGGGTATAATTATTATATTATACCAAATACAAGAGACGTCTTGTATGCCAGTTCAAATTCGTATATATATTGATAATCTACTTTTTGTTGATGGTAGGGTGAATGTTTTATTCTTTATTTTTATATTCATTTATTGTTATGCTCTTGTATTAATTATAAATATTGTTAAAAAAAAAGGAGATCTTGATAAAGAGTGGGGTGCAGATGGCCGCCGCGGTGTGTGGTATTTGCGCAAATCATTCCTTCACACGTGCGCCGTTACCCCACTCTGTTTGCTCCTTACGCCTTCTCTCAAGTGATCTCAGCGTTCGCATCAGGCAAGAGGAAAACTCCTCAGCCACATCCCTTACCTTCCAGCATGCTAGCATCATCGGCACCAGGATTTCGGCGCTGATTTCAAGAAGCTGCAGGCCTTCAGCGCAAACAACGTCTTCAGCAGCGTCAGCATACTATTGACTCATCGGATTATAAAGGCTATGCCTGGCGGCGCTGCTGCGACAGGCTCCGGCTCTTGTCTTTTCCGTCACGGATGGCAATGGCGCGTTCCAGCTTTTGCTCGCCGAACACCGCTGCTGGGCAGCTCGGAAATAGTTTCAAGCTGTGGACGATCAAACTCAGGTTCAGCAATGATAGTGCCGCCTACTTATTTGGATGATGTTCCATTGGAACGCTTATAACGTAAGGTTGAATGCTAGACAATATCAACAACAACGACAACAATAATTAAATTGAAATAAAGTTAAAATAGCGCCCAAGAATGGTTCATTCTGATAATACGATTCTGGAAGGCTCGACAGTAAGACAATTGCGCGTAGTTCATCATTCAGCTCGATTCCTACTGACCCAAGGCCATCAAGAATATCCACGAACTTATTTATGTAACTTGAAATGCTTTGTCTTTGGTCCATGCGGTTGCTTTGCAATTTCTTGTACAGTTGAACCTTTCGCGCAGGTCCACTTGGCTGATGAACACTTTTTAATTTGTTCCATGCCTCCGACGACTTTGCGCAATTTTTAATGTATCCCAACTGTGAAGTTTTCACACTCAATGTGATCTTGGCCAACGCCTTTTTATCCTTGGCTTGCCAATTCACACCTTTGGCAAAATTCGTTGGTAACAGGCCACCAGATGCCACAATTCAGCGTGCACCAACACAGACCGCATTTGAATACACCATGAGTCATTATTTACCTCCAATTTGTCTATCTTATAAATCCCGCTCATAGCTGATTATTGCAGCGAAGTTAATAGGTCGTAACTAAAACTATTACTTTACTTTTTATTTCCAAGTACCGATCCTGGGCCCATAACCTGTTGGACAGAATTTCGCTGCCGTAGCAAGGGAAGTTTTTGTAATAAAAAGTCAAGCCGCAACCATTCGTTCGTAAGGTTTATTTGTGACTTAATATATTGCTCTACTAGCATGCAGATAGAGACCGAAAAGAAGGAAAAACAAAAGGAGATAGGAGAACATCGTCTTGTGACGTCTCTCACTCATACGCTTACATATTCATATGTATGTCAATACATGCCTGCATTGCTAGAGATGATCATTCTTCAACATTAATTCTTATACATATACATTTTTATAATGAAATTTTAAATTAGTTTAAATATGACTTTTTTTGTATTTTTTGATAGCTATTGTAAATTTGTTTTTTAGTATTAATTTGATCGGTTTCTTTGGAATTTTTTTAATTTGATTGTGCGATTGAGTTGCGCTTCTAATTGTTTTAAAATTGTGGTGTAGATTGTTCCCTAAAGCTGGGTATCCAGCACCGCGGAAACTAAAAATTACTGCCAAACTTCATATAAAAAACTTCATTTTTCGTTTGTGTTTTCCTGGAGTCAGTATCCATCAACGTAAACGGGATCCACGAATTTTTATCGATAGTATCGATATCCACACGAATGTGGACTGTGAGAACAGCTGATAGGGGTGCCAGTAAAATATATGTGCATATTATTACTGAAGTCAAAGTGAAAGGTGGTGCAAAATTTGTGCGCAAAACCAAAAAGAGATATGCAAATGTTTAAAGTGAGGAGAGGATTGCTTTAATAAAAGCAGTTGAGGCAATACCATGTCTTTAGCGGATCACGGAAAATTAGCATTTTGATAATTTTGACATTTTGGCGCCTCCAACTGTGCTGTACTTTTTCTTACAACAATATGTGCCGCTACCAACACAATCACTTCATCGTCAGAATTACTTTTCTTCCTTTTTAATTCCTTAGTTTAATTTTCAAAATTGGCGCTGTTTACAAAACACAGCTGATTCATGAGAGTGGCAAACACTTTTTAGGTTCTTGGTCACATTACATTAGTTGAGTTCCACACATCCGAAATAATGAGCAGATTCCTTTCAGTAAAATTCCGCGGTGCTGGATACAGGCCTTAAGCGGATAGCAATGATGAATACCTGTAATTCGACGGCTTAGTCTCATGTATATATGTGGATATGGAAATATGTAGGGACTAGTCATAATTCCAAAACGTTCTGTCTTTTGCATTATTTATAATTATTATTCTTCGTCGGGTTTTTTCGATTTGATACGAAAAAACACGATCCCTGCCCGTCTCTAATTCTGACACCTTGTCAGAAACCTTTTAAACCTTTTACCATCATATGGTATGCGTGATGTATGCATATGTATGTATGTATGTATATCAGGGGTCGGCGCCGTCGTATCCCATGTGCATAGCAAAAGGGCCGCTGGGCTGCGCAGTCGGCACACGCATAGCGTAAAAACTTCGAGTAGCGTCGGCCTTACTGCTCGGGTCCCGCGGCGGCAGAGAAATTGCGTCGTGTGTCTTCGGGCATATACACAAGCTGCTTCGGTATTCTGTTCGTCAGCGTTGCGAGAACAGAGATGAATCAGTTTGCGTTCAGAAGTCAATTGGTGAAGACCACGCTGCGCAACTTTGAATTGTACACTGACAAAAATTTTCAATGTAATGTGGGAAGATGATTTTTTCTTTTTAGAAAATATGGATGGCGGGGCGCAATGTTTGATTTGCAATTATGTTGAAAGTCGATGCGCACTATTTTTTTATTGAGAGGCACTATGACATTAAGCATTCTGGGTTCAAGGGACTTGTAGGGTCTGAGCGTGCCACGTCTGTCCGTCCGTCCGTCTTCATTTGCGCCTATATCTCAGATACTATTAAAGCTAGAGCAACCAAACTTTCTATCCAAGCTCCTGTGATATCACTTCAGTACAAGTGTATTTCAAAATTTTGACACGCCCCCTCCGCCCCCACAAAGGACCAAAATCTGTGGAATCCACAATTTTTAAGATAAAAGAAAACCCAAAACGCAGAATCATGGAAAATTACCATATCTACCAGATTGCCGAATCTTGATCAGGTCGGATCGTTCCCCCTCGTTTTTTCTTTTGTTCGGCGCAAAACATTTTTCCTTATCTGGATTCATTTCTTTCAGTGCAAGGCAAGAAACGTTTTGCCTTCGTGTTGCACACGCACAAAACATGTGAGTGTATTGCGTGCCGACCCCTGATGTATATACATACATACACCCAGCGATAAAAAAAAGCCGCACTCCGAAATTTCATGCATTTTTGACTTCTCTAGCGAGGGGTTATTCCCCAAATAATTGAATTGACATTCCCCAAATGTTATTCGATACTAAAAGTTTTAATTTTTTTGAGTCAATAAATCAATTTTTAACAAAAGTGCATACTACGTTTTTTGATATCATATTTATATAACTAAAAAGAAGGATTGTTTGTTCAATCACACTTTTCTGAACGGTCATTTAGTATTTTCACCAAACACAGGAAACAAAATTTAGTAAAATTATAAAATCGATTTGTTCAGCAAAAACAACATTTTTTCCAATAGGTTTTTTCATTTTCTATATTGCAATAATAAACAAAAGTATTTCAGAATTGTTATTTTCAATTAAATATATTAATTAATAATTGGTGGTACCCCCTTAGCTTTTATTACACATTGAACCCTATTGGGCATCGAATATCTCCACAAACCAAACTTTCTATAACCTCTCTTAACTTAAACATAGTTTTGGGCTTCCGCTTTCTTATTTTGGCATTCATAAGGGCCCAGACGTTCTCTATCGGATTGAGGTCGGGGCTGTTACCTGGCCAATCTAAGGACTTTATGCCCAATTCCGCCTTCAAAATGTTAACCGGTCTGTGAAAAATAGTTGAAACTAGTTGACTACATTTTTAAAAATAAGAAAACGTCAGAGAATCTCTTACAGAGCGCGCTCGATGGCAAGGTACACAATCGTCCTGAAAGATGGGATCTTCTCTCTCACTAAGTGATTCCATACTTGACACAATTCCACTGCGAATAACTCCACTTCATACTTTTTTTAATTCAACATACCCTTAATAATTATTAGGGATTCTGTTTTATATTTAGATATGCATCCCAATATCATAATAAAAGGATAATGCTTCACTGTGGCAGTGTAGCCGTTTTCGGAATAGCGTTTCCCTTTTCTGCGGCGAACTGTACGGGAACCATCGAGTCTAATGAGGTTAAATTTTGACTTATCCGAGAATATGATTCGTGACCACTCAGATTCACCCCAATTTGCTTTTTCTGTAGCCGAATTTAGGCGTGATTTCTTCATTCGACTATTAAGAAGTGGCTTTTTGGTAGGTGTCCTTGCCATTAATCTCATCTCCTTTAAACGACGTTGTATAGTTCGAGCTATAATTTCTTTCGCAAATCGTTGCTGAACTTCAAAAGCTATTTATACAGCGTTTTTGAATCGATCATGTCGGTTCGTTTTCCTAATAATCCGATTTTCCCTTGCACTTGTACACTTTTTTCTTCCCGATCCTTTCGTCCTCTCCACTTGTCCAGTCTCACGAATCTTTTTCACAAATCGTCGTACTGAGCTTTCGTTGAACTTTGTTCGATCCGCTATTATTCAAATGAAGACATTTTGTTCGGCCGGGGCAATAATTTTTGACTTTTCAGTCACCGTCATCTGTTTTCCTTTAGGCATAATTCTTAAAGACTCCTAAGTAATATGTTTTCCTGAGGGCTCTCTTTTGTCTTTGGGCTCGGCGATACCAGCGTGGCTACGGAGGGATCCACCGTGAACATTTGTATGCATTCTCGCACAGCTGACTATACAACTACGCTTACTGCTCTTATAGCTCCTACGATCACCGATTGTCAACCAAGTCTAACAGTCAATGTAGCCGATTGGAATATTCCATCAAATATTCAGCTTGCTGATCCTGCATTTTTCAATCCTCAGCGAGTGGATCTCCTCATTGATGCTAGCATGTTCTATGATCTCCTCTGCGTGGGGCAAATCAAACTCACCGATGATCTGCCTCTTCTGCAGAAGACCCGGCTTGGATGGGTCGTGTCTGGAGGTTGTTCTCGTTAAAATGGGTCGTCTTTAATGGTGGCCCGCGCTCCGGCCATTGTTGTCGAGGATAACAATCCAGATGAGCAACTTGAAGTGCTTCTTCGAGGGTTTTGGGAGGTTAAGAATTGCATCGAACCAATAGTAAAATCTACCAAGGAAGAGCTGGATTGTGAAGCGCATTTTGTTGAGCATGTCCGTCGATTAGAAAGTGGCGATTATTGTGTTCGGCTGCCAGCTAAATATAGTTTGGATCTCCTGGGAGAATCTTACAATCAAGCGCGTCGCAGATTCCTGTCCCTTGAGCGGAAGTTAAATCGTCGCCCTGAGGTGAAGGCTCAGTATGCTGCCTTCATAAATGAGTATCTTGACATAGGTCATATGTCTCCTGTTCCTGCCCAGTCAATCAGCAACTGGCGAAATGTTCACCTCAATATTGCGTCATGAAAGAAGATAGTTCTACGACCAAGCTTCGGGTCGTTTTTGATGGATCCGCTTCTACTTCATCTGGCTATTCCTTGAATGATGTTTTAATGGCTGGACCCGTGATACATTATTGCCCCATTTCGTTCATACGCAGTTGCGATTACGGGAGATATCTGTAAGATGTATCGGTGTGTACGAGTCTCGCCCGAGGACAGCAACTTGCAGTGTATTCTGTGGAGAAACGCCACGCAAGATGACTTGCGCTTGTTTCAACTGTGACAAGATGACTGTGCGAGCGATGCACGAGTTGACAACGGACGAGCAGGTAGATTTTCCAGTTGGAGCTGAAGTTCGCCGTGACTTCCGATATCTGATAAACTTTTTTCTTTCGTTCTCGGCACTAGAATCGTCTTCGAATCCATGTCATCAAGATTTAATATATATGTCGCAAATAGAGTAGCAACGATTCAGGAAATGACCGACAACATGACATGGCGCTATGTTCGCACAGCGTTAAACCCAGGTGGCATTTTCTCTCGAGGGGCTCTTCCGACTGAGCTGAAGGAGTCTCCCCTTTGGGCTCATGGACCTCCATTTTTTTGTGGCCCCTCAGATGATTGGCTGCCCACGGTACTACCGGATAAGCCAGCCCTTGAGCTTCGCCGGAGTGTTCTTCTAGTAAAATCTCCCTACATTGACATTGTAGCTGATTCCAAGTATGCAAACTCGTTTGGTTCCTTGCAACGCGTTTTCGGATACGTTTACAAGTTTTGCAATCGCATTCGGCATGCCGGACTAATTGTCTCGGACGTTGAGCATGGAACCCAGTTATTGCTGCGACTAGTCGATCGCACTCAGCTATGGGAGGACATGAAGTCGCTGCGGTCCAGGGTATCAGTTTCCCCATCTAGCTCACTTGCATCGTTGTCGCCATTCATGGATAAGTTTGGTCTGCTCAGGGTTGATGGTCGACTGATCATCCAATTATCTTGCCCAGCAGCCATCCACTAACTCTTTCCATAATCTCTCACTTTCATGAGCGGAATCTCCACGCTGGAGGGCTTTGCTTGGACTAATTCGATCCCAATACTGGCCTATTGGGGGGAGGAAGACGGTAAACAAGGCAGTGAACGAGTGCGTAAGATGCTTTCGAAAGAAGCCTAGAGTATTGGAGCATATTATGGCGGATCTTCCAAAAGAGCGGCTCGATGGTTCTCATGCCTTTGAGATCACCGGCGTCGACTTCTACAAACCAGAGACACGTAATAAGGGCCCAATCAAGTGTTACGTCTGTGTTTTCATTTGCTTCGCTACCAAGGCTGTTCATCTGGAGCTGATTAAGGATTTATCTCCACTTGCCTTTCTTCATGAACTAAAGCGCTTCATATGCACCCGACGGAAGCCGCGACAAATTTGGTCAGATAACGCAACAAATTTTGTCGGCGCTAGGAATGAGCTGATAGAGTTGAAACGTCTGTTCCTCAGCGATGACCATCAGAAGGCTGTGCTGGATTTTTGCTTGGTGGAATCTATAGACAGGCAATTCATTCCCCGCGTTTGCCGAGTCGCCGTGCTGAAGACATCATCTGGGTTTACAAAACGAGACGTCAACAAGTTGTGTCTGCTGCCCCTTAAAGATGCTGTTGAAGGACATGGTTTCAACGGGGGGAGTATGTCGGGTCAAGCAGCATAAACCATCGTAAATTAAAGCATGTGGTGCAGTCTAAAGTAAATGCTAATGTCGATGTTTATTATTGCAATGCAAACTGTTTAAAATCGTTTTGTTACTGCATATGCCTACGCACGGCAGCTGCCTCTTTTGCTTACTTATACATATATAAACATTCGTTGTACTTCGACTTAAGTTCCCGCACGGCAGCAGCCAATACATCGCTCTCTCGGATCATCGCCTTCTTCGTCGCTTCCTCGATCATCGTTCGCTTGCTTACATTAGGGCACGGGCAATTCGGTCTGCCTGCCCTTAATATAGTCTGAATTTATCACTCATATTGTCTGCACCTAGCACTCATATAGTCTTGAGCTGATCTTCGTGGCCATCAGACCGTCTTTAGTCATTATTCAATTGCATCGGGTCTTAAATCTTAAGTCTTAAATCGGGTTTTACTCGCATTCGCCGGTCTACATTCTTATATACCAATAAACTACAGCTTCTATTAATTTAACCAATCGAGCTTTATTTAAACAATACATCTCAATAGCTATTGAAAAAAGCTCACATTCGTTCGTTTAGTTTCTATTATTATAAATGGACATACTTGTTTGCGTTGGCTGCGCATTTCTCTGTGTACAAACCTTTCACATACTCGATTATGTTTACATTTCTCATGGGATAATGCTTTTACAAAAAAAACTAAAATGTTCAATTACTCACTAAATATAAAAAAAAAATGCAAACTGACACGAAATGTGTACACATTAGATTTTACCACATATTTAACTATGTAAGCAACTACACTATTATTAATTCTTTTGCAGGGCTGGGCTTCAACGTAATGGGAGGAAAGGAACAAAATTCCCCAATTTATATATCTCGCATTATACCAGGAGGAGTTGCAGATAGGCATGGAGGTCTCAAAAGAGGCGATCAACTGCTCTCAGTCAACGGAGTGGTATGTTAAAATCTCAAAATAAACGACAATTTTTTTCATTTAGGCGTTAATCTGTAATGTTAGTAACTTAAGAAGAAAGAATTAAAATCCGAGCATAAGACCCTAAAGATGGAATAATTCCATCTACAAAACGGAAAGGACAGCGGTATATAGTTTCTAGTGGATGTAAAGGAATCCTTAATCGTATGTCGCTCAACAAACCAGGGCTAAAAAGTTGTGTATACGGACGCTACAGACATGTCTGACAGGATGCCCTCTGAGGTGATGCATTCGGCTACCTAATCTACATTACCAGCAGTTATCGTTGCCCTTGCATTGGCAATCGAAATCAGCTGCTGCACTGAAGGAGTTTTCGTGCCCTTCAGCTGCCGGCGAGGTCCTCGGTTGTAAACTAATGAAGTGAGTGTATATGGCCAGCTTTTTGAAGCCACTGCGTGTTTGGCTCATGAAGCCATTTCGTTTTCAATAGCGTGGCCTTCCTCCCAACCATAATTCAAACCACTACGTTGGGAACTGGCATCACCCATACGACCGAGATTCCAGCTCATTTTGAATAAATATATATTGCGCAGAGCCTGCAAGGGATACTAGGCTGATCATAGATAATCTTTTCGATCCAGTTTAAAATATTAAAAATGAAACCCAATCGTCTGAATATTTTATGATTCACTGATTTCGACTGGGTCGTATAGAGGCAATCTAATCCATTCAAGTTAAACACTTTTAATTATAAATATGAGTTGTCGATCTCATATTTTAAAACGGTAATTTGTGAGAGACAAATCTTAAAAATGTTTATCACATTCTTATGAGTGTCTACGATAGCGCTAGTAAGACAGTGTGATGCTATCATATTTCATAATGGTTATCTATAAAATTCAATTTTTATTTCAGTCGGTAGAAGGAGAAAACCATGAAAAGGCAGTTGAATTGTTAAAGCAAGCAATCGGTTCTGTGAAACTTATAGTTCGTTACACACCAAAGGTTCTTGAAGAGATGGAAATGCGATTCGATAAGCAGCGTAATACCCGCCGTCGTCAATAATCCACACAAAACAAGTAACCAATAATTCAAATATATGTGTTTACATAAAACCTTTTTTTCCTTAAATTCTGTTAATTGTTGCTCGAATAAAATTACACCAATAGCTATAATCTAATGTTTTAATGTTTATGTTTTTATATAAATTTATATATAGGTACTGAATAATATAAAATGTGTATGTTCGTACAGGAATTTAAATATCCATTATATCAATTAAATGTTATTAACAATAATAAATACTGAACCGAATGTGCAAATCCAATAGGAGGACCTTGCGCTGTCATGTCGTTTACTGAAATTAGTTGGTCTTTACTCAGCATTGTTGAGAATAACGCATTTTCTGAGAATAGAAAATAAAGTCTGCTTAGTAGAAAATACCCCCTGTTTTTATATTCTTCATTCGGAAAATAAGGACCGTAGAAACGTAACAATATTGAAGTATTAGAGTCCTGCATGAATTGGAAACCGAATCGATTCGGTGGGATTCGGAATTCAGTTCGTTCACTCCGTTTGAATCTTATAACTTCGAATCTGTCACCCAAAC
Organism: Drosophila affinis; assembly: GCA_037356375.1. Lineage (NCBI taxonomy): Eukaryota > Metazoa > Arthropoda > Insecta > Diptera > Drosophilidae > Drosophila > Drosophila affinis. Next base: position 23,500,589 of record JAZHFB010000003.1, read on the forward strand.
GGATTGAACGGAATAGGTATTCAACAGAAATCGATTTCACATCACTGGACCGGCTGTCCAGGCACACGCGTTCCACCGGATCTGATCCCATGAGCTGCTGTAAATGTTTGGTCCTATAGCGGAAGCAGGATCAGCCGATGGGACGTGCTTCGTTCCTGGCGTTCACAATCCAGTACAACAGACGGTCAGTTTTTCGAGTAGATAGTTGGTAGATATTATGATAGCACAGTAAGTGCTTTTACGATTCTTAGTGTTGATCAACTCTGTAGGTCGATGCAGTGAGGTGATGTAGCCCAATCTGCGAAGGGAAGACCAGCGAACCATATTGATAGTTCTAGTTTGTGAGTTGTAGATCCAAGATTTGAATCGGTAGTCACAAATCTCCAATCGGCTGTCGATGTTAAGTTCTTAAAATATGAGCCTTGTGTGTAATTTTACCATGAGGTATGTGGTACAATTTTCTATTCAAGACTCGTTGAACAGTTTACTTGCCTGTACATTTGGCATTAGAGGTTATGGCATAACGGGATAGTCTAAAGCAAAACAGCAACATGTATGTATAGGTCAACTTGGATAGTCGGACCAACCAGCAGGATGTAATTAGCGATATTTGGTTGCAAGTGCGGCAAGAGGCATCGATTACCATTCTTAGCTTGGTGGATACGCTGCTTGGCTTCATCTCGAAATTATGTGGTATGTGGTGAGGCGCTGATAAGTCTGGTGTGGTGACCGGAGTTGTATTTTTTTGTATTCGTTCATGAAATCGGTGTATTGTGTGAAAATGGCAGGAGAGTATGAGAGTGGCCGATCCACACTGTTGAACCTAAGACGAGTGATCTCAGGTGAGGTATCAAGTCGGGATGACAATGGTCTAACTACCATAAGCCTCCTCATCGAGTCGAGTTGATTGAAGATAGTGTTCCTTACAGGTTCTGTACCTGAGGATTGAGCTTTTTTAATTGGGGTGCTAATTTCTCATAGTCGCTTCAGATTAATAACGATGGACTGTGTATGCTAGGCAGGAAACCGCATCAGCATTGTGTTGCGGACAACTAAATAACCCAAAAAGAAAGCTATTTGTAGCGTAGTTAAGTTAGAACTCAGTTTGACTTGGTCCACAGCAAGGATGTCGAAGAATGCTTCAGTGCCTAGCAACAGGTCGACGTTTCGAGCTGGTAAAAAGTGCAAGATTTGATCGATGCTGTTGTCAGGACTTGATGTACGTTTGCAAATTACCGATGCTGCGAATTTGAATTTTAATTGAGCAAAAAAATTGGTGAAGAAATTGACCCCGGAGCACGAGTCAAGGAGTGCTCTGCCAATTCTGTGGCAGTCATTTCAGTCATACTTTTCCAAAACCAGTTACGTTAATATTGCTTCTGAGGTTTGCGTTTCAGAATAAAGGTACAAAAAAGAGCTTAAGAAGGCAGAAGCATTATTAATTACACTGCGTAACGTCTGAAAATTTAATGGACTGGTTGGCTGCAAAAGGAAGATTCAAGTTATCGTTTCCATGAAGATTAACGCAGGTTTGTCACAGCGAGAAGATAGCTTATTTAAGGCCTTGGGACAATTCTCACTTGTAACTGAAAACGCCCAATATCTTCCAATTTAGCACACTTTAAACAATTTAGTAAGTGATTGAATATCTCAATGATTGAAAAATTATCTGACTGATAAGCTGTAAGGGGGATACGATGAAGTTTTTGTATTCTGTGTGGGTGCCATCGATGGTTCGCAGCGCTAATCGGGGAAGCCTTGACAACTGCGATAGCAGTGGCGAATGCAACGAGAATGACGTCAGCGAAAGTGGTCAGTTGGTTCTGTGCACCGCTCCATCAAACAACAGAATATACTGACTGTGCACCGCTCCATCAAACAACAGAATATACTGACTTACACTAGGCAACAAGCTAAATGCTCTTTCCTTATCTATTTTACGCTCATCTACTCACACGCACACACAAGTTGGCCGTTCGTACTATTTATATGGCAGTGCGTTGCTTAACTTATCGCACTTTGTCGAACGCAGCATCGCGCATTATTACTATGCACCGGTCCTCAAATTGTAAAATCGAGCTATAATGGTTTAACATTTGTACACATTTGTACAAACACGAAGAATTATGGTCACGGCCTCTAATATCGAAAATAAAACATCTAACAATATACACAAAAACTAAATCCGACGGAGAGTAATTATTTTTTAAATGTGGAGTCAGAGTTTCCAAAAAAACTTGGCAGTTTTCAACATTTTGGTACAACCGACGTGATTTCAGTGAACTAATCGTGCAAAAAAAGTGTTCAAACATATAGTCAAATCTATGTATATATAAGGTTTAACTAGACGTTTGAAAAAGTAGCTTACCAAAAGTCGTTTAGTGTTCTCTTTCGCCGTCTACTTCAGCCTGCGGAAAGCACTGTCGAGACCGGTTGCATAGAGTTCTAAGCCGTTATCTGTCTTCGCCTCTTCTTTCGTCGGTTTGTTTCAGCTAGCGCTCGTGAGCGGCTGCATTGACCTCTCTCTGGAATTTCAAACTCGAAATCTGAGTACATTTTTACATAAACTTTCGTCTTCGCTTTCGTATCTCGTTGCATCTCGCCGCCTTTAAGAGCAATAACGGTCGCATCGTTAGATCTGAGCAGCCGGCATGAAAAAGTTAGCGGGAAACAAAAAAACATTAAAGGCTGGCGCTCCGTCTGGTGAAGTGTTTGCCAATGCTGACCCAGCTGCTAGACGGATTGAATTCTTGAGTCTCAAGACAAAGGCTATCCTCGACCGACTTCAGGGGCTCGTTAACCAATTGTACGTTGAAAAGCTGCGAGGACTGTTGATGATACTGACGAAGCTAAAAGCTAACAAAGTCGTAGCACACGACCGACTGAACGAACAGGATTTTCGAGCTATTAATAGCAAATTGCCAGGGCAGTTTCATTCTGCCGTGCTAAAACTTGAGACTATTCTAGAACGAGAGCTGGGAAAGTTCTCTCAGCCCGCGCATTGTTCCACGTTTAGAGTGAATCTAAACGAATCCCAATGCCTTATATTCATGGCAAATAGATTGCGCCTGCCACAGCTGCAGCTGCTCAAGTTCACAGTGGAAAAGTTCCCACTCTATGTTCACAGAGGTGATTGGTAGTGAAGCGGAGCCTCGTCGAATTCTTTTGACCACCTCTTTATATAAGCGGTCTAGATGGCTGCCCTGTGGTACACCCGAAGTCGCTGTAATTGGTGAGGACAGGGAGTTTTTAAAAAGCACTCTTTGAGACCTTGAACAAAGGTAACTAGAGATCCATCTCAGGAGATTGGACGGGAACCCTAAAAAGTCAAGTGAGAGGAGACAATGGTTTACAGAATCGCACGCGTTACTAAAATCGGTGTAAACAACATTCGTCTGCAGATTACCTTGAAAACCTTTAATGATGAAGGAGGTAAACTCCAATAAATTATTAGTTGATCTCCTCCTTATAAATCCATGTTGAGCTGGAGATTTAAGTAATCTGCATAGGTGCTGCAGGTGCGGAGTTAAAATTTTCTCAAACACTTTAGGAATATCGGATAACTTAGATACATATACCTCTAAAGTTCATTGCGTCTGACTTGCTACCTTTCTTATGGAGAGGAATTATAAAGGACTCCTTCAATATCGGGGGAAAGCATGAAGAATTATGTACAGGTTGAATAGTTTAAGCAACGGCCCACACAGAGACTCGGCACAGTACTTGAGTACACATCCGTCCGGACCCGGTGAAAACACCGGCTTCACTGTTCGTAGATCATTCCGTTCGACCTCGGTAAACCGTACGGATACGGCTGACCAAAGTAACTTTCCTGTGAATAGGTAGCTCGAAAGAAGCGGGCAAAAAGATCGGCAATCAAAATGACCAATATTTGCCCACGTATTAAGGAGGCATACCGAGGATGGGTATGCGGACGTTCTACGCTTACTGTTTACGAAGCTGTAGAACTGTTTAGGGTCCTCAGATTGAGGAGCATTGAGCGTTAAGAACTGAAAAGTGTGACCGAGCCAACTACTTGAAATTTTGTATAGTTTGGACTTTAGGTTTTTTTGACCGGATAGCTCCTTGGAAAACCAAGGGTGTTGCCCCGACCTAAAAAGAACAGGGAAGAGGGACACAAAAATCAAAAAGTGAGTCCAGTGCATCATCGAAAATGTTAGTGCCTATCGTAAGATCAGTGCACAAATATAAAGCGCACAAATCAAAATCCCTAATGAGGTTATTAAGATTCGTAAACTTAGCTTTACGGAAGCAGCGGACACATTGGGGTAGTCTACCCGACCGATCCAATACATTTAGTCCTATGCCAAACGACACTTCGAGAGTAGGATGGTAGACATCTTCAGTTATAGTAAGCGGGGGGACTCGAGTTAACAACGCTAAGGTCGTTGCAAAGCACAGATCAAGAAATCGACCCAAGGAATTTCGAACATGGTTTACTTGAGACAGGAAGAAATAGCGGCTAAGGCAGACAAGTGCTGCTCGTAAATTGCGATATCCGAAGAAGGTGGAATATACGAGCAAGGTATGAAGACTGAGAATGCGGGAAGCATCAGTCTTACACACAGGAATTTCAGTTCCGACGTGAAGTTTGAGTCCATAGCAGTTAGAACCCCTCGTGCACGTCGGGACAAACGGTCCTTTCTAAAAGTTGTGTACCGACCTGCTAAAACTTCAGAACTTAGAATTTCTTTATTTTTTGGTAATACCCGGTAGCCCGGGACGTATGGGATGGGATCGGAATTGACGGGACAGATTAAGAATTTGCGGACACTACAGACACGGACGCTACAGGCGACTCTGGCTGCATGCTCTCCGAGTAGATAAATTCAGCCAGCAGCTATCGTTGTCTTTCGAGTATGGAATGAAACCAACTGCTGCACTGCTGCATCGGTTGGCTAAGGGACAGTTGACACGTGCAGACCTCGCAGAGTGACCGTATTGCTTTTTTAAGTCCACGGTCAGCCCCATTGCGCCCTTCCGCGTCTGCATCAAAAACATGACCATATCTTTCTCAAGTCCCCGGCCTGCCTTACAGCTGTATTGCAAACCATTTCGTTTAGAAATAGCATCACTCACGTGGCGTGTGAACCACAGATCACAGAGAATTCCATTATAATCAAAAAATAAAAAATATAATTTTTGTTTCTTAAAAAAAAAGTAGATAACAGACGAGTGTACCTGTCAAACGCTAAAGGTGGAATTAAACTGAGAGGAGAGCGGTTTCAGCAGCTGGAGAGACAGAGAGAGAGAGAGAGAGCGCTATATGCAGAAAGTTAAGAGAGCGGCTCAGGAAGAAGGGTTATTTGAGTTTGGGTGTTAGGGAGAGAGTGATAGAACAGAAAAAGCTTCGAGCTGTGAGCGGCTAAAAGTAATGCAATGCGTACTTACGAGAAGTAACAACAAAAACACACTGTTTACCGATAAAGAAAATGGATAAAAGATGTTTACACATTAAAAAGTGCTGTAAGCGCTTACAGATAGAAATAAAGAACGCAGGTAATAAGGGAGTTTTTCGATCGTTTTTTTTTTTAAAACACCGTCTTACCATATGACGGAGGTTACTCCAAATCATGATTCCTCCGACTACTATCTATATCGATGCTATACTCAAACCTGAATCACCACCACTAAGGTCCACGTTGTATTTAACGCGTCTAGTCTTTCGACCAACCGAATTAGCTTAAATTATCTTCTGCGTGCTGGTCCGATTCTTCATTCGGATTTAACCTTGCAGATTTGGAAGTGGCGTTATTTCCCATATTTCTAAAATTTATTCCAAGATTTGGGTGGACCCGAAGCACACTGCTTTCCAGAGAATATTCCAAAAGTAAAGACTACGATCTGAAGACAGTCACCATTGGAGTCAATTGGGCTCCCTTTCTTGCCATCGGGGTGTAGCAACACCTTGCAGTCGACGTCCAGTCCCGTTTTCCTAGCGCGAGTCGAATTATTCGGTCTTTCATGTATGTCGACGATGTCTTAGCAGGAGCAGATTCCACAAAAGGCTTGGCTGGCTAGCCGCGAGTTGCACGCCTCACTTAGTTCTGAAAGTTTTCCGCTGAGAAAGTGGACTTCCAACCACAAGGCCCTTTTGACTGGAATTCCAAATGACCATTTTCTCCACAACGATTTCTTTCGAAATTAAGGCCGAGAGCACGGCCAAGACACTCGGGATCCGCTGGAATGCACCTCAGACGAGCATTTCCTTGCCATTTCCGGGCAACCAGACAAGTACGAACAGTCATTATAAGACTTATTCGCCTGGCTGAGGCAGCCCAATAACGCCTGTAAATGATTTTGAAAGCTTTTAATTATTAAGGAGGTGCAATAAATTAGTAGTAGTTGATCTCCCCCGTATAAATCCCTGTTGAGCTGGATATATAAGTGATCTGCATAGGTGTTGCAGGTGCGAAGTTAAAATTTTCTCAAACACTTTAGAAATAACGGATAACTTAGATATACCTCTTGAGTTCTTTGCGTCAGACTTGCTACCTTTCTTAATTATTTCTTTAGGACGCTGATTTGCAATGACTGCACCATCAAGTGGCCCAAGCGATACCAGCCAATGGCTCTTATGAGCGGATCCCAGGCAAGAACGCAGCCCACCTCCCGCCCAACCTACAAAAGGGCGCTGCCGGACATGCAGGAAAAATAGGTTATAGACTAGTGTTCGAGGAAAAGTAGAACTAATCTAACTAAAAAACTAAGCAATTTCTAATTACGAGAAAGATGTGAGAGTATAAGTAATTTTAGACTAGGAAGGAAGTTAGTTTTAGATATAATATGGTAGAGGGAATTTTGATCCGAGCACCGGAACAACGGTTTATAGTTTCTAGTGCTTCTATTAGGAATCGTGAAGTTTATGCGGCTCACAGGTCAGGGCTATCTACGTCGCCCATGATCAAGTTGTGCCCAAAAATCATACCAAGCATCTTCCTACGATTAGCTAAGGTTGGAAGGTTTATTAAAAGCAATCTATTAGGGTATTCTGCATCCCAGCTTAGGCCGCGCAGGGCAAAAAGTAAAATGTGTTTTTGAACTGATTCTATATGGTCCTGGTGTACGTTGTACTGAGGGCACCACACACAAGAGCCGTATTCTTAAATCGGACTGTTAGTAGGGCGCGAGAGCGAGTCGTGCGCGGAGCGCTCTCCAAAGTGCGCTGCAGAAGTTTGCGGCTGCCTTCAACATCCTCCCACCCCCTTGCAGGACTACAAAACATCTGGTCGGGTTATGGCTGCGTGCACGCCCCGGAGACTATCCATCCAAACACGGTGCTCTGGGCCACTGGAAGGCTGTCTTCCCGTGCCAGTAGCCCGGGTTGGATCACCTTCGGGTACACGTCTGCTCCCAGGATGCGCGATATGGTGGCCAGCCTATGAAACTGCTGGCGGGGCGCCGAGGGCGACGCTCACCTTGGGATGCTGCACCTGAAGGAGGACCTGGAGTCCTTTCAGCAGGGCGGGTGGCGGGGTGCCGAGGCCGGCATTCCGCTCGGGATGCTGCAGATGGCCCCGAGCGGGCTGAACGACGAGACGGGAGGATGTGAAGTAGCGTGTGGTGATTTTTTCCACACACCCTGCACAGCCCGCCACTGCGACAATCCTTTCCGGAGTGCTGATGAGCCAGGCAGTTGGTGCAATACTAATTTATAAGAACTGCTCGAAGTGTCTTCTCCGGGCTCAAGCGGAGGAAGTGATGGCAGGTTCGAAGACGATGCACTCCTGGGCAGGCACGGCACCGGTAGGAGTTTATGATGTTTATGATGCGGTCGGCGCGGTAACGTGGGGCCATATCTGGATGGATGAAAACTAGGAGAGGATAAAACAGAAGAGTATTAGCATTCAGTCGGCAATGGATAAAAAACAACACACAGTCATGTTATGGTTGGACGGAACTTCGGGGTTCTATTGGAAAAAGAACGACCTTAACAACAGGTCTTTTGAGGAGCAGTAAGGATGTCCACCACACGGACCTTATCGTCGGCGCCGGGATATACGGAATGGATTCTCCCGATTCATTAGACGGCACGTTGTCTTCTTTAACGACGACCGTATCGCCACCTGAAGATGCGGCGTAGGCGTCTGCCACTTGGTGCGTTTGTGTAGTTCTTTGATGTATTTCTCTTTCCACCTCTGGAAAAACTGGTGGTTGAGAGCCTTCAAATGCTGCGATCGATTAATTATCGATTTAATGTCTTCCTTCATTTCGGGCTTGGCTGTAGCCATCAAAGGTCCTCCAATAAGAAAATGTCTGAGAGGTTAACAGTTCGGTTGGATCTTCGGACATAGGCGAGAGTGGCCTGGAATTGAGGCATGCTTCTATCTTCGCGAGCAGTGTGGACAGCTCTTCAAACGTGTACTTCCGAATGGACGTGGCCTTATAGAAGAGGGTTTTGAATCTGTTTACTCCGGCTTCCTAAAGACCTCCCATATGTGGAGCTCCTGGAGGGATGAAACGCCATGAAACCCGTTGATGGCTATACTCATCCGTCACCGAGTCTTGTGTGTATTTAGGAAGTCACGGGAAAGGGTGGTCGCCGCACCCACGAAAGTTTCCCGTTGTCGGAATGGGGGCACTGTGGACACCCGAGTCTTGCGACAAACCGAGCGAGGGCTGCGACAAACCGAGCGAAGGCTGCGACAAACTTCTCGGTTGTGAGGTCGGACGTGGCCTCCAAATAGATTGCTTTACTGGAAAAGTGCGTGTTTAGTGCGTGTTCGTACACATACCCCTTGTTGATGAGACAAAATCCCTGTAAAATTCCGTATTTCGAACGGGCCCGCGTAGTTTATCCCTGCATGCGAGAACGGTCGGAAAAAAGAAGTCCGCTCCGTTTGGAAGGTCTCCCACCATTTGAGTTTGCAAACTCTTTTTATAAATGGTGCATACCTTGCAGGAGTTCACGACCCCATTCATCAAATTTAGGAGCCTTGGGATCCAATACTTGGATCGAATAAGACGCACCATTAATCGGTTGCCGCCGTGAAGCGTTATCCGGTGCGTAAGTTGAGCGAGAAGGCGAGACAGTCGACAACTGTACGGAACAATAACTGGATGCCGTTCGTCATATTGCAGAGATTCGGCAACTGCGACACGGCTGCACGCTCTTATAAGTCCGTGTCGGTGTAGGAACGCATTTAAGTTCAGGTTAGAACTTGACCTTGGTAACGGACGCTTATCACTGAGGCAGTGATACTTCCTGGGGTATTCTCGACGTTGAGTATCTGGGATAAGAGATCGCTCCGCTTCGGTAAGGTCTCCGCTGGTAAGATAGCCTTCTCGTGCGGTATCTAACTTCCGGCAGCGTCTTACGAAGCGAAGGATATATGCGCGGACTCGCATAGCCCGGTCAAGCTGGGAGAACCGTTCAAGGAACTCTTGGGATGGGCTCGGCGCAAAATGGACCCTTACCGCACGGACCTCCAGAGGCGACCTCCATCTGGAGATTCCTCAGATTGTGCTGGCCACTGAGGTCGGGGCGGTCGCAGACACGCTGGTCCTTGCCACCAGAGTTGGTTAGCAACCAGATCTTCCAACGGTACGCCTCTACTGGCTAAGTCCGCGGGGGTTTGTTCGGACGGAGCGTGAGACCACTCCTTGATCTCTGTAGCTTGCGCTAGCTTTGTCACCCTACGAACGTAGCTCAGTGGCACGCCAGCTTCCTCAGCCAGGCGAGGACTGTGCTGGAATCGGTCCAATAACGACAGGTTGTGCGTGCCGCAGGCATTTCCGCAGGATAGCCCTCACCATTTTGGATTGGAGCACGACACCGCACAGCTCTAACCGGGGGAGTGATACGGTCTTCACAGGGGCGACTTGCGTTTTAGCGGTGAAAAGTTGCACCTCGACGCGATGTGCATAGCAGAATCCATGATGCTCGATTTTCACCGATGGTTGCGCACCAATCCATCTTGGAATTCGGATCTGGTTAAGCACGGAGTAGTTGTCCAAGAAACTTTGCCAGAGCAGACACATCTCGTTGGGGAGATCTTCGTCCCCTTGCAACAATATCTCCTGCATGAAGATTTTGGACCGGACAATGAACGGGGAAGGAAATCGCTATGGAGAAGGTGGTCACACGGCAAACCAGCTAAAAAGGCCTTGTGATTGGACGTCCACTTCCTCAGCGGAAAACCTGCAGAAATCAGCGCGACTTGCAGCTCGCGGATAGCCAACTGAGCCTCCCTTGTGGAATCTGCCCCGGCTAGTATGTCATCGACATGCATAGAAGTCCGAATTACTTGCTCTAGGGAACCGGAATTGGACGTCGTCCGCAAGTTGTTGCAAGACCCGGATGGCAGGAAAGGGAGCACAGTTGACCCCAAAGGTGACGGTCTTGAGCTCGTAATCGCGGATTTCTCCATCCTTGTTTCGGAAAAGGATACCGGAAATACCGCCACCTCAGGATCTGCAGGGTTAAGTCCGATTGTCGGACCGGACCAGCATGCAGTAGATCGTTGAGGCTCACCCCGTTAGTCGAGGGGCTGGATGCATTGAATACCACGCAGACTTTTGTGGTCGTGCTCTCAGGCTTAAGTACGGCGTGGTGCGGAAGGTAATAATCGGGGGAATCATGATCCGGAGGCACCTCGGTCATGTGATCGAGTGCTTAGTAGTCCCGGATCACGGCGTCGTACTGCTCTTGTAACGGAAAGTCTCTCAACAAACGGGTTTCGTCTCTCAGAAACTGAGCCAGCGCAATCGATCTGAAGTGACTACGTACTTCCCGGAGGCGGTTCTCGTAGTGGATCGCAGGAAATTGCTCTCACAGTAGGAATCGGACTCGCTTACCATTTTAGTAGGTATGTTCTTCACTTCCCAAAACCTTGTGCGGAGTACCTCACTTGCGTGGAGAACGACGAGATATGGCCTTGTGCCGTATTGGATACGGGGCCGGTCAGGACCCATCCGAAAATGGTCTGCTGTCCGAGGAGGGATCCACAGATGTTGGTCAGTGTGCCTCTTTGGAGGATAGATGAAGGAGGTCGGTTCCGATCAGGACGTCTACCTGCGAGCATTCGTAAAACTTCGGATCAGCCCATGACAGATTCGGCAAGTCTCGCAACGAATCCTGCGAGATCGAATAGGACGGAAGGTTCCTCCTGCGAAGCAGTTTAGACAGAGTTGTTTTTGGCGAATATAATTGGACCGAGCAGCAACGGTTGTCTCGAACGAGTGAACCCTCCTAGAAACAATACTTCGTTGGGACCGGAACGGATAAGTTGCAGAGGGTGGTGGGATTGGGTCGCCTTTCGAATTGGGTGCATGGGAAGGGTTGCCCTCTATGGTCTCTAAAGTCAGATACCTCTGACTCAGGAAGTAGTCCATCTCCTTCCATGGGGGCATCTTCTTTTTCGTGGTGACGGAGTCTTCCCACGAGGCCCGGGTCAACTTGGGCATTTTGGAGGCGCAAATCGTTACCAACAAACTGTCACAGTTTTCGGTAGAGAACTTGGAATGCGCCAGTGCGCTTAGCACCCCGTGGATCGTCCCTTGGAGCTCCTTCAGAGCACGATTCGATTCGGAAACCACTGGGGGCAGCGAGATAAGAATGTTAATCTGGTTGGTCACCAGAAGCCGGTTGTTCACATACCGGTCACGGAGGGAATTCCATCCCGCCTCGAATCCGTAGTTGATCAGCGGGGACATCACAACGATGGCCTTTGGATCTCCACTGGTCTTAGGCGAGGTAGACCAGTTATCCACAGGAGACAGCCTGGGATTTTGGATGTAGATCGCGGTAAAAAGATCCCGGAATGTAGGTCAACGGACGAAACCTCTGTATCGCATGGCGGAAGTCGACAGCCGCCATGGGAGTCCGGCTGTGCAGGAGGACGGACTGCTGGGCTTGCAGCTTGGACTGTAAGATCCGCTATGCACCGCTCATAGTCTTCATAGCACCTGCCATACATGGCTTGGATCTCTCGTTGGGTGTCAAGATCCTCGTCAACCGACGCTATGGAACAGCCCTCGAATTCAGCATCCACCTTTGCCCACATGCTCTGTAAGTGGTCTCTGCGGGTCTGAGCGAGAGAGGGGGATGGTGTGCTAGTACCGGAAGTGGTAAATCGGTACTCCAAGCCGGTCAGCCTGCCGATGGCTGCTACCAATTTCGCCCGTGCGGAGATGAAGGCTGATTGGGCCATTGGAGAATTGCGTCGAGAGCTGTTGGGACTGTTTGGTGGAAGAGCTGGCACCTTACGCGTGACTGGCGAAGAGAACGGGACCGATTTGCTCTTTACATCGGAACTCGTACTAGATTTAGGCGGACCGGTTAAGTTTATTGGTATAGTCACCGAGGTAGGTGTTTCTGGGGCGGAAGCACTGCGTAGTGTCCTATTACCTGGAGCGGGCAATGGCAAAAGTTTCTTGCTGACCTCGTCACCTCGTCTGACCTCACCCGCTAAGAATAAAGAAACGGTAGCGGAAGTGTCGGGCGGATGAACACGGAGAATGGACCCAACAACCCTTTTGTATTGGCAAGTCGGAGGCGCTTGGGTATACTATGGCGATCGGGCCCTAATATTGGGAGTCGGTGGCAAGTGACACCCAAAAACAATATACCCGCTGAAAGTAGGGTAGCGCGTCACTGCACAAGCCGCCACCGAACAATAGACCCTCAAAATACAGGGTAGCGAGTCGCTTGGCGCTCCGTTATGCGCAAGAGCGGCGCCGATAATCTGCTCTCCCAACAAAAACAACGCGCGGAACGGTGTAGAGGCGACCGCGAAAACGAGCAAAAGCAGGCAGACGCAAGAATATGCAGCTAATATATATGTATTCGGATATGGAAAAAATAAGTGAATATTCGGATAGATGTGTTATATATATATATATACGCATATAAATTGGTAAAATATGTATGTGTATGTGTAAGATGGATGGACGGATGTATATGAGCAAGAATATGCAGTTTTATGTATAAGTTAACACTCCCCACCAGCTGCAGGGTATCGGCAGAATTCCGAAACGGAAGAATGCTGATGCCGCACTCGAGGGGTGGGGGCAGCGACTACATTGTCTCACGAGCTTCTGCTTAGGAGCCGTTGGCCTGCACTCGAGTGGTCAGCGGATCATATTTCGCAGCTGATGAACATCCGCTGTGGAGCTGATGGTCTGCACGAGGCGCTGACGGTGCAGAACGTCGGCCCGCTGCCCAAGCAGCGCTGCCGCGAGGGTGGGCAGTTTTAAGTAGAATTGTATTTCTGTATCTTAAGATAGATTTAGATTCATTCTCACTTTCGACCGAGCCAGTTGAGCCGGCAAATATATCATTAAAAGTACTCTCGCGAGTTTTATTGCCGTTGGCCCCGCCACGGTATTGGGGAACGGGAACACTTATAAGTTATTTGGCGCCCAACGTGGGGCACGAACCCACGATAAACGGTCAAGAAAAAAGTGACAAAAAACAAAAATAAATAATGAATAAACAAATAATAGTTGAAAATCTCAGAATAAAGTTTAACGCCCTCTAATATTCGTGAGTGGCGTCGGAGAAATCGTTCCCGTGCATAAGTGGTGAATTTTTTTTTTGTTGTGTGTGTGCCGCACCAGAACATAAGCCCGAGGAAAAATAAAAGAGTAAAGGGCCAAACTGAGCAACACGAAGCTGCGTCTATAAAAATAAAATAAATAATAAAAAAAAAAACAAAAAATCCAGGATAAAATTTTAACGTTAATTTACCCGTGCATAAAGTGGTGATTTTTTGTTGTTGTGTGAGTGCTGCACCAGAACATAAGCCCGTGGAAAAATAAAAGAATAAAGGGCCATATTGAGCAACACGAAGCTGCGCAACCACAAAACAGACAAAGAAAACAGAAGGGGCTGTAGGGAAATCCCTCGCTCCCATCAGTGATCTACAAAGGAAAAATAGGCTGAAGGGCCCTCCCTCGCCTAAGAAAATAAAAATACAACAAACAACAACATACAACAAAACACTACCAGCTAATTATATTAGATAAAGTGAATAGAGAAGAGAACAGAGTCGATCTGCAAAAAAAAAAAAAAAAAAAAAAAAAAAACAGCCGAACAGCGAACAACAACAAAGCTCACCCCCATCCCCGCTCAACCGGAGTCAATACAGTGATTTAAAACAAAAAACATGTAAGTGATTTGTTCACCGATTGCAATTCCATGTCAGCTTATATTAATGCTTTTATTATAAGTGGAGAGTTATCTAAATTATAAGAAGAGAATATTACAAAGGGAAGTAAATAAAAAAAAAATATATAATAATAAATAAAGTAAAGTGAGATATTCGTTTTCCTGTACGGAACAGTAAAATCTTATTGGGAGTTAAATAACTAGGGGGTGCTGTCAAATCAGATCGCACCTCATGAGCTATAGGGAAGTCAGAGAAGATAGTGACGATAGCCTAAGTTCCCTGGTAGAAGGCCTCCAGTTGGACAGACGGCCACCAGACACAGAAACAGACAACATGAACCCGGAACAGTTCGGACAGGCACTACAGGCCGCCTTGGCAAGCCAGGTCGCGTTATTTCAGGACGAAATGAACCGGTTGCGAGCGGAGCTATGGGCCGAAATTGGCCAATCCCAAGCAAAATCTGTGCCCCAAGCAGAAGTATTGAAAGATGTAGAAGTTGTTCACGGGGTCGTATGCGACTTCCAGCTAGACATGGTCAAATCACTCCCAGATTTCGAAGGGAAACAGGTAGATTATGTGGCTTGGCGCCAGGCAGCGCTGGCGGCATTCCAGCCTTTCACGAAATACGAAGGAAGTGACAAACACTTCATGGCCACAGGCATAATAAGGAACAAAGTGAAAGGGGCTGCAAATAACGTTTTGTCGTCTTTCAACACAGTCCTTAATTTCAAAGCCATTATTAACAGGCTAGACTGTTCATATTCTGACAAAACGCCGATAGGTGTAATGCAGCAAAAGCTGATGACTATGCGGCAGGGCAGCCTCTCCTTGACAGAGTACTACGATGAGATCGGAAAACAGCTTGCGCTCATCACAAATAAGAACGTAATGGTACACACTGCAGCGGCAGCAAGTGTACTTAATGGGAGAGCCAGGGAAGACGCCTTAGAGGTTTTCATCTCAGGCCTGAGAAGGCCTCTAAAGGCAGCTGTCTTCCCGGCAAGACCAGCAGACTTGGAGACGGCCCTGGCCCTTGCCCAATCGGCTGAGTCCAGCGAAGACCGCAGCACTTGGGCTGCAAATTACGCCAGGGTCATGGAGGAGAAATCCTACCGTTCAAATGAGCGCAGGCAGCAAGCGCCACAGCAGGGTAATGGCAGGCAAAATAGGCCCCAAGACCACAACTCTTACGAAAGCCCTCACTATGTTAGGAGTCAGGGTATGCCCAACGCACAACAGGCAATTCATACCATCAGCCCAAATCTCAGGGGCAGACCCATGAGCCGATGGAGGTAGACCCTTCATCCTCTAAATTAAGACAGCCCTCGGCGTACCAGAAACCTTTTGGTTCTGGCAAACGCGATAACACCTTCGGGAGAAAGCCGAATGCGTCGGAGCGCACTTCAGGCAGCTGGCGCCAAAGGGTAGAGCACATCGCCACCGCTAGCGATCGTTCACCGTCGGCATACAACGAGGCCGCTTCCCAAGCAGTCGCCGAAATAGAAGCCAAAAAAGGCACTGATGAAAAGGGCAATAAAAAGAAACGTCTCGTAATGGACTTTCGGAAACTCAATCAGAAGACTGTGCCCGATAAGTACCCCATGCCTAGCATCTCAATGATCTTGGCAAACCTGGGAAATGCCAAGTACTTCACAACTCTTGACCTGAAAGCCGGATACCACCAAATAACTTTGGCGGAACGCGACAGGGAAAAAACTTCCTTTTCCGTAAATGGAGGGAAGTATGAGTTTTGCCGACTGCCCTTTGGACTGAGGAATGCCGGTAGCATTTTCCAGAGGGCAATCGATGATGTTTTGCGCGAACAGATCGGTAAAACATGTTACGTCTATGTTGATGACGTAATTATATTTTCCAAGTCTCAGGACGACCACGTTAAACACGTCGACTGGGTACTGAAAAGCCACTATGAAGCTAACATGAGAGTAGCTCAAGAGAAATCGCAGTTCTTTAAGACGAGTGTAGAATACCTCGGCTTTATCGTAACTAGCGAAGGCACAAAGACTGACCCTGAGAAAGTGAAAGCTATCCAGGAGTACGTCGAGCCAATGACGCTGTTCGGCCTAAGATCCTTCCTGGGCCTAGCAAGCTATTACAGATGCTTCGTGAAAGACTTCGCGGCAATCGCCCGACCGCTTTCGAACATCCTAAAAGGGGAAAACGGTTCCATTAGCAAATATAAGTCTAAGAAAACCCCCATCACGTTCAACGAGGCGTAAAGACACGCCTTTCATAAACTGAGGGACATTCTGGCGTCAGAAAACGTAATGCTGATGTATCCAGACTATAAAAAACCGTTCGACTTGACAACCGACGCGTCCGCCTATGGCATTGGAGCAGTCCTCTCACAGGGGGGACGCCCAATAACAATGATTTCCAGAACCCTCAAAGACAGTGAGCTAAACTACGCTACGAACGAGCGGGAGCTTTTGGCAATTGTCTGGGTCTTGGGGAAGTTGCGCCATTACATTTATGGCGTCAGGGACATAAACGTGTTCACTGACCACCAGCCACTCACATTAGCGGTTTCGGAAGGAAACCCCAATGCAAAAATCAAGCGTTGGAAGGCACGCATCGACGAAATCAGTGCCAAGCTCTTCTACAAACCCGGTAAAGAAAATTTTGTCGCAGACGCATTGTCGAGACAGAATATTTGTGCGCTAGAGAGTAGCGAATCGCGGTCGGATGCTGCGACAATTCATAGCGAAGTATCAATGACCTACACGGTAGAGACGACAGATAAGCCTGTCAATTGCTTCAGGAATCAGATCATCCTAGAGCAGGCGCAGTTTCCACTTAAACAGATGTTTGTTCTCTTTGGAGAAAAGACGCGCCATGTAGTACACTTCTCAGACAAAAACGATCTTGTGGATACCGTCAAGTCCATAGTAAACCCCCAGGTCGTAAACGCGATCCATTGCGAGCTCCCAATCCTAGCCTGCATACAGCATGAGCTAGTAAAGTCCTTTCCGTCGACTACGTTCTGGCATTGCAAAAACCTTGTCGCCGACGTTTTCGATGAGAATAAGAGAAGAGAAATAGTCACCATTGAACACAATCGGGCCCACAGAGCCGCCCAAGAAAACGTCAAGCAAATCATGACGGACTATTACTTCCCAAAAATGACGAAGCTCGCAAACGAGGTCGTCATAAATTGCAAGGTATGCTCCAGAGCTAAATACGATAGGCATCCCAAGAAACAGGAGCTGAGCCGACACCGGTCCCCTCGTTCACGGGAGAGATGCTTCATGTAGATATATTCTCTACAGAAAAAAAGTATTTCCTAACCTGCGTGGACAAATTCTCGAAATTTGCCATCGTGCAACCGATAGCTTCCCGCACTATATCAGACATCAAGACTCCACTACTGCAGCTCTTGAACATCTTCCCAAACACGAAACAGATATATTGCGACAATGAACCATCGATGAGTTCAGAAACCATCAGGTCACTCCTCCGAAACAACTTCGGAGTACTCATTGTCAATGCTCCGCCCCTCCATAGTACCTCAAATGGACAAGTGGAGAGATTCCATAGCACTCTTGTAGAGATTGCAAGGTGCCTCAAAATGGATAGGGGAGTTACCGACACAGTCGAACTCTTCCTTCAAGCGACAGCGGAGTACAATAGATCAGTGCATTCGGTCACCAACAAAAGACCCATTGACATTCTCTACGCTGTAGCGGCGGATACAAACAAGGAAATTCAAAACAGAGTGCAAAGGGCTCAGATCGTGCAAAACAATCGGGTCAACCAGGCACGTCAAAACAGAAGTTTCGAAGTAGGCGAAAAGGTGTTAGTTAAGTCCAACAGACGCCTCGGGAATAAATTGACCCCTTTATTTGTAGAGGAAACAATAGAGGCGGACTTGGGGACAACAGTCCTAATTAGAGGGAGGGTGGTCCATAAGGACAACCTTAGGTAGCTACACCAACTAGGTTAAGAAACACACGGTGGCGGTATTTTTTTTAGTTTTCTTTTTATATTTTTTCACGTATTTTTATCCACAGGATTGTCTGGGTACTTCACCTCCTTACAATAGTATCGGCGCGCGTCACCGATTACTCCCACTCAAATTACATTCCAATTACGGACGGAACTGTACTGGTTTGGGACGGTCTCGACTACGTCAAGCACACGGCGAATTTAACCGAATACGGCCGCATTGCTGACGAGACTGCAAAAATGACAGATCTTTTCCCAAGATCCCACATGAGACAGTTACTGGAGGCCGACTGCAACCGCATTAGGGACATGCTATCCGATATCGGTGTTCACCACCGACTGGCTAGGAGCCTAGACTTCCTAGGGACGGCCCTTAAGGTCGTGGCCGGGACGCCAGATGCGTCCGATTTAGAAAGCATCAGGTTCACAGATACTCAACTGGTACAGGCAAGCAATAGACAAATCTTGATTAATACGAAAGTGCAAAATCAATTAAATTCTCTCACCAGCACCGTAAACAAGATCCTCAGCATAGAAAAAAAGAAATTATAAATTCAGAACACTTGTATGAAACCTTACTAGCCAGAAATAGAATCCTTATAACAGAGTTAGGTAACCTCATGCTCACGATCACCCTGGCAAAGGCCAACATAGTGAGCCCATCCATATTAGACCACGCTGACATAGAATCTGTTCTCGCTGACCAATTCACAGGGGTCACAATATCAAATTTGTTAGAAGTATCTAAAATAAAAATCCTTCAATCCGTTCATGTAATCCACTTTGTAATCGAATATCCTAGAGTTAGTTTAGCTTGTAAAAAAGTCACGGTATTCCCGGTTGAGCACAGCGGAGCGATACTACAACTAACAGACAACATCGTGGCCGAATGCGGCAACCAAGTGTGGGCGCTCACAGCTTGTGTCTCCACAACCATGACCACCTTCTGCAAGAAGGAGCTGAGGGGTTCCTGCGCGCAGGGATTACACTCTGGCGGCACCGCTAATTGCATCTCTCAACCAAGCCACCTAGATCCCATCACCCTCGTTGATGACGGACTGATCATCATCAACAACAGACCAGTCACGATCAGCTCTGATTCCGACACGTTGATCACAACCGTCGGGACGCAGTTGATCACCTTCAACGACTTCGCGATCATCAACGGCTCTCGATTCCGGAATCGCAACAACATCCAACAGCGTCGTCCGGGAATAGCATCGGTGCCCGCCCTGAACATCACAGGGCACCAGACGGTTCTTAGCCTACCCTTCCTGCACCAGCTCAGCGAGGAGAACATAAACTACATCAAAGAGGTCGAGCGGGCCACCATGGGCCAACTCAATCCAGCCCTTGCTTTTGGGCTATCGGAGGCATCGTATTCCTCAGGGCGCATCTTGGAAGGAAGCAAGACGAGAAGCGGATCAACGAGATAATAGAGAAGTTGCGAGCGACCGGGACGACCGCTCTTTAAGCGGGGGAGTAGTTAACACTCCCCACCAGCTGCAGGGTATCGGCAGAATTCCGAAACGGAAGAATGCTGATGCCGCACTCGAGGGGTGGGGGCAGCGACTACATTGTCGCACGAGCTTCTGCTTAGGAGCCGTTGGCCTGCACTCGAGTGGTCAGCGGATCATATTTCGCTGCTGATGAACATCCGCTGTGGAGCTGATGGTCTGCACGAGGGGCTGACGGTGCAGAACGTCGGCCCGCTGCCCAAGCAGCGCTGCCGCGAGGGTGGGCAGTTTTAAGTAGAATTGTATTTCTGTATCTTAAGATAGATTTAGATTCATTCTCACTTTCGACCTAGCCAGTTGAGCCGGCAAATATATCATTAAAAGTACTCTCGCGAGTTTTATTGCCGTTGGCCCCGCCACGGTATTGGGAAACGGGAACACTTATAAGTTATTTTATATATATTTTCGGATGTATATATATATATATATATATATATATATATATATATATGACGTGCAAGGATATGCGGTTGGGATATATGTGTGCAAGAATATGCAGTTGTGATATATATGTAGATACGTGAGATGTGTAGGTTTGAATATATACATACATATGTGCAAGAATGTACAGTTATATCTATGTACATATATGTATGTCACTGAACTGGGGCTTATTCTCCAGGTCTTAACGCTTTATGCTGTAAGAACTACTTATCTCGATGCAGGATACGTTTTTCTAAGGACGCTAAACAATTCTACAGCTTCGTAAACAGTAAGCGTAGAACGTCCGCACACCCATCCTTGCTGTCCTTTCTTAATACGTCGGCAGAAAATGATCAGGCATTTGCCGATCTTTTTGCCCTTTATTCAACTACGGAGTTTCCAGCTGTGTACTCAGTTAATGTTCCGAATTTCTATGCGGGCCGTTGCTTAAACTATTCAGCCTGTCTATAAATTCTTCATGCTTCTTCAAAATGTAAAGTATTGTTTTTTCATCGCTTCAGCGCCTTTCTGGTTCTTTACACCCTTTGTGGTGATTCTCTTGAGAGAATTACCCGGGTTGATGATCTTGGTGTTCTATAAGATCCCAAGCTAAAGTTTTTGGAACACATTTCTACCAAGGTAAATAAGGCCATGGGCGTGCTTTGGTTTATAAAGAGGTGGTCAAAGGAATTTGACTACCCCTATATAATAAGGACTCTCTACATCTCTCTAGTTCGTCCGTGTTGAGGGCAGCCGCAAATTTCTGCAGCGCACTGCGGAGAGCGCTCCGCGCCCCACTCGCTCTCGCGCGCTCTTGCACACAGCACTCGGGAGAGCCGCCCAGCGCTCAGGCGGCCTTTAGCTTAAGCGGGAGTTCTCAGTCGCGTTTACAACGATTTCGGCTCATGCATACTCTCTCTCTAACTGCTATATACCTAAATACATACATATACCCACATAAATCTACTCGAACTGGAGAATAAGCTAGACTTAATAAATAGTAAAGAAAAACAAAGCGTTGTGTTTATCTGGTGTTCCGCCCCCATTGGACATTGGTCCTTCGAGCCGGATCTTCACCAACAAGAAAAGGAGCACCACAGCAAGCTTAGGAGGATCGCTCCACAAGGAGAACCAAGATAAGTGCGACGTATAAAATACCAGCATAAGTGCCGTGATCTTGTTTTTTCCGTCCAAGTCCAAGCGGCTATTCTGTCCGTTCTCCGATCTTCCGCTCCTCCTAACTACGTACATCAGTACACACACATACCAGATTTAACTTCATATTGTTGCCCGCATTTATACATATCCGCATACATATATACATATAGATTGGCTGCATATTCTTGCGTCTACATATATATATATAGTAAAATATGTAACACTAAAGTTTAAGTTTTTAAAAAGTTTTTATTTGTTCACTTAAACTTAAGATACAATGGTTAGTTATTTTCCACGACGATGACTAAAGTCTGATGTCTTAAACGGAATTAACTTGAATTCTTCGACGGTGTCGCGATTGACGTTTGTCTTGAACAGAACTGAAGTCCCTACTTAGGTATAGACTATTTATAACGTGATGCTCGGATTGGGATTCGTAGGCGTTGGCTTCGGCTCCGATGATGGCGTACGTGCCTCGATCGATATGTGGGAAGAGCGGGTATACGTGCCTAGATCGATATGTGGGAAAGGCGGCTTTTGATGAAAGGGGGGCCTCCTCGGTTATATGATCGGTTCTGATTGATGAGCTAGGATGGCGTGATTCTTAGGAATCGATTAGAAATTTATCTCTGGAGGGTGGCGGGATTCTAGTGCGGCTGAATACGCGGCATCTATTGTTTTATGTTCGACTCCTAGCTTAGGGTGTTTGTTTACATTGTCGGCTATCGGCTACAAGTGTTTCATTTCGAGCGTGGGATTGTTTATGGGATTCGAAGCTGAGGGTGTTGGATTGTTTATAGTATGTGGGTGTAGGGTAACGGACATAGATAAAGGGTATGCGGAGTATGGGCTATAGATATGTCACTATATATATACATGTATATGTACTAATCCGCAATTAAACATCCATATATATTTAACTGCATATTCTTGACCGCATTTATCCATAACTACATACATATTTACATACATATGTGCTGCATATTCTTGCGTCTATATATGTATATGTAATTATCCGCAATTAAACGCACCTACATCCATATATACCACAACTGCATATTCTTGCACTTATATATGTGTTGAGGGCAGCCGCAACCTTTTCGAATCCACTGTGGAGGGCTCTCCACGCCCGACTCGCTCTCGCGCGCTCGTGCACACGGCACTCAAGAAAGCCACCCGGAGCTTGGGCGGCCACTAGCTTGAGCGGGAGGAGTTAGTTACGCGCCCACCCCAGTTACGATCGTTCGCTGTCTTGTTCGGAACATATACCTACGCCTTCGCATAATCTTTACACTTTGTGAACATAAGCTATTACGAATTCCGACAAATAAACTGAATTACTACATCTTACCGAAAATACACTGAAGTGGAATCCATAGGTCGCTGATTTCAATTGACTGGCTTGGGACTAAGAAGAGCTGGTGATCCGCCCCTACAAACAATATGTATATATCCCAACCGCATATCCAAGCGCATCATATACATATATATGCGTATATATATATATACATAAAACTGCATATTCTTGCACATATGTATATGTCGCATAATGGACGTATTTTGGACACTGTACGCGTCTGTCACATTATGAACATAGTTTCACCACTGTGCTTGCCAGACCAAGCTGTGCAATGATTCTTAGAATTTGACTACAACGTAGAATATGACTGGCGCCTAGGTACCGTACGAGTGAGGCGACGGCGTTGTCGCGCTGTCGCCGAGTGTAGTCCAGTTAGCGTGTAAAAAGAGGTAGATCGATGCGTGATCAGAGAATGCGAAGTAGTTGCGTTCAGACAATTGTATGCGCCGGTTGGAATTCGCTTCACTCTCAAACTTTGTGAGTCAATATGGCAGACCAGCAACCAAAAATAAACGATTCTGCGACATCAGAAGTGGGATCTGCTTTGCCTACAAATATCACCGATGCATACTTGGCAGCTTTACAAGTGCAAAACAACAACCTTTTGGAGATCATTAAAAATATGCAGACACCAAGGGCTCCGGCAACTGATGAAAAGGGAAAACATGTAACTCTGCCAAAATTTAATCCTGAGGGAGCTGGAGCAGATGCCACAACTTGGTGTACGACAGTGGATCTCATTTTTGCTGATAAAATGCCCGAAGGAAGCATCCTGATGATAACTTTGAGTAAGGCGCTAGAGGGAAGCGCATCACAATGGCTGTCCCAAATATGCTTTGCTGGCATTACATGGCCACAATTCAAAGAACTCTTCGTGCAACGCTTTGTTGGCATAGAAACGTCTGCGGCTATACTGATAAAAATTTTGAACGGGCGACCAAAGTCTGGAGAAAGCTACACCGAATATGGCAGCCGAATTTTCACATTAATAATGTCAAAATTTAAATCTAATGATCTGGAGGAAATCGCGGTTTCACTAGCTCTGGCCCACATGCACAAATTGATGACAAATTGTCACGCTGGGTTTTTACAAACAATATCAAAACCAGAAATGAAATGCAACAACAACTACAAGCGCACACTTTTAAGAAGCGGAACCTAGATGACGACTCATCAACAACAGGCTCGGAGCGTAAAAAGTCTAAGTATCTCTCTCAAGTGAAATGCAACTATTGTGGAAAGTCTGGGCATAAATATGCTGAATGTCGTGCTCGGCAGAGGACACCAATTCAAGGAAAAAGCCACTACGGAAGTTCAACGCAAGGATCAAAAGACCGGGCTTGGACACTTCGCATCCGCTTGTCCAAAAGGACGATCAGTAATTGAGAATTGAGAGTAATTGAGAAACGTGTAGACATCTGTACTGTAGCTCCGCCATCAGGAACAATAAGCAGTTCAACCGGTGAGTCCGTTCCATTTTGCTTCGACTCTGGAGCTGAATGCTCCTTGGTTAAGGAAAGTGTCGCCGATAAGTTTACTGGTAAAAGAATTAATAACATTGTAAAGTTAAACGGTATAAGTAATGATTCAATATGTAGCACTCAACAACTATTATGTAACATAAATATTGATCAATGTTATGTGAAATTTTTAGTCAGGGCTTTGGCGTAACTATGGACGCTGACAAATTTCAACTTTACAAAACCAAATGAGTAGAAGCGTTAATAATTGCCAATTATGAAGATGTCATAGAATCGAATAGTGAACTTGATGATCCTGATAAGGCAGCCTTGATAAATATTTTAAAATATTATTCAGATTGGTTTATTGATGGAATACCAAAGACTAGGGTCACCACAGGGCATTTGGAAATTAAACTAATAGATCAGCAAAAGACAGTACAATGGCGGCCATATAGGTTTAGTGAAGAAGAGAAAATCAAAGTGCGGGGTAAAGTTGACGAATTATTAAAAGCTCAAGTTATTCGCCCAAGCTGTTCACCTTTCGCTAGTCCCTTGATGCTAGTTAAGAAGAAAAATGGCACCGATCGACTGTGTGTAGACTATCGCATGCTAAACGACAATACAGTTGCTGACAAATACCCGTTGCCCCTCATCTCAGACCAAATTTCCAGACTTCGTGGTGCTAAATATTTTTCGTGCATTGATATGGCAAGCGGCTTTTATCAAATTCCAGTTCACGAGGACTCAATCGAACGAACTGCATTTGTCACGCCAGAAGGTCAATACGAGTTCTTGACAATGCCGTTCGGTTTGAAGAACGCGCCATCTGTGTTCCAGCGGGCTATAATGAAGGCCTTAGGAGCTTTAGCTTACACTTATGCAATCGTGTATATTGATGATGTTTTCATAATAGCAGAAAGCAAAGAAGATGCGCTAGTTAGATTGCGGACAGTATTGGGGACATTAAGTAAGGCTGGATTTTCATTTAATGTCACCAAGTGCTCCTTTCTCACAACTAGAATAGAGTATCTTGGATTTGAATTAAGCAATGGAGAAATCAGGCCAAATTCACGAAAAATTCAAGCTTTAAATGGATTACCACCACCTCAAAATGTTTCACAGCTTTTGTGTTAAATTTCTCCCAAAAAAAAACACTGACTTTGTTTGGTTACCAGTGCATCAACAGATACGAACAAAAATAATAACTATATTGACTCAGACGCCAGTTTTAATCATATTCGATCCGCAATACCCAATAGAGCTACATACAGACGCAAGTTGTATTGGGTATGGAGCGATCCTGTTACACAAAATTGACAATAAACCTCATGTGGTAGAGTATTACAGTAAGTGTACGTCTCCCGCCGAAACTAAATACCATTCATACGAACTGGAGACGTTAGCAGTAGTAAATGCTATTAAACACTTCCAACATTATTTGCAGGGACGTAAATTTATAGTTTATACTGACTGTAATTCATTAAAGGCCAGTCGCACAAAACTAGATTTAACACCGAGGGTGCATAGATGGTGGGCGTTTTTACAGGCATTTGATTTCGAAATAGAAAAGGCGAGCGAATGGCGCATGTTGACTTTCTCTCTCGGAATCCAGTGCATGAACAACATAAAAGTCTGATTAAAATACCTGAATTACGAATCAATTTGACGGAGGTATCTGACAACTGGTTGGTTTCGGAACAACAGCGAGATTCCGAGATACAAGAAATAATTTTAAAGTTAAAAAGTAATGAGTTACCAGGAAATATGGACAAAACCTATGAATTGCGAAAAGGTATACTACATAGGAAAATACAGCGAAATAGTAAGACCAAATGTTTGCCGGTAATACCAAGAGCTTTTTGATGGGCCGTCATAAATCACGTCCATGAAGCTATAATGCATCTGGGTTGGGAAAAGACGCTCGACAAGGTCTATGGTTATTACTGGTTCGAAAATATGTCCAAATATGTGCGTAGATTTGTAGAAAACTGCATCACATGTAAAGTATCTAAGCCACTTGTGGGAAAAGTGCAAGTCGAGCTGCATCCTATTCCTAAAATAGAAATACCATGGCATACGATACATATTGAGATTACAGGCAAAATGAGTGGTAAAAATGATTTGAAGGAATACGTCATCGTTCTTATAGATGCTTTCACCAAGTTTGTTTATTTTTATCACACACTAAATATAGATTCTGAAAGCTGCATTAAGGCTGTAAAATCAGTCGTATCTTTATTTGGTTTACCCACTCGAATTATAGCAGATCAAGGACGTAGTTTCGCAAGTAAAAGTTTCCGCGAATTTTTCTCATCTCAAAAAATTAATCTACATTTAATTGTTACGGGTGCCAGTAGAGCAAACGGTCAGGTAGAACGGGTCATGAGTACCCTGAAAGGTATGCTGACTGCTGTCGAAACCAGTCAGAGATCATGGCAGGATGCGTTGGCTGAAGTGCAGCTAGCAATGAATTACACGATTAATCGTGTGACTAAGTTTAGCCCTTTAGAATTATTGATTGGTAAGGAAGCTCGACCTTTTGGCTTGTTGCCGATAAACGAAGATAACAATGATGAAGTAGACAAAGAAAATTTGAGAAAGGAAGCTAAAAAAAATATGGAAACTCAAGCAAAATACAACAAAAATAGGTTTGATAAAAATAAAGCTAAAATAATAAATTTCAAAGTGGGTGATCACGTTTTGCTCAAAAACGAAGAACGTCATCAAACTAAACTTGATCCTAAATTTAAAGGGCCATTTGAGATAATTGAAGCTTTGGATGGGGACAGATATTTACTTAAATCTTTAACATGTATTCGAAATTATAAGTATTCTCATGAATGTTTAAAAGCAATACCAAATAATCAGATACTCGATGAGTTATGTAAAGATAGAGACAGCACAATGGAAGTTGCATCTGTTGCCCAATATGATAGCTGAAGACCGCACCATAGCAGAAGAGACATGTTATGGCGGGGGTCGTATGTGTAGAAGGAATTACACAAATGATATGTTCGTATGTGTAGAAGGAATTACACAAATGATAAGTTAGTTGTGTGCAAAAGGAACTACACAAATTTGTTTGGTTAAAAAAAAAAATATGTGTTTAAGGAATTACACGAATGTTATGATTTATTAAATTAAAATTATGTTACGAAAATGTAATTATGCTATGATAAGAATGAAATTAAAACTGATTTGAATTGTGTTACATAATGAATAAGAATATCGAATAAAAATGTATTGAAATGTCCAGAGAGCCTTTGAATCCTGAAGCGTTGTCACTTATGCGGTTGAGTTAAGACAACACACGAGGTCGTGTATTTTGTCAGGAAGGCCGTGTCGCATAATGGACGTATTTTGGACACTGTACGCGTCTGTCACATTATGAACATAGTTTGACCACTGTGCTTGCCAGACCAAGCTGTGCAATGAGTTTGGGATATGGTGAAATGATTCTTAAAATTTGACTACAGCGTAGAATATGACTGGCGCCTAGGTACGGTACGAGTGAGGCGACGGCGTTGTCGCGCTGTCGCCGAGTGTAGTCCAGTTAGCGTGTAAAAAGAGGTAGATCGATGCGTGATCAGAGAATGCGAAGTAGTTACGTTCAGACAATTGTATGCGCCGGTTGGAATTCGCTTCACTCTCAAACTTTGTGAGTCAATATGGCAGACCAGCAACCAAAAATAAACGATTCTGCGACATCAGAAGTGGGATCTGCTTTGCCTACAAATATCACCGATGCATACTTGGCAGCTTTACAAGTGCAAAACAACAACCTTTTGGAGATCATTAAAAATATGCAGACACCAAGGGCTCCGGCAACTGATGAAAAGGGAAAACATGTAACTCTGCCAAAATTTAATCCTGAGGGAGCTGGAGCAGATGCCACAACTTGGTGTACGACAGTGGATCTCATTTTTGCTGATAAAATGCCCGAAGGAAGCATCCTGATGATAACTTTGAGTAAGGCGCTAGAGGGAAGCGCATCACAATGGCTGTCCCAAATATGCTTTGCTGGCATTACATGGCCACAATTCAAAGAACTCTTCGTGCAACGCTTTGTTGGCATAGAAACGTCTGCGGCTATACTGATAAAAATTTTGAACGGGCGACCAAAGTCTGGAGAAAGCTACACCGAATATGGCAGCCGAATTTTCACCTTAATAATGTCAAAATTTAAATCTAATGATCTGGAGGAAATCGCGGTTTCACTAGCTCTGGCCCACATGCACAAATTGATGACAAATTGTCACGCTGGGTTTTTACAAACAATATCAAAACCAGAAATGAAATGCAACAACAACTACAAGCGCACACTTTTAAGAAGCGGAACCTAGATGACGACTCATCAACAACAGGCTCGGAGCGTAAAAAGTCTAAGTATCTCTCTCAAGTGAAATGCAACTATTGTGGAAAGTCTGGGCATAAATATGCTGAATGTCGTGCTCGGCAGAGGACACCAATTCAAGGAAAAAGCCACTACGGAAGTTCAACGCAAGGATCAAAAGACCGGGCTTGGACACTTCGCATCCGCTTGTCCAAAAGGACGATCAGTAATTGAGAATTGAGAGTAATTGAGAAACGTGTAGACATCTGTACTGTAGCTCCGCCATCATGAACAATAAGCAGTTCAACCGGTGAGTCCGTTCCATTTTGCTTCGACTCTGGAGCTGAATGCTCCTTGGTTAAGGAAAGTGTCGCCGATAAGTTTACTGGTAAAAGAATTAATAACATTGTAAAGTTAAACGGTATAAGTAATGATTCAATATGTAGCACTCAACAACTATTATGTAACATAAATATTGATCAATGTTATTTTGAGATTTTGTTACATGTTATTATGGACAAGTATTTGAAACATGACGTACTAATTGGTCGTGAAATTTTTAGTCAGGGCTTTGGCGTAACTATGGACGCTGACAAATTTCAACTTTGCAAAACCAAATGAGTAGAAGCGTTAATAATTGCCAATTATGAAGATGTCATAGAATCGAATAGTGAACTTGATGATCCTGATAAGGCAGCCTTGATAAATATTTTAAAATATTATTCAGATTGGTTTATTGATGGAATACCAAAGACTAGGGTCACCACAGGGCATTTGGAAATTAGACTAATAGATCAGCAAAAGACAGTACAATGGCGGCCATATAGGTTTAGTGAAGAAGAGAAAATCAAAGTGCGGGGTAAAGTTGACGAATTATTAAAAGCTCAAGTTATTCGCCCAAGCTGTTCACCTTTCGCTAGTCCCTTGATGCTAGTTAAGAAGAAAAATGGCACCGATCGACTGTGTGTAGACTATCGCATGCTAAACGACAATACAGTTGCTGACAAATACCCGTTGCCCCTCATCTCAGACCAAATTTCCAGACTTCGTGGTGCTAAATATTTTTCGTGCATTGATATGGCAAGCGGCTTTTATCAAATTCCAGTTCACGAGGACTCAATCGAACGAACTGCATTTGTCACGCCAGAAGGTCAATACGAGTTCTTGACAATGCCGTTCGGTTTGAAGAACGCGCCATCTGTGTTCCAGCGGGCTATAATGAAGGCCTTAGGAGCTTTA
The DNA here is from genome assembly GCA_037356375.1 of Drosophila affinis. Lineage (NCBI taxonomy): Eukaryota > Metazoa > Arthropoda > Insecta > Diptera > Drosophilidae > Drosophila > Drosophila affinis. The sequence continues at coordinate 23,530,177 of JAZHFB010000003.1, forward strand.
GCTTACACTTATGCAATCGTGTATATTGATGATGTTTTCATAATAGCAGAAAGCAAAGAAGATGCGCTAGTTAGATTGCGGACAGTATTGGGGACATTAAGTAAGGCTGGATTTTCATTTAATGTCACCAAGTGCTCCTTTCTCACAACTAGAATAGAGTATCTTTGATTTGAATTAAGCAATGGAGAAATCAGGCCAAATTCACGAAAAATTCAAGCTTTAAATGGATTACCACCACCTCAAAATGTTTCACAGCTTTTGTGTTAAATTTCTCCCAAACACTTAAACCTCTGTATCTTCTTACCTCTAAGAAAAACACTGACTTTGTTTGGTTACCAGTGCATGAACAGATACGAACAAAAATAATAACTGTATTGACTCAGACGCCAGTTTTAATCATATTCGATCCGCAATACCCAATAGAGCTACATACAGACGCAAGTTGTATTGGGTATGGAGCGATCCTGTTACACAAAATTGACAATAAACCTCATGTGGTAGAGTATTACAGTAAGTGTACGTCTCCCGCCGAAACTAAATACCATTCATACGAACTGGAGACGTTAGCAGTAGTAAATGCTATTAAACACTTCCGACATTATTTGCAGGGACGTAAATTTATAGTTTATACTGACTGTAATTCATTAAAGGCCAGTCGCACAAAACTAGATTTAACACCGAGGGTGCATAGATGGTGGGCGTTTTTACAGGCATTTGATTTCGAAATAGAAAAGGCGAGCGAATGGCGCATGTTGACTTTCTCTCTCGGAATCCAGTGCATGAACAACATAAAAGTCTGATTAAAATACCTGAATTACGAATCAATTTGACGGAGGTATCTGACAACTGGTTGGTTTCGGAACAACAGCGAGATTCCGAGATACAAGAAATAATTTTAAAGTTAAAAAGTAATGAGTTACCAGGAAATATGGACAAAACCTATGAATTGCGAAAAGGTATACTACATAGGAAAATACAGCGAAATAGTAAGACCAAATGTTTGCCGGTAATACCAAGAGCTTTTTGATGGGCCGTCATAAATCACGTCCATGAAGCTATAATGCATCTGGGTTGGGAAAAGACGCTCGACAAGGTCTATGGTTATTACTGGTTCGAAAATATGTCCAAATATGTGCGTAGATTTGTAGAAAACTGCATCACATGTAAAGTATCTAAGCCACTTGTGGGAAAAGTGCAAGTCGAGCTGCATCCTATTCCTAAAATAGAAATACCATGGCATACGATACATATTGAGATTACAGGCAAAATGAGTGGTAAAAATGATTTGAAGGAATACGTCATCGTTCTTATAGATGCTTTCACCAAGTTTGTTTATTTTTATTACACACTAAATATAGATTCTGAAAGCTGCATTAAGGCTGTAAAATCAGTCGTATCTTTATTTGGTTTACCCACTCGAATTATAGCAGATCAAGGACGTAGTTTCGCAAGTAAAAGTTTCCGCGAATTTTTCTCATCTCAAAAAATTAATCTACATTTAATTGTTACGGGTGCCAGTAGAGCAAACGGTCAGGTAGAACGGGTCATGAGTACCCTGAAAGGTATGCTGACTGCTGTCGAAACCAGTCAGAGATCATGGCAGGATGCGTTGGCTGAAGTGCAGCTAGCAATGAATTACACGATTAATCGTGTGACTAAGTTTAGCCCTTTAGAATTATTGATTGGTAAGGAAGCTCGACCTTTTGGCTTGTTGCCGATAAACGAAGATAACAATGATGAAGTAGACAAAGAAAATTTGAGAAAGGAAGCTAAAAAAAATATGGAAACTCAAGCAAAATACAACAAAAATAGGTTTGATAAAAATAAAGCTAAAATAATAAATTTCAAAGTGGGTGATCACGTTTTGCTCAAAAACGAAGAACGTCATCAAACTAAACTTGATCCTAAATTTAAAGGGCCATTTGAGATAATTGAAGCTTTGGATGGGGACAGATATTTACTTAAATCTTTAACATGTATTCGAAATTATAAGTATTCTCATGAATGTTTAAAAGCAATACCAAATAATCAGATACTCGATGAGTTATGTAAAGATAGAGACAGCACAATGGAAGTTGCATCTGTTGCCCAATATGATAGCTGAAGACCGCACCATAGCAGAAGAGACATGTTATGGCGGGGGTCGTATGTGTAGAAGGAATTACACAAATGATATGTTCGTATGTGTAGAAGGAATTACACAAATGATAAGTTAGTTGTGTGCAAAAGGAACTACACAAATTTGTTTGGTTAAAAAAAAAAATATGTGTTTAAGGAATTACACGAATGTTATGATTTATTAAATTAAAATTATGTTACGAAAATGTAATTATGCTATGATAAGAATGAAGATAGGAATTAAAACTGATTTGAATTGTGTTACATAATGAATAAGAATATCGAATAAAAATGTATTGAAATGTCCAGAGAGCCTTTGAATCCTGAAGCGTTGTCACTTATGCGGTTGAGTTAAGACAACACACGAGGTCGTGTATTTTGTCAGGAAGGCCGTGTCGCATAATGGACGTATTTTGGACACTGTACGCGTCTGTCACATTATGAACATAGTTTGACCACTGTGCTTGCCAGACCAAGCTGTGCAATGAGTTTGGGATATGGTGAAATGATTCTTAGAATTTGACTACAGCGTAGAATATGACTGGCGCCTAGGTACCGTACGAGTGAGGCGACGGCGTTTGTGAAATTTCATGAATTTTTTACTTTTCTAGCGTTTTACTTTTCGTCTAATTTTTTTTTTTGAGTCCCTATGAATGTTTTCTTCTTTTTGCGTGCGCTTTCTGTCGTCTCCGTTTCTGGAAACATTTTTTGCAAAACATTTTACGTAGGAGCCTTTAAGAAGTATGCCTAAAGGAAAACAGATGACGGTGACTGAAAAGTCAAAAATTATTGCCCCGGCCGAACAAAATGTCTTCATTTGAATAATAGCGGATCGAACTAAGTTCAATTAAAGATCAGTGAGATGATTTTTGAAAAAATGAGACTGTGAGACTGGACAGGTGGAGAGGACGAAAGGATCGGGAAGAAAAAAGTGTACAAGTGCAAGGGAAAATCGGATTATTAGGAAAACGAACCGACATGATCGATTCAAAAATGCTGTAGAGATAGCTTTTGAAGTTCAGCAACGATTTGAAAGAAATTATAGCTCGAACTATACAATGTCATTTAAAGGAGATGAGATTAATGGCAAGGACACCTGCGACGATAGCCGCATACATACATATATATTAGCTGCATATTCTTGCGTCTGTATATCCACACCTCCCCGCACCTACATCCATACATACAAGCAGCAATAGCGGTGCCTGCTTTTCCTCGTTTTCGCGGTCGCCTCTCCACCGTTCCGCGCGTTGTTTTTGTTGGGAGAGCAGATTATCGGCGCCGCTCTTGCGCATAACGGAGCGCCAAGCGACTCGCTACCCTGTATTTTGAGGGTGTATTGTTCGGTGGCGGCTTGTCCAGTGACGCGCTACCCTACTTTCAGCGGGTATATTGTTTTTGGGTGTCACTTGCCACCGACTCCCAATATTAGGGCCCGATCGCCATAGTATACCCAAGCGCCTCCGACTTGCCAATACCAAAGGGTTGTTGGGTCCATTCTCCGTGTTCATCCGCCCGACACTTCCGCTACCGTTGCTTTATTCTCAGCGGGTGAGGTCAGACGAGGTGACGAGGTCAGCAAGAAACTTTTGCCATTGCCCGCTCCAGGTAATAGGACACTACGCAGTGCTTCCGCCCCAGAAACACCTACCTCGGTGACTATACCAATAAACTTAACCGGTCCGCCTAAACCTAGTACGAGTTCCGATGTAAAGAGCAAATTGGTCCTGTTCCCTTCGCCAGTCACGCGTAAGGTGCCAGCTCTTCCACCAAACAGTCCCAACAGCTCTCGACTCAATTCTCCAATGGCCCAATCAGCCTTCATCTCCGCACGGGCGAAATTGGTAGCAGCCATCGGCAGGCTGACCGGCTTGGAGTACCGATTTACCACTTCCGGTACTAGCACACCATCCCCCTCTCTCGCTCAGACCCGCAGAGACCACTTACAGAGCATGTGGGCAAAGGTGGATGCTGAATTCGAGGCCTGTTCCATAGCGTCGGTTGACGAGGATCTTGACACCCAACGAGAGATCCAAGCCATGTATGGCAGGTACTATGAAGACTATAAGCGGTGCATAGCGGATCTTACAGTCCAAGCTGCAAGCCCAGCAGTCCGTCCTCCTGCACAGCCGGACTCCCATGGCGGCTGTCGACTTCCGCCATGCGATACAGAGGTTTCGTCCGTTGACCTACATTCCGGGATCTTTTTACCGCGATCTACATCCAAAATCCCAGGCTGTCTCCTGTGGATAACTGGTCTACCTCGCCTAAGACCAGTGGAGATCCAAAGGCCATCGTTGTGAAGTCCCCTCTGACCAACTACGGCTTCGAGGCTTGGGATGCCCCTCGTGACCGATATGAGAACCGACGATCAAAGTACGATCCAGCGGGTTCTAACAGCACTCGCCCCAACCCCAGGTCTCCACTGAAAATTGGGATAGCCTGCTCGTGACTATTTGCGCTTCAAAATTACCGAGATTAACCCGCGCGTTGTGGGAAGAGTTCATAACCGACAAGAAGGAAATGCCATCATGGAAGGAGATGAACTCTTTCCTCAGTCAGAGGTATCTGACGATAGAGGCGATCGAGGGCCACCCTTTCAATCCACATAGTTCGAAAGGCGATTCGAATCCGCCACCTTCTAAAAATAGCCCGTTCCGGTACAAAGGGAGTCCTGTTCCTAGGACAACAGTGAATCCGCAGAGGAGGACATGTGATCTCTGCTCCAAAGAGAATCATCCAATCCGTGATTGTCCTCGCTTCCTCCACATGACCGTTGATGCACGTTCCAGCTACATTAAACTGAAATAGCTATGCCTGAACTGCTTCGGACGGTGACATCAGATCCAAGAATGTCAAAGATCCCACAACTGCGTCACTTGTGAGGAACGCCACCACACGTTATTGAACCGTGGCAATCCAAGTTCCAGCTAGCCGTCTTTCACATCCGTACAACATTCGAGTTCCTCCGAATCCTTGTCCAACTTTTATCCTTGTCCAAGGTTTATTTCGCTTGCGGTACAAGTGCGGTTCTTCTGAGCACGGCCATGATTACTGTTTGCCATCTGGGGACAAATTTTCGCGCCCGCGCTTTGATCGACTCTGGCTCCGATGCCACGTTCAATACGGAACGTATAGTCAGCATGATCAAACTGCCATTCCAACTCATACAGGCACAGGTCTCCAGCATCAATCATACTGTATCCGCTTAGTCGAAGAAGCTCTGCAATTTTTCTATCCGCTCTCCGACTAAGTCGGGTTTACACTTAAACGTCACAGCTTACGTTATTCCGGAGGTAGCAGCGCAATAACCAAAAGGTAAGAGACGCGGGCTCTCGAATCTACAAAAGAAAATCCCCTTCCGGCCGTCTCCGCAGGATTGATAAGGCGGTCTCCTACGGTTGACCGACGGGAATAATAATAATCACTGTTTTGGCGATCAGAACTCCGTGTCAAGTGTTGGAGTAGATCGCCTTAAGAGATAAGATAATTAAGAGAAAATAGTGGAGTCTCTCGAAGGTATGTTCGTGTGACCCGCAAGCCGACCTTCACGATTGACGACGGCGAATTGGGCTACGTGCGGCCGACGGTGGTTCGCGGGAGTGATGGTATCTGGACGGACTTCACTTGTCGAAGTACGCCCAAAGCCACTCTACTCGTTTCGTAAATAAACACGCCTATTATTGAAAAGAAAAAACCGCGTCTCAATTAATTTGGTTTGTTAGAATTTGTTTGAAATCTAAAAATTATTAGATTTTATGGCGTATAATACTAGTAAAAGATAAATTTTAATTTTCTATATATTGGATATCTTTAAATTTTCTTAAATAACTCTAGTTGACACGACTTTTGCGCTGTCGCCAAAAATTACTCTTTCTGATAGATTTGGATGTTTAAAAATTTCTAAAGAATGTTTTTTTTTTTTTTTCATGGTGTAGTTTTTTTAAAAAAATTAAAAAAAATGTGGTATTTTTTGTCATAGGTAGAGCTTTTATTGGCTGGCGAAAATCCTCTAGCTGAACCCTCCACGAGGGTGCCGGCTGGGCAATGGGCACTGCTTTATCCCGGACAAGGGTAATGCATTGTTGGCTGCTCCGTCCGAGGCAATGCAGTGTCTAGCTAAGGCAATGGCCCAGCGTCTTCTCGACCTCGAGTCGGGGGAGCGGGGTCAGGGCCATGGCTAGAGGTGCCTGGCGGGTAGGCCTAAAACGCTACGGGGTGGTTCCCCCCCAAAAAATCAGTCGTATGGACCTTCGGGCCAAGTATGGAGCGGAAGGACGATCAAGCAAGGGTTGGGATGTCAACCCAAGCGTCGGTGGGAAGCGTGGCTGCTACCACCGGCGGGCACGGGGAGGAGCAATCCTCTCTACGTGTCGCCAGTGGCCACACCTCGGACGTGACGGGAGCAGATCACGTCAGTTGCAACACTACTGCCACAACCTCCCGCTGTAGGATGAGCGGCGCAGGTGCCGTCGTCGAGGCAGACTCGGACCTGGAGAGCGTGCTGTCCATCAGCAAAACAGAGGAGGACAGCCTTCTTCGCTCGCCTGAACCAGGTACCAGCTCCCTGCGCAGGGAAGGGCCGAAGCGTTCGAGGGAGGGGATGAAGGTCAAAGCCCAATACAAGGCGGCCCTCAAGATAGTAGGCAGGCTCCAAGGCAAGGCGGATATCTCCCAGGAGGAGAAATCCAAGCTAGCTTGGGCCGAGCTGAAGGTAGAGGAGGGCCATAAGTACTACGCGCAGGTGCCACAGATGAAGGCATCGACGAGCCAGCACGCCAACAAGGTGGAAGAGTTGCTGGCTACCAAAAGGCAGCGCTCGACCGACAGTGCCGTCACTCCGGCGAGCAAGCGGCAGCGTGGACCCAAGAGAGCGGAACCTCCACCTAAACCGGCAAAGCAAGGGTCAGGCGAGAAAATCAGCGATGTGTCCAAGAGACACCTGATTGTAGCACTCATCGACAGACGTGATGAGAATGGGAAGATAACAGCGGCGCAGTGGAAAATGGTCCACGCACGGCTGGTAGAATCCCTGTTTACAAGGATGGATGAGAACCCAACAGCTCCCATGCCCACCTTCGATGGTGCTGGGTGGCTGAATGGGGTCAAAATCCTGAAATGTAAGGACGACCCGACGCTGAAGTGGCTGACGCAAACGGTCTGCCAACTGGAAGCGATGTGGGAGGGGGCCAAGCTGGAGGTGGTGGACAGGGAGCTAATCCCGTCCATACCAAAGGCGAAGGTGCTCTTCCCCATCGCAATCCAAGGGGACCGCGCGCTGAAGCTCCTTCAGCGACAAAACCCCGAGATACCGACCGCTGACTGGAAGGTATTGCATGCTGGTAGCCCATTACCCAACGAGGGGGGCCAGCAGATCCAGATCAACAAAGCAGCGGAGGATCAACTTTACCCCAAGTACGGGAAAATGGCCTGGGGTATGGGGAGCGTGTACCTGCGCCTCAAAAAGCGTCAGCCCAGCGACAAGGACGCACACACCCTGCAGGCAGGCGAAGTGGAGAAGGATCTCGGTCTGGATACCATCTTAGAGGCCGCCCAGGGTATGGCGTTGGACGACACGCTCGAAGAAGAGGACGGTGACCTGACCGTAGTAGTCAACCCGTCGTATGCAGGGGAGCCAGCTGCTCATGAAACTGAGTGTGCTGCAGCTCAACTTGCATAAGAGCAAGACAGCATCAGCGGAGCTCCACACTGCCATGGAGCAAGGGCCCGCTGACATAGCTTTGGTCCAGGAGCCCTAGATTGCTTCAGGCAATTCGGTGGCCGGGCTAAAGCTCTCAAATTACAACGCAGTCTACTCAACACCGGTAAGCAGGAATAGAACTGCCGTACTAGTACGGAAAGGAATCCACGCTTACCTTATGTCTCATTACAGTACAGACGACCTGACAATGGTTATGTTGGAAAGTGAGGAGAAGCGCCTTCTGGTACATGGCGCACGATAGGTCCGCACCACCAGAAGAACTAAGGAGTCTGGTGGAAGAAGCCGACTCCAAAGACTACCAACTGATCGTTGGCACAGATGCCAATGCCCACCATAGTGTGTGGGGAAGCCCTGATATTAACGACCGAGGTGAGTCACTCCTAGACTTTATACTAACAAATAACATAGATGTAGCAAACGTGGGGGAGAAATACACCTACGTGAGTCCCACCTCGTCAAACGTGCTAGATCTAACTCTCGCAACGGGAAAGAGTACCAACATATCTGGATGGAAAGTCCTCCTTCCTTCTCAGACCACAGGTACATTCAATTCAAGTGCGAATTTGAATACATTCCGAAAGTGGTAGTCTATAGAAACCCCCGGAACACAAACTGGGAGAAGTTTAGAAAGACAGTCACCTTGAAACTCGCGAGCCCGGGCTCAGTGAAATCCGCGGAGGATATAGAGAAGTCCTTAGAGACCCTATCTACGGAACTGCTAGAGGCATACCACACAGCATGCCCACCATCTAGAACAAGGAAGAAGTCCAAACCACTCTGGTGGAATCGAGACCTCTCTCTGCAAAGAAACAACCTCATGGAATTTTTCAAGCTCGCTAAACTAGCGAACGACGAGAACATCAATGAGGAATACAAGACCCTATTAAGGGAATACAAGAAGGAGATACGTAAGGCACGGCGTAGCTCATGGAGAAACTTCTGCTCCAGCATTGAGAAAGTGTCTGAAACGGCTAGGCTGAGGAAACTGCTGTCAAAGCAACCCACAGTACAAAGCCAACTCAAACTAGACAACGGGCAGTGGTCGGAGGGCAGCAAAGAAGCCCTAACGGCACTAAAGGAGGCCCACTTCCCAGGATGCATGATGACGATGACGAAACGCATCAGGACCTAGCAACTGAGGAACAAACACCCCCAACAGATCTGATAACCCCAAAAAAAATCCAATGGGCTATAGATTCCTTCATGGGCATAAAGGCACCTGGACTGGACGGAATATTCCCAGCCATGCTGCAAGTGACTAAAGAGGTGATCACCCCATGGCTTCTCGCGATATACGCAGCATGCCTAAGAACAGGCTATATCCCGATCCAATGGAGAAGCTCTAGAGTTGTCTTCCTCCCAAAAGCAGGAAAGTTCAGCCATGTGAGTTCCAAGGATTACAGACCGATAAGCCTAACCTCTTTCTTACTGAAAACATTAGAAAAGCTGCTGGATCTACATATTAGAACCAAAGTAAGCGGATTGATGTCAACCAACCAACACGCCTACACCAAGGGAAAATCGGTGGAAACAGTAAGAAGCTTTACTCTGCATAACGGGAGCGCTGAGGTCAACGCCAACCAAAGCACTCGAAACAATACTCGGAATCGACCCCCTCGACATCTACGCTAGGCTGACTACAAGCAAGGCGGCTCAGCGCTTGATTGCGTCGGGGAACATGTCTCCTCAAAGATTCGGGCATAGTTCAATTGGAATGGACATGATCAGTTCAACCGACTACATGATCCCCCAAACGTGCCTTGAAGTAAAAACAAACCTCCTCATGGGACCCGAAGACTGGAAAGCGGGACGGGACCAGACTCAACACCTCAACATATACACTGACGGCTCCAAGACGAAGGAAGGAGTAGGAGCAGGCCTATACTGTACAAACCCTGAAATAAGGGCGTCGTATAAGCTACCCGACCGATGCAGCATATTCCAGGCGGAAGTCTTCGCCATCAAGAAGGCAGCAGAGGTCGCTCAGCTCACAGAGCGACCACACAATACTCACAATACACACAATAACTCCGCACCTGCAGCATCTATGCAGATCACTTATATCTCCATCTCAACATGGATTTATAAGGCGGAGATCAACCACAACAAATTTATTGGAGTTTACCTCCTTTATAATAAAAGGCTTTCAAGGTAATCTGCAGACGGATGTTGTTTACACCGATTTTAGTAAAGCGTTCGACTCTGTAAACCATTCCCTCCTAGCACAAAAGCTCGACCTTCTAGGGTTCCCGCCCAATCTCCTGAGATGGATCTCTAGCTACCTTTGTTCTAGGTCTCAAAGAGTCCTTTTCAAAAACTCCCTGTCCTCACCAGTTATGGTGACTTCGGGTGTACCACAGGGCAGCCATCTAGGCCCCTTACTCTTTACACTCTTTATAAATGACCTGCCTTCTGTATTAACATACTCTCGAGTACTTATGTATGCGGATGATGTTAAGCTCTGTGTCCAGTATAAGGACATTTCTTTTCAATCCAGGTTGCAATCCGATCTCGATAGATTTCAGTCTTGGTGTTGTGCAAATTTATTAAACCTTAATGCTTCAAAATGTAAAGTAATGACTTTCCATCGCTCCAGCGCCTTTCTGGTTCCTTACACCCTTTGTGGTGGTTCTCTTGAGAGAATTACCCGGGTTGATGATCTTGGTGTTCTACTAGATCCCAAGTTAAGGTTTTCAGAACACATTTCCACCATGGTGAACAAGGCCATGGGCGTGCTTGGGTTTATAAAGAGGTGGTCAAAGGAATTTGACGACCCCTATATAACAAAGACTCTCTACACCTCTCTGGTTCGTCCGATTTTAGAATACGGCTCTTGTGTATGGTGCCCTCAGTACAACGTACACCAGGACCGTATAGAATCAGTTCAGAAAAACTTTTTACTTTTTGCTCTTCGAGGCCTCGGCTGGGATGCAGGTGTGAGACTGCCGTCCTACTCTAATAGATTGCTCCTAATAAACCTTCCAACCTTAGCTAATCGTAGGAAAATGCTTGGAGTGATTTTTGTGCACAACTTGATCAAGGGTGACATAGATAGCCCTGACCTGTTGAGCCGCATAAACTTCACGATTCCTATTAGAAGCACTAGGAACTATACACCCTTGTTTCTTCCACTTTGTAGGTCGAATTACTCCTTGCATGAACCATTTAGGGTCCTATGCTCGGATTATAATTCCCTCTATCATATTGTATCTACCACTAACTCCCTCCCTAGTCTTAAATTACAGATACTCTTATATCTTTCCCGTAACTAGTAATTTACTTCGCTTCTTTAGTTAGATTTGTTCTACTTTTCCTCGAACACTAGTCTAACACCTATCCTTCCTGCATGTCCGCGATCGGTTCGGTAAACGAGTCGCGCGTTATGCGGCAGCGCCCCTCGGTCGGTTGGGCGGGAGGTGGGCTGCGTTCTTGCCTGGGATCCGCGCGTAACAGCCATCGGCTGGTGTCGCTTGGGCCACTTGATGGTGCAGTCATTGCACATCAACGTCCTAAAGATGAATACAGTTAACATATTCGTTGACAGCCAAGCAGCGATAAAATCCATGCAGTCGTCCGCGGTCAGCTCTAGAAGTGTACTGGCAAGCAGGGAGGCACTAGAATCACTAAGCACGACTAAGTCAGTGCAGATCTATTGGGTTCCCAGTCACCAGGGCATCGAAGGAAACGAAGAGGCGGACGTTCTGGCTAAGGAAGGCGTCGGGCTGGCAAACGATATGACAGAAAGCGTGCCGGTCTCCCTAAGGACGCTACAAAGCGACCTGGAGAAGCAGGCCAAAATGAGGACAGATAGCAGGTGGAAGAATACCACCACCTGCAGAATCTCGAAAATCATGTGCAAGAAACGCAATGATAATCTCAGCCGCTATCTGCTGCATCTTCCACGGAAGGAGTGCAGACTGCTAGTGGGCATACTAACAGGCCACTGCTTGGCTGCGTCGCATGCAACCAGGCTGAACATCACTAACAGTGACATCTGCAGGAAATGCAATGAGCCCGGGGCTGTCGAAACCCTGGAGCATCTCATCTGCCGGTGTCCGGCTCTCTTAAGGGCAAGGAGAATGTACCTGGGCGCACCGATGCTGGCATCACTGGAGCATGCCTCCAAGAGGTCGCCAGGGAAACTGCTTGCCTTTGCGAAAAACACCTCGATTCTGGGGGACTTCGGAACCTCAGAAGCACGCTCGTAAGGTCCATACAAAGATCCGGATTACTAAGGGCTTGTTTTGGCCTATGAGAGGCCCCGTAGAGGGCCGTCCGGGACAACCTAACCTAACCTAGTGCTTTTATTTTTCACATAACTCACGTTTGATACAACTGGTTGTATTGAACTTTGCAGTTAAAAAAAGTTGATAAATGCAGCTATAAATCCGACTCAGACACTTTGTAGCAGCAACTTAACGTCTGGCAGATATTAAGCTTCCAAATTGAAATTTGGAATTGAATTTGTGTTTTTTGTGTTTGTCCTAATGTTCCAGGAACCTTTTTTGGTAATTATATTTCTAGTGATGTGTTGGGCTTACTAAAGTTGTGTAGGGAGCTGTTGATAGTGGACGGTGGAAATAGCCATGGTGGTGTGGTTGTTTGTTTGTTGGGTGGCGGAAGGTAGGGGATGTTGAGTTCTTTGCAAGATGAAATGATTTTTTCTAATGTGGATTTTAGTTTCTTATTGTTTTGGTGTTTTATTTGATTGGTGAATTTGTGGATTGGAGAGTCAGCACTGTGGAGGATTGTTTTTGATGCTTTGGCTGTCATTAGGCCTCTTTTTTGCTCTATTGTAGGTAGGTTGGCTTGGAAAAGTAGGTTGGGGATGGGTGTTGAGGGAAAAGCGCCAAGGGCTGTGCGTATTCCTGCATTAGATGTTGTTTTTAATTTTTTTAGCGTAGACCTAGGTGCGTACCCGTTAAAGAATATGGCGTAGTCTGTTTTGGCTATGAGTGTTGCCTTTGTTATGTTAACAAATATATGGGTGTTGCAGTTGAACTTAGGGCTTGCTAAACATTTTATTATGTTCAGTTTGTTGTTAAGGGATGGTTGGATGTGTTTTATATGTGAGTCTTATCTGTATTTATTGTTTATTGTTAGTCCTAGTATTTTGTGTTGGGTTACTTGAGGGATTGCAATATTGTTGGAGGATAGGGTAAATAGGGTAAATTGCAGTTTTGTTTCCAGCAAATGTGTAGGTGTTGGCATTTGTTAAGGGATAATGATGTTCCAGAGTATGAGCCCCATTCTTGGATTTTGCAAAAAGGGAGTCTATGTTGAAGGATTGGTTTTTTCTCTATTGAGTGGAACTATAAGGAAATAATCATCTGCATAGGCACTAAAGTGGATTTCTTTTTTAGTAAGCTGATTATATTTGCAAGATTGTTGTGGGCGATTAGGAAGAGGATAACTATATTGGTGAACCCTGGGGGATACCATTAAGGAGTGGGAAGGGGAACTGATTGTAGTATTAATTTTTATTTTATTTTTCCTGTTGGTCATAAAGTTTTTTATGAAGTTAATAATTTTGGGGCCCAATTTCCAATCTATGAGTTGGTCGATTATGGATTGCACTCCTACTCCATCAAAAGCCTTTGAGAAGTCAAGGGCAATGACAGCACAGTGCTTTTTTTTGCGCAGCGATTTGTTTATCAGGTAGTCTGCTGTGAGCAGACCGTCTGAAACCGACTTGCCACGTTTGAATCCGGATTGATTGGGGTGGATTAAGTTATTTTTTGGTAACAAACCACCAAAGGCGTTTGGCTTTGATTTTTTCAAGGGTTTTTGATAGGCAGTAGTTTAAGGAGATTGGTCTATAGTTGATTATTGATGTTTTGTTGGGGGTAGGCTTGAGGATGAGGATGACTAGACTGGTTTTAAATGACTGTGGGATGAAATTTTTAGATATGTTGTTAAAAAGGTGAGTAATCCTTGTTTTGACTGTGTTGGAGATGTTTTTTATCATAGGGTATGATATTCTATTGAGGCCAGGTGGACCCTTTAAGGGAGTGTAGTGCGGATAGGAGTTCAATTTAGGTTATGTCGGATTCTATTGTTTTGGCTGAGCATCCATCAGTTTAATGGTTTATTTAAGTGTTTGTTTGCGATGAAGGTTTGACTGAAGTTTATATCTTTAGATTGGTCTGACCAGTGTTGGGCGAATAGTTGTGCTATGGAAGATGTGTCTGTTATGGGTAAGTTGTTGATTGGGTTTTTTATGCAGTGGATGTGTTTGATTGGGTTGAGCCCGCAAAAGCATCGGATATTGGCCCAGATTTTCAGGGAGGGGGTGTTCTGTTCTATTGTGGAGGTGAATTCGGCTGTGGCTTTAGTTTTGGATATTTTGAGTTCCCTTCGAAAGAGAGCGTTGGCTTTTTTGTAGTTAATTATGTTGTCAGTGTTATTGTTACGTTTGAAAGTTTTCCATGTGTTTTATTTTTTTTTCTCTAAGTTCGGTGAGAGTTTTATTCCACCATGGTGTATTTTTATTGAAGCGATTGGGTGAGGATTGTGGTATGTTGTGGTGTGTAGTTAGAATAATGATTTTGCAAATGTTTGCAGTTTCTTTGTTTATATTTAGACTAATTGGTATTTTCTCACTTATAGTGTGTGTTGATTGGGTGAAGGTTAGCCAGTTGGCTTCTTTTATTTTAAAAAAGGGACGACAGAAGTTGTTGTTTGATTTTGATTGAGAGAATAGGAGATAAGGATTGGAAAGTGGTCGCTTCCGTAAAGGTCTTCGATAATTTCCCAATTAGTGAATGGAGTAAGCTGGAGAGAACATTGTGACAGGTCGGTATGTGTAAATATGTTGTGTGTTAAGAAGTGTGTTGGGGAGCCGTCGTTAAGTATGTGTAGGTTAGCGTATTGTAGGAATTTGTGAAGGGTTTTTCCTCTTTTGTTTGGATGTGGTGAGCCCCAGCTGTTGTGCCAGCTGTTAAAGTCGCCTACGATAATCTGATTGGTATTGATGGTTGGGTTGAGGTTGTCGTTTAAGGATTTAAGAGAGAAAGTCTTGTTGGGGGAAATGTAAATTGAGGTAATTTGGATTTTTAATTTAGATTCTATTTCTACACTAAGGGATTCAAAATGGTCGGTTTGGTTTATCTGGGAGTTTTGGATGGATTTGTGGACTAATATGGCTGTGCCGCCAAACCTGTTGGAAGCTGTATTGGTAAAAATTTGGTAGTTAATTGGGATCGGTATGGGTATGTGTGTGTTATAATGAAGACATATTATTTGTGGTGAGTATTTTTTTACAATGGCTAAGAGTTTGTTATAGTTATTAGTGTACCCTTTTATGTTCCATTGTATTATTTTTAGCATATTTTTTTAGGCTAAGAATGGCTTAGTTTAGTGAAGTTTGTTGTTTATATAGTTTCGCTGTTGTTGGTCTGTAGGTTTTTGGTTGGGGGTTTGGTTTTTGTTTTAGTGGATTTGAAACTGATAGAAAGGGGGTTAGTTTTAGGGTCTTTGGCAAAAATGATTAATTTAAAATCTTTAGTTTGTTGTAATGAATGTATTGTATTTGATGATTTACCGTCGGTTTCCACGTCCTCTGGAGTAGCTTGGTTTTTATCTTGGGCTTGTTGTAGTGTTGGTGACTCTGTTACTTTTGTTGAATTGGATGGTAGGTTGTCTCCGGAGGTTGATGCGGGGGTGGGTTGTTGTTGCGGGCTGCTTTGTGAGTGTGTGTTAAGATTCTTGGGTAGTGTGTTAATTGGAGTATGGGTATTAGTTGTGTGCGGAGTGGGACGTCTGAGTATGTTGACGTATGTCCTCCCCAATTGTTGGCTGTGTCTTGTAGAGTATACGCTAAGTGCTGTTTTGTGGTCTACCTTTTCGATGATTTGTACTGCTGTAAATTCTTGTTGTTTTGCGGAATGTGGAGCATTGGCGGTCAAGGGGGGAGTGTTAATGGTCTATTTCAGGGTTATTTATGCAGCTATTGCATTTTTTGTTGTTTGTGCAATATTTGATTCCGTCTGTATGGTTTGGTTCTGAGAAGTTTTTGCATGACTCCGGGATTTTGCAATCAGATGTAGGATGTCTGAAGCGAAGATGTAGTATCGTGTTCCTTTAGTAGTTAAGAAGCCAGAGTTTTGGTTGATACAATCATGACACGACTGGTCGGATTGAAGTATATTTCTTGAATAATTCTTACACTTCTCCTTATGGATTAGCTTAGCATAACGCTGCCCATTGCTACACTGCCGAAGCCATCAGCGGAGCAGCGGCATACATAAGTATATGTATATGTGTTTATATGCTAAGCAACGGAAACGTTGCTGAAGAACGGAGAGGTGCATGCACATAGTATATTATGTATATACGGTCAGAACCCTGCATTTATGCTGACTAGGGTCAGGCCGTTAAACGCTACATTCAAATGCGATCGTATTACGTTGCGCTGGGAATGTGTTGGGCTCTTCGGAATTGTTTATGTCAGCGACAAAGTGTCGCTGATGGATTTGTGTTTATGCAATAAGATATTGCAGTTAACATGTTACTGGTTACAGTGTAGCCTCGATATATGTGCATACTACAAAGGCGCATTTGAGTGGAAGAGGAATGTATGGCCGGATGCGTACGGTTTCGTATCCGATTTGTATGGCTTCTGGTAGTTTGAGCGTGGCGAATGTTAGGGTAATGAGTCCGGTTTCGGCAAGTATGACATTATTGTTTCCATTGGTATTTGTTTGTTGTGTTGTATTTAGTTGTTTTTTTAATATATTCTTCTGTTACATTTTGTGGTTTTTGTAGGATATCATTTTCAGCTATGCCTCGTAGTTCGTTGCAGTAGATAACTCCTTTTGTGAAGTTTAATGTGTTGTGTTCTGACGCGGAAATATTGATATATGTAATTTTTGTTAGTTTTAATAGTTTTAATACTTGTAGATTGTGTATTGTTTTTATTAGAAGTGAGCCGTCCTTTGTTTTTTTGCAAGATTCGACTTCCCCTTCGCAAGTGTAGTCAATTGTATTTTTAATTACACTAGTCGACACGACTTTTCCGCTGTCTCTAAAAATGACTTTTTCTGATAGATTTGGATGTTTAAAAATTTTAAAGAATGTTTTTTTTTTTCATGGAGTAGTTTTTTTTATAAAGAATTTTTTAAAAATCTGGTATTTTTTGTCATAGGTAGTGCTTCTATTTTTCACATAACTCACATTTCATACAACTGGTTGTACTGAAGTTAAAAAAAGTTAGAAAAAGCTGATAAATGCAGCTATAAATCCGACTCAGACACTTTGTAGCAGAAACTTAACGTCTGGCAGATATTAAGCTTCCAAATTGAAATTTCATCATTTTTTTCGGTATTTTTTACCCAAAATTTTGACTTTGAAACTTCAGGAAAAATCGAAAAAAAAAAAAAAATGAATGCCTTGATTTTTGGTTTTAGATAGACACATTAATTAGGCGTCGTTTAAGGTATCGCTTATAAAAATATAAAATCAAACGGCTAAGTTATAACCGTTTGACCAAAACGACCCAAAATGACTTTTACCTGAAAAAATACCGTCCGGTACGTTTTTGGTCCAACTTCCAAAATGGGATTGCAAAAACAAAAAGGACCTGCAATTTTGGTTTTACCGAGTCTTAGGTATTGATATATATCGGATACATATCCTACCTGGTCATATTTATTTGGGGTGTAAGTGTTGTGGACAGTTTTATTCCTTATTCCTTATACCTAAGCCTTGGTGAGGATAAATATACATAAATATCTGTTAGGGTCAAATGTTGACCTTTTTCCTTCACAGGTGCTGGTCCCGCAGATATTTGACCATTCTCCTTCAAGCTATTCATAAAAAAGGATATATAACTCTGTACCTATAGTATCCCTGCCTCAGTGTAGTTCTGACTTCCAGCAGAATACGATCGTGTGTTTTCGAAAAATACCAATTGTTTCTAATTGAAATGGACAACCCAAGTCGGTCAACTTCATGTGCTTACCGAGCAGACTCGTTTTGCTACATATGTGGAAAGTATATGACCAGCAAAGAAGAAAAAATCGTTTTTACCGAAAAGTTCCAAAAACAGTATAAGGAAAACTATAATATGTGGCCCAAAAGTATTGGCGAAGAGTGGGCTCCAAGCTGTATATGCAAAACGTGCAAATTGAATTTATCAGCATTTAATAAAGAGGAAAAGTAAGTTACCCTAAATCAGAAGCTATGAAGTGTACAAAAAATACTAAGCATTACTTTTTTTCTTGCACATTTTTTTTTCTAGAAAACAGTTTTGATTTGGAACTCCAATGCTATGGAGAAAACCAAAAAATCACAGCACTGAATGTTTCTTTTGTTTATTTGAAAAAACTGGATTTGGGGTAAGTAAGAAATATAAATACCCGCAAGAGTCTCGTCAAGGCTTTACGCTTCCTGCTCCTCCTTTGAAGGAAATATCGCCATTAAAACGCAAAAAAGAGGAGATGTCTTCTTCGTCGTATGGAACAACGGATTCAAGTAATGACCAATCAGGAGAATATAAATTTTGCAAGCCATTATCACAGGAACAATTGAACGATTTGGTGAGGATCCTGGAACTTCCTAAAAGTAAAGTTCAGATTCTTGGATCTATTTTAAAGGATGTCCGTTTATTGAAGGAAGATGTCAAAATAACTCATTTCCGGACGCGTCACTTGGTTCACGCACAGTTTTATATGACGATGGATGACATGTGCGTTTGTCACGACATTTTCGGCCTCTTCAGGTAACTGGGTGAAGATTACGATCCAAACGATTGGAGGTTATTTGTTGACAGCAGTAAAGAAAGTTTAAAGCTGTTTTGCTACACAATGGAAATCAAAAGCCGTCTATTCCCATCGCCCATGCTGTTAATATGAAAGAGTCCTATCAAACAATGACTAAATTGTTTGAAAATATTAAATATAAAGAACACCAGTGGAAGGTCGCGTGTGACTTAAAAGTTGTAGCCATGTTAACTGGATTGCAAGGCGGTTATACAATATACTGTTGCTTCCTGTGCCTGTGGGATAGCCGAGATAGAAAAGAGCATTACACAAGAAAGAACTGGGAAAAACGGAACGAAAATACTTTGGGACATCACAACGTACAAAATGCAGCTCTTGTGAAAGTCCAAGACATTATATTACCACCTTTGCACATTAAGCTAGGACTGATAAAAAATTTTGTTAAAGCACTGGATTACGAAGGTGAATCGATGAATTATCTCAAAACTGTTTTTCCACGTCTGTCGCTGGCAAAAGTTAAAGAAGGCGTATTTGATGGCCCCCAAATTCGAAAACTACTGAAAGATGATGGATTTGAAAATATTTTACCTACGAATGAATAAGCAGCCTGGAACTCATTTCGAATGGTTACAACAAATTTTCTTGGTAACAGAAAGAGTAATGATTACGTTAAAATCGTTCAAGACCTACTTAAGAATTATGAACAAATTGGAGCCAACATGTCACTCAAAATCCATTTCCTGCACTCCCACTTAGACTTTTTTCCGCCAAACCTTGGGGATGTTAGTGATGAACACGGAGAGAGATTTCACCAACAATTAAAAGCTATGGAACGACGGTATCAAGGTGTTTGGAATGAGAATATGTTGGGCGACTATGTGTGGACTCTCATAAAAGAATCTGACTTAAATGACAAAAGAAGACAGACAAACCATTTTAAAAATAGTAACAAGCAATAACAATAAAAATATTTAAGTATCATAACACTTAAATAAATTCAAGTATTTTTCGGTATTTTTTCAGATAAAATGAGATTTGGGTCGTTTTGGTCAAACGGTTATAACTTAGCCGTTTGATTTTATATTTTTATAAGCGATACCTTAAACGACGCCTAATTAATGTGTCTATCTAAAACCAAAAATCAAGGCATTCATTTATTTTTTTTTTTCTATTTTTCCTGAAGTTTCAAAGTCATAATTTTGGGTAAAAAATACCGAAAAAATGATGAAATTTCAATTTTGAAGCTTAATATCTGCCAGACGTTAAGTTTCTGCTACAAAGTGTCTGAGTCGGATTTATAGCTGCTTTTATCAGCATTTTTTAACTGCAAAGTTCAATATAACCAGTTGTATGAAACGAGAGTTATGTGAAAAATAGAAGCACTACCTATGACAAAAAATATCAGATTTTTAAAAAATTCTTTAAAAAAAAACTACTCCATGAAAAAAAAAAAAACATTCTTCAAAATTTTTAAACATCCAAATCTATCAGAAAAAGTCATTTTTGGAGACAGCGGAAAAGTCGTGTCGACTAGTGTTATATTTAAATCGGGTGAGTAGGGCGGGCAGCTTAAAAGGTCCATATTTTGGCTCTTTATATAAGATTTTACAACCCATTCTGTATGTATCGACGCATTATCATGTTGATATATCCATGGTAAAGGTCCAAAAAGGTTGCGAAAATATGGAAAAGTCTCTTTTACTATTTCCTTGTAAATTTAATAATTACATTTATCGTTGAGGAAATTAATTTTAGCTTGCAGGGGCCATAGTAAGAAATGGTCCCCCACACCATAACACCTCCAGCTCTGCTATGCAAACGTTAAAAAAGATGACGTTCCTTGCGAAATCATGGAAATAGTAACTATAAACATCAAGCCCTTCTAAATTAAACTTTTGTTCGTCCGAGAAAACGACGCTATGCCACTTCGAGGTCCGGTTCACATGCTCGCGATAAAAATTGACGCTTTATGCTTTTCTTTCCAGGTTTAAAGGAGGCTTCTTCTTTATTTTTAACATCTTTATGTTTTGGGCCTTTAGAATAACGCGATGGACAGTGGACAGTGGATAGACTAGCCATAACATCACATTTTTCACGAATTATTTCTACAGAGTCGTGAGAATTTGATGATTTTCTTAATATGAGGCCGTACTTTGCGTGCCGCCTTTCATATTCTTTTCATATTCTGACTCAATCCTTAAAAATTCCGTTATAACATGCCGGAGCCTGTTGGTTATTTTTTATATTTGTACAATTGATAGGCCAGAGTCATTGTATGCCTTTATTTTTCCATTTTCTTCCTCATTTAAAACTTTTCCTCGACCTATTTTAATTTTGTCTAAAAGGTTATCGACGAAAATCACAAAAGACTTCGATCAGCTAAAACTGCGTGAGCACATGCCAAAGTAGACGATCAAACATAACGCATGTTCTATTCAAGTGACACAAATATACATAAAACAAGAAAAATAAAATAATGGATCTTTCCCAGAGCTGGCAGTTTGTTGCAAATAGTTGTCAAAGAGAACGTGCAAAAATACCGTTATTTTATCATTTCGCTTTTGATCAATTGAAAACAGAGTCTAAATGGTGTCCTATTTAATTGATAAGGAGTCTAAGTCGAATTTTGCTGTTAAATTCCGTAAAAAAATGGCATTAGGTATTTTACCGAACGAAATTGATCGGCACGATACGTTAAATGCCTAATTAATGTGGCTATATAAAACCAAAAATTCAAGACAAGAATATTTTTTTCCAGAGTTTTTAAATGAAAAATGTTGGGAAATTTGCTGCAAAAAATGTTCAGCAACCAGACGGTAAGCTGAAGCTATTAAGCGTTTGGGACTGAATTATAGGTTTATTTATCAGAATTGAAAAAACCAATACAACCAGATGTAAGATACTTAAGTTATGTGAAAAAAGAAGCACTACCTCTGAAAAAAACATGAAAAACACAAGTTTATGACATGTAAAAAAGTTTCCAAAGGTTACGTTCTGCTTTGTGCGGTCCGCCAGATGTGACAGAAGTGATAAGAAAACTCTTACTGTCAGCCCGAAACCTGATCCCACATGCACCAACGTATGGAATGAACTTATACAAATAATGTCGAGTCAAGCAGCATAAACCATCATAAATTATAGCAAGTGGTGCAGTCTAAATTAAATGCATATCTCGATGTTAATTATTGCAATGCCAACTGTTTAAAATAGTTTGTTACCGCATATGCTTCCATACGGCAGCGGCTTTCTTTCGCTTACTTATGTATAAACATTCTTCGTACTCAGCTTAGCAGCAGCCCGAACTGCTCTAGCTCTCTCCTAATCGCACTCTCTCCCGCTCGCAATTACGCCATCAGCCCTTGCAATTCAGTCTTGAGCGAATATTCGTAGCCATAAGATGATCGTTCGTTCTTACACGCATACATATGTACATCTTAACAATCCCGTTAACTTTAATGAAAAGCTCACCATAGCTTAAAATTTGGTGACCCCGACGTGATCGTGCAAGAATAAATATATCAGTGCAATCACAAAGTACAATAAAACAGTATTTGAATTGCCAATTTAACCAGTGTCATCGACTACAAAATTTACTACATATATATACCGACCTCCCTTGCAGCTGTCGGCTTATGGTGCTCATTCTTCCTGAATATTACGCTCGGTGCTCTTTGCTCTTATCTTTCCGCAAGAAACAATTCCCACACCAGCCGCCCTTGCACATTGGTATTGCACATAGCTTTGCTTGCGGTTCTTGTTCATTGCTTTCTAGTGTGTTCGTTCCTCTTTGCGTTCGTCTTCCCGCAGTAAACGTTTGCTAAGCTGCCGCCGCTATGGTGATGGATGCTGCCTACACTGCTGATGCTGCCAATGCTGCTGTGGATGCTGCCAATGCTGCTGATGCACCCAACGCTGCCGATGCTGCTAATGAAATTCCAATTACCGTTGAGAAAGCAGGGTGTCTTTTTTAAAGCTTAAATCAACGGAATTATACATAAAAACTGAAAAGGTGCAAGAATGAGTCTCGTTGTAAAGCAAGATCATCTCGATAAGCTGATTGGAAAATTTGAAATGCTCCACACCGAGCTTGAGGAATTGGATCAAGCCGAGATTCATAGTGGATTAGGTGATATTATTGATCCGCTTGCCAGTACGGTGAAGGCTTCAATTATGCGGGAAATAGCAAAGAGTAGCGGACACATTCCGCTTCATTCTACCACGGCGGGAGGAAACATTACCACTGAGTTTGCCGGCTCGCAACTTCTACCTCGACGTACACAGTTACCATTCCTGCCTCCTATACAACTTCCAACTTTCAGCGGATGATATGCTAACTGGACCGACTTATACTCCACGTTTATAACTATTCAGTCAAACTTCGTCCACCCAACTAATTTAGAAGTAGTTAAACACCTCTCGTAGTCAAAGCGTGCGCTCACACGCTCTCACTATTCTCGCTTATGCTCGGAGCTCATACACTAAGAGCCCAATAAAGTAGTCGTCGACTGATACTCAACAGTACCTCATCGTCGTTATTATTTCTTGTAATTCGGTTTTAATTTGGTTTTGACACATCCCCACAATTAAACAAATAAATATCTACAAGAAAAACGCTTTGTTGAGCTACTGAGCTTCTTCAGCAGCGTAATTTTACGAAAATGTATTAAAACAAATAATTGGGATTGATTTCTATGTGTATATTATATTCGTGTATGTTCAATTTAGTAGGGCTTGGTAATGCGAGCGATGCAACAAATAAACACAGATCACAGTGCCAACGAAACGAAGAATAACTATACGACGACACGAGCAAACGCTCACGAAGACGATCAATTCTGAAGTAAGTGCTGCTCCGACAATGTGCCTCCCACGCAGCTCTTGTTGGACGACGAACGACGAAGAAAGGGCGATGTTGCGATAGAAAGTGCAGGGCGACAGCAAGAAACAAATGAATAAGAGAGATGCGCTCTTTATGCTGCCGTGGGCCGGCGCTAAGCCGAACATACTCCCCCCGTTGAAGAGTACGGGTCTTCGACATCCTTCTTTGGCAGGATACACAGCTTCGCGACGGCCCTTGTGGCAATCCCAGTAGCCATTTTTAGCTCAACTACCCTGGGAACACCATCCTTCCCGACGATTAGCTTAGTCACCCTTCCCAATGGCCACTTGAGGGGAGGCAGGTTCTCGTTCTCGTACGCTGAGACTAGGCTGCCTAGTTCTCCACTTAGCTCTCTCCTGAAGAAGGGTGAGGTACTCCTCTCGCCAGCGGGACCAAAACGTCTGCTGCAGAAAGTTGACCTGCTGCCAGCGATCAAGACGATTGAAGCTTAGTCTGGTTACATCTGGCTCTGCAAACATAAGGATCGGCGCCGTACTCAAGAAATGCGCCGGTGTTAGCACGTCCAAGTCGTCGGGATGCTCTGAAATGGGAAGCAATGGTCTTGAGTTGACTATAGCAGTTATATGGCACACGAGGGTTCTCAGGTCATCGAAGCAAAGTACGGAACTGGAGGCGGAACGGTAGAAGTGATGCTCGGCTGTCTTCACCGCTGCCTCCCAGAGCCCGCCAAAGTGGGGAGACCGAGGGGGAATAAAGCACCAGTCGATGTGATCTGCGACGCAAAACTCTTGAACTGTCTTCTGGTGCTTTTCGGAGAGGAACAGCTTCTTCAGCTCCGCCAACTCGTTCTTAGCTCCAACGAAGTTAGTTGCGTTATCAGACCAAATCTCCCTTGGCTGACCACGAGTACAAATGAACCGCTTGAGCGCGCTAATGAACGCTGGCGTTGACAAATCCTGCACAAGCTCCAGGTGTACGGCCTTGGTGGCAAAACAAATAAATACGCAAATGTAGCATTTGATGGGTGGTCTGGTCCGCACCTCACTCTTGTAAAAGAATGGACCACAAAAATCCACGCCTGTAACAGCAAAGGCGCAAGTTGCATTCACACGCTCCTTTGGCAGGTCAGCCATGATATGCTGAAGTAAACGCGGCTTGGCCTTAAAACATCTTGTGCAGCGATTTACGACATTTGCCATAGTCTTGCGCCCTCCAATTGGCCAATACTCATGACGAATTAGTGCGATTAATGATCGTGGTCCAGCGTGCAGGTTCCGCTCATGAAAATGCACAATTACAGCCGAAGTGACGGGATGACGCCTTGGAAGAATAACTGGATGCCGCGCGTTGAAATCAAGTGATGAGTTCGCCAACCGTCCACCGACGCGTAATAGTTCATGTTCATCCAGAAATGGTGCGAGCGACGAAATAGAGCTCGACGGCTGCACCTGCTCTCCATCCCGCGAAGCCTTGTAGTCAGTCCATAAGTGCACTCTCTGTATTGAACGAATGAGTAATCGTGTGCCACCAACGATGTCATCCACTGTTACTCCCGATGATTTTTTGCGCCTCACAAATTTAAAGACGTATACAAACGTGCGCTGAAGTTTTCCGAAGGAATTGCTAAATTTCCGGCCATCAGAGAGGTCCACGAATGGGCAAACTGCAATGAGGACTCTCTTGCGAAGCTCCAGTGTCGGCAGGTCTTGTGTAGATGATGATGGCCACATCGGTTTTTCATTTCGAAGAAAGAGTGGCCCGTGGGACCAAAGATGCGATTCTAAAAGTTCAGATGGCAGAGCGCCTCTGGACAAGATGTCCGCAGGGTTCTGAGCGGTTGGAACGTAGCGCCATTCCATCTGAGCAGTCCGCTCCTGAATGGCCGAAAACCGATTTGCAACGAAGACGTTAAAACTTGATGGGTCATTGGGAATCCAGGACAAGGCAGTTGTGGAGTCGGACCAGCAATAGAAGCTTCCAGTAAATAATTTAAGTTGATGGATCTCACTGATCAATTGAGAAAGTAGGTCAGCGCCAAATAACTCCAACTTGGGCACCGTCAATACCTTGACAGGGGCGACACGAGACTTCGCACAGAAAAGTTGCACGTATGCGCCATTCTTGGTCCTTGAGACGATATAAATACATGCGCCATACGCGTCTAGGCTCGCATCACAAAATCCATGAACCCTCCACCTTTGACCTGGTACACAATACGAGGCGAGGAAATCTAAAACGCTGAGGGGCTGACAAATTCTCGCAGAAAGTGCTCCAAGCTGACGAAAGAGACTCGGGTAGACTCTCATCCCATTGGAGACGCTCCTTCCACACCAGCTGAAGGAAAATCTTTGCCTTTGCAATGACAGGGCCAATCAATCCAAGGGGATCATAAAAGCGAGCGATAGTTGACAACATAAAGCGCTTTGTCGGCTTTGAAGACAACTGTGCGGGTACTACGGAAAAGAGAAATTCATCGGATTCAGGCTCCCAAACCAATCCAAGGGCCTTTGTAAAATCGGTTCCATCGTCGAAACTCAGCAGCGTTTCTTTATCTTTGTCAGGAACTCCTTCAAGCACGGCAGGAACGTTGGAGCACCATTTCCGAATTGGGAAGTTTCCCCGAGCCAGCAACTGGGATGTCTGCTTCAACTTCTCACGCACTTCCTCTACAGATCCTCCACCAGTCATCAAATCGTCGACATAAAAATTGGACGCCAACACTTCCAAGCCAATAGGGAATGACGATTTTTCTTCTTCGGCCAATTGGAGCATCGCACGAATCGCAAGATAGGACGCTGGCTTGGTCCCATACGTTACCGTGTCGAGTTTAAACGTCTTTACATTTTCCTGAGGTGAATCTCTCCATAAGATGCACTGAAGGTAATTATCCGGCTCAGTTACCCGGACACACCTGTACATCTTGCAGATGTCCCCAGTCAGCGCAATTGGGAACGTCCGGAACCGAAGTAATGTATGTAGAAGCTTTGGTTGTATAGTAGGCCCAGCCATTAGAACCTCATTTAGAGAAAACCCCGTTGAAGTTGTTGCAGATCCATCGAACACAACCCGCAGTTTGCTAGTTGTGCTGTCTTCCTTAAGCACGCAATGGTGTGGCAAAAAATATCGACAGCGACTGGACAGTTCTGATTCTACCAACGACATGTGATTAAGTTTTTGGTACTCCCGGATGAAAGAGGAGTACTGAGATTTTAGCGCCGACCGACGCTCAAGTTTCCGCTCCAAGTTGAGGAACCGGCGATATGCTTGCATGTACGAATAACCAAAGATATCCAAACTTCTGTTGATGGACAACTTCACAGCGAACTCTCCAGATGACAAGCGCGAGAAATTAGTTTTGAAGTGCTCCTCACAATCGATGTCTTCCTGTTTGACTGTCACCGAAACTTCAGTGGAACTTTCTATCTCCCACAACCGCCTCAGCAGCATTTCCACTTGATCGAGGGACTCATGACCGGTGTCGGATGAGCACCGAGACCCCAACAAAGCTGTCTAACGAGGTTGCTGGCCACCTCCTGAAACCACCCATCCAAGGCGAGTCTTCTGAAGCGATGGCAAGCCTGTTGCCAATTTGATTTGGCCAACGCACAGAAGATCAAAGAATAGACTAGCCCCAATGAGCAGGTCAATACGCTGCGGCCTGAAGAACTGCGGATCCGCCAGTGAAATGTTCTGCGGAATTTTCCAGTCGGAAACGTCTACTGAAAAGCTAGGCTGCTGCTCGGTGATTGTGGGTGCTACCAATGCGACGAAACTGGTACTGTAGTCAGAGGATTGCGACTGCAAATTGAGGCACACTGTGTAGCCCTCCGATGCGAAACTAGAGTCCCCAAGACCCGATACTGCGGCCGATGACATGGTCTTTTTTAGTCTAAGTTGCTGAGCGAGACTAGATGTTATGAGGTGCATTCGTGACCCGGAATCCAAGAGTGCCCGACATGGCACGAGAGATCCAGCGCGATCCTTCAACAAAACCACTGCAGTGGCTAAGAGTACGACATCATTGCAAGAATTGTGAGCTATTAGAGCGGTGGCTGAAACCTGTGAATGGGCTTCAGGGTGCGGTGACGACGAGACAGCAGACTCCGATTGCGAGCGTCTGTCATTGAAATGCAATAACGTGTGATGTTTGATTCCACAGTGGCGACAAGTTGAGGATCTGCAGGTGCGAATTTGATGGCCGGGCTTCAGGCAATTCATGCAAAGACTGAGTTTCTTCACCTCTAGTAGGCGCAGTGAAGGCGAGAGATTTAAAAACAAGGTGCAGGTATAAATACTATGGCCTTTAGTATTGCAAAATACACAGTCAAGAGCAACCGATTCAGTCGCTACGAAAGAACTCTTACTGTTGTTAAATGTTTTTTTTATTCTTTCCCACCTGAATGCCGGGCGCATACATTGCCCTAGTGTGCTCCTGATTCTCCAACTTCTGACATCTTTGCTCCAGAAACTCGGTGAATTGCTCGGCTGTGGGTATACTATCCAGTGACGGAGTGTCCTCCCACTTGGCTTGTGTGGCACTGTCTACCCTCTGCAGCAGGCTGTGTATTATAATACAGTCAGCAATCTGTTCCTTTGTCCCAATACTTTTTAAGGCTCGCAGATTGCCAATTGCGGTATCTGTCAAGAACCGGAGCTGAGAAACAGACGACTCCTCAACGCGCTGCACACCCAGAATGTCATTGACGTGTGCCTGAAAAATTAACCGTTTATTATTAAAGCGTCTGTTCAGCAAATCTAAAGCGATGGGATAGCTGGCGTGGCAAAATTCCAGCGACGAGATCGTGTCTAGAGCCGGTCCCTTTAGGCAGGATCGTAGGTGCTGCAATTTTTCCACATTCGTCAAGTCAGGCTCCTTGTTGATTATCGAGGAAAACATGCTCCAAAAGGCGGAGTAGCCTCCACTGAATTCTGGAAGCTTTAACTCCGGTAGGCGATGTCGATTCTGTATTATAACCGTAGCCGGGGCTTCTGAAATATGGTCCATCCGCATTGTTGAGCAAGGGAGTATTGTGGGCTGCCGCTTGTTTAACTCATGCTTAATGCTGGTCTCCAGCATAACCACGCACTCGTCAAACTCTTCTCTTAAGGGACTACCGATCTCATCAAAATCGATTCTTTCCAGAGCATCATGATGCTCATTGAAAGACACGACAAGATCCAATACAGACTTTAAGCGGACGTTCAATTCCTCCTCCTTGAGCTCACCTATCTTCTCTTCGCCGACGGCATTTTCAATTCTCCGTGCTGCACTTAGCATAGCTTGAACCTTACGCTTGTAGTAAGAAAGGTCTGCATTGAGGGACACGGGGGAATTGAGAGCGTTAGGGGAGGGTGTGCTATCAGAAGCCATTTCTTGTATTTGATACGGCAAACACAGAGGTCAATAGCCGGTGAATAACCTCGATCGCAGCGTTCGAACACACGGGCACAGACCAGCAGCGAGAGTTCGCAATTTGCCAAAAACCCAACAATGTCAAACACACTGAGTGCACCGAAAACGAAACGAAACAACAGCAAGCAGAACGTAAAGCGGATGACGCGAGAACCGTTACTGTTTATGTTTTATGCGAATTAGGGAACGATATATGTAATTGGCTTTTTGTTTATATGTTTATGCTTGTTTATATATTGATGTAATTGTTTATCACGTCGGGGTTACCAAAATGTTGAGCTACTGAGCTTCTTCAGCAGCGTAATTTTACGAAAATGTATTAAAACAAATAATTGGGATTGATTTCTATGTGTATATTATATTCGTGTATGTTCAATTTAGTAGGGCTTGGTAATGCGAGCGATGCAAAAAATAAACACAGATCACAGTGCCAACGAAACGAAGAATAACTATACGACGACACGAGCAAACGCTCACGAAGACGATCAATTCTGAAGTAAGTGCTGCTCCGACAATGTGCCTCCCACGCAGCTCTTGTTGGACGACGAACGACGAAGAAAGGGCGATGTTGCGATAGAAAGTGCAGGGCGACAGCAAGAAACAAATGAATAAGAGAGATGCGCTCTTTATGCTGCCGTGGGCCGGCGCTAACACGCTTCTTGTTCAAACATTTTGGCGCCCAACGTGGGGCTCGTGTGTAAATTCTTGGTGAAAAATTAAAATCCTCGCATTTATGTACAATCTCTACTAACATTTTTTGCCGGTACATAATTTGCAAATACAACAATTGCAGTATTCGTTTAGTTTTGCAGCTGCCGTCGAAATTGCCGAAAAACCATTATCTATCGTCTCGATTGCGGAGTCATCACCCTCGCTTTGCTCTCGCGGTTCTCGGTTAATTCTATCATTCGCTTGTCACCCACAACGCAAGCAACGGCGCTTGCACTCCTTTGCTGCTACCTGCTCTGGTCCAGAGATCAACGCAGTTATCTATTGGAATTCCACCGCTTCTTTTCGTTTCGTTGCCGCCGTCGGAATTGTCTCTGAGTCTCTCTCCCTTGGAACAACTGCACTCAAACTTTTGCTGCCGCCTTCGCTTCCACCGTTGGATTTGTGCTTTGGCTACTGCTGCCTGGTTGCGTTCGTGCTGTTGTTGCCTGCATTCCTTATTGTTGGAACCTCTAATTCTGTGTGCGTGCAATTACACTCACAACAAAATGACGACTCTTGAAGATTTAAAACATAAAACGAAACATTTCTCGAATCAAATCTGTGGTGGAAGGAAAGACGGAAAAGCCGATTTGCAATGACGAGCTTCTGTATCGTTTAAGCATCTTGGAAACCTATTTCAAGAAGGTTTTAAATGTCCAGGCTGACATTGAAGACCAACCCAAACCTTAACCCAAATGATGAAGGACGGGCAGACTTGGAGGGTACTTAAATAGCAATCAAGCTATCCATAAAGGACAAATTGGGAGGTGACTTGAACACCAGTATGGTTGCGCCAGCCTATCACCCACCGCCAGTGAGATCATCATTACCAAGGTTGTCGTTGCCCACCTCTGACGGAACTTATGCGAACTATAAGAACTTTATCAATTCGTTTGAACAACTTATCGTGCGTGAGTCTGGATTGTCAAACAGCTGATATTCATTCGTATCAAGCTGCTTCACATTCGCATATGGACATCGCTGCAGAAGATCAAATTTTGTTGGCAACAGCCATGGTACTGGTAAAGGATGCATCAGGTGAATACAAACTCGGTAGAGCGTTTCTTGATTCATGTTCCCAGGTTAATTCTGTAACTGAAACCTTTGCTCAAAAACTTCGCCTTCGCCGTGAGAGGCACCACATCGGAATTCGTAGCATAGAAGACACCCTTACTAATTTGAAGGCTCGTACGACGACCTCCATTAAATCACGTACGTCTGGCTACCAGCTCACCCTCCAGTTTGGAATTACATCCCACATTGCACACGAGGCAGATAGCGAGATCGACATATCGAACTGGAACCTACCTGCCAATACTCCATCGGCAGATGAATCGTTTTACATGACCAGGCGTATTGATCTTCTGCTGGGAACCGAAGCCTTTTATGGAGCACTAGCTGTTAGACAGATTCGCATTGGCCCGAACCTTCCCACGCTACTAAAGACGCTGTTTGGTTGGGTTGTTGCTGGAAGATACCAGCGCCAACGTAACGGACAGCCACCATTGTGCTTGGCAACGGTAGAGGAGTCTATCGATGCAGCAACTATTGAAAGTTGACTCTATTGTCGTCCAACCTAAGTCAATTTTTCCAAATCATCATCGCTGTGAGGAAAACTATAGGGTTACAGCACATAAGGATGCCAGTGGCCGAAATTGCCGTTCGCTTGCCATTCCAAGAAGACCCAGGATGCCTTGGAAGTTCAGTAGGCACAGCTCGAAGTCGGTTCGTTGCCATTGAGAGACGTCTCTCTCGTCTACGGGACATTCGATTGCAGTTACATCATTCATGCAGGAGTATGAAAGTCAAGGCCATATGTCCCTCGTATCGAATCCTAACTTGGAGGAACCTCATTATTATATACCTCACCATTTCGTTCTTAAATCAACCAGTACCTCGACGAAGCTCAGAGTTGTCTTTGACGCGTCTTGCCGTATGTCATCTCAAAGGTCTCTTAACGATCTACTCTTAGTTGGCTCTACCATCCAGGATGAGTTGTACTTGCAATTGCTGCGTTTTCGAATGTATAGATTTGGCATCACGCCTGACGTCTGCAAAATGTACAGACAGGTACTTGTCGGTGAGGAGGATCGAAAATTCCAGTACATTCTGTGGCGAGCGTCTCCTGATGCTGACCGTTAAACCTACCAACTCAATACCGTAACATATGGGACTGCGTCTGCCCCGTTTCTCGCAACTCGTAGTTTGCATTTCTTAGCTGAGGAGTGTAAGGATGAATGGCCCTTAGGAGCCGAAGCAGTTAGAACTGCGTTTTATGTTTATGATATGTTTTCAAACTTTTCAAACTGCAAAGGGAATTCACATCGGCTCTAGCTTGTGGTCATTTTTCATTATGCAAATGGCATTCAAATCATCAAGGTGTAATGGAAGATGAATCGTCTAAGGAAATAAACATTTCAGAAAACTCGATTAGTAGCACATTCGGCGTGACTTGGCATCAAAAAAGTGATGCATTTAGTTTTACTTTCACACCCAAGGAAGTCTACCCTTCTATCACAAAACGGAAAATGTTGTCCACTGCGTCAACGCTATTCGATCCCATCGGTCTGCTGTCACCGTTAGTCATTGTCTCTAAGATTATTCTCCAGGAGTTGTGGTTTTTTGAAACTCGACTGGGACGAGTCTGTTCTTCAAAGCTAAGCTGCGCATGGAGCACTTGTTTGGATTCATTGAACTCACTATCGTCACTAGCGGTATCTCGTTTTTATTTGCAGCCCGATGCTAGGAGTATTCAAATACACGGATTTTGTGACGCATCGATTCGGGCACACGGCTGCTGTCTTTATGCTGAGCTACAGCTGTACTGCTGTACTAAGAATTCGTTTGGACAGGTCCCCGTGAAATTGTTCACGTCCAAGTCCAGAGTAGCACCTGTGAAGAAGAACTATATGGCGCACATTTACTAGCTCAACTGTACAGCAAAATCAAAGCCATTTTCAAAAAACACATCATCACGACTTATTTTTGGAGCGACTCACAGCTCGTATTGCATTGGTTGAAACAACACTCAGTCACTTTATCGATCTTTGTTGGAAACAGGTTGTCCGATATTCAGACTTTGACTTTGGATGGAAAGTGGCGCTACGTGCCAACACATCAAAACCCGGCTGATCTTCTGTCGCGAGGCTGCAACGTGAACGAGTTGATCCAATCTACATGGTTTTCAAGTCCTTCATTTCTACTCGAGGATTTGCTTAACTGGCCCGCCACAGGGGAACGACAAGATATTGACATGGACGGAGTCAACTCGGAGAAGCGAAAAGGATTTTCACTGCTGTACAGGAGACAAACTTCATCCTCAAGATCATCGATAACATCAGTTCATATTCACATAGCCTTCGTTTGATTGCTTGGATGATAAGATTCATTGGGATATGTAAGAAGCAAGCGACGTTTACCACAACCTCGCCGACACCCAATGAACTTCGTTTTGCTTCGCATTGCCTTATATGGAACATTCAATAAATCCATTTTGCAGAGGACATTCGCTTACTTCAGAATCAAAAATATTTAAAGAGTAGCTTAAAGTTTCTTACTCCCTTTCTAGATAATGTGAACAGATTTGAACTCATCAAAGTAGGCGGACGATTGGAACACTCAACCCTACCAGACGGCCAAAAACATCCGTTGCTTTTGCCGAGCCAGTCTCAATTTGTTTGGAGTTACGTTCGTCATTTACATCTTCGGAATTATAACGCTGGACCTAAAGCTTCATTCACTCATTCGCATGGAGTATTGGATTGTTAACGCCAGAGACTTGGCACGTCATATTGTCCGCTCCTGTGTACATTGCGTTCGCTACAGACCAAAGTTGCTGCAACAACTCATGTGCTCATTACCACCTACTCGACTTTCTCCTGCTCGACCCTTTGAATGCTATGGAATTGACTTTTGTGGACCCATCAATACGTATCTACGCATTCGAGGAAAGGGACCTACTAAATCGTACATTACCGTGTTCGTGCGCCTCATCACCAATGCTGTTCACATCGAAGTAGTCTTGTCAACGAAGGCGTTCTTAAACGCATTAAAACGGATGGGAGGTCGTCGCAAGCTGCCGGCAGATATATTCTGCAACAATGCCACTAATTTTTTAGGGGCATCGAATCAAATGCAGGAGTTAAAACGGTTTTTTTCTTGAAGGAGACACAGGATGAAATTTACAAATATTGCGCATCAGACTTTATTAATTTCCATTTTATTCCCCCAGAGCACCTCATTTCGGAGGACTTTGGGAAGTCAAGAGTGCCAAAGGACTGTTAAATCGTACGTTGGCTAGCACCCGATTGACCTTTGAAGAACTAAGCACTATCGTCGTCGAAATAGAAGCAATCCTCAACTCGCGACCACTATCACCGCTTTCGTCAGACCCAAACGACTATAGCGCTCTCACGGCGGGTCATCTCTTGGTTGGTGAATCATTACGATCACTACCTGAGAGATCTCTGGAACGCATCAAGCTGACAAATTTGGATCGCTACGATAGGATTGCTGCCGTCAAGCAACGTTTCTGGAAGCAATGGTCGACTGATTACGTCAACGAGTTGCGATTGCGGATGAAGTGGACAGCACCATCAACGAACTTACCGAGGGTTCGTTGGTCATCATCCATGAGGACAATCTGCCCCCACTACGCTGGAAGTTAGGCCGAGTGCAGTCTATTTTGCTTGGAAAGGATGGTCGTGTACGAGTGGTGCACCTCCGTACAGCAAATGGAACAAGTTGCCGGGCAATACACAAACTGGCAATTCTTCCGGTTGTATGAAAGGAATCCTTTCAACGGGGCCGGGATGTTCGGTCAAACTTAGTCCACCCAACTAATTCAGAAGAAGTTAAACACCTCTCTTAGTCAAAGCGTGCGCTCACATTTGCACGCTCTCTCTATTCTCGCTTACTCAACAGCACCTCATCGTCGTTATTATTTCTTGTAATTCGGTTTTAATTCGGTTTTAATTTGGTTTTGACACACCCCCACAATTAAACAAATAAATATCTACAAGAAAAACGCTTCTTGTTCAAACAATAACCATCATAGACAATCATCCTGATCTAACCAATGTAGAGAAGTTTCGGCATTTACGTTCCTGTCTGCGTGATGCGGCTTTGGAGACTGTGTGGTCGGATGGCAATTATAACGTGTCTTTACAATTGTTAGAAAGAAGGTTTAATACTCGACGATTAGTATTTCAGGCACATTTTAATGGGGTCCTAGGGCTCTAGGCTGTCGAAAATGGTTCAGTGGTAATGCTTCGAGAGGTGTCGGACGGATTCAACGCTCATTATATATTATATGGGAATATATGTCCTCTTGGAACAGCGATGCAGATCATTGGAGACAGTGGATTTTGATAGGGCAAGCTATGCACCGAGCAGTCAGGTGGGCAAGAGTAGAAAGTATATCATTTCCAGGTCTACCTTGGTTGCAACCAGCCAAACCTTCTCAGGCTGCGTGCTCTGCAGTAACAGCGCTCACGAAGTCCAGTATTGTCCGAAGTTCAAGGCACTGTCCCCCGAAAATCGCCATAAAGCAGCCAAACGGACATCGACTAAGCCAGTGCACCTCGAGTCACTGTCGTACCCGCGGCGGCAAGCACCATACTACACTTCATTTCAGTAGCCCTGATTCGCCTGCAGTCCAAGGTCAATCTCAATTGATGCTCCGTCTCCCTTTGCGCCCCCTCCTTCTTATCCATCTCAGCTTACCACTTAACCCTCTACTTCAGCGTCTACCTCGTCTGCACTTATAGCCCAAGGACTCAGTAATGACGTTGTTTTTCTTGCCACTGCCACAGTTTTGGTCAAAAATCGTTCCGAAGTTTTAGTTCCCTGCCGAGAATTGCTGGATTCCAGCTGATAACTTCTCGTTTCGCCAATCAACTTCAGCTTCGGAAAAGGAAATCATCAACCGCAGTTTCTGGAATTTGTGACTCCAGCTTTGTCACCGATGGATGTTCGGTTAGTATTTCGCTCATCTGAATTCTCAACCCTCATCACTGCTATCGTAGCTTCTAACATAACTGATTGTCAGCCAAGCTTTGGAATTGACACTAATAACTGGAACATTCCAGCGAACATACCACTAGCGGATCCGGAGTTTCATAGGCCTCAGCGTGTCGATCTATTAATTGAAGCCAGTCTGTTTTACGATCTCCTTTGTATTGGTCAGGTCAAACTACTGGATTGCCTTCAATTCAGAAAACTCGCTAGTGATGGGTCGTTTCTGGAGGTTGTTCTCGTTTGAATGGTTCGTCTTTAATGGTTGCTCGCTCTGCAGCCGTTGTTGCCGAGGATGAGAAGTGCTTCTTCGGAGGTTTTGGGAGGTTGAATTGCAGCGAACCAATAGTAAAATCTACCAAAGAAGAGCTGGATTGTGAAGCCCATTTTGTTCAGCATGTCCGTCGATTACAAAATGGCGATTATTGTGTTCGGCTGCCCGATAAATATAATTTGGATCTCCTGGGAGAATCTTACAATCAAGCGCGTCAGAGATTCCTGTCCCTTGAGCGGAAGTTAAATCGTTGAAGGCAGAAGTAAAGGCTCAGCATGCTGCCTTCATAAATGAGTATATTGACTTAGGTCATATGCCTCCTATTCCTGCCCAGTCAATCAGCAACTGGCGATATTTTCTACCTCACCATTGCGTCATGAAAGAAGATAGTTCTACGACCAAGCTTCGGGTCGTTTTTGATGGATCCGTTTCTACGTCATCTGGCTATTCCTTGAATGATGCTTTAATGGCTGGCCCCGTAATACAACCTAAACTCTTTCATATTATTATGCTCGATTTCGTTCATACGCAGTTGCGATTACGGGAGAGATGTAAGATGTATCGGTGTGTACGAGTCTCACCCGAGGACAGCAACCTGCAGTGTATTCTGTAGAGAAACTCCACGCAAGATGAGTTGCGCGTGTTTCAACTGTGCGAGCGATGCACGAGCTGACAACGGACGAGCAGGTAGATTTTCCAGTTGAAGCTGAAGTTCTTCGCCGTGACTTCTACGTGGATGATTTAATATCTGGCGCCATATCTCAGGAAGATGACATCCGCATTCGTGAGCATACTGCTGGAATCCTGTCTAGGGGTCAATTCATATTGAGGAAATGGTGTTCGAATGTGCCCACTGTGCTGAATGAAATTACGGATAAGGATAAGGAAACTCACTTGAAGTTCGATGATGGCAGCCATTTTACTAAGACGCTAGAACTCGCTTGGGATTCGATATCTGATAAACTTTTTTTTTCGTTCTCGGCACTAGAATCGTTTTCGAATCCATGTCATCAAGATTTAATATATTTGTCGCAAATAGATTGGCAACTATGCAGAAAATGATCGACAACATGACATGGCGTTATGTTCCCCCAGCTTTAAGCCGAGTCTCCGACTCCGATTGAGCTGAACGAGACTCCCCTCTGAGATCATGGACCTCCATTTCTTTGTGACCCCTCACATGACTAGCCGACCACTTTGTTACCGGATAAGCCAGACCTCGAGCTTCGTCAGAGTGCTCTTCTGCTAAAATCTTCCTATATTGACATTGAAGCTGACTCCAAATATGGGAATTCGTTTGCTTCCTTGCAACGCGTTTCCGGGTACGTTTACAAATTATCCAATCGCATTCGGCATCCCGGACTGATTGGCTCGGACATTGAGCATGGAACCCAGCTATTCCTGAGAGTAGTCCAGCGTACTCAGCTATGGGAGTACATGAAGTCGCTGCTGTCCAGGAAATCAGTTCCCCCATCTAGCTCACTTGCATCGTTGTCGCCATTCATGGATCAGTTTGGTCTGCTCAGGGTTGATGGTCGACTGATGAACTCTTCGTTGGATTTTGATGGCCGTCATCCAATTATCTTGCCCAGCAGCCATCCACTATCTCTTTCCATAATCTCCTACTTTCATGAGCGGAATCTGTACGCTGGACCTTGAGCTTTGCTTGGACTAATTCGATCCCAATATTGGTCCATTAGGGGGAGGAAGGCGGTAAACAAGGTTTCTAGAAACCGGAGACACGCAATAAGGGCCCAATCAGGTATTACGTCTGTGTCTTCATTTGCTTCTCTATCAAGGCCTTTCATCTGTAGCTGATTAAGGATTTATCTACACTTGCCTTTTTTTCATGGACTAAAGCGCTTCATATGCAGCCAACGGAAGCCGCGACAAATTTGGTCTGATAACGCAACAAATGTTGTCGGCGCTAGGAATGAGCTGATAGAGTTAAAACGCCTCTTCCTCAGCGATAACCATCAGAAGGCTGTGCTGGATTTTCCTCCGCACCCCCGCATTTTGGTGGCCTATGGGAAGCTACGGTTAAGACGGCCAAGTTCCGCTTCTACCGTGCGATAGGCAGCTCGGTTCTTGGATTTGACGAACTGCGGACGCTTTTATGCCACATTACTGCCGTAATTAATTCAATACAACCTTTAGTTTCAATTTCGGAGAGCCCTGCCGATCTTGATGTTCTAACTCCAGCGCATTTCTTGAATGGTGGCCCTCCTGCGTCGTTTGCTGCATCAACGCTCAAAATGGCGCACTGCGAAGCCCAGTTTGGCAGTCGCACATATGGTCCTTGTCAAGGATGAGAATCTTCTTCCCATGAAGTGGCCACTGGCGAGGGTGGTCGAGCTTCTACCAGAAAGAGATGCGTGTTCCGATTGGCCGTGCTAAAGAGTCTCATCTGGACTTACAAAACGTGCCGTCAAGTTACAGTTAAAGTTCTTAAATAGAAGTAACAAAATTCTTAATGGATAAAATCATTTTTTACATTGATATCAATCCAATCGTACCCAGCAGTCACCCTCAACTTAGACAAAACGATAACTATGTTGACTTGCCTTGCCCGGTAATGCATATGCATATGAAAAGATGTTTTTTCAAATGCTAGATTTTATTTACAGAATTTGTTGTATCTTAGGAATACGATTTGTTTTTCAATTTTTTTATAAAATCCTTAGCCTGTTTATCGCCTTGTCGAAATTCCAGAGCACGCAGAGTTTCGGAATCTAGAACAAAATATTTTTTAATTATGCATACATACATGTTTTTAAGTAAAACTGTTACCTGTGTACTCTGGTCTAGACAAATTCATTATAATTTGTTCTCCTTCAGATTCCTTGAGATCTGTGAATGATACATAGCATTCCCCTATGTATTGACTTGACATGCCAAATAGATCCTTATCTTTTACGCTGAACAAAATCAAGCTATCTCCTGCGGTTATCTGCTGTTGATTCATATTTCTAAAGAAAAACAACAAC
The DNA here is from genome assembly GCA_037356375.1 of Drosophila affinis. Lineage (NCBI taxonomy): Eukaryota > Metazoa > Arthropoda > Insecta > Diptera > Drosophilidae > Drosophila > Drosophila affinis. Next base: position 23,568,978 of record JAZHFB010000003.1, read on the forward strand.
AAATTCAATAAAAAAAATTTTCCGCAGGTATTTGTACTTACATACAAAATTCCTGATCGTATAGTGGAAAACAATTTTTATGGTGAACACTAGTCTTTACTGGTGATATGCCATTGAACAGACTTGTGGGCATAAAACTAGCTTTAGTAAATGAATCCACCAAGCCATTTGAATCCATTGGAAGCAAATTGCGCGCATTTAATATGGTAAGCTTAAATATGAAACAAAAATATTTTTGAATGTTTAATGTTGTTATAGATTTTTACTTACTAATAAACTTGCATCTGTAAATTCAGCCCTTATAGTAAGTTGTCCGAAGGGTGACAACGGTTGATTTTTTTGATATTGTAATCGCTCGATATAATATTGATGAATAAGATCTGCTGTTTCCAGGGCATAAGCGTCAAGCCTACTTTGAATTGTAGACAAAATGTCTACGTCCGTTTCAACGTTTCCCATTTTAAAACAATATATCATTGTTTGAAGGGTATCCTTTAAATTTTTGAAATATGCTGGTGGTCGTCGTTTCTATAAAATATAAAAGGTTTTTAGGTATTTACCGATGCTTTTCCGAAAGAGTACATACATCAAGATTTGATTGAACTAGGTCATACAGTATTATTGATAGCTCTGACCAAATACTCTCCAGTATTCTTTCGAAGTTTACATCATTAAGTGTATTGTAGAGAGTGTTCAATGAACTTTCTAAATACATCATCAGTTGGTCCATAGAATTTGAGTCCTTATGAAGGACTTCCGCACCTTCAGCCAAATATAGTTTCATCGGGGGTGCCATTTTATGGGCAACAATTTCAATGAGCTCGACAATTTGATTGCGTTCGGTGTCTAGTGCGTTTTCAATAACAGTATGTATGGTAGATGCGCATCTGTCAGCCTCCAAATTCGTGCGATATTCTCCCAGTTTTTGTATGACATTGTCGATTCCAAGTTCCTGGGTCACGTGAATACAGACAAATCAATTAAATTTGTGTTAAATTAAAGCCATTTTTCTATTAAATTTAAACACAACCAACCACATAAAATGTTACTGTTATTTGCTTTGTAAAAAAAAAGAATAAGATCCGATGATCTCGACAATATAATTTTATCTATTATTATTTTAAATATTTCACTAGTCAACAAAACATTCCTCCTGTGGCCCAAAACTACTTTTTCTGATCGATTCTGAAAGATTTACTTTCCCATTCCTGTTAATTTTCAATTCTGTCTTTCTAACTATTCTGACTTCACTAGTCAACACGACACTTCTGCTGTGGCCAAAAATGACTATTTCTTATAAATTTGGAGATTTACATTTTTTTAAAGAACTTTAGTTTTTTTTTAAATTTTAGTTTTTTTTAAAGTAATTTTTAAAATGTGTCATGTTTTTTCAGAGCTTAGTGCTTATATTTTTGAAATAACTTAAGTTTCTTATAACTGGATTTATAAAACTTTGCAGTTCCGAAAATTAACAAATCCAGCTATAAATCCGACCTACACACTTTTTTGCTGCAGCTTGACGTCTGAATGACATTAAGATTTACAATAAAAATTTCATAATTTTTTGCGGTATTTTTTTTATACCCGGTACTTGAAGAGTATAGGGGTATATTAGATATGTGGGGATAACGGTTGTGTGTAACGCCCAGAAGGAAGCGTTTCCGACCCCATTAAGCATATATATTCTTGATCAGCATTAATAGCCGAGTCGATATAGCCATATCTGTCTGTCCGTCCGTCCGTCCGTCCGTCTGTCCGTCTGTCCGTCCGTCTTCATTTGCGCCTATATCTCATAGACTATTAAAGCTAGAGCAACCAAGTTTTGTATCCAGTTTCCTGTGTGATCACACTACTCCAAATGTATTTCAAAATTTCGCCCCGCCCCTTTTCGCCCGCACAAAAGACGAAAGTATGTGGCGTACACAATGTTGAATATACGAGAATACTAAAAAAGCAGAATCATAGAGAATGACCATTTCTATCAGAGTGTTAAATCATCATGGATCAGATCGGATCATTATTATAGCTTCAATGAAGAAAACCATTTCGAAAGTCATCATTCCCTCTTGCTCTCTCTCACACGCGACCCCATCTGCTTTGCTTATTCGTTTAAATGAGCGCCTAGATCTCAGAGACTTTAAGAGCTAGAGCAATTAAACTTTCTATCCAAGCTCCTGTGATATCACTTCAGTACAAGTGTATTTCAAAATTTTGACACGCCCCCTTCCGCCCCCACAAAGGACCAAAATCTGTGGAATCCACAATTTTTAAGATAAAAGAAAACCAAAAAACGCAGAATCATGGAAAATTACCATATCTACCAGATTGCCGAATCTTGATCAGGTCGAATCAATATTATGGCCAGAAAAAACAAATTAAATTTCAGTGGCTACGCAACGCCTGCCAAGCGCTTACTCATTCCCTCTCTCTCTCTGTCGCAAACACTTGTACGTCTCAAATATGTAGCTATACATGTAGAAATGTAGAAGCAGTATACAAATCATATTCAAACAAATTTGGAAACATGTATAAATATTACAAAAATGATTTGACTTTATTTTTTGAAATATTATTTGTTGCCCAAAATTTAATTCGCCCCTTTTGCGAACATATACATATGAAATAAATTGCATAAATTGCAAGATCATATATGTATCTACATATATACTGACTGAGTACCGGGTATAATGTAGAGCCGCGGCCTTTGCCACGGCTCACAACATTCCCCCAATTTTTTTTGTTGAAATTTTGAATTTAAAACTATGGAAAAGTCGAAAAAAAAATTTTTTTGGCTACCATTTGTGGTTTTAGATAGACACATTAATTAGGAGTCGGAGATAAACGGTTAAGGTGATGCGGTTTGATCAACTTTATATTCGAATTTTATATTTAATTTTTAAGCCCGGTACTCGAAGAGTATAGGGGTATATTAGATTTGTGGTGATAGTGAATGTGTGTAACACCCAGAAGAAAGCGTTTTCGAACCCATAAAGTATATACATTCTTGATCAGCATCAATAGCCGAGTCAATATAGCCATTTCTGTCTGTCCTTCCGTCCGCGCTTCCGTCCGTCTTCATCAGCGCCTAGATCTCAGAGACTTTAGACGCTAAAGCAACAAATTAAACTTCAGTGGCTCCGCAACGGCTATCCAGCATTTGTTCATTTCCTCCTCATTGCCTCCTCTTTCTCTCTCTCTCTCTCTCTCTCTCTCTCTCGCACACACCTTCACAAACTGTACATGTGTAAAAACATATGTAAACAAAAATGGTAACAGATAACAATTTATATAATATACAAAAATCTTTATTTTTGAATTTTTTTTTTGACAAAAATGTAATTTGTCCCTTTTGCGAACTTATAATATATTAAATATATTGTATAATTTACATAAATCGTAAGCTCACATATGTACTAACTGAATACCGCGTATGACTTTTTCGACTGAATAAAGCGTTTTTTTCCGTGGCTCACAACGTTCCCCATTGTGCATTCTACAACTAAGTTAGAGTTCATATTTCAGGAAAAGAAACAAATAAGAATCTTCTTAAAAAGGTCACCTCGTTCAAAACAGAGAGTCTCAAGTGCTTTCGTTTCGTACTTCCACACGCGTGACTCCATCGCTACTGAAGGAAAAGCCACCACCATTTGTTGTTTGACAATTCTACCAGCTACTTATGTTGGAAGCCCGCGCCACATGCATGAGTATGCTCACGATGCGATGGCGTATGTGCAGAACTACGGACGTCAGGATTATTCATCACGTTCACTTGCAATCGGAAATGTCCCGAAAATACGATTTTGATGCTGACAATTTATCGGCGGTTTTTATTTCCGATTCATGAGCATCACCCAACTGTCGTGCATTCGGCAGTTGACCTGGAGAAGGGCCAGCAAATCTACTTTACGTAGTAAAACCACCACCAGCGACATCATTGACAAATTTCTTTTCGAGAATGCAAAGACATCCCTTGGGATGAATTAACGAAGGCGCATGAACGAGCATTTTCGGGGTCCATAATTTTAGCTGTGAAGTATTTCTCCGGAGACTTTCATCAAACGCTTTCCGTCATTCCAAAATCGAATGCTGCCGATTAACTTAATGCATGTCTGAAATCGTCGTTTCTGTGGGAGCATGTCAAGAATTGACCAAGAACATGAAAGTAGAGCTGCAGAATGACCCATCGGCTACTGAATTCTCTGCTACTGATTGTTGACAACTGCTGACGCTTGACAATGACTAAATTCATTTTGATGTTTCGACTGGATTGATATAGCTCCCGTCAAATTTTTACGAGTCGTAAAAATAATGATGTTTTGGAATCTGAGTCATCCAAAATTGTGTAACGCTACGCGGTTTTTCATCAAGAAACTGTTGAACAAAGCAAGTTTCGTAATTTTTATACCCGGTACTTGAAGAGTATAAGGGTATATTAGATTTGTGGGGATAACGGTTGTGTGTAGCGCCCAGAAGGAAGCGTTTCCGACCCCATAAAGTATATATATTCTTGATCAGCATCAATAGCCGAGTCGATATAGCTATGTCTGTCTGTCCGTCCGTCCGTCTGTCCGTCTTCGTTAGCGCCTATATCTCAGAGACTATTAAAGCTAGAGCAACCAAATTTTGTATCCAGTCTCCGGCTTTTGCCGCGGCTCACAACGTTCCCCCTCGTTGTTTCTTTTAGTCAGACTGACATTTAGTCAATGTCTCTGAAATTCGAGGATACCCAGATGATTCCAAAATAAGTTCATTTTCACAAATTTTGAAAATCTTGGGGATCGTGAGCCTCTTTTGTAAATAAAATAAAAATAATACTTTTTGTTACAAAACGTTTATTTTGGAAGTGGATAGTTTGGCGGTTCATCTTCATATATTTTGCATACTAATAATGCGGAAATCAACATCCTCTTCCACGTCAATAAAAAATGGCTCACAATTGCCCTAACCTACAAATGACCGCAAAAAAGCTACGGAATGGTAGCTTCATGAAAAATGTCTTTCTTATTTTGAAAGCAAGATGTCACACGAATATTGTTAACATACTTTCCTGCATAGATTCACAGAATTTACAATAACATACCACAAACGAAGTGAAAAGGATACTTTGAGAGCAACAAATTTTTATTTGTTGTCATAGGAAAATAGCGATGCATGTGCGCACGTTTACTGCTCGTAAAAAAAGTAGCTTAAAATGAGAAAAGTCGATGACAGTTGTTGGTAGCAGTCATTATTCGCTAGGAAAAAAGTGTCTGGCTCACGATTCCCCGTGGTCCTAAAACCCCTATCTCCCCTACTAATATACTATAATAGTTAGACCTGTTCTGGTCTGACGAGCATGTGAGATGGCTCGGAGGGGGCCTAGCTGAGGCCACCGGACGGGTCGCAGGTTGCGGATAGCGAATGACCTACCTCTTGAGGTAGGCCAGCTGCGAATAAACGGTCGTCCCTAGGAAAAGCACCGAAATAAGCAGTCCCGGACAACCAGCGGGTGTTCGCGAAGTAGCAACACTGACGATGCGCTTGTGGTGCCGCCTCATTTAAGTAGCTCACACACACCCCATCCCTACACATTACCTACCCACATCCCAGTATAAAAAACTAGCCCAGTCGTTAACGGAGGGCTCAGGGACTTGGCAGTCCCCTGTTCTAATGATGCCTTATCCGGGCAACGTGAATCTCTGCCCGGATGGACCGCCCCCTTCTTTGCAAATCGTGGAGAAACAGTCTGGCGCTCCCCAACTGCCAACTGGGAGCAATCCCATACAGGGAAAGGCATCGGCCCAAAGGCCTGGCCTGACCCGCGAAATAGCTGGTAAAACCAGCGCGGTGGAAGACGCTAGGGCGAACCCGAAGGGGTCCCATCCTAGTTCCGGGGTGGGTGGCAAATCGCCGACCAAAGCCGATACCTTGGTGGAGTGGCTCTGCAACCCTGCGGCTGCCCTGCCTGCTGGTAAGGCTGCGGAGAGCGAGTTGCCATCGACTAGCGCCCAAGCCAAAGCTTACACCTATGCCGAGAGAAGGAGTGCTGGCAACATACTCCGTCGGCAAAATGCAAGCACGATGTCCAGCCCGACCGACCAGTGGCGGAAAAAGGTCGAATGGGCATCAAAGGTGCTGCCCAACTTTGGCAAAGAGGCACCGAAGAGGGTTGCCCCGCCGAAGTTGACTGCCCAGCAAACTAAAAGGCAGCGCTCACAGGAGACTCCCGGACCGGCTCCGAAGCGCTCCAGAGTGCTGCCGAACGTATCGTTCGCGCAGATCGAAAAAGAGAGGACGCTGATGTGCGTCCTGGACAAAGGCAGCGCGGACTCGAAGATCCCCAGGAACCAGTGGAAGTGGGTGAAAGCGGCACTGGCCGACCGCTGCTTCGAGCTGCTGGAGAAACAGCCTGGCCCCCCTCCAGTCTGTAAAGACATGGGGTGGTACCAAGGTACCATAAAAAATATAGCCTGCGAAGACGAGCGCTCCGTCCAGCTCTATAAAGCAGCGGTAGCGCATTTCGGGGAGGTATACCCAGGGGCGAAGCTTGTCTCGGTCAACTGGAACGAGGTGCCCAGTAGGCCAAGAGCAAGAGTCTGGGTGCCCGCCTCCATAAAGGAGCCTGAGCGCATCTTGAAAATGCTGCAGCGGTGCAACCCGGAGCTACCAACCTCCGACTGGAGGGTAGTCAAGGTGGAGGCGAGTCAAGGCCCGATGCACCAGGCAGTTTTAGTCCTGAACAAGGAATCCCTAGCTCCGATTGAGGCCAAAAAAGGAGAGCTTTACTTTGGCTTCAGTGAGGTGAGCATCATGGTCTACAAGTCGGATGCAGCGGCCGAGGCACGTCCTGTCGACAACCCAGTCGAGCAACACGTTGCCTCGGAGATCGAAGCACCCGATGACGACCCAGAGCCTGCCCATGACGGCTACTCCTATGATAAGGCTAAGGCTCTCACATAAGGCTGATGTCGTCCTACAGGGCTCACGAGGAAAGCGATCCTCCCGGTGACCTAGTTCGCAAGCTCACCAGAGCGAAAGGTGGGATATAGGCCTTGTAATAGGCTGCGATGCCAACGCCCACCACACCCAATGGGGGAGTTCGGACACAAATGTAAGGGGTGAGTCATTAGGTGCGGTGAGTATTATTAGCTTCATCATTATTCCTTCATCCAGACAAGAGGTAATTGACCTAACATTAGTGTCTCACAAACTGTCAGACATAGTTATGAATTGGAAAGTTCTGGAGGACCATTCCTTTTCGGACCACAGATATATCGAGACCACACTATCTCTCGAAAGCCCAAAACCTACTGTCTTTGCTAACCCTAGGAAAGCCAACTGGGAAAAATATGTCAAAGTCATGGAGGGACTTCTTCCCTCCAAGGCACCAATCTGCCTGAACACAGAGCACGATCTAAATCATCTAGTGGACAGGTTTACTAAAGCATGCAACACGGCCTTCACGGCAGCATGTCCATCAAACCAACACAAGGGGAAAAAGAAACCCCCTTGGTGGTCAAAACAAAATAGATACCCTACGAAAAAGCTGCAGGTCCCTCTTCAACAGGGCCAAACCCGCTAACGAGGAGCAACACTGGGCAGATTATAAAAATAGTCTGGCCCTATACAAGAAAGAAATCAGACAGGCAAAAAGGGCCTCTTAGCAAAGATTTTGTTCTGAAATCGAGGTAACGTCGGAAGCTGCAAGACTGCGCAAGATCCTCTCCAAAACGACCCCCTTGGTGGGATACCTTAAGAGAAGCGATGGTACGTGGACCAACTCCAGTGAGTCTTTACACATTCTTCTCGATACTCATTTTCCAGGGTGCTCCATCAATGGTCCGACCCACCTCCCTAGTGAGGGTTCGATCACCTCGATGAAGCACATTTTCTCAAACGGAACAAAACGGCACTTCACGAAGTAATTTCGGGGATAGAGAAATCACTATACCTCAAAGAATACTGTCTTATCGCTTTTCTAGATATCGAGGGAGCTTTCAAGACTGTCAAGGTGGACAGAATCGCGGGGTCTTAGAGTTAATCCCTCAAAGACAGAACTTGTGCTATTTACAAGCAAATACAAGATTCCGTCTCTAAACCCCCCCACATTAAACGGATGCAGGCTCTCCTTTAGCGACAGTGCCAATTACTTAGGGTTAGTAATCGACAAAAAGCTAAACTGGAACCTGAATATCAAAGACAGAGTGAAGAAGGCCACGATAGCCCTCTACACTTGCAAAAAAGCTATCGGCTTAAAATGGGGCATGAACCCAAGTATAGTCCAATGGATATACCAAGCCATAGTCAGACCGATAATTCTTTATGGAGTTACTGTATGGTGGCCGGCCTTATCAAAAAGGACGATCACCAAACAGCTCGACAAGGTTCAGCGAACAGCCGCCCTTTGCATCAGTGGAGCTCTTCGTATCACTCCAAATGATGGAGGCACAGAATGGCATCTAAAGCCTTGCCCTCGCAGGAAAAGAAAGGGCACAAATGGCAGCAATACGACTGAGAGACTCTGACCAATGGGCACCACAGCACACAGGTCACTCCTCAATACTAAACGGCAGTTCCGTCCCTACTAAAACGGACTACTGTGTTCCAAGGGAGTACACAGATACCCCCTTCGATGAAATTATCCCCCACAGAGACGAGTGGAGTGAGGGACCCCCAGGCCCAAAAGGGGCCCTAAACATCTTCACAGATGGATCAAAGCTGAACAATAGGGTCGGAGGAGGCATATACTCCGAACAGCTAAACATTAAGCACTCCTTTAGACTTCCTGATCACTGCAGTGTCTTCCAAGCGGAGGTCATTGCAATCAAGGAGGCCCAAACTGCCTTCAGGAAACTACCGCCATGGTAACCCGCGTAAACATCTATAGTGATAGCCAAGCTGCAATCAAATCGCTTAATCCGATCTCCGCAAACTCGGCCACCGTTGCAGATTGCCGCAAATCTCTTCACGAGATGGCTCAGCAATTTGTTATTAGCCTTATATGGGTCCCGGGACATCGGGACATCGAAGGCAACTGTATTGCAGACGAGCTGGCCAGACTTGGCACTACAATCCCCCTTCTCCAAGACAAGGAGGATACTCGTATGCCGATGGCCACATGTAGGCTCATAATAAAGGAGCAATATAAGCAACTAACAGATAACAAGTGGCAATCAGTACCACGTTGTCGTATATCTCGGCAAACATGGCCGACCATAGATAGGAAGCGCACCTCTGAGTTATGCAGGCTCGGCAGACGAAGGTGCAGCGCAGTCATACGCTCCCTAACGGGGCACTGGTTAGTAGGTACCCATGCTAATAGACTGGGCGCCCCAAACAATGATTTTTGCCGTAGCTGCAGAGACGAGGAAGAGGAGGAAACGGTGGAACACCTGTTCTGCTCTTTCCCAGCTCTCAGCAGAAGAAGGCTACAGCACTTGGGCTCGCCCTTCATTTCAGACATTTCGGTAATGTCCACCATATGTCCCAGAAAGATAGCTAACTTCATAAAAGCTGCTGGCTGGGACAACTGTTGACCTCGGGTCTCACAATGCGAGTAGGGGCAGATTCCCCCGCGGTATCACAACGGGCCGGAAACGGCCTAAGTGTGCTGGGCCCCAGTGAGTCGGGCAGCCGCTGCAACCTAACCTAACCTAGACCTATTCTACTTAAATATTTTATTAAAAAGGCCGTTAAACAACTCGTAAAAATTCAGAAATTTGACGCCTATGCATTAGTGGCTCTCTTTAAACTATTTAAACTAAATGTACGAGCTGATAAAAACAGTGCCGCAGTCGATTCTGCTAGTCTCTGTCAATTTGTAAATTTCGACGAGATTTGCAACCGACATGTGTCCAAAATCCGAATCCAATAGAAGTAGCTGGATAATGAAGACGAAATAAACTCAAATTTTAACATTCAGGATGTGATCAGCGTGGGGTGGATGTCATAACGCCCAGTGTCATAACGCCCGTGGGCGTTATGACACCAAAAAAAGTGTCATAGCGCCCACGGGTGTTATGACATTTCCAAAAGTGTCATAGCGCCCATTCTCAAAGTGTCGTAGCGCCCGTGGGCGTTACGACACTTTCAAAAGTGTCATAACGCCCTCAACTTTTTAAATCTTGCAAAATGCATCAAGAATCAATGAGCTTACCGATAAGAATTTACCGTTCATTTTCTTATCTCTCTTAGCATTTTTCAAGCTTTCGTTACAATGATCTTCTGAGTTAGTTTATCATTGATCTTTTAACAAAGTGAACGCGAAATGGAAGCTGTTTCTTACAATTATAAAATTGTTGCTGGATTCCGAAAAAATTCGAATTTGTTGCTTCTCACAACCCAGCAACAATTATTTAAAATAAAGAGTGTGTTAAAAAATAGTTCGCGTTATGTTTGTTATTTAAAAGACTGTAGTGTCTCAGTGTCTGTGTCGAATACTGGCGTGTGCACTCAATTGAGTCTTGAACATAATCACAACCATGCTGCTCCAGAAAAGTTAATAAAAGAGCTGGACTTAATTAACAATATAAAAAAAAATGTGAAACTAAAAATTTGAAAAGAAAAGGAGTCCGTGATATTTTTTACGAAGAATGCCGAAAAACTGGGGAAGCTTCACCTTCAGTTGCTTTTCCGAAAGTAAGACGGCAATTGTTTAGGATCCGTAGTGAAGCCACGATTAAAAATCCTAATTCGCCAACTGAAGCCAAACTACTTTTTGACGACAGAACGTTTTTTGAAGAGTACGGCACATCAAAAAAAAACCAGCAACCGTTTTACAGAGGCACAATTTTAGAAGAGAACTTCGCTTACTGCATTTTTGTATCGCCTAGTATTGTGGAGCTAATTGAAAAGAGAACAGGGGAACGCCACTTTTTGATTGACGGAACTTTTGATACGGTCCCTTCTTGCGGCTTTAATCAACTTCTTATTGTGCATTACCAATTTAGGAACCATGTACGTATTTATATTCATATAGTTTTTGCAAAATGTAGCTAAACGTTTTATTCCGATTTCAGACTTTTCCATTTATTTACGTTTTGATGACGAACGAGAGGGAACGTTGTGAGCCGCGGCAAAAGCCGCGGCTCTACCTTATACCCGGTACTCAGTCAGTATATACATACATACATTTATGAGCCTACGATTTTAAAACAAATTTTAAAACAAACTTGCACTGGTTCGGTATCACAGGAGCTTGGATAGAAAGTTTGGTTGCTCTAGCTCTTATAGTCTCTGAGAACTAGGCGTCAAAAAATACGAATCGGCAAAGCAGATGGGGCCGCGTGTGAGAGAGAGCGAGAGGGAATGATGACTTTCGAAATGGTTTTCTTTATTGTAGCTATAATAATGATCCGATCTGATCCAGATTCAACACTCTGATAGAAATGGGCATTCTCTATGAATTGTGTGTGCCACAGACTTTCGTTCTTTGTGGGGGCGCAAAGGGGCGGGGCGAAATTTTTCAACACATTTGGAGTAGTGTGATCACAAAGCAGACTGGATACAAAATTTGGTTGTTCTAGCTTTAATAGTCTCTGAGATATAGGCACAAATGAAGACGGACAGACGGACGGACGGACGGACGGACAGACAGACATGGCTATATCGACTCGGCTATTGATGCTGATCAAGAATATATATACTTTATGGGGTCGGAAACGCCTCCTTCTGGGCGTTACACACAACCGTTATCCCCACAAATCTAATATACCCCTATACTCTTCGAGTACCGGGTATAAAAAGTCCAAAGAGGCCTACGAGCACCTTTTTGCTTTTTTGAATTCAAATTTTTTTGAGTTTAAGCCGAAAAGTTTTATAACGGACTATGAGATGGCTCTGAGAAATGCGCTAAAAAATATTTTTCCAACGGCAACGCTAAGTGCCTGTTGGTTTCATTATTGTCAAGCTTTGAGGCGCAACAGCTTAAAGATTGCAAATTTTGGAGCCATTTTAAAAAAAGATGTGAGCTGCTACAAATGGTATCGGCCTCGGCAGATTGAAGAAATGTTCGTCGTTTTAAAGGACAAACTGTTGGAGCTGCCCAAAAAGACGCACGACAGTCTGAAACTGTTTGTTAAATATTTTGAAAAGCAGTGGATGATTAAAGTAAGACTTCTTAATTTTTTGTTAATAATCTTTATATTATTTTTTCTATTTCTTTACTCAACATAATGTTTTTCTTTTATATTTTTTCCAGATCACACCTAATGCTTTCTCGGTTAGCTCACAGATTTTGAGAACAACAAGCTCCTTGGAATCTTTCAACGCGACATTAGGTAGGAAATTGCAGAAGCATGGCCGATTCAACCAATTCCTCGAAGTTATTCGAGATGAGGACTATGCTTCGTCCGTTATCCTAGCCAATGCTCTTGATGGAGACTTAGCCGCGCTCAATACAAAGCGCAAAAATCAAAGAGCCAAGAACAATTTCATTGCTGAGCTTCTCAAGGACTTGGACGACTCAAAAATGTCTTTGAAAGAATTTTTTGAATATTTGATTAATGAAAAAAATGAATTCATTAAGTGGGACACCAAATTTTTGGAGTCGTCGTTCGATTTGGAATCCGATGAGGATAAGGACGACAATATATTACCCTTCACTCAAATGATTGAAGTTTTAAAATGTATTTTGTGCTTCGAGAAGCCGCGTGACGTTGTATTTATATGTATGTATTGTATTTGTATACAAAAAATCGCGCCATTTTTGTTATATCGCAGAGTCTGTATTATATTATTATTTAATTTTTATAAGCTTCGGGCGTTATAGTGTCATAAGGCCCACATAAAAGTGAAATAAAGCCCTGCGACCGCTATGACACTTTTCGAAATGTCATAGCACCCATGGGCGCTATGACACTATTTTTTGTGTCGTTATGCCCGCGGGCGTTATGTCACTGGGCGTTATGACATGCACCCATCAGCGTGTACGTCAATAGAGGGATGGGACTAACATACTAACTGTTCCTTCGTGCCACAAAGCTGGTACCAAAATTATATTTTCCAAGAGCAAGAGAGGTCTATACCAAACGTATATAAATGCAAAGCAATATTCCATCAAGTGTATAAAAACCTTACCTTTATAAATGATGGTAAGCTCTGACGAATGTAATCCATATTGTTAATTGCTAGGCACCACTCTTCTGATAAAACTAGCAGGTAAAAAAATAAATAAATGATAATTTGTAATGTCAAATTGCTTACTGAACATCTTGTTGTTATCCCCGAGTTTAGTTAATTTTTCGACTCTTTGTGACATTCTTTGAGCATAGAAAATGCAGCATCGACATAGATCCTATTTTAAAATAGTAGATAATCCGTTAAAAATATTTTTTTCTTACATGTGGCTTAGTTCTTACATTAACAATTTTAGCTATAAATATATAGGAGCCCTCCACTTCTGGCCAATCCAATTGTTGCCAAAATATTTTAATTTGATAAAAAATTGAAAGAGTATCCACGGCGGAAGAGCTGTATTTCACGTTTTCATCGACCGCCTTCAGCTGGTCTAGATCTATTGCTTTCTGGATACGATTGAGGGCCTTAATTATTGAAATATCAAGCCAGTGTGTCACACCTGTCTCAAACCATTGATAAAATCCAATCATTTCCAATTTATCGGTACACAGAGATTCTCCTATAACATATAAAAAAAATCATAATAAATATTTTTTATATTCCAAAATCCAAGTCATACTAGATTCGGGTCCGAAACTTGTTATATCATTGCAGATTGATCTTCAGACATGTGTATTTGAATAAGTTATCTAATATTGAAAAAAGTACACATGAAACTAATTTTCACATTTTCGATGTACGGTTAAGCGCTTTTTTTTATTTTGCGGCGCGCACAAAATGTTTTGTTATGTGTAACACTCGAAGTAACTGAAAATCTTTCCGTTTTTAAAATGAAAACATCTTACGTATTGTGAAAGCGGAGCCACCAATTTTTTTACGTTTTCATCTTTCAAAGAGTTTTAAAGCTGGTTTGCACAATATAGAAAAACGGACTGGGTTTTTGATCAACTTGATATAAACAATTTGATCGCAAATGCTTACTTCTTTGCGTTTCTAAGACTAAATGGTCGAAGTTATAATCTCCTCTGCAAGGATATAAAAATATAGTTTCAAAATAAAGTTTTACCTAGTTGGACGTATCGCTTTAGCACCAAATAAAGTTCAAACAATGTTGTTCCCATATTCAAATTATCGATTTTTGGCAAATATTCGAATTGATCGTCAGGCACATCCAATCTTTTAATATTATTGCACACATCTTTGACAATAGATTTACAGATTTCATTCAGTTTAGAGTCATATAACAAATACAGGATAGCTGAATAGTTTAATTGAATTTTGCTGAAATTAATAATATCACAAAAAAGTTAAACACATAATAGTTGTCTGGGTTATTGGTTTAGTTTTATAGTTGGCCTCCCATTTTTTTTTAGATAATTTAAACGGTAATAACAAGTGAAAAGAGACCGTTACTCATTCTGTAATATCGGTATGTATGTAATCTAAAATGTTGCGTGCAGTTGAAGGAGGAGGACTGGATGATAGAAGCATAAAATCAGAGAGAGAGAGTTATAGTTATATAAGCACCATCAAGTGGCCCAAGCGACACCAGCCGATGGCTGTTACGCGCGGCAAGAACGCAGCCCTCCTCCCGCCCAACCGAACGAGTGGCGCTGGAGCATAACGCGCGACTCGTTAACCGAACCGATCGCGGACATGCAGGAAAAATAGGTGTTATACTAGTGTTCGAGAAAAAGTATAACTTATCGAACTAAAAAACTAAGTCATTTCTAATTACGAGAAAGATATGAGAGTTATTTATCTGGTCTGATGAGCGCGTGAGGTGGCTCAGAAGAGCCTAGCTGAGGCCACCGGACGGGTTACACCGGACCGGCTATGGTGTCATTCGACCCGTGACTAGAGTCAACCCGGCTGGGGGTCTAAAAACTAGCCCATTCTTGAACGGAGAGCTCAGGGCCTTGGCAGCCCCTTGTAGTAATGATGCCTTATAGTGGATCTGTGCATTGACTGACCGTTCCCCTTCTCTACATATCGTGGGATTTCAATAGAAAATGAAAACAAACAAAAAACACAAAAAAAAATAAATGAAAACAAATATGGCTTTTCCCAAAGGTCAATTGGGAGTAATCCCGCGCATGGGAAGGCAACGGCCTTTAGACCTGGCCCGACCAGCTCGACAGACCTGCATGGTGGAAGGCGCTGGCGTGAACCCGAGTGGGTCCCATCCCGAATCTGGGGTGGGTGGCAAAGCAACTCCTAAAACGGACACCTTGGAGAGGCAGCTAAGCAACATTGCGGCTACCCGATCTGCTGGTAAAGTGGGGTGAGATGATTTGCCAGTACCCAAGCCAGAAAATTTCCATGCGCCGAAAAGAGAAGTGCAGGGCACATACTCCATCGGCAGAATGCAAGTACGTAAGCCATTCTGTTAAGCTAATGAGCTTTTTCACTAGCTGTTGCGATTTGTTGTTTAAATAAATGGTTGAGCGGTTAAATTAGTAATAGGTACAGTTTATTGGTATATTATAAGTATGTAGACCGACGAATGCGTATGTACATATGGACGTATATTTAGGCGAATTATATATGAGAGACCGATTAAAGATCGATGCAGCAAATATGGTATGATACGATACGATCAGCTCCAGACTATATGTAGACCGACGTATTGCGTATGTACATATATGTATGCAGGTGAACGATCGCTGCGATTTAATAACGACGAAAGACGGTCTGATGGCAACGAAGGTCAGCTTAAGACAGTATGAGTGTGCTAGGTGCGGACCATATGAGTGATACATGCCGACTATATGAGTGATAGATTCAGACTGATTAAGGGCAGGCAGGCCGAACTGCCCGTGCCCTTATGTATGCAAGCGAGCGATGATCCGAGAGAGCGGTCATGAAAGATCGAGAGAGCGACGAAAAAGGCGATAATCCGAGAGAGCGATGTATAGGCTGCTGCCGTGCGGGAACTTAAGTCGAGAGGTACAATGAAATGCAGTGGGCAGTACAAAATAGCAAACAATAATAGGCATTCAATTTACTGCTGCACCACTGGCTATGACTTAACTTATGTTGACTAAATATCAGGCTGGGAAACCCAATTAGCTGATTGGCGTCCTCGAAAAAGGCAGCGCGGAGGGAAGAATACCCAGAAGACAATGGAAGTGGGTGGATGCGGCATTGGCCGACCGCTGCTTCGAGCTCCTTGGCGAAGATCCCGGGCCATGGAGGTGGCCCGGTTTGGTTCCAGGGTAATATAAAAGTGGTAGCCTACGAAGAAGAGCGCTCCTTAAAGCTCTACAAAGCAGTGGTGACTCAGATCGGAGAGGTCTACGCTGGGGCGAAGCTCGTCGCTGTAGACTGGAGCGAGGTGTCCAGTAGACCGAGGGCCAGAATTTGTGTACCGGCTACCTTTAAGGAGCCTGAGCGCATCCTTAAGATGTTGCAGAGATGGAACACTGGATTGCCGACCACGGACTGTAAGATAGTAAAGGCTGAGGCGACACAGGGGCCGACAAATCAGGCCGTGATCGTCCTCAATAAAAAATCACTGGCCCCAAAGGAGGGCTGAACTTCGGGTCCTCATCAGACGCAGAACTTGTGCGCGACTTTGAGGCAATGTGTCATGAGGACGTTTCCTCTGACTTAAATGCCGATTCTACAGTGGTGGAGATACTTGAAGATGTCTCTAAAACTACTTCAAATAAATCTCCACCACTGTAAAGTAGACAACTTTAGTAATGGCGACAACACGGCGACAAGTCTAGAGCCGCAAGGGACACAACTGAAGCTGACGTCTTTCTACATGGCCCATGAGGAAAATGATCCTCCAAGCGTTCCTCCCCGTTCGCAAGCTGGCCGGTGACAGCGAGAGGTCTAACAAATTCCAACTAATTGGCTGCGATACCAACGCTCACCATACCCAATGGGGGAGCTCGGATACAAACGTACTCTAAGTGGACTCTAATTTAGTTATTTGTAATCAGGGCCATAGCCCGACATTTATTATTAAAAACCGACAAGAGGTTATTGACCTCACTATAGTGTCTCACAAATTGTCAGACAAAGTAAAGGAGTGGAAAGTCCTAGAGAACCATTCCTTCTCTGACTACAGGTAAATCGAGACGATACTATCCCTCGAGAGCCCAAAGCCCACCGTCTATGTTAGCGCCAGGAAAGCCAACTGGGAAAAATATAGCTCAGCCATGGAGGAATTACTCCCCAGCAAAGCTCCAACGTTTCCGGACACTCAAGATGACTTAGATCGTTTAATGAACAGGTTCACAGAAGTATGCAACAAGGCCTTCACGGCAGTCTGCTCCCCACACAAGCCCAGGGGTAAAAGGAAACTCCCCTGGTGGTCAAAAGCTGCAGGACTCTCTATTCAACAGAGCCAAAAATGCTAACGAGGAGAAGTATTGGGCAAACTACAAAGTCAGTCTTGCCCTATACAAAAAAGAAACCCGGAAAGCAAGTGGCGTTCTTGGCAAAAATTCTGCTCGGAGATAGAGGAGACGTCAGAAGCCGCAAGGCTGCGCAAGATCCTCTCTAAAACTACCCCTTCGCTAGGGTGCCTTTAAAGAAACGATGGAACGTGGACTAACTCTAGTGAGAAGTCACTACTCGACACCCACTTCTCTAAATGGGCAACCATCAAGCCGGCGCAACTTGCAAACGAAGGCTCGATAACTACAATGGATCAGATAATTACCAAACGGAACATAAGTTGGGCAGTAAACAGTTTCAACCCGTTTAAATCGCCAGGTCCGGACCAGGTCATTCCGGCTCAACTCCAAAAGGCCGGAGACTCGGCCATCAACTGGCTACAATCTATCTTCAGGACGATACTAGTGGTGGAAATATACCACTCGTGTGGCTCAAGTTGAAAATAGTCTTCATCCCGAAAGCGGGTAAGCCCTTGCACTCGACTCCAAAGGACTTCAGTATATCGTCCTTTTTTCTCACAACTTTCAAGAGACTTGCCGGGCTACACCTGAGAACAATTATTAGCCCTCAAATGTTGTCAGGAGCACAACATTCCTACCGGAAAGGAAGATCCACGGAAACGGCACTCCATGAAGTAGTCTCAATAATAGATAAATCTCTAAACCTCAAGGAATAATCTCAATAGCCTTCCCCGATATCGAGGGAGCCTTCAACAACGTCGTGCCAGGCGCTATTACAAAAGCGCTGACTGACCTGTGAGTGGACGGTCACTTGGTGACGCTCATCGATCAATTGCTCATATGCAGGACGATGACATCATCGATAGGATCTTCCACCCAGTCAGGGTATGTCAAAAAAGGCACTCCGCAAGGTGGTGTCCTGTCTCCCCTTCTATGGAACATAGACGTCAAGAAGATATGACCTGAAAGGTGGGGATAAAGTGGTGGCATACGCTGACGGCGTTGCAATTATCTTTTCGGGGAATTAACCTCAAACACTCAGCGATCTAATAACCGCAATGCTCGCGAGACTGTCAGAATGGACTGAATACCGCGGACTGGGAGTTAATCCCTCAAAAACAGAACTCGTGTTATTCACAAAGAAATACAAGGTTCCGCCCCTTCACCCACAATACTAAATGGATGCAGACTCTCCTTCACCAACAGGTATAGTTACTTAGGGTTAGTAATTGACAAGAAGCTTAACTGGAACCTGAAAATAGCAGACAGAGTGATAAAGGCCACGCTAACCCTCTACACATGCCAAAAACTATTGGCTTAAAGTTTTGCATGAATTCAAGCATAGTCCAATGGATATATACAGACCAATTTAATATATATACATATTATTATTATTAAATATATTATTAAATATATATACTATATATAAAAGCGGGCAGAAAGGCAAGACGTCTGAGAGAGTCCGACGAATGAACATCACAGCTCATGGGTCACTAATCGGTACTAAATAGCAGTACCGTCCCCACGAAAAGGGGCTACTGCATCCCAAGGGAATACACAGATACCATTTTTAGCATAATCATCTCTAACATATACGAATGCCACGAGCGACTCCCAGGCTCAGACAGGAACATAAGCATATTCAAAGATGGATTGAAGCTAGACAACAAGGTCGGAGAAGGAAACTACCCAGAACAGTTAGACATAAAATAGTCCATCACTGTTGCGTCTTTGAAGCGGAAGTCAATGCGATAAGGAAAACACTGAACTCTCTTAAAAAAGCTACCGTCATTGAAACTCGGGTTAACGCAAGCTGCGATCAAATCGCTTCATGCGATTTTCTCGAACTCGGCTACAGTGACAAACTGCCGCAAATCTCTTCACGAGATGGCTCAGAAATTTGCTATCGGCCTTTTTTGGGTCCGGGCTACCGGGACATCGAAGGCAACTGAATAGCAGACGATCTGGAAAGATCAGGCCCCACAATACCATTTCCAAGACAAGGAGGATATTAGTATGCCAAGGGCCACCTGTAGGCTTATCATAAAAGAGATATATAAGCGACTTACAAACAATGCGTGGCAAACATGGTAGTAATGTGTTCTGAAAACTTTAACATGGGATCTAATAGAAGACCAAGATCATCAACCTGGGTAATACTCTCAAGAGAACCACTACAAAGGGTGTATGGAACCAGAAAGCCGCTGGAGCGATGAAAAGTCATTACTTTACTTTTTTAAGCATTAAGGTTTAATACATTTTCACAAAACCATAACTGAAATCTATAGAGCTCGGATTGCAACCTGGATTGAAAAGAAGTGGCTCTGGACACAGAGTTTAACATCATCCGCATACATAAGTACTCGAGAGTATGTAAATACAGAAAGAAGGTCATTTATATAGAGTGTAAAGAGTAAGGGACCTAGATGGCTGCCCTGTGGTACACCCGAAGTCGCTGTAATTGGTGAGGACAGCGAGTTTTTAAAAAGGACTCTTTGAGACCTAGAACAAAGGTAGGTACAGATCAATCTCAGGAGATTGGGCGGGAGCCCTAAAAGGTAAATTTTTGTGCTAGGAGAGAATAGTTTACAGAGTCAAACGCGAAACAAAATCGAGGTAAACTCTAATAAATTAATAGTGGTTGATCTCCGCCTTATAAATCCATCTTGCAGGTGCGGAGTTATTGGAGCAACGAGCTTTCATTTAACAAAGGATTGAAAATGCCGTTCGACCTGGGTATACCGTATGGATACGGCTGACAAGAGTAACATTCCTGTGAATAGGTAGTTCGGAAGAAGCAGGCAAAAAGATCGGCAATTGTCTGATCATTATTTGCCGACTTAATAAGGAAAGATAGCGAGGATAGGTGAGCGGACGTTCTACGCTTACTGTTTACGAAGCTGTAGAAGTGTTTAGGGTCTTTAAAAAAACGTATTCTGCTTTGAGATAGGTAGTTTTTATAGCATAGAGCGTTAAGAACTGAAAAATTTGACCGAGCCATTACATAACGAGAGAGAGAAGAAGAGCTTACTTCTGGAAATTTGTATAGTCTTGATTCCATGGGGATCTCTTATGTTATCAGACAGGAAAGCGGGACACAAGAATCAAAAAGTGAGTCAAGTGCATCATAGAAAATTTAACATCCGTGCACACGTACGAAGAGGACCAATCAAAATCCCTAAAGAGGTTATTAAGCTTCATAAACTCGGTCTTTCGGAAGCAGCGGAAACTTTTAGGTAGTCTACCCGACCGATTCAATACAGTTGATCGTATGTTGAGCGACACTTCGAAAACAAAAACACACAGTTAACCGATGCAAAAAATAGGTTTTTAAATTTTTTTTTACACTGTAAAGGCATGCACCCGCGATCAAGAACAGATAATATGGTAGATGGTTAATTTGGGAATTTATTGGGGGTTATTTAAAAAAAAAAAAGCCGGCTATTTAGACAAAATGAGTTGAAAATAAGCGAAGCGCAAAACAAAAACACGTCTGGTCACTACAAAAGAGATCGAACGATAGCATACATTCATATGCTCATTTCTCTCAAAAGGTCCACCGAGGCCAAAAAATTAAATATCAATAAAAACGCATTTCAATATAGTTTTCTCATGACGATGTTATTTTTTTAGAAATATTTAAAATTAGCAAAAGTTCACTTTTTTGGTATTTTTAATCTAAAAAAATCTCCGAAAATGTTGTCAAAATCGGTGAACGTAATTTTTGTAAGTTTTATAAAACGAAAGGAATTTTTGTCCCGTGCGACATTTCGCGATGACAGTGCTTAAAATTACATTAACAAAAATGTGCACTTTTAAATGAAAACGCAATATAAAGAAATCAGTGCTTGAACTGGTATTCGTAAAAGGGACTTCTGTTTGAGTTGCGTGCGAATACCTTGAATTTTTGTAATTATCTATAAGTTTCAGTTTTGTCGAAATGAAATAGTCTTGGCGTTTTTTTTAATTTGAATGTCGCATATGTTCTACTTTTACTTTAAGGGGAAAGGGTCTTACCATCTTTTTTGGAAAAATTAAGACTTTAACCAAATTTTTCTCGAATTCATATGCATCCGAACTTCAATCGCAGGGCTTAATCTATTTATCCGATTCACTTCACATAAATGTTACCTGGAAGTCATCATTTCTTTGCATTTCTTAGCATAGCACTTACCATACAGTATATAGAGGCGCTAGTTCATACATTTTTCGGTCCGCAGCGAAGCTTCAAATATGAGCGACCCAGAGACTTTGGCTGGGCTGCTGATCCATTCGGCTATGGTGTCGTTGGGTCATCATTTCAATACAAGTGTATTTCAAAATTTTGCCATGTCTCTTTCCGCCCCCACAAAGGACGAAATTCTGGCGGAATCTACAATTTTTAAGATACAAGAAACCCAAAAACACAGCATCATGGGAAATAACCGTATCTACCAGATTGTTGATTCCTGATCAGGTGGGATCATTTTTATAGCGAGATGATATTTGATAATGATTTCAGTAGAGGTTTTGGAGGTGGCACTGTGATGATATGGGCTGCGTTCTGCTACAGAGAAAAGTCTTCTATATGCTTCGTCTCTATTCGAATGAATGCCGAAATGTATGTGTATCTTCTGGACAGTGAGTTAATAAAGTTTGGTGGGAATTTGTATGGCGATGACTGGATATTCTAACAGGACAATGCGTTAATACACGCAGCTTGAGTGACCAAATGCTTCTTTACATTCCGAAAAATACCTGTATTGAAATGGCCAGTCTTGAGTGCACAACTGAATCCCATAGAGGAGTAACCTCTCTGCCAATGTGTTTTAGACTTTTTGACACAGAAAGGCTTTTTAAGGTGGCAATAGAACAAGAATGGGCGAAAATGGATCCATCCACCCTTACATTCCTAGTCAATTCCATGCCATCCCGTCTTAACTCCATAATACTGAATAAGGGTTGCAATATTGACTATTAAAAAGATCTCTACATTAGCATTAGGGTAAAGTAGGTAGTTATGGACAGTCGGTGGACACCCCTGTGCAACTTTTGACACAGAGCAGATTTGACAGATCTGACAAATGTCATGTGTGCGCCATAGAAGCACGATGTTTTTGTGCCAAATACCAAAGTGAACAGACACGTCTGCTTTGTGCTGCAAACAAATTATTTTTTTTACCTCGAAAAAAATCACAAAAGTTTCTTTGAACGTTTTTTAAAGTGTCACTGTGTGAAGTGTGTTAAGTAAGAAGGTGAGTGCAATGGATTTTTTTACGCGAAATTTAGTTTTCTTTGAGATTCAATACCGGGTTCGGACACAATCTACACAGCAAAAATTGTTTTCATATGATTTCAAAATGGCTGCTCAAGGGAGTTGTGGACACTTGAATGTGGGGAGTTGTGGACACCCAATTTTTTTTTGGCAAATCGTGAAATATTGTCGTTGATGTCAATATAAATTATTTTAATAGTGTTTTATGCATTTTTTTCGCTGTTTTTAGTCATGTCGTCGAAGAAAACATAAAAAAAATCGTCCGATTTAACGGGAATTGATTTTAATGCGCTGACAAATGCCATTAAACGATGCTTGGTGGAAAAGCAGTCCGTAAAACCGACTGCTGCAGCGTTTGCTATTCCCCGACCCTCTCTTACACGCTACATGAAGAAAGTGGAAGAGGAGTTTGATGAATCTGCAAAACGCTTGATATTGCGTTGGCGCCGAAGACTTTCAAGGCTGGTTTTCGGGCAGCAGGAATCGCACCATAAGATCCAGACATTTTCACTGAAGCTGATTATGTTCAAGCCGTCGAAAAAAATGAGGTAGAAGCTGCCGTCGAAAATGAATTGGGCGAGGAAGAGCAGCGCCGCATCGTGGTATTGCTTGATCCGGCTGTTGGCCAGGCCGAAGAAGTTTGCACGACACCAGAGCCGTCCACTTCTTCCATTTCTCGTTCAACATCTCGGAGCAGTCTGTCGATTTTGGATGAGGTTGGTCCGCTTCATCGTGTGACTCTGAAGAAGCCATCCAATCGGGGTCGTAAGCCTATGAGCAGCTCTGTTTTAACTTCACCGGAAGTTTTGACAACTTTGAAGAAGAAAGCTGAAGAGCGTGCTGTGAAAAAAGCGGCCAAGACGGCCAGGATTTGGCAAGACTCGGTAAGCTTATCAAGGAGCTTTCGGCCACGCCAGCCAAAACACCAGCTAAGCGCGGCGGCACATCAATGCTAGCAAAACGTGCCAAACCATCTAAGCGTTCCAAGAAGCAGAAGTCATCGGACGAGGAAGATGAGGACGAGGACTTCTGCATCATTTGCATGAAGACGTTGCCAAAAAAATTGACCTCCTCAAATTCCGTTCATTGCAATGAACGTGATCGGCCAGTCCACTTAAAGTGTGCTGACATGCGTGCCAGCTACTTCACATGCGCGAATTGTGCTTCTGACGTGGAATGATGCCCTCTCTCGTTATTCTTTTTGCCATTGATGGCCTTTAAAATGAATAAACTTTCATTATTCATTAATTTCATTGCGTTTAACTTCATACTTTCTATATTTAAGCTAATTTACAAAGGTAAACCTCCCACCAAAAAAAATATCGCAAAAATGACCATTTCACAAAAAAGTTGATAATTTTTTCATTTCATTTTAATTTTTTCAATGGGAGATATCAATGTAATTCTTTCAAAACTAGTTAGCTGAGGTTTCTAGCTTTCCATTGATATGCATATGTCCGCATAATATGCCCCAGGTAAAAATATATGATTGAAAAACAAAACTATGTCCACAACTGCCTACCTAATAATATTAAAAAACGAAAAATTGAATTAAATTGTATAGCGCCGCCCTGCTGGAACCATATGTCGTCGATGTCTTCATCTTCCAATCGTGGCAAAAAAAATGTTTTCCAACATGCTGCGATAGCGGTCACCATTGACGGTTTTACAGCGGCTCCAAATTTGTTTTCGAAGAAAAACGGGACAATGATGCCACCTGTCCACATACTACACTAAACAATCACTCGTGGATGCATTAGCTTCTACAGGACGACGTGCGGATTTGCGGAGCCCCGAGTGCAGAAAATCTGCATATTGACGTTAAAACCGAGGTGGAAATGAGCATCATCTGAAAAGATGATTTTTCGATAAAAATGCTCATCTGCCACCAATGGCTTTTCGGACCACTGCGCGAACTGAAAATGCACCAATTGAATTTTGTACGGCCTCAGACAAAGATCTTAAGTCAAAATTCGTTGCAGAGACGTGCTAAAAAATGTCCGTTTAGTGCGCCCTGTGTCGAGTTGCTTTTGCTGGATTGTCCCTCGCACTTTCGGCCCCAGCGGCAATATTTCCGACTGAACGCACTGGAACACAGAAACGCGTTGGCCTGTCCATTAGCGAGACAGTATTACCCACACGTTAAACAAATTTGTCCATAAACTGCCTGGAAGGAACTTTATTTTTTTTGCAGTTTCGGTTGAAGACTCGCCTCTTTCGAAGTAAGCTTGCATTATTTCTCTATTTTCTTATTTTCTTCATTATTTCTTTACTTAAAATTTAACAAACTGGCAATGTCATTCGAGCTGTCATAGTCGAAATATTCTTGTACATTCTTTCTATTCGCTTAACAAATTTGTCCATAAACTGTCTGGAAAGAGCTTTATTTCTAAAAGACTACTAGAACCTGATCGAGTAGCGATAAGCTATGTTTAGATATAAAATGACATACTGCGGCAAAACCCACATGTAAGCATAGTTGCTGTCTTATGCATATACTAATTTGGATTTAAAACTCTCGACTACTCATTATCGGATTGAAGATAGCCATATTATAAATTTCGGCATGTGTTTATATGCATGGGCGTTTTCAATCTTACTATTAAAATTTCAATAAGTAAATATAAATTTAAATTGTTTGTAAATACTTACTGGTAAAACAGCTTATCGAAATATTCCATTGCGCGCTGAAGGTCAGACCGGATCATTTGAATAAGTTTAATGATATACTGCAATTTTTCTTCATCAGTTTCATTATCTTTTGAGTATTTGCTTCCCTCTACAATATGTTCCAGCCATTCTTTAGTACCGGTATTGATAGCATCGATTATGGCGGAATCAATATTACACATATTTTTTGAATCATTTCTATGAATCCAACCGTACACAGACGTTGGAAAAATATCTATAGTCGCCGGAACTTCAAAAAGTTTAACTTTTCCGAAAATATCTAAAACCTCGCTTACAGCTCTTGTTATGTTTAGATCACTGGCGTTTTTATATCTTATCTTTCGTAGCACTGCGAAACAAGAGGGTAGAATACGTCTTACTCCATCCCAAAATGTAGCTAGATCTTCAGAATCTTTCTGCATACAGCTAATTACTGGAGTCAATATGTCGAGTATAGAATTGAATAGTGAAAAATTCAGTTTGTGAGTTTCATGAATGACACTATATGCATGCCATTGACTAATGGCGCAATCAACTGGAGTCAGTCCACTTTGAACGGCATGTTGGGATCGGATAATTTCAGCATTTGCGCTAAATTTTCCATTCCACCAATAATATGCCACTTGCGAGGTTTCCAGTTCATACATCAGTAATAGCTTCAGTAAATTTGTATGCTCCTGAATGGCCACACTCTTGTTCTTTTCGGCGCTTAGGGTAAGGTTTACCAAAATTGATCCTCGACTTCGAGATTTATTTCCTTTTTCTAGATTATACCAAACGGTCAGTCCACAAACTGGAATAGACTAATTAAATTGAAAACAATGATTATTTACATTAGAGGTTGAAAAAAATTCTATAAAAATTAATATTACTATGAGCGTTTTCTTTTTTAACAAATGTGATGTGTTCACATCACAAATGTGTTCATATACTTCACCAAGTATGACAACAAAACAACTGTGCAGAAAACACTTATCCAATATATTCACAAAGTTGCATTTATGTATGCATGCCCTTAAGTTGTCACCCGCATTAACGATGGTGTAGGTGGTGGGTGTAGTGATAATAACACTAGTCGACACGACTTTTCCACTGTCTCCAAAAATGACTTTTTCTGATAGATTTGGATGTTTAAAAATGTTTAAAGAATGTTTTTTTTTTCATGGAGTAGTTTTTTTTTAAAGAATTTTTAAAAAATCGTATATTTTTTGTCATAGGTAGTGCTTCTATTTTTCACATAACTCACGTTTCATACAACTGGTTGTATTGCAGTTAAAAAAAGCTAGTAAATGCAGCTAAAAATCCGACTCAGACACTTTGTAGCAGAAACTTAACGTCTGGCAGATATTAAGCTTCCAAATTGAAATTTCATCATTTTTTTCGGTATTTTTTACCCGAAATTTTGTCTTTGAAACTTCAGGAAAAATCAAAAAAAAATAAATGAATGCCTGGATTTTTGGTTTTAGATAGACACATTAATAAGGCGTCGTTTAAGGTATCGCTTATAAAAATATAAAAATTAACGGCTAAGTTATGACCGTTTGACCAAAACGACCTAAAACGACTTTTACCTGAAAAAATACCGCCAGGTACGTTGTTGGTCCAACTTCCAAAATGGGATTGCAAAAAACAAAAAGGACCTGTAATTTTGGATTTACCGAGTCTTAGGTATTGATATATATCGCATATATATCCTACCTGGAATGTTTCTTTTGTTTATTCGAAAAAACTGGATTTGGGGTAAGTGAGAAATATAAATAACCGCAAGAGTCTCGTCAAGGCTTTACGCTTCCTGCTCCTCCTTTGAAGGAAATATCGCCATTAAAACGCAAAAAAGAGGAGATGTCTTCTTCGTCGTATGGAACAACGGATTCAAGTAATGACCAATCAGGAGAATATAAATTTTGCAAGCCATTATCACAGGAACAATTGAACGATTTGGTGAGGATCCTGGAACCTTCTAAAAGTAAAGCTCAGATTCTTGGATCTATTTTAAAGGATGCCCGTTTATTGAAGGAAGATGTCAAAACAACTCATTTTATATGACGAAGGATGACATGTGCGTTTGTCACGACATTTTCGGCCTCTTCAAGGAACTGGGTAAAGATTACGACCCAAACGATTGGAGGTTATTTGTTGACAGCAGTAAAGAAAGTTTAAAGGCTGTTTTGCTACACAATGGAAATCAAAAGCCGTCTATTCCCATCGCCCATGCTGTTAATATGAAAGAGTCCTATCAAACAATGACTAAATTGTTTGAAAATATTAAATATAAAGAACACCAGTGGAAGGTCGCGTGTGACTTAAAAGTTGTAGCCATGTTAACTGGATTGCAAGGCGGTTATACAATATACTGTTGCTTCCTGTGCCTATGGGATAGCCGAGATAGAAAAGAGCATTACACAAGAAAGAACTGGGAAAAACGGAACGAAAATACTTTGGGACATCACAACGTACAAAATGCAGCTCTTGTGAAAGTCCAAGACATTATATTACCACCATTGCACATTAAGCTAGGACTGATAAAAAATTTTGTTAAAGCACTGGATTACGAAGGTGAATCGATGAATTACCTCAAAACTGTTTTTCCACGTCTGTCGCTGGCAAAAGTTAAAGAAGGCGTATTTGATGGCCCCCAAACTCGAAAACTACTAAAAGATGATGGATTTGAAAATATTTTATATACGAATGAAAAAGCAGCCTGGAACTTATTCCGACTGGTTACAACAAATTTTCTTAGTAACAGAAAGAGTGATGATTACGTTAATATCGTTCAAGACCTACTTAAGAATTATGAACAAATCGGAGCCAACATGTCACTCAAAATCCATTTCCTGCACTCCCACTTAGACTTTTCACCAACCAAGATTTCACCAACAATTAAAAGCTATGGAACGACGGTATCAAGGTGTTTGGAATGAGAATATGTTGGGCGACTATGTGTGGACTCTCATAATAGAATCTGACTTAAATGACAAAAGAAGACAGACAAACCATTTCAAAAATAGTAACAAGCAATAACAATAAAAATATTTAAGTATCATAACACTTTAATAAATTCAAGTATTTTTCGGTATTTTTTTAGATAAAATGAGATTTGGGTCGTTTTGGTCAAACCGTTATAACTTAGCCGTTTATTTTTATATTTTTATAAGCGATACCTCAAACGACGCCTAATTAATGTGCCCCTATTTAAAACCAAAACTCAAGGCATTCAAATTTTTTTTTTCGACTTTTCCTGAGCTTTCAAAATTTCGAGGAAAAATACCGAAAAAAATTATGAAATTTAAATTTGGAAGCTTAATACCTTCCAGACGTTTAGATGCAGCTACAAAGTGTCTGAGTCGGATTTATAGCTGCAGTTGTCAGCTTTTTTTAACTGCAAAGTTCAGTACAACCAGTGTTAGGAAACTTAAGTTATGTGAAAAATAGAAGCACTACCAATGACAAAAAACACCAAATTTTTTAAAAATTCTTTAAAAAAAACTACTCCATAAAAAAAAGCCATAATTCTTAAAAAAAAATTTAAATCTCGAAATCTTTCAGAAAAAGTCATTTTTGGCCACAGCGGAAAAAAAAGTTGAAATTTGCCGAGTAGTGTAATAGAATACAAAATTGTACCTCATACATTAGTATCAAATCATATATAAGGTTCGGATTTTAAGAAAAATATTGGTACGAATTTACAAAAAATTTCAACACTTTTCTTTTAAGCTCGGTACTCAGTTCCGAATAAGTGTACGCGAGCGGGATAGGTCGATATTTTTATGAAACCGATAAAAGTGATATCCCTTTTTATACCCGGTACTCGAAGAGTATAGGGGTATATTAGATTTGTGGGGATAACGGTTGTGTGTAACGCACAGAAGGAAGCGTTTCCGACCCCATAAAGTATATATATTCTTGATCAGCATCAATAGCCGAGTCGATATAGCCATGTCTGTCTGTCCGTCCGTCCGTCCGTCCGTCCGTCTGTCCGTCTTCATTTGTGCCTATATCTCAGAGACTATTAAAGCTAGAGTAACCAAATTTTGTATGCAGTCTGCTTTGTGATCACACTACTCCAAATATGTTGAAAAATTTCGCCCCGCCCCTTTCCGCCCCCACAAAGGACGAAAGTCTGTGGCACACACAATTTTGAAGATACAAGAAAACTAAAAACGCAGAGTCATAGAGAATGCCCATTTCTATCAGAGTGTTGAATCTGGATCAGATCGGATCATTATTATAGCTACAATAAAGAAAACCATTTCGAAAGTCATCATTCCTTCTCGCTCTCTCTCACACGCGGCCCCATCTGCTTTGCCGATTCGTATTTTTTGACGACTAGTTCTCAGAGACTATAAAAGCTAGAGCAACCAAACTTTCTATCCAAGCTCCTGTGATACCGAACCAGCACGAGTTTGTTTTAAAATTTTGCCACGCCCCCTTCCGCCCCCACAAAAGACGAAAATCTGTGGAATCCACAATTTTTAAGATAAATGAAAACCAAAAACGCAGAATCATGAAAAATTACCATATCTATCAGATTGCCGAATATGGATCAGGTCGGATCAATATTATGGCCAGAAGAAACAAATTAAATTTCAGTGGCTACGCAACGCCTGCCAAGCGCTTACTCATTCCCTCTCTCTCTCTCTTGCAAACACTTGTACGTCTCAAATATGTAGTTATACATGTCATGTAGAAATGTAGGCGCAGATATACAAAGCATATGTAAACAAAAATGGAAACATGTAGAAAAATTCCAAAAAATTAATTTTTTTAATTTAAATATTATTTTTGTCCCTTTTGAGAACATATAATAAATTTCATAAATCGTAGGCTCATAAATGTATGTATGTATATACTGACTGAGTACCGGGTATAAGGTAGAGCCGCGGCCTTTGCCGCGGCTCACAACGTTCCCTCTCGTTTTTTATGGAGTAGTTTTTTTTTAAGAATTTTTAAAAAATTTGGTGTTTTTTGTCATTGGTAGTGCTTCTATTTTTCACATAACTTAAGTTTCCTAACACTGGTTGTACTTATCTTTGCAGATAAAAAAAGCTGACAACTGCAGCTATACATCCGCCTCACACACTTTGTAGCTGCAACTAAACTTCTGGAAGATAATAAGCTTCCAACTTTAAAATTCATAATTTTTTCCGGTATTTTTCCTCGAAATTTTGACTTTGAAAGCTCAGGAAAAGTCGAAAAAAAAAATTTGAATGCCTTGAGTTTTGGTTTTAAATAGGGGCACATTAATTAGGCGTCGTTTAAAGTATCGCTTATAAAAATATAAAAATAAACGGCTAAGTTATAACCGTTTGACCAAATTTTCATATGCCATTTGGCACTATCCCAAATGCCATTTTACCATTTAAAACTGTTACAAACACAGATTTTTGGTATTTTTGTAGGAAAAAAAACGGTTATACGTCGGCTAACGCAATTTATCGGCGAAATTCGGCATATGAAAATTTGGTCAAACGGTTGTAACTTAGCTGTTTATTTTTATATTTTTATAAGCGATACCTTAAACGACGCCTAATTAATGTGTCTATCTAAAACCAAAAATCAAGTCATTCAAATATTTTTTTTTCGACTTATCCTGAGCTTTCAAAGTCAAAATTTCGAGGAAAAGTACCGAAAAAAATTATGAAATTTAAATTTGGAAGCTTAATATCATCCAGACCTTTAGTTGCAGCTACAAAGTGTCTGAGGCGGATGTATAGCTGCATTTTTCAGCTTTTTTTAACTGCAAAGTTCAGTACAACCAGTTGTAGGAAACTTAAGTTTTTTGAAAAATAGAAGCACTACCTATGACAAAAAATAAAAATTTTTTTAAAAATTCTTTAAAAAAAACTACTCCATGAAAAAAAAAACATTCCCTAAAAAATTTTACATATCCAAATCTATCAAAAAAAATCATTTTTGGCGACAGCGGAAAAGTCGTGTCGACTAGTGTAATTGCTGTATCGAAAAGGGGAATTGTTATGCAATTTAAGGGATAAATAGGGAATACAAAATAGTTGATTGCATGTTGATTTATGTTCCGCAAGAACGAGTTTAATGTATTGATTTTATTCAATATTGCGGTGCTTTTTCCATGCATTGTTGTTCTCCAGCGCCACAGCTCCTACAAATAACACATTTCTGCTTGTTTTCGTACAAAATTAGAGTATTTAACTGATTTTATTTGTATAATATTTGTATATCTGGTCTAATGAGATGGTAAGGTGGCTCAGAGCCTAGCAGAAGCAACCGCTTGAGTCACAGGTGGCGGATAGCGTACGATCTACAACAACAGTGGCGATGCGCTTGTAGACTTAGCTTGGAAGAAGATCGGGAGGATGATTTGCCATCGATCAGTGTCCAAGTCAAGAAATATTCATATGCAGCAAAGAAAAGTGCACATACTACTTGGGTAGAAGTCGAGGTCGGAAGCCAGCCAATCAGCCAAATGGCTGAAGAAGGTGGAGTGAGCTTCGGCGGTGCTAACGAACTTCAGTTCAGAGCCACGAAAGGAGATGATTCCAAAGGTTTCGTCTCAACCAAAGAGGCAGCGCTCGCAAGAGACATCTGGACCCACCGCAAAGCACTTCAGAGTTCTGCCACTGTCTCCTTCACCCAGATTTCTAAGGAGAGGACACTAATCGGCGTCCTCGATAATGGCAGCGTAATTTCAGTGGTATAGAAATCTTAAAGAACAGTTTCTCAAACACTCAGCGACTAAATGACGGTAAAACTCGTGAGACTCAGAATGGACAAAATCTCGCGGACTGGGAGTTAATCCCTCGAAAACGGGAATTGTACTGTTCACAAATAAATACAAGGTTGCGCCTTTCAACCCCCAAAACTAAATTAATTAAGTGCCAGTTCTTTACGGTTGGTCATTAACAAGAAACTTAGTTGGAACCTGAACATCAAAGACAGAACGAAGAAGGCTGTGACAGCCCTCTGCACATGCAAAAAGCTATTGGCTTAAAATGAGGCATAACGGAAGTATCTAGCAATAGTCAGACCAATGCAACTCAATAGAGTTATAGTGTGGTGGTTTATCTAAAAAGACGATCATCAAAGAGCTGGGTAAAGTTCTGCCGCCCTATGCGTAATGAGCAAATTATGGGCTTAATGCCATCCCATGCTTCCATACGTCTGAGAGACTCCGATGCGCACCACAGCACATAGGTCATCCACACTACATAATAGCAGTACCAGATCCATGAGAACGAACTACAGTGTTCCAAGGGAATATACAGATACTCGTTGAATATAATCATCTCTAACAGAGACGAATGGCTCGATGGACCTGCAAGCCCGGATGACGTCATAAACATCTTCAGAGGTGGAACGAAACTGGATAACAACGTCGAAGGAGGAATCTACTTCGAACAGCGTAAAATAGGGCACTGCTTCCGGCTGCTTCCCAGATCACTGTAGCGCCTTCTAAGCGGAAGTCATGGTAATCAGGCAATCAGTGAAATAACTTCAAAAAGCTACCGTCATTGTAATTCCTGTAAATATGTATAGTGACAGCTAAGCTGCGGTCAAATCGCTAAATATGATTTCCTCGAACTCAAGCACCGTGGCAGACTTCCGCAAATCTCTTCACGAGATGGTTAATGACGATCTTTCTATGTTTGGCTAACAAATTCCGGGACTTCTTCCCAATTTCCAATTTTCCCAATTTTCAATTTTTGCCTGGTTATGAGATTGTCTTGATTGTTGAATTGAATTAAAGTCTAATTGAATTTAACTTCAATGAAATCAATCATAAATTTATCGTTTACTAGATTTATAATTTTAATATGTAAGTGATAGCCATCTTGGCCGCTCAAAAACAATATGGGATATTGTAAGGCATCATAGTAGTGATGAGCGATGAAGCACAATACCACGATTATTAATTTGATCACCAACTATAAATATTGCCACTTTGGCAACTGTTTGTGCATTGAAATGCCTTGCATGTTCTTTAACCAGTGTTTTATCAGTTCGAATAATAATTTAATGATCGTCGGATGGCATGCGTTGGATGCATGGATCATATCTTGCAAATCGAAAATAATTATTCTCCGCGTGTTGGCAGTAATGGCACACCGGCAATCAACTTCGTCTTCCGCGTTCCCAATAAAATATAATTGCAAAAATTGATAGACTAGCTCGATGTTATATTTGACCTTGAGTCTAAATAAAATATATGATATGATGGAAAAAAATATATACTATTCGCATTAACAAAACTATTAAATTAGCTTGAACGTTGCCAGGAAGTTTATCTTAAGACATTTGTGGCACCAAAGGATGTCATTTTAAAACTCGAACTATACTTTCATATATGTATTGTTCAAGAAATGATTAGCCTCAAGTGTCAATCCACTATGTAAAGTTATCAATGGTTGTGGTGGGCTCCCCAATTCAGGCAATTTTACTTTACCAGTCTCTAAGCACATCCCATCTGATTCACCTTTAAATTAATATACCAGACAATGGCGATAACGTTCGTTCATTGGACCAATTAAAATACGCCTATGAGAAGCGTAATCGGTTACACTATTGTACGCGAACGGAACACCTTTCACAATGTTTATTTGCAGTTGTTTTTGCATGATTGTTTCGTGTATCTAAACAGGACCTTGCTGTGCGTAGACGATTGTTTTCGTTGCGATATGTAATGTCTTCGCTGATTTCACGGCTCCTCAAAGCCACAACTTTTGACGAATTTCGCGTTTGCCGGCCTACATTTGATCACTTCGACATTTAAATTTGAAAACTACACAGGCTAATTTAGCACGCACACATTTTCAAAAGCACATAAATAAATTATTCAGAGAATAATTTTTCACACAAAAAGGAATAAAAACAAAATCTATATTAAAATGTTCCGTTCTACAGAATGACAAAAAGGAACTGAAATAGGCGTTAAAACCAGAGAGCTCCAACGAGTAATCATTATTTAGGTAAGCCCGAACATATTACTTGACTCGGGATCCACAGGACTAACAGCTGGTATTGCTGACGTCGGGAACCAAGCGTTTCTACAGGATGATGAAACTCACACCACTCCTAAAGCCTCAACCAAGAAGTCGCCCAAGCCAAGACCTATAACCATTCCTGGGGTTCTGGATGTGGCTGCTGTTGAAGCCTCCCTGTCCCCTCCTATTCCTGAGGAGGGCTATGAGGTTCGGATAGCGCCTTCAGGCGACCTCAGAGTTTATGCTAAAGACGCAGACATGCACAGGTTAAAAGTCAAGATCCTAAATGACCTACGGGTTCAATATACCCCCTTCTGCCTAGCTGAGGACAAAAAGTACCGAATCGTGGCTAAAACCCTGGCTGCATCATTACCCAGGCTGCCAATCTGCCAAGAGCTTGCGAAGTTGGGCCACGAAGTGCTCAATCTTTACAACCGCAGATCCAAAAGAAGCCCAAATCATTGATGCTAGTGGAGTTAAACGAAATCCTTTTAATCAAAACATCTGTTTCATTGACCTCGCCCAGGCCAATAACAATAAAGAGGCTCTAAATATCGTAAAGATTGGAACACAGCGGACGACCTTGTATGCTCCAACTGCGGAGGAAAGCACGAAGCTTTTAACAGAACATGCAAAATATATTCAAAACTGCTCGAAAATAAACGCTCTTCAGTTAACGTTAATCCACCGCATCAGGATACCACACGGCAAGGACGCAGGAAGATAGCCAATATCCCGGCCAAGGTAGTCCAACGCTGCTGAACATTCGCAGAAGCCTTCTATCGAAATCAACCCCAGCAGACATATAATGGAACTCAAAATCAGGATTACAACACTCAGTTCCCGCAGCTCCGTAGTTACCCAAGCTTAAACCCTTTGCCAACTAGTAATCAGAGCTCTCACCCAACGCAACAGATGTTCAGCAGTTCTATAACCCAGGTCCTCATGGAGCTTCAAAAACAGTATCAAGTCTAACGACGGCAGTAGCGGGCATACTGCAGACACTTAATCAAATCACCTCTGTCCTTCCCCAACCATCTCGTGACACCAGAAAACCACAATGTTAAACAACATTAACATAGGGGTCTGGAAAGCTCGTAGCCTAATTTCACATGAAAATGAACTGGCTATCTTCCTCAACCGTCGTGACATCGACGTCATGCTTATTTCAGAATCGCTTCTACACACAGGAAGAAACTTCACATTACAAGGGTATGAGTGCGACAGGGCGGACCACGTTAGTAGTAAAGCCAGACCTTTATACCTTTATCATCCTATCAGTCTTGGGTCGATCCAGCTTGCGGCTGTGATGATTCAAACGCAACGTGGGGAGATACTCGTTGCAGCTGCTTACCTGCCCCGCTCTATATACTGGTCAACTACCGACTTCGAACAACTCCTGGCCCAACTTGGCGACAAATATGTTATCGGAGGGGACTTCAATGCCAAGCATCGTAGGTGAGGCAACTATAGGGCAGATAGAAGAGGAACGGTGCTATCTGACGCGATAACGACACACTCCGCACAGGTACTAGTAACGGGTCTAACTATCCATCCAACAGAGCGTACACCCCCTGCAAGGAAGTAGAGGAACCGGGGAAGTAGAAAAAATCCGTGACGCTTCTGCAGCTGATACCACATGCTGTCAACAGTGCACTCAGACGGCTCGCATTA
Organism: Drosophila affinis; assembly: GCA_037356375.1. Taxonomy (NCBI): domain Eukaryota; kingdom Metazoa; phylum Arthropoda; class Insecta; order Diptera; family Drosophilidae; genus Drosophila; species Drosophila affinis. The sequence continues at coordinate 23,604,962 of JAZHFB010000003.1, forward strand.
GATGCCAAGGAGGCAGCACCTCGAGAAAAAATTGAAGGGCTACTCCTATTGAAGAAGTTCATCAGAATGAACGACTCGCGAACGGACAGAACATACAGAAGAATAGCAAACAGAACGCCAAAGAAACTGGCGTGGAGGAGGGCTGAGGACGTGGATAGAATGCTACGAGAAGCAACTGCTGACGAGAGTTGCAACAACGCACTCTGGAATCTCTCTCGGCGGTTCAAGAGGCAAGCCACCCCCAATTACCCCATCAAGAAGATAGACGGCTGGTGGGCTAGATCCCCAGAAGATAGGGCGGAGGCATTTGCATCAAACCTGAAGGATAGGTACCAGCCTTACCAGACGGCTTCAGCAAGGAGGACCAAACTGGTAGCTAGTACGCTGGAAGAACCCCACCAAATGGAACTCCCAGTGGCTCCAATCATGCTTCAGGAGGTTAAAGAAAACGTACGACAGCTCAAATCTAAGAAAACCCCAGGAGATGATAACATTGAAAATCAAGTCACCAAAGCCCTGCCCCATAGAGCTCTATTTTTCCTGCTTCTCATTTTCAACTCGGCACTGAGACTTGGCTATTTTCCCAAGGTATGTAAAAGACCCAGAATTGTGCTGTTCCTCAAACCCAACAAAGCACCAGATGACATGGACAACTACAGGCCAATAAGTTTGCTCTCCACGTTTAGCAAGCTTTTTGAGCGATGTATTTTGAAAAGACTGCTGGACACAGAAATTATCAGGGAGGCGATACTGGATTTCCAGTTTGGCTTCAGGCTTCGACAATGCGCAGTAGTAACGCACACCTTAAGGAGAGGAAGCTACCCAGGTATATAAACCAACACAAGGAACATATATACATACATACCTCGGCGTTACCGTAGATTCCCGGCTAACATTCAGAAGCCATATTAAAAGTATTACCGATTAGCTGCTGACAAAGACCTACAAAATTAACTGGTTGCTAAACCCCAATAGCAAACTATCACTAAAGAACAAAGTACACATTTACAAGGCAATCTTGGCACCAGTCTAGAAGTATGGACTGGAAGTTTATGGCATTGCGGCCAAGACACACTTACGAAGGATACAAACGTTCCAGAGCAAAACTCTTCGTAGGATCACTGGAGTTGAGTGGTTTCTGCGAAACAAGGACATTGCCAGAGAACAATCACCCCAACGAGCTAGCGAGGAGACTCGTCAAAGCCTGTCGACGGTTTCGACGGATCCACTCTATCGACCTACCTGATAGGATTATATAAAGATCTTACACGTAGCATAGACACCTAAGAAATGAAGACCCAAAAAATCCATACCTGGATTATGCTTAATCCTTTCAGTTTAGTAATCTTTCTCTATTGCATAAGTAGCTATTTAGTTGCAGTAAGCAATAACAAATTATTATTATGTTGTGATATAAGTAGTCATAGTAAAAAATTACAACCATCCTGAGGAAAAAAAAATAAATTACTTGAAATGGTGTTGGTGGCTTCTTAGGAGCGACATATGTATGTATGTTGAAGTATTGACGATATATTAAATAATTTAATACTTGCAAACAGTACAAACGATATGCTAATTAAACATGGGTACACAGTTATTTTGTTTCTTGCTTTGAAAGAATGCCCTAGTGAAGTTCCCACATTAAATTGAAATAAAAAAAAAGAAAATATATTTTCGGGTAATATTTTATCAAAGAAAGTGCCAATTTCTGGTAATGCAATAAGGGCTATCTTTTGGAACACACTCTTATTGAGAAAAGTGAGCTTCCGACAACCATTATAGTAGCACTAGCTAGAGCAATGAATCATCCGTGTGGATGTCTTTGCTAAGAATCTTCCAACCGTTTCAGACAGCATCAGGGAGCAGAGTTGCTAAAGTCATGGAAATCCTGTAAGAGGCCTAACAAATGGAGCTACCGGTGGTGCCTATCACTAAACAGGAAATATCTAAGGATATAAAAAGACTCAAAGCGAAGAAGGCCCGGGAAATGACGGTATCGACAACGTGGCAGCAAAAGCGCTTCCGCAAAAGGCAATCCTGTTCCTACTACTCATCTTCAATGCGTCCCAAAGGCTGGGCTACTTTCTAAAACATTGGAAATTAGCCGGCATCATAATGATACCGCAACCAGGGAAACCTCACGAAGAGCTTGACAACAGCGACCCATTAGCCTCTTGCCAACATTTGGCAAGCTACTGGAGAGATGCATACTACGGAGGATCATGGACTCGACAGGTGTCATAACACCCATCCCAAATCACCAATTTGATTTTAGGCTTTGTCATGGAACACCCGAGCAAATTCACAGGGTCCTTGACAGATTCCAAAGAAAGCAGTAACCATCGCTGCTTATTTGGACATCCAGCAGGTGTTTGATCGAGTCTGGCACGAAGGGCTTCTAGCAAAGATTAAAAAGCTGATCAACCCCCAGCTTTTCGAAATCGTCAAAACCTTCCTGACAGCTACGATCTTTAGTGTAGTAAAAGACGGAGCAAAGGCAATCAGAGAAAGCGTACCGCAGGGAAGTGTCCTCGGTACAACGCTATATAGCTTATTTACTCATGATTTGCCAAAACCGCATTAAAGGCAAGCTTGAGGGGAAGTCCAGAAAACTTCACTGGCTCCTCAAAGCCAACCACAAGTTAACTCTGGACAACAAAGTGAAGATCTACAAGCCACTCCTGGCCCCGATCTGGAGATACGGAGTACAGGTATATGGCATAGCGGCCAAGTCCCATATCCGACACATACGGGTCTTTCAAGCCAAAATGCTTCGGAAGGGACCTGAAGGTGCCATTCATTGCCATATCACATCCTAATGTCCTGACTAAAAGGCTAGCTAGATAGTACGCAGAAGACGCTTGTCTAAGATCCACCCGTTGGACTTGGCCCAAAAGAAATATTGAGGTTCACTACATGTCGTAGGAATGTTGACCAAATGATATCATCTACCTGGATTACGTTTAATTCTTTTCAAACTTTTCATTATAACCAACACAAAACGTTTCAAATCTTCTCTGAAAATGTATGTAGATCAAATGTTTTTATCATTACACGAACTGCCTAGCAGTTCACACACATTTTTTCAAAATCTCTTCTACACAAATAATTGTTATAGAAAGTGATAGCTTAAATTGAATACATATAAATATGTAAATATAAAAAAAATTCTAGCAATGACGTAAAATTAGTTGCTAAAAGTTGTACTCACCTTTTAAAGACTTAACAGCAGAACAAATTGGGGTAGATTTTTTAAAAGAAAAGAATGGCTATGTGAAATCCAATTCTGAAGTAGCCCTTAATTCCATTTTAAGACTAACAACCGACGGCACAACGTCTTCAAAAATATCAGAAACCTTAGAATTGAGTGCTAAAAATTTATTAAACGAAGCTATAGAAAACGTTTTTAGATGGGCTGCATCTCAGTCGGTAGTAAAGAACGAAGATTTAGACGACACCTTGCAAACATAATTTTAACACGTACTAAATCGAATATATAGCATGATGAAATAAAAAAATGTATGTATAGTCTCAAAATAGTTATAAATGTGGCAATTTTTAAACACGATATGTAAACAGCAATAAATATTTGTATATTAATCGGGTGCCTATATAACTTTATAGAGCTTTTTTATATAGCTTTTTATATAACTTTATTTTCAAATAATTCAAATTTGTAATGGAATTTCGGTTTAAGTTTAAGCTTTAGTCTAGGTCACAGTAGACTTCTGTTTCTTGCGCGTCCATTACTAGGGTTTCAGCAAAAATCACCAGCGTGCAATACTACAAAGTATACCTTGCCCGCTTGATACTACAAAAGGTCCTCTGTTTCGTTGTTTTTCTATGAAGTCTAGTGTAAGTGCAATAAACGCTCGCTCTCGGCGAATTCACGCCGCTTTTCCACCGTAGGTTGTCTAGGTTAGAGATCGAATTGCACAAAATAAAGAAGGAAAAGGAATCTAAAAGAATTAGCAGCCACCGGGTTCTCTTGTATATATTTTTTTGGGATAACTATTCCAAAACTTCATGGCGCCCATATATGTATGCTTCATATATGTATATAAAAGTTTAGTGGCAAATTGATATTGACACAGTGGTGCATATATGTATATATTCGAGCATATATATCTTTATATTGATATATAATTAAGTACCTACCAACAAATTGTTCACGCTCGTGTGTGTATGTGTACCAGCTCTGGAAAAAGAAGCCCAAAAAAACCCTGTCGGTCGCACAACACCCTGTCAGAAGTTTCAGCACCGAGGGATACCCATTATAATGGGAGAACCCAGCACCAGAAGGGAAAATGGAATACTTGGAAATCCGATCCGATACAACAACCTCTAGTTGAGGTAAAACACAACTGGTTAGATTTCAATGTATATAAATTCGTATATGTTCAATTTATTTGCTTGTAATTTGTAAGGCGAGAGATGCAATAATTGTTGACAGTCAGGTCACTGTGTCAACAAACGAAAATGACGTTTTCTAACGAAGACGATCAATTTAGCTATGTCTTCTGCTCAGCTGATGAGCCTCCCCCGCAGCTCTTGTTGGACGACGAACTTAGGGAAAGAGCGATGTGGCGATTGAGAGCGTAGGCGTAGGACAGTAGCAAGCAACGATGCATTAAGATTAATGTGTAGTAAAAAGAGTAAACTAGGCTCTCTTTGTGCTGCCATGGGTAGGCGCTTAGCCGAACAGCTGTAACATTAGTTACAGTTTTGCATATACATATTAGAACATACATATCAGAGAGCTGCAACGAGATATCTTTATATAGGCAAACCCGGCAAGCAATTTGGTTCAGTAAAATGAATTAATCGGTTTGCGCCGGTTCGATGCAAACGGGTAAAAATGAATTATCGAGGAATAAATCATACATATTTGCTTATGAGCGTTCGTTTTTGTTCAGTCAGAACATTTGATCGAACATGATTTTCGGAATGAAGCTTGTTCAAGAATGACTGGCTTAATGTGCACGAGCCCTGCCCGATTATGAACGAAACCTACCCGTAGCGATGTAAGTATGGGTTCAACGACGGATTCTATTTTCTTTTTGCGTGAAAATTTTTTCTTATAATCGACTTGGTGTTTCTTGTTAAAATATTAAAAGACACGTCTTTATTAATGGAAATTAATGCAAAAACCGTTTCCGAGCAAATTGGGAATGTCACCTACACCCTAACTGGTCGTCGCAAAGGCAGAAGCTTCGTGTGGAATATAATGTCCCAAATTATAATGACAGACATGCCGGACATACCGGACATGCCGGATACCGTACTGTCAGGCTTCGTATTCTGCCGCACGTGCTCAAATGTGTTGAAGTACACGACAAAGCAGACATCCAATGTGGAAGATTTGCTATATATTTCTCGCAATGTCAAAAAGTACTCAAATAAAAACGAGGGGGAACGTTGTGAGCCGCGGCAAAGGCTGCGGCTCTACCTTATACCCGGTACTCAGTCAGTATACACATACATACATATATGAGCTTGCGACTTATGTAATTTATTATATGTTCGCAAAAGGGACAAATTAAAAAAATGGGCAAAACATAATATTTCAAAAAATGAAGTCAAATCATTTTTGGAATATTATACATGTTTCCAAATTTGTTTGCATATGCTTTTTACATCTGCTTCTACATTTCATAATGTACATGTATAACTACATATTCGAGACGTACAAGTGCTAGCGACAGAGAGAGAGAGGAATGAGTCAGCGCTTGGCAGGCGTTGCGTAGCCACTGAAATTTAATTTGTTTCTTCTGGCCATAATATTGATCCGATCGGATCCAGATTCGGTAATCTGGTAGATATAGTAATTTTTCATGATTCTGCGTTTTTGGTTTTTTTTTATCTTAAAAATTGTGGATTCCACAGATTTTCATCTTTTGTGGGGGCGGAAGGGGGCGTGGCAAAATTTTAAAACAAACTTGTGCTGGTTCGGTATCACAGGAGCTTGGATAGAAAGTTTAATTGCTCTAGCTCTTAAAGTCTCTGAGATCTAGGCGCTCATTTAAACGAATCGGCAAAGCAGATGGGGTCGCGTGTGAGAGAGAGCAAGAGGGAATGATGACTTTCGAAATGGTTTTCTTCATTGAAGCTATAATAATGATCCGATCTGATCCATGATGATTTAACACTCTGATAGAAATGGTTATTTTCTATGATTATGCGTTTTTAGTTTTCTCGTATTTTCAAAATTGTGTACGCCGCAGACTTTCGTCCTTTATGCGGGCGGAGAGGGGCGGGGCGAAATTTTTCAACACATTTGGAGTAGTGTGATCACAAAGGAGACTGGATACAAAATTTGGTTGCTCTAGCTTTAATAGTCTCTGAGATATAGGCGCAAATGAAGACGGACAGACGGACGGACGGACAGAAAGACATAGCTATATCGACTCGGCTATTGATGCTGATCAAGAATATATATACTTTATGGGGTCGGAAACGCTACCTTCTGGGCGTTACACACAACCGTTATCCCCACAAATCTAATATACCCCTATACTCTTCGAGTACCGGGTATAAAAAGAAAAGCTTAAATACGATATCAGTAGCATTGTGAGCAGCGGGGGAGCATCAGCTGCAATCGACATGTGGACAGACAATTACATAAAGGGAATCTTTTTAGCAGTTTAATTTCACTACCAAAAAGACAGAAAATGCGTTGATATGGTTTTGGGAATGAAATCAACGGATTTTACAAGCTCTTCCAATGAAAACATTTTTGAAAAAGCTCATAATATTGACAAAATTAAATTTGTTATTGACCGGGGTAATAATATGATCAAAGCATTAGAAGAAAAACAAGCCTTAACTGTAGTAGCCATTTATTTTCGAACGTATTGGACAAGTCGTTTACTACCACCCCAGAGCTAACAGATGTTTTAGGATCGTGTAAAAAAATGAAATATTTAAAAACACACTTGCAGCGCCTCCTACAAACTTCTCTAAAAAGCGACTGTTCAACACTGTGGAACTCAAAATATAGAATGCTAAAGTCTATAATTGACTATTGAGGGGAAATAAATAACGCTTTGAAGAATGAAGTGCAAGGCGAACGAATGTTACATATAAATGTAACCACTGTGGAAATACAAGTAGATTTGTGTGAGAATTTTAAAATTATTTTTAAGAAATTGAAACTTTGTAGTGCATCATCACTTTACTTTGGTTTTAGGTTATGTTACCCCGGACAGCCCTCAGCGGGGCCTCTGATAGGCCAGAATGGCCGTTAGTTATCCGGTGCGCCCACGTATCTTCCCCTTGCCCTTAAAAGAGACAGCGGCAGATGAGATGTTCCAGGGTTTCGACAGCCCCGGGTTCATTACATTTCCGACAGATGTCGCTGTTGGTGATGTTTAGCCTGGTTGCATGCAACGCAGCAGTGGCCTGTTAGTATACCCACTAGCAGTATGCAATCCTTCCGTTGAAGGTGCAGCAGATAGGGGCAGAGTTTTTCATTGCGTTCCTTGCACATAATTTTCGAGATTCTTTAGGTGGTGGTGTTCTTCCACTTGCTGTCTGTCTCCATTTTGGCCTGCTTCTCCAGGTCGCTTTGTAGCGTCCTAAGGGTGATCGGCACGCTTTCGGTTCTTTCGTTTATCAGTCTGACGCCTTTCTTAGCCAGAACGTCCGCCGCTTCGTTTCCTTCGATGCCCTGGTGGCTGGGAACCCAATAGATGTGCACTGACTTAGTCGTGCTTAGTGAGTCTAGTGCCTCCCTGCTTGTCAGGACACTCCTGGAACTGACCGCGGACGACTGCATGGATTTTATCGCCGCTTGGCTGTCAAGGAATATGTTAACCGCATCTCGCTTTGCGAGATGAGCGACCTCTGCTGCCTTCTTGATGGCGAAGACTTCCGCCTGGAATATGCTACATCGGTCGAGTAGCTTATAAGAAGCCCTTATTTCAGGGTTCGTACATTATAGGCCTGCTCTTTCCCCTTCATTTATCTTGGAGCCGTCAGTGTATATGTTGAAGTGTTGAGTATGGTCCCGTCCCGCTTTCCAGTCATCGGGTCTAATAAAGAGGTTTATTTTTACTTCACGGAACATTAAGGGGATCATGTAGTCAGTGAAACTGATCATGGCCATTCCAATTGAACAGTGCCCGTATCTGTGCTACCTTGCCTGCAGTGAGCATAGCGTAGATGTCGAGGGGGTCGATTCCGAGTATGGTTTCGAGTGCTTTAGTTGGCGTTGACCTCAGCGCTCCTGTAATTCAGAGCAGAGCCTGCCGCTTGGTTCGTTCCATTAACTTGTGATACGTCTTCTTTTCACTACACTAGGAATCTATACAGCAGAGTTGGTCGCACCACCGAGATGTAGATCCAAAGAATTAGAGCGGGTGACAAGCCCCATGTGCTACTAAGCAGGAGGCATCAAGTGCAGTGGTTGCCATTTTCACTACGTTGGGTCTCCATGCCAGTTTGCTGTCCAGTACTATGCCGAGGCATTTGACCTGTGCTTTAGGGGTTAGTCTTGTCTGGTTGACTTTCGGGGGGATCCATGCTGTTATGTAGTATCTCTTGGTGAAGAGGATGAGGTCCATCTTTTCCGCGTTGATACTGAGTCCTACTCCATCTGCCCACTCGCATATCTCCCTGAGAGTTTGTTCCATTATGGAGCTGAGGGTCGACGGACATACACCCGTAATAAGTACGCTTATGTCGTCCGCATAGCTGTTATTTTTAAGGCCTTCCTATCGTAACTCTTAATGAGGTTGTCGACTCACAAAAAAGCACGAAGATGATGTTTGCAAGATATTGCAAGGAAAAAGTTGATATAGATGCTATTTAATTTAATAGACTGGAGGCAAAATAATCAAAAGAAATACTCCTATCTGTGAAAAGTTGCATTTGATATTCACTCAATACCAGCTAGCAGTTCAGCGGCTACCAAAGTTTAATACTTAAACGCAACTAATTTTTAGTTATAATATATTTGGATCTCTTTGGAATATGGAGTTTTTTTTAATAATAATTTAAGTTATTTTTATAATATTATAATCATTATTTTTTGTTATTAGTGTTAGCTTGGTACATTTATATAATAGAAATGAAATAAAATGTTTATGGTTTAACTCCCTTCCCCATTAAAACCTACTTTCTTTTTTAATCAAAAATACAATCAACACGAGTTTTTTTCTTTTGCTCCCAATCAACTCATTTGCAAGAAACCCGAAGAATGTTCAAGCCCTTTTCGGTATTTCGTTGCTTCGGTAACAATAATTTATTCGTCTCCTACCCGAAGTTGTAATCCGGCCTTTGATTGAAAGCACATCGAACCGGTGAACAGTAAATACCCAAAAATTCCATATTTGATAGAACCGGCTGAAACCAGCAAAGTTTGTCTCGTCTGAGTAAACCCGAATGAACACATTGGTGCTGAGCGGCTGAGTTGAATTTAAGTGAATTTAAATGAAGGGGTTCGAGCAGGCTCATTCATACTCAATGCAGGTCTCTGGTTCAAACACACATTTTTTACCTAATTTGAGATTTTTTTGACAAATTTTTTATTTTTGAGGAACACATAAAAAGAAAGGTAATCATTAAACTGGCTATCATTAAAGCGCATGCGATTTGGTGCACTCGTTGCGAAGATAGCCCGGATTGCACACACATTTTCTGAATAAATATAGTAGTAGTAGTTTTTTATTTAATTTGTATTAAGAATAAGCTGTTTGCTACTATTCGTACAGAGGAAAAACAAGTAAATTAATTATTGAATTAAATGAGAACATTTGTGTAGGCGTGGCATGGATGCCGTTCGCCCTGTTTCTGTTTATGCGATATCGCCTACTGTTGTCGTCTCTAGAACCGCTCCTCACTGAGAAGACTGTAATGCAAAATTTATCTGGCGAAAAGTGCGAGCTCCTTCCAGTAATTTCCGTTGGACAGAGTAGTCAAGCCCTGGGCTGTTAGCGTTGGACTTCCGCAATATTGTATTCGAAACTCCTTTAGGATAGGGAATGTCGTCAAAAAGTGCAAAGTCTCCTCCTGTGCGTGCATATTACACAGCGTGCATTCTGTTGCAACGAGATTTCTGTACGGCGATGCGTTTTCGTTAGTACTCGGAAAATGAGGGCGAAGTCGTTGGCATCTATACTGTCTTTAAAATAGTTATGGACTCCTAGGTTATGGCCAAGGCTACTGTATAGGCGCCTCGATGCGCTTGCTCTTTGTAACCACCTTTGTCTGTCTGCTTCGTCTGTGGCTGTGACGATCTGGTGTTGCCAAGTTCACCAACATGTTGGGTTTTGGGCATCTCCTGGAACTCGTTTTCCATCGTCTCCCAGTTCGCGATGTAATCAAATTTTTGGCCTGTCAGATACCTGAGTACTCTTTTTGGGAGTTTATTATCCGGCATATCCATTACTTTGGATGCATAGCAGAAGTGCTTTTGCAGCGTATGTATGAATACGGCAGAGAGGCCTGTTTCCAGATGGATTGCATAGGTCGGTGTGCTTTTTGGGAGTCGGCAGATTTCTTTGACGCTCGTTTCCCCATATTTCCGCTGCATAGCCAATTATGGTCTGTGCCGTTACCGTGTATATTTTTATTTTATGCTCTGAGAGAACTATTTTTTTCCAAGTGTCTCTTCCCATGTGCTATTTAGAGCTACTTAAGTAGAGCTCGTGGTTCAGTGCGATTCCCAGGCACAGGTCTATCAGCTGATAGCGAGACTTGTTCAGCTCGTTCGGAAGAGCTCCCAGCGAATGAGTAGCGAAACACCACGGTGTTTGAAGGGCAATGTAGATTGCAGGTTGAACAGAAACAGAATCTGTCGCAGGTCTTAATGTTTTAATGCCGAGGCCACTTTCTGCTTTCTGCCGGCACAATTATATGCTCAAATTGGTATTGAGTTCTGTCTAAAGGTCCAGTTCGACCCAACATCTGATCACAATTCATTTTGCTGTAGTCTTCTCGAGCTCGCTGGGACCGATTTTAAAAGCTTCTCGATCTGCTTGAGCCTTTCAATAAGCGTGAAGAGCTGAAGACTAGCGAAGATATCTCCACAATAACTTTCAACTGCATCAGTCTTGCGAAAAGTGTCGGTGCTTTCCTTTTCAGGAAAATCAAACATTTTCCAGGCTCGGTCACTGCACCGTCATTTCTCGCATTTATGTGGGCAGCCGCGGTAGAAAAGGGTTTCAGCGGGAAGATGAATGCAAAGAGAAACGCTTGCAATAAGCGCAGCAGGCCGTAAAGCAGACTACCGTTGCTGTGGCTTGTGCACAACGAAAAAAAAAGAAACGTAATTTCACACGAATTTATTGGCGAAAGAGATTTTAATGTATTTTGTGATTTAAATATATATGTTTAATAAAGTCGGGGTCACAAAATGTTTAGAGATGTCAAATATTCCACTTCGATTTAGATTAAGTCTTGCCTAGTTTGCACGTCGGTGATTTTTCGGTTTATTGTGGGGAATATATGTAATGCGATACAGAGGCGAAGGAATAGTGAAAAGTTCGAGCTAGGTATACGACGAATTGTAGTTGACGAATTGCATTCGACGAATTGTATTTGACGAATTGTATTCGATGAATTGTATTCGACGAAGTGTATTTGACGAATTGTATACGACGAAAACACGACGAGTCTGTTTGTTTTGTTCGATGCAAGACGGGGTCAGAACGAAAACGCGACGGTTTCAAAAACAGTGTGGGTTACAGAGCTATCCGACAATTAATAATAGATGTACAACAATTGATAGATAGATCCGGACTCTGCAAAGGCAGGCGGGCTGTATTTCCCGTGCCTTTATGCGAGCGCGACGATATCCAGAGTGTTTAAGGGCAGGCGGACTGAATTACCCGTGCCCCATTGCAAGCGATAGTACGACAAATCGAGAGAGCGATAGCGAAGACGAAAGAAAGAAATACAAGAGAGAACGGCTGCATAGGCTGATGTGTGTATCACAAGGTGGCACAGTAGCTGCAAGCAATGAACAATGATTAAAGAGATTTTACTTTACTGCTGCATCACTATGGTTTCTTTAAGTATCGCCTATATTTTTAGCACGCAGCTGCATCGTCTAAATTTTATCGGAATAAATTACTTTGCGGAAATCAAGAGTCCAAAATATGTACTTCGTAGCGAACGCCAAAGGATCCCTTAGGTGGCGTGCAAGTAGCTGAGGATCAGGCGCTGGGGAAGCATATGTAATGTTTTTTGTTTTTTTTTAAATAAAAGTTGATGAACATTGTACATTGGACATTGGTAACATTGAGAACTAAATGATACTTTTTATCGTTATAAGACGTGCCTCGATGAACAAAAAGATGCTAAACTACACTGTTCGTCGATGTTGGTTGGTCTATCACACTGTTTGATCTCACCATAAAAAGTGGGATTCATAATGTTCATAATGGTATTTCGATGAGTGCTGACTGTGGCAGCTATCTCAGCAATTTAAGTGAGACTTTCACTAAATCCCCGTTATTAAGCCACGCTCTTCAGCTGCTAAGCGCTTTCTACGTAGATTCCATTGAATACAAAAATATTTTAAGACAGCTTACATACACCTTATTTAATTTATTTCTTAACTTATTCAAGCCAAAAATAATTAAAGAGGTCACATTGACCGTCAAATGCACGCTATTTTCTGTGTGCCCTTATATTTATATCCTAAGAAAATCAAGCCACGCCGCACAAAATATATAATAACGGTACTAAGAATGATGACCAAAAGAGAATATTCATAGGCATTCTACGAAGAGATCACAAGTAAACAAAAATAAATGTACCTTTGCACATATACTTATTTCCCTGACATACATACATATGCACATATGTACATACTTTCATATGCACCGTAAATTTATCTTTCGTTGTCTACCTTTGATTCATTCAGCGCATAACTATTGACTTGAGGTCTGTAACAATATGAAATTAAAACAAGTGGCTGATAGCTATGGGTGTTTGTAGCATAATTGTATTATGTATATTGTTTATTGTTTATTTTTGTTTAAAGTTTAACAATGTACAGCTAAGCTGTAAGGTAAAATTAATTAAGCGCAACCTACTTTCATAAGAAGGAAGATGGATCGAAGGGTCCCAATTGAGTCCACGGAGGGCAAACATGAGGAATTGTTTTTGTACTGATTCGAGCATATTCTGAAATTTTTGGTAGTGAGGAGACCAGACACAAGAACCATATTCCAAGATAGGCCGGACCAGAGAAACATACAGAAGTTTTGTAGTATACGGGTCTGTTAATCCCTTAGACCATCTTTTGACGAATCAAAGGACTCCTTTGGCTTTGTTAGAGATAGTAGAGATATGAGAGTTGAAACATAGATTAGGTACAAAGGTAATGTCCAAGTCTTAACTAAACTTAACTTAACTGAACTTAACTTTGAAAAGGCGTTCAAGGATAATGTTATTGATAGAGTAATCAAAAAGGTATGGCTTATTGCGGTGAAAAGTCATTATATTGCATTTAGAAATGTTAGGAGGTAGAACATTGATTAGGCACCAGTTGTTAAGAGCATCAAGATCTGATTGCAAAGATGGTGGGGATAAGAGATCACTGTAGGAAAAACATAGCTTAACGTCATCAGTATACATTAGGACACGGGAATGAGATTACATTTGTGGAAGATCGTTAATAAATAGGTTAAATAGCAAGGGACCCAGGTGGCTACCTTGAGGAACACTCGATGAGACAATAACAGGTTTAGAGAGAGAGGAGTTAAAGCAGACATGTTGAGAACGGTTACAAAGGTAAGAATTAGTCCAGTATAAAAGCTTAGTCGGAAACCCTAGAAGAGACAGTTTATGAATAAGTAGATTATGATTGACGGAGTCGAAGGCTTTACTAAAGTCAGTACAAACGACATCAGTTTGACACTGTTTAGCAAGTCCCGAAGTTACAAAGGTGGAAAATTCAAGGAGATTAGTAGAAACTGAGCGACGTTTAATGAATCCATGCTGTGATTCAGAGAATGCAGAGCTACAAAAATGTTGCAGCTGAGAAGTGATGATTTTTTCGAAGAGTTTAGGAATGGCAGATAAATTGGAAATACAGCGGTAGTTAGAGACATCAGATTTAGATCCCTTTTTATGAAAGGGAACTATATAGCATTCTTTCCAGACGGTGGGATAGTCACCAGTCTTGAGAGACAAGTTGAAAAGTTTTAGGAGAGGCACACAAAGAGATTCTGCACAAAGTTTAAGAAAAGCACTCGGAACCGAGTCTGGCCCAGTGGAGAACGAAAACTTGCACGATTTTAAATTTGTTAGGAGACCATCATAGTCGATGAAAAGGGGAAGGATACAGTTAGAACTATTTATAGAATAACTACTACTAAAGTCGTTGGATGAGGCTAGGATAGAAGGAAAGTTAATAGACGGGACAGAGTAGCAAGGTTGGAAAAAGTAAGCGAACTGATCAACAATATCACAATCCATCCCTATCAGCATAACTACCATTAAAGTGTAAGGAAGAAGGAAATCGGGAAGATTTACGTTTAGAATTAACAAACCTGAAGAATTGTTTAGGGTCGCGTTTAAAGTTAAGCTTGCATTTGGTCAAGTATCTGTTCTAGCATAATGTATTAATGTATTAAATAAGGAAAATTTCGATTTTGCAATTAAGTACTTCGAAAAGTCTGATTGCAGACCGTATTTTTTAAACTTCTTGTACATACGGGATTTTAAATTCTTCAGATTTATAAATCTCGGGGTGAACCAGATAGGACCAGAAAGATTTCTGGAGGGGGTGACTAAAGGAACACGCATGGGAAAGATGAAAAAAAATAGAGCTATAGTAAGCATTCGTGGCAGACTTAATTTCCTAGAAATTGTCAAGGAATGACCAATCCATCTGAGATAGGGCAGTATTCAAGGAGAGAAAATCAGAAAATTCATGAAATCAATTGAAAGTGTGGGATGGTATGGATCTTCAGGGAATGATAGAGGTGATCCTCGACATACCAAAGTGCTCGAAGCATCGGTAGTGAAGACCAGATCAAGGGTCCTACACATGCTATTGCGTATGCCATTTACCTGACCTAACGATGTATCGGACAGAGAATCAACGAAGTCATGCTGCATAGATGGATTTATGAGGCGGAGATCAACCACTACAAATTTATTGGAGTTTACATCCCTTATAATAAAAGGCTTTCAAGGTAATTTACAGATGGATGTTGTTTACACCGACTTTAGTAAAGCGTTCGATTCTGTAAACCATTCCCTCCAACACAGTCTTAACAAACTTCTCTGGGACAAGAATTTTGAAGCAGAAAATACTACGTTTTTCTTTAAAAGAAAATTTAGTTACTACTATGTCAGAGGAGCTATTGATGTTTAGTTTAGAGAAAATATACTCTCGAACCATTGCATCCGTAGCCGACTCCATAAGACGTGAGACAAAAATAAATTTTAGAGGAGGGACAGCGAGTACAGTAGATCGGTCAAGAGGGGTCACATGGTTTATGGGTGAGGCAGAGGCGGGTTCTACCCGAGGAGCAGGTCCAGATGGGATATCGCTGGCTGAGGAGCCAGTGCTTTACATGTTCTTATGATTTTCATATTTTAAACAGCTGCGTTGAACACCTACTATATTAGTGGGCCCAACGATCAGCTTAAGAATGAAACGCCTGGGTGAGTAATAACACTAGTCAACACTTTCTGCTGTGGCCCAAAATGACTTTTTTTGATAAATTTGGAGATTTAAATTTTTTTTAAGAATCATGTTTTTTTTATGGTTTAGTTTTTTTAAAGAGTTTTTTAAAAATCTGGTACTTTTTTCACAGGTAGTGCTTCAATTTTTCACATAACTTAAGTTTGGTTGTATAAAATTTTGCAGTTCTGAAATGCTCACAAATGCAGCTATAAGTCCGACCCAGACCCTTAAAGTCTGGAAAACTCAGTAATGTAGAAAA
The DNA here is from genome assembly GCA_037356375.1 of Drosophila affinis. Lineage (NCBI taxonomy): Eukaryota > Metazoa > Arthropoda > Insecta > Diptera > Drosophilidae > Drosophila > Drosophila affinis. The sequence continues at coordinate 23,620,870 of JAZHFB010000003.1, forward strand.
AAAATATTTTAAGGCGACATTTTTATGTTGAGAGCTTTCCAATGCTTCAATTCATGAGGTCAGTTACTTATAGGGACCGTAAATACATAACAGCTATGCATGTAAATCTTAACCAACGAGAGAGAACGTTGTGAGCCGCGGCAAAGGCCGCGGCTCTACATTATACCCGGTACTCAGTCAGTATATACATATGTACATACATACATATATGAGCTTGCTACTTATGCAATTTATTATATGTTCGCCAAAGGGACGAATTAAATTTTGGGCAAAAATAATATTTCAAAAAATGAAGTCAAATCATGTTTCAAATTTTGTTTGCCATATGCTTTTTAGATCTTCTTCTACATTTCTACATGTATAACTACATATTTGAGACGGACAAGTGTTTGCGACAGAGAGAGAGGGAATGAGTCAGCGCTTGGCAGGCGTTGCGTAGCCACTGAAATTTAATTTGATCACATGGTTTATGGGTGAGGCAGAGGCGGGTTCTACCCGAGGAGCAGGTCCAGATGGGATATCGCTGGCTGAGGAGCCAGTGCTTTACATGTTCTTATGATTTTCATATTTTAAACAGCTGCGTTGAACACCTACTATATTAGTGGGCCCAACGATCAGCTTAAGAATGAAACGCCTGGGTGAGTAATAACACTAGTCAACACTTTCTGCTGTGGCCCAAAATGACTTTTTTTGATAAATTTGGAGATTTAAATTTTTTTTAAGAATCATGTTTTTTTTATGGTTTAGTTTTTTTAAAGAGTTTTTTAAAAATCTGGTACTTTTTTCACAGGTAGTGCTTCAATTTTTCACATAACTTAAGTTTGGTTGTATAAAATTTTGCAGTTCTGAAATGCTCACAAATGCAGCTATAAGTCCGACCCAGACCCTTAAAGTCTGGAAAACTCAGTAATGTAGAAAAAAAATATTTTAAGGCGACATTTTTATGTTGAGAGCTTTCCAATGCTTCAATTCATGAGGTCAGTTACTTATAGGGACCGTAAATACATAACAGCTATGCATGTAAATCTTAACCAACGAGAGAGAACGTTGCGAGCCACGGCAAAGGCCGCGGCTCTACATTATACCCGGTACTCAGTCGGTATATACATATGTACATACATACATATATGAGCTTGCTACTTATGCAATTTATTATATGTTCGCCAAAGGGACGAATTAAATTTTGGGCAAAAATAATATTTCAAAAAATGAAGTCAAATCATGTTTCAAATTTTGTTTGCCATATGTTTTTTAGATCTTCTTCTACATTTCTACATGTATAACTACATATTTGAGACGGACAAGTGTTTGCGACAGAGAGAGAGGGAATGAGTCAGCGCTTGGCAGGCGTTGCGTAGCCACTGAAATTTAATTTGATCAAGATTCGGCAATCTGGTGGATATGGTAATTTTTCATGATTCTGCGTTTTTGGTTTTCATTTATCTTAGAAATTGTGGATTCCACAGATTTTGGTCCTTTGTGGGGGCGGAAGGGGGCGTGTCAAAATTTTGAAATACACTTGTACTGAAGTGATATCACAGGAGCTAGGATAGAAAGTTTGGTTGCTCTAGCTCTTATAGTCTCTGAGATCTAGGCGCTCATTTATACGAATAAGCAAAGCAGATGGGGTCGCGTGTAAGAGAAAGCGAGAGGGAATGATGACTTTCGAAATGGTTTTCTTCATTGTAGCTATAATAATAGTCCGATCTGATTCAGATTCAACACTCTGATAGAAATGGTTATTTTCTATGATTATGCGTTTTTAGTTTTCTCGTATTTTCAAAATTGTGTACGCCGCAGACTTTCGTCCTTTATGCGGGCGGAGAGGGGCGGGGCGAAATTTTTCAACACATTTAGAGTAGTGTGATCACAAAGGAGATTGGATACAAATTTTGGTTGCTCTAGCTTTAATAGTCTCTGAGATATAGGCGCTAATGAAGACGGACAGACGGACGGACGGACAGACAGACATAGCTATATCGACTCGGCTATTGATGCTGATCAAGAATATATATACTTTATGGGGTCGGAAACGCTACCTTCTGGGCGTTACACACAACCGTTATCCCCACAAATCTAATATACCCCTATACTCTTCGAGTACCGGGTATAAAAAGGTTAGGTTGAATTGATAGCTGCAGAGAGGAACTCTTCTCTGCTCACATGGACCTATTAAAAGGTCCGTTCTGATGCTGCTCGGGCGCGATCCACTTCTTACTGCCTAAGCCGTGGTCAGGAAAGAATTGCAGATTATAGCTCTGCCGAGTGTTTCGCTGAACGACATGGCCATATTAATCTAGAGGTTCTGCGCGTTGCTCGATAATTTCGAACTTAAAAAGCCTACACTTAGCCATTGTTATTGCTGCCTGCTTCTTCTCCAATTGGAGAGGAATTGTAGTGGTCTACATAGACAGATCGTCGGCAGAATCATTCCCTTTGATGTAATGTTCCCACATTAGGAAAAGTATTTACTGCTCTGAGGTCTCATTCAGAGACCTACGGCAGTCATTAATTGTCGTGGAGTTCGACCAAATCGAGCCTAGTGCCCTAATAGCTACCCATACTACTCGCTTGTTAAGGGGTAATTTGGAGACAATAGAAACGGCCTTTTTGATTACTCCGTTTGGAACACACTGCTACTGTACCAAATTGTTAATCGCTCATGCTTATGTACGTTTGTCGAAGTTCTTTCGTCTATCTATCCAGCCTTCTTCGCTTAGTTTCCATAGCATCTAGTTAATCCCGCGAGCTTTATAGCCTCTATCGGTCCTTCGTACTCGGATTAGCAGCAGCACCAAGCTGCTCTAACTATCTTCTTTTATCGAATAAGTGACGAACCTTAGTGACTATTTTAAGCTGACAACTTTTTCTAACGATTTTTATGATATAAATAATTTTTAATTGTTACTTTTTGATTGAAAAAATCAGAATGAATAATTTAATACATTTTATTCAATAAAAATAACATTTTTTTTTTAAACTGTTACGCGTTCTGGCTATTTATAGTCCATATTAATTATAATAGAGAAGCCTCCTGAAACCTTTTTTTTTAATTGTAAGTATTCTGTAGTGTGGGAAAGCCAGACATAATCATTAATGAATCCGCTTAATTTGTCAAAAAGTCTTTGGTTATGTTCAAACATGGAACACATTATTGTACATTTTCTAAGTAAAAAACATTCATAAAGTAGAGAATTTATGATTGCTAGGGTGCGAGCCTCTAGGTAGAGGCTGTCAACTCATTAACACACATGACATCCCAAAGTCAAGTGCAGTAAGCAATTAAGACCCTATTAAGACCCATTAAGACCTTGCATGCGATCAGTTGGCCACTGCACCCGTTCCGTGGGTCTAGCGATAACAATATAATACATAAAAGGGGACAATAGTTCAATAACAGTGGTATGAATACATGATCAACTCAACAATTTAAGTTGGATCCCCCACTAACAGAACCCGTAAACAACAACACGTCTCTTCCAATAAACACTAAAGTTGAAATAGTTGTAAGCAAACTGTTAGCATTCAATCAGTTCAATTAATACTAACTTAATTTTTGAGCAAAACAATTCAATTTAGAAATCAATTAATTTGTAATGGAAAATTTCATAATATTATACATTTTATTTCATAATATTATATAAGACTACTTGGCCGCTGTGGCCAAAAATGACTTTTTCTGATAAATTTGGAGATTTAACATTTTTTAAAGAATTATGGTTTTTAGTTTTTAAATGGTAAAACGGCATTTGGAATAGTGCCAAATTGCATTTGTCAGCTTTATTTATCTGCAAAGTTCAATACAACCAGTTATAGGAAACTTAAGTTATGTGAAAAATAGCAGTACTACCAATGACAAAAAATACCAAATTTTTAAAAATTCTTATAAAAAACTACTCCATGAAAAAAAACATTCTTTAAAAATTTGTAAACATCCAAATCTATCAGAAAAAGTCATTTTTGGCGACAGCGGAAAAGTCGTGTCGACTAGTGTAATTTAACACACATAATTTGTACATCAGTTTCTAAATTTCTACATGTACATGTATAACTACACATACGAGACATGGAAGTGTGTGCGAGGGAAAGAGGGAATGAGAAAGCGCTAGGCAGGCGTTACGTTGCGGCAGAAATTTCATTGGTTCCTTCTAGCTACATATAATAATGATCCGACCTGATCTAGATTCGGCAATCTTCTTTGTGTGGCGGGAGGCAACGTGTAAAAATTTTGAAATACACTTGTATTGAAGTGATATCACAGGAGATTGATATAAAGTTTAGTTGCTCTAGCTTGTATAGTCTCTGAGATTTAGGCACTCCTCTGGACGAACAAGCAAAGCAAATGTGGTCGTGAGAGAGAGCGAGAAGAAATGTTTCCTTTCAAAATGGTGTTCTTCATTGTAGCTATAATTATGATCCAGATTCGGCAACCTGATTGATGCGACCATTCTCCATGATTCTGCGTTTTGGATATTGTGTTTGCCCTTTTGTGGACGGAAGTGGTCGGGACGAAATTTTTAAATACACTTGTAACAGTTTAATATCACAGAAGTCCGGATACAAAATTTGGTTGCTCTAGCATTTACACATAGTCTCTGAGATCTCATGTAGACGGACGGACGGATAAACCGTCATGGCTATTGATGCTGATCAAGAATACACTATGGAGTCGGAAACGCTTCTTTCTGGGTGTTACGCATCCACTATCACCACAAATCTAAAATACCCGTATACTCATCGAGTACCGGGTATAAAAGGAAAGTTTAAAAACAATGATCTATTACGATAATTTTTTTTTTCATAGCCAACATTTAATCAAGTAAATCAAAAGACCAGACTTATAGAAGGTTATGATACTCATACATACCTTTAGTGTGATTGCTGCTCTTCCTATTAATTCATTATCATGTTTGCCAGAAGATGCGGTGACAGCTATTTCTTTCATTAATTTACTAAGCCCCTTTACACCTTTCACATCCAGTATTTTGTTAACTTTTTCTTTGACCGTTTCTGCTGCATCAAAATCCCTAATAAAAAAAATATATATAAATATGATTTTTTGTGGTGTCGTTATTAAATAATTATTATATTACTTTGGAGCATTAAAATTGGGAGGAGGACAATATCTATATATATAGATATCAGGCTGAGTTGAAATTAATAATTATAATTAATTGTTAGAGGTAGATATCGAATATATCACCTGTATTCCAATATATAAATTAATGAGGCACTAATTTGGTTTTACTGAACTCATCAAGTAATCCTTTACTGCTTGTTGGTGATCGAAGCTGCACTGAACGTCTTCATCATAGCGGCCATGCTGCAGCAGCCGAAAGCTCCGATCTCAAGGAAGAGCGCAAGCCGATATAATCAGAGCGCCAGCTTTAGCAGCTTTAGCGCTTATGGAGGCAGATAACATACAAGGCAAAACAAACAAACAATTCTGCTCGGTGGCATTTACTTTAATTTATTTTACGTCGTTGTTAAGCTAATGAGCTTTTTCACTAGCTGTTGAGATTTAAAAACGGGTACCAATGTTTATTGGATATACATATATATGTGGTTTAATGCCAGATTTATTAAGCTAGATGTACATAGGCAGGCGTGTAAAACGAACGATGATCCTATGGTTTCGAGTATTCGCTCAAGACTAAAATGCCAGGGCTGACGACGTAATTGCCGTGCCCTATGAGGCAACGCTTAACGAGCGGGAGAGAGTGCGATTATTAAAGAACTAGAGCATTTCGGGCTGCTGCTAAGCCGAGTAGAAAGAATGCTTATACATAAGTATGCGAAAGAAAGCTGCTGCCGTGCGTAGGCATATGCGGTAACAATCGATTTTACAGTGTGCATTTACTTTAGACCGCACTACTTACTATATCTTAGGACGGTTTATGCTGCTTGACCCGACAGTCGTTCTTCTCCGAACATCCTCCCCCCGTTTAATTGATCCAATATCGACGTGCAGGACAGCAAAGCTACAACGGCTCTCTTCATTAGACCCGTCGCTATTCGAACTATTGCGACTCTGATGATTCCATCCTTGTCTGGTATGGCCTCCTCGATACGGCCAAGAAGCCATTTGAGGATTGGCAAGTTTTTATCCTTTAAGAGGACGACGCTTCCAATCCTTATGTTTGACCTAGAGTCCACTTGCTCCTCTCTTGCAACAAAGACAGATACTCCATGCTCCACTTTCGCCAGAAGTTCTGTTGCATTTGAGACACCTGCTGCCAACGATTTAGACGGCTAGAGTTGAGATGTGTGATGTCCGGTTCTGGAAAAGTTGTGAAGCTCGAGTCTTTTAGAAAGTGAGCTGGAGTAAGCACATCTAGACTGTCAAGTGCTGTGATAGTGCTTTGCCGACTTGACAGCCGCTTCCCATAGCCCGCCAAAGTGAGGAGAACGAGGAGGGATACATTTCCAGTCAATTCCATCGTTTAGGCAAGATGAAGCGATGACGGAGTCGGTTGGCTCGCTGTTGAAACGTCCACAAGGTCCGCGGCTTGCCCTTAGGCTGATGAAGCGTCTTGAGGCTGTAGTTAGATCCTTGACGACTTCCAAATGCGTGGCCTTTATTGAAAAACAAATAAATATGGCAATGTAGCATTTGCAGGGTGGCCTGTTTCGAACATCAGCCTTATGATAGAAAGGCCCAAAAAAATTGATTCCAATAGTGTGGAATGCGGGGTTCGGTCGGACGCGATCCGTTGGCAAGTCTCCCATCACGTGCTCAGCCTTTGGCTTTGCCCGAAAGAACCGTACGCGTTTGCTTGTGACGCTTGCAACTAGTTTTCGCCCTCCAACGGACCAATATTTTTGACGAAGCGATGCAAGTAAAGCCTGTGGACCAGCATGCAAAAACCTTTCATGATAGAAAGTTATAATTGCCTTCGTAACCGGATGACCCTTTGGCAGCAATATTGGATGCTTTGCATCGTAAACCATATTTGAATTTTGTAGCCCTCCGCCTACACGAAGCAGTCCGTCAGTACCGAGCATCGGGCGCAATGAAAGCAACTTGCTCTTGGCAGGAAGTGCCCTGTTGGCTTTGAAAGCGAAATTAATTCAGCGAAATTAACTTGCTGGATACTCTTTATCAAAAGACGAGTGCCGCCGGTAAGGTCCTGCACAGTGAGCATGGCACCAGACCGACCATACTCCTTGCTTCGAAGGGAGATAAAACGATGAATATATCCAAAGACTCGTTGTAGCTTGACAACCGAGTTTGTGTACTTGCTGTCACATAAGAGGTTTTGCTTAATGCTTGCGACGAGCTCAGCCAAGAGCTACGCCGCGGACAATGCCAATTTGCGTATGGTTAGTGTTTCCAAAGGCGCTACCTTGGACTTCCAGCAGAGCAAGCGAGATGCTACATTCTCATGGATATTCGATCTTATGTAAACGCAAGCTCCAAATGCGGTCATGCTAGCATCACAGAACGCGTGCAATTGGTTGGATGAGTTTTGCAGCATGACATAACGAGGAAATTAAAAATTTTGCAAGATGCGTAATTGCGACATCAAGTCCGTCCAAACTACCGACAGAGGCTCAGGCAGAGCATCATCCCATCGTAATTCCACCTTCCACAAACTCTGCATGAATATTTTGGCCTTAGCTAGAATAGGTGCTATCAAACCGAGCGGATCATAAAATCTGGCTATAGAAGACAGGACAGTACGCTTGGTGGGTTGGCCTTCTGGCTTGATTTTCGAAAAATTGAACAGTAGGTTATCCGAGTTGGAATCCCATACGAGCCCCAAGGCCTTCGCTTTATCTGTTCCATCATGGAACTTAAGCAGCTTTTCCCTGTCCTCCGCGGGCTCCTCTTCAAGCACTCCAGGCTCTTTGGAGCACCATTTGCGTATAGGAAATTGTCCTCTTTGCAGGAGCTCTTTTACTGGACGACGGATCACATTAACTTCCTTATTGGTGTCCCCGCAAGATATGAAATCCTCTACGTAGAAATCCCTTATCACGACTGGGGCTCCTATAAGAAATGACGCTTCCTCATCGTACGATAGTTGGTGCATGGCACGAATTGCCAAAAAAAGCAGCGGGCTTTGTTCCATACGTAACGTTCTCTAGCTTGTAAATCTTGATTTTATCAGTAGGCCTTTCGCGCCAAAGAATGCATTACAAACATTCATCCGGGTGTGAAATCCGTACAGAGCGATACATCTTGCAGATATCTCCACAAAGCGCAATCCTGAAGAACCTAAACCGAAGCAGTATGTTAAATATTTTTGGCTGAATCGTTGGGCCAACCAGCAATAAGTCATTGAGGGAGCGCCCAGATGTGGTCTTTGCAGATCCATCAAAAACAACACGTAGTTTCGTACTTCTGCTGTCAAGTTTTTGCACGCAATGATGCGGCAAGAAAAACTGTGGCAACTTTATGGTACTGGAAGCCAATAACATGTGCCCTAAATCCATATATTCTTAAAGGAACGCGCTATTTTGAGACTTCAGCGGGAGGTTTTTTGACAGCCTTTTCTCCAGACTTTTGAAACGACGAAGAGCGAGACAGAATGAGTCGCCAAGGGCCTCAAACCCAGCAGTAGCTAAGAGTCAAACGGAAAATTGACCATTATTCAAACGAGAGGAATTTCCTTGAATAAACGCTCGCAAAGTAGATCCTCACTCGAGGCAGCTGCCTCTGATGAGTAACAATTTTCAAGCTCCCAAAAACGCTTTACAGCATTCGACCAAGAATCCTCGTGCGTGGGTTCCTGTTGCCGTAGCCAGAGCGACTCGATTGTTAGTAGTGTGAGCCAGCCCTACAGAGACAATCTAACCAAGTTTGGTGGTCTGAAGTGATGGCAGCGTATCAGCCAAATGCAGCTGCCCAACACTGAGCAAATCAAAAAATATACCAGCGCTTAACAGCATATCGATTCGCAGAGGTCTAAAAAACAAAGGGTCAGCTAAATTTATATTCTTCGGTACGTCCCATTCTGCAGCATTAATATCGTAGTGCGGCTGATAGTCAGTGATGACCCCAGTTACGACCGCCGTGAATGAGGAACTGTAGCTGTCATACTGAGACTGCATGACAGCTTCTACAGCCTTATTCGAACTATGAGACGATTCTCCAATGCCAGATATCGAAACGGGCGAGTGCCGATGTTTTAGCTACAAATGATCAGCCAAGCGAGACTTAATAAAATTGAGCTGCGGTGCAAAATCCAATATTGCCCGACATGGGACGAGCGTTCCAACACGATTTTTAACTAAAACGATGGCCTAGCTTGCAATATGTAATCGTTCGAGGTATTGAAAATAGATGCAGGGTAATGTGGAGAGGCTGAGAATAAAACTAAAGCTGATGATAGCTATTGCGGGAGGTTCACGTCTGCAGCAATGACTACGGATGGAATCGGGATTTGAGTCTTGTGGAGCAACGTATAATGTTTCATACGACACTGCTTTCAACTTCCAGATGTACACTGCTGCAAGCCGTGGCCCTTGCGCAAACAATTGAGGCAGAGATGCATTCTCTTTGCCTTATAGCGCTAAGTAGGGGACAAATTTATGAACATGCCACAATTGGTTATGATGTGGTCCCTTCCGCCGCACAATCTCGTCCAGAAATAGTTTCATTATTATTAGGAGAGGCAATGAGAACATTTTGACTACGCTTGTGCGTTCTTTCCTGATTCTCCATCATCCTGCATCGCTTCTCCAAAAACGAAGCAAGGGATTTCCATGCCAACAGCTTGTGGAACGGCAAGTCTTCTTCCCATTTTTCCGGGTCCTGGTGTCCAGCCTATGCGTCACAATGTGAATGAGAAATCCATGTAAAATTTCATCAGTTGGTGCCAAAGTCCAAATCACTCGCAGGTGAGCATTAATTTGCCGAAAACTCCTCGCAGATCCCATCTCAACACCTTGCAACCCAAGGTGTGCCTGAAAATGATGGTATTTTATGTCGAAACGATTAGTAAGCAGTTCTAAGGCAATCTCATAGTTCAAATCAGATATTTCGATTGAACGTATGGTTTCTAGTGCTATGCCGTCTAGGCTAGCACGAAGATACTGGAACTTTTCCTAGTTACTTAACTCTTGCTCGTTGTCCATCACCGTCTTAAACATCGCGATGAAGTTTGGCCAGTCTGCGTAGTCTCCCCCAAAAGCGAGCCAAATCCAGATGAGGCAGCCTCGACTTCCGAGTTGACGTGCTGAGCGAACCTTCTCTAGCGAATTGATGAGGCATGCTGGTTGAGTTCGCGCTGATCACCTTCTGCTGTGCTGCTAGCTCACGATTTAGCACCGATCTGCATAAACACGCTCGCGAACTCGGACCGCGCGTCACCGTCGAGCACCGTGAGATCGAGCCTTTCCAAGCTGTTCTGTGCAGCGTGGAACTCGGAGTATATTGCTTCGTGGTGCTTCAATCGCGCACGTAAGTCAGCTTCGTCAAACTGAAGGATGGACTCCTCCGTTAATGACTTCTTCATCTCAACGAGCTGCCGCTGGATAGACATTGTTTTGGCCTTGTAAAAGTCCACATCACTAGGTGCAGCCGTCAGAGCATGAACAATATCATGATTTTCAGCCATTCTTCAACGTCACAAGATCAGGTCTTATACACCAAAAAAAAAAGGGGGCACTATAAGAAGGTTTGCGAGGGGAACAATATAACACCCTGTATGCGCCGGCAAGCCGCAAAAACCAAGGGACGACAAAAAAACGGTTTCGATTTCGTTCTGCCTTTGCCTAAACTTTTGAGGGCTTTGCCACTGCGCTTGCAATAATACACGTGCAACAAAACCGTTTCGTGGGGGGCTCTTTCACTTAGTTATGTGAAAGATTTTGTCTGTATATGCAGTGGCTCAGGGCCAAAACGATGCAATGTCAAATCAAAAGTTTAAGGTGCTAAAGATTTTAAATTAGAGGAAAAACAAAAAATGTTTAAACGCCAATTTGTTGTTTCTTTTATCACAGTTAAAAAAGGAACTTTATTAGCTGATTAAATACTGCTCAGTTTTAAAAATAAATTAAAAACTTAAAATATATCTTAAATACAAGTCCAAGCAAGAACGATGCATCCACAAACTAGTTTAATATAAGTCGAATAAAATGTTAAACAAGTATTTTAATACGTAGTATGTAATCCCTTAACCTTTATTACGGCTTTTAACCTACTATTTATGGAAGAGATCAGCTTCCGAGTGGTTTCCGGGCTTATTTTTCTCCATTCCTCCAGCAGAGCTTTTTTAAGGCCCTTTTTGCAAGAAATCCTGAGATTCTGGATGTTGTTTACCAAATTCACAAATTTTCAATAACATTTAAGTATGGAGACTGGGCCAGGGGAATCATCACGTGGGGATGGATCACTGGATATCACTGCCGTACGTTTTGCATGTATTTGTTCTGTTTGTTTTTTTTTTGCACAAACATCTTGACAGAATAATAAATTGCCCGAACTATATTGACAATTTAATTATTAAGTCGCGGTACAGGCTACATATCACGTCGGGGTCACCAAAATGTTAGAGGTAGATATCGAATATATCACCTGTATTCCAATATTTAAATTAATAAGGCACTAATTTGGTTTTACTAAATTCATCAAGTAATGCTTAATTGATTGTTGGTGATCAGAGCTGCACTGAACGTCTTCATCAGAGAAGCACTACCTATGACAAAAAATACCAAATTTTTTAAGAATTCTTAAAAAAAAAATACACCTGGAAAAAAAACCATAATTCTTTAAAAACTGTTAAATCTCAAAATCTATCAGAAAAAGTCATTTTTGGCGACAGCGGAAAAAAAAATTGCATTTTGTCGAATAGTGTAGTTTTTTAACAGGACACCCCCTTATTCTATTCTCTTTTAGTAGGTACAACTGCATAATTTGTTTCAAATTTTTTATACCCGGTACTCGAAGAGTATAGGGATATTAGATTTGTGGTGATAACGGATGTGTGTAACGCCCAGAAGGAAGCGTTTCCGACCCCATAAATTATATATATTCTTGATCAGCATCAATAGCCGAGTCGATATAGCCATGTCTGTCTGTCCGTCCGTTCGTCCGTCTTCATTAGCGCCTATATCTCAAAGACTATTAAAGCAAGAGCAACCAAATGATGTATCCAATCTCTTCTGTTATCACACTACTCTAAGTGTATTTCAAAATTTCGCCCCGCCCCTTTCCGCCCACACAACGGATGAAAATCTGTGGCATACACAATTTTGAAGATACGGGAATACTAAAAACGTAGAATTATAGAAAATGGCCATTTCTATAAGAGTGTTGAATGTGGATCAGATTGGATCGTTATTATAGCTACAATGAAGAAAACCATTTCGAATGTCATCGTTTCTTCTCGCTTTCTTTCACACGCGACCCTATCTGCTTTGCTTATTCGTATAAATGAGCGCCTAGATCTCAGAGACTATAAGAGCTAGAGCAACCAAACTTTCTATCCAAGTTCTTGTGATATCACTTCAGTACAAGTGTATTTCAAAATTTTGACACGCCCCCTTCCGCCCCCACAAAGGACCAAAATCTGTGGAATCCACAATTTTTAAGATAAATGAAAACCAAAAACGCAGAATCATGGGAAATGACCGTGTCTAATAGATTACCGAATCTGGATCAGGTCAAATCATTATTTTGGACAGGAGGAACAAATTATATTTCAGTGGCTACGCAACGCCTGCCAAGCGCTTACTCATTCACTCTCTCTCTCTCTCGCACATACTTTCACGTCTCGAATATGAAGCTATACATATGTACATGGCATGTAAAAATGTAGAAGCAGATGTAAAAAGCATATGTAAACAAAAATGGAAACATGTATAAAAATTCCAAAAATTTCATAAATCGTAAGCTCATAATTGTATGTATGTACTGACTGAGTTCCGGGTATAAAGTAGCTCACAACGTTTCCCCTCGTTTAGTTTACGTTTAAGGATTGCTACCACAAGAGAAAAACTAAATTTTGTTCATAAAATAGTATAAATTTTTTTAAATTAATACATAAATTTTTTAATATAATATTAAAACTTAGAAAATAGTTCATATTCAACATAAAGTATTTTTAGTAGTGTTTGGAAACTTTTTGCTAAAGTTGTTAACTAAAAATAAGAGATACGTCTAATGAAAAAGGAGTCTTTAAGGTTTTTTCGAGAATTGACTCAGTCAGCAGTGTTGGACTTATCGGACAATCCTTCGATCCATTTGCATCTTTTCAGCACTTAATTTTCACCATTTACTTTTCATATCTAATGTTTTACTTTAATCGAAAAAAAGCAGCCTAACTAGCTCTTCAAACAAACACCAAAAGTTACGTAGTATTTTTCTTAATGCAAAGAATACTATATTTAAGGTGATATTTTGGTACTGTTTCTAGGGCAGAAATGGCTGATGTTGCTTTATACCAGTGTTTTGTCTAGATTAGAACAACAAATGAGAAAATTTCTTTAATACTCTATAGTTCCTTTTTTAACATCGTAAACTGATTTCTGAATAGAACGATTTTCAAGGAATAAATGACTTTCAACATCCAATGAGAGCAATTTAAAATATTAAACATAGCGAACAACAGATTTCACTAACCGTAAGTCCCTGATGTTCCCTCTGTTTTGACTATATTAGATCAGGGGTCGGTAGCGTCCTATGCACTGTGCATAAGAAAAGAGCATGGGGCACCGCAATCGGCACACGCACAGTGTAAAAACTTTGCGCAGCGTCGGCCCAATAAACACGCAGCTTTGTTATTCTGCTCGGCTGGCGCAGCGGTAGTGAAAATTAATCGTGTTGCTTCGTGTCGGTTGTCTGCCCACACAAACGCACTAAAAACATGTGAATGCCTGCGTGCCGACCCCTGTACTAGATTCATACAAAAATTCTCGCCAATGTACTTTTTTTAGTTCCGTGCTATGACCATGGCGTCAACCATAAGCAAAACTCGTGTTTGGTTAATCGGACATACAAACGATACGCTAAATCCATAAATTCTTCCAACAATCCAAGAAGCCTTACAGTCCTTTTTCTTCTATAAGCTTGAGAAAAAGGCAGATAGTGCATCTCGAGAAATTCTACTGATTTGGGAAAAGCAAGCATACCCACACGAAATTCAATACGTAAAGGAGCCCTTAAAAAAAATAAATAAAATATAGCCAAGCGAACTGAAGGATTTTAATAAAAAAGAATCAGCTTGACAAGAAAAAATCGAGCCTAATGCTAATACATGATAATGTTTTAGACATTCTAACGATCGAAGAGGATAAAATTTCGCAAAGGAAAAATTGATGTAGGAATATTGATTCTCTGGATAAAACATATTGTAAAAAAAATATCTAAAATCCTAGACAGAGAAGAAAGAGAAAAAAAAGTTACAACACCGAGAAAAGATGCGTGTTCCAAATTAAATCAATTCATGCACTCTTGACTATTAATTTCCGTCGGAATCAAATAATACCTCCGAAGGCAGCTTTCAAGAATCACAACAGATGCGTCTACATGGGTCCAAAGTGGGAAGAAAAAAAATTGTATGCGTTGGATTAGCTGTTAGCCTTGATGTGTTCTGTCTTTTTAGCTTCGACGCTCAAAAGTGCAGCAAATACTATTTGACGACTACGAATCGTATATGTGTAGGGACAAATTGGAGAATGTTTCAAAGCCGAATTTAAACCAGAATGTATATGACTGTTCACTTGGACGGAAAAATTATAGAAGAAAAAGCGGTGATGAAATAATCACTGGATTACCTAGTTTAATATCACGGAAGCTAGTCGATCAACTTCTTGCGGTCGCAAAACGTAGCTGTGGATCGGGAGAATATTGTTTTCGAAACAATATCTTCTTGGGGCTTAAACGAAAAGATAAAGTGTATGTGTTTTGATAAAACCGCATGTAACGCAGGGTTCAGAAGTGGAGCTTGTATTCTGCTGGAAAATAATTAGAGGAGTTACTATGACTGACCTGTCGTCATCATGATTTGGAAATTGTTCTTCAAGCGATAGTTGACCTATCTTTGGGCCTCCCTCTGGACCTGACATTGGTATTTTCAAAAGATTGAAGAGTTTTTAGAAAAATGTAAAGAGAAACTACTATTCATCAGTTCTTTCTAATTCATTGCTATGTAATCTCTTGAAAGATTACACTAGTCGACACGACATTTTCGCTGTCGCCCAAAGTAACTTTTTCTGATAGATTTGGAAATTTAACATTTTTTTTAAATTACACTACTCGACAAATTTCAACTTTTTTTTCAGCTGTCGCCAAAATAGACTTTTTCTGATAGATTTGGAGATTTCAATTTTTTTAAAGAATTATGGAATTTTTTAAAAATCTGGTATTCGGTATTTTTTCCCGAAATTTTGACTTTAAAAGCTCAGGAAAAGTCTTTTTATTTGAATGTCTTGATTTTTGGTTGTAATTAGGCGTCGTTTTAGGTATTGCTTATAAAAATAAACGGCTAAATTATAAGTTATAGGTTTGACCAAAACTTCATATTGGAAGCTTAATATCTTCCAGACGTTAAGTTCCAGCTACAAAGTGTCTGAGTCGGACTTATAGCTGCATTTGTCAGCTTTTTTTAACATCAAAGTTCAATACAATCAGTTGTAGGAAACTTAAGTTATCTGAAAAATAGAAGCAATACCTATGACAAAAAATACATTTTTTAAAAATTCTTTAAAAAAAACTACTCTATGAAAAAACATTCTTTAAAAATTTTTAAACATCCAAATCTATCAGAAAAAACATTTTTGGCGACAGCGGAAAAGTCGTGTCGACTAGTGTAATCGGTATTTTTTACACACTTCGCTTAAACATACATACATATGTACACACATACGCCTTCCTCGGTCTACATATGTACATATATTCCAATAAACTGTACCTTCTATTAATTTAACCGATCTTACTATTATTTGAACGAATCGCAACAGCTAGTGAAAAAGCTTATTAGCTTAACATTTGGTGACCCCGACGTGATCTACTTATGTATCAGTGTAATCACAAACTATAATAAAACATTCAAAATTATAAACTAATTGCTAATTCAACCAATACACCGGCCGCCCTTGCATATAGTTATGGGCTTACGGTTCTCATATCTTCCCGTTTATTACGCTCGGTGCTCTATGCGTTCATCTTTCCGCAAAAAACGCTTCCCATACCGGCCGCCCTCGTATGTTGGTATTGCACATACATAGCTTCGCTTGCAGTTCTTGACCGCTGCGTTCTATTGCGTTCGCTACTCTTTGCGTTCGCCTTTCCGCTACTTTTTTCGGTCATCTTCCCACTACAGAAGTTTATTTCGCATGGTACTCTTTGCAGTCGTCTTCCCGCTACAAACATTTTGCTAATATTGTCGTTGCATGGAAGTGAATGCTGGAAATGACATTACAGTGACCGCTGCTAAAAACAGGGTGACTTTCCTGAAATTGAAAGTAACTCCTATATTTAAACGATTAAAACGGTTGAATGCTTGTTGGGAAAGACAGCTGTCGCTATGTGATTTTTATATGCACGTTTTAAAGTAAGAAGTGATCGAGAAGCTTCAGGTTACTTATAAAACTCTGCATAATGAGCTCCAGGAGTTGGACTATGGCAAGACGCGCAATGAAATGTTGGAGAACTTCAGTTATAGTTTCATACCTCTCAATTTTTCGATTTTAGGTTACTCCTTACTCCTTACAGCTTACTTCTTCCACGGTTTCTGCCAAAATTATCATTGCTGTTTGGCACCTTCCACCTCCGCGTAGTCCGGCCCCCTGTCCAAGCCGCATGCAACTAACAACAGTATCGACAGAGGACAGCAATCTCCAGTTCAATCGATGGAGGAACTCCACTCAAGAAGTCTTGTGCACTCGTAAGAAGGATATTGCCTCGGATTCGAACAAACCTGCCTTATGCTTATCTAAGAGGGCAATGCATCAGTTGGCAAGAGATGAGCAGATAGCGCAGCCTGTTGATGCCGAAATCCAATCCGAGATCCATCTGAGATCCAATTCGAATTTGACGTCAATCTTCGTTGAACTCTGCTAGACGCCATCAAATCATCCCACCCAGGTAGCATCCAGTTCAGCGCTTAACCAAATCAACATTCATCAACGCTTATAAGCTGAATCTTCGCGCAGAAAATAGAGTTTTTCGTTTCTAGTTCCATCCTAATGAAGCTGCAATGAAGACGGCAACTTTTACCGTACCACTGACCATTCAGTTCGTCAATTGAATGAGCTGATTAAACTTTTAGGCCACATCTTGGCCCTGACTAATTCTAGATTTTTTTAGTTTCAATTACAGAGAGCTCTTCCGATCTGGATGTGCCAATTCGAGCGCGATTGAATGTCGGCCCGCTCTCTTCGTTTGCAGAGCCTAACGGTTCCAAGCTCAGTATCAATCGATCAGATCTCAAACAATTCGTCGCCCACTTGCAGCAGATCTTCTGGTCGCGATGGAAGGAAGACAATATTTCAACGATGAAGCTGAAGCTCAATCTTGCCATCTTGCCTTAGAATGACAGCCTTACTTCGACGCTGGGCTCTGCGTGGAATATCGTTTAGCTTCGTTTCTCATGTATACCTTATTATAACTCGTTCCTAAAATTGATTGGGAAGGTCATGCATTTTGCTGCGCCAGCATCGAGACTTATGGTGCTGATAGCTGACGGTCAGCGTTCAGCCTACCTTCTTAAGCGATGGGCTCTCTCGACTGGGCTGAACGAGTGCCCTATACCCGCCTTTAACCTTACATCTGGACCTTCACTGGACTTCGCTGATGGCAGTTTCACAATCATCGTTCTTAGAAGCCATCTAGTCAATCTTATCGTCATAAATCGAGAGCGTTTGGAACCTAGTCCATCCAAATGGTGCTCTATCGACTAGTGAGTGGAGAGGAGCTTCAGTGCAGATTGCAAACTAAATCTTCCTTTGCACTAGGAGCTACTCTGCAATATTTGGAATGAACGAGCTGAGGACGCTTTTGGGCCCCATCGTGGCCGTTGCTAATGCAAATCGTTTATTCTCGATTTCAGAGATCCATGTCGAGAGAGATGACATTGCGCCACCGCATTGTTAGAATGGCGGTCTGCCTGCTTCGTCCGCTCAATCACTCGTAACATGGATAAACATCAATCATCTGGACTCTTGGCGATGTCTGGATCTCTAACAAACTGCTCTGCTAAACCCTTTCGTGTCTGTTAAAAGTCAGCATTTCAGCAGGGGAATAATACTTATTATTAATTTAACTGGTCGACCTTTTATTTAAACAATACATCGTACATACATACATAATACAATACATCTCTGAATAGATAGAAAAATTTGCTACAAGATAACATAGAGTTCAAAAGTACAACACTAGAGCAAGCTGCAAAACTATGGCGAGAAATCATAGTTTTCCGAACATATGGATGCTCAAAATGCATTAATTTCAATAAAGTAAATACAAGAAGTACTAAAACGCCTGTCGCTATCTACTATAGTCCGGTAATATGTGCCATCGTGACGTTGGTTTCATTGTTTTTTTCAATAAAATTTATTCAGTGCAATATCATAAAATTAAACGAAGAATCAGACTAAATATTATCGAAGTCAACTTATAGCCTTTTTACACTACAGTGAGTTACCACATTTATCGATAGGTAACTCAATAACTCAGAATTTGGATTTACTCTATGCCAAAGTTGAGTTATTGAGTTATTGAGTTTCGGCTGCTGGCACGTGCTTGTGTACATAAATTTTGTTTTATTTAATTTTAATTATATTAACGACCAGGAGTTAATGATTTTCTATGTGGCAGAGCAAGATAAGATAACGACGCTGCAATGTATGGAGTTGGCGACGATGTTTGCAGCAACTGTGGAGTATTTGGATCAAATTTCCAAGAAACGCATTTGGACATTGCGAATAACCTTGGAATCCATTTTTGAAGGACAATTTCCGCAGGGAAATGGCTCGTCTGCAATTGCAACTATGTTGATTTTTGTCTATATGTATATGTACATAACATATGTACCAAAATTAAACTTTTTTAAATTCGCAATTGTTTATAATAATTTAATTTATAATTATTTAAAATAATTCAATTTAGCGTTTGGCAAAGTTTTTTCGACCGAATTTTGGAAGTCGACGACTTTGTTTATATGGTTTTTAATAACAAAATTGGCTTAAAGTATTGGTTTTAACAATTGTATAGCCATAAAAGCCAATTTTCCCCAGCCATATTATTTACGCGCCAAATTTTAAATATTGAGCTGCCAATTTTTGTTGTAGCTAGTGGTGATAGTTCTACGACAGGCAGATCAGGGTTGAAATATTCGAAAAATCGGACAAACTCAACTAAACGCAAACAAAACTCAACTTTTTGACCACCTCTAGGTCCCCTATGCTTCCCTATGTAAACGAAACTCGAGTTTTGCCCGAAACTCAATAACTCAATAACTCAACCGTAGTGTAAAAAGGCTATTAGTGTAGTTAAAAGAATCCATAGTAAAATATATACAACATTATTGATTAAACTCTCAGGAAATAAAATAACACTTATACGTACCAAACTTCGACAATTAAAACTTCTTCACGAGGATTTTCGGTTATTGGCCTATAAATACAAAAAAAAAAAATACATTATTATAATAGGCTTGTATTATAGGATTAAATACTTATATAGTTCAGTTCCGATCTGTAAGCTATCATCCAAATATATGTATGCCTTTCACTTGCTTTTTACCGAGCACAATATCGAACTGTAGCTACTGAGATGCACCTGTCCCGGAAATATCCGGATTGATATTAGAACACACTGATTAACCAAAACTGAAGGACTAGAGGCCGATCTGACTTATAAATTAAAAGTAACAATTGTTGATGCAAAATTAAACAGATTCATGAGTTCTTATTTGTACTGCTGACGACAGATTTCCGTGTACTCTCTGGCAGGTGTCGCATAGAAAAGAATTTCCCAGAGTTTTAAAAAATCAAAATTTATGTTCTAGATAACAAGATTTTTAGTTCAGAGATACATATGACTATTCAAAGTTAAAAATTTGTTCAGTGCGTAAAAATTCACTCAACTTATTTACTTGCTGCATCTTTCAGGATGAATTAAAAGTAAACTATTGTGGTTCCGGGTTTCTCATTATCTTCCCAGATTCGTGACCGGACCGAGCTCCTGAAACACGCCGCTTTCCCTGAAACCCGTACTTAGATCCGGTCTTAGTAGTAGTCTCAGCAAGATCACTACCTTATAAGTTGTATACCATATCTAACACTGCCTCTAATTATGCCTGCCTCTAATTATGACTGCCTCTATCTATTAATTACCTTATAATTTATCTGGTAACGCCATTTTTAATAAAATAATAGTCAAGATTCGGCCCTCAATCCGAATGTTACTTTCTTATCACCTCAACCAGAGTATTTTGAGGACAATGCAAAATAAGTTTAATTTAACTGTTAAGCTAGTGAGCTTTTTCACTAGCTGTTGAGATTTAAAAAACAGTTACAAATAGTTTTGGTTATATATATGTGGCTTAATGCCAGATTTATTCAAGTTAGGCGCATATAGGTATGCGTGTAAGTCGACCGAAAGAAAACCGCTGCCGTGCGTAGGCATATGCGGTAACAAACGATTTTACAGTGGGCATTGCAATAATTGACATCGAGATGTGCATTTACTTTAGACCGCACCACTTGCTATAACTTAAGATGGTTTATGCTGCTTGACCCGACATACTCCCCCCGTTGAAGGACACTTCAACAGCATCTTTAAGGGGCAGCAGACACAACTTGTTGACGGCTCGTTTTGTAACTCCAGATGAGGTCTTCAGCACGGCGACTCGGGAAACGTCATCTCTTCCTGGTAGAAGCTCGACCACCCTCACCAGTGGCCACTTCATGGGTGGTAGATTCTCATCCTTAACAAGAACCAAATCTGCGACTGCTAATCTGGGCTTCGCAGTGCGCCATTTTCCTACTCTTCCTTCCACCGGGACCAGAATAGCTGCTGCATGTATGAAACGCGCTGCCAGCCGTTCAAACGATCGAATATCAGCTGTGTGACGTCCGGCTCAGCGAACGAAGCAAGAGGGCCACCGTTCAAAAAGTGCGCTGGAGTAAGGAAATCCCGATCGGCAGGGCTCTCTGAAATTGAAACTAAGGGTCTTAAATTATTTACGGCCGCGATGTGGCATAACAGCTTAACAGCAGCATCCCATAGGCCACCAAAATGCGGGGAGCGCGGAGGAATGAAGTGCCAGTCTATAGATTCCACCATGCGAATGCGATTGCAAAACTTGTAAATGTATCTGAAAACGCGTTGCAAGGAACCAAACGAGTTTGCATACTTGGATCAATGTAGGGAGATTTTGCCAGAAGAGCACTCCTGCGAAGCTCAAGGGCTGGCTTATCCGGTAGTACCGTGGATCCCAGGCTAACTTCTCCTTGCACAAACGCTGAAGAAAGATTTTTGATTTCGAAACTAAAGGAACAGCAAGTCCGAGAGGATCGTAGAACCGCGCTATGGTTGATAACACAGTGCGCCTGCAGGGATTCGGAGACGATTCGGATCCCAAGCGAGCCCTAGTGTCTTAGTAAAATGGCTGCCAGCATCGAACTTTAAGTAAGTTTTCTTGTCCTCATCAGGAACTCCATCCAGCACAGTCGGCACGTTCGAACAACATTTCCTCAATCTGAACTGACACCTAGACAGGATTCCAGCAGTTTGCTCACGAATGCGGATGGCCTCCTCCTGAGATCTGGCGCCAGATATTAAATCATCCACGTAGAAGTCACGGTGAAGAAATTCAGCTCCAACTGGAAAATCTACATGCTCGTCGGTTGCCAACTGGTGCATCGCTCGCACAGATAAATAGGAGGCAGGCTTCGTTCCATAAGTAACAGTGTCCAGTTGAAACACGCGCAACTCATTTTGCGTGGAATTTCTCCACAGAATACACTGCAACCTGCTGTCCTCGGGCGAGACTCGTACACACCGATACATCTTACATCTCTCCCGTAATCGCAACTTCGTATGACCGAAATCCAGCAATAGTTTGAAAGAGTTTAGGTTGTATTACGGGGCAAGCCATTAAGACATCATTCAAGGAATAGCCTAATGACGTAGAAACGGATCCATCAAAAACGACCCGAAGTTTGGTCGTAGAACTATCTTCTTTCATGACGCAATGGTGAGGTAGAAAATATCGCCAGTTGCTGATTGACTGGGCAGGAACAGGAAACATATGACCTATGTCAAGATACTCATTTATGAAGGCAGCATACTGAGCCTTCACCTCAGGGCGAGGATTAACCTTCCGCTCAAGGGACAGGAATCTGGGACGCACTTGATTGTGAGATTCTCCCAGGAGATCGAAGTTATATGTAGCGGTCAGCCGAACACAATAATCGCCACTTTCTAATCGACGGACATGCTGAACAAAATGGGCTTCACAATCCAGCTCTTCTTTGGTAGATTTTACAATTGGTTCGCTGCAATTCTCAACCTTCCAAAACCTCCGAAGAAGCACTTCTCATCCTCGGCAACAACGGCCGGAGAGCGAGAAACCATTAAAGACGAACCATTCAAATGAGAACAACCTCCAGAAACGACTCATCCCTAGCGAGTTTTCTGAATTGAAGGCAATCCTGGCAGTAGTTTGACCTGACTAACACAAAGGAGATCGTAAAACAAACTGGCTCCAATTAATAGATCGACGCGCTGAGGCCTATGAAACTCCGGATCCGCTAGTGCTATGTTCGCTGGAATGTTCCAGTTATGAGTGTCAATTCCAAAGCTTGGCTGACGATCAGTTATGTTAGAAGCTACGATAGCAGTGATGAGGGTTGAGAATTCAGATGAGCGAGATTGCATGCTAACACTAACCGAACATCCATCGGTGACAAAGCTGGTGTCACCAATTCCAGAAACTGCGGTTATGATTTCCTTTTCCGAAGCTGAAGCCGATTGGCGAAGCGAGAGGTTATCGGATGTAACTGGGAGCCGGAATCTAAGTCTAGCAATGCTCGGCAGGAAATTAAAACCCCGAATCAATTTTTGACCAAAACTATGGCAGTGGCAAGTAGGACAACATCATTACTGAGTCCTTGGGCTATAAGTGCAGACAATGTAGACGCTGAAGTAGAGGGTTCAGTGGTAAGCTGAGATGGATAAGAAGGAGGGGGCGCAAACGGAGACGGAGCATCAATTGAGATTGACCTTGGACTGCAGGCGAATCAGGGCTACTGAAATGAAGTGTAGTATGGTGCTTGCCGCCGCAGGTACGACAGTGGCTCGAGGTGCACTGGAATAATCGATGTCCTTCTCCAAGGCAATAAATACACAGGGACAGTCGTTTGGCTGCTTTATGGTGATTTTTGGGGGACAGTGCCTTAAACTTCGGACAATACTGGACTTCGTGAGCGCTGTTACTGCAGAGCACGCAGCCTGAGAAGGTTTCGCTAGTTGCAACCAAGGTGGACCTGGAAATGTTATACTTTCTACTCTTGCCCACCTAACTGCTCGGCGCATAGCTTGCCCTAGCAAAATCCACTGTCTCCAATGATCGGCATCGCGGTTCCAGGAAAGAGGCCATATACTCCCATGAAGGAATCAAGTTGGCATACGCTGGCTCCTCAAATCGCTCCTCCCACTTGGCTTGGCTCCCTGGATCAAGTTTACAAAGCAGCTCCTGCACGATGATGCATCCTGCGATCTGTTCAGAAGTTCTGTTCAAACTCTGAAGCGCACGCATATGAGCGTTGAATCCATCCGACAGCTCTCGAAGCATTACTACTGAACCATTTTCGACAGCCTGGAGCCCTAGTATCTCATTAATGTGTGCCTGAAATACTAAGCGTCGAGTATTAAACTTTCTTTCTAACAATTGTAAAGCCACATTATAGTTGCCATCCGAAATTTCCAGCGACCGCACAGTATCCAAAGCTGTATCACGCAAACAAGAACGTAAATGCTGAAACTTCTCTACATTGGTTAGATCAGGATGATTGTCAATGATGGTTACAAACGGGGAGTAGAAGTCGGTCCAGTTTGCATATTCTCCGCTGAAAGTTGGAAGTTGTATAGGAGGCTGGGATGGTACCTGTCTATGTCGAGGTAGAAGTTGCGAGCCGGCAAACTCAGCGGTAATGTTTCCTTCCGCCATGGTAGAATGAAGCGGAATGTGTCCACTACTCCTTGCTATTTCCCGCATAATTGAAGCCTTCACCGTACTGGCAAGCGATTTAAAAATATCACCCAATCCACTATGAATCTCGGCTTGATCCAATTCCTCAAGCTCGGTGTGGAGCATTTGAAACTTCCCGATCAGCTTATCGAGTTGCTCTTGTTTTACAACGAACATATAATAGTCTGATACTAGAGACTCATTCTGGCACTCAGCATTTTCTCGCGTAACTCCGTGGATTTAAGCCTTCAAAAGGACACCCTGTTTTGCTCCCTGGTAATTGGAACTTCGTTAGCAGCATCGGAAGCGATGGCAGCATAAGCAACGTTGGCAGCAGCAGCAGCGTTGGCAGCATCAGCAGCGTTGGCAGCATCCATCTCCATAGCGGCGGCAGCTTAGCAAACGTTTACAGCGGGAAAATGACCGCAAAGAGGAACGCGCGTACTGAACGTCGCTATAGGGAAGACGAACGAAAAGCGAAACAAGCGCACTTGAGAGCAATAAACAATAACCGCAAGCAACGCTAGGTGCAATTGGTATATGCAAGGGCAGCCGGTGTGGGAATTGTTTCGTGCGGGAAGATTAGAGCAAAGAGAACGAGCGTAATATACTGGACGAATGAACACCGTAAGCCGACAGCTGCAAGGGAGGCTGGTGTATACATGTTGTCTATTATATAGTCGATAACACTGCTGAAATTAGCAAATCAAATAATGCCTTATTATACTTTGTGATTGCACTGATATAGTTATTCTTGCACGATCACATCGGAGTCACCAAATGTTAAGCTAGTGAGCTTTTTCACTAGCTGTTGAGATTTAAAAAACAGTTAAAAATAGTTTTGGTTATATATATGTGGTTGAATGCCAGATTTATTCAAGGTAGGTGTATATAGGTATGCGTGTAAGTCGACCGATGATCTTAAGGTTTCGAGTATTCGCTCAAGACTGAAATGCAAGGGCTGACGGCGTAATTGCCGTGCCCTATGAGGCAACGCTTAACGAGCGGGAGAGAGTGCGATTATTAGAGAGCTAGAGCATTTCGGGCTGCTGCTAATCCGAGTATAAAGAATACCTATACATAAGTATGCGAAAGAAAGCCACTGCCGTGCGTAGGCATATGCGGTATCAATCGATTTTACAGTAGGCATTGCAATAATTGAAATGAAGATGTGGATTTACTTTAGACCGGTTTATAGTTTATGCTGCTTGACCCTACAGTAACCATAAAAATATTCATTATACCCGGTACTCGAAGAGTATAGGGGTATATTAGATTTGTGGGGATAACGGTTGTGTGTAACGCACAGAAGGAAGCGTTTCCGACCCCATAAAGTATATATATTCTTGATCAGCATCAATAGCCGAGTCGATATAGCCATGTCTGCCTGTCCGTCCGCCTAGATCTCAGAGTCTATAAGAGTTAGAGCAACCAAATGTTCTATCCAAGCTCCTGTGATATCACTTCAATACAAGGCATTTAAAAATTTTGACACGCCTACAATTTGTAAGATAAAAGAAAAGCTAAAACGCAGAATAATGGAAAATTACCATATCTACCAGATTGCCGAATATGGATCAGGTCGGATCAATATTATGGACAGAAGGAACAAATTAAATTTCAGTGGCTACGCAACGCTTGCCAAGCGCTTCTCATTCCCTCTCTCTCTCTCTCGCAAACACTTGTACGTCTCAAATATGTAGTTATACATGTCATGTAGAAATTTAAAGGCAGCTGTAAAAAGCATATGCAAACAAAATTGGAAACATGTATAATATTCCAAAAATGATTTGACTTCATTTTTTTAAATATTATTTTTTGCCCAAAATTGAATTTGTCCCTTTTGCGAACATATAAAAAATTGCATAAATCGCAAGCTCATATATGTATGTACACCGATGTTTACACCGATTTTAGTAAAGCGTTCGACTCTGTAAACCACTCCCTCCTAGCACAAAAGCTCGAACTTCTAGGGTTCCCGCCCAATCTCCTGAGATAGATCTCTAGCTACCTTTCTTCTAGGTCTCAAAGAGTCCTTTTCAAAAACTCCCTGTCGTCACCAGTTATGGTGACTTCGGGTGTACCACAGGGCAGCCATCTAGGCCCCTTGCTCTTTACACTCTGTATTAACATTCTCTCGAGTACTTATGTATGCGGATGATGTTAAGCTCTGTGTCCAGTATAAGGACATTTCTATTCAATCCAGGTTGCAGTCCAATCTCAATAAGTTTTAGTCATAGTGTAAAGTAATGACTCTTCATTGCTCCAGCGCCTTTTTGGTTCCTTACACCCTTTGTGGTGGTTGTCTTGAGAGAATTACCCGGGCTTATGATCTTGGTGTTCTATTGGATCCCAAGTTAAAGTTTTTAGAACACATTTCTTGGGTTTATAAAGAGGTGGTCAAAGGAATTTGACGACCCCTAAATAACAAAAACTCTCTTCACCTCCCTTGTTCGTCTGATTTCAGAAAAAGGCTCTTGTATATGCTTGGTGTGATTTTTGTGCACAACTTGATCAAAGGTGGGCCGCATAAACTTCACGATTCCTATTAGAAGCACTAGAAACTATGTACCGTTGTTTCTTCCGCTCTGTAGATCGAATTATTCCTTGCATGAACCGTTTGGGGTCCTATGCTCAGATTATACTTCCCTCTGCCATATCATATCTACTTCTAAATCTTTTCCTAGTCTTAAATTACACTACTCGACAAAATTCTACTTTTTTTTCCGCTGTCGCCAAAAATGACTTTTTCTGATGGATTTAGAGATTTAAAATTTTTTAAAGAATTATAATTTTTTTTCAAGGTTTAGTTTTTATTTAAAATATTTTTAAAATTTGGTATCTTTTGTTATAGGTTGTGCTTCTCTTTTTTACATAGCTTAAGTTTCCTACAACTGTTTGCATTGAACAGTTTTGAATTTGCAGTTTTGAAAAGCTGACAAATGCAGCTATAAATCCGACCTAGACACTTTATAGCTGCAACTTAACGTCCGGAAGATATTAAGCTTTCAAATTGAAATTTCATACATTTTTTTTCGGTATTTTTCCCCGAAATTTTTACATTGAAAACTCAAGAAAAGCCGAAAAAAAATAGTTTATATCTAAAATTTAGTTTTAGATAGACACATTAATTAGTCGTCGTTTAAGGTATAGTTTGTAAGAATTGATCAATAAACGGCTAAGTTACAACCGTTTGACATATGCATACTTATTCCGGGTGTATGTCCATCGACCATCAGCTCCGTAACAGAACATAAACTCAAGGAAATATGTATGTGAGTGTGTGAACGAAGTAGGAATCAGTATCAACGCGGAAAACACGTACCCATCATCCTACTATCGACCAAACAAGGCTAACCCCTAAAACAGAAATCAAAAGTTCGGCACACAAGAGGACAGTATACTGGCATGGATATCCAATGTAGTGAAAAGGGTCAAGAAGGCCACCACTGCGCTTTATTTGTGAAGTTGCTTAGCAGCACATTGGGCATTTCACCTGACGTAATAAGTTTAGGGAAAAACCTCAGCGACAGAGTCTGCTTTAGAATACAGGGGAGCTGCGATCAACCCGAATAAACTTTCCTCTATTGTAAAACAATTTAATTTATCGGTCACGAAAACTGAAAGGCGGACGGGACCAGATTTAGCACCACAACATGTATACAGAAGCCTCCCAGATGAACGCAGGAATAGGAGCGTGCTTATAACTCAAAAACCATGTCATATAAGGACCGATAAATTATATTTCAGATGGAAATTTTCGATTTCAAGAAAGCAGCAAAAGCTGCTTAGCTAAATGAACGAGCACACAATGTGGCCCAGATATTTGTTGGCAGCCAAGAGATGATTAGATCAATGCACTCATCAGCGGTCAGTTCCAGAAATGTCCTGGCAAGCAGGGAGGCACTAGACACACTAAACTCCACCAGGGACTCGAAGGAAACGAAGCGGCGGCCGTTTTAGCCAAAAAGTTCGTCAGGCTGGCGAATGATAAAATTGAAGACGTGCCTGCTTGCTTTAGAACGCTACAAAACGACTTAGAAAAGCAACACGGAATACGGACCTAAAGCAGATGGAGGAGTACCACCATATGTAGAAGCTCGAAAATCTGGGAATAATTACGCATAATTATGCATGCAGCCAAGCTAAGCCACACCAACCGAGACAGGGGCTATCGAAACACTGAAACATCTCACATGCAACTGCCCGACTCTCTCACAGGCAATGAGCACATACTTACGCGCACTGAAGCTGGCATCACTGGAAGATGCCTCCAGGAGGACGCCAAGGGAACTAGTTGTCTTTGCCAAGGACACCTGGATTCTCGAGTACTTCCAAACTTCACTAGCACTTCCGTAAAGGTCCATATCCATCCAGATATTTAAGGACCATATCGGCCGATGAGTGGACCCACTGCAGGCCGCCCGATTTCACCTAACCTAACCTTAAATCAAAATTGACAATTTCTTGCAGTTTCTTTTTTAAAAACTCAGGAAAAGTCGAAAAAAATGTATTTCCTTGGCTTTCTTTTTTTATAGGTTTATTAATTAGACGTCGCTTAAGGTACCAAAATATTTTTGTAAATATCAATGTTTTGAATTTGTAATGATGTATTTGTATATGGAAAATAATGTGGAAAATTTCTGTATTTGATAACAGTAATATTATTTAACTTTCTCTTCATAGGATTATGTTAACTGAGTGCACACAGGTAAAACGATAATCTACGGAAAAAAATTCCGTTTTAGCTGCTACACTTTTAACCACCGCTTTGGGCACTGTTACGGTAGAGAATTTACCGACATGGAGGAGGTTTTTGCAGCTACATATGATTACATTCTATTGCTCATATATCGGAACAACACCTGTATCGCCGCTCTCTTTCTTCTTTCTGGCTGTAACGAAATCATTACTCTCAGAAAAATATGGGAGGTTAGCAGTTGGCCACAGCTTCGTAAATATTACGTCAGTCGACGGCTTATCATCGTACCTAGAAGCATGCAGATCCACCCATTATCAGAGTTCGCAGCTTGGAAGTTAGACTTAAAATTCAGATTAAGGCTTGAAATCTAACGAATTTTTTCGTTAAGTTCGTCTACTTTGAAATGCGAGCTATTTGCAACACAATAATAACACTGCCAAAACAAATTAATCTCTTCAGTTAATGCACGTCAAATAAATTTACAGCAGCAACAGGATTAAAGGTACAAAGAAGCGCACACGAGATCTGGCTGACTGCCTTTTTTTAATGTTGTTCGGCTTAGCGCTGTCCCACGGCAGCATAAAGAGCGCATCTCTCTAAGGCACATCTTCGGAGCAGCATTTACAGCAGAATTGATCGTCTTCGTGATCAAACGTAGTTTTGTTAATTTCGTTTTCGTTGGCACTGTCACCTGTGTGTTATTGTTGCATCTCTCGCATTACAAAGTAGAACATACACGAATATATTACATTGAAATCGACTTAGTTACGTCTTAATTAAATTTCTCGAAAATACGCTGCTGAAGAAGCTCAGTAGCTCAACATATTGGTGACCCCCCGACGTAATAAACATAAAAATATAAACAAAAAGCCAATTATATCGTTCCCTAATTTGCATAAAACCACAGTTGCGGCGGTTGTGCACAAACAGTAACGGTTCTCGCGTTATCCGCTTTACCTTCGGCTTGCTGTTGTTTCGTTTTCGGTGCACTCAGTGTGTTTGACATTGTTGGTTTTTTGGAAAAATGCGAATTCTCGCTGCGATCGATTTGAAGTGCCTTTATAACTGTTTGAGGTTATTCACCGTCTATTGACCTCTGTGTTTGCCATATCAAATACAAGCAATGGCTTCTGATAGCACACCATCCCCTAAAGCTCTTAATTCCCCCGTGTCCCTCAATGCAGACCTTTCTTACTACAAGCGTAAGGCTCAATCTATGCTAAGTGCAGCACGGAGTTTTGAAAATGCTGTTGGCGAAGAGAAGATTGGTGAGCTCAAGGAGGAGGAATTGAACGTCCGCTTAAAGTCTGTATTGGACCTTGTCGTGTCTTTCAATGAGCATCATGATGCTCTGGAAAGAATCGATCTTGATGAGATCGGTAGTCCCTTAAGAGAAGAATTTGACGAGTGAGTGGTTATGCTGGAGACCAGCATTAAGCATGAGCTGAACAAGCGGCAGCCCACAATGCTCCCTTGCTCAAAAATGCAGACGGACCAGAAGCCCCGGCTACGGTTATAATGCAGCATCGACATCGCCTACCGGAGTTAAAGCTTCCAGAATTCAGTGGGGGGCTACTCACAGTACTCCGCCTTTTGGAGCATGTTTTCCTCGATAATCGACAAGGAGCCTGACTTGACGAATGTGGAGAAATTGCAGCACCTACGATCCTGCCTAAAAGGACCGGCTCTAGACAAGACCTCGTCGTAGAAATTTTGCCTCGGCAGCTATCCCATCGCTTTAGATTTCCTGAACATACGCTTTAATAACACTGTAATAGTTTAAAAAAAAAAAAAAAAAAAAAAAAAACATGACCAAACTCGACGGTTTCCCCCTATTTCGGGTTCTACGAATCGAACTGCATCATTCGTTTTTTGAGTTACAATCATGGTTTCATACAAAATTTTTCGTTGAAGTTTTTCATCAAAGTGGCCCATTGTAAGAGAAAGGCACCTTTTTCTTCGGTCTCTAACTTTTGTAATGTTGACTTTCTTGGTATACTTTCTTTGGCAAAGCTTCTCAGAATAAATTCGTCTTTAAGTCCATAGAAGACTGTAAGCCCCAAAATCAATGTTTTGGCTGTCCTTATAGCCAATATGTCGAAAAAACTGAAATATAACCCATTTTTTAAATGTTTTTTCCCTCACGTTTCGTCAATATTTTAATTTACCCTTTGATACTTATACATTAAGTGACATCTTGTAATAGTAAGAAACTTAAGCAAAGACAACGTTTGGAGCAAACTTACCATGAGAAAAACAAACTTAACAAAATTTGTATTTTTTAAAAAGCTACTCTAACTATGTTTGTGTGCTGTTTTATTTTATTTGTATCTTTTAAGTGTTATTATTAAGTATCATAAATCTGTACACAATATTTAAATTAGATTTAATAAGTCTAATCTACCAATGTCCAACACAAATCAGCAAGTCGAAACTCCAAGCCAAAGAGGATGCAGAAGCCGAAGCAAGCATTGCAAATGACGTCAGAGTGCATGGGGTGCCCGTACTGGAAGAGGAGAACCTAAAGACTCTCTTCAACAGCCTCTGTTACTCATTAGGCCTCACACCACCACCAAAAGTGAAGGAGATTTTTCGGGTTAAGGTGCGGGACCATGCACAGAACGCCGTTGTTGATCCCGTTATTATCATAAAATTTGATAGCAGGCGCGAAAAAATCATGCTGCTGCAACGGGCTGGAGAACATCGACGGCAGACCAAGCAGCCACTTAGCTTGGAGTTGTTTGGGATCCAGTCCAAACAACCCTTCTACATCAACGAACAGCTCTCTAAAACCAACTACGACATCTTCAGAGAGGCAATGAAGATGAAGAAGCGTAATGCTCTGTCGGCTGTCTTCACCCGCCGTGCAATGGTCTACGTTCGGCAGAGTGTTCGCGGCGAATTTGTGTGCCTTAAGAGCATGGCTGAGCTCTGTGCCCTACAGAGAGTGGAAGCTGTGGCTGAGGTGGCGACTCAATCCGCATCTGGAGGACCTGGAACTGGGCGGAGTAATTTTCGATAGAATAGAACTAATCTATGTCCTCTACTTTATGTTTATAATTAGGTTTAATATTTCTACTTATCTTGTCCTCTACTTTATGTTTCTCATTAGGTTTAATATCTCTACTCATCTTGTAATAGTCTCTGTTAGGAATCTCACTCTCTTTACATCATCTCCCCGTACTCTTAAAACAGTGGTGTTTGGATTGTCTTCTCTAATTTGTTTATATTCCAGTGATTATGGATGATAATGCATGGTCGTCCGGCTCGAGCAGCTATACAATGCTAAGAATACTTGGCAATCAAGGGGAAGGTCTGCGTGTATGCCATATTAATGCCCAAAGCCTAACTAAGAAAATCGAGGTATCTATTTGTCAAGTCCAATATTGATGTCATATGTGTGTCAGAAACGTGGTTTTCGTCTCATGTTAGTAATTTGTTAGTAGAGTGTACTGGTTATGATTTGTTTCGATCTGATCGAGATAGTCACGCTGGAGGTGTAGCTATATATGTAAGTAAACGTTTAAATGCTAAACTTGTATGTAATCACCCAAGTGAAAGTGCAGTTGAGTGGTTATTTGTTCAAGTCACAAGCACAATACATTCTTCCAAAATTTTAATAGGCTGTGTGTATAGACCACATCGATATATAGAATATCAAAACTTAACTGACGTATTGTCTACCATGTCGCTTGCCTATACAGATGTAATATTAGCTGGAGACTTCAACAGCAATGTCCTGCGAGAAAGGCAATTATCGGACGACATAGAATCTATGGGATTAAAGTTAGTAAATTCGTCTGCACCCACACATTTCTCAAATCACTGTGATACCTTACTTGACTTATTTTTTGTAACCGACTGTCATAAAATTTCTACTTACAGTCAACTATCAATGCCAATGTTTTCGAAACACGACCTAATATTCTTGACATATAATTTTCATACTGACTTAACTGAAAGCAGAATAGTTTATAGAAATTTTAGAAACATTGACTATGCCTTGTTAAGTGCTGACTTTATTTCATGTGACTGGGACTCTATTTATGACTATGCTAATATTAATTCACAACTGACTGTCCTACAAAATAATATAAGGTATATAACAGATCGATTCCGCTGGTGACAAAAACGGTCAACCCTCGTGGAAATCCCTGGTTCAATTCGAACATTAAAATATTAATTAACAAACGTGATATCGCTTTTAAAAAATGGAAGCGGTACAGAACAGCCCACCATGCTGCACAATATAAGATAATTAGGAAAAATGTGATACAGTTAATCAACTCAGAGAAAAGAAAATACTTTTGCAACAAATTTAATTTAGCGAGATCAAATCAGCAGAAATGGGCGTATATTAAAGAACTGGGTGTTGGTAAATCCACTACTCCGCGCATCTGTGATATTGATCCTGACGAACTTAATAGAATTTTTTTAGACTGTAAAGTACCTGAAGTGACCAAAACTGACTATGTTGAGTGCGTGCCTCAAAATCTCTATAGTAACTGTGATGATGTACACTGCTTCTGTGATAATGGTACCTGTGATAATAGTTTTAGTTTTTCATGTGTAACTGAGTCAGATGTCCTCGAATCGATGTTAAAGATTAAGTCAAATGCGACTGGAATTGATGATATCAATTCGAAATTCATAAAAATGCTTTTGCCAAACATATTGCCGTACATAACCTACATATACAACACAGCGTTGACTCAATCCGTATTTCCTGATTCTTGGAAAGTAGCTAAAATACTTCCAATTCCAAAATCAGTCAATGAATACAGGCCAATTTCCATTCTACCATACTTGTCAAAAATTTTAGAGCGACTTATGGCTAATCAGATGACAAATTACTTGACAACTAAAAAACTTTTGACAAATAAGCAATCAGGTTTTCGAGTGGGCAGAAGTTGTACAACAGCAATAATAAACGTAGTTGAACGTATAAGAGAAAAAAAGGACTCGGACAATATAACGTTTCTGACACTTCTAGATTATAGTAAGGCTTTTGACACGGTTAACCACGAAATTCTTTGTTTTAAGCTAAGTCGTCTATGTAATTTTTCGCGTGCAGCAACAAGACTAATTGTTTCGTACTTGAGTAATCGTATGCAGTCTGTGTGTATAAATAATATGTACTCGTCATTACTTTGTGTCAAGCGTGGTGTTCCTCAAGGATCCGTTTTAGGGCCATTATTGTTCTCTATGTATGTAAATGATCTACCGAGTATATTGTCAAGTTGTGACGTTCATATGTATGCCGATGATGTTCAAATGTTTGTTAGTCGTCCCATTAGTAGAGTTAATGACTGTATTCGTGTCTGTAATAGTGAATTGAAAAGTGTAAGTCAGTGGGCTAAAATGAATGGGCTAGGATTAAATCCTAATAAGTCAAAATGCATAGTCATAGGTAAAAGAAAGTTCGACACTAATGCAATACAAAAATTGAATATTGAAAACATCCCCATTGAATATGTAGAACGTGCAAACAACTTAGGTTTTATGTTTAACCAAACTTTGACATGGTATGATCACATAAACAGATCAGTCGGAAAAGCTATTGGGATTCTTAGAAATTTATACCTAACTAAAGATTTTCTCCCAGTGAATATAAGGCAAACAATTGCCAAAATGTACATCACACCAGTCCTTTTCTATGGTATAG
Organism: Drosophila affinis; assembly: GCA_037356375.1. NCBI lineage: Eukaryota > Metazoa > Arthropoda > Insecta > Diptera > Drosophilidae > Drosophila > Drosophila affinis. Next base: position 23,655,383 of record JAZHFB010000003.1, read on the forward strand.
AAGTATTTAGTGACAATAACTCTGCCAGCCAACGCAAGCTGCAAGTTGCTTTTAATAATATCGCGAGATATATTTATAACAGACGTAGAACTGACCATATTTCGGACGTAATGATAAACATCTTCGATATGCCACTTAAATCCTGGATAGAGTTTAGGGTCTTAGTACTAATGCACAAAGTTATATATACCAAAGAGCCATCTTACTTATATGAACGACTTAAGTTTAGCACGTCAAGACGGACGAAAAATATTGTTTGCTTTAAATACAGGTACACATGCACAATGAAACAGTTCTTTGTATATGCTGTTCGAGTTTGGAATCATCTTCCCCACGCCATCAAGGCAATCAGTGGGGGAGTGCAGTTCAAAATCGCACTGGAGAATCATCTACGCACTACATAATTTGAATTTGTGATAGTAGAGAGGGGTTGAATGGGGAGTAAGAGTGAAATTCCCAGGAACTAAATTAAAACTAAACAAAATATTATATTATTAAAATGTTAGTATATAAGTTCGAATGTATGTTATTGTAATTGTAATCACTTCTTAATGTTAGTAATTTAAATGTCAAAAGTTAATATTACACTTGTTGTGACTAGCGCCCTAATTTATAAGTATAAAATGCTTGTCGCGCTAGGATGAAATAAATAAATAATAAATAAATAAATAAATAAATATTGTGTACAGATTTATGATACTTAACACTTAAAAGATACAAATAAAATAAAACAGCACACAAACATAGTTAGAGTAGCATTTTTAAAAATACAAATTTTGTTAAGTTTGTTTTTCTCATGGTTAGTTTGCTCCAAACGTTGTCTTTGCTTAAGTTTCTTACTATTACAAGATGTCACTTAATGTATAAGTATCAAAGGGTAAATTAAAATATTGACGAAACGTGAGGGAAAAAACATTTAAAAAATGGGTTATATTTCAGTTTTTTCGACATATTGGCTATAAGGACACCCAAAACATTGATTTTGGGTCTTACAGTCTTCTAAGAACTTAAAAACGGATTAATTCTGAGAAGCTTTGCCAAAGAAAGTATACCAAAAAAGTCTACATTACAAAAGTTAGAGACCGAAGAAAAATGTGCCTTTCTCTTACAATGGGCCACTTTGATGAAAAACTTCAACGAAAAATTTTGTATGAAACCATGATTGTAACTCAAAAAACTAATGATGCAGTTCGATTCGTAGGTCAAGTCTTTTTTTTTTACTATCACAGTGTAATAAGCGGTTAATTTTTCAGGTACACGTCAATGACATTCTGGGTGTGCAGCGCGTTGAGGAGTCGTCTGTGTCTCAACTCCGGTCCTTGACAGATACCGCAATTGGCAATCTTCGAGTCCTAAAAAGTTTTGGGACAAAGGAACAGATTGCTGACTGTATTATAATACACAGTCTGCTGCAGAGGGTAGACAGTGCCACACAATTCAGCCACCGCTCTGATAGCTCACAATTCTTGCAATAATGTCGTACTCTTAGCCACTGCAGTGGTTTTGTTGAAGGATCGCACTATTGGATTCCGGGTCACAAATGCACCTTATAACATCTAGTCTCGCTCAGCAACTTAGACTAAAAAAGACCATGTCATCGGCCGCAGTATCGGGTCTTGGGGACTCCAGTTTCGCATCGGAGGGCTACACAGTGTGCCTCAATTTGCAGTCGCAAGCCTCTGACTACAGTACCAGTTTCCAACTGAAAAATTCTGCAGAACATCCCACTGGCGGATCCGCAGTTCTTCAGGCTGGACTAGTCTATTCTTCGATCTTCTGTGCGTTAGCCAAATCAAATTGGCAACAGGCTTGCCATCGCTTCAGAAGACTCGCCTTGGATGGGTGGTTTCAGGAGGTGGCCAGCAACCTCGTTAGACAGCCTTGTTGGGGTCTCGGTGCTCATCCGACACCGGTCATGAGTCCCTCGATCAAGTGGAAATGCTGCTGAGGCGGTTGTGGGAGATAGAAAGTTCCACTGAAGTTTCGGTGACAGTCAAACAGGAAGACATCGATTGTGAGGAGCACTTCAAAACTAATTTCTCGCGCTTGTCATCTGGAGAGTTCGCTGTGAAGTTGTCCATCAACAGAAGTTTGGATATCTTGGGTTATTTGTATATTCAAGCATATCGCCGGTTCCAAGTCAGCTTCCTATCTTGCGATTCGTGCGATGCTCCAATTGAAGAATACGAAAAATCGGCATTTCCTATTGGCTCGGAAGTGTTGGCGTCCAATTTTTATATCGACGAATTGATGACTAGTGGAGGATCTGTAGAGGAAGTGCGTGAGAAGGTGAAGCAGACATCCCAGTTGCTGGCTCGGGGAAATTTCCCAATTCGAAAATGGTGCTCCAACGTTCCTGCCGTGCTTGAAGGAGTTCCTGACAAAAATAAAGAAACGCTGCTGAGTTTCGGCGATGGCACCGATTTTACAAAGACCCTTGGATTGGTTTGGGAGCCTGCATCCGATGAATTTCTCTTTTCCGTATTACCCGCACAGTTGTCTTCAAAGCCGACAAAGCGCTCTATGTTGTCAACTATCGCTCGCTTTTATGATCCCCTTGGATTGATTGGGCCTGTCAGTGCAAAGGCAAAGATTTTCCTTCAGCTGGTGTGGAAGGAGCGTCTCCAATGGGATGAGAGTCTATCCGAGTCTCTTTCGTCAGCTTGGAGCACTTTCTGCGAGAATTTGTCAGCCCCTCAGCGTTTTAGATTTCCTTGCCTCGCATTGTGTCCCAGGTCAAAGGTGAAGGTTTCAAGAATTTTGTGATTCCAGTCTAGACGCGTATGGCTCATGTATTTATAAATGTACCCAGAATGGCGAAAACGTGCAACTTTTCTGTGCGAAGTCTCGTGTCGCCCCAGTCAAGGTATTGACGGTGCCCAAGTTGGAGTTATGTGGCGCTGACCTACTTTCTCAATTGATCAGTGAGATCCATCAACTTAAATTATTTACTGGAAGCTTCTATTGCTGGTCCGACTCTATAACTGCCTTGTTCTGGATTCACAATGACCCATCAAGTTTTAACGCCTTCGTTGCAAATCGGGTTTCGGCCATTCAGGAGCGGACTGCTGAGATGGAATGGCGCTAATTCCAACCGCTCAGAACCCTGCGGATATCTTGCCATGTGAACTTTCTTTCTTCGATATGAGAAACCGATGTGGCCATCGTCATCTACACAAGACCTGCCGACACTGGAGCTTCGCAAGAGAGTCCTCATTGCAGTTTGCCCACTCGTAGATCTCTCTGATGGCCGGAAATTTAACAATTCCTTCGGAAAGCTTCTGCGCACGTTTGCAAACGTCTTCAAATTTTTGATGCGTAAAAAGTCATCGGGATTAACAGTGGATGACATCGTTGGCACACAGTTACTCATTCGTTCAATACAGAGAGTGCCCTTATAGGCTGACTACAAGGCTTTGCGGGATGGAAAGCAGGTGCAGCCGTCGATGCCTGCGCATTTTTGAGCACGGCGCCGATCCTTATGTTTGCAGAGCCAGATGTAACCGGACTAAGCTTTAATCGTCTTGATCGCTGGCAGCAGGTCAACTTTCTGCAGCGGACGTTTTGGTCCCGCTGGCGAGAGGAGTACCTCACCCTTCTTCAGGAGAGAGCTAAGTGGAGAACTGGGCAGCCTAGTCTCAGCGTCGGCGATGTCGTGCTCATGAAGAACGAGAACCTGCCCCCCTCAAGTGGCCATTGGGAAGGGTGACTAAGCTAATCGTCGGGAAGGATGGTGTTCCCAGGGTAGCTGAGATCAAAACGGCTACTGGGATTACCACAAGGGCCGTCGCGAAGCTGTGTATGCTGCCAAAGAAGAATGTCAAAGACCCGTATTCTCTAACGGGGGGAGTATGTTCGGCTTATCGCCGGCCCACGGCAGCATAAAGAGCGCATCTCTCTTAGGCACACCTTCGGAGCAGCACTTACAGCAGAATTGATCGTCTTAGTGAGCAAACGTCGTTTTGTTAATTTCGTTTTCGTTGGCACAGTGACCTGTGTGTTATTGTTGCATCTCTCGCATTACAAAGTAGAAGAAAAATAAATCGAACATAAACGAATACATTATATTGAAATCAACCCAGTTGCGTTTTGATTAAATTTCTCGAAAATACGCTGCTGAAGAAACTCAGTAGCTCAACAAATGTAATTAACCCTATTTTTCAAAGGAGCTTTACAGCCCGTTTAGAATGCCGTTTCATAAAAATGTATGATTAATTTAAAATTTATTTGTGAAAATTAAATGACTTTGAAGATTATAATTGATTTGTTTTTTTCCAAACAATTGCTTCTGGTTATTTACTCATTTTGTTACTTAATTCCATGGGATCAACTTTCTTCGGCCATCATTGCCGCACCAGTTCTTGATCTGACTCGTATTTGTTCATAATTTGTATAGGTTCCGTTCTTTGTTAATTTTCTTCAGTAGGAAAATGGAATGAAATTTGCAGGACGAGGAAAAGTACTGCTGATCGTGGTGCCTACTGATTCAACGACTATCAAAAATTAATCTTGCCAGCATTGAAAACCATCTCAAATCAGTTGCACAGTTGCAAATCTCGTGCAAAGTCTCTGACTTTGCTATCATTTTGCTGGATTTGCTGCGATACGGAGTAGTTTCCATAATAATATGATCAAAGAATGAAAAACTACGCACAAATACGATTCAACTCGGGCTGGGATACCCACCGAAGCGCGACTTCTACCTCTGACAGACACGGGGAGGAGCTATCCTGTCTGCTTGTCGCCTGTCGAGACAACTCTGATGTGCCAGGCCCTGGCAGTTGGAACTGAAGTGGCCCAAAGTATTCAAGGGAGGAAAGTGAAAACAAGTTAACGTACCTCTCGTGGAATCTTTTCATATGGATGGAGAAAGACCCTGCAGCTCCCATGTCTAATGTTCGGTCAAACTGTTGCTAGTTGTTACCGTCGTAATTAATCGACTCGTTTGTACTAAATCATTATCAATTGAATTTGAACTAAAAAATAATTACATGAATGACCCTCACATTATTGACAATGGGCGCGTTCAACAGCACAAGTGGATCAGCGATCATTGATCTTTGTGATAAAATCTTTGCATATATGCATGAATCAGATGTAGTGTAAATCAAAGAAAACGTTGTGAGCCGCGGCTCTACCAGAAAACCAAATCGATTAGAACTTACCCAATTTGTCAGCGAACAAAAAAACACTTTCAATATTTCATCGAATCGATTGAGTATGCCCAATTATGAATATAGTAGTTCTCCTTTACATGTAAGAGTTCGATTCATGGAAACATTTTTTTAAGAGGGTTTAAGATATAGTCGATGTTCACGGTTGCAAAGAAAAAATAAATGTTTTTGGAAAGTATGCCAAGGCGGCAATTCCTTTGAAGGAATGGTATTTAAGCAAATGTTTAACACCTACTGTTCATAAGGTACATAAGATTTATAAGGATCATGGACAAGATATACAGCTATGCTACGGTTATCGCAAATTTGTACAATTACGATTTGGGAAAAATTCGTACGAATTGAAATTTGTGTGCTCTGGTTTTCGCAACTTTTTATCAATAGCATCAATAGTCGAGTCGATATAGCAATGGCTGTCTGTCAGTCTAGATCTCAGAAACTATAAAAGCTTGAGCAACCAAACTTTGTGTTCAGATTTCTGTGATATCACACTGTTCCCAGTGTATTTCAAAATGTCGCTTCGACCCTTTTGCCCACAAAAAAAAACGTAAATCTGTAGCATGCACAATTTTGATAGTACAAGAAAACTAAAAACGCAGTATCATAGAGGATGACTATTTCTTTCAGAGAGTTGAATATGGATATGATCGGATAATTAATAAAGCCACAATTAAGAAAACCTCTTCGAAAGGAATCGTTCCCTCTCGCTTTTTCTCACACGCGACCCCGTCTTCTTTGTTCGTTCGTCCAGTTGAACGCCTAGATCTCAGAGACTATACAATCTAGACCAACCAAACTTTATATTCAAGCTCCTGTGAAATCATTTCTATACAAGTGTATTTCAAAATGTTACCAAGCCCCCTTCCGCCCCACAAAAGACGAAAACCTGTGGCATGGACAGTTTTAGAAATACTAAAAGAAAAAATACTTTAAGAAAACTAAAAGTGCAGAGTCAAAGAGAATGAGATAGAGAATGAGAGATATTAGATTGCCCGATCTGTATCCGGTCGGATCAAATATTTTAGCTAAAATTAACAAAATTAACTTCAGGGGCTGTTCCCTCTCTCTCTTTTTCGCAAACAGTTCCACGAGCCGTAGATATATGCATACATACATATGTATGTAAACATGTAAAAGATAGATGTAAAAAACATACATATGAAAACAAAAATGGAAACAGATAACATCTAATATAGAAAAATCTCTCAGGCGGTTCAAACTTTTTTACATTTTCTCTATTGGCAAAAATTCACTTTAAATCTATTGCGAACATATAATAAATTAAATATGTGAGCTTATGACATACATATGAATGTACCGACTAAGTACCCCCTAAAGTAGTTCCCCCTTGTTTTTTTATGTCCTAGTGCTACAAGCATGGGACTTATAACACTGGTCAAAATGTCCACTGTGTCCCAAAATAACTGATAGATAGATAATAGACTTGGGGATTCAGGAATTTTAAAAAATAATTATTTTTTTAAGGGTGTAGTTGTTTGTAAAAAATTTTTTTTTTAATTAAGCAATTTCTCATGTTTTTTCAGAGGTAATGATAACTTAAGTATCTTAAATCTGGTTGTATTGATCTTTGTGGTTCTGCATATCTGACAAATGATTCTATAAATTAGACCCAAGCACATTGTATCTTCATCTTACTGTCTAAAAATTAAAAAGCTTTCAAATTGGAAAATAAAAAATAGACTTTGAGAACGCAGGAAAAGTGTAAAAAAAAGGATTTCTCGGGCTGTTTAAGGTATCGTTTGTAAAATTCTATAGATAAACGGATAAGCTGCAGACGTTTGACCAAACCTTCTAATTTCTCATTTGGTCGTTAAACTCCGTTACTTGGAATACACCGTGAAAACTTAAAATTAATGTCAAACTAAATATAAAAAAAACTGGTCAAGCAATTTTTCGTTTGTGTTTTCCTGGCCTTAGTGTCCAGCAAGGTAAACGAAATCCACGAATTTTGATCGATAGTTGGTCTATCGACACGATTGTGGAATGAAGGATCAGCTGATATTCCCGCCAGGAATATATATTTGCCTATTATTACTGAAGTCAAAGTGAAAGGTGGGCGCAAAATTTGTGCGCAAAACCAAAAAGAGGTATGCAAATGTTTAAAGCGAGGAGAAGATTGCTTTCATAAAAGCAGTTGAGGCAAGACCATGTCTTGGCGGATCATAGAAAATATGAGTTTTTATCAGAGCTGCAAACCGGTCCGGAACCGAACCCCGTGGAACCGGTTTTCTGCGGGTTCTTTGCTATGGCGAACCGAACCCTGAACCGAACCCAAGAAATGTCTCGGAACCGTGAACCGAACCGGTTCCGTTTTTATTTAAGGGTTCGGTCCAAGAAAATATAAATATGATGTCGTCATGTTCGGCTCATGGCACGAGCCGAACGAACTCTCATTTTTTGCATGCTTGTTTCTGGATCTGTTTTGTTTTGTATTGTTTCGTCCCATTTTAATGTATGTGTGCACATGCATTCTCACGTATTTTGCGTGATTGCAATAGTATGGATGCGTGCTAGAACTGAAATTATGTGTGTTCTTCTTCAGCTTGTTGACGAACTGACCTACCGCCACAAAATATTTGAAGAATTGGCAGGGTGGGTGAAAGTGAGTGTTGGTGGGACACTTGGGCGAAGAAGAAGTACACGTATGAACATAAATACACTTGTAATACATACATAATGTACATATATTTATGCACACTTTTTGTTCAATATGTAAACTTTGACAACGCAAAGTTTTGTGCTCCCATTAGCATACGATCCCATCATATACACACAATGCATACATATGTATGTATTTATGTATGTATTATTCGCAATGAAGCAATGTTGTCTCGTCTCCCTTTTGAGTTATATTCCGTCTGCTTTTAACGGACAGCTTCTTATTTTATCTATCCTCAGTCACAAGCAAAGCGTGTGACAGTGGGGACATCTTATAAATTCTATATCATTTTTTAATAATACTTAGTTCATATCCATTTTTATTTATTTCACTATAGCAACCAATAACTAAATAAAACATTCCATATCCTAATTCATTTACAAATTACTAACCTTTTTTTTTTTGTATTTTTGGATGTAACCGCCCACTGTGCACTTCATTGTGTGTTTTTTTAAGGGTTGCCAAAAATCGTGAAATTTAATTGTTTTGTGTATAATTTGTATGGCTCAAATTTATGTAAGAAAAACGTCATACGGTGGCAACTCTTCGAATGGCGCCAGTGCCGTTATAACGGGACAGCATGCGCATGTAGCAATCTGGTTTGCATTATTTTAGGCATTAGCGAAGTGAAGGTTGTTTGACAATGAGTTCCATACGAGATTTTTTTGAATATAATGATCTGACTAAAGTAAGCCAGTGTAAAAACTGTAGTGTAAAATTAGTCGGCCGACATGACACAAACTTGAAAAAACACGTTGAACGCAAGCACTCTGATATTTACAAGCAGCTTACCGAATGTGAAAAAATTAACAAAAAAAAGCAACAGCCACCGATCAGTACATTTTTTGAAGATTTCAATTTAAAAGTGAAGTTATCTAAAGATGAGATAACAAATGCATGTGTTGAACTGGTCACAAAAAATGGTCGCCCACTAAAAATGCTGGAAGATCCTGGGTATAGAAAAATTTTGGATCCATTATGCAAGGCATTTCCAAAGCCTTTTACAATAAATCGGCAAAATATTCAAAGCCTCGTTCAATCGAAAGCAAAAGCTATTCGGGATAACATCAAAGAAATTGTATCCAATCGGTAAGTGAGTTTTAAATTAACCAAAATTTGTTTATGTGCATGTGAAAAAACAATATAAATACTTAGATGTGTAACACTCATACAATTCTGTTTTGTATGTAGTGAGAGACAAAATACGCGCTGTCTCGCTCGAACGAACTCAAGTGCTCTCGCGGTTTTGAACATAGAATGAGCTTGCGTACAAGTGTGCGTTTGCACTGAACTGCAAATACACATGTGTGTGTACGTGTGCTCTACCTCACGTACAGAGCGTTTGTCACTAGAGCGCTCTCTGTCTCCCTCGTATCAGTGAAGATTGCGTGGAACTCCACGCCGAACAAATCGAGCTGAAAATGTTGTATGGAGTGACACATCTTAGTGTTTATATTAACTTTGGTATGTGTATGTGGTATGTGTACATATATATGTACATATGTTGTATAGCACATACAACTAAAGTGGTGTTGTTTAATTTTTTAAATTTGCCTACATTTTTTTTAGATTGGTGTCGATTAAAGTCGACTGCGTAAGCCGTTTGGAACGCTCTATTGTCGGCATCAATTGTCAACTATTTTATGGAGGAGAACTTCAAATTTATACGCTTGCGATGAAGGAGGTTCACGTGCAGCAGACCAGCTCGAACCTGACGCACATAATTAAGGAGGTCCTTGACAGCTATAATTTATCGCTCCAGCAAATTTACACGATCACTATCGATAATGGAGCAAATATGGTTAGGGCCAGCGAGCTTCTGGATGAACAATGTAGGGCGGATTTGGACAATGACGATTCTGACGGCGATGCAGCTTGTGAGTGTATACCGGAAGGTACGAATATTTTGGATAACGTTGATGAGATAGACGAGGGAATAATAACTGTTCGGTGTGCTGCGCATACTTTAAACCTTGTCGTCAACGATTTTTTCAAAGAAGTCAAGAAGTAAAAAATTGCGTACGGCTACAATAATTAATCTTTTACGCCTAGAAAATTAAAAAATAACCATTTTTAGACTGCGCCACTCGATGGAATTCCACGTTTCAAATGTGCGAACGATTACTAATACTAAAAGAGTTCTGTGTAAAGAGTAATTTAAAAGAATTGAAATTAAAATCATCTGAATGGAAGACCGTGGAAAATATTTGCAGTTTACTTCTACCAATTTATAAAACTTCATTGAAATTGCAAGATGCTAAGTTGTTGTCAAGCGACTTTTTTATGCATGGTTCTCCTGCAAATCTAATCTAAAAAAGACAACTGCACAACATTCATCAATTCTGGCTAAATGTCTTGAAAAGAGGTCGGCAATCTTAAATGTAATTCGCGTTATAACTGGAGTATATTTAGAACCCCGCTATCAAGCGCTACTTAGTTGTGAGCAAAAACAGGCTGCAAGACACCATATAAGCCAGTTAAACAGCCGATTGCAATCTTTTGACGAAAGTCTCAACGTTTCAGCAGTAAATGATTCTACTTCAGATTGTGAGGAGGAGACTTTTATGAAAAGCGTTATGGGAGCCCAAGCCACAACAAAAAAATTCGTTTCTACATTCAATAAATCTTTTGAAGAAATTCCTCGAATGCATCCCCATGCAGACGTTTTACAGTTTTGGGAAAATTACAGCAAAACAGATTTGAAAAAAGTTGAAATGGTTGTTTTGGCGGTTCCAGCAACTCAAACTTCTGTAGAGAGAGCATTTTTCGGATAAAAGGGCGTCAATTGTTGAAAACCTCCTGGAGGATATTATGCTAATAAACTTAAATTGAATATGATTTATAAATGATTTATATGTATAAAACATGGTTTGAACTAAGTTAAATTTAAATACCTTTGAGATGCAAGGAATGCAGTAAAAAAAATGATATATTATTATTAAACATTTTTATTATTATTTTTATTTCTTTAAACATGGTTTGAATTGAGTTAAATTTAAATTCCTTTGAAATGCAACGAATGCAGTAAAATAAAATGATTTAATTGAATAAAACATGGATGCTCTTTATCTTTTCATTTATTTTACTCTACGAACCCGGGTTTGGAACCGAACCCGAGGTTCCAAAATATTTAAAATCCGGTTATGGAACCTCTGCGAATTTTCAACATAGGGTTCGGAACCAGAACCGAACCCTGGCCGTTTTTTCAGGGGTTTGCAGCTCTGGTTTTTATCATTTTGGAGCCTCTGATAGCGCTGTACTTCTTCTTCCTATTTTTTGGTAATGCTGCCACCAATTTTTTTAATTTCAGTTGAATTTTCAAAATTGGCGCTGTTTACGAAAAACAGCTGATTCATGAGAGTGGCAAATCACATTTTAGGTTCTTGATCACACTATTTCAGTCAAGTTCCACACAACCGAAATAAAGAGCAGATTCCTGTTAGTTATTTTCCGCAGTGCTGGATACAGGCCTTAACAGACGATTTTGACCATACTACAATTAAAAAAGTTACAATCCACGAACTTAATCAAGGAATTGATAGGGATGTTGTGTTAAAGTTCCGACAGTCCGATAATTTTATAGTTCCTAAGAAACTGAATATACTTTCCTAGCAACGTTTTACGGTGAAAAAAACGCAATGATGTTGTAGCAATTTTAGAAAATTGTAAGGTCCTGACATAGATATGTATGTAGTATAAAGTCACTGTATAATAAAAGGTATTGGTTTGCAATCCTAAGTAAGAGGTTTGTTTTTAAATAATTCATTTTTGAATATTTTAATGCTATATGTTTGTTTTTTATTTTCTTTTTTAGCCACTTTTAGCTTATATTATTTCTTAAAGCCTGGAACCGCTGCTCTCAACTACTCCTATTATTGACATTGCTCCGATATTTATTTTTTGACAACCAGCACTAGCTAGACTGTCAAGCGAAAAGACGATTTTTCAGAAACTATTAGAGCTAGAATCAACCAAAAATAAAACTAAAACATGTCAAAGCGGTCGGTCTCCATGATAAGTATATGGAGAGCGGTGCTAGGTCTGCTTTGCTCGCCCTCATTGCTTTTGTTGTTCGACTGTTCCCAAATTTAAAAAGCGTACCCAATGCTTTTGCTTTAATTCCGTAAACCGGATGGGAGCAGATAGGATGCTGATTATACTACTCGACAAAATTCAACTTTTTTTTCCGCTGTCGCCCAAAATTACTTTTTCTGATAGATTTGGAGACTTAAATTTATTTTAAAGAATTATGTTTTTTTTTCAGTTTGGTTTTTTTTAAAGAATTTTTTAAAAACTTGGTATTTTTCATAGGTAGGGTTTCTATTTTTCACATAACGTTTGACTGTTTGACCAAAACTTCATATGTCATTTGGCACCATCCTAAATGCCATTTTACCGTTAAAAACTGTAACAAACACAGATTTTTTGTATTTTTGAAGGAAAAAAACATTTACACGTCGGCTAACGGAATTTATCGGCGAAATTCGGCATTTTGGTCAAACGGCTGCAGCTTGTCCCTTTATCCATCGATTTTTATAAGCGATACCTTAAACGAGCCTAATTAATGTGTCTATCTGAAAATAAAAATGTTAGCAAAAAAATATTTTTCGAAAATAAATTCGATTTTTCCTGAGTCTTCAAAGTCAAAATTTCAGGACAAAATACTGAAAAAATTATTAAATTTGAATTTGAAAGCTTAATATCTTCTAGACGTTAAGTTGCAGCTACAAAGTGTCTGGGTCGAATTTATAGCTGCATTTGTCAGCTTTTCATAACTGCAAATTCAAAACCAATATAAGCAAACTTAAGTTATGTAAAAAATAGAATCACTACCTCTGAAAAAACACAACCAAATTTTTTAAAAATTCCAAAAAAAAAACTAAACCTAAAAAAAACATTCTTTAAAAATTTTTAAACATCCAAATCTATCAGAAAAAGTCATTTTGGGCAGCAGCGGAAAAGTCGTGTCTACTAGTGTAAATTACGGAAGGCAATATATTAGATATGTACCTAAAAATACTTCAGTGGCGTTACATAATCAGACCAATTTTAATTATTGTGCAAGTATAAAAAAAGTATAAGCTTACAATGAAAAGTGCTCCTCCCATATTGGATTTAGTGTAGCGGGTTTAACAGATGAGTTGTAACGATGAGAGTTCTTTGATTCCAAGTACAAAGTAACAAACGGATCAGATAATCCGTTTGAATCCTTTGACAGTAAATTCTCGGCCTTTATAATTTCTATATTAAGTCTAACATTTGGCGGTTCTTTCCGCATAGCGACATTGGAAATTTCCAAATGCGTCGAGTTCGGTATTTTGAATGCGTCTTGTACAAATCCAACAAGACTTTCTACGCGTCGTTCATTATTTTCGCATCCAATATTGTTGTAAATTTCAAATAAAATTTCTTCATACAAATCTTCGACCTGCAAGAAAATTGTTTCATTAACGAATAATATATTATGGTTTATGAATTTACAAAAATAGCTCCTAACTAATAAAACAATTAAATTTGATGGAGTTATTAATGTATAAATGGGATTATTATTATTAATGGTATGGCACTACTTCGTGCTTCTGAAACAAAAGTTCAAAGAGAGGCAGTTCGTGAAACAGTTAGATTAGAAAAGAGAAATCATAGATCTAATTGCAGAGATAGTCTTCGAAGTGCATGAGGAAATACTTCAAATGAAGATTTTAACCGAGCAGCGTTTCTATACGATTATAGAATTGAATACAGCTCGCAATCTTTCTGTTTCATTAGTCTAATAGACGTAGTTTTCGAGCATTTTGCGGCATTGAAGTTTTCTAGAGAAACGCCTGGATTGTGTTGCTTTATAGGCATTCTACACCTGGTGCGTTACCTATCGATATCGGAGAAGACGCAGAGAAGCAAGTTTGCAGTTTACACTACAGCATCTTTGCGTCTTGGAAGAAGAAGACAAATTTTGTAAATAATGTAAATAATGTTCGAAAATCAACAAAATATGTCGGAAATAAAGTTGATTCTTTTAACTGCGGTGGCGCAAAGTGAGGAGAACCTTTTGCAGTACATGGAAGCGGCTGAGTTATAATCAGAAAAGTTGCAACTGCAACGTCCTCCATGCGTTTGGACTCTTGTAGGTAAAGAGCAGATAATGTTCTCTCTTTTCAATTAAATAATGTATTCTTCATTGCAATAGCGACGATATGGTTCCTTTTGGGAGAAAGATGCTGTGGAGAACTCCGAAGCCTTTTTTAAGGAACATTTTTGCATGGAAAGGACTACTTCAACATTCTCGACTGGACTCGACTGTTGCCCAATCTTCTTTTCGACTGACAATTCCTCTGGAGAAGAGAATAGCCATAGCATAGCCCTTTATTGCCTAGGGTCGCCTGCGGAATATCGCACGGGATTCTATTTGGTGTGTCAAGGGCTTTTGTCTGCCTCATATTGCTTAACTTGCTGACAAGTATCTGCAAGCAGACTTTCTTACCCTGAGCAGATCACGGAAACAGTGAAAGAATTCAAACACATGGAATTTACAGCAAAAAATTTGAAATCAACTAAATTGTTGAAATGTTTTTTTTAAGAATAAAATTAGTTTAAACAATTTGTTCTAAGCATTACATGTATTTTTGCCCCTTTTTACTCAGTTAAAAATTTTACGCGACAAAATTTAAATTTGAATCTGCTGCTTTTTGTTGTTATTAGTGGTGATAGTTCCGCTGATTAGGCAGAAAGGTAGGAAAATTGCTGTTATGCGCACAGAAATACCAAAACGCAGTTGCGTCGGAAAACGACGCAACTATTTGCCACCACTAAGGCCCTATGCTAATCCTATGTAAAAAAAAACTACGTTTGTGTTGTGGGAAGACGCAAAGAATCAAGACGCAGCCTCAAGGTAAACGGCACCTTAATGGCATAATGAAATTTCCATTTATGGTTCCCGTGCCACTGCATTGCTTGCATCTTGGCGAGACACTAGAATCACGACATTTTTTATCGATCACTGAAAAATACGATGGATGGGTTAAATAACTTCATTTGGAGCGGAAGTTCCATAAGAATACGGATTTAATCCAACGTTCAAGATAATTTATATTAAAAAGTATTAATGACTTTGCACTCGACTTACAGACCTCACAACAACCACTAGAAGATGCACAACTAAAATCTTACAAATATAACTTATGGGAAACTTGATCGGCGTCAAGAGACCAACACAGATATGTATAGAGCAATTCTTAAAAATGTACATCAACTGTTTCATGAAAATCATGCATTGGTCAGTCTACTGCTGATGTTTTGGCAAGGATACGATAGATATCACTTCAATATCAAGATTTTTCATCATTAAATCAATGCCGAATTTAAAAAAAAATCGTTTTTTTTCAGAGATAGTGCTTCCATTTTTCACACAACCTTAGTTTCTTATAACTGTATGTTTGCAACGATCGGATTTATAGCTGCATTTGTCAGCTTTTCAAAATTGCAAAGTTTAATACAACCAGTCATAATAAACTTAAGCTATGTGAAACATTAAAGCACTACCTCTGAAAAAATAACAGATTAAAAAAGAAAATTGGTTTAGCCATAAAAAAAACATAATTCTTTAAAAAAAATTAAATTTCTAAATCTGTCAGACAGCGGATATTTCGTGTTGACTAGTGTTAGTTGTGTTAGAACTTTGTTCTAATTAATTTGTTGTTGGAAACATTTTTATTTACTTTGGATACTATCTAACCGGCTAAAAGATAAGTAAATACATAATCTATGATATATGTACAGTCATAACTGCATGTTTACTTACAGTCATTGAGTGACAAACGACCTTTGCGTGAGAATCAAGTAAATGCTTGTGCACGCCACGCAAGTGCTGACTTGATATGCTGCCATTTCTATTTAAAATGCACATTCGTTTTTCATGTGGGTCTTTTAATGATTGCGTTGACGCGATTTTCCTTATATGTTTTTTTTCTTTGTAATCATGTGGAAACGATAAGGAACTCATTTTTTAACTGCGGGTGGAATTTATGGATACACATTGGAAAATAAGTATTTTTTGGACTAAGGTAACAATCAACGCGCTTAAATATAATTTAAAACATTAAAATCACCACTTTCTTTCAATCAACATGCAATATATAAAAAAAGATTGCGTACACAAGTACAATAGCGTCCAACGGTCTCAAAAGTATTCGCCAGATCCGAAATATCTTGACGTTGACCATGAGAAACAAATGAGAACGCTTTAATGAACATTTCGACCGTGAGACACCCAGCACTTTGCTTATGTACATATAATATTATTTATAAACAAAAAATATAAGTAAATTATCTATTTGCAAAAGACATTTAATTATTTTACATATTTTGATAATAAGTTTACAAAAAGTAAAACTATTATCTTATTAAAAATATATTTATCAATCGTGGATCGGTATAAACAAAACAATATACATACATATACCATAGAAATCTATGCAACTGGATTATCTGGATCGTCCTGGAAGGTCGAATGTACGGAAAAGTGTAAACTTAACCTTGTTTTTAAGGAGCTATAGCACAAAAATTACAAATGAAAACAGCCTTGAAACCTTGAAAAACGTTTCCTTCTTGCTGTTACATAAATAAATTTGTATCAGCACAATATACTCTTGTATTCTGCAAGTACTGGGTATACAAAGTATACCCTCGATACAATTATATATTTTTGGATGTACACACATATATACATATGTATACAATGTGGAAACAATTTCGAATCGAAAGTGGAAAAATTTTTCATTTTGGAAGGTAAAGGAGGAACAGGTTCAATTTTGTGTTTATAAGGCATACATATGTCTGCATGTACATTATAAATTGTACATACATATGTTTTTTACGTACACACATGTTAATTTCAATGTTTGTCTATCCTGATTGCATGTACAAATGTAGGTATGTACATACATACATACAAATTTATTTATAGTTATAGAGCAATGATACACATCTTTGTTTATTATTATTATTATTCCACTTCTTCGGAAATGTCTTTGTTTCTTTAGGTTGAAAAAACTTCGAGAGCACCGAAATCTACAAAGAAAAATTGGTAATATATATATGTATGTACCTGGTAATCATATTTGTATACCCTTACATTCTCGTACAACAGTATTCCAGTTTGTAGATTTTGAACAGATGTTTGCAATTCATAGAAGAAAGAACCATCTTCATCAACATTTTTACATCGTAAGACATCAAAGGCTGGGCACTCCATTTATAAAAATTTATAGTCGAACCCCCCCCGAAAAAATTTTCTGCGTTCGCCCCTGGCAGTGTCGGTAAAAGTACTTTCGAGCCAAGTCCATTCAATCCTACAATACCCGGTACTCAGTCAGAATATATATGATCTTATGATTTAAACTGGCAAAAAGGAATTACTACATTTTTGCCAAAAAAATTTCAAAAAGTTAAGTTGACCCATTCTGCAAATTTGTATATATCTGTTGAAAATTCCGTTTTGGCTGCTACAAATTTAACCACCGCCTCGAGCACTGTTGCGGTAGAGAATTTACCGACATGGAGAAGGTTTTTGCAGCTATGATTCATTCAATTGCTTACATATCGGAACAACACCCGGATCGCCGTTATTTGTATTTGTTACGGCTCTCCTTCTTCTTTCTGGCTATAACGAAATCATTACTCTCCGAATAAGATGGGAGGCCAGCAGTTGGTTTCTGGATAATGACCGCAGCAGAGGTAGCGACCAGAGCTTCGTAAATATTACGTCAGTCGACGACTTATCATCGTACCTAGGAGCATGCGGTTTCACCCCCTTATCAGAGTTAGCAGCTTGGAAGTTAGACTTAAAATTCAGATTAAGGCTTGAAATCTAAAGAATTTTTTCGCTAAGTTCGTCTAATTTCAAATGCGAGATATTTGCAACACAATGATAACACTGCCAAAACAAATTAATCTCTTCAATTAATGCACGTCAAATAAATTTACAGCAGCAACATGATTAAAGGTACGAAGCAGCGCAGATGGTCGATGGCTGTGAGATCTAGCTGACTGCCTTTTTTTAATGTAAATAGCCCAATTTTTCAAAGGATCTTTACAGCCCGTTTAGAATGCCGTTTCATAAAAATTTATGATTAATTTAAAACTTATTTGTGAAAATTAAATGACTTTAA
This sequence comes from Drosophila affinis, assembly GCA_037356375.1. Taxonomy (NCBI): domain Eukaryota; kingdom Metazoa; phylum Arthropoda; class Insecta; order Diptera; family Drosophilidae; genus Drosophila; species Drosophila affinis. The sequence goes on from JAZHFB010000003.1 coordinate 23,673,400, forward strand.
AGATTAAAATTGATTTGTTTTTTTCCAAACAATTGCTTCTGTTTATTTACTCATTTTGTCACTTTATTTCATGGGATCAACTTTCTTCGGCCATAACGGGCAATCCTTGCCGCACCAGTTCTGACTCGAATTTGTTCGTAATTTTCTTAGGTTCCGTTCTTTGAAAATTTTCTTCAGTAGGAAAATGGAACGAAATTTACAGGACTATGAAAAGTACTGCTGATTGTGGTGCTAACTCTGCTCTTTCATCACATTTGCTTACTGATTCACAGACTATCAAAAATTAATCTTGCCAGCATTGAAAACCATCTCAAATCAGTTTCACAGTTGCAAATCTCGTGCAAAGTCGCTGATTTTGCTATCATTTTGCTGGATTTGTTGCAACTCGGACTGGGATACCCACCGAAGCGTGACTTCTACCTCTGACGGACACGGGGAGGAGCTATCCTGTCTGCTTGTCGCCAGTCGAGACCACTCTGATGTGCCAGGCCCTGTCAGTTGTAAAATGATCTGCATGGTTGAAGTCGATACGGACTCGGAACTGAAGTGGCCCAAAGTATTCAAGGGAGGAAAGTGAAAACAAGTTAACGTACCTCTCGTGGAATCTTTTCTTGTGGATGCAGAAAGACCCTGCAGCTCCCGTGCCTACTGTTCGGTCAAACTGTTGCTAGTTGTTACCGTCTTATTGAATCGATTCGTTTGTACTAAATCATTATCAATTGAATTTGAACTAAGAAAGAATTACTTGAATGATCCTCACATTATAGACAATGGGCGCGTTCACCAGCACAAGTGGACCAGCGATTATTGATCTTTCTGATACAATCTTTGCATAAATTTAGGAATCACATGTCACTACAAACACTCTCCTAAATCGAGGGGAACGTTGTGAGCCGCGGCTCTACTTTATACCCGGTACTCTGTCAGTATATACAGTGGCTCAAAGCTGAAACAGTGAAACAAGCTGCAGTGTCAAATAAAAAGTTTAAGGTGGTACAGATTTTAAACTAGAGGAAAAACAAAAAATGTTGAAACGCCAGTTTGCTTCCAGAAACTAGGAATCCGACTTGTTTTCCGGTTCTACCAGGATAATGACTCGAAACATTCGTCCGGAATAGTGCAGTCCTGGCTTATCTGGAACTGCCCCCACTTGATGATTCCCCCAGCCCAGTCTCCAGACTTAAATGTTATTCAAAATTTGTGGACTGCGCTGGTGAAAAACACCCAGAAACACAGGATTTCTAGCAAAAAGGACCTTAAAAAAGCTTTGCTGGAGGAATGGAACAAAATAAGCTCAGAAACCACTCGGAAGCTGGTCTCTTTCATGAATAGTAGGTTAAAAGCCGTAATAAAGGTTAGAGGATTACATACTAAGTATTAAAATACCTGTTTTACCTTTTATTCGACTAATATTAAACTAGTTTGTGGCTGCATAGTTTCAGCTTTGACCTGTATTTAAGATATATTTTAAGTTTTTATTTTATTTTTAAAACTGAGCAATATTTATTCAGCAAATAAAGTTCCTTTTTTAATATGATATGATAAAACATACAACAAACTGGCGTTTAAACATTTTTTGTTTTTCCTCTAGTTTAATATCTGTACCACCTTAAGCTTTTTATTTGACACTGCATAGTTTCAGCTTTGAGCCACTGTACACACAAATGTGCGATTTATGTAATTTATAAAATATATTTTATATATTATATGTTCAAAAAACGGTTTTATTGAATTTTTGGCAAAAAAAAACTTTCAAAACATTAAATCAAACTTTTTGGGAGATTATTTTAATATTAGATGTTATCTGTTTCCATTTTTGCTTGCATGTTTTATGTTTTTTACAACTACCTTCTTCATTTATCCATCTACATAGATATATAGACATACGGCTTGTGTGTGTGCGAGAGAGAGAAGGAATGAACAAGCGCTTGGAAGACGTTGCGAATCAGGCGACCACCGATCTTTTTGCCCGTTTTTTTTCAGCCGTACCCATACGGTTTATTGGGGTCGAACGGCATTTTCAGTCCTTTGTTGAATGAAAGCTCGTTCCTTCATGATAGCTAAGCCGGTGTTTTCACCGGGTCCTGACGGCGTTCCCAGCTGTGTACTCAGGTACTGTGCTTGGGCCGTTGCTTAAACTATTCTGTAGTATGCACATATATCGAGGGTACACTGTACCCAGTAACAAATCAACAGCCATACTTTATTGCATAAATACAAACCCATCAGCGACACTTTGTCGCTGACATAAACAATCTCTAAAGAGCCCAACACATTCCCAGTGCAACGTAATGTAGCGCACTTGAATGTAGCGCACTTGAATAGCGCACTTGAATGTAGCGGGCAACGGCCAGAACCTAGTCAGCATAAATGCAGGGTTCTGACCGTATATACATAATATACTATGTGCATGCGCCTCTCCGTTCTTCAGTAACGTTTCCGTTGCTTAATATATAAACACACATACATATACTTATGTATGCCGCTGCTCCGCTGCTGGCTTCGCCAGCGTAGCAATGGGCAGCGTTAGGCTAAGCTAATCCATAAGAGAAGTGTAAGAATCATTATTGAAATATACTTGACTCGGACCAGACGTGTTGGATTCACAAAGCAAACCTTGTAAACTTCCTTAAACCTTTCTACACGGCGACCGTGACATAGTGTCACAAGGACTGGACACTTGGACTAGAACAAGGATTGGAGGAACATCCTGGACCTTTTACATCCTGATGTGACATGGTCCTGTAGGACCCGAGGAACCAAATCAATACGAATCAATACTGAGTGAGTACAGGGAAAGCTCTAGGGCAAAAGACCAGACGCAGTGTCCCCCTCCGTATGACACTGCAGATAAGTATTCAGATGAACTTAACGAAATAGAGCGAGCCCTGTCCCTCAGATAAATATAAAACAAAAAGAAAAAAAAACTAACTACCACTCGTCGTCCAGCCCGAGGAATTGGATGCCGCCGATGAGGCATTGGCTCATCCCTTCGATGCCTTGCCCAAGGGCACCTTCAACTTTGACGACTTCAAGCGCGTCTACTCTAACGAGGAGGAGGCCAAGTCCATCCCGTACTTCTTCGAGAAGTTCGACGCCGAGAACTACTCGATCTGGTTCGGAGAATGCAAATACAGCGAGGAGCTGTCCAAGGTGTTCATGTCGTGCAATCTCATCACTGGCATATTCCAGCGCCTCGACAAGATGCGCAAGCAGGCCTTCGCCTCCGTGTGCCTCTTCGGTGAAGACAACAACAACATCGGAAGAAGCGACAACTGACCAGCAAGCGTGAGGGGCAGGCAGCCTCTTACGCCTACGATGGAGCATCAGCGAGCCAACCGGCGACGACCAGCTGATGCAGACGAGCATGATGACAGCAGAAAATTTTTTTTTGATAAAATTATTAAAATAAGATACATAGGATATAAGAAAACCATTGTACAATTAAGCGGAACTCTTTCTGCCTGATAGCGGTGTAGCCTGTAAAGCTATACGAACAAATAGGTAGGAAACTGTAAAAGAATATTCAAATATCAATCCATAATATATGGGAAATAATCGTATAAGTAAATTTGAAAATATACGATACACCCAAAATGGGGCTAATCGAAAATAATATATAATATATACCTATTATGTATAATAATATATACATATCTATTTTCGCACATGTTAGGTATTGCCAGAAATTACTTACAACCCCCTTCACTAAACAAAAAAAAAGGAGATCATACCTAATATGTGGAAAATATAATATAGAAAACAAATATAGAAAATAAATTGTATGAAATGTCCTGCCCGCAGAATAAATGTTACTTTTTTTTACAATGAAGAAATTCCTCGTAAAATTTTTAACAGTTTGAACATATTATGGCTACTACTTCTGGAATTCCATCTCCAAAATAGGCCCTCTAGAGCAGGGGTCGGCACGCAATACACTCACATGTTTTGTGCGTTTGTGTGCGAAGGCAAGAGACACGAAGCAACACGAAGGCAAAACGTTTCTTGCTTTGCACTGAAAGAAATGAATCCAGATAAAAAAAAATATTTTGCGCCAAACAAAAGAAAAAACGAGGGGGAACGATCCGACCTGATCAAGATTCGGCAATCTGGTAGATATGGTAATTTTCCATGATTCTGCGTTTTTGGTTTTCTCTTATCTTAAAAATTGTGGATTCCACAGATTTTGGTCCTTTGTGGGGGCGGAAGGGGGCGTGTCAAAATTTTGAAATACACTTGTACTGAAGTGATATCACAGGAGCTTGGATAGAAAGTTTGGTTGCTCTAGCTTTAGTAGTATCTGAGATATAGGCGCAAATGAAGACGGACGGACGGACAGACGTGGCACGCTCAGCCCCTACAAGTCCCTTGAACCCAGAATGCTTAATGTCATAGTGCCTCTCAATAAAAAATAGTGCGCATCGACTTGCAACATAATTGCAAATCAAACATTGAGCCCCGCCATCCATATTTTCTACAAAGAAAAAATCATCTTCCCACATTACATGAAACATTTTTGTCAGTGTACAATTCAAAGTTGCGCAGTGTGGTCTTCACCAATTGACTTCTGAACGCAAACTGATTCATCCCTGTTCTCGCAACGCTGACGTACAGAATACCGAAGCAGCTTTTGCATATGCCCGAACACACACGACGCATTTTCTCTGCCGCCGCGGGACCCGAGCAGTAAGGCCGACGCTACTCGAAGTTTTTACGCTATGCGTGTGCCGACTGCGCTGCCCAGCGGCCTTTTTGCTATGCACACGGGATACGACGGCGCCGACCCCTGCTCTAGAGCCTGTGGTATCAGGCTTGAGGCTAACGAAAATATTAAGAGATTCAAAATTCCAATATTTCCCGGTTTTGGGTTTAATTATGTCATGTGTTTTCTATCTTCGTAATGTGTTTTATGTACGTTGATGTTTTCGGATTATTATGATTATTAATAAAAATCCTTTGCTTTCATTAATTCTTGCTACTGCTACTTCTTGTCATTTTGACAAAGGCGTCCTTCGTTTTCAACATTTTTGTTTCCGACCTAATTTGCGTATGGCCAATTTTGTTGGAGAAGTATGAAGGGCTTTAGGCTACGTTAAGAAAATCAACATTCGTCTGAACCATTGTTATTTCGGTTATAGCTGGTTACTAGGCAATCTGTTTTTGTTTATTATGCATTGCATAAATTGCATAAATTGCTAGTGCAGGCATAGCAGACATAAAAATAATTATTATCTTTGACAGGGACGAAACTCGTCCTATGTCTATGTTCGATTTTTAAGTTTTTTACAATACTAGACCGAGTTGGTCTAAAGATTCATACATACATATACATATATGTATTCAAATATGGACGTCTATGTCCACGTTTTTCCGACATCGCTATTTTACACGGACACTGGCTTTCAAATTTATGAAATGATCCCAGTAAAGTTCAAAATAGATACATTCATCTAAAGATTCATCTAATGTCCCATATGTACGTCCATGTTCGACGTTTAAGTTTTTCAAGTTGTACTATACTGAGTTGGTGTAAAGATTCATCTAATCTATGTCCACGTTTTTCCTACATCAATTTACCGCTATTGTACACGAACACTGGCTTCCAGCAGCACTGGCTTCCATGGCTACATGCTCCACATGTACGTCCATGTTCAAGGCTTTTCATCATTAATTTAATGTTAATTTAATGCAGGGTTCTGACCGTATATACATAATATACTATGTGCATGCGCCTCTCCGTTCTTCAGCAACGTTTCCGTTGCTTAATATATAAACACACATACATATACTTATGTATGCCGCTGCTCCGCTGCTGGCTTCGCCAGCGTAGCAATGGGCAGCGTTAGGATAAGCTAATCCATAAGAGAAGTGTAAGAATCATTATTGAAATATACTTAACTCCGACCAGACGTGTCGGAGTCAAAAAGCAAACCTTGTGAACTTCCTTAAACCTTTCTACAATTCACCCTGTCCATACATTTTGCATCCTTCCACTCGATATGGAATGAGTCCTTTATAATTCTTCTACATAAGAAAGGTAGCAAGCCTGACGAAAAGAACTATATATGTAGGTATACTTAAGTAAAGCGTTCGACTTTGTAAACCATTCCTTCCTAGCACAAAAACTTGACCTTCTAGGGTTCCCGCCCAATCTTCTGAGATGGATCTCTAGCTACCTTTGTTCTAGGTCTCAAAGAGTCATTTATAAAAACTCCCTGTCCTCACCAAATATGGTGACTTCGGGCATACCACAGGGCAGCCATCTAGGCCCCTTACTCTTTACACTCTATATAAATGACCTGCCTTCCGTATTAACATACTCTCGAGTACTTACGTATGCGGATGATGATAAGCTCTGTGTCCAGTATAAGGACATTTCTATTCAATCCAGGTTGCAATCTGATCTCAATAGATTTCAGTCATGGTGTTGTGTGAATTTATTGAACCTTTATGCTTCGAAATGTAAAGTAATGACTTTCTTCGCTCCAGCGCCTTTCTGCTTCTTTACACCCTTTGTGGTGGTTCTCTTGAGAGAATAATAATAAATAACAAAGACTCTCGACACCTAACCTGTTGAGCCGCAGAAGCTTCACTAGAAAATATATACCGTTGTTCCTGCCACTTTGTTGATCGAATTATTCCTTGCATGAACCGTTTAGGGCCCTATGCTCGGAGTGTAAATCCCTTACCGTATTATATTCACTACTTACTCCCTTCCTAGTCTTAGATTACTGATACTCTCATATCTCTCGCCATTAGAAATTGCTTAGTTTTTAAGTTAGATTAGTTATACTTTTCCTCGAACACTAACTTAACACATAAAGCACGAAGCTTTATAAACAATTGGGTGCTCACAGTGAAACTCACAAATTCACCGTTTTTCACATTTAAAGATAATGCGCTCATTATTTTAGCAATTTCAATAAAAATGATCTCTTCTTATTCAATTGTTTACATTTGCAGGCAGAACAGCTGAAAAATGATTCAGAAATGATGCGGTTTATAGCCTTTTTTCACTACCGCATCATTGTCGAAGGTGCGAAAAAATGATGCAAGGCGTTTACACTTAGGCCGCATCATTTCCGCATAATTTTGTCAGCTATTGTTGGCTCCACCGAACAAAAATTACGTGCTGCTGACTTTACTTTTCAAGTCACTTTTAAAGTTGGAATCAGCACGTCCCAAAAGACCTTGCAAGTCTTTGTGTTACCATTTTGTTGCTCGCAATCCGACTTATTTTAATTGAAATGTTCAGGATTGGTTTGGCCGCTCAATTTTAAATTGAATTTATTGTTTGATTCGACAAAAATACCCCGATAACGTGACGAAGCCCCGAATAATTTCAGTTTTCAGTATTTTGTAAAAATACTTGTCAGAATACGGTAACACTTACGAATAATGCGCCGAATGTTGTATCATGCGGCCGCATCATTGTCTTCTTCTGTCTACAGGGCTCTTATGAGCATCCGTGATGCGCCCTAATGTAAAAAGGGTATTTCTGTAAACGCCTCGCCTCATTTTTCCGCACCTGCGAAAATTATGCTGTTAAGCTACTGAGCTTCTTCAGCAGCGTATTTTCAAGAAAATTTAATTATAACACCATTGGGGCGATTTCAATGTATATATATTCGTGTATGTTTGATTTATTTTCTTGTACTTGTAATGCGAGAGATGCACAAAAAAATTAACAAAACGACTGTTGAGGCAATTACGTTGCCTATAGTATTAGTATTAGTAAACTGTTAAAATGCTGAAATCTTATGTTGAGAGTTTATGCATATGCAGAGACAATATATCTCTTATACGAACGAAGCATATGCTCATGAAGAGGGCGACGCTGCCAGAATAAAACACTTATAATTTGAAGTCGAAACAGCGCATAAGGTTTTTCTGTCGGTCTGTCCGGTTCCCGTGTCCACATAAATTCGAGTGTACATTTGGATCTCGTACTGGAAAGAAAATGGATTGGATCATACTTGGCGCTTTGTTGGATATCTACATTGGATATCATCCCTCGCTCGTTGTTGTTGCTGTTCCTGCTCTTGTCATTGGACCGCTGGATCGTCGCATCGCTAACTCTTGGTGCTGATCGTTTGCATTCCTGGTTGGTATGGACATGTATCGTTGTTCAAATTACCCTCAACAAATGCTACAGGTAAATTAAAGTGCCCAATAGAATTACCAAAACGGTAACGGCCTGTTAATAAAGTATGGAACAAAGTGAAAAGGCCCGTTGTATGTATGCATATATATATATATATATACCTTCATACATACTTTGTATATGTATATATTCAATTTATATTGGCTAACTTGAGTGATCACTATACTTGTGGTCAACGACACCTCAAAGAGGAGCCGACAAGCAAAGAAGAAACGGCAATAGTTTCGCGCGCAAGCTCTGACAGCTGCGCATTATTCCCCCCCCTCGCCCGTCGTTGTCACAGATTTTCGATTCTGCTTTGGACGAACGGTTTATGCTAACACTCGTTTTATGCATAGTTCTGTGCTCTCCCGTTCTCTCGCTCTCGTAACGGACAGTAAAGCCGATCATAGCAACGTATTGCATCGCATAGCAGAGCATAGCGAACAGAGCCGAGCCCTTTTATGCTTGTTGAGGCTATTTCGTTTCGCTCTCTCTATCTCTCGGCAATAAGCCACAGCATAGCAGCATGAGAGCTAAGTCTAAGAAACTGTTCCCATCACAGCGTCCGTTCTCATCTTTGGGGAGAACAGTTGACTTGAATGATTTTCATAGACTTGAGTGATTTTTCGCATTCGGTCGTCACACTCAATCCAGCAGCTTGTCCCATCGCATCAGCTGTTCTAATCGTTGAGTTCAACAGAGCCTAATAAAGGTTGAGTGATTTTTGAGTGGAATCTAGTGCTTAAAATGACTGGAAACGTCGTGGTGGTTCCGGTAGTAATACTTCTATCGTAGAAGAAGACGATTCAGGTGTGCATCTAAGAAAGTTGAACGCAGTCCAACGGGGTATTGACAGAACTGCGAAAGCAGTAAAAAACAACAATATCTCGTCCAATCAATTCGAGCTGGAATGCCGCTCAAATATTTTAGATGGATTAAAAGATCGCGCATTCTCTTTGCAATTGCAAATCGATGATATAGATCCAGATTTAGCATCTCGTTCCGAGCTCGAAGAATTGTGCGTGTCAACTAAAACGTTGTTAATGGCTATCAAAAGACTAAATCCGCTTACTCGTTTGAACGACTCAGTTCTAAATACCACCATGTCACATACAAGGAACCTGCCCAAGATGAAATGGCCCAAGTTTGATGGGAATTATTCTGAATTCAAATATGTCATTGGTTTGTTTTCAAGCATTATTGACAGTGACATGTCTTTAAGTAACATCGAAAAGTTCAACTATCTCTTGAATTGTGTAGCGAACGAAGCATTAGGCAGTGTTAAGGCTTTCCTGGTGACAGATCAAAACTATTGCAAGGCTCTCGAGGCGCTAAAGCAGATTTATGATAACGAAAGTCTCATGTTCCTTGATGGCGTAGCTAAACTGTTTGACTTACAGCCGATGCAGGCTTCGGCGGCAAGCGCATTACGGTCACTTTTTGACACGGATCTGCCATATACGAGTCGTTACTGTCAGTTTGGGATGACAAGGTTATTGCTCAGGCCCTGCTTATAACCTCGTTCTGTCGAAAGTTGACACAAAAACTCATTCAAGATGGAAGGAACATTTGGTTTACCAAAAGGTTCCGTCGTGGTCCGAATTTGTAGCAGCATTAAACAAGCGCTATCAGCATTTGTCGACTGAAGAATCCACTTCCAGACGGTTAAGGGGTCGTAAAGGCTCGTAAGAGACAAAAAATAAACAATCTATCCCAAGCACGCAAAGGCCAGGATACAAATTGTGCGTTTTGCAAATCAGCTGATCATGGCATTACGAATTGTTCGTCCTTTTCAGCGGCGTCTGTCAAGACTCGATTCAGATTTGCCAACGGATTTCCTTTTTGCATTAATTGCTTGCGAAAAAGGCATAGTGTCTCAGCCTTTAAGTCAATACAGTGCAAATATGCTCAAAGCCCCACAACATGTTAACTCGGAGACAAAGCCAACCGCCCGTGATGCGCTTGGGTCTCAGGGAGCCGTGGCAGCTGAAAGGTAGCTCCAGTCAGCGACAGCCAGCCAGAGTACTGCTGGATTCTGGCTCGCAAGTAAATTTTATTACCGAGCAGCTTGCTCGAAATTTACAATTAAAACGAATTCACAAAGATATAAACTTATTGGGAATCGGAAAGGCGAGCATATCTGCATACCAAGTGGTGCAAACAACAGTCTACTCTCGAATTCAACAATTCGAAATAGCCATAAAGTCGATTTCGTCGTACCATCCTGAGAAAGCCGTTCTGTCAGACTTGCTGACAATTCCTAACGATTTCCCACTGGTCGATCCAAGGTTCCATAAATCCCAAAGGGTGGATCTGCTGCTAGGAGCTGACGCATTCTTTGATATAGTAAAAGATGGCTAATTCAAACAACAAAACACGCTGACGTTGCAAAATACGGTCTTTGGGTGGGTGGTGCCTGGTCGCTGCAGATCCAACGGACCCCGAAGCAACGAAGCATGCTCCTCTACAAAACCTCGTCAAACGTTTCTGGGAGTTGGAAAATGTTCCAAATGCGTCTATAGAAAGACTGTATACCCCCGAAGAAACTATGTGTGAAAAATCGTTCGTTGACTCCATCACACGATTACCCTCCGGTCGATTGCAAGTTTCCTTGCCAATCAAGTCAAGCCCGACATCTCTCGGTTCGTCATTTGAGACAGCCAGAAGACGATTTTTGTCTTTAGAAAGGCGATTATGCCAAAAACCTGCCATGAAATCCATGTTTATGGAATTCATGGAGGAATATGTGTCGTTAGGCCATATGACGGCAGTAGAAAACTCAATTCCGGTAAAGCCGCATTGTTTCATACCGTATCAGTGCGTGGAACGACCTCAAAGTACAACCACTAAGCTCAGAGTGGTCTTTGATGCGTCGTGCAAAACTACGAGCCAAGTGGCGCTCAATGATTTGCTCATGGTTGGAGCAACCATCCAGCCGTGCCTATATGCCACGTTGCTGAGATTTCGCTGTCGCAAATACGCTCTTACAGCAGACATAACAAAGATGTACCGTCAAGTCCAAGTTGACGAGGCGCAGCGCCAATTCCAATTAATTATTTGGAGACGGACAAGTTCGGACCCGTTCAAAGTGTTCCGACTCAATACAGTGACGTATGGTACTGCCAGCGCACCATTTCTTGCTGTGCGGTGTTTGAAGTATCTGAGCGACACTCATGCAAATTCGCATCCAATTGGCGCGTCGGATTTTTATGTGGATGATCTCCTTACAGGAGCAGACACAAAATCCGAGCTAAGTATATTGCGTCAACAATTGGTTGAAATCCTAGAGCCATCATGATTTGTGCTGACTAAATGGGCTGCTAACTGTCAACTAGTCGATAGTCAGCAAGAAAATATGGTTATTTCGAATGGAGATCAGCCAGATTGTAAAACTCTTGGTCTGATATGGAACCCTCAGATTGACATTTTCAAATATAGTCTGAAGCCAATTGTCTCGTCCGAAACCACAACCAAGAGAGCAATATTATCTGTCATAGCCAGTCTTTTTGATCCCTTGGGCCTGCTATGTCCAGTAATTACAAATGCAAAGATATTCTTGCAGAAAATTTGGCTATTAAGCCTTGGTTGGGACGATCCCATTCCCTCGAATGTACATAAAAAGTGGGAATCGATGGCTTTAGATATGCAAAAATTCCATGATTTATAGGAGCCAGCGCACAGTGGTCGGCCTTGTATAGAGCAAGCGGCCAAATATACTTCTAGTGGAGATATCATTGTGAATGAAAATCACTATATGTTCCACGCAAATGAGGTTTATTTCAAATTTTTGCCACGCCCCCTACCGCCCTCGTAAATTGATAACAAAGTTTATAAAACTCTATAACTTGAGAACACCTTGAGCTATCTGAACCAAACTTGCATAGTATGTGTATGGTATGAATATATATACTGAAAAATCGAGTAATTTCTAGATTTTAAACAATTTTCAAACGACTAAAGTAAGACGCGGTTTTTTTTGTAAATCAATAGGGTTTTATTTGGCAAACGAATGCAGTGGCTTTGGGCGTACTTCGACAAGTGAAGCGCCGTCCCATTCCACTCTTTGCGCGACCCACCATCGGCCGCCCGCAACCCAATTCGCCGTCGGCAATCGTGCAGATCGGCTTGCGGGTCACCCGAAGATGGAGCGACTCTTTGGGCGTCCGCTCCTCTCTTAAACTACTCCAACATTCCGGCCCCGCTGAAGAGCTCCGGTCTTCAGCACGTTGGAAGTGGTGCCAGCTTGTGGACTGGCCGTTTAATGACGCCGGCTGGCGTTCGTACTTCGGCCACCCGCACCTTGCCGTCCTCTCCAGTTATTGCGCGCGTTACGCGCCCCGTTGTCCATCGTTGCGGGGGGGTGTTGTCGTCGTGCACCAGCACGACCGTTCCTTCGGCCAGATTGGCCTCGCCTCTGCTCCACTGGGCTCGCTGCTGCAGGCTGAGGAGGTAGTCGCTGGACCACTTGCGCCAAAAGCGCAGTTTGAGCTCCAACAACAGTCGCCACCGCTTCAAGTATCCGGGTGCGGGCTTGTTGTTGGGCTCTCCGGGCGTGGATCCGTGCGGCAGGCCCAGCAGAGGTTGGCCGATGAGCAAGTGCCCTGGTGTGATGGCCTCCCCGTCGTTCGGATCGCTGGTGTCCGCCACGAGGGGCCTCCACGAGGTGCGTGCTCAACTCGTCCGGCGTGAGGTTGGCGTCGCCTGCCCCTCGCACCAGCCTGTGTTTGGCCGCCTTGACTGCTGCTTCCCACAGCCCGCCGAAGTGCGGTGCTCTCGGAGGGATGAAGCACCAGGTCACGGCTCTCTCCGCTGCGTAGTCCTGCAGGCTCTCCTTGCTCCGGGTGAATGCCGCTTGGATCTCCCTCAGCACGTTGCTCGCTCCCAAGAAATTCGTCGCGTTGTCGCTGACCATCTTCTCCGGCAGTCCCCGTCTCCCAACGAACCTTTTAAATACATTTAGAAACGCGCCAGTTGAAAGGTCTGAGATAAGTTCTAGATGGACTGCCTTTGAGGCGAAACAAACAAAAACGGCAACGTACATTTTAACGGGTGGTCTACCTCTAATTCTATAGCTTACGTAGAATGGCCCACAGAAATCTACGCCAGATACTCTGAACGGCCGACCCTCACGAAGGCAAATTTCCCATTATTTGCCCCAACAACTTTGGCTTGTAGCGAAAACAGTGTACGCATCTTCTAACATGCGCTGTACACACGCTTCGGGCATTGATCACCCAAACTTGCTGCCTCAGCAATCCCACAAGAACCTTTGCACCAGCATGGTAGTGCCTAAGGTGCAAATGCCTGACCAAAAGGCTGACCAATTCAGATCCCTTTGGTAGCAACAGAGGGAGTTTGGCGTCGTATGCGATAGGGCCGTGTAGCAAGCGCCCTCCTACTCGAATTAACTTAAATTTAATGCCATTTTCATCAAACTCGTGGACAAAGGGATTTAATGACTGCAGCATCGGAGCTAATTCAGCCGATTTTTCCAATAACCTATACTCAGCGCTGTATGTTGTGCTTTGTACGACTGCGATCAGCTTTAAAAACGCAATGTTCCTTTCTGCCGCAGATACAAGATGCGAATCACCTCTAAGCTGCTTGAAACAGAATCGAAGCACGTAGGCCATTATGCGGACCAACTTAGAAAACCTCGATTGCCTGTTGATTAATTGCACAATGCAATTAGATTCAGCATCAGGTACCCCAAGCGCACATACCACTGCACTTTTCTTATCTTCAGAAGTTTTCACTTCTGACGCTATCTCGAACTGATGAAGTTGAGGCCATCGATCCTTTTCTGCCATTAAAAAGCTTGGCCCATTGAACCACAAGGAGCTCACAATGTCGTCAACATCTGTTCCCCTTGAAACCAAGTCTGCTGGATTAGCATCCGTTGGAACGTGACGCCATACGTCTTCGTCGTTGCACGTTCGTACGTATATACAGCAACCGTAGGCGTGACTGGATGCGCCAGCAAAGCCGTGAATTTGAACCCCTTTGTACAGCGTCAAACATACGTAGCGAGGGATTGAAATTTTGTGCAAATCCCGCAAGGTAGTGGTGAACTTATTCCACGCAGTGTGTAGGCTCATAGGAATAGCCTCATCCCAATCTACCTTTAGCCTCCATAAGTCCTGCAATAGCATTTTTGCCTTAGTGACAATTGGACACAACAAACCAAGAGGGTCAAACAAACGAGAGGCTATCGACAATATATTGCGTTTTGTTGGTTTCAGGGAGGCAAAACTATCCACGTCCAGATGGTACTTAAATACATCATCTTGAGGTGCCCAGCGCATTCCAAGCGTTTTGACTGAGCTTTGCTCATCAATCTTAATGCTGATTTCCTCATTCTTTCCAGATTGAGTCGGGCAATTGGAAGCCCACTTGGCCAATGGAAATCCTCCTGAATTCAAAATATCCCGAACCTGGCTGCAAATTGTGTCCAGTTCTTTTAAACTGTCTGCACCTGCCAGCATATCGTCGACATAAAAACAATTGCGAATCACTTCCGCACCAATGGGATGTGATTGTGCGAAACTATTTGCCAATTCGAACAAACAACGTACAGCCAAAAAGGGTGCTGACGCTGTACCGTATGTAACAGTATTCAACCTGTATGCCTCAATGTTTTGTGAAGGGTTTTCTCTCCACAAGACAAGTTGGAAGTCTCTGTCTTCCTCAGAAACATTTATCTGCCTGTACATTTTCGAAATGTCAGCAGTTACGGCGTATTTGTTCAACCGAAAGTTGACCAATGTTGAATACAACTCCCTCTGAATAGTTGGCCCCACCATTAGTGTTTCGTTCAGAGAAACTGCTGTTGATGTTTTGCTGGAAGCATCGAACACAACACGAAGTTTGGTTGAGGTACTCTCAGGTCTAAGAACGCATTGATGAGGAATATAATAATGCTGTTCTAGAGGAGCAGACTTCAGAATGGACATATGTCCCAAATCTTTCATGAAGTCATGGTACATAGTTTTGAGAGTTTCATCCTTTGACAGTTTGCGCTCAAGTTGCAAAAAACGCCATTCAGCATTTTGAAAGGACAGGCCAAGAACTTTAGGGTCGGTCTTAAAGGGAAGTTTAACTTGAAAGCGACCGGAAGACAATCGTTGTACCGTTTTTGCGAAGTACAACTCACAGGCCTGTTGTTCAGCTGTTTGGCGGACAGCCTTTGACTCAATTGGACATTGATCCAATTCCCAAAAACGGTTTACTAATGAGTCGAGAGAACAACTATACACTTGAGCTACCGAACTCTCATTACACTGTTGCCGAGGCGCCTGTCCAGTACATTTGCCTGCAACAATCCAACCGAGCAATGTTTTTTGCATAATGGGCAGCTCGGAATGTAATTTAATTTGCCCAACGCACAATAGCCCATAAAACATTTCAGCTCCCAAGAGAACATCCACCTTAACCGGCTTATGGAATTCGGGATCTGCCAATTGAATATTTTTTGGGATTTTCCAGCTCGATGTGGAAAGTGATTGCCCAGGCTGAGATGTGGAAATTGACTTTAGTACCCAACACTCAGCGGAAAATGTGTGGGAATTCAAACGAGAATGTATCGATGCACAAACCTTAGTTTTACTATCGGTGGTTGCACCACCCACCATAGCGATAGCAAGGGAAGCTGGCTCACGTTTAAGCCGAAGCCTCTGTGCTAGGCTCTCAGACATCACATTTATTTGAGAGCCACTATCGAGCAAAGCTCTTGCTGGATGCAACTGTCCGAATCTATCTTTGATATTTACAATCGCGGTAGCCAGAACGACTTGATCCGCATTGAGCACGTGACCTACGTATGCCTCCGACGTTGAGGCTTGAAGTGCCGATGCTTCACCTTGCACTGATGCAGTGTACCGATGAAGGAGCGAATGGTGAGGCTTTGAACACACTCGACACTTCGCCGCCTTGCAACTCGATACTGTATGTCCCGTGGTCAAACAATTGAGACACAGTTTTTGAGTTTTAGCATACTCAAAACGTTGCATGACGGAAATGGCACTAAACGACGGACAAGAATATATACTGTGGTCTGCAGACCTGCAATAGGTGCAGGCAGACGACGACTTTTGACCTGCATTAGCACAGGCAAAGGACGATTTCCGTTGAGGCTTCCTCACCTCGTTACGCAACCTTGACTTGTCACGAGTTGACTCTTCTGCTGCCAGGTACTGATACCTCCTATTCAGCTGTTTGGCACAGTCTTCCCAAGAAGGCAGCTTATCGTAGTCAAGCTGCTCCTCAAAACGAGATTTGGTCACATGGTCGACCTTTGCCATGACCATGTGAATGATAGTTGCATTCGCAATATCTTTGTCGTCACCTACAGACGACAGCGATGAGTATATCGCAGACACCGTGTCTATCATCGATCTTAAACTCGATGCAGATGGCTTGGTCATGGCTGGCAAATCGAATAACTGAGCAACAGTACCGCAGAATATCAGACATTTATTGTCGTACACTGACTTCAGACTGGCAAGGGCCTTAGGTTAATTACAGTCTGTCATTTGAAATGGCTTTACTACACCCAATGCTTCATCTGACAAACACGATACGAGGTGATTACATTTTTCTACGTTTGTCAAAGAAGCATCGTCGTCAATGAGGCTTTGGAACAGGCACATGAAGTTTTTATATTCCGAATGTTTGCCACTAAACTTTGGCAAACGCATTTTCGGCAGCTGCGATCGCTGGCTCGAATTCAGTGAGCAGTCATGCTGCATGTGTGTGTCGAAACGTGGATTTACTGAGCAGTCATGCTGCATGTGTGTGTCGGATCTTGGTTTGATTGCATTCATAAACAATGCTTTCGTGACGACACAAAGATCCTCCAACGGTGCTCTACTTTCATTGATTGGACTCAAAATGTCCAGCTCTGCCTGTAGGTTCATAGCCTTATCGATATAACCCTCTAAAAGCTCTAGGCGACAAGCTAATTCGGTTTTGTCCGATGAAATTTGCTTCAATATAAAGGCTGTTTGCACGCGCGCAATGTCAGCACTGACTTTGTCAAACCTTTGCTGACACAATGCCAACTTCGTATTGGTTTTAGGGACTGTTGGCCGTTCCACAGTTGGCCTATCGGACTCAGACATAATTGAACTGAAAAAAAAAGAACTACCTTCAATACCGTACACAAAGTTCGCCAAACTTTTCAAGCTACCCTCGCACAAGCACTGCAGCTATGTACCGAGAAACGCCAAGCTTGCTTACCCAAACACACACACACCCTGGCGCAATATGTGAACAAACAAACGAAAGTGGTCCAAGCGACCGAAAGTAAGCAAGCCCTATGCGCGCTGCTGCCACTTTGTGGGCAACAGAGATATAATGCGGGGTGCGGGGGATCAAAGAGTAAGTGAGAGGATTTGGCGCGAGCGAACGCACAAGACGAGAGTAATACAGGCGCTCGACCCAAGCCTGACCTGTATGGTATGCCAAAACGGGGGAGAAGAGAGCAAGCGGTAAATTTGGCGCGAGCGCACGCACACACAAACTAATATATGTATATAACCTATGCAAGCACAGAGCGAGCAAGGTTAACGAACGCACGAAAAATCAGGCGCTGGTGCCCAAGAACCTTTACCAAGCGTTGCGTGTATGTGCAATTCCAAGCATATGTCTATACGTATGTATGTATGTACGCGTATTGTACATTAGCGGTTACATTAGCGGTTAAGTTGAAAGCGGAGAACCGAAAAGGCACTGCGACGCTTGCGATTGCAAAAACACACGAACGGTATTATTAAAAATGCATTAGACAGACCACCGTTTGTACTTTTATATTTTGATATGTTTTATATAAGTTTCTTGTCAAATATGTATGTATGTGTTGCCGTTTTGGTTATGCACATTAAGTGGTGGTCAGCATGAGTATACGTATGTATGTATGGCGTACAATTCTATCGAACTTATGTATTTGGTACACACGTATAACTGCGACACTTTCACTTTATGTACATTGATTTGGCCAAATAAGGTATAAATAAAGGAAGGTGCCAGAAATTGAGCTGTGCTCTCTGTGTATGACTGTGTTAGCACATACACACGCACATATGCTATCACTGAAGTTGATCGTTTTGGTCGGACGAGCGAGCAATTTACAGCGACACAACGAAACTCAACCGGTGATGCTCAATTTTTGGCACAGAATACCTGCAGACTTTCTAGCGAATCTAGAGAAAGTAATCTTCCTGTTTTGGCGTCCATCAGCACGTCGAGTTCTACAGCGTCCAAAATGGCGAGGATCCAAAAGGGCACGTCTGTGGCAAGGTCCGGATCGGCAAGTTCTTTTTAATTTTTCCACACGCGAAGCCTAAGCCACTACTGAGCGAAACAAGTTTAAAACACAAAAAACCGATGTCCCTGCTCGGGCGCCAATGAAAAATCTAGTAATTTCTAGATTTTAAACAATTTTCAAACGACTAAAGTAAGACGCGGTTTTTTTTGTAAATCAATAGGGTTTAATTTGGCAAACGAATGCAGTGGCTTTGGGCGTACTTCGACAAGTGAAGCGCCGTCCCATTCCACTCTTTGCGCGACCCACCGTCGGCCGCCCGCAACCCAATTCGCCGTCGGCAATCGTGCAGATCGGCTTGCGGGTCACCCGAAGATGGAGCGACTCTTTGGGCGTCCGCTCCTCTCTTAAACTACTCCAACATATAGCCCTACCGAATTTCATTATAATCAGACAACTTTGTATATCATACAGTCGCCATATAAAATAAAATACATAAATAAATTTATTTATTAAAAAAGAATACAAAAAAATTGAAGGTTATATGTATTAATCTAATAAAAATTGGAATGTACTGTTTAATAACAGTTTTTTGTGCAAGGCAACTTTCTTTGACCAGTGATGAAAAGGTATGAGCTTAGAAGTAATATATTCAACAAATCAGTATTTGTTGTAAGTTACAACTTGTAACACGTGAATTTTTTTTTGTGTGTTGTTCTCTAAATTGTTTAATGTCTTTATTTTTTTACTTCTGAGGCTTCTTCAGACAATTCTCCTATGGAAAAAAGTGTATAACCTATTATTTCAGGACCATGTACCAAAACTTTGTGGACAGATGGTGGCATGTAGTACCATGAGTATAACTTAATTTTTTTTTCTGCCTTCCGCGATCAGCTGCACTTTGTATACAAGGAGACATCTTGTGGGCACAGCGCAATAAAATCCGTTCCTTCTCAATCAGCCAAACACTTTGATATTGAACCACTGACGATTTCATGCGATTGTACTTTTGCCAAAAAGTAACAATTCTTTCACATATGTACCCAATACGATTTGGTAGATCATCCGCTCGGTTATGTAGCCGTTCTTTTCAATTTCAATCAATGTCTTTAATTTTTCTGCATCGGTTCCATTTTCTGTGCACCAAAGATCAAATATATATTGGCACACTTATACAAATAGTCTGCCAAAATCAAATTCATATGAAAAACCAATTCAAATAAAAATAATTAATTAATAAAAGAATACATGATTTTGCAAAGTCATACACAACCACAAACGACGAAGACAGAGCAAAAAACAACAGCACAATACGCCAAAAAGATATTTTGCAGGGCAAAGCTGACCTTCAAAAACGTAAGGCGTCGTCACTTTATTTACTTTAACACACACATCTGCAAATTTCTGCAGCTAAACTTAAATTTTTTTATTACCTTAAAAGCCAGACAATTACAACGACATACAATTCAATTGTGGAATTTTGTGGGATCACAACTAAAACTCCACCTAAACATAAAAAAGACGTTCCCAAAACACATAAAAACGATTAAATCGAATAAATTAATTTCACAAGAACAATTTGATTAGTTGCGTAATTATTTATATTAAAACTAAAAGTTAATACATTCAACTTCAAAATTCATGCTAAAGAATTTAGTTTGGAACGCTTAAGCTGACGTCTCACCACTTTGAATCGGGAGTTAGATGTGTAAAAAGCTTACTAAACGCTGCAGCTATGCGAAAATGAACACATGTTCGTAATTTCAATGCTATTTTTAGAAAGTACCTTTGCAAATCCAGAAAAACCCGGTTTGCCATCAAGAAGTATATACATTTACGAGACAATTTGTGTGCATTTTGTCAAAATAGTTAGAGATGGACTTTTCGATTTTTGGCCTATGGGCGCAACCACTGTGCAGCGCAAGCACTCGATGTCAAATACATGGGTTTGCAGATGCGTCCAAGCGAGCATATGGCTGTTGTGTGTATGTTCGGGTTTCCCATGCTAATGGAGTGTCCGTTAAACTACTAACGGCAAAGTCTAGAGGGGCACTCTTAAAAACCAAGAGGAAAAGCCCCATCCACAAAACTCTATCCGAGAGCCCTTGCAGGTGGTCATCACGGAACCATACAATGTGCCTCGACGACCAGGTCACGGCATCGCCGGGCCACGCGGCCCCGAAAGTGAACTTTCAACTGTGCGTAACGATCATCAGCCTAGCTTCCTCCAGAGTCAGCGAGCTTCAAGCCCCGGATATGGAGAAATTTCGTACTCCCTACTGGCGGACAAGCTCCGTAAATGGGGACTCACCTTCGACGGCCACGCCGACCCGCTGGCGTTCATCGAGCGACTCGAGGAACGCGTGGAGTCGTATGGAGGCAGCGCCGAGCAACTGCCGCGTGCCATAGCAGGTCTCCTGACGGAGAGAGTGCCCGGCGACAGGATTTTCGCTCCCTCACGGAGCTAACACAGCTTGTGTCCGCATACGAGACCGCCAGGGACCGTGACGCACTGCGCCCCACCGGAGCGGCACAGGCCAACAGGATCCGAACCCAGTTTTCGGACAACGGAACAGCACCCGAGAAACCAGACATCGCGAACCGAGTGATTAGTCAAGAGGAAGGACGACCGATAGATGTGCGACGGGCCTGCCGGAACTGCGGCGAAGACGAACATTTCAGCAGCGCGTGTTCCAACCGGCAGAAACTATTCTGTTGGGAATGCGGCCGCCGGGACGTCCGGACGATCAACTGTTGCCGCAAGAACGAGTCGGGAAACGGCTCGGGTCTCCGTTCGACCGGGATCACAGATTTCGGCAGAGATAGCTGCGACACCGCTGGATCAATCCAGGGCCAGCTCATCGAACCGGAAATCTTCATCATCGTCACGCCAAGAATCACAGATTTCGGCAGAGATAGCTGCGACACCGCTGGATCAATCCAGGGCCAGCTCATCGAACCGGAAATCTTCATCATCGCCTCGCCAAGAATCACAGATTTCGGCAGGGATAGCTGCGACACCGCTGGATCAATCCTGGGCCAGCTCATCTAACTGGAAATCATCTTCATCGCTACGCCAAGAATCAGGAACTTCGGCAGAGACAGCTGCGGCTCCACTGAATCGATCCAGGGCCGGTTTATCGAATCAGGAGTTTCCTTTCACCTCCAGGGCAGTAACCACTATGTCGACCACCCGCCAGCTACAACCAATCGTGAGTGCCCAGAAGCGACCAGCGGCAACAGGTAACAGCGCAGACGATCACAGGAACAACCAGACGTTAACAAGGAAACCGACGTAGCCGCACCCTGACGTACCGGAGGGAACCGAGCCAAGCGAACCAGCCAAGAGACGCCGAGCCCCGCCCCGATCAGTTGATCATGGCGGAGAGACGACCCCGGACTACCGATTGGAACCCCTCGCCGACGCCGCCATAGCACGGGAACGGAACCCATTCCGAGCCGAGACACCAAAGGACTTCGACAAAGTAATCCTGGTTCACATCACAGCATCCCAATTGGAGGAGATCTCGCCTCGTCAAACATCCTCGAATAGTACACAAGCGCCTACAGCCTGGGCGGCAGAAGTCTTAGAAAAGGAACCGGCCAAGTTCGAAGAACTAGCCGGGGTCTCACACATCGCCGAGCACACGACCACCAGGAGAGGAGACTGAAGCAGCCAACAACAAAGCAACACGACTCAAGGAAATCTTCAAGGTGGTCCAGGAAAACACACAACGAGCAACGCAAGTACAGCAGAAGACCTACAACCTTAGAAGACGCGAATGGCGACCCCACATCGGAGAGTTGGTCTTATTAAAGCAGCATCACTTGTCCGGGGCGATGGATAATTTC
This sequence comes from Drosophila affinis, assembly GCA_037356375.1. Taxonomy (NCBI): domain Eukaryota; kingdom Metazoa; phylum Arthropoda; class Insecta; order Diptera; family Drosophilidae; genus Drosophila; species Drosophila affinis. Next base: position 23,695,659 of record JAZHFB010000003.1, read on the forward strand.
GCCGCCAAGCTCGCTCCCAAGTACGAGGGGCCGTATGCCGTAACCAAATTTCTCTCTCCCAACCTAGTTCGCCTTCAACACCGCCACGGAAGACAACGGAAGACGGCCAGCCTGGCTGACCTCAAGGCATATTATGCCGGGGATCCCGACGACCGCCAACCTGCGGCCAACGAGGATGACGCCAGTCCGACGGCGCTACCGATACCCGGATAGACGCAAATTCGCAAAGGCCACTTATGGCGGCTCGCCGTCATAACGTCCTTGCCCCCGCAAGGGGATATAAAACAACATTGTTCGACGCCGTAAGCTACGTTTAGATCCCCCTTCGGGATTAGACTTAAGTTAGTTCCCCCAATGTAAATTGCACCATCAGGCAGGCTAGGTAAACGTAGGAAAGGTCATAGACAGGTATTAATCTTTTGAGGGTTCCCCATCCACAGATTGGCAACGATGAAACGAGTACGCAACACACGGGGCCAGGTCGACGTCACAACTCGCCCTCCCCGAGGAAAGGAGGGAGTGTGAGGAAGTGTTCCCTCACAACGGGGAACGTCCACCTTCGCCCAGGAGGCGTAGGGTGATGGCCCAGAAGAGGGCTGAGACCGAGCGGGCCAAAGTCAGCCGGTCTCAAGTTCAAGTTTGTTATTCACCGGCTGGAGCCAAATTATTGTATGATTTTTTTTAGTATAATCCCCTTCATTATCGTTGTCATATATTTAGTAATAAGTTAGGATTAAATAAAGTAGGAAGTAAGTAGAGAAAACGCAGGTTTCATTATGATAAAAGGGGGGCAACACAGCCCAACGCCCCTAATCCCCCTTCGAAACAAAACGACGACGCCACAGAACATCAGCAACGGAGAGAAAACCACAACGCCACAGAACAACAGCAACGGAGAGAAAACCACAACGCCACAGAACAACAGCAACGGAGACGAAACGACGACGCCACAGAACAACAGCAACGGAGAAAAAAAAAACGACGACGAAGCGGCAGAGCAATGGCAATGAAGAGAGAACGACAGATAGCAACGGTGCAGGATAACGGTACCCAGAAAACCAACCCCGCCACTGAATACCGAAAAATAAACGCGAAGGCGAACGACTGATCGCGCTATCCCTCACGCACATATACCGGCGTAAGCGTGCCGACGCGACAGAGCCGAAGCGCTGGCAGAGGCCGGGAGCAGAGGGCAGGCAGCGTGGATCTTTGGCGCGTGCCGGTCAAAAAAAAACTGCGGAGGCCATTGGAGGGGGGCGAAATAAACTGCGGAGGCGATCGGTCGAGAGCGCGGTTAATTGAAGTGTGTCAAACGTGGAATCAATAAAAGGAGAGGACATAGGATTACCACCAAGGACACCTGCAGGACGGGAAAGGGTAAGCTGAGGCCGTAGGCGATAGGGAGTTAGAGAGATGGTGCAGTAGTAGGAGGTAGGGCCCGTAAGCTAAGTAAAAGTAGCTAACTGTTTCCCCCCCCGACCTTGTGGTCTGAGTAGAATCCCCTCCTTTTCCTTCGGGAGTCGAATGAAACGGCACTGTACGCGGGAAAGCCTAAGGCTGGCACGGTGTTCGCGACTTCGATTCCCCCCTCCCCCGTATTCTTCCCTTGTGTTATTTCCTATATTCTGGAGATCCTGCAAACGGTGTTGCACGCGGGAAAGCCTAAGGCTGGCACGACATCCGTGAGCAGTGATCCCCCTCCCCGCTGAGTCCCCCTTTCCCAAAGATCGCGTCTGTCGCCACGTGGGTGCTAGGGAGGGGCGTGTCGCCCGTCGCTCTGCGCTCCTGTCTACCTCTCCGGGTCCTTTTATACAAATTCTCTGTATGCGGACTGGATCCTGGCGTGACTGAGAGTCTGTACCCCGGCCACTAGACAGGAACTTCCTTACAATATGAAAGTTGTTTGGCTAAGCGCCTGCCCATGGAAGCACAAAGATAGGCGTACTTACTCTCTTTACAAAACATTAATCTCAATACACCCTACGCTCTTAATAGCAACATCGGCCTTTCCCTAAATTCGTCGTCCGACAAGAGCTGTAAATGAGGCTCATCAGTAAAGCAGAAGTCACTAAAGAATTGATCGTCTTCGTGAGCAAACATCGTATTGTTAATTTTCGTTTCGTTAGCACTGTGACCTGTTTTTATTTGTTGCATTACTCGCATTACTAAGCACAACTAAATCGAACATACACGAAAATAATATATACATAGAAATCAAACCAATTTTGTGTTTCAACTCCGGGTATTGGTAGATACCGCAATTGTTAATCTGAGGGCCTTAAAGAATCTAGGGACAAAGGAGCAGATCGCTGACTGCATTGTAATACAAAGACTGCTGCAGAGGGCGGACAGTGCCACACGAGCCAAGTGGGAAGAAACGTCGTCTTTGGATAGCCTCTCTACAGCCGAGCAATTTACTACTTTCTTGGAAGAGAAATGCCAGAGTTTGGAGACCCAAGAGCATTCTAAGAATATATATATCCATAGACATCGGAAACACTGCCTAATCGCAACTTGCTCCAAGCCGAATCTTTGTGCATTCTGCGGAGATCCAGAACATTCCATGTATGGGTGTTTGCAGTTCTGCAATCTTTTTCCTCGCCTTCGCTTTCAGAAAGCTAAGATGCTGTCTCTGTGTATCAATTGCCTCCGAGCAGGCCATTGTCAACGTGCACGTCGTTCTCAACCCTGTCGAATATGTGGTTCCAGACATCATACACTGCTTAATTTTGAGTCCCCGTCCAATGCATGCGATACCATCTCGCAATAAATGTACTGCAACGTCATCAGGCACGTCGCTTTTCGCCCAGAGTCACAGACGGGACTCCGTGTTGCTGGCCACTGCCTCAATCAGTGTTAGGAATAGCTCTGGTACATTGACTCCTTGCCGTACCCTGCTCGATTCTGGATCGCAGGTGCATATCATTACTTCAAGTCTAGCTCAACAGTTGCGGCTGAAGAAGAAGGAATCGAAAGTTTCAGTGTCTGGTCTGGTCGATTCGTGTGCCATGTCCGAAGGATGCTGCGTGGATATACAACTAAAATCACACGCGTCAAGCTATGCCACGACCATTTCGGCATTGGTTGCTCCCACCATTACGAGCAACCAACCCAACGGTACTGTTGACACAACCCACTGGAACATGCCCGTCAACATACGTTTGACTGATAAAATGTTCTACCAGTCCCAACCTGTAGATATTCTTATTGGAGCGGCTCTGTTCTTTGAGATGCTCTGCATTAGCCAAATCATGTTGGAAGCAGGTCTACCAAATCTTCAGGAAACTAAGTTAGGATGGATAGTTTCTGGAGATGTCCCAGTCTCGAGTTTCTGCTTCTCTATTCACAGGTAACTCATCTGACGTGGCCCCTCGTTCGAGTAATAGACATAGTGTCCGGAGTATTTGCGCTAAAGACATTCCCTGGAGCAAGAGAGGAAGTGCTGCCAAGAAGGATGTTGAAGACCCGTGCTCTTCAACGTGGGGAGTATGTTTGGCTAAGCACCTACCCATGGCATCACAAAGATGGGCATAGCTTACTCTCTTTACAAAGCATTAATCTCAATGCATCGTGGCTGCTGCTGCCCTACGCCCTACGCTCTCAAACGCTACATCGCCCTTCCCTAAATTCGTCGTCGGACAAGAGCTGTGAGGGAGGTTCATCAGCAGAGCAGAAGTCCCTAAAGAATTGATTGTTTTCGTGAGCAAACGTCATATTGTTCATTTTCGTTTCGTTGGAACTGTGACCTGTTTTTATTTGTTGCTCCCCGTCATCTGACGAGCTCGGCGCAGCGTTTCTAACAGCAGTTGAAGTGGTTCAAAGAGACGCATTTTCGCAGGAAATCGACAAATTAAAGAAGTCATCCAAGTTACAGGCATCACTGCAAAAACTAAATCCCTTCATGTCGGAAGAACAAGTGGGCTCATGCTCATTTTCGTTGATTCGAGTAGGCGGTCGACTACTAAATGCACCCCTAGCCCATAATGCTAAATTCTCAATGTTAATGCCATAAAATTGTAGATTTGTTACTCTCTACCTTAGCTATCTACATCAAGTCAATTATCACGTTGAGCCTCATGCACTAGTGGGATTCCTAAGTCAATCCATTTGGCTAATAAATGCACGGAGAGAGTGCAGTGCCATTGTCCGGAAATGCGTACACTGTTTCCATTACAAGCCAAAGGTTCTCTCAGAAATCATGGGGAGCCTTCCTGCTGATCGATTGCATGGGAATCGACCTTTTGAAATTAGCGGAGTTGATTTGTTCGGACCGGTTCTTGTATCGCTTGGCATTAGAGGCAAGCAGTCTCTCAAAATGAACGTAGCAGTGTTCGTCTTCTTGGCATCTAAGGCTGTACACCTGGAAATTGTTAAAGATTTGACAGCTAATACTTTTATTTTGTGTTTATCCAGGTTTATTGGACGTCGTGGCCCGCTTGTCCGGCTAAATTGCGACAACGCGACGAATTTTGTTGGTGCAGCTCGCATGCTCAAGGAGTGTATGGAGAGCTGGGTTGCCAAGGACGAGGCCCTCAAGGCGTATGTTGCAGCTCACCGTTTTTCGGTGAAGTTTATACCGCCCCAAGCCCTGCACATTGGAGGCCTGTGGGAGTCGGCGGTGAAGTCCGCCAAGCATTTGTTGCTCAGAACCATGGGCAGCGCAGTGCTTAAGGAGGACGAGCTGCATACGGTGCTCGTGGACGTCGAGGCCGTGCTGAGCTCTAGGCCACTGGTGGTCGGCAGTCCCAACGAAGGGGAGGTGCTGACTCCCGCACACTTACTCGTTGGCAGAATGCTAGCAGAGCTGCCAGACGAGACAGCAGCCTGTCGTATCTGCAACGACGGCAGCTCACGTGTGCAAAGCTCAGCCTTCAGCAGCGAGGGAAGTGGTTTCAAAAGTTCGCCGATCTGGAGTCAGGCAAAGTGGTGGCAATCCACGAGGACAACGTGCCAACACAAATGTGGCTAATAGGAGTAGTGGAGGAGGCAATCCCAGGAGCGGAAGGTTCGCGTGGCCGTAGTGAGGACTACTGCCGGCTTATATAAGCGATCCATCCATCGGTTGGCGCCCATTCCAATGGATTGAAGCTTATGTATAGGCTGTCAACGCGGCCGATGTTGAGGCAATTACGTTGCCTATAGTATTAGTATTAGTAAAATGTTAAAATGCTGAAATCTTATGTTGAAAGTTTATGCATATGCAGAGACAATATATCTCTTATACGAACGAAGCATATGCTGGCAGCGAACGCTCATGAAGAGGGCGACGCTGCCAGAATAAAACATTTATAATTTGAAGTCGAAACAGCGCACAAGGTTTTTCTGTCGGTCTGTCCGGTTCCCGTGTCCACATAAGTTCGAATCAACTGTTGTTTAGACTTTAAAAGAAAAATCTAGACACTTGTGAGTTGAGTTGTAAGTTCAATCTGGTTTTATATCGAGTTTGTTAATGACTTGACATATCGCACCCTAACAGTCATATAGGCCTTTTACACTTGGTGCGTTACCTATCGATATCGGAGAAGACGCAAAGAAGCAGGTTTGCCGTTTACACCACAGCGTCTTGCTTCTTTGCGTCTTGGAAGAGGAAGACAAATTTTGTAAACAAAAGAAAATAATGTCTGAAAATCAACAAAATATGTCACAAGACGATCTAATTCTTTTATCTGCGGTGGCGCAAAACGAAGCGAATCTTTTAAAGTGCATGGAAGTGTCTGGGCTATCCTCAGAAAAGTTGCTGTTCATCTTGCAACTGCAACGTCCTCCTCGCGTTTGGACCCTTGTAAGTAAATTGAAGATTATCTCCTCTTATCAATTAAATAATGTATTCTATGTATATGCAATAGCCACGATATGGTTCATTTTGGGAAGAAGATGTTGTGGAGAACTCCGATGCCTTCTTTAAGGAAAATTTCCGCATGGAAAGGAGTACTTCAATATTCTCGTTGGACTGTTGCCCAATCTCAAATAGAAAGACACTCCTTTTAGACTGACAATCCCTCTGGAGAAGGGAATAACCATAGCCCTTTGTTGCCTAGGATCGTCCGCGGAATATCGCACGGGAGTCTATTTGGTGTGTCAAGGGCTTTTGTCTGCCTCATATTACTGCAGTTTTGACAAGTATCTGCAAGCAGACTTTCTTACTCTGAGGAGATCACGGAAACAGTGAAAGGATTCAAAGACATGGGATTTGCAGCAAACAATTTGAAATCAACTATATTATTGAAATGGTTTTTTTTATAATAAAATTAGTTTAAACAATTTGTTCTAAGCATTACATGTCTTTTTGACCCTTTTTACTCAGTTCAAAATTTTACGCGGCAAAATTTAAATTTGAATCTGCTGTTTTTTGTTGTTATTAGGGGTGATAGTTCCGCTGATTAGGCACAACAGCACGAAAATTGCTGTTATGCGCACAGAAACATAGTATTTAACTACCGAAATACCAAAACGCAGTTGCGTCGGAAAACGACGCAACTTTTTGCCACCACTAGGGCCCTATGCCAAACCTATGTAAAAAAAACTGCGTTTCTGGGAAGACGCAAAGAATCAAAACGCAGCCTCAGTGTAAACGGCACCATAAACTCTATACTTTTTGTATTTCTTTTATTTAGAATGGATTGGTTTTGCGTTTATCTCCGTGAATATGTAAAGACTCTTATTCTTTAAGTACGATAACACTAGTCGACACGACTTTTCCGCTGTCTCTAAAATGACTTTTTCTGATAGATTTGGATGTTTAAAAATGTTTAAAGAATGTTTTTTTTTTCATGGAGTAGTTTTTTTTTTAAAGAATTTTTAAAAAATTTTATATTTTTTGTCATAGGTAGTGCTTCCATTTTTCACATAACTTAAGTTTCCTACAACTGGTTGTATTGAACAACCGTTTGACCAAACTTGCCACTTGCAAGAATAATTTAATTTAACTTTCTTCAATCTTCAATTATTGCCGCGGCCTGCTTGTAGAGACATTTATGTTGTAAATTTTTAAAACTTCTATACTAGAAACAATAGTTTCGGCATCACGGCTGACGTCAAAAATATGTGTAGTCCAGTACTGGTGGGTAAGAAGGATCGAAAATTCCAGTACATTTCGTTGATGTTCAAATTATATTGATGATCTTTTGGGTGCGACTGATGATATAGATACTTCTTATAGCCTTTTTACACTACGGTTGAGTTATTGAGTTATTGAGTTTTGGGCAAAACTCGAGTTTCGTTTACATGGGGAAACATAGGGGACCTAGAGGTGGCAAAAAAGTTGAGTTTTGGTTGCGTTTAGTTGAGTTTGTCCGATTTTTCGAATATTTCAACCCTGATCTGCCTGTCGTGGAATTATCACCACTAGAAAAAACAACAAAAAACATCTGTAAAAATGGAGAAAAAAGGTAAAAAAACAAATTTTAATAAAAATTACTTAATATCCAATTTTATTACTAGAAACTAGATGCGTTTGGTCGCCTGAGGCCTTGGAGGTGCTATTAGAGTTATGGCACGAAAATAACGACGGGTTCCGTGGCGTATTAAAAAATTCTCATATTTATAAGGACCTAGCTGAAAAATTAAAGATTTCAGTCCCTCGCATGCCGAAATTAAAAATAAAATAATATAAACTGCAGCGTCGTTATTGTCTCTTGCTCTGCCACATATAACATCATTAGTTTTTGCGTATTCATATTAAAAATATTAAATAAAACAAATTTTCGTAGACAAGCACGTGCCAGCAGCCGAAACTCAATAACTCAATAACTCAACTTTGGCATAGTGTAAATCCAAATTCTGAGTTATTGAGTTACCTATCGATAAATGTGGTAACTCACTGTAGTGTAATAGGCTATTTAGGTAGGTAACTAGGTAGGTAACTCATAACCTTTTTACACTACAGTGAGTTACCACATTTATCGATAGGTAACTCAATAACTCAGAATTTGGATTTACACTATGCCAAAGTTGAGTTATTGAGTTTCGGCTGCTGGCACGTGCTTGTGTACATAAATTTTGTTTTATTTTATTTTAATTATATTAACGACCAAGAGTTAATAATTTTCTATGTGGCAGAGCAAGATAAGATAACAACGCTGCAATGTATGGAGTTGGCGACGATGTTTGCAGCAACTGTGGAGTATTTGGATAAAATTTCCAAGAAACGCATTTGGACATTGCGAATAACCTTGGAATCCATTTTTGAAGGAAAATTTCCGCAGGGAAATGGCACGACTGCAATTGCAACTATGTTGATTTTTGTCTATATGTATATGTACATTACATATGTACCAAAATTAAACTATTTTAAATTCAGTGTTGAAATAGTCGAAAAATCGGACAAACTCAACTAAACGCAACCAAAACTCAACTTTTTTGCCACCTCTAGGTCCCCTATGCTTTCCCATGTAAACGAAACTCGAGTTTTGCCCGAAACTCAATAACTCAACCGTAGTGTAAAAAGGCTATTAAACCGAGAATAGATTTCATAACCATAACTGCTATTAGCTCTATCGATTCATTTCACTATCGAAGCCTGCACTTTTTTCTGAATGACATTTGGAAATGATATTTGGAAACATTTCATTAATACAATTGAGAGTGTTGCTGAATGATAAAACCAACTTTGCGCGAAAGCTTTCAATTTTGTCCGAATACGTTACTAGATTTACTGCCTCACATCTTGCTGTTTCGCAAGATAAACATATGATATACTTCCATTTTCTGACAAACTGCATTAAAAATACGAAATTTTAGCGGTCGCGGATCGATGTAATTCAACATTTTAACAACTTCTTGTAGGACTGACAACAATTAATAAGGCAGAGACTTCATCAGTACTGTGTAAAAAACAATGTGAGGTTTTCCCGTCTCTCCCGCTACACAAGGACTCGGTCTTAAACTTAGCTCTGAGCTATTGTTAAGCGTATTAATATCAGGAACCTTTTACTTTTTTCTGCGAAATACCAACTGAGGACCACGGTATAGTGAGCCGCGGCACACGCTTTGCTGAAAACTGATTTAAGAGTTACTTTTTATACATTTTCAGAAATATTTAAGTAAGAGTATATGTATGATGCCAACAATTTATTATTCAATTTTGTAGAGGTCATTTCAAGTAATTCAATAACGTTATATACTTACATTCATTACAGTTCCAGAGTCGAAAACTGCATCACCTGTATCATTTGTGGGAGCCCAAGGAGCTAAACTTTCATCCACATATGTATCAATAATGGGATATTCCGCATGATTAGGATTCTCTATAATCAATTCGTTTGCCTCTGTTTGAATATCCTCTTTTGAAGAAGACAATGGTGTTTTTAGAATGTTTTCATTCAATTGAGATTTCTGTCGTAAAAGCGAACCGAACTTTTCAAAAAACCCATCATCTCCATCCTGTAACCTATAAATAATACAAATTGTAATTTTATGTATAAGGACAACCGAAAGACGTTTTTTAATGATTAGTACTTTAAGAATTTTCACTTTCATCTAAACTATTTCTATGATTCTGAGTTTTCTTGTATCTTCGAAATTGTAGATTCAACAGATTTTCATCCTTTGTGGGGCGGAAGCGGGCGTGTTAAAAAATATTACAAAAGTATGTGCACCATATTTGGTTGTTCTTAACATTATACTCTCTCAAAACTATGTGAGAAACAAGACGGACGCACAAACATGTCTTTATCAACTCAGCTATCGATGCTGATCAAGGATATATATACTTAACAGTGTCAGAGTTCCTTAAGTGTGTTACATATGTACATTCACTTCCAACATAAATCTGATATAGCCCTATTCTCTTCGAATATCGGTTATAACGAGAGTAAGCCTGCTTATTCAGGAATACCGCTGAGCCCAGGAGTTTGATTTATTAGCATAGTATATACATATGTAATAAGTACCCTGCAGTACCAGCCGTGAGCGATGACGAATGTCAACGACAATGTCATCTAGGCGTTGACGCTCGCTAAGCCGAACCCTTTATTTTCTCTCTGTTTCTTTCTTTTCCGCGCGATCGTGATAGATCGGTTCTGCCGATCGTGCGAAGTACAAGAGAATTTTGTTTTTTTTCTTTTCGTCTCTTTTGCGCCTGCGTCGGCAGAGCATTCTGGCTTTGTTTGCCTTGCATTTGCCTATTACATTACATTGTTACAATTGTGCGGAAAGATTTGGAAGCGAAAATGCAGTGATTTAGTGAAAAATATCTATACCTATTATTTATTACAACCAGGTAAGTGCATTGTTTAAAAAAAACAAAATGTGATGGACGCGTGGTGAATACTGAAAAAATCAGTTGTATATAATGTAAAATTTGTGAAATTGTGAAAAAACGGAGTTTAATGTATCGCTGCATTAACATTGTATTTATATATTCTTCTTTTATGATCTTTAATTTTTTGACCTTATGCTCCGACTAATATGTATAGTATGGATTAAAAGAAGAATAAAGAAATATAATGTGAATTCATAATCTGCGGTTAGCCCGAAATTTCAATTTTAAGCAGTCCAACAAAAACAGAAAAGCAACCCTTATAGGCTTTTTACACTTGGTGCGTTACCTATCAATATCGGAAAAGACGCAGAGAAGCAGAACTGCCGTTCACACTACTGCGTCTTTGCGTCTAAGAAGAGGAAGACAAATTTTGTAAACAAAGTAAATAATGTTCGAAATTCAACGAAATATGTCGGAAATAAAGTTGATTCTTTTAACTGCGGTGGCGAAAAGTAAGTAGAACCTTTTGCAGTGCATGGAAGCGACTGAGTTATCCTCAGAAAAGTTGCAATTCGTCTTGCAACTGCAACGTCCTCCTTGCGTTTGGAATCTTGTAGGTAGAGAACAATGTTCTCTCTATTCAATTAAATAATGTATTCTTCATTGCAATAGCCACGATATGGTTCATTTTGGGAGAAAGCTGTTATGGAGAACTCCGATGCCGTTTTAATGAAAATTTTAACTGAGTAAAAAGGGGCAAAAATACATGTAATGCCTAGAACAAATTGTTTAAACTAATTTTATTATTAAAAAAAGCATTTCAACAGTATAGTTGATTTCAAATTTTTTGCTGTAAATCCCATGTTCTTGAATCCTTTCACTGTTTCCGTGATCTTCTCAGGGTAAGAAAGTCTGCTTGCAGATAGTTGTCAGCGAGTTGAGCAATTACCTCGCGACAAAACTGCACTAATATGAGGCAGACAAAAGCCCTTGACATACCAAATAGACTCCCGTGCGATATTCCTCAGGCGATCCTAGGCAATAAAGGGCTATGCTATGGCTATTCTCTTCTCCAGAGGAATTGTCAGTCGACAAGGAGTGTCTTTCTATTTGAGATTGGGCAACAGTCCGTTCCAGTCGAGAATGTTGAAGTAGTCCTTTCCATGCAGAAATATTCCTTAAAAAAGGCTTCGGAGTTCTCCACAACATCTATCTCCCACTATTAACCATATCGTGGCTATTGCAATGAAGAATACATTATTTAATTGAAGAGAGAGAACATTGTCTGCTCTTTACCTACAAGAGTCCAAACGCAAGGAGGACGTTGCAGTTGCAACTTTTCTGATTATAACTCAGCCGCTTCCATGCACTGCAAAAGGTTCTCCTCACTTTGCGGCACCGCAGTTAAAAGAATCAACTTTATTTCCGACATATTTCGTTGATTTTCGAACATTATTTACATTGTTTACAAAATCTGTCTTCCTCTTCCAAGACGCAAAGACGCAGTAGTGTAAACGGCTATACAAGTCAAAAAACTAAACAAAAACATAATAAATTAATCCATATTATTTCAGTGGCGATGTAATTGAATTTACCGAACGAGCCTCAGGGCTCCCCGAAACTTACATACATACATATGAACATAGTTGTAATTTTAAATAAAAGCAAAAGAAAATAAATGAATATACAGCTTACTTATGTACGCCTTACATTTTCATATAAAATCTTCACTTATTATATGTACTTATTATATGCCAAAATGCCTTATTTTTTCGAGACAATCATCACCGATGCCTTATTTTTTTTCGAAAAAGTCACCACTTATAGTATGTCTTATTTTTTCGAGACAATCCCCACCTATTATATGCCTTCTTTTCGAGAAAATCATCATTTATAGTATGCCTTATTTTTTTTCGAAAAAAGTCATCACTTATGTTATTATTTGAGAAAATCATCTTTTATAGTATGCCTTATAATTTCGCACTTCTCGATGATCATGTCATCCCCTATGCTCCTAGGACATCGCAATGTTAACGTGAGCTGTTCATCGTTCTGCGCGACATCACTTATGTCATCGGGGGTGCTCACGCTGAAATCGATGTCTGAGCACATTTGTAAGCGATGGCCCGTACTGCAGGGTAGTATGTAGTGTTTTATTGTGTTTCGTGATGATATCGATTCTAACCAGATTAGAACATGGCTGCAATTTCAGTGGGTAAAATATATGAGAAGTGGGAAGGACCAATTAATTAACGTTGTTTTTGCGTTGAAGGTTCTGCTTCTGCTTTTACACCTATTTTGTTATATTGTTTTGAAATTACAACCAAATATTTCCTATTGGCAAACTTTTCTTCCAAGTATTACCCGGATCATTTTCATAAACATGTGCTCGATTTATATTCTAGTCCAGCGGTAGGGAGGATTTTTTAGTTTGGAAGCGGCCCAGCAACAAAAGACATTCTTACCAGCAAAATTCGAGGCCAGCATTAATTTTCTGCGTTATTCACACGCAATGTATGTCGTTTGTGGTTTTTCGGGACCGACACAGCAGAGTTTGCTAGAGCCTGTTTTCGATGAAAAAAATCTTGTAAAAATAAATTTTTCGTTTGATCTGCTTTGTAGTCGGCGTTTTTATTGCTCGCTCCGCTTACTTTCTACCTATTTTGCCTAAACAGCCGGTGTTTTATGAAAATAAGCCCTCATAAATTCCTAAATTAACAATCTACTATATTATCAATTCTTGATCGTGGGTGCATGCCTGTTTACTGTGAAAAACATAATTAAAAAAATAAAATAATTAAATTATTATTTATTTTGCATCGCCTAACAGTATGTTTTTGTTTGTGATTTTCGTAAGTACACCCACATATTTAGCCGCTCTCACCTAGTAGTTTTGTTGTTCTTCTTCTCTCGCTCTCGATATTTTCTGTGCAGTAGCGCTCTCTTTCTAAATTGTAGCTGCTGTAACCGCTCTCATTCTGGTCTGACGAGCATGTAAGATGGCTCGGAGGGGGCCAGCTGAGGTCACCGGACGGGTCGCAGGTTGCGGATAGCGAATTACCTATCTTTGGAGGTAGACCAGCTGCGAATAAACGGTCATCCCTAGGGAAAGCACCGAAATAAGCAGTCCCGGACAGCCAGCGGGTGTTCACGAAGTAGCAACACTGGCGATGCGCTTGTGGTGCCGCCTCCTTTAGGTAGCTCATATAACCCCCCACCCCTACACATTACCTATCCACATCCCAACCCCCACACTCATCTCACACCGGGCCGGAGTAAGTTTGTTATTCGACCTGTGCCGAGAGTCAGTCTGGCTGGGGGCCCGGTATAAAAACTAGCCCAGTCGTTAACGGAAAGCTCAGGAACTTAGCAGCCCCCTGTTCTAATGATGCCTTATCCGGGCATAGTGAATCATAATCTCCGGTTAGCCCGAAATTTCAATTTTAAGCAGTCCAACAAAAACAGAAAAGCAACCCATATAGGCTTTTTACACTTGGTGCGTTACCTATCAATATCGGAAAAGACGCAGAGAAGCAGAACTGCCGTTCACACTACTGCGTCTTTGCGTCTAAGAAGAGGAAGACAAATTTTGTAAACAAAGTAAATAATGTTCGAAATTCAACGAAATATGTCGGAAATAAAGTTGATTCTTTTAACTGCGGTGGCGAAAAGTAAGGAGAACCTTTTGCAGTGCATGGAAGCGACTGAGTTATCCTCAGAAAAGTTGCAATTCGTCTTGCAACTGCAACGTCCTCCTTGCGTTTGGAATCTTGTAGGTAGAGAACAATGTTCTCTCTATTCAATTAAATAATGTATTCTTCATTGCAATAGCCACGATATGGTTCATTTTGGGAGAAAGCTGTTATGGAGAACTCCGATGCCGTTTTAATGAAAATTTTAACTGAGTAAAAAGGGGCAAAAATACATGTAATGCCTAGAACAAATTGTTTAAACTAATTTTATTATTAAAAAAAGCATTTCAACAGTAGAGTTGATTTCAAATTTTTTGCTGTAAATCCCATGTTCTTGAATCCTTTCACTGTTTCCGTGATCTTCTCAGGGTAAGAAAGTCTGCTTGCAGATAGTTGTCAGCGAGTTGAGCTATTACCTCGCGACAAAACTGCACTAATATGAGGCAGACAAAAGCCCTTGACACACCAAATAGACTCCCGTGCGATATTCCGCAGGCGATCCTAGGCAATAAAAGGCTATGCTATGGCTATTCTCTTCTCCAGAGGAATTGTCAGTCGACAAGGAGTGTCTTTCTATTTGAGATTGGGCAACAGTCCGTTCCAGTCGAGAATGTTGAAGTAGTCCTTTCCATGCAGAAATATTCCTTAAAAAAGGCTTCGGAGTTCTCCACAACATCTATCTCCCACCATTAACCATATCGTGGCTATTGCAATGAAGAATACATTATTTAATTGAAGAGAGAGAACATTGTCTGCTCTTTACCTACAAGAGTCCAAACGCAAGGAGGACGTTGCAGTTGCAACTTTTCTGATTATAACTCAGCCGCTTCCATGCACTGCAAAAGGTTCTCCTCACTTTGCGGCACCGCAGTTAAAAGAATCAACTTTATTTCCGACATATTTCGTTGATTTTCGAACATTATTTACATTGTTTACAAAATCTGTCTTCCTCTTCCAAGACGCAAAGACGCAGTAGTGTAAACGGCTATACAAGTCAAAAACTAAACAAAAACATAATAAATTAATCCATATTATTTCAGTGGCGATGTAATTGAATTTACCGAACGAGCCTCAGGGCTCCCCGAAACTTACATACATACATATGTACATAGTTGTAATTTTAAATATAAGCAAAAGAAAATAAATGAATATACTGCTTACTTATGTACGCCTTACATTTTCATATAAAATCTTCACTTATTATATGCACTTATTATATGCCAAAATGCCTTATTTTTTCGAGACAATCATCACCGATGCCTTATTTTTTTTCGAAAAAGTCACCACTTATAGTATGTCTTATTTTTTCGAGACAATCCCCACCTATTATATGCCTTCTTTTCGAGAAAATCATCATTTATAGTATGCCTTATTTTTTTTCGAAAAAAGTCATCACTTATGTTATTATTTGAGAAAATCATGTTTTATAGTATGCCTTATAATTTCGCACTTCTCGATGATCATGTCATCCCCTATGCTCCTAGGACATCGCAATGTTAACGTGAGCTGTTCATCGTTCTGCGCGACATCACTTATGTCATCGGGGGTGCTCACGCTGAAATCGATGTCTGAGCACATTTGTAAGCGATGGCCCGTACTGCAGGGTAGTATGTAGTGTTTTATTGTGTTTCGAGATGATATCGATTCTAACCAGATTAGAACATGGCTGCAATTTCAGTGGGTAAAATATATGAGAAGTGGGAAGGACCAATTAATTAACGTTGTTTTTGCGTTGAAGGTTCTGCTTCTGCTTTTACACCTATTTTGTTATATTGTTTTGAAATTACAACCAAATATTTCCTATTGGCAAACTTTTCTTCCAAGTATTACCCGGATCATTTTCATAAACATGTGCTCGATTTATATTCTAGTCCAGCGGTAGGGAGGATTTTTTAGTTTGAAAGCGGCCCAGCAACAAAAGACATTCTTACCAGCAAAATTCGAGGCCAGCATTAATTTTCTGCGTTATTCACACGCAATGTATGTCGATTGTGGTTTTTCGGGACCGACACAGCAGAGTTTGCTAGAGCCTGTTTTCGATGAAAAAATCTTGTAAAAATAAATTTTTCGTTTGATCTGCTTTGTAGTCAGGCGTTTTTATTGCTCGCTTCGCTTACTTTCTACCTATTTTGCCTAAACAGCCGGTGTTTTATGAAAATAAGCCCTCATAAATTCCTAAATTAACAACCTACTATATTATCAATTCTTGATCGTGGGTGTATGCCTGTTTACTGTGAAAAACATAATTAAAAAAATAAAATAATTAAATTATTATTTATTTTGCATCGCCTAACAGTATGTTTTTGTTTGTGATTTTCGTAAGTACACCCACATATTTAGCCGCTCTCACCTAGTAGTTTTGTTGTTCTTCTTCTCTCGCTCTCGATATTTTCTGTGCAGTAGCGCTCTCTTTCTAAATTGTAGCTGCTGTAACCGCTCTCATTCTGGTCTGACGAGCATGTAAGATGGCTCGGAGGGGGCCAGCTGAGGTCACCGGACGGGTCGCAGGTTGCGGATAGCGAATTACCTATCTTTGGAGGTAGACCAGCTGCGAATAAACGGTCATCCCTAGGGAAAGCACCGAAATAAGCAGTCCCGGACAGCCAGCGGGTGTTCACGAAGTAGCAACACTGGCGATGCGCTTGTGGTGCCGCCTCCTTTAGGTAGCTCATATAACCCCCCACCCCTACACATTACCTATCCACATCCCAACCCCCACACTCATCTCACACCGGGCCGGAGTAAGTTTGTTATTCGACCTGTGCCGAGAGTCAGTCTGGCTGGGGGCCCGGTATAAAAACTAGCCCAGTCGTTAACGGAAAGCTCAGGAACTTGGCAGCCCCCTGTTCTAATGATGCCTTATCCGGGCAAAGTGAATCTCTGCCCGGACGGACCGCCCGCAAATCGTGGTATTAGATATGGAAAAAAAATAAAATAAAAACAAAAAAAAATATGAGTCTGGCGCTTCCCAATTGCCAACTGGGAGCAATCCCATACAGGGAAAGCCATCGGCCCAAAGGCCTGGCCTGACCCGCGATATAGCTGGTAAAACCAGCGCGGTGGAAGACGCTAGGGCGAACCTGAAGGGGTCCCATCCCAGTTCTGGGGTGGGTGGCAAATCGCCGACTAAAGCTGATAACTTGGTAGAGTGGCTCTGCCTGCTGGTAAGGCTGCGGGGAGCGAGTTGCCATCGACTAGCGCCCAAGCCAAAGCTTTTACGTATGCCGAGAGGAGGAGTGCTGGCAACATACTCCGTCGGCAAAACGCGAGCACGATGTCCAGCCCGACCGACCAGTGGCGGAAAAAGGTTGAATGGGCATCAAAGGTGCTGCCCAACTTCGGCAAAGAGGCACCAAACAGGGTTACCCCGCCGAAGACGACAGCCCCGCAACCGAAATGGCAGCGCTCACAGGAAACTCCTGGACCGGCTCCGAAGCGCTCCAGAGTGCTGCTGAACGTGTCGTTCGCGCAGATCGCCAAGGAGAGGACGCTGATCGGCGTCCTGGATAAAGGCAGTGTGGACTCCAAGATCCCCAGGAACCAGTGGAAGTGGGTGGAAGCGGCACTGACCGACCGCTTCTTTGAGCTACTGGACAGCAAGACATGGGGTGGCACCAGGGCTGCATCAAAATTATCACCTGCGAAGACGAGCGCTCCGTCCAGCTCTATAAAGAAGCGGTAGCGCAAGTCGGAGAGGTCTACCCAGGGGCAAAGCTCGTCGCAGTCGACTGGAGCGAGGTGCCCAGTAGGCCTAGGACGAGGGTTTGGGTGCCCGCCGCCATAAAGAAGCCGGATGGCATCCTGAAAATGCTGCAGCGGTGCAACCTGGGGCTACCCACCTCCGATTGGAGGGTAGTAAAGGTTGAGGCGACACAAGGTCCGATGAACCAGGCGGTGCTCGTACTCAATAAGGAGTCTTTAGCCCCAATTGAGGCTAAAAACGGCGAGCTCAACTTTGGCTTCAGTGCTGTGAGCATTAAAGTTTACAAGTCGGATGCAGCGGCCGAGGTACGTCCTGTCGATAACCCAGTCGAGCAGGATGTTGCCTCGGAGATCGAAGCACCCGATGATGTTTCAGACCCTGCCCATGACGACTACTCCTCCGACACGACTCTAATGCGTGAGTTCGAGGCGATGTGTCACGACGACACCATCGAGGACGACTCGCACCCCGACAACACAGTGATGAAGAACTCTGTCGATGTCCCTAAGACTTCTACAGATAAATCTCCACCACTGTAGAGCAGCATCCGCTGCCTTACAGTGGAAGCGAGCTTGGCTGCGAGCGGAGCAGATGTAGTCCTGATCGAAGAGCCTTGGGTAGTAGGAGACAAGTTCTGTGGATAAGCGACGAAGGAGCCCAAGCTTATTGTAGCTCAGAAAGAAGGTAAACTCCGTTCCTGCATTCTTGCAAGGAAGCACTTAAATATCTTTCTGCTTTACAACTTTAGCAATGGTGCCAACACCAACACCGAAAGGTCGGATATAGGCCTTGTAATAGGCTGCGACGCCAACGCCCACCACACCCAATGGAGGCGTTCGGATGCAAATGTAAGGGGTGAGTCATTATTCAGCTTCATCCTAAACTCTAATCTCCTTATCTGCAATCGGGACGATGATCCTACGTTTATAATTAAGAATAGACAAGAGGTAATTGACCTAACATTAGTGTGTCACAGACTGTCAGGCATAGTAAAGAACTGGAAAGTTCTGGGGGACCATTCCTTTTCAGACCACAGGTACATCGAGACTACACTATCTCTCGAGAGCCCAAAACCTACTGTCTTTGTTAACCCCAGAAAAGCTAACTGGGAAAAATATGTCACAAAAATGGACCTCCAAGACACCAACCTACCTAAACACAGAGCACGATCTAAATCTTCTAGTGGACAGGTTCACTAAAGTATGCAACACGGCCTTCACGGCAGCATGCCCATTAAAACAACACAAGGGGAAAAAGAAACCCCCTTGGTTGTCAAAACATATAGATATCCTACGAAAAAGCTGCAGGTCCCTCTTCAACAGGGTCAAAAGCACTAACGAGGAAGAACACTGGGCAGATTACAAAAATAGTCTGGCCCTATACAAAAAAGAAATCAGAAAGGCAAAAAGGGCCTCGTGGCAAAAATTTTGTTCTGAAATCGAGGTAACGTCGGAAGCCGCAAGATTGCGCAAGATCCTCTCCAAAACGGCCCCCTCGGTGGGTTAACTAAAGAGAAGCGATTTTACGTGAATTAACTCCAGTGAGGAGTCCCTACACATTCTACTCGACACTCATGTTCCAGGGTGCTCCATCAATGGACCGACTCACTTCCCTAGTGAGGGTTCGATCACCTCGATGGAGCACATTTTCTCAAAACGGAACATAGGCTGGGCAATAAACAGTTTTCATCCGTTCAAATCCCCTGGTCCGGACCAGATCATTCCGGCCCAACTACAAAAAGCCGGAGACACGGCCATAAACTGGCTGCAATGTATTTTTAAGAAGATACTGGTAGTGGGGAGAATACCACAAGCTTGGCTTAAGGCTAAAATAGTCTTCATCCCTAAAGCAGGTAAAGCCTAGCACTCGACACCAAAGGACTTTAGACCAATCAGTCTATCATCCTTCCTTCTCAAAACGTTTGAGAGATTCGTAGGGTTACACTTGAGAGCAACTATAAGTTCTCAATTGTTGTCAGGAGCACAGCATGCCTACCGGAAAGGAAAATCCACGGAAACGGCATACGCGGACGACGTGGCAATTATCTTCTCAGGAAAATACCCTCAAACACTCTGCGACTTAATGACCGCAAAGCTCGCGAGACTGTCAAGATGGACAGAATCGCGAGATCTTGGAGTTAATCCCTCAAAGACAACTTGTGCTATTTACAAGTAAATACAAGATTCCGTCTCTACACCCCCCCATATTAAATGGATGCAGACTCTCCTTTAGCGACAGGGCCAGTTACCAGGTTGGTAATTGACAAGAAGCTAAATTGGAACCTGAACATCAAAGACAGAGTGAAGAAGGCCACGATAGCATTTTACACTTGCAAAAAAGCTATTGGCTTGAAATGGGGCATGAACCCAAGTATAGTCCAATGGATAGACCAAGCCATAGTTAGACCGATAATACTTTATGGAGTTACTGTATGGTGGCCGGCCTTATCAAAAAGGACGATCACCAGACAACTCGACAAAGTTCAGCGAACAGCCGCCCTTTGCATCAGCGGAGCTCTTCGTACCACTCCAAATGATGCGCTAGATGCCATTCTGTGCCTCCAAAACCTTGCCCTCGCAGGAAAAGAAAGGGCACAAATGGCAGCAATACGACTGAGAGACTCCGACCAATGGGCACCACAGCACACAGGTCACTCCTCAATACTAAACGGCAGTTCCGTCCCTACTAAAACGGACTACTGTGTTCCAAGGGAATACACAGATACCCCCTTCGAAGCAATTATCCCCCACAGAGACGAGTGGAGTGAGGGACCCCCAGGCCCAAAGGGGGCCCTAAACATCTTCACAGATGGATCAAAGCTGAACAACAGGGTCGGAGGAGGTATATACTCCAAACAGCTAAACATTAAGCACTCCTTTAGACTTCCTAATCACTGCAGTGTCTTCCAAGCGGAGGTCATTGCAATCAAGGAAGCCCTAAACTGCTTTCAGGAAACTACCGCCATGGTAACCCGCGTAAATATCTATAGTGATAGTCAAGCTGCAATCAAATCGCTTAATGCGATCTCCGCAAACTCGGCCACCGTTGCAGATTGCCGCAAATCTCTTCACGAGATGGCTCAGCAATTTGTTATCAGCCTTATATGGGTTCCGGGCCTTCGGGACATCGAAGGCAACTGTATCGCAGACGAGCTGGCCAGACATGGCACTACAATCCCCCTTCTCCAAGACAAGGATGATACTCGTATGCCGATGGCCACATGTAGGCTCATAATAAAGGAGCAATATATGCAACTAACAGACAAAAAGTGGCAATCAGTACCACGTTGTCGAATAACTCGGCAAACATGTCCGACCATAGATAGGAAGCGCACCTCTGAGCTATGCAAGCTCGGCAGACGAAGGTGCAGCGCAGTCATACGCTCCCTAACGGGGCACTGGTTAATAGGTACCCATGCTAATAGACTGGGCGCCCCATACAATGATTTTTGCCGTAGCTGCAGAGACGAGGAAGAGGAGGAAACGGTGGAACACCTGTTCTGCTCTTTCCCAGCTCTCAGCAGAAGAAGGCTACAGCACTTGGGCTTGCCCTTCATTTCAGACATTTCGGTAATGTCCACAATATGTCCCAGAAAGATAGCTAACTTCATAAAAGCTGCAGGCTAGGACAACGGTTGACCTTAGGTCTCACAATGCGAGAAGGGGTAGATTCCCACACGGAATCACAACGGGCCGGAAACGGCCTAGGTGTGCTGGGCTCCAAGTGAGTCTGGCAGCCGATGTAACCTAACCTAACCTAACCGCTCTCATTCTTACTGATTCCTCTTTTGTCGTTTATCTGGCACACTGGTCTGATATCAAACCATCTCTGCGCTATCTCTGCGATAGCGAAGTGCACGCTAAATGCGCTGGATCCCGGCAGACCCGGAAGGGCTTAAGGGAGCTGACCGTGGGCTTTAAACAGCAATACGATCGGCTCCTAGCTATGGAGTCTCAGCTTAGTGGTTTACAACTTCTGACTGAATTTCCCAGGCGCAAAAAGGTCACCCCGCGGGATCTGCATGTGCCAACTGCTCCTCAGCCAGCCGATGCTTATAAGCTGACTCCGACCACTACAAAAGTGCAGCAGATGATTTCATACGCTACTCCAAAGACAAAGACAGCTGCAGGGGATGAAAATTCGGTAGCCGAATTTATTGCCTCGGAGAGCATGAAGCCAAAATTGTCTGTAGCGCCCGTGTCCGTAATGTCAAACTCATTAGCTCATTATAGTTCTTGGTGACTTCAACTTGCCAGGAATTGTTTGGTCTTTGGTAAACGAGTCTAATAGCCTAGTGACCATGTCACGACATGACTTTGTTGACGACTTGATTGACATGTCTCTGTCTCAAGTTAATCATGTTAAAAATTCCTTGGGTTGATTTCTTGATCTGTGCTTTGTAACGGATGCAACCTTAGCGTTGTTAACTCGAATCCCCCGGTCACTATACCTGAAGATGCCTAGCATCATACTTTCGAAGCAAGCTTGACCTAGAACCAACTGTATTGGATCAGTCGGGTAGACTACCTCAATGTGTCCGTTGTTTCCATAAGGCCAAGTTTACGAAGCTTAATAACCTCATGAGGGATTTGGATTTGGTCCGCTTTATATATGTGCACTGATGTTACGATAGGCACAAGCATTTCCTATGATGCACTGAACTCCCTTTTTGACTCTTGTGTCCCGCTTTCTTGTTAGATCGAGAAAACCCCATTGGTTTACCAAGGAGCTATCCAGTCTAAAAAACTTAAAATCAAGACTTCTTTCAAACTTTTCGGTTCTTAACGCTCAATGCTATCAGAACTACCTATCTCGATGCAGGATACGTTTTTCTAAGGACCCTAAACAGTTCTACAGCTTCGTAAACAGTAAGCGTGAATGTCCGCACACCTATCCTCACTATCCTTTCTTAATACGTCGGCAGATAATGATCAAGCAATTGCCAATCTTTTTGCCCATTTTTTCCAAACTACCTATTTGCAGGACGTTTACTCTGGTCAGCCGTATCCATACGGTTTACCGAGGTCGAACGAAATTTTCAGTCCTATATGGAATGAGTCCTCTATAATTCCTCTCCATAAGAAAGGTACTAAGTCTGACGCAAAGAACTATAGTGGTATATCTAAGTTATCCGCTATTCCTAAAGTGTTTGAGAAAATTGTAGCTCCGCACCTGCAGCATTAAAGCACCTGCAGCAATTAAAGGCTTTCAAGGTAATTTAACTGCCTTTCTAGGTCTCAAAGATTTCAAAAACTCCCTGTCCTCACCAATTATGGTGACTTAATGCTTCAAAATGTACAGTAAAGACTTTTCATCGCTCCAGCGCCTTTCTGGTTCCGTACACCCTTTGTGGTGGTTCTCTTGGTTCTGCTCTTGGTTTATCTCTTGGTTATCCCGGTTTGATGATCTTGGTATTGTATTAGATCCCAAGTTATGTTTTCAGAACACATTTCTATGGTAAATAAGGCCATGGGCGTGCTAGGGTTTATAAAGTAGTGCTCAAAGGAGTTTGACGACCTCTATATAATAAAGACTCTTTTCACCTCTCTAGTTCGTCTGATTTTAGAAAACGCCTCTTGTGTCTGGTGCTCTATGTACTCTTTACTTTTTGCTCTACGCGGCCTCAGCTGGGGAGCAGGTGTGAGTCTGCCATCTTACCCTAATAGATTGCTTTTAATAAAGCTTCCAACCTTAGCTAATCGTAGGAAAATGCTTAGTGTGATTTTTGTGCACAACTTGATCAAGGGCGACGCAGATAGCGCTGAACTGTTGAGCCGCGATCACGATCCTATTAGAAGCACCGCTGTTTCTTCCGCTTTGTAGATCGAATTATTCTTTGCATGAACCGTTTAGGGTCCTATGCTCGGATTATAATTCCCACTACCATATTATATCTACTACTAACTCCCTTGTTTGTCTTAAATTACTGATGCTCTCATATATTTCTCATAATTATAATTTGCTTAGTATTTTAGTTAGATTAGTTATACTTTTTCTGGAACAATAGTCGGGGGCGCAAAGTGAGGAGAAGCTTTTGAAGTGCATAGAAATGTCTGAGTTCTCTTCAGAAAATTTGAAATTCGTCTTGCAACTGCAACGTCCTCCTCGCGTTTGGACCATTGTAAGTAAAAAGCACCTTCTCCGACCACAGGTATATCGAAACGATTTTATCCCTCGAGAGCCCCAAACCCACCGACTACACTAACCCCAGGAAAACCAACTGGTTTAAATATAGCTCGGTTTTGGAGGAACTACTCCCCAACAAGGCACCAATGAGCCCAGACACTCCAGACGATTTAGATCGTATAGTGTACAGGTTCACGGATGCATGCGATAAGGCTTTCACGGCGGCTCGCCTGCCACACAAGACAAGGGGTTCTTTTTACCTTCCTGGTGGTCGAAACAAATCGACATCCTACGTAAGAGCTGTAGGACTCTCTTCAACAGAGCCAAAAGCGCTAACGAGGAGAAACACTCTGTGACCTTATGAGCACTAAGCTCGTGAGACTGTCAGAATGAACAAAATCGCGAGGATTGGGAGTAAATCCCACAAAAACGGAACTCGTGCTATTCTCACGCAAGTACAAGGTTCCGCCCCTCAACCCTCCTATACCAAATGGATGCAGGCTCTCTTTCAGCGACAGCGCTAGTTACCTAGGGTTGGTAATTGATAAGAAGCTGAACTGGAACCTGAACGTAAAAGACAGAGTAAAGGAGGCTACGATAGCCCTATACTCCTGCAAAAAAGCTATTGCCTTGAAGTGGGGCATGAACCCGAGCGTAGTCCAATGGATATACCAAGCAATAGTAAGACCAATCTTACTCTATGGAGTTACAGTTTGGTGGCCGGCCTTATCAAAAGGATCGACAACCAAACAACTTGGCAAGGTTCAGCGAACCGCAGTTTTATGCATTAGTGGAACATTACGCACCACCCCGAACGATGCACGAAACGCCATCCTAAATCTCCAGAGCATTGCGGGAAAGGAGAGGGCAGAAATTGCAGAGATACGTCCGAGAGACTCCGGACAATGGACGTCACATCTCAGGGGTCACTCATCGATACTTATCAACAGTACCGTCCCTACGATGACGGACTACTGCGTCCCAAGGGAACACACTGGTACCCCCTTCAATGTAATCATCCCTAGCAGAGACGAGTGGCTTGAGGGACCACCAGGCCAAGACATGGCCATAAGCATCTTTACAGATGACTCGAAGCTGGATAACAAAGTTGGAGGAGTGATTTACTCCGAACCACTCGAAATCAGGCACTCCTTTAGGCTCCCGGATCACTGCAGTGTATTCCAAGCGGAATTCATTGCGATCATGGAAGCACTGAAGGTCCTTCAAACAGCCACAACGGCTTCACTGGCAACAACAACTGTAAACATTTACAGCGACAGCCAAGCTGCGATCAAATCACTTCATGCGATTTCCTCGAACTCGGCCACTGTGGCAAATTGCCGCAAATCTCTTCACGAGATGGCCCAACAATTTGCTATCAGCCTTATTTGGGTCCCGGGTCACCGGGATATTGAGGGCAACTGCAAGGCAGACGAGCTGGCCAGATCTGCTACCACAATACCCCTTCTCCAAGAGAAGGAGGATATTTGCATGCCAATGGCCACCTATAGGCTTATCATAAAAGAGCTATATAAGCGACGAGCAGACAATGCGTGGCGGTCAGCACCACTATGTCGCATATCCAGGCAAACATGGCCTACCATTGACAGGAAACGCACACTAGAGCTTTGTAAGCTCGGCAGGAAAAGGTGCAGCGTTGTCATCCGCTCCCTCACGGGGCACTGGCTGATAGGCTCCCACGCCAACAGGCTGGGAGCCCCATACAATGATTTCTGCCGAAGCTGTAGAGATGAGGAGGAGGAGGAAACGGTTGAACACCTGTTCTGCTCCTGTCCGGCTCTCAGCAGGAGAAGGCTACAATACCTGGGTATGCCCTATGTCTCAGACATTTCAGAAATGTCCAAAATCTGTCCCAGAAAGATTGCAAACTTCGTAAAAGCGTCAGGATGGGATAACTGCTGACATGTTCGGGTCTCATGAGATGGATAAGGGGAACACCTCCCGCGGTATTACAACGGGCCGAACCTAACCTAACCTAACCTAAGTAAAAAGCAGATAATGTTCTCTTTTCAATTAAATAATGTATTCTAACTTGCAATAGCCACGATATGGAAGGAAGATGTTGTGCACAACTCCGATGTCTTTTTTTACGGAAAATTTCCGCCTGGAATGGAGTACTTTCAACATTCTTGTAGGACTGTTGCCCAATCTCAAAAAGAAAGACACTCCTTTTCGACTGACAATCCCTCTGGAGAAGAGAATAGCCCTGTATTGCCTAGGAGCGTCTGCGGAATAGGTATGGCAGGGAGTCTATTTGGTGTGCCAGTGGCCATTGTCTGCCGCATATTACTGGAGTTTTGTCACGAGGTAGTTGCTTAACTCGCTGACAAGTATCTGCCAGCACACTTTCTTACCCTGAGAAGATCACGGAAAAAGTGTAAAGATTCAAATACATGGGATTTCCAGCAAAAAATTTGAAATCAACCATATTGTTGAAATGCTTAATTTAATAATAATATTAGTTTAAACAATTTGTTCTAAGCATTACATGTATATTTGCCCCTTTTTACTCAGTTAAAAATTATACGCAGCAATATTTAAATTTTAATTTGCTGTTTTTTGTTCTTATAATAGTTTATTGCTTATTGTTGTTTAAAGATTAACCATGTACAGTTAAACTGTAAGGGTAAAATTACATATCTAATAACACTAGTCGACACGACTTTTCCGCTGTCGCCAAAAATGACTTTTTATGATAGATTTGGATGTTTAAACATTTTTTAAAAATGATTTTTTTTTCATCGAGTAGTTTTTTTTAAGAATTTTTAAAAAATCTGGTATTTTTTGTCATAGGTAGTGCTTTTATTTTTCACATAACTTACGTTTCATACAACTGGTTGTATATGCGATATATATCAATACTTAAGACTCGGTAAATCCAAAATTACGGGTCCTTTTTGTTTTTTGCAATCCCATTTTGGAAGTTGGACCAACAACGTACCGGGCGGTATTTTTTCAGGTAAAAGTCGTTTTGGGTCGTTTTGGTCAAACGGTTATAACTTAGCCGTTTATTTTTATATTTTTATAAGCGGTACCTTAAACGACGCCTAATTAATGTGCCCCTATTTAAAACTAAAAATCAAGGCATTCAAATATTTTTTTTTACTTTTTCTGAGCTTTCAAAGTCAAAATTTCGAGGAAAAATACCGAAAAAAATTATGAAATTTAAATTTGGAAGCTTAATACCTTCCAGACGTTTAGTTGCAGCTACAAACTGTCTGAGTCGGATTTATAGCTGCAGTTGTCAGCTTTTTTTAACTGTAAAGTTCAGTACAACCAGTGTTAGGAAACTTAAGTTATGTGAAAAATAGAAACACTACCAATGACAAAAAACACAAAATTTTTTAAAAATTCTTTAAAAAAAACTACTCCATAAAAAAAAGCCATAATTCTTAAAAAAAATTTAAATCTCCAAATCTATCAGAAAAAGTCATTTTTGGCCACAGCGGAAAAAAAAAGTTGAAATTTGTCGAGTAGTGTAATAGAATACAAAATTGTACCTCATACATTAGTATCAAATCTTATATAAGGTTCGGATTTTAAGAAAAATATTGGTACGAATTTACAAAAAATTTCAACACTTTTCTTTTAAGCTCGGTACTCAGTTCCGAATAAGTGTACGCGAGCGGGATAGGTCGATATTTTTATGAAACCGATTAAAGTGATATCCCGTAATCGGATTTGATCTGATATCGGGATTTCTCAGATAGTACTTAGTTCGAAAATGTGAAATTCTATTTAATACTATCAAAGTATTTCATGGAATTCTTTGGTATTCCGCTAGATACCGCGCGGAAAACACTTATCAAATTGATATATTCCACGATAGAATAAGGTAGAGTTTGTGAGTAAGTTGTCACGGGTGAGCACAAAACAACATCAAACAAAAACCAATCAAGCCATTATGAGAATTTAGCGGCAACAGACAATTAATAACACTACTCGACAAAATTAAACTTTCATTCTATTTCCTGATCGCGAGTGCATGCCTGCTTTGGTGTAAAAACTTAATTTAATTATTTTTTTGCATCGCCTAACAGTGTGTCTTTGTTTGTGCTTTTGTAAGTACACACAGTGTCATATTTGTTCTTCTATTTAGCCGCTCTCACGCATTAGTTGTTGCTGATCTATCACTCTCTCTATTACCCACACTCAAATAACTGTTCTTCCTCTCTCGCTCTTGATATTTTCCGTACAGTAGCGCTCTCTCTCTCTCTCAATTGTTGCTACTATAACCGCTCTCGTTTTCACTTATTCCTTTTTTGGCGCTTATCTGGCACACTGGTCTGATACCAATTTTTTTTGAAGGAAAAATTAAGTAAATTTTAAAATGGAATTCTCCGTTGTCTGCGACAAAAAAACCTGCAAGAAGCAGATCACCCATGACCAGCCGAGTATCCCCTGCTGGCTCTGCGATAGCGTCGTGCACACTAAATGCGCCGGGTTGACCGGTCTCGTGGGTGATGCCATCGCGAAAAGGAATGGCCTGCACTACAGCTGTGAGGCATGCCGTCCGGTTGAGAGGGAGATGGCAGCGTTTATGAGGCAGACCCGGAAGGGCTTTAGGGAGCTGACCGTGGGCTTCAAAGAGCAGTACGATCGGCTCCTAGCCATGGAGTCTCAGTTTAGTGGCCTCAAACTACTGACTGAGTCTCCTAGGCGCAAAAAGGTCACTCCGCGGGATCTGCATATGCCAGCTGCCCCTCGGCCGGCCGATGCTGACAAGCTGACTCCGACCACTCCAGCAGCAGTGCAGCAGTTGATTTCGTTTGCCACTCCGAAGGCAACGACAGCTGCTGGCGATGGAAATTCGGTAGCCGAATTTATCGCGTCGGAGGGCATGCAGCCAAAGTCGTCTGTAGCGTCCGTGTCCGTAATGTCCGCAAACTCATTAGCGGTCCCCTCAATTCCGACCCCACCAGTTAATATACGTCCCGGACCACCGGGTATTACCATCACAGGTGATAGGCCTGTGGTGCCAAGATTGGTGGGGATCCCACCAAAGAGACAAGTTTTTGTCTCGCGGCTTGCCCCTGATTTCACAATCAATGATGTGACGGCTTATATCCGAAGCAAAATAAAAGCCGCTGATTTTAAGGTGGAAAAATTTAACTTTTCTTACGCCAGGGAGATATCTTCCTTTAAAATAAGTGTCTCTCAAACTCATTTTGACACCATCTGTTCTGCCAAATTTTGGCCGGAGCATTTGGTGGTGAAGGAGTTTAAGGCCAAAAAGAAGACTAGGCCCCCAATAACTCTGCCAACAAATCAGACCAGTGCTCCTTCGTCGTCTTCGTCGTCTTCCCGCTCTACCTCCCGTCCAAAAAACTAACTAACTCTCTTTTGGTGACATATCAGAATGTTCGAGGCTTGCGTAGTAAGCTCAGCATTCTTTTCCAGGATAGTGTCGCATTTGCATCCCACGTTATTGTGTTTACCGAGACCTGGCTAAAGCAGGACATTCTTAGTTCCGAAGTTTTGGCAGGTCGGTACACAACTTATAGAAAGGATTGCTCGTCTCGACGTGCAGGTGGGGTTCTAATTGCTGTGGACTCAAACTTCACGTCGGAACTTTTCACAGTCCAGATCCAGCAGGAACTGGAATTTCTGTGTGTAAGACTGATTCTTCCCGCTTTCTCAATTTTCATTACTTGTTCGTATATTCCACCGCACCGTCTTCGGATATCGCAATTTACGAGCAGCATTTGTCCGCCTTAACCGCTATTTCTTCCTCGCTATCTGACAAAGATCACATGATAGTTCTTGGTGACTTCAACTTACCAGGAATTGTTTGGTCTTCGGCAAATGAGTCTAATAGTCTGGTGCCCATGGCACGTCATGACTTTGTTGACGGCTTGATTGACCTGTCTCTGTCTCAAGTTAACCATGTTAAAAATTCCTTGGGTCGATTTCTTGATCTGTGCTTTGTAACAGATCCGACCTTAGCGTTGTTAACTCGAGTCCCCCCGCTCACTATACCTGAAGATGCCTACCATCCTACTTTCGAAGTGTCGTTCGACCTCGGACGAACTGTATTGGATCGGTCGGGTAGACCACCCCAAAGTGTCCGCTGCTTCCGGAAAGCCGAGTTCACGAAGCTTAATAACCTCATTAGGGATTTTGATTGGTCCGCTTTATATTTGTGCAATAATGTTGCGACAGGCACAAACATTTTCTATGATGCACTGGACTCACTTTTTGTCTCTTGTGTCCCACTTTCCTGTCCGATTAGATCAAGAAAACCCCCTTGGTTTACCAAGGAGTTATCCCATCTAAAAAACTTAAAATCAAGACTGTATAAAAAATTTCAAGAAATTGGCTCTCCTTCTTCTCTTGCTCATTATGTCATAGCTCGGTCAAACTTCTCAGTTCTTAACGCTCAATGCTATCAGAATTACCTATTTCGATGCAGGATACGTTTTTCTAAGGACCCTAAACAGTTCTACAGCTTCGTAAACAGTAAGCGTAGAACGTCCGCACACCCATCCTCGCTGTCCTTCCGTAATACGTCGGCAGATAATAATCAGGCAATTGCCGATCTTTTTGCCCGTTTTTTCCAAACTACCTATTCGCAAGACGTTTACTCTGGTCAGCCGTATCCATACGGTTTACCGAGGTCGAACAGCATTTTCAGTCCTTTGCTAAATGAAAGCTCGTTGCTTCATGATCTACGAACAGTAAAGCCGGTGTTCTCACCGGGTCCGGACGGAGTTCCCGGCTGTGTACTCAGGTACTGTGCCGAGTCTCTGTGTGGGACGTTGCTTAAACTATTCAACCTATCCATAAATTCTTCATGCTTTCCCCCGATATGGAAGGAGTCCTATATAATTCCTCTCCATAAGAAAGGTAGCAAGTCTGATGCAATGAACTATAGAGGTATATCTAAGTTATCCGCTATTCCTAAAGTGTTTGAGAAAATTTTAACTCCGCACCTGCAGCATCTATGCAGATCACTTATATCTCCATCTCAACATGGATTTATAAGGCGGAGATCAACCACAACAAATTTATTGGAGTTTACCTCCTTTATAATAAAAGGCTTTCAAGGTAATCTGCAGACGGATGTTGTTTACACCGATTTTAGTAAAGCGTTCGACTCTGTAAACCATTCCCTCCTAGCACAAAAGCTCGACCTTCTAGGGTTCCCGCCCAATCTCCTGAGATGGATCTCTAGCTACCTTTGTTCTAGGTCTCAAAGAGTCCTTTTCAAAAACTCCCTGTCCTCACCAGTTATGGTGACTTCGGGTGTACCACAGGGCAGCCATCTAGGCCCCTTACTCTTTACACTCTTTATAAATGACCTGCCTTCTGTATTAACATACTCTCGAGTACTTATGTATGCGGATGATGTTAAGCTCTGTGTCCAGTATAAGGACATTTCTTTTCAATCCAGGTTGCAATCCGATCTCGATAGATTTCAGTCTTGGTGTTGTGCAAATTTATTAAACCTTAATGCTTCAAAATGTAAAGTAATGACTTTCCATCGCTCCAGCGCCTTTCTGGTTCCTTACACCCTTTGTGGTGGTTCTCTTGAGAGAATTACCCGGGTTGATGATCTTGGTGTTCTACTAGATCCCAAGTTAAGGTTTTCAGAACACATTTCTACCATGGTGAACAAGGCCATGGCCGTGCTTGGGTTTATAAAGAGGTGGTCAAAGGAATTTGACGACCCCTATATAACAAAGACTCTCTACACCTCTCTGGTTCGTCCGATTTTAGAATACGGCTCTTGTGTATGGTGCCCTCAGTACAACGTACACCAGGACCGTATAGAATCAGTTCAGAAAAACTTTTTACTTTTTGCTCTTCGAGGCCTCGGCTGGGATGCAGGTGTGAGACTGCCGTCCTACTCTAATAGATTGCTCCAAATAAACCTTCCAACCTTAGCTAATCGTAGGAAAATGCTTGGAGTGATTTTTGTGCACAACTTGATCAAGGGTGACATAGATAGCCCTGACCTGTTGAGCCGCATAAACTTCACGATTCCTATTAGAAGCACTAGGAACTATACACCCTTGTTTCTTCCACTTTGTAGGTCGAATTACTCCTTGCATGAACCATTTAGGGTCCTATGCTCGGATTATAATTCCCTCTATCATATTGTATCTACCACTAACTCCCTTCCTAGTCTTAAATTACAGATACTCTTATATCTTTCCCGTAACTAGTAATTACTTCGCTTCTTTAGTTAGATTTGTTCTACTTTTCCTCGAACACTAGTCTAACACCTATCCTTCCTGCATGTCCGCGATCGGTTCGGTAAACGAGTCGCGCGTTATGCGGCAGCGCCCCTCGGTCGGTTGGGCGGGAGGTGGGCTGCGTTCTTGCCTGGGATCCGCGCGTAACAGCCATCGGCTGGTGTCGCTTGGGCCACTTGATGGTGCAGTCATTGCACATCAACGTCCTAAAAAAGATATTAAGCTTCAAAATTGAAATTTCATCATTTTTTTCGGTATTTTTCCCCAATATTTTGACTTTGAAAGCTCAGGAAAAGTCGAAAAATATATGCCTTGATTTTTTGTTTTAGATACGACACATTAATTAGGCGTCGTTTAAGGTATCGCTTATAAAAATAAACGGCTAAGTTACAACCGTTTGACCAAACTTTCATATGCCAAATTTCGCCGATAAATTCCGTTAGCCGACGTATGTATAACCGTTTTTTTCCCACAAAAATACCAAAAATCTTTGTTTGTAACAGTTTTTTAACGGTAAAATGACATTTGGAATAGTGCCAAACAGCATATGAAAATATGGTCAAACGGTTGTAACTTAGCCGTTTATTTTTATAAGCGATACCTTAACGACGCCTAACTGCAGAGTTCAATACAACTAGTTTTAGGAAACTTAAGTTATGTCAAAAATAGAAGCACTACCTATGACAAAAAATACATTTTTGTAAAATTCTTAAAAAAAACTACTTCATGAAAAAAAACCATAGTTCTTTAAAAAAATTTAAATCTCCACATCTATCAGAAATAGTCATTTTGGCCACAGCGGAAAAAAAAATTGAATTTTGTCGAGTAGTGTAATCATATTAGTTAGAAAGACAGCGTTGGAGATGAAGAGCAAAGTAATGCCTAGTCGGGCGGGAAGGGACAGCAACGGTACTAAGGTTGATGATGGCAGTCGCTTCGACCTCACCAGAGAGAAGCTTATGGAGGAAGAGAACTCCATGGCAGATTCTACGGGATTTAAGAGAGTGGAGGTTAATTAGGCGCAACCTACTTTCATAAGAAGGGAGATGGATCGAAGAGTCCCAATTGAGTCCGCGGAGAGCAAAGATGAGGCACTGTTTTTGTACCGATTCGAGCATACCCTGAAATTTATGGTAGTGAGGAGACCAGACACATGAACCATATTCCAAGATAGGCTGGACCATTGAAAAGTACAGAAGTTTCGTAGTATACGGGTGTGTAAATTCCTTAGACCATATTTTGACAAATCCTAGGACTCCTTTGGCTTTGTTAGAGATAGTAGAGATATGAGAGTTGAAACATAGATTGGGTACAAAGGTAATGCCCAAGTGGTGATAGTTCCACTAAAGACAGAAAAATACGAAAATTGCTGTAATGCGCAAAAAAAAACCAAAACCAATCCAATATAACGAATAAACGCACCTCCGATAAAAATTCCTACGCTTATGCGTAGTTACGAATTAAATAAATTCAGGCAGGCTCCGGTTTTCACTTACTAACTTTTGCGTTTTTAGGTGCTCCCGTTTTTTAAATTTTTTTTAATAACTTTCATAGCAAATTTTCTGCCAGCCAACAACCTGGCTGACACGCAAAAATGCAGCGTGAAAACAATTCTTTTTTCAATTGCTTGTTTTGAAGCAAAACGATGTAACACTTGTCTGGCGAACTGTGGTTTGAATTGCTAATGGTAAAAAATACATACATGCGCTTACGTTTTGAATTAAATCTGGCGGGAGCATTAATCCTTACATAGCTGTTCTGTTCCGCTTATGTTACTATCACGATCCGACCTGCTACTTGCAAATTTGTGTTATCCGAAAAGAGATTTTTTTAATGTTCAACCGAATCGGGCGGCGTCAGCCGTTCACCTTTAATTTCCAAAACGAAAATGTTTTTGCTCTACAAAGAGAACTCGAAAATAACAGTTGACCGTTTCTCGTTGTTCAAAAATAAGTCTTATTACAGTCCCTTTGAGCAAAGAGTAGGAGTTCACAGTTCTCTTGAACAAATCGTTCTGTGCTCAACAAAAAACCAATTTTTTCTGTTTCTTTTGCTCTGCTCCTTCACTCACTTCCTTGCGAACGATGAAAATAATAATTAAATAAGCAAAGCAAATAATAAGAAAAGTGTGTTAAAGTTCTTATGCTGAGCTTTTCATTTCTATGCTCTGCTGCTAACCGTTAATGTTCCAGAGCGCTGTTCTAAAACGAAAACTTCCTTCGTTTTGTGCAAACTAGAGCACTTATTTATGTGTTTTCAAAAATACATAGGAAAATTTGTGTAAAAGTGAACTGGAGTCTGCTTGATTGTGATGTTTTTCAACACCCAGACTTCCAATTTGGATCTAATAGTCTTTTTACACTGGGTTCGTTAGCTATCGATATCGAAAAAGAAGCAGAGAAGCTGAAGAGGCTTTTACACAACAGCGTATTTGCGTCTTTGGAAGAGGAAGACACATTTTGTAAACAAAGTAAATAATGCGAGAAAATCAACGAAATATGTCGCAATAAGAGTTGATTCTTTTAACTGCGGTGGCGCAAAGTGTCTGGGCTATCCTCAGAACATTTGCAATTCGTCTTGCAACTGGAACGTCCTCCTCGCGTTTGGACCCTTTTAAGAAAATAGTAAATAATGTTTACTTTTCAATTAAATAATGTATTCTAAATTGCAGTAGCCACGATATAGTTAATTTTGAGAGAAAGATGTGGTAAACAACGACGCATTCTTCAAAAATAAAATTTCCTTGATTTTCGAACATTATTGACTTTGTTTACAAAATGTGACTTCCTCTTCCAAAGACGCATAGACAAAGACGCTGTGGTGTACACGCCTCTTCTGCTTCTCTGCTTCTTTTTTTATATCGATAGGTAACGCACCCAGTGTAAAAAGCCTATAAGTAAAAAGTATCGATTGTTTGATAATCTCTGCAACCAGGGTGACCGATTATGGTATTTTAAATACTTTTTGGTATTTAAATAGCTCAAATTTTTCCCAATTGTATATTTGTGGTATATTGGTATATTGTAGTCTTTTTGGGGGAAAAATGTGGTATTTAATAGTATATTGATTGTATTTGTGGTATTTAACAGTATATTGGCCATTCTGTGCATTTCAGGTATTTCGCGAAAGAATTCTGCACTGCAATTTTTGCTATTGGAAAGTATATCGCTTGAAAACACGAGTTATTGGATTTGGCTGCTGACGAACAAAATGTTAGAAATCAACCACATTGTTAATATGGTTGAACTAAAAAAGAAAGTATTTTGTGAGCTGTTTCAAAATTTAAATTTTAAAGCCTTTTAGCTGCAATTCGTTTTGGTATTTTCGTGGTTTTAAATGAATATTCAAATAGTATATTTTGCTATTATTCGGGCCAAAAATAGTATATTTCGTTATTGCCTGCGCGGTCACCCTGCCTGTGTTGCTTCCAGCTTAACTGAAAAGTCAAGCTGACTCATATTCATATGTACTTATATCTTTCTCTCTTACCGCATGCTTTTCCCATAATACCATACTTGCAGTTATTCAGTTGCCAATGTCTTACGTCATATGACGTAAACTCAATTCTCCGATGGAGTATAGTGCGCATCCATACATATGTACATATGTATGTGTGATATCATTAGGTATGCACATAATACAATAAATCTTCGAATAGATACATCAGTATGTACATACATATGTATGTGTGAGTCACATTGTCTTTCTGTTTATTTTTCGTATGGATCTACATACATATATATTTATATATATGTATATATATACTACATATGTTTGTACATATTTATGCACATGATGTCTCATATCTTTGTGCACAATTAAGCTTAAATATGTACATACGTAGATATTTCAAAATATATGAACATATATGCGTATCTATATATGTACATATATTACACTCGTACACTTGGATATGTATGATTGTACGTATTAAACTTACTGATGTTCGTGTTCTGTGGGTGGATTCATTTTGAGCTCGTGCAATTTGATGAAAAACCCTTTCCACATTTGTTCCTCATCCATTGTTATGTTTTTTAGTCACACAGAAAACAACAGCTAACAATGAAAGACGAGAACGCACTAAAGTTCAACAAGCACGAAAAAACTATGATGATTCAAAGCTGAGCTGCTCTCATATGTATATAGTATGTACTTTTATTTTTCGTTTAAATTCACAAGTTCTACTAATACATACATACATAAAAACATGTTCCTATACATATGTATGTATACGAGTATTCCGTACCAGCGGATCACATTACGTAGTCGGAAAAAAGGAAATAAGTGCCATTAAAAAGAATTAATACATAATAAATAATTTTATTTAGTAATTTGATAGCGACTTGACCAGACCAGAGCCTTTTCTTTTTGTATGATGTACATATGTACATACATACATATGTATACAGCTTCGATTGAGCTTACACGTTTGGTTAATTATCAGAAACATACGTTTTTATTGGGATCTGTTTTTTTTTTTAAAGATCCAGCTTTCAAAACATTATTCAGCAATGGTTTCCGGTCCGCTAATTTTTGGCCAGACAGCATTATATACAATAGAGCTTTTCAAGATCGTCAATCTTTGGCTTCGACGATTATTGAAAATTTGATAATTATTTACTTTAATAAACTGTCGTGTCCTAAGACTATTTTTAGATAACCCAAAAAAGGTTAGTGTCTTTACTTTGCCCTGTTACCTCAGCGATGTCTCACACCTTCGAAAGACATTTTTGAAGAGAGGAAAAGTACGGTGTGTGCCTGCTATCAAGGTGTGTAGTACGCACGCATTCTTCTTAATATTCATAGCATTCTTGGAGTAACGCTACAGGGATTCCAAGTCTATAAATCTGATACCTCATGCTAGAATCGCCAGTCTACTTAGCCATCTAGCTTTAATCGTAAAGCTTACACTCGTATATGGATAGACTCATTTCAGATGGTCTATTAGCTGGTGTTCTCCAAGTATGATATTCACGGGAAACGATATTAACATAACATACTAACATACTCATATACTCTGTGAGTATCGGTACAAAATAACAGTTTTTTATTGTTTTGCTGTGTCCAATAAGTCTGGAAAGAACGCTCAGAATTATATTTAGGCTGTGGAGTATTGACTTACGCCGCTCAAATGGATAACCAACAAAAAAATCAATAATAATTAAGCTGTTCTGAGCTTTTTGATACTTTAAGTTCTTTATTGAATTAAATTCGATTCCAAAAAAATTACAAAATATGTTTTTATTTATTTCATTATTTTTATTTATATCCTAGCGCTACAAGGACCTATTTAAGTCATACATATCTAAAATAGGAACTTAAAAAATCGTCCAGTACCATCAAAGTTTGATCTGGGTTACAATAACATGAATTTAGTAACCGAGAAAAATTACAATTTTGACTGCAAGGCTTGGGGCAAATCGAATTCAGTATGCAAAACAGAACTTAAGTTGAACCAAAAAAAGATATGGAGAATCTGATCCGACGAAAGCCAATATCTATCTATCCCAGCGTGAATTAGATTGCTTGAAACATCTTTTTTTCCAATTCTGAAAAAAATTAGAAATTATAGTAGAAGCAAGAAAGAGCACAGACAAAGACTACACAGAGTCGTTTTAGCCGAGTGTGGAGTTCTAGGGTAGGTGTCTGTGAGAGAAAGAATAGATTAAAGATCAAAAAGAAATTTCAGGACGAGAGAGCAAATAGATGATGCAATACTGTGTCGGTTATTGCGTGTGTTAAGAGAAGCTGGCACAAGAAGTTTGCTCATAGAACTGATACGAAAAAGACATAAGTATGAAAACGAAATT
Source organism: Drosophila affinis (assembly GCA_037356375.1). NCBI lineage: Eukaryota > Metazoa > Arthropoda > Insecta > Diptera > Drosophilidae > Drosophila > Drosophila affinis. The sequence goes on from JAZHFB010000003.1 coordinate 23,733,410, forward strand.
GGAGCTGACGGTACCAAATGGTGCGAAAAGTCTGCTGCTTGTGTCGTAGAGCGGAGCATTGGAAGAGAAAAGACTGGAGTGATGTGTTTCAACTGCGGCAATGTTGGAAACTGCATCCGCTTGTACGAGGGACACGCTATCATCAAGCACCAATGTTAACAAAAAGCGAGTGATTGTCTCAAGTGTTGGCTTCGACGTTACAATAGATGCTGATAAATTTAAATAAAAACGAGAGGGAACGTTGTGAGCCGCGGCAAAGGCCGCGGCTCTACCTTATACCCGGTACTCAGTCATTATATACATACATACATATATGAGCCTATGATTTATGAAATTTATTATATGTTCTCAAAAGGGACAAAAATAATATTTAAATTAAAAAAATGAATTTTTTGGAATTTTTTTACATGTTTCCATTTTTGTTTACATATGCTTTGTATATCTGCGCCTACATTTCTACATGACATGTATAACTACATATTTGAGACGTACAAGTGTTTACGACAGAGAGAGAGGGAATGAGTCAGCGCTTGGCAGGCGTTGCGTAGCCACTGAAATTTAATTTGTTTCTTCTGGCCATAATATTGATCCGATCTGATCCAGATTCGGTAATCTGGTAGATATGGTAATTTTTCATGATTCTGCGTTTTTGGTTTTCATTTATCTTAAAAATTGTGGATTCCACAGATTTTCGTCCTTTGTGGGGGCGGAAGGGGGCGTGGCAAAATTTTAAAACAAACTTGTGCTGGTTCGGTATCACAAGAACTTGGATAGAAAGTTTGGTTGCTCTAGCTCTTATAGTCTCTGAGATCTAGGCGCTCATTTAAACGAATAAGCAAAGCAGATGGAGTCGCGTGTGAGAGAGAGCGAGAGGGAATGATGACTTTCGAAATGGTTTTCTTCATTGTAGCTATAATAATGATCCGATCTGATCCAGATTCAACACTCTAATAGAAATGGGCATTCTCTATGACACTGCGTTTTTAGTTTTCTCGTATCTTCAACATTGTGTACCCCACAAACTTTCGTCCTTTGTGTGGGCGGGAAGGGGCGGGGAGAAATTTTGAATTACATTTGGAGTAGTGTGAGCACACAGGAGACTGGATACAAAACTTGGTTGCTCTAGCTTTAATAATCTCTGAGATATAGGCGCAAATGAAGACGGACGGACAGACGGACAGATGGACGGACGGACGGACGGACGGACGGACGGACGGACGGACGGACGGACGGACGGACAGACAGACATGGCTATATCGACTCGGCTATTGATGCTGATCAAGAATATGTATACTTTATGGGGTCGGAAACGCTTCCTTCTGTGCGTTACACACAACCGTTATCCCCACAAATCTAATATACCCCTATACTCTTCGAGTACCGGGTATAATAACTCCAAGAGTACCGTTTTTGGATACCGGAAAGGAAATTGCATTCCGCACGTAGATCAGTATTGCCGTAAACCTCTCTGAGACATTACCGAAATAGCACAAAAGCTGGCTCGCAGCATAGCATTTCATATCAGCTTCTATTGTACAACATTTCAGCCAAAGTTGTAAAGCACTGGGTTAGTGTCAAGGAATCATGTGAGTGTCCAAAAGAGAGAGCTTTCCATTGGTTTGTTTCTCTCATTCTCAGAATGGAAAGTGAAACTTCCCAATTCGGAAATTCGAAGTCTCGTGTCGCCCCTGTCAAAGTATTTACGGTGCCCAAGTTGGATTTATGTGGCGCTGACCTACTTTCTCAATTGATCAGTGCGATACAGCAACTTAAATTATATACTGGAAGCTTCTATTGCTGGTTCGCCTGCCTTGTCATGGGTTCACAATGACCCATCAAGCTTTAACGTCTTCGTTGAAAATCGGGTTTCGGTCATTCAGGAGTGCATTGCTCAGATGGGGAGGCGCTAAGTTTCAACAGCGCAGAACCCTGCGGATATCTTGTCCAGAGGCGCTCTGCCATCAGAACTTTTGGAATCGCTCTTTAGGCACCACTGGCAATTTTATCTTCGAGATGAAAACCCGATGTGGCCATTTTCTTCTACACAACCCTCTTTCTGGCCTGTACATTATATCTGTCACATCTTCAATAGCCGATCTCGATCTTCGCAATCCGCACATCGTGTAGGAATCCTTCCAACATCATCAACCGTTTTAAAACTATGTCAAAAAACTGAAATCTGAAACCTCTAAAGATCACTTATCAGAATTTACCTACTCATAGTGAAACTTTTGATTCTGATATTATCGCCTTCTCTGAAACATAGCTCAATTCCTCAATCTCGGATTCCGAGATTTTTGTAGACAATTATAACATATATAGATCTGATCGACCATCACGATCAGCATGATTTCGTTGATTCTCTGTCCGATACATCGGTGGGTCAGGAAAATGGCATACGTAACAACATATGTCCCTTGAACTCGTCTTTACTACCGATGTTTCGAGCACCTTGGTAAGTCGGAAGTCGGTACCATCCCACACTTTCAATTGATTTCCTGTTGCCTTCTTCAAGCCCTTTAAAGTCGTTCATTAAACCTTCCAATATCTTTAGTTTTAAGAAGGCTGATTTTTCTCTCCTTAAATACTGCCCTATCTCAGATTGATTGGTCATTTCTTGACGATTTCCAGGAAATTGAGTCTGCCACGAATGCATTCTATAGCGCTATTTTTTCCATCTATCCCACGCATTCCTTCCTTTAGTCACCCTCTCCAGAAATCTTTCTGTTCCAATCTGGGTTACCCCGAGATTAATAAATCTGAAGAATTGTAAATCCCATATTTCAAAAATCTGGTTTGCAATTAAACTTTTCCAAGTACTCAATTTTACAATCGAAATTTTCCTTATTAAATACTTTGTGCTACAATAGATACTTGACCAAAAGCAAGCTTAACTTTAAGCTCGATCCTAAAAAATTCTTCAGGTTTATTAATTCTAAACGTAAATTTTCTCAATTTCCTTCATCTCTACTAAATGGTAGGTATGCTGATAACGATGGTGATATTGCTGACCTGTTCGCTTGTTTTTCCAACGTTGCTACTCTTTCCCTTCTATTAACCTTCCCACTATCCTAACCTTATCGAACGACTTCAGTAGCAGTTACACATATCCAATCCCTTTAAATAGTTTTAGTTGAATCTATCCCCCCTTCATCGACTAAGATGGTCTCTTAACAAATTTAAAATTGTACAAGTTTTCGTTCTCCACAGAATCTTTTTGTTTGCCTCTCCTAAAACTTTTCAACTTGTCTCTCGAGACTGGTAACTTTCCCACCGTCTGGAAAGAATCCTATATAGTTCCCTTTCATAAAAAGACCAGGGTTATTAACATTAACAGCTCGGCGGGTTCTTGATGCAGACGACGTGTTTGATATGAATCATGGGCTGTGGTTTGCGCCATTTGCACATTGTTGGAGTAGAGTCAAGTACTCCTCTCTCCAACGTTTCCAAAAGATCTGCTGAGTTAGGCAACTCGTTGCCAAAGATCGATTGAAGTTTAAAACGTCTGGCTCGGGTAACTCCATCAGCGGACGACCAATTAAGTAATGTCCTGGTGGTAGGACACCAAGATCTTCAGGGTTTTCTGAAATTAAGATGAGAGGACGAGAATGGATGATCGCCTAGATTTGTAAACCAATGTCTGCAACTCGTCGAAGTCAATAAGTGATGATCTCACGCTTACGGTGTCAATACTGATTTGAGAAGCAAGTGTTAACAGAAAATTGTCCCTATGAGGCTCCCAAACGAGCCCAAACGCCTCGGTTATATCACCCCAATGGATATAACGTCGGCTCATCGATGCCTTAGGACACTCCAGCTTCGATTACGTGATCATCTCATGCTTGCAAATGCAGTGCGTATCACTAACGATTTTTAATCCTGTAGCGAGTACAGATTCCAGATCATAAGCAGACCAGTATATGTCTTCTTCAATGTTAATCTGCGGGGTTAGTTCAATGTGGAACCTTACGTATTTCTTAGGCGATTTGGCACTTCTTAGATCATTTGGTAGGTTCTCTGCAAAGTCTTTCAAATCTAATATCTTTCTAGGGTCTGTTTCAAAATAAGAGGGTGTACCTGGGAAAAATAGTGGAGTTTTTAGCTTACTTTGTTAATTGCGTTTGTATAACTTCTTTACTTTGGAAGCTAAAATGCGAGGTCGCCAGCGGGTGTGCTTTGTGTTGTAAGGTCTTGCAGCTATAAGACGCTAACCAAGAGAATTGCAGAAGTCTAAAAACTGACCTTCTGTGATTATAAATCGACGTAGGCAGTCGACAGGGATAATGGTAACATTACCATTACCAGACAGGACATTTGCAGATGTACCTTCCAAAAAGTTTGTTGCAAACTTTTTATAAAAGTCATGTTTGATGCGGTTTCTAATTAACTTACCTGTTCCATCGTGTGTTTCTCAATTCGGATGATCTGCAATACAGAACAAATAACCTTTTATATCAAAGTTGTGTTTGTTTATGAGGTCTGTCTCTGAAATAAACATTACGTCGACATTTTTGCCGTTCAGGAATTGGGTTAATTCAAGCTTATGTTGCAAAACGCCATTGACATTCCACAGAGATATTTTTAAAGGAGCCATTGACTACTGCTGAGATGGGAGCATCTAAATCAGAGTATTTTGATTTTCCATGAGACTTTCTATAGTTCTTCTTAGAATCACTAAATTCCACCATCGATTTAATAGGACTAGGGTGTTGTAAAAGTAGCTGCAGTTTTTGTATTTAGGCTTTTCTTCAAAGTTCGGTTGCCTGGCTCGAGCTCGGCTTCTTGCCTTTGCTTATAATATTTGTTTCTGTCTTAGCAAGAAAATCGTTTTCCTTTAGCGCATCTGTGATTTTTTCTGGAGTTAGAGCCTATTCACACTGGGAACCGTTTACCGTCTGTTTCCTAGACAGTGCGTAAGGTTTTGCCGTTCCGAAAATTTCCCAGTTAGTTTCACCATCTATTTTGAGTGTTCCTAAACCCAACGTTTCTATGCGATATTTACCCGATGGTTTTCAAATGCGACTCTGAAAAATTGGCTTCACAATGAAAAAATGGAATTCACTGCGAATATGCAAACAATGACAAAAAAAAACCAAAAAACCCAATCTAAAATGGATTGAGCAGGAAGTTCTAGTGGTAAGCTTATATATATACTTGTAATTCAATAATTTGATTGTTAATATTGGAACACAATGCAGGAAATATATTTGATATTAGGTTGATATTAGGTACAAATTGAAGAACAGATCAGAAAATACTAGTAAATATTTTTGTATTTGAAATTGAAATGCACTTTTTTTGTATTCTTAGCAGGATGGAGAAGGGGAAATTAGGACCAAGTGGAGGTGCTCCATCTGGATGTAAGCACTTTGAGAAGTTGAACTCCTTCGTGGGATCTTTCCGGGTGAACAACATTTAGCAGAACACGGTGGACAATCACTGTAAAAAAAAAGTTGTTCTTTACAATATATTAATAATAGCCCTTAATTCACAGATGCAGATCAATTCTTTTTGGAGGGAAGTATTATCGAGGTCGACATGGACGAGTCTTGAAGCTCGAGCGCATTTTTTGCCGGCGATGGTCCCCCGACGAAGAGCACCAAAATTGATGGCTTGTCGGTGCTTGCAGATGAAGCAAAAGCACGATTGGAAGTGCAGACGGAGTCCAAAAGATGATGATAAACGTATAGATGAATTAGAAAGCAACCAATCAAAATTCTAGAATGATCTCGGGGGTTGTTTAAATCAAAGAAAAAATGAATAAATACGTTTTTAAATTTTATTTTTTCACTTATTTATTTGCGATTTACACAATATTTTGCTATAGTAGAACGTATCTCAGCTGACTGGCTATAATCAGCAGAACTATTGCTGGTGTCCGGCTGTTCTCTCTGCTCTGCTGGTAAAAGCTCCCAACTATCGTTTATTGCGATATTGTGCATATTTAACATATCGTGCAATATGCAATAGCACATAATTATTGCGCTTTTGTTTTTATGGTGGATGTCGAGACCTTTTCCGATTATCCTAAATTAAGCTTTTATTTTCTACAACTCGCTTAGCTTCCGATAAGTTGTAATTGAACGTACGCTGTTTTAAAGAGGCGGCTAAAAAAATGGATATGTCTTCATTAGCCTTCTAGAAAATCAGAATGCCGAGTCCCCGATTAGCATTACAGGCACCTGCACTCCTTTAATTTATTTGGATTTTTCCTGAAGCAACTCCGAAGCTTCAATGCATTGCCAAGGATTGACTTCCAATAGATCATTAAGCCATTGCACATGGTTAGGTGAAGGCGGCTGCCAAGCTCCACAGGAGTCCGTCACAGATAGGCCGGTTTTGGCCTGTTGTGGTACCGCATGAGGTATTTCCCTCTTCCTTCTCGTGAGACCCGAAAATGTCAGCAGTTATCCTATCCTGATGCTCTTATGAAGTTTGCGATTTTTCTAAAACATATTTTGGACAGTTCTGAAATGTCTAAGATATAGGGCATGCCTAGGTATTGTAGTCTTTTTCTGCAAAGAGCTGGACAGGAGCAGAACAGGTGTTCTACCATTTCCTTCTCCTCCTCGTCTCTACAGCTTCGGCAAATATCGTTGTATGGGGCGCCCAGCCTGTTTGCGTGGGAGCCTATTAGCCAGTGTCCCGTGAGGGAACGGATAACTATGCTGCACCTTCTGCCGAGCTTTTAAAGCTCTGATGTGCATTATCTGTCTATGTTCGGCCATGTCTGCCGAGTTATGCGTCATAGTGGTGCTCACTGGCACGCATTGTCTGCTCTTCGCTTATATAGCTCGGGGGAAGGATATTGTGGTGCCAGCCAGCTCGTCTGCCATGCAGTTGCCTTCGATGTCGCGGTGACCCGGGACCCAAATAAGGCTGTTAGCAAAATGTTGAACTGTGGCCGAGCTCGAGGAAATCGGATGAATTGATTTGATCGCAGCTTGGCTGTCGCTGTAAATGTTTACCTTAATTGCCAGTGAAGTTTTGAAGTTGCTTCAGTGCTTCCCTGATCGCTTATTCCCTGATCGCAAAGACTTCCGCTTGGAATACAGTGTAGTGATATGGGAGCCTGAATGAGTGCCTGATTTCGAGCTGTTCGGAGTAGTTTCCTTCTCCGACCTTGTATTCCATCTTCGATCCATTTATGAAGGTGCTCGAGCCATTCGTCTCTGTTAGGGATGATTATATTCAATGGGGTATCTCTGTGTTCCCTTGGGTCGCAGTAGTCCGTTTTCGTGGGGACGGTACTGCTGGTTAGTATCGATAAGTGACCCATGAGCTGTGATGCCCTTTGGTCGGAGTCTCTCAGACATATCGCTGCCATTTCTGCTCTTTCATTTCTCGCAAGTTCTAGGCTCTGAACACCTAGGATGGCGCTTAGTGCATTATTTGGAGTGGTGCGTAGTGCTCCACTAATGCATAAGGCTGCGGTTCGCTGAACCTTACCCAGTTGTTTGGTGATCGATCCTTTTGATAGTGCTGGCCACCACACACCACCAATTCCGTAGAGTAGAATTGGTATTTTTGTCAATTTCCAAACATATGTAACGGGCACTGTCGCTGAAGGAGAGCCTGCATCCATTTAGTATCGGGGGGTTAAGGGGCGGAACCTTGAATTTTTTTGTGAATAACACGAGTTTTGAGGAATTTACTCCCTGTCCGCGGGATTCTGTCCATTCTGACAGTCTCGCGAGTTTTGCGCTCATTAGGTCGCAGAGTGTTTGAGGGTATTCCCCCGAGAAGATAATTGCATAATTGTTGACTTGCCTTAACTGGGTGGACGATCTCATCGATGATGTCACCGTCCTGCATATGAGCAATTGATCGACGAGCATCACCAAGTGACCGTCCACTCCCAGGTCAGTCAGCGTTTCCGTAATGCCTGCACGACGTTGTTGAAGGCTCCCTCGATATCGAGGAAGACTATTAGAGAGTATTCCTTGAGTAGTAGACATTTCTCTATCATGGAGTGCCGTTTCCGTGGATTTTCTTTTTTGGTAGGCATGTTGTGCTCCTGACAACAGCTGAGGGCTAAAATTTGTCCTCAGTTTTAAAAAGAAAGGGCAATAGACTGATTGGTATGAAATTCTTTGGAGTCGAGTGCGAGGCCTTACCCGCTTTGGGGATGAAGACTATTTTCAACTTGAGCCAGTCGTGTGGCATATTACCCACCACTAGTATCTTCCTGAGGATACATTGTAGGCAGTTGATGGCTGAGTCTCCGGCCTTTTGGAGTTGGACCGGAATGACCTGGTCTGGACCTGGCGATTTAAACGAATTAAAGCTGTTTACTGCCCAGCTTATGTTCCGTTTGGTAAGAACATGGTCCATCGAAGTTGTCGGGCGTTCGTTATAAAGTTATGCCAGCTTGGTGGTTGTACACCCAGGAAAGTGGGTTTCGAGTAGTATACGGAGCGACTTCACACTAGAGTAGTCCACGTTCCATTGTTTCTTCCGCTGCAGCTCTAGGCTTACTGCCGTGTTGTCGACACTGCTAAAGTTATGAAGCAGATAGTTAGGTGCTTTCTTGCAAGAATGCAGGTTCGAGTTTTACCTTCTGTTTGGGGCACAATGAGCTTGTACTTTCTCGTCGCTAGTCCACAGAACTTGTTTTCAACTATCCAAGGCTCTTGGATTAGGACGACGTCGGCTCCGCTTGCGTCCCAGCGGAGTATTAGGGCAGCAGATGCTACTTTATTTGAAGGAGTCTCAGAGACATCTTCAAGTATCCCCACATCTGTAGAATCGGCATCTGAGTCTTTGGAAACGTCCTCACGACCAGTGGCGTAACTATAGAAATGGGGGCCTCAGTCAGATTTTCATTAAGGGACCCTTATCAGAAGAATTCTTTAAATCATTCAAACTTTTTTCACTCCACAATACCACCACCCCCACCACAAATTCTGGCCCTCGGTCTACTGGGCATCTCGCTCCAGTCTATAGCGAGACCAGCGGAGACCTCTCCGATTTGCGCCACCACTGCTTTGTAGAGCTTTACGGAGCGCTCGTCTTCGTAGGCTACCACTGTTATATTACGCTGGAACCACCCCGGGCCACCTCCATGGCCCGGGATCTTCGTCAGAGAGCTCGAAGCAACTGTCGGCCAATGCCGCATCCACCCACATCCATTGTCTCCTAGGTATCCTTCCCTCCGCGCTGCCTTTTTCGAGGACGCCAATTAGCGTCCTTTCCTTGGCAATCAGCGCGAAGGAGACATTTGGCAGAACCTTAGACCTTTTTGCGAGCGGTCCGGGTGTCTTTTAGTAGACCATTGTAAAATTTGGGAGCACCGCCGTGGCCCACTCAACATTCTTCAGTCAATCATCTGATGGACTGGCTTACGTGCTTGCATTCTGCCGACGGAGTATGTGCCCTGCACTTCTCTTTTCGGCGTATGGGAATTTTCTGGCTTGGGCACTGGTAGATGGCAACTCGTCTCCCTTTACCAGCAAGTCGGGTAGCCGCAATGTTGCTTAGCTGACTCTCCAAGGCGTCCTTTTTAGGAGTTGCTTTGCCACCCACCACAGATTCGGGATGGGACCCACTCGGCTTCACGCCAGCGCCTTCCACCATGCAGGTCTGTCCTGCTGTTGAGCTGGTCGGGCTAAGCCTTAGGGCCGATGCCTTTTCACGTGGGGGATTGCTCCCATTTGGCGTTTGGGGAGTGCTAGTCTTAAATTTTATTTTCTGTTTTTTTTATTTTGGTTTGTTTTTTTTTTTGTTTTTCCATAATACATCCCACAAAATGTAAAGAAGGGGAACGGTCAGCCTGGGCAGAGATCCACTGTGCTCGGCTAAGGCATCATTAGAACAGGGGGCTGCCAAGTCCAAGTTTTTGGACCAGGCCCCCAGCCAGGTTGAATCTCGGCATGGGTCCAATGACATCTAAGTCCAGCCCTGTGTGAGGTGAGTGTGGAGATTGGTATGTGGGTAGGTGGTGTGTGGGGGAATGGGAGTGTGTGATCTGCTTATACGAGGCGGTACCACAAGCGCATCGTCAGTGTTGCTGCTTTGCGAACACCCGCTGGCTGTCCCGGACTGCTTATTTTCGGTACTCTCTCTAGAGAGAGATTGAGATTCCACAGTTAATTTGCTGTGCTCTGTACATTTTGCGGCCGACCCAGTCTGGTCGGTTTCTTTTGGCTCTTCTGCTTGCATTTTATTATTATTGACGGAACTGGCACTAGAACTTTCCATCGATATTGTATTGGCATTTTGCGCTTGTATTTGCAGACCTTGAAAACGCAGTCAGTATCGCTCTGTTGGGTACAAAGGCCGTTGCAGTTGAAGTTATTGTTACTGCGATTGTAGTAGTTACGGGGAGCATTGTAATTGTTTCTGGCGAGTCGCACTGCGAGCTCGATGATATTGGCTTAACAGTAAGCAGATAGAGAGCCGACTTGCTGATTGAAACGATATCACGAGTTGAATCGAAAATATAAGACCTATTTCTTTGGGTAATAGGACTTATGAACGAACATACACGTTAATATTAATATTTATATACATCTGGTTTTATTGGAATCATTTTTAATTCCATTACTAGATGGGCACCTGCATTTTCGAAATGATAACCGAGAGTGCTAATGAAAACTGTACGTATGTATAATAAAATAAATGTTTTATTCTAGAAACCGAATTTTTAAAAAATCGTAAAAAAATACAATACAACCATAAAAAACACCATATTTCTTTAAAAAATTGCAAATCTCCAAATCTATCAGAAAATCTCATTTTTGGGTCACAGCTGAAATAAAAAGATCTATTTTTATACCCGGTACTCGAAGAGTATAGGGGTATATTAGATTTGTGGTTATAACGGATGTGTGTAACGCCCAGAATGAAGCGTTTCCGACCCCATAAAGTATATATATTCTTGGTCAGCATCAATAGCCGTATCGATATGACCATATGTCTGTCCGTCCGTCTGTCCGTCTGTTCGTCAGTCCGTCCGTTTTCATTAGTGCCTATATCTTAGAGACTATTAAAGCTAAAGCTACCAAATTTTGTATCCAGTCTCCTGTTTTATCACACTACTGCAAGTATATTTCAAAATTTCGGCCCGCCCCTTTCCGCCCGCACAAAGGACGAAAATCTGTGGCATATACAATTTTAAAGATTCGAGGAAACTAAAAACGCATAATCATAGAAGATAGCCATTTCAATCAAAATGTTGATTTTGATCAGATTTGGTTATTACTATAGCCACAATGAAGAAAAGCATCGTTCCGTCTCGCTCTCTCTCACACGCGACCCTGACTGCTTTGCCTATTCGTTGAAATGAGCGCCTAGATTTAGAGAAAGAGCAACCAAACTTTCTATGCAAGCTCCTGTGATATCAATTCAGCACAAGTTTATTTCAAAATTTTGCCACGCCCCCTTCTGCCCCTACAAAGGACGAAAATCTGTGGAAGTTTAAGATAAAAGAAAACCAAAAACGCATGGTCTGGATCAGGTAGAACTACTGTTAAATTCAGAAAGAACAAATTAAATTTCAATCGCTACGCAACGCCCGCCAAGCGCTTACTCCATCCCTCTCTCTCTCTCTCGCAAACAGTTCCACGTCTCGAATATGTAGCTATACAAGTATGTACATGTAGAAATGTAGAAGCAGATGTAAAAAGCATATGTTAATAAAAATGGAAACATGTATAACAATTCCAAAAATAGTTTGGCATCGTTTGAAATATTATTTTTTGCCCAAAACTTGATTTGGCCATTTTGCGAACATATAATAAACTGCATAAATCGTAAGCTCATATATGTATGTATAGACTGACTGAGTACCAGGTATAAAGTAGAGTCGCGGCCTTTGCCGCGGCTCACTACGTTCCCTCTCGTTTTGAGTAGTGCTAGGGTGCTGGGTACGACTTCTAGGGACAGCCAAACCAACAAAAAAAATCTACACAAAGACACACATTAGCTGCAAAACATAAAAAAACATAGGCAAATACACGAATGTCAAGTGGGTGAAGCAGTCCCAATTGGCGCGCCCGTCCTGACTGTGGTCAAATTCAAACGGTCATTTTGGCCACCCATTGCTTACAGTCAGTAGCAACAATCATCGCACTCGTTCACTCTTCTAGCTGCGTTGGACGTAGGTAGTTTGGACGTTGCTCAAGCTATTGACCGCGGATGCACGGTGAAGTTCGATCGAAATTTTGCAGTGTTTCGCAGTGATGGCGAAAATCTACTGAGAGCTCATAAGAACAACGAGCTATTTGTGTTTAGAGGAAAAAGCAACTTGTGTTATGGCGCAGTGCAGTAAAGTGCGAGCGTTTGGCACAACAGGTATGGACACTTGAATTATACCAATCTAATGAATCTCACAAGGAACAGGATGGTTAATGGCTTGGAGCAGGTCAATTTTTCTGAGAAGCCCTCGTGCATGACCTGTATAAAATGCAAAATGCACACACAATCGTTTCCAGCAGCAGCGGAAAGTCAGGCCAAGCATCAGCTGGAACTGGTACATACCGATGTATGTGGACCGTTTCAGACCCGATCCCTGGGAGGTTCAGCATATTTTTTGACATTTATAGATGATATATTAAGGCAAAGGATATGCGAGTATTTGGATCAGTAGCAGTTGGTTTGGATAAGAATCGTAGCAGTAAATTCCGAGCAAAAGGAAAGGAGTACGGTTTACACTTGTGTTGTTGTGTTTTTACACTTGTGGCCATGGATATCTCAAGGAACTAAACAGTAAAGATGCGGCCACAAATTGAGGCAGATGTGCAGCAATCTGATGGATGGAATGAGAATAGCATATTGAGTGAAGACTATGCCAGCGCCGGGGAACCAAACCACGACCAGGAACAAGACGACGAAATTAGACCTGTGCAAGAGCATTTGCAGGGGAACAGCCAGGAAGAAGACAAGGAAGAGGATCAGCAACAAGAGCAATGGAAACGAGTGCGCACTGGCAAAGAAGGAGTACACCGAATTGAAGGTAATGAAGTCTAAGGAGTTATTATTACCGCAATCGTTCCGAGAGGCAACGAATGGTAAGGAGGCGTCATATAGGAAGCCAGCCATGGAGTATGACTCATTGGTAAAGAATGGTACGTGGACATCAACAGATTTACCCTAAGCACAACATTCAATTGGATGCAAGTGGGTATAAACACAAAGGACGTCGACAAAGGAAAATTGCATATGTTTCTGGGCATGTAAATTGAACGAGATGGCGATACCGGTAGCATAGCTATGAACCAAACGATGTATATTAGGGAGATGCATTTTTCAAACCAAATGGCATAGAAAGAAACTCGTACTGACCCTCAGGTGTTACAATTTCAGTGCGTTCTATCGAGTCAGAATCTATGGGCACCTGATAAAAACCCGCTTGCCATGTCCAAACTCGAAAAAAATTTGCTGCCACGCAGTCTGTTGATCTGGTCAGATATCAAAGTCAGAGGGTACTTATCCGCCATCGTATTCGCATTCAGTTTTCTATAATCCACACATAGTCGATCATCATCATTTTTCTTCTTTACTAGCAGCACTGGACTCGCAAATAGAGAGCAGCTCAGAAGGATGTCACCATTCTCTAGAAGCTCTTGTATTTTGCCTCTCACCAACGTTTTCGCTTCCGAGCTAAGCCTATACGAACGCCTCATTACGGTTTTATTAACATCCATCAAACGAATATCCAGCTCCCCAGTTGTCGCTCGACTATTTGGGATGCCCTTTATAATCCTGTGTGCGTATGGCTCCAATATTTTGATTAGTCTGACCTTGTCTGACTCACACAATTCTGGATCGTTACTTTTGAGCTTTGCAAAATCCTTTTTGGCAATGTCGGACAGCGTGTGGACAGTATTGTATATCTTATATATCTCGAATTTGTTGGCATCTATCGAAACACCAAAACCCTGACTCAAAATTTCACGGCCAGCTTTTCTTTCAATAATGAACACTCGGCACCTGTGTCGAAGAAAAATGGGACAGGCTCACCATACTGATACAGGGTTCCCTTGGGCTCCACCACGGTACAGACATCAACTCGCCTCTCGTATGTGCCGCTCTTACTCGAGGCTGAGGTACCCTTTGTACATACAGATGCAATGTGTCCAGGGTTGCCGCATTTACAACATATCACCGCTACTCGATCTTTGCCCTGGGTCACGTTGCCATGCGTCTGACTTCCCTTGAACACGTTCCACTCTCCACTCTCTCGCGAAATACAGGTAATAGTAATAATTATTGGGTTTCGATTTCACGGCTTGAAATCTTCTTCTGTTGTCTATCTTCTGTTCTTCTCGTTCTGCTGTTGTTCTGCTACTACTGCTGTTGATCTGCTTATCTGTTGTTAATATCGTTCCCTGTTGACCATGCGTCCTCATGTTCTGTAGAAAAACTCCATAGTTTCATGTTGTCGTTGCTCGTGGTTGTATTTGGTCCTTCGACGTCTGCTGCTTATCAAACATTATAGCGTCCGCCTCGTTTTAAGTTTGTTATTTCGTATTGTCCTTAAAATTCGCTGGCCATTTTTTTTTCCCAGCTACAAACTGTGCCTTAAATGTACCTCAGCTTTTTATCGAATTGTTTCTTGTATCTCTTCTAAGACTAGGAAGGGAGTTATTAGTAGATGTGATATCGTAGAAGGAATTATAATCCGAACATAAGACCCTAAACGATTCATGCAAGGAATAATTCGAGCTACAAAGCGGAAGGAACAACGGTATATAGTTTTTAGTATTTCTAATAGGAATCGTGAAGTTTATGCTGCTCAATAAGTCAGGGCTACCTACGTCACCAAAGTTGATCAAGTTGTGTACAAAAATCATCAAGCATTTACCTACGATTAGCTAGGGTTGGAAGGTTAATAAAAAGCAATCTATTGGGATAAGACTGCAATATTTCATTGCATCCCAGCTGAGGCCGCGTAGAGCAAATAATAAAAAGTTTTTGTGAACTGATTCAATACGGTCCCGATGTACGTTATACTAAGGGCACCATACACAAGAGCCGTATTCTAAAATCGGACGAACCAGAGAGGTGAAAAGAGTCTTAATTATATATAGGTTGTTACGAACCTCTTGGTGTGGTGGGGCAAGGCCGGCTAGCCAGTCATCCCAGGGCTGGGTGCTTCCCAAGCCCTCTGGTCGCACAATAAGCCAACAAATTGGACATCTCAGACTCACGAAAAAGAACAAACAACAATATATATACATACAACACGGATTCTACTAGACATTTGACCTACAGGACTCACAAGTAGACGTGGAGCTGGCGAGGTGTGGATGGTTTACCTCCGACGTACCCTCCCTGCCTGAGATCCATATCCTATTAACGTCTGGAATCTCCCTGCCATGGGCAGCGCTGTCTTACTCCCCCTTGGTGTTGGTTCCCCCTCTCCCCATTACAAACAATTAGCCTTCCATTAACATCGTTATAATTTTCATACGAATACTATGGGGTTATACATAATTCTTTTACCTAGTTAATTCTCCTAATTTCCCTTCCTGCCTATCCTTAATGGTGAATTTTCGGCCGACAAATCCCCCCCATTATAAATAAATAAATTAATAAATATAAATATAGTTAAATATAAATAAGTATAACATTAATAATTACATAGAGGAGAATACAATTAAATAAATAGGGACAGAGACTATAATAAATTAATATAAATTAGGTGGTGCTTTGGGTGCCTCTGACGAGCTCAAGGTGTTTAGATAGGCTATGCTCCCCTTTCGGCCACTCCCGAGCAGAGCTGGGGCCAGGAATGATGCCACAAGAGTGCTCTCCTGAGATCCAAAAAAATAAGGGTGATCCGGAGGAAGGAACCGGACACGATCCCTTGACTTGGTGGGATCGACTCCTTTTTTTTTCTCCTGTTCAGCTCTGGATACGTCTCTTCCTGATCCCAGTCTTTTCGCACAAATTCCACTTTCACTTTAAAAATCTTTTTTTTTCTCGCAACACCAGAATCACCTCCGTCTGTGTCTACGTCGACTGATCTTTTCATCGCTACTCCCACTAGGCTTAGTCTCCCCTATATATTTTTTTTCCTCGGTGACCGGCCGCTCTCTACTCTCTTCCATTGCCCTTGAACCTGGTTCAAGGGCATGGCCTACTCTCTGTGGGAGTATCTGCACCGGGACTACGTTGGTTGGTGAGATTTCTCTCCCGAACGGGATCACAGAGCGCGAGCCTCTCTGACTTCTTCGAGGATCCCCCGACTAGAGGGCGCCAGTATCCCCTAGGCCTACCCCTCAAATTTATTCGCAACCATCGAAGGACCCTCTTTTCGAATCACTTTCCTCGGTCTTGCAGTGTGCTATCCCCGGTCCTCTTGCAGCGCCCAACATAGGCATACACCCACGCTAATCCCAGGTTCCCCGTGAGAGCATCTGATCTACTGTTTCTTCTTCTTTTTCCAGACTTTCTTTATAACTTGAGGTCTTTGGCGTAAAAAATCCCCACAGGTCTCCCCGCCAGATCCTCCAGCTCGTAGGCATTGTTCCCAACTGGGCGCACGACGCGACACCTTATATATTTGCGAGCGAACTTTGCATTGTAGTTTTTGCTGAAGTTGCTGAGGGTGAAGTTGCGCCTGTAAGCTTCCTGCCCCGGTTTGGCAAAGAACATGCGGGCCTGTTTGTTGTAGCGGTGGCTGCTACGCTCATATGCTTGGTGAAGGTTTTTTTTTATGTGCTCGCGAATGATCTGACGCTTGTCGGCGGGGTCTAGAGATTGCACCTCATGCTCCGTCAAGGACTGCAGCTTCTTCGCCAATCTGTAGCAATTTCCATTCAGGAACATTTGCTGCCCGAACACCGCGAAAAAAGGTGTAACGCCGGTGGCTTCATGTACTGAGTCGCGGATGGATACTCCGGTAAGTACATATCCCAGTCTCGGTGATCCTTCTCTAAGTATGTCCTTATCGCAGCCAATACAGTACGGTTCACCCTCTCAGCTGCATTGCTTTGCGGCGAGTAGACTGCCGTGCGCAGGTGTCTAATCCCGAAGGCACTGGTCATGTCCTGGAACGTCTTTGATAGGAACTGCTTCCCGTTGTCAGAGTGTAGCACCTCGGGTACCCCGAAGTTGTAAAAAACTTCCTGTACCAGGAATTGCACTACATTCGCCGCGGTCGCTTCCCTCATGGCTTTCAGGAAGGTGAACTTGGAGAAGTGGTCCACCACGACGAAAATCCAGGCCTGTCCCTTTTTGGATCGTGGATACTTTCCCAGAAAGTTAATGTAGAGTTTTTGGAAGGGCCTTTCGGTGACCACCTCCCGTCCGATCTCCACCTGGCTGCGGTAATTCGGTGCTTTAGACTTCTTACATTTGGTGCAGTTCCGTATGTACTCACGTACTTGTAAGGTCATAGCTGGCCAGTAATAATGTCTTTTCAGACGATGGAGCGTCTTCTTCATCCCCCCGTGCCCCGCTTTATGGTCTTCGTGAGCACTTGCGACGAGAGTAGCGGTCAAGACCGCGGGAATCCACAATTTCCATATGGAACCCTCCGCTTGGTCGTCCACCTAAGCGAAGGACATACGCTTGAAAATCAGGCTTCCTTCCACCAGTAAGTCTGGCAACACCTCTTAATTACTTTTTATCTCCTCTCTCATTTCTTTATAATCTTCGGCTTCGAATTCGGTCGTCTGGAACCCGAGGATCTCGGATGGGTCCAAGTGCACTTCCTCAATGTAGCGTGAGAGCGTATCCGCCACGATGTTCTCGGCTCCCTTGCGATGTTCAATCTGAAAATCAAATGAACGGCATCAATTCCACGTAAGGCCTGAATTTTTCTACAGCCAACACCGCAGCTAAGCATTCTTTCTCGGTCACCGAATAGTTTAGTTGGTGTTTGTTCAACTTGGAGGAAAAGAAGGCCACCGGTCGCTCTGCCTTTACGTCTTCCAGCTGAAACAGTACTGCTCCTACTCCGAAATTGGAGGCAACGCACTGGATGTAAAACGGACGTTTGAAATCGGCATGTACCAATAATGGGGCCGTGGTGAGCGCCTTCTTCAGGGAATGTATGGCGTTTTCCGCTTCCATCGATAATGTGAATTTTCCACGCGGGTGCTTTTTCAAGGCATCGGTGAGCGGTACCGCGATGGAGGCATAATCTTTGATGAACCCGCCGATCCTAGGAAGCTCCGTAGTTCCTTCACTGAAGTGGGGTTCGGGATTCTTTGGATAGCCATCACCCTTTCGGGATCCATCTGCAATGTGCCGCCTCCTATGATGAAACCTAAATATTTCAGTGACTTGAAACCGAATTTGGATTTTTGTAACCCGATCGTCAAATTCGCTCTTCTCCAATCCTCTCGTCTATCTAGCAGCGAGAGGCTGTTTGGTACTCCTCCGTCTCCAGATGTTTCCGGACTGCGCCTGTTAGCACCCGGATCGAAATTTGCTTCGGCTGTTCCTCGGGGCCAGTTCTGGCTCAGCCTCGCCGGCTTCCTTGGCGGCTGCTGGTGATTCTCCACCAACTGCTCATGCGCTCGTTTCGGCTTAGTTCCGGTGCTGGGCCTCTGTTCGAGGAACTCTTGCTCTCGCCGACCATTCGCGTCCTGGCTGTCACGTCCGACCAATCCTTTCCCTAATCCCGTGTCTTGGATTAGTTCCACGCTCTGGCGAAGCGGTGCCATCGCCTCCGTAATGGCTGACATTAGCTCCATAAAGCCCCGACGGATCTCCTCCTGCATCGTCTTGCTGAGAGTATCCGCCATGCCTCCTCTCCAAGTTTCTTGAGCCTGTGCTATAGCGACGTTGACTCCTGATAGAATCTCGGACGGCAGCGGTGGTGGATTCCAGCTGTCACTCTCACCTCCCACCGCACCTTGTGCTTCCTCGTCTTGCATCCTTTCTTGGAGCTTGCCTGGTGGAGGAGTCCTACGAGTCATTTCCAGCTTGGACCGCAAATTATACCTACTCATCAACTCTAACCTAACTCCTCGAACTATCCTATCTTTCTAAACTAGATGTATATATTCATTTTTTTTCACAGACAAACCTTATAACCGTTACGTATAACCCCTACACGCTGAACTTCAACACAAAATCCCAAATATGACAAAAACAGAAATAAATAAAGGGGGAAAGGAACCACAACACCTTCGGGAGTCAACTCTGCACCCGGTTTCCTACGTCTAACCCTATCCAACGTCTAATCTTCGCGAGCACTGTTGACTCGTCCCATCTTCTGCCGAAGATCGAGAGTCAAGGGCGCTCACTTACTTACACTGGCCACTTCTGGCCTGCTACTCCACTGGAAGCTCTTCCCGGAAATCGTAGCTGTTCCGAGTGCAACGCGTGGTCGACTTATGTCTCCACGGGCCACTCAAAACCAAAAATCTCTTGGAGAAACTACTCCTCCCGATCCTCCTCCAGCGGTTAGCAGGGAAAGCAACTATCAATTACTATCCGCACTCATCTAACGCAGGGTATTTTTTTAGGCTCCCTTCGCGCACACCAGGCATCGGAAAGTTTGCTTACTGGTCGCGGCTTCTCCTCTACCAGTGCCAAACCAAATTCCCACTCGAGAGTCCCTGCTTCTTGTCAGATAAGTTCAAATCATGTACCAAACAAAAAAAAACAACAGATTTACTGTGTGGGCTTCTTTCTTTCTTTCCAGATTCCTCAGCTCCGTGCATCGATGAGCCATCTTCTATAGTTCCTCATCGGCCAACGGAACACTGAAGTACCCAGATTGCAGAATACCACCTGAGATCGCTCCTCTCTGCTGGAAATTTATTTTTCCTTCGACCTTCGTTGGACTCACAGCCCTACTCTCTCCTTTTGTGGTCGAGCCAGGACTGCGGCTCCACTCTCTGTCTAAAAATTGGGCGCCATTTATTGTTACGAACCTCTTAGTGTGGTGGGGCAAGGCCGGCTAGCCAGTCATCCCAGGGCTGGGTGCTTCCCAAGCCCTCTGGTCGCACAATAAGCCAACAAATTGGACATCTCAGACTCACGAAAAAGAACAAACAACAATATATATACATACAACACGGATTCTACTAGACATTTGACCTACAGGACTCACAAGTAGACGTGGAGCTGGCGAGGTGTGGATGGTTTACCTCCGACGTACCCTCCCTGCCTGAGATCCATATCCTATTAACGTCTGGAATCTCCCTGCCATGGGCAGCGCTGTCTTACTCCCCCTTGGTGTTGGTTCCCCCTCTCCCCATTACAAACAATTAGCCTTCCATTAACATCGTTATAATTTTCATACGAATACTATGGGGTTATACATAATTCTTTTACCTAGTTAATTCTCCTAATTTCCCTTCCTGCCTATCCTTAATGGTGAATTTTCGGCCGACAAATCCCCCCCATTATAAATAAATAAATTAATAAATATAAATATAGTTAAATATAAATAAGTATAACATTAATAATTACATAGAGGAGAATACAATTAAATAAATAGGGACAGAGACTATAATAAATTAATATAAAATAGGTGGTGCTTTGGGTGCCTCTGACGAGCTCAAGGTGTTTAGATAGATTATGCTCCCCTTTCGGCCACTCCCGAGCAGAGCTGGGGCCAGGAATGATGCCACAAGAGTGCTCTCCTGAGATCCAAAAAAATAAGGGTGATCCGGAGGAAGGAACCGGACACGATCCCTTGACTTGGTGGGATCGACTCCTTTTTTTTTCTCCTGTTCAGCTCTGGATACGTCTGTTCCTGATCCCAGTCTTTTCGCACAAATTCCTCTTTCACTTTAAAAATCTTTTTTTTTCTCGCAACACCAGAATCACCTCCGTCTGTGTCTACGTCGACTGATCTTTTCATCGCTACTCCCACTAGGCTTAGTCTCCCCTATATATTTTTTTTCCTCGGTGACCGGCCGCTCTTTACTCTCTTCCATTGCCCTTGAACCTGGTTCAAGGGCATGGCCTACTCTCTGTGGGAGTATCTGCACCGGGACTACGTTGGTTGGTGAGATTTCTCTCCCGAACGGGATCACAGAGCGCGAGCCTCTCTGACTTCTTCGAGGATCCCTCGACTAGAGGGCGCCAGTATCCCCTAGGCCTACCCCTCAAATTTTGGCGCTGCCAACCGGTTCGTGACTGTTCCCCTCCGCTTCTCACCGATTTTTAGTTATCGAAGACCTTCGAATGCAACAAGGTCGTCAAATTCCTTTGACCACCTCTTTATAAAATCAAGAAATGTGTAGAAATATTTTCTGAAAACTTTGGGATCTAACAGAACACCAGGATTACACTACTCAACAAAATTCAACTTTTTTTCCGCTTTTGCCCAAAATGACTTTGCGATAGATTTGGAGATTTAAAAATGCTTAAGCAATTATGTTTTTTTTTCTAGGTTTAGTTTTTTTTAAAGCATTTTTTAAAATTCTCGTATCTCGTGTCTCTTATTGTGCGATGTTCGGTAATAGAGCGTCTCACAAACAGCTCAATGTAAAGCTCTCAACAGAAAACCGAAACGAAGTCAGCCTTTCGCTTCGTCAAACTGAAGGATGGACTCCTTCGTTCGTGATTTGTTCATCTCAACGAGCTGCCGCTGGATAGACATTGTTTTGGCCTTGTAAAAGTCCCCATCACTAGGCGCAGCGGTCAGAGCATGATTTTCAGCCATTTTCAACGCCACAAGATCAGGTCTTATACACCAAAAAAAAAAAAGGGGGCACTATAAGAAGGTTTGCGTGGGGAACAATATAACACCCTGTATGCGCCGGCAAGCCGCAAAAACCAAGGGAAGACAAAAAAACGGTTTCGATTGCGTTCTGCCTTTGCCTAAACTTCTGAGGGCTTTGCCACTGCGCTTGCAATAATACACGTGCAACAAAACCGTTTCTTGAGGGGCTCTCTCACTTAGTTATGAGAAAGATTTTGTCTGTACATACAGTGGCTCAGGGCCAAAACGATGCAATGTCGAATCAAAAGTTTAAGGTGCTAAAGATTTTAAACTAGAGGAAAAACAAAAAATGTTTAAACGCCAATTTGTTGTTTCTTTTATCACAGTTAAAAAAGGAACTTTATTAGCTGATTAAATATTGCTCAGTTTTAAAAATAAATTAAAAACTTAAAATATATCTTAAATACAAGTCCGAGCAAGAACGATGCATCCACAAACTAGTTTAATATTAATCGAATAAAATGTTAAACAAGTATTTTAATACGTAGTATGTAATCCCTTAACCTTTATTAAGGCTTTTAACCTACTATTTATGGAAGAGATCAGCTTCCGAGTGGTTTCCGGGCTTATTTTTCTCCATTCCTCCAGCAGAGCTTTTTTAAGGCCCTTTTTGCAAGAAATCCTGAGATTCTGGATGTTGTTTACCAAATTCACAAATTTTCAATAACATTTAAGTATGGAGACTGGGCCAGGGGAATCATCACGTGGGGATGGATCACTGGATATCACTGCCGTACGTTTTGCATGTATTTGTTCTGTTTGTTTTTTTTTTGCACAAAAATCTTGACAGAATAATAAATTGCCCGAACTATATTGACAATTTAATTATTAAGTCGCGGTACAGGCTACATATCACGTCGGGGTCACCAAAATGTTAGAGGTAGATATCGAATATATCACCTGTATTCCAATATTTAAATTAATAAGGCACTAATTTGGTTTTACTAAATTCATCAAGTAATGCTTAATTGATTGTTGGTGATCAGAGCTGCACTGAACGTCTTCATCAGAGAAGCACTACCTATGACAAAAAATACCAAATTTTTTAAGAATTCTTAAAAAAAAAATACACCTGGAAAAAAAACCATAATTCTTTAAAAACTGTTAAATCTCAAAATCTATCAGAAAAAGTCATTTTTGGCGACAGCGGAAAAAAAAATTGCATTTTGTCGAATAGTGTAGTTTTTTAACAGGACACCCCCTTATTCTATTCTCTTTTAGTAGGTACAACTGCATAATTTGTTTCAAATTTTTTATACCCGGTACTCGAAGAGTATAGGGATATTAGATTTGTGGTGATAACGGATGTGTGTAACGCCCAGAAGGAAGCGTTTCCGACCCCATAAATTATATATATTCTTGATCAGCATCAATAGCCGAGTCGATATAGCCATGTCTGTCTGTCCGTCCGTTCGTCCGTCTTCATTAGCGCCTATATCTCAAAGACTATTAAAGCAAGAGCAACCAAATGATGTATCCAATCTCCTCTGTTATCACACTACTCTAAGTGTATTTCAAAATTTCGCCCCGCCCCTTTTCGCCCACATAACGAATGAAAATCTGTGGCATACACAATTTTGAAGATACGAGAAAACTAAAAACGCAGAATCATAGAGAATGACCATTTCTATCATAGTTCAACACTCTGAATCAGATCGGATCATTATTATAGCTACAATGAAGAAAACCATTTCGAATGTCATCGTTTCTTCTCGCTTTCTCTCACACGCGACCCTATCTGCTTTGCCCATTTGTATTTTTGACGCCTAGTTCTCAGAGACTATAAGAGCCAGAGCAACCAAACTTTCTATCTAAACTCTTGCACGAGTTTAATTCAAAATTTTGCCACGCCCCCTTCCACCCTTACAAAGAACGAAAATCTGTGGAATCCACAATTTTTAAGGTACAAGAAAACATTAAACGCAGAATCATGGGAAATGACCGTGTCTAATAGATTACCAAATCTGGATCAGGTCAAATCATTATTTTGGACAGGAGGAACAAATTATATTTCAGTGGCTACGCAACGCATATGTAAACAAATATGGAAACATGTATAAAAATTCAAAAAATATTTTGACTTTATTTTAGTTATTATTTTTTGCCCAACATTTAATTCGTCCCTTTTGCGAACATATGTATAATAAATTTCATAAATCGTAAGCTCATAATTGTATGTACGTACTGACTGAGTTCCGGGTATAAAGTAGCTCACAACGTTTCCCCTTGTTTAGTTTACGTTTAAGGATTGCTACCACAAGAGGAAAACTAAATTTTTTTCATAAAATAGTATACATTTTTTAAAATTAATTCGTATATTTTTTAATATAATATTAAAACTTAGAAACTAGTTCATATTCAACATAAAGTATTTTTAGTAGTGTTTGGAAACTTTTTGCTGAAGTTGTTAACTAAAAATAAGAGATACTGCTAATGAAAAAGGAGTCTTTAAGGTTTTTTCGAGAATTGACTCAGTCAGCAGTGTTGGACTTATCGGACAATCCTTCGATCCATCTGCATCTTTTCACCACTTAATTTTCACCATTTACTTTTCATATCTAATGTTTTACTTTCATCGAAAAAAAGCAGCCTAACTAGCTCTTCAAACAAACACCAAAAGTTACGTAGTATTTTTCTTAATGCAAAGAATACTATATTTAAGGTGATATTTTTATACTGTTTCTAGGGCAGAAATGGCTGATGTTGCTTTATACCAGTGTTTTGTCTAGATTAGAACAACAAATGAGAAAATTTCTTTAATACTCTATAGTTCCTTTTTTAACATCGTAAACTGATTTCTGAATAGAATGATTTTCAAGGAATAGTTGACTTTCAACATCCAATGAGAGCAATGGAAGCCAGCAAGCGCTTTAAACAATAATATTGTTACTTATTATTATTAAATATATATTATTATTTTATATATTACCCAGACAAATTTTGATAGTAGACGAAGCCTGATATTATTATTATTACATTATTATTTAATATATTATCGTCATCAGCTGATTATTGTCAAAAAAAATCCGCATAATTTTTTATGATTTTAACTAAAAATATTAAACATAGCGAACAACAGATTTCACTATAAGAAGGTTTGCGAGGGGGACAATATAACATGCGCCGGCTTGCCGCAAAAACCATACGACGACAAACAAACGGTTTTCGATTTCGTTCTGCCTTTGCCTCAACTTCTGAGGGCTTTGCACTGCGCTTTTTGTCTGTATATAAACACATACATATATAATATGTAGAGCTATATGAAAACGAACTTTGCACCCAAATGCCGGCAATGCACAAAGTCACTGGATATCACTGCAGTACGTTTTGCATGTATTTGTTGTGTTTGTTTTATGTATATGGCACCGATGTTTTGCACAAACAGCTTGACCGAATAATAAATTGCCCGAACGATATTGACAATTTAATTATTAAATCGTGGATCCAGATCACGTCGGGGTCACCAAAATGTTAGAGGTAGATATCGAATATATCACCTGTATTCCATTATTTAAATTAATAAGGCACTAATTTGGTTTTACTAAATTCATCAAGTAATGCTTTATTGTTTGTTGGTGATCGGAGCTGCACTGAACGTCTTCATCATTGCGGCCCCGCTGCAGTGGTCGAAATCTCTGATCTCAAGAAAGAGCGCAAGCAGATAAAATCAGAGCGCGAGCTTTAGCAGCTTTAGCGCTTATGGAGGCAGATAACATACAAGGCAAAACAAACAAACAATTCTGCTCGGTGGCATTTACTCTAATTTAATTTACGTCGTTCTGCTCCGAACACATAGCTTTACTTCATCAGCATACATTACGGAGCGGGAATGAGATAAAATTTGGGGAAGATCGTTTATAAACAGGTTAAATAACAAGGGACCCAGAGGGACCCAAGGGACCTTGAGGAACCCCCGATGAGACTATAACAGGTTTAGAGAGAGAGGAGTTAAAGCAGACACGTTGAGAAAAAGGTAAGAATTCGTCCATTAAACAAGCTAAGTTGGAAACCCTAAGAGAGATAATTTATGGATAAGAAGATTGTGATTGACGGAGTCGAAGCCTTACAAAAGTCAGTATAGACTACATCAGTTTGACACTGTTTAGCAAATCCCGAAGTTACAAAGGTGGAAAATTCAAGGAGATTAGTAGAAACTGAGCGACGTTTAATGAATCCGTGCTGCTTAATTCAGAGAATACAGAACTACAAACATGTTGCAGCTGAGAAGTGATGATTTTTTCGAAGAGCTTAGAGTAGCTATTATATAGGCACATTGCTATGGGACAGTGTTAGGTACACAAAGGAGGAATATAAATTATAGAGAAAGTAGAAAGGTTCAAGAGCATCCAAACCGTTTTTCAGGAAACACTTAAAAAATACATAACTCTAAACTATCACATTAGATTCATTTCAAAGGGATGACCTACCTGTTTGAGGGTTGTTTGAATGGCAACATGGAACCAATCGTAAAAAAACAGGTTCATTGTCAGTGAGAGGGAGGAGAGAGAATATAAATGAGCGAAGGATTGATTTCGATTTGAGAGGATTTTACATGAGAGAGAAAGAGGATTAAGATCGAAGTTAGTTTACATTATCGCCGATAGGGGGCGCCACCAAGTAGTAAGGAAAAGGGACGGTCGTATATTTACTATAAGTAGCATTATTTAATTTTTATGTCTTCCTATTATTATTTTATTCTTTCTGTGCTCCTGTATATATCTCCATTAATTATGTGTTTTCTTATTATTCAACCCTCTATACGGACATCTAGAAAACCAGTCCCTTACTATGTTTTTGTATAGGATGTAAATATCAGAAACTTCAACCATTTGTTTCCCAATTCAATGTTAATAAAATATCCTATAATTATTTATTTAACATGATCACGTAATAACATAGCAACACGATTCACACTTACAATCAACATGTTGCCAAGCTGTACATGCTTAAGCACATGTTGCAGCAGCATGTTGCGAATCTGGTAATTTAGTCTAAATTTCGATACCACTGTCCCTTTTCCTTACTACTTGGTGGCGCCCCCTATCGGCGATAATGTAAACTAACTTCGATCTTAATCATCTTTCTCTCTCATGTAAAATCCTCTCAAATCGAAATCAATCCTTCGCTGATTTATATTCTCTCTCCTCCCTCTCACTGACAATGAACCTGTTTTTTTACGATTGGCTCCATGTTGCGATTCAAACAACCCTCAAACAGGTAGGTCATCCCTTTGAAATGAATCTAATGTGATAGTTTAGAGTTATGTATTTTTTAAGTGTTTCCTGAAAAACGGTTTGGATGCTCTTGAACCTTTCTACTTTCTCTATAATTTATATTCCTCCTTTGTGTACCTAACACTGTCCCATAGCAATGTGCCTATATAATAGCTACTGTTTAGGAATGGCAGATAAATTGGAAATACAGCGGTAGTTAGAGACATCCGATTTAGATCCCTTTTTATGAAAGGGAACTATATAGGATTCTTTCCAGACGGTGGGAAAGTCACTAGTCTTGAGAGACAAGTTGAAAAGTTTTAGGAGAGGCACACAAAGAGATTCTGCACAATGTTTAATAACAGCACTCGGAACCGAGTCTGGCCCAGTGGAGAACGAAAATTTGCACGATTTTAAATTGTTTTGTTAGGAGACCATCATAGTCGATGAAGAGGGGAAGGATACAGTTATAACTATTTAAAGGGATAGGATAAGAGTAACTACTACTAAAGTCGTTCGATGAGGCTAGGATAGGGCGAAAGTTAATAGAAGGGACAGAGTAGCAACGTTGGAAAAAGGAAGCGAACAGATCAGCAACATCACAATCCATCCCTATCAGCATAACTACCACTTAAGTGTAAAGAAGAAGGAAATCGGGAAGATTTACGTTTAGAATTAACAAACCTGAAGAATTTTTTAGGGTCGCGTTTAAAGTTAAGCTTGCATTTGGTCAAGTATCTATTGTAGCACAATGTATTAAATAAGGAAAATTTCGATTTTGCAATTGAGTACTTCGAAAAGTCTGATTGCAAACCGTATTTTTTAAACTTCTTGTACATACGGGATTTAAAATTCTTCAGATTTACTAATCTCGGGGTGAACCAGATTGGACCAGAAAGATTTCTGGAGGGGGTGACTAAAGGAACATGAGTGGGAAAGATGGAAAAAATAGAGCTATAGAATGCATTAATTTCCTAGAAACTGTCAAGGAGTGACCAATCAATCTGAGATAGGGCAGTATTTAAGGAGAGAAAATCAGTCTTTTTAAAGCAAAGATATTCGAAGGCTTAATCAACGACTGTATATGGCTTGAAGATGGTAACATAAAATCAATTGAAAGTGTGGGATGGTATGGGTCTTCAAAGAATTATAGAGGTGATCCTCTACATCGGTAGTAAAGACGCGATCAAGGATCCTACACGTGTTGTTACGTATGCCATTTACCTGACACAACAATGTATCGGACAGAGAATCAACAAAATCATGCTGCATAGATGGAAACATTAAGTTAGAGTCATTGGATGAAGACAAAGTGATATTTGGGAGGTTAAAGTCACCAAGGACAATAAGACGATCAGAATCACTAAGCTGAGACGAAACGGACTGAAGATGGGTAGCGTGCAGTATAAAAGTTGAAAATTCCGAAAACGGAGGATGTAAGAGCATGAAATGAATAAATAAAAAGAACATAAACGAATTTTAACTACGATTATTTCAATAGTGTTGAGCTCATCGATGGAAAAGAATTGGGAAGTTAAGTCGGAACGGACAGCAATTATGACGCCGCCACCTCGAGATGGACGATCAGATATATACAGTGGCTCAAAGCTGAAACTATGCAGTGTCAAGTAAAATGTTTAAGGTGGTACAGATTTTAAATTAGAGGAAAAACAAAAAATGTTTAAACGCCAGTTTGTTGTATGTTTTATCACAGTTAAAAAAGGAACTTTATTTGTTGATTAAATATTGCTCAGTTTTAAAAATAAAATAAAAACTTAAAATATATCTTAAATACAGGTCAAAGCTGAAACTATGCAGCCACAAACTAGTTTAATATTAGTCGAATAAAAGGTTAAACAGGTATTTTAATACTTAGTATGTAATCCCCTAACCTTTATTACGGCTTTTAACCTACTATTCATGGAAGAGAACAGCTTCCGAGTGCTTTCCGAGCTTATTTTGTTCCATTCCTCCAGAAGGGCTTTTTTAAGGTCGTTTTTGCTAGAAATCCTGTGACTCTGGGTGTTTTTCTCCAGCCCAGCCCACAAATTTTGAATAACATTTAAGTTTGGAGACTGGGCTGGGGGAATCATCAAGTGGGGACAGTTCCAGATAAGCCAGGACTGTCCTATTCCGGACGAATGTTTCGGGTCATTATCCTGGTAGAACCGGAAATCATGTCGGATTCCTAATTTCTCGGAGCTTTGGTGCAAGTTTTCTTTTAGAATATTAAGGTACATGTACTTATCCATCGTAGACTCGATAAACACCAAGTTTTCGACTGGTTGACCTGCTGTCGACATGCATGCCTATACCATGACACTTCCTCCGCCGTGCTTGACTGTCGCTTTTACGTGTTTGGGATCCAGCTCAATATTGGGCTGTCGCCACACAAAATTCCTTCCGTCCGACCCAAAAAGGTTGAATTTGGTCTCGTGTGCGCAAAATACGGTATTCCAGAACACCAAATCCTTGTCAAAGTTGGTTTTTGCGATCGCCAACCTTGTCCCTTTGTTCTTCGGGCTTATAAAGGGCTTCTTTCGGGGTACTCGGGCATTGAAGTCATGGTTGCGCAGAACCTGGTGCACAGTTACATAGAGGTATGTATAACTCGGTTTTTCTTTTACGCGAAATCACTATATATTTCGAACCGGGGGATAGTAAATTGTTTGTACCTATTAAAAACGAGGGGGAACGTTGTGAGCCGCGGCAAAGGCCGCGGCTCTACCTTATATTGTATCCAGTCTTCTGTGTTATCATACTACTCCAAGTGAGTAGCCGTTCAAATGAGCGCCTAGATCTCAGAGACTATAAGAGCTAGAGCAACCGAACTTTCTATCTAAGCTCCTGTGATGTCACTTCAATACAAGTGTAATTCAAAATTTCGCCCCGCCCCTTTCCGCCCCCATAAAGAACGAAATTCTTTGGCGTACACAATTTTGAAGATACGAGCAAACCAAAAACCAGAATTGTGACAGTATCTACCAGATTGCCGAATTGGGATCATGTCGGATCATTATTATAGCCAGATGGACCCAATGAAATTGCAGTCCCTCTCTCTCTAAAAGTCATACGTAAACAAAAATGGAAATAGTTAACATCTCGTATATAAATATTTCCCATAGGGGTCGGGTTAACACAATTTTTTAATTAAATTTTAAATAAAAACAAATTTTTGTTTTTTTGCCAAAATTTTATTTGTCTCTTTTTTGAACAATATAATAAATTACCGAAATCGTAAGCTCATATATATACTGACTGAGTAACGGTTCCGAGTACCGCGGCCTTTGCCGCGACTCACAACGTTCCCCTAGTTTTTAATATGCTAATGACTACTACAAAATGAATACATTGGTTTCGTTGTCAAATCACAAAATTTTGTACTGTCAAGCAACACAACTCCTCATACTCATGATATTGAAATATCATTGCGGACGGTCGTGCTATACTTCGCTCTTATTTAAAAAATCGTCAATCTGTTGTTTAAGGGAAGTGAATCTGTTTTTTTACTTATTTCAGGTGTTTCTAACCGATCGTGCAACCTGTTCGATATAAGTGCATACGCATCAAGTTTATTTTTGTATATTTATTTACAATTTGCGATCCTATTTTTAATTCCTACATTTTCTACCCATTCTACCCATTAATGGCCGTTTTGTTGTTGCCAACTCTATTGCGGTGCGATTGCTCTCTCTGAACCACTCTCTGTTTTTATCTACCCTCAGCTTATCTGTTTTTCTTCCAACACACATGCACTGCGCTAGCCGCCGCTCTGTGCTTGTCTCTCTGTGTCTCTATCGTCTCTCTGTATCTCTCCGTTCACTTGCTGTGATTGTGACTGTTTTGTTCGCTGCTGTCCACTCGGATTTCCGGAAACTACAGGATAAGTTTATCTCAATGGAACCACATTTTAAAAATCTTAAAATTATAAATGAGTCTCCAAAGAGAAGAAAGGTTACTCCTTGTCTGTCTAGTGCTCATAATTCTAATTATCTTGCAGTTAACGAGACACACGCTCCTCTTATCAGTTTGCCAGCCTTGATCGACTTTGGCGCTAAGGAAATCGATGTACATTCATCTACATCGAAAAAGACGTCCGGCTCTTCACTTGCTCTTTCTCCTGTGCCCGTGTCTGCCTAGAACGTCCAACTGGACGGTAACGATCATTCCGCTCCCGTGTGTGCCCAGGTTGTCCAACCGGACATTACTGATCATCCCGTAATTGGCGTTTCTACTGAAGTTGAAGTTGTTCCATCCATATCGGCTCGCACTGGCTCCTCAGCCAGCGCTATCCCATCCCCACCTGCTCCTCGGGTAGAACCAGCCTTTGCCTCACCCATAAACCATGTGACCCCTCTTGACCGATCTACTCTATTCGCTGTTGCTCCTCTTAAATCTATATTTGTCTCAAGTCTTATGGAATCGGCTACGGATGTAATGGTTCGAGAGTATATCTTCTCCAAACTTAACATCAATAGTTCCTCTGGCCTCGTACTAACTAATTTTAACTTTAGGGAAAAACGCAGCATTTCTTCCTTTAAAATTCTTGTCCCGGAGAAATATGTTACGACTGTGTTAGAACCCTCTTTCTGGCCTGTACATATTATTTGTCACATTTACAATAACCAATCTCGATCTTGGGAACCTTCCAACACCACCTACCTACCTTCCATGACAAAAAACTGAATTCTCCTCTACCTCTTAAGATCACTTATCAGAATGTACGTGGCCTGTGCAGTAAGCTCACCAAATTACATTCTGATAATGCAACTTTTGATTCTGATATTACCGCCTTTTCTTAAACCTGGCTCAATTCCTCAATTCCGGATTCCGAGGTATTTGTACACAATTATAACATATACAGTGGCTCAAGGCTGAAACTGTGTTAGAACCCTCTTTCTGGCCTGTACATATTATTTGTCACATTTTCAATAACCAATCTCGATCTTGGGAACCTTCCAACACCACCTACCTACCTTCCATGACAAAAAACTGAATTCTCCTTTACCTCTTAAGATCACTTATCAGAATGTACGTGGCCTGTGCAGTAAGCTCACCAAATTACATTCTGATAATGCAACTTTTGATTCTGATATTACCGCCTTTTCTTAAACCTGGCTCAATTCCTCAATTCCGGATTCCGAGGTATTTGTACACAATTATAACATATACAGTGGCTCAAGGCTGAAACTATGCAGTGTCAAATAAAATGGTTAAGGTGGTACAGATTTTAAACTAGAGGAAAAACAAAAAATGTTTAAACGCCAGTTTGTTGTATGTTTTATCACAGTTAAAAAAGGAACTTTATTTGTTGATTAAATATTGCTCAGTTTTAAAAATAAAATAAAAACTTAAAATATATCTTTAATACAGGTCAAAGCTGAAACTATGCAGCCACAAACTAGTTTAATATTAGTCGAATAAAAGGTTAAACAGGTATTTTAATACTTAGTATGTAATCCCCTAACCTTTATTACGGCTTTTAACCTACTATTCATGGAAGAGAACAGCTTCCGAGTGCTTTCCGAGCTTATTTTGTTCCATTCCTCCAGAAGAGCTTTTTTAAGGTCGTTTTTGCTAGAAATCCTGTGATTCTGGGTGTTTTTCTCCAGCGCAGCCCACAAATTTTGAATAACATTTAAGTTTGGAGACTGGGCTGGGGGAATCATCAAGTGGGGACAGTTCCAGATAAGCCAGGACTGTCCTATTCCGGACGAATGTTTCGGGTCATTTTCCTGGTAGAACCGCAAATCACGTCGGATTCCTAGTTTCTGGAAGCTTTGGTGCAAGTTATCGGCCCCAAAACTTACCCAACAGGTAAAGGACACAATGGGGAAGGAGTGCCCCGACCTTCTAGAACGAAATTCTTTGGCGTACACAATTTTGAAGATACGAGCAAACCAAAAACCAGAATTGTGACAGTATCTACCAGATTCCCGAATTGGGATCATGTCGGATCATTATTATAGCCAGATGGACCCAATGAAATTGCAGTCCCTCTCTCTCTAAAAGTCATACGTAAACAAAAATGGAAATAGTTAACATCTCGTATATAAATATTTCCCATAGGGGTCGGGTTATACATACCTCTATCCCCTTTCGCAATAAAAAAAATAATTGACTCTACCTGTGAATGCTCAGTCTTATCGTGTACCAAACTTAACGTTTGGTACGAACGTTATGAGCCGCGGCAAATGCCGCGGCTCTACCTTATACCCGGTACTCAGTCAGTATATACATACATACATTTATGAGCCTACGATTTATGAAATTTATTATATGTTCTCAAAAGGGACAAAAATAATATTTAAATTAAAAAAATGAATTTTTTGGAATTTTGATACATGTTTCCATTTTTGTTTACATATGCTTTGTATATCTGCGCCTACATTTCTACATGACATGTATAACTACATATTTGAGACGTACAAGTGTTTAGGACAGAGAGAGAGGGAATGAGTCAGCGCTTGGCAGGCGTTGCGTAGCCACTGAAATTTAATTTGTTTCTTCTGGCCATAATATTGATCCGATCTGATCCAGATTCGGTAATCTGGTAGATATGGTAATTTTTCATGATTCTGCGTTTTTGGTTTTCATTTATCTTAAAAATTGAGGATTCCACAGATTTTCGTCTTTTGTGGGGGCGGAAGGGGGCGTGGCAAAATTTTAAAACAAACTTGTGCTGGCTCGGTATCACAGGAGCTTGGATAGAAAGTGTGGTTGCTCTAGCTCTTATAGTCTTTGAGATCTAGGCGCTCATTTATACGAATAAGCAAAGCAGATGGGGTCGCGTGTGAGAGAGAGCGAGAGGGAATGATGACTTTCAAAATGGTTTTCTTCATTGTAGCTATAATAATGATCCGATCTGATCCAGATTCAACACTCTGGTAGAAATGGGCATTCTCTATGATTCTGCGTTTTTAGTTTTCTCGTATCTTCAACATTGTGTACGCTACAGACTTTCGTCCTTTGTGTGGGCTGAAAGGGGCGGGGCGAAATTTTGAATTATGAAGATGTTGAAGATACGAGAAAACTAAAAACGCAGAGTCATAGAGAATGACCATTTCTATCAGAATGTTAAATCTGGATCAGATCGGATCATTATTATAGCTACTGTTTGAGATGCCAAGCTTTTTTGGCACCTATTTCGATCCAAAATAATAACGCGAATTGTTCAAATGAAATAACTGTTTATTTATACCGGCGGCTGCTAGCGGAAGCCGATTGCTTGCTCTTAGCACAACCAGATAAATGTACATATATGTGTAAACGAGATCCAAATGCAACCAATGCGCAGAGAGGTTAGCAGATTACTGAAATTAGCACCGTCGGCTAATCAAAGCTAGAGCCGAGGCGGCGGCTGCAGAGCGCCCTTTACAGAGGGAGAGCGCAGCAGCGCTGCTGAACGTGGGCGTTTACAGTGCATTGAATATTGTATTGTATTGTAGTGTATGTATAGTTTTAAGTTAGGCCTGTTGATTAGCTGCTGGCCCGAACATACTCCCCCCGTTGGAAGCCAGTCTTTCAACAGAATCCTTGAGGGGCAGCACACATAGCCGGGTAACGGCCCTTCTGATGGTTCCTGTGGCAGTCTTCAAATCAGCTACGCGGCACACTCCATCCTTGCCCTTGACGACCTCGACCACTCTAGCTTGTGGCCAACGCATTGGAGGAAGATTTTCGTCCTTAATCAGAACGAGATCGTTTATGCAAAGATTTTGCGTGGGAGTCCGCCATTTCGACCGCTCTTGCAAAAGAGTTAGATACTCTTCGCGCCAGCGGCTCCAGAAGATCTGCTGAAGCTGAGTGACCCGTTGCCAGCCATCCAGACGATTGTAGTTCAGCTTCGTCAGATCGGGCTCGAGGATTGCCTCATGTGGACCGCCTAAAAGCAGATGAGCAGGAGTCAGGACATCTAAGTCAGCAGGATTTTCTGAAAGCGAGAGCAAAGGGCGAGAATTAACAATTGCCGTGATCTGGCAGATCAGAGTGCGCAGCTCGTCGAAGTCAAGCACAGAGGGCCCAACTGAGCGGTACAGGTGATGCTTTGCTGTCTTCACGGCCGCTTCCCACAAACCGCCAAAGTGCGGAGAGCGTGGTGGGATGAAGCGCCAGTCGATCGAGTCCGCCAAGCAGGGTTCATGGACCTCCTTCATATGCGAGCCGCTCATAACAAGTTTCTTGAGCTCCAAAAGCTCGTTCTTGGCGCCAACGAAGTTTGTCGCATTGTCGGACCAAATTTGACTTGGCCTTCCTCGCGTGGAAGTGAAACGATTCAGGGCGCCTAGAAATGAAGCGGTGGTCAGGTCCTTTACGAGCTCCATGTGTATAGCCTTAGAAGTAAATCAAATGAATACACTGATGTAGCACTTGATGGGTGGCCTCGTGCGGATTTCTGAACTGTAGAAAAAGGGCCCGCAGTAATCCACTCCAGTGACTTCAAAGGGTCGAGATCCCTCCAAACGCTCCTTAGGCAGGTCTCCCATGATGTGCTGAACCATGCGCGGCCTAGTCCTGAAGCATCTCACACACTTGCTGACTACCTTTGATACTGCCTTGATTCCGCCAATGGGCCAGTCGAATTTTGGCAAGTAGTGCGCGAGGTCCAGCATGAAGGTTCCTTTCGTGATAATACCTTATCAGCGCACAAGTGATGGGATGTCCCTTTGGCAGAATAAGATGGTGCTGAGCATCAAATCCCAGAGATGAGTTTCCAAGACGACCTCCAACTCTTAGTAATCCATACTGATCGATGAACGGAGAGAGTGGGCTGATGGAACTGGATTTCCTGACTTGAACATTGCGTTGAATCTCTCTTATATCCATAACAACGCGAGGAAATGATATCCGCGTGATACTTGACAAACTGTTTCTCAAGTCCATCCAAGATGAAGGCAACACTGAGGGTAGGCTTTCATCCCAATCCAAATTTTCTCTCCAAAGCTGCTGAAGGAAGATTTTGCACCTGACAATAACGGGATTTATCAATCCAAGAGGGTCGTAGAAACGAGCAATCGTAGACAAAGCCGATCGCTTGGAGGGCTTCGAATTTGTGTCCAGCGCGGACAAGGCAAAAAGCAGCTGATCTGATGCAGGGTCCCATGCTAAGCCAAGAGTTTTTGTTATGTCACTTCCATCATGAAACCTTAAGTATTTCTCTCTGTCCTCTTCAGGCTTTCCTTCAAGCACTTCCTGATGGCTAGAGCACCATTTCCTGAGCTTAAAATTACCGCAACACAGTATGGCGGAGGTTTGATGCAACCTTTCCATGACCTCAGCGACAGAGCTGCCGCCCGAGATGAGATCATCCACGTAAAAATCCTGCTGCAGAGCAGCTGAGCCAAGAGGGTAGGACTCGCCCTCGTAAATAGCCAGCTGGTGCATTGCGCGAACTGCTATAAACGATGCAGCTCTAGTGCCCTATGTGACGGTGTCTAATGTGTAGACCTGAACTTCGGACTGGACAGAATCTCGCCATAGAATGCACTGAAAGTAATTGTCCGGTGAGGACACTCGTACGCAGTGGTACATTTTACAAATGTCCCCAGTGAGAGCGACTGGATATGTGCGAAACCGAATTAGTATGCTGAACAATGCAGGCTGAATAACAGGGCCTGCCATCATTGCATCATTTAGGGAACATCCAGTTGATGTAGCTGCCGAGCCATCGAAAACGACACGAAGCTTTGTCGTCGTACTATCCTCCTTTAAAACACAGTGATGAGGCAAGAAATATCTGCAGAGACTACGAGAATCAGGGTTGACTGGGGACGTATGCTTCAACTCAATATACTCCCTCATAAAGGCAGAGTACCGCTCTTTGAGTGTAGTATCACGATCCAACTTGCGCTCCAAATTGATGAATCGACGATGCGCCTGAGTGTAAGATTCCCCTAGGCGATCACCATTATCTTTTAACGGGAGACGAACTGAATACTCTCCTGATGGCAAACGTAAGAAGTGGTCTACGAAATGTGCTTCACAATCTAATTTTTCCTTGGTATTCAAAACGGCGTCCGCACAAGTCTCGACCTCCCAAAACATACGAAGAGTTTTGTCCAACCTTGCATCCATGCTGGCTTCCGAATCTGGAGAATTGTGCGTTGCCAAGAGCGCCGAGCGTGCCACCTTTTGTCCACCACCGGATACGATCCACCCAAGCCGGGTCTTCTGCAGAAGAGGCAGACCATCGATGAGTTTGATTTGCCCTACGCAGAGGAGATCATAGAAAATGCTGGCACCAATGAGAAGATCCACTCGCTGAGGGTTGAAAAATGCAGGATCAGCAAGCTGAATATTTGACGGAATATTCCAATCGGCTACATTGACTGCCAGACTTGGTTGACAATCGGTGATCGTAGGAGCTATAAGAGCAGTAAGCGTAGTTGTATAGTCAGCTGTGCGAGAATGCATACAAATGTTCACGGTGGATCCCTCAGTAGCCACGCTGGTATCGCCGAGCCCAGAGACAAGTGCAGACGATTGAGTTCTCCTGAACTGAAGCTGATGGGCGAACCTGGATGTGATGAGATGAAGCTGAGATCCTGAATCTAGTATGGCTCGACAAGGAACTAAAACGCCAGACCGATTCTTTACGAGAACCACAGCGGTAGCCAGAAGCACAACATCGGATTGAAGACCTTGGGCAGCAAGAGATGTAGAGGCAGGGGAAGGTGAACTGCTAACAGAATCCTGAGTGGCAGAAATAGCGTCTGGTTGGAGCGTTAGATCTGGAGGAGAAAGATCTGGGGAGCCTTGAGTTGTGGATTGCAGATTCTCGAAATGCAACAAACTATGATGCCTCCCACCGCATACTCGACATTTTCCACTGTTGCATGCACGAGTCCTATGCCCCGCTTTCAGGCAATTGAAACAGAGGGAAAGCTTCTTCACTTCTTTGTGGCGCAGCAACGGAGACAAATTCCCGAACATCTTGCATGAATATATACCATGTCCCGCTGAATGGCAAAAACTGCATCCAGATGAGTCGGTGGAAGAATTGGAGGCAACAAAAGTTTTCTTAAAATGAGAATTATGGGTTTTTCCCACCTGAGCGCTACTAGCGCTACCGCTTCTCCAAGTATTCATAAAAATCCTTTGCCGTAGGTATGGCATCCGCCGACAGGTGTTCTTCCCATTTCATTTGCGTCTTAGCGTCCAACTTCTGCAGCAGCAGGTTAATTATAATGCAGTGGGATATCTCCAAATCCGTTCCTAACGTTTGCAAAGCACGCATATGCAAATTGACGGCATCCGAAAACTCCCGAAGCCTTTTAGGAGATGGTGAATCCACTCTCTTGAGCCCAAGAATCTTCTTGATGTATGCCTGAAAAACAAGTCGCTTGTTACTAAAACGTTTATTAAGTATATCCAGCGCCACACGATAATTGGCACTGGAGAGTTCCAAAGATCGAACCGAATCCAAAGCCAGATCAGCGAGGCTAGAGCGAAGGTGCTGGAACTTCTCGATTTCGCTGAGATCCGCATCCGCGTCGATGATCGAATTGAACATAGCCATAAAGTCCGAATATTCGACGTATCCACCGGAAAACTTGGGTATTTTCAGCTCAGGAAGTCGCTGCTTGTGAGCCATGATGATGGTACTGTGTCCAGAATGGTTTGGTAGGGTAGTCGAATTGGCAGCAGCGCGCGAGTGGCCTAGTTCGAGAGCAGCCAGTAGCTCAGCCTTCAACGATATGAAGAGCATATCAAAGTTGTTGCGCATCTCACTCCCAATCTCATCTTGATTGAGCGCTTCCAGTTCATTATGGGCCTTATTAAACTCCTCTCGAATTTCTGACAGCATGTCGATACGAACGTCGATATCCGTGGCGTTAAAATTATCGATCTTATTGCCAGCGAATGATTCGCCGAGCCCGCTCATTCGATCGTACAAAGACTGAACTTTACGTTTACACCGGTGTTTACACCGATTTTAGTAAAGCGTTCGACTCTGTAAACCATTCCCTCCTAGCACAAAAGCTCGACCTTCTAGGGTTCCCGCCCAATCTCCTGAGATGGATCTCTAGCTACCTGTGTTCTAGGTCTCAAAGAGTCCTTTTCAAAAACTCCCTGTCCTCTCCAGTTATGGTGACTTCGGGTGTACCACAGGGCAGCCATCTAGGCCCCTTACTCTTTACACTCTTTATAAATGACCTGCCTTCTGTATTAACATACTCTCGAGTACTTATGTATGGGGATGATGTTAAGCTCTGTGTCTAGTATAAGGACATTTCTTTTCAATCCAGGTTGCAATCCGATCTCGATAAATTTCAGTCTTGGTGTTGTGCAAATTTATTAAACCTTAATGCTTCAAAATGTAAAGTAATGACTTTCCATCGCTCCAGCGCCTTTCTGGTTCCTTACACCCTTTGTGGTGGTTCTCTTGAGAGAATTACCCGGGTTGATGATCTTGGTGTTCTACTAGATCCCAAGTTAAGGTTTTCAGAACACATTTCTACCATGGTGAACAAGGCCATGGGCGTGCTTGGGTTTATAAAGAGGTGGTCAAAGGAATTTGACGACCCCTATATAACAAAGACTTTCTACACCTCTCTGGTTCGTCCGATTTTAGTATACGGCTCTTGTGTATGGTGCCCTCAGTACAACGTACACCAGGACCGTATAGAATCAGTTCAGAAAAACTTTTTACTTTTTGCTCTTCGAGGCCTCGGCTGGGATGCAAGTGTGAGACTGCCGTCCTACTCTAATAGATTGCTCCTAATAAACCTTCCAACCTTAGCTAATCGTAGGAAAATGCTTGGAGTGATTTTTGTGCACAACTTGATCAAGGGTGACATAGATAGCCCTGACCTGTTGAGCCGCATAAACTTCACGATTCCTATTAGAAGCACTAGGAACTATACACCCTTGTTTCTTCCACTTTGTAGGTCGAATTACTCCTTGCATGAACCATTTAGGGTCCTATGCTCGGATTATAATTCCCTCTATCATATTGTATCTACCACTAACTCCCTTCCTAGTCTTAAATTACAGATACTCTTATATCTTTCCCGTAACTAGTAATTACTTCGCTTCTTTAGTTAGATTTGTTCTACTTTTCCTCGAACACTAGTCTAACACCTATCCTTCCTGCATGTCCGCGATCGGTTCGGTAAACGAGTCGCGCGTTATGCGGCAGCGCCCCTCGGTCGGTTGGGCGGGAGGTGGGCTGCGTTCTTGCCTGGGATCCGCGCGTAACAGCCATCGGCTGGTGTCGCTTGGGCCACTTGATGGTGCAGTCATTGCACATCAACGTCCTAAAAAAAAAAAAAAAAAAAAAAAAAGACTCAGCCTGTTATTATTTTCGCCCGCGCCTGTATTGGGATCGCTTTCCATGTTTAACGGTGCGAAATGCAACGAAACAACGGAGAATAGATAACCGTTTAGCGACGGCGTACAGAATCGAGAAAGAGAGAGTGAAGACACGAAAAGTCGAAACCGTGGCTGCAGTTGTGCAGAGAATGAAAGACTTGAAGATTATGCGACGGTGCACAGAAGCTGGAGCGAGAATGAGAGACACGAAAAGTCAAGAACCGTGTCTGCGGCTGAGCATAGAATGAGAGATTCGACGATTAAACTAACGGAATCTCAGACGACCGCACTCTCAACTGAATTTGCACATAAACCGTTTTATATGCTGCACAAATGTATTTGTTTGTGGTAAAAATGCACAGAACCGAATATATTGTTCAATTTAAATGTTTTTACACGAAACGCGATTAGCCAATGTCTTTAATCACGTCGGGGTCACCAATTTTTGAGATGCCAAGCTTTTTTGGCACCTATTTCGATCCAAAATTATAACGCGAATTGTTCAAATGTAATAACTGTTTATTTATACCGGCGGCTGCTAGCGGAAGCCGATTGCTTGCTCTTAGCACAACCAGATAAATGTACATATATGTGTAAACGAGATCCAAATGCAACCAATGCGCAGAGAGGTTAGCAGATTACTGAAATTAGCACCGTCGGCTAATCAAAGCTAGAGCCGAGGCGGCGGCTGCAGAGCGCCCTTTACAGAGGTAGAGCGCAGCAGCGCTGCCGAACGTAGGCGTTTACAGTGCATTGAATATTGTATTGTATTGTAGTGTATGTATAGTTTTAAGTTAGGCCTGTTGATTAGCGGCTGGCCCGAACAGCTACAATGAAGAAAACCATTTCGACAGTCATCATTCCCTCTCGCTCCCTCTCACACGCGACCCCATCTGCTTTGCTTATTCGTTTAGATGAGCGCCTAGATCTCAGAGACTTTAAGAGGTAGAGCAACCAAACTTTCTATCCAAGCTCCTGTGATATCAATTCAGCACAAGTTTATTTCAAAGTTTCGCCACGCCCCCTTCTGCCCCCACAAAGTACGAAAATCTGTAGAATCCACAATTTTTAAGATAAAAGAAAACGAAAAACGCATGGTCATGGAAAATAACCGTATCTACCAGATTGCCGAATCAGGATCAGGTAGAACTACTGTTAAAGTCAGAAAGAACAAATTAAATTTCAATCGCTACGCAACGCCCGCCAAGCGCTTACTCCATCCCTCTCTCTCTCGCAAACACTTCCACGTCTAGAATATGTTGTTATACATGTCATGTAGAAATGTAGAAGCATATGTAAACAAAAATGGAAACATGATTTGACTTCATTTTTTGAAATATTATTTTTTGACCAAAATTTGATTCGTCCTTTTTGCGAACATATAATAAATTGCATAAATCGTAAGCTCATATATGTATATATGTATGTATATACTGACTGAATACCGAGTAAAGTAGGCCTTTGCCGCGGCTCACAACGTTCCCCCTTTCAGTGCGCTTCCACCAGTGCAGTGTTTGTTTTTTTTTTGCAGCCACCAGCTCCGCTTTTATCTACAGTGTGCGCGTGGCCTAAAGCCTTTGAAACTAATTTACAGTCGGATGTTGTTTCAGATGTTGTTTCAGTAAAGTGTTTGACTCTGTAAACAATTGTCTCTAAACCATAGCTCACAAATAACTCTTGAACGTTTGTTTTGCTTACGCTCTGCTCGCTAGAACAACCGAAAAAAGAATGCACCCTCGTTCTCTGTTCATCCCCCATTTCAAGCCAATATCTTTTTTTAGAAGTGTAGAGGGCTATCGTGGCCTTCCAATTTAGCTTCTTGTCAATTACCAACCCTAGGTAAGTGGCACTGTCGCTAAAGGAGCGCCTGCATCCATTTAGTATCGGGGGGTTAAGGGATCGAACCTTGAATTTTTTTATGAATAATACGAGTTTTGAGGGATTTACTCCCTGTCTGCGGGATTCTGTCCATTCTGACAGTCTCGCGAGCTTTGCGGTCATTAAGTTGCAGAG
This sequence comes from Drosophila affinis, assembly GCA_037356375.1. Lineage (NCBI taxonomy): Eukaryota > Metazoa > Arthropoda > Insecta > Diptera > Drosophilidae > Drosophila > Drosophila affinis. The sequence goes on from JAZHFB010000003.1 coordinate 23,775,590, forward strand.
TGTTTGAGGGTATTTTCCCGAGAAGATAATTGCCGCGTATGCCACGACTTTACATGGAACTCCTCACTGGAGTTAGTCCACGTACCATCGCTTCTCTTTAGGTATCCCACCGAGGGGGTCGTTTTGGAGAGGATCTTGCGCAGTCTTGCAGCTTCCGACGTTTCTTCGATTTCAGAACAAAATTTTTGCCACGAGTCCCTTTTTGCCTGTCTAACTTCTTTTTTGTATAGGGCCAGACTATTTTTGTAATCTGGCCAGTGTTCTTCCTCGTTAGCGCTTTTGGCCTAATTGAAAAGGGACCTCCAGCTTTTCCGTAGGATATCTATATGTTTTGACCACCAGGGGGGTTTATTTTTCCCCTTGTGTTGGTTTAATGGGCATGCTGCCGTGGAAGCCGTGTTCCATGCTTTAGTGAACCTGTCCACTAGGCGATTTAGGTCGTCCTCTGTGTTCAGGCAAATTGGTGCCTTGGAGGGAAGTAGTCCCTCCGTTTCTGTGACATATTTTTCCCAGTTGGCTTTCCTAGGGTTCACAAAGACAGTGGGTTTTGGGCACTCGAGAGATAATGTAGACCCGATGTACCTGCGGTCTGAAAAGGAATGGTCCCCCAAAACTTCCCTGTTCATAACAATGCCTGACAGTCTGTGACACACTAATGTTAGGTCAATTACCTCTTGTCTATTCTTAATTATAAACGTAGGATCATTGCCCCGATTGCAGGTAAGGAAATTAGAGTTTTGGATGAAGCTGAATAATGACTCACCCCTTACATTTGCATCAGAACACCCCCATTGGGTGTGGTGGGCGTTGGCGTCGCAGCCTATTACAAGGCCTATATCCGACCTTTCGGTGTTGGTGTTGGCACCATTGCTAAAGTTGTAAAGCAGAAAGATATTTAAGTGCTTCCTTGCAAGAATGCAGGAACGGAGTTTACCTTCTTTCTGAGCTACAATAAGCTTGTGCTCCTTCGTCGCTTATCCACAGAACTTGTCTCCTACTACCCAAGGCTCTTCGATCAGGACTACATCTGCTCCGCTCGCAGCCAAGCTCGCTTCCACTGTAAGGCAGCGGATGCTGCTCTACAGTGGTGGAGATTTATCTGTAGAAGTCTTAGGGACATCGACAGAGTTCTTCATCACTGTGTTGTCGGGGTGCGAGTCGTCCTCGATGGTGTCGTCGTGACACATCGCCTCGAACTCACGCATTAGAGTCGTGTCGGAGGAGTAGTCGTCATGGGCAGGGTCTAAAACATCATCAGGTGCTTCGATCTCCGAGGCAACATCCTGCTCGACTGGGTTATCGACAGGACGTACCACGGCCGCTGCATCCGACTTGTAAACTTTAATGCTCAAAGCACTGAAGCCAAAGTTGAGCTCGCCGTTTTTAGCCTCAATTGGGGCTAAAGACTCCTTATTGAGTACGAGCACCGCCTGGTTCATCGAACCTTGTGTCGCCTCAACCTTTACTACCCTCCAATCGGAGGTGGGTAGCCCCAGGTTGCACCGCTGCAGCATTTTCAGGATGCGATCCGGCTCCTTTATGGCGGCGGGCACCCAAACCCTCGTCCTAGGCCTACTGGGCACCTCGCTCCAGTCGACTGCGACGAGCTTTGCCCCTGGGTAGACCTCTCCGACTTGCGCTACCGCTTCTTTATAGAGCTGGACGGAGCGCTCGTCTTCGCAGGTGATAATTTTGATGCAGCCCTGGTACCACCCCATGTCTTGCTGTCCAGTAGCTCAAAGAAGCGGTCGGCCAGTGCCGCTTCCACCCACTTCCACTGGTTCCTGGGGATCTTGGAGTCCACACTGCCTTTATCCAGGACGCCGATCAGCGTCCTCTCCTTGGCGATCTGCGCGAACGACACGTTCGGCAGCACTCTGGAGCGCTTCGGAGCCCATTCGACCTTTTTCCGCCACTGGTCGGTCGGGCTGGACATCGTGCTCGCGTTTTGCCGACGGAGTATGTTGTCGGCACTCCTCCTCTCGGCATACGTAAAAGCTTTGGCTTGGGCGCTAGTCGATGGCAACTCGCTCCCCACAGCCTTACCAGCAGGCAGAGCAGCCGCAGGGTTGCAGAGCCACTCTACCAAGTTATCAGCTTTAGTCGGCGATTTGCCACCCACCCCAGAACTGGGATGGGACCCCTTCAGGTTCGCCCTAGCGTCTTCCACCGCGCTGATTTTACTAGCTGTATCGTAGGTCAGGCCAGGCCTTTGGGCCGATGCTTTTCCCTGAATGGGATTACTCCCAGTTGGCAGTTGGGGAGCGCCAGACTCGTTTTTGGTTATGTTTTTGTTTTTATTGTTTTCCATATTCGATCCCACGAATTGCAAAGAAAGGACGGTCCGTCCGGGCAGAGATTCACTTTGCCCGGATAAGGCATCATTAAAACAGGAGACTGCCAAGTCCCTGAGCTCTCCGTTAACGACTGGGCTAGTTTTTATACCGGGACCCCAGCCAGGCTGAATCTCGGCACGGGTCCAATAAACCACTTAGTCCGGCCCGGTGTGAGATGAGTGTAGGGGTTGGGATGTGGGTAGGTAATGTGTAGGGGTGGGGGGTTGTGTGAGCTATTGTTGCTATTTCGCGAACACCCGCTGGCTGTCCGGGACTGCTTATTTCGGTGCTTTCCCTAGGGATGACCGCTTATTCGCAGCTGGCCTACCTCCAAAGGTAGGTCATTCGCTATCCGCAACCTGCGACCCGTCCGGTGGCCTCAGCTGGGCCCCCCTCCGAGCCATCTCACATGCTCGTCAGACCAGAGCCATCTATCCGAATCTACAATTATTTTTTCCATACCCGCATACATATATATGTATATATTAGCTGCATATTCTTGTCTGTATATACACACCTCCCCGCACCTACATCCATTCATACAAGCAGCAATAGCGGTGCCTGCTTTTTCTCGTTTTCGCGTTCGCCTCTCCACCGTTGCGCGCGTTGTTTTTGTTGGGAGAGCAGATTATCGGCGCTCTTTCGCATAACGGAGCGCCAAGCGACTCGCTACCCTGTATTTTGAGGGTGTATCGTTTTCGGTGGTGGCTTGTCCAGTGACGCGCTACCCCACTTTCGGCGGGTATATTGTTTTTGGGTGTCACTTGCCACCGACTCCCAATATTAGGGCCCGATCGGCTTAGTATACCCAAGCGCCTCCGACTTGCCAACAAGTCAATATCAAAGGGTTGTTGGGTCCATTTTCTGTTTCCATCCGCCCGACACTTCCGCTTCCGTTTCGTTGTTCTCAGCGGGTGAGGTCAGAACATGCCCACTGGTAACGAGGACAGCAAAAAACTTTTGCCATTAATCACTCCAGGTAGTAGGACACCACGCAGTGGTTCCGCCCCAGGAACACCTACCTCGGTGACTAAACCGATAAAGTTACCCGGTACGCCTAAACCGAGTACAAGTTCCGCGGCAAAGAGCAAATCGGTCCGGTGCCCTTCGCCAGTCACGCTAAAGGTGCCGGCTCTTCCACCTACCAGCCCCATCAGCTCTTCCGCTTCCGGTACCAGCACGCCATCCCCCGCTATCGCTCAGGTCCGTAGAGACAGTTTACAGAGCATGTGGGCAAAGGTGGATGCTGAATTCGAAGCCTGGTCCATAGCGTCGGTTGACGAGGATCCTGACACCCATCTCTATTTGGCCATGTACGACACGTGCTATGACGACTATGAACGGTGCCTAGACGACCTTACGGTCCAATCGGCCAGCCCAGTTGTCCGTCCTCCTGCACAGCCGGACTCCAATGGCGGCTGACGACTGTCACCATGTGACATCGATGTTTTCGCTGTGGATTACGTCAATTGGCCTACATTCCGGGGTCTTCTTACCGCGATCTACATCCAAAACTCCAGGCTGTCTCCTGTGGAGAAGCTGAACTACCTCGCCACTAAGACCAGTGGCGATCCGAACGCCATCGTTGAGAAGACCCGCTGACGAACGACGGCTTCGAGGCGGCATGGGATGCCCTTCGTGACCGATATGAGAACCGAAGATCAAAGTACGATTCAGGGGGTTCTAACCGCACTCGCCCACTCCAAGGTCTCCACTGAAAATTGGGATAGCTTGCTCGTGACCATTTGCGTTTCAAGATTGCCGAGATTAACCCGCGCTTTGTGGGAAGAGTCCTTAACCGACAAGAAGGAAATGCCGTCATGGAAGGAGATGGACTCCTTCCTCAGTTAGCGGTATCTGACGCTAAAGGCGATCGATTGCCACCCTTCCAATCTACATAGTTCGAAAGGCGATCCGAATCCGCCACCTTCTAAAAATAACCCGTTCCGGTCCCAAGGGAGTCCTGTTCCTAGGAGGGTTCACTCGTTTGAGACAACACTGAATCCGCAGAGGAGGACATGTAATCTCTGCTCCACAGAGAATCATCCAATCCGTGATTGTCCTCGCTTCCTCAACATGACCGTTGATGCTCGTTTCAGCTACATTAAACAGAAACAGTTATGCCTGAACTGCTTCGCACGAGAAGATCAGATCCAAGAATGCCAAAGCGCTTACAACTGCGTCACTTATAAGGAACGGCACCACACGCTACTGCACCGTGGCTATCCAAGTTCCACCGAGCCGACTTCCACATCCGTGCAACATCCGAGTTCTTCCGAATCCTTGTCCAACGTTTAGGTTTATTTCGCTTGCGGTACAAGTGCAGTTCTTCTGAGCACGGCCATGATTACTGTTTGCCATCTGGGGACCAATTTTCGCGCCCGCGCTTTGATCGACTCTGGCTCCGAGGCCACGTTCATTACAGAACGTCTAGTCAGCAATGTCCAATGCCCAAGGTGGTCCGTTAACCCCTTACAACTTTCGAAATAATGCTTCGTCGACACCTTCATCTCAAACTAGATTTCAGCGTCCAGCCTTGGGCCCACATTCCCGCGCCGACCGTATCATTGAGAACCGACGCGCTTGCGGTCTGAACTCCTACCGATGCCGAGTCTGTTCAGGAGTGCACCCGCTACGGACCTGCCACCACTTCCTCCGGTTGGGCCCTATGAAGAGGCTCCGAGCCGTACTTATAAATAAGTACTGCGCAAACTGCCTGGCCTGGCGGGCTGTGCAGGGAGTGTGGCAAGAATCACCACGCGCTACTTCAGATCCCCGCGTCTCGTCGTGCAGCCCGCTCAGCCTCAGCATCTTCGTCGCCATCTCCTGCGTCCCGAGCTGAACGCCGCCCTCATAGCCCCGCCAGCCGGCCTGTTGGAGGAACGGTAGCACCGTCACCGTCGAGTTCGGCATCCCGACCGCAGCGCACTGTGGAGAGCGCTCCGCACCCGACTCGCTCTCGTACGCTCTTGCACACGCACTCAGGAGAGCCGCCCGGTGCTCGGGCGGCCACAAGCTTGAGTGGGAGCTTAATCGCGCTTCCACCCCCTTTTACAACGATTCTACTCTCGATCTAACTACGATATACATAAATACATACATATACCCACATAAATCTACTCGAACTGGAGAATAAGCTAGACTTAATAAATAGTGAAGGAAAACGATTCGTTGTGTTTATCTGGTGATCCGCCCCTTACAAACAGTGTGTAAGTGTTCTATTCTGTAGGAAGTACAGCATTTTTTCTTAGTTTAACCTAGAATTAAATAGACCTTTAACCTAGAATAAAGAAGAGGGAAGCATGGCTTGACTTTGCCGCTTATACATAAGTGTGACCGCACATCACCGAAATACGTAATTTCCTAACAAATACCGACGGAAATACAATCGATTGCGCGCGTTGTTTTTGTTGGGAGAGCAGATTATCGGCGCTCTTTCGCATAACGGAGCGCCAAGCGACTCGCTACCCTGTATTTTGAGGGTGTATCGTTTTCGGTGGTGGCTTGTCCAGTGACGCGCTACCCCACTTTCGGCGGGTATATTGTTTTTGGGTGTCACTTGCCACCGACTCCCAATATTAGGGCCCGATCGGCTTAGTATACCCAAGCGCCTCCGACTTGCCAACAAGTCAATATCAAAGGGTTGTTGGGTCCATTTTCTGTTTCCATCCGCCCGACACTTCCGCTTCCGTTTCGTTGTTCTCAGCGGGTGAGGTCAGAACATGCCCACTGGTAACGAGGACAGCAAAAAACTTTTGCCATTAATCACTCCAGGTAGTAGGACACCACGCAGTGGTTCCGCCCCAGGAACACCTACCTCGGTGACTAAACCGATAAAGTTACCCGGTACGCCTAAACCGAGTACAAGTTCCGCGGCAAAGAGCAAATCGGTCCGGTGCCCTTCGCCAGTCACGCTAAAGGTGCCGGCTCTTCCACCTACCAGCCCCATCAGCTCTTCCGCTTCCGGTACCAGCACGCCATCCCCCGCTATCGCTCAGGTCCGTAGAGACAGTTTACAGAGCATGTGGGCAAAGGTGGATGCTGAATTCGAAGCCTGGTCCATAGCGTCGGTTGACGAGGATCCTGACACCCATCTCTATTTGGCCATGTACGACACGTGCTATGACGACTATGAACGGTGTCTAGACGACCTTACGGTCCAATCGGCCAGCCCAGTTGTCCGTCCTCCTGCACAGCCGGACTCCAATGGCGGCTGACGACTGTCACCATGTGACATCGATGTTTTCGCTGTGGATTACGTCAATTGGCCTACATTCCGGGGTCTTCTTACCGCGATCTACATCCAAAACTCCAGGCTGTCTCCTGTGGAGAAGCTGAACTACCTCGCCACTAAGACCAGTGGCGATCCGAACGCCATCGTTGAGAAGACCCGCTGACGAACGACGGCTTCGAGGCGGCATGGGATGCCCTTCGTGACCGATATGAGAACCGAAGATCAAAGTACGATTCAGGGGGTTCTAACCGCACTCGCCCACTCCAAGGTCTCCACTGAAAATTGGGATAGCTTGCTCGTGACCATTTGCGTTTCAAGATTGCCGAGATTAACCCGCGCTTTGTGGGAAGAGTCCTTAACCGACAAGAAGGAAATGCCGTCATGGAAGGAGATGGACTCCTTCCTCAGTTAGCGGTATCTGACGCTAAAGGCGATCGATTGCCACCCTTCCAATCTACATAGTTCGAAAGGCGATCCGAATCCGCCACCTTCTAAAAATAACCCGTTCCGGTCCCAAGGGAGTCCTGTTCCTAGGAGGGTTCACTCGTTTGAGACAACACTGAATCCGCAGAGGAGGACATGTAATCTCTGCTCCACAGAGAATCATCCAATCCGTGATTGTCCTCGCTTCCTCAACATGACCGTTGATGCTCGTTTCAGCTACATTAAACAGAAACAGTTATGCCTGAACTGCTTCGCACGAGAAGATCAGATCCAAGAATGCCAAAGCGCTTACAACTGCGTCACTTATAAGGAACGGCACCACACGCTACTGCACCGTGGCTATCCAAGTTCCACCGAGCCGACTTCCACATCCGTGCAACATCCGAGTTCTTCCGAATCCTTGTCCAACGTTTAGGTTTATTTCGCTTGCGGTACAAGTGCAGTTCTTCTGAGCACGGCCATGATTACTGTTTGCCATCTGGGCACCAATTTTCGCGCCCGCGCTTTGATCGACTCTGGCTCCGAGGCCACGTTCATTACAGAACGTCTAGTCAGCAATGTCCAATGCCCAAGGTGGTCCGTTAACCCCTTACAACTTTCGAAATAATGCTTCGTCGACACCTTCATCTCAAACTAGATTTCAGCGTCCAGCCTTGGGCCCACATTCCCGCGCCGACCGTATCATTGAGAACCGACGCGCTTGCGGTCTGAACTCCTACCGATGCCGAGTCTGTTCAGGAGTGCACCCGCTACGGACCTGCCACCACTTCCTCCGGTTGGGCCCTATGAAGAGGCTCCGAGCCGTACTTATAAATAAGTACTGCGCAAACTGCCTGGCCTGGCGGGCTGTGCAGGGAGTGTGGCAAGAATCACCACGCGCTACTTCAGATCCCCGCGTCTCGTCGTGCAGCCCGCTCAGCCTCAGCATCTTCGTCGCCATCTCCTGCGTCCCGAGCTGAACGCCGCCCTCATAGCCCCGCCAGCCGGCCTGTTGGAGGAACGGTAGCACCGTCACCGTCGAGTTCGGCATCCCGACCGCAGCGCACTGTGGAGAGCGCTCCGCACCCGACTCGCTCTCGTACGCTCTTGCACACGCACTCAGGAGAGCCGCCCGGTGCTCGGGCGGCCACAAGCTTGAGTGGGAGCTTAATCGCGCTTCCACCCCCTTTTACAACGATTCTACTCTCGATCTAACTACGATATACATAAATACATACATATACCCACATAAATCTACTCGAACTGGAGAATAAGCTAGACTTAATAAATAGTGAAGGAAAACGATTCGTTGTGTTTATCTGGTGATCCGCCCCTTACAAACAGTGTGTAAGTGTTCTATTCTGTAGGAAGTACAGCATTTTTCTTAGTTTAACCTAGAATTAAATAGACCTTTAACCTAGAATAAAGAAGAGGGAAGCATGGCTTGACTTTGCCGCTTATACATAAGTGTGACCGCACATCACCGAAATACGTAATTTCCTAACAAATACCGACGGAAATACAATCGATTGCGCGCGTTGTTTTTGTTGGGAGAGCAGATTATCGGCGCTCTTTCGCATAACGGAGCGCCAAGCGACTCGCTACCCTGTATTTTGAGGGTGTATCGTTTTCGGTTGTGGCTTGTCCAGTGACGCGCTACCCCACTTTCGGCGGGTATATTGTTTTTGGGTGTCACTTGCCACCGACTCCCAATATTAGGGCCCGATCGGCTTAGTATACCCAAGCGCCTCCGACTTGCCAACAAGTCAATATCAAAGGTTTGTTGGGTCCATTTTCTGTTTCCATCCGCCCAACATTTCCGCTTCCGTTTCGTTGTTCTCAGCGGGTGAGGTCAGAACATGCCCACTGGTAACGAGGACAGCAAAAAACTTTTGCCATTAATCGCTCCAGGTAGTAGGACACCACGCAGTGGTTCCGCCCCAGGAACACCTACCTCGGTGACTAAACCGATAAAGTTACCCGGTACGCCTAAACCGAGTACAAGTTCCGCGGCAAAGAGCAAATCGGTCCGGTGCCCTTCGCCAGTCACGCTAAAGGTGCCGGCTCTTCCACCTACCAGCCCCATCAGCTCTCGACGCACTTCTCCCAAACAGCCCAAACAGCATTCATTTCCGTACGTGCGAAATTGGTAGCAGCCATCGGCAGGCTGACCAGCTTGAAAGACCGTTTTACCGCTTCCGGTACCAGCACGCCATCCCCCGCTATCGCTCAGGTCCGTAGAGACAGTTTACAGAGCATGTGGGCAAAGGTGGATGCTGAATTCGAAGCCTGGTCCATAGCGTCGGTTGACAAGGATCCTGACACCCATCTCTATTTGGCCATGTACGACACGTGCTATGACGACTATGAACGGTGCCTAGACGACCTTACGGTCCAATCGGCCAGCCCAGTTGTCCGTCCTCCTGCACAGCCGGACTCCAATGGCGGCTGACGACTGTCACCATGTGACATCGATGTTTTCGCTGTGGATTACGTCAGTTGGCCTACATTCCGGGGTCTTCTTACCGCGATCTACATCCAAAACTCCAGGCTGTCTCCTGTGGAGAAGCTGAACTACCTCGCCACTAAGACCAGTGGCGATCCGAACGCCATCGTTGAGAAGACCCGCTGACGAACGACGGCTTCGAGGCGGCATGGGATGCCCTTCGTGACCGATATGAGAACCGAAGATCAAAGTACGATTCAGGGGGTTCTAACCGCACTCGCCCACTCCAAGGTCTCCACTGAAAATTGGGATAGCTTGCTCGTGACCATTTGCGTTTCAAGATTGCCGAGATTAACCCGCGCTTTGTGGGAAGAGTCCTTAACCGACAAGAAGGAAATGCCGTCATGGAAGGAGATGGACTCCTTCCTCAGTTAGCGGTATCTGACGCTAAAGGCGATCGAGAGCCACCCTTCCAATCTACATAGTTTGAAAGGCGATCCGAATCCGCCACCTTCTAAAAATAACCCGTTCCGGTCCCAAGGGAGTCCTGTTCCTAGGAGGGTTCACTCGTTTGAGACAACACTGAATCCGCAGAGGAGGACATGTAATCTCTGCTCCACAGAGAATCATCCAATCCGTGATTGTCCTCGCTTCCTCAACATGACCGTTGATGCTCGTTTCAGCTACATTAAACAGAAACAGTTATTCCTGAACTGCTTCGCACGAGAAGATCAGATCCAAGAATGCCAAAGCGCTTACAACTGCGTCACTTATAAGGAACGGCACCACACGCTACTGCACCGTGGCTATCCAAGTTCCACCGAGCCGACTTCCACATCCGTGCAACATCCGAGTTCTTCCGAATCCTTGTCCAACGTTTAGGTTTATTTCGCTTGCGGTACAAGTGCAGTTCTTCTGAGCACGGCCATGATTACTGTTTGCCATCTGGGCACCAATTTTCGCGCCCGCGCTTTGATCGACTCTGGCTCCGAGGCCACGTTCATTACAGAACGTCTAGTCAGCAATGTCCAATGCCCAAGGTGGTCCGTTAACCCCTTACAACTTTCGCAATAATGCTTCGTCGACACCTTCATCTCATCCTAGATTTCCGCGTCCAGCCTTGGGCCCACATTCCCGCGCCGACCGTATCATTGAGAACCGACGCGCTTGCGGTCTGAACTCCTACCGATGCCGAGTCTGTTCAGGAGTGCACCCGCTACGGACCTGCCACCACTTCCTCCGGTTGGGCCCTGTGAAGAGGCTCCGAGCCGTACTTATAAATAAGTATTGCGCAAACTGCCTGGCCTGGCGGGCTGTGCAGGGAGTGTGGCAAGAATCACCACGCGCTACTTCAGATCCCCGCGTCTCGTCGTGCAGCCCGCTCAGCCTCAGCATCTTCGTCGCCATCTCCTGCGTCCCGAGCTGAACGCCGCCCTCATAGCCCCGCCAGCCGGCCTGTTGGAGGAACGGTAGCACCGTCACCGTCGAGTTCGGCATCCCGACCGCAGCGCACTGTGGAGAGCGCTCCGCACCCGACTCGCTCTCGTACGCTCTTGCACACGCACTCAGGAGAGCCGCCCGGTGCTCGGGCGGCCACAAGCTTGAGTGGGAGCTTAATCGCGCTTCCACCCCCGTTTACAACGATTCTACTCTCGATCTAACTACGATATACATAAATACATACATATACCCACATAAATCTACTCGAACTGGAGAATAAGCTAGACTTAATAAATAGTGAAGGAAAACGAAGCGTTGTGTTTATCTGGTGATCCGCCCCTTACAAACAGTGTGTAAGTGTTCTATTCTGTAGGAAGTACAGCATTTTTTCTTAGTTTAACCTAGAATTAAATAGACCTTTAACCTAGAATAAAGAAGAGGGAAGCATGGCTTAACTTTGCCGCTTATACATAAGTGTGACCGCACATCACCGAAATACGTAATTTCCTAACAAATACCGACGGAAATACAAGCGATTGCGCGCGTTGTTTTTGTTGGGAGAGCAGATTATCGGCGCTCTTTCGCATAACGGAGCGCCAAGCGACTCGCTACCCTGTATTTTGAGGGTGTATCGTTTTCGGTTGTGGCTTGTCCAGTGACGCGCTACCCCACTTTCGGCGGGTATATTGTTTTTGGGTGTCACTTGCCACCGACTCCCAATATTAGGGCCCGATCGGCTTAGTATACCCAAGCGCCTCCGACTTGCCAACAAGTCAATATCAAAGGTTTGTTGGGTCCATTTTCTGTTTCCATCCGCCCGACACTTCCGCTTCCGTTTCGTTGTTCTCAGCGGGTGAGGTCAGAACATGCCCACTGGTAACGAGGACAGCAAAAAACTTTTGCCATTAATCGCTCCAGGTAGTAGGACACCACGCAGTGGTTCCGCCCCAGGAACACCTACCTCGGTGACTAAACCGATAAAGTTACCCGGTACGCCTAAACCGAGTACAAGTTCCGCGGCAAAGAGCAAATCGGTCCGGTTCCCTTCGCCAGTTACGCTAAAGGTGCCGGCTCTTCCACCTACCAGCCCCATCAGCTCTCGACGCACTTCTCCCAAACAGCCCAAACAGCATTCATTTCCGCACGTGCGAAATTGGTAGCAGCCATCGGCAGGCTGACCAGCTTGAAAGACCGTTTTACCGCTTCCGGTACCAGCACGCCATCCCCCGCTATCGCTCAGGTCCGTAGAGACAGTTTACAGAGCATGTGGGCAAAGGTGGATGCTGAATTCGAAGCCTGGTCCATAGCGTCGGTTGACAAGGATCCTGACACCCATCTCTATTTGGCCATGTACGACACGTGCTATGACGACTATGAACGGTGCCTAGACGACCTTACGGTCCAATCGGCCAGCCCAGTTGTCCGTCCTCCTGCACAGCCGGACTCCAATGGCGGCTGACGACTGTCACCCTGTGACATCGATGTTTTCGCTGTGGATTACGTCAGTTGGCCTACATTCCGGGGTCTTCTTACCGCGATCTACATCCAAAACTCCAGGCTGTCTCCTGTGGAGAAGCTGAACTACCTCGCCACTAAGACCAGTGGCGATCCGAACGCCATCGTTGAGAAGACCCGCTGACGAACGACGGCTTCGAGGCGGCATGGGATGCCCTTCGTGACCGATATGAGAACCGAAGATCAAAGTACGATTCAGGGGGTTCTAACCGCACTCGCCCACTCCAAGGTCTCCACTGAAAATTGGGATAGCTTGCTCGTGACCATTTGCGTTTCAAGATTGCCGAGATTAACCCGCGCTTTGTGGGAAGAGTCCTTAACCGACAAGAAGGAAATGCCGTCATGGAAGGAGATGGACTCCTTCCTCAGTTAGCGGTATCTGACGCTAAAGGCGATCGAGAGCCACCCTTCCAATCTACATAGTTTGAAAGGCGATCCGAATCCGCCACCTTCTAAAAATAACCCGTTCCGGTCCCAAGGGAGTCCTGTTCCTAGGAGGGTTCACTCGTTTGAGACAACACTGAATCCGCAGAGGAGGACATGTAATCTCTGCTCCACAGAGAATCATCCAATCCGTGATTGTCCTCGCTTCCTCAACATGACCGTTGATGCTCGTTTCAGCTACATTAAACAGAAACAGTTATGCCTGAACTGCTTCGCACGAGAAGATCAGATCCAAGAATGCCAAAGCGCTTACAACTGCGTCACTTATAAGGAACGGCACCACACGCTACTGCACCGTGGCTATCCAAGTTCCACCGAGCCGACTTCCACATCCGTGCAACATCCGAGTTCTTCCGAATCCTTGTCCAACGTTTAGGTTTATTTCGCTTGCGGTACAAGTGCAGTTCTTCTGAGCACGGCCATGATTACTGTTTGCCATCTGGGGACCAATTTTCGCGCCCGCGCTTTGATCGACTCTGGCTCAGAGGCCACGTTCATTACAGAACGTCTAGTCAGCAATGTCCAATGCCCAAGGTGGTCCGTTAACCCCTTACAACTTTCGCAATAATGCTTCGTCGACACCTTCATCTCATCCTAGATTTCCGCGTCCAGCCTTGGGCCCACATTCCCGCGCCGACCGTATCATTGAGAACCGACGCGCTTGCGGTCTGAACTCCTACCGATGCCGAGTCTGTTCAGGAGTGCACCCGCTACGGACCTGCCACCACTTCCTCCGGTTGGGCCCTGTGAAGAGGCTCCGAGCCGTACTTATAAATAAGTATTGCGCAAACTGCCTGGCCTGGCGGGCTGTGCAGGGAGTGTGGCAAGAATCACCACGCGCTACTTCAGATCCCCGCGTCTCGTCGTGCAGCCCGCTCAGCCTCAGCATCTTCGTCGCCATCTCCTGCGTCCCGAGCTGAACGCCGCCCTCATAGCCCCGCCAGCCGGCCTGTTGGAGGAACGGTAGCACCGTCACCGTCGAGTTCGGCATCCCGACCGCAGCGCACTGTGGAGAGCGCTCCGCACCCGACTCGCTCTCGTACGCTCTTGCACACGCACTCAGGAGAGCCGCCCGGTGCTCGGGCGGCCACAAGCTTGAGTGGGAGCTTAATCGCGCTTCCACCCCCGTTTACAACGATTCTACTCTCGATCTAACTACGATATACATAAATACATACATATACCCACATAAATCTACTCGAACTGGAGAATAAGCTAGACTTAATAAATAGTGAAGGAAAACGAAGCGTTGTGTTTATCTGGTGATCCGCCCCTTACAAACAGTGTGTAAGTGTTCTATTCTGTAGGAAGTACAGCATTTTTTCTTAGTTTAACCTAGAATTAAATAGACCTTTAACCTAGAATAAAGAAGAGGGAAGCATGGTGTTCGGAGCAGCAGCTGCCAGTAGCTCTTAAGAATTCCAATCTTAGTTATCTCTTAAGTTATTATACGCTCATCTCTTCGCACGCTCTCGGTGCATACACACACACTCATGTTCGCCGTGCGTACTGCTTATATTGCAGTGCGTCGGTCAACGTGGGTACATTTCGCTAAAATTCGTCGTCGAACGCTGCAGCGCGCATCATTACATACCGACCGTCAAAAATTGTCTAACCGCGCTAGAACTGTTTCTTTGATTTGCTACATACACTATTGTGCACTGAAAAACACGAAGCTTACGGCCACGGCCTTTAAAAATTGAATCTAATCATTGAAAATAAACACAAACCTAAACCCCAACCACGGAGTATTAATTTTTGTAAATGTGGAGTCAGAGTTGCCGAAAAAGCTCGGCAGCTTCCAACATTTTGGTGACCCCGACGTGATCTCCGTGAGCTGATCGTGTGAAAAAGGTGTTCAAACATATATGTTAAATCTGTGTCTAAGTTTTAACTAAACATTTGTGAAATCATAGCGAACTAAAAGTCGTTGTTGCCGACCGTGACAGTTCTAACGGCCCGTTATTCGATTTTCGCATTCCCTTTCACCGTCTGCTTCAGCCTGCCCAACGCACGGTCAACGCGCTCGCGAGCGGTTACATTGACCTCTCTCTGGTTTTTCGAACTCGAAATCAGAGTAACATTTTTCGATCGTGGATAACTGTTTGTTTTCGGTCATCGTTCGTCGCATTATCGGTCTTCGCTTTTGATCTCTGTGCCGGTGCAGTGCGTACATACATATATACATTTTTTTTCGTCTTCGCTTTGTACCTCGCTGCATCTCTTACGTGCAGCCGGTGTGAAAAGTTAGCGTGAAATAAAAAACATTAAAAATTCATAGTTAAAATGAGTAACAACAATACAAGTATCGGGTCCGCCTCGGGTGGCACACCTTCGACTGGCGCTCCGCCTGGTGAATCTTTGGCCAGTGCTACTAGTCGGATTGCCTTTTTGAGGCTAAAAACAACGGCTATTCTCAACAGACTGCAGGGACTCGTCACCCAATTGGATTGCGAAAGGCTGCGCCAAATGGATGAGTACGACCTGAAAGGAATGCTGGAGTCACTGACGGAGCTGAAATCTAATTTTAATGTGGCACACACCAGTTTGGAGGAAGTGGATTTTGAATCAATGTCCAGTGAGATACCTATACAATTCGATTCGTCTCTATTATCATTGAGGACGGCTCTTCAGCGGGAGTTGGGCAAGCGTTCTCAGCCCGCGCATTGTTCAACGTTTCGCATGAATCCAAACGAGTCGCAATCCCTGATCTACATGGCAAATCGATCGCGCCTGCCACAATTGCAGCTGCCCAAGTTTAGTGGAGAGTACACGGAGTGGACCAGCTTCTACTCCATGTTCACAGCGGTCATCGATAGCGAAGCGGAGCTTACTTCTATCGAGAAGCTACAGCACTTGCGGTCCTGTCTGAGCGGAGCGGCCCTGGACACCATCAGTTCGTTGGAGATGACCGAGGATAATTATCTTACAGCGTTAGACATTTTAAAGGCCAGGTTCTCTAACAAGCGTCTTATCTTACAGGCACACATCAGAGCGGTATTTGGGCTGACTCGTGGCGACTCATCAGTGGGCAAATTGCGGGCGTTTGTGGATGCCGCCACCTCACATCTTCGCGCGTTGCAAGCGCTGGGATCGAAGGAGGAAATAGCAGACGCTATAATCGTCTATGCAATTTGGCGGAATTTGGACAGAGCAACGCAAATTAAATGGGAAGAAATCGCGTCTAGCCAAGGTCTTCCGTCCTGGGAAAAATTGTCAACTTTCCTGGAGAACAGATGTCGCACTCTTGAGGGCATTCAACACGCCATGCATGGACAAGATGATCAGGTTGGCAAGGCTGAGAAAACCGTGAGTACGAAACATAGAAAGGCTTTCGTGGCATCGAGCGCTCCCGCTCCGGTTTCTTGTGCGTTTTGTGATGGCTCAAGCCATACAATAGCGAATTGCGAGCGCTTTAAGGGGCTATCGCCGGATGAGCGCCACAAAGAAGCAAGGAGGCTAGGCTTATGCGTGAATTGCCTACGAAGGGGCCATCACGTGAAGGATTGCCGATCAGGTCCTTGCCGTACCTGCCGATTGAAGCACCACTCCCTTTTGCATTTCGGTCGTTCATCAGAGACCATTCAAGTTGGTTCCCGGAATGAAGCCTCGCAAGCCAAGCCATACCGCCATGGTTGCCTTGTCACCCCCATTGTCGCAAGCCCTCAAATCCCCAAGTCCGTCTGATGCTGTGCTATTAGCCACTGTCGTCGTTCTCGCCAAAAACAGCTCTGGAACTTTCGTCCCTTGTCGTGCACTTTTGGACTCGGGATCTCAATTACATTTCATTACAAGTCGTCTAGCTAATCAGCTTAAACTTCGAAAAACTAAATCGCACACCGCAGTCTCTGGCATAGGCGATGCTAGCTTCTCAACAGAAGGTATCTCGGTGGATCTCGTTCTGAAGTCTCGGATTTCAGAGTTCACCACTAGCATCACAGCCGTCGTTGCCCAGAAGATTACGGATCACCAACCTCGCTCGTCGATAAGCATAGCTAATTGGCATATACCTTCGCATATCCAGCTTGCTGACCCATCGTTCTACCAGCCGCAGCGGATTGATCTGCTCATCGGAGCCGGACTCTTCTTCGAGCTGTTGTGTGTGGGACAAATTCAGCTGGCACCTGGATTACCTTTGCTACAGAAGACCCACTTTGGATGGATTCTATCTGGTGGCGGGCGTTCGGCCCCCACTCTCTCGTCGTTCATCGCAACCCAATCTTCGGATGACATCAATCACAGCACTCGGCTCGATGGCTTGGTTCGTCAATTTTGGGAAGTGGAGCACATCTTTGAGCCGATCGCTAGGGCAACAAAGGAGGAGCTTCATTGCGAGGAGCATTTTGTTAGCACTCACACTCGTTTACCCTCCGGAGAGTACTCAGTCCGTTTGCCTTTAAAGCGAAGTGTGGAGTCCTTGGGCGATTCCTATTTGCAGGCAAAGCGACGTCTGGAAAACTTGGAGCGCAAATTTGTGCGTAATCCAGCTCTCTACGCAAAATATTCGGCTTTCATGAAGGAGTACCTGTCCCTCAATCATATGTCGCTGGTGCCAAACGAAGATAGGCACAAGTGCAAGTATTTCTTGCCACATCACTGTGTCATCAAGGAAGACAGTTCAACCACAAAGCTGCGGGTCGTATTCGACGGCTCGGCAGCCACCACATCTGGTCTTTCGCTAAACGATCTGCTCATGTCAGGTCCCACCATTCAAGCCAAACTATTTCACACACTCATTCGATTTCGTACATTTTCCATCGCTCTTACAGGTGATATCGGTAAAATGTATAGGTGTGTGCGTGTCTCAATGCCTGACACCATGCTCCAATGCATATTATGGCGGGACTCTCTTGACGATGATATACAGATCTTCAGGCTGAACACAGTCACCTATGGGACTAAGCCTGCATCGTTTTTAGCTATTCGAGCTATGCATCAGCTGGCCATGGATGAGTCATCTTCGTATCCAGTGGGGTCGGAAACCATTCTACAGAACTTCTACGTGGATGACATGATATCTGGAGGGAATTCGGTCGAGGACGTACTGGATATTATGCGGCAAACCACGGATCTTCTTGCTCGAGGCAATTTTCAATTGCGGAAATGGTGCTCCAACTCCCTCGATGTGCTTCGTACAGTCCCAGAGGCCGAAAGGGAAAGTTTTCTGAAGCTGGATGATGGCAGTGATGTAACGAAGGCGCTTGGACTCATTTGGGAGCCCCATAAGGACTGCTTTCTGTTCACATTTGCTCCACAAATCGGTGTTGGCAAGCACACTAAGCGTTCGGTATTGTCGACCATTGCACGCTGCTATGATCCTATGGGATTGATCGGACCTACTCTAACCAGAGCGAAAATCATCATGCAGCGCATGTGGAGAGACAAATTGCATTGGGATGAGAGCCTTCCTCAGTCTTTGGATTCGGCATGGACTGAGTTTTGCAAGGATTTCGCCACTGTGGGCCACGCCACATTTCCTCGCTATGTACTTCAGCCCAAGGCTAGGTTTGAATTGCATGCCTTTTGTGATGCCAGCCTCCAGGCCTATGGGGCTTGCATCTACGCTCGTTCGTTTACAGATACAGCCGCTGAGGTTCACTTGCTTTGTTCGAAGGCAAGGGTTGCCCCACTAAAAACCCTCACGGTTCCCAAGCTTGAGCTATGCGCAGCGTTCCTATTAGCAAATTTACTTCGCGAAATCAGGAAAATTGATACCCTTGATTGCCCTGTCCATTGTTGGTCGGATTCCACTGTGGTTCTGTCCTGGTTGCGAGAAGAGCCATCCAAGTTCAACGTATTTGTATCCAACAAAGTCGCCGGAATTCAACAACTTACGAGGGGCATGGATTGGCGCTATGTGCCAACTGAGATGAACCCGGCTGACATTCTTTCGAAGGGAGCAGCGCCGCAGGATCTCTTGCACTCTAGGTTGTGGATGAATGGACCTACGTTTTTGCAAGGCGAACGAAGTTGCTGGCCTGAACGGTGCTTGCCAGAACTCAACCTTCCGGAAATTCGACACCGGGTATTGCTGTCGTCTGAGCGTGCCGACATCTCGCTTTCGTTTAAGCACATCAACTCATTTGGAGTCATGCTGCGCATCTTCGGCTACGTTGCGAAGTTCATCAGTCGGGCGAAGACACCGGATCTCTCGTCTGACGACCTTCGAAAGGGATCCCATCTGTTATGTCGCATCGTTCAACGGGCCCATCTGTATCCTGAGTACCGTACTCTGCAGAATGGGAACTGCGTTCAGTCCTCCAGCATTATCGCATCGCTTTCGCCCTTTATAGATGACGTCGGGCTAATACGTGTTGGTGGTCGCTTGCGGAACTCAACTCTCGGCTTCGACGCACGTCACCCAATCATTTTGCCTAGGGATCATCCACTGACCTTCGCCATTATCTCACATTTTCATCGGAGGCATCACCATGCGGGTCCGCAGTCGTTGCTTGGAGCAATTCGCTTACAGTTTTGGCCCATCGGCGGCCTGAAGACAGTGTCTCGTGCCTTGAGGAAATGCGTCATCTGCTGCAGATCCCGACCTCGTCTTGTTGAGCACATCATGGCCGATCTACCGAAGGATCGAATACAGGATTCGCCTGCATTCAGTGTCACTGGTGTTGATTATTGTGGCCCCTTCTACTACAAGCCAGATGGGCGCAATCGAACGCCCATGAAATGCTATATCAGCGTTTTCATCTGTTTTACGACAAAGGCAGTCTGGTTAGAATTGGTAAAGGATTTGTCAACTGCAGCTTTCTTGAGTGCCCTCAAACGCTTCGTCGCTACTCGCGGCATTCCCCGATGCATTTGGTCGGACAATGCCACCAACTTCGTGGGCGCAAGGAACGAGTTGGAGGACCTTCGTCGGCTATTTAGCAGCGAGAAGCATCGTGCTGAAGTCCACAATCACTGCCTCAACAACGGCTTCGACTGGAAATTCATACCGCCTCGCTCGCCTCATTTCGGGGGCTTGTGGGAGGCAGCAGTGAAGATCGCCAAACAGCATTTCTATCGCTCCGTGGGATCGTCACTCTTTGGCTTCGACGAGCTGCGGACATTGGTCTGCCAAATCCAGGCGATAATAAATTCTCGTCCTCTCATTCCAATTTCAGAAAACCCTGAAGATCTTGGCGTCCTTACACCGGGGCATTTTTTGATTGGTCGTCCGCTGATGGAGTGTCCCGAGCCAGACGTTACGGCTCTCAACGTCAATCGACTCGATCGTTGGCAACAAGTCTCCTGTGCCCAGCAAATTTTTTGGAAGCGTTGGAGTGAGGAGTATTTGACTCTGCTCCAACAACGAGCCAAATGGCGCACGCCACAACCGCCGATCCAGATCAACGACGTCGTCTGCATCAAGGACGAAAACTTGCCGCCACTGAAGTGGCCTTTAGCACGAGTGATGGAGGTCATCACTGGAACTGATGGTGCCGTGCGAGTTGCCATCCTACGGACACCATCTGGAACCACACGCCGAGCTGTCAACAAGCTGTGCGTCCTTCCCGTTAAGGATTCTGTTGAAAGCCCTGGTCTTTCAACGGGTGGGAGTATGTTCGGAGCAGCAGCTGCCAGTAGCTCTTAAGAATTCCAATCTTAGTTATCTCTTAAGTTATTATACGCTCATCTCTTCGCACGCTCTCGGTGCATACACACACACTCATGTTCGCCGTGCGTACTGCTTATATTGCAGTGCGTCGGTCAACGTGGGTACATTTCGCTAAAATTCGTCGTCGAACGCTGCAGCGCGCATCATTACATACCGACCGTCAAAAATTGTCTAACCGCGCTAGAACTGTTTCTTTGATTTACTACATACACTATTGTGCACTGAAAAACACGAAGCTTACGGCCACGGCCTTTAAAAATTGAATCTAATCATTGAAAATAAACACAAACCTAAACCCCAACCACGGAGTATTAATTTTTGTAAATGTGGAGTCAGAGTTGCCGAAAAAGCTCGGCAGCTTCCAACACATGGCTTGACTTTGCCGCTTATACATAAGTGTGACCGCACATCACCGAAATACGTAATTTCCTAACAAATACCGACGGAAATACAATCGATTGCGCGCGTGGTGCTATATTCAAATCACCTGACTATCGAGCCGATCAGTTCGGCGACATTCTGGCCCCCGTGGAGCAGTTGCGTCATTACCTTGGTTCAATCGTCGTTGGCCACGCGCGACCCTGCTCATCTTGGTACTCCGTACGCGCCAGAGAATACTTCTTCCACGGTGCCTCTTTTCCATTCTCTGCATAAAACTGCTAGGATCACATATGTAGTCCAGATCTCCGCGACGCATGTGCTCGATTTGCGCTGTTGTCTCCTGGAAGGTCCGGAAAATAGGCTGGTCCTTTTAGCAGGTCGTTTGGGGTGAGGGAAGCCTTCTGATCAACTGTGACTGCCAGGTGGGTAAGCTGACGCGAATTGACAATATTCTCCACCTCAATCAGAAAGCTGCCTAGCAAATTCTTGTTTGATGTAACCTTCTTCATAGTATGTTCCAGCATCTTCTTGATGTACTGGACCATCCTCTCCCAAACGCCGCCTTCAGAATGTTTCGAACTAGACGCGTCTTTGATTCGAACACTTCTTGTTCATTCCGGTCGCTTCTCATTCGGATCTCTGGTCCGTGTCGACACATAAAATACCATACCATCCAGATGCATGAATCTGTGGACAATTATGCCCTTGTAGTTAGACAGGTGAATAGTCCGACCCACCTTTTCTCCATTCGCCGTCCAATCGTCACAAGCAACGGCCCCATATAGTCCAGGCCGGTGTACTCGAGTGGCCATCCGTTGGCCTCGAGCCGGTACTCTGGAAAAGGACGTTTTAGGCAGATGATATCCACCTCTATTGGGATACATCAATGCAGTCTAAAATCTCCGCCATCCGGCTTCCAACAAACTCTTAGTACCATCAAAGGGTGCTGCTTATCCAGTGCATTACAGTTTTAGAATCAGTCCATTGTACGCAGTTGCTTATCGTCTGTTTAACGGTGTCCATCAGTCTCATTCTCAGTATGACTGCTTGGAGTTCCAGTCTTGGTATGGTCATGGTCCTCATAGGCGCACATTTCGTGGCTCTCCAGTAAACCCCCGCAGCAAACGCCAACTGGTTTGAGTCCACATAAACGTATAGCTGCAGCGCCCACACGCGTCTCTCATTTAGGTCATCTCTAGACGCTAGCTTTAAAATGCTTTGGGTTCCTTTGATAACTTGGTTAGATGACTACAACTTCTGAACTGGAAGAAAATCGGCACAAATCGAAACCACCGTTAGCATGGATTTCTTTTACCAGTGTTGATACAGCAATAGCTTCTTTTTCGCTGCAAAGCTATCTACGTAGTCGTCTTCATTTATGGGTAGGATAGCGCTGTGATCTGTATGGAGGTACTTTTTCAGCCTTCAAGGTCTTGACGTAGTGCGCTGAGTTTGGCGAGCAAGCGGCTCCGAACGTCAACACCTTCAAGTCGTACAAGTCTGGATCCTGCCAGTCGTCTCCGTTCCTCCTTAGGAATCGCTGGGCATATCTATCCTGTGGCTGTATCAAAGACTGTTCCACCTAGTGAAACTTCTCTTTAATATCTGCGCAGACTCCTACTGCTCCCTTCCGAAAGTGGAAGAGCACGGCTAGCAGAGGTTTGTAGGACCTTGACAGCCGCATCGAATAATAGCTGGATCTTTCCGGGCTTGTTTTTTGTTCTGTCACTGTTGACCACAGTGCCGTCCTGCTGCTCCGAATAACTTCCTGACGTAGTCATCCTTGATATGCCTGTGCAAAATTCCCAGCGCGCAGCATCTTCCTCTCGATTTTGACTGCTTGGCAGACTCACTTGGTCCTCCTTCCATAGCAGACCAGTTTGGTACCGTTAGCTCGCTCGCTTTGTCATCTCCTCGTCAATCTTCACAACTCGTGAATCGCCGCTAGCTGCAACTGACGGCGCTAGCTTTACTCCGAAGTTCTCGATTTCAAAGTAGTCGTCGACCATCTTCTCCAGAAGATTGTCCTGTGCAAATGCTAGGAGGCACGATTTCTGAGTTGGTGATCTTACTTGATGTTTCACCGGTCCAATCACCACCCATCCAAGTTTGGTGGCGGCTTTATAGGGCCCGAAGCTCCTATTTCGAATAGGTATTCCCAAGTGCGCATGATCCAATCAAATCAGGATCTTCGGCACTGCCTTAATGGCAGTATGGCCTTAATGGTAAACGTGCGCCAGCTCTCGCCGTTTTGACACGTTTTCACGACGCAGGCTTTGCATCTGTAGACTCAAATTCGAAACTGCGTACACGTTTCTTATCCCATAACGTTTCGGCTTTCAGCTCCGCTAATCTGTATTGTGGACCTCCCGCCAAGCCAATGGATGTTTAGCTGTCGGTTCCTACCCTCCAGGTCTAGGTTTCGGATGAGCTCATCGTCGATCATGGTGATAGACGAGCCTTCGTCGAACAGCGCGAAGGCTTATACCTTCTTGTTCTCCCCGTACAGCGTCACGGGCAGAATACGGAATAGCAGGCTATCTCCATCCAAGTCGATACAACTCAGCTTCCGATGCGGCATTTTACTGATTTCCTTTGCCTTTTCCGGTTGCCATGGCGTAGCAGGCTTACTCGGATTCGCATCCGGTAGCCCGGGGCTGAAGGATAACTTCCAGCTTCGCCAACTGCATGCGGAAGCTTGGTTGAAAACCTTCGGTGATCGGATATTTCTCCTCGCATATTGGGCAACACTTGGTGTGCTCGTCATGCCGGTCCTGACCCATGTGACCTATGCTGGCATGCAATACCCTTCGTTTAAGTGCCTTGGTGCCGACGTCGGTGATTGTGCAGACCAGTCTTGCGGGGTCGTTTAGCCACTCGCTCAGTTGCACAACTGCTGGGTAGGATCTTATGGTGGCTGCATGCCCAATCCAGCCTTTTGCTCAAGGGCAACTTAGCGATCAGCTCCTCTATCCGGGTGGGATTCCCGAGATGCTGTTCTCCATTCGTGGTTGACCTTAGGAACGCTGATAGATTGTTCACCCATGTAGCCAATGGCACGATCTTATTGATGTTGTACTCCTGAATGGGTTGAACCTCTCGCACGCTTTCCAGCTGGCTGCGTATCGATTGCTACGGACGTCCATACCGGAACCGTAGCTGGTTCATCACCGCCTCAATGTTGGCCGGGTGTATAAGCAGCGAGTTCACTGAGGCTCGCCCCTTCAGGGGTTTCGCCTTTGTTTGCTCAAATTTTGTCTCAAGGCAAGCAGAGAACGACAATATACAGTTAAAGAACCGTAATATTGGACAATTTTGATTTTGCGGAACAGAAATGCAACCAACTATCTTTTATTCCCTATATATCCCTTAAATTTCATAACAATTCCATCTTCTCGACAGCCTTTATTTACTCCATTTTATCTTCGTCGCAAAAATCTCATTATTGCTTGTTGGTTTTTTACACTGTGTTATTTTCGTACGCACATACATTTACGCACGCAACCTCAGTTTTATACCTTTTTTATATATGACAGCATCATTCGAATTACTGCCAAACTTTATATAAAACGAGAGGGAACGTTTTGAGCCGCGGCACAGGCCGCGGCTCTACTTTATACCCGGTACTCAGTCAATATATACATACATATATATATGATCTTGCAATTTATGCAATTTATTATATGTTCGCAAAAGGGACAAGTTAAATTTTGGGCAAAAAATAATATTTCAGAAAATGAAGTCAAGTCATTTTTGGAATATTATACATGTTTCAAATTTTGTTTGCATATGCTTTTAACATCTGCTTCTACATTTCTACATGTATAACTACATATTTGAGACGTACAAGTGTTTGCGACAGAGAGAGAGGGAATGAGTCAGCGCTTGGCAGGCGTTGCGTAGCCACTGAAATTTAATTTGTTTCTTCTGGCCATAATATTGATCCGATCTGATCCATATTTGGCTATCTGGTAGATATGGCAATTTCCCATGATTCTGCGTTTTTGGTTTTCATTTATCTTAAAAATTGTGGATTCCACAGATTTTCGTCTTTTGTGGGGGCGGAAAGGGGCGAGGTGAAATTTTGAAATACACTTGTGCTAGATCGATATCACTGGAGCTTGGATAGAAAGTTTGGTTGCTCTAGCTCTTATAGTCTCTGAGAACGAGGCGCCACAAAATACGAATGGGCAAAGCAGATGGGGTCGCGTGTGAGAGAGAGCGAGAGGAAATGATGACTTTCGAAATGGTTTTCTTCATTGTAGCTATAATAATGATCCGATCTGATCCAAATTCAACACTCTGATAGATTAGGTGTTTCTCTATGATTCTGCGTATTAAGTTTTCTTGTATCTTCAATATTGTGTACGCCACAGACTTTCGTCCTTTATGCGGGCGGAAGGGGGCAGTGCGAAATTTTGAAATATACTTTGAGTAGTGTGATAACACAGCACTGAATACAGAACTTGTTTACTCTAGCTTCAATAGTCTATGAGATATAGGCGCAAATGAAGACGGGCGGACGGACGGACAGACGGACGGACAGACGGACGGACGGACAGACGGACGGACGGACGGACGGACAGACAGACAGACATGGCTATATCGACTCGGCTATTGATGCTGATCAAGAATAGATGTACATATATACTTTATGGGGTCGGAAACGCTTCCTTCTGGGCGTTACACACCGTTATCCCCACAAATCTAATATACCCCTTACTCTTCGAGTACCGGGTACAAAAAACGGGGCCAGTAATTTTTCGTTTGTGTTTTCCTGGCCTCAGTATCCAGCAACGTAAACGAAAACCACGAATTTTTATCGATAGTATCGATACCGATACGAATGTGGACTGAGAGAACAGCTGACATGCAGACCAGGAAAATATATGTGCCTATTATTACTGAAGTACAATTGAGAGGTGGGGGTAAAATCTGTTCGGAAAACCAAAAAGATATATGCACATTTTTACAGTGAGGAGAAGATTGCCTCAATAAAAGAAGTTAAGGTAAGCATTTTGATAATTTTGACATTTTGGTGCCTCCGACTATGCTGTACTTCTTCTTACAACAATATGTGCCGCTACCAACACAATCACTTCATCGTCAGAATTTCTTTTCTTTTTTTTTTAATTTTAGTTCAATATTCAAAATTGACGCTGTGTACAAAAAACAGCTGATTCATGAGAGTGACAAATCATTTATTAAGTTCTTGGTCACACTATTTTAGTCGACTTCCACACAACCGAAATAAAGAGCAGTCAGTAAAATTTCGCGGTGCTGGATAGATGGCTTTAAATGGAACATTCGACAATTAAGCGCATAATAGCCTTCTTACACTACTCCATCTTATTCAAAGGTACGAAGGTATGATGCGAGGTATTTACACATCATAATTTCCTCATCATTATGTCAGCTATTTGGCCTACAAACGTAAACAAACCGATTAAATAAGAAGAAGAAAGCACTCTCAATTGTATTAAAATTAAAACCAACTAATGATGAGCGATTTATTTTTAAATGTGATATACGGTGAATTTGCGAGTTTCACTGCGAGCACCCAATTGTTTATGGAGCTTGTTAAGGAGATTTGTGAAGCTACCGTTGGCTCCACCAAAGTCCACCATTGTCTTCTTCTATCTACACGGCTCTTATGTCCATCATTGTCGCATGTGCTATTTAACGAAGATTTCCAATGATGCGCCCTAATGTGAAAAGGGTATTATAGGCATCATTGTCGCATGTTCCATTTAAAGGGCCGCGCCGAAATCCGAAAAAGTGCTAGCAAACAGAATCAGGGTTGATATTCGTATCGATTTGTTTTTCGCGTTATTTTGCTCACGTATACCAACTTTTTTGTAACTGACAGGCTTGTATGTGCAATATTATATCATTTAATTTTAAATAAATCTGCATATGTCCCTGTGGATTTTTCTATTTTATGGCTGCGTATCTGATGTATATAAATCTATATTATTCCGCTTCACGAATGCCGCTAATACCCTCTGCACACTGAGCCCGTCACTGGGGAACGTTAGGATTTTTTACAGAAGGTGAAACTCCGTTTCACACTGCCACCGCCTTCCGTTTACCGCCTTACAGCTGATGACAATAACGAAAACCGAGTTTTTGAGCGGAAGATTTTGGTATTTTTGTTTGGAAAAAAATAGATATGGAAGATTTAGCAATTGTTTTAACTGTAGTTCAAAAAAAAAATATTTTCTTGCATTTTCTTCCTTGCATTTGTCATGTTGTTGGACAAAAAGGATAAAGATTGCGATTACAACGGAATAATTATATGCTGTTGCATACTGCACAATATGTTGAATATGCACAATGGCGCTAGATACGATAGTTAAGAGCTTTTACCAGCAGAGCAGAGAGAACAGCCCGATACCAGCAATAGTTTTGCAGAACAGATACGATCTGCTACAGCAAAGTATTGCGTAAATCGCAATAAAAAACAAAATACAATTTAAAGAAGTATTTATTCATTTTTTCTTTTTTTTAAACAAGCTAAGAGATCCTTCTGGAAATTTTATTGGATTCTTACAAATTCATCTAAACGTTTACCCAGCAGCATAGCTATCTCAAGCTGCTTCTTGTGGTACTCTATTAGCATGATTTCCATCCCCGTGGTCTACTGCAGCCTGCCGCCGCCTGCTCTTCTCTTATTTCCTACATTGTGTTTAAATATTAACAATAAAATTATTAAATTAAAAATAGATATGTGTATAAAGTTACCATTAATACTTCCTGCTCCTCCCATTTTAGATTGTGTTTTTATTTTTTGTGTTTTTTTTTGGCTTTGATTGCTTACATATTCGCAGTGAAGTCAATTTTTTCGTTGTGATTGCCAATTCTTCAGAGTTGTATTTTAAAACCATCGGCTAAATATCTCATAGAAACGTGCGGCTTAGAACATTCAAAACAAATGGTGGAACTAACTGCGATATTTTCGGAACGGCAAAACCTTACGCACCGTCTAGGAAATAGATGGTAAACGGCCCAGTGTAATAGCCTTTTTACACTACGGTTGAGTTATTGAGTTTCGGGCAAAACTCGAGTTTCGTTTACATGGGGAAGCATAGGGGACCTAGAGGTGGCCAAAAAGGTGAGTTTTGGTTGCGTTTAGTTGAGTTTGTCCGATTTTTCGATTATTTCAACCCTGATCTGCCTGTCGCGGAATTATCACCACTAGTTACAACAAAAATTGGCAGCTCAATATTTAAAATTTAGCGCGTAAACAATATGGCTGGGGAAAAAGGTACATACAATTGTTAAAACCAATACTTTAAACCAATTTTATTATTAAAAACCATATAAACAAAGTGGTCGATTTCCAAAATCCGGTCGAAAAAACTTAGCCAAACGCTAAATTGAATTATAAATAGATATAAATTAAATTATTATAAACATTTGCGAATTTAAAAAATTTTAATTTTGGCACATATGTTATGTACATGTACATATAGACAAAATTCAACATAGTTGCAATTGCTGCCGTGCCATATCCCTGCGGAAATTTTCCTTCAAAAATGGATTCCAAGGTTATTCGCAACGTCCAAATGCGTTTCTTGGAAATTTGATCCAAATACTTCACAGTTGCTGCAAACATCGTCGCCAACTCCATACATTGCAGCGTCGTTATCTAATCTTGCTCTGCCACATAGAAAATCATTAACTCTTGGTCGTTAATATAATTAAAATTAAATAAAACAAAATTTATGTACACAAGCACGTGCCAGCAGCAGAAACTCAATAACTCAACTTTGGCATAGTGTAAATCCAAATTCTGAGTTATTGAGTTACCTATCGATAAATGTGGTAACTCACTGTAGTGTAAAAAGGCTATAAATAGGCTATAAAATAAAATTTTCGATCAAATTGATCCACTTAAATGAATACCATTAATGGCTGTCAATCGAATATAATTTATCGATAAATGTGCATATCCCATCTGTGCATATTGGTAATTTTAACCGGTGAAATTTAGACGACGTGTCTATAATGTGTGGTTGATCGGTGTTAAATATTAACTTTTATCTGGTTGGAATTAAGATATGAATCGAACCCCAAAAATGATAAACAGTAAGGTTGCTGGCTACAGCAGCCTTATTACATTTTCAATTTTATTAATAGCCTGGCTTGCTGGATTTTCATCACGCCTCTTTGCTGTCATCCGATTTGAATCAATTATCCACGAGTTTGATCCGTGGTTTAATTATCGAGCCACTGCATACATGGTGCAACATGGATGGTACAAGTTCCTGAATTGGTTTGATGAACGAGCTTGGTATCCATTAGGTCGTATCGTTGGTGGAACTGTATATCCAGGACTAATGATAACATCTGGAGGAATTCATTATCTTCTCCACGTACTCAACATTCCCGTCCATATTCGTGACATCTGCGTATTTTTGGCACCTGTTTTTAGTGGACTAACATCTATTTCCACATATTTATTGACAAAGGAGCTATGGTCGTCTGGAGCTGGATTGTTCGCTGCAAGTTTTATAGCAATTGTGCCAGGATATATTAGCCGCTCAGTGGCTGGATCGTATGACAACGAGGGAATAGCTATATTTGCTCTTCAGTTCACATACTTCCTATGGGTGCGTTCAGTCAAAACAGGATCCGTATTCTGGTCGGCAGGTGCAGCAATATCGTACTTTTACATGGTTTCTGCATGGGGTGGATATGTATTCATCATCAACCTAATTCCCCTACATGTGTTTGTGCTACTCATAATGGGTAGATACTCGCCACGTTTGTTAACGAGCTATAGCACATTTTACATCCTTGGACTTCTTTTTTCCATGCAAATCCCGTTTGTTGGATTCCAGCCAATACGGACAAGTGAACACATGGCTGCACTTGGCGTATTCGTGCTTCTTATGGCTGTGGCTACGTTGCGTCACTTGCAGTCTGTATTATCGCGACACGAATTCAGAAAGCTGTTTTTTGTCGGCGCACTGCTAGTTGGCGTATCGGTATTTGTCGCCGTAGTTCTTCTTACGATGTTTGGCGTTGTAGCACCATGGAGTGGACGATTTTACTCACTTTGGGACACTGGCTATGCGAAGATTCATATTCCAATAATTGCTTCTGTATCGGAACATCAGCCAACCACTTGGTTCTCATTTTTCTTTGATTTGCATATTCTTGTATGCGCTTTTCCGGTTGGTGTCTGGTACTGCATCAAACAAATTAACGATGAGCGAGTTTTCGTTGTGCTCTATGCCATAAGTGCAGTATATTTTGCCGGAGTAATGGTGCGCCTAATGTTGACTCTAACACCTGTGGTATGCATGCTTGCTGGTGTGGCATTCTCCGGATTGTTAGACGTCTTTTTGCAAGAAGATTCTTCAAAACGTATGGGCAGTTCCATAAATACGATCACTGAAACCGATGACCAAGAAGACTCTATAGAGAGGAAAACTTTATATGATAAGGTAAATACATTTTATAAATATTTACTTAATAAGAGGTAGGTATTAACGCATAAATTTGAACTGTTTTTCTAGAATTTTTTGTTACAAAACTATGAAGTTTATCAAGTTTAAATGTCGTTAATTGTTTTAAGTGTCCGATTCTGCGGTAAATCCAATGTAAAAATTTGGGAGACTGCATCGAAAGGGCAATTAAATATAGGCGACAAATAGTTAACGAAGAATTTTAGATATTAATATATTAGGATTGAAAAGCTGAAGGTATGAAACAAGCTTTTATATTTATATATTATGTTTTTTTTTTTTGTAAAAAATAAAATTAATACTACTAATGATATTTTTAATATTTTGGTTTGAGTATGATTTTCTCTAATGATAACACAACACGTATTCAAATTATTCAAACTGTAATTTTCAGGCTGGAAAATTAAAACACCGAACTAAACCTGATTCACCACAGGATAATGGAATAAGTTCAAATTTAAAGAGCATTGTCATTTTGGCAGTTTTAATGCTTTTAATGATGTTTGCTGTACACTGCACCTGGGTTACTAGCAATGCGTACTCTAGCCCGTCCATAGTGCTTGCTTTTCACAACAGTCAAGATGGGTAAGTAAATTATTTTGTGCCACTTATCATTATATCCAGCATTCGTAGATTATGTACATACATAGATGTAGGTTATAATGAGGGGGAACTTTGTGAGCCGCGGCAAAGACCGCGGCTCTACTTTATACCCGGTACTCACTCAGTATATGTCTGAGCTTGCGATTTATGTAAACTGTAAAATATATTTTATATCTTATATGTTCGGAAAAAGGAAATATTAAATTGTTGCCTAAAAAATTTTCTAAATATTATTATTATATTATTATATACTATGTATTAGATGTTATCTGTTTCCAATTTTGTTTATATTACTTTTACATCTGCTTCTACATTTCTACATGTACATACATATATGTCGAGGTGAAAGAGGCAGTTTCATTCCCATCGGGATTTTCAGTGTTCATTGTCTTGATTTTGTTACTAGAGGACGCACAAATAGCCGAATTTCTCTGTGTCAACTGCCTGGGCAGACTTCCAAAAACTGAGTGTACAGCAAGAATCGAGAACAAGCTCTTTAAGCCTCTCATTATCCATAACACAATTGTCTGTACCTCTCTCAAATTATCTCTCTCTCTTTATCTACCCAGGCCAGCAACAGAGTAACACGCTCATGCGCCATTCTCTCAATTCCGTCCCTCCTTCATTACACATCATCTCCTTCTCTAACACCAATACAAATATGAGACAGCCCGTGTCTGAAACGGAGCGTTGAAGTTAGGAGACAAGCAGTGACCGATAACCAACGGTAAAGTGCAAAGAAGACACGAAAGGGACTCAGCGAGCAAGCTGACAGAGAATAACCGAAAATACACTGCAAACAATTCTAAGACCCGACACGGCCATCCTGACCTTTACACGTCCTCGTGTAATCATTTCAATACAGCCATAAATAGGTTTTGTATGGCGTAATACAGTTTGTCTTTATTCAATAACAATTATTGGATACGGTAATATCATTAATCATACCATTATTTTCTATTAAGACATAGATCGTCATTCATTTCTTTCCCTCTAAAGTAACAATGTTTTCTTTTCATTTTCTTTTGTGAATTCTTATTCAATACCAATTACATTTCTTGTTCTTCCACACAGTTTCACCGACTCTTCTTGTTTTCTTTTTTTTATCTTTACCAGAACATAAAATGACTTTACTAAAAATCCACAATTGCCATCTTATAGACCTTTGCCCGATACTCAATTCAGACCCATGGCTGACAGATAATCATCATTCATTTTTCAAGTCCCACCTGGACTCTTCGTCCAACCTGGACGGAACTCTTTACAGTCACACCTGACTCTTCATCCCAACTGGACGGAACTCTTTACAGTCACACCTGACTCTTCATCCCAACTGGACGGAACTCTTTACAGTCACACCTGACTCTTCATCCCAACTGGACGGAACTCTTTACAGTCACACCTGACTCTTCATCCCAACTGGACGGAACTTTTTACAGTCACACCTGACTCTTCATCCCAACTGGACGGAACTCTTTACAGTCACACCTGACTCTTCATCCCAACTGGACGGAACTCTTCACAGTCACACCTGACTCTTCATCCCAACTGGACGGAACTCTTTACAGTCACACCTGACTCTTCATCCCAACTGGACGGAACTCTTTACATATAACATCATTTCATCGTCTTACATTGACGGAACTCTTCGCATACAACATCATTTCATCGTCTCACCTAGACGGAACTCTTCACATACAACATCATTTCATCGTCTCACCTAGACGGAACTCTTCACATACAACATCATTTCATCGTCTCAACTAGACGGAACTCTTCACATACAACATCATTTCATCGTCTCACCTAGACGGCACTCTCCAAACATAAAATCTTTTCATCGTCTCAACTAAACGGCACTCTTCAAACATAAAATCTTTTCATCGTTATTCGTAACGGACAAATCATCGCCTTTTTCAGACGGCTCACATTCAGTCCCCACTGGACTCTTGGGCAAAGTCAACTCATCTCCATTACAGTCTAGTTCATTGGGAATACGCCCCTCTGGCATTTTACGAATATCGTCGTGGCAATACTTATAAGTTCGCTTACTACTTAGTGATTTCAAAACATAGCGATCTCCTTCAAGTACCTCCAATACGAGAAACGGACCTTTAAACTTTGCATCCAACTTAGTCTGATGCCTTTCTTCACTCTTCAATAAAACATAATCGCCTACTTTATGTCTGTGAACTGCTGCCCTATTCTTATCAAATCGGAACTTGTCATAACTGGCCGACTCCTTCATAGTTTTAGATGCTTGGGTTCTCACACTCTCCACATCAATCTGATCTTCAGTATCATACGTTGTAACCAAACCCATGGGACGAGCCTCTTTGCCGATTAGAAGCTCTAAAGGACTCACTCCAGCTGCACGGCTCACTGTACAATTTAGGGCCAACTGTGTTTCTCCCAGAGCGTCTTGCCAAGATCGTTGACCTGATTCCACCACAGCTAACAAGTTCTTTAGTACGCTCATCACGCGCTCAACTTGACCGTTAGCACGACTCGCACCCGTAGCGATCAAATTAAGCTTAATATTTTGAGACGAACAAAACTCAGAAAACCTTGAGCTAGTGAAACATCTACCTTGATCGGCAATGATTCGATTCGGGACTCCAAACAATGAAATAGATGACTTCATGGCTGCCACACAACTATCAGTATCTAACTTGAGGGTATGGAACAAATAAACAAACTTAGTGAAACCGTCAATCTGCACAATCAGATACTCCTTTAAATCGCTTTTGCCACTCAGCTTTCCAGTGATGTCAATATGTACTGTATGCCAAGGTATATTGACTTTTCGAATCGAATGAAGCTCTGCCTGAACTTTCCCCGAAGAACCCTTTACAGTCTTGCAGGTGATGCAATTGTCAACGAATTTGCGAACATACTCGTTCATTTTGTCAAACCAATAATACTGATAAACTTTATCAAGTGTCTTCTGCCAACCTAATTGCATAATCGATTCATGGACCTGATTGATTACTGACCATCTAAACGCTCGGGGTACCACTGGCAGCCAACGGGTTCTATTATTCCTTTGAATTTTCCGAAACAGTACACCCTTTCTCAACTCGTACGTTCCTGTCAAATCATCCGAAAGCTCGCTTTCATTGAGTTTGGTAACAATGTTCACCAGATCCGCGTCAAGCTGCTGCTCAGCCAACAACCAGTCGCTGGATACCTCCGTCAAACTCACTCTCTTTTCAGGAATTTTGGTTGTTATTAGATCAGGTTTGGTTTGCAATGGATTCCTTGGTAGGAAATCAACGTGAGCCATACGTTTCCCTTCTCGATACTGAATGTCAAAGTTAAAAGACTGCAGATAGGCCCACCAGCGATGCACTCGAGGTTTCAATTCCAATTTAGTGCGAGAAGCCTTTAAGGCATTACAATCGGTATAAACCACAAACTCACGGCCCAACAGATAGTGACGGAAACGCTTTATAGCTTCCACTACAGCTAACGTTTCTAGTTCATAAGAATGATATCTTGATTCAGCGGAGGAGGTTGTCTTACTAAGGTATTCCACCACATGAGGGCTACCATCAATTTTATGTAGCAGTATAGCTCCATAACCACTGGAACTAGCATCGGTATGCAATTCGATTGGATATTTTGGATTGAAGATAACAAGAACTGGCTCACTAGTGAGGATGGTGATAACATTCTTTCTAATCTCTTCTAGCTTTGCATTCCAAGCAAAGTTTTCCTTATCCGATGTTAGCGAATAGAGTGGTTTCATCATCTGTGAAAATCTGGGCACAAACTTCCGAAAGTATGAAGCCAGCCCAATGAATTGTCTTAAACTACTAACTGACCCTGGTGGCGGCAAAGAGCTCAACGTCATGATCTTACTTGGATTTCGCCTTATCTCCCCGGCACTCACTTCATATCCCAAATGCTGTACAGCCGTTTTCAGAAAGCTACACTTTTTAATATTGAACAAGAATCCGGCCTTACTCACAACATCCAAAACATTTCTCAACCTCTCCAAACCTAACTCAATTGTGGGTGACACCACCATGATATCGTCCATATAAATGATGACGTAGGAATGCGCAAGACTACCAATCGCATTCATAACTGCACGCTGAAAAACAGAAGGGGCGTTCTTCATTCCGAACGGCATTTTCAAAAACTCATATTGCCCTTCAGGCGTTACGAAAGCAGTATACTCTATAGAATCTGGGTGAATGGGTATTTGATGATATCCGCTAGCCATGTCTAGACATGTAAAATAATTGGCACCACTCAATCTGGCAATCTGGTCATCAATAAGTGGCAAGGGGTATTTGTCTGATACTGTATTTGAGTTGAGTTCCCTATAATCAACACAGAGTCAATCCGAACCATTTTTCTTTTCACGAGCAAAATAGGACTGGCATAAGGTGAACAACTGGGTCGAATGATGTTACATTTCATTAACTCACTTATCTGTGACCGAACTATTTCTTTTTCTTCAGGGGCGAGCCTATATGGTCGCCTCTGCACCGTCTTATTAGGATCAATTAATCTTATTTTCATTTCACCCGTCCCCACAGTGGTACAAGGTGTTCCATTAATGAAAGCCGCAGAATAATGTTTAAGTAATTCAATCAACTTATCTCTATTCTTATCGATTAAATCAGTATTAACATTAGTGGGGTGGTATGGCACTTCATATGCTGCACATATATTGACTACTTTGGACTTTATGACTTCAAACTTATCACACGAAAGTAAAACTTTAAAACCTTGTGTGAGAATTTGATGATATCGTTTTGTAGCTCTTTGTCCTGCACTGTATGGAATAATATTTCGATAGCGTTTTCATTTATAATAACATCACTGAGAATTTGCAGTGTACTGTATATGCCTGAATTACCAATACCTTTTAACATTACAATATTATTAATGCGCTTCCCTGATAATTTGATACCGACACACTCTCTTATCAGAGAACATTCAGCTCCCGAGTCAAAACAAATCGGATAGATCATACCTCGCTCTGTCATACTTCCCTTCGGCTCTGACACAAAGCACTGGTTAATACTCTTCTGTTGAATAGGTCCAGATTTGACAGCAGTCGGCTCCCTTAAACATTTGTTGGCAAAATGTCCACGTTGCCCACACCGGTAGCAGGTCACATTCTCTTTCTGCGGCTGCATCTCTCCTTTGAAACCGCTTCCACCCTGGCGTGGCTTAGCTCGGCAGTGTGCCATCTTGTGTCCAGACTTCTTACAGAAATGGCATACCACTGCAGAAAATCTCGTTCGCTTGAGGTCAGGTCCAATGCTATCCATGGCGCCAGCGTTGCGTTTGTTTTCAAATGAAAACGCCATCAGCTCCGTTTGTAGTTTACTTCGGGTCGTGATGTTCGAAGTGAAAACAGTTCGCTGCAGGCGGCTGTCAATATTCGCCATATGCACCAACACTGTAGATACTGCGATCTCTTCTATTTCCATCTTCCGCCATTTTGACATCAGCAAAGTCACCATACGGCTTGCATATACTGAATAGCATTCACCGGCAGAGGGGCGGCTTTGCAAAAGATTCGACAAAATGGCGGCCGGCGTCTCCTCACTCTCATACCGCTGCTTGAAAAGTTGCTTAAACTGCTCCCACTGTATGCCAGCGTAACACACTTGGGTTAGCCATTTCGAAGCACTGCCCTCCATACAATTGCTTAGCGCCATGATGAGCCCGCTTCCAGTTAGCGGCTGCTCTGCCAGAATGATATCAGCAGTCATGCACCATTGCGCAGCGTCGTCGCAGACACCCTCCGGATTAAACTTGGGCAAAGTGACGCCAACCTTCTGAACGGGGGCTGCGGCCTGCATGACTTTTGCCAATTCTAACACTACACGCCACTGCTCCTCAGATATTGTAGGAGTAGGCACAGATCCCACTTCTGATGTCGAGGTGAAAGAGGCAGTTTGATTCCCATCGGGATTTTCAGTGTTCATTGTCTTGATTTTGTTACTAGAGGACGCACAAATACCCGAATTTCTCTGTGTCAACTGCCTGGGCAGACTTCCAAAAACTGAGTGTACAGCAAGAATCGAGAACAAGCTCTTTAAGCCTCTCATTATCCATAACACAATTGTCTGTACCTCTCTCAAATTATCTCTCTCTCTTTATCTACCCAGGCCAGCAACAGAGTAACACGCTCATGCGCCATTCTCTCAATTCCGTCCCTCCTTCATTACACATCATCTCCTTCTCTAACACCAATACAAATATGAGACAGCCCGTGTTTGAAACGGAGCGTTGAAGTTAGGAGACAAGCAGTGACCGATAACCAACGGTAAAGTGCAAAGAAGACACGAAAGGGACTCAGCGAGCAAGCTGACAGAGAATAACCGAAAATACACTGCAAACAATTCTAAGACCCGACATATATATGTAACTACATATATGAGACGTGGAAGTGCAAGCAATAGAGAGGCAATGACTAAGGCTGCAAACATAGTGCGGGCTGAGGCGAAGACGAAGATGAAGACGAAGCTGAAGAGAAATTGCTTGCGTTGCGAGTAAGCTAATAGGTTGCGTAGTGCAAGACGAATTGGTTGCGCTTTTGTTTTGTTAGTCGCAATGGATTTCTCATCAGATGATGACCTGCTGATTGAGCAAAGTTTATTTTTTAAATTAAAACGTCAAAAAGTAAATGAAAAAATTCACCCTATAAATTTGGGAAGAAAAGCATTTGGCGAATTCCATCATTTGTTTAATGAGCTGCGCCAAGATGAGAAGAAATTTGTGGAATATACTAGAATGAAAATGAGCACATTTGATTACATTTTAATAAAAATTAAACCACTAATAACTAAAAATTGGACTAATTTTAATAAAAGCATAGACATAAAAACGAAAAAACGGTAAAACAGCAAGCGATTCGTCTTCAAAATCAGTACAGCAGCGTTTGAAGATGATTGCTTGCGTTTCGTCTTCATCTTCGTCTTCGTCTCAGCGCGCATTATGCGTGCGGTCGAGCGAATTCATATAATTGGTTATGCACTGTTTTTCGTCTTTAGCTTCGTCTTCGTCTCAGCCCGCACTATGTTTGCAGCCTAAGCGTTTGAAAGGCGTTGCGTAGCCAGTGACATTTAATTTGTTTCTTCTGGTAGGTACGGATAATTCTGCGCTTTTAGTTTTCTCGTGTCTTCCAAATTGTGCATGCCACAGATTTTAGTCCTTTGTGTGGGCGCTTTTATTGAATTGATAACACAGGAGCTTGGCAGCTCTTATTGTCTCTGAGAACTAGGCGTCAAAGAAAACGAATGGGAAAAGCAAACGGAAATACACTGGTATCAGTGTGATATCACAGGATTCCGAATACAAAATTTGGTTGCTCTAGCTTTTATAGTCTCTGAGATATTGGCGCTAATGAAGACGGACAGGCAGACATGGCTATATCGACTCGGCTATTGATGCTGATCAAGAATAAGTATATATATTTTATGGGGTTGGAAACGCTACCTCTGGGTGTTACACACATCAACTATAACCACAAATCTAATACTCTTCGAGTACCGGGGATAAAAAGAAGATATGATTATTGCCCAATGCCAAGTCAACTTAGACATGCTCATTTGTCTGTTTGTTTGCTGTTGACTACAGCTCCTATTGTTTCGCTTTATTGGCATAGAAAAACCGTCAGCCGTCGGCAATGCAAGACCACGAATTTTGGGTTCAAGAAGAATGGAGTTGGAAACGCTTCCTTTTGGGTGTTGTGTTACACACATCTATTTCTACCATGGTAAAGGTCTTTTGGGCATTGCCATTGTTCTTGTTGCCGTGCATGCCTCTTTTAATATTCCATATTTATGTTTATGTTTTCCATATTTTTATGTTTATATGTATATTTGGTAGTTTTTTGTTAAACCCAGTAGTTTCTTGTTAAATTTGTATAATTTTTTTTTTTAGATCTCGCAATATCTTGGATGATTTTCGAGAGGCATATTACTGGCTTTCCCAAAATACGGCTGATGATGCAAGAATAATGTCGTGGTGGGATTATGGATACCAGATAGCAGGAATGGCAAACAGAACAACTTTAGTGGACAACAATACCTGGAATAACAGTCATATAGCACTAGTTGGAAAGGCTATGTCTTCTACTGAAGAGAAGTCCTATGAAATCATGACATCTCTGGATGTTGATTACGTTCTCGTAATATTTGGTGGCGTCATTGGGTACTCTGGTGATGATATAAACAAGTTCCTTTGGATGGTTAGAATTGCCGAGGGAGAGCACCCCAAAGACATTAAGGAAAGTGATTACTTTACTGACAGAGGTGAATTTAGGGTAGATGCTGAAGGCGCTCCAGCCCTACTTAACTGCCTTATGTATAAGCTAAGCTACTACAGATTTGGAGAGCTGAAACTCGACTATAGGTAAGTTTCCACATTTCCCCTAGCTTAGAATTAACATTTGACTATTCCCATAATTGTAAAGTTAAAGTTTACAAAACTATAATTAACAAAAATCTTTTTTTTCCCGCTCAGTCCCAAAATGACTTTTTCTGATAGATTTGGTATCTTATTATTTAGTATCTTAGATCCGGATGTATTGGATAGTGACTTATAATGCTATAAATCAGTCCCAAACACTGTTAGACTCTCAAATTTCACATTGATTATACGTCATTGAACCTATCGACGGATAAACGGCTAATTTACAGCCGTTAGACCAAACCTTCTTATGCCAAAATTTGACGTTAACTTCCGAGCCGTAGCATCCCAAATGACAATTTGCCGCTACACACACAGATTTTTGTATTTTCTTTGTAAGAAAAATAAGTTATATGTCGAAAAAATACATTTCTTTAAAAAATATGTAAATACCCTAATCGATCAGAAAAAGTAATTTTGACCCACAGTGGAAATGTGTTGACTAGTGAAAAAAAGAATAGTGCAAGAACTAAGACAACAGAGAATGTGCCTAACAGTAGAAAAACCATATTGATTGTATATTCCTGTAACTCTCTCCACGTTCTACACATAGTTAATCCGGCACCTATATTTGGTCCGATTTTGATCAAATATATGCAAAAGTACTAACTGTAACAGTTCAGCGGAGCAATCTTGAAGAACACAAATTGTTTTTCACTACGTCTTGTTCTTTGATTAATCTATTTAACTGTTTGTATGTAAAAATTATTTGAGGTTCAGTTTTCAATCAACTTACCTATTCATCCTTCTCCAGCTAAAAACTTCTGCTTAATTTTAATCTATCGTATTCAAGGGTATACAATTAAAGGTATAAATATTTGCATCAACATTTATGTTGATAGAGATGTAGCATGAATCTTACTGTCATTGATCTTAAAACTTAACGACTTGTTTACCACTAGATTGTAATATTTTTGGGTCGTCAGCGCACGTTGGCAAACGAGCGAAGCGATTGTGCTGAGGTTTTGTCCCCTAGTAATTAAATATATTTAAATACATTTATTTTACAGAGGACCATCCGGATATGACCGAACTCGGAATGCAGTGATCGGAAATAAAGATTTCGATTTGACTTATCTCGAGGAAGCTTATACTACAGAGCACTGGTTAGTGCGTATATACAGGGTTAAAAAACCTTTCGAGTTTAATAGACCTTCATTGAAAGGCAACGAAAGACTTTTTCCCCCAACAAACTTTATATCTAGAAAGGTATTGTAATCAATTAAAAAGTTCTCAATATAATAATATAATATACATTTTCAGAACTCCAAACGTCGCAAGGGCTACATTCGAAACAGGCCAGTTGTCGTTAAAGGAAAAAGAACTTTGAAATAAACTCTAAATATAATTGAATAATTACATCGCCAATCTACGTCTTGTTAATGTTACATATATGCTGAATGTGGATTTTCCTTGCTACAAAAAATTTATAAAGGCCTCAAATTGTTACTTTAAAAAAAGTAATACATTGTAATCATCACATTCTAACAAAAAGAAAGAAAAATGGTCCCACACATTGTCTAGCTGTAGACAAATATATTTAATTCCTGGTACGTTGATCGGTCAAACATAGCTTGTTTCCATCCAAATTTATTCTGTAATCCAAATCGGTTCGAAATGAATTCGACCAAGATCAAACCATTTTATTCAGATACCGAACCAAATAAAACCCAACTCTTTCAGCGCAAATTCTATTTCCGTGTATTATTCAAAAAATCTTCTGATGTTAACAAGATGAAGATTCAATAGCCTAAAACCATCATATCACATGCCAAAAATGCAGTTCCGAAGCCGTCAAAAACGGCACCAGTTCCACCAGCACGACTGGCCAGCGA
This sequence comes from Drosophila affinis, assembly GCA_037356375.1. Lineage (NCBI taxonomy): Eukaryota > Metazoa > Arthropoda > Insecta > Diptera > Drosophilidae > Drosophila > Drosophila affinis. Next base: position 23,816,777 of record JAZHFB010000003.1, read on the forward strand.
TGAGTACTTTGCGACAATTCTTATAAAGGTAGCAGTCCCAACCAAGCGGGAAGTTCTCCAAGTCCTCATGTAGATTTTCGATCCCTCGGCTTGCTATCGAGCTGAAAGTCCTATAACAGCGCGTGTGGATGATGCACTTCCAGATCGACAGAAATCAGATCAACAGATAGCTACCAAAAAGTCAGTGCGAGATGTGGTCATCAAATTGGAGAATCGCCTTAATAGAAGCAAAGATCAACATGAATTCTCAAGCTTTAAAATTAATATTCGTCAAGAGTGCCAGGTATCGGTGGTCATTTAATATTCAAGGTCAAAGTTAAGATATATTTTGGAGCACCTGTTTTTATTTAATTTTCTTACTTAAGTACATAAAATTTCTTTTTTTTGGGTGATTTTTTTAGGTTAATTTTTAATATTTGCTATTAGTAGCTGATTTTCAATAATAAATAAACCTAACATTTCAGAATTATAGTTGCTATCTTCCAAATCCTTTCATGATCGCAAATGTCTCAGCTATGCAAGAAATGGATCCGAGGAGGCTGCCAGCATGTTAAAAAGTTCTTGATTTTGTCGAACCCCAGAAATTTTGCACTTACCTTTTTTAGTCCTTTTTTTTTACACTCCTGTGCTTCTTCGGACAGTTTTCCAAGTGGTAAGCACTGATACTCTATTAAGTCCTTTCCATGAGCTAAAATCCTATGTACCGAGGGGGTAAGTTTTTTCTGAGGATACAATTCAGTCAAAATTGGAGTTGTTTTTGATGCTTATCATTTTGTCTTCATTTTGCACCATATATCATTTCTTTGCCAACCTTTTAATGATCTCATGATTAACACCTGTTATCAAAGATATAATATCATTTCAAAAATTCTATTCAAAGTATTTCCACCATTCGTATTTCCGTATCTGTGCTTTGGGCAGTATACTTTTAATCCTAGCTTCCGAGAAAATTCAGCTTGTATAACTCCTTTCTCTCTGTATATCCTCACGAGGTGCATTATCCGTTTTTGTTTCTACTGGCTGAAGATGTGTGTAGGCTAGCTTCAGAATAAATTGTAATTTCATTTACTTTTCCATCAATCATTGTCAGGAAGAAATCAAACTTAACCGTGAATGCTTTTTTACCCTTGGTTTGAAAAACAGTAGGTTTCAGTTGGCTAATTTGATTTTTTATGTCGTTTACAGTTGATTTAATAAATTCTGAGTACAACATTTTGCAACGTTATAAATTAACAACACACACGCTACAGCGAAATTTTTATGCGCTCTTCTTCTTCCTTATACCTGCCGCGTGTTTAGACTATATACATATGTACATATGAAAGGTATAATATGCATATACAAGCGACCCTTTCAATATTTTCTTCTTTTTGCGTACGCTTTCTGTCGTCTCAGTTACTGGAAACATTTTTTTGCAAAACATTTTACTTAGACTCCTAAGAAGTATGCCTAAAGAAAAACATATGACGGTGACTGAAAAGTCAAAAATTATTGCCTTGTCTGAACAAAATGTCTCTATTCACAAAACAGCGGATCAAACTAAGTTCAATCAAAGCTCAGTGCGACGATTTGAAAAAAAATTTCGTGAGACTGGACAAGTGGAGAGGACGAAAGGATCGGGAAGAAAAAAGTGTACAAGTGGAAGGGAAAATCGGATTATTAAGAAAACAAACCGACATGATCGATTAAAAAATGCTGTAAAGATAGCTTCTGAAGTGCAGCAATGCCAAAGAAATTTCTGCTCAAACTATACAGCGTCGTGTAAAGGAGATGAGCAATGGCAAGGAAACCTGCCAGACAGCCACTTCTTAATAGTCGAATGAGAAAGCACGCCTAAATTGGGCTAAAGAAAAAGCAAATTGGGGTGAATCTGAGTGGTCATTAATTCTATTCTCGGATGAGTCCAAATTTAACCTCATTGGCCCCGTTGGTTCCCGCACAGCTCGCTGCAGAAAAGGGGAACGCTCTTCCGAAAATTGCTGCATTGCCACAGCGAAGCATTATCGTTATATAATGATATGGGGATGCATATCTAAATATAATACAGAATCCCTAATAATTATTAAGGATATTATGAATTCAAAAAAGTATGAAGTGGAATTATTCGTAGTGGAGTTGTGTCCAGTATGGAATCATTTAGTGAGAGAGAAGATCCCATCTTTCACGACGATTCTGAACGTTGTCATCGGAGCGCGTTCTATAAGAGATTCTCTGATATTTTGCTATTTTTATATCCGGTACTTGAAGAGTATGGGGTGTTACCCCATTACTCCAAGTGTTTTTAAAAATTTTGTCACGCCCCCTTCCGCCCCCACAAAGGACGAAAATCTGTGGAATCCAGAATTTTTTAGATAAAAGAAAACCAAAAACGCAGAATCATGGAAAATTACCGTCTCTAACAGATTGCCGAATTTGGATCAGGTTAGATCATTATTATGGACAGAAGGAACAAATTAAATTTCAGTGGCTACGCAACGCCTGCCAAGCGCTTACTCATTCCTTCTCTCGCAAACAATGGTACGTCTCGAATATATAGTTATACATAAACATGTAGAAATGTAGAAGCTGATGTAAAAATCATATGCCAACAAAAAGGGAAACATGCATAAAAAATCCAAAAATGGTTTGATTTAATTTTTTGAAATATTATTTTTTGCCCAAAATTTAATTCGTCCCTTTTGCGAACATATAATTAATTGCATAAGTCGTAAGATCATATATGTATGTATATGCTGCTGGAGTACCGGGGCCTTTAGCGTAGCGCGGCATTTGCCGCGGCTTACAACGTTCCCCCTCGTTAAAAATGTATTCAACTAGTTTCAACTATTTTGTACCGACAGGTGGACATTTTGAAGGCGGAATTGGACCCGAACTCAATCCGATAGAGAATTTCTGGGCCAGTTTGACTGTCAAAATAAAAAAGCGGAAGCCAAAAAATTATGGTTGAGTTAGGGGAAGTTGTAGAAAAAGTTTGGTTTGAGGATATAACGGAGGAATATTTGAGGGCTTTATACGATTCGATGCCCAATAGAGTTAAATGTGTAATAAAAGACAAGGGTACCACCAAGTATTAATTAATAAATTAATTGAAAAAATTTGTTTCCAAATATGTTTCTTTATTATTAGATTATAGAAAATGAATAAACCTCTTGGAAACAATTTTTTTTTGTTGCTTAAATTGTTTTCATGATGTTTTCGTGGACATGAAGGAAAGATAGGTGTTTGACTAGTGTTTGAGGAAAAGTAATTTAAGACTAATAAGGGAGTTAGTAGTAGATATAATATGGTAGAGGGAATTAAATTCCGAGCATAGGACCCTAAACGGTTCATGCAAGGAATATTTCGATCGTCAAAGTGGAAGAAACAATTGTGTATAATTTCTAGTGCTTCTAATAGGAATCGTGAAGTTTCTGCTGCTCAACTGGTCAACTGGTCAACTCAACTGGCTATTTACGTCACCCTTGATCAAGCTGTGCACAAAAATCTCACCAAGCATTTTTTTACGATTAGCTAAGGTTGGAAGGTTTATTAAAATCAATCTATTAGGATAAGACGGCAGTCTCACACCTGCATCCCGCGTAGGCGCGTAGAGCAAATAATAAAAAGTTTTTCTGAACTGATTCTATACGGTCCTGGTGTACGTTGTATTGAGGACACCATACACAAGAGCCGTATTCTAAAATCGGAAGAACCAGAGAGGTGTAGAGAGTCTTTGTTATATAGGAGTCGTCAAATTTGACCACCTCTTTATAAACCCAGCACGCCCACGGCCTTATTAACCATGGTAGAAATATCGCCATAATTCGTGAGGAGTGAGGACAGGGAGTTTTTGAAAAGGACTCTTTGATACATAAAACAAAGGTAGCTGGAGATCCATCTCAGGAGATTGGACGGGAACCCTAGAAGGTCAGCCGGGAACTCCGTCCGCACCCGGTGAAAACACCGGCTTTACTGTTCGTAGATCATGAAGCAACGAGCTTTCATTTAACAAAGGACTTAAAATGCCGTTCGATCTCGGTAAACCGTATGGATACGGCTGACCAGAGTAAACGTCCTGTGAATAGTTTGGTAAAAACGGGAAAAAAGGTTGGCAATTGCCTGATCATTATCTGCTGACGTATTAAGGAAGGATAGCGTGTGCGGACGTTCTACGCTTACTATTTATGAAGCTGTAGAACTGTTTAGGGTCCTTAGAAAAACGTATCCTGCATCGAGATAGGTAGTTCTTATAACATTGAGCGTTAAGAACTGAAAAGTTTGACCGAGCCATTACACAACGAGAGAGAGAAGAGCCAACTTCTTGAAATTTTTTATAAAGTCTTGATTTTAAGTTTTTTAGACTGGATAGCTCCTTGGTAAACCAATGGGGTTTTCTCAATCTAATAGGACAGAAGAGCGGGACACAAGAGTCAAAAAGTGAGTCCAGTGCATCATCGAAAATGTTTGTGCCTATCGTAACATCAGTGCACAAATATAAAGCGGACCAATAAAAACCCATAATGAGGTTATTAAGCTTCGTAAACTTGGCCTTACGGAAGCAGCGGACACATTGAGGTAGTCTACCCGACCGATCCAATACAGTTCGTCCTAGGTCGAGCGACACTTCGAAAGTAGGATGGTAGGCATCTTCAGGTATAGAGAGCGGGGGGACTCGAGTTAACAACGCTACGGTCGGATCCGTTACAAAGCACAAATCAAGAAATCGAAACAAGGAATTTTTAACATGGTTAACTTAAGACAGAGACAGGTCAATGTCACGACATGACTTTGTTGACGGCTTAACAAAGTCATGTCGTGACATGGGCACTAGGCTGTTAGACTCGTTTACCCAAGACCAAACAATTCCTGGCAAGTTGAAGTCACCAAGAACTATAATATGATCTTTGTCTGATAGCGAGGAAGAAATAGCGGTTAGGGCGGACAAGTGCTTCTCGTAAATTGCGATATCCGAAGAAGGTGGAATATACGAGCAAGTTATGAAAACTGAGAAAGCGGAAAGAATCAGTTTTACACACAGTTTTCATGAATTTGATATCAAAAACGTAAAATGTACTTAAGTTTGAAATTGATTTATTGACTCAAAAAAATGAAAACTTTTCGTATCGACTAACATTTGGGGAAAACCCGAGCTAGGGAATTCAAAAATGCATACAATTTTAGAATGCGGTTCTTTTTTGTCGCTGGATTATAGTTATCACGTGGACGTGGTGCCGCGTTGATTCTGTGATGTACTTTCGAGTTCTATTCCACAAAAGTTAAAAAAAACCAAAATTTAGTGTATTTTTTAAACGTTTCCAATATAATAGGTAAGTATTTCAGTTATGTATATTTAAAACGTATACAACAATTCACTAAGATTGAACATACTTTTCAGATAAAGTAAAAAATGGAAGATCAGTTGTTTACATCGCCCAATACATGGTAAAATTACTAATAAGGTTATTACCCACACGTGCTCTCTTTTGGGACGTTATTTTTGTCAGTCGTTTGTCAAACGTTGTCCAAAGACGTAGTGTAGCGCACGATTTTTTTCATTTTCTTCTTCCTTAATGTTTATGAATGGACTATTGACAGAAAACAATGAATTAAAATATAATAATTTGCTTTGAATTATTTCGTTTTATTTATAAACGAAAATATTTTCTTTTCTGTCAGCTGAAATAGAAAAAACCCAAGAGTGCAGAACATAAAACGCTTGCTATCTCTGTTGAGCTACTGAGCATCTTCAGCAGCGTATGTTTGCTAAATTTAATTAAGACACAAATTGGTTTGAGTTCAATGAACACCCAGCGACAAAAAAAAGCCGCACTCCGAAATTTCATTAATTTTTTACTTCTCTAGCGTGGGATTTCCGGAAATGTTATTCGATTCGTCTAATTTTTTTTTTTTGTGAGTCCCTCTTAATGTTTTTTTTTTCTTTTTGCGTGCGCTTCCTATCGTCTCAGTTTCTGGAAACATTTTTTCCAAAACATTTTACTTAGGAGTCTTTAAGAAGTATGCCTAAAGGAAAACAGATGGAGCGACCGAAAAGTCAAAAAGTATTGCCTCGGCTGAAGAAAATGTCTCCATTCGAAAAATAGCGGATCGAACTAAGTTTAATGAAAGCTCAGTGCGACGATTTTTGAAAAAATTTCGTGAGACTGGACAAGTAGAGAGGACGATAGGATCTGGAAAAAAAAAGTGTACAAGTGCAAGGTAAAATCGGATTATTAAGAAAACGAACCGACATGATCGATTCAAAAATGCTGTAAAGATAGCTTCTGAAGTTCATCAACGATTTGCGAAAGAAATTTTAGCTCGAACGATACACCGTTGTTTAAAGGAGATGGGATTAATGGCACGGATGCCTAAATTGGGCTAAAGAAAAAAAAATTAGGGTAAATCTCAGTGGTCACGAATCATATTTTCGGATGAGTCGAAATTTAACATATTTAGACCCGATGGTTCCCGCACAGTTCGGCGCAGAAAAGGGGAACGCTATTCCGAAAATTGCCAAAGTCAAGCATTATTCTTATATTAAAATACGGGGATGCATATCTAAATATAAAACAGAATCCCTAATAGTTATTAAGGGTATGGTGAATTCAAGAAAGTATGAAGAGGAGTTATTCGCAGTGGAGTTGTGTCCAGTATGGAATCACTTAGTGAGCGAGAAGATCCCATCTCTCAGGACAATTCCGAACCTTGCCATCAATCGCGCTCTGTAAGAGATTCTCTGACGATGTGTTATTTTTAAAAATGTAGTTAACTAGTTTCAACTATTTTTTACAGACCGGTTAACATTTTGAAGGCGAAATTGGGCATAAAGTCCTTAGATTGGCCAGGTAACAGCTCCGACCTCAATCCGATAGAGAGCATCTGGGCCCTTATGACTGCCAAAATAAAAAAGCGGAAGCCCAAAACTATGGTTGAGTTAGGGGAGGTTATAGAAAAATTTTGTTTTGAGGAGATAACGGAGGAATATTTGAGGGCTTTATACGATTCAATTCCCAATATTGTTAAATGTGTACAAATCGATATTATATTATTATTTACGACATTTTTTTCCTGTGTTTGGTCAAAGTACTAAATGACCGTTCAGAAAAGTGTGATTGAGAAAAATATTTATTTTTAATTATATGAATATGATCTCAAAAAACGTATCACTTTTGCTAGAAATTGTTTTATTGACTCAAAAAATGAAAACTTTTATTATCGAATAACATTTGGGGAAACCCCACGCTAGAGAAGTCAAAAATGCATGAAATTTCGGCTTTTTTTTGTCGCTGGGTGTATATGTACATATATGTATATTCGTGTATTAACGATACGACGATACGAGCAAACGCTAACGAAGACGATCAATTCTAAAGTAAATGCTGCTCCGAAGATGTGCCTCCCACGCAGCTTTTGTTGGACGACGAACGACGAAGAATAGGGCGATGCTGCGGTAGAGAGTGCAGGGCAACAGTAAGCAACAATGCTTAAGAGAGTTGCGCTCTTTATGCTGCCGTGGGCCGACGCTAAGCCGAACAATCTCTTTCTAACGATTTTCTATATGAGAGCCGAGAGAGAGCAGCTGAGTACATCAGCTTATTACTAATTTCACCATGGCCCAATATTCAGTTTGAAAGTGGTGAATTTTCGTAAAAATTGTCATTTATTAGTACTCACGAATAATTTCTCAAATTTGAGGAGCTCTAGCACCCATAATTATTAACCGATTTAAACCATCTTTTGGATCCATAATCTTTAAAGTATTCTCTATCAACTAGATATTTAATTTTTGCCATATTTTTGAAAAAAAATAAAAATATTTTTGATATTCTTTTCGGGCAGAGGCCCCACTGTGCGACCTTACTCTAATTTCGTACCATCTCCTAAAGGGGCAGCCAACGGCTAAAATATTTGCCTGTGACATTCTGTGACAGCATCCCAATACGAACACCCGAGCATTAGTGATTGTTAAAAATAGTTAAGACATTTTCTATCAAATTTGCAAAAGTTTCCAATGATATAAAAACGTACAGAAGTTTTGTATACACCAAATTTAAATTTTGGAAATTAAAAATAAAAACCAACCGAAGTTAACAGATCAAGTTATTAGTCACGTTAGGTGTCTTTGTTGCGTGTTGTTTATCTTCAAATTTATTTTATATTTAGGAATGTATACAACTCTAGGACTATAAATATATTGTGTGTAAACAGCCGTAAAATTTTTCTTATTTCTTATTTTTATTGTATGTTATATCAATTAATAGGTATTACCAAAAAGCTTAGCAGCCATTTTTAGCACATCTTTTGAGATCTTTCCACAGCTAGATTCATTTACTGATTTTCGATTTAAGGCAGTATGTAGAGGCATTAAAAAATTTGTGTTTACATTAGATCCAAGCTGATAACTTTCTATGGATTCATAAATAATTTTGAAAAGTGGTTGCCTGTCTGCATGAAAATATCCCCGATTACCGTGAATCAATTTAACACCAGAATGTGTCATGTTACAAGTACTCATATACATGCAGTGATCTGGCCGATAGTTATATTCACATGGCATAACGAAAAGTTTTTCAGGATAATAATAAAAAAGTATATTTATAATGTCTTGATCGCCAAATATAATACGCAGCTTGTACTCTTCATGTATAGATAAGATATGTTTTTCCCAATGAAATTCTCGCATTCGTGTTAGATTCATCAACATGACGCCGGAGTTCACACCAAGGCGGCCATAGAATGGATGACGTGCAAATCGGTTGTACCATCCTATGTTTTCATTTTCGTGTTCGGGCGTCAGCGCGGCCAATTGACTGTCATTAAAATTATTAAAAAATTTCCATATGTCAGATATTGGTGACAAAAACAATGTATCCGTGTCAACATATAGCAATGAGTCCACATCGGTCAATAAAGACTTGAAAAAAGTAAAAAATATCAAAAATAGGTTAGATGAACTTGTCACTGTTGTAATTTTTTAAATAAAGTGAGTTAGTTTTAAAATTATACTGTGTACGTATTCCAAAACAGTCTACTTTTCAAGGTTATGTTATGTAATGTTTGATGCGTACATATCAGAGTCTATAGAAGCTATACGAACGGCAGATTTCATGTGCACGAACTTTTGGCATTTAATAAGATAAAGACAAAAGAATACGCAAAATTATAAATTATAATAATGTTCGTATGAACACTTTGCAACAGGTACGGTACTAAAATTAAAATAAATGCAAAACAAATTAGTTTTTAATTTATTTTAGAACACTTGGTTTATAAAATCCTTGAAATAAGCGGTCGTTCAAACCTAAAATAGTTTTACTGTTAAATTCTGTTAGTTACGTACAACTGCCAAAATTTAAGCAAAAGAAGAGATAGGGGTTTGTACTTTTGTTGTATAATTTTATTTGTTCTATCTAGCTGATCTAACGAACTTCGTACCGCCCAACAGTCAATAAATGTCGTGTTACAGATTTGTAATTATACTATGAATTTATTGTTCAGCTGTGATGCACTCGATTTAAATCTCTTTGTTGAAGCACCTTGTGATATTGTCTGGCAGGCCAGACCTGTTTTAGGTCTGGCCTACCATAATGACGAATATAGGCCATTGCATATGAAGCTTTCCACGCATAATAAAACGATATGCATAAAATGACTTCACGGGGAAGACAGAATTTCACCACTACATCCCCGGTCACTTTTTGCTTTCTATGGTATTTTTACCTACCATTTAATGGATAAATAATTTTGATATTGAAGTCTCCCCTTCTCCTCGGTTTCATATATTTTTTGAAGTTTCCCAGTACAATTCCCCCGTGTTTTCAAGTTTTCACCAACAATCAGTATTTGTTCATGAAGCAGTAGATCACGAAAAATTTATTGTCGCACTGCATATTGTTTAGCATGCACTCTGTTTAATGCGCTCTATTGAAGCATTTATGGTATATGACCATTTTTTTTGTTTTTTTAGCAGGCGCAAGAACAAATAAAGCAGATGATTTACCGACTCATGAACATGCCACGTAGAACTGACCATAAAAAACATGGATTTGTTAAATTTTAAACCACAAACGGTCAAGGATTGGCTCTGTTATTTGTTAATCGTCAAGGCGAAGGCAAAAAAAAATTGGGAACTGAATTCGTTTAAACTAAAAGGGCAAAGCCGTTGGGATCATTGAAACTCTAGGAATGAGAACTAACGCATCTATAAATTCCATTCCATTCCATTGAGTATCGTCGCGTGCATCACATTACTCAACCGTTTTCTTATCACCAAGCGCGTAGTTTTAGTTGTTTTAGATTTGGAGGCTTGATGACCAAAGCCTATTTTAGCTGTAAATTGTGCGGTGGAAGGCACATAAAAGGAGATTAAAAATTCAGTTGGATAACACTGCTCGACAAAATTTAACTGTTCCGCTGTCGCCCAAAATTACTTTTTCTGATAGATTTGGATGTTTAAAAATTTTTAAAGAATTTTTTTTTTTTTTTTTTGAGGTTTAGTTTTGTCACTAACCATACAATATATAGACACGACACTCGATACATTGAATTTGGCCGCACCAACAGGGCAGTCATCAGCTACCCGGCGAGTCGTGAGAGTGTATGTGTGCACATGCATTCTCACGTACTTGGCGTTTTGTGCATGTATGGATCAGCTACTCGGCGAGTCGTGAGATTGTATGTGTGCTCATGCATTCTCACGTACTTTGCTTGTTTGCATGTGTGGATCAGCTACCCGGCGAGTCGTGAGAGTATATGTGTGCTCATGTACTTTGCGTGTTTGCAAGTGTGTATGAGCGCACAACTGATATTTGCGCTTTCTCAACTTTGTTTTGATTTTTGTGCTCGCGCCACCCTTCACTTGAGCATTTTTAGAGGCGACACATTTTGAAGACGCTTGCCTTATAATACCAAAATAATTATTATTCTGTACATGCTTTAGATGAATATACTAATATAATGAGCAGATAAATGTATAAATATTCACAAATATATATTTGGTTGTATTTAAAAAGAAGTTTTAAAAAATTTGGTATTTTTTTCAGAGGTAGTGCTTGTATTTTTCACATAACTTAAGTTTCCTACAACTGGTTGTATTGAACTTTGCAGTTAAAAAAAGCTGACAAAGCTGAAAGACTGCTGTGAATCTTGAAAATCTGTGGAATCGGCAGTTTTTAAGATACGAGAGAACAAAAAAAAGGTTGGATTATTATTATAGCCAGAAAGTACGAAAGAAATTTCAGTGGCTACGCCACGTCTGACCAGCGCTTACACATACTGCCTCTCTCTCACACACACTTCAACGAGCCGTAGATATATATGTAATTGTAGAAATGTAGAAGACAGATGTAAAAAACACATGTACGCAATTTTTAATTTTATTTTAATTTTTAATTGAATTTTTAATTTAATTTAAAATTTAATTTTAATTTAATTTTTAATTTTTTTAAATTTTCGTTCAATTTCAATTTGTCTCTTTTGCGTACATATACCTAATAAATTACATAAATCTAAGCTCACACATATGTATACTGATTGAGTACCGCGTATAAAGTAGAGCCGCTACCTTTGCCGCGGCTCACAACGTTATCCCTCGTGTTGTTTCCCCTTTTGAGCTGCTCATTTGCTGATCGATTTGTCGCGAGCGAAGAAAATAAAAAACTTTGGGGTTTTTTGCGTGTATGTAAAGACCGTTTATGCTGAGCCTTTCATTTTTTTATCCCATCGAGTGACTCTTAATGTACGAACTGAAAACAGTCAACTAAAAACAAAAACGAAGAGGACAACGTAACAGTGCGTCTGCATTTCCGTGTAATCCTACTTTCTTGTGTGTAATACTGAAGTCATAATTTTGAAACCCTTCTATCCATCGAGCTGTCCTTCTGGGTTTTGAACTTTATTAGCCATCTAAGCGCCGAGTAATCTATTTGCAGTATTCCTGTACCACTCGCATCTTTATCCAATATGAACTTCTGTCCTGGTACTTTTAATTGTTCAATAGATTTTTTCTTACTCTGTCAACTTGTAGTATTGTTTTTTTTTTCAGTTCATGAAGGCAGCCTGCAACATTTGGGAACCCAGAAACCATTCTACGATACACAGTCGAAAAAACTTGTAATCTCTTGTATGTTTTGTGGACGAGGTCAGTTCTGAAGTGCCGCTTCTTTATCATTGTGGACTCCTCTAGTTATTCGATGACCCTGATAACACAACTCAACAAAATTCAACTTTTTATTTCTGCTGTGGCCCAAAACGACTTTTTCTAATAGATTTGGAGATTAAAACATTTTTAAAGAAGTATAACTTAGTTATTTTTTTAAGAATTTTTTAAAATTTGTCATATTTATTCCAAAGGTAGTGCTCCTACTTTTTAAATAACTTAAGTTTCTTATAACTCATTTTATTGAACTTTGCAGTCTGAAAAGTTGAAAAATGCAGCTATAAATCCGACCTTGTAGCTGCAGCTTAACGTCTGGAAGATATTTTTCCAATTCCAATTTCATAATTTTTTTCGGTATGTTTTCCCGAAATTTTGACTTCAAAAACTCAGGAAAAGTCGAAAAAAAGTTTAAGGTATCGCTTGTAAGAGTATATGCATAATCGTCTGAGTTGCATCCGTTTGACTAAACTTTCATATGCCGTTTGACACTATCCCAATTTAAATCCACTGTAAAGTGCTAATCACTTTATCAGATGAGATCTCTAAGTGATCGATGCCAGCCAGCAGAATGAAATAGAAACGATTATACTTCAGTGAATTTTTTGCATATTCACTTGTACATGGGAACTAAAAGTCAGGCAAAAACACAAACTCAGACGTTATTTTTGTGATGAGAATTGTATCGCATTCCAATTTCCATCGACAGATATCTCTAAAATCAGCATAAAGCTATAACGGATCAAGAAATATATTCCTATTTGTTCAGGGCAGCCGCAAACTTCCGCAGCGCACTGTGGAGAGCGCTCTTAAGAGCGCTCCGCGCCCGACTAGCTCTCGTACGCTCTTGCACACGGCACTCAGGAGAGCCGCCCGGCGCTCGGTCGGCCACTAACTTGAGCGGGAGTTTAGTTCTCGCTCCCACCCCAGGTACGATCGGTCAGTCATTTTCGAACCACATACCCACGGTTTCTTTTTATATCCATACGCTCTCGACTACCTATGTACATTGAGTGAACCTTAGCTGATATCATTATATACTAAAGAATAAAATACATAATAATTACGAAAATACACTGAAGTGAGTGAGTGCTTGGCTTGGGACTGTGAACAACAAGGTGATCCGCCCCCTGCAAACACTATTATTATGTTGTCTACGATATCACCAAAGATGAAATAGTGTATCAGTACCGACTCAGTTCCATCTATTTCGCCTCTGATAGTAAGATTTTATAAGTTTCGCTCCAACTGGGTAACGATAACAATAGTCAACACGACATTTCCGCTGTCGTTTAAGGTATCCTTTTCAGAACTGCAAAGTTCAATGCAACCAGCTATAAGAAACTTAAGTTATGTGAAAAATAGAAGCACACCTCTGAAGAAAAATAACAAATTTTAAAAAATTAAAATTTCCAAATCTATCAGAAAAAGTCATTTTGGGCGACAGCGGAAATAAACAGTTGAATTTTGTTAAGTATTGTAATTGTGGAACAGTTCGTAGTATAAATCAACCCTTTCAGTACAGACTTCTTCTAGTTTAACAATTCTTTCTCGAGGATCTCTAGTTCCAACTCTTTGATATGCCCTTGTTACTATGATGATTTTCTTGGTTTTTTTTGTCTGTTGCGACATTACCTCGCCATATGACCCGTTTTCTTGCAGATGAAGCATCTTCCGTTGACTACCATTATTCGACTCGGCTTGTACAGTATGCACTTTTGGTGATAGTCAGCATATCAAAAATTTTCACTAGTTTTACTAGTTTACATCTATTTCTTTTTCTTTATTCTCTCACAAACATCAGCTGTGTTATCTCCCTAGAGGGCGAACGCTGCAAGCGAGTGTGTGTGAGAAAGACAGAGAGCGAGTAAGCGCGTCGTTTTTCTACCGTAGCCACTGAAATTTAATTTTTTTTTTCGAATCTTCAACATTGTGATGCCATAGATTTTTGTCAATTAGGGGGGCGGAAGGTGCCGGTCGAAATTTTGAAATAAACTTGTAACAGTGTGATATCACAAAAGTGTGGATACACAATTCGGTTGCTCTAGCTCCTATAGTCTTTATCGATTGGCTATTGATTCTGATCAAACATGAATATACTTTAGGCAGCCGGAAAGTCTTCATTTTAGGCGCTTCACACATCCATCTTCATCCACCCATCTATTATGACCCTATATTCTTCTACTACAGGGTCTAATTAAGCGTTTTATATATTTTTCGACATACTCACTATTTAACATATGTTTGGGAGGCGAACCATTTCTGGGAGTACCAACAGCAATTACATCTACTGAAGTAGAAATAACAAATGGGGAATTCCTAATAAAATCAAAGTAGGCTGTTTTATAAAACTGCATGCTATTCTGGATAACTTAACGTCGCTATATTCCGTCTTGAGAAATTTATTGGATTTTTAAGTAAGGAAATTAGTAATATATATAATATGATAAGGATATGGAAATTGCGGGAGCGCCAACATACTTGTTTGCAAAAGTAAGAGTAAAAATGATTGTGAAAGGTAATCCCGGTAAACCTGGCTGATTGATGACGAATTGCTTCTATAACGATAAAGAATTTTCCAGAAGGATTGGCATATACTAGCATCATGGAATCGTGCTTTGTAAACTCTAATCCAGTCATCGTAAGCTGACTTCAGCTTAAGAAAAAGTTAGATTAGTGATTTTAGTTAATTAGTGATTTTACTTTATAAGGAGTGCTACAAAGAAGTCACTAAAAATCAATTTCCGATTTTTGTTGATAGTCAGGAGGAGCCACCACAAAAAAAAACCTGTCTAATTTACAAAACAGCTCACCAATTTAGCAAAAGTTGTGGGAAATTCAGTTTCGAAATATTTTAAATATATTAAATGCATGTATCTATTCAAACATTTGAATTAATAGTGCAATAACTCGAAACAGTTAAAAATCGATATTCAAGCGAGAGCCATTTCTGTGGCCCTGTTAGTATAACTTTTTTATATATTTGTTATATAATTTTGTCTGGTCTGACGAGCATGTGAGATGGCTCGGAGGGGGCCTAGCTGATGCCACCGGACGGGTCGCAGGTTGCGGATAGCGAATGACCTACCTTTGGAGGTAGGCCAGCTGCGAATAAACGGTCATCCCTAGGGAATAGGGATAAGCAGTCCCGGACAGCCAGCGGGTGTTCGCGAAGTAGCAACACTGACGATGCGCTTGTGGTGCTGCCTCGTAGCTCACATAACTCCCCACCCCTACACATTACCTACCCACATCCCAGTTCTGTCCCATCCCAGTTCTGTCCCATCCCAGTTCTGGTGTGGGTGGCAAATCGCCTTCCAAAGGTGATACCTTGGTAGAGTGGCTCTGCAATCCTGCGGCTGCTCTGCCTGCTGGTAAGGCTGCGGGGGTTGAGTTGCCATCGACTAACGCCCAAGCCAAAGCTTTTACGTATGCCGAGAGGAGGAGTGCTGGCAACATACTCCGTCGGAAAAACACGAGCACGATGTCCAGCCCGACCGACCAGTGGCAGAAAAAGGTCGAATGTGCATCAAAGGTGCTGCCCAACTTCGGTAAAGATGGCACCAAAGAGGGTTGCCCTGCCAAAGACGTCAGCCCCGCCACCAAAAAGGCAGCGCTCACAGGAGACTCCTGGACCTGCTCCGAAGCGCTCCAGAGTGCTGCCGAACGTGTCGTTCATGCAGATCGCCAAAGAGAGGACGCTGATCGGCGTCCTGGACAAAGACAGCGTGGACTCCAATATTCCCAGGAACCAGTGGAAGTGGGTGGAAGCGGCACTGACCGACCGCTGCTTCGAGCTACTGGACAAGCAACCTGGCCCGCCCCCCAGCCTGTAAAGACATGGGGTGGTACCAGGGCTGCATCAAAATCATCGCCTGCGAAGACGAGCGCTCCGTCCAGGGGCGAAGCTCGTCGCAGTCGACTGGAGCGAGGTGCCCTGTAGGCCTAGGACGAGGGTTTGAGTGCCCGCCTCCATAAAGGAGCCAGATCGCATCCTAAAAATGCTGCAGCGATGCAACCCGGAGCTACCCACCTCCGATTAGAGGGTAGTCAAGGTTGAGGCGACACAAGGTTCGATGCACCAGGCGGTGCTCGTCCTCAACAAGGATTCTTTAGCCCCAATTGAGGCTTAAAACGGCGATCTCAACTTTGGCTCCAGTGCGGTGAGCATAAAAATGTATAAGTCGGATGCAGCGGCCGAGGCACGTCCTGTCGACAACCCAGTCGACCAGGATGTTGCCTCGGAGATCGAAGCACCTGATGACGATTTAGAGCCAGCCCATGACGGCTACTCCTCCGACACGGCTCTAATGCGCGAGTTCGAGGTGATGTGTCGCGACGACACCATCGAGGACGACTCGGACGTCGACAACACAGTGGTGGAGAACTCTGTCGATGTCACTAAGACTCTTACAGATAAATCTCCACCACTGTAAAGCAGCATCCGCTGCCTTATACTCCGCTTGGAAGCGAGCGAAGCAGATGTAGTCCTGATCCAAGAGCCTTGGGTAGTAGGAGACAAGGTCTGTGGATAAGCGACGAAGGAGCACAAGCTTATTGTAGCTCAGAAAAAGGTAAAATCCGTACCTGCATTCTTGCAGGGAAGCACTTAAATATCTTTTTGCTCCACAACTTTAACAATGGTGACAACACAGCGGCAAGCCTTGAGCTACAGGTTTTCACATAAGGCTCATGTCCTCCTACATGGCTCATGAGGAAAGCGATCCTCCCGGTGACCTAGTTCGAAATAGCGAAAGGTCGGATATAGGCCTCGATCCGCCTAAAAAATTTTATTTTTGTGACCAAAGGAAAGTAATTGTGTTGTATTATCGCTTACTGTGTTTTAAACTGATCGTGCAACTAAATTACCATCCGTGTTTATTCTTTTATCGTTCTTTTGTGCAGTTAATTCCAATTGCAATTGCAATTTTGCAATTTTTGTGCATTCTTTCTAGCCCCACTCGCTTTTATGCTTAGCTGATTTGTTGTTGCTATATGCATTGTATGCTGCCCTCTCCCCGAGCCGTTGTCTAATTTTATAAGTCTATTTTGTCTATCATCTGCCTATTTTCATACATATTAACATATATGTATACATATACCGGAGCTGCCGAATTCTATGTTTCTCGGTGTTATTTGTATTCTTTTCTCAAATTTTGTTACTTTTGTGTATTTATTTTCAATTTTCAATTCCTTTTATGCATTCTTAACTTCTCTGCACTTTCTTAATCGCAGTAGTTTTGTTGTTGCCTATTCTAGAGCTTGCTCTCTCTGTAGCGCTCTCTGTTTTTATCCACCCTCTGTTTATCTGCCTTCAAATTCAATACACACGCACTGCGTTAGCCGACGCTGTGTGCTTGACTCTCGCTGTTTCTATCGTCTCTCTGTGTCTCTCCGTTTACTTTCCGCTATTGTGATTGTTTTGTTCGTTCTTGCGCGCGCAATTGTGTAACACAAGCTAAAATCACTATCTCTGCCCCACACCGACATATATTTTTCCTTTCTTCTTTCTTTGCTTTTTTTCATATACAGATAATGTTTTTAATATCAAACAATGACCACCTGTTGTGCTAATAGCTGTGACGGTCACCGTTCGGTAGCTACACGTCAAAATTTATTTTCTGCTGGTTGTGTGACAACACGGCTCACTCTAGCTGTCTTAGTCATATCGGTGGTCACGTTCTCGATCTGATTAATACCCGCTGCGGTCTCAACTGGACTTGGGATTGCAGGGCAGTTGAAGCCGATATGCGAACATTTATGAGACAGACTCATAACGAATTCGCTGCTGTCCACTCTGGATTCCGGAAATTGCAGCATACGTTTTCCTCAATGGAAACTCATTTTAAAAATCTCAAAATTATAAATGAGTCTCCAAAGAGAAGAAAGGTTACACCTAGTCTGCCCAGTGTTCACAGTTCCAATTTTCTTGCAGCTAAAGACTCTGACGTTTCTCCAATCGGTTCGCCAGCCTTGATCGACTTTGGCGCCAAGGAAATCGATGTACATGCAACTACATCGAAAAAGACGGCTGGCTCTTCACATGTTGGCTGTTCACCTGTGCCTGTGTCTGCCAAGGTTGTCCAACCGGACAATAATGATCATCCAAATGTCGGCATGATGCCCCCTTTGGAAGTCGATACTGCTGTCAGCATAGAAGTTTAAGTAGTTCCTTCCACACCGGCTCGCACTGGCTCCTCAGCCAGTGCTATCCCATCCGGACCTGCTCCTCGGGTAGAACCCGCCTCTGCCTCACCCATAAACCATATGACCCCCCTTGACCGATCTACTCTACTCGCTGTCGCTCCTCTAAAATCTATTTTTGTCTCACGTCTTATGGAAACGGCTACGGATGCAATGGCTCGAGAGTATATTTTCTCTAAATTAAACATTAATAGCTCCTCTGACATAGTAGTTACTAAATTTTCTTTTAAAGAAAAACGTAGTATTTCCTCCTTTAAAATTCTTGTTCCGGAGAAGTTTGTTAAGACTGTGTTGGAACCCTCTTTCTGGCCAGAGCACACTATCTGTCATATTTTTAATAGTCGATCACGGTCTTCCCAACCCGCTCCTCGGGTAGGAATTCTTCCAACTCCTTCTACTGATTTTCCATCTACTTCAAAAAACTGAATTCTTCCCCACCTCTAAAGATCACTTATCAGAATGTACGTGGCCTGTGCAGTAAGCTCAACAAATTACCTGCTGATAGTGCAACTTTTGATTTCGACATTATCGCCTTCTCTGAAACATGGCTCAATTCCTCAATCTCGGATTCCGAGATTTTTGTAGACAATTTTAACATATATAGATCTGATCGACCATCTCGAGGTGGCGGCGTCCTAATTGCTGTTCGTTCCGACTTAACTTCCCAACTCTTTTCCATCGATGAGCTCTACACTATTGAAATTATCGTTGTTAAAATTCGTCTGTGTTCTTTTAATTTATTCATATCATGCTCTTACATCCCACCGTCCTCTGAATTTACAACTTATATGCTTCACGCTGCCCATCTCCAGTCCGTTTTGTCTCAGCTTGGTGATTCTGATCGTTTTATTGTCCTCGGTGACTTTAATCTCCCTAATGTCACTTGGTCCCCATCCAATGACTCAAACTTAATGTACCCATCTATACCCATCTGCATGCTGCAGAGAAAATCAGCCTTTTTAAAGCAAAGATATTCGAAGGCTTAATCAACGACAGTATAGGGCTTGAAGATGCTGCATGCTGCATGACTTCGTTGATTCTCTGTCCGATACATCGTTAGGCCAGGTAAATGGCATACGCAATAGCATGTGTAGGAAGATCCATACCATCCCACACTTTCAATTGATTTCATGTTACCATCTTCAAGCCCTATACAGTCGTTGATTAAGCCTTCGAATATCTTTGCTTTAAAAAGGCTGATTTTCTCTCCTTAAATACTGCCCTATCTCAGATTGATTGGTCACTCCTTGACAGTTTCTAGGAAATTAATGCATTCTATAGCTCTATTTTTTCCATCTTTCACACTCATGTTCCTTTAGTCACCCCCTCCAGAAATCTTTCTGGTCCAATCTGGTTCACCCCGAGATTAGTAAATCTGAAGAATTTTAAATCCCGTATGTACAAGAAGTTTAAAAAATTTGGTTTGCAATCAGACTTTTCGAAGTACTCAATTGCAAAATCGAAATTTTCCTTATTTAATACATTGTACTACAATAGATACTTGACCAAATGCAAGCTTAACTTTAAACGTGACCCTAAACAATTCTTCAGGTTTGTTAATTCTAAACGTAAATCTTCCCGATTTCCTTCTTCTTTACACTTAAATGGTAGTTGTGCTGATAAGGATTGTGATATTGCTGATCTGTTCGCTTCCTTCTTCCAACGTTGCTACTCTGTCCCTTCCATTAACTTTCCCTCTATCCTAGCCTCATCGAACGACTTTAGTAGTAGTTACTCTTATCCTATCCCTATAAATAGTTCTAACTGTATCCTTCCCCCCTTCATCGACTATGATGGTCCCCTAACAAATTTAAAATCGGGCAAGTTTTCGTTCTCCACTGGGCCAGACTCGGTTCCGAGTGCTGTTCTAAAACTTTGTGCTGAATCTCTTTGTGTGCCTCTCCTAAAACTTTTCAACTTGTCTCTCAAGACTGGTGACTTTCCCACCGTCTGGAAAGAATCGTATATAGTACCCTTTCATAAGAAGGGATCTAAATCTGATGTCTCTAACTACCGCTGTATTTCCAATTTATCTGCCATTCCTAAACTCTGAAAAAATCATCACTTCTCAGCTGCAACATTTTTGTAGTTCTGTATTCTCTGAATCTCAGCATGGTTTCATGGTTTCGCTCAGTTTCCACTAATCTCCTTGAATTTTCCACCTTTGTAACTTCGGGATTTGCTAAACAGTATCAAACTGCTGTCGTTTATACTGACTTTAGTAAAGCCTTCGACTCCGTCAATCATAATCTACTTATTCATAAACTGTCTCTTCTAGGGTTTCCGACTAAGCTTCTATTCGGGACTAATTCTTACCTTTGTAACCGTTCTCAACGTGTCTGCTTTAACTCCTCTCTCTCTAAACCTGTTATTGTCTCATCGGGAGTTCCTCAAGGTAGCCATCTGGGTCCCTTGCTATTTAACCTATTTATTAACGATCTTCCACAAATGTTATCTCATTCCCGCGTCCTAATGTATGCTGATGACGTTAAGCTATGTTTTTCCTACAGTGACCCCTTGTCCCCACTATCTTTGCAATCTGATCTTGATGCCCTTAACAACTGATGCCTAATCAACATTCTACCTCTTAACATTTCTAAATGCAATAATGACTTTTCACCGCAATAAGCCATACCTTTTCGATTACTCATCAATAACTTTATCCTTCAACGCCTTTTCAAAGTTAACGACTTGGGCATTACCTTTGTACCTAATCTGTGTTTCAACTCTCATATCTCTACTATCTCTAACAAAGCCAAAGGAGTCCTTGGATTTGTAAAAAGATGGTCTAAAGAATTTACAGACCCGTATACTACAAAACTTCTGTATGTTTCTCTGGTCCGGCCTATCTTGGAATATGGCTCTTGTGTCTGGTCTCCTCATTACCAAAAATTTCAGGATATGCTCGAATCAGTACAAAAACAGTTCCTCATCTTTGCCCTCCGGGGACTCAATTGGGACCCTTCGATCCATCTCCCTTCTTATGAAAGTAGGTTGCGCCTAATTAATCTCCACTCTCTTAAATCCCGTAGAACCTGCCAAGGAGTTCTCTTCCTCCATAAGCTTCTCTCTGGTGAGGTCGAATTGACTGCCCTCATCCACCTTATTAGTATTGCTGTTCCTTTCCGCCCGACAAGGCATTACTTTCCTCTTCATCTCCAACTCAGTCTTTCTAACTACTCGGATTATGAATCTTTCCGTAGCCTTTGCCGTAACTATAACCAATTTTTCCATCTGTTTTCCTTTGATACTAGTTCTAATATGGTTAAAATTATCTTAATCAATAACTTTATTTAATTTAAATAGCTTTAATTTAGAAATGTTCGGCTACCGGCTCCTCTCTTACCTAAATTTGGCTGTTGGTGGGATCTTATCGGCTACTGAGTCGATAATCAGATCCACCGGGTCTGAGTATTGGCTTTGGCCCTTTAGTTTAATTATTTGATATGTAATTTTACCCTTACAGTTTAACTGTACATTGTTAAACTTTAAACAAAAATAAACAATAAACAATAATTGACCTAACATTAGTGTCTCACAAAGTGTCAGACATAGTAAAGGACTGGAAAGTTCTGGGGGACAGTTCCTTTTCAGACCACAGGTACATCGAGACTACATTATCTCTCCAGTGCCCAAAACCCACTGTCTTTGTTAACCCTAGGAAAGTCAACTGGGAAAAACATGTCACAGAAACGGAGGGACTACTTCCCTCCAAGGCACCAATTTGGCTGAACACAGAGGACGACCTAAATCGCCTAGTGGACAGGTTCACTAAAGCATACAACACGGCTTTCACGGCAGGATCCCCATTAAACCAACAATAGGGCCAAAAGCGCTAACGAGGAAGAACACTGGGCAGATTACAAAAATAGTCTGGCCCTATACAAAAAAGAAGTTATACAGGCAAAAAGGGCCTCGTGGCAAAAATTTTGTTCTGAAATCGAGGTAACGTCGGAAGCTGCAAGACTGCGCAAGATCCTCTCCAAAACTACCCCCTCGGTGGGATACCTAAAGAAAAGCTATGGTACGTGGACTAACTCCAGTGAGGAGTTCCTGCACATTCTACTCGACACTCATTTTCCAGGGTGCTCCATCAATGGACCGACTCACTTCCCTAGTGAGGGTTCGATCACCTCAATGAAGCATATCTTCTCAAAACGGAACATAAACTGGGCAATAAACAGTTTCCATCCGTTCAAATACCCTGGTCCGGACCAGATCATTCCGGCCCAATTACAAAAAGCCGAAGACACGGCCATCAACTGGCTGCGATGTATCTTTAAGAAGATACTGGTAGTGGGGAGAATACCACACGCTTGGCTTAAGGCAAAAATAGTCTTCATCCCTAAAGCAGGTAAAGCCTCGCACTCGACACCAAAGGACCTTAGACCAATCAGTCGATCTCAAAATCTTTGAGAGACTCGTCGGGCTACAACAGAGAACAACTATAAATTCTCAATTGTTGTCACGAGCACAGCTTGCCTACCGGAAAGGAAAATCCACGGAAACGGCACTTCACGAAGTAATTTCGGGGATAGAGAAATCACTATACCTCAAAGAATACTCTCTAATCGTTTTTCTAGAAATCGAGGGAGCTTTCAACAACGTCATACCGGGTGCCATTACGGAAGCGCTGACTGACCTTGGGGTGGATCGTCACTTGGTGATGCTCATTGATCAATTGCTCACATGCAGGACGGTGACATCATCGATGGGATCGTCCACTCAGACAAGGTATGTCAGTAGAGGCACACCGCAAGGTGGTGTCCTATCCCCCCTTCTATGGAACATAGCAGTCAACAAGATTCTATGTGACCTGGAAGGGGGGGGGCTGCAAAGTCGTGGCATACGCGGACGACGTAGCAATTATCTTCTCGGGCAAATACCCTCAAACACTCTGCGACTTAATGACCGCAAAGATCGCGAGACTGTCAAGGTGGACAGAATCGCGAGGTCTTGGAGTTAATCCCTCAAAGACAGAACTTGTGCTATTTACAAGCAAATACAAGATTCCGTCTCTAAACCCCCCACATTAAACGGATGCAGGCTCTCCTTTAGCGACAGTGCCAGTTACTTGGGGTTAGTAATCGACAAAAAGCTAAACTGGAACCTGAATATCAAAGACAGAGTGAAGAAGGCCACGATAGCCCTCTACACTTGCAAAAAAGCTATTGGCTTGAAATGGGGCATGAACCCAAGTATAGTCCAATGGATATACCAAGCCATAGTTAGACCGATAATACTTTATGGAGTTACTGTATGGTGGCCGGCCTTATCAAAAAGGACGATCACCAGACAACTCGACAAAGTTCAGCGAACAGCCGCCCTTTGCATCAGCGGAGCTCTTCGTACCACTCCAAATGATGCGCTAGATGCCATTCTGTGCCTCCAAAACCTTGCCCTCGCAGGAAAAGAAAGGGCACAAATGGCAGCAATACGACTGAGAGACTCCGACCAATGGGCACCACAGCACACAGGTCACTCCTCAATACTAAACGGCAGTTCCGTCCCTACTAAAACGGACTACTGTGTTCCCAGGGAATACACAGATACCCCCTTCGATGCAATTATCTCCCACAGAGACGAGTGGAGTGAGGGACCCCCAGGCCCAAAGGGGGCCCTAAACATCTTCACAGATGGATCAAAGCTGAACAATAGGGTCGGAGGAGGTATATACCCCAAACAGCTAAACATTAAGCACTCCTTTAGACTTCCTGATCACTGCAGCGTCTTCCAAGCGGAGGTCATTGCAATCAAGGAAGCCCTAAACTGCTTTCAGGAAACTACCGCCATGGTAACCCGCGTAAATATCTATAGTGATAGTCAAGCTGCAATCAAATCGCTTAATGCGATCTCCGCAAACTCGGCCACCGTTGCAGATTGCCGCAAATCTCTTCACGAGATGGCTCAGCAATTTGTTATCAGCCTTATATGGGTTCCGGGCCTTCGGGACATCGAAGGCAACTGTATTGCAGACGAGCTGGCCAGACATGGCACTACAATCCCCCTTCTCCAAGACAAGGATGATACTCATATGCCGATGGCCACATGTAGGCTCATAATAAAGGAGCAATATATGCAACTAACAGACAAAAGGTGGCAATCAGTACCACGTTGTCGAATAACTCGGCAAACATGGCCGACCATAGATAGGAAGCGCACCTCTGAGCTATGCAAGCTCGGCAGACGAAGGTGCAGCGCAGTCATACGCTCCCTAACGGGGCACTGGTTAATAGGTACCCATGCTAATAGACTGGGCGCCCCATACAATGATTTTTGCCGTAGCTGCAGAGACGAGGAAGAGGAGGAAACGGTGGAACACCTGTTCTGCTCTTTCCCAGCTCTCAGCAGAAGAAGGCTACAGCACTTGGGCTTGCCCTTCATTTCAGACATTTCGGTAATGTCCACCATATGTCCCAGAAAGATAGCTAACTTCATAAAAGCTGCAGGCTAGGACAACGGTTGACCTTAGGTCTCACAATGCGAGAAGGGGTAGATTCCCACGCGGAATCACAACGGGCCGGAAACGGCCTAAGTGTGCTGGGCTCCCAGTGAGTCTGGCAGCTGCTGTAACCTAACCTAACCTATTTAATTTTGAGCTTAACTGCACTTCTAAACGTTGTTGAATCGGGCTATAACCTTAGTTATTTTTTTTAAGTCAAAAGTATAGTTTTTATACTCTATATACTCTATACATTGAAAAGTGCACTTTTATAAATATGCCTAGTGGTTAACCACAAACTTTATTCAGTGTGAAATCAGAGGAGTACGTCGCACACAAAATATTTTTCCTAAAGCTTAAAGTCTCTAAAATTAGGCGCTCATCAAGACACAGACAGATATGACAGCATTGATGCAGATCAAGAATATAGATGTATGTATATAAACATTTCCATTTTACTAAAGACAAATTTCCTTTTAATTTTTGTCATGATATTATTTTTATTAGTTTTCAAAATTTTAATTATATTAATTAATTTTACCAATTGACAAAGCCTCTCCTATAAAATATTGTACCTGTCACCTATATATATTATATTGTTAACTTTTGTCCCATGCGAATTTTCTTTTTTTCAGTTTTCGCTAAAATTTACGTTTGAATTGTTGGCCGCGAAAATCATTTCTGATTTTGTCTCGTTCGAATACCTTAGTCTTATTGCAATTTTCTTTAAACCTAAAAATTGACCAAATCAATTTTTTTACCAATAATAGGGCTAATTAAAAAGCTAATCTGTTTTCTTTCGCCTTTTTTTTTGTAAATAAATTTCCGTACATGTAAATTTAAAAATAGAAAATAAATAAACTAACCCTACAACTTACACTCGTGGTCTCATGAGAAGTGCAAAGCCACTTTACTACAGTGTTATGTTTTAGAATTATACATACACAAATACAATTGGTCATGCAACTGAAATACTAATTTGGACTTACCGGAAAAAAAAGACGCTGGGCGGCACAGGGCTTGAAGAGATTCATCCACTCAATTTTGTTTTGACTAGGAAAGTTCAAAGGTAAAATCTCAAAGTGAATTAACGATGGTAAGATATTTTGCCAGTCTGTTAACTTTTCTCTTAATTCATCATACTTTTCTTTCTCAGTAAAAATCAAAAATTTAAGATACTGTTTTTCATAATTGAAAAGGATTGCTGATTTGATCATTACAAGTGTCTCCTGTACTCGTTGTCCACAACAGACAACTACGATGTAGAGAGGCGTTATAGGAGGTTGCCTGTTTGATAAAAAAAATTATAATTCAATACATTATGTTTATGTCAATAAATACTATTTACGTGATTAAATACACTTTTATGACTTCAAGAAGGCCATAAACCATTATTATTTGCCTATTTGTAATATAGCACATTTCCGTATACTTAAGGTAAAGTTTTTTCTAGTTAGGGAACAAGACCGAATCATACATAGACTCATAGACCGGGCTCATATGTATATAGACTAAATAAACGCTCGAACTGAAAAGAACTGAATACTTTAAGTATGCACGGTAATACATGGTACGGCTTATCAACTCACTTTAGTAAATATAGCTATTAAGCAGATTGTGGGCGAAAACAGCACCAAGAATAGTTTAAGGTATAGAGTGGTGATTAAAAAAACACGTTTAAAATTTATGGGGAATTAGCCTACTGTTTTATTCGCCGAACATTTGCGAGCTAGCTTAAACCCACGAAGAGAGAATAATAAAATAACTTGTACTGTAGGGAGTCAACATATATGGGAACCCAATATATGTTAACACATGAGCCTGATTTAATAATAATTTCATATTTTATTGAACTCCATTTGTTTTGTATAACTTTTTTTAGTTTCATAGTCACGGAATGCACTATTTTTCAGATTTTTTGAGTGGTTTCCTCGATACAAGAAACTTTTTTCATTATTTTATCTAGCTAGTGTGGTACTTGTGGATCTGTGCTTTGTTATAAAAACATTCATGTTGTGCAAAAGACTATTTCCGGTCCAGTCCAATTTCATAACTCCCACTATTCTTAAATATTATTTTACCTAAAAAAGAGAAAAATCATAATAATAAAATTGTATAACCTTGCTAATAGATCGTATTACTTACCAATTTCTCAATATTTTTTAGAATTCGTTCCTCCCTTGGAGTGGTCTTCCTATTTCTTATTTTTTGATATTTTTGAGTTAATTCAATAAGTCAGTTTCCAGCAAAATTGTATATTAAAATCAAATTATGAAAAGTGAGATTTAAATGGACGAAAAAGATTTGTTTCTGTGGAAGAAAAAGGTACAAAACAGCTGCGGAAAGTTATAGATTTGGTGCATCAACTGTTAAGTACATGGGGAAAAATCCCATATAGAAGCGTTTAAACCCCGTAATATTCAGACTTAATATTTTTTAGTAATGCCGATTACATTTTTTACTCTTTCAAAGCCAATAGGCTACATAAACACAAAAGCATGTTGAGATAATGCTGAGAAAATTGCGCCAGCACGAAGACGCAATACCAAATGCAATGTAGACTCCTTCTGTATGTTGTAGTAGGACAAAGTACGTCCGTCCCCCAGCTGCTTGCTGGCGAAGATCAAACGCTGCTGATCTAGGGGAATGCACTCCTCGTCCTTGATCGTACCCTTAACTTTCTCGATGGTGTCCGAGGGCTTGACCTCGAAAAAATAGTTAGCTCAATTTATAGTGCTTCTCTTTTAAATTAAATAATGTATCCCAAATTATAATAACCGCGATATGGATCATTTTGGCCGGAGAATCTTCCGAGCAGCTTTCAAATAACCCCACCAACAATGTTGTCAATGTCATCATCGCATTGATTAGATACTGATACTAACAATATACAAAATAAATTATTTTAAATTCTTTTGTTATTGAGGAAATCCAACATTTTCTTTTGATACCAATAAAAATTGGGAAGTAATATTTATAACGCAATTTTTATTTTAAAACTTAGAACAGTTACGGTCCATGATTTGTACAATTGTGATTTGTGGTTGTCAAGCTTATTTAGACAAGTTGTCCTTTATTATTCTTTGTAAAAAAATTAATGCCTTTTTGGTTTGGGTTTTTTCGTTTTCTATTAGTATTTTACAACCAGCGACAAAACAAAGCCGCACTCCGAAATATCATGAATTTTTTACTTCTCTAGCGTGGGATTTCCGGAAATGTTATTCGATTCGTCTAATTTTTTTTTTTGTGAGTCCCTCTTAATGTTTTTTTTTTCTTTTTGCGTGCGCTTCCTATCGTCTCAGTTTCTGGAAACATTTTTTCCAAAACATTTTACTTAGGAGTCTTTAAGAAGTATGCCTAAAGGAAAACAGATGGAGCGACCGAAAAGTCAAAAAGTATTGCCTCGGCTGAAGAAAATGTCTCCATTCGAAAAATAGCGGATCGAACTAAGTTTAATGAAAGCTCAGTGCGACGATTTTTGAAAAAATTTCGTGAGACTGGACAAGTAGAGAGGACGATAGGATCTGGAAAAAAAAAGTGTACAAGTGCAAGGTAAAATCGGATTATTAAGAAAACGAACCGACATGATCGATTCAAAAATGCTGTAAAGATAGCTTCTGAAGTTCATCAACGATTTGCGAAAAAGGAGATGGGATTAATGGCAAGGAAACCTGACAAAAAGCCACTTCTTAATAGTCGAATGAATAAATCACGCCTAAATTGGCCTAAGAAAAGCAAATTAGGGTGAATCTAAGTGAATTATCGGATGAGTCGAAATTTAACCTCATTAGACCCGATGGTTCCCGCCCAGTTCACCACAGAAAGAGATGTATATCTAAATATAAAACAGCATCCCTAATAATTATTAAGGGTATGGTGAATTCAAAAAAGTATGAAGTGGAGTTATTCGCAGTGGAGTTGTGTCCAGTATGGAATTAGTGAGCGAGAAGATCCCATCTTTCAGGACGATTCCGAACCTTGCCATCAAGCGCGCTCTATAAGAGATTCTCTGACGATTTGTTATTTTTAAAAATGTAGTCAACTAGTTTCAACTATTTTTTACAGACCGGTTAACATTTTGAAGGCGGAATTGGGCATAAAGTCCTTAGATTGGCCAAGTAACAGCCACGACCTCAATCCGATAGAGAGCATCTGGGCCCTTATGACTGCCAAAATAAGAAAGCGGTAGCCCAAAACTATGGTTGAGTTAGGGGAGGTTATAGAAAAATTTTGTTTTGAGGAGATAACGGAGGAATATTTGAGGGCTATATGCGATTCGATGCCCAATATTGTTAAATGTGTAATACAAGCTAAGGGGGTACCGCCAATTATTAATTAATATATTTAATTGAAATCAAAAATTCTGAAATTTTGTTGTTTATTATTAGATTATAGAAAATAAAATAACCTATTGGAAAAAAGTTTGGTTTTTGCTGAATAAATCGATTTTATAATTTTACTAAATTTTTTTCCTGTGTTTGGTCAAAATACTAAATGACCGTTTAGAAAAGTGCGATTGAAAAAAATATTTATTTTTAATTATATGAATATGATATAAAAAAACGTAGTATGCACTTTTGTTAGAAATTGATTTATTGACTAAAAAAAAATGAAAACTTTTAGTATCGAATAACATTTGGGGAAACCCCACGTGAGAAAGTAAAAAATACATGAAATTTCGGAGTGCGGCTTTTTTTTTTGTCGCTGGGCGTATCTACGTTTGCCCTTCCCTTGCCTATGTTCATAACTGAAGACTAATTTGGATAAAACTATAACCCAGATACTCATATAGGAGATTAAAGTCATTAATTAATCCTAATAATCCTGATCTTATAGATTTTAGGAAAGTTTTTATTCTAAATTAATATTTAAAAAAAAATAGAAGTTCATGCAGTTATACGCATTTTTGAGATCGACTATCGCTTAAAACATATCCACACTTTTTTTCCTTAAGGCTAGCACATTAAGGCTAGCACATTTGGTCTACGGTACCAGTGATTTGTCGTTGGGTTAAAGTTGACCACTAAATAAACTTGTCGATAAAACGATTCGGATTTCTCAAAAGTACGTTTCATTGCCAGAACCAAAAAGATTGCTTGGTTTTATGCAATGAGTGCTTATGTACTAAATTAATCTGCTTCTTATTTTTACTGCTACGATGCTGACACATACATACATGTATATATATCTATTTTTTATATGTAGACCGCGACTTTGATCCTTTACCTAAGATAACGGTACGGTATACTATTCAAAGAAGACGAGAATTTTTAATGAAATATAATAGCTGCATGTTAAAAAAAAACATCTATTACTTTTTTAAATTGAAAACATTTTTTGCACATGTTTACTAAGGTACATCTAAATAATCTAAACAGTTTGTACATAGAGGTAAATATTAATTCAAGAGTTTTTATACGTACACTTTGTTACGACTCGTTAATATTCCTTTATAATCACATGAAGGTCGCTGATGAACGAAATAAATTATTATCCCGATTCCAATGAGGCTCAAGAAACACATATGCAGGTGGAGCTGAAATACTAAACAATCTAGCACTCAATCGGTTTAAATAATAATGCATTCTATGGAAAAATATGTACATAATTTCATTGTCAAAAAGCTTTTCAAAGAAATGTATTTACCATTTTTAGAATTTTTATAAGATATACATATGTATATATACGTATTTATGCGGCTTATATTCACTATACTACAAATATGGAACTTCCATAAATTTAATTTAAGATTTTTGTTTATAAATATGCAGTATGTTTGTGATGCAAAATATTATTTGCCCAAAAATCGATAACGCTATCGATATAGTCGATGGATGAATAATAAGCCGATCATCGATTGTTCCGGACCACCATCAATAGAACTCGCCGCCAAAATTTTACATACATATAGTAGGCTTTTTACCATGGGCGTTATGGTGTCATATGCCCCACATAAAAGTGTCGGGCGCTATGTCACTTTCAAAAGTGTTATATGGCCGGCGGAGCTATGGCATTTTTTTTGGTGTCACACAAAGGCATGTATCCAGAACCGCGGAAAATTCCTGACAAGAATCTGCCCTTTATTTCGGTTGTGTTGAACTCAACTAATGTAATGTGACCAAGAACCTAAAAAGTGCTTTGCCACTCTCATGAATCAGCTGTGTTTTGTAAACAGCGCCAATTTTGAAAATTAAACTTAAATTAAAAAAAAAGGAAGAAAAGTAATTCCGACGATGAAGTGATTGTGTTGGTAGCGGCACATATTGTTGTAAGCAGAAATACAGCACAGTTGGAGGCGCCAAAATGTCAAAATTATCAAAATACTTATTTTCCGTGACCCGCCAAAGACATGGTATTGCCTCAACTAATATTATTAAAGCAATCTTTTCCTCACTTTAAACATTTGCATATCTCTTTTTGGTTTGGTGGCACAAATTTTGCCTCCACCTTTCACTTTGACTTCAGTAATAATAAGCATATATATTTTCCTGGCGCCCATATCAGCTGTTCTCACAGTCCACATTCGTGTGGATATCGATACTTTCGATAAAAATTCGTGGATCCCGTTTACGTTGCTGGATACTGACTCCAGGAAAACACAAACGAAAAATTACTGGCCCCGTTTTTTTTATATGAAGCTTGGCAGTAAGTTTTAGTTTCCGCGGTGCTGAATATTCAGCTTTACGTTAGTAATACTAGGCACATATATCAGTCCACAATCGTAACGATAGACCAACTATCGATAAGAATTCGTGGATTCTGTTTACCTTGCTGGATACTGAGGCCAGGAAAATATTTATTACGAACGCTATGACACTTATTTTTGGGCGTTATGTCATGCACCCAGTTTTTTTACTTTTAAGCTGGGTATCCAGCACCGCGGAAACTAAAAATTACTGCCAAACTTCATATCAAAAAAACTGGCCAGTAATTTATCGTTTG
Source organism: Drosophila affinis (assembly GCA_037356375.1). NCBI lineage: Eukaryota > Metazoa > Arthropoda > Insecta > Diptera > Drosophilidae > Drosophila > Drosophila affinis. The sequence continues at coordinate 23,848,498 of JAZHFB010000003.1, forward strand.
TGTTTTCCTGGCCTCAGTATCCAGCAACGTAAACGTAATCCACGAATTTTTATCGATAGTACCGATATCCACACGAATGTGGACTGCGAGAATAGCTGATATGAGCGCCAGGAAAATATATATGCTTATTATTACTGAAGTCAAAGTGAAAGGTGGGGGCAAAATTTGTGCCACCAAACCAAAAAGAGATATGCAAATGTTTAAAGTGAGGAAAAGATTGCTTTAATAATATTAGTTGAGGCAATACCATGTCTTTGGCGGGTCACGGAAAATAAGTATTTTGATAATTTTGACATTTTGGCGCCTCCGACTGTGCTGTACTTCTTCTTACAACAATATGTGCCGCTACCAACACAATCACTTCATTGTCGGAATAACTTTTCTTTCTTTTTTTTAATTTAAGTTTAATTTTCAAAATTGGCGCTGTGTACAAAAAACAGCTGATTCATGGGAGTGGCAAATAATTTATTAAGTTCTTGGTCGCACTATTTTAGTCGAGTTCCACACAACCGAAATATAGAGCAGATTCCTTTCAGTAAAATTCCGCAGTGCTGGAAACAGGCCTTAAGTTTAGCATTGGGCCCTAGTGGTGGCAAAAAGTTAAGTCATTTTCCGATGCAGGTGCGTTTATTTGTTATATTCAATTGGTTTTGGTTTTCCTTTGCGCATAACAACAATGTTCGAACAAATCTGCCTATCAGCGGAAGTATCATTACTAACAACAACAAAAAACAGCAGATTAAAATTAAAATTTTTCCGCGTTAAATTTTTAACTGAGTAAAAGACTAACTAACTTACTGAGTGACTGAGCATAAATACATTTAAAGCTTAGAACAAATTGTTTAAACTAATTTTATTACTAAATCAAGCATTTCAACAATATGGCTGATTTCTAATTTTTTTCTACAAGTCCCGTGTCTTTGAATCCTTTCACTGTTTCCGTGATCTTCTCAGGGTAAGAAATTCTGCTGGCCACATTATCCTACCAAAATGAACCATATTGTGGCTATTGCAATTTAGAATACATTATTTAATTGAAAAGTTATAATTTTGAATCGAAAGTTATAACTTTATCTGCTCTTTACAGTCTTTACAGTCTCTTGCAGTCCAACGCGAGGAGGACATTGCAGTTGTAAGACAAATTGCAACTTTTCTGAAGTCCTACCATTTTCAAACACTTCAAAACAGTCCCTTCATTTTCCGCCAACGCAGATAAAAGAATCAACTCTCTTTTTGACATATTCCGTTGATTTTCGAACATAATTAATTTTGTTAATAAATTTATCTTCTTTTCGTCTGCTGTTCTAAAAACGCAAAGATACAGTCTAAGCGCTTATTCCGGTTCTCTGCGTTTTTGACGATATGGATAGGAAACGCACTTAATGTAAAAAGCTTATTATGGAAAAAACATGCAGTGGGAGCCAATTGTAACACTTTCCAAATTAAATTTTGCTGGCTGTGTCTATTTGAAAACATAATTTTGTGACAGAGAGTGAACAGCATGTTATCTATCTGAGCAGAAAACTTAGAAATGTTTAATATCCTACAGGGGCCAGTTAGGTCAGTATGGCCCTTAGTTATCTGGATGGGTGGTATGCACCTTTACGAGAGTGTTAGTTAGGTTTGAAAGTCCTTGAGAATTGAGTGGTTTTCCAAAAAGGCAAGTAGTTCCCTTGGCGTCCTCTTGGCATTTAGCAGTGATGTCAACGTCAGTGCGCCCAGTTATCTTCTCCTTGCATGCGAGAGAGCCGGGCAGCTACAGATGAGGTATTCCAGGTTTGCCACAGCTGTCTTGGTTGGTGATGCCTAGCTTGGCTGCATGCGCCGCAGTCAAACAGTGATCTGTAAATGGAGAGAGGCATGTTTTCGTGTTTCGTCAGCCCGATGCCTTCATTCGCCGCTTTATTTCCTTCGACACCCTGCCTGAGAACCCACTAAATCCGCACTGATCAGTCGTACTCCTCCCTCCATCTTGGATGAACTCCTTTTATATACAAGTTGAGGAGCTTAGTCTGGTCCCGTTCTGCTTTCCAGTCTTCGGGTCCCACAAATGTATTCTTTTTTACCTCGGGGCACGTTTGGGGGACCATTTAGACATTAAAAATAATCATGTCCCTGTCAATTGAACTGTGCCCGTATCAGTGTGGCTATTTGTTTCGCGATGTAGTCATGCGCTGTGCTGCCTTATAGAGCAGATACTAAGTTATTTCCATAAACTTTTTGTTCGCGTTCTTTCCACAACACTACCGCACCACAGCACTATGGCTCCACCGAGATGAAGATCGACTGTTGTAGATCCAGTGCATTAAGGCAGGTGACAGACCCTATGTGACAGACCTGCTAAGCATCTTCTTTGGATGCATAAAGTGCATTGGTGGATGCATAAAGTGCACCCGCTCCACTACGTTAGGTCTCCATGCCAGTTTGCTATCCAGTACTGTGCCGAGGTATTTCACCTGTGCTGTAGGGGTAATCCTTGTCTGGCTTGTACCTTGTACATCTTGCTGAAGAGAATGAGGTCCGTCTTGTATGTATTGATACTGAGTCCTACTTCCTCCGCCCACCCACATATTTCCCTGAGTGTTTTCGGTATGGAGCTGAGCTAATCAATCGACATAAAATCAGTTAAAACTTAAAATTTTGTATGGAAGCAATTGTATAATAGCCTGTTACCCACGTCACGACATGACGGAAGACGGCTTGATTGACCTGTCTCTGTCTCAAGTTAACCATGTTAAAAATTCCTTGGGTTGATTTCTTGATCTGTGCTTTGTAACGGATGCGAACTTCGCGTTGTTAACTCGAGTCCTCCGCTTTCTGTACCTGAAGATGCTTACCATCCTACTTTCGAAGTGACGCTTGACTTAGGACGAACTGTATTGGATCGGTCGGGTAGACTACCCCAATGTGTCCGCTGCTTCCGTAAGGCCGAGCTTACGAAGCTTAATTACCTCATTATGGGTTTTTGATTGGTCCGCTTTATATTTGTGCAGTGATTTTACGACAGGCACAAACATTTTCTATGATGCACTGGACTCACTTTTTGACTCTTGTGCCTCACTTTCTTTTACTATTAGATCGAGAAACCACCTTGGTTTTACAAAGAACGTCCGCACAGCCATCCTCGTTATCTTTCCTTAAAACGTCGGCAGATAATGATCAGGCAAATGTCGATCTTTTTGCCCGTTTTTTCCAAACTACGCATTCGCAGGACGTTTACTCGGGTCAGCCGTATCCATACGATTTACCGAAATCGAACGCCATTTTCAGTCCGTTGCTTCATGATCTACGAACAGTAAAACCGGTGTTTTCACCGGGTCCGGACGGAGTTTCCGGCTGTGTACTCAGGTACTGTGCCGAGTCTCTGTGCGGGCCGTTGCCTAAACTATTCAACCTGTCCATAAATTCCCTCGATATGGAAGGAGTCCTTTATAATTCCTCTCCATAAGAAAGGTAGCAAGTCTGACGCAATGAACTATAGAGGTATATCTAAGTTATCCGCTATTCCTAAAGTGTTTGAGAAAATTTTAACTCCGCACCTGCAGCATCTATGCAGATCACTTATATCTCCATCTCAACATGGATTTATAAGGCGGAGATCAACCACAACAAATTTATTGGAGTTTACCTCCTTTATAATAAAAGGCTTTCAAGGTAATCTGCAGACGGATGTTGTTTACACCGATTTTAGTAAAGCGTTCGACTCTGTAAACCATTCCCTCCTAGCACAAAGGCTCGACCTTCTAGGGTTCCCGCCCAATCTCCTGAGATTGATCTCTAGCTACCTTTGTTCTAGGTCTCAAAGAGTCCTTTTCAAAAACTCCCTGTCCTCACCAGTTATGGTGACTTAGGGTGTACCACAGGGCAGCCATCTAGGCCCCTTACTCTTTACACTCTTTATAAATGACCTGCCTTCTGTATTAACATACTCTCGAGTACTTATGTATGCGGATGATGTTAAGCTCTGTGTCCAGTATAAAGACATTTCTTTTCAGTCTTGGTGTTGTGCAAATTTATTAAACCTTAATGCTTCAAAATGTAAAGTAATGACTTTTCATCGCTCCAGCGCCTTTCTGGTTTCTTACACCTTTTGTGGTGGTTCTCTTGAGAGAATTACCCGGGTTGATGATCTTGGTGTTCTATTAGATCCCAAGTTAAAGTTTTCAGAACACATTTCTACCATGGTGAATAAGGCCATGGGCGTGTTTGGGTTTATAAAGAGGTGGTCAAAGGAATTTGACGACCCCTATATAACAAAGACTCTCTACACCTCTCTGGTTCGTCCGATTTTAGAATACGGCTCCTGTGTATGGTGCACTCAGTACAACGTACATCGGGACAGTATAAAATCAGTTCAGAAAAACTTTTTACTTTTTGCTCTTCGCGGCCTCAGCTGGGATGCAGGTGTGAGACTGCCGTCCTACTCTAATAGATTGCTCTTAATAAACCTTCCAACCTTAGCCTATCGTAGGAAAATGCTTGATGTGATTTTTGTGCACAACTTGATCAAGGTTGACGTAGGATAGCCCTGACCTGTTGAGCCACATAAACTTCACGATTCCAATTAGAAACACAATTATACACCGTTGTTTCTTGCAATCAGGCTTATTTTAATTCATATGTTTTGGAATGGCTTGGCCGCTCAACTTTAAATTGAATTTATTGTTTGATTCGAAAAAAAAATACCACGAAACCGCGTCGATACCCCGATGATGCTGTCGCATGGCTTCTTCGACCCTTAGTGCTTTTATTGTCGCATGTTCCACTTATAGGCCTGCATCCAGCACTGCGGAAAATTACTGATAAGAATCTACTAGTTATTTCGCTAAGAACATAAGACGTACTTGGACTCTCATGTTTTAGCTGTGTTTTGCAAACAGCGCAAATTTTGAATATATAAATGAAATTAAACAAAAATTATAAACCTGACGATGACGGTGCAAAAATGTCAAAATGATCAAAATGCTTCCTTTCTGCGATCCGCCAAAGACATTGCCTCAACTGATGTTATTAAAGCAATCTTATCCTCACGTTAAAAATTCGCATATCTCTTTTTTGTTTTGCGCACAGTTTTTTTCTACATCTTTACTTTTACTTCAGTAATAATAGGCACATATATATTCCTGGCCTGAATGTCAGCTGTTCTCTCAGTCCACATTTGTGTCGATAGGACAACTATCGATAAAAATTCGTGGATTTCGTTTACCTTGCTGGATACTGAGGCTAGGAAAACACTTACGAAAAATTCCTGGCCCAGTTTTTTTTATATGGAGTTTGACAGTAATTTTTAGTTTCCGCAAACCGGGATATAGGCCTTTAAAAAAAAAATTCCGGAAAAAATCCAGAACAGATATGCAATCAACATTTTTCTATTAAAATATAAGTAAATAAAATTAACATCGCTTATAAAATTAATCAATTACAATTTCTATGTTATCGGCTTCATTAAGATTAAATTTGCTTTGATTATTACAATTTTCTAGCCGTTTGGCACAGTCGATTTGCGAGTGTCGATGACGACAAAATTTAGAATAATTCGATTTTTACGAGAGCCCAGGAAGCAGTACTGCCAACACTTCGTTGCATGAAAACGTTAAATCATCCTTTGAAAAAAGCTGGAAATAGCTAGAAATGTTTCTTCGTAGTTAAAAAAAACCGTTAGAATATAATTTTTTTTATTGGTTTATTTCAATATTTTGCGATGATTTCATCAATGACTTCATCTTCATCATCTTGGTTTATGTAGTTTTCATTGGTCCCTATCTTTCTCAAGCATGCTGCTGGTAATTTGTAATCGTGGCAGCGTTTTTCTTGGCGACCTAGTCCGTATCTACAAAGCTCGCGCTTTGAAAATTGTAAAATGCTTTCTTAGTGATGGTATAAAACACGATTCGGTAGACTTCACAGTGAAAAACGATAAGACTGAATGCTCGTTTGTCTTATCGATGTTTCTTGCCTTTCAAATTAAAATTAATTAATTAAAATTAAATAAATAAAAAAATTAATTAAATTAATTTAAATAAAAATTAATTAAATTATTTTAAAAAATACTATTCGTATGAAAATGTGGCATCATAGAGCATAAAAATACACGAAGTTACCTGATGTTTCAAAAATATAACGTAAAGCTAAAGTTATCTTGGAAAATAGCTATAATTCCTGCTAGCCGCTATTTCACAATTCATCCCGCATTTCCTTGTTGCAACCCACTAGATCTATTGGGAAAATAGTTAAATTGGCAGCACTGCCAGGAAGTACCATATTGATGGTATTGATTAATATTGATGATATTCTAGTATAAATCATTTCCTCTTCAGTACAATTTTTAAGGCTATCAGTACTCGTTCCCAAAATCCTTGCAGAAAAAATATATGTTGAAAAAAATACAGGCATGCATCGCATTATTTCCATACGAATATCATACCTGATTTTGTCAAAAAAAGAGTACCCAAAATTGTCAACTCAAAACATTTTCAATATGTGACTCTGTGATTTCTTTCCCCCTACATTTGGTCACACTGATTAGATCCATGCCAAGTTACACGTGGTTGAAAAGATTAGTAAATAATAAATATGTTACGAAAACAAGCCAGACAGAGAAGAGAATATTTATATTCAAAAGCACTTAGCGATCGTCTCAAATCAAAAAAAAAAGTCCAGGATAGTATCATTCAAAGTTTAGATCAAAACAAAACGCTTAATTCACCGATTGTAACCAAAGGCATAGATGTATATAGCTCTCTAAAATATGATGATAAAGGTACGTATGAACATACATCTGTGAACTAATTTTAGTAGGATTATTATATTATTTTTTATATTTATATACATACAAGAATGTTGCATTATAGAGATGCATATATATGACATACATATGTATTTACACAACTACATATGTATGTATATATGTATATATATATATGTATCAACGTATATTCTTGGGCAGCATCAACATTTACATACATCAATGTCAAACATGTTGCCTGGCTAATCATTTCATTCAAACAATGTCCCAAATTCCTCGTGTAGAAGTTTCATGAAACGGATACGCAGACTGGCTGCAATGACATACGGCAACAAGTCTTTGTTGCTTGCTTGAAGTTTTTCTGGACACCCCGTAGACCAGGAATGTCATGTCCAAAGCAGCAAGCACAAATCCTAAAAAGGAAATCACATTTAACATGGGACAAATATTTTTTTTATTCCAATGAGTACAAAGAAAAAAGGGAACAGATGCGTCTCATGGTTTACAACGAAGTGAACGTTTTCATTTTTCAGTGTAGCGAAAACGCAAAGCCAACAACAAAATACATTCGGAACAGCGACGGCAAAACGAAGCAATAAAATTGTTGTTGTTTTGCCAACAAGCAAAGGTTGGCAAAAAGCAAAGAGTGAAAATTTTATAGTGTAATTTGCAATGTGTACCAGAAACTTACCAGAGTTTAAGCTCCCACTGTTCCATATGCTTGTGTAATACACAAACAAATGTGCGTCGTGTACATACCCTGCAGTACCAGCCGTGAGCGATGACGAATGTCAACGACAATGTCATCTAGGCGTTGACGCCCGCTAAGCCGAACCCTTTATTTTCTCTCTGTTTCCTACTTTTCCGCGCGATCGTAATAGATCGGCTCTGCAGATCGGTCGAAGTACAAGAGAATTTGGTTTTTTTTCTCTTTTGCGCCTGCGTCGGCAAAGCATTCTTGCTTTGTTCGCCATGCATTTGCTATTACGTTACATTGTTACAATTGTGCGTAAAGAGTTGGAAGCGAAAATGCAGTGATTTAGTGAAAAATATCTATACCCATTATTTATTACAACCAGGTAAGAGCATTGTTTAAGTAAACAAAATGTGATGGACGCGTGGTGAATAATGAAAATATCAGTTGTATATAATGTTGAATTTGTGAAATTGTGAAAAAACTGAGTTCAATGTATCGCTCATTCACATTGTATTTATTTGTTCTTCTTTTATGCTCTTTAATTGTTGTGCCCTTATGCTCCGACTAACATGTATAGTATGGATTGAAAAAAGAATAAAGAAATATAATGTGAATGCATAACCTGCAGTGGGCCCGAAATTTCAATTTTAAGCAGTCCAACAACAAAAACTCCTTGTTGTAGGAGTAAATGCACAGAACACCGCTGATCTACAGTGAGCATTTCTTTTTGTTTAAACAACTCCTTTACAAATCGAACATATTTCTGGAATTTCGATCTTATAAGTGTTACCAAATTAAAAGTAATTTATAGAATAATCATTTTATTGATAAGACCTGTATCCAGCACTGCGGAATTTGTGTGTGTGGAACTTAACTAAAATAGTGTTACCAAGAACCTAAAAAGTGATTTGCCTCACTCATGAATCAGCTGTGTTTTGTAAACAGCGCCAATTTTGAAAATTAAACTTAAATTAAAAAAAAAAGGAAGAAAAGTAATTCTGACGATGAAGTGATTGTGTTGGTAGCGGCACATATTGTTGTAAGAAGAAGTACAGCACAGTCGGAGACGCCAAAATGTCAAAATGATCAAAATACTTATTTTCCGTGACCCGCCAAAGACATGGTATTGCCTCAACTGCTTTTATTAAAGCAATCTTCTCCTCACTTTAAACATTTGCATATCTCTTTTTGGTTTGGTGGCACAAATTTTGCCCCCACCTTTCACTTTGACTTCAGTAATAATAAGCATATATATTTTCCTGGCGTCCATATCAGCTATTCTCACAGTCCACATTCGTGTAGATATCGATACTATCGATACAAATTCGTAGATCCCGTTTACGTTTCGTTTACGTTGAATACTGACTCCAGGAAAACACAAACGGAAAATTACTGGCCCAGTTTTTTTATATGAAGTTTGACAGTAATTTTTAGTTTCCGCAGTGATGGATACCCAGCTATAGATAAAAAAAAAATACGGAGCACAATGGGGACGGGCACATCCTGGAAGGACGTGGCAAGTAAGTCTTTACAAGTCAAATAACTAAACAAAAACATAATAAATTAATCCATATTATTTCAGTGGCGATGCAATTGAAGTTATCGAAAGAGCCTCAGGAATCCCCAAAACTGACATATGTACATAATTGTAGTTTTAAATAAAAGCAATAGAAAATAAATGAATATACTGCTTACTTATATACGCCTTACTTTTTCATCTAAAATCTTCACTTATTATATCGCTTATTTTTTCAAGAACATCATCCCTTGCTGTATGCCTTTTTTCGGCTAAAATCTTCACTTACTATGTGCCTTATTTTTTCGAGAAAATCTTCACTTATTATGTGCCTTATTTTTTCGAGAAAATCATCATATTGTATGCCTTATTTTTCGGCTAAAATCATCACTTATAGTATACCTTATATTTCGGCTAAAAACATCACTTATAGTAAGCCTTATTTTTTCGAGAAAATCATCACTTATAGTAAGCCTTATTTTTTCGCACTTCTGACCATGTCATCCCCTATGCTTCTAGGACATCGCAATGTTAAAGTGAGCAGTTCATCGTTCCGCGCGACATCACTTATGTCATCTGGGGTGCTCAGGCTGAAATCGATGTGTGAGCACATTTGTCAGCGATGACCCGTACTGCAGGGTATGCTTTGTGCACCCCTGCCGTAGACACATACGTATGTACATACTTCCCTGCAGAGTTCCGTCTTTTACCAATTGTTTTGAAGGCTCATCCAGTTCCATTTGAAACTGCTTAAAAAAGAAATTGTTCGTATTTTATACAGTGAAGTCCTTATAACTCGAACACCTGTAACTTGAATTTCGATTAGGACGATTTGGTTACCCGGCAATTGCAATCTTTGTTATAGCTTGAATTCTCCTTCACATTGTTTTTTCAAACATCGACAAATCTGCTCGAGTTTTCTTCCATAATCAACCGTGGATTTTAAAGCAGTTTGTAAACCGACCCAATTTGTACGGATTGTAGCAAGGCATTTGATTCGGGTAACCATAGTTTACTAATTCAGAAGCTGTCCTTATTAATTTTCAAAATTGGATTTCGTCGTATCTCTCAAATCGTACACAACGGGTCTTTTCAGAGATCGTTAACGTTACGTCTGGTGTGCCACAAGTATGTTAGTCATTTGGGTCCGCTCCTTTTTATTTTATTTAAGAATGACCTAACCCAAGTTGTAACATTGTCTCATACACTAATGTATGCGGATGACGTTAAAATCTGTCTGCACTACTCCGACTGGTACTTGCATACATACCTTCAGCTGGACCTTATTTATCTGCTATTTTGGTGTTCAAATAATCTTTTTTGAACCTTTCAATAGCCATATAGCCGCGACAGCTAATAAAGCAAAGAGTGTTCCAGCGTTCGTTAAGCTTTGGCCCAAGGAGTTTAACGACCCGTATGTGACCAAACAATTGTACATTTCGTTAGTGCGTCCGATATTGGAGTATTGTGGAGCCCACAGTATTTAGAACAACTAGATATTTTTTAATCAGTGCAAGAATCATTTTTAATTTTCGCTCTACGTAATTTACACTGGGACTCTGGTAGAATCTTGCCACCATACCGATCTAGTTTAAAACTTATCGACCTTTGTTACACCATCGCAGAATTTGCAATGGGGTAATGTTTGTGCACAAGCTCCTTCTCGGGATGGTGGACTCCCAAACTCTCTTGAGTCAGATTGACTTTACGGTTCCCTCTCGTTCTACTCGTTTCTTAAGACCTATCAGATTACCCTTATTTAGGTCAAACTATGCTCAGCATGAACCTTTGAGGGTCTTATGCTATAATTATAATACCCTTTGCTATTTACAACCATCTGAACTCAGATAACACTAGTCGAAACGACTTTTCCGCTGTCGCCAAAAATGACTTTTTCTGATAGATTTGGATGTTTAACAATTTTTAAAGAATGTTTTTTTTTTTCATTGAGTAGTTTTTTTAAAGAATTTTAAAAAAATGTGGTATTTTTTTTGTCATAGGTAGTGCTTCTATTTTTCACATAACTTAAGTTTCCTACAACTGGTTGTATTGAACTATGCAGTTAAAGCTGACAAATTCAGCTATAAGTCAGACTCAGACACATTGTAGCTGCAACTTAACATATGGAAGTAATTAAGCTTTCAAATTGAAATTTCATAATTTTTTTTCGGTAGTTTCCCCCGAAATTTTGACTTTGAAAGCTCAGGAAAAGTCGAAAAAAAAATATTTGAATGCCTTGATTTTTGGTTTCAGATAGACACATTAATTAGGCGTCGTTTAAGGTATAAAATTATGAGAATATACAAATAAACGGCTAAGTTATAACCGTTTGACCAAAAGTATACTATAATTACCATATAATATAATTTACTTTATTAATTAATATGTATTAAATATATATCTTTTTTAGGAATTGAAATCCGCACTTCAAATGATGAATACGATCACGCTGGTTCCGAAGATCCAAAAATAATGTTAACGACATCACATAACCCCTCATCGAGATTAAAAATGTTTATGAAAGAACTTCGTCTGATTTTTCCAAATGCTCAACAAATGAACAGGGGAAAATATCAATTGACTACCCTAATGCACGCTTGTCGAGCAAATAATGTAACTGATTTTTTGATTGTTCACGAGCACCGGGGCATACCAGATAGTCTTGTGGTTTGTCATCTTCCATATGGTCCAACCTCATTTTTTAATATATCGGATGTTATAATGCGTCATGATATTCCAGATATTGGCCATATGAGTGAGCAGAAGCCTCATTTGATTTTTAATAACTTTAAAAGTCCTCTTGGATTAAGAATTGTACAAATACTAAAGCATCTATTTCCCGTACCGAAAGAAAAGTCCCAACGAGTAATATCCTTCTTAAACCATAATGATTCCATTATATTTAGACATCATCAATATAAAAATACTAATAGAGAATTAAGTCTTAGCGAAATAGGTCCAAGATTTGTTCTTAAGTTATATCAAATTAAGCTTGGAACACTGGAAAATATAAAGGCTGCTGACACCGAATGGGTTAATCGCCCATACTTAAACACTTCAAACAAAAAAAATATTTTTTCAAATGAATCTGGATTGATCAATTAGAGCACAAAATAAAGATAAGAGTTTTACTATTAACTGAATAAAATGCGATTTATTGTACGTTTTTTTTTACAAATATTTAATTATTTAATACTTGAGGGGGTATTAAACTAAAACGAGCTAAAACGGGTGGCAACAGCGTTTGGGGAGCAAATTACGTCCAGTCCTGCTACAGTTGACTCAATACAATTTTAGCATAAATATTAAAAAAAAAAATACAGTGGAACCTTCAAGGGTTGAAAATAGAGAATATAAAAAAATTAAAATATAGGTGTTCAAGTTAGCTGGTCTTCACTGTATAAAAACCGGAAGCTCGAAATTGATTTTAGAAACATGGTTTCTTTGGAAAACCTCCGAATATTTTGGAAACCACTTTTTTTTGGTCGTCTGACATTGTCTAATATGAAATAGTGGGAACGGAAGAAATATATTTTGAAATTTAAGAATAATTTTAGTACATATGTATATACATAGTACATTATACTATTAGGCGTTGTTTAAGGTATCGTTTGTAAGAATTGATGGATAATTGGCTAAGCTGCAGCCGTTTGACCTTCGTATGCAGAAATTTTCCGTTAAATTCTCATAGTCGCCATATAACCGTTAATTTGTCTTATTTGTATCCCGGTCGGTGGGATACCTTAAGAGAAGCGATGGTACGTGGACCAACTCCAGTGAGGAGTCCTTACACATTCTTCTCGACACTCATTTTCCAGGGTGCTCCATCAATGGATCGACTCACCTCCCTAGTGAGGGTTCGATCACCTCAATGGAGCATATTTTCTCAAAACGGAACATAAACTGGGCAATAAACTGTTTCCATCCGTTCAAATCCCCTGGTCCGGACCAGATCATTCCGGCCCAATTACAAAAAGCCGGAGACACGGCCATCAACTGGCTGCGATGTATCTTTAAGAAGATACTGGTAGTGGGGAGAATACCACACGCTTGGCTTAAGGCAAAAATAGTCTTCATCCCTAAAGCAGGTAAAGCCTCGCACTCGACACCAAAGGACCTTAGACCAATCAGTCCATCTCAAAATCTTTGAGAGACTCGTCGGGCTACAACAGAGAACAACTATAAATTCTCAATTGTTGTCACGAGCACAGCTTGCCTACCGGAAAGGAAAATCCACGGAAACGGCACTTCACGAAGTAATTTCGGGGATAGAGAAATCACTATACCTCAAAGAATACTCTAATCGTTTTTCTAGAAATCGAGGGAGCTTTCAACAACGTCATACCGGGTGCCATTACGGAAGCGCTGACTGACCTTGGGGTGGATCGTCACTTGGTGATGCTCATTGATCTCCCTCAAAGACAGAACTTGTGCTATTTACAAGCAAATACAAGATTCCGTCTCTAAACCCCCCACATTAAACGGATGCAGGCTCTCCTTTAGCGACAGTGCCAGTTACTTGGGGTTAGTAATCGACAAAAAGCTAAACTGGAACCTGAATATCAAAGACAGAGTGAAGAAGGCCACGATAGCCCTCTACACTTGCAAAAAAGCTATTGGCTTGAAATGGGGCATGAACCCAAGTATAGTCCAATGGATATACCAAGCCATAGTTAGACCGATAATACTTTATGGAGTTACTGTATGGTGGCCGGCCTTAACAAAAAGGACGATCACCAGACAACTCGACAAAGTTCAGCGAACAGCCGCCCTTTGCATCAGCGGAGCTCTTCGTACCACTCCAAATGATGCGCTAGATGCCATTCTGTGCCTCCAAAACCTTGCCCTCGCAGGAAAAGAAAGGGCACAAATGGCAGCAATACGACTGAGAGACTCCGACCAATGGGCACCACAGCACACAGGTCACTCCTCAATACTAAACGGCAGTTCCGTCCCTACTAAAACGGACTACTGTGTTCCCAGGGAATACACAGATACCCCCTTCGATGCAATTATCTCCCACAGAGACGAGTGGAGTGAGGGACCCCCAGGCCCAAAGGGGGCCCTAAACATCTTCACAGATGGATCAAAGCTGAACAATAGGGTCGGAGGAGGTATATACCCCAAACAGCTAAACATTAAGCACTCCTTTAGACTTCCTGATCACTGCAGCGTCTTCCAAGCGGAGGTCATTGCAATCAAGGAAGCCCTAAACTGCTTTCAGGAAACTACCGCCATGGTAACCCGCGTAAATATCTATAGTGATAGTCAAGCTGCAATCAAATCGCTTAATGCGATCTCCGCAAACTCGGCCACCGTTGCAGATTGCCGCAAATCTCTTCACGAGATGGCTCAGCAATTTGTTATCAGCCTTATATGGGTTCCGGGCCTTCGGGACATCGAAGGCAACTGTATTGCAGACGAGCTGGCCAGACATGGCACTACAATCCCCCTTCTCCAAGACAAGGATGATACTCATATGCCGATGGCCACATGTAGGCTCATAATAAAGGAGCAATATATGCAACTAACAGACAAAAGGTGGCAATCAGTACCACGTTGTCGAATAACTCGACAACACAGACTAATAGACTGGGCGCCCCATACAATGATTTTTGCCGTAGCTGCAGAGACGAGGAAGAGGAGGAAACGGTGGAACACCTGTTATGCTCTTTCCCAGCTCTCAGCAGAAGAAGGCTACAGCACTTGGGCTTGCCCTTCATTTCAGACATTTCGGTAAAGTCCACCATATGTCCCAGAAAGATAGCTAACTTCATAAAAGCTGCAGGCAAGGACAACGGTTGACCTTAGGTCTCACAATGCGAGAAGGGGTAGATTCCCACGCGGAATCACAACGGGCCGGAAACGGCCTAAATGTGCTGGACTCCCAGTGAGTCGGGCAGCCGCTGTAACCTAACCTAACCTAATATTTTTTTTTTCTTTAGGATGTTGATATGCAATGACTGCACCATCAAGTGGCCCAAGCGACACCAGCCGATGACTGTTACGTGCGGATCCCAGGCAAGAAAGCAGCCCACCTCGCGCCCAACCGACCGAGGGGCGCTGTCGCATAACCCCCCGACTCGTTAACCGAACCGATCGCGGACATGCAGAAAAGATAGGTGTTAGACTAGTGTTTGAGGAAAAGTAATTTAAGACTAATAAGGGAGTTAGTAGTAGATATAATATGGTAGAGGGAATTCAATTCCGAGCATAGGACCCTAAACGGTTCATGCAAGGAATATTTCGATCGTCAAAGTGGAAGAAACAATTGTGTATAATTTCTAGTGCTTCTAATAGGAATCGTGAAGTTTCTGCTGCTCAACTGGTCAACTGGTCAACTCAACTGGCTATTTACGTCACCCTTGATCAAGCTGTGCACAAAAATCTCACCAAGCATTTTTTTACGATTAGCTAAGGTTGGAAGGTTTATTAAAATCAATCTATTAGGATAAGACGGCAGTCTCACACCTGCATCCCAGCTGAGGCCGCGTAGAGCAAATAATAAAAAGTTTTTCTGAACTGATTCTATACGGTCCTGGTGTACGTTGTATTGAGGACACCATACACAAGAGCCGTATTCTAAAATCGGACGAACCAGAGAGGTGTAGAGAGTCTTTGTTATATAGGAGTCGTCAAATTTGACCACCTCTTTATAAACCCAGTACGCCCACGGCCTTATTAACCATGGTAGAAATGTCGCCATAATTCGTGAGGAGTGAGGACAAGAAGTTTTTGAAAAGGACTCTTTGATGCATAAAACAAAGGTAGCTGGAGATCCATCTCAGGAGATTGGACGGGAACCCTAGAAGGTCAGCCGGGAACTCCGTCCGCACCCGGTGAAAACACCGACTTTACTGTTCGTAGATCATGAAGCAACGAGCTTTCATTTAGCAAAAGACTAAAAATGCCGTTCGACCTCGGTAAACGGTATGGATACGGCTGACCAGAGTAAACGTCCCGCGAATAGGTAGTTTGGTAAAAACGGGCAAAAAAAGATCGGCAATTGCCTGATCATTATCTGTCGACGTATTAAGAAAGGATAGCTAGGATGGGTGTGCGGACGTTCAACGCTTACCGTTTACGAAGCTGTAGAACTGTTTAGGGTCCTTAGAAAAACGTATCCTGCATCGATAAGGTAATTCTGATAGCCACTGAGCATTAAAAACTGAAAAGTTTGACCGAGGTATTACATAATGAGAGAGAGAAGGAGAGCTAACTTCTTGAAATTTTTTATAAAATCTTGATTTGAAGTTTTTTAGATGGGATAACTCCTTGGTAAACCAAGGGGGTTTTCTTGATCTAATCGAAAAATCGAAATAGCTGTTAACAACAGGTATTAAAGTTATTAAAATTGAGAAAGCGGGAAGAATCAGTCTTACACACAGAAATTCCAGTTCCTGCCGGATTTGGATTTGAAATTTTCCGACGTGAAGTTTGAGTCCACAGCAATTAGAACCCCTCCTGAACGTCGAGGTGAACGAACCTTTCTATAAGTTGTGTACCGACCTACCAAAACTTCGGAACTAAGAATGTCCGTCTTTAACCAGGTCTCGGTAAACACAATAACGTGGGATGCAAATGCGACACTATCCTGGAAAAGAATGCTGAGCTTACTACGTAAGCCTTGAATATTCTGATAGTTCACTAAGAGAGAATCTATTAGTTTTTTGTACGGGTGGAGGTCGAGCGGGAAGGTGAAGATGGAGTATTGGTCTGAATAGTTGGCAGAGTTATTGGGGGCCTAGACTTCTTCTTTGACTTAAACTCCTTCACCACCAAATGCTCCGGCCAAAATTTGGCAGAACAGATGGTATTAAAGTGAGTTTGGGAGATACTTATTTTAAAAGAAGCTATATCCCTGGCATAAGAGAAGTTAAATTTTTCCACCTTAAAATCAACGTCTTTTATTTGGCTTTGAATATAAGCCGTCTCATCTTTAATTGTGGAGTCAGGGGCAAGCCGTGAGACAAAAACTTGTCTCTTTGGTGGGATCCCCACCAATCTTGGCACCACAGGCTTATCAGCTGTGATGGTAATACCCGGTGGGCCGGGACGTATATTCACTGGTGGGGTCGGAGTTAAGGGGACAGCTAATGAGTTTGCGGACATTACGGACACGGAAGCTACAGACGATTTTGGCTGCATGCTCTCCGACGCGATAAGTTCGGTTACCGAATTTTCATCACCAGCAGCTGTCGTCGCCTTTGGAGTAGAGAACGAAATCAACTGCTGCACTATTGGGGTAGTCGGAGTCAGCTAGTCAGCATCGGCCGGCCAAGGGGCAGTTGGCACGTGCAGATCCCACGGAGTGACTTTTTTGCGCCTAGTAGACTCAGTCAGTTGTTTGAAACCACTAAACTGAGACTCCATGGCTAGGAGCCGATCGTACTGCTCTTTGAAGCCCACGGTCAGCTCCCTAAAGCCCTTCTGGGTCTGCCTCACAGCTGTAATGCAGGCCATTTCTTTGAGTAAATTTTTTATGTAAATATGTATTAAATAAATATGTATTAATTAAATATGTATTAAATAAATATGTATTAAATAAATATGTATTTACCGGCTAGAAAGACTAAGACTAAAGACTAAAAGAGTGGAGCGGCCAAGAGCGGTCACATTATTGATAGGTAAGGCGGAAGTGGAATCTATCCGAGAGGCAGGTTCAGATGGAGTACAGCTGTCTGAGGAGCCAGTGCAAGCCGATATTTAAGGAACATCAACTTCCATACTGACAACAGTGCTATCGGCTTTAGTTAAGGGCAAAGAAGCGCCAATGACGGGATTATCGTTAACTTTAATTTGGACTTCTTGGGCAGACACGGGCACCGGAGAGGCAACAGGTGAAGAGCCAGATTCTTCGATTTCGAACAAATTGATCACAGGATCAGCGGCAGCTTGGTTTGCTTTACTTATATGTGTTTATGTAAATAAGTAGGTGCATATGTTACCACGTCCGGGGTAGCCTAACCTAACCTAAACTAACCTATGTACATATATGTACATATACACATATCTACCCCAGTACGTAAGTGGGGACTGGATTGAAAAAAGTACCGTATTACTTGTACAATGAATGTACATATGAAGGTTATACGGAAAGAACGGAGAACGGCGGGAATCGCCGATAGAGAGAAACCGAAAAAGAAGGCGAGAAAAGCGGATGGCACTTGCCGTATATAAATAGGAACATATACATACATATATGTATATCGCGGACCTTGGACTTGCAAGGAACAACTCGCACAAATCACTGCTCAAGTGTTGGGAAAACGAAACTGGCACTTACATATGTATCTTTGGAATTTTTTGAGTGATCCGCCTATGCTTGCTGGGGTGGACTTCTCCTCTTGCTGGAGGAGAAGATCCGGTTTGAAGGACCAATATTTGTATTGGTGGATTTGGCGGATCCGTGAGGTTTCCAATAGACAAATACCGCATAGCAAAGAAATGCAGCATGTTGATTTTCTTCTTTAGATGTACATACATACATATGTACATATGTTATAATAGATATATGTACCTATCTTGTTCGGAACGAAGCACTAATTATTTCAAAACTTTTATGAACCGTCAAAGTTCTTTGCATAATGCAACTACTTATCAGACAAGACGGGACGTGGACAATAAAGCTGGGTATCCAGCACTGCGGAAACTAAAAATTACTGCCAAACTTCATATAAAAAAACTGGGACAGTAATTTTTCGATAGTATCGATATCCACACGAATGTGGACTGTGAGAACAGCTGATAGGGGTGCCAGTAAAATATATGTGCCTATTATTACTGAAGTCAAAGTGAAAGGTGGGGGTAAAATTTGTGCGCAAAACCAAAAAGAGATATGCAATTGTTTAAAGTGAGGAGAAGATTGCTTTAATAAAATCAGTTGAGACAATACTATGTCTTTGGGGGATCACGGAAAATGAGCATTTTGATAATTTTGACATTTGTTGGCGCCTCCAACTGTGCTGTACTTCTTCTTACAGGAATATGTGCCGCTACCAACACAATCACTTCATCGTCAGAATTACTTTTCTTCCTTTTTTTAATTTAAGTAATTTAAGTCATAACGTTTGGAGGCGCACGCTAACGAGTTTCAAAGAATGTGCCCAACAAGGTGCAAAATATGCTCTGCAGAATCTTGTCTTAAAGCTATTCATTTTCAATTTGTTTAAACCTCAGTTTTAAATCTATTTGATTTATAAATCTGAAGACCTAGAAAAATACCAGAAATACCATGAAATACCATGAAATACTTTTCCAGACTATATCGTCGTCTTTGTTTGTCGATCAGAGTACTAGTTTCAGAATGAATCTAGCACAAACATTTGGCAAGAAAATTTCATTATCGTTTTCATACGAATATTAACCCTGATTCTGTTCGCTAGCACTTTTTTCTGATCTGAGTACAGCGCAGAAAGTAGAGAATAAGATAAAAATTAAAATGTGCTTTCGGTGCCCCTAATATCTTGGTGCAAGAGACTTTAGGCCTGCCTGCTTATAGTACATTTTTAAGACTCCCCACTAGCACCAAAAAATTCTGTGCTGTATGCTTCGACGTTTTTTTGTAAAGGCCTGTCTCCAGCACCGGAAAATTACTGACAGGAATCTGCTCTTTATTTCGTTTGTGTGGAACTTAATTAAACTTTTGTGGCCAAGAACCCAAAAAGTGATTTGCCATTATCATGAATCAGCTGTGTTTTGTAAACGGTGCCAATTGTAATAGTTCAATTAAAATTAAAAAAGGAAAATATGAGCTCTGAGGTTGAAGTGAGTGTGTTGGTGGTGGCGTATATTGTTGCTAAAAATAAGAAAGAAGCACAGCGCAGACGGAGGTGCTACAAAATGTTGGGTAAGCCCTTATTTGCAGAAAAGGAAGCACCAACACTTTCCCATGCACTTTTCACCGAAATATTGTCGAAATTCCTCTTTTCGGTATTTAACCAATGGCAAGGTCTTTTCTGAACATCTTTAATAAAGCTATCTTCTTTTCTCTTTGAAAATTTATATTCTTTCTTTGCGCGCAATTTTTGACTCCATCTTTCAAAACAAATCACTTCAGTAATAATGTTCACATATATATTCCTGGCGCCCATATCAGCTGTTCTCACAGTCCACATTCGTGTGGATATCGATACAAATTCGTGGATCCCGTTTACGTTGCTGGATACTGACTCCAGGAAAACACAAACGAAAAATTTCTGGCCCCGTTTTTTTTATATGAAGTTTGGCAGTAATTTTTAGTTTCCGCGGTGCTGGATACCCAGCTTTAAGAAACAAAATACGCGCTGTCTCGCTCGCACGAAGTCGACAACGAGCACAATATAATGTGTAGAGTTATATATGACATACATTATTTATTTTTACAAAGGAAAATTCGTTCATTACATTTGTTTATAGTACATTAAATAAAGTTAGCATATAAAGGATTTACAAAATATTACTTTTTCTGTATTGTCCTCATAGGTGTTTCCTTCGACAGCGGCGTAGTAAACAACTAATACAAACAAGCAGACCTTAAATATGCGCACACAAACAGTTAAAGCTCCGCCTCACGCTTACAGCGGTTGCCTCTAGAGCAGGGGTCGGCACGCAGACACTCACATGTTCTTAGTAAGTTTGTATGCGCAGACAACCGACACGAAGCAACACGATTCATTTTCTCTGCAGTGGCGTTGCCAAGCAGAATAATGAAGCATTTTGAGCATAGGACGAACTTTTTACACTGTGCGTGTACCGACTGCGCTGCCCCGTGGTCTTTCGGTCTTTCTGCCCCGTAGTCTGCACAGTGCATAGGACGCTGCCGACCCCTGCTCTAGAGCGCGCTCTGTCTATCTGTCTCCCTCTTTCTCAGAGTGAAATTTTCGAAAATTCCGAAAAAATAGAGCTGAAAATTACTCATTTTAGTGTTTATGTATATTGTCTTTGCACGTTTCTAGTTCCTAGATGAATTTCCGACAATGTATTTCAGCGGAGAAAGTAACAGATGGATAAAGTGTTGCCATCCGAATTTAAAGCCTTTAAAGAAGAAGAATTTGATATTATACCATATGTCGAGTCCTTTCAATTTAATTCCGCACGCATAGCGACGCATAGTTTGTCCGCTATGATGCCGTGGATGTTGCTAACCATATTTCTTGTTTCTTGGAGGTGTTTCTGGTGTTTCTATGTATGTCAGGCGATATCTTAGGCGGTAGCGACTTCATTTATCATTATGTCATTTTTGTTTTCTTTTTCACAATATTTATTAATTATTCATTTTTTTTTTTACCGATGTACCGACACTTCGGTTCATCAAAGTGAACTAGCTAAAAAGAAATAGCCAGAAACTCTTCATGGTAGCTTAAAAAAACGGTAGAGTAGTGAAACGATGTTTTCATAACCGGTACTTGAAGAGTATTATTGCATATTCGACTTTTGGTGATAGTGGATGTGTAACTCCCAGTAGGCAGCGTTTCCAACCCCATAAAGTATACATACCTATATACATATGTATATCTTGATCAGCATCAATAGCCGAGTCGATATAGCCACGTCCGATGAACGCCTTGAACTCAGTATAGTCTCTCAGAACCGTATCAACCAAATGTTGTATCCAGATTCCTTTGAATATCCCACTGTAACAAGAGTATTTAAAAATTTCGCGGCATGGGGCCACCCCTTCAAAAAACCAAAAACTCAAAAATTGTTAACATACAAAGAAATCGAAACGCAAAAAAATATAGGAAATTGCCGAATCTGGATTAGGTGAAATGATTATTAAAGCCAAAATGAAATTTGAGTGGTTTGAGTCTAGTGCACTTACCCATTCCGACTCTTTCTCGAATTTTCTTGTTCGGTAAGAAGTAAAGATGAACATGTGTAGATGAATAGCAGACACATGTAAAAAAAATAAGTTTAAAGAAAAACGGAAAAGAATAAAATCACTCCCAAAAGGGTTTAATCGGTTCTTATGAATTCTTATTGTCAAAAAAACAATTTGTCCCTTCTGCGAACTGCGAAATATGAAATATATTGTTTACACTACATAAATCATACATATGTATGTAATCTTACATACATATATGTATACTGACTGTGTACCGGGTATGAAGTAGAACTGAGGCCTATCCCCCACATCATCATCATTATTCATCACCGAAATCATTATAATTGGAGGAAGTGGAAGTGGAAGATATGGGCTTTAGTCTTAGTTTCCTTAAATTTGTTCATCAGGTTTTGGACGATATTAACATAATAATCGAATGATGACAAATGACTTGGTAACGTCGGCTTAGTGTCGCATGGGACACATGATGGGGCAGTCATTGAATATTAACGTCCAATATACATATAACAAGAAAAAATATTTTAGCCAGACCAAATTAAAATACAAGAATGTGTCAAAACAAATCAGGATTGAACTTCTTTTAAATTAAAAATTAAAAGTTTAAAATTTTTTAAACTAATACTGAAGCTATTCAAAGTAGTGCTTGCTTGCTAACAAACATTAAAAAGAAAAATACAAAAATATAAAAACCTTAATTCTGAAATACATTTTATACCATATATATACCAGCTGTTTGATGTCCGAAATGGATGGCAAGGAAGCCAATTACAAGTATTATTGATGATTAACAGGTATAAATACATACATATGTATGTACATACATATATACCCAAATGTATAAATACACATACATAGACAAATTTACATGTATGTGTGTATATATTTGTGACACATCGTTAAAAATCCATTCAACTTGTTATAATAATACAATAAAACGCCAAAATAAATGTACACTATACATATATATGTATGCATGTATATGGGCATCCATATAATGCATACACACAAAAATATGTGTACCTTTTTTACCTTTAGATCGCCCTTTTCTAACACCTTTTCGGTGGCTCGATTCCAAGACACAGGGCTGCCGCTGCGTTGTCGGCAACTAAAAAGCGAACAAATGAGCACCGAACGATTATTTAAGGCCAATATATCTAATTACGGTTCTGACACATAGCACAGCAGTTTCTTTTTAAATTTATGGGTTTCATTATTTAATGTAAACTGAAACTTAGGGCATTGTTTCGCTTTGTGCAACAGGTGGTACAGACTAACGTTCGCATATAATATACACACTAGTAACTGCGAAGGTTTGTGTTAGAAAAATTCAACAAAGAATAGTTTAATTTTTGAGTTGCACTAATTAGTTAAATAAATAAATGCAGACAAATTTAAGACCAATTTCAGCAGGCAAAAATAAACCAATTTATACATTTTCGTGATCAGTCTTAAGCGGCGAATCGATATAGGCCTGTGTGTCTGAATGAATGCATCTTCAATTTTCAGGTTATCCTACAAACTTTTCTCGCATTTTCTGTCTGTAATTCTAGCGACCCCAAAAATTTAATTTTAGTTTTAGAATAATGGATTTTTAAAGAATTATTCTTGTCAGTACAATATTGATTTCCCGTTCAGGTTTGATATTTCATGATTTTTTGTTTACTTTTATTGGTTTCCGTTGTGGTTGTATATAGAAATCAATTGTTAATTGTAACAACTGTTAACCATATAGCGAAACAAATTGTGTTAAAGCGTAAATTTCTGTTTGTCGGAAGTCCTGATTATTTCGCATTTACAGGCAAATGTCAAACCTACTGGGTGGGAATTGGGTACGAAATAACAAAACCGCGGCGAATACAAAAAGATTTATTATTCTGGGTTAAATACCTTGACCATCCCCCCCCTGTTAACAAATACTTCATATTGCGTTGTAATTGCATAGCATGAAATTTGTTGTGATTGTGTCTGTGATTACATTATATACATAATTGAGCAAACCTCAGCGGCACAAATTTGATTAAAAATGGTATTCTTTGGGAAAAAAAAATTTATGTTTATCATTCGATACGCCTTCCAATTGGATATGCATATTAAAAGTACTGTAAATGATTCTTAAATAAATTTAAATAACATTCACGGTTAAATGGAATAGCATGTAAGTAAAAAATGTTGAATATAAATATGTATGTATGTATATTTGGTGATAACATTTGTACAGTGGTACATTATACATTAGGCATACAATATATACATAAATATTAGTAATATGTTATATTTTAAATATACTACATATATATAAATACATAAAAGATATATTAATACAGGCTTATGTAGGTTATATAGCTAAAATGTTGATCCACAGGTTATCTTTTCTAAAGCGTTCTAGGAATCTCTAAGAGATCTTGGCTTCGGTTGGTTTAGAATTTTCTTTAGGCCGGAAAAAAATAATAACTTCTAAACTAACACAGTCAGTTTTGTTAACGATTAAACCAAAACCAATTACATAAGAAAATGCGCTGTTGATCATAATATGTAAATATTAAAATAGCAGTTAGTCTTATTGCAATTCTTGATGAATAAAACTTTGTTTTTAAGAAATTAAAAAAAAATATACCAAATTAACTAGTAATAAAGTGTAGATGGTCATATATGAGATGGGAGGGGAGGGTTGTGCTCGCACCCGAGGGGCCTGTTTTTATTACCTATAGAGATTAAGATAAGATAATATTTTATTTGTTTTTAGTATTTAAAGCGTACATACATATATAAACTTCAGAACTTCGGCATTAATTTCCTTACTTGTTTCATTCTGTAAATATAATTATAGCAACAATGTAGCACAAGTATTTGCATATGTATGTACATAAATACATATTTTATAGATGCGTTAAAGACAAAATGGTTATTTGTAAGCACGGTTCTCGTAGAGGGTATATTGAAATACACGCTCCATTTCGATCCTAAAATAGAATAAACACAGTAAGCTGTAGTTGCTTGAAACGAATCTTGTTTGATACTACAGTTATTATTTTTTCCCGATTCTCAGTATGTTGTTTGGGTGTCTCGTGTCTACTGAATTCCAATTAGACAATTGTCTACTCAGTCCGTTTTCTTATGTTGAGACTCTCAAAATCTTTACAGTTTAAACTAATTTTGATTGCACTTAACGTTCCGAATAACTTTCATTTACTGAATATTTTCTGGAATTCAGTCCATCCTTAGTAATTTATTGTTTCGTGTGCATTTCAGTCAGTTTCAGACATCATCGGCTTCGAGGAGAGAAGCGAAGGGTCAGACGATGACTGTCAATAGGAGCCGATAAAATGGCCTTCTAATTATCTTTTTAAGCTTCAAGTGATAAATTGACCAGAACATCATATGGTTAAAAAAAATTGCGAGATGGGTCAAATAGCTGGCGACGCGATTGAGCTACTCCAAGAAATGTTCTCAAAGTCATAGTTTGCAAAAGAGGCATTGCTTTGAGATGATCGCTAAAATCATGGGATTGGCCGCCTAAGTTTAAGTTTTTCACAAAGGCTACGTCGAGAATGGCGCCTTTTCTATAATATTAATATAATATAAAAAAATAACTATTATAGCGAGATTAAAAAAAAACTGTTATGTATATTGAGAAAAATAGGAAAATATGAGCCGGCAAAAAACCGTCAACATTTGAAATATATTTGAAATCTTAAGCCTAGACATCGTAGCACTGTATTGTGTATGCAATTGCAGACTAAGACTTTGAAGATTTCCTTTCCAATATAGAAGTTATCAATTGTGCAAAGCGGCATAAGCTAACAATTGACTGAAAACAACATCCTTCTAATTATTGTATACATTTATTCCCATTTATGCAAAAGAGTCGTGAACAAACCAGTGAGAAGGATAATTTTATAATTTATGTCCATAAATACCTGTGTAAGTACATACATACATATGTATGTAAATATGCACGTAAAAACATCACATAAATGATATTTTCGCAACACAATGCTATTCAATCTTCTTTAAAACGCTTTTAAAATTCTAGCTTTAGGTCACAACTCACGTCTTACGACTTATTTAATTTTAAAGGTCAGACGCATACGCTTACTAAATTATATTCACCAGCTGTTTCTAAATAGCCCTGGCCACTGTAGCCGATTTTATTTCAGAAAAGGACAGTCAGTCTTGTTAAAAAATATCCACCCACCAATACAATCAGCCAATAGCAGACAACTTCTGCAAATAATACACACGAGTATTAGTGAAATGATTTATATACATTCGCACATTTATCATTACATACATATGTATGTATGTATGTACATTTGTATATATACATACATATCTATGTATAAATAAAATATGATGTTACATATGAATTATGATAAAATCATGTATGCATGTACATACACGAGTATATAAAAATATCCTTATAAACGAACATATGAATAATACATAGATAAATTTTAATATTAATATTTATATATGTAGATCTGGGTTATTTGAATCATTTTTGATTTTCTCGTCTCTGATAGACTGGGCACTTACATTTTCGGAATGATAAATAATAAGGAGGGTACTAATGGGAAATGTACGTATGTAAATGTTACATTGTGGAAACCGCCTAAGCTCCGCCCAAGCAAATGTATTTCTACAATAGCCAATCCAATTCGAGGTATTTTTGTCTATAGACAAATAAGACGTGCTACCATCATACCATCCCGCTTTAAGAGTTGATTGTTCTTTCTCACTCTCGCCACATCAGCTAGCCGCCGCTCGCTCCCCATGGTGAGGCACTTCGCTGTTAACCTCTACTTTGATGATGAAAATGATCACCTAATTATCGCTATGAAAAGTCCAATTATCAATAAATGAATTTATGTTGATACAATAATTTTTAGATGATACGAAATTTACATTTTTTGGGCAAATAGTTGTTTTTTAGATGTTTAGCATACACACATACGTATGTATAAGTTAAGTAGGGCTATGTTCCGGAACTTATATATATATATTAGTATATTATTGGATTTCGCACTTACATATAAAATCGATGTGGGACCAAACTCACGCTCGACAAATGCAGTGGCAGACGATTTAGGTTTTAACGTTCTGTAGAATAATGACTGCGTCCAAAAGCAGGCAAATCAACTAACAAGATTATGAAAACGTAAAATCAGTAAATCGGTAAAGTGGTTGTAATTTTCTTTTTCAACACCTCTTTCGCATTGGGCTGTTAGCCAGACCCAGCTGCCAGGGCGGTTGGTCTTTTGTCGAGTGTACATACATATATACGTAGCTTAAGCTAAGCTAAAACCTACGACACTCCCCGTAACTGAAGCAGCGCCCGTTCCCTATAGCTTGGTCTGGCGTAGTGTGGTCTGGTCAGACTGGTTTATTCGTTTAGTAAATCTCAGACTCTTTGCTTTGGCTCTCTTCTTTGAAGTTTCGCCGTTTTGGAGGGATGATGCATGTTCGCATCGCGGTGATTGGGAGAGAGCACGGGGGCAATGATGTGAGTGATTATATTTTGATTGCATTGCTCACTGTGGTTGGTTGTACGGCATTGCTCACTTAGTACAATAACCGGCGCGTCGTCTGCTAGTCTGCTGAAACAGTAATTTTTTGTATGCCGTGTTCTTCGTTTGTTGTCGTTTGTTTTGTTCCCTCTCTATCGCTATCTTCGCTTCAAGTTCGCTACCACCGCCGCTCACGTATTCGTATTCAGCTTTAGATGGTAATTTGCCAGACCAGGGAAACCTCAGTGAGAGTGCTTTTACATTCAGTGTTGTCGCTGAAGCTTATAACAAGCGTAGTTCTTGTGGAGATTTTATTGCCGTCAGTTCGCGATCTTGTTTTGCCGTCGCTATTGACCTCACCATGCCAAACACAGTTTTGATAGAATACTTTTTCCTGCAATTGATAAAACCTTTGTTCGCTTCTTGTTTTTGAATAATTTGTCTTTACAAGATGTATTAAAGACGTGAAAACCTAAAATGTTGCATCATTAATTATAAAGTTCAACAAAATAAGCACAGCAAATAATTAATCAGCCGAAGAAACAAACCATCAAATTAAAACATTTTATACAGTGGCTTAAATAATAATCTCTACTATATGACAGAAATAATGTTATTTTTTTTGTCTAACGTTAAATAATATGTGGACTTTGCTATTTCATAAACTTTATGTTTGGAAATATTTAACACAATTCTGTGTTGAATCACGCGTAATTGAGCTCTGGAGAATAAATTAATCAACCATTGCTTATCGTTTAATAATGCCAAGACCCTCACGTGAATCATATGGCGATCAGAAGCCTCCATATTCATATATATCATTGACTGCTATGGCCATTTGGAGTTCACCGGAGAAAATGTTACCTCTCAGCGATATATATAAATTTATAACAGACCGCTTTCCATACTATCGAAAAAACACTCAGCGGTGGCAGAACTCTTTACGACACAATTTGAGTTTTAACGATTGCTTTATAAAAGTTCCGCGACGGCCAGACAGGCCAGGGAAAGGTGCCTACTGGGCGTTACATCCGCAAGCATTTGATATGTTTGAAAACGGAAGTCTACTACGACGAAGAAAGCGATTTAAATTGCATAAAAATGATAAGGACATACTTAATGAAGAATTGACCGCACTTGCGAACCTAAATCGATTTTTCTTTACCACTCGCAATGGAAATAATGTATCGCATATGACGTCGCTAGATATCAACAATGCATCTATGAGCCTTGACTCGACTCTGCATATGCCCAGAGTAACAAATCAATTATCAACGCCTTTAGCTCAAGGTATAATTTTACCTGATGTTATCCAAGCGCCCACATATAATGCAAATCATACCAATTTATCAGATATGGCATTGTCCAGTTTACCCATCATAACTAGTCCAGATGTTGAAGGTCCGATAAGCTTACGACCGAAGCGTTCCTTTACGATAGAGAGCCTTATTACTCCCGACAAGCCTGAACACCATTCAGAGGAGGAAGACGAGGATGATGACCGAACTGATATAGATGTAGTGGAATGTAGTGGAATTTTTAGATATCCGCCAACATCTTCGTCCGACGAATATATGACTATTAGTCGATTTAACCACTCTGAAGATCAGCGCGAACGACCGCTACCGCCGTTACACACTATAAATGCAGGAAACGTACCGTTTCTTCATTATGCCGCAGGAGCTAATGTATCAGGACTGAGCTCGGGAAGTCTCCAATCCACGGGAATCCCTAACACCACATATGAACTTGCTATTACGCATCCACTGTTCATGATGGCGGCGGCACCCCTTGCCAATATGCACAATATCTATTACAACAACGTAACTCTGGTGGCACCGTCACAACAATATTTAACACCGGAAGCCCAAAATAGAATAGACAATGATTTGCGTACTATGTAAAGAAATCAAACTAGAATATTGCTGTACAGAATTATTTATGAAGATATGTAAATTCATGCAAACTTAGTTCCTTTCTTTATTAAGGTTAATTGATAAATAGGACCAAAACATGGAATAATTGTAGTTAGTATGTATCAAAGCCTATTACACAAATTTTATGACATAACGTATCATTAATTATTTATTTTATTTGTATTATATTATATACATAAGTCGATATTTATCTGAAGAATATAAAAGTTAAAATACCAGAAGAAAAGATTTGCTCTAATAAATACATTTGTAGCCAACGTTCTAATTACAAGATACATAGGTGCCACTTGGGATTATTTTAATAAATTGAATGCTCGTATATTTAATATAGCCCTATATCCCCAATATATACTATTGAGTTAAGTTGGCTAGGAATTTTTGTATGTTGATGGTGATGATGCTATAACACACATATGTACTTACCTCTGCATACGTATTTATGTATGTACATACATACATATAATATATAACAGCAATATAAACCAAAAGAAAGATAATTATAAAGAAGCCCAAACTAAACCATTAAAATATCTTTTCAGTATAAATATTATTTTGCTGAGAAAGTTGTTTTTTTTTTTAATTTTTTTTTATATTTACGTAGAGGCTATATGTACATGTGTATGAACATATGTATAAGTGGGAGTCAGCTATTTAAAAGTATAAAAGGAAGTATCCCCGCCGGATAAACAATATTTTTCACCAGTCTTAGTCTTCTATTCTATAACTTTGGAAATTCCGTTTGAAATCGAATTATTAATCTCTTTGCTTGGTTTAAATATTAAACATATTTTCCTTACTATCTTACCGGTAATTAAATGAGGTGGGTAAACTATGTGATGTAGGGGTACAAGATACGTAGTCACTATATACATATACTGCTACATATGTTCCCAAAAGTGCTGTAATCATATTCAACTAATTGTGGTTGAATTAAGTTAACTTTAACAACCTTCCGTAAAAAAAAACTACTTTAAATAGAGTTTTCATATTTTAAATAACTGAACCAAAGAGGAGGGCTATTTTCGTGGTCGATTCTAATTTCGCATAATTTATGCAATCAAGTCCATATTACCATATTAATGATAATTTAGACGTAATGACATATTTTATTTATCTCAATGCAATGTTCTTTGTTTTGACATCGGCTACAAAGACCAGAGTAGCGACATTCTAATACCCAGATGAGTACAATACCTGCAAAATTCGACATTCAATGAATTCTTAAACACTAAATTCATTTAGTAAGCATTGAAGCTCCCTGGTCTGCTAGTATAGATACATATACATATGTACATAAGTATGATAATTATCAGTACAGAGATTTAGATAACTTTAAAGCTTAGCTGTTGATTGATTGATGAATCTATTGAATTGAAAGCGGTGTTAAATATTCACTCTGCAATACAAATACCCTATATGTATGCATTGAGTATCGGGTATAAAAGGTATTAGAGGTATAGACCGAGCCCTTTAATTATCGCCACGGGTGTTTTTCCAATTGGGTGTTTATAGTTTAAGACTTTTCAGAAAATCCATCAATAAAACGATCTTTATGATAATGTTTTTGTTATTAGCGGCAGATCAAAGAAGACTTTGAAAGGTCGACAGTAAAATGAACGAAACAAATGAAATTTGTCACAAGCGCATCTGTAGCTCATGAGAACCAAAATAATATATGTACTCGTATGTACGAGTATGTATACTTATATACTTATATGTATATACATAAAAATACATATGTACATATACATATGTATGTATATATTGATTGTTATAAATGAAAAAAAAAACCTGAGGCTTGCTTCGGGTAGTTTTATAAATTTCTGATTGAGTGATAATTGCTAATTGCTATGTACATGATACAGTCAACAACATAATCATTCGTGGCAATAAATTCGGACTTTTGGTTTTTAACGAAAGGGATAATGATTTTGGTGCCCCATGAATCCATAGAAAAGAATATTCTATAAATTAATAGTTTTATAGGAAAATAACTCCGTGGTAGTGTCACTAACTATAATATACCATTGCGATTTTTTCGTTGCTGTTGAATTCGGCGAATGGTAACGCATTTACAGACTTCGTTAGTGACCGCCATTTGTATGAAATGATACATCTATATACTGTATGGTTAGTAATGTAGTGCATAATATTTGACGTACTTTCTTGCCATTACCATCATACATACGTATGTACTATATGCTGTAAGAATAATTTGACATAATCCAATTTTTCCAATCTGCATCATCGGGCTCAATTCCAAATTTTTTAGAATCATATTTTGAAAAAGGAATACCAGTCATGGCGTCCCAGCAAACATTTTGTATCACAAGCGAGTCTTTTTCGAGTCGTCAATCTGATTAAATTAAATATATATGAGCTCATTTTCTGATTGAAAATGATACTCTCTTCGGGAGAAAACGGTTCCCGAACGCGACTCTTCTGTGGGGTCGCTTGTGAGTTTCGACTCATATTCGATTCACATTTTCAATCAAAAGCAAGTCGTTTTCGAGTCGCGCTTTAATCGCACAAGCGATGAATCGTTTTTAAATCATCAAAATGACTCGAATTAGACTCGTAATGGTGTTTCTGATCAAAAGAATCTTCCAATTGCTTGCTGGGGTGAGTCGTATTACATGGTACTTAGATTGTAAATGTGTATGTACGTACATACATTTGTACATATGTACTTGTATATACATATGGGCATTTCTCTGACGAGGTCTACTGAGGCTAAAAAATTTAAATTCAATAAAAACGCATTTAAATATAGTTTTCTCGGGGTTTTCTTTTTAAAAGATATTGAAAATCCACCAATTTAATTAATTGACATATAATTTCATTAACTTTTATCTGAAAACCTATTCAAATTAGCAAAAGTTCACTTTTTTGTTATTTTTTTGGTATTTTTTTGTCATGTTTGCCATTGTTTTTTTCGCCTATAAGAAAGATGATTCTTGATAAATATTTTTCCTCAAAGTCTCCTTTACATATTGAACTATCTAAAAAAAATTCCAGAAAATGTTCTTAATATCGGTTAACGGAATTTTTGTAACATTTATAAAGCCAAGAAATTTATGTCCCGTGCGTCATGTCCCGTGCGACAGAGGCTTAATTTGAATTTAAAAAAAAATTACAAACCATACATGCTTAAAATTATAACCATTTTAAAAAGTTATCACTGCAAAACATTAATCAGAAATTCGCAAAAATATATCGCCAAAACTTTCGCTGAAATCTGAGTTTGAATTGGTCGCCGCCAAAACCACTTCTATATTTCTCCCGTGCGAATACCATGCTTTTTTGCAAATATCTCGAAAACGAACAGTAGCCCAAAATCGCCCTTAGCACCAGTTATGGAGCTATTCAAGTGGCGAATCATAACGGTAAAACAATTTTGAAAATCGGTTTTTTTTTTTTACATTTTTACAACTTGAAATGCGTACGAACGTCCCGTGCGACATCAGAGAAATGCCCATATGTAAATTTATTATTTATCTAACATGCACTCGGTATACATATATTCTTTTCACCAATAAGAGGAAAAGACGAGGAATAGTATGACAGAGAGTGGATCTTCTTCATGTAGGCTATAATAATGATCCGATCTCGCCCAGATTCCGTAATAGTCTGGATATAAAATTTGATTGCTCTAGGTTTTATAGTCTCTGAGATCTAGTCGGTCATGAAGACGGACAGACGGACGTGCGGACAAATAGACATAGCTACATATGTATGTATGTATATCGAACCGGCAATTGATGCTGATTAGAATATAAATAAGTAAATATGTATATACAACGTACATATGTATGTATGTATATACTACAGAATATACATATATATACAGAATATACTTATTTAGTAAACTGAAATGGCCGAATGTCCAACTGTGCGTTGTTGCGTTTTGCCAAAGTTCTTTTCCAATTTCACCTGCATTCAAAATATCCTGAATAGGTATCCTGAATCTTTCGTATTGTTAATCATACAAATGCATATAATAAAATTATATAGCTTCGAAAAATTAATGCACTAGTAAAAAGAAAATTTCCGCTGCAGCCCAAACCGACTTTTTCTGATAGATTTGGGGATTTCAAAATGTTTAAGTAGTTATAGTTTTATTTTGTATAGTTAATATATATATATACATATATACCCTACAAGATCATGTCTACGTGGGCTGTAAATGTTGTGGAAAGTTACTTTTATTCCCTATACCTAGGATAAATGTATGGATAAACGTACATAAATAACTGTTAGGTTTAAATGTTGACCTTTATTTTCCACACAATTTAGTCCCATAGATTCCATCAAAACTAAAATCGTAAAATCATAAGATTACATATGTGGAAAGTATATGATCAGCAAGGAAGAAAAATTCGTTTTTACCGAAAAGTTACAAGAACGTATGAAGAGAAATTTAAAATCAAGCCCAAAAGTTTGGGCACAAAGCTCTATATGCAAAAGGTGTAAATTTACTGAATTGAATGCTGTAAGCATTAAATAAAAAAAGTATGGAAATACCGCCACAAAAAAGTCAAAAAGAGATGTCGGACACATAGAACAACGGATTCAAGTAATGATTAATCAAGAGAATATATAGTTCCTCACAGGAACAGTTGAACGATTTGGTGAGGAACCTGGATCTTCCTATAACACTACTCGATAAATTTCCATTTTTTTATCAGCTTTTCAGAACTGCCAAATTCACTACAATCAGATATAAGAAACGTAAGTTATGTGAAGAAAAGAAACCACTACCTCTGGATAAACCGTGAACAATTATAAAAAATTCTTTAAAAAAAACAAAACCTATGAATTAACAAAAATTCTTAAAAAAAAATTAAATTTCCAAATATATCAGAAAAAGTTATTTTGGGCCATAGCGGAAATGTCGTGTTGACTGGGTTAATTAAACCCGAGATTCTTGAATCTTTTTTAAAGAGTGCCCTTTTAATAAAGGAAAATATCAACAAAACTCATTTTCCGACGCGTTCTTTGGCTCACGCACAATTTAATAGGACAAAGCGTTGCATATGCGTTGCCACGACATTTTTGGACTCTTCAGGCAACTAGGTGAAGTCCACCACCCAAAATGTTGGAGCTTATTTTTTAACAGCAGTAAAGAATTTTTACACAATGGAAATCAAAAGCCGTTTCTTCACATCGACCATGCTGTTAATATGAAAGAATCCTATCAAAGAAAGATTGTTTTGAATTAAATATAAAGAACACCAATGGAAGGTTGCGTGTGACTTAAAAGTAGTAGCCACGTTAACTGGAATGCTAGGCTGTTATACATAACATTTCAGTTTCCTGTACCTATGGGATAGTCGCGATAGAAAAGACAATTACTCAAAAGAACTAACCAACACGGAAAGAATTCTTTTCTTTGAGAGTGAGAGAGTGAGAGTGAATCGATAAGTTACCTAAAAACTGGAATCCAAATTCGAAAACTACAAAAGATGATCGATTTGCAAATATTTTATCAACAAATAAAAAAGTAGACTGGAACTTATTCCGACTGGTTACAAAAAAGGTTCTTTGTAACAGCAGGAGTGATGATTACATGAATATCGTTGACGATCTATTTAAGAATTAAGAACAAATTGGAGCCACTAAAAAGTCACTAAAAATCCATTTCCTGTACTCCCACTTAGATTTTTTTCGCCAAACCTAAGGGGCATTAGTGCTGCAGACGGAGCGAGATTTCACTAACAATTAAAAGCTATAGAACGACGGTATCAAGGTACTTCGCATCAGTTCGGTGATTATGTGTAGAGTCTAATAAGAGAATCCGACTATAGCTGACGAGACTGTCAGGAAACTTAAACCATTTTAAAAATAATAACAAGCAGCAACAAACCAAATTCATCACAAGTTTTAAAATAAAATGTAGTAAAATAAAACTTGAATAAAAAATTTTTGAACTTTTAACTTTCTGAAAAGACTGAAAATTACTAATTGTTGTATGGGTTAAAGCATAAAATCCTGGTTCTCAGCTTCTTATGGACAGGCTGGTTCAGCAACGTACCGTAACAATACCTTTTATTTTTTAGGTAAAATGAGGTTTCATTCGGTTTGATCAAACGCACCTTAGCCGCTTAACTATCGATTTTTACAAACGATATCTTAAGCGACGCTTAACTAATGTACTTATGTATCCAAAACCAAAAATGAAATCTAAGAAATATTTTTTTTTTCGACTTTCCCGAGCTTTTAAAGTCAAAATATTGGAAAAAATATCAAATATCATCTTTCCACCTAATAGCCTACTATTGGATTAGACTTATAGAATATTTTGTTTCCATATTTCTTCAAATATGTTTACATCTCTGTTTTACCTGGAGCACAATGTACGAGAAAGAGTGTGTGAGAGAGAGAAGAGGGCGAGTAAGCGAGAGGTAGGGGTAAGCCAATCGAATAACCTGTGTTCATTGTGACTCGATCTGATCCATCTTCAACAATCGACCAGATTAGAGTAATTTCCTGTATAATATTCAATATTTCTTTCGTCCTTTGTAGATGCGGGGAATGGAAAAATTATGAAATAAACTTACAATTTTTTTCCACAATGTGGACCAAACCGAGTTTTTCTGATAGATTTGTTGATATAAAACTTGTTCATAAGCTACGGGTTTTTAGAATTTTTTAATCTGTTCTATTTTCATGTTTTTTCAGAGGTATGGCTTCTCTTTTCGCATAATTTCATTACCCCACATCTGTTGTATTAAACTTTGAGTTTCTGAAACTCTCACAAATGTACCTATAAATCAGCCCCAAACATTTTATAGCTTTATCTTACCGTCTGGATATTATAAGGCTTTTTAATTCAATTCAAATTTTATAATTTTATTTAATTTACGCGAAAAACACAAATTTTCAAAATTGGTAAGCATTTGTAACGACCCAAATAGTTTTTTGACTATTTCACTACATTCGCATTTTACATTGCCAAAAATGTATTGAACCGTGTATTTTTAATACCTATTTATTATATTCAAATTGTAACATCTGTATTAAGATGTTTTTTTTCATATATTTATTGATATTTGTACACTTTATTTTTTAACTTTTTTTATGTTCATTATGTTATTTTACTTTACTTATTTATGAACAGTCTTATCCATGCGTTTAATGGACCTACACCATGCTGAAGTGATCCAGGTTTTATTTTGCAAAGGTTTGAATGCATATTTATTTCTGTTAAAAATTGTGTTGGTGTTGCTCCGCATAAAGGGCAACATTACGTGGATTTTGTTCCTGTTTATAGATTCAGTACTTTTCCATTTATTAAAGTCATACATAATTCATAGCTGAATATAACTTTTATTTTGTCGACTTTGTACTCGTAAGGAACTAAAGCTTGTATTTGTCCATCAAGATACAACTTATTAGCAATTGTGTGAGTAGCCGTTACTTTGATGAATTATATTTTAACGGACCTCCAGGATCGAACAGACTGTGGAGTCGCATTTACAAAAACATTTCTATTAAGCTTGTCGATAAGTTTAAAGGGAATTAGCGAGGTAGCAAACAGTGATCAACAATAGTATTTTCATGTTCGCTGAATCTTTACTTGTGAATGCTTTTCCCACTAGAAAACCATCAAAGCCATAGCTGGAAATTAATTTAAGTTCCTGCCAATTCGGATACTTTTCTAAAAAAATTTGTCTGAAATGTGATTAGACAACTAGCTGTGTGATCTTATAAACATTGCAGTGGTAATTGTGTCACTGTTTCAGTTATTTCTTTTCCATTTGGCCGACATTACGTCTTTGCCGCCAATAGTTTCATCCAACTTGGGAATATGTATGTTGTAACTTCAGCTTTTGGCTAGCAATCTAAAGCTCATATATTGCCTTTTTGCTTTTTTTGGAGATATATGAGAATTCGTGACTCCTGGCGGATCACTATATCGCAATTTTTTAGCTGAAACAGCTTTCTTTTCAATCGTGCTCCAGCCTTCTGATAGCTAAGGAGCGGACGGCCTCTCTTATTACGGAATGGAGTCGCAGTAATTGTTTTGTCATTTTATACCCGGTACTCGAAGAGTATAGGGGTTTATGAAATTTGTGGTGATAGTGGATGTGTGTAACGCCCAGAAGAAATCGTTTCCGACCCCATAAAGTATATATCTACATCTATTCTTGATCAGCATCAATAGCCGAGTCGATATAGCCATGTCTGTCTGTCCGTCCGTCCGTCTTCTTTAGCGCCTAGAGACTATAAAAGCTAGAGCAACCAAATTGTTTATTCGGATTCCTGTGATATCACACTAGTGTCACAAGTGTATTTCAAAATTTCGCCCCACCCCTTTCCGCCCACTTAAAAGACGAAAATCTGTGGCACACACAATTTTAAAGATATGAGAAAACTAAAAACTCTGAATCATAGAAGACGACCATTTCTATTAGTGTTGATCGGATCATTAATATAGCCACAATGAAGAGAGCCATTTCGAAAAGCATTGTTCCCTCTCGCTCTCTCTCACACGACACTCTGTGTGCTTTGCCTATTCGTACAGATGAGCGCCTAGTTCTCAGAGACTATAAAAGCCAAATCAAACAAACTTTCTTTCCAATCTGGGGATTTTCTTTCGAAATTTCGAAGCACGAAAATCTGGGGAATAAAAAACTTTAAAGATACAAGAAACCAAAAAACGCAGAATCATGGGAAATAATCATATATACCAGATTGCCGTATCCGGATCAGGTCGGATCAATATTATAGCTAAACTTATTATAAAACTTATTATACTACAAATTATTTTAGGAACCAATGAAATTTCAGTCGCTACGCAACGACTCCCAAGCGCTTACTCAATCCCTGTCTCTGTCGCACACACTTCCATGACATACATATGTACGTATGTAGATATTCATACATGTATGTAAACAAAAATGGAAACAGATAACATCGAATTATAAAAAACTCCTAAAGCTTAAAATTTGTCTAATTCTCAATGTTGCTAATAAAACTTTTTAAATTATTTGTAACTTTGCCTTGAATATGTTTGTCATTATTGCCTAAATTTTTTTTACGTAGTTTTAGCATGGAGTGATGGCAAAAAGTTTCATCGTTTTCTGACGCAGGTGCGTTTTGGTATTTCTGTGCACATAAAAGCAATTTTCGTACTTTTCTGCCTAATCAGCGGAACTATCACCACTAATAACAACAAAAAACAGCATATTAAAATTTAAATATTGCCGCGTAAACTTTTTAGCTGAGTAAAAAGGGGCAAAAATACATGTAATGCTTAGAACAAATTGTTTAAACTAATTTTATTATTAAATTAAGCATTTCAACAATATGGTTGAATTCAAATTTTTTGCTGCAAATCCCATATATTTAAATCCTTTCACTGTTTCTATGATCTTCTCAGGGTAAGAAAGTGTGATGGTAGATACTTGTCAACGAGTTGAGCAACTTCCTCGCTACAAAACTTTAGTAATATGCGGCAGACAATGGCCCTTGGCACACCAAATAGACTCCCTACCGTACGATATTCCGCAAACGATCCTAAGCAATAAAGGGCTATGATATGGCTATTCTCTTCTCGAGAGGGATTGTCAGTCGAGAGTTGAGATTGGGCAACCGTCCAACAAGAATTTTGATAGTACTTCTTTCTGTACGGAAATATTCCTTAACAAGGTATCGGAGTTGTCCGCAACATCTTCCTTAGATGTTTAGAAAACATTATTTCATTGAAAAGAGAGAACATTATCTGCTCTTTACTTATAAGGGTCCAAACATGAGGAGGACGTTGGACAAAACTCTTGAAAATACAAATACATAAATATGTATGTACACATGTAATGGCATCACGAAAATGTTTTTTTTATTGATTCTATATACTTTCATCTTTATTTTCCATACTTAAACTTTTATGTTTACAAAAATGAAAGAATTTATATTTTTATGCAGATGCCAAAAAGTATCCTCCAATATGAACGTACCAGGGCTGGTTTCGGTCAGCTGATTTAATGAGCGCGTCAAATTTACAGGGATGCAATAAAACTAAAAAAAAATATATATGATTATTCTATCTAGAATGTCTAGAAATAACGGCCAAAAGTGGCAAGAGCGACAGAAAGGATGAACAAAATAGCGGCAAAAAATTGAAGCAAAAGGATAAAAAGAAGAAGTCGAGGAAGTACATGGGCAAGCTGAACGCCGAGTTCGCGGAAATCCAGAAGAGACTCGATTTCCAACTGTCCATGGCCAAGAAATGGGCC
The DNA here is from genome assembly GCA_037356375.1 of Drosophila affinis. Taxonomy (NCBI): domain Eukaryota; kingdom Metazoa; phylum Arthropoda; class Insecta; order Diptera; family Drosophilidae; genus Drosophila; species Drosophila affinis. Next base: position 23,887,964 of record JAZHFB010000003.1, read on the forward strand.
GAGAAGAAAAAGAAATACATGGAAGAAGCCAAAATTGCCGAGAAGGCTGTGGTCTCCAAACCAAGGCGCTGGCCCGAGAAAACCCAGTTTCTCGTGGCAGAAGTGAAGATGATGCAGGAGGCCTGCAAGAAAGTGGCCGAAAAGATCAAAAGTACTATCAGGCATTTATTTAATTTATGTCGTTGTGGGACCAGTGTGCAACGTCTGTAACATGAATATATATCTTATATATTGAACTGAAACGGTGGCAATAGTCTTTAGGGAGCAAAATACATCAAATTCTGCTTCGGTAACTCGAACTTCTCAAAGTTGAATTTCTCCATAGTTCGAATGAAAATATATGTATGCATTAAGCTTTTGGTAAATCGAATTTTCAGGGGAAATCCAAAATGATGTGCGTATTTAAATGAGTATTTAAAATTGGGTGATTATCAACTGATGATCACTACAAAGCTTTGAAGCAACTGGAATCTTTTTTTGTTGTAAATATAAAAAAATCGAATTTTCAGCTTCTAATTAGGTGGACTTATTAAAGTCTTAATTAGTGGAACGTTTTCTTTATATAATAGTTGATTTATTGAAGTTCATCTGTAATTGCAATAGACATGTGTTCACGAACGGTTCCGAAATATAAGGTAAGATTCATAAGGTTCCGACTTTGCTTAATTTAGTAATATGCAGAAATCTGTGAAGAGAAACGGAATATTCGAAAGCAATTAATTAATTTTGAAAGGAAATAAAAAGTTATCTATCGAGTATTTACATAAAAAGTATCTCTCTGGAATTTTTTAAAATTGATTTAATTTGACTTAATTAATTCCAACTGTTATCACCTCATTTTAAGAAAAGACTTTTATCAAGAATCATATTTCTTTTATTATAAATCGTTTTGTAATGGAAAACATGACTGTAAAAATACCAAAAATTTACCGAATAAGTGAACTCTCACTTATTTTAATAAGTTTTTAATTACATATGTAAATAAGTAAAACTACTCGAGAAAACTCAACTTTTTCCGCTGTCGCCCAAAATGACTTTTTCGGATAGATTTGGAGATTTAAATTTTTTTTTAAGAATTATTATTTTTTTTTTTAATTTTTAAAAAATTTGGTATTAAGGCGATATATGGTATTTATCGGCGAAATTCGGCATATGAAAGTTTTGTCAAACGGTTGTAACTTAGCCGTTTATCCATCGATTCTTATAAACGATGCCTTAAACGACGCCTAATTAATGTGTCTATTTAAAAGCAAAAATGTAGGCATTTAAATATTTTATATTCTACTTTTCCTGAGTTTTTAACTGCAAAGTTCAATACAACCAGTTGTAGGAAACTTAAGTTATGTGAAAAATAGAAGCACTTCCTATGACAAAAAATACCAAATGTTTTAAAAATTAAAAAAAAAACATTCTTTAAACATTTTTAAACATCCACATCTATCAGAAAAAGTCATTTTTAGCGACAGCGGAAAAGTCGTGTCGACTAGTGTTATTAGAAACTATAGCGGGCTTACCCCACTACGCACTTGCTTCGATCGTGCTGCAACCCCGCCGCAATAGCGGCTGATGTCGTTTTGGACTGGAAATCAATTTCAATTCTTGAATGAAAGAAACAGCTTAAACGAAAACTGCTTTTTGGTGACCTGACTTCATACAGCTTCTAAATGTGTTCTTATAAGAAGTAACAACCAAGATTATTATACGAAACCATACATTTTATTAGAGTAATAAAAACCAAATATATTTATTATATGTAGGTAAATTTGTTTTGCAGAATCATCGTCAGTCGTGTCGGCTCGGACGCACAGAAACGTAATGCCCCAATTAATCAAAACAGAACGTGCAACATCACTTCTTAAAAGTAGCGTCATGGTGTAGTAGGTAACAATAGCAATACAATATAACTGCGATATTTACAATGGGGGATGCTAGAAGCCTTTCGATGGGGATGCTACTCATAATTTTCTCGACGCCCAATTTGCCATAGAAAGTTAATGATCCGCAATAGTAGCACTTGAGCATTCGTCCATCACCATATAATTTAGTGCAAGTGTCACGTGCCCATACGATTGAGAACAATTTCTTTTTGTAAATACAATTTTGAATTCTTTCTTTTTCAAATAAGTTACCATTAAGTATATACATTTAAATGTTTAGTGGATTTCTAACACTAATTCACATGACCACACGACGGAAGAAAAATATTTTTTTTTACTTTTCCTGAGTTTTTAAAATCTAAATTTCGGGGAAAAATACCGCATACAATTTTCAAATTTGAATTTGAAAGCTTCATAATTTTCAGTCGGTAAGCTGCAGCTGCAAGGTGTTTGGGTCCGATTTATTTGACAGCTTTTTAGAACTGCAATGTTCAATATAACCAGATATAAGGTACTTCACTAATATGAAAAAACAAGGGCATTACCTTTGAAAAACACATTAAAATAAATACAATTTTTAAATATGCCATTTCAAAAATTTGTAAAGCTTCAAATCTATTTGAGAAAGTCAGTTTGGTGCACAGCGAAAATGTGGTGTCGCATATTGTTATTTCTCCAATTTGTATGCATCACTTCGAATTCGGATGTGTCAAGTTTATGAGCAGACAGGTGCCTTACGAAATTATTACATTATTATTATTATCTGATACGCTTCAATTACTTTTCAATTACTTAATGTCCTTGTTTAAGAAAATTAGAATTCACTAAAATGTATTTATTTAAAGTGGCACATAAATTATTATAAAAAATATAAACATTTGAAACCCCGGTTTGGTGCGCTTTGATTTTTTGCATGTCGATACACGGCATTGCCCGCCAGACTATGCTTCAATGCTTGCTTAACAAGAAGTAAACTAAGCCCGGCACGAGCTCGAGCCGTTTTTGTTTTTGCAATCTCGGGACCCTACTGCAATATCTTGGTATTGTGGGTAAAGTTAAGCCGGACTGCCCTCAGAGTGCCCACGCATAGGTCAGTATGGCCTTATGGTGCCTTTGGTAACCTTTTTGGGAGAGTTAGTGAGGTTTGAAAGTCCTTGAGCATTGAGGTGTGTTTGGCAAAGGCAAGTAAGTTCCCTTTGCGTCCTCTTGGAGGCATCGATTAGTAATGCCAGCGCCGGGGCACCCAGGTATCTGCTCCTTGCCCGTGATAGAGCCAAGCAGTTGCAGACGAGATGTTCCAGGGTTAGCATGCAGTTAGCAAAGCTGGTCTTGTCCCTACCAATTGAACTTTGCCCGTATCCTTGTTGCGACATGTTTCCCCATGGAAAATCGTGTGCTAGAAAATCGAGTATAACCACAACTCTTAATAACACTAGTCGACACGACTTTTCCGCTGTCTCCAAAAATGACTTTTTCTGATAGATTTGGATGTTTAAAAATTTTGAAGAATGTTTTTTTTTTTTTCATGGAGTAGTTTTTTTTTAAAGAATTTTTTAAAAATCTGGTATTTTTTGTCATAGGTAGTGCTTATATTTTTCACATAACTCTCGTTTCATACAACTGGTTGTATTGAACTTTGCAGTTAAAAAATGCTGATAAATGCAGCTATAAATCCGACTGAGACACTTTGTAGCAGAAACTTAACGTCTGGCAGATATTAAGCTTCCAAATTGAAATTTCGTCATTTTTTTCGGTATTTTTTACCCGAAATTTTGACTTTGAAACTTCTGGAAAAATCGAAAAAAAAAATAAATGAATGCCTTGATTTTTGGTTTTAGATAGACACATTAATTACGCGTCGTTTAAGGTATCGCTTATAAAAATATAAAATCAAACGGCTAAGTTATAGCCGTTTGACCAAAACGACCCAAATCTCATTTTATCTGAAAAAATACCGTCCGGTACGTTTTTGGTCCAACTTCCAAAATGGGATTGCAAAAAACAAAAAGGACCTGTAATTTTGGTTTTACCGAGTCTTAGGTATTTATATATATCGGATATAAATCCTACCTGGTCATATTTATTTGGGGTGTAAATGCTGTGGACAGTTTTATTCCTTATTCCTTATACCTAAGCCTTGGTCAGGATAAATATACATAAATACCTGTTAGGGTCAAATGTTGACCTTTTTCCTTCACAGGTGCTGGTCCCGCAGATATTTGACCTTTCTTCTTCAAGCTATTCATAAAAAACTCTGTACCTATAGTATCCCTGCCTCAGTGTAGTTCTGACTTCCAGCAGAATACGATAGTGTGTTTTCGAAAAATACCACTTGTTTCTAATTGAAATGGACAACTCCAGCCGGTCAACTTCATGTGCTGGCCCCCAAATTCGAAAACTACTAAAAGATGGTGGATTTGAAAATATTTTATCTACGAATGAAAAAGCAGCCTGGAACTCGTTCCGACTGGTTACAACAAATTTTCTTGGTAACAGAAAGATGATTACGTTAATATCGTTCAAGACCTACTTAAGAATTATGAACAAATTGGAGCCAACATTTCACTCAAAAACCATTTCCTGCACTCCCACTTAGACTTTTTCCGCCAAACCTTGGGGATGTTAGTGATGAACACGGAGAGAGATTTCACCAACAATTAAAAGCTATGGAACAACGGTATCTAGGTGTTTGGAATGAGAATATGTTGGGCGACTATGTGTGGACTCTCATAAAAGAATCTGACTTAAATGACAAAAGAAGACAGACAAACCATTTTAAAAATAGTAACAAGCAATAACAATAAAAATATTTAAGTATCATAACACTTAAATAAATTCAAGTATTTTTCGGTATTTTTTCCGATAAAATGAGATTTGGGTCGTTTTGGTCAAACGGTTATAACTTAGCCGTTTGATTTTATATTTTTATAAGCGATACCTTAAACGACGCCTAATTAATGTGTCTATCTAAAACCAAAAATCAAGGCATTCATTTATTTTTTTTTCGATTTTTCCAGAAGTTTCAAAGTCAAAATTTCGGGTAAAAAATACCGAAAAAAATGACGAAATTTCAATTTGGAAGCTTAATATCTGCCAGACGTTAAGTTTCTGCTACAAAGTGTCTCAGTCGGATTTATAGCTGCATTTATCAGCATTTTTTAATTGTAAAGTTCAATACAACCAGTTGTATGAAACGAGAGTTATGTGAAAAATAGAAGCACTACCTATGACAAAAAATACCAGATTTTTTAAAAATTCTTAAAAAAAAAACTACTCCATGAAAAAAAAACCATAATTCTTAAAAAAATTTTAAATCTCCCAATCTATTAGAAAAAGTCATTTTTGGAGACAGCGGAAAAAAAAAGTTGAAATTTGTCGAGTAGTGTAATTGCACAGTCTATTCTAAAAACATTCACATTTCCTAAAATGAGGGTCTAAATTTAACTCCTATCGTAGACATTTTTCTTAGATTTAATAAAAACATATATTTTGTAACATAAATAATTAGATGTATTAACAATTTTTTTTATATTAATATTATTATTATATTTAGGCTATAAACACAAACATTATTATTTGAATGGTTCCTATAAATGTGCTAACAAAATCAATCTGGAACGGTGTGATCCGCGGCAAGTCCTGCGGCTCTACTTTATACTCGTACTTAGTTAGTATATATGTACATTTGTGAGATTATGATTTATTTAATTTCTGCAATATATTTTATGTGTCGTTTGGTATTGGTTCGCAAAAAGGACGAATTGCTTTTTTGCCATAAACTTTGGTCGAACCGTTTGGGAGATTTTGATACATTTCATTTTATTGATTTCCATTTTGCTTTAATATTTTGTTTTTACACCTGTCTTTATTTCTATTCTTATACCAACATCAGCCGTCAAATCACGCTACTTTCCCTTAGAAGACGCGCACTGCATGAGGACACTGAGAGAGAGAGAGAAGAAATGAGTAATCGCAATTTAATAAGATCCACAAGGCTATAATAATGAGCCGTTGTTATCTAGATTGGCCAACCTGCAAGATATGGTAATTTTCAATGATTTTGGTTCTTTGGTTTTCCCGTATCTTCGAAATTGTGTAAGGCACAGATATACGTTCTATGTGGCGACGGAACGAGGCGGGGTGAAATTTTGAAATACACTTGTAACGTGTGATATCCCAGTAGTCTAAATAGAAAATTTGATATAGCTCTTACAGTCTCTGAGATCTAGGTGCTCATCAGATTGGACGGACATATGGTCGAGCGGACGGACATACTGACCAACATACGAGTATGTAGGTATGTATATCGACTCGGCTTTTGATGATGATTAAGATTATATCATTATATCATTATATAAGATTATGATTATATGTATACATATATACTTTAAAGGGTTGGGAGACTCTTCCTTTTGAGTGTTACACAAATCCACCACAAATCGTATACATCTATATACTCTTTGAATTGGTATAAAAAGTGGTTTGAGAAAAAGAACCACTGTAAAATGTAAATCTTAAGAAGTCTTTCTGATCAGTTTTCTCAGTTTGGTCGAAGCAAAAGAAACGAAAACGAAGCAATTTAAATAGGATTATATTGAAGAATAGTAGTTATATTTAAATTTTGTAAACATGTAATATAACTAATATAACTAATAAATCAGTATCGATAAAATTAAATATTTCGACCTCAGTGTGCAGGGGTCAAATATTATATTCGCCAAAGGAAACTATTTATCAATGGGTTGATTGAAGTTCCGCTAAAATTGTTTTTTTGGGCCACTCTAATGTATGTTTGTACGTAGGTGAGACCCAAGAAGGCCGACTCTTTCCTTTAGCATTTATTTTATGTATTTAAATTTGCTTAAGTTAAATCATTACATTTCATAGCATAAAGAGATAATAATGAATTCCACAAACATTTTTGAAAAATGAATTTGTAAGAAGAACTCTGAGCAATATCATATACTCGTATATGCGAATCAAACAAATTTCCAAATGAATACAGTTGTCTTTTTCAATTGCCCATGCTTCTATCAAAAGCCGTAAATATGCATTTGAAAAATCCTTTTACTGAAATTTTTGTTTTAATTTCAGAATTTTTAATCAGGCGATTTTGACCCGGTCTTCAAAAAAACAAAGCAACGGACTTAAAAGGAAGCCCTCGTATGTGAATCAATTCTTCTGAAAATGTAAAAAAAAATTCTATAAAAGTCAATATTTCGGACAGAAAATTAGGGAACACTAGGCTTAAATCGTACAAAATCGTTGCAATTCTATTACCCACAGAAGGTTGTCTCGGTTGGTTTCCAAAACTCTAGAACTACGGCAAGAGACAAAACCAATTTCAATCATAAAACAAAATCATATGTTTCTGGAAAGATAATTTAAAATTTCAAATGTTTTAATTCTTTTATTTTTATTTTAAAGAAACCTTAATTTATATCTCTACTAGACATTTATAGAATAAAATGTAGATATTTTAGTACATATCCAATTTACGGTTTGGACTCCACACTGATTGCTTAGTGCCAAATCGTACTCGTTTCGAATAAGGATAACGATTGTCATGTTTGTTTATTTTATATTTTCATAAGTGCATCAAATTTAATCATAATTTTTCTTTTATCTGCTAAAAGTCAAGCGAAAATTGCATCCGCATTCGTGTTCATTCATATGCATTTTAACAAGATTAATTCTTTACAACATTAATTAAGTCTTATGGTTGGAATAATCTTAAAATATTGTGTAATTTTTTAAATTTTATTTCATTTAACATTTTAGCATTGGAGTTTATCGTGAACAACAATTTAATACAAAAGGTCTATTAAAATTGGATAGAAGTTGGTTCAGTAAAGTTCAGATGATTCCTGGGAATGTACAAGTTTCAACATATGTAAGTGCGGCACACCGAAGTTAACGTATTTACTGGTTCAATGTGCTGTAGAAGGAACCTGTGGCAGGCTATTTATCATATGAGTTGCTCGTCGAATATTTAAATATTGGTAACCTCAGGTTATTATGATATAAAAGACTCGATGAACTATGAATAAAATATACGATAGAAAATTACTGTCCTAGTACAGAGAATTCATGAAAATATTCAGTTAAAGTTGAGCGGATAAGTCATTTTTCATGTTTAAATAACCACATATAAAATAAATGGTGTGAAGTAATAACATGTTTAGCAACCCTATCTCGAGTTTAAATACTGTACGGTCCAAGAAATGTTAAGGAAAGACAAGATCTTTGTTTGAGCCGAGGCTAATAACCATCAGTATTTATTATTTCAATGTGTTGGAATTTTGTGTGGCTTGTATTGTATTGCTTTGTACTCTTATGAAATAAATGTTTGAAGGCAACAGGCCGCCAATTTATTGAAGGCTAACACACTAATTTGAGGAGTTGAGTTGTGTTTACCCCGAGGATGTATTCATGCATGTGCATACATATGTATATACATAAACACGTATACATACATATATAAATGTATCCCGCCAAAGCTTAAAATTTTCTTGGTTCTACCTGCAATATAAGAAGGCTAAAACATGTTACCCGGTTGGAATTTTGCAGCCATTATACACATACAGATGTATGTACATGCATACATATGTGCTAGATTGGAGCAAAGTTAAATGTATACATCCATATGTGCAAATATAAAGATAGTCGTTGTTTTAAGTAAAAGGTACAAATAATTTTAATAATATATAAAAAATGTATAAATATTATTTAAATATTATTTCTTTGCCAAGTTTTAAAGTCAGAACAAATTTTTTATGCGGAATCATTGGCATTTACAAGCACATCTTATTTCTATTAAATTTTGTTTAATTTTTTGTAAATATTTACATATATTTATAACGATTCAGTGCTGTAGATTATTTCCTACCGTCCCTATTGTACGATTATCTGTGGACGAGGTGAAAATGAACATCGGCAACTCTTTTTTTTAGCTTACATCATTCACACATCCGTTCTTAAGAGTAATCATTCCGTTTCTCATAACAGGTACCCAAGTTGTTTTTGCTTATTGTCGAATATTAAACATTGGTGAATGATAAAAATGTGAGTCTGGCATATTGTAGGGTCTTATTTCACGTTGAATCGAAATCAAATTAAACTTAGTGGTGTTTCTTTTCTTGCTTGTGTGTGTGAACGAAGGAGGGAACGCATTGTATATTTTGCAATTTTAACAGCCGCTAGTTGCCTTACTCCGGCATTTATAATTCGTAAAAGTGTGTGTTGTACGTATAATAAGAGGTGTGCTCAGACATCAGACTAACAAACAGGCCGCGCGCAAGCAGCGTAAAATAAAAATCACTTCGATGGAAGCCATAATGGCATGAGCTGCTTTCTACGAACCGAGAAACTGAGAACTGGCTACCAATTTAAAAAAGCCGCCTTTGACTTGCGAGACAGTGTGGCGTTATTCTGGCGGTAGATTAAGAAACAATTTTAAGAAGGTGCGATGGAAGTTAATTATATTCCGCACAAGATATGTTTTCACACTGAAAAACCAGTTAGAACCTTTGGATAGTTTGTACATACATATACATACATATGTATATATATGTATATGTATATGGCAAGTAACTATAAAAATAATAATGCATAATAAGCAATATTCTTAGAGAATTACCAATGGAATGGAATCGCCAAGATGGAATGACAATATCATATAGCTCCCAAAAAGAGGTTACACAATTTTTTCAACTGTCATAACTATCCCAGATTGTTCCAAATTCGCTTGACATATACATATGTACCTGACATAGGAATGACCGAACTGCAAAGATTACTAACCCTCGAAGCAAGGCTCATTGTATTCCCTTGAACAGGGTGCTATAAAGACCGTAATGCACAGACTTATACATATGTATTTTCATATTCAGGATGACAAGTGCATTTAAATTAAATGAAAATTGGCCTAGAACTTTATATATGTATCTGTAGCTCTGATTAAACCTTTTTATACTTGGTGTTCGAAAAGTGTGCGATTTCTGCGGAAAGTGGATGTGGGTAACACCATTTTTGAAAGGTTTCCGACCCATGAAGTATATATGTATATTCTTGATCAGCATCAATTGCCGAGTTTATGTATAAAGTCATGTCCATAATGTCAGTGTGTCCGTCCTTCTTAAGGAGTGCCTAAATATCAGAGACTATAAAAGCTAGAGTAATCAGAGTGTTGAATTTTGATCAGGTCGGACAATTACATATCATAGCCACAATGAAGAAAACCATTTCGATAGGCATCGATCCCCCTTGCTCTCTCTTACACGCTACCCTGTCTGCATTGCCCATTTGTCCAGATGAGGGCCTAGATATCAGAGACTATAAAAGCTAGAGCAACCAAATTTGGCAATTTTTGCTCACAAAGGAAAAAAATTGTTGCACTTACAGTTTTGAAGATACATACAAGAAAAGCAGAAACGTATAAAATGACCATGTTTAGCAGATTTTCGCGAATCTGGATCAGATCGGATCGTTAATATAGCCAGAAGAAACAAATGAATTTCAGTGGCTATGGAACACCTTCAACACGCTTACACATTCTTTCTCTATCTTTATCTTTATCTCTCTCTCTCTTTCTCGCACACACTTTCTCGTGCAGAGGTAAAGATGTAGACGTAGAGTAAACAAACGTAAGCAAGCAAAAATGGAAACAGATAATATCAAATACTTGTAGGCATATAAAAATTTCCCAAGCGGTTCGACCGATTTTTCTAGAATTTTTTTTTTGTTTCAAAGAACAGATTCGTTTTCTTTGCGAACAGCGATACAAAACGACATATAAAATATATTGTATAAATTACATAAATCACATAAGCCACGGCGTTTGCCAACGTTTCCTCGTGTTTGTTTTATAGGGGATGTCGTTATGTGTAACACACCGAACACATGCTTGTCATTGGCTTCGGTACCAATTTGGCGCTTAAGCATACAAATTTAAAAAAAATTGTACTCTGAAATTTCATGCATTTTTTAATTCTCCAGTCTGGGGTTTGCTCAAATGTTATTCGATTGTTCTTATTTTTTTTGCTGTCTATTAATTAGTTTCTAATAATAAAAAAACACATACCCAGTGAAATGATTCAGAATTGATTTACTTTGGATATAATGACTCCCCCCTTCTAATTGGCCGGGCTCTGTAGGTGATGATTTGAGTTTGTGTTATATTTAGAAATCCCATCCATACATATACAGACTAAGTACCGGATATATGTACATACATACATAGATATGTAAACGCGGACGTGGCAAGGGCAACATTCCCGTTCCTTTTTAAAATAGTCATGATTTTTACCAGATGTTTGCAACGTACAGAGGAGGGAAAATAGTTATCTCAATAAAGACCGGAAAATTTGTTGTTTATTGGTACTAACACTAAGAGACTTTTAATACTAATCTACGTGTATATTTAAATATTTCTTACCATTCTCCCATTAAGTTTTATAAAATGTATGTTTGCTTAACCAATTGCTTTTTTAGCAACTTTCGGATTTTCAAGGAAACCTTTAACTGTGTTTTTTATCTTCACAATTATAACAAACTGAAACGTCTCTATGTCTTCCTGTTTCTTCTTGTCGTCTCTTTTGTGTATAAGTTTTGATTTGTACAATTTGAATTAATGGGGTGAATATTTGTGTGAATACGAATTTAAAAGATTTGACTGCGTCGAAGCTAGATTTTCATCATTTTGGTTGCCTATGATTGGAATTCTTTGCTTACAGCTACTGAATATTTTTTCTCTACTGTCACCTGTCCAAAGAACGTATCGATTCTCGTTAGCGTATTCATACCCTTGCAGAAGATAATATAATTTTTAACAAGTGTTGGAAAGGTGCAGAAAAAACCATTTTATTATGAACAAACGTCCCTGTCCGTATTTCCCTATGCAAATTAGTCCCTTGATTTGGAGTTCTTTATATCGTATTTTGCTGTTTTAAAAATGAAAAAAAAGTTTTATTCTATGGTAGTTCTATAGGCTAGCTTATTTTTATTAATTTTTTTTTTTGATGGTAGAGCTTTTCTTACATAACTAAAGAATCATACATCTTGCTTGTATTGTTAAAATCTAGGGAATGAAACACACGAACAAAATAGTCAAAAATTTGCACTTGATGCAGTGACCTGCTCAAAGCCAAGAACTGAATTCCATTGAAAATCAATGGGCTCTGTTTCAAAAAGATTGGCAAAGTACGAATCTGCACCAAAGGAATATGATAAGATTTGAGAGCGCATGTAGACGGAGTGTCGAGCAATACTTTGCTAACACATACTAAATTTAGTCGAGAGTATGGCCAAAAGTATTCAGACTGTGATAAAACAAGTGCCTTTGGACTAAAAAATTAATTTGTTTACAATTTCGGATTTTTTTTAAGAAACAAAAATTAGAAACTCATAAAGAAGCCGATCGCTTTTAAATGTTATTATTGTTTTGTTTCATTTTAATATACTTTAAGAACATAAAAATACAAATCAGATTCATTTTTTTAAATTTTACAGGCGTTAAACTGAGAAGTGATGAACATACATATGTACATATATATTCGTTTACACGAATATGTAGTACACCCATAAATATATACATATGTACATGTGTACATATGTACATACATAAATATGCAAAAATGTATGGTAAATTATCAGTAATGAATTTAATTTCTATGTTTTTGTTTAATTTTATTGAGGGTTTTTTTCGGTAAAATATTTACAAAAGATGTTTAAAACCGCATAGGAAAATGTATATAAATGTATGTATCGACTATAAATTTGTATAAATGGAGTGCCCAGCCTTTGATGTCTTACGATGTTGATAAATGTTGCAGAAGCTGAAATTTGCGGCATTTTGAAATATCCACCTTTTCACCGTAAACAGCTAGTTCTTTCTTTTGAAGTTCATACCTATGAATTCGATTTTCTAATTTCCCTAAAATTTCGGGGGGTTTGAACCCCCAAACCCCCCCCCTGCGTTCGCCACTGCCAACAATGTATTTACAAACATGTACATAAATATATGTATGTATATGTTTATAAGTAAATAAATATATACATATGTGCATTTTAATTTTTAAAAATACGCAATAATATGAACAGAAAATAATTATGTCTGTATGTCAGTTTTTATGTGTGGATAAACGAATCTCTTTCGATTGGTCAGATTTTTACACACAACATTCGAAAATTTCCTCTTAGTTACACCTCCTCTTTTTATTGGTTCAAAGCAAAGAAAGGGATGACTAGCTCATGTTTGAATGGTATGAAGTGACATGTGTCACATCTGCTATCTCCCTTACTTGGGTATGAGTGCGCCGCTGCGCGCCGCTCTCAATAATTCGTAATCTCTTTTCACTTGCTATTTTATAAAACCTGAAGTTACAAAGAGCGGCTCTCTCGCGAAACCCGAAACAAAGCCGAAGTGACGAGAATGTTGCTTAATACGCATTCAAGGCATGTACAAAATAAGGTAGAGTCTTCGATCTGCCTATATACACCATACTACCGTTTATCGAATCTTGAGGAGACAAAAAAATTCGTTATTCGGAAAATATTTAATTCGTAAACAGAAAATGTTTTTACGGGCGGATATAAGGATAATTGTTATAAGAAGAAATAAAAAACGCACGGAAAATGAAACTAAATTGCAGTGCTCTAGAAATAAAATCAGTACATAAAAAACTTCGTTGTACGGAAGTTCGTAATAGAAAAGTATATTTTTTTGTCTAATGCTATCTTTGTCTTAAAGACTAGATTCGACTTAAAGTATACTGCAATTAACCATTGGTATCATGAATAAGAATTATAATGAGCGTTTCCCCATTATGGGCATTATGCCCATACCTTTTTTTATATTTCATTCCATTCCTGCCAGTATGTTTTCTAGCAACATTCAGAAGTGGGCAACATGAGGATTACTAGCAACATTTGGGTAACAGCGACATGGTTTGATTTGAAACTTATAACCTGAATCTCACAAATATAAATATCTCGGCCGCGGACCAGAAAACACAGAAAAATTCTCAAATTTTTTTCTAAATTCAGACAATTAATTGGTACATCCCACAAATGTATTAAAATATTTTCGTACAAAAAATAACATACAAATTTATGTTGCAAAAATATAGGTTATTAATAATAACTATATAAATTTGTTATAAATCAATATATAAGAAAAATCCTAGAGCAGAGTTGGAAAGCGCGCGGCTGCAAGCGGAAGATTCTACTTGTTTTGTGCCGTGACATCGCGAAAAGAAGCGTACGAGCTTTGTGAAAATTTAAACGAGGTGACAATGCCACGTCCGTTGAAAATGACTTACGGTGATCAGAAGCCGCCATATTCGTACATATCCTTAACCGCCATGGCCATAATCCACTCACCGCAAAAAATGTTACCGCTTAGTGATATATATAGATTTATCATGGATCAGTTTCCTTATTATCAGAAAAATACTCAAAAATGGCAAAATTCATTGCGTCACAACTTAAGCTTTAATGATTGTTTTATAAAAATACCCCGCAATGAAAAGAAAGGCGGCAAGGGATCATACTGGACCCTACATCCTATGGCATTCAATATGTTTGAAAGTGGGAGCTTTTTAAGAAGACGACACCGTTTTCAGGTTAAGGATCTTAAAAAGGATATGTTAGATTGGATGTTATCTGCACCACGGATTAATGAATCAGGTCCCTATTTCTATGACAAACATTTGCAAATTGGCTTTACTGAACCGTTTATGCAAAGTCATATAAAAGTTACCGATTTTTGGAATTGCACCGCGTTAGGTGTACCTAAAGAACCTATTCGTCCTAAACGTGCATTCACAATTGAAAATCTTATATCTTCAGATTCTACTTGTAAGCTACGTAAAAAATTGTTTCACATTGTCTATAGAGAAAATGAATATCTCAAAGAACCATTGAAGAAGATACAGCTAATTAATCCATATTCTCATAATTTAAATAATCTAACAGCACATAATGGCCAATATGAAAGAATTTCTTACCATCCTCAGACACATTCAGATTTGTTAAAATATTATTATTACCCATTAACAGCATACCCATTGAAACAAAACAATATCCAGTATTAAAAGTACAGATAGGTATGCATTGAAAAACAATTCAATACATACATAGGCATAGAATAATTAAATTAAAATGAAAAGAAAAGTTAAAATATCTAATATAAAAATTCGGACTAAGATATTTTTATTTTATATCCGCTAAATAATGTAACATATTAATAGTAGATCTTTATTAAAGATCCACGTAGAAACTGAATATACATATACATATGCTCTTATAACAGAAAATTAAATAAATATCAAATGTAGTCTAGTTTTTATACGTACTCAAAATAAATTTTCGAAAAACAAAATACCATTGATCTGTGATTTTAAAAATATGTGGGAACGAACGAATCAGTATCAACAACCGATTCCATATATTCATGTTTATCTGTCTGAATTGATAAGCGCCTATATCTCAGAGTAGATACATATGTGCTAAAGTAACCAGATTTTTACTAGATCTAATTTGGTCAAGTTGAAAGTTACTACGATAACACTAGTCAAAACGATATTTTCGTTGTGGCCCAAAATGACTTTTTCTGATAGATTTGTAGATTTAAACATTTTTAAACAATTATGGTTTTTTTTTAACTTACCGTCTGGAAATTAAGCTTTAAAATTTGATATTTTTCCATTGAATTCCCCTGTCGACATATACCCGTCCAGAGCATAGGGGTATATTAGATTTGTGTTGATAGTATTTATATGTATGTACATATATGTCTAACATCCAGAAGGAAGTGTTTCCGAACACATCACAAACACAAACATTTTCTTCATACTGTTTCCCTGAGACATTTGCATCATTATCCTTCTCTAGCCATGGCTTCATATTTGCTACCGCCCACACTCCTTTGTAAGGGATCCTTGACTGCTGGAATCCTTCTACGTGTTCCAATACGTATCTATCATTTCTTAATACTTTCTATATCCTATATAAATTTAGGAATGAGTTTTTTCATACCCCTATGTGGGTGTCGAAATTTTTGACCATGACCAGATCATTCTCTCTGTACACGTGTGGTTTTTTTCGCTTTGAGTTTGTTGCTTGTTTGTTGTTAGCCTATACTTTCTCCTAATGGGTACTCGCTTTTGACCTTATCTTTTCTAAATCCCTTGTGTCTTGTTGTTCCGTTACTTCTTTTATATAATCTCCTAGTAAATCCGATACCTCCTCTCTCTGCCGGACTCCGAACAACATACGACTTGGGTGCTCATTAATCGATCTCTGGATAGTGTTGTTGAGCGCGTGCTCCACTGTTTCTATTACTATGTCGAAATGTAACCCCTTCTCTATTACTATGTCCCAATGTAACCCCTTCTCTGGTTCGACCAGTTTTAAGATCATGGGTCCTAGGCTTCTGTTCACTCTTTCTACCTGTCCGTTAGCTTGTGGCGATCATGTTGCTATCTTCATGTGCTTAACATTATTTTGTTCTTTAAATTCTCCAAACTCTTTTGTCGTAAAGCAGCTTCCTCTGTCTGACACAATTCATTTAAGTCTGCTTTAAGCTCGGAAATATTCCTTCATTGCATTCACTGCTTCTTTCGTGTTCGTAGTTCTTGTTGTGTAAAATCTTACGAACTTGGTGAATGCGTTTATGATCACCAAGATATGTTTGTTCGCCCTGCCTTTGTCAACTGGCCCGAAGTGGTCAATATGTACCACCTCGAATGGTGCTGACCCTTTTGGTATATTGTATCCTCTTTTCCGTGTTTCGCTGAAAACGCTATGCATTTAAAACAGTTCTCTATGTGTCGTTTTGCTTTGGACCTAACCTTTGGAAACCAGTAACTCTTTGAAATAGCGTCTGTCATTTGGTCGATTCCTATGTGTCCTAGCTGGTCATGGTATCTTAGAGTAAGTGGCTTTCTATCTCTTCGGGTAAGTAGAATAGTAGCGTAACGTCATCTTTCTTCCTGTATATTATTTCGTTCCTCATCTCATAATGTTTATGTTCCGCTTTTTGTATCGTCTCTCTTAGTTCTATCAATTTGTCGTGTCTATTTCGGCATATTATTAAGTTTTTTTCAAAGGTATTCGTGTATATCGTGAGTATCTGGACGATCCTGCTTACCGCATCCACGTGTTGCATTCTTTTCCCTGATCGGTGTTCTAACTTGTAGTCATAGTTGTGTAACTCTAACGCCCAGCGGGCAATTCTTGGATTCTGCCCTTTTCTATTCAATGTCAAGGTTAAAGCGCTGCAGTCTGTTACTATTTTGAAGGGTATGCCTTGCACGAACACTCTAAACCGTTTAAGTGAATAAAATTTCGCTTGTGTTTCTAGGTCAAAACTGTGATACTTTGCTTCCGTAACCGTTGTTCGCTTGGAGAAATATAATACTGGGTGTATTTTGTCGTCCTTCTTTTTTATACCCGGTACTCGAAGAGTATAGGGGTATATTAGAATTGTGGGGATAACGGTTGTGTGTAACGCCCATAAGGAAGCGTCTCCGACCCCATAAAGTATATATATTCTTGATCAGCATCAATAGCCGAGTCGATATAGCCATGTCTGTCTGTCCGTCCGTCCCTCCGTCCGTCTTCATTTGCGCCTATATCTCAGAGACTATTAAAGCTAGAGCAACCAAATTTTGTATCCAGTTTCCTTTGTGATCACTACTCCAATTGTGTTGCAAAATTTCCACCCGCCCCCTTCCAACCCCACAAAGGACAAAAGTCTGTGGCATACACAATGTTGAAGATACGAGAAAACTAAAAACGCAGAATCATAGAGAAAGACTATTTCAATCAGAGTGTTGAATCTGGATCAGAACGGATCATTATAGCCACAATAAAGAAAACCATTTGGAAAGTCATCGTTCCCTCTCGCTCTCTCTCACACGCGGCCCCATCTGGTTTGCTCATTCGTATTTTGTGACGCCCCTCAGAGACTATAAGAGCTAGAGCAACCAAACTTTCTATCCAAGCTCCTGTGATATCAAACCAGCACGAGTTTGTTTTAAAATTTTGCCACGCCTCCTTCCACCCCCACAAAGGACGAAAATCTGTGGAATCCACAATTTTTAAGGTACGAGAAAGGTACCAAAAATCGATCAGTTCGGATCAATATTATGCCCAGAAGAAACAAATTAAATTTTAGTGGCAACGCAACGCCTGCCAAGCGCTGACTAATTCCCTCTCTCTCTGTCGCAAACACTTGTACGTCTCAAATATGTAGTTATACATGTCATGTAGAAATTTAGAACCAGATGTAAAAAGCATAGGCAAACAAAATTGGAAACATGTATAATATTTCAAAAATGATTTGACTTCATATTTTGAAATATTATTTTTTGCCCAAAATATAATTTGTCCCTTTTGCGAACATATAATAAATTGCATAAATCGTAAGCTCATATATGTATGTATATACTGACTAAGTACCGGGTATAAGGTAGAGCCGCGGCCTTTGCCGCGGCTCACAACGTTTTCCCTCGTCTGAATTAAAATTGCCCCGAACCCTGATGCACTTGCATCGCAATGTAGTTCTGTCGGGTCTTTGGGATTGTACAGTGCCAAGATCGGTGCTTCCAATAACTTGGTTTTTAGCTGCTCAAAACACTACAATTCTGCGGCTCCGAATTCAAACTTCTTGTCTTTCTTGACTAAGTCATAAAGGGGTTTAGCTTTCGTCGATAAATCTTTGACAAACCTTCTAAAGTATGAACATAGCCCCAAGAAACTTTGTACTTCATTCATTTTTGTTGGGATCGGAAATTCTTTCACCGCTCGTAGCCCCTTTTTATCTGGTTTGATCCCGCTGCCCGAAATAGAATACCCTAGGTACTTAACTTCTGATTTTAAGAATTCCCATTTGTCTAACCTTAACTCGAGTTTGTTTGCCACTAAACGTCTCACTATGTCCTGTAAAATTTTCATGTGACTATCACTATCCTTCGTTGCGTCAACGGCCGTCGTTATGTCAGCCATATATATTATGACCTTATCTTCCTTTACCATATCTGCGAAAATCTTGTTCGTGAATCTTTGGAATACCGTAGACGCATTGCGTAACCCGAAAAGCATCCTCAATCACTCGTATTGTCCCATAGGTGTTGTGAATGACGTAGAAGTAAATACATAGAAGTATCCGCTTTTCAAATCTAATTTAGTGTATAGCCTTTTCTTTGAGAGTTTATCTTACAGGTCGTCTATTAGGGGTTTTATTTTATCATCCATTTATTTAGTGTACTATAATCTACGCACAACCTTAGTTCCCCCGAATCCTTTTTTACCAGTACTATTAGTGACACGTATTCTGATTCGCTTGTTCTGATGTAACCTTTGTCTGTGTAATCGTCTATCATTTTCTGTACTTGAGACTTTTCGCTGTACGATAGCCTTCTGGGCGGACAATTGAACGGTTTTTCGTTTTTAAAATCCAATTTCATTTCCCACCTCGTCTCCGGTAGACTCGGACTTTCTGCGTTTGTATAGGTTACTCTGAACATATAGATAGATAGAATCCGAACAGAATCCATTACGGGAATAATGTAAGGAAGAAAATAGGATAATATATAGGTATTAGTGAGGGTCCGAAGGGATAAATAAGAGTGAAAATTTGAAGAAACGTGGATTCTCGATTTTTTTTCTGATGGTGCGGAGGGTAGTGCGAGTCAGGAAACCCATCAGTTTTTTTTTTTGGTTAGAGCCGGCAGTTCAGAAAGTAAGTGTCGGGCTTAGGAGCCGTGTAGTTAAAGAGAACATAGATGTGTGATTTCGGTTTGTTTTCCCCAATAGCCTGGCCCGGAAGATCACCGAGAGGCCGGGCCAGAGGAAGTTTCGCCAAATACACATGTGCTGGACAGGATCGGCTTGTGAAAACTGGAGAGCCCCGGACGGGAATTTACTGGAGAGGATCAGCTCGTGCCCGGGACGTCAAACTAAAATCCGAGTGAGTCTGTTCCATGGGTGCATGAGTCAGGCAACAGGTCTATCTTGGGGTGCCTGTGAGCCAGCCATACCTCTGAGCCAGCCATATCGCGGCATCGCCACATCCTAGAGTGCACCGCGCCCAAGCTACCTATCCAAGCTCATACGCACGGGAAAATTAATTAAAAACTGAAGCCGCCTTGAATGTTGCGTTGTTCCGTGTGTTGTCCCTTATGTGTATATATAAAAACTATTAGCCACTTAAGTAATTTAATGTAGTATTGTGTATTTGTAAAAACGCCAACACCTTCTGAACATTGCCACCAACAGCTAATCGGCTAAAAAGGGCTTAACACTTTGTGTGTGACGTGGGGTCACTGAATCCCAACGGGTATGTTGGAATATGTGAGGTCCAATGAAAATCCCCTAAATTAATACCTGTTCCTTTTGCCCCGTTGATCCTTAACAAGAGCTCTTGGTAGGTTAGTCTCGGTAGGGCCCACCTTAAATCAACAAAATTCTTAAATCTCCCACAGCACACATATCCAACCACCACCGCAGGGGTAAGGGTATCCCCGTGATCGCTCAAACGAACGTGGGCCTTGATCGCCGTTAACTTATTATCATTCCCTTATCATTGCTATTGTTGGTTGAACGTTTTGATGTTTTTTTTTTCTTTGCTTAGTTTAATGATGCTACTTAAGAAATATTGAAATAGAGGTCCGAAAACGAAAATCATGAAGTTGTAAATTAATTTAGAGGAAGGGCGCGTCCTTGACCATGGATTAGACCAGCCGCAACCGTTCCAGCAGAGGGTAGTTAAATCGAACGTTTGGAGTTTGACCACATTCAGGGTGGGCACCTGAAGTGGAAACACTGATGCTTCAATCACTTGACAGCCGTCTATTTGTTTGCTTTTGTTTGCTGATATGATGTTTAGTACTGGTTCCTTGTGTGTTTAGATGTCCCGAGAAGTCGCGTTTTTCAAAAACTTTGTTTACATTTGGCGGGAAAGGGGATCCAGCCCTGGGATCGACAGCTTGCCGGCGTTGCCCAAAGGGAATCAAGCCAACATGTAACAGTTTTCCTTTCTTCACGCATTATTTGCCCTATGTTCTCTATCTTTTATACACTCGTTTTTCTCTTCACTCTAATTTGTGTCTGTACCCTCATTTTCTGTTTCATGTACATTTCTGTCTATACACTCATTTTCTGTTTCATGTTCATATCTGTCTATACACTCATCTTCTGTTTCATGTTCATTTTCGTCTTCTTTATCTTCCTTCTTTGTGCAAATGTCACTAAAAATTTCAAAATTTACATAAATTCATAAAGTCCCTACCTAACACAGCCTCGTAGCCCTTCGACTTGTCTGCCACTACTAGCAACTCAAAGTTGAATTGTTTGCTATTGATGATTATAAAACAGGGTATTTTGCCAAAAATATCAAGTTTGCTATTATTTAGCCCAACATATGAGTAATTCGCGTCTTTACTTAAAATGAATTCAAAATTTTCGTCATTGCTTAATTTGTAATAACTTAAATTATCCTTCTGGAGATCATCAGAACTTAAAACTATACGTTCATTCGCTTCGTGTGGTTGTGGACTGGTATCCAAAGCCTGATGACTTAATACAACTTATTGGGCTCACCGAGTCGATGAGGCAATCTAAGGACAAACATTTGTTACTGTAGCTGTTAACGTATATCTTAAACTTGTATATGTATTCATTATGTACCTTGTTCTTTCTTTCGTCACAGTGTGACACCTGGTGGCTCATACTGCCACATCCGTAGCATGCTCCTCTCTCGCGCC
Source organism: Drosophila affinis (assembly GCA_037356375.1). Classification (NCBI taxonomy): domain Eukaryota; kingdom Metazoa; phylum Arthropoda; class Insecta; order Diptera; family Drosophilidae; genus Drosophila; species Drosophila affinis. The sequence goes on from JAZHFB010000003.1 coordinate 23,909,610, forward strand.
TGGGCTTGCGGCACTCCCCTGCCATGTGGCCTAGAGAGTTGTAGTTATAGCAGCGGATGGTTGCTGCTGCTCCTCCTGTGTTCACTGCCCCTGTTGGATTGGGTCTCTTTGGCAGCATCACCTTTTCGAACGCCCTGAGTAACTGATACGGGGCCCCGAAGCACTGCATGTGGGCCTGTCTGCGTAAGCCCTCGTCCGGGATGCCTTCAATAACGCCGTCGATCAGCTCCTCGTTGTCAATGGTTATGCGCGAAGCCAATACCATCTTGTCGTTGAAATACTTGGAGAACTCTTCGTCACGCATCCATGCACGAGACTCGAACTTTCGACGGAGCAATAGCTTGCTCTCTTTGGGCTGGAACGTGTTTTCCATGATGCTCAGCAGCTGTCCGATTGGCAATGAGACGTGTTCTGGATTCGAGTGTAGCCACACTAGTGCGTTGTCTTTAAGTTTCGACATCAGCAGCATTAGTAGCTTCTCATCCTTGAGCTTGTACACCCTTGCGGCGGCCTCAAATTGCGCGATCCAAGCTGCAACGTTTTCGTTGTACCCCGAAATGTGCCCATGGTAAGTCGTCAACATTTCTTTACCTGCGTTCAGCAACATGTTGCTGGCATCGCTGTCTGTGTTCTCCCCCTTCCCCTTTTGCAGTTTCAGCAACTCTATCTGTAGCTTTATCAGTTCCTCCTCTGCACGAGTTTTCTGGTGGTGTTTCGCCGTTGTTGTTGTTTTTGTACTCGTTTTCCGCTTTGTGCTCGTCGTTGGGTTTTTTTCCGTTGTCGGCGTAAGCCGCCGACGCATTTTCGGCCTCTTCTTTTCCTCCGTCGTTTGTCTCGTTTTGGGCTGACGCCGCTTCATCTTCCGTCTCGCTCTCTCTTGTTATCATCTCAGGCGGTCCCTGTCCCCGAAGCTCCGCTGGTAAGTCGTTCAGACAGGCTGCCATGGCGGCGTTGCTTTCTCCTTTTGGCATGTTGAGAGCTTCTAGCCACCCGCGCAACTGAGCTGCCGACTGAATCAGACATGTATGTTCTTGTCGTTCTCGCTGTGGATGGCGTCGTCGATGCGTGTGTTGCAGAAAAAAAATTCGGCTTTTTTTCGTTCTAGCTTGGTGTTTGGTTCAATCCCACTTCTGAGTTTTTAGGACTCCGGATTTCGCCAAACTGGGTGGATTCTGCTTTGAGGCGAATCCACATTCAAAAACACAATTTAGTTCGTTTATGCCGCACAAACAGTGAGTCCGCTCTATCGGCACTCTCTTAACGATGTATGTTCTCTATATCCCTATCGGTATCTCCCACCGAGTGTATCTGTGGTGCGGGAGATACCGACGCGCGATCTATCATTTTCAAATACAGAGTTGCTTATATGGCTACTTATATATCTAAACATACTGCTACAATATAACGATACTAGAAATTAATAACTGTTTCTTTTGCCCAGTGACCCTTTACAGGAGCTGACACTTAAGAATACCTTCTTTGCTGCTCTCTATGCGGCTACCTAGTTTAGTATACCTTGGGTAAGAGTATCCCCGTGACCGCCCAAAACATACATATGCCTTAAAAGTAACTGATTATTTATTCATTATGGTTTTATTTCTTAGTTTAAGGATGCTACTTGTTAAATATGGGGAACGGTGTGATTTTTTAAAATATGTGAAACCTCGAATCCCACAGGCCATCATCCACCATCCATGAAAAACGCAGTTGACAACAACAACAATTATGTAAAATTTAATTATTATTTGACTGTGGCAGCAACAGTCAACTAATGATGTTGCAAAAATTGATGGTGGCGATTGACAAATAAATAAATTTAATACGGAAGAATTTATTCAATGCTAAATTATTTTAATGAAGGTATGCCAAGAAGCTTGTGGATAGTTTTAAGTAAATTGCAATCCAAGTAAAATGTATTTTATAAGACTATATTTTATCTGTTTTAGAAGCGGTACGGAATTTTTTGTCTTCGTCATAGACCTACAATTCCATTTCAATTTACTTCAGATATAGATTTTTGTATGTAAACATCAGCTCTCCAGAAAGTTGCTATTCGACAAATATCAAAATTCGATAGCACAACAGATCGAAGTCTCCATGGAAAAAAAACGCAACAGCTCGATTAATTGGGTTGTGCTTAATTTAAGTGTGCAGCCTGAACGGGGCGATATGCATTTATCTGCAGATACATTCAGACCTGCCATTGCAAAACAAATAAAATATGTTTTAAGCTACATTTGATGATTTTTAAGTATTCGCATTCTTCTTTCGAAGGAATTATAGCATCTCTAACTAAATACTGAGCATATGCTATAGAAAATATTCCTGGCTCCTAGCCATTTGCTTTAGAACATCAGTTATTTTTGTCAGTCATTGTTTACATATTTGCAGTGAATTCCATTTTTTCGTTATGAATGACAATTTTTCAGAGTTGTATTTGAAAACCATCGGCTAAGTATCGCATAGAAACGTGCTGATTAGGAACATCAAAAATGCATGGTGGAACTCACTGAGAAATTTCTAAACGGCAAAACCCTACGGACCATCCCTGAAATGGATGGTGGATGGTCGTCTGTGGGAACAGGCTATAAAATTAAAAACATGAAGTCTTAAATAAATTTAATGGTAGGGCGCGTGGCCTTGACCATAGATTAGATCAGCTGCAGTCGTTCCAGCAGAGGGTGGCCAAAACGTACGCTTATAGTTTGACCACAGGCAGGGTGGGCGCGCGAAGTGGAAACACCGATACCTCACCCACTTGACAGCCGTCTATTTGTTTGCCTTGTTGTTTTATTTTCTTCTTTTTTCTTGCTGATATGACGTTTAGTGCTGGTGGTTCCTTGTTTGTTTAGATGTCCCGAGAAGTTGTCTCGAAAATGTTGTCTCGAAAATGTTGTCTACAATTGGCCCATTAATGTCAGGTAAATTTTTGAAATTGTGTAAAAACTGTGATCACATTATACAAATGTATCACTGCATTCACATTGTATTTTTGTATTCCTTTCTTATGGCTAGGGAACTAGGTTCCACTCATGCTGTATAAAAATGACAGCGACCCGGTTATCCGCAGATATCAGCGCTCGTGGGCGTCCCGGGAGAGATCTGGAACGGCGAAGTTAGGTCGGCAGTTGTCCAGATAGGCCATAAAGACTGATCCCGGTAGGAAGCCGTTGGAATCCCGAAGAAGAGCCGATGAAAAAGTACTGGCACAGAAAGTACCGTTACGGCCGGCCTATATAAGGATGATGGTACCTGCATAAATAAAGCCATCGAGACACATTCGCGTGAAGTATTGAATCGGACAGTGAACCAAAAAGTAAACAGAGAAACAGGACCTTGCCTGGCCAACGGTAGTGAGTGTGTGGTATATCTATGGGCACAGTAGCCGACTGACAGTGAGAAAAGGGTACTGCGAACTTTTGAGTGCTGGTTTTAGGGAGCGGATCAGAGATGAGATCATTTGTGCCCGGATCAATAGTGACGACGCTGCTACGCCTGGAGGTAGCCCTGAGATCAACGAATTCCGTTATAAGCATAAGGAATAACGATTATAACCATAGCCATAATACGAAGCCTAAGATACGAATAAAAACTTTCGCCTGCCTCGTTATTTGACATTGACGCCATACTACTAATTTGTGGAATGAAAACCACATACCTCTGAGCATGTCCAGCTACATTAGGCGGCCGAAAAAGGTTCGTTAAATGAATTGAAATGCATCTAAGCCATTGTTCGGCACGCATACTCGCAAGTGCGTTCGTGCATGTAGGAAAAGCTTATTTGAGCTTATTTTTTTGTTGAAATATACAAATCGATCAGATTTAAAGAATTTCGATATTATTTTTTGTTGAAACAACTAGCTTTTTCATTCGATAACTCTATCCACCGGAACATCTGTATCAGAGCAGAATTGATGGAATAATTCCTGGGCAGTATTATGGGATGTCATGCTTCAAAATCCAGCGCTGAGTTTTTAAGGCGTCTAACTCAAAGCAAACCACAATCATCAAAAAATGGAGAAAGCGAAGCGATTGGGCTTGAAGCTTTGATGTCTTTTCGGGATTCCAGGGCTCTTATTTCATTCAATAGACGAGATTGCTGAATAAATTTGAATACGTAAGCAAAAATTCGCTGCATTTTGGGGATGGAATTCACAAATTTCGATTCTTCAACCAAACATCTCGAAGCGCAGTTGTTAATTAGTGTTGATTTCCGTGCCTCCAAAACCGGCTCTGGAAGAATTAATTAGTTGTAATTAGTTAGTCGTAATTAGTTGTGCGTGAGACAACTGGGAGACTTTCCTCCCAATTAAGCTTTTCTTTTAACAACTGCTGGAGAAATATTTTTGCCCTTGTAATTACTGGCCCTATAAGTCCGAGTGGATCATAAAATCGTGCATTGGTTGACAATATGGGACAAAATGCAAACAACTGTTCATCCGAAGTGGGATTTCATGCCGAATCTAGAGTCTTGGCTACATCGCTGCCATCAGTGAATTTTACAAATGTTTCCCTATCTTCACTGGGTGTTCGATTGAGTAAAGATACATCGTTGGAGCACCATTTCTTGATCTTGAAATTTTCTTTGGCTAAGAGTCCTGACACCTGGCGAATAATTTAAAGAACTTCATTTGGAGTGTCTCCCCCGGCTAGCAAATAATCCGCGTAAAAATCATGCCATAAAAGTTTGCATCAAATTCAATATGCAGCACGCTCGTCGGCTGCTAATTGGTGGATGGAACGGACGGCTAGAAATGATGCTGATTTCGCATCAGCGCATAAGATCTCATACAACAAACTGGCTCCAATAAGCCCATAGATACGCTGAGATTTGTGAGTCAGCAAGACTGATATTGGATGGCATTTTCCATTTTGATGTATCGAAAGAAGAAGCGGGCTGGTCTCCTGTGATGCGTGGAGCAACAAGATCTGTGAGACTCGTGTAGTAATCTGAAGTCCTGGATCGAATGACCAAATTGACTGAACCTTCTGTATAAAATGCGGATTCAGCACCAATATTGGATACTGATTCCGAACCTTTGGCTCGTTTCAGCTAAAGCTTCTGAGCAAAACGAGAGGTTATTAAGTTAATCTGAGCCAGAATCCGAAAGAGCTCGGCATGGAAGAAGATCACCAAATCGACTCTTAATCATTATGACTGTCGTGACGAGAACCACCACGTCTGAACTAAGATTCTGAGCAGGAGGTGAGAAAGGTAATGAACCGGCAACAAGAGAATTCTGAAGATTGGCGTCTGAGCGTGTGTCGGTCTGAATTGCTGACGTAGTAGCGTTCGTAGGTTCCGTAGTAACTGACTTTGCCACAGACTTTAGCGCTCTCTTGTGAGAATGCACCTTGCCCGATAATGTATATAGCTCACTTTTAAACATCTCATGCTTTATTATTGAAACGAGTGCTTAAAATGTCTAAAGCGATATCATAATGGCTTTCCATTACTTCCAAAGAGCGAACAGCTTCCAGGGCAGGTCAATTTAAACATGAGCGCAGGTATTGAAACTTCTCAGTCTTGGATAAAATGGCCTTCTTACCTATAATTGTCCTAAACGTCGTGTAGAAGTTTTCCCACTTAGTATAGCTTCCACGGAAAATATGAAGTTTTATGTCAGGAATATGATATCGATGTCGGAGGCAGTAACGTTAGACTCAGGATGTATCGTTAAGTGATGCGGCATGTTCCCGATAGCCCTACGGAGTCCTGAGCGAATACGAACTTCTATTTCCATAACCAAGTCATCAAATTTGTTTCTAAAGTCGCTGCCATCGAGTTCTTCTAAATTAGAACGAGTCACATTTAATGAATCCGACATTTTTTCCAAGTATTTTAAATGAACAGTTAGAGCATCTTCATTGTTTGGGTTGCTTTCATTCCCCGCAATAAGATTAATAATAATAATACTAACAGTTGGGGACAAAAGGTCTGTGCTCCCACTGCATCAAGCGGTAACTGATTTCAGATCTAGCAGACGCAACTGCCGTGGGCTTAGCGCAGCCGTGTGAATGCATAGATACAAAATAAGAGAGAGCATGATACTGAGAGACAGAGAGTAAGAGAGGAAGAGTATGGAAATAGGAAAGTAAAAATAGAAATAAAAATACAAAACTGAGAGAACTACACTCGGGCCGAAACTTTTTACATAACTGCGGCCAAATAAACAGTATTTTATAGATACATTTTTTTTAAAACACGACAACAACACGACATTTCCGATGTGGCCCAAAATTACTTTATCAGACAGATATGGGGACCTTAATTTTTCTTAAGAATTATAGTTATTTTTTAAGTTTTTTGTTTAAAGAATTTTCTGAAATGATTTTTGTGATGATTTTTCAGAAGTAGTACTTCTTTTTTCATATAACTTAAGTATCTTATGTTTGCTGCCATTGAACTTTGCAATTCTAAAAAGCTAACAAATGAATCTTAAAATCCGACCCAAACACTCTGTAGCTGCAGTATACCGGAAATTATACTGGAAATTATAAAGGTTTCAAAATCAAATTTGAAAATGTTTTGCGGTGTTTTACACGAAATTTTGGCTTTAAAAACTCAGGAAAAGTAGAAACAAAATATTTTTTGGTTTTAAATAGTCACGTTAATTGTGCGTTTAAATTATTTTTTTTCGAATCGATGGATAAGCGGCTTAGTTGCAGCCGTATGACTAAACCTATGCCGAATTTTGTCGTTAAATTCCTTTCGTTATACCGCAAAAAATGATCTACTTTAAATTTGAAAGCTTACTAATTTCGGGATGAAAAACTGAAGCTACAAGGTATTTGGTTCAGATGTATAGCTTCATTTGCCAGCTTTTAATTATTGCAAAGTTCAATACAATCAAATGTAAGATAGTAAGGTAAAGTGAAAAAAGCAACAAATTCTTTAAAATAACTATACCATAAAAAACGAGGGGGAACGTTGTGAGACGCAGCAAAGGCGCGGCTCTACTTTATTACCCGTACTCAGTCAGTATATAAGTTAACACTCCCCACCAGCTGCAGGGTATCGGCAGAATTCCGAAACGGAAGAATGCTGATGCCGCACTCGAGGAGTGGGGGCAGCGACTACATTGTCGCACGAGGTTCTGCTTAGGAGCCGTTGGCCTGCACTCGAGTGGTCAGCGGATCATATTTCGCTGCTGATAAACATCCGCTGTGGAGCTGATGGTCTGCACGAGGCGCTGACGGTGCAGAACGTCGGCCCGCTGACCAAGCAGCGCTGCCGCGAGGGTGGGCAGTTTTAAGTAAAATTGTATTTCTGTATCTTTAGATTTAATCAGATTCATTCTCACTTTGAACCGCGCTAGTCGAGCCGGATAATAAACTATTAAAACCTTCACCCGCGAGTTTCAATGCCGTTGGCCGAGCCACGGTACCAATAGTCGGGACTTGTGATTATTTAATTGGCGCCCAACGGGTCTAAGAACCCATAGTAAACGGTCGTGTGAAAAGCCACCGTGAAAGAAAAACTAGTGGCAGACATAGCAAACCGAAGCTGCGCCCGCTGCCACCATCAGCGACAGCCACAAAGACAAATAAAGAAAAGAGAAGGGGCTGTAGGGAAATCCCTCGCTCCCATCAGTGATCTACAAAAGAAAAATAGGATGAAGGGCCCTCCCTCGCCTAGGAAAATAAAATACAACAAACAACATACAAAAAAACAACAAGCAAGACACTACCAGCTAATTATATTAGATAAAGTGAATAGAGAGGAGAACAGAGTGATCTGCAAAAGAACAGCCGAACAACAACGAAGCTCCACCCCATCCCCGCTCAACCGGAGTCAACGTTAATACAGTAATTTAAAAAAACATGTAAGTGAATTACTCATCGATTACAGTTGTATGTCAGCTTAGATTAATGTCAGCTTTATTAGAAGCGAAGAATTATTTAAATTATAAGAAAGAGAATATTATAAAGGGAAGTAATTAAGGAAAACAAAATATAATAATAAATAAAATAAAGTGAGATATTCCTTGGTCTGTACGAAACAGAAGAATCTTATAGGAAGATAAATAACTGGGGTGGTGCTGTCAAATCAGATCGCACCTCATGAGCTATAGGGAAGTCAGAGAAGATAGTGACGATAGCCTAAGTTCCCTGGTAGAAGGCCTCCAGTTGGACAGACGGCCACCATACACAGAAACAGACAACATGAACCCGGAACAGTTCGGACAGGCACTACAGGCCGCCTTGGCAAGCCAGGTCGCGTTATTTCAGGACGAAATGAACCGGTTGCGAGCGGAGCTACGGGCCGAAATTGGCCAATCCCAAGCACAATCTGTGCCCCAAGCAAAAGTATTGAAAGATGTAGAAGTTGTTCCCGGGGTCGTATGCGACTTCCAGCTAGACATGGTCAAATCACTCCCAGATTTCGAAGGGAAACAGGTAGATTATGTGGCTTGGCGCCAGGCAGCGCTGGCGGCATTCCAGCCTTTCACGAAATACGAAGGAAGTGACAAACACTTCATGGCCACAGGCATAATAAGGAACAAAGTGAAAGGGGCTGCAAATAACGTTTTGTCGTCTTTCAACACAGTCCTTAATTTCAAAGCCATTATTAACAGGCTAGACTGTTCATATTCTGACAAAACGCCGATAGGTGTAATGCAGCAAAAGCTGATGACCATGCGGCAGGGCAGCCTCTCCTTGACAGAGTACTACGATGAGATCGGAAAACAGCTTGCGCTCATCACAAATAAGAACGTAATGGTACACACTGCAGCGGCAGCAAGTGTACTTAATGGGAGAACCAGGGACGACGCCTTAGAGGTTTTCATCTCAGGCCTGAGAAGGCCTCTAAAGGCAGCTGTCTTCCCGGCAAGACCAGCAGACTTGGAGACGGCCCTGGCCCTTGCCCAATCGGCTGAGTCCAGCGAAGACCGCAGCGCTTGGGCTGCAAATTATGCCAGGGTCATGGAGGAGAAATCCTACCATACGAATGAGCGCAGGCACCAAGCGCCACAACAGAGTAATGGCAGGCAAAATAGGCCCCAAGACCACGCCTCTTACAAAAGCCCTCACTATGTTAGGAGTCAGGGTACGCCCAACGCCCAACAGGGCAATTCATACCGTCAGCCCCATCTCAGGGCCAGACTCATGAGCCGATGGAGGTAGACCCTTCATCCTCTAAATTGAGACAGCCCTCGGCGTACCAGAAACCGTTTGGTTCTAGCAAACGCGATAACACCTTCGGGAAAAAGCCGAATGCGTCGGAACGCACTTCAGGCAGCTGGCGACAAAGGGTGGAGCACATGGCTACCGCTAGCGATCGTTCTCCATCGGCATACAACGAGGCCGCTACCGAAGCAGTCGCCGAAATTGAGGCCGACGCCAAAATCGACTACGAGAGCGATTCGGTTAATTTTTTAGGGGAAGATCCCTGCTGCCATTTATATGGCGAAAAGTAGCAGTGGTCACTCGTAAATTTCTCATCGACACGGGTTCATCAAAGAACTACATCAAGCCACTCGAAGGGCTTTCCGGTGCTACCCATGTCAAAACACCTTTCTCCGTTTTCTCGATCAACGGCTCTAACAGATCACAGAAAAGTGTCCCTTGTCATTTTTCGGCAAAATCACGCCGTTTTTTCTCCTGAGAACCCTAACGACTTTCGACGGCATTATTGACCTTGACCTGCTAACGCAGGTGGGAGCTACATTGTCTCTAGAAAAAGGAACACTTACAGTCGGTAACACTACCGAAACAATCAGGTTTCACCAATGCACAGACGTCAACCATACTAACGTTATTGACGTCGACGCACCTCCAGCCATAAAGGCAAACTTCATGCAGATGCTGAAGAGGAGAAACAAGGCTTTCGCTGACCCTAACGTGTCACTACCTTTTAACACTTCGGTCGTGACCACCATTCGCACGGTGGACGACGAACCAGTTTACTCCAAGCTCTACCCCTATCCTATGGGTGTAGCCGATTTTGTAGAATCCGAGGTTAACAGCCTCTTAAAAGACAACATCATCCAAAAATCGAGATCGCCTTATAACAATCCTATATGGGTCGTTAACAAAAAAGGCATTGATGAAAAGGGCAATAAAAACAAACGTCTCGTAATGGACTTTCGGAAGCTCAATCAGAAGACAGTGCCCGATAAATATCCCATGCCTAGCATCGGAATGATCCTGGCAAACCTGGGTACTGCCAAGTACTTCACAACTTTTGACCTGAAATCCGGTTACCACCAAATAACTTTGGCGGAACGCGACAGGGAAAAAACTTCCCTTTCCGTAAATGGAGGGAAGTATGAGTTTTGCCGACTGCTCTTTGGGCTAAGAAATGCTGGTAGCATTTTCCAGAGGGCAATCGATGATGTTTTGCGCGAACAGATCGGTAAAACATGTTACGTCTATGTTGATGACGTAATTATATTTTCCAAGTCTCAGGACGACTACGTTAAACACGTCGACTGGGTACTGAAAAGCCTCTATGAAGCTAACATGAGAGTAGCTCAAGAGAAGTCGCAGTTCTTTAAGACGAGCGTAGAATACCTCGGCTTTATCGTAACTAGCGAAGGCACAAGGACTGACCCTGAGAAAGTGAAAGCTATCCAGGAGTACGTCGAGCCAACGACGCTGTTCGGCCTAAGATCGTTCCTAGGCCTAGCAAGCTATTACAGATGCTTCGTGAAAGATTTCGCGGCGATCGCCCGACCGCTTTCGAGCATCCTAAAAGGAGAAAACGGTTCCATTAGCAAATATAAGTCTAAAAAAACCCCCATCTCATTCAATGAGGCGCAGAGACACGCCTTTCAGAAACTGAGGGACATTCTGGCGTCAGAAAACGTAATGCTGATGTATCCAGACTATAAAAAGCCGTTCGACTTGACAACCTACGCGTCCGCATACGGCATTGGAGCAGTCCTCTCACAAGGGGGGCGCCCAATAACGATGATCTCCAGGACCCTCAAAGACAGTGAGCTAAACTACGCTACTAACGAGCGCGAGCTTTTGGCAATTGTATGGGACTTGGGGAAGCTGCGCCATTACATTTATGGCGACAGGGACATAAACGTGTTCACGGACCACCAGCCACTCACATTCGCGGTTTCTGAGGGAAACCCCAATGCGAAAATCAAACGTTGGAAGGCACGCATCGACGAGATCGGTGCCAAGCTCTTCTACAAACCCGGTAAAGAAAACTTCGTCGCAGACGCATTGTCGAGACAGAATATTTGTGCGCTAGAAGGTAGCGTATCGCGGTCAGATGCTGCGACAATTCATAGCGTAGTGTCAATGACCTACACGGTAGAGTCACAGATAAGCCTGTCAATTGCTTCAGGAATCAGATCATCATAGAGCAAGCACAGTTTCCACTAAAACAGATTTTTGTTCTCTTTGGAGAAAAGACACGCTATGTAATTCACTTTCCAGACAAAAACGATCTCGTGGAGACCGTCAAGTCTATAGTAAACCCCCAGGTCGTAAACGCGATCCATTGTGAGCTCCCAATCCTAGCCTGCATACAGCATGAGCTAGTAAAGTCCTTTCCGTCGACTACGTTCTGGCATTGCAAAAATCTTGTCGCCGACGTTTTCGATAAGAATGAGAGAAAAGAAATAGTCACCATTGAACACAATCGGGCCCACAGAGCCGCCCAAAAAAACGTCAAGCAAATCATGACGGACTATTACTTCCCAAAAATGACTAAGCTCGCAAACGAGGTCGTCATAAATTGCAAGGTATGCTCCAAAGCGAAATACGATAGGCATCCCAAGAAACAGGAGCTGGGGCCGACACCGGTCCCCTCGTTCACGGGAGAGATGCTTCATGTAGATATATTCTCTACAGAAAAAAAGTATTTCCTAACCTGCGTGGACAAATTCTCGAAATTTGCCATTGTGCAACCGATAGCTTCCCGCACTTTATCAGACATCAAGACTCCACTACTGCAGCTCTTGAACATCTTCCCAAACACGAAACAAATATATTGCGACAATGAACCGTCGATGAGTTCAGAAACCATCAGGTCACTCCTCCGAAACAACTTCGGAGCACTCATTGTCAATGCTCCGCCCCTCCACTGTACCTCAAATGGTCAAGTGGAGAGATTCCATAGCACTCTTGTAGAAATTGCAAGGTGCCTCAAAATGGATAGGGGAATTACCGACACAGTCGAACTCTTCCTTCAAGCGACTGCGGAGTACAATAGATCAGTGCATTCGGTCGCCAACAAAAGACCCATTGACATTCTCCACGCTGTAGCGGCGGATACAAACAAGGAAATTCAAAACAGAGTGCAAAGGGCTCAGATCGTGCAAAACAATCGGGTCAACCTGGCACGCCAAAACAGAACTTTCAGAGTGGGCGAGAAGGTGTTAGTTAAGTCCAACAGACGCCTCGGGAATAAGTTGACCCCTTTATTTGTAGAGGAAACAGTAGAAGCGGACTTGGGGACAACGGTCCTAATTAGAGGGAGGGTGGTCCATAAGGACAACCTTAGGTAACTACACCGACTAGGTTTAGAAACACACCTTGGTGGCGGTATTTTTTTAGGTTTTCTTTTTATATTTTTTCACGTATTTTTATCCACAGGATTGTCTGGGTACTTCATCTCCTTACAATAGTATCGGCGCGCGTCACCGATTACTCGTCACCGCGTCACCGATTACTCCCGCTTGACTACGTCAAGCACACGGCAAACTTGACCGAATACGGTCGCCTTGCTGACGAAACTGCAAAAATTACAGAACTTTTCCCAAGATCCCACATGAGACAGCTACTAGAGGCCGACTGCAACCACATTAGAGACATGTTGTCCGATATCGGTGTTCACCACCGACTGGCTAGGAGCCTAGACTTTCTAGGGACAGCCCTTAAGGTCGTGGCCGGGACACCAGATGCGTCCGATTTAGAAAACATCAAGTTCACTGAAGCTCAGCTAGTGCAAGCAAGCAATAGACAAATTTTGATTAACACAAAAGTTCAAAATCAGTTAAATTACCTCACTAGCACCGTAAATAAGATCCTCAGTATAGGAAAAAAGGAAATTATAAATTCAGAGCACCTTTATGAGACATTATTAGCCAGAAATAGAATTCTTATAACAGAGTTAGGAAACCTTATGCTCACCATCACCCTGGCGAAGGCCAATATAGTGAGCCCATCCATTTTAGACCATGATGACATAGAATCTGTTCTCGCTGACCAATTCACAGGGCTCACGATATCAAATTTGTTAGAAGTATCCAGGATAAAAATTCTTCAATCTATTAATGTAATTCATTTCATAATTGAGTATCCTAGAGTTAGTTTAGCTTGTAAGAAGGTCACTGTATTCCCGGTTGAGCACAACGGAGAGATACTACAATTGGCAGACAACATCGTTGCTGAATGCGGCAACCAGGTGTGGGCGCTCACAGCTTGCGTCTCCACAACCATGACCACCTTCTGCAAGAAGGAGCTGAGGGGATCCTGCGCGCAGGGACTACACTCTGGCAGCACCGCTCATTGCCTCTCTCAACCAAGCCACCTTGAGCCCATCACCCTCGTTGATGACGGAATGGTCATCATAAATAACAGGCCAGCCACGATCAGCTGTGACTCGGACGCGTTGATGACAACCTCCGGGACGCAGGTCACCTTCAACGACTTCGCGATTATCAACGGCTCTAGATTTCGGAATCGCAACAACATCCAACAGCGACTTCCGGGCATAGCGTCGGTGCCTGCCCTGAACATCACAGGCCACCAGACGGTTCTCAGCCTACCCTTCCTGCACCAGCTCAGCGAAGAGAACCTAAACTACATCAAAGAGGTCGAGCAGGCCACCATGGGCCAACTCAATTCAGCCCTTGCCTTCGGGCTCGGCATAGCTCTATGCGGGGCGATTGGGGGCATCGTATTCCTCAGGGTGCATCTTGGAAGGAGGAAAGACGAGAGACGGATCAACGAGATAATCGAGAAGTTGCGAGCGACGAGGACGACCGCTCTTTGAGAGGGGGAGTAGTTAACACTCCCCACCAGCTGCAGGGTATCGGCAGAATTCCGAAACGGAAGAATGCTGATGCCGCACTCGAGGAGTGGGGGCAGCGACTACATTGTCGCACGAGGTTCTGCTTAGGAGCCGTTGGCCTGCACTCGAGTGGTCAGCGGATCATATTTCGCTGCTGATAAACATCCGCTGTGGAGCTGATGGTCTGCACCAGGCGCTGACGGTGCAGAACGTCGGCTCGCTGCCCAAGCAGCGCTGCCGCGAGGGTGGGCAGTTTTAAGTAAAATTGTATTTCTGTATCTTTAGATTTAATCAGATTCATTCTCACTTTGAACCGCGCTAGTCGAGCCGGATAATAAACTATTAAAACCTTCACCCGCGAGTTTCAATGCCGTTGGCCGAGCCACGGTACCAATAGTCGGGACTTGTGATTATTTAATTTATACATACATATGTATATGAGCATACGATTTATGCAATTTATTAAATGTTCGCAAAAGGGACGAATTAAATTTTGGGTAAAAATTTTATTTCAAAAAACGAAGTCAAACCATTTTTGGAATGTTTATGTTTTCAATTTCGATTTCCAGGAAATCAAGTCTGCCACGAATGCATTCTATAGCTCTATTTTTTCCATCTTTCCCATGCATGTTCCTTTAGTTACCCCCTCCAGAAATCTTTTTGGTCCTATCTGGTTCATCCCTAGATTAATAAATCTGAAGAATTTAAAGTCCCGTATGTACAAGAAGTTTAAAAAATCCGGTTTGCAATCAGACTTTTCAATGCAAGCTTAACTTTAAACGTGACCCTAAACAATTCTTCAGGTTTGTTAATTCTAAACGTAAATCTTCCCGATTTCCTTCTTCTTTACACTTAAATGGTAGTTATGCTGATAAGGATTGTGATATTGCTGATCTGTTCGCTTCCTTCTTCCAACGTTGCTACTCTGTCCCTTCCATTAACTTTCCCTCTATCCTAGCCTCATCGAACGACTTTAGTAGTAGTTACTCTTATCCTATCCCTATAAATAGTTCTAACTGTATCCTTCCCCCCTTCATCGACTATGATGGTCCCCTAACAAATTTAAAATCGGGCAAGTTTTCGTTCTCCACTGGGCCAGACTCGGTTCCGAGTGCTGTTCTAAAACTTTGTGCTGAATCTCTTTGTGTGCCTCTCCTAAAACTTTTCAACTTGTCTCTCAAGACTGGTGACTTTCCCACCGTCTGGAAAGAATCGTATATAGTACCCTTTCATAAGAAGGGATCTAAATCTGATGTCTCTAACTACCGCTGTATTTCCAATTTATCTGCCATTCCTAAACTCTTTGAAAAAATCATCACTTCTCAGCTGCAGCATTTTTGTAGTTCTGTATTCTCTGAATCTCAGCATGGTTTCATGGTTTCGCTCAGTTTCCACTAATCTCCTTGAATTTTCCACCTTCGTAACTTCGGGTTTTGCTAAACAGTGTCAAACTGATGTCGTTTATACTGACTTTAGTAAAGCCTTCGACTCTGTCAATCATAATCTATTTATTCATAAACTGTCTCTTCTAGGGTTTCCGACTAAGCTTCTATTCGGGACTAATTCTTACCTTTGTAACCGTTCTCAACGTGTCTGCTTTAACTCCTCTCTCTCTCTAAACCTGTTATTGTCTCATCGGGGGTTCCTCAAGGTAGCTACTGGGTCCCTTGCTATTTAACCTATTTATTAACGATCTTCCACAAATGTTATCTCATTCCCGTGTCCTAATGTATGCTGATGACGTTAAGCTATGTTTTTCCTACAGTGACCCCTTGTCCCCACTATCTTTGCAATCTGATCTTGATGCCCTTAACAACTGATGCCTAATCAACATTCTACCTCTTAACATTTCTAAATGCTATATAATGACTTTTCACCGCAATTCGTCCGATTCTCTTTGTAGTAGTCTGACGCGTTTTTGTTTGCGCTCCGCTAACTTTTTGCCTATTTTTGCTTAAACCGCCGGTTTTTTACGAAAATAATAATAATAATAAATTCATAAACTAACAGCCTTATCATTCTATTTCCTGATCGCGAGTGCATGCCTGCTTTGGTGTAAAAACTTAATTTAATTATTTTTTTGCATCGCCTAACAGTGTGTCCTTGTTTGTGCTTTTGTAAGTACACACAGTGTCATATTTGTTCTTCTATTTAGCCGCTCTCTCTATTACCCACACTCAAATAACTGTTCTTCCTCTCTCGCTCTTGATATTTTCCGTACAGTAGCGCTCTCTCTCTCTCAATTGTAGCTACTATAACCGCTCTCGTTTTCACTTATTCCTCTTTTGGCGCTTATCTGGCACACTGGTCTGATACCAATTTTTTTTGAAGGAAAAATTAAGTAAATTTTAAAATGGAATTCTCCGTTGTCTGCGACAAAAAAACATGCAAGAAGCAGATCACCCATGACCAGCCGAGTATCCCCTGCTGGCTCTGCGATAGCGTCGTGCACGCTAAATGCGCCGGGTTGACCGGTCTCGTGGGTGATGCCATCGCGAAAAGGAATGGCCTGCACTACAGCTGTGAGGCATGCCGTCCGGTTGAGAGGGAGATGGCAGCGTTTATGAGGCAGACCCGGAAGGGCTTTAGGGAGCTGACCGTGGGCTTCAAAGAGCAGTACGATCGGCTCCTAGCCATGGAGTCTCAGTTTAGTGGCCTCAAACTACTGACTGAGTCTCCTAGGCGCAAAAAGGTCACTCTGCGGGATCTGCATATGCCAGCTGCCCCTCGGCCGGCCGATGCTGACAAGCTGACTCCGACCACTCCAGCAGCAGTGCAGCAGTTGATTTCGTTTGCCACTCCGAAGGCAACGACAGCTGCTGGCGATGGAAATTCGGTAGCCGAATTTATCGCGTCGGAGGGCATGCAGCCAAAGTCGTCTGTAGCGTCCGTGTCCGTAATGTCCGCAAACTCATTAGCGGTCCCCTCAATTCCGACCCCACCAGTTAATATACGTCCCGGACCACCGGGTATTACCATCACAGGTGATAGGCCTGTGGTGCCAAGATTGGTGGGGATCCCACCAAAGAGACAAGTTTTTGTCTCGCGGCTTGCCCCTGATTCCTCAATTAATGATGTGACGGCTTATATCCGAAGCAAAATAAAAGCCGCTGATTTTAAGGTGGAAAAATTTAACTTTTCTTACGGCAGGGAGATATCTTCCTTTAAAATAAGTGTCTCTCAAACTCATTTTGACACCATCTGTTCTGCCAAATTTTGGCCGGAGCATTTGGTGGTGAAGGAGTTTAAGGCCAAAAAGAAGACTAGGCCCCCAATAACTCTGCCAACAAATCAGACCAGTGCTCCTTCGTCGTCTTCGTCGTCTTCCCGCTCTACCTCCCGTCCAAAAAACTAACTAACTCTCTTTTGGTGACATATCAGAATGTTCGAGGCTTGCGTAGTAAGCTCAGCATTCTTTTCCAGGATAGTGTCGCATTTGCATCCCACGTTATTGTGTTTACCGAGACCTGGCTAAAGCAGGACATTCTTAGTTCCGAAGTTTTGGCAGGTCGGTACACAACTTATAGAAAGGATTGCTCGTCTCGACGTGCAGGTGGGGTTCTGATTGCTGTGGACTCAAACTTCACGTCGGAACTTTTCACAGTCCAGATCCAGCAGGAACTGGAATTTCTGTGTGTAAGACTGATTCTTCCCGCTTTCTCAATTTTCATAACTTGTTCGTATATTCCACCGTCTTCGGATATCGCAATTTACGAGCAGCATTTGTCCGCCTTAACCGCTATTTCTTCCTCGCTATCTGACAAAGATCACATGATAGTTCTTGGTGACTTCAACTTACCAGGAATTGTTTGGTCTTCGGCAAATGAGTCAAATAGTCTGGTGCCCATGGCACGTCATGACTTTGTTGACGGCTTGATTGACCTGTCTCTGTCTCAAGTTAACCATGTTAAAAATTCCTTGGGTCGATTTCTTGATCTGTGCTTTGTAACGGATCCGACCTTAGCGTTGTTAACTCGAGTCCCCCCGCTCACTATACCTGAAGATGCCTACCATCCTACTTTCGAAGTGTCGTTCGACCTCGGACGAACTGTATTGGATCGGTCGGGTAGACCACCCCAAAGTGTCCGCTGCTTCCGGAAAGCCGAGTTCACGAAGCTTAATAATCTCATTAGGGATTTTGATTGGTCCGCTTTATATTTGTGCAATAATGTTGCGACAGGCACAAACATTTTCTATGATGCACTGGACTCACTTTTTGTCTCTTGTGTCCCACTTTCCTGTCCGATTAGATCAAGAAAACCCCCTTGGATTACCAAGGAGTTATCCCATCTAAAAAACTTAAAATCAAGACTGTATAAAAAATTTCAAGAAATTGGCTCTCCTTCTTCTCTTGCTCATTATGTCATAGCTCGGTCAAACTTCTCAGTTCTTAACGCTCAATGCTATCAGAATTACCTATTTCGATGCAGGATACGTTTTTCTAAGGACCCCAAACAGTTCTACAGCTTCGTAAACAGTAAGCGTAGAACGTCCGCACACCCATCCTCGCTGTCCTTCCGTAATACGTCGGCAGATAATGATCAGGCAATTGCCGATCTTTTTGCCCGTTTTTTCCAAACTACCTATTCGCAAGACGTTTACTCTGGTCAGCCGTATCCATACGGTTTACTGAGGTCGAACGGCATTTTCAGTCCTTTGCTAAATGAAAGCTCGTTGCTTCATGATCTACGAACAGTAAAGCCGGTGTTCTCACCGGGTCCGGACGGAGTTCCCGGCTGTGTACTCAGGTACTGTGCCGAGTCTCTGTGTGGGCCGTTGCTTAAACTATTCAACCTATCCATAAATTCTTCATGCTTTCCCCCGATATGGAAGGAGTCCTATATAATTCCTCTCCATAAGAAAGGTAGCAAGTCTGATGCAATGAACTATAGAGGTATATCTAAGTTATCCGCTATTCCTAAAGTGTTTGAGAAAATTTTAACTCCGCACCTGCAGCATCTATGCAGATCACTTATATCTCCATCTCAACATGGATTTATAAGGCGGAGATCAACCACAACAAATTTATTGGAGTTTACCTCCTTTATAATAAAAGGCTTTCAAGGTAATCTGCAGACGGATGTTGTTTACACCGATTTTAGTAAAGCGTTCGACTCTGTAAACCATTCCCTCCTAGCACAAAAGCTCGACCTTCTAGGGTTCCCGCCCAATCTCCTGAGATGGATCTCTAGCTACCTTTGTTCTAGGTCTCAAAGAGTCCTTTTCAAAAACTCCCTGTCCTCACCAGTTATGGTGACTTCGGGTGTACCACAGGGCAGCCATCTAGGCCCCTTACTCTTTACACTCTTTATAAATGACCTGCCTTCTGTATTAACATACTCTCGAGTACTTATGTATGCGGATGATGTTAAGCTCTGTGTCCAGTATAAGGACATTTCTTTTCAATCCAGGTTGCAATCCGATCTCGATAGATTTCAGTCTTGGTGTTGTGCAAATTTATTAAACCTTAATGCTTCAAAATGTAAAGTAATGACTTTCCATCGCTCCAGCGCCTTTCTGGTTCCTTACACCCTTTGTGGTGGTTCTCTTGAGAGAATTACCCGGGTTGATGATCTTGGTGTTCTATTAGATCCCAAGTTAAGGTTTTCAGAACACATTTCTACCATGGTGAACAAGGCCATGGCCGTGCTTGGGTTTATAAAGAGGTGGTCAAAGGAATTTGACGACCCCTATATAACAAAGACTCTCTACACCTCTCTGGTTCGTCCGATTTTAGAATACGGCTCTTGTGTATGGTGCCCTCAGTACAACGTACACCAGGACCGTATAGAATCAGTTCAGAAAAACTTTTTACTTTTTGCTCTTCGAGGCCTCGGCTGGGATGCAGGTGTGAGACTGCCGTCCTACTCTAATAGATTGCTCCTAATAAACCTTCCAACCTTAGCTAATCGTAGGAAAATGCTTGGAGTGATTTTTGTGCACAACTTGATCAAGGGTGACATAGATAGCCCTGACCTGTTGAGCCGCATAAACTTCACGATTCCTATTAGAAGCACTAGGAACTATACACCCTTGTTTCTTCCACTTTGTAGGTCGAATTACTCCTTGCATGAACCATTTAGGGTCCTATGCTCGGATTATAATTCCCTCTATCATATTGTATCTACCACTAACTCCCTTCCTAGTCTTAAATTACAGATACTCTTATATCTTTCCCGTAACTAGTAATTACTTCGCTTCTTTAGTTAGATTTGTTCTACTTTTCCTCGAACATTAGTCTAACACCTATCCTTCCTGCATGTCCGCGATCGGTTCGGTATACGAGTCGCGCGTTATGCGGCAGCGCCCCTCGGTCGGTTGGGCGGGAGGTGGGCTGCGTTCTTTCCTGGGATCCGCGCGTAACAGCCATCGGCTGGTGTCGCTTGGGCCACTTGATGGTGCAGTCATTGCACATCAACGTCCTAAAGAATAAGCCATAGCTTTTCGACTACTCTATCAATAACTCTATCCTTCAACGCCTTTTCAAAGTTAACGACTTGGGCATTACCTTTGTACCTAATCTATGTTTCAACTCTCATATCTCCACTATCTCTAACAAAGCCAAAGGAGTCCTTTGATTTGTCAAAAGATGGTCTAAGGAATTTACAGACCCGTATACTACAAAACTTCTGTATGTTTCTCTGGTCCGGCCTATCTTGGAATGTGGTTCTTGTGGCTGGTCTCCTCACTACCAAAAATTTCAGGATATGCTCGAATCAGTACAAAAATAGTTCCTCCTCTTTGCTCTCTGCAGACTTAATTGGGACCCTTCGAACCATCTCCCTTCTTATGAAAATAGGTTGTCAAGGAGCTCTCTTCCTCCATAAGCTTCACTCTGGTGAGGTCGAATCGACTGCCCTCATCAACCTTATTAGTATTGCTGTTCCTTTCCGCCCGACTAGGCATTACTTTCCTCTTCATCTCCAACTCAGTCTTTCTAACTACTCGGATTATGAATCTTTCCGTAGCCTTTGCCGTAACTATAACCAATTTTTCCATCTGTTTTCCTTTGATACTAGTTCTAATATGGTCAAAATTATCTTAATCAATAACTTTATTTAATTTAATTAGCTTCAATTTGGAAATATTCGGCTACCGGCTCCTCTCTTACCTAAATTTGGCTGTTGGTGGGATCTTATCGGCTACTGAGCCGATAATCAGATCCACCGGGTCTGAGTATTGGCTTTGGCCCTTTAGTTTAATTGTTTGATATGTAATTTTACCCTTATAGTTTAAGAAGGATTATTAAACTTTAAACAAAAATAAACAATAAACAATATGCTTTTTACATCTGCTTCTACATTTGTACATATATATGTATAACTACATATTCGAGACGTGGAAGTGTTTGCGAGAGAGAGAGAGGGAATGAACAGCGCTTGGCAGGCGTTGCTTAGCCTCTGAAATTTAATTTGTTCCTTCTGTCTATAATAATAATTCGACCTGATCCGGATTCGACAATCTGGTAGATACAATAATTTCCCCTGGGTTCTACGTTTTAGATTTTCTTTTTTCTGGATTCCACAGATTTTCGTTCTTTGTGGGGTCGGAAGGGTGCGTGGCAAAATTTTGAAACAAACTTGTGCTGAATTGATATCACAGGAGCTTGGATAAAAAGTTTGGTTGGTCTAGGTCTTATAGTCTCTGAGATCTAGGCGCTCATTTGGACGAATAGGCAAAGCAGACAGGGTCGCGTGTGAGAGAGAGCGAGAGGGAACGATGACTTTCGAAATGGTTTTCTTCATTATAGCTATAATAATGATGCGATCTGATCCAATCCAGATTCAACACTATGATAGAAATGGTCATTCTCTATGATTCTGCGTTTTAAGTTTTATCGTATCTTCATAATTGTGTATGCCACACACTTTTGTTCTTTCTGCGGGCGGAAGGGGCGGGGCGAAATTTTTAAATACACTTAGAGTAATGTGATAACACGGGAGACTGAATGCAAAACTTGGTTACTCTAGCTTTAATAGTCTCTGCGATATAGGCGCTAATGAAGACGCACAGACGGACGGAAGGACACAAAGACAGACGGCTATTGATGCTGATCAAGAATATATTTAATGGGGTCAAAAACGCTTCTTTCTGGGCATTACACACTTCCGTTAACCCCACAAATCGAATATACCCCTATACTCTTCGAGTACCGGGTTTAAAAACCATTGTTCAGGGCAGCCGCAAACTTCTGCAGCGCACTGTGGAGAGCGCTCTGGAGAGCGCTCCGCGCCCGATTCGCTCTCGTACGCTCTTACACACGGCCCTCAGGAGAGCCGCCCGGCGCTCGGGCGGCCACTAGCTTGAGCGGGAGTTTAGTTTCGCTCCCACCCCCGTTACGATTGGTCAGAGTCATTTCGAACCCCATACCCACGGATTCTTTCTATACATACGTACATATACGTCGATTATTTAAACTACTTACGAAAATTATACATAAACATACGAGAACGATCGTGAAATATAAACAACTTGAAATACATCCAACTGGCCAATGATTGTGACTACCTGGTGATCCGCCCCCTACAAACATTGGTCCTTCGAGCCGGATCTTCGCTAAAATAAGGCGAAGTTCAATCCAGCAAAGCGTAGGCGGATCGCTCCAACAAATCGCAAGATAAGTACATCTGACTCATCCAACACCAGCATAAGTGCCGTGAATTACTTTCCATCCGATTCCCAATTCCGTGACGTATGTACATACAAGTTAACAACTAAACATATAAGATACACCCTCACACTCATACATTGTTATTTCTAAGTACGCAACACACGATCAGAAGTATTTGGTTGCCCTCAGCAACAAATACAACAACACACAGCCTTAAGCATTTTGGTTGCCCTCAGCAACGAAGTAGTATTCTTGTAAAAAATGCTGATCCGCTGCAAAGAGTTCTGCGCACAGCAACTGAAAACGGACACCCGTGCTGCTTGCGCAAGAATGCTGAGTCGGCATGCCGACTCTAGCGTATGGCGTGATGCATTGGCCTCACAGGGCTAACTTAAGCTTGAACATTTCTGTAGCCTTCAGTCTCAATCTAGATCGCAACATAAGACGAGTGAACGATTAAACTCCGGCATTGCCGTCAAAATATTACTTGTGTTATCAATTATAGTTGACCACGTCCAAGACGGGCAACTGGGAAAGTTCCCACAACCTAATCACATTGTTCCAGCAGCCACCTGTTGGATTCATCACCGCCTCACCAAGAGAGGAGGTCACCACCGTCAGATCAGCCGCACATCGTCGCCGGACAGCGGGGTTATGACGGAAATCATAATTGGCGCCCAACCAATAAATAGGAACCCATACCATGTAAGTTCATAAGTGATTTCAGTTTTGGAGAAATTATTAATGAGCGCCACGTACCGATACTTGTGATTCTATAAAAAAGTGTAAAGTAAAGTAAATATTGCTGCTTTCGTCTGCCAGCATTTCATTCCTTTAAATCATTGCATACTTTTATAAAATTGTTGCATACTTTTATAAAAATTGTTGCATACTTCTACAACAATTGCTGCATACTTTTACCAGCGTTCCTGGTCAATAAAGCATTGCATACCTAAAACGAATAATTGTAGAATACTTTCGGCAGCATTAAATTTTTTGCTGCCTACCCTTAACAATTTTTATAATAAATATTGCATACCCCAAGATACACCAGTTTCCGTTATTGCCAACAGTTTTACACCTGCCGATCTTTCTCGATCGGCCTAAGTTTTGAAAAGTGCCAACCATAAGCCAATGAGTTGGAGTTATAGGGAGGTAAAAGTTGAATATAATAGTGACGATAGCTGGGAGGGGGAAATCAATTGCTCAGTAGATCCTACTCCTGCAGATACCGTTGTAACTGAAGAAATGGAGCCGGGTCAAGTTCAGACTCTCATTGAGGGTGCCATCAGGCAAGCTTTAGCGCAACAACAAAATCAGTTTCAAGCACAAATAAACGCTTTAACTTCACAAGTACAGAGTTTGCAGGTGAAAGCGCCGCAAATCGTCACATATGAGAAAATAGCCGTCGATCCTAACGCCAAATGCGATATTCCCTTAGACATTATTAAATCTGTGCCGGATTTCTCCGGCGTCCAGGATGAGTATGTAGCGTGGAGGCAAGCAGCCATCAACGCATACGAACTATTCAAGAATTATCCAAAGAGCACTGTACACTACCAAGCGGTAGCGATCATTAGGAACAAAATCAAAGGCCCAGCTGGAGCCTTACTAGTGTCTCACAACACTGTCCTAAATTTCGATGCAATATTAGCTAGGCTAGATTGCACATACTCGGATAAAACATCCTTGCGCTTGTTGAGACAATGTTTGGAGTTAGTTACGCAGGGCGAAATGTCCCTGATGCAATACTACGATGACGTCGAAAAGAAACTCACGCTCGTAACTAACAAAATTGTAATGTCTCACGACCAAGAAGGCGCCGATTTGCTCAACCGGGAGGTCAGAGACGACGCCTTGCACGCCTTTATCTCCGGTCTTAGAAAGCCGTTGAGAGCGGTTGTGTTCCCTGCACAACCAAAAGATCTACCATCCGCACTGGCCCTTGCCAGAGAGGCAGAAGCTAGCATTGAGAGAAGCATGTTCGCGAACTCTTACGCTAAAGCCTTGCAAGACCGAGCGCAAATTGCTGAAGGTAACAAAAACCGTGCCCAAGGCAAACAAACCAGATTTAACAAAGATGAGCAAAATCAGGAGAGAAATCCCCATTTTGTGAAACGCCAAAAGGGCGGTCCCCAGCCCCAGGCCCCTAAAGACAATCAAACCGAGGATCCATAGCCCATGGAAGTTGACTCTTCCTCCAGATTTAGACAAAGAACTGACTACAGCAAGCGTCAGGCTAATGAGTCCAACGCACCAAAACGCAAGAATTCGTCAGACCGTTCAACAGGTCAAAGACGGCAACGCGTCAACAATGTCGTACAATCAGATTCCAAAGACGCCGTAGCAGAATTCGAGAGGGCGGCCAAAGAGGCAGTTGAAGAACTAGAGAGTGAGAACGAGTACGCACCTGGTGACGACTCGATTAATTTTTTAGGGAATACTCCCGGCTTCCGTACATTGAACGACGGTTGGCTGGGAGAACTCTGAAGATGTTGATTGACACTGGCGCGGCAAAAAATTATGTGAAGCCCTTAACAGAGCTAAAGACCATAACGCCGGTCGCCAAGCCATTCTCGGTAAACTCGATCCACGGGTCTACCGAAATCAAGCACAAATGCTTGATGAATATTTTCCAACATACTTCCCCGTTTTTTCTCCTCGATACCCTAAGTTCTTTCGACGCCATCATAGGCTTCGACTTGCTAACACAAGCCGGTGTCAAATTGAACTTGGCAAAAAACACTCTGGAATACCAGGGTACATCCGAAAAACTCCAGTACTATCAATGTGCTGATGTGAACTTCACCGATGTCAACGACATCGTAGTCCCCCCCTCCGTAAAGAAAGAGTTTAGGGACATGATACTCAGAAACAAAAGAGCCTTCTCAAATGCAGATGAAGCTCTCCCTTTTAATACTGCTGTCATCGCTACAATCCGAACAGTAGACAATGAGCCTGTGTATTCAAGATACCCGAGTCTCATGGGTGTTTCTGACTTCATAAACAAAGAAGTCAAACAATTACTGGACGATGGCATAATCAGGCTCTCCAGATCGCCTTACAACAGCCCAACATGGGTGGTTGATAAAAAAGGCACTGACTCATACGGTAACCCAAAAAAAAGGTTGGTAATCGACTTCAGGAAACTGAACGAAAAAACCATACCGGACCGTTACCCCATGCCAAGCATCCCCATGATCTTAGCAAATCTAGGAAAGGCAAAGTACTTCACTACCCTCGACTTAAAGTCTGGGTACCATCAAATCTACCTTGCGGAGCATGACCGCGAAAAGACTTCGTTTTCAGTAAGCAGCGGCAAGTACAAGTTCTGTCGCCTACCATTCGGCCTGCGCAATGCAAGCAGCATATTCCAAAGGGCAATAGACGATATCCTGAGGGAACATATAGGAAAGATTTGCTTTGTCTATGTAGACGACGTCATAATTTTTTCTAAAAACGAAACGGAGCACCTTCAACACATTAACATTGTGTTAAAATGTCTAATCGACGCCAACATGCGTGTAGGCCCTGAAAAGACTCGATTTTTCAAGGAAAGTATCGAGTTCCTGGGTTTCATCGTAACCAAAGACGGAGCAACATCCGATCCCAAAAAAGTTAAGGCCATTCAGGAATTCCCTGAACCAAAGAGTGTCTACAGCGTTAGGTCTTTCTTGGGGCTAGCCGGCTACTATAGGGTCTTTATTAAGGACTTTGCCGCTATAGCGCGTCCGATATCGGACATACTTAACGGGGAAAATGGTTCGGTTAGTAGGCACGTATCAAAGAAAATCCCTGTTGAATTTAATGAAGTTCAACGCGATGCATTTCACCGTCTGCGGAGTATTTTGGCATCAGAAGATGTCATGTTAATGTATCCAGACTTCCAGAAACCGTTCGATTTAACCACTGATTCTTCGGCCAGTGGAATTGGCGCGGTTCTTTCCCAAGGCAATAGGCCAATAACAATGATTTCTCGCGCCTTAAAACAGGCCGAACAAAACTATGCCACTAACGAAAGAGAATTGCTGGCCATTGTGTGGGCTTTAGGCAGACTGCAGAACTTTCTGTACGGTTCTAGGGAAATTAACATTTTCACGGACCACCAGCCGCTCACGTTCACTGTGTCGGACAAGAACACGAATTCCAAGATTAAAAGATGGAAATCTTACATTGACCAGCACAATGCCAAAATGTTTTATAAACCGGGCAAAGAAAATCTGGTGGCGGATGCCCTTTCAAGGCAAAACATTAATGCTCTGCAAGATGGGCCCCGTTCGGACGCTGCAACCGTTCACAGCGAACTTTCCCTGACCTACACGGTCGAGACAACAGACAAACCTTTGAATTGCTTTAGGAACCAGATCGTCCTAGAGGAATCACGTTTTCCGCTAAAGCGAAACTTGTTGCTGTTTCGCAGCAAAACACGCCATTTGATCAGTTACACCCAATTCTGGCATTGCAAAAATCTTGTGCAAGATATAACGGACAAAAACGAGCAGTTAGAAATCATCACTGCCGAGCACAATCGAGCGCACAGAGCAGCTCAGGAAAACATTAAACAAGTACTGCGTGACTATTACTTTCCCAATATGGCCAGTTTGGCCAAAGAAGTGGTTGCGAACTGCAGGGTCTGCGCTAAAGCCAAGTATGATAGGCACCCGAAGAAACAAGAACTCGGGGAAACGCCTATACCAAGTTATACTGGCGAAATGTTGCATATTGACATTTTCTCGACAGACAAGAAACAGTTCTTGACCTGCATAGACAAATTCTCCAAATTTGCAGTCGTCCAACCGATATTATCCAGAACGATAATTGATGTCGCAAGCCCTCTACTGCAAATTGTTAACCTTTTCCCCGCAACCAAGACAATTTATTGCGATAACGAGGCGGCGTTCAATTCCGAGACCATCACTTCGATGCTCCGAAACGCCTACGGCATTTGCATTGTTAATGCGGCTCCGCTTCACAGCACCTCAAACGGCCAGGTGGAGCGCTTTCATAGCACCCTGACCGAAATTGCGAGATGCCTCAAGTTAGACAAGAAAATCAGCGACACTACAGAATTAATCTTAAAGGCTACGATAGAGTACAACAAAAGTTTGCACTCAGTAACCCGCGAGAAACCAATTGAGATCATCCATGCAACAGCTTATGATCGTCGCGAGAACGTCAAAGACAGGCTAATTAAGGCACAGCAAGACAATATCAAAAGGTGCAATGCATCCAGGCAAAACCGCGTTTTCGAGGTAGGAGAAAAGGTGTTCCAGAAGAACAACAAAAGGCTAGGGAACAAGTTAACTCCCTTATGCTCAGAACAAAAGGTCGAAGCAGACCTGGGAACGTCTGTCCTCATTAAGGGGAGGGTGGTCCAAAAGGACAACCTGAAATAAGTTTTCCTCCACAATTAGCTAGTAAGCCAACTTAGAGTTAGAACACCGTCTTATATTGTTCGTCCATTTCAGGTTTGCACTCACTTTGCTTGTGGCACTAGCAGCGGTAAATGCTCGGATCACCGACTTCTCGCATGCCGACTACATTCCGGTCTTAGACGGGGAAGTACTGGTGCTCGATCAACGTAGCTACCTGAGGCACTCAAGTAACATTTCTGAATTTGTTAGTATGATAGACGAGACGGAAAAACTGTCCAATTCCTTTCCACAGTCGCATATGCGCAAACTACTAGACGTAGATACAGATCACCTTAGAACATTGTTGTCCGTTCTTCAAGTGCATCACAGATTTGCACGAAGCCTCGATTTCTTAGGCACTGCCTTGAAGGTTGTTGCTGGCACCCCTGATGCTTCAGATTTCCTAAGGGTCCGCGTTACAGAGACGCAGTTGGTGGAGGCTAACTCCAAACAGATACTAATAAACTCCGAAACTCAAAAGCAAATAAACAGACTGACGCACACCATCAATAAAATTATCAGTTCCCGCAAAGGCGATTTGGTTGACACTCCTCATTTATACGAGACACTGTTGGCAAGAAATAGAATACTGAACACAGAAATTCAAAATTTAATACTCACCATAACGTTGGCAAAAGCAAATATAGTAAATCCTACAATCCTTGATCATACCGATCTGAAATCACTTATCGAACAAGATACCCCAATAGTTAGCTTAATAGAAGCTTCTAAGATCAAGGTTCTTCAGTCCGAGAATATTATCCACATATTAATAGCCTATCCTAATGTTGAGTTTAGATGCCAAAAGGTCTCCGTCTACCCCGTTTCACACCAACACATATTATCCACATATTAATAGCCTATCCTAATGTTGAGTTTAGATGCCAAAAGGTCTCCGTCTACCCCGTTTCACACCAACAAACCATTCTGCGACTCGACGAAGACACATTGGCGGAATGCGAAAAGGATACCTTTGCAGTTACTGGATGCACCGTTACTACGCATAACACCTTCTGCGAACGAGCACGGCGCGAAACCTGTGCTAGCTCCCTTCACGCGGGAAACATCGCCAACTGCCACACTCAACCTAGCCACCTGAAAGCGATAATGCCTGTAGACGACGGCGTCGTGATTATCAACGAAGCGACAGCGCGCGTCCGAATAGATGATGGCGCACAGGTAACCGTCTCAGGAACCTTCCTGATAACTTTCGAACGGTCTGCAGTCATCAATGGCACAGAATTTGTGAACTTGCGCAAATCACCAAGCAAGCAGCCTGGCACCGTGAGGTCACCGCTCCTAAACATCATCGGACATGACCCGGCTCTAAGCATACCACTCCTGCATCGTATGAACATCAACAACTTGCAATCAATTCGAGATTTCAAGGAGGAGGTAATTGCGGCGGGCTCGCCTAAATTCTGGTTCGCGGTTGGTGCGGTCCTGAACGTCGGACTAATTGGCTCGTTCGTCCTTTTTATGGCACTAAGGAGAAAGCGAGCTACATTAAGGATACAGAAGGCTTTGGACAACTTTAATAGACCGAGGACGGCCATCATCCTGAGGGGGGGGGTAGTTAACAACTAAACATATAAGATACACCCTCACACTCATACATTGTTATTTCTAAGTACGCAACACACGATCAGAAGTATTTGGTTGCCCTCAGCAACAAATACAACAACACACAGCCTTAAGCATTTTGGTTGCCCTCAGCAACGAAGTAGTATTCTTGTAAACAATGCTGATCCGCTGCCAAGAGTTCTGCGCACAGCAACTGAAAACGGACACCCGTGCTGCTTGCGCAAGAATGCTGAGTCGGCATGCCGACTCTAGCGTATGGCGTGATGCATTGGCCTCACAGGGCTAACTTAAGCTTGAACATTTCTGTAGCCTTCAGTCTCAATCTAGATCGCAACATAAGACGAGTGAACGATTAAACTCCGGCATTGCCGTCAAAATATTACTTGTGTTATCAATTATAGTTGACCACGTCCAAGACGGGCAACTGGGAAAGTTCCCACAACCTAATCACATTGTTCCAGCAGCCACCTGTTGGATTCATCACCGCCTCACCAAGAGAGGAGGTCACCACCGTCAGATCAGCCGCACATCGTCGCCGGACAGCGGGGTTACGACGGAAATCATAATTTACATATATGTACATACATAAATACAACTGTTCATTCTTGCACATATGTATGTACATATGTATGTATATGACCGAACCTACACATCTTAAGTACCTACATATATTTCACAACTGCATATTCTTGTACATATATCCCAACCGCATATCCTTGCGCATCATATATATAGATACATATATCCGAAATATAAATACATAAAACTGCATATTCTTGCACATATGTACATGTATATCACAACCGCATATCCTTGCACATCATATATAATATATATATATATATTATATATATATATATATTTATATATACATACATCCGAAACATATATACATCTATTTAACGGCATATTCTTGTCCGCATCTGTCCAGATCCGCATATATATATATATATATATATTAGCTGCATATTCTTGCGTCTATATATGTATGTATATATGCACTAATCCGCAAATACACGCACCTATATCCGTCTGTATTGAACTGCATATTCGTGTCCGTATTCGTCCATATCCGCATACGTATATACATATATATTGGCTGCATATTCTTGCGCCTGCATATATATATGTATACAGTGGCTCAAAGCTGAAACTATGCAGTGTCAAATAAAATGTTTAAGGTGGTACAGATTTTAAACTAGAGGAAAAACAAAAAATGTTTAAACGCCAGTTTGTTGTATGTTTTATCACAGTTAAAAAAGGAACTTTATTTGCTGATTAAATATTGCTCAGTTTTAAAAATAAAATAAAAAAAATATATACTTAAAATATATCTTAAATACAGGTCAGTGCCAAAAAGATCCATCCACAAACTAATTTAATATTAGTCGAATAAAAGGTTAAACAGGTATTTTAATACTTGGTATGTAATCCCCTAGCCTTTATTACGGCTTTTAACTAACTATTCATGGAAGAGAACAGCTTCCGAGTGCTTTCCGGGCTTATTTTGCTCCATTCCTTCAGCAGAGCTTTTTTAAGGTCGTTTTTGCTAGAAATCCTGTGATTTTGGGGGTTTTCTCCAGCGCAGCCCACAAATTTTGAATAACATTTAAGTCTGGAGACTGGGCTGGGGGAATCATCAAGTGGGGACAGTTCCAGATAAGCCAGGACTGTCCTATTCCGGACGAATGTTTCGGGTCATTATCCTGGTAGAACTGGAAATCATGTCGGATTCCTAGTTTCTGGAAGCTTTGGTGCAAGTTATCGGCCCCAAAACTTACCCAACAGGTAAAGGACACAATGGGGAAGGAGTGCAGTGTGGAAACTGTGCGCCTGGTTCTGCGCAAACATGGCTTCAATGGCCGAGTACCCCGAAATAAGCCCTTTATAAGCCCGAAGAACAAAGGGACGAGGTTGGCG
This sequence comes from Drosophila affinis, assembly GCA_037356375.1. Taxonomy (NCBI): domain Eukaryota; kingdom Metazoa; phylum Arthropoda; class Insecta; order Diptera; family Drosophilidae; genus Drosophila; species Drosophila affinis. The sequence goes on from JAZHFB010000003.1 coordinate 23,941,120, forward strand.
TTCGCAAAAACCAGCTTGGACAAGGATTTGGAGTTCTGGAACACCGTGATTTTTGCAGACGAGTCCAAATTCAACCTTTTTGGGTCCGACGGAAGGAATTTTGTGTGGCGACAGCCCAATATTGAGCTGGATCCCAAACACGTAAAAGCGACAGTCAAGCACGGCGGAGGAAGTGTCATGGTATGGGCATGCATGTCGGCAGCCGGCGTCGAAAACTTGGTGTTTATCCAGTCTACGATGGATAAGTACATGTACCTTAATATTCTAAAAGAAAACTTGCACCAAAGCTCCGAGAAATTAGGAATCCGACATGATTTCCGGTTCTACCAGGATAATGACCCGAAACATTCGTCCGGAATAGGACAGTCCTGGCTTATCTGGAACTGTCCCCACTTGATGATTCCCCCAGCCCAGTCTCCAAACTTAAATGTTATTCAAAATTTGTGGGCTGCGCTGGAGAAAAACACCCAGAATCACAGGATTTCTAGCAAAAACGACCTTAAAAAAGCCCTTCTGGAGGAATGGAACAAAATAAGCTCGGAAGGCACTCGGAAGCTGTTCTCTTCCATGAATAGTAGGTTAAAAGCCGTAATAAAGGTTAGGGGATTACATACTAAGTATTAAAATACCTGTTTAACCTTTTATTCGACTAATATTAAACTAGTTTGTGGCTGCATAGTTTCAGCTTTGACCTGTATTTAAGATATATTTTAAGTTTTTATTTTATTTTTAAAACTGAGCAAATAAAGTTCCTTTTTTAACTGTGATAAAACATACAACAAACTGGCGTTTAAACATTTTTTGTTTTTCCTCTAGTTTAAAATCTGTACCACCTTAAACATTTTATTTGACACTGCATAGTTTCAGCTTTGAGCCACTGTATGTACTAATCCGCACTTAAGCGCACCTACATCCATTTATATCGAATTGCATATTCTTGCTCGCATATCCGTATACATATATATATCTATTCAACTGCATATTCTTGCACGCCTTTATCCATACCCGCATACCTAAACACATATATATTAGCCGCATATTCTTGCGTATATAAGTACACTCCTCCCGCACCGACATCCATACATACAAGCAGCAATAGCGGTGCTTTCTTTCGTTTCGTTTTGTCGCGTTCGCCTCTCCACCGTTGCGCGCGTTGTTATTTTTGTTGGGAGAGCAGGTTACTGGCGCCGCTCTTGCGCATAACGGAGCGCCAAAGTGACGCGCTACCCTGTATTTTGAGGGTGTATCGATTTCGGTGGCGACTTGTCCAGTGACGCGCTACCCTACTTTCGGCGGGTATATTGTTTTTGGCCGTCACTTGCCACCGACTCCCAATATTAGTGCCTGTTCGCCATAGTATACCCAAGCGCCTCCGACTTGCCAACAACTTAATACCAAAGGGTTGTTGGGTCCTTTTTTCCGTGTCCATCCGCCCAGCGCCTCCGCTTCCGTTTCTTGGTCCTCAGCGGGTGAGGTCAGAACATGCCCACTGGTAACGAGGACAGCAAGAAACTTTTGCCATTGCCCGCTCCCGGTAGTTGGACACCACGTAGTAGTTCCGCCCCAGGAACACCTACGTCGGTGACTAAACCAATAAGGTTACCCGGTACGCCTAAACCAGGTACGAGTTCCGCGGTAAAGAGCAAATCGGTCCTGTTCCCTTCGCCAGTCACGTTAAAGGTGCCAGCTCTTCCACCTACCAGTCCCATCAGCTCTCGACGCACTTTTCCAATGGCCTAGACGGAATTCCTCTCCGCACGTGCGAAATTGGTAGCAGCCATCTGGAGGCTGACCAGTTTAAAAGAGCGTTTCACCGCTTTCGGTACCAGCACGCCATCCCCCACTATCGCTCAGGTCCGTAGAGACCGCTTGCAGAACATGTGGGCAAAGGTGGATGCTGAATTCGAGGCCTGTTCTATGGCGTCGGTTGACGAGGATCCTGACACCCAACTCGAGATCCAAGCCATGTACGACACGTGCTATGACGATTATGAACGGTGCCTAGACGATCTTACGGTCCAATCGGCCAGCTCCGTAGTCCGTCTTCCTGCACAGGCGGACTCCAATGGAGGCTGTCGACTGCCACCCAGTGACATCGAAGTGTTCACGGGGGATTACGTTCGCTGGCCCACTTTTCGGGACCTCTTCACAGCCATTTACATTCATAATCCGAGGCTCTCACCCGTAGAAAAACTGTACTACATCGCCACTAAGACCAGAGGCGATCCGAAGGCCATCGTCGAGAAGTCCCCGCTGACCAACGACGGCTTCGAGACGGCATGGGATGCCCTTCGTGACCGATATGAGAACCGACGGCTCCTGGTGACCAACCAGATTCACCTTCTCCTTTCTTTGCCTCACATCGGGTCCGATTCAAGTCGTGCTCTGAAAGAGCTTCAAAGTACGATCCAGGGGGTTCTAACCGCACTCGCCCACTCCCAGTGGAGACACTGAGAATTGGGATAGCTTGCTCGTGACCATTTGCGCTTCAAGATTGCCGAGATTAACCCGCGCGTTGTGGGAAGAGTCCATAACGGACAAGAAGGAAATGCCGCATTGGAAGGAGATGGACTCTTTCCTCAGTCAGCGGTATCTGAAGCTAGAGGCGATCGAGAGCCACCCTTCCAATCCGCATAGTTCCGAAGGCGATCCGAATCCGCCACCTTCTAAAAATAACCCGTTCCGGTCCCAAGGGAGTCCTGTTCCTAGGAGGGTTCACTCGTTCGAGACAACAGTGAATCCGCAGCGGAGGACATGTGATCTCTGCTCCACAGAGAAGCATCCAATCCGTGATTGTCCCCGCTTCCTCAACATGACCGTTGATGCTAGTTCCAGCTGCATTAAACAGAAACAGCTATGCCTGAACTGCTTCGCACGAGGACATCAGATCCGAGAATGCCAAAGCGCCCACAACTGCGTCACTTGTGGGGAACGGCACCACACGCTGCTGCACCGTGGCTATCCAAGCTCCAGCGAGCCGACTTCCACATCCGTACAACAACCGAGTTCTTCTGCATCCTTGTCCAACGTTCAGTCTTATTTCGCTTCCGGTACAAGTGCGGTCCTCCTGAGCATGGCTATGATTAATATTGAATATATATCCGCCTGGTGATCAACCGCTACAAACAACCATAATTCCCTAAAAAATTGTAATCTTCAAATCCATCAGAAAAAGTAATTTTTGACCACAACGGAATTTACGTGAACATGTATGTAAATTATGATTTCCGTCGTAACCCCGCTGTCCGGCGACGATGTGCGGCTGATCTGACGGTGGTGACCTCCTCTCTTGGTGAATTATGATTTCCGTCGTAACCCCGCTGTCCGGCGACGATGTGCGGCTGATCTGACGGTGGTGACCTCCTCTCTTGGTGAGGCGGTGATGAATCCAACAGGTGGCTGCTGGAACAATGTGATTAGGTTGTGGGAACTTTCCCAGTTGCCCGTCTTGGACGTGGTCAACTATAATTGATAACACAAGTAATATTTTGACGGCAATGCCGGAGTTTAATCGTTCACTCGTCTTATGTTGCGATCTAGATTGAGACTGAAGGCTACAGAAATGTTCAAGCTTAAGTTAGCCCTGTGAGGCCAATGCATCACGCCATACGCTAGAGTCGGCATGCCGACTCAGCATTCTTGCGCAAGCAGCACGGGTGTCCGTTTTCAGTTGCTGTGCGCAGAACTCTTGGCAGCGGATCAGCATTGTTTACAAGAATACTACTTCGTTGCTGAGGGCAACCAAAATGCTTAAGGCTGTGTGTTGTTGTATTTGTTGCTGAGGGCAACCAAATACTTCTGATCGTGTGTTGCGTACTTAGAAATAACAATGTATGAGTGTGAGGGTGTATCTTATATGTTTAGTTGTTAACTACCCCCCCCCTCAGGATGATGGCCGTCCTCGGTCTATTAAAGTTGTCCAAAGCCTTCTGTATCCTTAATGTAGCTCGCTTTTTCCTTAGTGCCATAAAAAGGACGAACGAGCCAATTAGTCCGACGTTCAGGACCGCACCAACCGCGAACCAGAATTTAGGCGAGCCCGCCGCAATTACCTCCTCCTTGAAATCTCGAATTGATTGCAAGTTGTTGATGTTCATACGATGCAGGAGTGGTATGCTTAGAGCCGGGTCATGTCCGATGATGTTTAGGAGCGGTGACCTCACGGTGCCAGGCTGCTTGCTTGGTGATTTGCGCAAGTTCACAAATTCTGTGCCATTGATGACTGCAGACCGTTCGAAAGTTATCAGGAAGGTTCCTGAGACGGTTACCTGTGCTCCATCATCTATTCGGACGCGCGCTGTCGCTTCGTTGATAATCACGACGCCGTCGTCTACAGGCACTATCGCTTTCAGGTGGCTAGGTTGAGTGTGGCAGTTGGCGATGTTTCCCGCGTGAAGGGAGCTAGCACAGGTTTCGCGCCGTGCTCGTTCGCAGAAGGTGTTATGCGTAGTAACGGTGCATCCAGTAACTGCAAAGGTATCCTTTTCGCATTCCGCCAATGTGTCTTCGTCGAGTCGCAGAATGGTTTGTTGGTGTGAAACGGGGTAGACGGAGACCTTTTGGCATCTAAACTCAACATTAGGATAGGCTATTAATATGTGGATAATATGTGTTGGTGTGAAACGGGGTAGACGGAGACCTTTTGGCATCTAAACTCAACATTAGGATAGGCTATTAATATGTGGATAATATTCTCGGACTGAAGAACCTTGATCTTAGAAGCTTCTATTAAGCTAACTATTGGGGTATCTTGTTCGATAAGTGATTTCAGATCGGTATGATCAAGGATTGTAGGATTTACTATATTTGCTTTTGCCAACGTTATGGTGAGTATTAAATTTTGAATTTCTGTGTTCAGTATTCTATTTCTTGCCAACAGTGTCTCGTATAAATGAGGAGTGTCAACCAAATCGCCTTTGCGGGAACTGATAATTTTATTGATGGTGTGCGTCAGTCTGTTTATTTGCTTTTGAGTTTCGGAGTTTATTAGTATCTGTTTGGAGTTAGCCTCCACCAACTGCGTCTCTGTAACGCGGACCCTTAGGAAATCTGAAGCATCAGGGGTGCCAGCAACAACCTTCAAGGCAGTGCCTAAGAAATCGAGGCTTCGTGCAAATCTGTGATGCACTTGAAGAACGGACAACAATGTTCTAAGGTGATCTGTATCTACGTCTAGTAGTTTGCGCATATGCGACTGTGGAAAGGAATTGGACAGTTTTTCCGTCTCGTCTATCATACTAACAAATTCAGAAATGTTACTTGAGTGCCTCAGGTAGCTACGTTGATCGAGCACCAGTACTTCCCCGTCTAAGACCGGAATGTAGTCGGCATGCGAGAAGTCGGTGATCCGAGCATTTACCGCTGCTAGTGCCACAAGCAAAGTGAGTGCAAACCTGAAATGGACGAACAATATAAGACGGTGTTCTAACTCTAAGTTGGCTTACTAGCTAATTGTGGAGGAAAACTTATTTCAGGTTGTCCTTTTGGACCACCCTCCCCTTAATGAGGACAGACGTTCCCAGGTCTGCTTCGACCTTTTGTTCTGAGCATAAGGGAGTTAACTTGTTCCCTAGCCTTTTGTTGTTCTTCTGGAACACCTTTTCTCCTACCTCGAAAACGCGGTTTTGCCTGGATGCATTGCACCTTTTGATATTGTCTTGCTGTGCCTTAATTAGCCTGTCTTTGACGTTCTCGCGACGATCATAAGCTGTTGCATGGACGATCTCAATTGGTTTCTCGCGGGTTACTGAGTGCAAACTTTTGTTGTACTCTATCGTAGCCTTTAAGATTAATTCTGTAGTGTCGCTGATTTTCTTGTCTAACTTGAGGCATCTCGCAATTTCGGTCAGGGTGCTATGAAAGCGCTCCACCTGGCCGTTTGAGGTGCTGTGAAGCGGAGCCGCATTAACAATGCAAATGCCGTAGGCGTTTCGGAGCATCGAAGTGATGGTCTCGGAATTGAACGCCGCCTCGTTATCGCAATAAATTGTCTTGGTTGCGGGGAAAAGGTTAACAATTTGCAGTAGAGGGCTTGCGACATCAATTATCGTTCTGGATAATATCGGTTGGACGACTGCAAATTTGGAGAATTTGTCTATGCAGGTCAAGAACTGTTTCTTGTCTGTCGAGAAAATGTCAATATGCAACATTTCGCCAGTATAACTTGGTATAGGCGTTTCCCCGAGTTCTTGTTTCTTCGGGTGCCTATCATACTTGGCTTTAGCGCAGACCCTGCAGTTCGCAACCACTTCTTTGGCCAAACTGGCCATATTGGGAAAGTAATAGTCACGCAGTACTTGTTTAATGTTTTCCTGAGCTGCTCTGTGCGCTCGATTGTGCTCGGCAGTGATGATTTCTAACTGCTCGTTTTTGTCCGTTATATCTTGCACAAGATTTTTGCAATGCCAGAATTGGGTGTAACTGATCAAATGGCGTGTTTTGCTGCGAAACAGCAACAAGTTTCGCTTTAGCGGAAAACGTGATTCCTCTAGGACGATCTGGTTCCTAAAGCAATTCAAAGGTTTGTCTGTTGTCTCGACCGTGTAGGTCAGGGAAAGTTCGCTGTGAACGGTTGCAGCGTCCGAACGGGGCCCATCTTGCAGAGCATTAATGTTTTGCCTTGAAAGGGCATCCGCCACCAGATTTTCTTTGCCCGGTTTATAAAACATTTTGGCATTGTGCTGGTCAATGTAAGATTTCCATCTTTTAATCTTGGAATTCGTGTTCTTGTCCGACACAGTGAACGTGAGCGGCTGGTGGTCCGTGAAAATGTTAATTCTCTTTCGTTAGTGGCATAGTTTTGTTCGGCCTGTTTTAAGGCGCGAGAAATCATTGTTATTGGCCTATTGCCTTGGGAAAGAACCGCGCCAATTCCACTGGCCGAAGCATCAGTGGTTAAATCGAACGGTTTCTGGAAGTCTGGATACATTAACATGACATCTTCTGATGCCAAAATACTCCGCAGACGGTGAAATGCATCGCGTTGAACTTCATTAAATTCAACAGGGATTTTCTTTGATACGTGCCTACTAACCGAACCATTTTCCCCGTTAAGTATGTCCGATATCGGACGCGCTATAGCGGCAAAGTCCTTAATAAAGACCCTATAGTAGCCGGCTAGCCCCAAGAAAGACCTAACGCTGTAGACACTCTTTGGTTCAGGGAATTCCTGAATGGCCTTAACTTTTTTGGGATCGGATGTTGCTCCGTCTTTGGTTACGATGAAACCCAGGAACTCGATACTTTCCTTGAAAAATCGAGTCTTTTCAGGGCCTACACGCATGTTGGCGTCGATTAGACATTTTAACACAATGTTAATGTGTTGAAGGTGCTCCGTTTCGTTTTTAGAAAAAATTATGACGTCGTCTACATAGACAAAGCAAATCTTTCCTATATGTTCCCTCAGGATATCGTCTATTGCCCTTTGGAATATGCTGCTTGCATTGCGCAGGCCGAATGGTAGGCGACAGAACTCGTACTTGCCGCTGCTTACTGAAAACGAAGTCTTTTCGCGGTCATGCTCCGCAAGGTAGATTTGATGGTACCCAGACTTTAAGTCGAGGGTAGTGAAGTACTTTGCCTTTCCTAGATTTGCTAAGATCATGGGGATGCTTGGCATGGGGTAACGGTCCGGTATGGTTTTTTCGTTCAGTTTCCTGAAGTCGATTACCAACCTTTTTTTTGGGTTACCGTATGAGTCAGTGCCTTTTTTATCAACCACCCATGTTGGGCTGTTGTAAGGCGATCTGGAGGGCCTGATTATGCCATCGTCCAGTAATTGTTTGACTTCTTTGTTTATGAAGTCAGAAACACCCATGAGACTCGGGTATCTTGAATACACAGGCTCATTATCTACTGTTCGGATTGTAGCGATGACAGCAGTATTAAAAGGGAGAGCTTCATCTGCATTTGAGAAGGCTCTTTTGTTTCTGAGTATCATGTCCCTAAACTCTTTCTTTACGGAGGGGGGGACTACGATGTCGTTGACATCGGTGAAGTTCACATCAGCACATTGATAGTACTGGAGTTTTTCGGATGTACCCTGGTATTCCAGAGTGTTTTTTGCCAAGTTCAATTTGACACCGGCTTGTGTTAGCAAGTCGAAGCCTATGATGGCGTCGAAAGAACTTAGGGTATCGAGGAGAAAAAACGGGGAAGTATGTTGGAAAATATTCATCAAGCATTTGTGCTTGATTTCGGTAGACCCGTGGATCGAGTTTACCGAGAATGGCTTGGCGACCGGCGTTATGGTCTTTAGCTCTGTTAAGGGCTTCACATAATTTTTTGCCGCGCCAGTGTCAATCAACATCTTCAGAGTTCTCCCAGCCAACCGTCGTACAATGTACGGAAGCCGGGAGTGTTCCCTAAAAAATTAATCGAGTCGTCACCAGGTGCGTACTCGTTCTCACTCTCTAGTTCTTCAACTGCCTCTTTGGCCGCCCTCTCGAATTCTGCTACGGCTTCTTTGGAATCTGATTGTACGACATTGTTGACGCGTTGCCGTCTTTGACCTGTTGAACGGTCTGACGAATTCTTGCGTTTTGGTGCGTTGGACTCATTAGCCTGACGCTTGCTGTAGTCAGTTCTTTGTCTAAATCTGGAGGAAGAGTCAACTTCCATGGGCTGTGGATCCTCGGTTTGATTGTCTTTAGGGGCCTGGGGCTGGGGACCGCCCTTTTGGCGTTTCACAAAATGGGGACTTCTCTCCTGATTTTGCTCATCTTTGTTAAATCTAGTTTGTTTGCCTTGGGCACGGTTTTTGTTACCTTCAGCAATTTGCGCTCGGTCTTGCAAGGCTTTAGCGTAAGAGTTCGCGAACATGCTTTTCTCAATGCTAGCTTCTGCCTCTCTGGCAAGAGCCAGTGCGGATGGTAGATCTTTTGGTTGTGCAGGGAACACAACCGCTCTCAACGGCTTTCTAAGACCGGAGATAAAGGCGTGCAAGGCGTCGTCTCTGACCTCCCGGTTGAGCAAATCGGCGCCTTCTTGGTCGTGAGACATTACAATTTTGTTAGTTACGAGCGTGAGTTTCTTTTCGACGTCATCGTAGTATTGCATCAGGGACATTTCGCCCTGCGTAACTAACTCCAAACATTGTCTCAACAAGCGCAAGGATGTTTTATCCGAGTATGTGCAATCTAGCCTAGCTAATATTGCATCGAAATTTAGGACAGTGTTGTGAGACACTAGTAAGGCTCCAGCTGGGCCTTTGATTTTGTTCCTAATGATCGCTACCGCTTGGTAGTGTACAGTGCTCTTTGGATAATTCTTGAATAGTTCGTATGCGTTGATGGCTGCTTGCCTCCACGCTACATACTCATCCTGGACGCCGGAGAAATCCGGCACAGATTTAATAATGTCTAAGGGAATATCGCATTTGGCGTTAGGATCGACGGCTATTTTCTCATATGTGACGATTTGCGGCGCTTTCACCTGCAAACTCTGTACTTGTGAAGTTAAAGCGTTTATTTGTGCTTGAAACTGATTTTGTTGTTGCGCTAAAGCTTGCCTGATGGCACCCTCAATGAGAGTCTGAACTTGACCCGGCTCCATTTCTTCAGTTACAACGGTATCTGCAGGAGTAGGATCTACTGAGCAATTGATTTCCCCCTCCCAGCTATCGTCACTATTATATTCAACTTTTACCTCCCTATAACTCCAACTCATTGGCTTATGGTTGGCACTTTTCAAAACTTAGGCCGATCGAGAAAGATCGGCAGGTGTAAAACTGTTGGCAATAACGGAAACTGGTGTATCTTGGGGTATGCAATATTTATTATAAAAATTGTTAAGGGTAGGCAGCAAAAAATTTAATGCTGCCGAAAGTATTCTACAATTATTCGTTTTAGGTATGCAATGCTTTATTGACCAGGAACGCTGGTAAAAGTATGCAACAATTGTTGTAGAAGTATGCAACAATTTTTATAAAAGTATGCAACAATTTTATAAAAGTATGCAATGATTTAAAGGAATGAAATGCTGGCAGACGAAAGCAGCAATATTTACTTTACTTTACACTTTTTTATAGAATCACACGTATCGGTACGTGGCGTTCATTAATAATTTCTCCAAAACTGAAATCACTTATGAACTTACATGGTATGGGTTCCTATTTATTGGTTGGGCGCCAATTATGATTTCCGTCGTAACCCCGCTGTCCGGCGACGATGTGCGGCTGATCTGACGGTGGTGACCTCCTCTCTTGGTGAGGCGGTGATGAATCCAACAGGTGGCTGCTGGAACAATGTGATTAGGTTGTGGTAACTTTCCCAGTTGCCCGTCTTGGACGTGGTCAACTATAATTGATAACACAAGTAATATTTTGACGGCAATGCCGGAGTTTAATCGTTCACTCGTCTTATGTTGCGATCTACATTGAGACTGAAGGCTACAGAAATGTGCAAGCTTAAGTTAGCCCTGTGAGGCCAATGCATCACGCCATACGCTAGAGTCGGCATGCCGACTCAGCATTCTTGCGCAAGCAGCACGGGTGTCCGTTTTCAGTTGCTGTGCGCAGAACTCTTGGCAGCGGATCAGCATTGTTTACAAGAATACTACTTCGTTGCTGAGGGCAACCAAAATGCTTAAGGCTGTGTGTTGTTGTATTTGTTGCTGAGGGCAACCAAATACTTCTGATCGTGTGTTGCGTACTTAGAAATAACAATGTATGAGTGTGAGGGTGTATCTTATATGTTTAGTTGTTAACTTGTATGTATGTTGGAAGCTGCCGAGCCTTTCCGGCACTTGTTTATCAAATTTTGAAGTATGCGAACGAAATAACCGTTGTAGCTCTCTTGCTGAGCAGCTATGCAGCGCTTTGACGAATTATTGACTGAATGCCAGAAAAGTTAAGCGACGCTCTGCCATATAAGCAGTTCGAATGAGGAAAATGAGTGTGTGTGTGTGCGTATGCCTTGAGAGCGTAAGAGTAGATGAGCGTGAACGTAGATAACGAAAGATCATTTAACTAAGATTATTTAATGTCTTGAGAGCTACTAACAGCTGTTGCTAAACAACCAGAAAACAAATATTTTTATTTTTTATATGTAGGGGAAGGTGGGGTATTTTTGGTGGCACTTTTATCTTGGCCAAAAAAACGCATAAAAACCACTTTTTTCGAAAATTTCAAAGCTTGGTTTTGTAGTACGAGAAAAAAACTTTCTTTCGGTATCATCAGTTTGATCAAGTTGTTTCAAATTTTATACTTTATATCAGCTGGCGCAAAAAGTTTGTTTTTGCGATGTTGAAAAATTTCTGGGAATTTATAGTCAGTTCGCAAATCGATTAAAAACGAAAATTAATGATGCAAAACGTTTATTTATGGATTAATACGAAAGAATAATTCATAATTACTAAATAGAAGAGAAAAATAGCAATGAAAATTAATCTGAATCGCAGTGAACACACGTGAAAGTATTCGGGTTTGCTCCGGCCCATTTTAAGTGAACACCTCGATCGCAACTAATGCAATAGGCTGTATTTTGGCGGTTCTCCTTCTTCGGCATGTTTTTCGAGCAAACTATGCATAAATCGATTTCTTCTTCATCGTCAGTTTCAGCCGGAGACGGTATTTTCTTTTGTGGAGTCTTCAATTTGTCACGGCCTTTTTGCTTCTTTTCTGCTGGGGCGTCGCCTTTCTTCTCCAATCTTTTCTGCTTCTTCTCGGCCTTATCAAGTATGTCAGCCACAGTTTCTGGCGATGTCAAAACGGCCGATTTCATTGGCTTGCGGCCACGGTTTGACTTCTTGACTGGCGTGCCAAGTTTCAATGGTCCAACCGAAATCAATGCGTCACGGAGATCTTCGACCGACACGATAGAGCTTGTCGAAGCTGAAGGTTCACCGCTTTTTGAAGGCCCAGCGCTTGTTGATGGCTCGGATGTCGTGACTTCTTCATGTGCTGCGGTTGATATTACTTTGCCAGACACATACACATACAAATCAAACACACGAAGGTAACTTGTCAAATGTCAAGAACTGAGTGACCATATATTCCCCACAAGCTCATTTTCCCAAAATTGCGGCATATACGTAAGTTACACAATGCAAACTTCGTCCAAAATTTCTATTGTGGACGAAGGTTTAAGGTTCAACGATTACTATGTACATATTTACCTGAGTTGGTTCGTCGAAAAATGTTGTCAAAATAAACTAAACACAATGTGGAAAAAAAAACTTTCGAAATACCAAATTTCTATTTGTTATCGCAGCGAGGTAACAGTGCGTGTACACAGGTCGGATGCACAAAATAAAATAAGCTTACCATGAGACGAGTCGATGACAGTTGATTACAGATGTCAACATACACTAGGAGAAACTAGGGGGAACGTTGTGAGCCGCTGCAAAGGCCGCGGCTCTACCTTATACCCGGTACTGTCAGTATACACATACATCTATATGAGCTTGCGATTTATGCAATTTATTATATGTTCGCAAAAGGGACAAATTAAATTTTGGGCAAAAAATAATATTTCAAAATATGAAGTCAAATCATTTTTGAAATATTATACATGTTTCCAGTTTTGTTTGCCTATGCTTTTTACATCTGGTTCTAAATTTCTACATGACATGTATAACTACATATTTGAGACGTACAAGTGTTTGCGACAGAGAGAGAGGGAATTAGTCAGCGCTTGGCAGGTGTTGCGTAGCCACTGAAATTTAATTTGTTTCTTCTGGCCATAATATTGATCCGACCTGATCCATATTCGGCAATCTGGTAGATATGGTAATTTTCAATGATTCTGCGTTTTTGGTTTTCATTTATCTTAAAAATTGTGGATTCCACAGATTTTCGTCTTTTGTGGGGGCGGAAGGAGGCGTGTCAAAATTTTGAAATACACTTGTACTGAAGTGATATCACAGGAGTTTGTACAGAAAGTTTGGTTGCTCTAGCTCTTATAGTCTCTGAGATCTAGGCGCTCATTTAAACGAATAAGCAAAGCAGACAGGGTCGCGTGTGAGAGAGAGCGAGAGGGAATGATGACTTTCGAAATGGTTTTCTTCATTGTGGCTATAATAATGATCCGAACTGATCCAGATTCAACACTCTGATAGAAATGGTCTTTCTCTATAATTCTGCGTATTTAGTTTTCTTGTATCTTCAAAATTGTGTATACCACAGACTTTCGTCCTTTGTGGGGGCGGAAGGGGGCGGGGCAAAATTTTGAAATATGCTTTGAGTAGTGTGATAACACAGAAGACTGAATACAAAACTTGGTTACTCTAGCTTCAATAGTCTATGAGATATAGGCGCAAATGAAGACGGACGGACAGACGGACAGACGGACGGACAGACAGACATGGCTATATCGACTCGGCTATTGACGCTGATCAAGAATATATATACTTTATGGGGTCGGAAACGCCTCCTTCTAGGCGTTACACACAACCGTTATCCCCACAAATCTAATATACCCCTATACTCTTCGAGTACAGGATTTAAAAATACGGCCCTGACCAAAATACCCCACCTTTCCCTATCTTTTTAATATGTACTACTAGTACTACTACTACTACATATTTCCTTTTCGCAATATATTATTTTTTTTTAAAGATATAGTTAAGATTAGGTTAGGTAAAAGTGGCTACCAGGCTCAGTAGGAGCCCATCACACTGACTGAATATTTTAATATCTTTTTAATATGTACTACTATTATTACTACAATTACATATTTCCTTTTCGCAATATATTATTTTTTTTTTAAGATATCGTTAAGATTAGGTTAGGTAAAAGTGGCTACCAGGCTCAGTAGGAGCCCATCACACTTAGGCCGTCTTTTAAGCTTTTACGTGAACTTTTCGGTGAATTACTGATCTGGTATGATCTTTCAATGTGAGCATATGTTTAGCAGATCGCCTGCCTTTCACTGCATTTTTTAACTTCTGTTGGTTGAGCCGAATTGCAAACCAATTGTCAATTTCTTGAGTCAATCTATTTTTTCTCAATCAGATTAGGTATGTACTAAATACAAATTATATGTTTCTGACCCTTCTTTTCGTGTGTAGCAAAACAAATTTGGTAGAATTAGGCTTGTTCAGTATTTGTGGTTTTATAGCGTATGCTGACTACTTTGGGCCAAAACTAACGTTGTCAAATCGTATCCGAGCTAATTTAAGTATATGTATGTAAAGTGTGAGTGCTTGTGGTATAAAAATGTCCAAAATGATAGCCAACTACAACCAACTCTTAAGTCTGTTGCCCTTTTTTGAAGGAATGTAGGACTCCAAGTTTTTTTATACCCGGTACTTAAATCATCCTTATGTTTTAGATTTGTGTTGATGGAAGCGTTTCCGACCCCATAAAGATATATATATATATACACATATATATATAAAGCTTAAAGAATATACATATATATATATATATATATATATCTTTATCTTTCTATCTTCTTTATCAGCATTAAAAGCCAAGTCGATATAGCCATGTCTGTCTGTCCGTCTAGCCGTCTGTCTGTGTGTCCGTCCGTCCGTCTGTTCGTCTTCATTAGCGCCTAGATCTCAGAGACTATAAAAGCTTGAGCAACCAATAGTCCTGTGTAATACTTTGATAATGTGATACTACTTCAAGTGTTTTGCGAAATTTTGTTTATTTTTTAATTTTTATAAGCGTGACCTTAAACGACGCCTAATTAATGTGTCTATCTAAAACCAAAAATCAAGGCATTCAATTTTTTTTTTTCGTCTTTTCCTGAGCTTTCAAAATTTCGGGGAAAAATACCGAAAAAAATTATGAAATTTCAATTTGGAAGCTTAATATCTTCCAGACGTTAAGTGGCAGCTACAATGTGTCTGAGTCGGACTTATAGCTGAATTTGTCAGCTTTAACTGCAAAGTTCAATACAACCAGTTGTAGAAAACTTAAGTTATGTGAAAAATAAAAGCACTACCTATACAAAAATAACACTTTCTTTTAAATTCTTAAAATAAATACTAAACCTGAAAAAAAAAAATAATTCTTAAACTAATTTTAAACATACAAATCTATCGAAAAAGTCATTTTGGGCGACAGCGGAAAAAAAAGTTGAATGCAGGGTGACCGCGCCGGCAATAAAAATATACTATTTTTGGCCCGATATAATACCAAAATATACTATTTGAATATTCATTTAAAACCACGAAAATACCAAAACGAATTGCATATAAAAGACTTTAAAATTTGAATTTATAAATTTATAAAAAGAATGAATAAATAAATGCAATTGATCGTTTTTTTATTTAGTTTATTTCACTTTTTATTGACTTAAAACTAAATATATTTATTATAATATATAATGATTATCAAGTGAGGCATAAAATCAAGGCATATATCAACGTTAAGGCATAAATCGTAGGTGAGCATGAAATCCGCCGTAAGAAAACGTAGGTGAGGATGGAATGTCACGTCATTTACCGGTAGTATCGACTCTTTTACACCTCTTTTCCCTTTATAAATAATAATATACTGTTATCCAAGGTGCTCTATAACGTAATTAATATTGTATTTTGCACATTTTGAAACAGCTCACAAAATAATTTCTTTATTAGTTCAACCATATTAACAATGTGGTTGATTTCTAACATTTTGTTCTTCAGCAGCCAAACCCAATAACTCGTGTTTTCAAGCGATATACATACTTTTCAATAGCAAAAATTGCAGTGCAGAATTCTTTCTCGAAAGACCTGAAATGCACAGAATGGCCAATATACTATTAAATACCACAAATACAATTAATATACTATTAAATACCAAAATTTTCCTCCAAAAAGACTGCAATATACCAATATACCACACATATACAATTGGGCAAAATATGAGCTAATTAAATACCAAAAAGTATTTAAAATACCATAATCGGTCACCCTGGTTGAATGCGGCCGCATCGTTGTCTTCTTCTATCCATAGGGCTCTTATAGGCATTATTTTCACATGTTTCACTTATCGGAATAACCCAATGATGCGGCCTAATGTAAAAAGGGTATTAGCTACAAAGTGTTAGGGTCGGATATATAGCTGCATTTGTCAGCTTTTCAAAACTGTAATATTAAATACAACCAGTTATAAAAAACTTAAGTTAATTGAAAAATAAAAGCACTAAATGTGAAAAAAACAGATGTTTAAAAATTCTTAAAAAAATCTAAACCTTAAAATAAATGACTTCAAAAATTTTAAGTCTCCAAATCAATCAGAAAAATGTACAGCAAAAATGTCCTGTTAACTCGTGTAGCCATAAGACTTGCTTAGAAGCGACAACGAACACTAATTTTTGGTTTTTTCTATCATGCCATATCTCTCTTCGCAGCATATTTCGCAAATTTTTTTTTTATGTCTTAGTTTTTTCTTAAAAAAATTGTTT
Organism: Drosophila affinis; assembly: GCA_037356375.1. NCBI lineage: Eukaryota > Metazoa > Arthropoda > Insecta > Diptera > Drosophilidae > Drosophila > Drosophila affinis. Next base: position 23,957,457 of record JAZHFB010000003.1, read on the forward strand.
AAATCTGTTTTTTTTCATGTTTTTTCAAATGGTGGGGTTTTTTCATATAACTAAAGTATCTTATATCTGATTGTATCGAAAAAACATTTTGTAGCTTCCGCTTAACGTCTTATGACTATTAAGGTATCAAATTCGAAATGTATACGATTTGTTTTTCACAATTTTGACCTTGAAAAGTCAGGAAAAAAAATGTTATATTTATTTTTTTCGTTTAATACCGCATTTTGCCGCTAAATTCCGGTTTGATTCACATCGGAATCCAATTTCTGTTTAATTTTTTGTATTGAAGAGCTTACCACGAAGTACATTAACACATTGTTTTTGCTATGCATTCGCAGCTTAAAACAACGGAACAATGAAATCCAAAGTTTATCCAAAGAAAATAGAAACCTTTTTAAGGAATACCCAAAACAGTGTTTTTTTAGACTTATTCCCTCAAGGAATATGGTCACACTTTTAATACTAAGAAATGTGTTTTTTATGATGTTTTGTGCACTTTACAGTTGTGGTTGCGTTCTTGTCTCTATTGGTGTTTTGTAAATGTGAGTGTGTAGCGTTGTAGTGATTGATATTACTTTATTTTGTATTATGGTGAATCGTGCACTAGAAATTTAAATTGTATGTTAGAGTCGTATATATTTCTTTAGTCATTTCAAAACTTGCCAACAGAAAGATCTAACTATATCTGAATTTCTTTTTTCGTATTCCTTTGTTGATAGTAACCGTGCATTATTAAAAAAAAAAAACAGTTGCATTCCATTGAGAGGCATTAGGATTTTAGCATGTTCAGTATAAGTGAGCTGTGCTGCATGTTCTGCTGTCCACCCTGTCCTGGACCCATAGCGGCTAAACTAGCCTTCCAGCCTCCGGAACCGACTTATAAATTAACTCCAGCTGATGACACAAATATTAAATACAATTTACAACTTTTTGACCGCGCCGAATGGCAATATTCTGAACGGGAAAAATCGAAAGTAGAAGCTTTTTTTACTCGGACGTCGCGTGGCAACTTGATTACCTGCATATATGTCCGGTGTAGCAAGAATGCTAAATACACTTTATTGTTTTCACATGGGAACGCGGTTGATTTGGGGCAGATGAGTAGCTTTTATCTCACACTTGGGTCACAAATTAATTGCAATATATTTGGGTACGACTATTCGGGATATGGTATGAGCGGAGGAAAGCCCTCTGAAAAGAATTTATATGCAGATATTGAAGCTGCTTGGCAAGCAATGCGAAATAGGTAAGTTCTTACCTTACCGAACCATAATTGGTTCATATTGACGTCAACTACGGTTATTGTATTTAAAGGTTCAACATTAGCCCAGAGACAATAATTTTATATGGTCAAAGCATTGGAACTGTTCCAACAGTTGATTTGGCTTCGCGACACGAAGTTGGGGCTGTGATACTTCATTCGCCATTAATGTCTGGCCTAAGAGTAGTATTTAGAAACACAAAGCGAACATGGTTTTTTGACGCTTTCCCTAGGTAAGAAATGTAAAGTGACTTTTTAAATTCCAAATGATCGTATTTCATTTTAATACAGTATTGATAAAGTGGCTAAAGTTAAGGCTCCCGTTCTTGTTATTCATGGAACTGATGACGAGGTCATTGACTTTTCTCATGGAATCGGTATCTACGAGCGTTGCCCAAAGACAGTGGAACCATTTTGGGTTGAGGTAATTTATTAATAAATATTTTATTTATTTATATTCGGTTCAACTGCACAAATTAATACATTAATATATATTTTTCAATGTGATCTTGTCGGTAATTTTCACTTTTCTACTGCGTTTCTTTTGACTTGAAACTTGTGTAGTTTTTTTTTATTATTGTACCTCATTTCATTTTATCCAACATTATTTACTTGCTAATGATTAAAACATTTATTCGTTACACTTAGACATTTAATTGAATATGGCGGGAAATTGCAATTTTTCCCCAGCTGTTCTCTTAGGCGCATGTTTCATGCCCAATCTGAGCTGCTACGCAAAAATTTGTGCTGTTTTGCGAAGAAATTGATTGACAACCAGTCAGCGTCAGCTATTAGCAAACAACAAAAAGTATTGTCCTGAAAAATTATTTTCGAGGTTAGGTGAAAAGATACGGAAAAATCTTACGTTTTGTGAAAACGGGAGCACCAATTTGTGTTTTCCAATGAGGAAATGTTTTTAAAAGTGAAAATTGGAGACTGCCTGATTATAAATGATTTTCTCTTTGATGACAATAAAAATAAGACAACACCCCAACCTCAAAATCCACTTCTGTTTTTTGTTCAAAATATGACTTCTTCGTTATTTTTTTTAACATTTTGTCGTACGAAACGTCATAATAAAAGTAATCATTTAATGAATGCGGCCTTTGTTGCTTTGTCGTTTGTATTAAGTACGCGAAGACATCTGACGTTCAGTGGCGAGCATGATGCATGATTTTTAGTCTAAACCCCTGTAAAATTCTCAAAAATAACCAATCCTTATGATTTGTTTTTATATATTGCTTAAATATAACAGAACTCGGCTTCATTACTCATTTTTAGTATTTTCAAAAATTGCACGTTTGGAGTTTGTTAAATTAATAATTTATTTTTTATATTTTTTACAAAGGCCCATACCTTTTATAACACTTTTAATACGTTTGGTCTTACTCTCTAATCACTTTGGTGTAGACTCGTACTTTGCCAAATTTTTTTTAACGGAGCCTTTTGCAATAACTATTGCATTAACTCATTAAGGGCCAATGGTTATTTAAATACCCACGTAAAATATGTAACTTAAAGAATTTTAACGTCGATCTGGTGTAGGATATCGCAATAATTATTCTTGATATGGGAAGAAGACAGATCATTTTTAGAGGGTTACCTGAAAATCTACACCTGTGAAAGGTGAAATGTTGCTGAAAATGTTCTTGAACACGCAATTATATCGCTATATGGCAAAACTTAACTTGATTAACAACCAGAAAGTGTCTTCTGATAGTATTACACTTTCCAATTATGGAGATCTGACAAATGCAGCTATAAAACAGACTCCAACAGAAACTTAAGTTATGTGAAAAATAGAAGCACTACCTATGACAAAAAATACCACATTTTTAAAAATTTTTAAAAGAAAACTACACCATGAAAAAAAAACATTCTTTAACAATTTTTAAACATCCAAATCTATCAGAAAAATTAATTTTTGGCGACAGCGGAAAAGTTGTGTCGACTAGTGTTACGAGAGAGATATAAGATTATCAGTAATTTAAGACTAGGAAGGGAGTTAGCAGGAAATTATAATCCGAGCATAGGGCCCTAAACGGTTCAAGGAGTAATTCGATCTACAAAGCGGAAGAAACAAGGGTTTATAATTCCTAGTGTTTCTAATAGGAATCGTGAAGGTTATGCGGCTCAACAGGTCAGGGCTATCTACGTCACCCTTTATCAAGTTGTGCACAAAAATCACGCCAAGCATTTTCCTACGATTAGCTAAGGTTGGAAGGTTTATTAAAAGCAATCTATTAGAGTAAGACGGCAGCAAAAAGTAAACAGTTTTTCTGAACTGATGCTTTACGGTCCTGGTGTACGTTGTCCTGAAAGCACCATACACAAGAGCCGTATTCTAAAATCGGACGAACCAGAGAGGTGTACAGAGTCCTTGTTATGTAGGGGTCGTTAAAAATGTCTTTGACCACCTCTTTATAAACCCAAGCACGCCCATTGCCTTATTCACCATGGTAGAAATGTGTTCTGAAAACTTTAACTTGGGATCTAATAGAACACCAAGATCATCAACCCGGGTAATTCTCTCAAGAGAACCACCACAAAGGGTGTAAGGAACCAGAAAGGCGCTGGAGCGATGAAAAGTCATTACTTTACATTGGTTTAATAAATTTGCACAACACCAAGACTGAAATCTATTGAGATTGGATTGCAACCTGGATTGAAACTAAATGTCTTTATACTGGACACAGAGCTTAACATCATCCGCATACATAAAAACTCGAGAGTATGTTAATACAGAAGGCAGTTCATTCCTAACGAGTGTAAAGAGTAGAGAGGTGCTTAGATGGCTGGCCTGTGGTACGCCCGAAGTCACCATAATTGGTGAGGACAGAGAGTTTTTGAAAAGGATTCTGAGACCTAGAACAAAGGTAGCTGAAGATCCATCTCAGGAGATTGGGCGGGAACCCCAGAAGGTCAAGTTTTTGTGCTAGGAGGGAATGTTTTACAGAGTCGAACCCTTTCCTTAAATCGGTGTAAACAACATCCGTCTGTAAATTACCTTGAAAGCCTTTAATTATAAAGGTAAACTCCAATAAATTTGTAGTGGTTGATCTCCGCCTTATAAATCCATGTTGAGCTGGAGATATAAGTGAACTGCATTGGTGCTGCAGGTACGGAGACGGGTGGAGGTAGAGCGGGAAGATGAAGATGGAGCATTGGTCTAATTGGCTAACAGAGTTATTGGGGGCCTAGTCCTTTTCTTTGCCTTAAACTAATAACCCACCAAATGCTCCGGCCAAAATTTGACCGAAAAAATGGTGTTAAGGTAAGTTTGGAAGACACTTATTTTGAATGAAGCTATCTCCCTGGTATAACAGAAGTCAAACTTTTCCACCTTAAAATCAACGGCTTTTATTTTGCTTTGAATATAAGCAGGAACATCCTTAGTTGTAAAGTGAGGGGCTAGCCGTGTGACAAAAACTTGTCTCTTTGGTGGGATCCCCACCAGTATTGGCACCACAGGCCTATCACCTGTGATGGTAATACCCGGTGGTCCGGGACGTATATTGGTGGGGTCGGAATGGAAAGGACAGCTAAGGACTTTGCGGACATTATGGACACGGACGTCACAGACGATTCTGACTGCATGCTCTCCGAGCTGGTAAATTCGGATACTGAATTTGCATCACCAGCAGTTGACGTTACCTTTGGAGTGACGAGCGATATTAATGGCTGCACGTTTGGAATATTCGGAGTTAGTTTTTCCGCATCGGCTGGCTGAGGGGCAGTTGGCACTTGCAGATCTCGCGGAGTGACCTTTTTGCACCTGAAAGACTCAGTCAGTAGTTTTAAACCACTAAACTAAGACTCCATGGTTAGGAGCCGATCGTTTTGCTGTTTAAAGCCCACGGGCAGCTCGTTAAAGACCTTCCGGGTCTGTCTCATAAGTACCACCATTTCCTTCTCAAGCAGACGGTACACCTCACAACTGTAATGCAAACCATTCTTTTTACAGATGGTATCACCCACGAGACCGGAAAACCCAGCGCTTTTTGCGTGCACTACGCTATGGCAGAGACAGCAGGGGATACATGGCTGGTCATGGGTATGGGTATGGTCATGGGTGCTGGGTTTTTTTGCCACAGATAGAATTCCATAATACAAAAAAAAAAATTATTTTTGTTTTTCATTAACAAAAAAAAAAAAAAATATACCTGACCAGTGTGCCAGATCATGGTGAAATAAGTAATAAGGTGGTGTATTCACCACACGTGCTCTCTTTCGGGGACGTTATTTTTGTCAGTCGTTTGTCAAACGTTGTCGAGAGGTGTTGTGTAGCGCACGATTTTTTTCATTTTCTTCTTCATTGGAAAATATTCTTTAGCTATGAATTAAAATATTATAATTTTCTTTGAACTATTTCGTTTTATTTATTAAAGAAATTATTTTCTTTTCTGTCAGCTGAAAAACGAAGAGTGCAGAACGTATAACGCTTGCTATCTCTTTCTAACGATTTTCTCTCTGAGAGCCGAGAGAGCGAGGTGAAAAATTTAACGTCACCATGAGCTGAGTACATCACCTTATTATTTATTTCACCATGATAAACGCCAGATAAACGCCAAAATATGAATCAGTAAGAATGAGAGCGGTCACAGCTATTGCTGCCAATTAAGCTTTTTTCCGACAAATCTGGCTTTTTTCAAAGCCCAATTGCGGGAAGCGGGAATTCTGGCTGTTTTTTTTTAAATGAGTTAGGCTTTTTCGCTTTTTTTTTAATGCTGCCATCAATTTCATGAAAATATGTATCAGCACGGTTGCCACTTGCAAAAAAGAAAAGTGTGGTATCAAAATATACCATTTTCGATAAATCTGTGAAAAAAGTATACTAGTTTTGGTAAAAATATACCAAATTTGTGTAAGAGTGGCAGCTCTGACGTTTATATCGATATTTGCCAATATCACCACCACTACTTTACGCAAACTGTCATCACAATCACAATAAATAGTGCGCTGCTTAAGTAACATTTTTCGGGGACAAATTTCGCCATGCCAATAGAAAACAATCAAAAGTGCCGTGATGCTTGGATGAAGAAGATGAAGAGATGACCCGGACGACAAAAGGGTCTATTGCAGCTACTGCAAGACTACAATAACTGCCAAGCCGAATTTTGCCGATAAATTCCGTTAGCCGACGTATAACCGTTTTTCTCCTGCAAAAATACAAAAAACTGTTTTTGTAACAGTTTCTAACGGTAAAATGGCATTTGGGATGGTGCCAAACGGCGCTTGAAGGTTTGGTCAAACGTCTGTTAATTAGCCGTTTATTCATCGATTCTTACAAACGATACCTTAAACGGCGCCTAATTAATGTGTCTATCTAAAACTAAAAATGTTAGCCAAATATTTTCGAATTTTCCCGAGTTTTCAATGTTATCAAAAATACCTCAAAAAATTATGAAATTTGAATTTTAAATCTTAATATCTTCTAGACGTTAAACTGCAGGTACAAAGTGTTTGGGTTGAATTTATAGCTGATTTGTCAGCTTTTCAGAGCTGCAATACAACTAAGAATCTTGAGTTATGTGAAAAATAGAAGCACTACATCTAAAAAAAATTTTTTAAAATTCTTAAATAAACTAATCCATTAAAAAAACATAATTCTTTAAAAATTTTAAAATCTTTAAATCTATCAGAAAAAGTCTTTTTGGGCGAAAGCGGAAAAAAAAGTTGAATTCTGTCGAGTAGTGTTATTTATTTTAATATATGTAACAGACAAATATGGTTTGCGAAGACTGGACAAATGCTGCTATGAATATAAAGTCCCCTTCAAATTATTTTCGCATGATCGGTGAAGTGAAGAATATGTCATCGGTTTGTCCCTACTACATTTTCGTTATAAAACAAAAGCAAATCGACAAGCTACGACAAACCGACGTAGAATGAAACGATATGTGACCATTTCCCGCGTACTGTGTTTGCCACCATTATCGACAGTTATCCTGACTTAACCAACATAGAAAAGTTCCAGCATTTGCATTCCAGTTGCTGAAAATCTCGGATGGCAACTATAGCTTGGCAATATATTTGTTGCAAAAACGATTTAATAATCGACGATTGATATTTCAGAACACATTAATGAAATCTTAGCGCTCCAGGCTGTTGAACCTATGTCAGTGGTTTTGACTCGGGAGCTTTCGGACAAATTTATAGCTCATATGCGTGTGCTGCAAGATTTGAGCACTTCTGTGCAGATCACAGGATGCGTCACCGTCATCGTTTCAACTCGATTCCAGGGAAACTGGGAAACTGTGCCTTCGTTCCTGGAAGAGCGATGCAGGTCACTGGAAATAACTAATTTTGCTAGGGCATCATGTGCACCAAACAGTCAGGTGGGCAAGAGAAAAAAGGCATACAAATTCTAGGTCCACCATGGTTAGAACTAACCTAACCTTCTCAGGTTGCGTGCTTTGCAGTCATATCACTCCCGAAGTCCAGTACTGTCCGAAGTTTTAAGCACTGTTCCCCACATATTGCCACATAGAAGCGAAGTGTCATTCTCTTTGAATGAACTGTCTTAAAACAGGGCATCGACAAAGTCAGTGGACCTCAAGCCACTGTCGTAAGCATTACTCTACCCTGTATTTCGGCAACCCTAAAGCGACTGCAGCCCAAAGGCATTCAGTGCCAATTAAAGTTACATCTCCGTCAACGCCGTCTCAACATACCACTTAACCCTCTACTTCAGTATCAACGTTTACTACTCTTGTTTCCCAGGATCTCAGCAATCAATTGCCCACGGGTACCGTCCTGGTCAAAAATCAATAAAGAGATTCCGGCTCTCAACTGCATTTAATAACTTTCCCGTTTCGTAAATCAGCTTCCGAAGACCACCTCGTCCACTACAGTGTCGGGAATAGGGGATTCAAGCTTCCTCACCGTTGGATTGTCGGTCAACATTAGCCTGCACTCCCGCCGTTCTAACTACTCGGCTCCCATCACTTCTGTTATCGTCCATAACATAGGCGATAGTCAAACGAGCCTTGAAATGGACGTTTGCGACAGGAACAAACACCACTCGCGGATCCGGGACCTAATCTACCTAAGGTCATCGGATCTGTTAATTGGTGCAACATTTTTCTTGGAGCTCGCTTGGGCTTCGATTGGAGTAATGCGACCGTTAATGGTCTCCTGTCGTATCTGATAGGAAACGCCTGAGTTTTACCGAAAGGTTCTCCTGTTCAAGATCTCGTGCATCGAGATCGCTTACCTGTAGCAGATCTTCTTGTCGCTATGGAAGGAACATTGCATATTGTGGCTGCAGCATCGATCAAAGCGTTATACTTACCTTCGCTTGCCAGTGGATGATTTGGCCAAGAGTGATGGCCAATCAATGGGTCGAGGCAACTCCCTGAGAAGGAGAAGCTGGCGCTTCCCGAGCTGTTCAGCTGAAGTGAAGACGACACCAAGAAAGATTAATCGAATCACCAGCAGCGTCGTTTTCCGACGCAGGTGCGTTTATTCGTTATAATTGTAACAATAATTATTATTATTTATAATTATTACAAAAACAGCATATTAAAATTGAAATATTGCCGCGTTAAATTTTTAGCCGCGTGAAAGGGGCTAAAATACATGTAATGTTTAGAACAAATTGTTTAAACTAATTTTATTATTAAATTAAGCATTTCAACAATATGGTTGATTTCAAATTTTTTGATGATTTTTTTCGTTGATTTTTGACAAATATTTACTTTGTTAACTAAATTTGTCTTCCTCTTCCAAAGACGCAAAGACGCTGTGGTGTAAACGCCTCTTCTGCTTCTCTGCGTCTTTTCCGATATCGATAATTAACGCACCCAGTGTAAAAAGCCTATAGGTCATTAAATTATAGCCAAGGGTGCAGGATAACGAAAACCAAAAAGTACTGTTATCTATCTGCACTACCCAAAACACTAAATTGTTAATCGCATATGCTTATGCACGGCAGCTGCCGTCCTTTCGTCCATCCTTCTAGTCTTCGTCTATTCTTTTCTACAGCTATAGCATCTATTCGAAATCTCGCGCTCTATCGCCTCTGTCGATATTTCATACTCGGCTTAGCAGAAGCACCGATCTGCTCCGAGTCTATCTTTTTATCGCACTCTCTCGCTGTTTTCTAGGCGTTGCTGCATAGGGCACGGCAACTAGGCCGTCAGTCCTTGCAATTTCGCCATCAGTTAACCATTCGTCTTCATAAACATACATACATAAAGCAAACACATTTACTTTCATTTTTAATTACCAATAAATGTACAGAAACTGGCGGTTAGAAAAAATGCCCCATTCCTAAAAATCATGAAGTTATAAAATCAAAGAATGTGAATATTTTAGGTTATAAGAAACTTGAATCAAAATACAAAGTTAAAACTATATTTATGAAAGTTACATCTCGCTCATTTTTAATGAATGACTAGTGTTACCCCAGTCCATGGTGAAATTACTAATAAGGTGATGTACTCAGCTGTGGCATGGGGTTATTAGTAATTTCACCATGAGCTGTGGTGAGGACGTTACATTTTTCACCTCGCTCTCTCGGCTCTCAGAGAGAAAATCGTTAGAAAGAGATAGCAAGCGTTATACGTTCTGTACTCTTTGTTTTTCAGCTAACAAAAAAGAAAATAATTTCGTTAATAAATAAAACGAAATAGTTCAAAGCAAATTATAATATATAATATTTTAGTTCGTGAATTTTGGAGAGGTTTTTCACGTACTTAACATTTACCGAATATTTTTTTATTTTGTAAACGTTTATTTTGTAAGAAGAAAATGAAAAAAATCATGCGCTATACTACCTCTTTCGACAACGTTTGACAAACGACCGACAAAAATAACGTCCCGAAAGAGAGCACGTTAGCACCATGCCCCAGTCGACTGGAAATTTCCGCTGCGAACCAAAATTGCTTTTTTCTAATAGATTTTGAGATTTTAAAATTATTAAAGAAATATGATTTTTGTGAAATATATAAATTTAATGTTTAGGAATTTATTGCATGCACCATGTTGAGGAGCAAAGAGGATATTGGTCCCGTCAAATCAAAGAATATTGTTTATCACAAAGAATTCAAATAAATAAATTATATCATTACATAAAAATTAGTAAGTTAGGAAGCAGCGAAGTGTGCAGGTCTCCTAGTCTATCACAAAATGTTCCGTTCTACAGAATGGCACAAAATAAAATGAAATATTCGTTCAAACACACATTTTTGGCCCAAGTTTGAGATTTTTTTGACTAATTTTTGAAGAACCCATTTATAAAAAAGTATTAATTATATATATTTATAGAAACCTTGCCACATACTCTGGCTATTATTTGGAAATGCAATTTGGAAAACGCGTTGCGGAGATAACCTCTTACACACACATTGGATAATTTGTGTGTTCGAGCTTGATAGTTTTTAAGAGCTTTTGATCCAACGCATTATCAGAATCGGCAACCCTATGTGTAAATTTCACCACACATTCAGCTTGAAATTGACCTTCGTTGGCAAAATTCAATAGGCCAATATAGAAAATTGATTAATTTATCCAATCATTTATCTATTGAAAATCGCGATGAAATTACTGTACATATTTATAAACAAACTTTCTCCCAAATACAAAGTCTTCATATACTGCTGCATCATGGCGTGATGGACTACAAATGTGAAAGAGATACGTATATTTCAAGCTAAACTGAGATCAAAACATTTACTCCTCATATATCCATCCGGCCTACACGGACGAATTTCCTGATTACAAAATTAACCATTATATAACATAACAGCACATGTTATAGCCTGTTTAGACTATGGTTGAGTTATTGAGGTTCGGGCAAAACTCTAGATTCGTTTACATGGAAAGAATAGGGGACCTAGAAAGTGGCAAAGAAGTTGAGTTTTGGTTGCGTTTAATTGAGTTTGTCCGATTTTCCAAATATTTGAACTCTGATCTGCCTGTCGTGAAATGGAATTATCACCACTAATTACAACAAAAATTGCCAGCTCAAAATTTAAATTTTGACGAGTAAAAAAGATGATTCAAATATACATATGTAAATTAAGTTATAAGTTCCCGATTATTGGTACCGTGGCTCGGCCAACGGCAATGAAACTCGCGGGTGTAAGTTTAATCGTTTAATATCCGGCTCGACTGGCACGTTTAAAAGTGAGAATGAATCTAAATAAATCTAAAGATACAAAAACACAATTTTACTTAAAACTGCCCACCTTCGCGGCAGCGCTGCTTGGGCAGCGGGCCGACGTTCTGCACCGTCAGCGCCTCGTGCAGACCATCAGCTCCACAGCGGATGTTTATCAGCAGCGAAATATGATCCGCTGACCACTCGAGTGCAGGCCAACGGCTCCTAAGCAGAACCTCGTGCGACAATGTAGTCGCTGCCCCCACCCCTCTAGTGCGGCATCAGCATTCTTCCGTTTTGGAATCTTGCCGATACCCTGCGCTGGTGGGGAGTGTTAACTACTCCCCCTCTCAAAGAACGGTCGTCCTCGTCGCTCGCAACTTCTCGATTATCTCGTTGATCCGGCTCTCGTCTTGCCTCCTTCTAAGATACGCCCTGAGGAATACGATGCATCCAATAGCCCCGCATAGAGTTATGCCGAGCCCGAAAGCAAGGAATGGATTGAGCTGGCCCATGGTGGCCTGCTCGACCTCCTTGATGTAATTTAGGTTCTCCTCACTGAGCTGGTGCAGGAAGGGTAGGCTGAGAACAGTCGGGTGCCCTGTGATGTTCAGGGCGGGCACCGATGCTATGCCCGGAAGTCGCTGTTGGATGTTGTGATTCCGGAATCTAGAGCCGTTGATAATCGCGAAGTCGTTGAAGGTGACCAACTGCGTTCCGGAGGTTGTGATCAACGCGTCCGAGTCACAGCTGATCGTGGCTGGCCTGTTATTTATGATGACCATTCCGTCGTCAACGAGGGTGATGGGCTCAAGGTGGCTTGGTTGAGAGAGGCAATGAGCGGTGCCGCCAGAGTGTAGTCCCTGCGCGCAGAATCCCCTCACCTCCTTCTTGCAGAAGGTGGTCATGGTTGTGGAGACGCAAGCTGTGGGCGCCCACACTTCGTTGCCGCATTCAGCCAACCGGGAATACCGTGACCTTTTTACAAGCTAAACTAATTCTGGGATATTCAATTATAAAATGAATTTATGGATTATGGATGGATAATGGATTAATGGATTGTAGGATTTTTTTTTTTGAAACTTCTAACAAATTCGATATCGTGACCCCTATGAATTGGTCAGCGGGAACAGATTCTATGTCAGCGTGGTCTAAAATGGAAGGACTCACTATATTGAATTTGCCAGGGTGATCGTGAGCATGACGTTTCCTATCTATGTTATAAGAATTCTATTTCTGGCTAATAAGGTTTCATAAAGGTGCTCTGAATTTATAACCTCTTTTTTTCTATACTGAGGATTTTATTTACGGTGCTAGTGAGGGAATTTAACTGATTTTGAACTTTTGTATTAATCAAAATTTGTCTATTGCTTGCTTGTACTAAAAAATAAAAATACACGAAAAAATATATAAAAGAAAAACTAAAAAAATACCGCCACCAAGGTGTGTTTCTTAACTTAGTCGGTGTAGCTACCTAAGGTTGTCCTTATGGACCACCCTACCTCTAATTAGGACTGTTGTCCCCAAGTCCTCCTCTATTGTTTCCTCTACAAATAAATGGGTCAACCTATTCCCGAGGCGTCTGTTGGACTTAACTAACTCTGAAACTTCTGTCGTGCCTGGTTAACCCGATTGTTTTGCACGATCTGACCCTTTGCACTCTCTTTTGAATTTCCTTATTTGTGTCCGATTGGGCCCGATTGTGTTCAATGGTGACTATTTCTTTTCTCTCATTCTCATCGAAAATGTTGGCGACAAGATTTTTGCAATGCCAGAACGTAGTCGACGGAAAGGATTTAATAGTTCATGCTGTATGCAGGCTAGGACTGGGAGCTCGCAATGGATCGCGTTTACGACCTGGGGGCTTACTATGGACTTGACGGTCTCCACGAGATCGTATTGTCTGGGAAGTGTATTATATGGCGCGTCTTTTCTCCAAAGATAACAAAAATCTGTTTTAGTGGAAACTGCGCCTGCTCTAGGATGATCTGATTCCTAAACGCAATTTACAGGCTTATATGCCGTCTCTACCGTGTAGGTCATTGACACTTCGCTATGAATAATCGCAGAACTGACCGCGATGCGCTATTCTCTAGCGCACAAATATTCTGGCTCGACAATGCGTCTGCGACAATGTTTTCTTTACCGGGTTTGTAGAAGAGCTTGGCACCGATCTCGTCGATGCGCGCCTTCCAACGTTTGATTTTCGCATTGGGCTTTCTCTCAGATACCACGAATGTGAGTGGCTAGTGGTGAGTGAACACGTTTATGTCCTTGACGCCATATATGTAATGGCGCAGCTTCCCCAAGGCCCATACAATTGCCAAAAACTCCCGCTCGTTAGTACCGTAGTTTAGCTCACTGTCCTTTAGGGTCCTGAAGATCATTGTTATTGGGCGTCCCTCCTGTGAGAGGACTGCTCCAATGCCATAGGAAGACGCGTCGGTTGTCAAGTCGAAAGGCTTTTTATAGTCTGGATACATCAGCATTACGTTTCTGACACCAGAATGTCCCTCAGAATGTCGTCCACCGTGCGAATGGTGGCCACGACCGAAGTGTTAAAAGGCAGTGACTCGTTAGGGTCGGCGAAAGCCTTACTTCTCTTCTTCAGCATCTGCATGAAGTTTGCCTTTATGGCTGGACGTGCGTCGACGTCAATAACGTTAGTATGGTTGACGTCTATGCATTTGTGGAACCTGATCGTTTTGGTAGTGTTACCAAATATGAGTGTTTCGCTTTCTAGAGACAATGTAGCCCCCACCTGCGTTAGCAGGTCAAGGCCAATAATGCCGTCGAAAGTTGTTAGGGCTTTCAAAAGAAAAAACGTCGTGGTTTTGCCAAAAAAAGACAAGGGACACTTTTCTGTGATCTTGTTGGAACCGTTGATCGAGAAAACGAGGAAAGGTGCTTCGACAGGGGTAACACCGGGAACACCTGCTACTTTTCGCCATATAAATGGCAGCAGTGATCTTCCCCTAAAAAATTAACCGAATCGCTTCTGACGTTTCTCGGCCGGGGTATGCTCGTCGTGCCGGGGTTCACAGAAATTTGGGTTGATTTCTGGATGTGGTAGCTGTAATAAATGTTCTCGGGTTTAAGAATAAGGCGTAGGGAGGGTTAAGCAGTATAATAAAATTAACTTTATTGTTCTGAAATTCACACCGGAATGTTTGCAGGAGTGATACTGGGTCTCCGGTAGGGGTCTTCCTTCGAGTTCTTCCTTCGGGGTCTTCCTTCTTGTTTTGGCTACTCGGCCTCACGTGGCTGTTTGCTGCGTGCAGATCGTGGTTGGTCGTCGGTCGGACGCCCCTGTGGGAAGAATCGCGGCAGAGGTAATTACACTCTGAGGCGAAGGCTTGTGGTAGAGGTGAAAACTCTCTGAAGGGACGAATAGCGCAGAGGTGAATACTCTCTGGGCAAACGATTTACTGACAGAGGTGAATACTTTCTGGGGAGAAAACTAGTTGCAGAGGTAAATACTCTCTGTGGGCAAACAATTTAGTGACAGAGGTGAATACTCTCTGGGGAGAAAACTAGTTGCAGAGGTAAATACTCTCTGTGGGGACGTGTTATGACAGAGGTGAATACTCTCTGGTGAGAAGAATAGTTGTAGAGGTAAATACTCTCTGTGGAGACGTGTTATGACAGAGGTGAATACTCTCTGGGGAGAAGAATAGTGCAGAGGTAAATACTCTCTGTGGAGACGGGTTATGGCAAAGGTGAATACTTTCTGGGGAGAAAGTATCAGGACGGGGAAATGTATTAAAAACGGGCAAGCGGAAAAAGCAGGGCTTTTACCTTTGGTACGAGCACTGTTTGTAAAATAAGTTGAGAAGTTAATCCCAGGCTGTTCCGAGTTGGACTGCCCCGATTCGAGCTGGCGAGGCTTCTTTTATTGCCGAAAGTCAGCTGTTGGTCGGCAGCTGTGGAACTAGTGCGTGCCCCTGATATATCTAACGCCATCTGGGTCCCAGCTGATAGCTATCAGTGTGCCCGTTGGTGCTCGTGCTCCGGTCACACTGGCGCGTGTGCAGTGTGACCGTTTACGGTCCGGTGATGGTCCCACTGGCCTTGTTTTGGCGTTTTCTTTCGGAATGTGTCTTTTTATTTTATCCAAATACACTACTTCATAATTCATATATCACACTTCAATATTCAGTCTATATGTTGTGGCGCGGGCGCCGTTGTGTATGGTGCTGGGCGTCACACTCCCCCCTCCTCTCCTAGGCGGTTGTCCTCCATCTTCCCGTGCAGGGACCAGGGCCCGATGCGCACGTCCCCGACTCGCCCGATCCGTACCCAGCACGTTTCTTCGCCTCTCCATAGCCGGAATCGTTGCTGCGCGTGTGGGTGTCTGGAGCACAGGTTATCATGCACTGCTCCTATATGCCTTGTGGCCAGTTAATGACCCGCCGGCACGTCCCACTCGGTGGGGATGTTGCCCGGTTCGTCCTCCCAGTTGTCTGGCTCGCGTTGTTCCTCATGTGGCGTTGCTGGTCCAAGGTCCAGGTCCCTGTCTTCCTCCTCTACCTGCTGGTCCCATGTGTGCTTCAATGGCGGAGTCGGCTGTGAAAGCGTTGGCATCACTCGGCTTATCCTCTTCTTACTGTGGTGCACGTAGTGTTCTGGTTCTGGGTTCTGCTGCTGTCGGTACGCTGCCGTTTGTGCCGTGACTGGTCCGCTATCCGTTTTTGACGGTTAAAATCACCGGGGAAATTAGTTTGAGGATCTGAAAGGGGCCGTCGTATTTCGGTTCCAGTTTTGCCGAAGTTTTGTCGATTTTTTTCGATATTGGGTGTGTTTTCACCCATACCACGTCCCCTACTTTGAGTCGCCATTCTCATTTCCTTAAATTGTAGTGTCTTGTTTGTTTTGCTGCTGCTTCTACCATATTTTGTCTGGCCACTGCTTCTGCCTCTTGTCGTGTTTCTGATTTTTCTCGTTGTATATTGGTATCCTGATCCTATGGTCACTTCGTCGAATAGGTTCCATGGCAGCCTTGATTCCCTGCCAAATAGTAGGTACGCCGGGCTGAATCCAGTTGATTCTGATTTGCAGCTGTTAATCGCTAATGTCAGTTCTGGCAGCTGTTCGTCCCATTTGTTGTGTTTTCCTGCGGCAAACTGTGCGATCATCGTTTTCAGTGTCCTGTTTGCCCGCTCCGTTGGGTTTTCTTGTGGTGTGTGTGGTGCTGTGAACCTTTGTGTTATACCCCAAGTTTCCATTACCTGTTTCGTCTTTCGGCTCGCGAATTGGACTCCGTTGTCCGATATCAGCTGTTTTGGTGCGCCTCCCCTTGCCAGTATTTTCTCCCTGAACGCCTTTGGGAAGGAATTAGCTGTCGCCTGTCTAGCCAGTGTGACCTCCACCCATTTGGAAAACTTATCGACAAACAAGATCATTACCGTGTTTCCATGCGAAGTTCTGGGACGACGAAATCGACACATATCGACTCCCACGGTGCGTTATTTTTGTCAACATTTTCCCTGCTGCCGCTTGTTGTGAACTTGAGTGTCTTCATCGGCGTGGTTAGGTATGTGCCTATAAAGTCTCCCATGCTTTATCACAAAGTCGGGTATTTCCTTCGGGTTTGTTTTCACTTGTTTCCACTTTTCTTGATACCAAGCACATTTCACGACGGTTGACATTCGGATGTCTTCGCGTGGTAAGCGGGATAGCCCGTCCGCCACTGCGTTCAACTTCTTTTTCCGGTACCGAATTTCAAACGTGAACGGTTGTAATCCCAACGCCCATCTTGCTATTCGGCCGGATGGGCTCTCGATGGAATTGAGCCATCTCAAGGCCTGGTGGTCTGTGACTACAATGAACTTGTACCCCTCCAGTTACATTCTCATCTTGTGGATGCTCCAGTAGATGGCCAGGCACTCCTTCTCCGTAGCAGAATGAACTTTTTACTAAAGTCCGGGCTCTAGCATGCCCGGTGCTTCTGTTAGGCACAGTTTGAGGTCATCAAAGGCTTTTTAATGGGTTTCTTCCCAACAAAATTTTTGGCCCTTTTTTTTAGTAGGTCTTGTAGCGCCTGTGCTTGTTCGGTAAAGGCTGGTACGAACCTTCGGTACCAATTTGCTAGTTGCAAGAAACTGTGTACCTGCTTGAGTGTCGTTTGGGCAGCTAATTCCCGTACCGCCGCAATTTTATCTGGATTCGTGTGATTTCCGTCCTCACTCACTTCGACGCCTTCTTTATCTCGTCAAGCGTAGCGTAACGTCGTCCTTTCATGGGCCTCTTCAGTTTAGGGAACAAGAAAAAGTCACAGGGGGCCCAGATCTGGGGAATACGGTGGCTGCGGCATCATTAGTGTATTGTTTTTGGCCAAAAAGTCGCGCACAAGCAACGATGTGTGAGCAGGGGCGTTATCGTGGTGCAAAAGACAATTTTTGTTTTTCCACAAGTCCGGGCGTTTCTGGCGGATTGCTTCGCGCAAATTGCGCATAACTTGCAGATAATATTCCTTATTAACCGTTCTACCCTGTGGCAAGAACTCATGATGTACCACGCCACTGCAATCGAAGAAAACTGTGAGCAAAACTTTCACATTCGACCGAACTTGCCGCGCTTTTTTCGGTCTTGGTTCGTGCGGCAGCTTCCATTGAGATGATTGAGCTTTGGTTTCCACGTCATAACCATAAACCCACGATTCGTCACCAGTTATGACCCTCTGGAGCAAATTTGGGTCGTCGCGGACAGAGTTTAACATCTCATTAGCAATGTTCATGCGATGCTGTTTTTGGTCGAAATTTAGCAATTTTGGTACGAATTTCGTGGCGACCCGTCTCATACCCAAATCATTGATAAAAATCGAATGGCACGATCCAATCGATATGTTTAGGTCCTCAGCAACTTCTCTAACGGTGGTTCGACGATTGGCCAATACCATTTTCTCCATTTCATTAATTTTTTCGTCTGTTGTTGAAGTGCTCGGGCGTCCGGCACGCTCTTCGTCGTTCACATCTTCTCGGCCTTCTGAGATCATTTTGTACCACCGATAAACGTTGCTTCGGTCCAAGGTAGCTTCTCCGTATGCACAGTCAACATTCGGAATGCATCCGCGCACTTAATTTCGTTTTTCACACAAAATTTGATACAGGTTCTTTGATCCATTTTTTTGAATAGGTAAAAATCGAAGACGATCCACAACACGTGCAAGCAAAGCAGTTGTCAACAATTAAGTGAACATTCAAAATGGCTTGTCGGCATAAGTGAGAGACATGAGTACCAACATAACGCCACAAAAAAATCGAAATTCGAATATACGTAACCCGCGAAAATTCAAAATTCGCGATACTTTTTGAACACACCTCGTATGGTCGGCTGCGTCTTTCCATTGGAATTTGTCAGTACCCTGACTTCAGGTCTAGGGTGCTAAAAAACGTTGCCTCCCTGAGTTTGTTCAGAATGAAGTCCATTCGGGGCATTGGGTATTCGTGTTTTTCTGTTTTTTCGTTCAGTAATCTGTAGTCTACACAGAGTCTCCATTTATCCGTTTCCTTTTTGTTTACCTAGACCACTGGTGCGCTGTATGGGCTTCGTGAAGGCTCTATGAGGTCCTGTCTTGTTAGCTCAACTATTTCCCGATTTAATATCTCCATTTGTGCCGGGTTGCGGGGATAATACCTCTGTTTGATGGGTCTGTCATGTTTTAGGTATATTTTGTGTGTCGGTTTGCTGCTCACTCCCTTCAGTGTTTCGAATTTTTTTACTTCCGACGCAATCCACTTCTCTAGGTCTTCATCTGCTGTCTCCGGTTGCGTGCTCTTTATGTGTTCGTCCGCTTGAACCGTAACGGGTCCCTCGCCGATCACTACTGATGCCTGGCCGCACGTTATTGTTGTGCCCGTGCTCTCTAGAAAATGCATTCCTAGTATTGGGTTGTCTGGTAACCCAGTCATTATCAGGAATGCTTGTGTGGACGTACGTCCTCCCAGTTCCACTTCCAGTTCCCCTTTCGAATCTTCGTGTTGTCTTGAGTAGGCTTCCATCTGCCAGTCTTATTACTCGCCTTTCGTCTTCTTCGGTTCCTTCGTTTTTTAGTCTCCTTGCCGTCTTTTCGCTGATCGTGCATCTTGAGGCCCCTGTGTCGATGATTATCTCCATCAACTTCCTGCCGATCTTTGCCCAGCCCAGGAGTTCCTTGTCCTTGTGTATTAGACGTGTTGCCTCCCGCTTGTGTCGATCTGGGCTTCGGGAGCTTGGCGGCTGACTCCCGAGCCCTGAACGTTTCCCTGCGGCTTTCTACAGCATTCTATAGTCCGGACCCCTTGTTTGTTACAGGTCCAGCAATATAGGATCGGCTTTTTGTTGCAAACCCTTGCCTCGTGGCCGTTCTCCTCGCACCGGCGGCATTTTTGTCCCCATTGTGGCTGTTGCTCCGTCGTGCTGTACTGTGGTTGTTGGTTGCCGTCCGTTAACCGTGGACAGTCCCGCTTCCGTTTCTAACCTTTCGAATTCTTCCGCCGTGGTCATGAATTCTGTTAATGTCTTGAATTCGCTTCTTTTCACATAGAGTTTGATAGGTAGCCGGCAGTTTCGGTACGTGATCTCTAGCTTCTGTTGCTCTGTGTACGTTCCGAACCTCATTAATTTCCTTAGCGCTTGCACATACTCCCTCACTGTCTCCATCTCAGTTTGTTTGCGGTTTGCCACCTATTATTCGAGTTCCTCCTGGTACCTGGGAGATATGAAGTTCTCCTTCCTTCACTTCCTCCCATGTGGTTACGGGCTCCGACTTTGTATGCCACCGATGCAGTGCACTTTCCTCCAATATTATTGGCATCGCGAACACCAAGTGGTCGTATTCTACTCCATATGTCTCTGCCAGCTCTTCCATCCTGCTCAGAAATTCCAGCAGATCTTCTCTTCCCGCGTAGGTCGTATCCCATTTGCGTATCCTTTCTATTATCGCCACCGCTTCTGGCGAACCTTTCCGTATCTGCTTCGGGAATAGTGCTTTTTACACCCGGTAATCGAAGAGTATAGGGGTATATTAGATTTGTGGGGATAACGGTTGTGTGTAACGCCCAGAAGGAAGCGTTTCCGACCCCATAAAGTATATATATTCTTGATCAGCATCAATAGCCGAGTCGATATAGCCATGTCTGTTTGTCCGTCCGTCTGTCCGTCCGTCCGTCTTCATTTGCGCCTATATCTCAGAGACTATTAAAGCTAGAACAACCAAGTTTTGTATTCAGTCTCCTGTGTTATCACACTACTCAAAGTGTATTTCAAAATTTCGCCCCGCCCCCTTCCGCCCCCACAAAGAACGAAAGTCTGTGGCAAACACAATTTTGAAGATACGAGAAAACTAAATACGTAGAATCACAGAGAAAGACCATTTCTATCAGAGTGTTGAATTTGGATCAGATCGGATCATTATTGTAGCTACAATGAAGAAAACCATTTCCAAAGTCATCATCACACACGGCCCCATCTGCTTTGCCCATTCGTTTTTTTTGACGCCTAGGTTTCAGAGACTATAAGAGCTAGAGCAACCAAACTTTCTATCCAAGCTCCTGTGATATCAAACCAGCACGAGTTTGTTTTAAAATTTTGCCACGCCCCTTTCCGCCCCCACAAAAGACGAAAATCTGTGGAATCCACAATTTTTAAGATAAATGAAAACCAAAAACGTAGAAACTTGGGAAATTACCATATCTACCAGATTGCCGAATATGGATCAGGTCGGATCAATATTATGGCCAGAAGAAACAAATTAAATTTTAGTGGCTACGCAACGCCTGCCAAGCGCTGACTCATGCCCTCTCTCTCTCTCTCTGTCGAAAACACTTGTACGTCTCAAATATGTAGTTATACATGTCATGTAGAAATTTAGAAGCAGCTGTAAAAATCATATGCAAAAAAAATCGGAAACATGTATAGTATTCCAAAAATTCATTTTTTGAAATATTATCTTTTGCCCATTTTTTTTAATTTGTCCCTTTTGCGAACATATAATAAATTGCATAAATCGCAAGTTCATATATGTATGTACATATGTATATATTGACTGAGTACCGGGTATAAGGTAGAGCCGCGGCCTTTGCCGCGTCTCACAACGTTCCCTCTCGTTTCTTTCCTGATCTGGTTTCTCCTTGGGGTTCCTCTGTCGTGATTGTCGTGATGCCTTGGGCTTTTTTTGGTCTGCACTGCTGCTAGTTGTTCCAGTCGCTCTTGTACCTGAGCCGGAAGGTCTGTTCTCTCCATGAACTGTGCTAACTGCTTCCTTAGGAATTCTACCTTTTCCAGTTTCTCCAAGCCGAATTCCTCGCAGTAGCCCTGTAGCTCTGCCTTCGTTGCTTGGTTGATCCACTGTTTTGCCATCTTGACCACTTCTGAGACACTATTATGCTACCACAACCTGCTCGGGCGCCACTGTGACGTTCCCAGAAATTTGGGTTGAATACTCTCTGTGGGGACGTGTTATGACAGAGGTGAATACTTTCTGGGGAGAAAGTATCAGGACGGGGAAATGTATTAAAAACGGGCAAGCGGAAAAAGCAGGGCTTTTACCTTTGGTACGAGCACCGTTTGTAAAATAAGTTGAGAAGTTAATCCCAGGCTGTTCCGAGTTGGACTGCCCCGATTCGAGCTGGCGAGGCTTCTTTTATTGCCGAAAGTCAGCTGTTGGTCGGCAGCTTTGGAACTAGTGCGTGCCCCTGACATATCTAACGCCATATGGGTCCCAGCTGATAGCTATCAGTGTGCCCGTTGGTGCTCGTGCTCCGGTCACACTGGCTCGTTTGCAGTGTGACCGTTTACGGTCCGGTGATGGTCCCACTGGCCTTGTTTTGGCGCGTACTTTAAAGCTACTGGTTTTCTTTCGGAATGTGTCTTTTTATTTCATCCAAATACACTACTTCATAATTCATATATCACACTTCAATATTCAGTCTATATGTTGTGGCGCGGGCGCCGTTGTGCATGGTGTTGGGCGTCACACGCTCTCGTAGTCGATTTCGGCGTCTTCTTCGGTAGCGGCCTCGTTGCATGCCGACGGTGACCGGTCGCTAGCGGTAGCAATGTGCTCTACCCTTTGTCGCCAGCTGCCTGAAGTGCGTTCTGACGCATTCGGCTTTTTCCCGCGTTTGCCATAACCAAACGGCTTCTGGTACGCCGACGGCTGTCTCAATTTAGAGGATGAAGGGCCTACCTCCATCGGCTCATGGGTCTGGCGCTGAGATTTGGGCTGATGGTATGAATTGCCCTGTTGGGCGTTGGGTGTACCCTGACTCCTAACATAGTGAGGGCATTTGTAAGAGGTGTGATCTTGGGGCCTATTTAGCCTGCGATTACCCTGTTGTGTCGCTTGGTGTTTGCGCTTATTTGTACGGTGGGATTTCTCCCCCATGACCTCGACCTAATTCGCAGCCCAAGCGCTGCGGTCTTCGCTGGACTCAGCCGATTGGGCAAGGGCGAGAGCTGTCTTCAAGTCTGTCGACCTTGCCGGTAAGACAGCCGCCTTTAGAGGCCTTCTCAGACCTGAGATGAAAACCTCTAAGTCGTCTTCCCTGGCTCTCTGGTTAACACTGCCTCTGCAGTGTAAAACATTACGATTTTATTTGTGATGAGGGAAAGCTGTTTTTCGATCTCATCGTAGTACTCTGTCAATGGGAGGTTACCCTACCGCATGGTCGTCAGCCTTTGCTGTATTAGGCCTATCCGCATTTTATCTTAATAGGAACAATCTAGCCTGTTAATAATGGCCTTGAAATTTAGGACTGTGTTGAAAGACGACAAAATGTTGTTTGCCGCCCCCTTCAGTTTGTTCCTTATTATCCCTGTGGCCATTAAGTGTTTGCTACTAACTTCGTATGGCTCGAAAGGCTCGATGCCGGCCAGCGCTGCCTGGCCAGACCACATAATCTACTTGTTTTCCCTCGAAATCTGGAAGTGACTTGACCATGTCCAATTGGTGGTCGCATGCGACCCCGGGAATAATTTGAACTTTTTTAAATACCTTTACGTCGGGCACAGGTTGTGTGCGGGACTGGTCAATTTCGGCTTCGGTTTGCTTCAAGCTCAAGCTCCGATCGCAACAGTCGTATTTCGGCCTGAAATGACGAGGCCTGACTTGCTAACTGCCTGACTATTGTCTGTCCGAACTGTTCCAGATTCATGTTGTCTGGTTCTCTATGTGGTGGCCGTCTGTCCAAGTATAGGCCTTCTATCAGGGAACTTAGGCTATCGTCACTATCTTCTCTAACTTCTCTATAGCTCATGAGGTGCGATCTGATTTGACAAGCACCACCCCTGTTATTTATATTCTAGTAAGCTGTTATTTATTTATTTGTTTTAGCAAGCTCCTTCTGTTTCGTACAGAAAAAAAAAAATATTTTATTTTATTTATTGCTAAAATTATTTTCCTTTATTCTTATAATAAAAAACTGACATAAAATTGCATTCGAAGAGCGATTCACTTACATTTTTCTTATTATCGACTTATTATCTTGTCTTTTATTCGAGGGCGAGGGAGGGCCCCTGAGCCTATTTTCGTTTGGTGATCGCTGATGGGAGCGAGGGATTTCCCTACAGTCCCTTCTCTTTTCTTTGTCTGTTCTGTGGTCGTCGCTGTAGGTGGCAGCAGACGCAGCTTCTTGTCACTCAGTTTAGCCCTTTTTTCATTGTTTTTCCATGGGCTTATCTTCTCACACAACAACAAAAAAATCACCACTTATGTTCGGGAACATTTCTCTTCCACACCACTCACGAATGCTACAGGGCGTTAAAATTTTATCTTGAAATTTTCTATTTTTTTATTATTTATTTTTACTTTTACTTGTTTTTTTTAAGTGTCAGGTTTGGTTATTCGAATAATTATTCTTTTGCTTTATACCTCCTCATAGGGGGAATTCTGAAGTGTACTGAGAAAATTTCCACTCGCTTCCACAACAAAAAAACGAATTGGGTATTAAGTATGAATTGGGTGTGGAGTTGAATTGGGTATTGAGTCTGGATATTATGAGTCTGCCTTTCACTTTTTTTCTTCGGCACTCTTTCTCACTACACTCTTGTTGTTTTTCCTTACTGGGAGAATATTCACTCGTTTTAACACACAAAAAAAAAACGAACTAAGTGTTGAGTTTTTTAACATATTAAAGTGAAAGGCAATCACTTTTATTCTTCGGCACTTTTTTTTCTCACTACACTTCTGTGTGTGTGTGTTTTACCCTCGACCGTTTATTATGCATTCTTAGACCCGTTGGGCGCCAAATAAGTTATTAGTGTTCCCGATTACAGTAGTCGACACGACTTTTCCGCTGTGGCAAAAAATCCGACGCAGACACTTTGTAGCTGCAACTTAACGACTGGAAGATATTAAGCCTCCAAATTGAAATTTCATAATTTTTACCGGCAATGGAACTCGCGGGTGTAAGTTTAATCGTTTATTATCCGGCTCGACTGGCACGGTTAAAAGTGAGAATGAATCTGAACAAATCTAAAGATACAAAAAATTAAATTTTACTTTTACGTACACAAGCAGCAGCCGAAACTCAATAAATTCGAAATTCTGAGTTAACTCATTTATCGATAGGTACTGTAGTGTAAACAGGGTATTAAATATTCTTTTTGATTTACATAAAATTTAAAATAAAAAAACGGATAATGATTGTTTTTTTAGTTTGTAAGCTACTATTTTTTCCGCGGTAGATTGGTCAAATCGCACACTGAGCATCGATTACAAATTTGAAAAAAACAAAAATTATATAATTGTGAAAGGAATGTTTTTTTAATTCTTTATCTCATAATTTATATGCATTGTAATTTTTAATAATTGTTTTATTGTGCATTGGTGGTGCACTTTATTTTATGAACGAAAAGAAACCAAAAGTTACATATATTCAACGACTTTTTTTTCGTCTTATAATTAGATCTTAAGCATAACTTATCTACTGCTAGAGAGAGCACGACTCCCGGTTCGCACTAAAATATCTTACACATACTTAAAAAAAAATTATTTTTTACAAAGTTCTCGCGGCAAAAGGCTTTAACACATTGGCAAAAGCGCCAATGCGCCGGTTGTCCTTTACAATGTCGCCTTCCTTGACGTTCGGCCGCCCCTGGTGCCACTTGAATCGTATTTGCAAGCCCAGCACATACTCCAGGTTCTAGCCATCGCTTTGAGCCACTGAGATCTCCTGGTCAGAGGTCCGAGTTGCTGGGGGTACGATAAACGTCCTGACAGTAGAATGGGGACTGTCCGCGTCTTAAGCCTTCAAACTTGCCTCCCAAAGTCTGCCCATATGCGGTGCTCTTGGTGGTATAAGAGAAAACTAGCACCCGCTTCTTTACGCAAATTTGAGTATTGCGTCGGCTTCTGCCTCAATTCACTTCTTACGGACATCCTTGACGACCGACGAAACATTGGAATGCGGATAATAAGGAGTTAATCAGTCGTCAGATCAGAGACAATTTCTGAATGATACAAATTCTAATGCAAGACTTTTTACGCATTTACAAAGTCGTATAGACTCCTAAGCGTTTACTATCTAAACACGCTGTCTGATACTCACAAGTGCTTCCGCAGCATACATATGTAAGTCGGCACAAACTGCATTCGTTTTGTCAATAACAAAGGAAACTTAGCATTATATGAATAGTAGCGTTAGCTAGGCGCCCCCAAACTAGCAACAACAAAAAGAATCACGCCGGCTCTTCATAAATAAAAGCGAACGCTGAAGACTGGGGTCTATTCTTAAAGTTATTTTAAATTTGGATGTCCGTAATACTCTGCTGATAGTTGTCGAAACTAATGAAAATTGCACTTTTACGAAACGTCTATCCCCAGACGAACCATTTTTTTAGCTTGGTAAAACGAAAAGGTTGCTATTAAAAGGAAGATTGCTGTTGAGAATTAAGGCCTGTATCCAGCACTGTGGAAAATTACTGACAGGAATCTATCTATCCATTTATTTCGCTTGTGTGGAACATAAGCAAGAACCTAAAACGTGCTTGGTCACTCATGATTCAGCTGTGTTTTGCAAACAGTGCATATTTTGAATATTCAACTGAAATTAAAAAAAGGAAAAATGATAACCCTGATGATGAAGGGATTGTGTTGGTGGCGGCATAAATTTTTGCCAAAAAATAGGATGCAGAAATATAGCGCAGACGGTGGCATCAAAATGTCAAAATGTTTATTTTCCGTGATCTGCCAAAGACATGGTCTTGCCTCCACTGATTTTATTAAAGCAATCTTATCCTCACGTTGAAAATTTGCATATTTTGGTTTTGCGCACAGTTTTTTCCTACATCTTTCACTTTTACTTCACTAATAATGGGCACATATTCCTGGCGGGAATATCAGCTGTTTTCTCAGTTCACAATAAACCAACTATCGATAAGAATTCGTGGATTTTGTTTACCTTGCCGGATACTGAGGCCAGGAAAGCACAAAATTCCTGGCCCAGTTTTTATACCCGGCACTCGAAGAGTATAGGGGTATATTAGATTTGTGGTGATAACAGATGTGTGTAACGCCCAGAAGGATGCGTTTCCGACCCCATAAAGTGTATATATTCTTGATCAGCATGTCTGTACGTCCGTCCGTCTGGCCGTCTTCATTAGTGCCTATATCTCAGAGAATATAAAAGCTAGAGCAACCAAGTTTTGTATCCAGTCTCCTGTGCGATCACACTACTCCAAGTGTATTTCACAAAGGACGAAAGTCTGTGGCATACACAATTTTGAAGATACGATAAAACTAACAACGCAGAATCATAGATGATGATGGTCATCTAGTGTTGAATCTAGATCAGATCGCATCATTAACATAGCTACAATGAAGAAAACCATTTCGAAAGTCATCGTTCTCTCTCGCTCTCTCTCGACCCTGTCAGCTTTGCCTATTCGTCCAGATGAGCGCCTAGATCTCAGAGACTATAAGAGCTAGAGCAACCAAACTTTTTATCCAAGCTCCTGTGATATCAATTCAGCACAAGTTTATTTCAAAATTTTGCCAGGCCTCCTTCCGCCCCCACAAAAGACGAAAATCTGTGGAATCCACAATTCTTAAGATAAATGAAAACCAAAAACGCAGAATCATGGAAAATTACCATATCTACCAGATTACCGAATCTGGATCAGATCGGATCCATATTATGGCCAGAAGAAACAAATTAAATTTCAGTGGCTACGCAACGCCTGCCAAGCGCTGACTAATTCCCTCTCTCTCTCTCTCGTAAACACTTCCACGTCTCGAATATGTAGTTATACATATACATTTAAATATGTAGAATCAGATGTAAAAAACATATGCAAACAAAAATGGAAACGTTTAAAAATTTCAAAAATGGTTTGATTTAATTTTTTGAACTGTTATTTTTGCCTAAAATTTAATTCGTTCCTTTTGCGAACATATAATAAATTGCATGAATCGTAAACTCGTATATGTATGTATGTATGTATAGTATGTATATATGTATGTATGTATGTATATATAGGTATACATATATATATATATTTATTTCCGGTACTCAGTCAGTATATATATATATATATATATACCGCGGCTTACATTATTCCTCCTATGGAGTTTGACAGTCTTTTTTGTTAGGAACAGAAGAAAGCGTCTTTCAATTGCAATCTATTGTGCAATATCATCGATAACTCGATTTATTTTTGTCTGGTTGCAAACGAAAAATTGTTTTTATTCCGAAACTTACTTTCGTTTGCAAGTGTTACCGTATTCTGACAAGTATTTTTACAAAATACTGAAATAATTCGGGGTTTTGACGAGGTTTCGGGGTATTTTTGTCGAGTCAAACAATACATTTTATTTAAAGTTGAGCGGCCAAACCATTCTTGAACATTTCAATAATAACACTACTCGACAAAATTAAACTTTTTAAAAAATTGTTTTTTTTTTTTAGGTTTAGTTTTTTTTAAAGAATTTTTTAAAAATTTGGTAGTTTTTGTCATAGGTAGTGCTTCTATTTTTTACATAACTTTAGTTTCCTACAACTGGTTTTATTGAATTTTGCAGATAAAAAAATCTGACAAATGCAGCTATAAATTCGACTCAGACACTTTGTAGCTGCAACTTAACGTCTGGAAGATATTAAGCTTTCAAATTAAGCTTCCAAATTGAAATTTCATAATTTTTTTCGATATTTTCCCCCAAAATTTTGACTTTGAAAGCTCAGGAAAAGTCGAACAAAAAATATTTGAATGCCATGATTTTTGATTTTAGATAGAAACATTAATTAGGCGTCGTTTAAGAAATCGCTTATAAGAATATAAAAATAAACGGCTAAGTTACAACCGTTTGACCAAAACTTCATTAAAAAAAACTACTCCATAAAAAAATAAAAGTTCTTTAAAAATGTTTAAACATCCAAATCTATCAGAAAAAGTCATATTTGGCGACAGCGGAAAAGTTGTGTCGACTAGTGAAATAAGGCGATCATCTGCACGAATAGGTAAAGAACACAGGGTGGCGTGTAAGAGAGAGCGAGAGGGAACTTTCGAAATGGTTTTCTTATTTGTGGCCATTTTAATGATCCGATCTGATTCAGATTTAACACTCTGATAGAAATGCTCATTCTCTATGCTTCTCTTTGCTCCTAACTACTAAAAAATATAAGCTAAGAAAAAGTTTTTGCAGAACATTTTATTGTGTCGAAACAATTGTTCTGAAATCAACTCAATTTTTGTCCTTAAATCGCAAACCTCCCGTAAACAAAAAAAAAACAAAATTTTGCACATTGACGCTTTTCTTTAAATTTTATATTTCTTTATTTCAGGGCGCTGGCCATAATGATGTTGAACTGCATCCACAATATTACGAACGATTAAGAAAATTTCTTTCATTGGAACTTATCAAATGACAATTAAAGAGCAATATCGATGGAGGTGTTGGAGTTGGCAACACTACTGCAGTTGTAACTAATTTAAATCCAGGCGAAGGAAGTTTGTCCCCAAATCCAAAAGACCTTAATACCTTAGCTACTACAGAAAAAGAATCAACTAGAGAATGTTTGGCAACAAATACAATACGGATAGAAAATGATGGTTTGTAATACAAAATAAATGTTTTAATTATTATAAACCGCATAGTATAACAATAATACAATTTATACACAAAAGGTTACAAAAAATAAAATGGGGATGTCGGTCCGAACAAGTTGGGTAAAAAAAGTTTTTTTTTGCGCTAAAAATCAGAATTTGGAATTCAAAAGTTGGTTTCTATCCCCAATCAAACATGTAATGTTACACTATTCGACAAAATTAAACTTTTTCTCCGCTGTCTGATAGATTTAGAGAATTCAATTTTAAAAAAAAATTTTTTTTTTAGGTTTAGTTTTTTTTTAAGAAGTTTTAAAAATTGTGGTAGTTTTTGTCATAGGTAGTTCTTCTATTTTTCACCTAACTTAAGTTTCCTAAAACTGGTTGTATTGAAGTTTTGCAGTTTTAAAAAGCTGACAAATTCAGCTATTAATCCGACCCAGACCCTTTGTAGCTACAACTTAACTTCTGAAAGATATTAAGCTTTCAAATTTTGCGGAAATACCGCAAAACTTTTTTGACAATCTTATATTAAGCTTCTAAATTGAAATTTCATAATTTTTTTCGGTAATTTCTCCCGAAATTTTGACTTTGAAAGCTCAGAAAAAAATCGAAAAAAAAATATTTGAATGCCTTAATTTTTGGTTTTAGATAGACACATTAATTAGGCGTCGTTTAAGGTATCGCTTATGAAAATATACAAACAAACGGCTAAGTTACAACCGTTTGACCAATTTTTCATATGCCGAATTTCGCAAATAAATTCCGTTAGCCGACGTATAACCGTTTTTTTTTCTTACAAAAATAGCAAAAATCTGTATTTGTAACAGTTTTTAACGGTAAAATGGCATGTGGGA
The DNA here is from genome assembly GCA_037356375.1 of Drosophila affinis. Taxonomy (NCBI): domain Eukaryota; kingdom Metazoa; phylum Arthropoda; class Insecta; order Diptera; family Drosophilidae; genus Drosophila; species Drosophila affinis. The sequence goes on from JAZHFB010000003.1 coordinate 23,987,701, forward strand.
TAGTGCCAAACGGCATATGAAGTTTTGGTCAAAGTTTCGTAAGTCTCCAATATGTATTTATAAATGTCATGTAGAAATTTAGAAGCAGATGTAAAAATCATATCTTAACCAAAATGGAAACATGTACAAAAATTCAAAAAATGGTTTGACTTCGTTTTTTGAAATATTATTTTTTGCCGAAAATTTAATTCGTCCCGAACATTTAATAGATTGCTTAAATTTTATGCTCATATATGTACAGTGGCTCACAGCCAAAATAATGCAGTGTCAAATAAACTGCTTAACTGTGGTACAGATTTTAAACTAGAGGAATAACAAAAAATGTCTAAACGCCAAACCGGAAATCAAGTCGGATTCCTAGTTTCTAGAAGCTTTGGTGCATTTAAACATTTTGTTTTTCCTCTAGTTTAAAATCTGTACCACAGTTAAACAGTTTATTTGCCACTGCATCATTTTGGCTGTGAGCCACTGTATGTGCATAAATACTGACTGAGTACCGGGTATAAAGTAGAGCCGCGGCCTTTGCCGCGGCTCACAACGTTCCCCCTCGTTTTAACTGCAAGGTTCAATACAACCAGTTTTAGGAAACTTAAGTTATGTGAAAAATAGAAGCACTACCTATGACAAAAAATACAACATTTTTTTTAAATTCTTAAAAAAAAAACTACTTTATGAAAAAAACAACATAATTCTTAAAAAAAATTTAAATCTCCAAATCTATCAGAAAAAGTCATTTTTAGCCACAACGGAAAAATAAGGTTGAATTTTGTCGAGTAGTGTTATCAGCCGATAAGATCCCACCAACAGCCAAATTTATGTAAGAGAATAGCCGGTAGCCGAACAATTCCCAATTTGAGCTATTTAAATTAAATTAAGTTATTGATTAATATAATTTTGACCATATTAGAACTAGTATCAAAGGAAAACAGATGGAAAAATTGGTTATAGTTACGGCAAAGGCTACGGAAAGATTCATAATCCGAGTAGTTAGAAAGACAGAGTTGGAGATGAAGAGGGAAGTAATGCCTAGTCGGGCGGAAAGGAACAGCAATACTAATAAGGTTGATGAGGGCAGTCGATTCGACCTCACCAGAGAGAAGCTTATGGAGGAAGAAAACTCCTCGGCAGGTTCTACGGGATTTAAGAGAGTGGAGGTTAATTAAGCGCAACCTACTTTCATAAGAAGGAAGATGGATCGAAGGGTCCCAATTGAGTCTTCGGAGGGCAAAGATGAGGAACTGTTTTTGTACTGATTCGAGCATATCCTGAAATTTTTGGTAGTGACCAGACACAAGAACCATATTCCAAGATAGGCCGGACCAGAGAAACATACAGAAGTTTTGTAGCATACGGGTCTGTAAATTCCTTAGACCATCTTTTGACAAATCCAAGGACTCCTTTGGCTTTGTTAGAGATAGTAGAGATATGAGAGTTGAAAAATAGATTAGGTACAAAGGTAATGTCCAAGTCGTTAACTTTGAAAAGGCGTTGAAGGATAATGTTATTGATAGAGTAATCGAAAAGGTATGGCTTATTGCGGTGAAAAGTCATTATATTGCATTTAGAAATGTTAAGAGGTAGAATATTGATTAGGCACCAGTTGTTAAGAGCTTCAAGATCTGATTGCAAAGATGGTGGGGACAAGGGATCACTGTAGGAAAAACATAGCTTAACGTCATCAGTATACATTAGGACACGGGAATGAGATTACATTAGTGGAAGATCGTTAATAAATAGGTTAAATAGCAAGGGACCCAGGTGGCTACCTTGAGGAACCCCCGATGAGACAATAACAGGTTTAGAGAGAGAGGAGTTAAAGCAGACACGTTGAGAACGGTTACAAAGGTAAGAATTAGTCCCGAATAGAAGCTTAGTCGGAAACCCTAGAAGAGACAGTTTATGAATAAGTAGATTATGATTGACGGAGTCGAAGGCTTTACTAAAGTCAGTATAAACGACAGCAGTTTGACACTGTTTAGCAAATCCCGAAGTTACAAAGGTGGAAAATTCCAGAAGATTAGTAGAAACTGAGCGACGTTTAATGAATCCATGCTGAGATTCAGAGAGTACAGAACTACAAAAATGTTGCAGCTGAAGGTGATGATTTTTTCGAAGAGTTTAGGAATGGCAGGCAGTTTGAAATACAGCGGTAGTTAGAGACATCAGATTTAAATCCCTTTTTAGGAAATAGAACTATATAGGATTCTTTCCAGACGGTGGGAAAGTCACCAGTCTTGAGAGACAAATTGAAAAGTCTTAGAAGAGGCACACAAAGAGATTCTGCACAAAGTTTAAGAATAGCACTCGGAACCGAGTCTGGCCCAGTGGAGAACGAAAACTTGCACGATTTTAAATTTGTTAGGAGACCATCATAGTCGACGAAGGGGGGAAGGATACAGTTAGAACTATTTATAGGGATAGGATAAGAGTAACTACTACTAAAGTCGTTCGATGAGGCTAGATAGCAAACCTGAAAAATTCTTTGGGGTCGCGTTTAAAGTTAAGCTTGCATTGGGTCAAGTATCTGTTGTAGCACAAAGTATTAAATAAGGAAAATTTCGATTTTCCAACCGAGTACTTCAAAAAGTCTGATTGCAAACCTGATTTTTTAAACTTCTTGTACATACGGGATTTAAAATTCTTCAGATTTATCAATCTCGGGGTGAACCAGATAGGACCAGAAAGATTTCTGGCGGGGGTGACTAAAGAAACATGCATGGGAAAGATGGAAAAAATAGACCTATAGAATGCATTCGTGGCAGACTCAATTTCCTGGAAATCGTCAAGGAATGACCAATCCATCTGAGATAGGGCAGTATTCAAGGAGAGAAAATCAGCCTTCTTAAAGCAATAGATATTCGAAGGCTTAATAAAAGACTTTATAGGGCATGAAGATGGTAACATGAAATCAATTGAAAGTGTGGGATGGTATGGGTCTTCAGGGAATGATAGAGGTGATCCTCGACATACCAAAGTGCTCGAAGCATCGGTAGTGAAGACACGGGTCCTACACATGCTATTGCGTATGCCATTTACCTGGCCTAACGACGTATCGGACAGAGAATCAACGAAGTCATGCTGTATAGATGGGAACATTAAGTTTGAGTCACTGGATGAAGACCAAGTGACATTAGGGAGAAGTCACCAAGGACAATAAGACGATCAGAATCACTAAGCTGAGACAAAACGGACTGGAGATGGGCAGCGTGAAGCATATAAGTTGTAAATTCAGAGGACGGTGGGATGTAAGAGTATGATATGAATAAATTAAAAGAACACAGACGAATTTTAACTACGATTATTTCAATAGTGTTGAGCTTATAGATAGAAAAAAGTTGGGAAGTTAAGTCGGAACGAACAGCAATTAGAACGCCGCCACCTCGAAATGGTCGATCAGATCTATATATGTTATAATTGTCGACAAAAATCTCGGAATCCGAGAATTGAGCCATGTTTCAGAGAAGGCGATAATGTCGGAATCAAAAGTTGCACTATCAGCATGTAATTTGCTGAGCTTACTGCACAGGCCACGTACATTCTGATAAGTGATCTTTAGAGGTAGGAAAGAAATCAGTTTTTTGAAGTAGATGGCAAATCAGTAGATGGAGTTGAAAGGATTTCTACCCGAGGAGTGGGTTGCGAAGATCGAGATCGACTATTGAAAATGTGACAGATCGAGTGCTCGGGCCAGAAAGAGGGTTCCAACACAGTCTTGACAAACTTCTCCGGGACAAGAATTTTGAAGGAGGAAATACTACGTTTTTCTTTAAAAGAAAATTTAGTTACTACTATGCCAGAGGAGCTATTGATGTTTGGTTTAGAGAAAATATACTCTCGAACTATTGCATCCGTAGCCGATTCCATAAGACGTGAGACAAAAATAGATTTTAGAGGAGCGACAGCGAATAGAGTAGGTCGGTCGACTTCCGTAGGGGGCACAGTGATGCCGACAACTGGATGATCATTACTGTCCGGTTGGACAACCTGGGCAATCACAGGCACTGGATGATCATTACTGTCCAGTTGGACATCCTTGGCAGACACAGGCACAGGTGAACAGCCAACATGTGAAGAGCCAGCAGTCTTTTTCGATGTAGTTGCATGTACATCAATTTCCTTGGCGCCAAAGTCGATCAAGGCTGGCGAACTGATTGAAGGAGCGTCAGAGTCTTTTGCTGCAATCCCTAGTTATGTATCTTACTCTTCCATTAGGGAAGGAGAAGACGCCCTTTTTGAACTCACGTGATCTGCTAATTATCTGTTGCGGAATATTAGCATATAACATATAACCGTAGATTCGGACCGAACTGTACTTAATAAATCATTAGTCATTATATGTAGGTGGTATCTCAATTTCTCCGGAAAGACATATATTTTTTTAAAAGTATTTTATCTATCTATAACTGTATTTCTTACGAAGATCATCCTTATCTTTATCTAAGCCTATCGGACCAAACGGTTGTCAAAATTGTTATATACGACTAATTCCACTACTACTGCTTATATAAGGTTGTCAAAAAAGTCTTGCGGTATTTTTATTGAATTTTCAATTGTTCATAAAATTGGTTATAATAATGCGATTTAAGTCAAATATGCGCCGTTTTGTTCGATAACGAGTTCCCAACGAGATGCCAACTTCATAATGACCCTCTTATAGAAGCTCGCTTCCCTATTGTCAAAAAACTCGGAGAGCCAATTTTCACAGGACTCTCTTGTGGACAACTTCCGATTACCAAGCGCGTTCGTCATGGACAGAAATAGGTGGTAATCACTTGGTGCGAGATCCGGACTATACGGTGGATGCAAAAGAACCTCCCATCCGAGCTCCCGGAGCTTCTGGCGCGTCACCAAAGATGTGTGTGGCCTGGCGTTGTCCTGATGGAAGACAATTCGGCCTCTGTTGATCAAAGATGGCCTCTTCTGCATGAGTGCTGCATTCAAGCGGTTCAGTTGTTGGCAGTACAGGTCCGAATTGAGGGTTTGGCCATAGGGGAGCAGCTCATAGTGGATGATTCCCTGCCAATCCCACCAAACACACAGAAGAACCTTCCTGGCCGTCAATCAAGGCTTGGCCACCGTCTGGGCAGCTTCCCCGCTTTTCGACCACGACCGTTTACGCTTCACGTTGTCGTAAGTGACCCACTTTTCATCGCCAGTCACCATCCGCTTCAAAAACGGGTCGATTTTGTTGCGATTCAGAAGCGATTCGCATGCATCCATACGGTCAAAAATTTTTTTTTGCGTCAAGTCGTGTGGCACCCATACATCGAGCTTCTTTTTCAATCCAAGCTTCTTCAAATGGTTTATAACGGTTTGATGACTCATGCCCAGCTCTTGGCCGATGCTACGGCTGCTACTATGCCGGTCTCTTTCGATCAATTCAGCGATTTTATCGCAATTTTCGACAACAGGCCTTCCGGACCGCTATAACTCACGAACGACTAAAAACAAACAACAATTAATCAAACACGTGTTAGCACGTGAAAAGAGCTTTCCAAAAAGCTCTAGCGTGAACCGATGCGACGAATACAACTAGAACTACGCGCTTGCAAATAATAGCTTGCGGAAATACCGCAAGACTTTTTTGACAACCTTATATTTTTCACATAACTGAAGTTTTCTATAACTAGTTGTATTGAACTTTTCCTTCTCCTGAGTTTTCAAAGTCAAAAGTTTGTTTGTTTTTTGTTTTTTTTTCAAACCATCTCAGTTTTAATAGTGTTTTTTTTTTTTAACTCTAGGGTATGTGAAATATACCACAAATATCATAAAATACTTTTCGAGCATATATTGGGATGTTTGTTTGGCGATCTGAGTACTACTTTCCAACTGACCCCAGAAAACACATTTTGCATTCAAATTTTGGTTTCGGTTTCATACGAATAGCAGCCTGATTTTTTTTGCTAGCACTATTTCGGATATAAGTACTAGGCTTTACGCAATAAGCTGTACGTTTAAAATTAAATTCGAGCTTCCCGTATTTAAAGATAAACTTTTTGTATTGTAGTCTGAAAAGAAGTACGCAACGTGTTTATTCTTGCTCGCTCTATCCAAAACTGATCTCGCTCTCCATTTTCTTCATTGTACATCACAGTGGGCTTAAGAAATAATTTGTTTGACGTAATTACAGTGCGCTTTGCAATATGTGCAGTGGAATTAGTGCTACAGTATTTTATATATTTTTGAAAGACCTATAGATAACTAATTAGGTTAGGTTAGGTTTCCTCTGACGGACCTGAACGAGGCCTCTCAGGCCAGAATGGCCCTTAGTTATCCGGATTTCGTATGGACCTTTACGGGGGTGTTTTTGAGGTTTGGAAGTCCCCCAGAATCGAGGTGTTTTTAGCAAAGGAAAGCTGTTTCCCTGGCGACCTCTTGGAGGCATCATCCAGTGATTCCAGAGTCGGTGCGCCCAGGTGTCTTCTCCTTGCCTGTGAGAGAGCCGGTCAGCTGCACGTTTTCGGTGCCTTCGTTCACCAGCCCGATGCCTTCCTTAGCCAGAACGTCCGCCGTTTCGTTTCCTTCGATGCCCTGGTGGCTGAGACCCAATAGATCTGCACTGACATGGTCGTGCTTAGTGAGTCTAGTGCCTCCCTGCTTGTCAGAACACTTCTGGAACTTCCTGCGGACGACTGCATGGATTTTATCGCCGCTTGGCTATCAAAGAATATGTTAACCGCATTGTGTGATCGCTCTGCGAGCTAAGCGGCCTCTGCTGCCTTCTTGATGGCGATTTCGCCTGGAATATGCTTGCATCTTATTAGACGCCCTTATTTCAGAATTCGTTCAGTATAGGCCCGCTTCTCCTCCTTCTGTCTTGAAGCCGTCAGTGTATATGTTGAGGTGCTGAGTATGGTCCCGTACCGTTTTCCAGTCTTCGGGTTCCATGAAAAAGTTTTTTTTTACTTCTAGGCACGTTTGGGGAATCATGTAGTTAGTAGCACTAATCATGTCCATGCCAATTGAACTGTGCCCGTATCCTTGAGAAGACATGCTCCTCGATGCGATCAGACGCTGTGCATACCTGTAGTCAGCCTAGTATAGATGTCCAGGGGGTCGATACCGAGAATGGTTACCAAAAAGGCTCCTTTCCTCACTCTCTAGCATTGCTACTGTCAGGTCGTCTGTGTTGTAATGAGACATAAGGTAAGTGTGGATTCCCTTTCGTACGAGTATAATAGTTATTTTCCTGCTTACCGCTGTTGGATAGAAAGAAGTGCAGTTGATCAACATTATTCCGGCCATCGAATTGCCTGACGCAGGGCTTCTGGAACAAAGCTATATCAGCGGGTCCTTTCTCCATGGCATGTGAAGCTCCGCTGACGCTAACTTGCTTTTATGCATGTTGAGCTGCAGCACACTCAGAGTCATGAGCAGTTGGTTCCCCTGCACTCGACGGGTTGTCCAGACCGAGGTCCTTCTCCATCTCGCCTGATTGCAGGGTGTGTGTCTCCTGATTTCCGGGCTGGCGCTTTTTGAGGCGCAGGTACACACTATCTGGGGTATAGGATGTCTTCTGCTACTTTGTTGAAGAAGCTTCACGGTCCTCTTGGATGGCGATGGGAAAGAGCACTTTTGGTATGGACGGGATTAGCTCCCTGTCCACCACATTCAGCTTGACACTCTCCCACATCGGGTCCAATTGGCATACCGTTTGCGTCAGCCACTTTAGCGTCGGGTGAGCTTGCCTACTTCCTTAAGGGCTGCCTTGTATTGGGCTTTAGCCTTCATGCCCTCTCTCGAACGCTTCGGTCCTTCCCCCTACGCAGGGAGCTGGTACCTGATTCAGGCGAGCAGAGAAGGCTGTCTTCTTCCGTTTTGCTGATGGATAGCACGCTCTCCTGGTCTGAGTTTGCCTCGACAACAGCAACGGGTTGTGGCAGTAGTAGTATTACAACTGACGTGACCTGCTCCCGCCACGTTCGAGGTGTGGCCACTGGCCACTCGGCCACACGCAGAAAAGATTTCTCACCCCCCCCTGCCTTCCTGTGGTAGCAGCCGCAACGCTTCCCATCGACGTTTGGGTTGACATCCCAACCCGTGCTTGACCATTCTTCTGCTCCATAATCGTCCCGAAGGTCCATACATGGTTAATATTTTTCAGGGGAACCACTCCCTAGATTTCAGTCTTGACCCCGCTCCCCCGACTCGAGGTCCAGAAGACGTTTGGGACAGTGCCTTAGCTAGACAATGCATTGCCTCGGACCGGAGCATGCGACAAAGCATTAACCTTGTCCGGGATAATGCAGTGACCATTGCACAGCCGCTACCCTCGTGGAGGGTTCAGTCAGAGGATTTTCGCCAGCCAAGATAACTAATTAAATTGACAGTGAATTATGGGAAAACCCAAAAAGTATCATTAAATGGTACACACAAAATATAGAGAACTAATCAAATATAATATAATTTAGGTGTTTATAAAATTTCTCTGTTGAAATAGAGTTTTAAAAATATCTCAAAAAAAAAATCATATTAAAAAAAATTAATCAGCAAAAAACGGACCTAACCATTTATAAAACGACTAATATTTGGCGGAAATTTCATTATTTAGGAGATAAGATAAATTGCTCCTAAAAAAGGTTTTTTATAATTGTTTAACACTACTCAACAAAACTGAACTTTTTATTTCTGCTGTGGACCAAAATGACTTTTTCTGATAGATTTGCAGATTTACAAATTTTGCCGGTAAATTCCGATAAATTTAAAAAAAAAATACCAAAAATCTGTGTTTGTAACAGTTTTTAACGGTAAAATGGCATTTGGGATAGTACCAAACATGTAGCATATGAAGGTTTGGTCAAACGGCTGCAATTTGGCCGTTTGTCCATCTATTCTTACAAGCGATACCTAAAACGACGCCTAATTTTTGTGCCTATCTAAGACCATGTTTGCCACGAAATATTTTTTTTCGACTTTTCCCGACTTTTATAAGTCAAAATTTGAAAAAAAAAAAAAATTATTATTTTGGGCCACAGCAGAAATGTCGTGGTTAATAGGTAATCGTAGGTTTAGCTCTTTCTGAGGATATATAATGTGCATATGTAGTATGTAGTATTTAATCAGTATGTTCGATTTTATTTATAGGTGCCCCAAATTCCAGCCAGAGTTCCGCTAAAGCTCATCAACAGAAGTTTCTTTAGCAAAAACAATCGGGCTCTTCAAAGGCAGCCCAACCATTTTCACCCGAGCTATCGAATACCGAAATTTCAACTAAATCATGCGTAAATGGATACATAAAAAAAATTAAAAAATATGACAGTCAGCCAATTAACGGTATGAAATCAAATGGATTTTTGGTTTCTCGATTAAAACAACCAAATATTTCTCCGACACTTCCTGTTCTATTCCCACATTTACCGATGAATGCAAATTTCTATATAAATAGTCAACATACTCAACTATCCGATCGATATTTAAATAACAAAGCGTCCCAAAAATTCGATACCAATGACGTAAAGGGAGCTATTTCAAGCAGATCCCTCTACGCAGTCAATCAAGTTTCATCTATATCATCAACCGTTATGTGCAGCTATGAGAAATCAGTTAATTCAAATGGGTCCGAATCAAACGAAGGAGACATTTTTAAAACAAATTTAGAAGCTGATACCGCAAAACAGCTTGGTGCAAGCAGTGCCAAATTTCAAGATTCTAATGTATCCCAAATGTGTCCAACAAAAGATAATAGCATAAAAATAAACACGGATGAATTAAGACGGGTATGTTATCAACCAAAAAGTGTGCTTGGAAAAGAAAAATCGAAATTATGTTCCAAAATGCAGTTTAATAAAAACAATAACTTTCAACATGCCGTAATAATTTCTGAGGAAAACGATATCAATTCCTTTAAGTACGGAGCCTCTCAAGTGATAACCCCATTTTTAATAAAGCCAGACAATCAATTTAAATGTCATATTACTCAAAAAATTAGCAAATCCGAGCAAACTTCTCCAAGTAATATAGAAATGGACAAACCTTATTTTGTCTATGATTTTTATCATGATCAACACACCAAGCAAAGAAGTACTGGCTGTTTGCTGTATCCTTCGAATCCATGGATTAGAAAATCTGATATTAACCACAGTATTTCATCTAAAGAAGAAAAAGATGTAAACGTATTTAAAAATATCGATCCATGGATCAAACGTCAAGCGGACTGCCCATTAGAATTTTCACGGTTTCAACCAGAATATATTTGTCAAGATAAAACTGAATATAAACCCGCATCCGAAATAAAAAAAATAAAAAAATGGAAGCAACCAAGCTTAAATAATATTAATTGTAATGATAATCACGTTGTTTTTGATAAGTCTGCGCTGCTGTTTGCTAAATTTTCTTCACATAACGGTCAACCTTTATATAAATTAAATAAAAATTCTCACACAAAATCTGGAAGCTTTATACTGAATAAATTAAGGGATATTTCGTGTCCGCTATCAAACAACCCCAGTAAAACTGTATATGAAAGTTATGTTAATTTTTGTTGTCGGAAAAATCAAGAAAAATTAAAAATGAACGCAGAAAAATTGCAATCTAGACATAGCTTTTCATCAATCTCTGCAAAATGTAAAGAAGAGTTAGCCTTAAATATTCGTAGACTATCCGAACAAATTTATAAGCCATCATTAGAAACACTGGTTCCGTTGTCAATTAGCGATTTTGACTTGCGTAATATCCCTGTTTCTGATCAACAAAATCTTTCGATTAGAATAAACACGCCAGAAATATTTCATGGGATTAACCATAATTCGGAGCAACATGCGAGTTGCCATAAAGACTTAAAACTTTCCCCCAAAAAAGTAAAACCATTTTCAAGTACTCATAAGCCGGATACTTTGCTGGAAACCACCTGTTAAAAAATAACTAATGAACGACAAGCCAATTTTAAAGAATATCTTCATAAGTTCATATTGCTTTCGTATATGTATACATAGATCATCTAAAACTTAGTGTATCAATTGAATCCAAATACAAATAAACAAGAATTCAAGAACTATTTGTAGTAGTAGATAATTTACGAATAATATAAGCTTAACATTTTTACACTAGTTTTGCATTTATATAAGATAACACGAAAATGTCCCGTTAGCATGGGATTTTGTGTTATAGACTTACATAACTACATTCGCAAACATATTCATATGTGTACTAATGTATTATTTCATATTAATGTTATTTTCAATACTGTTGTAATACATTTTATAGTAATAAAATCTTTATAAAGACCTAAGTTAAAAAAACAACCAAATTAAGCTGAGTTAATCTCTTGACGATACGCACCCGCAACGTTATTTTTCTAGTTAACGAATAAAAATTTATTGGTCTGGATCTACCATTTTTACTTCGTTATGGTCTATTATTGTGACACAGCTCTGTAAATCCCCGCAGGTAAGTATATCTACAATATTCGTGTGATATCTATTGTTTAAAGTTTAACAATGTTCAGTTAAACTGCTAGGGGAAAACATGAGAACTTAGAATTAAGGCAGACTAAGGCAATTACTCTTACCTGGTAGAGATGATTTTTGGCCAATAGACGATATGGTCCCACCAACAGCCAAATTTAGGTTTCAGAAAAGCCAGTAGCCTAACAATTTCCAATTAAACTAAGTTATTCATTAATATAGTTATTCAGGGCAGCCGCAGACTGCTGCAGCGCACTGTGGAGAGCGCTCCGCGCGCGACTCGCTCTCGCGCGTTCTTGCACACGGCACTCTGGCACACGAGCTGGGCTGTTTAGTCGCGCTTCCACCTCCGTTTACAACGATTTCGGTTCATGCATACTCTCGCTCTAACTACGATATACTTAAATACATACATATACCCACATATGTACATCTACTCGAACTGGAGAATAAGCTACACTTAATAAATAGTGAAGGAAAACATAGCGTTGTCTTTATCTGGTGATCCGCCCCCTACAAACATTGGTCCTTCTAGCTGGATCTTCACCTTCATCATAAGAAGAAGCCCCCCCAGCAAGCATCGGCGGGCATCTCATCGTAGTCCGAGTTTCCGGGATATTCAAGTTAACGAGAGTTAACTGAATCTGCCACTGGATGGAGCGGACTCTGCATTATTGTCGAATAAGCAGTTTTCGTCACCTGTGGGATTGCGATAGGCGCGACCGATCGCCCGGATGCCGGCCGTCAACAAACACCACTCAAGAGGCGCTGGTTCAGCACTTTGGCTGGATAGCAACCGGCGTCGTGGGCGGCAGCGAAGGGCTTGCCTTTAGGAGTTTAGGATACTTAAGTTTAGTCTTTAGCGGTCAGCCGAGTGGCAGCAACATATTCGTTCTCGCCTTGCAGGCCCTATTTACTCATAATTCATATCTTTGTACTTCATTCAACATTATCCACTTTAATATCATTAAAGATTGTAAAACAAATCTATACTTGTGTAAAATTAATAATTACTGGCGCCCAACGCGATCGGACCCAGCCCGAGAATCAAATAGCGCGGAGACAACGCCCGCTAAGCGATAAGTGCAAAGAAAAAGAACAAGTTATAAAATATCAGCATAGAGCGCGGAGACAACGCCCGCTCAAAAAATGCAAAGGATAGGTTCAATCAACAAAAAGTGAACAAAGAACAAGTTATTAAATATCAGCATAGAGCGCGGAGACAACGCCCGCTCAAAAAGTGCAACAGATGGGTTCAACTAACAAAAACTGAACAAAAAAAATAACGAGATACAAAGTATAAACAATTGAGTGCGGAGACAAAGACCGCTCAATATAAAGAAGTAAAAGGTGAAAACATAAAACCATTCTAATAAAAGAGCGCGGAGACAACGCCCGCTTTAAGATTAGAAAATCGCAAACTGCGTCCGTGGCAGATCTACAAAGAGATCGCTGCACTTAGAAACTCATAGCCCTGAGTATAAACAAAGGCAATTAATCAACCGAAAAAACTGTTACACCAAAGCGGACGGCTTTGGGCAGCGGCGAAGATAGACAAGGCAGAATCAACACCAACAAAACTGGAAAGTGTTACGGAACAACATCCACAGGGGATAGATTAACACAACAAACAAGAGCATAGCCAAAAAAGAAGAACATGTAAGTGAAACCTTTTTTCAATAATCGCCAAATTAAAATAAAGTAAATACGTAAAGAATATTACTTAGGGTGAAACATCATTCGAAAAAAAAAAAACGAAAACAAAAAGAATAAAAAGAAAAGAAACAAACAATTAAAACGTTCATGTACCAAAACATTCAAGCGTCAAAATTTCTCAGAATATTTTTTCTTCCCCTGCCCCTTTTGTCGCGATAAGTTTAAGTGGGAAACATAACACCGCGCCACAAATACATCGTTGGGGGCGGACAATAACAAAAACCGTGTTTGAGGGAGCTCGAATTTGACTCTTAAAATAAACAAACAATAACAGCGGCCCGACGCAGCTTAAATAAACCCAAGACAAAGACGGAAATAAGTGGTAGGGGAAAAACTGAAAGGAATTTGTATGTCCATTGAAAATAACATCAACGAATTAGAAGAGTTGTTCGAAGAACTCAATTTAGACTTTCAAATTGGACCAAAGGAAATAGTAGGAATAATGAATGCGGAACAAATCGAAGCCGCCATATCTGCGGCGGCCAGCGCTGCGTTGGCTACGCAGAGAACTATCTTTAAGGAACGCTGGAGGCGCAGAGAACCAACTTTGAGGAACGCTTGCAAGCGGTAACTGACCAACTGCCTACGAGCCGATTACCTATAACGAAAACATACCTTGCGAGGTGACTCTGGATGCGGTTAAGACGCTGCCAGAGTTCCATGGGGCCCAGGAACAGCACGTCTCCTGGCGCCAGGCAGCAAAGGCTACCTATAGACAATACGAGTAGTTCAAAACATTACCAAGCGGTCCTCATAATCAGGAATAAGATTAGAGGCTCCGCTGACTTACTCTTATCATCTTTCAATATAGTGTTGGACTTTGAGGCAGTCATCAATCGCCTCGATTTCAATTCATCAATTCGCCTAGAACAAGAGCTTGCCACGCTCCGACAGGGTGGCATGTCCATAACTCAATTCTATGCAGAGGTTGAGAAGAAACTCACTCTCCTTACAAACAAGACAATCATGTCACAAGACGCCGCACAGGCGTAATACATTAATGAAAAGTATAGGGCCGACGCCCTCCGTGTTTTCATTTCAGGCCTAAGAAGAGGCGTCACTGACACACTGTTTGCGGCGCAGCCTAAAGATGTGCCATCAGCTCTAGCCTTGGCGCAAGAAATTGAGGCTAATCACGATAGGCACGACTTTGCGGCAAGAGTGCTAGAAAACAAGGGCCAGAATAGAAATAGATTCAAACAGGGTGGGCAAAATGAGCCCGATTACTACAAAAGACAATCAAAAAACCCTTTCTACACGAATAATCAGGGAACTTAACAAAAAAATGGTCACCGTGGCCAAGATATGGTGGAAATTATGGATGTCGACCCATCTTCCTTTAAACTCCGTCAACCGACTAAATTTCAAAAGCAACTGGGATCCAATTCAGACCCACCGGCTGGGACAAACCGTATCATCTGGCACCAGTAGGGTGCGTTCAAGAGGCCGGCTGGATCCCAGAGACTCCGATCAGCGCAGACAGCGGGTTAATCACATCGCTCTGGAGGACCCAGATCCGCATGAACAAAAGTACGATCAGTTGGCATCTGAGGCGGTGGAGGAGATCGATGAGGATAACAATCTGGGATATGAAAGTGATACTGTTAATTTTTTAGGGAAGAATCCCTGCTCCCGTTCGTCAAGCGAACAGTAGCGGGGAGAACAATAAACATCTTAATAGATACTGGGGCCGCGAAAAATTACATAAAGCCACTAAAAGAACTTCAGGGAATTGTCCCTGTAGAAGCCCTAACTTTTGATGGCATCGTAAGGCTTGAAACGCTGACCAAAGCTGGCATCAATATAAGCTTGGAAACAAAGAAACTCCACTTCAGGCATGAATCTGAAAAAATCTTATTCCACAAGTGCCCCAGCGTCAACTTCATGAAAATAGATGATATCGAAGTTCCACCAACAGTGAGGAACGAATTTTTCAAAATGTTGTCCAACCGTATAAAGGCATTTGCAGATCCAATTGAAATGCTGCCCTTTAATACGGCAATAATAGCCACAATTAGGACTGAGGATGAGGAGCCGATCTACTCAAAGATGTACCCTTTTCCTGTAGGGGCCACTGAGTTCGTCAATGACGAAGTGAAAGACCTTTTGAGGAACAAGATTCGGCTGTAAGGAAGTTCCTGTCTCAGGCCGGGGTACAGCCTCTCAGTCTGTCCAAGGCCCGGTCCCCATACAGAATTATTTGTATTAGGGGACCATAGAGAGGGATCGGACGGACGAAGTGTAGGGGAGGGACGGGTGGCGCGTGCACTCCGCGCGGTGCCGACGTTTGCCGTGGTCGGTGCCTCGACCAGGGGTGTGCTATGGGATGGCGTAGTTGGTGGGGATCTGGCACGCGCGCAGCCTGCAGGAGGTAGTACCCTCCACTCGTGGCCAGCGAAGGCGGTGCCGGGTACCCCGGCTGGTGTGGCCGTTGGGGGGCCGGGTTACACGGGGCACGTGGTCGGTGGTACCCCCCACTCGTAGCTAGCGAGTATGGCGCCGCATACCGCTCGGCCTGGGTACAGGCGCGGGAGGCGTGCTGCGTGTGGTGTGGCCGAGTTGGGGTGCCGGGATGGAAGGGAAAGGGGATGGAGGGAGGAGCATTCAACGGGAGGGGTGACCACCGGCTTGGCAAATCGCGTGGCGTCCGCGTACACGATTGCCCAGCGGTGATCCCCGAACATGGGGAAAGGCTACGAGGAGGTAGTTCTACGGGAGGGGAATCTCAGTCCGTGGAAGTCGTGGCATCCGCGTACAACTCCACTGGCTGAGTTCCCGCCATGCAAAGGGAATATTAATTCGGCACCCAATACGGGAAAAGGAGTGGGTTAAGAATCGAGGGCTTGCGGGCTATAGTATTAAATGATCGATGCATATATATGAAATTCAAAAATCTTCTGCTCTTTATTTGTCTGATTCCTGTAACTATTATTTTTATTCTTAGGGGCCCCTGTCGCACCTAGCTTCCCTTCCCTAGCTCGCTTACGCGAGGCCAGCTTACCCGCTGTCTCCTCCCGTCATCCTGGCTCCCGTTGATCCTGGCTGTTGGCACTTTTAATTATTACTTTTCGACCGCGCACTTCTGCCTTTCTTGGCTGCTCAAAATCCACTCCCGTATCCATTTCTCGGCCGGCCACTCCAGGCCTCCCGGCTCGAGCCTCTGCCTGTAGCCTCTGCCGGCGTTTGTCGCTTGTCGTCGCGTAGGTGATCGACGCTCGCTCTCTGCTGTCGCTGCTCTCTCTGCCGCTCTCGGCTGTGGCTCCTGTTTACCGTTACTTGAGTGTCGGGCTATTGCGTTGTCGATTTCTCGAACGTTCTGCTGCTGTTGCTGCTCTCTCCGCCGCTCTCGGCTGCGGCTCCTGTTTACCGTTACTTGGGTGTCGGGGTATTGCGTTGTCGATTTCTTGAACGTTCTGCTGCTGTTGCTGCTCTCTCTCTCGGCTGCGGCTCCTGTTTACCGTTACTTGGGTGTCGGGGTATTGCGTTGTCGCTTGTCTGTTAGTGATGCTCATTCTGGTTCTCGTCGGTGATGCTCTATACGGTTCCCGTGAACCGCATGTGTTTTGTGATGGGCTCTGCCCCTTCACACTCCCTTCCTACTTCGGGGGACGGATAGAAATGAAAACCTGGCCGCCCCGGTTGATCGAGACCCTAAAGGTGCGACCTTCGTGCTCCTTGATATGCCGGGTTCGGGGTCCCGGTGCGGTGGTGGCGCTGGACCCTGATGTTGGCGTGATACTCTCGGCATGCTTCGGCGAACGCGTTCTGGTGGGCTATGGTCCCGTGTGTTCCCTGGACTGGTGTGGGCTCGGTGGCGTTGCTCGCTCTGGTCGAGGTGAGTCCTGCTGCGGTGATGCGTCGTGCCTCGGGGGGTATCTCTGTGGGGGACGAGGTTCTAGGGTGTCCTCTCTGACCACATGGTGCCTCTGGCGGCTGGGCGTCGTTTGGTCTGGCGTGGTTCTTGTCGAAGTGTCTAAGGGGAGAAACTTTTGGAGATCCGATCCTGCCTAGCTAAATATTCCCTTGTACCTGGCCCTACCTATAGGTGCGACTTACAATTTGTGAGGGCTATCGTCATATACAATGTGATGTGTACACTTAAAATTATACAATGCCTTGGCTTAGGTCTAGTCCCTTAAAGGGAGTTATACTGGGCTTACTGTGACTGTTGCAGTGGTTGCCCCTTGCGGGGCGAGGACATTAGGGCAGCGCACTACTCTCAGTGGCCCTCATGAACTCGCGTGTGCGTGGGCTTGTCCGCCCGGTTCGTCTTCGGCTTCTGGATCCTCGTGGTTGTTGCGTTCATCGTCGTCTTCGTAGAAGGCCTTGAGATCGTCTCGACGCTAGTGGAGTGCCGTCGGGGCTTAGCGTTAAGGCTTTTCGTTTCCTGCCTTGGGTGAAGTCCTTGGTCAACAGGGCACGTTTTCCCCAGGTGTCCGTGTTGCTCTGCTGGTCCGCAGGAGACGCCTTGGTCGACGAGGCGAGTGTGCTCGTCGACGCCAAGGTTCCTGCGCTGTGTCGTGGCGGTGTTGAGGATCCCTTGGTCAACGAGGCGTGAGTGCTCGTCGACGCCAAGGTTCCTGCACTGTGTCGTGGCGGTGTCGAGGATCCCTTGGTCAACGAGGCGTGAGTGCTCGTTGACGCCAAGGTGTCCGTTTTTCTCTGCTGCTCTGCAGGAGGCGCCTTGGTCGACGAGGCGCGTTTGCTCGTCGACGCCAAGGTTCCTGCGCTGTCTCGTGGCGGTGTCGAGGATCCCTTGGTCAACGAGGCGTGAGTGCTCGTTGACGCCAAGGTGTCCGTTTTTCTCTGCTGCTCTGCAGGAGGCGCCTTGGTCGACGAGGCGCGTTTGCTCGTCGACGCCAAGGTTCCTGCGCTGTATCGTGGCGGTATTGAGGATCCCTTGGTCAACGAGGCGTGAGTGCTCGTTGACGCCAAGGTGTCCGTGCTTCTCTGCTGCTCTGCAGTTCGTCCTTCCTACGGGAGTTCAACCAGCGGGTGCCCATCGTGTTGCGAGATCGCGGTGTTGGTTCTTCGTGCACGGTATGGCACTGAAGGATCGGTGACCCTTTCTGAAGGTACGTGGCACGTGGTATAACAGGACACGCGGCGCAGCACTGGGGTCAGGGATCCGTCGAAAGGATATGCAGTGGCTGGACACGGGGCGCGGCACTGGATTCAGGGATCCTGGGTCAGGACATGTTTCTCAGCGTTAGTGTTCGAGGCGCGGCACTGGGATCAGGGATCCTTCGAAAGGATATGCAGTGGCTGGACACGGGGCGCGGCACTGGGATCAGGGATCCTTCGAAAGGATATGCAGTGGCTGGACACGGGGCGCGGCACTGGGATCAGGGATCCTTCGAAAGGATATGCAGTGGCTGGACACGGGGCGCGGCACTGGATTCAGGGATCCTGGGTCAGGATATGTTTCTCAGCGTTAGTGTTCGAGGCGCGGCACTGGGATCAGGGATCCTTCGAAAGGATATGCAGTGGCTGGACACGGGGCGCGGCACTGGGATCAGGGATCCTTCGAAAGGATATGCAGTGGCTGGACACGGGGCGCGGCACTGGATTCAGGGATCCTGGGTCAGGATATGTTTCTCAGCGTTAGTGTCCGAGGCGCGGCACTGGGATCAGGGATCCTTCGAAAGGATATGCAGTGGCTGGACACGGGGCGCGGCACTGGATTCAGGGATCCTGGGTCAGGATATGTTTCTCAGCGTTAGTGTACGAGGCGCGGCACTGGATTAAGGGATCCTGGGTCAGGATATGTTTCTCAGCGTTAGTGTACGAGACGCGGCACTGGATTCAGGGATCCTGGGTCAGGATATGTTTCTCAGCGTTAGTGTCCGAGGCGCGGCACTGGGATCAGGGATCCTTCGAAAGGATATGCAGTGGCTGGACACGGGGCGCGGCACTGGATTCAGGGATCCTGGGTCAGGATATGTTTCTCAGCGTTAGTGTCCGAGGCGCGGCACTGGGATCAGGGATCCTTCGAAAGGATATGCAGTGGCTGGACACGGGGCGCGGCACTGGATTCAGGGATCCTGGGTCAGGATATGTTTCTCAGCGGTCGTGTACGAGGCGCGGCACTGGGATCAGGGATCCTTCGAAAGGATATGCAGTGGCTGGACACGGGGCGCGGCACTGTATTCAGGGATCCTGGGTCAGGATATGTTTCTCAGCGGTCGTGTACGAGGCGCGGCACTGGGATCAGGGATCCTTCGAAAGGATATGCAGTGGCTGGACACGGGGCGCGGCACTGGGATCAGGGATCCTTCGAAAGGATATGCAGTGGCTGGACACGGGGCGCGGCACTGGATTCAGGGATCCTGGGTCAGGATATGTTTCTCAGCGTTAGTTTACGAGGCGCGGCACTGGATTCAGGGATCCTTCGAAAGGATATGCAGTGGCTGGACACGGGGCGCGGCACTGGATTCAGGGATCCTGGGTCAGGATATGTTTCTCATCGGTCGTGTACGAGGCGCGGCACTGGGATCAGGGATCCTTCGAAAGGATATGCAGTGGCTGGACACGGGGCGCGGCACTGGATTCAGGGATCCTGGGTCAGGATATGTTTCTCAGCGGTCGTGTACGAGGCGCGGCACTGGGATCAGGGATCCTTCGAAAGGATATGCAGTGGCTGGACACGGGGCGCGGCACTGGATTCAGGGATCCTGGGTCAGGATATGTTTCTCAGCGTTAGTGTTCGAGGCGCGGCACTGGGATCAGGGATCCTTCGAAAGGATATGCAGTGGCTGGACACGGGGCGCGGCACTGGATTCAGGGATCCTGGGTCAGGATATGTTTCTCAGCGTTAGTGTACGAGGCGCGGCACTGGATTCAGGGATCCTGGGTCAGGATATGTTTCTCAGCGTTAGTGTACGAGGCGCGGCACTGGGATCAGGGATCCTTCGAAAGGATATGCAGTGGCTGGACACGGGGCGCGGCACTGGATTCAGGGATCCTGGGTCAGGATATGTTTCTCAGCGTTAGTGTACGAGGCGCGGCACTGTGATCAGGGATCCTTCGAAAGGATATGCAGTGGCTGGACACGGGGCGCGGCACTGGATTCAGGGATCCTGGGTCAGGATATGTTTCTCAGCGGTCGTGTACGAGGCGCGGCACTGGGATCAGGGATCCTTCGAAAGGATATGCAGTGGCTGGACACGGGGCGCGGCACTGGATTCAGGGATCCTGGGTCAGGATATGTTTCTCAGCGTTAGTGTACGAGGCGCGGCACTGGATTCAGGGATCCTGGGTCAGGATATGTTTCTCAGCGTTAGTGTACGAGACGTGGCACTGGATTCAGGGATCCTGGGTCAGGATATGTTTCTCAGCGTTAGTGTCCGAGGCGCGGCACTGGGATCAGGGATCCTTCGAAAGGATATGCAGTGGCTGGACACGGGGCGCGGCACTGGATTCAGGGATCCTGGGTCAGGATATGTTTCTTAGCGTTAGTGTACGAGGCGCGGCACTGGATTCAGGGATCCTGGGTCAGGATATGTTTCTCAGCGTTAGTGTACGAGACGCGGCACTGGATTCAGGGATCCTGGGTCAGGATATGTTTCTCAGCGTTAGTGTCCGAGGCGCGGCACTGGGATCAGGGATCCTTCGAAAGGATATGCAGTGGCTGGACACGGGGCGCGGCACTGGGATCAGGGATCCTTCGAAACAATATGCAGTGGCTGGACACGGGGCGCGGCACTGGATTCAGGGATCCTGGGTCAGGATATGTTTCTCAGCGTTAGTGTACGAGGCGCGGCACTGGATTCAGGGATCCTGGGTCAGGATATGTTTCTCAGCGTTAGTGTACGAGGCGCGGCACTGGATTCAGGGATCCTGGGTCAGGATATGTTTCTCAGCGTTAGTGTCCGAGGCGCGGCACTGGATTCAGGGATCCTGGGTCAGGATATGTTTCTCAGCGTTAGTGTCCGAGGCGCGGCACTGGATTCAGGGATCCTGGGTCAGGATATGCAGTGGCTGGACACGGGGCGCGACACTGGTCGCGGCGTGATGCTTCCTGGTCGAAGGCTCGGACTTCATTTTTCCCTCCTGGGCTCGGACTCCTCCTTTTATTGCTGCTACCAAGCTTTTTCTCAGAGGGCTCTGCTGCCGAGCGAAGCCCTCTCTCTCCTCTGCTGTCACCTTGTCGCTGTGTCGTCGTGTCGCCGCTGCCCGCGTTAGGGATGCTGGGCGCCCTCTCTTGACCGCCGAGACACGCTACCCGTGCCTGATCATCGCGTACCGCGGCCGAGCGGCTGTGGTTCGCCTTGTCGCGGTGGTCGCCCTCTCTCTCCGATGGTATCGATGCGCCGTTGTCGCTTGGCGCCTCGGCGCCCGCTGCTGCTGTCTGGCCGCGCAAGGCACGTGGAGGGGCCAAGCTCTTCTCCCGGCGTCACGTGCCGTCTCTCTCGCACGTGGTGTGGCGTGGCGTGGCGTTGGCGTTGTTCCTAATTCTCTCTGGCGTGTCGGTGGCCGTGCCTACTGTACCCGGGCGATCGCTTTTTGAATCAGGGCTTGCGGTTGTTTGCTAGGGGGTGGGGGGGGGGAAAAACCAGCCTCGGCTGTATTTGAACTAGAGAGTGAAGATTGGTGCTCTGCTCCTGTTTTCCTATGCCTGATGCTGCTGTCGCTGCTGCTGTCTGCCCACACTTGGTTTGATGGCACAACCTTGTGGCCGGGCTACGTGGCCGCGTGATCCCGCTACTATTCTGCTGCTCTGGTTACTGTACTTTTCGGCTTTCTGACTTGCCCGGGGTTCCGCAGGGCGCGGAGGGCGTTTTTCAGCTTAGAAATTCAGGGGGTGGGGGTTCGATGCTTAGTTATGCCTGCCACTCGTTACATCACTTATTTCTGAACTACCTCTTCCCCGATCCGCTCTCAGGTCCCTGCTCGGGCGCCATCTGTAAGAAAGTTCCTGTCTCAGGCCGGGGTACAGCCTCTCAGTCTGTCCAAGGCCCGGTCCCCATACAGAATTATTTGTATTAGGGGACCATAGAGAGGGATCGGTCGGACGAAGTGTAGGGGAGGGACGGGTGGCGCGTGCACTCCGCGCGGTGCCGACGTTTGCCGTGGTCGGTGCCTCGACCAGGGGTGTGCTATGGGATGGCGTAGTTGGTGGGGATCTGGCACGCGCGCAGCCTGCAGGAGGTAGTACCCTCCACTCGTGGCCAGCGAAGGCGGTGCCGGGTACCCCGGGCCTGGGCGTGGGCGCGTGTTGCGGCTGGTGTGGCCGTTGGGGGGCCGGGGTACACGGGGCACGTGGTCGGTGGTACCCCCCACTCGTAGCTAGCGAGTATGGCGCCGCATACCCCTCGGCCTGGGTACAGGCGCGGGAGGCGTGCTGCGTGTGGTGTGGCCGAGTTGGGGTGCCGGGATGGAAGGGAAAGGGGATGGAGGGAGGAGCATTCAACGGGAGGGGTGACCACCGGCTTGGCAAATCGCGTGGCGTCCGCGTACACGATTGCCCAGCGGTGATCCCCGAACATGGGGAAAGGCTACGAGGAGGTAGTTCTACGGGAGGGGAACACAGTCCGTGGAAGTCGTGGCATCCGCGTACAACTCCACTGGCTGAGTTCCCGCCATGCAAAGGGAATATTAATTCGGCACCCAATACGGGAAAAGGAGTGGGTTAAGAATCGAGGGCTTGCGGGCTATAGTATTAAATGATCGATGCATATATATGAAATTCAAAAATCTTCTGCTCTTTATTTGTCTGATTCCTGTAACTATTATTTTTATTCTTAGGGGCCCCTGTCGCACCTAGCTTCCCTTCCCTAGCTCGCTTACGCGAGGCCAGCTTACCCGCTGTCTCCTCCCGTCATCCTGGCTCCCGTTGATCCTGGCTGTTGGCACTTTTAATTATTACTTTTCGACCGCGCACTTCTGCCTTTCTTGGCTGCTCAAAATCCACTCCCGTATCCATTTCTCGGCCGGCCACTCCAGGCCTCCCGGCTCGAGCCTCTGCCTGTAGCCTCTGCCGGCGTTTGTCGCTTGTCGTCGCGTAGGTGATCGACGCTCGCTCTCTGCTGTCGCTGCTCTCTCTGCCGCTCTCGGCTGTGGCTCCTGTTTACCGTTACTTGAGTGTCGGGCTATTGCGTTGTCGATTTCTCGAACGTTCTGCTGCTGTTGCTGCTCTCTCCGCCGCTCTCGGCTGCGGCTCCTGTTTACCGTTACTTGGGTGTCGGGGTATTGCGTTGTCGATTTCTTGAACGTTCTGCTGCTGTTGCTGCTCTCTCTCTCGGCTGCGGCTCCTGTTTACCGTTACTTGGGTGTCGGGGTATTGCGTTGTCGCTTGTCTGTTAGTGATGCTCATTCTGGTTCTCGTCGGTGATGCTCTATACGGTTCCCGTGAACCGCATGTGTTTTGTGATGGGCTCTGCCCCTTCACACTCCCTTCCTACTTCGGGGGACGGATAGAAATGAAAACCTGGCCGCCCCGGTTGATCGAGACCCTAAAGGTGCGACCTTCGTGCTCCTTGATATGCCGGGTTCGGGGTCCCGGTGCGGTGGTGGCGCTGGACCCTGATGTTGGCGTGATACTCTCGGCATGCTTCGGCGAACGCGTTCTGGTGGGCTATGGTCCCGTGTGTTCCCTGGACTGGTGTGGGCTCGGTGGCGTTGCTCGCTCTGGTCGAGGTGAGTCCTGCTGCGGTGATGCGTCGTGCCTCGGGGGGTATCTCTGTGGGGGACGAGATTCTAGGGTGTCCTCTCTGACCACATGGTGCCTCTGGCGGCTGGGCGTCGTTTGGTCTGGCGTGGTTCTTGTCGAAGTGTCTAAGGGGAGAAACTTTTGGAGATCCGATCCTGCCTAGCTAAATATTCCCTTGTACCTGGCCCTACCTATAGGTGCGACTTACAATTTGTGAGGGCTATCGTCATATACAATGTGATGTGTACACTTAAAATTATACAATGCCTTGGCTTAGGTCTAGTCCCTTAAAGGGAGTTATACTGGGCTTACTGTGACTGTTGCAGTGGTTGCCCCTTGCGGGGCGAGGACATTAGGGCAGCGCACTACTCTCAGTGGCCCTCATGAACTCGCGTGTGCGTGGGCTTGTCCGCCCGGTTCGTCTTCGGCTTCTGGATCCTCGTGGTTGTTGCGTTCATCGTCGTCTTCGTAGAAGGCCTTGAGATCGTCTCGACGCTAGTGGAGTGCCGTCGGGGCTTAGCGTTAAGGCTTTTCGTTTCCTGCCTTGGGTGAAGTCCTTGGTCAACAGGGCACGTTTTCCCCAGGTGTCCGTGTTGCTCTGCTGCTCTGCAGGAGGCGCCTTGGTCGACGAGGCGCGTTTGCTCGTCGACGCCAAGGTTCCTGCGCTGTCTCGTGGCGGTGTCGAGGATCCCTTGGTCAACGAGGCGTGAGTGCTCGTTGACGCCAAGGTGTCCGTTTTTCTCTGCTGCTCTGCAGGAGGCGCCTTGGTCGACGAGGCGCGTTTGCTCGTCGACGCCAAGGTTCCTGCGCTGTATCGTGGCGGTATTGAGGATCCCTTGGTCAACGAGGCGTGAGTGCTCGTTGACGCCAAGGTGTCCGTGCTTCTCTGCTGCTCTGCAGTTCGTCCTTCCTACGGGAGTTCAACCAGCGGGTGCCCATCGTGTTGCGAGATCGCGGTGTTGGTTCTTCGTGCACGGTATGGCACTGAAGGATCGGTGACCCTTTCTGAAGGTACGTGGCACGTGGTATAACAGGACACGCGGCGCAGCACTGGGGTCAGGGATCCGTCGAAAGGATATGCAGTGGCTGGACACGGGGCGCGGCACTGGATTCAGGGATCCTGGGTCAGGACATGTTTCTCAGCGTTAGTGTTCGAGGCGCGGCACTGGGATCAGGGATCCTTCGAAAGGATATGCAGTGGCTGGACAAGGGGCGCGGCACTGGGATCAGGGATCCTTCGAAAGGATATGCAGTGGCTGGACACGGGGCGCGGCACTGGGATCAGGGATCCTTCGAAAGGATATGCAGTGGCTGGACACGGGGCGCGGCACTGGATTCAGGGATCCTGGGTCAGGATATGTTTCTCAGCGTTAGTGTTCGAGGCGCGGCACTGGGATCAGGGATCCTTCGAAAGGATATGCAGTGGCTGGACACGGGGCGCGGCACTGGGATCAGGGATCCTTCGAAAGGATATGCAGTGGCTGGACACGGGGCGCGGCACTGGATTCAGGGATCCTGGGTCAGGATATGTTTCTCAGCGTTAGTGTACGAGGCGCGGCACTGGATTCAGGGATCCTGGGTCAGGATATGTTTCTCAGCGTTAGTGTACGAGACGCGGCACTGGATTCAGGGATCCTGGGTTAGGATATGTTTCTCAGCGTTAGTGTCCGAGGCGCGGCACTGGGATCAGGGATCCTTCGAAAGGATATGCAGTGGCTGGACACGGGGCGCGGCACTGGATTCAGGGATCCTGGGTCAGGATATGTTTCTCAGCGTTAGTGTCCGAGGCGCGGCACTGGGATCAGGGATCCTTCGAAAGGATATGCAGTGGCTGGACACGGGGCGCGGCACTGGATTCAGGGATCCTGGGTCAGGATATGTTTCTCAGCGGTCGTGTACGAGGCGCGGCACTGGGATCAGGGATCCTTCGAAAGGATATGCAGTGGCTGGACACGGGGCGCGGCACTGGATTCAGGGATCCTGGGTCAGGATATGTTTCTCAGCGGTCGTGTACGAGGCGCGGCACTGGGATCAGGGATCCTTCGAAAGGATATGCAGTGGCTGGACACGGGGCGCGGCACTGGGATCAGGGATCCTTCGAAAGGATATGCAGTGGCTGGACACGGGGCGCGGCACTGGATTCAGGGATCCTGGGTCAGAATATGTTTCTCAGCGTTAGTGTACGAGGCGCGGCACTGGATTCAGGGATCCTTCGAAAGGATATGCAGTGGCTGGACACGGGGCGCGGCACTGGATTCAGGGATCCTGGGTCAGGATATGTTTCTCAGCGGTCGTGTACGAGGCGCGGCACTGGGATCAGGGATCCTTCGAAAGGATATGCAGTGGCTGGACACGGGGCGCGGCACTGGATTCAGGGATCCTGGGTCAGGATATGTTTCTCAGCGGTCGTGTACGAGGCGCGGCACTGGGATCAGGGATCCTTCGAAAGGATATGCAGTGGCTGGACACGGGGCGCGGCACTGGATTCAGGGATCCTGGGTCAGGATATGTTTCTCAGCGTTAGTGTACGAGGCGCGGCACTGGGATCAGGGATCCTTCGAAAGGATATGCAGTGGCTGGACACGGGGCGCGGCACTGGATTCAGGGATCCTGGGTCAGGATATGTTTCTCAGCGTTAGTGTACGAGGCGCGGCACTGGATTCAGGGATCCTGGGTCAGGATATGTTTCTCAGCGTTAGTGTACGAGGCGCGGCACTGGGATCAGGGATCCTTCGAAAGGATATGCAGTGGCTGGACACGGGGCGCGGCACTGGATTCAGGGATCCTGGGTCAGGATATGTTTCTCAGCGTTAGTGTACGAGGCGCGGCACTGGGATCAGGGATCCTTCGAAAGGATATGCAGTGGCTGGACACGGGGCGCGGCACTGGATTCAGGGATCCTGGGTCAGGATATGTTTCTCAGCGTTAGTGTACGAGGCGCGGCACTGGATTCAGGGATCCTGGGTCAGGATATGTTTCTCAGCGTTAGTGTACGAGACGCGGCACTGGATTCAGGGATCCTGGGTTAGGATATGTTTCTCAGCGTTAGTGTCCGAGGCGCGGCACTGGGATCATGGATCCTTCGAAAGGATATGCAGTGGCTGGACACGGGGCGCGGCACTGGATTCAGGGATCCTGGGTCAGGATATGTTTCTCAGCGTTAGTGTACGAGGCGCGGCACTGGGATCAGGGATCCTTCGAAAGGATATGCAGTGGTTAGACACGGGGCGCGGCACTGGATCAGGGATCCTTCGAAAGGATATGCAGTGGTTAGACACGGGGCGCGACACTGGATTCAGGGATCCTGGGTCAGGATATGTTTCTCAGCGTTAGTGTACGAGGCGCGGCACTGGATTCAGGGATCCTGGGTCAGGATATGTTTCTCAGCGTTAGTGTACGAGGCGCGGCACTGGATTCAGGGATCCTGGGTCAGGATATGTTTCTCAGCGTTAGTGTCCGAGGCGCGGCACTGGATTCAGGGATCCTGGGTCAGGATATGTTTCTCAGCGTTAGTGTCCGAGGCGCGGCACTGGATTCAGGGATCCTGGGTCAGGATATGCAGTGGCTGGACACGGGGCGCGACACTGGTCGCGGCGTGATGCTTCCTGGTCGAAGGCTCGGACTTCATTTTTCCCTCCTGGGCTCGGACTCCTCCTTTTATTGCTGCTACCAAGCTTTTTCTCAGAGGGCTCTGCTGCCGAGCGAAGCCCTCTCTCTCCTCTGCTGTCACCTTGTCGCTGTGTCGTCGTGTCGCCGCTGCCCGCGTTAGGGATGCTGGGCGCCCTCTCTTGACCGCCGAGACACGCTACCCGTGCCTGATCATCGCGTACCGCGGCCGAGCGGCTGTGGTTCGCCTTGTCGCGGTGGTCGCCCTCTCTCTCCGATGGTATCGATGCGCCGTTGTCGCTTGGCGCCTCGGCGCCCGCTGCTGCTGTCTGGCCGCGCAAGGCACGTGGAGGGGCCAAGCTCTTCTCCCGGCGTCACGTGCCGTCTCTCTCGCACGTGGTGTGGCGTGGCGTGGCGTTGGCGTTGTTCCTAATTCTCTCTGGCGTGTCGGTGGCCGTGCCTACTGTACCCGGGCGATCGCTTTTTGAATCAGGGCTTGCGGTTGTTTGCTAGGGGGTGGGGGGGGGGGGGGGGGGGAAAAACCAGCCTCGGCTGTATTTGAACTAGAGAGTGAAGATTGGTGCTCTGCTCCTGTTTTCCTATGCCTGATGCTGCTGTCGCTGCTGCTGTCTGCCCACACTTGGTTTGATGGCACAACCTTGTGGCCGGGCTACGTGGCCGCGTGATCCCGCTACTATTCTGCTGCTCTGGTTACTGTACTTTTCGGCTTTCTGACTTGCCCGGGGTTCCGCAGGGCGCGGAGGGCGTTTTTCAGCTTAGAAATTCGGGGGGTGGGGGTTCGATGCTTAGTTATGCCTGCCACTCGTTACATCACTTATTTCTGAACTACCTCTTCCTCGATCCGCTCTCAGGTCCCTGCTCGGGCGCCATCTGTAAGGAAGTTCCTGTCTCAGGCCGGGGTACAGCCTCTCAGTCTGTCCAAGGCCCGGTCCCCATACAGAATTATTTGTATTAGGGGACCATAGAGAGGGATCGGACGGACGAAGTGTAGGGGAGGGACGGGTGGCGCGTGCACTCCGCGCGGTGCCGACGTTTGCCGTGGTCGGTGCCTCGACCAGGGGTGTGCTATGGTATGGCGTAGTTGGTGGGGATCTGGCACGCGCGCAGCCTGCAGGAGGTAGTACCCTCCACTCGTGGCCAGCGAAGGCGGTGCCGGGTACCCCGGGCCTGGGCGTGGGCGCGTGTTGCGGCTGGTGTGGCCGTTGGGGGGCCGGGGTACACGGGGCACGTGGTCGGTGGTACCCCCCACTCGTAGCTAGCGAGTATGGCGCCGCATACCCCTCGGCCTGGGTACAGGCGCGGGAGGCGTGCTGCGTGTGGTGTGGCCGAGTTGGGGTGCCGGGATGGAAGGGAAAGGGGATGGAGGGAGGAGCATTCAACGGGAGGGGTGACCACCGGCTTGGCAAATCGCGTGGCGTCCGCGTACACGATTGCCCAGCGGTGATCCCCGAACATGGGGAAAGGCTACGAGGAGGTAGTTCTACGGGAAGGGAATCTCAGTCCGTGGAAGTCGTGGCATCCGCGTACAACTCCACTGGCTGAGTTCCCGCCATGCAAAGGGAATATTAATTCGGCACCCAATACGGGAAAAGGAGTGGGTTAAGAATCGAGGGCTTGCGGGCTATAGTATTAAATGATCGATGCATATATATGAAATTCAAAAATCTTCTGCTCTTTATTTGTCTGATTCCTGTAACTATTATTTTTATTCTTAGGGGCCCCTGTCGCACCTAGCTTCCCTTCCCTAGCTCGCTTACGCGAGGCCAGCTTACCCGCTGTCTCCTCCCGTCATCCTGGCTCCCGTTGATCCTGGCTGTTGGCACTTTTAATTATTACTTTTCGACCGCGCACTTCTGCCTTTCTTGGCTGCTCAAAATCCACTCCCGTATCCATTTCTCGGCCGGCCACTCCAGGCCTCCCGGCTCGAGCCTCTGCCTGTAGCCTCTGCCGGCGTTTGTCGCTTGTCGTCGCGTAGGTGATCGACGCTCGCTCTCCGCTGTCGCTGCTCTCTCTGCCGCTCTCGGCTGTGGCTCCTGTTTACCGTTACTTGAGTGTCGGGGTATTGCGTTGTCGATTTCTCGAACGTTCTGCTGCTGTTGCTGCTCTCTCCGCCGCTCTCGGCTGCGGCTCCTGTTTACCGTTACTTGGGTGTCGGGGTATTGCGTTGTCGATTTCTCGAACGTTCTGCTGCTGTTGCTGCTCTCTCTCTCGGCTGCGGCTCCTGTTTACCGTTACTTGGGTGTCGGGGTATTGCGTTGTCGCTTGTCTGTTAGTGATGCTCATTCTGGTTCTCGTCGGTGATGCTCTATACGGTTCCCGTGAACCGCATGTGTTTTGTGATGGGCTCTGCCCCTTCACACTCCCTTCCTACTTCGGGGGACGGATAGAAATGAAAACCTGGCCGCCCCGGTTGATCGAGACCCTAAAGGTGCGACCTTCGTGCTCCTTGATATGCCGGGTTCGGGGTCCCGGTGCGGTGGTGGCGCTGGGCCCTGATGTTGGCGTGATACTCTCGGCATGCTTCGGCGAACGCGTTCTGGTGGGCTATGGTCCCGTGTGTTCCCTGGACTGGTGTGGGCTCGGTGGCGTTGCTCGCTCTGGTCGAGGTGAGTCCTGCTGCGGTGATGCGTCGTGCCTCGGGGGGTATCTCTGTGGGGGACGAGGTTCTAGGGTGTCCTCTCTGACCACATGGTGCCTCTGGCGGCTGGGCGTCGTTTGGTCTGGCGTGGTTCTTGTCGAAGTGTCTAAGGGGAGAAACTTTTGGAGATCCGATCCTGCCTAGCTAAATATTCCCTTGTACCTGGCCCTACCTATAGGTGCGACTTACAATTTGTGAGGGCTATCGTCATATACAATGTGATGTGTACACTTAAAATTATACAATGCCTTGGCTTAGGTCTAGTCCCTTAAAGGGAGTTATACTGGGCTTACTGTGACTGTTGCAGTGGTTGCCCCTTGCGGGGCGAGGACATTAGGGCAGCGCACTACTCTCAGTGGCCCTCATGAACTCGCGTGTGCGTGGGCTTGTCCGCCCGGTTCGTCTTCGGCTTCTGGATCCTCGTGGTTGTTGCGTTCATCGTCGTCTTCGTAGAAGGCCTTGAGATCGTCTCGACGCTAGTGGAGTGCCGTCGGGGCTTAGCGTTAAGGCTTTTCGTTTCCTGCCTTGGGTGAAGTCCTTGGTCAACAGGGCACGTTTTCCCCAGGTGTCCGTGTTGCTCTGCTGGTCCGCAGGAGACGCCTTGGTCGACGAGGCGAGTGTGCTCGTCGACGCCAAGGTTCCTGCGCTGTGTCGTGGCGGTGTTGAGGATCCCTTGGTCAACGAGGCGTGAGTGCTCGTCGACGCCAAGGTTCCTGCACTGTGTCGTGGCGGTGTCGAGGATCCCTTGGTCAACGAGGCGTGAGTGCTCGTTGACGCCAAGGTGTCCGTTTTTCTCTGCTGCTCTGCAGGAGGCGCCTTGGTCGACGAGGCGCGTTTGCTCGTCGACGCCAAGGTTCCTGCGCTGTCTCGTGGCGGTGTCGAGGATCCCTTGGTCAACGAGGCGTGAGTGCTCGTTGACGCCAAGGTGTCCGTTTTTCTCTGCTGCTCTGCAGGAGGCGCCTTGGTCGACGAGGCGCGTTTGCTCGTCGACGCCAAGGTTCCTGCGCTGTCTCGTGGCGGTGTCGAGGATCCCTTGGTCAACGAGGCGTGAGTGCTCGTCGACGCCAAGGTTCCTGCACTGTGTCGTGGCGGTGTCGAGGATCCCTTGGTCAACGAGGCGTGAGTGCACGTTGACGCCAAGGTGACCGTGTTTCTCTGCTGCTCTGCAGGAGACGCCTTGGTCGACGAGGCGTGTGTGCTCGTCGACGCCAAGGTTCCTGCACTGTATCGTGGCGGTATTGAGGATCCCTTGGTCAACGAGGCGTGAGTGCTCGTTGACGCCAAGGTGTCCGTGCTTCTCTGCTGCTCTGCAGTTCGTCCTTCCTACGGGAGTTCAACCAGCGGGTGCCCATCGTGTTGCGAGATCGCGGTGTTGGTTCTTCGTGCACGGTATGGCACTGAAGGATCGGTGACCCTTTCTGAAGGTACGTGGCACGTGGTATAACAGGACACGCGGCGCAGCACTGGGGTCAGGGATCCGTCGAAAGGATATGCAGTGGCTGGACACGGGGCGCGGCACTGGATTCAGGGATCCTGGGTCAGGATATGTTTCTCAGCGTTAGTGTTCGAGGCGCGGCACTGGGATCAGGGATCCTTCGAAAGGATATGCAGTGGCTGGACACGGGGCGCGGCACTGGATTCAGGGATCCTGGGTCAGGATATGTTTCTCAGCGTTAGTGTACGAGGCGCGGCACTGGGATCAGGGATCCTTCGAAAGGATATGCAGTGGCTGGACACGGGGCGCGGCACTGGGATCAGGGATCCTTCGAAAGGATATGCAGTGGCTGGACACGGGGCGCGGTACTGGGATCAGGGATCCTTCGAAAGGATATGCAGTGGCTGGACACGGGGCGCGGCACTGGATTCAGGGATCCTGGGTCAGAATATGTTTCTCAGCGTTAGTGTTCGAGGCGCGGCACTGGGATCAGGGATCCTTCGAAAGGATATGCAGTGGCTGGACACGGGGCGCGGCACTGGGATCAGGGATCCTTCGAAAGGATATGCAGTGGCTGGACACGGGGCGCGGCACTGGATTCAGGGATCCTGGGTCAGGATATGTTTCTCAGCGTTAGTGTTCGAGGCGCGGCACTGGGATCAGGGATCCTTCGAAAGGATATGCAGTGGCTGGACACGGGGCGCGGCACTGGGATCAGGGATCCTTCGAAAGGATATGCAGTGGCTGGACACGGGGCGCGGCACTGGATTCAGGGATCCTGGGTCAGGATATGTTTCTCAGCGTTAGTGTACGAGACGCGGCACTGGATTCAGGGATCCTGGGTCAGGATATGTTTCTCAGCGTTAGTGTCCGAGGCGCGGCACTGGGATCAGGGATCCTTCGAAAGGATATGCAGTGGCTGGACACGGGGCGCGGCACTGGGATCAGGGATCCTTCGAAACAATATGCAGTGGCTGGACACGGGGCGCGGCACTGGATTCAGGGATCCTGGGTCAGGATATGTTTCTCAGCGTTAGTGTACGAGGCGCGGCACTGGATTCAGGGATCCTGGGTCAGGATATGTTTCTCAGCGTTAGTGTCCGAGGCGCGGCACTGGGATCAGGGATCCGTCGAAAGGATATGCAGTGGCTGGACACGGGGCGCGGCACTGGGATCAGGGATCCTTCGAAAGGATATGCAGTGGCTGGACACGGGGCGCGGCACTGGATTCAGGGATCCTGGGTCAGGATATGTTTCTCAGCGTTAGTGTACGAGGCGCGGCACTGGATTCAGGGATCCTGGGTCAGGATATGTTTCTCAGCGTTAGTGTACGAGACGCGGCACTGGATTCAGGGATCCTGGGTTAGGATATGTTTCTCAGCGTTAGTGTCCGAGGCGCGGCACTGGGATCATGGATCCTTCGAAAGGATATGCAGTGGCTGGACACGGGGCGCGGCACTGGATTCAGGGATCCTGGGTCAGGATATGTTTCTCAGCGTTAGTGTACGAGGCGCGGCACTGGGATCAGGGATCCTTCGAAAGGATATGCAGTGGTTAGACACGGGGCGCGGCACTGGATCAGGGATCCTTCGAAAGGATATGCAGTGGTTAGACACGGGGCGCGACACTGGATTCAGGGATCCTGGGTCAGGATATGTTTCTCAGCGTTAGTGTACGAGGCGCGGCACTGGATTCAGGGATCCTGGGTCAGGATATGTTTCTCAGCGTTAGTGTACGAGGCGCGGCACTGGATTCAGGGATCCTGGGTCAGGATATGTTTCTCAGCGTTAGTGTCCGAGGCGCGGCACTGGATTCAGGGATCCTGGGTCAGGATATGTTTCTCAGCGTTAGTGTCCGAGGCGCGGCACTGGATTCAGGGATCCTGGGTCAGGATATGCAGTGGCTGGACACGGGGCGCGACACTGGTCGCGGCGTGATGCTTCCTGGTCGAAGGCTCGGACTTCATTTTTCCCTCCTGGGCTCGGACTCCTCCTTTTATTGCTGCTACCAAGCTTTTTCTCAGAGGGCTCTGCTGCCGAGCGAAGCCCTCTCTCTCCTCTGCTGTCACCTTGTCGCTGTGTCGTCGTGTCGCCGCTGCCCGCGTTAGGGATGCTGGGCGCCCTCTCTTGACCGCCGAGACACGCTACCCGTGCCTGATCATCGCGTACCGCGGCCGAGCGGCTGTGGTTCGCCTTGTCGCGGTGGTCGCCCTCTCTCTCCGATGGTATCGATGCGCCGTTGTCGCTTGGCGCCTCGGCGCCCGCTGCTGCTGTCTGGCCGCGCAAGGCACGTGGAGGGGCCAAGCTCTTCTCCCGGCGTCACGTGCCGTCTCTCTCGCACGTGGTGTGGCGTGGCGTGGCGTTGGCGTTGTTCCTAATTCTCTCTGGCGTATCGGTGGCCGTGCCTACTGTACCCGGGCGATCGCTTTTTGAATCAGGGCTTGCGGTTGTTTGCTAGGGGGTGGGGGGGGGGGGGGGGGAAAAACCAGCCTCGGCTGTATTTGAACTAGAGAGTGAAGATTGGTGCTCTGCTCCTGTTTTCCTATGCCTGATGCTGCTGTCGCTGCTGCTGTCTGCCCACACTTGGTTTGATGGCACAACCTTGTGGCCGGGCTACGTGGCCGCGTGATCCCGCTACTATTCTGCTGCTCTGGTTACTGTACTTTTCGGCTTTCTGACTTGCCCGGGGTTCCGCAGGGCGCGGAGGGCGTTTTTCAGCTTAGAAATTCGGGGGGTGGGGGTTCGATGCTTAGTTATGCCTGCCACTCGTTACATCACTTATTTCTGAACTACCTCTTCCCCGATCCGCTCTCAGGTCCCTGCTCGGGCGCCATCTGTAAGGAAGTTCCTGTCTCAGGCCGGGGTACAGCCTCTCAGTCTGTCCAAGGCCCGGTCCCCATACAGAATTATTTGTATTAGGGGACCATAGAGAGGGATCGGACGGACGAAGTGTAGGGGAGGGACGGGTGGCGCGTGCACTCCGCGCGGTACCGACGTTTGCCGTGGTCGGTGCCTCGACCAGGGGTGTGCTATGGGATGGCGTAGTTGGTGGGGATCTGGCACGCGCGCAGCCTGCAGGAGGTAGTACCCTCCACTCGTGGCCAGCGAAGGCGGTGCCGGGTACCCCGGGCCTGGGCGTGGGCGCGTGTTGCGGCTGGTGTGGCCGTTGGGGGGCCGGGGTACACGGGGCACGTGGTCGGTGGTACCCCCCACTCGTAGCTAGCGAGTATGGCGCCGCATACCCCTCGGCCTGGGTACAGGCGCGGGAGGCGTGCTGCGTGTGGTGTGGCCGAGTTGGGGTGCCGGGATGGAAGGGAAAGGGGATGGAGGGAGGAGCATTCAACGGGAGGGGTGACCACCGGCTTGGCAAATCGCGTGGCGTCCGCGTACACGATTGCCCAGCGGTGATCCCCGAACATGAGGAAAGGCTACGAGGAGGTAGTTCTACGGGAGGGGAATCTCAGTCCGTGGAGATTCCGGCATCCGCGTACAACTCCACTGGCTGAGTTCCCGCCATGCAAAGGGAATATTAATTCGGCACCCAATACGGGAAAAGGAGTGGGTTAAGAATCGAGGGCTTGCGGGCTATAGTATTAAATGATCGATGCATATATATGAAATTCAAAAATCTTCTGCTCTTTATTTGTCTGATTCCTGTAACTATTATTTTTATTCTTAGGGGCCCCTGTCGCACCTAGCTTCCCTTCCCTAGCTCGCTTACGCGAGGCCAGCTTACCCGCTGTCTCCTCCCGTCATCCTGGCTCCCGTTGATCCTGGCTGTTGGCACTTTTAATTATTACTTTTCGACCGCGCACTTCTGCCTTTCTTGGCTGCTCAAAATCCACTCCCGTATCCATTTCTCGGCCGGCCACTGCAGGCCTCCCGGCTCAAGCCTCTGCCTGTAGCCTCTGCCGGCGTTTGTCGCTTGTCGTCGCGTAGGTGATCGACGCTCGCTCTCTGCTGTCGCTGCTCTCTCTGCCGCTCTCGGCTGTGGCTCCTGTTTACCGTTACTTGAGTGTCGGGGTATTGCGTTGTCGATTTCTCGAACGTTCTGCTGCTGTTGCTGCTCTCTCTCTCGGCTGCGGCTCCTGTTTACCGTTACTTGGGTGTCGGGGTATTGCGTTGTCGCTTGTCTGTTAGTGATGCTCATTCTGGTTCTCGTCGGTGATGCTCTATACGGTTCCCGTGAACCGCATGTGTTTTGTGATGGGCTCTGCCCCTTCACACGGCCATCCAGGTCTCCGTACAACAACCCCATATGGGTTGTCGGAAAAAAAGGCACTGACAGTTCGGGTTCAAGCAAGAAACGGCTAGTCATAGACTTCCGCAAGCTTAACTCAAAGACCATACCAGACAAATACCCGATGCCTTGTATCTCCATGATACTTTCTAATCTGGGGAAGGCAAGATACTTTACTACCCTTGACCTTAAGTCAGGGTACCACCAAATCACGCTAGCTGAACGCGATCGCGAAAAGACATCATTTTCGGTAAACGGAGGTAAATATGAATTTTGGCGGCTGCCATTCGGCCTCAGGAATGCATTAAGCATTTTTCAACGGACCATTGACGACGTATTGCGGGAGCATATCGGCAAGATATGTTATGTGTACGTTGATGATGTCATCGTGTTTTCAAGGAGTGAGTCGGATCATGTCAGAGACATTGACACCGTGCTCAGCAGCCTCCACGACGCAAACATGAGTGTGTCAAAGGAGAAGTCCCAATTCTTCAAGGGACAAGTGGAAGTGCTTTGTTTTGTGGTATCAACTGAGGGCACAAGAACAAGCCCCGATAAAGTCAAGTCAACCCTCCACCCTGTTTGCGGTAAGATCATTCTTGGGTCTTGCCAGCTACTACAGGTGCTTCATAAAGGACTTCGCTCAGATAGCAAGGCCAATTTCCAGTATTTTGAAAGGAGAAAACGGCAAAATCAGCAAGCAACGCTCGAAGTCTGTTCCTATACAGTTTGACGAGGTACAAAAGCAAGCCTTTGATAAACTTAGGAATATTTTGGCGTCGGAAGACGTTATTCTCCACTACCCAGACTTTAACCAGCCATTCGACCTAACCGCTGATGCCTCAGCCAGTGGCATTGGGGCAGTGCTGTCGCAAGGCAACAGACCCATAACCAAGATTTCTAGGACTCTGAAGGACAGGGAGCTAAACTACGCGACCAATAAAAGAGAACTGTTGGCCATAGTTTGGGCCCTAGATTCGCTTCGTCACTACCTATATGGGAAGAGTGACATTAACATCTACACAGACCATCAACCATTGATATTCGCAGTCTCGGATAGAAATCCCAATTCCAAAATAAAACGTTGGAAAGCGAGAATTGATGAGTGTGGCGCGAGAGTCTTATACAAACCAGGCAGGGACAACCATGTAGCGGATGCGCTGTTGGGGCAAAATATTAGTGCCTTAGAGAGCCAAAGTCGATCAGACGCAGCTACAATTCACAGTGAAGCCTCGCTTTCTTATGTAATTGAGGCAACAGACAAAACAGTGAACTGCTTCAGGAATGAAATAATCCTGAAAGAGGCAGACACCCCCTCGAAGCATCTTCACATTCTCTTCGCTGAAAAAAACCGTCACAAAATTGATTTTGTCAGTCGGGACACACTTCTTGCATCCATCAAAGAGGTGGTAAAGCCTGGGGTCGTTAACGCCATCTATTGCACTCTACCGATTTTGGCGTTCGTGCAGAATGACCTTGTGAAGGCCTTTCCGGACACAAAGTTTCGGTATTGTAAGACCCTAGTGACAGACATTACAAACGATGGGGAAAGAAGGGAGATAGTAACCGCCGAGCACAATCGGACGCACAGGGCAGCCCAGGCGAATGTTAAGCAGGTACTGCGCGATTACTACTTTCCAAAAATGGAAAGAATCGCATCTGAAATGGTATCTAACTGCAGGATATGCCAAAAAGCTAAGTATGATAGACACCATAAAAGGCAAGAATTAGGGGCGACGCCGATACCGTCAAGAGTAGGCGATTTGATTCGTATCGACATTTTTCCACCGCAGGAAAACACTTCCTAACCGCGATTCACAAATTTTCAAAATTTGCAAATACCGCAACAAGTCGCTTCGCGCACAATAACAGACGTTAAAATACCAATTTTGCAACTGGTGGACATCTTCCCAGCCATAAAGACCATTTATTGTGACAATGAGCCAGCCCTTACTTCTGAGACCATTCGGTCCTTATTAAAGAACCAATTCAACGTCGATGTAGCAAATGCCCCACCGTTGCACAGCACCACAAACGGACAAGTAAAGCGCTTCCACAGCACCTTGTTAGAAATTGCAAGGTGTTTAAAGTTTCAGCGCCAGGTTGACGATACGGTCGAGCTAGTCATTCTAGCGACCATCGAATACAACCATACCATCCACTCCGTCACAAACAAGACGCCCATGGATGTGGTTCACGCAAATTGCGACCTTAGGGAATAGATAATGTTGAAACTGGTAAAGGCCCAGCAGGAGCAACTCGATAGAAACAACCCGAACAGATGAAATAGGACCTATGATGTGGGAAAACATGTCCTAGCAAAAGCTAACAGGAGGTTAGGAAACAAGCAAACTCCCCTCTGCACGGAGCACAGGGTAGAAGCAGATCTAGGGACCACCGTTCTTATTAAAGGGAGGGTGGTCCACAAAGACAATTTGAGGTAGATAAGCACAGTTCCTTATCTACCTTTAGAAAAAAGGGTTTTGTAGCGTTAAGTTCAGGTCCTCAGGGACAATTAATAGTAAAAGTAAGAACAACCGTACAACATAATTAATAAGTGCTGTGCCTCTCGTTTCTTATAGGTCTTCCGTGCGATATCTCTACATCCTAGCAATCTTACTGCTAACAACCTTGACCAACTCGAAACTGACGGACTATTCACACGCAGACTTTATCCCTATAATTGACGGACAGACAGCAATTTGGAACGAAACTTTTTATATAAAACATGTCACGAACTTAACGGAATATGAACAGTACATTCAGGAGACAATAGAATTAACGAACATTTTCCCACAGACACATATGAGAAAAATATTAGAGACAGATACAAAACACTTACTGACACTGACTGTGGCACTGGGAGTTCACCACAGGTATGCGAGGAGCCTGAACATCCTGGGGTCAGCGCTGAAAGAATTGGCAGGGACTCCGGACTTTGAAGACTTACAGCAATCGAGACAGGTTGAGTACGATCTAATTAAAGCCAACAGTAGACAGATAACTATCAACTCGAGAACTCAAACACAAATCAATGCCCTCACCGATACCGTGAAAAAATTGCTAAAATTAAACATAAATAAGGAAATTAACAATTCCCACCTATATGAGAACCTTCTAACCAGAAATAGAATTTTGACGCTTGAATTACAGAACATAATGATCGCCACCACCTTGGCAATAGTAAATATTGTAAATCCAGCTATCATCGACAGTGATGACCTAGAGGCGATTTTGAGAAAACTCAACTAACTCAACTATTCGGCGCTGCAAATGTGAGGGCACTAGCTAATAAGGAACTAATCAATTTTGTAATAGAAGTACCTAGACCTAAGTTTATTTGCAAGAAAATAACCATCTTCCCAGTCACACACAAAGGCATAGGGATCCGGTTACCCGAGCCCATCATAGCAGAATGCGGCAACAAGGTCATCGCCGTCTCATCATGTATGGGGCCCCCATCATTAGCCTTCTGCAAGGAGGCACCAGCGACTAGTTGCGCTCAACAGCTGCACTTTGCTACTGTGGGCCACTGCGGTACGCAACCGAATAATCTGCCCCCGGAGGTGGACGAGAGTATTGTAATAATCAATGACGCCATCGCTACCGTGGCCGCCGATGATGGTCCCGAGCGTAGCATTCAGGAACATACCTAATGACTTTTGACCGGGTCGCCCTCATCAACGGTACACAGTACACCAATTTCAATAATGCGCTGAAGAGGATTCAAGGCTTGGCAGCTACCGTGAATATCAACGTCACTAGCCACCAAACTCTGCTGAGCATGCAGTACCTTCATAAGTTGAATGAGGAAAATCTGCAGCAAGTGGCCGAGGTTCATACAAACCTTACGATCGGTCCCATACTGTCTACTGTCGTAGGTGTTGCCGTGTGCGCCGTTCTAATCGGCGTTTTCTGGTGGTTGCGACGCAGGCAGCAGAAGGGAAACACCATCGCCATTCAACAGATACTGAAGAACCTGAGCTTGACCGCGGACGGTCAAGTCTTGAAGAGGAGAGTAGTTAACGAGAGTTAACTGAATCTGCCACTGGATGGAGCGGACTCTGCATTATTGTCGAATAAGTAGTTTTCGTCACCCGTGGGATTGCGATCGGCGCGACCGATTGCCCGGATGCCGGCCGTCAACAAACACCACTCAAGAGGCGCTGGGTCAGCACTTTGGCTGGATAGCAACCGGTGTCGTGGGCGGCAGCGAGGGGCTTGCCTTTAGGAGTTTAGGATACTATTATATATATATACTATATATATATATATACGATATATATATAAATATATACTATATATACTATATATATATATATATATACTATATATATATATATATACTATATATATATATATATATACTATATAGTATATACTATACTATTTACTCATAATTCATATCTTTGTTCAATATTATCCAGTTTAATATTATTAAAGATTGTAAAACAAATCTATACTTGTGTCTAATTAATAATTACTTACATATGTATGTATATGTACATATATCTACATATATACAAACTGACAGCTACATTTCTCGACCTCTTCTTTCGACGACGGCATATTATCGATCATTCCGGCCGTTCTCCGCTCCTTCGTTCCAACCTGCGTACATACATATGTATGTACATACATATGTATGTGCAAGTGATCCCCTAGTTGTTCTTACTCCGTCGGTTTGTGCCTACGCCTCCGCAATCAGGAACTTAAAAAATTGAATCGCCAGCACATATAATGCCTGCATATTCTTGCACATATGTATAACCGACACAACGCGTCCCTATATATATGTATGGATATATTTTACATCTCTACATATTCATATAGAACAACTGCATATTTTGAATATCGCCAAAAGGTCGTTCGTAATTCACTTTATTTCACCAGAGATAACGCTCAAGCTCTTTCAGCCTCTCATTATCTGTAACACAGTTGCCTGTACCTCTCCCAGTTTATATCTCTCTCTCTCTCTATTTACCCAGGCCAGCTATAGAGTATCACGCTCATGCGCCATTCCTTTCGTTTTCGCTTCTCCACCGTTGTTCGCGTTGTTTTTGTTGGGAAAACATATCGTCGGTGCCGCTCTAAAACATAACGGAGCGTTAAGTGACGCGCTACCCTGTATTCCGAGGGTATACTGTTTTCGGGGTTGACTTTAAACGTGACACGCTACACTACATTCCAAGGGTATATATTGGCTCAATATTGATACCTCGTGTCTCGACATCTAATATTATTATCCATCCTCGTTTGTCGTATTGGGCTAAAAATATATTTAGCGAAGTACATCTATACGTTCTAACCACTACGGGGTGATTTATCGCCAGAGCCCTCCGTAAGGATGACTACCACGCCACTCGCAAGCCATATATAGGACGAAATTTTCATATGCCCACTGTGAATTTATAACTATTCACCGAAATCGAGCCCCGCATCTTAATAGATCCACAGACATACCACCCCCGATTCCGCATTTACGCGTCGTATAGCTCCGAATTTAACCATACTTCGTTCTGCCGACTCCGGCCCCCTATATTTCCAAAGGGTTAATTCGATCTTTACTAAGTCACCATATACTACATCAGTTTGTCACTATTTAGCAAATCCAGCAGCTACAAATGTGGAAAATTCTAGAAGGTTAGAAGAAACTGAGCGTCGTTGCAAATCCGTGCTTAGATGTAGAAAACAAGGAGCTAGAATAGTGCTGGAGCTGAGAAGTAATAATTTTTTCGAAGAGTTTAGGAATGGCAGGTAAATTGGTTATACAGCGTTAGTTAGAGACATCAGGTGAGTCTGGCCCAGTGGAGAATGAAAACTTACACGATTTTATATTGGTTAACAGGCCATCATAGCACTAGTGGACCCGACTTTTCCGCTGTCGCCCAAAATGACTTTTTCTGATAGATTTGGATGTTTAAAAATGTTTAAAGAATGTTTTTTTTCCAGGTTTAGTATTTTTTTAAAGAATTTTTAAAAAATTTGATATTTTTTTTCAGAGGTAGTGCTTTTATTTTTCACATAACTTAAGTTTCGCTCTCTGCATACTAGCTGGCCTGGCGGGGTCGCGCACCTTCTTGGGAGTCTCCCTAGTGTCCGTGACCGTGCTCTGTCCTGCTGGTGGAGCTGACGAGGGTGCCGGCGATCGAGTGAGCTTAATGTCCGCCCTGAAGACCGATGCGTAGTCAGGTTCGGTAGTTCCTCCTACTGCTTGACGAGGCGATCTAGCCAGCACCGAGCTGCCTGCGAATGGATTGTCTGATTACTCTACTCGACAAAATTCAACTTTTTTTCCGTTGTGGCCACAAATTACTTTTTCTGATAGATGTGGAGATTTAAAATTTTGTAAAGAATGGTTTTTTTTTCATGGAGTAGTTTTTTTTTTAAGTATTTTTAAATAGTTTGGTATTTTTTGTCATAGGTAGTGCTTCCATTTTTCACATAATTTAAGTTTTCTACAACTGGTTGTATTGAACTTTGCGGTGAAAAAAAGCTGCTATAGTGCAGCTATAAATAAGACTCAGACACTTTGCAGCTGCAACTTAACGTCTGAAAGATATTAGCCGTTGGACGGCTATATGCAATATGCAATGACTCCACCATCAAGTGGCCCAAGCGACACCAGCTGATGGCTGTTACGCGCGGATCCCAGGCAAGAAAGCAGCCCACCTCCCGCCCAACCGACCGAGGGGCGCAGCCGCTTAACGCGCGACTCGTTAACCGAACCGATTGCGGACATGCATGAAAGATAGGTGTTAGACTAGTGTTCGAGGAAAAGTAGAACTAATCTAACTAAAGAAACGAAGTAATTACTAATTACGGGAAAGATATAAGAGTATCAGTAATTTAAGACTAGGAAGGGAGTTAGTGGTAGATATAATATGGTAGAGGGAATTATAATCCGAGCATAGGACCCTAAATGGTTCATGCAAGGAGTAATTCGATCTACAAAGCGGAAGCAACAAGGGTGTATAATTCCTAGTGCTTCTAATAGGAATCGTGAAGCTTATGCGGGTCAACAGGTCAGGGCTATCTACGTCACCCTTTATCAAGTTGTGCACAAAAATCATGCCAAGCATTTTCCTACGATTAGCTAAGGTTGGAAGGTTTATTAAAAGCAATCTATTAGAGTAAGACGGCAGTCTCACACCTGCATCCCAGCTGAGGCCGCGAAGAGCAAAAATTAAAATGTTTTTCTGAACTGATTCTATACGGTCTTGGTGAACGTTGTACTGAGGGCACCATACACAAGAGCCGTATTATAAAATCGGACAAACCAGAGAGGTGTAGAGAGTCTTTGTTATATAACTTGAACTAATAAAACAGCAAGATCATCATTGAGTAGGGGAGGGCCGAAACGCTGAAGGGAAGGAATGAAGGCTAAAGCGCAATTCAGGGCGGCCCACAAAATACTGTGCAGGCTTCAGGGCAAGGCGGATGTCTCCCAGGAGGAGAAATCTAAACTACTTTGGTCTGAGCTATGGACACACATCTTGCAGGTGTCGTGAAGTACGAGAACCCCTCAAGTGGCCTATAGGAAGGATGACAAAGCATAGCACACATTTCTCTTAACACATGTTGATGTTGCTTGCTTCTGCCTTACGCTCTCAATCGCTGCATCGCCCTTTCTCTGTGAGGGAGCAGAAGACACAACAAATTCGATCGTCATCCCAAGTTAGTTAGCACAGTGACCTGGCTACCACATATTTTCGTATCCATTCTACAAATTCCAACCAATTGTTTCTATTTAAATATATTGGAAGCTACTCCACTGAAGAAGCTCAGGAGCTCAACAGACGCTCTGCAATCGCCGTTTCGATTTTATTTTTGATCTGCCGATGTGACCTTAGCTAGTTCTATGTTAATTTATCTCCACATAGGTTACATAAAAATCTCATAATTTGTGAACATTTATCCGGTCGATCATAACAGTAAGCAATCGGCTTCAGCTAAGCCACCGGTATATATAATTCGATTTCGATTTTTGACAAAAATAGATAACATTTTTTAGTTACAATTGGTAGACGTATTCATTAGAATTTCAGGATTCAGAAGAATTCAGGATTCTTTAATGTTGGTGATCTACAATAAAAAAATGTTATTCTTTTTAACACCGAATCTTATTTTAAAAAATCGGCACTAATTAAATATGTACTTAT
This sequence comes from Drosophila affinis, assembly GCA_037356375.1. Taxonomy (NCBI): domain Eukaryota; kingdom Metazoa; phylum Arthropoda; class Insecta; order Diptera; family Drosophilidae; genus Drosophila; species Drosophila affinis. The sequence goes on from JAZHFB010000003.1 coordinate 24,031,571, forward strand.
GAAACGTTTCTGCTTTATAGAGAAAGTTCGATTTGTAATAATGGTGAGGTAAGATAATGTTCCAGCAAAATTAAAGATACAAGACCCAAGCATGCATCAAAATAAAAAATAGTAATATTGATTAAGGGAAACAAGTGACAGTATTAGAATTTGAAAAAGTGAAAGAGAATTAGTTGTAGACATAAAGGGGTACATATAGTTATAGGTATATTTATAGTACGCCACTATGTAGGTCTCCGTATTGGTATGATATAAACGAGTACGACACACACTGAAATAAAAACATTGTTAATATTTATATCATATTCATTGTTAAATAAATTACCAAAGGAAACCAAAGTACAAATCGCAAAGGTTGTATCACAGTATGGTTGTAACATAAATCCCATTAAGTTTGTCGCCGCTATAATTCCAAGTCGTCCCAAGGACATGCAAAAACTAACAGCTTTTCCACTACAGTTTTTAAAATACATACAATACAAATTAACATAAATTCGGATTTATTTTTTGTCCTTTTTAAAGTTATAAATGTACATATCAAATAAGATGTTTACCGTAGATGCGTTGGGACCAGATCAACAATTGCACCGAGCATGATGGAAATTGAAAGTCCCGGAAGAAGTATATAGAGACAGAACAAAACTAGTACTGCCGTGCGGTTTCCAAAAAAAGGCAGACAAATACCAGAAAACGTTGCAATTATGAGCGCAGCTAGAAGTACGTTTTTCCGACCCAAAGGGTTAATCAGAGTGCCTTGAATGGAAAATCCAATTAAAAAGGCGACTCCAACAATTACGTTGTCTATATAAGTTTTGTTTCATATATTATCTGAGCAGGCCTAAAAAGATAAGACAGTGTGTAATTTTAAATGTCAAATATACTTCATTAATTGAGAAAAATATTGGTATGTACCAGTGATGAATTTTCGGATTTTGTATCGTAGTCGCCTAATATTTCCCAAACGGTAGATGAATCATTGAAGCCCTCAGATGACCGATTTACGATTTCTGGAAACCAAAATTGCATACCATTTGAGCTGCAAAGAAATACTATACGAATAATAACTCAGAATGAACGGACATGTACTATATATGAATTCAAGTAGATGTGTGTTTAATCTTTAGCTTGATTCAATTTTTGTAAAATAGATTGTTTGTTTACATCTATAATTGTCAAATTTTAGTTTACCTGAAAAACATCCCAAATACTGCCAAATTGCTAATTATAAAATATAGTCCATGGGGCTTATGAAATAGGGGAACTGATGCACGTGCAATTTTTGATAAAATACATCTGGGTGTATTATCCATCGAATTCTCCTCAGACTCAACTTCCGGCTTGAGTATAAATTCGTCACAATTCAGTAAGTCCTGTATAGACTTGCCTCGATTAAATGTACAAATCCAAGTTACAGCTTGTATTGCCTCGTTGATTTTATTTTTCGCTAATAAAAGCTTCGGGCTTTCTGGATAGCGTAATAGTATCAAGCCCCCAATTAATCCGGGAAGAAGACTTATCAGCATAATTAAACGCCATGGCCGGAGAACAAAATCGCCTATGCTGATCGACCAGTTAGACGACAGTACCATCCAAGCAGTCACTAGAGTTTCAAGGCAAATTAGAGAAAATAGTTTAAGATAAAGAGTTTTTGTTTAGGTAAAAAAGATCATATACATAGAGCTGATTTTTTATTTTAGAGAAGTTCATTTGGATGTAACCTCACAGTTAATTTGTTGACCTTGCATTTTGAAGTTAAAATTAAGTGTGTCGTCACTAACCATACATTATATAGATGTGTCGGTTGAGAACAAACGAACAAAGCTACCGAATACTCAATATGCGGTACCCAGGGCCAAAAAACGAGGAATGATGTCAAATTTGATAGGCATATCTTAGATTACAACCTCTATAGACCCATTTCATACCTATTTAAACGTCATTAGTATTCATAATCATCTATGAAATACATATGTACCTATATATATTTTACAGCGCATATTATTTTTCATATGTGATAAAATATATTATTATATAATATAATAGAAATATAATATAATTAAATAGAAATATGTGTTAGTATATATAGTACATACTGTATAATATTTATAATTATATGACTATATCATATACAAATATACATTAAAAAAAACCTGTATTAAATGAGAATTGAGTTGGTTTACTAGATGCTGTATCATGGTTTTAAAATCTCTTGTACTATAACAAGAGATTTGGTTGGTGAAAAAACACACTTTATTCATAGAAAGCGATAGTCTATTATATTTCAACTTTAACTGAATTCGAATATTTTAAAACACTTTTTTTAATGACTTTATTTCTAGTCCAAACTCCAGTAGGATTGCCATTCGATGTCAGCGTCCAAATCCAGCTTGAAGACAAATCTGCCCACCTAGTTATTCTAACCATTTCAGTAAATTCTAGTGAATTCAAATGATATTTTACATTTAATGGTTTTAAATGAAACACACAAAAAATAACTTACGTTTACATCATTCTAATTACAAGTCGTGGCAAATAAAGTGTGTAATTACACATTATTAATTATAATTAATGAAAATATAGCCGCTCCAACTATTTGTATTTGGTGGCAACGTCCAGGATGTTATCATGTGCTCACGTGAATGTCTAAAAGATCTTGACCTGATGGAGATGGCATTTCTGCCATGCTATTTCGCAGCTGCAATGTTGCAGTTTGTGATCCTCTTAAAATTCTTTTCACAAATTCTCTGCTAACGGGTCGGTTTATTGGAAAGTGGAAAATAGCCACGACTACGAAGTTTTGAAGTTACTGAGCACAGCTTTTCCAATATCTGACCAATTGCAAAACCATCACCATTGTTTTAAAACTTCATAAGCTAATGGTCTTGGTAAATGAAGAGCAGTCGTACCCATTCTTGGCTTCCACAAGGAAGTGCACTTGGTCACATTTCCGTTCGGATAAAACGTACTCTTCTTCAGCGCGTCTTTGATAGAATTGCTTGTTGGTGCAGCCTTAACGAGCTCTCCCTCTCTAGGGAAAAAGTTCAGGCCTCATATTCGATAGATGTCCAGTCCATTGCCATCTTACGAGTGCAGATGTCGCCTCTCTTCTCTCGACGATCGGAGAACCATTGTAGCTCAAATCTTTATACATATATGATCTTCTAGTGGGGAACAATCAGTGCCAAGACCTAGTCCATAGCATCGGCTTTAGCACGCTTGACATGAGTATAAGGCAGGGGTCGGCACACAGACACTCACATTATTTAGTGCGTTTGTGTGCGCAGACAACAGACACGAAGCAACACGATTCATATTTTCTGCTGCGACGCTACCGAGCAGAATATTGAAGCGTTTTGTGCATAGGGCCGAACCGACACGATTTATTTTCTCTGACGCTGTGGCAGCCAAGCAGAATAACGAAGCCGCGTGTTCTTGAGCCGACTGCACTGCCCCGTGGCTTTTTCCTACGCACATTTCCTTTGATCTAATTTAATTAATTTTTCGAACGTTCTTATTAGCCCGAGCTGAGATAGCTGGAAACGTTGATTTTGCCCTGACCCATTACACTATCCAACATCAGATATCCGCTGGGAGCCAAACCGACACTTTCTCATAGATTTCGGGCTTAGAATTGGGGCATTCTGCCCAAATGCCATTTACCGCTTAAAACTGTTAACAATAAAGATTTTGAGTATTTTTTTTAAGAAAAAAAGGTTTAATGTCGACTAACGGAATTTAACTGCAAAATTTGGCATACCAAGGTTGGCTTAAACGGTTGCAATTAGCAGTGTATCCATAGATTTTTACAAACAACATTTTAAACGACGCTTACTTAATGTACCTAAATCAGAACATATATATTTTTTTAACTTTTCCTGAATTTACTAAATAAAAATGAATGAAAAACATACCGCAAACAATGATAAAAGCTGCATTTATCAGATTTTCAGAATTATAAAATCAATACAACCAGATGTAACATACTCTGGATATGTGACAAAACAATGTAATACTTCTGATACAACATTAAAATACAAATTTCCTAAAATGTGTAATAATGAATGTATACGTATACCTTAGACTTAAACCTTAAGCAAACCACAAAACCTTAAACATTTTTAAAGTCTATCAAAAAAATTCGGCTTCCTTTAATTTCAATTGTTTTGCCTAGAGTTATTTCAGTGGTTAAATTAAAAAAATTATTTTATTAAAAAATTCATAAGCCAACTGACCTAGGGGCGCAGCCGCTTAACGCGCGACGCGTTAACCGAACCGATCGCGGGCATGCATGAAAGATAGGTGTTAGACTAGTGTTCGAGGAAAAGTAGAACTAATCTAACTAAAGAAACGATGTAATTACTAATTACGGGAAAGATATAAGAGTATCAGTAATTTAAGACTAGGAAGGGAGTTAGTAGTAGATATAATATGGTAGAGGGAATTATAATCCGAGCATAGGACCCTAAATGGTTCATGCAAGGAGTAATTAGATCTACAAAGCGGAAGAAACAAGGGTGTATAATTCCTAGTGCTTCTAATAGGAATCGTGAAGCTTATGCGGGTCAACAGGTCAGGGCTATCTACGTCACCCTTTATCAAGTTGTGCACAAAAATCATGCCAAGCATTTTCCTACGATTAGCTAAGGTTGGAAGGTTTATTAAAAGCAATCTATTAGAGTAAGACGGCAGTCTCACACCTGCATCCCAGCTGAGGCCGCGAAGAGCAAAAATTAAAATGTTTTTCTGAACTGATTCTATACGGTCTTGGTGAACGTTGTACTGAGGGCACCATACACAAGAGCCGTATTATAAAATCGGACAAACCAGAGAGGTGCAGAGAGTCTTTGTTATATAACTTGAACTAATAAAACAGCAAGATCATCATTGAGTAGGGGAGGGCCGAAACGCTGAAGGGAAGGAATGAAGGCTAAAGCGCAATTCAGGGCGGCCCACAAAATACTGTGCAGGCTTCAGGGCAAGGCGGATGTCTCCCAGGAGGAGAAATCTAAACTACTTTGGTCTGAGCTATGGACACACATCTTGCAGGTGTCGTGAAGTACGAGAACCCCTCAAGTGGCCTATAGGAAGGATGACAAAGCATAGCACACATTTCTCTTAACACATGTTGATGTTGCTTGCTTCTGCCTTACGCTCTCAATCGCTGCATCGCCCTTTCTCTGTGAGGGAGCAGAAGACACAACAAATTCGATCGTCATCCCAAGTTAGTTAGCACAGTGACCTGGCTACCACATATTTTCGTATCCATTCTACAAATTCCAACCAATTGTTTCTATTTAAATATATTGGAAGCTACTCCACTGAAGAAGCTCAGGAGCTCAACAGACGCTCTGCAATCGCCGTTTCGATTTTATTTTTGATCTGCCGATGTGACCTTAGCTAGTTCTATGTTAATTTATCTCCACATAGGTTACATAAAAATCTCATAATTTGTGAACATTTATCCGGTCGATCATAACAGTAAGCAATCGGCTTCAGCTAAGCCACCGGTATATATAATTCGATTTCGATTTTTGACAAAAATAGATAACATTTTTTAGTTACAATTGGTAGACGTATTCATTAGAATTTCAGGATTCAGAAGAATTCAGGATTCTTTAATGTTGGTGATCTACTATAAAAAAATGTTATTCTTTTTAACACCGAATCTTATTTTAAAAAATCGGCACTAATTAAATATGTACTTATGAAACGTTTCTGCTTTATAGAGAAAGTTCGATTTGTAATAATGGTGAGGTAAGATAATGTTCCAGCAAAATTAAAGATACAAGACCCAAGCATGCATCAAAATAAAAAATAGTAATATTGATTAAGGGAAACAAGTGACAGTATTAGAATTTGAAAAAGTGAAAGAGAATTAGTTGTAGACATAAAGGGGTACATATAGTTATAGGTATATTTATAGTACGCCACTCTGTAGATCTCCGTATTGGTATGATATAAACGAGTACGACACACACTGAAATAAAAACATTGTTAATATTTATATCATATTCATTGTTAAATAAATTACCAAAGGAAACCAAAGTACAAATCGCAAAGGTTGTATCACAGTATGGTTGTAACATAAATCCCATTAAGTTTGTCGCCGCTATAATTCCAAGTCGTCCCAAGGACATGCAAAAACTAACAGCTTTTCCACTACAGTTTTTAAAATACATACAATACAAATTAACATAAATTCGGATTTATTTTTTGTCCTTTTTAAAGTTATAAATGTACATATCAAATAAGATGTTTACCGTAGATGCGTTGGGACCAGATCAACAATTGCACCGAGCATGATGGAAATTGAAAGTCCCGGAAGAAGTATATAGAGACAGAACAAAACTAGTACTGCCGTGCGGTTTCCAAAAAAAGGCAGACAAATACCAGAAAACGTTGCAATTATGAGCGCAGCTAGAAGTACGTTTTTCCGACCCAAAGGGTTAATCAGAGTGCCTTGAATGGAAAATCCAATTAAAAAGGCGACTCCAACAATTACGTTGTCTATATAAGTTTTGTTTCATATATTATCTGAGCAGGCCTAAAAAGATAAGACAGTGTGTAATTTTAAATGTCAAATATACTTCATTAATTGAGAAAAATATTGGTATGTACCAGTGATGAATTTTCGGATTTTGTATCGTAGTCGCCTAATATTTCCCAAACGGTAGATGAATCATTGAAGCCCTCAGATGACCGATTTACGATTTCTGGAAACCAAAATTGCATACCATTTGAGCTGCAAAGAAATACTATACGAATAATAACTCAGAATGAACGGACATGTACTATATATGAATTCAAGTAGATGTGTGTTTAATCTTTAGCTTGATTCAATTTTTGTAAAATAGATTGTTTGTTTACATCTATAATTGTCAAATTTTAGTTTACCTGAAAAACATCCCAAATACTGCCAAATTGCTAATTATAAAATATAGTCCATGGGGCTTATGAAATAGGGGAACTGATGCAGGTGCAATTTTTGATAAAATACATCTGGGTGTATTATCCATCGAATTCTCCTCAGACTCAACTTCCGGCTTGAGTATAAATTCGTCACAATTCAGTAAGTCCTGTATAGACTTGCCTCGATTAAATGTACAAATCCAAGTTACAGCTTGTATTGCCTCGTTGATTTTATTTTTCGCTAATAAAAGCTTCGGGCTTTCTGGATAGCGTAATAGTATCAAGCCCCCAATTAATCCGGGAAGAAGACTTATCAGCATAATTAAACGCCATGGCCGGAGAACAAAATCGCCTATGCTGATCGACCAGTTAGACGACAGTACCATCCAAGCAGTCACTAGAGTTTCAAGGCAAATTAGAGAAAATAGTTTAAGATAAAGAGTTTTTGTTTAGGTAAAAAAGATCATATACATAGAGCTGATTTTTTATTTTAGAGAAGTTCATTTGGATGTAACCTCACAGTTAATTTGTTGACCTTGCATTTTGAAGTTAAAATTAAGTGTGTCGTCACTAACCATACATTATATAGATGTGTCGGTTGAGAACAAACGAACAAAGCTACCGAATACTCAATATGCGGTACCCAGGGCCAAAAAACGAGGAATGATGTCAAATTTGATAGGCATATCTTAGATTACAACCTCTATAGACCCATTTCATACCTATTTAAACGTCATTAGTATTCATAATCATCTATGAAATACATATGTACCTATATATATTTTACAGCGCATATTATTTTTCATATGTGATAAAATATATTATTATATAATATAATAGAAATATAATATAATTAAATAGAAATATTTGTTAGTATATATAGTACATACTGTATAATATTTATAATTATATGACTATATTATATACAAATATACATTAAAAAAAACCTGTATTAAATGAGAATTGAGTTGGTTTACTAGATGCTGTATCATGGTTTTAAAATCTCTTGTACTATAACAAGAGATTTGGTTTAGTTCACTGAAAAAACACACTTTATTCATAGAAAGCGATAGTCTATTAAATTTCAACTTTAACTGAATTCGAATATTTTAAGACACTTTTTTTAATGACTTTATTTCTAGTCCAAACTCCAGTAGGATTGCCATTCGATGTCAGCGTCCAAATCCAGCTTGAAGACAAATCTGCCCACCTAGTTATTCTAACCATTTAAGTAAATTCTAGTGAATTCAAATGATATTTTACATTTAATGGTTTTAAATGAAACACACAAAAAATAACTTACGTTTACATCATTCTAATTACAAGTCGTGGCAAATAAAGTGTGTAATTACACATTATTAATTATAATTAATGAAAATATAGCCGCTCCAACTATTTGTATTTGGTGGCAACGTGCAGGATGTTATCATGTGCTCACGTGAATGTCTAAAAGATCTTGACCTGATGGAGATGGCATTTCTTCCATGCTATTTCGCAGCTGCAATGTTGCAGTTTGTCATCCTCTTAAAATTCTTTTCACAAATTCTCTGCTAACGGGTCGGTTTATTGGAAAGTGGAAAATAGCCACGACTACGAAGTTTTGAAGTTACTGAGCACAGCTTTTCCAATATCTGACCAATTGCAAAACCATCACCATTGTTTTAAAACTTCATAAGCTAATGGTCTTGGTAAATGAAGAGCAGTCGTACCCATTCTTGGCTTCCACAAGGAAGTGCACTTGGTCACATTTCCGTTCGGATAAAACGTACTCTTCTTCAGCGCGTCTTTGATAGAATTCCTTGTTGGTGCAGCCTTAACGAGCTCTCCCTCTCTAGGGAAAAAGTTCAGGCCTCATATTCGATAGATGTCCAGTCCATTGCCATCTTACGAGTGCAGATGTCGCCTCTCTTCTCTCGACGATCGGAGAACCATTGTAGCTCAAATCTTTATACATATATGATCTTCTAGTGGGGAACAATCAGTGCCAAGACCTAGTCCATAGCATCGGCTTTAGCACGCTTGACATGAGTATAAGGCAGGGGTCGGCACACAGACACTCACATTATTTAGTGCGTTTGTGTGCGCAGACAACAGACACGAAGCAACACGATTCATATTTTCTGCTGCGACGCTACCGAGCAGAATATTGAAGCGTTTTGTGCATAGGGCCGAACCGACACGATTTATTTTCTCTGACGCTGTGGCAGCCAAGCAGAATAACGAAGCCGCGTGTTCTTGAGCCGACTGCACTGCCCCGTGGCTTTTTCCTACGCACATTTCCTTTGATCTAATTTAATTAATTTTTCGAACGTTCTTATTAGCCCGAGCTGAGATAGCTGGAAACGGGCTTAGAATTGGGGCATTCTGCCCAAATGCCATTTACCGCTTAAAACTGTTAACAATAAAGATTTTGAGTATTTTTTTTAAGAAAAAAAGGTTTAATGTCGACTAACGGAATTTAACTGCAAAATTTGGCATACCAAGGTTGGCTTAAACGGTTGCAATTTAGCAGTGTATCCATAGATTTTTACAAACAACATTTTAAACGACGCTTACTTAATGTACCTAAATCGGAACATATATATTTTTTTAACTTTTCCTGAATTTACTAAATAAAAATGTATGAAAAACATACCGCAAACAATGATAAAAGCTGCATTTATCAGATTTTCAGAATTATAAAATCAATACAACCAGATGTAACATACTCTGGATATGTGACAAAACAATGTAATACTTCTGATACAACATTAAAATACAAATTTCCTAAAATGAATAATAAGTAATGTATACGTATACCTTAGACTTAAACCTTAAGCAAACCACAAAACCTTAAACATTTTTAAAGTCTATCAAAAAAATTCGGCTTCCTTTAATTTCAATTGTTTTGCCTAGAGTTATTTCAGTGGTTAAATTAAAAAAATTATTTTATTAAAAAATTCATAAGCCAACTGACCTAGGGGCGCAGCCGCTTAACGCGCGACGCGTTAACCGAACCGATCGCGGGCATGCATGAAAGATAGGTGTTAGACTAGTGTTCGAGGAAAAGTAGAACTAATCTAACTAAAGAAACGATGTAATTACTAATTACGGGAAAGATATAAGAGTATCAGTAATTTAAGACTAGGAAGGGAGTTAGTAGTAGATATAATATGGTAGAGGGAATTATAATCCGAGCATAGGACCCTAAATGGTTCATGCAAGGAGTAATTCGATCTACAAAGCGGAAGAAACAAGGGTGTATAATTCCTAGTGCTTCTAATAGGAATCGTAAAGTTTATGCGGCTCAACAGGTCAGGGCTGAGTTTTTGAGCGGAAGATTTTTTTATTTTTGTTTGGAAAAAAATGGATATGGAAGATTTTGCAATTGTTTTAACTATGGTTCAACAGGAAAATATTTTCTTGCAACAACTAATCACGTTGCTGGACGAAAGGATAAAGATAGCGATTACAGCGGAATAATAATGTGCTGTTGCATACTGCACAATATGTTTAATAAGCACAATAGCGCAATAAACTATAGTTTATTGAGCTTCTACCTTGCACAACAGATCGAAGCGTCGCCAATATTGAAGGAACAACACAACAGCTCCATTAATGAGAATTGGATTCTGCTTAATTAAAGTGAGCAACATGAGCAGCGGGATCTGAAATTATCTGCAGATATATTCTGCCATTGCAAACAAATATAAAATTTTAAAACTACATTTGAATCATTTTATTTATTTGCATTCTTCTCGCAAAGGAATCATAGCATCTCTAACTAAATCTCTAAATTTTGCAAATGCTATTGAAAAACCACCTGGCTCCTTGCCATTTTCTGGAGAATATAAGTTATCTTTATCAGTCAATGCTTACATATTCACAGTGAGTAAGCAGAGTCGCATTTGAAAACCATCGGCTAAATATCGCATAGAAACGTGGTGTTTAGGAACATTTAAAATAGACGGTGGAACTAACTGGGAAATTTTCGGAACGGCAAAACCTTTCGCACCGTCTAGGAAATAGACGGTAACCGGTAAACGGTGCTCAGTGTGAATAGGCTATAAATCTTAACATAATATTCATATCTTACAAAAGAATGTTTTTTTTTTTAATGGATTAGTTTATAAGTATAAGTATAAGAGTACATAATTTAAGTTTTCTACAACTGGTTGTAATGAACTTTGCAGTTAAAAAAAGCTGACAAATGCAGCAGAGTCGGATTTATAGCTGCATTTGTCAGCTTTTTTTAACTGCAAAGTTCAATACAACCAGTTTTAGGAAACTTAAGGTTTGTGAAAAATAGAAGCACTACCCATGACAAAGAATACAAAATTTTTTAAAAAATACTTTAAAATAAACTACTCTATGAAAAAAAAACCATAATTCTTTAAAAAATTCGTAATCTCCACATCTATCAGAAAAAGTAATTTTTGGCCACAGCGGAAAAAAAAGTTGAATTTTGTCGAGTAGTGTAATTGGTAGTTGTGAAAATGGAATAGAAGCTTGGCTACTTTATATTATCTGCTGAACATGCGCAGCTGCAACTGTGGCAAGCGCGATCGATTGTACCTATGGGACTCGTACTCATTTGCATTCACTCGAAACAATGCCCGAAAACGCCTGCCCAACTCACGCTATGGAATGATCTTAAATTTGAATAGTGTGGAACCAAACTGTCCAGGTAACTAGCCTGCAGTCGATTGATGATCGCCTTTATACTAGCTGGATCAGTACTAGCCAACACTTCACAAATTGATCGCCAATCGACGGTGGTCCATCCGTGGCGGACCCGATATTTATATTATCGTCATTCATTTTTGCTATGTTTAAATTTTAATGTTATAACATGTTAACAGCTTTATAAGCTAATTACGCAGATCTAACGATACGAACGCTATTGCTCTAAAAGGCGGAGAATGGAGGTAAAGAGATGCAACGAAATACGAAAGCAAAGACGGTAAATGTATGTTTACAATGCACTGGCACAGAGACTAAAAGCGAAGACTGATAATGCGACGAAGCGACGACCAAGCACCCACATCTATGAAAAAAACGTCACGAACGAAATTTGAATTCTAGAGAAAGAAAAAAAGAGAAAATGTAAACGAATAGCGGAAAGGGGGAAGTGTGAGGAATCAATATTCCCTACAAGACCCTAGTAGGTAGGGTCTTGGGGTCTGATAGGGATAAATGGCCCGAAAAGAGCGCGAGGCGATCCCGCAACGCGAGTGGGTGGAGCGGGCATCGCCACGAGAGAACAGGAACGGCGGAATTGGGCCTGCGGTGGGCCGAAGTCCCGAGGCCATGTAGCCGGCGGCGAATCCCATGTAGACCTGGTAGGCCCGGTAGGCCATGTAGGCCAAACCCGCTAGTGATGGCGCTTGAAGTCGAAGAGGCTGATGGAAAATTATTGGAGGAATTAACCGTTGCGGCTGGGCAGAAGCAACGTCGCAAGGCGAACGGCAAAGGATCTAGAGACCCAGTGTACGGCCGGCAATACTGAAAGACTCAACTGGGCTTTTCCTGCTATTCACTTTCACTTTACGCTTCGCCGCAACATACTTGTGACGCCTATCCCCCGTTTACTCGCAAGCACGCAAAAGAGACCCGCTGTAGGCGCCGGTCTCCTTATATAGGCCGGTCCTAGCTGGACCTACTCTGCCAGTGATTTTCCATCGGATTCTTCAAAGCTCACACCATCGCCTGGCCGCTGCTGGCCTGATCCCGTGGTTCCCCGTTTGATCCGCTACCACATTGATCTGCCCCTTTCGATAAGAGACCTGAAAGTCCTGTTTTTGCGGCTCCAACGCCCACTCTACCCGACGGGCTCTCGATGCTGTTTAGCCACTTTAGGACCATGTGGTCCGTGACTACCTTGAAGTGGTACGCCTCTAAATAAGGCTTCAGCTTTCTTACGGCCCACACTATGGCCAGGTAATCCTGCTCAGTAGCTGATTAGTTTTTCTCGGTCCCACTAAGCGACTTGCTGGCATATCACTCGCTCTCCTCTGTCTTTCTCTTGCCTGGGATTTTTTACCAGCCCATAGTCGCTGGCGTCCGTTTGGAGGACAAACTTCTTCGAAAAATCGAGGCATGTCAGAACTGGGTCAGCCACCAGGCGGTCTATCACCGCCTCGAACGCCATCTGCCGCTCCGGGGTCCACACCCCGCCTTCATTTTTATTAGCGCTGTGAGTGGCTGCAACAAGGTCGCAAACCCTGGCACAAGCCGCCGATACCACGATGCCACCCCCAGACAACTGCAACTCTTTTTCATTTTTAGGTGGTTTCAATTCGGCGACCGCCGCAAACTTATCGGGATACGTGCAAATTCCTTCGCCCTCATCGATCCTTCCTGAAGAGCATGAGGCATCATACCAATAACCTTATCCAGCGCCCGCTGGAAGGTGGCCGACGCCGAGGGATGCCCGAACGGCATTACCATCCGCTGGTACAGCTCCTTCCCCAGTTCTGTTAATGCCGTGACCGCCCTACTGCCTTCCTCCAGAGGAATCCGATCCTTTAAGTCTAGGCTGCTGATGAATCGTGCCTCCCGCAACTGGTTGAGAATATAGTCGAACCTCGGCATCGGATACGCGTCTTTAATGGACGTCGCATTCACCTGCCGAAAGTCCACGCACTGCCTCTACTTACCAGACTTCTTCCTCACCATCACTATCGGTGAGCTATACGGACTCTTTGATGGCTCGATGCACCCCATTTCAAGCAGCTCGTCCACCTTTCGATTTATTTCGGCCTGCATCTTGGGGTTCTTCGGGTAGTATCTTTGCTTTATCGGCTGTAGATCACTCATAGTGATAGTATGCACTGTCACATTCAATACTCCCTTCATCTTGGCGAACTTCTTCAGCTCCCGAGCTAGGAATTCTTTCACAGGCTCTTTTCCTTTGGGGTTCTCGACCTCGGCTTTCTCTAAGATTATCCCCGCTACCGCTTCCAGTTCTGGGGCCCTGTCTGTGCACTCAACCTTTGCTACAGACAGCTTTTCCTCCCGGACCCCCTCCTTCCTATCTTCGGCGTGGATCATCACCCTGTGCCCCGGACAGGTCACTTCAGCCCCGACCGCTCGGAGGAAGTCCCACCTCAATCCCAGAACCAACTAATCAATCACGGTAGTACGAGCAGTGACATCAGAACCTCTTTATCCCCAAAGCTGCTAGTGGCCCCCTTGTTTAACGTCGACCGCAAATCTTTTCCAGCAATCCGCACCACCGCGGACAGCTGCGCCTCCTCACTCGTCAGCTGACCAACTAGGCTTGAGGGCCAGTTTCTTGCGGCTTGAGTCGCGGGGCGTTTCTCGTCTTTCGGCAACACTGCCACGACGAGACCCCCACCTTTCCGCACCTCTAACAGTACGTAATTGGCAACGCTGCGCTGCATCGGGATTTGGACGTATTCCTTCTCAATGTGGCTTCCCTCGCTCTTTGTGGTGCTGACAGCTGTGGCTCCCTTTGCTCGAACCGGTGCCTTCGGTGGTCCGTCGTTGCACCTGCGGTTCTCAGTTGGCGGATTGGCGGCCCGCGCCATGTCCCTCTCCAACGCCTCGAACTCGTCTGCCAGCACCATCATGGCGTCCAAGCTCCTACACCTGTACGGTTGCATGTACGCCTGGTCTGGTATGCGGTTCTTTTTTATCAGATCCGTTTGCTTTTCCTGAGGACATTTCAGGGGCCGCGTTAAAGTCTGCATCTCCACCATTACTCTTCGAATGGCTCTCCCCATTTTTGCTTCTGCGTTTGCACTTCTAGGAGTAACTTATTAAAATACCCCTGCGGCATTGTCTCTGTGTGCTTGTCGTGTGCCCTGAAATTCGCGTACCTCCCTCTCGGCCTCTCGTGGTTTGTTAGGTGTTGCGATTTCAACAAGACGGCCGCTACTTTTCGCTTGAGGTAGCTGGGCTCGCTCAGCAGTCAAGGGGCTCAGTGCAACAAATTTAAAGTAAGTAATAAGTAATAAAAGTAATAAAACTGGTTTCTTTTTGTATATGCGGCTTATTCGTATCTTAGGGTATCTTTAGTGCTAGGTCTTAGTGCTGGGGTTTACGACTACGGGTACAAACTATTTCTTAACGTTATTCGGCTATCTCCAGGCGTAGCAGCGTCGGTACTACTGCTCAGAGGCCAATGATCTCGGCCATCGCTTTGATCCGATAGTCTAAGCTCGCACAGAAACGGTTCGTCTTTCTCTGTACTTGACACTGGCTGACCTCGTATCCCTTTTCCTTGGATTTAACTCACTCGGTGTTCTGGAGCAGACTTGTGTCTGACCCAGGGCTTTTTCTTGGGTTTTACTCTCACTTCACGCTTCGGCACGCTTAGGTGCCGGACTCCTTAAATAGGCTGGTTCTAACGGGACCTCGTATTTTTCGGGGCTCCTACCGGAATTTGGCCAATTATATTTGGCCATGCGCCGTGGCGCTGATGGCCCGATCCCGTGGTTCCCCGCTTCTCGCGAGAGCCGACTCCTCCCACCGACAGCGCTCTCTTATCCGGATTTCTGCGGTATCCGGTCCGTCAGCCATGTCCAGCACGTCAGCCATGTCCAGCCCGTCAGTATTGTCATTTATGTAAGGTAACCAGTTCCTCACACGTGATATTTATGGGTCTGAAATCTGTGGGGCAGTGTGCCTTAATTTGGCACTATGGACTTTTTGTCTGGCGTAGATCAGTTGGACGGGAATGACGCCAGCTGTTCCTGCAGACATAAGGCTCAAAGTTTTTAATTGCCCCAGAAATGTTCTCCTGAATAACTAGGTTAAGATAGATCTTTAAGAAATGAATGTTATAGAACAGAAGGTGGCGTGATGTAATTTATTATTTTTAAAGAATATGAAAGAGATGGTTTACCGAGTCATTACTGGACGTAGACTAAGACCGATCGGCTTTCTACAGGTAGCCCAGGATGACTGTTGTATTCGAGAGAACTCTGCGCAATTTCGCTGTAGAACTTATGCTAATATGTATATAATATGTCTTTCCTTCGTTCTTTATTATTGGTTAATAGACTCACTTTCTACTGTTTTTAGTTCTGTTTAAAATTTAGAGCTTTAGCTCTGTTAATGAGTCTGCCCGGTGGAATCAGAGAGAATGCGGTGACTCTGTGTTCTGAGTATCCTGAGGTGTCGGAATTGAAGTGCACTCGGCAGGGAAAAGGTGAATGTAGTTTTCACGTTCCTTTTCTTCTTGTGAGAGGCAAATGTGAGCTCCTAACGTCCTAGCGATTTTGAATGATAGAAGTGCGATCATTACCCCGGCAACATTCCTGAAATGAAGGGCGAGCCCAAGTGCTGTAGCCTTCTTCTGCTGAGAGCTGGGCTAGAGCAGAACAGGTGTTCCACCGTTTCCTCCTCTTCCTCGTCTCTGCAGCTACGGCAAAAGTCATTGAATGGGGCGCCCAGTCTATTAGCGTGGGTACTTATTAGCCAGTGTCCCGTTAGGGAGCTTATGACTGCGCTACACCTTCGTCTGCCGAGCTTGCATAGCTCAGAGGTGCGCTTCCTGTCTATGGTTGGCCATGTTTGCCGAGTTATTCGACAACGTGGAGCTGATTGCCACCTTTTGTCTGTTAGTTGCATATATTGCTCTTTTATTATTAGCCTACATGTGGCCATCGGCATACGAGTATCCTCCTTGTCTTAGAAAAGGGGGATTGTAGTGCCAAGTCTGGCCAGCTCGTCTGCAATACAGTTGACTTCGATGTCCCGATGGCCCGGGACCCATATAAGGCTGATAACAAATTGCTGAGCCATCTCGTGAAGAGATTTGCGGCAATCTGCAACGGTGGCCGAGTTTGCGGAGATCGCATTAAACGATTTGATTGCAGCTTGGCTATCACTATAGATATTTACGCGGGTTACCATGGTGGTAGTTTCCTGAAGGCAGTTTAGGCTTCCTTGATTGCAATGACCTCCGCTTGGAAGACGCTGATCAGGAAGTCTAAAGGAGTGCTTAATGTTTAGCTGTTCGGGGGTCTGGGGGTCCCTCACTCCACTCGTCTCTTTGGGGGATAATTGCATCGAAGGGGGTATCTGTGTATTCCCTGGGAACACAGTAGTCCGTTTTAGTAGGGACGGAACTGCAGTTTAGTATTGAGGAGTGACCTGTGTGCTGTGGTGCCCATTGGTCGGAGTCTCTCAGTCGTATTGCTGCCATTTGTGCCCTTTCTTTTCCTGCGAGGGCAAGGCTTTGGAGGCACAGAATGGCATCTAGCGCATCATTTGGAGTGGTGCGAAGAGCTACGCTGATGCAAAGGGCGGCTGTTCGCTGAACTTTGTCGAGTTGTCTGGTGATCGTCCTTTTTAATATGGCCGGCCACCACACTGTAACTCCATAAATTTTTATTGGTCTAAATATAGCTAGATATATCCATTGGACTATACTTGGGTTCATGCCCCATTTCAAGCCAATAGCTTTTTTGCAAGTGTAGAGGGCTATCGTGGCCTTCTTAACTCTGTCTTTGATGTTCAGGTTCCAATTTAGCTTCTTGTCAATTACCAACCAACTACCAATTACCAACCAACTGGCCCTGTCGCTAAAGGAGAGTCTGCATCCATTTAATATGGGGGGGTTTAGAGACGGAATCTTGTATTTGCTTGTAAATAGCACAAGTTCTGTCTTTGAGGGATTAACTCCAAGACCTCGCGATTCTGTCCATCTTGACAGTCTCGCGAGCTTTGCGGTCATTAAGTCGCAGAGTGTTTGAGGATATTTTCCTGAGAAGATAATTGCCACGTCGTCTGCGTATGCCGTTTCCGTGGATTTTCCTTTCCGGTAGGCATGCTGTGCTCCTGACAACAATTGAGAACTTATAGTTGTTCTCAATTGTAGTCCGACCAGTCTCTAAAAGTTTTGAGAAGGAAGGATGATAGACTGATTGGTCTAAAGTCCTTTGGTGTCGAATGCGAGGCTTTACCTGCTTTAGGGATGAAGACTATTTTTGCCTTAAGCCAAGCGTGTGGTATTCTCCCCACTACCAGTATCTTCTTAAAGATACATCGCAGCCAGTTGATGGCCGTGTCTCCGGCTTTTTGTAATTGGGCCGGAATGATCTGGGGATTTGAACGGATGGAAACAACTGTTTATTGCCCAGCTTATGTTCCGTTTTGAGAAAATATGCTCCATTGAGGTGATCGAACCCTCACTAGGGAGGTGAGTCGGTCAATACCTTTGTACCTTTCTATCTTAAGCTAGATCTTACAGCTATGGGTACAACATATGTAGATCTTAGGTCGTTAACAGGACCCACCAGTCACAGGTCTTTCACCAGAAGTATAAGTGTCGCTATTATATGTAATTCAGGGGCAATTGATCTCTGTGGTCGCTTTAATCCGCCAAGCCAAAGTCGCACTCAACGGCGCGTCCTTCCCTTTACTCACCACCGGATGGCCACTGATCCCATTGCTGGATATCACTCACTTAGTATCAATGGACAAACTTGTGCGTGGTCCTCCGTTTCTCCTTGTTTCATTCTATTCCCTTTTTTGGTCACGAAATATCGTGACGCACACACAGGGTGAGATTCCTGATAATAAATAAATGTATAATAAATCATGCATCGAATCATTTCTGTTAAATATTTTTAAAAAATACTAAAATTATTCGGGGTGTCGGGGTATTTTTTTCGAATCAAACAATAAGTTAAATTTAAAGTTGAGCGGCCAAAACATTCCTGAACATTTCAATTAAAATAAGTCTGATTGCAAGCAACAAAATGGTAATACAAAGACTTGCAAGGTCTTTTGGGACGCGCTTATTCCAACTTTAAGGTGACACTTGAAAATTAAAGTCAGCAGCACGTAATTTTTGTTCGGTGGAGCCAACAATAACTGAAAAAATTATGCGTTTTAAGTGTAAATGCCCCGCATCATTTTTCCGCACCTTCCACAATGATGCGGCATTATAAAAAGGCTACTAACAAGATTCTTAGCATAGAAAAGAAAGAGAAAATAAATTCTAGCTAGAAATATAATTCTGATCACAGAGTTAGGAAACTTAATGTTTACAATCACTTTGGCAAAATCCAACAATAAGCCCTTCTATCCTGGACCATGCTCACATAGAAACTATTCTTACTGATTAAGTCACCTTTCAAATGTGCTTGAAGTATATAGAATAAAAGTTCTGCAGTCTAATAAAATAATCCATTATCCATTTTATCATAGAATACTCTGTTTTAATACAATACTATAGCTGACGGAGAACACAGTAGCCGAGTGCGGAAGTCGTGTGTGGGCCGTTAAAGGCTGGACCTCACCGACCACGAACACATTCTGAAAACATATAGAAATAGGAGGTTTCTATGTGCTGGGATTAAAATCAGATGGCACCGCATATTGCCGTTCTCCGCCAAGCCACCGTGAGCTCATCATCCTCGAAGACGAAGAAATTAATTTTAAAGGCTTTTTACACCGGGCGAGTTTCTATCGATATCGGAAAAAACGCACAGAAGCAGAAGAGGCGTTTACATTGAGAGACGTGCGTCTTTGCGTCTTTAGAACAGCTGACGAAAACAAAACAAATTTTATAAACAAAGTTAATTATGTACGAAAATCAACGGGAAAAATAAGAAAAAGATTTTTATTCTTTTATCTGGTGTGGCGCAAAATGAAGAATTTAATTAATTAAATTAAAATTTGTCTTGAAACTGCAACTTCCTCCTCGTGTTTGGACCTTTGTAAGTAAAGAGTCAATTAAATAATGAATTCATTCTTTAAAGACAACTTCCGCATGAAGAGGAGTACGTACGTAGGAGTACGACCATCTAGTGGGACTGCTACGTAATCTCCGAAAACAGGACACTAGTTTTCGACAGGCAATCCTGTCCTGGAGAAAAGGATAGCCATAGTGCTATATTGCAATATGGAATTCATTCGGTGCGTCCCAAGCCAATGTGTGTACGATTTTGAAAGAATTTTGTCGGGAAATGACTGCTGAACTCGCTGACAAGTATTTGCAACCGGTATTTTTTCTCAGGAGGGATCACGGAAACAGTGATTCGAAGACATGGGATTTCCACAATGCCTCTGAGCAATGGGCAAGTGATTTAAAAAATAGATACAATTATGCATTATATAAGGAGCAATACCTCTCATAGATGACTGATACATGGAGGTCCAACCAAAATTTGAGGATACAAAAGAAAGATACTTAAAAAGGATACTTAAAGAAATATATTTTTAATGATACAAACCACTTAATTCTCTTGATTTTCAAAAATTTCCAGAATTATATTTAAAAACTTGGTGGAGGTTTCTGCCACTGCCTTCCCTCTGCGGGGTTTCGGTGGGGAACTCTCCGAAATAGGTGTTCGCCGTCGATGAATTGCTGGGGTTCGCATTAAATTCTTGAACTTCTTCTATTATACTTGAAAAGTCGGCAAAAAAAGTATTTACAAATTTTTATTTAATTTATTACTTGTGTTCTAAATTCCGTTCATTATCATTGCCTTGGAGGTCTGAAAGATCATAGAGATTCTCTCAAGTGCTATGTTGATGCAGCACCACTTGAAGGACCCACTTTGAACTGGCACTCCTTAAAAATTAGTTAGAAAAGTAAAAAGGAAACCTTGTTTGGAAAAATTGGTAGGCATGTAACTTTCCTATACTTCCCTGTCAAATTATCCATTTTATTTTTTACCTAAGCGATGGTAGGCTCAAATTCGCTCAATGCAGAAGCAATTTCTTTGTAAATGTGTGGGTTTTAACTAACTCCCCGAAAACCATCCTCTCACTGGTCGAGCAGGGACTGCATGAAAGCCTGTATCCATGCAAATCGATCGTACATAACAATTGATTTAAACTATTTGTTTAATGATTATACGTATGTAAGTTAACACATAAATTCCATAGCAACTAAGTAACTCTACATGAATAATGCTGACACGCCAAAATGTGGGTTCAGTGCTCGGCACTAACAACAATCAGCAGCGATCGTATGACACTTCGTGGCTGGAGTGCTTCGGCGCTTAGAACGCTGAGTCGGCATGCCGATTGTGGTCCGATGGCGCGATGCATTGTCTTCACTGAGTAGAATTATGTTTTGCCTTTGTCTTTAGCTTCAGTTTGATTTTGAATAAAGTAGACGTAAGTCACTTGGAATTGCGCTCCGGCACACTGCCGTTATTTGTCTTTATTGAATTATATTACTGTACCACAAGGACAGTAATCAACAAAGGGGACGAAGTCAAGTCTCCTGCCATAATCATCATAACCATACCCGGATCAACGTCCTTAGGGAAAGCCACCGGACTTGGATCACACCATCAGGAGCCACGTGGGCACACCACGGCCACTGGATTACATAACCAAATAACTAGCGCCCAACGTCTCAATACCCACCAAAATTCATAGGCAATAATACAAAAACATGTAAGTTTGTCAAGTGAACCCAAATAACAAATAATAAGTTAAAGAAAAAAGAAAAAAAACACACAAGAATTGAAGTTGTGAAAAAATTCATATTTTGCCAAGAAAAAACAATTGCATACTTTTACCAAAAATAAAAATAAAAGCCATTGCATACTTTCACTAAAAATAATAACCACTAAAAATAAAACCATTGCATACCTTTAATGCATGTTTTTATTATAAATAAACAATTGCTACTTTTACTAAGACAATTATATTCCCAATGCGAAAAGTTTCATACAAGTGTCGAGGTTAACAAATGAGCTGGAACACCTATAGGGAAATTAAAACCGAGTACAACAGTGACGATAGTGTAGGCGAAGAACAAGTTGGTTGGTGTCCAGAAGATCAGGTAGGCAACACAATGGACCCTTCACAAATTCAAGCTCTCATTGACAATGCCGTTAGATTGGCACTGTCACAACAACAGTCCCAAATAAATTCAATAACTCAAGAAATACAAAGGTTGCAAGTGAAAACGTCAACGGTCGTCTCTTACAAAAAAATAACTGTTGTTCCTGGGATAAAATGTGACATAAAACTCGAAATAATAAAATCCGTACCAGACTTCTCTGGTGCAGCGAGGAAGAGTACGATCAAGCCGACTTTGTCCATTTTTTAGGGAACACTCCCGGTTACCGTTCATTGAACGACGGTTGGCTGGGAGAACATTAAAAATGCTAATCGATACTGGCGCGGCAAAAAAACTATGTTAAGCCCGTAAAGGAGCTGAAAACCATATTGCCGGTCGCCAAACCCTTCTCAGTGAATTCAATCCACGAGTCAACTGAAATAAAGGAGAAATGCCTGATAAACATTTTTAATCACACTTCCCCTTTTTTTCTATTAGACACACTTAGTTCGTTCGATGCTATTATTGGATTCGACTTGTTAATACAAGCCGGGGTACAGTTGAACCTTACAAAAAGTCTACTAGAGTATCAGGGCATTTCTGAAGAAATTCAATACCAGAAATGCACTGATGTAAATTTCAGCGATGTAAACGACATCGTAGTTCCTATCTCCGTCAAAAAGGAGTTCAGGAACATGATACTTAAGAGGAAAAAGGCCTTTTCAACAACAGAAGAAGCACTCCCTTTCAACACCTCTGTCACCGCCACAATCCGCACGGTTGACAATGAGCCAATATATCCCTCTGGCACCCAAGTCTAATGGGCGTTTCTGACTTCATAAACAATGAAGTCAAGGAACTACTAAAAGACGGCATCATCAGACCATCAAGGTCACCCTACAACAGCCCAACGTGGGTTGTTGACAAAAAAGGCACAGACGCCTATGGCAACACAAACAAAAGATTAGTCATCGACGTCAGGAAACTGAACGAGAAGACTATACCTGATCGTTACCCAATGCCCAGCATTCCCATGATTCTAGCGAACCTGGGAAACGCTAAATACTTCACTACCCTCGATCTAAAGTCAGGGTACCACCAAATATACCTTGCGGAACATGACCGCGAAAAAACCTCATTCTCTGTTTGCGGTGGCAAATATGAATTCTGCCGACTGCCATTTGGTCTTAAGAATGCTGGCAGCATCTTCCAAAGGGCAATTGATGATGTTCTAAGGGAACATATTGGGAAAATTTGTTACGTCTACGTAGACGATGTCATAGTTTTCTCAAAAAACGAAGTAGACCATGTCAGGCACATTGACACGGTACTCAAGTGCCTGATTGAAGCCAATATGAGAGTAAGCCAAGAGAAGACTAACTTTTTTAAAGAAAGCGTAGAGTATCTTGGTTTCATCGTAAGCAAAGACGGCACCAGATCCGACCCAAAGAAGGTCAAGGCCATTCAAGAGTACCCCGAACCCAAAAGCGTCTACAGTGTCAGATCTTTCTTGGGTCTGGCAAGCTATTACAGAGTCTTCATAAAAGACTTTGCATTCATAGCTCGTCCAATAAGCGACATTCTAATAGGAGAAAATGGTTCAGTGAGTAAGCATAGGTCAAAGAAAATAGAAGTCGAGTTCAATGAAACCCAGCGCAACGCGTTTCAACGCCTGCGCAACATCTTGGCGTCAGAAGACGTAATTTTGATGTACCCAGACTTTAAAAAAGCCTTTGACCTAACCACTGATGCCTCAGCAAACGGAATTGGTGCAGTCCTATCCCAAGAAGGCAGACCAATTACCATGATTTCTCGTACCCAAAAAAGTGCAGAACTGAACTATGCAACCAACGAAAGGGAGTTGCTAGCTATCGTGTGGGCTTTAGGTAAATTGCAAAACTACCTATATGGCTCCAGAGAAATTAACATTTTCACTGACCACCAGCCTCTCACTTTCGCAGTAGCAGACAAAAATACCAATGCAAAAATAAAAACGTGACAAGCCTACATCAACCAATACAACGCCAAGGTTTGCTATAAGCCTGGCAAAGAAAATTTTGTAGCAGATGCATTGTCCAGACAAAATCTCAATGCCCTACAAAATGAACCTCAATCAGACGCCGCAACCGTTCACAGCGAACTTTCACTGACCTACACGGTCGAGGCCACGGACAAACCGTTAAATTGCTTCAGAAACCAGATCGTTCTGGAAGAAGCACGTTTCCCATTGAAACGCATCATGGTTTGGTTCCGCAACAAAACTCGCCACCTGATCAACTTTACCGCTAAGAGCAGCATTTTAGAAATTCTCAAAGAAGTTGTAAATACGGAGGTCGTGAACGCTATCCACTGTAACTTCCCAACATTAGCAAGTTTCCAACACGAATTAATTTCTTATTTTCCTTCTACAAAATTTCGGTTTTGTAAAAATCTCGTACAAGACATAACGGATAAAAGCGATCAGTTGGAAATAATAAATAGCGAGCACAACAGGGCGCACAGAGCGGCCCAAGAAAATGTCAAACAAATCTTGCGCGACTACTACTTTCCGAACATGAGCAGTTTAGCCAAAGAAGTAGTCTCAAATTGCAAAGTTTGCACGCAAGCAAAATATGACAGACATCCCAAGAAACAACAGCTTGGCGAAACGCCGATTCCTCAATACACGGGCGAAATGTTGCACATAGACATATTCTCAACCGACAAAAAGCTATTTTTGACGTCGACAAGTTTTCCAAATTCGCCTTGGTACAACCAATAATATCAAGAACAATTGTCGACATTAAAGGTCCCCTGTTGCAAATTGTGAATATGTTTCCTAACATTAAAACAATATATTGCGATAATGAACCTTCATTCAACTCAGAGACCATAACATCCATGTTGAAAAACCAATACAACATCGATATTGTAAACGCTCCTCCTTTGCACAGTTCATCAAATGGCCAAGTGGAACGATTCCACAGTACGTTAGTTGAGATCGCTAGGTGCCTAAAGATTGACAAAAAAATTGACGACACAGTTGAATTAATACTGAGAGCAACAGTAGAATACAATAAATCGCTACATTCGGTCATTTGCGAAAAACCAGTTGAAATTCTTCATGAGGGACCCGAAAAGCGCAGTTCAGGTATTACTTCCAAACTGGCAAAGCCCAACAAAACACCATAGAAAAGTGTAACGCAAACAGGCAAAACCACGTATTTGAGGTAGGACAGGAAGTATTCCTCAAAAACAACAAGAGGTTAGGAAACAAGCTAACCCCTCTCTGCACCAGACAGGAAATACAAGCAGACCTAGGAACGTCTGTCTTAATTAAGGGGAGGGTGGTCCACAAGGACAACCTAAAATAGTTTTACCTTATATTTAGTTAGGAAATAAGTCTCCAAGACAAAGCACCACAATTTCACCAGTCAATCCAAATTACAGGTTCACCTTCGTAGCGCTTATCATCCTTGCAATAGCAAATGGTTGGATCACCGATTTCTCGCATGCCAACTACATCCCAGTAATAGACGGTGAAGTATTGGTGTTCGAACACCGTGACTATTTAAGGCACACTAGTAACCTTTCTGAATTCGTCAACATAATAGAAGAGACAGAAAAATTGTCCGATTTATTTCCACAATCACATATGCGCAAGCTGCTTGATGTTGATTCCGACCACTTAAAAACACTGCTGTCCGTCCTTAAGATACACCATAGAATGGCGAGGAGTTTAGATTTCCTAGGCACAGCCCTAAAGGTAGTGGCAGGTACCCCAGATGGCTCTGATTTCTTAAAAATCAGGGTAACAGAAGCACAGTTAATCGAATCAAATTCCAGACAAATAGCCATAAATTCTGAGACACAGAAACAGATAAACAAACTAACTGATACCATAAACCAAATAATAAAAGCTCAACAAAATAAATTAACCGACACTCCACACTTGTATGAGACGCTCTTGGCTAGAAACAGAATGCTAACCATCGAAATTCAAAATTTAATCCTCACAATAACCTTGGCAAAATCTGGTATAGTAAATCCTACAATATTAAATCATGCAGATTTGAATTCACTTGTTAAGAAGGACACTCCAATAGTTAGTTTAATAGAAGCCTCAAAGATTGGGGTCCTTCAGTCCGATGATATAATTCACATACTAATAGCCTTCCCAAGGGTCGAAGCCAGATGCAAGAAAATCACCATCTATCCCGTGTCTCACAATCACACTATACTACGTCTCGACGAGAACTCACTGGCCGAATGCGAAAAGGACACCTTTGCGGTCACTGAGTGCATTCAGACCGCACACAACAGCTTTTGCGAACGATCTCGACGCGAGTCCTGTGCGACATTACTCTACTGGGGAAGCATGGCCCAATGTCACACTCAACCCAGTCACCTAAACGAAATAATACCCGTCGATCATGGCGTTATCATCATCAACGAGGCGACTGCCCGCATACGCACAGATGATAGCCCAGAAGTAATCGCAATAGGAACCCACTTAGTAACGTTTGAACGAGTAGCTATCGTCAACGGAACTGAAACATAAATTCCATAGCACATAAATTCCATAGCAACTAAGTAACACCACATGAATAATGCTGACACGCAAAAATGTGGGTTCAGTGCTCTGCACTAACAACAATCAGCAGCGATCGTATGACACTTCGTGGCTGGAGTGCTTCGGCGCTTAGAATGCTGAGTCGACATGCCGATTGTGGTCCGATGGCGCGATGCATTGTCTTTACTGAGTAGAATTATGTTTTGCCTTTGTCTTTAGCTTCAGTTTGATTTTGAATAAAGTAGACGTAAGTCACTTGGAATTGCGCTCCGGCACACTGCCGTTATCTGTCTTTATTGAATTATATTACTGTACCACAAGGACAGTAATCAACAAAGGGGACGAAGTCAAGTCTCCTGCCATAATCATCATAACCATACCCGGATCAACGTCCTTAAGGAAAGCCACCGGACTTGGATCACACCATCAGGAGCCACGTGGGCACACCACGGCCACTGGATTACATAACCAAATATCTTGTATACGGTTACTTTGTCTACCATCTATCATTCTATTATTTTATCATTTTTGGCGGCTAATTTATATTTTCGGGATCAGCTGTTTTATTGTTGTAATTAGTGGGGATAGTACCGCTAATAGGCAAAAGAGTACGAAAATGTGTTGTAAAGCGCAGAAAAAAACTAGAGGGAACGTTGTGAGCCGCGGTAAGGCCGTTTGTCTCTCCGTCCGTCCATCTGTCCGTCTGTCCATCTTCATTAGCGTCTAGATCTCAGAGGCTATAAAAGCTAGAGCAACCAAATTTTGTATCCAGTCTCCTGTGTTATCACGCTACTCCGAAAGTATTGCAGAATTTCACCACGCCCCTTTCCGTCCCCACAAGAGACGAAAGTCTGTGGCGTACACAATGTTAAAGATACGAGAAAACTAAAAACGCAGAATCATAGAGAATGACCATTTCTATCAGAGTGTTCAATTTGGATTAGACCGGATCATTATTATAGCTACAATGAAGAAATTCATTTCGAAAGTCATCATTCTCCTCGCTCTCTCTCACGCGCGACTCTGCCTGCTTTGCCTATATTTACAAATGAGCGCCTAGATCTCAGAGACTATAAAAGCTAGAACAACCAAACTTTCTATCCACACTCCTGTGATGTCAAACCAGCACTCTCTCTCTCGTACACACTTGTACGTCCCCAATATGTAGTTATACATGTCCATTATGAAATGTAGAAGCAAATGTTAAAAGCATATGTAGACAAAAATGAAAACATGTATAAAAATTAAAAAAATGGGTTGACTTCATTTTTTTATTTTAAATATTATTTTTTGCCTGCTCCTGCAGATCTGCAACTCCCACCTTTCGACAGATAATTGGAAGGTGGCGAAGGTAGTGGAGGCATCTGTCCAGAGACGCCAGGTGATCTTCGTCATTCAGTGCGGCTACTCGAGATACGGGCGGTGTGGTGGACTACGGGTACGGGAAGATTACCGTGGTCCCCTATAAGTCCGATTCCAAGTGCAGATATCCAAAGGTCGATACCAGTCTGTCAAATTATAACAAAAAACTTAGGAAAGTAAAAGATGTCCTCTGGCGTAAGTTCTGCAGAGAAATCGTGAGAAACTCAAAAGCCATAAACCTGACTACAGCGCGTCCCCGTCTGTTGCCTGCAGGTTTACCCTGAGCGTATTAAGTCAGGAGAACATTTCCTGGGCAATCAAGAGCTTTAAGCCCTTCAAGTCTGCAGGAACAGATGACATCATTCCTGCCCAACTGATCCATGCTGGAAAAATAGCCATAATCTGGATTAAAAGTATTTACGAGGTAGTTTACTGCCACGAGCAAATTCCTGACACCTATCTTTAGACCAAGGCAGGCAAGTCATCGCTCACTGCCCCATCGCATGGGAGATTTCCCTCCCATTAGTCTCTCGTCATTTTTTCTGAAGATGATGGAACGAACGGTTTCTGGGGCGGCACATTATGGCGAGTATTTCAGTCAGATCAGTCTGATCTCAGACTCTTAGCATGCCTATCGAAAGAATATATCCACCGAAACGGCCCTACATACGATCACATCCATCTTCAAAGTTTCTCTTAACTGCAAGGCGTACACCCTGATAGCTTTTCAAGTCATAGAAGGTGGTCTTAATAACGTTGGGGGAAACATTCCCGGACGTTGAGCCTTATCGATCAGATGCTTTAATGCAGGACCGTTGAAGCATCACTGTGGACGTCAACGTCCACTAAATTTCTTAGCATGAGCACACTGTAAGGGGGAGTCCTTTCGCCCCTCCTATGGAACGTAGTGCTGAACGAACTGCTGCGGGAGATAGAGGAGGGTGGCACCCGCGTGGAAGCATACGCCAATGATGTTGCTGCAGCGTCTGGGAGATTTTCACAGACGCTATGTGAGTGTATGACAAATATTCTCAAGAAAATGTCAAAATGGATTGACAAATGCGACGCTTACTTCCCCCCAATCCAAAATTCCAAATCCAAATTCCAAGTATCTTGGCCTGGTCCTCGACAGAATGCTCAATTGGAAACTGAGGACAGGGTAAACAATACCACGATGGAGCCATTGGACTGAAATGGAAAATGACCCCATGCATAGTTCGGTGGCTTTACACAGCCATTATTCGTTCAATAATGCTCATGGAGTGGTGGTATGGTGGCTAGCTTTATATAAGAAAATTTGTCTTAATAAACTCATCCGTGTTCAACGCATGGCAGAGCTGTGTATAAATGGCTGTTTTCGCACTACTTCAGGTGAGGGAAACCAGGCTGTGGAAAACATCCGAGACTAGACTTTCGGGAGACTGGCGAAAATCCTTTAGCTGAACCCTTTACGAGGGTGTCGGCTAGGCAATGGGCACTGCATTATCCCGTAGGTACTCTTCCCCATCGCAATCCAAGGGAACCGACCGCTGACTGGAAGGAGCCTAACGTCTTTTTTCCTGAAAACACTAGAAAAGCTGCAGGATCTACACATCAGAAACGAAGTGGGGGGACTGATGTCAACTAAGCAGCATGCCTACACCCTGGGAAAATCGGTGAAAACAGCACTACACTCGCTTGTAGCCACCGTCGAGAAATCCCTCAACAACAAAAAATATGCACTAGGAGTATTTGTAGATATATCCGGAGTATTTAATAACGTCGCTACAGAAGCTATAATAGACTGCCTAGGAATAACCAGCACCCATCCAGCACCCAACCTCTGGATAAAAAACCTTCCAATTTGTAGATGGGTGCAATCAGAGTGGGGCACCGCTTCCATGGTTAGAGAGGCACACAGGGGCACACCCCGGGGTGGAGTCGACCTCCTGTGGAACCTGGTGGTCGACAACTTCATTAAGAGATTCAAGAGGAAGGGCCCAAAAATAACAGCTTATGCGATCGACATAAGCGTAATTTTTACGGGTGTATGTCCATTGTCTCTCAGCTCCACAATGTAGAACAATGAACAAACACTAAGACAGACCTCATCACACCACTGCACTTTATGCATCCAAGAGGATGCTTAGTAGCACAAGGGGACTGTCTCCCGCTCTGATGCATTGGATCAAGGTGGTGCGACCAACTCTTCTGTATGGAGTGCTAGTGTGGTGGAAAGCTGCTGAAAAGAAGACGTACCACAAGCTCATAGAACGAACCCAGCGACAGGCTCTGCTCTGTATCACAGGAGCGCTGAGGTCAACCCTAACTTAAGCACTCGAAACTATTCTCGGAATCGACCCCCTGGACATATACGCTATGCTGATTGCAGGTAAGGGAGCACAGCGCCTGATCGCATCGTGGAACATGTCTCCTTAAGGATACGGGCACACTTCAATTGGCATGGACATGATTAGTGCTACTGACTACATTGTAACATATAACCTGTGAGGAGGTGTTGGTACAACTCGGCGGGGTACGCGCTTGCTTCCGGCTTTTCTCTGGTCGGCTGGGGTGGGTTATTGGGGAAAAAGACGCTGGTTATTATTCTCACTGTTTTAGAAATAAATAAGGAAAATCGCGTACTAAAGGAAGGGAAACGGAGAGGGAAGGGTTCGGTACGGCAACCGAATGAATGACACTAAAAGGAAAACTCAAACATGACCCGGACACACAAAAAAAGAAGGCGATGCTCAGTCTCGGGCTGCAAGTGCAAAGCTGCACAGATGCCCACCCTACCATGATCCCTTACATTCCAACTCATTATCAGGGATCCCTCCTAAAAACCGTTCATGGGTCAGTGCGCTGCTTCAGGTCGGGCATGGGTCCAACAAAAAGATAAATCTTAGTTCATTTTATCTTAACTACCTTTATTTATGAAGAAAGAAGGAAAATTTTTCAGGGACTTCATTTATATTCATTTGGGACCTACGCTAAATAGTAAAAAAAAAAAAAATATAATTTTATATGAGGTAAGAGTATCAAAATATGCGAATGTAATAGGTGTGTTGTGTTATAGATTATATGTGTATGTGATATGTGCTGTAAAATACAAGGGGAGTAGGCAAATTGGTATAAGCATAAAGATAATATAATATAATATAATATAATATAATATAATATAATATAATATAATATAATATAATATAATATAATATAATATAATATAATATAATATAATATAATATAATATAATATAATATTTGTTTATTTGTTTATTTGTTTATTTTGTTTAAAGTTTAACAATGTACAGTTAAACTATAAGGGTAAAATTACATATCAACTAATTAAACTAAAGGGCCAAAGCCAATACTCAGACCCGGTGGGGCTGATTATCGGCTCAGTAGCCGATAAGATCCCACCAACAGCCAAGTTTAGGTAAGAGAAGAGCCGGTAGCCGAACATTTCTAAATTAATGCTATTTAAATTAAATTAAGTTATTGATTAAGATAAATTTGACCAAATTAGAACTAGTATCAAAGGAAAACAGATGGAAAAATTGGTTATAGTTACGGCAAAGGCTACGGAAAGATTCATAATCCGAGTAGTTAGAAAGACAGAGTTGGAGATGAAGAGGGAAGTAATGCCTAGTCGGGCGGAAAGGAACAGCAATACTAATAAGGTTGATGAG
The DNA here is from genome assembly GCA_037356375.1 of Drosophila affinis. Taxonomy (NCBI): domain Eukaryota; kingdom Metazoa; phylum Arthropoda; class Insecta; order Diptera; family Drosophilidae; genus Drosophila; species Drosophila affinis. The sequence continues at coordinate 24,062,825 of JAZHFB010000003.1, forward strand.
GGCAGTCGATTCGACCTCACCAGAGAGAAGCTTATGGAGGAAGAGAACTCCTTGGTAGGTTCTACGGGATTTAAGAGAGTGGAGATTAATTAGGCGCAACCTACTTTCATAAGAAGGGAGATGGATCGAAGGGTCCCAATTGAGACCCCGGAGGGCAAAGATGAGGAACTGTTTTTGTACTGATTCGAGCATATCCTGAAATTTTTGGTAATGAGGAGACCAGACACAAGAACCATATTCCAAGATAGGCCGGACCAGAGAAACATACAGAAGTTTTGTGGTATACGGGTCTGTAAATTCCTTAGACCATCTTTTGACAAATCCAAGGACTCCTTTGGCTTTGTTAGAGATAGTAGAGATATGAGAGTTGAAACATAGATTAGGTACAAAGGTAATGCCCAAGTCGTTTACTTTGAAAAGGCGTTGAAGGATAGAGTTATTGATAGAGTAGTCGAAAAGGTATGGCTTATTGCGGTGAAAAGTCATTATATAGCATTTAGAAATGTTAAGAGGAAGAATGTTGATTAGGCACCAGTTGTTAAGGGCATCAAGATCAGATTGCAAAGATAGTGGGGACAAGGGGTCACTGTAGGAAAAACATAGCTTAACGTCATCAGCATACATTAGGATACGGGAATGAGATAACATTTGTGGAAGATCGTTAATAAATAGGTTAAATAGCAAGGGACCCAGATGGCTACCTTGAGGAACCCCCGATGAGACAATAACAGGTTTAGAGAGAGAGGAGTTAAAGCAGACACGCTGAGAGCGGTTACAAAGGTAGGAATTAGTCCAATATAGAAGCTTAGTCGGAAACCCTAGAAGAGACAGTTTATGAATAAGTAGATTATGATTAACAGAGTCGAAGGCTTTACTAAAGTCAGTATAAACGACATCAGTTTGACACTGTTTAGCAAAACCCGAAGTTACGAAGGTGGAAAATTCAAGGAGATTAGTGGAAACTGAGCGACGTTTAATAAATCCATGCTGGGATTCAGAGAATACAGAACTACAAAAGTGTTGCAGCTGAGAAGTGATTATTTTTTCAAAGAGTTTAGGAATGGCAGATAAATTGGAAATACAACGGTAGTTAGAGACATCAGATTTAGATCCCTTCTTATGAAAGGGTACTATAAAAGATTCTTTCCAGACGCTGGGAAAGTCACCAGTCTTGAGAGACAAGTTGAAAAGTTTTAGGAGAGGCACACAAAGAGATTCGGCACAAAGTTTTAGAACAGCACTCGGAACCGAGTCTGGCCCAGTGGAGAACGAAGACTTGCACGATTTTAAATTTGTTAGGAGACCATCATAGTCGATGAAGGGGTGAGGGATACAGTTGGAACTATTTATAGGAATAGGATAAGAGTAACTACTACTAAAGTCGTTCGATGAGGCTAGGATAGAGGGAAAGTTAATAGAAGGGACAGAGTAGCAACGTTGGAAGAAGGAAGCGAACAGATCAGCAATATCACAATCGTTATCGGCATAACTACCATTTAAGTGTAGAGAAGAAGGTAATCGGGAAGATTTACGTTTAGAATTAACAAACCTGAAGAATTGTTTAGGGTCACGTTTAAAGTTAAGCTTGCATTGGGTCAAGTATCTGTTGTAACACAAAGTATTAAATAAGGAGAATTTCGATTTTGCAATTGAGTATTTCGAAAAGTCTGATTGCAAACCGGATTTTTTAAACTTCTTGTACATACGGGATTTTAAATTCTTCAGATTTATTAGTCTAGGGGTGAACCAGATAGGACCAGACAGATTTCTGGAGGGGGCAACTAAAGGAACATGCATGGGAAAGATGGAAAAAATAGTGCTATAGAATGCATTCGTGGCAGACTCGATTTCCTGGAAATCGTCAAGGAATGACCAATCTATCTGAGATAGGGCAGTATTCAAGGAGAGGAAATCAGCCTTCTTGAAGCAATAAATATTTGAAGGCTTAATAAACGACTGTATAGGGCTTGAAGATGGTAACAAGAAATCAATTGAAAGTGTGGGATGGTATGGATCTTCGGGGAATGATAGAGGTGATCCTTGACAAACCAAAGTGCTCGAGGCGTCGGTAGTGAAGACGAGATCAAGGGTCCTACACATGCTATTGCGTATGCCATTTACCTGGCCTAACGATGTATCGGACAGAGAATCAACAAAGTCATGCTGCATAGATGGAAACATTAAGTTTGAGTCTTTGGATGGGGACCAAGTAACATTAGGGAGATTAAAGTCACCGAGGACAATAAGACGATCAGAATCACCAAGCTGAGACGAAACGGACTGGATATGGGCAGCGTGAAGCATATAAGTTGTAAATTCAGAGGACGGTGGGATGTAAGAGCATGATATGAATAAGTTAAAAGAACACAGACGAATTTTAACAACGATAATTTCAATGGTGTTGAGGTCATCGATGGAAAAGAGTTGGGAAGTTAAGTCGGAACGAACAGCAATTAGGACGCCGCCACCTCGAGATGGTCGATCAGATCTATATATGTTAAAATTATCTACAAAAATCTCGGAGTCCGAGATTGAGGAATTGAGCCATGTTTCAGAGAAGGCGATAATGTCAAAATCAAAAGTTGCACTATCAGCATGTAGTTTGGTGAGCTTACTGCACAGGCCACGTACATTCTGATAAGTGATCCTTAGAGGTGGGGAAGAATTCAGTTTTTTGAAGTGGATGGAAGATCAGTAGAAGGAGTTGGAAGGATTCCTACCCGAGGAGCGGGTTGCGAAGGCCGTGATCGACTATTGAAAATATGACAGATAGTGTGCTCTGGCCAGAAAGAGGGTTCCAACACGGTCTTAACAAACCTCTCCGGAACAAGAATTTTAAAGGAGGAAATACTACGTTTTTCTTTAAAAGAAAATTTGGTAACTACAATGTCAGAGGAGCTATTAATGTTTAATTTAGAGAAAATATACTCTCGAACCATAGCATCCGTAGCCGATTCCATAAGACGTGAGACGAAAATAGATTTTAGAGGAGCGACAGCGAAAAGAGTAGATCGGTCAAGAGGGGTCACATGGTTTAAGGGTGAGGCAGAGGCGGGTTCAACCCGAGGAGCAGATGTGATAGCGCTGGCTGAGGAGCCAGTGCGAGCGGGTGGGGAAGGAGCTACTTCGACTTCCATGCTGACAGCAGTATCAACTTCCGTAGGGGGAACAGTGATGCAGACATCTGTATGACCGTGACTGCCCGGTTGGACAGCCTGGGCAATCACAGGCACTGGATGAGCAATACTATCGGGTTGGACATCCTTGGCAGACACAGGCACCGGTGAACAGCCGACATGTGAGGAGCCAGACGTCTTTTTCGATGTAGTTGCCTGTACATCTATTTCTTTGGCGCCAAAGTCGATCAATGCTGGCGAACTGATAGGCGGAACATCAGAGTCTTTAGCTGCAAGAGAATTAGAAGTGTGAACACTGGGCAAACTAGGTGAAACCTTTTTTCTCTTTGGAGACTCATTTAAAATTGTAAGATTTTTGAAATGAGCTTCCATTGAGGTAAACTTATCCTGCAATTTCCGGAATTCCGAGTGGACAGCAGCGAATTCGTTATGAGTCTGTCTCATAAAAGTTCGCATATCGGCTTCTACTGGCTTGCAGTCCCAACAAGTCCAGTTGAGACCGCAGCGGGTCTTAATCAGATCAATGACGCGAGCGCCCAAATGACCAAAACCCGCGCAGCTAGCGTGAGCCGTGTTGTCACACAACCAGCAGAAAATAAATGATTGACGTGTAGCTACCGAACGGTGAGCGTCACAGCGTTTTGCACAACAGGTGGTCATTGTTTGATATTAGAAACAATGAATATGTAAGAAAAAAAAGAAAAAAGAAAGGTAAGATATAAGTCGGTGTGGGGCACAGAGTAGTAATTTTAGCTTGTGTTACACAATTGCGCGCGCAAGAACGAACAGAACAATCACAATAACGGAAAGTGTGCGGAGAGACAGATAACAGATAAGCAGAGGGTGGATAAAAACAGAGAGCGGTATAGAGAGAGCAAGCGCACCGCACTAGAAAAGGCAACAACAAAACTTCTGCGATTAAGAAAGTGCAGAGCTGAGCATAAGAACGAGTGGGGCTAGAAAGAATGCGCAAAAATTGCTAAAGTGCAATTGCAATTGGAATTAACTGCACAAATGCACTATAAAAGAATAAACACGGATAGTAATTAGTTGCACAATCAGTTTAAAACACAGTAAGCGAATTTACAACACAATTACTTTCCTTTGTTCACAAAAATAAAATTATTTAGGCGGAGCGAGGTGAAGACACAACTGCCAGCAACGATAATCGATATCGATATCCAAACTAACAGGACTATTCTCTTTTGATCTTGGTTTTTGGGAGCTTTTATTTGCTCTGCTTTGCTCAGCGCGAGCTTTCCTCCAAGTTCTCGGGCTCCGTTTTCTATTTATTTTTATACCCGGTACTCGAAGAGTAAGGGGTATATTAGATTTGTGGGGATAACGGTTGTGTGTAACGCACAGAAGGAAGCGTTTCCGACCCCATAAAGTATATATATTCTTGATCAGCATCAATAGCCGAGTCGATATAGCCATGTCTGTCTGTCCGTCTGTCCGTCCGTCCGTCTGTCCGTCCGTCCGTCCGTCTTCATTAGCGCCTATATCTCAGAGACTGTTAAAGCTAGAGTAACCAAGTTTTGTATCCAGTCTCCTGTGTTATCACACTACTCAAAGTGTATTTCAAAATTTCGCCCCGCCCCCTTCCGCCTCCACAAAGGACGAAAGTCTGTGGCATACACAATTTTGAAGATACGGGAAAACTAAAAACGCAGAATTATAGAAAATGGCCATTTCTATAAGAGTGTTGAATGTGGATCAGATTGGATCGTTATTATAGCTACAATGAAGAAAACCATTTCGAAAGTCATCATTCCCTCTCGCTCTCTCTCACACACGGCCCCATCTGCTTTGCCCATTCGTATTTTTTGACGCCTAGTTCTCAGAGACTATAAGAGCTAGAGCAACCAAACTTTCTATCCAAGCTCCTGTGATACCAAACCAGCACGAGTTTGTTTTAAAATTTTGCCACGCCCCCTTCCGCCCCCACAAAAGACGAAAATCTGTGGAATCCACAATATTTAAGATAACTGAAAACCAAAAACGTAGAATCATGAAAAATTACCTTATCTTCCAGATTACCGAATCTGGATCAGATCGGATCAATATTATGGCCAGAAGAAACAAATTAAATTTCAGTGGCTACGCAACGCCTGCCAAGCGCTGACTCATTCCCTCTCTCTCTGTCCTAAACACTTGGACGTCTCAAATATGTAGTTATACATGTCATGTAGAAATGTAGGCGCAGATATACAAAACATATGTAAACAAAAATGGAAACATGTAAAAAAATTCAAAAAAAATTAATTTTTTTAATTTAAATATTATTTTTGTCCCTTTTGAGAACATATAAAAAATTTCATAAATCGTAGGCTCATAAATGTATGACTGACTGATTACCGGGTATAAGGTAGAGCCGCGGCCTTTGCCGCGGCTCACAACGTTCCCTCTCGTTCTTTCTTTTTTTTTCCGAAACCCCCTTTTGGTCGCTCAAACCAAATGTGTTAAAATTTATTATACCCGGTACTCGAAGAGTATAGGGGTATATTAGATTTGTGGGGATAACGGTTGTGTGTAACGCCCAGAAGGAGGCGTTTCCGACCCCATAAAGTATATATATTCTTGATCAGCATCAATAGCCGAGTCGACATAGCCATGTCTGTCTGTCCGTCCGTCCGTCCGTCTGTCCGTCCGTCCGTCCGTCTGTCCGTCCGTCCGTCCGTCTTCATTTGCGCCTATATCTCAGAGACTATTAAAGCTAGAGCAACCAAGTCTTGTATCCAGTCTCCTGTATGATCACACTACTCTAAATATATTTCAAAATTTCACCCCGCCCCCTTCCGCCACCACAAAGAACGAAAGTCTGTGGCGTATACAATTTTGAAGATACAAAAAAATAAAAACGCAGAATCATAGAGAATGCCCATTTCTATCAGAGTGTTGAATCTGGATCAGATCGGATCATTATTATAGCCACAATGAAGAACACTATTTCGAAAGTCATCATTCCCTCTCGCTCTTTCTCACACGCGACCCTGTCTGCTTTGCCTATTCGTTTAAATGAGCGCCTAGTTCTCAGAGACTACAAAAGCTAGAGCAACTAAACTTTCTATCCAAGCTCCTGTAATACCAAGCCAGCACGAGTTTGTCTTAAAATTTTGCCACGCCCCTTTCCGCCCCCACAAAAGACGAAAATCTGTGGAATCCACAATTTTTAAGATAAATGAAAACCAAAAACGCGGAATCATGAAAAATTACCATATCTACCAGATTACCGAATTTGGATCAGATCGGATCAATATTATGGCCAGAAGAAACAAATTAAATTTCAGTAGCTACGCAACGCCTGCCAAGCGCTGACTCATTCCCTCTTTCTCTGTCCTAAACACTTGTACGTCTCAAATATGTAGTTATACATGTCATGTAGAAATTTAGAAGCAGATGTAAAAATCATATGCAAACAAAATCGGAAACATGTATAATATTCCAAAAATGTACTTAATTTTTTGAAATATTATTTTTTGCACATTTTTTTAATTTGTCCCTTTTGCGAACATATAATAAATTCATAAATCACAAGCTAATATATGTATGTACATATGTATATACTGACTGAGTACCGGGTATAAGGTAGAGCCGCGGCCTTTGCTGCGGCTCACAACATTCCCCCTCGTACGTTTTTATACCCGGTACTCGAAGAGTATAGGAGTATATTAGATTTGTGGGGATAACGGTTGTGTGTAACGCACAGAAGGAAGCGTTTCCGACCCCATAAAGTATATATATTCTTGATCAGCATCAATAGCCGAGTCGATATAGCCATGTCTGTCTATCCGTCCGTCCGTCCGTTCGTCCGTCCGTCTGTCCGTCTGTCCGTCCGTCTTCATTTGCGCCTATATCTCAGAGACTATTAAAGCTAGAGCAACCAAGTCTTGTATCCAGTTTTCTGTATGATCACACTACTCCAAATGTAATTCAAAATTTCGCCCCGCCCTTTCCGCCCACACAAAGGACGAAAGTCTGTGGCACACACAATGTTGAAGATACGAGAAAAGTAAAAACGCAGAGTCATAGAGAATGCCCATTTCTATCAGAGTGTTGAATCTGGATCAGATCGGATCATTATTATAGCTACAATGAAGAAAACCATTTCGAAAGTCATCATTCCCTCTCGTTCTCTCTCACACGCGACTCCATCTGCTTTGCCTATTCGTATAAATGAGCGCCTAGTTCTCAGAGACTACAAAAGCTAGAGCAACCAAACTTTCTATCCAAGCTCCTGTGATACCGAACCAGCACGAGTTTGTCTTATAATTTTGCCACGCCCCTTTCCGCCCCCACAAGAGACGAAAATCTGTGGAATCCACAATTTTTAAGATAAATGAAAACCAATAACGCGGAATCATGAAAAATTACCATATCTACCAGGTTACCGAATCTGGATCAGATCGGATCAATATTATGGCCAGAAGAAACAAATTAAATTTCAGTGGCTACGCATCGCCTGGCAAGCGCTGACTCATGCCCTCTCTCTCTCTGTCGTAAACACTTGTACGTCTCAAATATGTAGTTATACATGTCATGTAGAAATGTAGGCGCAGATATACAAAGCATATGTAAACAAAAATGGAAACATGTAAAAAAATACAAAAAAATTAATTTTTTTAATATAAATATTATTTTCGTCCCTTTTAAGAACATATAATAAATTTCATAAATCGTAGGCTCATATACATATGTATGTATGTATATACTGACTGAGTACCGGGTATAAGGTAGAGCCGCGGCCTTTGTCGCGGCTCACAACGTTCCCTCTCGTTTCTTTTACTCACATGAATCGCCAGGGTCCATCGCCGAAAGATCTTTTGCTGGGGGACGGTGGCTGTAATAGAAAGTTAACCACCAAAACAACAAAAAAAAAATCGCGAAAGAGAGCTTTTTTTTCTTTTTCTTTTGAGAGCTTTTGGGGCCACCGCACTTAGAGGTTAAAAAGCACTTTTTCTTTTTTTTGCTTTCTTTTTCTTTTATATATGTTTTTCTTTTTTTTTCGGTGTTCATGCCTATATTAGTGGAACCTTCGAGTTTTCACAAACGATGGCAAAAAAAAGAGGGTCGTCCCTATACCTATTCACTTTGCACACACACAGTTCAATACAGGTTGGTTACGTGACCCCTGTCTCTCGCACTGTTCACTGGCTTTTGTATGGTCGTTCGGTGGGGGGGGGGGGGGGTTATTAGCCCCAAAAGAGCACCCGATCTTCACCGTTGGGGTCTAGCCATGCCCTTTCTGGTGGATAATCTGGATGAGCTTAGCGGTTAGCTTTACGACGGAACAGCTGCGCCGATGCCAGCCGCAGTTTTTTCTCGAATGCCGAGCTTTGAAGCGGTTTGCGGGGGCGTTGGTGAGAGCGCAGCTTTTTCCCACACTTTTTGTTCTTTTCTCCTTTTTCAATTGGCAACTAGGTGCCGTTCCTGAGGAAAGTAGACAGAGCACCAAAAAAAAGAAATTACAGAGTGCCCTCCGGTGGCCATGTGCATGGCAAATCTCGTCACTAATCAACCAGTCTGGATTACCTGGATTTCAAAACGGCACCCTGCACAATGATCTGTCCTTCTTCGAAGGCACCGATCTGGCTCTGAGCCTTACAAGCCAGCTTTGGCCTGGAATCCGTCACTACGGGGTGGATGGGGGTCACTACCGATTAGAGTTGATCGTTTCGGAGCCACACGTCTTGTTGGCTTGCTGGTCGTCAGGAGAAAAGATCGAGACCCTGACCGGAAACTATTGCCTGGGTGCCAAATTTCTCTCCCTTACCCACTGACATTTGCCCCCTAACAGCTGTTCGCTGGTTAGTACCCCTTGACCGCCGCTCGGGGCGCCTTCGGGGTCAACCCTTTTCCCTTGGTAGTACCGTTAATTTCGGCCCTAACACAGATCCCGTTTTTTAGGCCTAACTCGGTCATTGCCCTCGCCCAAGCTTGAGCGAGAGGCGGCGACACCAATTTTTACCTATAATTTATTAAGCAGCCAAAAGTTTAAAGCTAGCCCTCCCGAATTCGCCGTCGAACTGTTCTACGCTTGATAAGAAGGTGCTGGTGCCTACTTTCCGGCGGTCTGGGCATCTCTTCCAAACGAAACATTACACACCCCCCCGCCAAAATCACACTTAGGGGTTCAGGACTCCTAAGGGTGATCCTCGTTTGGGAAGTGTTGGCCTTACCCGGCATTGTTTGATGTCTTTGGCATGATACTTCCCCACTGGATTCCCCTGGAGATCCTCCAGTTCATAGTAACTGTTACCCAGTCGTTTGCAAACCCTGGCCTTTACAAAGGTCGGGGTGAGCTTGGCGTTAAAACCTTTAACAAAGTTACTCTGCTGATGACTACGTCTATACACCTCCTGCCCTGTCTGAAAAGAAACTTCTCGGCTCCGCAGGTTATAGGTATTTTCATTCCGGTGATGTTGCTTTCTCATGGTTTGTTGCGCCGTTTTGCGAATGAGGTCAAATGAATCGTCTCTATCGAAAGCAAACCAACTATCATCCAGGACGCCCAAGTTCCGCAACAATGGATAGGCGGAACCGCTCGTGATTATATTCTGGCCGAACGCCATCCGATACGGACTACTATTTATGGCGGCATGTACACTTGACCGCAATGCGCATGCAATGGCACTCATCCGCTCGTCCCAATTGCTTTCATCAGGATCAACATAAGATTTTATGGCCGCAATGACTGACCTGTTGACCCTCTCCGAAGCGTTTGCTTGCGGGGCATATACTGCAGTGTAGGAATGTTTTACGCTATACTTTTGTAGCAGCTCATTAAACTTATGCGACTTGAACTGCACCCCATTATCTGACACTACGACTTCCGGAACGCCAAAACAATGGAATAACTCCTCCTCCATGAATGGAATAATGGCCTCAGCGGTAAACTCCTTGACCCTTTTCAAAAATGGGAATTTGGAAAAGTGATCCAGCACAACGAAGATACCTATATTTCCGGACTTGCTGCGTGGGTATGGCCCCAAAAAGTCCACATAGATCTTCTGGAAGAATCTCTGCGTTTCACTTGATTTCCCCATTGTTGGTCTTAAAGTGTAATTCGAATGCTTGCTACACTTGCACACCTCACATCTGCCTATAAACTCCTTCACATCCGTCACTAGGTTTGGCCAATATTACAAGCGTCGAATCCGTTCTAACGTCTTGTTTAACCCACTATGAGCTCTAAAGGGTGTTCATGCGCTTTCTTTAGCACCACTTGCACTAACCCTCTAGGGATCCAGAGCTTCCAGCACAGGTCGTCGGCTATCTTTTCCCCCGTGGCATGCTCCGATCGCCGATAAATCAAGTCGTCGACTACCTTCACATCAGGCAATCGATCCTGATTCGTTCGAACTTTAGCCTTCATGTCTTGATAGTCGTCCGATTGGAATTGAGGGGAGCCTATATCAATCAGGCCAACGAATTGTATGGCTGACAGATCTTCAGTGAAAACCCTGGACAGCGCATCTGGAACAATGTTGCGCGATCCCTTCCGGTGGAAAATTTTAAAGGAGAATCCTTGAAGTTTTAGGGCCCATCGTGCTAACCTTGAGCTCAAATCTACTTGTGACATAAGCCATTTAAATGACGCATGGTTCGTGATTATGGAAAACTCCTGACCTTCGACGTATGGCCTAAATTTCTTCACACACATCACGGCCGCCAGACATTCTTTTTCCTTTACGGAATAGTTACGCTGGCATTGGTTGAGCTTCCGTGACATGAACGCAATAGGTACATCATTGCCTTCACCATCTTTTTGCATGAGCACCCCCCCAATTCCAGTATGACTGGCGTCGCAGTGTATCGAAAATGGTAATTTAAAGTCGGGACTGTGCAATACAGGAGCTTCACACATCTTTGCCTTCAACATCTCGAAAGCCTTCTGAGCGTCTTCGGTCCACCTGAACTTCTGCTTTTGCTTAAGCGTGTCAGTTATTGGTGAGGCCAGGCCTGCATAGTCCTTGATAAATTTGTGGTACCAGCCTGTGAGTCCTAAGAACCTACGCACCTGCTTAATGGACCGCGGAATAGGAAACTCTTTTATAGAGTCCACCTTGTCCGGATCTGTCCGAATGGTGCCATTGCCAATGACATGCCCCAGATACTTGACGTCTTTTAAGCAAAAATGTGATTTCTGTACATTTATAGTCAATCCCGCTTGCTGCAGGCGGGCCGCTAACTCGGTGAGAACCTCCACATGTCTCTCAAAGAAGTCAGAAACGACTAACAGATCGTCGAGATATACGAATATTTCGTTCCGCAAGGGTGAAGGGATTACCTTGTCCATAAGTTTGCACATTGTTTGTGCCGCATTAGACAAGCCAAACGGCATGACGGTGAAACGATATAAGGGTCGTCCTGGCACAGTAAAAGCCGTTATGTCCCTCGAACCCTCTTCTAGCGGAATCTGCCAATACGCATCTTTCAAATCAATACTTGAAATAAATTCCGCGCGCGGCAGCCGACTGAGAATTCCGTCAATGAGCGGCATAGGGTAGGCGTTTTTTACCGTCACTTCATTCACCTTCCTACTATCGATACATAGACGCACCTTGCCTGGTTTCCGTACCATGACAACCGGTGATGACCACGGACCGTCGGACTCCTCTATTACTCCCAAAGACAACATTCGGTCCAGCTCGGTGTACATGAGCTGCTCCACGGCCGGTGAAACGACGTAGTGTCGTTGCTTGATGGGCTTAGCATTCCCTACATCAATCTCATGCTGTAGCAAATTCGTTTTTCCCAGACCCCTCTCTGCAAATGATGGAAACCTTTTTCCTGTATCTACCAACAGCTTTCTCTGTAGTGCTGACAGAGGCAGCTGGCTAGGATCATCTAATAATAAGCCTGAGATTGACGACGCCAGAGATTTGTTGGACAGAAAGGCCGGCAAGAGGTTAAACTCCGTCCAAAAATATATATAAGTCTTGTGATAACGAAGGAACAATCCATAGCCGAAACGTCAGCGTGTCCCCCTTAAACTCAATATCGGTGTCGATTCGGCCAACGATTGGTTGATGCTTTCCATCAGCCGTACTGACTGATGCTCTCATAGGCCTGTAGCTCGAACTATCCTTCAATAGTTCGGACGCTAAGGCACCGCCTATGCAGCTGATCGAAGCCCCGGTGTCCATTAGGCCTGTAACCGTCTTTCCTAGTAATGACGCCTCCGCGTATATACGCCAATCCTTGGTATCATTTACTACCGAAGAGAGCACTGAACGTTTTTCGGATTTACGTTTTAGCCTGTATTGCCGCAAACGCTCCGTTGATCTACTGAGTTTCGCCTCGTTAATCCTTTCTTTCTTCATTTGGACTCGTACGTGTAAGGTTGTATTTCTTGTAGTTTGGACAAGTTTGGTGAGTCTGACAAATCTGGTGGTTCGGTCAAATCAGGTAGTTTGGGCGATTCTGGTAGTTTGGACAGATCTGGTATTCCGGATCTATCCGAGTCTTCTAATCGGTGTTCGTCCCTCGAGAGGACCATTGTTTGCGTGCGCTGGCTAACGGTGCACGGCTCTTCAAGTTTTTTGATGCACTACAGCGAGAGCACGATGGCTTGTACGTATCTGGTCGGCCGCAGCCGTAGCAAAAAACCTTTCGTTCTGCTACGCACTCTTGGTACCTATGTCCATGAGCTCCGCAGTTCCAGCACAGAAGAGAAATCGCTGCGATGTCCGGGTCTTCCGACTCTTCCTCCAGTTCTTCATCATCCCCCCGATCTACAGCTACGGCAATTTCGCGTATCTGAGGTCTAGGTGGAGGTCGATGGCTTGAAACAATCAGGGTTGGTTTAGATATTGATTGCAGAAATCGGTCGCGGGTGCGAACTATATGCCGAAGCTGAGCGACCGACATTATCGGCACATGCAGAATCTCGTGTTGGATGTCCGCAGTCAAATTGGCCCTAAGGACTTCCAACAGTGCAGGTTCTGTAAGGGGGACCACCAGTTTATCCGCTATCGAGATAATGGCCTCGTAGAAAGCGTCGAAAGTTTCATTTATTTTCTGCTTCCGCTACGACAACGCCGTGCGAATCTCCAGATCGGTCCTGCCATCTTTGAACTGCGCTCTCAGTGCCGAACTCAGTTGTGGTGACTACCGTAACTACCGCGAAACTTTTGTGGTACCGCCAGAACCACTCGCTGGCACTACCTTCAAATAAGTTGCTGGCATACCGAGCAATTAACTCCAGATTCCCATCTAAAGTCTGCCTAGTCAGAGCCTCTACTCTGTACACAAAATCATTCACTCCCATTGACGAATATTCGGAAAAGCGCAATTTCCAATTGGAAATTATCTGGCTGATCCTGTCAGGTCGTAGATCGGATGAACCTTGGGATCCCCACGGGGATCGGGCTTCAGGGACTCCGTTATTCAGCGGCCCTACTGAATCTCTCGGAGGTATCTGAAACAGCTGCTCAAACGTCTGCGGTGAAGCTTCTGCCTGTGTTCCACTTACCGCTTGCGCTGTCGGGGACACACTTTGGATTGCTAGCCGCTGAAACCCTTCCTCGATCGATTGCGTCAACTGCGCCATAGATTGTGCCATATGCGCAATCTGGGACATGGCTTGGGTCAAAGATTGGGTCATTTGCGCTAGCCCCTCAGCCATCGTAGCGTTCTGCCCATCCCTGGCATTGAGACTTGGGGGTTCTACCCCCTGTGCGGCCGGCTGCGCGTCCATGCCTTCCTGTCCCGGACTCCCCATTCCCTGTGACCTTGTCCTGGGCATGTTGTCCGTTCTTTTGATCTTGGTTTTTGGGAGCTTTTATTTGCTCTGCTTTGCTCAGCGCGAGCTTTCCTCCAAGTTCTCGGGCTCCGTTTTCTATTTATTTTTATACCCGGTACTCGAAGAGTAAGGGGTATATTAGATTTGTGGGGATAACGGTTGTGTGTAACGCACAGAAGGAAGCGTTTCCGACCCCATAAAGTATATATATTCTTGATCAGCATCAATAGCCGAGTCGATATAGCCATGTCTGTCTGTCCGTCCGTCCGTCTGTCCGTCCGTCCGTCCGTCCGTCCGTCCGTCTTCATTAGCGCCTATATCTCAGAGACTGTTAAAGCTAGAGTAACCAAGTTTTGTATCCATGCTCCTGTGTTATCACACTACTCAAAGTGTATTTCAAAATTTCGCCCCGCCCCCTTCCGCCTCCACAAAGGACGAAAGTCTGTGGCATACACAATTTTGAAGATACGGGAAAACTAAAAACGCAGAATTATAGAAAATGGCCATTTCTATAAGAGTGTTGAATGTGGATCAGATTGGATCGTTATTATAGCTACAATGAAGAAAACCATTTCGAAAGTCATCATTCCCTCTCGCTCTCTCTCACACGCGGCCCCATCTGCTTTGCCCATTCGTATTTTTTGACGCCTAGTTCTCAGAGACTATAAGAGCTAGAGCAACCAAACTTTCTATCCAAGCTCCTGTGATACCAAACCAGCACGAGTTTGTTTTAAAATTTTGCCACGCCCCCTTCCGCCCCCACAAGAGACGAAAATCTGTGGAATCCACAATATTTAAGATAACTGAAAACCAAAAACGTAGAATCATGAAAAATTACCATATCTACCAGATTACCGAATCTGGATCAGATCGGATCAATATTATGGCCAGAAGAAACAAATTAAATTTCAGTGGCTACGCATCGCCTGGCAAGCGCTGACTCATGCCCTCTCTCTCTCTGTCGTAAACACTTGTACGTCTCAAATATGTAGTTATACATGTCATGTAGAAATGTAGGCGCAGATATACAAAGCATATGTAAACAAAAATGGAAACATGTAAAAAAATACAAAAAAATTAATTTTTTTAATATAAATATTATTTTCGTCCCTTTTAAGAACATATAATAAATTTCATAAATCGTAGGCTCATATACATATGTATGTATGTATATACTGACTGAGTACCGGGTATAAGGTAGAGCCGCGGCCTTTGCCGCGGCTCACAACGTTCCCTCTCGTTTCTTTTACTCACATGAATCGCCAGGGTCCATCGCCGAAAGATCTTTTGCTGGGGGACGGTGGCTGTAATAGAAAGTTAACCACCAAAACAACAAAAAAAAAATCGCGAAAGAGAGCTTTTTGTTCTCTTTCTTTTGAGAGCTTTTGGGGCCACCGCACTTAGAGGTTAAAAAGCACTTTTTCTTTTTTTTGCTTTCTTTTTCTTTTATATATGTTTTTCTTTTTTTTTCGGTGTTCATGCCTATATTAGTGGAACCTTCGAGTTTTCACAAACGATGGCAAAAAAAAAGAGGGTCGTCCCTATACCTATTCACTTTGCACACACACAGTTCAATACAGGTTGGTTACGTGACCCCTGTCTCTCGCACTGTTCACTGGCTTTTGTATGGTCGTTCGGTGGGGGGGGGGGGGCTATTAGCCCCAAAAGAGCACCCGATCTTCACCGTTGGGGTCTAGCCATGCCCTTTCTGGTGGATAATCTGGATAAGCTTAGCGGTTAGCTTTACGACGGAACAGCTGCGCCGATGCCAGCCGCAGTTTTTTCTCGAATGCCGAGCTTTGAAGCGGGGTGCGGGGGCGTTGGTGAGAGCGCAGCTTTTTCCCACACTTTTTGTTCTTTTCTCCTTTTTCAATTGGCAACTAGGTGCCGTTCCTGAGGAAAGTAGACAGAGCACCAAAAAAAAGAAATTACAGAGTGCCCTCCGGTGGCCATGTGCATGGCAAATCTCGTCACTAATCAACCAGTCTGGATTACCTGGATTTCAAAACGGCACCCTGCACAATGATCTGTCCTTCTTCGAAGGCACCGATCTGGCTCTGAGCCTTACAAGCCAGCTTTGGCCTGGAATCCGTCACTACGGGGTGGATGGGGGTCACTACCGATTAGAGTTGATCGTTTCGGAGCCACACGTCTTGTTGGCTTGCTGGTCGTCTGGAGAAAAGATCGAGACCCTGACCGGAAACTATTGCCTGGGTGCCAAATTTCTCTCCCTTACCCACTGACATTTGCCCCCTAACAGCTGTTCGCTGGTTAGTACCCCTTGACCGCCGCTCGGGGCGCCTTCGGGGTCAACCCTTTTCCCTTGGTAGTACCGTTAATTTCGACCCTAACACAGATCCCGTTTTTTAGGCCTAACTCGGTCATTGCCCTCGCCCAAGCTTGAGCGAGAGGCGGCGACACCAATTTTTACCTATAATTTATTAAGCAGCCAAAAGTTTAAAGCTAGCCCTCCCGAATTCGCCGTCGAACTGTTCTACGCTTGATAAGAAGGTGCTGGTGCCTACTTTCCGGCGGTCTGGGCATCTCTTCCAAACGAAACATTACACACCCCCCCGCCAAAATCACACTTAGGGGTTCAGGACTCCTAAGGGTGATCCTCGTTTGGGAAGTGTTGGCCTTACCCGTCATTGTTTGATGTCTTTGGCATGATACTTCCCCACTGGATTCCCCTGGAGATCCTCCAGTTCATAGTAACTGTTACCCAGTCGTTTGCAAACCCTGGCCTTTACAAAGGTCGGGGTGAGCTTGGCGTTAAAACCTTTAACAAAGTTACTCTGCTGATGACTACGTCTATACACCTCCTGCCCTGTCTGAAAAGAAACTTCTCGGCTCCGCAGGTTATAGGTATTTTCATTCCGGTGATGTTGCTTTCTCATGGTTTGTTGCGCCGTTTTGCGAATGAGGTCAAATGAATCGTCTCTATCGAAAGCAAACCAACTATCATCCAGGACGCCCAAGTTCCGCAACAATGGATAGGCGGAACCGCTCGTGATTATATTCTGGCCGAACGCCATCCGATACGGACTACTATTTATGGCGGCATGTACACTTGACCGCAATGCGCATGCAATGGCACTCATCCGCTCGTCCCAATTGCTTTCATCAGGATCAACATAAGATTTTATGGCCGCAATGACTGACCTGTTGACCCTCTCCGAAGCGTTTGCTTGCGGGGCATATACTGCAGTGTAGGAATGTTTTACGCTATACTTTTGTAGCAGCTCATTAAACTTATGCGACTTGAACTGCACCCCATTATCTGACACTACGACTTCCGGAACGCCAAAACAATGGAATAACTCCTCCTCCATGAATGGAATAATGGCCTCAGCGGTAAACTCCTTGACCCTTTTCAAAAATGGGAATTTGGAAAAGTGATCCAGCACAACGAAGATACCTATATTTCCGGACTTGCTGCGTGGGTATGGCCCCAAAAAGTCCACATAGATCTTCTGGAAGAATCTCTGCGTTTCACTTGATTTCCCCATTGTTGGTCTTAAAGTGTAATTCGAATGCTTGCTACACTTGCACACCTCACATCTGCCTATAAACTCCTTCACATCCGTCACTAGGTTTGGCCAATATTACAAGCGTCGAATCCGTTCTAACGTCTTGTTTAACCCACTATGAGCTCTAAAGGGTGTTCATGCGCTTTCTTTAGCACCACTTGCACTAACCCTCTAGGGATCCAGAGCTTCCAGCACAGGTCGTCGGCTATCTTTTCCCCCGTGGCATGCTCCGATCGCCGATAAATCAAGTCGTCGACTACCTTCACATCAGGCAATCGATCCTGATTCGTTCGAACTTTAGCCTTCATGTCTTGATAGTCGTCCGATTGGAATTGAGGGGAGCCTATATCAATCAGGCCAACGAATTGTATGGCTGACAGATCTTCAGTGAAAACCCTGGACAGCGCATCTGGAACAATGTTGCGCGATCCCTTCCGGTGGAAAATTTTAAAGGAGAATCCTTGAAGTTTTAGGGCCCATCGTGCTAACCTTGAGCTCAAATCAAATCTGATTATGGAAAACTCCTGACCTTCGACGTATGGCCTAAATTTCTTCACACACATCACGGCCGCCAGACATTCTTTTTCCTTTACGGAATAGTTACGCTGGCATTGGTTGAGCTTCCGTGACATGAACGCAATAGGTACATCATTGCCTTCACCATCTTTTTGCATGAGCACCCCCCCAATTCCAGTATGACTGGCGTCGCAGTGTATCGAAAATGGTAATTTAAAGTCGGGACTGTGCAATACAGGAGTTTCACACATCTTTGCCTTCAACATCTCGAAAGCCTTCTGAGCGTCTTCGGTCCACCTGAACTTCTGCTTTTGCTTAAGCGTGTCAGTTATTGGTGAGGCCAGGCCTGCATAGTCCTTGATAAATTTGTGGTACCAGCCTGTGAGACCTAAGAACCTACGCACCTGCTTAATGGACCGCGGAATAGGAAACTCTTTTATAGAGTCCACCTTGTCCGGATCTGTCCGAATGGTGCCATTGCCAATGACATGCCCCAGATACTTGACGTCTTTTAAGCAAAAATGTGATTTCTGTACATTTATAGTCAATCCCGCTTGCTGCAGGCGGGCCGCTAACTCGGTGAGAACCTCCACATGTCTCTCAAAGAAGTCAGAAACGACTAACAGATCGTCGAGATATACGAATATTTCGTTCCGCAAGGGTGAAGGGATTACCTTGTCCATAAGTTTGCACATTGTTTGTGCCGCATTAGACAAGCCAAACGACATGACGGTGAAACGATATAAGGGTCGTCCTGGCACAGTAAAAGCCGTTATGTCCCTCGAACCCTCTTCTAGCGGAATCTGCCAATACGCATCTTTCAAATCAATACTTGAAATAAATTCCGCGCGCGGCAGCCGACTGAGAATTCCGTCAATGAGCGGCATAGGGTAGGCGTTTTTTACCGTCACTTCATTCACCTTCCTACTATCGATACATAGACGCACCTTGCCTGGTTTCCGTACCATGACAACCGGTGATGACCACGGACCGTCGGACTCCTCTATTACTCCCAAAGACAACATTCGGTCCAGCTCGGTGTACATGAGCTGCTCCACGGCCGGTGAAACGATGTAGTGTCGTTGCTTGATGGGCTTAGCATTCCCTACATCAATCTCATGCTGTAGCAAATTCGTTTTTCCCAGACCCCTCTCTGCAAATGATGGAAACCTTTTTACTGTATCTACCAACAGCTTTCTCTGTAGTGCTGACAGAGGCAGCTGGCTAGGATCATCTAATAATAAGCCTGAGATTGACGACGCCAGAGATTTGTTGGACAGAAAGGCCGGCAAGAGGTTAAACTCCGTCCAAAAATATATATAAGTCTTGTGATAACGAAGGAACAATCCATAGCCGAAACGTCAGCGTGTCCCCCTTAAACTCAATATCGGTGTCGATTCGGCCAACGATTGGTTGATGCTTTCCATCAGCCGTACTGACTGATGCTCTCATAGGCCTGTAGCTCGAACTATCCTTCAATAGTTCGGACGCTAAGGCACCGCCTATGCAGCTGATCGAAGCCCCGGTGTCCATTAGGCCTGTAACCGTCTTTCCTAGTAATGACACCTCCGCGTATATACGCCAATCCTTGGTATCATTTACTACCGAAGAGAGCACTGAACGTTTTTCGGACTTACGTTTTAGCCTGTATTGCCGCAAACGCTCCGTTGATCTACTGAGTTTCGCCTCGTTAATCCATTCTTTCTGCTACGCACTCTTGGTACCTATGTCCATGAGCTCCGCAGTTCCAGCACAGAAGAGAAATCGCTGCGATGTCCGGGTCTTCCGACTCTTCCTCCAGTTCTTCATCATCCCCCCGATCTACAGCTACGGCAATTTCGCGTATCTGAGATCTAGGTGGAGGTCGATGGCTTGAAACAATCAGGGTTGGTTTAGATACTGATTGCAGAAATCGGTCGCGGGTGCGAACTATATGCCGAAGCTGAGCGACCGACATTATCGGCACATGCAGAATCTCGTGTTGGATGTCCGCAGTCAAATTGGCCCTAAGGACTTCCAACAGTGCAGGTTCTGTAAGGTGGACCACCAGTTTATCCGCTATCGAGATAATGGCCTCGTAGAAAGCGTCGAAAGTTTCATTTATTTTCTGCTTCCGCTACGACAACGCCGTGCGAATCTCCAGATCGGTCCTGCCATCTTTGAACTGCGCTCTCAGTGCCGAACTCAGTTGTGGTGACTACCGTAACTACCGCGAAACTTTTGTGGTACCGCCAGAACCACTCGCTGGCACTACCTTCAAATAAGTTGCTGGCATACCGAGCAATTAACTCCAGATTCCCATCTAAAGTCTGCCTAGTCAGAGCCTCTACTCTGTACACAAAATCATTCACTCCCATTGACGAATATTCGGAAAAGCGCAATTTCCAATTGGAAATTATCTGGCTGATCCTGTCAGGTCGTAGATCGGATGAACCTTGGGATCCCCACGGGGATCGGGCTTCAGGGACTCCGTTATTCAGCGGCCCTACTGAATCTCTCGGAGGTATCTGAAACAGCTGCTCAAACGTCTGCGGTGAAGCTTCTGCCTGTGTTCCACTTACCGCTTGCGCTGTCGGGGACACACTTTGGATTGCTAGCCGCTGAAACCCTTCCTCGATCGATTGCGTCAACTGCGCCATAGATTGTGCCATATGCGCAATCTGGGACATGGCTTGGGTCAAAGATTGGGTCATTTGCGCTAGCCCCTCAGCCATCGTAGCGTTCTGCCCATCCCCGGCATTGAGACTTGGGGGTTCTACCCCCTGTGCGGCCGGCTGCGCGTCCATGCCTTCCTGTCCCGGACTCCCCATTCCCTGTGACCTTGTCCTGGGCATGTTGTCCGTTCCTGTTTGACAAGCCAAACTATGTGCCATCGCGAGCTCGTCTGCCAAGCTAGGTGCCGGAGTTGACAAATATGCAAAGCAGATCGGACAAACTGTTTTTTTCTCCTCCTCGCTTTCTAAAGCACTCAAAATGAAACGAGTGTTTGCACCTAGTTTCAAACCCCTGCGATGGAACACCGATTTCTCTTACGCAAATCCCACAGGTTGAGGTGTTTTCTACCCTTTGTTCCAATCCCGAACCTCGTTGTGAGCGAGACATAATATTTCCACTCTAAAATTTAGAGTATACTATTTAAAAAATTCTTCCACTTTTTTCTATCCCAATGCCAAAACTTTTTATCGAAGTATGATCAATCTTAAACTTAAATATTTTTTTTTTAATGACCACAAAATTCCAAAAAAAATGTATGTATCAAAAAAAATAGTTGGACCCTATTGCCAAACCTTCATGCAACCAACTTAGTTTCCCTACAGCATCGGACCTCTTAACACAGAAGTTTTATATGCAGACGTCAATCGTTTGATATCGGAAAGGAGTGACGGGGCCCATACCGCGGAGTTATTCCACGATCGGAGTTCCACTAACGCAAAACGATTCCAATTGACGCGAAAATGTGGAGGTAACAGTAACGTTTCTGGGCTTCAGCAGCACCGGGCACGTAAATCCATCCGCCAAATAACCCGCTCAATATTCGTAAACTAATATCGCATAGATCACCTGACGCTGGCCGCTCGAATTTGTCCTTACTGGCAGTTCCCCTCTGCGTTACCCCACCCCATTTGCTACAGAATAAGAAAATTTGAAAGAAGAGAAAGTTAGAAGAAAAAGAAACAGTTTTAAAGAAAAGATAGGTTTGGACAAGACGTAAATAGCATACGAATTATACTGTAAGCGGTAAGGTCATCCAGATGAATGATGTTCTACCTACATTCCGGCTGACATGCATAGTTCAAACTATAAACTAGAAATCGATTCATTGTGGACACGATGTACTTCTCTTTCCCGGCAGCCTGTAGCTCGGGGCCACAAAAAGGCCAGTTCCGAGGAATGATACGCACATTCGTCCAACCAAGAATCCTTGAGAGCTGTTGCTATCACCACGAATCGCTACGTCCTACGCGCAATCGATAGATCTGGTCCACCGGTCAACTTCGATTTGGAACGGGCTTGATATTTCGTTAAGTTTCTTAGCAACGAAGAAGAGGGCTGTCAAAGTCATATAGCTGCTGTAGACTTTGTATGTAGGTAATTCCTACATATCTGTATTAATGGGGCAAGTCGAACATTGACCAGCCGACTCTGGTCGGGCCCCACGTTGGGCGCCATTTCCTATTTATTTAATTAATTATCTATATGTATCTGTAACATATAACCTGTGAGGAGGTGTTGGTACAACTCGGCGGGGTACGCGCTTGCTTCCGGCTTTTCTCTGGTCGGCTGGGGTGGGTTATTGGGGAAAAAGCCGCTGGTTATTATTCTCACTGTTTTAGAAATAAATAAGGAAAATCGCGTACTAAAGGAAGGGAAACGGAGCGGGAAGGGTTCGGTACGGCAACCGAATGACACTAAAAGGAAAACTCAAACATGACCCGGACACACAAAAAAAGAAGGCGATGCTCAGTCTCGGGCTGCAAGTGCAAAGCTGCACAGATGCCCACCCTACCATGATCCCTTACATTCCAACTCATCATCAGGGATCCCTCCCAAAACATGGGCATGGGTCCAACAAAAAGATAAATCTTAGTTTATTTTATCTTAACTACATTTATTTATGAAGAAAGAAGGAAAATTTTTCGGGGACTTCATTTATATTCATTTGGGACCTACGCTAAATAGTAAAAAAAAAAAAAATATAATTGTATATGAGGTAAGAATATAACGAGAGGGAACGTTGTGAGCCGCGGCAAAGGACGTGGCTCTACCTTATACCCGGTACTCAGTCAGTATATACATACATACATTTATGAGCCTACGATTTATGAAATTTTTTATATGTTCTCAAAAGGGACGAAAGTAATATTTAAATTAAAAAAATGAATTTTTTGGAATTTTTATACATGTTTCCATTTTTGTTTACATATGCTTTGTATATCTGCGCCTACATATCTACATGACATGTATAAATACATATTTGAGACGTACAAGTGTTTACGACAGAGAGAGAGAGAGAGAGCGGGCATGAGTCAGCGCTTGGCAGGCGTTGCGTAGCCACTGAAATTTAATTTGTTTCTTCTGGCCATAATATTGATCCGATCTGATCAAGATTCGGTAATCTGGTAGATATAGTAATTTTCCATGATTCCGCGTTTTTGGTTTTCCATTATCTTAAAAATTGTGGATTCCATAGATTTTCGTCTTTTGTGGGGGCGGAAAGGGGCGTGGCAAAATTTTAAAACAAACTTGCACTGGTTCGGTATCACAGGAGCTTGGATAGAAAGTTTGGTTGCTCTAGCTCTTATAGTCTCTGAGAACTAGGCGCTCATTTATACGAATAAGCAAAGCAGATGGGGCCGCGTGTGAGAGAGAGCGAGAGGGAACGATGACTTTCGGAATGGTTTTCTTCATTGTAGCTATAATAATGATCCGATCTGATCCAGATTCAACATTCTGATAGAAATGGGCATTCTCTATGAATCTGCGTTTTTAGTTTTCTTGTATCTTCAAAATTGTGTGTGCCACAGACTTTCGTCCTTTGTGGGGGCGGAAAGGGGCGGGGCGAAATTTTGAAATATGCTTTGAGTAGTGTGATCACACAGGGGACTGGATACAAAACTTGGTTACTCTAGCTTTAATAGTCTCTGAGATATAGGCGCAAATGAAGACGGACGGACAGACGGACGGACGGACAGACGGACAGACGGACGGACAGACAGACATAGCTAGATCGACTCGGCTATTGATGCTGATCAAGAATATATATACTTTATGGGGTCGGAAACGCTTCCTTCTGTGCGTTACACACAACCGTTATCCCCACAAATCTAATATACCCCTATACTCTTCGAGTACCGGGTATAAAAATATGCGAATGTATTTGGTGTGTTCTGTAATCTATAACAGTGTATGTGATATATGCTGTAAAATACAAGGGGAGTAGGCAAATTGGTATAAGAATAAAGATAATATTATATAATATAATATAATATAATATAATATAATATAATAAAATAAAATATATAATAATATAATATAATATAATATAATATAATATAATATAATATAATATAATATAATATAATATAATATAATATAATATAATATAATATAATATAATATAATATAATATAATATAACATAATATAAGGTAAAGATAATAAACTAACAGGACTAAAGTAGAAGAAGTCTCTATAATAGCATGACCCCCGAAAAGTTACTTTTGGCCCATTGTATCGGCCGTGTATTATTTAATATACAAGAATCTTCAGCGATTCTCTTTTGATCTTGGTTTTTGGGAGCTTTTATTTGCTCTGCTTTGCTCAGCGCGAGCTTTCCTCCAAGGGCAATTAGGCCCAAAAGAGCACCCGATCTTCACCGTTGGTGTCTAGCCATGCCCTTTCTGGTGGATCATCTGGATGAGCTTAGCGGTTAGCTCTACGACGGAACAGCTGAGCCGCAGTTTTTTCTCGAATGCCGAGCTTTGAAGCGGTTTGCGGGGGCGTTGGTGAGAGCGCAGCTTTTTCCCACACTTTTTGTTCTTTTCTCCTTTTTCAATTGGCAACTAGGTGCCGTTCCTGAGGAAAGTAGACAGAGCACCAAAAAAAAGAAATTACAGAGTGCCCTCCGGTGGCCATGTGCATGTCAAATCTCGTCACTAATCAACCAGTCTGGATTACCTGGATTTCAAAACGGCACCCTGCACAATGATCTGTCCTTCTTCGAAGGCACCGATCTGGCTCTGAGCCTTACAAGCCAGCTTTGGCCTGGAATCCGTCACTACGGGGTGGATGGGGGTCACTACCGATTAGAGTTGATCGTTTCGGAGCCACACGTCTTGTTGGCTTGCTGGTCGTCAGAAGAAAAGATCGAGACCCTGACCGGAAACTATTGCCTGGGTGCCAAATTTCTCTCCCTCACCCACTGACATTTGCCCCCTAACAGCTATTCGCTGGTTAGTACCCCTTGACCGCCGCTCGGGGCGCCTTCGGGGTCAACCCTTTTCCCTTGGTAGTACCGTTAATTTCGGCCCTAAAACAGATCCCGTTTTTTAGGCCTAACTCGGTCATTGCCCTCGCCCAAGCTTGACCGAGAGGCGGCGACACCAATGTTTACCTATAATTTATTAAGCAGCCAAAAGCTTAAAGCTAGCCCTCCCGAATTCGCCGTCGAACTGTTCTACGCTTGATCAGAAGGTGCTGGTGCCTACTTTCCGGCAGTCTGGGCATCTCTTCCAAACGAAACATTACAACATGATCCCCCATATGTGCCTTGAAGGAAAAGCAAACTTTTTCATGGACCCGAAGATTGGAAAGTGGGACGGGACCAGACTCAACACCTCAATATATATGTATACTGACGGCTTCAAGATGAATGAATGAAGTAGGACTCAATAAGCACGACCAAGTCAGTGCAGATCTGCACTTCACAGCCAACAGGGTATCGAAGAAAACGAAGCGGCGGACGTTCTGCATAAGGAAGGCGTCGGGCTGATAAACGAAAGATCCGAAAGCGTGCCAGTCTCCCTTAGAACGCTACACAGCGATCTGGAGAAGCAGGCCAAAAATAAAACAGACAGCAGGTAGAAGAACACCACCACCTGCAGAATCTCGAAAATCGTGTGCAAGTAACGCACCGATGCTGAAATCACTGGACGATGCCTCCAAGAGGTCCACAGGGAAACAGCTTGCCTTTGCCAAAAACACCTCGATTCCAAGGGAATTCAAAAATTCAGAAATACCCTCGTAAAGGTCCATACGAAATCCGGATAACTAAGGACCATTCTGGCCTATGAGAGTCCGCGTTGAGGGCTATCCGGGGTAACCTAACCTAACCTTTCGGGAATCCTGGCGAGACTTCCGCTATAACCAGAGAGGACAGATTGGCGTATGCTGAGTGATAACCTCTTTCTAGGTATCAATGCCACTTAGGGAGGATTTGCGGTCCATATTTATACTGATTCCTCTCCAATTGGAGAGGGCGCAGGTAGCGATGCGAACGACTACGCGTAGGCTTCATAAGCACGTCCACGTGGCATCAGAACAGACCTTTAATAGGTCCATGTGAGCTGGGGGAGATCCTCTCCAAACTACCACTTTAACCTAAGCTAACCTAACTTATAGGTTACAAAATATACAGTTAACCGATGTTGAGAAAATTTTTTGGAATTTTTTTTTACAGTTCAATATGTTAGAGATACTTTCTTGTAGCCCTCTCCCACATAATACATTTACGGGGGACAGTGGGATTTTTTTGACAAATGTGAAAGCTTGATTTCCAAGGGCCACCATCCATGGAAAACACAATTGACAAAAACAAACAAAAAATTTGTCCCCTTAATTTTGTCAAAATTGAACAAAAAATATGGAAAATGTAATTTTTTTTCGACAGCAACAAATGATATTGCAAAAATTGATAATTTCGTTTGACATATAAATGAATTCGATGAGGAAGAATTTTATTGTTTTCGTCATAGTGTTCCAAATGTATTCCATTTCAATTTACTTCAGATATATGTACATATATTTTTGCTTTTGTGAACTTCGGCTCTCCAGAAAGTTAAAACGATTTGAGAATATATCAAATTTCTTGTCGTGGAGAAAAATCACTAAAAGCTCCATTACTGAGAATTGGGTTATGCTTAATTCAAGTGAGCAACCGGAACAGCGCAATCTGCATCTATCTTCAGATATATTTAAATCTGCAATTGCAAAACAATTGCAAAAAAAAATTGAGCACCTGCTATTGAAAAACCACCTGGCTCCTTGCTAGTTGCTGGAGAAAAGCAGTTTTTTTTGACAGTCATTACCTACATATTCGCAGGGAATTAAATTTTTTCGTTGTTTTTTTTTCGTTTGAAAATCATCGGTTAAATATCGCATCGAAATGTGCGGCTTAGGAACATTCAAAATGGATGGTGGAACTTACTGAGAAACTCGGAACGGCAAAACCTTATGGACCATCCATGAAATGGATGGTGAATGGTCGTCTGTGACAACAGGAAAAAGAAAACATGATTAATATATACCAAAACAAGGGAAATAAGTTCCCTTTTTATATGTCAATTATTATTATTATCATTTTATATGCCAATTGGCTAAGTAGAAAAAAGCATCGGGACAAACGTGAATTGAAAAGTGGGTTTAGTTTTTTGGCCTCGGTAGAATTTTTGCGGGAAATTCGCATAAGCATATATAATTTATTAGGTCGCAACGATTCTTTCTGGCTTTTACTTACATCTATTATTTTTAAGTATGGGTATAAAACTGCGCTCTATAGTGGATTAAATCTATATAAATCGTCACATTAATTACTCAATTATGATTATAACTAACTAATTATAACTACAACTCAAATTATTTTAAAGCGTAATACTTAGATATCAAAACACGTTTGCTAGCAAAACGTGCCATATAAAAATACGGTTAGGTTAGGTTAGGTTACAGCGGCTGCCCGACTCAGCCCAGCACACTTAGGCCGTTTCCGGCCCGTTGTGATACCGCGGGGAAATCTACCCTTTCTCGCATTGTGAGACCTAAGGTCAACCGTTGTCCCAGCCTGCAGCTTTTATGAAGTTAGCTATCTTTCTGGGACATATGGTGGACATTACCGAAATGTCTGAAATGAAGGGCGAGCCCAAGTGCTGTAGCCTTCTTCTGCTGAGAGCTGGGCAAGAGCAGAACAGGTATTCCACCGTTTCCTCCTCTTCCTCGTCTCTGCAGCTACGGCAAAAGTCATTGAATGGGGCGCCCAGTCTATTAGCGTGGGTACTTATTAGCCAGTGTCCCGTTAGGGAGCTTATGACTACGCTACACCTTCGTCTGCCGAGCTTGCATAGCTCAGAGGTGCGCTTCCTGTCTATGGTTGGCCATGTTTGCCGAGTTATTCGACAACGTGGAGCTGATTGCCAGTTGTTGTCTATTAGTTGCCTATATTGCTCTTTTATTATTAGCCTACATGTGGCCATCGGCATACGAGTATCCTCCTTGTCTTGGAGAAGGGGGATTGTAGTGCCATGTCTGGCCAGCTCGTCTGCAATACAGTTGACTTCGATGTCCCGGTAGCCCGGGACCCATATGAGGCTGATAGCAAATTGCAGAGCCATCTCGTGAAGAGATTTGCGGCAATCTGCAACGGTGGCCGAGTTTGTGGAGATCGCATTTAGCGATTTGATTGCAGCTTGGCTATCACTATAGATATTTACGCAGGTTACCATGGCGGTAGTTTCCTGAAGGCAGTTTAGGCATCCTTGATTGCAATGACCTCCGCTTGGAAGACGCTGATCAGGAAGTCTAAAGGAGTGCTTAATGTTTAGCTGTTCGGAGTATATACCTCCTCCGACCTTATTGTTCAGCTTTGATCCATCTGTGAAGATGTTTAGGGCCCCTTTTGGGCCTGGGGGTCCCTCACTCCACTCGTCTCTGTGGGGGATAATTACATCGAAGGGGGTATCTGTGTATTCCCTTGGAACAAAGTAGTCCGTTTTAGTAGTCCGTGCTGTGGTGCCCATTGGTCGGAGTCTCTCAGTCGTATTGCTGCCATTTGTGCCCTTTCTTTTCCTGCGAGGGCAAGGCTTTGGAGGCACAGAATGGCATCTAGCGCATCATTTGGAGTGGTGCGAAGAGCTCCGCTGATGCAAAGGGCGGCTTTTCGCTGAACTTTGTCAAGTTGTCTGGTGATCGTCTTTTTTAATATGGCCGGCCACCACACTGTAACTCCATTAAGTATTATTGGTCTAACTACCGCTAGATATATCCATTGGACTATACTTGGGTTCATGCCCCATTTCAAGCCAATAGCTTTTTTGCAAGTGTAGAGGGCTATCGTGGCCTTCTTAACTCTGTCTTTGATGTTCAGGTTCCAATTTAGCTTCTTGTCAATTACCAACCAACTACCAATTACCAACCAACTGGCCCTGTCGCTAAAGGAGAGTCTGCATCCATTTAATATGGGGGGGTTTAGAGACGGAATCTTGTATTTGCTTGTAAATAGCACAAGTTCTGTCTTTGAGGGATTAACTCCAAGACCTCGCGATTCTGTCCATCTTGACAGTCTCGCGAGCTTTGCGGTCATTAAGTCGCAGAGTGTTTGAGGATATTTTCCTGAGAAGATAATTGCCACGTCGTCTGCGTATGCCGTTTCCGTGGATTTTCCTTTCCGGTAGGCATGCTGTGCTCCTGACAACAATTGAGAACTTATAGTTGTTCTCAATTGTAGTCCGACCAGTCTCTAAAAGTTTTGAGAAGGAAGGATGATAGACTGATTGGTCTAAAGTCCTTTGGTGTCGAATGCGAGGCTTTACCTGCTTTAGGGATGAAGACTATTTTTGCCTTAAGCCAAGCGTGTGGTATTCTCCCCACTACCAGTATCTTCTTAAAGATACATCGCAGCCAGTTGATGGCCGTGTCTCCGGCTTTTTGTAATTGGGCCGGAATGATCTGGGGATTTGAACGGATGGAAACAACTGTTTATTGTCCAGCTTATGTTCCGTTTTGAGAAAATATGCTCCATTGAGGTGATCGAACCCTCACTAAAGAGGTGAGTCGGTCCATACCTTTGTACGTTTCTATCTTAAACTAGATCCTACAGCTATGGGTACAACATAGATCTTAGGTCGGTAACAGGACCCACCAGTCACAGGTCTATCACCAGAAGTATAAGTGTCGCTATTATATGTAATTCAGGGAAAATTGATCTCGGTGGTCGCTTTAATCCGCCAAACCAAAGTCGCACTCAACGGCGCGTCCTTCCCTTTGCTCACCACCGGATGGCCACTGATCCCATTGCTGGATATCACTCAATTAGTATCAATGGACAAACTTGTGCGTGGTCCTCCGTTTCTCCTTGTTTCATTCTATTCTCTTTTTTGGCCACGAAATATCGTGACGCACACACAGGGTGAGATTCCTGACAGTAATTTTTCGCAGTGCCGGATCGCTTTAAAGATCAATTAAACCACCAACACAATCACTTCATCGTCAGAGTTATATTTTTTCATTTTTTTAATTTCAGTTGAATTCAAAATTTAATTTTAATTGAACTATTGGCTATGTATACAAGAAACAAGTGATTAATGAGAGCGAGATTCCTGACAGATATTTTTTGCAGTGCCAGAGTATTTTAATTGACCTTTAAAGCACTCCGAACTTGTGAGTGGCCCTCCGTTTCTTCTTTTTGCACTTTATACCTTTTGGCCACGTAATATTATGACGCACACACACGGTGAGAACAAACGAAAATTTCCTGGCCCAGTTATTTTTACATGAAGCTTGGCAGTAATGTTTAGGTTCTGCGTTGCTGGATACAGGCCTTACAAATTTTTTTCCGAGGTCTCCCATTAGACAGACAAGATATTCACACTTACCACATTATAGATATGTTATCCGATATTGGAATCCACCACAGTCTATCAAGAAGTGTAGATGTTCTAGAGACAGCCCTTGATGTTGTGGCCGGTACGGCAGACTTATCAGATTTAGAAATACTAGGATCACAGCAACGCAGCTAGTTCAGGCAAATAACAGACAGATAATAATTAACAAGAAAGTTCAGAGTCAGATAAACTTAGATAAACCCTTACAAACGCGTTTATAACCTTTTACATCATTGGACTTTTTCCGTTAAATGGAACATGCGACAATGATGCCCATAAGAGCCCTGGGGATAGAACAAGAGCGGTTGTATAATAAATCATGCATCGAATCGTTTCTGTTAAATATTTTAAAAAAATACTAAAATTATTCGGGGTATCGGGGTATTTTTGTCGAATCAAACAATAAGTTAAATTTAAAGTTGAGCGGCCAAACCATTCCTGAACATTTCAATTGAAATAAGTCTGATTGCAAGCAACAAAATGGTAGTACAAAGACTTGCAAGGTCTTTTGGGATGCGCTTATTCCAACTTTAAGGTGACACTTGAAAATTAAAGTCAGCAGCACGTAATTTTTGTTCGGTGGAGCCAACAATAACTGAAAAAATTATGCGTTTTAAGTGTAAATGCCCCGCATCATTTTTCCGCACCTTCCACAATGATGCGGCATTATAAAAAGGCTACTAACAAGATTCTTAGCATAGAAAAGAAAGAGAAAATAAATTCTAGCTAGAAATATAATTCTGATCACAGAGTTAGGAAACTTAATGTTTACAATCACTTTGGCAAAATCCAACAATAAGCCCTTCTATCCTGGACCATGCTCACATAGAAACTATTCTTACTGATTAAGTCACCTTTCAAATGTGCTTGAAGTATATAGAATAAAAGTTCTGCAGTCTAATAAAATAATCCATTATCCATTTTATCATAGAATACTCTGTTTTAGTACAATACTATAGCTGACGGAGAACACAGTAGCCGAGTGCGGAAGTCGTGTGTGGGCCGTTAAAGGCTGGACCTCACCGACCACGAACACATTCTGAAAACATATAGAAATAGGAGGTTTCTATGTGCTGGGATTAAAATCAGATGGCACCGCATATTGCCGTTCTCCGCCAAGCCACCGTGAGCCCATCATCCTCGAAGACGAAGAAATTAATTTTTTAGGCTTTTTACACCGGACGAGTTTTCTATCGATATCGGAAAAAACGCACAGAAGCAGAAGAGGCGTTTACATTGGGAGACGTGCGTCTTTGCGTCTTTAGAACAGCTGACGAAAACAAAACAAATTTTATAAACAAAGTTAATTATGTACGAAAATCAACGGGAAAAATAAGAAAAAGATTTTTATTCTTTTATCTGGTGTGGCGCAAAATGAAGAATTTAATTAATTAAATTAAAATTTGTCTTGAAACTGCAACGTCCTCCTCGTGTTTGGACCTTTGTAAGTAAAGAGTCAATTAAATAATGAATTCATTCTTTAAAGGCAACTTCCGCATGAAGAGGAGTACGTACGTAGGAGTACGACCATCTAGTGGGACTGCTACGTAATCTCCGAAAACAGGACACTAGTTTTCGACAGGCAATCCTGTCCTGGAGAAAAGGATAGCCATAGTGCTATATTGCAATATGGAATTCATTCGGTGCGTCCCAAGCCAATGTGTGTACGATTTTGAAAGAATTTTGTCGGGAAATGACTGCTGAACTCGCTGACAAGTATTTGCAACCGGTATTTTTTCTCAGGAGGGATCACGGAAACAGTGATTCGAAGACATGGGATTTCCACAATGCCTCTGAGCAATGGGCAAGTGATTTAAAAAATAGATACAATTATGCATTATATAAGGAGCAATACCTCTCATAGATGACTGATACATGGAGGTCCAACCAAAATTTGAGGATACAGAAGAAAGATACTTAAAAAGGATACTTAAAGAAATATATTTTTAATGATACAAACCACTTAATTCTCTTGATTTTCAAAAATTTCCAGAATTATATTTAAAAACTTGGTGGAGGTTTCTGCCACTGCCTTCCCTCTGCGGGGTTTCGGTGGGGAACTCTCCGAAATAGGTGTTCGCCGTCGATGAATTGCTGGGGTTCGCATTAAATTCTTGAACTTCTTCTATTATACTTGAAAAGTCGGCAAAAAAAGTATTTACAAATTTTTATTTAATTTATTACTTGTGTTCTAAATTCCGTTCATTATCATTGCCTTGGAGGTCTGAAAGATCATAGAGATTCTCTCAAGTGCTATGTTGATGCAGCACCACTTGAAGGACCCACTTTGAACTGGCACTCCTTAAAAATTAGTTAGAAAAGTAAAAAGGAAACCTTGTTTGGAAAAATTGGTAGGCATGTAACTTTCCTATACTTCCCTGTCAAATTATCCATTTTATTTTTTACCTAAGCGATGGTAGGCTCAAATTCGCTCAATGCAGAAGCAATTTCTTTGTAAATGTGTGGGTTTTAACTAACTCCCCGAAAACCATCCTCTCACTGGTCGAGCAGGGACTGCATGAAAGCCTGTATCCATGCAAATCGATCGTACATAACAATTGATTTAAACTATTTGTTTAATGAATATACGTATGTATACGGTTACTTTGTCTATCATCTATCATTCTATTATTTTATAATTTTTGGCGGCTAATTTATATTTTCGGGATCAGCTGTTTTATTGTTGTAATTAGTGGGGATAGTACCGCTAATAGGCAAAAGAGTACGAAAATGTGTTGTAAAGCGCAGAAAAAAACTAGAGGGAACGTTGTGAGCCGCGGTAAGGCCGTTTGTCTCTCCGTCCGTCCATCTGTCCGTCTGTCCATCTTCATTAGCGTCTAGATCTCAGAGGCTATAAAAGCTAGAGCAACCAAATTTTGTATCCAGTCTCCTGTGTTATCACGCTACTCCAAAAGTATTGCAGAATTTCACCACGCCCCTTTCCGTCCCCACAAGAGACGAAAGTCTGTGGCGTACACAGTTTTAAAGATACGAGAAAACTAAAAACAGAAACTAAAAAAAAAAAATTACCATTTCTATCAGAGTGTTCAATTTGGATCAGACCGGATCATTATTATAGCTACAATGAAGAAATTCATTTCGAAAGTCATCGTTCTCCTCGCTCTCTCTCACACGCGACTCTGCCTGCTTTGCCTATTTTTACAAATGAGCGCCTAGATCTCAGAGACTATAAAAGCTAGAACAACCAAACTTTCTATCCACACTCCTGTGATATCAAACCAGCACTCTCTCTCTCGTACACACTTGTACGTCCCCAATATGTAGTTATACATGTCCATTATGAAATGTAGAAGCAAATGTTAAAAGCATATGTAGACAAAAATGAAAATTGTGCCTTCATTTGTGCCTATATCTCAGAGACTATTAAAGCTAGAGTAACCAAATTTTGTATCCAGTCTGCTTTGTGATCACACTACTCCAAATATGTTGAAAAATTTCGCCCGCCCCTTTCCGCCCACACAAAGGACGAAAGTCTGTGGCACACACAATTTTGAAGATACAAGAAAACTAAATACGCAGAATCATAGAGAAAGACCATTTCTATCAGAGTGTTGAATCTGGAACAGATCGGATCATTATTATAGCTACAATAAAGAAAACCATTTCGAAAGTCATCATTCCTTCTCGCTCTCTCTCACACGCGGCCCCATCTGCTTTCCTTATTCGTTTAAATGAGCGCCTAGATCTCAGAGACTATAAGAGCTAGAGCATCCAAACTTTCTATCCAAGCTCCTGTGATATCACTTCAGTACAAGTGTATTTCAAAATTTTGACACGCCCCCTTCCGCCCCCACAAAGGACCAAAATCTGTGGAATCCACAATTTTTAAGATAAATGAAAACCAAAAACGCACAATCATGAAAAATTACTATATCTACCAGATTACCGAATCTGGATCAGATCGGATCAATATTATGGCCAGAAGAAACAAATTAAATTTCAGTGGCTACGCAACGCCTTGCAAGCGCTGACTCATGCCCTCTCTCTCTCTTGCAAACACTTGTACGTCTCAAATACATATGTAGTTATACATGTCATGTAGAAATTAAGAAGCAGATATACAAAGCATATGTAAACAAAAATGGAAACATGTATAAAAATTCAAAAAAATTCATTTTTTTAATTTAAATTTTTTTGTCCCTTTGAGAACATATAATAAATTTCATAAATCGTAGGCTCGTAAGTGTATGTACATATGTATATACTGACTGAGTACCGGGTATAAGGTAGAGCCGCGGCCTTTGCCGCGACTCACAACGTTCCCTCTCGTTTTATTTTAAATATTATTTTTTGGCTGCTCCTGCAGATCTGCAACTCCCACCTTTCGACAGATAATTGGAAGGTGGCGAAGGTAGAGGAGGCATCTGTCCAGAGACGCCAGGTGATCTTCGTCATTCAGTGCGGCTACTCGAGATACGGGCGGTGTGGTGGACTACGGGTACGGGAAGATTACCGTGGTCCCCTATAAGTCCGATTCCAAGTGCAGATATCCAAAGGTCGATACCAGTCTGTCAAATTATAACAAAAAACTTAGGAAAGTAAAAGATGTCCTCTGGCGTAAGTTCTGCAGAGAACTCGTGAGAAACTCAAAAGCCACAAACCTGACTACAGCGCGTCCCCGTCTGTTGCCTGCAGGTTTACCCTGAGCGTATTAAGTCAGGAGAACATTTCCTGGGCAATCAAGAGCTTTAAGCCCTTCAAGTCTGCAGGAACAGATGACATCATTCCTGCCCAACTGATCCATGCTGGAAAAATAGCCATAATCTGGATTAAAAGTATTTACGAGGTAGTTTACTGCCACGAGCAAATTCCTGACACCTATCTTTAGACCAAGGCAGGCAAGTCATCGCTCACTGCCCCATCGCATGGGAGATTTCCCTCCCATTAGTCTCTCGTCATTTTTTCTGAAGATGATGGAACGAACGGTTTCTGGGGCGGCACATTATGGCGAGTATTTCAGTCAGTAAAAAACCTTCCAATTTGTAGATGGGTGCAATCAGAGTGGGGCACCGCTTCCATGGTCAGAGAGGCACACAGGGGCACACCCCGGGGTGGAGTCGACCTCCTGTGGAACCTGGTGGTCGACAACTTCATTAAGAGATTCAAGAGGAAGGGCCCAAAAATAACAGCTTATGCGATCGACATAAGCGTAATTTTTACGGGTGTATGTCCATTGTCTCTCAGCTCCACAATGTAGAACAATGAACAAACACTAAGACAGACCTCATCACACCACTGCACTTTATGCATCCAAGAGGATGCTTAGTAGCACAAGGGGACTGTCTCCCGCTCTGATGCATTGGATCAAGGTGGTGCGACCAACTCTTCTGTATGGAGTGCTAGTGTGGTGGAAAGCTGCTGAAAAGAAGACGTACCACAAGCTCATAGAACGAACCCAGCGACAGGCTCTGCTCTGTATCACAGGAGCGCTGAGGTCAACCCTAACTTAAGCACTCGAAACTATTCTCGGAATCGACCCCCTGGACATATACGCTATGCTGATTGCAGGTAAGGGAGCACAGCGCCTGATCGCATCGTGGAACATGTCTCCTTAAGGATACGGGCACAGTTCAATTGGCATGGACATGATTAGTGCTACTGACTACATGATCCCCCAAATGTGCCTTGAAGGAAAAGCAAACTTTTTCATGGACCCGAAGATTGGAAAGTGGGACGGGACCAGACTCAACACCTCAATATATATGTATACTGACGGCTTCAAGATGAATGAATGAAGTAGGACTCAATAAGCACGACCAAGTCAGTGCAGATCTGCACTTCACAGCCAACAGGGTATCGAAGAAAACGAAGCGGCGGACGTTCTGCATAAGGAAGGCGTCGGGCTGATAAACGAAAGATCCGAAAGCGTGCCAGTCTCCCTTAGAACGCTACACAGCGATCTGGAGAAGCAGGCCAAAAATAAAACAGACAGCAGGTAGAAGAACACCACCACCTGCAGAATCTCGAAAATCGTGTGCAAGTAACGCACCGATGCTGAAATCACTGGACGA
Organism: Drosophila affinis; assembly: GCA_037356375.1. Taxonomy (NCBI): domain Eukaryota; kingdom Metazoa; phylum Arthropoda; class Insecta; order Diptera; family Drosophilidae; genus Drosophila; species Drosophila affinis. The sequence goes on from JAZHFB010000003.1 coordinate 24,099,157, forward strand.
TGCCTCCAAGAGGTCCACAGGGAAACAGCTTGCCTTTGCCAAAAACACCTCGATTCCAAGGGAATTCAAAAATTCAGAAATACCCTCGTAAAGGTCCATACGAAATCCGGATAACTAAGGACCATTCTGGCCTATGAGAGTCCGCGTTGAGGGCTATCCGGGGTAACCTAACCTAACCTTTCGGGAATCCTGGCGAGACTTCCGCTATAACCAGAGAGGACAGATTGGCGTATGCTGAGTGATAACCTCTTTCTAGGTATCAATGCCACTTAGGGAGGATTTGCGGTCCATATTTATACTGATTCCTCTCCAATTGGAGAGGGCGCAGGTAGCGATGCGAACGACTACGCGTAGGCTTCATAAGCACGTCCACGTGGCATCAGAACAGACCTTTAATAGGTCCATGTGAGCTGGGGGAGATCCTCTCCAAACTACCACTTTAACCTAAGCTAACCTAACTTATAGGTTACAAAATATACAGTTAACCGATGTTGAGAAAATTTTTTTGAATTTTTTTTTACAGTTCAATATGTTAGAGATACTTTCTTGTAGCCCTCTCCCACATAATACATTTACGGGGGACGGTGGGATTTTTTTGACAAATGTGAAAGCTTGATTTCCAAGGGCCACCATCCATGGAAAACACAATTGACAAAAACAAACAACTTCATTTTTTTATTTTAAATATTATTTTTTGCCTGGTCCTGCAGATCTGCAACTTCCACCTTTCGACAGATAATTGGAAGGTGGCGAAGGTAGAGGAGGCATCTGTCCAGAGACGCCAGGTGATCTTCGTCATTCAGTGCGGCTACTCGAGATACGGGCGGTGTGGTGGACTACGGGTACGGGAAGATTACCGTGGTCCCCTATAAGTCCGATTCCAAGTGCAGATATCCAAAGGTCGATACCAGTCTGTCAAGTTATAACAAAAAACTTAGGAAAGTAAAAGATGTCCTCTGGCGTAAGTTCTGCAGTTCCACATCCGTGGAATAATAGCCATAATCTGGATTAAAAGTATTTACGAGGTAGTTTACTGCCACGAGCAAATTCCTTACACCTATCTTTAGACCAAGGCAGGCAAGTCATCGCTCACTGCCCCATCGCATGGGAGATTTCCCTCCCATTAGTCTCTCGTCATTTTTTCTGAAGATGATGGAACGAACGGTTTCTGGGGCGGCACATTATGGCGAGTATTTCAGTCAGTAAAAAACCTTCCAATTTGTAGATGGGTGCAATCAGAGTGGGGCACCGCTTCCATGGTCAGAGAGGCACACAGGGGCACACCCCGGGGTGGAGTCGACCTCCTGTGGAACCTGGTGGTCGACAACTTCATTAAGAGATTCAAGAGGAAGGGCCCCAAAATAACAGCTTATGCGATCGACATAAGCGTAATTTTTACGGGTGTATGTCCATTGTCTCTCAGCTCCACAATGTAGAACAATGAACAAACACTAAGACAGACCTCATCACACCACTGCACTTTATGCATCCAAGAGGATGCTTAGTAGCACAAGGGGACTGTCTCCCGCTCTGATGCATTGGATCAAGGTGGTGCGACCAACTCTTCTGTATGGAGTGCTAGTGTGGTGGAAAGCTGCTGAAAAGAAGACGTACCACAAGCTCATAGAACGAACCCAGCGACAGGCTCTGCTCTGTATCACAGGAGCGCTGAGGTCAACCCTAACTTAAGCACTCGAAACTATTCTCGGAATCGACCCCCTGGACATATACGCTATGCTGATTGCAGGTAAGGGAGCACAGCGCCTGATCGCATCGTGGAACATGTCTCCTTAAGGATACGGGCACAGTTCAATTGGCATGGACATGATTAGTGCTACTGACTACATGATCCCCCAAATGTGCCTTGAAGGAAAAGCAAACTTTTTCATGGACCCGAAGATTGGAAAGTGGGACGGGACCAGACTCAACACCTCAATATATATGTATACTGACGGCTTCAAGATGAATGAATGAAGTAGGACTCAATAAGCACGACCAAGTCAGTGCAGATCTGCACTTCCCAGCCAACAGGGTATCGAAGAAAACGAAGCGGCGGACGTTCTGCATAAGGAAGGCGTCGGGCTGATAAACGAAAGATCCGAAAGCGTGACAGTCTCCCTTAGAACGCTACACAGCGATCTGGAGAAGCAGGCCAAAAATAAAACAGACAGCAGGTAGAAGAACACCACCACCTGCAGAATCTCGAAAATCGTGTGCAAGGAACGCACCGATGCTGAAATCACTGGACGATGCCTCCAAGAGGTCCCCAGGGAAACAGCTTGCCTTTGCCAAAAACACCTCGATTCCAAGGGAATTCAAAAATTCAGAAATACCCTCGTAAAGGTCCATACGAAATCCGGATATCTAAGGACCATTCTGGCCTATGAGAGTCCGCGTTGAGGGCCATCCGGGGTAACCTAACGTAACCTTTCGGGAATCCTGGCGAGACTTTCGCTATAACCAGAGAGGACAGATTGGCGTATGCTGAGTGATAACCTCTTTCTAGGTATCAATGCCACTTAGGGAGGATTTGCGGTCCATATTTATACTGATTTCTCTCCAATTGGAGAGGGCGCAGATAGCGATGCGAACGACTACGCGTAGGCTTCATAAGCACGTCCACGTGGCATCAGAATGGACCTTTAATAGGTCCATGTGAGCTGGGGGAGATCCTCTCCAAACTACCACTTTAACCTAAGCTAACCTAACTTATAGGTTACAAAATATACAGTTAACCGATGTTGATAAAATTTTTTTGAATTTTTTTTTACAGTTCAATATGTTAGAGATACTTTCTTGTAGCCCTCTCCCACATAATACATTTACGGGGGACGGTGGGATTTTTTTGACAAATGTGAAAGCTTGATTTCCAAGGGCCACCATCCATGGAAAACACAATTGACAAAAACAAACAACTTCATTTTTTTATTTTAAATATTATTTTTTGCCTGGTCCTGCAGATCTGCAACTTCCACCTTTCGACAGATAATTGGAAGGTGGCGAAGGTAGAGGAGGCATCTGTCCAGAGACGCCAGGTGATCTTCGTCATTCAGTGCGGCTACTCGAGATACGGGCGGTGTGGTGGACTACGGGTACGGGAAGATTACCGTGGTCCCCTATAAGTCCGATTCCAAGTGCAGATATCCAAAGGTCGATACCAGTCTGTCAAGTTATAACAAAAAACTTAGGAAAGTAAAAGATGTCCTCTGGCGTAAGTTCTGCAGTTCCACATCCGTGGAATAATAGCCATAATCTGGATTAAAAGTATTTACGAGGTAGTTTACTGCCACGAGCAAATTCCTTACACCTATCTTTAGACCAAGGCAGGCAAGTCATCGCTCACTGCCCCATCGCATGGGAGATTTCCCTCCCATTAGTCTCTCGTCATTTTTTCTGAAGATGATGGAACGAACGGTTTCTGGGGCGGCACATTATGGCGAGTATTTCAGTCAGATCAGTCTGATCTCAGACTCTTAGCATGCCTATCGAAAGAATATATCCACCGAAACGGCCCTACATACGATCACATCCATCTTCAAAGTTTCTCTTAACTGCAAGGCGTACACCCTGATAGCTTTTCAAGTCATAGAAGGTGATCTTAATAACGTCCTCACGACAATCAGTACAGGAGAACTAACCGATTTGGGGGAAACATTCCCGGACGTTGAGCCTTATCGATCAGATGCTTTAATGCAGGACCGTTGAAGCATCACTGTGGACGTCAACGTCCACTAAATTTCTTAGCATGAGCACACTGTAAGGGGGAGTCCTTTCGCCCCTCCTATGGAACGTAGTGCTGAACGAACTGCTGCGGGAGATAGAGGAGGGTGGCACCCGCGTGGAAGCATACGCCAATGATGTTGCTGCAGCGTCTGGGAGATTTTCACAGACGCTATGTGAGTGTATGACAAATATTCTCAAGAAAATGTCAAAATGGATTGACAAATGCGACGCTTACTTCCCCCCAATCCAAAATTCCAAATCCAAATTCCAAGTATCTTGGCCTGGTCCTCGACAGAATGCTCAATTGGAAACTGAGGACAGGGTAAACAATACCACGATGGAGCCATTGGACTGAAATGGAAAATGGACCCATGCATAGTTCGGTGGCTTTACACAGCCATTATTCGTTCAATAATGCTCATGGAGTGGTGGTATGGTGGCTAGCTTTATATAAGAAAACTTGTCTTAATAAACTCATCCGTGTTCAACGCATGGCAGAGCTGTATATAAATGGCTGTTTTCACACTACTTCAGGTGAGGGAAACCAGGCTGTGGAAAACATCCGAGACTAGACTTTCGGGAGACTGGCGAAAATCCTTTAGCTGAACCCTTTACGAGGGTGGCGGCTAGGCAATGGGCACTGCATTATCCCGTAGGTACTCTTCCCCATCGCAATCCAAGGGAACCGACCGCTGACTGGAAGGAGCCTAACGTCTTTTTTACTGAAAACACTAGAAAAGCTGCAGGATCTACACATCAGAAACGAAGTGGGGGGACTGATGTCAACTAAGCAGCATGCCTACACCCTGGGAAAATCGGTGAAAACAGCACTACACTCGCTTGTAGCCACCGTCGAGAAAGCCCTCAACAACAAAAAATATGCACTAGGAGTATTTGTAGATATATCCGGAGTATTTAATAACGTCGCTACAGAAGCTATAATAGACTGCCTAGGAATAACCAGCACCCATCCAGCACCCAACCTCTGGATAAAAAACCTTCCAATTTGTAGATGGGTGCAATCAGAGTGGGGCAACGCTTCCATGGTCAGAGAGGCACACAGGGGCACACCCCGGGGTGGAGTCGACCTCCTGTGGAACCTGGTGGTCGACAACTTCATTAAGAGATTCAAGAGGAAGGGCCCCAAAATAACAGCTTATGCGATCGACATAAGCGTAATTTTTACGGGTGTATGTCCATTGTCTCTCAGCTCCACAATGTAGAACAATGAACAAACACTAAGACAGACCTCATCACACCACTGCACTTTATGCATCCAAGAGGATGCTTAGTAGCACAAGGGGACTGTCTCCCGCTCTGATGCATTGGATCAAGGTGGTGCGACCAACTCTTCTGTATGGAGTCCTAGTGTGGTGGAAAGCTGCTGAAAAGAAGACGTACCACAAGCTCATAGAACGAACCCAGCGACAGGCTCTGCTCTGTATCACAGGAGCGCTGAGGTCAACCCTAACTTAAGCACTCGAAACTATTCTCGGAATCGACCCCCTGAACATATACGCTATGCTGATTGCAGGTAAGGGAGCACAGCGCCTGATCGCATCGTGGAACATGTCTCCTTAAGGATACGGGCACAGTTCAATTGGCATGGACATGATTAGTGCTACTGACTACATGATCCCCCAAATGTGCCTTGAAGGAAAAGCAAACTTTTTCATGGACCCGAAGATTGGAAAGTGGGACGGGACCAGACTCAACACCTCAATATATATGTATACTGACGGCTTCAAGATGAATGAATGAAGTAGGACTCAATAAGCACGACCAAGTCAGTGCAGATCTGCACTTCACAGCCAACAGGGTATCGAAGAAAACGAAGCGGCGGACGTTCTGCATAAGGAAGGCGTCGGGCTGATAAACGAAAGATCCGAAAGCGTGACAGTCTCCCTTAGAACGCTACACAGCGATCTGGAGAAGCAGGCCAAAAATAAAACAGACAGCAGGTAGAAGAACACCACCACCTGCAGAATCTCGAAAATCGTGTGCAAGGAACGCACCGATGCTGAAATCACTGGACGATGCCTCCAAGAGGTCCCCAGGGAAACAGCTTGCCTTTGCCAAAAACACCTCGATTCCAAGGGAATTCAAAAATTCAGAAATACCCTCGTAAAGGTCCATACGAAATCCGGATATCTAAGGACCATTCTGGCCTATGAGAGTCCGCGTTGAGGGCCATCCGGGGTAACCTAACGTAACCTTTCGGGAATCCTGGCGAGACTTTCGCTATAACCAGAGAGGACAGATTGGCGTATGCTGAGTGATAACCTCTTTCTAGGTATCAATGCCACTTAGGGAGGATTTGCGGTCCATATTTATACTGATTTCTCTCCAATTGGAGAGGGCGCAGATAGCGATGCGAACGACTACGCGTAGGCTTCATAAGCACGTCCACGTGGCATCAGAATGGACCTTTAATAGGTCCATGTGAGCTGGGGGAGATCCTCTCCAAACTACCACTTTAACCTAAGCTAACCTAACTTATAGGTTACAAAATATACAGTTAACCGATGTTGATAACATTTTTTTGAATTTTTTTTTACAGTTCAATATGTTAGAGATACTTTCTTGTAGCCCTCTCCCACATAATACATTTACGGGGGACGGTGGGATTTTTTTGACAAATGTGAAAGCTTGATTTCCAAGGGCCACCATCCATGGAAAACACAATTGACAAAAACAAACAAAAAATTTGTCCCCTTAATTTTGTCAAAATTGAACAAAAAATATGGAAAATGTAATTTTTTTTCGACAGCAACAAATGATATTGCAAAAATTGATAATTTCGTTTGACATATAAATGAATTCGATGAGGAAGAATTTTATTGTTTTCGTCATAGTGTTCCAAATGTATTCCATTTCAATTTACTTCAGATATATGTACATATATTTTTGCGTTTGTGAACATCGGCTCTCCAGAAAGTTAAAACGATTTGAGAATATATCAAATTTCTTGTCGTGGAGAAAAATCACAAAAGCTCCATTACTGAGAATTGGGTTATGCTTAATTCAAGTGAGCAACCGGAACAGCGCAATCTGTATCTATCTTCAGATATATTTAAATCTGCAATTGCAAAACAATTGCAAAAAAAAATTGAGCACCTGCTATTGAAAAACCACCTGGCTCCTTGCTAGTTGCTGGAGAAAAGCAGTTTTTTTTGACAGTCATTGCCTACATATTCGCAGGGAATTAAATTTTTTCGTTGTTTTTTTTTCGTTTGAAAATCATCGGTTAAATATCGCATCAAAAAGTGCGGTTTAGGAACATTCAAAATGGATGGTGGAACTTACTGAGAACCTCGGAACAGCAAAACCTTATGGACCATCCATGAAATGGATGGTGAATGGTCGTCTGTGACAACAGGAAAAAGAAAACATGATTAATATATACCAAAACAAGTGAAATAAGTTCCCTTTTTATATGTCAATTATTATTATTATCATTTTATATGCCAATTGGCTAAGTAGAAAAAAGCATCGGGACAAACGTGAATTGAAAAGTGGGTTTAGTTTTTTGGCCTCGGTAGAATTTTTGCGGGAAATTCGCATAAGCATGGACGGACGGATATAATTTATTAGGTCGCAACGATTCTTTCTGGCTTTTACTTACATCTATTATTTTTAAGTATGGGTATAAAACTGCGCTCTATAGTGGATTAAATTTATATAAATCGTCACATTAATTACTCAATTATGATTATAACTAACTGATTATAACTACAACTCAAATTATTTTAAAGCGTAATACTTAGATATCAAAACACGTTTGCTAGCAAAACGTGCCATATAAAAATATTATTGGCCGAATGGGAATATTCTACGGTTAGGTTAGGTTAGGTTACAGCGGCTGCCCGACTCATCCCAGCACACTTAGGCCGTTTCCGGCCCGTTGTGATACCGCGGGGAAATCTACCCTTTCTCGCATTGTGAGACCTAAGGTCAACCGTTGTCCCAGCCTGCAGCTTTTATGAAGTTAGCTATCTTTCTGGGACATATGGTGGACATTACCGAAATGTCTGAAATGAAGGGCGAGCCCAAGTGCTGTAGCCTTCTTCTGCTGAGAGCTGGGCTAGAGCAGAACAGGTGTTCCACCGTTTCCTCCTCTTCCTCGTCTCTGCAGCTACGGCAAAAATCATTGTATGGGGCACCCAGTCTATTAGCATGGGTACCTATTAACCAGTGCCCCGTTTGGGAGCGTATGACTGCGCTGCACCTTCGTCTGCCGAGCTTGCATAGCTCAGAGGTGCGCTTCCTATCTATGGTCTACCTATCTATGGTGGCCGAGTTTGCGGAGATCGCATTAAGCGATTTGATTGCAGCTTGGCTATCACTATAGATATTTACGCGGGTTACCATGGCGGTAGTTTCCTGAAGGCAGTTTAGGGCTTCCTTGATTGCAATGACCTCCTGCTTATTTCGGTGCCTTCCCTAGGGATGACCGCTTATTCGCAGCTGGCCTACCTCCCCAGGTAGGTCATTCGCTATCCGCAACCTGCGACCCGTCCGGTGGCCTCAGCTAGGCCCCCTCCGAGCCATCTCACATGTTCGTCAGACCGGACTATTCTACGGTTACACTGTATAGAAATAATATCAGTTAAAAATTAAGATTTTGTATCAAAGCAAGCCGGAATTAATGGTTTTTTATGGTTTAGTTTTTTTTTAAACAAGGCAGCTGGAATTTCGTTTGATTTTATTTCAGTACTGCTTTTTTGTCCAAATATCTTAAGTATTTTACATCTGGTATTGGTCTTTGTAATTCTGGAAATCGGACAAATAAAGCTTTAAATCAAAAAATCTTTTCCAAATTGTAAAGTCAGAAAAAGTTATTTTGCGCCACAGCGGGAAAAAGTATATTTTGTCGACTAATGTAGTTACTGGTCGCTGTGGGGCTGGGGACGACAGTGCACATATACAGCACTGCAATATTGGCTTAATCCGTTTTTGCAAACAACTATAAATAAGGAATATATATTTATCATCTTTTTTAACCAGCGAAGAGATTCTTTTATTTGGAAGAAAGTTAATTTTTATTTATTTATAATTGTACCAATTTACTTAAAGAATTTTTGCTCTCTTCCAATACTTCTAAGATATATGCTGTACTCTCATCATCGTCTTGCTTTTCATCTTTAAATAAGCCATTTTCGTGCCCTGGCATTAGTGCACATAGAACATTTTCGGTAATGTTATAATCGGGACTTTCATAACCAGAATAAAGACGTTGTTTGCATTTACATTTATTTTCCTAAAATAAAAAGATCAAAATAAATCTCTATATTAAATCTGTCAAATATTTTTGGGTCGTCGTCACACGTTAATTCTTGAAATATAGCAGTCCATCGATTGTATTATGGGTTGACTAGAGACTAACCCACCTTTTTACCACACTGGCCTATCGCTCCCAGCTGGCTCTCGGGGAAGTCAGTGGCCGCGTCATTTGGAAGTGTTATCGTATTCTGACAAGTATTTTTGAAAAATACTGAAATTATTCGGAGTGTTGACGCGGTATCGGGGTATTTTTGTCGAATCAAACAATAAATTCAATTTAAAGTTGAGCGGCCAAACCATTCCTGAACATTTCAATTAAAATAAGCCTGATTGCAAACAAAACGAGAGGGAACGTTGTGAGCAGCGGCAAAGGCCGCGGCTCTACCTTATACCCGGTACTCAGTCAGTATATACATAAATACATATATGAGCTTACGATTTATGAAATTTATTATATGTTCTTAAAAGGGACGAAAATAATATTTAAATTAAAAAAATTAATTTTTTGGAATTTTTATACATGTTTCCATTTTTGTTTACATATGCTTTGTATATCTGCTTCTTAATTTCTACATGACATGTATAACTACATATGTATTTGAGACGTACAAGTGTTTGCAAGAGAGAGAGAGGGCATGAGTCAGCGCTTGCAAGGCGTTGCGTAGCCACTGAAATTTAATTTGTTTCTTCTGGCCATAATATTGATCCGATCTGATCCAGATTCGGTAATCTGGTAGATATGGTAATTTTTCATGATTCTGCGTTTTTGGTTTTCATTTATCTTAAAAATTGTGGATTCCACAGATTTTCGTCTTTTGTGGGGGCGGAAGGGGGCGTGGCAAAATTTTAAAACAAACTCGTGCTGGTTCGGTATCACAGGAGCTTGGATAGAAAGTTTGGTTGCTCTAGCTTTTATAGTCTCTGAGAACTAGGCGCTCATTTATACGAATAATCAAAGCAGATGGGGCCGCGTGTGAGAGATAGCGAGAGGGAATGATGACTTTCGGAATGGTTTTCTTAATTGTAGCTATAATAATGATCCGATCTCATCCAGATTCAACACTCTGATACAAATGGTCATTCTCTATGATTCTGTGTTTTTAGTATTCTTGTATCTTCAAAATTGTGTACGCCACAGACTTTCGTCCTTTGTGGGGGCGGAAGGGGGTGGGGCGAAATTTTTAAATTCATTTGGAGTAGTGCGATCACACAGGAGACTGGATACAAAACTTGGTTGCTCTAGCTTTAATAGTCTCTGAGATATAGGCGCAAATGAAGACGGACGGACGGACCAGCGGACGGACGGACAGACGGACAGACAGACATGGCTATATCGACTCGGCTATTGATGCTGATCAAGAATATATATACTTTATGGGGTCGGAAACGCTTCCTTCTGTGCGTTACACACAACCGTTACTCCCACAAATCTAATATACCCCTATACTCTTCGAGTACCGGGTATAAAATGGTAACACAAGTACTTGCAAGGGTCCAAAAAGATCTTTTGGGCTGCACTGATTATAGCTTTTAAGCCGCCACTTCAAAATGAAAGTACATAAACAGCACAAATTTTTTGTTCGGTGGAGCCAATGATAACTTCACTTACATCGGACTCCACCTTAGCAAGCTCCATAAACAATTTGGTGCTTGTAATGAAACTCAAAAATGCACAGTTTTTCACATTTAAAAATAAATTGCTCGTTATTTGAGTATTTTCTTTTAATTTCAACAAAAATGCGTGTGCTTTCTTCTTCTTATTCAATTGGTTTGTTTACGTTTGTAGGCCAAACGGCTGACAAAATGAAGTGGCCTAAGTGTAAACGCCTTGCATAATTTTTCCGCACCTTCGATAAAAATACAGTAGTGTAAAAGGCTATTAGCCGTAGGAAGCCTTATTAGGAAGGGTCTCTCCTACCATGAGCGCTGCTGGTCTTTATCTTTTGCGCCTTAATCCCACCTAAACATTGAACAACAAAATGGATTTTGATTAACAATACAGAAAATACTAAAAAAAAAACGAACAAGAAAAATATTTCCCATTTGGAATAAATGTAAATATTGGACCGGCATATATACGGTCAACGCAATAAGTGAAAATAAATTAATCTTAAGACTAAGAGCTCCTTTTATGAAGAAGGTTAATTAGTCTACGTGTTAAAGAACGTGTGGGGGAAGGGGGAAAGAGGTAAAATAACGATAGCTCGCATGCTTTTTATACCCGGTACTCGAAGAGTATAGGGGCATATTAGATTTGTGGTGATAACGGTTGTGTGCAACGCCCAGAAGGAAGTGTTTCCGACCCCATAAAGTATATATATTCTTGATCAGCATCATCAATTTCGTTCGATTCGTTCGAAACACAGCCGGTGTTTTTTGAATATACCAATATAAATAAACTTTAAATTACCTGCTTGCTTAGAGCTTTTCCTTAAACGCGAGTGCACGCCCTTTAATTGTTTTTTTAGACATAGTTTAATTATTTTCCTTTGCCGGTAGTCATTGTGTTTTGTTGTTTCTTTTTGTAAGTACACACAGAATCAAAATTTGCCGCTCTCACCTAGTTGATCTGCTTATTGCTTTATCACTCTCTCCCTATTACCCAAACTAACATAACTGTTCTTCCTCTCTCGCTCTCAATACGTTCTGTGTAGTAGCGCTCTATCTCTCTCTCAACTGTAACCGCTCTCCTCTCTTTCTTATTGAGCTTTTATCGTTTATCTGGCACACTGTTCTGATATCTATTTGTTTTGAAATTTTATTTTTTTATTTTATATATTTTATATTTTTTTCTTATAATGGAATATACTGTTGTCTGTGCAAAGAAAACCTGCAAGAAGCAGATCACCCATTACCAGCCGAGTATCCCCTGCTGGCTCTGCGATAGGTAAATGCGCCGGGTTCTCCGGTCTCGTGGGTGATGCCATCTCTAAAAGAAATGGCTTGCATTACAGCTGTGAGGCATGCCGTCCGGTTGAAAGGGAGATGGCAGCGTTTATGAGGCAGACCCGGAAGGGCCTTAGGGAGCTGACCGTGGGCTTCAAAGAACAGTACGATCGACTCCTAGCCATGGAGTCTCAGTGTAGTGGTTTCAAACTACTCACTGAGTCTCCTAGGCGCAAAAAGGTCACTCCGCGGGATCTGCATGTGCCAACTGCCCCTCGACCGGCCGATGCTGACAAGCTGACTCCGACCACCCCAATAGTGCAGCAGTTGATTTCGTTCGCCACTCCATAGGCAACGACAGCTGCTGGTGATGAAAATTCGGTAGCCGAATTTTTCGCATCGGAGAGCATGCAGCCAAGACCTTCTGTAGCGTCCGTGTCCGTAAAGTCAAACTCATTAGCTGTCCCCGCAATTCCGACCCCACCAGCGAATATATGCCCCGGACCACCGGGTATAACCATCACAGGTGATAGGCCTGTGGTGCCAAGATTGATGGGGATCCCACCAAAGAGGCAAGTTTTTGTCTCGCGGCTAGCCCATGATTCCACAATTAATGATGTGACGGCTTATATCCAAAGCCAAATAAAATCCGTTGATTTTGAGGTGGAAAAGTTTAACTTTTCTTATGCCTGGGAGATAGCTCCTTTTAAAATAAGTGTCACCCAAACTCACCTTAACACCATCTGTTCTGCCAAATTTTGGACGGAGCATTTGGTGGTGAAGGAGTTTAAGTCAAAGAAGAAGACTAGGCCCCCAATAACTCTGCCAACTAATCAGACCAGTGCTCAATCTTAGTGTCGCGTTTGCATCCGACGTTATTATGTTTACCGAGACCTGGTTAAAATTGGACATTCTTAGTTCCGAAGTTTTGGCAGGTCGGTACACAACTTATAGAAAAGATCGTTTGTCTCGACGTGCAGGAGGGGTTCTAATTGCTGTGGACTCAAACTTCACGTCGGAACTTTTCACAGTCCAGATCCAGCAGGAACTGGAATTTCTGTGTGTAAGATCATATGATAGTTCTTGGTGACTTCAACTTGCCAGGAGTTGTTTGGTCTTCGGCAAATGAGTCTAATAGCCTGGTACCCATGGCACGTCATGAGTTTGTTGATGCCTTGATTGATCTGTCTCTGTCTCAAGTTAACCATGTTAAAAATTCCTTGGGTCGATTTCTTGATCTGTGCTTTGTAACGGATCCGACCTTAGCGTTGTTAACTCGAGCCCCCCCGCTCTCTATACCTGAAGATGCCTACCATCCTTTTGAAGTGTCGCTCGACTTAGGACGAACTGTATTGGATCGCACTATGGTCCGAATGACCACTTTTGTTGGCCAAAACCTATTTTTTAAAAGTTAACAGAACACCTTAGTTTTTACCACTCTGCATTGGAAAAAGAATGACCTTTAAAGTTGCGTACCAGAAATTTCCATAGATGGCGCCCCATTCGATAAATCTGCTCTGCAACCCAACTGTTGTTATCGAAAAACTCATGCAGTGAAAAAGTGCAAATTTAATTACAATTTTAAATCTTTGATAAATTGGAAAAAAACCATTAACTGATCAAATTTTTGTTATGAATTTTAATCATAAGGTCTTATATTACGTGTTTTGTTATGTTAACCGTTTATAGTAATTGTGATAACTTCGTAATTGTAGCTTAAAGTGAGCCGTTCAAAATGACTTAAGTTGTAATGAAAACTCATTTTTGAAAAGGTATACAAAGTGAGTCCCACCTAGTCCCACCTTGAAACCTATTGTGTGTCGTAGATTAGTAAATCCTTTTTGAAATGTATATAGTAAAAAATGCCACATTTTGCCACATTTCTTGAAATTTGACTTAATAGATTATAACCTCAAATGTATCAAATTTGAATTTGAAAGCCTAATAATTTCCAGACGGTAAGCTGAAGCTACAAAGTGTTCAGGTCCGATTTATAGATGCTTTTATGTACTTTTCAGAATTGCACAATTGAATGCAACCAGATGTGAGATACTTGAGTTATGTTAAAAAAACAAGCACTACCTCTGAAAAAATCTAAAAAAATCATTAAAATAAAATTTCAGATTTCAAAAATTAAAAAAAAAATAAATATTATTCTTTAAAGATTTTAAAAGCTCCAATTCTATAAAAAATAGTTGTATTTGTTTTACAGCGGCAATAAAAAGTTCACTTTTGTGACTAGTGCCCTTTAAATATGCCTTAATAAAAAAAAGGCGGTGCCACACCCATATTTTTTTTGCAAATCCACTTCCTATTGATTAGATATATTCAAAAAAATAAACGAAATAAGAAAATATCACTCCGTTCGCGAGTTATTAATTTTGGCCAACAAAAGTGGTCATTCGGACCATAGTGGATCGGTCGGGTAGACTACCCCAATGTGTCCGCTGCTTCCGTAAAGCCGAATTTACGAAGCTTAATAACCTCATTAGGGATTTTGATTGGTCCGCTTTATATTTGTGCAGTGATGTTACGACAGGCACAAACATTTTCTATGATGCACTGGGCTCACTTTTTGTCTCTTGTGTCCCACTTTCCTGTCCGATTAGATCAAGAAAACCGCCTTGGTTTACCAAGGAGCTATCTCATCTAAAAAACTTAAAATCAAGACTTTGTACAAAATTTCATGAAGTTGGCTTTTCTTCTTCTCTCTCTCATTATGTAATAGCTCGGTCAAATTTTTCAGTTCTTAACGCTCAATGCTATCAGAATTACCAATCTCGATGCAGGATATGTTTTTCTAAGGACCCCAAACAGTTCTACAGCTTCGTAAACAGAAAGCGTAGAACGTCCGCACACCCATCCTCGCTATCCTTCCTTAATACTTCGGCAGATAATGATCAGGCAATTGCCGATCTTTTTGCCCGTTTTTTCCAAACTACTTATTCGCAGGACGTTTACTCTGGTCAGCCGTATCCATACGGTTTACCGAGGTCGAACAGCATTTTCAGTCCTTTGCTAAATGAAAGCTCATTGCTTCATGATCTACGAACAGTAAAGCCGGTGTTTTCACCGGGTCCGGACGGAGTTCCCGGCTGTGTACTCAGGTACTGTGGCGAATCTCTGTGTGGCCGTTGCTTAAACTATTCAACCTATCAATAAATTCTTCATGCTTTCCCCCGATATGGAAGGAGTCCTTTATAATTCCTCTCCATAAGAAAGGTAGCAAGTCTGACGTAATGAAATATAGAGGTATATCTATGCTATCCGCTATTCCTAAAGTGTTTGAGAAAATTTTAACTCCGCACCTGCAGCACCTATGCAGATCACTTATATCTCCATCACAACATGGATTTATGAGGCGGAGATCAACCACTACAAATTTATTGGAGTTTACCTCCTTTATAATAAAAGGCTTTCAAGGTAATCTACAGACGGATGTTGTTTACACCGATTTTAGTAAAGCGTTCGATTCTGTAAATCATTCCTTCCTAGCACAAAAGCTCAACCTTAGCGGCTGCGCCCCTCGGTCGGTTGGGCGGGAAGTAGGCTGCTTTTTTGCCTGGGATCCGCGCGTAACAGCGGCTGGTGTCGCTTGGGCAACTTGATGGTGCAGTCACTGCACATCAACGTCCTAAAGTAAAAAAATAGCCGAGTCGATATAGCCATGTCTGTCTGTCTGTCCGTCTTTCGTCTGTCCGTCTTCATTTGCGCCTAGATCTCAGAGACTCTAAAAGCTAGTGCAACCAAATTATGTATCCAGTCTCCTCTGTGATCACATTACTCCAAATGTGTTGCAGAATTTCGCCCCGCCCCTTTTCGCCCCCACAAGAGACGAAAGTCTGTGGCGTACACAACTTTGAAGAGACGAGAAAACTAAAAACGCAGAATCATAGAGAATTATCATTTCTATCAAAGTGTTGAATCTGTATGTATATACTGAAGTGAAGCGTTTACACTTAGGCCGCATCATTTCCGCATCATTTTGTCAGCAGTTCAGCCTACAAACGTAAAAAAACCGATTTATTTTGAAAAAATAATCCGATACCGCGTCGAAACTCCGAATAATTTCAGTATTTTGTAAGACTACTTGTCAGAATAGGTAACACTTGCAAATTATGCGGAGCATATTCCAACATGCGATCCACATGTTTGTCTTCTTCTATCCACAGGGTTCTTATGGGCATCACTGTCGCATGTTCTATTTAACGGATAAATCCAATAATGCGCCCTTGTGTAAAAAGGGTATTATATGCTTCCTTTTTCTTTGCCAGCTTCGAGTTTGCGTCTAGCTGGTATAACCAGGAGAATGTAGATAATATTCCGGAAATTTGTTATATTAAGTCCCTTGACATAACTGATGAAAACATTTCTGAAGTTATAGCTTACTTTGATGATTCCACTAAGTCTGACATTGATGGAATATCTTCGTTCTTTCTCAAGAAATGCTATTTCAGTCTTCCTCAACCTCTTATAATTCTTTTCTCTTCTTCCTTGTCTCAGGGTAAATTTATAGCTATATGGAAAATTGCTAAAATTCTACTAGTTCATAAGTGCTGAAGTAAGTCTGAGGTTTCGAATTACAGGACTATTGCTAAAATAAGCAATATCGCAAAGCTGTTTAGTAGTTAAGAAATGATAATTTCTAATGAGTTCTTATATTGACCTAAATCAGCATGGGTTCATGCCTTGTCGTTCTACTACCTCAAACCTAGCTATTTTCGTGAGTCATTGCATAGAAGCCTTTGAGGTCCATTGGCGAGTGGACTCAGTTTATACGGATTTCACTAAGGCTTTTGACAAGGTTTATCACTCTGTCTTATATGCTAAACTTTCACTCCTCATTTTTGAATTGAACTTCATCATATTTGCAGAAACTATCATATTGAAGTCAATATGGCGAGGTAGTGCAAGGTAGTTCTCTTGGCCCTTTGTTGTTCGTTATTTTCATAAATGATATATCTTCCTGTATTCAATTTGCCAAATATCTTCTTTATGCAGATGACCTTAACATCCACATGCCGGTGAATTCCATTACTGACAGCTATTTGTTACAGTCTGACCTGAATAAGTCGGTGATTGGTTTATGCTGAACAACTTGGCTTTTAATCTAAAGAAATGTCATGTTATTAATAGTCTTACTCTCTTCACTGAACGAGATTATGAATCTGGGGATGCTTTTTGATTATAAATTCCTATTTATTAATCACTTAAATTATATTCTGCCGAAGGCGTATGTAATGTTCGGATTTGTCAAGCGAAATACCGTTACTGTTTAGGGACCCGTACTCAAGACTGTCAGTGTATTCCGCATTTGTGCGCTCAAGGTTGGAGTACGCTTCCTTTATTTGGAATCCGTCAGGCACTGTGCATGTCAATAGAATTGAGCGGCATCAGAAAAAATTCTTAAATTTTTCATTGCAGCCGCTACATTTTTCGGATCCAATTCCTTCTTACTCCAGGCAGTGTTGCTTACTGCATGCCTGCACGCTTGAAGATAGGCGCTCGATAGCAGCACTGCTGTTCCTTAATGATTTAATAAATGGTAGTATTGATAGCCCATTCCTAATGAGTGTGATCGACTTTAACGTTCCAGATCGTTTTTCTATTCTTCTTTGTGCTTGCACGCTGCAGCTGTCGGTACTGCTGCTGCTTGCCGAATATGGCTGAGTCCAATGACTTGTCGGAAAACAGGGTGTCTTTTTACAAATGGAAGGCACAGTCAATATACGACAAAAAAATGAAAGCAGTGAAGATGCGCTAAATGTTCATTTAAAATATTTGGAAAAAATGTCTGATTTATTTAATGCGACTCATTCCAATTTAGAAGAACTCGAAATAAGCGAAATTGGCAGCGACTTAATCAACAAATTTGATGTCTTGGTTATGGAAATCAAAGTTTGTATTCGCTCTGGTCTGACGAGCATGTGAGATGGCTCGGAGGGGGCCTAGCTGAGGCCACCGGACGGGTCGCAGGTTGCGGATAGCGAACGACCGACATTTGGAGGTAGGCCAGCTGCGAATAAACGGTCATCCCTAGGGAAAGCACCGAAATAAGCAGTCCCGGACAGTCAGCGGGTGTTCGCGAAGTAGCAACACTGACGATGCGCATGTGGTGCCGCCTCGTTTAAGTAGCTCACACAACCCCCACCCCTACACATTACCTACCCACATCCCAACCCCCACAATTATATCACACCGGGCCGGACTAAGTGTGTTATTCGACCCGTGCCGAGAGTCAGCCTGGCTGGGGGCCCGGTATAAAAACTAGCCCAATTGTTAACGGAGAGCTCAGGGACCTGGCAGCCCCCTCTTCTAATGATGCCTTATCCGGACAACGTGAATCTCTGCCCGGACGGACCGCCCCTTTCTTTGCAAATCATGGGATTTATTATGGAGAACAATTTAAATAAAACAAAAAACAAAAATGAGTCTGGCGCTCCCCAACTGCCAACTGGGAGCAATCCCATACAGAGAAAGGCATCGACCCAAAGGCCTGGCCTGACCCACGAGATAGCTGGTAAAACCAGCGCGGTGGAAGACGCTAGGGCGAACCTGAAGGTCCCAACCCAGTTCTGGGGTAAGTGGCAAATCGTCGACCAAAGCCGATACCTTGGTAGAGTGGCTCTGCAACCCAGCGGCGGCTCTGCCTGCTGGTAAGGCTGCGGGGAGCGAGTTGCCATCGACTAGCGCCCAAGCCACAGCTTTCACGTATGCCGAGAGGAGGACTGTTGGTAACATACTCCATCGGCAAAATGCGAGCACGATGTCCAGCCCGACCAACCAGTGACTGAAAAAGGTCAAATGGGCATCAAAGGTGCTGCCCAACTTCGGCAAAGAGGCACCGAAGAGGGTTGCCCCGACGAAGACGACAGCCCCGCAACCGAAAAGGCAGCACTCACAGGAGACTCCTGGACTCCTGAACGTGTCGTTCGCGCAGATCGCCAAGGAGAGGACGCTGATCGGCGTCCTGGATAAAGGCTGCGTGGACTCCAAGATCCCCAGGAACCAGTGGAAGTGGGTGGAAGCGGCACTGGCCGACCGCTGCTTCGTACTGGACAAGCAACCCGGCCCCCCTCCAGTCTCTAAAGACATGGGGTGGTACCAGGGTTGCATCAAGATCATAGCCTGCGAAGACGAGCGCTCCGTCCAGCTCTATAAAGCAGCGGTAGCGCAAGTCGGAGAGGTATACCCAGGGGCGAAGCTCGTCGCAGTCGACTGGAGCGAGGTGCCCAGTAGGCCTAGAGTGAGAGTTTGGGTGCCCGTTACCATAAAGGAGCCGGAGCGCATATTAAAAATGTTGCAGCGGTGCAACCCGGAGCTACCCACCTCCTTTTGGAGGGTAGTAAAGGTTGAGGCGGCTCAAGGCCCGATGCACCAGGCGGTGCTCGTCCTCAAAAAGGAGTCTCTAGCTCCAATTGAGGCCAAAAAAGGAGAACTAAACTTTGGCTTCGAGCATCAAGGTGTACAAGTTGGATACAGCGGCCGAGGCACGTCCTGTCGACAGCCCAGTCGAGCAGGACGTTGCCTCGGAGATCGAAGCACCCGATGACGACCGAGAGCCAGCCCATGACGGCTACTCCTCCGACACGGCTCTAGTGCGCGAATTCGAGTTGATGTGTCGCGATGATACCATCGAGGACGACTCGGACGCCGACAACACAGTGGTGGAGAACTCTGTCGATGTCTCTAAGACTCTTACAGATAAATCTCCACCACTGTAAAGCAGCATCCGCTGCCCTTATACTCCACTTGGAAGCGAGCGGAGCAGATGTAGTCCTGATCCAAGAGCCTTGGGTAGTAGGAGACAAGGTCTGTGGATTAGCTACGAAGGTGCATAAGCTTATTGTAGCTCAGAAAGAGGGTAAAATCCGTACCTGCATTCTTGCAAGGAAGCACTTAAATATCTTTCTGCTCCACAACTGTAGCAATGGTGACAACACAGCGACAAGCCTTGAACTACAAGGTTCTCAAATAAGGCTGATGTCGTCCTACATGGCTCATGAGGAAAGCGATCCTCCCGGTGACCTAGTTCGCAAGCTCACCAGACATAGCGAAAGGTCGGATATAGGCCTTGTAATAGGCTGTGACGCTAACGCCCACCACACCCAATGGGGGAGTTCGGACACAAATGTAAGGGCTGAGTCAATATAAACTCTAATCTTCTTATCTGCAATCGGGGCAATCATCCTACGTTTATAATTAAGAATAGACAAGAGGTAATTGATCTAACATTAGTGTCTCACAAACTGTCAGACATAGTTAAAGACTGAAAAGTTCTAGGGAACCATTCCTTTTCAGACCACAGGTACATCGAGACTTCATTATCTCTCGAGAGCCCAAAAGCCACTGTCTTTGTTAACCCTAGGAAAGCCAACTGGAAAAAATATGTCACAGAAATGGAGGGACTACTTCCCTCCAAGGCACCAATTTGGGGGGCTGTAAAGTACGCGGACGACGTGGCAATTATCTTTTCGTGAAAATACCCTCAAACACTCTGCGACTTAATGACCGCAAAGCTCGCGAGACTGTCAGGATGGACAGAATTGCGAGGTCTTGGCGTTAATCCCTCAAAGACGGAACTTATGCTATTCACAAATAAACACAAGATTCCGTCTCTGAACCCCCCCATGTTAAATGGATGCAAACTCTCCTTTAGCGACAGTGCCAGTTACTTAGGGTTGGTAATTGATAGGAAGCTAAATTGGAACCTGAACATAAAAAACAGAGCGAAGAAGGCCACAATAGCCCTCTACACTTGCAAAAAAGCTATTGGCTTGAAATAGGGCATGAACCCAAATATAGTCCAATGGATATATCTAGCGGTAGTTAGACCAATAATACTTAATGGAGTTACAGTGTGGTGGCCGGCCATATTAAAAAGGACGATCACCAGACAACTTGACAAAGTTCAGCGAAAAGCCGCCCTTTGCATCAGCGGAGCTCTTCGCACCACTCCAAACATTAAGCACTCCTTTAGACTTCCTGATCAGCATCTTCCAAGCGGAGGTCATTGCAATCAAGGATGCCTAAACTGCCTTCAGGAAACTACCGCCATGGTAACCTGCGTAAATATCTATAGTGATAGCCAAGCTGCAATCAAATCGCTAAATGCGATCTCCACAAACTCGGCCACCGTTGCAGATTGCCGCAAATCTCTTCACGAGATGGCTCTGCAATTTGCTATCAGCCTCATATGGGTCCCGGGCTACCGGGACATCGAAGGCAACTGTATTGCAGACGAGCTGGCCAGACATGGCACTACAATCCCCCTTCTCCACATGTAGGCTAATAATAAAAGAGCAATATAGGCAACTAATAGACAACAACTGGCAATCAGCTCCACGTTGTCGAATAACTCGGCAAACATGGCCAACCATAGACAGGAAGCGCACCTCTGAGCTATGCAAGCTCGGCAGACGAAGGTGTAGCGCAGTCATAAGCTCCCTAACGGGACACTGGCTAATAAGTACCCACGCTAATAGACTGGGCGCCCCATTCAATGACTTTTGCCGTAGCTGCAGAGACGAGGAAGAGGAGGAAACGGTGGAACATTTGTTCTGCTCTTGCCCAGCTCTCAGTAGCAGAAGGCTACAGCACTTGGGCTCCTTCTTCATAGCAGATTTTTTCGGCAATGTCCACCATATATCCCAGAAAGATAGCTAGCTAAGAGCTGCAGGCTAGGACAACTGTTGACCTTAGGTCTCACAATGCGAGAAGGGGTAGATTCCCTGCGGTATCACAACGGGCCGGAAACGGCCTAGGTGTGCTGGGCTCCCAGTGATTCTGAGCCGCTGTAACCTAACCTAACCTAACCTAACCTATTCGCTCAAGACTCCGCAGTGCTATTGGGAACATGCCGCATAACTCAACGATACATCCTGAGTTTAATGTTACTGCCTCCGGAAATGTTCGGCCACGATATCATATTTCTGATATAAAACTTCCGACTTTCCGTTGAGGCTATACTGAGTGGGCAAACTTCTTCACTATGTTTAACAGAATTATAGGTCAAGGAATGAGAAGTTTCAGTTCCTGCGATCATGTTTGGATGGACCTGCACTGGAAGCTGTTCGCTCTTTGGAAATAACGGAGGGCAATTATGATATCGCGTTGGATATTTTAAGCAATAGTTTCAATAACAAACGTTTAATCTTTCAGGGCAAAACATTAACAGCAGCACTCGGCTTGGAAACCTTTTGCCTTATTTGCGCCTTTTTTACGCTTTAAAGAGTCAAGGTAGAGTATGCTTCAACTGTTTGAAGAAGAGACATCGTAACAACTCCTGCAGTTTAGTCAATTTGGTCATTCGATCCAGGACTTCAGATTACTGCACGAGTCTTACAGCTCTTGTTACTCCACGCATCACAGGAAACCAGCCCGCTTCTTCCCGCGACTCACTTAAACAATGCAAGTTCTTTCTTCCTCATCACTGCGTAGTAATAGAGGACAAAACCACCACAAAACTCCGAGTAGTTTTCGACGGATCCGCGTGTACATCTACAGGATATTCCCTAAACGATATATTGATGTCGGGCCCAACTATTAGGCCGAAGTTAGTAACGACTCTTCTCCGATCTCGTACCTTTTCCGTAGCCTTGACTAGTGACATTTGTAAAATGTATAGATGTAAAATGGATCTAATGTTGTGATGCAGGATTTTAACGTGGATGATTTTCTAACGGGGGGAGACACTTCAAATGAGGTTCTTGAAATAGTTCGCCAGGTGTCAGGACTCTTAGCCAAAGAGAAGTTCAAGATCAAGAAATGGTGTTCCAACGATGCATCTTTACTTAATCAAATACCCAGTGAAGATAGGGACACATTTGTAAAATTCACTGATGGCAGCGATGTAACCATTTGGCATGGAATCCCACTTCGGATGAACTATTGTTTGCTTTTTGCACCAATCAAGTACCTTCGAAACCAACTAAACGAGTTGCATGAGTGCATGAGTGCATATGGAGCATGCATTTATACTGTTTCGAAAGGCGTCAATGGAGTAAAAGCAAATCTTCTGTGTTCCAGATCTCGTGTAGCGCCACTGAAGACTAGTACTATACCCAAGTTGAAATTATGCGGTGCAGCGCTGCTCTCTCAGCTTATGCATGAAGTGGCCGCTAGCGAGAATCGTCGAACTCATCCTAGGAGCTGATGGAGTATCTCGCGTCGCCTTGATCAGGATTCGGCTACAGGTGTTAGCCGAAAAGCACTTGCCAAACTGTGTCTCTTGCCTCTACGGGATGAAGTGAAAGGCTTGGATCCTTCCACGGGGGAAGTATGTTCGGGCGAGGCCCGAGTGTAATTCTCTTGTTTTGTACTCTTACTCGTATTGTAATTTCTATACTCTCACTGTTCCACTATCTTGTTCTCTCTCAGCATCATGCTCTCACTTATCATCTATTATCTATGCTTCTTAGCTTTCGTTTTCTCATCTATGCGTTCCTCACAGCGTAGATAAGCGGACGGAAGTTGCGTCTGCTAAAATCAGTTACTAGTAACCGCTTGATATAGTTGGCGCACAGACATTTTGTACCTATTGTAGCTATTATTTGGCACGAGACTTGCTCGCTTGGCCACCCTCACTATAAAATCACATACAATAAATTATAACGTTTTGAGTTCAAACTTTTGAAAAATTCTTAATATTTAGTCAACGAAAAAGCTTGTTGTCTCAACAAGGCGTGTGGTGCCAAAACAACTGGTGGCTCCCAGCAAAGTGGCAAGTTTTTGTTCTCGTCTAGCCCCAGATCTCATGTCTAATGATAGAACATATTTTAAGCAATCAAACATAAAAACTGTGGTCCGAAAAGCGGAAATGCTTAATTTCTCTTATTCCAAGGAGATCAACCTTATTAAAAATCAGGCCTAGGCCTCATCCTTATCTTCCCGATCTACTTTTACCGATATAAAGAACTAACTTTCAAACTTTTGCTTTCTGATCGGTGCACAACGTTTTAAAATGACTGTCCATTCATCTTGACGTCGAGGTGGGTTTCTGATTGCACTGCTCGACAAAATTCTACTTTTTGTTTCCGCTGTCACCCAGAATTACTTCTTGTGATAGATGGGGAGATTTGATTTTTTAAAGAATTATAGTTTTTTTCCAGGTTTAGTTTTTTTTTAAAGAATTTTTTAAAAATTTGGTTTTTTTTTCATAGGTAGTGCTTCTATTTTTCACATAACTTAAGTTTCCTACAACTGGTAGTATTGCAGTTTTTAAAAGCTGACAAATGCAGCTATAAATTCAACCCAGACACTTTGTAGCTACAACTGGAAGATATAAAGCTTTCAAACGTTATCACCACAAAGCTTTCAGACAACCATCCCGAGAATTAGCTTGCGCACGAACATTACCCCACTACATATTCTGCGATGGTGTAACGAAGGTAGGTCAATAAGTTTTAGCCTAGATCGGTAAGGTGGCAGTTTCCTACCAGAGTCCCAGCTTAAATTACGAAGAGCGAAAACTAAAAATTGTTTTTGAACTGATTCGACAAATAATACTCCAAGATCATTTGAACTCGAAATTCGATCCAATACATGATTACGAAGAGAAAAAGATAGAAAATTTGGAGCACGACGGTAGAATGTCATATGCTTGCATTTCGAGAGGTTCAAAAATAGAAGATTACTTGAACACCACAATAGCAATTCATTTAGGTTCAGCTGAAGAAGTGTGTGCAAGTACCAGTCGGAGTAGGGCAGACAGATTTTAACGTCATCCGCATACATTAATGTATGTGAGAATGTTATAACTTGGGGTAGGTCGTTCACAAATAAAATGAAGAGGAGCGGACCCAAATGACTACCTTGTGGCACACCAGATGTAACATTTACGATCTCTGATAAAACATTAGTAAATAAGACCCGTTGTGTACGATTAGAAAGATACGACGAAATCCAACTTAGAAGATTACTAGGGAAATCTAATAAGGACAGCTTCTGAATTAATAGAGTATAGTTAACCGAATCAAATACCTTGCTAAAATCCGTAAAAATAACGTCAGTTTGCAGGCCGTTCTAAAATCCACGGTTGATTATGGAGGAAAACTCGAGCAGATTGGTAGTTGTTGACCGATTTTTAAAAATACCATGTTGTGAAGGGGACATCAAGATAGAAAAAAGATTGCCGGGTAACCAGTAACTCAGGGAACTAAGGAATGGTGGAGAGCTTTGTAATACCTCGCTTATTTTCTATGTTGGATCTGGACTTGGCACTTCATCAGGACCCGTAGAAAATGAAACTTTCAACGACTTCAAGCCTTCAAGAAAAGGGACAAATTAAATTTTGGGCAAAAAATAATATTTAAAAAAGAATAGGTATGCTTTTTACATCTGCTTCTACATTTCATAATGTACATATTCGAGACGTACAAGTGTGTATGAGAGAGAGAGAGAGAGAGAGAGAGAGAGAGAGAGAGAGAGAGAGAGAGAGGGAATAAGTCAGCGCTTGGTAGGCGTTGCTTAGCCACTGAAATTATTTAATTTTAATTGTTCCTTCTTAATTTGTTCCTTCTGATCATAACAATGATTCGACCTGATCCAGATTCGGCTGCTAGGCACGGTCATTTCCCATGATTCTGCGTTTTTCGCTTTCTCGTACCTTAAAAATTGGGGATTCCACATATTTTCGTCCTTTGTGGGGGCAGAAGGGGGCGTGTCAAAATTTTGAAATACACTTGTATTGAAGTGATATCACAGGAGCTTGGATAGAAAGTTTGTTTTCTTTAGCTCTTATAGTCTCTGAGATCTTGGCGTTCATTTGGACGAATAGGCAAAGCAGATGGGGTCGCGTGTGAGAGAGAGCGAGAGGGAATGATGACCTTCGAAATGGTTTTCTTCATTCTAGCTATAATAATGATCCGATCTGATCCAGGTTTACCTCTCTGATAGAAATGGTCTTTGTCTCGAAGTGCAGAAGGGGTTGTAATTAGAAGCTGTGGACTCAAACTAGTCCAAACTTAGATTCAGAAGAAACTGGAAATCTTGTGTGTAAAAATGATTCTTCCCGCTTTCTCAGTTTTCACAACTTGCTCGTATATTCCATCTACTTCGGATAAAATACCACAAAAATTATGAACTTTCAATTTGAAAGCTTAATTTCTTCCAGACGTTAAGTTGCAGCTACAAAGTGTTTGAGTCGGATTTATAGCTGCATTTATCAGTTTTTTTTAACTGCAAAGTTCAATACAACCAGTTGTAGGAAATTTAAGTTATGTGAAAAATAGAAGCACTACCTATGACAAAAAATACCACATTTTTTAAAAATTCTTTAAAAAATTCTTTTAAAAATTTTCAATATCCAAATCTATCAGAAAATGTCATTTTTGGCGACAGCGGAAAAGTCGTGTCGACTAGTGCTATTAATATAGCAACTATGAAGAAAACCATTTCGAAAGTCATCATTCCCTCTCGCTCTCTGTCACGCGCGACCCTGTCTACTTTGCCTATTCGTTCAACCATACTCAAACATTTTGACCCGCCTTCCTTCTTCCCATATACTGGAATATTTCGCTATTTTTCTCTCGATCCGTCGCACTCTTGCTTGCAGTAGACCACGGGAAATTCGCTCTCTTCCCCTTGAAAAGTCTGGATATCGTTGCGCTCGCATTAGGGCACGGGCAATTTGGCCCAACAGTCTTTGCAGAGTCTGGCCCTACTGACTCCTACTGACCCCTCTTCAACTGACACTGGCCCTGCTTTCGTCGTGTGCAATTGTCATACCTAACTCATACCATTTCACTATTCCTTCCTCTATCACATTGCATATATGTATATCCAACAATAAACTGTATCAACTTTAATTCTCGTCGCCTCTAATATTATCGCAAACTACGCTGCCGAAAAAGCTCTGAAGCTCCACAAACTAACTGAGCACATTTTTAACTGCAACGAGAGGGAACGTTGTGAGCCGCGGCAAAGGCCGCGGCTCTACCTTATACCCGGTACTCAGTCAGTATATACATACATACACTTATGAGCCTACGACTTATGAAATTTATTATATGTTCTCAAAAGGGACAAAAATAATATTTAAATTAAAAAAATTAATTTTTTGGAATTTTTATACATGTTTCCATTTTTGTTTACATATGCTTTGTATATCTGCTTCTTAATTTCTACATGACATGTATAACTACATATGTATTTGAGACGTACAAGTGTTTGCAAGAGCGAGAGAGGGCATGAGTCAGCGCTTGCAAGGCGTTGCGTAGCCACTGAAATTTAATTTGTTTCTTCTGGCCATAATATTGATCCGATCTGATCCAGATTCGGTAATCTGGTAGATATAGTAATTTTTCATGATTCTGCGTTTTTGGTTTTCATTTATCTTAAAAATTGTGGATTCCACAGATTTTCGTCTTTTGTGGGGGCGGAAGGGGGCGTGGCAAAATTTTAAAACAAACTTGTGCTGGTTCGGTATCACAGGAGCTTGGATAGAAAGTTTGGTTGCTCTAGCTTTTATAGTCTCTGAGAACTAGGCGCTCATATATACGAATAAGCAAAGCAGATGGGGTCGCGTGTGAGAGAGAGCGAGAGGGAATGATGACTTTCGAAGTGGTTTTCTTCATTGTAGCTATAATAATGACCCGATCTGTTCCAGATTCAACACTCTGATAGAAATGGACATTTTCTATTATTCTGCGTTTTTACTTTTCTTGTATCTTCAAAATTGTGTGCGCCACAGACTTTCGTTCTTTGTGTGGGCGGAAAGGGGCGGGGCGAAATTTTTCAACACATTTGGAGTAGTGTGATCACACAGGAGACTGGATACAAAACTTGGTTGCTCTAGCTTTAATAGTCTCTGAGATATAGGCGCAAATGAAGACGGACGGACAGACGGACGGACGGACGGACGGACAGACGGACGGACAGACAGACATGGCTATATCGACTCGGCTATTGATGCTGATCAAGAATATATATACTTTATGGGGTCGGAAACGCTTCCTTCTGTGCGTTACACACAACTGTTATCCCCACAAATCTAATATACCCCTATACTCTTCGAGCACCGGGTATAAAAATCGCTGATCACCGTAGTCGGCCACACGTCTCGAGTCCTAACAGCTAATAAATCTAACAGCTAACAAATCTTTAGCAGAAGTGCCATTAGGTGTTAGCAATTAGCTAGAAGGAAAATCTGGTCAGTGTATTATCGTGTGTTCTACTGAATGTCTAAAAGAAAAAAAAATATTGAATGAAGCTGTAAATGAAAATTTAAGTACGATTTCGTAGTTTTTGGGTTTCCAGGGGAAAACACAGAACAGGAGCAGGACGAAATATTCCTAAAATTTAAGCAAAACAATGAGGACGTTGCAAAGAGCTTTACTTGTGGCAATAGAGTGGCAGTGGCGGCTGCTTGGAAAGAGCTTACGAAGGAGCTAAATGCCTCTCCGCCGCCATGCAAGCTGGAAGAAAAATGGCGTAGAGTTTGTGATATACCACCACACAACACAGATAGTTTAATTACGTTCACATTCATATACAGGTCCTGAAGACTTGGAAGCAAACAATAAAGAAGAACTTAGTTCAATACAAAAGAGCAACCCGGACAGCGAGAGGCGGCCCATACAAGTAGGAGGCATTGAGGACGTGCAGGCAGTCTTCATCCAGCTGAAGCATGCCGTATAAGGAGCCAAAGCGTTTCACCTTGAGGAGTATTATTCCATAAAGTGGCCACTTGATGATGTCGCTGCTCAAGATGGTATTTGTAAGCGTTTCAAACTTGAATATCTTTAAATCGCAGTGAAAAAAGTAAGCTGGATACCGAAGAGGACAGTGTGGATAGTCAGCAGAGCTGGAAGCACTGTGGCTATTGCACCAAAAAGGGAACGTCCTCACTAGCATCTCTATTTGAGACCGAGAATACTGCCATGAAGGAAATAGCCGGGGAGATTCTGGCATTTAATGCCACCGCCAAGTCTGAAACTGAATCAATGTCACCCAATGGGTGACCGGATGTTTATGCAAATGGAAAGAGGGAAGAGGAGTTTAAAAAAACAACGCATTATTACAACAAATATGAGAATCTAAGAAATATAATTAGTTTAATTAATTTAACATTTTAATAACAGTATTATCAATTTGATATTAAATTTCATCGTATGTTTATGCTATTGGCAATTTTATCGCGAAAACTAGCTTTGCTAACGGTCGGAATAGAAATTGGGTTCCTATTTTCTTTAAAATTTCTATTGCTATTGTTATTTACATCATTTGTTAAATCATGACCAAAATCTGCATTATTGTGTTCGCAGCATATGTTTTGCAGTGCGCAGCATATATTTATGATTCTTGTGATTTTTAGAGTGTGGTATAAATGGAAGTCTTGAAGCCACCTAAGCCGATTCTTTGGCACACCAATTGCCCGTTCCGAGCAGACGCATGCTGAAAATTAAAGCTGTGCTGAATTGTACCCGCCACCGGACTTCTGTATGGAGTCAATATAAACTGCGGCAGAGTTATCCAGAAGAGTTACGAGAACCACTGTTATACTTTCATTTGAAAAGTTCCCGAGACAAGACAACTTCATGGCATCGAACCCATGACCTGGGTCATATGGAACAGTGTCGCCGAACCCGTTAAATGGTTGGAAGCCATGCAGATTGCATGATCGTCCTGAGTTTGAAGGTCAGCCGGAAGAATGGCCGATATTCTAATGCACGTTCGAGGAGACAACGGCGGCGTACCATCGCACAGCTTTGGAGAGCAACCAAAGGCTAATGAAACCCCTGAAGGGTAAAGCGCGAGCCTCAGTGAATTCGCAGCTTATACATCCGGCCAACATTCAGGCTGTAATGGACCAGCTACGGTTCCGATATATACGTCCGTTGCAATTGATACGAAGCTGGAAAGCATGTCTCTCTTCAACCCATTTAGGAGCACAACACCAATAAGATCGTGCAAGTCGCTACACGGGTGAACCATCTCGCAGAGTTTCTAAGGTCAACCGCGAATGGAGAACAGCATCTCGGGAGTCCCACCCTGGACCGAAGCTGAGGTGAAAATATTGGGATTGTACTGGCAGCCACCTACAGATGAATTCGGATTCAGCGTAAAGTAATATCGGGTGCCCAGCAGCATAATGACCGGGGTACGCGTCCCCACCAAGAGGCAGTTCCTAAGTCTCGTCATGTCAACAGGCGCATGATTTGTCCACAGATTTGACCATCATAGTCATCAGGAATTTCATGTGTTGACGCGGAACGGTAGTCTGAATAAAAACCAAAACCAGCTAAAGGCTGCGTCTAGGAGAGAATAGTCCAGTTCGTCTAGAAGGTGCTGGCGCACACTATGAAGCAGGTCGCACCAAAGGAACAAGTGCTACGAAGCTTTCTAATTGAGGCGGACAATGATGAGAGATAGGTATATGAGTACATGAGTACCCGTCCACGCTTGGGCGCCGAAAGAAGTAGTGTAGTATTTCTTCAAATACAACCAGATATAAGAAACCTAAGTTATATGAAAAAGGGAAGCACCTTTAAATAAAACATGAAGTTGTAAAAAGTTTCCAAAAATCTTAGAAAAAAAGGAAAGCTAAAAAAACACAATTCTTAAAAAAAATTAAATCTTTAAATCTTTTATAAAAAGAAATTTCGAAGAAAAGAAAAAAGAAATTCACTATTTAAGTAAGTGAGGATTTCCTCACTAAAAACAAAAAAATATGCAAAGACCAATATTTCAGAAAACTATTTTTGAAATATTACAATTCTGTGCTACAAGTCTCATTGTTGCATGTGAATTTAAAATAAAAGTTCAGGAAATAAAATCTCTAGAGATCTGTCGCACCTACGGATTTTTCGGCTGATTTCATAAATCTTTGGAGCCAAAATCTTTCGAGATTCAATCTTTCTTCGTTTTCTGATGCAAAAGCAAATAAAATAAACATGCTTTGCACAAGAACACACACATACGTACTTTCAGGTTCTGCCTTTGAATATACAAATGATTTCAACTTTGATGGGCAAGAATGACACCAAAATCTGTATAGACCCATTTATTACCTATCTAATTTATTTATTTATATACATACTGTGAGGAACCGTGTTCCTCACAGTACTAAGAAGGCTGACGGACTGGATAATGCTGACGGACCGAATAAGGCTGATGGGCCGGATAAGGATGACGGGTCGGTCGCCACGGATATCCGGAGGCCGCCAATTCGCCGCGGGCGCTCGCTCGGAGAGGGGCGGATAAGCCACAAGCGGGGGAGAGAACATAACGGTGAGAGGGAGCGGCTCTCACCGGGAACCACAGGATCGGACCAACAGCGGCCCGACGAAGGCCCAAATATGGACATGTCGACGGGTCACCGCCCAGATCCCGTTACGAAGAGCGTGGGGACCCTCAGAAGCCCGATGGAAAATCACTGGCGGCGGAGGTCCCGTTAGGTTCGGCCTATATAAGGAGGCCGGCGCCTACAGCGGGTCTCTTTTACGCACGCGCGACTGTACGGGAGTGATCGACGTCGGGCAGTAGTGACACAGTGTCGAATCCGCGAGTGAAAAGTGACCGAGGAGAGTGATCGCAGAAAACAACCAAGGAAAACCAGGACAGGAACAAGTCCTACACAGGAGCACCGAGTGAGTCGAGTACGGAGAACGGGATTCAAGGGCAATCAGTGGTGGTACAAATGAAGGGCGAACCGTTGAGTGCGAGTTCAGAGTGGCGAATCGAAGCAGTGGCCGAGATCCTTGGCCCCTGAGCACTGGCATCGACGCCGCTACGCCTGGGGACAGCCACGCGACTGACAGATTCCCCAGTACGAGATAAGAACAATAATATAAGCCCTAGCCATAAGCCATAGTCCGTTAAGTAGCCCTAAGAACGCTTAAAACCTGAGAATAAACAAGTGTCACACAGAAAACCCCGTCTTATTACTTGTCGTAAAGGCAACATTTACAAATTCGTTGCATTGAGCCCAGGCAAGAACCACAGGCCACGCACGAGGCCGAGGCCGGCACACCAAGATTACGCCAAGGTGGCGAAGCAGGTGAGGGAGTGATCGTTCCGATTCGACGGGACGACGAAACTTCTCGAGTTCTTGGAACAGGTCGAGTGGTCCGCCGAGACGTATGGGCTGGATCCAGATCTCATTCCAAGGGCGATGCCCGAGCTCCTGAAAGGGAGGGCGCTGATGTGGTTTGTCGCCAACAATCGCCAATGGAGAACATGGGAAGATTTCTCGGTCAGCTTCCAGGTGTACTTCCTGCCACGGGGCTATTTCGATAAGCTCCGCCAGGACGTGCGCATGCGGAAGCAGAGATGGGGCGAGCCTTTTAAAGAATAAAATTAAAGCTTTGGAGAGCAACCAAAGGCTAATGAAACCCCTGAAGGGTAAAGCGCGAGCCTCAGTGAATTCGCAGCTTATACATCCGGCCAACATTCAGGCTGTAATGGACCAGCTACGGTTCCGATATATACGTCCGTTGCAATTGATACGAAGCTGGAAAGCATGTCTCTCTTCAACCCATTTAGGAGCACAACACCAATAAGATCGTGCAAGTCGCTACACGGGTGAACCATCTCGCAGAGTTTCTAAGGTCAACCGCGAATGGAGAACAGCATCTCGGGAGTCCCACCCTGGACCGAAGCTGAGGTGAAAATATTGGGATTGTACTGGCAGCCACCTACAGATGAATTCGGATTCAGCGTAAAGTAATATCGGGTGCCCAGCAGCATAATGACCGGGGTACGCGTCCCCACCAAGAGGCAGTTCCTAAGTCTCGTCATGTCAACAGGCGCATGATTTGTCCACAGATTTGACCATCATAGTCATCAGGAATTTCATGTGTTGACGCGGAACGGTAGTCTGAATAAAAACCAAAACCAGCTAAAGGCTGCGTCTAGGAGAGAATAGTCCAGTTCGTCTAGAAGGTGCTGGCGCACACTATGAAGCAGGTCGCACCAAAGGAACAAGTGCTACGAAGCTTTCTAATTGAGGCGGACAATGATGAGAGATAGGTATATGAGTACATGAGTACCCGTCCACGCTTGGGCGCCGAAAGAAGTAGTGTAGTATTTCTTCAAATACAACCAGATATAAGAAACCTAAGTTATATGAAAAAGGGAAGCACCTTTAAATAAAACATGAAGTTGTAAAAAGTTTCCAAAAATCTTAGAAAAAAAGGAAAGCTAAAAAAACACAATTCTTAAAAAAAATTAAATCTTTAAATCTTTTATAAAAAGAAATTTCGAAGAAAAGAAAAAAGAAATTCACTATTTAAGTAAGTGAGGATTTCCTCACTAAAAACAAAAAAATATGCAAAGACCAATATTTCAGAAAACTATTTTTGAAATATTACAATTCTGTGCTACAAGTCTCATTGTTGCATGTGAATTTAAAATAAAATTTCAGGAAATAAAATCTCTAGAGATCTGTCGCACCTACGGATTTTTCGGCTGATTTCATAAATCTTTGGAGCCAAAATCTTTCGAGATTCAATCTTTCTTCGTTTTCTGATGCAAAAGCAAATAAAATAAACATGCTTTGCACAAGAACACACACATACGTACTTTCAGGTTCTGCCTTTGAATATACAAATGATTTCAACTTTGATGGGCAAGAATGACACCAAAATCTGTATAGACCCATTTATTACCTATCTAATTTATTTATTTATATACATACTGTGAGGAACCGTGTTCCTCACAGTACTAAGAAGGCTGACGGACTGGATAATGCTGACGGACCGAATAAGGCTGATGGGCCGGATAAGGATGACGGGTCGGTCGCCACGGATAGCCGGAGGCCGCCAATTCGCCGCGGGCGCTCGCTCGGAGAGGGGCGGATAAGCCACAAGCGGGGGAGAGAACATAACGGTGAGAGGGAGCGGCTCTCACCGGGAACCACAGGATCGGACCAACAGCGGCCCGACGAAGGCCCAAATATGGACATGTCGACGGGTCACCGCCCAGATCCCGTTACGAAGAGCGTGGGGACCCTCAGAAGCCCGATGGAAAATCACTGGCGGCGGAGGTCCCGTTAGGTTCGGCCTATATAAGGAGGCCGGCGCCTACAGCGGGTCTCTTTTACGCACGCGCGACTGTACGGGAGTGATCGACGTCGGGCAGTAGTGACACAGTGTCGAATCCGCGAGTGAAAAGTGACCGAGGAGAGTGATCGCAGAAAACAACCAAGGAAAACCAGGACAGGAACAAGTCCTACACAGGAGCACCGAGTGAGTCGAGTACGGAGAACGGGATTCAAGGGCAATCAGTGGTGGTACAAATGAAGGGCGAACCGTTGAGTGCGAGTTCAGAGTGGCGAATCGAAGCAGTGGCCGAGATCCTTGGCCCCTGAGCACTGGCATCGACGCCGCTACGCCTGGGGACAGCCACGCGACTGACAGATTCCCCAGTACGAGATAAGAACAATAATATAAGCCCTAGCCATAAGCCATAGTCCGTTAAGTAGCCCTAAGAACGCTTAAAACCTGAGAATAAACAAGTGTCACACAGAAAACCCCGTCTTATTACTTGTCGTAAAGGCAACATTTACAAATTCGTTGCATTGAGCCCAGGCAAGAACCACAGGCCACGCACGAGGCCGAGGCCGGCACACCAAGATTACGCCAAGGTGGCGAAGCAGGTGAGGGAGTGATCGTTCCGATTCGACGGGACGACGAAACTTCTCGAGTTCTTGGAACAGGTCGAGTGGTCCGCCGAGACGTATGGGCTGGATCCAGATCTCATTCCAAGGGCGATGCCCGAGCTCCTGAAAGGGAGGGCGCTGATGTGGTTTGTCGCCAACAATCGCCAATGGAGAACATGGGAAGATTTCTCGGTCAGCTTCCAGGCGTACTTCCTGCCACGGGGCTATTTCGATAAGCTCCGCCAGGACGTGCGCATGCGGAAGCAGAGATGGGGCGAGCCTTTTAAAGAATACATGGTGGACATGCAGACTTTGATGCGGCCCCTGAAGTGTTCCCAGGACGAGCAGACGGAGCTAATTAAGGAGAACAGCATGCCGGACCTAAGGGCGTACATACGGCCGTACGGGTGTAGGAGTCTGGACGACATGATGGTGCTGGCGGACGAGTTCGTGGCGTTGGAAAGAGATCGGGCGGAGTTCCAGAGAGAGAACCCAGCGTCTAAGGGCGAGCCGCGAATCCCTTCAACAAGCCGGCGGGGTCGGAGGCGTGCCGCAGGTGCACGGAAGAACAGCCAGAAGCACCAAGTCGAGCGAGGGGAGCCGCAGGGACAGGCGCCACGCGGATGGAGGAATCCCATATAGAGAACGGGTACGTCCGCAATCCTGCGCAGGCATGCCACCGATGCGGCAGTGGGGAGCACTGGAGCCGAGAGTGCAGCACACTACGTGATTGGACGTGTGGAAAGGTGGGCGTCGCGTCGTGGCAGTGCTGCCGGAGGACGGGAAACGCCCCGCGACCCAAGCCGCGGAGGGCCGTGCCGGGGTCGCAAGAAGCCGGCCCTCAAGCCTAGTCGGTCAGCTGAGGAGTGAGAAGACGTAGCTATCCGCAGTGGTGCGGGTCGCCGGGGAAGAGTTTCGGGCCACGGTAGACACGGGGGCCACGAGCAACTTCGTCAGCTGCACCCTAGCGGACCGGCTGGAAGGCGCCGGAAGAGAGGTGGCTGTACGGAGGCAGGTGCGTATGGCAGACGGCCATGCGCAAGTGGTGGCGAGACAGCTCGAAGTGGAAGTAGCGTTTGGAGACAGGGAGGTCCTGATGCCACTGCTCGTATTGCCAGGGGTGATCGACGAGTTGGTTCTGGGGTGGGACTTCCTCCGAGCGGTCGGGGCTGAGGTGACCTGTGCGGGACACAGGGTTAAGATCCACGCCAAAGATCGGAAGGAGGGAGTCCGGGAGGAGAGGCTGTCGGTTGCGAAAGTCGAAGGCATGCACAGGGCCCCCGAACCGGAAGCGGCGGCAGGGAGCGTTCCCGCAGAAGCCGAGGTCGAGAGCTCCATGGGTGAAGAGCCGGTGGCGGAGTTCCTGGCCCGGGAACTGGCAGAATTCGCCGAGATGAAGGCAGTATCAAACGTGGCCGTGCATACAACCACTACATATGAGTGATCCACGGCCGATAAAGCAACGATACTACCCGAAGAATCCCAAGATGCAGGCGGAAATTAACCAGAAGGTGGATGAGCTGCTGGAAATGGGATGCATCGAGCCATCAAAGAGTCCGTACAGCTCACCGATAGTAATGGTGAGGAAGAAGTGCGGCAAGTGGAGGCTGTGCATGGATTTTCGGCAGATAAATGCGAAGTCCATAAAGGATCGGATACGCGTCCAAGGATTGCCATACTTCCATACGTGGCAAGGATTGATTATATCCTCGACCAGTTGCGGGAGGCGCGATTCATTAGCAGCCTTGACTTGAAGGACGGATATTGGCAAATTCCTCCGGAGGAGAGCAGCGGGGCGGTCACAGCGTTCACGGTACCGGGCAAGGGGCTATACCAGTGGAAGGTGGAAGGTCGCCGTTCGGGCTGCACTCGGCCTTGGCCACCTTCCAGCGAGCGCTGAACCAGGTAATCGGCCCGGAGATGATGCCGCACGCCTTCGTATTCCAGGATGACATTATCGTCATTGGAAGGACAGAAAAGGAGCACAGAGAGAACTTGAAGGAAGTGTTCCACCGCCTACGGGAGAGAATTTGAGGCTAAACGCCGAGAAGTGCCAGTTTTACCGGAAGGAGCTGCTATATCTAGTATAGTGTATAGTGTGGGCCTCTAAAGTGGCTGAACAGCATCGAAAGCCCGTCGGGCAGAGTGGCTCGGTGGGCATTAGAGCTGCAGCAGTACGACTTTGAGGTGTCGTATCGAAAGGGGAAGCTGAACGTCGTAGCGGACGCGCTCTCTCGACAACCTCTGGAGGAGAAGTGCCTAAGGACCAAAGGAGGGGAGGACGGCGCGGGAAAGACGGAGCTGCCGTGTAAGTGGTTCCAGAACTTAAAGGAAAGGGTTCGAAAGGAGCCTCAGAAGTATCCGGACTACGTGGAGAAGGGAGCGAGCCTATATCGCCATATCCCGCATCAGGCGCGAAGCGAAGAGGTTGTCTCCTGAAAGCTATGCGTTCAAAAGGAGTCACGGGAGAGGGTGCTGCGGGAAAACCACGATGAGCCAGGTGCGGGTCACGCCGGTGGGAGGAGGACAGCAGCCCGGGTCGCAGCAAGGTACTATTGGCCGGGAATGCACCGAGACGTGAGGCGGTATGTCCGAAAGTGCGAGCAGTGTCTACGCTACAAGCCGAGTCAGTTGCAAGCCGCGGGGAAGATGTTGACACGGATCCCGGAGGAGCCGTGGGCAACAGTGTGCGCCGACTTTGTGGGACCGTTGCCAAGGTCGAAATACGGGAACTCGATGCTGCTGGTCATGGTGGATCGGTTCTCTAAATGGACAGAGTTGGTGCCAATGCGAAAAGCTACGGCGGAGGCCCTAACAAAAGCCTTCCGAGAGCGGATAGTAGCCCGGTTCGAAGTGCCCAAGGTCATTACCGACAACGGGATGCAGTTCGCCAGCAGGGTCTTCAAGAGATTCCTCGAGCAGATGGGAGTGCGCCATCAATTCACGGCACCATACACGCCGCAAGAGAACCCGACAGAGCGCGCGAATAGGACTGTGAAGACGATGATAGCGCAGTTCTGCGAGCGAGATCAAAGGTGCTGGGACGAGAGTTGGCCGGAGTTGATGCTGGCGATGAACACGGGGGTGTCTGAATCGACCGGATATTCCCCGGCGTTCATAGTGCAGGGCTTTGTACGACGAGGAGACGGTCGGTACAGGGCAAGAGGTGCAGACGCCCGAAGAGAATGCTCAGCGGTTGAAGGAGTTATTCCAGCTGGTGCGGCGTAATTTGGAAAGAGCCGCACAAGACCAGGCGCGCCACTATAACTTGAGGCGAAGGCCATGGAAACCAAAGGTGGGAGAGGTGCTGTGGGCCAAGCAGCATCACCTCTCAAACGCGGCGGAGGGATTTGCAGCCAAGCTGGCATCAAGGTATGAAGGGCCCTACCAGATAGTGGATTTTGTGTCGCCCGTGATCTGCAAACTAAAAAAGAAAGGAGACAAGAGGACGAGGACGGCGCACATAGGGGACTTGAAGCCGCAGCCAAGGGAAGAGAATAAGGAATAATGCCGCGCAGGACAAGTGGGAGACGGGCCACGCAGGACACATTTTGGAGTGCCACGCAGGACACATGTTGGAGTGCCACGCAGGATACATTTCGGGGTGCCACGCAGGACACCGTCTAAAGAGTACCGAGGAATAAAATCGGCTCGAGCAAGTGGTGACGGATGTGGTGAAAATACCTGGAGAAGAGCACGCAGGTGAGTGGCATGAAGCGAAATTGAATGTATAGGCCAGACAAACCAGAAGGGGAGGGGGAGCCCCAAAGCGCGTTGCGCTGGGAGGGGAGTTCCGAGGCCCAGTGGGGGCATGGTCGGCGGTGATGGGGAGGAATCCAGGCTCACGCTTCTATGCGAGAACCCAGGCCAACTAGGAGCGTCGGACCCGACAGAGCAGGTGCCGCTCATGCGTGGTCTGCCGGGCGAGGAGTCGGATGATCCTCACGTCCGAGCCTCTGCATGAGGGTGACACCTCGCCAGATTCGGGCCGAGGACGTGAGAAGCTGGCCTGGGGAGGGTCTGCCAAGAAGCCATGCCCGGGCGAAAGGTCAAAGAACCTATTGATCGCGGGTGGGTTCGAGGCGGACGGCTCATGTCGAAGGCAGAGGGCGAGCTGGAAATGGGGAGGTCAGTAGAAGTCACACCGATCGAGCATACTCACCGGGAAGAAGGGGCGAACTGACCAGCGTGCGGGGCGGACGGGTTTCGCCAAGCCAGATGGGGAGTCAAGAGCCCAGAGGCGTCATTCATTTGTGTCACGAACGGGAGGTGGTTCCATCAGGGCGTCATTCATTTATTTCACGAACGGGAGGTGGGTCCATCAGGAGATGGATAACGCGGCACAGTCCATCAGACGGATAACACAAAAAAAAAAAAAAATTGTGAGTAACATAGCGCTGTAAACAATAACAGACACGGCAACGGCGCGGCGAAAGCGGATAATGAGAGCGGTGAGAACACACAGGGAAGAAAGCAGTTATGCCAGTAGATGAGAGCGGTGAGAACACACAAGGCAGAAAGCAGTTATTCCCGTAGGTGAGAGCGGTGAGAAGGGATTAACCGTTACAGGGAACGCTGGAACCGGCAACCGGCTGCACGCGGAGAAGAAACGTGTGCGGGAGGCCACAAGAAAACTGCAGCAACGGATCCGGGAGATCCACGAGGCGAGGCGGCTCCGAGAGGCGGGGAGCAGCAGCAGCGACAGCGTGGAGCAGGAGGATGAGGAGCCCCAACCGCCGGAAGAAGCGCAGCCCCAACTGCGGGAAAAAGCGCAGCCCCAACGGCCGGAAGAAGCACGGCCCCGACCGGTCGAGCCGGCCGCGGAGGAAGGCTTCGGAGGCTTCGGCAGGCTGGGGCCGAGGAGGACGAGCTGTGGGAGCCGGTGGCGCAGGCGGCCGAGGAGGACCTCGGCCCCGAGGAGGTCGAGGAGCCTCCGCAGGATCTCTTCACGCGACGGGAGGGGCGCCCAGCCATGCACCAGCAGCAGCAGCAGCAGCAACATCAGCAGCAGCATCAGCAGCATCACCAGCACCAGCAGCAGCATCACCATCAGCAGCAGCAACAACACCAGTGGGCAGGCCCGGAGCGGGCGGTGGTCGGCCCATACGTCGCCCAGGAGGCGCGGACAGCCGTCCGGAATGGACTGCTGTGGCATCACCAGGTGCTCCACATCACGTGGGCGTCGGGCGCGGCCCCAGCGACGGCCACACCAGAGGAGGAGGCCCGGGTGTGGGAGGAGCCCGCGCCTCGAGCCAGTAACCCTCGAGATCCGAGGGGGCGGTCCGCAGCTGCCGACCATATGGGCCAGGCGGCGGCACCAACGGCGGCGACGGCAGCGGAGACGGCGGCCTCGATGGCGGTAGCGACGGCGGCAGCGACGGCAGTGGAGACGGCGGCCTCGACGACGGCAGCGACGGCAGCGGAGACGGCGACTTCGACGGCGGCAGCGACGGCGGCCTCGAGGGCGGCAGCGACGGCAGCGGAGACGGCGGCGACAACGACCAGGACACCGACGAGCCCGGAGGCGGAGCCAGCCCACGCGACGAAGGAGCCATGGGAGCGCGGGCCATGGCAGTGGCCAGCTCCGGTCGTGGCGTCCGACGGACCACCGGCACTGAAGCGTCAGCGGTCGTGCCCAGAGCCGCACAGGGAGGTGAAGCGGCCACTATTGCAGCGGCAGGGCTCGGTGGACTGGGTGCCCATCCCCCGAGAGGAGTGGCCTGCCTCGGTGGCGCTCGCCCAGGCCCGGATCCGACTCCACGGGAGGAGGGTAAAGAAGCTGGTGAGTGAGCGGGGCGTGCGGTACCGGATCGCTATCGGCCGCCCGTACGGAGGTGTTCCGTGAGGGACGGTAGGGAACGCGGGGAGGAGAAGAACACCATGGCTGCGGAAAGGGGGGAAAAAGAGAGAATAATAAAAAAACAAAACCCCAAAATTTGAAAGGCCGAGTATTTACCTGGAGAGGGAGGGGGACGACGCGAGGCCAAAGAAGCAGCGTTATCCGGCAAGAGCAGTCCGGAAGAAGAGTATTACACCTGAGCCCGATCCGAGTTGGGCAGGCACGAGGTAGGGGGCCTGTACACGAAACGACCCGCGGGATCGGAAGGGTCAGAGAGCACCTCTGGGTCGCAGACCGGCATCATCTGGCAACCTCGGGCCTAAAGGGGCGCTTGAGGGCTCCAGGGAGCGAGCGATCGAATTCGAATTCAAATTCGGGCGGAGGAGTGCCAACTGGAGTTCCACGGAAAAGGAAGTTTTCCGCTTCCGAAAGAAGGAGGGGAGTGTGAGGAACCGTGTGCCTCACAGTACTAAGAAGGCTGACGGACTGGATAATGCTGACGGACCGGATAAGGCTGATGGGTCGGATAAGGATAACGGGTCGGTCGCCACGGATATCCGGAGGCCGCCAATTCGCCGCGGGCGCTCGCTCGGAGAGGGGCGGATAAGCCACAAGCGGGGGAGAGAACATAACGGTGAGAGGGAGCGGCTCTCACCGGGAACCACAGGATCGGACCAACAGCGGCCCGACGAAGGCCCAAATATGGACATGTCGACGGGTCACCGCCCAGATCCCGTTACGAAGAGCGTGGGGACCCTCAGAAGCCCGATGGAAAATCACTGGCGGCGGAGGTCCCGTTAGGTTCGGCCTATATAAGGAGGCCGGCGCCTACAGCGGGTCTCTTTTACGACGTCGGGCAGTAGTGACACAGTGTCGAATCCGCGAGTGAAAAGTGACCGAGGAGAGTGATCGCAGAAAACAACCAAGGAAAACCAGGACAGGAACAAGTCCTACACAGGAGCACCGAGTGAGTCGAGTACGGAGAACGGGATTCAAGGGCAATCAGTGGTGGTACAAATGAAGGGCGAACCGTTGAGTGCGAGTTCAGAGTGGCGAATCGAAGCAGTGGCCGAGATCATTGGCCCCTGAGCACTGGCATCGACGCCGCTACGCCTGGGGACAGCCACGCGACTGACAGATTCCCCAGTACGAGATAAGAACAATAATATAAGCCCTAGCCATAAGCCATAGTCCGTTAAGTAGCCCTAAGAACGCTTAAAACCTAAGAATAAACAAGTGTCACACAGAAAACCCAGTCTTATTACTTGTCATAGAGGCAACATTTACAAATTCGTTGCATTGAGCCCAGTGACCGCTGAGCGAGCCCAGCTACCACAAGCGGACACGGAAAACGGTTCGTTACAATACATATGTCATTAAAATCCATAATCATGAATGATATATATAATTTTTCCAGCGCATTTGATATGTGATCAAATACATTGTAGTACAAAATTTATGTTTATACGACCAAACCCATTTACTTTGTTTAGCGTACAGCAACACGTACAGCGCACAGCAACACATGTAACTCGTAGATTGTACTCAAATTTTATAACACACAATATTCCTACGACAGAAGAGCCAGAAAATCATTGCTTGAGACGAACAAATGAACAATTATTTACAAGTTAGTTAAATTGTTCGGAGGCCTTTCCCGAATTTAATAAGAATGAAATTGCAGTACTCCCATCTCCTTTTCATCTGGGCTTAATTTCCTGGAATAGTTGATTTAATCGGATAGAAAATTAGCCAGAATTTGGAATTCTCTGGGATTAAAATAAAAAACAACAAATCAAAAAGTGCCCATTAATACTATAACACACACGAAAAGTACGTGAGAATGCATATGCACCCATACAATAAAGTACACCGAAAAAAAAAAATTGAAAACAGAAACCAGAACCCCAAAGCGACACACGATTGTATATGACTATTGTGATTACTTCGTTGCTGTCGAACTTAGCTCGGGCCGCGTCATGAGCCGAATCTGAGACCCGAGACTTCGTTAGGGACCTCCGTTTGTATGAAATGACATGGTAAGTGTCAGAGACCTTCTTAGAAGGACGCATTTACGAGAAGAAAGAGTAAAGCGCAGGCTGCTTAGAACGACGTCAGATTTGTTAGCCAACAGCTAAGCAATACTGCGGCTACCCTACCTTCTGGTAAAGTGGAGAGAGATGATTTACCAACGAAAAAAGAAGTGTAGGACACATACTCTGCAGAATGCGAGCACGAAAGCCAGCTGATTGGCTAAAGAAGGTGGAGTGGACCTCGGCGGTGCTCCCAAATTTTATGATGGTTTCACAAACAATGAAGTAGCGATCGCAAGAGACGCCGGGACCATCTGTAAAGCGGTCCAGATACTGACCAACGTCTCTTTTGCGCAGATTGCGAAAAAAATGCTGCTCGAATTCCTAGGAAAGGTGGAACTAGGTGAAGAAGACCTCGGGCCACCTCCAGTCTGCAAAGACATGAGGTTACTTATTGGCTGCGACACAACACAGATAACGAGGGAGCTCGGATACAAATGTAAGGGCACTTTCAGCTTTATTCTAAACTCTAACTAGAGGTTATTGAACTCACCTTGGTGCCTTCCATAGTCAAGAGACATAGAAAGACACTGTCAAGAGATGAAAGAGTACTGGTACTAGAGGACCCTTTCTTCGCTGATCACAGGTATATCGAGACAATAATGTCTCT
This sequence comes from Drosophila affinis, assembly GCA_037356375.1. Classification (NCBI taxonomy): domain Eukaryota; kingdom Metazoa; phylum Arthropoda; class Insecta; order Diptera; family Drosophilidae; genus Drosophila; species Drosophila affinis. The sequence continues at coordinate 24,142,191 of JAZHFB010000003.1, forward strand.
CGAGAGCCCGAAACCCACTTACTTTATTGATCACAGGAAAGCCAACTGGGAAAAATATAGTACAGAAATGGAGCAATTACTTCCCTCAAAAACCACAAAATGCAATATTGTTGAACACAGAGGACGACCATGTTTGCCAAGTTATTCAACATAGTTGTGCTGAGGCGTGGCAGTCAGTGTTTGCTGTATACTGAACAGGTTCACTGAAGTATACAATATGTAACTTGAAAAATTGTGACATACGATGATGAAGTTGCTATTATCTACTCGAGAGTGCCTCTTAATGACCGCAAAGCTCACGCGACTGTTAGAATGGACAGAACCGCGTGGACTGGGAGTTAATCCCTCAAAAACGGAATTCTTGTTATTTACAAACAAAGTTGCAAAATACGATCGCCCATCAATAAACGAATCCAGGTTCGGTAAAAAAAAGCGAATTACTTAGGGTTGGTATTTGACAAAAAGCTTAAATTGGTTAAGAGGCTATTACAATCGATGAAGGGGGGACAGATACAACACGACTATTTAAAGGGCAGGATGATATAAGTAACAGCTACCAAAGTCGTTTGATGAGGCTAGGATAGAGGGAATGTTAATAGAAGGTACAGAGTAGCGACATTGGAAAAAGAAAGTAAGCTGGTCAACAATATCACAATCGTTATCAGCTTTTTTAACGTTTAAGTGTAAAGATGAAGGAAATTGGGAATGTCTGAGACATAGGGCATGCCCAGGTAGTAGCCTTCTTCTGCTAGGAGCTGGACAGGGGCAGAACAGGTGTTCTACTGTTTCCTCCTTCTCCTCATCTCTACAGTTTCGGCAAAAATCAGACTGTTCGCATAGGCTCCCATTAGCCAGTGCACCGTGAGGGAAGGGATAACTGCGCTGAACCTTTTTCTAACGAGCTTACATAGCTCTAAAATGCGTTTTCTGTTAATGTTCGGCCATGTTTGCCGAGTTATGCGACATAGTTGTGCTGACTGCCATGCATTGTCTGCTCGTCGCTTATATAGCTCTTTTATGATAAGCCTTCTGGTGGCCATTGGCATACAAATATCCTCCTTGTCTTGGAGAAGGGGTATTGTGGTGCCAGATCTGGCCAACCCGTCTGCCCTGCAGTTGCCTTCAATGTCGCGGTGACCCGGGACCCAATTAAGGCTGATAGCAAATTGTTGAGCCATCTCGTCAAGAGATATGCGGCAATTTGCCACTGTGGCTGTGTTCGAAGAAATCGCGTGAAGTGATTTGATCGCAGCTTGACTGTTGCTGTAAATGTTTACGGTTCTTGTTGCCAGTGAAGCCTTTGTGGCTATTTGAAGGTGCTTTAGTGCTTCCCAAATCGCAATGACTTCCGCTTAGAATATACTGCAGTGATCTGGGAGCCTGAATGGGTATCTAACTTCGAGCTGTTCGGAGTAATGCGTCCTCCGACCTTGTTGTCTACCTTCGAAGAAGAAGATGCTTATGGCCCCATCTTGGCCTGGTGGTCCCTCAAGCCACTCGTCTCTGCTAGGGATGATTGCATTGAAAGGGGGTGTCAGTGTGTTCCCTTGGGACGCAGTAGTCCGTCTTCTTCGGGACGGTACTGCTGGTAAGTACCGGTGAGTGACTAGTGAGATGTGATATGCATAGGCCGGAGTTTCTCAGACGTATCGCTGCAATTTCTGCCCTCTCCTTTCCCGCAAGCTCGAGGCTCTGGAGACCTAGGATAGCGTTTAGTGCATCGTTTGGAGTGGTGCGTCGTGCTCCACTAATGAATAGTGTTGCGGTTCGCTGAACCTTGCCCAGTTGTTTGGTGATCGATCCTTTTGATAGGGCCGACAACAACACTGTAACTCCGTAGAGCAAAATTGGTTTTAATATTGCTTAATATATCCATTGGACAATGCTTGGGTTCATGCCGCACTTCAAGCTAATAGCTTTTTTGCAAGTGTATAGGGCTATCGTAGCCTTCTTCAATCTATCTTTTATGTTCATGTTCCAGTTAAGCTTCTTGTCAATTACCAACACAAGGTAACTGGAACTGTCGCTGAAGGAGAGCCTGCATTCATTCAAAATTGGAGGGTTGAGGGGCGGAACCTTGTATTTGTTTTTAAATAAGACGAGTTCCGTTTTTGAGGGATTTACTCCCAATCCGCGCGATTTTGTTCATTCTGACAGTCACGCGAGCTTTGTGCTCATAAAGTCACAGAGTGTTTGATGGTATTTCCCCGAGAAAATAATTGCGACGACATCCGCGTATGCCACTACCTTGCAGTCCTACCTTGTCCTCAAGTGTAGTCCGGCAAGTCTCATGAAAGTTTTGAGAAGAAAGGACGATAGACTGATTGGTCTGAAGTCTTTGGAGTCGAATGCGAGGCCTTATCCGCTTTCGGGATGAAGATTACTTTCGACTTGAGCCACACGTGTGGTATATTTCCAACACTTGTATCGTCCTGAAGATTGATTGAAGCCAATTGATGGCCGAGTCTCCGGCCTTTTGGAGTTGGGCCGGAATGACTTGGTCCGAACTTGGCGATTTAAACGGATTGAAGCTGTTTACTGCCCAACTTATGTTTCGTTTGATAAGAATATGGTTCATCGTAGTTGTCGGGGGCTTCCCTATGGAGTTGCGCCGGCTTGATGGTTGTGCACCTAGGGAATCGGGGTTCAAGTAGTATGGGAACTACTCCTCACTAGGGTTATTCCAGGATTCATTGTTTCTTTTAAGATACCCTACCGAGGGGGTAGTTTTTGAGAGGATCTTGCGCAGCCTTGCGTCTTCTGACGTCTCCTCTATCTCCGAGCAGAATTTTTGCAAAGAGGCCCTTTTTGCTTTCCGTGTTTCTTTTTTATATAGGGCAACTAACTTTGTAGTCTGCCCAATGTTTCTCCTCGTTAGCGCTTTTGGCTCTGTTGAAGAGAGTCCTGCAGCTCTTACATAGGATGTCGATTTGTTTCGACCACCAGGGGGTTTTCTTTTTACCCCTTGTCTTGTGTGGCAGGCAAGCCGCCGTAAAAGCCTTGATACATGCTTCCGTTAACCTGTGCACTATACGATAGAATTTGTGACAATTTGTGAGATACTAGAGTGAGGTTAATAACCTGCTGTCGGTATTTAATAATTAATGACGGGCCATTGCCCCGATTACAAACAACTAAATTAGAGTCCAGGATAAAGCTGAAAAGTCACTTACCCCTTACGTTTGTATCCGAGCTCCCCCGTTGGGTGTGGTGAACGTTGGCATAGCAGCCTATTAGTAGGCATATATTAGGCCTCTCGCTGTCATTGGTCAACTTGCGAACGAGGTTGCTTGGAGGATCGTTTTCTTCATGGGCCATGTAGAACGACATTAGCCTCAGATGTGTCCCCTGCAGCTCTTGGTTTGCCACAGTGTTGTCACCATTGCTAAGGTTGTGGAGCAGAAAGATATTCAGGTGCTTTCTTGCAAGAATGCAGGTACGAGTTTTCTTTCAGTTTGGGGTACAATGGGCTTTTATCCTCTCGTCGCTTATCCACAGACCTTGTCTTCGACTATCCAAGGCTCCTGTATTAGGACGACGTCGACTCCTCTTGCGTCCACGTGGAGCATGAGGGCAGCAGATGCCGCTTTACAGTGGTGGAGATTTATTTGAAGGAGTCTCATTTTCGAGAATCCCACCACTTTGAGTGTCGGCGTCTGAGTCGTCGGATTCGTCCTCACGAATGAAATCACGCCTCGAAATCAGGCATGAGCTCTGCGTCTGAGGAGTAGCCTTCTTTGATCGGCTCAAGCTCGCTATCGGGTGCCTTGATCTCCTATTCAACATCCTGCACGACTGGGTTGTCGACAGAACGAGCCTCGGCCTCGGCTGCATCCGACTTATACACCTTTAGGGTGACCGAGCTGAAGCCGAAGTTTAGCTCTCGTTTGGCTACCTGTATCGGGGCCAGCGATTCCTTGTTGAGGATGAGCACGGCCTGGTTTGTCGGCCCCTGTGTCTCCCCGACCTTGACTGCTTTCCAATCCTTGGTTGGGAGTACTGGGTTGCATCTCTGCAACATATTTAGGATGCACGCAATTCTGGCCCTCGGTCTGCTGGGCACCTCGCTTCAATCTACAGCGACGAACTTCGCCCCAGCGTAGACCTCTCCGATCTGCGCCACCGCTGCTTTGTACACCTTTACGGAGCGCTCGGCCTCGCAGGCTACTACTTTGATGTTGCCCTGGAACCACCCCATATCTTTGAAGACTGGAGGTGGCCCTGGATCTTGGAATGCCGCTTCAGCGTCCTCTCCTTGGCAATCTGCACGAAGGAAATATTTGGCACCACCCTGGACCTTTTCGCGGCCGGATGTCTCCTGCGATCGTTGTCTTTTTCGTTGTGAGACCATTGTGAAGTGTGGGAGCACAACTGTGGCCCACTCCACTTTCTTCAGCTAGTTAGCTGATGGGCTGACCTCCATACTAGCATTTTGCCGACGGAGGGCAGGGCAGGGCACATGCACTTCTCCTTTCAGCATATGTGTGCTTCTTGGCTTGTGCGCTGGTCGAAGGCAGATCATCTCCCTCCACTTTACCAGAACGTCGGGCAGCCGCACTGTTGCTTAGCTGCCTTTCTAAGGAGTCCGTGTTAGGAGTTGGTCTGCCACCCACCCCAGTCGCGTTGGTTGCACCCACTCGCACTCACACCAGCGCTTTCCACCATACTGTTGAGCTAGTCGGGCCAGACCTTAGGGCCGATGCCTTCCAGTGCAGAGGATTGCTCCCATTTGATATTTGGGGAGTGCCAGACACTGAATTGTTTTTTTGTGTTTTCTTATTTTCGTTATTTTTGTTATTATTCATATTACATCCCACGAAATGCAGAGAAGGGGAACGGTCAGTCCAGGCAGAGATCCACGTTGCCCGGGTAAGGCATCATTAGAACAGTGTGCTGCCAAGTCCGTTCGAGACTGGGCTAGGTCGAATGACAGCTTAGCCCAGCCCGGTGTGAGGTGAGTGTGGACATTGGGATGTGGGTAGGTGGTGTGTGGGGGAGTGGGAGTGTGTGATCTACTTATACAAGGCGGCACCACAAGCGGATCGTCAGTGTTGCTGCTTCGCAAACACCCGCTGGCTGTCCGGGTGCTATTATTATTTTTCAGTACTCTCCCTAAGGATGACCGCTTATTGGCATCTGACCTAGCTTTTAAGGTAGGCCTTTCACTATCCGCAACCTGCGACCCGTCCGGTGGTCTTAGCTAGGCCCCCTCTGAGCCATCTCACGCGCTTATCAGACCAGAACGTTTAGAGTTAACAAACCTGAAGAATTGGTTAGAATCGCGTTTAAAGTTAAGCTTGCATTTGGTCAAGGATCTATTTTAGCACAATGTATTAAATAGGGAAATTTTCAATTTTACAATTGAGTACTTAGATAAGTCTGATTGCAAACCAAATTTTTTAAACTTCTTGAATTTACGGGATTTACAGATAGAACCAAAAAGATTTCCGGAGGGGGTGACTAAAGGAACATACATGGGAAAGATGGAATGCTGGAAGAATTGAGCAAAATAAGCTCGGAAATCACTTAGAAGCTGGTTTCTTCCATGAATAGTAGGTTAAGAGCCCTAATAAAGGTTAAGGGAATACATTCTAAGTATTAAAATACCTGTTTAACCATTTATTCACCTAATATTAAAGTGGTTTGTGGCCACATCGTGCAAGTTGGGGCTTGTATTTAAGATATATTTTAAGTTTTTATTTTATTTTTAAAACGAATCAATATCAATCAAAAAACAAATAAAGTTCATTTTTTAGAAGTGATAAAACCTAAAAACAAATTGTCGTTTAAACATTTTTTGTTTTATCTCTAGTTTAAAATCTACAGCATCTTAAACTTTTTATTTGACACTGCATCAGTGGGGTTGGGAGTCAATGTACGTGAGAAAGCTGGAAAAATATTGCTATAGAATGCATTAGTGGCAGACTCAATTTCCTGGAAATCGTCTATGGATGACCAATCGATCTAAGATAGGGAAGTATTCAAGGAGAGAAAATCAGCCTTCTTAAGACAAAAGATATTCGAAGTCTTAATGAAAGACTTTATAGGGCCTGAAGAAGGCAACAGAAAATCAATTACAAGTGTTGGATGGTATAGGTCTTCAGGGAATGATAGATGAGATCATCGACTTACCAAGGTGCTCGAAACACCGATAGTAAAGACGAGATCAAGGATCATACGATCATAAACGAAGTTGAAATGGTACATCCAGAGCAAAAAAGTTTTATTTTCTAACATAAGAAAATAACGTTGCGTGTGCGTATCGTCAAGAGATTAATGATATTTTGGTTCGTTTTTTACTTAGATCTTTATAAAGATTTTGTTACTATAAAATTATTACAACATTATTGAAAATAGCATTAATATGAAATAAATCATTAGTACACATATGAATATGTTTGCGAATGCAGTAATGTAAGTCTATAACACAAAATCCCATGCTAACGGATAATTTTCTTGTTATCTTATATAAAGCCGGGTATCCAGCACCGCGGAAACTAAAAATTACTGCCAAACTTCATATAAAAAAAACGGGGCCAGTAATTTTTCGTTTGTGTTTTCCTGGAGTCAGTATCCAGCAAAGTAAACGGGATCCATGAATTTTTATCGATAGTATCTTTATCCACACGAATGTGGACTGTGAGAACATCTGATAGGGGTGCCAGTAAAATATACATATGTGCTTATTTTTAGTGGAGTCAAAGTGAAAGGTGGGGCCAAAATTTGTGCGCAAAACCAAAAAGAGATACGCAAATGTTTAAAGTGAGGAGAGGATTGCTTTAATACAAGCAGTTGAGGCAGTACCATGTCTTTAGCGGATCACGGAAAATGAGCATTTTGATAATTTTGACATGTTGGCGCCTCCAACTGTGCTGTACTTCTTCTTACAGCAATATGTGCCGCTACCAACACAATCACTTCTTCGTCAGAATTACTTTTCTTCCTTTTTTTAAATTAAGTTTAATTTTCAAAATTGGCCCTGTTAACAAAACACAGCTGATTCATGAGAGTGGCAAATCACTTTTTAGGCTCTTGGTCACACTATTGTATTTGAGTTCCACCCATCCGAAGTAATGAGCAGTTTCCTTTCAGTAAAATTTCGCGGTGCTGGATACAGGCCTTAAATGCAAAACTACTGTAAAAATGTTAAGCTTGTATTCTTCGTACATTATCTACAAATAGTTCTTGAATTCTTGTTTATTTGTATTTGGATTCAATTGATACACTAAGTTTTAGATGATTTATGTATATATAAACGAAAGCAATATGAACTTATGAAGACATTCTTTAAATTTGGCTTGTAGTTGATTAATACAATTTTTTTTACAGGGGGTTTCCAGCATTTGGCTTATAGTACTTGAAAATGGAAAGTTTTAAAGTTATTAAATCTTTATGGCAACTTTTATGTTGCTCCAAATTATAGTTAATCCCATGAAATAATATTATGGCGGCTCATCTTTTTTGTCTTTTATTTCATGCAAATAATGCGGAAAACAAAGTCCTCTTCCACATCAGTATTGGTTGTTGACGGTTGTGTTTCTGCGGTTTTTTGGGTAGGCCGCGAAATTTTTCTTATTCCATTGCTCGTTGATGGTCCAGCGCTTGTTGAAGGCAGAGATGTGGTAAACATCGTTGTCGGCATTGTCATCACCCTCACCCAATCTACAGTCGGTTGCGAAGCAAGAAAGCCACTTTAATAACTACCATCCGCAGTAAATCCAGTACCGATATTTGTCGGCGTGACGGCAATATCCAGCAATTCGACAGCAATGAGGGGAACGTGATGAGTCAAATGTGACACCGATTAACAAAACCTTAACTAAGTTTTTTATTTTTTTTCTTTAATTTAAAACCATAAAATGCAATTTATCATTCGAATTTAGCATTTCGAAATAAATAAAATTGTTTGAAAAACTATGAGGCTAGATTTTCCTTCCAGCTGGTTTTGGACACCGACATGGCATTTCTACTAAAGGATTGACAAAAGGTTTCGTAAAGTGGAAACAAAGTCATTAAACAAGTGAAATCTAAAAATATTCTATTGCAGTTAAATCGGAATTGAAATAAACTGTAAATAGAACTGTTTCTTTTTCTATGAATAAGGTGTGTCTTTGCAGTATATATTCTTGATCAGACTCCATTGATATCAAACTGTTATTAAAGTTTTTTTAAATAGCCCCACAAAGAAGACAAATCTGTGGCAGCTTTATGCGCAGAATCATGGAAATTTACCATATCTCTCAGAGTGTTGAATCAGAGTAAATTATTAATATAGCCACACTGAAGAAAACCATTTCAAAAGGCATCGTTCTCACACGCGACTCTGTCTGCTTTGCTCGTTCCTCCAGATAAGCGCCTAGACCTAGAGCTAGAGTAACCAAATTTTCTATCTAAGCTTCTGGGATATCACTCCCTTCCGCCGCTACAAACGAAAAAAATATCGTGCTTCAACAATATTCCCCGTCTTTATCATTTAGTATTACCCGTAAAACGCCAAATGAAATAAATTATAAGGTAATTTTAACATTTTAAAATTGTTTGGCTCCTCATATATCATCCATGTAACCGAAATATGATACGGCAAAACGCGGCAGGGTTCTCTGTTTCATTGGTCCATAGAATATCAGGAAAAGTCAGTTTCGTTCCTGTGTGGTTAAATCTCTTAGACAAAAAAGCCCCATAATGAATGGATGATGAACCTGACTACCAAACCTGACTACCCTAACTCATCCCATAGCACCATTACCGATATCCCAACATCAACACTGACTCCAAAATCAACCCTTATCCAAAATTCATCTACAATAGTCTAGTGCGATAAGTCTTACTCGATATTCAAGTACGATAAACTTGATATGATATTAGAGTAAAGAGGAATAAGAAGAATAACATATGAAACTTGGAATTACGCTACACTGGAGTTATTTTGTTGGGAATAGGAGAAACCATAATTAATTTTTGTATTTATATATAATACAATTTCTAACTTAGTTTTAAACTTACTTTAGAGCTTTCATAGTTTTCTTGAGGACTACAAAACCATTCGGTACTAGCTGCCATTAAGTCTTCCACCTTTGGTCTAAAGCACTTGCACCAAAACACAAGTGGTATACACATGAAGAAGACACAGTTTAATATAAAAATACTTCTTTTAGGAGTACATTCAAAAATCATTTCCGGCTGAATGGTATTTAATCCGAATTGATTTATTGAATTAACACAAAAACCGAAAATACCCTTTAAAAAGCCTGGAAAAAGAAAAATATTTTATATTAAATATCATCAAATAATGAATAGTAATACTTTTTTTTGTTAAGTATAAAATTTGATTTTATTACAACAGTAATCATAAAGGCCATACTCGTGACTCTTAAGTGCATTAGTGATCCAGACTGTGGTTTATATCTCAGTCTATCAGGGTCCCCCAGGCCATCCACAGAAAATTTGTATCGATGGACCCAGAGGTAGACCAGGGTGACCCGCGCGGTGCGGTCTGTGTCCTGACTCCTTAAAGCAGCGAGTGTCGCAATGCAGGTTATGGTCAACTGGGCTGCAGAACACGTGGTCTGTGGTGGACGCTGTGCCAGTCATAGGCTTTCCCGGATCCAACGCCAATCCGTCGAGATCTCTAAGGAAAAGCGGGAGGATTCCGTAGAAAGGAGCGCGTCAATGCTAAACGGGAAAAATATTTGTACTGCCCTGAGTCATTTTCGGCCGCTAACACTCGTCGACACGACTTGTCCGCTGTCGCCAAAAATGACTTTTTCTGATAGATTTGGATATTTCAAATTTTTTAAAGAATGTTTTTTTTTCATGGAGTAGTTTTTTTTAAAGAATTTTTAAACGGTCAAACGGTTGTTACTTAGCCGTTTATTTTTATATTCTTATAAGCGAGTCCTTAAACGACGCCTAATTAATGTTTCTATCTAAAAACAAAAATCATGGCATTCAAATATTTTTTTTTCGACTTTTCCTGAGCTTTCAAAATCAAAATTTTGGGGGAAAATGCCGAAAAAAATTATGAAATTTCAATTTGAAAGCTTAATATCTTCCAGACGTTAAGTTGCAGCTACAAAGTGTCTGAGTTGGATTTATAGCTGTGCATTTGTCAGCTATTTTTGACTGCAAAGTTCAATACAACCAGTTGTAGGAAACGTAAGCTATGTGAAAAATAGGAGCACTATGACACCTATGACAAAAAATAGCAAATTTTTTAAAAATTCTTAAAAAAAACTACTCCATGAAAAAAAACATAATTCTTTAAAAAATTTTAAATCTCAAAATCTATCAGAAAATGTTATTTTTAGCCACAGCAGAAACAAAGTTGCATTTTGTCGAGTAGTGTAATTAATCGCACTTAGTTTTTATGTTGTTGCCGAAAAAAAAGGCTTTGAAATTTGTTGCTGTTGGTGGCGTGCCAATTGCGTTTTAGTTTCACGTGGTTACAAAAAGTGTTTTTAGGGGGTGAAAAATATGCGCATTGATATTTGTCATATACAGCGACTATTTTGTTCCTTAGTTGGTAGGTTAACAATTGGGGGAAGATATATGTGAACTCTCATCATGCACTTGGTAGCTAACCAAATGCATTTCATTTGTTGGGAATCTTGGCCCTACATCATTAGATCGAACCATCTATACTTGCTACTCAACTCCATGAAGCCAGTTACCCCTGCTCCTTAGTTACGCTGAATCCTCTCTGACTCTAGTGGCGTAGGAATCATTGTTACATGAGTTGAGTTGGAGTGAAGTAAGATGACTGGGCGGTCCATTCTTATAGTTATGTAGAGACCAGCCAAAACTTCAGACCTAAAATTCAAGTGCGACGCTATCCCGCTAAAGAGTGCAAAGCTTACTGCGTAAGCTTGGAAGTTGAGAAGGATAAGGATGGCATATTTGGCTGGTTTTCCTATTTTTTTCCTTTTAGAAACTCTACTATGAAACTCTTTCATAACCAAGTGCTTTGAACAATATTTGGCATAGCGAATGGTATCAAATTCTGTGACTTACCTAATAAAAACAGTAATATCATTATAAAAAGAGCAGAGCGTAGAATTTTGAACAAAAAGTAATGGTAGAATTTTAAATTATTGTTATCATTACTGTTATCCATGTTGCATATATCATTTCGTTCTTCTTCAGGTGGGCAGCTCAAGAGTAGCCCTGCCTCATTTTCTGAATTATAGTTCATTTTTTCACAAACATTGAAATTAATATAAGTTTCTAATTTTTCAAGGCAATGACAGCAACATCTCCATACACAAAAACATCTGGAATGAATTTTAATATCCATCGACCTCTTTGCTACACTAGCCATATTTGCATTGCGTTTCTTTAGGATTTTTAAACTGATTTCCGATGGGTACCTTACCATATTGGTCTTAACAACAACTGGAAAATAAATATATAATTTTATCAGTTAGAGTAGTTTATAATTTTGCGTATTAGAAATTCGAAATTTCAAGATTTCTACAAGTGCACTGCATGAACAGGCAACCGATCTGATTCATCGGGATTCAGTTAGTTAGTCTCAGCTACTGAACGAAGGTAACATTGGTTTTATTTTGTCAGATCCGAACATTAAGGAAGAGAATATTTTGAGCCAAATAAAAGAAAATATTCGTTTTGCTTAAGTGCAAAAAAAATCGAAAGGATTAAGAACGACGTAGTATTTGTAAAGGATTTGTAAAATGGACTAAAGAATCAAATCCCGAGTATAGATGGTATTTTCTGACTACTGATCGGGCCAGCCGCTGAAAAAAAATCCCAACTTAAAAACACGATTGCCTTTGTTAAAATGATTTGTTTATAGATTTTTACATCATTAATTGAAAACCCATATAATGCAAATGTTGATGTTCGGCAGCGCAGCTGCGCTTTTTTGTTAAAGGCGCTCTGCAGCCGCCGCTTTTGATCTAGCTTTAATCTGCTATCTTCTATGGTAACCTTTATCCACATTGGTTGAATACCACTCTCGATTCTTTTAAGATATATCTGGCCGGGCAAGGAGCAAGCACTTTATAAAATATACCGCTGCCATCGCGTATCTCCACCAGACAATTATTGTCAGTGTATCATGTGGCGAGATTTCATTCATTCCAAGGTCCAAGGCTACACATTAAATACCTTTAAATACGATACTAGGATTGCATCGTATTTTTGGCGGTGTGTGCAATGCACCAGCTGGTCATCGACGAAGATGAGTCATGCCTTCTGGGCTCAGCTGCTTTACAGGTTGAGTTTTACGTAGATGATCTCATTTCTGGCGGTAACTCAGTCGCACAGGTCATGGAGAAGATACACTAACCTTCTTCTGGACTCACCGTTTTTGATATTCAGCAAGAAACGCATCTTCTAATTCGGCTGCCAAATTTGTGGATAGACAAAAAGGTTATTCAACACAATGTTTCAAGTCACGAAATCCATTTCCATCAGCTCGCTCTCTCCGTTTATGGATCAGGCTGGATTATTTAGAGTTAGAGGTCGTCTTGGCAAATCATCGCTAGGATTTAATGATTAGATTGGATTATTTTTCCAAGGAGACATCCCATAACTTCTGCACTAAAAAGATATTTTTACAAAGGAACCTCAATGCTGGACCAAGCGAGTTTCTTGCCCAAATTCGGCTGGAATATTGGTTGGAATATTAGTGTTAACGGTAGTCAATAAATGTGTGAGATGCTTCAAGAGTAGGCTGCGCATGGCTCAGCATATCATTAGAGACATACCCAAGGATCATCTGGAAGGATCTCGAGCATTTGAAGTCACTGGAGTGTGCTCTTTTTCGACTGATCGTGCTGAGTTTGAGGGGTACGAGGAAAGAACGTGAGTGTTGAGTGCTGGACTTAGACTGTGTTCTTTATTGAAATGCGTTTGCAGATATAACACAGACATAAAACATCTTCTTCTTTAAATCGAAAACATTTTGTATATTTTAAATTATCTGAAATCATTAGGTAAGAAAGGATTAACCAGGATCGAGATCAGGATCAGGAAACCAAGATGTTTGCTGACAACCTTGGTTTTAGCTGATTGAAATGAAGCTTGACATAGCCATTTGTTGTGCGAGCGAAGTAAAGTCTTTTTCCAATTGGATGATCGATAATGCCTTCAATCCACTTTTCCCCCCTCGAATAATTACGAATAGTTTATGTTATGTTAAGGCGGTTAGGCTGTTTTCGGCCAGTTATGGTACCGCATGGGATCTTCCTCTTTTCCGTTACGAGTAAAAACCTTCTGATTCGGAATGTATTTGGAGATTAGCTGCTTCGTCTCGACAGGTTTCTTGAAAAGTTGGCTTAATAATTTAATTTAATACTTTTCTTATGCCAGGGAGATAGCTTCTTTTAAAATAAGTGTCTCCCAAACTCACTTTAACATATTTGTTCTGCCAAATTTTGGCCGGAACATTTGGTGGTGAAGGAGTTTAAGGCAAAGAAGAAGACTAGGCCCCCAATAACTCTGCCAACTAATCAGACCCGCTCTACCTCCACCCGTCCAAAAAACTAACAAGCTCTCTTTTAGTGACCTATCAGAATGTTCGAGGCTGGCGTAGTAAGCTCAGCATTCTTTTCCAGGATAGTGTCGCATTTGCATCCCACGTTATTGTGTTTACCGAAATCTGGTTAAAGCCGGACATTCTTAGTTCCGAAATTTTGGCAGGTCGGTACACAACTTATAGAAAGAATCATATGTCTCGACGTGCAGGAGGGGTTCTGATTGCTGTGAACTCAAACTTCACGTCGGAACTTTTCACAGTCCAGATCCAGCAGGAACTGGAATTTCTGTGTCTAAAACTGATTCTTCCCGCTTTCTCAGTTTTCATAACTTGTTCGTATATTCCACTTTTTTCGGATATCGCAATTAACGAGCAGCATTTTTCCGCCTTAACCGCTATCTCTTCCTCGCTATCTGACAAACTTCAACTTGCCAGGAATTGTTTGGTCTTCGGCAAATGAGTCTAATAGCCTGGTACCCATGGCACGTCATGACTTTGTTGACGCCTTGATTGACCTGTCTCTGTCTCAAGTTAACCATGTTAAAAACTCCTTGGGTCGATTTCTTGATCTGTGCTTTGTAACGGATCCGATCTTAGCGTTGTTAACTCGAGTCCCCCCGCTCACTATACCTGAAGATGCCTACCATCCTACCTTTGAAGTGTCGCTCGATCTAGGACGAACGGTACTGGAACGGTCGGGTAGACTACCCCAATGCGTCCGCTGCCGTGTTTACGAAGCTTGTGCAGTGATGTTACGACAGGCACAAACATTTTCCATGATGCACTGGACTCACTTTTTGTCTCTTGTGTCCCACTTTCCTGTACGATTAGATCAAGAAAACACCCTTGGTTTACCAAGGAGCTATCTCATCTAAAAAACTTAAAATCAAGACTTTATACAAAATTTCAGGAAGTTGGCTCTCCTTCTTCTCTCTCTCATTATGTAATAGCTCGGTCAAATTTTTCAGTTCTTAACGATCAATGCTATCAGAATTACCTATCTCGATGCAGGATATGTTTTTCTAAGGACCCCAAACAGTTCTACAGCTTCGTAAATAGAAAGCGTAGAACGTCCGCACACCCATCCTCGCTATCCTTCCTTAATACTTCGGCAGATAATGATCAGGCAATTGCCGATCTTTTTGCCCGTTTTTTCCAAACTACTTATTCGCAGGACGTTTACTCTGGTCAGCCGTATCCATACGGTTTACCGAGGTCGAACAGCATTTTCAGTCCTTTGCTAAATGAAAGCTCATTGCTTCATGATCTACGAACAGTAAAGCCGGTGTTCTCACCGGGTCCGGACGGAGTTCCCGGATGTGTACTCAGGTACTGTGCCGAATCTCTGTATGGCCGTTGCTTAAACTATTCAACCTATCAATAAATTCTTCATGCTTTCCCCCGATATGGAAGGAGTCCTTTATAATTCCTCTCCATAAGAAAGGTAGCAAGTCTGACGTAATGAAATATAGAGGTATATCTATGCTATCCGCTATTCCTAAAGTGTTTGAGAAAATTTTAACTCCGCACCTGCAGCACCTATGCAGATCACTTATATCTCCATCACAACATGGATTTATGAGGCGGAGATCAACCACTACAAATTAATTGCAGTTTACCTCCTTTATAATAAAAGACTTTCAAGGTAATGTGCAGACGGATGTTGCTTACACCGATTTTAGTAAAGCATTCGATTCTGTAAACCATTCCCTCCTAGCACAAAAGCTCGACCTTCTAGGGTTCCCGTCCAATCTCCTGAGATGGATCTCTAGCTTACTTTATTCTAGGTCTCAAAGAGTACTTTTTAAAAATTCCCTGTCCTCACCAGTTATGGTAACTTCGGGTGTACCACAGGGCAGCCTTCTAGTCTCCTTACTCTTTATAAATGACCAGCCTTCTGTATTAATATACTCTCGACTACTAATGTATGCGTATGATGTTAAGCTCTGTGTCCAGTATAAGGACATTTCTTTTCAATCCAGGTTGCAATCCGATCTCGATAGATTTCTGTCATGGTGTTGTGCAAATTTATTAAGCCTTAATGCCTCAAAATGTAAAGTAATGACTTTTCATCGCTCCAGCGCCTTTCTGGTTTCTTACACCCTTTGTGGTGGTTCTCTTGAGAAAATTACCCGGATTGATGATCTTGGGGTTCTATTAGATCCCAAGTTAACGTTTTCAGAACACATTTCTTCCATAAAGAGGTGGTCCAAGGAATTTGACGACCACTATATAAAAAAGACTCTCTACACCTCTCTGGTTCGTCCGATTTTAGAATAAGGCTCTTGTGTATGGTGCCCTCAGTACAACGTACACCAGGACCGTATAGAATCAGTTCAGAAAAACTTTTTACTTTTTGCTCTTCGCGGCCTCAATTGGGATGCAAGTGTGAGACAGCCGTCTTACTCTAATAAATTGCTCTTAATAAACCTTCCAACCTTAGCGAATCGTAGGAAAATGCTTGGCGTGATTTTTGTGCACAACTTGATAAAGGGTGACGTAGATAGCCCTGACTTGTTGAGCCGCATAAACTTCACGATTCCTATTAGAAGCACTAGGAATTACACACCCTTTTTTCTTCCGCTTTGTTGATCGAATTACTCCTTGCATGAACCATTTAGGGTCCTATGCTCGGATTATAATTCCCTCTATCATTTTATATCTACATCTGAAGCTCCTTCAGCGACAAAACCCCGAGATACCGACCGCTGACTGGAAGGTATTGCATGCTGGTAGCCCATTACCCAACGAGGGGGGCCAGCATGGGATCCTCCAGATAAACAAAGCAGCGGAGGATCAACTTTACCCCAAGTACGGGAAAATGGCGTGGGGTATGGGGAGCGTGTACCTGCGCCTCAAAAAGCGTCGGCCCAGCGACAAGGACGCACACACCCTGCAGGCAGGCGAAGTGGAGAAGGACCTCGGTCTGGATACCATCGTAGAGGCCGCCCAGGGTATGGCGTTGGACGACACGCTCGAAGAAGAGGACGGTGACCTGACCGTAGTAGTCAACCCGTCGTATGCAGGGGAGCCAGCTGCTCATGAAACTGAGTGTGCTGCAGCTCAACTTGCATAAGAGCAAGACAGCATCAGCGGAGCTCCATACTGCCATGGAGCAAGGGCCCGCTGACATAGCTTTGGTCCAGGAGCCCTGGATTGCTTCAGGCAACTCGGTGGCCGGGCTAAAGCTCTCAAATTACAACACACTCTACTCAACACCGGTAAGCAGGAATAGAACTGCCGTACTAGTACGGAAGGAATCCACGCTTACCTTATGTCTCATTACAGTACAGACGACCTGACAGTAGTAATGCAGGAAAGTGAGGAGAAGCGCCTTCTGGTAGCCTCCTGCTACATGGCGCACGACAGGTCCGCACCGCCAGAAGAACTAAGGAGTCTGGTGGAAGAAGCCGACTCCAAAGACTACCAACTGATCGTTGGCACAGATGCTAATGCCCACAACAGTGTGTGGGGAAGCCCTGATATTAACGACCGAGGTGAGTCACTCCTAGACTTTATACTAACAAATAACATAGATGTAGCAAACGTGGGGGAGGAATACACCTACGTGGGTCCCACCTCGTCAAACGTGCTAGATCTAACTCTCGCAACGGGAAAGAGTACCAACATATCTGGATGGAAAAGTCCTCGAAAGACCTTCCTTCTCAGACCACAGGTACATTCAATTCAAGTGCGAGTTTGAATACACTCCGAAAGTGGTAGTCTATAGAAACCCCCGGAACACAAACTGAGAGAAGTTTAGGAAGACAGTCACCTCGAAACTCGCGAGCCCGGGCTCAGTGAAATCCGCGGAGGATATAGAGAAGTCCTTAGAGACCCTATCTACGGAACTGCTAGAGGCATACCACACAGCATGCCCACCATCTAGAACAAGGAAGAAGTCCAAACCACTCTGGTGGAATCGAGACCTCTCTCTGCAAAGAAACAACCTCATGGAATTTTTCAAGCTCGCTAAACTAGCGAACGACGAGAACATCAATGAGGAATACAAGACCCTATTAAGGGAATACAAGAAGGAGATACGTAAGGCACGGCGTAGCTCATGGAGAAACTTCTGCTCCAGCATTGAGAAAGTGTCTGAAACGGCTAGGCTGAGGAAGCTGCTGTCAAAGCAAACCACAGTACAAAGCCAACTCAAACTAGACAACGGACAGTGGTCGGAGGGCAGCAAAGAAGCCCTAACGGCACTAATGGAGGCCCACTTCCCAGGGTGCACCGAGGGCACCGATGCCGAAACGCATCAGGACCTAGCAACTGAGGAACAAACACCCCCAACAGATAACCCCAAAGAAAATCCAATGGGCTATAGATTCCTTCACGGGCATAAAGGCACCTGGACTGGACGGAATATTCCCAGCCATGCTGCAAGTGACCAAAGAGGTGATCACCCCATGGCTTCTCGCGATATACGCAGCATGCCTAAGAACAGGCTATATCCCGATCCAATGGAGAACCTCTAGAGTTGTCTTCCTCCCAAAAGCAGGAAAGTGCAGCCATGTGAGTTCCAAGGATTACGGACCGATAAGCCTAACCTCTTTCTTACTGAAAACATTAGAAAAGCTGCTGGATCTACATATTAGAACTAAAGTAAGCGGACTAATGTCAACCAACCAACACGCCTACACCAAGGGAAAATCGGTGGAAACAGCACTGCACTCGCTAGTAGCTACCGTCGAGAAAGCCCTAAACACTAAGAAATATGCACTTGGAGTATTCGTAGACATATCCGGAGCATTCAATAACGTCGCTACAGAAGCAATAATGGACTGCCTAGAAGCTACCAGCACCCACCCGTCAATCAACCTCTGGATAAAGAACCTTCTAGGTTGTAGACGGGTGCAATCAGAGTGGGGCACCGCCTCCATGGTCAGAGGTGCACACAGGGGCACACCCCAGGGTGGAGTCCTGTCACCCCTGCTATGGAACCTGGTGGTCGACAACCTCATCAAGAGATTCGAAAGGAAGGCACCAAAAATAACAGCTTATGCAGACGACATAAGCGTACTGATTACGGGTGTATGTCCATCGACTCTCAGCTCCATAATGGAACGAACTCTCAGGGAGATATGTGAGTGGGCAGATGGAGTAGGACTCAGTATCAACGCGGACAAAACGGACCTCATCCTCTTCACCAAGAGATACAAGGTACCAACATGGGTCCCCCCGAATGTCAACCAAACAAGACTAACCCCTAAAGCACAGGTCAAATACCTCGGCACAGTACTGGACAGTAAGCTGGCATGGAGACCCAATGTAGTAGAGCGGGTGAAAAAGGCCACCAATACACTATATGCATCCAAGAAGATGCTTAGTAGCACATGGGGCCTGTCGCCCGCTCTGATGCATTGGATCTACATCTCGGTAGTGCGACCAACTCTTCTGTATGGAGTCCTAGTGTGGTGGAAACCCACTGAAAAGAAGACGTACCACAAGCTAATGAAACGAACCCAGCGGCAGGCTTTGCTCTGCATAACGGGAGCGCTGAGGTCAACGCCAACCAAAGCACTCGAAACAATACTCGGAATCGACCCCCTCTTCATCTACGCTAGGCTGACTGCAAGCAAGGCGGCTCAGCGCTTGATTGCGTCGGGGAACATGTCTCCTCAAAGATTCGGGCATAGTTCAATTGGAATGGACATGATCAGAACCGACTACATGATCCCCCAAACGTGCCTTGAAGTAAAAACAAACCTCCTCATGGGACCCTAAGACTGGAAAGCGGGACGGGACCAGACTCAACACCTCAACATATACACTGACGGCTCCAAGATGAAGGAAGGAGTAGGAGCAGGCCTATACTGTACAAACCCTGAAATAAGGGCGTCGTATAAGCTACCCGACCGATGCAGCATATTTCAGGCGGAAGTCTTCGCCATCAAGAAGGCAGCAGAGGTCGCTCAGCTCACAGAGCGACCACACAATACAGTTAACATATTCGTTGACAGCCAAGCAGCGATAAAATCCATGCAGTCGTCCGCGGTCAGCTCTAGAAGTGTCCTGGCAAGCAGGGAGGCACTAAAATCACTAAGCATGACTAAGTCAGTGCAGATCTATTGGGTTCCCAGTCACCAGGGCATCGAAGGAAACGAAGAGGCGGACGTTCTGGCTAAGGAAGGCGTCGGGCTGGCAAACGATATGACAGAAAGCGTGCCGGTCTCCCTAAGGACGCTACAAAGCGACCTGAAGAAGCAGGCCAAAATAAGGACAAATAGCAGGTGGAAGAACACCACCACCTGCAGAATCTCGAAAATCATGTGCAAGAAACGCAATGATAATCTCAGCCACTATCTGCTGCATCGTCCACGGAAGGATTACAGACTGCTAGTGGGCATACTAACAGGCCACTGCCTGGCTGCGTCGCATGCAACCAGGCTGAACATCACTAACAGTGACATCTGCAGGAAATGCAATGAGCCCGGGGCTGTCGAAACCTTGGAGCATCTCATCTGCCGGTGTCCGGCTCTCTTAAGGGCAAGGAGAATGTACCTGGGCGCACCGATGCTGGCATCACTGGAGGATGCCTCCAAGAGGTCGCCAGGGAAACTGCTTGCCTTTGCGAAAAACACCTCGATTCTGGGGGACTTCGGAACCTCAGAAGCACGCTCGTAAGGTCCATACAAAGATCCGGATCACTAAGGGCCTTTTTGGCCTATGAGAGGCCCCGTAAAGGGCCGTCCGGGACAACCTAACCTATTATATCTACCACTAACTCCCTTCCTAGTCTTAAATTACTGATACTCTTATATCTTTTCCGTAATTAGTAATTACTTCTTTTCTTTAGTTAGATTAGTTCTACGTTTCCTGGAACACTAGTCTAACACCTATCTTTCATGCATGTCCGCGATCGGTTCGATTAACGAGTCGCGCGTTAAGCGGCAGCGCCCCTCGGTCGGGCGGGAGGTGGGCTGCTTTCTACCTTGGATTCGAACGTAACAGCCATTGGCTGGTGTCGCTTGGGCCACTTGATGGTGCAGTCATTGTACATCAACGTCCTAAAGTAAAGTAAAATACGGTGCGAACTGGACAACTGTGAATTTAACTGCGTTCCGTTGTCGCTGACTAGAGCTCTGGGGTATCCTTCGCTTGCGAAAATGGACGATAAGGCAGCGATCGTGTTTGTAGTTGTTGTAGACGTTACTCTCTTGGCGGTGCCGGGCTATTGCACTTACAGATGCTGCATGATTAAGCAACATGTTTGAGGTCCTCATCGATGGTAGGCCACCAAACATGTTTCTTAGCTAATAGTTTCATTCTAACAATGCATTCTAACAATTTCCGATATGGGGATACTCGAAGATGTCTCTGTGACTCTATCAAATAAATCTTCATCACTGTAAAGCAGCATCTGCTGCCCTTACACTCCGCATGGACGCAAGCGGAGCCGATGTAGTGCTAATCCAGAAGACTTGGATAGTAGGAGACAAGGACTGTGGATTTTTGTACCACAAAAAGAAGGTGTAACCCGTACTGGCATTCTTGTAAGAAAGCACCTGAATATCTTTCTGCTCCACAACCTTAGCAATGGTGACAACACTGTGGCAAACCAAGAGCTGCAGGGGACACATCTGAGGCTAATGTCGTTCTACATGGCCCATGAAGAAAACGATCCTCCAAGCGACCTCGTTCGCAAGTTGACCAATGACAGCGAGAGGCCTAATATATGCCTACTAATAGGCTGCTATGCCAACGTTCACCACACCCAACGGGGGAGCTCGGATACAAACGTAAGGGGTAAGTGACTTTTCAGCTTTATCCTGGACTCTTATTTAGTTGTTTGTAATCGGGGCAATGGCCCGTCATTAATTATTAAATACCAACAGCAGGTTATTAACCTCACTCTAGTATCTCACAAATTGTCAGGCAAAGTAAAGGGTTTCTTCTCTGACTACAGATACATCAAGACGATACTATCCCTCGAGAGCCAAAAGCCCACCGACTATATTAACCCCAGGAAAGCCAACTGGGAAAAATATAGCTCAGCCATGGAGAAATTACTCCCTAGCTCTTCTAGGGAACAGGTTCACAGAAGCATGCAACAAGGCCTTCACGGCAGTATGCTCCCCACACAAACCCAGGGGTAAAAAGAAACTTCCCTGGTGGTCAAAAGCTGCAGGACTCTCTATTCAACAGAGCCAAAAACGATAACGAGAAGAAGCATTGGCCAAACTACAAAGTCAGTCTTGCTCTACACAAAAAAGAAGCCCGGAAAGCAAGAAGGGGCTCTTGTCAAAAATTCTGCTCGGAAATAGAGGACACGTGAGCAGCTGCGAGGCAGCGCAAGATCCTCTCTAATACTACCCCTTCGGTAGGGTACCTTAAAAGAAACAATGGACTTACTCTAGTGCGGAGTCACTCCATATACTTCTCGACACCCACTTCTCTGGTTGCACAACCATCAAGCCAAGCGAAGGCCTGAAAATTACCTTACCTTACCAAACGGAACATAAGCTGGGCAGTAAACAGTTTCAATCCGTTCAAATCACCAGGTCTAGACCAGGTCATTCCGGCCCAACTCCAAAAGGCCGGGCACTCGGCCATCAACTTGCTACAATGGATCCTCAGAAAGATACTAGCAGTGGGGAATGTCTTTTGGCTCAAGTTGGCTCAAGATATCGAGGGAGCTTTCAGAAGGGAGCCTACTGACTAGCACTAACTGACCTAGGCGTGGACCGTCACTTGATCATTTGCAGATCGGTGACATCATCGATGGGATCGTTCACCTAATCGCTGTATGTCAATAGAGGCATCCCACAAGTTGGTGTTCTGTCCCCACTTCTATGGAACATAGAAATCAACAAGATTCTATGTGACCTGGAGGGGCGGGGGGCTGCAAAAGTCGTGGCATACGCGGACGACGTTGCAATTATCTTCTCCGAGAAATACCCCCAAACACTCTGTGACTTAGTGAGCGGAAAGCTCGCGAGACTGTGAGAATGGACAGACTCCCGCGGTCTGGGAGCTAATCCCTCAGAAACGGAATGGCTCAGCAATTTGTTATCAGCTTTACATGGGTCCGGGGTCACCGGGACATCGAAAGCAACTGCATAGCAGACGAGCTGGCAAGATTTGGCACCACAATTCCCCTTCTCCAAGACAAGGAGGATATTTGTATGCCAATGGCCACCTGCAGGCTTATCATAAAGGAGCTAAAGAAACGACTAGCAGACAATGCGTGGCAATTAGCACCACAATGTAGTATAACTCGGCCAACATGGCCGAACATAGACAAGGAACGAATCTCAGAGCTATGCAAGCTCAGCAAATGAAGGTTCAGCGTTGTGATCCGTTCCCTCACGGGACGTTGGCTAATAGGTACCCACGCAAACAGATTAGAATTTCGATCAGGTGCTATAAGAGTGTATTCATTTGCGTCATTTCTAAGGCAATTCACATGGAGCTTGTAAAGGCCCTGACAACCGCGTAGTTTCAGTGTTCATTAAAGCGTTTACTTCTACTCGAGGAAGGCTAAGTGAAATTTGGTCGGACAATGCGACAAATATTGTTGGCATCAAGAACAAGCTTAGGAAGGAGGGAAAAAGGACTCGCATAGGAAGAAGCTCTATGAATCCGACTTGGCTAAATCGATCGACTGACGCTTCATCTTGTCTCCCTCTGCGCACTTCGGCGGATTACATTTGTATGTAATCATCCGAGTAAAACTGTAGTGGAGTGAATATTTGTTCAATTCACAAGTAAAATACACTCTAGGTCTCACATACATATATATCATATAGAAATATTAAAGTGACTTATTATCATCTACTCTGTCACTCACCCATACAGATTTAATACTAGCTGGGGACTTCAACAGCAATAACCTTAGAGAGAGACAAGTATGGGACTACATAGAATATACGGGAACAGTGAACAGTGTAAGATATTTAGGAATGATAAAATTAATTAACTAATTAATTAATGAAAAAAGAAAATAGTTTTGTTACTAATTTAACTTGAAGAGAACGAACCAGCAGAAACGGGCCTACATAAAAAAAACTGGGTATTGGTTAATCCAATACTGTGAAATTGAACCTATTGGAAAATGTTTAGACTGCAAAGTACCTGAATACTAAAACTGAAATCTGTATAGAAGCTGTGATAATGTAAACTGCTTGTGTGATAATAGTATTGGATTTTCATTTGTAACCGAGTCAGATGTCTCTGAATCAATGTTAATTAAGTCAAATGCCACTGAAATTGATGTTATGTATACAAAAGCAAAAATTGGACAATGACAATATAACATTCCTGACTCTTTTAGATTACAGTAAATCTTTTGACAACGTTAACCACGAAATTCTTTGTTTTAAGCAAAGTTTTCAATTTATTTTTTCACGTGCAACAACAAGACTTATGTTTTCTCATAATGTCTACTCATGTCTACTTCGTGTTAAGTTCCTGAAGTATCCGTTCTAAGGCTAGTACTATTCTGTGTGTATGTAAATGATCTACCGTGTACATATATTGTCAGATCTAAAGTTAAAAAGTATGCTGTATGATCTTCAAATGTTTCTTAGTAGCCCTATTAGTAGAATTAATTACTGTATTCGTATCTGGAACAGTGAAATGAAAGGTTTAAATGAGTAAATGAGAGCTAAAATCAATGGGCTAGAGACAAACCCAAGGAATTCAATATATACATACAGTACTACGTAAAAGAAAGTTTTACACTGATACACTACAGAAATTATGTATTGACAATATTCCCTTGTAGAATATGTAGAACTTGCGAACCACTTAGTTATTGTCTTTTATTAAACGTGGACATGGCAGAATCACATAAACAGTCCTTACAAATTTATTCTATATAACTACCACTAAAAATCAAACAAAAAATCTTCTTCGCGGCCATAAAGCACCGGATTGGAATATTCCCAGCCATGAACGAAGGTGAACGATCGCCCCATGGCTCTCTGCAATATTTTCGGCATGTCTACGAAAAGGCTGCATATATCTCTATCCAATAGAGAAGCTCTGGAGTTGTATACCTGGCTATACAAAGCGGAAGTTTTTATGTCAAATTTATTTGTATGGTCAATGTAAAGGTAATGAGCTTTTTCACTAACTGCGGCGATGTGTTGTAGTCCGACGAAAGCGTATGTACATACACATATATACATATATGTTCAGGCGAATTATGTATGCAAGACCGATTAAAAATGGATGCAACGAATATGGTATGACTATATGTAGTCCGACGTATTGCGTATGTTCATTTATGTCTGTGGGTGAACGGTAGATGCGATGCAATAACGACGATAGACGGTCTGATGGCTACGAAGATTAGCTCCAGACAATATGAGTGCTAGGTGCAGACCCTATGCGAGATAGATGCAGACTATTTAAGGGCAGGCGGGCCGAATTGCCTGTGCCGTAATGTAAAAAAGCAAGCGATGATCTGAAAGAGCTATAGATCGAGGGAGCGACGAAGGCAAAAGCATTAAAGAGGACGCGAGAGAACGACTGGATAGGCTGCTGCCGTGTGGGAACTTATGTCGAACAATGTGATGCAGTGGGCAGTAATAAGATGGCCACGAAGATCAGCTCAAGACTATATGAATGCTATGTGCAGACAATATGAGTGATAAATTCAGACTGATTAAGGGCAGGCAGGCCGAACTGCCCGTGCCCTAATGTAAGCAAGCAAACGATGATCCGAGAGCGCGATAATGACAGATCGAGAGAGCGAGGAAGAAGGCGATAATCCGAGAGAGCGCTATATAGGCTGCTGCCGTGCGGGAACTTAAGTCGAGAGGTACAATGAGATGTAGTGCGCAGTACAAAATAGCAAAACAATAATAGGCATTTAATTTACTGCTGCACCACTGGCTATGACTTAACTTATGTTGACTAAATATCGGGCAGGGAAACCCAACAATACCTATATATTTAAATTTGATTATACTACTTAATATAGCTCTTGTGATATAACTTCAATACAAGTGTATTTCAAAATTTAACCCGGCATCTTCCGACTCCTCAAAGAACGAAAATCTGTGGAGTCCAAAAGTTTTTCTATAGGACGTTGATAGGGGGGCCACCAAGCGACACCAGCAGAAGGCTGTTACGCGCGGATCCCAGGCAAGAACTCAGCCCTCCTCCCGCCCAACCGACCGATGGGCGCTGCTACATAACGCTGCTAACACCTATCTAGCGCGACAAGCATTTTATACTTATAAATTAGGGCGCTAGTCACAACAAGTGTAATATTAACTTTTGACATTTAAATTACTAACATTAAGAAGTGATTACAATTACAATTACATACATTCGAACTTATATACTAACATTTTAATAATATAATATTTAGTTTAGTTTTAATATAGTTTCTAGGAATTTCACTCTTACTCTCCGTTCAACACCTCCCTACTATCATAAATTCAAATTATGTAGTGCGTAGATAATTCTCTAGTGCGATTTTGAACTGCACTCCCCCACTGATTGCCTTGATGGCGTGGGGAAGATGATTCCAAACTCGAACAGCATATACAAAGAGCTGTTTCATTGTGCATGTGTACCTGTATTTAAAGCAAACAATATTTTTCGTCCGTCTTGACGTGCTAAACTTAAGTCGTTCATATAAGTAAGCTGGCTCTTTGGTATATATAACTTTGTGCAGTAATACTAGGACCCTAAACTCTATCCAGGATTTAAGTGGCATCGAACATTTTTATCATTACGTCCGAAATATGGTCAGTTCTACGTCTGTTATAAATATATCTCGCGATATTATTAAAAGCAACTTGCAGCTTGCGTTGGCTGGCAGAGTTACTGTCACTAAATACTTCTATACCATAGAAAAGAACTGGTGTGATGTACATTTTGGCAATTGTTTGTCTTATTTTCACTGAGAGAAAATCTTTAGTTAGGTATAAATTTCTAAGGATCCCAATAGCTTTTCCGACTGATCTGTTTATGTGATCATCCCATGTCAAAGTTTGGTTAAATATAAAACCTAAGTCGTTTGCACGTTCTACATATTCAATGGGGATGTTTTCAATAGTCAATTTTTGTATTGCATTAGTGTCGAACTTTCTTTTACCTATGACTATACATTTTGACTTATTTGGATTTAATCCTAGCCCATTAATTTTAGCCCACTGACTTACACTTTTCAATTCACTATTACAGACACGAATACAGTACTTAACTCTACTAATAGGACGACTAACAAACATTTGAACATCATCGGCATACATATGAACGTCACAACTTGACAATATACTCGGTAGATCATTTACATACATAGAGAACAATAATGGCCCTAAAACGGATCCTTGAGGAACACCACGCTTGACACAAAGTAATGACGAGTACATATTATTTAAACACACAGACTGGATACGATTACTCAAGTACGAAACAATTAGTCTTGTTGCTGCACGCGAAAAATTACATAGACGACTAAGCTTAAAACAAAGAATTTCGTGGTTAACCGTGTCAAAAGCCTTACTATAATCTAGAAGTGTCAGAAACGTTATATATATATATATTATACGTTCAACTACGTTTATTATTGCTGTTGTACAACTTCTGCCCACTCGAAAACCTGATTACTTATTTGTAAAAAGTTGTTTAGTTGTCAAGTAATTTGTCATCTGATTAGCCATAAGTCGCTCTAAAATTTTTGACAAGTATGGTAGAATGGAAATTGGCCTGTATTCATTGACTGATTTTGGAATTGGAAGTATTTTAGCTACTTTCCAAGAATCAGGAAATACGGATTGAGTCAACGCTGTGTTGTATATGTAGGTTATGTACGGCAATATGTTTAGCAAAAGCATTTTTATGAATTTCGGATTGATATCATTAATTCCAGTGGCATTTGACTTAATCTTTAACATCGATTCGAGGACATCTGACTCAGTTACACATGAAAAACTAAAACTATTATCACAGGTACCATTATCACAGAAGCAGTGTACATCATCACAGTTACTATAGAGATTTTGAGGCACGCACTCAACATAGTCAGTTTTGGTCACTTCAGGTACTTTACAGTCTAAAAAAATTCTATTAAGTTCGTCAGGATCTATATCACAGATGCGCGGAGCAGTGGACTTACCAACACCCAGTTCTTTAATATACGCCCATTTCTGCTGATTTGATCTCGCTAAGTTAAATTTGTTACAAAAGTATTTTCTTTTCTCTGAGTTGATTAACTGTATCACATTTTTCCTAATTATCTTATATTGTGCAGCATGGTGGGCTGTCCTGTACCGCTTCCATTTTTTAAAAGCGATATCACGTTTGTTAATTAATATTTTAATGTTCGAATTGAACCAGGGATTTCCACGAGGGTTGACCGTTTTTGTCACCAGCGGAATCGATCTGTTATATAGATACGTTATATTATTTTGTAGGACAATCAGTTGTGAATTAATATTAGCATAGTCATAAATAGAGTCCCAGTCACATGAAATAAAGTCAGCACTTAACAAGGCATAGTCAATGTTTCTAAAATTTCTATAAACTATTCTGCTTTCAGTTAAGTCAGTATGAAAATTATATGTCAAGAATATTAGGTCGTGTTTCGAAAACATTGGCATTGATAGTTGACTGTAAGTAGAAATTTTATGACAGTCGGTTACAAAAAATAAGTCAAGTAAGGTATCACAGTGATTTGAGAAATGCGTGGGTGCAGACGAATTTACTAACTTTAGTCCCATAGATTCTATGTCGTCCGATAATTGCCCTTCTCGCAGGACATTGCTGTTGAAGTCCCCAGCTAATATTACATCTGTATAGGCAAGCGACATGGTAGACAATACGTCAGTTAAGTTTTGATATTCTATATATCGATGAGGTCTATACACACAGCCTATTAAAATTTTGGAAGAATGTATTGTGCTTGTGACTTGAACAAATATCCACTCAACTGCACTTTCACTTGGGTGATTACATACAAGTTTAGCATTTCAACGTTTGCTTACATATATAGCTACACCTCCAGCGTGACTATCTCGATCAGATCGAAACAAATCATAACCAGTACACTCTACTAACAAATTACTAACATGAGACGAAAACCACGTTTCTGACACACATATGACATCAATATTGGACTTGACAAATAGAGACCTAAACTCCTCGTTTTTCTTAGTTAGGCTTTGGGCATTAATATGGCATACACGCAGACCTTCCCCTTGACTGCCAAGTATTCTTTGCATTGTATAGCTGCTCGAGCCGGACGACCATGCATTATCATCCATAATCACTGGAATATAAACAAATTAGAGAAGACAATCCAAACACCACTGTTTTAAGAGTACGGGGAGATGATGTAAAGAGAGTGAGATTCCTAACAGAGACTATTACAAGATGAGTAGAAATATTAAACCTAATGAGAAACATAAAGTAGACGACAAGATGAGTAGAAATATTAAACCTAATGAAAAACATAAAGTAGAGGACAAAAATTAATTCTATTGTATCGAAAATTACTCCGCCCAGTTCCAGGTCCTCCAGATGCGGATTGAGTCGCCACCTCAGCCACAGCTTCCACTCTCTGTAAGGCACAGAGCTCAGTTATGCTCTTAAGGCACACAAATTCGCCGCGAACACTCTGCCGAACGTAGACCATTGCACGGCGGGTGAAGACAGCCGACAGAGCATTACGCTTCTTCATCTTCATTGCCTCTCTGAAGATGTCGTAGTTGGTTTTAGAGAGCTGTTCGTTGATGTAGAAGGGTTGTTTGGACTGGATTCCAAACAACTCCAAGCTAAGTGGCTGCTTGGTCTGCCGTCGATGTTCTCCAGCCCGTTACAGCAGCATGATTTTTTCACGCCTGCTATCAAATTTTATGATAATAACGGGATCTACAACGGCGTTCTGTGCATGGTCCCACACCTTAACCCGAAAAATCTCCTTCACTTTTGGTGGTGGTGTGAGGCCTAATGAGTAACAGAGGCTATTGAAGAGAGTCTTTTGTTCTCCTCTTCCAGTAAGGGCACCCCATGTACTCTGACATCGTTTGCAATGCTTGCTTCGGCTTCTGCATCCTCTTTGGCTTGGAGTTTCGCCTCCAGTTCCTCCACCTTGCTGCATAGCGCACGAATTTCGCAGCTTCCATCCTCAAGCTTCTCTACTCGTCGGCCAAACAGCTCTACTTCCTCCGAAAGACTATGAAGTCTAGCCTCAAACTTCTCTGCCATCTCACGCAGAATTCTTTCCTCAGCTTCCCTCACGCTGCAGCTGATGTGTTTCGCCTGCTCATCAAATCGATTATTAATTAGCTCGATCAGCTGCGGCGAAAGCGTATCTGAGATGCGACCAGATCTTAAGTCCAGCGACGAGTCACTGCGGACGCGCTTTGCTGCGGTTTTTGACATCCCGCTTTGCCGTTTAACAGCGGAGCAAACTCCCAAAGAGATGCACAGAGAGAGAGAGAGCGTAGGTTGAGAGAGGGAGTAGGCCTCAGAGCGAACACGACGATCAGCAGTAGCTATTTGCACGGCTAGCGGCGAACGATCCAGCAAAGCGACGAAGCGATGAGCAGTGCGTAGGCAATGCAACAGATGAAGTGCACGAAACGGTGAGCACAGAGAGCGGAGATCCAGAGAGGAATGGGCAAAAGCAATAACAAATAGCTTGCGCGCCTTTAAATTTATGTATTTATTTATTTGCTCAACCTGCAACTACCGAATCACTAATATTCAACACAATTATTGTTCAGTTATGACAAGCTCCGAGATATACACAACTATTGGCAATTAATGTCGAGTGAATTCAGAGTAAAAGCAGAAAATGCAGGAGCGACACGGAAAGACGACCGGCTGTTAGAACTTCTTGTTGTTTTTTTTTTTGTTTTTTTTTTTTTTTTTATTAGTTTTTTAATTGGTTAGGACAGGGAGTTTTTGAAAAGGGCTCTTTGAAACCTAGAAAAAAGGTAGCTGGAAATTAATCTCAGAAGATTGGGCGGGAATCCTAAAAGGTCAGGTCAGGTTTTTGTGCTAGGAGAGAATGGCTTACAGAGTCGAAAGCTTTACTAAAATCGGTGTAAGCTACATCTGCCTATAAATTGCCATGAAAGCCTTAAATGATAACAACTTAATTTGGTTTGCTGAATCGTTGTCTAGCATTGGCAAATCTAGTAGACTATTCAGCTGATCCGAAAATATTTTTCGTTTATTTTCATACCACTTGGTCAGCAAATTCCAAGGGTTTGGACCTGTCAATAGGTGAGCAACCATACTCCTTGCGTCATCCTTTATTGCCATTTTCAAATATGTAAATTTTATAGATGTACTCAGACTATCTCTATTATGTATAACATCACCAAATAATTTCGAAAACCCGTCCCACTCTTTATCTACTCCTGAGAATGGGGAGACTTCAACCTTAGTTAGAACTGGAAAATCTTCGTTTTCCGTCTTAGCTCCTGACTCTTTACTAACGCTTCTTATCTCATACTCCTGTATCCTCGTTTCTATGCCTCTTAACTAGCACTTAAAAATCAAGATCTAAATCTGCGACCTCATCGTTGAATTCGATTCATAACTTTTAAAATACTTCTCAACTTTTATATTTTTAGTTTTTTGTTAAGGTATTCGATTCTCTTCTTTCTCATTTGGCATTCAAACCAAAGACAGCCTGATCTAACTCCTTTTCAGCTTTTTTAAAATTATTTATCAGATATTCTTCCAATCAGCCAAAATCACTCATCAAAATAACCTAGACTACTTCCTCAAAACTATGATCGACTTTTGGCTCCATGTCTCTCTTCATGGTTCCAGTCTCCATAACATAACTCTTTTGTATGTCGTCTATATTTGTTAAAATTTACTCAAATTGCCTTTTAAGGAGTCATGAGCGACTACTCCACAAACCATTAACGCAGAATTATTTTCTATCGCAATGTTCTCCAGCTCTCCTAGCTTCCGAAGTATGTACGTCACTGGTCAATATACAAACTTCATTCCTTCTTTTGCCTTTTGCAGCTTGTACTTATTACACTAGTCGACACGACTGTTCCGCTGTCGCCAAAAATGACTTTTCTGAAAAATTTGGATATTTAAAAATTTTTAAAGAATGTTTTTTTTTCACGGAGTAGTTTTTTCTTAAGAATTTTTAAAAAAGTTGGTATTTTTGTCATAGCTAGTGCTTCTATTTTTCACATGACTTAAGTTTCCTACAACTGGTTGTATTGATGAATTAGGCGTCGTTTAAGGTATTGCTTATAAAAATATAAAAATAAACGGCTAAGTTATAACCGTTTGACCAAAACTTTATATGCCGTTTGGCACTATCCCAAATGCCATTTGACCGTTAAAAACTGTTACCAACACAGATTTTTGGTATTTTTGTAGGAAAACGGTTCGGTTCGGTTAACGGAATTTATCGGCGAAGTTCGGCATATGAAAATTTGGTCAAACGGTTGTAACTTAGCCGTTTATTTTTATATTCTTATTAGCGATACCTTAAACGACGCCTAATTAATGTGTCTATCTAAAACCAAAAATCAAGGCACTTAAATACTTTTTTTTTCGACTTTTCCTGAGCTTTCAAGTCAAAATTTCGGTAAAAAATATATGAAATTTCAATTTGGAAGCTTAATATCTTTCAGACGATAAGATGAAGTTGCAAAGTGTCTGACTCGGATTTATAGCTGCAATTGTTAGCTTTTTTTTAACTGCAAAGGTCAATACAACCAGTTGTAGGAAACTTAAGTTATGTGAAAAATAGAAGCACTACCTATAAAAAAAATAGCACTTTTTGTAAAAATTCTTTAAAAAAAAATACTCCATGAAAAAAAAACCATATTTCTTTAAAAAAATTTAAATCTCTAATCCATCTCTAATTATTTTTTAGTTTTAGTCACAAATATTGTTATTTGGCCGCTTGATTTATATTTGCTGACCTTCACTTTTCTTTAGCACTTTTTCGGTGTTGGGAATTTTTTTATCTTCATTCGATATTTCGGCCTCAAATACGCCACCGCCGCGAAAAATTTAATGCACTATAGATATTTCGTATATCTATTTCAAAAAGTACTGACTATATAGCATGTATTTTTTGTTAATTCATTGAAACTTGGTCTTTAGGAAGCTGGTTTAACTCCGTGTTCATACCACAGGGGGGAAACAACGGTAAGTCTCGAAGGACCATTTTGTGAGGTACCAGTTCTATTTTCCGGATCAACTATTCGAATCCGGCTCGAAGGACCAAAATGTTTAGACCTTAAGAGAAAATTAAGGATACAAAAAAAAAACCGAAGAGTATTAGCATGGAGTCGGTAATGGATAAGAAAAAGCAAACACAACACACAGTCATGTTATGGTTGGACGGTACTACGGGGTTCTATTGGCAGAAGAACGACATTAACAACAGGTCTTCTGAGGACTCCGCGAGGAGTAAGGATGTTCACCACACGGATCTTATCGTCGGCGCCGGGATATACGGACTGGATTCTCCCGAGCCGCCATTCATTACACGGCAAGTTGTCATTTCTCACAATGACCATATCGCCCACCTGAAGATTTGGCGTAGGCGTCTGCCACTTGGTGCGTTTGTGGAGCACTTTGAGGTATTCGTCTTTCCACCTTTGGCAAAACTGCTGGTTGACGGCCTTCAAATGCTGCCATCGATTAATTATCGATTTCATGTCTCCTTTCATTTCGGGCTCGGCTGTAGCCATCAAGGGTCCCCCAATAAGAAAATGTCCGGGGGTGAAGGTTAACAGTTCGGTCGGATCTTCGGACATAGGCGAGAGTGGCCTGGAATTGAGGCATGCCTCTATCTTAGCGAGCAGCGTGGATAACTCTTCAAACGTGTACTTTCGAACGGACGTGGCCTTATAGAAGAGGGTTTTGAAACTCTTCACCCCGGCCTCCCACAGACCTCCCATATGTGGAGCTCCTGGAGGGATAAACCGCCATGAAATCCGTTGATTGCTATACGCATCCGTCACCGAGTCCTTAAATGCATCTAGGAAGTCACGGGAAAGGGTGGTCGCCGCACCCACGAAAGTTTTCCCGTTGTCGGAATGGATGCACTGAGGATACCCGCGTCTTGCGACAAATCGAGCGAAAGCCGCGAGAAACTTCTCGGTTGTGAGGTCGGACGTGGCCTCCAAATGGATTGCTTTAGTGGAAAAGCACACGAACACGCACACATACCCCTTGGTAATGAGACACGTTCTCCCGGTAAAATTCCGTATTTCGAACGGGCCCGCGTATTCTATTCCTGTATGTGTGAACGGTCGGGAAAAAGAATTTGAGTCTGCAACCTCTTTTTATAAATGGTGCATACCTTGCAGGAGTTCACGACTCCCTTCCTCAAATTTTGAAGCCTTGGGATCCAATACTTGGATCGAATAAGAAGCACCAGTAATCGGTTGCCGCCATGGAGCGTTATCCGGTGTGTAAATTGACCGAGAAGGCGAGACAGCCGACAACTGTACGGAAGGATAATCGGATGCCTTTCGTCATATTGCAGAGATTCGGCAACTGCGACACGGCCGCCCGCTCTGATAAGTCCGTGTCGGTCTAGGAACGGGCTTAAGTTCAGGATAGAACTTGACCTTGGTAACGGATGCTTGTCACTGAGTCAGTGATACTCCCCGGGGTATTCTCGACGTTAAGTCTCTAGGATAAGAGATCGCTCCGCTTCGGTAAGGTCTCTGCTGGTAACATGGCTCTCTAGTGCGGTATCTAACTTCCGGCAGCGTCTTTCGAAGCGAAGGAAATATGCGCGGACTCGCATAGCCCGGTCAAGCTGAGAGAACCGTTCATGGAACTCTTCGGATGGGCTCGGCGCAAAATGGACCCTTACCGCACAGACCTTCAGAGGCGTAACTGGAGATTCCTCAGATTGTGCTGGCCACTGAGGTCGGGGCTGTCATAGCCACGCTGGTCCTTGCCACCAGAGTTGGTTAGCAACCAGATCTTCCAACGGTACGCCTCTACTGGCTAAGTCCGCGGGGTTTTGTTCGGACGGAACGTGAGACCACTGCTCGATCTTTGTAGCTTGCGCTATCTTTGTCACCCGGTTTGCTACGAAGGTAGCCCAGTGGCGCGCGGGCTTTCTCAGCCAGGCGAGGACTATGGTAGAATCGGGCCAATAACGACAGGCTGTGCGTGCCGCAGGCATATTCGGCAGGATAGCCGTCACCATTTCGGACAGGAGCACGGTACCGCACAGCTCTAACCGGGGGAGCGATACAGTCTTCACAGGGGTGACTCGCGTTTTAGCGGTGAGAAGTTGCACCTCGACGCGATGTCCCACCTCGACGCCCACGTAAATATCGGCCCCATAAGTATTTTCGGATGCTTCGCAGAATCCATGATGCTCGATGTTTACCGATGGTTGCGTACCAATCCATCTTGAAATTGGGATCTGTTTGAGCACGGAGTAGCTGTTCAAGAAACGTTGCCAGCGCAGACACATCTCGTTGGGGAGATCTTCGACCCATCCCAACTCTTGGGAATTCCGGGGCAAGCCACCTCGCCGGATCGAACAACTTCGCGATTTGGGAGAGCACTGTCCGCTTGGTATAGGGTGGCTCTCGCGCTAATTCAGGAGGGACAAAGAAAAATTCGTCTGAGGTCGCCGTCCAGCGAATCCCGAGGGTCTTGGCCGTGCTCTCGGCCTCAATCTCAAGGATATCGCTATGGAGATGGCTGCCCCGGCTCGTCGCTCCGGCTGTCGTCGACATACATAGAAGACCGAATGATTTTACTTGCTCTAGGGAAACGGGACTGCACGTCGTCCGCAAGTTGTTGCAAGACCCGAAAGGAAAGAAAGGGAGCATAGTTGACACCAAAGGTGACGGTCTTGAGCTCTTAATCGCGGATTTCTCCATCCTTGTTTCGGAAAAGAATACGCTGGAAAGGAGTGTGGTTCGGATCCACAGAAAATTTGCCGATACATTTTTGTGATGTCGGCATTGAACACGAACCGGAAATACCGCCACCTCAGGATCTGCAGGGTTAAGATTGTAGGACCAGCATGTAGCAGATCATTGAGGCTCACCCCGTTAGCCGAGGAGCTGGATGCATTGAATAGCATTCGAACTTTTGTGGACGTGCTCTCAGACTTAAGTACGGCGTGGTGCGGGATGTTATAATCGGGGGAACCATGATCCGGAGGAAACTCGGTCATGTGATCGAGCGCTAAGTAGTCCCGGATCACGGCAACGTACTGCTCTTTTAACCGAAAGTCTCGTGTCAAACGGGTTTCGTTTCTCAGAAACTGAGCTAGCGCAATCGATCTGGAATACCCCAGACTTGACCCGGAATAGTCCGGGTCGCGGAACGGTAAAGTGACTACGTACTTCCCGGAGGCGGTCCTCGTAGTGGATCGCAGGAAATTGCTCTCACAGTAGGAATCGGACTCGCTTACCATTTTAGTAGGTATTTTTTCCACTTCCCAAAACCATGGGAGGAGTTCCTCACTTGCGTGGAGAACGACGAGATATGGCCTTGTGCCGTATTAGATACGGGGCCGGTCAGGACCCATCCGAAAATGGTCTCCTGTCCGAGGGGGGATCCACAGATGTTGGTCTGTGTGCCACTTTGAAGGATGGATAGAAGGAGGTCGGTTCCGATCAGGACGTCTACCTGCGAGCATTCGTAAAACTTTGGATCAGCCCATGACAGATTCGGCAAGTCTCGCAACGAGTTCTGCGAGATCAAATAGGACGGAAAGTTGCCTGCCAGTTCCTCCTACGAAGCAGTTTAGACAGAGCTGTTTTTGGCGAATATAATTGGAACGAGTATCAACGGTCATATGGAGGAAGTGAGGACACATACGGATTGGATGATTCTCTTTCGAACAGAGTTCACACGTCCTTCTCTTCGGGTTCACTGTTGTCTCAAACGAGTGAACCCTCCTGGAACAGGACTCCCTTGGGACCGGGACGGACTAGTTCTAGAGGGTTGCGGGTTTGGGTCGCTTTTCGAATTGGGTGCATGGGAAGGGTTGGCCCCGATGGCTTCTAAAGTCAGATACCTCTGACTAAGGAAGGAGTCCATCTCCTTCCATGGGGGCATCCCTTCTTCGTGGTGACGGAGTCTTCCCACGAGGCCCGGGTCAACTTGGGCAATTTGGAGGCGCAAATCGTCACCAACAAACTGTCCCAGTTTTCGGTGGAGACCTTGGAATGCGCCAGTGCGGTTAGCACCCCGTGGATCGTCCCTTGGAGCTCCTTCAGAGCACGACTCAATTCGGAAACAACTGGGGACAGCGAGAGGAGAATATTAATCTGGTTGGTCATCAGGAGCCGGTTGTTCTCATACCGGTCACGGAGAGAACTCCATGCCGCCTCGAAGCCGTCGTTGGTCAACGGGGATTTTTCCACGATGGCTTTTGGATTGCCACTGGTCTTCGATCTTGGATCTCTATTTGGGTGTCAGGATCCTCGTCAACCGACGCTATGGAACTGGCTTCGAATTCAGCATCCACCTTTGCCCACATGCTCTGTAAGCGGTCTCTACGGACCTGAGCGAAAGCGGGGGCTGGTAGGTGGAAGAGCTGGCACCTTTAGCGTGACTGGCAAAGGGAAGAGGACCGATTTGCTCTTTGCCGCGGAACTCGTACTCGGTTTAGGCGTACCGGGAAATCGGTTTAGTCACCGAGGTAGGTGTTCCTACGGGCGGAACCGCTGCGGGGTGTCCTCCTACCTGGACCGAGCAATGCCAAAATTTTCTTGCTGTCCTCGTCACCAGTGGGCATGTTCTGACCTCACCCGCTGAGAACCAAGAAATGGAAGCGGAAGTGCCGGGCGGATGGACACGGAAAAAGGGACCCAACAACCCTTTGGTATTAGTTTGTTGGCAAGTCGGAGGCGCTTGGGTATACGGCGATCAGGCACTAAGTCGGTGGCAAGTGACGACCAAAAACAATATATCCGACGAAAGTAGGGTAGCGCGTCACTGGACAAGCCACCACCGAAATCGATACACCCTCAAAATACAGGGCAGTGCGTCACTTTGACGCTGCGTTATGCGCAAGATCGGTGCCAATAACCTGCTCTCCCAACAAAAAATAACAACGTGCGCAACGGTGGAGAGGCGAACGCGACAAAACGAAACGAAAGAAGGCACCGCTATTGCTGCTTGCATGTATGGATATCGGCGCGGGAGGAGTGTACTTGTAGAGACGCAAGAATATAGGCTAATATATATGTATTTATGTATGCGGGTATGGATAAAGGCTGGCAAGAACATGCCGCCAATATATACGTATATATGTATGCGGATATGGACGAATGCGGAAACGAATATGCAGTTCAATATATACGTAATTAGGTGCGTGTAATTGCGGATTAGTGCATATATACATTCATATATAGGCGCAAGAATATGCAGCCAATATATATGTATATATTTATGCGGACAAGAATATGCACTTAAATCTGGTGTGTGGATGTACTGATGTACTTAGTTAGGAGGAGCGGAAGATCGGAGAACGGACAGAATAGCCGCTTGGCATTGGACGGAAAAAACAAGATCACGGCACTTTACTGATGTTTTGTATGTCGGACTTATCTTGATAGAGCGATCCGCCTAAGCTTACTCGGGTGCGCTTCTCCTTGTTGGTGAAGATCCGGCTCGAAGGACCAATTCGCCCAAGGGGGCGGATCACAATCACTGAACAGTTCGATATATTTCAAGTTGTTTATATTTCACGATCGTTCTCTTATGTTTATATATAATTATCGTAAGTAATTTAAATAATCGACGTATATATGTACGTATGTATAGAAAAGAAACCGTGCGTATGTGGTTCGAAATGACTCTGACTGATCGTAACGGGGGTGGGAGCGAGAACTGAAAACTCCCGCTCAAGTTAGTGGCCGCCTGAGCGCCGGTCGGCTTTCCCAATTGCCGTGTGCAAGAGCGCGAGAGGGTGCGCTGCTCTCAACAATATTGAATTTTACAATGAGGGATGGAGACAATTTCGTATTCTATTCTTATCGCTAGACCCACGGAACGGGTACATCGCTACTGCGAGTGGCCAACTGATTGCATGCAGGCATATGTATTTTTGGACTAAATTACGGTCTTAATTGCTTACTGCACTTGACTGTAAGATTTCGTGTGTGTTAACAAGTAGACAGCTCATTTCCCTGCTCGCAGGCATAAATTCTATACTTTATGTAAGTTTTGTAAAGACCCAACAGGGCTTTACAAGTACGCAACGATAATCGACAAGGTCTACATCACGTAGCTAATATTCAAGACATACACACCGCCACTGGAGGTAGACCTATGATCTTTATTTTACGCTATTATTATTCTTTCCGCATTATTATTCGCCACTGAAGGCCCCTATATCTTTTCTTTAGTATCCATGTAGTTTTAGTAATAGTAATAATAAGTTATATTTCAAATACACCTGCCAACGAAGGCACTTAAAACGCAAAAACGAGAATATCGATAGATAAAAGTAGGGGAAACTGATCACTATCTATTGGAAGAAAAGAATCGAAAGTGGGAGCGAGAAAGCACCCACGCGATACGAAGAACGACACTCTAAGCCAGACCACAATCAAACGAGCACGCAACGTAGCACCGTATATCGAATCTCCGGAATGCGAAACTTCACACGTGCTTCGATTAGACTCAGCTTAATTCTTACGACGCACCATCGGCTACCACGGCCTACGAGTTTTCCTAGTGTCTGATATACGGGTTGAATCCATCGCGGCGCCCACTATCTATGGCTATTCAGTCACTACTTTCGGTAGCCAGCAGATCCCAAATTTCTCCAACAGCGTCGATTCTTCCAAGTAAGTTGAGCTATTCTCGTGATGCAGCCAGCGAAACCAGTGGGGGTTTATGTTAATAAAAATTCCTAACAAAAATAAAAATATTGTAAAGTCTTTTCTTTATTCATATTGTAACAAGATTTTTTGCTACCGGCGGGCCGAGCGGATTTCCTTTACAGGTTGGGATTGGACAAATTTTGTAAGGCGGCAGCTAAGGGGAGGTAGCAGCTGTGATGCCGTCGTGATAAAAACAGCCTAACACTTTTATCTCGCTTTTTCCAGTTTATCCAATACCTAACCTTCTTAGGCACGTTTTTTTTACAACTTTTTCCTACAAATTCAATCTCTCTTCGTTTTCTTGCTTCTCTGTCTATTCGTTTTCTTTCTTCCCACTGTCCAAAGTCCAGCCGATCGAGGTGGACTCAAACTATCGATAAGCCTGGTCCAGGGCTCTAAGGGCGCCAACTTCGAATTTGCGTTACATAGAGTCGAGTCTCCTGGCCGACTTATTCGGAGACTGGTCCTTTGTAGGCAGCGAGGCGGTTGAAGTGTATCGTCTTGGTGGTGCGTTTTCCGGGAATACGTATTTCGTAGACTAGGTCGGAATGACTGCGAATCACCGTGGCCGGTCCTATCCAGTCCGATTGGAGTTTTGGGCATCGTCCTACTTTTCTGACAGGAGTGTATAGCCATACGAGATCGCCTGGTTCGAATTGTACAACATGGGAGCGAAGATCATATCGGATCTTTTGCTGTTCTGCTGCGGCCTTCAGGTGCTCCCTCGCAGTACGATGCGTATCTTGCAGGTGAGATTTAAGCTTATCCACGAAGGCCGGATAGGTTTCCACGACGGGCGTTGGCTGGCCATACAGCAGCTCGCAAGGCAAGCGGATCTCCCTCCCGAAGGTTAATTTCGCCGGAGAGAATCCGGTGGCCTCACGAGGGGCGGCTCGATAGGCCCACAATGCCCACGGCAGGCGCGCGTCCCAATTCCGTTGATCGCCGGCTACGAATTTAGCCAGGTAGCCGAGCAGCGTGCGGTTGAAACGTTTGACCATTCCGTCAGATTGAGGGTGAAGCGGGGTGGTCCGTGTTTTCTCGAAATCCATCAGTCGTAGGCAGGCTCGGAAAACTTCCGACTCAAAGTTCCGTCCTTGGTCCGAGTGCAGGACGAAGGGCACTCCATATCGCCAAAACACCTCTTCCGTTAAGGCGCGTGCCACAGTTTCTGCCGTTTGGTCCGGTAGTTCCAAGCATTCTGGCCACTTTGTAAAGTAGCACATTACGACAGCTATGTAGCGGTTGCCCCGGGCGGTGGTGGGCAAAGGGCCCAGTATGTCGATGGCGATCCTTTCGAACGGGGCACCGATTGCGCTGGGTTGGAGCTTGCCGACCGTTCGTCTGGTCGGTCCGCTTCGTGCCTGACACTTCAAACAGCGGGCACAGAATATGGCTATATCGGCGCTAAGGCCGATCCAATAGAAACGTTGCTTGGCCTTAGACAAAGTTTTCTTCACGCCGAAGTGGCCTCCCGTGGGTGACTGGTGGACGCTCTGGAGTATTTCCGGCCGCACTGCAGACGGAATGACGGGCAGCTGGCCGGCATCGCGGGTGGGGACCGTGAGCACTCGATTTTCCAACTGCAAACGAGAAAATAGATGCCAGTAAGCTTTAACGTCGGGGCTCTCACCCAAAATTGTACTCTTCGGTGACCTCGCTCCTCGCGCAACCCATTCGTAGACCACTGCTAGGTCAGGATCTTTCTTCTGGTGCTCGTCCAAAGGCTCTGGTACTGCTCCTAAGCAAAGTACACGGCCAGCCTTCTCTTCCGCTTTCTCGCATACGCGACAATTGTTGCAGGGTCGGCGAGATAGCCCGTCCGCATTACCATGGCGTTTCCCAGGGCGATGCTGAATATCCATATCGTACTGCTGCAGCCTCTCGATCCACCTTGCGACTTGGCCTTCCGGCTCCCGGAAAGTGAGAAGCCACTTAAGCGAGGCGTGATCCGTCCGTACCACAAATTTCCGGCCGTACAAATAATGGAGAAAGTGTTTGGTGGACCGAACTACCGCCAGTAGTTCTCTTCGGGTTACGCAATAATTGCGTTCTGCCGGGCTGAAAGTCTTGCTATAATATTCGATGACTACTTCTTGACAGTTCTGGATCTGACTTAGCACGGCGCCCACTCCATGGTCCGAAACATCGGTGTACAACACGAAACGGTCGCTTGGCTTGGGAAAGGCTAGAATCGGGGCTGTCATCAACTTAATCTTCAGCGTGTCGAAAGACCGTCCCGTTTCCGTAGTACAAGCCTCTGTCAACTCGTGG
Organism: Drosophila affinis; assembly: GCA_037356375.1. Classification (NCBI taxonomy): domain Eukaryota; kingdom Metazoa; phylum Arthropoda; class Insecta; order Diptera; family Drosophilidae; genus Drosophila; species Drosophila affinis. The sequence continues at coordinate 24,183,750 of JAZHFB010000003.1, forward strand.
AGCGGTTTAGCGATCGTCGAGAAGTCGGGGATGAATTTACGGTAGTATGAGCAGAGACCGATGAATGAGCGTACGTCCTTTTGGCTCTGAGGTCGGGGCCAATCAGTGACCTTAGCTATCTTCGACGGGCAAGTCCGCAAGCCTTGACTACCCACGACGTGTCCCAGAAAATTTACCTCGCTTTTGAAAAAGTGGCACTTCTTCGGACTCAGTCGTAATCCTGCTGATATTAGCCGTTCGAAAACCCTTTTCAAATGCTCTAGGTGCTCTTCCGCCGTACGGGAATGAACGATAATGTCATCTAAATATACCAGCGTTGACCTCCAGGTTGGGCCAGCGAACAACCCGTCCATAAGCCTCTCGAACGTTGCCGAGGCGTTAGTCAACCCGAATGGCATTACGTTAATCTCGAACAATCCAGACCCACAGGCGAAAGCAGTCTTGGGCCTAGAGAGTTCGTCCATCTCCACCTGCCAGTAGCCGCTCTGCAAATCCATGGTAGAGAACCAATTGGAACCGTGAAGGGTAGCCAAAACATCCTCTGGTCTCGGCAAGGGGTATGAGTCCTTAACCTTGACGTCATTGAGCTGCCGATAGTCCACACAGAACCTGGTCGATCCGTCCTTCTTTTGGACTAACACAACCGGCGAGGCCCAGGGGCTGTTGGAGGGGCGTACCACTCCGTTTGCGCGCATCTCCGCTAACAGGCGTTCCACTTCTTCCTTCTTCGCTAGCGCCAACCGTCGTGGTGGCTATGAAATGGTGCGTTATGTTGGTTCTGCCCGTTTCGTCTTCGTTTCTGGCAAAGGCCTTGCGATAACGATGGAGCATCTTCTTGAGCGGCGCCCGTGCTTCGGGCTGGACGTAACTTAGCAGGGAACTCCATTCTATAGAGTCCTTCCTTGCATCCGCCTTACAACTCCTTAGGAACTACATATTTCTTGTAGACGACCCTTTATAGGCTTAGCTTACCCCAGCCTGAAATAGGTCCCTTAGAGTTTTTTAATTAGAATAGATTGGTTTTGTGCTTATCTCCGTGAATGTGTAAAGACTCTTGTTTTTTAAGTACAATAATGTATTTATGTTCTGAATAGTGCCCTCAGATTAAAGTATACCAAGACCATATAAAATCAGTCCAGAAAAACTTTTTAATTTTTGCTCTGAACGGTGTGAGATTGCCACTCTACCCTAACAGGTAATTGCTAATAAATGTAATAAAGCCTACCTTCCTCCTTTCTTTTTTCAAATTGAAATATTGCTTGCATAGACCAACTAAACTAACCAAACCAATTACATCGAACAAATTAGTTCTTAATCCCACTGTGCTGTACTCGCAGTAACTACACATATGTAATATATGTACTTTGCTGACAGAGAATGGATAGAATAAGAAAATAATAAGAAAAGAATAAAAAATATCTACTATTTCAGACTAAAATTTCAGAAGTGGTTGAATAAACGCCAATTAAAGTAAAAACTACCACTGAATTAAAAGCGACTGACCAAAACAATAAAACTGATCGTAGTGGGAGTTCCTGCCAGTAGTTTTGTCGAGTGTTCTGCTGTAGTGGATATGTGGGGGTCGGATTCTTGGTTAAAAAGTTGTGACGATCGCTCGTGCATAGGCCGACCAAACAGAACAATGTGCGTGTTTCGGTTTTCAGTTTATTGCTAAGACTAAAATATTTACAAGAAGCTTAAATCTAGAACACCGCTTCGCCGCTCTGCAACATTGCCCTTGAGCATTCTGTTCGAAGTTGATGTTGCTGTTGGTTGGAGTTGTTGGGTGTTGTTGGGTTGTCGCATGGTGCATGCTTTTCGGCATGAGCATCCTCCCCCCCTTGCAATATAATTGCAACAAAAAGGTTGTGCGCCCAGAAACGGGGGGAGAGAATGTGGGTTGCATTCATGCGGTACTGCATGTGCCGGAGAGGGTCCACCCGAACACCGTGTTCTGAGCCATCGGGAAGCCTTCGGTGCTTGGGATCACTCCTGGCAAAATGATTTTATGATACAAATCTGCCCCCAGCACCAATGACACGGTGCTCGGCCTATGGAAATTCTCGTCCGCCAAGGCCATATTGGCGAAGTGCTCCATTACAAGGTCGCTCAAGGGTCGTTCGGGTGTCCTTATCGGGAGTTGGGGCTGCACGCTCAGCACAACCTCCAGCCTGACATCGCTCCTGTTCCTCGATTGAATGACGGCGGTACAGGCACCTTCCGCACCAACGTGAGTGACGGAAAACCCAAAGGCCGTTGCCAAAGATGCGTTGATGCGACTGGTTGGGCTGCACGGATCGATGAGTGCACCCACCTCGAAGGACTTGTGACCTGCGTCGAGTACGATCCATGCCGTTGGCAGAATGCTGGTGCTCCTGGACTGCAGGAGCGATGCCAGCGTCTTCGGAGGAGCAGCGGATCGGGAGGTCGATCTCGCTGGTGGCGAGGATGCCCTCGATGATAGAGAGAGGGGCTTCGGACGTGAGGATTGGTGCTTTCCTCCCATGTGGAGGAGGGTATGGTGGTTCTGCCCGCACACTCGACATGTGTCGCCGCTTTGGCACGAGCGCCCGGAGTGCTGGTGAGACAGGCAGTTGTGGCAGTACTTATTGATAAGGACTGCCCGTAATCGTTTCTCCACCTTGAGCTGCAGAAACCGGTGGCATTTTCGCAATGCGTGGACTCCGCAGCAGACCCGACAGCGGAAGCTGTCCCCGCGGATGGCTGTGCTCTACTGGACGTTGGCAAGGTGTCATGCTTGGAAAGAAAAAGAACGTGAGATATTAGTGATTGGGTCATTGCACCAAACGACAAAAAACATATGGATTAGTTGGCCACTTGGACGTGGACAGTATTTTCTATAGAAAGAAAAATGAGCTTTGCGACTGGCCGCTTAATGGTGCCACGAACCGTCAAAACGTCAACCACGCGGACCATGCAATCGACACCTGGATAAGTGTGCTCAATTCTTCCTAGGCGCCATTCCTTTAGTGGTAGGTTGTCTTCCTTGACGACAACCATATCGCCTGCTTGAAGGTTTCGCGTTGGGAGTTGCCACTTGTTCCTTTTGTGTAACTTCTTAAGGTATTCTTCTTTCCAACGCAAACAGAACTGCTGGTTTTGAGCCTTAAGACGCTGCCATCTGTTGATGATTGACCCTGCGTCCTCTCGGATTTCGGGCTCCTCAATGGAAATCAGCGGGCCGCCAACCAGGAAGTGACCTGGACTGAGGGCTAGCAGGTCAATGTGATCTTTTGACAAAGGCGAAATTGGCCGCTAGTTCAAGCACGCTTCTATTTTGGAGAGGAGGGTCGACAATTCTTCAAATGTGTATTTGCATGTCGACGTGGACTTGTAGAAAAGCGTCTTGAAACTTTTCACTCCCGCTTCCCACAAGCCACCCATGTGAGGTGCGCTTGGAGAATTGAAACGCCACTTTAGATGTTGTTGAGGATATGCGTAGCGACCAGGAAATCATGGCACAGGGCTTTTCCGGCTCCTACAAACGTCTTTCCATTATCAGAAACCATTTGCTGAGGGCACCCCCGCCGCGCCACGAAACGATTGAAAGCTGCAACTTCCAGATGGATCGCCCTCGTGCTGAAACACACGAAGACACAAACATACCCCTTTTGTGATGCGGCAAGCTCGACCTGTGTAGGTCTTGATGTCGAATGGTCCAGCGAAATCGACCCCCGTTCGAGTGAATGAACGAGAGAACGTGGTCCTCTCCCTGGGCAAGTCTCCCATAAGCTGGGCTTGCAACTTCCGTCGATGGACCACACAGACTCGACAGGAATTGATAGTCGCTTTGACTAGGGTCCGAAGTTTCGGGATCCAGTATTTGGATCGGATGAGCCGAATCACAAGTTGGTTTCCACCATGCATTGAGATCCGATGAGTGAACCGTACAAGTAGATGTGTGAACCCGCTTGCGTAAGGTAGAATGATCGGGTGCTTTTCATCATAACTTAGGGACTCGGATGTCCTCACACGACCGCATGCTCGGATGACCCCTTTTTGGTCCAGAAATGGATTTAAGTTATTGATGCAGCTCGACGGTGAAAGTGGCTGCTTATTTAGCAAGCGCTGAAACTCTTTTGCGTACTCCGCGCGTTGAGTATGGATGATCATACGCTCTTGTGCTTCGGATAGTTCACGGCTACTGAGCTCGACTGGAAACTGAGTGTCAGATTTCTGACACCTCTTGGAAATACGAAAAACATAGGCCAAAACTCTAATAGCCTTCCCGAATTCTGAAAAGCGGTCTACGACACTGGACTCCTGTGAAGACTTGGATACGTTGCACTTCACCGTGCGTTGCTCCAACTCTGTCTCGTGCGGAGATTCTGATGGGATTGGCCATTGGTCTTTTGCCAGTGTTAGCCAGTCTGGCTCATGCCACCACAGATTGCTGCTAGCCAATTCTTGGGATGAAACACCTCTGCTAGCCAGATCAGCAGGGTTGTGCTCCGATCTGACCTGAGACCATGTTCCCTTGCTGAAGGACTGTGTGATCTTAGTCACTCGGTTAGCTACAACACGAAGTTCCTTTGTCGCTGTGATTGCACCTTGTATTGTGTGAGCGCCAGCAAGTACATCGTCAACATACATTGAATTGGATATGATCTCACTTGCAAGTGGGAATCGCTTTAGGACATCTTTCGCAAGTTCTTTTAGCACCCGAATGGCCACGGTGCAGAAGTGTGTGGTGGCGCCCCTTGCACATGAAGCAGTTATGCTGACTCGTGCAGTCTTTAATTTGATGCCCCCTAGCAAAACAGTTCATGCATAGCCTTTGCTGTTTTATGCAGTTGGACCTATCATAAGCAGACATTTTTAGAAAGCGAGGACATTGACGCACGGAATGAGGTTTCTTTGAGCAAAGGTTGCATGTTCGCGTTTTGTTGCTGACCTTTGCCTCAAAGGAGTTAACCTTCTTGGAAGAGGTTTCTTTCTTTTCAGATCTGGAAAGCAAAAATATGGAGGTTCCTGCATTCTCAATCGCTTCAAGGGATAGATGTCGCTCACTAAGGAATTTATTCATGGCTGCCCACGTCGGAATTTCGCTTTTGCTGGGCAGAGATTGTTCCCACAGCGATAACGTTATCTGAGGCAACTTGGAGGAGACTATGAACACCAGCACGCCGTCCGCGAAGCGGTTATCAATGGGGACGTCGGAGTGATCAAGGGCCGTTAGGCATCCTTGGACCGCACTCTGGAGATCGTTTAGAGTAGCTCCGGACTCTTTCTGGATAGGGGGGAAACTGAAAAGGATCTTCAGCTGGCTTTTGACCAGCGTTCGCTTGTTCTCAAAACGCTCTTTGAGGGCGGTCCATGCGGACTCAAAACCCTCATTTGTGAGCGGAGCCTTCTCCACGATAGCTTTCGCTTCCCCGCGAGTCTTGTGGCTCAAGTGATAAAGTTTTTCCACCTGCTATAAATTAGGATTGTTCACGTAGATTGCAGTGAACAGGTCCGGAAAGTGGGCCATTTCAGATAATCTCTGGAGAACACCTTTGTTTCAAGGGGTGGGAGCCTGCAACCTCGTTGCTGGAAATTCGGTACGGATACCGGAGCTGGGTTCGTCCCGTTCTCGATTCGCTCCTTCAGAGCGGAAGCGCATCTTTCATACACTGCATAACAGTGATCGTATTTTGCGCTCATGGAGTGGACCGTTTCACCATCAGGTTCTGCCAGATTGAGAGCCTTGGTTCAGTTCTCACATTCCACTCGTACTTTGTCCCATAAACTTTACCTCTTCCAGGCGAATCTTGAGAGTGAATAGCGAGACCTCCACGGAGGATGGCGCGCTGATTTTTGCCTCGAATTTACTGAGACGGTCTGATGCAGCTATAAAATCATCCAACGCCATTTTGTTTTGACTCGGAGATCTTCTGTGTGACGGTACGAGTGGTACGTGAAACAGGACTTTTTCGTCCTTTGGAATACCCGTGTTGCGATACCGAAGGGGCTTCTTCTACGGAGGGCGATAGAGGTAATGAGCCTGGAACTGTGAGAAGATGCTCTGCCTCGCGATCACTTGACATAATAGTCTATATAAACGCGGTGAATGATGTAGAGGAACGATGGAATTATAGTGGAGAATCCTAATGGGGCCAGCAACAATCTATAAGGTTTTCTTTGCACATCCGAAATAAATATTGAGTACAAAAAAATAGTGGAATGGTGGAATGAAACCCGTACAGGTCGGTTACCTTGGAGAATTTAGCAAAGCAATAAACCAAATATGTAAATATGGATATTAATATCGTATTGGAATTTTTTGTTATATTACCTTTTATTTTATTTGTCGGAGGAATGCTGGAATGGAATGCTCAGTATTGTTCAATTCACTACTTCAAAAAATAATATACATATATAAAAGTTGCAAAAAATATTCGACGTGCCGAACCTTGTCAAAACAGCATATACCCGCTTTATGCTGGGTATCACACGCCAATGCACAAAGAGGAACACGCAACAATAGCTTCAGTCATATGTTCGTACTGTCATATATGTACATATTGTTTTTTTTTTTTTTTTGTTTAGTACGTTGATATGCCATGACTGCACCATCAAGTGGCCCAAGCGACACCAGCCGATGGCTGTTACGCGCGGATCCCAGGCAAGAACGCAGCCCACCTCGCGCCCAACCGGCCGAGGGGCGCTGCCGCATGACTCGTAAACCGAACCGATCGCGGACATGCAGGAAAGATAGGTGTTAGACTAGTGTTCGAGGAAAAGTAGAACTAATCTAACTAAAGAAGAAAAGTAATTACTAATTACGGGAAAGATGTAGGAGTATCAGTAATTTAGGACTAGGAAGGGAGTTAGTGGTAGATATAATATGGTAGAGGGAATTATAATCCGAGCATAGGACCCTAAATGGTTCATGCAAGGAGTAATTCGGTCTACAAAGCGGAAGAAACAAGGGTGTATAATTCCTAGTGCTTCTAATAGGAATCGTGAAGCTTATGCGGCTCAATAGGTCAGGGCTATCTACGTCACCCTTGATCAACTTGTGCACAAAAATCACGCCAAGCATTTTTCTACGATTAGCTAAGGTTGGAAGGTTTATTAAGAGCAATATATTAGAGTAAGACGGCAGTCTCACACTTGCATCCCAGCTGAGGCCGCGAAGAGCAAAAGTAACAAGTTTTTCTGAACTGATTCTATACGGTCTTGGTGTACGTTGTACTGAGGGCACCATACACAAGAGCCGTATTCTAAAATCGGACAACCCAGAGAGGTGTAGAGAGTCTTTGTTATATAGGGGTCGTCAAATTCCTTTGACCACCTCTTTATAAACCCAAGCACGCCCATGGCCTTATTCACCATGGTGGAAATGTGTTCTGAAAACTTTAACTTGGGATCTAATAGAACCCCAAGATCATCAACCCGGGTAATTCTCTCAAGAAACCCACCACAAAGGGTGTAAGGAACCAGAAAGGCGCTGGAGCGATGAAAAGTCATTACTTTACATTTTGAAGCGTTAAGGTAAAGAAATGTCCTTATACTGGACACAGAGCTTAACATCATCCGCATACATTAGTACTCGAGAGTATGTTAATACAGAAAGTAGGTCATTTATAAAGAGAGTAAAGAGTAAGGGGCCTAGATGGCTGCCCTGAGGTACACCCGAAGTCACCATAACTGGAGAGGACAAGGAGTTTTTGAAAAGGACTCTTTGAGACCTAGAACACAGGTAGCTTGATATGTATGCAAGTACGGACGTTCATATGTATGTACATATGTAGGTATGTGCTGCCGAATGCGTTGGGCGCGCTCGTTTTGGAATTCAAGAAATAAATAATATGGATGTGTCCACATACATATATGTATGTGAACTAATAGTTTTTATATTTTGGATATCACTCTTTTTTGTTAATAGAGAACGACGCATGCAAACATTAACTACAGTATATGTATGTATATGGATATGTATGCAGGTAATACGGATTACACAAAAAATGAACGTAAATTTAATTTTTTTTCTCTGTTTTGGGAAGGCTCTGTTCCTTGATATAAACGGTGTGAATTTTTGGATAGGAAAAAAAAACTGTGTGTACTTTGATTAAAGAAAAGCCAAGGAAAAAATCAAGGTATGAAAATATGTATGGATGTAAGTATGTACATATGTAGGTAAGTCCGTTTCGTACGGTCGCTGCGATCGGGTTCGATCTCTAGGTTCGAAGTTCGAGGTTCGATGCGATCGCTTTGATGCACTATGTTCGAAATTCGAGTGTAGACGCGGAGGGGAACAAATTGGAGAATTTTTGTACATGCATATGTAGATTGGAGGTTCACTGCACTTGCCGATTTTTGGAGGAGAAATATTGGAGAGTTCTCTTATGTATACGCAAATGGAAAAATGGCGTTCCTTCTTTCCCTCTTCGCCCTTTCTTCTTTTCACTTGCACTTTTCTTTTATAGAATTTTTCACACAATTCACACACAGAGCCTTTACCCAACGATTTCGTTACTGTAGTTCGGAATTCTAGGTACTTAGCTGACAGTTTTTCAGGAACAAGCTGGGGCGAGCGGATGGGGGGATGATATCCGTGATTTTTTTTAGATGAAAAATCCAAACAAGTTGATCCGGCTCGAAGGACCAAATGATCGCAGTGGGAGTTCCTGCCAGTCGAGTGTTCCGCTGGATATGCGGGGGGTCGGATTCTTGGTTAAAAAGTTGTGGCGATCGCTCGTGCATAGGCCGACCAAACAGAACAATGTGCGTGTTTCGGTTTTCAGTTTATTGCTAAGACTAAAATATTTACAAGAAGCTTAAGTCTAAAACACCGCTTCGCCGCTCTGCAACATTGCCCTTGTAGTGGCCGCTTGTCGGAAAGAGGTGAAGAAGAATTCCCTCCGTGCCTGAAAGTAGGCAACACCGATTTTGGTCGTAATTTGTTTCATTTATACTCCTGCCATAATGTCCCAAATAAATCGGTGATATCGCTATCTGCACTCGATTCGCGTTAGGCGGAATAGCCTATGAGTAATATATTGGTGTTGGGATTGAATTGTTGTCACCTTATGTGTTACATGGCACATACCCTGATGCAGTAGCGCCCTCTAGGGGCGGAGTCAAGAATGGGGGATGAGCGAGCAAAAATCTCCCTGCTCTTTAGCCAACCGTTCGGGGTGAATGGCGAAGGATTGGGCAAAGGAAGATCCGGAGAACCGAGGTTTTCGGTTAACTGGTATGCTGGACCCAATCTTTCTTTCTCCTCGTGGTCTCCGAACAGTGCGGTTGTGTGAACAGAAAAATCCCGTGAAGAAAAATTTTGTTTTGTGATAAAGTGTCAGCGCGTGACCGTGCACCGTGACCCACCGTGGTACCGACAGTTTTTTTCCCAGCATTTTTGTGAGTACCTGTCTTCGGCAGTCATATTGGATCCAAGTATAGATCATTGGTGCTGATCTTACGCGGGTTTTTTTTTGTTAGTACGACCCCCATTGGCCATCCAAAAGGGCTGGAGCTGGTCGTACCCCGGCACTGCATCGGCCAAACAGAAATTTGGAGAAAGAGAGGCACGCAACCTATTCCAACCCAGCCTCATAATTAGTGCGGTGCCATTCCAACCGGGTAATTATGTGCTCTCGCTGCAGTGCGGAAAAGAAATCCTCATGTCCCTTGTTTTTTTTTTGCAATTTTTCCATTTATTAACAAACAAATTTAGAATTGGCATCTAATTGGAAGATAAATTTTAAATTGGTTCGAGCGCAGCGTATATGCAAAGCTGCCAACGGAGCTTAAAGCCCCCCCACCAACAACCAGCTGATCGCCGGGTCGAGCAATGAACTTGGGCCGCGCAAGGCGATAGCAGCTGAGTTCCCCCACAGGGCTTAATACGGCGAAAATTGCCTTGTCGGCGGTTATCCGCTGGAAGAAAACCCGGGCGAGAGAGCCCACTAAAGGATAGTAGTGATCCGGTTGTGCCCAAGATAATTTTCGCCCGTGAAAAGAAAAAAAAAATTGTGACCCACGTGCGAACATAACCCCATAACGTAGCAAGAGGTGCACGCATATTTAATTTAACCGGCCCGGCTCTCTCCCATAATCTTGGCCATTTTTTTGTTCGGTTAATGCCCCCTGTTATGAAAAAATAGAAGATCGTAGCCAAAAATATTACCTAATAAATTAATGCTAAACAAAAATAATTAAATAGCCAATTCAGAAGTGAAGCTTTTGAAGTTGGAGCGTTAAAGCTTCCGATCGGCGGTGTCACGACAAAGAGTTTGTGACATGCAGCACTAGCTGCATGTATTTGTTCTTGGCCTTGCAGCAAATCACACACACAGAGACGTCCAGCTACGAAAGATCTTTCGCCGCGGGAACGGAACGTAAGCAAAAGCAAAACGGAATGTGTAAGTGAGCTTATCTTTTTATAATTATTCGTCTACCCGTGGTCACTCCGCGTTAGAGGAGAAAAGTTCTGCTAGAGCTTTTCTGCCCGAGCCGTTCGCCGGCCGCTGACCTCCGGCTGTTAAATCCTTCACAGCTGATTTGCCTTCTGCATTCAGAGTTTAATAAGTAATGAAAACTGGGCTAACTAATTAATATCCAATGGCCGGGATTGTCGGGTAAAGTCGTCCGTCTGATTATTTTATATTGCCTTATAACTATATATTTCTGTTTAAGGAAAAATATTTGCCATATATTGCATTATAACTTCGTATGTAATTAAGTATAGCTAAATCTATTTATATCGTTATATAACCATAAATATCATTATATGCTACATTTAATCCCCCTCTATAATTTCCCTCCATATATATGCTGCCCTATCCTATTTTTTTTGGTTTTTGTTGGATTAATGTTGGTTGTAGTAGAGTTAGGTGACTTTAATTGTTAATGAAATAAATTGTTAAAATGAATAGGTGCTAGACGACCCATTATTTGGGGGAACCATGCAGCGCTGGGGTGAAGCAGGATGGCTGACTTAGGACATCCAAGGGATCTTGCCGTAATCTCTCTCGGCTTGGCATGATCATGGCAGGGCGGGCATGACGCAACTCGGTGTCATCAGGGATGTCCGGAGGCGTCGGTAAACTGCTCTCTTTTCTCCCTCTATTCTATTTTTCCTTTCTTACTTTACTTTATAGGGTATCTTGCTCCCACCTTTCCTTTCCTCACCCTGAATCCCTCTCCCTAAAAAAGGTACGCGGAAATTTAATATAAAAATAATTTTAGGAGCGAAGCAAGTAGCTGAAAGGTTTTGTTTTTTTTTTTTTTTGAAGAACCCATACCCATGTCCGACCAGAGACCAGCCGACAAAGCAAGCGCGTACTCCTTTGCACAGCTAACCGTCCATCTGCTTCATAGCCCGAAGATTCTCTTCGTTACATGCTACACCCTTGAGCTTTCAGTTCGAAGTTGATTTTGCTGTTGGTTGGAGTTGTTGGGTGTTGTTGGGTTGTCGCATGGTGCATACTTTTCGGCATGAACAAAAACCATGGCTATACTTAAAAGTAATAAGTATACTCTTGTCGGTTCAAAATATTGGTGTGCTCGTCTAGGACGATGATGAACTCAACAACGCCACTGTTCGGAGCAGCAGCTGGCAGCAGCTCTTAAGAATAACAATTAGCTTAGTTATATTTCTCTTAAATTATCTAAGATCATCTGTTCGCATGCTCTCGGTGCATACGCACACACCATCACACTCATGTTCGCCGCGCGTACTGCTTATATGGCAGTGCGTCGGTCAGCTTGGGTTCACATTCGGTCAAATTCGTCGTCGAACGCAGAATCGCGCATCATTATCACCTACCGAGCGTAAAATTCTCAAATCGGTTCTATAACGGTTCTTGAGTTCCTACCTATTCATATACATTTGTATACTAAAAACCACAAAGTTTACGGCCACGGCCTTTAATATTGAAAATAAACATAGAAATTAAACACAAACCCTAAAACCCAACAACGGAGTATAATATTTGTAAATGTGGAGTCAGAGTTGCCGAAAAAGCTAGTCAGCTTCCAACATTTTGGTGACCCCGACGTGATCTCCGTGAGCTTATAGTGTGAAAAGAGTGATCAAACATATAGTTAAACTTGTGTCAAAGGTTTAACTAAACATCTGTCGAAAAAGTAGTGAACCAAAAGTCGTTGTGGCCGACCGTGACAATTCTAACGGCCCGCTATTCGTTTTCGCATTCTCTTTCACCGTCTGCTTCAGCCTGCCCAGCGCACTGTCGGGACCGGCTGCATAGAGTTTAAGCCGTTATATTTTCGTCTCTTCTTTCGTCGGTTGCTTCAGCCAGCGCTCGCGAGCGGCTGTACTGACCTCTCTCTGTAATTTCAAACTCGAAATCAGAGCAAATTCTCGATCGTTCGCTTGTTCATAACTGTTGGTTTCGATCGTCGCCTCGTTGCATTATCGGTCTTCGCTTTTACCTCTCTGTGCCGGTGCAGTGCATACATATACATTCTTTCGCCTTCGCTTTCGTACATCGTTGCATCCCTCTACTGGCATTCGTTGCCGTTGAGAACAATAAAGTGCGCAACGTTAGGTCTGCGCAGCCGGCGGGAAAAGGTTCGCGGGAAATAAAGCATTACAACTCTACACAGTTAAAATGAGTGACGGCAATATAAGTATCGCGTCCGCCTCGGGTGGCACACCGTCGACTGGCGCTTCGCCTGGTGAATTGCTGGCCAGTGCTGATCCAGCTACTAGCCGGATTCCTTTTTGGAAGCTGAAAACAACGTCTATTTTCAAAAGACTGCAGAGACTCGTCACCCAATTGGATTTCGAAAAGCTGCGTCAAATGGATGAGTACGACTTGAAAGGAATGTTGAAATCACTGACGGAGCTGAAAGCTAACTTCATTGTGGCACACACCAGTTTGGAGGAAGTGGATTTGAATCAATGTCCAGTGAAATACCTGTGCAATTCGATTCGTCTCTACTATCATTGAGGACGGCTCTTCAGCGGGAGTTAGGCAAGCGTTCTCAGCCCGCGCATTTTTCGACGTTTCGCATGAATACAAACGAATCCCAATCCCTAAAATATACATGGCAAATCGATCGCGCCTGCCACAACTGCAGCTGCCCAAGTTGAGTGGAGAATATATGGAGTGGACCAGTTTCTATTCTATGTTCACAGCGTTCATCGATAGTGAAGCGGAGCTTACTTCTATCGAGAAGCTGCAGCATTTGCGGTCCTGTTTGAGCGGAGTGGCCCTGGACACCATTAGTTCGTTGGAGATGACCGAGGAGAGCTTTCTCACAGCTTTAGACATTCTGAAATCCAGATTTGCTAACAAACGTCTCATTTTACAGGCACACATCAGAGCGGTATTTGGGCTGACTCGTGGCGACTCATCAGTGGGCAAGTTGCGGGCGTTTGTGGATGCCGCCACCTCACATCTTTGGGCGTTGCAAGCGCTGGGATCAAAGGAGGAGATTGCAGACGCGATAATCGTCTATGCAATTTGGCAGAACTTGGACAGAGCAGCGCAAACAAAATGGGAAGAAGTCTCGTCGAATCAAGGCCTTCCATCCTCGGAGAAATTGTCCGCATTTCTGGATAACAGATGTCGCACTCTTGAGGGCATTCAACACGCCATGCAAGGGCAAGATGGTCAGGTTGGCAAGGCTGAGAAAACCGTGAGTTCGAAGCAGAGAAAGGCTTTCGTGGCATCGAGCGCTCCCGCTCCGGTTTCTTGTGCGTTTTGTGATGGCTCGAGCCATACAATTGCAAATTGCGAGCGCTTTAAGGGGCTGTCGCCGGATGAGCGTCACAAAGAATCAAGGAGGCTAGGCTTGTGCGTGAATTGCCTACGAAGGGGCCATCACGTGAAGGATTGCCGATCAGGTCCCTGCCGTACCTGCCGATTGAAGCACCACTCCCTTTTGCATTTCTGTCGTTCACCAGAGACCGTTCACTTTGGTTCCCCGAACGAAGCCTAGCAAGCACAACCAAGCCATACCGCAATGATTGGGTTGTCACCCCCATTGCCGCAAGCCCTCATATCCCAAAGTCCGTCTGATGCTGTGTTATTAGCCACTGTCGTCGTTCTCGTCAAAAACAGCTCTGGAACTTTCGTCCCTTGTCGTGCACTTTTGGACTCGGGATCTCAATTGCATTTCGTGACAATTCGTCTAGCCAATCAACTTAAACTTCGAAAAACTAAATCGCACACCGCAGTCTCTGGCATGCGATGCTAGCTTCTCAACAGAAGTTATCTCGGTGAATCTCGTTTTGAAGTCTCGGATTTCCGAGTTCATCACTAGCATCACTGCCGTCGTTGCCCAGAAGATCACGGATCATCAACCTCGATCGTCCATTAGTACAGCTAATTGGCGTATACCTTCGCATATCCAGCTTGCTGACCCTTCGTTCTACCAGCCGCAGCGGATTGATCTGCTCATCGGAGCCGGACTCTTTTTTGAGCTGCTTTGTGTGGGACAAATTCAGCTTTCGCCTGGATTACCCTTGCTACAGAAGACCCATTTTGGATGGATTCTATCTAGCGGCGGGCATTCGGCCCCCATTCTCTCGTCGTTCATCGCAACCCAATCTTCTGATGACATTAATCACAGCACTCGGCTCGATGACTTGGTTCGTCAATTTTGGGAAGTGGAGCACATCGTTGAGCCGATCGCTAGGGAAACAAAGGAGGAGCTTCATTGCGAGGAGCATTTCGCTAGCACTCACACTCGTTTACCCTCCGGGGAATACTCAGTCCGCTTGCCTTTAAAGCGAAGTGTGGAGTCCTTGGGCGATTCCTATTTGCAGGCAAAGCGGCGTCTGGAAAACATGGAGCGCAAATTCAGCTCCAGCTCTCTACGCAAAATATTCGGCATTCATGAAGGAGTACCTGTCCCTCAATCATATGTCGCTGGTGCCAAACGAAGATAGGCACTAGTGCAAATATTTCTTATTTCACTGCGTCATCAAAGAGGACAGCTCCACCACAAAGCTGAGGGTCGTATTCGACGGCTCGGCAGCCACCACATCTGGTCTTTCGCTAAACGATCTGCTCATGTCAGGTCCCACCATTCAGGCCAAACTATTTCACACACTCATTCGTTTTCGTACATTTTCCATTGCTCTTACAGGTGATATCGGTAAAATGTACAGGTGCGTGCGTGTCTCAATGCCTGACACCATGCTCCAATGCATATTATGGCGGGTCTCTCTTGACGATGACATACAGGTCTTCAAGCTAAACGCAGTCACCTATGGGACTAAGTCGGCATCGTTGGGGTCGGAAACCATTCTACAGAACTTCTACGTGGATGATATGATATCTGGAGGGAATTTGGTCGAGGACGTACTGGATATTATGCGTCAAACCACGGATCTTCTTGCTTGAGGCAATTTTCAATTGCGGAAATGGTGCTTCAACTCTCTAGATGTGCTTCGTACCGTCCCAGAAGCCGAAAGTGAAAGCTTTCTGAAGCTGGTTGATGGCAGTGATGTAACTAAGGTGCTTGGGCTCATTTGGTAGCCTCATAAGGACCGCTTTCTGTTCATATTTGCTCCACAAATCGGTGTTGGCAAGCACACTAAGCGTTCGGTATTGTCGACCATTGCGCGCTGCTATGACCCTATGGGATTGATCGGACCTACTTTGACCAGAGCGAAAATCATCATGCAGCACATGTGGAGAGACAAGCTGCAGTGGGATGAGAGCCTTCCTCAGTCGTTGGACTCAGCTTGGACTGAGTTTTGCAAGGACTTCGACACTGTGGGTCACGCCACATTTCCTCGCTATGTGCTTCAACCCAAGGCAAGGTTTGAATTGCATGCCTTTTATGATGCCAGCCTTCAGGCCTATGGGGCTTGCATCTACGCTCGATCGTTTACAGATACAGCCGCTGAGGTTCACTTGCTTTGTTCGAAGGCAAGGGTTGCCCCACTTAAAACCCTCACGGTTCCCAAGCTTGAGCTATGCGCAGCGTTCCTATTGGCAAACTTACTTCGAGAATTCAGGAAAATGGATACCTTTGATTGCCCAATTCATTGCTGGTCGGATTCAACTGTGGTCCTGTCTTGGTTGCGAGAGGAGCCATCCAAGTTCAACGTATTTGTCTCCAACAAAATCGCCGGAATTCAACAACTTACGAGGGGCATGGATTGGCGCTATGTTCCAACTGAGATGAACCCGGCTGACATTCTTTCGAAGGGAGCAGCGCCGCAGGATCTCTTGCATTCTAGGTTGTGGATGAATGGACCTAACTTTTTGCTAGGCGAACGAAGTTGCTGACCTGAACGGTGCTCGCCAGATTTCAACCTTCCGGAAATTCGACACCGGGTATTGCTGTCATCTGAGCGTACCGACATCTCGCTTTCGTTTAAGCACATCGAATCATTTGGAGTCATGCTGCGCATCTTCGGCTACGTTCAGAAGTTCATCAGTCGGACGAAGACACCGGACCTCTCGTCAGACGACCTTCGAAAAGGATCCCATTTGTTATGTCGCATCGTTCAACGGGCCCATCTGTATCCTGAGTACCGTACTCTGCAAAAGGGGAACTGTGTGCAGTCATCCAGCAGTATCGCATCGCTTTCGCTTTTCATAGATGACTTTGATCTAATACGTGTTGGTGGTCGCCAGCGGCACTCAACTCTCAGCTTCGATGCACGCCACCCAATCATTTTGCCCAGGGATCATGCACTGACGTTCGCTATCATCACACACTTTCATCGGAAGCATCACCATGCGGGTCCACAGTCGTTGCTTGGAGCAATTTGCTTACAGTTCTGGCCCATCGGCGGCCTGAAGACTGTGGCTCGTGCCTTGAGGAAATGCGTCATCTGCTGCAGATCCCGACCTCGTCTTGCTGAACACATCATGGCTGACCTACCGAAGGATCGAATACAGGATTCGCCTGCATTCAGTGTCACCGGAATTGACTATTGTGGTCCCTTCTACTACAAGCCAGATGGCCGCAATCGAACTCCCATGAAATGCTATATTAGCGTCTTCATCTGTTTCACCACAAAGGCAGTCTGGTTAGAATTGGTAAAGGATTTACCAACTGCAGCTTTCTTGAGTGCCCTCAAACGCTTCGTCGCGACTCGCGGCATTACCCGATGCATTTGGTCGGACAATGCCACCAATTTTGTGGGTGCAAGGAACGAGTTGGATGACCTTCGTGGGCTATTCATGAGCGAGGAGCATCGCGCTGAAGTCCATAATCACTGCCTCAACAACGGCTTCAATTGGAAGTTCATACCGCCCCGCTCGCCTCATTTCGGGGGCTTGTGGGAGGCGGCAGTGAAGATGGCCAAACAGCACTTCTATCGCTCCGTGGGATCGTCACTCTTTGGCTTCGACGAGCTGCGGACATTGGTCTGCCAAATCCAGGCGATAATCAACTCTCGTCCTCTTATTTCAATTTCAGAAAACCCTGAAGATCTTGGCGTCCTCACACCGGGACATTTCTTGATTGGTCGTCCGCTGATGGAGTTTCCCGAGCCAGACGTTACGGCTCTCAACTTCAATCGACTCGATCGTTGGCAACGAGTCACCTGTGCCCAGCAGATCTTTTGGAAGCGTTGGAGTGAGGAGAACTTGACTCTGCTCCAACAACGTGCCAAATGGCGCATGCCACAACCTTTGATCCAGATCAACGACGTCATCTGCATCAAGGACGAAAACCGCCACTGAAGTGGCCATTAGCACTAGTGATCGAGGTCATCACTGGAGCTGATGGTGCCGTGCGAGTTGTCATCCTGCGGACACCATCTGGAACCACACGTCGAGCTGTCAACAAGCTGTGCGTCCTTCCCGTTAAGGATTCTGTTAAAAGCCCTGGTCTTTCAACGGGTGGGAGTATGTTCGGAGCAGCAGCTGGCAGTAGCTCTTAAGAATAACAATTAGCTTAGTTATATTTCTCTTAAATTATCTAAGATCATCTGTTCGCATGCTCTCGGTGCATACGCACACACCATCACACTCATGTTCGCCGCGCGTACTGCTTATATGGCAGTGCGTCGGTCAGCTTGGGTTCACATTCGGTCAAATTCGTCGTCGAACGCAGAATCGCGCATCATTATCACCTACCGAGCGTAAAATTCTCAAATCGGTTCTATAACGGTTCTTGAGTTCCTACCTATACATATACATTTGTACACTAAAAACCACAAAGTTTACGGCCACGGCCTTTAATATTGAAAATAAACATAGAAATTAAACACAAACCCTAAAACCCAACAACGGAGTATAAATTTGTAAATGTGGAGTCAGAGTTGCCGAAAAAGCTCGGCAGCTTCCAACAGCCACAAAAAAAGTAGATGATCGTTCTAGAGAGTTCGACGGCGGCGCTTCACCCATCACAAGGACATATATACTGATCTGCTCGGTGATTTCGACGCACGCAACGAAACGCCGCAGAAAGAGGAATCGCCGATAAAAGCGATGATGCAGGGCACCAAAAATATGTCGTTTATATTTCAAGAAGATATCTACGAAAAGGACAACAAAGAAGAAATAGACAAAGTTGGCAGCTTCAGCCCATTATCGATAAGTCATTCAGAAGTGACTACTGTTGAAACTCTGGAGCAAACCATCGATAAGCTTTAACGTGAGAACGAACCGCTACGCAAGAAGTCAGCTGTTCCATTCAACATAATAATCTTTTATGTGTTCCTGAGTTTAACGGAGAAGGCGATATTGAGAATTGGCTGACTTGCCTAAAAAATGTTCAAGGCAACTTCAAAGTTGACGATAAGACGATGCGCTTACTTATTTGCGCGCGCATAAAAGGCAAAGCCACCAATTAGTTCTTTATGATATATTCATCCCTTTCATACTTCAGCTTCGTGTCATGTTTGGAAGCAAAGATAATATTCTGGAGAATCGCTGCAAGTTTGAACAACGAAAATGTTAACATGATGAAACGTTTGTGGTGTACGATCATGAGGAGTTGCTACTTGTCAAAGACCTTAATATGAGTGAAGCCGAAACCGTACAATATCTGATCGCCGGAATCCCGGATTAACTAATGCGTAACTAAGCCACAATGTTTTGCATCAGCAGAGGCCATGCTTCTGGCATTCTAACATGTGAACAGAAGAAAGTTAGTATTACTCATAAAAGACCATGAAAATGTATATGTCAACGTAACAAGCGTATCAAACGATTTTGAAAAAGGAATGCTTTCAATCAACATGGTGCAAGATAGCGATGTTATGTACAAAGTAGGGGAAGGAATAAATTATAGAGTCAGAGAACATTTTGAACGCATGTTCAAAGAACAATATTTGATCTATAGGATCTAAAATAAAAACTGAAACGAAGATTACTATGGGGAATGAGAAACCATTCAATTGTCCTCCGAGAAGATTATAATTCAAGGAGAAAGAAGAGGTACGAATAATAACTAGACCTAAGGAATGGTTTTTGTCATGTATTCATGCACTAGGTCCCTATCAAATATACTTCTTTTACAAAGCCTCTAGGAATATACCAGAATGCCATTCGGTCTAAAAAATTCATATCTCACATTTCAAAGATATATTAAAAAGATTTTTACTGATATGGCAAAAGATGGTTAAGTAATATTTTATTTAAATGACATTATGATTGCTACAAAAGATACTGATCCTGATACACACCTGGAAATACTAAAAAAAGTTTTCAAAAGAATAGTAGACAATAGTTTAAATCTTAGACAAGATGAATGCTAATTTTTTCTATCTTTCGTTAAAGTCTTAGGCTATAAAATCACAAGCAAAGGCATCTGTGCCAATTAAAACGGTAACTTCCCAATACCAAAAAAAGTTAACGAAATTCAAACCTTCATTGGTCTATAGTCCTATTTCAGGAGGTTCATTAAAGATTTTGCGAAGCCATAATACAATGTTACAAGAAAAGATAAACATTTTAAGTTTGCCGAAGTAGAGTTAGATGCACTTCATACTTTTAAGAGTAAGCTATTAGAATCTCAGATTTTAGATATTTACTGTCCGCACGAGCTGCACTGTGATGCAAGCTCTTTAGGTTATGGAGCCATTCTTCAAAAAAGGAAGAATGATGGTAAAATTCATCTTTTACTTTTCTAAAAGAACTTCAGATGTCGAGTCAAGATAGCATAGCTTCGAGCTAGAAACACTAGCGATTATAAACGCACTTAAAAGATTACGTGTTTACCTAAAAAGTGTTAAATTCAAATTAGTCACTTACTGTAATTTATTAACCTAAACATTAAAACGAGGGGGAACGTTGCTGCAAAGGTCGCGGCTTTACTTTATATCCGGTACTCAGTCAGTATATATAAGAGCTTACGATTCCTGTAATCTAATATATGTTCGCAAAGGGCACAAATTACATTTTGGCAAAAAAAGAAGAATTAAAAAAAATTAAGTCGGACCCTATGGGAGATTTTATTATATAAGTTGTTAGTTGTTTCCATTTTTGTTTAAAAATGAATTTTAAATCTGTTGCTACATTTCCACATGTATATGTATACCTATATACATATATGAGGCGTGGAAGTGTGTGCGAGGCTGGCGTTGCGCAGCGACTAAAATTTCATTGGTTCCTTCTGGCTATAATAATAAGATCTAGATTTAGCAATCTAGTGGATACGGTCATTTATATCTGCGGTTTTGGTTTTTATACCCGGTACTCGAATAGTATAGGGGTATATTAGATTTGTGGTGATAACGGTTGTGTGTAACGCCCAGAAGGAAGAGTTTCCGACCCCATAAAGTACATATATTTTTGATCAGCATCAATAGCCGAGTCGATATAGCCATGTCTGTCTGTCCGCCTGTCCGTCCGTCCGTCTGTAAGTCGTTATTAGCGCATATATCTCAGATACTATTAAAGCTAGAGCAACCAAGTTTTGTATACAGTCTTCTGTGATATCACACTACTCTAAGTGTATTTCAAAATTTCGCCCCGCCCCCTTCCGCCCCCACAAAGAACGAAAGTCTGTGGCGTACACAATGTTGAAGATACGAGAAAACTAAAAACGTAGAATCATAGAGAATGACCATTTCTATCAGAGAGTTGAATCTGGATCAGATCGGATCATTATTATAGCTTCAATGAAGAAAACCATTTCGAAAGTCATCGTTCCCTTTCGCTCTCTCTCACACACGACCCCATCTGCTTTGCCTATTCGTCCAAATGAACGCATAGATGCCTGCACAAAAATTATAAAGAAAAAAATGTATACTTATTTTAATCACATAAAAATAGCAACAGGGTCCCCACAAGCTAATGGACAACTAGAAAGAATCAATTGAGATTAAGGCCCAATGATTACCAAAATCGATTGGACAAATTCAAGTTTGAAATGAACAATACAAAAAATATAAGTATAGATGAGTACCCGAGCGTAATATAGACAGTATAGACAGCTCAAAAGAAAACATTCTTGAAGAAAAGCAAAGTAGAGATCAAAGGGACCTAGAACATACAAGATGCAAAGCAGCAACATTCCCAGAGAAAGTTCAAGCGTACAATAAGAGCTATACTGACTCAAAGAGACAAAAACCTAGTGAAAAAAAAACAGCAACACAGACATTGACATTGACAATCGTTGGGTGTTGCCGTATTCGCCTCTGCTGAGCAAGACATACTATGCTCATATTAATGTTGAGTTCTACATTTCTGTGGAGAGCATCAAATACATTTGCCACTATGTCCATAAAGATATTGAAAGGCTGTGTTTAGAGTAAAAAAATACTAATGTGAATGCTCCTCCAGTGAATAAAAACGATGAATTAACACTCTACCAAATTGGTAGCGCTGATGTACCGCTCCAATAAAGCTGCTTGGCGTATCTTTGGTTTTCCAATTCATGAATCATGAATTCATGGATCCACCATTTGTTCAGTTAGCCGTCTATCTTGAAAACTGTCATCGTGTATTTTTCACGAACGAGACAGCGCTTGATCGTGCAATAAATCTATCTCAAACTACACTGAATTTTTTTAATTATGTAATCGTGCGGATAATTTGGGTACTTTTTCATGAACCTTACTGTATTCACAAGTACCACGCTATTTTACATGGAATCAAAAAAAAAAAAAAAAAAATGGATGCCCCGCAAGCAAGGCTCACCAGTTGCTGCATGTCTCAATTAATTTAAATCAAATGCCTTGCGGCGATTATTTACAGTCAATTCAAGACACACAGTGCTTTTATCTTCGACTGTTGTTGGTTACGGTTACTGGCCCATTATCATTTCAACACTATCCAACATATAAAGATGCATGCCTTGCGCTCGGCTTACTGGAAGACGACAACCAGTGGTAATGTATGCTTGCTGAATCTGCATTGAACTATACAGCAATACAAATTCGTCTACTATTCGCTTTGGTTTTGACTACATGTTTCTCAGCCCGAGCACAGATATAATGGGATAATTATAAAACTTCAATGACTAATGATATATTGCATCAACATCGTACACGGTGCCATGATCTAACCATAACATTCAGTGACGTTATGTACAATGAAGCATTGATTGCTATTGAGGATCTTTGCATTGTCATTGCCAACTTACCCTTCACTCATTTCGGAATGAATTCGCCAAATCGTACTGTATCTGATTTAATGAACACTGAAATGAACCGTGAAGTGCAGTACAGCACTGTCGAAATGACAGCGATTGTTGTCCCACTAATGATTGAGGAACAAAGAACCATTTATGATCGCATTACTCTCGCAGTTTCAGCTGTACAAGGTGTTCTTCTTTTTGGATGCACCGGGTGGAACAAAACATTCCTTATTTCGCTAATTCTTGCTGAAATACGATCAAATAATGGCATCGCATTGGCCGTTGCATCTTCGGCATTGCAGCAATATTATTAGATGGAGGCAGAACAGATTATTTAGTATTTAAGCTGCCACTAAATGGGCAGAATAACCCTCACGCAGTATGCAATATTAATAGCCTATTTACACTACGGTTAAGTTATTGAGTTATTGGGTTTCGGGCAAAACTCGAGTTTCGTTTAAATGGGGAAGCATTGGGGACAATGGTGGCAAAAAAGTTGAGTTTTGGTTGCGTTTAGTTGAGTTTGTCCGATTTTCCGAATATTTCAACCCTGATTCAACCCTGATCTGTCGTCGAATTATCACCACTAGTTACAACAAAAATTGGCAGCTCAGAATTTAAATTTTGGCGCTTAAACAATATAGCTGGGGAAAGTGGTACATACAATTGTTAAAACCAATACTTTAAACCAATTTTATTATTAAGAACCATATAAACAATGTGGTCGATTTCTGAAATACGGTCGGAAAAACTTTGCCAAACGCTTAATTGAATTATTATAAATTAATATAAATTAAATTATTATAAATTAATGTAAATTAAATTATTATAAATTAATATAAATTAAATTATTATAAACAATTGCCAATTTAAAAAATTTAAATTTTTGTACATAAGTAATGTAAAATATAGCCAAAATTCAACATATTTGTAATTGCAGCCGTGCAATTTCCCTGCGGGAATTTTTCTTAAAAAATGGATTCCAAGGTTATTTGCAATGTCCAAATGCGTTTCTTGGAAATTTGATCCAAATACTCCACAGTTACCTACATTGCAGCGTCGTTATCGTCACTTGCTCTGCCACATAGAGCATTATTAATTCTTGGGTATTCATATTAATAAAATTAAATAAAATGGCTATACAAAAAAATCGTCCATGGCCACCGTGATGAAACAGTGCACTATGGGCGATTTTGCATAATGGGTGGCATAAAGTCTTAAAATTAATTTGTTTACATAGGGTTTTTACATCTTCTTCTACATTTCATAATGTACATGTATAACTACATATTCGAGACGTACAAGTGCTAGCGACAGAGAGAGAGGGAATGATTCAGCGCTTGGCAGGCGTTGCGTAGCCACTGAAATTTAATTTTTTTCTTCTGGCCATAATATTGTTCCGACCTGATCCATATTCGGCAGTCTGGTAGACATGGTATTTTCCATGATTCTGCGTTTTTGGTTTTCATTTATCTTAAAAATTGTGGATTTCACAGATTTTCGTCTTTTGTGGGGGCGGAAAGGGGCGTGGCGAAATTTTGAAATACACTTGTGCTGGATCGATATCACAGGAGCTTGGATAGAAAGTTTGGATGCTCTAGCTTTTATAGTCTCTGAGAACTAGACGTCAAAAAATACGAATGGGCAAAGCAGATGGGGTCGCGTATGAGAGAGAGTGAGAGGGAATGATGACTTTCGAAATGGGTTTCTTCATTGTAGCTATAATAATAATCCGATCTGATCAAATACTGATCAATACTCTGATAGAAATGGTCTTTCTCTATGGTTCTGCGTCTTTAGTTTTCTTGTATCTTCAAAATTGTGTGTGCCACAGACTTTCGTCCTTTGTGGGGGCGGAAGGGGGCGGGGCGAAATTTTGAAATACACTTAGAGTAGTGTGATAACACAGAATACTGGATACAAAACTTGGTTGCTCTAGCTTTAATAGTATCTGAGATATATGCGCTAATAACGACTTACAGACGGACGGACGGACAGGCGGACAGACAGACATGGCTATATCGACTCGGCTATTGATGCTGATCAAGAATATATGTACTTTATGGGGTCGGAAACTCTTCCTTCTGGGCGTTACACACAACCATTGTCCCCACAAATCTAATATACCCCTATACTCTCCGAGTACCGGGTATAAAAATTGATGTGGAGGATACTGCTAAGCCATCACCATCGAAGATGGGTCGTCCAAAAGTTGCATATGCCGAAGCCGGGCCTAGTCTAAAAAGGCAAATGGGTTCAGAATTTGCCGTTCACAATGACTGCACTACAGCCTTACTTTTGCATGCCGCCTTTGCATCTGCTCGTAAAAGTAATAATAATAAAGTGGTTGGCGTATTGCAAAATGTAATGACTGAGAAATACGTTGAGAATCCCGAAATAACAAATCAACCGGGACCAGATCGCATCTCTAATATTGAAGCATTAGCTTTTGTATTGAAGAATAATGCCATTTTTAAATGGCGAATTGCGAGGTGAAAATATAATTAATTCCTTATATATCTACAGATGTGCCAATTCAATTCAAACATATTCAGTTTCCGATTAGATTAGCATTTGCACTGACTATCAACACATCCCAAGGCCAAACGATATCTGTTTGTGGCTTAGATTTGAGAACACCATGTTTTTCACACGGACAATTATACGTGGCATGGTAAACCATCCAGTTTGTTTGTGTTAGCTAACAAAAAAAGTTTTTCACTTAAGAGATTAAGAGATTTCATTAAGAGATTAATATTGTTTTTTAGTGTTACTGTCGTAATTTATTAATTAATGTTATATAATTTTAAGGAATAAATTATAATAAATTAAAAATAATGTTTGGTCGTTGTTATTTTTATATTCCCTCATCGTTCACAGCGCTTCATGCCTATTTCACGCATATAACACATCCTTAAAATAAGTTAGTTATTTTTGTCTACACTAGAAATTACATGAACATGGGGACCAGTGACACCACTTCGTTTACCGCGTACTAGTGATTTGGGTTATATTCTTGGGTGGTGAAATGGGTACCCGCCTGGTGGGTAGTGAAATGAGTACCCACTTGGTGGGTTAATAAAACAAGAAAATCAATTTTTAAAAATTTCAGTATATAACTTCGTTTATTTCATACATTTCTGAGTAGTTAATATTTTTTAGGGTTGTTTGGGTTGTTGCCATTTAAATTAATATTATTATTTGTATCTTTAAAATAATTTTTTTTTTAGTTTTGGAGTTGAAATAGCCCTGTCCCGACCTGTACAGTTGTTGCATCTATAAATATAAAATATAAATAGAAGTAATAGGCGGAAAAATTAAAACAAAAAAAACGAATCAGCTTACCAAGCAACAGTACAGAACTTCCATATCAAAACACGGCAATTCCCAATTCCTCTCCATTTTTCATTTGGCTGTCCTCAAATTTTTATTTTTCACCGGACGACACTTTTTCTGCATATTTTTTCTTTAGTTCCTTCTTGAGCTGCTGTACATTGTAAAGTTATGTTAAGTTGATTTTGTTTACTGACTTTATTGTTTTATAATCTCAAATTCACTTTTACTTGTCGCACTTGTAATTGAACACGCGTTTCGTCCCTAAATGAAGCCAAAAGCAAAGCAATAGAATATTCCAGCAATGGAATGTCTGAAACCATAAAAGAAAACAGAAAACAGAGCAGCGCAGCATCATTGTAGGCTACCTGCTCTCTTCGTTTTTTTTTTTTGTTTCTTTTGTGTACTGGTGAAACGCTGCAGCCCACCGAACTAGTACGATGGGTGGTACGCGGTGGGTTGTAGAGTATACAGAGATAGATTTTTATCTATTCTTTGAGTGGTTCGGCGTTCGCCCACCAAAGGGTTACTTCGTAAGGTACCCATATACGAAACACCCAATTGGGTAGTTCGGCATGGGCGATCGCCACCGCCAGTACTGCAGGGTAATGTCCTACACCCACACACGCATTATGTATATCAATAACACGTTATACATATGACCAGCACTAACCCTTATACACCAGATTAGGATAAACAAATGTTAGGATCCCCAACACCAGAAAACAAATGAATCGTTAGCTGTCAACAGGAAATCACCTAAATTTCAAGCTACTAGAATAAACAATTTGGTTCCCACAACCAAATTAAATCATATATAACTGTTCGGGCCAGCCGCTTAACAACAGGCCTAAATTAGAAATATACATACATATGTAGAATATTCAATGCACTGTAAACGCCCACATTCGGCAGCGCTGCTGCGCTCTCCTTCTGTAAAGGGCGCTCTGCAGCCGCCGCTTCGGCTCTAGCTTTGCTTAGCCGACGGTGCTAATTTCAGGATAAGGATAATCTTTTTTCTTTAGGACGTTTATATGCAATGACTGCACCATCAAGTGGCCCAAGCGACACCAGCCGATGGCTGTTACGCGCGGATTCCAGGCAAGAAAGCACCTCCCGCCCAACCGATCGAGGGGCTCAGCCGTATAGCGCGCGACTCGTTAGCCGAACCGATCGCGGACATGCAGAAAAGATAGGTGTTAGACTAGTGTTCGAGGAAAAGTAGAACTAATCTAGCTAAAAAACTAAGCAATTTCTAATTACGAGATAGAGAGTATCAGTAATATAAGACTAGGAAGGGAGTTAGTGGTAAATATAATATAGTAGAGGGAACTATAAGCTGAGCATAGGACCCTTAATGGTTCATGCAAGGAATAATTCGATCTACAAGGCAGAAGAAACAACGGTGTATAATTCCTAGTAATTCTAATAGGAATCGTAATGTTTATGCGGCTCAACAGGTCAGGGCTATCTACGTCACCCTTGATCAAGTTGCGCACAAAAATTACACCAAGCATTTTCTGCAGGGATGAAAAGTCATTACTTTACCTTTTGAAGCATTAAGGTTTAATAAATTTGCACAGCACCAAGACTGAAATCTATCGAGATCGGATTGCAACCTAAATTGAAAAGAAATGTCCTTATACTAGACACAGAGCTTAACAACACCCGCATACATAAGTACTCGAGAGTATGTTAATACAAAAGGCAGGTCATTTATAAAAAGTGTAAAGAGTGAGCGGCCTAGATGGCTGCCCTGTGG
Organism: Drosophila affinis; assembly: GCA_037356375.1. NCBI lineage: Eukaryota > Metazoa > Arthropoda > Insecta > Diptera > Drosophilidae > Drosophila > Drosophila affinis. The sequence goes on from JAZHFB010000003.1 coordinate 24,211,321, forward strand.
GACACCCGAAGTCACCATAACTGGTGAGGACAGGGAGTTTTTAAAAAGGACTCTCTGAGACCTAGATCTAGACCAAAGGTAGCTAGAGATCCATTTCAGGAGAATGGGCGGGAACCCTAGAAGGTCGAGCTTTTGTGCTAGGAGGGAATGGTTTACAGAATCAAATGCTTTACTAAAATCAATGTAAACAACATCCGTCTGCAAATTACCTTGAAAGCCTTTTATTATAAAGCGGGAAGATGAAGCATTGGTCTGAACAGTTGGCAGAGTTATTGAGGGCCTAGACCTCTTCTTTGCCCTTAACTCCTTCACTACCAAATGCTCCGGCCAAAATTTGGCAGAACAGATGGTGTGAAAGTGAGTTTGGGAGACACTTATTTTAAAAGAAGCTATCTCACTGGCATAAGAAAAGTTAAACTTTTCCACCTTAAAATCAGCGGCTTTTATTTGGCTTTCAATATAAGCCGTCACATCATTAATTGTGGAATCAGGGGCTTGCCGCGAGACGTATATTTACTGGTGGGATCGGAATTGCGCGGACAGTTAATGAGTTTTACATTGCGGACACGGCCGATAAAGACGGTTTTGGCTGCATGCTCTCCGACGCGATAAATTCGGCTACCGAATTTTCATCACCAGCAGCTGTCGTTACCTTTGGAGTGGCGAACGAAATCAGCTGCTGCACTATTGGGGTGGTCGGAGTCAGCTTGTCAGCATCGGCCAGCCGAGGAGCAGTTTGTACATGCAGATCCCGCGGAGTGACCTTTTTGCGCCTAGGAGACTCAGTCAATAGTTTAAAACCACTAAACTAAGACTCCATGGCTAGGAGCCGATCACACTGCTCTTTGAAGAACCTATGTTCATAGCGGCACATGTGTTACAAATAGTAAACACCAAGATCGACAATCCAAAGACAAAGAGAGTTCACGCAAAATATCAAGAATCTAAGTGCATCGCAGCACAAGTGCTACAACAAGCAAACACCAAGATCACACCAAATATTAAAAGTGAAACCTAACCAAAAAAACAACTAAAGAATTGCAAAATGGCGTTACCACCATCTAGCTGGAGAGAAATTCATTTGAACCAAGCACTGTTGTCGATACAACAAGTGCCAGCCTTTGATGGATCAGTTGAACAACTGAGTTCATTCATCAAGCGGGTAGAATATATCCAAGAGCTATATCCAACCAGAGAAGCTCGACAGCAACAGATATTATTCGGGGCGATCGAAGTCTAGCAGGCAGGAGACGCTCAAAGAACATCACAGATGGTACAACCAAATACCTGGATCGAACTGAAGACAGCACTGATCAACGACTTTAAAAACCACACACCGTATGAGGAGCTGCTGAGGCGTCTCTACTACACCAACTACAACGGAAGCCTACGTAAGTTCGTAGAGGAGTTAGAGACTAAATCCTTAATTATAAGCAATAAGTTAATACTGGACGAAGATCCATCCAATAGATTAATTTTTAGCAATGCATTGAAAAATACAGTGAAAGATGTGAAACCCCGGAAACTACCGGATAGATTGTTTATGACCCTATCGAGAAAAGATATAACAATAATACTAAACCTAAAAAAGGCAGCTCAAGAAGAGGAATTGTCTGAAAATAATACGGAAGAGAAGAATGTGGGTAAAGATAGACAAAAGCAACAGCAATCAAATCGTAGGAATACTGGAAACTATTATCCAAATCATACAAGTAATAATAGCCAGCAACCATCTCAGAATTCGCATGATCAAATGAATTCATCTCGAAATTGTAATAGTAACCAAGGATTTCGAGAGGAATTCCAAAATTCATTGGAACAAGGGCAGTCCCAAAATCCGATGAATTACCATAACCAGAATAACCAAGCTAGTAGCAGTAGTAGCAACCAACCTACTAAAAGGGCTAGCGAAAGCCAATGCGATCGAATGAAAATGGATGTAAGTTTTCATCGGAAGAAACCCAGGGTGAATCCTATATAGAAATTACTATAAATGTCGGGTTCCGCAGCCCAATATTGGGAGACTCGATGGAAACATTATAGCCAGTGGTGCAGCAGTAAATTAAATTCCCATTTTTATTGTTTGTTGTTTGTACTGCCCACTGCACTGCACATTGTACACACATATATACATATAAGCTCCCGCACGGCAGCAGCCTACCCAGCCGTTCTTTCGTCTTCTTTCCTTCTTTCTTTCGACTTTTTTATCACTCTATTGATCTTTCGTCTTCGCTATTGCTCTCTCCTCTGGATCTGTTGCACTCTCGCTTGTAGTAGCGCACGGGAAATTCGGCCCGCCTACCCTCAAATCAGTCTGGATATCGTCGCGCTCGCATTAGGGCACGGGCAATTCGGCCCGCCTGCCTTTGCAGCGTCTGGACTCTTGAATCGTCGCGCTGCATTAGGGAACGGGCAATTCGGCCCGCCTCCTCTTGCAGTTTTGGACTCTTGAACCGGCTAACTCTACATCGCTAATCTCGCTTTCGCTTTCGCTATCCTATCCACACGACTTTCGCTATTGACAATAAACTATATCAAACTAAACTCCCGTGTTTAATAATTCGCAAGCTACGCTGCCGAAAAAGCTCGGCAGTTCAACATTTGGTGACCCCGACGTGATCTAACATAAACAATTAAATCACAAAAACATTACAAATTCGTTCGGAAACAATTTAGAGTGGCCCCACGGTTAATTTTTTCGGTTTTGCGCAAGTAAAAGTAACAGTTGTCGCCTCGTCTGCCTTTCGTTTATCTTACGGTTCTTGCTGCGCTTATTGCAAGCGTTCCTCTTTGCGGTCATCTTCCCGCTACGACGTTTATTTCGCGTTCCTCTTTGCGGTCATCTTCCCGCTAGAAACCTTTCTACCGAAGCTGCCCATATGGACGCGAGAAACGACGCTGTGACTGCTGCTGGAAACAGGGTGGTTTTATTGAAGCGGAGAGCACCGGCATTATCGGCGAAGCTCAAGCAGATCGAGGAGCTGCACGGAACATTTAAAACCGTGTACAACGATATTTTGAGACCAATTGGAGTCTTCGAGAGGCATCAATGCCAATTGGAGCGGTCGATTGTTGTGCGGTCTACGCCTGATGGAGCAGAGGATAAGGAATCTCGATGTCATCAACACAGTTGGGCTTGCGCCGGATTCTGTTTCTGCTCAACCTGCCTTCTCGATTTCGACCCGTCAAACATCGTGGAGTCCCTGCAATTGCTCCGTTTCGGCCGATATTCATTCGAGAGTGGCTCTTCCGAACGCTCTGAAGAAGTTCCCTCTATATGTTGGACCTAATGCTGGATATCGTGCTGGATCTCGAGCTTTGCTAGCCCCAAGACCATCCCAATATTGGTCTATTGGGGGGAGAGCAGAGAGTTCTAAAAATATCGTCTTCCTTTCAGAAACTCTAGCTGATCTGGACACATCACTTCAACTGTTTGGGTTGAATGCGCTATTTTTCACCTCTTCTTCTGTCGCCGAGCCTTGCATGACATGGCTCAACTCCGTCCGATTAGGTGTCGGTCAGCGCGCTGCTTTCTTGCAGCGACTCTACACAACTCTATGGAAGGAAGAATCTCCCAACTTCAACGCGATATGGCTGCGACACCCTGTATTCTGTTGATGCTCTTGAAAGTCAGGCTTTCAACGGGGGGAGTATGTCGGGTTCCGCAGCACAATATTGGGAGACTCGATGGAAACATTATAGCCAGTGGTGCAGCAGTAAATTAAATTCCCATTTTATTGTTTGTTGTTTGTACTGCCCACTGCACTGCACATTGTACACACATATATACATATAAGCTCCCGCACGGCAGCAGCCTACCCAGCCGTTCTTTCGTCTTCTTTCCTTCTTTCTTTCGACTTTTCTATCACTCTATTGATCTTTCGTCTTCGCTATTGCTCTCTCCTCTGGATCTGTTGCACTCTCGCTTGTAGTAGCGCACGGGAAATTCGGCCCGCCTACCCTCAAATCAGTCTGGATATCGTCGCGCTCGCATTAGGGCACGGGCAATTCGGCCCGCCTCCTCTTGCAGTTTTGGACTCTTGAACCGGCTAACTCTACATCGCTAATCTCGCTTTCGCTTTCGCTATCCTATCCACACGACTTTCGCTATTGACAATAAACTATATCAAACTAAACTCCCGTGTTTAATAATTCGCAAGCTACGCTGCCGAAAAAGCTCGGCAGTTCAACAATAAATAATAAAGTACTCAGAGGTATCGTAGATTCGGGATCTTCCATTAACATTAATAAAAAAAATTTCACAAATACCAAAATAAATAAATAAATAAACACCTGCATGCAACGATAAATCGTCAAAGAAGGATATGATCACCCCTTAATATCCTGACCCATCCTTAGAGATGGACCAATACTTCACTTCCGCACTAGATGATGAACTAAGGGAAAGTAACGTATTAAGGTTAGAACATTTAAACAGCGAAGAAAAGGAAAAGCTGAAAAAGGTTTTGTATTGGTATAACGACTTACAGTACAGAGAAGGTGAAAATTTGACGTTCACAAGTACCGTCAAGCATAGCATACAAACCCAGCATGTAGATCCGGTATACCGGAGGCCATATAAGAATGCACAGATACATGACTAGGAAGTTATTCAAAAAATAAAAGATATGGTCAGGCAAGGAATGATTCGTAAATCAAAATCGCCTTACTGTTCACCCATTTCCATGATCCCAAAAAAGATCTACGCTTCAGGAAAGCAAAAATACAGACTCGTTGTAGATTATAGAGGTCTTAACGAGATAACGATAACGATAACGATAACGAGATAAATGGCATACGCAATAGCATGTGTAGGACCCTTGATCTCGTCTTCACTACCGATGCTTCGAGCACTTTGGTATGTCGAGGATCACCTCTATCATTCCTTGAAGATCCATACCGTCCCACACTTTCAATTGATTTCATGTTACCATCTTCAAGCCCTTTAAAGTCGTTTATTAAGCCTTCGGATATCTATTGCTTCAAGAAGGCTGATTTTCTCTCCTTGAATACTGCCCTATCTCAGATGGATTGGTCATTCCTTGACGATTTCCAGGAAATTGAGTCTGCCACGAATGCATTCTATAGCTCTATTTTTTCCATCTTTTCCATGCATGTTCCTTTAGTCACCCCCTCCAGAAATCGTTCTGGTCCTATCTGGTTCACCCCGAGATTAATAAATCTGATGAATTTAAAATGCCGTATGTACAAGAAGTTTAAGAAATCCGGTTTTCAATCAGACTTTTCGAAGTACTCAATTGCAAAATCAAAATTTTCCTTATTCAATACATTGTGCTGCAACAGATACTTGATCAAATGCAAGCTTAACTTTAAACGCGACCCTAAACAATTCTTCAGGTTTGTAAATTCTAAACGTAAATCTTCCCGACTTCCTTCTTTTTTACACTGAAATGGTAGTTATGCTGATAGGGATTGTGATATTGCTGATCTGTTCGCTTCCTTTTTCAAACGTTGCTACTCTGTCCCGTTTATTAACTTTCCCTCTATCCTAGCCTCATCGAACGACTTTAGTAGTAGTTACTCTTATCCTATCCCTATAAATAGTTCTAACTGTATCCTTCCCCCCTTCATCGACTATGATAGTCTCCTAACAAATTTAAAATCGTGCAAGTTTTCGTTCTCCACTGGGCCAGACTCGGTTCCGAGTGCTGTTCTTCAACTTTGTGCAGAATCGCTTTGTGTGCCTCTCCTAAAACTTTTCAACTTGTTTCTCAAGACTGATGACTTTCCCACCGTCTGGAAAGAATCCTAAATAGTTCCCTTTCATAAAAAAGGATCTAAATCTGATGTCTCTAACTACCGCTGTATTTATCTACCAATTTATCTGTCATTCCTAAACTCTTCGAAAAAATCATGACTTCTCAGCTGCAATATTTTTGTAGTTCTGTATTCTCTGAATCACAGCATGGATTCATTAAACGTCGCTCAGTTTCTACTAATCTCCTTGAATTTTCCACCTTTGTAACTTGGTGATTTGCTAAACAGTGTCAAACTGATGTCGTTTATACTGACTGAACGAATCAAACAAATCTGTTGATGTAGATTCACTTGGTTTTTGGGATCGTCAATTTGACAATCGTATGCTGAAAATGAGAATGTGTATGCCACCAGTTCATGTACTAGTAACAAAGTGTCGCCGCAATCGGTACTTGAACAAATTGGGCTTTTGAAGATGTGAATACGTCAGAGTTTTCTTTCGTACTGATTTTATTGTAAAATATACAGAATTTTGGTGGGTAACAATTGCTTATTTTAGGGTTTTAGGTAGAATATCTATATTTATGACTAAACAATTATAACAGCATATGGGTCAGGTCTTACAGATGGTGTGACATTTTACCCAATTCAGATCGTATTTACCAGCACATGGGTCATCTTACATCTTACAGCACGGTGCATCTTACATGTTTATTTTGGTAAACGGATGGAAATTCTTAGCTAGTTATTTACTTAGGTCTAACCATACGATTTAGTACTTTACTTGAAGTTGTACACTGACTTTAGTAAAGCCTTCGACTCCGTCAATCATAATCTACTTATTCATAAACTGTCTCTTCTAGGGTTTCCGACTAAGCTTCTATTCGGGACTAATTCTTACCTTTGTAACCGTTCTCAACGTGTCTGCTTTAACTCCTCTCTCTCTCTAAACCTGTTATTGTCTCATCGGGGGTTCCTCAAGGTAGCTACTGGGTCCCTTGCTATTTAACCTATTTATTAACGATCTTCCACAAATGTAATCTCATTTCCGTGTCCTAATGTATGCTGATGACGTTAAGCTATGCTTTTCCTACAGTGACCCCTTGTCCCCACTATCTTTGCAATAAGATCTTGATGCCCTTAACAACTGGTGTCTAAACAATATTCTACCTCTTAACATTTCTAAATGCAATAATGACTTTTCACCGCAATAAGCCATACCTTTTCGATTACTCTATCAATAACATTATCCTTCAACGCCTTTTCAAAGTTAACGACTTGGGCATTACCTTTGTACCTAATCTATGTTTCAACTCTCATATCTCTACTATCTCTAACAAAGCCAAAGGAGTCCTTGGATTTGTCAAAAGATGGTCTAAGGAATTTACAGACCCGTTAACTAAACGAGGGGGAATGTTGTAAGCCGCGGCAAAGGCCGCGGCTCTACCTTATACCCGGTACTCAGTCAGTATATACATACATATATGTATGAGCTTACGATTTATGCAATTTATTTCATGTTCGCAAAAGGGACGAATTAAATTTTGGGCAAAAAATAATATTTCAAAAAATGAAGTCAAATCATTTTTGGAATGTTATACATGTTTCAAATTTTGTTTGCATATGCTTTTTACATCTGCTTCTACTTTTCTACGTGTATAACTACATATTTGGGACGTACAAGTGTGTACGAGAGAGAGAGGAAATAAGTCAGCGCTTGGCAGGCGTTGCGTAGCCACTTAAATTAAATTTGTTTCTTCTGGCCATAATATTGATCCGACCTGATCCATATTCGGCAATCTGGTAGATATGGTAATTTTCCATGATTCTGCGTTTTTGGTTTTCATTTACCTTAAAAATTGTGGATTCCACAGATTTTCGTCTTTTGTGGGGGCGGAAAGGGGCGTGGCAAAATTTTAAAACAAACTCGTGCTGGTTTGGTATCACAGGAGCTTGGATAGAAAGTTTGGATGCTCTAGCTTTTATAGTCTCTGAGAACTAGACGTCAAAAAATACGAATGGGCAAAGCAGATGGGGTCGCGTGTGAGAGAGTGCGAGAGGGAACGATTACTTTCAAAATGGTTTTCTTCATTGAAGCTATAATAATGATCCGATCTGATCCAGATTCAACACTCTGATAGAAATGGTCATTCTCTATGATTCTGCGTTTTTAGTTTTCTCGTATCTTTAACATTGTGTACGCCACAGACTTTCGTTCTTTGTTGGGGAAGGGGGCGAATGCGAAATTTTTAAATACACTTTGAGTAGTGTGATAACGCAGGAGACAATACAAAACTTGGTTACTCTAGCTTTAATAGTCTTTGAGATATAGGCGCAAATGAAGACGGACGGACGGACGGACGGACAGACGGACGGACAGACAGACATGGCTATATCGACTCGGCTATTGATGCTGACCAAGAATATATATACTTTATGGGGTCGGAAACGCTTCCTTCTGGGCGTTACACACAACCGTTATCCCCACAAATCTAATATACCCCTATACTCTTCGAGTACCGGGGATAAAAACTTCTGTATGTTTCTCTGGTCCGGCCTATCTTGGAATATGGTTCGTGTGTCTGGTCTCCTCACTACCAAAAATTTCAGGATATGCTCGAATCAGTACAAAAACAGTTCCTCATCTTTGCCCTCCAGGGACTCAATTGGAACCCATCGATCCATCTTCCATCTTATGAAAGTAGGTTGCGCTTAATTAACCTCCACTCTCTTAAGTCCCGTAGAACCTGCCAAGGAGTTCTCTTCCTCCATAAGCATCTCTCTGGTGAGGTCGAATCGACTGCCTTCATCAACCTTATTAGTATTGCTGTTCCTTTCCGCCCGACTAGGCATTACTTTCCTCTTCATCTCCAACTCTGTTTTTCTAACTACTCGGATTATGAATCTTTCCGTAGCCTTTGCCGTAACTATAACCTATTTTTCCATCTGTTTTCCTTTGATACTAGTTCTAATATGATCAAAATTATCTTAATCAATAACTTAATTTAATTTAAATTGCTTTAATTGGGAATTGTTCGGCTACCGGCTCTTCTTTAATCTAAATTTGGCTGTTGGTGGGATCTTATCGGCTACTGAGCCGATAATCAGCCCCACCGGGTCTGAGTATTGGCATTGGCCCTTTAGCTTAATTAGTTAATATGTAACTTTACCCTTACAGTTTAACTGTACATTGTTAAACTTTAAACAAAATTAAACAATAAACAACAATAAACCATCAAGGATAAAAATTTCCAAGTCCTAGGATGGATGAGATACTAGACAAACTAGGAAAATGTCAGTATTTCACAACGATTGACTTGGCTAAAGGTTTTCATCGAATTCCAATGGAACCAATTCAATCACGAAAACAGCGTTTTCCACAAAACATGGCCATTACGAATACACTCGGATGCCATTCGGGCTGACAAACGCAGCCGCAACCTTCCAAAGATGCATGAACAATCTATTGGAAGATCTGATCTTCACAGATTGTTTAGTGTATTTAGATGACATAATAATTTTCTCCACCTTATTGGATGATCACTTGTTATCTTTGAGAAAAGTATTCGGAAAGTTAAGAGATGCAAACCTAAAATTGCGAATGGATAAATGTGAATTTATGAAGAAGGAAACCGAATTCCTTGGTCATATAGTCACACTAGAGGGAATAATTCCGAATCCAAACAAGATTTCAGCAATAGTTAGGTTCCCGATACCTGAAACTACCAAACAGATCAAGTCATTTTTAGGACTATGTGGTTTCTATAGGAACTTTATTCCTAACTTCGCAAATATAGCAAAGCCTATGACACTCAAGCTGAAGAAACGAGCCATCATAGATCCTAAGGAAGACGTCGAGGCATTTGAGAGACTGAAAGTACTCATCACTTCAGACCCCATTCTCAGTTACCCAGATTTTAATAAAATGTTTTCCGTAACATCAGACCTAGTGACATGGCAATAGGCGCAAGACCATAAGCCGATATGTTACGCCAGCAGAACACTAACGATCCTAAAGTTAATTATTCCGCCATCGGAAAAGAATTGTTAGCTATCGTTTGGGCAACTAAGTATTTCCGATGATACCTATTCGGTAGAACATTCGAGATACTTAGTGCTCATAAACCATTAGTATGGTTTAACAACCTGAAAGAGCCAAACATAAAGCTATAAAGGTGGAAAATAATGTTAAACGAATTCGACTTCAAAATAAAATATCTGTCAAGAAAAGAACACTATGTAGCAGATGCGCTATCAAAGTTAAAGCTCAGCGAGAACCTTCTTGGTGAGGTATCCGATTGTGCAGGCGCCACAATACATAGCGCGCAAGAAGATAATCAAAATAATATCCCCATTACCCAGGAGACCTATTTACTACTACAATCGAAAAATTGAGTTAATAAAGGGAGAGGAGGATAAGAATGACACATACCACTACTTTCACAAACTAATCTTTAAAATAACATACAAAGAAATGTCAAATACGCTAGCTAAAGAACTAATCAAGAAATATGCATGCACAAAGAAGAGTGCTTTATATTTCCAAAATGATGAAGATTTTCCTTTATTCCAACAAGCATATTTAGAGATAATTAATTCACGAAATATTATATAACGAAAGTAATCAAATCGAGTAAAAAGCTAATTGATATTCAAAATTATGCCGAGTTTAAAGAGCTAATAGTAAAAAATCATAAGGAGTTATTGCATCCTGGAATTGAGAAAAAAATCGATTGGTTTAAAGGAAAATACTATTATCCAGACCATCAGATATTAATTCAAAACATAATAAATGAGTGCCGTACTTGTAATATTGCCAAAACTGAACATTGTAATACTAAGTTAGCATTCGAGATAATCCCAGAAATACAGAACGTCAGGGAGAGATATATCATGGGTTTTTATATGATAGACATTTTTATATGTATAGATATTTACTCCAAATTTGCAACGCTAATAAAAGTAAATAGTCGCGACTGGCTTTAAGCAAAAAGAGCTATTATAAAAGTCTTTAACCAAAAGGTTAATTACCAATTAATTACGAATGTATCTATATTACAATAAATATCACAAAAACTGAGGAAACTTATGCAAGCCTTTTAGAAAAAGCAAACCATTTCAAAGAAATGGTTCAAATATAATACTTGGTAGACAAGCTCAATAGAAAAACGAGAGGGAACGTTGTGAGCCGCGGCAAAGACCGCGGCTCTACCTTATACCCGGTACTCAGTCAGTATATACATAAATACATATATGAGCCTACGATTTATGAAATTTATTATATGTTCTCAAAAGGGACGAAAATAATATTTAAATTAAAAAAATGAATTTTTTTGAATTTTTATACATGTTTCCATTTTTGTTTACATATGCTTTGTATATCTGCGCCTACACTTCTACATGACACATATTTGAGACGTACAAGTGTTTACGACAGAGAGAGAGGGCATGAGTCAGCGCTTGCAGGGCGTTGCGTAGCCACTTAAATTAAATTTGTTTCTTCTGGCCATAATATTGATCCGACCTGATCCATATTCGGCAATCTGGTAGATATGGTAATTTTCCATGATTCTGCGTTTTTGGTTTTCATTTACCTTAAAAATTGTGGATTCCACAGATTTTCGTCTTTTGTGGGGGCGGAAAGGGGCGTGGCAAAATTTTAAAACAAACTCGTGCTGGTTTGGTATCACAGGAGCTTGGATAGAAAGTTTGGATGCTCTAGCTTTTATAGTCTCTGAGAACTAGGCGTCAAAAAATACGAATAGGCAAAGCAGATGGGGTCGCGTATGAGAGAGTGCGAGAGGGAACGATTACTTTCAAAATGGTTTTCTTCATTGAAGCTATAATAATGATCCGATCTGATCCATATTCAACACTCTGATAGAAATGGTCATTCTCTATGATTCTGCGTTTTTAGTTTTCTCGTATCTTTAACATTGTGTACGCCACAGACTTTCGTTCTTTGTTGGGGAAGGGGGCGAATGCGAAATTTTTAAATACACTTTGAGTAGTGTGATAACGCAGGAGACAATACAAAACTTGGTTACTCTAGCTTTAATAGTCTCTGAGATATATGCGCAAATGAAGACGGACAGACGGACGGACGGACGGACAGACAGACATGGCTATATCGACTCGGCTATTGATGCTGATCAAGAATATATATACTTTATGGGGTCGGAAACGCTTCCTTCTGTGCGTTACACACAACCGTTATCCTCACAAATCTAATATACCCCTATACTCTTCGAGTACCGGGTATAATAAACGGGCTTAAAATAACCAAACGCAGTAAGAGAGGACTAATAAACATGGTCGGTACAGCTTAGAAATACTTATTTGGAACATTAGACCAAGAAAATAAGAAAGAACTAGAAAACAAAATAGACAGCCTAGCCAAAAGTAGTAATCAAACCAATGAGTTAAGCCTAGTAATAGAAACGATTAACAATAAACAAAAATAAAAATCAACAATTAGAAATTTTGATATTTAACCTCTAGCACTTTACAGAATACATTGAGGATTGTAGAGTTGGGTATGCAACTATCTAGACTTGGTATATTCAATCTAAAATTATTAAAACAAGATAATTTGAAACATAAATTCTGAAATAATACTACATATTAAAACGTCAACATGGCTTAAAGTAGATTCTAATGAAATATTAATAATTTCCAATATTCCAAGCGAAAGCATTAACACCGCAATATACAAAATAATTTCCTATCTAGATGAGCACAATAATATCTTAACAGAAATAAAATCTGAAGAATATTATGTTTATGAAAATAATTTATTCAATAAAGAAAATTTATTCAATTAATAAAAGACAAATGCATAAATGTCATCATATGCAGAACAAAAACCTACAAAATGACCTTATACAAAAACATATAAGAGCATTCAAGTAAACTATATAGCACCAAATATTTTAGTAACATGGAACCTTCCAAGTACCAAATTAATCGAAAACTGTCTAAATAAAGAGATCATTATAGAAGGAAATAATATCATAAAAATTTACAATTGCTCAATCCAATTAAATGAATTAATTCAATGCTTGATTTTACACAGAATGTCTACATTGGTAATAACGTAACTACATTAAAACCATTGTCTTATGTACAGGCAAAAGAAATAATTATAGAACATACAAAATTGTATAATGTACTACATACAATAATTATAATTGCATTTATTATAACAATAATAATTATAGTTGCAGATATCGATATCAACTATCGCTGCTGGCAGTCGTGTCTTTACTTCGCTCCGCCTAAATAATTTTATTTTTGTGACTAAAGGAAAGTAATTGTGTTGTATTATTGCTTACTGTGTTTTAAACTGATCGTGCAACTAAATTACTATCCGTGTTTATTCTTTTATCGTGCCTTTGTGCAGTTAATTCCAATTGCAATTGCAATTTTGCAATTTTTGTGCATTCTTTCTAGCCCCACTTGTTCTTATGCTCAGCTGATTTGTTGTTGCTATATGCTTTGTATGCTGCACTCTCCCTGAGCTGCTGTCTAATTTTATACGTCTTCTTTGTCTATCATCTGCTTATTTTTCATACATATTAATATACATACATATACCGGGCCTGCCGAATTCAGTGTTTCTCGATATTATTTGTATTCTGCTCTTTTCCCAAATTTTGTTACTTCTGTGCATTTATTTTCAATTTTCAATTCCTTTTGTGAATTCTTAACTTCTCTGTACTTTCTTAATCGCAGCAGTTTTGTTGTTGCCTTTTCTAGTGCGGTGCGCTTGCTCTCTCTGTACCGCTCTCTGTTTTTATCCACCCTCTGCTTGTCTGCTATCTGTCTCTCCGTACACTTCCCGCTATTGTGATTGTTTTGTTCGTTCTTGCGCGCGCAATTGTGTAACACAAGCTAAAATCACTATCTCTGCCAAGGATGTCCAACCCGATAGTATTGTTCATTCAGTGCCTGTGATTGCTCAGGCTGTCCAACCGGGCAGTTATGATCATACAGATGTCTGCATCACTGTTCCCCCTACGGAAGTGGATACTGCTGTCAGCATGGAAGTCGAAGTAGTTCCTTCCCCACCCGCTCGCACTGGCTCCTCAGCCAGCGCTATCACACCTGCTCCTCGGGTAGAACCCGCCTCTGCCTCACCCTTAAACCATGTGACCCCTCTTGACCGATCTACTCTTTTCGCTGTCGCTCCTCTAAAATCTATTTTCGTCTCACGTCTTATGGAATCGGCTACGGATGCTATGGTTCGAGAGTATATTTTCTCTAAATTAAACATTAATAGCTCCTCTGACATAGTAGTTACTAAATTTTCTTTTAAAGAAAAACGTAGTATTTCCTCCTTTAAAATTCTTGTTCCGGAGAAGTTTGTTAAGACTGTGTTGGAACCCTCTTTCTGGCCAGAGCACACTATCTGTCATATTTTTAATAGTCGATCACGGTCTTCGCAACCCGCTCCTCGGGTAGGAATCCTTCCAACTCCTTCTACTGATCTTCCATCCACTTCAAAAAACTGAATTCTTCCCCACCTCTAAAGATCACTTATCAGAATGTACGTGGCCTGTGCAGTAAGCTCACCAAATTACATGCTGATAGTGCAACTTTTGATTTTGACATTATCGCCTTCTCTGAAACATGGCTCAATTCCTCAATCTCGGACTCCGAGATATTTGTAGATAATTTTAACATATATAGATCTGATCGACCATCTCGAGGTGGCGGCGTCCTAATTGCTGTTCGTTCCGACTTAACTTCCCAACTCTTTTCCATCGATGAGCTCAACACCATTGAAATTATCGTTGTTAAAATTCGTCTGTGTTCTTTTAATTTATTCCTATCATGCTCTTACATCCCACCGTCCTCTGAATTTACAACTTATATGCTTCACGCTGCCCATATCCAGTCCGTTTTGTCTCAGCTTGGTGATTCTGATCGTCTTATTGTCCTCGGTGACTTTAATCTCCCTAATGTCACTTGGTCCCCATCCAATGACTCAAACTTAATGTTCCCATCTATGCAGCATGACTTTGTTGATTCTCTGTCCGATACATCGTTTGGCCAGGTAAATGGCATACGCAATAGCATGTGTAGGACCCTTGATCTCGTCTTCACTACCGAAGCCTCGAGCACTTTGGTATGTCGAGGATCACCTCTATCATTCCCCGAAGATCCATACCATCCCACACTTTCAATTGATTTCATGTTACCATCTTCAAGCCCTATACAGTCGTTTATTAAGCCATCAAATATTTATTGCTTCAAGAAGGCTGATTTCCTCTCCTTGAATACTGCCGTATCTCAGATAGATTGGTCATTCCTTGACGATTTCCAAGAAATCGAGTCTGCCACGAATGCATTCTATAGCTCTATTTTTTCCATCTTTCCCATGCATGTTCCTTTAGTTACCACCTCCAGAAATCTTTCTGAAGAAGAAGAAGTTTAAAAAATCCGGTTTGCAATCAGACTTTTCGAAGTACTCGATTGGAAAATCGAAATTTTCCTTCTTTAATACTTTGTGCTACAACAGATACTTGACCCAATGCAAGCTTAACTTTAAACGTGACCCTAAACAATTCTTCAGGTTTGTTAATTCTAAACGTAAATCTTCCCGATTTCCTTCTTCTCTACACTTAAATGGTAGTTATGCTGATAAGGATTGTGATATTGCTGATCTGTTCGCTTCCTTCTTCCAACGTTGCTACTCTGTCCCTTCCATTAACTTTCCCTCTATCCTAGCCTCATCGAACGACTTTAGTAGTAGTTACTCTTATCCTATCCCTATAAATAGTTCTAACTGTATGCTTCCCCCCTTCATCGACTATGATGGTCTCTGTTCGGGCCAGCCGCTAACCAACAGGCCTAACTTAAAACTATACATACACTACAATACAGTACAATATTCAATGCACTGTAAACGCCCACGTTCGGCAGCGCTGCTGCGCTCTCCCTCTGTAAAGGGCGCTCTGCAGCCGCCGCCTCGGCTCTAGCTTTGCTTAGCCGACGGTGCTAATTGTAGTAATCTGCTAACCTCTCTGCGCATTGGTTGCATTTGGATCTCGCGTTTGTACATTTATCGGGCTGGGCTAAGAGCAAGCAATCGGCTTCCGCTAGCAGCCGCCTGTATAAATAAACAGCTATTACATTAGAGCAATTCGAATTATTATTTTGGATAGAAATAGGTGCCAAAAAAGCTTGGCATCTCAAACATTGGTGACCCCGACGTGATTAAAGACATTGGCTAATCGTGTTTCGTGTAAAAACATTTAAATTGAACAATATATTCGGTTCTGTGCAGTTTACCCACAAACAAATACATTTGTGCAGCATATAAAACGGTTTATGTGCAAATTCAGTTGAGAGTGCGGTCGTCTGAGATTCCGTTAGTTTAATCGTCGAATCTCTCATTCTATGCTCAGCCGCAGACACGGTTCTTGACTTTTCGTGTCTCTCATTCTCGCTCCAGCTTCTGTGCACCGTCGCATAATCGTCGTCTTTCATTCTCTGCACAACTGTACCCACGGTTTCGACTTTTCGTGTCTTCACTCTCTCTTTCTCGATTCTGTACGCCGTCGCTAAACGGTTATCTATTCTCCGTTGTTTCGTTGCATTTCGCACCGTTAAACATGGAAAGCGATCCCAATACAGGCGCGGGCGGAAATATTGTGACGGCTAATAACAGGCTGAGTCTTTATAAACGTAAAGTTCAGTCTTTATATGATCGAATGAGCGGGCTCGGCGAATCATTCGCTGGCAATAAGATCGATAATTTGAACGCCACGGATATCGACGTTCGTATCGACATGCTGTCAGAAATTCGGGAGGAATTTAATAAGGCCCATAATGAACTGGAAGCGCTCAATCAAGATGAGATTGGGAGTGAGATGCGCAACAACTTTGATATGCTCTTCATATCGTTGAAGGCTGAGCTACTGGCTGCTCTCGAACTAGGCCATTCGCGCGCTGCTGCCAATTCGACTACCCTGCCAAACCATTCTGGACACAGTACCATCATCATGGCTCACAAGCAGCGACTTCCTGAGCTGAAAATACCCAAGTTTTCCGGTGGATACGTCGAATATTCAGACTTTATGGCCATGTTCAATTCGATAATCGACGCGGATGCGGATCTCAGCGACATCGAGAAGTTCCAGCACCTTCGCTCTAGCCTCGCTGATGTGGCTTTGGATTCGGTTCGATCTTTGGAGCTCTCCAGTGCCAATTATCGTGTGGCGCTGGATATACTTAATAAACGTTTTAGTAACAAACGACTTGTTTTTCAGGCACACATCAAGAAGATTCTTGGGCTCAAGAGAGTGGATTCGCCATCTCCCAAAAGGCTTCGGGAGTTTTCGGATGCAGTCAATTTGCATATGCGTGCTTTGCAAACATTAGGAACGGATTTGGAGATATCCCACTGCATTATAATTAACCTGCTGCTGCAGAAGTTGGACGCTAAGACGCAAATGAAATGGGAAGAACACCTGTCGTCGGATGCCATACCTACAGCGAAGGATTTTTATGAATACTTGGAGAAGCGGTGCCAGAAAATGGAGACCTTGGAATACGCTACAGCGGCACCCGCTAGTAGCGCTCAGGTGGGAAAAACCCATAATTCTCATTTTAAGAAAGCTTTTGTTGCCTCCAATTCTTCCACCGACTCGTCTGGATGCAGTTTTTGCCATTCAGCGGGACATGGTATATATTCCTGCAAGATATTCGGGAATTTGTCTCCGTTGCTGCGCCACAAAGAAGTGAAGAAGCTTTCCCTCTGTTTCAATTGCCTGAAAGCGGGGCATCGGACTCGTTCATGCAACAGTGGAAAA
Organism: Drosophila affinis; assembly: GCA_037356375.1. Taxonomy (NCBI): domain Eukaryota; kingdom Metazoa; phylum Arthropoda; class Insecta; order Diptera; family Drosophilidae; genus Drosophila; species Drosophila affinis. The sequence goes on from JAZHFB010000003.1 coordinate 24,228,858, forward strand.
TGTCGAGTATGCGGTGGGAGGCATCATAGTTTGTTGCATTTCGAGAATCTGCAATCCACAACTCAAGGCTCCCCAGATCTTTCTCCTCCAGATCTAACGCTCCAGCCAGGCACTATTACAGCTACTCAGGATTCCGTTAGCAGTTCACCTTTCCCTGCCTCTACCTCTCTTGCTGCCCAAGGTCTTCAATCCGATGTTGTGCTTCTGGCTACCGCTGTGGTTCTCGTAAAGAATCGGTCTGGCGTTTTAGTTCCTTGTCGTGCCATACTAGATTCAGGATCTCAGCTTCATCTCATCACATCTAGGTTCGCCCATCAGCTTCAGCTTAGGAGAACTCAATCGTCTGCACTTGTCTCTGGGCTCGGCGATACGAACGTGGCTACTGAGGGATCCACCGTGAACATTTGTATGCATTCTCGCACAACTGACTATACAACTACGCTTACTGCTCTGATAGCTCCAACGATCACCGATTGTCAACCAAGTCTGGCAGTCAATGTAACCGATTGGAATATTCCGTCAAATATTCAGCTTGCTGATCCTGCATTTTTCAACCCTCAGCGAGTGGATCTTCTCATTGGTGCCAGCATTTTCTATGATCTCCTCTGCGTAGGACAAATCAAACTCATCGATGGTCTGCCTCTTCTGCAGAAGACCCGGCTTGGGTGGATCGTATCCGGTGGTGGACAAAAGGTAGCACGCTCGGCGCTCTTGGCAACGCACAATTCTCCAGATTCGGAAGCTAGCATGGATGCAAGGTTGGACAAAACTCTTCGTATGTTTTGGGAGGTCGAGACTTGTGCGGACGCCGTTCTGAATACGAAGGAAGAATTAGATTGTGAAGCGCATTTCGTAGACCACTTCTCACGTTTGCCATCAGGGGAGTATTCAGTTCGTCTCCCGTTAAAGGATAATGGCGATCGCTTAGGGGAATCTTACACTCAGGCGCATCGTCGATTCATCAATTTGGAGCGCAAGTTGGATCGTGATACTACACTCAAGGAGCGGTACTCTGCCTTTATGAGGGAGTATGTTGAGTTGAAGCACATGTCCCCAGTCAACCCTGATTCTCGTAGTCTCTGCAGATATTTCTTGCCTCATCACTGTGTTTTAAAGGAGGATAGTACGACGACAAAGCTTCGTGTCGTTTTCGATGGTTCGGCAGCTACATCAACTGGATATTCCCTAAATGATGCAATGATGGCAGGCCCTGTTATTCAGCCTGCATTGTTCAGCATACTAATTCGGTTTCGCACATATCCAGTCGCTCTCACTGGGGACATTTGTAAAATGTACCGCTGCGTACGAGTGTCCTCACCTGACAATTACTTTCAGTGCATTCTATGGCGAGATTCTGTCCAGTCCGAAGTTCAGGTCTACACATTAGACACCGTCACATATGGCACTAGAGCTGCATCGTTCTTAGCAGTTCGCGCAATGCACCAGCTGGCTATTGACGAGGGCGAGTCTTACCCTCTTGGCTCAGCTGCTCTGCAGCAGGATTTTTACGTGGATGATCTCATCTCGGGCGGCAGCTCTGTCGCTGAGGTCATGGAAAAGATGCATCAAACCTCCGCCATACTGTCTTGTGGCAATTTTAAGCTTAGGAAATGGTGCTCTAGCCATCAGGAAGTACTTGAAGGAACGCCTGAAGAGGACAGAGAGAAATACTTAAGGTTTCATGATGGAAGTGACATAACAAAAACTCTTGGCTTAGCATGGGACCCTGCATCAGATCAGCTGCTTTTTGCCTTGTCCGCGCTGGACACAAATTCGAAGCCCTCCAAGCGATCGGTTTTGTCTACGATTGCTCGTTTCTACGACCCTCTTGGATTGATAAATCCCGTTATTGTCAGGTGCAAAATCTTCCTTCAGCAGCTTTGGAGAGAAAATTTGGATTGGGATGAAAGCCTACCCTCAGCGTTGCATTCATCTTGGATGGACTTGAGAAACAGTTTGTCAAGTATCACGCGGATATCATTTCCTCGCGTTGTTCATCCTTCTAATACGGTAATCGAACTTCACGGATTTTGTGACGCCAGCACAGAAGCATATGGCGCTTGCATATATGTGGTGTCCAGGGAAGGGCAGTTGTCGAGCAATATCTTGTGCTCAAAGTCTCGAGTGGCGCCACTAAAAACCTTATCGATCCCCAAGCTTGAATTAAGTGGAGCCCATTTGCTTGCGAAACTAATGAATAATTTGAAGGATATTGGAAGTTTTACAGGTCGATTTTATTGCTGGTCAGATTCATCGACAGCATTATCTTGGATACGGGATGAGCCAGCCAAATTTCAAGTCTTCGTGGCAAATCGAGTGGCAGCAATTCAGGAATTGACGCCAGGCATGGAATGGCGCTATGTCCCCACATCATTAAATCCTGCTGACGTTCTCTCTAGAGGCTCGCTTCCCCACCAACTTATCCAATCAGAGCTGTGGTTTCATGGTCCATCATTTTTGGTAGGCTCCAAGGAAGAGTGGCCTATACCTCCTGTTACTGAAGCAGCAACGGCAGAGCTTCGCAAGCGTGTATTGCTGATCGCGTCTCCACATGCCGATCTCACGTCAGAATGCAAATTTGCAAATTCATTCTTCGGCATGCAGCGCACATTCGCCTACATGCACAAATTTGTACATCGGCTTCGGCATTCTGGTCTCACCGTTTCGGATATTCGGCAAGGAACGCTTCTTCTGATCCGGCATATTCAACTGGCTGTTTTGTATTTGGATATAAGGGAGATTCAACGCAATGGTCAAGTCAGGAAATCCAGTTCAATCAGCTCACTCTCTCCGTTCATCGATCAGCATGGATTACTAAGAGTTGGAGGTCGTCTTGGAAACTCATTTCTGGGATTTGATGCTCAGCACCCTCTTATTCTGCCAAAGGGACATCCCATAACTTGTGCGCTGATAAGGTATTATCACGAAAGGAACCTTCATGCTGGACCTCGCGCACTACTTGCCAAAATTCGACTGGAATATTGGCCCATTGGCGGAATTAAGGCAGTATCAAAGGTAGTCAGCAAGTGTGTGAGATGCTTCAGGACTAGGCCGCGCATGGTTCAGCACATCATGGGAGATCTGCCTAAGGAGCGTTTGGAGGGATCTCGACCCTTTGAAGTCACTGGAGTGGATTACTGCGGGCCCTTTTTCTACAAATCAGAAATCCGCACGAGGCCACCCATCAAGTGCTACATCAGTGTATTCATTTGCTTTACTTCTAAGGCTATACACATGGAGCTCGTAAAGGACCTGACCACCGCTTCGTTTCTAGGCGCCTTAAAGCGTTTCACTTCCACGCGAGGAAGGCCAAGTCAAATTTGGTCTGACAATGCGACAAACTTCGTTGGCGCGAAGAACGAGCTTTTGGAGCTCAAGAAACTCTTTATGAGCGACTCGCATATGAAGGAGGTCCATGAATCCTGCTTGGCGGACTCGATCGACTGGCGCTTCATCCCACCACGCTCTCCGCACTTTGGCGGTTTGTGGGAAGCGGCCGTGAAGACAGCAAAGCATCACCTGTACCGCTCAGTTGGGCCCTCTGTGCTTGACTTCGACGAGCTGCGCACTCTGATCTGCCAGATCACGGCAATTGTTAATTCTCGCCCTTTGCTCTCGCTTTCAGAAAATCCTGCTGACTTAGATGTCCTGACTCCTGCTCATCTGCTTTTAGGCGGTCCACACGAAGCAATCCTCGAGCCCGATCTGACGAAGCTGAACTATAATCGTCTGGATGGCTGGCAACGGGTCACTCAACTGCAGCAGATATTCTGGAGCCGCTGGCGCGAAGAGTATCTAACTCTGTTGCAAGAGCGGTCGAAATGGCGGACTCCCACGCAAAATCTTTGCGTAAACGATCTTGTTCTGATTAAGGACGAGAATCTTCCTCCAATGCGTTGGCCACTAGCTAGAGTGGTCGAGGTCGTCAAGGGCAAGGATGGAGTGTGCCGCGTAGCTGATTTGAAGACTGCCACAGGAACCATCAGAAGGGCCGTTACCCGGCTATGTGTGCTGCCCCTCAAGGATTCTGTTGAAAGACTGGCTTCCAACGGGGGGAGTATGTTCGGGCCAGCCGCTAACCAACAGGCCTAACTTAAAACTATACATACACTACAATACAGTACAATATTCAATGCACTGTAAACGCCCACGTTCGGCAGCGCTGCTGCGCTCTCCCTCTGTAAAGGGCGCTCTGCAGCCGCCGCCTCGGCTCTAGCTTTGCTTAGCCGACGGTGCTAATTGTAGTAATCTGCTAACCTCTCTGCGCATTGGTTGCATTTGGATCTCGCGTTTGTACATTTATCGGGCTGGGCTAAGAGCAAGCAATCGGCTTCAGCTAGCAGCCGCCTGTATAAATAAACAGCTATTACATTAGAGCAATTCGAATTATTATTTTGGATAGAAATAGGTGCCAAAAAAGCTTGGCATCTCAAACAGTCTCCTAACAAATTTAAAATCGTGCAAGTTTTCGTTCTCCACTGGGCCAGACTCGGTTCCGAGTGCTGTTCTAAAACTTTGTGCTGAATCTCTTTGTGTGCCTCTCCTAAAACTTTTCAACTTATCTCTCAAGACTGGTGACTTTCCCACCGTCTGGAAAGAATCCTATATAGTACCCTTTCATAAGAAGGGATCTAAATCTGATGTCTCTAACTACCGCTGTATTTCCAATTTATCTGTCATTCCTAAACTCTTCGAAAAAATCATGACTTCTCAGTTGCAATATTTTTGTAGTTCTGTATTCTCTGAATCACAGCATGGATTCATTAAACGTCGCTCAGTTTCTACTAATCTCCTTGAATTTTCCACCTTTGTAACATCGTGATTTGCTAAACAGTGTCAAACTGATGTCGTTTATACTGACTGAACGAATCAAACAAATCTGTTGATGTAGATTCACTTGGTTTTTGGGATCGTCAATTTGACAATCGTATGCTGAAAATGAGAATGTGTATGCCACCAGTTCATGTACTAGTAACAAAGTGTCGCCGCAATCGGTACTTGAACAAATTGGGCTTTTGAAGATGTGAATACGTCAGAGTTTTCTTTCGTACTGATTTTATTGTAAAATATACAGAATTTTGGTGGGTAACAATTGCTTATTTTAGGGTTTTAGGTAGAATATCTATATTTATGACTAAAAAATTATAACAGCATATGGGTCAGGTCCTAAATATTTTATGACGGTCGCACAGGATCGTCTTACAGATGGTGTGACATTTTACCCAATTCAAATCGTATTTACCAGCACATGGGTCATCTTACATCTTACAGCACGGTGCATCTTACATGTTTATTTTGGTAAACGGATTGAAATTCTTAGCTAGTTATTTACTTAGGTCTAACCATACGATTTAGTACTTTACTTGAAATTGTACACTGACTTTAGTAAAGCCTTCGACTCCGTCAATCATAATCTACTTTTTCATAAACTGTCTCTTCTAGGGTTTCCGACTAAGCTTCTATTCGGGACTAATTCTTACCTTTGCAACCGTTCTCAACGTGTTTGCTTTAACACCTGTCTTTCTAAACCTGTTATTGTCTCATCGGGTGTTCCTTAAGGTAGCCATCTGGGTCCCTTGCTATGTAACCTATTTGTTAACGATCTTCCACAAATGTTATCTCATTCCCGTGTCCTAATGTATGCTGATGACGTTAAGCTATGCTTTTCCTACAGTGACCCCTTGTCCCCACTATCTTTGCAATAAGATCTTGATGCCCTTAACAACTGGTGTCTAATCAATATTCTACCTCTTAACATTTCTAAATGCAATAATGACTTTTCACCGCAATAAGCCATACCTTTTCGATTACTCTATCAATAACATTATCCTTCAACGCCTTTTCAAAGTTAACGACTTGGGCATTACCTTTGTACCTAATCTATGTTTCAACTCTCACATCTCTACTATCTCTAACAAAGCCAAAGGAGTCCTTGGATTTGTCAAAAGATGGTCTAAGGAATTTACAGACCCGTTAACTAAACGAGGGGGAATGTTGTAAGCCGCGGCAAAGGCCGCGGCTCTACCTTATACCCGGTACTCAGTCAGTATATACATACATATATGTATGAGCTTACGATTTATGCAATTTATTTCATGTTCGCAAAAGGGACGAATTAAATTTTGGGCAAAAAATAATATTTCAAAAAATGAAGTCAAATCATTTTTGGAATGTTATACATGTTTCAAATTTTGTTTGCATATGCTTTTTACATCTGCTTCTACTTTTCTACGTGTATAACTACATATTTGGGACGTACAAGTGTGTACGAGAGAGAGAGGAAATAAGTCAGCGCTTGGCAGGCGTTGCGTAGCCACTTAAATTAAATTTGTTTCTTCTGGCCATAATATTGATCCGACCTGATCCATATTCGGCAATCTGGTAGATATGGTAATTTTCCATGATTCCGCGTTTTTGGTTTTCATTCACCTTAAAAATTGTGGATTCCACAGATTTTCGTCTTTTGTGGGGGCGGAAAGAGGCGTGGCAAAATTTTAAAACAAACTCGTGCTGGTTTGGTATCACAGGAGCTTGGATAGAAAGTTTGGATGCTCTAGCTTTTATAGTCTCTGAGAACTAGGCGTCAAAAAATACGAATAGGCAAAGCAGATGGGGTCGCGTGTGAGAGAGTGCGAGAGGGAACGATTACTTTCAAAATGGTTTTCTTCATTGAAGCTATAATAATGATCCGATCTGATCCAGATTCAACACTCTGATAGAAATGGTCATTCTCTATGATTCTGCGTTTTTAGTTTTCTCGTATCTTTAACATTGTGTACGCCACAGACTTTCGTTTTTAGTGCGGGCGGAAAGGGGCGGGGCGAAATTTTGGATACAAAACTTGGTTGCTCTAGCTTTAATAGTCTTTGAGATATAGGCGCAAATGAAGACGGACGGACGGACGGGCGGACGGACGGACAGACGGACGGACAGACAGACATGGCTATATCGACTCGGCTATTGATGCTGACCAAGAATATAAGTTAACAACTAAACATATAAGATACACCCTCACACTCATACATTGTTAGTTCTAAGTACGCAACACACGATCAGAAGTATTTGGTTGCCCTCAGCAACAAATACAACAACACACAGCCTTAAGCATTTTGGTTGCCCTCAGCAACGAAGTAGTATTCTTGTAAACAATGCTGATCCGCTGCCAAGAGTTCTGCGCACAGCAACTGAAAACGGACACCCGTGCTGCTTGCGCAAGAATGCTGAGTCGGCATGCCGACTCTAGCGTATGGCGTGATGCATTGGCCTCACAGGGCTAACTTAAGCTTGAACATTTCTGTAGCCTTCAGTCTCAATCTAGATCGCAACATAAGACGAGTGAACGATTAAACTCCGGCATTGCCGTCAAAATATTACTTGTGTTATCAATTATAGTTGACCACGTCCAAGACGGGCAACTGGGAAAGTTCCCACAACCTAAACACATTGTTCCAGCAGCCACCTGTTGGATTTCACCGCCTCACCAAGAGAGGAGGTCACCACCGTCAGATCAGCCGCACATCGTCGCCGGACAGCGGGGTTACGACGGAAATCATAATTGGCGCCCAACCAATAAATAGGAACCCATACCATGTAAGTTCATAAGTGATTTCAGTTTTGGAGAAATTATTAATGAACGTCACGTACCGATACGTGTGATTCTATAAAAAAGTGTAAAGTAAAGTAAATATTGCTGCTTTCGTCTGCCAGCATTTCATTCCTTTAAATCATTGCATACTTTTATAAAATTGTTGCATACTTTTATAAAAATTGTTGCATACTTGTACCAGCGTTCCTGGTCAATAAAGCATTGCATACCTAAAACGAATAATTGTAGAATACTCTCGGCAGCATTAAATTTTTTGCTGCCTACCCTTAACAATTTTTATAATAAATATTGCATACCCCAAGATACACCAGTTTCCGTTATTGCCAACAGTTTTACACCTGCCGATCTTTCTCGATCGGCCTAAGTTTTGAAAAGTGCCAACCATAAGCCAATGACTTGGAGTTATAGGGAGGTAAAAGTTGAATATAATAGTGACGATAGCTGGGAGGGGGAAATCAATTGCTCAGTAGATCCTACTCCTGCAGATACCGTTGTAACTGAAGAAATGGAGCCGGGTCAAGTTCAGACTCTCATTGAGGGTGCCATCAGGCAAGCTTTAGCGCAACAACAAAATCAGTTTCAAGCACAAATAAACGCTTTAACTTCACAAGTACAGAGTTTGCAGGTGAAAGCGCCGCAAATCGTCACATATGAGAAAATAGCCGTCGATCCTAACGCCAAATGCGATATTACCTTAGCCGGATTTCTCCGGCGTACAGGATGAGTATGTATCGTGGAGGCAAGCAGCCATCAACGCATACGAACTATTCAAGAATTATCCAAAGAGCACTGCACACTACCAAGCGGTAGCGATCATTAGGAACAAAATCAATGCCCCAGCTGGAGCCTTACTAGTGTCTCACAACACTGTCCTAAATTTCGATGCAATACTAGCTAGGCTAGATTGCACATACTCGGATAAAACATCCTTGCGCTTGTTGAGACAATGTTTGGAGTTAGTTACGCAGGGCGAAATGTCCCTGATGCAATACTACGATGACGTCGAAAAGAAACTCACGCTCGTAACTAACAAAATTGTAATGTCTCACGACCAAGAAGGCGCCGATTTGCTCAACCGGGAGGTCAGAGACGACGCCTTGCACGCCTTTATCTCCGGTCTTAGAAAGCCGTTGAGAGCGGTTGTGTTCCCTGCACAACCAAAAGATGTACCATCCGCACTGGCCCTTGCCAGAGAGGCAGAAGCTAGCATTGAGAGAAGCATGTTCGCGAACTCTTACGCTAAAGCCTTGCAAGACCGAGCGCAAATTGCTGAAGGTAACAAAAACCGTGCCCAAGGCAAACAAACCAGATTTAACAAAGATGAGCAAAATCAGGAGAGAAATCCCCATTTTGTGAAACGCCAAAAGGGCGGTCCCCAGCCCCAGGCCCCTAAAGACAATCAAACCGAGGATCCACAGCCTATGGAAGTTGACTCTTCCTCCAGATTTAGACAAAGAACTGACTACAGCAAGCGTCAGGCTAATGAGTCCAACGCACCAAAACGCAAGAATTCGTCAGACCGTTCAACAGGTCAAAGACGGCAACGCGTCAACAATGTCGTACAATCAGATTCCAAAGAAGCCGTAGCAGAATTCGAGAGGGCGGCCAAAGAGGCAGTTGAAGAACTAGAGAGTGAGAACGAGTACGCACCTGGTGACGACTCGATTAATTTTTTAGGGAACACTCCCGGCTTCCGTACATTGAACGACGGTTGGCTGGGAGAACTCTGAAGATGTTGATTGACACTGGCGCGGCAAAAAATTATGTGAAGCCCTTAACAGAGCTAAAGACCATAACGCCGGTCGCCAAGCCATTCTCGGTAAACTCGATCCACGGGTCTACGGAAATCAAGCACAAATGCTTGATGAATATTTTCCAACATACTTCCCCGTTTTTTCTCCTCGATACCCTAAGTTCTTTCGACGCCATCATAGGCTTCAACTTGCTAACACAAGCCGGAGTCAAATTGAACTTGGCAAAAAACACTCTGGAATACCAGGGTACATCCGAAAAACTCCAGTACTATCAATGTGCTGATGTGAACTTCACCGATGTCAACGACATCGTAGTCCCCCCCCTCCGTAAAGAAAGAGTTTAGGGACATGATACTCAGAAACAAAAGAGCCTTCTCAAATGCAGATGAAGCTCTCCCTTTTAATACTGCTGTCATCGCTACAATCCGAACAGTAGACAATGAGCCTGTGTATTCAAGATACCCGAGTCTCATGGGTGTTTCTGACTTCATAAACAAAGAAGTCAAACAATTACTGGACGATGGCATAATCAGGCCCTCCAGATCGCCTTACAACAGCCCAACATGGGTGGTTGATAAAAAAGGCACTGACTCATACGGTAACCCAAAAAAAAGGTTGGTAATCGACTTCAGGAAACTGAACGAAAAAACCATACCGGACCGTTACCCCATGCCAAGCATCCCCATGATCTTAGCAAATCTAGGAAAGGCAAAGTACTTCACTACCCTCGACTTAAAGTCTGGGTACCATCAAATCTACCTTGCGGAGCATGACCGCGAAAAGACTTCGTTTTCAGTAAGCAGCGGCAAGTACGAGTTCTGTCGCCTACCATTCGGCCTGCGCAATGCAAGCAGCATATTCCAAAGGGCAATAGACGATATCCTGAGGGAACATATAGGAAAGATTTGCTTTGTCTGTGTAGACGACGTCATAATTTTTTCTAAAAACGAAACGGAGCACCTTCAACACATTAACATTGTGTTAAAATGTCTAATCGACGCCAACATGCGTGTAGGCCCTGAAAAGACTCGATTTTTCAAGGAAAGTATCGAGTTCCTGGGTTTCATCGTAACCAAAGACGGAGCAACATCCGATCCCAAAAAAGTTAAGGCCATTCATGAATTCCCTGAACCAAAGAGTGTCTACAGCGTTAGGTCTTTCTTGGGGCTAGCCGGCTACTATAGGGTCTTTATTAAGGACTTTGCCGCTATAGCGCGTCCGATATCGGACATACTTAAAGGGGAAAATGGTTCGGTTAGTAGGCACGTATCAAAGAAAATCCCTGTTGAATTTAATGAAGTTCAACGCGATGCATTTCACCGTCTGCGGAGTATTTTGGCATCAGAAGATGTAATGTTAATGTATCCAGACTTCCAGAAACCGTTCGATTTAACCACTGATGCTTCGGCCAGTGGAATTGGCGCGGTTCTTTCCCAAGGCAATAGGCCAATAACAATGATTTCTCGCGCCTTAAAACAGGCCGAACAAAACTATGCCACTAACGAAAGAGAATTGCTGGCCATTGTGTGGGCTTTAGGCAGACTGCAGAACTTTCTGTACGGTTCTAGGGAAATTAACATTTTCACGGACCACCAGCCGCTCACGTTCGCTGTGTCGGACAAGAACACGAATTCCAAGATTAAAAGATGGAAATCTTACATTGACCAGCACAATGCCAAAATGTTTTATAAACCGGGCAAAGAAAATCTGGTGGCGGATGCCCTTTCAAGGCAAAACATTAATGCTCTGCAAGATGGGCCCCGTTCGGACGCTGCAACCGTTCACAGCGAACTTTCCCTGACCTACACGGTCGAGACAACAGACAAACCTTTGAATTGCTTTAGGAACCAGATCGTCCTAGAGGAATCACGTTTTCCGCTAAAGCGAAACTTGTTGCTGTTTCGCAGCAAAACACGCCACTTGATCAGTTACACTGACAAGAGCACAATTCTCAAAACTCTCAAAGAAGTTGTGAATTCTGGAGTCGTTAATGCAATACATTGCGACCTCCCCACGTTGGCAAGTTTCCAACACGACCTGATTTTGCATTTCCCTGCCACCCAATTCTGGCATTGCAAAAATCTTGTGTAAGATATAACGGACAAAAACGAGCAGTTAGAAATCATCACTGCCGAGCACAATCGAGCGCACAGAGCAGCTCAGGAAAACATTAAACAAGTACTTCGTGACTATTACTTTCCCAATATGGCTAGTTTGGCCAAAGAAGTGGTTGCAAACTGCAGGGTCTGCGCTAAAGCCAAGTATGATAGGCACCCGAAGAAACAAGAACTCGGGGAAACGCCTATACCAAGTTATACTGGCGAAATGTTGCATATTGACATTTTCTCGACAGACAAGAAACAGTTCTTGACCTGCATAGACAAATTCTCCAAATTTGCAGTCGTCCAACCGATATTATCCAGAACGATAATCGATGTCACAAGCCCTCTACTGCAAATTGTTAACCTTTTCCCCGCAACCAAGACAATTTATTGCGATAACAAGGCGGCGTTCAATTCCGAGACCATCACTTCGATGCTCCGAAACGCCTACGGCATTTGCATTGTGAATGCGGCTCCGCTTCACAGCACCTCAAACGGCCAGGTGGAGCGCTTTCATAGCACCCTGACCGAAATTGCGAGATGCCTCAAGTTAGACAAGAAAATCAGCGACACTACAGAATTAATCTTAAAGGCTACGATAGAGTACAACAAAAGTTTGCACTCAGTAACCCGCGAGAAACCAATTGAGATCGTCCATGCAACAGCTTATGATCGTCGCGAGAACGTCAAAGACAGGCTAATTAAGGCACAGCAAGACAATATCAAAAGGTGCAATGCATCCAGGCAAAACCGCGTTTTCGAGGTAGGAGAAAAGGTGTTCCAGAAGAACAACAAAAGGCTAGGGAACAAGTTAACTCCCTTATGCTCAGAACAAAAGGTCGAAGCAGATCTGGGAACGTCTGTCCTCATTAAGGGGAGGGTGGTCCATAAGGACAACCTGAAATAAGTTTTCCTCCACAAGCTAGTAAGCCAACTTAGAGTTAGAACACCGTCTTATATTGTTCGTCCATTTCAGGTTTGCACTCACTTTGCTTGTGGCACTAGCAGCGGTAAATGCTCGGATCACCGACTTCTCGCATGCCGACTACATTCCGGTCTTAGACGGGGAAGTACTGGTGTTCGATCAACGTAGCTACCTGAGGCACTCAAGTAACATTTCTGAATTTGTTAGTATGATAGACGAGACGGAAAAACTGTCCAATTCCTTTCCACAGTCGCATATGCGCAAACTACTAGACGTAGATAGAGATCACCTTAGAACATTGTTGTCCGTTCTTCAAGTGCATCACAGATTTGCACGAAGCCTCGATTTCTTAGGCACTGCCTTGAAGGTTGTTGCTGGCACCCCTGATGCTTCAGATTTCCTAAGGGTCCGCGTTACAGAGACGCAGTTGGTGGAGGCTAACTCCAAACAGATACTAATAAACTCCGAAACTCAAAAGCAAATAAACAGACTGACGGACACCATCAATAAAATTATCAGTTCCCGCAAAGGCGATTTGGTTGACACTCCTCATTTATACGAGACACTGTTGGCAAGAAATAGAATACTGAACACAGAAATTCAAAATTTAATACTCACCATAACGTTGGCAAAAGTAAATATAGTAAATCCTACAATCCTTGATCATACCGATCTGAAATCACTTATCAAACAAGATACCCCAATAGTTAGCTTAATAGAAGCTTCTAAGATCAAGGTTCTTCAGTCCGAGAATATTATCCATATATTAATAGCCTATCCTAAAGTTGAGTTTAGATGCCAAAAGGTCTCCGTCTACCCCGTTTCACACCAACAAACCATTCTGCGACTCGACGAAGACACGTTGGCGGAATGCGAAAAGGATACCTTTGCAGTTACTGGATGCACCGTAAATACGCATAACACCTTCTGCGAACGAGCACGGCGCGAAACCTGTGCTAGCTCCCTTCACGCGGGAAACATCGCCAACTGCCACACTCAACCTAGCCACCTGAAAGCGATAATGCCTGTAGACGACGGCGTCGTGATTATCAACGAAGCGACAGCGCGCGTCCGAATAGATGATGGCGCACAGGTAACCGTCTCAGGAACCTTCCTGATAACTTTCGAACGGTCTGCAGTCATCAATGGCACAGAATTTGTGAACTTGCGCAAATCACCAAGCAAGCAGCCTGGCACCGTGAGGTCACCGCTCCTAAACATCATCGGACATGACCCGGCTCTAAGCATACCACTCCTGCATCGTATGAACATCAACAACTTGCAATCAATTCGAGATTTCAAGGAGGAGGTAATTGCGGCGGGCTCGCCTAAATTCTGGTTCGCGGTTGGTGCGGTCCTGAACGTCGGACTAATTGGCTCGTTCGTCCTTTTTATGGCACTAAGGAGAAAGCGAGCTACATTAAGGATACAGAAGGCTTTGGACAACTTTAATATGACCGAGGACGGCCATCATCCTGAGGGGGGGGGTAGTTAACAACTAAACATATAAGATACACCCTTACACTCATACATTGTTAGTTCTAAGTACGCAACACACGATCAGAAGTATTTGGTTGCCCTCAGCAACAAATACAACAACACACAGCCTTAAGCATTTTGGTTGCCCTCAGCAACGAAGTAGTATTCTTGTAAACAATGCTGATCCGCTGCCAAGAGTTCTGCGCACAGCAACTGAAAACGGACACCCGTGCTGCTTGCGCAAGAATGCTGAGTCGGCATGCCGACTCTAGCGTATGGCGTGATGCATTGGCCTCACAGGGCTAACTTAAGCTTGAACATTTCTGTAGCCTTCAGTCTCAATCTAGATCGCAACATAAGACGAGTGAACGATTAAACTCCGGCATTGCCGTCAAAATATTACTTGTGTTATCAATTATAGTTGACCACGTCCAAGACGGGCAACTGGGAAAGTTCCCACAACCTAAACACATTGTTCCAGCAGCCACCTGTTGGATTTCACCGCCTCACCAAGAGAGGAGGTCACCACCGTCAGATCAGCCGCACATCGTCGCCGGACAGCGGGGTTACGACGGAAATCATAATTGGCGCCCAACCAATAAATAGGAACCCATACCATGTAAGTTCATAAGTGATTTCAGTTTTGGAGAAATTATTAATGAACGCCACGTACCGATACGTGTGATTCTATAAAAAAGTGTAAAGTAAAGTAAATATTGCTGCTTTCGTCTGCCAGCATTTCATTCCTTTAAATCATTGCATACTTTTATAAAATTGTTGCATACTTTTATAAAAATTGTTGCATACTTCTACAACAATTGTTGCATACTTTTACCAGCGTTCCTGGTCAATAAAGCATTGCATACCTAAAACGAATAATTGTAGAATACTTTCGGCAGCATTAAATTTTTTGCTGCCTACCCTTAACAATTTTTATAATAAATATTGCATACCCCAAGATACACCAGTTTCCGTTATTGCCAACAGTTTTACACCTGCCGATCTTTCTCGATCGGCCTAAGTTTTGAAAAGTGCCAACCATAAGCCAATGAGTTGGAGTTATAGGGAGGGAAAAGTTGAATATAATAGTGACGATAGCTGGGAGGGGGAAATCAATTGCTCAGTAGATCCTACTCCTGCAGATACCGTTGTAACTGAAGAAATGGAGCCGGGTCAAGTTCAGACTCTCATTGAGGGTGCCATCAGGCAAGCTTTAGCGCAACAACAAAATCAGTTTCAAGCACAAATAAACGCTTTAACTTCACAAGTACAGAGTTTGCAGGTGAAAGCGCCGCAAATCGTCACATATGAGAAAATAGCCGTCGATCCTAACGCCAAATGCGATATTCCCTTAGACATTATTAAATCTGTGCCGGATTTCTCCGGCGTACAGGATGAGTATGTATCGTGGAGGCAAGCAGCCATCAACGCATACGAACTATTCAAGAATTATCCAAAGAGCACTGCACACTACCAAGCGGTAGCGATCATTAGGAACAAAATCAATGGCCCAGCTGGAGCCTTACTAGTGTCTCACAACACTGTCCTAAATTTCGATGCAATACTAGCTAGGCTAGATTGCACATACTCGGATAAAACATCCTTGCGCTTGTTGAGACAATGTTTGGAGTTAGTTACGCAGGGCGAAATGTCCCTGATGCAATACTACGATGACGTCGAAAAGAAACTCACGCTCGTAACTAACAAAATTGTAATGTCTCACGACCAAGAAGGCGCCGATTTGCTCAACCGGGAGGTCAGAGACGACGCCTTGCACGCCTTTATCTCCGGTCTTAGAAAGCCGTTGAGAGCGGTTGTGTTCCCTGCACAACCAAAAGATCTACCATCCGCACTGGCCCTTGCCAGAGAGGCAGAAGCTAGCATTGAGACAAGCATGTTCGCGAACTCTTACGCTAAAGCCTTGCAAGACCGAGCGCAAATTGCTGAAGGTAACAAAAACCGTGCCCAAGGCAAACAAACCAGATTTAACAAAGATGAGCAAAATCAGGAGAGAAATCCCCATTTTGTGAAACGCCAAAAGGGCGGTCCCCAGCCCCAGGCCCCTAAAGACAATCAAACCGAGGATCCACAGCCTATGGAAGTTGACTCTTCCTCCAGATTTAGACAAAGAACTGACTACAGCAAGCGTCAGGCTAATGAGTCCAACGCACCAAAACGCAAGAATTCGTCAGACCGTTCAACAGGTCAAAGACGGCAACGCGTCAACAATGTCGTACAATCAGATTCCAAAGAAGCCGTAGCAGAATTCGAGAGGGCGGCCAAAGAGGCAGTTGAAGAACTAGAGAGTGAGAACGAGTACGCACCTGGTGACGACTCGATTAATTTTTTAGGGAACACTCCCGGCTTCCGTACATTGAACGACGGTTGGCTGGGAGAACTCTGAAGATGTTGATTGACACTGGCGCGGCAAAAAATTATGTGAAGCCCTTAACAGAGCTAAAGACCATAACGCCGGTCGCCAAGCCATTCTCGGTAAACTCGATCCACGGGTCTACGGAAATCAAGCACAAATGCTTGATGAATATTTTCCAACATACTTCCCCGTTTTTTCTCCTCGATACCCTAAGTTCTTTCGACGCCATCATAGGCTTCGACTTGCTAACACAAGCCGGAGTCAAATTGAACTTGGCAAAAAACACTCTGGAATACCAGGGTACATCCGAAAAACTCCAGTACTATCAATGTGCTGATGTGAACTTCACCGATGTCAACGACATCGTAGTCCCCCCCCTCCGTAAAGAAAGAGTTTAGGGACATGATACTCAGAAACAAAAGAGCCTTCTCACATGCAGATGAAGCTCTCCCTTTTAATACTGCTGTCATCGCTACAATCCGAACAGTAGACAATGAGCCTGTGTATTCAAGATACCCGAGTCTCATGGGTGTTTCTGACTTCATAAACAAAGAAGTCAAACAATTACTGGACGATGGCATAATCAGGCCCTCCAGATCGCCTTACAACAGCCCAACATGGGTGGTTGATAAAAAAGGCACTGACTCATACGGTAACCCAAAAAAAAGGTTGGTAATCGACTTCAGGAAACTGAACGAAAAAACCATACCGGACCGTTACCCCATGCCAAGCATCCCCATGATCTTAGCAAATCTAGGAAAGGCAAAGTACTTCACTACCCTCGACTTAAAGTCTGGGTACCATCAAATCTACCTTGCGGAGCATGACCGCGAAAAGACTTCGTTTTCAGTAAGCAGCGGCAAGTACGAGTTCTGTCGCCTACCATTCGGCCTGCGCAATGCAAGCAGCATATTCCAAAGGGCAATAGACGATATCCTGAGGGAACATATAGGAAAGATTTGCTTTGTCTGTGTAGACGACGTCATAATTTTTTCTAAAAACGAAACGGAGCACCTTCAACACATTAACATTGTGTTAAAATGTCTAATCGACGCCAACATGCGTGTAGGCCCTGAAAAGACTCGATTTTTCAAGGAAAGTATCGAGTTCCTGGGTTTCATCGTAACCAAAGACGGAGCAACATCCGATCCCAAAAAAGTTAAGGCCATTCATGAATTCCCTGAACCAAAGAGTGTCTACAGCGTTAGGTCTTTCTTGGGGCTAGCCGGCTACTATAGGGTCTTTATTAAGGACTTTGCCGCTATAGCGCGTCCGATATCGGACATACTTAAAGGGGAAAATGGTTCGGTTAGTAGGCACGTATCAAAGAAAATCCCTGTTGAATTTAATGAAGTTCAACGCGATGCATTTCACCGTCTGCGGAGTATTTTGGCATCAGAAGATGTAATGTTAATGTATCCAGACTTCCAGAAACCGTTCGATTTAACCACTGATGCTTCGGCCAGTGGAATTGGCGCGGTTCTTTCCCAAGGCAATAGGCCAATAACAATGATTTCTCGCGCCTTAAAACAGGCCGAACAAAACTATGCCACTAACGAAAGAGAATTGCTGGCCATTGTGTGGGCTTTAGGCAGACTGCAGAACTTTCTGTACGGTTCTAGGGAAATTAACATTTTCACGGACCACCAGCCGCTCACGTTCGCTGTGTCGGACAAGAACACGAATTCCAAGATTAAAAGATGGAAATCTTACATTGACCAGCACAATGCCAAAATGTTTTATAAACCGGGCAAAGAAAATCTGGTGGCGGATGCCCTTTCAAGGCAAAACATTAATGCTCTGCAAGATGGGCCCCGTTCGGACGCTGCAACCGTTCACAGCGAACTTTCCCTGACCTACACGGTCGAGACAACAGACAAACCTTTGAATTGCTTTAGGAACCAGATCGTCCTAGAGGAATCACGTTTTCCGCTAAAGCGAAACTTGTTGCTGTTTCGCAGCAAAACACGCCACTTGATCAGTTACACTGACAAGAGCACAATTCTCAAAACTCTCAAAGAAGTTGTGAATTCTGGAGTCGTTAATGCAATACATTGCGACCTCCCCACGTTGGCAAGTTTCCAACACGACCTGATTTTGCATTTCCCTGCCACCCAATTCTGGCATTGCAAAAATCTTGTGCAAGATATAACGGACAAAAACGAGCAGTTAGAAATCATCACTGCCGAGCACAATCGAGCGCACAGAGCAGCTCAGGAAAACATTAAACAAGTACTTCGTGACTATTACTTTCCCAATATGGCCAGTTTGGCCAAAGAAGTGGTTGCAAACTGCAGGGTCTGCGCTAAAGCCAAGTATGATAGGCACCCGAAGAAATAAGAACTCGGGGAAACGCCTATACCAAGTTATACTGGCGAAATGTTGCATATTGACATTTTCTCGACAGACAAGAAATAGTTCTTGACCTGCATAGACAAATTCTCCAAATTTGCAGTCGTCCAACCGATATTATCCAGAACGATAATCGATGTCACAAGCCCTCTACTGCAAATTGTTAACCTTTTCCCCGCAACCAAGACAATTTATTGCGATAACGAGGCGGCGTTCAATTCCGAGACCATCACTTCGATGCTCCGAAACGCCTACGGCATTTGCATTGTGAATGCGGCTCCGCTTCACAGCACCTCAAACGGCCAGGTGGAGCGCTTTCATAGCACCCTGACCGAAATTGCGAGATGCCTCAAGTTAGACAAGAAAATCAGCGACACTACAGAATTAATCTTAAAGGCTACGATAGAGTACAACAAAAGTTTGCACTCAGTAACCCGCGAGAAACCAATTGAGATCGTCCATGCAACAGCTTATGATCGTCGCGAGAACGTCAAAGACAGACTAATTAAGGCACAGCAAGACAATATCAAAAGGTGCAATGCATCCAGGCAAAACCGCGCTTTCGAGGTAGGAGAAAAGGTGTTCCAGAAGAACAACAAAAGGCTAGGGAACAAGTTAACTCCCTTATGCTCAGAACAAAAGGTCGAAGCAGACCTGGGAACGTCTGTCCTCATTAAGGGGAGGGTGGTCCATAAGGACAACCTGAAATAAGTTTTCCTCCACAATTAGCTAGTAAGCCAACTTAGAGTTAGAACACCGTCTTATATTGTTCGTCCATTTCAGGTTTGCACTCACTTTGCTTGTGGCACTAGCAGCGGTAAATGCTCGGATCACCGACTTCTCGCATGCCGACTACATTCCGGTCTTAGACGGGGAAGTACTGGTGTTCGATCAACGTAGCTACCTGAGGCACTCAAGTAACATTTCTGAATTTGTTAGTATGATAGACGAGACGGAAAAACTGTCCAATTCCTTTCCACAGTCGCATATGCGCAAACTACTAGACGTAGATAGAGATCACCTTAGAACATTGTTGTCCGTTCTTCAAGTGCATCACAGATTTGCACGAAGCCTCGATTTCTTAGGCACTGCCTTGAAGGTTGTTGCTGGCACCCCTGATGCTTCAGATTTCCTAAGGGTCCGCGTTACAGAGACGCAGTTGGTGGAGGCTAACTCCAAACAGATACTAATAAACTCCGAAACTCAAAAGCAAATAAACAGACTGACGGACACCATCAATAAAATTATCAGTTCCCGCAAAGGCGATTTGGTTGACACTCCTCATTTATACGAGACACTGTTGTCAAGAAATAGAATACTGAACACAGAAATTCAAAATTTAATACTCACCATAACGTTGGCAAAAGCAAATATAGTAAATCCTACAATCCTTGATCATACCGAACTGAAATCACTTATCGAACAAGATACCCCAATAGTTAGCTTAATAGAATATTATAATATTATCCATATATTAATAGCCTATCCTAAAGTTGAGTTTAGATGTCAAAAGGTCTCCGTCTACCCCGTTTCACACCAACAAACCATTCTGCGACTCGACGAAGACACGTTGGCGGAATGCGAAAAGGATACCTTTGCAGTTACTGGATGCACCGTAAATACGCATAACACCTTCTGCGAACGAGCACGGCGCGAAACCTGTGCTAGCTCCCTTCACGCGGGAAACATCGCCAACTGCCACACTCAACCTAGCCACCTGAAAGCGATAATGCCTGTAGACGACGGCGTCGTGATTATCAACGAAGCGACAGCGCGCGTCCGAATAGATGATGGCGCACAGGTAACCGTCTCAGGAACCTTCCTGATAACTTTCGAACGGTCTGCAGTCATCAATGGCACAGAATTTGTGAACTTGCGCAAATCACCAAGCAAGCAGCCTGGCACCGTGAGGTCACCGCTCCTAAACATCATCGGACATGACCCGGCTCTAAGCATACCACTCCTGCATCGTATGAACATCAACAACTTGCAATCAATTCGAGATTTCAAGGAGGAGGTAATTGCGGCGGGCTCGCCTAAATTCTGGTTCGCGGTTGGTGCGGTCCTGAACGTCGGACTAATTGGCTCGTTCGTCCTTTTTATGGCACTAAGGAGAAAGCGAGCTACATTAAGGATACAGAAGGCTTTGGACAACTTTAATATGACCGAGGACGGCCATCATCCTGAGTGGGGGGTAGTTAACAACTAAACATATAAGATACACCCTCACACTCATACATTGTTAGTTCTAAGTACGCAACACACGATCAGAAGTATTTTGTTGCCCTCAGCAACAAATACAACAACACACAGCCTTAAGCATTTTGGTTGCCCTCAACAACGAAGTAGTATTCTTGTAAACAATGCTGATCCGCTGCCAAGAGTTCTGCGCACAGCAACTGAAAACGGACACCCGTGCTGCTTGCGCAAGAATGCTGAGTCGGCATGCCGACTCTAGCGTATGGCGTGATGCATTGGCCTCACAGGGCTAACTTAAGCTTGAACATTTCTGTAGCCTTCAGTCTCAATCTAGATCGCAACATAAGACGAGTGAACGATTAAACTCCGGCATTGCCGTCAAAATATTACTTGTGTTATCAATTATAGTTGACCACGTCCAAGACGGGCAACTGGGAAAGTTCCCACAACCTAAACACATTGTTCCAGCAGCCACCTGTTGGATTTCACCGCCTCACCAAGAGAGGAGGTCACCACCGTCAGATCAGCCGCACATCGTCGCCGGACAGCGGGGTTACGACGGAAATCATAATTTATATATACTTTATGGGGTCGGAAACGCTTCCTTCTGGGCGTTACACACAACCGTTATCCCCACAAATCTAATATACCCCTATACTCTTCGAGTACCGGGTATAAAAACTTCTGTATGTTTCTCTGGTCCGGCCTATCTTGGAATATGGTTCGTGTGTCTGGTCTCCTCACTACCAAAAATTTCAGGATATGCTCGAATCAGTACAAAAACAGTTCCTCATCTTTGCCCTCCAGGGACTCAATTGGAACCCATCGATCCATCTTCCATCTTATGAAAGTAGGTTGCGCTTAATTAACCTCCACTCTCTTAAGTCCCGTAGAACCTGCCAAGGAGTTCTCTTCCTCCATAAGCATCTCTCTGGTGAGGTCGAATCGACTGCCTTCATCAACCTTATTAGTATTGCTGTTCCTTTCCGCCCGACTAGGCATTACTTTCCTCTTCATCTCCAACTCTGTCTTTCTAACTACTCGGATTATGAATCTTTCCGTAGCCTTTGCCGTAACTATAACCTATTTTTCCATCTGTTTTCCTTTGATACTAGTTCTAATATGATCAAAATTATCTTAATCAATAACTTAATTTAATTTAAATTGCTTTAATTGGGAATTGTTCGGCTACCGGCTCTTCTTTAATCTAAATTTGGCTGTTGGTGGGATCTTATCGGCTACTGAGCCGATAATCAGCCCCACCGGGTCTGAGTATTGGCATTGGCCCTTTAGCTTAATTAGTTAATATGTAACTTTACCCTTACAGTTTAACTGTACATTGTTAAACTTTAAACAAAATTAAACAATAAACAACAATAAACCATCAAGGATAAAAATTTCCAACTCCTAGGATGGATGAGATACTAGACAAACTAGGAAAATGTCAGTATTTCACAACGATTGACTTGGCTAAAGGTTTTCATCGAATTCCAATGGAACCCAATTCAATCACGAAAACAGCGTTTTCCACAAAACATGGCCATTACGAATACACTCGGATGCCATTCGGGCTGACAAACGCAGCCGCAACCTTCCAAAGATGCATGAACAATCTATTGGAAGATCTGATCTTCACAGATTGTTTAGTGTATTTAGATGACATAATAATTTTCTCCACCTTATTGGATGATCACTTGTTATCTTTGAGAAAAGTATTCGGAAAGTTAAGAGATGCAAACCTAAAATTGCAAATGGATAAATGTGAATTTATGAAGAAGGAAACCGAATTCCTTGGTCATATAGTCACACTAGCGGGAATAATTCCGAATCCAAACAAGATTTCAGCAATAGTTAGGTTCCCGATACCTGAAACTACCAAACAGATCAAGTCATTTTTAGGACTATGTGGTTTCTATAGGAACTTTATTCCTAACTTCGTAAATATAGCAAAGCCTATGACACTCAAGCTGAAGAAACGAGCCATCATAGATCCTAAGGAAGAGACTGAAAGTACTCATCACTTCAGACCCCATTCTCAGTTACCCAGATTTTAATAAAATGTTTTCCGTAACATCAGACCTAGTGACATGGCAATAGGCGCAAGACCATAAGCCGATATGTTACGCCAGCAGAACACTAAACGATCCTAAAGTTAATTATTCCGCCATCGGAA
This sequence comes from Drosophila affinis, assembly GCA_037356375.1. Classification (NCBI taxonomy): domain Eukaryota; kingdom Metazoa; phylum Arthropoda; class Insecta; order Diptera; family Drosophilidae; genus Drosophila; species Drosophila affinis. The sequence continues at coordinate 24,251,822 of JAZHFB010000003.1, forward strand.
AAGAATTGTTAGCTATCGTTTGGGCAACTAAGTATTTCCGATGATACCTATTCGGTAGAACATTCGAGATACTTAGTGATCATAAACCATTAGTATGGTTTAACAACCTGAAAGAGCCAAACATAAAGCTATAAAGGTGGAAAATAATGTTAAACGAATTCGATTTCAAAATAAAATATCTGTCAAGAAAAGAACACTATGTAGCAGATGCGCTATCAAAGTTAAAGCTCAACGAGAACCTTCTTGGTGAGGTATCCGATAGTGCAGGCGCCACAATACATAGCGCGCAAGAAGATAATCAAAATAATATCCCCATTACCCAGGAGACCTATTTACTACTACAATCGAAAAATTGAGTTAATAAAGGGAGAGGAGGATAAGAATGACACATACCACTACTTTCACAAACTAATCTTTAAAATAACATACAAAGAAATGTCAAATACGCTAGCTAAAGAACTAATCAAGAAATATGCATGCACAAAGAAGAGTGCTTTATATTTCCAAAATGATGATATTTCCTTTATTCCAACAAGCATGTTTAGAGATAATTAATTCACGAAATATTATATAACGAAAGTAATCAAATCGAGTAAAAAGCTAATTGATATTCAAAATTATGCCGAGTTTAAAGAGCTAATAGTAAAAAATCATAAGGAGGTTTTGCATCCTGGAATTGAGAAAAAAATCGATTGGTTTAAAGGAAAATACTATTATCCAGACCATCAGATATTAATTCAAAACATAATAAATGAGTGCCGTACTTGTAATATTGCCAAAACTGAACATTGTAATACTAAGTTAGCATTCGAGATAATCCCAGAAATACAGAACGTCAGGGAGAGATATATCATGGGTTTTTATATGATAGACATTTTTATATGTATAGATATTTACTCCAAATTTGCAACGCTAATAAAAGTAAATAGTCGCGACTGGCTTTAAGCAAAAAGAGCTATTATAAAAGTCTTTAACCAAAAGGTTAATTACCAATTAATTACGAATGTATCTATATTACAATAAATATCACAAAAACTGAGGAAACTTATGCAAGCCTTTTAGAAAAAGCAAACCATTTCAAAGAAATGGTTCAAATATAATACTTGGTAGACAAGCTCAATAGAAAAACGAGAGGGAACGTTGTGAGCCGCGGCAAAGACCGCGGCTCTACCTTATACCCGGTACTCAGTCAGTATATACATAAATACATATATGAGCCTACGATTTATGAAATTTATTATATGTTCTTAAAAGGGACGAAAATAATATTTAAATTAAAAAAATGAATTTTTTGGAATTTTTATACATGTTTCCATTTTTGTTTACATATGCTTTGTATATCTGCGCCTACATTTCTACATGACACATATTTGAGACGTACAAGTGTTTACGACAGAGAGAGAGGGCATGAGTCAGCGCTTGCAAGGCGTTGCGTAGCCACTGAAATTTAATTTGTTTCTTCTGGCCATAATATTGATCCGATCTGATCCAGATTCGGTAATCTGGTAGATATGGTGGTTTTTCATGATTCTGCGTTTTTGGTTTTCATTTATCTTAAAAATTGTGGATTCCACAGATTTTTGTCTTTTGTGGGGGCGGAAGGGGGCGTGGCAAAATTTTAAAACAAACTTGTGCTGGTTCGGTATCACAGGAGCTTGGATAGAAAGTTTGGTTGCTCTAGCTCTTATAGTCTCTGAGAACTAGGCGCTCATTTATACGAATAAGCAAAGCAGATGGGGTCGCGTGTGAGAAAGAGCCAGAGGGAATGATGACTTTCGAAATGGTTTTCTTCATTGTAGCTATAATAATGATCTGATCCAGATTCAACACCCTGATAGAAATGGGCATTCTCTATGACTCTGCGTTTTTAGTTTTCTCGTATCTTCAACATTGTGTACGCCACAGACTTTCGTCCTTTGTGTGGGCGGAAAGGGGCGGGGCGAAATTTTGAAATACACTTTGAGTAGTGTGATAACACAGGAGACGGAACACAAAACTTGGTTACTCTAGCTTTAATAGTCTATGAGATATAGCTGCAAATGAAGACGGACAGACGGACGGACGGACAGACGAACAGACGGACAGACAGACATGGCTATATCGACGTAGTATTATTGATGCTGATCAAGAATATATATACTTTATGGGGTCGGAAACGCTTCCTTCTGTGCGTTACACACAACCGTTATCCCCACAAATCTAATATACCCCTATACTCTTCGAGTACCGGGTATAATAAACGGGCTTAAAATACCCAAACGCAGTAAGAGAGGACTAATAAACATGGTCGGTACAGCTTAGAAATACTTATTTGGAACATTAGACCAAGAAAATAAGAAAGAACTAGAAAACAAAATAGACAGCCTAGCCAAAAGTAGTACTCAAACCAATGAGTTAAGCCTAGTAATAGAAACGATTAACAATAAACAAAAATAAAAATCAACAATTAGAAATTTTGATATTTAGCCTCTAGCACTTTACAGAATACATTGAGGATTGTAGAGTTGGGTATGCAACTATCTAGACTTGGTATATTCAATCTAAAATTATTAAAACAAGATAATTTGAAACATAAATTCTGAAATAATACTACATATTAAAACGTCAACATGGCTTAAAGTAGATTCTAATGAAATATTAATAATTTCCAATATTCCAAGCGAAAGCATTAACACCGCAATATACAAAATAATTTCCTATCTAGATGAGCACAATAATATCTTAACAGAAATAAAATCTGAAGAATATTATGTTTATGAAAATAATTTATTCAATAAAGAAAATTTATTCAATTAATAAAAGACAAATGCATAAATGTCATCATATGCAGAACAAAAACCTACAAAATGACCTTATACAAAAACATATAAGAGCATTCAAGTAAACTATATAGCACCAAATATTTTAGTAACATGGAACCTTCCAAGTACCAAATTAATCGAAAACTGTCTAAATAAAGAGATCATTATAGAAGGAAATAATATCATAAAAATTTACAATTGCTCAATCCAATTAAATGAATTTATTCAATGCTTGATTTTACACAGAATGTCTACATTGGTAATAACGTAACTACATTAAAACCATTGTCTTATGTACAGGCAAAAGAAATAATTATAGAACATACAAAATTGTATAATGTACTACATACAATAATTATAATTGCATTTATTATAACAATAATAATTATAGTTGCAGATATCGATATCAACTATCGCTGCTGGCAGTCGTGTCTTTACTTCGCTCCGCCTAAAGAATTTTATTTTTGTGACTAAAGGAAAGTAATTGTGTTGTATTATTGCTTACTGTGTTTTAAACTGATCGTGCAACTAAATTACTATCCGTGTTTATTCTTTTATCGTGCCTTTGTGCAGTTAATTCCAATTGCAATTGCAATTTTGCAATTTTTGTGCATTCTTTCTAACCCCACTTGTTCTTATGCTCAGCTGATTTGTTGTTGCTATATGCTTTGTATGCTGCACTCTCCCTGAGCTGCTGTCTAATTTTATACGTCTTCTTTGTCTATCATCTGCTTATTTTTCATACATATTAATATACATACATATACCGGGCCTGCCGAATTCAGTGTTTCTCGATATTATTTGTATTCTGCTCTTTTCCCAAATTTTGTTACTTCTGTGCATTTATTTTCAATTTTCAATTCCTTTTGTGAATTCTTAACTTCTCTGTACTTTCTTAATCGCAGCAGTTTTGTTGTTGCCTTTTCTAGTGCGGTGCGCTTGCTCTCTCTGTACCGCTCTCTGTTTTTATCCACCCTCTGCTTGTCTGCTATCTGTCTCTCCGTACACTTCCCGCTATTGTGATTGTTTTGTTCGTTCTTGCGCGCGCAATTGTGTAACACAAGCTAAAATCACTATCTCTGCCAAGGATGTCCAACCCGATAGTATTGTTCATTCAGTGCCTGTGATTGCCCAGGCTGTCCAACCGGGCAGTTATGATCATACAGATGTCTGCATCACTGTTCCCCCTACGGAAGTGGATACTGCTGTCAGCATGGAAGTCGAAGTAGTTCCTTCCCCACCCGCTCGCACTGGCTCCTCAGCCAGCGCTATCACACCTGCTCCTCGGGTAGAACCCGCCTCTGCCTCACCCTTAAACCATGTGACCCCTCTTGACCGATCTACTCTTTTCGCTGTCGCTCCTCTAAAATCTATTTTCGTCTCACGTCTTATGGAATCGGCTACGGATGCTATGGTTCGAGAGTATATTTTCTCTAAATTAAACATTAATAGCTCCTCTGACATAGTAGTTACTAAATTTTCTTTTAAAGAAAAACGTAGTATTTCCTCCTTTAAAATTCTTGTTCCGGAGAAGTTTGTTAAGACTGTGTTGGAACCCTCTTTCTGGCCAGAGCACACTATCTGTCATATTTTTAATAGTCGATCACGGTCTTCCCAACCCGCTCCTCGGGTAGGAATCCTTCCAACTCCATCTACAGATCTTCCATCCACTTCAAAAAACTGAATTCTTCCCCACCTCTAAAGATCACTTATCAGAATGTACGTGGCCTGTGCTGTAAGCTCACCAAATTACATGCTGATAGTGCAACTTTTGATTTTGACATTATCGCCTTCTCTAAAACATGGCTCAATTCCTCAATCTCGGACTCCGAGATTTTTGTAGATAATTTTAACATATATAGATCTGATCGACCATCTCGAGGTGGCGGCGTCCTAATTGCTGTTCGTTCCGACTTAACTTCCCAACTCTTTTCCATCGATGAGCTCAACACCATTGAAATTATCGTTGTTAAAATTCGTCTGTGTTCTTTTAATTTATTCATATCATGCTCTTACATCCCACCGTTCTCTGAATTTACAACTTATATGCTTCACGCTGCCCATCTCCAGTCCGTTTTGTCTCAGCTTGGTGATTCTGATCGTCTTATTGTCCTCGGTGACTTTAATCTCCCTAATGTCACTTGGTCCCCATCCAATGACTCAAACTTAATGTTCCCATCTATGCAGCATGACTTTGTTGATTCTCTGTCCGATACATCGTTAGGCCAGGTAAATGGCATACGCAATAGCATGTGTAGGACCCTTGATCTCGTCTTCACTACCGAAGCCTCGAGCACTTTGGTATGTCGAGGATCACCTCTATCATTCCCGAAGATCCATACCATCCCACACTTTCAATTGATTTCATGTTACCATCTTCAAGCCCTATACAGTCGTTTATTAAGCCTTCAAATATTTATTGCTTCAAGAAGGCTGATTTCCTCTCCTTGAATACTGCCGTATCTCAGATGAATTGGTCATTCCTTGACGATTTCCAAGAAATTGAGTCTGCCACGAATGCATTCTATAGCTCTATTTTTTCCATATTTCCCATGCATGTTCCTTTAGTCACCCCCTCCAGAAATCGTTCTGGTCCTATCTGGTTCACCCCTTGATTAATAAATCTGAAGAATTTAAAATCCCGTATGTACAAGAAGTTTAAAAAATCCGGTTTGCAATCAGACTTTTCGAAGTACTCGATTGGAAAATCGAAATTTTCCTTATTTAATACTTTGTGCTACAACAGATACTTGACCCAATGCAAGCTTAACTTTAAACGTGACCCTAAACAATTCTTCAGGTTTGTTAATTCTAAACGTAAATCTTCCCGATTTCCTTCTTCTCTACACTTAAATGGTAGTTATGCTGATAAGGATTGTGATATTGCTGATCTGTTCGCTTCCTTTTTCCAACGTTGCTACTCTGTCCCTTCCATTAACTTTCCCTCTATCCTAGCCTCATCGAACGACTTTAGTAGTAGTTACTCTTATCCTATCCCTATAAATAGTTCTAACTGTATCCTTCCCCCCTTCATCGACTATGATGGTCTCCTAACAAATTTAAAATCGTGCAAGTTTTCGTTCTCCACTGGGCCAGACTCGGTTCCGAGTGCTGTTCTAAAACTTTGTGCTGAATCTCTTTGTGTGCCTCTCCTAAAACTTTTCAACTTATCTCTCAAGACTGGTGACTTTCCCACCGTCTGGAAAGAATCCTATATAGTACCCTTTCATAAGAAGGGATCTAAATCTGATGTCTCTAACTACCGCTGTATTTCCAATTTATCTGTCATTCCTAAACTCTTCGAAAAAATCATGACTTCTCAGTTGCAATATTTTTGTAGTTCTGTATTCTCTAAATCACAGCATGGATTCATTAAACGTCGCTCAGTTTCTACTAATCTCCTTGAATTTTCCACCTTTGTAACATCGTGATTTGCTAAACAGTGTCAAACTGATGTCGTTTATACTGACTGAACGAATCAAACAAATCTGTTGATGTAGATTCACTTGGTTTTTGGGATCGTCAATTTGACAATCGTATGCTGAAAATGAGAATGTGTATGCCACCAGTTCATGTACTAGTAACAAAGTGTCGCCGCAATCGGTACTTGAACAAATTGGGCTTTTGAAGATGTGAATACGTCAGAGTTTTCTTTCGTACTGATTTTATTGTAAGATATACAGAATTTTGGTGGGTAACAATTGCTTATTTTAGGGTTTTAGGTAGAATATCTATATTTATGACTAAACAATTATAACAGCATATGGGTCAGGTCCTAAATATTTTATGACGGTCGCACAGGATCGTCTTACAGATGGTGTGACATTTTACCCAATTCAAATCGTATTTACCAGCACATGGGTCATCTTACATCTTACAGCACGGTGCATCTTACATGTTTATTTTGGTAAACGGATTGAAATTCTTAGCTAGTTATTTACTTAGGTCTAACCATACGATTTAGTACTTTACTTGAAATTGTACACTGACTTTAGTAAAGCCTTCGACTCCGTCAATCATAATCTACTTATTCATAAACTGTCTCTTCTAAGGTTTCCGACTAAGCTTCTATTCGGGACTAATTCTTACCTTTGCAACCGTTCTCAACGTGTTTGCTTTAACACCTGTCTTTCTAAACCTGTTATTGTCTCATCGGGTGTTCCTTAAGGTAGCCATCTGGGTCCCTTGCTATGTAACCTATTTATTAACGATCTTCCACAAATGTTATCTCATTCCCATGTCCTAATGTATGCTGATGACGTTAAGCTATGCTTTTCCTACAGTGACCCCTTGTCCCCACTATCTTTGCAATAAGATCTTGATGCCCTTAACAACTGGTGTCTAATCAATATTCTACCTCTTAACATTTCTAAATGCAATAATGACTTTTCACCGCAATAAGCCATACCTTACCTACTCTATCAATAACATTATCCTTCAACGCCTTTTCAAAGTTAACGACTTGGGCATTACCTTTGTACCTAATCTATGTTTCAACTCTCACATCTCTACTATCACTAACAAAGCCAAAGGAGTCCTTGGATTTGTCAAAAGATGGTCTAAGGAATTTACAGACCCGTTAACTAAACGAGGGGGAATGTTATAAGCCGCGGCAAAGGCCGCGGCTCTACCTTATACCCGGTACTCAGTCAGTATATACATACATATATGTATGAGCTTACGATTTATGCAATTTATTTCATGTTCGCAAAAGGGACGAATTAAATTTTGGGCAAAAAATAATATTTCAAAAAATGAAGTCAAATCATTTTTGGAATTTTATACATGTTTCAAATTTTGTTTGCATATGCTTTTTACATCTGCTTCTACTTTTCTACGTGTATAACTACATATTTGGGACGTACAAGTGTGTACGAGAGAGAGAGGAAATAAGTCAGCGCTTGGCAGGCGTTGCGTAGCCACTTAAATTAAATTTGTTTCTTCTGGCCATAATATTGATCCGACCTGATCCATATTCGGCAATCTGGTAGATATGGTAATTTTCCATGATTCCGCGTTTTTGGTTTTCATTTACCTTAAAAATTGTGGATTCCACAGATTTTCGTCTTTTGTGGGGGCGGAAAGAGGCGTGGCAAAATTTTAAAACAAACTCGTGCTGGTTTGGTATCACAGGAGCTTGGATAGAAAGTTTGGATGCTCTAGCTTTTATAGTCTCTGAGAACTAGGCGTCAAAAAATACGAATGGGCAAAGCGGATGGGGTCGCGTGTGAGAGAGAGCGAGAGGGAATGATGGCTTTCGAAATGTTTTTTTTCATTGTAGCTATAATAAGGGTCCGATCTGATCCAGATTCAACACTCTGATAGAAATGGTCATTCTCTATGATTCTGCGTTTTTAGTTTTCTCGTATCTTTAACATTGTGTACGCCACAGACTTTCGTTTTTAGTGCGGGCGGAAAGGGGCGGGGCGAAATTTTGGATACAAAACTTGGTTGCTCTAGCTTTAATAGTCTTTGAGATATAGGCGCAAATGAAGACGGACGGACGGACGGGCGGACGGACGGACAGACGGACGGACAGACGGACGGACAGACAGACATGGCTATATCGACTCGGCTATTGATGCTGACCAAGAATATATATACTTTATGGGGTCGGAAACGCTTCCTTCTGGGCGTTACACACAACCGTTATCCCCACAAATCTAATATACCCCTATACTCTTCGAGTACCGGGTATAAAAACTTCTGTATGTTTCTCTGGTCCGGCCTATCTTGGAATATGGTTCGTGTGTCTGGTCTCCTCACTACCAAAAATTTCAGGATATGCTCGAATCAGTACAAAAACAGTTCCTCATCTTTGCCCTCCAGGGACTCAATTGGGACCCATCGATCCATCTTCCATCTTATGAAAGTAGGTTGCGCTTAATTAACCTCCACTCTCTTAAGTCCCGTAGAACCTGCCAAGGAGTTCTCTTCCTCCATAAGCATCTCTCTGGTGAGGTCGAATCGACTGCCTTCATCAACCTTATTAGTATTGCTGTTCCTTTCCGCCCGACTAGGCATTACTTTCCTCTTCATCTCCAACTCTGTTTTTCTAACTACTCGGATTATGAATCTTTCCGTAGCCTTTGCCGTAACTATAACCTATTTTTCCATCTATTTTCCTTTGATACTAGTTCTAATATGATCAAAATTATCTTAATCAATAACTTAATTTAATTTAAATTGCTTTAATTGGGAATTGTTCGGCTACCGGCTCTTCTTTAACCTAAATTTGGCTGTTGGTGGGATCTTATCGGCTACTGAGCCGATAATCAGCCCCACCGGGTCTGAGTATTGGCATTGGCCCTTTAGCTTAATTAGTTAATATGTAACTTTACCCTTACAGTTTAACTGTACATTGTTAAACTTTAAACAAAATTAAACAATAAACAACAATAAACCATCAAGGATAAAAATTTCCAACTCCTTCCATTGTTTACATATGCTTTGTATATCTGCGCCTACATTTCTACATGACACATATTTGAGACGTACAAGTGTTTACGACAGAGAGAGAGGGCATGAGTCAGCGCTTGCAAGGCGTTGCGTAGCCACTGAAATTTAATTTGTTTCTTCTGGCCATAATATTGATCCGATCTGATCCAGATTCGGTAATCTGGTAGATATGGTAATTTTTCATGATTCTGCGTTTTTGGTTTTCATTTATCTTAAAAATTGTGGATTCCACAGATTTTTGTCTTTTGTGGGGGCGGAAGGGGGCGTGGCAAAATTTTAAAACAAACTTGTGCTGGTTCGGTATCACAGGAGCTTGGATAGAAAGTTTGGTTGCTCTAGCTCTTATAGTCTCTGAGAACTAGGCGCTCATTTATACGAATAAGCAAAGCAGATGGGGTCGCGTGTGAGAGAGAGCGAGAGGGAATGATGACTTTCGAAATGGTTTTCTTCATTGAAGCTATAATAATGATATGATCTGATCCAGATTCAACACTCTGATAGAAATGGTAATTCTCTATGATTCTGCGTTTTTAGTTTTCTCGTATCTTTAACATTGTGTACGCCACAGACTTTCGTTTTTAGTGCGGGCGGAAAGGGGCGGGGCGAAATTTTGGATACAAAACTTGGTTGCTCTAGCTTTAATAGTCTTTGAGATATAGGCGCAAATGAAGACGGACGGACGGACGGGCGGACGGACGGACAGACGGACGGACAGACGGACGGACAGACAGACATGGCTATATCGACTCGGCTATTGATGCTGACCAAGAATATATATACTTTATGGGGTCGGAAACGCTTCCTTCTGGGCGTTACACACAACCGTTATCCCCACAAATCTAATATACCCCTATACTCTTCGAGTACCGGGTATAAAAACTTCTGTATGTTTCTCTGGTCCGGCCTATCTTGGAATATGGTTCGTGTGTCTGGTCTCCTCACTACCAAAAATTTCAGGATATGCTCGAATCAGTACAAAAACAGTTCCTCATCTTTGCCCTCCAGGGACTCAATTGGGACCCATCGATCCATCTTCCATCTTATGAAAGTAGGTTGCGCTTAATTAACCTCCAATCTCTTAAGTCCCGTAGAACCTGCCAAGGAGTTCTCTTCCTCCATAAGCATCTCTCTGGTGAGGTCGAATCGACTGCCTTCATCAACCTTATTAGTATTGCTGTTCCTTTCCGCCCGAATAGGCATTACTTCCCTCTTCATCTCCAACTCTGTCTTTCTAACTACTCGGATTATGAATCTTTCCGTAGCCTTTGCCCCACCGGGTCTGAGTATTGGCTTTGGCCCTTTAGTTTAATTATTTGATATGTAATTTTACCCTTATAGTTTAACTGTACATTGTTAAACTTAAAACAATATAAACAATAAACAATGAACAATATTTTACCATTAAATTAAGAAAATACCCAAAAACATAATTATTAAACATGTAAAACCCAAAGAGTTAGAAGAAAGAGTGGAAATTTTAGACTCTCCAGTTGTTATAACAGAAACTCCATGCTTATACCCAAAGGTAGACGCCTGATGACAGGCTGATGAGAAAAGCCGGGGGAGTAACATATCCATAATGCCCCACACCCACACACGTATTATGTATACGTTAAGCACTGGACATAACAATAACACGTTATACATATGACCAGCACTAATCCTTATACACATATGTACATATGTATACCAGATTAGAATAAACAAATGATAGGATCCCCAACACCAGAAAACAAATGAATCATAAGCTGTCAACAGAAAATCACCTAAATTCCAAGCTACTAGAACAAACAATTTGGTTCCCACAACCAAATTGAATCATAAATACCTGTTCGGGCCAGCCGCTAAACAACAGGCCTAACTTAGAATTATACAGTGGTCAACAGTAGCTAGGTAGATGTGGCCTTGGACTCCACATAAGTCAAATATTTGTTGACGTTGCGTCCAGGCCATCGACTCCGTTGCCGCTGCAGACGAAACGCGATACTTGCACGAGGCGCAAGATCAGCAGTTTCGCATCCGGCGTTGCGACAAGCTAGGGACTTATATTGTAAGAATATTTCTTCACTAGCTTTAGTCTCATTCTACTCCTCACTAGAACGCGTCGTTCTAGCTTTGCTTAACCGACGGTGCTAATTTCAGTAATCTGCTCTCTGCGCATTGGTTGCATCTTATCTCATTTTTGTACATTTATCTGGCTGGGCTAAGAGCAAGCAAACGGCTTCTGCTAGCAGCCGCCTATATAAATAAACAGCATTAAATTAGGAAACATTATTTTTTTTTTCTGGATAGAAATAGGTGCCAAAAAAGCTTGGCATCTCAAGCAATACCCAAGTAAACAACTTCGGCTCCCACACTCCAATCGTATAAACAAGTGACCAGCCCAAATGAAAGATGATACAGATCACCAGCTGCAGTCAATCCTTTCATCAAAGCCGAAAATTTATTGACAACCATCCATACGTTGGCCAACGCACGTAAGCCAACGCACCGAAAACAAAAGCCACGATCAGCCGATGTGCAACCGAAGAAAGCTGCAGCCGAAGATCAAAGCTTGGGACCAAAGCTCAAAAGCTTCCCAAGCGAGGCCAATTAGAAACTAGATTATGGTGCCGTTTACACTGAGGCTGCGCCTTCTTTGCGTTTTCCCAGAAACGCAGTTTTTTTTACAACGTTTTAGCATAGGGCCCTAGTGATGGCAAAAAGTTGTTTAAACTAATTTTATTATTAAAAAAAGCATTTCAACAATACAGTTGATTTCAAATTTTTTGCTGCAAGTTCCATGTCTTCGAATCCTTCCACTGTTACCGTGATCTTCTCAGGGAAAGAAAGACTGCTGGCAGATACTTATCAAAGAGTTAAACAAACAACTTGCGACAAAAACAAAAATACAATGGCCATTGGCACACCAAATAGACTCCCTACCGTACGATATTCCGCTGACGATCCTTAAAAAAGGCATCGGAGATCTCCACAACAACTTCCTCCCAAAATAAACCATATCGTGGCTATTGCATATACATAGAATAAATTATTTAATTGAAGAGAGAAGATAATCTGCAATTTACTAACAAGGGTCCAAACGCGAGGAGGACGTTGCAGTCGCAAGACTAACTGCAACTTTTCTGAGGATAGCCCAGACACTTCCATGCACTTCAACAGATTCTCCTCACTTTGCGCCATCGCAGTCAGAAGAAACAAGTCTTTTTCCGTCATACTTCGTTGATTTTCGAACATTATTAACTTTGTTTTACAAAATTTGTCTTCCTCTTCCAAGACGCAAAGACGCTGTAGAGTAAGCGGCAGTTCTGCTTCTCTGTGTCTTCTCCGATATCGATAGGTAACGCACCAAGTGTAAAATGCCTATAAGATGTAAGAATCAGATCCGTTTGAGACTTTCAAAATCAAAGTCAGGGATAACTCAATAATAACCCATTGTAATAATCATAAATTTAGATTAAATAAAAACATCTTTTTTTTATATCTAAGCTTCAAGAGTGGAAAAATAATTATATATATATATAATTAAATAAAAAGTCAAGCATCTTGTCAGCTAAGTCAGCTAAGTGATTGATTACTTAGCTTTTAGATTTACACTTACCATCACAGCTAAATTTAATGTTTTTCTTCAAGCCCATTATTAAAGGCAACATAAACGATACAGATTCACCAACATATGGGAATAGTATTTTCTTAACACTTATTGTTCTTAATATTGATTGTTGACAATTGCAAACATATATAACAAATTCATTCGCTTCAAGTCCCTTGTTAATAATTTCGACTGTAATTTGAAGGGCATCTTTTGTCGTGGTATCAGTAATAACTCTAGATATTTTCACTTTATAACGATTTTGTAATAAAGCAATATTCTCACGGAAAGGCATCTTGATTTTCATGCTAAGTGCTAATTATTTTGGAATATATACAATATATAATATTATCATTATTATAGTATATGGAATAGATTTAAAAAACGAAACATAATGGTGGCGTTCGACAAATAAGTAAATTCAATAATAAAGATTTTTTTTAATGCTAAAATATTTTAATGAAAGTATGCCAAGAAGGTTGTGGAATGGTTGTAAGTAAGTAATCCAAGTAAAATGTTGTTTATAAGACTATATTTTATCTGTTTTAGAAGCGGTACGGAACTTTTTGTTTTTGTCATAGATCTAAAAATTAATTCCATTTCAAATTACTTCAGATATAGACTTGCGAATGTGAACATCGGCTTTCCAGAAAGTTGCAGCGATTCGAAAATATATCAAAATTCGAGCATAGCAAAACAGCTCCAAGCGTCGACAGTATTGGAGTAACAATGCAACAGCTCCATTAATGAGGATTGGGTTGTGCTTAATTTAAGTGAGTAATCTAAATAGTGCGATCTGCATTTATCTGCAGATATATTCAGATTTACCAATGCATAATAAATACAAAATGTTTAAACCGACATTTGATTCTTTTTATTCATTCGCATTCTTCTCCCGAAGGAATTATAGTATCTCTAATTAAAAATTGAGCATGTGCTATAGAAAAACCTCCTGGCGCCTAGCCATTTGCTAGAAAATATCAGTTATTTTTGTCAATCATTGTTTACATATTCGCACTGAAATCAATTTTTTCGTAGTGAATGACCATTTTTCAGAGATGTATTTTAAAACCATCGGTTAAGTATCGCATAAAAACGTACGGTTTATGAACATCCAAAATGAATGGTGGAACCAAGGTATACTAAACAAGGTAGGCTTATAGAGAGGAATAAGTAGTTATTCAAAATGACAGCAGAGAGAGAGAGAGAGAGACTCACAAATGCGTTGTGAGAAAGAGTCTCAAAGGAGAAATGCGTTTGTTCGCTTGTGTCAAAACATATATATAATAATATGTAATATTAATAATATGTATATATAGTAATCTTGCATAAAAAGCAATACGGCGGCAACATGTAAATACGCATAAAAGTCTGAGGGAACAAGAAAAAATTGTCCGCGGAGATGCTTCGCTCACAACTGCTGCAGGCAGACGCAAATTTATGTAGTTAAACACAGAGAGCGAGCGAGCCAATAAGCCTACCTTGTTTAGTATACCTTGGGTGGAACTAAATTTCGGAACGGCAAACCCTTACGCACCATCCCCGAAATGGAAACTTAAGCTATGTGAAAAATAGAAGCACTACCTATGAAAAAAATACCAAATTTTCTTAAAATTCTTTAAAAAATAACTACTCCATGAAGAAAAAACCATAATTCTATAAAAATTTTAAGTCTCCAAATTGATCAGAAAAAATTCATTTTTGGCCACAGCGGAAAAAAATGTTGAATTTTGTCGAGTAGTGTAATTAGTTTAAACAATTGAGTTAAGATTAATAACGAATAAATAAGACCAATTCTGTCTAAAGCCTAGTACTCAGTTCCGAAAAAAATAAATATTTGAGGAAAAAAATTTGAGAGTAAAGGGCCATATCGGCAACGCGTGAAACAATTTGCATGTTTATTTATTAATGATAACTAGAGTATGTGGCATAGTTTTTATATATTTTTCTACTTTCGTTTAAATACCTACATTTCTCAAAAATTATAATATTATTGTTTTTTGAATGGTTTAGTTTTTTTTAAGAATTTTTGAAAATTGTTCAAAATGTGTCTATCTAAAACCAATCCCAGCCACGAAACATTTTTTTTCGTCAAAATGTAGGGGAAAAATACTGCAAAAAATTATAAAATTGGAATTTGAAAGCTTAATATTTTCCAGACGTTAAGCTGCAGCTACAACGTGTCTGTGTCGGAGTTATAGCTGCATTTGTCAGCTTTTCTGTTCAGTTCCAAAGTTCAATATAACCAGTTTTAAGAAACTTAAGTTATTTGAAAAATAAAAGCACTACCTCTGGAAAAAAATACGAAAAATTTAAAAAAATTTCTTAAAAAAAACTAAACCTGGAAAAAAACCATAATTCTTTAAAAAATTTAAAATCTCCAAATCTATCAGAAAAAGTCATCTTGGGCGACAGCGGAAAAAAAAGTTGAACTTTGTCGAGTAGTGTTATTGAAAGGACCGTTTGGGTTGACTTTTTCAGTCAATCGGTCTTTTAGGGAGTCTCTCTGTTCGAGCATCACTCGTATCACTCTTATTGTGCGATGTTCGGTAATAGAGAGTCTCACGAACAGCTCAACGTAAAGCGCTCAACAGAAACCCGAAACGAAAAGAAACGAAGTCTGCTGCTCACAGAGTGCATACTTTTTTTCGGTTATTGTCGCGAGTAGAGCGTAAGCACAACAAACGGTCAACAGTTATTTGCGAGCTATGATAAATACATAACTTGGTCCACCCTGAACACCGGTGAATAGCAAGATTAAAAAATTGTTTTTTTGGATCTTCTCCCAATAATAAGAATATTAAATCTCAAATTAAAAAGCTATCTGATATTCAAGTTGACTGATGCAAGATCGGGGGCCTCTTATAACTATTGCTGAGCTAGATGGATTAAACCCCTGTCGAGCTGGTTTGGATGAAAAGGTAGCTTGGTATAGGGTAGGTCTTTAACGAGTAGAATACCAAGATCTCTGTGAATGTTATTGTTCCAAACATTCATCGATATAGATATATCGTTGCGGACGGTCGTGCTATACCTTGCTCTTACTTAAACAATCGTCTATCTGTTGTTTAAGGAAAGTGATTGTGTTTTTTACTTATTTCTGGTGTTCTTAAACGATCGGGCAGCCTGTTCCATGTAAGTGAATACGCATCAAGCCTTTTTTTGTGTATTTATTTCCAATTTTCAATTCCAATTTTTCATTCCTACCTTCTCTTACATTCTTAGTCGAGCCGTTTTGTTGTTGCCAACTCTGGTGCGGTGCGCTTGCTTTCTCTGAACCGCTTTCTGTTTTGATCTATCCTCAGTTTATCTGTTTTCATTCCAAAACACACGCACCGCTCTAGCCATCATTCTGTGTTTCTGTCGTCTCTCCGTGTCTCTCCGTTCACTTGCTGTTATTTTGACTGTTTTGTTTTTACTTACGACCGGAATTGTGTAACATAAGCATAAAGTCACTATCTCTGCCTCACACCGACTTACCTTACCTTACCTACCTACCTTTACCTTTATTTTTTCTTTTTTCATATACATATATTGTTTTTAATATTTAACAATGAGCTCCTGTTGTGATAAACGCTGTGACGTTAATTGTTCGGTAACTACACGACAAAAATGTACATTCTGCTGGTTGTTTGACATTGCAGGGCAGTTGAAGCCGATATGAGAATTTTCATGAAATAGACTCATAACAAATTCGCTGCTGTCCTCTCGGAATAGAATAGAAGCTCATTTTAAAAACCTCAAAATTATAAATGATTCTCCGAAGAGAAGAAAGGTTACTCCTAGTTTGCCCTGTGTTAACGCATCTAAATCTCTTGAAGTTAACGACACACCTGCTCCTCCAATCAGTTCGCCAGCCTTGATCGACTTTGGCGCTAAAGAAATCGATGTGCATGCCTCTACATTGAAACGATCGGCTGGCGATTCACCTGCTGTCTCTCCCGTGGCCGTGCCCGTGTCTGCATAGGTTGTCCAACCGGACATTAATGATCATCCCGTTGTTGGCGTTTTTGGCATCAATAGCTCCTCTGGTCAGGTTGTAACTAACTAAATCTAACTTCAATTAAAAGCGTAACATTTCTTCCTTTAAAAACCTTGTCCCGGAGAAATTGTGTAAGGGTGCGAGAAGGCAGGATTGTGTGTTGCCTCAGACATGTACATATATGTATAGGCATGTATGTATATGCGACTGGGCCACTTCTTTCGGAGGCGACTGTGATAAGTGCATATGTTGCACACCCAGGCATGTTGTCACGGAAGCCACTGTAAAGCTTATCGCAAGCCCTACTTGCATGCACACGCATGCTGACCGTTCTGGTAAAAGCTTTCCAAGATCGAAGCTCGGGAATTTTGCTCTCCCACTCTATGCTCATGAGCTTTACGCTCAACCTTCTGCAAGGGAAGTTCTTCTCTAAACGTGCCAAGGTCAAAGCGATCTCCAACTTCAAAGCTCATGGGACTTGCACTCTGAGCTTGCATTTATTCTTCTGCAAGCCACGGCCAAGTGAAGTTTAGTTACAAGAAATTCACGGAAACTAATTTTGGCACACCACGTGTGGAAAATTTTCAGCAGTTACATAACCTGGGAGAGGTTGGAAATCCGGATGGAACCTCAACGCTTTCAGCTCCCAAGTAAATGATCCTCCACACCTGTGCGACTGCGTGTACCCAGCGCCAGAATAATTTCCCTCGGAATTTCACATTTTCGAGAACGCAGCATTGCGTAGTGTTAGCGGTGCCGGTGGTGATTGATCCAACAGTGAGTGTGCAAAGTTTGTGCCTGGACCAGGTGCGTGCAGCAGCACACACAACTGCACGCACGTACGGGCCACAGCGCCATAACCGGCCAACTCTTATCCGTTGCCCTTTACACTTTCACCGTGATAGCGTGAGTAGTACATCGTAATTCGGGGGTGCGCTCTCTAAGCTGCCTTTGTTTTTGATTATGGCCCCTCTCTAGATCGCCAAGACCGGACAAGATCAGAATCAGAGGACGGGCAAACACAAGAGTGCCACGCGAGGCAGTGAGTCACATAACCTCGAAGCTCCTGCAGGCTCCCGGGCCACGTGTCTCGGTCTCGGACCATCCCCCTAGAATACACGACCGAGAATACCACAGTCTTGTCATCATCATTGGGAAAGTTCCGAGTTGAAAGACGGCCAACCCTAAGGGCCATAAGTGGCATTGGTCGACCTAACCTCAAAGCACGTGCCGTTTCTCGTGATACCCATTCCGTGGCGGGACCACATCACCCGGACCTACAATCAAGGCTACTGCGGTGTTGGTGGCTAACCTTGTATCGACATGAGTCTGAACATTACATAAATTAGATATGCTGTAGCACCATACTTATATTACTTTTAAACTCTCTTATAGTTTTGCGCTTGTTCTGTTGCCTTACCCAAAATTTAAATCTATCGCCTACAGTCATTTGAGTTATCAGGCCTGCTGACACCGATGGACTAGTAATACAAAGAGGTCGTAAGTACGGCATAGCCGCCAAAATTGATGTGTGAGTGACGCAACAATAAACTATAGCGCAAAGCTGATAGGGCTAGATCGCCTTGTTGAGGCCGCGGTAACCGATCGTTATGCACATGGGTCTTGTCAACGTACCCTGATTGAATAAATAGATCGAAGAAGTGCCATTTTATTTGTAGTTTTTTATTTCACTTAGGAATGGTACGATACAAAGCAATTTTTTTGGAGATTTGATCAAAGGTAGACGTTACCCTTGGAACATTTAGAGCCAGGAAATGCTGACTTACATAGTCTGCATCTACCTGTTGAGCCCAGTTGAATCCAATGTGCGATCTTGTCAAATCTACTTGATTTAGGAGGCGTCCGCAATCGGCTTGGCCGATCGCGCTCTAGCACATTTATCTGCGCTCTCGTTGCCCGCGATGTCGGTGAGACCCGGGACCCACGTGAGCGTAAGCGAATGTGAACTTATTTGGTAAAGTGCTTCAACTGTCTTGGATATGAGTCTTTTACTGATTTTGCAGGATATCAGAGCCTTTATAGCAGCCTAGCTGTCAACACAGATTGCTATGTTGCTCAGAGGCAAATCCAAGGTGTATAACATCTTTTTCGCTTGTCATACCACATATATCTCCGCTTGAAAAACACTGCACCAGTCATTGTTATCATTGTTATTGCCCTTTCCTACACAGCACATTTACAGGGAACGGTGGTATTTTTTAAAATATGTGAAACCTTGAATCCCACAGGCCACCATCGACCATCCATGGAAAACACATGACAACAAACAAAAAACGTGTGCTCCTAATTTCGTCAAAATTTAGCAACAAATATGGAAAATGTAATTATTTTTCGACTGTGAAAAAACTGATGGTGGCCTTCGACAAATAAATAAATTCGATGAGGAAGAATTTTTTGCAATGCCAAATTATTTTAGTGAAAGTAGGCCAAGAAGGGTGTGGTTGGTTGAAAGTCAATTGCAATCCACGTCAAATTTTTTGTACAAGACTAGGTTAGATTAGGTTACAGCGGCTGCCAGACTCACTGGGAGCCCAGCACACCTAGTCCGTTTGAGGCCCGTTGTGATACACATACCGCAGGGAATCTCCCCCTTCTCGCGTTGTGAGACCTAAGGTCAACAGTTGTCCCAGCCTGCAGCTCTTATGAAGTCAGCTATCTTTCTGAGACATATGGTGAACATTACCGAAATGTCTGCTATGAAGAGCGAGCCCAAGTGCTGTAGCCTTCTTCTGCTGAGAGCAGGGCAAGAGCACAACAAGTGTTCCACCGTTTCCTCCTCTTCCTCTTTTCTGCAGCTACGATGTCTGGTGATCGTTCTTTTTGATCAGGCCGGCCACCACACAATAAAGTATTATTGGTCTAACTATAGCTAGATATATACAATAGGACGTTGATATGCAATGAGTGCACCATCAAGTGGCCCAAGCGACACCAGCCAATGGCTGTTACGCGCGGATAACAGGCAAGAACGCAGCCCACCTCCCGCCCAACCGACCGAGGGGCGCTGCCGCATAACGCGCGACTCGTAAACCAAACCGATCGCGGACATGCAAGAAAGATAGGTGTTAGACTAGTGTTCGGGGAAAAGTAGAACTAATCTAACTAAAGAAGAAAAGTAATTACTAATTACGGGAAAGATGTAAGAGTATCAGTAATTTAAGACTAGGAAGGGAGTTAGTGGTAGATATAATATGGTGGAGGGAACTATAATCCGAGCATAGGACCCTAAATGGCTCATGCAAGGAGTAATTCGATCTACAAGGCAAAAGAAACAACGGTGTATAGTTCCTAGTGCTTCTAATAGGAATCGTGAAGTTTATGCGGCTCAACAGGTCAGGGCTATCTACGTCACCCTTGATCAAGTTGTGCACAAAAATCACGCCAAGCATTTTCCTACGGTTAGCTAAGGTTGGAAGGTTTATTAAGAGCAATCTATTAGCGTAAGACGGCAGTCTCACACCTGCATCCCAGCTGAGGCCGCGAAGAGCAAAAAGTAAAAAGTTTTTCTGAACTGATTCTATACGGTCTTGGTATACGTTGTACTGAGGGCACCATACGCAAGAGCCGTATTCTAAAATCGGACGAACCAGAGAGGTATAGAGAGTCTTTGTTATATAGGGGCCGTCAAATTCCACCCCCTCCAGAAATCTTTCTGGTCCTATCTGGTTCACCGCGAGATTAATAAATCTGATGAATTTAAAATCCCGTATGTACAAGAAGTTTAAAAAATCCGGTTTGCAATCAGACTTTTCGAAGTACTCGATTGGAAAATCGAAATTTTCCTTATTCAATACATTGTGCTACAACAGATACTTGACCCAATGCAAGCTTAACTTTAAACGTGACCCTAAACAATTCTTCAGGTTTTTTAATTCTAAACGTAAATCTTCCCGATTTTCTTCTTCTCTACACTTAAATGGTAGTTATGCTGATAAGGATTGTGATATTGCTGATCTGTTCGCTTCCTTATTCCAACGTTGCTACTCTGTCCCTTCCATTAACTCTCCCTCTATCCTAGCCTCATCGAACGACTTTAGTAGTAGTTACTCTTATCCTATCCCTATAAATAGTTCTAACTGTATCCTTCCCCCCTTCATCGACTATGATAGTCTCCTAACAAATTTAAAATCGTGCAAGTTTTCGTTCTCCACTGGGCCAGACTCGGTTCCGAGTGCTGTTCTTAAGCTTTGTGCAGAATCTCTTTGTGTGCCTCTCCTAAAACTTTTTAACTTGTTTCTCAAGACTGATGACTTTCCCACCGTCTGGAAAGAATCCTAAATAGTTCCCTTTCATAAAAAAGGATCTAAATCGGATGTCTCTAACTACCGCTGTATTTATCTACCAATTTATCTGTCATTCCTAAACTCTTCGAAAAAATCATGACTTCTCAGCTGCAATATTTTTGTAGTTCTGTATTCTCTGAATCACAGCATGGATTCATTAAACGTCGCTCAGTTTCTACTAATCTCCTTGAATTGTCCACCTTTGTAACTTATTGATTTGCTAAACAGTGTCAAACTGATGTCGTTTATACTGACTGAACGAATCAAACGATTCAAAATAAAATCGTGCAAGTTTTCGTTCTCCACTGGGCCAGACTCGGTTCCGAGTGCTGTTCTTAAACTTTGTGCAGAATCTCTTTGTGTGCTTCTCCTAAAACTTTTTAACTTGTTTCTCAAGACTGATGACTTTCCCACCGTCTGGAAAGAATCCTATATAGTTCCCTTTCATAAAAAGGGATATAATCTGATGTCTCTAACTACCGCTGTATTTATCTACCAATTTATCTGTCATTCCTAAACTCTTCGAAAAAATCATGACTTCTCAGCTGCAATATTTTTGTAGTACTGTATTCTCTGAATCACAGCATGGATTCATCAAACGTCGCTCAGTTTCCACTAATCTCCTTGAATTTTCCACCTTTGTAACTTCGGGATTTGCTAAACAGTGTCAAACTGATGTCGTTTATACTGACTTTAGTAAAGCCTTTGACTCCGTCAATCATAATCTACTTATTCACAAACTGTCTCTTCTAGGGTTTCCGACTAAGCTTCTATACTGGACTAATTCTTACCTTTGTAACCGTTCTCAACGTGTCTGCTTCAACTCCTCTCTCTCTCTAAACCTGTTATTGTCTCATCGAGTGTTCCTCAAGGTAGCCACCTGGGTCCCTTGCTATTTAACCTATTTATTAACGATCTTCCACAAATGTAATCTCATTCCCGTGTCCTAATGTATACTGATGACGTTAAGCTATGTTTTTCCTACAGTGACCCCTTGTCCGCACTATCTTTGCAATCAGATCTTGATGCCCTTAACAACTGGTGCCTAATCAATATTCTACCTCTTAACATTTCTAAAAGCAATAATGACTTTTCACCGCAATAAGCCATACCTTTTCGATTACTCTATCAATAACATTATCCTTCAACGCCTTTTCAAAGTTAACGACTTGGGCATTACCTTTGTACTTAATCTATGTTTCAACTCTCATATCTCTACTATCTCTAACAAAGCCAAAGGAGTCCTTGGATTTGTCAAAAGATGGTCTAAGGAATTTACAGAGCCGTATACTACAAAACTTCTGTATGTTTCTCTGGTCCGGCCTATCTTGGACTATGGTTCTTGTGTCTGGTCTCCTCACTACCAAAACTTTCAGGATATGCTCGAATCAGTACAAAAACAGTTCCTCATCTTTGCCATCCGTGGACTCAATTGGGACCCTTCGATCCATCTTCCTTCTTATGAAAGTAGGTTCCGCTTAATTAACCTCCACTCTCTTAAATCCCGTAGAACCTGCCAAGGAGTTCTCTTCCTCCATAAACTTCTCTCGGGTGAGGTCGAATCGACTGCCCTCATCAACCTTATCAGTATTGCTGTTCCTTTCCGCCCGACTAGGCATTACTCTCCTCTTCATCTCCAACTCTGTCTTTCTAACTACTCGGATTATGAATCTTTCCGTAGCCTTTGCCGTAACTATAACCTATTTTTCCATCTGTTTTCCTTTGATACTAGTTCTAATATGATCAAAATTATCTTAATCAATAACTTAATTTAATTTAAATTGCTTTAATTGGGAATTGTTCGGCTACCGGCTCTTCTCTTACCTAAATTTGGCTGTTGGTGGGATCTTATCGGCTACTGAGCCGATAATCAGCCCCACCGGGTCTGAGTATTGGCATTGGCCCCTTAGTTTAATTAGTTGATATGTAATTTTACCCTTACAGTTTAACTGTAAATTGTTAAACTTTAAACAAAAATAAACAATATTCTCCCTGCGGTCCAGCGTCCGCGTCGCTGCCCATCCACAGCGGTTCTTTTGCCCGGTAGTTTTCCATCGGCCACTTCCACTTCCCACGCCATCCCTGGCGGGATCGGCCTACATCGCGTACTGGGTCCATATGGACTACATGGGATAACGTTGCCGGCTACATTGCCTCGGCCCTCGGCCCACCACTGGCCCAATTCCACCGTTCCCGTATTCTCGTAGCGATACTCGCTCCGCCCTTTCGCGTAACGACATCGCCTCGCGCTCTTTTCAGGCCATTTCGCCCTATCCCCTACTAGGGTCTTGTGAGAAATATCGATTCCTCACAGTGTAGATTCCTCTCCCGGTCATGGTAGATGATATCACATATTTCCTGATCAAGGCTCAGAACCGGACCCTGGAAACAACTAACTGTACTATCACAAGGGCGATACCACCTAGTGGTGGTTGTCCCGTGTAGATCAGGTCCGTTGAAGAACATGCAGGTGCTGCGGTGGACCTGCTGCATTTTATGGACGAGACGACGGTAGACGTGGCCCTCATCTAAGAACAGCGAATCGTAGGTGAAAGGGTTAGGAGTTTAAGTGGTCACGGATACCGTCTTCTCATACCACAACCTGCAGATAAGCCAAGAACCTGTATCGTAGTAAGGAACGAGCTAAATTTTTTTTGGTTTTCTTCTAGGTACAGTAGGCCGAACCTGACGGTGGCACTATGCGATAGGAAGAATAGGAAATGCCAATACCTGGCCTCCGCTTATTTGCCATATGACGAAGATCCGCATTCGGAGGATGTCAACCACATCTCACCCAAGGACTAGAGACCCATCAGTCTCTCATCGTTTTTGTTGCAAACAATGGAATAGCTGATCGATCTACATATAAGATCTATGGTAAACAAACGAGTTTTCAGCTAAGCTCAACACGCCTACCTTAAAGGTAGATCAGTAGAGTCTGCACTGCCAGAGTCTTAGCCACAAGGCAAATGTATTAGCGGCCTTCTCTCATATAAAGGGTGAGTTCAAACTACAAGCAATTGGGAGAACGACACTCAAACTATCGAGCAAAGCCAAGTATCTTGGCGTCATTCGTGACTCCAAACTCTCCTGGAAAAGGAACGCCGAGGAAAGAAAGAAAAAGGCAATGGCAGCCTTCTATACCTGTAGGAACACTTTTAGACGAATATGGGGCCTACAACCACGCAAGAGACCACGAAAAGAAACTTAAGTGGAAGAGAAACACCAGGCTTAGACACGAGGGGCAGGGGATAGCAGCCGGGACCTTCTGTGAAGATCGGGAGACCAACATATCCCTAATAGCCTGTTCCCACAGAGGACTATCCATTTCGGGGATGGTCTGTAAAATTTTGCAGTTCCGAAAATTCTCAGTTAGTTCCACCATCCATTTTGGATAAACCTGAAGAATTGTTTAGGGTCGCGTTTAAAGTTAAGCTTGCATTTGGTCAAGTATCTGTTGTAGCACAATGTATTAAATAAGGAAAATTTCGATTTTGCAATTGAGTACTTCGAAAAGTCTGATTGCAAACCGGATTTTTTAAACTTCTTTTAGATACGGGATTTTAAATTCATCAGATTTATTAATCTCGGGGTGAACCAGATAGGACCAGAAAGATTTCTGGAGGGGGTGACTAAAGGAACTAAAAGAACACATTTCCACCATGGTGAATAAGGCCATGGGCGTACTTGGGTTTATAAAGAGGTGGTCAAAGGAATTTGACGACCCCTATATAACAAAGACTCTCTATACCTCTCTGGTTCGTCCGATTTTAGAATACGGCTCTTGTGTATGGTGCCCTCAGTACAACGTATACCAAGACCGTATAGAATCAGTTCAGAAAAACTTTTTACTTTTTGCTCTTCGCGGCCTCAGCTGGGATGCAGGTGTGAGACTGCCGTCTTACTCTAATAAATTACAGAGAAGAGGAAGAGGAGGAAACGGTGGAACACTTGTTCAGCTCTTGCCCTGCTCTCAGCAGAAGAAGGCTACAGCACTTGGGCTCGCTCTTCATAGCAGACATAGCATCCGTCCAAGGCAATGCAGTATGTAGCCCAGTCTTCTCTATCTCAAGTCGTGAGAGCGAGATCAATTCTATAGCTAGAGGTGCCTGGCGGTCAGACCTAAAACGCTAGGGGGTAGTTCCCCTTAAAAAATTCAACCATGTATGGATCTTTGGGACAAGCATGGAGCGGAACAAAGAGGAAACACGGGTTGGGATGTCAACCCAAACGTCGGTGGGAAGCGTTGCTGCTACCACCGGCGGGCACGGGGAGGAGAGTCGCCAGTGGCCACACGTCGGACGTGACAGGAGCAGGTCACGTCAGTTTTAATACCAATACAGCCACGAGGTAGACTCGGACCTGGAAGGCGTGCTTATCATCAGTAAAACGGAAGAAGACAGCTTTCCCCGCTCGCCAGAACCAGGTACCGAAGCGTGGGCCTGCCCTCAATGTAGTGGGCAGGCTTCAAGGCAAGGCGAATATCTTCCAGGAGGAGAAATGCAAGCTAGCTTGGGCCGAGCTGAAAGTAGAGCAAGGCCGTAGGTACTACGCAGAGGTGCTCCAGATGAAGGCATTGACGAGTGAGCATGCCAACAAGGTACAAAGAGGCAGTGTTTAAAACATGAACACATTATCGTACTTAATGAATAAGAGTACGAATAGAGTAATGAATAGAGTAGTAAGCACATTCACGGAGATAAACACAAAACTAATCTATTCTAAGTAAAAGACATACATAAAGTATAGGGTTTATGACTGTTAGGGTGCAATCAACTCATGTCAACTCATTAACAAACACGACATCCCAAAGTCAAGTGCTGTAAGCAATTAAGACCCTAATTTAGTCCAAAAATACTGATGCTTGCATGAAATCAGTGGGTCACTCACAGCAGCGTTGCAGCAGATCCGTGGGTCTAGCGATAAGAATAGAATACAAAATTGTCCCCATCCCACATTGTAAAATTACATATAAGATCCAACGTTGATGAAATAAAGCCAGATTGAATTTACAACTCAACTCACAAGTGTCTAGATTTTTGTTTTAAAGTCTAAACAGACAGTGCTCGACCGACAATGACGTTACTCCGGCGAGTAAGCAGCAACGCTCATTGAGAATGGGAGGATGATAGACTCCCTATTTACACGGATGGAAGGGAACCCAACAGCTCCCATGCCCACTTTCGATATTTCTGGGTTGCTGAATGGGGTAAAAATCCTGAAATGTAACGACGACTCGACGTTGAATTGGCTTACGCAAGCGGTTTGCCAATTGGAAGCGATGCGGAAGGCCAAGCTGGAGGTGGTAGACAGGGAGCTAGTCCCGTCAATACCAAAGGCGAAGGTACTCTTCCCTATCGCCATCCAAGGGGTCCGTGTGCTGAAGCTCCTTCAACAACAAAACCCGGAGGAAAATCTATACCCTAGGTATAGGAAAATGGCCTGGGGCATGGGTAGTGTGTACCTGCGCTTCAAAAAGCGCCAGCCCTGAGACAAAGACACCCACGCCCTGCAAAGCAGGGGTGAAGTGGAGAAAGGCCTCGGTCTGGACACTATTGTAGAGGCCGCCCAGGGTCAAGACGGTGACCTGACCTTAGTAGTCAACCCGTCGAGTGCAGAGGAACTAGCCGCTCATGTCACTAAGTGTGCTGCAGCTCAACTTGCATAAGAGCAAGATAGCGTCAGCGGAGCTCCACATGACCCTGGAGTCAGTGCTCGCTGACATAGCATTGGTCCAGGAGCCCTGGATTGCCTCAGGCAATTCGGTGGCCGGACTAAAGTTCTTCAACTAGAGCTCCTTCCCAGCACCGGTAAGCAGGAGTAGAACTGTCGTACTAGTACGAAAAGCAATCCACGCTTACCTTATGTCTTATTACAGCGCAGATGACCTGACAGTAGTTATGCTGGAAAATGAGGAGAGGTGGTAGCCTCCTGCTACATGGCACATGACAGGTCTGCACCACCTAAGGAGTCTGGTAGAAGAAGCCGTCTCCAAAGACTACCAACTGATCGTTGGTACGGACGCTAATGACCACTACAGTGTGTGGGGAAGCCCCGACATCAACGACGGAGGTGAGACACTATTAGACCTTATATTGTCAACTAACATAGATGTAGCAAAGGTGGGAGAGGAATACTCCTACGTGGGTCCAACCTCATCAAACGTATCTAACTCTCGTAAGGGGAAAGAGTACCTATATATCTGGATGGGTGGTCCTCGGAAGACCATCTCAGACCATAGGTACATTCAATTCAAGTGCGAATTTGAATACACTCCGACAGTGAAAGTCTATAGAAACCCCCGGAACACAAACTGGGAGAAGTTTCGAAAGACAGTCATTTCTAAACTCGCTAACCCTGGTGCAGTGAAATCCGCGGAGGACATAGAGAAGCCCATAGAGACAATATCTACGGAAGTGCTGGAGGCCTACCACGCAGCAAACCCACCCTCTAGAGGTAGAAAGAAGTCCAAACCACTCTGGTGAAATCGGGACCTATCTTTACAAATAAATAACCTCAAGGAATTTTTCAAACTCGCTAAACTAGCGTACGATGAGAACATCAACGAGGAATACAAAATGCTACTAAGAAATTACGATGGAAATAAATAATTCAGAACGTAGCTCATGGAGGAACTTCTGCTCCAACTTTGAGAAAAAGGGTCGAAACGGTTATACTGAGGAAGCTGCTCTAAACAACCCACAGTACGCACTATACGCAGAATGCCTAAGAACAGGCTATATTCTGATACAATGGAGAACATATAGAGTTGTCTTCCTCCCAAAAGCAGGAAAGTGCAACCATGTGAGTTTCAAGGATTATAGACCGATATGACCTAACCTCCTTTCTACTGAAAATATTCGAAAAGCTGCTGGGTCTACACATCAGAAACAAAGTAGGGGGACTGATGTCAACCAACTAGCACGCCTACAATCCGGGAAAATCGGTGGAAACAGCACTACACTCGCTAGTAGCTACCGTCGAGAAAGCCCTCAACAATAAAAAATATTCACTAGGAGTATTCGTAGATATATCCGGAGCATTCTATAACGTCGCTTTAGAAGCCATATTAGACTGCTTAGGAGCAACCAAGACCCACCCAGCAATCAACTTCTGGATAAAAAACCTTCCAAGTTGTAGATGGGTGCAATCAGAGTGGGGCACCGCTTCCATGGACGGAGGAGAACAGCCCAGGGTGAACGTCTGTCGCCCCTCGTGTGGAACCTCGTTGTCGAAAACCTCATCAAGAAATTCGAGACGAAGGCCCCCAAAAATATCAGCTTATGCGGACGACATAAGCGTGCTTATTACGGGTGTATATCCGTCGAATCTCAGCTCAGGGAGATATGTGAGTGGACAGATGGAGTAGAACTCAGTATCAACGCGAATAGGACGAACCTCGTAATCTTCCCCAAAAGGAACAAAGGTACCAGCATGGATCCCCCCGAAAGTCCACCAGACAAGGCTAATCCCTAAAGCACAGGTCAAATACCTCGGCATAGTACTGGACAGCATTGTATGCATCCAAGAAGATGCCTAGTAACACATGGGGCCTGTCACCCCCCAAGCTACTGAAAGGAAGACGTACCACAAGCTCATGGAACGAACTCAGCGACAGGCTCTGCTCTGTATCACAGGAGCGCTGAGGTCAACGCCAACTTAAGCACTGGAAACCATACTCGGAATCGAGCCACTCGACATCTACGCTAGGCTGACTGCAGGCAAGTCAGCACAGCGCCTGATCGCAATGGTGAAACATTTCCTCAAAGATACGGGCACAGTTTAATTGGCATGGACATGATCAGTTTCACTGACTACATGATCCTCCAAACGTGCCTTGAAGTAAAAACAAACTTTTTTATGTGACCCGAAGAATGGAATACGGGACGGGACCAGACTGAACACATCAACATATATACTGACGGCTCCAAGATGAACGAAGGGGTATGAGCGGGCCTCTACTGCACGAACCCCCAAATAAGGCCGTCCTATAAGCTACCCGACCGATGCAGCATATTCCAGGCGGAAGTTTTCGCCGTCAAGAAGGCCGCAGAGGTCGCTCAGCTCTCAGTGCGACCACACAATGTGGTTAACATAATCGTGGACAGCAAAGCGGCTATGAAATCTATTCAGTCATCCGCGGTCAGTTCCAGAAGTGTCCTGGCAAGCAGGGAAGCACTGGACTCACTAAGCACGACTAAGTAGGTGCGGATCTACTGGGTTCCCAGCCACCAAGGCATCGAAGGAAACGAAACGGCAGACGTCGGGGTCGGAGTGCTAAAAGAAAGAACCGAAAGCGTGCCTGCCTCCCTTAGAACGCTACAAAGCGACCTGGAGAAGCAGGCCGAAATTAAAACAGACAGCAGGTGGAAAAACACCACCACCTGCATAATCTCGAAAATCATGTGCAAGAAACGAAATGATAAACTCTTCCACTATCTGCTGCATCTTCCACGGAAGGTGTACAGACTGCTAGTGGGCATACTAACAGCCCAATACCTGGCCTCGTCGCATGCAACCACGCTTAACATCACCAACAGAGGCAGCTGCTGGAAATGTTATGAGCCCGGGGCTGTCGAGACCCTAAAACATCTCATCTGCATCTGCCCGGCTCTTACAGCCAATGGGAAGATACCTGTGCGCTCCGACGCTGGAATCACTGGAAGATGCCTCCAAGAGGTCGAGAGGTAAACTGCTTTCCTTTCCCAAAAACACTTCGATTATTTTTTTTTAATACCTCAAAAGAGCTCAGAACACCGAATAAAGTGCATTGTGTATATCAGCCAAGCCTGCGAAGTCTAAAAAGATATATATAACTGCCACTGTTCAACAGACATAAAGACCAACGTGAAAGAGGCTGCTAGCCATCAGCTAGCTCCATTGACTCCTCGTTAGAGGAGTAACATCCCTAAAAAAACGAGCTGGGTACAAAAAAGTTTCCGTAGACCTTTACAAGTCTGACTATAAGGGCATGAAACCGGTCGAGAAATCAGTCGAACCTGCAGCATCAGACGAAGCGTCTGTGGTGTCGGAGGACATCTTGGACGCAACGGACTCGATAATATCGACCTAGCCAGGGGTCTCAGATAGCGATCCTAAATCACGATCCAAAGGGTTGGCCAATAAGAGAGCTTTGTAGATTGCGATGATGGATAAAAGATGGTCTGGAAATTCTAAGCGATTTAGGGGTATGAGTATGACGCCCCACGTCGCCGAGTTGAAGGTGTTATGCAGTTCATCTTAATTCCTCCAAGCCACCTGGTTTCTTCAAATGCTTTGGCAGTTATAGCTTTTACAAGTCGGATCTCGTTTGTTGGCGATCTTGCTTTAAAACCAGACTGCCTAATCCATCCGGGATATCATCTGGGCCTGGCGCCTTACCGGTTAAGGTTGCTGCTGCAATTTTCAAATTTTACTCGCCGTTATGTCGTAATGATACTGAGTGTTATTGAAGAATATCAAATCCAAATTCGATCACACCCCTAATCGGGATAACATAAGTTTTGATCCCGTATTTGTAAAGTTTATTTCCAGTATGGCGAAGGCTGCTAGGACGGAGCAAACTTCTAGCCTTGGTAGACTTTCACCATTTCTCTGACTAAACGTTAAAGTCGCCTGCCCGGATGATATTTGGGCGTCCCCTTGAGTCGTCGACTAATTCGTCAAGAATAGCACTGATCTTGGTCATTCGTTGCCACTGCAGTTTCATACAGTTTCTGCTCTATAACTCGTTTTTTGAACTGAAGTACTTTGTGTTTTGGCTCAGGTCTGTTTCTCTGGCGTCTCTTGCTGCTATACCAGCTATTTGATCAGCCAAAGCTAATTATTTTTCTATACAGAGAAAGCACCTAGGTTCTTCTTTATCTCCGTCTATAAATTACCTTGAAAGGCTTTAATTATTAAGGAGGTAAGCTTCAATAAATTAGTAGAGGTCGATCTCCGCCTTATAAATCCATGTTGAGGTGGAGATATAAGTGATCTGCGTATGTGCTGCAGGTGCGGAGTTAAAATTTTCTCAAACACTTTAGGAATAGCGGATAACTTAGATATACCTTTATAGTTCATTGCGTCAGACTTGCTACCTTTCTTATGGAGAGGAATTATAAAAGACTCCTTCCATATCGGGGGAAAGCATGAAGAATTTATAGATAGGTTGAATAGTTTAAGCAACGGCCCACACAGAGACTCGGCACAGTGCCTGAGTACACAGCCGGGAACTCCGTCCGGACCCGGTGAGAACACCGGCTTTACTGTTCGTAGATCATGAAGCAATGAGCTTTCATTTATCAAAGGACTGAAAATGCCGTTCGACTTCGGTAAACCGTATGGATACGGCTGACCAGAGTAAACGTCCTGCGAATAGGTAGTTTGGAAAAAACGGGCAAAAAGATCGGCAATTGCCTGATCATTATCTCCCGACGTATTACGGAAGGATAGCGAGGATGGGTGTGCGAACGTTCTACGCTTACTGTTTACGAAGCTGTAGAACTGTTTAGGGTCCTTAGAAAACGTATCCTGCATCGAGATAGGTAATTCTGATAGCATTGCGCTAAGAATTGAAAAGTTTAAGCGAGCTATTACATAATGAGAGAGAGAAGGAGAGCCAACTTCTTGAAATTTTTTATAAAGTCTTGATTTTAAGTTTTTTAGATAAGATCTAATCGGACAGGAAAGTGGGACACAAGAGACAAAAAGTGAGTCCAGTGCATCATAGAAAATGTTTGTGCCTGTCGTAACATCACTGCACAAATATAAAGCGGACCAATCAAAATCCCTAATGAGGTTATTAAGCTTCGTAAACTCGGCTTTACGGAAGCAGCGGACATATTGGGGTAGTCTACCCGACCGATCTAATACAGTTCCTCTTAGGTCGAGAGACACTTCGAAAGTAGGATGGAAGACATCTTCAGCGAGGGGACTCGACTTTTCCTATTTTTTTTGTTTGTTTTGAGGTCTTATTTCATTTTAATTGGGAATTCCCTTGAATGTCCCTTACAAGTCACAGTCGCTTTCAATTTGGAATCTGTTTCGATATCGTTTGGGCTGACAAGGATACTGCAAATCTACTGCCACTTTACTTGTGAATACGAAAAATATGATTTTTGTATTGTGAGGAACCGTGTGCCTCACAGTACTAATAAGGCTGACGGACCGGATAAGGCTGATGGACCGGCTAAGGATGACGGGTCGGTCGCCACGGATATCCGGAGGCCGCCAATTCGCCGCGGGCGCTCGCTCGGAGAGGGGCGGATAAGCCACAAGCGGGGGAGAGAACATAACGGTGAGTGGGAGCGGCTCTCACCGGGAACCACGGGATCGGACCAACAGCGGCCCGACGCAGGCCCAAATATGGACATGTCGACGGGCCACCGCTCAGATCCCGTTACGAAGAGCGTGGGGACCCTCAGAGGCCCGATGGAAAATCACTGGCGGCGGAGGTCCCGTTAGGTTCGGCCTATATAAGAAGGCCGGCGCCTACAGCAGGTCTCTTTTACGCACGCGCGACTGTACGGGAGTGATCGACGTCGGGCAGTAGTGACACAGTGTCGAATCCGCGAGTGAAAAGCGACCGAGGAGAGTGATCGAAGAGAACAACCAAGGAAAGCCAGGACAGGAACAAGTCCTACACAGGAGCACCGAGTAAGTCGAGTATGAAGAACGGGATTCGAGGGCAGTCAGTGGTATTACAAGTGAAGG
Organism: Drosophila affinis; assembly: GCA_037356375.1. Classification (NCBI taxonomy): domain Eukaryota; kingdom Metazoa; phylum Arthropoda; class Insecta; order Diptera; family Drosophilidae; genus Drosophila; species Drosophila affinis. Next base: position 24,284,657 of record JAZHFB010000003.1, read on the forward strand.
GCGAACCGTTGAGTGCGAGTTCAGAGTGGCGGATCGAAGCAGTGGCCGAGATCATTGGCCCCTGAGCACTGGCATCGACGCCGCTACGCCTGGAGACAGCCACGCGACTGACAGATTCCCAGTACGAGACAAGAACGATAATATAAGCCATAGCCATAAGCCATAGTCCATAAAGTAGCCCTAAGAACGCTTAAACCTTGTCGCTTATTACGTCGCTTACTTACTTGCTTATTACTTGTCGTAGAGGCAACATTTACAAATTCGTTGCATTGAGCCCAGTGACTGCTGAGCGAGCCCAGCTACCGCAAGCGGACACAGAAAACGGTTCGTTACAGTATATGTTCGTCGATAATAACAATAAATTAAAATAAGATAGTTATTAATAGTTTATTTTACTAAAAATGTAAAATCAAAAAAATTGACAGACTTAAGAATACCTCACAACCAAACTCTCACAGAGAACATTCGCTGACGACACTCCCGTGATAGCAAGAACAGAATGTATATATAAAGCAACTGACATTCTACAAAAGTTTCTGAAGAAGTCTGAAAACTGGACGTGCAGGTGGAACATATGCATCAACCCTGACAAATGCGCAATAGTCACACACACCCTAAGGAGAGGAAGCTGCCCAAGCGTATTCCTACACGGGGTCCTGGTGAACCAACTCAAGGGACATAAAAACCTTGGCATTACCCTATATTCCCGGCTAACATTCAGAAGCCATATTAAAGGTATCACTGATCAGCTGACGTCAAAAGCCCGCAATTGAACTAAATCCTACAAGTAAATTATCACTTAAAAACAAAGTTTACATATTCAAGGCACTATTAGCACTAGTGTGGAAATACGGACTATATATATATATATAAATATACGATATTGCGGCCAAGACAAACCTGCAAGCAACAAGAACATTTCAGAGAAAAACCCTTCGCAGGATTTCTGGAGCTGAGAGGTTCCTGCGAAACAAAGACATCGCCAGAGACCTTGGTGTCCCTCTCATCGTCGATGTTGTCAACGCACAAGCAGAAAAATAGATTGCCAAACTCGGAAATAACCCCAACGAGTTAGCGAGGAGATTTGCCAGAGCGTCTTACTGACGACGGTTTCGACTGATCCACCCTATCGACCTACCTGACAGGATTATATAGTGACCTTACACGTAGCATAGACAATTAAGAAATTAAGACCCAAAGACCGCACCATACCTGGATTATGCTTAATCCTTTCAGCTGTGGTTTCTTTCTCTATTGCATAAGTAGCTATTTAGTAACAGTAACCAATAACAAAATAATCTTATGTTGTGATATAAGTATTCAAAGCAATAAATTACAACCATCCTGAAAAAAAACATAATGAAATAACACCCCAAAAAGTGAGACATTAATTCATTTTTTTGGGTCTCTTTGTCACCATTGTAAGAATGTCGCTTTATGAAAGATGTAAAATATTGTTGTCTTGGATTGATCTTTGGCGAGTCTTGGGGCTTCCGTGGCTTGGGTAGATATCTCCCTTAGCTTTCATGGAACCGGGGATGTCTGGTGGTCCACAATTTTGGGAGTGTAAGCGTAATCTTGGATCTTCACACTGTTTTTCGACTGCAACTCCTGTAGGTTGGGTACAGAAACCCTTATCGCCTTGTTTATGTAGCGAGTTGCCGGGTCGATTTAGGGGCGGCCTCAGAGGGAGACTTCAAAATTTTTGCTATCTCGGCGAACGCCTAGAAGTTTTTCCAGTTGTTAATTAATGAGAATAAAAAGAGAACAACTAAGAACAGTCAACCGAAAACTAAAACGAAGAAAAAGGGCTCTGCATAGAGAAAGAGCAAGCATAAATAGTTTTTCCGGTTAGGTAAATGCGCCGAAAATACCGTGAGTGAAAAACTGTCGACATTTATTAGCGTGCTATGGATTATATACATGGAATCTATCATAATCGCTAGCGTAACCGTGTGTGAACAATCCGAAATTCTAAACGATGCATTCATACGTTTTATAGAAATCAAGTTAGATTTAGAATGCCTTATCCAGCCCATCAAACTTTAGCCGGTTTCGTTCCTTTGTAGTACCGCATGGAATCTTCTCTTTTTTTCCGTGAGACCTAATGTCAGCAGTTATCCCATCTGGCTGCTCTTATAACGTTTCCTGTAGATTACATCTATCCGGACGTTTCTGAAATGGCTGCTATTAAGGGCGAGCCCAAGGGCTGTAACTTTCTTCTGCTGAGAAATGGACAGGAAAAGAAAATTTTTTCCACCTTCTCCCTCTTTTGCTCGTCTCTACAGCTTCGTCCAAATATGGGGCGCTCAGTCTGTTTGCGTCGGTATCCAATGCACCGTGTAGTAACCTATGACTGCGCTGCAACTTCTTCAGCCGAGCTTGCACAGCTCACAGGTGCGATTCCTATTTATGGTCGCCTGTATTTTCCAAGTTATTCGATATCGTGGTATTGATTGCTACACGTTGTCAAGAAGAAGATCGTATTGCTCTTTTCTTATATTCCTACATGTAGCCATTAGCCTACGAGTATCCTCCCTAACTTGTAGAAGGGGGATTGTAGTAGCAGATCTGGCCAAATCGTCTGCTATATAGTTGCCTTCAATGTTCCGGTGTAAGACTGATAGCAGATTGCTGAGCCATCTCGTGAAGAGGTTTGCGGCAGTCTGCCACGGTGGCCGAGTTTGAGGAAATCTTAGTAAGCGATTTGATCGTGGCTTAGCTGTCACTATATATATTTACGCAAGTTACCATGACGGTAACTTGTGAAGGCAGTTCAGTGCTTCCTTTAATGCAATGACTTCCACTTGGAAGAAGCTACAGTGATTTGAGAGCTTGAAAAGTTCCTTATGTTTAGCTATTTGCAGTAGACTCCTCCTCCGTTGTCCTCCTTGTTCTCCACCTATGATCCATCTTGAAAGATAATTATGGCTCCTTCTGGACTTGGGGGTTCCTCCAGCCATTCGTCTCTGTGAGGGATGATTACGTTGAAAGGGGTGTCTATATATTTGAATGAATGAATGAATACCATATTATCTGCATACATAGCACCTTGAAATGAAGTGTAACGTAATTCTCCTGGTTCTGCTGCGACTTCATCAACGAATAGGGCAAATAGCAACGGACGCCCCGTTTGACTACTCATTTGTCGAGATTCCTTCTAATAGTGAGTGTCCATCCCAGACCATCATAGCATTGTTGTTATAAAGGATTAGCTGTAAGTCGATCATTTTTTTAGAAATACCTTTGTTGGTCAGCTTGTATAATCCACTTGTATAGACTCATCAACGAGTTCAAGAATGAAATGCCTCTGTAGTTTTTAGCATCCCTTTTTTTATAGGTTAGGTTAGGTTAGGTTATCCCGGATGGCCCTCGACGGGGCCTCTCATAGGCCGAAAAGGCCCTTAGTTATCCGGATCTTTGTATGGACCTTACGAGGGTGTTTCTGAGGTTCCGAAGTCCCCCAGAATCGAGGTGTTTTTAGCAAGGGCAAGCAGTTTCCCTGGCGACCTCTTGGAGGCGTCCTCCAGTGATACCAGCATCGGTGCGCCCAGGTACATTCTCCTTGCCCTTGAGAGAGCTGGACTCCGGCAGATGAGATGTTCCAGGGTTCCGACAGCCCCGGGTTCATTGCATTTCCTGCAGGTGTCACTGTTAGGGATGTTCAGCCTGGTCGCGTGCGACGCAGCCAGGCAGTGGCCTGTTAGTATGCCCACTAACAGTCTGCAATCTTTCCGTGGAACATGCAGCAGATAGTGGCTGAGATTATCATTGCGTTCCTTGCACATGATTTTCGAGATTCTGCAGGTGGTGGTGTTCTTCCACCTGCTGTCTGTCCTCATTTTGGCCTACTTCTCCAGGTCGCTTTGTAGCGTCCTTAGGGAGACCGGCACGCTTTCGGTCCTCTCGTTTGTCAGCCCGACGCCTTCCTTTGCCAGAACGTCCGCCTCTTCGTTTCCTTCGATGCCCTGCTGACTGGGAACCCAATAGATCTGCACTGACTTAGTCGTGCTTAGTGATTCTAGTGCCTCCCTGCTTGCCAGGACACTTCTAGAACTGACCGCGGACGACTGCATGGATTTTATCGCTGCCTGGCTGTCAACGAATATGTTAACCGTATATTTTTTTATATAAAGCTGGGTATCCAGCACTACGGAAACTAAAAAATACTGCCAAACTTCATATAAAAAAAACTGAGCCAGTAAATTTTCGTTTGTGTTTTCTTGGAGTCAATATCCAGCAACGTAAACGGGATCCACGAATTTTTATCGATAGTATCGATATTCACACGAATGTGGACTGTGAGAACAGCTGATAGGGGTGCCAGTAAAATATATGTGCCTATTTTTACTGGAGTCAAAGTGAAAGGTGGGGGAAAAATTTGTGCGCAAAACCAAAAAGAGATATGCAAATGTTTAAAGTGAGGAGAGGATTGCTTTAGTTGAGGCAAGACCATGTCTTTAGCGGATCACGGAAAATGAGCATTTTGATCATTTGGAAATTTTGGCGCCACCAACTGTGCTGTACTTCTTCTTACAGCAATATGTGCCGCTACCAAAACAATTACTTCATCGTCAGAATTACTTTTCTTCCTTTTTTTAATTTTAGTTTAATTTTCAAAATTAACGCTGTTTACAAAACACAGCTGATTCATGAGAGTGGCAAATCACTTTTAAGGCTCTTGGTCACACTATTGTATTCGAGTTCCACACATCCGAAATAAAGAGCAGTTTCCTTTCAGTAAAATTTCGCGGTGCTGGATACAGGCCTTAAGATCTAAATAATATTTGATAAGAAACTAACCGGAGCCAGAGCATTATCCTAAATATGAGAGCTATGTGAGCTTGTGCTCAAATGACGATGATACGTTAACAAGGATGGTACTCGATCCATGCCTGGTGCTTTCTTCCGTTTACACTTCAGGAGTGCACTATCGATCTATTCATGTGTAATTGAGCAATCAAACTCTTTAACAGCAATTAATGACCATGCCAGAGTAAAGGGAATAGTTTAATGTTCTTCGTGCAAGTGTGGAACTGTGGAAGTGTTTGACAAGCTTATCGGTGTATTGCGGCTTGTAACGAGCGTTCTGGATTTGGCACGCTTCCTTATCCATTTGAGAGTTGGAACGTCTGACTTGTTTTAGTAAACTTATGCAAATTATTGTCATTCTTTAGCAATCTGTATTATACCACGCTTGTTTTGCTTGCTGTTTTTGTGATGCTTGCTGTTTTTGTGATGCAGTGGATAAGTACATCTACATCTACTCGCTGATGGGTGGGCAGTCGGGCGACTTCCTGGTCCCGTCTTGAGTAGGCTTGCGCTCGGCTCGGCATCCATCTGAGCTTTGGAAGTAGCTTGTGGTTTTCGGGGGAGTTAGATCCGGTGGTACACTCAATATCCACTATCAATGACATGTGAAAACGTCTCGGTCTTGATCAACAGATCAACGATATGCTGGTGCCATTGAAAAAAGCTATTGTTAACTATCATCCATCCATTAGCGTTTCTTTTTGTAATACCATTTAAGACTGTCTTTGCTGTCCATCACATTGTCTTTTGCATTTCTAAGGACGTTTGCTTATACTTCGCTCCCCATGGACTCCGTTGACTCGCTTTGCATCGACCCTATCCTCGCAGTCAAATCCCAGATTATCATTATCATTACATTTTCCACTTATTCCTGGTGAAGGAGATTGTAGATCCTGTTTTACTCCACCGTCCAATTGTTGCAATTTAAATAAGTTGGTTTGACAATCCAGAGCTTATCATCGCCTAACACTTTCCTATTGCTGTGGTATGGAAAAATATCGGCAGGTGCTCTGAACACGCTTTTTAATTCTAAAAATTCTTCTGTCCTCCGCTTGCCCGTCCTCTATTTACAGTCCTGACCGTCACATGCCAACGGAGGGTAAACTCGGAGAAAAACGGCTCATAGCGGGCAGATTCCTGTTCGACAAAGGTTTCATAGACAAGTATTATGTCGTGTTCATTGATCATATCAAAGAAATTTGTATGAATTAGTTTGCTAGCCAACCCTGCTTAATTACACTAGTCAAGGCGAAATTTCCGCTATGATCCAAAATGACTTTTTTAGATGGATTTGGAGATTTAAATTTTTTTAATGAATTATTTTCTAAGTTAAGTTATTTATTTTCGTGTTTTTTTTTATATATCTGCATTTGTCAGCATTTCAAAAGAGCAAAGTTCGATACAACCAATTATAAGAAACATAAGTTATTTGAAAAATAGAAACACTACCTCTGAAAAAAAAATACCAAATATTGTTCGCAGCTAATTTTCGAATATTTTCGTAATAGCTAATTATACGATGTGAATTATTGAAGAAAGATCACCGGCTTAGGTTTGATGAAAACGAAATGAAATGTGCTCGCTAGATAAAAAAAAAATTACTAGAAGCAACAGTACTGTCAATTTGCAACCATGAGGATGATATTAAGCTTCATTGTGATGCTAATGCTCTAGACTTTGGGGCAGTGCATTTGCAGAAAAAAGGTGTGAAATTTCATCCTATTTATGGTCAGATTGACAGAATAAATCAATTACTTTCGAGACAAATTTCGTAGTATGTCAAACAAAGATGCAAAGAAAAATTGTTTGAAATGAGGAATGGATTATTTAAGGTGTTATCAGTAATTTGTTCATATATTCAAATTTATTACCTGGTAATTGTCCTTTAAGAATTTGTAAGTACAAAAGGTTGTTATTATTATAAACTTTTTTCAATTTAGTAATCGAAGCTGGAAAGTCTGCAAGGTTTCTTATGCTTTTAATTGAATTTTTAGATTTTTGTGATTCTTTTCTCATATTAGCTTGTTTAAAGTTTTTTAAATCATGATTAAATATAACATTTTTGACAAAATCATAGATTGAATCGTTTCTGAAATTACTAACAAATTTTTTTTGAAAAACTCTTTTTCCTCTTTCAGAATCTGTTTTATTTTTAATTTTTTTTGTTTTAATAACAAGTTTTTGACTTTGGAGCCATGTTGATTTTTTCATATGTAGGACATCTTTATTTGTAGTAAATATAATGGAAAGATCTCCGTTTGCAAATATTCCAGTTAGACTATTTAATCTGTAGAAGATACAAATTTATTGATAAGATATCATCGTTCGATTCTCTTTGTAGTGATCAGACGTGATCAGACGTGATTTGCGCTCCGCTTACTTTCAACCTAAACAGTCAGTGTTTTACGAAAATAACCCCTCAAATATTCATAAATTAACAACTTACTATATTATTTATTCTTAATCGCGGGTGCATACCTGTTTATTGTAAAAAACATAATTTAAATTATTATAATTTTTTGCATCGCCTAACAGTATGTTTTTGTTTGTGCTTTTTGTAAGTACACACATAATCATATTCAGCCGCTCTCACCTATTAGTTTTGTTGATTTATCACTCTCTCCCTATTACCCACACTTAAATAACTGTTCTTCCTCTCTCGCTCTCGATATTTTCTGTGCAGTATCGCTCTCTCTCTCTAGCTGCTGTAACCGCTCTCATTCTTACTGATTCCACAATTAAAAAAGTTACGGCTTATATTCAAAGCCAAATAAAAGCCGTTAATTTTAAGGTGGAAAAGCTTCTCCTTTGCCAGGGAAACTTTAACACCATCTGTTCGGCCAAATTTTGGCCGGAGCATTTGGTGGTGAAGGAGTTTAGGGCAAAGAAGAAGTCTAGGCCCCCAATAACTCTGCCAACTATTCAGCCAACTATATCAGCAGTGGAAGCAGAGCAAGTGATCCCGTTGTCCGACTCGGAAAGAACCCGATATAATTCGTCGCAGTATCCTAGGAACTAAACAACAGGAAACAAGAAAATAAAGAAAAGAAAATCAAGCAACAGCAGCAGAGTGCACCGAATCTTTGACCCTCCGACTCAAGTACAGCTGAGGCTGGTTCTCTTTCCCTCCCCTAGCAACAGCGTCGACCCGCAGCCCACACGTGTTGTGAAAATCGGCAACCTCGCATCGACAGGCGCGTAGGCTAAAAAGAGACAGCAAGTGACGCCAGAAAATTGGTTAACGGTTTTCCCGGCGGCCGCCGGCATCAGGGAAAATCGGCAACCACGCGCCAGCAGTCAAGTGGCCGAGAGAGAGACAGCACGTGACGCCGAAGAATATAGCCAACGGTATATCCGACGACACGCGGCTGCCCGGCATCGTTAGCGGACGCATCGGAGGAGTTGGGCGACAACGTGACCACACGGGCAGCGACACGGCTACGTACGCGCCGACGGCGCGGCAGCGGCGACAACGACGAAGGTTGGATCGTGGGCAGCGGCGACAAGACCACAGCCACGCGGCGGATCAAGAGTCGACGGCAGAGGACGGTGCCCAGGAGGGCAGCAGCGACGTCGGGGCCTGAGAGGAACGCCGTGGCTGCGCGACGGCAGAACGGTCGGCCTGTGGCCGGGGCCGAAGACCATATAAGGCGGAGCCCAAGCTGAGATCGGGGGTCAAGTTCGAGCCGTCACCGCGACAACATCGAAAACAAAAGGGAGTCAAGTTCGAGCCGTCACCGCGACAACATCGAAAACAAAAGGGAGTCAAGTTCAAGCCGTCACCGCGACAACATCGAAAACAAATCAAAATAAACCCGAACCTCACCGCGAGTACATCATTGTATAACAAAAAGCTAGATCGAGCCTTCGTCGCGACCCATCTAAAAGTGTCCCGTCGCGAGTATCCTTGTTACGCCCCGTGTCCTATACCAGGATCTGGTGAACCACTACCACGCCGCGTATCCTGCCGCAGGATCAACTATAACCGGTCGCTCTACGAATAAAGAGGATCGAACGCCACCATACAGCGAATCCTTTCGCAGGACCAATTGCCGCCGTAGCCGATTGCGATAGCCATCCATAGGCACCAACGCAGCTCAGCCGCTTAAGCCAACCGCCGCCGTACCCACACGGAATATCCTTTCAAGGATCAACCATAGCTCAAGTCGTGCCTGGCAGCCTTTTGTAGACTTATCCGAGTTTCAAGGACCAGGATGGGCACCCGTTGGATATCCTATCGCCGGAAAGACGAATTGCAGGGCTTGGCCCGGGAATTCGGACTCGAGGACGCAGGAACAGTGGAGGAACTGCGCGGTCGCATCGCTGGGTTCATATCCAGAGGAGGCCATTCCGAAACCATGCAGGCAAGGATCGAGGAACTGGATGCTCATTTCGGCAACGTTCCCAGCCCAAGGAGCCCGGCCGTGTCGCCAGGAGCTGCAGGGATAGCAAAAGAGGAAGCAAGCGTCGAAGGGAAGCCATCCCTGTTGACGATCCCCGAACCAGCTAGGACCACCCGGACGACGAGCGCCAAGTCACCTGGACGCCAGGAACAGAAAGGCAGCGTATCACAGACCACTGAGGATCAGGAGTCACAACGTCCATCCCAGGGTCAACGCCGGTTAACGATTCCGGAATACCCTATCACGGGCCAAGGACCAAGTACCCACGTCACAGGACAGCCCCATCCACAAAACTCTATCCGAGAGCCCTTGCAGGTGGTCATCACGGAACCATACAATGTGCCTCGACGACCAGGTCACGGCATCGCCGGGCCACGGGGCCCCGAAGGTGAACTTTCAACTGTGCGTAAGGATCATCAGCCTAGCTTCCTCCAGAGTCAGTGAGCTTCACGCCCCGGATATGGAGAAATTTCGTACTCCCTACTAGCAGAGAAGCTCCGTAAATGGGGACTCACCTTCGCCGGCCACGCCGACCCGCTGGCGTTCAGCGAGCGACTCCAGGAACGCGTGGAGTCGTATGGAGGCAGCCCCGAGCAACTGCCGCGTGCCATAGCAGGTCTCCTGACGGGAAAAGCTGAGGGCTGGTTCAGGACTTTTCACATGCAGGGCCAGAACTGGACAGACTTCCGCAAGGAATTCCTGGAGTTCTTCTTGCCTCCACGGTATTTCCAACGTCTGGAGGACACAATCCGAAGCCGGCAGCAGAGACCCAAGGAGCCCTTCAGGGATTATATGATCGACCTACGTTTGATGATGCAGCGAGCCCGATACACTGAGGATCAGGAACTGGATAGGATTTACGAGAATCTTCGTTCGGAGTACCAGATGTACACCCGGCGACAGGATTTTCGCTCCCTCACGGAGCTAACACAGCTAGTGTCCGCATACGAGACCGCCAGGGACCGTGACACAGGCCAACAGGATCCGAACCCAGTTTTCGGACAACGGAACAGCGGCTCCGCGCACCCCAGCACCCGAGAAACCAGACATCGCGAACCGAGTGATTAGTCAAGAGGAAGGACGACCGATAGATGTGCGACGGGCCTGCCAGAACTGCGGCGAAGACGGACATTTCAGCAGCGCGTGTTCCAACCGGCAGAAACTAGTCTGTTGGGAATGCGGACGCCGGGACGTCCGGACGATCAACTGTTGCCGCAAGAACGAGTCGGGAAACGGCTCGGGTCTCCGTTCGACTGGGATCCGGACGGAGACGCGCACCCAATAACAGGAGAACCCCACCCATTGAGGATGACTGGGGGCAGGATCGCAGCGCTGGTGACCATTGATGGGAAGGTCTTCTCAGCAACCCTCGACACGGGCGCAACACGATCATTCGCCAGCCAACGGATGGCTGAAGAAATGGGGACGCACGAGAACAGGCGGACAGTGAGTACCAGGATCTGCCTAGCAGACGGGACAAAGAAGGAGATCACCCAGGCCATAAGAACGACGATACGCCTCGACCTGCTGGAAACTCAGGTATTTCTCCTAGTATTGCCTACCATCCTCGACGACATCATCTTGGGACTCGACTTCTTATGTGGCATCCGAGCCAGGATTCACTGCGGACGAGCCTATCTGCAACTAAAGTTACACCAGGACCCTCCACGTACTCGCCCCGAAACCACCGCCTCGCCGCACCGGCGGTCAATAACCTTCGCCGATCCTTTAATCACCACGACGACGCCTACAACAGACCCCACGGCCTCAACTACGCACACCGCCCCAGAGTCAATACTCAAAACCTACCAGACGAAACACAAGGACCCAGCCAGGAACACTCCGTCTCCCCTCCAAAGGAGACCAAGCCCGGATAGGACGGTGGAGACCGCACCCATGATGAGTTCCGTCATGACCAGTCTCCTCGTTCTTGATCAGGCTGCAACGACAAAGCAACGACAACAGATTTCGGCAGAGATAGCTGCGACACCGCTGGATCAATCCAGGGCCAGCTCATCGAACCGGAAATCTTCATCATCGCCACGCCAAACATCACAGATTTCGGCAGAGATAGCTGCGACACCGCTGGATCAATCCAGGGCCAGCTCATCGAACCGGAAATCTTCATCATCGCCACGCCAAACATCACAGATTTCGGCAGAGATAGCTGCGACACCGCTGGATCAATCCAGGGCCAGCTCATCGAACCGGAAATCTTCATCATCGCCACGCCAAGAATCACAGATTTCGGCAGAGATAGCTGCGACACCGCTGGATCAATCCAGGGCCAGCTCATCGAACCGGAAATCTTCATCATCGCCACGCCAAGAATCACAGATTTCGGCAGAGATAGCTGCGACTCCGCTGGGTCAATCCGGGGCCAGCTCATCTAACTGGAAATCATCTTCATCGCTACGCCAAGAATCAGGAACTTCGGCAGAGACAGCTGCGGCTCCACTGAATCGATCCAGGGCCGGTTTATCGAACCAGGAGTTTCCTTTCACCTCCATGGCAGTAACCACTATGTCGACCACCCGCCAGCTACAACCAATCGTGAGTGCCCAGAAGCGACCAGCGGCAACAGGTAACAGCGCTGACGATCACAGGAACAACCAGACGTTAACAAGGAAACCAACGAAGCCGCACCCTGACGTACCGGAGGGAACCGAGCCAAGCGAACCAGCCAAGAGACGCCGAGCCCCGCCCCGATCAGTTGATCATGGCGGAGAGACGACCCCGGACTACCGATTGGAACCCCTCGCCGACGCCGCCATAGCACGGGAACGGAACCCGAGCCGTGACACCAAAGGACTTCGACAAAGTAATCCTGGCCCACATCACAGCTTCCCAATTGGAGGAGATCTCGCCTCGTCAAACATCCTCGAATAGTACACAAGCGCCTACACCCTGGGCGGCAGTATTCTTAGAAAAGGAACTGGCCAAGTTCGAAGAACTAGCCGGGGTCTCACACATCGCCGAGCACACGATCACCGTGAGGGACAACAAACCAATTAAGCAGCGGTACTTCCCCAAGAACCCAGCAATGCAAAGTATCATCGACGCTCAGGTAAACGAACTTCTGCGAGCCGGGCAGATTGAACCTTCGAAGAGCCCCCACAGCGCACCTATTGTGCTGGTGGGGAACAAAACAGGGGAAATGAGGATGTGCGTGGACTTTCGCCAACTCAACGCCCGGTCGATACCCGACGCCTACCCGTTGCCGAGGATAAACCACATCCTCGAGAAACTCCGCAATGCCAGCTACATCTCGACATTGGACTATTGGCTATTGGCAGATCCCCATGGCCCAAGGAAGCAGGGAGTACACGGCGTTTACTGTTCCAGGCAGAGGACTTTTTCAATGGACAGTGATGCCATTCGGCCTCCACTCCGCGTCAGCAACATTCCAACGAGCACTCGACAGCGTCATAGGGCCGGCCATGGAACCTTACGCCTTCGCTTATCTCGATGACATTATAGTCATCGGGGCAACGTTGGAAGAGCACGTCGAAAACCTACGAGAGGTATTCCGTCGCTTACGGGAGGCTAATCTCCGTCTGAATAGGAACAAGTGCAGTTTCTTTCAGAAAAGCATTGTGTACCTTGGGCACGTTATCAGCGAGAAAGGGATCCACACCGATCCGGACAAGATAGCCGCAGTACAGAATCTAACACCCCCGAACACGATCAAGGAATTGAGGCGCTGTATAGGAATGGCCTCGTGGTATCGACGTTTCGTACCAAACTTCGCCACGATGGTCCAGCCTATGACCAGCCTTCTCAAAAAGGACAAGAAATGGGAATGGACGGAGGAGCAACAGCAAGCATTCGAGGATCTAAAAGAGAAGTTGACCCGAGCCCCAGTGTTAGCATGCCCCGACTTTTCAGAAAAGTTCACCCTGCAGACTGACGCCAGCGCCTATGGTATCGGAGCCGTACTGACTCAACAGATCGCCGGAGAAGAAAGAGTCTTTGCCTACGCCAGTCGCCGCCTGTTAAAAGCGGAGGAGAATAATTCTGCAACGGAGAAGGAGTGCTTGGCAATAGTCTGGGCGATCAGGAAACTACGCTGCTACCTCGAGGGGTATCACTTCGATGTCATCACGGATTATTTAGCGTTGAAATGGCTCAACACCATCAACAACCCGACAGGCCGTATCGCGCGCTGGGCGCTGGAGCTCCAGCAATATCGCTTCGACATCCACTACAGACGCGGAAGTCAAAACGTCGTAGCTGACGCACTGTCATGCCAACCTATAGACGCGTTGCAACGAGTCCACGAGGCTGCACCCGCGTGCTCTTGGCTGCGCCGCCTGCTGAAACGGATCCAGGAACAACCGGAGAGGAGTTCAGAGTTCATCATCGAGAGTGGACAGGTCTACAGGCGATCAGGCAATCGCCCGGAAGAAGAAGACCCCATACAATGGAAGCTCTGTGTAGACAGCGACCAACGCCAAAGAGTACTCCAGGAGTGTCATGATCACCCCACGGCAGGGCACCTCGGGATTCGGAAAACAGCGACCCGCGTGACACAACGGTACTACTGGCCAGGACTCTACAGGGACTTGACCAAGTATGTCCAACGTTGTGAGAAGTGCCAAAAGTTCAAGGTGAGCCAGAAGAAACCCGCCGGATACATGCACACCTGGCAAGCTAAGGGCCCCTTCGATATCTTGTGTGCGGACTTCGTAGGACCCCTCCCCCGGTCAAAACACGGCAATAAAATGCTGCTCGTGTTCTTTGATGCCTTCAGCAAATGGGTGGAACTGGTGCCCATACGCAAAGCCACCCCAGCCCAACTGGAGAAGGCCTTCAGGGAGCATATCTTGAGCCGGTTCGGGACGCCTCGAAAGTTCGTATGCGACAACGGGACTCAGTTCACCAGTCGATCCTTCAGAAACTTCTGCAAGTTAGCCGGGATGGAGCTCGAGTACACTGCCCCCTATACTCCGCAACAAAACCCCACTTAACGGGCGAACCGCACCATAAAAACTATGATCGCCCAGTACATTGAAGGAGACCAGCGCACATGGGACGTTCTTCTGCCGGAGCTGAACCTAGCTATCAACACGAGTACTTCTGACACCACGGGGTTCAGCCCCGCTTTCTTGGTGTTGGGCCGGGAACCACGACTCCCAGGGGCACTCTACGACGAAGTCACCACGGGACCAGGAGAGGAGACTGAAGCAGCCAACAACAAAGCAACACGACTCAAGGAAATCTTCAAGGTGGTCCAGGAAAACACACAACGAGCAACGCAAGCACAGCAGAAGACCTACAACCTTAGAAGACGCCAATGGCGACCCCACATCGGAGAGTTGGTCTTATTAAAGCAGCATCACTTGTCCAGGGCGATGGATAATTTCGCCGCCAAGCTCGCTCCCAAGTACGAGGGTCCGTATGCCGTAACCAAATTTCTCTCTCCCAACAAAGTTCGCCTTCAACACCGCCACGGAAGACAACGGAAGACGGCCAGCCTGGCTGACCTCAAGGCTTATTATGCCGGGGATCCCGACGACCGCCAACCTGCGGCCAACGAGGATGACGCCAGTCCGACGGCGCTACCGATACCCGGATAGACGCAAATTCGCAAAGGCCACTTATGGCGGCTCGCCGTCATAACGTCCTTGCCCCCGCAAGGGGATATAAAACAACATTGTTCGACGCCGTAAGCTACGTTTAGATCCCCCTTCGGGATTAGACTTAAGATAGTTCCCCCAATGTAAATTGCACCATCAGGCAGGCTAGGTAAACGTAGGAAAGGTCATAGGCAGGTATTTATCTTTTGAGGGTTCCCCCATCCACAGATTGGCAATGATGAAACGAGTACGCAACAACGGCGTCCCGCCTCCGAGGGCCGAGGGGCAACGAGAAGGCCACTCCGGAGGAATAACGCCCACACGCACTTCAGCTACGACGACCGCATCACTACTCGCCCTACCACCGATCGCGTCTTCACCGACTACACCACCATTAACAACGCCATCGTCAATAACGCCGCCACAGAGCACGTCAGCATCCCTACGGACCGCCACGAACGCAAGACTTCTCGCCGACACCAGGGACCGCAGCCCCGATTCCAGAACGGGACCCCACACTCCGTACGTTCTTCCGGGAGAGATAAGAATGCCATGGGTGGAGTACGACCATCCGTCGACGTCACAAGCGGCACTGAGGCGGATGTGTAACGCCATACCAAGCCGGCCGCCGGTAGTCCAGCTCGCACCACCAGGAGCCAAAACGGCCTCCGGCCGAAAATCGCCGCCGCCCAAAGTAGATGCTCGGCGATATAGCCAGCTACATTTCGGGCAGATACAGGAAGGGTCGAGCGGCGACGAGGGCTTTGACGACGTACGTCCCCTGTGCGCCGATTCACGCTGGGACCAAAACACCACGGAAGGCACGGAAGAGAGTGAGGAGGAACTCTACTAGAGATGGATCTCTAGCTACCTTTATTCTAGGTCTCAAAGAGTACTTTTTAAAAATTCCCTGACCTCACCAGTTATGGTGACTTCTGGTGTACCACAGGGCAGCATTCTAGGCTCCTTACTCTATATAAATGACCAGCCTTCTGTATTAATATACTCTCGACTACTAATGTATGCGGATGATCTTAAGCTCTGTGTCCAGTATAAGGACATTTCATTTCAATCCAGGTTGCAATCCCATCTCGATAGATTTCAGTCTTGGTATTGTGCAAATTTATTAAACCATAATGCTTCACAATGTAAAGTAATGACTTTTCATCGCTCCAGCGCCTTTCTGGTTCCTTACATCCTTTGTGGTGGTTCTCTTGAGAGAATTACCCGGGTTGATGATCTTGGTGTTCTATTAGACCCCAAGTTAAAGTTTTCAGAACACATTTCTACCATCGTAGATAGCGCTGATCTGCATGTCTACCACATTATATCTACTACTACCCCCCTTCCTAGTCTTAAATATACTGATACTCTCATATCTTTCTCGCAATTAGAAATTACTTATTTTTTTTAGTTAGATTAGTTCTACTTTCCTCGAACAGTTGTCTAACACCTAACTTTCCTGCATGTCCGCGATCGGTTTGGGTAACGAGTCGCGCGTTATGCTGCAGCGCCCCTCGGTCGGTTGGACGAGAGGTGGGCTGCGTTCTTGCCTGGGATCCACGCGTAACAGCCATCGGCTAGTGTTGATTGGGCCACTGATGGTGCACTCATTGCATGCCAACGTCCTAAAGAAAAAAAATATAAAAATTTACTAGCGAGTTCTTACAAACATCTTTTTAGTATGAGTCTAACTGTTATGCGCGAGAAAGAGGAGTCAGTAACTGTCGCGTGTGTGTTTTTAAAATTTCAGTGGTTACTTTAAATAAGATTCGTAGGCAGTGCTGTAGCCATTCAGTCTGTCCAGGGCCCGATCCTAATACAGTACGTATGTATTTAAGGATCTAGAGATGATCAAGGGCGCGCCGATAGGGTATTTCGCGCCTCGAGATACGAGAACATGCCGTACGTTCGCCCTTAAAATCCAAGAGAAGGAAAGAAATACTATTAAAGTAGGAACCCGGTTTGTGGGTGCCACACCGACCATGTAGAGCATTTGTCAGCTGGTTCTGTAAGGGAATAAGAGGAAGTTTCTACGGGGGGAAGCATTTTTATAGAACGGAGAGGGACCCACAGACCCGTCCAGCCAAACATGATGCTATGGACAGTCTCCCAAGGATGTGGTGCAGAAATGCAGGAGAAGCTGGATAATGCGTGTATTTTTTACTACCAGAAAGACCGCCCCGTCTGTGGTATATTTATCTAATGGGGTGTTCTGCCTGAGGGCGGATTTCACCGTTGTCCTGCTGCTGATGGGTCCTGTGATGCGGTGCACAAGTGTGTTCGGGCTGTTTGGTCGCACTTCGGTTGTTACGCTCGTTTTTCGCTTATATTTTTCGACTCCGAGCCAAGCTTTTGCCGGCATGCACCAACATTTTTTTCTGCCGACAGCCTCTATTAGACTTATGGCAGAGCAATCAGCTATCTGTCACTTCCTCAGGCTGTGTTGTCTGCTGGTTTCTGTCTCATTGACTATCTTTTCTCCATGAAACAGAGGCATATTTGGGAATTTAAGAGTTCAAGAAACATTTAATATTGTATGAACAGTTGGGCGTCAAGATAAATAGTTTTCGTAGGATATAACATAATTTGAATTTTTCTGATAGACTTGGAGATTTAAACAATTTAAAGGAATTATTGCTTTATGTTTATAGTTTTATTTAAATTTTTTCAAAAGTATTCCTTTTTTTACAACACAACTTTACCATTCTAAAAAGCTGATAGGTGGAGCTATAAATCAAGCCGAAACTTGTTGTAGCTTTAGCTTACCGTAGGGAAATTTCTTAAACGACGAAATTCAAACTTGATAGTTTTTTTTAACTCAGGAAATTTTTGTTTTAAGATAAGTACATTAATTACACTAGTCGACACGACTTTTCCGCTATCTCCAAAAATGACTTTTTCTGATAGATTTGGATGCTTAAACATTTTTAAAGAATGTTTTTTTTTTTCCATGGAGTAGTTATTTTTTAAGAGTTTTTAATAAGTCTGGAACAACGACTCAGATACGTTGTAGCTACAACTTAACGTCTAGAAGATATTAAGCTTCCAAATTGAAATTTCTTAATTTTTTCGGTATTTTTACCCGAAATTTTGACTTTGAAAAAAAATTAAAATATAAAATTAAACCGCATATGCCGAATTTCGCAGATAAATTCCGTTAGCCGACGTATAACCGTTTTTTTTTCCTACAAAAATACCAAAAATCTCTGTTTGTAACAGTTTTTAACGGTAAAATGGCATTTGGAATAGTGCCAAACGGCATTTGTAGTTTTGGTCAAACGGTTATAACTTAGCCGTTTATTTTTATATTTTTAAAAGCGATACCTTAAACGACGCCTAATTCGAGATTCGAAAATAAAAACTATCTAAGTGTTGTGCGAGATGAAGTGCATGGGAAATTGATAATTTAAAATTGCAAGCTGTTATTGTTTTATCAATTTTGGGGCTAGAATTTCCTCTTTAACTGGAAAATGATCCCCAGTTAGGGTGCCCACTGCTTAGAAAAACGATTGTTTGTAGGGGGCGGATCACCAGGTATTCACAATCCCAAGCCAATCAAATCATACCAGCGACCTATGGGTTCCACTCCACTCACTTCAGTTTATTTGCAGCCAATAGATATGTAGTAACTAATGTTATAACTAATGTTTTGAGTAATATGTAGTAACTAATGTTCACAACATTATGTATATGTATTCGAAGTCGAAGGTATGTATTCCGAACAAGACGGCGAACGATCGTAACGGGGGTGGGAGCGTGACTGGAAACCCAGCTCAAGCTAGTGGCCGCACGAGCGCCGGGCGGCTCTCCCAAGAGCCGTGTGCAAGAGCGCGCGAGAGTGAGTCGGGCGCGGAGCGCTCTCCACAGTGCGCTGCAGTTTGAGGCTGCCCTGAACAACGATGTTAAAGTTGGCTGGTTGATATATTGAGTAAATTTTATTTTTATTTTCTTTACAAAAATTGAAGTCTCCAAATCAAAAGCCATTTTGGGTCACAACTAGCTCCAACACTCAAACGGAATAAATCAATCATATTTAGATCTAGTCCTGGGGAGCTTGTTCTTCGGTTACTAGGTCCTTCACTGCTGTCTGACCATTGTCCGTTGTTTAGCTTCACATCGAAAGTCAACGATAAACGCCTATCCATAACGCCTATCTAAAACCAAAAATTCTACCAAAGACATTATTCTTCGACATTTCCTGAGTTTTTAAAAGTTTTACATATTTCTGTCTTGTAATTTCTGAGTAGCATTCTGTATTCCTCGTTGACGATCACTTCGTTCTCTTGTTTAGCGAGCTTGCAGAATTTACTGGCTTAGTCCTCTTTTTTGTTCTATAGGTTGGACATGTTGCATGGTAGGCTGGGATAGAGTTTTTAAGGACTCATCCATTGCCTCCGCTTCCTCCGCGAAGAAACCGTCTTTTTGATTCTTTCCCAGTTTTTGGAGCAGAAGCAGGCAGTAGCTATTAAGACAATTAAATTATCTAAGCTAAATACACTTCTTTCCTACTGTCACGCTCTCAGTGCATACTTACCCACCCACTCATGCTCGCCGTGCGTACTGCTTATATGGCAGTGCGTCGATTAACTTGAACTCACTCTTTACAAGTTCATCGTCGAACGCAGCACCGCGTATCAGTATATAGGCCGTCAAATTGTCTAATCGCGTTACAAAAGTTCTTGAGTTCATACCTGTATATTTTGTTAACCACTAAAAACACGAAGTGTACGATCACGGAATTTATTGTGGAAAATAAACCATCGAACCATCGCTACCTTCGGAGCATATTCCTGTTTGCACTTGAACTGAATGTACCGATGATGTGAGAAGTATGGTCTTTCGAAGGCTCTCCACTCAGATACCATGATACCAGACATGAGCGGCTGCATTCAACTGCACTGGAAGGGTTGACTACTATCGCCAGGTCACCGTCCTCTTCTTACTGAGAGTCTTCTATCACCAGACCCTGGGCGACCGCCACAATTATATCCTGACCGCCGTCCCTCTCCACCTTGACTGCCAGCAGGGCGTGTTTGTGTCCGTATCTGGCACTTCTTGAGGCGAAGGTACACACTGCCTATGTCCCCTCTGCCTCTTCATTGACCTGGAGGATCTGACCCCACTTGTTGTGTAATGGGCTACCATCATGTAGTACTTTCCAGTTTGTTGTCAAGATGTTTTGGTTCTACCGTTGAAGGAGCTTCAGCACACGGTCCTCTTGGATGGCGATGGGGAAGAGTACCTTCGCATTTGGTATGGACTGGACTAGCTCCCTATCCACCACCTCCAGCTTGGCTCCCTCCCACATTACTATCGTTTTCATTACGTATTTCGATGAGAGCTACGGTTACCTCAGCATTTATCTGTTAAACTACTTTTGGTGAAGGTTCCGCACTCTTAGGCACACGTTGCCGCCTGCTCGCCGGAGTGACGACAGTAATTGTCCAGTGCTACCTCTTGGCAGCTACAAACTCTTGGTAGCGTGCTTGCCCGTCCATGCCTTCATTTATATGAACTGTTTTTGCTTCAAAATGTAAAGTAATAGCTTTTCATCGCTCCAGCGCCTTTCTGGTTCCTTACACCCTTTGTGATGATTCTCTTGAGAGAATTACCCGGGTTGATGATTTTGGTGTTCCATTAGATACCAAGTTAAAGTTTTCAGAACACATTTCTACCATGGTGAATAAGGCCATGGGCATGCTTGGGTTTATAAAGACACTCTACACCTTTCTGGAATACAGCTCTTGTGTATGGTGCCTTCAGAACAACGTACATCGTGACCGAATAGAATCAGTTCAGAAAAACTTTTTACTTTTTGCTCTACGCGGCCTCGGTCTTACTCTAATAGATTGCTCTTAATAAACCTTCCAATCTTAGCTTATCGTAGGAAAATGCTTGGTGTGATTTTTGTGCACAGCTTGATCAAGAGTGGCGTAGATAGCCCTGACCTATTGAGCCGCATAAACTTCACGATTCCTATTAGAAGCAATAGAAACTATATACCGCTGTTTCTTCCGCTTTGTAGATCGAATTATTTCTTGCATGAACCGTTTAGGGTCCTATGCTCAGATTATAGTTCCCTCCACCATATTATATCTACCACTAACTCCCTTCCTAGTCTTAAATTACTGATACTCTTAAATCTTTCCCGTAATTAGTAATTACTTTTCTTCTTTAGTTAGATTAGTTCTACTTTTCCCCGAACACTAGTCTAACACCTATCTTTCCTGCATGTCCGCGATCGGTTCGGTTTACGAGTCGCGTGTTATGCGGCAGCGCCCCTCGGTCCGTTGGGCGGAAGGTGGGCTGCTTTCTTGCCTGGGATCCGCGCGATTGGAGATTTGGCCAGCTCTCCTCGATTTCTATCTGTTTCTAATTTTTGCGAGCTCTGCTAATGAATGGGAACTGTTGTTGCAAAGTTTTTAACTTTTGCTTGTAGATGAGTACTCTGGTATGCTGTTGTGTGATCGATGGTTGGGACTTTCGTGTTTTAATATAACGCGCAAATAGATTTCTTCCAGGGTCCCAAGCATTGCAATTTTGATCAAACCAATCACAAGCCACTTATATACATTTTTCCACAGAAAGCATTGAAGGCATCACCACGACTACTGCGACAGTTTGACTTCATTTCCCAATTTTCGAAGGAATTCGTTGACACGCCTGGTAAGGAAAACACAGTGGCCGGCGCCCAACATCGAACAAATTTGATGCGCTAGTATGATCCATTTTATACCGATATGTCATTAATATCCATAATCATGGATGATACTGTAATACTAGGTTGGGATTTATTTATTATTGGCCTTCAACCGCATATGAATTTACATTGTTACATATTCATACATACATACATATATACTTTTCTGTTAATTCTTGCACTTGCTTTCCCTGCTAAACATGTTCTCAAACCTGGCTTTTCTCTTCGTTATCAATGCTCTGCGTTATTTATGTTTGCCGAGCCAAGTGAAGCTGCGCTCAGCGATCGGAGCGGCAATGCTAGCAATGAGAGGTGCAAGCAAGCGCCACTCGCCGCTTAGACATCATTAAAGAAACATTCGCAATTTTATTTCTGCGCCGCGTTTTATTTAATCGACATAATTATTCGATCCGATCGGGGATAAAAATTATTATCCCCACAAATATAATAAATCATTCAATTAAATAGGTATACATTTGTGTACATATGTACATATAGTACGTACTGTATAAAATTTGTGTTTATACAATTATATTCAACTTATATAACAAGTTTATATATAACAATATATAAATTTCTTTTTTTTCGCAGTCGCCCAAAATGACTTTTTCTGATAGATTTGGAGATTTAAAATTTGTTTAAGAATAAATTAAGAATTTTTACAGGATTCGTTTTTTTAAAGAATTTTTTACAAATTTGTTTTTTTCTTTTTCATAGGTAGTGCTTCTATTTTTTACATAACTTAAGTTTTCTACAACTGGTTGTATTGAACTTTACAGTTAAAAAAAGCTGACAAATGCAGATATAAGTCCGACTAGCTGCAACTTAACGTCTGGAAGATATTAAGCTTTCAAAATCAAATTTCATAATTATTTTCGGTATTTTTTGTTGGAATTTTGACATTGAAAACTCCGGAAGAGTCGAAAAAAATATTTTATTGCTAACATTCAATACAACTAGTTGTAGGACACTAAAGTTATGTGAAAAATAAACGCACTACGTCTGAAGATATTAAGCTTTCAAATTCAAAATTCAAAATTTTTTCCGGTATTTTTTCTTGGAATTTTGTCATTGAAAACTCCGGAAAAGTCGAAAAAAAATATTTTATTGCTAACATTCAAGACAACTAGTTGTAGGAAACTAAAGTTATGTGAAAAATAGACGCACTACGTCTGAAAAAATACCAAATTTTTTAAAAATTCTTAAAAAAAACTTAACCTGAAAAAAAACATTCTTTAAAAACTTTTAAACATCCAAATCTATCAGGAAAAGTAATTTTGGGCGACAGCGGGAAAGTCGTGTCGACTAGTGTATTTATTCCAATATGAGTCATGTATGACATATATTATATATATCAGTATATCAGCTCATTATATTAGTATACTCTATATTAAAAAAAAATTAGCATATAAAGCATGTGCAAAATAATAGTAATTCTGATATCGTATGGTAAACTACTTCAAAAAAGTTCGACTCTAAAAATTTTAAAGTAAAGGGAGATGTGAGCTCAGTAATCAAAATACTGAAACGAACACAAAATTTGACTTATAGCAACCATCAATACTATTGCACACACGCAAAGTACGTGAGAATTTATGTGCACATACACACTAAAATAAGCTGAAACAAGACAAAAATAAAAACAGAAACAAGTAGAAATTTAAACCTGCAGATAAGGAAAAAGCAAGCAATCAAGCGTCGTTCGGCTCGCGCAACGTCAAGAGCCGAAAATGAAAACGAAAGTGCTTGTACCGCGTTTATCCGATCAAGGACAAGAAGCGATGTCAGGCTCGAAGTTGTGCTGACTGTACAATCTCAACTTCTGATAATGACACCGGCAACACCTTTGGGTGACCATGTAAAAGACCACTTTGCCAAAATGCACTTGGCGCACTACAATTTTCATCGGCCAAGCACCGTGTCGTTGTTACTGTAGGAGATGTGTACCCAAAGATTATTCTACCGAGAGTGATCCAATGCACTGAAGGCTTCCAGGTAGCATAAAATACGATGTTTGGGTGGACCTTCAGAAACCATGCAGACCATGCAGAAAAGCATAACTAGGCGACACGTGATCTATCCCTGGGCCCCCCTTTTTGTTAAAACTGGGGGCTTGTTAAATCGGGTACCATGCGCCCACCAACATACCAACCCACCAACATTTAACACAAAAGCTCAAGGCAATGTTGCTGAAATGGGGCTTGCCAGTACGAAGATGTTTAGAGTTTAGCTTTTAATGTAGTTATATAGTTATACGAGTAAACTGAATAGAGCCACAATAAACTGAACAGAGCCACACGCACGCGTTTTTTTTTTTTTTGAACAAAACTACATATACAACTGGAGTTTTGAGATTACTGGCAGGAACACCCACCACGAACATTTAGATTCCTCCAAAATTAGAAATTGAAAAGAATGACTTATAGGCTTTTTACACTTGGGGCGTTACCTATCGATATCGGAGAAGACGCAGAGAAGCAGGTTTGCCGTTTACACTACAGCAGTTTTGCTTCTTTGCGTCTTGGGAAGAGGAAGAAAAATTTGTAAACAAAACAAACTATGTCTAAAAATAAACAAAATATGTCTGAAGAAGAGCTGATTCTTTTATCTGCGGTGGCCCAAAATGAAGTAAATCTGCTGAAGTGTATGGAAGTATCTGGGCTATCCTCAGAAAAGCTGCAGTTCGTTTTGCAACTGCAACGTCCTCCTCGCGTTTGGACCCTTGTTAGTAAAGTGCAGATAATTTTCTATTTTCAATTAAATAATGTATTTTATGTATATGCAATAGCCACGATATGGTTCATTTTGGGAGGAAGAATTTGTGGGGAACTCCGATGCCTTCTTTAAGGAGAATTTCCACATGGAAAGGAGTACTTCAACATTCTCGTTGGACTGTTGCCCAATCTCAAATAGAAAGACACTACTTTTAGACTGACAATCCCTCTGGGAAAGAGAATAGCCATAGCCCTTTATTGCTTAGGATCGTCTGCGGAATATCGCACGGGAGTCTATTTGTGTGTGTCAAGGGCTTTTGTCTGCCTCATATTACTGCAGTTTTCTCGCGAGGTAGTTGCTCAACTCGCTAACAAGCATCGGCAAGCAGACTTTCTTACCCTGAGGAGATCACGAAAACAGTGAAAGGATTCAAAGACATGGGATTTGCAGCAAACAATTTGAAATTAACTATATTATTGAAATGCTTTTTTTAATAATAAAATTAGTTTAAACAATTTGTTCTAAGCATTAAATGTATTTTTGCCCCCTTTTTACTCAGTTACAAATTTTACGCGGCAAAATTTCAATTTGAATCTGCTGTTTTTTGTTGTTATTAGTGGTGATAGTTTCGCTGATAAGGCACAAAAGTACGAAAATTGCTGTTATGCGCACAGAAATACTACAGAAATACCAAAACGAAGTTGCGTCGGAAAACGTAAAAAGAAACTGCGTTTCTGAGAAGAAGCAAAGAATCAAGACGCAGCCTTAGTGTAAACGGCACCTTATTTGAACAAAAATTTAAAAAAATTGAGTTCCAATAACAATTTTCCTTTATTTAAAGTAATATTTAAAATTTGGTTTTTAAAACAAGCGAAAAAAAATTTTCTCCAACTACGTTTCTCTCCATTTCTACATAAAGATATAGAAAAAACCGAAAAACGTTTGTTTTTTACTTGTCGATAAGTGACTTTTTACTAATGGTATTTGTAAAGTTGTACGTTTCCGAGAGTACGGATACATGCTACAAATGTTATTTTACCAGAAATAAAAATGTATAAAGTGCAGGGGTGCCACAGAAATCACACTCGGTTGAATTTCTCTTCGATTCCGTTCGACGGTTCCATACACCGATTTTTAATATAAAGGTTATTCAATTGATGATTAACACACTTCAAAATATTTAAATATTATACATGTCGTGTTAATAAAATAGGCATTCTATCTATGCCGCAGCACGAATTTTTACGGAACCTTGAGTGGATTATTCTAAAGGATCTGTTGTAGTAATCTGAATCGGCTTTTTATAACTCCAAAAGATTTGATTAGACCCTGCCCTTGGACTTCTATAAAGCGTAAGCAGAACCGTCCACAGTAAGGAACGGTAAAAAGCAGAAAGGATAACCCCAGTCCCTAAGGAGATCGTAATCTATAGGAACCAATGAGCCAAAGTGAATCAAATCTGAAGGCAACATTGGAATAAAAACATGAGTTTTTACCACATACCCGTACAGCAATGAAAAAAGCTACATGAAATGTTGCACAACACAGAGCGGTAGTACACCTGTGGCGGCAGCGTTCGTTACTCAGTAGCGTATTGTCGGTATCAAAAAAAAAAAATGGATAAAATATTATAATATTGATAGAGAGGGTGCGTTTTGCTTCATTAGACTGTCGCACGGAGACTTCCATGTCGGATTAACTGCGCTTCGCAACTCAACAAGTGGTAACAAGAGTCCCGTATAAGAGCGTTACGAGTGGTTCGGTGACGTTCATCGATCACTTTAGTGCCAAAAACAGCTACGAAAGAGACGCAAAAGCATACTCCCAAAACGTTCTATGCGCTGTTTTAACATCGAAAGTGACCCTGTGGAAAATATGCTTTGCCTAAACATACCTTCGTTTTAACTCAGTGCATAGGATAATCAAATTAGCATAGACCCGCCTATGAAGGCGGTATCGGATGACACTGAATACACCGTTGATAAGCCGATAATATTGCTAGGTAAGGGTCTCGGAAGAAACTAAAAACCACGCAGATGGATCGGAAGATCATTAAACTCGCAACTGCGATATGAAACGCACGCAGACTCGTCTAAGAATTTTATACGACGCGCACGCGTCTTCGCCAAAACCCTTCAAAGTCCAACCTCCATCAGACAACTATATGGTACACCCAGCACAACCAACCAATTCAATACAATTGAAATAAATTTTAAACTTTGAATATAAGTAGTATTCCCCGGCGTTATTTTTTAATTTTTTTCTTTAAAGCTGAGTATCCAGCACTGCGGAAACTAAAAATTACTGCCAAACTTCATATAAAAAAAACTAGGCCAGTAATTTTTCGTTTGTGTTTTCCTGGCCTCAGTATCCAGCAACGTAAACGAAATCTACGAATTCTTGTCGATAGTATCGATATCCACACGAATGTGGACTGTAAGAACAGCTGATATGGGCGCCAGGAAAATATATGTTGAGAGCAGCCGCAAGCTTCTGCAGCTCACTGTGGCGCGCTCGCTCTCTCACGCTCTTGCACACGGCACTCGGGGGAGCCGGCGCTCTGGCGGCTCCCACTAGCTTGAGCGGGAGTTTTCAGTCGCGCTTCCACCCCCGTTTACAACGATTTCGGTTATATACATATACCCACATAAATCTACTCGAACTGGAGAATAAGCTGGAATTGATAAATAGTGAAGGAAAACGAAGCGTTGTGTTTATCTGGTGATCCGACCCCTACAATCATTGGTCCTTCGAGCCGGATCTTCCCCAACACGGAGAAGCGCACCTCAGCAAGCATAGGCGGATCGCTATATTAAGATAAGTACCACTTTGCCAAAATGCACTTGGCGCACTACAATTTTCATCGGCCAAACACCGTGTCGTTGTTACTATAGGAGATGTGTACCCAAAGATTATTCTACCGGGAGTGATCCAATGCACTGAAGGCTTCCAGGTAGCACAAAATACGATGTTTGGGTGGACCTTCAGAAACCATGCAGACCATGCAGAAAAGCATAACTAGGCGACACGTGATCTATCCCTGGGCCCCCCTTTTTGTTAAAACTGGGGGCTTGTTAAATCGGGTACCATGCGCCCACCAACATACCAACCCACCAACATTTAACACAAAAGCTCAAGGCAATGTTGCTGAAATGGGGCTTGCCAGTACGAAGATGTTTAGAGTTTAGCTTTTAATGTAGTTATATAGTTATACGAGTAAACTGAATAGAGCCACAATAAACTGAACAGAGCCACACGCACGCGTTTTTTTTTTTTTTGAACAAAACTACATATACAACTGGAGTTTTGAGATTACTGGCAGGAACACCCACCACGAACATTTAGATTCCTCCAAAATTAGAAATTGAAAAGAATGACTTATAGGCTTTTTACACTTGGGGCGTTACCTATCGATATCGGAGAAGACGCAGAGAAGCAGGTTTGCCGTTTACACTACAGCAGTTTTGCTTCTTTGCGTCTTGGGAAGAGGAAGAAAAATTTGTAAACAAAACAAACTATGTCTAAAAATAAACAAAATATGTCTGAAGAAGAGCTGATTCTTTTATCTGCGGTGGCCCAAAATGAAGTAAATCTGCTGAAGTGTATGGAAGTATCTGGGCTATCCTCAGAAAAGCTGCAGTTCGTTTTGCAACTGCAACGTCCTCCTCGCGTTTGGACCCTTGTTAGTAAAGTGCAGATAATTTTCTATTTTCAATTAAATAATGTATTTTATGTATATGCAATAGCCACGATATGGTTCGTTTTGGGAGGAAGATTTTGTGGGGAACTCCGATGCCTTCTTTAAGGAGAATTTCCACATGGAAAGGAGTACTTCAACATTCTCGTTGGACTGTTGCCCAATCTCAAATAGAAAGACACTACTTTTAGACTGACAATCCCTCTGGGAAAGAGAATAGCCATAGCCCTTTATTGCTTAGGATCGTCTGCGGAATATCGCACGGGAGTCTATTTGTGTGTGTCAAGGGCTTTTGTCTGCCTCATATTACTGCAGTTTTCTCGCGAGGTAGTTGCTCAACTCGCTAACAAGCATCGGCAAGCAGACTTTCTTACCCTGAGGAGATCACGAAAACAGTGAAAGGATTCAAAGACATGGGATTTGCAGCAAACAATTTGAAATTAACTATATTATTGAAATGCTTTTTTTAATAATAAAATTAGTTTAAACAATTTGTTCTAAGCATTAAATGTATTTTTGCCCCCTTTTTACTCAGTTACAAATTTTACGCGGCAAAATTTCAATTTGAATCTGCTGTTTTTTGTTGTTATTAGTGGTGATAGTTTCGCTGATAAGGCACAAAAGTACGAAAATTGCTGTTATGCGCACAGAAATACTACAGAAATACCAAAACGAAGTTGCGTCGGAAAACGTAAAAAGAAACTGCGTTTCTGAGAAGAAGCAAAGAATCAAGACGCAGCCTTAGTGTAAACGGCACCTTATTTGAACAAAAATTTAAAAAATTGAGTTCCAATAACAATTTTCCTTTATTTAAAGTAATATTTAAAATTTGGTTTTTAAAACAAGCGAAAAAAAATTTTCTCCAACTACGTTTCTCTCCATTTCTACATAAAGATATAGAAAAAACCGAAAAACGTTTGTTTTTTACTTGTCGATAAGTGACTTTTTACAAATGGTATTTGTAAAGTTGTACGTTTCCGAGAGTACGGATACATGCTACAAATGTTATTTTAACAGAAATAAAAATGTATAAAGTGCAGGGGTGCCACAGAAATCACACTCGGTTGAATTTCTCTTCAATTCCGTTCGACGGTTCCATACACCGATTTTTAATATAAAGGTTATTCAATTGATGATTAACACACTTCAAAATATTTAAATATTATATATGTCGTGTTAATAAAATAGGCATTCTATCTATGCCGCAGCACGAATTTTTACGGAACCTTGAGTGGATTATTCTAAAGGATCTGTTGTAGTAATCTGAATCGGCTTTTTATAACTCCAAAAGATTTGATTAGACCCTGCCCTTGGACTTCTATAAAGCGTAAGCAGAACCGTCCACAGTAAGGAACGGTAAAAAGCAGAAAGGATAACCCCAGTCCCTAAGGAGATCGTAATCTATAGGAACCAATGAGCCAAGGTGAATCAAATCTGAAGGCAACATTGGAATAAAAACATGAGTTTTTACCACATACCCGTACAGCAATGAAAAATAAATGAAAAATAAATAAATAAATGAAGACCAAGTCAAAGAAGAACAAAGTATAAATACCATACAGGTTTTTACAACTACCTCCTATTTAGCTCAGGGGTCATCTAATCTACCTTTTTGGATAAAGCTGCGCCAATCTGCTACATGAAATGTTGCACAACACAGAGCGGTAGTACACCTGTGGCGGCAGCGTTCGTTACTCAGTAGCGTATTGTCGGTATCAAAAAAAAAAGAATGGATAAAATATTATAATATTGATAGAGAGGGTGCGTTTTGCTTCATTAGACTGTCGCACGGAGACTTCCATGTCGGATGGTCGTTCATTGTCGGATTAACTGCGCTTCGCAACTCAACAAGTGGTAACAAGAGTCCCGTATAAGAGCGTTACGAGTGGTTCGGTGAAGTTCATCGATCACTTTAGTGCCAAAAATAGCTACGAAAGAGACGCAAAAGCATACTCCCAAAACGTTCTATGCGCTGTTTTAACATCGAAAGTGACCCTGTGGAAAATATGCTTTGCCTAAACATACCTTCGTTTTAACTCAGTGCATAGGATAATCAAATTAGCATAGGCCCGCCCATGAAGGCGGTATCGGATGACACTGAATACACCGTTGATAAGCCGATAATATTGCTAGGTAAGGGTCTCGGAAGAAACTAAAAACCACGCAGATGGATCGGAAGATCATTAAACTCGCAACTGCGATATGAAACGCACGCAGACTCGTCTAAGAATTTTATACGACGCGCACGCGTCTTCGCCAAAACCCTTCAAAGTCCAACCTCCATCAGACAACTATATGGTACACCCAGCACAACCAACCAATTCAATACAATTGAAATAAATTTTAAACTTTGAATATAAGTAGTATTCCCCGGCGTTATTTTTTAATTTTTTTCTTTAAAGCTGAGTATCCAGCACTGCGGAAACTAAAAATTACTGCCAAACTTCATATAAAAAAAACTAGGCCAGTAATTTTTCGTTTGTGTTTTCCTGGCCTCAGTATCCAGCAACGTAAACGAAATCTACGAATTCTTGTCGATAGTATCGATATCCACACGAATGTGGACTGTAAGAACAGCTGATATGGGCGCCAGGAAAATATATGTTGAGAGCAGCCGCAAGCTTCTGCAGCGCACTGTGGCGCGCTCGCTCTCTCACGCTCTTGCACACGGCACTCGGGGGAGCCGGCGCTCTGGCGGCTCCCACTAGCTTGAGCGGGAGTTTTCAGTCGCGCTTCCACCCCCGTTTACAACGATTTCGGTTATATACATATACCCACATAAATCTACTCGAACTGGAGAATAAGCTGGAATTAATAAATAGTGAAGGAAAACGAAGCGTTGTGTTTATCTGGTGATCCGACCCCTACAATCATTGGTCCTTCGAGCCGGATCTTCCCCAACACGGAGAAGCGCACCCCAGCAAGCATAGGCGGATCGCTATATTAAGATAAGTGGGATCTTGGTTTTTTCCGTCCAATGCCCATCGGCTATTCTGTCCGTTCTCCGATCTTCCGCTCTCCTAACTACGTACATGAGTACACCCACACACCAGATTAAACGGCATATTCTTGTCCGCATCTGTCCAGATCCGCATATATATTAGGTGCATATTATTGCGTCTATATATTGTAACGAAAATTCGAAGTTGGCGCCCTTAGAGCCCTGGACCAGGCTTATCAATAGTTTGAGTCCATCTCGATCGGCTGGACTTTGGACAGTGGGAAGAAAGAAAACGAAGAGAGAGAGAAGCAGGAAGAAGAGAAGAGATTGAATTAGAAAAAGAAGTTGTAACTACGTGCCTAAGAAGGTTAGGTCTTCGAATAAACTGGAAAAAGCGAAATAAACAGTGTGAAGTGTGTTTCTATCACGACGGCATCACAGCTGCTACCTCCCCTTAGCTGCCGCCTTACAAAATTTGTCCAAATCCCAACCTGTAAGGGAAATCCGCTCGGCCCGCCGTTAGCAAAAATCTTGTTACATTGGTGTCAGGTGTGGGGTTTGCGATCGGATTCCGGAAAGATCTCAAGCCATAATGCCAAGACGAGGAGGAAGACAACGTGTCCGTTCCGTGAACCCGGAGCCCGATACAGTGACCACGGCTTCATTGACGCAGATGTTGACCGACACCCAGAACCAGATGGATCTGAAGATCGAGAAGATGTTTGACTCATTCCAGCGAACGATGCTACGCGTATTGGAAACTTCCCCCCGCAATCAAACGGGGTGGGACACCCCTCACCCAGAAACACTGGCCAGACCCCCCGCATCATGGGCGAATGCAGAAAATGCAAGGGACTGTGTACCTCGAGAGTCCGCAGGCCGCTTCCACCCTGCGACCATCAAGCGGCCGAGTCTCTGCCTTTCAGCCTGGGACGCTGCCTTCGTACGACGACTTAACATCTTGGTCCGATTTCGAGCGCATTCTGGAAATGGTGGCGGAAAATCAGCAGTGGAGCGATGCTGGTGCCTGGGGATAGCCCTCAACGTACATGGTCAAGCCCAGAGGTTCTTCAGCACCCTGCCAACGAGCACAACTCGCAACTATACCCTATTGATGTCATCAATGCGAACACAGTTTGCCTTAGACTGCCAGGCAAGCTACCAACAGTTGCGCAACCGCGCGCAAAGACCCAAGGAGTCCCTCATGGATTTTGCCATAGAGTTGGAACGCCTGGGCCGTGTGGTTTTTGCCGGTACTCCAGAGAACACATATAACTCAATAATGGTACAGCAGTTCGTGGACGGCATGCGTGAAACCGCGCTGCAGTATCCCGTGCTGGCCAGCAAGCGCTCAACTCTCTCCGAAGCCCGGGATATGGCCATTAAGCTCCAGACCCTGGGGGTGCGTAACTCCGGCCGACCCATCTTTTTTGTGGCCGACCCATCTTTTTTGTGGCCGACGCCCCTAGTGGCCAAGGATCAACCGCCACACCTCGCCATCGAGGTCGGGAGGCTGCAGCACGCCCGGCGCCCAAGCCACAGGAATTCACTTCGGGAAACTAATTCAATTCAGCTCCGCGGGGCGAGAGTTGACTGCCGTACATATAGCCCCCAACCAAAACGTAGACGACCAAACTCCGCTACGGCAGCCTGCAGTGGCCGCCAACGCCGAGAAAAACGAGCAAAAACGGGAAGTAGTACTGCTGATTTCGGAACTCAACGCCCCTGTTGGACCTTCCTCGCCGGAGTCTGCGCCATCGGCATGTAAGAGCAACACCAAACTCAGGACGGATAGAGGACCAGCGTCGATCTTCAGAAAGCCGGCTCTCACACCTGAGGACAAAACGGAAGACGGCCGCCAAGTCAGGCGTGCCCACCGCGGGAGCCCCAGCAATGAACCGCCAGCTACGTACTCCATTGACACACTGTGTGACAAAAGCTTACATTGTGTGCTTCTCTTTCAGGAACGCCCGGTGCGGATGGTAGTATATACGGGTGCCTCCGTATCCCTGCTCAACAAGCGGGACGTAAGGGAAGCATTGCAAGCCACCGCTTGTCAGGTGGTGCTGCGCGGACCGACATCCCAGACCTTTGCTGCAACACAACGCGTCTCCACAACTTTTCGGATCGGCAACCGCTCGGTGCTGCAAGACTTCCTGCTTGTGGACTGTGCCCCTCCCAGTCTTCTAGGAGTCGACTTTCTCCTCCGGCATGGAGCCTCGGTGGACCTTAGCGCTCTGCTGCTCAAGTTCGCTTGGAGTACGGGGCCATTACACCTTGCAGGCTCCATGCGAGAGAACGCGCTCTATTTGACGGAGACAGCATGTACACCGCCTCGGACCGACGCACAGCTTAGCTTAAAGTGCATACCGGAGACGACGCAGCAGCAAGAGGCATCGGACCTACACTCGGGCATGGCCACGGGTAGCCCCATCGAAGACGATCCCAATAGCAGCCTGGCGGTACAAATTGTTAATTACAACGACCAAGAACGGAACTTGCCTCCACTTACTGTGTTGGGCGAGCTGGCAGCGGCAAATGAAGTGCGTGGGCAGTCGGATGCAAGGGAGGACTCCATAGAATGGAGTTCCCTGCTAAGTTACGTCGAGCCCGAAGCACGGGAGCCGCTCAAGAAGATGCTCCATCGTTATCGCAAGGCCTTTGCCAGAAACGAAAACGAAACGGGCAGAACCAACATAACGCACCATTTCATAGCCACCACGACGGTTGGCGCTAGCGAAGAAGGAAGAAGTGCAACGCCTGTTAGCGGAGATGCGCGCAAACGGAGTGGTACGCCCCTCCAACAGCCCCTGGGCCTCGCCGGTTGTGTTAGTCCAAAAGAAGGACGGATCGACCAGGTTCTGTGTGGACTATCGGCAGCTCAATGACGTCAAGGTTAAGGACTCATACCCCTTGCCGAGACCAGAGGATGTGCTGGCTACCCTTCACGGTTCCAATTGGTTCTCTACCATGGATTTGCAGAGCGGCTACTGGCAGGTGGAGATGGACGAGCTCTCTAGGCCCAAGACTGCTTTCGCCTGTGGGTCTGGATTGTTCGAGATTAACGTAATGCCATTCGGGTTGACTAACGCCTCGGCAACGTTCGAGAGGCTTATGGACGGGTTGTTCGCTGGCCCAACCTGGAGGTCAACGCTGGTATATTTATCGCTAATATCAGCAGGATTACGACTGAGTCCGAAGAAGTGCCACTTTTTCCAAAGCGAGGTAAATTTTCTGGGACACGTCGTGGGTAGTCAAGGCTTGCGGACTTGCCCGTCGAAGATAGCTAAGGTCACTGATTGGCCCCGACCTCAGAGCCAAAAGGACGTACGCTCATTCATCGGTCTCTGCTCATACTACCGTAAATTCATCGCTAAACCGCTCCACGAGTTGACAGAGGCTCGTCGTGCCTTCGCTTGGACTACGGAAACGGGACGGTCTTTCGACACGCTGAAGATAAAGTTGACGACAGCCCCGATTCTAGCCCTTCCCAAGCCAAGCGACCTTTTCGTGTTGGACACCGACGCTTCGGACCATGGAGTGGGCGCCGTGCTAAGTCAGATCCAGAACGGTCAAGAAGTAGTCATCGAATATTATAGCAAGACTTTCAGCCCGGCAGAACGCAATTATTGCGTAACCCGAAGAGAACTACTGGCGGTAGTTCGGTCCACCAAACACTTTCACCATTATTTGTACGGCCGGAAATTTGTTGTACGGACGGATCATGCCTCGCTTAAGTGGCCTCTCACTTTCCGGGAGCCGGAAGGCCAAGTCGCAAGGTGGATCGAGAGGCTGCAGCAGTACGATATGGATATTCAGCATCGCCCTGGGAAACGCCACGGTAATGTGGACGGGCTATCTCGCCGACCCTGCAACAATTGTCGCGTATGCGAGAAAGCGGAAGAGAAGGCTGGCCGTGTACTTTGCTTAGGAGTAGTACCAGAGCCTTTGGACGAGCACCAGAAGAAAGATCCTGACCTAGCAGTGGTCTACGAATGGGTTGCGCGAGGAGAGAGAGGCCACCGAAGAGTACAATTTTGCGTGAGAGCCCCGACGTGAAAGCTTACTGGCATCTATTTTCTCGTTTGCAGTTGGGAAATCGAGTGCTAACGGTCACCACCCGCGATGCCGGCCAGCTGCCTGTCATTCCATCTGCAGTGCGGCCGGAAATACTACAGAGCGTCCATCAGTCACCCACGGGAGGCCACTTCGGCGTGAAGAAAATTTTGTCTAAGGCCAAGCAACGTTTCTATTGGATCGGCCTTAGCGCCGATATAGCCATATTCTGTGCCCGCTGTTTGAAGTGTCAGGCACGAAGCGGACCGACCAGACGAACGGTCGGCAAGCTCCAACCCAGCACAATCGGTGCCCCGTTCGAAAGGATCGCCATCGACATACTGGGCCCTTTGCCCACCACCGCCCGGGGCAACCGCTACATAGCTGTCGTAATGTGCTACTTTACAAAGTGGCCAGAATGCTTGGAACTACCGGACCAAACGGCAGAAACTGTGGCACGCGCCTTAACGGAAGAGGTGTTTTGGCGATATGGAGTGCCCTTCGTCCTGCACTCGGACCAAGGACGGAACTTTGAGTCGGAAGTTTTCCGAGCCTGCCTACGACTGATGGATGTCGAGAAAACACGGACCACCCCGCTTCACCCTCAATCTGACGGAATGGTCGAACGTTTCAACCGCACGCTGCTCGGCTACCTGGCTAAATTCGTAGCCGGCGATCAACGGAATTGGGACGAGCGCCTGCCGTGGGCATTGTGGGCCTATCGAGCCGCCCCTCGTGAGGCCACCGGATTCTCTCCGGCGAAATTAACCTTCGGGAGGGAGATCCGCTTGCCTTGCGAGCTGCTGTATGGCCAGCCAACGCCCGTCGTGGAAACCTACCCGGCCTTCGTGGATAAGCTTAAATCTCACCTGCAAGATACGCATCGTACTGCGAGGGAGCACCTGAAGGCCGCAGCAGAACAGCAAAAGATCCGATATGATCTTTGCTCCCATGTTGTACAATTCGAACCAGGCGATCTCGTATGGCTATACACTCCTGTCAGAAAAGTGGGACGATGCCCAAAACCCCAATCGGACTGGATAGGACCGGCCACGGTGATTCGCAGTCATTCCGACCTAGTCTACGAAATACGTCTTCCCGGAAAACGCACCACCAAGACGATACACGTCAACCGTCTCGCTGCCTACAAATTACCAGTCTCCGAATAAGTCGGCCAGGAGACTCGACTCTAAGAGGGGGGAAATGTAACGAAAATTCGAAGTTGGCGCCCTTAGAGCCCTGGACCAGGCTTATCGATAGTTTGAGTCCACCTCGATCGGCTGGACTTTGGACAGTGGGAAGAAAGAAAACGAAGAGAGAGAGAAGCAGGAAGAAGAGAAGAGATTGAATTAGAAAAAGAAGTTGTAACTACGTGCCTAAGAAGGTTAGGTCTTCGAATAAACTGGAAAAAGCGAAATAAACAGTGTGAAGTGTGTTTCTATCACGACGGCATCACAGCTGCTACCTCCCCTTAGCTGCCTCCTTACAAAATTTGTCCCAATCCCAACCTGAAAAGGAAATCCGCTCGGCCCGCCGTTAGCAAAAATCTTGTTACAATATGTATATATGCACTAATCCGCAATTACACGCACCTACATCCGTCTGTATTGAACTGCATATTCGTGTCCGCATTCGTCTATATCCGCATACATATTACCTATATATTAGCTGCAATTCTTGCATCTGCATATATATATGTATATATATAAGTCCGCACTTAAGCGCACCTACATCCGTATACATATATATATCTATTTAACTGCATATTCTTGCTCGCCTTTATCCATACCCGCATACCTAAACACATATATATAAGCCGCATATTCTTGCGTCTATACATTCTTGCGTTGTTATTCTTGTTGGCACAGCAGGTTATTGGCGCCGCTCTTGTGCATAACGGAGAGCCAAAGTGACGCGCTACCCTGTATTCTGAGGGTGTATTGTTTTCGGTGGTGGCTTGTCCAGTGACGTGCTACCCTACTTTCGGCGGGTATATTGTTTTTGATAATCATTTGCCACCGACTCCCAATATTAGGGCGTGATCGCAGTAGCATACCCAAGCCTACCGACGTGCCAACAAATTATTACTAAAGGGTTCTTGGGTCCCTTCTCCGTGTCCATCCGCCCGACACTTCCGCTTCCGTTTCTTAGTTCTCAGCGGGTGAGGTCAGAACATGCCCACTGGTGACGAGGACAGCAAGAAACTTTTGGCATTGCCCGCTCCCAGTAGTAGGACACCACACAGTTGTTCCGCCCCAGGAACACCTACCCCGGTGACTAAACCGACAAGGTTACCCGGTACGCCTAAACTGAGTACGAGTTTCGCGGCAAAGATCAAATCGGAAATCCAAAAGCCATCGTGGAAAAATCCCCGTTGACCAACGACGGCTTCGAGGCGGCATGGAATTCCCTCCAACCAGATTAATATTCTCCTCTCGCTGTCCCCAGTGGTTTCCGAATTGAGTCCTCTGAAGGAGCTCCAAGGGACGATCCACGGGGTGCTAACCGCACTGGCGCATTCGAAGGTCTCTACCGAAAACTGGGACAGTTTGTTGGTAACGATTTGCGCCTACAAGTTGCCCAAGTTGACCCGGGCCTCGTGGAAAGACTCCGTCACCACGAAGAAGGAGATGCCCCCATGAAAGGAGATGGACTACTTCCTGAGTCAGAGGTATCTGACTTTACAGGCCATCGAGGGCAACCCTTCCCATGCACCCAATTCGAAAAGCGACCCGAACCCGCCACCCTCTAGAACTAATCCGTTCCAGTCCCAAGGGAGTCCTGTTCCAGGAGGGTTCACTCGTTTGAGACAACAGTGAACCCGAAGTGGAGGACGTTGTGACGCCCAGCGCCATACGCAACGGCGCCGGCGCCACAATATAGTAAACTAAAAAGACTGAATATTGAAGTATTGTTATGAAGTATTAAATAATGAAATAAAAGACTGAACACAAAAAAAACCGGCATATGCAAAGCACGCGCCAAAACCACCAGTGGGACCAACACCAGACAGTAAACGGTCACACTAGCCAATGATCATGCCAGTGTGACCGGAGCACGATCACCAACGGCCACACTATCAGCTGGGACCCAGTAGGCGTTAGGCATGCCAGAGGCGCGCACAAGCCTAAAGCCGCCGACCAACAGCTGACTTTCGGCAATAAAAGAAGCCCCGCCGGCTCAAATCGGGGCAGTCCAACTCGGAACAGCCTGGGATTAACTTCCTAATACATTTTACGAACGGTGCTCAAAGGTAAAAGCCCTGCTTTCTCCTCTTGCCCGTTCCCTAATACATTTTCCCTGCCCTATCCTTCTCCACAGAGTGTATTCACCTCTGCACTATCTTTCTCCACAGAGAGTATTTACCTCTGCCCTATCTTTCGTCACAGAGTGTATTCCCCTCTGCACTATCTTTCTCCACAGAGAGTATTTACCTCTGCCACAATTCGTCTCCCCAGAGAGTTCACCTCTGTCAAAACACGTCTCTACAGAGAGTATTTACCTCTGCAACTAATCGTCTCTACAGAGAGTATTTACCTCTGCAACTAATCATCTCCCCAGAGAGTTCACCTCTGTCAAAACACGTCTCTACAGAGAGTATTTACCTCTGCAACTAATCGTCTCTACAGAGAGTATTTACCTCTGCAACTAATCGTCTCCCCAGAGAATTCACCTCTGTCAAACACGTCTCTACAGAGAGTATTTACCTCTGCAACTAATCGTCTCCCCAGAGAATTCACCTCTGTCAAAACACGTCTCTACGGAGAGTATTTACCTCTGCAACTATTCGTCTCCCCAGAGAATTCACCTCTGTCCAAACACGTCTCTACAGAGAGTATTTACCTCTGCAACTATTCGTCTCCCCAGAGAGTATTTACCTCTGCAACTAATCATCTCCCCAGAGAGTTCACCTCTGTCAAAACACGTCTCTACAGAGAGTATTTACCTCTGCAACTAATCGTCTCTACAGAGAGTATTTACCTCTGCAACTAATCATCTCCCCAGAGAGTTCACCTCTGTCAAAACACGTCTCTACAGAGAGTATTTACCTCTGCAACTAATCGTCTCTACAGAGAGTATTTACCTCTGCAACTAATCGTCTCCCCAGAGAATTCACCTCTGTCAAACACGTCTCTACAGAGAGTATTTACCTCTGCAACTAATCGTCTCCCCAGAGAATTCACCTCTGTCAAAACACGTCTCTACGGAGAGTATTTACCTCTGCAACTATTCGTCTCCCCAGAGAATTCACCTCTGTCCAAACACGTCTCTACAGAGAGTATTTACCTCTGCAACTAATCGTCTCTACAGAGAGTATTTACCTCTGCAACTAATCATCTCCCCAGAGAGTTCACCTCTGTCAAAACACGTCTCTACAGAGAGTATTTACCTCTGCAACTAATCGTCTCTACAGAGAGTATTTACCTCTGCAACTAACCCCCAAAGTCTTACGAATGTTCGCAGGTAGACGTCCTGATCGGAACCGACCTCCTTCCATCCATCCTTTAAAGTGGCACACAGACCAACATCTGTGGATCCCCCCTCGGACAGGAGACCATTTTCGGATGGGTCCTGACCGGCCCCGTATCTAATACGGCACAAGGCCATATCTCGTCGTTCTCCACGCAAGTGAGGAACTCCTCCCATGGTTTTGGGAAGTGGAAAAAATACCTACTAAAATGGTAAGCGAGTCCGATTCCTACTGTGAGAGCAATTTCCTGCGATCCACTACGAGAACCGCCTCCGGGAAGTACGTAGTCACTTTACCGTTCCGCGACCCGGACTATCCCGGGTCAAGTCTGGGGTATTCCAGATCGATTGCGCTAGCTCAGTTTCTGAGAAACGAAACCCGTTTGACACGAGACTTTCGGTTAAAAGAGCAGAACGTTGCCGTGATCCGGGACTACTTAGCGCTCGATCACATGACCGAGTTTCCTCCGGATCATGGTTCCCCCGATTATAACCTCCCGCACCACGCCGTACTTAAGTCTGAGAGCACGTCCACAAAAGTTCGAATGCTATTCAATGCATCCAGCTCCTCGGCTAACGGGGTGAGCCTCCAAGATCTGCTACATGCTGGTCCTACAATCATAACCCTGCAGATCCTGAGGTGGCGGTATTTTCGGTTCGTGTTCAATGCCGACATCACCAAAATGTATCGGCAAATTTGGGTGGATCCGAACCACACTCCTTTCCAGCGTATTCTTTTCCGAAACAAGGATGGAGAAATCCGCGATTAAGA
The DNA here is from genome assembly GCA_037356375.1 of Drosophila affinis. Lineage (NCBI taxonomy): Eukaryota > Metazoa > Arthropoda > Insecta > Diptera > Drosophilidae > Drosophila > Drosophila affinis. Next base: position 24,324,805 of record JAZHFB010000003.1, read on the forward strand.
GCTCAAGACCGTCACCTTTGGTGTCAACTATGCTCCCTTTCTTGCCTTTCGGGTCTTGCAACAACTTGCGGACGACGTGCAGTCCCGTTTCCCTAGAGCAAGTAAGATCATTCGGTCTTCTATGTATGTCGAAGACAGCCGGAGCGACTAGCCGGGGCAGATTCCACAAGAGAGACTTAGTTGTCTATACGCGAGGTGCAAGCCGCGCTGAGTTCTGCAGGCTTTCCGCTTAGGAAGTGGACTTCCAATCACAAGGCCCTTTTAACTAGTTTGCCGAGGTGGTCAACTTCTCCATAGCGATTTCCTTGAGATTGAGGCCGAGAGCACGGCCAAGACCTTCGGGATTCGCTGGACGGCGACCTCAGACGAATTTTTCTTTGTCCCTCCTGAATTAGCGCGAGAGCCACCCTATACCAAGCGGACAGTGCTTTCCCAAATCGCGAAGTTGTTCGATCCGGCGAGGTGGCTTGCCCCGGAATTCCCAAGAGTTGGGATGGGTCGAAGATCTCCCCAACGAGATGTGTCTGCGCTGGCAACGTTTCTTGAACAGCTACTCCGTGCTCAAACAGATCCCAATTTCAAGATGGATTGGTACGCAACCATCGGTAAACATCGAGCATCATGGATTCTGCGAAGTATCCGAAAATACGTATGGGGCCGACATTTACGTGCGCGTCGAGGTGGGACATCGCGTCGAGGTGCAACTTCTCACCGCTAAAACGCGAGTCACCCCTGTGAAGACCGTATCGCTCCCCCTGTTAGAGCTGTGCGGTGCAGTGCTCCTGTCCGAAATGGTGACGGCTATCCTGCCGAATATGCCTGCGGCACGCACAGCCTGTCGTTATTGGCCCGATTCTACCATAGTCCTCGCCTGGCTGAGAAATCCCGCGCGCCACTGGGCTACCTTCGTAGCAAACCGGGTGACAAAGATAGCGCAAGCTACAAAGATCGAGCCCCGCGGACTTAGACAGTAGAGGCGTACCGTTAGAAGATCTGGTTGCTAACCAACTCTGGTGGCAAGGACCAGCGTGGCTATGACAGCCCCGACCTCAGTGGCCAGCACAATCTGAGGAATCTCCAGTTACGCCTCTGGAGGTCCGTGCGGTAAGGGTCCATTTCGCGCCGAGCCTATCCGAAGAGTTCCTTGAACGGTTCTCTCAGCTTGACCGGGCTATGCGAGTCCGCGCATATGTCCTTCGCTTCGTAAGACGCTGCCGGAAGTTAGATACCGCACTAGAGAGCCATCTTACCAGCAGAGACCTTACCGAAGCGGAGCGATCTCTTATCCTAGAGACTCAACGTCGAGAATACCCCGGGGAGTATCACTGCCTCAGTGACAAGCATCCGTTACCAAGGTCAAGTTCTATCCTGAACTTAAACCCGTTCCTCGACCGACACGGACTTATCAGAGCGGGCGGCCATGTCGCAGCTGCCGAATCTCTGCAATATGACGAAAGAAATCCGATTATCCTTCCGTACAGTTGTCGGCTGTCTCGCCTTCTCGCTCAATTTACACACCGGATAACGCTCCATGGCGGCAACCGAGAACTGGTGCGTCTTATTCGATCCAAGTATTGGATCTCAAGGCTTCAAAATTTGATGAACGGGGTCCGGAAACCCTTCCAAGGTATGTACCATTTATAAAAAGAGGTTGCAGACTCAAATTATGGGAGACCCGCCAACGGAGCGGACTTCTTTTTCCCGACCGTTCACACATACAGGGATAGACTACGCGGGCCCGTTCGAAATACGGAATTTTACCGGGAGAACGTGTTTCATTACCAAGGGGTATGTGTGCGTGTTCGTGTGCTTTTCCACTAAAGCAATCCATTTGGAGGCCACGTCCGACCTTACAACCGAGAAGTTCCTCGCGGCCTTCGCTCGGTTTGTCGGAAGACGCGGGCGTCCACAGCGCATCCATTTCGACAACGGGAAAACTTTCTTGAGTGCGGCGACCACCCTTTCCCGTGACTTTCTAAAGGCATTCAAGGACTTGGTGACGGATGCGTATAGCCATCAACGGGTTTCATGGCGTTTCATCCCTCCAGGAGCTCCACATATGGGAGGTCTGTGGGAGGCCGGGGTAAAGAGTTTCAAAACCCTCTTCTATAAGGTCACGTCCATTCGAAAGTACACGTTTGAAGAGTTGTCCACGTTGCTCGCGAAGATAGAGGCTTGCCTCAATTCCAGGCCGCTCTCGCCTATGTCCGAAGATCCGACCGAACTGTTAGCCCTCACCCCCGGACATTTTCTTATTGGGGGACCCTTGATGGCTACAGCCGAGCCCAAAATGAAAGGAGACATGAAATCGATAATTAATCGATGGCAGCATTTGAAGGCCCTCAACCAGCAGTTTTGCCAAAGGTGGAAAGAGGAATACCTCAAAGAGCTCCACAAACGCACCAAGTGGTAGACGCCAACCCCAAATCGTCAGGTGGGCGTATGGTCGTTGTCAGAGAGGACAACGTGCCGTCTAATGAATGTCGGCTCGGGAGAATCCAGTTCGTATATCGCGGCGCCAACGATAAGGTCCGTGTGGTGGACATCCTTACTGCTCGCGGAGTCCTCAAAAGACCTGTTGTGAAGGTCGTTCTTCTGCCAATAGAACCCCGTAGTTCTGTCCAACCATAACATGACTGTGTGCTGTGTTTGTTTCTCTTATCCATTATCGACTCCATGCTAATACTCTTCGGTTTGTTTGTATCCTCTCCTAGTTTTCATCCATCCAGACATGGCTCCACGTTCCAGCGCCGACCGCATCATGGAGAGCCGGAGCGCTCGCAGTCTAAACTCCTACCGGTGCCGAGTCTGCCCAGGAGTGCATCTTTTTCGAACCTGCCATCATTTCCTCCGCTTGAGCCCAGAGAAGAGACTTCAAGCATTTCTTATAAATAAGTATTGCGCAAACTGCCTGGCTCATCAGCACTCCGGAAAGGATTGTAGCAGTGGCGGGCTATGCAGGGTGTGTGGAAAGAACTACCATACGCTACTTCACATCCTTCCGTCTCGGCGTTCAGTCCGCTCGGCCTCGGCGGCTCCATCGCCATCTGCAGCATCCCGAGCGGAACCCCACCCTCGGCACCCCGCTAGCCACCCTGCTGCAAGGACTCCAGTTCCGTCGCCTTCAGGGTCAGCATCCCGAGCTGAGCACCGCCCTCGACTTCCAGTAAGCCTACCCATGGCAGGGGCCCCGGCGCCATCCGTGGACTCGCTTCTACAGCATCGGAGCCTCAACCGCCTTCCAACGGCGCTGGTGGTCCTGGATACGGGTTCCAAAACCTTCGAGACGGCGGCGCTCATCGACCCGTGCACCCCCGTGAGCTGCGTCGACGAATCGTTGGCCAACGCCTTCAAGTTGCCGACTACCCACGTCGCTGACGAGAAGGTGTGCAACGCTGTCATCCGGACCAAGACGAGTGGGTTCCGATTGGAACTGGTGCTCAAGGTCGGGCCGTGTTTGCGCATCCGCACGCCGATCCGAGAGCTGAGCGCTGCCGTGCAGTCCCGATTTGGCGATCTCCATCTCGCCGACGAGCAGTTTCATAGACCGGAGGAGTCTCTCACGCGAGTTTTAACGTCTGGAGTTCGATTGCAGCAGTTGAAGGCCCTCAACCAGCAGTTTTGCCAAAGGTGGAAAGAGGAATACCTCAAAGAGCTCCAAGTACCCGAAGGAGATCCAACCCGGGCTCCTGGCACGGGAAGACGGCCTTCCGGTGGCTCAGAGCACCGTGTTTGCATGGACAGTCTCCGGGGCGTGCACGCAGCCATAACCCGACCAGATGTTTTGCAATCCTACAAGGGGGGGATGTTGAGAGCACCCGCAAACTTCTGCAGCGCACAGTGGTGCGCTCGCTCTCTCGCGCCGACCGTGAGCCGACAGGCGCTCAGGCGGCCACAAGCTTGAGCGGGAGTTTTCAGTCGCGCTTCCACCCCCGTTTACAACGATTTCGGTTCATGCATACTCTTGATCACACTACGCTAGACATAAATATATACATATACCCAAATAATAATACTCGAACTGGAGAATAAGCTGGAACTAATAAATAGTGAAGGAAAACGAAGCGTTGTGTTAATATCACAACATAACAAATCACATAATCAATATATGTGCATATTATTACTGAAGTCAAAGTAAAAGCAAAATTTGTCCGCAAAACCAAAAAGAAACACGAAAATGTTTAAAGTGAGGAGAGGATTGCTTTAATAAAAGCAGTTGAGGCAATGCCATGTCTTTGGCGGATCACGGAAAATGAACATTTTGATCATTTTGACATTTTGGCGCCTCCAACTGTGCTGTACTTCTTCTTACAGAAATATGTGCCGCTACCAACATAATCACTTCATCGTCAGAGTTACTTTTTTCCCCTTTTTTTAATTTTAGTTACATTTTCAAAATTAACGCTGTTTACAAAACACAGCTGATTCATTAGAGTGGCAAATCATTTTTTATGTTCTTGGTCACACTATTTTAGTTATGTTCCACACACACGAAATAATGAGCAGATTCCTTTCAGTAAAATTCCGCAGTGCTGGATACAGGCCTTAAACCAAAACATCCTCTCTCTCCCTATAACTTAACTTAGCTGTACTGTACTCAGCAAACAAGTGAGACCAATTATTGTGAGCTGTGGTAAAAAAAAAATTGTTTTAACTCTCATAGAACCTGACTTCGAGTTTCCTATGACTATGTGTAATGAAAGGATACAGTGAGAGCCAGAGAACTATATATTTCGTTGAGGTAGACGCAGAGCTGCGGCAGATCAAATTTTGCTGGCTAGCTGTGTGTTTTTTGGAAAACATCGCTTTGTCAGAAAGATGGCCTCAGTTCTTCGAGTGATAGCCGAGAGACGCGTCTAAAGACGGCTACAAACAATAATTTGGAGTGTTGTCTCTCATTCTATACGTCTTCTCTAGAAAATTTAAATGTCATAACACCACTACGCCGAGAAGCATATCGAAACGCTTATCGAATCTGATCAAGAAAATACAGATATACTTCCTTCTGGCTCTATGAGTACTGAGTATATTTTGAAGACTTCTCCTATTCTACAATAAGTTAATAAGTCTGTTAACATTGGTATACTTACACAATTGTTGGAACAATCCTCCACCACCTGCTATGACGCTTTCTAAAAATTTCAATTTTGGTTGCAACGAAAGGTATAGGGGTACTCATATCGTAGACGGAGTAACTGCCGCTTGTTTCACTATAAATAGAAAACAAAACTTGATATAAAACAATTCAATTATAAGCAATTTTTAATGACAAGATTCCTGATTATTTGATTGATAACACTAGATATTAAATTCTTTTTGTTTTAATTTTGTAATTATTTTTTTTTATTTTTACATCAGAAGTAGAGGGCAGAAATTGCAGCGATACGTCTGAGGGACTCCGGAGAATGGACATCACATCTCACGGGTCACTCACCGGTACTTACCAGCAGTACCATCCCTACGAAGACTGACTACTGCGTCCCAAGTGTTCCCTCCACTGACACCCCCTTCAATATAAACATCCCTGGCAGAGACGAGTGGCTTGAGGGACCACCAGGCCAAGACATGCCCTTAAGCATCTTCACGGACGGCTCGACGCTGGACAACAAGGTTGGAGTAGGAATCTACTCCGAACAGCTCGAAATTAGACACTCATTCAGGCTCCCAGATCACTGCAGTGTGTTCCAAGCGGAAGTCATTCCGATCATGGAAACACTGAAACTCCTTCGAACAGCCGCAACGGTTTCACTGACAACAACAGCTGTAAACATTTACAGCGATAGCCAAGCTGCGATCAAATCCCTTCACGCGATTTCTTCGAACTCGGCCACAGTGGCAAATTGCCGAAAATCTCTTCATGAGATGGCTCATCAATTTGCTATGAGCCTTATTTGGGTCCCGGGTCACCGGGACATTAAAGGCAACTGCAGGGCAGACGAGTTGGCCAGATCTGGCACCACAATACCCCTTCTCCAAGGCAAGGACGATATTTGAATGCCAATGGCCTACCGGTAGCTTACCATAAAATAGCTACATATATAAGGGGCCAGACAATGCGTGGCAGTCAGCACGACTATGTTGCATAACTCGAACTAACTCGTCGCATGGCCGAACATTGACAGAAAACGCACACAAGAGCTATGTAAGCTCGGGCTGGCGAAAATCCTCTAGCTGAACCCTCCACGAGGGTGCCGGCTGGGCAATGGGCACTGCATTATCCCGGACAAGGGTAATGCATTGTCGCTTGCTCCGTCCGAGGCAATGCAGTGTCTAGCTAAGGCAATGGCCCAGCGTCTTCTCGACCTCGAGTCGGGGGAGCGGTGTCAGGGCCATGGCTAGAGGTGCCTGGCGGGTAGGCCTAAAACGCTAGCGGGTGGTTCCCCCGAAAAACATCAGCCGTATGGACCTTCGGGCCAATTATGGAGCGGAAGGAAGAGCAAACACGGGTTGGGATGTCAACCCAAACGTCGGTGGGAAGCGTGGCTGCTACCACCGGCGGGCACGGGGAGGAGCAATCCTCTCTGCGTGTCGCCAGTGGCCACACCTCGGGCGTGACGGGAGCAGGTCACGTCAGTTGCAACACTACTGCCACAACCCCCCGCTGTAGGATGAGCCGCGCAGGTGCCGTCGTCGAGGCAGACTCGGACCTGGAGAGCGTGCTGTCCATCAGCAAAACAGAGGAGGACAGCCTTCTTCGCTCGCCTGAACCAGGTACCAGCTCCCTGCGCAGGGAAGGGCCGAAGCGTTCAAGGGAGGGGATGAAGGCCAAAGCCCAATACAAGGCGGCCCTCAAGATAGTAGGCAGGCTCCAAGGCAAGGCGGATATCTCCCAGGAGGAGAAATCCAAGCTACCTTGGGCCGAGCTGAAGGTAGAGGAGGGCCGTAAGTACTACGCGCAGGTGCCACAGATGGAGGCATCGACGAGCCAGCACGCCAACAAGGTGGAAGAGTTGCTGGCTACCAAAAGGCAGCGCTCGACCGACAGTGCCGTCACTCCGGCGAGCAAGCGGCAGCGTGGACCCAAGAGAGCGGAACCTCCACCTAAACCGGCAAAGCAAGGGTCAGGCGAGAAAATCAGCGATGTGTCCAAGAGACACCTGATTGTAGCACTCATCGACAGACGTGATGAGAATGGGAAGATAACAGCGGCGCAGTGGAAAATGGTCAAGGCGCGGCTGGTAGAATCCCTGTTTACAAGGATGGATGAGAACCCAACAGCTCCCATGCCCACCTTCGATGGTGCTGGGTGGCTGAATGGGCTCAAAATCCTGAAATGTAAGGACGACCCGACGCTGAAGTGGCTGACGCAAACGGTCTGCCAACTGGAAGCGATGTGGGAGGGGGCCAAGCTGGAGGTGGTGGACAGGGAGCTAGTCCCGTCCATACCAAAGGCGAAGGTGCTCTTCCCCATCGCAATCCAAGGGGACCGCGCGCTGAAGCTCCTTCAGCGACAAAACCCGGAGATACCGACCGCTGACTGGAAGGTATTGCATGCTGGTAGCCCATTACCCAACGAGGAGGGCCAGCATGTGATCCTCCAGATCAACAAAGCAGCAGAGGATCAACTTTACCCCAAGTACGGGAAAATGGCCTGGGGTATGGGGAGCGTGTACCTGCGCCTCAAAAAGCGTCAGCCCAGCGACAAGGACGCACACACCCTGCAGGCAGGCGAAGTGGAGAAGGACCTCGGTCTGGATACCATCGTAGAGGCCGCCCAGGGTATGGCGTTGGACGACACGCTCGAAGAAGAGGACGGTGACCTGACCGTAGTAGTCAACCCCTCGTATGCAGGGGAGCCAGCTGCTTATGAAACTGAGTGTGCTGCAGCTCAACTTGCATAAGAGCAAGACAGCATCAGCGGAGCTCCATACTGCCATGGAGCAAGGGCCCGCTGACATAGCTTTGGTCCAGGAGCCCTGGATCGCATCAGGCAATTCGGTGGCCGGGCTAAACCTCTCAAATTACAACACACTCTACTCAACACCGGTAAGCAGGAATAGAACTGCCGTACTAGTACGGAAAGGAATCTACGTTTACCTTATGTCTCATTACAGTACAGACGACCTGACAGTAGTTATGCTGGAAAGTGAGGAGAAGCGCCTTCTGGTAGCCTCCTGCTACATGGCGCACGACAGGTCCGCACCGCCAGAAGAACTAAGGAGTCTGGTGGAAGAAGCCGACTCCAAAGACTACCAACTGATCGTTGGCACAGATGCTAGTGCCCACCACAGTGTGTGGGGAAGCCCTGATATTAACGACCGAGGTGAGTCACTCCTAGACTTTATACTAACAAATAACATAGATGTAGCAAACGTGGGGGAGGAATACACCTACGTGGGTCCCACCTCGTCAAACGTGCTAGATCTAACTCTCGCAACGGGAAAGAGTACCAACATATCTGGATGGAAAAGTCCTCGAAAGACCTTCCTTCTCAGACCACAGGTACATTCAATTCAAGTGCGAATTTAAATACACTCCGAAAGTGGTAGTCTATAGAAACCCCCGGAACACAAACTGAGAGAAGTTTAGAAAGACAGTCACCTCGAAACTCGCGAGCCCGGGCTCAGTGAAATCCGCGGAGGATATAGAGAAGTCCTTAGAGACCCTATCTACGGAACTGCTAGAGGCATACCACACAGCATGCCCACCATCTAGAACAAGGAAGAAGTCCAAACCACTCTGGTGGAATCGAGACCTCTCTCTGCAAAGAAACAACCTCACGGAATTTTTCAAGCTCGCTAAACTAGCGAACGACGAGAACATCAATGAGGAATACAAGACCCTATTAAGGGAATACAAGAAGGAGATACGTAAGGCACGGCGTAGCTCATGGAGAAACTTCTGCTCCAGCATTGAGAAAGTGTCTGAAACGGCTAGGCTGAGGAAGCTGCTGTCAAAGCAACCCACAGTACAAAGCCAACTCAAACTAGACAACGAACAGTGGTCGGAGGGCAGCAAAGAAGCCCTAACGGCACTAATGGAGGCCCACTTCCCAGGGTGCACAGAGGTCACCGATGCCGAAACGCATCAGGACCTAGCAACTGAGGAACAAACACACCCAACAGATCTGATAACCCCAAAGAAAATCCAATGGGCTATAGATTCCTTCACGGGCATAAAGGCACCTGGACTGGACGGAATATTCCCAGCCATGCTGCAAGTGACCAAAGAGGTGATCACCCCATGGCTTCTCGCGATATACGCAGCATGCCTAAGAACAGGCTATATCCCGATCCAATGGAGAACCTCTAGAGTTGTCTTCCTCCCAAAAGCAGGAAAGTGCAGCCATGTGAGTTCCAAGGATTACAGACCGATAAGCCTAACCTCTTTCTTACTGAAAACATTAGAAAAGCTGCTGGATCTACATATTAGAACTAAAGTAAGCGGACTAATGTCAACCAACCAACACGCCTACACCAAGGGAAAATCGGTGGAAACAGCACTGCACTCGCTAGTAGCTACCGTCGAGAAAGCCCTCAACACTAAGAAATATGCACTTGGAGTATTCGTAGACATATCCGGAGCATTCAATAACGTCGCTACAGAAGCAATAATGGACTGCCTAGAAGCTACCAGCACCCACCCGTCAATCAACCTCTGGATAAAGAACCTTCTAGGTTGTAGACGGGTGCAATCAGAGTGGGGCACCGCCTCCATGGTCAGAGGTGCACACAGGAGCACACCCCAGGGTGGAGTCCTGTCACCCCTGCTATGGAACCTGGTGGTCGACAACCTCATCAAGAGATTCGAAAGGAAGGCACCAAAAATAACAGCTTATGCAGACGACATAAGCGTACTGATTACGGGTGTATGTCCATCGACTCTCAGCTCCATAATGGAACGAACTCTCAGGGAGATATGTGAGTGGGCAGATGGAGTAGGAATCAGTATCAACGCGGACAAAACGGACCTCATCCTCTTCACCAAGAGATACAAGGTACCAACATGGGTCCCCCCGAAAGTCAACCAAACAAGGCTAACCCCTAAAGCACAGGTCAAATACCTCGGCACAGTACTGGACAGTAAGCTGGCATGGAGACCCAATGTAGTAGAGCGGGTGAAAAAGGCCACCAATACACTATATGCATCCAAGAAGATGCTTAGTAGCACATGGGGCCTGTCGCCCGCTCTGATGCATTGGATCTACATCTCGGTAGTGCGACCAACTCTGCTGTATGGAGTCCTAGTGTGGTGGAAAGCCACTGAAAAGAAGACGTACCACAAGCTAATGGAACGAACCCAGCGGCAGGCTTTGCTCTGCATAACGGGAGCGCTGAGGTCAACGCCAACCAAAGCACTCGAAACAATACTCGGAATCGACCCCCTCGACATCTACGCTAGGCTGACTGCAAGCAAGGCGGCTCAGCGCTTGATTGCGTCGGGGAACATGTCTCCTCAAAGATTCGGGCATAGTTCAATTGGAATGGACATGATCAGTTCAACCGACTACATGATCCCCCAAACGTGCCTTGAAGTAAAAACAAACCTCCTCATGGGACCCGAAGACTGGAAAGCAGGACGGGACTAGACTCAACACCTCAACATATACACTGACGGCTCCAAGATGAAGGAAGGAGTAGGAGCAGGCCTATACTGTACAAACCCTGAAATAAGGGCGTCGTATAAGCTACCCGACCGATGCAGCATATTCCAGGCGGAAGTCTTCGCCATCAAGAAGGCAGCAGAGGTCGCTCAGCTCACAGAGCGACCACACAATACAGTTAACATATTCGTTGACAGCCAAGCAGCGATAAAATCCATGCAGTCGTCCGCGGTCAGCTCTAGAAGTGTCCTGGCAAGCAGGGAGGCACTAGAATCACTAAGCACGACTAAGTCAGTGCAGATCTATTGGGTTGCCAGTCACCAGGGCATCGAAGGAAACAAAGAGGCGGACGTTCTGGCTAAGGAAGGCGTCGGGCTGGCAAACGATATGACAGAAAGCGTGCCGGTCTCCCTAAGGACGCTACAAAGCGACCTGGAGCAGCAGGCCAAAATAAGGACAAATAGCAGGTGGAAGAACACCACCACCTGCAGAATCTCGAAAATCATGTGCAAGAAACGCAATGATAATCTCAGCCACTATCTGCTGCATCTTCCACGGAAGGATTGCAGACTGCTGGTGGGCATACTAACAGGCCACTGCCTGGCTGCGTCGCATGCAACCAGGCTGAACATCACTAACAGTGACATCTGCAGGAAATGCAATGAGCCCGGGGCTGTCGAAACCCTGGAGCATCTCATCTGCCGGTGTCCGGCTCTCTTAAGGGCAAGGAGAATGTACCTGGGCGCACCGATGCTGGCATCACTGGAGGATGCCTCCAAGAGGTCGCCAGGGAAACTGCTTGCCTTTGCGAAAAACACCTCGATTCTGGGGGACTTCGGAACCTCAGAAGCACGCTCGTAAGGTCCACACAAAGATCCGGATCACTAAGGGCCTTTTTGGCATATGAGAGGCCCCCTAGAGGGCCGTCCGGGACAACCTAACCTAACCTATGTAAGCTCGGTAGAAAAAGGTGCAGCGTAGTTATCCGTTCCCTCACGGTGCACTGGCTAATAGGCTCCCACGCAAACAGGCTGGGATTTCTGCCGAAGCTGTAGAGACGAGGAGGAGGAGGAAACGGTGGAAAATCTGTTCTGCTTCTGTCCAGCTCTCAGCAGAAGAAGGCTACAATACCTGGGCATGCCCTATGTCTCAGACATTTCAGAAATGTCCAAAATTTGTCTTAGAAAGATCGTCAACTTCATAAGAACATCAGGATGGGATAACTGCTGATATATTCGCATCTCATGAGATGGAAAAGGGGATCACCTCCTGCGGTACCACAATGGGCCGAAACCGGCCGAAGTGTGACGGGCTCCTGTGGAGCTTACCAGCCGCCTTCACCTAATCTAACCCTACATTAGAAGTACTCATAAGTAGCTGCATACATGCACCGTCAAATCTCCGATCTCAGGATCTTTCCAACTCACGAGCAAAGCCAAACGACCGCAGCTTGACGCTGCTCCGACAAATACACATCTTACGAAACAGAAATACAGATAACGCAATGCAACGTAATGTTAGATGAGGACAGATGCCGTGCGCGTGTTACGTAGATAATGTATGACCAAACAGCTGAATTGATACCTATGTACATTTCATTCTTGGTTAATAAGCAGTGCAGGTGCAAGTCACGTTATTCCAAATTTGAGTGATTGGGCGACCATTAAGGTATTTTGAGATTACAGGAAACAACAAGAAAATAGATTAAAAAAAGCTTAAGAATCAAATTTTTTTAGTTTTGAAAATCACGATAGAAGCGCTTAAAACAACAGTACACTCTTAAGTTATTTTTGGCCAACACTTAAGCCCGGCACTGTAAAAGCATTTAATTTGAAATTTATGTCTTATAGTCTACATATTTCAATATCATAGGACATTTCGCATGAAGCTTTCCTACAATTTTATACGAGTCTAAAGAAAATTACAGCTTACCTTGTGGTTCTAAGATCACGAATTTGCTTTGCCTTTTCGCAATTGCAATTATTGGGATTACGAAAGCAACTGCATGATTGATGAATAGACTTTCTGGTAGATCGAACTTCATGTTGTGAGTCAATTCTGCACGGATTACAGTCAAACAGGTTTTTTGATACAGTTAAGTTGCTCTCATATTTATTTTGGGATTTGCCTCGTGAATTTTTGTTTTTACCTCCACAAGTATCGCAAGGAATTTCATCATTGTCATTTACATTTTTTAAATTGTATTTTTCATTATTTGGTATAAATTTGTGGTTTTCTATATTTCTTATGTAAGGTGCATTTCGCTTGTTTATTTTAATGTATTTAGACAGTGGAAAATAATAATGGTCAATGGGGCTACTCGATAAAGACTTTTTCATAAGGGTGTGGACATCCTTTATACGTTTATGATCTGGTATGTAATATTTTAGAAGTAATTCCTTTTGAATACTATGAATTTCTTTATTAGTTGAATTATTTGAATCTTGAACATTATTTAAATGATCTGTAAAAAAATTTTAGTATATATATTAACACAGTATATAAAATAGTGTAATGATGTACTAGTAAGCCATATATCAATAGCCGATCCGATGTTTGGCATTTGGGCTGGTACTTTTCCTCAGTTTTCAAAGTCGAAAATTCGGAAAAAATACCACAAAAAATTATGCAAAGGTCGCGGCTCTTCTTTATACCCGGTACTCGATTTATGCAATTTATTATATGTTCGCCAAAGGGACGAATTAAATTTTAGCCAAAAAGTTGTAAACTTTCAATGGCTCGTTGTAATATACGTCTTTATTCCGTGATAGTCTAACTTATAGCCTTTTTAGGTGCCGTTTACACTGAGGCTGCGTCTTGATTCTTTGCGTCTTCTCAGAAACGCAGTTTTTTTTACATAGGTTTGGCATAGGGCCCTAGTGGTGGCAAAAAGTTGCGTCGTTTTCCGACGCAACTGCGTTTTGGTATTTCGGTAGTTAAATACTATGTTTCTGTGCGCATAACAGCAATTTTCGTACTTTTGTGCCTTATCAGCGGAACTATCACCACTAATAACAACAAAAAACAGCAGATTCAAATTTAAAATTTACTGCGTAAAATGTTTCACTAAGTAAAAATACATATATGTATGTACATACAATACAAAAATACATGTAATGCTAGAACAAATTGTTTAAACTAATTTTATTATTAAAAAAAGCATTTCAACAATGTAGTTGATTTCAAATTTTTTGCTGCAAATCCCATGTCTTTGAATCCTTTCACTATTTCCGTGATCTTCTGCTGGCAGTATCTGCTGGCAGATACTTGTCAGCGAGTTGAGCAACTACCTCGCGAGAAAACTGCAGAAATATGCGGCAGACAAAAGCCCTTGACACACCAAATAGACTCCCGTACGATATTTTGCAGGCGATCCTTGGCAATAAAGGGCTATGGCTATTCTCTTTCCCAGAGGGATTGTCAGTCGAAAAGGAGTGTCTTTCTTTTTGAGATTGGGCAACAGTCCAACGAGAATGTTGAAGTACCCCTTTCCATGCAGAAATTTTCGTTAAAAAATGCATCGGAGTTCTACACAACATCTTCCTGCCAAAATGAACCATATCGTGGCTATTGCAATGAAGAATATATTATTTAATTGAAAGAGAGAACATTGTCTGCTCTTTACCTACAAGAGTCCAAACGCAAGGAGGACGTTGAAGTTGCAAGACGAATTGAAACTTTTCTAAGGATAACTCAGCCGCTTCCATGCACTTCAAAAGGTTCTCCTCACTTTGCGCCACCACAGTTTGAAGAATTAACTCTATTTCCGACTTATTTCGTTGATTTTCGAACATTATTTACTTATTTTACAAAATTTGTCTTCCTCTTCCAAGACGCAAAGAAGCAAGACGCTGTGGTGTAAACGGCAAACCTGATTCTTTGCGTCTTCTCCGATATCGATAGGTAACACACCAAGTGTAAAAAGCCTATTACACTACAGTGAGTTACTACATTTATCGATAGGTAACTCAATAACTCAGAATTTGGATTTACACTATGCCAAAGTTGAGTTATTGAGTTATTGAGTTTCGGCTGCTGGCACGTGCTTGTGTACATAAATTTTGTTTTATTTAATTTTAATTATATTAACGACCAAGAGTTAATGATTTTCTATGTGGCAGAGCAAGATAAGATAACGACGCTGCAATGTATGGAGTTGGCGACGATGTTTGCAGCAACTGTGGAATATTTGGATCAAATTTCCAAGAAACGCATTTGGACATTGCGAATAACCTTGGAACCCATTTTTGAAGGAAAATTTCCGCAGGGAAATGGCACGGCTGCAATTGCAATTATGTTGATTTTTGTCTATATGTATATATATGTACATTACAAATGTACCAAAATAAAACTTTTTTAAGTTCGCAATTGTTTATAATAATTTAATTTATATTTATTTATAATAATTCAATTTAGCGTTTGGCTAAGTTTTTTCGACCGAAGTTTGGAAATCGACCACTTTGTTTATATGGTTTTTATTAATAAAATTGGTTTAAAGTATTGGTTTTAACAATTGTATGTACCTTTTTCCCCAGCCAAATTGTTTACGCGCCAAATTTTAAATATTGAGCTGCCAATTTTTGTTGTAACTAGTGGTGATAATTCCACGATAGATCAGGGCTGAATCAGGGTTGAAATATTCGGAAAATCGGACAAACTCAACTAAACCACTAACCATACAATATATAGACGGGACAATTCATACGCTGGTTTTGACCGCACCAACAATAAGATATCAGCTCCCGAGTGAGTGTATGCGTGCTCACGCATTCTCACGTACTGTTGCATATGTGTTGTCAGCGCCCGAGAGTCGTGAGAGTGTATGTGTGCTCATGTACTTTGCGTGTTAGCAAGTACACACTCATACACATGAGCGCATAACTGAAATTTTCGCTCACCCAACTTTGTTTTGATTTTTGTGCTCGCGCCCTTTACCCTTCACCCTTCATTTTAGCATTATTGGAGTCGGCCATTTTTGAAGACACTTGCTTTATAATACCAGAATATCTGTTATTTTGTACGTGCTTTAGATTCTAACTTTGTTTAATATAGAATATACTAATATATTGAGCAGATATATGTATATATATTCACAAATATATATTTGATTGTATGACGTATTGTATTATACAATGATATATTTGATCATATATAAAAAAGAAGTATGCGCTAAAAAAAATATATATATATCATCCTTGAATATGGATAATAATGACATATAAATGGGTAATAGATGGGTCCATACGGATTTTAGTGCCACACTTGCGAGTCAAATTTGAAATCATCCCTATATTTCTTATGCCAATGTCCGTACATTCATAAGTGTGAGTACGTGTGCAGTGCTGCCGAAATTGCCAGCAAAATATTTTTGAGAAGATTTCTTGAGACACAAAGCTGAGTGTCGCTTATTAAGGCGACGCACTAATACCCTATAGACAATTAAAATAATTTGATGTCATGTCTGATATACTTTTTGCATTTGTACATATTTACATTCGTTCATTATATCCGTTTATAGTACTGTTCGGGCCAGCCGCTAATCAACAGGCCTAACTTAAAACTATACATACACTACAATACAATACAATATTCAATGCACTGTAAACGCCCACGTTCGGCAGCGCTGCTGCGCGCTCCCTCTGTAAAGGGCGCTCTGCAGCCGCCGCCTCGGCTCTAGCTTTGATTAGCCGACGGTGCTAATTTCAGTAATCTGCTAACCTCTCTGCGCATTGGTTGCATTTGGATCTCGTTTACACATATATGTACATTTATCTGGTTGTGCTAAGAGCACGCAATCGGCTTCCGCTAGCAGCCGCCGGTATAAATAAACAGTTATTACATTTGACAATTCGCGTTATTATTTTGGATCGAAATAGGTGCCAAAAAAGCTTGGCATCTCAAACAATGGTGACCCCGACGTGATTAAAGACATTGGCTAGTCGCGTTTCGTGTAAAAACATTTAAATTGAACAATATATTCGGTTCTGTGCAGTTTAACCACAAACAAATACATTTGTGCAGCATAAAAAACGGTTTATGTGCAAATTCAGTTGAGAGTGCGGTCGTCTGAGATTCCGTTAGTTTAATCGTCGAATCTCTCATTCTATGCTCGGCCGCAGACACGGTTCTTGACTTTTCGTGTCTCTCATTCTCGCTCCAGCTTCTGTGCACCGTCGCATAATCGTCAAGTCTTTCATTCTCTGCACAACTGCAGCCAGGGTTTCGACTTTTCGTGTCTTCACTCTCTCTTTCTCGATTCTGTACGCCGTCGCTAAACGGTTATCTATTCTCCGTTGTTTCGTTGCATTTCGCACCGTTAAACATGGAAAGCGATCCCAATACAGGCGCGGGCGAAAATATTGTGACGGCTAATAACAGGCTGAGTCTTTATAAACGTAAAGTTCAGTCTTTGTACGATCGAATGAGCGGGCTCGGCGAATCATTCGCTGGCAATAAGATCGATAATTTTAACGCCACGGATATCGACGTTCGTATCGACATGCTGGCAGAAATTCGAGAGGAATTTAATAAGGCCCATAATGAACTGGAAGCGCTCAATCAAGATGAGATTGGGAGTGAGATGCGCAACAACTTTGATATGCTCTTCATATCGTTGAAGGCTGAGCTACTGGCTGCTCTCGAACTAGGCCACTCGCACGCTGCTGCCAATTCGACTACCCTACCAAACCATTCTGGACACAGTACCATCATTATGGCTCACAAGCAGCGACTTCCTGAGCTGAAAATACCCAAGTTTGCCGGTGGATACGTCGAATATTCGGACTTTATGGCTATGTTCAATTCGATAATCGACGCGGATGCGGATCTCAGCGACATCGAGAAGTTCCAGCACCTTCGCTCTAGCCTCGCTGATGTGGCTTTGGATTCTGTTCGATCTTTGGAACTCTCCAGTGCCAATTATCGTGAGGCGCTGGATATACTTAATAAACGTTTTAGTAACAAGCGACTTGTTTTTCAGGCACACATCAAGAAGATTCTTGGGCTCAAGAGAGTGGATTCGCCATCTCCCAAAAGGCTTCGGGAGTTTTCGGATGCAGTCAATTTGCATATGCGTGCTTTGCAAACATTAGGAACAGATTTGGAGATATCCCACTGCATCATAATTAACCTGCTGCTGCAGAAGTTGGACGCTAAGATGCAAATGAAATGGGAAGAACACCTGTCGTCGGATGCCATACCTACAGCAAAGGATTTTTATGAATACTTGGAGAAGCGGTGCCAGAAAATGGAGACCTTGGAATACGCTACAGCGGCACCCGCTAGTAGCGCTCAGGTGGGAAAAACCCATAATTCTCATTTTAAGAAAACTTTTTTTGCCTCCAATTCTTCCACCGATTCGTCTGGATGCAGTTTTTGCCATTCAGCGGGACATGGTATATATTCCTGCAAGATATTCGGGAATTTGTCTCCGTTGCTGCGCCACAAAGAAGTGAAGAAGCTTTCCATCTGTTTCAATTGCCTGAAAGCGGGGTATCGGACTCGTGCATGCAACAGTGGAAAATGTCGAGTATGCGGTGGGAGGCATCATAGTTTGTTGCATTTCGAGAATCTGCAGTACACAACTCAAGGCTCCCCAGATCTTTCTCCTCCAGATCTAACGCTCCAACCAGGCGCTATTTCAGCCACTCAGGATTCTGTAGTTCTGCAGTTCACTTTCCCTGCTTCTACCTCTCCTACTGCCCAAGGTCTTCAATCCGATGCTGTGCTTCTGGCTACCGCTGTGGTTCTCGTAAAGAATCGGTCTGGCGTTTTAGTTCCTTGTCGTGCCATACTAGATTCAGGATCTCAGCTTCATCTTATCACATCCAGGTTCGCCCATCAGCTTCAGCTTAGGAGAACTCAATCGTCTGCACTTGTCTCTGGGCTCGGCGATACCAGCGTGGCTACTGAGGGATCCACCGTGAACATTTGTATGCATTCTCGCACAGCTGACTATACAACTACGCTTACTGCTCTTATAGCTCCTACGATCACCGATTGTCAACCAAGTCTGGCAGTCAATGTAGCCGATTGGAATATTCCGTCAAATATTCAGCTTGCTGATCCTGCATTTTTCAACCGTCAGCGAGTTGATCTTTTCATTGGTGCCAGCATTTTCTATGATCTCCTCTGCGTAGGGCAAATCAAACTCATCGATGGTCTGCCTCTTCTGCAGAAGACTCGGCTTGGGTGGATCGTATCCGGTGGTGGACAAAAGGTAGCACGCTCGGCGCTCTTGGCAACGCACAATTCTCTAGATTCGGAAGCTAGCATAGATGCAAGGTTGGACAAAACTCTTCGTATGTTTTGGCAGGTCGAGACTTGTGCGGACGCCATTCTGAATACGAAGGAAGAATTAGATTGTGAAGCGCATTTCGTAGACCACTTCTCACGTTTGCCATCAGGGGAGTATTCAGTTCGTCTCCCGTTAAAGGATAATGGCGATCGCTTAGGGGAATCTTACACTCAGGCGCATCGCCGATTCATCCATTTGGAGCGAAAGTTGGATCGTGATACTACAATCAAGGAGCGGTACTCTGCCTTTATGAGGGAGTATATTGAGTTGAAGCATATGTCCCCAGTCAACCCTGATTCTCGTAGTCTCTGCAAATATTTCTTGCCTCATCACTGTGT
Organism: Drosophila affinis; assembly: GCA_037356375.1. Lineage (NCBI taxonomy): Eukaryota > Metazoa > Arthropoda > Insecta > Diptera > Drosophilidae > Drosophila > Drosophila affinis. The sequence continues at coordinate 24,343,982 of JAZHFB010000003.1, forward strand.
TTTAAAGGAGGATAGTACGACGACAAAGCTTCGTTTTCGCACATATCCAGTCGCTCTCACTGGGGACATTTGTAAAATGTACCGCTGCGTACGAGTGTCCTCACCTGACAATTACTTTCAGTGCATTCTATGGCGAGATTCTGTCCAGTCCGAGGTTCAGGTCTACACATTAGACACCGTCACATATGGCACTAGAGCTGCATCGTTTTTAGCAGTTCGCGCAATGCACCAGCTGGCTATTGACGAGGGCGAGTCTTACCCTCTTGGCTCAGCTGCTCTGCAGCAGGATTTTTACGTGGATGATCTCAGCTCGGGCGGCAGCTCTGTCGCTGAGGTCATGGAAAAGATGCATCAAACCGCCATACTGTCTTGCGGTAATTTTAAGCTTAGGAAATGGTGCTCTAGCCATCAGGAAGTACTTGAAGGAACGCCTGAAGAGGACAGAGAGAAATACTTAAGGTTTCATGATGGAAGTGACATAACGAAAACTCTTGGCTTGGCATGGGACCCTGCATCAGATCAGCTGCTTTTTGCCTTGTCCGCGCTGGACACAAATTTGAAGACCTCCAAGCGATCGGTTTTGTCTACGATTGCTCGTTTCTACGACCCTCTTGGATTGATAAATCCAGATATTGTCAGGTGCAAAATCTTCCTTCAGCAGCTTTGGAGAGAAAATTTGGATTGGGATGAAAGCCTACCCTCAGCGTTGCATTCATCTTGGATGGACTTGAGAAACAGTTTGTCAAGTATCACACGGATATCATTTCCTCGCGTTGTTCATCCTTCTAATACGGTAATCGAACTTCACGGATTTTGTGACGCCAGCACAGAAGCATATGGCGCTTGCATATATGTGGTGTCCAAGGAAGGGCAGTTGTCGAGCAATATCTTGTGCTCAAAGTCTCGAGTGGCGCCACTAAAAACCTTATCGATTCCCAAGCTTGAATTAAGTGGAGCCCATTTGCTTGCGAAGCTAATGAATAATTTGAAGGATATTGGAAGTTTTACAGGTCGATTTTATTGCTGGTCAGATTCATCGACAGCATTATCTTGGATACGGGATGAGCCAGCCAAATTTCAAGTCTTCGTGGCAAATCGAGTGGCAGCAATTCAGGAATTGACGGCAGGCATGGAATGGCGCTATGTCCCCACATCATTAAATCCTGCTGACGTTCTCTCTAGAGGCTCGCTTCCCCACCAACTTATCCACTCAGAGCTGTGGTTTCATGGTCCATCATTTTTGGTAGGCTCCAAGGAAGAGTGGCCTGTACCTCCTGTTCCTGAAGCAGCAACGGCAGAGTTTCTCAGGCGTGTATTGCTGATCGCGTCTCCAAATGCCGATCTCACGTCAGAATGCAAATTTGCAAATTCATTCTTCGGCATGCAGCGCACATTCGCCTACATGCATAAATTTGTACATAGGCTTCGGCATTCTGGACTCACCGTTTCGGATATTCGGCAAGGAACGCATCTTCTGATCCGGCATATTCAACTGGCTGCTTTGTATATGGATATAAGGGAGATTCAACGCAATGGTCAAGTCAGGAAATCCAGTTCCATCAGCCCACTCTCTCCGTTCATCGATCAGTATGGATTACTAAGAGTTGGAAGTCGTCTTGGAAACTCATCTCTGGGATTTGATGCTCAGCACACTCTTATTCTGCCTCTTATTCTGGACATCCCCTCACTTGTGCGCTGATAAGGTATTATCACGAAAGGAACCTTCATGTTGGACCTCGCGCACTACTTGCCAAAATTCGACTGGAATATTGGCCCATTGGCGGAATCAAGGCAGTATCAAAGGTAGTCAGCAAGTGTGTGAGATGCTTCAGGACTAGGCCGCGCATGGTTCAGCACATCATGGGAGATCTGCCTAAGGAGCGTTTGGAGGGATCTCGACCCTTTGAAGTCACTGGAGTGGATTACTGCGGGCCCTTTTTCTACAGATCAGAAATCCGCACGAGGCCACACAGCAAGTGCTACATCAGTGTATTCATTTGTTTTACTTCTAAGGCTATACACATGGAGCTCGTAAAGGACCTGACCACCGCTTCATTTCTAGGCGCCCTGAAGCGTTTCACTTCCACGCGAGGAAGGCCAAGTCAAATTTGGTCCGACAATGCGACAAATTTCGTTGGCACCAAGAACGAGCTTTTGGAGCTCAAGAAACTTGTTATGAGCGGCTCGCATATGAGGGAGGTCCATGAATCCTGCTTGGCGGACTCGATCGACTGGCGCTTCATCCCACCACGCTCTCCGCACTTTGGCGGTTTGTGGGAAGCGGCCGTGAAGACAGCAAAGCATCACCTGTACCGCTCAGTTGGGCCCTCTGTGCTTGACTTCGACGAGTTGCGCACTCAGATCTGCCAGATCACGGCAATTGTTAATTCTCGCCCTTTGCTCTCGCTTTCAGAAAATCCTGCTGACTTAGATGTCCTGACTCCTGCTCATCTGCTTTTAGGCGGTCCACACGAAGCAATCCTCGAGCCCGATCTGATGAAGCTGAACTATAATCGTCTGGATAACTGGCAACGGGTCACTCAACTGCAGCAGATATTCTGGAGCCGCTGGCGCGAAGAGTATCTAGCTCTTTTGCAAGAGCGGTCGAAATGGCGGACTCCCACGAAAAATCTTTGCATAAACGATCTCGTTCTGATTAAGGACGAAAATCTTCCTCCAATGCGTTGGCCACTAGCTAGAGTGGTCGAGGTCGTCAAGGGCAAGGATGGAGTGTGCCGCGTAGCTGATTTGAAGACTGCCACAGGAACCATCAGAAGGGCCGTTACCGGCTATGTGTGCTGCCCCTCAAGGATTCTGTTGAAAGACTGGCTTCCAACGGGGGGAGTATGTTCGGGCCAGCCGCTAATCAACAGGCCTAACTTAAAACTATACATACACTACAATACAATACAATATTCAATGCACTGTAAACGCCCACGTTCGGCAGCGCTGCTGCGCTCTCCCTCTGTAAAGCGCGCTCTGCAGCCGCCGCCTCGGCTCTAGCTTTGATTAGCCGACGGTGCTAATTTCAGTAATCTGCTAACCTCTCTGCGCATTGGTTGCATTTGGATCTCGTTTACACATATATGTACATTTATCTGGTTGTGCTAAGAGCAAGCAATCGGCTTCCGCTAGCAGCCGCCGGTATAAATAAACAGTTATTACATTTGACAATTCGCGTTATTATTTTGGATCGAAATAGGTGCCAAAAAAGCTTGGCATCTCAAACAAGTACATTAAACAAAATTCGAATATAGAGGATATTCAATATATACAATTATTTTAATTTTGGGCAAGCGTCATCATAAAATCATAACTTATAATCAATTGTAAAGTAATGGGTGTTTTTTTAGACAGCATCGTGGTAAAAACCAAACAAACCAGTTTTTGCACACATACAGCTAAAGCTCAGCCTCACATACAGAGCGTTTGTTCTTTGCTGAGCTGAAATTATGTTATGTGTGTTCTTCTTCAACTTGTTGACGAACTGACCTACCGCCACAACAACTGGTGCCTAATCAACATTCTACCTCTTAACATTTCTAAATGCAATAATGACTTTTCACCGCAATAAGCCATACCTTTTCGATTACTCTATCAATAACATTATCCTTCAACGCCTTTTCAAAGTTAACGACTTGGGCATTACCTTTGTACCTAATCTATGTTTCAACTCTCATATCTCTACTATCTCTAACAAAGCCAAAGGAGTCCTTGGATTTGTCAAAAGATGGTCTAAGGAATTTACAGACCCGTATACTACAAAACTTCTGTATGTGTCTCTGGTCCGGCCTATCTTGGACTATGGTTCTTGTGTCTGGTCTCCTCACTACCAAAAATTTCAGGATATGCTCGAATCAGTACAAAAACAGTTTCTCATCTTTGCCCTCCGGGGACTCAATTGGAACCCATCGATCCATCTTCCATCTTATGAAAGTAGGTTGCGCTTAATTAACCTCCACTCTCTTAAGTCCCGTAGAACCTACCAAGGAGTTCTCTTCCTCCATAAGCATCTCTCTGGTGAGGTCGAATCGACTGCCTTCATCAACCTTATTAGTATTGCTGTTCCTTTCCGCCCGACTAGGCATTACTTTCCTCTTCATCTCCAACTCTGTTTTTCTAACTACTCGGATTATGAATCTTTCCGTAGCCTTTGCCGTAACTATAACCTATTTTTCCATCTGTTTTCCTTTGATACTAGTTCTAATATGGTCAAAATTATCTTAATCAATAACTTAATTTAAATTAAATTGCTTTAATTGGGAATTGTTCGGCTCTTCTCTTACCTAAGTTTGGCTGTTGGTGGGACTTATCGGCTACTGAGCCGATAATCAGCCCCACCGGGTCAGATTATTGGCATTGGCCCTTTAGTTTAATTATTAATTATTAATTATATTATTATTTATATGTAATTTTACCCTTACAGTTTAACTGTAAATTGTTTAACTTTAAACAAAAACGAGAAGGAACGTTGTGAGCCGCGGCAAATGCCGCGGCTCCACCTTATACCCGGTACTCAGTCAGTATATACATATGTACATACATTTATGAGCCTACGATTTATGAAATTTATTATATGTTCTCAAAAGGGACGAAAATAATATTTAAATTAAAAAAAGTAATTTTTTGGAATTTTTATGCATGTTTTCATTTTTGTTTACATATGCTTTGTATATCTGCGCCAAATACATTTCTACATGACATGTATAAATACATATTTGAGACGTACAAGTGTTTGCGACAGAGAGAGAGAGAGGGCATGAGTCAGCGCTTGGCAGGCGTTGCGTAGCCACTGAAATTTAATTTGTTTCTTCTGGCCATAATATTGATCCGATCTGATCCAGATTCGGTAATCTGGTAGATATGGTAATTTTTCATGATTCTGTGTTTTTGGTTTTCATTTATTTTAAAAATTGTGGATTCCACAGATTTTCGTCCTTTGTGGGGGCGGAAAGGGGCGTGGCAAAATTTTGAAATATACTTGTGCTGGTTTGATATCACAGGAGTTTGGATAGAACGTTTGGTTGCTCTAGCTCTTATAGTCTCTGAGAACTAGGCGACACAAAATACGAATGGGCAAAGCAGATGGGGCCGCGTGTGAGAGAGAGCGAGAGGGAATGATGACTTTCGAAATAGTTTTCTTCTTTGTAGCTATAATAATGATCCAATCAGATCCAGATTCAACACTTTGATAGAAATGGTCATTCTCTATGAATCTGAGTTTTTAGTTTTCTCGTATCTTTAATATTGTGCACGCCACAGACTTTCGTCCTTTGTGGGGGCGGAATGGGGCGGGGCGAAATTTTGAAATACATTTGGAGTAGTGTGATCACACAGGAGACTGGATACAAAACTTGGTTGCTCTAGCTTCAATAGTCTCTGAGATATAGGCGCAAATGAAGACGGACGGACAGACGGACAGACAGACATGGCTATATCGACTCGGCTATTGATGCTGATCAAGAATATATATACTTTATGGGGTCGGAAACGCTTCCTTCTGTGCGTTACACACAACCGTTATCCCCACAAATCTAATATACTCTTCGAGTACCGGGTATAATAAACAATAAACAATATTGTCACGGGCCACACAGTCTTTACGCGTGCATTTAATTCAAAGCTCTGAACGTTGTGGATCGTCGCACGTTTGCAATGTAGGGTAATTTGTGCTTCAATTGCCTGAAAATACTGACCATCCCTGACGCCAGAAGTGCTTTGACAACCACTACCCCCGCAGTTATGTGCACGTTAGCAACAGTTTCTAGGTGAGGTTTACTTATTGGAATCTTGTCGCACACCTCGCTACCTATCTTCACCATTTCAACCAATAGAGCTGCATGGATTTGCCGATGCGTTGTCTCATGCCTACGCCGCTCTTGCAGTCGCGTGCAACTCAATAGCGAATATGTTGTCAGGCTGATCGCCGCAAAAACCCGCGTTGCGCCCATCAAACATCTCCTTTCCAAATTGATGTCTCTGGTTACGCAATTACTAACTATTTATATATCTAGTCTGACTTAGAAATCGCACTGCACTGGCTCTCATCACCTCCTTGGACCTGGAACACTTATGTTTGCAACCGCACTTCTGAGATTCTGGAAGATTGTCCACGTAGCTGCTGGCAGCACATTCGCACAGAGGACAATTCCGCCGACTTTGCATCAAGCGTACTCCTACCAAGGGATCTCGTAGAGCACCAACTGTGGTGGAATGGACCCCCGTGTCTTTCTCAATCACGTCGCACTTGGCCGCTTGCTAAGGCAAAGTTCACACTGTCGACTGAGGAGGCTGCGCGCATAGAAGTAAAGGTGAAGCCTCAAGTTAATCTACACATTTGCGATGAAAGAAATGATCTTGAATGTATGATCAACAAGGCTTCCTCTTGGTCACATATCTTGTGGACAATTAGCTATTGCCTTCGCTTCGTACATCGCCTTCGTTGCAAGGACCGCCTATCATCGTTTTGATCGTCTTGGGAGCTTCAATATGCACACTCTAGGATAATCAAACATATTCAGATGGAGTCCTTCCAAGTGGAGCGCAAGCAGCTCAGAACGGGACAACCACTTTCTCCAAAATCCAAGTTGATTCGCTACTCTCCATTTTTTGACAACCAAGAAATAATGCGCGTAGGAGGACGCCTAGAGAATTCGATGGCAACTTGCGATGCAAAGCATCCTATACTTATTGCAAAGGAATCACCAGTCGCTGTTTTACTAGCTAAACACCAGCACGTCACATCGCTACTCGCTGGAGTTGATTTTATGATCCAAACTTTAAGACTGAAGTATTGGATTCTCGGGGCCCGCAACATAATCCGGAAGATTGTATTCAACTGCAAGATGTAGTAGCTAGCAAATGAAAGGAATTTTTTTTTTTAATTATTTGGTTCCTTAACGTCGGGAGACGCCCTACGTTTTTTTATAAGGGCCAAGCTTTAGCTGCTCTTAAGTTCTCTTTAAAGCTTTAGCCGCTCTTAAGTGGAATCCCCTCGACGAACGGTGGGAAGCATAGACGGCAATCGTTTGATTACACAGTTAATCTATGCTGTGCATTATGCGATCGTCTAACGCTGCCGCGAAGGTTCGAGAACATACGATTAAACAGCTAAACGAGAACCAAAAGTTTTGCTGCACCAGCGACTTAGCCATCGTCTTTGTAGCTTTGGACATTCAATGCAAATTGATCAAGCAATAAAGACGTCGCTAGCGAAAGGCGAAAAATTTTAATATTCAAACCCAGTACTGTACTTATAATTCCGACTATATATTCTGACTCAAATACATATATTGGGATCATATACTCGGAAGTGCTTTTGCCTACAAAATACATAGTGATTGCTAAATTCTGTAAAAAAAAACAAAAATAGTGCTATAGATATTTGGAAAAGGTATGTTTTCACATCAGTGCCGTGCACGTGCTAACATAACCTATGTTGCAGGGTAATTGCACCTAAGCTGCCCCATCGCGGTACAGTCTTGAGAAGACAACCCTGGGAGCAGACTTAGGCGTACGGTTGTCGAGTTTTCTCCAACTACAACGTTATTATTTCCTGGACCCTAAATCGACACCGTGGTCGTGCTGTGCATAGGTCCAACGGGGTCAGGTCTGCTTCAATCAACCACGAATGTGGCCACTACTCAAGTTCGGAAGCACGTAGTAACCTTCTGTTAGACAATTTTGCTATATGGCCTGAATACGTATGCATCACTCCAGGCGATCTCCAGCACAACTTCAGGCGAACAAGGGCCGATACAACGCCCCGGATCAAGAGTATGATTATATTACATTTACTTCATCATCAAATCCATACGCATAGATATCAGAAGTTTAACGTAACTGAAATTAAATTGAAACTTTAGTGACACCCCTCTCTGAGCAATTCATACATATGTACATATGCACAGACGTGCACCTTAAACTTATTTTCGTAGTTTACCTTTTTGTTTCTCTTTTCTTTTCCTTCTTGCCTAAAAATTAGTTGCGATATGTACCATGTAAAACAAAAGAACAACTGGCTGATAGCTATGCAACGGGTGTTTGTACCATGGTTGTGTTATATGCATTGTATGTAATTATATTTTAATATTTTAAACAGCGGCGTTCAACAATCTGCGACATCATTGGGCCCAACGATCAGCGTAAGAAAGTAAAAAGCCGGAGTGAGTAATTATTACCAAGCGAGGTATAAGCTGATTAATTTTCGAGCCATGCTTGACATATAAGTGCATATAAAACGAGAGGGAACGTTGTGAGCCGTGGCAAAGGCCACGGCTCTACCTTATACCCGGTACTCAGTCAGTATATACATACATACATTTATGAGCCTACGAATTATGAAATTTATTATATGTTCTCAAAAGGGACGAAAATAATATTTATATTAAAAAAAGTAATTTTTTGGAATTTTTCTACACGTTTCCATTTTTGTTTACATATGCTTTGTATATCTGCGCCTACATTTCTACATGACATGTATAACTACATATTTGGGACGTACAAGTGTTTACGACAGAGAGAGAGAGGGCATGAGTCAGCGCTTGGCAGGCGTTGCGTAGCCACTGAAATTTAATTTGTTTCTTCTGGCCATAATATTGATCCGATCTGATCCAGATTCGGTAATCTGGTAGATATGGTAATTTTTCATGATTCTGCGTTTTTGGTTTTCATTTATATTAAAAATTGTGGATTCCAAAGATTTTCGTCTTTTGTGGGGGCGGAAGGGGGCGTGGCAAAATTTTAAAACAAACTCGTGCTGGTTCGGTATCACAGGAGCTTGGATAGAAAGTTTGGTTGCTCTAGCTCTTATAGTCTCTGAGAACTAGGCGTCAAAAAATACGAATCGGCAAAGCAGATGGGGCCGCGTGTGAGAGAGAGCGAGAGGGAATGATGACTTTCGAAATGGTTTTCTTCATTGTAGCTATAATAATGATCCGATCTAATCCAGATTCAACACTCTGATAGAAATGGGCATTCTCTATGATTCTGCGTTTTTAGTTTTCTCGTATCTTCAACATTGTGTGTGCCACAGACTTTCGTCTTTTGTGGGGGCGGAAAGGGGCGGAGCGAAATTTTTCAACACATTTGGAGTAGTGTGATCACAGAGCAGACTGGATACAAAACTTGGTTGCTCTAGCTTTTATAGTCTCTGAGATATAGGCGCAAATGAAGACGGACGGACGGACGGACGGACAGACGGACGGACGGACGGACAGACGGACGGACGGACAGACAGACATGGCTATATCGACTCGGCTATTGATGCTGATCAAGAATATATATACTTTATGGGGTCGGAAACGCCTCCTTCTGTGCGTTACACAAAACCGTTATCCCCACAAATCTAATATACCCCTATACTCTTCGAGTACCGGGTATAATAATGTAACATCGTCTGCTCAGTGTATAAAGAACACCCCAGTCTGCTCTTGTCTTTGTTATGATTTCACATATTACACTAGTCGACATGACTTTTACTCTGTCGCCCAAAATAAGTTTTTCTGATAACAACCACAAATTTATTTACACCGACGGATCCCAACATAACTCTATTACAACGTTCGCAGTCACCTCAGAAACAGACATATTAAAATACGGAAGTCTACCAACCTACTCTTCAATACAAACAGCCGAAATTATAAGCATACTTGAAGTAACAAAACTAACAGCAAAAAAAAGGGGCCAGTTTGTAATCTGCTCAGACTCCCTTGGTGCAATCGAGGCAATAGCCAACACAAGCAACAACAACACATACCCAACCATCATCCGATCAATCCTCATAGCACACAACCCAAAAATAAAAATTCTGTGGTTACCAGGACACAGTAACATCAAAGGAAATGAACTGGCAGACAAAACAGCAAAATCAGCCTTAAAAATGCCACTAATTTACACCGACAACCTTAATACTACAGACATTAACAGATTTTTAAAAGAACAAATGGCCCAAAACACAAAAAACCTTGTCTCTAAATGCAACACTTGGTACAGAAATATTAACACCAACAACACACACACATCCCATTACTCAAATTTAATACAGCAACAAACAAAGCGACTCGACCAAATTAAATTAAATTAAATTCACCAGACTCCGACTGGGTCACACAAAACTTACGCACAAGCACTACCTGGATCCCACAGCGTCACGAAACTGCCCGATCTACCAGTCACATACTCCAGCAACCATGGAGCACATCCTCAACTTATGCCCTGCAACTACCCAAATTAAACAAAAAATATTTAAGAATCTAAATATCACCCAATATCTAAGTAATCCATCCAAAGAAAACATCGAACTAATAATAGAATATCTAAAAGAAACAAATATAAACCACGAAATCTAAACTTAATTAAATTTAAACATAATATATATATCTGTACATATCATAGCTTTACAACTTATGCATATCTAATTAACTCTGTAGTCGATTTTTTAATCTTTTAAAAATTTGGAATTTTTTGTCATAGGTAGAGCTTCTATTTTTCACATAACTTTAGTTTCCCACAGCTGGTTGTATTGAACTTTGCAGTTTTAAGAAGCTGAAAAATGCAGCTTGATCTTATAATATGTGGAGAATCTTATCTGAAGTTCATCAAGGGAAAATGCAGCAATTCTAACGCATTTTCATGGTAAGGTGGATAGAGAAGAGAGACAACCAACACCTAAGGTCCCTCCCGGGTTCAGTAGGGCTTTTTTTTTGTAGTGTCGGCGCTGTCAAAGACATCCTTGTTGTTTGTATTTATTCAGTAAATACCCATTTATAGTTTCCGTAAAAGTGCACTATTAAATGTAGAACAATAGTACAGATTGGTGGGAAAGAACCCAGACCTATCCGGCGAGCTAGACCCGAGCATAGCGAGAGGGCACACTACCAAACCTATCTGTACTCCGTCCTTAAGTTCAGACAGGTTCATCTGTTGATATCGAGGGCCCATATATTTGATTACATATATATGCTCAACCCTTGTATACTACACAACACTGTACGACGTTTCTTTCGGTCAGCTTACTAAAAAAAAAGCTTAATGGTGATAAACAAATTGTGAGTACTTGTTACAAAATTAAACAAACACGGCATAGTCAAAAACAGACGAGAATTATATTTTTAATTTGTCTTTAATTTGTCGGCTTCTTTTGTAGCTGGGAACTTTCAGAAAAAAATCAGTGACGGTCTCATCTTGACATTACTTTGAAAAAAAAATCAAAATTATACTCCCAAATCATATAGCACACACTTGTGTAGCGCTTTTTACTTTCTATCTGACGAAAGAAAAAGTGTAAGGAAAAGAACAAGAAAATCTAGTGAAATATTAAAGATGTGACAGAGTGACCATCCCGACAGACAAAGGGCAGAAGGGGCCACAATGTCTTCCCAAAGTCATGAATAGTTACGAAATAACCAGTAGCAACTGCGTGAACATACTTTAAACTGTATTTACTGCTAAAGCTGGGTATCCAGCACCGCAGAAACTAAAAATGACTGCCAATCTTCATATAAAAAAAACTGGGCTAGTAATTTTTCGTTTGTTTTCCTGGCCTCAGCATCCATTAACGTAAAAAAAAATCCACGAATTCTTATCGATAGAACAATATGTGCCGCTACCAACACAATCACTTCATCGTCAGAGTTAATTTTCTTCCTTATTTTAATTTTAGTTTAATTTTCAAAATTGGTGCTGTTTACAAAACACAGCTGATTCATGAGAGGGGAAAATCACTTTTTAGGTTCTTGGTCACATTATTTTAGTTAAGTTCCAAACACACGAAATAATGAGCAGATTCCTTTCAGTAAAATCCGCAGTGCTGGATATTTTGAAATTTAAACTAAAATTAAAAAAAGGAAGAAAAGTAATTCTGATGATGAAGTGATTGTATTGGTAGCGGCACATATTGCTGTAAAAAGAAGTACAGCACAGTTGGAGGTGCCAACATGCCAAAATTATCAAAATGCTCATTTTCCGTGATCCGCTAAAGACATGGTACTGACTCAACTGCTTTTAATCCTCTCCTCACTTTAAACATTTGCATATCTCTTTTTGGTTTTGCGCACAAATTTTGCCCCCACTTTTCACTTTGACTTCAGTAATAATATGCACATATATTTTACTGGCACCCCTATCAGCTGTTCTCACAGTCGAAATTCGTGTGGATATCGATACTATCGATAAAAATTCGTGGATCCCGTTTACGTTGCTGGATACTGACTCCAGGAAAACACAAACGAAAAATTACTAGCCCCGTTTTTTTTATATGAGGTTTGGCAGTAATTTTTAGTTTCCGCTGTGCTGGATAGCCAGCTTAAGTCCGCGAAGAGAAAAATGAGGAACTGTTTTTGTACTGATTCGAGCATATCCTGAAATTTTTGGTAGTGAGGAGACCAGACACAAGAACCATATTCCCAGATAGGACGGATCAGAGAAACGTACAGCAGTTTTGTAGTATACGGGTCTGTAAATTCCTTAGACCATCTTTTGACAAATCCTATGACTTCTTTGGCTTCGTTAGAGATAGTAGAGATATGAGAGTTGAAACATAGATTAGGTACAAAGGTAATACCCAAGTCGTTAACTTTGAAAAGGCGTTGAAGGATAATGTTATTGATTGAGTAATAGAAAAGGTATGGGTTATTGCGATGAAAAGTCATTATATAGCATTTAGAAATGTTAATAGGTAGAACGTTGATTAAGCACCAATTCTTAAAAGCTTCAAGATCTGATTGCAGACATAGTAGAGACAAGGGGTCACTTTAGAAAAAAAATACATAGCTTAACGTCATCAGCATACATTAATAAATAGGTTAAATAGCAAGGGACCCAGATGGCTAACTTGAGGAACCCCCGATGAGATAATAACAGGTTTAGAGAGAGAGAGAGGAGTTAAAGCAGACACGTTGAGAACGGTTGCAAAGGTAAGAATTAGTCCAGTATAGAAGCTTAGTCGGAAACCCTAGAAGAGACAGTTTATGAATAAGTAGATTGTGATTGAGAGAGTCAAAGGCTTTACTAAAGTCAGTATAAACGACATCAGTTTGACACTGTTTAGCAAATCTCGAAGTTACAAAAGTGGAAAATTCAAGAAGATTAGCAGAAACTGAGCGACGTTTACTGAATCCATGCTGTGATTCAGAAAATACAGAACTACAAAAATGTTGCAGCTGAGAAGTGATGATTTTTTCGAAGAGTTTAGGAATGGCAGATAAGTTGGAAATACAGCGATAGTTAGAGACATCAGATTATATCCCTTGTTATACCCGGTACTCGAAGAGTATAGGGGTATATTAGATTTGTGGGGATAACGGTTGTGTGTAACGCCCACAAGAAAGCGTTTCCTACCCCATAAAGTATATATATTCTTGATCAGCATCAATAGCCGAGTCGATATAGCCATGTCCTTCTGTCCGTCCGTCCGTCTTCATTTGCGCCTATATCTCAGAGACTATAAAAGCTAGAGCAACCAAGTTTTGTATTCAGTCTCCTGTGTTATCACACTACTCAAAGTGTATTTCAAAATTTCGCCCCGCCCCTTACCGCCCGCACAAAGGACGAAAGTCTGTGGCATACACAAGTTTCAGTCGAGGAAATCTTAACCTGCAATTTTCGGAATTCAGAGTGGACAGCGAGTTCGCGAGTTCGTTATGAGTCTGTCTCATAATGGTTCGCATATCGGCTTCAACTGCCCTGCAGTCCCACGGCACAGGCCGCGGCTCTACTTTATACCCGGTACTCAGTCAGTATATACATACATTTATGAGCTTACGACTTATGAAGTTTATTATATGTTCGCAAAAGGGACAAATTAAGTTTTGGGCAACAAATAATATTTAAAACGAGAGGGAACGTTGTGAGCCGCGGCAAAGGCCGCGGCTCTACCTTATACCCGGTACTCAGTCAGTATATACATACAGACATATATGAGCCTACGATTTATGAAATTTATTATATGTTCTCAAAAGGGACGAAAATAATATTTAAATTAAAAAACTAAATTTTTTGGAATTTTTATACATGTTTCCATTTTTGTTTACATATGCTTTGTATATCTGCGCCTACATTTCTACATGAAATGTATAACTACATCTTTGAGACGTACAAGTGTTTACGACAGAGAGAGAGAGGGCATGAGTCAGCGCTTGGCAGGCGTTGCGTAGCCACTGAAATTTAATTTGTTTCTTCTGGCCATAGTATTGATCCGATCTGATCCAGATTCGGTAATCTGGTAGATATGGTAATTTTTCATGATTCTGCGTTTTTGGTTTTCATTTATCTTAAAAATTGTGGATTCCAAAGATTTTCGTCTTTTGTGGGGGCGGAAGGCGCGCAAGAACGAACAACACAATCACAATAACGGAAGTGATCGGAGAGACACAAAAAGACGATAGAAACACAAAGAGTCAAGCACAGAGCGGCGGCCAACGCAGTGCGTGTGTGTTGGAATGAAAACAGATAAGCTGAGGGTAGATAAAAACAGAGAGTGAGAGAGCAAGCGCACCGCACTAGAGATGGCATTAGCAAAACGGCTGCGAGAAGTGCAGAAAAGTAAGGAATGCACAAGGAAGTGAACGGAGAGACACAAAAAGACGATAGAAACACATAGAGTCAAGCACAGAGCGGCGGCCAACGCAGTGCGTGTGTGTTGGAATGAAAACAGATAAGCTGAGGGTAGATAAAAACAGAGAGTGAAAGAGCAAGCGCACCGCACTAGAGATGGCATTAGCAAAACGGCTGCGAGAAGTGCAGAAAAGTAAGGAATGCACAATAGGAGTTGAAAATTGGAAATAAATACACAAAAGTATGCGTAATACGTATGCACTAATATCGAACAGGTTGCACGATCGGTTAGGAACACCAGAACAAGGTGAAAAACAGAATTAACTGGCCATTTTTATGATACGAAAAACCAAAAACGCAGAATCATGAAAAATTACCGTGTCTAACAGATTGCTGAATCTGGATCAGGTTGGATCATTATTATCGACAGAAGATACAAATTGAATTTCAGTGGCTACGCAACGCCTTTCAAGCGCTTACTCATTCACTCTCTCTTTGTCACATACACTTTTCGCATAAATACGAACCGTATATACATATGTAAAGACGAATATGTAGACGTCAAATGTAGAGGAGACAGATGTAATTAACATATTTGAACCAAAATGGAAACAGATAACATTTAATAAATTACAATTTGCAGAATGGTTCAACTTAATTTTTGAAATTTTTTTTTTATATCATAAGATCACATATGTACATATATTCTGACTGAGTACCGGCTCTACGGTGCCTTTGCCGCGGCTCACAACGTTCCCCCTCGTTTTTTATACCCGGTACTTGAAGAGTATAGGGGTATATTAGATTTGTGGGGATAACGGTTGTGTGTAACGCACAGAAGGAAGCGTTTCCGACCCCATAAAGTATATATATTCTTGATCAGCATCAATAGCCGAGTCGATATAGCCATGTCTGTCTGTCCGTCCGTCCGTCTGTCCGTCTGTCCGTCTTCATTTGCGCCTATATCTCAGAGACTATTAAAGCTAGAGCAACCAAATTTTGTATCCAGTCTGCTTTGTGATCACACTACTCCAAATGTGTTGAAAAATTTCGCCCCACCCCTTTCCGCCCCCACAAAAGACGAAAGTCTGTGGCGTACACAATTTTGAAAATACGAGAAAACTAAAAACGCAGAATCATAGAAAATAACCATTTCCATCAGAGTGTTGAATGTTGATCAGATCGGATTATTATTATAGCTACAATGAAGAAAACCATTTCGAAAGTCATCATTCCCTCTCGCTCTCTCTCACACGCGACCCCATCCGCTTTGCTTATTCGTTTAAATGAGCGCCTAGATCTCAGAGACTATAAGAGCTAGAGCAACCAAACTTTCTATCCAAGCTCCTGTGATATCACTTCAGTACAAGTGTATTTCAAAATTTTGACACGCCTCCTTCCGCCCCCACAAAGGACCAAAATCTGTGGAATCCACAATTTTTAAGATAAATGAAAACCAAAAACGCAGAATCATGAAAAATTACCATATCTACCAGATTACAGAATCTGGATCAGATCGGATCAATATTATGGTCAGAAGAAACAAATTAAATTTCAGTGGCTTCGCAACGCCTGCCAAGCGCTGACTCATGCCCTCTCTCTCTCTGTCGTAAACACTTGTATGTCTCAAATATGTATTTCTACATGTCATGTAGAAATGTAGGCGCAGATATACAAAGCATATGTAAACAAAAATGGAAACATGTATAAAAATTTCAAAAAATTTAGTTTTTTAATTTAAATATTATTTTTGTCCCTTTGAGAACATATAATAAATTTCATAAATCGTAGGCTCATAAATGTATGTATGTATATACTGACTGAGTACCGGGTATAAGGTAGAGCCGCGGCCTTTGACGCGGCTCACAACGTTCCCTCTCGTTTATTGATAAGTTTAAGCTGTTGTTCCTGGTTGGGATTTGATTTCTTGGATTTGTTGTGTTGATTTGGTATGGTCGTTGCATTGATAGCGGCGTACTGACTAAAGAAGGCCCAAGCATTGATTGATATAGGTGTCGATCGCCGATCGAGCTGGGAGTCGGATTTATAGGTCAGCACTCGTGTCTAGCTTTGCGTCCTCACCTCTGTATTATGTTGTCGAGGCGTATACGTCGTCGGCCGGATTGTGGAACTCCTTCAGATCGTTGGCACTAGCGACCTTTTGTTTCCGGCTGCCCGAGTGTTGCGCAGAAAAATTTTGACCCGATATGGTCCGTCAAATTTTGGGGCCAGTTTGGCTGCAAAACCCGCGGCTGCACTTGAATGGTGGTGCTGCCGTACGAGGATCAACGAGCCGATTGTCGGGCGCCATTGTCTGCGACGGAGATTGTAATGTCGCGCTTGCTCTTGGCTCGCCCCTTGGATGTTAATCCAAACGATGGAAACCACCTCTTTCAATCTTGAAGTTTGTCGGTAGCCGTCTCTTGGATATTCCCCGTCACTGGTGTGATTTCGTCGTGTAGAGCGCCGGGCAACCTAAGCTTTTTTTCGTGTAGAAGGAACGCAGGGCTGAATGCCGTGATCACGGAGATGCTAGAGGTGAACTGGGTGCTATTATCACAGAGGAATAATTTCGATACTCCAAAGCTACTAAGGATCCGTTCATGAAACGCTCGTTCGAGGTTAGCCGTGGCTGCCTTCATGAGGGGTATTAGTTCGACTCACTTGGAGAAGGTGTTTAAAAATACTAGCAGCATCGTATTCCCCCGTGCGTTGCACGACCGTAAACTTTTAACATCTTACGCAGTTACGAATGTAACGTCTTACGTCTTGGTAGAACCCTAGCCAATAATACCGTTGGGATACCCTGCCAATGGTCTTTCGTATGCCGAGGTCGCCAACTGTTGGTTGATCGTGGCATTCGTAAATATTCCAAGACTCCGTTCCATTTGGTCCGTGGCCGAGATTTCGGTAAAGTTGACCGTTCTCGCAGGTGTTTTCCGGATACTCTTGGAGTTCGTCGTGGACTTCTTGTATCCTTCGTTTAAGCCAGGAACAAATGTTAGTCTCCTCTTCAACACGTGCGAGTGTTTCCAAAGGCTGGCTGAATAATGCGTCTATTACCACGTTCTGTTTCTCTGCGCGATAAGACACTTCGTATTGATATTGTTATAACTCGAGTGCTCATCGTGCCACTCTACCTTATGGACTTTCCAGGGTATTCAACCATTTCAGAACGAGATAGTCAGTTACCACGCCAAAGCGGTAGCCCTCTAGAAAGGATCGCAGTTTTCGTATTGCCCATATGACGGCTAGGCATTCATTGTCAGTGGCATAGTAATTTTCTTCCGCTTTGTTAAGGCGTCGGCTGACATATCTCCTAAGTGAGGACTGCTTCCACGCCCACGTTACTTGCATTCGTTTGCAAAGAGAATTTGCCGTTGAAATCTGGGCAAGCAACTACGGGGGCGCTAGTAAGTAATTCTATCAGCAATTCTTGTTGTGCCTGTTCGGTTGACTTCGGTTGGACCACAGTGGCGAAATTGGGAACAAATCTACGATACCACGATGGCATTGTTCCTCTGCAAATCTTTTATGGGGGCTACCTTGTCAGGGTAGGTATGAATACCTTCCTCGCTGATCACGTGTCCTAAATTTTTTATGCGTCGTTCAAAAAAAAAAAATACACCTTTCTGGGATTTGTAGCCAGAGCTTGGGTTTCACCGTTTGCCTTTCCGCCTGGGCGGAGGTACTGGGTTGGGGTGACTTGGCACGTCCTGGGGCCTTGGCATATTGGCGTTCGAGCTCGGCCAGTCAAACCCCGACTTCTTGTTCGAGGGTTCCTTTGAACAATGTGGAGAAACTCCTCCGCATCTCCTCTACACTTCCCTCACTGCTGAACCCGAATTCGATCGCTAACCTTTCTTACTCTTTCCGGCGGCGCTTATGAATCCAGCCGGTGCTCACCTCCGAATTAGGGATCAAATCCCCATCGTAGTACTCACCTGTCTTTCGGTCTTTCTTTCTTTATGATCATAGTCGTTACAGGAGTCACTCGCGTATTATGAAAGGGACCGACCCTTTGGCAAACCGACACTCCGTGTGTATATACGGTCATACGCGCGACCCGCACCATTGAAATTGTGGCGTTTTTGTTGAGATTTGTTGAGCAATCTTGAAATACATGGATTTTGTGATGCCAGCATGGGGGCAAATGCATTTACACTTCGCAAGGTGTTAATGGAGTAAAGGCAAATCTTCTGTGTTCCAGACCATCTGTTTTCCTTTGATACTTATTTATTTATTTATTTATTTATTTATTGGCTAACGGTTGAACCTTAACTGGCTAAACTAGCTTACATCTATCTTAAAAAATACAAAGAAATCAACAAAAAAACAATTAACAATGAAACATGAAAAAATCAGACAGTAATCGTCTAACGGCTGCTTTCCCATGGCAGAAGTCGAACCGCATCCCAGCTGGCAGCGCATTATACTGGCGAAGAGCCCTACATATAGGTTCGTTACTTCCGTAATTGCTCCGGTGGAGATCAATAGCAAAGAGTGCGTGGTCCCTAAGGCTCCTGGCAGGCGTATTGAAGCCAATCCTCGTAAGCAGGTCAGGTCAATCAATATTCCCCACTACCAAATCATAAATAAAGATTTGAGCCGCAATGGTCCTACGATCCTCGAGAGAGGAGAGATGCACAAGGCAACATCTGCACTCATAGGATGGCAATGGGACTGCAAACTGCAAAGGCTGGAGTGCAAACTTCAAAAACTTCCTCTGCAGTCTCTCGACGCGCGCAATCTGACCAACCCCAGTAGGGTTCCAAACCACTGAAGCATATTCAAGGCGCGAGCGCACGAGGAAAGAATATAGACTTAACCTCGTGTATGGATCGTTGAACTGGGATGAGTTGCGCGTAACAAAGGCAAACATGGCAAAAGCTTTCGGCAAAATATAATTCAGATGTTCCACAAACAAAAATTTTGAATCAAACAAGATACATAGCTGAGGGAAGACCACTCGTTGACCTCTTAGAGTTTATAAAGTGCCAAAATGACCTGGGATTAAGTTTGAGCCCCCTCTCAACGTCGGCAATATATTGATTATATAAAAATTTGTTGAGAAACGAAAACTCCCGTTTATGTTGCACGTACCTGTCCCAATCACCAGGTTCCCGGGTCCTATAAAAACGCTTAAAAAACTTATTGCGCAGATTTTTGTACCTAACGAGGCCCTTCATATACCACGGTAACCTATAGGAGCCACACACTCTTCTGGAAGCATTTTTACCAACAAAATGACGAGAAATTTCAATGAAAACGCTATAACAAGTATCAACACTAGGATGCGATAGAACAGACGCCCAGTTTACATTTAACAAATCATCCCGTATAGCATTCAGGCTTACATCAGTAAAATAATAATGAGAATCAAGTTCCGCTCGAGGCGAGTAACAAATGAATTTAGCTGCTAGTAGCAATGGCATATGATG
This sequence comes from Drosophila affinis, assembly GCA_037356375.1. Lineage (NCBI taxonomy): Eukaryota > Metazoa > Arthropoda > Insecta > Diptera > Drosophilidae > Drosophila > Drosophila affinis. Next base: position 24,363,976 of record JAZHFB010000003.1, read on the forward strand.
CATATCGCATTCTACAATCGGCTGTTCACAGCGTGTTACATGGCAATCAACATCAGGTCCAACGAAAACTAAATCTAGAATCTTATTTAACCTATGAAATACATTATTGACTTGGGATAAGCCCACACTAAAACAATCATCCAAGCAAAGAATTTCCTGCTGCAAGTGCACGTTGCTCGGGATCATAGCCGACGACTGCGGATCGGCGGACCACACCAGCGACCCCAAATTGAAGTCGCCAACAACGCAGAGATGCTGACGGTCTTTTAGATTTGCATGCATGCTGGTAATATTTCGCATATGCGCCTTGTAGACCTCATAGCTACTACAAGGCGGAATGTACGATGCACTGACTACCAGAGCCTCCGACTGTCCGGCCACCAACACACCAATCTGATCCAACATAGTGTCTCCATCCAAGAGACAAATGGGATCACATTGAAGCGTGCGTCTAACGGCCACAATGACCCCACACCCTCTGCAGCGATTCGTCTTGGCACAATCTCTGTCCTTACGAAACATTTGGAAAAGGTTGGGGTCAAAATACTCGCTGTCGAAGAAGCTATCATTGAGCCAGGTTTCAACCACGACGATGACGTCGAAATCACACACAGCGGTTGCCAAATATACAGCCTGAGCCTTAGTGCGCATGCCCGCTACATTCTGAAAGTAGATGCTTAAGGATTTGGTCCCTTCCATAGGCATGATCACGGAGGGTAGCAGCGCTGAACGGCCCGAGGGCACGGAAGCATAATCCTGAGAAGGGCTTGGCATGTCACAATCAGCATGAGGGGCGCGGCTCGTGCGTAAAAAAGGCCCAAACGCCGTAGTCCGAACCCGCAGCACTCCTTCCTCGACCAGACGATTGAGCGGGGCAGCGGCGGGGAGATCCATACTGGGTACTGTGGGCGAAGAGAGTTCTCCATTTGCGAGCGAACGACGGGCTACTGACTCTCCCCAAGTGTCGAGTGCAGCAGCGGCGCATGCAAAGCACACGAAGACATGCGTTGTCGAATGTTGTTGTAACGACGATGTCAGAGGCGCACTTCGATGACACAGAGCGCAAGCAAGAGCGTCGACGTCTATACCAGCAGCAGCCGTGCGAATATCGGACAAAGCGCAGAGCGAAGAAGCGGCACTGTGTTGTTGTTCCGCAGAGGTATGCCAGACGTGATGCAGCGAGCCAATGCTGACTTCGTAGAGGCGAGAATTTGAATGCAGAATATGTCGTAAGGAGGCGGCGAACCAGAAACCATGGGCGCCGCTCACTGGGGGTTTTTTGGAGTGGAAGGAACTGGATCTGGAGCTTCCGTAGTCGGGGTGGACGTCCGTACTGGCACAGCTGTCAACAGATTAACTGCCGTGATATCTGCTTCCGGCCTCTGCCTATGCACAAAACGGGAAACCCTTACCGACACTGGCCAGAATTTCTCCTCGAAGACGTCAGGGAACAACGGCTCAGGTACACCAAGTTTTAAAGTAACAAACTTCAATGCAGATAGATCAGCGTCCCGCTTGACCAATTTCGCACAAAAAATTTCCGCCTCAGACATCTTGAGCTTATCGGCAACAAATTTCACCACCGCCTCTGGCTCCATTGCAGTAGAAAATCGACCAATATGAAGGTATTTTCTGCTCTGCAATACATTCAGCTGCTCACAGCTCGGTGCAATGCCTAGCAAACGTTTCGTCTTCTTTGTGCGGTTTTTTCTCTCTTTCCTCCGCACAGTGACAAAGCCATCTGAAGCAGCTGATCCAGGGTCAATAACCACAGTCGATGTGGCGGCCACTAGCCGCGAAGACCGCAACTCAGCCACAGATATGACGTTGTCGGCTTTCTTCCTTGCAACAGCAGGCTTCACCTTCTTATTTAAATTGACAGGGAGGGCAGCCTTAAACTCAGACTTGAGCTCCCGATAAAGGCTCTCAAGCTTCAGCACCTTGTCGTTGAGTTCATCAATTTTCGAGTGCGAGTCATTCGCAATCACACAATTGTCGCACTGCCACATAAGGTTAGGCAGATTAACCAACATTTTCACCGCATCAGCATGCAAATCAATGCACGACAGATGAAACGCACGGCGGCACAACGACGAACAGCGTACGGCATCAAAGCCACGAAGCTGGAGAGCATTGATAAGACATATCGAAAACACGACCGAACGCAGTGAAAGCTGACTGAAGACTCGATAGATACTAGTTCTAATATGGTCAAAATTATCTTAATCAATAACTTAATTTAATTTAAATAGCTTTAATTGGGAATTGTTCGGCTAACGGCTCTTCTCTTACCTAAATTTGGCTGTTGGTGGGATCTTATTGGCTACTGAGCCGATAATCAGCCCCACCGGGTCTGAGTATTGGCATTGGCCCTTTAGTTTAATTAGTTGATATGTAATTTTACCCTTACAGTTTAACTGTAAATTGTTAAAATTTAAACAAAAATAAACAATAAACACTAAACAATATCCAAGTTGGAATTATGCGGTGCAGCGCTACTCGCTCAGCTTATGCATGAAGTATGTTTAATGAAGTTCAATTGCTGGTATTACTGTTGGTGTGACTCTACCGTTTTATTAGCCTTTATCAAAAAACAGCCATCTAACTTTAATGTATTTGTTGCTAATCGACTGTCTGTTATTCAGGAACTCACATCTGGAATGTCTTGGCTGCACGTACCAATTGATCCCAGCCCTGCCAATATGCTTTCTCGAGGATCACTACCTGCTGAGCTTATCAATTCTCATCTTTGGAATCATGGGCCTCCATATATGACGCCTCCATTATATGATATATAAAGATCAATGGCCAAGCACGCCTGCTCTTCCAGAGCCGGTTTTAGAGGCACGGAAAACAATCCCAACAATTACCAGCTTCGCTTCGAAATATTTGGTGGAAGAATCGAAATTCGTGAATTCCTTCCCCAAAATCCAGCGAATTTTTGCATATGTATGCAAATTTATTCATCGACAAAGGTTTTAAATAACTGTGAAGAATTTGCGCTTAGAAACCGAACTGCTTCTTCGCCTTACTCAGCAAACTCGTCTATCGAATGAAATTAGAGCCCTGGAATCCCTAAAGGACATTTCTCTTTAGGACGTTGATATGCAATGACTGCACCATCAAGTGGCCCAAGCGACACCAGCCAATGGCTGTTACGCGCGGATCCCATGCAAGAACGCAGCCCACCTCCCGCCCAACCGACCGAGGGGCGCTGTCGCATAACGCGCGACTCGTAAACTGAACCGATCGCGGACATGCAGGAAAGATAGGTGTTACACTAGTGTTCGAGGAAAAGACGAACTAATCTAACTAAAGAAGAAAAGTAATTACTAATTACGGGAAAGATGTAAGAGTATCAGTAATTTAAGACTAGGAAGGGAGTTAGTGGTAGATATAATATGGTGGAGGGAATTATAATCCGAGCATAGGACCCTAAATAGTTCATGCAAGGAATAAATCGATCCACAAAGCGGAAGAAACATGGGTGTATAATTCCTAATAGGAATCGTGAAGTTCATGCGGCTCAACAGGTCAGGGCTATCTACGTCACCCTTGATCAAGTTGTGCACAAAACTCACACCAAGCATTTTACTACGATTAGCTAAGTTTGGAAGGTTTAATAAAAGCAATCTATTAGAGTAAGTCGGCAGTCTCACACTTGCATCTCAGTTGAGGCCGCGAAGAGCAAAAAGTAAAAAGTTTTTCTGAACTGATTCTATACGGTCACGATGTACGTTGTACTGAGGGCACCATACACATGAGCCGTATTCTATTCTGTAGAGAGTCTTTGTTATATAGGGGTCGTCAAATTCCTTTGACCACCTCTTTATAAACCCAAGCACGCCCATGGCCTTATTCAACATGGTAGAAATGTGTTCTGAAAACTTTAACTTGGGATCTAATAGAACACCAAGATCATCAACCCGGGTAATTCTCTCAAGAGAACCACCACAAAGGATGTAAGGAACCAGAAAGGCGCTGGAGCGATGAAAAGTCATTACTTTACATTTCGAAGCATAAAGGTTCAATAAATTTGCACAACACCAAGACTGAAATCTATCGAGATCGGATTGCAACCTGGATTGAAAAGGAGATATCCTTATACTGGACACAGAGCTTAACATCATCCGCATACATAAGTACTCGAGAGTATGTTAATACAGAAGGTAGGTCATTTATAAAGAGTGTAAAGAGTAAGGAGCCTAGATGGCTGCCCTGAGGTACACCCGAAGTCACCATAACTGGAGAGAACAGGGAGTTTTTGAAAGGACTCTTTGAGACCTAGAACAAAGGTAGCTAGAGATCCATCTCAGGAGATTGGGCGGGAACCCTAGAAGGTCGAGCTTTTGTGCTAGGAGGGAATGGTTTACAGAATCGAACGCTTTACTAAAATCGGTGTAAACAACATCCGTCTGCAAATTACCTTGAAAGCCTTTTACTATAAAGGAGGTAAACTCCAATAAATTTGTAGTGGTTGATCTCCGCCTTATAAATCCATGTTGAGATGGAGATATAAGTGATCTGCATAGGTGCTGCAGGTGTGGAGTTAAAATTTTCTCAAACACTTTAGGAATAGCGGAATTTATAGATAGGTTGAATAGTTTAAGCAACGGCCCACACAGAGACTCGGCGCAGTGCCTGAGTACACAGCCGGGAACTCCGTCCGGACCTGGTGAGAACACCGGCTTTACTGTTCGTAAATCATGAAGCAATGAGCTTTCATTTATCAAAGGACTGAAAATGCCGTTCGACTTCGGTAAACCAGACCAGAGTAAGCGTCCTGCGAATAGGTAGTTTGGAAGAAATGGGCAAAAAGATCGGCAATTGCCTGATCATTATCTCCCGACGTTTTACGAAAGGATAGCGAGGATGGGTGTGCGGACGTTCTACGCTAACTGTTTACGAAGCTGTAGAACTGTTTGGGGTCCTTAGAAAAACGTATCCTGCATCGAGATAGGTAATTCTGATAGCATTGAGCGTTAAGAATTGAAAAGTTTGACCGAGCTATTACATAATGAGAGAGAGAAGAAGGAGAGCCAACTTCTTGAAATTTTTTATACAGTCTTGATTTTAAGTTTTTTAGATGAGATCTAATCGGACAGGAAAGTGGGACACAAGAGACAAAAAGTGAGTCCAGTGCATCATAGAAAATGTTTGTGGCTGTCGTAACATCACTGCACAAATATAAAGCGGACTAATCAAAATCCCTAATGAGGTTATTAAGCTTCGTAAACTCGGCTTTACGGAAGCAGCGGACACATTGGGGTAGTCTAGCCCACCGATCCAGTACAGCTCGCCCTAGGTCGAGCGACACTTCGAAAGTAGAATGGTAGGCACTTTCAGGTATAGAGAGCGGGGGGACTCGAGTTAACAACGCTAAGGTCGGTTCCGTTACAAAGCACACATCAAGAAATCGACCCATGGAGTTTTTAACATGGTTAACTTGAGACAGAGATAGGTCAGTCAAGCCGTCAACAAAGTCATGACGTGCCATGGGTACCAGGCTATTAGACTCATTTGCCGAAGACCAAACAATTCCTGGCAAGTTGAAGTCACCAAGAACTATCATGTGATCTTTGTCAGATAGCGAGGAAGAAATAGCGGTTAAGGCGGACAAATGCTGCTCGTAAATTGCGACATCCGAAGAAGGTGGAATATACGAACAAATTATAAAAACTGAGAAAGCGGGAAGAATCAGTCTTACACACAGAAATTCCAGTTCCTGCTGGATCTGGACTGTGAAAAGTTCCGACGTGACGTTTGAGTCCATAGCAATCAGAACCCCTTTAGCAGGTCGAGACGAACGATCCTTTCTAAAAGTTGTGTACCGACCTGCCAAAACTTCGGAACTAAGAATGTCCGGCTTTTACCAGGTTTCGGTAAGCACAATAACGTAGGATGCAAATGCGACACTATCCTGGAAAAGAATGCTGAGCTTACTACGCAAGCCTCGAACATTCTGATAGGTCACTAAAAGAGAGTTTGTTAGTTTTTTGGACAGGTGGAGGTAGAGCGGGAAGATGACGAAGGAGCACTGGTCTGATTAGTTGGCAGAGTTATTGGGGGCCTAGTCTTTTTCTTTGCCTTAAACTCCTTCACCACCAAATGCTCCGGCCAAAATTTGGCAGAACAGATGGTGTTAAAGTGAGTTTGGTAGACACCTATTTTAAAAGAAGCTATCTCCCTGGCATAAGAGAAGTTAAACTTTTCCACCTTAAACTCAACGGCTTATATGCGGCTTTGGATATAAGCCGTCACATCATTGATTGTGGAGTCAGGGGCAAGTCGTGAGACAAATACTTGTCTCTTTGGTGGGATCCCCACCAATCTTGGCACCACAGGCATATCACCTGTGATGGTAATTCCCGGTGGTCCGGGACGTATATTGACTGGTGGGGTCGGAATTGAGGGGACAGCTAATGAGCTAGCGGACATTACGGACACGGAAGCTACAGACGATTTTGGATGCGTGCCCTCCGACGCGATAATTCCGGCTACCGAATTTGCATCGCCAGGAGCTGTCGTTGCCTTCGGAGTGGTGAACGAAATCAACTGCTGCACTATTGGAGTGGTCGGAGTCAGCTTGTCAGCATCGGCCGGCCGAGTGGCAGTTGGCACATGCAGATCCTGCGGAGTGACCTTTTTGCGCCAAGGAGACTCAGTCAGTAGTTTGAAACTCTCTTCCTATTTTGCTTACACAGCCGGTGTTTTATGAAAATAGCCCCTAAAAAATTCATAAATTAACAACCTACTATATCATCTATTTCTTGATCGCGAGTGCATGCCTGTTTACTGTGAAAAACATAATTTTGCATCGCCTAACAGTGTGTTTTTTGTTTGTACTTTTCGTAAGTACACACATCATTTTTAGCCGCTCTCACCTATTAGTTTTGCTGATTTATCACCCTCTCCCTATTACCCACACTTAAATAACTGTTTTTACATTTTAAAATGGAATTCTCTGTGATCTGTTCAAAGAAAACCTGCAAGAAGCAGATCACCCATGAGCAGCCGAGTATCCCCTGCTGGTTCTGCCATAGCGTAGTGCACGCTAAATGCGCCGGGGTTTCCGGTCTCGTGGGTGATGCCATCTCAAAAACGAATGGCCTGCATTACAGCTATGAGGCATGCAGTCCGGTTGAGAAGGAGATGGCAGCGTTTATGAGGCAGACCCGGAAGGGCTTTAGGGAGCTGACCGTGGGTTTCAAAGAGCAATACGATCGGCTTCTAGCCATGGAGTCTCAGTTTAGTGATTTCAAACTACTGACTGAGTCTCCTAGGCGCAAAAAGGTCACTCCGCGGGATCTGCATGTGCCAACTGCCACTCGGCCGGCCGATGCTGACAAGCTGACTCCGACCACTCCAATAGTGCAGCAGTTGATTTCGTTCGCTACTCCGAAGGCAACGACAGCTGCTAGCGTTGAAAATTCGGTAGCCGGAATTATCGCGTCGGAGGGCACGCATCCAAAATCGTCTGTAGCTTCCGTGTCCGTAATGTCCGCTAGCTCATTAGCTGTCCCCTCAATTCCGACCCCACCAGTCAATATACGTCCCGGACCACCGGGAATTACCATCACAGGTGTTATGCCTGTGGTGCCAAGATTGGTGGGGATCCCACCAAAGAGACAAGTATTTGTCTCACGACTTGCCCCTGACTCCACAATCAATGATGTGACGGCTTATATCCAAAGCCGCATATAAGCCGTTGAGTTTAAGGTGGAAAAGTTTAACTTCTCTTATGCCAGGGAGATAGCTTCTTTTAAAATAGGTGTCTACCAAACTCACTTTAACACCATCTGTTCTGCCAAATTTTGGCCGGAGCATTTGGTGGTGAAGGAGTTTAAGGCAAAGAAAAAGACTAGGCCCCCAATAACTCTGCCAACTAATCAGACCAGTGCTCCTTCGTCATCTTCCCGCTCTACCTCCACCTGTCCAAAAAACTAACAAACTCTCTTTTAGTGACCTATCAGAATGTTCGAGGCTTGCGTAGTAAGCTCAGCATTCTTTTCCAGGATAGTGTCGCATTTGCATCCCACGTTATTGTGCTTACCGAAACCTGGTTAAAGCCGGACATTCTTAGTTCCGAAGTTTTGGCAGGTCGGTACACAACTTTTAGAAAGGATCGTTCGTCTCGACCTGCTAAAGGGGTTCTGATTGCTATGGACTCAAACGTCACGTCGGAACTTTTCACAGTCCAGATCCAGCAGGAACTGGAATTTCTGTGTGTAAGACTGATTCTTCCCGCTTTCTCAGTTTTTATAATTTGTTCGTATATTCCACCTTCTTCGGATGTCGCAATTTACGAGCAGCATTTGTCCGCCTTAACCGCTATTTCTTCCTCGCTATCTGACAAAGATCACATGATAGTTCTTGGTGACTTCAACTTGCCAGGAATTGTTTGGTCTTCGGCAAATGAGTCTAATAGCCTGGTACCCATGGCACGTCATGACTTTGTTGACGGCTTGACTGACCTATCTCTGTCTCAAGTTAACCATGTTAAAAACTCCATGGGTCGATTTCTTGATGTGTGCTTTGTAACGGAACCGACCTTAGCGTTGTTAACTCGAGTCCCCCCGCTCTCTATACCTGAAAGTGCCTACCATTCTACTTTCGAAGTGTCGCTCGACCTAGGGCGAGCTGTACTGGATCGGTGGGCTAGACTACCCCAATGTGTCCGCTGCTTCCGTAAAGCCGAGTTTACGAAGCTTAATAACCTCATTAGGGATTTTGATTAGTCCGCTTTATATTTGTGCAGTGATGTTACGACAGCCACAAACATTTTCTATGATGCACTGGACTCACTTTTTGTCTCTTGTGTCCCACTTTCCTGTCCGATTAGATCTCATCTAAAAAACTTAAAATCAAGACTGTATAAAAAATTTCAAGAAGTTGGCTCTCCTTCTTCTCTCTCTCATTATGTAATAGCTCGGTCAAACTTTTCAATTCTTAACGCTCAATGCTATCAGAATTACCTATCTCGATGCAGGATACGTTTTTCTAAGGACCCCAAACAGTTCTACAGCTTCGTAAACAGTTAGCGTAGAACGTCCGCACACCCATCCTCGCTATCCTTTCGTAAAACGTCGGGAGATAATGATCAGGCAATTGCCGATCTTTTTGCCCATTTCTTCCAAACTACCTATTCGCAGGACGCTTACTCTGGTCTGGTTTACCGAAGTCGAACGGCATTTTCAGTCCTTTGATAAATGAAAGCTCATTGCTTCATGATTTACGAACAGTAAAGCCGGTGTTCTCACCAGGTCCGGACGGAGTTCCCGGCTGTGTACTCAGGCACTGCGCCGAGTCTCTGTGTGGGCCGTTGCTTAAACTATTCAACCTATCTATAAATTCCGCTATTCCTAAAGTGTTTGAGAAAATTTTAACTCCACACCTGCAGCACCTATGCAGATCACTTATATCTCCATCTCAACATGGATTTATAAGGCGGAGATCAACCACTACAAATTTATTGGAGTTTACCTCCTTTATAATAAAAGGCTTTCAAGGTAATTTGCAGACGGATGTTGTTTACACCGATTTTAGTAAAGCGTTCGATTCTGTAAACCATTCCCTCCTAGCACAAAATCTCGACCTTCTAGGGTTCCCGCCCAATCTCCTGAGATGGATCTCTAGCTACCTTTGTTCTAGGTCTCAAAGAGTCCTTTCAAAAACTCCCTGTTCTCTCCAGTTATGGTGACTTCGGGTGTACCTCAGGGCAGCCATCTAGGCTCCTTACTCTTTACACTCTTTATAAATGACCTACCTTCTGTATTAACATACTCTCGAGTACTTATGTATGCGGATGATGTTAAGCTCTGTGTCCAGTATAAGGATATCTCCTTTTCAATCCAGGTTGCAATCCGATCTCGATAGATTTCAGTCTTGGTGTTGTGCAAATTTATTGAACCTTTATGCTTCGAAATGTAAAGTAATGACTTTTCATCGCTCCAGCGCCTTTCTGGTTCCTTACATCCTTTGTGGTGGTTCTCTTGAGAGAATTACCCGGGTTGATGATCTTGGTGTTCTATTAGATCCCAAGTTAAAGTTTTCAGAACACATTTCTACCATGGTGAATAAGGCCATGGGCGTGCTTGGGTTTATAAAGAGGTGGTCAAAGGAATTTGACGACCCCTATATAACAAAGACTCTCTACAGAATAGAATACGGCTCATGTGTATGGTGCCCTCAGTACAACGTACATCGTGACCGTATAGAATCAGTTCAGAAAAACTTTTTACTTTTTGCTCTTCGCGGCCTCAACTGAGATGCAAGTGTGAGACTGCCGTCTTACTCTAATAGATTGCTCTTAAAAAACCTTCCAACCTTAGCCAATCGTAGGAAAATGCTTGGCGTGATTTTTGTGCACAACTTGATCAAGGGTGACGTAGATAGCCCTGACCTGTTGATGCGGCTCAACTTCACGGTTCCTATTAGAAGCACTAGGAACTATACACCGTTGTTTCTTCCGCTTTGTAGATCGAATTACTCCTTGCATGAACCATTTAGGGTCCTATGCTCGGCTTATAATTCCCTCTACCATATTATATCTACCACTAACTCCCTTCCTAGTCTTAAATTACTGATACTCTTACATCTTTCCCGTAATTAGTAATAACTTTTCTTCTTTAGTTAGATTAGTTCTACTTTTCCCCGAACACTAGTGTAACACCTATCTTTCCTGCATGTCCGCGATCGGTTCAGTTTACGAGTCGCGCGTTATGCGGCAGCGCCCCTCGGTAGGTTGGGCGGGAGGTGGACTACGTTCTTGCCTGGGATCCGCGCGTAACAGCCATTGGCTGGTGTCGCTTGGGCCACTTGATGGTGCAGTCATTGCATATCAACGTCCTAAAGAAAAAAAAACTACTAAACTGAGACTCCATGGCTAGGAGCCGATCGTATTGCTCTTTAAAGCCCACGGCCAGCTCTCTAAAGCCCTTCTGGGTCTGCCTCATAAACGCTGCCATCTCCTTCTCAACCGGACGGCATGCCTCACAGCTGTAATGCAGGCCATTCGTTTTTGAGATGGCATCACCCACGAGACCGGAAACCCCGGCGCATTTAGCGTGCACTACGCTATGGCAGAACTGATCTGCTTCTTGCAGGTTTTTTTAGCACAGACCACAGAGAATTCCATTTTAAAATGTAAAAATTATTTTATTATTTTTTCCTTCAAAAAAAAACTGATATCAGATCAGTGTGCCAGAATAAACGCCAAGAGAGAAATAAGTAAGAATGAGAGTGGTTACCGCAGCTATACTTGAGAGAGAGAGAGCGCTACTGCACAGAAAATATCGAGAGCGAGGGAGGAAGAACAGTTATTTAAGTGTGGGTAATAGGGAGAGAGTGATAAATCAGCAAAACTAATAGGTGAGAGCGGCTAAAAATGATGTGTGTACTTACGAAAAGTACAAACAAAAAACACACTGTTAGGCGATGCAAAATTATGTTTTTCACAGTAAACAGGCATGCACTCGCGATCAAGAAATAGATGATATAGTAGGTTGTTAATTTATGAATTTTTTAGGGGTTATTTTCATAAAACACCGGCTGTTTAAGCAAAATAGGAAGAGAGTAAGCGGAGCGCAAAACAAAAACACGTCTGATTACTACAAAGAGAATCGAACGATGATCGAACGACTTCAAAGCTTTAAGCCCAATCGCTTCGGTTTCTCCATTTTTAGATGATTGCGGCTTGCTTCAAATTGGAGGACGCCTTAAAAACTCCACGTTGGATTTTGAAGCACGACATTCCATAATATTGCCCTGAAATCATTCCATCAATTTTGCTTTGATACGGCACCTACACGAAAATCATCTTTACGCAGGACCCCAGTCACTATTAGCCATCATTCGGCAAACATACTGGCCAATTGGTGGTCGAAAGACCGTAGCTCACGTAACACAGAATTGTGTCAGATGCTTTCGAGTGAAGCCTCGAGCTCTAGAACAAATAATGGCAGATCTTCCGGTGGACAGAGTTAGCGAATCTCGGGCAATTCTAGCTTTAGGCGTGGACTACTGCGGCCCGTTCCTGTATAAATCAGAAATTCGAAATCGGCCCCCAATTAAATGCTACATGAGCATTTTTATATGCTTCTCCACTAAAGTGGAGGATTGTAGGAGGCTTCAGTCAAGGCAGCCAAATATCATCTTCGGCGTGCCCTTGGATCCTCGCTTCAAGGATTTGATGAACTGTACACCCTTGCGTGCAATATTATTCTCTTTCAGAGAATCCGGCAGATCTCGATGTGCTCACACCAGCTCATTTCTTGGTTGGGCCCTATCATAACCAGCCTAACCCTATATCAGCTGCAGCCAATTTTAGCCTCTCGATGTCGCCAATCTTATTTAAGCAGTCTTCAGGAGCGAGCTAAGTGGCGCACCCGGAATCCTGAGCTTCACGTCAACGATGACGTTCTTGCTAAGGACGAGAACTACTTTCCGCTGAAGTGGCCGCTAGCGAGAATCGTCGAACTAATCCCAGGAGCTGATGGAGTATCTCGCGTCGCCTTGATCAGGATGGCTACAGGTGTTAGCCGAAGAGCATTTGCCAAACTGTGTCTCTTGCCTCTGCAGAATGAGGTGAAAGGCTGGGATCCTTCCACGGGGGGAGTATGTTCGGGCGAGGCCCGAGTGTAATTCTCTTATTTTGTACTCTTACTCGTATTGTAATTTTTTATACTCATACTATTTCACTCTCTTGCTCTCTCTCAGAATCATGCTCTCACTTATTATCTATTATCTATGCTTCTTAACTCTTGTTTTCTCATCTATGCTTCCTCACGGTGTAGCTAAGCGGACGACAGCTGCGTCTGCTAAAGTCAGCTACTAGTTACCGCTTGATATAGTTGGCGCACAGACGCCAAAGAAGAAGAAGCGAGCTAGGTTTCCTGTGATGCGTGGTGTAACAAGAGCTGTGCGACTCGTGCAGTAATCTGAAGTCCTGGATCGACTGAACCTTCTGTATGAAATGCGGATTCTGCACCAATACCGGATGCTGACACCGAACCTTTGGGTCGTTTCAGCTGAAGCATCTGAGCAAAATGAGAGGTTATTAAGTTAATCTGCTAGCCGGAATCCAAAAGAGCAAGGCATTGAATAACATCACCATATCGACTCTTAATCAGGATGACTGTCGTGGCGAGAAGTACAGAAGTCTGAACTAAGATTCTGAGCAGGAGGCGAGAAAGCTAATGAAGCAGCAACAAGAGAATTCTGAAGACTGTCGGTCTGAGTATACGACATACTAGCGTAGGTTCCGTGGTAACTGACGTCGGCAGAGGACTGTTGATATGCAAAAGTGAATGATGTTTTTCAACGCATGTGCGGCAAGTACTTGAACTGCAGGAGGTGTTAAGATTTCCCTTTTTCAAACAGTTGAAGCATACTCTTCCTTGCCTCCTTAAGGCGCAAAGAAGGCGAAAGGTTTCCAAACCGAGTGCAGCCGTAAGTGTTGTGCCCTTTATTATCGCAAAATACGCACTCTAGTCAAAGGGTATTTGTAGCAACAAGACTGTTTTTGGAATTAATTAATCTTTTATGTTTTCCAACCTGCTATGGGGATCAATCAACATAGCTTGATCCTTTGCCTACATGGCTTGACATCTCTTTTCAAAAAAAGCCGAAAAACGGTCCCAGGTCGGTATAACATTGGACGGTGACAGTTCTTCCCATTTGTTCCTGCTTTCGGTGTCCAGATACTTATACATGGAGTGAACAATGATGCAACCTGCTATTTCCTCCATGTAACCCATCGACTTTAGCGCTCTCATGTGAGAATGCACCTCATCCGATAAGGTACGCAGCTTTCTAGTTGACCCATCTTCAACCTTCTCATGCTTCAGCATCTCAACGACGTGTGCCTGAAAGATTAAACGTTTGTTATCTAAACGATTGCTTAAAATATCTAACGCGATATCATAATGGCCCTCCGTTACTTCCAAAGAGCGAACTGCTTCCAGTGCAGCTCCATCCAAACATGAGCGCAGGTACTGAAACTTCTCAATCTTTGAAAAAACGGACTCCTGACCTATAATTGTGTTAAACATAGTGAAGAAGTTTGCTCACTCAGTATAGCCTTCACGGAAAGTAGGAAGTTTTATATCAGGAATATGATATCGTGGCCGAACATTTCCGGAGGCAGTATCGTTGAGTGATGCGGCATGATCCCGATAGCACTGCGAAGTCTTGAGCGAATACAAACTTTGATTTCCATAACCAAGATATAAAATTTGTAGCTTAAGTCACTGCCAATTTCGCTTACGTCGATTTCTTCTTAATTGGAATGAGTCGCATTAAATAAATCGTAAATTTTTTCCAAATATTCTAAATAAACTTTTAGCGCATCTTCATTGCTTTCATCCCCCGCAATTGTCTTTTGAAGTAATGGTGGTTTGTCGTATATTGACTGTGCCTTCCGTTTATAAAAAGACACCCTGTTTTCCGACAAGTCATTGCACTCAGCCATATTCGGCAAGCAGCACCTACAGCAGCAGGAAGCAGGCACAAAGATGAATTGAAGAACGATCCGTTCGATTTTCGGTTTGTGCGCGCAAATGCACCGACAGCAGCAGCGAGCAAGCGCAAAGAAGAATAACCTGTTTGATTGTCGGTATGTGCGCGCAAGTGCACCGAAATCAAAGCCGTGGCTGTACGTAGATGTATTGGCGTTTGTGAGCGAGGAAGCGCCGAGACTAAAGCTTCGCGACAGAAAGGTTAGCTTTAGTTGTACTTTAAACGATTTTTAATTGTTTTTAGCAATATTATTAATGACGACCACGTCGGGGTCACCAAATGTTAAGACAACGAGCTTTTTCGTTGACTATATATTACGAATTTTAAAAAAGTTTGAACTCAAAACGTTATAATTTATTGTATGTGATTTTATAGTAAGGGTGGCCGAGCCTTTAACAATGTATTGTTTGTAATTAGAGAATTAACAAAAATTTGGGGAGGCAAGCGAGCAAGTCTTGTGCCAAATACTAGTTTTGGACAAAAAAGGTCTGTGCTCCAACTATATCAAGCGGTAACTAGTAACTGACTAACGGCAAACGCAGCTGCCCTCCGCTTAGCTACACCGTGAGGAAGCATAGATGAGAAAACAAGAGTTAAGAAGCATTGATAATAGATGATAGTGAGAGCATCATGCTGAGAGAGAGCAAGAGAGTAAAACAGTAGGAGTATGGAAAGTATAATACGAGTAAGTGTACAAAATAAGGGAATAACAGAAGAAGCGGTACGAAACTTTTTGTCTTCGTCAGACTTCCAAACTTATTCCATTTCAATATACTTCCGATATAGTGAATAGTAATATGTGAACATCGACTCTTCAGAAAGTTGCAGCGATTCGACAATATATCCAAATTCGAGCCTAGCAAATCAGATCGAAGCGTTGACAGTATTGGAGGAACAACGCAACAGCTCCATTAATGAGATTTGGGTTCTGCTTAATTTAAGTGAGCAAGCTGAACAACGCGATCAGCATTGATCAGCAAATATAAATAAAATAATAAATAAAAAATATTTAAAACGACATTTGATTCTTTGTATTTATTCACATTCTTCTCCAGAAGGAATTATAGCATCTCTAACTAAAAATTGAGCATATGATATAGGAAAACCTCCTGGCTTCTAGCCATTTGCTAGAGAATATCAGTTATTTCCTTCAGTCTTTGTTCTGGTCTGATGAGCGCGTGAGGTGGCTCAGAGGGGCCTAGCTGAGGCCACCGGACGGGTCGCAGGTTGCGGATAGCGAAAGGCCAGCTGCGAATAACGCTACTCGACAAATTTTAACTTTTTTTTCCGCTGTCTCCAAAAATGACTTTTTCTAATAGATTTAAAATTTTTTTTAAGAATAATGGTTTTTTTTTCATGGAGTAGTTTTTTTTTTTAAGAATTTTTAAAAAATCTGGTATTTTTTGTCATAGGTAGTGCTTCTATTTTTCACAAAACTCTCGTTTCATACAACTGGTTGTACTGAACTTTGCAGTCAAAAAAAGGTTGATAAATGCAGCTATAAATCCGATTCAGACTTTTTGTAGCAGAAACTTAACGTCTGGCAGATATTAAGCTTCCAAATTGAAATTTCGTCATTTTTTTCGGTATTTTTTACCCGAAATTTTGACTTTGAAACTTCAGGAAAAATCGAAAAAAAAAAAATAATAATAATAATAAATGAATGCCTTGATTTTTGGTTTAAGATAGACACATTAATTATGCGTCGTTTAAGGTATCGCTTATAAAAATATAAAATCAAACGGCTAAGTTATAACCGTTTGACCAAAACGACCCAAAATGACTTTTACCTGAAAAAATACCGTCCGGTACGTTTTTGGTCCAACTTCCCAAATGGGATTGCAAAAAAAACAAAAAGGACCTGTAATTTTGGTTTTACCGAGTCTTAGGTATTGATATATATCGGATATATATCCTACCTGGTCATATTTATTTGGGGTGTAAGTGTTGTGGACAGGTTTATTCCTTATTCCTTATACCTAAGCCTTGGTGAGGATAAATATACATAAATACCTCTTAGGGTAAAATGTTGACCTTTTTCCTTCACAGGTGCTGGTCCCGCAGATATTTGACCTTTCTCCTTCAAGCTATTTATTAAAAAGGATATATAACTCTGTACCTATAAGTTCCCTGCCTCAGTGTAGTTCTGACTTCCAGCAGAATACGATCGTGTCTTTTCGAAAAATACCAATTGTTTCTAATTGAAATGGACAACCCCAGTCGGTCAACTTCATGTGCTTACCGAGCAGACTCGTTTTGCTACATATGTGGAAAGTATATGACCAGCAAAGAAGAAAAAATCGTTTTTACCGAAAAGTTCCAAGAACAGTATAAGGAAAACTATAAGATGTGGCCCAAAAGTATTGGCGAAGAGTGGGCTCCAAGCTGTATGTGCAAAACGTGCAAATTGAATTTAACAGCATTTAATAAAGAGGATAGCCTATGGGATAGCCGAGATAGAAAAGAGCATTACTCAAGAAAGAACTGGGAAAAACGGAACGAAAATACTTTGGGACATCACAACGTACAAAATGCAGCTCTTGTGAAAGTCCAAGACATTATATTACCACCATTGCACATTAAGCTAGGACTGATAAAAAATTTTGTTAAAGCACTGGATTACGAAGGTGAATCGATGAATTACCTCAAAACTGTTTTTCCACGTCTGTCGCTGGCAAAAGTTAAAGAAGGCGTATTTGATGGCCCCCAAATTCGAAAACTACTAAAAGATGATGGATTTGAAAATATTTTATCTACGAATGAAAAAGCAGCCTGGAACTCATTCCGAATGGTTACAACAAATTTTCTTAGTAACAGAAAGAGTGATGATTACGTTAATATCGTTCAAGACCTACTTAAGAATTATGAACAAATTGGAGCCAACATGTCACTCAAAATCCATTTCCTGCACTCCTACTTAGACTTTTTTCCGCCAAACCTTGGGGATGTTAGTGATGAACACAGAGAGAGATTTCACCAACAATTAAAAGCTATGGAACGACGGTATCAACAAAGACAATATAAACACTAAGATATGGCATGCTCATACAATTCTGTTTTGTAGGGGAAAGAGTGCTATCTCGCTCGCACGAACTCCAGTGCGCTCGCAGATCTCAAAATAGAATGAGCTTGCTTGTATACGTACACACGGAACGTAAGTACACAAGTGTGTGTACGTGTGCCGATCTGCCGAAATTGCCAGCAAAATACTTTTGAGAAGATTTGATATCATGTCTGATATATATTTTGCATTTTTACATATTTACATTCGTTCATTATATTCGTGTATAGTACATTAAACAAAATTAGCATATAAAGGATATACAAAATATACTATTTTTTATATTTTGGGCATGCGTCATCGGAAAATCATAATCTCCATTCAATTCTAAAGTAATGGGTATTTTCTTCGACAGCGGCGTCGTCAACAACCAATACAAACAAGCAGCCATAAAATATGCACACATACAGTTAAAACTCAGCCTCACGTACAGAACGTGTGAAACTAAAGCGCTCTCTGTCTCTCCGTCTATCTATCTCTCTCTAACTCACACTGTTCGATTATGAATGCTTGAAAGTTCCAAACGATCATGAATTGCCCTCAAAATTTTGTATGGCGCCCCACGTCTTATTGTTTATATTGTCTTTGGTATCAAGGTGTTTGGAATGAGAATATGTTGGGCGACTATGTGTGGACTCTTATAAAAGAATATGACTTAAATGACAAAAGAAGACAGACAAACCATTTTAAAAATAGTAACAAGCAATAACAATAAAAATATTTAAGTATCATAACACTTAAATAAATTCAAGTATTTTTCGGTATTTTTTCAGATAAAATGAGATTTGGGTCGTTTTGGTCAAACTGTTATAACTTAGCCGTTTATTTTTATATTTTAAGCGATACCTTAAACGACGCCTAATTAATGTGTCTATCTAAAACCAAAAATCCAGGCATTAATTTATTTTTTTTTTTTCGATTTTTCCTGAAGTTTCAAAATCAAAATTTCGGGTAAAAAATACCGAAAAAAATGACGAAATTTCAATTTGGAAGCTTAATATCTGCCAGACGTTAAGTTTCTGCTACAAAGTGTCTGAATCGAATTTATAGCTGCATTTAGCAGCTTTTTTTAACTGCAAAGTTCAAAACAACCAGTTGTATGAAATGTGAGTTATGTAAAAAATAGAAGGGGGCGGGCTGGCTACTTTTAAGGAGCCTAAGCGCATCCTAAAGATGCTGCAGAGGTGCAACCCAACCCTGCCAACCCAAGACTGGAAGGTTGTATAGGTCGAGGAGACAAAGGGGCCGACGAACCAGGCCGTTATCATCCTCAACAAAGAGTCGCTGGCCCCCATAGAGCAAAAGGAGTTGAACTTCGGCTTCAGCTGGCCCCCATAGAGCAAAAGGAGTTGAACTTCGGCTTCAGCTCGGTCATCATAAAGGTGTACAAGTCGGACGCGGCCGAGGCTCGTCCTGTTGACAACCCAGTCGTGCAGGATGTTGCCTCGGAGATCGAGGCATCCGACAACGAGCTGGAGCCGACAAAAGAAGGCTACTCCTCTGACGCAGAGCTGATGCGCGATTTTGAGGCGATGTGTCGAGATGATATATCCAACGACTCAGACGCCGACACTACAGTGGTGGAGATCCTTGAAGATGTCTCTGAGACTCCATCAAATAAATTTCCACCACTGTAAAGCAGCATCCGCTGCACTCATACTCCGCATGGATGCAAGCGGAGCCGACATCGTCCTAATGCAGGAGCCTTGGATAGTCGGAGCCAAGGTCTGTGGGTAAGCAACGAGAAAGTACAAGCTCATTGTACCCCAAACCGAAGGTAAAACTCGTACCTGCATTCTTGCAAGAAAGCACCTAAATATCTTTCTGCTCCATAACTTTAGCAATGGCGACAACACGAATACATCTGAGGCCACGGATACATCGTCCTACATGGCCCATGAGGAAAGCGATCCTCCCAACGACCTCGTCTGCAAGCTAGCCAGCGACTGCGAGAGGTCCAACACAAGCCTACTAATAGGCTGCGATGCCAATGCTCACCACACTCAATGGGGAAGCACGGACACAAATGTAAGGGGTGAGTCACTTTTTAGCTTTATCCTAAACTCGAACTTAACTATATGTAACCGGGGCAACGACCCCACATTTATTATAAAAAACCGACAGGAGGTCATTGCCCTCCCTCTAGTGTCTCACAGTCTGTCAGACAAAGTGAAAAGTTGGAGAGTCCTAGAGGACCATTCCTTCTCTGACCACAGGTATATCGAGACGACTTTATCCCCCGAGAGCCCTAAACCCACCGACTATATTAACCCCAGGAAAACCAACTGGGTTAAATATAGCTCGGTATTGGAGGAACTACTCCCCAACAGGGCACCAATGAGCCCAGACACTCAAGACGAATTAGATAGTATAGTGAACAGGTTCACGGAAGCATGCAACAAGGCCTACACGGCGGCTTGCCTGCCACACAAGACAAGGGGTAAAAAGAAACCCCCATGGTGGTGGAAACAAATCGACATCCTACGTAAGAGCTGTAGGACTCTCTCTTTACCAGAGCCAAAAGCGCTAACGAGGAGAAACGTTGGGCAGATTACAAAGTCAGTCTTGTCCAATACAAAAAAGAAACACGAAAAGCAAAAAGGGCCTCTTGGCAAAAATTTTGCTCGGAGATAGAGGAGACGTCAGAAGCCGCAAGGCTGCGTAAGCTTCTCTCAAAAACCTCCCCTCGGTAGGGTATCTTAAAAAGAGCAACGCAACGTGGACCAACTCCAGCGAGAAGTCGCTCCACGAACTGCTTGAAACTCACTTCCCTGGGTGCACAACCATCAAGCCGGCGCAAATCTACAGAGGAGGCCAAAGAGCCAAAATGGACCATATTTTTACCAAACGGAACCAGGTCATTCCGGCCCAACTGCAAAAGGCCGGAGACTCGGCCATCAACTGGCAACAATGTATATTCAGGAAGATACTAGTGGTGGGGACTATACCACAAGAATGGCTCAAGGCGAAATAGTCTTTATCCCTAAAGCGGGAAAGGCCTCGCACTCGACTCCAAAGGACTTTAGACCAATCAGCCTATCGTCCTTTCTTCTCAAAACTTTCGAGAGACTTGTCGGACTACATCTGAGGACAATTATTAGCCCTCAAATGATGTCAGGAGAACAACATGCCTACCGGAAACGAAGATCCCACAAAAACGGAACTCGTGCTATTCCAAGCCAAGTGCTATTCCAATACCAAGCAATAGTCAGACCAATTTTACTCTATGGAGTTACAGTTAGCCCTATCGAAAGGATCGATAACCAAACAACTTGGCAAGGTTCAGCGGAGCATTACGCACCGCCCCGAACGATGCACTAAACGCCATCCTAAGTCTCCAGAGCCTTGCGGGAAAGGAGAGGGCAGAAATTGCAGCGATACGTCTGAGACACCGGACAATGGAAGTCACATCACAGGGGTCACTCATCGATACTTATCAGCAGTACCGTCCCTACGAAGACGGACTACTGCGTCCCAAGGAAACAAACTGACACCCCCTTTCAATGCAATCATCCCTAGCAGAGACGAGTGGCTTGAGGGACCACCAGGCCAAGACATGGCCATAAGCATCTTTACAGATGGCTCGAAGCTGGATAACAAAGTAAGAGCAGGAATTTACTCCGAACAGCTCGAAATTAGGCACTCCTTCAGGATCCCAGATCACTGCAGTGTGTTCCAAGCGGAAGTCATTAATCATGGAAACACTGAAACCCCTTCGAACAGCCGCAACGGTTTCATTGACAACAACAACTGTAAACATTTACAGCGATAGCCAAGCTGCGATCAAATCCCTTCACGCGATTTCTTCGAACTCGGCCACAGTGGCAAATTGCCGAAAATCTCTTCATGAGATGGCTCATCAATTTGCTATGAGCCTTATTTGGGTCCCGGGTTACCGGGATATTGAAGGCAACTGCAAGGCAGACGAGCTGGCCAGATCTGGCATCACAATACCCCTTCTCCAAGACAAGGAGGATATTTGTATGCCAATGGCCACCTGTAGCTTATCATAAAAGAGTCATATAAGCGACAAGCAGACAATGCGTGGCGGTCAGCACTACTATGTCGCATAACCCGGCAAACATGGCCGACCATTGACAGGAAACGCACACTACAGCTATGTAAGCTCGGCAGGAAAAGGTGCAGCGTTGTCATCCGTTCCCTCACGATGCACTGGCTAATGGGCTCCCACGAAAACAGGCTAAGAGCCCTGTTCTGCTCTTGTGCAGCTCTTAGCAAAAGAAGACTACAATACCTGGGCATGCCTTATGTCTGAGACATTTCAGAAATGTCTAAAATATGTCCTAGAAAGATTGCAAACTTCATGAGAGCGTCAGGATGGGATAACTGCTGATATGTTCAGGTCTCATGAGATGGATAAAGGGAACACCTCCTGCGGTATCACAACGGGCCGAAACCGCCCCAAGTGTGACGGGCTCCTGTGGAGCTTGGCAGCCGCCTTAACCTAACCTAGCCTCGCCTTCAGTCTTTGTTTACATATTCGCAGTGAATTTTTTCGTTGTGAATGACCATTTTTCAGAGCTGTATTTGAAAACCATCGGCTAAGTATCGCATAAAAACGTGCGGTTTAGGAACATCCAAAATGTAGGGTGGAACTAGCTGAGAAATTTCGGAATGGTAAAACCTTACGGACCATCCCCGAAATGGATGGTGGATGGTCGTCTGTGGGAACAGGCTATTAGATTTTCATTTTGAGTATTTACCGATTTTAGTTTTACTAATATATAAAAATATCTCAAGCGGATCCATCGATTTGTATAAAATTTGTAGCTCAACTCCATGAATATATTGCTAGAATTTTAAAATGAATCATGCAATACTGCATATAACATTAATATTAATATAAATGCCAAAAGCTTTGCAAGAATATAAATGAACTTATTAGGACTGAGCTACAGTGTTCTTTGGGGTTGATGTGAAAAAAATATTACCATATTTTGTACCTACTTTAAAAAATACCTGAGATGCAATGAGGAAATTGATTTTCTTATAAATTATTTTTAATCACTTACCCACTAAAAGTCCAGCGATGTTCTTTTTAGACGACAGTGGTATAGTCATTTCTATTTTCTTTCTAAATGGAAAAGTGCATATTCATACATCTAACAAAATCAAGCCATTTATTGCTTTACTCTTGGAGAGGGTATTACGTATAACGCACAGAAAAAACCATCTATAAAGTATGTAGGTAATACTTATATATACACAATCAGAACAACGCGCTTACTAAATGAATTTCATATTTAGGGTGAAGTTTGCACGCTACATACAGATGCCAAATTTGATCGACTAGACATTTACCACTACATTTACACATTTTTTAATAATCAAAACCACGCAAGTTTATTTAAAACACACAAATTATACAATTTTTAATTTTTGCAGAATGACACAAAATGAAATAATGAATGAAAACGAAAATGAATTTTAACTTATAAGGAGCGTTTTTATAGAAAAGTAAAATCTTCTAAACGGCTTTACCGATTTTAACCAAATTTTGCATGCATATTCAGGAGGTCTGAGAATCAGCCAACATCTATTTTTCATACCCCTAAGTGCTAAGGGTTGTCCACCCATAACTTTTTTTTATAATTCTATACAAATTTTTATTTTTTTATTTTTTTTATTATGTCGCATTAAAAAATACATTCAACCCTAAATTTATACCCTTCTATCACCAACCCCTATTTTTTAATAATCATTTTAGTAATTTAATTAATTTTTAAAATTTTCCGCGCTTTTACTGGATACTCATTGGCCAGACTATATCGGTGTAACTACCCAGTGAACAACGCGGAGTAGGGATGAGACCGAAGCCGGTCTGAAAAAGGTCAAAAAAGATTCGGTAAACGGTAATTTTGTTTTTTTTTACTTTTTTTTACTTTAGGACGTTGATGTGCAATGACTGCACCATCAAGTGGCCCAAGCGACACCAGCCGATGGCTGTTACGCGCGGATCCCAGGCAAGAACGCAGCCCACCTCCCGCCCAACCGACCGAGGGGCGCTGCCGCATAACGCGCGACTCGCTTACCGAACCGATCGCGGACATGCAGGAAGGATAGGTGTTAGACTAGTGTTCGAGGAAAAGTAGAACAAGTCTAACTAAAGAACCGAAGTAATTACTAGTTACGGGAAAGATATAAGAGTATCTGTAATTTAAGACTAGGAAGGGAGTTAGTGGTAGATACAATATGATAGAGGGAATTATAATCCGAGCATAGGACCCTAAATGGTTCATGCAAGGAGTAATTCGATCTACAAAGCGGAAGAAACAAGGGTGTATAGTTCCTAGTGCTTCTAATAGGAATCGTGAAGTTTATGCGCCTCAACAAGTCAGGGCTATCTATGTCACCCTTGATCAAGTTATGCACAAAAATCACTCCAAGCATTTTCCTACGATTAGCTAAGGTTGGAAGGTTTATTAGGAGCAATCTATTAGAGTAGGACGGTAGTCTCACGCCTGCATCCCAGCCGAGGCCGCGAAGAGCAAAAAGTAATATGTTTTCCTGAACTGATTCTATACGGTCCTGATGTACGTTGTACTGAGGGCACCATACACAAGAGCCGTATTCTAAACTCGGACGATCCAGAGAGGTGTAGAGAGTCTTTTTTATATAGGGGTCGTCAAATTCCTTTGACCACCTCTTTATAAACCCAAGCACGCCCATGGCCTTATTCACCATGGTGCAAATGTGTTCTGAAAACTTTAACTTGGGATCTAATAGAACACCAAGATCATCAACCCGGGTAATTCTCTCAAGAGAACCACTACAAAGGGTGTAAGGAACCAGAAAGGCGCTGGAGCGATGGAAAGTCATTACTTTACATTTTGAAGCATTAAGGTTTAATAAATTTGCACAACACCAAGACTGAAATCTATCGAGATCGGATTGCAACCTGGATTGAAAAGAAATGTCCTTATACTGGACACAGAGCTTAACATCATCCGCATACATAAGTACTCGAGAGTATGTTAATACAGAAGGCAGGTCATTTATAAAGAGTGTAAAGAGTAAGGGGCCTAGATGGCTGCCCTGTGGTACACCTTAAGTCACCATAACTGGTGAGGACAGGGAGTTTTTGAAAAGGACTCTTTGAGACCTAGAACAAAGGTAGCTAGAGATCCATCTCAGGAGATTGGGCGGGAACCCTAGAAGGTCGAGCTTTTGTGCTAGGAGGGAATGGTTTACAGAGTCGAACGCTTTACTAAAATCGGTGTAAACAACATCCGTCTGCAGATTACCTTGAAAGCCTTTTATTATAAAGGAGGTAAACTCCAATAAATTTGTTGTGGTTGATCTCCGCCTTATAAATCCATGTTGAGATGGAGATATAAGTGATCTGCATAGATGCTGCAGGTGCGGAGTTAAAATTTTCTCAAACACTTTAGGAATAGCGGATAACTTAGATATACCTCTATAGTTCCTTGCGTCAGACTTGCTACCTTTCTTATGGAGAGGAATTATATAGGACTCCTTCCATATCGGGGGAAAGCATGAAGAATTTATGGATAGGTTGAATAGTTTAAGCAACGGCCCACACAGAGACTCGGCACAGTACCTGAGTACACAGCCGGGAACTCCGTCCGGACCCGGTGAGAACACCGGCTTTACTGTTCGTAGATCATGAAGCAACGAGCTTTCATTTAGCAAAGGACTGAAAATGCCGTTCGACCTCGGTAAACCGTGTGGATACGGCTGACCAGAGTAAACGTCTTGCGAATAGGTAGTTTGGAAAAAACGGGCAAAAAGATCGGCAATTGCCTGATCATTATCTGCCGACGTATTACGGAAGGACAGCGAGGATGGGTGTGCGGACGTTCTACGCTTACTGTTTACGAAGCTGTAGAACTGTTTGGGGTCCTTAGAAAAACGTATCCTGCATCGAAATAGGTAGTTCTGATAGCATTGAGCGTTAAGAACTGAAAAGTTTGACCAAGCTTTTACATAATGAGGGAGAGAAGAAGGAGAGCCAATTTCTTGAAATTTTTTATACAGTCTTGATTTTAAGTTTTTTAGATGGGATAGCTCCTTGGTAAACCAAGGGGGTTTTCTTGATCTAATCGGACAGGAAAGTGGGACACAAGAGACAAAAAGTGAGTCCAGTGCATCATAGAAAATGTTTGTGGCTGTCGTAACATCACTGCACAAATATAAAGCGGACCAATCAAAATCCCTAATGAGGTCATTAAGCTTCGTGAACTCGGCTTTCCGGAAGCAGCGGACACTTTGGGGTGGTCTACCCGACCGATCCAATACAGTTCGTCCGAGGTCGAACGACACTTCGAAAGTAGGAGGGTAGGCATCTTCAGGTATAGTGAGCGGGGGGACTCGAGTTAACAACGCTAAGGTCGGATCCGTTACAAAGCACAGATCAAGAAATCGACCCAAGGAATTTTTAACATGGTTAACTTGAGACAGAGACAGGTCAATCAAGCCGTCAACAAAGTCATGACGTGCCATGGGCACCAGACTATTAGACTCATTTGCCGAAGACCAAACAATTCCTGGTAAGTTGAAGTCACCAAGAACTATCATGTGATCTTTGTCAGATAGCGAGGAAGAAATAGCGGTTAAGGCGGACAAATGCTGCTCGTAAATTGCGATATCCGAAGACGGTGGAATATACGAACAAGTTATGAAAATTGAGAAAGCGGGAAGAATCAGTCTTACACACAGAAATTCCAGTTCCTGCTGGATCTGGACTGTGAAAAGTTCCGACGTGAAGTTTGAGTCCACAGCAATCAGAACCCCACCTGCACGTCGAGACGAGCGATCCTTTCTATAAGTTGTGTACCGACCTGCCAAAACTTCGGAACTAAGAATGTCCGGCCCTAACCAGGTTTCGGTAAACACAATAACGTTGGATGCAAATGCGACACTATCCAGGAAAAGAATGCTGAGCTTACTACGCAAGCCTCGAACATTCTGATAGGTCACCAAAAGAGAGTTAGTTAGTTTTTTGGACGGGAGGTAGAGCGGGAAGACGACGAAGACGACGAAGGAGCACTGGTCTGATTTGTTGGCAGAGTTATTGGGGGCCTAGTCTTCTTCTTTGCCTTAAACTCCTTCACCACCAAATGCTCCGGCCAAAATTTGGCAGAACAGATGGTGTCAAAATGAGTTTGAGAGACACTTATTTTAAAGGAAGATATCTCCCTGGCGTAAGAAAAGTTAAATTTTTCCACCTTAAAATCAGCGGCTTTTATTTTGCTGCGGATATAAGCCGTCACATCATTAATTGTGGAATCAGGGGCAAGCCGCGAGACAAAAACTTGTCTCTTTGGTGGGATCCCCACCAATCTTGGCACCACAGGCCTATCACCTGTGATGGTAATACCCGGTGGTCCGGGACGTGTATTAACTGGTGGGGTCGGAATTGAGGGGACCGCTA
The DNA here is from genome assembly GCA_037356375.1 of Drosophila affinis. Taxonomy (NCBI): domain Eukaryota; kingdom Metazoa; phylum Arthropoda; class Insecta; order Diptera; family Drosophilidae; genus Drosophila; species Drosophila affinis. The sequence goes on from JAZHFB010000003.1 coordinate 24,390,969, forward strand.
ATGAGTTTGCGGACATTACGGACACGGACGCTACAGACGACTTTGGCTGCATGCCCTCCGACGCGATAAATTCGGCTACCGAATTTCCATCGCCAGCAGCTGTCGTTGCCTTCGGAGTGGCAAACAAAATCAACTGCTGCACTGCTGCTGGAGTGGTCGGAGTCAGCTTGTCAGCATCGGCCGGCCGAGGGGCAGCTGGCATATGCAGATCCCGCGGAGTGACCTTTTTGCGCCTAGGAGACTCAGTCAGTAGTTTGAGGCCACTAAACTGAGACTCCATGGCTAGGAGCCGATCGTACTGCTCTTTGAAGCCCACGGTCAGCTCCCTAAAGCCCTTCCGGGTCTGCCTCATAAACGCTGCCATCTCCCTCTCAACCGGACGGCATGCCTCACAGCTGTAGTGCAGGCCATTCCTTTTCGCGATGGCATCACCCACGAGACCGGACAACCCGGTGCATTTAGCGTGCACGACGCTATCGCAGAGCCAGCAGGGGATACTCGGCTGGTCATGGGTGATCTGCTTCTTGCAGGTTTTTTTGTCGCAGACAACGGAGAATTCCATTTTAAAATTTACTTAATTTTTCCTTCAAAAAAAATTGGTATCAGACCAGTGTGCCAGATAAGCGCCAAAAGAAGAATAAGTGAAAACGAGAGCGGTTATAGTAGCTACAATTGAGAGAGAGAGAGCGCTACTGTACGGAAAATATCAAGAGCGAGAGAGGAAGAACAGTTATTTGAGTGTGGGTAATAGAGAGAGTGATAGATCAGCAACAACTAATGCGTGAGAGCGGCTAAATAGAAGAACAAATATGACACTGTGTGTACTTACAAAAGCACAAACAAGGACACACTGTTAGGAGATGCAAAAAAATAATTAAATTAAGTTTTTACACTAAAGCAGGCATGCACTCGCGATCAGGAAATAGAATGATAAGGCTGTTAGTTTATGAATTTATTATTATTATTATTTTCGTAAAAAAAACCGGCGGTTTAAGCAAAAATAGGCAAAAAGTTAGCGGAGCGCAAACAAAAACGCGTCTGACTACTACAAAGAGAATCGACGAATTATTTTTTATTAATTTTTTCATCAGTTTCCAATTCGATTGGCATTTGCCATGACCATCAATAAATCCCAAGGCCAAACGATGTCGGTTTGTGGCGTAGATTTAAGCACGCCATGTTTTTCACTCGGACAATTATACGTAGCATGCTCTTGAGTGGGTAAACCATCAAGTTTGTTTGTGTTAGCTAAAGATGGGCTAACAAAAAATATTGTTCACGCTGTAGCATTAAGAGACTGATATTTTTTGATATTGTTGCCGTTCTTATCGAATAATAATCTTCTAATATATATTACAGAAATAAATTATAATAAATTAATAAATATAGTGCTTGGCGTTTGTTACTTTTATATTCCCTTATCGTTCACAGCATTACACACCTATTTCGTGCATATACCACATCCTTACACACTTAAAATAGGTAAGCTATTTTCTGTCGGCACTAGAAAGTACATAGAAATTATTTATATGGCAAAACAGTGTTTGCCGGGTCAGCTAGTTTTTTTATAAAAACAATGCCACATACTCAAACCATTATTACAAAAATAATTTAGTGCACGCGTTGCACTAAAAACGTATAGTATATACATACATATTAGGGTGGAGTGAAGTTTTTTGTTTAAATTCGGGTTTCCTTTATCTTTAATCGATGATCCTTACCTTTAAATGTATTAGTGCAATATTTAAATTTCTAAAGAAAAATAAATAACGCAATAGGACATATACCAATAAAAACGTTCTTCATAGATTTATAATAGTATGAACCAAGCCGGCCTTTTCTAACAGGTTAAGGGACTTCACATTTCTTTTAGGAATTATGGTTGTCAGACATCGGCGCAATTTGTATTTCCTAAGTCAGCAGCGTACCTTGGCCTAGGTAAAATTAGGTTTAAGGCGGCTGTCAAGCTCCACAGAAGCCCGTCACCTTGGGCCGGTTTCGGCCCGTTGTAGTACCCGCAGGAGGTGATCTCCTTTTTCATCTCATGATATGCGAATATATCAGCAGTTATCCCATCCTGATGTTCTTATGAAGCTGGCGATCTTTCTAAGACAAATTTTGGACATTTCTGAAATGTCTATGACATAGGGCATGCCCAGGTATTGTAGCCTTCTTCTGTTGAGAGCTGGACAGAAGCAGAACAGATTTTCCACCGTTTCCTCCTCCTCCTCGTCTCTACAGCTTCGGCAAAAATCGTTGTATGGGGCTCCCAGCCTGTTTGCGTGGGAGCCAATTAGCCAGTGCACCGTGAGGGAACGGATGACAACGCTGCACCTTTTTTTTATAATTCTATACAAATTTTTATTTTTTTATTTTTTTTATTATGTCGCATTAAAAAATACATTCAACCCTAAATTTATACCCTTCTATCACCAACCCCTATTTTTTAATAATCATTTTAGTAATTTAATTAATTTTTAAAATTTTCCGCGCTTTTACTGGATACTCATTGGCCAGACTATATCGGTGTAACTACCCAGTGAACAACGCGGAGTAGGGATGAGACCGAAGCCGGTCTGAAAAAGGTCAAAAAAGATTCGGTAAACGGTAATTTTGTTTTTTTTACTTTTTTTTACTTTAGGACGTTGATGTGCAATGACTGCACCATCAAGTGGCCCAAGCGACACCAGCCGATGGCTGTTACGCGCGGATCCCAGGCAAGAACGCAGCCCACTTCCCGCCCAACCGACCGAGGGGCGCTGCCGCATAACGCGCGACTCGCTTACCGAACCGATCGCGGACATGCAGGAAGGATAGGTGTTAGACTAGTGTTCGAGGAAAAGTAGAACAAGTCTAACTAAAGAAGCGAAGTAATTACTGGTTACGGGAAAGATATAAGAGTATCTGTAATTTAAGACTAGGAAGGGAGTTAGTGGTAGATACAATATGATAGAGGGAATTATAATCCGAGCATAGGACCCTAAATGGTTCATGCAAGGAGTAATTCGATCTACAAAGCGGAAGAAACAAGGGTGTATAGTTCCTAGTGCTTCTAATAGGAATCGTGAAGTTTATGCGCCTCAACAAGTCAGGGCTATCTATGTCACCCTTGATCAAGTTATGCACAAAAATCACTCCAAGCATTTTCCTACGATTAGCTAAGGTTGGAAGGTTTATTAGGAGCAATCTATTAGAGTAGGACGGTAGTCTCACACCTGCATCCCAGCCGAGGCCGCGAAGAGCAAAAAGTAATATGTTTTCCTGAACTGATTCTATACGGTCCTGATGTACGTTGTACTGAGGGCACCATACACAAGAGCCGTATTCTAAACTCGGACGATCCAGAGAGGTGTAGAGAGTCTTTTTTATATAGGGGTCGTCAAATTCCTTTGACCACCTCTTTATAAACCCAAGCACGCCCATGGCCTTATTCACCATGGTGCAAATGTGTTCTGAAAACTTTAACTTGGGATCTAATAGAACACCAAGATCATCAACCCGGGTAATTCTCTCAAGAGAACCACTACAAAGGGTGTAAGGAACCAGAAAGGCGCTGGAGCGATGGAAAGTCATTACTTTACATTTTGAAGCATTAAGGTTTAATAAATTTGCACAACACCAAGACTGAAATCTATCGAGATCGGATTGCAACCTGGATTGAAAAGAAATGTCCTTATACTGGACACAGAGCTTAACATCATCCGCATACATAAGTACTCGAGAGTATGTTAATACAGAAGGCAGGTCATTTATAAAGAGTGTAAAGAGTAAGGGCCTAGATGGCTGCCCTGTGGTACACCTTAAGTCACCATAACTGGTGAGGACAGGGAGTTTTTGAAAAGGACTCTTTGAGACCTAGAACAAAGGTAGCTAGAGATCCATCTCAGGAGATTGGGCGGGAACCCTAGAAGGTCGAGCTTTTGTGCTAGGAGGGAATGGTTTACAGAGTCGAACGCTTTACTAAAATCGGTGTAAACAACATCCGTCTGCAGATTACCTTGAAAGCCTTTTATTATAAAGGAGGTAAACTCCAATAAATTTGTTGTGGTTGATCTCCGCCTTATAAATCCATGTTGAGATGGAGATATAAGTGATCTGCATAGATGCTGCAGGTGCGGAGTTAAAATTTTCTCAAACACTTTAGGAATAGCGGATAACTTAGATATACCTCTATAGTTCCTTGCGTCAGACTTGCTACCTTTCTTATGGAGAGGAATTATATAGGACTCCTTCCATATCGGGGGAAAGCATGAAGAATTTATGGATAGGTTGAATAGTTTAAGCAACGGCCCACACAGAGACTCGGCACAGTACCTGAGTACACAGCCGGGAACTCCGTCCGGACCCAGTGAGAACACCGGCTTTACTGTTCGTAGATCATGAAGCAACGAGCTTTCATTTAGCAAAGGACTGAAAATGCCGTTCGACCTCGGTAAACCGTGTGGATACGGCTGACCAGAGTAAACGTCTTGCGAATAGGTAGTTTGGAAAAAACGGGCAAAAAGATCGGCAATTGCCTGATCATTATCTGCCGACGTATTACGGAAGGACAGCGAGGATGGGTGTGCGGACGTTCTACGCTTACTGTTTACGAAGCTGTAGAACTGTTTGGGGTCCTTAGAAAAACGTATCCTGCATCGAAATAGGTAGTTCTGATAGCATTGAGCGTTAAGAACTGAAAAGTTTGACCAAGCTTTTACATAATGAGGGAGAGAAGAAGGAGAGCCAATTTCTTGAAATTTTTTATACAGTCTTGATTTTAAGTTTTTTAGATGGGATAGCTCCTTGGTAAACCAAGGGGGTTTTCTTGATCTAATCGGACAGGAAAGTGGGACACAAGAGACAAAAAGTGAGTCCAGTGCATCATAGAAAATGTTTGTGGCTGTCGTAACATCACTGCACAAATATAAAGCGGACCAATCAAAATCCCTAATGAGGTCATTAAGCTTCGTGAACTCGGCTTTCCGGAAGCAGCGGACACTTTGGGGTGGTCTACCCGACCGATCCAATACAGTTCGTCCGAGGTCGAACGACACTTCGAAAGTAGGAGGGTAGGCATCTTCAGGTATAGTGAGCGGGGGGACTCGAGTTAACAACGCTAAGGTCGGATCCGTTACAAAGCACAGATCAAGAAATCGACCCAAGGAATTTTTAACATGGTTAACTTGAGACAGAGACAGGTCAATCAAGCCGTCAACAAAGTCATGACGTGCCATGGGCACCAGACTATTAGACTCATTTGCCGAAGACCAAACAATTCCTGGTAAGTTGAAGTCACCAAGAACTATCATGTGATCTTTGTCAGATAGCGAGGAAGAAATAGCGGTTAAGGCGGACAAATGCTGCTCGTAAATTGCGATATCCGAAGACGGTGGAATATACGAACAAGTTATGAAAATTGAGAAAGCGGGAAGAATCAGTCTTACACACAGAAATTCCAGTTCCTGCTGGATCTGGACTGTGAAAAGTTCCGACGTGAAGTTTGAGTCCACAGCAATCAGAACCCCACCTGCACGTCGAGACGAGCGATCCTTTCTATAAGTTGTGTACCGACCTGCCAAAACTTCGGAACTAAGAATGTCCGGCCCTAACCAGGTTTCGGTAAACACAATAACGTTGGATGCAAATGCGACACTATCCAGGAAAAGAATGCTGAGCTTACTACGCAAGCCTCGAACATTCTGATAGGTCACCAAAAGAGAGTTAGTTAGTTTTTTGGACGGGAGGTAGAGCGGGAAGACGACGAAGACGACGAAGGAGCACTGGTCTGATTTGTTGGCAGAGTTATTGGGGGCCTAGTCTTCTTCTTTGCCTTAAACTCCTTCACCACCAAATGCTCCGGCCAAAATTTGGCAGAACAGATGGTGTCAAAATGAGTTTGAGAGACACTTATTTTAAAGGAAGATATCTCCCTGGCGTAAGAAAAGTTAAATTTTTCCACCTTAAAATCAGCGGCTTTTATTTTGCTGCGGATATAAGCCGTCACATCATTAATTGTGGAATCAGGGGCAAGCCGCGAGACAAAAACTTGTCTCTTTGGTGGGATCCCCACCAATCTTGGCACCACAGGCCTATCACCTGTGATGGTAATACCCGGTGGTCCGGGACGTGTATTAACTGGTGGGGTCGGAATTGAGGGGACCGCTAATGAGTTTGCGGACATTACGGACACGGACGCTACAGACGACTTTGGCTGCATGCCCTCCGACGCGATAAATTCGGCTACCGAATTTCCATCGCCAGCAGCTGTCGTTGCCTTCGGAGTGGCAAACAAAATCAACTGCTGCACTGCTGCTGGAGTGGTCGGAGTCAGCTTGTCAGCATCGGCCGGCCGAGGGGCAGCTGGCATATGCAGATCCCGCGGAGTGACCTTTTTGCGCCTAGGAGACTCAGTCAGTAGTTTGAGGCCACTAAACTGAGACTCCATGGCTAGGAGCCGATCGTACTGCTCTTTGAAGCCCACGGTCAGCTCCCTAAAGCCCTTCCGGGTCTGCCTCATAAACGCTGCCATCTCCCTCTCAACCGGACGGCATGCCTCACAGCTGTAGTGCAGGCCATTCCTTTTCGCGATGGCATCACCCACGAGACCGGACAACCCGGCGCATTTAGCGTGCACGACGCTATCGCAGAGCCAGCAGGGGATACTCGGCTGGTCATGGGTGATCTGCTTCTTGCAGGTTTTTTTGTCGCAGACAACGGAGAATTCCATTTTAAAATTTACTTAATTTTTCCTTCAAAAAAAATTGGTATCAGACCAGTGTGCCAGATAAGCGCCAAAAGAAGAATAAGTGAAAACGAGAGCGGTTATAGTAGCTACAATTGAGAGAGAGAGAGCGCTACTGTACGGAAAATATCAAGAGCGAGAGAGGAAGAACAGTTATTTGAGTGTGGGTAATAGAGAGAGTGATAGATCAGCAACAACTAATGCGTGAGAGCGGCTAAATAGAAGAACAAATATGACACTGTGTGTACTTACAAAAGCACAAACAAGGACACACTGTTAGGCGATGCAAAAAAATAATTAAATTAAGTTTTTACACTAAAGCAGGCATGCACTCGCGATCAGGAAATAGAATGATAAGGCTGTTAGTTTATGAATTTATTATTATTATTATTTTCGTAAAAAAACCGGCGGTTTAAGCAAAAATAGGCAAAAAGTTAGCGGAGCGCAAACAAAAACGCGTCTGACTACTACAAAGAGAATCGACGAATTATTTTTTATTAATTTTTTCATCAGTTTCCAATTCGATTGGCATTTGCCATGACCATCAATAAATCCCAAGGCCAAACGATGTCGGTTTGTGGCGTAGATTTAAGCACGCCATGTTTTTCACTCGGACAATTATACGTAGCATGCTCTTGAGTGGGTAAACCATCAAGTTTGTTTGTGTTAGCTAAAGATGGGCTAACAAAAAATATTGTTCACGCTGTAGCATTAAGAGACTGATATTTTTTGATATTGTTGCCGTTCTTATCGAATAATAATCTTCTAATATATATTACAGAAATAAATTATAATAAATTAATAAATATAGTGCTTGGCGTTTGTTACTTTTATATTCCCTTATCGTTCACAGCATTACACACCTATTTCGTGCATATACCACATCCTTACACACTTAAAATAGGTAAGCTATTTTCTGTCGGCACTAGAAAGTACATAGAAATTATTTATATGGCAAAACAGTGTTTGCCGGGTCAGCTAGTTTTTTTATAAAAACAATGCCACATACTCAAACCATTATTACAAAAATAATTTAGTGCACGCGTTGCACTAAAAACGTATAGTATATACATACATATTAGGGTGGAGTGAAGTTTTTTGTTTAAATTCGGGTTTCCTTTATCTTTAATCGATGATCCTTACCTTTAAATGTATTAGTGCAATATTTAAATTTCTAAAGAAAAATAAATAACGCAATAGGACATATACCAATAAAAACGTTCTTCATAGATTTATAATAGTATGAACCAAGCCGGCCTTTTCTAACAGGTTAAGGGACTTCACATTTCTTTTAGGAATTATGGTTGTCAGACATCGGCGCAATTTGTATTTCCTAAGTCAGCAGCGTACCTTGGCCTAGGTAAAATTAGGTTTAAGGCGGCTGTCAAGCTCCACAGAAGCCCGTCACATTGGGCCGGTTTCGGCCCGTTGTAGTACCCGCATGAGGTGATCCCCTTTTCCATCTCATGATATGCGAATATATCAGCAGTTATCCCATCCTGATGTTCTTATGAAGCTGGCGATCTTTCTAAGACAAATTTTGGACATTTCTGAAATGTCTGAGACATAGGGCATGCCCAGGTATTGTAGCCTTCTTCTGCTGAGAGCTGGACAGAAGCAGAACAGATTTTCCACCGTTTCCTCCTCCTCCTCGTCTCTACAGCTTCGGAAAAAATCGTTGTATGGGGCTCCCAGCCTGTTTGCGTGGGAGCCCATTAGCCAGTGCACCGTGAGGGAACGGATGACAACGCTGCACCTTTTCTTGCCGAGCTTACATAGCTCTAGTGTGCGTTTCCAGTCAATGGTCGGCCATGTTTGCCGGGTTATGCGACATAGTGGTGCTGACCGCCACGCATTGTCTGCTCGTCGCTTATATGACTCTTTTATGATAAGCTACAGGTGGCCATTGGCATACAAATATCCTCCTTGTCTTGGAGAAGGGGTATTGTGATGCCAGATCTGGCCAGCTCGTCTGCCTTGCAGTTGCCTTCAATATCCCGGTAACCCGGGACCCAAATAAGGCTCATAGCAAATTGATGAGCCATCTCATGAAGAGATTTTCGGCAATTTGCCACTGTGGCCGAGTTCGAAGAAATCGCGTGAAGGGATTTGATCGCAGCTTGGCTATCGCTGTAAATGTTTACAGTTGTTGTTGTCAATGAAACCGTTGCGGCTGTTCGAAGGGGTTTCAGTGTTTCCATGATTAATGACTTCCGCTTGGAACACACTGCAGTGATCTGGGATCCTGAATGAGTGTCTATTTTCGAGCTGTTCGGAGTAGATTCCTACTCCGACCTTGTTGTCTAGCTTTGATCCATCTGTGAAGATGCTTATGGCCCTATCTTGGCCTATTGGTCCCTCAAGCTACTCGTCTCTGTTAGGGATCGCTGCAATTTCTGCCCTCTCCTTTCCCGCAAGCTTGAGGCTCTGGAGACCTAGGATAGCGTTTAGTGCATCGTTTGGAGTGGTGCGTCGTGCTCCACTAATGAATAGTGTTGCGGTTCGCTGAACATTGCCAAGTTGTTTGGTGATCGATCCTTTTGATAGGGCCGGCAACAACACTGTAACTCCGTAGAGTAAAATTGGTCCTACTATTGCTTGATATTGTAAAAAGATTTTTGCTACCGGCGGGCCGAGCGGATTTCCTTTACAGGTTGGGATTTGGACAAATTTTGTAAGGCGGCAGCTAAGGGGAGGTAGCAGCTGTGATGCCGTCGTGATAAAAACACACTTAACACTTTTATTTCGCTTTTTCCAGTTTATTCGAAGACCTAACCTTCTTAGGCACGTTGTTACAACTTCTTGTTTTCAATTCAATCTCTTCTCTTCTTCCTGCTTCTCTCTCTCTTCGTTTTCTTTCTTCCCACTGTCCAAAGTCCAGCCGATCGAGGTGGACTTAAACTATCGATAAGCCTGGTCAAAGGCTCTAAGGGCGCCAACTTCGAATTTTCGTTACATTTCCCCCCTCTTAGAGTCGAGTCTCCTGGCCGACTTATTCGGAGACTGGTAATTTGTAGGCAGCGAGACGGTTGACGTGTATCGTCTTGGTGGTGCGTTTTCCGGGAAGACGTATTTCGTAGACTAGGTCGGAATGACTGCGAATCACCGTGGCCGGTCCTATCCAGTCCGATTGGGGTTTTGGGCATCGTCCCACTTTTCTGACAGGAGTGTATAGCCATACGAGATCGCCTGGTTCGAATTGTACAACATGGGAGCGAAGATCATATCGGATCTTTTGCTGTTCTGCTGCGGCCTTCAGGTGCTCCCTCGCAGTACGATGCGTATCTTGCAGGTGAGATTTAAGCTTATCCACGAAGGCCGGGTAGGTTTCCACGACGGGCGTTGGCTGGCCATACAGCAGCTCGCAAGGCAAGCGGATCTCCCTCCCGAAGGTTAATTTCGCCGGAGAGAATCCGGTGGCCTCACGAGGGGCGGCTCGATAGGCCCACAATGCCCACGGCAGGCGCTCGTCCCAATTCCGTTGATCGCCGGCTACGAATTTAGCCAGGTAGCCGAGCAGCGTGCGGTTGAAACGTTTGACCATTCCGTCAGATTGAGGGTGAAGCGGGGTGGTCCGTGTTTTCTCGACATCCATCAGTCGTAGGCAGGCTCGGAAAACTTCCGACTCAAAGTTCCGTCCTTGGTCCGAGTGCAGGACGAAGGGCACTCCATATCGCCAAAACACCTCTTCCGTTAAGGCGCGTGCCACAGTTTCTGCCGTTTGGTCCGGTAGTTCCAAGCATTCTGGCCACTTTGTAAAGTAGCACATTACGACAGCTATGTAGCGGTTGCCCCGGGCGGTGGTGGGCAAAGGGCCCAGTATGTCGATGGCGATCCTTTCGAACGGGGCACCGATTGCGCTGGGTTGGAGCTTGCCGACCGTTCGTCTGGTCGGTCCGCTTCGTGCCTGACACTTCAAACAGCGGGCACAGAATATGGCTATATCGGCGCTAAGGCCGATCCAATAGAAACGTTGCTTGGCCTTAGACAAAATTTTCTTCACGCCGAAGTGGCCTCCCGTGGGTGACTGATGGACGCTCTGTAGTATTTCCGGCCGCACTGCAGACGGAATGACAGGCAGCTGGCCGGTATCGCGGGTGGTGACCGTTAGCACTCGATTTCCCAACTGCAAACGAGAAAATAGATGCCAGTAAGCTTTCACGTCGGGGCTCTCACGCAAAATTGTACTCTTCGGTGGCCTCTCTCTCCTCGCGCAACCCATTCGTAGACCACTGCTAGGTCAGGATCTTTCTTCTGGTGCTCGTCCAAAGGCTCTGGTACTACTCCTAAGCAAAGTACACGGCCAGCCTTCTCTTCCGCTTTCTCGCATACGCGACAATTGTTGCAGGGTCGGCGAGATAGCCCGTCCACATTACCGTGGCGTTTCCCAGGGCGATGCTGAATATCCATATCGTACTGCTGCAGCCTCTCGATCCACCTTGCGACTTGGCCTTCCGGCTCCCGGAAAGTGAGAGGCCACTTAAGCGAGGCATGATCCGTCCGTACAACAAATTTCCGGCCGTACAAATAATGGTGAAAGTGTTTGGTGGACCGAACTACCGCCAGTAGTTCTCTTCGGGTTACGCAATAATTGCGTTCTGCCGGGCTGAAAGTCTTGCTATAATATTCGATGACTACTTCTTGACCGTTCTGGATCTGACTTAGCACGGCGCCCACTCCATGGTCCGAAGCGTCGGTGTCCAACACGAAAAGGTCGCTTGGCTTGGGAAGGGCTAGAATCGGGGCTGTCGTCAACTTTATCTTCAGCGTGTCGAAAGACCGTCCCGTTTCCGTACTACAAGCGAAGGCACGACGAGCCTCTGTCAACTCGTGGAGCGGTTTAGCGATCGTCGAGAAGTCGGGGATGAATTTACGGTTGTATGAGCAGAGACCGAGCAGAGCCGTCCTTTTGGCTCTGAGGTCGGGGCCAATCAGTGACCTTAGCTATCTTCGACGGGCAAGTCCGCAAGCCTTGACTACCCACGACGTGTCCCAGAAAATTTACCTCGCTTTTGAAAAAGTGGCACTTCTTCGGACTCAGTCGTAATCCTGCTGATATTAGCCGTTCGAAAACCCTTTTCAAATGCTCTAGGTGCTCTTCCGCCGTACGGGAATGAACGATAATGTCATCTAAATATACCAGCGTTGACCTCCAGGTTGGGCCAGCGAACAACCCGTCCATAAGCCTCTCGAACGTTGCCGAGGCGTTAGTCAACCCGAACGGCATTACGTTAATCTCGAACAATCCAGACCCACAGGCGAAAGCAGTCTTGGGCCTAGAGAGCTCGTCCATCTCCACCTGCCAGTAGCCGCTCTGCAAATCCATGGTAGAGAACCAATTGGAACCGTGAAGGGTAGCCAGCACATCCTCTGGTCTCGGCAAGGGGTATGAGTCCTTAACCTTGACGTCATTGAGCTGCCGATAGTCCACACAGAACCTGGTCGATCCGTCCTTCTTTTGGACTAACACAACCGGCGAGGCCCAGGGGCTGTTGGAGGGGCGTACCACTCCGTTTGCGCGCATCTCCGCTAACAGGCGTTCCACTTCTTCCTTCTTCGCTAGCGCCAACCGTCGTGGTGGCTATGAAATGGTGCGTTATGTTGGTTCTGCCCGTTTCGTTTTCGTTTCTGGCAAAGGCCTTGCGATAACGATGGAGCATCTTCTTGAGCGGCGCCCGTGCTTCGGGCTCGACGTAACTTAGCAGGGAACTCCATTCTATGGAGTCCTCCCTTGCATCCGACTGCCCACGCACTTCATTTGCCGCTGCCAGCTCGCCCAACACAGTAAGTGGAGGCAAGTTCCGTTCTTGGTCGTTGTAATTAACAATTTGTACCGCCAGGCTGCTATTGGGATCGTCTTCGATGGGGCTACCCGTGGCCATGCCCGAGTGTAGGTCCGATGCCTCTTGCTGCTGCGTCGTCTCCGGTATGCACTTTAAGCTAAGCTGTGCGTCGGTCCGAGGCGGTGTACATGCTGTCTCCGTCAAATAGAGCGCGTTCTCTCGCATGGAGCCTGCAAGGTGTAATGGCCCCGTACTCCAAGCGAACTTGAGCAGCAGAGCGCTAAGGTCCACCGAGGCTCCATGCCGGAGGAGAAAGTCGACTCCTAGAAGACTGGGAGGGGCACCGTCCACAAGCAGGAAGTCTTGCAGCACCGAGCGGTTGCGGATCCGAACAGTTGCCGAGACGCGTTGTGTTGCGGCAAAGATACGGAGGCACCCGTATCTACTATCATCCGCACCGGGCGTTCCTGAAAGAGAAGCACACAATGTAAGCTTTTGTCACACAGTGTGTCAATGGAGTACGTAGCTGGCGGTTCATTGCTGGGGCTCCCGCGGTGGGCACGTCTGACTTGGCGGCCGTCTTCCGTTTTGTCCTCAGGTGTGAGAGCCGGCTTTCTGAAGATCGACGCTGGTCCTCTATCCGTCCTGAGTTTGGTGATGCTCTTATATGCCGATGGCGCAGACTCCGGCGAGGAAGGTCCAACTGGGGCGTTGAGTTCCGAAATCGGCAGTACTACTTCCCGTTTTGGGCGCCGGGCGTGCTGCAGCCTCCCGACCTCGATGGCGAGGTGTGGCGGTTGATCCTTGGCCACTAGGGGCGTCGGCCACAAAAAAGATGGGTCGGCCGAAGTTACGCACCCCCAGGGTCTGGAGCTTAATGGCCATATCCCGAGCTTCAGAGAGAGTCGATGGCTTGCTGGCCAGCACGGGATACTGCAGCGCAGTTTAACTTATGCCGTCTACGAACTGCTGCAATATTATGGACTTATATGTGTCCTCTGGAGTACCGGCAAAAACCACACGGCCCAGGCGTTCCAACTCTATGGCAAAATCCATGAGGGACTTCAGTCTAAGGCAAACTGTGTTCAGATGGATGACATCAAGAAGTGATAGTTGCGAGTTGTGCTCGTTGGCAGGGTGCTGAAGAAACTCTGGGCTTGGCCCTGTACGTTGAGTGCTATCCCCAAGCACCGCTCAGCGTCGCTCCACTGCTGATTTTCCGCCACCATCTCCAGAATGCGCTCGAAGTCGGACCAAGATATTGAGCCGTCGTACGAAGGCAGCGACCCAGGCTGGAAGGCAGAGACTCGGCCGCTTGATGGTCGCAGGGTGGAAGCGGCCTGCGGACTCTCAAGGTACACAGTCGCGCCGTTTTCCCTTGCATTTTCTGCATTCGCCCATGGTGCGGGGGGTCTGGCCAGTGTTTCTGGGTGATGGGTGTCCCGTCCCGTTTGATTACGGGGGGAAGTTTCCAACACGCGTAGCATCATACGCTGGAACGAGTCAAACATCTTCTCGATATTCAGATCCATCTGGTTTTGGGTGTCGGTCAAAATCTGCGTCAATGAAGCCGTGGTCACTGTATCGTGCTCCGGGTTCACGGAACGGGCACGTTGTTTCCTCCTCGTCTTGGCATTGTGGCTCGAGATCTTTGCAGAATCTGATCGCAAACCCCACACCTGACACCAATGTAACAAGATTTTTTGCTACCGGCGGGCCGAGCGGATTTCCTTTACAGGTTGGGATTTGGACAAATTTTGTAAGGCGGCATCTAAGGGGAGGTACCAGCTGTGATACCGTCGTGGTGATAACAAACTCCAACCCTTTTAATGCTCTTTTTTCCACTTTATTTCAATACCTAACCTTTTGAGGCACGTTTTTACAACTTTTTCACAAATTCCATCTCTTTTCTTCTTCTTGCTTCTCTGACTCTTCGTTTTCTTTCTCCCTACTGTCCAAAGTCCAGCCGATCGAGGTGGACTCAAACTATCGATAAGCCTGGTCCAGGGCTCTAAGGGCGCCAACTTCGAATTTTCGTTACATTTCTCCCTCTTAGAGTCGAGTCTCCTGGCCGACTTATTCACTTCCATTGTACGCATTTCCGCTAACAATTGTTCTAATTCTTCCTTTCTCGATCGTGGTGGTTGCTTAAGCGGCTGCCTTTTGATGTCGTTTGTTGATTGGCGGCTTTATTGCGAACCGTCTCATCAGCGTTTTTGTCAAACGTCTTCCGATCACGATGGGGCAGCTTCTCGAGCGGCGTCCGTGCTCTGAGCTCGACGTAATTTAGTAGGGAATTTCCAGAAAGTGAGAGGCCACTTAAGCGAGGCATGATCCGTCCGTACAACAAATTTCCGGCCGTACAAATAATGGTGAAAGTGTTTGGTGGACCGAACTACCGCCAGTAGTTCTCTTCGGGTTACGCAATAATTGCGTTCTGCCGGGCTGAAAGTCTTGCTATAATATTCGATGACTACTTCTTGACCGTTCTGGATCTGACTTAGCACGGCGCCCACTCCATGGTCCGAAGCGTCGGTGTCCAACACGAAAAGGTCGCTTGGCTTGGGAAGGGCTAGAATCGGGGCTGTCGTCAACTTTATCTTCAGCGTGTCGAAAGACCGTCCCGTTTCCGTACTACAAGCGAAGGCACGACGAGCCTCTGTCAACTCGTGGAGCGGTTTAGCGATCGTCGAGAAGTCGGGGATGAATTTACGGTTGTATGAGCAGAGACCGAGCAGAGCCGTCCTTTTGGCTCTGAGGTCGGGGCCAATCAGTGACCTTAGCTATCTTCGACGGGCAAGTCCGCAAGCCTTGACTACCCACGACGTGTCCCAGAAAATTTACCTCGCTTTTGAAAAAGTGGCACTTCTTCGGACTCAGTCGTAATCCTGCTGATATTAGCCGTTCGAAAACCCTTTTCAAATGCTCTAGGTGCTCTTCCGCCGTACGGGAATGAACGATAATGTCATCTAAATATACCAGCGTTGACCTCCAGGTTGGGCCAGCGAACAACCCGTCCATAAGCCTCTCGAACGTTGCCGAGGCGTTAGTCAACCCGAATGGCATTACGTTAATCTCGAACAATCCAGACCCACAGGCGAAAGCAGTCTTGGGCCTAGAGAGCTCGTCCATCTCCACCTGCCAGTAGCCGCTCTGCAAATCCATGGTAGAGAACCAATTGGAACCGTGAAGGGTAGCCAGCACATCCTCTGGTCTCGGCAAGGGGTATGAGTCCTTAACCTTGACGTCATTGAGCTGCCGATAGTCCACACAGAACCTGGTCGATCCGTCCTTCTTTTGGACTAACACAACCGGCGAGGCCCAGGGGCTGTTGGAGGGGCGTACCACTCCGTTTGCGCGCATCTCCTCTAACAGGCGTTCCACTTCTTCCTTCTTCGCTAGCGCCAACCGTCGTGGTGGCTATGAAATGGTGCGTTATGTTGGTTCTGCCCGTTTCGTTTTCGTTTCTGGCAAAGGCCTTGCGATAACGATGGAGCATCTTCTTGAGCGGCGCCCGTGCTTCGGGCTCGACGTAACTTAGCAGGGAACTCCATTCTATGGAGTCCTCCCTTGCATCCGACTGCCCACGCACTTCATTTGCCGCTGCCAGCTCGCCCAACACAGTAAGTGGAGGCAAGTTCCGTTCTTGGTCGTTGTAATTAACAATTTGTACCGCCAGGCTGCTATTGGGATCGTCTTCGATGGGGCTACCCGTGGCCATGCCCGAGTGTAGGTCCGATGCCTCTTGCTGCTGCGTCGTCTCCGGTATGCACTTTAAGCTAAGCTGTGCGTCGGTCCGAGGCGGTGTACATGCTGTCTCCGTCAAATAGAGCGCGTTCTCTCGCATGGAGCCTGCAAGGTGTAATGGCCCCGTACTCCAGGCGAACTTGAGCAGCAGAGCGCTAAGGTCCACCGAGGCTCCATGCCGGAGGAGAAAGTCGACTCCTAGAAGACTGGGAGGGGCACCGTCCACAAGCAGGAAGTCTTGCAGCACCGAGCGGTTGCGGATCCGAACAGTTGCCGAGACGCGTTGTGTTGCGGCAAAGATACGGAGGCACCCGTATCTACTATCATCCGCACCGGGCGTTCCTGAAAGAGAAGCACACAATGTAAGCTTTTGTCACACAGTGTGTCAATGGAGTACGTAGCTGGCGGTTCATTGCTGGGGCTCCCGCGGTGGGCACGTCTGACTTGGCGGCCGTCTTCCGTTTTGTCCTCAGGTGTGAGAGCCGGCTTTCTGAAGATCGACGCTGGTCCTCTATCCGTCCTGAGTTTGGTGATGCTCTTATATGCCGATGGCGCAGACTCCGGCGAGGAAGGTCCAACTGGGGCGTTGAGTTCCGAAATCGGCAGTACTACTTCCCGTTTTGGGCGCCGGGCGTGCTGCAGCCTCCCGACCTCGATGGCGAGGTGTGGCGGTTGATCCTTGGCCACTAGGGGCGTCGGCCACAAAAAAGATGGGTCGGCCGAAGTTACGCACCCCCAGGGTCTGGAGCTTAATGGCCATATCCCGAGCTTCAGAGAGAGTCGATGGCTTGCTGGCCAGCACGGGATACTGCAGCGCAGTTTAACTTATGCCGTCTACGAACTGCTGCAATATTATGGACTTATATGTGTCCTCTGGAGTACCGGCAAAAACCACACGGCCCAGGCGTTCCAACTCTATGGCAAAATCCATGAGGGACTTCAGTCTAAGGCAAACTGTGTTCAGATGGATGACATCAAGAAGTGATAGTTGCGAGTTGTGCTCGTTGGCAGGGTGCTGAAGAAACTCTGGGCTTGGCCCTGTACGTTGAGTGCTATCCCCAAGCACCGCTCAGCGTCGCTCCACTGCTGATTTTCCGCCACCATCTCCAGAATGCGCTCGAAGTCGGACCAAGATATTGAGCCGTCGTACGAAGGCAGCGACCCAGGCTGGAAGGCAGAGACTCGGCCGCTTGATGGTCGCAGGGTGGAAGCGGCCTGCGGACTCTCAAGGTACACAGTCGCGCCGTTTTCCCTTGCATTTTCTGCATTCGCCCATGGTGCGGGGGGTCTGGCCAGTGTTTCTGGGTGATGGGTGTCCCGTCCCGTTTGATTACGGGGGGAAGTTTCCAACACGCGTAGCATCGTACGCTGGAACGAGTCAAACATCTTCTCGATATTCAGATCCATCTGGTTTTGGGTGTCGGTCAAAATCTGCGTCAATGAAGCCGTGGTCACTGTATCGTGCTCCGGGTTCACGGAACGGGCACGTTGTTTCCTCCTCGTCTTGGCATTGTGGCTCGAGATCTTTGCAGAATCTGATCGCAAACCCCACACCTGACACCAATGTAACAAGATTTTTTGCTACCGGCGGGCCGAGCGGATTTCCTTTACAGGTTGGGATTTGGACAAATTTTGTAAGGCGGCATCTAAGGGGAGGTACCAGCTGTGATACCGTCGTGGTGATAACAAACTCCAACCCTTTTAATGCTCTTTTTTCCACTTTATTTCAATACCTAACCTTTTGAGGCACGTTTTTACAACTTTTTCACAAATTCCATCTCTTTTCTTCTTCTTGCTTCTCTGACTCTTCGTTTTCTTTCTTCTTACTGTCCAAAGTCCAGCCGATCGAGGTGGACTCAAACTATCGATAAGCCTGGTCCAGGGCTCTAAGGGCGCCAACTTCGAATTTTCGTTACATTTCCCCCCTCTTAGAGTCGAGTCTCCTGGCCGACTTATTCACTTCCATTGTACGCATTTCCGCTAACAATTGTTCTAATTCTTCCTTTCTCGATCGTGGTGGTTGCTTAAGCGGCTGCCTTTTGATGTCGTTTGTTGATTGGCGGCTTTATTGCGAACCGTCTCATCAGCGTTTTTGTCAAACGTCTTCCGATCACGATGGGGCAGCTTCTCGAGCGGCGTCCGTGCTCTGAGCTCGACGTAATTTAGTAGGGAATTTCCAGAAAGTGAGAGGCCACTTAAGCGAGGCATGATCCGTCCGTACAACAAATTTCCGGCCGTACAAATAATGGTGAAAGTGTTTGGTGGACCGAACTACCGCCAGTAGTTCTCTTCGGGTTACGCAATAATTGCGTTCTGCCGGGCTGAAAGTCTTGCTATAATATTCGATGACTACTTCTTGACCGTTCTGGATCTGACTTAGCACGGCGCCCACTCCATGGTCCGAAGCGTCGGTGTCCAACACGAAAAGGTCGCTTGGCTTGGGAAGGGCTAGAATCGGGGCTGTCGTCAACTTTATCTTCAGCGTGTCGAAAGACCGTCCCGTTTCCGTACTACAAGCGAAGGCACGACGAGCCTCTGTCAACTCGTGGAGCGGTTTAGCGATTGTCGAGAAGTCGGGGATGAATTTACGGTTGTATGAGCAGAGACCGATGAATGAGCGTACGTCCTTTTGGCTCTGAGGTCGGGGCCAATCAGTGACCTTAGCTATCTTCGACGGGCAAGTCCGCAAGCCTTGACTACCCACGACGTGTCCCAGAAAATTTACCTCGCTTTTGAAAAAGTGGCACTTCTTCGGACTCAGTCGTAATCCTGCTGATATTAGCCGTTCGAAAACCCTTTTCAAATGCTCTAGGTGCTCTTCCGCCGTACGGGAATGAACGATAATGTCATCTAAATATACCAGCGTTGACCTCCAGGTTGGGCCAGCGAACAACCCGTCCATAAGCCTCTCGAACGTTGCCGAGGCGTTAGTCAACCCGAATGGCATTACGTTAATCTCGAACAATCCAGACCCACAGGCGAAAGCAGTCTTGGGCCTAGAGAGCTCGTCCATCTCCACCTGCCAGTAGCCGCTCTGCAAATCCATGGTAGAGAACCAATTGGAACCGTGAAGGGTAGCCAGCACATCCTCTGGTCTCGGCAAGGGGTATGAGTCCTTAACCTTGACGTCATTGAGCTGCCGATAGTCCACACAGAACCTGGTCGATCCGTCCTTCTTTTGGACTAACACAACCGGCGAGGCCCAGGGGCTGTTGGAGGGGCGTACCACTCCGTTTGCGCGCATCTCCTCTAACAGGCGTTCCACTTCTTCCTTCTTCGCTAGCGCCAACCGTCGTGGTGGCTATGAAATGGTGCGTTATGTTGGTTCTGCCCGTTTCGTTTTCGTTTCTGGCAAAGGCCTTGCGATAACGATGGAGCATCTTCTTGAGCGGCGCCCGTGCTTCGGGCTCGACGTAACTTAGCAGGGAACTCCATTCTATGGAGTCCTCCCTTGCATCCGACTGCCCACGCACTTCATTTGCCGCTGCCAGCTCGCCCAACACAGTAAGTGGAGGCAAGTTCCGTTCTTGGTCGTTGTAATTAACAATTTGTACCGCCAGGCTGCTATTGGGATCGTCTTCGATGGGGCTACCCGTGGCCATGCCCGAGTGTAGGTCCGATGCCTCTTGCTGCTGCGTCGTCTCCGGTATGCACTTTAAGCTAAGCTGTGCGTCGGTCCGAGGCGGTGTACATGCTGTCTCCGTCAAATAGAGCGCGTTCTCTCGCATGGAGCCTGCAAGGTGTAATGGCCCCGTACTCCAGGCGAACTTGAGCAGCAGAGCGCTAAGGTCCACCGAGGCTCCATGCCGGAGGAGAAAGTCGACTCCTAGAAGACTGGGAGGGGCACCGTCCACAAGCAGGAAGTCTTGCAGCACCGAGCGGTTGCGGATCCGAACAGTTGCCGAGACGCGTTGTGTTGCGGCAAAGATACGGAGGCACCCGTATCTACTATCATCCGCACCGGGCGTTCCTGAAAGAGAAGCACACAATGTAAGCTTTTGTCACACAGTGTGTCAATGGAGTACGTAGCTGGCGGTTCATTGCTGGGGCTCCCGCGGTGGGCACGTCTGACTTGGCGGCCGTCTTCCGTTTTGTCCTCAGGTGTGAGAGCCGGCTTTCTGAAGATCGACGCTGGTCCTCTATCCGTCCTGAGTTTGGTGATGCTCTTATATGCCGATGGCGCAGACTCCGGCGAGGAAGGTCCAACTGGGGCGTTGAGTTCCGAAATCGGCAGTACTACTTCCCGTTTTGGGCGCCGGGCGTGCTGCAGCCTCCCGACCTCGATGGCGAGGTGTGGCGGTTGATCCTTGGCCACTAGGGGCGTCGGCCACAAAAAAGATGGGTCGGCCGAAGTTACGCACCCCCAGGGTCTGGAGCTTAATGGCCATATCCCGAGCTTCAGAGAGAGTCGATGGCTTGCTGGCCAGCACGGGATACTGCAGCGCAGTTTAACTTATGCCGTCTACGAACTGCTGCAATATTATGGAGTTATATGTGTCCTCTGGAGTACCGGCAAAAACCACACGGCCCAGGCGTTCCAACTCTATGGCAAAATCCATGAGGGACTTCAGTCTAAGGCAAACTGTGTTCAGATGGATGACATCAAGAAGTGATAGTTGCGAGTTGTGCTCGTTGGCAGGGTGCTGAAGAAACTCTGGGCTTGGCCCTGTACGTTGAGTGCTATCCCCAAGCACCGCTCAGCGTCGCTCCACTGCTGATTTTCCGCCACCATCTCCAGAATGCGCTCGAAGTCGGACCAAGATATTGAGCCGTCGTACGAAGGCAGCGACCCAGGCTGGAAGGCAGAGACTCGGCCGCTTGATGGTCGTAGGGTGGAAGCGGCCTGCGGACTCTCAAGGTACACAGTCGCGCCGTTTTCCCTTGCATTTTCTGCATTCGCCCATGGTGCGGGGGGTCTGGCCAGTGTTTCTGGGTGATGGGTGTCCCGTCCCGTTTGATTACGGGGGGAAGTTTCCAACACGCGTAGCATCGTACGCTGGAACGAGTCAAACATCTTCTCGATATTCAGATCCATCTGGTTTTGGGTGTCGGTCAAAATCTGCGTCAATGAAGCCGTGGTCACTGTATCGTGCTCCGGGTTCACGGAACGGGCACGTTGTTTCCTCCTCGTCTTGGCATTGTGGCTCGAGATCTTTGCAGAATCTGATCGCAAACCCCACACCTGACACCAATGTAACAAGATTTTTTGCTACCGGCGGGCCGAGTGGATTTCCTTTACAGGTTGGGATTTGGACAAATTTTGTAAGGCGGCATCTAAGGGGAGGTACCAGCTGTGATACCGTCGTGGTGATAACAAACTCCAACCCTTTTAATGCTCTTTTTTCCACTTTATTTCAATACCTAACCTTTTGAGGCACGTTTTTACAACTTTTTCACAAATTCCATCTCTTTTCTTCTTCTTGCTTCTCTGACTCTTCGTTTTCTTTCTCCCTACTGTCCAAAGTCCAGCCGATCGAGGTGGACTCAAACTATCGATAAGCCTGGTCCAGGGCTCTAAGGGCGCCAACTTCGAATTTTCGTTACATTTCCCCCCTCTTAGAGTCGAGTCTCCTGGCCGACTTATTCACTTCCATTGTACGCATTTCCGCTAACAATTGTTCTAATTCTTCCTTTCTCGATCGTGGTGGTTGCTTAAGCGGCTGCCTTTTGATGTCGTTTGTTGATTGGCGGCTTTATTGCGAACCGTCTCATCAGCGTTTTTGTCAAACGTCTTCCGATCACGATGGGGCAGCTTCTCGAGCGGCGTCCGTGCTCTGAGCTCGACGTAATTTAGTAGGGAATTTCCAGATATGGGGTCCTCCCTTACATCCGTCAGCTCGTGTACTTCGTCTATAGCTTTCAACTCGCCCAGCGCAGTAAGCGGCTGCAAGCTCCATCCTTGGTCATTAAACCCAGTGATCCGTTCCGCCAGGGTGTTTCTGGTAGCGTCTACGATGGTGCTACCCGTAGCCAGGCCCGAGGGTAGGCCCAGGTCCGACATCTCTCCACGTCCCAGGACCACTTGCTGCTGTGGCGGCACAGGTACGCAACTCAGAACATTCTGAGTGTCGCTCCGAGGCGGTATACAAGATTTCTCTGTTAAGTAGAGCGCGTTCTCTCGCATGGAGCCTGCAAGGTGTAATGGCCCCGTACTCCAGGCGAACTTGAGCAGCAGAGCGTTAAGGTCCACCGTGGCTCCATGCCGGAGGAGAAAGTCGACTCCTAGAAGACTGGGAGGGGCACAGTCCACAAGCAGGAAGTCTTGCAGCACCGAGCGGTTGCCGATCCGAAAAGTTGTGGAGACGCGTTGTGTTGCAGCAAAGGTCTGGGATGTCGGTCCGCGCAGCACCACCTGACAAGCGGTGGCTTGCAATGCTTCCCTTACGTCCCGCTTGTTGAGCAGGGATACGCAGGCACCCGTATCTACTACCATCCGCACCGGGCGTTCCTGAAAGAGAAGTACACAATGTAAGCTTTTGTCACACAGTGTGTCAATGGAGTACGTAGCTGTAGGCTCATCGCTGGGGCTCCCGCGGCGGGCACGCCTCACTTGGCGGCCGTCTTCCGTTTTGTCCTCAGGCGTGAGAGCCGGCTTTCCGAAGATCGACGCTGGTCCTCTATCCGTCCTGAGCTCGGTGTTGCTCTTATATGACGACGGCGCAGACTCCGGCGAGGAAGGTCCAACTGGGGCGTTGAGTTCCGAAATCGGCAGTACTACTTCCCGTTTTGGCTCGTTTTTCTCGGCGTTGGCGGCTACTGTAGGCTGCCGTAGAGGAGTCTACGTTTTGGTTGGGGGCTATATGTACGGCAGTCAACCCTCGCCCCGCGGAGCTGACTTGAATTAGTTTCCCGAAGCGAATTCCTAGCGCCGTTCCAACTGGCTTGGGCGCCGGGCGTGCTGCAGCCTCCCGACCTCGATGGCGAGGTGTGGCGGTTGATCCTTGGCCACTAGGGGCGTCGGCCACAAAAAAGATGGGTCGGCCGAAGTTACGCACCCCCAGGGTCTGGAGCTTAATGGCCAGCATTAATGGGCTTGCTGACCAGCACGGGATACTGCAGCGCGGTTTCACGCATCCCGTCTACGAACTGCTGCAATATTATGGAGTTATATGTGTCCTCTGGAGTACCGGCAAAAACCACACGGCCCAGGCGTTCCAACTCTATGGCAAAATCCATGAGGGACTCCTTGGGTCTTTGCGCGCGGTTGCGCAACTGTTGGCAGCTTGCCTTGCAGTCTAAGGCAAACTGTGTTCGCATTGATGACATCAATAGATGATAGCTGCTGAAGAACCTCTGGGCTTGACTCTGTACGTTGAGTGCTATCCCCAGGCACCGCTCAGCGTTGCTCCACTGCTGATTTTCCGCCACCATTTCCAGAACGCGCTCGAAGTCGGACCAAGATATTGAGCCGTCGTACGAAGGCAGCGACCCAGGCTTAAAGGCAGAGACTCGGCCGCTTGATGGTCGTAGGGTGGAAGCGGCCTGCGGACTCTCAAGGTACACAGTCGCGCCGTTTTCCCTTGCATTTTCTGCATTCGCCCAAGGTGCGGGGGGTCTGGCCAGTGTTTCTGGGTGATGGGTGTCCCGTCCCGTTTGATTACGGGGGGAAGTTTCCAACACGCGTAGCATCGTACGCTGGAACGAGTCAAACATCTTCTCGATCTTCAGATCCATCTGGTTTTGGGTGTCGGTCAAAATCTGCGTCAATGAAGCCGTGGTCACTGTATCGTGCTCCGGGTTCACGGAACGGGCACGTTGTTTCCTCCTCGACTTGGCATTGTGGCTCGAGATCTTTGCAGAATCTGATCGCAAACCCCACACCTGACACCAATGTAACAAGATTTTTTGCTACCGGCGGGCCGAGCGGATTTCCTTTACAGGTTGGGATTTGGACAAATTTTGTAAGGCGGCAGCTAAGGGGAAGTAGCAGCTGTGATGCCGTGGTGATAAAAACACACTTAACACTTTTATTTCGCTTTTTCCAGTTTATTCGAAGACCTAAACTTCTTAGGCACGTTGTTACAATTTCTTGTTTTCAATTCAATCTCTTCTCTTCTTCCTGCTTCTCTCTCTTCGTTTTCTTTCTTCCCACTGTCCAAAGTCCAGCCGATCGAGGTGGACTCAAACTATCGATAAGCCTGGTCCAAGGCTCTAAGGGCGCCAACTTCGAATTTTCGTTACAATATATCCATTGGACTATGCTTGGGTTCATGCCGCACTTGAAGCTAATAGTTTTTTTGCAAGTGTATAGGGCTATCGTAGCCTTCTTCACTCTATCTTTTATGTTTAGGTTTCAGTTAAGCTTCTTGTCAATTACCAATACTAGGTAACTGGAACTGTCGCTGAAGAAGAGACTGCATTCATTTAATATTGGAGGGTTGAGGGGCGGAACCTTGTATTTGTTTTTAAGTAACATGAGTTCCGTTTTTGAGGGATTTACTCTCAATCCGCGCTATTTTGTCCATTCTGACAGTCTCGCGAGCTTTGTGGTCATAAGGTCGCAGAGTATTTGAGGGTATTTCCTCGAGAAAATAACTGCGACGTCATCCGTGTATGCCACTACCATCCGCGTATGCCACTACCATCCGCGTATGCCACTACCATCCGCGGATGCCACTACCTTCAATGTTTGCATATTCAGGTAGCGCCGTGGGTGGGCTGTGATCTGAGGGGCAGCAAAGAAATGGAAGTCCATGAGCCCAAAGAGGCGATTCGTATAGCTCAGTAGGAAGAGCTACTCAAGATAGTATGTCCGCTGGATTTAAAGCTATTGGAACATAACATTCCATTTCCGGAATCGTTTCCGCTCTATTTTCGACAAATATATTGAATCTTGACGACTCGCACCGAATCCAAGGGAGCGCAACAGCTGAATCACACCAATGGTAGCACCTTCCCTTGAAGACATTCATTCGTCTATTTCAAAGCTGACCATAACTAACCAGCTAACTTTGATATCGTAAGTGCTTCAGGCTTGGAGGGCTGGAAGAGGTTGGAAGGTTTCATCCCAGTACAAATTTTCTTTGCACAAACGCTGAAGAAAGATTTTTGATTTGTTAAATAATAGACCAACTAGGCAGAGAGGATCGTATAGGCATGCTATGGTTGAAAGCCAGAGTGCTTGCAGGGATTTCCATACGATTGTAGAGCTGAGAATGAAAATAATAGTTGATCAGAAAAGAGATCCCAAGCATATACTTATGTTTTAGTAAAATGGCTGACATCGTCTTATCTGAAATAAGTTTTCTCTTCCGGAACTCCATCTAACGCAGAAGTCACGCTCAAGCACCATTACCTCAATCTAAACTGACCTCTAGCTTGCTAGATGTGGTTATTCTCTACGATTCTGCGTTTTTCTTGTATCCTAAAAATCGTGCATGGCACAGTTTTTCTTTATTTTTGGGGCAAAAGAGACGAAAAAAGTGCTATAATTCCGTAGCAGATGGACGTCTGGGCAGACACGACAAAAGAAGTTACGCCACGGAGGTAGTGTCTCGATCCCATCGGATCTCCATGGTGTGGCTAACGCGGGAACGTACGTAAAAAGAATCAAAGAAGAATTAGTAATGAGCTGTGAACAGGGAAAATGAATAGGGAAAATGAACAGTCACTTTATTGTTGGTTTTATTAGAAGTAAATTGACCTTTTTAACAAGTCTTTTGAGGACACTGCGGGAAGTAAGGATATCCACCACACGTATCCTATCGTCAGAACCAGGATATACGAACTGTATATCTCTTTTGAGCCGCCAATCTGAAGGCTCGGTGTTGGCGTCTGCTACTTCGTGCGTTTGTGCAGTTCCTTAAGGTATTCCTCCTTCTACCTCTGGCAAAACTGTTGGTTGAAGGCTTTCAGATGCTGCCCTTCATTTCGGATACGGCCGTGGACATAAAAGGTCACTCAATAAGAAAATGCGCGGGAGTGAGTTATGCCCCAATTTTCGTGAGAAGCGTGGAAAGCTTTTCGAACATATATTGCCGTTTGGACGTTGCCTTGTAAAACAGAGTTTTGAACCTTTTTACACTGGCTTTCCACAGACCACCCATATGTGGAGCTCCTGGTGGGATGAACCGCCAAGAAACCCAATACGCATTAGCTACCGAGTCCTAAAACGCATCTACGAAGTCGTTGCTGCATCAATGTTTTACCACTGTTTAAATAGATTCGCAGTGGATACCCGCGTTTTGCGATAAAACGAGTCGTAAGTAATTTAGTGAGGTCGGACGTGGCCTCAAAATGTATCGCCTTCTTGGAAAGCACAAGAATACGCACACATACCCTTTGATAACACGAGCCAACAAAAGTGACATTTTTTTCTGCTGTGGCCTACTTTTTCTGATATATTTTGGGACTTACATTTTTTTAAATAATTTTTTCAGGTTAGTACTTTTTTAAAACAATTTTTTTCACATATCGTATTTATAAAGCTATTTACGAATCTATTATATGAATGTTTAGCCGTTTATCAATAGATTCTTAAAAACGATACCTTCAACGACGCCTAACTAATTTCACTATCTAAAACCAAATATCTTATTACAACAAAAAAATGTAAAAAATGGAATTTTAAAGCTTTATATCTTTCAGATGGTAAACTGAAACAAAGTACAAAGTGTTTGGGTCGGATTTATAGTTTCAATTGTAAGCTTTTCAAAATTGCGAAGTTCAATACAACAAGATATAAGGTTAAGTTAAGGTCTGTATCCAGCACCGCGGAATTTTACTGAAAGGAATCTGCTCATTATTACGGATGTGTGGAACTCAACTAATGTAATGTGACCAAGAACTTAACAAGTGATTTGCCACTCACATGAATCAGCTGTGTTTTGTAAACAGCGCCAATTTTTAAATTTAAAATAAAATTAAAAAAAGGAAGAAAAGTAGTTCTGATGATGAAGTGATTGTATTGGTAGCGGCACATATTGTTGTAAGAAGAAGTACAGCACAGTTGGAGGCGCCAACATGTCAAAATTATCAAAATGCTCATTTTCCGTGATCCGCTAAAGACATACGATGCATAGAAGCGAGTTAAGTAAATTTGTGAGGCAAGCATGCCAATCTCGTAACAATAACAGTTAGGGACAAAACGGTCTGTGCTCCCACTACATCAAGCGGTAACCAACTCTAGCAGACGACATAAGCTAAGCAAAGCAGTGTGAAAGCATAGATAAAATATTAAGTGAAAGCATGATGCTAAGAAAGAGTAAGAGAGTAAGACAATAAATTAGCGAAATGAAGAGTAACCCGGTTAATTAATTATTAATTATTATGACAATTATTATGACAACACAGTGACTGTGTTGGTTACATATGTATGTATATAAATATGCGGGTATATATGTACATATGTACATTCGTTAGCACGAAAGCTGGCCTTGTGGGTAGGAGCTGTACGCCTGGAATTGTATATACATACATATACATATATGTGTATGTAGGGACGGGATTATAGGCGACCTGAAGGAGAAAGATCGGATCGAATGGCATTTCTGGAAATTTAGTAGGCCATGGCACCGCCATACTATGGCCGGCATGGGCCTCGTCTCATAACAGAACACCCAAGAGGCGAAGCGTTGTCAAAAGTACTTGCGGGCAATTTCCAGGCAGCCCTATTCAAGTTCGGGATTAAAGAATGCTGTGAATGTAACATGGCTCAGTGCGTGAGCCACTTCAGGAGATTGATGCTGCGGCGATTGCACAGCCGACGACCGTGGGGCTAATATTATTTAAGATTTAGGGCCCATGAGGCCTCCGATCGGGGAACAATTAATCTCGCTTTGATTTTATTTTTTTGGACCAGTCGGGCTTTATTGGTGCCCAACGGGATTTTATCCTGTTTATAGGAATGACAACACCTAGCGTAAAATGAAGGAAAGACTGATCGCTTATACAACAGGATAAGGTAAGATTATGTTGCAGTTGTTCTAAATATTTATAATGGGCGATAACCCTAACAATTTTAACAGTTACCCCAACTCATTAAAGAGGTCTGATAGTGTACGTTCGCTTTTTGGGGACCAGCAGCAGGCAGAAAATCGCGAGCAAGAACCACACGGCTATGACGATAGCTTCCGGTTAGTTCTTCGAAATGTATGCAGAAATGCAGTAGGAAAGCCACACAAAGCCAATGCCATCAGGTCGGTCTGTTCGCAAAGCGTTTGCCTAATAGCAATAATTTCAAGAACTCTAATTAACAGTGAAGTAAACTAGGCTAGTAACGAGCGGGAGCTTTTAGCAATTGTATGGGCCTTGGAAAAACTTTGTTCACTACAACTATGGAGTCAGGGATATAAATGTGTTCACTAACCTCCATCTACTCCCGTTTGCGACAATAACAATAAAACCCCTAACAATAAAATAAAACGCTGGAAGATACACAGGACGAGCTCGATGCCAAGCTTTTCTACAATACAGGCAAAGAGATCATATTATCCAAGAGAAGGCGCATTTTCCTCTAAAGCAGAAAACACACCATATACTATACGTAATGGAAAAATGTGCTCTTGTCGAAAACGTTAAGTTCGCGGAAAAGTTTTAGGTCGTAAATGCAATCCATTGTGTTTTCCAACTCTTGCCTGCATCAAGAATGAGTTAGGAAAACCGACAAACTTTTGGTAGTGCAAGAATTTTCTCTACAACAAACAACGAGTGACCTGAGGAGATGAACTGTCATAAAGGACTGTCCCAGTTGTCAACCATCCATTTTGGATGTTCCTAAATCGCACGTTTCTATGTGATATTTAGCCGATGGTTTTGAAGAGCCACTCTGAAAAGTTGGCATTCATAACGAAAAAATAACGAATTCACTATAAAAGTTAAATAACGACTGACAAGAAAAACAATAAGCTACAACAAACTTTTCACAGAAAAGTTGTAATATGTGGAACAAAAAAGAAGGACCGAGGTGAGTCACTCTTAGACTTTACACTATCAACTAATATAGAAGTAGCAAACGTTGGGGAGAAATACACCTCATAAAACGTGCTAGATCTTACTCTCGAAACGGGAAAGAGTACCGCAGTATCCGAATGGAGAGTCGTCAAAAAACCATCCTTCTCAGATCATTGGTACATTCAGTTTAAGTACGAATTTAAGCACACTTCGAAGGTAATAGTCTATAGGAACCCCCGGAAAAATAACTGGGAAAAGTTCAGAAAAACGATTAACTCGAAGCTTGAGAAGTCCCTTGAATTTCTATCCAAGGATCTACTAAATGCTTACCGCGCATCAAGTCCAACCTCAAGAACGAAAAAAAGACTAAGCCACTCTGCTTAAAATGGGACTTTTTTCCCCTAAGAAACAACTTCAGGGTATTCTTCAAGTTCGTCAAACAAGCGAACGAAGAGGAACTACAAGAAAGAAATACGCAAGGCACAACGCAGCTCGTGGAGGAACTTCTGTTCCAACATCGAGAAGGTGCCTGGAACGGCAAGACTGAGGAAGCTGCTGTCAAAGCAACCCACAGTATAAAGTCAACTCAAACTAGACCAGGAACAGTGGTCGGAGGGCAGCAAAGAAGCCTTAACGGCACTAATTAAGGCTCATTTCCCAGGACGCACCGAGGTCACTGATGCCGCAACGCAACAGGACCTAGCAACCGAGAAGCAATTCCTCCCTACAGGACTAATAACCCACAAAAAAATCGAATGGGCAATAGATTCCTTTACGGGGATTAAAGCACCTGGACTGGATGGAATATTTCCAGCCATGTTGCAGGTGACCAAAGAAGTGATCAGGCGAAGACAGGAAAGTGTAGCCATGTTAGTGCAAAGGATAGACCGATAAGCCTCACCTCCTTTCTTTTAAAAACAATGTAAAAGCTGCTAGAGCTACACATCAGGGAGGAAGTAGGGGGACTGATGTCAACCAACCGGCATGCCTACACCACAGAAAAGCGGTGGAAACAGCATCTCCACTCGTTAGCGGAGAAAGCTGAAAAAGCCCTCAACAAGAAAAAGTATGCACTAGGAGTATTTGTAGATATTTCCGGAGCATTTAATAACGTCGCTACAGAAGCCATAATGGACTGCCTAGAATCAACTAACACACATTCAGCAATTAACCACTGGATAAGGAATCTCCTCAGTTGTAGACGGGTTCAATCGGAATGGGGTACCGCCTCCATAGCCAAGGGGGCACACAGAGGTACACCGCAGGGTGGAGTACTGTTGCCCCTCCTGTGGAATCTGGTGGTTGACAACCTAATCAAGAGACTCGAAAGGAAAGTCCCAAAAATAACAGCCTATGCAGACGACATAAGCATATTTATTACGGGTGTATGTCCATCGACCCTCAGCTCCATAATGGAAAGCACACTCAGGGAGATATGTGAGTGGGCCGACGAATTAGGACTCAGTATCAACGCGGACAAGACGGTCCTCATCCCTTCACCAAGGGGTACAAGATACCGTCATGGATCCCCCCGAAAATCAAGCAAACAACGCTAACCCCAAAAACACAGGTCAAATATCTCGCCACAGTATTGGATAGCCACCTGGCATGGAAACCCAATGTAGCGGAAAGGGTGAAGAAGGCCACCATTACGCTATATGCATCAAAAAAGATGCTCAGCAGCACATGGGGCCTGTCACCTGCTCCTGCATTGGATTGCGACCAACTCTGTTGTATGGAGTCCTAGTGTGGTGATAAGCTACTGGGAAAAAGATGTATCGTTACTTTATGTAAAAGACTCAGTGACAGGTTCTGCTCTGTATCACGGGGGCGCTGAAGTCAACACCAACAAAATCACTCGGGACCATACTTGGAAATAATTCTCTGAACATCCACGCTCGTCTGACGGCAAGAAATGCAGCATAGCGCCTGTTTACGTCGGGAAACATGTGGCCACAGAGGAATGGAAAAAAAGACGGGACCAGATTCAGCACCTCAACATATACACAGACGGCTCCAAGATGAAAGGAGTAGAAGCTGGCTTATACTGCACAGATCCCTAAATAAATAAAAAGGTCATATAAGCAGCGGAGGTTGCACAACACACAGAAAGATCACACAATGTGGTCTACTTGTTCGTAGACAGCCAAGCGGCAATCAAATCCATGCACTCGTCCGCGGTCAATTCGAGAAGTGTCCTGGCAAGCAGGGAGACATTGGACTTTGCACAACTAAGTCAGTGCGGATCTATCGGGTTCCCAGTCACCAGGGCATCGAAGGAAACAAAGGGGTGAACGCTCTGGCTAAGGAAAGCGACTGAAAGAATAGAAAAGGTGCTTGTCTCACTTAGAACGCTACAAAGCGACCTAGAAAAGCAAGCCATACTGGGAATCGAGAGTATGTGGAGTAATACAACCATTTGCACTTTCCACAAAGGACTGCAGACTGTTAATAGCGATACTGACAGGACACTGCCGGTCTGCATCACATGCACATGATATTTTATATTATTATTATATAATATATTAATATAATAGAATTTGATATTTATGTGATATATGAAATGCTTTGTAAATGCCTGGTCAAAATATAAATACCCTCTCCAATAACTTTGTACAAAAGCCACAAAAGTATAAATCTTACTGTGGAATAGCGGATCCGAAATTTTTTTCATCATAAGCGTCGTTTAATTGGTAGTGTGAAGGGTATTCCAATTTATTTTCTTCCTTCAAGTGCTGTAATATTAACATTTTTAAAAATTAATACAAATCAAAAGAGTGTGCGCGAAGTCGGTTTAATGGATTTGCCCTCTTGTTACAAATGCAAGAATTGTATTTAAAACTAAAAGAAATAAGCATTAAAAATGCTAATACAAATACTACCTAGATCTTAGAGACTATAAGAGCTAGAGCAACTAAAATTTGTATCCAGTCTCCTGTGTTATCACACTATGACAAGTGTATTTTAAAATTTCGACCCGCCCCCTTCCACCCACACAAAGGGCGCAAATCTGTGGCATACACAATTGTGAAGATACGAGAAAACTAAATACGCAGAATCATAGAGAAAGACAATTTCTATCAGAGTGTTGAATCTGAATCAGATCGGATTATTAATATAGCCACAATGAAGAAAACCATTTCGAAAGGCATCGTTTCCTCTCCCTCTCTTACACGCGACTCTGTCTACTTTACCTATTCGTCTAATAGGCTATTTACACTACAGTGAGTTACCACATTTATCGATAGGTAACTCAATAACTCAGAATTTGGATTTACACTATGCCAAAGTTGAGTTATTGAGTTATTGAGTTTCGGCTGCTGGCACGTGCTTGTCTACGAAAATTTGTTTTATTTAATATTTTTAATATGAATACGCAAAAACTAATGATGTTATATGTGGCAGAGCAAGAGACAATAACGACGCTGCAGTTTATATTATTTTATTTTTAATTTCGGCATGCGAGGGACTGAAATCTTTAATTTTTCAGCTAGGTCCTTATAAATATGAGCATTTTTTAATACGCCACGGAACCCGTCGTTATTCTCGTGCCATAACTCTAATAGCACCTCCAAGGCCTCAGGCGACCAAACGCATCTAGTTTCTAGTAATAAAATTGGATATTAAGTAATTTTTATTAAAATTTGTTTTTTTACCTTTTTTCTCCATTTTTACAGATGTTTTTTGTTGTTTTTTCTAGTGGTGATAATTCCACGACAGGCATATCAGGGTTGAAATATTCGGAAAATCGGACAAACTCAACTAAACGCAACCAAAACTCAACTTTTTTGTCACCTCTAGGTCCCCTATGCTTCCCCATGTAAACGAAACTCGAGTTTTGCCCGAAACTCAATAACTCAATAACTCAACCGTAGTGTAAATAGGCTATAAATAAGCGCCTAGATCTCAGAGACTATGAGAAATAGAGCAACAAATGGAAACAGATAAAATTTAATATATAAAAATTTGCAAAATAGTTCTTGTGTAGAATGCGCATATATCGAGGGTACACTGCAGTGCACTGTACACAGTAACATATTAACAGCAATACTTTATTGCATAAATACAAACCCATCAACGACACTTTGTCGCTGACATAAACAAAACAGAAGAGCCCAACAACAACGTAATACGATTGCACTTGAACGTAGCAGCCAACGGCCAGACCCTGGTCAGCATAAATGCAGGGTTCTGACCGTATATACATAATATTGTAACACGATTTTTTGCTACCGACGGGCCGAGCGGATTTCCTTTACAGGTTGGGATTTGGACAAATTTTGTAAGGCGGCATCTAAGGGGAGGTACCAGCTGTGATGCCGTCGTGGTGATAACAAACTCCAACCCTTTTAATGCTCTTTTTTCCACTTTATTTCAATACCTAACCTTTTGAGGCACGTTTTTACAACTTTTTCACAAATTCCATCTCTTTTCTTCTTCTTGCTTCTCTGACTCTTCGTTTTCTTTCTCCCTACTGTCCAAAGTCCAGCCGATCGAGGTGGACTCAAACTATCGATAAGCCTGGTCCAGGGCTCTAAGGGCGCCAACTTCGAATTTTCGTTACATTTCCCCCCTCTTAGAGTCGAGTCTCCTGGCCGACTTATTCACTTCCATTGTACGCATTTCCGCTAAAAATAAGCGGCTGCCTTTTGATGTCGTTTGTTGATTGGCGGCTTTATTGCGAACCGTCTCATCAGCGTTTTTGTCAAACGTCTTCCGATCACGATGGGGCAGCTTCTCGAGCGGCGTCCGTGCTCTGAGCTCGACGTAATTTAGTAGGGAATTTCCAGATATGGGGTCCTCCCTTACATCCGTCAGCTCGTGTACTTCGTCTATAGCTTTCAACTCGCCCAGCGCAGTAAGCGGCTGCAAGCTCCATCCTTGGTCATTAAACCCAGTGATCCGTTCCGCCAGGGTGTTTCTGGTAGCGTCTACGATGGTGCTACCCGTAGCCAGGCCCGAGGGTAGGCCCAGGTCCGACATCTCTCCACGTCCCAGGACCACTTGCTGCTGTGGCGGCACAGGTACGCAACTCAGAACATTCTGAGTGTCGCTCCGAGGCGGTATACAAGATTTCTCTGTTAAGTAGAGCGCGTTCTCTCGCATGGAGCCTGCAAGGTGTAATGGCCCCGTACTCCAGGCGAACTTGAGCAGCAGAGCGTTAAGGTCCACCGTGGCTCCATGCCGGAGGAGAAAGTCGACTCCTAGAAGACTGGGAGGGGCACAGTCCACAAGCAGGAAGTCTTGCAGCACCGAGCGGTTGCCGATCCGAAAAGTTGTGGAGACGCGTTGTGTTGCAGCAAAGGTCTGGGATGTCGGTCCGCGCAGCACCACCTGACAAGCGGTGGCTTGCAATGCTTCCCTTACGTCCCGCTTGTTGAGCAGGGATACGGAGGCACCCGTATCTACTACCATCCGCACCGGGCGTTCCTGAAAGAGAAGTACACAATGTAAGCTTTTGTCACACAGTGTGTCAATGGAGTACGTAGCTGTAGGCTCATCGCTGGGGCTCCCGCGGCGGGCACGCCTCACTTGGCGGCCGTCTTCCGTTTTGTCCTCAGGCGTGAGAGCCGGCTTTCCGAAGATCGACGCTGGTCCTCTATCCGTCCTGAGCTCGGTGTTGCTCTTATATGACGACGGCGCAGACTCCGGCGAGGAAGGTCCAACTGGGGCGTTGAGTTCCGAAATCGGCAGTACTACTTCCCGTTTTGGCTCGTTTTTCTCGGCGTTGGCGGCCACTGTAGGCTGCCGTAGAGGAGTCTACGTTTTGGTTGGGGGCAATATGTATGGCAGTCAACTCTCGCCCCGCGGAGCTGACTTGACTTAGTTTCCCGAAGCGAATTCCTGTGGCTTGGGCGCCGGGCGTGCTGCAGCCTCCCGACCCCGATGGCGAGGTGTGGCGGTTGTCCTTGGCCACTAGGGGCGACGGCCACATAAAAGATGGGTCGGCCGGAGTTACGCATCCCCAGGGCCTGGAGCTTAATGGCCATATCCCGAGCTTCAGAGAGAGTCGATGGCTTGCTGGCCAGCACGGGATACTGCAGCGCAGTTTAACTTATGCCGTCTACGAACTGCTGCAATATTATGGAGTTATATGTGTCCTCTGGAGTACCGGCAAAAACCACACGGCCCAGGCGTTCCAACTCTATGGCAAAATCCATGAGGGACTTCAGTCTAAGGCAAACTGTGTTCAGATGGATGACATCAAGAAGTGATAGTTGCGAGTTGTGCTCGTTGGCAGGGTGCTGAAGAAACTCTGGGCTTGGCCCTGTACGTTGAGTGCTATCCCCAAGCACCGCTCAGCGTCGCTCCACTGCTGATTTTCCGCCACCATCTCCAGAATGCGCTCGAAGTCGGACCAAGATATTGAGCCGTCGTACGAAGGCAGCGACCCAGGCTGAAAGGCAGAGACTCGGCCGCTTGATGGTCGCAGGGTGGAAGCGGCCTGCGGACTCTCAAGGTACACAGTCGCGCCGTTTTCCCTTGCATTTTCTGCATTCGCCCATGGTTCGGGGGGTCTGGCCAGTGTTTCTGGGTGATGGGTGTCCCGTCCCGTTTGATTACGGGGGGAAGTTTCCAACACGCGTAGCATCGTACGCGGGAACGAGTCAAACATCTTCTCGATATTCAGATCCATCTGGTTTTGGGTGTCGGTCAAAATCTGCGTCAATGAAGCCGTGGTCACTGTATCGTGCTCCGGGTTCACGGAACGGGCACGTTGTTTCCTCCTCGTCTTGGCATTGTGGCTCGAGATCTTTGCAGAATCTGATCGCAAACCCCACACCTGACACCAATGTAACAAGATTTTTTGCTACCGGCGGGCCGAGCGGATTTCCTTTACAGGTTGGGATTTGGACAAATTTTGTAAGGCGGCATCTAAGGGGAGGTACCAGCTGTGATGCCGTCGTGGTGATAACAAACTCAAACACTTTTAATGCTCTTTTTTCCACTTTATTTCAATACCTAACCTTTTGATGCACGTTTTTACAACTTTTTCACAAATTCCATCTCTTTTCTTCTTCTTGCTTCTCTGACTCTTCGTTTTCTTTCTCCCTACTGTCCAAAGTCCAGCCGATCGAGGTGGACTCAAACTATCGATAAGCCTGGTCCAGGGCTCTAAGGGCGCCAACTTCGAATTTTCGTTACAATATACCATGTGCATGCGCCTCTCCGTTCTTCATCAACGTTTCCGTTGCTTAGCATATAAACACATATACATTTACTTATGTATGTCACTGGGCAGCGTTAGGCTAAGCTAATCCATAAGAAGAAGTGTATGAATTATTCAAGAAATATACTTCAATCCGACCAGTCGTGTCGTGATTGTATCAACCAAAACTTTGGCTTCTTAACTACTCAAGGAACACGATACTACATGTCGTCCGTGACAGGACTACGTCCTTTGATTGCAGGACGTGGTCCTTCAACCTGGAACGGGAGGAAGGACTAGACGCACGATTGAAGGAACATCGAGGAAAAAAAAGCAGAGTGAGTAGAGATGGAGTTATGGCGGACCGCGGGCGAGTGAAAGCTGACCAACAAGCGTGAGGGGCAGGCCGGCTCTTAAGCCTATGAAGGAGCATCAGCGAGCCAACAGGCGACGACCAGCTAATGCGGACGAGGACATCGACAAAATTTTTTAATTCTGACCTGATCCATATTCGGCAATCTGATAGATATGGTAATTTTCCATGATTCTGCGTTTTTGGTTTTCATTTATCTTAAAAGTTGTGGATTCTAAAGATTTTCCTCTTTTGTGGGGTCGGAAAGGGGCGTGGCAAAATTTTGAAATACACTTGTGCTGGTTCGTTATCACAGGAGTTTGGATAGAAAGTTTGGTTGCTCTAGCTCTTATAGTCTCTGAGAACTAGACGCTCATTTATACGAATAAGAAAAGCAGATGGGGCCGCGTGTGAGAGAGAGCGAGAGGGAATGATGACTTTCGAAATGGTTTTCTTGATTGTAGCTATAATAATGATCCGATCTGATACAGATTCAACACTCTGATAGAAATGGGCATTCTCTATGAATCTGCGTTTTTAGTTTTCTTGTATGTTCAAAATTGTGTGTACCACAGACTTTCGTCCTTTGTGTGGGCGGAAAGGGGCGGGGCGAAATTTTGAATTACACTTTGAGAAGTGTGATAACACAGGAGACTGAATACAAAACTTGGTTGCTCTAACTTTAATAGTCTATGAGATATAGATGCAAATGAAGACGGACAGACGGACGGACGGACAGACGGAAAGACGGACAGACAGACATGGCAATATCGACTCGGCTATTGATGGTGATCAAGAATATATAGACTTTATGTGGTCGGAAACGCTTCCATCTGGACGTTACACACAACCGTTATCCCCACAAATCCAATATACCCCTATACTCTTCGAGTACCGGGTATAATAAAAAAATAAAAGTAAATTTAAAAATATAGGAAACACATACGATACACCCAAAATGGGGTTAATTGAAAATAAATAATTATAATATATGAATATATACCTTTATATTTTATATATATATGATATATATATATATATATATATATAAATATATATATATATAAATATATATATAAATATATATATATATATATTATTGCATATGCTAGGTAGAAGACCACCAAAATGAATTACAAACAAATATAAATAAAGATCATACTTAACATGCAGGTAGAACAAGAAAGTTATATGGAAAACAAAAGTTTTATGAAATGTCCTGAAATTACAACCGGAGTAGACAGTATAACAACAAGAACCACAGCCAGAACCATGTTAGAGTGACCCAAAATACTTCGGGAAATTTCGAGCAACCTTTAGATGTTCAAAATTAAAGACCAATAAGGTTCATTCCATTAATCTTAGCTTAAATATATTCGTTTCATTTCATTATGTAGCAGTAGAAAAAATTTAGTCTTTTTAGTAGACACTGGTGCAGACATTTCAATTCTAAAAGAAAATTCCGACGTGTTTCAAGACATCCAAATAAATAACAAAATTAATGTTCAAGGGATAAACTAACTTTCATCGAGATACAGACAAGCAAATATATAAACCCTCACTGTTTACATACTGTAGACTCTCAATTTGCAATACCATGCGATGGAAAAAAATGGCTTCATCAAAAAATTCAATTGTCTACTAGATTTCAAGCCGACAGAAGTTTGGCTCATGATCCGACCAAATAACCTAAATTTTCCATATATAACATATAGCTCTGGTAATAATACAATACTTATACCAGCAAGATCCGAAGTTGTCCGAAAGATTGAACTATCTTCAAGTGAAGATAGTGTACTAATCCCGAACCAGGAAATCAAAACTGGTATTTATGTTGCAAACACCGTTGCAATAACAGAAAACGCATTTGTCCGATTACTGAACACAACCAGTACCGACCAACTAGTTAAGATAAGCAATCTAAAGTACGAACAACTTTCGAACTACGAAGTAGTTCAAACAACCACTTGTAGTAAAAGCAAAAAATTCATGTCTCGATTATCGAAAAATTTTCCACAACAGTTCAAATCCGAATTAACAGAGCTATGCACCGCTTATACATGTTTGTATTGTTTGTATTGTATTCGGGATAGAAACCGAACCAATTTCAACTAATAATTTCTATAAACAAAAGCTAAGATTAAAAGATGATGAACCAGTATATATAAAAAATTATAGAAGTCCTCACAGCCAGAAATACGAAATTCAAGCCCAAGTACAGAAGTTAATCGACGACAAAATTGTCGAACTATCCGTATCAGAATATAATAGCCCACTTTTATTAGCTTCAGAGAAATCTCATTCAGATTCCAATGAGAGAAAACGGCGATTAGTAATTGACTATCGTCAAATCAACAAAAAACTATTGGCCGATAATAGTCCACTACCTAGAATCAATGATATATTAGATCAGTTAGGTACAGCAAAATATTTTTCATGCCTTGACTTAATGTCAGATATGATATGTATATGGAGGTTATGAAGGAGTACCTCATACTAGGCCACATGTCATTACTTCAGGGCTCTCCTCCAGGATACCAATACTATATTCCACATCAATGT
The DNA here is from genome assembly GCA_037356375.1 of Drosophila affinis. Classification (NCBI taxonomy): domain Eukaryota; kingdom Metazoa; phylum Arthropoda; class Insecta; order Diptera; family Drosophilidae; genus Drosophila; species Drosophila affinis. The sequence goes on from JAZHFB010000003.1 coordinate 24,430,178, forward strand.
GTCCTGGGGCCTGATATTAACACCACCAAGCTTCGCGTCGTTTTCGATGCATCGAGCAAAACGTCGTCTTCAATCTTATTAAATGAGACTGATGTTGGGTGCAGTCTATTCAGAGGGAGCTTTATGCAACTCTTGCCCGATTTCAACTTAGCCGTTTGCGCTAACAGCTGACATCACCAAGATGTATAGGCAGGTTCAGGTTGCCGAAAAAGATCGAAATTTCGATCGAAAATCGATTCTGTGGAGGGAGAAGGAGAGTTTAGATTTTCAAACGGATCGCCTGAACACGGTAAGTTATGGGACAGCCTCAGCTCCGTTTATGGTCATCCGTTGTTTTGTTGAATTGGCAGAGGAGTATGCGAAGTCCCATCCTATTGCATCACAAGTTATAAAAAGTGACTTTTACGTGGATTATACGGTTACAAGAGCAGATTGTTTGGAAGAGCTAAAACGTATTCGTCTGGAAGTGTGCGAGGTTCTAGACGCAAGGGGTTTCAAGTTAGCCAGTCTTTTATTCTGAAGTACGGTCCAAGGAAGACGTTCATTACGGACATATGAACAGAGTATTAGGATTCATTCATAAATGACGTTCACATATTAAACACAAAAAAAAGGAAAATTTTCTTTTAACATATTCTGCCTACCACCAAAAGACATTTCATAACAAAAGCAATTTTTTTTTATTATTCATGGAACCTACATACATAATATGTGCAAAAATATATATAAATTTACGGAAAAAAAAAACATAAAAAAAATATATAATAAAATACAATTTAAGTATAAATGTTAACACTCCCCACCAGCTGCAGGGTATCGGCAGAATTCCGAAACGAAAGAATGCTGATGCCGCACTCGAGAAGTGGGGGCAGCGACTACATTGTCGCACGAGCTTCTGCTTAGGAGCCGTTGGCCTGCACTCGAGTGGTCAGCGGATCATATTTAGCTGCTGATAAACATCCGCTGTGGAGCTGATGGTCTGCACGAGGCGATGACGGTGCAGAACGTCGGCCCGCTGCCCAAGCAGCGCTGCCGCGAGGGTGGGCAGTTTTAAGTAAAATTGTATTTCTGTATCTTTAGATTTAATCAGATTCATTCTCACTTTGAACCGCGCCAGTCGAGCCGGATAATAAACTATTAAAACCTTCACCCGCGAGTTTCAATGCCGTTGGCCGAGCCACGGTACCAATAGTCGGGACTTGTGATTATTTAATTGGCGCCCAACGGGTCTAAGAACCCATAGTAAACGGTCGTGTGAAAAGCCACCGTGAAAGAAAAACTAGTGGCAGACATAGCAAACCGAAGCTGCGTCCGCTGCCACCATCAGCGACAGCCACAAAGACAGATAAAGAGAAGAGAAGGGGCTGTAGGGAAATCCCTCGCTTCCATCAGTGATCCACAAAAGAAAAATAGGCTGAAAGGCCCTCCCTCGCCTAGGAAAATAAAATACAACAAACAACATACAAAAAAACAACAAGCAAGACACTGCCAGCTAATTATATTAGATAAAGTGAATATAGAGGAGAACAGAGTGATCTGCAAAAGAACAGCCGAACAACAAAGAAGCTCCACCCCATCCCCGCTCAACCGGAGTCAACGTTAATACAGTAATTTAAAAAAACATGTAAGTGAATTACTCATCGATTACAGTTGTATGTCAGCTTAGATTAATGTCAGCTTTATTAGAAGCGAAGAATTATTTAAATTATAAGAAAGAGAATATTATAAAGGGAAGTAATTAAGGAAAACAAAATATAATAATAAATAAAATAAAGTGAGATATTCCTTGGTCTGTACGAAACAGAAGAATCTTATAGGAAGATAAATAACTGGGGTGGTGCTGTCAAATCAGATCGCACCTCATGAGCTATAGGGAAGTCAGAGAAGATAGTGACGATAGCCTAAGTTCCCTGGTAGAAGGCCTCCAGTTGGACAGACGGCCACCAGACACAGAAACAGGCAACATGAACCCGGAACAGTTCGGACAGGCACTACAGGCCGCCTTGGCAAGCCAGGTCGCGTTATTTCAGGACGAAATGAACCGGTTGCGAGCGGAGCTACGGGCCGAAATTGGCCAATCCCAAGCACAATCTGTGCCCCAAGCAAAAGTATTGAAAGATGTAGAAGTTGTTCCCGGGGTCGTATGCGACTTCCAGCTAGACATGGTCAAATCACTCCCAGATTTCGAAGGGAAACAGGTAGATTATGTGGCTTGGCGCCAGGCAGCGCTGGCGGCATTCCAGCCTTTCACGAAATACGAAGGAAGTGACAAACACTTCATGGCCACGGGCATAATAAGGAACAAAGTGAAAGGGGCTGCAAATAACGGTTTGTCGTCTTTCAACACAGTCCTTAATTTCAAAGCCATTATTAACAGGCTACACTTCATATTCTGACAAAACGCCGATAGGTGTAATGCAGCAAAAGCTGATGACCATGCGGCAGGGCAGCCTCTCCTTGACAGAGTACTACGATAAGATCGGAAAACAGCTTGCGCTCATCACAAATAAGAACGTAATGGTACACACTGCAGCGGCAGCAAGTGTACTTAATGGGAGAACCAGGGACGACGCCTTAGAGGTTTTCATCTCAGGCCTGAGAAAGCCTCTAAAGGCAGCTGTCTTCCCGGCAAGACCAGCAGACTTGGAGACGGCCCTGGCCCTTGCCCAATCGGCTGAGTCCAGCGAAGACCGCAGCACTTGGGCTGCAAATTATGCCAGGGTCATGGAGGAGAAATCCTACCATACGAATGAGCGCAGGCACCAAGCGCCACAACAGAGTAATGGCAGGCAAAATAGGCCCCAAGACCACGCCTCTTACAAAAGCCCTCACTATGTTAGGAGTCAGGGTACGCCCAACGCCCAACAGGGCAATTAATACCGTCAGCCCAAATCTCAGGGCCAGACCCATGAGCCGATGGAGGTAGACCCTTCATCCTCTAAATTGAGACAGCCCTCGGCGTACCAGAAACCGTTTGGTTCTGGCAAACGCGATAACACCTTCGGGAAAAAGCCGAATGCGTCGGAACGCACCTCAGGCAGCTGGCGACAAAGGGTGGAGCACATGGCTACCGCTAGCGATCGTTCTCAGTCGGCATACAACGAGGCCGCTACCGAAGCAGTCGCCGAAATTGAGGCCGACGCCGAAATCGACTACGAGAGCGATTCGGTTAATTTTTTAGGGGAAGATCCCTGCTGCCATTTATATGGCGAAAAGTAGCAGGGGTCACTCGTAAATTTCTTATCGACACGGGTTCATCAAAGAACTACATCAAGCCACTCGAAGGGCTTCCCGGTCCTACCCCTGTCGAAACACCTTTCTCCGTTTTCTCGATCAACGGCTCTAATAAGATCACAGAAAAGTGTCCCTTATCATTTTTCGGCAAAATCACGCCGTTTTTTCTCCTGAGAACCCTAACGACTTTCGACGGCATTATTGGCCTTGACCTGCTAACGCAGGTGGGAGCTACATTGTCTCTAGAAAAAGGAACACTCACAGTCGGTAATACTACCGAAACAATCAGGTTCCACCAATGCACAGACGTCAACAATACTAACGTTATTGACGTCGACGCACCTCCAGCCATAAAGGCAAACTTCATGCAGATGCTGGAGAGGAGAAACAAGGCTTTCGCTGACCCTAACGAGTCACTACCTTTTAACACTTCGGTCGTGGCCACCATTCGCACGGTGGACGACGAACCAATTTACTCCAAGCTCTACCCCTATCCTATGGGTGTAGCCGATTTTGTCGAATCCGAGGGAAACAGCCTCTTAAAAGACAACATCATCCAAAAATCGAGATCGCCTTATAACAATCCTATATGGGTCGTTGACAATAAAGGCACTGAAGAAAAGGGCAATAAAAAGAAACGTCTCATAATGGACTTTCGGAAGCTCAATCAGAAGACAGTGCCCGATAAATATCCCATGCCTAGCATCGCAATGATCCTGGCAAACCTGGGTACTGCCAAGTACTTCACAACTCTTGACCTGAAATCCGGTTACCACCAAATAACTTTGGCGGAACGCGACAGGGAAAAAACTTCGTTTTCCGTAAATGGAGGGAAGTATGAGTTTTGCCGACTGCTCTTTGGGCTAAGAAATGCTGGTAGCATTTTCCAAAGGGCAATCGATGATGTTTTGCGCAAACAGATCGGTAAAACATGTTACGTCTATGTTGATGACGTAATTATATTTTCCAAGTCTCAGGACGACCACGTTAAACACGTCGACTGGGTACTGAAAAGCCTCTATGAAGCTAACATGAGAGTAGCTCAAGAGAAGTCGCAGTTCTTTAAGACGAGCGTAGAATACCTCGGCTTTATCGTAACTAGCGAAGGCACAAGGACTGACCCTGAGAAAGTGAAAGCTATCCAGGAGTACGTCGAGCCAACGACGCTGTTCGGCCTAAGATCGTTCTTAGGCCTAGCAAGCTATTACAGATGCTTCGTGAAAGATTTCGCGGCGATCGCCCGACCGCTTTCGAGCATCCTAAAAGGAGAAAACGAATCCATTAGCAAATATAAGTCTAAAAAAACCCCCATCTCATTCAACGAGGCGCAGAGACACGCCTTTCAGAAACTGAGGGACATTCTGGCGTCAGAAAACATAATGCTGATGTATCCAGACTATAAAAAGCCGTTCGACTTGACAGCCGACGCGTCCGCATACGGCATTGGAGCAGTCCTCTCACAAGGGGGGCGCCCAATAACGATGATCTCCAGGACCCTCAAAGATAGAGAGCTAAACTACGCTACTAACGAGCGCGAGCTTTTGGCAATTGTATGGGCCTTGGGGAAGCTGCGCCATTACATTTATGGCGTCAGGGACATAAACGTGTTCACGGACCACCAGCCACTCACATTCGCGGTTTCTGAGGGAAACCCCAAAGCGAAAATCAAACGTTGGAAGGCACGCATCGACGAGATCGGTGCCAAGCTCTTCAACAAACCCGGTAAAGAAAACTTCGTCGCAGACGCATTTGTACGCTAGAAGGTAGTGTATCGCGGTCAGATGCTGCGACAATTCATAGCGAAGTGTCAATGACCTACACGGTAGAGTCGACAGATAAGCCTGTCAATTGCTTCAGGAATCAGATCATCCTAGAGCAAGCACAGTTTCCACTAAAACAGATTTTTGTTCTCTTTGGAGAAAAGACACGCCATGTAATTCACTTCCCAGACAAAAACGATCTCGTGGAGACCGTCAAGTCTATAGTAAACCCCCAGGTCGTAAACGCGATCCATTGTGAGCTCCCAATCCTAGCCTGCATACAGCATCAGCTAGTAAAGTCCTTTCCGTCGACTACGTTCTGGCATTGCAAAAATCTTGTCGCCGACGTTTTCGATAAGAATGAGTGAAAAGAAATAGTCAGCATTGAACACAATCGGGCCCACAGAGCCGCCCAAGAAAACGTCAAGCAAATCATGACAGACTATTACTTCCCAAAAATGACTAAGCTCGCAAACGAGGTCGTCATAAATTGCAAGGTATGCTCCAAAGCGAAATACAATAGGCATCCCAAGAAACAGGAGCTGGGGCCGACACCGGTCCCCTCGTTCACGGGAGAGATGCTTCATGTAGATATATTCTCTACAGAAAAAAAGTATTTTCTAACCTGCGTGGACAAATTCTCGAAATTTGCCATTGTGCAACCGATAGCTTCCCGCACTATATCAGACATCAAGACTCCACTACTGCAGCTCTTGAACATCTTCCCAAACACGAAACAAATATATTGCGACAATGAACCGTCGATGAGTTCAGAAACCATGAGGTCACTCCTCCGAAACAACTTCGGAGTACTCATTGTCAATGCTCCGCCCCTCCACAGTACCTCAAATCGTCAAGTGGAGAGATTCCATAGCACTCTTGTAGAAATTGCAAGGTGCCTCAAAATGGATAGGGGAATTACCGACACAGTCGAACTCTTCCTTCAAGCGACTGCGGAGTACAATAGATCAGTGCATTCGGTCACCAACAAAAGACCCATTGACATTCTCCACGCTGTAGCGGCGGATACAAACAAGGAAATTCAAAACAGAGTGCAAAAAGCTCAGATCGTGCAAAACAATCGGGTCAACCTGGCACGCCAAAACAGAACTTTCAGAGGGGGCGAGAAGGTGTTAGTTAAGTTGACCCCTTTATTTGTAGAGGAAACAGTAGAAGCGGACTTGGGGACAACGGTCCTAATTAGAGGGAGGGTGGTCCATAAGGACAACCTTAGGTAACTACACCGACTAGGTTAAGAAACACACCTTGGTGGCGGTATTTTTTTAGGTTTTCTTTTTATATTTTTTCACGTATTTTTATCCACAGGATTGTCTGGGTACTTCTTCTTCTTACAATAGTATCGGCGCGCATCACCGATTACTCCAGCTCATATTACATAACAATTACGAACGGAACTGTACTGGTTTGGGATGGTCTTGACTACGTCAAGCACACGGCAAACTTGACCGAATACGGTTGCCTTGCTGACGAAACTGCAAAAATGACAGACATTTTCCCAAGATTCCACATGAGACAGCTACTAGAGGTCGACTGCAACCACATTAGAGACATGTTGTCCGATATCGGTGTTCACCACCGACTGGCTAGGAGCCTAGACTTTCAAGGGACAGCCCTTAAGGTCGTGGCCGGGACACCAGATGCGTCCGATTTAGAAAACATCAAGTTCATTGAAGCTCAGCTAGTGCAAGCAAGCAATAGACAAATTTTGATTAACACAAAAGTTCAAAATCAGTTAAATTCCCTCACTAGCACCGTAAATAAGATCCTCAGTATAGGAAAAAAAGAAATTATAAATTCAGAGCACCTTTATGAGACATTATTAGCCAGAAATAGAATTCTTACAACAGAGTTAGGAAACCTTATGCTCACCATCACCCTGGCGAAGGCCAATATATTGAGCCCGTCCATTTTAGACCGTGCTGACATAGAATCTGTTCTCGCTGACCAATTCACAGGGGTCACGATATCAAATGTGTTAGAAGTATCCAGGATAAAAATTCTTCAATCTATTAATATAATTCATTTCATAATTGAGTATCCTAGAGTTAGTTTAGCTTGTAAGAAGGTCACTGTATTCCCGGTTGAGCGCAACGGAGAGATACTACAATTGGCAGACAACATCGTTGCTGAATGCGGCAACCAGGTGTGGGCGCTCACAGCTTGCGTCTCCACAACCATGACCACCTTCTGCAAGAAGGAGCTGAGGGGATCCTGCGCGCAGGGACTACACTCTGGCGGCACCGCTCATTGCCTCTCTCAACCAAGCCACCTTGAGCCCATCACCCTCGTTGACGACGGAATGGTCATCATAAATAACAGGCCAGCCACGATCAGCTGTGACTCGGACGCATTGATCACAACCTCCGGGACGCAGTTGGTCACCTTCAACGACTTCGCGATTATCAACGGCTCTAGATTCCGGAATCACAACAACATCCAACAGCGACTTCCGGGCATAGCGTCGGTGCCTGCCCTGAACATCACAGGGCACCAGACGGTTCTCAGCCTACCCTTACTGCACCAGCTCAGCGAAGAGAACCTAAACTACATCAAAAAGGTCGAGCAGGCCACCATGGGCCAACTCAATCCAGCCCTTGCCTTCGGGCTCGGCATAGCTCTATGCGGGGCAATTAGGGGCATCGTATTCCTCAGGGTGCATCTTGGAAGGAGGAAAGACGAGAGACGGATCAACGAGATAATCGAGAAGTTGCGAGCGACGAGGACGACCGCTCTTTGAGAGGGGGAGTAGTTAACACTCCCCACCAGCTGCAGGGTATCGGCAGAATTCCGAAACGAAAGAATGCTGATGACGCACTCGAGGAGTGGGGGCAGCGACTACATTGTCGCACGAGCTTCTGCTTAGGAGCCGTTGGCCTGCACTCGAGTGGTCAGCGGATCATATTTCGCTGCTGATAAACATCCGCTGTGGAGCTGATGGTCTGCACGAGGCGCTGACGGTGCAGAACGTCGGCCCGCTGCCCAAGCAGCGCTGCCGCGAGGGTGGGCAGTTTTAAGTAAAATTGTATTTCTGTATCTTTAGATTTAATCAGATTCATTCTCACTTTGAACCGCGCCAGTCGAGCCGGATAATAAACTATTAAAACCTTCACCCGCGAGTTTCAATGCCGTTGGCCAAGCCACGGTACCAATAGTCGGGACTTGTGATTATTTAATTTACACAAAAAAAATATATACATATATATAAAAGTACGATTCTACATAAATAAATTATACTTTAAATACAAAGGGCCCTATAAGGTAGAAAGCATAGAAGAAATAGATAATATAGTAATATCTGACAAAAGAAATAAGAAACGGACAGTCCATAAGGATAGACTAAAAATATTTTATTCGTAGTACATGGCATAAAACGAAAAAATATATATGAAACACAAAAAAAAAAAAATTTATTAGAGTACCCATAAAAATAAATCAAAAATTTCTTTTAGATAAAGCCAAAAAAAAAAAATGATTTTATATATAAAATAAAATAAATAAATAAGTAAAATAACTTCACTAGATTACGTTATTTTTCAAAAGGAGGGAGATGTAGTATGCACATATATCGAGGGTACACTGTACCCAGCAACAAATCAACAGTAATTCTTTATTGCATAAATACAAACCCATCAGCGACACTTTGTCGCTGACATAAACAATCTCTAAAGAGCCCAACACATTCCCAGCGCAACGTAATACGATCGCATTTGAATGTAGAGGGCAACGGCCAGAACCTAGTCAGCATAAATGCATGGTTCTGACCGTATATACATAATATACTATGTGCATGCGCCTCTCCGTTCTTCAGCAACGTTTCCGTTGCTTAATATGTATATAAACACATATACATATACTTATGTATGTCGCTGTTCCGCTACTGGCTTCGCCAGCGTAATGGGCAGCGTTAGGCTAAGCTAATCCATAAGGAGAAGTGTATGAATTATTCAAGAAATATACTTCAATCCCACCAGTCGTGTCGTGATTGTGTCAACCAAAACTGTGGCTTCTTAACTACTAAAGCAACACGATACTACACTTGAAATTTTTTCTGGCAAAAATGTAATAATTCCTTTTTGCCAATTTAAATCATAAGATCACATAATTCTGACTGAGCTCCGGCTATAAAGTAGAGCAGTAGAGTTCTACTCTTCCTCGAACACTAGTCTAACACCTATCTTTCCTGCGTGTCCGCTATCGGTTTGGTTAACGAGTCGCGTGTAATGCGGCAGGTCCGTTGGCGGGTTGGGGCGGGTCCGTTGGGCGGGAGAAGGGCTGCGTTCTTGCCTGGAATCCGCGCGTAACAGCCATCTGCTGGTGTCGCTTGGGCCACTTGATGGTGCAGTCATTGAATGTCAACGTTCTAAAAAAGAAATGTTTTGAAAACTTTATCTTGGAATCTAATATTACACCAAGATCATCAACCAGGGTGACTCTCAGGGGAATCACCGCATAGGGTGTAAGGAGCCAGCAAGGCGCGATGAATTGTCATTAAAGTACATTTCGAAGCATGAAAGATAAAGTAAAACTCCAATAAAATTGTAATAGCTGATCTCTGCCTTATAAATTCATGCAGAGAAAAAAAACGTGCAGTGCTATAATTTTTCAAGCATCCTAGGAATAGTAGACTAGATAGATTCTCTATAGTTTTTGTCGTCAAAATTGCTGCCTTAAAACCAATTCCTTCTAGATCGGCGGGAAGCATTAAGAACTAATGCACAGGAGGAAACGGTGAAATCTCTAGGTCGACTAATCGAAAATCATGTAAAAGCGATTTTCCCTTCTACAAGGGAATGAAAATGACATTCAATCTCGGTAAACCTCATTTGTACGACTGACTTGAGTACCTTTCCTGAGAATAAATGGTTTGGAAAAATTGGACAAAAAGATCGGGTATTGCCTGATCTTCTTTTTTTCAAGGATGGTGGACGTTCTACGCTTACTTTTTACGAAGCTGTAGAACTGTTTAGATTCAAAAAGACAGTCAAGTGTAACTGATGTGACTATCGTAACATCAGTGCACAAAAAAAATAGCGGACCAATCGAAATCCCTAATGAGGCTATTAAGCTTCGCAAACTCAGCTAGAAATCAGCGGACATTGATCTAGTCTACCCTACCGATTCCAGGCAGTTTGTCTTATATCGAGCGACACTTTGAAACTAGGATGGTAGGCATCTTCATGTATAGTGAGCAGACGGACTCGGGTTAACAACGCTATGCTAGGATCCTTTTCAACGTATAGATCAAGCGATCGACCCAAGCACATTTTAAATGGTTCATATAGGGATAAGTCAAGCAAGCCGTCAATAAAGTAATGTTATGACATGGGTACTATGGTATAAACGGGCAAAAAGATCGGCAATTGCCTGATCATTATCTGCCGACGTATTAAGGAAGGATAGTGAGGATGGGTGTGCGGACGTTCTACGCTTACTGTTTACGAAGCTTTAAAAGTGTTAAGGGTCATTAGAAAAACGTATCGTTCATCGAGATAATTCTGATAGCATTGGTAATTCTGATAGCATTGAGCGTTAAGAACTGAAAAGTGACCGAGCTATTACATAATGAGAGAGAGAAGAAGGAGAGCCAACTTAAAATTTTTTATAAAGTCTTGATTTTAAGTTTGTTAGACAGGATAGCTCATTGGTAAACCAAGGGGCTTTTCTTGATCTAATAGGACAGAGAAGTGGGACACAAGAGTCAAAAAGTGAGTCCAGTGAATCACAGAAAAAGTCTGTGCCTTCTTTCGTAAGCTCGGCTTTACGGAAGCAGCGGACACATTTGGGTAGTCTACCCAACCGGTCCAATACAGTTCGTGCTAGGTCGAGAGACACTTCGAAAGTAGGATGGTAAGCATCTTCAGGTATAGTGAGCGAGGGGACTCGAGTTAACAACGCTAAGGTCGGATCCGTTACAAAACACAGATCAAGAAATCGACCCAAGGAGTTTTTAACATGGTTAACTTAAGACAGAAACAGGTCAATCAAGCCGTCAACAAAGTCATGTTGTGACATGGGTACCAGGCTATTAGACTCATTTATCGAAGACCAAATAGTTCCAGGCAAATGGAGGTCACCAAGAACTATCTGATCTTTATCTGATAGTGAGAAAGAAATCGCTTTTAAAACGGACATGTGGTACCCGTAAACTTCCATATCCGAAAAAGGTTACATTTACAAGCAGGTAATCAACATAGAAAACGCGGGAAGAATAAGTTTTACATACAATAATTCCAGTTCTTGCTGAATCTGAACTGTAAAAAGTTCCGACGTGAAGTTTGAGTCCACAGCAATTATAACCCTTCCTGCATGTCGAGACGAACTAAGAATGTTCGGGTTTAAGAGAATTTATTAGTTTTTTTGACGGGTGGAGGTAGAACGGGGAGATATGGATGGAGCACTGGCCGGATTTGTAGTGAGGATTGTGGGGGGCCTATTCTTCGATATATATCAACTATCGTTGCTGGCAGTCGTGTCTTCATTTCGCTCCGCCTAAATAATTTTATGTTTGTGACCAAAGGAAACTAATTGTGTTGTATTATTGCTTACTGTGTTTTAAACTGATCGTGCAACTAAACTACTATCCGTGTTTATTCTTTTATAGTGCATTTGTGCAGTTAATTCCAATTGCAATTTTGCAATTTTTGTGCATTCTTTCTAGCCCCACTCGTTCTTATTTCAGCTGATTTGTTGTTGCTATATACATTGCATGCTGCACTCTCTCTGAGCCGCTGTCTAATTTTATACGTCTATTTTGTCTATCATCAGCTTATTTTCATACATATTAACATACATACAGACATATACCGGACCTGCCGAATTCTATGTTTCTAGGTGTTATTTGTATTCTGTTCTTTTGTCAAATTTATTTGCTTATGTGCATTTATTTTCAATTTTCAATTCCTATTGTGCATTCTTAACTTCTCTGCACTTTCTTAATCGCAGCAGTTTTGTTGTTGCCTATTCTAGTTCGGTGTGCTTGCTATCTCTGTACCGCTCTCCGTACACTTTCCGTAACTGTGATTGTTTTGTTCGTTCTTGCGCGAGCAATTGTGTAACACAAGCTAAAATCACTATCACTCTGCCCCACACCAACTTATATTTTACCTTTCTTTTTTCTTTTCTTTTTTACATATTTATTGTTTTTAATATCAAAAAATGAGCTCCTGTTGTGCTAAACGCTGTGACGGTCACCGTTCGGTAGCTACACGTCAAACATTTATTTTCTGCTGGTTGTGTGACAACACGACTCACGCTAACTGCGCGGGTTTTAGTCATATCGGTGGTCGCGTTGTCGATCTGATTAAGACCCGCTGCGATCTCAACTGGACTTGTTGGGATTGCAGGGCAGTTGAAGCCGATATGAGAACTTTTATGAGACAGACTCATAACGAATTCGCTGCTGTCCACTCTGAATTCCAAATATTGCAGGATAAGTTTACCTCAATGGAAGCTCATTTTAAAAATCTTAAAATTATAAATGCGTCTCCAAAGAGAAGAAAGGTTACACCTAGTCTGCCCAGTGTTCACAGTTTACAGAGAATTACTCTTGCAGCTAAAGACTCTGACGTTCCTTCCTCTCCTTCCCCAATGGAAGAGTAAGATACATAACTAGGGATTGCAGCAAAAGACTCTGACGCTCCTTCAATCAGTTCGCCAGCCTTGATCGACTTTGGCGCCAAGGAAATTGATGTACATGCAACTACATCGAAAAAGACTGCTGGCTCTTCACATGTTGGCTGTTCACCTGTGCCTGTGTCTGCCAAGGATGTCCAACTGGACAGTAATGATCATCCAGTGCCTGTGATTGCCCAGGTTGTCCAACCGGACAGTAATGATCATCCAGTTGTCGGCATCACTGTGCCCCCTACGGAAGTCGACCGACCTACTCTATTCGCTGTCGCTCCTCTAAAATCTATTTTTGTCTCACGTCTTATGGAATCGGCTACGGATGCAATAGTTCGAGAGTATATTTTCTCTAAACCAAACATCAATAGCTCTGACAAAGTAAAAACTAAATTTTCATTTAAAGAAAAACGTAGTATTTCCTCCTTCAAAATTCTTCTTCCGGAGAAGTTTGTTAAGACTGTGTTGGAACCCTCTTTCTAGCCAGAGCACACTATCTGTCATATTTTCAATAGTCGATCACGGTCTTCGCAACCCGCTCCTCGGGTAGGAATCCTTCCAACTCCTAATACTGATTTTCCATCTACTTCAAAAAACTGAATTCTTCCCCACCTCTAAAGATTACTTATCAGAATGTACGCGGCCTGTGCAGTAAGCTCACCAAATTACATGCTGATAGTGCAACTTTTGATTTCGACATTATCGCCTTCTCTGAAACATGGCTCAATTCCTCAATCTCGGATTCCGAGATTTTTGTAGATAATTTTAACATATATAGATCTGAAGGACCATCTCGAGGTGGCAGCGTCCTAATTGCTGTTCGTTCCGACTTAACTTCCCAACTCTTTTCCATCAATGAGCTCAACACTATTGAAATTATCGTTGTTAAAATTCGTCTGTGTTCTTTTAATTTATTCATATCATGCTCTTACATCCCACCGTCCTCTGAATTTACAACTTATATGCTTCACGCTGCCCATCTCCAATCCGTTTTGTCTCAGCTTGGTGATTCTGATCGTCTTATTGTCCTCGGTGCCTTTGATCTCCCTAATGTCACTTGGTCCCCATCCAATAACTCAAACTTAATGTTTCCATCTATGCAGCAAGACTTCGTTGATTCTGTGTCCGATACATCGTTAGGTCAGGTAAATGGCATACGCAATAGCATGTGTAGGACCCTTGATCTGGTCTTCACTACCGATGCTTCGAGAACTTTGGTATGTCGAGGATCACCTCTATCATACCCTGAAGATCCATACCATCCCACACTCTCAATTGATTTCATGTAGCCATCTTCAAGCCCTATAAAGTCGTTTATTAAGCCTTCGAATATATATTGCTTCAAGAAGGCTGATTTTCTCTCCATGAATACTGACCTATCTCAGATGAATTGGTCATTCCTTGACGATTTCCAAGAAATTGAGTCTGCCACGAATGCATTCTATAGCTCTATTTTTTCCATATTTCCCATGCATGTTCCTTTAGTCACCCCCTCCAGAAATCGTTCTGGTCCTATCTGGTTCACCCCGAGATTAATAAATCTGAAGAATTTAAAATCCCGTATCTACAAGAAGTTTAAAAAATCCGGTTTGCAATCAGACTTTTCGAAGTACTCAATTGCAAAATCGAAATTTTCCTTATTCAATACATATTGTGCTACAATAGATACTTGACCAAATGCAAGCTTAACTTTAAACGCGACCCTAAACAATTCTTCAGGTTTGTCAATTCTAAACGTAAATCTTCCCGATTTCCTTCTTCTCTACACTTAAAGTGTACTTATGCTGATAGGGATTGTGATATTGCTGATCTGTTTGCTTCCTTTTTCCAACGGTGTTACTCTGTCCCGTTTATTAACTTGCCCTCCATCCTAGCCTCATCAAAATACTTTAGTAGTAGTTACTCTTATCCTATTCCTATAAATAGTTCTAACTGTATCCTTCCTCCCTTCATCGACTATGATGATCTCCTTACAAATTTAAAATCGTGCAAGTTTTCGTTCTCCACTGAGTGCTGTTCTTAAACTTTGTGCAGAATCTCTTTATGTGCCTCTTCTAAAACTTTTCAACTGTCTCTCAAGAATGTTGACTTTCCCACCGTCTGGAAAGAATCCTATATAGTTCCCTTTCATAAAAAGGGATCTAAATCTGATGTCTCTAACTATCGCTGTATTTCCAACTTATCTGCCATTCCTAAACTCTTCGAAAAAATCATCACTTCTCAGCTGCAACATTTTTGTAGTTCTGTATTCTCTGAATCACAGCATGGATTCAGTAAACGTCGCTCAGTTTCTGCTAATCTTCTTGAATTTTCCACTTTTGTAACTTCGAGATTTGCTAAACAGTGTCAAACTGATGTCGTTTATACTGACTTTAGTAAAGCCTTTGACTCTCTCAATCACAATCTACTTATTCATAAACTGTCTCTTCTAGGGTTTCCGACTAAGCTTCTATACTGGACTAATTCTTACCTTTGCAACCGTTCTCAACGTGTCTGCTTTAACTCCTCTCTCTCTCTCTAAACCTGTTATTATCTCATCGGGGGTTCCTCAAGTTAGCCATCTGGGTCCCTTGCTATTTAACCTATTTATTAATGTATGCTGATGACGTTAAGCTATGTATTTTTTTTCTAAAGTGACCCCTTGTCTCTACTATGTCTGCAATCAGATCTTGAAGCTTTTAACAATTGGTGCTTAATCAACGTTCTACCTCTTAACATTTCTAAATGCAATATAATGACTTTTCATCGCAATAGCCCATACCTTTTCTATTACTCAATCAATAACATTATCCTTCAACGCCTTTTCAAAGTTAACGACTTGGGCATTACCTTTGTACCTAATCTATGTTTCAACTCTCATATCTCTACTATCTCTAACAAAGCCAAAGGAGTCCTTGGATTTGTCAAAAGATGGTCTAAGGAATTTACAGACCCGTATACTACAAAACATCTGTATGTTTCTCTGGTCCGGCCTATCTTGGAATATGGTTCTTGTGTCTGGTCTCCTCACTACCAAAAATTTCAGGATATGCTCGAATCAGTACAAAAACAGTTCCTAATCTTTGCCCTCCGGGGACTCAATTGGGACCCATCGATCCATATTCCTTCTTATGAAAGTAGGCTGCGCTTAATTAACATCCACTCTCTTAAGTCCCGTAGAACCTGCCAAGGAGTTCTCTTTTTCCTTAAGCTTCTCTCTGGTGAGGTCGAATCGACTGCCCTCATTAGCTTTATTAGTAATGCTGTCCCTTTCCGCCCGACTAGGCATTACTCTCCTCTTCATCTCCAACTATGTCCAACTCTGTCTAACTACTCGGATTATGAATCTTTCCGTAGCCTTTGCCGTAACTATAACCTATTTTTACATTTGTTTTCCTTTGATACTAGTCCTAATATGGTCAAAATTATCTTAATCAATAACTTAATTAGATTAATTAATTTAAATAGCTTTAATTGGGAATTGTTCGGCTACCGGCTCTTTTCTTACCTAAATTTGGCTGTTGGTGGGATCTTATCGGCTACTGAGCCGATAATCAGCACCACCGGGTCTGAGTATTGGCATTGACCCTTTAGTTTAATTAGTTGATATGTAATTTTACCCTTACAGTTTAACTGTAAATCGTTAAACTTTAAACAAAAATAAACAACAATATAAACAGCTTTGAAATGCTCTGCCGACTCAATTATTTGAGCTTTTGCTTCTAGCGCGCGGCTGCCCTATCTGACTCTCTCCGCATGTAACTCAGTTCTGTGTTTAGAGTCGGGTACTTCTTGAGATCGCTTGCTGCGACCAGCAGCATTGTTTTTTTTTTGTATTTTTTGTTTTGGAAGAGGATACATTTGAGACATAACTACCGAGAGCCCGCTGGAGTGGAATCCAACATCCCCACTTCATACCGGAATTTTCATTGGCGCCCGAGCAGGAACACAATGACAAAAGTCATTGGTGTTTGTTTAATTGCGAATAGTGCTCTAGCTGACTGGCTGGCTTCGTATTGGATTCGTCTTTAAACAAAGTACTTGTATGTGAAAACTAGGTGGAATTAGGTTGCTTGTAGGGGGCGGATCACAATCACTGAACAGTTGGATGTATTTCAAGTTGTTTATATTTCACGATCGTTCTCTTATGTTTATGTATAATTATCGTAAGTAGTTTAAATAATCGACGTATATATGTACGTATATATGTATAGAAAGAATCCGTGGGTATGTGGTTCGAAATGACTCTGACCGATCGTAACGGGGGTGGGAGCGAGAACTAAAAACTCCCGCTCAAGCTAGTGGCCGCCTGAGCGCCGGTTGGCTCTCCCGAATGCCGTGTGCAAGAGCGCGAGAGAGCGAGCGAGACACAGTGCGCTGCAGAAGTTTGCGGCTGCTCTCAACTCCCTTCTCGAAAAAGATGCACTCCTGGGCAGACTCGGCACCGGTAGGAGTTTAGACTGCGAGCGCTCCGGCTCTCCATGATGCGGTCGGCGCTGGAACGTGGAGCCATGTCTGGATGGATGAAAACTAGGAGAGGATACAAACAAACTGAAGAGTATTAGCATGGAGTCGATAATGGATAAGAGAAACAAACACAGCACACAGTCATGTTATGGTTGGACAGAACTACGGGGTTCTATTGGCAGAAGAACGACCTTCACAACAGGTCTTTTGAGGACTCCGCGAGCAGTAAGGATGTCCACCACACGGACCTTATCGTTGGCGCCGCGATATACGGACTGGATTCTCCCGAGCCGCCATTCATTAGACGGCACGTTGTCCTCTCTGACAACGACCATACGCCCACCTGACGATTTGGGGTAGGCGTCTGCCACTTGGTGCGTTTGTGGAGCTCTTTGAGGTATTCCTCTTTCCACCTTTGGCAAAACTGCTGGTTGAGGGCCTTCAAATGCTGCCATCGATTAATTATCGATTTCATGTCTCCTTTCATTTTGGGCTCGGCTGTAGCCATCAAGGGTCCCCCAATAAGAAAATGTCCGGGGGTGAGGGCTAACAGTTCGGTCGGATCTTCGGACATAGGCGAGAGCGGCCTGGAATTGAGGCATGCCTCTATCTTTGCGAGCAGCGTGGACAACTCTTCAAACGTGTACTTTCGAACGGACGTGACCTTATAGAAGAGGGTTTTGAAACTCTTTACCCCGGCCTCCCACAGACCTCCCATATGTGGAGCTCCTGGAGGGATGAAACGCCATGAAACTCGTTGATGGCTATACGCATCCGTCACCAAGTCCTTGAATGCCTTTAGAAAGTCACGGGAAAGGGTGGTCGCCGCACTCACGAAAGTTTTCCCGTTGTCGAAATGGATGCGCTGTGGACGCCCGCGTCTTCCGACAAACCGAGCGAAGGCCGCGAGGAACTTCTCGGTTGTGAGGTCGGACGTGGCCTCCATATGGATTGCTTTAGTGGAAAAGCACACGAACACGCACACATACCCCTTGGTAATGAGACACGTTCTCCCGGTAAAATTCCGTATTTCGAACGGGCCCGCGTATTCTATTCCTGTATGTGTGAACGGTCGGGAAAAAGAATTTGAGTCTGCAACCTCTTTTTATAAATGGTGCATACCTTGCAGGAGTTCACGACTCCCTTCCTCAAATTTTGAAGCCTTGGGATCCAATACTTGGATCGAATAAGACGCACCAGTAATCGGTTGCCGCCATGGAGCGTTATCCGGTGTGTAAATTGAGCGAGAAGGCGAGACAGTTGACAACTGTACGGAAGGATAATCGGATGCCGTTCGTTATATTGCAGAGATTCGGCAGCTGCGACATGGCCGCCCGCTCTGATAAGTCCGTGTCGGTCGAGGAACGGGTTTAAGTTCAGGATAGAACTTGACCTTGGTAACGGATGCTTGTCACTGAGGCAGTGATACTCCCCGGGGTATTCTCGACGTTGAGTCTCTAGGATAAGAGATCGCTCCGCTTCGGTAAGGTCTCTGCTGGTAAGATGGCTCTCTCGTGCGGTATCTAACTTCCGGCAGCGTCTTACGAAGCGAAGGACATATGCGCGGACTCGCATAGCCCGGTCAAGCTGAGAGAACCGTTCAAGGAACTCTTCGGATGGGCTTGGCGCGAAATGGATCCTTACCGCACGGACCTCCAGAGGCGTAACTGGAGATTCCTCAGATTGTGCTGGCCACTGAGGTCGGGGCTGTCATAGCCACGCTGGTCCTTGCCACCAGAGTTGGTTAGCAACCAGATCTTCTAACGGTACGCCTCTACTGTCTAAGTCCGCGGGGCTCGATCTTTGTAGCTTGCGCTATCTTTGCCACCCGGTTTGTTACGAAGGTAGCCCAGTGGCACGCGGGCTTCCTCAGCCAGGCGAGGACTATGGTGGAATCGGTTCAATTGTAGAAGGTCCAATATTAATAGTGAAAAAGGTTTCTTTGTTCTTGGGACTTTGACACCTCCGGTCGAAGTCAAGTATATTTCAATAATAATTCGTACACTTCTCTTATGGATTAGCTTAGCCTAACGCTGCCGAAGCCAGAAGCGGAACAGCGACATACATAAGTATATGTATATGTGTTTATATGCTAAGCAACGGAAACGTTTCTGAAGAACGGAGAGGCGCATGCACATAGTATATTATGTATATACGGTCAGAACCATGCATTTATGCTGACTAGCTTCTGGCCGTTGCCCTCTACATTCAAGTGCGATCGTATTACGTTGCGCTGGGAATGTGTTGGGCTCTTTAGAGATTGTTTATGTCAGCGACAAAGTGTCGCTGATGGGTTTGTATTTATGCAATAAAGTATTACTGTTGATTTGTTACTGGGTACAGTGTACCCTCGATATATGTGCATACTACATCTCCCTCCTTTTGAAAAATAGCGTAACCTAGTGAAGTTATTTTACTTATTTATTTATTTTATTTTATATATATTTTTTTCTCTAAAAGAATTTTTATACCCGGTACTCGAAGAGTATAGAGTATATTAGATTTGTGGGGATAACGGTTGTGTGTAACGCCCAGAAGGAAGCGTTTCCGACCCCATAAAGTATATATATTCTTGATCAGCATCAATAGCCGAGTCGATATAACCATGTCTATCTGTCCGTCTGTCCGTCTGTCCGTCCGTCCGTCTGTCCGTCTTCATTTGCAGCTATATCTCATAGACTATTAAAGCTAGAGTAACCAAGTTTTGTGTTCGGTCTCCTGTGTTATCACACTACTCAAAGTGTATTTCAAAATTTCGCCCCGCCCCTTTCCGCCCCCACAAAGGACGAAAGTCTGTGGCACACACAATTTTGAAGATAAAAGAAAACTAAATACGCAGAATCATAGAGAAAAACCATTTCTATCAGAGTGTTGAATCTGGATCAGATCGGATCATTATTATAGCTTCAATGAAGAAAACCATTTCTAAAGTCATCATTCCCTCTCGCTCTCTCTCACACGCGACCCCATCCGCTTTGCCCATTCGTATTTTGTGTCGCCTAGTTCTCAGAGACTATAAGAGCTAGAGCAACCAAACTTTCTATCCAAACTCCTGTGATACCAAACCAGCACGAGTTTGTTTTAAAATTTTGCCACGCCCCTTTCCGCCCCCACAAAGGACGAAAATCTGTGGAAGATAATGAAAGATAAATGAAAACCAAAAACGTAGAATCATGGGAAATTACCATATCTACCAGATTGCCGACTATGGATCAGGTCGGATCAATATTATGGCCAGAAGAAACAAATTAAGTTTCAGTGGCTACGCAACGCCTGCCAAGCGCTGACTCCTGCCCTCTCTCTCTCTGTCCTAAACACTTGTACGTCTCAAATACATATGTTGTTATACATGTCATGTAGAAATTTAGAAGCAGAAGTAAAAATCATATGCAAACAAAATCGGAAACATGTATAATATTCCAAAAACTTACTTCATTTTTTTAAATATTATTTTTTGCCCATTTTTTCCTTTTTCCGTCCCTTTTGCGAACATATAAGAAATTGCAAAAATCGCAGTCAGTATATATGTATGTACATATATACTGACTGAGTACCGGGTATAAAATTGAGCCGCGGTCTTTGCCGCGGCTCACAACGTTCCCCCTCGTTTTTGATTTATTTTTATGAATATTTTTTTTTTTTTGGGTGTAATTTATATATTTTTTTTTCATGCCATGTACTATGAATAAAACATTTTTAATCTATCCTTATGAACTGTTTGTTTCTTATATCTTTTGTCAGAGATTACTATATTATCTCTTTCTTCTATGCTTTCTACCTTATAGTGCCCGGTATATTTAAAGTCTAATTTATATCCTACTTCATTTTTTAATAAGACCCTATCTCCTATTGATATATCTATGTTTTTGATTTTTAAATTTTGTAATTCTTTATTTCTTTTCTTATGCTCCTCTAACATAATTCTAGCTCTTTTATATGCTACTTCTACTTCTCTCTTTAGCGTAATCGTCTATGTTGTAAAGTACTTCTATATTACCTATACTATTAAAGTGTTTTGGTAAATTACTTGATTTACCGAATACTAGCTCATATGGACAATAGTCATGTGCCATTGATAAGGTCGTGCTGAAACAAAAAACAAAATATTGGAGCCATACGTCCCAATCAGTTTTGTCTACTGATATATAGGAGCGTATGTACTCATTGAAAGTTCTATGACTTCTTTCTATTGTTCCAACTGTCTGGTGGTGGTGTGCAGAAGATGTTATATTTTTTATTTTCAAATATTTGCACAGGTCATTTATGATTGAATTCTTATATTCTGTTCCCATATCCGTAATGAACGTCTTCATTGGACCGTACTTCAGAATAAAAGATTCAAATATAGCCTTAGCTACCGTGTTAGCGCTTTTATTAGCGACTGGTATGGCAACTAGATATTTAGTTAAGTCACATATTAGTGTGACTGCGTATTCATTGCCATTATCAGATTTTGGTAGCGGACCTATGGTGTCCACTATCACTCTATCGAATGCATGTAATGGTGTCTCTGTGATTGTTAATGGGGTCTTAATGTGCTTCGTTGTTTTAGCTTTCTGGCATTTTTGACATTTTCGTATGTACTTAGTTATGTCCTTAGTCATACCTTTCCAAAAATAATGTCTTTTGACCTTGGCCAAGGTTTTTGTAATGCCTGTGACCTCCTTGTATTGGATCGTCATGGAATGTAGACAAAATTGCTTCTTTTTCTTGATCTTTTATTATTAGGGTCACCGGGTTGAGTAGCGCTACTCTTAATGTTTTCAATTTTTTATTACCCATTTTCTTGAAATTATGTATTGAAACATGTTCAAAGATATTTTCCCACGGTGCCACTTTGAGTTGGCTGATTTTATGTATAACGGCTTGCATTTCAAGCCTTTGGAAGAATTGACCTAAGTCGAAGCTTCCATTAGTATATAAATCGCTAACGTCATATCTTGCTGTAATTTTCTTACCATGTTTAAAGAAACATAGCATATTTTTTACATGCAAGGTCACTACTTTACGTACCTCGTAATTTTTTATGACTTCGTATACGTTGGACTTTGAAGCTTTTTCCGTAGATTGCCTGGGCAATTCTACTATTTCATTTCCTGCGCAGGATTTTTGTCTACTTTGATATCTTGTAGTAACTTTGTTTATATTGCCAGTTATGTTTTGTAGCTCTTTGATGGTTATTCTTGAAAACGCATCGGCTACATAGTTGTCTTTCTCCTTTAGATATTCTACCGTAAAATTATATTCCTCTAATTCAAGCCTCATTCTCGTTAATTTTGAACTTGGGTTTACCATTGAAAATAAATATGTAAGTGGCCTATGATTGCCCAATGAATTGCTGTGAGTTCCTGTTCCGTTGTACTCTTATTACTTTCTCCCTTGGTGAATGATTTGGATGCATATGCAACTGGAAGTTGGAGTCCGTTGTGGTTTTGAGTTAAAACCGCTCCACACGCTTGTTTACTAGCATCCGTTATTATACAAAATTCCTTTATGAAGTCTGGGTATTGTAACAGAGTTGGTTTGATGAGTTGAGATTTTAAGTGTAAAAATGCATTTTGACAATCATCTGCCCATTCAAATTTGACATTCTTTTTACCTAATCTTGTTATGTGCCGTGCATAATCGGCGAAGTTTTTAATGAATCGTCTATAATAATTGCAAAATGCAATGAAACGTCTAGCGCTGTCCGCATCATGTGGGACTGGTTAATTTTGAATGACGTCGTATTTCTTGTCGTCTGGTAGTATTCCCTTATTTGTGCATTTGTGTCCCAGAAATGTGACTTCATGCATCAAAAATGAACATTTTACAGAATGTAGCTTTAAGTTGTATTTCCTGCATTTGTCAAAAACCTCAGTTAAGTTTTTAACCATAGTTTTTTCGGAACAACCAATTACTATTAAGTCATCCATATAAAGGAATGCTTGAGATGGTTCAAGTCCAGAGAATGCTATAGTCATAATCCTCTGGAATGTTTTCGGCGCTATTTTTAGACCAAATGGTAATCGCGTGAAGCGATAAGAGCCATTGCTCGTTGAAAATGATGTTATATCTCTTGAACTATTTTCTAGTTCAATTTGGTGAAAACCTGACATTAAGTCAAGGCATGAAAAATATTTTGCTCTACCTAGCTGATCTAAGATATCATCAATTCTAGGTAGAGGAAACTTGTCGGCCAACAGCTTTTTGTTGATTTGACGATAGTCAATTACTAATCGCCGTTTTCTCTCATTGGAATCTGAATGAGATTTCTCTGAAGCTAATAAAAGTGGGATATTATATTCTGATACGGATAGTTCGACAATTTTGTCGTCGATTAACTTCTGTACTTGGGCTTGAATTTCATTTTTCTGGCTGTGAGGATTTCTATAATTTTTAATATATATTGGTTCATCATCTTGTAATCTTATAAAAATTATTTGTTGAAATTGGTTCGGTTTCTAGTCCGAATATGTCTGTATAGGCGGTGCATAACTCAGTTAATTTGGATTTGAGCTGTTGTGGGAAGTTTTTGGATAGTCTAGACATGACTTCTTTGCTTTTACTACTAGTGTTTGTTTGAACTACTTCGTAGTCCGAAAGTGATTCGTACTTTAGATTGCTTATTTTAACTAGTTGGTCTGTACTGGTTGTGTTCAGTAATCGGACAAATGCGTTTTCTGTTATTGCAACGGTGTTTGCAACATAAATACCAGTTTTGATTTCCTGGTTCGGGATAAGTACACTATCTTCACTTGAAGATAGTTCAATCTTTCGGACAACCTCGGATCTTGCTGGTATAAGTATTGTATTATTACCAGAGCTATGTGTTAGTGGGACATGAATCAGAAAATTTGGTCGGATTATTAGCCAATCCTCTGTCGGTTTGAAATCTAATTGGCAATTGAATTTTTTTATGAAGTCGATCCCTATAATTCCATCACATGGTATTGCAAATTGTGAGTTTACAATATGAAAACAGTGAGGAATTATATATTTGCTTGTCTGTATCTCAATGAAGGTTAGACCTTGGCATTGTATTATCCCTTGGTTTATCCCTTGAATATTAATTTTGTTAGTTGTTTGAATGTCTTGAAAGACGTTGGAATTTTCTTTTAGAATTGAAATGTCTGCACCAGTGTCTACCAAAAAGACTAAATTTTTTCCTGTCGCTACATGCTGGAATTAAACGAATATATTTATGCTAAGTTTAATAGTATGAACCTTATTGGTATTTATTGTTGAACATCAAAAGGATTTTCGGAGTTTCCCGAAGTGTTTTGGGTTACACTAACATTGTTTCGGTTGGAGTTATTGTTGGTATAGCTCCTGTTCGGATTGGTGGAATTATTTCTGTTAAAATTTCTACGTCCCCTAAAACTATTGTTGTAGTTTTGGTTGTTATATTGTCCTCGGTATGAACTACCTCTATTAGCGAACAACACTGTGTTTACATCGCCGGTAATTCTTGTACTAGTGCCAATATATGTGCTTATGGCTACATCCATTGTGGAGCCTGCTGCTGATTCCAGTACATTTTTTATACTTTCATGGTCAGCCTTTTTAATCATTACATCGACTGCCTCCTCTGTGCTAAGCTTATCTGCCTGGGCAACTGGTATTCCCTTATCAATAAATGAAGCTAATAGTTGCTTTCGCAAATTTTCAATTTCGGTCGTGAATTGCAGAGCGGTTTTGCCTTTTTGCGGGACTGCATTTAATTTCTCCTTTAGACTGTGCGATGTCTCGCCTTTAATAGTGGTTTTTAGCTTTCCTACAATACCTGATATAGTGGTGTCATCTTGTACTATATAAAGTGCGGGTCCTATTATTTTTGACTTAACTACCTCAGTGGAAACTTTCTCATACGATGCCTTTGTTACGTTGACGAGGTTTACCGCTGTGATAAATCTCTGTAAATTGATTTTTTGTCCATTGAACTCTGGCACTGACGATGAAATTTCTTTCATGTAGGCCCTATCGGCGGCTGAAACGTCGGCCACTGCCATCACTAATGGTTTTGATTCGGGCGTGCTTGAGTTTAAATCGGACTCTGATTGTTAGATCGGGGATTGTTAGATCGTGTAGATCTTGTTCTTTAACCTCGCTTTCAGAGTCATCAGTGTCGTCAAATTCGTCCAACAGATCTATATCTTCTGAAGGTGATTCTGGTTTTTCACCTGTTTCGACCGTCAGGGGGTATTTAGGATAGATGGTATTGATATATCCAAATTATACCTTATCTTTATTGATTCGATCGGAGTCGAACTAAAAATTTTGACACATATGACCAATGGGTTGTGGTTAGATTGTCTCTTTGGTCATGTATCAATGTTCGTGCCTGATTAAAACATGCTACAAGTATTGTTGCGTGCTTATTTAAGGTCACTTTTTGGACAGTCCTATTTTGAGTTAGGCATTTATACGATTTATTAAAATTTTCCCTAATTTCTTTTAGCCTGATACAAATCTGTTGCCATTCCATACTATCCTATGAACGGGGTTTTACTTAGTTTTAATAGTACATGGCCTTAATGAAATATATATTTGTGGTTTTTTTTTTGTTCATTTTTTTTTTTATTATTTGCGCATTGGCATTTATTAGATCTTATCCAGATCATTTGCATGGCTTAGGGCCCTTTTCGTTATGCACTTATTGTGCAAGAGATATGGTTTGCATAGGACATATGCGCTTAAAATTATTACAATTATTACTAATAGTATGTTTGTAAGATGTGAATCAACATTTGTTGATTCGATTTTGTTTATTACATTTGCAGTGGAGTCCACTGTTTTAGTATCTATTATACCCATTATGTTTATATTAAATATGTCGTCAAATTTTTTGAAATTACTTATATGATTATTTTCATCATCATCACACGTGTTGAATTTACTTATATGGTTATTTTCCATATATTTTGAATGCAAATTTTTTGTACAGTTTCCTGCCTATTTGTTAGCGTAGCTTTACAGGCTACACGCATTGCGCAAAAGCTTACGCAGAATGCGCTTTCCAATGGTCCTGTGATATCTTGCGGGCAGATCTTTGTTGTTAGTATGTGTTTTGTTATCTGCTTTGAAGGAGGAGGTGCAGTTTTAGATTTTATTTGTTTAATGGTGTTGGTGGCTGAGTGAGCTGGAGTTGTTGGCTTTTGTTTCGGTATATTTGTTGTGAGAAAATCAAGTTCCTCTTGGAGTTTTGTTGCTGTTTCCTAGGGTGGCGGTGGTTTCTTTGTGAACAATAGCCACTTCAAGTGCGCTATTCTTTTATTACATTTTTTCTTTAAACCCCCACGTTTGGGCATTTTATCCATATATTTGTGCCGTTTTGCCACAACTCCATCTCCACTCACTCAGTTCTTTAATGGTGTTCCTCCAATGGTTGCCTCCAATGCTCCAGATTAGATTATTAATTTATTCACCACCGGTTCAGAACACTTGTCACGGTCGCCATGCAGAAGGTCCAATAATAATAGTGAAAAAGATTTTTTGTTCTTGGGACTTTGACACGTCCGGTCGAAGTCAAGTATATTTCAATAATAATTCGTACACTTCTCTTATGGATTAGCTTAGTCTAACGCTGCCCATTGCTACGCTGGCGAAGCCAGTGTTTATATACATATTAAGCAACGGAAACGTTGCTGAAGAACGGAGAGGCGCATGCACATAGTATATTATTTATATACGGTCAGAACCATGCATTTATGCTGACTAGGTTCTGGCCGTTGCCCTCTACATTCAAGTGCGATCGTATTACGTTGCGCTGGGAATGTGTTGGGCTCTTTAGAGATTGTTTATGCAAGCGACAAAGTGTCGCTGATGGGTTTGTATTTATGCAATAAAGTATTACTGTTGATTTGTTGCTGGGTACAATGTACCCTCGATATTGTTTATTGTTTATTTTTGTTTAAAGTTTAACAATGTACAGTTAAACTATAAGGGTAAAATTACATATCAAATAATTAAACTAAAGGTAAGAGAAGAGCCGGTAGCCGAACATTTCCAAATTAAAGCTATTTAAATTAAATTAAGTTATTGATTAAGATAATTTTGACCATATTAGAACTAGTATCAAAGGAAAACAGATGGAAAAATTGGTTATAGTTACGGCATAGGCTCTGGTCTGACGAGCATGTGAGATGGCTCGGAGGGGGCCTAGCTGAGGCCACCGGACGGGTCGCAGGTTGCGGATAGCGAATGACCTACCTCTTGAGGTAGGCCAGCTGCGAATAAGCGGTCATCCCTAGGGAAGGCACCGAAATAAGCAGTCCCGGACAGCCAGCGGGTGTTCGCGAAGTAGCAACACTGACGATGCGCTTGTGGTGCCGCCTCATTTAAGTAGCTCAAACACACCCCATCCCTACACATTACCTACCCACATCCCCACACTCATCTCACACCGGGCCGGACTAAGCGTGTTATTCGACCCGTGCCGAGAGTCAGCCTGGCTGGGGGCCCGGTATAAAAACTAGCCCAGTCGCTAACGGAGGGCTCAGGGACTTGGCAGCCCCCTCTTCTAATGATGCCTTATCCGGGCAACGTGAATCTCTGCCCGGACGGACCGCCCCTTTCTTTGCAAATCGTGGGATTTATAATGGAGAACAAATTAAACAAAACAAAAAACAAAAATGAGTCTGGCGCTCCCCAACTGCCAACTGGGAGCAATCCCATACAGGGAAAGGCATCGGCCCAAAGGCCTGGCCTGACCCGTGATATAGCTGGTAAAACCAGCGCGGCGGAAGACGCTAGTGCGAACCTGAAGGGGTCCCATCCCAGTTCTGGGCTGGGTGGCAAATCGCCGACCAAGGCTGATACCTTGGCAGAGTGGCTCTGCAACCCT
Organism: Drosophila affinis; assembly: GCA_037356375.1. Lineage (NCBI taxonomy): Eukaryota > Metazoa > Arthropoda > Insecta > Diptera > Drosophilidae > Drosophila > Drosophila affinis. The sequence goes on from JAZHFB010000003.1 coordinate 24,458,087, forward strand.
GCGGCTGCTCTGCCTGCTGGTAAGGCTGCGGGGAGCGAGTTGCCATCGACTAGCGCCCAAGCCAAAGCGTACACGTATGCCGAAAGGAGGAGTGCTGGCAACATACTCCGTCGGCAAAATGCTAGCACGATGTCCAGCCCGACCGACCAGTGGAGGAAAAAGGTCGAATGGGCATCAAAGGTGCTGCCCAACTTTGGCAAAGAGGCACCGAAGAGGGTTGCCCCGCCGAAGACGACAGCCCCGCAAACCAAAAGGCAGCGCTCACAGGAGACTCCTGGACCGGCTCCAAAGCGCTCCAGAGTGCTGCCGAACGTATCGTTCGCGCAAATTGCCAAAGAGGGGACGCTGATCGGCGTCCTGGATAAAGGCAGAGCGGACTCGAAGATCCCCAGGAACCAGTGGAAGTGGGTGGAAGCGGCACTGGCCGACCGCTGCTTCGAAGTACTGGACAAGCAACCCGGCCCCCCTCCAGTCTGTAAAGACATGGGGTGGTATCAGGGCTGCATTAAGATTATAGCCTGCGAAGACGAGCGCTCCGTCCAGCTCTATAAAGCAGCGGTAGCGCAAGTCGGAGAGGTTTACCCAGGGGCGAAACTTGTCGCAGTCGACTGGAGCGAGGTGCCCAGTAGGCCCAGAGCGCGAGTTTGGGTGCCCGCCTCCATATAGGAGCCTGAGCGCATCCTGACAATGCTGCAGCGGTGCAACCCGGAGCTACCCACCTCCGATTGGAGGGTAGTAAAGGTTGAGGCGACACAAGGCCCGATGCACCAGGCGGTGCTCGTCCTCAACAAGGAGTCTCTAGCTCCAATTGAGGCCAAAAACGGAGAATTAAACTTTGGCTTTAGTGCGGTGAGCATCAGGGTGTACAAGTCGGATGCAGTGGCCGAGGCACGTCCTGTCGACAACCCAGTCGAGCAGGACGTTGCCTCGGGGATCGAAGCACCCGATGACGACCCAGAGCCTGCCCACGACGGCTACTCCTCCGACACGGCTCTAGTGCGTGAGTTCGAGGCGATGTGTCGCGATGACACCATTGAAGACGACTCGGACGCCGATAATACAGTGGTGGAGAACTCTGTCGATCTCTCTAAGACTCCTTCAGATAAATCTCCACCACTGTAAAGCAGCATCTGCTGCCCTCATACTCCGCTTGGAAGCGAGCGGAGCAGACGTAGTCCTGATCCAAGAGCCTTGGGTAGTAGGAGACAAGGTCTGTGGATTAGCGACGAAGGAGAACAAGCTTATTGTAGCTCAGAAAGAAGGTAAAATACGTACCTGAATTCTCGCAAGAAATCACTTAAATATCATTCTGCTCCACAACTTTAGCAATGGCGACAACACGGCGGTCCTTGAGGTCAAAGGATCACACATAATAAGGTTGATGTCGTCCTATATGGGTCATGAGGAAAGCGATCTTCCCGATGACCTAGTTCGCAAGCTTAGATAGCGAAGGTCAGATAGAGGCCTAATAATAGGCTGCGACGCCAACGCCCACCACACCCAATGGGGGAGCTCGGACACAAATGTAAGGGGTAGTCATTATTCAGCTTCATCCTTAACTCTAATCTTCTTATCTGCAATCGGGGCAATGATCCTACGTTTATAATTAAGAATAGACAAGAGGTAATTGACCTAACTCTAGTGTCTCACAAAGTGTCAGACTTAGTAACGAACTGGAAAGTTCTGGGGAACCATTCCTTTTCGGACCACAGGTATATCGAGACCACACTATCTCTCGAGAACCCAAAACCCACTGCCTTTGCTAACCCTAGGAAAGCCAACTGGGAAAAGTATGTCACAGTCATGGAGGGACTTCTTCCCTCCAAGGCACCAATCTACCTGAACACAGAGCACGATTTAAATCATCTAGTGGACAGGTTTACTAAAGCATGCAGCACGGCCTTCACGGCAGCATGCCCATCAAACCAACACAAGGGGAAAAAGAAACCCCCTTGGTGGTCAAAACAAATAGATACCCTACGAAAAAGCTGCAGGTCCCTCTTCAACAGGGCCAAACGCGCTAACGAGGAGCAACACTGGGCAGCCTATAAAAATAGTCTGGCCCTCTACAAGAAAGAAATCAGACAAGCAAAAAGGGCCTCTTGGCATAGATTTTGTTCTGAAATCGAGGAAACGTCGGAAGCTGCAAGACTGCGCAAGATCCTCTCCAAAACGACCCCCTCGGTGGGATACCTTAAGAGAAGCGATGGCACGTGGACTAACTCCAGTGAGGAGTCCCTACACATTCTTCTCGACACTCATTTTCCAGGGTGCTCCGTCAATGGACCGACTCACCTCCCTAGTGATGGTTCGATCACCTCAATGGACCATATTTTCTCAAAACGGAACATAGGCTGGGCAATAAACAGCTTCCATCCGTTCAAATCCCCTGGTCCGAACCAGATCATTCCGGCACAATTACAAAAGGCTGGAGACACAGCCATCAACTGGCTGCGATGTATCTTTAATAAGATACTGGTAGTGGGGAGAATACCACACGCTTGGCTTAAGGCAAAAATAGTCTTCATCCCTAAAGCAGGTAAAGCCTCGCATTCCATACCAAAGGACTTTAGACCAATTAGTCTATCATCCTTCCTTCTCAAAACCTTTGAGAGACTCGTCGGGCTACATTTGAGAACTACTATAGATCCTCAATTGTTGTCAGGAGCACAGCATGCCTACCGGAAAGGAAAATCCACGGAAACGGCACTTCACGAAGTAATCTCGGGGATAGAGAAATCACTATACCTCAAAGGATACTGTCTAATCGCTTTTCTAGATATCGAGGGAGCTTTCAACAACGTCATACCCGGTGCCATTACGGAAGCGCTGACTGACCTCGGGGTGGATCGTCACTTGGTGATGCTCATTGATCAATTGCTCACATGCAGGACGGTGACATCATCGATGGGATCGTCCACTCAGTCGAGGTATGTCAGTAGAGGCACACCGCAAGGTGGGGTCCTATCCCCCCTTCTATGGAACATTGCAGTCAACAAGATTCTATGTGACCTGGAAGGGGGGGGCTGCAAAGTCGTGGCATACGCGGACGACGTAGCAATTATCTTCTCGGGCAAATACCCTCAAACACTCTGCGACTTAATGACCGCAAAGCTCGCGAAACTGTCAAGGTGGACAGAATCGCGAGGTCTTGGAGTTAATCCCTCAAAGACAGAACTTGTGCTATTTACAAGCAAATACAAGATTCCGTCTCTTAACCCCCCCACACTAAACGGATGCAGGCTCTCCTTTAGCGACAGTGCCAGTTACTTAGGGTTAGTAAACGACAAAAAGCTAAACGGGAACCTGAACATCAAAGACAGAGTGAAGAAGGCCACGATAGCCGGCATGAACCCAAGTATAGTCCAATGGATATACCAAGCCATAGTAAGACCGATAATTCTTTACGGAGTTACTGTTTGGTGGCCGGCCTTATCAAAAAGGACGATCACCAAACAGCTCGACAAGGTTCAGCGAACAGCCGCCCTTTGCATCAGTGGAGCTCTTCGTACCACTCCAAATGATGCGCTAGATGCTATTCTGTGCCTCCAAAGCCTTGCCCTCGCAGGAAAAGAAATGGCACTAATGGCTGCAATACGACTGAGAGACTCCGACCAATGGGCACCACAGCACACAGGTCACTCCTCAATTCTAAACGGCACTTCCGTCCCTACTAAAACGGACTACTGTGTTCCAAGGGAATACACGGATACCCCCTTCTATGCAATTATCCCCCACAGAGACGAGTGGAGTGAGGGACCCCCAGGCCCTAAAGGGGCCCTAAACATCTTCACAGATGGATCAAAGCTGAAAAATAGAGTCGGAGGAGGTATATACTCCGAACAGCTAAACATTAGGCACTCCTTTAGACTCCCTGATCACTGCAGCGTCTTCCAAGCGGAGGTCATTGCGATCAAGGAAGCCCTAAACTGCCTTCAGGAAACTACCACCATGGTAACCCACGTAAACATCTACAGTGATAGCCAAGCCGCAATCAAATCGCTAAATGCGATCTCCACAAACTCGGCCACCGTTGCAGATTGCCGCAAATCTCTTCACGAGATGGCTCAGCAATTTGCTATCAGCCTTATATGGGTCCCGGGCCACCGGGACATCGAGGGCAATTGTATTGCAGACGAGCTGGCCAGACATGGCACTACAACGCCCCTTCTCCAAGACAAGGAGGGCACTCGTATGCCGATGGCCACATGTAGGCTCATAATAAAGGAGCAATATAAGCAACTAACAGACAACAAGTGGCAATCAGTACAACGTTGTCGTATAACTCGGCAAACATGGCCAACCATAGATAGGAAGCGCACCTCTGAGCTGTGCAGGTTCGCAGACGAAGGTGCAGCGCAGTCATTCGCTCCCTAACGGGGCACTGGTTAATAGGTACCCATGCTAATAGACTGGGCGCCCCATACAATGATTTTTGCCGTAGCTGCAGAGATGAGGAAGAGGAGGAAACGGTGGAACACCTGTTCTGCTCTTGCCCAGCTCTCAGCAGAAGAAGGCTACAGCACTTGGGCTTGCCCTTCATTTCAGACATTTCGGTAATGTCCGCCATATGTCCCAGGAAGATAGCTAATTTCATAAAAGCTGCAGGTTGGGACAACTGTTGACCATAGGTCTCGCAATGCGAGAAGGGGCAGATTCCCCCGCGGTATCACAACGGGCTGGAAACGGCCTAGGTGTGCTGGGCTCCCAGTGAGTCTGGCGGCCGCTGTAACCTAACCTAACCTACGGCATAGGCTACGGAAAGATTCATAATCCGAGTAGTTAGAAAGACAGAGTTGGAGATGAAGAGGGAAGTAATGCCTAGTCGGGCGGAAAGGAACACCAATACTAATAAGGTTGATGAGGGCAGTCGATTCGACCTCACCAGAGAGAAGCTTATTGAGGAAGAGAACTCCTTGGCAGGTTCTACGGGATTGAAGTGAAGGATATATGTGCATACTACACAATAACAACAGGCTGTGCGTGCCGCAGGTATATTCGGCAGGATAGCCATCACCATTTGGGACAGGAGCACGGCACCGCACAGCTCCAATCGGGGGAGCGATACGGTCTTCACAGGGGCGACTCGCGTCTTAGCGGTGAGAAGTTGCACCTCGACGCGATATGCCACCTCGACGCGCACGTAAATTGCGGCCCCATACGCCTTTTCGGATGCATCGCAGAATCCATGATGCTCGATGTTTACCGATGGTTGTGTACCAATCCATCTTGGAATTCGGATCTGATTGAGCACGGTGTAGCTGTCCAAGAAACGTTGCCGGCGCAGACACATCTCGTTGGGGAGATCTTCGTCCCATCCCAACTCTTGCAACCATATCTCCTGCAAGAAGATTTTGGACCGGACAATGAACGGGGCAAGCCACCCCGCCGGATCAAACAAATTCGCGATTTGGGAGAGCACTGTCCTCTTGGTATAGGGTGGCTCTCGCGCTAATTCAGGAGGGACAAAGAAGAATTCGTCTGAGGTCGCCGTCCAGCGAATCCCGAGGGTCTTGGTGGTCACTCGGTAAACCAGCTAAAAGGGCTTTGTGATTGGACGTCCACTTCCTCAGCGGAAAACCTGCAGAACTCAGCAAAGATTGCAGCTCGCGGATAGCCAACTGAGCCTCCCTTGTGGAATCTGCCCCGGCTAGTCGCTCCGGCTGTCGTCGACATACATAGAAGACCGAATGATCTTACTTGCTCTAGGGAAACGGGACTGGATGTCGTCCGCAAGTTATTTCAAGACCCGGATGGCAAGGAAAGGAGCACAGTTGACCCCAAAGGTGACGGTCTTGAGCTCGTAATCGCGGATTTTTCCATCCTTGTTTCGGAAAAAAATACGCTGGAAAGGAGTGTGGTTCGGATCCACCCAAATTCGCCGATACATTTTGGTGATTGAACATGAACCGGAAATACCGCCACCTCAGGATCTGCAGGGTTAAGTCCGATTGTAGGACCGGACCAGCATGCAGTAGATCGTTGAAACTCACCCCATTAGTCGAGGGGCTGGATGCATTGAATAGCATGCGGACTTTTGTGGTAGTGCTCTCAGGCTTAAGTACGTCGTGGTGCGGGGGAACCATGATCCGGAGGAACCTCGGTCATGTGATCGAGCGCTAAGTAGTCCCGGATCACGGAGTCGTACTGCTCTTTTAAACAAAAGTCTCGTGACAAACGGGTTTCGTTTCTCAGAAACTGAGCCAGCGCAATCGATCTGGAATACCCCAGACTTGACCCGGGATCGTCCGGGCCGCGGAACGGTAAAGAGACGACGTTCTTCCCCGAGGCGGTTCTCGTAGTGGATCGCAGGAAATTGTTCCCGCAGTAGCAATCGGACTCGCTTACCATTTTTGTAGGTAAGTTCTCCACTTCCCAAAACCTTGTGAGGAGTTCCTCCAAGGGGGATTCAAGTGTGGCGTTCACTTGTGCGGAGAAGGACGAGATATGGCCTTGTGCCGAAAATGGTCTCCTGTACAAGGAGGGATCCACAGATGTTGGTCTGTGTGCCACTTTGGAGGATGGATGGAAGGAGGTCGGCTCCGATCTGGACGTCTACCTGCGAGCATTCGGATCAGCCCACGGCAGATCCGGCAAGTCTTGCAACGAATCCTGCGGGATCGGATTGGACGGAAAGTTCCTGCCAGTTCCGGGAGAACGTAGGCGGAGGCGTCAAGCTGCAAGTTCGGCTTTGTCGGGGAGCGTAAAAGGAAGTGACAGAGCCTCTTGGACTGAGAGGACACGGTCTGATTAAGGCCCGATATTTGTGCTTGGATTCTGCGGAAAGACAACTTCATGATAGTGGACAGTCGTTCTGTAATGAACGTCGCCTCGGAGCCCGGGTCAATTAGAGCGCGGGCGCGAACATTTGTGCCGAGGTGGCAAACGTTTTTGATAGCCGTGCCAAGAAGTACGGCCCGGTTGCCGGAGGCGAAGAAGTTTTGCACGCTGGGGTGCGTCTCGGACGAACTAGGATTTGGTGCGCTGGGCACTGAGGTGCCCCGGTGCAGCAACGTGTGGTGTAGTTCTCCACAAGTGATGCAGTTGTGAGCGCTTTGGCATTCACGGATTCAATGTCCTCCTGCGAAGCAGTTCAGACAGAGCTGTTTTTGGCGAATATAGTTGGAACGAGCGTCAACGGTCATATGGAGGAAGTGAGGACACATACGGATTGGATGATTCTCTTTCGCACAGAGATCACACGTCCTCCTCTTCGGGTTCACTGTTGTCTCGAACGAGTGAACCCTCCTAGGAACAGGACTCCCTTGGGACCGGAACGGATTAGTTCTAGAGGGTGGCGGGTTCGGTTCGCTTTTCAAACTGGGTGCATGGGAAGGGTTGCCCTCGATGGCCTCCAAGGTCAAATACCTCTGACTCAAGAAGGAGTCCATCTCCTTCCATGGGGGCATCTCCTTCTTTGTGGTGACGGAGTCTTCCCACGAGGCCCGGCTCAACTTGGGCAATTTGGAGGCGCAAATCGTCACCAACAAACTGTCCCAGTTTTCGGTGGAGACCTTGGAATGCGCCAGTGCGGTTAGCACCCCGTGGATCGTCCCTTGGAGCTCCTTCAGAGCACGACTCGACTCGGAAACAACTGGGGACAGCGAGAGGAGAATATTGATCTGGTTGGTCACCAGGAGCCGGTTGTTCTCATACCGGTCACGTAGGGAATTCCATGCCGCCTCGAAGCCGTCGTTGGTCAACGGGGATTTTTCCACGATGGCTTTTGGATCGCCACTGGTCTTCGTGGTTAAGTGGTACAGCTTTTCTACGGGTGAGAGCCTCGGATTATGGATGTAAATGGCTGTGAAGAGGTCCCGAAAAGTGGGCCAGCGAACGTAATCCCCCGTGAATACTTCGATGTCACAGGGTCGGCAGTCGACAGCCGCCGTTGGAGTCCGGCTGGGAAGAAGGACGGACTACTGGGCTGGCCGATTGGGCCGTAAGATCGTCTAGGCACCGTTCATAGTCGTCGTAACACGTGTCGTACATGGCTTGGATTTCGAGTTGGGTGTCAGGATCCTCGTCCACCGACGCTATGGAACAAGCCTCGAACTCCGCATCCACCTTTGCCCACATGCTCTGTAAACGGTCTCTACGGACCTGAGCGATAGCGGGGGATGGCGTGCTGGTATCGGAAGCGGTGAACCGGTCCTGCAGACTGGTCAGCCTGCCGATGGCTGCCACCAATTTCGCACGCGCGGAGAGGAAGGCTGTTTGGGCCATTGGAGAAGTGCGTCGAGAGCTGATGGGACTGGTAGGTGGAAGAGCTGGCACCTTTAACGTGACTGGCGAAGGGAACAGGACCGATTTGGTCTTTGCCGCGGAACTCGTACTTGGTTGAGACGTACCGGGTAACCTTATCGGTTTAGTCACCGAGGTAGGTGTTCCAGGGGCCGAACCACTTCTTGGTGTCCTACGACCGGGAGCAGGCAACGGCAAAAGTTTCTTGCTGTCCTCGTCGCCAGTGGGCATGTTCTGACCTCACCCGCTGAGGACTAAGAAACGAAAGCAGAAGCGCTGGGCGGATGGACACGGAAAAAAAAGACCCAACAACCCTTTGGTATTAATTTGTTGGCACGTCGGAGGCGCTTGGGTATACTATGGCGAACAGGCACTAATATTGGGAGTCGGTGGCAAGTGACGACCAAAAACAATATACCCGCCAAAAGTAGGGTAGCGCGTCACTGGACAAGTCACCACCGAAATCGGTACACCCTCAGAATACAGGGTAGCGCGTCACTTTGGCGCTCCGTTATGCGCAAGAGCGGCGCCAATAACCCGCTCTCCCAACAAAAATAACAACGCGCGCAACGGTGGAGAGGCGAACACGACAAAACGAAACGAAAGAAGGCACCGCTATTGATGCTTGTATGTATGGATGTCGGCGCGGGAGGAGTGTACTTACATAGACGCAAGAATATGCGGCTAATATATATGTATTTGTGTATGCGGGTATGGATAAAGGCGGGCAAGAATATGATGCCAATAAATATGTAAATAGGTTTGCGGATATGGACGAATGCGGACACGAATATGCAGTTCAATATATACGGATGTAGGTGCGCTTAAGTGCGGATTAGTACATAGACATATATATGCAGACGCAACAATATGCAACCAGTATATATGTATATAGGTATGCGGATATGACGAATGCGGACAGTTATGCAGTTATGTGCAGTTAAATCTGGTGTGTGGGTGTACTGATGTACGTAGTTAGGAGGAGCGGAAGATCGGAGAACGGACAGAATAGCCGCTCGGCATTGCACATTGGGCCAGCGACCCCGATTTTCGACGTAAATTCAAAAATGTTGATGAAAATAAAACATAATTTCGTTATACAATTTAAATAGCATATACTTTAATTAAACAAAAACCAAAAATAATTTTCTATTTAATGCATCCCTGGCATTTATGCAACGTTTCAAAGTCAGCTGTTTGATCACATGCAAACGATAGTAAAAAACGCGGGAAACTGTTTGTTTACTTTGAAAGCTTACCAATTTAAAGCCAAATAACAAATTTGAAATCCAAGAAAAAGAAAAGAAAGGCCGTGGTATGTAGAATCATTATAATAAAAATAATGTTGCTCATGGTTGTTATTATGTTTTTGTGTGCATTAATTTGTGTCGTCCAAAGGTAGTGATATTTTAACCAACGTGTCCGTCTATTGTAGTTAATAACTAATTTTGTGCGCAATTGTGACAAAAATAATTATGTGTCATTGTAGTGCAAACTGTATATAAATTAATCCTAAAAACCGTTTTTGCGGAAATTTGCGGCTTTGCGCGTATATTCTTCTTTTGTAGCTGAGGTTGAGTTCGCTAATGAAAAGCTGCTCAGTATATACATTGAGAATAATCGAAGCGCCGCTGCAGTTTCGAGTTGGATTTTTTATGAACTGAAGGCATACAACGTAAGCACGGAGAAAAGGGATGAAATAAATAATAAATTAAGGAGCTTTCATCTATACATACAAAAGAATTTGGCAAAATGCGGCAGAAATATGTCTACATTTAAAAAAAATCATAACAAATGGCTTTTGTCAAAGATAGTTATCAAAGTTGAAATAACATCGTCATCTAAGAGTTCAACATCAAGATCAGTTGGACGCCCACCAATTGAATATGTAAATGCTGGACCTCGTCAAAAGAGAAAATTGGCATCCGACTTGGCTGACAATCAAGGTCACAACACATCTCTTCTTCTGCATGCTGCTGCTCTTTCGGCCGAAAAATCGAACGAAAAAGACACTGCAAATTTGTTGAAAGACACATTTCTCACTCCGGGCAACCCCAATTCGGTAAAGAAAAATCTTTTTGTAGTAAATAAAGAGTCGGTATCACTAAATCCGGATGAGGCTTTAGCTTTTCTGCTGGAAAATTCGTTAACAAAAAGGCAATACAGTAACTTTAGTGAGCTCAGCAATAGCAAATTGTGCGATCTTCTTCCAGCTCACAACAAAGTGAGAGAAGCTAAATCTAAATGTAGGCCTTCAGATATTACTGTAACCAAAACAGTTGCACAAGTCTCGTTGCAAAGCCTTCTAGATCACACTAGTTGCCGCATAATTCAAATTCAAGGAGATATATTTGAGCACTTTGGATATATTTCAAACGTAACTCTTATTGCAAGCTATGGATTTGACGGAACAACAGGACAAAGCCCATACAAGCAAAACTTTTCTGGTAGAGATCCAATGCTTCTCGACCAATTCCTCTTCGCAACAACAATGATTCCTCTAAAATTAATGGATGATATTGGAAATATATTGTGCTTAAATCGTACTCCTCAGTCTATTGGATTTTGTAGGCCCATCAAACTGGAATTTGTTAAAGAGACCAAGGACCATATTCTCAAAGAAAAATCAAATTTGGACGATCAAATATGCCTGTACTGTTGTAAATGGTAGAATCATAACAGTTAAATATGATCTTCATATGACACTTTTAGACGGGAAAATTGTGAACATTTTGACTGAAACTAAATCTTGCCAATTGTTTCCCATCTGTGGAGCAAGCCCAAAAGATTTCATGGAAAGTGGAAACATGGATTCACCAAAATGTAAGCCAAGACTTGGAACATTACAATATGGAATGAGGCCACTTCATGCGTGGATTCGATTTTTTAAATTTGTTCTTAAAATTGCTTATAGATCTGGGCTCAAAAAATGGCAAATTAGAGATGAAAATGGAAAAAAGGATATGGCGAAAAAGAAAAAAATAGTTCAGGAGAAAATGTGGAAGAATATGGCCCTACATGTGGACAAGCCTAAGCAGAATGGAAGTGGAAACACCAACGACGGAAACACAGCAAGAAAAGCTTTTGCAAAACCTAAGCTGCTGGCTGAAATCTTAGGTCTTGATGAGTCGCTTATCACATATTTGCGAAACATTTTAATTGCGATTTCCTGCCAGCTGCCAATTGATGTAAAACAATTTAAAAAATATTGTCAAGAAACAACAACACTCTATATGTCCTTGTACTCATGGTTTCCAATGTCGGCAATGGTTCACAAAGTTTTAATGCATGGATTCCAAATAATAGAAGCATCTGTACTGCCAGTAGGTGTTCTTGGAGAAAATGCCTCAGAAGCTCGCAACATATATTACAAGAGCGATAGGCTATCACATGCTCGGAAGGATACACGACAAAACAATATGGCAGATGTTTTCCAAAGAGCAATGGATTCCTCATATCCTCTTGTATCGAGCATCTATTTAAAAAAACGATTGGGTGGAAATAAAAAAGATCCTTTTCCCACAGCTGTTGTGGCACTTTTAGAAACACCAAGTTTTGAAAATATTTTTTGTAATAACAACAACAATAATATTTCCCTAGACACTAGTAGTAATTCTGGAATAAGTGAAAGTGAAGAATCGGATTCCGAAACTGAAAATTCGTTTTCAAGTTGTTTATATTTCACGATCGTTCTCTTATGTTTATGTATAATTATCGTAAGTAATTTAAATAATCGACGTATATATGTACGTACATGTATGTATAGAAAGAATCCCTGGGTATGTGGTTCGAAATGACTCTGACCGATCGTAACGGGGGTGGAAGCGAGAACTAAAAACTCCCGCTCAAGCTAGTGGCCGCCTGAGCGCCGGTCGGCTCTCCCGAATGCCGTGTGCAAGAGCGCGAGAGAGCGAGCGAGACACAGTGCGCTGCAGAAGTTTGCGGCTGCTCTCAACAAGGTAAAGTGCATATATGTACCTATCGAGGGTCTACTACTCGCTAATCAAGGCTTTTTGCGAAGTACCGCTTATTGGTTGTGCGTTTGTTTCCGTAACGCTATCGTTGCGCCAAAATGTGCATAATTTGGTGGCGTTTGGTTGTGTGTATTAACATAATTTTTTTTCTTTGTTTCGCTGCATTAATACTTTTACGCCGATAAGTTGGTTGTTGAAAGCTTGTTTGCATTGGCATTATAATTTTTTATTTATTCGTTGCGTACACCGATTCAAGTCGATACGGATTCTTTTGTTGGAATTGCCTTTTGGTTTTTTTTTTTTTTTTGTGAAAAGCAATTGGCTTGATTGCGCTTTATAGTGGTGTAGTTTTTCGTATACCCTGCATTATTTGTATTAACCATTATCATTAAACAGTTATTAGTTGTTGACTGAATTTAATTAACAAAAAAGTATCAGCATAAGTAAACAAGAAAGGGAAATTGTTGGCAAGCAGGTCTCCCAAAAGTTTGTGACAGCAATGCAAAAACACGATTCAGTGATGGGCGATACTAAGCGTATTAGAACGGCATTTGGACTTGTTTAATCCCAGCAAATGAGCTATGACGATCGGTCGAGGACATGTGTGTTGTCACGAAGGCTCTGTATATGTGTGCACTTAAAGAACCCGAGACGCATCGAATACAAAGGAGGGATATTGGTGACCAGCATCATTCCTCACATTTGCCTAAAATAAACCTACCAAGTTTAGTGGCTAACATGTCGAATTTAAAAACTTTATAAGCCTTTTCGGGAGTTTAGTGCAAAACAATCCATCAATAACAAACGTATAACAAATTCAACCACTTGCTGTCTTGTCTTTCTGATGATGCATTGGGAACAGTGAAGGAATTTCAGATCTGTAACGAAAATTATGAAAAGGCTCTGGATAGTTTCAATAATGTTTTTGATATTTTCTAATACGGTTCGCAGTTGTTTGACCTTCCTAGCACAACAAAACCTTCTGCTTCGAGTTTTAGGTGTGTCATTGGCACGGTGTTAGTCATTTATTCCTCTCTGCAGTCGATAGGAACTGAGAAAGACATAAATAGTGCGTTGTTAATTCACATAGCATTGTCTAAGGTAGATCCCACAACAAAGACTCGGTTCGAAGAGCAACTGGATTACGACAAATCACCGTCTTGTTGCGAGTGCGCAAACCCGTTGAATCGGCGCTATCAGCATCTATCTGCTGAAGAGTCAACGCGGAAAAAGGTAAAAACCAGACAAGAGACAAGTAAAGGGCACACAAAGTCTTCCTTTTCAAGCTGAGTCAAAATGTACTTATTTTCAAGCGGGGAATCACACCACGAGCAATTTTCAGTCCTTTACTGTGCTTTAACGGTTCGATATCACTAAGCAACTTTTTGAAGCCAGGTCATACAGTGACGAGATGCAAGACAGCAAAATGTCGTGTATGCTCTAAGCCCCATAATACTTTGCTTCACCGATATGGGGTAGGTCCTCAGCAAAATGCGCCTAGCTCTGTGCCTGTAAGAGAGCCATCATCTTCTGAGCCTGAAACAGCCTATTTTAGTCATATTGCTAGCACTGACCAGGTCATTCTCGCTACTGCTGTTGTAAAGGTGAGAGATCAGTTCGGACAATTCCAGTATGCAAGGACATTGTAAGATTCCGGCTCACAAATTAATTTGATAACCTGCGCCTTAATGTATAACAACTGTTTGAAAAAATGCGGCCGTCATAAAGCACAAGGTTCCCAATTCAGTCCAATCTCCAATCATTGTTCTCTCGACTCTCTTTTGGAGCAATTTTGGAATTGGCACATGTCACAGAGAAGTCGAAGGCTGTATATACAGCTGAACAATTGGATTGCGAAAATAACTTCAAGCAGACCTCACGCAGGCTCGAGTCAGGTCGTTTTGAAGTGAAGCTGCCATTTAAAGTAAGTCCCTACGTGTTGGGTTTTTCTTCTGAAAACGCAATTTTATATCTCTTAAACACAAACTTGCAAGGAGTCAGTACCTGTATGATATGTATATGGAGGTTATAAAGGAGAACCTCATACTTGGTCACATGTCATTACTTCAGAGCTCTCCTCCAGGACACCAATACTATATTCCACATCAATGTGTCCTGGGGCCTGATATTAGCACCACCAAGCTTCGCGTCGTTTTCGATGCATCGAGCCAAGCGTCGACTTCAATCTTATTAAATGAGACTGATGTTGGGTGCAGTCTATTCAGAGGGAGCTTTATGCAACTCTTGCCCGATTTCAACTTAGCCGTTTGCGCTAACAGCTGACATCACCAAGATGTATAGGCAGGTTCAGGTTGCCGAAAAAGATCGAAATTTCGATCGAAAATCGATTCTGTGGAGGGAGAAGGAGAGTTTAGATTTTCAAACGGATCGCCTGAACACGGTAAGTTATGGGACAGCCTCAACTCCGTTTCTGGTCATCCGTTGTCTTGTTGAATTAGCAGAAGAGTATGCGAAGTCCCATCCTATTGCATCACAAGTTATAAAAAGTGACTTTTACGTGGATTATACAGTTACAAGAGCAGATAGTTTGGAAGAGCTAAAACGTATTCGTCTGGAAGTGTGCGAGGTTCTAGACTCAAGGGGTTTCAAGTTAGGGCAAATGGGCATCAAATCATCCCCACCTGCTGCCCGAATGTGTTCAAATCGTGGCAAAATTGCTTCAGTTCAATTCTTCGTCGTCTGTGAGTTTTTTTTTTTTTTTTCCCATGAGTTTGCACACGAGTGGGAACAGGCTCAAACAGAATTAGTTTGAACTGAACAAGATATCTATACCTCGCTACATTGGTCTTGCTACTCATAAAAATGTACAGATTCGCGGATGCATCAAGAATCGTTTGATTCTCTTTATAGCAATCTGACGTGTTTTTGTTTTGCGCTCCGCTTATCTGCCTTTTATCTTTTATAAACAGCCGGTGTTTTTTGAATATACAAATATAAATAAACTTTAAATTACCTGCTTGCTTAGAGCTTCTCCTTAAGCGCGAGTGCACGCCCTTTAATTGTGTTTTCACACATAATTTAATTATTTTCCTGTGTCGGTAGTCAATGTGTATTGTTGTTTCTTTTCGTAAGTAAACACAGAATCAAAATCTGCCGCTCTCACCTAGTTGATCTATTGCTTTTCACTCTCTCCCTATTACCCAAAATAACATAACTGTTCTTCCTCTCTCGCTCTCAATACGTTCTATGTATTAGCGCGCTCTCTCTCTCTCTTTCAACTGAAGCTGCAGTAACCACTCTCCTCTCTTTCTTATTGCGCTTTTATCGTTTATCTGGCACACTGGTCTGATATATATTTGTTTTGAAGATTTATTTTTTTTGTTTCATATATTTTAAAGTTTTTTTTTTTATTCTTTTTCTCATAATGGAATGGGGGAGACCCGGAAGGGCTTTAGGGAGCTGACCGTGGGCTTCAAAGAGCAGAACGATCGGCTCCTAGCCATGGAGTCTCAGTGTAGTGGTTTCAAACTACTCACTGAGTCTCCTAGGCGCAAAAAGGTCACTCCGCGGGATCTGCATGTGCCGACTGCCCCTCGACCGGCCGATGCTGACAAGCTGACTCCGACCACCCCAAAAGTGCAGCAGTTGATATCGTTCGCCACTCCAAAGGCAACGACAGCTGCTGGTGATGAAAATTCGGTAGCCGAATTTATCGCGTCGGAGAGCATGCAGCCAAGACCGTCTGTAGCGTCCGTGTCCGTAGTATCAAATTCATTAGCTGTCCCCGCAATTCCGACCCCACCAGTCAATAAACAACCCGGACCACCGGGTATTACCATCACAGGTGATAGGCCTGTGGTGCCAAGATTGGTCGGGATCCCACCAAAGAGACAAGTTTTTGTATCGCGGCTAGCCCCTGATTCCACAATTAATAATGTGACGGCTTATATCCAAAGCCGCATACAAGCCGTTGATTTCAAGGTGGAAAAGTTCAACTTTTCTTATGCCAGGGAGATAGCTTCTTTTAAAATAAGTGTCTCTCAAACTCATTTTGACACCATCTGTTCTGCCAAATTTTGGCCGGAGCATTTGGTGGTGAAGGAGTTTAAGGCAAAGAAGAAGACTAGGCCCCCAATAACTCTGCCAACAAATCAGACCAGTGCTCCTTCGTCGTCTTCGTCGTCTTCCCGCTCTACCTCCCGTCCAAAAAACTAACTAACTCTCTTTTGGTGACCTATCAGAATGTTCGAGGCTTGCGTAGTAAGCTCAGCATTCTTTTCCTGGATAGTGTCGCATTTGCATCCAACGTTATTGTGTTTACCGAAACCTGGTAAGGGCCGGACATTCTTAGTTCCGAAGTTTTGGCAGGTCGGTACACAACTTATAGAAAGGATCGCTCGTCTCGACGTGCAGGTGGGGTTCTGATTGCTGTGGACTCAAACTTCACGTCGGAACTTTTCACAGTCCAGATCCAGCAGGAACTGGAATTTCTGTGTGTAAGACTGATTCTTCCCGCTTTCTCAATTTTCATAACTTGTTCGTATATTCCACCGTCTTCGGATATCGCAATTTACGAGCAGCATTTGTCCGCCTTAACCGCTATTTCTTCCTCGCTATCTGACAAAGATCACATGATAGTTCTTGGTGACTTAAACTTACCAGGAATTGTTTGGTCTTCGGCAAATGAGTCTAATAGTCTGGTGCCCATGGCACGTCATGACTTTGTTAAACTTACCAGGAATTGTTTGGTCTTCGGCAAATGAGTCTAATAGTCTGGTGCCCATGGCACGTCATGACTTTGTTGACGGCTTGATTGACCTGTCTCTGTCTCAAGTTAACCATGTTAAAAATTCCTTGGGTCGATTTCTTGATCTGTGCTTTGTAACGGATCCGATCTTAGCGTTGTTAACTCGAGTCCCCCCGCTCACTATACCTGAAGATGCCTACCATCCTACTTTCGAAGTGTCGCTCGACCTAGGACGAACTGTACTGGATCGGTCGGGTAGACTACCCCAATGTGTCCGCTGCTTCCGTAAAGCCGAGTTTACGAAGCTTAATAACCTCATTAGGGATTTTGATTGGTCCGCTTTATATTTGTGCAGTGATGTTACGACAGGCACAAACATTTTCTATGATGCACTGGACTCACTTTTTGTCTCTTGTGTCCCACTTTCCTATCCGATTAGATCAAGAAAACCCCCTTGGTTTACCAAGGAGCTATCCCATCTAAAAAACTTAGAATCAAGACTGTATAAAAAATTTCAAGAAATTGGCTCTCCTTCTTCTCTTCCTCATTATGTAAAAGCTTGGTCAAACTTTTCAGTTCTTAACGCTCAATGCTATCAGAACTACCTATTTCGATGCAGGATACGTTTTTCTAAGGACCCCAAACAGTTCTACAGCTTCGTAAACAGTAAGCGTAGAACGTCCGCACACCCATCCTCGCTGTCCTTCCGTAATACGTCGGCAGATAATGATCAGGCAATTGCCGATCTTTTTGCCCGTTTTTTTCTGGTCAGCCGTATCCACACGGTTTACCGAGGTCGAACGGCATTTTCAGTCCTTTGCTAAATGAAAGCTCGTTGCTTCCTGATCTACGAACAGTAAAGCCGGTGTTCTCACCGGGTCCGGACGGAGTTCCCGGCTGTGTACTCAGGTACTGTGCCAAGTCTCTGTGTGGGCCGTTGCTTAAACTGTTCAACCTATCTATAACTTCTTCATGCTTTCCCACGATATGGAAGGAGTCTTTTATAATTCCTCTATATAAGCAAGATAGCAAGTCTGACGCAATAAACTATAGAGGTATATCTAAGTAATCCGCTATTCCTAGAGTGTTTGAGAAAATTTTAACTCCGCACCTGCAGCACCTATGCAGATCACTTATATCTCCATCTCAACATGGATTTTTAAGGCGGAGATCAACCACTGCAAATTTATTGGAGTTTACCTCCTTTATAATAAAAGGCTTTCAAGGTAATTCGCAGACGGATGTTGTTTACACCGATTTTAGTAAAGCGTTCGATTCTGTAAACCATTCCCTCCTAGCACAAAAGCTCGACCTTCTAGGGTTCCTGCCCAATCTCCTGAGATGGATCTCTAGCTACCTTTGTTCTAGGTCTCAAAGAGTCCTTTCAAAAACTCCCTGTTCTCTCCAGTTATGGTGACTTCGGGTGTACCTCAGGGCAGCCATTTAGGCCCCTTACTCTTTACACTCTTTATAAATGACCTTCCTTCTGTATTAACATACTCTCGAGTACTTATGTATGCGGATGATGTTAAGCTCTGTGTCCAGTATAAGGACATTTCTTTCCAATCCAGGTTGCAATCCGATCTCGATAGATTTCTTGGTGCTGTGCAAATTTATTAAGCCTTAATGCTTCAAAATGTAAATTAATGACTTTTCATCGCTCCAGCGCCTTTCTGGTTCCTTACACCCTTTGTGGTGGCTCTCTTGAGAGAATTACCCGGGTTGATGATCTTGGTGTTCTATTAGATCCCAAGTTAAAGTTTTCAGAACACATTTCCACCATGGTAAATAAGGGCATGGGCGTGCTTGGGCTTATAAAGAGGTGGTCAAAGGAATTTGACGACCCCTATATAACAAAGACTCTCTACACCTCTCTGGTGTAATCGTAGGAAAATGCTTGGTGTGATTTTTGTGCACAACTTGATCAAGGGTGACGTAGATAGCCCTGACTTGTTGAGCCGCATAAACTTCACGATTCCTATTAGAAGCACTAGGAATTACACACCCTTGTTTCTTCCGCTTTGTTGATCGAATTACTCCTTGCATGAACCATTTAGGGTCCTATGCTCGGATTATAATTCCCTCTATCATATTATATCTAACACTAACTCCCTTCCTAGTCTTAAATTGCTGATACTCTTATATCTTTCCCGTAATTAGTAATTTCTTCGGTTCTTTAGATTTAGATTAGTTCTACTTTTCCTCGAACACTAGTCTAACAACTATCTTTCATGCATGTCCGCAATCGGTTCGGTTAACGAGTCGTGCGTTAAGCGGCAGCGCCCCTCGGTCGGTTGGGCGGGAGGTGGGCTGCTTTCTTGCCTGGGATCCGCGCGTAACATCCATCGGCTGGTGTCGCTTGGGCCACTTGATGGTGCAGTCATTGCACATCAACGTCCTAAAGAAAAAGCGTACGTGTCAAAGCTTCTTAAAATCAATTCCAAGACTCGAATTCTGTGCAGCACTGTTGTTAGCCACCTTATGGACTCAAGTCAAACTTCTCATGGACAAGTTTGTGATCGAGAGTGTAAACTTTTGGTCGGAATCCCTTGAACGGGATCTGTCCACGCTGGCAACGTTTGTGGCTAATAGGTTAGCGGAAATACAGGAGTTGTCCTGTGATGTGATAAGGCGTCACGTTCATACCAAGCAAAACCCAGCCGACTTAGTATCATGGCGAACATATATTATTTATTGTTTATTTTTGTTTAAAGTTATACAATGTACAGTTAAACTGTAAGGGTAAAATTACATATCAACTAATTAAACTAAAGGGCCAATGCCAATACTCAGACCCGGTGGGGCTGATTATCGGCTCAGTAGCCGATAAGATCCCACCAACAGCCAAATTTAGGTAAGAGAAGAGCCGGTAGCCGAACAATTCCCAATTAAAGCTATTTAATTTAAATGAATTTATTGATTTTGGATTTTGAAATTGAGTACTTCGAAAAGTCTGATTGCAAACCGGATTTTTTAAGCTTCTTGTACATACGGGATTTTAAATTCATCAGATTTATTAATCTCGGGGTGAACCAGATAGGACCAGAACGATTTCTGGAGGGGGTGACTAAAGGAACATGCATGGGAAATATGGAAAAAATAGAGCTATAGAATGCATTCGTGGCAGACTCAATTTCTTGGAAATCGTCAAGGAATGACCAATTCATCTGAGATAGGTCAGTATTCAAGGAGAGAAAATCAGCCTTCTTGAAGCAATATATATTCGAAGGCTTAATAAACGACTTTATAGGGCTTGAAGATGGCTACATGAAATCAATTGAGAGTGTGGGGTGGTATAGATCTTCAGGGAATGATAGAGGTGATCCTCGACATACCAAAGTTCTCGAAGCATCGGTAGTGAAGACCAGATCAAGGGTCCTACACATGCTATTGCGTATGCCATTTACCTGGCCTAACGATGTATCGGACAGAGAATCAACGAAGTCATGCTGCATAGATGGAAACATTAAGTTTGAGTTATTGGATGGGGACCAAGTGACATTAGGGAGATCAAAGGCACCGAGGACAATAAGACGATCAGAATCACCAAGCTGAGACAAAACGGACTGGAGATGGGCAGCGTGAAGCATATAAGTTGTAAATTCAGAGGACGGAGGGATGTAAGAGCATGATATGAATAAATTAAAAGAACACAGACGAATTTTAACAACGATAATTTCAATAGTGTTGAGCTCATCGATGGAAAAGAGTTGGGAAGTTAAGCCGGAACGTACAGCAATTAGGACGCCGCCACCTCGAGAAGTAGATGGAAATCAGTATTAGGAGTTGGAAGGATTCCTACCCGAGGAGCGGGTTGCGAAGATCGAGGTCGACTATTGAAAATACGACAGATAGTGTGCTCGGGCCAGAAAGAGGGTTCCAACACAGTCTTAACAAACAGGGACAAGAATTTTGGAGGAGGAAATACTACGTGTAGTGCAACATGCTCATTGTGGACCGATGGACCAGAATTTCTGCTCAGGAATTCGGAGGTGTGGCATCGTTTACACCAGGTTGAGTTGGCCCCAAAAATGGAGCAGTCGGTAAACAAGAAAAGTATGGCAAGACATACAGTCATACAGGGTCAGTCTACTGATGTTATGAATTGATTGACTAAGGATAATGACGTAGTCAAGAGGTCATCCTATCAGCTAGACAACTGAGAGTATTCTTTCTAAGTCTAGTAAAAGAAGTCCAAAGGTACGAGTTGGGACCAGAATTTTGCAAATTGAAAGCAGAAATCCTGTCACCACGTCTTCAGCGACTCAGTCCATTCATACATACGAGCAAAGTCGAGGGAGTAATATTTAAGTTATCGCAGAAATTCCACATGATGCCAAATTTTCCCTGCTATTGTCGCAAAAATCGCAGTTCGAAACGCTATTTTGACGCATTTGCATTGAACGCACTGTCATGGAAGAGCCAAAGTTTTGGTCTCATTATTGAGGCAGCAGATATGGCTAATAAACGTTCGAGAAGCATTCCGATATAAGCCAGTCCTACTGGGACAGATTATGGGAAACCTGCCAAATGATAGAGTGCGAATAGCTCGCCCATTTGTAATTTTTGGGATAGATTTCTGCGGTTCACTTAATATGACCCTAGAGATCCGCAGCAGGTCCCCTATTAAGACATATGCTACGTATTCCTTTGTTTTGTGTCAAAGGCTGTTCACCTGAAGCTTTTTCCATATTTGTCAACTGATAGCTTTTTATCTGTTTTCAAAAGGTTCGGCGGGAGGAGAGGCCTTCCAGAGAAGGTGTACAGTGACAACGCCACTTCGTGGGAGCGAGCAAGGTGCTGGACGAGCTCCATCAAGCATTACGGAGGGACCAGACCCGGCTCAAGGAGAACGCAGCACGCCAAGGCAACCTGTGGTGTTTTGTGCCACTGAGAGCACCGCACTTCAGCGGGTTGTGGAAGACGGCCGTCAAGTCCACCCAAAGTTTGATATTGTCGCATGAAATGTATGTATTGTACTCGTACCTGCTCATTCTGTTCCAATCGCCGGTCCACCGACTTGAAACGATTGAGAGCTCCTTGTAGAGTACTTATCTCTAATTTCAGTATTTGCAGTGTTGAATGGAAAGGCCACGATATTATTTCCTTTTTCATCTTGAATGTGTGCGGTGAGAGAGTGTTTCTCGACCTGGTCATCTTCGGGTTCAAGTTTGGTCGTGCAGTCGACGGTCTCCAGCTCCCAAAACTTCTGGAAAGCAGCATTTATTCAATGTGGTTGTTAATGCAATTAATTTGCTTGTTTGGGATATGATGATCGATGTAATAACCCATTCGAAAATGGGGTATCGCCAATGATATATCGATAAGATTGCCAGTGCTGTTATACATCTTCCTTCCTGTAAATGGAGACCATACGTGTTCGCTACCAAATAGTATGTCAATTCGTGCGTTTATGCAAAAGTGTGCATCAGCCAGTTGAAGATTTTTAATACTTTAAGTGCCGATGCATTAATATTTTGCCTTCCCAATAATTCTGTCAAGTATATGGACGTATATAGTGAAATGATACTCAGAAATCCGTGACTAAATGTGAAATATACTGAATCCCTTTGTGGTGCCAGCTTTTACTGAAGATATTTCCGAAACCAGAATTGGTGATTGTGATTGTGCAAATCCAAGAGCGTGTACGCAAGAATCCAAGACATACGATAGTTCTCAGCCAGTATCCAATAAGAGGCGACATGTAATGTAGTCCCCATTTGCGTTTTTGACATAAACCATGGCCGTGGGTAACGTGCTTCTGTTTAATCCTTTTGCTTAAGAAGATTTTGTAGTGCCCTGCGCACATACATTAGATGGTGTACCCTCTGCTTGGGCAATGTGACTTGAAGTCACCGCAGTAATATATCAATAGATCAAGATCCCCTTCGGTTTTTTCTAAGGTTCCGATGGTACCCGTTGTAGTATCCTGTACACGAACTAGTGAGTGGTGATGACCTTTGCACTGTTTACATGTGTATTTTGATTTACCCTTGTTGCTCAAATGACCAGGTTTCAATTAGTTGTAGCATAGATGGTTCTCTTTTATAAAAGATCGCCTTTTTCTGATAGATTTGGATGTTTAAAGAATGTTTTTTTTTTTCATGGTGTAGTTTTTTTTTTAAAGAATTTTTAAAAAATTTGGTATTTTTAGTCATAGGTAGTGCTTCTATTTGTCACATAACTTAAGTTTCCTACAGCTGGTTGTATTAAACTTTGCAGTTAGAAAAGCTGACAAATGCAGATATAAATCAGACTCAGACACTTTGTAGCTGCAACTTAACGTCTGGAAGATATTAAGCTTCCACATTGAAATTTCATTATTTTTTTTGAAAGCTCAGGAAGTTAAAAAAAAAATATTTGAATGCCTTGATTTTTGGTTTTAGATAGACACATTAATTAGGCGTCGTTTAAGGTATCGCTTATAAAAATATAAAAATAAACGGCTAAGTTATAACCGTTTGACCAAAACTTCATATGCCGTTTGGCACTATCCAAAATGCCATTTGACCGTTAAAAACTGTTACATACACAGATTTTTGGTATTTTTGTAGGAAAAAAAAAACAGTTATACGTTGGCTAACGGAATTTATCTGCGAAATTCGGCATATTTTCATGGTCAAACGGTTATAACTTAGCCGTTTATTTGTATATTTTTATAAGCGATACCGACATATAGCAGAATTTTTCAGCTTTTTTTAACTGCAAAGTTCAATACAACCAGTTGTAGGAAACTTAACTTAGGTGATAAATAGAAGCACTACCTATGACAAAAAATACCAAATTTTTTACAAATTCTTTAAAAAAAACTACACCATGAAAAAAAAACCATAATTTTTTTAAAAATTTTAAACATCCAAATCTATCAAAAAAGTCATTTTTGGCGACAGCGAAAAAAAAAATTTTGAATTTTGTCGCGTAGTGTAATGAATCTTCTGTGCGTTTGTCAAATGCTGCTTGCTATGAATTTTACTTTCTGTGTAGTGGCCAGCGAATCGTTTGATTTCGATTTTAGGTAATTAGCTTTGCTAGTGTGTCCGTACCAGCTGCAGAATTCGTATTCGTCGCGCTTCTAATAGCTCTAGTAACTGAACTCGCCGTCCCCACCAGAACGCAGAGTCATGTTCGCTGCGTTCTGGTTTGCAGCCAACTGCTGAAATATCTGTTGTTGTTATTGTTGTTGCAGACTAAGTACTGCGTAGTTGTGTAGATGAAGCCCATGGCTGCCATCCCCGTTGATCGTTGTAGCTGTAGTTGTAGTTGGTTGTATAGCCCCCTTTTTCTCCAAAAGATTGCATGTGCCCTTAGATACTCCTCCTCGTAGAGTACATTGTCTTCCTCTAAATCTAAATACCCATTCACATGGTCGAGAAGGTCTATTCGAGCAGCTCTATCTGCCATTGTATTTAGCTCCTCCAGTTCAGGCCAAGCCAGTGGGCGTGTGATACCGGCCTTAAGTCTGTCATGACTTTTACCAATACCCTTAATTGTTCCATTGTAAACAATTACTAATGAGCACCAAAGCACATGAGCACAAAAAAAATTTAACGAGAATCCGACTCAAAGGACCAAACAATGGTCTGTGTTCAGGGCAGCCGCTAACTTCCGCAGCGCACTGTGGAGAGCGCTCTGGAGAGCGCATCGCGCCCGACTCACTCCCGTACGCTCTTGCACACGGCACTCAGGAGAGCCGCCCAGAGCTCGGGCGGCCACTAGCTTGAGCGGGGTTTTTCAGTTCTGGCTCCCACCCCCGCTACGATCGTTCGACGTCTTTCGGACTACATATATACGATGCCTACATATATACATACATATACATAAACATTAGTGAACATACATATAACCGAAATAAACTTAAGAAAACGAAGTGGAATTCCTGAACGCGCTGGTTTCATTTGCCTGGCTTGGGATTGGGAATACCTGGTGATCCGCCCCCTACAAACATTGGTCCTTCGAGCCGGATCTTCACCAACAAGGAGAAGCGCACCCCAGCAAGCATAGGCGGATCACTCTATCAGGGGAACCAAGATAAGTACCACGTACAAAACACCAGTGAAGTGCCGTGATCTTGTGTTTTTCCGTCCAATTCCAAACGGCATATTCTTGTCCGCATTTGTTGATATCCGCATACATATATATTGGCTGCATATTCTTGAGTCTATATATATATATATATGTATATGTACTAATCCGCACTTAAGCGTACCTACGTCCATACATATATATTTGACTGCATATTCTTGCCCGCATTTATCCATATCCGCACACACACGTATATACATACATATTGACTGCATATTCTTGCGTTTACATATGTACATATATGTACTAATCCGCAATTAAATGCACCTACATCCATATAGTATATCACAACTGCATATCCTTGCACATATCTATATATCCCAACCGCATATCCTTGCGCATCATATAGATATATAGATTTTTATCCGAAATATATACACATAAAACTGCATATTCTTGCCCATACATATTTCCACCTACAATATAAACCATCTATCCGAATCTTCACTTATTTTTTCCATATCCGCATACATATATTTATTAGCTGCATATTCTTGCGTCTGTATATCCACACCTCCCCGCACCTATGTACATCCATACATACAAGCAGCAATAGCGGAGCCTGCTTTTGCTCGTTTTCGCGTTCGCCTCTCCACCGTAGCGCGCGTTGTTTTTGTTGGGAGAGCAGATTATCGGCGCCGCTCTTGCGCATAACGGAGCGCCAAACGACTCGCTACCCTGTATTTTTAGGGTGTATCGTTTTCGGTGGTGGCTTGTCCAGTGACGCGCTACCCTACTTTCGGCGGGTATATTGTTTTTGGGTGTCACTTGCCACCGACTCCCAATATTAGCGCCCGTTCGCCATAGTATACCCAAGCGCTTCCGACTTGCCAACAAGTCAATACCAAAGAATTTTTGGGTCCATTTTCCGTGTCCATCCACCCGACACTTCCGCTTCCGTTTCGTTGTTCTCAGCGGGTGAGGTCAGAACATGCCCACTGGTGACGAGGACAGCAAAAAACTTTTGCCAGGGACCGCTACAGGTAGTAGGACACCACGCAGTGGTTCCGCCCCAGGCACACCTACCTCAGTGACTAAACCGATAAAGTTACCCGCTACGCCTAAGCCGAGTACGAGTTCCGCGACAAAGAGCAAATCGGTCCTGTTCCCTTCGCCAGTCACGCTAAAGGTACCAGCTCTTCCACCTACCAGCCCCATCAGCTCTCGACACACTTCTCCAATGGCCCAAACAGCATTCATCTCCGCACGTGCGAAATTGGTGGCAGCCATCGGCAGGCTGACCAGTTTGAAAGACCGTTTTACCGCTTCCGGTACCAGCACGCCATCCCCCGCTATCGCTCAGGTCCGTAGAGACCGCTTACAGAGCATGTGGGCAAAGGTCGATTCTTAATTCGAGGCCTGTTCAATGGCGTCGGTTGACGAGGATCCTGGCACCCAACTAGAGATCCAAGCCATGTACGACTCGTGCTATGACGATTATGAACGGTGCCTAGACGACCTTACGGTCCAATCGGCCAGCCCAGTAGTCCGTCCTCCTGCACAGCCGGACTTCAATGGCGGCTGTCGACTGCCACCCTGTGACATCGAAGTTTTCACAGGGGATTACGTTCGCTGGCCCACTTTTCGGGACCTCTTCACAGCCATTTATATTAACAATCCTAGACTCTCACCCGTAGAAAAGCTGTACTACCTCGCCACTAAAACCAGTGGCGATCCGAAGGCCATCGTTGAGAAGTCCCCGCTGACCAACGATGGCTTCGAGACGGCATGGGATTCCCTTCGTGACCGATATGAGAACCGACGGCTCCTGGTGACTAACCAGATTCATCTTCTCCTCTCTTTGCCTCATATCGGGTCCGATTCAAGTCGTGCTCTGAAAGAACTGCAAAGTACGATCCAGGGAGTTCTTACCGCACTCGCCCACTCCAAGGTCTCCACTGACAATTGGGATAGCTTGCTCGTGACCATTTGCGCTTCAAGATTGCCGAGATTAACCCGCGCGTTGTGGGAAGAGTCCATAACCGACAAGAAGGAAATGCCGTCATGGAAAGAGATGGACTCCTTCCTCAGTCAGCGGTATCTGACGCTAGAGGCGATCGAGAGCCACCCTTCCAATCCACATAGTTCGAAAGGCGATGCGAATCCGCCACCTTCTAAAAGTAATCCGTTCCGGTCCCAAGGGAGTCCTGTTCCTAGGAGGGTTCACTCGTTCGAGACAACAGTGAATCCGCAGAGGAGGACATGTGATCTCTGCTCCACAGAGAATCATCCAATCCGTGATTGTCCTCGCTTCCTCCACATGACCGTTGATGCTCGTTCCAGCTACATTAAACAGAAACAGCTATGCCTGAACTGCTTCGCACGAGGACATCAGATCCGAGAATGCCAAAGCGCCCACAACTGCGTCACTTGTGGGGAACGGCACCACACGCTGCTGCACCGTGGCAGTCCAAGTTCCAACGAGCCGACTTCCACATTCGTACAACATCCGAGTTCTTCCGAATCCTTGTCCAACGTTCAGGCTTATTTCGCTTCCAGTACAAGTGCAGTCCTCCTGAGCACGGCTATGATTAATATTTGCCATCGGGGGGCCAATTTTCGCGCCCGCGCTTTGATCGACTCTGGCTCCGAGGCCACGTTCATTACGGAACGTCTAGTCAGCATGATCAAACTACCATTCCAACCTATCCAGGCACAGGTCTCCGGCATTAATCATACTGTATCCGCTCCGTCAAAAAAGCTTTGCAATTTTTCCATCCGCTCTCCGACTATGTCGGGGTTACAAATAAACGTTACAGCTTACGTTATTCCGGAGGTGGCAGCGAATATTCCCTCGCATCCGATCTCCCAAAATATGCTGAGAGATCTGCCTAGCCTTCCGTGGGCGGATCCTAAATTTTTCGAGAGCTCACCAATCGATGTCCTGATCGGAGCTGACCTTCTACCATCCGTACTGTCAAGCGGCTTACAGACGAACATATGTGGCTCTCTCCTCGGGCAAGAAACAGTTTTCGGTTGGGTGCTCTCTGGGCCAGTGTCTAATACGGCCGTTCAGAGAGCCCCCCAGGTTGTGTCCTTTTCGAGTCAGGTGTCTAGAGTACCTATCCAAAGGGTAAGAGATGCGGGCTCTCGAGGCGACAAAAGCAATCCTCTACCGGCCTTCTCCGCAGAATTGCTAGGACGCTCTCCAACGGTTGACCGACGGGATGACATCCGTAATAATCACTGTTTTGGCGATCACAACTCCGTGCCGAGTTCAAGCCCAAACCTCAACTCAGTTACATGTAACCACGTGACAATGTCCATTGCCCAAGGTGGGCCTTTAACCCGTTACAACTCTCGTATTAATGCTTCGTCGACACCTTCATCTCATCCTAGATTTCCGCATCCAGCCTTGGGCCCACAGTCCCGCGCCGACCGTATCATTGAGAGCCGACGCGCTTGCGGTCTGAACTCCTACCGATGCCGAGTCTGCCCAGGAGTCCATCCGCTACGGACCTGCCACCACTTTCTACGGTTGAGCCCTGTGAAGAGGCTCCGAGCTATACTTACAAATAAGTACTGCACAAACTGCCTGGCTCATCAGCATTCCGGCGGTGATTGTCGCAGTGGCGGGCTGTGCAGGGAGTGTGGCAAGAATCACCACACGCTACTTCACATACCCGCGTCTCGTCGTTCAGCCCGCTCAGCCTCAGCATCTTCGTCGCCATCTCCTG
The DNA here is from genome assembly GCA_037356375.1 of Drosophila affinis. NCBI lineage: Eukaryota > Metazoa > Arthropoda > Insecta > Diptera > Drosophilidae > Drosophila > Drosophila affinis. The sequence continues at coordinate 24,486,772 of JAZHFB010000003.1, forward strand.
CGTCCCGAGCTGAACGCCGCCCTCGTACTCCCGCCGGCCAGCCTTTCGGAGGAAATGCAGCAGGGTCACCGTGGGTTTCAGCATCCCAGCATCCAGGGATAGCGCCGCCATCCGTAGACCCTCTTTTATTAAACAAAACCCTCAATTATACTTTGCAATCCTGCAAGGGGGGGGAGGATGTTCAGGGCAGCCGCTAACTTCCGCAGCGCACTGTGGAGAGCGCTCTGGAGAGCGCATCGCGCCCGACTCACTCACGTACGCTCTTGCACACGGCACTCAGGAGAGCCGCCCAGAGCTCGGGCGGCCACTAGCTTGAGCGGGGTTTTTCAGTTCTGGCTCCCACCCCCGCTACGATCGTTCGACGTCTTTCGGACTACATATATACGATGCCTACATATATACATACATATACATAAACATTAGTGAACATACATATAACCGAAATAAACTTAAGAAAACGAAGTGGAATTCCTGAACGCGCTGGTTTCATTTGCCTGGCTTGGGATTGGGAATACCTGGTGATCCGCCCCCTACAAACAGTCTGGAATAATACACTTGATTCGATTTTAGAACTGTATATTTGGACTGTATATTTATACCCGGTACTTTTAGTTAAGTCTATATATATATTAAGTATAGGGGTATATTAGATTTGTGGGGATAACGGTTGTGTGTAACGCACAGAAGGAAGCGTTTCCGACCCCATAAAGTATATATATTCTTGATCAGCATCAATAGCCGAGTTGATATAGCCATGTCTGTCTGTCCGTCCGTCCGTCCGTCCGTCTGTCCGTCTTCATTTGTGCCTATATCTCAGAGACTATTAAAGCTAGAGCAACCAAATTTTGCATCCAGTCTGCTTTGTGATCACACTACTCCAAATGTGTTGAAAAATTTCGCCCCGCCCCTTTCCGCCCACACAAAGGACGAAAGTCTGTGGCATACACAATTTTGAAGATAAAAGAAAACTAAATACGCAGAATCATAGAGAAAAACCATTTCTATCAGAGTGTTGAATCTGGATCAGATCGGATTATTATTATAGCTACAATGAAGAAACCCATTTCGAAAGTCATCATTCCCTCTCGCTCTCTCTCACACGCGACCCCATCCGCTTTGCCCATTCGTATTTTGTGTCGCCTAGTTCTCAGAGACTATAAGAGCTAGAGCAACCAAACTTTCTATCCAAGCTCCTGTGATACCGAACCAGCACGAGTTTGTTTTAAAATTTTGCCACGCCCCTTTCCGCCCCCACAAAGGACAAAAATCTGTGGAAGATAATGAAAGATAAATGAAAACCAAAAACGTAGAATCATGGGAAATTACCATATCTACCAGATTGCCGACTATGGATCAGGTCGGATCAATATTATGGCCAAAAGAAACAAATTAAGTTTCAGTGGCTACGCAACGCCTGCCAAGCGCTGACTCATGCCCTCTCTCTCTCTGTCCTAAACACTTGTACGTCCCAAATATGTAGTTATATATGTCATGTAGAAATGTAGGCGCAGATATACAAAGCATATGTAAACAAAAATGGAAACATGTATAAAAATTCCAAAAAATGCATTTTTTTAATTTAAATATTATTTTCGTCCCTTTTGAGAACATATAATAAATTTCATAAATCGTAGGCTCATAAATGTATGTATGTATACACTGACTGAGTACCGGGTATAAGGTAGAGCCGCGGCCTTTGCCGCGGCTCACAACGTTCCCTCTCGTTTTGTTCTTGTTCGGTTCACCTTCTTTTTGGTACGGAAAATTACCTTCGCAGCGGCAACGAACGAACATGTCTCTTCCCTTTGCTTCACTCGCTTCTCCGCTTAGTGATAGACTTAACTAAAAATAATAAACACCGTCTGGTTCCGTAACATCCATAATACTACATCTATTCGAATTTAAAATAAATTAAGCAACTTATATGAATAGTAAAATAGTTATTTCGGAAAAGGCGGATCGGACTATATACTGTAGTCAGTCGGAAAAAAGAAAACTCTTTGGGACATGAACTTAATCTTAAGAAACACCGTCATTTGCCGAGAGCTGCATGGCTGGGGGGTGCTTGGTCGCTAGTACCTTCTTGACTCTGAAGACAAAACAACGTATAGCTTAAACTAGACTTCTCTTCCTCATTTTGCCTAGAACTGTTTTCGCAAACGTTAAAATTGAGGGATAGATTTATCCCTTCGGATCTTTTGCAGTAGTACCGAGCTTTTTTGTGGCAGGCCAAGTGGATTAACCGTTTCCTGGCTATTATTTTCTTCTATTATTGCCCACTCCTTAGGCAAACCGAAGAATGCCGATCAGTTATGGACAACGCCAAGTTATGCGTCGCAAACCAGCACGCGATGTAAACATCATGTTAGTGATTCCAAAGCGCATTAAGGCACACCAAGTGCAATCCCCAAAACAGCGAACTTTTGGCAATAAGAGGAGCGTCGCCGGGGGAACAATCAACATCGGAAAGGCAATGTGTCCACCTTAACCCACATTTCTAGGCGGTCCTTGCGCAATGGGTAGATTGTTCTCCTTGGATCGTACATAAGCCTACGTAACTATTCTTCTCTACGGAGCGTACTTAAAACTTCGCAACGATGCTACTAGTATCGAATTTAGTCCAGCTACCTGACTTTGAAAACCTACGTGCGTTCGCTTAACGGGCCAAGATCGTGAAGTCCACTTATGGAGTTACACACCCAGGCGTCCCGAAGATGGAAGGTGATAGGCCCAAAAGAGCCAGAGAGCTAAGATATCTCGCAAGAAGACAAAGGGGAAGAAGGTCAATAAAAAGCAGCTTATAGAGACTGTCAAACTTATGATCGGGTGGAGAAGATGCAGGATCGTAGAGCGATCAGGAGAGAGGATGCTACAAAAGGCAAAAGTTTGGGCACATCGCAGCCAAATGCAAGAGCGACGTCAATCGCAGCAACTGTTGCCTTAAGTGTGGCAAGCGGGCCCAGAAAGTAGCGCAGTGCACCAACGAACCTAGATGCTTCTGTTGAAATGTATCAAACAGTATGCAGACGACGCTATCGTAAAAGTGTATGGGCGTAAAGAAAAACGAACGCTCAGTAAACTATGTGTATGCGTATGTAACGCGGAGATCGGCAAAAAGTGTGCATGTGTAGTAGGGGACAACTCAGAAAAATAAAAGTGACAAACCGACATAATAGGTGGTTTAAAAAGTTTTTATAAAATAAATGAAAAAATTAATTTAAAAAACAAAAAGTAAAACGATTATTTATTATTTTATTCGAACATAAAGATAGATAGCTTTGGTCAATCATAAAGACAGAGTTGAGACAAAAAGAATATTGCCAAAAATGCAAAAAGTTGAAGACATGCTTAGTCATCTGAAAAATTTTGTTGATATTCTTAACAAAATACGTGAAAAAGACATGAAAACAATGGATGATCTCGTGACAACTTTGTTGTTGTAAGGTGTTCCCGAACGAACATTAAATTAAATTACCTGAGCCAGAAACATTAAAAACAAATATAATATAATAAACGAAAAAATGTTCAAACACTACAAATGGAATGTATACTAGGAAATATGTACATAAATATCAAAATGAAAAACTCAAATGCTTCAATTGTCGAAAAATCGGTCGAAAGAAGGGAGGATATAGAATAAGCGACACCTCAAACGACCCGTGCGAAGCATTGCCTCACGGCCGTACCACACGGATCGGGCTCGCACTGCCACAATTCCAGCCTTAAGTTATTAGCTAATTGTAAATATACTAAATGAACAGAATTGAAAAAAAAAACATATCTAAACATACACATATATTACGTACCTATATCCATATACATATACACAACACCATATTCTTGCACATAGCTATCCGAACATACACATATTTTGTACATATCTGACATATGCAAGCTTCTTATTGTCCCTGTTATTATATTGTCGTTTTTATATATCGCATGTCTCTCCACCGTTGCTCGCGTTGTATTTGTTGGGAGAGAATATTATCGGTGCCGCTCTTGCGCATAATGAAGCGCCAAGTGACGCCCTACCCTGTCTCTGGAGGTTATATCGTGTTCGGTTGTAGCATGTCAAGTGATGCGACACCATATATTCGGAGGGTATATTGTTTTTTGGTGTCACTTGTCACCGACATCCCATATTATTGTCCGATCTCCACAATATACCCAAGCGCTTCCGACTTGCCCGCAAATCTATTATTGCCGAGTGCGACAAATACCACGGGGCTGTTGTAGACTAGACAAGTTAAGTCCCCAGGTACTCCCACACCCAGTAAAAGTTCCGCTGCAAAGGGCAAATCGGTCTTATTCTCTTCCGCGATCTCTTAACGTCAATCTACATACAAAATCCTAGGATGTCCCCAGTGGAGAAGCTCTACCACCTAACTAGTCGTAGTCTAGAGGCCATCGTCAATTAGTTTCCGCTTACCAAATATGGTTTCGAGGTGGCTTGTAGTTGCGTCCGGGACTGGTATGAGGACAATAGGCTTTTGGTGACAAATCAGTTCAACCTTCTCCTCTCGTTTTCCTCTGTCAGTTCCCAGTCGATTTGTACTCTGAAGGTGCTTTAAGCGACGATCCACGGTGTTCTAGCTGCGTACTCCACCGAAAACTGGGACAGTTTGATGAAAGGGGAACTCCTGGAAGGTATGCACCATTTACAAAAAGAGGTTGCAAATCTAAAGAGAGAGACCTTCCGACGGAGCGCAATTCATTTTTGCGACCGTTCACGCATACAGAGATAGACTACGCGGGCCCGCTCGAAATACGAAATTTCACAGGGAGAGTGTCTCATCATTAAGGTGTATGTGTGCGTGTTCGCGTATTTTTCCAAAAAAGCGATCAATTTGGAGGCCACTTCCGACATCACAACCGAGAAATATTTCACGGCTTCGCTTGGTTCGTCGCAAGACACGAGTGTCCACAGCGTATCTATTCAGACAATGGGAAAACATTCGTTAGTGCGGCTACAATGCTTTCTCGTGATAAATTTAGCTTGGCCGCTTATAAATCGATTTTTACAAACGATATTATTAATGTGTCTATCTAAAACTAAAAATGTTAGACATAAAACTTTTTTTTTCGACTTTTCCTGAGTTTTTAAAATCAAAATTTTAGAAAAAAAAATACCAAAAAATATTATGAAATTTGAGTTTGAAATCTTAGTATCTTCCAGACATGAAGCTGCAGCTACTAAGAGTCTGGGTCAGATTTATAGCTGCATTTGTCACTTTTTTAGAACTGCAAAGCTCAATACAACCAATTAAAATAAACTTAAGTTATGTGAAAAATAGAAGCTCTCTGAAGAAAGATACAAAATTTTTGAAAATTCTGGCGATGATTACACTAGTCTACACGACTTTTCCGCTGTCGCCAAAAATGACTTTTCCTGATTTATTTGGATGTTTAAACATTTTTAAAGAATGTTTTTTTTTCAAGGTTTAGTTTTTTTATTAGAATTTTTAAAAAATGTGGTATTTTTTTCATAGGTAGTGCTTCTTTTTGTCACATAACTTAAGTTTCCTACAACTGGTTTTATTCAACTTTGCAATTAAAAAAAAGCTGACAAATGCAGCTATAGATCCGACTCAGACACTTTGTAGCTGCAACTTAACGTCTGGAATATATTATGGTTTCAAATTGAAATTTCGTAATTTTTTTCGGTATTTTTTCCCGAAGTTTTGACTTTGAAAGCTCAGGAAAAGTTGAAAAAAAAATATTTAAATGCCTTGATTTTTGGTTTTGGACAGACACATTAATAAGGCGTCGTTTAAGGTATCGTTTATAAGAACGTGGACGTTCTGACTGCCCGCTAGGTTCTCAAAAGTCTTGTTAACAACAGCAAATTCTTCTTCCACTAGAACCCCGTAGTGCCGTCCAACAATAACATGAATGTTCCTTGATCCGCTACCAGCTCAATACTAATGCTCTTCGACTCTTTTATTCCACTCTAGTTTTTTTTGTCGCATCCAGACTTGGTTCCACGATCCACCGCCGACCGAATCATGGAGAGCCGACACGCCGGCAGTGTGAACTCCTACCGGTGCCGAGTCTGCCCCGCTTCGGTTCTGCCACTACTCCCTCCGGTTGAACCCTGTGAAGAGGCTCCGAGTAGTACTTTGTAAGTACTGTGCGAACTGCCTAGTTCATCAGGATTCCGGCGAGGATTGCCGCAGTGGCGAGCTGTGCAGGGTATGTGGCAAGAATCGCCACACGCTAATTCACATACCCGAGGTTGTCCAACCCGCTTAGCCTCAGCATCTTCGTCGCCATCTTCAGAATCCTGTGGTAAACGCCGGCCTCTGCGCCTCGCCAGCCGGACTGTCGGAGGAACTGCAGCACCGTCGTCTTCGGTTTCAGCATTCCGAGCTGAGTCACCGAAGTATGTGTTTCTGGGGCGGCAGAACTGCGTAGTCTCTTATTACTTGGAGAAGGCAACTACAAAAGTTTCTTGCTGTCCTTGTAACCAGAGGGCATAATTATACCTCACACGCTGAGGAAAAAAAGAAACGTTCGCGGTAGCGTCGGGTGGATGGACGTAGAGAACGGATACAATAACCCCTTGGTATTTGTCGCACTCGGTGATTATGGGTAAGTTGGAGGCGCTTGGATATATTTTGGAGATCAGACAAAAATACTGGATATAATAGCGACAGTCACAAAAACAGGTAAGGAAAAGAGAAGATGCTGAAGGGAAATCCCTCGCTCCCATCAGAAATCTACAAAGGAAAAATAGGCTGAAGGGTACTTGTAAATGGTAAAATTGTAAAATTAAGTTTAACCATTTCTGCCCGATTAGATGCATAGCCCGTAAAGCTATGCAAGACCATAAGTAGGAGAAACTGTAAAGAACAAAATAATATCTCTTCACATGAGAAATTACAAAACAGTAATTTTAAACAATAAAAAATTTTTTTTTGTGTATACGCTGTTTACCCTTGTTGACCCTTGAAAATACGGAGGTACTAGGGTATAAATTACAGGGGGAGGCTTACAGGCTTGTCATGACAGATCGGACCTTATGAGCTATAAAAAGGATAGTAACGATAGTGACGATAACTTAAATTCCCTTCTAGGGGGCCTCCAGCCAGACAGACGGCCACCACAGAAAAAATCAGACAACATGAATCTGGAACAGTTCGGGCAGACATTAGAGGTCGCATTGGCAATTCAGGCTGCAACATTTCAGGCCAAAAAGTCGGCAAATGGGAACGGAGCATTCCCAAGCAACCGAGTCTGCAGCACTTCAACGCGCTGTTCACTCTGTGCCTAAAGCAGAAGTATTCAAGAAATTACAATTTTTCAGACACAAGGCCGGTGGGCGTAGTACAGAGGAGGCTGGCGACCATGCGGCAGGGAAACCTGCCTACGATGCCAACGCACTACGATGAGATTAAGAAACAGTTTTCCCCTCATCACAAATAAGAACATAATGGTCTACACTACAGACGCAGCAAGTGTGCTGAACTGGAAGGCCAGAAAAGACGCCTAGGAGGTTTTCAACTTAGGTTTGAGAAGGCCCCTGAAGGCGGCCGTCTTACCGGCAAGGCCAAAGAATTTGCCGACTGCTCTGGCCGTCGCCTGGTTGGCAGAATCCAGCGAAGACAACAACAGTTTAATGGCATGCAAAATAGGCCCCAGGAGCTCCCAGGACCCCACTTCAGGGTACACCCAACGCCCAACAGGGCAAAACTTATCAACAGCCGGAAAGGCGTAGAGTACATTGCTACCGCTAACAACCGATCACAGACGGCATACAACAAGGCAGCTACCGAGGCAGTCGTCGAAATGGAAGCCGACGCCGAAATCGACTACGAGAGCGATTCGGTAAATTCTTTAGGGGGCGGTCCCTGCTGCCATTCATATGACGAAAAGTAGCGGAGGTCACTGTTAAACTTCTCATCGACACGGGCTTATCAAAAAACTATATCAAACACTCAATCAACGGGTCGAACAAAATCACAGAAAAATGCCCTTTGTCGATTTTCCCTAAAGAGCGGAACACTCATATTCGGTAACACAACCGATATGATCAAATTAACCAGGAGCACAGACGTCAACCATACTAACGGTATTAACGTTGACGCACCACCAGCCATAAAAGCAAGTTTCATGTAAATTCTGGAGAAAATAAATACGGCGTTTTCCGACCCTAAGGGAAAGATTTCGCTGCGATTCGCACAACCACTTACCGACATCCTAAAAGAAAAAATTGTTCTATTAGCAAGTATAAGTCTAAGAAAATCCCCATGTCGTTCAACGAAGTGCAAAGACACGCCTTCCAAAAACTAAGGGCTATTCTGGCATCAGAAAATGTAATGCTGAAATATCCAGACTACAAAAAGTCTTTCGACCTGACAAGCGTCGTGTCTGCCTATGGCATTGGGGCAGTCCTTTCACAAGGAGAACGCCCAATAACAATGATCTCTAGGACCTTAAAAAACAATGAGCAAAACTACGCTACTAACGAGCTTGTGGCAATTTTGTGGGCCTTGGGAAAGCAGCGCCGAGTTCACTGACCACCAGCCAATTACATTTGATTTCTAAAGGAGGGCACGCATCGATGAGATCGGTGCCAAACTCTTATACAAGCCAGGACAGACAGACAAGCCAGTCGCGACAGAATAGTGCGCCCTTGCGGAAACCAAACCATCAAATCCGTAGTAAACCCTCAGGTCGTAAACGCGATCCATTGCGAGCTTCCAATTTTAGCCTGCATGAGCTAGTAAAATCCTTTGCTTCGACTGCGTTCTGACATTGCCCAAATTTTGTCGCCGACATTTTCGAATAAAATGAGAGAAAAGAAATTGTTACCATTGAACACTATCGGGACAACAGGGCCACACAGGTTAACATCAAACAAATCATGACAGACTATTACTTCAGACTATGCTTCATATAGATAATTCTCGACAGAGAAGTAGTATTTCCTAGCATGTGTGCACCAATTCTCGAAATTTGCCATTGTGCAGCCGATAGCGTCCCACACTATACCAGATATCAAAACTCCACTTTTACAGCTCTTAAATATCTTTTCTAATACCAGACAAATTAATTGCGACAATGCACCGTCGCTGAGTTCCGAAACCATCACATCAATCCTGCGAAATAACTTCGGGGTACTCATTTCTAACGCTCCGCTCCTCCACAGTACTTCAAACGGAAAAGTAGAAAGAGTCCATAGAATTCTCGTAGAAATTTCAATATGGCTCAAAATGGCTAATGGAGTCATTGATACAGTCGAACTTTTCCTTCAAGCAACAGCGCCGTACGATAGATCGGAGCACTCGCTCCCCAACAAAAGACCCATTGACGTTGTTGTAGCAAATATGCCCACAGAAAATCAAAACAAAGTACAAAAGGCAAAGATCGTTCAAAACAATCTTGTCAACTCTTTATTTGTGGAGAAAACTGTAGAGGCGGACTGGGGAAAACAGTCCTAATCAGAGCAAATGGTGGTCCATAAAGACAACCTTAGGTAATTACAACGACTAGGTTAAGGAAGATACTTTGGTGGCTATTTTTTAGTTTTTTTTTATTCATATTTTTTGCGTATTTTTATCCGCAGGATTTTTGGGGTACTTCATCTCCTCACAGTAGTGTGAGGGCGCATCACCGATTACTCCCACCAGAGCTAGAAACCTATTACGCACGAGACGGTTCTGGTTTGGGACTACGTCAAGCACACAGAAAACTTCACCGAATACAGTCGCATTGCTGATGAGACCGCGAATATGTCAGATCTTTATCCAAGATCCCACATGAGACAGTTACTAGAGGCCGACTGCAATCACATTAAAGACATGTTGTCCGATACCGGTTAAGGTCGTTGCCGAGACGCCAGATGCGTCCGATTTAGAAAACATTACTTTCACCGAGGCACAGCCACTGAACCAAAGTTCAGAGCCAGATAATTTCCCTTACTAGCACTGTTAATAAGATCCTCAGAAAGAGCGAATAGTTTCGAAACCTTACTAGCTAGAAATATAATTTTTATAACAGAAAGACCTCGTGTTAACATAGTAAGCCCAATTTAGACCATGCTGACATAAAATCCAATTCATAGGGGTTACTATATTAAGTCTTCTGGAAGTACCTAGAATAAAAACATTCCAATTAGATTTTTTTATAATTGAATATCCTAGAGTAAGCTTAGCATGTAAAAAGGTCACGATATACCCGGTTGAGCACAACGGAACGGTACTACTATAACCAGAAAACACCGTGGCTGAGTACGACAACCAAGTATGGTCGCTCACAGGCTGCACCTCCACAACTATGACCACATTCTGCAGGAAGGAAATGAAAGTTTCCTGCGCGCAGGGATTACATTAGCGGTGCCGCTCATTGCCTTTCTTAACCAAGAAGCCCACCACCCTCCATGACGACGGAACAACAGACCAGCCACGATCAGCTGTGACACAAACACGTTGGTCACAACCGCCGGAACGCAGCTGGTCACTTTCAATGACATCGCAACCAGCGACTTCCGGGCATAGCATCGGTGACCGCCCTAAACATCACGGGCAACCAGACGATTGTCATTACTGCAGCAGCTCAGTGAAGAGATTCTGAGCTACATCAATGAGGTCGAGCAGGCCACCATGGGTCGGCTCAATCCAGTCCTTGGTTTTGGGCTCGGCGTGGTTCTATGCGGCGCTATTGTCGGCGTCGTGTTCCTTAGACCACACTTTAGAAGGAAGAGAAACGAGAGCCAGATCAACGCAATAATCAAGAGCTTGCGAGCGACGAGGACGACCGCTCTTTGAAAGGGGGGGTAGTTAACACTCCCTACCAACTGCAGGGTATCAGCAGAATTCCAAAACGGAAGAATGATGATCCCGCACTCGAGTGGTGGGGGGGCATCGACCACATTGTCGCACGAGCCTCTGCTAGGGAGCCATTGACCTGCACTCGATTGGTTGGGGGCATCATATTTCGTTATTAGTTAAACATCCGCTGAGGAGCTGATGGTCGGCACGAGGCGGTGGCGCAGAACGTCGGCCCGCTGCTTGAGCAGCGCTGCCGCAAAGGTGGGCAGCGTTAAGAATATCATTTTGTATTTCATTCTTAGATTTTAGGATTAATATCGCTTTGCACCGAGCCAGTCTTTGATAACCATTGGCCGATGCCTGGGTATTGATGAATCAGGAACGACTAATATTTAATTTGTTTGTTGGCTTGTATATAAGCGTTATATACCGCGGCTTGGGTTAATGAACCGCTTTTTGGCAATATTCGAACGACAAGATGATAACGGGGACAGAGATTACAATAAAACGCTTATGTTAGATATGTAAAATATGTGTTTATTCGGATATATATGTGCAAGAATATGCAGTTGTATATAGATGGATGTAGTTACGGGTAGTTGTAGATAAATTAAAAAATGGTCCAATAAATCTCAAATTTCGGACCAAAATGTGTATTGAACTGCCTATTTCATTTAATAAGCAGCGAAGCGCGCGTGTCGCTACTATTATACATATATATATATTTTTTAATAATTTGTTTCGGTTTTTCACAGCAATAAATCAATTAGGATTGAATACCATTCAGCCCGAAATGATTTTTAATGCACTTATAAAGCACAAAAGCTTTCAATTGTAATTTCTCTTCTCTCCGCATTTCGTTTACTTCCGTTGTATATATACAACATTTTACATTACATGGAACATGCGACAATGACGCCCATAAGAACCCTGTGGATAGAAGAAGACAATCATAACAAAATGGTAACACAAATACTTGCAAGGGTCCACAAATATCTTTTGGGATGCACTGATTAAACCTTTGCAGCACGTAATTTTTGTTCGGTGGAGCCAATGATAGCTTCACTTACATCGGACTCCTTCTTAACAAGCACCATAAACAATTGGGTGCTAGTAGTGAACCTCCCAAATGCACCGTTTTCCACATTTAAAAATAAATCGCTCATTATTTGGATAATTTCTTTTAATTTTAAGTTCTTAACTTCCTCTTTTTTTTAACTTCTTCTAATTCAATCGTTTGTAGGCCGAACGGTTGACAAAATGATGCGAAAATGATGCGGCCTAGGTGTAAACGCCTCGCATCATTTTTTCACACCTTCGACAATGATGCGGTAGTGTAAAAAGGCTTTTGGGTATTTATAGGATTTTCATTGCTGAACACAAATGTAATACTCTTTTTACACTGGACTGTATCATTGAGTTTTTCCGACAATGGCGCTCATAAGAGCCTTGTGGATAGAGGAAGACAATGATGCGGCCGCATCCTAAAACATGCAGTGCATCATTGGCAAGTTTTGTCATGACTGACTAATGTTCTTATAAAATACTGTAATTATTCGGGGTATCGATGTGATATTCATAGCAAGCAGCTATTTTTGTCGCATCAAACAATAAATTCAATTTAAGGATTAGCGGTCCAATCGTTCCCAAAAATGTAAATTAAAATATGTCTGATTGCAAATAACAAAATGGTAACACATATACTTACAAGGATCGACAAAAATATTTGGGATGCACTAATTCCAACATTAAAAGTGTCACCTGAAAATCATAGTCGGCAGCACGCATTTGATCTTCGGTGGAGCCAACAATAGCTTCACTTAAATTGGACTCCTCCCTAAAAATCTGCATAAACAATTGGGTGCTCGTACTGAAACTCCCAATTTCACCGTTTTCTCAAAATTTAAAAAGAAATTGCTCCTTATATTGGTAATTTCTTTAAATTTCAATAAAAATTATGTTGCTCTCATCTTCTTACTCTCCGCGTTTGTTTACATTAGAATTCCGAACAACTGACAAATGATAAAAAAATAGATGCGAGTTTGGTTTAATCGCCATCATAATTTGTCTGCACCTTTCGACAATAATGCGGCAGTGTAATAGCCTTTTTACACTACAGTGAGTTACCACATTTATCGATAGGTAACTCAATAACTCAGAATTTGGATTTACACTATGCCAAAGTTGAGTTATTGAGTTTCGGCTGCTGATATGCATGATATTATGATGATTATCTTAAATTAAAACTTGAACTGTCAACCAAATTAATCAAATCGAAAATGCGTTCAATCAATCTAAAACTATCATGTAGAACAAGTTTTCCATATGCGCGTCATTGGGCCGTTGTGTACTGCCTTATGAGTACGGCAAAATGAGACATTAATATCTCATACACACTTACTGACATACATAAGCTTTTGAGTACCGGGTATAAAAAATCCAGTCCACGCCGTATCTTTAGGGGAAGTCATTCTGATCGAAATATAATTAATGTTAATGAGCCTTTGCTTTTTAATTTCGTGGTTCAATTTCGTTCAAAGTAATGCAATTATTGTGGAATAATGTACTCAATTTAATTTTGCAATTGGACTATATTACCATGTTCTCGTTCGGTTCAATGTCTTTTTAGTACTGAAAACTGCCGACGCAGCTGCAAATGAAGATCATGTGTACAGAATTCTCTCCTTTTCTCTTCCATTTCCCCACTCGCTTCTTCTCTTAGCGATTGACTTTTCTCTAACTTAAAACTGTCGTCTGGTTCCTTAACATCCCGGCCCGCTCTGAAATACCACCCTACCATGGCCTTGCTGTGCCAAGTAATGCCTTTTATTTCATAACACAAGACCTCTTTTGCGCAAGGGACCCACAGGGACTTGCTGTAGGAGATCAAACTCTATCTCTTATTGGATTCTCACGACTTATTTCCCCTATTATTGGCTAGTCCCACAAGCTTCCCCGCTGATGGTAAATCTAGTCTAATTCTAAAAAAATGGAAAATGTGAAGATACTTAGATATGCGTGTAGAGGTAATGGTAACATATGTATATCATCAAGAAATGGGGATGCAAATTGGTCAAACCATAACAGGTGCTTAATGCACTTAATGCTTAATGCAGCGTTAATACCCTTTTTTCTGATTTCCTTTCTGTGTTGTGTAACGCTTGGATCAGCCATTGGAGCGACAGGTAGCGCCATCTGGTGGTCACCCCGGGCGAGATGGGTTTCAGGGGAAGCGCCATCTGTGCGTGAGGTCTGGGGGTCAGGTCAAGGGGCAAAGAAAGCCCAGTGGGATTAACAGTGGAAAGTGTCAACCTGCAGGGGTGTATTCCATCGTTTGGAGACGGCCCGAGGGTTCCCGCTGCCGTCGAGGTGGATTTGCCGCCTCTTTTCCTGTTGGCGCTCGACCCGATAACTTTGGTTCACTCTCCGCTATACACAAGTGGGAAGAAAAAAAGAAAAAAAAGAAAGTACAAGAGTCGCGAGTGATTTTTTTGTGCAAGATTACACTTAGTTCCCGAGTAAGTACGCGCGCGGGGGATTTCCAGATAGGAGTACTAGCGTTTTCTCCAATAGGGCTCCGGAGTTGCGGAGCATTCTGCGCGCTTTTCGCCGGACGGCGAGGGCAGAGAGACCCTTGCGGTCGCCGTAGCTGTTGTTGTTACGCGAGGAACGCAGCCCGGAGGGAGCCAGAGGACACGATCCCTGCCCCGGAAGAGCCAAAAAGGCAGCCCAAAAGGGGCGCAGGGCGTTTTGAGCGGAAGCAGCAGGAGAGCGAGAGCGCGAGTTTTCGGCTTGGCAGCGGAGCGCTGGGAGTTACAGCGTCGGCGTCGGCTTTTGCAGGCGGCTAGTCGGGATCGGGCGCGAGAGGCAGCCATAGCCTCTGAAAATTCGTCGTAGGCATCAGTGGGCGCAGAAGCAGCCCTTGGGTTTTTTTGTTACGGGAAGGGAAACAACAAAACGAAAAAAAAGAAAATATAGGAAAAAAGAAGAAAAAAAAGGGGAAAAAATAAAAGATTAAGTTTAGTAGTCATATATGAGTTAGGCTTAAGCATACATATCCAGGCAGTTTATTTATATTTGTACGTTAGAATGTATTAGAGGCCATTAAACGGTGAGAGGCGGATAAAGTACAGGAAGGTATCGCAAATATGTCGTCTTAGATGGGCGGGGTAAAACTCTTTAATCCCTCAGGTTAAAGGTTAAGATTTCCATTTAATTAACGCCTCCTCACAGCTCCGGATCGCATCGAGAAAGGGCTTTCGTCGGTGGATTTATGGGTGAGTTCTATTTTTGGCGAGAAAGCCGTTCTATTCAAGTCCATTACCAAATTCATACCAAAGGAGAAAAACGACTCCCCAGTTATGTATCGAACGAAGTAGAAGGGGGAAGGTGGAGGAGAGATTTGCCCCTGCTCTTTGAGTCGGCGCGGCCGAGAGCGAAGCGAGTTCTCTCGATTCGTTCACGCACTATTTTCTTTCGCTTTCTTTGGCCTATCTCAACCTTCCGACCCGCCCTTTTAGGCGTCCGTTCATTTCGCCATTCCCCATATTAGTTAAGATATTTATCCTTTTATTTTCTTGTCATTTTTATTTAACTTTATTTGTATTTATTGTATTTATTTATTTATTTATATATATATTTGTGTTTTCAGTCCTATCCTTTTTGTATGTGGGTTTTTTTTTTGTTATTTTTAATGATAGACATAAGTAGCGGGCACCATTTTTCCTGCGAGTAGAATAAATTTTATAATGTTTTAATTTCCCGTATTTTTTTTATGCCTTCGCCTAGCAGAAGGGCCCTAGGAGGCGTCTCGAAACGGTGGGGGGTCATTCCGGCCATCATGCCGGGGATATAAGAGTGACCAAGGAAGGGAGGGTGATCCGTCCTCCATGACACCTGAGGCGGGGAACCAGCGTTTCGGCAGGGCAGAGGGGAGGGGGGGAATCCAAATGTGAGGTCGTGTTGTCGGTGTCATTAAAACTTTCGTCGCTGCACGCACCTTCTAACCGAGCTTTATAATGAGAATAGGCACCCGACGCGAATAGGACCAGAACACCACCCAATTGCCGACGAGCCCCAGCCGGGATCATAGGCGTGCGTCTTATTAACGTCCATAACATCTAGCCCGGATCGTTACAGTTATAAGTAATTATTTATATCATTATTATAAAAGTTAGTGGCGCCCAACAATGGGACCGAAATATTTTCTTGCACAACTGCATCCCGATGCGGCCACACACATCAACACACTGGTTCGGCTTTTTGGCTAACTAGAAGCGTAGTGGGCTGAGGAAGGCACGTATGTTTATTCGTTTTTATTCTCAAGCCACGGTTGCTGCAGCATCTAAGTCGGAAAGCCGACCTTCCTAGTCGGCTATAAGTTCACAAGTCAGCTGCATAGGATTAAATGTCGAGAAGCTGTAAGCAGCAATCGACAAGCCACAGCTGAGATTGTGCTTGCAATAGACGCTCATATACTCTACAGTAATGGAGTCCGTAGCCCAGCCAGTTAGACGCTTGGAAATGCAGGGAAGAAGTATTGAGATAATTCTACCCTGACCACGGATAACAAGTTTTAGCAAGGCTACATCCATATTTTGCAATAGGTACGCGGCAGAGCTTCCCATCAAGCGCTTGGAAATACAGAGCAAGCTCCGTTAAAGTTAGAGTTTGTCTGGCCACGGGTGAGGGAAAAGCAGCACAACTTTCCGCAGAAGTTAGAGTGAGCAGGAAAGAGGAGAAGACGAAACAGTTTGGTTTTAATTTACGCTCTATTATGCTTGCCGTCGTTGTTGTTGCATTGCGGATCAGCGCAGCCGTCAGAGCAATAAAACGTTTGGGCGTTTTAGAGAGCGCGGAATCGCAATGCAAAAGCAGCGGTACTTTAGTTTTGTTATTTCCCTTTCCTCATAGGTTGAGATTGTTCTGTTCTGTTGAGATTGCTTTTAGGGAAAATAAGCTATGCTTGAAGGCTAATAAATGTTTTAAAATTTGTTTTGGTTTATCGTAAATTTGTACTTATTTTATTATATATTTTATTTTTTTTTTACTTGTTATAATTGCATGTTAGTCAGAATTTGGTATAGGTTTTCGTGTGTCTGTTTACGTTTCGAAAATTACCGAGCTTGCAGCAAAGATTTTTAAGTGGCTTTGAGCGGATCAGCTGGTAGGGCGCTCGAGGTTCGTTGACCCGGTGTGTAGGCTATTGTTCAGCAGGAAAAGAAAAAGAAAAAGAAAAGAAAGACACAAACAGGTGTTGGGAAGAAATTTCGGAGGTTTATCAGCTGGAAAATTTATCTAGAAGAACGGCTGCACAATGCAGGAAGGAGAAGTAGATGTGAGCATTTGCATTCTGTGTGGGGAAGAGTTTGGTTCCCTGCAGTTATACAAAACCTGTAGGTGTGGCCACCAGTTCCACAGAGCCTGTAATTCAGCCTATGCGAAGGACAACACGAAATGTCCCACCTGCGGAAAAGTCGCGTTTGAGTCGCAGGGTGGTGCCTCGGGCTCGGGTACACAACACCCTAAACTTACGGCGGGAAATATGGAAAAGGCTTCCGGCACCCCGGCAGCGGGAACGGCAAAAGGATCAGTTCCAGTGGATGGCGGAAGTATTTCGGCCATGGTTACCCAAGCAGTACGGGCCATGCAGGATGATCTTGTAGCCCAGTTGTCGGAACGGATGGGTCAGCTAATCCAGTCCAATATTACTGCCCACTTTCAACTTCCAAATCAAGACCAACCTCTTCGGAACTTGACTCCAGGCCATGGTTCGCAGGGTCAGGTATCGGGTGATAGGCGGGCATCGGCAGGATTTTACAGGGAGGGAAGAGACACTCCAAGTAGGAGTTCAGCCTCAGATCTGTCCCAAAGGCCGGACAAAGTCAGCCATATCATAAATGGTTGGAAATTACGACTTAGCGGCAGCGCGGATGGAATAAGCGTTGATAATTTTATCTACCGAGTCGAAGCGCTGACCCACTCCACTCTAGAGAGTAACTTTGCATTGTTATGTAGCAATGCTAGTGTTCTCTTTGATGGGAAGGCTCGCGAGTTTTATTGGAGATTTCACAAATCGGTGGTAGTGGTACTATGGGATGCGCTGTGCCAGGCTTTAGGGCAGCAGTTCCGTGATACGCGGACCGATGTAGACATCCGAGAGGCGATCAGGGACCGGAAGCAGAAAGAGAAGGAAGGTTTCGACAGCTTCTATGATGCGATTGTGCAGCTGATGGACAGCTTAGAGTCTCCTTTGGCCGAGAAAACGGTAGTCGAGATTTTGCGAAGGAATCTGAGACCCGAAGTCAGGCATGAATTGCTCAATATAGAGGTCAAATCGGTCGGAGAACTGCGGAGGATATGCAGACGCAGGGAGAGTTTCCTGGAGGATGTAAGACGGAGCTACGGGTATCAGAGATATGTGCCTTTTCGTAGGCAAGTAGCGGAGTTGTTAGAGGAGCCGATGTCCGATGATGCCACTGAGTTTTCCGAAGGGGAGGGCGAAGCCGAGATAGGGACATTAGCCTTGGTATGCTGGAACTGCCATAAAGAAGGGCATCGCTACCAAGATTGCGAAGCCAAGCGCAAAATCTTTTGCTATGGGTGTGGCATCCCAAATATTTACACACAGCCTCGTCAGCTTCCGTGTGTGCGTCGCCAGAAACCCGCGAATCCCGACGCGAGCCAGTAAGAGCTCAGCATCAGGTAGCCATAGATAGTAAGAATAAAGGTCAGACTGTCAGCAATTTAGAAAGTAAATCATGGTCTAATTATAGTAAGGGTAGTTCAGAGGCCGACACTGCGGTCAGACTGTGCCGGCAGAAATCCAACTCAAGACACTCAAAACGAATGAGGGCTTTTTGGAAAGTCCATAAACGCCATTCGGTATAAAAAACTCGATAAACGGCCGTATGCGGAAGTAAAAGTTTTCGAGCAAGAAGTGTTAGGGTTGTTGGATACGGGTGCATCAATGAGCGTTGTGGGGGGGAATCTGGCGAAGCGAATAAACACCAGTAGAACCCCATTTAAGCCAGGCAATGCAGTGGCCCATACGGCAGATGTTAGTCGACAGGAGGTTCTAGGTCGATTGAAGGCTCCGGTCTCCTATAACAATGTTGTGAAGGAGTTGGATTTGTATATTATTCCTTCGCTTAGCCAGGATTTGTATCTGGGAATCGATTTTTGGTCCACGTTCGATTTGCTACCTCCGGTGATGCAAGTGGCAGAAGTGGATCAGGAATCACATGAGCTAACGACGTACCAGAGGGAAGAATTTCAGAAAGTTGTCTCGAATTTTCCATCATTTGCAGTGTCAGGCTTAGGGAAAACCTCGATCTTGTCACATTTCATCGATGCAGGCGATGCGAAGCCGGTAAAGCAGCGTCACTTTCCCGTGTCACCGGCGGTAGAAAAACTACTGTATGCTGAGGTAGATAGGATGCTCAAGCTAGGAGTTATCGAAGAGTCCGACAGCGACTGGTCTTCTCCAGTGGTGCTAGTCCAGAAACCAGGAAAGGTTACTCTGCCTTGACAGCCGAAAAGTTAATGCGGTCACACGAAGGGATGCTCATCCGTTGCCCCAAATAGACGGCATATTAAGTCGCCTCCTCAAGGATGCTTACTGGCAGATACCTTTGGATCCAGAGTCGCGAGATAAGACAGCATTTACCATCCCTGGCAAGCCGCTGTATCAATTTAAGGTTATGCCGTTTGGACTCACCAACGCATCGCAAACCATGACCAGATTGATGGATAAAGTGATCCCTGCGGAACTTCGCAACGAAGTCTTCGTCTATCTGGACGATTTGCTAATAGTCTCCGAGAGCTTTGAAGCGCATCTAAGGGTGTTGAGAATAATAGCGCAGCAGGTTCGATTGGCCGGATTAACACTCAATGTAGAGAAGAGCAAATTTTGTATGCGATCGGTGAGAGATCTTAGGCATATAGTCGGAGAAGGCGTCATTCGAACAGATCCCGATAAAATCTCGGCTATGTTGGATTTTCCAGAGCCGAACTCTCTGAAAGCCTTATGGAGATTCCTGGGAATGGTCGGATGGTATCGTAAGTTCATAGCGAACTTCGCATCGATAGCTTCTCCGCTCACAGATAAAGTACAGGAAGGTATCGCAAATATGTCGTCTTAGATGGGCGGGGTAAAACTCTTTAATCCCTCAGGTTAAAGGTTAAGATTTCCATTTAATTAACGCCTCCTCACAGCTCCGGATCGCATCGAGAAAGGGCTTTCGTCGGTGGATTTATGGGTGAGTTCTATTTTTGGCGAGAAAGCCGTTCTATTCAAGTCCATTACCAAATTCATACCAAAGGAGAAAAACGACTCCCCAGTTATGTATCGAACGAAGTAGAAGGGGGAAGGTGGAGGAGAGATTTGCCCCTGCTCTTTGAGTCGGCGCGGCCGAGAGCGAAGCGAGTTCTCTCGATTCGTTCACGCACTATTTTCTTTCGCTTTCTTTGGCCTATCTCAACCTTCCGACCCGCCTTTTGAGGCGTCCGTTCATTTCGCCATTCCCCATATTAGTTAAGATATTTATCCTTTTATTTTCTTGTCATTTTTATTTAACTTTATTTGTATTTATTGTATTTATTTATTTATTTATATATATATTTGTGTTTTCAGTCCTATCCTTTTTGTATGTGGGTTTTTTTTTTTTGTTATTTTTAATGATAGACATAAGTAGCGGGCACCATTTTTCCTGCGAGTAGAATAAATTTTATAATGTTTTAATTTCCCGTATTTTTTTTTGCCTTCGGCTAGCAGAAGGGCCCTAGGAGGCGTCTCGAAACGCTGGGGGGTCATTCCAGCCATCATGCCGGGGATATAAGAGTGACCAAGGAAGGGAGGGTGATCCGTCCTCCATGACACCTGAGGCGGGGAACCAGCGTTTCGGCAGGGCAGAGGGGAGGGGGGGAATCCAAATGTGAGGTCGTGTTGTCGGTGTCATTAAAACTTTCGTCGCTGCACGCACCTTCTAACCGAGCTTTATAATGAGAATAGGCACCCGACGCGAATAGGACCAGAACACCACCCAATTGCCGACGAGCCCCAGCCGGGATCATAGGCGTGCGTCTTATTAACGTCCATAACATCTAGCCCGGATCGTTACAGTTATAAGTAATTATTTATATCATTATTATAAAAGTTAGTGGCGCCCAACAATGGGACCGAAATATTTTCTTGCACAACTGCATCCCGATGCGGCCACACACATCAACACACTGGTTCGGCTTTTTGGCTAACTAGAAGCGTAGTGGGCTGAGGAAGGCACGTTTGTTTATTCGTTTTTATTCTCAAGCCACGGTTGCTGCAGCATCTAAGTCGGAAAGCCGACCTTCCTAGTCGGCTATAAGTTTACAAGTCAGCTGCATAGGATTAAATGTCGAGAAGCTGTAAGCAGCAATCGACAAGCCACAGCTGAGATTGTGCTTGCAATAGACGCTCATATACTCTACAGTAATGGAGTCCGTAGCCCAGCCAGTTAGACGCTTGGAAATGCAGGGAAGAAGTATTGAGATAATTCTACCCTGACCACGGATAACAAGTTTTAGCAAGGCTACATCCATATTTTGCAATAGGTACGCGGCAGAGCTTCCCATCAATCGCTTGGAAATACAGAGCAAGCTCCGTTAAAGTTAGAGTTTGTCTGGCCACGGGTGAGGGAAAAGCAGCACAACTTTCCGCAGAAGTTAGAGTGAGCAGGAAAGAGGAGAAGACGAAACAGTTTGGTTTTAATTTACGCTCTATTATGCTTGCCGTCGTTGTTGTTGCATTGCGGATCAGCGCAGCCGTCAGAGCAATAAAACGTTTGGGCGTTTTAGAGAGCGCGGAATAGCAATGCAAAAGCAGCGGTACTTTAGTTTTGTTATTTCCCTTTCCTCATAGGTTGAGATTGTTCTGTTCTGTTGAGATTGCTTTTAGGGAAAATAAGCTATGCTTGAAGGCTAATAAATGTTTTAAAATTTGTTTTGGTTTATCGTAAATTTGTACTTATTTTATTATATATTTTATTTTTTTTTTACTTGTTATAATTGCATGTTCACTTTCAACTTCCAAATCAAGACCAACCTCTTCGGAACTTGACTCCAGGCCATGGTTCGCAGGGTCAGGTATCGGGTGATAGGCGGGCATCGGCAGGATTTTACAGGGAGGGAAGAGACACTCCAAGTAGGAGTTCAGCCTCAGATCTGTCCCAAAGGCCGGACAAAGTCAGCCATATCATAAATGGTTGGAAATTACGACTTAGCGGCAGCGCGGATGGAATAAGCGTTGATAATTTTATCTACCGAGTCGAAGCGCTGACCCACTCCACTCTAGAGAGTAACTTTGCATTGTTATGTAGCAATGCTAGTGTTCTCTTTGATGGGAAGGCTCGCGAGTTTTATTGGAGATTTCACAAATCGGTGGTAGTGGTACTATGGGATGCGCTGTGCCAGGCTTTAGGGCAGCAGTTCCGTGATACGCGGACCGATGTAGACATCCGAGAGGCGATCAGGGACCGGAAGCAGAAAGAGAAGGAAGGTTTCGACAGCTTCTATGATGCGATTGTGCAGCTGATGGACAGCTTAGAGTCTCCTTTGGCCGAGAAAACGGTAGTCGAGATTTTGCGAAGGAATCTGAGACCCGAAGTCAGGCATGAATTGCTCAATATAGAGGTCAAATCGGTCGGAGAACTGCGGAGGATATGCAGACGCAGGGAGAGTTTCCTGGAGGATGTAAGACGGAGCTACGGGTATCAGAGATATGTGCCTTTTCGTAGGCAAGTAGCGGAGTTGTTAGAGGAGCCGATGTCCGATGATGCCACTGAGTTTTCCGAAGGGGAGGGCGAAGCCGAGATAGGGACATTAGCCTTGGTATGCTGGAACTGCCATAAAGAAGGGCATCGCTACCAAGATTGCGAAGCCAAGCGCAAAATCTTTTGCTATGGGTGTGGCATCCCAAATATTTACACACAGCCTCGTCAGCTTCCGTGTGTGCGTCGCCAGAAACCCGCGAATAACGACGCGAGCCAGTAAGAGCTCAGCATCAGGTAGCCATAGATAGTAAGAATAAAGATCAGACTGTCAGCAATTTAGAAAGTAAATCATGGTCTAATTATAGTAAGGGTAGTTCAGAGGCCGACACTGCGGTCAGACTGTGCCGGCAGAAATCCAACTCAAGACACTCAAAACGAATGAGGGCTTTTTGGAAAGCCGCTAAGTCCATAAACGCCATTCGGTATAAAAAACTCGATAAACGGCCGTATGCGGAAGTAAAAGTTTTCGAGCAAGAAGTGTTAGGGTTGTTGGATACGGGTGCATCAATGAGCGTTGTGGGGGGGAATCTGGCGAAGCGAATAAACACCAGTAGAACCCCATTTAAGCCAGGCAATGCAGTGGCCCATACGGCAGATGTTAGTCGACAGGAGGTTCTAGGTCGATTGAAGGCTCCGGTCTCCTATAACAATGTTGTGAAGGAGTTGGATTTGTATATTATTCCTTCGCTTAGCCAGGATTTGTATCTGGGAATCGATTTTTGGTCCACGTTCGATTTGCTACCTCCGGTGATGCAAGTGGCAGAAGTGGATCAGGAATCACATGAGCTAACGACGTACCAGAGGGAAGAATTTCAGAAAGTTGTCTCGGATTTTCCATCATTTGCAGTGTCAGGCTTAGGGAAAACCTCGATCTTGTCACATTTCATCGATGCAGGCGATGCGAAGCCGGTAAAGCAGCGTCACTTTCCCGTGTCACCGGCGGTAGAAAAACTACTGTATGCTGAGGTAGATAGGATGCTCAAGCTAGGAGTTATCGAAGAGTCCGACAGCGACTGGTCTTCTCCAGTGGTGCTAGTCCAGAAACCAGGAAAGGTTACTCTGCCTTGACAGCCGAAAAGTTAATGCGGTCACACGAAGGGATGCTCATCCGTTGCCCCAAATAGACGGCATATTAAGTCGCCTCCTCAAGGATGCTTACTGGCAGATACCTTTGGATCCAGAGTCGCGAGATAAGACAGCATTTACCATCCCTGGCAAGCCGCTGTATCAATTTAAGGTTATGCCGTTTGGACTCACCAACGCATCGCAAACCATGACCAGATTGATGGATAAAGTGATCCCTGCGGAACTTCGCAACGAAGTCTTCGTCTATCTGGACGATTTGCTAATAGTCTCCGAGAGCTTTGAAGCGCATCTAAGGGTGTTGAGAATAATAGCGCAGCAGGTTCGATTGGCCGGATTAACACTCAATGTAGAGAAGAGCAAATTTTGTATGCGATCGGTGAGAGATCTTAGGCATATAGTCGGAGAAGGCGTCATTCGAACAGATCCCGATAAAATCTCGGCTATGTTGGATTTTCCAGAGCCGAACTCTCTGAAAGCCTTATGGAGATTCCTGGGAATGGTCGGATGGTATCGTAAGTTCATAGCAAACTTCGCATCGATAGCTTCTCCGCTCACAGATAAAGTACAGGAAGGTATCGCAAATATGTCGTCTTAGATGGGCGGGGTAAAACTCTTTAATCCCTCAGGTTAAAGGTTAAGATTTCCATTTAATTAACGCCTCCTCACAGCTCCGGATCGCATCGAGAAAGGGCTTTCGTCGGTGGATTTATGGGTGAGTTCTATTTTTGGCGAGAAAGCCGTTCTATTCAAGTCCATTACCAAATTCATACCAAAGGAGAAAAACGACTCCCCAGTTATGTATCGAACGAAGTAGAAGGGGGAAGGTGGAGGAGAGATTTGCCCCTGCTCTTTGAGTCGGCGCGGCCGAGAGCGAAGCGAGTTCTCTCGATTCGTTCACGCACTATCTTCTTTCGCTTTCTTTGGCCTATCTCAACCTTCCGACCCGCCTTTTTAGGCGTCCGTTCATTTCGCCATTCCCCATATTAGTTAAGATATTTATCCTTTTATTTTCTTGTCATTTTTATTTAACTTTATTTGTATTTATTGTATTTATTTATTTATTTATATATATATTTGTGTTTTCAGTCCTATCCTTTTTGTATGTGGGTTTTTTTTTTTTGTTATTTTTAATGATAGACATAAGTAGCGGGCACCATTTTTCCTGCGAGTAGAATAAATTTTATAATGTTTTAATTTCCCGTATTTTTTTTTGCCTTCGGCTAGCAGAAGGGCCCTAGGAGGCGTCTCGAAACGCTGGGGGGTCATTCCAGCCATCATGCCGGGGATATAAGAGTGACCAAGGAAGGGAGGGTGATCCGTCCTCCATGACACCTGAGGCGGGGAACCAGCGTTTCGGCAGGGCAGAGGGGAGGGGGGGAATCCAAATGTGAGGTCGTGTTGTCGGTGTCATTAAAACTTTCGTCGCTGCACGCACTTCTAACCGAGCTTTATAATGAGAATAGGCACCCGACGCGAATAGGACCAGAACACCACCCAATTGCCGACGAGCCCCAGCCGGGATCATAGGCGTGCGTCTTATTAACGTCCATAACATCTAGCCCGGATCGTTACAGTTATAAGTAATTATTTATATCATTATTATAAAAGTTAGTGGCGCCCAACAATGGGACCGAAATATTTTCTTGCACAACTGCATCCCGATGCGGCCACACACATCAACACACTGGTTCGGCTTTTTGGCTAACTAGAAGCGTAGTGGGCTGAGGAGGGCACGTTTGTTTATTCGTTTTTATTCTCAAGCCACGGTTGCTGCAGCATCTAAGTCGGAAAGCCGACCTTCCTAGTCGGCTATAAGTTCACAAGTCAGCTGCATAGGATTAAATGTCGAGAAGCTGTAAGCAGCAATCGACAAGCCACAGCTGAGATTGTGCTTGCAATAGACGCTCATATACTCTACAGTAATGGAGTCCGTAGCCCAGCCAGTTAGACGCTTGGAAATGCAGGGAAGAAGTATTGAGATAATTCTACCCTGACCACGGATAACAAGTTTTAGCAAGGCTACATCCATATTTTGCAATAGGTACGCGGCAGAGCTTCCCATCAAGCGCTTGGAAATACAGAGCAAGCTCCGTTAAAGTTAGAGTTTGTCTGGCCACGGGTGAGGGAAAAGCAGCACAACTTTCCGCAGAAGTTAGAGTGAGCAGGAAAGAGGAGAAGACGAAACAGTTTGGTTTTAATTTACGCTCTATTATGCTTGCCGTCGTTGTTGTTGCATTGCGGATCAGCGCAGCCGTCAGAGCAATAAAACGTTTGGGCGTTTTAGAGAGCGCGGAATAGCAATGCAAAAGCAGCGGTACTTTAGTTTTGTTATTTCCCTTTCCTCATAGGTTGAGATTGTTCTGTTCTGTTGAGATTGCTTTTAGGGAAAATAAGCTATGCTTGAAGGCTAATAAATGTTTTAAAATTTGTTTTGGTTTATCGTAAATTTGTACTTATTTTATTATATATTTTATTTTTTTTTTACTTGTTATAATTGCATGTTAGTCAGAATTTGGTATAGGTTTTCGTGTGTCTGTTTACGTTTCGAAAATTACCGAGCTTGCAGCAAAGATTTTTAAGTGGCTTTGAGCGGATCAGCTGGTAGGGCGCTCGAGGTTCGTTGACCCGGTGTGTAGGCTATTGTTCATCAGGAAAAGAAAAAGAAAAAGAAAAGAAAGACACAAACAGGTGTTGGGAAGAAATTTCGGAGGTTTATCAGCTGGAAAATTTATCTAGAAGAACGGCTGTACAATGCAGGAAGGAGAAGTAGATGTGAGCATTTGCATTCTGTGTGGGGAAGAGTTTGGTTCCCTGCAGTTATACAAAACCTGTAGGTGTGGCCACCAGTTCCACAGAGCCTGTAATTCAGCCTATGCGAAGGACAACACGAAATGTCCCACCTGCGGAAAAGTCGCGTTTGAGTCGCAGGGTGGTGCCTCGGGCTCGGGTACACAACACCCTAAACTTACGGCGGGAAATATGGAAAAGGCTTCCGGCACCCCGGCAGCGGGAACGGCAAAAGGATCAGTTCCAGTGGATGGCGGAAGTATTTCGGCCATGGTTACCCAAGCAGTACGGGCCATGCAGGATGATCTTGTAGCCCAGTTGTCGGAACGGATGGGTCAGCTAATCCAGTCCAATATTACTGCCCACTTTCAACTTCCAAATCAAGACCAACCTCTTCGGAACTTGACTCCAGGCCATGGTTCGCAGGGTCAGGTATCGGGTGATAGGCGGGCATCGGCAGGATTTTACAGGGAGGGAAGAGACACTCCAAGTAGGAGTTCAGCCTCAGATCTGTCCCAAAGGCCGGACAAAGTCAGCCATATCATAAATGGTTGGAAATTACGACTTAGCGGCAGCGCGGATGGAATAAGAGTTGATAATTTTATCTACCGAGTCGAAGCGCTGACCCACTCCACTCTAGAGAGTAACTTTGCATTGTTATGTAGCAATGCTAGTGTTCTCTTTGATGGGAAGGCTCGCGAGTTTTATTGGAGATTTCACAAATCGGTGGTAGTGGTACTATGGGATGCGCTGTGCCAGGCTTTAGGGCAGCAGTTCCGTGATACGCGGACCGATGTAGACATCCGAGAGGCGATCAGGGACCGGAAGCAGAAAGAGAAGGAAGGTTTCGACAGCTTCTATGATGCGATTGTGCAGCTGATGGACAGCTTAGAGTCTCCTTTGGCCGAGAAAACGGTAGTCGAGATTTTGCGAAGGAATCTGAGACCCGAAGTCAGGCATGAATTGCTCAATATAGAGGTCAAATCGGTCGGAGAACTGCGGAGGATATGCAGACGCAGGGAGAGTTTCCTGGAGGATGTAAGACGGAGCTACGGGTATCAGAGATATGTGCCTTTTCGTAGGCAAGTAGCGGAGTTGTTAGAGGAGCCGATGTCCGATGATGCCACTGAGTTTTCCGAAGGGGAGGGCGAAGCCGAGATAGGGACATTAGCCTTGGTATGCTGGAACTGCCATAAAGAAGGGCATCGCTACCAAGATTGCGAAGCCAAGCGCAAAATCTTTTGCTATGGGTGTGGCATCCCAAATATTTACACACAGCCTCGTCAGCTTCCGTGTGTGCGTCGCCAGAAACCCGCGAATCCCGACGCGAGCCAGTAAGAGCTCAGCATCAGGTAGCCATAGATAGTAAGAATAAAGGTCAGACTGTCAGCAATTTAGAAAGTAAATCATGGTCTAATTATAGTAAGGGTAGTTCAGAGGCCGACACTGCGGTCAGACTGTGCCGGCAGAAATCCAACTCAAGACACTCAAAACGAATGAGGGCTTTTTGGAAAGCCGCTAAGTCCATAAACGCCATTCGGTATAAAAAACTCGATAAACGGCCGTATGCGGAAGTAAAAGTTTTCGAGCAAGAAGTGTTAGGGTTGTTGGATACGGGTGCATCAATGAGCGTTGTGGGGGGGAATCTGGCGAAGCGAATAAACACCAGTAGAACCCCATTTAAGCCAGGCAATGCAGTGGCCCATACGGCAGATGTTAGTCGACAGGAGGTTCTAGGTCGATTGAAGGCTCCGGTCTCCTATAACAATGTTGTGAAGGAGTTGGATTTGTATATTATTCCTTCGCTTAGCCAGGATTTGTATCTGGGAATCGATTTTTGGTCCACGTTCGATTTGCTACCTCCGGTGATGCAAGTGGCAGAAGTGGATCAGGAATCACATGAGCTAACGACGTACCAGAGGGAAGAATTTCAGAAAGTTGTCTCGAATTTTCCATCATTTGCAGTGTCAGGCTTAGGGAAAACCTCGATCTTGTCACATTTCATCGATGCAGGCGATGCGAAGCCGGTAAAGCAGCGTCACTTTCCCGTGTCACCGGCGGTAGAAAAACTACTGTATGCTGAGGTAGATAGGATGCTCAAGCTAGGAGTTATCGAAGAGTCCGACAGCGACTGGTCTTCTCCAGTGGTGCTAGTCCAGAAACCAGGAAAGGTTACTCTGCCTTGACAGCCGAAAAGTTAATGCGGTCACACGAAGGGATGCTCATCCGTTGCCCCAAATAGACGGCATATTAAGTCGCCTCCTCAAGGATGCTTACTGGCAGATACCTTTGGATCCAGAGTCGCGAGATAAGACAGCATTTACCATCCCTGGCAAGCCGCTGTATCAATTTAAGGTTATGCCGTTTGGACTCACCAACGCATCGCAAACCATGACCAGATTGATGGATAAAGTGATCCCTGCGGAACTTCGCAACGAAGTCTTCGTCTATCTGGACGATTTGCTAATAGTCTCCGAGAGCTTTGAAGCGCATCTAAGGGTGTTGAGAATAATAGCGCAGCAGGTTCGATTGGCCGGATTAACACTCAATGTAGAGAAGAGCAAATTTTGTATGCGATCGGTGAGAGATCTTAGGCATATAGTCGGAGAAGGCGTCATTCGAACAGATCCCGATAAAATCTCGGCTATGTTGGATTTTCCAGAGCCGAACTCTCTGAAAGCCTTATGGAGATTCCTGGGAATGGTCGGATGGTATCGTAAGTTCATAGCGAACTTCGCATCGATAGCTTCTCCGCTCACAGATTTGCTTAAACCCAAGTGCAGGTTTGTTAGAGGGAAGGGCAGCGTTCGAGGAGCTTAAAAGCAAATTGTGCTCTGCACCAGTTCTTCGTAGTCCTGACTTTAACCAACACTTCTTTGTGCATTGCGATGCCAGTAAGTTAGGCATTGGCGGGGTTTTCAGTTCAGAAAACTCCAGAGGGTGACGAGTTTCCGATAGCGTTTGTGTCCAAAAAGCTGAATAAGGCACAAAGGAATTATTCGGTGACGGAGCAGGAGTGCCTGGCGGCGATCGTGTGTATCAATCGATTCAGAGCTTACATTGAAGGTCATGAGTTCACTGTGATTACTGACCATGCCTCACTAAAATGGCTCATGACTCAGTCGGACCTTCATTCACGGTTAGCTAGATGGGCTCTGAAACTACAAGGTTTTAAGTTCAAGATAGAACACCGAAGTGGGCGGCTAAATGTTGTTCCCGATGCCCTATCCAGAGTAAATGAAGAAGATTTGGCTGCCGTTATTTAAAGGCAGTTGGTTGATCTCGAGTCGCCAGATTTTAAGTCAGCCGAGTATGTGGAGCTTGTGCGCAGAATAGAAGCTAATAAAGAAAAGTTGCCTGATCTGAAGGTGTTCGATGGCTTTCTATATAGAAAATGCGGATATGCCACAGGCGATACTCTCAATGACAGCTTCATTTGGAAGTTATGGATCCCGGCGAGTATGGTGGCAGAAGCCTTGGCTAATGCTCACGACCACCCATTAGCCTCACACGGAGGAGTTCACAAGACTCTGGAGAGGGCGCGACAGTTTTTGTATTGGCCAAGCCTAGTTAAGGATGTGAAGGCATATGTACTCGCATGCGATACTTGTAAGTCAACTAAGGCGCCGAACGCTATTCAGCGTCCCCCAATGGGCGTGGCACCGGAGTCGCAAAGATTTTTCCAGAGGCTGTACGTGGACTTTCTAGGCCCGTATCCGCGCTCTAAAAGTGGGCATATTGGCATTTTTATAGTGCTGGACCACTATTCAAAGTTCGTTTTTCTGAAGGCAGTTAAAAAACTAACTGCGGACATCGTGATCAGGTATCTTCAGGAGGATCTGTTTCATACCTTTGGGTTTCCGGAGACGGTGATATCTGATAATGGTTCACAGTTTAAGTCGGAAGCCTTTCAGAAGTTTCTCAGGGGGCACAAGATATCGCACACAGCCACGGCTTTGTACTCTCCTCAATCAAATGCGTCGGAGCGAGTGAATCGTTCGGTAGTCACAGCCATTCGGTCCTATGTAAGGGCGGACCAGAAGAATTGGGATGAGGAGTTGAGTAGCATTTGCTGCGCCTTGAGGACTGCGGTCCATACCAGTCTGGGCACTTCACCTTATTATATGGTGTTCGGGCAGCAGCTCATCAGCTCGGGGGAAACATATAAGGTGCTGAGAGCACTCCGGTCATTGGAAGACAGATCCCTGGTATTCTCAAAGGAGGATTCATTAGAGTTGGTGCGTGGCAAGGCTCTGGCGGTAATGGAGAAGCAAAGGACGAAGAATGAGACGATTTACAATTTGAGAGCAAGGGACATCGCGTATCAAGTTGGCCAAGAGGTGTTCCGAAGGAATTTTAAGCAGAGCAATTTCCAGGCTGGATATAGTGCGAAACTGGGCCCAGCCTATGTAAAGGCCAGGATAAGCGCAATGATTGGGAATGCGTATTATGAATTGGAGGACCTGCAAGGAAGGCCTTGTGGGCGGTATCACGCGAAAGACCTGAAGCAGTAGCTGATCCGCGCTGTCCGGATCTGACTTGTGGGTAGCCCCAAGTCTGATCTTTGGCGGGGGGTATTTGTAACGCTTGGATCAGGCTATTGGAGCGACAGGTAGCGCCATCTGGTGGTCACCCCGGGCGAGATGGGTTTCAGGGGAAGCGCCATCTGTGCGTGAGGTCTGGGGGTCAGGTCAAGGGGCTAAGAAAGGCCAGTGGGATTAACAGTGGAAAGTGTCAACCTGCAGGGGTGTATTCCATCGTTTGGAGACGGCCCGAGGGTTCCCGCTGCCGTCGAGGTGGATTTGCCGCCTCTTTTCCTGTTGGCGCTCGACCCGATAACTTTGGTTCACTCTCCGCTATACACAAGTGGGAAGAAAAAAAGAAAAAAAAGAAAGTACAAGAGTCGCGAGTGATTTTTTTGTGCAAGATAACACTTAGTTCCCGAGTAAGTACGCGCGCGGGGGATTTCCAGATAGGAGTACTAGCGTTTTCTCCAATAGGGCTCCGGAGTTGCGGAGCATTCTGCGCGCTTTTCGCCGGACGGCGAGGGCAGAGAGACCCTTGCGGTCGCCGTAGCTGTTGTTGTTACGCGAGGAACGCAGCCCGGAGGGAGCCAGAGGACACGATCCCTGCCCCGGAAGAGCCAAAAAGGCAGCCCAAAAGGGGCGCAGGGCGTTTTGAGCGGAAGCAGCAGGAGAGCGAGAGCGCGAGTTTTCGGCTTGGCAGCGGAGCGCTGGGAGTTACAGCGTCGGCGTCGGCTTTTGCAGGCGGCTAGTCGGGATCGGGCGCGAGAGGCAGCCATAGCCTCTGAAAATTCGTCGTAGGCATCAGTGGGCGCGGAAGCAGCCCTTGGGTTTTTTTGTTACGGGAAGGGAAACAACAAAACGAAAAAAAAGAAAATATAGGAAAAAAGAAGAAAAAAAAGGGGAAAAAATAAAAGATTAAGTTTAGTAGTCATATATGAGTTAGGCTTAAGCATACATATCCAGGCAGTTTATTTATATTTGTACGTTAGAATGTATTAGAGGCCATTAAACGGTGAGAGGCGGATAAAGTACAGGAAGGTATCGCAAATATGTCGTCTTAGATGGGCGGGGAAAAACTTTTTAATCCCTCAGGTTAAAGGTTAAGATTTCCATTTAATTAACGCCTCCTCACAGCTCCGGATCGCATCGAGAAAGGGCTTTCGTCGGTGGATTTATGGGTGAGTTCTATTTTTGGCGAGAAAGCCGTTCTATTCAAGTCCATTACCAAATTCATACCAAAGGAGAAAAACGACTCCCCAGTTATGTATCGAACGAAGTAGAAGGGGGAAGGTGGAGGAGAGATTTGCCCCTGCTCTTTGAGTCGGCGCGGCCGAGAGCGAAGCGAGTTCTCTCGATTCTTTCACGCACTATTTTCTTTCGCTTTCTTTGGCCTATCTCAACCTTCCGACCCGCCTTTTTAGGCGTCCGTTCATTTCGCCATTCCCCATATTAGTTAAGATATTTATTCTTTTATTTTCTTGTCATTTTTATTTAACTTTATTTGTATTTATTGTATTTATTTATTTATTTATATATATATTTGTGTTTTCAGTCCTATCCTTTTTGTATGTGGGTTTTTTTTTTTTGTTATTTTTAATGATAGACATAAGTAGCGGGCACCATTTTTCCTGCGAGTAGAATAAATTTTATAATGTTTTAATTTCCCGTATTTTTTTTTGCCTTCGGCTAGCAGAAGGGCCCTAGGAGGCGTCCAGAAACGCTGGGGGTCATTCCAGCCATCATGCCGGGGATATAAGAGTGACCAAGGAAGGGAGGGTGATCCGTCCTCCATGACACCTGAGGTGGGGAACCAGCGTTTCGGCAGGGCAGAGGGGAGGGGGGGAATCCAAATGTGAGGTCGTGTTGTCGGTGTCATTAAAACTTTCGTCGCTGCACGCACCTTCTAACCGAGCTTTATAATGAGAAAAGGCACCCGACGCGAATAGAACCAGAACACCACCCAATTGCCGACGAGCCCCAGCCAGGATCATAAGCGTGCGTCCTATTATCGTCCATAACATCTATCCCGGATCGTTACAGTTGTGTGCCTGTGATAACTGTGCCTTTCTCTTTTTTTGGAGCTTGGGTTAAAAGAAAAGGGAGTTAGGTCACGGATAAAGAAGAAAAAGGAGATAAAACTGAGAGATAGAACTTAACTGAGGAGAGAGGATAGAAGGTAGAAACTACCTTAAAACATAAATGCAACCGCTTTGGGTCTTTATGCACGGGCCTTTATCTGTAGATGAATGGTTATTGATTTAACGTCTGTGATGTTTGGTTGTTGATGAAGTTTTTTCAAGTAACGTAGCAAAACAATTTATTGTAATTGATGGCGCTGCCGCTGCCTTAGATTCCCCTATCGTACGGGGCTCACTCGCATCCGGAACGTTAGAACGAGTTTAAGCGGCCGCTTTCTGCCAGGTACTGCTTTGCCTTCCCTTTGCTAGCCGCTATGCTCGCATGCGACGCCCAAAGCTCCGGCGAATTCCGTTGCCGCTCCAGCTAGTCGTAGAAGACGAGCCCCCTCCCATTTCTGGTCTGAAATTCCCCACATTTACTACTACGCCCTTTCACGTGGCATTGTTAATTCGTCATTCCCCAAACGGTGACCCGTCGAATACCTCCGTATTATTACGGCACGATCTTCGTCTCCAGTACGCAATTTGCCGGATTTGGCCTTTACACAAGTAAATTTTACATCTATTTTTTCCCTTTTTTTTAAAAAAAAAAATGTACTTATTTATTGGCTCTCTAACTCTTCCCTAACACCACAAACGTATTCATGACCCTCTCTTCGTCTCATGGCCGTCTCCGACACCTATCGAAGAGCATTTTGCGTTCGCCGCTTGTCAGGCAGTGCCAACCTTTCGCCGGTCGTTAAAACCCCAGCTTCAAGCCTACCCGTGCATATATGTAGCCCATGTTGATTCGACCCTTGCCATCTTTGAGAAGTACTGGGCCAGCATTGTCGCAGCCTGTGTTGACAAATGGCATTCGTTTCCGTGATGTATGTCTTTGTTGAAAGCAAGCTAAGCAGTCAATAGTGTGTACGAGCTTCTTCCAGGAAGTTATTCGGACTATTAGTTCCTCTAGTAGATTAGCCGATTGTGATTCGGCTGATGTAAATAAGCAATTAGTTTTAACTTCATTTTTAATGCCTTTTTCTGAAATTTTGAGTTTCTCAACTTTACCAAGAATTGATACTTGTCCCGTATCCATAAAGGACCAGTCCACATCCACGACCTTACAAGCTGGCTTAGAAAAAGTTCTCCCCAAAGCTCCAGGCACGGCTAGGATCCAAAATTTCAAAATTTGGCTTCAGCCACCATAAAGGACGAAAATCTGTGGAATCCACAATTTTTCAGATACAAGAAAACCAAAAATCAGGGAAAATTAGGGCACTGCATCTACCAGATTGCTGAATCTGGATCAGGTCGGACTACTATTATAGCCAGAAGACACAAATTAAATTTCAGTCGCTATGCAACGCCTGCCAAGCGCTTACTCATTCGCACTCTCTCTCTCGCACACACTTCCACATCTCATTTTTGTTGTTATAGGTGTACATGTAGAAATGTAGAAGCAGATGCTAAAATCATATGTAAAAAAAATGGAAACAGATAACATATAATATATAAAAATCTCCTCATTGGGTTTGACTAACTTTTTTGAAATTTTCTGTTTTGGCCAAAATTTAATTCGTGAAATTTTGGGAACATATAATAAATTATATAAATCGTTAACTAATATAATATGTATACTGATTGAGTACCAGATATAAAGTAGAGCCACGTCCTTTTCCGCGGTTCACAACGTTCCCCGTCGTTCCAATTATATTCGTATATTGTATGGCATAAAAGTAATGCATGGTTTTATCCGTTTTAAGGTGCTTCGCTATCACTTTTGTCATGTGGTCGACATGGATCGGAAATTTGGGACGTCCTTGATATAGAGCACGCACAACGGCTCGTGCGATTACATTGCGCAATGTAAGCACACCTTAAACAGGCGCTATCTGCAGATAGTCCCGACACTTCCTTGCGTTTCAAAACATAGCCTTTGTTTTGCGCCACCGCAGATAAAAGAATCAATTCTTTTTCGGATATTTATTTCATATTCGCACATTATTAATTATACGCGATAATCGAAGAGTATAGGTATATTTTCGATTTGTGGTGATAGTGGATGTGTATAACGCCCAGAAGGAAGCGATTCCGACCTCATAAAGTATATATATTCTTGATCAGCATCAACAGCCCAATTGATATAGCCATGTCTGTCTGTCCGTCTTCACTATCGCCTAGAGCTCAGAGACTATATAAGCTGGATCAACCAAAATGTCTTTTCAAGTTCCTATGATATCAATTCAACACAAGTGTATTTCAAAACTTTACCATGTCCTCATCCGTCCGCAAAAAGAACGAAAATCTATGGAATCCACAATTTTTAATATACGAGACGACTAAAAATCTAACTATAAGCTATCGTCTGGTACCTCAACCGAAATAAAGCGATTTGTAAAAGTGTATTCTAAGTGAATATACATATACATAAATATGTATTCTGTGCATGGTCTTGGTGAAATCAATACGTGATATCCTCTGAAATATTGATAAAATTACCTTATCATAAGGATCTGAACATCCTTTTAAAATTGCACTTGTATGTTTGTTAGTATTTTGATCCATTTCTATGTTATCTTCTTGAAACAAATTTTTTTCTAATTCCATTTTATTGAATTGTGAATTATCTTTCATATTTTGATATATTTGATTAATTTCAGAATCCGGTATATCCGTAGAAGCTTCTGGTAGATCGATGAAATTCTTCTTAATATTTTTAAGCATTACAATAACAGAATATATTACCATTTCCAATAGATGTTTTAATAATTCGAACTAATCCAAGATTCGCATTACAATTGTGATTACAGCCAGAGATATTTATTTGACTGCTTCGCAAGCAATCTGTGTCCTTTTCCCATTTTTTTTTAATTAACGCTTTTTTTGGTATTACTGATTTACTTTTTAAAAAGGCTTGCCGGCCTTTTCTTTTCACTGTAATAAAAACACAACACAATCATAAATAAATTAGTTTGAATAAAATTCAGTCGGAGATTTTTGCATAGAGGGATACGTGCTATGAAAAACACCCCATACTCAGTCCTTATACTCTGTGCTCAAAGATTGAATCTGATCGTCATAGCCATCAATCGATATTTACAATATTAAATTTGTGGCCGGTCCACCCAATCGGGGTCTGGCAACGATGTATCGTCGGAAGCAAGTGCTGGTTCCGAGAGTTATCGATGAGTTATCGGCTGTTTAGCAGTTCGGCTTGTGCTTCTAGACAATGCAGACATAGTCAGCAAATTTGCTTGTAAAAATTTAAATAAAACAAGCAGAATATTAAAAATATGAACACATAAATATACTTAAAGAACAAGAGTCTTTACACATTGACGGAGATAAAGACAAAACCAATTTATTCTAAGTAAAAACATAGCTAAAAAAGAAAATGTATGACTGCAAGGGTGCGAGCGGAGAAATGATCTGTCTATTCATTAACACACACGACATCCCAAAGTCAAGTGCAGCAAGCAATAAAGACCCTAATGTAGTCCAAAAATACTTACGGACGAAAGGGAACGATTACGTTCGAAATGGTTTTTTTTCATTGTATGTAGCTATAATAATGATCCCTATAATTCTGCGTTTTTAGATTTCTTGTGCTATCAAAATTGTGCATGCCACAGACTTTCGTCATTTGTGTGGGCGGCAAGGATCGGGGCGAATTTTTGAATAACACATTGAGTAGTGTGATAACACAGGAAACTGGATAGTTGGATGGTTGGTTTAGCCTTAATAGTTTTTGAGATATAGGCGCTAATGAGGACGGACGGACGGACGGACAGACAGACATGGCTATATTGAGTCGGCTATTAATGCTGATCAAGAATATATACAGTGGCTCAACGCCAAAACAATGCAGTGTCAAATAATCTGTTTAACTATGGTACAGATTTCAAACTAGAGGAAAAACAAAAAATTTTTAAATGCCAAACCGGAAATCAAGTGGGATTCCTAGTTTCTAGATGCTTTGGTGCATTTAAACATATTGTTTTTTCTTTATTTTAAAATCTGTACCACAGTTAAACAGTTTATTTGACACTGCATTGTTTTGGCTTTGAGCCACTGTATACTTTATGGGGTCAAAAGGCTGGCAAAAATCCTCTAGCTGAACACTCCACGAGGGTGCTGGCTGGACAATGGCTACTGCATTATCCCGGACGAGGGTAATGCATTGTCGCTTGCCCCGTCCGGGGCAATGCAGTGTCTAGCTAAGGCAATGACCTAGCGTCTTCTCGACCTCGAGTCGGGAGAGCTGGGTTTGGGACATGGCTAGAGGTGCCTGGCGGCCAGGCATAAAACGCTAGAGGGTGGTCCCTCTGAAAAATATTAACCATTATGGACCTACGGGCCAACAATGGAAGGGAGCAAAGAAGAAGCACGGACTGGGATGTCAGTCCAAACGTCGGTGGAATGCGTGACTGCTACCACCGGCGGGCACTGGGAGGAGAATTCCTCTCTGCGTGTCGCCAGCGGTCACACCTCGGACGTGGCGGGAGCAGGCCACGTCAGTTGTACAACGACTGCCAAAAAACATCCTCACTCCAAGCTGAACCGCACGGATGCCGCTGTCGAAGCAGACACGGATCTGGAGAGTGAGTTGTCGATCAGCAACACGGAGGAAGAGAGCCTTATTCGCTCAGAATAAGAGCCTCAGAAGAGAGCCTTATTCGCCACCAGGCACCAGCTCCCCGTGTAGGGAAGGGCCAAAGCGCTCCAGGGATGGTATGAAGGCTCTCTCACAGTACAAAGCGGCCCTAAAAATCCTGAGCCGGCTCCAGGGTAAAGCCGACATCTCTCAGGAGGAGAAAGCCAGGCTAACCTGGGCCGAACAGAGGGTAGAGGAAGGCAGACCACACTTCTCGCAGATGCCCCAAATGCGGGCATCCATCGGGAAGTATGCCAACAAGGTGGAGGAGATGGCGGCCAACAAGAGGCAACGCTCTGTTGACAGTGCCAGTAAAGACACTGCGGCGAGCAAGCGGCAACGCGGGCCGAAGAGCGCAGCCCCCCACTGAAAGTGGCTATCCCACAAAAACAACACCCGAAATCAAGGACGGCGAGTGATGCGGCCAGACGACATTGATCGTGGCACTTATCGACCGTAGCGACGAAAACGGGAAGATGACGGCAGCGCAGTGGAAGCTGGCGCAGTGGAAGCTGGCGCAGTGAAAGCTGGTGCACCATAAAAACAACACCCGAAGTCAAGGACGGCGACTGATGCGGCCAGACGACATTGATCGTGGCGCTAATCGACCGTAGCGACGAAAACGGGAAGATGACGGCAGCGCAGTGGAAGCTGGTGCACGCGCGGCTCGTGGACGCACTATTTGCACGGATGGAGGAGGATCCCACATCGCCCAAGCCCACCTTTGATGGTGCTGGGTGGCTGAATGGGGCTAAGATCCTCAAGTGCAACGACGACCCAACGCGTAGGTGGCTAACGCAAACTGTCGGCCAACTGGATGCGATGTGGATTGGTGCAAAACTGGAGGTGGTAGACAGGGAGCTAATCCCGTCCAAACCGACGGCGAAGGTACCCCTCCCAATCGCGATCCAAGGAAACAGGGCGCTGAGGCTCCTACAGCGTCAGAACCGGGAGATTCCAACGGAGAATTGATAAGTGCTGCGCACTGGGAGCCCAGTACCCAATGAGGGGGGCCAGTGTGTGATCCTGCAAATCAACAAGGAGGCGGAGGACCTCCTATACCCCAGATTTGGGAAGATGGCATGGGCAGCGTCGACCT
Organism: Drosophila affinis; assembly: GCA_037356375.1. Taxonomy (NCBI): domain Eukaryota; kingdom Metazoa; phylum Arthropoda; class Insecta; order Diptera; family Drosophilidae; genus Drosophila; species Drosophila affinis. Next base: position 24,525,626 of record JAZHFB010000003.1, read on the forward strand.
GCCACCCCTTGCACAGACGCGCACACCATGCAGGCAGGCGAGGTAGAAAAAGACCTAGGTCTGGACACTATCGTGGAGGTCTCCCAGGGGCTTGCGCTGGATGAATCGGAGGAGGAAGAGGACGGTGATGTGACGATAGTGGTCAACCCGTCGAGCAAAGTTGAGCCAGCCAGTGTGCAGCAGCTCAACTTACATAAAAGCAAAGTGGCGTCGACGGAGCTCCCCATAGCCATGGAGCAAGGGCCCGTCGACATAGCTCTAGTCCAGGACCCATGGATTGCATCAGGCAACTCTGTGGCCCGACTAAAGTCCTTTAAGTATAACTCGTTCTACACAACACCGGTAAGCAGGAACAGAACCATCGTACTTGTACGAAAGGGAATCCATGCTCACCTTATGTCTAATTACTGCTCAGATGACCTAACAGTGGTGATGCTAGAAAGCGAGGAGAAGCGCCTCTTGGTAGCCTCCTATTATATGGCACACGACAGTCCCGCACCACCCGAAGAGCTAAGGAGTCTGGTCGAAGAAGCCGGCTCCAAGGACTACCAACTTCTCATTAGTATGGACGCTAATGCCCACCATAATGTTTGGTGAATCCCCGATATCAATGAACGAGGTAAGTCACTTCTAGAATTTATACTTTCCACTAACATAGAAGTAGCAAACGTGGGGGAGGACTATACCTACGTAGGTCCCACCTCATCAAAAGTGCTAGATCTTACGCTCATAACGGGAAGAAGTGCCGCGGTGACTGGGTGGAGAGTCCTCGAAAGACCATCCTTCTCAGATTACAGGTATATCCAGTTCAAATATGAATTTAAACACACCTTGAAGGTAGCCGTCTATAGGACCCCCGGAACACAAGCTGGGAAAAGTTCAAAAAGACGGTTACCTCGAAGCTCGCGAATCCGGGTTCGGTAAAATCGGCTGATGACATAGAGAAGTCTCTTTAGACTCTATCCAGGGAGCTACTGGATGGCTACCGCGCAGCATGCCCACGAAAAATAAGAACAAGCCACTCTGGTGGAACAGGGAGCTCTCCCTCCTAAGAAACAACCTCCGGGAATTCTTCAAGCTCGCCAAAAAAGCGAACGAAGGAATACAGGAACCTACTCAGAAATTACAAGAAAGAGATACGCAAGGCACAGCGCAGCTCGTGGAGGAACTTTTGCTCCAACATCGAGAAGGTGCCCGAAACGGCAAGACTCAGGAAGCTGCTTTCCAAGCAGCCCATCATACAGAGTCAGCTCTAGCTCAACAATGGACAATGGTCAGAGATCAGCGAAGAAGCCCTGACAGCACTAATGGAGGCACACTTCCCAGGATGCACCGAGGTCACTGATGCCACAACGCAACATGACCTAGCAACAGAGGAACAAACCATCCCCACAGGATTAATAACCCACAAGAAAATCTAATGGGCCATAGACTCCTTTACGGGCATTAAAGCACCTGGACTGGATGGGATATTTCCAGCCATGTTGCAGGTGACCAAAGTTGCTATATATACGGCATGCTTGAGGACAGGCTATATACCTATACATTGGAGAACTTCCAGAGTTGTCCTCCTGCCGAAGACAGGATAGTGCAGCCATGTTAGTCCCAAAGATTATAGACCGATAAGCCTCACCTCCTTTTTACTAAAAACGCTGGAAAAGCTGCTGGAGCTACACATCAGAAAGGAAGTAGGGGGACTGATGTCAAGCAACCAGCATGCCTACACGAAAGGAAAATCGGTAGAAACAGCACTACACTCGCTAGTAGCTAATGTCGAGAAAGCCCTCAATACCAAGAAATATGCACTAGGAGTATTTGTCGATATATCCGGAGCATTCAACAACGTGGCCACAAGGGCAATAATGGGTCGCTTAGAAGCAACCAACGCATACCCGGCAATCAACCACTGGATAAAGAATCTCCTCAGTTGTAGAAGGGTTCAATCGGAATGGGGTACCGCCTCCATAGTCAGAGAGGCACACAGAGGCACACCACAAGGTGGAGTACTGTCGCCGTTCCTGTGGAACCTGGTAGTCGACGACCTAATTAAGAGATTCGAAAGGAGAGCCCCAAAAATAACAGCCTATGCAGACGACATAAGCAGACTTATTACGGGTGTATGTCCATCGACACTCAGCTCCATAATGGAAAGCACACTCAGGGAGATATGTGAGTGGGCGGACGAATAAGGACTCAGTATCAACGCGGACAAGACGGACCTCATCCTCTTCACCAAGAGGTACAAGTTACCATCATGGATCCCTCCGAAAATCAATCAAACAAGACTAACCCCGAAAACACAAGTCAAATACCTCGGCACAGTATTGGATAGCAAGCTGACATGGAGACCCAATGTAGTGGAAAGGGTGAAGAAGGCCACCATTTCACTGTACGCATCAAAGACGATGCTCTGCAGCACATGGGGCCTGTCACCTGCTCCTATGCACTGGATCTACATCTCGGTGGTGCGATCAACTCTGCTGTATGGAGTCTTAGTGTAGTGGCAAGCTACCGGTAAGAAGACGTACCACAAGCTTATGGAAAAGACTCAACGACAGGCTCTGCTCTATATAGCGGGGGCACTGAGATCTACCCCAGCAAAAGCACTCGAGACCATAATCGGAATTGACCCCCTAGACATCCACGCTCATCTGACGGGTTCATCTATTGGGTTCCCAACCATCAGGGCATCGAAGGAAATGAAGCGGCGGACGTTCTGGCAAAGGAAGGCGTCGGGTTGGCGACAAAAAGAGCAGAAAATGTGCCTGTCTCACTCAGAACGCTACAGTGCGATCTAAGAAAGATGGCTAGGCTAGAAAACGAGAGCAGGTGGAGCAGCACGACCAACTGCAGAGTCTCGAAAATCATGTGCAAAAAACGTAGGGTACGGAAAGACTGCAGACTGCTTGTGGGAATACTGACAAGTCACTGCCTGGCCGCATCACCCGCAGCCAGACTAAACATCACCAACAGGAACAGCTGCAGGAAATGAGATGACCTCGGGACTATCGAAACCATGGAACATCTAATCTGCAGCTGCCCGGCTCTCTCACGGGCAAGGAGAAGATACCTAGATGCACCGACGCTGACATCGCTTAAAGATGCATCCAAGAGGTTACCAAAGGAACTGCTGGCCTTCGCCAAAATCACCTCAATCTCAGATGATATGAAAACCTCACTAGCACCCGCGGATGGTCCATAACCATCCGGATAGCTAAGGGCCATACTGGCCTATGGGAGACCCGGGGTCGTCCGGGTTAACCTAACCTATGAGGTCGAAAACGTTTCCTTTTGGGTGCTACACACATCTGTTATCACCACAAATCTAATATATCCCTATACTCGAGTACCGGGTATAACTCTTTAGGACGTTGATGTGCAATGACTGCACCATCAAGTGGCCCAAGCGACACCAGCCAATGGCTGTTACGCGCGGATCCCAGGCAAGAACGCAGCCCACCTCCCGCCCAACCGACCGAGGGGCGCTGCCGCATAACGCGCGACTCGTAAACCAAACCGATCGCGGACATGCAGGAAAGATAGGTGTTACACTAGTGTTCGGGGAAAAGTAGAACTAATCTAACTAAAGAAGAAAAGTAATTACTAATTACGGGAAAGATGTAAGAGAATCAGTAATTTAAGATTAGGAAGGGAGTTAGTGGTAGATATAATATGGTGGAGGGAACTATAATCCGAGCATAGGACCCTAAATGGCTCATGCAAGGAGTAATTCGATCTACAAAGCGGAAGAAACAACGGTGTATAGTTCCTAGTGCTTCTAATAGGAATCGTGAAGTTTATGCGGCTCAACAGGTCAGGGCTATCTACGTCACCCTTGATCAAGTTGTGCACAAAAATCACGCCAAGCATTTTCCTACGGTTAGCTAAGGTTGGAAGGTTTATTAAGAGCAATCTATTAGGGTAAGACGGCAGTCTCACAATTGCATCCCAGCTGAGGCCGCGAAGAGCAAAAAGTAAAAAGTTTTTCTGAACTGATTCTATACGGTCTTGGTATACGTTGTACTGAGGGCACCATACACAAGAGCCGTATTCTAAAATCGGACGAACCAGAGAGGTATAGAGAGTCTTTGTTATATAGGGGTCGTCAAATTCCTTTGACCACCTCTTTATAAACCCAAGCACGCCCATGGCCTTATTCACCATGGTGCAAATGTGTTCTGAAAACTTTAACTTGGGATCTAATAGAACACCAAGATCATCAACCCGGGTAATTCTCTCAAGAGAACCACCACAAAGGGTGTAAGGAACCAGAAAGGCGTCGCAGCGATGAAAAGTCATTACTTTACCTTTTGAAGCATTAAGGTTTAATAAATTTGCACAACACCAAGACGGAAATCTATCGAGATCGGATTACAACCTGGATTGGAAAGAAATTTCCTTATACTGGACACAGAGCTTAACATCATCCGCATACATAAGTACTTGAGAGTATGTTAATACAGAAGGTAGGTCATTTATAAAGAGTGTAAAGAGTAAGGGGCCTAGATGGCTGCCCTGTGGTACACCCGAAGTCATTACCATAACTGGTAAGGACAGGGAGTTCTGAAAAGGACTCTTTGAGACCTAGAACAAAGGTAGCTAGAGATCCATCTCAGGAGATTGGGCGGGAATCCTAGAAGGTCAAGCTTTTGTGGTAGGAGGGAATGTTTTACAGAGTCGAACGCTTTACTAAAATCGGTGTAAACAACATCCGTCTGCAAATTACCTTGAAAGCCTTTTATTATAAAGGAGGTAAACTCCAATAAATTTGCAGTGGTTGATCTCCGTCTTATAAATCCATGTTGAGATGGAGATATAAGTGATCTGCATAGGTGCTGCAGGTGCGGAGTTAAAATTTTCTCAAACACTTTAGGAATAGCGGATAACTTAGATATACTTCTACAGTTAATTGCGTCAGACTTGCTACCTTTCTTATGGAGAGGAATTATAAAAGACTCCTTCCATATAGGGGGAAAGCATGAAGAAGTTATAGATAGGTTGAACAGTTTAAGCAACGGCCCACACAGAGACTCGGCACAATACCTGAGTACACAGCCGGGAACTCCGTCCGGACCCGGTGAGAACACCGGCTTTACTGTTCGTAGATCAGGAAGCAACGAGCTTTCATTTAGCAAAGGACTGAAAATGCCGTTCGACCGCGGTAAACTGTATGGATACGGCTGACCTGAGTAAACGTCCTGTGAATAGGTAGTTTGGAAAAAACGGGCAAAAAGATCGGCAATTGCCTGATCATTATCTGTCGACATATTACGGAAAGATAGCGAGGATGGGTGTGCGGACGTTCTACGCTTACTGTTTACAAAGCTGTAGAACTGTTTGGGGTCTTTAGAAAAACGTATCCTGCATCGAGATAGGTAATTCTGATAACATCGAGTGTTAAGAACTGAAAAGTTTGACCGAGCTATTACATAATGAGGGAGAGAAGAAGGAGAGCCAATTTCTTGAAATTTTTTATACAGTCTTGATTCTAAGTTTTTTAGATGGGATAGCTCCTTGGTAAACCAAGGGGGTTTTCTTGATCTAATCGGACAGGAAAGTGGGACACAAGAGACAAAAAGTGAGTCCAGTGCATCATAGAAAATGTTTGTGCCTGTCGTAACATCACTGCACAAATATAAAGCGGACCAATCAAAATCCCTAATGAGGTTATTAAGCTTCGTAAACTCGGCTTTACGGAAGCAGCGGACACATTGGGGTAGTCTACCCGACCGATCCAGTACAGTTCGCCCTAGGTCGAGCGACACTTCGAAAGTAGGATGGTAGGCATCTTTAGGTATAGAGAGCGGGGGGACTCGAGTTAACAACGCTACGGTCGGATCCGTTACAAAGCACAGATCAAGAAATCGACCCAAGGAATTTTTAACATGGTTAACTTGAGACAGAGACAGGTCAATCAAGCCATCAACAAAGTCATGACGTGCCGTGGGTACCAGGCTCATTTGCCGAAGGCCAAACAATTCCTGGCAAGTTGAAGTCACCAAGAACTATCATGTGATCTTTGTCAGATAGCGAGGAAGAGATAGCGGTTAAGGCGGACAAATGCTGCTCGTAAATTGCGATATCCGAAGAAGGTGGAATATACGAACAAGTTATGAAAACTGAGAAAGCGGGAAGAATCAGTTTTACACACAGAAATTCAAGTTCCTGCTGGATCTGGACTGTGAAAAGTTCCGACGTGAAGTTTGAGTCCACAGCAATCAGAACCCCTCCTGCACGTCGAGACAAATGATCCTTTCTTTATGTAAGTTGTGTACCGACCTGCCAAATCTTCGGAACTAAGAATGTCCGGCTTTAACCAGGTTTCGGTAAACACAATAACGTGGGATGCCATTGCGACACTATCCTGGAAAAGAATGCTGAGCTTACTATGCAAGCCTCGAACATTCTGATAGGTCACTAAAAGAGAGTTTGTTAGTTTTTTGGACAGGTGGAGGTAGAGCGGGAAGATGACGAAGGAGCACTGGTCTGATTAGTTGGCAGAGTTATTGGGGGCCTAGTCTTTTTCTTTGCCTTAAACTCCTTCACCACCAAATGCTCCGGCCAAAATTTGGCAGAACAGATGGTGTTAAAGTGAGTTTGGGAGACACTTATTTTAAAAGAAGCTATCTCCCTGGCATAAGAAAAGTTGAACTTTTCCACCTTGAAATCAACGGCTTGTATGCGGCTTTGGATATAAGCCGTCACATCATTAATTGTGGAATCAGGGGCTAGCTGCGATACAAAAACTTGTCTCTTTGGTGGGATCCCCACCAATCTTGGCACCACAGGCCTATCACCTGTGATGGTAATACCCGGTGGTCCGGGTTGTATATTGACTGGTGGGGTCGGAATTGCGGGGACAGCTAATGAATTTGATACTACGGACACGGACGCTACAGACGGTCTTGGCTGCATGCTCTCCGACGCGATAAACTCGGCTACCGAATTTTCATCACCAGCAGCTGTCGTTGCCTTTGGAGTGGCGAACGATATCAACTGCTGCACTTTTGGGGTGGTCGGAGTCAGCTTGTCAGCATCGGCCGGTCGAGGGGCAGTCGGCACATGCAGATCCCGCGGAGTGACCTTTTTGCGCCTAGGAGACTCAGTCAGTAGTTTGAAACTATTAAACTGAGACTCCATGGCTAGGAGCCGATCGTATTGCTCTTTGAAGCCCACGGTCAGCTCCCTAAAGCCCTTCCGGTTCTGCCTCATAAACGCTGCCTTCTCCTTCTCAACCGGACGGCATGCCTCACAGCTGTAATGCAGGCCATTCCTTTTTGAGATGGCGTCACCCACGAGACCGGTGATCCCGGCGCATTTAGCGTGCACTACGCTATCGCAGAGCCAGCAGGGGATACTCGGCTGGTCATGGGTGATCTGCTTCTTGCAGGTTTTCTTAACACAGACCACAGAGAATTCCATTTTAAAATGTAAAAATTATTTTATTATTTTCTCTTTAAAAAAAAACTGATATCAGACCAGTGTGCCAAAATACACCCAAGAGAGGAATAAGTAAGAATGAGAGCGGTTACCGTAGCTACACTTGAGAGAGAGAGAGCGCTACTGCACAGAAAATATCGAGAGCGAGAGAGGAAGAACGGTTATTTAAGTGTGGGTGATAGGGAGAGAGTGATAAATCAGCAAAACTAATAGGTGAGAGCGGCTAAATATGATACTGCGTGTACTTATGAAAAGGACAAACAAAATCACGCTGTTAGGCGATGCAAAAATAATAATTTAAATTATGTTTTTCACAGCAAACAGGCATGCACTCGCGATCAAGAAATAGATGATATAGTAGGTTGTTAATTTATGAATTTTTTTAGGGGTTATTTTCATAAAACACCGGCTTTTTAAGCAAAATGGGAAGAGAGTAAGCGGAGCGCAAAACAAAAACACGTCTGACTACTACAAAGAGAATCGAACGGGTTTTGCATCTTGGAAACATATTTTAAAAAGGTTCAGGCTCACATTGAAGACCTAAACCCAAATGTTGAAAGACAGGCAGACTTGGAGGATAGCAATTAAGCTATCCATAAAGGACAAATTGGGAGGAGACTTGAACACCAGTATAATTGCTCCAGACTATCACCCACCGCCAGTGAGGTCATCATTACAAAAGTTGTCGTTGCCCACTTTTGACGGAACTTATGCGAATTATGAGAAATTTATATATTCGGTTGTCGTACGTGAGTCTGGATTGTCCAATATAGAAAAGTTCAATTACTTGCTGGGCTGCCTCAAGGGGCCAGTGTTAGACACCATTCAGACATTTCAGGTCACAAGCGAAAACTAAGAAACCGGTACGATAATCCCACTCTTATATTTTTAGAAAGCATTGATGCATTGTTCGCACTACAACCGATCGAAAAGACCAACTGTCAGCAACTTCGCAGCCTATTCGATTAGGCGTCTGCGATATATTCAGCTCGTTAGAGTCCATCGGCAAACCGGAGGACATCGTTCAATCCATGCTGATATACATTGTGATGAACGAGTGTGATGAGCTAACTCGGAAGAAGTGGAAGGAATCATTGGACTGCCAAAAGCTACCGACCTGGCTAACATGCACACAGATTGTGAAACGCCACTGTCAATTCCATTCTCCAGTCAGCTTTCACTGCGTTCGGTCGTGTTTTCGCTATGTTTTATCAATGCTCGGAATGCGATTCGGATGTTACGCCCGCTCAGCTTCGTGGCTTTGATGCTGTACGCTGTTCGTCGTTGTGACGCCGTGCGTTTCATCTGTCGTGCATTGATTTGCATGCAGATGCGGTGAAAATGTTGGTTAATCTGCCTAACCTTATGTGGCAGTGCGACAATTGTGTGATTGCGAATGACTTGCACTCGAAAATTGACGAACTCAACGACAAGGTTTTGAAGCTTGAGAGCCTTTATCGGGAGCTCAAGTCGGAGTTTATGGCTGCCCTGCCTATCAATTTAAATAAGAAGGTGAAGCCTGCTGTTGCAAGAAAGAAAGCCGACAAGGTCTTATCTGTGGCTGAGTTGCGGTCAGAAGAAGACGCACAAAGAAGACGAAACGTTTGCTAGGCATTGCACCGAGCTGTGAGCAGCTGAATGTATTGCAGAGCAGAAAATACCTCCATATTGGTCGATTTTCTACTGCAATGGAGCCAGAGGCGGTGGTGAAATTTGTTGCCGATAAGCTCAAGATGTCTGAGGCGGAAATTTTTTGTGCGAAATTGGTCAAGCGGGACGCTGATCTATCTGCATTGAAGTTTGTTAATTTCAAACTTGGTGTACCTGAGCCGCTGTTCCCTGACGTTTTTGAGGAGAAATTCTGGCCAGTGTTGGTAAGGGTTTCCCGTTTTGTGCATAGGCAGAGGCCGGAAGCAGATATTACGGCAGTTAATCTGTTGACAGCTGTGCCAGTGCGGACGTCCACCCCGACTACGGAAGCTCCAGCTCCAGTTCCTTCCACTTCAAAAAACCCCCAGTAAGCGGCGCCCATGGTTTCTGGTTCGCCGCCTCTTTACGACATATTCTGCATGCAAATTCTCGCCTCTACGAAATCAGCATTGGGTCGTTGCATCACTTCTGGCATACCTCTGCGGAACAACAACACAGTACCGCTTCTTCGCTCTGCGCTTTATCCGATATTCGCGCGGCTGCTGCTGGTATAGACGTCGATGATCTTGCTTGCGCTCTATTTCAACGAAGTGCGCCTCTGACATCGTCGTTACAACAACATTCGACAACGCATGTCTTCGTGTGCTTTGCGTGCGCCGTTGCTGCACTCGACACTTGGGGAAAGTCAGTAGCCCGTCGTTCGCTCGTAAATGGAGAACTCTCTTCGCCCTCAGTTCCCAGTATGGATCTCCCCGCCGCTGCCCCGCTTAATCGTCTGGTCGAGGAAGGTGTGCTGCGGTTTCGGACCACGGCGTTTAAGCATTTCTTACGCACGAGCCGCGCCCCTCTTGCTGATTGTGATATGCCAAGCCCTTCTCAGGATTATGCTTCCGTGCCCACTGGCCGTTCAGCACTGCTACCCTCCGTGATCATGCCTATGGAAGGGACCAAATCCTTAAGCATCTTCTTTCAGAATGTAGCGGGCATGCGCACTAAGGCTCAAGCTATATATTTGGCAACTGCTATGTGCGATTTCGACGTCATCGTCTTGGTTGAAACCTGGCTCAACGATAGCTTCTTCGACAGCGAGTATTTTGACCCCAACCTTTTCCAAGTGTTTCGTAAGGACAGAGATTGTGCCAAAACGAATCGCTGCAGAGGGTGTGGGGTCATTGTGGCCGTTAGACGCACGATTCAAAGTGATCCCATTTGTCTCTTGCATGGAGACACTATGTGCGATCAGATTGGTGTGTTGGTGGCCGGGCAGTCTGAGGCTCTTGTAGTCAGCGCATAGTACATTCCGCCGTGTAGTAGCTATGAGGTCTACAAGGCGCATATGCGAAATATTACCAGCATGCATGCGAATTTAAAAGACCGTCAGCATCTCTGCATTGTTGGCGACTTCAATTTGGGGTCGTTGGTGTGGTCCGCCGATCCGCAGTCATCGGCTATGATCCCTAGCAATGTACACTTGCAGCAGGAAATTCTTTGTTTTGATGACTGTTTTAGTATGGGCTTACCGCAAGTCAATAATATATTAAATAGGTTAAATAAGATTCTAGATTTAGTTTTCGTTGGACCTGATGTCGACTGCCATGTAACGCGCTGTGAACAGCCGATTGCAGAATGCGATATGCATCATATGCCATTGCTACTAGCAGTTAAATTCATTTGTTACTCGCCTCGAGCGGAACTTGATTTTCATTATTAGTTTACTGATGTAAGTCTGAATGCTATACGGGATGACATGTTAAATGTAAACTGGGCGTCTGTTCTATCGCATCCTAGTGTTGATACTTATTATAGCGTTTTCATTGAAACTGTTCGTCATTTTGTTGATAAAAATTCTTCCAGAAGAGTGCGTGGCTCCTATAGGTTACCGTGGTATACGAAGGGTACAAAAATCTGCGCAATACGTTTTTTAAGCGTTTTTATAGGACCCGGGAACCTGGTGATTGGGACAGGTACGTGCAACATAAACGGGAGTTTTCGTTTCTCAACAAATTTTTATATAATCAATATATTGCCGACGTTGAGAGGGGGCTTAAACTTAATCCCAGGCCATTTTGGCATTTTATAAACTCTAAGAGGTCAACGAGTGGTCTTCCCTCAGCTATGTGTCTTGGTCTCTGTAGCGCTAATACTGACAGTGGCATAGCAAACCTTTTTGCTTCTTTTTTCAGATCTAATTTTGAGCCATGTGCGACGTGGCATGATTCGGATATCCTTGACTTCATCCCTTCGGTTGTCAATATTGGCACACTTGATATATTGGAGGGAAACAACTTGGAGGCTATTGCTGACTTCGACAATTCTAATAAGCCCTACAGTGATGGTATTTCTGCCGTCCTGCTTCGCAATTGTGGTGATGCTTTTTGTGCACCGCTGAAAATTCTTTTCATGAATTCCTTGTTAGAGGGTCGGTTTATTGGTAAGTTGAAAGCTGCCACAGTCACTCCTGTTTTTAAGAAAGGCTCGAAGAATAGTATCTCTGATTATAGACCAATTGCCAAACTCAGCAATATCTCAAAGCTTTTTGAGCGTATCATTGCCAAAAAGATTACTTTTCTCATGAGGTCATACATTAGCCCAAAGCAGCATGGTTTTATGCCGGGTAGATCCACAACTACAAACCTGATCGCATTCAGTAATTTCTGCACACGTGCCTTTAAAAAATACTCCCAGGTCGATGTTGTGTACACTGACTTTGTTAAGGCCTTTCTTAAAGTCTCCCACTGTGCTCTAGTAGCCAAGCTACATCGGCTGGGTATTTGAGCTTGCTCATGTGGCTCATATCATATCTTGAGCAGCGAGAGTATGTTGTATTGGTGAATGGAAAGCAGTCGGACCCATATTTGGCTACTTCCGGCCTTCCACAGGGCAGCGCTCTTGGTTCGCTGCTGTTCTCAATTTTTATCAATGACATATGTCCTAGCATTTGAGCCTCTGAGTATTTGCTTTACGCTGACGATCTCAAGATTTTTCGCTCTGTCAAATCATTAGGCGACAGTATCCTTCTTCAGCATGACCTGGATGAAGTTGCCCGTTGGTGCACACGTAATTTGCTCCCACTTAATATTAGAAAATGTTATTTGGTTTCGTATGGCAAGTGTACATTTAAAGTCCTGACCTCGTACTCGATAGATGGCCTTCCGCTCTTAAAGCAGACAGAGATACTCGATCTTGGCATCTTGTTTGATTCCAAATTTTTGTTTGTGGAACATCTGAATTACATTTTGGCGAAAGCTTATGCCATGTTTGCCTTTGTTAAGCGCAACTCATCCCAGTTCAATGATCCATACACGAGGCTAAGTCTATATTCTTCCCTCGTGTGCTCGCGCCTTGAATATGCTTCAGTGGTTTGGAACCTTACTGGGGTTGGTCAGATTGCGCGCATCGAGAGATTGCAGAGGAATTTTTTGAAGTTTGCACTCCAGCCTTTGCAGTTTGCAGTCCCATTGCCATCCTATGAGTGCAGATGTCGCCTTGTGCATCTCTCCTCTCTCGAGGATCGTAGGACCATTGCGGCTCAAATCTTTATTTATGACTTGGTAGTGGGGAATATTGATTGCCCTGACCTGCTTACGAGGATTGGCTTCAATACGCCTGCCAGGAGCCTTAGGGACCACGCACTCTTTGCTATTGATCTTCACCGGAGCAATTACGGAAGTAACGAACCTATATGTAGGGCTCTTCGCCAGTATAATGCGCTGCCAGCTGGGATGCGGTTCGACTTCTGCCATGGGAAAGCAGCCGTTAGACGATTGCTCTCTGATTTTTTCATGTTTCATTGTTAATTGTTTTTTTTGTTGATTTCTTTGTATTATTTAAGATAGATGTAAGTAAGTTTAGCCAGTTAAGGTTCAACCGTTGGCCAATAAGTAAATAAATAAATAAATAAATAAATTCCTCCATTCGTCTGGAGCCTCATCTGGTACTTCGACGTAACGAAAGGCTGAAAATAATAAGTCCAATCGTCATTAATCATTGTCGTCGAGTTGACTACGTCTATATCAATATCTTGTCGTTCCCCTGTGGCGGGCCAGTTAAGCGAATCCTCGAGTAGAAATGAGGGACCTGAAAACCATGTAGATTGGATCAATTCGTTCACGTTGCAGCCTCGCGACAGAAGATCAGCCGTGTTTTGATGTGTTGGCACGTAGCGAAACCTTCTATCCGAAGTCAAGGTCTGAATATCGGACACTCTGTTTCCAACAAAGGTCGATAAAGTGACTGAATGTTGTTTCAACCAATGCAATACGAGCTGTGATTCGCTCCAAAAATAAGTCGTGATGGTGTGTTTTTTGAAGATGGCCTTGATTTTGCTGTACAGTTGAGCAAGTAAATGTGCGCCGCATAGTTCCAGCTTCGGGAGAGACTGCTTCTTCACAGGTGCTACTCTGACCTGTCCAAACGAACTCTCAGTACGCACATAAAGACAGCAGCCATTTGCTCGAATCGATGCGTCGCAAAATCCGTGTATTTGAATACTCCTAGCGTTGGGCTGCAAACAAAAACGAGATACCGCTAGTGCCGATAGTGAGTTCAATGAATCCAAACAAGTGCTCCATGCGCAGCTTAGGTTTTGGGGAACAGACTCGTCCCACTCGAGTTTCAAAAGCCACAACTCCCGGAGAATGATCTAAGAGACAATGACTAACGGTGACAGCAGACCGATGGGATCGAAAAGCGATGACGCAGTGGACAAAATTGTCCGTTTTGTGATAGAAGGGTAGATTTCCTTGGGTGTGAAAGTGAAACTAAATGCATCACTTTTTTGATGCCAAGTCACGCCGAGTGTGCTACTATCGAGTTTTCCGAAATGTTTATTTCCTTAGACGATTCATCTTCCATTACACCTGGATGATTTGAATGCCATTTGCATAATGGAAAATGACCACAAGCTAGAGTCGATGTGATTTCCTTTTTCAGTTTGAGAAGTGTGTCTATGTCATCAGCCCCACACAACAGATCATCAACATAAAACGCAGTTCCAACTGCTTCGGCTTGAGCAAAGGTTTCATTGACAAAATTAACCTGGGAACATGAATCAAGCAACGCTCTACCGAGTTTGTATTCACCTGATGCATCCTTTACCAATACCATGGCTGTTGCCAACAAAATTTGATCTTCTGCAGCGATGTCCATATGCGAATGTAAAGCAGCTTGATACGAATGAATATCAGCTGTTTGCCAAGAGGGCTGCGACGGTTGCCTTATCGGTTCCAGATTTGAGGACTGTCCTGCTGATGATTGTGGTGGCAGTTGCGGCTGCGAGTGATGCAAAGTCGAGTGGTGAGTCCGATTAAAGGTTCGGCAACGATGAGTCGATGAACATTGCGCCACTCTATGGCCATTCCCAAGACAGTTGATGCAGAGACCGAGACGTTTCACATGATCGAACCGTTGGTTGCTGTTCATTGCCATGAACTGCGCACAGTTCGTGATTTTATGGCCAGAACTAGAACAAAGTGGACAAGATGGATTAGTAATGGCGAACGACGAGTTTATCTGCTGATTAGAGTGACGATCGGACTTATTGCTTTCAGCCTTTCGTTGCGATGGAGTACTAGATGAGGCTCCAGACGAATGCAGGAATTGACAGTGGCGGTCCACAAGTTTTGTGCATGTTAGCCAGGTCGGTAACTTTTGGTAGTCCAGTGACTCCTTCCACTTCTTCCGAGTGAGCTGATCACACTTGTCCATCACGATGTAGATCAGCATGGATTGAGGGATGTCCTCCGGTTTGCCGATGGACTCCAACGAGCTAAATATCGCAGACGCCTTATCAAACAGGCTGCGAAGTTGCTGACAGTTGGCCTTTTCGATCGGTTGTAGTGCGAACAATGCATCAATGCTTTCTAAAAATATAAGAGTGGGATTATCGTACCGGTTTCTTAGTTTTCGCTTGTGACCTGAAATGTCTGAATGGTGTCTAACACTGGCCCCTTGAGGCAGCCCAGCAAGTAATTGAACTTTTCTATATTGGACAATCCAGACTCACGTACGACAACCGAATATATAAATTTCTCATAATTCGCATAAGTTCCGTCAAAAGTGGGCAACGACAACTTTTGTAATGATGACCTCACTGGCGGTGGGTGATAGTTTGGCGCAATTATACTGGTGTTCAAGTCTCCTCCCAATTTGTCCTTTAGGGATAGCTTAATTGCTATCCTCCAAGTCTGCCTGTCTTTCAACATTTGGGTTTAGGTCTTCAATGTGAGCCTGAACCTTTTTAAAATATGTTTCCAAGATGCTTAAAAGATACCGAGGCTCATCATTGCAAATCGGATTTTCCGTCTTTCCTTCTACCACAGATTTGATTCGAGCTATGTTTCGTTTTATGTTGCTCCGTTGGCGTTTCAAATCTTCCAGAGTCGTCATTTTGTTGTGTAATGTAATTGCACGCACACAGAATTAGAGTTTCCAACAATAAAGAATGCAGGCAACAATAGCACGAACGCAACAATACAGTAGTAGCCAAAGCATAAATCCAACGGTGGAAGCGAAGGCGGCAGCAAAAGGTTGATTGCAGTTGTTCCAAGGGAGAGAGTCAGCGACAATTCCGACGGCAGCAACGAAAGCGAAACGAAAAAAAGCAGTTGAATTCCAATAGATAAATGCGTTGATCTCTGGATTACAGTAGGGGGCAGCAAATCAAAACAGCGAGTGCAAGCGCCGTTGCTTGCGTTGTGGGTGACAAGCGAATGATAGAATTAATCATGAACCGCGAGAGCAAAGCGATAGACGATAGATAATGGGTTTTCGGCAATTTCGACGGCAGCTGCAAAACTAAACGAATACTGCAGTTGTTGTATTTGCAAATTATATACTGACGAAAAGTGTAGAGAATGTACATAAATGCGAGTATTTTAATTGTTCACCAAGAATTAACACACGAGCCCAACGTTGGGCGCCAAAATGTTTGAACAAGAAGCGTTTTTCTTGTTAATATTTATTTGATTAATTGTGGGGGTGTATTAAAACTAAGCAAGCGAATTAAAACCGAATTGCAGAAATAATAACGACGATGAGGTGCTGTTGAGTTTTAGTCGATGACTACTTTATTGGGCTCTTATTGCATGAGCACCGAGCATAAGCGAGAATAGTGAGAGCGTGCAATTATGAGAGTACGCTTTGACTACGAGAGGTGTTTAACTACTTCTTAATTAATTGGGTGGACGAAGTTTGACCGAACAACTCATTCGTATCAACTTGCTTCACATTCGCATATGGACATCGCTGCAGACGATCAAATTATGTTGGCAACAGCCATGATATTGGTAAGGATGCATCAGCAGAATACAAACTCGGTAGAGCGTTGCTTTATTCATGTTCCCAGGTTAGTTTTGTAAACGAAACCTTTGCTCAAAAACTTTGCCTTCGTCGTGAGCAACACTACATCGGAATTCGTAGCATAGGAGACTCCCTACTAATTTAATGACTCGTACGACGACCTCCATTACAACTCGTACATCTGGCTACCAGCTCACCCTCCAACTGGAACCTACAACAGCATATCAGCGTTTCTTCTTATTATATCAATTTCGGGTTTAATTCGCTTGCTTTGGATTTAGCACACCCAACTAAATAAATAAACGAGAGGGAACGTTGAGAGCCGCGGCAAAGGCCGCGGCTCTACCTTATACCCGGTACTCAGTCAGTATATACATATGTATGTACACATATGAGCTTGCGACTTATGCAATTTATTATATGTTCGCAAAAGGGACAAATTAAAAAAATGGGCAAAAAATAATATTTCAAAAAATGAAGTAATTTTTTGGAATATTATACATGTTTCCGATTTTGTTTGCATATGCTTTTTACATCTGCTTCTAAATTTCTACATGACATGTATAACTACATATTTGACACGTGTTTGCGACAGTGTTTGCGACAGAGAGAGAGGGAATGATTCAGCGCTTGGCAGGCGTTGCGTAGCCACTGAAATTTAATTTGTTTCTTCTGGCCATAATATTGTTCTGACCTGATCCACATTCGGCGTTTTTGGTTTTCTTTTATCTTAAAAATTGTGTATAGTCTCTGAGAACTAGGCGTCAAAAAATACGAATGGGCAATGCAGATGGGGCCTTGTGTGAGAGAGAGCGAGAGGGAATGATGACTTTCGAAATGGTTTTCTTCATTGTAGCTACAATAATGATCCGATCTGATCAACATTCAACACTCTGATAGAAATGGTCTTTCTCTATGATTCTACGTATTTAGTTTTCTTGTATCTTCAAAATTGTGTATGCCACAGACTTTCGTCCTTTGTGGGGGCGGAAGGGGGCGGGGCGAAATTTTGAAATACATTTGGAGTAGTGTGATCACGCAGGAGACTGGATACAAAACTTGGTTGCTCTAGCTTTAATAGTCTCTGAGATATAGGCGCAAATGAAGACGGACGGACGGACAGACGGACATGGCTATATCGACTCGGCTATTGATGCTGATCAAGAATATATATACTTTATGGGGTCGGAAACGTTTCCTTCTGGGCGTTACACACAACCGTTATCCCCACAAATCTAATATACCCCTATACTCTTCGAGTACCGGGTATAAAAATATATGCAAGAAAAACTTTCAAAAATACGGATTTTTTGAATAAAGATTAGTCTAAAAAGTTTACTTATAAAAGAAGTTGTATACTTTAATTCTTATATTATATTATATTGTCCGATATAAAATAACTGTAAGGCGAAGTATAAACGATATCTTTTAAGGTCCAAACACAGAATACCCCATTCTATATTCGTGATCTCTCAATATCAATATTATGTACAAAACAATATTAAGAAGATAGAAAAAGCACGGACTCCCTCAGATGTAACTCTTTCGCCAGACTCTGGTAAAATGCTGTGTCGCACCAACAGTCGAGACAGTCGGCGCTTTCTGAACTCGTACTCGAGAGGGGAAAGCCATTGCAGCTACTACGCCTACTGAAAATGTTGCCTGGAGGAGGTCTCACTTCTACCGCAGCATGCACAACGAAGCCTAAAAGTGCTGCGTTGAGCCTCCATTGAGGAACAGATCGCACTTGCAGATGATCTAATAGTAGAGGAAGCACTTGGGTTCTCGCCGCTTAGTTGATATTCCAGACCACGGTCTGAAGCGTGACATGGGTAAGGAGAAAGCCACGTTAGTTCTGCTATAAAACAGCTTTCTAACAAACACCAAATTGTTTTTACAGCGGCACTCGTATATTTTTCCACAAACGATTTGATGTCAACGACCATCGCTGTTGCAGCCATGCTCCTGGTGTACATAGCTGTGAAAGCTGTCATCTGTAAAGGCGGACAGTGAGAACAGAAACCCACTCGGCAAACAGATTTCGACTACTAGGTTTCCGGATTTCGACATTCTACTCAAGAATTCAGTGCATACTTAAGCATATTTATTACGGGTGTATGTCCATCGACCTCAAACTCTATAATGGATAATACTCAGTGAGATATGTGAGTGGGCGAAAGAATTAGAACTCAGTATCAGAGTTGACAAGATGGACTTAATGTTTACCAAGAGGTACAAGGTATCTGAAGAGAACCCGATGAGATGTATCAGTTTTAGATGCCAGCCAGCAGAATGAAATAGACTCTATAATACTTCAGTGATTCTTGTACATATTCAATTGAAGAAAATTGAAAAGAAATAATGTCAATTTTATTACAGAGTCGCATTGCAATATACATCGAAAGATATCGCTTAACTCAACAGTATTATTATAGATCCTCCAAAAATAGGCCAAACTAGCCTAGCCCTTAGACTATACCTCGGCACAGTTCTGGCTAGGAAACTGACATGGAGACCTAATGTATTGAAAAAGGTGAAAAAGGTTAGCATCTAATCAAATGCTTAGCAGCATATGGGGCTTGTCTCTTGCGTTAATGCACTTGGTGTACATCTACCGAAAAGAAGACGTATAAGTTTCTGAAAAATTTTCTGCGACAAGCTCTGCACTGCATTATAGGTGCACTGAGGTCAACCCCAGCAATTCCCCCGAAACTATACTCGGAATCGATCCCTGGACATTCACGCACATCTGATTGCAGGAAGGGCAGCACAGCTCATAATAGAATCGGGAAACATGGCCAAATGGCTGCGGACAGAGTTCAATTGACAAGGATATGATCAGTTTTATTGACTACATGACCCTCCAAACGTGCCTCGAGTTAAAAACGAATAAACGAAGACAGGAAAATAGTCGGGATCAAACTCAGCACCCTAACATATAAAAGGAGATGGAAGAAGAAGCGGGCTTTTACTAAAAGCGACGCGGCGAAAAAATTCTGGTCGAGGAAGGCATTGGGCTGACGAATGATAGATCGGAAATCGTGCCTGTTTCCCTTAGAATGCCCTTAGAATGCTACTTAGAGAAGCAGGCCAGTGTATAAACCGAAAAAAAATGGAGGAATACCACTCCATATAAAACATTTCAAGAAGCTGCCAGAGAGGTGGGTCTATTAAAATTAGACGATTTTATCAGGGATTTTGTGATCGCTTCTGTCATGATTCTACAAAGTTCAATAACTTAGCCAATTATTTTTATATTTTTATAAGCGATACCTTAAACGACGCCTAATTAATGTGTCTATCTAAAAATAAAAATCGAGGCAAATATTTTTTTTTCGACTTTTCATGAGCTTTCAAAGTCAAAATTTCGGAAAAAAACACCATTTGCATTTGTCAGCTTTTTTTGACTGCAAACTTCAACACAATCAGTTGTAGGAAACTTAGGTTATGTGAAAGATCGAAGCAGTACCTTTGATAAAAAATACCACATTTTTTTTGCAATTCTTAAAAAAAAATTAATCCATAAAAAAAAACCATAATTCTTTAAAAAATTTTAAATTTCGAAATTTATTAGAAAAAGTCATATTTGGCGACAGCGGAAAAGTCGTGTCGACTAGTTTTATCAATCGTTTATTTTTTTATTCCATTTGACCATTTGCTAGCTGATTTTCTGAGAAAGTAGAGATAGCCTTATTAGAAGGCTGGCATGCAGTGAGGGAGAGATCAATTGTTATAGGTTTTGTGTTTGTAAACATTATTTTTCACAATTAGTGCCTCTGTTTCTCCACTGATAGCTCTACTCGACAAAATTCAACTTTTTTTTTCCGCTGTGGTCAAAAATGACTTTTTCTGATAAATTTGGAAATTTACAAATTTTTAAATAATTATGGTTTTGTTTTTCCAGGTTTAATTTTTTTTTTACGAATTTTTATAATATTTGGTTTTTTTTTGTCATAGGTAGTGCTTCTATTTTTCACATAACTTAAGTTTCCTACAACTGGTTGTATTGAACTTTGCAGTTAAAAAACGCTGAAAACTGCAGCTATAAATCCGACTCGGACACTTTGTAGCTGCAACTAAACGTCTGGAATATATTAAGCTTCCAAATTTAAATTTCATAATTTTTTTCGGTATTTTTTTCCGAAATTTTGACTTTGAAAGCTCAGGGAAAGTCGAAAAAAAATATTTGAATGCCTTGATTTTTGGTTTTAGATAAACACATTATCTGGGCGTCGTTTAAGGTATTATAAGAATCAATGGACTAACGTCTAAGTTACAACTGTTTGACCAAAACTTCATATGCCGTTTGGCACTATCCCAAATGCCATTTGACCGTTAAAAACTGTTACAAACACAGATTTTTTGTATTTTTGAAGGAAAAAAAAACAGTTATACGTCCGCTAACGGAATTTATCTGCGAAATTAGGCATATGAAAGTTTGGTCAAACGGTTATAACTTAGCCGTTTATATTTATATTCTTAAGATGTTACACGCGATTGTCAAAAGCTACTGGTTTCCAAAGATGAAGGAAAATATTGAAAAGCATTCTAAAAGGCAACAACGATTTTATCAAGGATTTTGTGATCGCTTCTGTCATGATTCTACAAAGTTCAATAAGTTCAATAAAATCAGATGTAATTTACTTAAGGTATACGAAACAAGGCCACATAAATGTTCAAAAACTGAGATCTTTACGCAACCAATATGGAGAGATTTTTGCAAGTGTGTATGAGCGCCCAACGGAAATTTGTGCTCTCTCAACTTTGTTTTGATTTTTGTGCTCGCGCCACCCTTCACTTTAGCAGAGTCGACCCTTTTTGAAGATGCTGGCCTTACAATACCACAATAATTGTTATTTTGTATATGCTTTAGATACTAACTTTGTTTAATATAGAATATACTAATATAATGTGCTGATATATATACATATTCACTATATATTTAATGGCATGGCTTATTGCAATATATAATAATATATTTGATCTGATTTGATTTGATTTATTTGTGTTTTTGGATGCCCTCTGTGCACTTCATTGTGTGTTTTTTTTAGGATTGCCGAAAATCGTGAAATTTACATGTTTACTTGATACACATTTGTATGGCTCAAATTTATGTAAGAGAAACGTCACATGGTGGCAACTATTCGAATGGAGCCAGTGCCGTTGTACAGCATGCGGGTCAGCATGCGCATGTTTTAAATTAAGAAAAATTTGTTTATGGCTATGTACATATGTGCAAGGACAATATATATACTACGATGTGTAACGCTCATACAATTCTATTTTGTATGCAGTGAGAGACAAAATACGAGCTGTCTCGCTCGCACGATCTATAGTGCTCTCGCGGATTTGAACATAGAATGAGCTTGCTTGTGTGCGTACGCACAGAACTGCAAGTACACATGTGTGTGTACGTGTGCTCAGCCTCACGTACAGAGCGTTTGTCAATAGAGCGCTCTCTGTCTCTCTCGTATCAGTGAAGATTGCGTGGAACTCTACGTCGATAAAATCGAGCTGAAAATGTTGTATGGAGTGACACATCTTAGTGTTTATATTGTCTTTGGTATGTGTACATATATATTATATGTACATACATATGTTGTATAGCACATGCAACTAAAGTGTCGTTGTTTATTTTTAAAATTTGCCGACATTGCGATTGGTGTCGATTAAAGTCGACTGCGTAGGCCGTTTGGAACGCTCTATTGTCTATTGCCAACTATTTTGTTGAGGAGAACTTCAAATTTATACGCTTGCTCCTCCTGCTACCTCCTGGAGGATATTATGCTAATAAACTTGAATTGAATATGATTTATAAATGATTTATTTGTATAAAACATGGCTTGAACTAAGTTAAATTTAAATACCTTTGAAATGCAACGAATGCAGTAAAATAAAATGGATTATTTGTATAAAACATGGATGCTCTTTATCTTTTCATTTATTTTACTCTACGAACCCGGGTTTGGAACCGAACTCGAGGTTCCAAAATTTTCAAAACCCGGTTATTGAATCATTGAATCAGTCATTGAATTTGAAGTATTGGTAGTGAACATAGCCGAGTAACGGCTCTCCTGACGGTTCCTGAGGCAATCCTTTATATCGTGTTCCCACAAACCACCATCCACAATCCATTTCGGGTATAGTCTATAAAGGGCTATTTACACTAGACACCGTCAATTTCCTAGACGGTGCGCAAGGTTTCTAATGTTCTTTCTAAGGTTCTAATGTCAATTTTGAATGTTCCTAAGCTGCACGTTTTCAAGCGATTTTTAGTTGGTTGTCAAATGCAACCCTAAATATTTGGCAAAAACAGCAAAAAACTGAAATTCACTGGGGAAATATACACGATGATTGACAAGAAAAACAATGAACAACAATAAAAAACACAGCCCGCAAAAATCAATTTTACGGAAAAGTTTTAAAAGAAAAACAAAAATGGAAGGCGGTGCAGACAAATCTAGTGGTAGTATGCCTTTGTAATATACTAATTTGATATTAATATATAATGCAGTAAATAAAAGCTCCTCATCAATAATAACAGGCTGCAGTTTGAGGTGATCTTCAGAAATAGAAATATTTTGCTCATCAATATTTAGTAGGAGAGCATGGACGAATTGCGAGTAGCACGCGAAAACCACCATGTTTATATGGAGATGGCAATTTCGATTAAGGATGGCTTTAATTTACAGATGCAGATCAATTGTTTTCGGAGCACAAAATAAGCGGGGTCGGATGAGGATGACGCCTTGCCTGTACTTGTGGATACAGCAAAAGAACGTCTAGAAAAGCAGAAGGAGCACCATAGGAATTCAGGAGTTAATAAACAGCCAAACAAAATTCCAGAGCAATCTTATAAGTTTTTCAAGAGATGGAAATAAATAAAAGTTACTATCTAACGCGAATAGTTTTGAACCAAAGTTAAGAAAATCGTTTTTATTAAAATAAAAAAATCTTCCGCTCAAAAACTCAGTTTTTTTTATTGTGTTCGGAGCAGCAGCTGCCAGTAGCTCTTAAGAATTCCAATCTTAGTTATCTCTTAAGTTATTATACGCTCATCTCTTCGCACGCTCTCGGTGCATACGCACACACACTCATGTTCGCCGTGCGTACTGCTTATATTGCAGTGCGTCGGTCAACGTGGGTACATTTCGCTAAAATTCGTCGTCGAACGCTGCAGCGCGCATCATTACATACCGACCGTCAAAATTGTCTAACCGCGCTATAACTGTTTCTTTGATTTGCTACATACACTATTGTACATTGAAAAACACGAAGCTTACGGCCACGGCCCTTTAAAAATTGAATCTAAACATTGAAAATGAACAGAAACCCAAAACCCCAAGAACGGAGTATAATTTTTGTAAATGTGGAGTCAGAGTTGCCGAAAAAGCTCGGCAGCTTCCAACATTTTGGTGACCCCGACGTGATCTCCGTGAGCTGATCGTGTGAAAAAGTGCTCAAACATATATGTTAAATCTGTGTCTAAGTTTTAACTAAACATTTGTGAAATCATAGCGAACTAAAAGTCGTTGTTGCTGACCGTGACAGTTCTAACGGCCCGTTATTCGATTTTCGCATTCCCTTTCACCGTCTGCTTCAGCCTGCCCAACGCACGGTCAACGCGCTCGCGAGCGGTTACATTGACCTCTCTCTGGTTTTTCGAACTCGAATTCAGAGTAACATTTTTCGATCGTGGATAACTGTTTGTTTTCGGTCATCGTTCGTCGCATTATCGGTCTTCGCTTTTGATCTCTGTGCCGGTGCAGTGCGTACATACATATATACATTTTTTTTCGTCTTCGCTTTGTACCTCGCTGCATCTCTTACGTGCAGCCGGTGTGAAAAGTTGGCGTGAAATAAAAAACATTAAAAATTCATAGTTAAAATGAGTAACAACAATACAAGTATCGGGTCCGCCTCGGGTGGCACACCTTCGACTGGCGCTCCGCCTGGTGAATCTTTGGCCAGTGCTACTAGTCGGATTGCCTTTTTGAGGCTAAAAACAACGGCTATTCTCAACAGACTGCAGGGACTCGTCACCCAATTGGATTGCGAAAGGCTGCGCCAAATGGATGAGTACGACCTGAAAGGAATGCTGGAGTCACTGACGGAGCTGAAATCTAATTTTAATGTGGCACACACCAGTTTGGAGGAAGTGGATTTTGAATCAATGTCCAGTGAGATACCTATACAATTCGATTCGTCTCTATTATCATTGAGGACGGCTCTTCAGCGGGAGTTGGGCAAGCGTTCTCAGCCCGCGCATTGTTCAACGTTTCGCATGAATCCAAACGAGTCTCAATCCCTGATCTACATGGCAAATCGATCGCGCCTGCCACAATTGCAGCTGCCCAAGTTTAGTGGAGAGTACACGGAGTGGACCAGCTTCTACTCCATGTTCACAGCGGTCATCGATAGCGAAGCGGAGCTTACTTCTATCGAGAAGCTACAGCACTTGCGGTCCTGTCTGAGCGGAGCGGCCCTGGACACCATCAGATCGTTGGAGATGACCGAGGATAATTATCTTACAGCGTTAGACATTTTAAAGGCCAGGTTCTCTAACAAGCGTCTTATCTTACAGGCACACATCAGAGCGGTATTTGGGCTGACTCGTGGCGACTCATCAGTGGGCAAATTGCGGGCGTTTGTGGATGCCGCCACCTCACATCTTCGCGCGTTGCAAGCGCTGGGATCGAAGGAGGAAATAGCAGACGCTATAATCGTATATGCAATTTGGCGGAATTTGGACAGAGCAACGCAAATTAAATGGGAAGAAATCGCGTCTAGCCAAGGTCTTCCGTCCTGGGAAAAATTGTCAACTTTCCTGGAGAACAGATGTCGCACTCTTGAGGGCATTCAACACGCCATGCATGGACAAGATGATCAGGTTGGCAAGGCTGAGAAAACCGTGAGTACGAAACATAGAAAGGCTTTCGTGGCATCGAGCGCTCCCGCTCCGGTTTCTTGTGCGTTGTGTAATGGCTCGAGCCATACAATTGCAAATTGCGAGCGCTTTAAGGGTCTATCGCCGGATGAGCGCCACAAGGAATCAAGGAGGCTAGGCTTATGTGTGAATTGCCTAAGAAAGGGCCATCACGTGAAAGATTGTAGGTCAGGTCCCTGCCGTACCTGCCGATTGAAGCACCACTCCCTTTTGCATTTCGGTCGTTCATCAGAGACCATTCAAGTTGGTTCCCCGAATGAAGCCTCGCAAGCACAGCCAAGCCATACCGCCATGGTTGCCTTGTCACCCCCATTGTCGCAAGCCCTCAAATCCCCAAGTCCGTCTGATGCTGTGCTATTAGCCACTGTCGTCGTTCTCGCCAAGAACAGCTCTGGAACTTTCGTCCCTTGTCGTGCACTTTTGGACTCGGGATCTCAATTACATTTCTTTACAAGTCGTCTAGCTAATCAGCTTAAACTTCGAAAAACTAAATCGCACACCGCAGTCTCTGGCATAGGCGATGCTAGCTTCTCAACAGAAGGTATCTCGGTGGATCTCGTTCTGAAGTCTCGGATTTCAGAGTTCACCACTAGCATCACAGCCGTCGTTGCCCAAAAGATTACGGATCACCAACCTCGCTCGTCGATAAGCATAGCTAATTGGCATATACCTTCGCATATCCAGCTTGCTGACCCATCGTTCTACCAGCCGCAGCGGATTGATCTGCTCATCGGAGCCGGACTCTTCTTCGAGCTATTGTGTGTGGGACAAATTCAGCTGGCACCTGGATTACCTTTGCTACAGAAGACCCACTTTGGATGGATTCTATCTGGTGGCGGGCATTCGGCCCCCACTCTCTCGTCGTTCATCGCAACCCAATCTTCGGATGACATCAATCACAGCACTCGGCTCGATGGCTTGGTTCGTCAATTTTGGGAAGTGGAGCACATCTTTGAGCCGATCGCTAGGGCAACAAAGGAGGAGCTTCACTGCGAGGAGCATTTTGTTAGCACTCACACTCGTTTACCCTCCGGAGAGTACTCAGTCCGTTTGCCTTTAAAGCGAAGTGTGGAGTCCTTGGGCGATTCCTATTTGCAGGCAAAGCGACGTCTGGAAAACTTGGAGCGCAAATTTGTGCGTAATCCAGCTCTCTACGCAAAATATTCGGCTTTCATGAAGGAGTACCTGTCCCTCAATCATATGTCGCTGGTGCCAAACGAAGATAGGCACAAGTGCAAATATTTCTTGCCACATCACTGTGTCATCAAGGAAGACAGTTCCACCACAAAGCTGCGGGTCGTATTCGACGGCTCGGCAGCCACCACATCTGGTCTTTCGCTAAACGATCTGCTCATGTCAGGTCCCACCATTCAAGCCAAACTATTTCACACACTCATTCGATTTCGTACATTTTCCATCGCTCTTACAGGTGATATCGGTAAAATGTATAGGTGTGTGCGTGTCTCAATGCCTGACACCATGCTCCAATGCATATTATGGCGGGACTCTCTTGACGATGATATACAGATCTTCAGGCTGAACACAGTCACCTATGGTACTAAGCCTGCATCGTTTTTAGCTATTCGAGCTATGCATCAGCTGGCCATGGATGAGTCATCTTCGTATCCAGTGGGGTCGGAAACCATTCTACAGAACTTCTACGTGGATGACATGATATCTGGAGGGAATTCGGTCGAGGACGTACTGGATATTATGCGGCAAACCACGGATCTTCTTGCTCGAGGCAATTTTCAATTGCGGAAATGGTGCTCCAACTCCCTCGATGTGCTTCGTACAGTCCCAGAGGCCGAAAGGGAAAGTTTTCTGAAGCTGGATGATGGCAGTGATGTAACGAAGGCGCTTGGACTCATTTGGGAGCCCCATAAGGACTGCTTTCTGTTCACATTTGCTCCACAAATCGGTGTTGGCAAGCACACTAAGCGTTCGGTATTGTCGACCATTCCACGCTGCTATGATCCTATGGGATTGATCGGACCTACTCTAACCAGAGCGAAAATCATCATGCAGCGCATGTGGAGAGACAAATTTCATTGGGATGAGAGCCTTCCTCAGTCTTTGGATTCGGCATGGACTGAGTTTTGCAAGGATTTCGCCACTGTGGGCCACGCCACATTTCCTCGCTATGTACTTCAGCCCAAGACTAGGTTTGAATTGCATGCCTTTTGTGATGCCAGCCTCCAGGCCTATGGGGCTTGCATCTACGCTCGTTCGTTTACAGATACAGCCGCTGAAGTTCACTTGCTTTGTTCGAAGGCAAGGGTTGCCCCACTAAAAACCCTCACGGTTCCCAAGCTTGAGCTATGCGCAGCGTTCCTATTAGCAAATTTACTTCGCGAAATCAGGAAAACTGATACCTTTGATTGCCCTGTCCATTGTTGGTCGGATTCCACTGTGGTTCTGTCCTGGTTGCGAGAAGAGCCATCCAAGTTCAACGTATTTGTATCCAACAAAGTCGCCGGAATTCAACAACTTACGAGGGGCATGGATTGGCGCTATGTGCCAACTGAGATGAACCCGGCTGACATTCTTTCGAAGGGAGCAGCGCCGCAGGATCTCTTGCACTCTAGGTTGTGGATGAATGGACCTACCTTTTTGCAAGGCGAACGAAGTTGCTGGCCTGAACGGTGCTTGCCAGAACTCAACCTTCCGGAAATTCGACACCGGGTATTGCTGTCGTCTGAGCGTGCCGACATCTCGCTTTCGTTTAAGCACATCAACTCATTTGGAGTCATGCTTCGCATCTTCGGCTACGTTGCGAAGTTCATCAGTCGGACGAAGACACCGGATCTCTCGTCTGACGACCTTCGAAAGGGATCCCATCTGTTATGTCGCATCGTTCAACGGGCCCATCTGTATCCTGAGTACCGTACTCTGCAGAATGGGAACTGCGTTCAGTCCTCCAGCATTATCGCATCGCTTTCGCCCTTTATAGATGACGTCGGGCTAATACGTGTTGGTGGTCGCTTGCGGAACTCAACTCTCGGCTTCGACGCACGTCACCCAATCATTTTGCCTAGGGATCATCCACTGACCTTCGCCATTATCTCACATTTTCATCGGAGGCATCACCATGCGGGTCCGCAGTCGTTGCTTGGAGCAATCCGCTTACAGTTTTGGCCCATCGGCGGCCTGAAGACAGTGTCTCGTGCCTTGAGGAAATGCGTCATCTGCTGCAGATCCCGACCTCGTCTTGTTGAGCACATCATGGCCGATCTACCGAAGGATCGCATACAGGATTCGCCTGCATTCAGTGTCACTGGTGTTGATTATTGTGGCCCCTTCTACTACAAGCCAGATGGGCGCAATCGAACGCCCATGAAATGCTATATCAGCGTTTTCATCTGTTTTACAACAAAGGCAGTCTGGTTAGAATTGGTAAAGGATTTGTCAACTGCAGCTTTCTTGAGTGCCCTCAAACGTTTCGTCGCTACTCGCGGCATTCCCCGATGCATTTGGTCGGACAATGCCACCAACTTCGTGGGCGCAAGGAACGAGTTGGAGGACCTTCGTCGGCTATTTAGCAGCGAGAAGCATCGTGCTGAAGTCCACAATCACTGCCTCAACAACGGCTTCGACTGGAAATTCATACCGCCTCGCTCGCCTCATTTCGGGGGCTTGTGGGAGGCAGCAGTGAAGATCGCCAAACAGCATTTCTATCGCTCCGTGGGATCGTCACTCTTTGGCTTCGACGAGCTGCGGACATTGGTCTGCCAAATCCAGGCGATAATAAATTCTCGTCCTCTCATTCCAATTTCAGAAAACCCTGAAGATCTTGGCGTCCTTACACCGGGGCATTTTTTGATTGGTCGTCCGCTGATGGAGTTTCCCGAGCCAGACGTTACGGCTCTCAACTTCAATCGACTCGATCGTTGGCAACAAGTCTCCTGTGCCCAGCAAATTTTTTGGAAGCGTTGGAGTGAGGAGTATTTGACTCTGCTCCAACAACGAGCCAAATGGCGCACGCCACAACCGCCGATCCAGATCAACGACGTCGTCTGCATCAAGGACGAAAACTTGCCGCCACTGAAGTGGCCTTTAGCACGAGTGATGGAGGTCATCACTGGAACTGATGGTGCCGTGCGAGTTGCCATCCTACGGACACCATCTGGAACCACACGCCGAGCTGTCAACAAGCTGTGCGTCCTTCCCGTTAAGGATTCTGTTGAAAGCCCTGGTCAGCATGCGCATGTTTTAAATTAAGAAAAATTTGTTTATGGCTATGTACATATGTGCAAGGACAATATATATACTACGATGTGTAACGCTCATACAATTCTATTTTGTATGCAGTGAGAGACAAAATACGAGCTGTCTCGCTCGCACGATCTATAGTGCTCTCGCGGATTTGAACATAGAATGAGCTTGCTTGTGTGCGTACGCACAGAACTGCAAGTACACATGTGTGTGTACGTGTGCTCAGCCTTACGTACAGAGCGTTTGTCAATAGAGCGCTCTCTGTCTCTCTCGTATCAGTGAAGATTGCGTGGAACTCTACGTCGATAAAATCGAGCTGAAAATGTTGTATGGAGTGACACATCTTAGTGTTTATATTGTCTTTGGTATGTGTACATATATATTATATGTACATACATATGTTGTATAGCACATGCAACTAAAGTGTCGTTGTTTATTTTTAAAATTTGCCGACATTGCGATTGGTGTCGATTAAAGTCGACTGCGTAGGCCGTTTGGAACGCTCTATTGTCTATTGCCAACTATTTTGTTGAGGAGAACTTCAAATTTATACGCTTGCTCCTCCTGCTACCTCCTGGAGGATATTATGCTAATAAACTTGAATTGAATATGATTTATAAATGATTTATTTGTATAAAACATGGCTTGAACTAAGTTAAATTTAAATACCTTTGAAATGCAACGAATGCAGTAAAATAAAATGGATTATTTGTATAAAACATGGATGCTCTTTATCTTTTCATTTATTTTACTCTACGAACCCGGGTTTGGAACCGAACTCGAGGTTCCAAAATTTTCAAAACCCGGTTATTGAATCATTGAATCAGTCATTGAATTTGAAGTATTGGTAGTGAACATAGCCGAGTAACGGCTCTCCTGACGGTTCCTGAGGCAATCCTTTATATCGTGTTCCCACAAACCACCATCCACAATCCATTTCGGGTATAGTCTATAAAGGGCTATTTACACTAGACACCGTCAATTTCCTAGACGGTGCGCAAGGTTTCTAATGTTCTTTCTAAGGTTCTAATGTCAATTTTGAATGTTCCTAAGCTGCACGTTTTCAAGCGATTTTTAGTTGGTTGTCAAATGCAACCCTAAATATTTGGCAAAAACAGCAAAAAACTGAAATTCACTGGGGAAATATACACGATGATTGACAAGAAAAACAATGAACAACAATAAAAAACACAGCCCGCAAAAATCAATTTTACGGAAAAGTTTTAAAAGAAAAACAAAAATGGAAGGCGGTGCAGACAAATCTAGTGGTAGTATGCCTTTGTAATATACTAATTTGATATTAATATATAATGCAGTAAATAAAAGCTCCTCATCAATAATAACAGGCTGCAGTTTGAGGTGATCTTCAGAAATAGAAATATTTTGCTCATCAATATTTAGTAGGAGAGCATGGACGAATTGCGAGTAGCACGCGAAAACCACCATGTTTATATGGAGATGGCAATTTCGATTAAGGATGGCTTTAATTTACAGATGCAGATCAATTGTTTTCGGAGCACAAAATAAGCGGGGTCGGATGAGGATGACGCCTTGCCTGTACTTGTGGATACAGCAAAAGAACGTCTAGAAAAGCAGAAGGAGCACCATAGGAATTCAGGAGTTAATAAACAGCCAAACAAAATTCCAGAGCAATCTTATAAGTTTTTCAAGAGATGGAAATAAATAAAAGTTACTATCTAACGCGAATAGTTTTGAACCAAAGTTAAGAAAATCGTTTTTATTAAAATAAAAAAATCTTCCGCTCAAAAACTCAGTTTTTTTTATTGTGTTCGGAGCAGCAGCTGCCAGTAGCTCTTAAGAATTCCAATCTTAGTTATCTCTTAAGTTATTATACGCTCATCTCTTCGCACGCTCTCGGTGCATACGCACACACACTCATGTTCGCCGTGCGTACTGCTTATATTGCAGTGCGTCGGTCAACGTGGGTACATTTCGCTAAAATTCGTCGTCGAACGCTGCAGCGCGCATCATTACATACCGACCGTCAAAATTGTCTAACCGCGCTATAACTGTTTCTTTGATTTGCTACATACACTATTGTACATTGAAAAACACGAAGCTTACGGCCACGGCCCTTTAAAAATTGAATCTAAACATTGAAAATAAACACAAACCCTAAACCCCAACAACGGAGTATAATTTTTGTAAATGTGGAGTCAGAGTTGCCGAAAAAGCTCGGCAGCTTCCAACATTTTGGTGACCCCGACGTGATCTCCGTGAGCTGATCGTGTGAAAAAAGTGCTCAAACATATATGTTAAATCTGTGTCTAAGTTTTAACTAAACATTTGTGAAATCATAGCGAACTAAAAGTCGTTGTTGCTGACCGTGACAGTTCTAACGGCCCGTTATTCGATTTTCGCATTCCCTTTCACCGTCTGCTTCAGCCTGCCCAACGCACGGTCAACGCGCTCGCGAGCGGTTACATTGACCTCTCTCTGGTTTTTCGAACTCGAATTCAGAGTAACATTTTTCGATCGTGGATAACTGTTTGTTTTCGGTCATCGTTCGTCGCATTATCGGTCTTCGCTTTTGATCTCTGTGCCGGTGCAGTGCGTACATACATATATACATTTTTTTTCGTCTTCGCTTTGTACCTCGCTGCATCTCTTACGTGCAGCCGGTGTGAAAAGTTGGCGTGAAATAAAAAACATTAAAAATTCATAGTTAAAATGAGTAACAACAATACAAGTATCGGGTCCGCCTCGGGTGGCACACCTTCGACTGGCGCTCCGCCTGGTGAATCTTTGGCCAGTGCTACTAGTCGGATTGCCTTTTTGAGGCTAAAAACAACGGCTATTCTCAACAGACTGCAGGGACTCGTCACCCAATTGGATTGCGAAAGGCTGCGCCAAATGGATGAGTACGACCTGAAAGGAATGCTGGAGTCACTGACGGAGCTGAAATCTAATTTTAATGTGGCACACACCAGTTTGGAGGAAGTGGATTTTGAATCAATGTCCAGTGAGATACCTATACAATTCGATTCGTCTCTATTATCATTGAGGACGGCTCTTCAGCGGGAGTTGGGCAAGCGTTCTCAGCCCGCGCATTGTTCAACGTTTCGCATGAATCCAAACGAGTCTCAATCCCTGATCTACATGGCAAATCGATCGCGCCTGCCACAATTGCAGCTGCCCAAGTTTAGTGGAGAGTACACGGAGTGGACCAGCTTCTACTCCATGTTCACAGCGGTCATCGATAGCGAAGCGGAGCTTACTTCTATCGAGAAGCTACAGCACTTGCGGTCCTGTCTGAGCGGAGCGGCCCTGGACACCATCAGTTCGTTGGAGATGACCGAGGATAATTATCTTACAGCGTTAGACATTTTAAAGGCCAGGTTCTCTAACAAGCGTCTTATCTTACAGGCACACATCAGAGCGGTATTTGGGCTGACTCGTGGCGACTCATCAGTGGGCAAATTGCGGGCGTT
Source organism: Drosophila affinis (assembly GCA_037356375.1). NCBI lineage: Eukaryota > Metazoa > Arthropoda > Insecta > Diptera > Drosophilidae > Drosophila > Drosophila affinis. The sequence goes on from JAZHFB010000003.1 coordinate 24,558,629, forward strand.
TGTGGATGCCGCCACCTCACATCTTCGCGCGTTGCAAGCGCTGGGATCGAAGGAGGAAATAGCAGACGCTATAATCGTATATGCAATTTGGCGGAATTTGGACAGAGCAACGCAAATTAAATGGGAAGAAATCGCGTCTAGCCAAGGTCTTCCGTCCTGGGAAAAATTGTCAACTTTCCTGGAGAACAGATGTCGCACTCTTGAGGGCATTCAACACGCCATGCATGGACAAGATGATCAGGTTGGCAAGGCTGAGAAAACCGTGAGTACGAAACATAGAAAGGCTTTCGTGGCATCGAGCGCTCCCGCTCCGGTTTCTTGTGCGTTGTGTAATGGCTCGAGCCATACAATTGCAAATTGCGAGCGCTTTAAGGGTCTATCGCCGGATGAGCGCCACAAGGAATCAAGGAGGCTAGGCTTATGTGTGAATTGCCTAAGAAAGGGCCATCACGTGAAAGATTGTAGGTCAGGTCCCTGCCGTACCTGCCGATTGAAGCACCACTCCCTTTTGCATTTCGGTCGTTCATCAGAGACCATTCAAGTTGGTTCCCCGAATGAAGCCTCGCAAGCACAGCCAAGCCATACCGCCATGGTTGCCTTGTCACCCCCATTGTCGCAAGCCCTCAAATCCCCAAGTCCGTCTGATGCTGTGCTATTAGCCACTGTCGTCGTTCTCGCCAAGAACAGCTCTGGAACTTTCGTCCCTTGTCGTGCACTTTTGGACTCGGGATCTCAATTACATTTCTTTACAAGTCGTCTAGCTAATCAGCTTAAACTTCGAAAAACTAAATCGCACACCGCAGTCTCTGGCATAGGCGATGCTAGCTTCTCAACAGAAGGTATCTCGGTGGATCTCGTTCTGAAGTCTCGGATTTCAGAGTTCACCACTAGCATCACAGCCGTCGTTGCCCAAAAGATTACGGATCACCAACCTCGCTCGTCGATAAGCATAGCTAATTGGCATATACCTTCGCATATCCAGCTTGCTGACCCATCGTTCTACCAGCCGCAGCGGATTGATCTGCTCATCGGAGCCGGACTCTTCTTCGAGCTATTGTGTGTGGGACAAATTCAGCTGGCACCTGGATTACCTTTGCTACAGAAGACCCACTTTGGATGGATTCTATCTGGTGGCGGGCATTCGGCCCCCACTCTCTCGTCGTTCATCGCAACCCAATCTTCGGATGACATCAATCACAGCACTCGGCTCGATGGCTTGGTTCGTCAATTTTGGGAAGTGGAGCACATCTTTGAGCCGATCGCTAGGGCAACAAAGGAGGAGCTTCACTGCGAGGAGCATTTTGTTAGCACTCACACTCGTTTACCCTCCGGAGAGTACTCAGTCCGTTTGCCTTTAAAGCGAAGTGTGGAGTCCTTGGGCGATTCCTATTTGCAGGCAAAGCGACGTCTGGAAAACTTGGAGCGCAAATTTGTGCGTAATCCAGCTCTCTACGCAAAATATTCGGCTTTCATGAAGGAGTACCTGTCCCTCAATCATATGTCGCTGGTGCCAAACGAAGATAGGCACAAGTGCAAATATTTCTTGCCACATCACTGTGTCATCAAGGAAGACAGTTCCACCACAAAGCTGCGGGTCGTATTCGACGGCTCGGCAGCCACCACATCTGGTCTTTCGCTAAACGATCTGCTCATGTCAGGTCCCACCATTCAAGCCAAACTATTTCACACACTCATTCGATTTCGTACATTTTCCATCGCTCTTACAGGTGATATCGGTAAAATGTATAGGTGTGTGCGTGTCTCAATGCCTGACACCATGCTCCAATGCATATTATGGCGGGACTCTCTTGACGATGATATACAGATCTTCAGGCTGAACACAGTCACCTATGGTACTAAGCCTGCATCGTTTTTAGCTATTCGAGCTATGCATCAGCTGGCCATGGATGAGTCATCTTCGTATCCAGTGGGGTCGGAAACCATTCTACAGAACTTCTACGTGGATGACATGATATCTGGAGGGAATTCGGTCGAGGACGTACTGGATATTATGCGGCAAACCACGGATCTTCTTGCTCGAGGCAATTTTCAATTGCGGAAATGGTGCTCCAACTCCCTCGATGTGCTTCGTACAGTCCCAGAGGCCGAAAGGGAAAGTTTTCTGAAGCTGGATGATGGCAGTGATGTAACGAAGGCGCTTGGACTCATTTGGGAGCCCCATAAGGACTGCTTTCTGTTCACATTTGCTCCACAAATCGGTGTTGGCAAGCACACTAAGCGTTCGGTATTGTCGACCATTGCACGCTGCTATGATCCTATGGGATTGATCGGACCTACTCTAACCAGAGCGAAAATCATCATGCAGCGCATGTGGAGAGACAAATTTCATTGGGATGAGAGCCTTCCTCAGTCTTTGGATTCGGCATGGACTGAGTTTTGCAAGGATTTCGCCACTGTGGGCCACGCCACATTTCCTCGCTATGTACTTCAGCCCAAGACTAGGTTTGAATTGCATGCCTTTTGTGATGCCAGCCTCCAGGCCTATGGGGCTTGCATCTACGCTCGTTCGTTTACAGATACAGCCGCTGAAGTTCACTTGCTTTGTTCGAAGGCAAGGGTTGCCCCACTAAAAACCCTCACGGTTCCCAAGCTTGAGCTATGCGCAGCGTTCCTATTAGCAAATTTACTTCGCGAAATCAGGAAAACTGATACCTTTGATTGCCCTGTCCATTGTTGGTCGGATTCCACTGTGGTTCTGTCCTGGTTGCGAGAAGAGCCATCCAAGTTCAACGTATTTGTATCCAACAAAGTCGCCGGAATTCAACAACTTACGAGGGGCATGGATTGGCGCTATGTGCCAACTGAGATGAACCCGGCTGACATTCTTTCGAAGGGAGCAGCGCCGCAGGATCTCTTGCACTCTAGGTTGTGGATGAATGGACCTACCTTTTTGCAAGGCGAACGAAGTTGCTGGCCTGAACGGTGCTTGCCAGAACTCAACCTTCCGGAAATTCGACACCGGGTATTGCTGTCGTCTGAGCGTGCCGACATCTCGCTTTCGTTTAAGCACATCAACTCATTTGGAGTCATGCTTCGCATCTTCGGCTACGTTGCGAAGTTCATCAGTCGGACGAAGACACCGGATCTCTCGTCTGACGACCTTCGAAAGGGATCCCATCTGTTATGTCGCATCGTTCAACGGGCCCATCTGTATCCTGAGTACCGTACTCTGCAGAATGGGAACTGCGTTCAGTCCTCCAGCATTATCGCATCGCTTTCGCCCTTTATAGATGACGTCGGGCTAATACGTGTTGGTGGTCGCTTGCGGAACTCAACTCTCGGCTTCGACGCACGTCACCCAATCATTTTGCCTAGGGATCATCCACTGACCTTCGCCATTATCTCACATTTTCATCGGAGGCATCACCATGCGGGTCCGCAGTCGTTGCTTGGAGCAATCCGCTTACAGTTTTGGCCCATCGGCGGCCTGAAGACAGTGTCTCGTGCCTTGAGGAAATGCGTCATCTGCTGCAGATCCCGACCTCGTCTTGTTGAGCACATCATGGCCGATCTACCGAAGGATCGCATACAGGATTCGCCTGCATTCAGTGTCACTGGTGTTGATTATTGTGGCCCCTTCTACTACAAGCCAGATGGGCGCAATCGAACGCCCATGAAATGCTATATCAGCGTTTTCATCTGTTTTACAACAAAGGCAGTCTGGTTAGAATTGGTAAAGGATTTGTCAACTGCAGCTTTCTTGAGTGCCCTCAAACGTTTCGTCGCTACTCGCGGCATTCCCCGATGCATTTGGTCGGACAATGCCACCAACTTCGTGGGCGCAAGGAACGAGTTGGAGGACCTTCGTCGGCTATTTAGCAGCGAGAAGCATCGTGCTGAAGTCCACAATCACTGCCTCAACAACGGCTTCGACTGGAAATTCATACCGCCTCGCTCGCCTCATTTCGGGGGCTTGTGGGAGGCAGCAGTGAAGATCGCCAAACAGCATTTCTATCGCTCCGTGGGATCGTCACTCTTTGGCTTCGACGAGCTGCGGACATTGGTCTGCCAAATCCAGGCGATAATAAATTCTCGTCCTCTCATTCCAATTTCAGAAAACCCTGAAGATCTTGGCGTCCTTACACCGGGGCATTTTTTGATTGGTCGTCCGCTGATGGAGTTTCCCGAGCCAGACGTTACGGCTCTCAACTTCAATCGACTCGATCGTTGGCAACAAGTCTCCTGTGCCCAGCAAATTTTTTGGAAGCGTTGGAGTGAGGAGTATTTGACTCTGCTCCAACAACGAGCCAAATGGCGCACGCCACAACCGCCGATCCAGATCAACGACGTCGTCTGCATCAAGGACGAAAACTTGCCGCCACTGAAGTGGCCTTTAGCACGAGTGATGGAGGTCATCACTGGAACTGATGGTGCCGTGCGAGTTGCCATCCTACGGACACCATCTGGAACCACACGCCGAGCTGTCAACAAGCTGTGCGTCCTTCCCGTTAAGGATTCTGTTGAAAGCCCTGGTCTTTCAACGGGTGGGAGTATGTTCGGAGCAGCAGCTGCCAGTAGCTCTTAAGAATTCCAATCTTAGTTATCTCTTAAGTTATTATACGCTCATCTCTTCGCACGCTCTCGGTGCATACGCACACACACTCATGTTCGCCGTGCGTACTGCTTATATTGCAGTGCGTCGGTCAACGTGGGTACATTTCGCTAAAATTCGTCGTCGAACGCTGCAGCGCGCATCATTACATACCGACCGTCAAAATTGTCTAACCGCGCTATAACTGTTTCTTTGATTTGCTACATACACTATTGTACATTGAAAAACACGAAGCTTACGGCCACGGCCCTTTAAAAATTGAATCTAAACATTGAAAATAAACACAAACCCTAAACCCCAACAACGGAGTATAATTTTTGTAAATGTGGAGTCAGAGTTGCCGAAAAAGCTCGGCAGCTTCCAACATATTATCATCAGCTGTTTTAAGGTGCCAGTGTAAATTGGAGTTGCAACGTCTTTGAAATATCAAAGCGTTCCTCCGTGATAGGTTCAATATGCAGTGGAGGAGGAGGTATGAGGTTTTGCCGTTGCGAAAAATTGGAATTCACGACGATAGTGTAAATATCACCAATTAACAAAATTCAACTTATTATTTCTGTTGAGGCCAAAAATTAATATTTCTGATAGATTTGGAAATATAAATTTTTTTAAAATTATGGTTTTGTTTTGGATTAATTTGTTTTTTTTTATTTTTTTTTAAATATGTCATAGTAGGGTGTGATGTTGCAAATATTGATGGCGGCGTTCAACAAATTTCTTACAATGCTAAATTATTTTTATAAAGGTATGCCAAGCAGGGTGTGGATAGTTGGAAGTAAAATGCAATCAAAGTAAATTGTTATGTAGAAGATAATATTGTATCTATTTTGGAATCGGTACGGAACTTTTTGTCTTCGTCATAGACTTCCAAATTTATTCCATTTCAATATACTTCAGATATAGTGAAGTTGCAGCGATTCCACAATATATAAAAACTCGAGTCTAGCACAACTGATCGAGGGTTGGCAATATTGGAGAAAATACCCAACAGCTCCATTAATAAGAATTGGGTTCTTTAGTGAGCAAACTGAACAACGCGATCTGCAGATATATTCAGATCTGCTATTGCAAAATAAACGAGAGGGAACGTTGTGAGCCGCGGCCTTTGCCTTATACCTTATACCCGGTACTCAGTCAGTATATACATACATACATTTATGAGCCTACGATTTATGAAATTTATTATATGTTCTCAAAGGGACAAAAATAATATTTAAATTAAAAAAATGAATTTTTTGGAATTTTTATACCCGGTACTCGAAGAGTATAGGGGTATATTAGATTTGTGGGGATAACGGTTGTGTGTAACGCACAGAAGGAAGTGTTTCCGACCCCATAAAGTATATATATTCTTGATCAGCATCAATAGCCGAGTCGATATAGCCATGTCTTTCTGTCCGTCTGTCCGTCCGTCCGTCCGTCCGCCCGTCTTCATTTGCGCCTATATCTCAGAGACTATTAAAGCTAGAGTAACCAAGTTTTGTATTCAGTTTTCTGTGTTATCACACTACTCAAATTATATTTCAAAATTTCGCCCCGCCCCCTTCCGCCCCCACAAAGAACGAAAGTCTGTGGCATACACAATTTTGAAGATACAAGAAAACTAAATACGCAGAATCATGAAAAATTACCATATCTACCAGATTACCGAATCTGTATCAGATCGGATCAATATTATGGCCAGAAGAAACAAATTAAATTTCAGTGGCTTCGCAACGCCTGCCAAGCGCAGACTCACTCCCTCTCTCTCTCTGTCCTGAACACTTGTACGTCTCAAATTCAACACTCTGATAGAAATGGTCATTTTCTATGATTCAGCGTTTTTAGTTTTCTCGTATTTTCAAAATTGTGTACGCCACAGACTTTCGTCCTTTGTGGGGTCGGGAAGGGGCGTGGTAAAATTTTGAAATACACTTTGAGTAGTGTGATAACACAGGAGACCGAACACAAAATTTTGTTGCTCTAGCTTTAATAGTCTATGAGATATAGGCGCAAATGAAGACGGACAGACGGACGGACGGACAGACAGACATGGCTATATCGACTCGGCTATTGATGCTGATCAAGAATATATATACTTTATGGGGTCGGAAACGTTTCCTTCTGTGCGTTACACACAACCGTTATCCCCACAAATCTAATATACCCCTATACTCTTCGAGTACCGGGTATAATAAGAAGTGCTTAAAACTACATTTGACTCTTTTTATTTATTCGCATTCTTCTCCCGAAATAATTATAGCATCTCAAAACTAAAATTTAAGAAAATGCTATAAAAACCTCCTGGTTTCTAGCCATTTGCTAGAGAATATCAGTTATTTCTGTCACTCTTTGCCTACATATTCGCAGTGAATTGAATTTTTTCGGTGTGAATGACAACTTTTCAGAGTTGTATTTGAAAACCATCGGTTAAGTATCGCATAGAAACGTGTGGCTTAGGAACATCCAAAATGGATGGTGTAACTAAATGAGAAAATTCGGAACGGCAAAACCTCATGGACCATCCCAGAAATGGATGGTCGTCTGTGGGAATAGGCTATTACAGAAATACTTAGCTTTCAAACTCAATTTTTATATATAATTTTTTTGGGGTATTTTTTCATAATATTATGACTTTGAAAACTCAGAAAACATAGAAAAAAATAGTTCGTGGCTAATTTTTTTAATTTTAGATGGACACATTAATTTGGCTTCGTGAAAGTGTCGCTTTTAAAAATCGGTGGATAAATGGCCAAGTTGCATCCATTTTCTTAAAAAAATACCACAAATTTATGTTTGTTACTGTTTTTAACGGTAAAATTGAATTTGGGATGGTGCCAAACGGCATGACAAATACATGACAAATTTAAAAAAATTCTTCAAAATAAAACTAAACCATAATTCTTTAAAAAATTTTATATCTCCAAATCTATCAGAAAGTCTTATTGGACCACAGTAGAAATGTCGTGTTGACTAGTGTAATGACTGATAAGAATAACTGATATTCTCTAGCAAATGTCGAGGAGCCTGTAGGATTTTCAATCAAAGCTGGTCAATTTTTAGTTGGAGGTGCTCCAATTTCTTCGGGTAAAGGAGACGAATAAATAAAAAGAATCAAATGTAACTTAAACATTTTTAAAAATAATCTAGAATTGAATTCAATTATTTGTCGTAGACCACCATCAATTTTTGCAACATAATTTGTTGCTGTTGAGCCACATTTCCCATATTTGTTGTTTAATGGAAAAAATTCAGAGCACACATATTTTGCTTATTGTTATCTGTTTTGTTTTCCATGGAAGGTGGCCTTTACGAATCGAGGTTGCACATCTGTCAAAAAATCCCACCGCTCCCCGTAAATATGCTGCGTGGAAGAAGAATGTTACGAGCAACCAAATTGGAAGATTGAACTAACTGAGAACCTTCGAAACGGCAAAATTTTAGGTAATAGGTAGCTAATGGACGATTACCACAATGCACTACATAGGTATGCGCTTTCTGCAATATCTCAATCAGGCAATCTCAGGGTCTCATAAATTGGCTGTTTGGCTAAGCGACTGCCCATGGCAGCATAAAGAGAAGCATAGCACACATTATTCGCTACATCGCCTTTTCCCTAAATTCGTCCGACAAGAGCTGTGAGGAAGGCTCATCAGCAGAGCAGAAGACACAGCAAAATCGATCGTCTTTGCAATTAAATTTTTCGTTGGTTGGCAGTTACCTAGCTACTATCCATTTATTCATAACTATTGTAAACCTAATCAATAACTCCCCCAATTGGCTTACATGGCAAATAAAACAAACTTACACACATATATATTTAAATTCAACCAATTTAATGTGGTTTTTATTTAAATATATCGAATATTTACGCTGAAGAAGCGCGGTAGCTCATTATTTTTGGTGACCCACCGACGTAATAAACAATTATATCCTAAATGTGTCGTTCCTAAATTTGCGGTAGTTCGGGTCGGCGGTTATGCACAAGCAACAGTAACGGTTCTTGCGTCTTCTGCTTTACCTTCTGCTTGCTGTTGTTTCGTTTCGGTATATGACATTGTTGTTGTTGGCGAACCCTCGCTGCTGGTCTGTGCCGGTGTGTTCAAGCGCTGCGATCGATTGTGAAGTGCCTTTCATACTGTTTGAAGCTGTTTACAGGCTATTAACCTCGGCGTTTGCCTTATTAAGCACACGCAATGTCTTCTGATGGAACCCCCTCTCCTATCGCTGTCGATTCCCCCTTGTCTCTCAATATGAAAAATCGGGTGAACTAACGAGATATAGAGTGTCTTTGTTGTAAAGGTGTTTTCAAATTCGACCTTATTATAATCAATATCGAACAACCGGGTGTATATACGCGTTTGCTTGTGTCGCTAATTCCTGCCAATTTACTATATTTTAATTGGTTTTAGTTCTACGAATAATATAAAAAATCTAAAAATTTGTTCCTGGATAAGCTTATAAGCTATAAGCTGAAGCACGCGAGACACAAAATAACAAATAAAAAAATAACTCATAACCGTATACCGAAACTGCATAAGCAAGCACAAAGGAAAATCGCGAGAGAGTGAGAGAGCCACGGATTAAGAAATGTCCAAAACAGCTGCTAAACGAGTGCGAAGCGAGTCGACTGCTGATATTGCTGGCCGCACTTCTGATGCACTTTCTCCACAGTTGGTTAACAAACATCCTGGAAGCTGAGAGCAGAATTGTGAAGGAGCTAAACTCCAAGCTCAGTAGCATTGCAGGTGATCTAGAGCTACTTGCCAAAAAAGTCCAGCATCTAGAGGATGAAAGCATTTAGGGACTACAGTAAACGGTGTCTGAGCACGGGAGCACGGCAGATGGCAGAGAAGAATGCCAACATAGCATATGATATTCGCATTCGCATGGTATGAGTGATAATGAAAATTTAAGAACACTCATGCATTGCCTATTTTTTTCACTCAGCCTCACTGCCCTGCCGCCGGGAATAAGAGAGGTCATTAGAACATTCTCTCATACATTAATTTATTCGCATGACGTTAAAATCTGTTTGCCGTACTCCAACTGGTACTGGCACACACACCTTCAGCTGGACCTAAATGAATTGCTATTGTGGTGCTCAAGTAATCTTCTACATTCTACAATCTTCCACATTTTGTATCTTTTTCTCTTGGTAATCATGTATTGGATCGAATTTGGAGTTCAAATGATCTTGGAGTATTATTTGATCATAAACTGTGTTTTAATAGTCATATAGCTGCGACAGCTAATAAAGCTAAGGGTGTTCTAGCATTCATCAACATTGGTCCAAAGAGTTTGACGACCCGTATGTGACCAAACAATTGTACATTTCGTTAGTTAGCCTGGAATTGGAGTATTGTTCCTGTGTGTGGAGCCCACAGTATAAGGAGCAGCAAGCTATTCTCGAATCAGTTCAGAAACAATTTTTAATTTTCGCTCTTCGTAATTTACACTGGGACTCTGCTATGAACCTGCCACCATACCGATCTAGGCTAAAACTTATTGACCTACCTTCGTTACACCATCGCAGAATATGCAATGGGGTAATGTTCCTGCACAAGCTCCTTCTCGGGATGGTGAACTCTCAAACTCTCTTGAGTCGGATTGACTTTACGGTTCCCTCTCGTTCTACTCGTTCCTTTAGACCTATCAGATTGCCCTTATTTAGTTCATATCATATCCCCTGAACTAGCCCTTAAACATATAGCATTTAGTATTTACAGCCACCTCAACTCTGATAACCATGTAATTTTAATTTTTTAATTTTATTATAGTTTATCTTTAGTTCTCTCCCTAATTTATATAGCATTTAGCAGATAATTGTTAATTAAATAAATAAATAAATATCCCAAAACCTCTTATTTTACAACTTTCATTTTGTAGTGAGTTAGTGGTGCGTTTCTAAACTAAGGTATCATCGTATATGCTGGATAATATGATTGATCCAATGGCGAACAGTAATATTATGCTTAGAATTCTGGCTAAGCAACACAATTGCCATATGAATGCTCAAAGCTTGGTAAAGGACATGGATGAGTTCAGATATATGTTTGTTAAATCAAAATTTTGATGCTGTGTGTGTATCGAAAATATGTTAGTCTTACGTGAAGGTTTTACTGTATTTCCTGCAGATTATGTTGAACATGGAGTGGGCGTGACAATTTTTGTTAATAATAAGCTGCGATCAAAGTTTATATGTAAGCATGAGGAAGGAAGTAAAGCCGAGTTTATTTTTGTGGAAACCAGCTGTCCAAAATATTTTTGTAAAATGCTTGGTGGTTGTGTTTGTCGTCCGAATCGTGCAGCATCATACACTAATAAAATTTTTTTTAATTTCTAAATTAGCTGCTTCATACATTGACATTGCGATCCTGTGGGATTTTAATGTCAATGTATTGTACCATAATCTTGTCTGATGAGCACCGGTCGCCGCACGGATCGCAGGTTGCGGATAGCGAACGACCTACCTTTGTAGGGTGGTCAACTGCGAATAAGCGGGCATCCCTAGGGAAGGAACCGAAATAAGCAGTCCCGGACAGGCAGCGGGTGTTCGCGAAGTAGCAACACTGACGATGCGCTTGTGATACCACCACGTATAAGTAGCTCACACAACCCCCATCCCTAAACATCACGTACCCACATCCCAAATCTTCTTTGCAAATCGTGGAATTAAATATTGAGAACAATATAAAATGAAACAAAAACGAATCTGGCACTTCCAAATTGCCAACAGGAAGCAATTCCATTCAGGGAAAGGCCCAAAGGCCTGACCCGACCCGCTACGCAACAGGTAAAACCTGCGTGGCGGAAGACGCGAGGGCGAACCTGAAGGGGCCCCATCTTAGTCTTGGGGTGGGTGGAAAATCGCCTCCCAAAGCTGATACCTAGGCTGCTGATAAGGCGTGGGGTGAGTTGCCATCGACTAGCGCCCAAGCCAAAGCATACACGTATGCCGAGAAAAGAAGTGCTGGCAACATACTCCGTCGGCAAAACGCCAGCAAGATGTTCAGTCCGACCGAACTCAAAAAGGTCAAGTGGGTATCAAAGGTGCTGCCTAACTTCGGCAAGGAGACACTGAAAAAGATTGCCGAAGACGATATTCCCGCAACCGAAAAGGCAGCGCTAACAGGAAACTCCTGGGCCGGCTCTAAAGCTCTCCAGAGTGCTGCCGAATGTTTCATTTGCGCAAATCGTCAAAGAAAGGCCGCTTGGATAAAGGCAGCGCGGACTCCAAAAATTCCAGGAACCAGTGGAAGTTGATGGAAGCGGCATTGGCTGACCGCTGCTACGAGCTGCTGGAGAAACAGCCCGGCCCCCTTCCAGTCTGTAAAGACATGGGGTGGTATTAGGGCTGCATAAAAATCATAGAAGAAAAGCGCTCCGTCCAACTATATAAAGCAGTGGTAGCGCAGGTCGGAGAGGTCTGCCCAGGTGTGAAGCTCGTCGCAGTCGACTGGAGCGAGGTGCCTAGTAGACCGGCACCCAAACTCTCGCGCCCGCCTCGATGAAGGAGCCTAAAAATCCTAAAAATGCTGCAGCCATGCAACCCAAGGCTACCCACCTCCGATTGGAGGGTAGTCAAAGTTGAGGCGACACAAGGTCCTATGAACCAGGCGGTGCTCGTAATCAAATAGTCGCTAACCCCAATAGAGGCTACAAAGGGGGAGCTCAATTTCGGCTTTAGTGCGGTAAGCATCAAAGTGTACAAGTCAGATGCAGTGGCCGAGGCACGTCCTGTCGACAACTCAGTCGAGCAGGACGTTGCCTCGGAGACGGCGGTCCTTGAGGTCAAAGGATCACACATAATAAGGTTGATGTCGTCCTATATGGGTCATGAGGAAAGCGATCTTCCCGATGACCTAGTTCGCAAGCTTAGATAGCGAAAGTCAGATAGAGGCCTAATAATAGGCTGCGACGCCAACGCCCACCACACCCAATGGGGGAGCTCGGACACAAATGTAGGGAGTGAGTCACTTTTCAGCTTCATCCTTCCTTAGCTCTAATCTACTTATCTGCAATCGGGGAAATGATTCTACGTTTATAATTAGAAAATAGACAATAGGTAATGTTCACCATATGTCTCAGAAAGATAGCTGACTTCATAAGAGCTGCAGGCTGGGACAGCTGTTGACCTTAGGTCTCACAATGCGAGAAGGGAGAGATTCCCTGCGGTATCACAACGGGCCGGAAACGGTCCTATTAGATCGGCAACACCACTTTGGCTTATCAAGGAGTTATTTAGTCTAATCAACTTAAAATCAAGGCTTTATAAAAATTTCAAGAAGCTGGCTCTCTTTTTCTATCTTTCGATATGTAATGGCTCGGTCAAACTTTTCAGTCCTTAACGCTCAATGCTATAAGAACTACATATCTCGATGCGAGATACGCTTTCCTCAGGACCCTAAACAGTTGTACAGCTTCGTAAACAGTAAGCGTAGAACGTCCGCATTTCCTATCATTCCTTAATACTTCGGCAAATAAGGCAATCGCCGATCGTTTTGTCGGTAGACTTTAACTTTAAAACTACCATGAGGTAGCTTAAGAGAATAATTTGAAGTACTCTCGCCAGAGCTTCGATTAACCCGTAAGCCTGAAATTGAAACTTCAATTAATTTGCATAAAATTGACAAAAACGCGGTTTTTTTTCTAAATAATTGGAATCTAAAAAATATTACGTTTTCCATCGGCGCCTAAGCTGGGATAACGGTTTTATTGTTATTCGATGCTTGTTTCGCGTTAGTGGCTTAGGCTTCGCGTGTGGTAATAAAAACGCACAGGGCGCTGATTTTTTATTTTGCTGGACTCTCTTTCTTGGGCTTTCGCCATCTTAGACGCTGCCAAATTTCAAAGTGCGGATGGACAACCAAAACAGGTGATCACTTTCTATTCTTCAGGTATACTGTGCCAAAAAATTGAGCATCAATCAATAAAAAAATATCCAACAATTTTTTATATACATATGTGCGTGTGTATATACATACGGTCAAAATATATGTGTATGAATACAAATTTGTATATACGCTCATACACAAAGAACACAGCTTAAGGAACATATATCTACATAAAAACACAAAAGTACATACGGTGGTCTGTTTACTGCATTTAATATTGTTTGTATGTTTGTCGAAAAGTGTCACAGTATCTTTTCGGTTTTCCTTTTTTCAACTTAACTTATTTAGGCGGATGGAAGAGAACCCTTTCGATGGGGCTGGGTGGCTGAAAAACATTCTGAAGTGTAATACTGACGCAAGCGGTCTGCCAATTGGAAGCGATGTGGGTGAAGGTCAAGCTGGATGTGGTGGACAAGGAGCTAGTCCCGTCCATACCAAAGGCAAGGGTACTGTTCCCCATCACCATCCAAGGGGACCGTGCGCTGAAGTTCTTTCAACGGCAGAACCTTGATGTACCGACTGCTCACTGAAAGATATTGCATGCCAACGAGGGGAACCAGCATGTGATCCTCCAGATCAACAAAGCAGCAAAAGACATCCTCTACTCCAGATATGGGAAAATGGCGTCGGGCATTGGTAGTGCGTACCTACGCCTCGAAAGGAGCCAGCCCGGTCATAAGTACACTTACACCCTGCAGGCAGGCGAGGTGGAGAAGGACCACGGACTGGACACCATCGAAGAGGCCGCCCAAGGTCTGGCACTCGACGACTTACAAGAAGAAGAAGACGATGACCTGACCTTAGTAGTCAACCCCTCCAGTGCAGAAGAGCCACCATTAAGGCAAGTTAGAATCAGCGGAGCTCCAAATTGCCATGAAGCAAGGGCCCGCTGACATAGCTTTTTCTAGGAGCCCTGGATGGCGTCAGGTAATTCGGTGGCCAGAAGAAAGTTCTCCAACTACAGCTCATTCTACTCCACACCGGTAAGCAGGAATAGATCTGTCGTACTCGTACGAAAAGTGAGAAGTGCCTTTTGGTAGCCTCCTGCTACATAGCATGCGACAGGTCCGCACCACCCGAAGAACTAAAGAGTCTGGTGGAAGAAGCCGACTCCAAAGACTACCAACTGAACATTGGTACGGACGCTAATGCCCACCACATTGTGTGAGAAAGCCCCGATATCAACGACCGAGGTGAGTAACTCTTAGACTTTAAACTATCATCTATCATAGATGTAGCAAACTTGGAAGAGGAATTCACGTACGTGGGTCGTACCTCGGCAAACATGATAGATCTAACGCTCGTTACGGGAAAGAGTACCTTAATATCTGGATGAAGGGTCCTCGAAAGACCATCCTTCTTTAGATCATAGGTACATTCAATTCAAGTGCGAATTCGAATACACTCCGAAAGTGAAAGTTTATAAAAATCTCCGGAACACAAACTGGGAGAAGTTTAGAAAGACAGTAACTTCGCAAACCCGGACTCAATCTGCGGAGGACATAGAGAAGTCCTGAGAGACCCTATCTACGGAATTTTTGGATAGACTGGACTGATTATCAAGTATCATGCCCACCCTCAAGAACTAGAAAGAAGTCCAAACAAATCTGGTGGAATCTAGACCTCTCTGTCCAAAGAAAAAAGCTCACGGAAGTTTTCAAGCTCGCTAAACTAGCAATCGAAGAGTTTATCGACGTGGAATACGAAACCCTACTAATAAACTACAAGAAGAAAATACGTAAGGAAATACGTAAGCACAACCTAGCAAGGGGAGGAACTTCTGCTCCATAGAGAAAATGGCTGAAACGGCTTGACTTAAGAAGCTGCTGTCAAAGGAACCCACAGTGCATAGTCAGCTCAAACTAGACAACGGACAAGGGGCGGAGGACAGCAAAAAAGCCCTGACGGCACTAATGGAAGCTCACTTCACAGAATGCACCGAGGTCTCCGATGCCGAAATGCATCAGGACCTAGCATCTGAGGAACAAAACCCCCCAACAGACCTCATAGCCCCCAAGAAAATACTCCCTTACGGGCATAAAAGCACCTGGACCCGGAATATTCCCAGCCATGTTCTAAGTGATCAAAGAGCTGATCTTCCCATGCCTAAGAACAGGATATATCCCTATCCAATGGAGGACCTCTATAGTTCCCTTTCTTCCAAAAGCAGGAAAGTGCAGCCATGTAATTATAGACCGATAAGCCTAACCTCCTTTCTACTGAAAGCACTAGAAAAGCTGCTGGATCTACACATCAAAAACATAGTTGGGGGGATTGATGTCAACCAACCAGCATGCCTACACCACGGGAAAATTGGTGGAAATCCATAGCATTTAATAACGTCGCTATGGATGGATTGACCTGTTAGTATACCCACTAGCAGTCTGCAATCCTTCCGGGGAGGCTGCAGCGGGTAGTGGCGGAGCTTTTCAGTGCGTTCGTTGCACATGATTTTCGAGATTCTGCAGGTGGTGGTGCTTTTCCATCTGCTGTCTGTCTGTCTTCAGTTTTTTCTGCTTTTCCAGCTCGCTTTGTAGCGTTCAATGGGAGACCGGCACGCTTTCGGTTCTTTCGTACACCAGCCCGACGCCATCCTTAGCCAGAACGTCCGCCGTTTCTTTTCCTTCGATGCCCTTGTGACTGGGAACCCAATAGATCTGCGCTGACTTAATCGTGCTTAGTGAGTCTAGTGAGACCATATACTTGTTGATATATCCGGAGGATTCAACAATGTGGCCACAAGGGCAAAAGTGGATCGCTTAGGAGCAACCAACACTCACCCAGCAATCAACCTCTGTATAAAAAACATTCTAACTTGTAGACGGGTGCAATCAGAAGGGGGCATCACATTCATGGTCACAGGAGCACACAGGTGCACACCCCAAGGTGGAGTTCTGTCGCCCCTTCTGTCGAATTTGATGGTCGCCAACATCATCAAGAGATTCGAGAGGAGGGCCCCAAAAATAACAACTTATGCGGACGACACAAGCTCACTTTTTACGGGTGAATGTACCCTCAGCTCCATAATGGAATAAAAACCCTAAAAACCCAAGGCTAACCCCTTCAGCACAGACCAAATACATCGGCACAGTACGGGATAGCAAGCTGGCATGGAGACCCAACGTGTTGCTCAGGGTGAAGAAAACCCCCATTACACTTTATGCATCCAAGAAGATGCTTAGCAGCACATGGGGCCTGTCACCCTGATGCATTGGATCTACATCTCGGTGCTGCGGTGCTCTGTTTTATAGAGTCCTAATGTAGTGGCAAGCTACTTAAAAGAGGACGTACCATAATCTTATGGAACTAACCCAGCGACAGGCATTGCTCTGCATCACAGGAGCTGCATCAACCCCAACCAAAGCACTCGAAACCATTCTCGGAATCGACCCCCTGGACATCTACGCTAGGCTGATTGCATGTAAGGCAGCATAGCGCCTGATTGCATCGTGGAACATGTATCCTTAAGGATACGGGCACAGTTCAATTGGCATGGACATATTTAGTGTTACTGACTGCATGATCCCTGCATAATGCCCTAAAGTAATAAAAAAAATTTTTATGAGACCCGAAGACTGTAAAACGGGAAGGGACCAGACACCTCAATATATACACTGATGGCTCCAAGATGGACGGAGGACTAGGAGTATACTGCACGAACCCTTAAGTAAGGATGTCCTATAAGCTACCTAACCGAAGCAGCATATTCCAGGCGGAAATTTTCTCCATCAAGTAGGCGGCAAAGGTCGCTCAGCTCGCAATGCGACCACACAATACGGTTAACATATTCGTTGGTTGCAACAGAGGGAACTTGGCGTCGTATGCGATAGGGCCGTGTAGCAAGCGCCCTCCTACTCGAATTAACTTAAATTTGATGCCAATTTCATCAAACTCGTGGACAAATTGGTTTAACGACTGCAGCATCGCAGCTAATACTGCCGATTTTTCCAACAATCTGTACTCAGCGCTGTATGTTGTGCTTTGTACGACTGCGATCAGCTTTAAAAACGCAATGTTTCTTTCTGACGCAGATACAAGATGCGACTCACCTCTAAGCTGCCTGAAACAGAATCAATGAACGTACGCCATTATGCGGACCAACTTAGAAAACCTAGATTGCCGGTTGATTAATTGCATAATGCAATTAGATTCAGCATCATCTACCCCAAGCGCACATACCACTGCACTTTTTTTATCTTCAGAAGTTTTCAATTCTGACGCTATCTCGAACTGATGAAGTTGAGGCCATCGATCTTTTTCTGCCATTAAAAAGCTAGGCCCATTGAACCACAAGGAACTCACAATGTCGTCAATATTGGTTCCCCTTGAAACCAAGTCTGCTGGATTAGCATCCGTTGGAACTTGGCGCCATACGACTTCAGTTGACAATTCTTGGCATTTTGCGACTCGATTCGCGACGAATGTACCCAACGTACCCGAATCACGCTCCAACCAATATAGCGTGACCTGCGAATCTGACCAGAAATTTACGCTTTCTATCGTGAATTTGGTCATAGTGGCAACACTTGTTGCCATAGTTTGGCCAGCAATAGTGCTGCACAAAGCTCTAACCGGTGTATTGTTTTTACGCTCAGCGGAGCTACCCTCGACTTTGCCGTGAGCAATGACACGCGAACGTCTTCGTTGTTGCACGTTCGTACGTATATACAGCAACCGCAGGCGTGAATGGATGCTTCATCAAAGCCGTGAATTTGAACCCCTTTGTACAGCGTCAAACATACGTAGCGAGGGATTGAAATTTTGTGCAAATCCCGCAAGGTAGTGGTGAACTTATTCCACGCAGTGTGTAGACTCATAGGAATAGCCTCATCCCAATCTACCTTTAGCCCGCATAAGTCCTGCAACAGAATTTTTGCCTAAGTGACAATTGGACACAATAAACCAAGAGGGTCAAACAAACGAGAGGCTATCGACAATATATTGCGTTTTGTTGGTTTCAGGGAGGCAAAACTGTTCACGTCCAGATGGTACTTAAATACATCATCTTGAGGTGCCCAGCGCATTCCAAGCGTTTTGACTGAGCTTTGCTCATCAATGTTAATGCTGATTTCCTCATTTTTTCCAGATTGAGTCGGGCAATTGGAAGCCCACTTGGCCAATAGAAATCCTCCTGAATTCAAAATATCCCGAACCTGGCTGCAAATTGTGTCCAGTTCTTTTAAACTGTCTGCACCTGCCAGCATATCATCGACATAGAAACAATTGCGAATCACTTCCGCACCAATGGGATGTGATTGTGCGAAACTATTTGCCAATTCGAACAAACAACGTACAGCCAAAAAGGGTTCTGACGCTGTACCGTTTGTAACCGTATTCGACCTGTACGCCTGTATGTTTTGTGAAGTGTTTTCTCTCCACAAGACAAGTTGGAAGTCTCTGTCTTCCTCAGAAACATTTATCTGCCTGTATATTTTCGAAATATCGGCAGTTACGGCATATTTGTTCAACCGAAAGTTGACCAACGTCGAATAGTTGGCCCCACCATTAGTGTTTCATTCAGCGACACTGCAGTTGATGTTTTGCTGGAAGCATCGAACACAACACGAAGTTTGGTTGAGTTACTCTCAGGTCTGAGAACGCATTGATGAGGAATGTAGTAATGCTGTTCTAGAGGAGCAGACTTCAGAATGGACATATGCCACAAATCCAAATACTCTTTCATGAAGTCAAGGTACATAGTTTTGAGAGCGTCATCCTTTGACAGTTTGCGCTCAAGTTGCAAAAAATGCCTTTCAGCAGTTTGAAAGGACAGGCCAAGAACTTTAGGGTCGGTCTTAAATGAAGGTTGACTTGAAAGAGACCGGAGGACAATCGTTGCACCGTCTTTGCGAAGTACAACTCACAGGCCTGTTGTTCAGCCGTTTGGCGGGCGGCCTTTGACACAATTGGACATTGATCCAATTCCCAAAAACGGTTTACTAATGAGTCGAGAGAACAACTATACACTTGAGCTACCGAACTCTCATTACACTGTTGCCCAAGCGCCTGTCCAGTACATTTGCCAGCAACAATCCAACCGAGCAATGTTTTTTGCATAATGGGCAGCTCGGAATGTAATTTAATTTGCCCAACGCACAATAGCCCATAAAACATTTCAGCTCCCAAGAGAACATCCACCTTAGCCGGCTTATGGAATTCGGGATCTGCCAATTGAATATTTTTTGGGATTTTCCAGCTCGATGTGGAAAGTGATTGCCCAGGCTGAGATGTGGAAATTGACTTTAGTACCCAACACTCAGCGGAAAACGTGTGGGAATTCAAACGAGAATGTATCGATGCACAAACCTTAGTTTTACTATCGGTGGTTTCACCACCCACCATAGCGATAGCAAGGGAAGCTGGCTCACGTTTAAGCCGAAGCCTCTGTGCTAGGCTCTCAGACATCAAATTTATTTGAGAGCCACTATCGAGCAAAGCTCTTGCTGGATGCAACTGTCCGAATCTATCTTTGATGTTTACGATCGCAGTAGCCAGGACGACTTGATCCGCATTGAGCACGTGACCTACGTATGCCTCCGACGTTGAGGCTTGAAGTGCCGCTGCTTCACCTTGCACTAATGCAGTGTACCGATGAAGAAGCGAATGGTGAGGCTTTGAGCACACTCGACAGTTCGCCGCCTTGCAACTCGATACTGTATGTCCCGTGGTCAGACAATTGAGACACAGTTTTTGAGTTTTAGCATACTCAAAACGTTGCATGACGGAAATGGCACTAAACGACGGACAAGAATATATACTGTGGTCTGCAGACCTGCAATAGGTGCATGCAGACGACGACTTTTGACCTGCATTAGCACAGGCAAAGGACGATTTCCGTTGAGGCTTCCTCACCTCGTTACGCAACCTTGACTTGTCACGAGTTGACTCTTCTGCTGCCAGGTATTGATACCTTCTATTCAGCTGTTTGGCACAGTCTTCCCAAGAAAGCAGCTTATCGTAGTCAAGCTGCTCCTCAAAACGAGATTTGGTCACATGGTCGACCTTTGCCACGACCATGTGAATGATCATTGCATTCCCAATATCTTTGTCGTCACCTACAGACGAAAGCGATGAATATATCGCAGACACCATGTCTGTCATCGATCTTAAACTCGATGTACATGGCTTGGTCATGGTTGGCAAATCCAATAACTGAGCAACAGTATCAAAGAATATCAGACATTTATTGTCGTACACTGACTTCAGACTGGCAAGGGCCTTAGGATAATTACAGTCTGTCATTTGAAATGGCTTAACTACACCCAATGCTTCATCTGACAAACACGATACGAGGTGATTAAATTTTTTTACGTTTGTCAAAGAAGCATCGTAGTCAATAAGACCTTGGAACAGGCACATGAAATTTTTGTATTCCGAATGTTTGCCACTAAACTTCGGCAAACGCCTTTTCGGCAGCTGCGATCACTGGCTCGAATTCAGTGAGCAGTCATGCTGCAGCAGCAGTCATGCTGAACTCAAATTGTCCAACTCTGCCTGTAGGTTCATAGCCTTATCGATATAACCCTCTAACAGTTCTAGGCGACACGCTAATTCGGTTTCGGTTTCGGTGTCCGATGAAATTTGCCTTAATCTAAAGGCGAATTGCACGCGCGAATTATGATCTTGGTATGAGGTGTTGCTGGATTTAATAATTTTCTGTGAGTTGTCACTTAGCGGTTTAATGCCCCGTTTCCGATTGAATTTAAACACGTCCGAATAGGTTCGAATAGGTTCTGCGTCTTCTGCGTCTAAATTTCCCGTGATCGCCTTCACTACGGATCCTAGCCCATTAACAAGCCCTCTCCTATCCCTTTTCTTGGGGCTTATCGATTCTATCCTTCCTCTTACTAATTTCAGTTTCTCTCGAAGTGCTTTGATCAGATCATTGGTCTCACCATCTTCCTGAATCACTTTTAGCGTCTGGTCCAAGTGATCGATGCTTTCAATGTATTCCTCTAGGCGGACTATATGTACAAACGTTCTGTACGTTTGCACTATCCTGGCTGGTCCCAATTCTATCTGCGCGATCGGCTCGTCGCTTTTTATTTCCCTGATTTCGAACGTTCTCTTTGTCTCCGTCATCGCGACCCATCTGAAATTATCGCTATTCGTTATTCCTTGTCAATCTTCTAATCTTTTCTTTATGGACTTTTTGTGGTTTAGTTGTTGTTACTGTTGCATTGTTATCTGTCTGTACCTTGTGTTTAGTGAATCTGTGTGTTAGTTTATCTCTTCTATTTTCGTTTCTAAAAATTGTTTCATTTGGCTCCACCCTTACTGGTTCCTGCCTGTCTGTGTTCGCTGCCTCTATTCTCCTAACCTTCTCTTTCTCTACTCTTTCCTTCACTTTGGGGTAGATTTCTGCCTGGAACGCATTGATTTTCTGGAGATAATCGTGTTCGTTGTTAAATGACACGTTACTCAAGAAAATGTGTGTTCTGCCTGTGAACAATTCGTGGGGCGTGAGCTTTGTTGCCGAGTGTATTGCATTACTGTACGTTATAATCGCCTCGGCTAGTATGTCCTCATGCTTTGTTTCTAATTTCTTTTCTTTCTTCTGCTCCACGATTATTCTATATATATTTCCGTTATTGTCGAGTGTAACCTCTCGACCGTGGCGTTACTTGACGACTGTTGAAAGGAAGTCATGTGTAACTCTACTTCGTATTGCTTGCAAAAGTCATTGAACAGATTCGATGCAAATTCTACCCCTTGATCACAAACTATCTTGCTCGGGATCCCAAATAGTGCCATAAAGTTCTGTATTGACCTGACTACATTTATACTATCCCTTGCCGGAATAGTATATCCCCAAGCGTATCTGGAGAACTTGTCAATGACCGTCAGTACATACTTCTTGCTTATGAAATATAGGTCTATGTGAAGTATCTCCATTGGCCTCCCCGGGGTCTCCTATCGTACTTGAACATCTGGCATTTGTCACAGTTATTAATTGTTTGTGTTATAACTGGTTTCATGTGCGGGAAATTCAGTTTCCTCCTCAGTTGCGCCAGTGTTTCCTCTATCCCCCTGTGGTTGTTCTTTTCATGGTATTCTCTCACTGCTTTTTCTTGCAATGCCCTGTCTGTTACCTCTGGCAATATGATTGTGCATCTCACCACGTTATATATCTTGCTATACGCAAAATATTTGCAGAACGCGTTCTGCACCACTATTACCAATTCTTCGGGTATGAAGATAGCCACCGTCCTATTTGGTTTAAGTATTTCCTTAAATTTTCGGCCTAATGCCTCCTCCTCAAACTTGTCCTCCGTCCATGTAATCCTGACCTTGTTTCTGAACGGCACCTTCCTTTCTATTTTTGGTGGACTTTCTTTTTCTATCACCACCTGGATATTATAATCGTTCAGCGGTTTTTCAGATATGGGGAACCCGATGCGCAAGTCTTCTTCCGCAGAATGTATCGTCTCCCCATTCGTTGCTACATCTGAATCGTTCTCTACCATGTTGAGTTCTGGCTGTACCCTACTCAGGGCGTCTGCCACTACATTAAGAGAACCCTTTTTGTATACGATTTCATAATCGTATTCCAGTAGTTGTAATTTCCATCTTACCAATTTGGAGTCTGGTTCTTTAATGCTCATTAGCCAAGTCAACGGTCTGTGATCCGTGACTATTTTGAACTTTTGTCCGAATAGATAGTGACGAAAGTGCTTTATTGCCCAAATAATGGCAAGCATTTCTTTCTCTATTGTCGCGTAATTTATCTCTGCATCCAACAACGTTCGGCTAGCATAAGCCAATGTTCTGTCTGCTCCCAAGTGTCCTTGGGATAAGACAGCGCCTATGGCGTAATTGCTAGCATCCGTCGTCAGTATAAATGGCCTAGTAAAATCTGGGAACTGCAACACTGGGTCATTGCATAACAAGGTTTTACACGTTTCGAATGTCTCTTCGAACTCACGGTCAACTTGTACTGCTTTCTTCCCTTTGAGTTGCTTTGTCATCGGCTTTGTTATTGCCGCTAAGTCTTTTATGAACTTCCTATAGTACCCTAGTAACCCCAAGAACGACTTTATCTGTCTCCTAGTTTTTGGCATTGGGAACTTCTTAATTGCCTCTATCTTCTTTGGGTTTGGTTTGACCCCCCCTAAGGTTACTACGTGTCCTAAGTACTCCACCTCCTTCCTTAAAAATTCTGTCTTATCTAATTGGAGTTTAAAATTGGCTTTTCCAATTTCGCGAAGATCTTGTTTAGATCATTTATATGCTCTTGCAGTGACGCGGAGAACACCATGATGTCATCCATATATACAAGGCAGCATTTTCCTAATAGGTCTCCAAAAAGATTGTTCATTAGTCTTTGGAACGTTGCAGGGGCGTTACTTAGCCCAAAGGGCATTCTTACGTATTCGAAATGACCTCCTTCCGCTGAGAATGCCGTTTTCGGTATGTCCTTTTCTTCTACTTCTATCTGGTGGTAACCGCTGGCCAAGTCTAGCGTGGAGAAGTATTTCGCCCTGCCTAGTCCGTCCAGAACATCGGTAATTATCGGCATTGGGTATCTGTCCTTAATTAACTTTTCGTTCAACTTCCTATATTCTACCACCATTCTCCATTTCCTTTGCCCTGAGGCATCCTTTTTCTTAGGGACTAGCCACACTGAGGCGCTCCATGGAGAGTGACTATGCCTGATGATCTTTTGTTTAAGCAGGTTTCCTATTTGCCTCTTTACTTCTTCTCTTTCGGTGAATGCATACCTATATGGTCTCGAATAAACCGGAATATCATCCGTTGTTCTGACCTGATGTTTCACTACGTTTGTAAATGATAGCTGTTCCCCTTCCATGTAAAAGGCCGACGGGTATTTTTTACATTATTTCTTTAATTCCTTTATTTCTTCCATATTTAGATGATCTGTTATGATTTTGTCAAATGGGACTTTTGCCGTACCGGCCCTTTCTCCTTTTTCAATGTTGTACAATTCTACATATTCTTCTGCCTTAAATTTTACCACTGTAAGTGGTTCCTCCAACAACAGTTGCTGGTCCTCTTCTGCATAGTTTACTACCTCCACTAAGCTCATGCTTTCTATTGCCCTATATATTCCTTCTGATATTTCCATGTCCGGTTTTACAATTGTCTTGTTGATTAAAAATTCCCCCGTTCGTAATTGAACTGGTACTTGGATAACTCTTCTCGTGCCTGCCTCAATCGTATACAATTCCGTCGCCTTATATTGTTTTAACCACAACTACGTTTCTATTGATGGTGTTCTTAATTGTTTCTTCTGTATGTCTATTGTCGCTCCTATCTGCTTCAAAATATCTATTCCGATCAGCCCGTCAAAATAATTATGGAATCTGAACACGAGCATTCTTATCTCGCCTTCCCCACCTAGCTCCTTAAACATTTCTAATTTTACCTCTGACTGCACTTCGTGTGCTTGCGTAACTGTCTTTATCATGATCGGGGCCTGCAATCTTCGGGCACAACCATCGGGTATTACCTCTGGTGTTAGAAATGAAAAGGTGGACCCCGTGTCTATAAGTACTTTAATTGCCCTGCCTGTCGCTAGCCTTACCATTATATATGGTAGGGTCGATTGCGCCCTTTTTGCTCCTAAATATCCTGTTGTTGGTCTGAGGCTCTTTGGGGAAAATTTCCGTCATCCTCTTGGATATTATGTAACTGTCCGTCCGCTGCTGCCCTTCCTCCACCTCTAGTCGAGGTGCTGGACGCAAACTGATTGCCAAAAGATTGCCTTGAATTGTTTGATTGGAACGATTGTCCGGAATTATTGGACATTCTAGACATTCTTGTTTGGCCGCTTCTATTCGAATCTTGTAGTGACTGAATTGCTAACTGTCCCTGCCGGTTGTTTTGACCCCAATGTCGTCCGCGGCTTTGCTGACCGTGGTTCCATGTAGGGTTTCTAAACTGCTGGGTCCTGTATGATCCCCTATTGTATCCCATTGCGTTGTTTTGCATAAAGGGGTATCCCATGAACGGGTTCCCCCCATTGGGAATCCAAATCCCATACCGGACCACCCGGTTCCGTCCAGCATCATGAAGGGTATTCCAAACGGAGCTTGCGAATTACCCCCCCACTGGTATTGGGACCAGTTGCCCGGCACCTGCTGTTCCTCCTGTACTACCTCCTCTTTCTTTTCCTGTTCTTGTACCGGGAGTGGCTTCGTTTCGGGCACCTGTACTTCCACTATCTCCTGTTTCTCTACCTTCACTTCCGGTTCGTCCGGAAGATAGGCGCTTTTCTCCTTTCTAGCTATGTCGTATGCCTGCCCAATATCGCTTATCTCCATATTCCTAATCGTCATTCCTATCGGTCCCTTTATTGCCGACTGGAACGCGGTCAGCGCCATGCCTTCAATTCACTTAATCTTCTCCTTCTTTGTCACCGTAGGTAAGTCACTCGTTTTTACCGCACTAACCATGGCACTCCTTAACTCGAGTACTTTAGCGAACAAAGGTTCCAACTCCAACTTCTTCCCTTTAATATTGGTTAGTTCCATCACTAAGTCCTGTTCTTGCTTTTTGTCCTTGAAATGGGCTTTCAACGCCTTTTTCATTTGCTCCCAATCTAAATCCACGTTGCTAAGTTCCAGCTTCCTGCTGGCGTCTCCTATAATTCTAGCCCTTATGGCGTTAATGGCCACCCTTCCTATCGTTGACCTATCCTCTTCTTTTATCATGTCTAATGTCTCTTCTACCGATTTTATAAAATGGTCAAGCTTGCCTGCCTCCCCTTCATATTTGGGTATGACCGCTACCAGGTCCACAACCCTTATTGCGTCGAGGATGGAGGTCGAACTACTTTTCTGGGCCATCTCTTCCGCTACTTGATCCTCTCCGCTAACTTCTAAGATCGCTCTATCTACCGGAATGATTCTCTGACTATTGCCTCTCACTGACATGTACTTCGTATCTGTGTCTATTACCGTATATGTGTATATATATGTGCGTTAAGTGTGTTCTTATATACTATTCTTATTATCTTATATCGTGTGTGTGTGTAGTCGTGTGCTTAATTTACTTAATATTATTTTCCCGGTGTGCCAGTTTATGTTAGATGTGTCCTTATGTAGTGTATTGTGCGAAATGGAGTCTGCAATTATTTAAAAAAATGAGTATTTCTTTGACATTCTAGGGCTATATAGTGCGGTGTGAAATAGGTTTCTTTTCCTTTTTATTTCATTATTCATTTTCTATTGACATACTTCTTTTTTTTCCTTCACTACCGTGCACTCTGAAGTTAACTGCTATACTGTGCGTTACAGTATTCACAGCCATACGCGGACAGTGTAACACCTCGTGGTATCTTTTTTTATTTTCTACCTTCCGACGCTACTCTGCACCTGAAGCTAGCTACTATACTGTGCGTTACAGTATTCGGAGCCATACGCGGACAGTGTGTCTTTTATAGCGTCGTTCCTCCGACCGTTCCCATACTAGGCGTCTGCACTGTGTATTACAGTACTTTGCCCTACGTATGTGAGTGGCTAAGGTTCTCGTCTTGTTTCTTTGTACCTTTTCTTGCTCTTCACTATTGTCATAACTCTACCATCCCTCCATGCTGAGCTTTTACCCTGTGCGTTACACGTTCTGCTCTATGCATGAGGGCGCTAGAGCCCCGCACTCCGTTTGTAATTTCGTTAACATTTTATGCAGTGACCCCCTTTTGGGCCCGCCGGCACCGTTTGTTTTCGTGCCGGCCCTGTGTTTATGTGTTGCACACACATGTATGGGCTCCATAAGCCACCTGCTTCCGACCCAACTTGGTTGGGCTCCTCTTGTCCCACTCGACTCGCCCTTTCATCGAACCATTCGTTCATACTAAACGATCGATCCAACTTCCGTCGAACACAACGCAACCGCTTGAAGCCTATCGCCTCGCATCGAACAACGTTCCGAACGCTGCTACGAATGCCCGTACGCCAAGCCGACCGCCTCTGCCGGCTGCTCGGGTCGACGTCGAACCAACCGCAACTGCAACCGTTCGATCCGCTGCTCGTCGCGGCAACCTTTCCTACGGCCCCCTTTTCGTTTCTCCCCTTTCGCACTTATTTTCGCAATTAATTCATTCATCTTGTATCTTGTTTGGAATGCCTGAAGTAATTTTCTTTGCCCTTTTTGGCACTTTATTTTGCACTTAACTTGTAATTGTATAATCTTTATTCATTGTATTTCAACGATTCTTTGGCCGCTCCCTATTTCACTACTCACATTTCTTTGACCATTCTGCTCTCTAGTTTTTATTTTCAATTCTCTGTTATTCTTTTACTTTATTTTCTCCATTTCACACCAACACTCTACTCACTCTTATTCACATACATATGTATCTATTTCCTTACAATAGTGCCGCTACTGTGATCCTCCAGAACATCCTTTTGGGTTCTCCTCCGCCTTCTCGCGAACTCTAGGGTCTTCTTGGTGTTTCTTTTTAGAGTTCCGTTCGTGGACGAAGGTCTCCGACTGCGCCAGTTATGATCTTGGTATGAGGTGTTGCTGGATTTAATAATTTTCTGTGAGTTGTCACTTAGCGGTTTAATGCCCCGTTTCCGATTGAATTTAAACACGTCCAAATAGGTTCGTAATTGAAAGTATTCTGATCTTTATTATAATTTTGGGTTAATATGCTTTTACAATTGTGCTGACTCTCTTACTTCTGAGTGGCCGAGAATCTGCTGACGTTGGGGTTTGCGTCCTATGTTGTAATTGGAGCGGATGTGAGTTGGTGGTGTGAGTTGGTGTTGTTGGTGGTCTCTACATTATAGCCAGCTCGTAGAGGTTCCGGAGGGGGAAGTGTGAGGGTATGTGCTGAGCTGGTAACTCGCGCAATATCAGCACTGACTTTGTCAAACCTTTGCTGACACAATGTCATCTTGGTATTTGTTGTAAGTACTGTTGGCCGTTCAGCTGTTGGTCGTTCCACAGTTGGCCTATCGGATTCAAATTGGAATAATTGACATAATTAAAATGAGAGAAAGGAACTACCTTCAATACCGTACCCAAAGTTCGACAAACTTTTCAAGCTACCCTCGCACACACACTGCAGCTATGTACCTAAAAACACCAAGCTTGCTTACCCAAACACACACACGCCCTGGCGCATTATGTAAACAAACAAACGAAAGTGGTCCAAGCGACCGAAAGTAAGCAAGCCCGATGCTCGCTACTGCCACTTTGTGGGCAACAGAGGTAGAATGCGGGGTGGGGGGAATCAAAGAGTTAGTGAGAGAATTTGGCGCGGGCGCACGCACAAGACGAAAGTAATACAGGCGCTCGAACCAAGCCTGACCTGTATGGTATGCGCACGCACACACAAACTAATATATATAACCGATGCAAGCACAGAGCGAGCAAGGTTAACGAACGCACGAAAAATCAGCCGCTGGTGCCCAGAACCTTTACCAAGCGTTGTGTGTATGTTCAATTGCAAGCAGATGTCTGTACGTATGTAGGTATGTTCGCGTATTGTACGTAGCGGTTAAGTCGAAAGTGGACAACCGAAATGACATTGCGACGCTTTGCGATTGCACGAACACACGACCAGTATTATTAAAATGCAATAGATAGACCACCGTTTATATTTATATTATGTTTAGATATGTTTTATATAACTTTCTTGTTAAATATGTATGTGTTGCCGCTTTGGTTATGCACATTAAGTGGTGGTCAGCATGAGTATACGTATGTATGACGTAGGTACGTTCGAACAATTCTACCGAACTTAGGTATGTTTGTACACACGTATAATTGCGACACTTTCACTGTATGCACATTAATTTGGTATAAAAGGTATAAAAGGGAAGGTGCCAGAAATTGAGCTGTGTTCTCTGTGTATGACTGTGTTAGCACAAACACACACGCACATATGCAGTTGATCGTTTTGGTGGACGAGCGAACAATATACTGCGACACAACGAGATTCAATCGGTGATTCTCAATTATTGGCACAGAATACCTGTAAACTTTCTAGCGAGTCTAGAGAAAGTGATCGTCCATTTTTAATGGTCCATCAGCACTTCGAGTTCGGCAGCGTCCAAGATGGCGAGGGTCCAAAAGAGCACGTCTGTGACACGATCCAAATCAGCAACAGGAAAAGTCTAGACTTTTTCACACGCGAAGCCTAAGCCACCACTGAGCAAACAAACGATTGCTAATAAAAAAACCGATGTCCCTGCTCGGTCGCCAATGAAAAATCTAGTAATTTTTAGATTTAACAAACAAAAGTCCAACAAAATCGAATTAAATTGAGACGCGGTTTTTTCTTTCAAAGTAGGGATTTTATTTACAAGAATGAGTGCAGTGGCTTTGGGCGTACTTCGACAAGTGAAGTCCGTCCACATACCACTCTTCCCGCGAACGACCGTCGGCCGCACGCAATCCAATTCGCCGTCGGCGATCGTGATCGTCAGCTTGCGGGTCACACGAAGATGGAGAGACACCACTATTTTCTCTTATAATGTCTCTTAACTCGATCTCCTCCACCAGTGTTCAAAGGCTGGCTTGTCGTGTATAGAACGATGAATATCAAACGCGTGCGTGTGGCTTTCTTTACTTTATTCGTAAGACTAATATGTACAGGGAAAGATTAATTGTAAACACCGCTTCGCCGCTCTGCAACATTGCCCGTGAGCTTTATGTTGGAAGTTGATGTTGATGTTGGTTAGGGTTTGGATGGGCGCATGGTGCATGCTTTTCGGCATTAACAACGACAAACAAGCATCCTTTGACAAACGTAGAAAAATTTAATCATTTAGTATCGTCTTTGTCCGATGAAGCATTTGGTGTAGTTAAACCGTATCAATGACAGACCGTACTACACTAGGACAATAAATTTCTAATAATTTTTGACACTGTTGCTCAGTTATTCGACATGCCAAGCATGACCAAACCATCTGTATCGAGTTTAAGATCGATGATATTTACGGTGTCTGGAATATTTGAATCGCTGTTGTGTTTGGGTGACGACAAAGATATTGCGAATGCAATGATTATTCATATAGTCACGGCAAAGGTAGACCGTAAGACCGTATAGCGTTTTGAGGAGCAGCTTGACTAAGATAAGCGGCCATCTTGGGAAGATTGTGCTTAACACCTGAAAAGGAGATACCAATACTTGACAGCATAAGAGTAAACTCGGAACAAGTCAAGGTTGCGTAATGAGGTGAAAAAATCTCAACGTAAATCTTCCTTTGCCTGTGCTAATGCAGGGAATAGGTCGTCTGCATATACCTATTGCAAGTCTGCAGACCTTAATACATATTCCTGTCCATCATTTGAGTTCGCTGAAACTCAAAACCTGTGTCTAAATTGTTTGGCCGTGGGACATACAGTGTCGAGTGTGTTCAAAGCCTCACCATTCTCTGCTTCATAGGTACACTGCATCAGTAAAAGGTGAAGCAGCAGCACTTCAAGCCTCAACGTCGGAGGTATACGTAGGTCACGTGCTCAATGCGGATCAAGTCGTTCTGGCTACCGCGATCGTAAATATTATAGATAGATTCGGACAGTCGCATCCAGCAAGAGATTTGATGTCTGAGCGAATTGCACAGAGGCTTAACGTGAGCCAACTTCCCGTGCTATCGCAATGGTAGGTGGTGAAGGCACCGATAGTAAAAGTAAGGTTTGTTTATTGTTGTTTAAAGTTAAACAATGTACAGTTAAACTGTTAGGGTAAAATTAAATGCCAACTAACTAATCAAAAGGACTAAAGCAAATAATAATTAAGGTATTGTCCCAATTGAGTCCGCGGAGAGCAAAGATGAGGAACTGTTTTTGTACTGAATCGAGCATATCCTGAAATTTTTGGTAGTGACCAGACACAAGAACCATATTCCAAGATAGGCCGGACCAGAGAAACATACAGAAGTTTTGTAGCATACGGGTCTGTAAATTCCTTAGACCATCTTTTGACAAATCCAAGGACTCCTTTGGCTTTGTTAGAGATAGTAGAGATATGAGAGTTGAAAAATAGATTAGGTACAAAGGTAATGCCCAAGTCGTTAACTTTGAAAAGGCGTTGAGGGATAATGCTATTGGTAGAGTAATCGAAAAGGTATGGCTTATTGCGGTGAAAAGTCATTATATTGCATTAAGAAATGTTAAGAGGTAGAATGTTAATTATGCACCAATTGTTAAGAGCGGCAAGATCTGATTGCAGAGATAGGGGTCAAGGACAAGGGGTCACTGTAGGGAAAACATAGCTTTACATCATCAGCATACATTAGGGCACGGAAATGAGATAACACTTGAGGAAGATCGTTAGTAAATAGGTTAAATAACAAGGGACCCAAATGGCTTCCTTGAGGAACTCCCGATGAGCATCGGGTGCATCGATTCAATCTCGTTTGAACTCCCACACGTTTTTCGGTGAGTGATGAGTACTAAAGTCAATCTCCACATCTCAGCCTGGGCAGTCGTTTTTCACATCGAATTGGAAAATCCCAAAAAATATTAAGTTGGCAGAGCCTGAGTTTTAAGAGCCAGCTAAGAAAGCTCAGCCTGGGCAGTCGTTTTTCACATCGAATTGGAAAATCCCAAAAAATATTAAGTTGGCAGAGCCTGAGTTTTAAGAGCCAGCTAAGAAAGCTAAGAAAAAATAAAATAAATTTGTACATTTTAAAATAGAAATTTGGCTTGCGATAAAAAAACCTGCAAGAAGCAGATCACCCACGACCAGCCGAGTATCCCCTGCTGGCTGAATCCCCTGCCCCCTGAATGGCCTGCATTACAGCTGTGAGGCATGCCGTCCGGTTGAGAAGGAGAAGGCAGCGTTTATGAGGCAGACCCGGAAGGGCTTTAGGGAGCTGACCGTGGGCTTCAAAGAGCAATACGATCGGCTCCTAGCCATGGAGTCTCAGTTTAGTGGTTTGAAACTACTGACTGAGTGTCCTAGGCTCAAAAAGGTCACTCCGCGGGATCTGCATGTGCCAACTGCCCCTCGGCCGGCCGATGCTGAAAAGCAGACTCCGACCACTCCAATAGTGCAGCAGTTGATTTCGTTCGCTACTCCGAAGGCAACGACAGCTGCTGTCGATGAAAATTCGGTAGCCGAATTTATCGCGTCGGAGGGCATGCAGCCAAAATCGTCTGTAGCTTCCGTGTCCGTAATGTCCGCTAACTCATTAGCTGTCCCCTCAATTCCGACCCCACCAGTCAATATACGTCCCGGACCACCGGGTATTACCATCACAGGTGATAGGCCTGTGGTGACAAGATTGGTGGGGATCCCACCAAAGAGACAAGTTTTTGTCTCACGACTTGCCCCTGACTCCACAATTAAAGATGTGACGGCTTATATCCAAAGCCGCATACAAGCCGTTGATTTTAAGGTGGAAAAGTTTAACTTTTCTTATGCCTGGGAGATAGCTTCTTTTAAACTAAGTGTCACCCAAACTCACCTTAACACCATCTGTTCTGCCAAATTTATATATAACTCTGCCAACTAATCAGACCAGTGCTCAATCTTAGTGTCGCATTTGCATCCCACGTTATTGTGTTTACCGAGACTTGGTTAAAATTGGACATTCTTAGTTCCTAAGTTTTGGAGGGTCGGTACACAACTTATAGAAAATATCGTTTGTCTCGACGTGCAGGAGGGGTTCTAATTGCTGTGGACTCAAACTTCACGTCGGAACTTTTCACAGTCCAGATCCAGCAGGAACTGGAATTTCTGTGTGTAAGATCATATGATAGTTCTTGGTGACTTCAACTTGCCAGGAGTTGTTTGGTCTTCGGCAAATGAGTCTAATAGCCTGGTACCCATGGCACGTCATGACTTTGTTGACGGCTTGATTGACCTGTCTCAAGTTAACCATGTTAAAAATTCCTTGGGTCGATTTCTTGATCTGTGCTTTGTAACGGATCCGACCTTAGCTCTGTTAACTCGAGTCCGCCCGCTCACTATACCTGAAGATGCCTACAATCCTACTTTCGAAGTGTCGCTCGACCTAGGACGAACTGCACTCGATCGGTCGGGTAGACAACCCCAATTTGTCCGCTGCTTCCGTAAAGCCGAGTTTACGAAGCTTAATAACCTCATTAGGGATTTTGATTGGTCCGCTTTATATTTGTGCAGTGATGTTACGACAGCCACAAACATTTTCTATGATGCACTGGACTCACTTTTTGTCTCTTGTGTCCCACTTTCCTGTCCGATTAGATCAAGAAAACCCCCCTGGTTTACCAAGGAGCTATCTCATCTAAAAAACTTAATATCAAGACTTTATACAAAATTACAAGAAGTTGGCTCTCCTTCTTCTCTCTCTCATTATGTAATGGCTCGGTCAAACTTATCAGTTCTTAACGCTCAATGCTATCAGAATTACCTATCTCGATGCAGGATACGTTTTTCTAAGGACCCCAAACAGTTCTACAGCTTCGTAAACAGTAAGCGTAGAACGTCCGCACACCCATCCTTGCTATCCTTCCTTAATACGTCGGCAGATAATGATCAGGCAATTGCCGATCTTCTTGCCCGTTTTTTCCAAACTACCTATTCGCAGGACGTTTACTCTGGTCAGCCGTACGGTTTACCGAAGTCGAACGGCATTTTCAGTACTTTGATAAATGAAAGCTCATTGCTTCATGATCTACGAACAGTAAAGCCAGTGTTCTCACCGGGTTCGGACGGAGTTCCCGGCTGTGTACTCAGGTATTGTGCCGAGTCTCTGTGTGGGCCGTTGCTTAAACTATTCAACCTATCCATAAATTCTTCATGTTTTCCCCCGATATGGAAGGAGTCCTTTATAATTCCTCTCCATAAGAAAGGTAGCAAGTCTGACGCAATTAACTGTAGAAGTATATCTAAGTTATCCGCTATTCCTAAAGTGTTTGAGAAAATTTTAACTCCGCACCTGCAGCACCTATGCAGATCACTTATATCTCCATCTCAACATGGATTTATAAGGCGGAGATCAACCACTACAAATTTATTGGAGTTTACCTCATTTATCATAAAAGGCTTTCAAGGTAATTTACAGACGGATGTTGTTTACACCGATTTTAGTAAAGCGTTCGATTCTGTAAATCATTCCCCCCTAGCACAAAAGCTCGACCTTCTAGGGTTCGCGCCCAATCTCTTGAGATGGATCTCTAGCTATCTTTGGTCTAGATCTAGGTCTCAAGGAGTCCTTTTCAAAAACTCCCTGTCCTCACCAGTTATGGTGACTTCGGGTGTCCCACAGGGCAGCCATCTAGGCCCCTCACTCTTTACACTCTTTATAAATGACCTGCCTTCTGTATTAACATACTCTCGAGTACTTATGTGTGCGGGTGATGTTAAGCTCTGTGTCTAGTATAAGGACATTTCTTTTCAATCCAAGTTGCAATCCCATCTCGATAGATTTCAGTCTTGGTGTTGTGCAAATTTATTAAACCTTAATGCTTAAAAATGTAAAGTAATGACTTTTCATCGCTCCAGCGCCTTTCTGGTTCCTAACACCCTTTGTGGTGGTTCTCTTGAGAGAATTACCCGGGTTGATGATCTTGGTGTTCTATTAGATCCCAAGTTAAAGTTTTCAGAACACATTTCTACCATGGTGAATAAGGCCATGGGCGTGCTTCGGTTTATAAAGAGGTGGTCAAAGGAATTTGACGACCCCTATATAACAAAGACTCTCTACACCTCTCTGGATCGTCCGATTTTAGAATACGGCTCTTGTGTATGGTGCCCTCAGTACAACGTACATCAGGACCGTATAGAATCAGTTCAGGAAAACATATTACTTTTTGCTCTTCGCGGCCTCAACTGGGATGCAAGTGTGAGACTGCCGTCTTACTCTAATTGATTGCTTTTAATAAACCTTCCAACCTTAGCTAATCGTAGGAAAATGCTTGGCGTGATTTTTGTGCACAACTTGATCAAGGGTGACGTAGATAGTGCTGACCTGCATGTCTACCACATTATATCTACTACTACCTCCCTTCCTAGTCTTAAATTACTGATACTCTCATATCCTTCTCGCAATTAGAAATTACTTATTTTTTTTAGTTAGATTAGTTCTACTTTCCTCGAACAGTTGTCTAACACCTATTTTTCCTGCATGTCTGCGATCGGTTTGGGTAACGAGTCGCGCGTTATGCTGCAGCGCCCCTCGGTCGGTTGGGAGGTGGGCTGCGTTCTTGCCTGGGATCCGCGCGTAACAGCCATCGGCTGGTGTCGCTTGGGCCACTTGATGGTGCAGTCATAGCATATCAACGTCCTAAAGTAAGATGGATGTTTTATTGGGTGCTGAAGTGTTTTATGGGTTATTGGGCGTTGGGAAAATAAAAATACATTCCGCGCTGCCCATTATGTAGAAAATATTGCTATATTATTGCGGGCAAATGTACTGGATAAGCGCCTCGGCAACAATGTAGTGATAGTTCGGTAGCTGAAGTGTATAGCTTTTCTTTCGACTCTTTAGTACATCGTTTTTGGAAAGCGGAACCATTTGAGTAAAACATAATTCGCCAAACAGCTGAACAACAGTCCTTTAAAAAAAACTGTAAAACGTTTGTCTTCCCGTCGCTTTCAAATAAAACTTCCTTTTAAGACCGATCCTTAAGTTTGTGACGCCCAGCGCCATATTCAACAGCGCCAGCGCCACAATATAGCTTACCTACATTCCTAAGTTACTTATAAAACAACTTAAGGTATTCGATTCCAAAATACGCGCCAAAACCACCAGTGGGACCAACACCAGACAGTAAACGGTCACAATAGCCAACGATCATGTCAGTGTGACCAAAGCACGATCGCCAACGGTCACAATATCAGCTAGAACCCAGAACGAGTTACGATCCAAGGCAGGTGCTAGCCCTAACTCCACGGGCCAACAGCTGACTTTCATGAATAAAAGGAGCATCGCCAGCTCGATTCGGGTCAGTCTATCCGGACTCACCAGCTCGGCAATCCAACTCGGAACAGCCTGAGATTAACTTCCCAACATATTTAACAAACGGTGCTCGTACCAAAGGTAAAGCTCTGCTTTTCCACTTGCCCGTTTGAATACATTTCCCCGCACTGATCCTTTCTCCCCAGAGAGTATTTACCTCTGTCATCAATCGTCTCCACAGAGAGTACTCACCTCTGCAAATATTTTTCTCCCCAGAGAGTACTTACTTCTGTCCCTAAATCGTCTCCAAAGAGAGTATTTACCTCTGCAACCACTCGTCTCCCCAGAGAGTATTCACCTCTACCACAAGTCTTCGCATCAGAGTGTATTTACCTGTGCCGCGATCCTTCCCACAGGGGCGTCCGACCGCGAAAACCATCGCTCACTCCGAGTACGCTTCGGGAGTACCTCTGAGCCTGTCTTGCCGGGACCGACGACCAACCACGACCTGCACGCAGCAAACAGCCACGTGCGGCCGAGTAGCCAAACTAGAAGGGAGACCCCGAAAGAAGACTCCTACCGGAGGCCCAGTACCACCCATCCAACCTTCCTGTGTACAATTA
This sequence comes from Drosophila affinis, assembly GCA_037356375.1. Taxonomy (NCBI): domain Eukaryota; kingdom Metazoa; phylum Arthropoda; class Insecta; order Diptera; family Drosophilidae; genus Drosophila; species Drosophila affinis. The sequence continues at coordinate 24,595,506 of JAZHFB010000003.1, forward strand.
AGAACAATAAAGTAACTGTTATATACTGCTTAACCCTACGCCTTATTCTTGAACCCTAGAGCATTTATTATAGCTATCACATACAGAAATCAACCAAATTCTGTGAACGCCGGCACGACGAGCATACCCCGGTCGAGGAACGTCACAAGTTCCTGGCCTGTCCGTTCAAACTGCTGAAAGGCTTTTTTTGCAGCTTGAGAGCAAACTGTCAAAGGATGACACTATCAGAAATATGTAACATGACTTCACGAAAGAGTATTTGGATTTGGGGCATATGTCCATTCTGAAGTCTGATCCTCTAGAACAGCATTACTACATTCCTCATCAATACGTTCTCAGCAGTGGCGTAACTACCACCGGTCTTACCGGTCTCAGAAGCCCCGGTTTCCCCGAAGCACCAAAAAAATGTTCAATATGAAAAAATAAAAATTTTGGTGTTCTTTCGTTATAAATATTCGTTGCCAGCATAATATTTTATTTCTATCGTGTTTTTAATTTTTCAAATTTTCGCGCTTTTTCATATGAGCATGTTTCATTCTTGGCAATTTTTTTTTTCGCTGTTTTTGCTCAAGCTCAGGAAGTTTGTGACACTGAATATCGAGTGAGTAGTGACAAATATGGAACAAAAACAAACTTGCGTCAACAATCCTTGCTGTTGCATATATTTTCATATTTTCAAATCGAAATCATAAGGCTTTGCGACTTGTATGCAGCGTTTGAAAATGCTACGCTGCTCCGTAGATTTTCGTTTTGCTACCGCTCTCGTTTTGCTCTCGCTACCGCTCTCGTTTTGAACGGCAACGGTAGCAGAGCCGTAGCAGAAAAAAAAAGTATTTGCTCTGCTATAGCCGTAGCTTTTTCGATTCATTTACTACGGCTATAGCCTGAGCAAAAAAATAAAACGATGTGCTCCGCTCTCTGGAGCGGTAGTCAAAAACTGGGAGCGAGATGAGAGCAGTGCAAACGAATTTTTTTCATTGACTACGGCTCTCGTTTTCTTGTTGAGACACGAGTTCATGCGCTGCTCGTTTTTTATTGTCGTGACGCACTTTGAATACCCTAAAGACAATTATTCTAATGTGAAGTCATGTATGACACACATTATGCATTTTTAAATATGTAGATTCTTTAGTTAAATTCATTTATAGTAAATTAAACAAAATTAGCATATAAGCGATATACAAAATATTAATAATTTGTCCTTTGTGGGCAAGCTTCTTCCTATAGTCAAAATGTTTAATCAATTATAAAGTAATGGGTGTTTTCTTCGACAGCGTCGTCGTAAACAACCAATACAAGCAAGACCCAAAATATGTGAACACATACAATTAAATCTCAGGCACACGTATAGAACGATCGTACGGTAGGTTCTAGAGCGCTCTCTCTGTCTCTCTCTCTCTCTCTCTCTCTGTGTGCCTAGTGCTAGGCCCTGTGATCGATTTCTTCAACGCTGGTTCGTAATGCACCGTTTTTTTGGGCAGCACATGAACTCGTGGCTCAGCAAGAAATCGAGACCCGTAGTCAATTACATAACAGTCATTACAAATAAAATCATAAAACATGAGCTCCAACAAACGCCTTTATCTGAGTGGTGCTCAAAAAAGGAAAATAAAAGTGGAGACCGAAGCGGCTGTGAAAAAATCGAAACCAATAACCTAATTTTTTTCGCCGCAACATAAGGAAAAGAATGATCAACAATCTGATGACGGCTGTGAGGGAAGTGACTTTTCTAGTAGCGATTTGCAGCAGAAAGCAACAGAAGCAGATGTAATCGTTGCACCACCAAACACTGACCCTGACATTCTCATAAATACGGACCATTTTGAAGAGGAAAACATGGCCCCACCTACTATGCTAAGCACTACTTTGGAGCAGAACGATTTGCTAGAAAAGAAAAATCCTACTGATAAAGGACATTACAAAAGCGTTTTGACTGCAGAATTGAAAAGATTTATAATCTCACGTGGACCATGCCAACCGAAAGGGCCTTTCCCACAAAATGAAGAAACAGGGACTCAATTTACTTCGTTTTTTTATGAATCAAAAAATAAAGCAGGATTGAAAATTCGACGAACATGGTTATTAACGAATTACTTACTTATTATTTCAAATAACACAATATTTAGATTAACTAATAATTTTCCTGTTTGTAGGTTATGCTATTCGGAACTTCATGACTGAGTATATTGTGAGGTTTGCTGGTTATTTGCTGATAGAGACTGTCCAAGTTATAAGCCAGCTTGGGTGGATGGAATAAGGAACTGGCCTAAAATGAGTAACAAAATTCTCGATCATGAAAAATTGAAGATTCACTGCAACACCTGCATGATATACGAATCGTGGCGATTGAATAAATATGTGATTGATACAGATCTTGAGGATCGAGCTCTCCAAGAAAAATCTTTCTGGTGCAAAGTTCTTGACCTAATCATGAATACAATCCTCACCTTGGCTACATGCAACCTTTCATTTCGCGGGCATCGCGAGGTCTTTGGTGATTCTGGAAATAATGGAAATTTATTATCAATTATTGAATTGCTGGCGGTATATGACCCTGTTTTGAAAGAACTTATCGCGAAACCTGATAATTCCATTCGATACCTGAGCCCTAAAATTCAAAATGAAATAATTGGACTTCTACCTAAGACTGTAGAAGATGAAATCATCAAAAATATTCAAGAAGCGCCATTTTTTTCCATTATAAGGATACAACCCAAGACATTGCCAAAATTGACCAGATGAGTCAGATTTTTAGATATGTGAGAACTATTAAGGCTGAAAACGGAAAACCTGTCGATGTAAAATCACTGAATATTTTTTGGGATTTGAAAAAGTCGATGACCAAACGGCTTCTGGATTAGAATCAAAAATTGTTGATGGACTGGAAAAAAAGAAAATTGAAATTTCAAAATTTCGAGGGCAAGGGTACGATGGAGCTGCGACAATGAGTGGAATTTACAATGGTGTTCAAAGAAAAATTCTTGATAGGGAAGAAGCCATTTTTGTCCATTGTGCAGAACATAGACTTAACCTTGTTCTCAATAATACCTCGATGGGTGCAATACCTGAAGTCCAAAAATTCTTGGAAACAATTGATCAAATTTAAGTTTTTTTCGCGAACAGTATAAAAAGATGGGAGTTCGATGGTCATCCCGGAACGATTCTTTACAAGCTGATTCAGGTATAGTGATATTTTGAAGGCGCTGTCCAATATCATTCTTATCAGCAATTCGAAAACCGAGCAAAATGAAGCAACCTATCTACGCCAAGTGATGGAAAATTTCGAATTTGTTTTTCAAGTCATTTGGCACACAAAAGTTCTGATAACAACAAACCTGGTTACAAAAGCTCTCCAAAAGCCAGATGTCGATCTTTCCCAAGCAAATGTTTTACTCGAGCAAGCGTATCAAGAACTACGAGAATTCTGAAATGACTACGAGGGAGCAAAATCACAGGCCATCAAACTAAGTGCGGATTGGAAAGTCAAGGTTGAGTTTCAGAACAAGCGGATCAAGAAAACCAAGAAATATTTCGAAGAATTGTGCCAGGACGAAAGACTGTCTGATGGAGAGGCACGATTCCGTGTAAATATTTTCCATGGATGTCTCGATATCATTTGCAATCAATTATTAAATCGGTTTGAAAGTTTGAAGAACATGATCAAAACTTTTCAAGTACTCCAACCTAAGGAATTGACAAAAATGACGGACCAAAAACTGCACAGGGAAGCTGTGATACTTGCAGATACTTATGGCGACAAATTTCCTGAACAGTTGTTATCTTTGGGGCCCCTTAATGAAAATCTGACTGGGGCCCCCAGTTCTATAGTTACGCCACTGGTTCTCAGACCTAAGAGTACCTCAACCAAACTTCGTGTTATGTTCGATGCTTCTAGCAAAACATCAACATCAACAGCAGTTTCGCTGAATGAAACACTAAAGGTGGGGCCAACTATTCAGAGGGAGTTGTATTCAACATTGGTCAACTTTCGGTTGAATAAATATGCCGTAACTGCCGACATTTCGAAAATGTACAGGCAGATAAATGTTTTTGAGGAAGACAGAGACTTCCAACTTGTTTTGTGGAGAGAAAACACTTCACAAAACATACAGGCGTACACGTTGAATACTGTTACATACGGTACAGCGTCAGCACCCTATCTGGCTGTATTTGCTTGTTTGAATTGGCAAAAAGTTTCGCACAATCACATCCCATTGGTACGGACGTGATTGGCAATTGTTTTTATGTTGCCGATATGCTGGACACAATTTGCAGCCAGGTTCGTGATATATTGCACTCAGGAGGATTTCCATTGGCCAAGTGGGCTTCCAATTGCCCGACTCAATCTGGGAAAAGTAAGGAAATTAGCATGAAAATTGATGATCAAAGCTCAGTTAAGATGCTTGGAATGCGCTGGGCACCTCAAGAGGATTTAAATACTATCTGGACTTAGCTTGGCCTCCCTGAAATAATAGCCTCTCGTTTGTTTGACCCTCCTGATCTGTTGTGTCCAATTATCACTAAGGCAAAAATTTTATTGCATGGCTTATGGAGGCTAAAGGCAAATTGGGATGAGGCTATTCTGGCTATTCTATTTTATTCCACTGCATGAAGTAAGTTTACTACTACCTTGCGGGATTTGCACAAAATTTCATCGATAGCCTCAACTCCGTCAGTTCGAGATAGCGCCAGAAGTTAAAACTTCTAAAGACAAAAGAAAGAGGTAGCCTTTGCTGTGGCTCTACTTTTTTCCCGCTACTCAGTCAGAATATGTTGACACAAAGGAATTACTAAAATGGTTTTCTTCATTGTGACTATATTGATATGGCGATCTGGTGAAAATCGAAACCAAAACTAAAAATCAAAAAAATCAAAACATTCTGATAGATATAGGCATTCTCTATGATTCTGCGTTTTTAGTTTTCTCGTATTGTCCAAAATGTGCATGCCACAGATTTTCGTCCTTTGTGTGGGCGGAAAGGGGTGGGGTGACAATTTGAAACAGACTTGTAACAGTGTGATATAAAATAAGTCGGGATACAAAATTTGGTTGCTCTAGCTTTAATAGTCTCTGAGATATAGACGCTAATGAAGACGGACGGACGGACAGACGGATAGACAGACATAGCTATATCGACTCGGCTAATGATGCTGATCAAGAATATATATACGTTATATCGCTTCCTTCTGTGCGTTACACACATCCATTATCACCACAAAATTAATATGCCCCTATACTCTTCGAATACCGGTTATAAAAATGCAGCGGTTTGTGCACTAGAGGTATGTGACGTTGACTCTTATTGCATTGTGCAACTGATCAATCGTCAGTCGAGATTTTCTAAGCTGGTCCGTATACGGCTTACGAGCTTCGATTTTGCTTCAAGCAGCTTAGAGGTGTGTCGCATATTGTATCTGTTCCAGAAAGAAAAAGTGCATTCTTAAAGCTGATCGCAGACGTACAAGGCTCAATATACAGCAATGAATGTAAATTGTTGAAAAAATCGGCAGTATTAACTCCGTTAAAATTTACGTTGTCGTTTTGGTTTGTTTCGCCTCAAAGGCAATCCATTCAGAACTTGTATCAGTTCTTTCCATTGACGCATTTTTGGATATCTTTAAAACGTTCGTTGGAAGACTAGCGGTACCGGAGGATATGTATAGCGTCAATGCGACGAATTTCGTGGAAGTGAGTAATGTGCTGAAAGAGTTGCAAGCGGCGTTTCTCCACAACAAGGAGTAAATACAGGAGTACGCAGCGGAGACAGCTGTGCAATGGGAGTGTAAATTAGTTCCTAAGGCTGGGGTTGCTCAGGGTCCTCTACAAAAAATTTTAAAAAAAGGGGGACCTACCAGGGATGAAGGCGCGCTTGGTGACGTTTAGTTGGCAAGAGAAGAATAGATATAGAAGGTGTCGAACCTAGTAGAATACGTCTCGACGCGACTATATGTATGTAGACACCAATCAAAACCTTGTGGGATACTGTCTTTTCTGATTGGGGAGTTATTGATCGGGATCCCTATCCACGTGTCTCGTTAAGGACCTGAGATCACGTCCAGACTTTTGGTCTGTACTCGTCTAAGTAAGAACTCGTCTCGGTAAGAACCTGTGAGCACGGATGCATCAAAATGCCACCCGGGATCTTGAGATTGCTAGCTACTGATGGGCACTATGCGGAGACTGATTGGAGTTCTCGTCTATGTGTCTCGGTAAAGACCTTCGAGCACATCCTGTCTGTTGGACTATGCTCGCGTAAGCGCGTCACGGTAGCAACCTTTTTACACTACCGCATCATTGTCGAATGTGCGGAAAAATTATGCGAGGCGCTTACACTTAGGCCGCATCATTTCTGCATCATTTTGTCAGCTGTTGTTGGCTCCACCGAACAAAAATTACGTGCTGCTGAATTTAATTTTCAAGTGTTACTTTTAAAGTTGGAAACAGTGCATCCCAAAAGACCTTGCAAGTTTTTGTGTTACCATTTTGTTTCTTGCAATCAAATTTATTTAAATTTAAATATTCAGGAGTGGTTTGGCCCCTCAACTTTAAATTGAATCCTGTTTGAAGTGGACTTATTGTAATTGCCTTGTCCATTGCTATAAAAAACCCTGCCTACTGGTCCAGCTTACATCTGGGGAAATTCACGGGGTTCATATGGACTATATACGAGTATACATCCGAACTTAACACTATGTTTTATAGTCTGCTATAGTTACGGTTTCCTCAATGGTCGGTCCGTGCAATTGCATCTCCGGGTTGTTTGCCCTTTTGCGGGGTGTTGTTTCCGGGTTGCTCTTCTAGTTGAGCGGTACGGTTCGCTCTCTCTGTTGGATCCAACTCACAACCCAGTCGCTGGATGAATCCTTTTGAAGCCCTGCTTGTAAACTGGACTCCATTGGTGCAGATTAACGTTTTGGTTTTTAACGTCCGAACCGCCCCATTATCCTCTCTCGCAACGATCTCGTCAGGTTTTCTGTAGCCGCCTTTCTCATTGTTACTAGTTTGACCCACTTGGAGAATGCGTTGAAAAACACTAGTAGTATGGTGTTATCTCATATCTTGGATCTAGGTAAAGGACCGACGAAGTCTGCGCACCATGTGGAGCATGGGTCGTCCAGCCGGCAGGTTATCTTGTGAGTGGCAGGTTTCATTAGGCTGACCTTTTGTTTCTGACACGTCTCGCAGATCCTTACATACTTACCGACGTCACAGGAACATGCCGGTCAATAGTACCTTTGAGTGATGCGAATTTTAGTTTTCCGTACGCCCAATGGGTGCGTCGTAGCATTCCCTGAGTACTTATTTCCGGTGTCCGACGGGGACATACAGCTTCTAGGAAGGAAGTCGTCATCATCCGGTCGATGGCCTATACGGTGGTACAGAATGTAGTCAGCGTGACCCTCCGATGATGTTTTGACGTCTCGTACATTCGCCATTCACCATTTGCATGGTTCCATCTCTCCCTATGTCCTTTCTAAGACTGTCAGTAGGCGACGCGACAGGGCGTCGGCTATGACGTTTTGGTTACCTTTACGGTAACGAATCTGGAATCGGTATTGCTGCAACTGGAGGGCCCACCGAGCGATTAGCCCACGTCACTCGTGTCCATCTGGGCCGTTAACTGGGGACTAAAATCTGGACGTGTTTCTGACCTGATTGACCTTCCTGACGTTTACCTATGTCTACTCGTATTCCCTCTGTTTTCCGTTCTGATTCTTTCGCGTCCCGTCGTTCTTTTAGTTGATTGATCATCGGTCCGGCTTCTCGGCTGAGACAAAGACGGGCTCTGCCGCATTGTAGTGTCGTCCCGATGGAACACAAGAAGTCGATGCATAGTATAACGCTGTTGAGCATGTTCGGCATCACCAACAAGTACATCACTACTTGCCGGTATTCTAGACGGATGCGTGTCCACAACGCTTGTTCGATGTCGACGGTAGTGCCATTTGCCAACATGATCCGCAGGCAGACCTCTCTCAATTGCTATCCTTAGTTCCATAGTTTTACATGACCGGCGCTGATGAAATTTTTTGTAGCACCACTCTCTATTGTCGCAACAACCTCGTACCCACAGATCGTCACTGTGACTACTATTCTATCATCTTCCACTCTTCCGTTTCCCGGATTTGAGCGTCGGAAACAGTCGATTGTCAGGCTGTTTTAATTTCTGTAATCCCAGCATACCAAACGACGTCTATTTCTGCATTCCCGAGCGAAGTGTCCTGATTCTCCGCAGTTAAGGCAGCCTGGATTGCCTCATTGGCGAACGAAGCACTACCGGTTCTCCGTCAGAAAAGCGTGGGGGGGTAACGAAACGGGTTTAGTATCCTGTGTTTGTATCTCTGTTGTATGTTCTCGAACTCGACCGCCAGTCGGGTTGAGGGTCCTAAAATCGGTGCATTTGATATACGCGTCATATTCTAGCAAGGCATTTTCGTAAATCCTTTCCAATTCTTGCATATTATTGTATATCGCATGGCGCATCACCGTTTGGATGTCGATCACGAAATCCTTGAAGCCTTCTCATTTCGTCTGGTATCGGGCCCGTATGTCGCGTCGGAACTCTTGCAACCCATCCGTATAGAACCACCGCCCTGCCTTGTCCGTCAACGTTTCGATGATTGCACAGGTAAGTTGGTAAAGAGGCACCGTGTATGACAGCGGGAGGCCACTAACACGGACGCCCACTTCCTCACTTGCTCTGCCGTAGAGATATATAACCTAGCACGCCCTATTGGGGTCGTGCCTGGCTGGTCCAACTGTAAAGCGGCCGGCGAAGTCGCTCGGACGGACGTCTCGAGGCGGGAGGACCGTAGACTGAGGCCAGCTTCCGACCGGTGTAGATTCGGCGAGTTCAGTTGCCGGGTACGGGACAATGACCTGGATTCTCTCGTTCGAGAGGCTTCCTTCCGTACTGGCGTAGCTGGGAGTGGGGACTCGAAGCAGGATCTTCTCGACCTCTGGTTCGACAACGGCTGGTCTAGCAGGCGACACGCCGGTAAGTGCTGGTCTCCAACTCGACTAATCGTGTCCAGGCCGTTTTTTTTAGCTCGCGTGTCCGCATTAGCTGCGTGAAATTCTTGCGCATGACTTCTGACCGATCAGCCTGATCATAGTCGAACTCTTCAGCAAACACTATGAGCTCCTCTTTCCTTAAAGAGCATAAACGTATGCTCTCCCGTAGGCGTATACTCTCCCGACTCTACGTCTGACATCAATATTTTCTGGTGCATCGTCAAAACGCCGCTTGTCAGGCTACCTCTCTTTGCCTATCTCCTCTATCCCCTGTGGTCGATAGAACGCTTCGCTGGGCTTTAATCGTCTGGGTGTAACCCTGCCTTCTCTGGGTAGCAAATATTCCTCTAGGTCCCTCCTCGGGCGCTACTTGTCACGGTAAAAATCTGTGAGTACGGAATATCGAATATTCTTGAAGAAGGGAAGCTGGGGAACTCTGGCCTGAGGCCCAGGTTGGATGTTTGGGATACGAGGGAAAATTTGTATAGAAGGCGTTCCTTTATCTATAAAACTAGCCCGCCGGGGCATACACGTGTGATCACTTTACCAAAGAATAATACTCCAACGAGTTTCTGATAAATGTTATTCTTTATTAGAGTTATATAACATTCGTATATCGTGGCCCTATGCCGCACCAGATCTCTGATCTTTGTTGATTTGCGTACCCCTCGTATTATTCTCAGCCTCTAATCTTGAACCTCGTTCTCTCACTACATTTCTAATAGTTTCTTCCGCGCACTTGTAAAACCTACTCTGTATTTCGCTGGTCCTATGCAAAGTGATCTTTCCTCTTTTTCGAGTCGATCTCCAGACCGATTTCGGGCTCGAGCTTTGGCTGAGCTAACGGCCGTGTACCGTTGTCTCGAATTCGATCCCGGCTAGCTTATCCAACTGTGTTAGCAGCGATTGTCACGGGTCCACTATCGGTGGTGGGCTAACTTTGGTGGGCTATGGGAAGCAAAAGGAAAGGCTGCCGAACACAGGCTGGTGCGAGGGGCAGCCTTGGTATGCTAAGGCTGGGACTTGTCGTTATATGCTGAAAGCCACCTGATTAAAATCGCCTGAAATTAAAACTTTATCTCTCTCCAGAGATGGATCTCTAGCTATCTTTATTCCAGGTCTCAAAGAGTCCTTTTCAAAAACCCCCCTGATTTTAAGCTCTGTGTCCAGTATATATAATAAAGACTCTCTACACCTCTTTAGTTCCTCCGATTTTAGAATACGGCTGTTGTGCATGGTGCCCTCAGTACAAAGAACACCAGGGCCGTATAGAATCAGTGCAGAAATACTTTTTACGTTTAGCTCTGCGCGGCTTCGACTAAAACTAGAGTGTGATAGCTCTTAATAAATTTTCCAATCTTAGCTAATAGTAGGAAAATGATTGGAGTGATTTTTGTGCACAACTTGATCAAAGGTGACGTAGATTGCCCTGACTTATTTAGCCGCATAAGCTTCACGATTCCTATTAATAACACTTCCATCGATATACCGTTGTTCCTTCCAATTTTTAGATCGAATTATTCCTTGCATAAATCGTTTACGGTCTTATGCTCGGATTATAATTCCCTCAAAGATACCATACCTCTTATTATCTCACTTCCTTGTCTTAAATTACTGATACTCTCATATCTTTAACAAAATTAGAAATTGCTTAGTTCGATTAGTGCTAAGTTTCCTCGAACACTAGGCTAACACCTATCTTTCCTGCATGTCCGTGTTCAGCTTGGCTAACGAGTCGTGCGTTATGCGGCATCGCCCCTTGGTGGGTTGAGCGGGAGGAGGGCTGCGTTCTTGCCACTTGATAGTGCAGTTAATGCATATCAACGTCCTAAAGAAAAAGTTGCTACACACATTGGAATTATCTCCGAGGTACATAGCTATCTGAGTTGACAGCCAAGCTGTCAAAAAGAAAAACCCTAGTAGTCTCGTAAGCTAAACAATAAAAGCACACTCACACTCACGTGTGTCCTGGGTAACACCGACTCACGGGCAAGAATGTGGACGACTGTGCAGAGCAGGATCGGCCAAGCCGATTGCGGTCGCGGTTATTGATATACGAAAACTATTACGAGACATTATTTCGCAGTTGGAGTTGGAGCAGATGACCTAGCAGTAACGAAAGCAGACAGGCGATGGAACACAGCCCCCAACTGTAGTATCTCATGCTCTCTCTGCCCGCATTATGACCACAAACGTACCAAGTGTCTTCTGAGCTTCAAGAAAAGGCAGGTGCGTATACTGACGGGAGTCATTACGGGGCATTGTGTCATCGGCCGCATGACCACGAGATATGGACTACTCCACCATAATTTTTGTAGTAGCTTGTTCATCCGTCTTGTTTGTCACCTATTCCTTAAAGACTGCACTAGCTAGAACTAAAAAAATGTTTCCACCGAAACTCCTTGTGATATCGTTGGCTCGCATTCAGGACACTCAGGAGTTTGAACCATTAAAGTTTGTTCTTGGGAACTATATGTCGCATCAGAAATTGAATGACGTGATTATTCCCCTCTCCCCTCTATCCATGACTGTTCCATTTTGCCTGTTATTGGGCTATCGGTGCCCGTCTTTCCGATGCTTGGATGGTCTCTGAGGACGCCGTTATTATCAAATCTGTACGCCTTTCATATACCTGCATTATCTCTTTTGCTTGTGTATCCACCGGCATCCTGTTTTTGAGAGGGTAGGCTGGAAGCTTTTTGGCTGACTTATTCAATATAGGGGAAAAAATAACACTACTCGACAAAAATCAACATATTTTTTTCCGCTGTCGCCCAAAATGACTTTTTCTGATAGATTTGGAGATTTACATTTTTTAAAGAAATATGGTTTTTTTTCCGGGTTTAGTTTTAATGAATTTTAAAGATTTTATTTTAAAGAATTTAAAAAAAATTTGTTTTTTTTTCAGAAGTAGTGCTTCTATTTTTTACATAACGTAAGTTTCCTATAACCAGTTTTATTGAACTTAGCAGCTCTGAAAAGCTGAAATTCAGCTATAAATCCCAAACACTTTGTAGCTGCAGCTTTTCGTCTGGAAGATATTAAGTTTTCACCTTCAAATTTCATAATTTTTTGCGGTATTTTCGTCATGAAATTTTAATTTTGAAAACTCAGAAAAAGTCGAAAAAATAAATATTTTGTATCTAAAATTTTTAGTTTTAGATAGCCACATTAAATAGTCGTCGTTTAAAGTAAAAAGGTTTATATCTCCAAAACTATCAGAAAAAGTCATTTTAGGCGATAGCGGAAATGTCGTGTTGACTAGTGTTATTTGATGCACAATTATCTGGAAATGGAAAACGAAGCTGAACCGTCTGCAGCGAAAAGAGGAAGGAACATTTTTTTTACCCAAATACGTTAATCTTGTTAAGATAAGTGAAGGATCACTAATAATGCAGCCATGCACTTGATTTCCGCTATATCTGCAGCTTTAGGACACGAAAATAGTGAATATGCTTTTAATAGGAGAACAATACAGCGGCTGAGAGAAGAAAACATACAGACAATGTCTATATCGGCCAAAAAGACTGTCTATCTCTAATTATAATTAGACCTATAATTATAGACCTTTTGCCAAACTCAGCAATATCTCAAAGCTTTTTAAGCGTATCATTGCCAAATAGATTACTTTCCCCATGAAGTCGTACATTATCCCAAATCAGCATGGTTTTATAACGGGTAGATCAACAACCACTAATCTGGTCGCATTCAGTAATTTCTAGATGGCCTTCCGCTCTTAAAGCAGACAGAGATACGCGATCTAAGCATCTTGTTTCATTCAAAATTTCTGTTTGTTGAGCATTTGAACTACGTCTTGCCTAAAGTTTATGCTATGTTTGGCTTCGTTACGCGCAACTCATCCCAGTTCAGGGATCCATATACGAGACTAAGTCGTTATTCTTTCCTTGGGCGCTCGCGCCTTGAATATATTTCAGTGGTTTGGAACTCTACTGGGGCTGTTCAGATTGCGCGTATAGAGAGATTGCAGAGGAAGTTTTTGAAGTTTGCACTCCAGCCTTTGCAGTTTACAATTCCATTGCCATCTTATGAGTGCAGATGTTGCCTCGTGCATCTTTCCTATCTCGAGGATCGTTGTTTTTGACTTGTTAGTGGGTAACATTGATTGCCCTGACATGCTTAGTAGGATTGGCTTCAATCAGCCTGCCTTAGGGACCACGCACTCTTTGCTTTTGATCTCCACCGGACCAACTACGGAATCAACGAGACAATATGTAGGGCTCTTCGCCAGTATAATGCGCTGCCAACTGGGATGCGGTTCGACTTTTGCCAGGGGAAAACAGCCGTTAGACGGTTGCTATCTTTGTTAATTATTTTTGTTTGATTTCTTTTTATTGTTTAAGATAGATGTAAGTTAGTTTAGCCAGTATAGGTTTATCCGATGGCGAATAAATAAATAGAATTAGATCAAACCAGGCAGTTTTGATTTTATCAACTGTGAAATAATGATTGGCCAGTCAGTTCAGGAAGCATTTTACCATCCCAATGAACCACAGCTGACATCTTAAAATAAATGTGACTGAGTCGTAAAAAAATATAGATATAAAAAAATACACTGAGGTATTTTTATGGACTCTAGTAGTATGGACTGATTTTTGTTTGCCTACTCAGATATTGTCTGTATGTTTTCTTCTCTCAGTCGCTGTATTGTTCTCCTATTAAAAGCATATTCACTATTTTCGTGTCCTAAAGCTGCAGATATAGCGGAAATCAAGTGCATGGCTGCATTATTAGTGATCCTCCACTTGTCTTAACAAGATAAAAATCTTTCATCTGAAAAATAAAACAAAATTTCAAAAAAAAATTTCCTTAAAGAAAACGAAACCAGGAAAAAAACCATACTTTACAAATTTATAAACATCCAAATCTATCCGAAAAGTCATTTTGGGTGAGAGCGAAAAAGTAATTTTTAATGTAATGAATGAATAATTTGAAAGCTTAATATTTTTCAGACGGTAAGCTGAAGCTACAAAAACTTTTGGTTCACTTTAAAGCTACATTTATCAACTTTTCAGAATTGCTAAGTTCAATACAATCAAATGAAAGATGCGAAAAAACTACTTTTGAAACAACATTAAAAAAATAACAGATTTTAAAAATTAACGAGAGGGAGGCTCTACCTTATACCATCTGATCTGATCCAGATTCAACACTCTGATAGAAATGGGCATTGTCTATGAATCCACGTTTTTAGTTTTCTTGTATCTTCAAAATTGTGTGTGTCACAGACTTTCGTCTTTTGTGGGGGCGGAAAGGGGCGGGGCGAAATTTTGAAATATGCTTTGAGTAGTGTGATCACACAGGAGACTGGATACAAAACTTGGTTGCTCTAGCTTTAATAGTCTCTGAGATATAGGCGCAAATGAAGACGGACGGACAGACGGACGGACAGACGGACGGACAGACAGACATAGCTAGATCGACTCGGCTATTGATGCTGATCAAGAATATATATACTTTATGGGGTCGGAAACGCTTCCTTCTGTGCGTTACACACAACCGTTATCCCCACAAATCTAATATACCCCTATACTCTTCGAGTACCGGGTATAAAAATCACGTGGAAAAAAATTTGGTCTGTGCAATTGATAAACTTTGAAAATATGCATAAAATTACTCACATCGTTCAAGTTTATCGCTTCCGATTCCGGTCAAGTCATTTTTATTCATGGTGTAATTGGCAGCTTTTTTATAGTTCTTTACATTATCCTTTTCCTTTATTGACTAGAACCACGTCATCATATTATTTTAAATTTAACAAAAAAGGCGAACTTACTTTTACAAATTGTAGTGAATACATACTAATCGGTACGCCTCGGCTAAATGCAATCAAATATGGAGATAGCACTTTTACATTGGACCGTTTTGTGGTCTCATATGTCTCATCAAGTACCCAAAACTTTTCCAAATTGTCCATATCAAAACTTGGACTAATGTGCATATTAACAATTAGTTCCGATTCGCATGATCCATCGTTTTTGTACAAAATTGCATTTATATAATCTGAAGGATTTGAATCAATACCACATTTAGCAAACACATGTTTCAACACAATTGTATAAAATGTGTATACAACAACCAAAAAGAAATTCCGTTTCATTTCACTTATTTTAATTATTTCTTATTTTATTTATGCTTAAAATATTTTATAGTTTTATTTGATTAAAATTTCAAATGAGTTTAAAATTATAGATATACAGACGTAATATAACGTATTTCTGTATTTTGTATGTACGTTTATGTATATACCCTATGTTTGTAGGGGGCGGATCACCAGATATTCACAATCACTGAACAGTTGGATGTATTTCACGATCGTTCGCTTATGTTTATTTATAACTAGTGTAGATAATTATAGAAAAGAATCCATGGGTATGTGGTTCGAACAGACTTTGACCGATCGTAACGGGGGTGGGAGCGAGAACTGAAAACTTCCGGTCAAGCTAGGCAGGTGCGTATACTGACGGGAGTCATTACGGGGCATTGTGTCATCGGCCGCATGACCACGAGATATGGACTACTCCACCATAATTTTTGTAGTAGCTTGTTCATCCGTCTTGTTTGTCACCTATTCCTTAAAGACTGCACTAGCTAGAACTAAAAAAATGTTTCCACCGAAACTCCTTGTGATATCGTTGGCTCGCATTCAGGACACTCAGGAGTTTGAACCATTAAAGTTTGTTCTTGGGAACTATATGTCGCATCAGAAATTGAATGACGTGATTATTCCCCTCTCCCCTCTATCCATGACTGTTCCATTTTGCCTGTTATTGGGCTATCGGTGCCCGTCTTTCCGATGCTTGGATGGTCTCTGAGGACGCCGTTATTATCAAATCTGTACGCCCTTCATATACCTGCATTATCTCTTTTGCTTGTGTATCCACCGGCATCCTGTTTTTGAGAGGGTAGGCTGGAAGCTTTTTGGCTGACTTATTCAATATAGGGGAAAAAATAACACTACTCGACAAAAATCAACATA
The DNA here is from genome assembly GCA_037356375.1 of Drosophila affinis. Classification (NCBI taxonomy): domain Eukaryota; kingdom Metazoa; phylum Arthropoda; class Insecta; order Diptera; family Drosophilidae; genus Drosophila; species Drosophila affinis. The sequence continues at coordinate 24,611,519 of JAZHFB010000003.1, forward strand.
TTTTTTTCCGCTGTCGCCCAAAATGACTTTTTCTGATAGATTTGGAGATTTACATTTTTTAAAGAAATATGGTTTTTTTTCCGGGTTTAGTTTTAATGAATTTTAAAGATTTTATTTTAAAGAATTTAAAAAAAATTTGTTTTTTTTACAGAAGTAGTGCTTCTATTTTTTACATAACGTAAGTTTCCTATAACCAGTTTTATTGAACTTAGCAGCTCTGAAAAGCTGAAATTCAGCTATAAATCCCAAACACTTTGTAGCTGCAGCTTTTCGTCTGGAAGATATTAAGTTTTCACCTTCAAATTTCATAATTTTTTGCGGTATTTTCGTCATGAAATTTTAATTTTGAAAACTCAGAAAAAGTCGAAAAAATAAATATTTTGTATCTAAAATTTTTAGTTTTAGATAGCCACATTAAATAGTCGTCGTTTAAAGTAAAAAGGTTTATATCTCCAAAACTATCAGAAAAAGTCATTTTAGGCGATAGCGGAAATGTCGTGTTGACTAGTGTTATTTGATGCACAATTATCTGGAAATGGAAAACGAAGCTGAACCGTCTGCAGCGAAAAGAGGAAGGAACATTTTTTTTACCCAAATACGTTAATCTTGTTAAGATAAGTGAAGGATCACTAATAATGCAGCCATGCACTTGATTTCCGCTATATCTGCAGCTTTAGGACACGAAAATAGTGAATATGCTTTTAATAGGAGAACAATACAGCGGCTGAGAGAAGAAAACATACAGACAATGTCTATATCGGCCAAAAAGACTGTCTATCTCTAATTATAATTAGACCTATAATTATAGACCTTTTGCCAAACTCAGCAATATCTCAAAGCTTTTTAAGCGTATCATTGCCAAATAGATTACTTTCCCCATGAAGTCGTACATTATCCCAAATCAGCATGGTTTTATAACGGGTAGATCAACAACCACTAATCTGGTCGCATTCAGTAATTTCTAGATGGCCTTCCGCTCTTAAAGCAGACAGAGATACGCGATCTAAGCATCTTGTTTCATTCAAAATTTCTGTTTGTTGAGCATTTGAACTACGTCTTGCCTAAAGTTTATGCTATGTTTGGCTTCGTTACGCGCAACTCATCCCAGTTCAGGGATCCATATACGAGACTAAGTCGTTATTCTTTCCTTGGGCGCTCGCGCCTTGAATATATTTCAGTGGTTTGGAACTCTCCACCGGACCAACTACGGAATCAACGAGACAATATGTAGGGCTCTTCGCCAGTATAATGCGCTGCCAACTGGGATGCGGTTCGACTTTTGCCAGGGGAAAACAGCCGTTAGACGGTTGCTATCTTTGTTAATTATTTTTGTTTGATTTCTTTTTATTGTTTAAGATAGATGTAAGTTAGTTTAGCCAGTATAGGTTTATCCGTTGGCGAATAAATAAATAGAATTAGATCAAACCAGGCAGTTTTGATTTTATCAACTGTGAAATAATGATTGGCCAGTCAGTTCAGGAAGCATTTTACCATCCCAATGAACCACAGCTGACATCTTAAAATAAATGTGACTGAGTCGTAAAAAAATATAGATATAAAAAAATACACTGAGGTATTTTTATGGACTCTAGTAGTATGGACTGATTTTTGTTTGCCTACTCAGATATTGTCTGTATGTTTTCTTCTCTCAGTCGCTGTATTGTTCTCCTATTAAAAGCATATTCACTATTTTCGTGTCCTAAAGCTGCAGATATAGCGGAAATCAAGTGCATGGCTGCATTATTAGTGATCCTCCACTTGTCTTAACAAGATAAAAATCTTTCATCTGAAAAATAAAACAAAATTTCAAAAAAAATTTCCTTAAAGAAAACGAAACCAGGAAAAAAACCATACTTTACAAATTTATAAACATCCAAATCTATCCGAAAAGTCATTTTGGGTGAGAGCGAAAAAGTAATTTTTAATGTAATGAATGAATAATTTGAAAGCTTAATATTTTTCAGACGGTAAGCTGAAGCTACAAAAACTTTTGGTTCACTTTAAAGCTACATTTATCAACTTTTCAGAATTGCTAAGTTCAATACAATCAAATGAAAGATGCGAAAAAACTACTTTTGAAACAACATTAAAAAAATAACAGATTTTAAAAATTAACGAGAGGGAGGCTCTACCTTATACCATCTGATCTGATCCAGATTCAACACTCTGATAGAAATGGGCATTGTCTATGAATCCACGTTTTTAGTTTTCTTGTATCTTCAAAATTGTGTGTGTCACAGACTTTCGTCTTTTGTGGGGGCGGAAAGGGGCGGGGCGAAATTTTGAAATATGCTTTGAGTAGTGTGATCACACAGGAGACTGGATACAAAACTTGGTTGCTCTAGCTTTAATAGTCTCTGAGATATAGGCGCAAATGAAGACGGACGGACAGACGGACGGACAGACGGACGGACAGACAGACATAGCTAGATCGACTCGGCTATTGATGCTGATCAAGAATATATATACTTTATGGGGTCGGAAACGCTTCCTTCTGTGCGTTACACACAACCGTTATCCCCACAAATCTAATATACCCCTATACTCTTCGAGTACCGGGTATAAAAATCACGTGGAAAAAAATTTGGTCTGTGCAATTGATAAACTTTGAAAATATGCATAAAATTACTCACATCGTTCAAGTTTATCGCTTCCGATTCCGGTCAAGTCATTTTTATTCATGGTGTAATTGGCAGCTTTTTTATAGTTCTTTACATTATCCTTTTCCTTTATTGACTAGAACCACGTCATCATATTATTTTAAATTTAACAAAAAAGGCGAACTTACTTTTACAAATTGTAGTGAATACATACTAATCGGTACGCCTCGGCTAACTGCAATCAAATATGGAGATAGCACTTTTACATTGGACCGTTTTGTGGTCTCATATGTCTCATCAAGTACCCAAAACTTTTCCAAATTGTCCATATCAAAACTTGGACTAATGTGCATATTAACAATTAGTTCCGATTCGCATGATCCATCGTTTTTGTACAAAATTGCATTTATATAATCTGAAGGATTTGAATCAATACCACATTTAGCAAACACATGTTTCAACACAATTGTATAAAATGTGTATACAACAACCAAAAAGAAATTCCGTTTCATTTCACTTATTTTAATTATTTCTTATTTTATTTATGCTTAAAATATTTTATAGTTTTATTTGATTAAAATTTCAAATGAGTTTAAAATTATAGATATACAGACGTAATATAACGTATTTCTGTATTTTTTATGTACGTTTATGTATATACCCTATGTTTGTAGGGGGCGGATCACCAGATATTCACAATCACTGAACAGTTGGATGTATTTCACGATCGTTCGCTTATGTTTATTTATAACTAGTGTAGATAATTATAGAAAAGAATCCATGGGTATGTGGTTCGAACAGACTTTGACCGATCGTAACGGGGGTGGGAGCGAGAACTGAAAACTTCCGGTCAAGCTACTGACCTCCCGAGCGCCGGGCGACTCTTTCGAGTGCCGTGGGCAAGAGCGCGCGAGAGCGAGTCGGAGCGAGTCTGCAGAAGTTTGCGACTGCCCTAAACACCCTTCCGCCCCTCCTTGTAGGATTGTAAAGTATAATGGAGGGTTTGGTATAATAGAAGAGAGTCCACGGATGGCGGCGCTATCTGTGGATGCTGGGATGCTGAAACCAAGGACGACGCTGCTGCAATTCCTCCGAAAGGCTGGCTGGCGGGGCGCTGAGGGCGGCGTTCAGCTCGGGATGCTGAACTGGACGGCGAAGGTGCTACAATTCCTCCAACAGGCCGGCTGGCGGCGACGACGATGCTGAGGCCGAGCGGGCTACAAGACGAGACGCGGGTATGTGAAGTAGCGAGTGGTGATTCTTGCCACACCCCCTGCACAGCCCACCAGTGCGATAATCACCGCCGGAATGCTGGTGAGCCAGGCAGTTTGCGCAATACTTATTTATAAGTACGGTTCGGAGCCTCTTCAGAGGGCTCAACCGGAGAAAGTGGTGGCAGGTCCGTAGCGGGTGCACTCCTGAGCAGACTCGGCATCGGTAGGAGTTCAGACCGCAAGCGCGTCGGCTCTCAATGATACGGTCGGCGCGGGACTGTGGGCCCAAGGCTGGATGCGGAAATCTAGGATGAGATATATGTGTTGACGAAGCATTAAAACGAATGTTGTAACAGGGTAAAGGCCCGCCTTGGGCATTGGACATTGTCACGTGGTTACATTGAACTAAGTTCAAGTTTGGGCTTGAACTTGGTACGGAGTTCTGGTTGCCAAAACAGTGATTTTTATGGATATTCCCCCCTACAGTCAACCGTAGGAGACCGTCCTAGCAATTCTGCGGAGAAGGCCGGAAGGGGACTGCTTTTGTAGACTCGAGAGCCCACGTCTCCTACCCTTTGGATAGGTACTCTGGACTCCTGACTCGAAAAGGATGCAACTTGTGGGGCTCTCTGAACGGCCGTATTAGATATTGGCGCAGAGAGCACCCAGCCGAAAACTGTTTCTTGCCCGAGGAGAGAGCCACATATGTTCGTCTGTAAGCCGCTTAACAGTACGGATGGTAGTATGTCAGCTCCAATCAGGACATCGACTGGTGAGCTCTCAAAAAATGTAGTATCCGCCAACGGAAGGCTAGGCAAGTCTCTCAGCAAATTTTGAGAGATCGGATGCGAAGGAATATTCGCTGCCACCTCCGGAATAACGTAAGCTGTGACGTTAAATGGTAAACCCGACTTAGTCGGAGAGCGGATGGAAACATTGCAGAGCTTCTTCGACTGAGCGGAGACAGTATGAATGATGCCGGAGACCTGTGCCTGTTGGAGTGGCAGTTTGATCATGCTGACTAGACGTTCCGTAATGAACGTGGCCTCCTAGCAAGAGTCGATCAAAGAGCGGGCGCGAAAATTGGTCCCCAGATGACAAATATAAATCATGGCCGTGCTCAGAAGAACCGCACTTGTACCGGAAGCGAAATAGGTCTGAACGTTGGACAAGGATTCGGAAGAATTTGGATGTTGTACGGATGTGGAAGTCGGCTCGCTGGAACTTGGATTGCCACGGTGCAGCTGCGTGTGGTACCGTTTCCCACAAGTGACGCAGTTGTGGGCGCTATAGCATTATTGGATCTGATGTCCTCGTGCGAGGCAGTTCAGTCATAGCTAGACAGGACTCCCTTGGGACCGGAACGGGTTATTTTTAGAAGGTGGCGGATTCGGATCGCCTTTCGAACTATATGGATTGGAAGGATGGTCCTTGATCGCCTCTAGCGTCAGATACCGCTGACACGGGAAGGAGTCCATCTCCTTCCATGGCGGCATTTCCTTCTTGTTGGTTATGGACTCTTCCCACAACGCGCGGGTTAGCCTCGGCAACTTTGAAGCGCAAATGGTCACGAGCAAGCTATCCCAATTTTCAGTGGATACCTTGGAATGGGCGAGTGCGGTTAGAACCCGTACATTGGAGCTCTTTCAGAGCACGACTCGAATCGGGCCCGATGTGAGACAAAGAGAGGAGAAGGTGAATCTGGTTGGTCACCAGGAGCCGCCGGTTCTCATATCGGTCACAAAGGGCATTCCAAGCCGCCTCGAAGCCGTAGTTGGTCAGCGGAGATTTCGCAACGATGGCCTTTGGATCGCCACTGGTCTTAGTAGCGAGGTAGTACAGCTTCTCTACAGGAGACAGCTTGAGATTTTAGATATAGATCGCGGTAAAAAGATCCCGGAATGTAGGCCAACAGATCTAATCCCCAGCGAAAACTTCTATATGGGGTAATTCGACAGCCGCCATGGGAGTCCCGCTGTGCAGGAGGATGGACTGCTTGGCTGGCAGCTTGGACTGTAAGGTCAGCTATGCACCGCTCATAGTTGTCATAGCACCTGTCCTATTACCTGGAGCGTGCAATGGCAAAAGTTTTTTGCTGTCCTCGTCACCAGTGGGCATGTTCTGACCTCACAATATACCCGCCGAGAGTAGCGTAGCGCGTCACTGGACAAGCCACAACCGAAAACGATACACCCCCAAAATACAGGGTAGCGAGTCACTTGGCGCTCCGTTACGCGCAAGAGCGGCACCGATAATCTGCTCTCCCTATAAAAACAACGCGCGCAACAGTGGAGAGGCGAATGCGAAAACGATTGCTGCTTGTATGTATGGATGTAGGTGCAGGGAGGTCTGGATATACAGACGCAAGAATATGCAGCTAATATATATGTATGCGGATATGGAAAAAATAAGTGAATATCCGGAGAGATGTGTTATATATATTTGAATGCGTATGTAGATTGGTAAAATATGTGTTCGGATATATATGTGCAAGAATAAGCAGTAATATGTATATATATATATATATATATATATATATATATATATATGTGCAAGGACATGTGGTTGAGATATATATGTGCAAGAATATGCAGATATACATATACATATAGCGCTCGCCTGGAGGATATTATTGTGACCAAGTTTTCTTTTAACCATAAGCGTAATATTTCCTCATTTAAAATTTTTATCCCTGATTCTTATCTTGATAGATCTCTAGACCTTTCTAATTGGCCTGAGGATACAATTATGCATGAGTTCGTGCGTAGTTTCGAATCAAAGTCTTAATGTTACCGGCCCTGCCAATTCTAATTCTAATCAGAGTCCTAATGTTACCTGCCCTGTCATTTCAAAAAACCAATTAACTATTTTTCCGTTCACTATCAGAATGTACGCAGTCTTTTAGGCAACTTGCGCCAACTACATACGGATAGTGCCTCTTACGATTTCGATGCTATCGTTTTTTCCGAAACATGGCTCAACTCCACTGTTCATGATCATGAAATTTTTTCTCAACCCTTCATCATTTATTGAATGGATCGTGTATCTTATGCTGGTAGAGTTCTGATTGCAGTCAAATCTGACTTCTCATCGGAGTTATTCCCATTCAACAATATCCATGGGATTGAGTTCATTGCAGTCAAAGTCCGTTTTGGCATGGCTTTAATCTATCTAACCTGCTCATATATTTCTCCCAATTCTGATGCTGAGGTCTACTCAAAGCACCTTTCTGCTATCCATTCTGTTGTATCTTCGTTAGGTTGTGCTGATCAGATTGTGGTCATGGGTGACTTCAGTTTACCGCTTCTTTCTTGGCTGCCCTGCGACTCATACTCATAACGATTTAATCAATCGGCTAACGGATGTTTCCCTTGCCCAAATTAATTCTTCTAAAATTAACACTACTGGACAAAATTCAATTTTTTTTCCTCTGTGGCCAAAAATGACTTTTTCTGATAGATTTGGAAATTACCGATTTTTTTTAAAGAATTATGGTTTTTTTTCATGGAATAGTATTTTTTTAAGAATTTTTAAAATATTTTGTATTTTTTGTCATATGGGCATTTCTCTGACGAGGTCTACCGAGGCCAAAAAATTTAAATTCAATAAAAACGCATTTAAATATAGTTTTCTCAGGGTTTTCTTTTTAAAAGATATTGAAAATCCACCAATTTAATTAATTGACATATAATTTCATTAACTTTTATCTGAAACCTATTCAAATTAGCAAAAGTTCACTTTTTTGGTATTTTTTTGTCATGTTTGCCATTGTTTTTTTCGCCTATAAGAAAGATGATTCTTGATAAAAGTTTTTCCCCAATGTCTCCTTTACATATTGAATTATCTAAAAAAATTCCAGAAAATTTTCTGTATATCGGTTAACGGAATTTTTGTAACATTTATAAAGCCAAGAAATTTTTGTCCCGTGCGACATGTCCCGTGCGACATGTCCCGTGCGACAGAGGCTTAAATTGAATTTAAAAAAAACTACAAGCCATACATGCTTAAAACTATAACCATTTTAAAGAGTTATCAATTCAAAACATTAATCAGAAATTCGCATAAATATCTCGCCAAAACTTTCGCTGAAATCTGAGTTTGAATTGGTCGCCGCCAAAACCACTTCTATATTTGTCCCGTGCGAATACCATGCTTTTTTGCAAATATCTCGAAAACGAACAGTAGCCCAAAATCGCCCTTAGCACCTTAGCTATGGAGCTAGTCAAGTGGCAAATCATAACGGTAAAACAATTTTGAAAATTTTTTTTTACATTTTTACAACTTGAAATGCGTACGAACGTCCCGTGCGACATCAGAGAAATGCCCATATGTTAAAAAAAGCTGACAAATGCAGCTATAAGTCCGACTCAGACACTTTGTAGCTGCAACTTAACGTCTGGAAGATATTAAGCTTCCAAATTGAAATTTCATCATTTTTTTCGGTATTTTTCCCCGAAATTTTAACTTTGAAAGCTCCGGAAAAGTCGAAAAAAAACTATTTGAATGCCTTGATTTTTGGTTTTAGATAGACACTTTAATTAGGCGTCGTTTAAGTCGTTTCGTTATCGCTTACAAAAATATAAAAATAAACGCATCACTTATAACCGCTTGACCAAAACTTAATTTTAACTGCAAAGTTCAATACAACCAGTTATAGGAAACTTAAGTTATGTGAAAAATAGAAGCACTACATATGAAAAAACCAAATTTTTTAAAAATTCCTAAAAAAAAAAACTACTCCATGAAAAAAAAAGCATTCTTTATAAATTTTCAAACTTCCAAATCTATCAGAAAAACTCATTTTTGGCGACAGCGGAAAAGTCGTGTCGTTCCGTTTTGATGCACAGTTGTACGTTGCGTAACATTGCGACATTCGATTTTCACTTTCACTTCACCAGTGCCAGCCTACTCAAATGTGGCGATTTCAGCATTATGTTTCTAAAAAAAGGTATATTTTTTCGTTTAGTAGTAAGCGACTATATACTTTGTTAAATTCTCGACCTACGATCACTGAACCATCAAAATTCACAAATCAAAGTGACGCGTAGAACCTTCGAAACTTCACATACATCCATACATTTACAAACGACTTTTTGAATCGGCGTTCGAAGCAAACGGTCTTGGAATGAGCAGAGCAAAAGAGACTGGAAAAACTGCTCGACGGTTGAGCGCGAGCACAATTTTTGTACGAACAATGCAAGCGGTTGCTCTTAGACTTTTTGCTCAAAGTCTCTGTTGAACTGACGAGCTTTTTCGGCAGCGTAGTTTGCGAATTATAAATCACGGGAGTTTTGTTTGATACAGTTTATCGTGGGGTATTTATGTAATAGGATAGCGAAATAGTCGAAAGAATAAAGAAAATGCACGACGAGTCTGTTTAGCTTGATTCAAGACAGTGTCGGTTGAAGAGGGAGGCCAGGGAATTTAATTTACTGCTGCACCACTGGCTATAATATTTCCATTAACTCTTTTAATATTGGGCTGCGGAACCCGACAGTGTCAGTGAAGAACTCTTATTTTGCGACCGCATGAATCGGTCAACAGTTATTTGCAAGCTATGATTTCAGGTTATTACACTGACCAGTCAGTCAATGTAAAAGCTGGAGAATTCCAAATGACCTATCTCAGGCAGACCTCTATTTCTGCAAGCCACAAAGAATATACTGTTAGCTGTTGATCAAATTATTTAAGGTCCAGACTATTAATTTCTTCAGAAGACCCTTCTTGGCTGGGTTGTTTCGGGAAGATATTTTTTCAAAATTTCTGTTTCGCAAATAACAAATAGTTTTCATTTTAGTAAAGAGTTGCTATTATATATCGATATGACCTTACAAAATTTTTGGTGACTGAAAGAAATGCCATCTCAAAAGAAAATTGCTACACCTGAGAACAAGTTGTGTGAGGATCAATATTGGAAGACGACTCAGGTATTGCCATCAGGTCGGTTAGGAGTAAGTTTTCCGTTTAATTTTAAGTTGTTCCTCCAAGTCTCTCTTACATATTGAACTATCTAAAACAAATCATAGAAAATTTTCTCAATATCGGTTTACGGAAATTTTGTAACATTTATAAAGCCAAAAAATTGTTGTGCCGTGCGACAGAAGCTTAAACTAAATTTAAAATCGAGGGGGAACGTTGTGAGCAGCGGCAAAGGCCGCGGATCTACATTATACACGGTACTCAGTCAGTATAAACATACATTTAGGAGCTTACTATTTATGAAATTTATTATATGTTCAGAAAAGGGACAAAAATAATATTTAAAATAAAAAAATGAAGTCAAACCATTTTTGGAATTTTTATACATGTTTCCATTTTTGTTTACATATGATTTTAACATCTGCTTATACATTTCATAATGTACATGTATAACTACTACATATTCGAGACGGTCAAGTGTTTGCGAGAGAGAGAGGGAATGAGTAAGCGCTTGGCAGGCGTTGCATAGCCACTGAAATTTAATTTGTTCCTTCTGTCCATAATAATAATCCGACCTGATTCAGATTCGGCATTCTGTTAGATACGGTCATTTTCTATGATTCTGCATTTTTCGTTTTGTCGTACCTTAAAAATTGTGGACTCCACATATTTTCGTCCTTTGTAGGGGCGGAAGGGGGCGTGGCAAAATTTTGAAATACACTTGTACTGAAGTGATATCACAGGAGCTTGGATAGAAAGTTTGGTTGCTCTTGCTCTTATAGTCTCTGAGAACTAGGCGCTCATTTGGACGAATAGGTTAATCAGACAGGGTCGCGTCAACGACAATATAAACACTAAAATATGGCGCGCCATACAAAATTTTGAGCGCAATTCCTGATTGCTTGGAACTTTCAAACATTCCAGCGTGAATTAGAGAGAGACAGATAGACGGAGAGACAGAGAGCCCTTTAGTTTCACACGTTTTGTACGTGAGGCTGAGCTTTAACTGTATGTATGCATATATTAATATTATATATGTCGGGTCGTAGAATTGTTTGCAGTGTATTTTCGGTTATTCTCTGTCAGCTTGCTTGCTGAGTCCCTTTCGTGTCTTCTTTGCACTTTACCGTTGGTTATCGGTCACTGCTTGTCTCCTAACTTCAACGCTCCGTTTCAGACACGGGCTGTCTCATATTTGTATTGGTGTTAGAGAAGGAGATGATGTGTAATGAAGGAGGGACGGAATTGAGAGAGAGGCGCATGAGCGTGTTACTCTGCTGCTGGCCTGGGTAGATAAAGAGAGAGAGATAATTTGAGAGAGGTACAGACAATTGCGTTATGGATAATGAGAGGCTAAAAGAGCTTGTTCTCGATTCTTGCTGTACACTCGGTTTTTGGAAGTCTGCCTAGGCAGTTGACACAGAGAAATTCGGCTATTTGTGCGTCATCACAATGAACACTGAAAATCCCGATGGGAACCAAACACCTCTTTCACCTGGTGTTTGAATTGGCAAAAGTCATGCAGGCCTCAGCCCCCGTTCAGAAGGTTGGGTCACTTTGCCCAAGTTTAATCCGGAGGGTGCCTGCGACAACGCTGCGCAATGGTGCATGACTGCTGATATCATTCTGGCAGAGCAGCCGCTAACTGGAAGCGGGCTCATCATGGCGCTAAGCAATTGTATGGATGGCAGTGCTTCGAACTGGCTAACCCAAGTGTATTACGCTGGCATACAGTGGGAGCAGTTCAAGCAACTTTTCAAGCAGCGGTATGAGAGTGAGGAGACGCCGGTCGCCATTTTGTTGAACCTTTTGCAAAGCCGCCCCTCTGCCGGTGAATGCTATTCAGTATATGCAAGCCGTATGGTGACTTTGCTGATGTCAAAATGGCGGAAGATGGAAATAGAAGAGATCGCAGTATCTACAGTGTTGGTGCATATGGCGAATATTGACAGCCGCCTGCAGCGAACTGTTTTCACTTCGAACATCACGACCCGAAGTAAACTACAAACGGAGCTGATGGCGTTTTCATTTGAAAACAAACGCAACGCTGGCGCCATGGATAGCATTGGACCTGACCTCAAGCGAACGAGATTTTCTGGACACAAGATGGCACACTGCCGAGCTAAGCCACGCCAGGGTGGAAGCGGTTTCAAAGGAGAGATGCAGCCGCAGAAAGAGAATGTGACCTGCTACCGGTGTGGGCAACGTGGACATTTTACCAACAAATGTTTAAGGGAGCCGACTGCTGTCAAATCTGGACCTATCCAACAGAAGAGTATTAACCAGTGCTTTGTGTCAGAGCCGAAGGGAAGTATGACACAGCGAGGTATGATCTATCCGATTTGTTTTGACTCGAGAGCTGAATGTTCTCTGATTAGAGAGTGTGTCGGTATCAAACTATCAGGGAAGCGCATTAATAATATTGTAATGTTAAAAGGTATTGGTAATTCAGGCATATACAGTACATTGCAAATTCTCAGTGATGTTATTATAAATGAAAACGCTATCGAAATATTATTCCATACAGTGCAGGACAAAGAGCTACAAAATTATATCATAATTGTGCGTGAAATTCTCACACAAGGTTTTAACGTTTTACTTTCGTGTGATAAGTTTGAAGTTGAAAAATCTACTAGTTTTTAGATTTCAAACAATTTACACAACTAATGAAAGACGCGGGTTTTCTGTAATTTAATGGTTTATTAACAAACGACTGCAGTGGCTTTGGGCGTACATCGACAAGTGAAGTGCCGTCCCATTCCACTCTTTTCGCGACCCACCGTCGGCCGCCCGCAACCCAATTCGCCGTCGGCAATCGTGCAGATCGGCTTGCGGGTCACCCGAAGATGGAGCGACTCTTTGGGCGTCCGCTCCTCTCTTAACCTACTCCAACATTCCGGCCCCGCTGAAGAGCTCCGGTCTTCAGCACGTTGGAAGTGGTGCCAGCTTGTGGACTGGCCGTTTAATAACGCCGGCTGGCGTTCGTACTTCGGCCACCCGCACCTTGCCGTCCTCTCCAGCTATGACGCGTGTCACGCGCCCTGTTGTCCATCGTTGCGGGGGGGTGTTGTCGTCGTGCACCAGCACGACCGTCCTTCGGCCAGATTGGCCTCGCCTCTGCTCCACTGGGCTCGCTGCTGCAGGCTGAGGAGGTAGTCGCTGGACCACTTGCGCCAAAAGCGCAGTTTGAGCTCCAACAACAGTCGCCACCGCTTCAAGTATCCGGGTGCGGGCTTGTTGTTGGGCTCTCCGGGCGTGGATCCGTGCGGCAGGCCCAGCAGAGGTTGGCCGATGAGCAAGTGCCCTGGTGTGATGGCCTCCCCGTCGTTCGGATCGCTGGTGTCCGCCACGAGGGGCCTGGAGTTGAGCAGCGCTTCGACCTCCACCAGGTGTGTGCTCAGTTCGTCTGGCGTGAGGTTGGCGTCGCCTGCCCCTCGCACCAGCCTGTGTTTGGCTGCCTTAACTGCTGCTTCCCACAGTCCGCCGAAGTGTGGTGCCCTCGGAGGGATAAAGCACCAGGTCACCGCTCTCTTCGCTGCGTAGTCCTGGAGTTGCTCCTTGCTCCGTAGAAACGCCGCTTGGAGCTCCCTCAGCACATTGCTCGCTCCCAAGAAATTCGTCGCGTTGTCGCTGACCATCTTCTCCGGCAGCCCTCGTCTCCCAACGAACCTTTTAAATACATTTAGAAAAGCGTCAGTTGAAAGGTCTGGGACAAGTTCTAAATGGACTGCCTTTGAGGCCAAACAAACAAAAACGGCAACGTACATTTTAACGGGTGGTCTACCTCTGATTCTATAGCTTACGTAGAATGGCCCACAGAAATCTACTCCAGATACTCTGAACGGCCGACCCTCACGAAGGCGGTCAGCTGGCAAATTTCCCATTATTTGCCCCAACAACTTTGGCTTGTAGCGAAAACAGTGTACGCATTTTCTAACATGCGCTGTACACACGCTTCGGGCATTGATCACCCAAACCTGCTGCCTCAGCAATCCCACAAGAACCTTTGCACCAGCATGGTAGTGCCTAAGGTGCAAATACCTGACCAAAAGGCTGACCAATTCAGATCCCTTTGGTAGCAACAGAGGGAATTTGGCGTCGTATGCGATAGGGCCGTGTAGCAAGCGCCCTCCTACTCGAATTAACTTAAATTTGATGCCATTTTCATCAAACTCGTGGACAAATGGATTTAATGACTGCAGCATCGGAGCTAATGCCGCCGATTTTTCCAATAACCTATACTCAGCGCTATATGTTGTGCCTTGTACGACTGCGATCAGCTTTAAAAACGCAATGTTCCTTTCTGCCGCAGATACAAGATGCGAATCACCTCTAAGCTGCTTGAAACAGAATCGAAGCACGTAGGCCATTATGCGGACCAACTTAGAAAACCTCGATTGCCGGTTGATTAATTGCACAATGCAATTAGATTCAGCATCAGGTACCCCAAGCGCACATACCACTGCACTTTTCTTATCTTCAGAAGTTTTCACTTCTGACGCTATCTCGAACTGATGAAGTTGAGGCCATCGATCCTTTTCTGCCATTAAAAAGCTTGGCCCATTGAACCACAAGGAGCTCACAATGTCGTCAACATCTGTTCCCCTTGAAACCAAGTCTGCTGGATTAGCATCCGTTGGAACGTGACGCCATACGACTCCAGTTGACAATTCTTGGCATTCTGCGACCCGATTCGCGACGAATGTACCCAACGTACCCGAATCACGCTGCAACCAATATAGCGTGACCTGCGAATCTGACCAGAAATAACCGGGGTATTGTTTTTACGCTCAGCGGAGCTACCCTCGACTTTGCCGTGAGCAATGACACGCGAACGTCTTCGTCGTTGCACGTTCGTACGTATATACAGCAACCGTAGGCGTGACTGGATGCGTCAGCAAAGCCGTGAATTTGAACCCCTTTGTACAGCGTCAAACATACGTAGCGAGGGATTGAAATTTTGTGCAAATCCCGCAAGGTAGTGGTGAACTTATTCCACGCAGTGTGTAGACTCATAGGAATAGCCTCATCCCAATCTACCTTTAGCCTCCATAAGTCCTGCAATAGCATTTTTGCCTTAGTGACAATTGGACACAACAAACCAAGAGGGTCAAACAAACGAGAGGCTATCGACAATATATTGCGTTTTGTTGGTTTCAGGGAGGCAAAACTATCCACGTCCAGATGGTACTTAAATACATCATCTTGAGGTGCCCAGCGCATTCCAAGCGTTTTGACTGAGCTTTGCTCATCAATCTTAATGCTGATTTCCTCATTTTTTCCAGATTGAGTCGGGCAATTGGAAGCCCACTTGGCCAATGGAATTCAAAATATCCCGAACCTGGCTGCAAATTGTGTCCAGTTCTTTTAAACTGTCTGCACCTGCCAGCATATCGTCGACATAAAAACAATTGCGAATCACTTCCGCACCAATGGGATGTGATTGTGCGAAACTATTTGCCAATTCGAACAAACAACGTACAGCCAAAAAGGGTGCTGACGCTGTACCGTATGTAACAGTATTCAACGTGTACGCCTGTATGTTTTGTGAAGGGTTTTCTCTCCACAAGACAAGTTGGAAGTCTCTGTCTTCCTCAGAAACATTTATCTGCCTGTACATTTTCGAAATGTCAGCAGTTACGGCGTATTTGTTCAACCGAAAGTTGACCAATGTTGAATACAACTCCCTCTGAATAGTTGGCCCCACCATTAGTGTTTCGTTCAGTGAAACTGCTGTTGATGTTTTGCTGGAAGCATCGAACACAACACGAAGTTTGGTTGAGGTACTCTCAGGTCTGAGAACGCATTGATGAGGAATATAATAATGCTGTTCTAGAGGAGCAGACTTCAGAATGGACATGTGTCCCAAATCCAAATACTCTTTCATGAAGTCATGGTACATAGTGTCATCCTTTGACAGTTTGCGCTCAAGTTGCAAAAAACGCCTTTCAGCAGTTTAAAAGGACAGGACAAGAACTTTAGGGTCGGTCTTAAATGGAAGTTTGACTTGAAAGCGACCGGAAGACAATCGTTGTACCGTTTTTGCGAAGTACAACTCACAGGCCTGTTGTTCAGCCGTTTGGCGGACAGCCTTCGACTCAATTGGACATTGATCCAATTCCCAAAAACGGTTTACTAATGAGTCGAGAGAACAACTATACACTTGAGCTACCGAACTCTCATTACACTGTTGCCGAGGCGCCTGTCCAGTACATTTGCCTGCAACAATCCAACCGAGCAATGTTTTTTGCATAATGGGCAGCTCGGAATGTAATTTAATTTGCCCAACGCACAATAGCCCATAAAACATTTCAGCTCCCAAGAGAACATTCACCTTAGCCGGCCTATGGAATTCGGGATCTGCCAATTGAATATTTTTTGGGATTTTCCAGCTCGATGTGGAAAGTGATTGCCCAGGCTGAGATGTGGAAATTGACTTTAGTACCCAACACTCAGCGGAAAATGTGTGGGAATTCAGACGAGAATGTATCGATGCACAAACCTTCGTTTTACTATCCATATACTATCCACCATAGCGATAGCAAGGGAAGCTGGCTCACGTTTAAGCCGAAGCCTCTGTGCTAGGCTCTCAGACATCAAAACGTTGCATGACGGAAATGGCACTAAACGACGGACAAGAATATATACTGTGGTCTGCAGACCTGCAATAGGTGCATGCAGACGACGACTTTTGACCTGCATTTGACCTTTTGACCTGCACAGGCAAAGGACGATTTCCGTTGAGGCTTCCTCACCTCGTTACGCAACCTTGACTTGTCACGAGTTGACTCTTCTGCTGCCAGGTATTGATACCTTCTATTCAGCTGTTTGGCACAGTCTTCCCAAGAAAGCAGCTTATCGTAGTCAAACTGCTCCTCAAAACGAGATTTGGTCACATGGTCGACCTTTGCCATGACCATGTGAATGATAATTGCATTCGCAATATCTTTGTCGTCACCTACAGACGACAGCGATGAGTATATCGCAGACACCGTGTCTATCATCGATCTTAAACTCGATGCAGATGGCTTGGTCATGGTTGGCAAATCGAATAATTGAGCAACCGTATCAAAGAATATCAGACATTTATTGTCGTACACTGACTTCAGACTGGCAAGGGCCTTAGGATAATTACAGTCTGTCATTTGAAATGGCTTAACTACACCTAATGCTTCATCTGACAAACATGAAACGAGATGATTAAACTTTTCTACGTTTGTCAAAGAAGCATCGTCGTCAATGAGGCTTTGGAACAGGCACATGAAGTTTTTATATTCCGAATGTTTGCCACTAAACTTTGGCAAACGCATTTTCGGCAGCTGCGATCGCTGGCTCGAATTCAGTGAGCAGTCATGCTGCATGTGTGTGTCGAAACGTGGATTTACTGAGCAGTCATGCTGCATGTGTGTGTCGGATCTTGGTTTGATTGCATTCATAAACAATGCTTTCGTGACGACACAAAGATCCTCCAACGGTCCTCTACTTTCATTGGTTGGACTCAAAATGTCCAGCTCTGCCTGTAGGTTCATAGCCTTATCGATATAACCCTCTAAAAGCTCTAGGCGACAAGCTAATTCGGTTTTGTCCGATGAAATTTGCTTCAATCTAAAGGCTGTTTGCACGCGCGCAATGTCAGCACTGACTTTGTCAAACCTTTGCTGACACAATGCCAACTTCGTATTGGTTTTAGGAACTGTTGGCCGTTCAGCTGTTGGCCGTTCTACAGTTGGCCTATCGGACTCAGACATAATTGAAATGAGAAACAGGAACTACCTTCAATACCGTACCCAAAGTTCGCCAAACTTTTCAAGCTACCCTCGCACAAGCACTGCAGCTATGTACCGAGAAACGCCAAGCTTGCTTACCCAAACACACACACGCCCTGGCGCAATATGTGAACAAACAAACGAAAGTGGTCCAAGCGACCGAAAGTAAGCAAGCCCTATGCTCGCTGCTGCCACTTTGTGGGCAACAGAGATAGAATGCGGGGTGCGGGGGATCAAAGAGTAGGTGAGAGAATCTGGCGCGAGCGCACGTACACACAAACTAATATATATGTATAACCGATGCAAGCACAGAGCGAGCAAGGTTAACGAACGCACGAAATATCAGCCGCTGATGCCCAAGAACCTTTACCAAGCGTTGCGTGTATGTGCAATTGCAAGCCGATGTCTGTACGTATATACGTATGTATATATGTACGCGTATTGTACGTAGCGGTCAAGTCGAAAGCGGACAACCGAAAGACACTGCGATGTTTTGCGACTGCACAAACACACGACCAATATTATGAGAATGCAATAGATAGACCACCGTTTATGTGTACATATATTATATATGGTTTATATGTTTATATAAAGGTTTAAATGTTAAATATGTACATATGTTGCCGTTTTGGTTATGCTCATTAAGTGATGGTCAGCATGCGTATACGTATGTATGTATGGCGTAGGTATGTTCGGACAATTCTACCGAACTTATGTATTTTGTACACACGTATAACTGCGACACTTTCACTTTATGTACATTGATTTGGCCAAATAAGGTATAAAATAAGGAAGGTGCCAGAAATTGAGCTGTGTTCTCTGTGTATGACTGTGTTAGCACATACACACGCATATATGCGGATCACTTTAGTTGATCGTTTTGGTCGGACGAGCGAGCAATTTGCAGCGACACAACGAAACTCAACCGGTGATGCTCAATTTTTGGCACAGAATACCTGTAGACTTTCTAACGAATCTATAGAAAGTAATCTTCCGGTTTTGGCGTCCATCAGCACGTCGAATTCGGCAGCGTCCAAAATGACGAGGGTCCAAAAGGGCACGTCTGTGGCAAGGTCCGAATCAGCAACTTCTCAAATTTGTTCACACGCGAAGCCTAAGCCACTACGGAGCGAAACGAGTTAAAAACACAAAAAACCGATGTCCCTGCTCGGGCGCCAATGAAAAATCTACTAGTTTTTAGATTTCAAACAATTTACACAACTAATGAAAAACGCGGGTTTTCTGTAATTTAATGGTTTATTAACAAACGACTGCAGTGGCTTTGGGCGTACATCGACAAGTGAAGTGCCGTCCCATTCCACTCTTTTCGCGACCCACCGTCGGCCGCCCGCAACCCAATTCGCCGTCGGCAATCGTGCAGATCGGCTTGCGGGTCACCCGAAGATGGAGCGACTCTTTGGGCGTCCGCTCCTCTCTTAACCTACTCCAACAGAAGTCATAAAGTCCAAAGTAGTCAATATATGTGCAGCATATGAAGTGCCATACCACCCCACTAATGTTAATACCGATGTAATCGATAAGAATAGAGATAAGTTGATTGAATTACTTAAACATTATTCTGCGGCTTTCATTAATGGAACACCTTGTACCACTGTGGGGACGGGTGAAATGAAAATAAGATTAATTGATCCTAATAAGACGGTGCAGAGGCGACCATATAGGCTCGCCCCTGAAGAAAAAGAAATAGTTCGGTCAC
The DNA here is from genome assembly GCA_037356375.1 of Drosophila affinis. Classification (NCBI taxonomy): domain Eukaryota; kingdom Metazoa; phylum Arthropoda; class Insecta; order Diptera; family Drosophilidae; genus Drosophila; species Drosophila affinis. The sequence goes on from JAZHFB010000003.1 coordinate 24,630,735, forward strand.
AGATAAGTGAGTTAATGAAATGTAACATCATTCGACCCAGTTGTTCACCTTATGCCAGTCCTATTTTGCTCGTGAAAAGAAAAATGGTTCGGATTGACTCTGTGTTGATTATTGGGAACTCAACTCAAATACAGTATCAGACAAATACCCCTTGCCACTTATTGATGACCAGATTGCCAGATTGAGTGGTGCCAATTATTTTACATGTCTAGACATGGCTAGCGGATATCATCAAATACCCATTCACCCAGATTCTATAGAGTATACTGCTTTCGTAACGCCTGAAGGGCAATATGAGTTTTTGAAAATGCCTTTCGGAATGAAGAACGCCCCTTCTGTTTTTCAGCGTGCAGTTATGAATGCGATTGGCAGTCTTACGTATTCCTACGTCATCATTTATATGGAAGATATCATGGTGGTGTCACCTTCAGTTGATCTAGGTTTGGAGAGGCTGAGAAATGTTTTGGATATTGTGAGTAAGGCCGGATTCTTGTTCAATATTAAAAAGTGTAGCTTTCTGAAAACGGCTGTACAGTATTTGGGATATGAAGTGAGTGCCGTGGAGATAAGGCCAAATCCAAGTAAGATCATGGCGTTGAGCTCTTTGCCGCCACCAGGGTCAGTTAGTAGTTTGAGACAATTCATTGGGCTGGCTTCATACTTTCGGAAGTTTGTGCCCAGATTTTCACAGATGATGAAACCACTCTATTCGCTAACATCGGATAAGGAAAACTTTGTTTGGAATGCAAAGCTAGAAGAGATTAGAAAGAATGGTATCACCATCCTCACTAGTGAGCCAGTTCTTGTTATCTTCAATCCAAAATATCCAATCGAATTGCATACCGATGCTAGTTCCAGTGGTTATGGAGCTATACTGCTACATAAAATTGATGGTAGCCCTCATGTGGTGGAATACTTTAGCAGGACAACCTCCTCCGCTGAATCAAGATATCATTCTTATGAACTAGAAACGTTAGCTGTAGTGGAAGCTATTAAGCGTTTCCGTCACTATCTGTTGGGCCGTGAGTTTGTGGTTTATACCGATTGTAATGCCTTAAAGGCTTCTCGCACTAAATTGGAATTGACTCCTCGAGTGCATCGCTGGTGGGCCTATCTTCAGTCTTTTAACTTTGACATTCAGTATCGAGAAGGGAAACGTATGGGTCACGTTGATTTCCTATCAAGGAATCCTTTGCAAACCAAACCTGATTTAATAACAAGCAAGATTCCTGAAAAGAGAGTGAGCTTGACGGAGGTATCCAGCGACTGGTTGTTGGCTGAACAGCAACTTTCGGATGATTTGACAGGAACGTACGAGTTGAGAAAGGGTGTACTGTTTCGGAAAATTCAAAGGAATAATAGAACCCGTTGGCTGCCAGTGGTACCCCGAGCGTTTAGATGGTCAGTAATCAATCAGGTCCATGAATCGATTATGCAATTAGGTTGGCAGAAGACACTTGATAAAGTTTATCAGTATTATTGGTTTGATAAAATGAACAAGTATGTTCGCAAATTCGTAGACAATTGCATCACCTGCAAGACTGTAAAGGGTTCTTCGGGGAAAGTTCAGGCAGAGCTTCATTCGATTCCAAAAGTCAATATACCTTGGCATACAGTACATATTGACATCACTGGAAAGCTGAGTGGCAAAAGCGATTTAAAGGAGTACATTATTGTGCAGATTGACGGTTTTACTAAGTTTGTTTATTTGTTCCATACTCTCAAGTTAGATACTGATAGTTGTGTGGCAGCCATGAAGTCATCTATTTCATTATTTGGAGTCCCGAATCAAATCATCGCCGATCAAGGTAGATGTTTCACTACCTCAAGGTTTTCTGAGTTTTGTTTGTCTCAAAATATTAAGCTCCATTTGATCGCTACTGGTGCGAGTCGTGCCAACGGTCAAGTTGAGCGCGTGATGAGCGTACTAAAGAACTTGTTAGCTGTGGTGGAATCAGGTCAACGATCTTGGCAAGAAGCTCAGGGAGAAACACAGTTGGCCCCAAATTGTACAGTGAGCCGTGCAGCTGGAGTGAGTCCTTTAGAGCTTCTAATCGGCAAAGAGGCTCGTCCCATGGGTTTGGTTACACCGTATGATACTGAAGATCAGATTGATGTGGAGAGTGTGAGAACCCAAGCATCTAAAACTGTGAAGGAGTCGGCCAGTTATGACAAGTTCCGATTTGATAAGAATAGGGCAGCAGTTCACAGACATAAAGTAGGCGATTATGTTTTATTAAAGAGTGAAGAAAGGCATCAGACTAAGTTGGATGCAAAGTTTAAAGGTCCGTTTCTCGTATTGGAGGTACTTGAAGGAGATCGTTATGTTTTAAAATCACTAAGTAGTAAGCGAACTTATAAGTATTGCCACGACGATATTCGTAAAATGCCAGAGGGGCGTATTCCCAATGAACTAGACTGTAATGGAGATGAGTTGACTTTGCCCAAGAGTCCAGTGGGGACTGAATGTGAGCCGTCTGCAAAAGGCGATGAGTTGTCCGTTACGAATAACGATGAAGGGATTTCATGTTTGGAGAGTGCCGTCTAGTTGAGACGATGAAAAGATTTTATGTTTGGAGAGTGCCGTCTAGTTGAGACGATGAAAAGATTTTATGTTTGGTGAGTGCCGTCTAGTTGAGTCGATGAAATGATGTTGTATGTGAAGAGTTCCGTCTAGTTGAGACGATGAAATGATGTTATATGTAAAGAGTTCCGTCCTGTTGGGATGAAGAGTCATGTGTGACTGCAAAGAGTTCCGTCCAGTTGGGATGAAGAGTCATGTGTGACTGTAAAGAGTTCCGTCCAGGTGGGACGAAGAGTCCAGGTGGGACTTGAAAAATGAATGATGATTATCTGTCAGCCATGAGGTCTGGATTGAGTATCGGGTAAAGGTCTATAAGGTGGCAATTGTGGATTTTTAGTAAAGTCATTTTATGTTCTGGTAAAGATAAAAATGTAAAGTTAAGAAAACAAGAAGAGTCGGTGAAACTGTGTGGAAGAAAAAGAAATGTAATTGGTATTGGATAAGAAATCACAAGAGAAAATGAAAAGAAAACATTGTTACTTTAGAGGGAAAGAAATGAATGACGATATATGTCCTAATAGATAATAATGATATGATTAATGATTAATGATATTACCGTATCCAATAATTGTTATTGAATAAAGACAAACTGTATTACGCCACACAAAACCTATTTAGTGCTGTATTGAAATGATTACACGAGGACGTGTAAAGGTCAGGATGGCCGTGTCGGGTCTTAGAATTGTTTGCAGTGTATTTTCGGTTATTCTCTGTCAGCTTGCTCGCTGAGTCCCTTTCGTGTCTTCTTTGCACTTTACCGTTGTTTATCGGTCACTGCTTGTCTCCTAACTTCAACGCTCCGTTTCAGACACGGGCTGTCTCATATTTGTATTGGTGTTAGAGAAGGAGATGATGTGTAATGAAGGAGGGACGGAATTGAGAGAGAGGCGCATGAGCGTGTTACTCTGCTGCTGGCCTGGGTAGATAAAGAGAGAGAGATAATTTGAGAGAGGTACAGACAATTGCGTTATGGATAATGAGAGGCTAAAAGAGCTTGTTCTCGATTCTTGCTGTACACTCGGTTTTTGGAAGTCTGCCTAGGCAGTTGACACAGAGAAATTCGGCTATTTGTGCGTCATCACAATGAACACTGAAAATCCCGATGGGAACCAAACTACCTCTTTCACCTCGACATCAGAAGTGGGATCTGTGCCTACTCCTACAATATCTGAGGAGCAGTGGCGTGTGGTGTTTGAATTGGCAAAAGTCATGCAGGCCTCAGCCCCCGTTCAGAAGGTTGGGTCACTTTGCCCAAGTTTAATCCGGAGGGTGCCTGCGACGACGCTGCGCAATGGTGCATGACTGCTGATATCATTCTGGCAGAGCAGCCGCTAACTGGAAGCGGGCTCATCATGGCGCTAAGCTCTTTCACCTCGACATATACAATTGTATGGCTGCTTGTTTGTATTGGTTGTTGACGACGCCGCTGTCGGAGAAAATACCAATTACTTTAGAATTGAATGGAGATTATGATTTTCCGATGACGCATGCCCAAAATATAAAAAATTGTATATTTTGTATATCCTTTCTATGCTAATTTTGTTTAATGTACTATAAACGAATATAATGAACGAATGTAAATATATAAAAAAATGCCGAATATATATCAGACATGACATCAAATTATATAAATTATAAAATAAATTATTATAGGGTATTAGTTCGTCGCGTCAATAAGCAATAACAGATTTATTTCCGTGTGTACTCATACAAACAAGCTCATTCTATTTTGAGATCTGCGAGCGCACTGGATTTCGTGCGAGCGAGATAGCAATCTTTAGAAAAAAACAACCCTCCCTACAAAACAGAATTGTATGAGCATGGGACATCTTGGTGTTTATATTGTCTTTGGTCGCGTGTGAGAGAGAGCGAGAGGGAAGGATGACTTTCAAAATGGTTATCTTCATAGTGGCTATAATAATAATCCGATCTAATTCAGATTCAACATTTTGGTAGAAATGGTCATTCCCTATGATTCTGCGTAGTTAGTTGTCTTCTATCTTCAAAAATGTGTATGCCACAGACTTTCATCCTTTGTGGGGACGGATTGGGGCGGGGCGAAATTTTGAAATACACTTGGAGTAGTGTGATAACCAGAGCATGAAAATAACCGTCAACCGATTTTTCCAACGCAGTCTTCACGCAGACAAAACATAAAAAATTTGGTACACACGATCTCTCTCTGAGCGAAACACTTTTTTCGTTTCGCTTGTGTGTTTCGGTCCGACTGTTTGGCTCAACCGAAAAAACGATTCGGTCTCTCAATAACCACAGATAGGGACACTTTTGAGGGAGCGGTCACTGCAAAACGGTCTTTGAAAGACCAATGCGCAAGAAGTGTCTTCAAAAAGGGTTGTTTCTTGCTGTGTGCGAGAAAGAGAAAACAATATGCCTGAGCAATTCATGTGCATAAATGTTATGTAGGAAAACACAGACGCACGCATACATACAAAAAGACTTTTTTCTGAAAGTGTCTGATTAAAATAGTCCCTGAGAGAGCGAACCAAAGAGAACACAAAAAAAAGTGTTTTGGTCTGAGAAGAACAGTTGTTGAGCGAAAACATTTTGATGTGTTCTTTCGCTCCACGTTCTCAAAGTGTTCGTAGAAGATCGGTTTTTTTCGGACACTTTAAAATGGTTGACGGTTATTTGCGAGCTCTGGTGATAACACATGAGACTGGACACAAAATTTGGTTGCTCTAGCTTTAATAGTCTCTGAGATATAGGCGCTAATGAAGACGGACAGACGGACGGACAGACAGACGTACAGACAGACATGGCTATATCGAATCGGCTATTGATACTGATCAAGAATATATATACTTTATGGGGTCGGAAACACTTCCTTCTGGGCGTTACACACATCCGTTATCACCACAAATGCAATATACCCCTATACTCTTCGAGTCCCGGGTATAAAAACTACGAACCATACATGCTTAAAATTATAACCATTTTAAAGAGTCCCGTGCGAATGCCACGGTTTTTCGCAAATATCTCAAAACGAACAGTACCCAAAATCGCCCTTGGCACCAACTATAGGGTTAGTCAAGTGGTGAATAATAACGGTAAAAAAATTTTGAAAATCGGTTTTGTTTTTGACATTTTTACAACTTGAAATGCTTACCAACGTCCAGTTCGACATCAGAGAAATGCCCATATGCAACTGTCTTGAGGTTACTGAACGGCAGTTTTCGTCGTTTGAAGGAAGAAGCGTAGGAAAGAGACCCATCTAAATCCTTGTAAATATATCAAAGAAGGCAGCAGATCATCCTTTTGGAGTTTATAGAAACATGAATCGGCCACTGGTAAATGTTTAGGAATTGTCAGCGAGCTTGACGTAACGGCTTTCTTTGGAAATTCACTGCCATAGCATGATTCGATGACAACTGATTCGAACTTTTAGCGGCCACCGCTCCCTGAGACCATACAGCCTCGCGGGAGCTTGGAGAGCTTGGAAAAGTTCTGATCTGTCAAAGAGAAAGGCTTGACAGCTTAGTAAATGCTTCATTAAATCTTCGTTTTCTAAGAAATTCAAGAAATTATTGAATTTTTCTTTGCTTAGATTACTTAAAGACATGACTTTGTCAAATGTGCTTGAAAATAATCCAATGAAATGTTAAATTTCAGAATAATTCTCACCAAACTTGGGCAATTTCATCTTGGACAGGTTACTTGCATGTGACATGGTGAAATTTAGGATTGATCCGTTTTAAAACTTAGGCTAATTTGATCTTTTAATAGCCATTAACAACGCTTTGGTTGACACGCACAATTTTTCGAGGTCGGAACGCGATGCTACATAAGTCTGGGTTAATATCATCGATTTACAATTGCAAAGAGAATATGCAATCTATCTATCCATCTAAAATACTTAAGCGACATTCCAGCTCGCTTTTGCTAGTCTGTACTTGTCTCTTTTTACTGCGTTTAATGTCCTCAGATCACTTTAATCGTTTTCTTTTATAAGAGAATTATTGCTATTAAGTTACTAGGGAATTATATCATATCGAACAGTAAATATCACTCAGAAAATCAGTCAGCTTTTACTAGGCTCTATTAAATTCAACGATTAGAACAGACGATGCGATGGGAGCAGATGCTGTATTGAGTGAGCCAAGGGAATGGGAAAAATCACTCAAGTCCAGTTAGAGAGCGAGACAGCATAGAACGTGCATAAAACGAAAGTGTTAGCAGGAACCGTTCGCGAAAACCAGAAACAAAAATCTATGGCTACGACGGGCGAGGGGGGGAATGATGCGCAACGGTCAGAGATTATATTATATTCACAGGCCGTTTCCATACGTAGGTATTCTTTGCTAATTGAATATTGGGCACTTCAATTTACCTGTGGCACTTGTGGGTGAAATTTGAGCAACGGTGCATTCCATCCAACAAGTTCATACCAACCAGGAATATCAACGAGCAGAAATAAAGATGTTGCCGTGTTTCGGCTCAGTGGTCCAATGACAAGCGCAGAAACAGTAACAATGAGCGAGGGATAATATCATTTAATAGACATTTCAGCATAATATTGCATTTTAAGCGAGTTTTTACATAGTCTGAACATAGGAACTACAAGCAACCTATTTGCCTGAACGGATACTACTTAGTTTTATCGATACTATTAAGCTGCCAGTGGAGGCCAACTATCCGTTTTCTGTTATCATAGTGTATATGTTAATAATTATTTAATGAAATTAATCTCGGCAAGTAGCCCTTATTGAGTTACTCTCACCCAATATACCTACATACAATTAAGTTCTCAGAAACAACGTGGTGCAGCCAAGGACCCAGAGTAGCGTATAATTCAAATACAGACTAAATTTTGCGTTTTCGGCGTTTGTGACGCCCAGTGTCACAGTGCGATCGGACCACAGCAGCAGACGGGTACACAACCGACCGATCGAGCATAGTGTGAACGTAGTGCAAAAACGAACAGGCGCACTCTCTGTTTTTGGACGGAACAGCCTGTGTTTGTGCCAAAGGTAGGATTCCTGACTTCCTGCCGTCAGAGAATGTTCACGCCTCTGCACATATCCCACCCTCAGAGTATGTTCACACCTCTGCTGCTTCCACCTGACCACGGATGCTGTTAAGACCTCTGTAACCACTTTTTCTCCCCGGAGACGATTAACTACTGCAACGACTTCTTCTTTCCGGAAGCTGTTTAACAACTGCAATAACTTCGTCCTCTCGGAGGCTGTTTAATCTTCTGCAATAACTTCTTATCTCAGGAGGCTGTTAAAACCTCTGTAAAATTTCTTATGCTCAGCGACTTATAAAACTTATGAAATATACTTGTGCCCGATGTTTATTAAAACCTCTGCAACGACTTGTCTTCTTATCCTAGGAGGCTGTTAAGCCCCCTGCAAGGACTTCTTCTTCCGGAGGTTGTTAAAACTTCTGTAAAATTTCTTAATCCCGCAGGCTGTTACAACTTCTGCATTGATACTTCTCCCCGGAGGCTGACAAAACCTCTGCAGTCTTTCTTTTTCTTAGAGGCTGTTAAAACATTTTCACCATTTTTCCCATCGGAGGCAGCATCCTTTTGCAACAATCACCACAAAAGGTGTCCAAACCTCTGTCGTACTACTCTCACTTTACCACAAGGCCGAGTAGCTCAGTTCGAAGGAAGACCAAGAAGAACATCTTAGATGATTCTTCGATCTCTTTTGTAGTCAGACGTGTTTTTGTTTTCGCTCCGCTTAGTTTCCGCTTAGTGCCTAAACAGCCGATGTTTTATGAAAATAATCCCACATAAATTCATAAATTAACCACCTACTATATTATCTATTCTTGATCGCGGGTGCATGCCTGTTTACTGTGAAAAACATAATTTAAATTATTATTTTTTGCTTCGCCTAACAGTGTGTTTTTGTTTGTGCTTTTCGTAAGTACACACAACATCATATTTAGCCGCTCTCACCTATTATAATATATATAAACGACGCCTTATTAATGTGTCTATCTTAAACTAAAAATGTTAGGAATAAAATATTTTTTTTTTTCGACTTTTTCTAAGTTTTTAAAAGCAAAATTTCGGGAAAAAATGCCGAAAAAAATTATGAAACTTAAATTTTAAAGCTTAGTTTCTTCCAGACGTTAGGTTAGGTTAACCCGGGCGACCCTCCTAGGGTCTCCCATAGCCCAGTATGGCCCGGGTGGCTATGGACCTTTACGCAGATGCTAGTGAGGTTTTGATATCACATAAAAGGTGAGGTGTTTTTGGCGAAGGCTAACAGTTCTTTTGGCGTCCTCTTGGAGGCATCTTATAGCGATGTTAGCGTCGGTGCGCCCAGGTATCTTCTCTTTGGCCGTGAGAGAGCCGGGCAGCTGCAGATTAGATATTCCATGGTTTCGATAGTCCCGAGGTCATCTCATTTCCTGCAGCTGTTCCTGTCAGTGATGTTTAGTCTGGCTGCGGGTGATGCGACCAGGCAGTGACCTGTCAGTATTCCCACCAGCAGTCTGCAATCTTTCCGTGGAAGGTGGCTGAGTTTCTCGCTGCATTTTTTGCACATGATTTTCAAAACTCTGCAGTTGGTCATGCTCCTCCACCTGCTCTCGTTTTTTAGTCTAGCCAGCATTTCTAGATCGCTCTGTAGATAAGATCGATAGATAGATTTCTAGATCGTCCGCCGCTTCATTTCCTTCAATGCCCTGATGTCTGGGAACCCAGTAGATCCGCACTGACTTCGTCGTGCATAGTGAGTCCAATGCTTCCCTGCTCGCCCGGACACTTCTGGAACTGACCGTGGACGACTGCATGGATTTTATCGCCGCTTGGCTGTCTAAAAACAGATTGACCACATTGTGTGATCGCCCTGCGTGTTGTGCGACCTCCGCAGCTTTCCTGATGGCAAAAACTTCCGCCTGGAATATGCTGCAGTGGTCTGGTAGCTTGTATGACAGCCCTATTTCGGGGTCTGTGCAGTATACGCCAGCTCCTACTCCTCCTACCATCTTGGAGCCGTCTGTATATATATTGAGATGTTCACTCTGGCCTTTTTTCCATTCTTCCGGTCCCAGAAATGCGTTTGTGTTGATGTTGAGACACGTTCGAGGGGTCATGTAGTCAGTATTACTGATCATGTCCCTGCCGATTGAACTGTGACCGTATGCTTGTGGCTGCATGTTTCCTGAGGCAATGAGGCGCTGAGCGGCCTTTCCAGCCGTCAGATGCGCGTGGATATCCAGGGGGTCAATTCCGAGAATGGTTTCGAGTGCTTTTGTTGGGGTTGATCTCAGTGCCCCCGTGATGCAAAACAGTGCATGTCGCTGAGTCTTTTCCATAAGCTTGTGGTACGTTTTCTTTTTAGTAGCTTGCCACCACACTAAGACTCCATACAGCAGAGTTGGTCGCACCACCGATATGTAGATCCAATGCATTAGAGCAGGTGACAGGCCCCATGTGCTGCTGAGCATCTTTGTTGATGCATATAGCGCAATAGTGGCCTTCTTCACCCTTTCCACTACATTGGGTCTCCATGCCAGCTTGCTGTCCAGTACTGTGCCAAGGTATTTGACTTGTGTTTTTGGGGTTAGCCTTGTTTAATCGATTTTTGGGGGGATCCATGACGGTACCTTGTACCTCTTGGTGAAGAGGATGAGGTCCGTCTTGTCCGCGTTGATACTGAGTCCTACTTCGTTCGCCCACTCACATATCTCCCTGAGTGTGTTTTCCATTATGGAGCTGAGTGTCGATGGACATACACCCGTAATAAGTCTGCTTATGTCGTCTGCATAGGCTGTTATTTTTGGGGCTCTCCTTTGGAATCTCTTAATTAGGTCGTCGAACACCAGGTTCCACAGGATGGGCGACTGTACTCCACTCTGTGGTGTGCCTCTGTGTGCCCCTCTTACTATGGAGGCGGTACCCCATTCGGATTGAACCCGTCTACAACTGAGGAGATTCTTTATCCAGTGGTTGATTGCCGGGTGTGCGTTGGTTGCTTCTAAGCGACCCATTATTGCGCTTGTGGCCACGTTGTTGAATGCTCCGGATATATCGATAAATACTCCTAGTGCATATTTCTTGGTATTGAGGGCTTTCTCGACATTAGCTACTAGCGAGTGTAGTGCTGTTTCTACCGATTTCCCTTTCGTGTAAGCATGCTGGTTGCTTGACATCAGTCCCCCTACTTCCTCTCTGATGTGTAGCTCCAGCCGCTTTTCCAGCGTTTTTAGTAGAAAGGAGGTGAGGCTTATCGGTCTATAATCCTTGGGACTAACATGGCTGCACTATCCTGTCTTCGGCAGGAAGACAACTCTGGAAGTTCTCCAATGTATAGGTATATAGCCTGTCCTCAAGCATGCCGTATATATAGCAACTTTGGTCACCTGCAACATGGCTGGAAATATCCCATCCAGTCCAGGTGCTTTAATGCCCGTAAAGGAGTCTATGGCCCATTAGATTTTCTTGTGGGTTATTAATCCTGTGGGGATGGTTTGTTCCTCTGTTGCTAGGTCATGTTGCGTTGTGGCATCAGTGACCTCGGTGCATCCTGGGAAGTGTGCCTCCATTAGTGCTGTCAGGGCTTCTTCGCTGATCTCTGACCATTGTCCATTGTTGAGCTAGAGCTGACTCTGTATGATGGGCTGCTTGGAAAGCAGCTTCCTGAGTCTTGCCGTTTCGGGCACCTTCTCGATGTTGGAGCAAAAGTTCCTCCACGAGCTGCGCTGCGCCTTGCGTATCTCTTTCTTGTAATTTCTGAGTAGGTTCCTGTATTCCTTCGTTCGCTTTTTTGGCGAGCTTGAAGAATTCCCGGAGGTTGTTTCTTAGGAGGGAGAGCTCCCTGTTCCACCAGAGTGGCTTGTTCTTCTTTTTCGTACTTGAGGGTGGGCATGCTGCGCGGTAGCCATCCAGTAGCTCCCTGGATAGAGTCTAAAGAGACTTCTCTATGTCATCAGCCGATTTTACCGAACCCGGATTCGCGAGCTTCGAGGTAACCGTCTTTCTGAACTTTTCCCAGTTTGTCTTCCGGGGTTCCTATAGACGGCTACCTTCGAGGTGTCTTTAAATTCGTATTTAAACTGGATATACCAGTGATCTGAGAAGGATGGTCTTTCGAGGACTCTCCACCCAGTCACCGCGGCTTTGCTTCCCGTTACGAGTGTAAGGTCTGGCACGTTTGATGAGGTGGGACCCACGTATGTGTAGTCCGCCCCCACGTTTGCTACTTCTATGTTAGTGGAAAGTATAAATTCTAGAAGAAACTCACCTCGGTCATTGGTGTCGGGGCTTCCCCATACATTGTGGTGGGCATTAGCGTCCGTACCAATGAGTCGTTGGTAGTCTTTGGATCCGGTTTCTTCTACCAGACATCTTAGCTCTTCGGGTGGTGCGGGTCTGTCGTGTGCCATGTAGCATGAGACTACCAAGAGGCGCTTCTCCTCGCTTTCTAGCATCACTAATGTTAGGTCGAATGCTGTAAGCATGGGAATCGTACAAGTACAATGGTTCTGTTCCTGCTTACCGGTGTTGTGTAGAACGAGTTATAGTTAGAGGACTTTAGTCCGGCCACAGAGTTGCCTGATGCAATCCATGGGTCCTGGACTAGAGCTATGTCGATGGGCCCTTGCTCCATGGCTATGAGGAGCTCCGTCGACGCCACTTTGCTTTTATGTAAGTTGAGCTGCTGCACAATGGCTGGCTCAACTTTGCTCGACGGGTTGACCACTATCGTCACATCACCGTCCTCTTCCTCCTCCGATTCATCCAGCGCAAGCCCCTGGGAGACCTCCACGATAGTGTCCAGACCTAGGTCTTTTTCTACCTCGCCTGCCTGCATGGTGTGCGCGTCTGTGCCCGGGGTGGCGTTTCTTTAGGCGCAGTTAGACGCTGCCCATGCCATCTTCCCAAATCTGGGGTATAGGAGGTCCTCCGCCTCCTTGTTGATTTGCAGGATCGCACACTGGCCCCCCTCATTGTGTAACGGACTCCCAGTGTGCAGCACCTTCCAATTCCCCGTCGGAATCTCGGGATTCTGTCGCTGTAGGAGCCTAAGCGCCCTGTCTCCTTGGATCGCGATGGGGAAGACTACCTTCGCCTTCAGTATAGACGGGATTAGCTCCCTGTCTACCACCTCCAGCTTGGCATCATCCCACATCGCGTCCAGTTGGCCGACCGTTTGCGTTAGCCACCTACGTGTTGAGTCATCGTTGCACTTGAGGATCTTAACCCCATTCAGCCACCCAGCACCATCAAAGGTTGGCATGGGGGCTGCGGGATCCTCCTCCAGCCGTGCATATAGTACGAGCCGCGCGTGCACTAGCTTCCGTTGCGCTGCCGTCATCTTCCCGTTCTTATCGGTACGGTCGATTAGCGCCACGATCAGGTGTCGTCTGGCCGCATCACTCGCCGTCCTTGATTTCGGGTGTTGAGTTGATGAGATCACCACTTTCTGTGGAGGGGCTGCGCCCTTCGGCCCGCGTTGCCGCTTGCTCGCCGCAGTGTCTTTACTGGCACTGTCAACAGAGCGTTGCCTCTTGTTGGCCACCATCTCCTCCACCTTGTTGGCATACTTCCCGATGGATGCCCGCATTTGGGGCATCTGCGAGAAGTGTCGTCTGCCTTCCTCTACCCTCTGTTCGGCCCAGGTTAGCCTGGCTTTCTCCTCCTGAGAGATGTCGGCTTTACCCTGGAGCCGGCTCAGGATTTTTAGGGCCGCTTTGTACTGTGAGAGAGCCTTCATACCATCCCTGGAGCGCTTTGGCCCTTCCCTACACGGGGAGCTGGTGCCTGGTGGCGAATAAGGCTCTCTTCTGAGGCTCTTATTCTGAGCGAATAAGGCTCTCTTCCTCCGTGTTGCTGATCGACAACTCACTCTCCAGATCCGTGTCTATTTCGACAGCAGCATCCGTGCGGTTCAGCTTGGAGTTAAGGGATTTCTTGGCAGTCGTTGTACAGCTGACGTGGCCTGCTCCCGCCACGTCCGATTCTCCTCCCCTTGCCCGGCAGTGCTAGCAGTCACGCATTCCACCGACGTTTGGACTGACATCCCAGTCCGTGCTTCTTCTTTGCTCCCTTCCATTGTTGGCCCGTAGGTCCATAAGGTTGATATTTTTCGGGGGGACCACCCCCTAGCGTTTTATGCCTGGCCGCCAGGCACCTCTAGCCATGGCCCTAACCCAGCTCTCCCGACTCGAGGTCGAGAGGACGCTAGGTCATTGCCTTAGCTAGACACTGCATTGCTTCGGACGGGTCAAGCGACAATGTATTACCCTCGTCCGGGATAATGCAGTGGCCATTGCCCAGCCGGCACCCTCGTGGAGGGTTCAGCTAGAGGATTTTTGCCAGCCTTCCACACGTTAAGTTGCAGCTACAAAGTGTCTGAGTCGGATTTATAGCTGCATTTGTCAGCTTTTTAAAACTGCAAAGTTCGATACAACCAGTTGTAAACAACTTAAGTTACGTGAAAAATAGAAGTAGTACATCGGAAAAAAAATACCAAGTATTTTAAAAACTCTTTAAAAAAAACTAAACCTGGAAAAAAAACATAATTCATAAAAAAATTTAAAATTTTAAATCTTCAAATCTATGAGAAAAAGTAATTTTGAATTTTGTCGAGTAGTGTATTCAAAGCAAAATAAAAGCCATTGATTTTGAGGTGGAAAAGTTGAACTTCTCTTATGCCAGGGATATTGCCTTATTCAAAATAAGTGTCTCCCAAACTTAGTTTAACACCACTTGTTCGGCGATATTTTGGCCGGAGCATTTAGTGATAAGGAGTTTAGGGCAAAGAAGACTAGCCCCCTAATAACTCTGCCAACAAATCAGACCAATGCACCATCTTCATCTTCCCGCTCTACCTCTACCCGTCCAAAAAACTATTAAATTCTCTCAGCATTCTTTGCAGTATACGCCAGCTCCTACTCCTCCTACCATCTTGGAGCCGTCTGTATATATATTGAGATGTTCACTCTGGCCTTTTTTCCATTCTTCCGGTCCCAGAAATGCGTTTGTGTTGATGTTGAGACACGTTCGAGGGGTCATGTAGTCAGTATTACTGATCATGTCCCTGCCGATTGAACTGTGACCGTATGCTTGTGGCTGCATGTTTCCTGAGGCAATGAGGCGCTGAGCGGCCTTTCCAGCCGTCAGATGCGCGTGGATATCCAGGGGGTCAATTCCGAGAATGGTTTCGAGTGCTTTTGTTGGGGTTGATCTCAGTGCCCCCGTGATGCAAAACAGTGCATGTCGCTGAGTCTTTTCCATAAGCTTGTGGTACGTTTTCTTTTTAGTAGCTTGCCACCACACTAAGACTCCATACAGCAGAGTTGGTCGCACCACCGATATGTAGATCCAATGCATTAGAGCAGGTGACAGGCCCCATGTGCTGCTGAGCATCTTTGTTGATGCATATAGCGCAATAGTGGCCTTCTTCACCCTTTCCACTACATTGGGTCTCCATGCCAGCTTGCTGTCCAGTACTGTGCCAAGGTATTTGACTTGTGTTTTTGGGGTTAGCCTTGTTTAATCGATTTTTGGGGGGATCCATGACGGTACCTTGTACCTCTTGGTGAAGAGGATGAGGTCCGTCTTGTCCGCGTTGATACTGAGTCCTACTTCGTTCGCCCACTCACATATCTCCCTGAGTGTGTTTTCCATTATGGAGCTGAGTGTCGATGGACATACACCCGTAATAAGTCTGCTTATGTCGTCTGCATAGGCTGTTATTTTTGGGGCTCTCCTTTGGAATCTCTTAATTAGGTCGTCGAACACCAGGTTCCACAGGATGGGCGACTGTACTCCACTCTGTGGTGTGCCTCTGTGTGCCCCTCTTACTATGGAGGCGGTACCCCATTCGGATTGAACCCGTCTACAACTGAGGAGATTCTTTATCCAGTGGTTGATTGCCGGGTGTGCGTTGGTTGCTTCTAAGCGACCCATTATTGCGCTTGTGGCCACGTTGTTGAATGCTCCGGATATATCGATAAATACTCCTAGTGCATATTTCTTGGTATTGAGGGCTTTCTCGACATTAGCTACTAGCGAGTGTAGTGCTGTTTCTACCGATTTCCCTTTCGTGTAAGCATGCTGGTTGCTTGACATCAGTCCCCCTACTTCCTCTCTGATGTGTAGCTCCAGCCGCTTTTCCAGCGTTTTTAGTAGAAAGGAGGTGAGGCTTATCGGTCTATAATCCTTGGGACTAACATGGCTGCACTATCCTGTCTTCGGCAGGAAGACAACTCTGGAAGTTCTCCAATGTATAGGTATATAGCCTGTCCTCAAGCATGCCGTATATATAGCAACTTTGGTCACCTGCAACATGGCTGGAAATATCCCATCCAGTCCAGGTGCTTTAATGCCCGTAAAGGAGTCTATGGCCCATTAGATTTTCTTGTGGGTTATTAATCCTGTGGGGATGGTTTGTTCCTCTGTTGCTAGGTCATGTTGCGTTGTGGCATCAGTGACCTCGGTGCATCCTGGGAAGTGTGCCTCCATTAGTGCTGTCAGGGCTTCTTCGCTGATCTCTGACCATTGTCCATTGTTGAGCTAGAGCTGACTCTGTATGATGGGCTGCTTGGAAAGCAGCTTCCTGAGTCTTGCCGTTTCGGGCACCTTCTCGATGTTGGAGCAAAAGTTCCTCCACGAGCTGCGCTGCGCCTTGCGTATCTCTTTCTTGTAATTTCTGAGTAGGTTCCTGTATTCCTTCGTTCGCTTTTTTGGCGAGCTTGAAGAATTCCCGGAGGTTGTTTCTTAGGAGGGAGAGCTCCCTGTTCCACCAGAGTGGCTTGTTCTTCTTTTTCGTACTTGAGGGTGGGCATGCTGCGCGGTAGCCATCCAGTAGCTCCCTGGATAGAGTCTAAAGAGACTTCTCTATGTCATCAGCCGATTTTACCGAACCCGGATTCGCGAGCTTCGAGGTAACCGTCTTTCTGAACTTTTCCCAGTTTGTCTTCCGGGGTTCCTATAGACGGCTACCTTCGAGGTGTCTTTAAATTCGTATTTAAACTGGATATACCAGTGATCTGAGAAGGATGGTCTTTCGAGGACTCTCCACCCAGTCACCGCGGCTTTGCTTCCCGTTACGAGTGTAAGGTCTGGCACGTTTGATGAGGTGGGACCCACGTATGTGTAGTCCGCCCCCACGTTTGCTACTTCTATGTTAGTGGAAAGTATAAATTCTAGAAGAAACTCACCTCGGTCATTGGTGTCGGGGCTTCCCCATACATTGTGGTGGGCATTAGCGGCCGTACCAATGAGTCGTTGGTAGTCTTTGGATCCGGTTTCTTCTACCAGACATCTTAGCTCTTCGGGTGGTGCGGGTCTGTCGTGTGCCATGTAGCATGAGACTACCAAGAGGCGCTTCTCCTCGCTTTCTAGCATCACTAATGTTAGGTCGAATGCTGTAAGCATGGGAATCGTACAAGTACAATGGTTCTGTTCCTGCTTACCGGTGTTGTGTAGAACGAGTTATAGTTAGAGGACTTTAGTCCGGCCACAGAGTTGCCTGATGCAATCCATGGGTCCTGGACTAGAGCTATGTCGATGGGCCCTTGCTCCATGGCTATGAGGAGCTCCGTCGACGCCACTTTGCTTTTATGTAAGTTGAGCTGCTGCACAATGGCTGGCTCAACTTTGCTCGACGGGTTGACCACTATCGTCACATCACCGTCCTCTTCCTCCTCCGATTCATCCAGCGCAAGCCCCTGGGAGACCTCCACGATAGTGTCCAGACCTAGGTCTTTTTCTACCTCGCCTGCCTGCATGGTGTGCGCGTCTGTGCCCGGGGTGGCGTTTCTTTAGGCGCAGTTAGACGCTGCCCATGCCATCTTCCCAAATCTGGGGTATAGGAGGTCCTCCGCCTCCTTGTTGATTTGCAGGATCGCACACTGGCCCCCCTCATTGTGTAACGGACTCCCAGTGTGCAGCACCTTCCAATTCCCCGTCGGAATCTCGGGATTCTGTCGCTGTAGGAGCCTAAGCGCCCTGTCTCCTTGGATCGCGATGGGGAAGACTACCTTCGCCTTCAGTATAGACGGGATTAGCTCCCTGTCTACCACCTCCAGCTTGGCATCATCCCACATCGCGTCCAGTTGGCCGACCGTTTGCGTTAGCCACCTACGTGTTGAGTCATCGTTGCACTTGAGGATCTTAACCCCATTCAGCCACCCAGCACCATCAAAGGTTGGCATGGGGGCTGCGGGATCCTCCTCCAGCCGTGCATATAGTACGAGCCGCGCGTGCACTAGCTTCCGTTGCGCTGCCGTCATCTTCCCGTTCTTATCGGTACGGTCGATTAGCGCCACGATCAGGTGTCGTCTGGCCGCATCACTCGCCGTCCTTGATTTCGGGTGTTGAGTTGATGAGATCACCACTTTCTGTGGAGGGGCTGCGCCCTTCGGCCCGCGTTGCCGCTTGCTCGCCGCAGTGTCTTTACTGGCACTGTCAACAGAGCGTTGCCTCTTGTTGGCCACCATCTCCTCCACCTTGTTGGCATACTTCCCGATGGATGCCCGCATTTGGGGCATCTGCGAGAAGTGTCGTCTGCCTTCCTCTACCCTCTGTTCGGCCCAGGTTAGCCTGGCTTTCTCCTCCTGAGAGATGTCGGCTTTACCCTGGAGCCGGCTCAGGATTTTTAGGGCCGCTTTGTACTGTGAGAGAGCCTTCATACCATCCCTGGAGCGCTTTGGCCCTTCCCTACACGGGGAGCTGGTGCCTGGTGGCGAATAAGGCTCTCTTCTGAGGCTCTTATTCTGAGCGAATAAGGCTCTCTTCCTCCGTGTTGCTGATCGACAACTCACTCTCCAGATCCGTGTCTATTTCGACAGCAGCATCCGTGCGGTTCAGCTTGGAGTTAAGGGATTTCTTGGCAGTCGTTGTACAGCTGACGTGGCCTGCTCCCGCCACGTCCGATTCTCCTCCCCTTGCCCGGCAGTGCTAGCAGTCACGCATTCCACCGACGTTTGGACTGACATCCCAGTCCGTGCTTCTTCTTTGCTCCCTTCCATTGTTGGCCCGTAGGTCCATAAGGTTGATATTTTTCGGGGGGACCACCCCCTAGCGTTTTATGCCTGGCCGCCAGGCACCTCTAGCCATGGCCCTAACCCAGCTCTCCCGACTCGAGGTCGAGAGGACGCTAGGTCATTGCCTTAGCTAGACACTGCATTGCTTCGGACGGGTCAAGCGACAATGTATTACCCTCGTCCGGGATAATGCAGTGGCCATTGCCCAGCCGGCACCCTCGTGGAGGGTTCAGCTAGAGGATTTTTGCCAGCCTTCCACACGTTAAGTTGCAGCTACAAAGTGTCTGAGTCGGATTTATAGCTGCATTTGTCAGCTTTTTAAAACTGCAAAGTTCGATACAACCAGTTGTAAACAACTTAAGTTACGTGAAAAATAGAAGTAGTACATCGGAAAAAAAATACCAAGTATTTTAAAAACTCTTTAAAAAAAACTAAACCTGGAAAAAAACATAATTCATAAAAAAATTTAAAATTTTAAATCTTCAAATCTATGAGAAAAAGTAATTTTGAATTTTGTCGAGTAGTGTATTCAAAGCAAAATAAAAGCCATTGATTTTGAGGTGGAAAAGTTGAACTTCTCTTATGCCAGGGATATTGCCTTATTCAAAATAAGTGTCTCCCAAACTTAGTTTAACACCACTTGTTCGGCGATATTTTGGCCGGAGCATTTAGTGATAAGGAGTTTAGGGCAAAGAAGACTAGCCCCCTAATAACTCTGCCAACAAATCAGACCAATGCACCATCTTCATCTTCCCGCTCTACCTCTACCCGTCCAAAAAACTATTAAATTCTCTCAGCATTCTTTTCCAGAATAGTGTCGCATTTGCATCCCAAGTTATTATGTTTACCGAGACCTGCTTAAAGCCGGACATTCTTAGTTCCGAAGTTTTGGCAGGTCGGTAAAAAACTTTTAGAAAGGATCGCTCGTCTCGACGTTGGACGTTGCTGTGGACTCAAACTTTACGTCGGAACTTTTCACAGTCCAGATTTATCAAGAACAGGAATTACTGTGTGTAAAACTGATTCTTCCCGCTCTCTCACTTTTCATAACTTGCTCGTTTATTCCACCTTCTTCAGATATCGCAATTTACGAGCAGCATTTGTCCGCCTTAACTGCTATTTCTTCCTCGCTACCAGACAAAGATCATATGACTTGGTGACTTCAACTTGCCAGGAATTGTTTGGTCTTCGGTAAACGAGTCTAATAGCCTAGTGCCCATGTCACGACATGACATTGTTGACGGCTTGATTGCCCGGTCTCTGTCTCAAGATAAACATGTTAACGATTCCTCGCGTCGATTTCGTGATCTGTGCTTTTACTATACCTGAAGATGCCTACCATCCTACTTTCGAAGTGTCGCTCGACCTAGGACGAACTGTACTGGATAGGTCGGGTAGACTACCCCAATGTGTCCGCTGCTTCCGTAAAGCCGAGTTTACGAAGCTTAATAACCTCATTAGGGATTTTGATTGGTCCGCTTTATATTTGTGCAGTGATGTTACGACAGGCACAAACATTTTCTATGATGCACTGGACTCACTTTTTGACTCTTGTGTCCCACTTTCCTGTCCTATTAGATCAAGAAAACCCTCTTGGCTTACCAAGGAGCTATCAGGTCTAAAAAACTTAAAATCAAGACTTTATAAAAATTTCAAGAAGTTGGCTCTCTTTTTTCTATCTTTCCATATGTAATGGCTCGGTCAAACTTTTCAGTTCTTAACGCTCAATGCTATATGAACTACATATCTCGATGCGAGATACGCTTTCCTCAGGACCATAAACAGTTTTACAGCTTCGTTAACAGTAAGCGTAGAACGTCCGCATACCCTATCATTCCTTAATACTTCGGCAAATAATGATAAGGCTTTTTGCTTTTTGCCGGTTTTTTTTTTCAAACTACCTGTTTGCAGGAATGTTGCTCTAGTCAGCAGTACCCATACGGTCTACCGAGGTCGAACGGCAAGTCTGATGCAAAGAACTAAATAGTTGTATCTATGTTTTCCGCTATTTCAAAATTATTTGACAACACTTTAATTCCGCACCTGCAGCACTTATGCAGATCACTTATATCTCCAGCTCAACATCGACTACTAACTTTAAAACTACCATAACTCTTGCCAGATCTTCGGTTAACCCGTAAGCCTGAAATTGAAACTTCAATTAAATTGGATAAAAGTGTAAAGCCGCGTTTCTTTTTTCTAAAAAATTGGAATCTAAAAAATATTACATTTTCATCTGCGCCCAAGCTGGGACATCGATTTTATTGTTATACTTTGCTTGTTTCGCGGTGGTGGCTTAGGCTTCGAGTTTGGTTATAAAAACACACAGGGCGCTGATTTTTTAATTAGCTGGACTTGCTTTCTTGGTCTTTCGTCATCTTAGACGCTGCCAAATTTCAAAGTGCGGATGGACAACCAAAACAGGTGATCACTTTCTATATACTCGCTTGAAAGTCTTCCGGTATACTGTGCCAAAAAATTGAGCATCAATCAATCAAAAAATAATAAACAATTTTTGATATACACATGTGCGTGTGTATGTACATACGGTCAGAACATATGTGTATGAATACAAATGTATATGTACATACGGTCATACACAGAGAACACAGCTCAATTTCTGGCACCTTATTTTGTAATTTATTGGCCAAAAAAACAAACTTATATGCATAACAAAGTGAAAGTTTCACAACATATACGTTTGTAAATACATAATTTCGATCAAATTGTTTGAACATACATACATTCATATATATACATACGTTTGTATATTCGTAGTACTAACTACTCCTTTAATGTATATAAACAGAACTGTAACATATCTTTGATTATAAACAAAAAAAAAGATCATATATCTATATAAAAACACAAAAGTACAAACGGTGGTCTGTTTACTGCATTTAATATTGTTTGTATGTTTGTGCAACTGCAAAGTGTCGCAGTATCTTTTCGGTTTTCCTTTTTTGAACTTAACCGCTACGTGCAAATAAACGTAAGCATCCCCCTGGCTGAAAAAAATTCTGAGGTGTAATAATGACGCAAGCGGTCTGCCAATTGGAAGCGCTGTGGGAGAACGTCAAGCTGGAGGTGGTGGACAAGGAGGTAGTCCCGTCCATACCAAAGACGAGGGTACTGTTCCCCATCGTACTGTTCCCCTGTGACCGTGCGCTGAAGTTCCTTCAACAGCAGAACCTAGATGTACCGATTGCTCACTGAAAGGTATTGCACGCCAACGAGGGGAACCAGCATGTGATCCTCCAGATCAACAAAGTAGCAAAAGACATCCTCTACCCCAGATATGGGAAAATAGCGTCGGGCATTGGTAGTGCGTACCTACGCCTCGAAAGGAGCCAGCCCGGTAATAAGTACACTTACACCCTGCAGGCAGGCGAGGTGGAGAAGGACCACGGACTGGACACCATCGTAGAGGCCGCCCAAGGTCTGGCACTCGACGACTTACAAGAAGAAGAAGACGATGACCTGACCTTAGTAGTCAACCCCTCCAGTGCAGGAGAGCCACCATTAAGGCAAGTTAGAATCAGCGGAGCTCCAAATTGCCATGAAGCAAGGGCCCGCTGACATAGCTTTTTCTAGGAGCCCTGGATTGCGTCAGGTAATTCGGTGGCCAGAAGAAAGTTCTCCAACTACAGCTCATTCTACTCAACACCGGTAAGCAGGAATAGATCTGTCGTACTCGTACGAAAAGTGAGAAGTGCCTTTTGGTAGCCTCCTGCTACATAGCATGCGACAGGTCCGCACCACCCGAAGAACTAAAGAGTCCGGTGGAAGAAGCCGACTCCAAAGACTACCAACTGAACATTGGTACGGACGCTAATGCCCACCACATTGTGTGAGAAAGCCCCGATATCAACGACCGAGGTGAGTAACTCTTAGACTTTAAACTATCATCTATCATAGATGTAGCAAACTTGGAAGAGGAATTCACGTACGTGGGTCGTACCTCGTCAAACATGATAGATCTAACGCTCGTTACGGGAAAGAGTACCTTAATATCTGGATGAAGGGTCCTCGAAAGACCATCCTTCTTTAGATCATAGGTACATTCAATTCAAGTGCGAATTCGAATACACTCCGAAAGTGAAAGTTTATAAAAATCTCCGGAACACAAACTGGGAGAAGTTTAGAAAGACAGTAACTTCGCAAACCCGGACTCAATCTGCGGAGGACATAGAGAAGTCCTGAGAGACCCTATCTACGGAATTTTTGGATAGACTGGACTGATTATCAAGTATCATGCCCACCCTCAAGAACTAGAAAGAAGTCCAAACAAATCTGGTGGAATCTAGACCTCTCTGTCCAAAGAAATAAGCTCACGGAAGTTTTCAAGCTCGCTAAACTAGCAATCGAAGAGTTTATCGACGTGGAATACGAAACCCTACTAATAAACTACAAGAAGAAAATACGTAAGGAAATACGTAAGCACAACCTAGCAAGGGGAGGAACTTCTGCTCCATAGAGAAAATGGCTGAAACGGCTTGACTTAAGAAGCTGCTGTCAAAGGAACCCACAGTGCATAGTCAGCTCAAACTAGACAACGGACAAGGGGCGGAGGACAGCAAAAAAGCCCTGACGGCACTAATGGAAGCTCACTTCACAGAATGCACCGAGGTCTCCGATGCCGAAATGCATCAGGACCTAGCATCTGAGGAACAAAACCCCCCAACAGACCTCATAGCCCCCAAGAAAATACTCCCTTACGGGCATAAAAGCACCTGGACCCGGAATATTCCCAGCCATGTTCTAAGTGATCAAAGAGCTGATCTTCCCATGCCTAAGAACAGGATATATCCCTATCCAATGGAGGACCTCTATAGTTCCCTTTCTTCCAAAAGCAGGAAAGTGCAGCCATGTAATTATAGACCGATAAGCCTAACCTCCTTTCTACTGAAAGCACTAGAAAAGCTGCTGGATCTACACATCAAAAACATAGTTGGGGGGATTGATGTCAACCAACCAGCATGCCTACACCACGGGAAAATTGGTGGAAATCCATAGCATTTAATAACGTCGCTATGGATGGATTGACCTGTTAGTATACCCACTAGCAGTCTGCAATCCTTCCGGGGAGGCTGCAGCGGGTAGTGGCGGAGCTTTTCAGTGCGTTCGTTGCACATGATTTTCGAGATTCTGCAGGTGGTGGTGCTTTTCCATCTGCTGTCTGTCTGTCTTCAGTTTTTTCTGCTTTTCCAGCTCGCTTTGTAGCGTTCAATGGGAGATCGGCACGCTTTCGGTTCTTTCGTACACCAGCCCGACGCCATCCTTAGCCAGAACGTCCGCCGTTTCTTTTCCCTCGATGCCCTTGTGACTGGGAACCCAATAGATCTGCGCTGACTTAATCGTGCTTAGTGAGTCTAGTGAGACCATATACTTGTTGATATATCCGGAGAATTCAACAATGTGGCCACAAGGGCAAAAGTGGATCGCTTAGGAGCAACCAACACTCACCCAGCAATCAACCTCTGGATAAAAAACATTCTAACTTGTAGACGGGTGCAATCAGAAGGGGGCATCACATTCATGGTCACAGGAGCACACAGGTGCACACCCCAAGGTGGAGTTCTGTCGCCCCTTCTGTCGAATTTGATGATCGCCAACATCATCAAGAGATTCGAGAGGAGGGCCCCAAAAATAACAACTTATGCGGACGACACAAGCTCACTTTTTACGGGTGAATGTACCCTCAGCTTCATAATGGAATAAAAACCCTAAAAACCCAAGGCTAACCCCTTAAGCACAGACCAAATACATCGGCACAGTACGGGATAGCAAGCTGGCATGGAGACCCAACGTATTGCTCAGGGTGAAGAAAACCAAGAAGATGCTTAGCAGCACATGGGGCCTGTCACCCTGATGCATTGGATCTACATCTCGGTGCTGCGGTGCTCTGTTTTATAGAATCCTAATGTAGTGGCAAGCTACTTAAAAGAGGACGTACCATAATCTTATGGAACTAACCCAGCGACAGGCATTGCTCTGCATCACAGGAGCTGCATCAACCCCAACCAAAGCACTCGAAACCATTCTCGGAATCGACCCCCTGGACATCTACGCTAGGCTGATTGCATGTAAGGCAGCATAGCGCCTGATTGCATCGTGGAACATGTATCCTTAAGGATACGGGCACAGTTCAATTGGCATGGACATAATTAGTGTTACTGACTGCATGATCCCTGCATAATGCCTTAAAGTAACAAAAAAAATTTTTATGAGACCCGAAGACTGTAAAACGGGAAGGGACCAGACACCTCAATATATAAACTGACGGCTCCAAGATGGACGTAGGACTAGAAGTATACTGCACGAACTCTGAAGTAAGGACGTCCTATAAGCTACCTAACCGAAGCAGCATATTCCAGGCGGAAGTTTTCGCCATCAAGTAGGCGGCAAAGGACGCTCAGCTCGCAATGTGACCACACAATACGGTTAACATATTCGTTGACAGCCAAGCGGCTATAAAATCCATACAGTCGCCCGCCGTCAGTTCCAGAAGTGGCCTGGCAAGTAGGGACTTACTAAACACGACTAAGAAGGTGTGGAGCTACTGGGTTCCCAGCGACCAAGGCATCAAAGGAAATAAAACGGCAGACCTTCTGGATAAGGAAGGCGTCGGACAGGTGTACGAAAGAACCCAAAACGTGCCGGTCTCCTTTAGAACGCTACAAGAGGAATTGGAAAAGCAGGCCGAACTGAAGACAGAAAGCAGGTGGATGAATACCACCACCTGCAGAATCTCGAAAATCAGCTGCACCTTCCACGGAAGGATTCAAACTACCTGTTTGCAGGAATTTTACTCTAGTCAGCAATACCCATACGGTTTACCGAGGTCGAACGGCTAGTCTGATGCAAAGAACTAAATAGTTATATCTATGTTATCCGCTATTTCTTAATTATTTGACAACACTTTAATTCCGCACCTGCAGCACTTATGCAGTTCACTTATATCTCCAGCTCAACATGAATTTATAAGGTGGAGATCAACCTCTACTAATTTATAGGAATCCTCCTTCATAATTAAAGGCTTTCAAGGTAATTTACAGACGGATGTTGCGATTTTAGTAAAGCGTTCGACTCTGTAAACCATTCCCTCCTAGCATAAAAACTTGACCTTTTAGGGTTCCCCCCAATCTCCTGAGATGGATCTCTAGCTACCTCTGTTCTAAGTTTCAAAAAGTCCTTTTTTTTTCTTTAACCATCCGAAAGATGATTTGTGTTTTGGTCGCAACTAAGAGGTTGCATTGACCAGATACTGGTAGTACATGAGCAGGGTTCCAACTTGCTGAAGGTGTTCACTCGAAGACTTTTAAAAACTTTTCCTCCTTTCTTTTCGTTTTGCTATTTATTTTTTTATTTTTATTTTTTTATTGATCTGAAATTCTAGTAGTTTTTAAAGATTTTAAAATTTTTCCTGATATTTGTAAGTTTTTGGCAATTAAATATGACATGTTCAACTGATTCTACTACATTACATGTTTCACAGATATTTGCATCGCATGCTTTGATGCGATGCAGGAAAACCTTGTCATACGTGTGGTCTGTCATTAGTCTATTTATAACTTTGATGCTTTTTGCTTTCCATTTTAAATTTTTATGCCATGGTTTTTTTGGTAAATTCGGAAAATATTTAAAAAGTGTCGAGCCTCTAGCATGGCATTTGCTTATATAATCATCGTTCCAGCCTTCCTTTATTTTATTATATATTTCTATTAATGCCTCTTTTACGGTAAAATGTACACATACATATTCTCCTTTATTTACAGCTTCTTTCGCTAAACTATCAGCTTTTTTATTTATGTAAGTTAACAAGTAACATTCTCGGGCCACCCTAATATGTTTGGCACCACCCTAACATTTTCGGGTGACTCTATTATGTTTGCATCCGGCCTAACATTCTTGGGTCAACTTCTGCACTCAGAGTGCTGATGCAGCAAATGTCGCTTAAGTGGGCTGCGCCCCAACACCATTAGCTACAGGCGATCGCCTGACTTTTGCATCTGTTGCATGGTCAGCACTTTTCGAATATGTGTGGTCGGCTCGCCGGCTATGTTTCTACGTTTTACTTTTTAGGTTTATATGAACATTGATTCCGAGCACTTGGCTCGAATAAATACTACTCCGGCTTAAGACGTTAAAATATCATTGATTTACTTTGCCGAGCCACAAGGCCAGTAAAAAGGAAGGTAGTTTCCTTCCACCATAATCTCCTAATAAGAAGCAGCGGAGTCGCCGACCGGCCGACACGCACCCCTCCTACAACGGAGCAACAACCGCACTGCCGCCGCCACCCCTCAGCGTGCAGCAGACTGACGCCGGCCCATCGCAGCAGCCGTCGCCCTCCGCCGACGCGATCGGGAACGCAGTGCCCCTCAGCATCAGCCGCCTGTCCCCGTCCAACACGAGGGACACCGCCGCGAGGCACACCACTTAATCATAATTGGCGCCCAACCGGATTTATATTATCTTAAGGAAAAGAATCCACGTCCCAACGAAAAACATGTAAGTGACTGTTCGAAGAAAAAAAACGACTTCAAAAGTGATAATAAAAAAAAAAATAATAAAAAATAAAAAAAAATAAATTATTTGACCCTATTTTGTGTATTTTGTGTACGCCTTGAAAAAAGTGTTTGTACAAGTTTGTGTTTTAAAATCAACTTAACGATTTGTTGCTTCTGTTCTATTTCCCCACGAGCTGGGAATATAGAGATCCAAATATAGCC
Source organism: Drosophila affinis (assembly GCA_037356375.1). NCBI lineage: Eukaryota > Metazoa > Arthropoda > Insecta > Diptera > Drosophilidae > Drosophila > Drosophila affinis. The sequence continues at coordinate 24,658,029 of JAZHFB010000003.1, forward strand.
TGCGATAGTGACGAAAGCGAAGAGTTAGGATATCACCCCCAAGTTTCGACGCATAATCAGATAGAGATGGATGCCAACCAAGTAAACGAATTAGTAGGAGGCGTAGAGAACCGTTTAAAAAGAGCGTTTGATCAACAATTTCAAAAGTTAAAAGATCAAGTTAGTGCTTTAAAGTTAGAGGCCCCTGGGGTAGAGGTTTATAAAAGAGCGACCATCGACCCCAATATAAAATGTGAAGTGAAATTAGATATCGTGAAATCCATGCCAATGTTTGATGGCAATAACGAGGATTGTCCTCGTGACAAGCAGCCATAGATTCATGGGAAGTTTTCAAGAACTACAAAGGTAGTCAGGCACATTATGAAGCCGTAGCCATTTTAAAAAATAAAATCTGCGGAACAGCGTGAGCACTGCTTACGTCACACAACACGGTGCTCAATTTTGACGCAATCATAGCCAGGCTGGATTGCACGTACGCAGACAAAACATCCCTACGGGTGCTGCGTCAGAACTTAGAACTGGTTAGGCAGGGTGAAACCGACCTGATGGAATATTATGACGAGGTCGAGAGTAGACTCACACTCGTCACCAACAAGGTGGTCATGACCCACAATGAACAAGCAGAAGTCATTTTCAATGAGGAAATAAGGAACGATGCCTTGCACGCTTTCATAGCGGGCCTCAAGAGGCCACTGAAAATGTTGGTCCCCCCGGCACAGACCAAGGATTTGCCATCTGCCTTAGCGCTAGCACGCGAGGCCGAGAATAGCATCGAATAAAGCGCATTTGCGGCAACGTACGCAAAAGTATTTGAAGACAAAAACCAATCAAGCGACGGTAACAGTCAGGCAGGTAACAGGCAGCAGACCAATTGGGGGAAGCCTCAAGATGACGTCAAACAGTGCAAAGCTCAGAAAAGGCGAAACACGTCAGAACGTGTATCTGGGCAAAGGCGTCAGCGAATAAATCACTGCCCAGCAAGCCTCTAACCGAGAGGAGCAGGAATATGCAAATGCAGCCGAAGCTGCAGTGGCCGAGATCGAAGAAGAAAGCGATTCGACCGGCGGCAACGATCTTTTGAATTTTTTAGGGAGCGCTCCCAATTTCCGTTCGTCGAGCGACAGTTGGCTGGCAGACCACTAAAGATACTAATCGACACCGGTGCGGCAAAAAATTACGTTAAGCCCGTAAAGGAGCTGAAGAACGTAACCCCTGTCGACACCCCTTTTACTGTGAGTTCCATACACGGCTCCAGTGAAATAAAAAGCAAATGCCTAATGCGCATCTTTGGGCTAAACGCTTCATTCTTTTTGTTAGACACACTAAGTACATTTGACGCCATTATAGGTTCCGATTTGCTAACGCAAGCGGGAGCGGCATTAAATCTGAGAAACAGCACAATCAAATACGGAAACGTAACTGAACAGCTTAGGTTCCACGACCGTGACAATGTAAATTTCACCAAAGTCGATGACCTGGTGGTTCCAAGTTCGGTCAAAGCCGAATTTAAAAAGATGATACTGAAGAGAATTAAAGCCTTTTCGACCTCTAACGAGGCCCTTTCCTTTAACACCTCAGTCATCGCCACCATCCGAACGGAGAATGACGAACCAGTCTACTCCAAAATATACCCCTATCCTATGGGAGCAGCTGACTTTGTGAACAAAGAAATCAAAGAACTGCTGAAGGACGGTATAATCAGGCCTTCGAGGTCGCCATACAACAGCCCAATATGGGTTGTAGGCAAAAAGAAATCTGACGCCGACGGAAACAGAAAAAAGCGGCTGGTAATCGACTTCAGGAAACTGAATGAGCGAACCATCGCCGATCAATACCCAATACCAAGCAGACCCATGATCCTAGCGAATTTTGGAAAGGCGAAATTTTGTACCACCCTGGACTTAAAATCGGGGTACCATCAGATATACTTGGCCGAAAAAGATCGCGAAACAACCTCGTTCTCAATGAACGGAGGAAAATACGAGTTCTGCCGCCTACCTTTTGGACTTAAAAATGCGGGAAGCATTTTCCAAAGGGCAATTGACGATGTGCTACAAGAACCGATCGGGAAAACGTGTTACGTGTACGTGGACGATGTAATCATTTTTTCCGAAAACGAAGATGACCATGTCAGAGACATCGATACGGTGCTCAAATGCTTGTGCGAAGCAAACATGAGAGTGGCCAAAGAAATACCAAATTCTTTAAAGATAGTGTAGAATTCTTAGGTTTCATAGTCACCAGGGGCGGGGCAAAGACCGACCCAGAAAAAGTAAAAGCAATAAAAGAATACACCGAGCCAAAAACCCTCTTCAGCCTCTGGTCCTTCCTTGGCCTTGCAAGCTATTATAGAAGTTTTGTCAACGACTTCGCGGCAATCGCACGACCACTAACCACCATATTCAAGGGAGAAAATGGTAAGGTCAGTAAACACATGTCAAAGAAAGTTGCGGTTGAGTTTGACGAAGCACAACGCAACGCATTTGACCGTTTGCGAAACATCTTGGCATCGGAAGATGTCATACTCACATACCCAGACTTTAAACTACCATTCGATTAAACCACCGATGCTTCGGCAAGCGGCATTGGGGCGGTCCTGTCACAAAATGGCAGACCAATCACCATGATATCGCGCACACTAAAAGATTGCGAACTTAATTACGCTACAAACGAGAGGGAGTTGCTAGCCATAGTTTGGCCCTTAGGGAAACTGCAGAACTACTTGTATGGCACTAAGGAAATAAGGATCTTTACCGACCACCAACCATTGGGCTTCGCGGTGTCTGATAGAAACACCAATGCAAAAATCAAACGGTGGAAAGCCTTTATAGAAGAGCACAACGCCAAAGTGTTCTACAAACCAGGGAAAGAGAACTTCGTGGCCTGATTGACGAACCTCAATCAGACGTTGCCACTGTGCACAGCAAACTCTCGCTGTTCTACACAGTGGAGACCACCGACAAACCTTTGAACTGATTCAGAAATCAAATAATTCTGGAAGAAGCAGGTCAACCCCTACAGCGGAATTTTATTATTTTCGGAAGCAAAACTCGCCACATAATTAATTTCAACAACAACGATTCCCTAATCGAGTCCGTAAAGGTGGTGGTTAATTCCAACGTTGTGAACGCAATACACTGCGACCTTCCGACCTTAGCCATTCCTCAACACGCCCTAGTGATGGAGTTTCCGGCAATCAAATTCTGGCATTGCAAAAACTTCGTGAATGACATCACGGATGCAAGCGAACAAGTTGAAATAATTGCAGCCGAACACAACCGCACCCACAGGGCTGCCCAAGAGAACGTGAACAGGTCCTTCGGGATTACTATTTCCCAAGAATGACCAAAATTGCAAATGAAGTGGTCATAAACTGCAAAGTTTGTACCACAGCGAAATATGACAGACATCCCAAAAGACAAGAATTGGGAGTTACACCAATTCCGTCATACGCGGGAGAAATGCTGCATATCGACATTTTCTCCACAGACAAGAAATTATTTTTGACTTGTATTGACAACTTCTCAAAGTTCGCAATCGTACAGCCCATATCTTCTAGGGCCATAGTAGAAGTACGAGCCCCAATCATACAGTTGGTAAACTTTTACCCGAACACCAAAACCATATATTGCGACAACAAACCCTCTTTCAATTCGGAGACAATTACCTCTTTGCTGAAAAATCAGTATGGCATCGCTGTGGTCAACGCCCCACCTCTGCATAGAAGCTCCAACGGCCAGGTGGAAAGATTTTACAGCACCTTGGCAGAGATCGCAAGGTGTATCAGAATCGACAAAAAAATCGATGACACCGTAGAATTAATCATGCGAGACACAGTAGAGTATAACAAAACACAACACTCGGTCATAGACCAGAGGCCTATAGAGGCGATTTTCGCGAACAACGACAAACTTAAACTGGCGATTAAAGCAAAAATCGATAAGGCACAGAACACCAGTCTAAGCCGGAATAACCCCTCAAGACAGAACAGAGTATTCGAAGTGGGCGAAAAAGTATTCCCAAAAAACAACAAGAGGTTAGGAAACAAACTAACTCCACTGTACGCAGAAGAACGCGTACAAGCAGACCTAGGAACGTCTGTTCTCATTAGGGGGAGGGTGGTCCACAAGGACAACTTAAGATAATCGAAAAACCATAACAGCTACCATTGTAGATCTAGCCGTCCTATACCCGCACGTTGCTTAGAATAATCCTCATACTCCTCCCCACGACAAATACGCGAGTCACCGATCTTCCCCACGCAAACTAAATTCCCATACTGGATGGGAGCGTGATGGTATGGGAACAGCGTAATTACGTGAATTTGTCTAAGCCTAAACTTTTTAGGAACAATACTTCAGTAGTGGCAGGTACCCCGGACGCGTCGAACTTCGAAAGTAATTAAAATAATCAAAGCCCAGCTCATAGGATTAAATAAAAGATTAATTAATTAATTCAGAAACAAATTATTTGCTAACGAGCACAGTCAACAATATACTCAAAGAGAAAAAAGGGAACCTAGTAGACACAGAACTTCTGTATGAAACACTTTTGGCAAGAAACAGGATGCTAATCTCAGAAATTCAGAACCTCATTCTCACCATCACTCTCGCGAAGTCTAATATAATAAATCCTATAATTCTTGACCATAATGATTTGAAGTCCATTTTCATCGAACAGTTCACAGAGGTCCCCATAGTTAGCTTAATGGAGGTATCCAACATTGAAGTTTTCCAATACAGCAACATTATCCATATTTAAATCGATTATCCTAGAGTTAAGACTATTTGTAAGAAGGTCCTCATTTTTCCCATGGCGCACAACGACACCGTTCTACAAATGAACGACAGCATCGTAGCAGAATGCGACGACGGGGTACTGGCCGTCACCGAATGTGCCACAACGAACTCCGCAACATTCTGCCAGAGGACGATTCGTGTGTGCGCGAAGTGCACGCAGGCGGCCCAGCTTCATGCCGTACGCAGCCCAGCCACCTGGAATCCATCACACGGGTGGATGAGGGAATAATCATCGTCAACGGACAGCTGGCAATGATCAGTGTAGATGACGGGCCATGATGACAACAAAACAGGCCCTCCCTGTCACCTTCGAAAGCAGAGTCACGATAAACAACACCTTATACTTGAACCTCAAGAAAACTGTGAACAAGTTTCCAGCCATAGCGGCCTCGCTTCCACTTTGTCTTGAGAATTTTGTAACTTCTTTTATATGTGTTATGTTTGACATATTGGCATTTATAGCTCTGCCCAGAAAGGTGATACTTTTCCTGCAGGGTATGTCAATGTTGTCAACTTTAATACATATAGGTTTCTTTTTTCCCTTACCCATATTCAAAACCGCAGACTTACTTGGATTAAAACTAAAACCTAAATACTTACATAATAAATTAAAGTCGTTTATTTTACTTTGGAGATTTTCAGTGGCTGTTTTTAAATCATATCCCAAGGAAATAATGGTAAAATCATCCGCAAATTGCAGAACATGAGTTTTGCTGTCGTTTATTTGGTGTAACCTTTTTGTATACATATTGAGCAATAAAGGTGACAGACAGGATCCCAGAAAAATACCACCATGTACAGTTTGAGTCGCATCTCCCTATAGGGGAGTATTTTGTTGTCATTTATATATTGTTCTAGTCTAACCTTAATCATGGTTAGGTTAGGTTAGGTTACAGCGGCTGCCAGACTCACTGGGAGCCAAGCACACCTAGTCCGTTTCCGGCCCGTTGTGATACCGCAGGGAATCTACCCCTTTTCGCATTGTGAGACCTAAGGTCAACAGCTGTCCCAGCCTGCAGCTCTTATGAATTCAGCTATCTTTCTGAGACATATGGTGAACATTACCGAAATGTCTGCTATGAAGAGCGAGCCCAAGTACTGTAGCCTTCTTCTGCTGAGAGCTGGGCAAGAGCAGAACAAGTGTTCCACCGTTTCCTCCTTTTCCTCGTCTCTGCAGCTACGGCAAAAATCATTGTATGGGACACCCAATCTATTTGCGTGGGTACCTATTAGCCAGTGTCCCGTTAGGGAGCGTATGACTGCGCTCCACCTTCGTCTGCCGAGCTTGTATAGCTCAGAGGTGCGCTTCCTATCTATGGTTGATCATGTTTGCCGAGTTATTCGACAACGTGGTACTGATTGCCACTTGTTGTGTATTAGTTGCTTATATTGCTCCTTTATTATGAGCCTTCATGTGGCCATCGGCATACGAGTATCCTCCTTATCTATGAGAAGGGGGATTGTAGTGCCAAGTCTGGCCAGCTCGTCTGCAATACAGTTGCCTTCGATGTCCCGGTGGCCTGGTACCCATATAAGGCTGATAGCAAATTGCTGAGCCATCTCGTGAAGAGATTTGCGGCCATCTGCAACGGTGACCGAGTTTGCGGAGATCGCATTAAGCGATTTGATTGCAGCTTGGCTATCACTATAGATATTTATACGGGTTACCATGGCGGTAGTTTCCTGAAGGCAATTTAGGGCCTCCTTGATTGCAATGACCTCCGCTTGGAGGACGCTACAGTGATCAGGGAGCCTAAAGGAGTGCCTAATATTTAGCTGTTCGGAGTATATTCCTTCTCCGAACCTATTTTTCAGCTTTGACCCATCTGTGAAAATGTTTAGGGCCCCTTCTGGGCCTAGGGGTCCCTCACTCCACTCGTCTCTTTGAGGGATAATTGCATCGAAAGGGGTATCTGTGTATTCCCTTAGGATACAGTAGTCCATTTTAATGGGGACGGAACTGCTGTTTAATATTGAGAAGTGAGCTGTGTGCTGAGGCGCCCATTGGTCGGAGTCCCTCAAGGCTTTAGAGCAAGGCTTTAGAGGCATAGAATGGCATCAAGCGCATCATTTGAAGTGGTGCGAAGAGCTCCGCTGATTCAAAGGGCAGCTGTTCGTTGAACTTTGTCGAGTTTCTGGTGATCGTCCTTTTTGATAAGGCCGGCCACCACACTGTAACTCCATAAAGTGTTATTGGTCTTAATATAGCTAGATATATCCATTGGACTATACTTGGGTTCATGCCCCATTTCAAGCCAATAGCTTTTTTGCAAGTGTAGAGGGCTATCGTGGCCTTCTTCACTCTGTCTTTGATGTTCAGGTTCCAATTTAGCTTCTTGTCAATTACCAACCCTAGGTAACTGGCCCTGTCGCTAAAGGAGAATCTGCATCCATTTAATATGGGGGGGGCTTAGAGACGGAATCTTGTATTTACTTGTAAATAGCACAAGTTGTCTTTGAGGGATTAACTCCAAGACCTCGCGATTCTGTCCATCTTGACAGTCTCGCGAGCTTTGCGGTGATTAAGTCGCAGAGTGTTTGAGGGTATTTTCCTGAGAAGATAATTGCCACGTCGTCCGCGTATGCCGTTTCCGTGGATTTTCCTTTCCGGTAGGCATGCTGTGCTCCTGACAACAATTGAGAACTTATAGTTGTTCTCAATTGTAGTCCGACCAGTCTCTAAAAGTTTTGAGAAGGAAGGATGATAGACTGATTGGTCTAAAGTCCTTTGGTGTTGAGTGCGAGGCTTTACCTGCTTTAGGGATGAAGACTATTTTTGCCTTAAGCCAAGCGTGTGGTATTCTCCCTACTACCAGTATCTTCTTAAAAATACATTGCAGACAGTTGATGGCCGTGTCTCCGACTTGTTGTAATTCGGCCGGAATGATCTGGTCCGGACCAGGGGATTTGAACGGATGGAAACTGTTTATTGCCCAGCTTATGTTCCGTTTTGAGAAGATATGCTCCATTGAGGCGATCAAACCCTCACTAGGGAAGTGAGTGGGACCCTGGAAAATGAGTGTCGAGTAGAATGTGTAGGGACTCCTCACTGGAGTTAGTCCACGTACCATCACTTCTCTTTAGGTATCCCACCAAGGGGGCCGTTTTGGAGAGGATCTTGAGCAGTCTTGCAGCTTCCGACGTTACCTCGATTTCAGAATATTCAGAACGATTTCCATTTCTGTGACATATTTTTCCCAGTTGGCTTTCTTAGAGTTAACAAAGACTGTGGGTTTTGGGCTCTCGATAGATAGTGTAGTCTCGATGTACCTGTGGTCCGAAAAGGAATGGTCCCGCAGAACTTTCCAGTTCTTTACTATGTCTGACAGTTTGTGAGACACTAATGTTAGGTCAACCTTGTATATGCTTAATTATAAAGGATCATTGCCCCGATTGCAGATAAGGAGATTAGAGTTTAGGATGAAGCTGAATAGTGACTCACCCCACAGTGGTCGGACTTGTATGGAGACATGCGATAAAAATAGTTATACGTGTCATACAGATCCATAATTTACACTGTAAGCTAATAACATTATTATAAAAGTATTATGAAAAAATTGGGCATGGCTTTACGACCATAAGCTCACAACACCAATTTATAAATTTAAATATTAAATAAAAATTAAAAAAATTCGAATATTTTTTTTTAATCTAAGTTAACAAACAATTTATAAACAAAAATAAAAAAATGAATCAAAATTATAAAGAACACATATCAATATATTTTAAAGAAAAATAAAATTATTATTGTTATTTAGTCTTCCAAAATTGTGAGAACAGACTTTTCAAATTCTTTTTTTTTATAAGGCAATTTTCTCATTCCACTTATGAGAGGGTCTGAGCTTAATAAAAATCTGTTTAAGAGGTCTGTGTTTGTGGCGGATCGTGAGATTTTTCGAGTATGGTGATATCTGTATTTTTAAATATCTTTAGTTTTAGCCTATGCAGTTTTGCCACATTTTTTATATTTTTTTGCAAACAGCATGTGTACAAGCTAATAGTTCCTCTTGGTCTGGAACATATCCTTTGCTTTCCAACTCCAGCTGTATTGACTCAACAACTAGTCGAGCTTTTTCAGCATTAGTGCCATATTGAGAGCACCACGCTTGGAAAAAAAACTTATGCGGAATAGTGCATTGAAAAGAAAGGCCTGTACCAATTTAAATTAACCAAAAGTAACGTTAATTAAAAAGAAAAATACAAATATGACATTTAAAACACAAAAAAACAATAAAAAACACATAAAAGAGCACTTACCACGAAAACACACAAAAACAAACACAAATACATATACATAAATAATATATTTAGGAAATATTTTGGTTTATATAGGAAAAGGAAGACACTCACAAAAGACCTTTTGGTTATTTGAGAAGTTTGGGACGACACAAAACAATTTACAAACAGTTGGATAGTTTAAATTAAACGATTTCCATTTTATTTCAAAGTTATAGGCTTTTATTTAAATACGCTGTTAATGTGTAAAGATAGGGCTTACTCTCTGCAAAATTCGAACGCACTGAATTGAAAAGCACGTGGTTTAACTTTAAGGAATTTTTTCGTATATAACGAATGGTCACTCTAAAAAATACGTTGGATTCAAATAGCCAATTTATTTATGAAATGAACGACATTATTCAAATTGTAAAATTTTGATTTTGGTTTTTTGATTTTTGTCGTATGGGAGCGACTCTGTGCACCCCTTACATTTGTATCCGAACTCCCCCATTGTGTGTGGTGGGCGTTGGCGTCGCAGCCTATTACAAGGCCTATATCCGACCTATCTCTGGTGAGCTTGCGAACTAGGTCACCGGGAGGATCGCTTTCCTCATGAGCCATGTAAGACGACATCAGCCATATGTGAGAACCTTTTAGCTGAAGACTTGCCGCCGTGTTGTCACCATTGCTAAAGTTGTGGAACAGAAAGATATTTAAGTGCTTCCTTGCAAGAATGCAGGTACAATAAGCTTGTGCTCCTTCATCGCTAATCCACAGACCTTGTCTCCTACTACCCAAGGCTCTTGGATCAGGACTACATCGGCTCCGCTCGCTTCCAAGCGGAGTATAAGAGCAGCGGATGCTGCTTTACAGTGGTGGAGATTTATCTGTAGGAGTCTTAGAGACATGGACAGAGTTCTCCACTACTGTGTTGTCGGCGTCCGAGTCGTCCTCGATCGTGTCCTCGTGACACATCGCCTCGAACTCCAGCATTAGAGCCGTGTCGGAGGAGTAGCCGTCATGGGCAGTCTCTGAAATATCATCGGGTGCTTCGATCTCCGAGGCAACATCCTGCTCGACTGGGTTGTCGACAGGACGTGCCTCGGCCGCTGCATCCGACTTGTAAACTTTTATGCTCACCGCACTGAAGCCAAAGTTGAGCTCGCCGTTTTTAGCCGACGATCTTCGCCCCTGCGTAGACCTCTCTGACTTGCGCTACCGCTGCTTTCTACAGCTGGACGGAGCGCTCGTCTTCGCAGGTTATGATCTTAATGCAGCCCTGGTATCACCCCATGTCTTTAAAAACTGGGGGAGGGCAGGGTTGATTATCCAGTAGCTCGATGCAGCGGTCGGCCAGTGCCGCTTCCACCCAATTCCACTGGTTCCTAGGAATCTTTGAGTCCACGCTGCCTTTATCCAGGACGCCGATCAGCGTCCTCTCCTTGGCGATTTGCGCGAACGACACGTTCGGCAGCACTCTGGAGCGCTTCAGGGCTGTCGCTTGCGGGGCTGTCGTCTTCGCCGGGGTAACCCTCTTTGGTGCCTCTTTGCCGAAGTTGGGCAGCACCTTTGATGCCCATTCGACCTTTTTCCGCCACTGGTCCGTCGGGCTGGACATCGTGCTCGCATTTTGCCGACGGAGTATGTTGCCAGCACTCCTCCTCTCGGCATACGTGAAAGCTTTGGCTTGGGCGCTAGTCGATGGCAACTCGCTCCCCGCAGCCTTACCAGCAGGCAGAACAGCCGCAGGGTTGCAGAGCCACTCTACCAAGGTATCAGCTTTATTCGGCGATTTACCACCCACCCCAGAACTGGGATGGGACCCCTACAGCTTCGCTGCGCTGGTTTTACCAGCTGTATCGCGGGTCAGGCCAGGCCTTTGGGCCGATGCCTTTCCCTGTATGGGATTGCTCCCAGTTGGCAGTTGGGAAGCGCCAGACTCGCTTTTGTTTGTGTTTTTAGTTTGTTTGTTTGCCATATTTGATTCCACGATTTGCAAAGAAAGGGCGGTCCGTCCGGGCAGAGCCCGGATAAGGCATCATTAGAACAGAGGGCTGCCAAATCCCATCACTTCGGGCGTACCACTGGGCAGCCATTTAGGCCCTTTACTCTTTACACTCTTTATAAATGACCTACCTTCTGTATTAACATACTCTCGAGTACTTATGTGTGCGGATGATGTTAAGCTCTGTGTCTAGTATAAGGACATTTCTTTTCAATCCAGGTTGCAATCCCATCTCGATCGATTTCAGTCTTGGTGCTGTGCAAATTTATTAAGCCTTAATGCTTCAAAATGTAAAGTAATGACTTTTCATCGCTCCAGCGCCTTTCTGGTTCCTTACACCCTTTGTGGTGGCTCTCTTGAGAGAATTACCCGGGTTGATGATCTTGGTGTTCTATTAGATCCCAAGTTAAAGTTTTCAGAACACATTTCTACCATGGTGAATAAGGCCATTGGCGTGCTTGGGTTTATAAAGAGGTGGTCAAAGGAATTTGACGACCCCTATATAACAAGGACTCTCTACACCTCTCTGGTTCGTCCGATTTTAGAATACGGCTCTTGTGTATGGTGCCCTCAGTGCAACGTACATCAGGACCGTATAGAATCAGTTCAGGAAAACATATTACTTTTTGCTCTTCGCGGCCTCAACTGGGATGCAGGTGTGAGACTGCTGTCTTACTCTAATAGATTGCTCTTAATAAACCTTCCAACCTTAGCTAATCGTAGGAAAAAGCTTGGCGTGATTTTTGTGCACAACTTGATCAAGGGTGACGTAGATGGCCCTGACCTGTTCAGCCGCATAAGCTTCACGATTCCTATTAGAAGCACTAGGAACTATACACCCTTGTTTCTTCCGCTTTGTAGATCGAATTACTCCTTGCATGAACCGTTTAGGGTCCTATGCTTGGGTTATAGTGCCCTCTACCATATTATATCTACTACTAATTCCCTTCCTAGTCTTAAATTACTGGTACTCTCATATCTTTCTCGTAATTAGAAATTGCTTAGTTTTTTAGTAAGATTAGTTCTACGTTTCCTCGAACACTAGTCTAACACCTATCTTACATGCATGTCCGCGATCGTTTCGCTTAACTAGTCATGCGCTATGCGCCAGCGCCTCTCAGTCAGTTGGGCGGGAGGTGGGCTGCTTTTTTGCCTGGGATCCGCGCGCAACTGCCATCGGCTGGTGTCGCTTTGGCCACTTGATGGTGCACTCATTGCATATGGACTAGCACCTTGAATGAACTTTTCCCAGAGGTTCGGTTGTAGTGTGGAAAGATAGACCCAAGATAGACCTGAAAAATCTAATATTTTTTAGATTTCAAACTATTTAAACAACTAATGAAATTAAATAAGGACGCGGTTTTTTCTTCGATTATAGGGTTTTTATTATCAAACGATGCAGTGGCTTTGGGCGTACTTCGACAAGTGAAATGCCGTCCCATTCCACTCTTTGCGCGACCCACCGTCGGCCGCCCGCAACCCAATTCACCGTCGGCAATCGTGCAGATCGGCTTGCGGGTCACCCGAAGATGGAGCGACTCTTTGGGCGTCCGATCCTCTCTTAAACTACTCCAACAAGACCCATATCTCGCCCGTAGTATAAGCTGAGCTTACCGTAGCTTGAAATATGTTCCCTACAATAATATAAAATAACGGGCTCGTTCCAATACGAAGTAATAAGTAAAATAATGATTATGTTTATATATAAATGAGAGGCCCCGAGTATGAGTCAAAATTTAATACGGATGGAAGGTTAGCAATGAAGATGGTAAAAAGTAAGTGGCCTTGATGACTGACCTTTAGTAATACAGAAATAAGTGGTGAAGACAGGGATCTTATGAACTCTTTAGACCTCGAACATAGGTAGCTAAAATCTTAGAGGGCTTTGCGAAACCCCTAAATGGCCAAATTTTTGTGATAGGAGAAATTAGTTTACACAGTCTAATGCATTACTAAAATCGATGTAAATAACATCTGTCTAGATTAGTAGATTATAGATAGATATATCTAGATAGTAGATTAGTAGATTAGTTTGCAAGCCTTTAATGATAACGAAGGTTAACTCCAATAAATTTGGGATAGTTGATCGCACAAATCGACAAAATTGAACCTTTTTCCCGCTGTGGCCAAAAATGACTTTAAATCTTTTTTTCCTAGATTTTGTTTTTTTTAACGAATTTTTTAATCATTGGGCACAATCATTGGGCTATTTGATATTCGCATATGGTGCCTGAGTCGTTGACCTATTACAAAATCTCGCAACAACAAATTTCTCTTCGCGGTAAAGTGGACGCTCTCAGTGAGGGATTTCTGCTCCCCGCCTAACTAACACCCGCATCGAGACGAAATCTCCATCGCCCATCTCGAAATTGTGATTTTCCTCAGTAGCGGAAAAGATAAACAGAGCAGTTGCATTGTGGGCTCAATTATATACCGTCGTCGGTCGGTCGCACCATGCTAGAGATGCAGCAAATTCGGTGAAAATTAGAAGAGAAAAAAACATGAAAATCGTCGTTCGATTATTGCTAGGCCACTGGAAACAGATCCAGGTCGGCTAGTGGTGTACCGAGGAACACCCAGTTGCGGACTCCGAACCCACAGTCACTCCGTAAATTCTAATTATTAGTTCGTCGGTCGTTCTAAGTGCTGTTAATTAAACTATTTCTATAATTTCTTATACTCTTAGTGTGTCCCAAAAGATGTGTTCTTTTTTTATTTTGCGCTAAAGATTTCGGTTATCTTAAAGCACAAGGGAGAGCGTGAGTTTTTTTATTTAAATCAGTTTTGGCAGGCACCACGTAACAGCCCTATGGAGGCGCTTTCATCAGTGATTTACCAAAGTTTGACATTAAAAGTTGTAAGTTGTTAAAATAAATATACACATAATTTAATTGTTTTGTAATTATTGCCAATTGGTTGCATATTTTGCGAAAGAAAAGCTAAGTTAATTGATAATCACTTCTCTTAAGAGAGGCGGCTCTCTCTCCATCATGCCCAGCCTTCTCTCATGAATTCATAAGCGTCTAAGAACTGCATTGCGATGCAGCTGTGCCATTTTATTCTCTTAAAATCGATCAAGCGTTTGATTTACCGAAATCTTGCAGCTACATTACCGCAATAATCTCTATGAACAAGTTCTACTTTCTTGCTTTCGTTTGCTGTATCCCACTTATATTATTAGGATTCAAATTCGCATACTCTATTTGCATAAGCATCATATAAACATAGATTTACTTTATTTATTTTATTTTGTTTAGCTATTAAGTACTAGTACGTATATTATTTGTTCTTCATACCATATATTTTTCCAGTGAATTTTGTTAGTTTTTATGACTTGTTTTAGTGAATAATATGAATACAGAAATCTACATGATTTTGTGCTAGAATTATCATATTCGGGGACCATGCTGGGAAAAGGGGCAAAATCAGAGTATTTAGGAAACGGGGAGAGCTGTCTTCAAAGGATCACCAGGGGCGCGGGAAGAGGCGATCATTGTAGGATGGGCAGATGTGGTGACAACAACACCGTGCTCCGTTTTAGTAGTTACGTGAAATTTTTCCAGGTGTTATATTTTCATGTATGTATACGATATGTCTCTGCACGTAAATATGAAATGAAAGTAATGAAAGTTAATTGTAAGCGATGATTGTAATTGTAATTAATTGTAAAGCCGTGTCCCGTCCGTTTGTTAGGAGTATCCAATATGCTACACTATTGTAAGTCGATGATAAACATACAAAATAAATATTATTTTCCCTCCCTGGAAAAATACCAAATTTTAAAAATAAAATAAAAACCCTTGAACAACAAATGCTTTTAATGTTTTTGAAGCAGTCTATTTTTCAGAAAATGTTGCATAGTATTATCATTTTGACAAAATTATTTATTTATCATAACTAATTTAATTTAAACATTCCACTCTTATACGAGTATATCTGCAAATTATTTAATATGCATGTCGAGGAAGAATTATAGAGCTCCGATGTTGGATCAATGATGGACTCATCCTCATCAGAATCATGACCCTCGACTGGTGCCAGTCTGTGTCTTCTGTGTCTTCTTCTCGTGCTGATTTGCGCTATCCCCTTTTTCGTCGCATCACACACATACATTAGAGACTCCACGACGTCAGACAGAGATCACGCAGCTCACAAATGTAGGAAGGAAAGAAACAAACCGTACCGTGGGAAAAATAACGACAACTATAGACTCATCACTTATAATTTTGATTTTTTTTTTATTTAATAATAAAACTGCGATATACATATAAAATATATGGAAAAAACATTTGTAGGTTTATAAAGAGAACAAATTTATTATATATTTCAGTTAAGTGGTACGTCATAAGAAGAATGTTCATTAGGCGACTCAACTGCTTTCGAAGTACCCACGGAACTACTTTTATTAAATGATCTGATATCTACAAAACTACTGCTATTTGGCAGTTCATTCTTGTACTGATTTTTAAAAGATAATTTCGGCGTAATTTCTGATAGAATTTTAGCACTATTATTCTCAATATAATTGTTATAAGAGTAAATACTCGTATTCTTTTGTACTAACAGACCAAAAAGTGTTCCGTTCAATACTTCTTTATTCAAATATTGAATGTGATCTTGCTGATTACGGGTTTGCGACAAAATTGAATTTTTATCTAGATTGAAAACATTGTTGATTAACTGACTTCCATTATATAAAGGCGGTACCGATTGAGATGAAGGAATTACGTTCGAATTTGAGTGATCTTTGGGGAAAAATGTGTAATGCTCTTGTATATGAAATTGTGGTTTCATATTTCGTAGTAGCATTGAAATGACATTGTTGAGTTCGTACGATTGGTCGACAGAGACAAAACCATTTGGCTTTGTGGAATGGCTTTTAAATGGTGGAATATAGCTCCCAAATGTATTACTTCTCTTTGGTAGTAAATCTGACATTCCGTGATTATACTGATAGTGTCGATTGTCTGTATTGATTTCTTGATGTCTTTTATCGGGAATGGCGTGTACGAATTCATTTTTAATATCAATGGCCATTGTCTCATGATTATGATCGGCACATATATTACTTTTGCGGTTTACAATTCTCTCCATTGGTTGTGCTGGAAAATGTGAATAGGACTCTGGATATTTTTCTGCAGGACTGTTAGCAGGAAAAAAATTATTATTTAACACATCTCCTTGTATTGTTCCAATAATAATAGTATAACCAGTAATTAACACTCCTATTCCTAACATTTTAAATAATGTAAAATATGTGTTTTGTTTGTTAGACGCAACAACTGACTTTTTTATTTGTGCTGAACATTTATATCTTTCTTCAACATTTTATAAAAAGCTTAAACACTATTTCTCATGATATCATCAGTACTAGACTTCTTGTAAATCGGAAAAATGCAACTGAGGATATTAATTTCTGAGCGCCGAATTTGATATACCCTCAAAACTTAGCGGTCAAAGAAGTCCCTATATTTTAAACAGACCTTTAAGCTAATTAGGTGTAATTACATGTGTCCAAAATTTTAGTTAGTTGCATAAAATCACACTGTACAAATCTGGAAACCTAGATGGCTAATCTTTAGTAAAAACTGCTTTTTCTGAGTAATAATTGCTTAAAATTATCGCCACAGTGAGCCGTTTTTGATAAAGTCTTTGTAAGTTTTTTTAAAGTAATTTCGTTGAGTTAATTTCCAACAAGCTCAAGGCCTCAGTAGCCAGAGCTGTGAGTCCTACTAGTTTTTAAGTTTACTTAAGAACTCTGTAAATAATAAATAAATAAATACAAATAATTTCCATCATCACTAGATCTGCTAAAAAGAAAAAATTACAAACGTGTTCCCAATTTCACAGGACAACCTATAAGGGTATACATATTAGAAAGCTGAACAAAAGTATTATTGGATATCTTGATGTTGGTAAACGGATTAAAAACAAAAACCTGAATTATATTTTTTATACAAAATTAATTAGACTTTTGACAACAGGTTAGGGTGTACACATTAACAAATGAAGTATGAGTAATAGTAAGCAAGGTCTGAACAATGTGAGGCAGTGCGACGCCGGGTAGCATATGTGTGATAAAAAGATGATGGTTACATTTGAACAATTGAGAATATTTCGACAAGCTCATAAGGCGAAATCGGCACGCATATTTTCACGTTTTGGGGTTACACTTTAAGGGATTACAATATAAATAGATAACAAATTATTCAAATAGAACGAAGATATGGCGCGATCTGTGACGCAGTCAAACGTCGCACAGTGAGGCCTTTGCTCTTTTTACATTGCAAAAACCATAACTTCTAAACTAACGAATTCATTTAAAAAATGTAAAAAGAAATTAACAGAAAACTTCTCAAGCTTTAAATTGTTTGTCAAGAGCGCTACGTATCTGTGGTGTTTTAATATTCAAGGTCAAAGTTAAAAAATATTTTCAATCATTTGTACCTGTAAAATTGAAATTAAAAACGTTTGTTTTTAATCAGACCTAAACATTTTTTATAATATCAATGACTATATGGGCTGGCGAAAATCCTCTAGCTGAACCCTCCACGAGGGTGCCGGCTGGGCAATGGGCACTGCATTATCCCGGACAAGGGTAATGCATTGTCGCTTGCTCCGTCCGAGGCAATGCAGTGTCTAGCTAAGGCAATGGCCCAGCGTCTTCTCGACCTCGAGTCGGGGGAGCGGGGTCAGGGCCATGGCTAGAGGTGCCTGGCGGCCAGGCATAAAACGCTAGGGGGTGGTCCCCCCGAAAAATATCAACCTTATGGACCTACGGGCCAACAATGGAAGGGAGCAAAGAAGAAGCACGGACTGGGATGTCAGTCCAAACGTCGGTGGAATGCGTGACTGCTAGCACTGCCGGGCAAGGGGAGGAGAAATCCTCTCTGCGTGTCGCCAGTGGCCACACCTCGGGCGTGACGGGAGCAGGTCACGTCAGTTGCAACACTACTGCCACAACCCCCCGCTGTAGGATGAGCCGCGCAGGTGCCGTCGTCGAGGCAGACTCGGACCTGGAGAGCGTGCTGTCCATCAGCAAAACAGAGGAGGACAGCCTTCTTCGCTCGCCTGAACCAGGTACCAGCTCCCTGCGCAGGGAAGGGCCGAAGCGTTCAAGGGAGGGGATGAAGGCCAAAGCCCAATACAAGGCGGCCCTCAAGATAGTAGGCAGGCTCCAAGGCAAGGCGGATATCTCCCAGGAGGAGAAATCCAAGCTACCTTGGGCCGAGCTGAAGGTAGAGGAGGGCCGTAAGTACTACGCGCAGGTGCCACAGATGAAGGCATCGACGAGCAAGCACGCTAACAAGGTGGAAAAGTTGCTGGCTAACAAAAGGCAGCGCTCGACCGACAGTGCCGTCACTCCGGCGAGCAAGCGGCAGCGTGGACCCAAGAGAGCGGAACCTCCACCTAAACCGGCAAAGCAAGGGTCAGGCGAGAAAATCAGCGATGTGTCCAAGAGACACCTGATTGTAGCACTCATCGACAGACGTGATGAGAATGGGAAGATAACAGCGGCGCAGTGGAAAATGGTCCACGCGCGGCTGGTAGAATCCCTGTTTACAAGGATGGATGAGAACCCAACAGCTCCCATGCCCACCTTCGATGGTTCTGGTTGGCTGAATGGGGTCAAAATCCTGAAATGTAAGTACGACCCGACGCTGAAGTGGCTGACGCAAACGGTCTGCCAACTGGAAGCGATGTGGGAGGGGGCCAAGCTGGAGGTGGTGGACAGGGAGCTAATCCCGTCCATACCAAAGGCGAAGGTGCTCTTCCCCATCGCAATCCAAGGGGACCGCGCGCTGAAGCTCCTTCAGCGACAAAACCCCGAGATACCGACCGCTGACTGGAAGGTATTGCATGCTGGTAGCCCATTACCCAACGAGGGGGGCCAGCATGTGATCCTCCAGATCAACAAAGCAGCAGAGGATCAACTTTACCCCAAATACGGGAAAATGGCGTGGGGTATGGGGACCGTGTACCTGCGCCTCAAAAAGCGTCAGCCCAGCGACAAGGACGCACACACCCTGCAGGCAGGCGAAGTGGAGAAGGACCTCGGTCTGGATACCATCGTAGAGGCCGCCAGGGTATGGCGTTGGACGACACGCTCGAAGAAGAGGACGGTGACCTGACCGTAGTAGTCAACCCGTCGTATGCAGGGGAGCCAGCTGCTCATGAAACTGAGTGTGCTGCAGCTCAACTTGCATAAGAGCAAGACAGCATCAGCGGAGCTCCACACTGCCATGGAGCAAGGGCCCGCTGACATAGCTTTGGTCCAGGAGCCCTGGATTGCATCAGGCAATTCGGTGGCCGGGCTAAACCTCTCAAATTACAACACACTCTACTCAACACCGGTAAGCAGGAATAGAACTGCCGTACTAGTACGGAAAGGAATCTACGCTTACCTTATGTCTCATTACAGTACAGACGACCTGACAGTAGTTATGCTGGAAAGTGAGGAGAAGCGCCTTCTGGTAGCCTCCTGCTACATGGCGCACGACAGGTCCGCAGCGCCAGAAGAACTAAGGAGTCTGTTGGAAGAAGCCGACTCCAAAGACTACCAACTGATCGTTGGCACAGATGCTAATGCCCACCATAGTGAGTGGGGAAGCCCTGATATTAACGACCGAGGTGAGTCACTCCTAGACTTTATACTAACAAATAACATAGATGTAGCAATACACCTACGTGGGTCCCACCTCGTTAAACGTGCTAGATCTAACTCTCGCAACGGGAAAGAGTACCAACATATTGTAAGGTAGTGATCTGAGGCTGGGGTACATATCTCAGTCTGTCCAGGGTCACTTACAGTTTATTTATAAGTTGCTGGGACTATTGAGATTGGAGGGCGTGTTATTTCATAGGGGGGCTACCGAGTCACCGCCAACGGCGTGACCTTCGAGATATAACTTAGGGACGAGGGGAAGGACGTGGTCCCCGCGAGGCCCAGCGATCCCGGCGGCGCACCAGATCCCAGTCTCGGCAGGGTAAATCCCCTGTTGCCAAAAACTGGAGCGAAATGCATACGCCGGGGGACGGCAGGGGAGCGTGACCCCGCCAGTAAGGCAGACTGCATCGGGCGGGAGAAAGGAAGGGCGTAGACCGAAACCGACTCCAGCAGGGTAAATCCCCTGTTGCCAGAGAAGGAAGCAGGTCACGCACTGGGAGGAGGAGAGGGAGGAAGACGTATCACTCCCGATATCGGCAGGGTAAAACCCCTGTTGCCGGGATCAAAGAAGCACGCCAGAACAAAAGGGGGGAGGGAAGGGAAATAGGTGCTGCAGCCGGGACGTCGACCACACGAGCGACGAGCAAAAAGAGAGGTTTGTTTAGGAATATATGTATATGCATAAGAGGGTTTTATTGGTTCAGCCTAACTACTCCCACCGCACACCTACTCTAAGCCCTTTTCCCGTCTTGGCCATCAGCCAGCTCACCCGCGTGTGTAACGTCGATGTCCCATGATCTCTCTAGTCTCCTTGGCTTCCTGGGTCTGCGTCGTAGTCTGCGTTGTCGGCTGTGATTTTACTTGGGCGTCCCTCGGCGTAGTCTGCGTTACACTTTTGTTTTCACACTCGCGTTTTCCTAGCAACCGCACGCCACGGCCTCTCGATTTCTACTCTTTCTAGGTTTTTCCATTGAGCGCGTCGATCCCAGGCCTGGGCCCATTGCCGTTCTTTTCGGGTCAACGGGACTTTTCCGAAAGAGAGAGATTTCGCTGCACCGGCTTTCGCGGATCTCTTTCGCCTACACGGCTGGCCGAGCGCCCCTTGTGGTAGTGGCCGCTCTCTCCCTCTCTTTCTCTCTCTCTCTTTTCGCGCACTCCGTTTTTCAGAGTGTGTTCTTCGCTTTGGCTTGGCTGCTGCTGGTTTTTCGGGTGTGGGTGAGCTGGGCATCTGGCGGTTATTCTACTAATAAATCTAGCTTATTTATATATTTATGACTGACTTTATTATACTCTATTTATAAGGCCATACACGTATAAGCATGTGAGGTCCCAGTATGGGTCCTCACACCCCCTCCTTACTTCGGGGGGCCCGTGAACGAATGGTCACTTTGTTCGTTTTGCTGATGTGGACCTGGAAAAAGGCACCATCAGTGTCCACTAGGAATCGAACTTCCTTACGTCTTGGGTTATCCAACTGCGCTAGGAGCCTCGATTTCAGGGTCGCCGGGATCCTGCCGCTGGGCGTGCGCACTCTCCAGGCCTCTTCTCCGGTCACCCATTCAATGCCGGGCGTGGGGGTGGTAGTCTCAGATGTCTCGGGACTAGCGGCGCCGGAATGTAGGACTGCGTCAAGGACGCCGACGCCCGGGAGTTCAGAGTACTCGTAGGTGGCGTCGAGACCGTCTATTAGCCCGAGGAGGTGAGGCACGTCAAGAACCCCGAAGAGGGTCGGGAGCGGAGGCTCTTCCCAACGGAGCACCTCCCGCTTGAACTCGGACGGTTCCGATTTTGTGTGGTCCACTAGTATGTCCAAGCACGGTAGGCTTGTGGGCATGGAGGGGATAGCTCCTGCTACTTCGGCGTAGATTCGGTCGATGGTTTCTGCAGCGCGGACGTGGCTGGGGCCTAGGAGGTCGATGACGTCGGCTGCGTCGACGTAGCCTAGGTCAGCGGGAATGTCGGTGGCGTTTGGTGCGCCAAGGTGTCCTGGGCCCTGGGCGTTGATGTCGCCCGCCGCGTGGACACAACATGGGCCGGTGTGAGTGTAGTTGTGGTCTGGTGCGCTGATGCGACATGGGCCAGCGTGAATGTCGTTGACGTCTAGCGCGCTGATGCCGCCGGGGTCAGCGTGAGCGTCGATGGCGTCTGGTGCGCTGATGCGACATGGGTCAGCGTTAGCGTTGATGGCGTCTGGTGCGCTGATGCGACATGGGTCAGCGTGAGCGTTGATGGCGTCTGGTGCGCTGATGCGACATGGGTCAGCGTGAGCGTTGATGGCGTCTGGTGCGTTGATGCCGCCTGGATCAGCGTGAGCGTCGATGGCGTCTGGTGCGCTGATGTAGGTCCAGTTCGTGATTTCTCCGCATAGATTTTCCCAGCTGAGTACCTCGGGGTTGATGCGGTAGAATTGTGGAGTGGGGCGAAGGAACAGTTCCTCGATGATCTCCCAGTCGATG
Organism: Drosophila affinis; assembly: GCA_037356375.1. Taxonomy (NCBI): domain Eukaryota; kingdom Metazoa; phylum Arthropoda; class Insecta; order Diptera; family Drosophilidae; genus Drosophila; species Drosophila affinis. Next base: position 24,680,175 of record JAZHFB010000003.1, read on the forward strand.
TCGGGTTCGGACTTGTCTTTGGACGTGCCGCTTCGTCGGCAGGGATCCTTCGCGTTCGCTGAGCTGTGGATTATAATAAGCTTATTGACTATAACTATGATTTACCCTGATACCCTACAAGTGCGGCGGAACTGTTATAAGCTTAAGGTGGATTTACAAAGGGGTTCGTATCGATATCCTAAATGTATCCTAAGGGGGCGGATGGCCGGTCCGGTCCGTGACGTTAGAGAGTGTTTGTGTCCACCTTGAGTGTTACCCCGAGGGGCGCGGGGACGTTGGGCAAGCGCGCCTACCAGCAAGTGGCCCCCGCAAACTCGTGGGTTCCACGTCGTCACTCCTGGTGGTCCACTGGCGCGTCTTTTGGTCTCTGGGGCGATCGTTTACGTAAGGTCAGCCGGGTGGAGAACAGCTACGCACGCCTCGTTTGGTGCGCTGTTCCTCAGTGGTTCCTGGGCCTCTGCGTTGGACTAGAGTTGGCGTATCCAGGAGAAACTGCCGCGCACGCCTCGTTCGGTGCGCCGTTCCTCGCTGGTTCCTGGGCCTCTGCGTAGGACTAAAGTTGGCGTATCCAGGAGAAACTGCCGCGCACGCCTCGTTCGGTGCGCCGTTCCTCGCTGGTTCCTGGGCCTCTGCGTAGGACTAAAGTTGGCGTATCCAGGAGAAACTGCCGCGCACGCCTCGTTCGGTGCGCCGTTCCTCGCTGGTTCCTTCTTATTGGCCGGGGTCGTCGGCGTCCAAAGGGTCCGGTGTGGTTGTCGCTAGGTGATGCGTAGGGTCCCGCGTAGTCGTAGGTGCCGCCCCTGTGGTCGTCGTCCCATAGTCTTGTACTGGGCTCCCGCGTTCCGGTGTATGGGCATTACTAGGGGCCGCCAGCGGAGAATCATCGTCGGGGTTGTCCTCCAGTTGATTGGCTCAGTCCATCAAGACACTCCGGCTGGATGGAGTGATCGAGTTGGAACGAGTCGTCTCCTTCGCTTCCTTCGTCACCGTCGATGGCTTGATGAAATGCTTTCAGGTCCTTTAAGCTGGCCGAGCGGCGTTTACGTCCCTTTAGCACCTGCAATTGAACAAGGTTTGGAGAAAGAAACTGGGTTACCCGGTAGGGCCCCTCGAATTTCGAGGCCAATTTGGAGGCAAAGCCTTCCGATGCTTTGGACAGTACGTGGCGTCGTAGTAGTACTAGGGATCCGATAGCTGGTTTCCATTCTCGGCGGCGGAGATTGTAGTGGCGCTTTTGCTCCTCGGATGCTCTGTCGCCGTTAGCCTTTACTGTCTGGAACACCTCTCTCATCCTTTGGGCTTTGGTCTCCGGGTCAACGATACAAGACCCTGTTCCTGGAGTAACCTCGTCATACAGCGTGCCCGGAAGCCTCGGTTCGCGGCCTTGGATTAGAAACGCAGGACTAAATCTGGTGGAATCAGATACGCTGGAGTTAATCGCGAGTGTAATCTCTGGTAAGAGCTCGTCCCAAGTATTCTGTCTGCCATCAATGTATTGGGCTATCATTGTTTTAACAGTATGATTGGCGCGTTCGGTGGGGTTTTGTTGGGGGGTGTACGGGGCAGTGTGTTGAAGCTCCATCCCCAGTTTCTTACAGAACGCCTTGAACGACCGACTAACGAACTGCGGCCCGTTGTCGCAAACTAAGGTACGAGGTGTCCCGAAGCGGCTGAGGATTCTCTCTCGGAACGATCTCTCCAGATGCGGTGTCGTTGCCTTACGTAGAGGCACAAGCTCTACCCACTTGCTGAATACGTCGAAGAAAACGAGAAGTACGGTGTTTCCATGTTTGGAGCGGGGTAACGGCCCAACAAAGTCGGCGCATAGCACGGCAAAGGGCTCATCTACCTGCCTGGTGAACATTTGCCCTGCTGGTTTGAACTGGCTTACTTTGTACTTCTGGCACACCGGGCATTTGCGAACGTATCTGGCGACTTCCCTAAATTGGCCGGGCCAGTAATACTTCTGGGCGACCCTTGTGCTTGTCTTCCTAATCCCCAAGTGTCCTGCTGTGGGGTGATCGTGGCACTTTTCTAAGACCCGTCACCGGTGTTCAGTCGCCACGCAGAGTTTCCATGGGGTAGATTCCTCCTCTTCAGGCACGGTGCCCAGGCGCCGATACAGTTGTCCACCCTCTCTTCGGTAATCGTCATATTTACCCGGCTGCGTCTCGATTCTAGTCAACATTTTCCGGATCCATTTGCACTGCGGTCTTTCTTCTAGAGCTTGCTGTAGCAACTCCAACGGTTGGCGCGAAAGTGCATCTGCTACTACGTTCTGCTTCCCTCGACGGTAGTGGACGTCGAATTGGTACTGCTGCAGTTCCAGGGCCCAGCGCGCTATCCGTCCCGTGGGGTTGTCGATAGAGTTTATCCATTTGAGGGCGAGGTGGTCTGTAACCACCACGAACCAGTACCCTTCCAAATAGCATCGCAGTTTGCGGATGGCCCACACGATGGCCAAGCACTCCTTCTCGGTGACGGAGTAGTTTTCCTCGGCTTTGGACAAACGTCGACTCGCGTATGCTATCACTCGCTCTTCTCCCTTTATTTTTTGCGTAAGGACGGCTCCTAAGCCGTGTTCGCTAGCGTCGGTTTGCAATGTGAATTGTTCCTGAAAGTCGGGGCAGGCGAGGACCGGTGCTTCCGTTAAACTGGTCTTTAGCTCTTCAAAGGCTCGCGTCTGTTCGTCCGACCATTGCCACTGTTGGCCCTTTCTGAGTAGAGCGGTCATGGGTTCCGCTATCCGGGAAAAGTGGGGTACAAACCGTCGGTACCAAGAGGCGATACCCAGGCATCGACGAAGTTCTTTGACGCACGTAGGGGGTTTGAGATTGCGTACTGCAGCGACCTTGTCAGGATCTGTGTGTATCCCATCCCTGCTGACCACATGCCCTAGGTATTTCAGGCTGCTTTGGAAGAAACTACATTTTTCCCTATTGAGCCGGAGATTGGCTTTGCGTAGTCGGTGGAAAACCTCGCCTAGGTGCTGTACATGGTCCTCCAACGTGGTGCCGATGACGATTATGTCGTCGAGATAGGCGAATGCATGTGGTTCCATATCCGGGCCGATCACACTATCCAGCGCCCGTTGGAAGGTAGCGGAGGCAGAGTGAAGGCCAAAGGGCATCACCTTCCAGTGAAATAAACCACGGCCTGGCACGGTGAAGGCTGTGCATTCGCGGCTGTTTGGGGCCACTGGGATTTGCCAATAGCCACTTTTCAGGTCGAGGGTTGATATGTACTTGGCACCCCTCAACTTTTCCAATATGTGCTGAATCTTTGGAAGAGGATACGCATCGGGAACTGATCGCGCATTCAATTGTCGAAAGTCGATGCACATCCTGATATCCCCCGTTTTCTTACCAACAAGAACAATAGGGGCGCTATGGGGACTCTTTGAGGGTTCAATGTGTCCGTCTCTGAGCAATTCGTCGACCTGTTTATTAATGATAGCTTGCATGGCGGGATTTTTTGGATAGTAGCGCTGTTTTATTGGTTTGTCATCACGCATTAAGATAGAATGTTCCGCTATGTTGGATACCCCGGTGAGGCCGTCGAATTTCCGCAGTTCTTGTTGCAAAAAGTCGGCAACCCACGGCTCTATTGGTTCTCTGCTTTCGGATACGGGTATAGGGGCTGGGCAGTCAGGCAATTGGGGAATACTCACAGTGGCCACTGTTGTTCCTTGCGTCTGCTTACGTTCGCTGATCCCTGCCCACTGTGGTTCTCCATCGCCCGTCTCTAGTTGGAACCGCACTTGTCTCTCGGTCGACCGCTGGCTCTTGTGAATCCGGAAAGGGTTTCTCTGCATGGCGTTGATGTCGATGCTGGGAAGTACTGAAGTCCACCGAAGGGAGTATACTGTCTGGATCGGGGTCTCATGCGAATGCTGGGAATCCCTCGAAGGAGCCGCCAAGCAGGCCTCGTTTGGTGCGTCGTTCCTCGCAAGCTCATGCTGCCTGATAATCGCTTCGCTGCTATCCGTCTGTGTGTTATCCATCGTGAGTTGCTCCGGGCCCGGGGCGGCTGCCAGGTCTTGAGTCCCGTAGTCCTGGCCATGTCGGAATTCCAAGCGCAGCAGGGCTCCACCACACTGCAAAGTCGCGTTGATTCCACATAGAAAATCCATACCAAGGAGAACGTCGTCCAGTACATCCTTCATTATTAGCACCGGCATCTTCACTTGCTGCGTTCCTATTCGTATGTCCGCCATCAGCGCTTGAGTCAATTCCCTGAGGGAACCGTCCGCCAACCTGATCGTTGTCCGCACCTGTTTTATACTTTGTCCATCGTCCAGTTCCAGAGCTTTTCGTTCGCTAACGAAGCTTCGTGTGGCGCCGGTGTCAAGGGTTGCTAGCAGATCCTCTCCTTCCATCGTCACTTGTGCGCGAATCCGCCCTTTCTCTAGTCGTAGGGTTCCCTTTACTATCTCGGGGTAGGAACGGCGTTCTTCACACAGTCCCCTACCGAGTGAAGCGCCCGTCCGTTTCCCGACGAAGTCCTGCGACAACAATCGATGGTTCGTAATCCCCGACGACCGCAGTCCCAGCAATACAAGACGCGAGGTTGTTTGCACTCTCCGGAGAAGTGTCCGGGTCCTCCGCAATTCCGGCAGGCATGTTGTACGTCGATTGCAGTGTCCGCATCCTCAATGGTGTTTCCGTGTCGAGCATCTGGTGGCTGTGTGTCCAAGGGCCAGTCCCTTGAAGATGTTCTGTCCTGTCGAAGATCTTGTGTACGTGTGGTCGCATGACCCCCGAGTCCCTGTCGGCTAGCCGCAGGCCCTGAAGATTCCGAGGAATGTGCGTCTAAGACTGGGTATGGAAATCCTGTCAGCTCCGATGGCCCCTTACTACGCGTTACCTCGAAGTTTACGACTAGTTGTGTCAACTCCGCTAGGGTGTCAAAGTCCTTCCGTCTTGTGAATAACTGGTACTCCGGAAGCATATTCTCGTAAATACGCTCCAGCTCCTGGGCTTCGGTATACCCGGCGCGTTGCATCATTAGGCGTATGTCTACGAGGTAAGTTTTAAATGCCTCCTTGGGTCGTTGGAAATACGTTCGGATTTCGTCCTCGAGTCGTTGAAAGTACCGGGGGGGTAGAAAAAAATCTAAGAACTCTTTGCGGAAGATTTCCCATGGTTCTCCGTTGAGGCGGCTTGTTCGAAACCAGCACTCGGCTCGCCCGGTCAGCAGTACCAATATCCCTTGGGTCAAGTGTTCAACGTCTAACCTATAAGTGGCTGCGCTCTCTTCCACGTGTTCGAGGAAACTTAAAGGGTCGCCAACGCCGTTAAAGGTGATTCCCCATCGAACCATCTTCTCGGCTATCGCGGCGTTAAAATGCTCCTCGTTTCGTGTGAGTACCTTCGTTGCTCGTTCTGGATTCCTTGGGATACTCCTCTGCCCGGCGCTATTGTCGATACCTTGTAAAAGCTTTTCCGTTGGAGCAGGGGATCCTGATACTACGAGGTTACTGGGCAATGTACCATCAGACGTTGTTGGGGGACGTACTTGCAAACTAAGAGGCGTGAGCGTTGGGGGACAAGGGGACAGGGGTTTGGTCTCTGGATTCGCGGTGGTCCCGTACTGCGCCTCCAAGTCGTTGAGCCTCGAGCGCTCTGCAGCGGATAGATCGTCCTTGTTCGCGAAAGCCGCTAGCCGGCGTCTCAATTCTTCGACCGTCCCAGAACTGTCTAAGCCGAACTCGGAAGTAATCGCTTCCAACTCGTTCTTGCGTCTGACGGCGATCCACCTGACTCCCATGCTGAGCTTGTCTCGATGCTGTCACGTTGACGTTGCAACTGTGGAGATCGGTACACCGGGGGGGTGGTGGTTTTTTCCGTATCCAGACACGCGTTACGCCGAGAAGCTGGGGCCAGGACTTTGCAAGGGCGGAGACACGACGGGCTTATTCGCAGTCGCTGTACCGAAGATCTATCTTAGACGAGAGGCCGGGATACACGTGGGCTTGCGAGGTCAGAGTACACGTGGGCTCGTAGCGGACTTTACTGGCAGAGTCTGACTACGTGCGGTGCCACGTAGGGTTTGACACGAGACGGAACTCAGGCGCGGCTCGCGGAGAGAGACGTTTGTAACGGGCGGGGCACGGGCGTAGATTGCTGTTGAGTATTCACGAAGGCTAGGAAGCACTGTGTACGTTGTATGCAGACCGATGGCTAGGAAGCACTGTCCCCCTATCCCCGGCGGCCCAGCTTATATTAGACTTGAACGAGCGGTCGAGCCTCTGCCGCTGTCGACGTCTCGGAATCGTCCGAGAACACCACGCGGGCAAGCTAGGGACAAATGGCCAGATAGGTGGACGAAGATCGTAGGGTGCGGGTAGTGTCAGGAAGGAAAACGGCAAAAATGCTGCGCCTAACGGCTTTCAGTACACCCCCTGAGTCTGGAGCTACTCTCTCTCCTTCACGATGTAACGTCGATTACGTCTCGTTCTACTTTTGTCTTTTGTCCTCTGCGCTGCGACTATCCGTTGCCTCTCCTACGTTCATATACATAACGGTTATCGCATTCTGCTCTGCTCTGCTATGTCTCGACGTGTGGGTTTTCTCTCTCTCTCTCCAACTTCGAATAACGGGGATCGCACAGGTTTTAGCACTACTTGCCGGCTGCGGGGCTGTACCTCGATACCACGTTTTGCTACTACTCCCCTACAAGTTTCTTCTCGGGTATATGCGATGCTACCTATGTGATATGCTTATGGGTCTTTAGGCCACGAAGGGTGGAATCCTCCAGAAATCGATCTACTAAATTGTCTCAACAGTCCCTGCTCGGGCGCCATCTGTAAGGTAGTGATCTGAGGCTGGGGTACATATCTCAGTCTGTCCAGGGTCACTTACAGTTTATTTATAAGTTGCTGGGACTATTGAGATTGGAGGGCGTGTTATTTCATAGGGGGGCTACCGAGTCACCGCCAACGGCGTGACCTTCGAGATATAACTTAGGGACGAGGGGAAGGACGTGGTCCCCGCGAGGCCCAGCGATCCCGGCGGCGCACCAGATCCCAGTCTCGGCAGGGTAAATCCCCTGTTGCCAAAAACTGGAGCGAAATGCATACGCCGGGGGACGGCAGGGGAGCGTGAACCCGCCAGTAAGGCAGACTGCATCGGGCGGGAGAAAGGAAGGGCGTAGACCGAAACCGACTCCAGCAGGGTAAATCCCCTGTTGCCAGAGAAGGAAGCAGGTCACGCACTGGGAGGAGGAGAGGGAGGAAGACGTATCACTCCCGATATCGGCAGGGTAAAACCCCTGTTGCCGGGATCAAAGAAGCACGCCAGAACAAAAGGGGGGAGGGAAGGGAAATAGGTGCTGCAGCCGGGACGTCGACCACACGAGCGACGAGCAAAAAGAGAGGTTTGTTTAGGAATATATGTATATGCATAAGAGGGTTTTATTGGTTCAGCCTAACTACTCCCACCGCACACCTACTCTAAGCCCTTTTCCCGTCTTGGCCATCAGCCAGCTCACCCGCGTGTGTAACGTCGATGTCCCATGATCTCTCTAGTCTCCTTGGCTTCCTGGGTCTGCGTCGTAGTCTGCGTTGTCGGCTGTGATTTTACTTGGGCGTCCCTCGGCGTAGTCTGCGTTACACTTTTGTTTTCACACTCGCGTTTTCCTAGCAACCGCACGCCACGGCCTCTCGATTTCTACTCTTTCTAGGTTTTTCCATTGAGCGCGTCGATCCCAGGCCTGGGCCCATTGCCGTTCTTTTCGGGTCAACGGGACTTTTCCGAAAGAGAGAGATTTCGCTGCACCGGCTTTCGCGGATCTCTTTCGCCTACACGGCTGGCCGAGCGCCCCTTGTGGTAGTGGCCGCTCTCTCTCTCTCTCTCTCTCTCTTTTCGCGCACTCCGTTTTTCAGAGTGTGTTCTTCGCTTTGGCTTGGCTGCTGCTGGTTTTTCGGGTGTGGGTGAGCTGGGCATCTGGCGGTTATTCTACTAATAAATCTAGCTTATTTATATATTTATGACTGACTTTATTATACTCTATTTATAAGGCCATACACGTATAAGCATGTGAGGTCCCAGTATGGGTCCTCACAATATCTGGATGGAAAGTCCTCGAAAGACCTTCCTTCTCAGACCACAGGTACATTCAATTCAAGTGCGGTTTCTATAGAAACCCCCGGAACACAAACTGAGAGAAGTTTAGGAAGACAGTCACCTCGAAACTCGCGAGCCCGGGCTCAGTGAAATCCGCGGAGGATATAGAGAAGTCCTTAGAGACCCTATCTACGGAACTGCTAGAGGCATACCACACAGCATGCCCACCATCTAGAACAAGGAAGAAGTCCAAACCACTCTGGTGGAATCGAGACCTCTCTCTGCAAAGAAACAACCTCATGGAATTTTTCAAGCTCGCTAAACTAGCGAACGACGAGAACATCAATGAGGAATACAAGACCCTATTAAGGGAATACAAGAAGGAGATACGTAAGGCACGGCGTAGCTCATGGAGAAACTTCTGCTCCAGCATTGAGAAAGTGTCTGAAACGGCTAGGCTGAGGAAGCTGCTGTCAAAGCAACCCACAGTACAAAGCCAACTCAAACTAGACAACGGACAGTGGTCGGAGGGCAGCAAAGAAGCCCTAACGGCACTAATGGAGGACCACTTCCCAGGGTGCACCGAGGTCACCGATGCCGAAACGCATCAGGACCTAGCAACTGAGGAACAAACACCCCCAACAGATCTGATAACCCCAAAGAAAATCCAATGGGCTATAGATTCCTTCACGGGCATAAAGGCACCTGGACTGGACGGAATATTCCCAGCCATGCTGCAAGTGACCAAAGAGGTGATCACCCCATGGATTCTCGCGATATACGCAGCATGCCTAAGAACAGGCTATATCCCGATCCAATGGAGAACCTCTAGAGTTGTCTTCCTCCCAAAAGCAGGAAAGTGCAGCCATGTGAGTTCCAAGGATTACAGACCGATAAGCCTAACCTCTTTCTTACTGAAAACATTAGAAAAGCTGCTGGATCTACATATTAGAACTAAAGTAAGCGGACTAATGCCAGCCAACCAACACGCCTACACCAAGGGAAAATCGGTGGAAACAGCACTGCACTCGCTAGTAGCTACCGTCGAGAAAGCCCTCAACACTAAGAAATATGCACTTGGAGTATTCGTAGACATATCCGGAGCATTCAATAACGTCGCTACAGAAGCAATAATGGACTGCCTAGAAGCTACCAGCACCCACCCGTCAATCAACCTCTGGATAAAGAACCTTCTAGGTTGTAGACGGGTGCAATCAGAGTGGGGCACCGCCTCCATGGTCAGAGGTGCACACAGGGGCACACCCCAGGGTGGAGTCCTATCACCCCTGCTATGGAACCTGGTGGTCGACAACCTCATCAAGAGATTCGAAAGGAAAGCACCAAAAATAACAGCTTATGCAGACGACATAAGCGTACTGATTACGGGTGTATGTCCATCGACTCTCAGCTCCATAATGGAACGAACTCTCAGGGAGATATGTGAGTGGGCAGATGGAGTAGGACTCAGTATCAACGCGGACAAAACGGACCTCATCCTCTTCACCAAGAGATACAAGGTACCAACATGGGTCCCCCCGAATGTCAACCAAACAAGGCTAACCCCTAAAGCACAGGTCAAATACCTCTGCACAGTACTGGACAGTAAGCTGGCATGGAGACCCAATGTAGTAGAGCGGGTGAAAAAGGCCACCAAAGGGCCTGTCGCCCGCTCTGACCAACTCTGCTGTATAGAGTCCTAGTGTGGTGGAAAGCCACTGAAAAGAAGACGTACCACAAGCTAATGGAACGAACCCAGCGGCAGGCTTTGCTCTGCATAACGGGAGCGCTGAGGTCAACGCCAACCAAAGCACTCGAAACCATACTCGGAATCGACCCCCTCGACATCTACACTAGGCTGACTGCAAGCAAGGCGGCTCAGCGCTTGATTGCGTCGGGGAACATGTCCCCTCAAAGATTCGGGCATAGTTCAATTGGAATGGACATGATCAGTTCAACCGACTACATGATCCCCCAAACGTGCCTTGAAGTACAAACAAACCTCCTCATGGGACCCGAAGACTGGAAAGCGGGACGGGACCAGACTCAACACCTCAACATATACACTGACGGCTCCAAGATGAAGGAAGGAGTATGAGCAGGCCTATACTGTACAAACCCTGAAATAAGGGCGTCGTATAAGCTACCCGACCGATGCAGCATATTCCAGGCGGAAGTCTTCGCCATCAAGAAGGCAGCAGAGGTCGCTCAGCTCACAGAGCGACCACACAATACAGTTAACATATTCGTTGACAGCCAAGCAGCGAAAAAATCCATGCAGTCGTCCGCGGTCAGTTCTAGAAGTGTCCTGGCAAGCAGGAAGGCACTAGAATCACTAAGCACGACTAAGTCAATGCAGATCTATTGGGTTCCCAGTCACCAGGGCATCGAAGGAAACGAAGAGGCGGACGTTCTGGCTAAGGAAGGCGTCGGGCTGGCAACCGATATTGCAGAAAGCGTGCCGGTCTCCCTAAGGACGCTACAAAGCGACCTGGAGAAGCAGGCCAAAATGAGGACAGATAGCAGGTGGAAGAACACCACCACCTGCAGAATCTCGAAAATCATGTGCAAGAAACGCAATGATAATCTCAGCCACTATCTGCTGCATCTTCTACGGAAGGATTGCAGACTGCTAGTGGGCATACTAACAGGCCACTGCCTGGCTGCGTCGCATGCAACCAGTCTGAACATCACTAACAGTGACATCTGCAGGAAATGCAATGAGCCCGGGGCTGTCGAAACCCTGGAGCATCTCATCTAACGGTGTCCGGCTCTCTTAAGGGCAAGGAGAATGTACCTGGGCGCACCGATGCTGGCATCACTGGAAGATGCCTCCAAGAGGTCGCCAGGGAAACTGCTTGCCTTTGCGAAAAACACCTCGATTCTGGGGGACTTCGGAACCTCAGAAGCACGCTCGTAAGGTCCATACAAAGATCCGGATTACTAAGGGCCTTTTTGGCCTATGAGAGGCCCCGTAGATGGCCATCCGGGACAACCTAACCTATGACTATATGACATTTTTAGTTGTTTTTATTCGATTTTTTAACTTAAATACATAAAATTAAAATTCTGATTTTGTGAGGGTAATTTTTAATATTTTTTATTGATAGCTGATATTCTACAAAATAATCATCAACATTAAGGTTAAAAAGGTAAATATCTAATAAACTTAAAATATCGGAACTATAGTTGCTATCTTCCGAATTCTTTCGTGATCGCACATGTGGATCCGATGAGGTTGCGAGCATGTTAAAAAGGTTGCGATCATGTTAAAAAGGTCTTTAACTTGTCGAGCCAAAATCCTATGTACCGTGGGGATAAGTTTGAGGATACAATTCAGTCAAAAGTTGAGCTGCTTTTTGATGCATATGCGCACCATTTTTTCATTTCTTTGCAGTTTATAACATTTAGGATAAAAGTCAAGATTAAATGAACTCATGATTAACGCCTATAACACTACTCAACAAAATTCAACTTTTTTCGAGATTTAAAATTTCGTAAAGAATTCAGGGTTTTTTTTTAGGTATAGTTTTTTTTTAAGAATTTTTAAAAATTTGGTATCTTTTTTCAAAGGTAGTGCTTCTATTTTGCACATAACTTAAGTTTCCTATACCTGGTTGAACTTTGCAGTTTTGAAAAGCTGACAAATGGAGCTATAAGTCCGACCAAGACACTTTGTAGCTGCATCTTAACGTCTGAAAGACATTAAGCTTTCAAATTCAAATTTAATTTTTTTTTGGGCATCTTTCCCAGAAATTTCGACTTTGAAAACTCAGGAAAAGTCGAAAAAAAATATTTTATCGCTAACTTTATTAGTTTAAGATAGATATAGATATTAATTAGGCGTCATTTAAGGTATCGTTTTTAAGAATCGATGACAAAATGGCTAAGTTACAACCGTTTGACCAAACCTTCATATGCCGAATTTCGCCGATAACTTCCGTTAGCCGAAGTATAACCGGTTTTTCCTATCTAAAACTAAAAAAAACTATTTTATGTTTTCACTTTTCCTGAGTTTTCAAAGTCAAAATTTCGGGAAAAAATACCGACAAGAATTATGAAATTTGAAAGCTTAATATCTTCACACGTTAAGCTGCCGCTACAAATGGTCTGGGTCGGATTTATGGCTGCATTTGTCAGCCTTTTAAAGCTGCAAAGTTTAATACAACCAGTTATAGGAAAATTAAGTGAGGTGAAAAATAGAAGCACTACCTCTGAAAAAAATACCTAATTTTTAAAAAACTGAAAAAAAAACTAAACCTATAAAAAAAACCTTAATTCTTTAAAAATTTGTAAATCTCAAAATCTATCAGGAAAAGTCGTTTTGGGCGACAGCAGACATGTCGTGTTGACTAGTGTGATCAAAGATGTAATAATGTACTTGGCATTTTCAAAAAATCTCCTCGAAGTATCTCCATCATTCGCTTTTCCGTATTCGTGTTTTGGACAGTCAACTTTTAATCCTAGCTTCCGAGAGAATTCAGCTTGTATAACTTAATTTCTACTTGGTATATCCTCACGAGGTGTATTATCCGTTTTTGTTTTTTCTGGCTGCGGTAGAGTGTAGGCTAGCTTCAGAATAAATTCCATACACTTTATTCTGCAATGCACCGGAGGAGTTCCATACAAAATTTAGCAATGTTATCAATTAACAACACACACGCTACAGCCAAGTTTGTATACGCTCTTCCTCTTCCTTCTACCTTATTCCTCCCTAGTTTTTTGGATTACGTTTCCAAAATGCAGATTTTCGGCAAATTAGACTATATACATATGAAATGTATATATTATAACTATCAGGTGTATGTTGACTCTATGAGATACTTCCGAGTTCGATTCCACAAAAGTTCAAAAAATACCAAAATTTAGATTATTTTTTAACGTTTCTAATTTTATAAGTATTTCAGTTATATTTAAAACGTATACAACAAAACACTAAGATTGTACATAATTTTAAGATAAAGTAAAAAGATCGATGATCGGTTGTTTACATCGACCAATAATTAGTTTGAAAGTGGTGACTTTTTGTAAAATTTGCCATTTATTCGTACTCATGAATAATTTCTCCACTTTGGGCACTCATAATTATTTACCGATTTTAAAAATCGTTTGGTTCCATAATCTGTGAGGTATTCTCTAACGAATACATATTTCAGTTTTGCGAAACGCGTTATGCAAAAAATTAATTTTTGCCACGCTTTTCGGGCAGAGGCCCTACTGTGCGTCGTATTGTTAAGTAACCAAGTGTTACCCATGGACACACGTAGCCATTTGGTGATAAATGCGACTATTGAAAGCGAAAATAAGAATATTGAGCGGAGATTATTGAGGGATGTTTTACTTTTTAGGTTGGATACCTACCAGATACTTGGAGAACCAGGGAGTTTAGACATCCTTGTACCGACCACTGTACCGCTTATATGCTTAATATGATCCCAAAATCCCTGAATTAAACAAGTACTAGCCAAAGAGCAAACCGAGGTGTTGAAAATAATCGTATTGTATGGACTACTTGAATGTGCTGTGTATAATACATATGTACATCAAAATTCAGGCATACAAAATAAAAATATTATGCAATAATATCCACCCAAGTCATACCTATCTTGAACTTAATTTACGAATTGTTTTGAAAAAAAATAAATAAGATTCTTATCGCTTTGCGATAAATTATTTGTTTATTTGTTCACAAATACATGTAACAAAGAAAATCCAGCATAATACTATAATTCCCGGTACTTCGTTAATTAATCTTATGTTTGTGAGCAATTTTTTGAAAATAGTAATCACACAAGAGCACTTTCTTATTTTAAAAAGAGCAGCGGACTGTGTGTTTTCTTGTTTATTCACAATAAGCAGCAGAGTGGAAGGCGCAGCATTTACACAGGCAGGGAATCGCTTCCTTAGCGCTCGATTTCCCGATGGGTATATTTCATAAAACAAGGTGTCAAACGGGAAAGTCAGTCGGAAAGACATAACTATGTGGTGTCCACAATGCTGATCAATAATACATGACATACATATACACAAAAATTTTATTCTCGTTGAGTATTTTCTATTCTCTTCGAGTATCTTTTGAGTATGGGAAAATATGATTTTATTTCTGAAACATTACAATTTAGATTTATGAGGTACTTAATACTTCGCCATATTAACAATCCAAACGTAATCCCTAATAATAGTTGATTCTCTAAAAGTAATGTTTTTTAACTCCAATTCGGTAGTCTATATGGTACCCATACATATAACCCATATTATATTTAGAGAACATTGCATGTTTTTTGTATATTAATCATAGATCCAGATGGACACTTGAAAACTTCAGTCGCACTTCCACCTTGGGCTACGAGCCAACCCAATCTGAAAAAAAAAATTTGTTTAAGTACAATGTTTAAGAATAGCAAGAATCTTGTAAAAATGTTAGTACATCATTTATTTTGTAATATGAAACCCCAGCAGGCCTACACATACCCTGCGACAAAGAAGAAGCCGCACTCCGAGTCAATGAATCAATTAAAAACAAAAGCACATACTAGATATATTGATATCATATTCTCATAATTAACGAGGGGTAAAGTGGTTAGTATATACATACATACATATGTACATATATATACACTAGCTTTACCCCGCCACGTTTCGCTGTGGCACACATTCTTGTTGCACGGATAAGAAATAAGGAAAAAACCTTGCATACTGATTTGTATATTTGGATTTCCATTCTATTCCGTATTTGATACAAAATATCATCACACATATAATCTTTGTACTTGATCCACAAATCAATTGGGTTTGATGGGAAGCATGTAGATATGATTATAGAAAACAATGTTCGTATTTGATGAGCGTGTGATGATATTACAGCATCATTGAGAGTTTGATCCCAATGAGCGTCATTTTCAAGCAATTGCAAACGTTGACAGGCTTCTCTGTAGGATCCACACAATTCACCATCAACAGTTCTTAACTGTTGGAATGATGTTGGGCCACGTACATTGACTAAAACCAGTCGTAAATAAAAACATTCATCATTGCTTGGATGTACTGAATAAATCCGACCAATCGCATCGGTGGAATATACATCTGTATATCCTGGAACTGGTTTTCCTTGTTTCCGTCGTATAAATCTCCTTGAGGATTGATTCCAGGTATAATATTTTGGCATTTCAGAATATAGCAATGTTTGTGCGAAATCATCGTTTTGGCATGTCTCAAAAAAACTGGTTAATGTAGTAGATGGTGGCTGAGCAGCTCTTTGTACTGCGTTCTGTGCTGTAAAATAAACTCTTTGTCCATTTTCTAAATGCACAGCTAAGTGAACAACAGAAGGGTGTCTCTCATGAATAGAAAAAGAAAATATTCGCCAAACTGCTTCATTACTACTGACATAGCGGGCCATTTGGTATTGGGTAACTTCATCATTGGAATTCTCTGCACCAATTCCAATCACAGCCATATCACTCCCTGTGGTTACATATTTGCAAATGTATTTAATAGATTTCACTGAATGGCAAGATTCAACGTTGATGTGTGCTTTGAATGTCTTTGATAAAATGGGTGAATATGGAACAATCCAACGATTATCTATTTCAATATCTTGTTGATTTAAGTTGACAATTGTTGATTTTCCATTGTCTGCTGTCGATCTGCGACGATACAATGGATAACCGTCATTACCAGTAATTGTTTCCGATATTAATGTCCGTGGGGGCTGGCAAAAATCCTCTAGCTGAACCCTCCACGAGGGTGCCGGCTGGGCAATGGACACTGCATTATCCCGGACGAGGGTAATGCATTGTCGCTTGCTCCGTCCGGGGCAATGCAGTGTCTAGCTAAGGCAATGACCTAGCGTCTTCTCGACCTCGAGTCGGGAGAGCTGGGTTAGGGCCATGGCTAGAGGTGCCTGGCGGCCAGGCATAAAACGCTAGGGGGTGGTCCCCCCGAAAAATATCAACCTTATGGACCTACGGGCCAACAATGGAAGTCGTGAAGGACGAAGCACGGACTGGGATGTCAGTCCAAACGTCGGTGGAATGCGTGACTGCTACCACCGGCGGGCACGGGGAGGAGAATTCCTCTCTGCGTGTCGCCAGCGGTCACACCTCGGACGTGGCGAGAGCAGGCCACGTCAGTTGTACAACGACTGCCAAAAAACCCCCTAACTCCAAGCTGAACCGCTCGGATGCCGCTGTCGAAGCAGACACGGATCTGGAGAGCGTGATCTCGATCAGCAATACGGAGGAAGAGAGCCTTCTCCGCTCACCGGAGCCAGGCACCAGCTACCCGCGTAGGGAAGGGCCAAAGCGCTCCAGGGAGGGGATGAAGGCTCTCTCGCAGTACAAAGCGGCCCTAAAAATCCTGAGCCGGCTCCAGGGTAAAGCCGACATCTCCCAAGAGGAGAAAGCCAGGCTAACCTGGGCCGAACAGCGGGTGGAAGAGGGCAGAAGACACTTCTCGCAGATGCCCCAGATGAGGGCATCTATCGGGAAGTACGCCAACAAGGTGGAGGAGATGCTGGCGTGCAAGAGGCAACGCTCCGTTGAGAGTGCCAGCAAGGACACTCCGGCGAGCAAGCGGCAACGCGGGCCGAAGGGCGCAGCCCCACCACAGAAAGTGGCGATCCCACCGACACAACACCCGAAGTCGCGGACGGCGAGTGATGCGGCCAGACGACATTTGATCGTGGCGCTGATCGACCGTAGCGATGAGAACGGGAGAATGACGGCGGCGCAGTGGAAGTTGGTGCACGCGCGGCTCGTCGACTCATTGTTTGCACGAATGGAGGAGGATCCCGCAGCCCCCATGCCCACCTTTGATGGCGCTGGGTGGCTGAATGGGGTTAAGATCCTCAAATGCAAAGATGACCCAACGCGTAGGTGGCTAACGCAAACTGTCGGCCAACTGGAAGCGATGTGGGAGGGCGCCAAGCTGGAGGTGGTAGACAGGGAGCTGATCCCGTCTATACCGAAGGCGAAGGTAGTCTTCCCCATCGCGATCCAAGGAGACAGGGCGCTGAAGCTCCTACAGCGACAAAATCCCGAGATCCCAACGGGTGATTGGAAGGTGCTGCACACTGGGAGTCCGCTACCCAATGAGGGGGGCCAGTGTGCAATCCTTCAAATAAATAAAGAGGCAGAGGACCTCTTATACCCCAGATTTGGGAAGATGGCGTGGGGCATGGGCAGTGTATACCTGCGCCTAAAAAAGCGCCACCCCGGGGACAAGGACGCGCACACCCTTCAGGCAGGCGAGGTGGAGAAGGACCTAGGTCTGGACACCATCGTGGAGGACACCATCGCCGCCCAGGGGCTTGCGCTGGACGAGTCGTCCGGAAGTCGTCCCGGAGGAAGAGGACGGTGATGTGACGATTGTAGTCAACCCGTCGAGCGGAGTTGAGCCAGCCACCCATGCCACTGAGTGTGCTGCAGCTCATCTTGCATAAAAGCAAGGTGGCGTCGACGGAGCTCCTCATAGTCATGGAGCAAGGGCCCGTCGACATAGCTCTAGTCCAAGAGCCATGGATTGCATCAGGCAACTCTGTGGCCGGACTAAAGTCCTCTAAATATAACTTGTTCTACACAACACCGGTAAGCAGGAACAGAACCATCGTACTTTTACGAAAGGGGATCCACGCTCACCTTATGTCTAATTACAGCACAGACGACCTAACAGTAGTGATGCTAGAAAACGAGGAGAAGCGCCTCTTGGTAGCCTCCTGCTACATGGCACACGACAGACCCGCACCACCCGAAGAGCTAAGGAGTCTGGTAGACGAAACCGGATCCAAAGATTACCAAATACTCATTGGTACGGACGCTAATGCCCACCACAATGTATGGGGAAGCCCCGACACCAATGACCGAGGTGAGTCTCTTCTAGAATTTATACTTTCCACTAACATAGAAGTAGCAAACGTGGGGGCGGACTACACATACGTGGGTCCAACCTCATCAAATGTGCCAGACCTTACACTCGTAACGGGAAGGAGCGCCGCGGTGACTGGGTGGAGGGTCCTCGAAAGACCATCCTTCTCAGATCACAGGTATATCCAGTTTAAATACGAATTTAAACACACCTCGAAGGTAGCCGTCTATAGGAACCCCCGGAAGACAAACTGGGAAAAGTTCAAAAAGACGGTTACCTCGAAGCTCGCGGTCGGTCCGGGGTCGGTAAAATCGGCTGACGAAATAGAGAAGTCTCTTGGGACTCTATCCAAGAAGCTACTGGGCGGGTACCGTGCAGCATGCCCACCCTCGAGTACAAAAAAGAAGAACAAGCCACTATGGTGGAACAGAGAGCTCTCCCTCCTTAGAAACAACCTCCGGGAATTCTTCAAGCTCGCCAAACAAGCGAATGAAGAGTTTATAAACGAGGAATACAGGAACCTACTCAGAAACTACAAGAAAGAGATACGCAAGGCACAACGCAGCTCGTGGAGGAACTTCTGTTCCAACATCGAGAAGGTGCCCGAAACGGCAAGACTCAGGAAGCTGCTCTCCAAGCAGCCCACCATACAGAGTCAGCTCAAGCTCAACAATGGACAATGGTCAGAGAGCAGCGAAGAAGCCCTGACAGCACTAATGGAGGCACACTTCCCTGGATGCACCGAGGTCACTGATGCCACAACGCAACACGACCCAGCGACAGAGGAACAAACCATCCCCACAGGACTAGTAACTCACAAGAAAATCCAATGGGCCATAGACTCCCTTACAGGCATTAAAGCACCTGGACTGGATGGAATATTTCCAGCCATGTTGCAGGTGGCCAAAGAGGTGATCACCCCATGGCTTTTCGCTATCTATACGGCATGCTTGAGGACAGGCTATATACCTATACATTGGAGAACTTCAAGAGTTGTCTTCCTACCGAAGGCAGGAAAGTGCAGCCATGTTAATCCCAAGGATTATAGACCGATAAGCCTCACCTCCTTTCTACTGAAAACGCTAGAAAAGCTGCTGGAGCTACACATCAGAGAGGAAGTAGGGGGACTGATGTCAAGCAACCAGCATGCTTACACGAAAGGGAAATCGGTAGAAACAGCACTACACTCGCTAGTAGCTAATGTCGAGAAAGCCCTCAATACCAAGAAATATGCACTAGGAGTATTTATCGATATATCCGGAGCATTCAACAACGTGGCCACAAGCGCAATAATGGGTCGCTTAGAAGCAACCAACGCACACCCGGCAATCAACCACTGGATAAAGAATCTCCTCAGTTGTAGACGGGTTCAATCCGAATGGGGTACCGCCTCCATAGTAAGAGGGGCACACAGAGGCACACCACAGAGTGGAGTACTGTCGCCCCTCCTGTGGAACCTGGTGGTCGACGACCTAATTAAGAGATTCGAAAGGAGAGCCCCAAAAATAACAGCCTATGCAGACGACATAAGCAGACTTATTACGGGTGTATGTCCATCGACACTCAGCTCCATAATGGAAAACACACTCAGGGAGATATGTGAGTGGGCGAACGAAGTAGGACTCAGTATCAACGCGGACAAGACGGACCTCATCCTCTTCACCAAGAGGTACAAGGTACCGTCATGGATCCCCCCAAAAATCGATCAAACAAGGCTAACCCCAAAAACACAAGTCAAATACCTTGGCACAGTACTGGACAGCAAGCTGGCATGGAGACCCAATGTAGTGGAAAGGGTGAAGAAGGCCACTATTGCGCTATATGCATCAACAAAGATGCTCAGCAGCACATGGGGCCTGTCACCTGCTCTAATGCATTGGATCTACATATCGGTGGTGCGACCAACTCTGCTGTATGGAGTCTTAGTGTGGTGGCAAGCTACTAAAAAGAAAACGTACCACAAGCTTATGGAAAAGACTCAGCGACATGCACTGCTCTGCATCACGGGGGCACTGAGATCAACCCCAACAAAAGCACTCGAAACCATTCTCGGAATTGACCCCCTGGATATCCACGCGCATCTGACGGCTGGAAAGGCCGCTCAGCGCCTCATTGCCTCAGGAAACATGCAGCCACAAGCATACGGTCACAGTTCAATCGGCAGGGACATGATCAGTAATACTGACTACATGACCCCTCGAACGTGTCTCAACATCAACACAAACGCATTTCTGGGACCGGAAGAATGGAAAAAAGGCCAGAGTGAACATCTCAATATATATACAGACGGCTCCAAGATGGTAGGAGGAGTAGGAGCTGGCGTATACTGCACAGACCCCGAAATAGGGCTGTCATACAAGCTACCAGACCACTGCAGCATATTCCAGGCGGAAGTCTTTGCCATCAGGAAAGCAGCGGAGGTTGCACAACAAGCAGGGCGATCACATAACGTGGTCAATCTGTTTGTAGACAGCCAAGCGGCGATAAAATCCATGCAGTCGTCCACGGTCAGTTCTAGAAGTGTCCTGGCGAGCAGGGAAGCATTGGACTCACTAAGCACGACCAAGTCAGTGCGGATCTACTGGGTTCCCAGCCATCAGGGCATTGAAGGAAATGAAGCGGCGGACGTTCTGGCTAAGGAAGGCGTCGGGCTGGCGAGAGAAAGAGTAGAAAACGTGCCTGTCTCACTCAGAACGCTACAGAGCGATCTAGAAAAGCTGGCTAGACTAGAAAACGAGAGCAGGTGGAGGAGCACGACCAACTGCAGAGTCTCGAAAATCATGTGCAAAAAACGCGAAAAACTCAGCCACTATCTGCTGCACCTTCCACGGAAAGATTGCAGACTGCTGGTGGGAATACTGACAGGTCACTGCCTGGCCGCATCACACGCAGCCAAACTAAACATCACCGACAGGAGCAGCTGCAGGAAATGCGAGGACCTTGGGGCTATCGAAACCCTGGAACATCTAATCTGCAGCTGCCCGGCTCTCTCACGGGCCAGGATAAGGTACCTGGGCGCACCGACGCTGACATCGCTAGAAGATGCCTCAAGGAGGTCGCCAAGGGAACTGCTGGCCTTCGCCAAGTACACCACAATCCTAGGTGATATAAAACCATCACTAGCACCCGCGTAACAAGGTCCATAATTAACCGGATTACTAAGGGCCACACTGGCCTATGAGAGACCCCCGGAGGGTCGTCCGGGTTAACCTAAACCTAATGTCCGTGGATATCGTTTTGAACATTTACCATCCATCATACACGGTGAATTTTGATTAAGAGTTCCACAGGGATCATGTATCATGTTTTTGATAACTACCTCATGCAATCCAGGATCTACTTGTACATTAGGGATTTCAGCTGATATCACTGCATCAACTTCATTTGGCCTTATCTTTTCAACCAACCAAATCAAAATGTGTGCATGTGGCAATCCTCGTTTCTGCCACTCCACAGAATACATCCAGCAGCGTGTCTCACCAAACACATTATGTTTTACGATGGAATCCATTAAAGATTTCAACTTTTGTGTAAAGACTCTGGCTGTAATATCATGACGATCAATGGGTGATTGCCCAGGGAATACCTCCTGCTTGATTTCTATCCATTGCGGATTGCATGTAAATGTGAGGAACAAATCTGCTGTACCATAATGACGAACATACGACATGGCATCTTGAGCATATTCGTGCATATGCCGAGGGCTTCCGATGTATGTTGCTGGAAGAATAGTCATCCGACCGATATTCTGTGCATTTCCATCAGTATTAATCGCATCTCGAAGGTGAATATACTCTTCAGATCGGAGTTTGGTTTGATTCAACCTGATGAATGTTAATCTCTCCGTTTCAATTTTAACATACATGTCTACAACATATTTGTGATATAATCGCCAACATTTCAATATGTGATTTTCTTCATTTTTCCGAATCATTAGGCGGTATGAATAATAGTTCATTGAACTGACTTTTTTGATGATATTTTGTATCAAATACGGAATAGAATAAGAAATCCAAATATACAAATCAGTGAAGAAATTTACAATGAAGCATTGACTACGTTTTAGTTACAAATCATTTCTATGGGAAAAAGAAAAGGGCTATTTCCAGCAATAATTCTAATTTTTCTCGCCATCCTAAACCATCCTTGAACTTCAACGAACATTTTAAAAAAAGATTTGGCCAAATTGGTCGAGGCATTGTTGAGTTATGCGCGTACCAACACATTTTGCGATTCATTTTTATATATAAGAAGATATTTGAGCTTACGATTTATATAATTTATACAGTATGTTTTATATATTATATGTTCGCAAAAGGGTTAAATTGAATTTTTGCAAAAAGCAAATTTCAAAAAATTAAGTCGAACTCACTGGGTTTTTGTTTAAATATGTTTTTAACATCGTTCTACTACATTTCTACATATGTATAAGTAATAATTAATTGGAACAAAAGTATAGATTTGTTTTACAATCTTTAATGATATTAAACTGCGTAATATTGAATCAAGTACAAAGATATGAATTATGAGTAAATAGAGCCTGAAAGGCGAGAACGAATATATTGCTTCCACTCGGCTGACCGCTAAAGACTAAACTTAAGTACCCTAAACTCCTAACGGCAACCCCTTCGCTGCCGCCCACGACGCCAGTTGCTATCCAGCCAAAGTGCTGACCCAGCGCCTCTTGAGTGGTGTTTGTTGACGGCCGGCATTGGTCGCGCAGAGTTCGCTCCATCCAGTGGCAGATTCAGTTAACTTTCGTTAACTTCTCCCCCCTTCAAGACTTGACCGTCCTCGGTCAAGTTCAGGTTCTTCAGCATCTGTTGAACAGCGATGGTGTTTACCTTCTGCTGCCTTCGTCGCAACCACCACAAAACGCCGATTAGAACGGAGCACACGGACACACCTACGAAAGTAAACAGTATGGGACCGATCGTCTGGTTTGTATGAACCTCGGAAAGTTGCTGCAGATTTTCCTCATTCAACTTATGAAGGTACGGCAGGCTCAGCAGAGTTCGGTGGCTGGTGACGTTGATCTTCGCGGAAGCTGCCACGCCTGGGATCCTCTCGGCGTATTATTGAAATTGGTGTACTCTGTAACGTTGGCGGCCACGGTGGCGTCATTGATTATTACAATACCCTCGTCTACCTCCAAGATCGGGGGCAGATTAATCGGTTGCGTATCGCAACCGTCAAGCGTCAAAATTCTATTTCTGGTTAGAAGGTTCTCATATAGCTGGGAATTGTTAATTTTCTCATTTATGTTTACTTTTAGCAATTTGTTCACGTGCTCGGTGAGGGCATTATTTTGTGTTTAAGTTCTCGAGTTCCATTCTTGATGGATGCAAGAAGTGTGTCCCAACTGACGAAATCAATTTTGTGACGGGGGGGTGTCTGCCTCTTCCAGGTTTATTTGATTCCTGAAGCAGTTCACTGGTTTTTCTGTGGCCTCAATTACATTATTAAGCGAGGCTTCACTGTGAATTGTAGCTGCGTCGGATCGACTTTGTCTCTCTGTCTCTTGCCTCGACAGCGCATCCGCTACATGGTTGTCCCTGCATGGTTTGTATAAGGCTCTCGCGCCACACTCTTCAATTCTCGTGTTATGGGTCTATTGCCTTGCGACAGCACCACCCCAATGCCACTGGCTGAGGCATCAGTGGTTAGATCGAATGGCTGGTTAAAGTCTGGGTAGTGGAGAACAACGTCTTCCGACGCCAAAATATTCCTAAGTTAATCAAAGGCTTGCTTTTGTACCTCGTTAAACTGTATAGGAATAGACTTCGAGCGTTGCTTGCTGATTTTGCGATCGCGTTCAGCTAGCGTAATTTGGTGGTACCCTGACTCTAGGTCAAGGGTAGTGAAGTATCTTGCCTTCCCCAGATTAGAAAGTATCATGGAGATACAAGGCATCGGGTACTTGTCTGGTATGTTCTTTGGGTTTAGCTTGCGGAAGTCTATGACTAACCGTTTCTTACTTGAACCCGAACTGTCAGTGCCTTTTTTTCCGACAACCCATATGGGGTTGTTGTACGGAGACCTGGATGGCCGAATGATCTTGTTCCTCAAAAGGTCTTTCACTTCGTTATTGACGAAGTGAGTGGCCCCTACAGGAAAAGGGTACATCTTTGAGTAGATCGGTTTCTCATCCTCGGTCCTAATTGACCAGACTCAACACCTCAACATATACACTCACTGCCAAGATGAATGAAGGATTAGTTGCAGGCCTATACTGTACGAACGTTGAAACGCTGAGCTACCCGACCGATGCAGCATATTCCAGGCGGAAGTCTTCGCCATCAAGAAGGCAGCAGAGGTCGCTCAGCTCACAGAGCGACCACACAATACAGTTAACATATTCGTTGACAGCCAAGCGGCGATAAAATCCATGCAGTCGTCCGCGGTCAGTTCCAGAAGTGTCCTGGCAAGCAGGGAGGCACTAGGAACGAAAGAACCGAAAGCGTGCCGGTCTCCCCAAGGGCGCTACAAAGCGACTATGAGAGGCCCCGTTGAGGGCCGTCCGGGGTAACCTAACCGGGTATAAAGTATCAGAAAACGCGGCTCACAACGTTCGCCGTCGTTTTTAAATATTAACTAGTCTTATTTAGACAGTTATAGGAGTGAAGTCTCACAAATGTTGCATTTATTTTGTAATATTTGGTGATGTTTTTTTTTAAATAAACTACATGAAAACTCATCTATGTGGTGATCTATCATCATTCTGATGAACGTACATACCTGAGAACGGCAATGAGCCACCGCAACTAAAAGTACACCCGGTTTCTATAAATATTTTAGACACCCGGGTGTCTTCTGGAACTGCAAATAGGCTGCAAACGATTGAGTCTGAGTATTGCGTCGGGTGTTTTTACGCACAAGCGTAGATTGTAACCGAGTGATTTATTGTGTGTGTTGAGGCCGATCTCAAGTACTGATGCAAAATAAATGGGTGAAAAAGGAAACAGAAAACTCTAGACAAGAAACGTTTTGTGTGGCATGGGTGTTGTTGTTAGTTCTCGTGCGTTCTTTCTGCACCCTTGTTCTTTGCTGTACCCATAATTTGCTCTATGTATGCATACATTAGTACATATGTATCGACAAACAATTCG
This sequence comes from Drosophila affinis, assembly GCA_037356375.1. NCBI lineage: Eukaryota > Metazoa > Arthropoda > Insecta > Diptera > Drosophilidae > Drosophila > Drosophila affinis. The sequence continues at coordinate 24,705,211 of JAZHFB010000003.1, forward strand.
ATGAAACAAATTTCGTGTGTGAATTTATATTAATACTGACTTTCGGACATGCATAATATACACAAGTAAGTAATTACTTTGTAAATAATAAATTTTTTGTAAAATTTGTAAATCCGATGTGGATGTAGGTCCTATTCCTTAATATATGAAAAAAACTTACATATTATCGAACTCTGGAGCGTTTATATCGATTCCCAAGTAATTCGATTCAGCACATAATTCCTGACCAGAAACTAAAAAGAAGATTTGTGTTGGTGTTAAGCTTAGCCCAGGTAGTCGCGCCATTCCTTTAATAGGACCCGTCAATGAAAGCATTGAGTGGTATGATATCTGCATTCCTCCTGAATGTATAAGAATGTCCATTCGACTATAATTCGAAAATATATTTACAGAATGTGGAACGCATCGCATTGCCTTTTCGTCAAATGACTTTGTTATAGACCGCAATATTTCTTTGGCTATGGAAACGCCAACAGAAGCATAATGTAGATAGGGCGGCAATGCTGCATTAAAATACGGTATGAGTATAACAGAAAGTGGAACCACTGCAAAAATGTGAGAAAATATTATTAGTATCAAGATCTATATATTTGATTATACATACCGATTGAATGACTTAGTGTATCATAAAATATAGTTGATACAATAGGATATGCCCATCTGTAAAAAATCGGAATCAAAATTGATTGCATATAAATTGTGCAGCACATTAAACATACGCATCATGTGAGCCTTCACGCATATTAATTTCATTCGGAACTAATTTGTTTTTTTTATAAATTTCTAATATATTTTGAAACCAGCATTCGGAATTTATGTTTAAGCTTTCTAGGGATTTCACTAAGTCGGTTACATTTGAAAATCCTTCCCACGTCTGTGATTGTATTTTTAACGCGGATAGCTTTACAAGAGCAGCTCCTTTTAATGAAGGAGCTCTTTTTAAATGAGCTTTCAATGATTTAAATATTAATTCTGCCTGAAAATAGGTAAAAACAAAAATCAGTTATTATCTTATACTTATGTATGTATGTTACATTACCCGTTTTGTAATGTCCTTTAAATCGTTGGATGTATGTTGCGCAATATATAAAGCTGAGGCTAATTCAGGCAACGCCCACATTGTCGACCGAGTACACACTTCAGGATTTGGATAGTCCCTTGGCAATATTTCTAGCGCACTTAGCAAAAGCAAGGAATTATGTGCAACTCTAGTCGGATATTTTGTAAGAAAATGTTTCAAAGCTTTGAGATAATCCCCATTTCTTACAACTATGGGACCACTCCAGTTTTGTGGGATCAATAGCGTCCAGTTAAGCTAAAAAGACATAACAATTTGTTTTTACGAACAAATATATTAAAGTTTAATCTTATAACTTCATATATTGAATTAATTTAGTATATATTTTTTTTAATATAAATTAATTGAATAATTGTAAATATGCTTCTTTTTTGTTTTTCCAGAACAGACTAACTGACAAAATTACGTACAATGATTTTTGATTTTGCAGTTCTGCCCTTTTTAAGTTGCAACCCTATTAGACTATTTGAGTTAAATTAAGAAAATAAAAAACATATCTACAGTACTTACAACCGGGTACATCTCCTGTAGAATAGATATATTATACAGTACAGAACTATCCCAAAATCCTCGACGTGAATATTCCACTTGAAGCTGGAATAAAATTAAAAAGAGAAAACAATAATCAGATTCAAAATAAGTAAAATTCATTTTGTTTCTATCTTTTAACACCAGATGTAAGAAACACACGTGTTAAATAAACATCTCAATAAATTGGCATACAAAATTATACTTTTTCATCGCTTCATCTTTTAAGAAATCAGGAAAAAAACCCCCCGAAATAAAGCGCACAAAACACAGATCATTTTTGTGTGTAAGCGTGCCTTGACAATCTATTGGTGATTTTTATATCTGATTCTCGAAGAGTGCAGGTGTATATTAATATAGAAGTAAACTAGAAGGAAGCGTTTGCGACCCCATAAGGTATATCTGTACTTGATCAGCATCAACAGCCGAGTTGATATAGCCATGTCTATCTGTCGGTACATTTGTTCATCCGTACGTCCGTCCGACTTCATGAGCTCCTAGATTTTAGACTATTAAAACTAGATCAAGCTAATTTTGTATCCAGACTCCTGTGATATCACACTGTTACAAGTTTATTTGAAAATTTCGCCCCACCTCCTCCCGCCCACACAATAACGAAAATCTGTGGCATATACAATTGATACGAGAAATGAAAATACGAGAAAACAAAAAATGCAAAATCATTCAGAATGACTATAAGTATGTACATACATATATCACAGTGGTGCATCATTAATTGTGAAGAAGCGTACGCTCCCCCACAATTTTTATACCCGGTACTCGAAGAGTAAGGGGTATATTAGATCTGTGGGGATAACGGTTGTGTGTAATGCTCAGAAGGAAGCGTTTCCGACCCCATAAAGTCTTGATCAGCATCAATAGCCGATTCGATATAGCCATGTCTGTCTGTCCGTCCGTCCGTCCGTCCGTCTGTCCGTCTTCATTGGCGCCAATATCTCAAAGACTATTAAAGCTAGAGCAACCAAGTTTTGTATCTAGTCTCCTGTGTGATCACACTACTCCAAATATGTTGCAAAATTTCGCCCCGCCCCTTTCCGCCAGCACAAAAGACGAAAGTCTGTGGCGTACACAATTTTTAAGATAAATGAAAACGAAAAACGCAGAATCATGGAAAAGTACCATATCTACCAGATTGCCGAATATGGATCAGGTCGGATCAATATTATGGACAGAAGGAACAAATTAATTTTACAGTGGCTACGCAATGCCTGCCAAGCGCTGACTCATGCCCTCTCTCTAGAAATGCAGAAGCATAGATCTCTATGATTCTGCGTATCGTATTTTAAAAATTGAGTATGTCACAGACTTTCGTCCTTTGTGGAGGCGGAAGGGGGCGGGGCGAAATTTTGAAATACACTTGGAGTAGTGTGATAACACAGGAGACTGAATACAAAATTTGGTTGCTCTAGCTATAATAGTCTATGAGATATAGGCGCAAATTAAGACGCAGTTACGGACGGACAGACGGACAGACGGGCGGACGGACGGACAGACATGGATATATCGACTCGGCTATTGATGCTGATCAAGAATATATATACTTTATGTTGAAGAATGATCATCTCTAGCAATGCACGCATGTATTGACATACATATGAATATGTAATCGTATGAGTGAGAGACGTGACGAGACGACGTTCTCTTATCTCCTTTTTGTCCTTCTTTCTTTTCGGTCTCTATCTGCCTGCGAGCAGAGCATGGTATTTAGTCACAAATAAACCGTACATATGAATGATTGCGTTTTTACTTTGCGGTACAAAAACTTCCCTTGCTACGGCAGCAAAACTCTGTCCAACACTTTATGGGGTCGGAAACGCTTCCTTCTGGGCGTTACACACAAGCGTTATCCCCACAAATCTGATATACCCCTATACTCTTCGAGTACCGGGTATAAAAAGTTGACAAATGCAGCTATAAGTCCGACTTAGACACTTTGTAGCTGCAACTTAACGTCTGGAAGATATTCAGCTTCCATATTGAAATTTCATATTTTTTTTCGGTATTTTCCCTCGAAATTTTGACTTTGAAAGCTCAGGAAAAGTCGAAAAAAAAATATTTGAATACCTTGATTTTTGTCTTTAGATAGACACATTAATTAGGCGTCGTTTAAGGTATCGCTTATAAAAATCAACGCCGAAGTTGCAACCGTTTGACCAAATTTTCATAGCTGTTTCGTGATTTTGTCGGAGGGAGAGCAAGGAACCAACGCACAGACGCCGACGGGACAGAGAGAGCCCAGCAACGCACCCACGCCGACGAGATAGAGAGCCCAGCAACGCACCCATGCCGACAAAAGAGCGAGCGTCCAGCAACGCATCCACACCGAGAGAGAGAGAGCACAGCAACGCACCCACGCTGACGAAAGAGAACGATCCAAGCAAAAGAGCAAAAGCCCAGCTACCAGAATCTGCGCTGACTGCACCATCAAGTGTTCCAAGCGATACCAGCCGTTGGCTGCTACGCGCGTATCCCAGGCAAGAACGCGAGACTCGTTTACCAAACCGATCACGGACATGCAGGAAAGATAGGTGTTAGACTAGTGTTAGAGGAAAAGTAGAACTAATCTAACTAAAACGAGAGGGAACGTTGTGAGCCGCGGCAAAGGCCGCGGCTCTACCTTATACCCGGTACTCAGTCAGTATATACATACATTCACATTTATGAGCCTACGATTTATGAAATTTATAATATGTTCTCAAAAGGGACGAAAATAATATTTAAAATAAAAAAATGAAGTCAAACCATTTTTGAAATTTTTATACATGTTTCCATTTTTGTTTACATATGCTTTGTATATCTGCGCCTACATTTCTACATGACATGTATAACTACATATTTGAGACGTACAAGTGTTTAGGACAGAGAGAGAGAGAGGGCATGAGTCAGCGCTTGGCAGGCGTTGCGTAGCCACTGTAAAATTAATTTGTACCTTCTGTCCATAATATTGATCCGACCTGATCCATATTCGGCAATCTGGTAGATATGGTAATTTTTCATGATTCTGCGTTTTTGGTTTTCATTTATCTTAAAAATTGTGGATTCCACAGATTTTTGTCTTTTGTGGGGGCGGAAGGGGGCGTGGCAAAATTTTAAAACAAACTCGTGCTGGTTCGGTATCACAGGAGCTTGGATAGAAAGTTTGGTTGCTCTAGCTCTTATAGTCTCTGAGAACTAGGCGTCAAAAAATACGAATGGGCAAAGCGGATGGGGCCGCGTGTGAGAGAGAGCGAGAGGGAATGATGACTTTCGAAATGGGTTTCTTTATTGTAGCTATAATAATGATCCGATCTGATCCAGATTCAACACTCTGATAGAAATGGGCATTCTCTATGACTCTGCGGTTTTAGTTTTCTCGTATCTTCAACATTGTGTACGCCACAGACTTTCGTCCTTTGTGGGGGCGGAAGGGGGCGGGGCGAAATTTCGAAATACACTTTGAGTAGTGTGATAACACAGGAGACTGGATACCTAACTTGGTTACTCTAGCTTTAATAGTCTCTGAGATATAGGCGCAAATGAAGACGGACGGACAGACGGACGGACGGACGGACGGACGGACAGACGGACAGACAGACATGGCTATATCGACTCGGCTATTGATGCTGATCAAGAATATATATACTTTATGGGGTCGGAAACGCTTCCTTCTGTGCGTTACACACAACCGTTATCCCCACAAATCTAATATACCCCTATACTCTTCGAGTACCGGGTATAAAAACTAAGCAATATCAAATTAAGAGAATGATATGAGAGTACAAGCAATTTAAGACTAGGAAGGGAGTTAGTAGTAGATACGATATGGTAGAGGGAATTATAATCCGAACATATGTTCCTAAACGGTTAATAATTCGATCTACAAAGCGGAAGAAACAACGGTATATAGTTTCTAGTGCTTTTATTAGGTTTATTAAAAGCAATCTTTTAGGGTAAGACAGCAATCTCAAACCTGCATCCCAGTTGAGGCCGCGCAGAGCAAAAAGTAACACATTTTCTGAACTGATTCTATACGGTCCTGGTGTACGATAAAAAGTCATTACTTTACATTTTGAAGCATTAAGGTTTAATAAATTTGCATAACACCATGAATGAAATCTATCAGGACCGGATTGCAAATTGGATTAAAAGGAAATGTCCTTATACTGGACAGCGTTTAACATCATCCGCATACATAGCTACTCGAGAGTATGTCAATACAGTAGCCAGGTCATTTATAAAGAGTGCAAACGTAAGGGGCCTTGATGACTGCACTGCGGTACACCTGAAGTCACCATAATGGATGAGGATAGGGAGTTTTTGAAAAGGACTCTTTGAGACCTAGAACAAAGGTAGCTAGAGATCCATCTCAGGAGATTGAGCAGGAACCCTAGAATATTAAGTTTTTGTACTACGAGAGAATGGTTTACAGAGTCGAACGCTTTACTAAAATCGGTGTAAACAACATCCGTCTGTAAATTACCTTGAAAGACTTTAAATATGAAGGAGGTAAACTGCAATAAATTAGTTGATCTCCGCCTTAAAAATCCATGTTGAGCTGGAGATATAAGTGATAAGTGGAGATAGGTATTGCTAGTGAGGAGTTAAAATTATCTCAAACACTTTAGGAACAGCGGATAACTTAGATATACCTCTGCAGTTCGTTGCGTCAGACTTGCGGAGAGGAATTATAAAGGACTCCTTCCATATCGGGGGGAAGCATGAAGAATTTATGGACATGTTGTATAGTTTAAGCAACGGCCCAAACACAGAGATTCGGTACAGTACCTGAGTACACAGCCGGGAATTTCACTATTCGTAGATCATGAAGCAATGAGCTTTCATTAAACAAGGGACTGAAAATGCGACCTCGGTAAAACGTATGGATACGGCTGACCAAAGTAAACATCCTGCGAATAGGTAGTTTGGAAGAAAGGGACAAAAAGATCGGCCATTGGCTTTTCATTATCAGACGACGTATTAGGGAAGGATAGCGAGGATGGGTGTGCGGACGTTCTACCCTTACTATTAACGAAGCTTCAAGCCTGTTTAGGGTCCTTAGAAAAACGTATCTCGCATCGAGATAGGTAGTTGTTATAGCATAGAGTGTTAATAACTGAAAAGTTTGACCGAACAAGAAAGAGAAGAAGCAGAGCCAACTTCTTGAAATGTTGTATAAAGTCTTGATTTTAAGTTTCTTAGACTGGATAGCTCTTTGTTAAACCAAGGGGGTTTCCTCGAATTAATAGTACCAATACAGTTGGTCCTATGTCGAGCGACACTTCGACAGTACCCTTCCTGCACGTCGAGACGAACTGTCCTTACTAAAAGGTATGTACCGTCCTGCCAAAACTTCGGAACTACGAATATCCGGGTCTAAGCAGGTCTCGGTAAACACAATAACGTGAGATGCAAATGCGACACTATCCTGGAAAAGAATGCTAAGCTTACTACGTAAGCCTCGAAAATTCGGATAGGTCACTAATAAAGAATTTAATAGTTTTTTGGACGGGTGTAGGTAGAGCGGGAAGATGAAGATGGAGCATTAGTCGATTGGCTAACAGAGTTATTGGGGGCCTAGTCTTCTTCTTTGCCTTAAACTCCTTCACCAGCAAATGCTCCGGCTAAAATTTGACCGAACAAACGATGTTAAAATGTGTTGGGATGACACTTATTTTGAATAAAGCTATGTTCCTGGCATAAAATAAGTAAAACTTTTCCACTTTAAAATCAATGGCTTTTATGTTGCTTTGAATATAAGCAGTCACATCCTTAGTTGTGGAGTCAGGGGCTAGCCGTGAGACAAAAACTTGTTTCTTTAGTGGGATACCCACCAGTCTTGGCAGCACAGGCCTATCACCCGGTGATGGTAATACACGGTAGTCCAGGACGTATAGTCGCTGGTCGGATCGGAGTTGAAGGGACTGCTGAAGAATTTGCGGACATTAAACACACTTACGCTACAGACGATTCTGGCTGCATGCTTTCCGAGGTGATACATTCGGCTATCGAATTTTCATCACCAGCAGCTGTCGTTGCCTTTGTAGTAGCGAACGAAATCAACAGCTGCATTTTGGACAGTTGGCACTTGTAGATCACGCGGAGTGACCCTTTTGCGTCTGAAAGACTCATTCAGTATTTGTAAGCCACTGATCTGAGACTCCATGGCTAGGAGCCGGTTGTATTGCTATTTAAAGCCCACGGTCATCTCCTTAAAGCCCCTCCGTGTCTGCGTCATAAACGTGACCATGTCTTTCTCGACCTCGGCATGCCTCACATTTCTCGTGCAATACGCTTTAGCAGAGCCAGCAGGGGATACTCGGCTGATCATGAGTTATATTTTTTTTACAAGTTTGTTGGCACAGACAAGAGAGTATTCCATTATGATAAAAAAAAAAAATATGTAATCAAAAAAAAAATTTCAAAACAAATAGATATCAGACCAGTGTGCCAGATAAACGCTAATAGAGGAATCAATAAGAATGAGTGGGGAGCGGTTACAGCAGCTGCAGTTGAGAGAGAGAGAGAGAGAGAGAGAGAGAGAGAGAGGGAAAGAGCGCTACTGCACAGAAAATATCGAGAGTGAGAAGCTTAGTTTGGATAACAGGGAGAGAGTGATAAAACAATGTAATGCTCCTATTTCAGGCTGAGGTAAGCTCAGTCTTCTCCAGGATCCTACTACAAGAAATTTGTAGTTTGCAGGAACCTCTACAGGAAACGGGGTCGGCCCTAAGTAGGCTAGAAACAAGAGTGGAGGAGAATGAGGCGTAACCGTGCCCGTATGAGTTGGATCCAGAAGATAGTGAAGGGCACGAGGCGTTGTCACACTCGTGGGGTCGAGAAGGATGAGGGATACGAGGCGTTGTCACACTCGTGTGGTCGAGAAGGATAAGGAATACGAGGCGTTGTCACACTCGTGGGATCTATCAGAGGATCAGGAGTAATTTGAGGATTGGATTGACCCTTGCCGCGATATTCTTGGTTGCGAATTGATGTCGCAGTTCTCACACGGAAAATAGACTTACTCGATGGGTTTATTTTTGTTAAAAATGCTCATTTATTGTTATATATTATTATCCATTTATTACTGGATAATTATTGTCTGGCTTAACGTACGGCGTATATAATTTTATTGTAAGTTGCTGCGCGGAGCAACGTCTATCTCGCGGCCGGGTTCCCGAGTAAGTGTCTTGCACTTCTTTCGCTAGAACGCTCGGAACCTAGCATCCGCGGATCGAACTAGCTAGCTTAATATTATGGGTGGGGGGATATATGCGGACGGTGCGCCGATGGGCAATTTCTTTTGTCGAAAAGAAAACCGTCGCATCGAACCTTAGTGGGAGGGGAAAGTTTTTGGGTCACAGTTGAGGTGTTGGTAGGAGAGTTATGGATGGGTGTAGGAGGGGTAGTCACGTGGCCGAACGGCGCGCGTGTGATGGGAGAAAAGTGGGTTTTTTTCGTTCGGAAATTTTTCGTGTATTGTAGAAGGTAGTTTATTTTTAGCCAAATGTAACTCTTAAACTCAAACTTATTACTCCTCCATTGCCGGTGCGGCGTGGTGAAATGTACCGGCGCCTTGGGGTTCGTTACACCCCCCCCCCTTTCTTCCGGGAGGAGGCGGACGCAGACCGGTCCGGCGAGTGATCGCTTGTGGACCTGGTATTTCCGATCCAAGAACCAAACGCTGCAGCGGATCCTGTCCGCCCGTTTCATGCTGCACCTCCTCGACCAAGCCAGTAGGCACTACTCGGCCTGGGGTGTTGACCTGCTAATCGGGCGGAGCGACTATCCCGTCGGCGTCCCTTCCGACTTCTTCGACCAGGCTGTCATCTTCTGGTTGGAAGTCTTTCGATAAGAAGCTTAGCAGCCTCTCGAGCTCTTCGTCGTCCGTTTCGGGTTGGTCTCCGGTAGCTACCGTCAGTAGCTCCTCGATGGATATATCGTCGAACCCTCTGGTCGCTACCGGGGGCGAGAGGCTTTCCGGTGTGTCTGGTATGGTTGGCAGCTCTAGCCCCAGTAGGGTTGGGGTAGCGTAGTCACTCTTCTGCCCCGTTTCCCACCACTCCATATGTTCGGTCAGCTCCGCTTGTTGAACTGGAGGGACGTTTTCGGTTCCTGACGTGGAGTCGGGGGTACCGATGGGAGGGTCTTCTTTTACCGGCCCCCGAGCCGGGCTCGGGTCAGTACGGAGTACTTTGGCGTGTTTTGCCGTAGTCACCGCCGGTTCGCGCTGGGTGTGCGCCGTTGCTGGGGGATCATTATGACGATACGCGTGTTGTTCGAACATCGGTTCGAACGATGGAGGTTCGGGGCTCGGCGAGTAGTAGGTCCGGGGGTCTCGGCGGCGGAATAGTGGTGGCGACCACAGATTTTCGCGTCGAAGTCTGGATGGTCGTCGCGAAAACAGTGGAGAGCTATCCCGCGGGCCTTCGGAGGTTTCTATGCCCAAGAGTTCGTCGTCTGATTCGCCGCTTGACTCGGCCGCATCGTTGCAGTTTGGCCGCTCTGGGGGGGCGTCCCGCCTTATGTCGGCGTATGCGCCTCCGTTGGAGATTGGGACGTCGTCTTGCTCTTCGTCGCGGATAAGGGTGCTGGCGGTTGACCACGACGGTTCACAGTTGGGTTCTGGGATGTCGTGGGGCGGACGATGGTCTCCGTTCTTGGACTGCGGCGGGGCTTTGGTTCTCCCGAATGTGGGTGCCCCAGACTCTGAGTCTTCAGAGTCGGTAGAGTCATCGATATAGATGATCTCGGGTGCCTCTGCGGGAGTTGCGGCTTCTTGGTGATCCATGGTGGGTTGGCTTAATGAAGTTTTGGGTGTTGAGGGTAGCGGTGCTAGTTCTCGTTTGAGTTATAATACGGATATTACTTAGGCTTTTAAAGGGTTCGATGCCTTAGGTCGGCACAGTTACAGAAATATAGTCTCAGCAAGTGTAGATTACGTAAACTTAGGTATAAGTGTAAGCGGAAAAGAATTGAATAAGAAATATATGTTTTTTTTTGTTTTCTGAGCTTTAAAGGGTTCGATGCCTTAGGTCGGCACAGTTACAGAAATATAGTGTCAGCAAGTGTAGATTACGTGAACTTAGGTATAAGTGTAAGCGGAAAAGAATTGAATAAGAAATATATGTTTTTTTTGTTTTTTAAGCTTTTGCATTATATATAAATTTTTTTTGTTTATATATATTTTTTTTTTTTTGCTGAGTTCAGTTTGCTTTCTTCACTCGTCACCCGATCCATATTCCCGTGGACGAGGTATGGGGTAGGTACGGGTGGCTTGAGTTCGCCGAATTTTAGGGGGGGCGACGGTGGCATACATGGGGGCCTTACCGCTGGTCGGTGTCGATACCTCGGCCGGGCGGGCGTCGGTAGGAAGGTGGGGCGACACGGCCTCTACGTCTTGGGACGCATTTTGTTCACCTTGGATTTTAAGGCAGCGGTATAATATCCATGTAATGGAGCAGAGAGGTAATGCTACGGCGAGCGTGAGGAGGTAGGAAGCGGTACTTTTTACCGTCAGCATTTCATTTAGGCTGTCGATTTGATTGAGATTATTCATGCTTAGTTCCCGTGGAAACGGTAGACTAAGTTTTTCTTTGTGGGCCGTTATGTTGACTTGCGTCATTGCGGACACCACTGCTTTCCTCTTAGAGTCGCCGAGGTGGTTAATGTACCAGGTCCCGTTAAGAGAGACCCGGTGGGAGTACGTCACTAAGTACGATCCTGAAATCTTTTGGCTGGTCCCGGCATCATCAACAACGGTCATGTTCGCGTCGTTGATGACGAGAGTGCCGTGGTCGACGATAGTTACAGGGTCTAGGTGTCCCGTTAGGGTAGCACAGTGTGCGATAGACCCAGCTACCATTTGTTGGGCGCAGGTACTTCCCCCTCGTTCCTTGCAGAACGTAGCCCCGACAGTTGTCTCACAGGCCCCGATGTTGAGGGTCTGTGTACCGCAGTCCGCCACTTTGTCTCCCTGAGTGAAATCCAATATTCTGTGGTGGCGTTGAACCGGGAATATGAGCAACTTCCTACAATTTAATTTGGGTTGAGGGAACTTTATAAGAAAGTGGAGTAGGCCGGGAGTTTGAAAAACGCTGATGTTCGAGACCTCTAGTAGCTCCACCAAGGTTGACTAACTGTTGCTCGTTGAATTCGTTTATATCGGCGCCATCTAAGAGGGCCGGACTGATCATGTTTATTTTGGCTAAAGTTAACCCAAGGATAAGACTTTCTAGGTCCGTTATGATTATTCTATTTTTGGCGAGGACTGTCTCTACTATCTGGGCCTTCTCAGCCTCGTCCGACTTCTGGATCGTGTTGAAAAAGTGCGTCAGTTCGTTAAGTCGGTTTTGCATTTTGGAGTTAATATCCCCCTGTCGGTGTTCGGATTCTATCAGCTGTGCCTGTTTGAACCTAATTTGCTCCCAGTCATTGAAGTCGGGCGTTCCTGCTACTACATTCAACGCTGTACCGAGCAGGTTTATGCTCCTGGCTTCCCTACGGTGGACTTTTAGCATGGCTATTGAATTGCGGATGTGGTCCAAGTCGGTTGCTAATACCTGGGCCAGGCGGGTGTCCGTGAACATCTCAGCAGCGCGCTCGGTCTGGGCGACGTAGACCTCATAAGAAGTGACGTTGGTGGTATGGTGGAGGTATCCTGGGTTCTCCCAGATTACTGCGTCTCCGTCCACGATCGGGATATAGTCGGCGTTGGTGTAGTCATTTACTTTTACGGCGGCCTGTGCAGAAGTGACTAGGGCAAGTAGGACCAGCAGGGGTGACATGGTGTAGGGGGGATTATGGTTGGCGGCGGCAGGATTAAAGGTGATTGTTTTCTTCTTAATTGTCTTGGTTATTGTTGTCCTTTAACTCCGATTGGTTGAGTTTGATTCGTAGTCCTTGATGCACTTTGGGGTGGGGTTATCCTTGATAGGAGTCGGAATTTAATTTTGGGTTTTGATTGTTTTATTTTTATTTAATTCAGTTCTTTTTGAGTTGGTTGATTTGGTCTGGTCCGTTCCGTGGGTAGTGGCGTACTGATCGACGAAGGCCAGGGCATCGATTAATATAGGTGTCGATCCCCGGTCAAACTCGGTATTATGCCGCCGTGGCATCCATGTCGGCGGCTGGATTATCGAGTTCGGGGTCGTTGACCTTGTGCTTCCGGCTGCTTGTGTGTTGCAATTTCACGATGTTTGGCGATGGAAAACCTTTTACCCGGTATGGTCCGTCAAACTTTGGGGCCAGTTTGGCTGCAAAACCTTCGGCTGCATTTGACAGGTGGTGTTGTCGTACGAGGACCAATGAGCCGATCGTAGAGCGCCATTGCCTGCGACGGAGATTGTAGTGTCGCGCTTGCTCTTGACTTGCCCTTTGGATGTTACTTCGGACGATGGAAAAGATCTCTTTCAGTCTCGACGCTTTGTCAGTAGCCGTCTCCGGGGTGCTCCCTGTCCCTGGTGTGACTTCATCGTATAGAGCGCCAGGCAGCCTAGGTTCTCTTCCGTGTAAAAGGAACGCAGAGCTGAATCCGGTGGTCTCGGAGACGCTAGAATTTATGGCCAACGACATTTCGGGTAATAGTTCGTCCCACGTGTTCTGGTGGTCGTCGATGAATTGGGCGATCATTGTTTTCACAGTTTTGTTCGCTCTTTCTGTGGGATTTTCCTGGGGACAATATGGAGCGGTGTGCTGCAGTTTGACGCCTGCGATTTGGAGGAACGTTCGGAACGAGCGACTGGTGAACTGGGTGCCGTTATCGCAGACGAATAATTTCGGTACCCCAAAACTGCTGAGGATTCGTTCGCGGAACGCTCGTTCGAGGTTAGCCGTGGTTGCCTTTTTGAGGGGTATTAGTTCGACCCACTTGGAGAAGGTGTCGAAAAATACTAGCAGCATCGTATTCCCTCGTTTGGACCGTGGCAGTGGTTCGACGAAATCTGCGCACAAGGTAACGAACGGCTCCTCCGCCTTGCGAGTGAGCATCTTGCCCACTGGTTTGCGTTGCAAGGCCTTGAACTTCTGACAACTTACGCAGTTGCGAATGTAACGTCTTACGTCTCGATAGAACCCGGGCCTGCTGCGCGGAGCAACGTCTATCTCGCGGCCGGGTTCCCGAGTAAGTGTCTTGCACTTCTTTCGCTAGAACGCTCGGAACCTAGCATCCGCGGATCGAACTAGCTAGCTTAATATTATGGGTGGGGGGATATATGCGGACGGTGCGCCGATGGGCAATTTCTTTTGTCGAAAAGAAAACCGTCGCATCGAACCTTAGTGGGAGGGGAAAGTTTTTGGGTCACAGTTGAGGTGTTGGTAGGAGAGTTATGGATGGGTGTAGGAGGGGTAGTCACGTGGCCGAACGGCGCGCGTGTGATGGGAGAAAAGTGGGTGGTTCGGAAATTTTTCGTGTATTGTAGAAGGTAGTTTATTTTTAGCCAAATGTAACTCTTAAACTCAAACTTATTACTCCTCCATTGCCGGTGCGGCGTGGTGAAATGTACCGGCGCCTTGGGGTTCGTTACACCCCCCCCCCCTTTCTTCCGGGAGGAGGCGGACGCAGACCGGTCCGGCGAGTGATCGCTTGTGGACCTGGTATTTCCGATCCAAGAACCAAACGCTGCAGCGGATCCTGTCCGCCCGTTTCATGCTGCACCTCCTCGACCAAGCCAGTAGGCACTACTCGGCCTGGGGTGTTGACCTGCTAATCGGGCGGAGCGACTATCCCGTCGGCGTCCCTTCCGACTTCTTCGACCAGGCTGTCATCTTCTGGTTGGAAGTCTTTCGATAAGAAGCTTAGAAGCCTCTCGAGCTCTTCGTCGTCCGTTTCGGGTTGGTCTCCGGTAGCTACCGTCAGTAGCTCCTCGATGGATATATCGTCGAACCCTCTGGTCGCTACCGGGGGCGAGAGGCTTTCCGGTGTGTCTGGTATGGTTGGCAGCTCTAGCCCCAGTAGGGTTGGGGTAGCGTAGTCACTCTTCTGCCCCGTTTCCCACCACTCCATATGTTCGGTCAGCTCCGCTTGTTGAACTGGAGGGACGTTTTCGGTTCCTGACGTGGAGTCGGGGGTACCGATGGGAGGGTCTTCTTTTACCGGCCCCCGAGCCGGGCTCGGGTCAGTACGGAGTACTTTGGCGTGTTTTGCCGTAGTCACCGCCGGTTCGCGCTGGGTGTGCGCCGTTGCTGGGGGATCATTATGACGATACGCGTGTTGTTCGAACATCGGTTCGAACGATGGAGGTTCGGGGCTCGGCGAGTAGTAGGTCCGGGGGTCTCGGCGGCGGAATAGTGGTGGCGACCACAGATTTTCGCGTCGAAGTCTGGATGGTCGTCGCGAAAACAGTGGAGAGCTATCCCGCGGGCCTTCGGAGGTTTCTATGCCCAAGAGTTCGTCGTCTGATTCGCCGCTTGACTCGGCCGCATCGTTGCAGTTTGGCCGCTCTGGGGGGGCGTCCCGCCTTATGTCGGCGTATGCGCCTCCGTTGGAGATTGGGACGTCGTCTTGCTCTTCGTCGCGGATAAGGGTGCTGGCGGTTGACCACGACGGTTCACAGTTGGGTTCTGGGATGTCGTGGGGCGGACGATGGTCTCCGTTCTTGGACTGCGGCGGGGCTTTGGTTCTCCCGAATGTGGGTGCCCCAGACTCTGAGTCTTCAGAGTCGGTAGAGTCATCGATATAGATGATCTCGGGTGCCTCTGCGGGAGTTGCGGCTTCTTGGTGATCCATGGTGGGTTGGCTTAATGAAGTTTTGGGTGTTGAGGGTAGCGGTGCTAGTTCTCGTTTGAGTTATAATACGGATATTACTTAGGCTTTTAAAGGGTTCGATGCCTTAGGTCGGCACAGTTACAGAAATATAGTCTCAGCAAGTGTAGATTACGTAAACTTAGGTATAAGTGTAAGCGGAAAAGAATTGAATAAGAAATATATGTTTTTTTTTGTTTTCTGAGCTTTAAAGGGTTCGATGCCTTAGGTCGGCACAGTTACAGAAATATAGTGTCAGCAAGTGTAGATTACGTGAACTTAGGTATAAGTGTAAGCGGAAAAGAATTGAATAAGAAATATATGTTTTTTTTGTTTTTTAAGCTTTTGCATTATATATAAATTTTTTTTGTTTATATATTTTTTTTTTTTTTTTGCTGAGTTCAGTTTGCTTTCTTCACTCGTCACCCGATCCATATTCCCGTGGACGAGGTATGGGGTAGGTACGGGTGGCTTGAGTTCGCCGAATTTTAGGGGGGGCGACGGTGGCATACATGGGGGCCTTACCGCTGGTCGGTGTCGATACCTCGGCCGGGCGGGCGTCGGTAGGAAGGTGGGGCGACACGGCCTCTACGTCTTGGGACGCATTTTGTTCACCTTGGATTTTAAGGCAGCGGTATAATATCCATGTAATGGAGCAGAGAGGTAATGCTACGGCGAGCGTGAGGAGGTAGGAAGCGGTACTTTTTACCGTCAGCATTTCATTTAGGCTGTCGATTTGATTGAGATTATTCATGCTTAGTTCCCGTGGAAACGGTAGACTAAGTTTTTCTTTGTGGGCCGTTATGTTGACTTGCGTCATTGCGGACACCACTGCTTTCCTCTTAGAGTCGCCGAGGTGGTTAATGTACCAGGTCCCGTTAAGAGAGACCCGGTGGGAGTACGTCACTAAGTACGATCCTGAAATCTTTTGGCTGGTCCCGGCATCATCAACAACGGTCATGTTCGCGTCGTTGATGACGAGAGTGCCGTGGTCGACGATAGTTACAGGGTCTAGGTGTCCCGTTAGGGTAGCACAGTGTGCGATAGACCCAGCTACCATTTGTTGGGCGCAGGTACTTCCCCCTCGTTCCTTGCAGAACGTAGCCCCGACAGTTGTCTCACAGGCCCCGATGTTGAGGGTCTGTGTACCGCAGTCCGCCACTTTGTCTCCCTGAGTGAAATCCAATATTCTGTGGTGGCGTTGAACCGGGAATATGAGCAACTTTCTACAATTTAATTTGGGTTGAGGGAACTTTATAAGAAAGTGGAGTAGGCCGGGAGTTTGAAAAACGCTGATGTTCGAGACCTCTAGTAGCTCCACCAAGGTTGACTAACTGTTGCTCGTTGAATTCGTTTATATCGGCGCCATCTAAGAGGGCCGGACTGATCATGTTTATTTTGGCTAAAGTTAACCCAAGGATAAGACTTTCTAGGTCCGTTATGATTATTCTATTTTTGGCGAGGACTGTCTCTACTATCTGGGCCTTCTCAGCCTCGTCCGACTTCTGGATCGTGTTGAAAAAGTGCGTCAGTTCGTTAAGTCGGTTTTGCATTTTGGAGTTAATATCCCCCTGTCGGTGCTCGGATTCTATCAGCTGTGCCTGTTTGAACCTAATTTGCTCCCAGTCATTGAAGTCGGGCGTTCCTGCTACTACATTCAACGCTGTACCGAGCAGGTTTATGCTCCTGGCTTCCCTACGGTGGACTTTTAGCATGGCTATTGAATTGCGGATGTGGTCCAAGTCGGTTGCTAATACCTGGGCCAGGCGGGTGTCCGTGAACATCTCAGCAGCGCGCTCGGTCTGGGCGACGTAGACCTCATAAGAAGTGACGTTGGTGGTATGGTGGAGGTATCCTGGGTTCTCCCAGATTACTGCGTCTCCGTCCACGATCGGGATATAGTCGGCGTTGGTGTAGTCATTTACTTTTACGGCGGCCTGTGCAGAAGTGACTAGGGCAAGTAGGACCAGCAGGGGTGACATGGTGTAGGGGGGATTATGGTTGGCGGCGGCAGGATTAAAGGTGATTGTTTTCTTCTTAATTGTCTTGGTTATTGTTGTCCTTTAACTCCGATTGGTTGAGTTTGATTCGTAGTCCTTGATGCACTTTGGGGTGGGGTTATCCTTGATAGGAGTCGGAATTTAATTTTGGGTTTTGATTGTTTTATTTTTATTTAATTCAGTTCTTTTTGAGTTGGTTGATTTGGTCTGGTCCGTTCCGTGGGTAGTGGCGTACTGATCGACGAAGGCCAGGGCATCGATTAATATAGGTGTCGATCCCCGGTCAAACTCGGTATTATGCCGCCGTGGCATCCATGTCGGCGGCTGGATTATCGAGTTCGGGGTCGTTGACCTTGTGCTTCCGGCTGCTTGTGTGTTGCAATTTCACGATGTTTGGCGATGGAAAACCTTTTACCCGGTATGGTCCGTCAAACTTTGGGGCCAGTTTGGCTGCAAAACCTTCGGCTGCATTTGACAGGTGGTGTTGTCGTACGAGGACCAATGAGCCGATCGTAGAGCGCCATTGCCTGCGACGGAGATTGTAGTGTCGCGCTTGCTCTTGACTTGCCCTTTGGATGTTACTTCGGACGATGGAAAAGATCTCTTTCAGTCTCGACGCTTTGTCAGTAGCCGTCTCCGGGGTGCTCCCTGTCCCTGGTGTGACTTCATCGTATAGAGCGCCAGGCAGCCTAGGTTCTCTTCCGTGTAAAAGGAACGCAGAGCTGAATCCGGTGGTCTCGGAGACGCTAGAATTTATGGCCAACGACATTTCGGGTAATAGTTCGTCCCACGTGTTCTGGTGGTCGTCGATGAATTGGGCGATCATTGTTTTCACAGTTTTGTTCGCTCTTTCTGTGGGATTTTCCTGGGGACAATATGGAGCGGTGTGCTGCAGTTTGACGCCTGCGATTTGGAGGAACGTTCGGAACGAGCGACTGGTGAACTGGGTGCCGTTATCGCAGACGAATAATTTCGGTACCCCAAAACTGCTGAGGATTCGTTCGCGGAACGCTCGTTCGAGGTTAGCCGTGGTTGCCTTTTTGAGGGGTATTAGTTCGACCCACTTGGAGAAGGTGTCGAAAAATACTAGCAGCATCGTATTCCCTCGTTTGGACCGTGGCAGTGGTTCGACGAAATCTGCGCACAAGGTAACGAACGGCTCCTCCGCCTTGCGAGTGAGCATCTTGCCCACTGGTTTGCGTTGCAAGGCCTTGAACTTCTGACAACTTACGCAGTTGCGAATGTAACGTCTTACGTCTCGATAGAACCCGGGCCAATAATACCGTTGGGAAACCCTGTCGATGGTCTTCCGTATGCCGAGATGACCAGCTGTTGGTTGATCGTGGCATTCGTGGCGTACCCTCGTCCGGCGATCTTTTGGGACGCAGAGTTTCCAAGACTCCGTTCCGACAGGTCCGTGGCCGAGATTTCGGTAAAGTTGACCGTTCTCGTAGGTGTAGTCCGGATATTTTTGGGGCTCGTCGTGGACTTGTTGTATCCTTCGTTTAAGCCAGGGACAACTGTCGGGTTCCTCTTCGACGCGTGCGAGTGTTTCCAAGGGCTGCCTGGACAGTGCGTCCGCCACTACGTTTTGTTTCCCGGCGCGATAATGCACGTCGTATGGGTATTGTTGTAGCTCGAGTGCCCAACGTGCCACTCTGCCGTATGGACTTTCCAGGGTGTTTAACCATTTCAGCGCGAGATGGTCAGTTACCACGTCAAAGCAGTAGTCCTCTAGGTAGCATCGTAGTTTTCGTATTGCCCATATGACGGCTAGGCATTCTTTGTCAGTGGCAGAGTAGTTCTCTTCCGCCTTGTTGAGTCGTCGGCTGACGTACGCGATGACGCGCTCTTTCCCTTCAATCTCCTGGGTGAGGACTGCGCCCACGCCTGCGTTACTGGCGTCCGTTTGTAAAGAGAATTTGACGTTGAAATCGGAGAGCAGGCGAGTACGGGGGCGGTAGTGAGTAACTCTTTTAGCTTTCCGAAGGCGTCTTGTTGTTCCTGTTCCCATGTCCATCTTTGTCCCTTCTTTAACAGTTGTGACATTGGTTGGACCACAGTGGCGAAATTGGGAACAAACCTGCGGTACCATGACGCCATCCCTATGCATTGTCGGAGTTCCTTCACGTTGCACTATAGGTCAAAACGACAATTTTCTGATATAAATTAATAACTCGAAGGTTTTTAAAGTTTTTCCTGAAAAGTTTTTTGGATACCATTAAAGATCTCATTTGGAAATGGGTTTTGAAAAAAATGGGCGTGGCACTGCCCATCAACGCCCCTAAAAAAATATATAAAAAAAATTTGTTTTTCAAAAATTTTGTTTTTTAAATAAATATTAAAAAAATGTTTTAATATTCATTCTAGGTATATTTTATATATTATATATGTATTAATGCAACATTAGGAATACATCATGCACTGTGGAGTACCTGTTGTGGCGAAAAGACATGAATCGGAACCACTCGATATTTCATCCGCATTTCCCTGGTTATAATTTTCCTGACCAGTACTTCAATCGAAACCGTAGTTAAGAATAAGATCGGCTAACAGAAAATCAGTATTCTGACAAGTCATCACGTGCAATATAACTTCTTTTTGCAAAGCAACAAGTTTTCCTGCGGTATGGTTCAGAAGATTTTGTAGACTGACTTTAGCTATTATTTCTGAAACATCATCGGGGGGTCTACATTCCTTCTTTCTTTCAACCACTTCGTTATAGTGAGGATCAATATCAAGCAGAATGCTTTTTTTTTAATTATTTAGATGGTATCTACATTTTTTCCATCTCACGGATAAATTCAGACAAAATACGGCTTTTTTCATGTAAATACTGATCAATATATGATCAAAATACGACGGACACATTTACATCGATATACAATCTAAAGTAACGGAGACCAGCATCCACTCTATCAGTTCTTTCTTTAGTTTTCCCCCTTTTTTAAGCAGACAGGCATTGCTTAAATATAGGTTATGTTCTACAAAATATTACATTTCGGGAGAAGTGGACAAAAGGGGGAAACAGGCTTAACTGTTCTGAATTAACAAAAGATTACTCTACAATATGTATATAGTCACTTGGCTAACATGTGCTAACATTTTTTTAAAAGCCTTCCCAAAGATAACGTTTCGTGTTAAAAAAAGTTTTCTTTGGGACGTCTCTTTACTAACACATACTACAGACAACACGAACAATACGAACAACACAGATGTACCAACATAAAGTAAAAACCCCACTGCTCACTATTCATCATAATTTGTATTAACAAATTTGAATTTAAAAAAAATGGAGTCACTTGAATTTCGACAAAAATTTTTGCACAATTTATGATTACATGCTGTTAGATTGAATCTGCTGTTTTAACAGCTGTTAACTTAGCATCAGAACATAATGTTAACATTTCTGGTATGCAACATTACGGTTTGATTGATTCCTAATAGGTACATAACAAAAGATAGATATTTTAAATACTTTTGGAAAATGAATTTATATCAGAAAATCGGCCATTTGACCTATAGTGCGTTGGTGGGCGGTCTCAAATCTCTTACGGTCTTACGGTCTCATCCCTTCCTCACTGATCATGTGTCCCAAATATTTGATGCGTCGTTGGAAGAAAGTACATTTTTCTGCGTTGATTCGCAGGTTTGCCTTGAGAAGTCGAGAGAAGACCTCTTTTACGTTGTGGAGGTGTTCCGTGTAATCCTTCCCGATGATGACAATGTCATCTAAGTACGCGAATGCGTAGGGTTCCATATCTGCGATGATGACCGTGTCTAACTTCCGTTGAAACGTTGCCCCTGCGGAGTGTAATCCGAAGGGCATTACTTTCCATTGGTACAGACCTCTTCCTGGCACCGTGAAAGCGGTGGCTTCCCTACTGTCGAGGGCCATAGGTATTTGCCAATACCCGTTCTTCAGATCTAGCGTGGTGATAAAACGTGCATTCTTCAGGCGTTCTAGGATGTAATTGATCCCCGGTAATGGATAGGAGTCCGGGATAGAGCGTTCGTTGAGCTGACGATAGTCTACGCACATACGCCATTTGTCGTTCTTTTTGCGCACGAGAACAATTGGTGCGCTGTGAGGGCTTCGAGAAGGTTCGATGAGTCCTTCGGCTATTAGTTGGTCGACTTGCTCGTCGATAATTCGCCTCATGGCGGGGTTCTTGGGGTAATATCTCTGTTTTATTGGCCGGTTGTCCCGCATGACGATGGTGTGCTCCGTTAGGTCTGTGGTACCTTGAAGCTTTTCGAACTTCGGCAGTTCCTCATCCAGGAGTTCCTGGATCTGTGACGCAAGTTCGGGTGGCCAGGGGTCGTTGGTTCGTTCTGGCTCGTCTTCAAGTTGTTCGTCCCTCTCTAAGCTGAAAGCTCGATTCGGGTCTTCCGGCAGGAGGGTCGTGTCGAACGCGCTCGGTGGTTCCGCCCCTCGAGGGTGTTCCCTCATGTTGGCGACGACTGGGGTGGTATCGTTTAGAGAAGGGGTGCTTGCGGGGGCTTGGTTGGGTACCTGGGCCAGGGGCTGGGACGCTAGTTGAGGAGTCATTTGTGTTGGGGGGATAGAGTGGATGCTATTGTTGACCCCGGTGTCTACGTCAATCACCCGTCTGGACGAATGGTCGTCAGGCGAAGACCTCGGTTGTGAAGGAACGATTGCCTGTGGGGAGGCAGCTCTGGTTTCCTTAGTCTTTATGGGGATTACCGCGCCGTGGGCTTCGGTTGATCTCCTTACATTCTGCGCCGCTGCGTGGGAGCTCGTGTCACCTATCGTTGGCCCAGGAATCGTGCGTTCCGTGGCGGGCCTAAGGTTTGTGCTTTTCGTATTTGACCTGGAAATCGTGCGTTCCGTTGGGGCCTTAGAATTTTTGCTGGGCGCTCGTTGTTTGGACATGGTGTCCGTCGTAGTTTTCCTCGAACGCGAGTTTTCGGGGGTTGCCCTGGATCTCGGTTTTTCCGTTCCTATGGTGGGAACTTGACTGGCAGTGGCCGCGGGGGGGTTTGCCATGGGGCGACGGCTTCGGAGTTGTAGGAGGTTGGTGCCGCATTTGATCGTTGTTTCGATCGCGCATAAGAAATCCAGACCCACAATGACTTGTTCCAACATGTAGGGTAAGACTAGGAGAGGTATCTGGACTTCCCGTCTGTCTAACCGGATGTAAGCCAGGAGGATTTGCGTGATCTCGCGCACTGAGCCGTCGGCCAGTCGGATCTGCACGCATGCCTCCCGAAGGTTGGTGTTATTGTCCAGTTGTCGGGCGAGGTCAGCACGGATGAAGCTCCGGGACGCCCCGGTGTCAATAGTGGCCTCCGCGTCTTGTCCTCCTATGGTCCCTCTCGCCACTATCCGGCCATCGTGTAGGTGTAGGGGGCTAGTTAGTTCCGGGTTTGGGAGGGCGTCTTTCCCGACTGATCCCGTGTCAGTCGAGGACGCGTGTCGTTTCCCGACGTGTCCCGGCGACAACACTCGATCGTCCGTACCCCGCGCTTACCGCATTCCCAGCAGAACAGAATCGAAGGGTTGGTGCAGTTCGGAGAAGCGTGGCCAGTTTCGCCACAGCGGCGGCATGCCATGCGCAGATTCACGATGGGGGTAGTTACCATGCGATGCGCGACTTCCTGCGCCGGAGCGTTGCTTCGGTTCATAGGTTGTCTCCTTGCTAATTCGGTTGAGTCCTACGGGGGTCTCCGGAATGGTGTCCGGTTGGATTCACCATCCTTGGGGGCCTGATTCGCCGTCGGCCTAGTGTAACGCGGCATGTTCCGCGGGGGAAGTGGAATTACCGGTGCATTCCGTTCCTGGATGCTCTCGAACTCCGTGGCCAATGTCGTGAGCTGCGTCAGGCTTCGTAGTTCGTGTCTCCGCACGTACAGCTGGTACGCCGGCAAAATGTTGTCGTAGATCCGGTAGAGTTCCTTGGTGGTGTCGTATCCGGCATGGTGCATGAGTAACCGGAGCTCGATAACGAAGTCTTTAAAGGGTTCGCCTACCGCTTGCTTGCTGATCCTCCAATTGTTCAAAATACCGCGGTGGCAAGAAGAACGCCAAGAATTCCCTGCGGAAATCGGCCCATGGGACGCTTTGTAGTCGGCTGGTCCGGAACCAGCGACTGGCTCTGTCCGTGAGGATTTCTGCCATGGCGCGGGGTAAATGGTTCATGTCTACCCCGTATGAAAGCGCGCGCTCTTCGAGAAGGTCGATGAATGACAGCGGATCGTCCTGTCCTGGCGTTCCGCCATTTGGGCGGCGTGGCTACATTGGTATCCCCCTGCGGGTTCGCTTCCCGCGCGGGGTCCCTCGCTCGCAGGTCGGATTCTTCTCGCGGCTGGAGTACGTTGTTCTGGAGACGTAGGTCTTGGTGGCTCGGCCACTATCCCGACGCTGGAGGGAACGCTGGCTTGATTTTCTGGGTTTTCGGGGACTGTTAACCAGAGCTTGGGTTTCTTCGTACGCCCTTCCGCCTGTGTGGAAGTACTCGGTTGAGGTGACTTGGATCGCGCTGGGGACTTGGCATATTGTCGTTCGAGCTCGGCGAGTCGAACCCAGGCTTCCTGTTCGAGGGTCCCCTCAAACAATGCGGCGAAGCTTCTCCGCATGTCTTCGACAGTGCGCTCACTGCTGAACCCGAATTCCACCGCGAACCTTTCTAACTCTTCTCGTCGGCGCTTGTGGACCCAACCGGTGCCTACCCCTGGATTAGCGACAAACTCCCCAGAGTAGTACTCACCTGAAGTCTTCTCAGCGTTGGGATCCATGGTAGCGTATGGTTTTGTGTTTTCCTTTTTTACCTTTTGGAGTCACTCGCGTATTATGAAAGGGATCGTCCCTTGTGCGAACCGACACTCCGTGTGTATTTTTGTCGATAACGCGACCCGCACCGTTGGAGTTGTGGGGTTTTCGTCGAGGCTTTGCGCGGCGCAATACTGTTTTATCGCGCTCAGAGTTTGAGTTCGAGGGTACGCGGAGATCGTGAGATGGATCGGTCCAGCCTATGCCTTAGATTTTAGTGGCCGTGGGTTTTTAATCCACACCCCTTGCTAAAGTTTCCTACAGGTAATGCTCCTATTTCAGGCTGAGGTAAGCTCAGTCTTCTCCAGGATCCTACTACAAGAAATTTGTAGTTTGCAGGAACCTCTACAAGAAACGAGGTCGGCCCTAAGTAGGCTAGAAACAAGAGTGGAGGAGGATGAGGCGTAACCGTGCCCGTATGAGGTGGATCGAGAAGATAGTGAAGGGCACGAGGCGTTGTCACACTCGTGGGGTCGAGAAGGATGAGGGATACGAGGCGTTGTCACACTCGTGTGGTCGAGAAGGATAAGGAATACGAGGCGTTGTCACACTCGTGGGACCTATCAGAGGATCAGGAGTAATTTGAGGATTGGATTGACCCTTGCCGCAATATTCTTGGTTGCGAATTGATGTCGCAGTTCTCACACGGAAAATAAACTTACTCGATGGGTTTAGTTTTGTTAAAAATGCTCATTTATTGGACACTGGATAATTATTGTCTGGCTTAACGTACGGCGTATATAAATTTATTGTAAGTTGCTGCGCGGAGCAACGTCTATCTCGCGGCCGGGTTCCCGAGTAAGTGTCTTGCACTTCTTTCGCTAGAACGCTCGGAACCTAGCATCCGCGGATCGAACAAGCTAGCTTAATATTATGGGTGGGGGGATATATGCGGACGGTGCGCCGATGGGCAATTTCTTTTGTCGAAAAGAAAACCGTCGCATCGAACCTTAGTGGGAGGGGAAAGTTTTTGGGTCACAGTTGAGGTGTTGGTAGGAGAGTTATGAATGGGTGTAGGAGGGGTAGTCACGTGGCCGAACGTCGCGCGTGTGATGGGAGAAAAGTGGGTGGTTCGGAAAGTTTTCGTGTATTGTAGAAGGTAGTTTATTTTTAGCCAAATGTAACTCTTAAACTCAAACTTATTACTCCTCCATTGCCGGTGCGGCGTGGTGAAATGTAACGGCGCCTTGGGGTTCGTTACAACAATAAATCTACTAGATGAGAGCGGCAAAATTACGAAAAGCAACAACAAAAACACATTGCCTACCGACACAGAAAAATAATTAAATTATGTTTAAAATACAATTAAAGTGCATGCACTTGCGCTTACGGATAGATTCATACCAAGTAGTTAAATTAGGGAGTGTATTAAGTTAGTATTTTCAAAAAATACCGGCTGCTTATTAGGATAAGAGGACTCCATAAAACAAATACGCATCTAAGCACTAAACAGAGAACGAACAATTGACATGGTACTAAATTAAAGGAAAAATCTCTACAATAACATAGACTAATCATTTAATTTTTAATATAAATTATTCAAAATACCAAGAAAAAAAATACTTTCTGTTCGGTCAAACTTCGTCCACCCAACTAATTTAGAAGTAGTTAAACACCTCTCCCAGTCAAAGCGTACTCTCATCAGTCTCCCTCTCACTCTCACTATTTTCGCTTATGCTCGGTGCTCATGCACTAAGAGCACAATAAAGTAGTCGTCGACTGATACGCAACAGCACCTCATCGTCTTGTCGTTGTTATTATTTCTTGCAATTCGGTTTTAATTCGCTCGCTTTGGATTTGACACATCCCCACAACTAAACAAATAATATCTACAAATAAAACGCTTCTTGTCCAAATACTTTTCAAGACAACTCTGTTGGGCTCCACCTCGTGTGCAACCAGGTGGATGCCTTGACTGTACTCGAGGATAGGGCAAAATAACTTCTAGAAGAGCAGAAACAAAATTCCAGAGCGATCTTATAAGTTTTTTAAAGGAAGGAAATAAATAAATAAATGTCACCATCCAACAGGGTGAATAGTTTAGACCCACAGTTAAGAAAATCGCTTTTATTACGCATTTTCCAAACAAAAATAAAAAAATCTTCCGCCCAAAAACTCAGTTTTTGTTATTATCATCAGCTGTTAGACGAAAAACGGTAGACCATGCTAGTGTGAATCAAATTTTTACCGTGTTTCAAAAATCCTAACGTTCCCCCGTGAAAGGCAAATTTTGCAGAGGGTATTAGAACATTCCAGATGCAAGGAAGCCTTTGGCCGATATCCGAAAAGGAGTTCTTGGAATTCTTCCTGCCCCTTCGTTACTTTCAGCGCCTGGAAGATACAATTCCAAGCCAGTATCAACATCCCGGGCAAGTATTTCAGGATTACCTGATTGATCTGCAATACATGATGCAGCGAGCCCAATATACTCCGGACAGAATATTTGACAAGATTAATGAAAATCTTAGGCCCGAGTGCCAACTACTAGTGCCAACAAATAGTGCCAATTCATGACCGGAAGCATGAGTTCGAGACCCTGAGAGAGCTCATAAAATTGGTAGTAGCACACGAGACAACTCGGAACCTACGAAACCAATAGTAGCCCCATACAGAGGCCACGGCCCATCGGCCTCGCTACGTACTGCTACAGACAAGGCGGAACCTCCCCAAAATCCCGAAATGCGGAGACAGCTAACCGAGTGGCGACCCAGGACGGGGACCGGCTGGTAGATATACCCCGGGCTTGCCGGAATTTTGGTGAGGATGTCCCCTTCAGCAGCGCCTGCCGGAATCGATAAGTGTTGTTCTGCTGGGAGTGTGGCCGCCTAGGCATCCGAACAGATGACTGTTGCCGTCGATCAGTGACGGGAAGCGGATTGAGTTGATTGATTGATTGAGCCCAGCAGGGACCCGAGCGGAAAAATAGACTCAGGATCCCAAGGAGTAACGCACCCTCTAAACTTTGAGGGTGGCAGGATCGCCGCGCTTGTCACCATCAAAGGAATACCGTTATCAGCTACCTTGCATACCGGGGCAACCCGATCATTTGTCAGTAATCGAATGGTGAGGGACCTAAGGACGGAAGGAAGCGTGCGGAATGTGAGGACTCGGGTCCGCCTGGCGGACGTGACTCTATTGGTACTACCATAGTGTTAGATGATGTCATACTAGGGCACGATTTTCTTTGCGGGATTGAGGCGCTAATATAGTGCGGGCGGGCATACCTACAGCTGACCCAGGAAATCGACCCTATCCCTGCATTATCTTCGTCTCCGCCGCAAAAGGTGACGTTCCGTGACGATCCTTCCCGTCAGACGTCAAGACAGTAAAACAGAGGTTTTTCACAAGAAGCAGGCCATGCAGAAGATCATCAACGCCCATCGCCTATCGTAGGGAAGAAAACCGGAGACATGCGTATGAGTGTGGACTACCGGCAACTCAATGCATGATCGGTGCCAGATGCATACCTGCTCATCCGAATCCATAGTGAGAGAAAGCCGCAGCCCCCCGGATTGACGAATCGGAGGCCGAATAAAGGTCGTCTGAGTTCGCTCCTCAAAGAGATCAACTTGAAGCATATCCCCTGTATAGCATCGACGAGTTGCAGTGGCTCGGCTCGGAACGCAGCCTCCCACTAAGGATGGAGGAAACAACCGACCTACTGCAGCTTTTCCGGCTCCATCCGGGGATAGCAGTGGAGCAGGACGAGGCAGGCTGGACAATGGCACCACCGGAATGGCGAAATGGTGACCACATCACGGTTGAGAAAAAGACGATGGGAGATGCTTCCGGATAAATCTTCGGACCCCCGAAGTATAGTATGAAGAAGTATACGCTCCTAACGTTTCTAATGGCTAATAACCCACATTTTTTATTTTTCGTTTGTTGCTTTCGTTGGTTATAGATTAATTTTTGATAGTATTTTGATTTAAGCGCATTTGCCCCGAATATTTACTTTAATTACACGGCCCGAAGTGCCAAGAAGAATTCAAGCCGTTTCGTGGTTTAATCGGAGCGAAAGGGTCACAATCACTGAATTATAAAAGTGTCCCTTGCCACCCATGGATCACAGAAGCACACCCACGCCGGAGAGCGAACAAGAAACCAACGCGCAGACGCCGACGGGACAGAGAGAGCCGAGCAACGCACCCATGCCGACAAGAGAGCGAGCGTCCAGCACCGCACCCACACCGACGAGAGAGAGACCCCACAAAGCACCCACGCCGAGAGAGAGAGAGAGAGCCCAGCAACGCACATACGTCGATAGGATAGAGTATGATCCAAACTATGCACCAACGCCGAGAGAGAGCAAAAGCCCAACTACCAGAATCTGCGCTCAACAGACAGAAAGGGACTCGAGCCACCGAAGCAAACGCCGAGGCGGCGGAATACCGGCAGAGGGCTGCAGAACGCCGTTATCCAGCGACAAAATGGCGAAGAGAGATCGCAGCAGAGTACCGAGATAGAGATAGCGTGGACTCATCAGCAGAGGGAGGGCAGCGTGTAGCCAAAAGACCCTCAAAATGGGGAAGCTGAGAAGCTACAAAAGAAGTCGAGCCTAGGATGTGAAACGCTGCAGACGTGACCACGGCGTTCGTAAAAACCAAGTAACGCGAACGGTGTCATAACCGTGAGACGCAGTGCAGGGCAAAGAGGTGAAATAAAGAAAATATCATAACGAATCATTCTTGGATGGCTAGCCGAGTCTGATTTTACCGGGCCAAATGTTATGGAGATTCCTTATGGGATCATAGGGGAAAAGTCAAAAGGAAGACTTTTCCCCATTTCTTTTCATAGTGACACGCCCAGCGACAAAAAAAAAGCCGCACTCCGAAATTTCATGAATTTTGGACTTCTCTAGCGTGTGAATTCCCGAAAAGTTATTCGATTCGTCTAATTTTTTTTTTTGTGAGTTCCTGTGAATGTCTTTTTTCTTTTTAAGTGCGCTTTCTTCTGTGGGCTCAGTTTCTGGAAACATTTTTTGCAAAACATATTACTTAGGAGTCTTTAAGAAGTCTGCCTAAAGGAAAACTGATGACGGTGACTGAAAAGTCAAAAATTATTGCCTCGGCTGAACAAAATGTCTCCATTCGAAAAATAACGGATCGATCTAAATTCAATGAAAGCTCAGTGCGACGATTTTTGAAAAAATTTCGTGAGACTGGACAAGTGGAAAGGATGAAAGGATCGGGAAGAAAAACGTGTACAAGTGCAAGGGAAAATCTGATTATTAAGAAAACGAACCGACATGATCGGTTCAGCAACGATTTGCGAAAGAAATTTTAGCTCGAACTATAAAGCGCAGTTTAAAGGAGATGGGATTAATGGCAAGGACACCTGCCAAAAAGCCACTTCTTAATAGTTGAATGAAGAAAGCTCGCCTAAATTGGGCAAAAGAAAAAGCAAATTGGGGTGAATCAGAGTGGTCACGAATCACGAATTATTCGCAGTGGAGTTGTGTCCAGTATGGAATCACTTAGTGAGAGAGAAGATCCCATCTTCTGATTCTGAACCTTGCAATGGAGCGCACTCTGTAAGAGATTCTCTGATGTTTCGTTATTTTTAAAAATGTAGTCAACTAGTTTCAACAATTTTTCACCGACAGGATAGAATTTTGAAGACGGAGTTGGGCATAAAGTCCTTAGATTGGCCAGGTAACAGCCCTGACCTCAATCCGACAGAGAATATCTGGGCCCCTATGACTACCAAAATAAGAAAGCGAAAGCCAAAAATTATGATAGAGTTAGGGGAGGTTACACTAGTCGACAAGACTTTTCCGCTGTCTCCAAAAATGACTTTTTCTGAAGGATTTGGATGTTTAAAAATGTTAAAGGAATGTTTTTTTTTTTCATTGAAAAGTTTTTTTTTAAGAATTTTTAAAAAATCTGTTTTTTTATGTTATAGGTAGTGCTTCTATTTTTCACATAACTCACGTTTCATACATCTGCTTGTATTGAACTTTACAGCTAAAAAAGCTGATAAATGCAGCTATAAATCCGACTCAGATACTTTGTAGCAGCAACTTAACGTCTGGCAGATATTAAGCTTCCAAATTGAAATTTCATCATTTTTTTCGGTATTTTTTCCCCGAAATTTTGATTTTGAAACCTCAGGAAAAGTCGAAAAAAAATATATGAATGCCTTGATTTTTGGTTTTAGATAGACACATTAATTAGGCGTCGTTTAAGGTATCGCTTAATAAACGGCTAAGTTATAACCGTTTGACCAAAACGACCCAAATCTCATTTTATCTGAAAAAATACCGAAAAATACTTGAATTTATTTAAGTGTTATGATACTTGAATATTTTTATTGTTATTGCTTGTTACTATTTTTAAAATGGTTTGTCTGTCTTCTTTTGTCATTTAAGTCAGATTCTTTTATGAGAGTCCACACATAGTCGCCCAACATATTCTCATTCCAAACACCTTGATACCGTCGTTCCATAGCTTTTAATTGTTGGTGAAATCTCTCTCCGTGTTCATCACTAACATCCCCAAGGTTTGGCGGAAAAAAGTCTAAGTGGGAGTGCAAAAAATGGATTTTGAGTGACATGTTGGCTCCAATTTGTTCATAATTCTTAAGTAAGTCTTGAACGATATTAACGTAATCATCATTCTTTCTGTTACCAAGAAAATTTATTGTAATTATTGTAATTCGTAGATAAAATATTTTCAAATCCATCATCTTTTAGTAGTTTTCGAATTTGGGGGCCATCAAACCTTCTTTAACTTTTGCCAGCGACAGACGTGGAAAAACAGTTTTGAGGTAATTCATCGATTCACCTTCGTTATCCAGTGCTTTAACAAAATTTTTTATCAGTCCTAGCTTAATGTGCAATGGTGGTAATATAATGTCTTGGACTTTCATAAGAGCTGCATTTTGTACGTTGTGATATCCCAAAGTATTTTCGTTCCGTTTTTCCCAGTTCTTTCTTGATTAATGCTCTTTTCTATCTCGGCTATCCCATAGGCACAGGAAGCAACAGTATTTTATATAACCGCCTTGCAATCCAGGTAACATGGCTACAACAGCCCAAATAAATATGACCAGGTAGGATATATATCCGATATATATCAATACCTAAGACTCGGTAAAACCAAAATTACAGGTCCTTTTGGTTTTTTGCAATCCCATTTTGGAAGTTGGACCAACAACATACCGGACGGTATTTTTTCAGGTAAAAGTCGTTTTGGGTCGTTTTGGTCAAACGGTTATAACTTAGCCGTTTATTAAGCGATACCTTAAACGACGCCTAATTAATGTGTCTATCTAAAACCAAAAATTAAGGCATTCAAATATTTTTTTCGACTTTTCCTGAGCTTTCAAAGTCAAAATTACAGGAAAAAATACCGAAAAAAATTATGATATTTGAATTTGAAAGCTTAATATCATCCAGACGTTGCAGTTACAAAGTATCTGGGTCGAATTTATAGCTGCATTTGTCAGCTTTTGAAAACTGCAAAGTTCAATACAACCAGTTGTAGGAAACTTAAGTTGTGTGAAAAATAGAAGCACTATCTATGACAAAAAATACCAAATTTTTTTAAAATTCTTAAAAAAAACAAGACTGGAAAAAAAACCATAATTCTTAAAAAAAATTTAAATCTCCAAATCTATCAGAAACGAGAGGGAACTTTGTGAGCCGCGGCAAAGGCCGCGGCTCTACCTTATACCCGGTACACAGTCAGTCATACATTTATGAGCCTACGATTTATGAAATTTATTATATGTTCTCAAAAGGGACGAAAATAATATTTAAATTAAAAAAATTAATTTTTTGGAATTTTTTTACATGTTTTCATTTTTGTTTGCATATGTTTTGTATATCTGCGCCTACATTTCTACATGACATGTATAACTACATATTTGAGACGTGGAAGTGTTTACGACAGAGAGAGAGGGAATGAGTCAGCGCTTGGCAGGCGTTGCGTAGCCACTGAAATTTAATTTGTTTCTTCTGGCCATAATTTTGATCCGATCTGATCCAGATTCGGTAATCTGGTAGATATGCTAATTTTTCATGATTCTACGTTTTTGGTTTTCAGTTATCTTAAAAATTGTGGATTCCACAGATTTTCGTCTTTTGTGGGGGCGGAAATGGGCGTGGCAAAATTTTAAATCAAACTCGTGCTGGTTTGGTATCACAGGAGCTTGGATAGAAAGTATCTTCAAAATTGTGTATGCCACAGACTTTCGTCCTTTGTGGGGGCGGAAGGGGGCGGGGCGAAATTTTGAAATACACTTTGAGTAGTGTGATAACACAGGAGACTGGATACAAAACTTGGTTACTCTAGCTTTAACAGTCTCTGAGATATAGGCGCTAATGAAGACGGACGGACGGACAGACGGACGGACGGACAGACGGACAGACAGACATGGCTATATCGACTCGGCTATTAATGCTGATCAAGAATATATATACTTTATGGGGTCGGAAACGCCTCTTCTGGGCGTTACACACAACCGTTATCCCCACAAATCTAATATACCCCTATACTCTTCGAGTACCGGGTATAAAAATAATTTTGGGCGACAGCGGAAAAAAAAAGTTGAATTTTGTCGAGTAGTGTTATTAATTAATATATAATTAAAAAAAAAAATTCTGAAATATGTTTGTTTATTATAAGACTATAGAAAATGAAATAACCTATTGGAAAAAACGTTGTTTTTGCTGTATAAATCGATTTTATAATATTACTAAATTTTGTTGCTGTCTTTGGTCAAAATACTAAATGACCGTTGAGAAAAGTGTGATTAAAAAAAAATATTTATTTTTAATTATATGAATATGATATGAATTGATTTATTGACTCAAAAAAATTAAAACGTTTAGTATCGAATAACATTTGGGGACGCTGGAGAAATAGAAAATGCATGAAATTTCGAAGAGCGGCTTTTTTTTTGTCGCTGGGTGTAGTATTATGGGTGCTCGAAAGTGCCGTACGACGATTTTCTCGGCGTTTTGCTGACGCTGACTGGCATCCCCGTATATTTCTTTCCTCCTCCCTTTTTTTTTAGTAGTTTGCAGACACGCAGATTCTCAAAAGTATTGTCTGACGTTTGCCTCGGCCTTTTGGAGACGCTGACTGTCTTCCCTGTGTATTTTCATTTTTGTAATTTCGACCCTGGTGTGACTGAGAGTTGAACCCCGGTCTGGCTCGCATCCTTATATAATAAAGCCACAATGAAGAAAACCACTTCGAGAGCGAACGTTCCCTCTCGTTCTCTCTCACACTCCACCCTATCTTCTCTGCCCGTTGCCCTTGCACAAAGGAACAAAAATCTGTACAATTTACAATTTTTTAAGATTCGAGAAAACCAAAAACGCAAAATAAGGGAGAAAATCTGGAATCTGATTATTATTGTAGCCAGAAGGAACAACTTACATTTCAGTGGCTACATTCAAGGCTTCCGAGCGCTTACTCATTATCTCGCTCTCTCGCACACACTTTCACGAGCAGATATATATGTATGTAAAAAGGTGGATGTAGAATATAATGTATACAGACACATATGGGCATTTCTCTGATGTCGCACGGGACGTTCGTACGCATTTCAAGTTGTAAAAATGTAAAAAAAAAACCGATTTTCAAAATTGTTTTACCGTTATGATTCGCCACTTGACTAGCTCTATAGCTGGTGCTAAGGGCGATTTTGGGCTACTGTTCGTTTTCGAGATATTTGCAAAAAAGCATGGTATTCGCACGGGACAAATATAGAAGTGGTTTTCGCGGCGACCAATTCAAACTCAGATTTCAGCGAAAGTTGAGGCGATATATTTTTGCGAATTTCTGATTAATGTTCTGCATTGATGACTCTTTAAAATGGTTATAATTTAAAGCATGTATGGTTTGTAGTTTTTTTTAAATTCAATGTAAGCCTCTGTCGCACGGGACATTTTTTTTTTCCATGTGATATTTATGTTTTTTTTTGGCACTGTTTTTCAAAAATATATATATAAAACAGCCTGAAAAACTTGTATAAAATAAGGAATTCAATTTAATGCGTTTATTTGTAAATAATAATAATTATCCAAAATTTTTACGAACTTTTCGATATGAATATGAATTTATATGTACATATATAACAAAATTAATGTTTAGGTGTTAAATTCAGGATTTTTTTTTCGGAATATGCAGTCCGAGCCACTGTTAAATGTCGTCCTTGGCAAGAAAAAAAATGTAATTTTGATATTCCTTTAATACGTTTTACATTTCTCCAATTTCTCCATTTAAATCATACAGCAAGGAACTAAATGCAATTTCTTCGGATGACATAAATAAAATCTGTACCCCATTTATATTTTTCTGTGCCAATTCATAAAATGAAAGGGCATCAGCTATCACAACGTTTTGCGATTTAGTCATCTGCCAGATTTTTCTTTTTATTACTGCTCCGACTCCATCGACAGCTCCCTTGCCATGTGAAGTTGCAAAAAAATTCCATTCGATGGACAAAAGTCCAAGATCGCGTAAAATATTATCAAAGCTTGACAATATAAATTTGTTTTTAAATTGAGCGACGCATCCATCAGAAAATATTAACAATCGTGAAAAACTTCCAAAATCCTTTTTGACTTCATACAGTAGTTTCATCAAAAAAAACATTCACATCGTGTTTGTTGTGAGTAAGCTTATCACTTACAATAGCAAACGATTTTGTAGATTCTTGCATCCAAGCTACACAAGTAAATATTAAAACCTGCTTATAATTAAAGTGAGCACTTTGAATTTCATTTTGATTGGTAAGCCTATAGTTCTCAGCAAAATCTATTTGAATGGTCACATCGTTAGGACCCAAGCAATTTTTTGCTTCCTCAAAATACTCTTTCTGCGCTCTTTGTACAAAAAATGGTTTTTGAAAGAAGGTAATTTTGCTTCCAACTCAATCAGCAGTTCCGAAAATGTAGCAACTGTTTCGGATAGAGCTATGTGGCTATCAATTTTGCGCCAATGCTGCCAGCTTATCTGATCTTCCATATTTGGTAAATATGCAAGGGGAATCAGCTGATACTTAATATCGGTGAAGCACTTTTTGCAATTGCTTGTCATGCAATTTTCATTGTAAATATTGCAGCAAACACTTTTTAAAAAGGGTTCAAATTCCCTAGGAAACGTCGGAATAATTTTTGCGCAACTTTCCAATATAAAAGAAAAATTGGCATGGTATATGCAAACACACATATTGTGCGGCATTTTATCAATGAGCTTGACGTGTCGTGGGCGCAACTTATAAAAAGTAGACTGGCCTACTTCTATGTCTGGAAAATCTTTTTTAAACTGCTCAAAAGCTTCCGAGACTGTCATGATCATAAAACGCTTTGCAATGCATTTTCCTTGTACAATTAGTGTGTCCTTTTTCCCGGCCTATTGTACACTAACGTTGTCGCTTGCATAAAAATTCTCAACTGATTTAATTACATTTTCTTGGAGTGTATGGCCTATATTTGTTTTGGTTTGATTGTCTTATCCGGGCTGATTATATTTTTTATATAAAACATCTATCACTTTTAATTTTCTATTGATATCTTTGGGCAACACAGCCTCCACTTTTTTAAAGCTTTAGCCAATGTGTGCTTGCATGTGTATGGCTCGATTTCTTTTCTTTTTTCAGCTGCAATTTCTGCCTGTTTCTTTCTCCATTAACTTTTCCTAATGCGTTCTTTCAGTCTTTTCTCTATTAGCTCATTTCTATCAGCCAACGCTTTCGAATTTTGTCTAGCAGTGCACATTCGTTCCCTGTTTTTGACTCTGTAATTTTGTAGTGCTGTTTTATTTTCTTTCTGCTTTTCTCTCCATCGTTTGCAGTTCTCGCTGTTTTTCTTTCCCCTGGCTTCGCTCATCTAGATTTAAATCATTTATAAATAATAATTTGCAATAAACAAAAAAAAAATATTTTTTTTGTATTTCACACTTACGATGTCGCACGGGACTAACTTTGTATGGGTATAAAAATCACAATTATAATTTTATCCAAAACTTTTTTACGTTACTTTATTATAATTGAAATGTCTATTTGAACACTAAATTTCATGTGATTTCTGCATGTACTTTCGTCGCACTGAGAACAATTATGGTTTTTGACTGTCGCACGGGACAATGAAATTTTGCGATAAGACAATACCAAAATTAACTGTTGTTTGCGATCGCATAGTCTCTTATGCATTTTTATTTGCTTATTCGTACCCTTTTGAAGACTTAACGGGGCAACACTCAATCCGTAAGGTCTCTCTTTGAGAATTATAATCAAAACAAATCATGCAATGAAATTAACAAAACAAAGACAGATATTCTTACGCGACTTTGCGTAACAATATATCGAGTTCGGGTATGTATAGGTGTGAAAACTCTTTTGATACTTAAGTGCCTGCAACGACTTCTAATTTTTGGGTCTCGGTGGACCTCGTCAGAGAAATGCCCATATGTAAAAAAATATATAAATAAAAATGGAAACAGATAACAGCTAATATATAACGAGGGGGAACGTTGTGAGCCACGACAAAGGCCGCGGCTCTACTTTATACCCGGTAATCAGTCAGTATATACATAAGTACATACATACATATATGAGCCTACGATTTATACAATTTATTATATATTCGCAAAAGGGACGAATTAAATTTTGGTAAAAAATAATATTTCAAAAAATGAAGTCAAACCATTTTTGGAATTTTTATACATGTTTCCATTTTTGTTTGCATATGATTTTAAATCTGCTTCTACATTTCATAATGTACATGTATAACTACAAGACGTCTGGTCTGATGAGCGCGTGAGGTGGCTCAGAGGGGGCCTAGCTGAGGCTACCGAACGGGTCGCAGGTTGCGGATAGCGAAAGGCCTACCCCTAAAAAAGGTAGGTTAGCTGCGAATAATCGGTTCTCTTTAGGGAGACCACCGAAAATAAGCAGTCCCGGACAGCCAGCGGGTGTTCGCGAAGGAGCAACACTGACGATGCGCTTGTGGTGCCGCCTCGTATAAGTAGCTCACACACTCCCCCTTCCCCACACACACTACCTACCCACATCCCACCTCCCACACTCACCTCACACCGGGCTGGGCTAAGGTGTCATTCGACCCGTGCCGAGAGTCAGCCTGGCTGGGGGCCCGGTTCAAAAACTAGCCCAGTCTCTAACGGAGAGCTCAGGGACTTGGCAGCCCCCTGTTCTAATGATGCCTTACCCGGGCAACGTGGATCTCTGCCCGGGCTGACCGTTCCCTTTCTCTGCATCTCGTGGGATGTAGTGGGATAACAAGCAATCAAAAAACAAAAAACAACAAAAAAAACAAACAGAGTCTGACACTCCCCAAACGTCAACTGGGAGCAATCCCCCGCATGGAAAGGCATCGGCCCAAAGGCCCGGCCCGACCAGCTCAACAGCAGGACAGACCTGCAAAGCGGTAAGCGCTGGGGTGAACCCGAGTGGGTCCCATCCCGAATCTGGGGTGGGGGGCGGACCAGCTCCCAACACCAACACCGTGGAAAGGCAGCTAAGCAATATTGCGGCTGCCCGACCTTCTGGTAAGGTGGAGGGTGACGATTTGCCCTCAACCAGCGCCCAAGCTAGAAAGCATACGTATGCCGAAAGGAGGAGTGCAGGGCACATACTCCGTCGGCAAAATGCCAACACAGAGGTCAGTCCATCAGCAGACTGGCTCAAGAAGGTGGAGTGGGCCACATCGGTGCTCCCAAACTTCGCAATGGTCTCTCAACCAAAGAGACAACGGTCACAAGAAACACCCGGCCCGGTCGCGAAAAGGTTGAGGGTGGTGGCCAACATCTCCTTCGCGCAGATTGCCAAGGAGAGGACGCTAATTGGCGTCCTCGACAAAGGCAGCGCGGAGGGTAAGATCCCAAGGAGTAAATGGAAGAGGGTGGAGGCGGCACTTGCCGACCGCTGCTTCGAGTTGCTCGAGAAGGACCCAGGGCCACCTCCAGTCTGCAAAGACATGGGGTGGTACCAGGGCAGTATCAAAGTTGTTGCCTGCGATGACGAGCGCTCCGTGAAGCTATATAAAGCAGCGGTGGCGCAGATCGGAGAGGTCTACGCCGGGGCGAAACTAGTCGCGGTAGACTGGAGCAAGGTGCCCAGTAGACCGAGGGCGAGATTATGGGTGCCGGCTACCTTTAAGGAGCCTGAGCGCATCCTCAAGATGTTGCAGAGGTGCAATCCGACACTTCCAACTCTTGACTGGAAGGTGGTCAAGGTTGAGGAGTCGAAGGGGCCGACAAACCAGGCCGTTATTATCCTGAACAAGGAATCGCTGGCCCCAATAGAGGCAGCTAAAGGAGAACTGAACTTTGGCTTCAGTTCGGTCACCATAAAGGTGTACAAGTCGGACGCTGCCACGGCCGAGGCTCGTCCTGCCGACAACCCAGTCGCGCAGGATGTGGCCTCGGAGATCGAGGCACCCGACAACGAGCTGGAGCCGAAGGAAGGCTACTCGTCCGACGCAGAACTGATGCGGGATTTTGAGGCGATGTGTCGAGACGAAGTTTCCGACGACTCAGACGCCGACACTACAGTGGTGGAGATCCATGAAGATGTCTCTCAGACTCCTTCAAATAAATCTCCACCACTGTAAAGCAGCATCCGCTGCACTCATACTCGGCTTGGATGCAAGCGGAGCCGACGTGGTCCTAATCCAGGAGCCTTGGATAGTCGGAACCAAGGTCTGTGGGTTAGCGATGAGGGAGTACAAGCTCATTGTACCCCATACCGAAGGTAAAATTCGTACCTGCATTCTAGCAAGAAAGCACCTTAATATCTTTCTGCTCCACAACTTCAGCAACGGCGACAATACAGCGGTAAGCCTAGAGCTAAAGCGGACACATCTGAGGCTGATGTCGTCCTACATGGCCCATGAGGAAAGCGATCCTCCCAACCACCTCGTCTGCAAGCTCACCAGCGACAGCGAGAGGTCCAACACAAGCCTACTAATAGGCTGCGATGCCAATGCTCA
The DNA here is from genome assembly GCA_037356375.1 of Drosophila affinis. NCBI lineage: Eukaryota > Metazoa > Arthropoda > Insecta > Diptera > Drosophilidae > Drosophila > Drosophila affinis. Next base: position 24,744,313 of record JAZHFB010000003.1, read on the forward strand.
CCACACCCAATGGGGGAGCACGGACACAAATATAAGGGGTGAGTCACTTTTCAGCTTTATACTGAACTCGAACTTAATCATATATAACCGGGGTAACGACCCCACATTTATTATAAAAAACCGACAGGAGGTTATTGACCTCACTCTAGTGTCTCACAATCTGTCAGACAAAGTGGAAAGATGGAGGGTCCTAGAGGACCATTCCTTCTCCGACCACAGGTATATCGAAACGATTCTATCCTTCGAGGGCCCAAACCCACCGACTACACTAACCCCAGGAAAACCAACTGGGTTAAGTATAGCTCGGTTTTGGAGGAAATACTTTCCAACAAGGCACCAATGAGCCCAGACACTCAAGACGATTTAGATCGTATAGTGTACAGGTTCACGGAAGCATGCAATAAGGCTTTCACGGCGGCTCGCCCGCCACACAGGACAAGGGGCAAAAAGAAACCCCCCTGGTGGTCGAAACAAATCGACATCCTACGTAAGAGCTGTAGGACCAGCTTCAACAGAGCTAAAAGCGCAAACGAGGAGGAACATTGGGCAGACTACAAAGTCAGTCTCGCCCAATACAAAAAAGAAACACGAAGAGCAAAGAGGGCCTCTTGGCAAAAATTCTGCTCAGAAATAGAGGAGACGTCAGAAGCCGCCAGGCTGCGCAAGCTCCTCTCAAAAACCACCCCCTCGGTAGGGTACCTTAAAAGGAACGACGGTACGTATACCAACTCCAGTGAGGAGTCGCTCCACGTACTGCTTGAAACCCACTTCCCTGGGTGCACAACCAGCAAGCCGGCGCTAACCCAAAGAGAGGCCAAACAGCCACGATGGACCATATTTTCACCAAACGGAACATAAGCTGGGCGGTAAACAGCTTTGACCCGTTCAAATCGCCAGGTCCGGACCAGGTCATTCCGGCCCAACTGCAAAAGGCCGGAGATCCAGCCATTAACTGGCTACAATGTATCTTTAGGAAGATACTGGCGGTGGGGACCATACCACAAGAATGGCTCAAGGCGAAAATAGTCTTTACCCTCAAAGCGGGAAAGGCCTCGCACTCGACTCCAAAGAACTTTAGACCAATCAGCCTATCGTCCTTTCTTCTCAAAACTTTCGAGAGACTTGTCGGACTACATCTTAGGACAATTGTTAGTCCTCAAATGCTGTCAGGAGCACAACATGCCTACCGGAAAGGAAGATCCACGGAAACGGCGCTCCACGAAGTAGTCTCAATTGTAGAGAAATCCCTACAACTCAAAGAACAACTCTCTTATAGCCTTCCTCGATATCGAAGGAGCCTTTAACAACGTCGTCCCAAGTGCCATTACGGAAGCACTGACTGACCTGGGTGTGGACGGTCACTTGGTGCTGCTCATCGATCAATTGCTCACATGCAGGACGGTGACATCATCGATGGGATCGTCCACGCAATCCAGGTATGTCAACAGAGGCACTCCGCTAGGTGGTGTCCTGTCTCCCCTTCTGTGGAACATGGCAGTCAATAAGATTCTATGCGATCTGGAGGGGGGGGGCTGCAAAATAGTGGCATACGCGGATGACGTGGCAATCAGTTTCTCGGGGAAATACCCTCAAACACTGTGTGACCTTATGAGCACTAAGCTCGCGAGACTGTCAGAATGGACAAAATCGAGAGGATTGGGAGTAAATCCCACTAAAACGGAACTCGTGCTATTCTTACGCAAGTACAAGATTCCGCCCCTCAACCCTCCCATACTAAATGGATGCAGGCTCTCCTTCAGCGACAGTGCTAGTTACCTAGGGTTGGTAATTGATAAGAAGCTGAACTGGAACCTGAACGTAAAGGACAGAGTAAAGAAGGCTACTATAGCCCTATACTCCTGTAAAAAAGCTATTGGCTTGAAGTGGGGCATGAACCCAAACGTAGTCCAATGGATATACCAAGCAATAGTAAGACCAATCTTACTCTATGGAGTTACAGTTTGGTGGCCGACCTTATCAAAAGGATCGACAACCAAACAACTTGGCAAGGTTCAGCGAACCGCAGCCCTATGCATTAGTGGAGCATTACGCACCACCCCGAACGATGCACTAAACGCCATCCTAAATCTCCAAAGCCTCGAACTTGAGGGAAAAGAGAGGGCAGAAATTGCCGCGATACGTCTGAGAGACTCCGGACAATGGACGTCACATACCAGGGGTCACTCATCTATACTTGTCAGTAGTACCGTCCCAACGAAGACGGACTACTGCGTTCCAAGGGAACACACTGGTACTCCCTTCAACGTAATCATCCCTAGCAGAGACGAGTGGCTTGAGGGACCACCAGGCCAGGACACGGCCATAAGCATCTTTACAGATGGCTCGAAGCTGGATAACAAAGTTGGAGGAGGGATTTACTCCGAACAACTCGAAATCAGGCACTCCTTTAGGCTCCCAGATCACTGCAGTGTGTTCCAAGCGGAAGTCATTGCGATCATGGAAGCACTGAAGCTTCTGCAAACAGCCTCAACAGCAACAACAACTGTAAACATATACAGCGACAGCCAAGCTGCGATCAAATCGCTTCATGCGATTTCCTCGAACTCGGCCACAGTGGCAAATTGCCGCAATCTCTTCACGAGATGGCCCAACAATATGCCATCAGCCTTATTTGGGTCCCGGGTCACCGGGACATTGAGGGCAACTGCAAGGCAGACGAGCTGGCCAGATCAGGTACCACAATACCCCTTCTCCAAGAGAAGGAGGATATTTGCATGCCTATGGCCACCTGTAGGCTTATTATAAAGGAGCTATATAAGCGACGAGCAGACAATGCGTGGCGGTCAGCACCACTATGTCGCATATCCAGGCAAACATGGCCTACCATTGACAGGAAACGCACACTAGAGCTTTGTAAGCTCGGCAGGAAAAGGTGCAGCGTTGTCATCCGCTCCCTCACGGGGCACTGGCTGATAGGCTCCCATGCCAACAGGCTGGGAGCCCCATACAATGATTTCTGCCGTAGCTGTAGAGACGAGGAGGAGGAGGAAACGGTGGAACACCTGTTCTGCTCCTGTCCGGCTCTCAGTAGGAGAAGGCTACAATACCTGGGCATGCCCTATGTCTCAAACATTTCAGAAATGTCCAAAATCTGTCCCAGAAAAATTGCAAACTTCGTAAGAGCGTGAGGATGGGATAACTGCTGATATGTTCGGGTCTCATGAGATGGCTAAAGGGGAACAACTCCCGCGGTATTACAACGGGCCGAAACCGGCCCAAGTGTGACTGGCTCCTGTGGAGCTTGACAGCCGCCTTAACCTAACCTAACCTAACTACAAGACGTGCAAGTGTTTGCGACAGAGAGAGGGAATGAGTCAGCGCTTTCCAGGCGTTGCGTAGCCACTGAAATTTAATTTGTTCCTTCTGTCCATAATATTGATCCGACCTGATCGAGATTCGGCAATCTGGTAGATATGGTAATTTTACATGATTATGCGTTTTTGGTGTTCATTTATCTTAAAAATTGTGGATTCCACCGATTTTTGTCCTTTGTGGGGTCGGAAAGGGGCGTGGCAAAATTTTGAAATACACTTGTGCTGGTTTGATACCACAGGAGTTGGGATAGAAAGTTTGATTGCTCTAGCTCTTATAGTATCTGAGAACTAGGCGTCAAAAAATACGAATGAACAAAGCAGATGGTGTCGCGTGTGAGAGAGAGCAAGAGGGAATGACGACTTTCGAAATAGTTTTCTTCATTTTTGCTATAATAATGATCCGATCTGATCCAGATTCAACACTCTGATAGAAATGGTCATTCTTTATGATTCTGCGTATCGTATCTTCAAAATTGTGTATGCCACAGACTTTCGTCCTATGTGGTGGCGGAAGGGGGCGGTGCGAAATTTTGAAATACACTTGGAGTAGAGTGATAACACAGGAGACTGGATACAAATATTGGTTGCTCTAGCTTTAAAAGTCTCTGAAATCTAGGCCCTAATAAAGACGGACAGACGGACGGACCTACAGACGGACAGACAGACATGGCTATATCGACTCGGCTTTTGAGGGACTCAGCATCATATATATTGTAACGAAAATTCGAAGTTAGCGCCCTTAGAGCCCTGGACCAGGCTTATCGATAGTTTGAGTCCACCTCGATTGGCTGGACTTTGGACAGTGGGAAGAGAGAAAACGAAGAGAGAGAGAAGCAGGAAGAAGAGAGGAGATTGAATTAAAAAAAAAAGAATTTGTAACAACGTGCCTAAGAAGGTTAGGTCTCGGAATAAACTGAAGAAAGCGAAATAAAAGTGAAGTGTGTTTTTATCACGACGGTATCACGGCTGCTACCTCCCCTTAGCTGCCGCCTTTCCTCTACCTTTCAGCCTGGGACGCTGCCTTCGTACAACGGCTCAACATCTTGATCCGATTTCGAGCGCATTCTGGAAATGGTGGCGGAAAATCAGCAGTGGAGCGACGCTGAGCGGTGCCTGGGGATAGCACTCAACGTACAGGGTCAAGCCCAGAGGTTCTTCAGCACCCTGCCAACGAGCACAACTCGCAACTATCCCCTATTGATGTCATCAATGCGAACACAGTTTGCCTTAAACTGCCAGGCAAGCTACCAACAGTTGCGCAACCGCGCGCAAAGACCCAAGGAGTCCCTCATGGATTTTGCCATAGAGTTGGAACGCCTGGGCCGTGTTGTTTTTGCCGGTACTCCAGAGGACACCTATAACTCAATAATGGTACAGCAGTTCGTAGACGGCATGCGTGAAACCGCGCTGCAGTATCCCGTGCTGGCCAGCAAGCCCTCGACTCTCTCCGAAGCCCGGGATATGGCCATTAAGCTCCAGACCCTGGGGGTGCATAACTCCGGCCGACCCATCTTTTATGTGGCCGACGTCCCTAGTGGCCAAGGATCAACCGCCACACCTCGCCATCGGGGTCGGGAGGATGCAGCACGCCCGGCGCCCAAGCCCCAGGAAGAAGTCGCTTCGGGAAACTAATTCAAGTCAGCTCCGCGGGGCAAGAGTTGACTTGCGTACATATAGCCCCCAACCAAAACGTAGACGACCAGACTCCGCTACGGCAGCCTGCAGTGGCCGCCAACGCCGAGAAAGACGAGCCAAAACGGGAAGTAGTGCTACCGATTTCGGAACTCAACGCCCCTATTGGACCTTCCTCGCCGGAGTCTGCGCCGTCGGCATATAAGAGCAACACCGAGCTCAGGACGGATAGAGGACCAGCGTCGATCTTCAGAAAGCCGGCTCTCACACCTGAGGACAAAACGGAAGACGGCCGCCAAGGCAGGCGTGCCCACCGCGGGAGCCCCAGCAATGAACCGACAGCTACGTACTCCATGGACACACTGTGTGACAAAAGCTTACATTGTGTGCTTCTCTTTCAGGAACGCCCGGTGCGGATTGTAGTAGATACGGGTGCCTTCGTATCCCTGCTCAACAAGCGGGACGTAAGGGAAGCACTGCAAACCACCGCTTGTCGGGTGGTGCTGCGCGGACCGACATCCGAGACCTTTGCCGCAACACAACGCGTCTCGGCGGCTGTTCGGATCGGCAACCGCTCGGTGCTGCAAGACTTCCTGCTTGTGGACGGTGCCCCTCCCAGTCTCCTAGGAGTCGACTTTCTCCGCCGGCATGGAGCCACGGTGGACCTTAGCGCTCTGCTGCTCAAGTTCGCCTGGGGTACGGTGCCATTACACCTTACAGGCTCCATGCGAGAGAACGCGCTCTATTTGACGGAGACAGCATGTACACCGCCTCGGACCGACGCACAGCATAGCTCAAGGTGCATACCGGAGACGGCGCAGCAGCAACAGGCATCGGACCTACACTCGGGCATGGCCACGGGTAGCCCCTTCGAAGACGATCCCAATAGCAGCCTGGCGGTACAAATTGTTAATTACAACGACCAAGAACGGAGCTTGCCTCCACTTACTGTGTTGGGCGAGCCAGCAGCGGCAAATGAAGTGCGTGGGCAGGCGGATGCAAGGGAGGACTCCATAGATTGGAGTTCCCTGCTAAGTTACGTCGAGCCCGAAGCACGGGCGCCGCTCAAGAAGATGCTCCATCGTTATCGCAAGGCCTTTGCCAAAAACGAAGACGAAACGGGCAGAACCAACATAACGCACCATTTCATAGACACGGGTCAATCCCGACCCCTTAAGCAGCCACCACGACGGTTGGCGCTAGCGAAGAAGCTGGGAAGAAGTGGAACGCCTGTTAGCGGAGATGCGCGCAAACGGAGTGGTACGCCCCTCCAACAGCCCCTGGGCCTCGCCGGTTGTGTTAGTCCAAAAGAAGGATGGATCGACCAGGTTCTGTGTGGACTATCGGCGGCTCAATGACGTCACGGTTAAGGACTCATACCCCTTGCCGAGACCAGAGGGTTTTCGAACGGCTAATATCAGCAGGATTATGACTGAGTCCGAAGAAGTGCCACTTTTTCAAAAGCGAGGTAAATTTTCTGGGACACGTCGTGGGTAGTCAAGGCTTGCGGACTTGCCCGTCGAAGATAGCTAAGGTCACTGATTGGCCCCGACCTCAGAGCCAAAAGGACGTACGCTCATTCGTCGGTCTCTGCTCATACTACCGTAAATTCATCCCCGACTTCTCGACGATCGCCAAACCGCTACACGAGTTGACAGAGGCTCGTCGTGCCTTCGCTTGGACTACGGAAACGGAACGGTCTTTCGACACGCTGAAGATTAAGTTGACGACAGCCCCGATTCTAGCCTTTCCCAAGCCAAGCGACCTTTTCGTGTTGGACACCGATGCTTCGGACCATGGAGTGGGCGCCGTGCTAAGTCAGATCCAGAACGGTCAAGAAGTAGTCATCGAATATTACAGCAAGAATTTCAGCCCGGCAGAACGCAATTATTGCGTAACCCAAAGAGAACTACTGGCGGTAGTTCGGTCCACCAAACACTTTCACCATTATTTGTACGGCCGGAAATTTGTGGTACGGACGGATCACGCCTCGCTTAAGTGGCTTCTCACTTTCCGGGAGCCGGAAGGCCAAATCGCAAGGTGGATCGAGAGGCTGCAGCAGTACGATATGGATATTCAACATCGCCCGGGGAAACGCCACGGTAATGCGGACGGGCTATCTCGCCGACCCTGCAACAATTGTCGCGTATGCGAGAAAGCGGAAGAGAAGGCTGGCCGTGTACTTTGCTTAGGAGCAGTACTAGAGCCTTTGGACGAGCACCAGAAGAAAGATCCTGACCTAGCAGTGGTCTACGAATGGGTTGCGCGAGGAGCGAGGCCACCGAAGAGGACAATTTTGGGTGAGAGCCCCGACGTTAAAGCTTACTGGCATCTATTTTCTCGTTTGCAGTTGGAAAATCGAGTGCTCACGGTCACCACCCGCGATGCCGGCCAGCTGCCCGTCATTCCGTCTGCAGTGCGGCCGGAAATACTCCAGAGCGTCCACCAGTCACCCACGGGAGGCCACTTCGGCGTGAAGAAAACTTTGTCTAAGGCCAAGCAACGTTTCTATTGGATCGGCCTTAGCGCCGATATAGCCATATTCTGTGCCCGCTGTTTGAAGTGTCAGGCACGAAGCGGACCGACCAGACGAACGGTCGGCAAGCTCCAACCCAGCGCAATCGGTGCCCCGTTCGAAAGGATCGCCATCGACATACTGGGCCCTTTGCCCACCACCGCCCGGGGCAACCGCTACATAGCTGTCGTAATGTGCTACTTTACAAAGTGGCCAGAATGCTTGGAACTACCGGACCAAACGGCAGAAACTGTGGCACGCGCCTTAACGGAAGAGGTGTTTTGGCGATATGGAGTGCCCTTCGTCCTGCACTCGGACCAAGGACGGAACTTTGAGTCGGAAGTTTTCCGAGCCTGCCTACGACTGATGGATGTCGAGAAAACACGGACCACCCCGCTTCACCCTCAATCTGACGAAATGGTCGAACGTTTCAACCGCACGCTGCTCGGCTACCTGGCTAAATTCGTAGCCGGCGATCAACGGAATTGGGACGCGCGCCTGCCGTGGGCGTAGTGGGCCTATCCAGCCGCCCCTCATGAGGCCACCGGACTCTCTCCGGCGAAATTAACCTTCGGGAGGGAGATCCGCTTGACTTGTGAGCTGCTGTATGGCCAGCCAACGCCCGTCGTGAAAATCTACCCGGCCTTCGTGGATAAGCTTAAATCTCACCTGCAAGATACGCATCGTACTGCGAGGGAGCACCTGAAGGCCGCAGCAGAACAGCAAAAGATCCGATATGATCTTTGCTCCCATGTCGTACAATTCGAACCAGGCGATCTCGTATGGCTATACACTCCTGTCAGAAAAGTAGGACGATGCCCAAAACTCCAATCGGACTGGATAGGACCGGCCACGGTGATTCGCAGTCATTCCGACCTAGTCTACGAAATACGTCTTCCCGGAAAACGCACCACCAAGACGATACACGTCAACCGCCTCGTTGCCTACAAAGGACCAGTCTCCGAATAAGTCAGCCAGGAGACTCGACTCTAAGAGGGGGGCAATGTAACGAAAATTCGAACCTGGACCAGGCTTATCGATAGTTTGAGTCCACCTCGATCGGCTGGACTTTGGACAGTGGGAAGAGAGAAAACGAAGAGAGAGAAAAGCAGGAAGAAGAGAAGAGATTGAATTAAAAAAAAAGAAGTTGTAACAACGTGCCTAAGAAGGTTAGGTCTCGGAATAAACTGAAGAAAGCGAAATAAAAGTGAAGTGTGTTTTTATCACGACGGTATCACGGCTGCTACCTCCCCTTAGCTGCCGCCTTACGAAATTTGGCCAAATCCCAACCTGGAAAGGAAATCCGCTCGGCCCGCCGGTAGCAAAAATCTTGTTACAATATATATACTTTATGGGGTCGGAAACGCTTCCTTCTGGACGTTACACACAGCCGTTATCACCACAAATCTAATATACCCCTATTCTCTTCGAGTACCGGGTATACAAATTTGAAAGACCTATACCAATGTATTGGGTCAAGACATTGCGTTGAGTTCGCCCTGAGCCCCCGTTCCCACCTGAAGATTATGAGATTCTGACAGCGCCTTTTGAGGACATCAGAGTGTATGCTAAGCAAGCTGACACTCAAAGATATGTGTACCCATTTCAGCCTATCAAAAGATAGGTCATCCGTGTTGTGGCCAAAAGTTTATCGGTTTCAACACCAAAGGCGACATTTATAAATTCGTTTGACAGTTTTGGGCATCGAGTGGTTAATATTTACAGCACATAACACTACTCAACAAAATTCAACTTTTTATTTCTGCTGTGGCCCAAAATGACTTTTTTCTGATAGATTCGAAGACTTAAATTTACATTTACATTTTTTTAAAGAATTATTTTTTTTATGGTTTAGCAGAATCATAGAAAACAGCCATATCTATAATATTGCCGAATCTGGATCAGGTCAGTTCATTATTATAGCCATAGATTATAGATTTACATATATGTATGTAGACGTAGAAAAACTTATGCAAAAAAATGGAAAGAGATAACATCTAATATACAAAAATCTCATATAGGGTTCGACTAAATTTTTTTTTTCTTTTTTGGTCAAAATTTAATGAAATTTATCTTGTTCTCGTCAGCTGTTCTCAAGATGTAAAGACGCGCGTCTTTGCGTCTTTTCCGACTATAATTGGCTAATGCGCTTACTTATTCCCTCTCTCTCTCTCGCACACACTTCCACGAGCCGTAGATATATACATACATATGTAGAAATGTAGAAGAACGATTTTAAAAAAGATACTTAATTAATTTTTAATTTAATTTTCAATTTTTTAAAATTTGCTTTTGGCAAAAATTCAACTTAACCCTTTTGCGAACATATAATATATAAAACATACTGTATAAATTATATAAATCGTAAGCTCAAATATGTACATATGTATATATGTATGACAACGTTCCCCCTCGTTAATTATGTGAATATGATATCAATATATCTAGTATGTGCTTTTGTTATTAATTGATTTATTGGCTCGGACCTATAAAAAATAGACTATTGAGTAAAATTTGGGTCTCAGGCTGTAAAACTAAAAAATGCATGAAATGTCAGAGTGCGGCTTTTTCTTTGTCGCAGGGCATGTGTAGGCCTGCTGGGGTTTCGTGTTACAAAATAAATGATGTACTAACATTTTTACAAGTTTCTTGCTATTCTTAAACATTGTACTTAAACAAATTTTTTTTTTCAGATTGGGTTGGCTCGTAGCCCAAGGTGGAAGTGCGACTGAAGTTTTCAAGTGTCCATCTGGATCTATGATTAATATACAAAAAACATGCAATGTTCTCACTATAATATGGGTTATATGTAAGGGTACCATATATAGACTATCGAACTGTAGTTAAAAAACATTACTTTTAGAGAATCAACTATTATTAGGGACTACGTCTTGATTGTTAATATTGAGAACTATTAAGTACCTCATAAATCTAAATTGTCATGTTTCAAACATAAAATCATACCTACATACATAAATTGGTTTATTATACCATACTCAAAAGATACTCGAAGAGAATAGAAAATACTCAACGAGAATAATATTTTTGTGTGTATGTACATATGTCATATATTATTGATCAGCATTGTGGTCACCACATAGTTATGTCTTTCCGACTGTCCTTCCCGTTTGACACCTTGTTCTATGGAATATACCCATCGGGAAATCGAGCGCTAAGGAAGCGATTCCCTGCCTGTGTAAATGCTGCGCATCCACTCTGCTGCTTATTGTGAATAAAAAAGAAAACACACAGTCCGCTGCTCTTTTTAAAATAAGAAAGTGCTCTTGTGTGATTACCATCTTCAAAAAATTACTCGCAAAATTAAGATCATAGTCTTGGATGGATTTTCTTTGTTACATGTATTTGTGAACAAATAAACAAATAATTTATCGCAAAGCGATAAGAATCTTATTTATTTTTTTTCAAAACAATTCGTAAATTAAGTTCAAGATAGGTATGACTTGGGTGGATATTATTGCATAATATTTTTATTTTGTATGCCTGAATTTTGATGTACATATGTATTATACACAGCACATTCAAGTAGTCCATACAATACGATTATTTTCAACACCTCGGTTTGCTCTTTGGCTAGTACTTGTTTAATTCAGGGATTTTGGGATCATATTAAGCATATAAGCGGTACAGTGGTCGGTACAAGGATGTCTAAACTCCCTGGTTCTCCAAGTATCTGGTAGGTATCCAACCTAAAAAGTAAAACATCCCTCAATAATCTCCGCTCAATATTCTTATTTTCGCTTTCAATAGTCGCATTTATCACCAAATGGCTACGTGTGTCCATAGGTAACACTTGGTTACTTAACAATACGACGCACAGTAGGGCCTCTGCCCGAAAAGCGTGGCAAAAATTAATTTTTTGCATAACGCGTTTCGCAAAACTGAAATATGTATTCGTTAGAGAATACCTCACAGATTATGGAACCAAACGATTTTTAAAATCGGTAAATAATTATGAGTGCCCAAAGTGGAGAAATTATTCATGAGTACGAATAAATAACAAATTTTACAAAAAGTCACCACTTTCAAACTAATTATTGGTCGATGTAAACAACCGATCATCGATCTTTTTACTTTATCTTAAAATTATGTACAATCTTAGTGTTTTGTTGTATACGTTTTAAATATAACTGAAATACTTATAAAATTAGAAACGTTAAAAAATAATCTAAATTTTGGTATTTTTTGAACATTTGTGGAATCGAACTCGGAAGTATCTCATAGAGTCAACATACACCTGATAGTTATAATATATACATTTCATATGTATATAGTCTAATTTGCCGAAAATCTGCATTTTGGAAACGTAATCCAAAAAACTAGGGAGGAATAAGGTAGAAGGAAGAGGAAGAGCGTATACAAACTTGGCTGTAGCGTGTGTGTTGTTAATTGATAACATTGCTAAATTTTGTATGGAACTCCTCCGGTGCATTGCAGAATAAAGTGTATGGAATTTATTCTGAAGCTAGCCTACACTCTACCTCAGCCAGAAAAAACAAAAACGGATAATACACCTCGTGAGGATATACCAAGTAGAAATTAAGTTATACAAGCTGAATTCTCTCGGAAGCTAGGATTAAAAGTTGACTGTCCAAAACACGAATACGGAAAAGCGAATGATGGAGATACTTCGAGGAGATTTTTTGAAAATGCCAAGTACATTACATCTTTGATCACACTAGTCAACACGACATGTCTGCTGTCGCCCAAAATGACTTTTCCTGATAGATTTTGAGATTTACAAATTTTTAAAGAATTAATGTTTTTTTTATAGGTTTAGTTTTTTTTTCAGTTTTTTAAAAATTAGGTATTTTTTTCAGAGGTAGTGCTTCTATTTTTCACATCACTTAATTTTCCTATAACTGGTTGTATTAAACTTTGCAGTTTTGAAAGGCTGACAAATGCAGCCATAAATCCGACCCAGACCATTTGTAGCGACAGCTTAACGTGTGAAGATATTAAGCTTTCAAATTTCATAATTTTTGAAGGTTTAGTCAAACGGTTGTAACTTAGCCGTTTTTTCATTGATTCTTACAAACGATATAGCCATGTCTGTCGGTCTGTCCGTCCGTCTGTCTGTCCGTCTTCATTAGCGCCTGATCTCAGAGACTATGAAAGCTGGAGCAACCGAGTTATCCAGTCTTCTGTGTTATCACACTACTACAAGCGTATTTTAAAATTTGGCCACGCCCTCTTCCGCCCTTCAGTGGCTAGGCAACGACTGCCAAGCAATAACTTCTTCGCTCTCTTTCTCGCACACGCTTCCACATCTAGTATATGTAGTTGTACATGTACATGTAGAAATGTAGAAGCAGATGTAAAAATCATATTTAAACAAAAATGGAAACAGATAACATCTAATATAATATATAAAAATATCCCATAGTTTTCGACTTAATTTTTTTCAATATTGTTTTTAATGCACAAAATTTAATGTGTCCCTTTTGCGAACATATAATAAATTACATAAATCGTAAACTTATATATGTATGTATGTATGTATATACTGACTGAGTACCGGGTATAAAGTTGAGCCGCGTAATCAATGGAATGTGAACCGGGTATAAAGTAGACACAACGTGGAACATTTTCTAACATTCTAGCAAGCATTTGAGGATTACTCCAAAAATTACAAAGATAAATTCGTTTCTTCGTGTTCCAAACACTAGTGCTGTGTTTTATGCGAGTTGTTCCCTTGAAATCCGAGGGTCAGGATATATATATATAATGATATATCCATAATTCCCACTTACCCACACACATTATGTATTCGTTAAATCAACAAGATTTTATATAGTTATTACTCAAGCTATAAGAAATACGAACTCCACACCTGCAAGCAAATAGGTCGTCAACGCAGTCCACGGGAATTCTCACTATTAAAAAAAACCGTTTTATTAAAAACGCAAATGAACGTGGCTGACCAATCAACTTTAAACTCGTTAACACACCCCAATCCATTCATCTTCATATTTGGATAAACAATTCGTTACAAGAAACAAGCAAGTAGTCTAGACCAAAAATGATACCGATCATCGACGGCCGTCACTTTGTTTATCTAAACCGACGTTTCTTCGCGTTGGTACGCAGGTTGGCAAACGCACCGATGACTGAAATCACGAGCGTGAAAACCACAGCCGAAGATGAAAGTTACCGCCGAAGCTGAGAGCTTGGGGAAAAACTTTAATCTCTAAGTTAGCTCGAAGAATAGATGTTATTTCCGTTTGAGACATAAAACAATTAAGTCGGTAAAAACAATTATTTAAAACCCTACGTTTAATACAATTTGTGCTAAGTACAAAAATATATTTTCAAACACACACAAAATTAAAGCCAGGAATTCTTATTATATATATATGTACATATGTATTTCTATATATAATATATACGGCAAGTGCAATCCACTTTGCTCGCTTTCCTTTTCGTTGTGTGTTTATTCAATTTTACCTACACATATCAAGTTATGCGGTAGTTTTTCCAGTTTTGTTTGAATTAAGTATAGATTACTAAAATCCAAAACCCAGCCAAGATAATATACGGAAAAAAATGATGTGATTCAGAGCAGCAGAAACTGGAACCAGAACTGCCGGCTACCGATAAAATTCTACTTAAAAAGAAGAGAATTCCGAGCAATTCAAGGCAGAGAAATTCTAGAAATTAGAAACAGAGAGTCCTACCTCTTATATGCTACAGGACGCTATTGGAAAAACCAGGCATATTACCAATCAAATGAGCAACGGCCACAATGGAGACAAAAATGCCACAGAGGACAGAACTTGTTGGCTAAATCACTTAACAGAGAACCGGCTCTGTACTGCTAGACCTGTAACAAACTTGTAACAGACAATTGTCCGCACAATACACTGCTCCAGGAAACCACAGGAAAACTCACAGGGCTCGGGAAACACTAGCGAAATTCAGCTAGTCAGCGGGACACAACCTAGCTTATATTGAGGGGCAACCAACTCCTAGAATGGGTTTGGATTGGAAAACAGATGATGATGGTAATCATTGACACTGAGCCACTAAATGCATAATAAACGAAGAAACAGCAAGGAAGCTGAGAAATTAAAGAGTCGAAAAAGAAAAATGACATCTAATACGGATGGCAGATGGAAGCACACGAAATAAAACACGCAACTCGTGTTGAACTCTGGGTACGAGATTGATTTTCTAAAAACGTGGGCACATCAATAACGTGCAGGGAATCAACGATAGTCAGCAGGGGAACAAGCCCACAAACAAAAAAAGAACAAGTGAGAAGCATACAACTAAAATCACTAGACGAGGAATTGGAAGAATAGAAGAACAAAAGTTCGAAACACTGAAAGAAGTAAGTAAAATATGTAGCTAATCATAGAATTTACTTAAGAGATGACAGGCTCATAATAATTCGGACTAACGACAGCAACAGCAACGTTCCAAAGAATTTTGGACACGGTAATCGGATCAGATATGGAAACGTTTGCCTTCGCATACTTGGATGACATAGTCGTGATCGGGCGGACGATGGAAGAACACCATGCCATGCCATTGCCTGGCCAATGCCATTTCATCCAGAGAAAGCATAAGTATCTATGACATATGGTGAATAAAGAAAGAAGACACACAGGTCCAAATAAAACATCAGCGGTAAAAGAATTAGCGGTACCAACAACACTTAAACAAGTAAATAGCTTCGTGGGATTAGCAAATGGTACCAAAGATTCGTGCCAGCCTTCACCAAAGGAGAAAAAAGCACTAGAAGACTAATCAAAGCAGGACAAAACTGCACCTGGAATGAGTCCCAGCGCGTGTAACGACCTCAAACTGTGCCCTAGCGAAGCGCCAGTTCTAGCATGATCAGATTTCAGTAAACAGTTCATCCTACAAACAGATGCAAGCGACAGTGGAATCGCGACAGTGTTAACCCAAGAGGATGCAGATGGGGAAAATGTGATCACCTACGCAAGCCGCAAGCTAAAAAGCAAAGAAACCAGGTACTCCACTACCGAAAAGGAATGCATCTACTATGCTCCACAAAAAGCCCATCCGAGTAGCATTTACGATCGAGAAACGTTATCGAAAAGGAAAGTTTAACGCAGTGGTGGACTGATTATCCCGCTTACCACGGGAAGAAGTCGGGATTTCAGTAGTGCAATGTACTTCGTATCAAAGAAAATGGAAACAAGTGCAGATAAATTCAAAAGAATCGCCCGATTAAGTCATCAAATACGAGCGACTATACATGCACATATAAAGCCAAACAGACAAAGATGAGCAGCCATGGAAGTTGTGCGTACCGAAACAAGAGCACAGCTGAGTGCTAAATGAAAGCCATTCAACCTGGATTAAGGAAGCCATCTGTGACCAAATTCGTACGATGATGCGAGAATTGTTAGATATACAAGATATCACAAAATGCGTCTAAAGGAAAATAGCAAGAATAGAAAATGCACCATGAGAAACAATATGCTTAGCAAAATAATGAAGAAGCAGCAGCAAAACAAACGCCACCTTATAACTTGAGAAGACTATATTGGAAACCGAAAAAAAGGAACATAGTATGGGTTAAAACGCATCCACTGTCAAAAAAAAAAGGCAAGACAACAGGCAAAGTAGAACTGAAATACGAAGGCCCATATAAAGTCGTCAAAGCGAAGTCCTGAGGCTGTTGAGCCTAAAAGAAAAGTTTTTGTTCCTAATGAAAACACAATTCGTTTTTTGGATTTAAAAAAAAAACCCAAGTAAAACTAGTCGACAAGACAAGACTCAAAAGTTCGATTCTCTTTGTAGCAATCAGACATGTTTTTGTTTTGCGCTCAGCTTATCTGCCTTTTATCTTTTATAAACAGCCGGTGTTTTTTGAATATAACAATCTAAATAAACTTTAAATTAACTGCTTGCTTACAGCTTTTCCGTAAGCGCGAGTTTATGCCCTTTAATTGTGTTTTTAGACATAATATAATTATTTTCCTGTGTCGGTAGTCAATCTGTTTTGTTGCTTCTTTTCGTAAGTACACTTAAAATCAGAATCTGCCGCTCTCACCTAGTTGATCTATTGCTTTATCACTCTCTCCCAAACTAACATAACTGTTCTTCCTCTCTCGCTCTCAATACGTTCTGTGTAGTAACGCTCTCTCTCTCTCTCTCTCTCTCTCTCTCTCTCCCTCTCTCAACTGAAGCTGCAGTAACCACTCTCCTCTCTTTCTTATTGAGCTTTTATCGTTTATCTGGCACACTGGTCTGATATATATTTGTTTTGAAATTTTATTTTTTTATTTCATATATTTATATTTTTATATTTTTTTTTTCTCATAATGTCTGTGCAAAAAAAACCTGCAAGAAGCAAATCACCCATGACCAGCCGAGTATCCCCTGCTGGCTCTGCGATAGCGTATAGCACGCTAAATGCGCCGGGTTTTCCGGTCTCGTGGGTGATGCCATCTCTAAAAGAAATGGCCTGCATGTGAGGCATCTGTGCGGTTGAGAAGGAGATGGCAGAATTTATGAGGCAGACCCGGAAGGGCTTTTGGGAGCTTACCGTGGGCTTCAAGGAGCAGTACGATCGGCTCCTAGCCATGGAGTCTCAGTGTAGTGTTTTCAAACTACTCACTGAGTCTCCTAGGCGCAAAAAGGTCACTGCGCGGGATCTGCATGTGCCAACTGCCCCTTGACCGGCCGATGCTGACAAGCTGACTCCGAACACCCCAATAATGCAGCAGTTGATTTCGTTCGCTACTCCGAAGACAACGACTGCTGCTGGCGATGAAAATTCGGTATCCGAATTTATCGCGTCGGAGGGCCATGCAGCCAAAATCGTCTGTAGCGTCCGTGTCCGTAATATCCGCATTACGCAATACGTCCCCTTAATTCCGACCCCACCAGTGTATATACGTCACGGACCACCGGGTATTGCTATCACAGGTGATAGGCCTGTGGTGCCAAGATTTTTATGGATCCCACCAAAGAGACAAGTTTGTGTCTCACGGCTTGCCCCTGACTCCACAATTAAAGATGTGACGGCTTATATTCAAAGCCAAATAAAAGCCGTTGATTTTAAGGTGGAAAAGTTTAACTTTTCTTATGCCTGGGAGATAGCTTCTTTTAAACTAAGTGTCACCCAAACTCACCTTAACACCATCTGTTCTGCCAAATTTATATATAACTCTGCCAACTAATCAGACCAGTGCTCAATCTTAGTGTCGCATTTGCATCCCACGTTATTGTGTTTACCGAGACTTGGTTAAAATTGGACATTCTTAGTTCCGAAGTTTTGGAGGGTCGGTACACAACTTATAGAAAATATCGTTTGTCTCGACGTGCAGGAGGGGTTCTAATTGCTGTGGACTCAAACTTCACGTCGGAACTTTTCACAGTCCAGATCCAGCAGGAACTGGAATTTCTGTGTGTAAGATCATATGATAGTTCTTGGTGACTTCAACTTGCCAGGAGTTGTTTGGTCTTCGGCAAATGAGTCTAATAGCCTGGTACCCATGGCACGTCATGACTTTGTAGACGCCTTGATTGAACTGTCTCTGTCTCAAGTTAACCATGTTAAAAATTCCTTGGGTCGATCCGACCTTAGCGTTGTTAACTTAAAATCAAGGCTTTATACAAAATTTTAAGATGGCTCTCCTTCTTCTCTCTCTCATTATGTAATAGCTTGGTCAATCTTTTCAGTTCTTAACACTCAATGCTATCAGAATTACCTATCTCGATGCAGGATACGTTTTTCTAAGGACCCCAAACAGTTCTACAGCTTCGTAAACAGTAAGCGTAGAACGTCCGCACACCCATCCTCGCTATCCTTCCTTAATACGTCGACAGATAATGATCAGGCAATTGCCGAGCTTCTTGCCCGTTTTTTCCAAACTACCTATTCGCAGGACGTTTACTCTGGTCAGCCGTATCCATACGGTTAACCGAGGTCGAACGGCATTTTCAGTCCTTTGCTAAATGAAAGCTCTTTGCTTCCTGATCTACGAACAGTAAAGCCGGTGTTCTCACCGGGTCCGTTCGGAGTTCCCGGCTGACCTTCTAGGGTTCCCGTCCAATCTCCTGAGATGGATCTCTAGCTACCTTTGTTCCAGGTCTCTAGGTATATCTAAGTTATCCGCTATTCCTAAAGTGTTTGAGAAAATTTTAACTCCGCACCTGCAGCACCTATGCAGATCACTTATATCTCCATCACTACATGGATTTATGAGGCGGAGATCAACCACTACAAATTTATTGGAGTTTACCTCCTTTATAATAAAAGGCTTTCAAGGTAATTTACAGACGGATGTTGTTTACACCGATTTTAGTAAAGCGTTCGATTCTGTAAATCAATTCCCCCTAGTACAAAAGCTTCACCTTTTAAGGTTCCCGCCCAATCTCCTGAGATGGATCTCTAGCTATCTTTGGTCTAGATCTAGGTCTCAGAGAGAGTCCTTTTTAAAAACTCCCTGTCCTTACCAGTTATGGTGACTTCGGGTGTCCTACAGGGCAGCCATCTAGGCCCCTCACTCTTTACACTCTTTATAAATGACCTGCCTTCTGTATTAACATACTCTCGAGTACTTATGTGTGCGGGTGATGTTAAGCTCTGTGTCTAGTATAAGGACATTTCTTTTCAATCCAGGTTGCAATCCCATCTCGATAGATTTCAGTCTTGGTGTTGTGCAAATTTATTAAACCTTAATGCTTCAAAATGTAAAGTAATGACTTTTCATCGCTCCAGCGCCTTTCTGGTTCGTTACACCCTTTGTGGTGGTTCTCTTGAGAGAATTACCCGGGATGATCTTGGTGTTCTATTAGATCCCAAGTTGAAGTTTTCAGAAAACATTTCTACCATGGTGAATAAGGCCATTGGCGTGCTTGGGTTTATAAAGAGGTGGTCAAAGGAATTTGACGACCCCTATATAACAAGGACTCTCTGCACCTCTCTGGTTCGTCCGATTTTAGAATACGGCTCTTGTGTATGGTGCCCTCAGTACAACGTACATCAGGACCGTATAGAATCAGTTCAGGAAAACTTACTTTTTGCTCTTGGCGGCCTCAACTGGGATGCAGGTCTGAGACTGCCGTCTTACTCTAATAGATTGCTCTTAATAAACCTTCCAACCTTAGCTAATCGTAGGAAAAAGCTTGGCGTGATTTTTGTGCACAACTTGATCAAGGGTGACGTAGATGGCCCTGACCTGTTCAGCCGCATAAACTTCACGATTCCTATTAGAAGCACTAGGAATTATACACCCTTGTTTCTTCCGCTTTTTAGATGGAATTACTCCTTGGATGAACCATTTAGGGTCCTATGCTCGGCTTATAATTCCCACTATCATATTATATCTACCGCTAACTTCCTTCCTAGTCTTAAATTACTGATACTCTTATATCTTTCCCGTAATTAGTAATTACTTCGTTTCTTTAGTTAGATTAGTTCTACTTTTCCTCGAACACTAGTCTAACACCTATCTTTCATGCATGTCCGCAATCGGTTCGGTTAACGAGTCGCGCGTTAAGCGGCAGCGCCCCTCGGTCGGTTGGGCGGGAGGTGGGCTGCTTTCTTGCTGGGATCCGCGCGTAACAGCCTAGTTCCGCCTCTAAACCCTCCAATATTAAACAGATTTAGGCTCTCCTTCAGGGACAGTGCCAGTTACTTAGGGTTGGTAATTGACAAGAAGCCTAATTTGAACCTTAACTTAAAAGAAGAGTGAAGAATGTCACGATAGCCCTCTACACATAGCCTTATACAAAAAAGCTATTGGCTTATAATAGGGCATAAACCCAAGCAATTTAAACTAATTATATTCTATGCAGTTAGAGTGTGGTGGCCGGCCTTATAAAAAAAGGCGATCACCAAACAACTTGCCAAAGTTCAACGAACTGTCGCAATATGTATCAGTGGAGCTCTTCGCACCACTCAAAATGATGCATTAAATGCGGCCTCCAGAACCTTGAGCTTGAAGGAAAAGAACGGGCAGAAATGGCAGCAATACGTCTGAGAGACGGACTACTGCGTCAATATAATCATCGCTAACAGAGACGAATGGCTCGACAGACCTCCAGGCCCAGACAGGGCCATAAGCATATTTACAGATGGATCGAAGCTGGACAACAAGATCGGAGGCGGAATCTACTCCGAACAACGAGACATATGTAAGCCACTCCTTCAAGCTCCCCGATCACTGCGGTACATTACAAGCGAAAGTTATTGCGATTTTGGAAAACACTTTTAACCACCTTTAAAATCTGTCATGGTGACTCGGGTAAACATTTAAAGCGATAGCCAAGCTGCGATCAAATCACTCCAAGCGATTTCATCTTCACAAGATAGCTCAGCAGTTTTCTATCAGATATTAGCTATTTTAAATCCCCAAATCTATTAGAAAAAGTCGGCCACAGCGGGAAAAAAAAGTTTAATTTTGTCTAGTAGTGTAATTCGTACGTGACAAAATATTAGTTCTTTTCGCGGTGGTCAATTCAAACTCAGAGTTCAGCGAAGGTTCTTAGTTCCGAAAAAATGCACGCGAGCAGAATTAGGGTTAATATTAGTATGAAATCGATAAAAACGAAGGAGAACGTTTTGAGCCGCGGCTCTCCTTATACCCGGTACTTAGTCAGTATACATGTGAGCTTACGATTTATGTAAATTATTCAATATATTTTATATATTATATGTTCGCAAAAGAAAAACAAATTTTAAATTTTGCCAAAAAAGTTATAAAAATTAATAAGTCAAACCCTTTCTGAAGTGTATGTATGTATATATTAAATTTTATGTTTCCATTATTTTTACGTATGGTTTTTACATCTGACTTCTCTACATATCACATCTATATATTCGTCTCTACATATATAATATTAGTGGAGTGTGTGCTAGAGAGAGAGAGAGAGAGAGGAACTAAGCGCTTGGATGGCGTTACGTAGCCACTGAAATTAAACTTGTTTCTTCTTGCCAACCTTCCTTCTGATCCAAACTAAAAGTCCATCCAACCAAAAAGTGAAAATTATAAAAGTTTTTGGTATTTGGTGGTATTCTGGAATACATCAAATTGATATCAAAACATATATCAAGTTGATATATTCCGCGCCGTAATAAAGCGATGTGTGTGAGTGAGTATGGGAACTTTACAACGATAACATGGAGATTACAGGTTGTCGAGAAGGGGGATTTTTTATTAAATTTAAGGGATGTGAGAGTACCTAAATTTTTAATTCAAATAGATTGAGCTTGAGATTGAGCTTGTGTGTGTGAATGTGAGTGAGTACGATACCAACACAACGCACTATGAGGAATTTGACAACTTTTTCTGACCAAAACCCGTTTTCCAAAAGTCCAAAATTTGCCTTTAAAGAGGCTTACAAAAAGAGTGAAACCTATTCCAGCCTTAAGATTTAATACATATTGTAGAGAATTTAATTTTCTTTAAAATGCATATCATATTAATGTGCACTTTTCCGCACTTTCTCAGAAATTTTATATTTTAGGACTTAACATAAAAATTCAAAATTCAGAGATAATGATCAGATCTGATCCAAATTCAAAGCTCTGATATATATAATAATATATAAAATATATAATTTTCTCGTATTCTTAAAATTGGACATGCCACATATTTTCGTTCTTTATGGGGCCGGAAGGGAACGTGGCAAAATATTGAAATACACTTTTATTGAAGTGATATCACAGAAGCTTGGATAGAAACTTTGCTTGCTCTAGCTCTTATAGTCTCTGAGATCTAGGCGGTCATTTCGACGAATAGGTACAGCACACAGGGTGGTGTGTGAGAGAGAGAAAATGATTCTCTTCATTGTGGCTATATTATTAATCCGATCTGATCCAGATTCAACATCCTGATAGAAATAGTCATCCTCTATTACTCTGCGTTTTTATTTTTCTAGCTTTTATAGTCTCTGAGATCTAGTCGCTCATAAAGTCTCGCGGGTACCGGGTATAGAAAGAAGGTACCACGCTCAATATTTCAAAATATCTTCATCTTACTATTATTAGCTCATATCAAAAAACCAAACTTAAAAATATTGCTTCGTTTGAAAGTTATGAATTAATGCCACAAAAAGTGGTCAAATTCCCCATAGAGCAGAGGTATGGAGAACAAAGAACAAAAAGAAAACAAGCAATAAGAAGAATTTCGCGACGACGACTGAATAATGAATTATAATGAAATTAATTAATGATGTCGAGAAGAGCGAATTGTTATGATTTACGGGATATGGGAATTCATAGATAAAGCACCTTTTATTTATCAGTTTTATACAAATATAAACCCTTATTCTCTTCGCTTTTAACTCTCACAAATAATAAGACTCTTGATCAAAGTTGTCCCTCGTCTTTCTAGAAATTGAACTATTTAAAGAAAAATTGTCAAGTCTCGGCCATAGGTACATTTTTAAACTTGTATTATTACGGAACTATGTGACATAACGCAAGTAACACGTCAGATGACTTCGGGGACTTAAAAACTTTTTTTTTGGAAAACTTACCTTGTTAAGGTCCTTCACAAATTCAAAAATTGTATCTTTTTCGGATATCCTTTGATCATATGATACAAAATATGGGAGAAAATTGTCAATCAAAGCGGATAAAAGTTTAGGGAGTCCTTGTCGTATCCGGCTCGGGGGTGCTTTTGGGCTGATCCAACGTATTTTGTGCTAAAAACAATAAATAAAGTTAAAAGTCGCAACTTCATTGTGTTTGGTTAATTTTATAATGTTTATCGACTATACTAGCAGAGTACAAAGATAAGTTAAACGACGTCGAGTTAATACACGAATACAAATAAAATATGAAAACAAAATAAACATTTTTTTTGTCTTTTCTGCAGTTAAAATCAAAATTATGCAATTAAAACATAATATGGACCAGAAGAAGCTATTTTTAACTTTAGGACGTTGATATGCAATGACTGCACCATCAAGTGGCCCAAGCGACATCAGCCGATGGCTGTTACGCGCGGATTCCAGCAAGAAAGCAGCCCACCTCCCGCCCAACCGACCGAGGGGCGCTGCCGCTTAACGCGCGACTCGTTAACCGAACCGATTGCGGACATGCATGAAAGATAGGTGTTAGACTAGTATTCGAGGAAAAGTAGAACTAATCTAACTAAAGAAACGAAGTAATTACTAATTACGGGAAAGATATAAGAGTATCAGTAATTTAAGACTAGGAAGGAAGTTAGCGGTAGATATAATATGACAGTGGGAATTATAAGCCGAGCATAGGACCCTAAATGGTTCATCCAAGGAGTAATTCCATCTAAAAAGCGGAAGAAACAAGGGTGTATAATTCCTAGTGCTTCTAATAGGAATCGTGAAGTTTATGCGGCTGAACAGGTCAGGGCCATCTACGTCACCCTTGATCAAGTTGTGCACAAAAATCACGCCAAGCTTTTTTTTTTTCCTACGATTAGCTAAGGTTGGAAGGTTTATTAAGAGCAATCTATTAGAGTAAGACGGCAGTCTCAGACCTGCATCCCAGTTGAGGCCGCCAAGAGCAAAAAGTAAGTTTTCCTGAACTGATTCTATACGGTCCTGATGTACGTTGTACTGAGGGCACCATACACAAGAGCCGTATTCTAAAATCGGACGAACCAGAGAGGTGCAGAGAGTCCTTGTTATATAGGGGTCGTCAAATTCCTTTGACCACCTCTTTATAAACCCAAGCACGCCAATGGCCTTATTCACCATGGTAGAAATGTGTTCTGAAAACTTTAACTTGGGATCTAATAGAACACCAAGATCATCAACCCGGGTAATTCTCTCAAGAGAACCACCACAAAGGGTGTAAGGAACCAGAAAGGCGCTGGAGCGATGAAAAGTTATTACTTTACATTTTGAAGCATTAAGGTTTAATAAATTTGCACAACACCAAGACTGAAATCTATCGAGATGGGATTGCAATCTGGATTGAAAAGAAATGTCCTTATACTAGACACAGAGCTTAACATCACCCGCACACATAAGTACTCGAGAGTATGTTCATACAGAAGGCAGGTCATTTATAAAGAGTGTAAAGAGTGAGGGGCCTAGATGGCTGCCCTGTGGGACACCCGAAGTCACCATAACTGGTGAGGACAGGGAGTTTTTAAAAAGGACTCTCTGAGACCTAGATCTAGACCAAAGATAGCTAGAGATCCATCTCAGGAGATTGGGCGGGAACCTTAAAAGGTGAAGCTTTTGTACTAGGGGGAATTGATTTACAGAATCGAACGCTTTACTAAAATCGGTGTAAACAACATCCGTCTGTAAATTACCTTGAAAGCCTTTTATTATAAAGGAGGTAAACTCCAATAAATTTGTAGTGGTTGATCTCCGCCTCATAAATCCATGTAGTGATGGAGATATAAGTGATCTGCATAGGTGCTGCAGGTGCGGAGTTAAAATTTTCTCAAACACTTTAGGAATAGCGGATAACTTAGATATACCTAGAGACCTGGAACAAAGGTAGCTAGAGATCCATCTCAGGAGATTGGACGGGAACCCTAGAAGGTCAGCCGGGAACTCCGAACGGACCCGGTGAGAACACCGGCTTTACTGTTCGTAGATCAGGAAGCAACGAGCTTTCATTTAGCAAAGGACTGAAAATGCCGTTCGACCTCGGTTAACCGTATGGATACGGCTGACCAGAGTAAACGTCCTGCGAATAGGTAGTTTGGAAAAAACGGGCAAGAAGCTCGGCAATTGCCTGATCATTATCTGTCGACGTATTAAGGAAGGATAGCGAGGATGGGTGTGCGGACGTTCTACGCTTACTGTTTACGAAGCTGTAGAACTGTTTGGGGTCCTTAGAAAAACGTATCCTGCATCGAGATAGGTAATTCTGATAGCATTGAGTGTTAAGAACTGAAAAGATTGACCAAGCTATTACATAATGAGAGAGAGAAGGAGAGCCATTTTAAAAAATTGTATAAAGCCTTGATTTTACAATTTTTAGACTGGATAGCTCCTTGGTAAACCAAGGGGGTTTTCTTGATCTAATCGGACAGGAAAGTGGGACACAAGAGACAAAAAGTGAGTCCAGTGCATTATAGAAAATGTTTGTGCCTGTCGTAACATCACTGCACAAATATAAAGCGGACCAATCCCTAATGAGGTTATTCAGCTTCGTAAACTCGGCTTTACGGAAGCAGCGGACACATTAGGGTAGTCTACCCGACCGATCCAATACAGTTCGTCCTAGGTCGAGCGACACTTCGAAAGTAGGATGGTGGGCATCTTCAGGTATAGAGAGCGGGGGGACTCGAGTTAACAACGCTAAGGTCGGATCCGTTACAAAGCACAGATCAAGAAATCGACCCAAGGAATTTTTAACATGGTTAACTTGAGACAGAGACAGGTCAATCAAGGCGTCAACAAAGTCATGACGTGCCATGGGTACCAGGCTATTAGACTCATTTGCCGAAGACCAAACAACTCCTGGCAAGTTGAAGTCACCAAGAACTATCATATGATCTTACACACAAAAATTCCAGTTCCTGCTGGATCTGGACTGTGAAAAGTTCCGACGTGAAGTTTGAGTCCACAGCAATTAGAACCCCTCCTGCACGTCGAGACAAACGATCTTTTCTATAAGTTGTGTACCGACCTGCCAAAACTTCGGAACTAAGAATGTCCAATTTTAACCAGGTCTCAGTAAACATAATAACGTCGGATGCAAACGCGACACTAAGATTGAGCACTGGTCTGATTAGTTGGCAGAGTTATTGGGGGCCTAGTCTTCTTCTTTGCCTTAAACTCCTTCACCACCAAATGCTCCGGCCAAAATTTGGCAGAACAGATGGTGTTAAGGTGAGTTTGGGTGACACTTATTTTAAAAGAAGCTATCTCCCAGGCATAAGAAAAGTTAAACTTTTCCACCTTAAAATCAACGGCTTTTATTTGGCTTTGAATATAAGCCGTCACATCTTTAATTGTGGAGTCAGGGGCAAGCCGTGAGACACAAACTTGTCTCTTTGGTGGGATCCATAAAAATCTTGGCACCACAGGCCTATCACCTGTGATAGCAATACCCGGTGGTCCGTGACGTATATACACTGGTGGCTTCGGAATTAAGGGGACGTATTGCGTAATGCGGACATTACGGACACGGACGCTACAGACGATTTTGGCTGCATGGCCCTCCGACGCGATAAATTCGGATACCGAATTTTCATCGCCAGCAGCAGTCGTTGTCTTCGGAGTAGCGAACGAAATCAACTGCTGCACTATTGGGGTGTTCGGAGTCAGCTTGTCAGCATCGGCCGGTCAAGGGGCAGTTGGCACATGCAGATCCCGCGCAGTGACCTTTTTGCACCTAGGAGACTCAGTAAGTAGTTTGAAAACACTACACTGAGACTCCATGGCTAGGAGCCGATCGTACTGCTCCTTGAAGCCCACGGTAAGCTCCCAAAAGCCCTTCCGGGTCTGCCTCATAAATTCTGCCATCTCCTTCTCAACCGCACAGATGCCTCACATGCAGGCCATTTCTTTTAGAGATGGCATCACCCACGAGACCGGAAAACCCGGCGCATTTAGCGTGCACTACGCTATCGCAGAGCCAGCAGGGGATACTCGGCTGGTCATGGGTGATCTGCTTCTTGCAGGTTTTTTTTGCACAGACATTATGAGAAAAAAAAATATAAAAATATAAATATATGAAATAAAAAAATAAAATTTCAAAACAAATATATATCAGACCAGTGTGCCAGATAAACGATAAAAGCTCAATAAGAAAGAGAGGAGAGCGGTTACTGCAGCTTCAGTTGAGAGAGAGAGAGAGAGAGCGCTCCTACACAGAACGTATTGAGAGCGAGAGAGGAAGAACAGTTATCTTAGTTTGGGAGAGAGTGATAAAGCAATAGATCAACTAGGTGAGAGCGGCAGATTCTGATTTTGAGTGTACTTACGAAAAGAAACAACAAAACATATTGAATACCGACACAGTAAAATAATTAAATTTTGTCTAAAAACACAATTAAAGGGCATGCACTCGCGCTTACGGAAAAGCTCTAAGAAAGCAGGTAATTGAGGGAGTTTATTTAGATTAGTATATTCAAAAAACACCGGCTGTTTATATAAGATAAAAGGCAGAAGCGGAGCGCAAAACAAAAACACGTCTGATTGCTACAAAGAGAATCGAACTTATTCTATCAAAAAAGACGTGTTACCTTGCGCTACAATACATATATATATGGATACATGATATATAAATATATAGGTATATATAAAATATAGTGTATCAATTAGTAATATATAATAATATAATTGTCGTCTCGAGAAGATATAGTGGCTTGTATGGCATAGGATAGAATTTTAATCCATTGCTGGCAATCCAACAAATACGTAATTAGCTCAACAATGTCCGATTGTAATGTATTCAACTTACTAATATTTTTTTACGGACGGACAGCCAGACATTTCTATTTCGAATCGGATATTGTACTGCTCAAGAATGTATATACTTTTACATTCACAAACTATATCTATATCTGGTAAACAAATTATATCTAGTTCTATGATAGCAAAGGCCGCGGCTCTACCTTATACCCGGTACTCAATCAGTATATACATACATACATATATGAACTTGCGATTTATGCAATTTATTAATTGTTCGCAATAGGGACAAATTAAATTTTGGGCAAAAAATAATATTTCAAAAAATGAAGTCAAATCATTTTTGGAATATTATACATGTTTCCAATTTTGTTTGCATATGCTTTTAGATCTTCTTCTACATTTCATAATGTACATGTATAAATACATATTTGAGACGTACAAGTGTTTGCGACAGAGAGAGAGGGGGAATGAGTCAGCGCTTGGCAGGCGTTGCGTAGCCACTGAAATTTAATTTGTTTCTTCTGGCCATAATATTGATCCGACCTGATGCATATTCGGCAATGTGGTAGATATGGTAGTTTTCCATGATTGTGCATTTTTGGTTTTCATTTATCTTAAAAATTGTGGATTCCACAGATTTTCGTCTTTTGTGGGGGCAGAATGGGGAGTGGCAAAATTTTGAAATAAACTTGTGCTGAATTGATATCACAGGAGTTTGGATAGAAAGTTTGGTTTCTCTAGCTCTTATAGTCTCTGAGATCTAAACGCTCATTTAAACGAACAAGCAAAGCAGATGGGATCGCGTGTGAGAGAGAGCGAGAGGGAATGAGGACTTTCGAAATGGTTTTCTTCATTGTAGCTATAATAATGATCCGATCTGATACAGATCTCTGATAGAAATGGCCTTTCTCTATGATTCTGCGTATTTAGTTTTCTTGTATCTTCAAAATTGTGTGTGCCACAGACTTTCGTCCTTTGTGGGGGCGAAAAGGGGCGGGGCGATATTTTGAAATACACTTTGAGTAGTGTGATAATACAGGAGACTGGATACAAAACTTGGTTACTCTAGCTTTAATAGTCTATGAGATATAGATGCAAATGAAGACGGACGGACGGACAGACGGAAAGACGGACAGACAGACATGGCTATATCGACTCGGCTATTAATGCTGGTCAAGAATATATATACTTTATGGGGTCGGAAACGCTTCCTTCTGGGCATTACACACAACCGTTATCCCCACAAATCTAATATACCCCTATACTCTTCGAGTACCGGGTATAAAATGTGTGTAAGGGACTATTTCCGCTAAACGTCCATCAAATTGATTAAATACATACATAGGTTCCTCAAAAATTAAAAATTAGTCCACAAAAATCTCAACTTTTGACCAAAAATGTGTGTCTGAGCGCATATTTCATATAATTTTGTGTAATTCTGTAGAACGGAACATTTTATGATAAAATATGTTATTACATTAAAATTATTATTATTTAATGTCGATGAATTTCTAAACATTAAATTGATTTAGGAGCAGCGAAGTGCACGTTTCTGCTAGTATAATATAATACACTACTCTCTTGTGAAGCATATAAGGCATCCTATTATTGTGTGAATCCTTGTTAATTCTAATTATGTTTACATTTAATATTTACACGTACCTCTAGAATGGTTGACGATGTGCTTGGACCACTTATTATTAGAAGAATGTGAGGTCTTCTTCCATAGCTTAAATCATAATATAAATCAACTAAAGGGCTTGGGCCGAGTTCATAAATTTTTGCTATCAAAGGTGCAATGCTTGAAGGTCCAGTTGAGCCAACTGGTAGATATCCGCCCAAAGTATCAAATATGCGGTGCATTACGGTTGAGTTAGTGGTCTGTTGTAAACAGCTTTCAAATAAATGATGTAATATGTAAAATCTTTGGTCCATAGCTTTATTCTGGAAAAAGACTGTAAAAAAAAATATATAAAAAAATGTATTTTGGATTGGAACCTACTTACCCAGCATTTGAGTATCAACACTTTTTTGTGAGTTTCCCATTTCAATAAAGTTTGTTATATTTTTGTTTCGAGTATTCCGCCAACAACTAAACTTCTTAAATTCTGTGCATGGGTCCTTGTTCCAATTAAGCCGGGCTTGAATACCGGAAGCGACTGATTCACAAATTACATCCATACATTCGGGTGGTGCAGAGACGGGTGATGAGCAACGATCGCCTTCCATATAGCAGTCTCGAGGTAAAGGAGACGGTGCCGTACTTATCAAAAATAGTATGGGTGATGCTACAAGCAAAGTAGTCACCAATAAGGTTGCAGATGTTATTGCCATTTTATGAACAGCCGCAGAGGTTCGAAACCATATACATGGAGCACAACATATCCATCCAATAATGCTGTTCTAAAATAAAATAAAATACATTAAAATTTAATAACATTTGAATGACCTTATAGTTTCCAAAATTATGTTAATTTTTATTGTTGTTTAAAGTTTAACAATGTACAGTTAAACTGTAAGAGTAAAATTGCATGTCAACTAATTAAACGAAAGGTCTAATGCAAATACTCAGACCCGATGGGGCTGATTACACTAGTCGACACGACTTTTCCGGTGTCGCCAAAAATGACTTTCTGATAGATTTGGATGTTTAAAATTTTTTTAAAAATGTTTCTTTTTCCAGGTGTAGTTTTCTTTTAAAGAATTTTTAAAAAATGTGGTATTTTTTGTCATAGGTAGTGCATATGCCGTTTGGTACTATTCCAAATGCCATTTTACCGTTTAAACCTGTTACAAACACAGATTTTTTGGTTTTGTAGGAAAAAAAAAACGGTTATACGTCGGCAAACGGAATTTATAGGCGAAGTTCGGCATATGAAAGTTTGATCAAACGGTTATACATTAGCCGTTTATCCATCGATTCTTATAAACGATACCTTAAACGACGCCTAATTAATGTGTCTATCCAAATCCAATCAAGGCATTAAAATATTTTTTTGTCGACTTTTCCTGAGCTTTCAACTTCAAAATTTCGGGAAAAAATAACGGAAAAAATAATGAAATTTTAATTTGGAAGCTTAATATCTTCCAGACGTTAAGTTGCAGCTACAAAGCGTCTGGGTCGGATTTACAGCTGCATTTGTAACTGCAATATTCAATACAACCAGTTATAGGAAACTTAAGTTATGTGAAAAATATAAGCATGACAAAAAAAAACCTAATTTTTTAAAAAATTCTTTAAAGAAAAACTACACCGGGAAAAAAAAACCATTCTTAAAAAAAAATTTAAATCTCCAAATCTATCAGAAAAGGTCATTTATGAGCTATTTTAATTGAGTTATTGATTAAGATAATTCTGATCTTATTAGAACTAGTATCAAAGGAAAACAGATGGAAAAATTGGTTATCGTTTCGGCAAAGACTACGGAAAGATTCATAGTCTGAGTAGTTAGAAAGACAGAGTTGGAGATGACGAGGGCGGAAAGGGACAGCATTACTAATAAAGCTAATGAGGGCAGTCGATTCGACCTCACCAGAGAGAAGCTTAAGGAGTAAGAGAACTCCTTGGCAGATTCTAAGGGATTTAAGAGAGTGGAGGTTAATTAGGCGCAACCTACTTTCATAAGAAGGGAGATGGATCGAAGGGTCCCAATTGAGTCGCGGAGAGCAAAGATTAGGAACTGTTTTTGTACCGATTCGAGCAAGTCCTGAAATTTTTGGTAGTGAGGAGACCAGACACAAGAACCATATTCCAAGATAGGCCGGACCAGAGAAACGTAAAGAAGTTTTGTAGAATACGGGTCTGTAAATTCCTTAGACCATCTTTTGACAAATCCTAGGACTCCTTTGGCTTTGTTAGAGATAGTAGAGATATGAGAGTTGAAACATAGATTAGGTACAAAGGTAATGCCCAAGTCGCTAACTTTATAGAGGCGTTGTAGGATAATGTTATTGATTGAGTAATCGAAAAGGTATGGCCTATTGCCATGAAAAGTCATGATATTGCATTTAGATATGTTAAGAGGTAGAACGTTGAGTAAGCACCAATTGTTAAAAGCGTCAAGATCTGGTTGCAGAGATAGTGGAGACAAGGGGTCACTGTAGGAAAAACATAGCTTAACTTCATCAGCATACATTAGGACACGGGAATGAGATAACATTTGATTTATATAGCAAGGGACCCAGATGGCTCCCTTGAGGAAACCCTGATGAGAGAATAACAGGTTTAGAGAGAGAGGAGTTAAAGCAGACACGTTGAAAACGGTTACAAAGGTAAGAATTAGTCCAGTAAAGAAGCTTAGACTGTAAAGAAGAGAAACAGTTTATGAATAAATACATTGTGGTTGACGGAAGAATTAGTCCAGTAAAGAAGCTTAGTCGGAAACCCTAGGAGAGACAGTTTATGAATAAATACATTGTGGTTGACGGAGTCGAAGGCTTTACTAAAGTAAGTATAAACGTCATCAGTTTGAAACTGTTTAGCAAATCCCGAAGTTATAAAGGTGGAAAATTCAAGGAGATTAGTAAAAACTGAGCGACGTTTAATGAATCCATGCTGTGATTCAGAGAATACAGAACTACAAAAATGTTACAGCTGAGAAGTGATGATTTTTTCGAAGAGTTTTGGGAATGACAGATAAATTGGTAGATAAATACAGCGGTAGTTAGAGACATCAGATTTAGATCCCTTTTTATGAAAGTCACCAGTCTCGAGAGACAAGTTCAAAAGTTTTAGGAGAATCACACAAAAAGATTCTGCACAAAGTTTAAGAACAGCGCTCGGAACCGAGTCTGGCCCAGTGGAGAACGAAAACTTGCAAGATTTTAAATTTGTTAAGAGACGCTTTGGATACAATGAATACACGCATCTACTTAATAAGGCACGTTGGAAGGAGACTCGAATGAAGCAATGGGTCGTGTATAGAACCACATATTTGACAGGATCGAAAACGATATATGGCCGGCTCGGAGGTAGTTGCTACACAGAAACAGCTTCTTAGTTTTCTGACGCCAAAGTCATGGAGGAAGATACCAGCATTTCGAACACACATATATAGCGAATTTTCTGGATCTCTGCACAAAAAATTCGGCTTAGAGATAGTTACGATTATGCAGACTTTCCAATGTATATGGTAGTACATATCCTTAGCGTGCTCTTGGGTCTCCAACCTGTGGCATCTCTCCGAGGACGACGTTTGCTCTTACTTGGCTTGTGTCACAATGCAGTCAGCAGCCTGCTCCTCTGTCCGTATACTAGCCCACAGATTGGCAATTGCGTTATCTTCTAAGGAAGTTGGGACTCTATACTTCAGTGAAATATTACACCTAAAATATTAAACGCCTGTTACTAAATCGTTTGCTAAGCAAATCTAGCGCGATCGTGTCTAGAGCTGGTCCCTTCAGGCAGCATCGTAGGTGCTGTAGTTTCTTCATATTCTTTATGTTAGGATTATTGTAAGAAAAAATGCTTCAAAACGCAGCATGCGTGTAGGCCCTTTTGAATTTCGGAAGCTTCAAATCCAGCAAGCGATGCCGACTCTGCATTACAACCGTAGTTGGGGTTTTTTCAATATCATCCGTCCGCATTGTTGAGCAAGGGAGCATTTTTGGGTGCCGCATGTTTCATTTTTGCTTTATTCGAATCTCTAGCATGACCACGTACTCTTTAAAGTTGTCTCTTAAGATCTTCCGGTCTCATGAAGATCGATCCTTTGCAGGGCAGTATGCTCGTCAGATCCATTAGATACTCCTCCTCAGTGAGCTCACCAATCTTCTCCTTGCCGTCGGCCTTTTCAATTCTCCTTGCTGCCTCTAACACGAACTGCACCTTGCGCTTGACAGGGATGTGTTCAATACAAGTAATGGGTTTATAAACGTAGAGGCGCTACACAATCGATTGCAGTTCTCTATCACACGAGCTTTGCCGTTTTCCAAAAGAGCAGCGAGAGTTCACAGTTTACAGTTGGTATTTTCAAACCATTGAATTTGGCAAGTTTTTCAAATTTAACTTGAGTTCACAAAATATATCACTACATTTTTGAGAGACTTTGTTTGCATACGTTCTTTGAATATTCCTTTAGTACGCTGCTACAAATGACGCAAATCTAAAATTTTCGTTTTATGCCCACTGCCTTCCGCCACAACAAAGAACGAAACTCCTCAATTTTAAATAGAAGAGAAACCCGAAACGCAACATCGTAGAAAAAGGTCATATCTATCTGGAAAGTTCTTTAAACAATTTTCAAGCCGATTTTTGCGTGACACCTAAACTGGTGGACTAGGCTATCCAAAGGCCCCAAATAATGGAGATTTTACAACGAAGATGAAGGGTATACCCATTGACAATCGTTATAATGTACCATTTCCATATCGTTGCCAACTTTATTTATTTATTTGTTCCGTCTGGCTATAATATAGCTCCAGCAATCTATAAAGCTATCTACATAAGATCTGTATAAGATTCGTATCTGGTAGATACGGTCATTTTCAATTATTCTATGTTTTTGGTTTTCTTGTACCTTAAAAATTGTGGGTTATAAAGGTTTCCGTACTTTATGTGTGCGGAAAGGGGCGGGGCGAAATTTCTTAAATACACAACACAAAATTTAGTTGCTCTAGCTTTTATAGTCTCTGAAATCTAGGCCCTAATGAAGACGGACAGACGGACAGACAGACATGACTATATCGACTCGGCTATTGATGCTGATCACACACATATACTTTATGGGAACGGAAACTCTGCCTTCTGGGTGTTACCCATATCCACTATCAGCAGAAATCTAAAATACCCCTATACTCTTCGAGTACCGAAGGCAACATGACACAGTGTATCAAAAGGCCAATCCAGCTTATATTATATAAACCTATTTTTCGAAAACCGGAAAACATTATTGTTTTTATCTCTTCGATTAATAATTCATTATGGACCTCCTTGATATTTTGTTCATCTTTTTAACATGGATATTTATAGAGATTTTACGCTCTTAAAGTACACATATGTACGTATTCGCTAACGAATTTTTGTGAAAATGTTTACTATGTGCAAGAATGCGTAATTTTCACAAATAAAAAGAAATTGTTCATAAAAATTTCTTTCTATAAAGTTAAAGGAACGTACAGTAAAATAGAAGTTTGCATGTTTATTATGTGATTTCGCCCGAGTAAACACTATTGAATATAATCTTCGATATTTTGCAGGCTTACAACCTTTAGCATTCTTTTGTATGGTTTCTAAAAATGTCTAGTATTGTCTAAGCTAAAACTAATATATGTAAGTTGATAATTTGGTTCGTTCTAAATAAAAAATAGTAAAATACCGTTGTGTTTTTATTACGTTTATTTCTTATGAATTTGTATAGTTTCATTGTTTGCCTTAAAAATTCACTTTTTTTTGTAAATTTCAATAACCTAAAAAAATGATTCTAAAAAATTATTATTAAAAAATTCTATGATTTACATTAAACACGTAGGAAAAAAAACCAAAGACAATATCCTTTTTTTAACGCTTTTTGATTATAGAGGCTACATAGGCCGTTTGACCCCTTGAGCATACAGAAAAAATCTTTTAGAAAAATTGATTTTGTTCGAAGCGTAAATATGTTGTTGCATAGGTATGTTGTTGGTCAACAATAGAAAGTATTTTTAAAGCTTAATTAAACTGATTTGGAGAAATTTTAGTCAGCGCTATATCCTCAAAGAGCTTATTTTACTAATGTTAAGAAAGTAAACAAGTAAACACTGCAAATCAAGAAGTTGCCTGTTTTTAATTTTTGAATTAATAAACTTATTATATGTACCTTATTATATCCGGCATTGAAGTTTTCGATGTTGGAGCCATCAACTATTTCAAGTTCATCGGATTTGCCGATTTGTTTAGATCCAACGGGTGTTTTAAAAGATAACTGCTTTTGCAGTAAAGATGCACTACTTCCACCGGATGGATTTGCCGTTGTAATAAGATTTCGACCATGAGTACTCCCTAAGCTGGCAACACCATTCTTTCGAAATACATTACGTGCGGTAGAATCAGCTGTCATGGTTTAGATTGCTGTTAAAAGATTTATCTCTTCGTAATTTATTTCCTTCTATTTAAATGTATGCGTGAATAAATATTTCTATAGATTTAGCAATGTTTACAAAGGTTGACGCTGCAAGACATGCGAAGAAATATGTAAAATTAAAGTTTAGTATGAAATAATCAATACTGGTCAATAGCTTACAACGCATCGGGCTCCTGAGTGTTACATATATACAAACATGTTGACTACAATACCCACAATAATTCGGGAGCATATGTATATAGTAAAGGAATACGATTATTTAGGCGATTTTAAATTATTTACAATTTATCAAGGAAAGAGGTTTTGTTCTACGTCGAACAAAGATAACAAGCACTGACAACAAATGTGTGTATTCTTAAAAGCTTTAACGAATAGCTTTGCGGGATGTAAAAAGCTTTTTTAATATGACCATTTTACATCGATGTATTAGTATTTCTAGAAGTACATATTTACATTTCAACAACCAATTGTAACTATTTGAAAATAATTTATCCACCAATATGCAAGAATATATAAAACTTGTATGCATACATATATTTTTATTGTACTCATATATTTAAAAATATTTCTTATATTGCTACTTGCAAGTGGAAACAGAATAGAGAAACATTTTTAAGTTTAGTTGAGAAATAAACTAAACGGTATTAAAATTAATATTATTTTTTGATGCATTTTTTATTTATATTTCATAATGAAATTTACATTAAATAAAACATTTACCGTTATATAAAATACCCTTACTTCACCAGGTGGCGCCACATAGGACGAGGGAGACAGCAAAAACGAGGTGGAACGTGGTCTTTGCCGCGGCGCTACTTTATGCCCGGTACCCCGAATATATATGAGCTTACGATTAATTTAATTTATTATATGTTCGCAAAAGGGACAAATTAAATTTTGGCCAAAAAGAACATTTCAAAAACTGAAATATTGAAATTTTTGTATATCTGCTTCCATTTTTGTTTACATATGCATTTTACATTTGCTTCTACATTTTTACATGGACATGTATACCTACATATACGAGACTTGAAAGTGAGTGCGAGAGAGAGAGGGAATGAGTAAGCGCTTGGCAGGTGTTGCGTAGCCACTGAAATTTAATTTGTTTCTTCTGGCTATAATAATGATGCGACCTGATCCAGATACGGCAATCTGGTAGATACGGTCATTTACCATGATTCTGCGTTTTTGATTGTCTTGTATCTTAAAAATTGTGGATTCCACCGATTTTCGTCTTTTGTGAGGGCAGAAGAAGGCGCGGCTAAATTTTGAAATATACTTGTAATTGAAGTAATATCACAGGAGCTTTGATAGAAAGTTTGGTTGATCTAGCTTATATGGTCTCTGAGATCCTCTCAATCTGTGAGAGAGCGAGAGGGAACGATGCCTTTCGAAGTGGTTTTCTTCATTTTGGCTATATTCATGATCCGATATTATCCAGATTCAACACTTTGATAGAAATGGTTATGACGGACGGAATATGATCAGGAATATATTGTAGCAGTACGTTTAGATAGAGAAGTAGTCACATAAGCAACTCTGTATTTGAAAATGATAGATCGCGCGTCGGTATCTCCGCACCATCGATACACTCGGTGGGAGATACCGATAGTGAGATCGAAAACATACGGCGTGAAGAGAGCGTCGATAGAAGGGACTGACTTTTGGTGCAGCAGTGGAAGGCGACGGAAGTGTAACAAGCGAAATAAAACGTAAACTTTATTAAACCTGCTAAATTGTGCCTTTGAATGTGGACTCGCCTCATAGCGGAATCCACACAGCTCGACGAAATCCGGTATCTTACAAACTCAGAAGTGGGATTGAACCAAACACCACAAAACCAAGACAGGGAAAAAGCCGAATTTTTTTTTTTCTGCAACACACGCATTGACGACGCTATCCACAGCGAACGACAAGAACAGACATGTCCGACTCAGTTGGCGCGCAAGATTTCTCGGCGGCCCAGTTGCGCGGGTGGCTAGAAGCTCTCAACATGCCAAAAGGAGGAAGCAAAGCCGCCATGGCAGCCCGTCTGAACGACGTACCAGCGGAGCTGCGAGGACAGGGACCGCCTGAGATGGTAACGGGAGAGAGCGAGACGGAAGATGACGCGGCACCAGCCCAGAACGAGACGAATAACGGAGGAGAAGCATATGCCGAAAATGCGTCGCCGGCTTACGCCGACAACGGGAAAAAACCCAACAACGAGCAAAAAGAGGAAAATGACAAGACGCAGCCAACACTCGAGTACAACGACAATAACAACGGCGGAACACCACCAGAAAAGGACCGCAGAGAAAAAACTCGTGCAGAGGTGGAACTGATAAAGCTAAAGATAGAGTTGCTGAAACTGCAGAAGGAGAAGGGGGAGAACACAGACAGCGATGGCAGCATCATGTTGCTGAACGCGGCGAAAGAAATGTTGCCGACTTACCATGGCAACATTTCGGGATACAACGAAAACGTTGCAGCTTGGATCGCGCAATTTGAGGCCGCCGCAAGGGTGTACAAGCTCAAGGATGAGAAGCTACTAATGCTGCTGATGTCGAAACTTAAAGACAACGCACTAGTGTGGCTACACTCGAATCCAGAACACGTCTCATTGCCAATCGGACA
Source organism: Drosophila affinis (assembly GCA_037356375.1). Lineage (NCBI taxonomy): Eukaryota > Metazoa > Arthropoda > Insecta > Diptera > Drosophilidae > Drosophila > Drosophila affinis. The sequence goes on from JAZHFB010000003.1 coordinate 24,782,790, forward strand.
GCTGCTGAGCATCATGGAAAACACGTTCCAGCCCAAAGAGAGCAAGCTATTGCTCCGTCGAAAGTTCGAGTCTCGTGCATGGATGCGTGACGAAGAGTTCTCCAAGTATTTCAACGACAAGATGGTATTGGCTTCGCGCATAACCATTGACAACGAGGAGCTGATCGACGGCGTTATTGAAGGCATCCCGGACGAGGGCTTACGCAGACAGGCCCACATGCAGTGCTTCGGGGCCCCGTATCAGTTACTCAGGGCGTTCGAAAAGGTGATGCTGCCAAAGAGACCCAATCCAACAGGGGCAGTGAACACAGGAGGAGCAGCAGCAACCATCCGCTGCTATAACTACAACTCTCTAGGCCACATGGCAGGGGAGTGCCGCAAGCCCAGGCGCGAGAGAGGAGCATGCTACGGATGTGGCAGTATGAGCCACCAGGTGTCACACTGTGACGAAAGAAAGGACAAGGTACATAAGGAATACATATACAAGTTTGAGATATACGTTAGCAACTACAATAACCAATGTTTGTCCTTAGATTGCCTCATCGACTCGGGGAGCCCAATAAGTTTTATTAAGTCATCATGCTTGGGGTACCAGCCTATGAAAAATCCACACGAAGCGAAAGGACGCATAGTTTTAAGTTCTGATGATCTCAAGAAAGAGAATTTAAGTTGTTACAAATTAAGCGAAGTTGAAGATTATGAATTCATTTTAAGTAAAGACGCGAATTACTCATATGTTGGGCTAAATAATAGCAAACTTGATATTTTTGGCAAAATACCCTGTTTTGTAATCATCAATAGCAAACAATTCAACTTTGAGTTGCTAGTAGTGGCAGACGAGTCGATGGGCTACGAGGTTGTGTTAGGTAGAGACTTTATGAAGTTATGTAAATTTAAAATTGTAAGTGACATTTGCACAAAGAAGGAAGATAAAGAAGACGAAGATGAACATGAAACAGAAAATGAGTGTATAGACGAATATGAACATGATACAGAAAATGAGTGTATAGACGAATATGAACATGAAACAGAAAATGAGTGTATAGACGAATATGAACATGATACAGAAAATGAGTGTATAGACGAATATGAACATGAAACAGAAAATGAGTGTATAGACAGAAATGAACACGAAGCAGAAAATGAGTGTACAGTCGCGAATGAGCGTGAAGAGAAGAACGAGTGTATAGAAGATAGAGAACATAGGGCAGAGAATGAGTGGAGAAAGGAAATCGAGTGTGTAATAGGAAAAGGGCATACAGTAGAAAGTGAGTATGGGGTAGAAACTGAGTGTTTAGAAGAACAAGAAAATAAAGATGGAAACGCAGCTTTAGTGGGGCTGGTACAGGCTAAAGATCCATACGAAAACAGGAAGGCCAATTTTAGCGAACTACCTGGAGAGTACCCGGCTATGGGAAATGAGAGCGAGTTAAAAGTGGGGTCAGATTGTTGTGTGAATCTGGTAGAACGGCTCAAGCACATGTTCAGAGCAACCTATACAAACGCAGAAAGTCCGAGTCTACCGGAGACGAGGTGGGAAATGAAATTGAATTTTGAAAACGAAAAACCGTTCAATTGTCCGCCCAGAAGGCTATCGTACAGCGAAAAGTCTCAAGTACAGAAGATGATAGACGATTACACAGACAAGGGCTACATCAGAACTAGCGAGTCAGAATACGTGTCACCAATAGTACTGGTAAAAAAGGATTCAGGGGAACTAAGGTTGTGCGTAGATTATCGCACACTAAATAAATGGATGATAAAAGACAATTACCCGACACCCCTAATAGATGACCTGTTAGATAAACTCTCAGAGAAAAGACTATTCACTAAATTAGATTTGAAGAACGGATACTTCCACGTATTTATGCACAAAGATTCAGTAAAATACACGTCATTCACAACTCCGATGGGACAGTACGAGTGGTTGAGGATGCCGTTCGGGTTACGCAATGCGTCTGCAGTATTCCAAAGATTCACGAACAAGATTTTCTCAGATATGGTAAAGGAAGATAAGGTCATAATATACATGGACGACATAATGATAGCAACGAAGGATAGTGATAGTCACATGAAAATTTTACAGGAAGTACTGAGACGTTTAGTGGCGAACAAACTCGAGTTAAGGTTAGACAAATGCGAGTTCTTACAATCAGAAGTTAAGTACCTAGGGTATTCTATTTCGGGCAGCGGGATTAAACCAGATACAAAGGGACTACGAGCGGTGAAAGAATTTCCGATCCCAACGAAAACGAATGACGTACAAAGTTTCTTGGGGCTTTGTTCGTACTTTAGAAGGTTTGTCAAAGATTTCTCGACGAAAGCTAAACCCCTTTATGACTTAGTCAAGAAAGACAAGAAGTTTGAGTTCGGAGCCTCAGAATTAGAGTGTTTTGAGCAGCTAAAAACCAAGTTATTGGAAGCGCCGATCTTGGCTCTGTACAATCCCAAAGATCCGACAGAACTACATTGCGATGCGAGCGCATTAGGGTTCGGGGCAATTTTAATGCAGAAAAAGAAGGACGATAAAATACACCCAGTATTCTATTTCTCCAAGCGAACAACGGTTACGGAAGCAAAATATCACAGTTTTGAGCTAGAAACACTAGCGATAATTTATGCACTAAAACGGTTTAGAGTGTACGTGCAAGGCATACCTTTCAAGATAGTAACAGACTGCAGCGCATTAACCTTGACATTGAATAGAAAAGAGCTGAATCCAAGAATTGCCCGCTGGGCGTTGGAGTTACAAAACTATGACTACAAGTTAGAACACCGATCAGGAAAAAGAATGCAACACGTAGATGCGCTAAGCAGGATCGTCCAGATACTCACGATAGACACGAATACCTTTGAAAAAAACTTAATAATATGCCAAAATAGAGACGACAAATTGATAGAATTAAGAGAGACGTTACAAAGATCGGAACATAAACATTATGAGATGAGGAACGGAATAATATACAAGAAGAAAGATGACGTTACGCTACTATTCTACGTACCCGAAGAAATGGAAAGCCACGTACTCTATAGATACCATGACGAGTTAGGACACGTAGGAATCGACAAAATGACAGACGCTATTTCAAAGAGTTACTGGTTTCCAAAGGTTAGGTCTAAAGCCAAACGACACATAGAAAACTGTCTAAAATGCATAGCGTTTTCAGCGAAACACGGAAAAGAGGAAGGATTTTTACACAATATACCAAAAGGGTCAGCACCATTCGAGGTGGTACATATTGACCACTTCGGGCCAGTTGACAAAGGCAGGGCGAACAAACATATCTTGGTAGTCATAGACGCATTCACCAAGTTCGTAAGACTTTACACAACAAGAACTACGAACACGAAAGAAGCAGTGAATGCAATGAAGGATTATTTCCGGGCTTATAGCAGACCTAAATGCATTGTTTCTGACAGAGGAAGCTGCTTCACGTCGAAAGAGTTCGGAGAATTTATAGAACAAAATAATGTCAAGCACGTGAAGATAGCAACAGGATCGCCACAAGCAAACGGACAGGTAGAAAGAGTGAACAGAAGCCTAGGACCCATGATCGCAAAACTGGTCGAACCAGAGAAGGGGTTACATTGGGACATAGTAATAGAGAAGGGGTTACATTTCGACATAGTAGTAGAAACAGTGGAGCACGCGCTCAACAACACTATCCAGAGGTCGATTAATGAGCACCCAAGTCGAATGTTGTTCGGAGTCCAGCAGAGAGGGGAGGTATCAGATGTACTAGGGGACTATATAAAAGAAGTAACGGAACAACACGACACAAGGGATTTGGAGAAGATTAGGGCAGAAGCGAGCACCCATCAGGAGAAAGTTCAGGCTTACAACAAGCAAGCAACAAACTCAAAGAGAAAAGAACCATATGTGTACAGAGAAGATGATCTGGTCGTGGTAAAAAATTTCGACACCCACGTAGGGGTATGCAAAAAACTCATTCCTAAATTCAAAGGACCGTATAGGATATCGAAAGTGTTAAGAAATGATAGATACGTATTGGAAGACGTAGAAGGATTCCAGCAGTCAAGGATCCCTTACAAAGGAGTTTGGGCGGTAGCGAATATGAAGCCATGGCTAGAGAAGGATAATGATGCAAATGTCACAGGGAAACAGTATGAAGAAAATGATTGTGATACATAAACCAAAACTAGCATACTAAGGGTAAACTACCCAACCGTGATAGACGAAACGCAAAAGAGACTAACCTAGCCATAAGGAGTTCAGGAGCACTCCGGTCAGGATGGCCGAATTGTAGCAGTACGTTTAGATAGAGAAGTAGTCACATAAGCAACTCTGTATTTGAAAATGATAGATCGCGCGTCGGTATCTCCGCACCATCGATACACTCGGTGGGAGATACCGATAGTGAGATCGAAAACATACGGCGTGAAGAGAGCGTCGATAGAAGGGACTGACTTTTGGTGCAGCAGTGGAAGGCGACGGAAGTGTAACAAGCGAAATAAAACGTAAACTTTATTAAACCTGCTAAATTGTGCCTTTGAATGTGGACTCGCCTCATAGCGGAATCCACACAGCTCGACGAAATCCGGTATCCTACAATATGTATGTATGGGGCGGAAACGTTTCCTTCTAGGCGTTACACACATCCACTATCACCACAAATCTAATATACCCCTATACTCTTCGAGTACCCGGTATAAAAATAATCCAATCTGAATCAAATTCTGTAATCTTATAGATAAGATCATTTTTGTATTTCAAAGTCTTGGGTTTACTCGTATCTTCAAAATTGTGAATGACACAAAGTACTGTTACTTAAGGAGGAGCACAATAACTCGTTGTAAAATCTGATTTAGTGTTGTTGAATTTGTAAATGAAATGTAAAAATATTTAAAAATATAATAGCTGTTCAAAGTCGGTCCATTTCTGTTTTTTAAAAGAAAAAAAAAACGTGCTAAAAATACATAATAAGTTTTATACTTTAGCTTGGTACTTAAGAACATTATTTTTCCCTAGTTTTAAAAGAAATAAATTAAATATGAAAAGAAAGTGGGGAAATATTTATTGTATTTTTATTTTTTAGATTTTTTTTTAATAAATCATTATTTGCAAGGAATAGAATATTGAGGCGTGCGTTTGTTTTCAAGGAAATTTGACGATAAATTCATTTAATACTGAAATTCATTTCTACTGTGGCGAAGCGGCGCGAATTCGCTAAGAACGAGAGCTTTATTGCGCTACCGCTTCGCCCTAATCTATTTTGAACTAGCCTAAAAATGTGCGCCTTTCAGGCCTGGAAGCTTCAAGCCAGTGAGTGCTAATTAATGAATCGGCCTCCTGATGACCAATCCCCTGCAGGTCTTTTGGTCGACCACCCTAACTTTTCTGTCATGTCTGGTGCTTGTGGCGATGACCCACCCGACGAGCCTCTGTTGAGGGGGCAGGTTGTTCTCGGCGACGAATACGAGGTCGCCCTCCTCGACGTTCGGCTGCTCCTGGTACCACTTGCATCTTACTTGCAAGCCCATCACGTGCGCCCATGTGCGGAGCTCGAGGCGGTATGAAGGCAAACTCGCACCCGTTTGTTGACGCGAGTTCACGTCTGCTTCTGCCTTGATCCTTTCCTCCAGTTCACTGAAGTGGCGACTAGCTCCGACGAAATTTGTCGCGTTAGTCGTTAGATCGGAGACAATTTCTAAATGAACCGCCTTGGACGCAAAACAGACAACGAACGCAATGTAGGACTTACATAGTTATGTACTTATGTATAAGGGAGCCCCCTCCACTCATTTTCAGAGTCGTATAGACTGAGCCACAAAAATTAACGCCATATACTGCAAATGGACGAAGAGCACGGAGCCGGTCTGCGGGAAATTTACCCATCATTTGGGTCTGGAGTCGAGGTTTGCACTTAAAGCAACGAATGCATCACCTGACTGTCACCCGGCAGACCTCCAGAGCGTTAACTATCCAAACACGGTGTTAAGGATACTCACGAGTGCTCGTCGTAGCGAACGTAAGTCTGCACAAACTGCGAGCATTTTGTCAATAAAAAAGGAAATTGAGCATTATATGACATAGCAGCGTTAACTAGTCGCCCCCCAACTCGCAACAATGAAAAAGAGCACCAAGTCATGGATTCAAACGCTGGAGAAACCCTTTCACTATCTTCCTGATACTCATTTTCTGTATTCTAGGGGTGAGGTTCTGTTCTGTTTTGTTGGCACATGCCGACACGTTGCGTCACCTGACCACTCTTAAATGCTATTCGGTTCGCAGATTCCAATAAAGGGTAACTTCTGAATCTGACCAGTATACCATTTTTATACCCGATTCTCCAAGAGTATAGGGGTATATTAGATTTGTGGATGCGTGTAACATAGAACGGCAAGGGTGTCACTTTTTGACACTCTACTCACACCCATTGAACTCTGTGTGCCGGTGCCACTCATTACCCTCAAGAAAAGAAAACACTCGCACCCACACTAAGCCATGCCGATGTTTGTTAGTTTGTACTTCGGGCACACGCTCACACATTGTATGTTGCTTATATTTCACCAGACACCCAGATATTTTTCGTAGATGCGTGCTGATCGTTTTCGCACTTATAACGAATGTAGGAGAAGGAAGGATTGAGCACAAAAAGGATTACGCAAAAATGCGTAGTAGGCAAAGTACATATTTTTTACCCGAATGCCTTTAAGACACTCGGGTGTCACAAAGATACCCGAGTGCTGTTGCACTGATCTACTGTTTTTTTTTCCACTGATTTACACATATTAGCGGTCTAGTTCAGTCGTTAAAGGAAGTAGGCGGCACAAAAATGTCTGAAACGTCGGCCTGTATAAAAAGTAAAATTGATTGTGGAACATACACAGTCACTGTTCGGAGCAGCAGCTGTCAGTAGCTCTTAAGAATTCCCATAATCTTAGTTATCTCTTAAGTTATTGTCGCTCATCTATTCTCACGCTCTCGGTGCATACGCACACACACTCATGTTCGCCGTGTGTAGTGCTTATATTGCAGTGCGTCGGTCAACTTGGGTACATTTCGGTCAAATTCGTCGTCGAACGCAGCAGCGCGCCTCATTACCTACCGGCCGTCAAAATTGTCTAACCGCGCTATAACGGGTTCTTTGATTTGCTACATACACTATTGTACACTGAAAACAACGAAGTTTACGGCCACGGCCTTTAATATTGAAAATAAACATAGAAAATAAACACAAACCCTAAACCCCAACAACGGAGTATAATTTTTGTAAATGTGGAGTCAGAGTTGCCGAAAAAGCTCGGCAGCTTCCAACATTTTGGTGACCGCGACGTGATCCCGTGAGCTTATCGTGTCGAAAAAGTGTTCAAACATATAGTTAAACTTGTGTCGCAGGTTTAACTAAACATTTGTCGAAAAAGTAGTGAACCAAAAGTCGTTGTGGCCGACCGTGACAATTCTAACGGCCCGCTATTCGTTTTCGCATTCTCTTTCACCGTCTGCTTCAGCCTGCCCAGCGCACTGTCGGGACCGGCTGCATAGAGTTTAAGCCGTTATATTTTCGTCTCTTCTTTCGTCGGTTGCTTCAGCTCGCGAGCGGCTGCATTGACCTCTCTCTGGAATTTCGAACTCGAAATCAGAGTAAATTCTCGATCGCTCGCTTGTTCATAACTGTTGGTTTCAGTCGCCTCCTCGTCGCATTATCGGTCTGCGCTTTAACCTCTCTGTGCCGGTGCAGTGCATACATATACATATACATTTTTTCGCCTTCGCTTTCGTATATCGTTGCATCCCTCTACTGGCATTCGTTGCCGTTGAGAACAATAAAGTACGCAACGTTAGATCTGCGCAGCCGGCGTGAGAAGTTTGGCGGCAAATAAAACATTAAAACTCTACACAGTTAAAATGAGTGACGACAATATAAGTATCGGGTCCGCCTCGGGTGGCACACCGTCGACTGGCGCCTCGCCTGGTGAATTGTTGGCCAGTGCTGATCCAGCTACTAGCCGGATCGCTTTTTTGAAGCTGAAAACAACGGCTATTTTCAACAGACTGCAGGGACTCGTCACCCAATTGGATTTCGAAAAGCTGCGGCAAATGGATGAGTACGACCTGAAAGGAATGTTGGAATCACTGACGGAGCTGAAAGCTAACTTTATTGTGGCACACACCAGTTTAGAGGAAGTGGATTTCTAATCAATGTCCAGTGAAATACCTGTGCAATTCGATTCGTCTCTATTATCATTGAGGACGGCTCTTCAGCGGGAGTTGGGCAAGCGCTCTCAGCCAGCGCATTGTTCGACGATTCGCATGAATCCAAACGAATCCCAATCCCTGATATATATGGCAAACCGATCGCGTCTGCCACAACTGCAGCTGCCCAAGTTCAGTGGAGAGTATACGGAGTGGACCAGTTTCTACTCTATGTTCACAGCGGTCATCGATAGTGAAGCGGAGCTTACTTCTATCGAGAAGCTACAGCACTTGCGGTCCTGTTTGAGCGGAGTGGCCCTGGACACCATCAGTTCGTTGGAGATGACCGAGGATAACTATCACACAGCTTTAGACATTTTAAAGGCTAGATTTTCTAACAAACGTCTCATCCTACAGGCACACATCAGAGTGGTATTTGGGCTGACTCGTGGCGACTCATCAGTGGGCAAGTTGCGGGCGTTTGTGGATGCCGCCACCTCACATCTTCGCGCGTTGCAAGCGCTGGGATCAAAGGAGGAAATTGCAGACGCTATAATCGTCTATTCAATTTGGCGGAATTTGGACAGGGCAATGCAAACCAAATGGAAAGAAGTCTAGTCTAACCAAGGTCTACCATCCTGGGAAAAATTGTCAACGTTTCTGGAGAACAGATGTCGCACCCTTGAGGGCATTCAGCACGCCATGCAAGGGCAAGATGGTCAGGTCGGCAAGCGTGAAAAAACCGTGAGTACGAATCACAGAAAAGCGTTCGTAGAATCGAGCGCTCCCTCTCCGGTTTCTTGTGCGTTGTGTGATGGCTCGAGCCATACAATTGCAAATTGCGAACGCTTTAAGGGTCTATCGCCGGATGACCGCCACAAAGAATCAAGGAGGCTAGGCTTATGCGTGAATTGCCTACGAAGGGGCCATCACGTGAAAGATTGCCGATCAGGTCCCTGCCATACCTGCCGATTGAAGCACCATTCCCTTTTGCATTTCGGTCGTTCATCAGAGACCGTTCAATTCGGTTCCCCGAATGAAGCCTCGCAAGCACAGCCAAGCCATACCGCTATGGTTGCGTTGTCACCCGCATTGCCGCAAGCCCTCATATCCCAAAGTCCGTCTGAAGCTGTGTTATTAGCCACTGTCGTCGTTCTCGTGAAAAACAGCTCTAGAACTTTCGTTCCTTGTCGTGCACTTTTGGACTCGGGATCTCAATTGCATTTTGTAACAAGTCGTCTAGCTAATCATCTTAAACTTCGAAAAACTAAATCGCACACCGCAGTCTCTGGCATAGGCGATGCTAGCTTCTCAACAGAAGGTATCTCGGTGGATCTCGTTCTGAAGTCTCGGATTTCAGAGTTCACCACTAGCATCACAGCCGTCGTTGCGCAGAAGATTACGGATCATCAACCTCGCTCGTCGATTAGCACAGCTAATTGGCGTAAACCATCGCATATCCAGCTTGCTGACCCTTCGTTCTACCAGCCGCAGCGGATTGATCTGCTCATCGGAGCCGGACTTTTCTTCGAGCTGCTTTGCGTAGGACAAATTCAGCTGGCGCCTGGATTACCATTGCTACAGAAGACCCATTTTGGATGGATTCTATCTGGTGGCGGGCACTCGGCCCCCATTCTCTCGTCGTTCATCGCAACCCAATCTTCGGATGACATCAATCACAGCACTCGGCTCGATGACTTGGTTCGTCAATTTTGGGAAGTGGAGCACATCTTTGAGCCGATCGCTAGGGCAACAAAGGAGGAGCTTCATTGCGAGGAGCATTTCGTTAGCACTCACACTCGTTTACCCTCCGGGGAATACTCAGTCCGCTTGCCTTTAAAGCGAAGTGTGGAGTCCTTGGGCGATTCCTATTTGCAGGCAAATCGGCGTCTGGAAAACATGGAGCGCAAATTCGTGCGTAGTCCAGCTCTCTACGCAAAATATTCGGCTTTCATGAAGGAGTACCTGTCCCTCAATCATATGTCGATGGTGCCAAACGAAGACAGGCACAAGTGCAAATATTTCTTGCCACATCACTGCGTCATCAAAGAGGACAGCTCCACCACAAAGTTGAGGGTCGTATTCGACGGCTCGGCAGCCACCACATCTGGTCTTTCGCTAAACGATCTGCTCATGTCAGGTCCCACCATTCAAGCCAAACTATTTCACACACTCATTCAGTTTCGTACATTTTGCATTGCTCTTACAGGTGATATCGATAAAATGTATAGGTGTGTGCGTGTCTCAATGCCTGATACCATGCTCCAATGCATATTATGACATACAGATGACATACAGATACAGATCTTCAAATTAAAAACAGTAACCTATGGGACGGACTAAGCCTGCATCGTTTTTAGCTATTCGAGCTATGCATCAGCTGGCCATGGATGAGTCATCATCGTATCCATTGGGGTCGGAAACCATTCTACAGAACTTCTACGTTGATGACATGATATCTGGAGGGAATTCGGTCGAGGACATACTGGATATTATGCATCAAACCACGGATCTTCTTGCTTGAGGCAATTTTCAATTGCGGAAATGGTGCTCCAATTCTCTCGAGGTGCTTTGTACAGTCCCAGAGGCCGAAAGGGAAAGCTTTCTGAAGCTGGATGATGGCAGTGATGTTACTAAGGCGCTTGGGCACATTTGGGAGCCCCATAAGGACTGCTTTCTTTTTACATTTGCTCCACAAATCGGTGATGGCAAGCACACTAAGCGTTCGGTATTGTCGACCATTGCTCGCTGCTATGACCCTATGGGATTGATCGGACCTACTCTGCCCAGAGCGAAAATCATCATGCAGCGCATGTGGAGAGACAAGCTGCATTGGGATGAGAGCCTTCCTCAGTCGTTGGACTCGGTTTGGACTGAGTTTTGCAAGGACTTCGCCACTGTGGGTCACGCCACATTTCCTCGCTATGTGCTTTAACCTAAGGCAAGGTTTGAATTGCATGCCTTTTGTGATGCCAGCCTCCAGGCCTATTGGGCTTGCATCTATGCTCGATCGTTTACAGATACATCCGCAGAGGTTCACTTGCTTTGTTCGAAGGCAAGGGTTGCCCCACTAAAAACCCTTACGGTTCCCAAGCTTGAGCTATGCGCAGCGTTCCTATTAGCAAATTTACTTCGCGAAATCAGGAAAATGGATACCTTTGATTGCCCAATCCATTGTTGGTCTGATTTCACTGTGGTCCTGTCTTGGTTGCGAACGGAGCCATCCAAGTTCAACGTGTTTGTCTCCAACAAAATCGCCGGAATTCAACAACTTACAAGAGGCATGGATTGGCGCTATGTGCCAACTAAGATGAAGCCGGCTGACATTCTTTCAAAGGGAGCAGCGCCGCAGGATCTCTTGCATTCAAGGTTGTGAATGAATGGACCTACCTTCTTGCAAGGCGAACGAAGTTGCTGGCCTGAACGGTGCTCGCCAGAAATCAACCTTCCGGAAATTCGACACCGGGTATTGCTGTCGTCTGAGCGTGCCGACATCTCGCTTTCGTTTAAGCACATCAACTCATTTGGAGTCATGCTGCGCATCTTCGGCTACGTTCAGAAGTTTATCAGTCGGTCGAGGACACCGGACCTCTCGTCTGACGACCTTCGAAAGGGATCCCATTTGTTATGTCGCATCGTTCAACGGGCCCATCTGTATCCTGAGTACCGTACTCTGCAGAAAGGGAACTGCGTGCAGTCTTCCAGCAGTATCGCGTCGCTTTCGCCTTTTAAAGATGACGTTGGTCTAATACGTGTTGGTGCTCGCCTGCGGCACTCAACTCTCGGCTTCGATGCACGCCACCCAATCATTTTGCCCAGGGATCATCCACTGACGTTTGCCATCATCACACATTTTCATCGGAAGCATCACCATTCTGGTCCGCAGTCGTTACTTGGAGCAATTCGCTTACAGTTCTGGCCCATCGGCGGCCTGAAGACTGTGGCTCGTGCCTTGAGGAAATGCGTCATCTGCTGCAGATCCCGACCTCGTCTTGCTGAACACATCATGGCTGACCTACCGAAGGATCGAATACAGGATTCGCCTGCATTCAGTGTCACTGGAATTGACTATTGTGGCCCCTTCTACTACAAACCAGATGGCCGTAATCGAACTCCCATGAAATGCTATATTAGCGTCTTCATCTGTTTTACCACAAAGGCAGTCTGGTTGGAATTGGTAAAGGATCTGTCAACTGCAGCTTTCTTGAGTGCCCTCAAACGCTTCGTCGCGACTCGCGGCATTCCCCGATGCATTTGGTCGGACAATGCCACCAATTTCGTTGGCGCAAGGAACGAGTTGGATGACCTTCGTCGGCTGTTCATGAGCGAGAAGCATCGCGCTGAAGTCCATAATCACTGCCTCAACAACGGCTTCGATTGGAAGTTCATACCGCCCCGCTCGCCTCACTTCGGGGGCTTGTGGGAGGCAGCAGTGAAGATGGCCAAACGGCACTTCTATCGCTCCATGGGATCGTCACTCTTTGGCTTCGACGAGCTGCGGACATTGGTCTGCCAAATCCAGGCGATAATCAACTCTCGTCCTCTTATTTAAATTTCAAAAAACCCTGAAGATCTTGGCGTCCTCACACCGGGACATTTCTTGATTGGTCGTCCGCTGATGGAGTTTCCCGAGCCAGACGTTACGGCTCTCAACTTCAATCGACTCGATCGTTGGCAACGAGTCACCTGTGCCCAGCAGATCTTTTGGAAGCGTTGCAGTGAGGAGTACTTGACTCTGCTCCAACAACGTGCCAAATGGCACACGCCACAACCTCCGATCCAATGACGTCGTCTGTATCAAGGACGAAAACTTGCCGCCACTGAAGTGGCCATTAGCACGAGTGATCGAGGTCATCACTGGAGCCGATGGGGCCGTGCGAGTTGCCATCCTGCGGACACCCTCATGAGCCACTCGTCGAGCTGTCAGCAAGCTGTGCGTCCTTCCCGTGCGTAGTGCTTATATTGCAGTGCGTCGGTCAACTTGGGTACATTTCGGTCAAATTAGTCGTCGAACGCAGCAGCACGCCTCATTACCTACCGGCCGTCAAAATTGTCTAACCGCGCTATAACGGGTTCTTTGATTTGCTACATACACTATTGTACACTGAAAACAACGAAGTTTACGGCCACGGCCTTTAATATTGAAAATAAACATAGAAAATAAACACAAACCCTAAACCCCAACAACGGAGTATAATTTTTGTAAATGTGGAGTCAGAGTTGCCGAAAAAGCTCGGCAGCTTCCAACAGTCACCCAAACACATAAGGGGAAAAGTGTAATTTGGAACATTTTACGTGAAATTCTAAGAAAAAATGTAAGTGTGTTGGAAGGGTTTTTTTAAAAGTGTTTTTTCTCAATTCAATATAGAAAACATTGACGAAGTCAAATTTGTTACTGATAGGGGCGCAAACATAAAGAAAGCATTAGAGAATAACATCAGGCTAAATTGCAGCAGTCATCTATTTACTAATGTTTTACTACTTTAAAAAGTTCATGCCCCACGAGATGGAGTTCTAACTACTCAATCCTGAAGTCTATCGTTGAAAATTGAGTGGCTGTTGACACAATATTAAGCGAGCAAGGGGCCGAAAGTTTGATGAATTTAAATAAATCTACATTAAAAATGTTAGTAAGGGTTATTAGAAGATTTTGAAAGAATTTTTAAAGAACTGCAAACTTGCAGCTCGCCTCAAATTGTTTTGTACTGCCTTCAATTACAAAAATTTGTTAGCTTTGTGCACCAAATGCCTTGGACATCTCATCAATTGCTTTAATAAAAGAAAAAATCAACATAAATATTGTTAATATATGGCAAAAAAGTTTAAGCATGTGGCAAGGCTGCTTTTTTTCTATATCCCCCGGCTGCGCACTTGCAGGAAAACGACCGAATTTCAATAATTCATACCGATATTCAATATTTTTGCATTTCAGAAATGAAAAAGTTTGAAAATTGTTCAACAAGAAGCAATAGTACAGAATATGTTTCAAGTCCAATCCAGAAAGCCCTATCTCATTAGCCGCATCAACAAGTCAAACTTCTGTGCCAAAAACATCTTTTTTTTTCTCAAAATTAGTTGCAACACCTATTTATAACTGTAAAGAATTTCCAATGGAAGAAATTTACCGATATTATAGAGAAAGGGTAGCTTTAAATAAAGATTACGGTATAATTGAGTGGTGGATAATAAATGCAAATCGTTCCCCTTTTCTGTCAAAATTAGCATTTCAGCTTTTTTCAATACCTGCAACTAGTGCAGCGGCTGAAAGAGTATTTTCGCTAGCAGGTAATGTCATAACAGAAAAGCGGAATAGACTTGGACCAAAATCTGTTGACAGTTTAATTTTCTTACACTCGTATTACAAGCATTTAACAAAATAAGAATACGTTTTTTTTTTCTTTTTAATTTACATGTTTCATCTCGTTAAATAATTTTTGTATGTTTTATTTCTTTTTAAAGTAATTTTCCTATTAAATATATTTTGATTAATTACACTGTGATAGTTTTAAAAAAAAAAAAAAAGACATGACCAGACTCGACGGTTTCCCCCTATTTCGATCCTACGAATCGAACTGCATCATTAGTTTTTTGAGTTACAATCATGGTTTCATACAAAATTTTTCGTTGAAGTTTTTCATCCAAGTGGCCCATTGTAAGAGAAAGGCACATTTTTCTTCGGTCTCTAACTTTTGTAATGTTGACTTTTTTGGTAAACTTTCTTTGGCAAAGCTTCTCAGAATAAATCTGTCTTTAAGTTCTTAGAAGACTGTAAGCCCCAAAATCAATGTTTTGGGTGTCCTTATAGCCAATATGTCGAAGAAACAGAAATATAACCCATTTTTTTTAATTTTTTTTCCCTTACGTTTCGTCAATATTTTAATTTACCCTTTGATACTTATACATTAAGTGACATCTTGTAATAGTAAGAAACTTAAGCAAAGACAACGTTTCGAGCAAACTAACCATGAGAAAAACAAACTTAACAAAATTTGTATTTTTAAAAAAAGCTACTCCAACTATGTTTGTGTGCTGTTTTATTTTATTTGTATCTTTAAAGTGTTATTATTAGGTATCATAAAACTGTAAACAATATTTAAATTAAATTTAATACGTCTCATCTACCAATGTCCAACACAAATCGGCAAGCAACGAGTCAAGCTAAAAGGCATTTTTTAGTGCCTTGTTAAGAAAATTAAGAATATAAATTAAAATGAATAAGTGTCCAATAGGCCTATCGTTGTTCTGCTACGTATGTGGAAAATTTACAAGCCGTCGGAGTAGACGCAAAATATCTCCTGCAATTGCCAGCATCTACGAGGAATATTTCGATGTGCCCGTTATAAGATACGTGGATTGGGTGCAATACCACTTGCACGCAATGCAACAACAACCTGCATAACTGGTCAAAAAGACTGCGCCTAAAAATGGGGTTCGGCATCCCAATGATTTGGATAGATCCACAAGGGCATCATACTGGTAACTGCTACGCGTGCAAGAACAAATTTGCAAGACTTAACAAAAAAAACACAGTTTACAAAAGTGTTCAATCTGCACAGTTACCAGTATCTCACTCAGAAAATGTTCCGATACCAAGATGTCCAAGTCCAACTGAGAGATATATTTCGCCGACATTTGCCACCGAACCAACAGATCTACTCTCAATGTATAACCCAACCGAAGTTGAAAGCCCATGTCGTCACTTGGAGATTTCCCAAGCCCGTTTGAATACGATGGTACGACAGCTGAAATTATCGCAAAGACAAGCGATTTGCCTAGCCCATCATCTTCGATCGGTAAATATATTGTCTAAAGATGTGAAGGTGTATGGATACCGCAAAAGACAGGAGGATCTTTTAGATTTCTATGAGGTTAACGCCGACAATACTTTTTCGTATTGTAAGAATATTCCTGGTCTTATGGAATACATGAACTGTGAGTACCAACCAGAGCAATGGCGCTTGTTTATTGACTTGTCGAAAAACAGTTTAAAGCAGTATTGCTGTATGTGGACAATACAAAAAATCCGGTTCCAATCGCCATAAGCTCCAACACAAAGGAAACATACGAAGCAATTCAACTAATTTTGGACAGAGTTCAGTATCAGCAGCATCAATGGAAGATATGTGCGGACTTAAAAGTTATCTCCTTGCTTACTGGTTTGCAAACAGGATAAACAAAAAATATGTGCTTCATTTGTCATTGGGACACAAGGTACCGCGGAAACCAGTATAGAATGCGTGATTGGAAGCTTCGCACAGAATTCCATTTAAATGTGGCAAATGTTATCAATATTCCGCTGATACCAGCTAATAAAATTTTGCTGCCACCATTGCACATTAAATTGGGAATTGTAAAAAATTTCATAAAAGCAATTAATCGAGATTGCGAAGCTTTTCAAGACTAAGTGTTGCGAAAATAAAAGAAGGTATTTTAAGTCTTTTTTCAGCGCACAAATAGAACTATATCAACATATCATTATTTTCAGGTGTTCTCAATGGCCCCGATATAAGAAAGCTTATGAAGAACGCAAAATTCGGAGATCTTTTAAGGCCAAATGAAAAAATTGCTTGGAACTCCGTTATGAACGTTATAAGCCATTGCTTAGGAGTGCACCGGTCAGAAGATTGGACAAAATATGTGGATGAAATGTTACACGCTTTTGAAAAAATAGGTGTGAATATGTCCTTAAAAATGCACTTTCTTCATCATCACAAGGACCATTTTGAGAAGCAAGTTCCGACTGAATCCGATGAGCATGGCGAAAGATTTCACCAAGTCGCCGCTCCCCTCGAGCATTGGTACAGCGGCAAAAAGCTTGAATCGTTGCTTGCCGATTTGTGTTGGACATTGGTAGATGAGACGTATTAAATTTAATTTAAATATTGCTTACAGTTTTATGATACCTAATAATAACACTTTAAAGAAACAAATAAAATAAAACAGCACACAAACATAGTTGGAGTAGCTTTTTTTAAAAATACAAATTTTGTTAAGTTTGTTTTTCTCATGGTTAGTTTGCTCGAAACGTTGTCTTTGCTTAAGTTTCTTACTATTACAAGATGTCACTTAATGTATAAGTATCAAAGGGTAAATTAAAATATTGACGAAACGTAAGGGAAAAAACATTAAAAACGAGAGGGAACGTTGTGAGCCGCGGCAAAGGCCGCGGCTCTACCTTATACCCGGTACTCAGTCAGTATATACATACATACATTTACGATTTATGAAATTTTTTATATGTTCTCAAAAGGGACGAAAGTAATATTAAAATTAAAAAAATTAATTTTTTGGAATTTTTATACATGTTTCCATTTCTGTTTACATATGCTTTGTAAATCTGCGCCTACATTTCTACATGACATGTATAAATACATATTTGAGACGTACAAGTGTTTACGACAGAGAGAGAGAGAGGGAATGAGTAAGCGCTGGGCAGGCGCTGCGTAGCCACTGAAATTTAATTTGTTTCTTCTGGCCATAATATTGATTCGATCTGATCCAGATTCGGTAATCTGGTAGATATAGTAATTTTTCATGATTCTGCGTTTTTGGTTTTCCATTATCCTAAAAATTGTGGATTTCACAGATTTTCGTCTTTTGTGGGGGCGGAAGGGGGCGTGGCAAAATTTTAAAACAAACTTGTGCTGGTTCGGTATCACAGGAGCTTGGAACGAAAGTTTGGTTGCTCTAGCTCTTATAGTCTCTGAGAACTAGGCGCTCATTTATACGAATAAGCAAAGCGGATGGGGCCGCGTGTGAGAGAGAGCGAGAGGGAACGATGACTTTCGGAATGGTTTTCTTCATTGTAGCTATAATAATGATCCGATCTGATCCAGATTCAACACTCTGAGAGAAATGGGCATTCTCTATGAATCTACGTTTTTAGTTTTCTTGTATCTTCAAAATTGTGTGTGTCACAGACTTTCGTCCTTTGTGGGGGCGGAAAGGGGCGAGGCGAAATTTTGAAATATATTTGGACTAGTGTGATCACACAGGAGACTGGATACAAAACTTGGTTGCTCTAGCTTTAATAGTCTCTGAGATATAGGCGCAAATGAAGACGGACGGACAGACGGACGGACAGACAGACATAGCTAGATCGACTCGGCTATTGATGCTGATCAAGAATATATATACTTTATGGGGTCGGAAACGCTTCCTTCTGTGCGTTACACACAACCGTTATCCCCACAAATCTAATATACCCCTATACTCTTCGAGTACCGGGTATAAAAATGGGTTATATTTCAGTTTCTTCGACATATTGGCTATAAGGACACCCAAAACATTGATTTTGGGGCTTACAGTCTTCTAAGAACTTAAAGACAGATTTATTCTGAGAAGCTTTGCCAAAGAAAGTTTACCAAAAAAGTCAACATTACAAAAGTTAGAGACCGAAGAAAAATGTGCCTTTCTCTTACAATGGGCCACTTGGATGAAAAACTTCAACGAAAAATTTTGTATGAAACCATGATTGTAACTCAAAAAACTAATGATGCAGTTCGATTCGTAGGACCCGAAATAGGGGGAAACCGTCGAGTCCGGTCATGTCTTTTTTTTTGACTATCACAATGTTATGAGCATTTGTTATTATTTTTAATATTTACATACCTAGTCATTGAAGACGCAAAGATTCTAGTCTAAGATTAAAATCAAACGAAAGTAAAAAAAGACTTAATGAAATGTTTCTCTAAATATAATATTATCGTGTTTTTTTATATTTCTAAGTTTGTTATTAAAGTTTGTCAACACGTAATGAAGATGTAAAAGAATAGTTTTTTATTTTCAATATACATACATATGTATGTACATGGGTGTATACTAATGTATGCATGTATAAAGCAATTTATGGGTACAGCAAAAAACAATGGTGAAGAAAGAACGCGCAAGAAATAATGTTGTTTTCTTTTTCACCCATTCATTTTGCATCAGTACTTGAGGCCTCAACGCATGTATACATACAAAAAATCACTCGGACACGATCTACGCTTGTGCGTAAAAACACCCGAAACAATACTCAGACTCAATCGCTTGCACCCTATTTGCAGTGCCAGATCTAGCTTTAGTTTAGAATAAATACCAAAATATTCGACTTTTTATGGTCTTTCTCATTGCAGTAGCTACATTATTGGTTTTGCCATTCGCAGTAGAATGAGCTCCCATTATGAGGCTTGCTTGGCACAGCTCTGCTCCTACCTTGGTTTTGCCGATTCTTTTTTTGCTGACCGTCCAAGCTGGCGGCTTCTCATAATCGAATACTGGTCACTAGAAACGCCCTAACATTACACAACGCAACATTATTTTCCCTTTGTTACAAAGGAGAGTTCGAGTTAGAGAGAGTTAGAGAGTTAGATTTCCTCCTGAAGTTGGCTTGAAGTGTCAATTCTCTGAGTGTTTTTATACATGTACAATGGTTCACACGGATAGACGATTAGATACCAAATATAGTATTTATTGGCGAAGCACGATTTATCCCAATTATTAGTTGGATCCTACTAACACCAGCGCGTGTGTCGGGAGCATCGAACACGCAACAGCTCCCCTAATAAGCAAGAGTGTTGGAGCAACCTTGTGGTAGACGTCCCAAGATAACAGCAAACAAGTGACAGCCGCCCGCAAGAGATAGAACCGAGTAACGACAAGCGACAAGAAAAAGGGGTAAGCTGGCCTCCTTGTAAAGTGATAGGGCAGGTATAGCGGTGATAGGTAGGGAACGTAGAACGAATATACTCTTTCTCTCCGATAGGTTGACGGTGAACGAATACCACGGCGCTTTTCGGCGTGGATGTCCGTGAATTCTCTTGGTCTCCCAAATCCCGAACGTGCCACGTTCGTCTCCATAGTCATACAGGGCATGCCAGAATGCAGTAGTACGCCTTCCCTTCTCTGGTTGTCCCCTTGCCTTGTACCGAGACGTCCAGTCAACACACGGCGGTCTATCCGGTCCTACTACTCTGACCCAGATCTACAGTCTCGGTAGAAATATAAATACTCAGTTGGTATTGAGATGAGTAAATACTCATATGTACCTCGGCTAGGGAAATACCTTACTTGTTTATTGTTTATTTTTGTTTAAAGTTTAACAATGTACAGTTAAACTGTAAGGGTAATGTCCTGAAATTTTTGGTAGTGAGGAGACCAGACACAAGAACCATATTCCAAGATAGGCCGGACCAGAGAAACGTACAGAAGTTTTGTAGTATACGGGTCTGTAAATTCCTTAGACCATCTTTTGACAAATCCTAGTACTCCTTTGGCTTTGTTAGAGATAGTAGAGATATGAGAGTTGAAACATAGATTAGGTACAAAGGTAATGCCCAAGTCGCTAACTTTATAGAGGCGTTGTAGGATAATGTTATTGATTGAGTAATCGAAAAGGTATGGCTTATTGCCATGAAAAGTCATGATATTGCATTTAGATATGTTAAGAGGTAGAACGTTGAGTAAGCACCAATTGTTAAAAGCGTCAAGATCTGGTTGCAGAGATAGTGGAGACAAGGGGTCACTGTAGGAAAAACATAGCTTAACGTCATCTAAAGTCTAAAGTCAGTATAAACGTCATCAGTTTGACATTGTTTAGCAAATCCTGAAGTTACAAAGGTGGAAAATTCAAGGAGATTAGTAGAAACTGAGCGACGTTTTATGAATTTGGCAGATAAATTGGTAGATAAATACAGCGGTAGTTAGAGACATCAGATTTAGATCCTTTTTTATGAAAGGGAATTATTTAGGATTCTTTCCAGACGGTGGGAAAGTCACCAGTCTTGAGAGACAAGTTGAAAAGTTTTAGGAGAGGCACACAAAGAGATTCTGCAAAAGTTTAAGAACAGCACTCGGAACCGAGTCTGGCCCAGTGGAGAACGAAAACTTGCACGATTTCAAATTTGTTAAGAGACCATCATAGTCGATGAAAAGGGGAAGGATACAATTAGAACTATTTAAAGGGATTGGATAAGAGTAAGTACTACTAAAGTCGTTCGGTGAGGCAAGGATAGAGGGAAAGTTAATAGAAGGGACAGAGTAGCAACGTTGGAAAAAGGAAGCGAACAGATCAGCAATATCACAATCCCTATCAAACCTGAAGAATAGTTTAGGGTCGCGTTAAAAGTTAAACTTGCATTTGGTCAAGTATCTATTGTTGCACAATGTATTAAATAAGGAAAATTTCGATTTTGAAATTGAGTACTTCGAAAAGTCTGATTGCAAACCGGATTTTTTAAACTTCTTGTACATACGGGATTTTAAATTCTTCAGATTTATTAATCTCGGAGTGAACCAGAATGCATTAGTGGCAGACTCAATTTTCTGGAAATCGTCAAGAAATGACCAATCCATCTGAGATAGGGCAGTATTCAAGGAGAGAAAATCAGCCTTCTTAAAGGAATAGATATTCGAAGGCTTAATAAACGACTTTATAGGGCATGAAGAGGGCAACAGGAAATCAATTGAAAGTGTGGGATGGTATGAGTCTTCAGGGAATGACAGAGGTGATCCTCGACAAACCAAAGTGCTCGAAGCATCGGTAGTGAAGACGAGATCAAGGGTCCTACACATGCTATTGCGTATGCCATTTACCTGGCCTAACGACGTATCGGACAGAGAATCAACGAAGTCGTGCTGCATAGATGGGAACATTAAGTTTGAGTCATTGGATGGGGACCAAGTGACATTAGGGAGACTTGTCGCCGAGGAAAAGAAGACGATCAAAATCACTAAGCTGAGCCAAAACGGACTGGAAATGGGCAGCGTGAAGCATATAAGTTGTAAATTCAGAGATGGTCGATCAGATCTATATATGTTAAAATCGTCTACAAAAATATCGGAATCCGCAATTGAGGAATTGAGCCATGTTTCAGAGAAGGCGATAATATCGGAATCAAAAGTTGTACTATCAGCATGTAATTTGGTGAGCTTACTTCACTGGGCACGTACATTCTGATTAGTGATCTTTGCAGGTAGGGAAGAAATCAGTTTTTTTAAGTAGATGGCAAATCAGTAGAAGGTGTTGGAAGGATTCCCACCTGAGGAGCATATTGCGAAGATCGAGATCGACTATTGAAAATGTGACAGATGGTGTGTTCGGGTCAGAAAGAGGGTTCCAATACAGCCTTGACAAACTTCTCTGGGACAAGAATTTTAAAGCAGGATTTTTCCTTGAAGGTAAATTTAGTTACTACGATGCCAGAGGATCTATTGATGTTAAGTTTAGAGAAGATATAATCTCGATCCGTTACATAAGTAGTCGATTCCATAAGATGCGAGACAAATATAGATTTTAGAGGAGCGACAGCGAATAGAGCAAATCGGTCAAGAGGGGTCACATGTCTATGGGTAAGGCAGAGGCGGGTTCTACCGGTGGAGCAGGTACGGATGGGATAGCGCTGGATGAGGAGCCAGTGCGAGCCGGTGTGGAAGGAACTACTTCAACTTTAATGCTGACGGCAGTATCGACGGCTTCCTTAGGGGGCACAGTGACGCCGACAACGGGATGATCATTAATGTTCAGTTCGACAACCTGGGCAAACATAGGCACGGGATGATCATTACCGTCCAGTTGGACATTCTTGGCAGACAAGGGCACAGGAGAGACAGCAGGTGAAGAGCCAGCCATCTTTTTCGATGTAGATCCGGGGTCGGCGGCGTCGTATCCCATGTGCATAGCAAAAAGGCCGCTGGGCTGCGCAGTCGGCACATGCATAGCGTAAAAACTTCGAGTAGCGTCGGCCTTACTGCTCGGGTCCCGCGGCGGCAGAGAAAATGCGTCGTGTGTCATATGCGCAAGCTGCTTCGGTATTCTGTTCGTCAGCGTTGCGAGAACAGAGATGAATCAGTTTGCGTTCAGAAGTCAATTGGTCAAGACCACGCTGCGCAACTTTGAATTGTACACTGACAAAAATGTTCAATGTAATGTGGGAAGATGATTTTTTCTTTTTGAAAATATGGATGGCGGGGCGCAATGTTTGATTTGCAATTATGTTGCAAGTCGATGCGCACTCTTTTTTATTGAGAGGCACTATAACATTAAGCATTCTGGGTTAAAGGGACTTGTAGGGGCTGAGCGTGCCACGTCTGTCCGTCCGTCCGTCTTCATTTGCGCCTATATCTCAGATACTATTAAAGCTAGAGCAACCAAACTTTCTATCCAAGCTCCTGTGATACAAGTGTATTTCAAAATTTTGACACGCCCCCTTCCGCCCCCACAAAGGACCAAAATCTGTGGAATCCACAATTTTTAAGATAAAAGAAAACCAAAAACGCAGAATCATGGAAAATTACTATATCTACCAGATTGCCGAATCTTTATCAGGTCGTTCCCCCTCGTTTTTTCTTTTGTTTGGCGCAAAACATTTTTCCTTATCTGGATTCATTTCTTTCAGTGCAAAGCAAGAAACGTTTTGCCTTCGTGTTGCTTCGTGTCTCTTGCCTTCGCACATAAACGCACAAAACATGTGAGTGTATTGCGTGCCGACCCCTGATGTAGATGCATGTACAGTGGCTCACAGCCAAAATGATGCAGTGGAAAATAAAAAGTTTAAGGTGCTACATATTTTACACATTTAAAAAAGGAACTTTATTTGCTGATTAAATATTGCTGTCTTAAAAATAAAATAAAAACTTAAAATATATCTTAAATACAAGTCATAGCTTGAAAGATGCAGCCAAAAACCTGTTTAATATTAGTCGAATTAAAGGTTAAACAGGTATTTTAATACTTAGTATGTAATCCCTTAACCTTTATTACGGCATTTAACCTACTATTCATGGAAGAGACCAGCTTCCGAGTGCTTTCCGGGCTTATTTTGCTCCATTCCTCCAGTAGAGCTTTTTTAAGGTCCTTTTTGCTAGAAATCCTGTGATTCTGGGTGTTTTTCTCCAGCGCAGCCCACAAATTTTGAATAACATTTAAGTCTGGAGACTGGGCTAGAAGAATCAGCAAGTGGGGGCAGTTCCAGATAAGCTAGGACTGTACTATTACCGACGAATATTTCGGGTCATTATCCTGGTAGAACCGGAAATCAAGACGGATTCCTAGTTTCTCGGAGCTTTACCGCTGTGTATTGGTATGGGTGTGCCTGGACAATGACCCAACTATGAATCTCGGACAACGGCAAAGAGAAAAGGGGAGGGGGCGACAGTGATTGCAGTAACAAATGAGTTATATGGCTATGTGTTGCGTACAAGATGGTTAGATTTATGTGTATGTTTGTACAAAACTATATATAACTTTAATGTTTTATATATAAATATAAATAATATATATATATAAATATAAATTTCCCAGGAAAAAAAAGCGATTTGCTATAGAGAGAGAATAGAGTTTATTATTTTGCACAAATACCTCTGTATTGGATCGAATTTCCAAGTATTCTCCATTTTCCACTTCTGGCTCTGGGTTCTCCCACTGTAATGGGTATCCCTCGGGGGTGAAACTTTTGACAGAGTATTGCGCGACCGACGAGGTATTTTTGCAGTTCCTTTATCTTGAGTTTGTGCACACACACACGAGCCGCGATCCCTTTTCTGGGAGGTACTTGATGATATATCAATATAAAGATATATATGCTTGCATATGTGTATGCACTACTGTGTCACCATGCAGTTTTGAAATAGTTTTTCCAAAGAAAAAACCGAGTACTTGGTGGTGCAAATTATAAATATACTTGCCGAACGAAAAGAAACGAAACGAGGGGGAATGTTATGAGCCGTGGCAAAGACCGCGGCTCTACTTTATACTCGATACTCAGTCAGTATATACACACATACATGAGCTTAAGATTTATGCAATTTATTATATGTTCGCAAAAGGGACGAATTAAATTCTGGGGAAAATAGAATATTTCAAAATATGAAGTCAAACCATTTTTGGAATTTTTATACGTTCTTCCATTTCTGTTTACATATGATTTTTACATCTGCTTCTACATTTCTACATGTTTATGTATAACTACATATTCGAGACGGTCATGTGTTTGCGAGAGAGAGAGAGGGAATGAGTGAGCGATTTGAAGGCGTTGCGTAGCAACTGAAATTTAATATGGTTCTTCTGGCCATAATATTGATCCGACCTGATCCAGATTCGGTAATCTGGTAGATATAGTAATTTTTCATGATTCTGCGTTTTTGGTTTTCCATTATCCTAAAAATTGTGGATTTCACAGATTTTCGTCTTTTGTGGGGGCGGAAGGGGGCGTGGCAAAATTTTAAAACAAACTTGTGCTGGTTCGGTATCACAGGAGCTTGGAACGAAAGTTTGGTTGCTCTAGCTCTTATAGTCTCTGAGAACTAGGCGCTCATTTATACGAATAAGCAAAGCGGATGGGGCCGCGTGTGAGAGAGAGCGAGAGGGAACGATGACTTTCGGAATGGTTTTCTTCATTGTAGCTATAATAATGATCCGATCTGATCCAGATTCAACACTCTGATAGAAATGGCCATTCTCTATGATTCTAAATTTTTAGTTTTCTTGTATCTTCAAAATTGTGTGTGTCACAGACTTTCGTCCTTTGTGGGGGCGGAAAGGGGCGAGGCGAAATTTTGAAATATATTTGGACTAGTGTGATCACACAGGAGACTGGATACAAAACTTGGTTGCTCTAGCTTTTATAGTCTCTGAGATATAGGCGCAAATGAAGACGTACAGACGTACGGACGGACAGATAGACATGGCTATATCGACTCGGTTATTGATGCTGATCAAGAATATATATACTTTATGGGGTCAGAAACGCTTCCTTCTGGGCGTTACACACAACCGTTATTACCACAAATAGGCTCGATTTCAATTTCTTTCAACGGTCCTTTTTTTCTTCCTTATTTAGTTAGATCCTAAGCCTAACTTATCTACAGCGGCGAAGCGGGTCGAATTCGCCAAGAGCATGAGAGAGCTTTATTGCTCTCCCGCTTTGTCTTTATCTATTTTGCAATCTACTTCAAGGAACAACGACGCAACAGTATCTTAAATATAGTTAAAGAGAAAATCATAAATCTTGTTAGATATTAAGAATGTATATCGGGAAACAGTTGGTGCGTTTCGCATTTATTTTTGAACTTTTAATTTCATAGATCTTTGGCGTACAAATTATGGCTTAAGCAAAGAGGTAAATATGATTCTTTATCTTTGTGAATTTTTTCATATAATTTAATAATTTTGAATACCAAAATAATTTGACTGGCCTACCACCATATGCATCATTGATAAGTGTATTAAGCAAAAACTTATTCAAAATCGCCTTTAACTCTTCGGTTTTATAGATATATCTTATCAATTTTCATAATCCTTATCATTGTTTTTGAAATATCCATCATATTTGCTAACTTCTCTAGCTATCCCAGAAGAGGATACCATCGATGGAAGAGCTCTCAAAAACCCATGCAAGCCGGACGGAATCGGTGGCGTAGGTGGCACTGATAATCCACAGCGATTATACAAAAAGGGCATAATTCCAGTAACATTAGTATGAAGAGTGAGGACTGCTTCTAAATCGGACTCTTGAGCGTGCATTAAAAATTGATTATAAGTACTAGATGGTATCATTCCAAAATGATCAAAGGAGTCCACATATGATTCTGTGTCTCTTTTATAATTTTCCAGAAAGTCTCCAAGGAGCTTAGCTACCATTGCTGAACGAGCTTTACTTATAACTTTTATGTTTTGAGTATTTCGAAATAATACTGGCGGTTTGACGGATCCTCCAAACTTGTTTAAAAATTTTAGTATAATTTTTTCATGATTGTCTCTGGGATCTTGGGTTAATCGTCGTAAAACAGATTCCAGGTATGAACTGAAAGTTTGCCGCGCTTGAAACTGGGTTAGTTCAGAGCCATTTCCTATTGTTTTAAGCATCAGCTTTCGCTGTCTTCTACCTTCTTCTTCGCATTTCTCCACTGCAGGCTTCTTTACAAATGGAATTTCAGATCCAGTCTCCAACGCCAGTTCGTATTGTTTAATACGATTTTTTTCTAAATTATCATCTATAATATAACTGGCAGCCGGGCAGTATAAATTTGAGTGAAGCATTTGGTTATAGTTATGCTGCATAATTAATGTTTGGAATGTCTGCCCTTGTACGTTTGGGGTAGAGATCGGAATACCATTTGAAGAATCTAAAAAGTTACCATACCTCTGCATTGAGTCATCTGTTGGAAATATGCGTTCAAATCCTCCGCGACGTGAATATTGTAGGCGAGCATTTCGTAATATTCGCTGTTCTTCACCAGTTAGATGATCAGTGCTGACGGATCCTTTTTTTTTATTTTTTTTTATTTTATGTGGGACACTGGCAACATTAATACTCTTTTGACAACTAGAGCTGCGGAATCGAGACCATTTGTTGTCATAATGTGATCTCATTTCTGGACTATATGCTGGTATACCAACGCAAGTCAATAAATCAGCAATTAGGCATGCCTTTACTTTAGTATCTAAGGGACTATCTACCCCCATAGATGGCGAAAGATTCACTTCTAGCAACCAAGGCTTAAGTGAATTGTCGATTAGAATATCAAATCCATATAATTCAAAACAGTTATTTCCATTGGGAACAAACATTCTGCATGCGGAAATAATGGTTTGAGCACAGGCAAGGATAGCTTTTATTATTAAATCTTCTATGTTCAGCATTAACTGATGAGTATCACAGCCCTGGATTTTTAGGTGCCTTAAGAGAGCCGATAATGTCCATTTGTGGCCCACATCTTCATCTTGGGCATCTGAAGATCTTATGTAGTCAGAATGGTATTTATTGATGCTGTAATTGCAAAGATGCATACAGGGATTCCATAGATTATCTGCGTTTCTATCGTATCTGACTGTAGCTAATCTTACAATTCCCTCTTTGTAAAGGTAAATAATAAGAGGATCAAAAGATGTAACTAATACATATACCCGTAAATCACACTTGTGTCCATCAATACAAAGCGGGTCAACAATATACTTTGACACTAGCACTTGTTCATCTTGAGGAATTTGATCTGGCTGAAAAAAAAATAAATAAATTTTACAAAACGATAAGTGTGAGCTGTAAATATTGACCAAATATATAAATTTTACCGAATTTACAATGAATATTCCTCTTCCTCTACTTGATGCCGCTGGTTTTACTATCCATGGGCCACGATGTTTGTTATGTGCTATTATTAAGTCCCGTGATTCCAA
Organism: Drosophila affinis; assembly: GCA_037356375.1. NCBI lineage: Eukaryota > Metazoa > Arthropoda > Insecta > Diptera > Drosophilidae > Drosophila > Drosophila affinis. The sequence continues at coordinate 24,811,103 of JAZHFB010000003.1, forward strand.
GGGAAGAATAAAAGATTGTGGTACTATGTCAAAATGTTTCATTCCACGAAGATGTTGCATACGCTCGATATTTTTATAGAGTCTATCTTTTCGGGTTAGCTCGTAGGATCTAAGTAAGGAAAATCATATTGTTTTTAATTAATCTATAATTTATTTCAATTTTTTCTAGAATTACCTAGGAAAATGGTTGACCCTTTGATAAGGGGCTAAATTTCTCAGTATATCCAATTTCATATGAACACCAGTCCACAGTAAGTTGAAATTATTATCACCCTCAACTTCTCTAAGGCCATGCACATCAAATATCTTTCTGAGCAATTTTGTCTCAGTCTGAATAAACTTATAAGTGATTTTCAGCTTATATGCTGGCATAACAGTACCACATTCTTCGTCGTCCTCGGTAACACATTCATCTTCCTCACTTGCGCTGCTATTCTTTGTTGGTTTGGCAGGTGTTGCGGAATCATAGCCACTTTCCTTCGATACATCTGCTGCTAAGTTAGTATTTATGTCATTCGGATTTTTTTTTAGTGTCCAAAATTTATTATTTAAGTAGCGTGTAGTTTCTTCTCCCTCGCTCGACATAGACGTGTCGCTTGAAGAATACTGCTTATTCATTTTTTTTGCAGTGCTTTTAAAGTCCGAATTTTCATTTTGATTAATATTGACCGAACTTCTAATGGACACATAGATCTGTTTTGAACCACTCAAGTCTTCGTTACTGCGTAATGGTAGGGATAAAGAACTTATGTCATGTTCACCTTTTCGGCGTACAATAGTCGCCTCCATATTGGATCGTCTCTCTGGCAATACTGGCGACGAGTAGATTTCTGACAAATTCTTTCTCGTTTTTGGATTGAGTATGTTAGTTCGAAACACCAGAACTGCTTCCCGTGAACCCATTTTTCCACTTGTAATCCAATCCTCATGTTTTGGAAATTCTAAGCTGTCTCTACAATAGAAAAACAAAGGAAAAATATGTAAATAAATAAAATAAATAAATGTAAACATTTGTCGAAGATAAGGACGCAGTTAAAGATCCATCGATACTATAATTGTACTTTCTTCATTTTAACTTTTGCTTTTCACTCGTAAACCGACTGACTTTGCTGACCGTCGTCTATCTAAAAGTACAACAGTGCTCGGCACGGATACACTCAGGTTGTTCAGCAATGTGCTTGTGTGTGTAGCAAAAACCCAAACATGCCTGATGGTGAAATCGGTTTATTGCTTTACACCGGATAAAGCGATATAGCAAGAGCCGAAGTCGCATTGCCGAAGCTGCTCGAAGGCTTGCTACTTTTTCTATACTCATTAGATAAGGCCGTGCCGACCACTGAAATAGAATATGCTTACACGTGTAAGTACGCCAAGAAACCTCTAGTATCGAGTAACAAGTTCGCCACCGGTTCCTCACTAACTACCATTCTCATCTCTTTGGCTCTATCACTAGCTATAATCTATTTGAGCGGAGAATTTGACAATTACTAGTGCCGACCTCGCTACTCGCTACCAGTAGCTAGTTCCCAACTGACTTGTTTTAAGTCAATCTAGAACTAGTTATAATATTTAAATAAAAGTTCGAATATTTGTTTCATTTGGCGTCTTGCTCTGATTCGGGCGGCGGCGAAAGAAGTGATTGTCCGATCAGCAGATGCCCTGGCGTTAGCGCTTCTCCATCGTTGGGATCTTTGCCCGGAGAAGCGATTTGCGGGAGTTGAGCAAGGTCTCTACCTCTACCAGGTGGGTGCTAAACTCGTCCGCGGTGAGCTTTGCGTTGCCAACTCTGCGCACCAACCTAATCTTGGTGGACTTGACGGCCGTCTTCCACAACCCGCTGAAGTGCGGTGCTCTCGGTGGCACAAAACACCACAGGACGCCTTGGCGCGCTGCGTTCTCCTTGAGCAGGGTCTGGTCCCTCCGGAATGGAGCTCGTGCAGCACCTTGCTCGCTCCCACGAAGTTGGTGGCGTTGTCACTGTCACATAGCAGAATAAAGTGAATAGCAGAAATGTACCCCAAAAATTACAAATGGGCGAGCTATTCGCACTCAGGCAGGTTTCCCATAATCTGTCCCAGTAGGACTGGCTTATATCGGAAACAATGCACAAAATTTCTGTGCTTCTCGAGCGTTGATTAGCCATATCTGCTACCTTAGTAATGAGATCATAACTTGGGCTCTTCCATGATAGCGTTTCGAACTGCGATTTTTGCGACAGTAGCAGGGGAAATTTAGCATTATACGGAATTTCTGCGTTAAGCAACCTGCCTCCCACTCGAATCAACTTAAACGGTACTCCCTCGACATTGCTCATTGTGGGTCGGCCAGCGCAAGGTTAGATGGTACCTTCCATTGGGCGAAATTAACGACGTGATCGGGTTGGTATCCTTTATACCCAGAAATCGGAGTTATGAGCGGTAAGTCGAGATTGGACTGAAGTGTGAACCTTGTGCTTTATGACGGCCGCATTTTTTCCAACTGTTGTTACACATTGAGGTTTGAAGCATCACGGCGCAGGTTGTCAAATTAATTTGTGAGCCGGAATCTTACAATGTCCTTGCATACTGGAATTGTCCGGACTGATCTCACACCTTTACAACAGCAGTAGCGAGAATGACCTGGTCAGTGCTAGCAATATGACTAAAATAGGCTGTTTCAGGCTCAGAAGATGATGGCTCTCTTACAGGCACAGAGCTAGGCGCATTTTGCTGAGGATCTACCCCATATCGGTGAAGCAAAGTATTATGGGGCTTAGAGCATACACGACATTTTGCTGTCTTGCATCTCGTCACTGTATGACCTGGCTTCAAAAAGTTGCTTAGTGATATCGAACCGTTAAAGCACAGTAAAGGACTGAAAATTGCTCGTGGTGTGATTCCCCGCTTGAAAATAAGTACATTTTGACTCAGCTTGAAAAGGAAGACTTTGTGTGCCCTTTACTTGTCTCTTGTCTGGTTTTTACCTTTCTCCGCGTTGACTCTTCAGCAGATAGATGCTGATAGCGCCGATTCAACGGGTTTGCGCACTCGCAACAAGACGGTGATTTGTCGTAATCCAGTTGCTCTTCGAATTAACTATGTGAATTAACAACGCACTATTTATGTCTTTCTCAGTTCCTATCGACTGCAGAGAGGAATAAATGACTAACACCGTGCCAATGACACACCTAAAACTCGAAGCAGAAGGTTTTGTTGTGCTAGGAAGGTCAAACAACTGCGAACCGTATTAGAAAATATCAAAAACATTATTGAAACTATCCAGAGCCTTTTCATAATTTTCGTTACAGATCTGAAATTCCTTCACTGTTCCCAATGCATCATCAGAAAGACAAGACAGCAAGTGGTTGAATTTGTTATACGTTTGTTATTGATGGATTGTTTTGCACTAAACTCCCGAAAAGGCTTATAAAGTTTTTAAATTCGACATGTTAGCCACTAAACTTGGTAGGTTTATTTTAGGCAAATGTGAGGAATGATGCTGGTCACCAATATCCCTCCTTTGTATTCGATGCGTCTCGGGTTCTTTAAGTGCACACATATACAGAGCCTTCGTGACAACACACATGTCCTCGACCGATCGTCATAGCTCATTTGCTGGGATTAAACAAGTCCAAATGCCGTTCTAATACGCTTAGTATCGCCCATCACTGAATCGTGTTTTTGCATTGCTGTCACAAACTTTTGGGAGACCTGCTTGCCAACAATTTCCCTTTCTTGTTTACTTATGCTGATACTTTTTTGTTACTTAAATTCAGTCAACAACTAATAACTGTTTAATGATAATGGTTAATACAAATAATGCAGGGTATACGAAAAACTACACCACTATAAAGCTCAATCAAGCCAATTGCTTTTCACAAAAATAAAAAAAAATAAAAAACCAAAGGGCAATTCCAACAAAAGAATCCGTATCGACTTGAATCGGTGTACGCAACGGCAGCAACGAATAAATAAAAAATTATAATGCCAATGCAAACAAGTTTTCAAAAACCAACGTATCGGCGTAAAAGGGTAAATTCAGCGAAACAAAAAAAAAAAAAATGATGTAAATGCACACAACCAAACACCGCCAAATTATGCACAATTGGCGTCTTGCACTGATTCGGGCGGCGGCGAAAGAAGTGATTGCCCGATCAGCAGATGCCCTGGCGTTAGCGCTTCTCCATCGTTGGGATCTTTGCCCGGAGAAGCGATTTGCGGGAGTTGAGCAAGGTCTCTACCTCTACCAGGTGGGTGCTAAACTCGTCCGCGGTGAGCTTTGCGTTGCCAACTCTGCGCACCAACCTAATCTTGGTGGACTTGACGGCCGTCTTCCACAACCCGCTGAAGTGCGGTGCTCTCGGTGGCACAAAACACCACAGGACGTCTTGGCGCGCTGCGTTCTTCTTGAGCAGGGTCTGGTCCCTCCGGAATGGAGCTCGTGCAGCACCTTGCTCGCTCCCACGAAGTTGGTGGCGTTGTCACTGTCACATAGCAGAATAAAGTGAATAGCAGAAATGTACCCCAAAAATTACAAATGGGCGAGCTATTCGCACTCAGGCAGGTTTCCCATAATCTGTCCCAGTAGAACTGGCTTATATCGGAAACAATGCACAAAATTTCTGTGCTTCTCGAGCGTTGATTAGCCATATCTGCTACCTTAGTAATGAGATCATAACTTGGGCTCTTCCATGATAGCGTTTCGAACTGCGATTTTTGCGACAGTAGCAGGGGAAATTTAGCATTATACGGAATTTCTGCGTTAAGCAACCTGCCTCCCACTCGAATCAACTTAAACGGTACTCCCTCGACATTGCTCGTATGTATGAACGGACTAAGTCGCTGAAGACGTGGTGACAGGATTTCTGACCTCTCCCATTTGCAAAATTCTGGTCCCAACTCGTACCTTTGGACTACTTGTACTACCCCTAAAAAGAAGACTTTCAGTTCTCTAGCTGATAGGACGACCTCTCCACTACGCCATTATCCTCAGTAATTTTTCAAACGATGAGCACCTCTCAATCAATTCTATAACATCATTAGCCTGACCCTGTATGACTGTATGTATATCTTGCCATACTTTTCTTGTTTTCCGACTGCTTCATTTTTGGGGACAACTCAACCTGGAGTAAACGAGGCCACTCCTCCGAATTCCTGAGTAGAAATTCTGGTCCATCGGTCCACAATGAGCATGTTTCACCTTCTAAGTCTGTTCGCCATGATACTAGGTTAGGTTAGGTTAGGTTGCAGCGGCTGCCCGACTCACTGGGAGCCCAGCACACTTAGGCCGTTTCCGGCCCGTTGTGATACCGCGGGGGAATCTGCCCCTACTCGCATTGTGAGACCCGAGGTCGACAGTTGTCCCAGCCTGCAGCTTTTATGAAGTTAGCTATCTTTCTGGGACATATGGTGGACATTACCGAAATGTCTGAAATGAAGGGCGAGCCCAAGTGCTGTAGCCTTCTTCTGCTGAGAGCTGGGCAAGAGCAGAACAGGTGTTCCACCGTTTCATCCTCTTCTTCATCTCTACAGCTACGGCAAAAATCATTGATGATTGCTGCAAAAATCAACCATGATACTAAGTCGGCTGTATTTCCGCTACCCTATTAGCCACAAACGTTGCCAGATCCCTTTCAAGGGAGTCCGACCAAAAGTTTACACTCTCGATCACAAACTTGTCCATGAGAAGTTTGACTTGAGTCCATAAGGTGACTAACAACAGTGCTGCACAGAATTCGAGTCTTGGAATTGATTTTGTTTTGAGAGGCGAGAGAGGCTTCACCTGATGCATCCGCGAATCTGTACATTTTTAAGAGTAGCAAGACCAATGTAGCGAGGTATAGATATCTTGTCCAGTTCAAATAAATTCAGTTTGAATCTGTTCCCACTTGTAAGCAAACTCATGGGAACTGACTCGTCCCAATCCAATTTTGGCGCCACTACTGCTGCAGTAAGATTTTTTCCCTAGTTATTAAGGGATATAACAACCATAAATGGTCGAGTAATCGGGATGCAATTGACAGGATATTTCGCTTTGTCAATGAATCGAAGAAGTCGTCTAAGTGATAGTGAAACAAGTAATTCTTCGAATTCTAAGCGTTTTCACAGACGACGAAGAATTGAACTGACGCGATTTTGCCACGATTTGAACATTTGGACAGCAGGTGGGGATGATTTGATGCCCATTTGGCTAACTTGAAACCCCTTGCGTCTAGAACCCCGCACACTTCCAGACAAATACGTTTTAACTTCCAAACTATCTGCTCCTGTAAGCGTATATTCGACGTAAAAGTCACTTTCTATAACTTGTAATGCAATAGGATGGGACTTCGCATAGACTTTGCATAGACTTGTGTTCAACAAGACAACGGATGACCAGGAACGGAGCTGAAGCTGTCCCATAAGTTACCGCGTTCAGGCGATCTAAATATCTAAAATCTAAACTTTCCTTCTCCCTCCACAGAATCGATTTTAGATCGAAATTTCAATCTTTTTCGGCAACCCGAACCTGCCTGTACATCTTGGTGATGTCAGCAGTTAGCGCAAAATGGCTAAGTCGAAATCGGGCAAGAGTTGCATAAAGCTCCCTCTGAATAGTGGCAGCTTCACATTAAAACGACCCGACTCGAGCCTGCGTGAGGTCTGCTTGAAGTTATTTTCGCAATCCAATTGTTTAGCTGTATATACAGCTTTCGACTTCTCTGTGACATGTGCCAATTCAAAAATTGCTCCAAAGGAGAGTCGAGAGAACAATGATCGCTACCAAAAGCGATATTCTATACAACATCCTGTGTTGATGTTTTATATTTTCCGGATACAACCCATCCAAAAAGTGTTTTTTGCATTGATGGATGTTCGGTACTAGGATTTATTTGACCTACTCACATTAACTCAAAGAACGTTTCTGTCCCTATCAGTAAGTCCACTTTAGCCGTCTTGAAAAATTGTTGGTCGGCCAGCGCAAGGTTAGATGGTACCTTCCATTGGGCGAAATTAACGACGTGATCGGGTTGGTATCCTTAATACCCAGAAATCGGAGTTATGAGCGGTAAGTCGAGATTGGACTGAAGTGTGAACCTTGTGCTTTATGACGGCCGCATTTTTTCCAACTGTTGTTACACATTGAGGTTTGAAGCATCACGGCGCAGGTTGTCAAATTAATTTGTGAGCCGGAATCTTACAATGTCCTTGCATACTGGAATTGTCCGGACTGATCTCACACCTTTACAACAGCAGTAGCGAGAATGACCTGGTCAGTGCTAGCAATATGACTAAAATAGGCTGTTTCAGGCTCAGAAGATGATGGCTCTCTTACAGGCACAGAGCTAGGCGCATTTTGCTGAGGATCTACCCCATATCGGTGAGGCAAAGTATTATGGGGCTTAGAGCATACACGACATTTTGCTGTCTTGCATCTCGTCACTGTATGACCTGGCTTCAAAAAGTTGCTTAGTGATATCGAACCGTTAAAGCACAGTAAAGGACTGAAAATTGCTCGTGGTGTGATTCCCCGCTTGAAAATAAGTACATTTTGACTCAGCTTGAAAAGGAAGACTTTGTGTGCCCTTTACTTGTCTCTTGTCTGGTTTTTACCTTTCTCCGCGTTGACTCTTCAGCAGATAGATGCTGATAGCGCCGATTCAACGGGTTTGCGCACTCGCAACAAGACGGTGATTTGTCGTAATCCAGTTGCTCTTCGAATTAACTATGTGAATTAACAACGCACTATTTATGTCTTTCTCAGTTCCTATCGACTGCAGAGAGGAATAAATGACTAACACCGTGCCAATGACACACCTAAAACTCGAAGCAGAAGGTTTTGTTGTGCTAGGAAGGTCAAACAACTGCGAACCGTATTAGAAAATATCAAAAACATTATTGAAACTATCCAGAGCCTTTTCATAATTTTCGTTACAGATCTGAAATTCCTTCACTGTTCCCAATGCATCATCAGAAAGACAAGACAGCAAGTGGTTGAATTTGTTATACGTTTGTTATTGATGGATTGTTTTGCACTAAACTCCCGAAAAGGCTTATAAAGTTTTTAAATTCGACATGTTAGCCACTAAACTTGGTAGGTTTATTTTAGGCAAATGTGAGGAATGATGCTGGTCACCAATATCCCTCCTTTGTATTCGATGCGTCTCGGGTTCTTTAAGTGCACACATATACAGAGCCTTCGTGACAACACACATGTCCTCGACCGATCGTCATAGCTCATTTGCTGGGATTAAACAAGTCCAAATGCCGTTCTAATACGCTTAGTATCGCCCATCACTGAATCGTGTTTTTGCATTGCTGTCACAAACTTTTGGGAGACCTGCTTGCCAACAATTTCCCTTTCTTGTTTACTTATGCTGATACTTTTTTGTTAATTAAATTCAGTCAACAACTAATAACTGTTTAATGATAATGGTTAATACAAATAATGCAGGGTATACGAAAAACTACACCACTATAAAGCTCAATCAAGCCAATTGCTTTTCACAAAAAAAAAAAAAAAAAAAACCAAAAGGCAATTCCAACAAAAGAATCCGTATCGACTTGAATCGGTGTACGCAACGGCAGCAACGAATAAATAAAAAATTATACTGCCAATGCAAACAAGTTTGCAAACGATAGCGTTACGGAAGCAAACGCACAACCAACAAGCGGAACTTCGCAAAAGGAAATTGAAAACAGCGGCAATGACCGGTGCTTCTTGATGCACAACTTGGCGCAATGATAGATTCACCTAAGCAAACGCAGCACCAATAAGCGGTACTTTAAAAAAGGGAATTGAAAACAGCGATAATGATCAGAGCGTCTTGATTAGCGAGTAGTAGATCCTCGATAGGTATATGCACTTTTTCTTAATTCCACCAAGTTTTCGCATACAATTAATTACTTTCTGGTTTTGGCTGTTTACTTTGGTAAACTTTTGATGAAATGTATCAAATTGTTTGCAGATGACGCTATCATAAAAGTGTATGTGCGTAAAGAAGTAAACTGTGTGTGTGTGTGTATGTAAAACGGCGATCGGCAAAAAGTGTGTATGTGTGGTAGCGGTCAACTCAGCAACAGAAAATTGGAAAACGACGCCAAAAAATGAACGTTAAATTTTGAAAGACAAAAAGTGTCGCAAAAGTTTTCATATAATAAATAAAAAAAAGAAATTAAACAAAAAATAAAACGAAATAAAACGCGAACAAAAAGATAGACCCCCTCGGAAGGGACAGTTACGACACATAGAAAATAGTACAAATGCAAGCCCGTTTAATAAAAAATTATTTATGGAAATATGTGAGCGGACAGTGTGTAAAAACAGAAAATCCATTAGATCAAAGTTAGTGTGACACAAATGATAGCAAAGCAAATACAAATCTAATTTTGTCAATCGCAACCGCAGACTCAGAAAAAAACGATAGTGAAGTACCCTCAAGTTTTTGGAACAGTAGCATACATGCTGGACAAATCGCCTGGAAAAGGTAAATTCCAATAAAAAAAAAAGTAGAAAATGCATTTTTATGGGATACGAGCCACAATGAAAGGACTTTGGTGCCTAAAAGCCTGGAAAATCTACAAAAGCCGAGATGTAAAATTCCTTGATAATTTCCTACACGATAACGAATATGAAGACTTTGCTGAAGAACAAATTTCGAAAGGTTCAAGTCATGAAATACTGATCAAACTTATGAATGATCAAAAAGGGGAAGAACAAAAAATGTCGGAGGTACAGGTACAGACGACAAGTAATGAAACTCCGCAAGTGGAATCGACTCCAAAGCGCGGTCGAGGGCGCCCAAGAAAACGCAGAATCATTCAAGATGCAGGTACAGTAAAAGAGGCAGCAAGCAAGCACAGCGCAAACATTGTAGAAGAAAACGACCCAAACGACGGTGACGAAGAACTCACCTGCCCTGAACGCGAAGAATGGAAAGAAGCTGTGCTTCAGGAGTACCAAGCACTAAAACAGAATGAAACGTGGTTTTGGTAGGTCGCCCAAACGATGCTGAAATTATAAAATCGAAATGGGTTCTACTGGCAAGACGGAAGTCTGATGGAACCATTGCAAAAGATTTCGCTCAAGCACCAGGTATGAGTTAAAATGAAACTTTCGCACCAGTGGCGCGAATGCTGATGACCTTATCTGTCGAACTTGGAATGCAGATACTGCAATTGGACTTCACCAGCGCATACTTAAACGGTGAAATAAAGGAAGATGTCTACATTGAGATACCGAAAGAATTTGAAGGAATCTTAAACAAAAACGAACGCAACAAATACACGTCGCAAAAGGTGTGCAAAATAAACGAGGGAGAACGTTTTGAGCCGTGGCCTTTGCCGCGTACACAGTTAAACAGTTTATTTGACACTGCATTGTTTTGGCTTTGAGCCACTGTATATGAGCTTAAGATTTATGCAATTTATTATATGTTCGCAAAAGAGACAAATTAAATTTGGGCAAAAAAGAATATTTCAAAAAATGAAGTCAAACCATTTTTGGAATTTTTATACGTTCTTCCATTTCTGTTTACATATGATTTTTACATCTGCTTCTACATTTCTACATGTTTATGTATAACTACTACATATTCGAGACGGTCAAGTGTTTGCGAGAGAGAGAGGGAATGAGTAAGCGCTTGGCAGGCGTTGCATAGCCACTGAAATTTAATTTGTTCCTTCTGTCCATAATAATGATTCGACCTGATCCAGATTCGGCAATCTGGTAGACACGGTCATTTTCCATGATTCTGCGTTTTACATTTTCTCGTACCTTAAAAATTGTGGTTTCCACAGATTTTCGTCCATTGTGTTTGCGGAAGGGGGCGTGGCAAAAATTTGAAATAAACTCGTGCTGGTTTGATACCCCAGGAGCTTGGATAGAAAGTTTGATTCCTCTAGCTCTTATAGTATCTGAGAACTAGGCGTCAAAAAATACGAATGGGCAAAGTAGATGGGGTCGCGTGTGAGAAAGATCGAGAGGGAACGATGACTTTCGAAAAGGTTTTATTCATTGTAGCTATAATAATGATCCGATCTGATCCAGATTCAACACTCTGATAGAAATGGCCATTCTCTATGATTCTGAATTTTTAGTTTTCTCGTATCTTCAAAATTGTGTACGCCACAGACTTTCGTCTTTTGTGAGGGCGGAAAGGGGCGGGGCGAAATTTCGCAACACATTTAGAGTAGTGTGATCACACAGGAGACTGTATACAAAACTTGGTTGCTCTAGCTTTTATAGTCTCTGAGATATAGGCGCAAATGAAGACGTACAGACGTACGGACGGACAGATAGACATGGCTATATCGACTCGGTTATTGATGCTGATCAAGAATATATATACTTTATGGGGTCAGAAACGCTTCCTTCTGGGCGTTACACACAACCGTTTTTACCACAAATCTAATATACCCCTATACTCTTCGAGTACTGGGTATAAAAAAACATACGTAGGCTCGATTTCAATTTCTTTCAACGGTTCTTTTTTTCTTCCTTATTTAGTTAGATCCTAAGCCTAACTTATCTACAGCGGCGAAGCGGGTCGAATTCGCCAAGAGCATGAGAGAGCTTTATTGCTCTCCCGCTTTGTCTTTATCTATTTTGCAATCTACTTCAAGGAACAACGACGCAACAGTATCTTAAATATAGTTAAAGAGAAAATCATAAACTTGTTAGACATTAATAATCCGATTTTCCCTTGCACTTGTAAACTTTTTTTTATGCACTTGGAGTATTCGTAGACATATCCGGAGCATTCAATAACGTCGCTACAGAAGCAATAATGGACTGCCTAGAAGCTACCAGCACCCACCCGTCAATCAACCTCTGGATAAAGAACCTTCTAGGTTGTAGACGGGTGCAATCAGAGTGGGGCACCGCCTCCATGGTCAGAGGTGCACACAGGGGCACACCCCAGGGTGGAGTCCTATCACCCCTGCTATGGAACCTGGTGGTCGACAACCTCATCAAGAGATTCGAAAGGAAAGCACCAAAAATAACAGCTTATGCAGACGACATAAGCGTACTTATTACGGGTGTATGTCCATCGACTCTCAGCTCCATAATGGAACGAACTCTCAGGGAGATATGTGAGTGGGCAGATGGAGTAGGACTCAGTATCAACGCGGACAAAACGGACCTCATCCTCTTCACCAAGAGATACAAGGTACCAACATGGGTCCCCCCGAATGTCAACCAAACAAGACTAACCCCTAAAGCACAGGTCAAATACCTCGGCACAGTACTGGACAGTAAGCTGGCATGGAGACCCAATGTAGTAGAGCGGGTGAAAAAGGCCACCAATGCACTATATGCATCCAAGAAGATGCTTAGTAGCACATGGGGCCTGTCGCCCGCTCTGATGCATTGGATCTACATCTCGGTAGTGCGACCAACTCTGCTGTATGGAGTCCTAGTGTGGTGAAAAGCCACTGAATAGAAGACGTACCACAAGCTAATGGAACGAACCCAGCGGCAGGCTTTGCTCTGTATAACGGGAGCGCTGAGGTCAACGCCAACCAAAGCACTCGAAACATTACTGGGAATCGACCCCCTCGACATCTACGCTAGGCTGACTGCAAGCAAGGCGGCTCAGCGCTTGATTGCGTCGGGGAACATGTCTCCTCAAAGATTCGGTCATAGTTCAATTGGAATGGACATGATCAGTTCAACCGACAACATGAAGTAAAAACCTTGAAGTAAAAACAAACCTCCTCATGGGACCCGAAGACTGGAAAGCGGGACGGGACCAGACTCAACACCTCAACATATACACTGACGGCTCCAAGATGAAGGAAGGAGTATGAGCAGGCCTATACTGTACAAACCCTGAAATAAGGGTGTCGTATAAGCTACCCGACCGATGCAGCATATTCCAGGCGGAAGTCTTCGCCATCAAGAAGGCAGCCGAGGTCGCTCAGCTCACAGAGCGACCACACAATACAGTTAACATATTCGTTGACAGCCAAGCAGCGATAAAATCCATGCAATCGTCCGCGGTCAGCTCTAGAAGTGTCCTGGCAAGCAGGGAGGCACTAGAATCACTAAGCACGACTAAGTCAGTGCAGATCTATTGGGTTGCCAGTCACCAGGGCATCGAAGGAAACGAAGAGGCGGACGTTCTGGCTAAGGAAGGCGTCGGGCTGGCAAACGATATGACAGAAAGCGTGCCGGTCTCCCTAAGGACGCTACAAAGCGACCTGGAGAAGCAGGCCAAAATGAGGACAAATAGCATCTGCAGGAAATGCAATGAGCCCGGGGCTGTCGAAACCCTGGAGCATCTCATCTGCCGGTGTCCGGCTCTCTTAAGGGCAAGGAGAATGTACCTGGGCGCACCGATGCTGGCATCACTGTAGGATGCCTCCAAGAGGTCGCCAGGGAAACTGCTTGCCTTTGCGAAAAACACCTCGATTCTGGGGGACTTCGGAACCTCAGAAGCACGCTCGTAAGGTCCATACAAAGATCCGGATCACTAAGGGCCTTTTTGGCCTATGAGAGGCCCCGTAGAGGGCCGTCCGGGACAACCTAACCTAACCTATATAGCGTGATGCAAATTATATTGTGCTGAAAAAAAAAATGAAAAGAGTTACTATGGTTGGCCTATCGTCATCATATTTTCGAAATTGTTCGTCAAGTGGTAGTTGACTTATCTTTGAAGCATTCGTCTGGACCTGACATTGCTATTTTCAATAGACTTCAATAGTTTTTTGAAAAATGTAAAGAGAAATTACTATAAAATGAGCTAACAAAACTTTATCGATTAAAGCACTTTCTCGTTTTATTCATGCATTTGTTAGCTTTTCAGAACTGCAAAGCCTAATACAACCAGTTATAAGAAACTTAAGTTACAGTGGCTCAGGGCCAAAACGATGCAGTGTCAAATAAAAAGTTAAAGATGCTACAGATTTTAAAATAAGACGAAGAACAAAAAATGATTAAACGCCAGTTTGTTGTATGTTTTATCACAGTAAAAAAAGGAACTTTATTTGCTGATTAAATATTGCTCAGTTTTAAAAATAAAATAAAAACTTAAAATATATCTTAAATACAGGTCAGAGCAAGGTATTTTAATACTTAGTATGTAATCCCTTAACCTTTATTACGGCATTTAACCTACTATTCATGGAAGAGACCAGCTTCCGAGTGCTTTCCGGGCTTATTTTGCTCCATTCCTCCAGCAGAGCTTTTTTAAGGTCATTTTTTCTAGAAAAATACCAATATTGGGATGGTCTTGGGGCCAGCAGAGCTCGGGATCCAGCGCAATATCCAGTATTAGTCTTCTATTAGTTTAGAAGACGCTGGGTAATTGCCTTAGCTAGACACTGCATTGTCTCGGACAGAGAAAGCGACAATGCATTACCCTTTTTCGGGATAATGTGCCCATTGCCCAGCTGACACTTTCGTGGAGGGTTCAGCTAGAGGATTTTCACCAGCCCCAATCACTCGGAAATCCGGAACCAAATTGTTCGACTCGTAAAAACTCTGAATAAATGTTCGGCCTCACCTAAAAATGTATTACTGTCCCTTTGTTTGTATATGTGTGTTGAAATTATTAATTGTAATTATTTCTAACTTTTTTTTTACATAAGTAAGGTTACATCGAATTGTGATCTTTAGATACAATAAATGCGTTCATGTTTGAACAACTATTTAAAACAAATAAGTTTAAAATAAATAATAAAGTAGGCTCCAATTGGGTCCTTAGGTTGTGTACGATGTGATGTCAGCAAGTTTACTGTAACACAAACAGGAAAATAAAATATAAAAAATGTGAACTCCAATAAATCAAAAATAAAACAAAATTATTCATTCTCAAAAGAGCCACGAGAACCACGAGGGATGCGTTAAAGTAAAAGTAACGTATTATTCTACTGTACTTGCTCTGGTGGAATGCACGAGAAAAAAAAGCAGACAAGTTCTCCGTTTGCTTTCTGAGTTGATTTTGTTCACTTCTGTTCATGATCTAGTTGTTGGAAGAAATATTTGCGATACCGTCGTCTAAAATAAATTTAAAAATCTTATATCGATATTTTTCGTTTCTGATGGCCATGGTTTACTTCGCTCTTTCAACCAATTATTTTATTATGAGCTTAAAGGAAAGTAAGCAGTAGATTTGTTGTTGACATATGCATTTTAAGCTGCACTCTCTTTGAGCCGCTCTCTGTTACTATAATTTCTTACTACTAACACAGCCGTACTGCGTTTGCTGCCTATCCGCTTGTGATGCTTTCATTTGATCTCGCCTATGTTTTCGAACTCTGCCGACGGTCGTAATTTTGTTGTTATGTTGTTCTTTGTTATTGTTTGTGCACGTATCTCTGTACTAATTTAAGCCTACAGTCAACGCTACAGCCTTTATATCGACGGATATCTTTCCCTGGTCTCTCATTTTTTTTTTACTCATTTATTACATTTAGTACCTTCTGTGCTAAACGCTACCGTTCGGCTGCAACAAGGAAAGTGTTCACCTTCTCTTAGTTGTGGCACACACTACGCTAACTGTGGTCAAATCACTGGACGCGTAGTCGACATGAGACTCCCTGCAGCGTCAATTGGACTTGTGGGAACTGCTGGGCTATTGAAAGGCACATGCGTGTTTATATGAGAGAGATGCATAATGGATTCACTGTCCTCAATTCTTTATTCCGATTTCTCAAGATATGTTTCTTGCGATGGAGTCTCACATCCAAAATCTTACAATTTTTACTGAGTCGGCGAAAGGAAACATAATAACAATTTACCGAACAATTCTGTTACCTCTCCATCTATTATTACTGCTGTTACCCCTCTTAAATTTAATATATTTTATTCTAAAGACATCGGCCACTAATGTTCTTGTTATAGACTATATATTTTCCAAGCTACATAAGTAAAAAAATTTAAATAACGTAATTGGACTTCACCATCAAACGTAACATTTCTTCTCTAAAAGTAAGATTTGTCATATGTTTACCAATCGTACCACTAACCCTGAACACAAAGTTGGCGTCCTTCCATCACCATCTCCGTCCACTTCGTCCCCACTACTAAAGATCACTTAACAAAATGTACGTTTCGTTTCTTTCTTATAGTAAGATCAGTAAATTACATACAGATAGATCAACTTTTTAGTTCAATATTATCGCCAATTTTATACCTTGCGCAATGGCTTAATTTCTAATTCTCATATTTTTATAGATAAATTTAACATTTATAGATCTGACTGTCCATCTCGAAGTGGCGGTGTCCTGATATCTGTTCATTCGGACATAGCTTCAGAACACTTTTCCGTCGAAGAACGTAACAATATTGAAATAATTGTAGTTATTATATATTATTATATTATATATTATTATATTATATATTATTATATTATATATTATTATATTATATATTATTATATTATATATTATTATATTATATATTATTATATTATATATTATTATATTATATATTATTATATTATATATTATTATATTATATATTATTATATTGTATATTATTATTATTATTATTGTTTCCTAAAACTCAATTAATGCTCAATTCAACTTTAGACGTTATCCGAAACAATTCTTCAGATTTGTTAACTGAACGTAATTTTTTCCGAATTTCCTTCATCTTAAATGGTAGCTATGCTTCGTCGTTCATATTAATAAAATTAAATAAAACAAAATTTATGTACACAAGCACGTGCCAGCAGCTGAAACTCAATAACTCAACTTTTGCATAGTGTAGACACCAGTTCTGAGTTATTGAGGTAACTCATTTATCGATAGGTAACTCACTATAGTGTAAACAGGCTATAACTTTGGTCTAGCTTTGTATGCCCTTAAAAAGTTTTAGTCTATCTCTCGGGGGATTAGGCGATTTTCCCACCATCTTGAAAAAAATCATACATAATTCCTTTTCAAAAAAAGGAGTCTAAGTAAGATGTTTGAAACTACCATTGTTTTTCTAACTAAACTCTTTGAACAAATTATTACTTCTCAGCTCAGTTCACAGAAATTATTTTGTTTTTTTACAAACCTTGTTTTGTTTCATCGGGTGCGCCAATTCTATTCCTATTTGACAGCTCATAATTCCACCATTTCGAATAAAGCTAAGGGAGTTCTTGGATTTGTCAAAAGATGGGCTATAGAATTTACTGACCCCCATACTACTATTGTGTGTTTCTCTAATCCGGCCTATCTTAGAATATGGTTCCTGCGTCTGATTTCCACATTACCAAAAATTTCAAGTTGTACTCGAGACTGTCCAGAAACATCTCCTTATCTTTAAATTTTCTCTTTAACTTCAATCTGTCTTTCTTACTACTCTGATAATTAATCTTATCGTAGGCTTTGCCGTAACTACAATAAATTTTTTCATTTACTTTCCTTTGACACTTCTGCTATCAAGGTCAAATCTATTTTATTGAGTTAAGTTGAATTGTTAAGATTTTCTCTGACCTTAATTTGGCTGTGAGTTGAAAATAAAGAAATGCTATTTGAGGAAATAAAATATGTCCAACCGTGTCAAAATAAATTATGAATTATGAATCTGTAGATTTCGTTCAAATTGTTGGATATACAAGCAACGAAAAGCTTAAAGTTCCTGACACAGTTTTTTATATGAATTTGGCATGGGAAGTTTAGTTTATGTGGTGCTTTATGCAAAAAAAAAAAGGCGTTTCCATCCAAAAGTCCCAGAATAAACTCCACGTAATTTCGTCTTTGTTGCTGTATAAAAATGGTTGCATTGGACAGAAACCAAAAAGAAACTTGCATTAGCTTTGGTACGCCATAGTTATTATACCCGGTACTCGAAGAGTATAGGGGTGTATATTAGATTTGTGGTGATAGTGGATGTGTTTACCGCTCAGAAGGAAGCGTTTCCGACTCCATAAAATATATATATTCTTGAACAGTATCAATAGCCGAGTCGATATAGCCAAGTCTGTCTGTCCGTCTGTATGTCCGTCCGTCTGTCCGTCTTCATTAGCGCCTATATCTCTGAGGCTTTTGAAGCTAGGGCAACCAAGTTTTGTATCCAGTCTCCTTTTTTATCACACTACTCCAAGTGTATTTCCAAATTTCGCCTCGCCCCCTTCCGCCCGCACAAAGGACGAAAGTCTGTGGAAATTCGATCCAATACAGAGGTATTTGTGCAAAATAATAAACTCTATTCTCTCTCTATAGTCTAATGCTGAAACAATAGCAAATCGCTTTCTGTTCCTGGGAAATTTATATTTATATATATATATTATTTATATTTATATATAAAACATTAAAGTTATATATAGTTTTGTACAAACATACACATAAATCTAACCATCTTGTACGCAACACATAGCCATATAACTCATTTGTTACTGCAATCACTGTCGCCCCCTCCCCTTTTCTCTTTTCCGTTGTCCGAGATTCATAGTTGGGTCATTGTCCAGGCACACCCATACCAATACACAGCGGTAAAGCTCCGAGAAACTAGGAATCCGTCTTGATTTCCGGTTCTACCAGGATAATGACCCGAAATATTCGTCGGTAATAGTACAGTCCTAGCTTATCTGGAACTGCCCCCACTTGATGATTCCTCTAGCCCAGTCTCCAGACTTAAATGTTATTCAAAATTTGTGGGCTGCGCTGGAGAAAAACACCCAGAATCACAGGATTTCTAGCAAAAAGGACCTTAAAAAAGCTCTACTGGAGGAATGGAGCAAAATAAGCCCGGAAAGCACTCGGAAGCTGGTCTCTTCCATGAATAGTAGGTTAAATGCCGTAATAAAGGTTAAGGGATTACATACTAAGTATTAAAATACCTGTTTAAACTAGTTTGTGGATGCATCGTTCTTGCTCTGACCTGTATTTAAGATATATTTTAAGTTTTTATTTTATTTTTAAAACTGAGCAATATTTAATCAGCAAATAAAGTTCCTTTTTTTACTGTGATAAAACATACAACAAATTGGCGTTTAAACATTTTTGATTTTTCCTCAAGTTTAACATCTGTAGCACCTTAAACTTTTTATTTGACACTGCATCGTTTTGGCCCTGAGCCACTGTATGTGAAAAATAGGAGCACTACATCTAAAAAAATACCACATTTTTTAAAAATTCTTTTAAAAAAAACTAAACCTAGAAAAAAAAATTAATTCTTTAAACAAATTTAAAATCTCCAAATCTATAAAAAAAAAAAAGGGTCGTTTTGGGCGACAGCGAAAATGTCGTGTTGACTAGTGTAATCAATTAAGAGATATGCAAATTTTCAACGTTAGGAGAAGATTGCTTTTATAAAAGTAGTTGAGGGAAGACAATGTCTTTGGCGAATCCCGGAAAATAAAAATTTTGATCTTTTCAACATTTTGCGCTGTACATCTTTTTCCTATTTTGTAGCAGTGGAATTTTCAAAATTGGGGCTGTTTACAAAACACAGCTGAATTATGAGTGACCAAACACGTTTAAAGTTTTTTGTCACACAATTTTGGTCACGTTCCACATAATTTTTAAAACGAAATAAATAGCAGATTCCTGTTAGTAATTTTCCACATTGCTGGATGCAGGCCTTTAGCCGTTTATCCATCGATTTTTACAAAGGATACCTTAAACGACGCCAAATTAATGCATTTTTTTCTTCTTTTTCATAATTTAGTGAAAAAGTACCAAAAAATTATTTAAAAAATTGCAATTGCAATCATAAACTTTGAAAAACATGAAAAAAAACGAAGCCGAAGAAAATAACATAATTCTGAAAAAAATAAAATGTAAATCGATCAGAAAATGTGATTTTGCTGTATCAGCAGAACAAATTTAAATTTTGTCGACTAGTGTTATTAATAATTACTAAGAAAATTGTATGGGTGCTTTATCTATTTTAAGATATGTATATTAAGATTTATATTAATAAGCAACTTACGCGGAATTAGTAATCGTTTCACAGAGTGACGAAGGCATTATGAACTCTGAAATATTTAAATAAAAATATTGGAATTGTAAGTTGGTTAAAATAAAAATTTTAATTTTTCATTGAAAAACGTAGGGGAACGTTTTGAACCGCGGCAAAGACCGCGGCTTTACTTCATACTCCGTACTCAGTCAGTATATATATGAACTTAGGATTTATGCAAGTTATTATATGTTCACAAAAAGGACGAATTAAATTCTGGGCAAAAAAGAAAATTTCAAATAATTAAGTCGAACCAGTTTTAAACTTGTACATATACATATATCTGTTTCCATTTTTGTTTACATATACTTTTTTCATCTGCTTCTACATTACTACATGTACATGTATAACTACATATACGAGACGTGGAAGTCTGTGCGAGAGAGAGAGAGGGAATGAGTAAGCGCTTGGCAGGCGTTGCGTAGCGACTGAAATTTAATTTGTTCCTTCTGGCTATAATAGTAGTTCAAACTGATCAAGATTCGGCAATCTGGTAGGTGCGGCTATTTTCCATGATGATGCGTTTTTGATTTTCTCTTATTTTAAAAATTGTGGATTCCACATATTTTTCTCCTTTATGCGGACGGAAGGGGGCATGTCAAAATTTTGAAATACACCTGTATTGAACTGATATCCCAGGAGCTTGGATAGAAATTTTTGTTAAGCTCTTAAAGATCTCTAAGATCTAGGCGCTCATCTGGACGAACGCGCAAAGCAGACTGTGTTGTGTGTGAGAGAGAGCGAGAGGGAACGATGACTTTCGAAATGGTTTTTTTTCATTGTAGCTATATTAATGATGCGATCTGATCCAGATTCAACACTCTGAAAGAAACGGTCATCATCTATGGGTCTGCGTTTTAAGTTTTCTCTTATCTTCAAAATTGTGAATGCCACAGACTTTCGTCCTTTGTGCGGGCGGAAGGGGGCGAGGCGAAATTTGGAAATACACTTGGAGTAGTGTGATAAAAAAGGAGACTGGATACAAAACTTGGTTGCCCTAGCTTCAAAAGCCTCAGAGATATAGGCGCTAATGAAGACGGACAGACGGACGGACATACAGACGGACAGACAGACTTGGCTATATCGACTCGGCTATTGATACTGTTCAAGAATATATATATTTTATGGAGTCGGAAACGCTTCCTTCTGAGCGGTAAACACATCCACTATCACCACAAATCTAATATACACCCCTATACTCTTCGAGTACCGGGTATAATAACTATGGCGTACCAAAGCTAATGCAAGTTTCTTTTTGGTTTCTGTCCAATGCACCCATTTTTATACTGCAACAAAGACGAAATTACGTGGAGTTTATTCTGGGACTTTTGGATGGAAACGCCTTTTTTTTTTTGCATAAAGCACCACATAAACTAAACTTCCCATGCCAAATTCATATAAAAAACTGTGTCAGGAACTTTAAGCTTTTCGTTGCTTGTATATCCAACAATTTGAACGAAATCTACAGATTCATAATTCATAATTTATTTTGACACGGTTGGACATATTTTATTTCCTCAAATAGCATTTCTTTATTTTCAACTCACAGCCAAATTAAGGTCAGAGAAAATCTTAACAATTCAACTTAACTCAATAAAATAGATTTGACCTTGATAGCAGAAGTGTCAAAGGAAAGTAAATGAAAAAATTTATTGTAGTTACGGCAAAGCCTACGATAAGATTAATTATCAGAGTAGTAAGAAAGACAGATTGAAGTTAAAGAGAAAATTTAAAGATAAGGAGATGTTTCTGGACAGTCTCGAGTACAACTTGAAATTTTTGGTAATGTGGAAATCAGACGCAGGAACCATATTCTAAGATAGGCCGGATTAGAGAAACACACAATAGTAGTATGGGGGTCAGTAAATTCTATAGCCCATCTTTTGACAAATCCAAGAACTCCCTTAGCTTTATTCGAAATGGTGGAATTATGAGCTGTCAAATAGGAATAGAATTGGCGCACCCGATGAAACAAAACAAGGTTTGTAAAAAAACAAAATAATTTCTGTGAACTGAGCTGAGAAGTAATAATTTGTTCAAAGAGTTTAGTTAGAAAAACAATGGTAGTTTCAAACATCTTACTTAGACTCCTTTTTTTGAAAAGGAATTATGTATGATTTTTTTCAAGATGGTGGGAAAATCGCCTAATCCCCCGAGAGATAGACTAAAACTTTTTAAGGGCATACAAAGCTAGACCAAAGTTATAGCCTGTTTACACTATAGTGAGTTACCTATCGATAAATGAGTTACCTCAATAACTCAGAACTGGTGTCTACACTATGCAAAAGTTGAGTTATTGAGTTTCGGCTGCTGGCACGTGCTTGTGTACATAAATTTTGTTTTATTTAATTTTATTAATATGAACGACGAAGCATAGCTACCATTTAAGATGAAGGAAATTCGGAAAAAATTACGTTCAGTTAACAAATCTGAAGAATTGTTTCGGATAACGTCTAAAGTTGAATTGAGCATTAATTGAGTTTTAGGAAACAATAATAATAATAATAATATACAATATAATAATATATAATATAATAATATATAATATAATAATATATAATATAATAATATATAATATAATAATATATAATATAATAATATATAATAACTACAATTATTTCAATATTGTTACGTTCTTCGACGGAAAAGTGTTCTGAAGCTATGTCCGAATGAACAGATATCAGGACACCGCCACCTCGAGATGGACAGTCAGATCTATAAATGTTAAATTTATCTATAAAAATATGAGAATTAGAAATTAAGCCATTGCGCAAGGTATAAAATTGGCGATAATATTGAACTAAAAAGTTGATCTATCTGTATGTAATTTACTGATCTTACTATAAGAAAGAAACGAAACGTACATTTTGTTAAGTGATCTTTAGTAGTGGGGACGAAGTGGACGGAGATGGTGATGGAAGGACGCCAACTTTGTGTTCAGGGTTAGTGGTACCATTGGTAAACATATGACAAATCTTACTTTTAGAGAAGAAATGTTACGTTTGATGGTGAAGTCCAATTACGTTATTTAAATTTTTTTACTTATGTAGCTTGGAAAATATATAGTCTATAACAAGAACATTAGTGGCCGATGTCTTTAGAATAAAATATATTAAATTTAAGAGGGGTAACAGCAGTAATAATAGATGGAGAGGTAACAGAATTGTTCGGTAAATTGTTATTATGTTTCCTTTCGCCGACTCAGTAAAAATTGTAAGATTTTGGATGTGAGACTCCATCGCAAGAAACATATCTTGAGAAATCGGAATAAAGAATTGAGGACAGTGAATCCATTATGCATCTCTCTCATATAAACACGCATGTGCCTTTCAATAGCCCAGCAGTTCCCACAAGTCCAATTGACGCTGCAGGGAGTCTCATGTCGACTACGCGTCCAGTGATTTGACCACAGTTAGCGTAGTGTGTGCCACAACTAAGAGAAGGTGAACACTTTCCTTGTTGCAGCCGAACGGTAGCGTTTAGCACAGAAGGTACTAAATGTAATAAATGAGTAAAAAAAAAAATGAGAGACCAGGGAAAGATATCCGTCGATATAAAGGCTGTAGCGTTGACTGTAGGCTTAAATTAGTACAGAGATACGTGCACAAACAATAACAAAGAACAACATAACAACAAAATTACGACCGTCGGCAGAGTTCGAAAACATAGGCGAGATCAAATGAAAGCATCACAAGCGGATAGGCAGCAAACGCAGTACGGCTGTGTTAGTAGTAAGAAATTATAGTAACAGAGAGCGGCTCAAAGAGAGTGCAGCTTAAAATGCATATGTCAACAACAAATCTACTGCTTACTTTCCTTTAAGCTCATAATAAAATAATTGGTTGAAAGAGCGAAGTAAACCATGGCCATCAGAAACGAAAAATATCGATATAAGATTTTTAAATTTATTTTAGACGACGGTATCGCAAATATTTCTTCCAGCAACTAGATCATGAACAGAAGTGAACAAAATCAACTCAGAAAGCAAACGGAGAACTTGTCTGCTTTTTTTTCTCGTGCATTCCACCAGAGCAAGTACAGTAGAATAATACGTTACTTTTACTTTAACGCATCCCTCGTGGTTCTCGTGGCTCTTTTGAGAATGAATAATTTTGTTTTATTTTTGATTTATTGGAGTTCACATTTTTTATATTTTATTTTCCTGTTTGTGTTACAGTAAACTTGCTGACATCACATCGTACACAACCTAAGGACCCAATTGGAGCCTACTTTATTATTTATTTTAAACTTATTTGTTTTAAATAGTTGTTCAAACATGAACGCATTTATTGTATCTAAAGATCACAATTCGATGTAACCTTACTTATGTAAAAAAAAAGTTAGAAATAATTAAAATTAATAATTTCAACACACATATACAAACAAAGGGACAGTAATACATTTTTAGATGAGGCCGAACATTTATTCAGAGTTTTTACGAGTCGAACAATTTGGTTCCGGATTTCCGAGTGATTGGGGCTGGTGAAAATCCTCTAGCTGAACCCTCCACGAAAGTGCCAGCTGGGCAATGGGCACATTATCCCGAAAAAGGGTAATGCATTGTCGCTTTCTCTGTCCGAGACAATGCAGTGTCTAGCTAAGGCAATTACCCAGCGTCTTCTAAACTAATAGAAGACTAATACTGGATATTGCGCTGGATCCCGAGCTCTGCTGGCCCCAAGACCATCCCAATATTGGTATTTTTCTAGAAAAAAGGACCTTAAAAAAGCTCTGCTGGAGGAATGGAGCAAAATAAGCCCGGAAAGCACTCGAAAGCTGGTCTCTTCCATGAATAGTAGGTTAAAAGCCGTAATAAAGGTTAAGGGATTACATGCCAAGTATTAAAATACCTGTTTAACCTTTTATTCGACTAATATTACTAGTTAGTGGATGCATCGTTTTTGCTTTGACCTGTATTTAAAATGTATCTTAAATTTTATTTTTGTATTTTATTTTTAAAACTGAGCAATATTTAATCAGCAAATAAAGTTCCTTTTTTAACTGTGATAAAACATACAACAAACTGGCGTTTAATCATTTTTTGTTTTTCATCTATTTTAAAATCTGTAGCACTTTAAACTTTTTTTTTTAACACTGCATCGTTTTGGCCCTGAGCCACTGTATGAGCTTACGATTTATGCAATTTATTATATGTATATATAATATATAATATATATTATATTATTAAAGGGACGAATTAAATTTAGGTTAAAAAAGAATATTTAAAAAAATGAATCAAACCATTTTTGGAATTTTTATACATGTTTATATTATTGTTTACATATGCTTTTTACATCTGCATCTACATCACATGTATAACTACATATTTGAGACGTACAAGTGTGTACGAGAGAAAGAGGGAATGAGTAAGCGCTTGGCAGGCGTTGCGTAGCGACTGAAATTAAATTTTGTTCCTTCCGTCCATAATAATGATTCGACCTTATCCAGTTTCGGCAATCTGTTAGTCACGGTCATTTTCCATGATTCTGCGTTTTTGGTTTTCTTTTATCTTAAAAATTGTGGATTCCACAGATTTTTGTCCTTTGTGGAGCGAAAAGGTGATGTGATATCACAGGAGCTTTTATAGAAAGTTTAGTTGTTCTAGCTCTTATAGTCTCTGAGATCTAGGCGCTCATTTAAACGAATAGGCAAAGCAGACAGGGTGGCGTGTGAGAGAGAGCGAGAGGGAACGATGACTTTCGAAATGGTTTTCTTCATTGTAGCAATAATAATGATCCGATCTGATTCAGATTCAGATTCAACACTCTGATAGAAATGATCATCCTCTACGTCTTAGGTAAATGTCAGAGTGCGCGCGAGAAGCGAAGCGATAATATTGGGCGAGAATGAGCGATAAACCACTGCAAGCTTTTTTAAGTGCAATCGCTCGAAAGATGTCAGAGTGAGAGCGAAGCGAGTTGCGAGTTCAAGCGATAAAGCGAGAGCAAAGCGAGAAAGCAGTTTGCAACCTGCTTTATCGCTTCAACTCTCTGAGAGTGTACGATTGTTTTCTTGCATTCTGATGCATTCTGTGCTTTAATTACCGTTTGTTTTAAAAACATCCGTGGAGATAAAATAGAAAACGTAATTATTGAAGTAAAACTTTTTTTTACTATGGTACCAAGAGAGCAAGAACTATCACATTCACATTAATGACTAATACAGATCAATGTAGCTCGCTTCTCGCACAGCTCTCACTCTGCCATCTTCTCGCTTTGCTCATCGCATCTCGCATCGCTTCGCTTCTCGCGCGCACTCTGACATCAGCCTTACACGTCTCGTATGAGTAGTTCTACATGTATGTATGTATATAAAAACTGATGTAAAAATTATATGTAAACATAAATGGAAACAGATATTTTTTAATATATAAAATTCTAGCTAGGGTTCGACCTAATTTTTTGAAAAAATTTCAATTTGGGCCAAAGTTTAATTCGTGTTTTTTGCGAACATATAATAAATTACGTCACATATATTCTGACTGAGTACCGGGTTTAAAGTAGAGCCGCGGAAACAGCGTTCTCTCTTGTTTTTTCTAGTTTAATTTTTTTTTTAAAGAATTTTTTTAAAAATTCGAGTTTTTCTTCGTATCATTATGAAATTTGAAATCATAATATCTTCCAGACGTTAAGCTGCAGCTACAAAGTGTCTGGGTCAGATTTATACAGATTATGACAACCAGTTATAGGAAACTTAAGTTATGTAAATAAAAAGCACTACCTCTGAAAAAACTAAACCAAATTTATAAACAATTCTTTAAAAAAAATTAATTAAAAAAAAATCCATACTTCTTTACAAATTTTTAAATCACCGAATCTATCAGAAAAATTAGTTTTAGGCGACAGCGGAAAAAAGTAGAATATTTTTGAGTATTGTAATCAGCCCCACAGGGTCAGGCCTTAGTCCCTTCGGGTAATTAGTTGACAAGTAATTTTAGTTTTAATTTCAGTTTAACTGTACATTGTTAAACTTTAAAGAGCAATAAACACCTATTTTTAATTTCATCAATAAAAATCAGAAATACCATTTTTTTTCAATACAGAAATAACATTTATTTTTAACTTTTATTTTCACAAGATACAAATAAAAAAAAATAAAAGTTAAATCAAATTTCCCTTGAACCAATTGCTAAAAATTTAAAAATAATCTTGACAATAATCTTGACGCTGTATCGATGTATTAAACGAGAGGGAACGTTGTGAGCCGCGGCAAAGGCCGCGGCTCTACCTTATACCCGGTACTCAGTCAGTATATACATAAATACATATATGAGCCTACGATTTATGAAATGTATTATATGTTCTCAAAAGGGACGAAAATAATATTTAAATTAAAAAAATTAATTTTTTTGAATTTTTATACATGTTTCCATTTTTGTTTACATATGCTTTGTATATCTGCGCCTACATTTCTACATGACACATATTTGAGACGTACAAGTGTTTACGACAGAGAGAGAGGGCATGAGTCAGCGCTTGCAAGGCGTTGCGTAGCCACTGAAATTTAATTTGTTTCTTCTGGCCATAATATTGATCCGATCTGATCCAGATTCGGTAATTTGGTAGATATGGTAATTTTTCATGATCTGCGTTTTTGGTTTTCATTTATCTTAAAAATTGTGGATTCCACAGATTTTCGTCTTTTGTGGGGGCGGAAGGGGGCGTGGCAAAATTTTAAAACAAACTTGTGCTGGTTCGGTATCACAGGAGCTTGGATAGAAAGTTTGGTTGCTCTAGCTCTTATAGTCTCTGAGAACTAGGCGCTCATTTATACGAATAAGCAAAGCAGATGGGGTCGCGTGTGAGAGAGAGCGAGAGGGAATGATGACTTTCGAAATGGTTATTTTCATTGTAGCTATATTAATGATGCGATCTGATCCAGATTCAACACTCTGAAAGAAACGGTCATCATCTATGAGTCTGCGTTTTAAGTTTTCTCGTATCTTCAACATTGTGTACGCCACAGACTTTCGTCCTTTGTGTGGGCAGAAGGGGGCGGGGCGAAATTTTGAATTACATTTGGAGTAGTGTGATCACACAGCAGACTGGATACAAAACTTGGTTACTCTAGCTTTAATAGTCTATGAGATATAGGCGCAAATGAAGACGGACGGACGGACAGACAGACATGGCTATATCGACTCGGCTATTGATGCTGATCAAGAATATATATACTTTATGGGGCCGGAAACGCTTCCTTCTGTGCGTTACACACAACCGTTATCCCCACAAATCTAATATACCCCTATACTCTTCGAGTACCGGGTATAAAAAAAAAAAATGATTTTTGGGATAGTTAGTGTTGAGGGTAGTAGCAAATTGTTGCTGCGCACTATATAACAGAGTGCTCTCCCATCTCGCTCTTGCGCGCTCTCAGGCACTTTCTCACGATCCACACGGCGCTCACGGCAGCGGAGCAATTAACTTTAGGACGTTGATATGCAATGAGTGCACCATCAAGTGGCCCAAGCGACACCAGCCAATGGCTGTTACGCGCGGATCCCAGGCAAGAACGCAGCCCACCTCCCGCCCAACCGACCGAGGGGCGCGACTCGTTAACCGAACCGATCGCGGACATGCAGGAAAGATAGGTGTTAGACTAGTGTTCGAGGAAAAGTAGAACTAATCTAGTTAAGCAAGAGCATACATACTTTTAGTTACGATTTCACCCCCATTTCCACCGGACAATTGGATGATTTCTAGCGTGACACCTCGAGGTCTCAGTTTTGATCCGGAATCATTAATTTTTTTTGTTTCGTAACGAACGGAAGAGCTTAACCAGCGGTAGCGCAGTAACGAAAGGGTGGCCCAGACCGGGCAGATCAAGCGGAAGCACTGAAAGCTAAAAGTAGCTCACCCCTCCGCTCCGCCCTTTAGCTGTAAGCCTAAAAAGAATTGTCATGCAGGAATGTCCTCTAAAAGAAATTCAGTAACGGAGCAGGGAGTCCGAGACTCAGTGTCGGTGGTGATTTGGGATGCGCAGGCCCCTCAATATACAGTGACTGCAAAAAGAAATCTAAGTTAAAAATGGACTGTTTGGCTGCTAACTCGCGTAATACTACAAGCAAAAGCCAGATCGTTGAAGGAACTGGAACAGGGAACCTTATAGGCGGAAACTTCGTTTTCACAGGTGCCTCAGTATCGGGGGCAGAGTTGGCTAGTGCCTTCTCTCGTCTTGGACACACCAATAACACACACCGCCATTCAAAGCTCTTCAGGCCTCACATCTACTCATGCGGCGAAAGCTAAGGATGAGGTAAAGAGCCAACAAAAACAGCTGTCGCGGTATAAGCCGTGCGTCAAGAACCTTCGGGGACTTAGCGAACCCAGATACGCTGATAGCGAGGGAGCGGAGCCTCAAGAAGAAGCGCTAGTACGACGTGAGGAAGTACGAGCAGCTGCAAGCGGCATCAGAAACACTGAGAGCCATGTAGGATGCTTTGCGGATTGTTAGCGCAGACAACCGGTTCGTATGCGAGTTCAAGGGCATCAAATAGTATGCGGCAGCTCGCTTCAAGGAGCCTGGCGAGGCTTTTCTGGCAAATGCTGATCCAGACTTTCTTTCCCTTGTGTCGCATTATCACCCTTGAGATAGTCCCAGTCAGCTGTGTCCAGGTTCTCTGTTCTGAGCCTAGAACCTGATCGGCGGGGACTTCAAGAGTGCCGCTCAATTGGTTTTAGGAAACCCAAGTCTCCACGTTACCACAGTCCACTCCCTTGTTCCATTTAATGCAGCCTGCTTATTTGCCATATGACGAAGAAGATGAGGCGCGGAAGGAGGTAAAGACATCGTCCTAGGCTGTGATGGCAACACCAATCACTCCCCCCGGGGAATTACGGGCACCAACTCTAGGAGCGAGTCGCTGTTCGAGCGCATTCTGTCCGGGGTTAACCATCCGGGGTTAACCATCCGAGCCGGGGTTACCATCCATACATCCCTACCATCCTACCCGATCAGCCGACCATCAAAGTCCAATCACAGCTCTTGGTGAACACGGGAGTTGAGCGAAGTCAGGAAAGAGTTGAGGAAACTCTCCAACAAAGACAAAGGCTTCAAAGGCTACCACTCCGTGGAAAGCAGCCAAGAATCCCTCTAATGTTACCGGCGGCGATTCCAACCATCCAACCTTCAACGTAGTGCAGCAAGGGCGTGAGGCGATACTTGACAAGATTATCTGGTCGTTATCTATCTTATCACGAAAACAAACGACATAAAACTGAAGTCGAGAAACCGGCCCTTAATGTTATTGAAGACTGTACCGCTTACTTTTGTTGTTAAAATGTGAATGTGAGAATCTGTTGCTGGAAATTATGAAATAAAATGAAAATATCATAAAACTGGATCCGCTTGACAGATATGCAGCATGCGTTTTTTATAAAAACAATTCTTTTCCTACCTATACATCAGCAGACGTCTCAATTACGTGGCCCTAGGTGAAATCTAAAGATCCAGCGGGGGGCAGCCGTCATATCACTACCTCAACCTACTGACGTTATAGGTAAAATATTTAAAATTTTTTGGATTCAGTTGCTCACATGTAAATTTTGTTAAGACCTGTTAGCTGGAATTAGATGTCTAGAAAGTTCTAAATATGTAAATCAATAGGATTTACAGCGGCGACTGGATATCGATAAGGCGACAGTTGTTTTCCGACCTAATAAAATAAAGACTTCCTTTATCACTCTGGTTTTAATGCTCATCAAATATTTAATACTCTAGTAGTAACGGGTTTTAAAATAAAAGGAAGAGCTTAGGCAAGTGGGATTGCTGAGATTGCTGAGAAAAGCGAAATTCTACAAATAACTTTTATATCAGCAAAACAGTTGCACCGCTTTTTTTCAATACAGCTCTTGTTCATCAACAACAAAATAAGCATAACAACTAGTAATATTTTACAAATTTTTTTATTACTTAAATTAAGGTTTTATATATTATGCCACACTTGCATAAATTAAAAACCATGTTTTTAACATTAATGTTTGTATTTACATATAGATAACATATTTTTGATTATTAATTCATTTAAGTAGTACCTCCACAATGAATAGATTTAAATTAGCTCGTTTAAAAAATCTCAATTGTTTCTTAATTACTATCGTTTTAAAACTGTCTGTTATTCCTCTGGTTTTCATCCCATGGGAAAAAAGAAGGGCGATTCAGTGACTTCTGCATTGTGTTGCTCTGAGTCCTCTGAGCACTGTTAAACTGATTATACTGATATCCATCCAGTCCAAATCCATGTCGAAACGAAAATGTGTTCGTGGTGTTAGGAGGGTTAGAGTTTATATTATTCATGTGAGCAACATTTGCAGAAGAGTTTTGACCAGTATTCTTACTGTTCTCATCATTCATTATATTAAAATTTCTTATAGAGCAATGTGTCATCACGTTATCATGACTTGAGT
This sequence comes from Drosophila affinis, assembly GCA_037356375.1. Classification (NCBI taxonomy): domain Eukaryota; kingdom Metazoa; phylum Arthropoda; class Insecta; order Diptera; family Drosophilidae; genus Drosophila; species Drosophila affinis. The sequence continues at coordinate 24,842,368 of JAZHFB010000003.1, forward strand.
TATAAATCAAATTATCTGGTTTCTGTAGCTGCGCGGTATTTTCTATTCGGTCAGTTTCCAGGTTCTCGAATCCCTCCAAACGTTTCTTTTTCTCTATCAGGGAATACATATGAAGGATTTTTTGAAGTTCATCCCTGTTTATCGATGTTTTGCCTTGAGAGATCAAAGAAGAGGCTAGCTTTGCTGCTAGTTCTCTTTTATCAATGGGCGTTTGAACATTATGTAGATCTTTGTTACCCATTTGATTATCTATTTTTTCAGTTATTCGATGAACTGCATTTCTGCTTGAATTCGAATTGCTTATTGATTTTTCTACGTTTTTAAGTAGCGCTTCGGTTTCATTAATAGCTTTTTTAATGGCCCTTTCCTTGGCAGGATCATATATTTTGGAAATTAATATTCCTGTAAATTTCTCTTTTGTCGTTTCTAATATGGCACAGTTCTCCGATGTTAGCAATATATTGTGGACATTATCTGGATAAGCCTTCTGCGTCTGTAATGCTTTGGTTAACATATCCGTGATAAAGGGTGCCAAACTTCCCAAAAATTCCTCGAGTGCAGTTAAAAGACGAAGGACGTGAATAATATTTGTGGTTTCATCATTAACATGATTTTCCTGAGAGCTTTTTGCAGATTCCATTGTCTCCATATTAAAATTATGTTTCTCAGGTGTACGAACATGGTAGTTTTTATTCATTAATTCGTCATTCGTCATTGGCAAACACAACCTATCTCGACATTTTAGCTTGATATTCTCCAAATCGCGACTATATAATTCTTCAAGACGCGCGTTAAAGAAAACAATCCATTCATTTTGAAAATTATACGAGCGATGGTTGATTCCCGCCATTATAAGTTCATCTTTGCGTCGCTTCCAGAAAGTTTGCCACTCTACTTGATAAAGAGGATGCTGTTCCGGATCAGATTTGTACACCTCGAAAGATACATTCAACTCGCGCACTTTTTGATCAACCATATGTCGGTACGCCTGCCAAATATCACCATCTCTTAACGGGGATAGTGATAACGATCTGCGTTCTGTGTTGTATTGCCTTTTTAAATCTGGGCTAGGCATTTTTTTCCACCGTTCGGATGAACGAGAGCGCGATCGAGCTCGTTTCAAATTTCGAAACTGCTGTTTTGATGAGACCAACGATTTCCTGGTATCTCTTAAAAAGTTTTCAACCAATCGTTTGTGCGTTTCGTCATCAACGGTCTCGGTAAAAGATGCTTCAGAAAAGTTTGGGTAGTTAAAATAGGCGTTCATTGTAAAGCTTTCAGCCTGAGGTATATTTTTGTTTCGAGATTCACATAAATTGGCTTTCGAGCTTCCATCATTTATTGGCTGGTCGCTTTTTTTTTTAGCATTTTCCAATAGTTTTTTAACATCGTTTGAATCAACAACATGCGTAAACGTCGGTCCAATTTTTTCAGAAAAATGCCGTCTATTATAAACTTTTGCGACTACAGCTGGACGATTCTGTTTATAAAAGTTATCATAGCAGAGGTAAGCAGATTCACGACCATGATGTTTCTCAACGGCCATTGCCAGTTTATCTAAAATGGGAATCATTACTTTGCAAACATCACTTTCTGGGACTTCCGACACAAATTGTCGGTACTGTCGCATAACAGTAGGAAAATGTTTCTCAAAATATTTAAGACGGTGATTGTAACCAAGTAAGTGTGTATGCATCGCAGCCTCATCAGATGTAATGTCACAGAAGCTGCATTGATATCTGGGATTCTTGTCGTTTATATTTCGTACTACTTTTATAACGTATTCAACGCCTACAAGTCCCAAAATTGTATTTGGATTTTTCTTAGATTCAAAGGTAAAAACACTTGACCCTGATAATGATGTTTTTGACTCCTTTCCGCGAGAATGAATACCTATAACCGGAATTATTTCATCAGTCTTATCCACAGAGTTTTTGTTTGTAATTCTTTCAATATTCGAAAAGGATTCATTTGTGTTCTGAAGTTGTCTGATATTATTGTGTGAATTTTCTCTTTTATTACTATTGTTGGATTCTTTCTCATCTATAATAATGACATCGTTTCTACCCTTGCTCCTCTCGTTAGACTCGGCGGCACCAATAAGTTTTTCAAGCGGAACACATGAAATTTTCGTAGATAACGGATTTTTGACAATATTTTGTGTATTCAGATTATTTTGGGACCCCTTCACTTGATTTGCTTTCATATTGTGCACCGGATTCGTAGTTTTCAGACAGGGTTCGACTTCAGAAATCCCTTGAAAAGGTAGTGTTTCTTCAGAATTTGATTTCGACACTGACTTGAGTGCGGAATTTTGTAGCTTGTTTTTATGCTTCGGCGCATCACAAAATATTGTCGAGTTTAATAAAGTCGCCGACGAGTTTGATACTGTGAATTTTTTCACATTTTCTACAACTGTTCCCGAATCATTTTTTTTTGTGATAATGTTATTTATAATTGGACTTGCTTTAGATTTTAATTCATTGGACGAATCAGTATGCTCTTTATTCTCGCACTGAATACTTCTGGCGTTTGTATTAATTTTAGAGCTGCTGCTCGGTTTTTTCATTAATTCTCCATTTGGACCTGGTTGTTGTCTATATGTCTGTGCACTGCAACTGGAACTGGTTTTTTTATGAAAAGATTGGGGTTTTACTGGCGCTTTAGTAATTTTTTGACTAATGGTAGTTGTGTTACCAGGGGTTAGATTCAGAAGTTTTTTGTTTTCAGTAGAAGAACTTTTACCATTTGTTGTATTATTTCCGATGACGTTTGCTGCATTCAGGGATTTTGATGATCCCGATTTCTGTTGATTAGTAAATCTGTTGCGTATTTGGAGCTGTTTTATGCTGGTCATGAGTAAGTTGTGCTTTTTACCACACAGATGACTGAATAAATTCTTGTCCCCGTACTGAACAACGTTGCAAACATTGCAAAGATACATCTTCTTTAATGGGTTCGGACATACTACCATGATTTCCCATTTATCTGTTGCACTTCGCCGAAACTCAAATATCAACACTTCTTCCAATGATATAGTTGACAACATCTCAAGAAATTTAGTCCCATCGATGGGCTTGTGTGTTCTTATGTTATTGGTATTCATTTTCATCTCAAAGTTGTCTTCTGCATATGGCTCACAGCAATTTTAAAATTTGTATTTTAAGTTTTTTTTTATCTATTGTTATTAACTTCAGTTTAGATTTCAGTTATTGAGTTGCTATAAAATTGAAGGAAAAAATACTTTTATATCAAATTTAAACAATAAACACCAATCTTAAGATTCTATATATTTATATTTCAATCGGTTCATAAATCTATCTTTATAGTATACATATTTCAATGATACGGATATCAGTAATTACTATTAGCGATTTTTAAGAGTAATCTTAACGTACCGTTTAACATTGCTGCTTAATTAAAAAGGGTATAAAGTGTTTTCGGCCACTTCGACAACTTAGAAATATAAGAATTTATTTAATTGGTGGTTGGTTATAAGAAGCAATATGAATTGATTGATACGATTTGAAATTTTTGCACTATGATCATATTCTACTAAAAAGGGTAGAGCAGATTTTTAGATCACGAAAAAACCAATTCTTTTACGGACACAATCCAAAGGGAACAATACCCATTTTACATATTTATATTTTGTTCTACTTTATTCTCACAAGCAATGACCCTTTTTTTGTCTCCGGTTTGATTCTGTTTTTTTGCCGACCGTTTAATCGATCAGCAACTCACAAACTGTCTTTCTTGCACTTGTGCTCTGTGATGACAAAATAAGCTATCTCTCTCACGCAAAAAAACACAAACTACCTTTTTGGGATCTGCTCATTTTAAGACCGCTTTTTTTTGTGAGAAATTGTGAGACCGATTCATGTCTTTAGCACAACCGAATACCTAGAGAAGAGGAAATTGTAATACTTCGTGTGTTTAGTGAAAAAATCGCGTTGGAAAAATGAATTGGGAATTGTTTGAATTTAATTGAATCGCAAAGCTGTTCAAATAAAACCGATTTATAATATATAAATTACATCAGTATGGCTAGCTGTACGTGTGCTCAGGAAAGGACAGTTCCTTTAAGGGTCGCTGAATAAATCCTTAAAGAACTAGGTAGCATACCATTTCAAGAGAACACTTAATAGACTTTTTATACTAGGGTTAAGTTTATGATTTCGGATTTCAGTCTGTTTCTATCTTTCTAGTGAGAGTTTTGTGCTGCTGCAACTGAAAGCTGTTAATATGTTCCTTCTGGCTATAATAATGATCCGACCTTATCCAGAGTAGGCAATATTGTAGATACGGCTATTTTCAATGACTCTGCGTTTTTGTTTTCTCGTATCTTACATATTGTGGATTCCGCATATTTTCGTCTTTTGTGGAGGTGGTTGTATTGAAGTGATAACACAGGAGCTTGGATAGAAAGTTTGGTTTCACTAGCTCTTATAGTCCCCGAGTTCTAGAGGCTCATCTAGATGAACGAGCAAAGCAGATGGGGGCGAAAGGGACCGCTACCTTTTTAAAAGGTTTTTTTCATTGTGGCTGATAATGGTCAGAACCCATACTCTGATAGATATGGTCATTCTGAAGTCATTAAAAATTGTGGCTGGCAGCGATTTTTTATCTTTGTGTGGGTGGAATTGCGCGAGGATACATTTTCAAATACACTTGTAACAGTGTAGTATCACAGTTGTCTGGATTTTTTGGTTGATCTAGCTTTTATAGTCTCTGAGATTTAGGCGCTCATGAAGACGGACGGACTGACAGACAGACATGACTATATGATGCTGATCAAAAATATATAAATTTTGTGTGGTCAGAAACGATTCCTTCTGAGTGTTACACACATCCAATATCACCACAAATCTAATATAATTTTATAATTTTCGAGCATTGTACACCCAGCGACAAAAAAAAAGCCGCACTCCGAAATTTCATGCATTTTTGACTTCTCTAGCGTGGGGTTTCCCCAAATGTTATTCGATACTAAAAGTTTTCATTTTTTTGAGTCAATAAATCAATTTTTAACAAAAGTTGCATACTACGTTTTTGATATCATATTCATATAGTTAAAAATAAATATTTTTTCAATCACAATTTTCACCAAACACAGGAAAAAAGCCAGTTGTGCAGCAGTAAATTAAATTCCCATTTTATTGTTTGTTGTTTGTACTGCCCACTGCACTACACATTGTACACACATATATACATATAAGCTCCCGCACGGCAGGAGCTTCCTGTCGTCTTCATTCCTTCTTTCTTTCGACTTTTCTATCACTCTATTGATCTTTCGTCTTCGCTATTGCTCTCTCCTCTGGATCTGTTGCACTCTCGCTTGTAGTAGGGCACGGGAAATTCGGCCCGCCTGCCCTCAAATCAGTCTGGATATCGTCGCGCTCGCATTAGGGCACGGGCAATTCGGCCCGCCTGCCTTTGCAGCGTCTGGACTCTTCAATCGTCGCGCTTGCATTAGGGAACGGGCAATTCGGCCCGCTTCCTCTTGCAGTTTTGGACTCTTGAACCGGCTAACTCTACATCGCTAATCTCGCTTTTGCTATCCTATCCACACGACTTTCGCTATTGACAATAAACTATATCAAACTAAACTCCCGTCTTTAATAATTCGCAAGCTACGCTGCCGAAAAAGCTCGGCAGTTCAACATTAGTAAAATTATAAAATCGATTTGTTCAGCAAAAACAACATTTTTTTCAATAGGTTATTTCTTCAATAGGTCTAATAATAAACAAACATATTTCAGATTTTTTGTTTTCAAATTATATATTAATTAATAATTGGTAGTACCCCCCTTGGCTTTTATTACACCTTTCACCCTATTGGGCATCGAATCGCATAAAGCCCTCAAAAATTCCTCCGTTATCTCTCTTTACCTTTCTGCGTTACTTTTTTCTGCGGCGAACTGTGCGGGAACCATCGGGTCTAATGAGATTAAATTTTGACTCATCCGAGAATATGATTCGTGACCACTCAGATTCACCCTAATTTGCTTTTTATGTAGCTGAATTTAGACATGATTTCTTCATTCGACTATTAAGAAGTGGCTTTTTGGTAGGTGTCCTTGCTATTAATCTCATCTCCTTTTAACGACGTTGTATAGTTCGAGCTAAAATTTCTTTCGCAAATCGTTTCTGAACTTCAAAAGCTATCTTTACAGCATTTTTGAATCGATCATGTCGGTTCGTTTTCCTAATAATCCGATTTTCCCTTGCACTTGTACACTTTTTTCTTCCCGATCCTTTCGTCCTCTTGACTTGTCCATTCTCAAAATTTTTTCAAAAATCGTCGTACTGAGCTTTCATTGAACTTAGTTCGATCCGCTATTTGTCGAATAAAGACATTTTGATCAGCCGAGGCAATAATTTTTTACTTTTCAGTCACCGTCATCTGTTCTCCTTCAGGCATACTTCTTAAAGACTCCTAAGTAATATGTTTTGCAAAAAATGTTTCCAGAAACTGAGACGACAGGAAACACTTGGAAAAAGAAAAAAACATTCACTCACAAAAAAAAAATTAGACGAATCGAACAACATTTCGGGATATCCCATGCTAGAGAAGTCAAAAATTCATGAAATTTCGCAGTGCGGCTTTTTTTTGTCGCTGGGTGTATATAATTAAATCATTTTATACATATAATTTATTATCATTGGCTCACACCGGCAAATTTATTTAGGCAAGGTACTGACCCGGCTGCAGAGTAGAGAAAATTCGGATATTCCTGACCACGGAAGGCTTCAGCAAACCTTCCATTTGCCTTCCTCAGCTGCTAATAAGGGTTCATCAAACATTTGTGGTGCCTCACCGTGCGTTGTACTTCTTCCTTTTTTTTTGCAACAATATATGCCGCCACCACCTCAATCGCTTCATCGTCAGGGTTTTGTTTTTAAATCTAGTTAAACTTGCACAGAACTGTTTACAGAACACAGCTGATTCATCAGAGTGACCATGTACGTTTTACGTGCAGATCAACATGAACAGATCAACAGTTCGCGAGTGATAGAAAGAAAATGAGAGAGTGGCAACAACGATGTGAACGGATCTCGTTTGCAACATCTCTGGCCGATCGCTAGGAGTGGTATACAGACATTGCGCCCACGTTGCTACACATCCTTGAGCTCCTAAGCGAAGGTAGTTTTTACTCGACTGTAAGGAAATACCAGAGCACGCGTTGGGTGCGGGTCTACCCGGTACCAATTACGGGCGACAACTCGAATTACAAAGGAAACGAGTAGTAGTTCACGTGATCATTGAAAGAGTGGGAAATGTAATTACATTAAAGACAATACGAACAATAGTTTTTTAGTCTCCACACCCTCACAGCGAATCTACCCGGTTCAGTGTAAACTCATAACGATAAATAGTTTAATAATCGTTTTACAATACGCAAAAGATCAACGACAGTCTTAAAAGTTGAACGAAAAGCCAAGGTCCTAGATTTTTATACCACCTGATGCGGGCCCTGCAATACATGGCCAAAAACGTCAAGTCTATGGCCCGCAAGTACTCTACAATGACGTTGGTCATCAAGATCAATGTGAACGAATACGTAAATCTGGTGGCTCAATACAAGATCGGAAGCATGCCCACATTTACCTTCCTACAGGGCACGAAGCATCTTGCTCGCAAAATTTAATGAAAAATGCAAATTAGATTCCTAACTACTATCCTATTTCTATGGAGAATACGTGGCAGGATATTTCGATATGTCAGTTCTCCAGATATACTCGATTTAGCGGAGCAGACTGAAAGATCTTAAGTAAAAATATACAATTTTAAGCGTTTTTCTCGAAACACCGTTTTTCGACACCCGGTAACCCCCAGAGCATCAGGGCCTCACAAATATCATATATTTTAGGAATTTGTTTGGTTTTTTAATTACGGATCACAGAGGGAGACTAAGTGCCGGGAGAGTTTTGCAAAATCCTAATTTTTGTGTCAAAACAAATTCTGGAATTTCTGAAATGTAGGCAATTTTGGGTCTTAGAACAGGAGCCTCCCCTTAAAACGATGACAAAGCTAATCAAGTATCTCCAGCCAACCAAGCCTCGTGCGGGAGAGAGCAAGATCGGTCGCAAAAATATACGAATTTTACATTGTCTATACTTCAATTTTTTTGTCAGGGTTTCCATTTTAACACATCGAACATGTGCGTCTGACCTTGAATTTTGATCAGCAACAAAAGAGACAACGATGCTCTTAATACTCGTAAGAATCTCACATGCTTGGCAGAACCAAGACAACCTTGGTTCTTTATTTTACTTATTCGTTTTCTCTCGGTATCATTTATTCATACTAGTTCGATTTTCGTTTCCATTTGACGAAGCTCGCAGCACAAAACGAAGAAAATATCAAATACTCACATATTGGTATTGGTTTCGTTTGTAGGGATGTATTGTGTATAGTGTTTAGAATGTGAGAAAAAGACAAGTAATTTTTTGGGGAAACCGAAATTTTCAAAACATAACCTCACTAAAATTGTAAGAACATTTTATTTTCTGGTATCTGCAATGTCGCCATTTTCTCCTACGCTTTAACAAGAAAGAACACGAAAAGAAAAATAAATTGTGTATGTATCAAGTCGCGCATCTGTGATGCGAAACTGCAAAGAGATAAGAAATCGTTGCTCTACTACAGGGGGGCCCAAAGCTGCCTTGTGGATGTGCACGCACTTATACGAACACATTAAACGAACATTATATTAAAGTTTATTTTATTGAAAACAAATAGTAAAAGAATAACTGAGAACAAATTTTAAGTTTAAAATATTAAATACAAAAATTTTCTTTTAAGTTAAACTTTACGTAGATGGTTGTACCTATTATTATGATCAGGTGTGTATAAATCCGTTCCAGACACCTTGTAGTTTTAGCTTACTGTCTGCAAGGTTTTAGGCTTTCAAATTTAAATTTGATCACTTTTTTGCGGTTTATTTTTCGAAATTTAGACCTTAAAAACTCGGAAAGTCGGAAAAAAAAATATTGATTTGCATGAATTTTTGGTTTTTGATAGACACATTAATTAGGCGTCGTTTAAAGTACTGTTTGTAAGAAACGATGGATAAACGGCCAAATTGGAACAATTTGACCAAACCATCGTATGCCGAATTTTGCAAATAAATTCCGTTAGCCGACATACATATTACCGGTTTTTATACCCGGTACTCGAAGAGTATAGGGGTATATTAGATTTGTGGGGATAACGGTTGTGTGTAACGCCCAGAAGGAAGCGTTTCCGACCCCATAAAGTATATATATTCTTGATCAGCATCAATAGCCGAGTCGATATAGCCATGTCTGTCTGTCCGTCCGTCCGTCTTCATTTGCGCCTATATCTCATAGACTATTAAAGCTAGAGTAACCAAGTTTTGTATTCGGTCTCCTGTGTTATCACACTACTCCAAATGTATTTCAAAATGTCGCCCCGCCCCCTTCCGCCCCCCCAAACGACGAAAGTCTGTGGCATACACAATTTTGAAGATCAGAGAAAACTAAAAACGCAGAATCATAGAGAATGACCATTTCTATCAGAATGTTGAATCTGGATCAGATCGGATCATTATTATAGCTACAATGAAGAAAACCATTTCAAAAGTCATCATTCCCTCTCGCTCTCTCTCACACGCGACCCCACCCGCTTTGCCCATTCGTATTTTGTGTCGCCTAGTTCTCAGAGATCTGATCCAGATTCGGTAATCTGGTAGATATGGTAATTTTCCATGATTCTGCGATTTTTATTTTCTCTTATCTTAGAAATTGTGGATTCCACAGATTTTCGTCCTTTGTGGGGTCGGAAGGGGGCGTGGCAAAATTTTGAAACAAACTCGTGCTGGTTTGATATCACAGGAGCTTGGATAGAAAGTTTGGTTGCTCTAGTTCTTATAGTCTCTAAGAACTAGGCGTCAAAAAATACGAATGGGCAAAACGGATGGGGTCGCGTGTGAGAGAGAGCGAGAGGGAATGATGGCTTTCGAAATGTTTTTCTTCATTGTAGCTATAATAATGGTCCGATCTGATCCAGATTCAACACTCTTATAGATTTGGTGTTTCTCTATGATTCTGCGTTTTTAGTTTTCTCTGATCTTCAAAATTGTGTATGCCACAGACTTTCGTCGTTTGGGGGGGCGGAAGGGGGCGGGGCGATATTTTGAAATACATTTGGAGTAGTGTGATAACACAGGAGAACGAATACAAAACTTGGTTACTCTAGCTTTAATAGTCTATGAGATATAGGCGCAAATGAAGACGGACGGACGGACGGACGGACAGACATGGCTATATCGACTCGGCTATTGATGCTGATCAAGAATATATATACTTTATGGGGTCGGAAACGCTTCCTTCTGGGCGTTACACACAACCGTTATCCACACAAATCTAATATACCCCTATACTCTTTAAGTACCGGGTATAAAAAAAATCTTTAAAAAAAAACCAAACCTAGAAAAAAAACCATAGTTCTTAAAAAAATGAAATCTCCTAAGCTATCAGACAAAGTCATATTGGTCCACAGCTAGAAAAAAAGAAAAAAGAAAGTTCAATTTTGTCGAGTAGTGTAGGTAACGTGTAAGCTTGGAATGCAGCCGTAAATTTAGAAAATCGAAACTAAATATGAATGTAATATTTATATGAAATATTTTATAATTTTACTTAAGCTATGAACGAACAATTTTTTTAATTTTTAAAGACTTTTTCAGGAAATCAAATTTTACATGAATATTACACTTGCTTGCCCTGCTAAACGTTCTTTTAAAGCTCGCTCTTATCTTCGTTTATCTATGTTTCTTTGACGATTTCTATGTTTGCCGAGCGAAGCGAAGCTGCCCTCAGCGATCGGAGCAGTAATTCTGGCAATGACAAGCGCAAGCAAGCGACACTCGCCGTTTATACATCATAAAAGCAGTATTCGCAATTTTATTTCTGCGCCACGTTTTTATTCATTCGAAATAATTATTCGGCCGATCGGGGGTAAAAATCATTATCCCCGCAGTGCATTTAGCGGAATAAAATTATCTAAAAATGCAATGAATAGTTGTACAAGTGTGCAGTCACTAGGTCAAACAATTATGCCGCTCAAGTCAACATGTGTACATATGTACGCCCATTTTCCGCGAAAACTCCTAGTCCAAAAAAATAAGTCAATAAAAACACATTTCCTCGATATTTTATTTTCTAAATATATCTATGGAAACTCACGTCAATTTAATAAATTGACATATATTTATTAACTTTGATCCAAAAACCTATACAGATAATAAAAGTTCACGGTTTTTTTTTTTTATTTTTTCGTAATGATTTCCTTTACTATTTCATCCTTTATTCCTCAGTCTGGAGAGACATTTTGAACTTTATAAAACGCCTAAAATCTATACTACTACTCTACGCTACTACTATAGCTACTACTATAGCCTAAAATCTATAGCTACTTTAGAACTTCTTGAAAAATCCGTCTGAATTTCATCCTTCTAGCACTTGCAATCTGTACGATTGACCCGTTCGAAACCCGGAAAGAGTCCTTATTCACTGTCCAAACTGGGTCGAGGTCGAATGAACAGATTAATTAAAACAAATACATAGTATTTAATTTTTATCCCAACTAACGCTGGAATGCATATATATGTTTCAGATATTAAAATATCAAGAAGGATATATGTATGTACATATGTACACCCAGCGACAAAAAAAAAGCCGCACTGCGAAATTTCATGAATTTTTGACTTCTCTAACATGGGATATCCCGAAATGTTGTTCGATTCGTCTAATTTTTTTTTTGTGAGTCCCTGTGAATGTTTTTTTCTTTTTGCATGTGTTTCCTATCGTCTCAGTTTCTGGAAACATTTTTTGCAAAACATATTACTTAGGAGTCTTTAAGAAGTTTGCCTAAAGTAGAACAGATGACGGTGACTGAAAAGTAAAAAATTATTGCCTCGGCTGAACAAAATGTCTTTATTCGACAAATAGCGGATCGAACTAAGTTCAATGAAAGCTCAGTACGACGATTTTTGAAAAAATTTTGAGAATGGACAAGTCAAGAGGACGAAAGGATCGGGAAGAAAAAAGTGTACAAGTGCAAGGGAAAATCGGATTATTAGGAAAACGAACCGACATGATCGATTCAAAAATGCTGTAAAGATAGCTTTTGAAGTTCAGAAACGATTTGCGAAAGAAATTTTAGCTCGAACTATACAACGTCGTTTAAAGGAGATGAGATTAATGGCAAGGACACCTACCAAAAAGCCACTTCTTAATAGTCGAATGAAGAAATCATGTCTAAATTCAGCTACATAAAAAGCAAATTAGGGTGAATCTGAGTGGTCACGAATCATATTCTCGGATGAGTCCAAATTTAATCTCATTAGACCCGATGGTTCCCGCACAGTTCGCCGCAGAAAAAGGTAACGCTATTCCGAAAATGGCTGCATTGGCAGAGTGAAGCATTATCCTTATATTATTATATGGGGATGCATATCTAAATATAAAACAGAATCCCTAATAATTATTAAGGGTATGATGACTTCAAAAAAGTATGAAGTGGAGTTATTTGCAGTGGAGTTGTGTCCAGTATGGAATCATTTAGTGAGAGAGAGAATCTCATATTTCAGGACGATTCTGTACCTTGCCATCGAACGCGCTCTGTAAGAGATTCTCTAACGTTTTAGTATTTTTAAAAATGTAGTCAACTAGTTTCAACTATTTTTCACAGACCGGTTAACATTTTGAAGGCGGAATTGGGCATAAAGTCCCTAGATTGGCCAGGTAACAGCCCCGACCTCAATCCGATAGAGAACGTCTAGGCCCTTATGAATGCCAAAATAAGAAAGCGGAAGCCCAAAACTATGGTTGAGTTAGGGGAGGTTATAGAAAAGGTTTGGTTTGAGGAGATAACGGAGGAATTTTTGAGGACTTTATGCGATTCGATGCCCAATAGGGTTAAAGGTGTAATAAAAGCCAAGGGGGATACTACCAATTATTAATTAATATATAATTTAAAAACAAAAAATCAGAAATATGTTTGTTTATTATTAGACTATAGAAAATGAAATAAACTATTTGAAAATATTTAGTTTTTGCTGAAAAAATCGATTTTATAATTTTACTAAATTTTTTTTCCTGTGTTTGGTGAAAATACTGAATGACCGTTCAGAAAAGTGTGATTGAAAAAATATTTATTTTTAACTATATGAATGTGATATCAAAAAACGTAGTATGCACTTTTGTTAACAATTGATTTATTGAATCAAAAAAATGAAAACTTTTAGTATCGAATAACATTTGGGGAAACCCCACGCTAGAGAAGTCAAAAATGCATGAAATTTCGGAGTGCGGCTTTTTTTTTGTCGCTGGGTGTACATATGTACCAACTTATTGGCTTTTTAAAATAGGTAAATCGGAAAAATTCGATCTATGTATGTACATACATATGTATATCTAGACCATTTTTGGTTAGAATACTGTAGAATACACCATTAGAAAGGAAGATTTAAAATTCTCGGTCCTAATCTCAGTTTATTATACATTTTTATAGTTACTGTTTACATTAACTACGACCATATACAAATTAGGTGTAAATAAACACTTATTACATTATGGAAACGTGAGCTTGGTATCGTCAGGTAGAAATGGGGGCCCTGCCCTTCGTAGACTTTATCACCATGGTAAGCCGAATCGATCTAGCCAAGTCCATGTTTATGTTTTATGCATGTACCTATGCACACACTTCTGTTATTTCGATTGTAGGCCTACATGGTATACCATCGGCCGGATAAAGGCAATTTTACAGATAAAAAGCTGCCATAGAAGCGATCGGAAACAAGTACCTTTCTTGCGAGTGAAAACAATGCTTATGCACATATGTATTCCATTAAACACTCAGGCAATACATCAGGCAACCTTAAAAAAAAATTAAAAGGCTTTTTTTATATACATATATGTACATTCAAACACCCTAAATATTATTTCATCAAATCAAATAAAATGTAACGCGCAGCATAGCAACCGGAAAAATTAGAGCATAATCACTATCTATCTTTCTGAAAAATGTTAAGACTCAAAATCGGAAACAGCCGTTTATGACTATAGCAGTAACATCTGTGGAGGGACAATAAAACGGAAAGCAAAATAAACTATTTGACAGAGTATTCATAAAATAACTATCGATTTTTTAATAGAAAAACAGTAGTGTTTCAGATTCACAATCACACATTTTCTAATTCTAGTTATTTCAAACTTACCGGCGAATGACTTTTACTGTGATAAGGATTGCTCAGCGCAAACACTACCTTCGTTTCCAACGTCCAAAACTTCGGCCAATTTAATATTACTTGTGTTTTATAAACGCATAAATTGAAGAGTTCTTATTTTCTTTATAACGATTAGCAAAACGTGGATTTACTTAAATTTATAGCTTGCTTTAGGCCAAACATGGACAGAAAATTTTGATGGTAGCGCATCAAAAAAAAACAATTGTATATTTGACTCCACAAATTCCAAACGATTGTCTAAAATTAAGGGATGAGCTAAAAGCGATATATTTTATCTTAACATACAAAACATTATGGGAACTCCCGTAAAAGTTGAAAGTAGCCAAATGTTCCTTCTCGTTGTATTAAATCGACATAAACGAAAACGATATACATATTAGCGAGTGATTGAATTACATTTGATCTGACTAAGTTTATACCCTCTGTCTAACACCTGATGACAATAACAAAAACTGAGTATTTGAGCGCAAAAGATTTTTTATTTTTGTTTGGAAACATATGGATATGCAAGATTTAGCAATTGTTTTAACTGTGGTTCAACAGCAAAATATTTTCTTGCAACAACTAATCACTACCTGCTTTAAAAGAAGAAAAACCAGGATGGTTGTGGTCGTTTGTGAGTACCTATACTAAATGCAACCAAAGTTTTAAGTATAAGGTGTTATGTTGTGTAGAAGCGCTTCGGAACATTTTGGGAGAAAGATGTGCCTGACAACAATGAGCCGTTTTTTAAGGAAAGCATCAGAATAGAGAGCCCCTGCTTTAACATTCTAGTAAATCGGCTGGAAGTGCTCCGGAGAAGGATACAAACTGTAGAGCTGCCATTCCATTGCCAAATGTCATTGCACTGTATACCTTGGGCTCGTCCTCTGAATATAGGACAGTTGGTAGGCTTTTCGGAGTGGCACCAAACACCGATGGCAACATCCTTCACGAGTTTAGCAGAGCAGTCATCCACGAATTTTTGGATGAGTACATGTCGCCCGACTATCTTACTTCCGAAAAAATTGATTAGGGTGTGCACAGATTCAAAATAATTGGGTTTCCCCAGTGCCTGGGTGCAATTGGTAAGAAATCAATAACATATGTGTGTATATTTATGTATATAAATTGGTTGGAACAATTCCTTTTAAACTTAGATGGCTACTACATCGAAATTAAACCACCTGCAGCTTATGCAGACCATCACAATTATAATGCCTGGTATTCAACCCTATTTTTTGATTATAATTTATAGTATTTTTCTTATGTTTACCTTAGATACAGACTTACATCTGAAAACATCGTTTCTGCAGGAAGATGGAGCCATGGATCTATCGGAAGTCACGCCTTGAAAAACGCATTGAAGCTTCGAAGTTGCATCAGGAAAAATCCAAGGAAATTGAAGGAGTGCAGGTGCTTTTAATGCTAATCGGGGACTCGGCATTCCGATTTTCTGAAAAGCTAATGAAGCCATATCCATTGTCTACAGCCGCCTCTTTAGAACAGCTTACGTTCCATTACAACTTATCCACAGCTAGGCGAGTTGTAGAAAATGCGTTTGGTGATTTGAAAGCTAGATTTATGATAATCGGAAAAGGTCTTGACAGCCACCTATAAACCAATAGGTCAATAATTATGTGCTGTTGCATACTGCACAATATTTTAAATATTGACAGTAGCGCAATAAATGATAGTTGGGAGCTTTTACGAGCAGAGCAGAGAGAACAGCCCGATACCAGCAATAATTCTGCTGATTATAACCAGTCAGCAGAACAGATACGATGGGCTACAGCAAGGTATTGAGTAAATGGCAATATATAAGAAATAAAATGCACTTTAAAAACGTATTTATTAATTCTTTCTTTGTTTCAAGCAAGTCCAGAGATAATTCTGGAATTCGGATTGGTTTCTTACTTATTCATGTATACGTTTATCCCGCAGCTTAGCTCTCCGTTTTTTTTTTTCCTTTTGTGGTACTCCGTTTGCTCTTCCAATCGAGATTTTTCTACATCAGCAATCACCGACAAGCCATCAACCTTGGTTTTGTCGGGGGACCATTGCTGGAATGGTTTCCATCTCCGTGGTCCACTGCAGCCTGCCGCCGCTGTCTTTTCTCTTATTTCCTGCATTTTGTTAAAATATTAACAACCAAATTATTTGTTTAAAAATATATGTATAAACTTCCCACTAGAACCTTCTGCTCCTTTCATCATGTGTCAGCGGCCATGGGAATGAAAGGCTAGCATTAGGCTGGTGTCACTTACGCCACTTCATGGTGCACTTAATAGTGCCACTTAATAGTGCTATCATTGCATATCAAAATTCATGTCATATCAGTCAGTAAGTACCTTCATATATGTATGACCTTGGCTACCTGTTATGTATGTGTGAGTACACGGACAATTAGCAACGTTCGTTCTGTTATTCGTGCACAGATCTCAAGCCAGTCACGTCGTTTTGACGGAGCACCATATTTGTTTCACATCATAAATGTTTCATATTTGTTTCACATCATTATATATAAAAGCTTCCTGGTACGAGTAATAACACACTGTAATATTACCTAAAACTTCTCTTTACGGTTGCATTTTAAATTCTATGTCTAAAAATGAAAAATTCCTCCCATTCCCATGTATTCATAATATTTTTACGATTATCAAGGTGACACTCAACTACCAAGACCTGTAGCCTGTGATAACGGAGAAACTGCGTCGATGTTATGGCTTAAACCAGTGGTCGGCAGCGTCCTATGCACTGTGCATAGAGAAAGACCACGGGGCAGCGCAGTCGGCACACGCACAGTGTAAAAACTAAGTGTAGCGTCGGCCCTATGAACACGCGGCTTCGTTAATCTTCTCGGCTGGCGCAGAGGCAGCGACAATGAATCGTGTGGCTTCGGCCCTATGCTCAAAAGGCTTAATTATACTGTTCGGCAGCGCCGCACAGAGAAAATATATCGTGTTGCTTCGTGTCGGTTGTCTGCGCAGACGCACTAGCACCAAACACAAACGCACAAAGAAGATGAATCGTGTTGCTTCGGCCCTATGCTCAAAAGGCTTAATTATACTGTTCGGCAGCGCCGCACAGATAAAATATACCGTGTTGCTTCGTGTCGGTTGTCTGCGCAGACGCACTAGCACCAAACACAAACGCACTAAGAAAATGAATCGTGTTGCTTCGTGTCGGTTGTCTGCGCAGACGCCCTAGCTAAGAACACTAAGAACATGTGAGTGGCTGCGTGCCGACCCCTGGTTTAAAGCCCTGGTCTTGCACAATGACTCCTTTACCAATGTCGACGAATGTCCTTTCTTAAGCGGCCTTTATTCCTACAGTCCCGCGGGAAGATTTTGGATTTGTTCTGAAGGAAACAGATACATTTTTTTTAGCAAAAGTCGATTGTAGAAAGTTGTCTTCGTGAATTGGGTAAAAGGATATAATAATATTTAAACCATCTTCAATTATATCAATATAGGCTTTTTTGTGCCACTGCAGGAGTACCATTAATTTAATGCATATATACACATGTATGTATGCAATTGACGATTCTTATTTATTTCTGCCCTCAATTGGAATGATTAATATATTGCAGCCCTCATATTAATACTAATATTGTATTTTCGAAAGTATTTTTATTGCGGTTTAGTGTATTTCTGTAAGACATTTGAAAAAGAAATCTTTAAATATCATTGCCATCACGAGAGTAGCTTGTAATTGGGAATTTTTTTTAAATATGGAAAATTCAGGATATAATCGCTACGAACTATTGTCTGCGTGTGACGAGGACGTCGCAGCAGCTATCTCAATAAAAATGAATGCCGTCCTTAGCAATAAGAAACAGATAGGCTCAAAAAAACCAGATACAATTAAGCCGGAAAAGGAAAATAAGCCAATGACTGAAAAAAATAATACTCTTCGTAAAAGAGAAAAAATCATGAAAGGAATCGTACGAATTGTTCCAGCAAATGAAAATAAAGGAATAATTGTTTCTAAAAACATTGCGCACATTCGCTCGAATGAAAGTAATCACACTGGTGGAGTAGATTGTCGCAACGATGCTTCCCAACGTCAATTCAAGGATCGTGACTATAGAGGACAACGTTTCCGTACTGGAGAAAAATATGGAAAACGTGAATTTGATCGTCAGTCAGGATCCGATAAAACCGGTAAATATAAAACTCATTGAAATTTTCGTAGTTAATCAATTTAGTTTTTTTTTGCATAAAATCTAAAATATTTTTTTGGGAAATTTATTATTTATTAACTTTAAGAAAACTAATTTAAAATTTTCTTAATCGCCAATTTTGGGTAACACCATTAAATACGTTTTATCCTAATGTGTGATTGCTTCCAGTTTCTTAAACGCTTGGTACTAGGTCGAACCAATATTCTAATAGTATAATAATTATTTTTATGCTATAATTTTCTGATCAATATCCCTTCTGTATTACTAATATAGTACTAAAAGAACAAAAAGTTATTGAAATTTTTTTTTAATTTTTTAAATATTTTTAACAAAGACTGGACATACATATGTAGTACCAAAGACTCATGTGTTCATTTTTCAGTTTTTTTTATTGAAAAACTCAGAAACAATAATTAAATGTAATATTTCAATTAAAAACCTTTTCCTGATTTTTTAAATAGAAATTATAACTAAAAATTATGTTTTATTTGTATTTTAAAAGTAATATATAAGAGTTATACAATAGTAATAAATAACCGTAACTTTCATATTCGGCTATTTCATTTTGTAAATGAATAACTTCCGAACGAATAGAGTAATCTTCATGATATTTTTGGAAGTCACTATTCTCTATTTTTGACCATATAACAAAAAAGGAGAAATATTACAATTTTGATTTGATTTTATTAAATATTATTAAATACATTTTTTTTTCTTGAAAGTCGATTTATATTTCATACATATTAGTCCAAATCCAAAATCTGCGCATGCGCTTCTTATCTGTTTTTTTTACACTCATGAGGGCTGCTTAATCTATCGCCTAAACAAATTTGTTACTAAAGAGAGAACGAAAAAAATAAACGTGGGGGAATGTTGTGAGCCGCGGCTCTACTTTATACCCGGCAATCATTCAGTATATATAAAAGCTTTCGATTTATAAAATGTATTATTATTATTTGTATTTATTAGATGCTGTTCATTCTGTTTTCATTCTTGTTTACATATAATTTTTACATCATCCTCTGTATGTCTACATTTACATGTATAACTACACATACGAGACGTGGAAGTGTGTGCGAGGGAATGAGAAAACGCTTGGCAGGCGTTGCGTAAAGACTGCAATTTCATTGCTTCCATTTGTCTATAATATTGATCCGACCTGATCCAGATTCGGCAATCTGCGTTTTTGGTTTTCTTGTATCTTAAAAAGTAGGGATTCCACAGATGTTCGTCCTTTGTGGGGGCGGAAGGGGGTGTGTCAAAATGTTTTTTTTTTTAAGTATACTTGTATTGAAGTGATATCACAAGAGCTTGGATAGAAAGTTTTCTTGCTCTAACTCTTATAGCCTCTGCGATCTTGGCGCTCATGAAGACGGACGGACAGACAGACATGGCTATATCGACTCGGTTATTGATGCTGATCAAGAATATATATATATACTTTAAACGCTTCCTTCTGGGCGTACACACATTAACTATCACCACAAATCTAAAATACCCCTATACTCTCCGAGTACCGTGTATTACAAAACCAAAAAGCATAAGCTTAGTAATGGGATGTGATGGGCGGGGAAAATCTCTTATTATACCCGGTACTCGAAGAGCATAGGGGTATATTAGATTTATGGGGATAATGGTTGTGTGTAACGCCCAGAAGGAGGCGTTTCCGACCCCATAAAGTATATATATTCTTGATCAGCATCAATAGCCGAGTCGATATAGCCATGTCTGTCTGTCCGTCCGTCCGTCCGTCTGCCCGTCTTCATTTGCGCCTATATCTCATAGACTATTAAAGCTAGAGCAACCAAGTTTTGTATCCAGTCTCCTGTGTGATCACACTACTCCAAATATATTTCAAAATTTCGCCCCGCCCCCTTCCGCCCCCCCAAACGACGAAAGTCTGTGGCATACACAATTTTGAAGATACAAGAAAACTAAAAACGCAGAATCATAGAGAATGACCATTTCTATCAGAGTGTTGAATCTGGATCAGATCGAATCATTATTATAGCTACAATGAAGAAAGCCATTTCGAAATTCATCATTCCCTCTCGCTCTCTCTCACACGCGGCTCCATCTGCTTTGCTTATTCGTATAAATGAGCGCCTAGTTCTCAGAGACTATAAGAGCTAGAGCAACCAAACTTTCTATCCAAGCTCCTGTGATACCGAACCAGCACGAGTTTGTTTTAAAATTTTGCCACGCCCCCTTCCGACCCCACAAAAGACGAAAATCTCTGGAATCCACAAGGATCAGACTTTCGTCCTTTGTGTGGGCGGAAAGGGGCGGAGCGAAATTTTGAATTGCATTTGGAGTAGTGTGATCACAAAGGAGACTGGATACAAAATTTTGTTGCTCTAGCTTTAATAGTCTCTGAGATATAGGCGCTAATGAAGACGGACAGACGGACAGACAGACATGGCTATATCGACTCGGCTATTGATGCTGATCAAGAATATATATACTTTATGGGGTCGGAAACGCTTCCTTCTGGGCGTTACACACAACCGTTATTCCCACAAATCTAATATATCCCTATACTCTTCGAGTACCGGGTATAATAATGACAGAAAGACTGGATTTATCATTCTCACATTTGACTCGAGCACCCTCCTACCGCATATTATGATAGGTAACGAAAAAACAAGCATTCGCCAATACATACCAACACCGTTACGTTGCAATAATTGCCTCCAATATTGGCACACATATAAAGTATGCAAGAGTGTTAAAAGTTGCATCAAATGCGGTTATCCCTATCATACGAATGAAGTAAAGAGTGAAACCTGCTCAAACAAAGTGGGATGTGTAAATTGTAAATTTAACTTAACATAGAACTCGCACAATTTTACCGACAAAAGCTGCCCAATACATAAAAAACAACAAGAAATAGTTGCAATTAAAATCACCAAACAAGTAGACAACAAAACAGCTTACGATATCTACTAGAAAAACAATATCATTAACTTCCATACTTACGCCGAAACTACCAAGATGCATTTGCTATCTGCAACAGCCAAGGAACGAAGACCAACGAAGACCTCTACTCCAGACTCAACGGAATATCCACATCCCAGCACATCATTAACTGCTATGCTAAGTAATAAACTCACTGCTCTAAAAGCTAAAGTCTAGGTGCTACCACGCAGAACACCTCGAAGAACAGTGCAGAAAATTAAAGCTCTTGACAAAAAAAACTCGATAACTCAAATTCATTAGACGAAAATAGCTTCGATATAATAGAATATCAACAGAATTAACTAACTAATTTTATATATATACATATAGTTACATATAGTTAATTACATATACATATAGTTAATTAGTTAGTTAATTATAGATATATATATATATATATATATATGTATATATACTGTAGTACCATATACTGTAGTAATATTAATTTACAAATTAACAGTAAACTCTTAAATTTAATCTGAATCATGCCTCTTTAAATCATCCAATGGGAATATACGTATATGTCAATAACTACAGTGAACGCCTTATCATAATTAAAAGACATTCCCCCCAAATCATAGCACTGCAGGAAACTCATATTCACCAACCCAACCAATTCCAGTACCTGTCAACTACTTAATAATCCTTTCCCTTTATCAAAAATCCCAAACACATAAGCACCCCGGAAACCATTTCAAAATATAGAAAATTAGAAAAATTTCGAAAAATGAATGCCATGTATTGCTCGTAAAATTGCATTTTGCTTCGGAAGTAAATAAAGAGGCAGCAACATCAACAAAATTATCCTTCAATGCGCACAAAGATCTTGTTTAGACCTTAAAAGAAAAGTCTAGACACTTGTGAGAAGAGTTGTAAATTCATACTGATTCTATTTTAGAAACGTCTGGCCTTATGTATAATTTTACAATGAGGGATGGGGACAATTTTGTACTCTATTCTTATCGCTAGAAATTTTAACTTTTCATTATCATCATAGTATCTAATGTACAAATTTTCTTATAAAAATAAAAATAAATAATATAATCTAAATTATCTTAACTTATAAATATTTAAGCGTTTCTAAGTAGCTAAAGGCCTCAGTAGTCAAAGCTGTCAGTCCTACTAGTTTTCAAGTTTACTTAATAACTCGGTAAATAATAAATAAAATTTCATACATTACATTCATACATTCATATATTTCATACATTTTAAAGAATTGACAAGTAATCTCAAAATAACATACTAGTACTTCTCTGGCCTGAATAACCGGCATTTTCCTTGACGGCATGTAAACCAGAGTTTTAAGGGTTTCTTTAGCCGAAGTATTATACCCCACGATTTCTAAAGCTGAAATCTGTTCAGGCTTGTGTTCTGCAACTTTAAGCTTCATTGCATGCTATAAGTGTTTCTATAAGTGTTTCTGGCCAAGGTGGCTGTTGAGCTACTGAGTACTTCAGCAACGTATTTTTGCGAAATTTAATTAAGACACAAATTGTTTTGAGTTCAATGTATATATGTATATTCGCGTATGTTAGATTTGTTTTTTTTTTTATGTTTTTTATTTTTTGTTTTAGGACGTTGATATGCAATGACTGCACCATCAAGTGGCCCAAGCGACACCAGCCGATGGCTGTTACGCGCGGATCCCAGGCAAGAAAGCAGCCCACCTCCCGCCAACCGACCGAGGGGGGCTGCCGCTTAACGCGCGACTCGTTAACCGAACCGATCGCGGACATGCATGAAAGATAGGTGTTAGACTAGTGTTCGAGAAAAAGTAGAACTAATCTAACTAAAGAAACGAAGTAATTACTAATTACGGGAAAGATATAAGAGTATCAGTAATTTAAGACTAGGAAGGGAGTTAGTGGTAGATATAATATGATAGAGGGAATTATAATCCGAGTACCCTAAATGGTTCATGCAAGGTGTAATTCGATCTACAAAGCGGAAGAAACAAAGGTGTGCTTCTAATAGGAATCGTGAAGTTTATGCGGCTCAACAGGCCAGGGCTATCTACATCACCCTTGATCAAGTTGTGCACAAAAATCACGACATGCATTTTCCTACGATTAGCTAAGGTTGGAAGGTTTATTAAAAGCAATCTATTAGAGTAAGACAGCCGTCTCAAACTTGAGTCCCAGTTAAGGCCGCGAAAAGCAAACAGTAAAAAGTTTTTCTGAACTGATTCCATACGGTCCCGATGTACGTTGTACTGAGGGTACCATACACAAGCGCCGTATTCTAAAATCGGACGAACCAGAGAGGGAGGTGTACAGAGTCTTTGTTATATAGGGGTCGTCAAATTCCTTTGACCACCTCTTTATAAACCCAAGCACGCCCATGGCCTTATTCACCATGGTAGAAATGTGTTCTGAAAACTTTTACTTGGGATCTAATAGAACACCAAGATCATCAACCCAAGTAATTCTCTCAAGAGAACCACCACAAAGGATGTAAGGAACCAGAAAGGCGCTGGAGCGATGAAAAGTCATTACTTTACATTTTGAAGCATAAAGGTTCAATAAATTTGCACAACACCAAGACTGAAATCTATCGAGATCGGATTGCAACCTGGATTGAAAAGGATATCCTTATACTGGAAACAGAGCTTAACATCATCCGCATACATAAGTACTCGAGAGTATGTTAACACAGAAGGCAGGTCATTTATAAAGAGTGTAAAGAGCAAGGGGCCTAGATGGCTGCCCTGTGGTACACCCGAAGTCACCATAACTGGTGAGGACAGGGAGTTTTTGAAAAGGACTCTTTGAGACCTAGAACAAAGGTAGCTAGAGATCCATCTTAGGAGATTGGGCGGGAACCTTAGACGGTCGAGCTTTTGTGCCAGGAGGGAGTGGTTTACAGTGTCGAACGCTTTACTAAAATCGGTGTAAACAACATCCGTCTGTAAATGCCTTTAATTAGTTAATCCTTGAAAGCCTTTAATTACACTAGTCGACACGACTTTTCCGCTGTCGCCAAAAATGACTTTTTCTGATAGATTTGGATGTTTACAAATTTTTAAAGAATGGTTTTTTAGAATTTTTAAAAAATTTGGTATTTTTTTGTCATAGGTAGTGCTTTTATTTTTCACATAACGTAATTTCGTTATATTTTTCGTTATTTTCCCCCGAAATTTTGACTTTGAAAGCTCAGGAAAAGTCGAAAAAAAATATTTGAATGCCTTGATTTTTGGTTTTAGATAGACACTTTAATTAGTCGTCATTTAAGGTATCGTTTATAAGAATATAAAATAAACGGGTTAGTTACAACCGTTTGACCAAAACTTCATATGCCGTTTGGCTCTATTCCAAATGCGATTTTACCGTTAAAAACTGTTACAAATACAGATTGACCGAGCTATTACATAATGAGAGATAAAGTCTTGATTTTAAGTTTTTTAGACTGGATAGCTCCTTGGTAAATCAAGGGGGTTTTCTTGATCCAATAGGACAGGAAAGTAGGACACAAGAGTCAAAAAGTGAGTCCAGTGCATCATAGAAAATGTTTGTGCCTAACATAACATCACTGCACAAATACCAATCAAAATCCCTAATGAGGTTATTAAGCTTCGTAAACTCGGCTTTACGGAAGCAGCGGACACATTGGGGTAGTCTACCCGACCGATCCAATACAGTTCGTCCTAGGTCGAGAGACATTTCGAAAGTAGGATAGTAAGCATCTTCAGGTATAATGAGCGGGGGGACTCGAGTTAACAACGCTAAGGTCGCATCCGTTTAAGCACAGATCAAGACATCGACCCAAGGAATTTTTAACATGTTAGCTTGAGACAGAGACAGGTCAATCAAGCCTTCAACAAAGTCATGACGTGCCATGGTACTTAATGTACTTAGCGAGATATGCAACAATAGACACGAAACGAAAATTAACGTTACGAGCAAACGCTAGCGAAGACGATCAATTCTAAAGTAAGTTCTGCTCTGCTGATAAGCATCCCTCATAGCTCTTGTCGGACGATGAATTTAGGGAAAGGGCGATGTAGCGATGGAGAGCGTAGGGCAGCAGCAGCAACGATGCATTGAGAGTAATGTAAAGAGAGTAAGCTATGCCTATCTCTGTGCTGCCATGGGC
Source organism: Drosophila affinis (assembly GCA_037356375.1). Taxonomy (NCBI): domain Eukaryota; kingdom Metazoa; phylum Arthropoda; class Insecta; order Diptera; family Drosophilidae; genus Drosophila; species Drosophila affinis. The sequence continues at coordinate 24,867,859 of JAZHFB010000003.1, forward strand.
AGGCGCTTAGCCGCACAGTGGACTAAAAGATTTTATTAAGCTGTAATAAAACAAAGCCTTTTATATTTATGATTTTTTTGCAAAAAACAAAAAAAGAATTAGCTGAATTCGCTGTGTAGATAGGCGGAAAATCGTCCTAAAACAGTGCAACCGGCATAGCATAAATTTCGCTCAATGGCTGGAACCAAATAACCAAAAACCTAACGGTATATAACGAAAAAATTCGGTATACTGATGGAACTTAGCCGTTTATCCATCGATTCTTACAAACAACGCCTAATTAATGTGCCTATCTAAAATAAAAATTTCACTTTTCCTGAATTTGTATGTTAAAATTTCTTTAGAATTGCATTTCCGCAAAAAATTACCAAACTTTAATTTGAAAGCTTAATATTATTCGGGCGGTAAGCTAAAGCTACAAAGTGTTTGAATCCGATTTAAAGTTTTTTTTAACTTTTCAGAACTGCAAAGTTCAATACAACAAGATGAACGATATTTTTTGTGGTAAAGATAAGCACTACATCTGAAAAAATTATGAAAAAAATACCAGATTTTAAAAAGTTCTTAAAAAAATTCTAAACCATAAAAAAACATATTTCCATTCATAATTTTAAAGTCCCAAATATAACAGAAAAGTCAGTTTGGGCCACAGCGGAAATGTTTTGTTAACTAGTAAGAATATATTTACTTTATGGGGTCGGAAACGCTTCCTTCTGGTTGTTACACACATTCACTGTATCTAGATGTATGCCCCTATACTGCTTTTGAGTATCGTCTACAAAAACTGAATGTTGCGTCCACCAGCGAATTAATTTGTGTTAAGGCTGGCAGGGACGACAAAACACTCGATTCATACTTGAGTATTTTGCACGCCACCCGAAATATGTAGGTACATACATTATTATTACTTTTGCCGAAAATTGTTTCTTTTCCATCTCTGGTGAGTGGTGAGTCATTCTCGCAGCTTCTTTGAAAGATATATGTATACATTTATTCAATTATTGCATAAGAGTTTATAAATGAAACTTGAATCGACAAAAAATACATTTTTTATATTTTTTTAGGTATAAAGTCAGTGGATAAGCGCGATGGTGCTGGTGCTCATAATTGGGGCTCTCCAAAACAAGACATTGAAGATATTAAAACGGGCGACTTGCCACTGCTTGAAGACAAAGAAGACTCGGCCACTGAACAATTGGCCGACCCTGTGAACACCCTGGAGGAGGATGAGTCAAAGCAAATGACTCTTGATGAATGGAAAGCTTTAAGAGACAAACGTGTCAAGCCTAACTTTAATTTGAGAAAAGCTGGGGAAGGCGCTGATAACTCTGAATGGAAAAAGATGACAATTTTAAGCAAGAAAAAGGAAGTAAACAGTGACGATAATTTTGAATACGACCCATCGATGTATCCCCAGCGTGTGGGCCGTCTACAGCACGTTGTCGATATACAATATAATTTTAATGATGCACGCAAGGTGGGTCTTCGTAAGGAATTCCGTGGTCCACAACGCGGAGCCTCTCGACCTGTATCCGCTTCTGGTTACGGCTTTGAGCGATTTGGAACAAATAAAGTTGGAGAAAAACGTCGTTCTGATCAAAAATCATTAAAAGTTGACGATGAAATTCAATTTCCTAATCTGTCTTAAAATAAATTCCGAGAAGTACATTTTCAACAATAACCCAAAAACAACAATAGTGCATCTATGGTTAATGAATAACCTTTAGAATTGCAGACGATATCTTTGAAATTTTACATCAGACATTCAGACACAATTATTCGAATTCCTTAGTTTAGATATATATATTTGTAAAATTTCAATTTTTTTGTTCATTTAAATCAACTATTGAGAATAGTTAAATATTTTTTTGAAATAAATTGAGTTGATTTATATAGAAAACGAACACTTGTCAATTTTTTATTAATATGTATTTACAATTACAATTTATTTTATTTTGATTTAATTTTTTTGAATACCGACTGAATCACACTAAATCATTTTTAAGAAAAAGATATAGCATCACTAAAAATTAAATATTCATTTATCTATTTTTCGTTCGTTTGACTGACAATTTTCGTAATCTGCCGATTTATGAGAACTATTTCTTAATGGCAGTAGTGTGAAAAAAGTGACTTGTGATATGTATCGGAAATATTTAGGAAAGCTGAGGCATAAAGACGGATAGCAAAGCGGGGAAGTAAAAAATGGTGCATGTCATAACGTCCAGTGTCATAACGCCCGTGACACTTTTGAAAGTGATATAGCGCCCGCTGGGTTTTAAGTCACTTTTGTAGGCCTTATGACACTATAACGTCCAAATAAATAAATAAATAAGTTAAATAAATTTCACTTATTTATCCGCCTTGAATTCTAATCTCTTATAAATATAACTTGAAGAAATAAACTGATGTTTCTGGGCTGACAATTAAAATTGTGTAAGATGGCAGGGTAAATGATAAGGAATGCCTAAAGGCGCCGATGCGTCCTAACCCAAATAAATTTGACTATAGCAAAAATAACGGGAACTAGATTTTAATGTACTCTTAATTTTAAACAATTGTTGCTGGGGTGTTAAAAATAACAGGTTCGAATTTTTTCGGAAGGCAGCAACAATTTTATATTCGTAATTGACGATATCTTCCATTTCGCGTGCACTTTGTTCAAAAAACTGTGATAAACTAGCATAGGAGATCATCTTGCCAAAAAATTGGTAATGCTTTAGAGAGATAACACAATGAATGGTGTTTTTCTTATCGCTAATCTTATTGATTCTTGATGTGCTTTACAGATTCTTAGAAGTTGAGGGCGCTATGTCACATTTAGAAGTGTCATAACGCCAACGGGCATTATGACACTTTGACTGTGGGCGCTATGAGACTTTCAAAGGTGTCATAACGCCCGTGGGCGCTGACACTTTTTTTGGTGTCACAGTGTCACAAATCTACAGTGTTGCCGTCTTAGTAAACTCACAGCAATGAAACCACTTTGTGAAGCTTTACACTTTGATATAATTTTAAATGTTTAACTATTAAATTAATAACAATAATCAACCAAAAATTAATCTTTTTATTTCGGCTAATGCCCAAAATGACTTTTTCTGATAGATTTGGAGATTAACGATTTTTTAAAGAATTATGGTTTTTTTCAAGGTTAATTTTTTTTTAAAGAATTTTTTAAAAATGTGATATATTTTTTCATAGGTAGTGCTTCTATTTTTCACATAACTTATGTTTCCTACAACTGGTTGTATTGAACTTTGCAGTTTTGAAAAGCTGACAAATGCAGCTATAAATCCGACACAGACACTTTGTAGCTGCAACTTAACGTCTGGAAGAAATTAAGCTTTCAAATTTCATAATATATTTTAGTATTTTTTAAGTTAAGTTTTTAAAATACAACCGTTAGACCAAACTTTCATATCTAGAACACGCTCATTTGAAAGCATGAATTGAATGAGCGATTGGACTTCAGTTACATTTTTGAATCTGGATATTCAATATTTGGACCGTACTCGAATGGGATACGAAAGAACAAGGCGGATTTACATAGTCTCGATGTACTTTTTGGCGGACATTTTCTCTGAGGGTGTCAATTGCAAACCGGTGCGTCTAACTCTGTTCCAATTGTCTTTGTTGATTTCGTTCTTCTCATCTTGTTACTGAAACTAGCACATTTGCGACATGCTCACACGCACATTTTCGTATCGTATCGTATGTATTCGTTAGTCTATTTTTCTGCTTTACTCTCACATGTTTGTTCCTTTCTTCGTTCTAATGTGCAAATGGGACCCATTGCGTATTGGTTGCATTGTTTATTGTAACACATAGAAATTGACAAAATTTCTGCGCATAAAACGCATAAAACGATCCGTATTTATCAAACATATCTTTAAGAACGTCTGTAAATGCACGCAAACTGCCAAAAGAAGTTATTTAACTTTTAAAGTTGCCAAAATTTGATGTTGCAGACCTGGTAAAGTTTGAGAAAAAAAAAATAATTTTATTGTCATCTTGAAGTAGAAAATATATTTTAAGCAAAAATTAATGTAAATAATGTTATAAGCATAGCTCGCAAATAACTGTTAACCGATTCGTGCGGTCGCAAAATAAGAGTTCTTCACTGAGACTTTGAGCAAAAAGTCTGATTGTACGGTTCGTACAAAAATTGTGCTCGGGCTCAGCCGACGAGAAGATTTTTCCGGTCACCTTTGCTCTGCTCTGCCAGGACTGTTTGCCCTCGAACGACGATCAAAAAGTCTTGCGAATGTATGTGTTTATGTGAACTCTCGAAGGTTGACGCGTAATTTGCTTTGTGAAATTCGATGGTACAGTGATCGTAGGTCGAGATTTTTGACAAAATGTATGTATAGTCGCTTACCACTAAACGAAGACATATTAAATTTTTTTAGAAACGTAAAGCTGAAATCGCCACACTTGAGTACGCTGGCACTGGTAGTTTTAGCCACACAAAACCTAAACTCGATATTTATTTATTAGTCTTTGAGCTTAATTAAAAATAAATTATTTATAAAGAAACTATTAATTTTTTATCAAAAAATTTGTTTGAAATATAAAAATTCATGTTTAAAATCATTGTTTGATTCTCTTTGTAGTGATCTGACGTATTTTTATTTTGCGCTCCGCTTACTTTCAATCTATTTTGCCTAAACAGCCGTTGTTTTATGAAAATAACCCCTAAAAAATTCAGAAATTATCAACATACTATATTATCTATTTTTGATCGCGGGTGCATGCCTGTTTTACTGTGAAAAACATAATTAAAATTATTGTTTTTTGCGTCACCTAACAGTGTGTTTTTCTTATTGCTTTTCGTAAGTACACACAGTATCATATTCAGCCGCTCTCACCTATTAGTTTCGCTGATTTATCACTCTCTGCCTATCACCCACACATAAATAACTGTTCTTCCTCTCTCGCTCTTGATATTTTCTGTGCAGTAGCGCTCTCTCTCTTTCAATTGTAGCTGCTGTCACCGCTCTCATTTTTACTTGCTCTTCATTTGGCGTTTATCTGGCACACTGGTCAGACCACCCTTTTTTTTTTGAAGGAAAAAACAAAAATAATTTTTACATTGTAAAATGGAATTCTCTGTGGTCTGTGTGTTAAAAAAACCTGCAAGAAGCAGATCACTCATGACCAGCCGAGTATCCCCTGCTGGCTCTGCGATAGCGTAGTGCACGCTAAATGCGCCGGGTTTTCCGGTCTCGTGGGTGATGCCATCTCCAAAAAGAATGGCCTGCATTACAGCTGTGAGGCATGCCGTCCGGTTGAGAAGGAAATGGCAACGTTTATGAGGCAGACCCAGAAGAGCTTTAAGAGCAACACGATCGTCTCCTATGCATGGAGTCTCAGTTTAGTGGTTTCAAACTACTGATTGAGTCTCCTAGGCGCAAAAAGGTCACTCCTCGGGATCTGCATGTGCCAACTGCCCCTCGGCCGGCCGATGCTGACAAGCTGATTCCGACCACTCCAATAGTGCAGCAGTTGATTTCGTTCGCTACTCCGAAGACAACGACTGCTGCTGGCGATAGCCAAATTTATCGCGTCGGAGGGCATTCAGCCACAATCGTCTGTAGCGTCCGTGTCCGTAATATCCGCATTACGCAATACGTCCCCTTAATTCCGACCCCACCAGTGTATATACGTCCCGGACCACCGGGTATTGCCATCACAGGTGATAGGCCTATGGTGCCAAGATTTTTGGGGATCCCACCAAAGAGACAAGTTTGTGTCTCACGGCTTGCCCCTGACTCCACAAGTAAAGATGTGACGGCTTATATTCAAAGCCAAGTAAAAGCCGTTGATTTTAAGGTGGAAAAGTTTAACTTCTCTAATGCCAGGGGAATAGCTTCTTTTAAATAAGTGTCTCCCAAACTCACTTTAACGCCATCTGTTCGGCCAAATTTTGGCCGGAGCATTTGGTAGTAAAGGAGTTTAAGGCATAGAAGAAGACGGCTAGGCTAGACTAGATTAGCCGTCCTCATCTTGCCGCTCTACCTCTACCATTCCAAAAAACTATTAAAACTTTCTCAGCATACTTTTCCAGGATAGTGTCGCATTTGCATCCCACATTATTGTGTTTACCGAGACCTGCTTAAAGCCGGACATTCTTAGTTCCGAAATTTTGGCAGGTAGATAAAAAACTTTTAGAAAGGATCGTTCGTCTCGACGTGCAGGAGGCGTTCAAATGCTGTGGACTAAAACTTCACGTCGGAACTTTTCACAGTCCAGATTCAGCAGAAACTGGAATTCCTGTGTGTAAAACTAATTCTTCCCGCTTTCTCAGTTTTCATAACTTGTTCGTAAATTCCACCTTCTTCGGATATCGCAATTTACGAGCAGCATTTGTCCGCCTTAACCGCTATTTCTTGCTCGTTATCAGACAAAGAACATATGATAGTTCTTGGTGACTTCAACTTGCCTGGAATTGTTTGGTCTTCGGCAAATGAGTCTAATAGCCTGGTACCCATGTCACGACATGACTTTGTTGACGCCTTGATTGACCTGTCTCTGTCTCAAGTTAACCATGTTAAAAATTCCTTGGGTCGATTTCTTGATCTGTGCTTTGTAACGGATGCGATCTTAGCGTTGTTAACTCGAGTCCCCCCGCTCACTATACCTGAAGATGCTTACCATCCTACTTTCGAAGTGCCTCTCGACCTAGGACGAACTGTATTGGATCGGTCGGGTAGACTACCCCAATGTGTCTGCTGCTTCCGTAAAGCCGAGTTTACGAAGCTTAATAACCTCATTAGGGATTTTGATTGGTATTTGTGCAGTGATGTTACGTTAGACACAAACATTTTCTATGATGCACTGGACTCACTTTTTGACTTTTGTGTTCCACTTCCCTGTCCTATTAGATCAAGAAAACCCTCTTGGTTTACTAAGGAGCTATCCAGTCTAAAAGACTTAAAATCAAGACTATACAAAATTTCAAGTTGGCTCTCCTTCTGCTCTGTCTCATTCTGTAATAGCTCGGTCACTTTTCAGTTCTTAACGCTCAATGCTATCAGAATTACCTATCTCGATGCAGGATACGTTTTTCTAAGGACCCCAAACAGTTCTACAGCTTCGTAAACAGTAAGCGTAGAACGTCCGCACACCCATCCTCGCTATCCTTCCTTAATACGTCAGCAGATAATGATCAGGCAATTGCCGATCTTTTTGCACGTTTTTTCCAAACTACCTATTCGCAGGACGTTTACTCTGGTCAGCCGTATCCATACGGTTTACCGAGGTCGAAAAGGCATTTTCAGTCCTTTGCTAAATGAAAGCTCGTTGCTTCATGATCTACGAACAGTAAATCCGGTGTTTTCACCGGATCCGGACGGACTTCCCGGCTGTGTACTCAGGTACTGTGCCGAATCTCTGAGTGGGCCATTGCTTAAACTATTCAACCTGTCCATAAATTCTTCATGTTTTCCCCCGATATGGAAGGAGTCCTCTATAATTCCTCTCCATAAGAAAGGTAGCAAGTCTGACGCAATAAACTATAAATTTAGTCTAAGTTATTCGCTATTCCTAAAATGTTAGAGAAAATTTTAACTCCGCACCTGCAGCACCTATGCAGATCACTTATATCTCCAGCTCAACATGGATTTATAAGGCGGAGATCAACTACTACTAACTTATTAGAGTTTACCTTCTTTATAACACTACTCGACAAAATTCAACTCTTTTTTCCGCTGTGGCCAAAAATTACTTTTTCTGATAGATTTGGAGATTTAAGTTTTTTTAAAGAATTATGTTTTTTTTTCATGGAGTAGTTTTTTTTTAAAGAATTTTTAAAAATGTATTTTTTGTCATAGGTTTTTTTTCTATTTTTCACATAACTTAAATTTCCTACAACTGGTTGTTTTGAACTTTGCAGTTTTGAAAAGCTGACAAGTGCAGTTATAAATCTGACACTCAGACACTTTGTAGCTGCAACTTAACGTCTGGAAGATATTAAGCTTCCAAATTGAAATTTCATAATTTTGTTCGGTATTTTTTTCCGAAAATATTTGAATGCCTTGATTTTTGGTTTTAGATAGACACTTTAATTAGGCGTCGTTTAAGGCATCGTTTATAAGAATGCCTTGAATGCCTTGATTTTCGGGTTTGGATTTGGTTTTGGTTTTGCCTTAGCTAATCGTTGGAAAATGCTTGGTGTGATGTTTGTGCTGAACTTGATAACGGGTGATGTAGATTGCCCTGACTTGTTGAGTCACGTAAACTTCACGATTTCTATTAGAAGCACTAGACATTAAACACCGTTGTTTCTTCCGCTTTGTAGATCGAATTATTCCTTGCATGAACCGTTTAGAGTCCTATGCTCGGATTATAATTCCCTCTACCATATTATATCTACCACTAACTACCTTCCTAGTCTTAAATTACTGATACTCTTATATCTTTCCCGTAATTAGTAATTACTTCGTTTCTTTAGTTAGATTAGTTCTACTACATCAACGTTCTACTAGACATGGCTATATCGACTTGGCTATTGATACTGATCACGAATATATATACTTTATGGGGTCGGAAACGCTTCCTTCTGGGCGTTACACACAACCGTTATCTCCACAAATGTAATATAACCCTATACTCTTCGAGTACCGGGTATAAAAAAAAATGCCAAGAAAATTTATAATGAAAATCGAATGTCACAATGTTACACAACGTACCACTGTGCATTGAAAAGAAAACAAATTATTGAAAAGGTCGTTTGGGTTGACTTTTTCAGTCAATCGGTCTTTTAGTCAGTCATTCTGTGCGAGCATCACTCGTATCTCTCATTGTGCGATGTTCGGCAATAGAGCGTAACACGAACAGTTCAACGGAAATCGCTCAACAGAAAACCAAAACGAAAAGAAACGGAGTCTGCTGCTCAGAGAGAGAAGTATATTTTGTGGTTGTTCTCGCGAGCGGAGCGTAAGCAAAACATTGGCGAGCTATGATTATAAGATTTATTTTTAATGTAGTTAATTTTTGCTATCGCTAAACAAATTTATTAAAAATTCACAAATAATATGAGTCGCTGATTCGCCAAGTCGATTAAAATACAATAAAAATTCCCTTCAGATTCTGATTTTGATTGGGAGTATCGGTGAGTGCTGTACCGTGCACTATAGGTCAAAACGACTATTTTGCTGATATAAATTCATTTTTAAAAATAATTCAAACTATCTTTTGTTATGTACCCGTTAGGAATACATCAAATCGTAATGTTGCATACCAGAAATGTTCTGATGCTAAGTTAAAAGCTCTTAAAACAGGTGATTCAATCCAAAAGGACGTAATCATAAATTGTGCAAAAATTTTTGTCGAAATTGAAGTGCGTCTATTTCTTTTAAATTCAAATTATGATGAACAGTGAACAGTGTGGTTTGTACTTTATGTTGGTAGATCTGTGTTGTTGGTATTGTTCGTGTTGTCTGTAGTAAAGAGACGTCCCAAAAAAAAAACTTTTTTGGCACGAAACGTTATCTTTGAGAAGGCTTTAAAAAAATGTTAGCACTTGTTAGCCAAGTGACTATATACATATTGTAGAGTAATCCTTTGTTAATTCAGGACAGTTAAGACTTTTGCCCACTTCTCCCAAAATGTAACCTTTTTTAGAACATAACCTATATCTAAGCAATACCTGTCTGCTTAAAAAAGGGGGAAAACTAAAGAAAGAACTGATGGAGTGGATGCGTGTCTCCGTTATTTTATATCGCATATCGGTGTAATAGCCTATTCACACTGAGCACTGAGCAGACGGTGCGTAAGGTTTTGCCGTTCCGAAAATTTCCCAGTTAGTTCCACCGTCTATTTTGAATGTTCCTAAGCCGCACGTTTCTATGCGATATTTAGCCGATGGTTTTCAAATGCGAATCTGAAAAATTGGCATTCACAACGAAAAAATGGAATTCACTGAGAATATGTAAGCAATGACTGACAAAAATAACTTATATTCTCCAGAAAATGGCAAGGAGCTAGGTGGTTTTTCAATAGCATTTGTAAAATTTTCAGTTAAAGATGCTATGCTATTTCTTTGCGAGAAGAATGCAAATAAATAAAATGAATCAAATGTAGTTTTAAAATTTTATATTTGTTTTGCAATGGCAGAATATATCTGCAGATAATTTCAGATCCCGCTGCTCATGTGCTCACTTTAATTAAGCAGAATCCAATTCTCATTAATGGAGCTGTTGTGTTGTTCCTTCAATATTGGCGACGCTTCGATCTGTTGTGCAAGGCTCGAACTAAGATATATTGTCGAATCGTTGTAATTTTCTGGAGATCCGATGTTCACATACGCAAATCTATACCTGAAGTAAATTGAAATGGAATAAATTTGGAAGACTATGCTGGTAGAAGCTCAATAAACTATAGTTTATTGCGCTATTGTGCTTATTAAACATATTGTGCAGTATGCAACAGCACATTATTATTCCGCTGTAATCGCTATCTTTATGATTAGTTGATTGCAAGAAAATATTTTGCTGTTGAACCATAGTTAAAACAATTGCAAAATCTTCCATATCCATTTTTTTCCAAACAAAAATAAAAAAATCTTCCGCTCAAAAACTCAGTTTTTGTTATTGTCATCAGCTGTTAGACGGTAAACGGTAGACGGTGCCAGTGTGAATCGGAGTCTGTCAAAAATCCCAACGTTCCCCCTTGACGGACTCAGTGTGCAGAGGGTATTAATGTGTCCGTTGAAATTTATCAGTATTTAAATTAATTTTAATTTTCAAAAAAAGCATGCTGCATGGCTAAAAGCACTTGCTTTAAAAAGTGTCGACGCACTAACCCACCTGGATATTCCAACAGAGACAGCAGGCATGTTCCCTTTCAAATTTTGCTAGTGGAAATGTTCGTTTGCTGATTCAAGATTCAAAAGAGGTCAGGCTGACCTTGCAGCTGTTCTAAAGCTACTTGCTTTTAACCTAGGCAAAGCGAAGCATTTCAGACAATCTGTGAAGAAGCCAAATAAAAAGCCTGCACAAACTCCACCAGACGATGCATTGGAATTAATATTAGAGCAAGGGCTTACAAAAGACCAATACGTAGCCATTAGAGAAGATACAAAAAAAATAAATTGTGATATTTATCCTCACTATAACGAAGTGGCTGAAAGAAAGAAGTAATGCAGACTCCCCGATGATGTTTCAGAAACAGTCGCTAAAGTCAGTCTACAAAATCTTCTGAACCCAACCGCAGGTAGACATGTTGCTTAGCAAGAAGATGTTTACTGCACGTGATGGCTGATCAGAATACTGATTTTCTGTTAGTTGATCTTTCGATGGAAGTACTGGACAGGCAAATTATAGCCTATACGCTATACGGATGAAATATCGAGTGGTTCCGATTCATGTCTTTTCGCCACAACAGTTACTCCACTTTGCATGATGTGTTCCTAATGTTGCATTAATACATATATAAAATATAAAATATACCTAGAATGGATATTAAAACATTATTTTAATATATATTTGAAACAACAGATACTCCACTGCGCATGATGCTAGGGCGAACCTGATCCAGGACACTCTTCAACAGGGCTAAAAGCGCTAACGAGGAAGAACATTGGGCAGATTACGAGACTAGTCTGGCCCTATACAAGAACGAAATTAGACAGGCAAAAGGGGCCTCGTGGCAAAAAATTTTCTCTGAAATCGAGAAAACGTCAGAGCCTGCAAGACTACGCAAGATCCTCTCCAAAACAGCCGCCTCGGTGTGATACCTAAAGAGAAGTGATGGTACGTGGACTAACTCCAGTGAGGAGTCCCTACACATTCTACTCTACACTCATTTTCCAGGGTGCTCTTTCAGTTTACCGACTTACTTCCCTAGTGAAGATTCGGTCACCTCGATGGAGTATATCTTCTCAAAACGGAACATCAACAATGAACAGTTTCGATTCGTTCAAATACCCTGGTCCGGACCAGCTCATTCCGGCCCAATTACAAAAGGCCAGAGACACGGCCATCAACTGGCTGCAATGTATCTTTAAGAAGATACTAGTAGTGGGGAAAATACCACACGCTTGGCTTAAGGCAAAAATAGTCTTCATCCCTAAAGCAGCTAAAGCCTCGCACTCAACACCAAAGGACTTAAGACCAATCAGTTTATAGTCCTACTTTCTCAAAACTTTTGAGAGACTCCTCGGGCTACAACTATAAGAATAACTATAAGTTCTCAATTGTTGTCAGACGCACAGCATGCCTACCGGAAAGGAAAATCCACGGAAGCGGCACTTCACGAAGTAATTTCGGGAATAGAGAAATCACTATACCTCAAAGAATACTCTCTAATAGCTCTTCTAGATATCGAGGGAGCCTTCAACAACGTTGTACCGGGTGCCATTACGGAAGCGCTGACTGACCTGGGGGTGGACCGTCACTTAGTGATGCTCATTGATCAATTGCTCACATGCATGCGGTGACATCATCGATGGGATCGTCCACTTAACGTGAGACTGTCAGAATGGACAGCATCGCGAGATCTTGGAGTTAATCCCTCAAAGACGGAACTTGTGCTATTCATAAATACAAGATTCCGTCTCTAAACCCCCCATATTATATGGATACAGGCTCTCCTTCAGCGACGGTGCCAGTTACTTAGGGTTGGTAATTGACAAGAATCTAAATTGAAACCTGAACATCAAAGACAGAGTGAAAAAGCCCACGATAGCTCTCTACACTTGCAAAAAAGCTATTGGTTTAAAATAGTGCATGAACCCAAGTATAGTCCAATGGATATAACTAGCTATAGTTAGACCAATAATACGCTATGGAGTTACAGTGTGGTGATCGGCCTTATCAAAAAAGACGATCACCAGACAAAGCTCTTCTCACCACTCCAAATGATGGGCTAGATGCCATTTTATGCCTCCAAATCCTTGCCCTCGCAGGAAAAGAAAGGGCAGAGATGTTAGCAATACGTTTGAGAGACTCCGACCAATGGGCACCTCAGCACACAGGTTATTCCTCAATACTAAACAGCAGTTCCGTCCCCATGAAAACGGACTACTGTGTCCCAAGGGAATACACAGACACCCCTTTCGATGTAATTATCCCTCACAGAGACGAGTGGTGTGAGGGACCCCCAGGCCCAGAAGGGGCCATAAACATCTTCACTGATGGGTCAAAGCTGAACAACAGGGTCGGAGGAGGAATTTACTCCGAACAGCTAAATATAAGGCACTCCTTTAGGCTCCCTGATCCCTGCAGCGTCCTCCAAGCGGAGGTCATTGCAATCAAGGAAGCCCTAAATTGCCTTCAGGAAAGTACCGCCATAGTAACCAGCATAAATATATATAGTGATAGCCAAGCTACAAATAAATAGCTTAATGTGATCTCTGCAAACTCGGCCACCGTTGCAGATTGCCGCAAATGGCTCAGCAATTTGTTGTCAGCCTTATATGGGTCCCGGGCCACCGGGACATCGAAGGCAACTGTGTTGCAGACGAGCTGGCCAGACTTGGCACTATAATCCCCCTTCTCCAAGACAAGGAGGATACTCGTATGCCGATGGCCACATGTAGGCTCATAATAAAAAGGAGCAATATAAGCGACTAATACACAACAAGTGGCAATCAGTACCACGTTGTCGAATAATTCGGCAAACATGGCCAACCATAGATAGGAAGCGCACCTCTGAGCTATGCAAGCTCGGCAGACGAAGGTGCAGCGCAGTCATACGTTCCCTAACGGGACACTGGCTAATAGGTACCCACGCTAATAGACTGTGCGCCCCATACAATGATTTTTGCCGTAGCTGCAGAGACGAGGGAGAGGAGGAAACGGTGGAACACTTGTTGTGCTCATGCCCAGCTCTCAGCAGAAGAAGGCTACAGCACTTGGGCTCGCCCCTCATAGCAGACATTTCGGAAATGTCCACCATATGTCCCAGACAGATAGCCAACTTTATAAGAGCTGCAGGCTGGGATAACTGTTGACTTTTAGGTCTCACGATGCGGAAATGGGGGAGATTCCCTGCGGTATTACAACGGGCCGGAAACGGCCTAAGTGTACTGGGCTCCCAGTGAGCCTGGCAGCCGCTATCACCAAAGCTAAGCTAAGCTAATTTCTAGTTACGAGAGAGGTATGTGAGTATTAGTAATTTAAGTAGAGGAAGGGTATTAGTAGTAGATGTGATATGGTACTGTGAATTACATATAATACGAGTATAATACTCCAAACGGTTCAAGGAATATTTCGATCTACAAAACGGAAGAAAAAACCGTTTATAGATTCTAATGGTTTTAATGGGAATCTTCAAGTTTATGTGGCTCAATGATTTAGGGCTGTCTACATCACCCTTGATCAAATTTTGCACAAAAATCACACCAAGCATTTTCCTACAATTAGCTAAGGTTGGAAGGTTTAATAAAAGGGTAAGGTATAAGGGTAAGACCTCAATCTCACATCTTCATCCCAGTTGAGGCCGCGCAGAGCAAAAAGTAAAAATTTTTTCTGAACTGATTCTATACGGTCCTGGTGTACGTTGTACTGAGGGCATCATACACAAGAGCCGTATTCTAAAATCAGACGAACCAGAGAGGTGTAGAGAGTTTTTCTCATATAGCGGTCGTTAAATCCCGTTGACCACCTCTTTATAAACCCCAAGGCCTTATTTACCATGGCAGAAATGTGTTCTGAAAACTTTAGCTTGGGATCTAATAGAACACCAAGCATATCAACCCGTGTAATTCTCTCAAGATAACCACCACAAAGGGTGAAAGGAGCCAGAAAAGCGCTGGAGAGATTAAAGGTCATTACTTTACATTTTAAAGTGTTAAGGTTTAAAAAATTTGCACAACGCCAGTCAGTGACTGAGGTCAGTGAGGCTAAGCGCAGCCAATGACGCTGCTGGCGGTCTCTCCAAAAACCAGTACGGCTTCAGGAAGGGCAGGTCGACGGTGGACGCGATCTCCAGAGTGGTGGAAACGACGAGAGATGCAACTACAGGGACCCGTTGGAAGGGAGGGACGAAGTCCTACTGTTTGGTGGTGGCACTGGACATAAGGCTGATTGGGGCCGTACGCTGGAGGCACTATGTTCCTTCCACATCCTGGGCTACCTACTGAACATAGCGGTCAGCTACCTAAGCAACAAAGTGCTCACGTTGAACACGACCATGGGTTTCAGAACATATGAAGTCTCAGCAGGAGTTCCCCAGGCCTCCGTTTTGGGACCCCTGCTCTGGAACGCCATGTACGACGGTGTTCTAAGGCTCCCGATGCCAGCAAACACCAGTTCGGTCGGTTTCGCTGACGACGAAGCGATCGTGGTAGTAGCCAAGCTCGCTACTGTGGGGCACCAGGCTAATGCGGCCATACACGCTATTGAGGAGTGGCTAGCTGTCGCAGAACTGGATCTGGCGTCCCAAAAAACGAAGACGATCCTGATATCGAGCAGGAGGGAGGTCGAGACCGTTAGAGTGAAGGTCGGTGGGACCACGATCGCATCGCAGAGGGCGATTAAGTACCTCGGTGTCATTCTAGACACGAGCCTGTCCTTCAAGGAGAACCTGGAGTGCGCGGGCAGGAATGACAGCGCGACAGCAGGTGCGCTGTCAAGGATGCCTCTTAACACCAAAGATCCGAAACAGACAACGAGGTGGTTGCTGACGAGCGTGGTCACGTCGCAGCTGCTCTACGCCGCGCCAGTGCACTATGGAGAAAAAATCAATTTTTCGGGCTCGTCCCGAGAGCTGGAGCTCGAGCTGGGCTCGTCCCGGGAGCTGATCCAGGAGAGGACTGAGGTCCACACCGCCACACGGTAGTGGACCAACGCATCATTGCCAAGTTGAAACAGGACGCAAGACGAAGCAGCACGGTGAGATGTCAGTCCCAGTGGGACACATCAGCCAAAGGGCGCTGGACGCACAGACTCATTCCGAGCCTGAAGTGCTGTCTCACGAGGAAGCACGGGCAATCGGACCTTACCTACCTTACCCAGTTGCTTAGCGGCCACGGGTACTTCCGTAGCTACCTCAAGCGGTTCGGGCACGAGGCAGAGGACAGCTGCCCCGAGTGTGGTTCGGGCATAGTGGCGGATGCTTTGAGTGCCATAGGTTCGACCGCGAACGACAGGCGTTGGAGGACACCACATGAGCTAATATTAAAATCGAGTCCCTGGTACCTCTGATGCTAGAGGACTCGAAGACCTAGTAAGCGACCGCGGATTTCGCCGCACGCGTAATGAAAACAATCAGGTCACTGGAGAGAAGGCGGAGGGGTCAGTTTCAGTTGGAGTAGGAGTAGGGGTCCACGCGCGCAAAGCAATGTGTGGCAGTGCTCAGGGGCCCGACACCCGATAGTTACTTTAGTATCCTTGGAGTATCCTTTTAGTATTTACTTTTAACTAGTTTTACGTTTTAAAAAAACTAAAAATCGAGTATAACCCTATACTCTTCGAGTACCTGGTATAAAAAAACATAATCTATGTCATATATGACTTCACATTAGAAAATTTGTCTTTAGGGTATTTAAAGTGCGTCACGACAATAAGCAACGAGCAGGTCATGAATTTATGGCTCAACAACAAAACGAGAGCCATAGTCAATGGAAAAAAATCATTTGCTCTGCTCATCATCTCAGTTTTAGTTTCCGGCTACCACTGAACGTAGCGGAGCACTTAATTTAATTTGTTTGTTCTTGCTATATGACGCGAAAAATCTACGAGCAGAGCGAAGCCAATGCTTTTTGATTTTTCTGCTATTGCTCTGCTACGGCTCTGTTCAAAACGAGAGCGGTAGCAAGAGAAAAACGAAAAACTACGGTGTAGTGTGGTATTTTCAAACGCTGCTTGAGAGTACATTAATACAGAAGGCAGGTCATTAAAGAGTAAGGGCCCTTGATGGCTGCTCTGTGGTAGAGAAGAATTAAAAACGACAGGCGGTGAAAACGGTGAAAACACCGGCTCAAAATCATTAAGCAGCGAGTTTTCATTCGACAAGAGACTGAAAATGACGTTTGAACTCGGTAACCTTATGGGTACGGCTTACCGAAGTAGCTTTCCAGAGAATAGGTGGTTTGGTAAATTGGGCATAAAAATCAGATATTACCTGATGATTATTTGCCGACGTAATAAGGAATGATAGCGAGGATGGATGTGTGGACGTTCTACGCGCACTGTTTACGAAGCTTTAAAACTGTTTACTGTCGTGAGAAAAACGTGTCTCGCATATAGCATTGAGCGTTAAGAACTGATAATTTTGGCCGAGCCATTGTATAGCGAGAAAGAGAATAAGGAGAGCTAACTTCTTGAAATTTTTTGTAAAATTTTGATTTTACTTTTTCAGACTGGATAACTCTTTGGTAAACCAAGGGGGTTCCCAGCTCTAATAGGACAGGAAAGCGAGACACAAGAATCAAAAAGAGAGTAAATTGCATCATAGAAAATGTTTCTGGCCATCGTAACATCAGACTAATCCCTAATGTCCTAATGTTATTATGCTTCGCAAACTCGGCTTTTAGAAATCAGTGGACACACTGAAGTAGCCTCAAACGATCCAGCACTTCGAAAATAGAATGGTAGGCGTCTTCACCTATAGGGAGCTGAGGGACTCGGGCTAACACCGCTATGGTCGGATCCGATCCATGGATCAATCAATCGATCCATGAAATTTTACACATGGTTGAGTTAGGCCAGGGACAGGTCAAGCACGCAGTCAATGAAGTCCTGTCGTGACAATGGCACTAAACTATTAGACTCGTTTAACGAAGACCAAACAGTTCCTTGCAAGTTGAAGTCACTAAGAATTATCTGTATGATCTTTATCTGACAGCGAGGAAGAAACCGCGCTTAAAGCGGACAAGTGCTGCGCGTAAATTGCGATATCCGAAGAAGGCGGAATATACGAGGAAGTATGAAAACTGAGAAAGCGGGAAATATCGGTTTTACACACAGGATTTCCAGATCTTTTTCAATCTGGACTGTGAAAGTTTCTGCACGCCGAGACGAAAGACGAAAAAATAGTGAAGAAAATGTTAGTTTTTTGGACGAGTGGCGGTGGAGTGGGAAGATGCAGCACTGGCCTGATTAGTTTTGAGAGTTATTGGGGGCCTATCGTATTATTGCATACTGTGTTTTGAAACGATCGTGCAACTAAATTGCTATCTGTGTTTATTCTTGTATCGTGTTTTTGTGAAGTTAATTCCAATTACAATTGCAGTTGGTCCAATTTTTGTGCATTCTTACTAGCACCACTCGTTCTTATGCTCAGCTGATTTGTTGTTGCAATATACTGTGTATGTTGCACTTTTTCTGAGCCGCCGTCGGATTTTATACATCTATTTTGTCTATCTTCTGCTTATTTTCATACATATTAACATATATACATATACTGTGCCTGCCGAATTCTGTGCTCTAAGATAAGTTTCGTTTGACGCAGTCTCACTTCAAAATTCGACTGAGTCTCCGAAGAGGAAGAAGGGTAACAAGTATTTGCCCAATACTAATAATGTTTCTTCTCTTGCAGTCCCAGAACCACCCGTACCTCTTACTCGGTCCCCGCCTGTAACTGGTGCTATGGAACGTTGTGCCAATGGTGCCGTTACATCTGCCACTTCTGCGCCCATGCCTGTCGCCTCTTAGCCCCCACCTGACGCGGCTGTCATGATGGATGTTGAGGCCCCTTCTACCTCGTTATCCATCGCTATCGCCTTAAGCAGCACTATGCCAATTGTGTCGCCTAACCTTGGTAGCACCGCTGCGTGTGCTCCCAGGGTAAATGTGCTTGCGGCTGGTGATGCCGCCACGGTCAGTGCTTCAGCCATACGGAAACCTATTCTGGGTATTTTTACACCGTCTGGCTCTCTCTCAGGACTTCAAATTAGTGGAGCGGTTCCACGGAAAGTAATTTTCGTATGCCGACTTAATCCTGAGGCCACAACGGAGGATGTTAAGCATCATCTTTACTCCGAGCTTAGAGCTCGATTTGAGGACATTATTGTGACCAAATTTTTAATATAAACATATTTCTTCCTTTAAGATTTTCCTCCCTGATTCTTACCCTGCTAGATCTCTCCAACCGTCTATTGGGCCTGATCATACAATTATGCAATAGTTCTTACGTAAAGATTCAAATCTGAATCCTTATATTACCGGCCCAGTCAATTCAAAAAACTAATTAACCATTTTTCCATTTACTATCAGAGCGTAGACAGTCTGTTAGGCAAATAGTGCCAACTACATACGGATAGTGCTCCTGATGATTTCGATGCTATCGGTTTTTCTGAAATATGGCTCACCTCCACTGTTCAAGATCATGAAATTCTTGCTCACAATTTCATCATTTATCAAATAGACCGTGCATCATACGCTGGTGGAGTTCTGATTGCAGTCAAAACTGATTTCTCATCTGAGTTATTCCTATTCAACAATATTCATGGGATGGAATTCATGGAATGTGACACCAGCAGATGGCTGTTACGCGCGGATCCCAGGCAAGAACTTAGCCCTCCTCCCGCCCAACTGATCGAGGGGCGCTGCCTCATAGCGCGCGACTCGTTAACCGAACCGATCGCGGACATACAGGAAAGATAGGTGTTAGACTAATGTTCGAGGAAAAGTATAACTAATCTAACTAAAAAAACTAAGCAATTTCTAATTACGAGAAAGATATGAGAGTATCAGTAATTGTAAACTAGGAAGGGAGTTAGTAGTAGATATGATATGGAAGAAGGAACTATAATCCGAACATAGGACCCTAATCGTTTCATACAAGGAATAATTCGATCTACAAAGCGGTCCTTGTCCTTACCTTGACGTAGGTCTGTTCTTTGGTTCAGGCAAGTCAGGAACGGAGCGTCTGCAGGGACTGGACGATGATCAGTAGCCGGTTCTGATGATAGTTCGAACGGTGCGGAAACATCACTTCTAATGTTTAACTTCCCATTAGATTCAGTAGACGGTTCTGGAGATGGTTCGAATATTGTGGAAACCTCACTGCTAATGTTTAACTTCCATTGAGATTCCTGGGAGTCTGTCGAAGCCCCTTCGAGCACAGCAGGCAGCTCAGAACAACCCAATTGAAAGTAATCTCTTTGCGAAGTTCTAGATTGTTTCTCCAAAAGCGAATTAGACTCCTCCTTGGAGTGATAACGAGATTCCGAAATAATAATGTATTTCGGATTGGACTTCAGACTGGATTCTAGTTTGGATTTCGGATTTTATTTCGGCATCAACAGGCTGCGCTGCCTGCTTATCTCTTGCCAACTGCTGAGTTGGCCTCTCAGATAAGCATGAGGCAGGATCGGTCGAATCCGTCGCAATATCTTTCTTGCGAATGCAAACGACCTGCTGAGTGGAGTTCCTGCATCGATTGAACTGGAGACTTCTGTCTTCTGTCCATATCCTTGGTAGTTGCATATGGCCTGGACTATGGGCCAGCATACGCTGAGGTGCATGGTGCCAACCGACAATTTTAGCGACGACAACCTTGGCAGATACCGTGGAAGGAGTAAGCTGGCGAGGGAAACAAATGGCGATGACACCGCGAATCGAAGCATTCCGAGTCATGAACTGATAATAACACTACTCGACAAAATTCAACTTTTTTTTTTACGTTGTGCCCTGAAGCTTCTCGATTACTTTAAAACGAGCATATAGTAGTCACATAGCGACAGCTCACTATCTCAAGCAGCATTCAACCGTTTTAAGCGATCAAATATATGAGCTACTTTCAATTTCAGGAAAGTCACCGTGTTTTTAGCAGCGGTCACTACAATGTCATTTCTAGGATTCACTTACATAGCAACGACAATGTTAGAAAAACGTTTCTAGCGGGAAGACGAACGCAAAAAGTAGCGAACGCTGTAGAACGCAACGACTAAGAACGGCAGGGAAAGCTATGTGCAATACCAATATGCAAGGGCTGCCGATATGGGAACCGTTTCTTGCGGAAAGATGAACGCAAAGAGAATCGACCGTAATATAAAAGAAGAAATGAGAACCGTAAGCCAACAGCTATATGCAAGGGCAGCCGGTGTATATATGCATGTATGCATTCACTTGTGTAGCCGATGACACGGGTTGAATTAGCAATTAGTTTATATTTTTTAATTTTTTTTTGTAGTTTGTGATTGCACTGATATTAATTATTGCACAAATCACGTCGGGGTCACCAAATGTTAAGCTAATGAGATTTTTCACTAGCTGTTGCAATTTTTTGTTTAAATAAAAGGTTGGGCGGGTAAGTTAGTAATAAGTAAAATTTATTGGTAGATATGTAGACCGATTAAAGCTCGATGTAACGAATATGATATGATGCGATACGATCAGCTCCAGACTATATGTAGACCGACGTATTGCGTATATGCATATATATATATATGTGGGTGAACTGTCGATGCAATTTAATAATGACGGAAGACGGTCTGATGGCCACGAAGATCAGCTCAAGACAATAAGAGTGTTAGGTAAAGACTATATGAGTAATAGATGCAGACTAATTAAGGGCAGGCGGGCCGAATTGCTCGTGCCCTAATGTAAGCAAGCGAGCGATGATCCAAGAGAGCGTTAGTGAAAGATAGAGAGAGCGACGAAGGCGAAAGTATTAAAGAAGACGGGAGAGAATGCTGGAAAGGCTGCTGCCGTGCCGGACCTTATGTCGATGTACAAGGTGATGCAGTGGGCAGTACAAACAATAATAACAAACAATAATAGGTATTTAATTTTACTACTGCAAAACTGCCTCAAACTCATTCACCACCAAATACTCCGACAAAATTTGGCAGAACAAATAGTACCAAAATGAATCGGGTAGATGCTTATCTTAAATGAAGCTATCTTCCTGGCATAAGAGAAGTTAAACTTCTCCACACAAACAAAGGTTTTTCTAGCTCAGATAATATATAGGGGAGTGTTAGGTATCGTGGCGTGTAAGGTATGGTGGCGGACTTGTCATATCTGGCATGTAATGTCACATCTAAAACTATACAAACAGCTATAAATCCGACTTAGACACTTTGTAGCTGCAACTTAACGTCTGGAAGATATTAAGCTTCCAAATTGAAATTTCCCCGAAATTTTGATTTTGAAAACTCAGGAAAAGTCGAAAAAAAAACATTTGAATGCCTTGATTTTTGGTTTTAGATAGACACATTAATTAGGCGTAATGTAAGGTATCTTTTATAAGAATCGATGAATAAACGGCAATGTTACAACCGTTTGACCAAAACTTTCTATGCCGTTTGACTCTATTCCAAATGCCATTTTACCGTTAAAAACTGTTACAAACACAGATTTTTGGTATTTTTGTAGGAAAAAAAAACGGTAATACGTCGGCTAACGGAATTTTTCGGTGAAATTCGACATATGAAAGTTTGGTCAAACGGTTATAACTTAGCCGTTTATTTTTATATTCTTACAAGAAATACCTTAATCGACGCCTAATGCGTCTACATATAAATATAAAAATAACCACAAATTGGGGGCTCGTCCAAAAATAATAACACCAACATTTGCAACTGTGTGTATTTGACGAAATTTGACGAACACGAGACTGCGTGGACTGGAGATCGGCGGCTGTGCGGAATTGAAACGGAGTTTGGCCTACAAGTGCGAGAGGGACAAAACATCAGTTGTCAAGAAAAAGCATTAGTGTGAGCAGTTATTCAAAGGCACGAGAAGTGTCGACAAGGTTGGATCTAGAGGGAGACAAATGTTCTTTCCAAAGAGAGCATCGAAAAGTAACGGTAAACGGCAGCAATCACAGAAAAATCGAAAACCTTTATTGTTGTTGTGCATTGCGTCTGAGAGGCGACAATCCGAGCGCTTTCGTTCCAAAGGTAGCATAGCGACTAAACGGAGAGAGATGGCAGAAGTCAAAGACAGAATCAAAGAACATTGATTATGTTATTATCTATTACCTCTGAGACAGGCTACAGCTAAAAGAACAGACAACCGGCAAAGAGACGACCATCTGAGCGCGCCTGAGCAGAAGCAAAGACGATTCGAGAAACAACCAAGAGTTAACGGTGAACAGGGAGAAAAAAGCAAGGCAACAAAGGGAGGACGACAACACCGACATCAACGGGCAAGCGAGATCTGGATGTGAGGGTGTATGCGTCGAATTTGAAGTCTGGAAAGTTCTGCACGGAAGCGAGAGTTAACAAGGGTAAATCAATAGTTGGGTGAGGTGAGTGGTAACAGAGAAGCGATCGTTAATTTATTTTGTATTTCGTCACTATGCTGGTTGAAGAGACAGTCGCACTGACAGTCGCAGATTTACGAGAGAAGTTAAGAGGGCTTGCGTTGCAGACGGCGGGACGAAAGCGCGATTTTCAAAATATACTTTTAGTTCATTTCTGTTTTCAATTTGAGGAAGAAGAAGAGTCAGAGAATGAGTCTGTAACCACATCTATAGATGATATCGGAGCAGTTCAATAATGTATGCGACCAACAGCCAATAAATCATGGTTCTCTCTAAAAGACGTGTAAGGTAGTGTATCAAATTTTTCTGGTTCTAATAACCCCGACATTAATCAATGGATAAAGGAATTAGAAGATTGCGCAGTCACTGTTCAGTAGAGTCAATAGTAATTATTCGCATATGCTAAACATTTGTGGGCTGGCGCTGCAAAATCGTTTGTTCGTAGTTTGCATGATGTTCGTAAGTGGAGGATTTTAGCGTAAAAATGTAATCTGTAGAAGTGCATAGAATGTTGCAGAAAAGTCAGCAGAGAAAAGGGGAGTCGTTGCATGTGTTTTTGTATGCGTTAATGGAGATAGCCAAGCCAATTAAAGTATATAATGAGAGTTTGATCGAATGTTTCGTGGATGGTATCGTAGACGCTAGGGCAAGGCAATGTTGTACCAAGCTAGAAACATAAAGGAGCTTAAATTTCAGATCGACTTGAACCAGAAAGCAAGAGACGGATCCAAGCCTATGAACAATAAGTGGACGCAGGGTAACAAAAGTGAGAGTTCGGTATAAGGGTCGACAGCAGATAACTTTAACAAATGTTTTAAGTGCAAATTGTAATGTCAAGATCTAGGTCGGGCAAGAAAAGCGGGTGAATACAAATATTATTCGAGATAAGGGCCTTGTTGTTAATAATTGACGTATTTTCACTCCATCAGGTTTGGAATTAAAGGATGTAAATTATGCTAATTTTGTATTTCAAGGTTTAATTGACACAGAAGCAGATTTATGTTTAGTTCGCAGATGTGTATTCTTGAAATTCGGATATCTTAAACTGATAGGTCGTGAGAAATGGTTAACAGGTATTGGAGATTGTCGAGTTGTAATTTTTGGTAGCTTTTCGATACCAATAAAAGTTGATGAGATTGAAATGGATGTATATATAGACTATATCAGACGAGGATATTGGTTTTTAAGTCATTTTAGGAAGGACTATCCTAAATCATGTTGATATGCAAGTTTCCAAGACAGGAACAAAATTTGTTCGTTGAGTGTTTGACGAGGATATGGATAAGAATTCGGATCAAGAAGCATCGTCCTCATGTGTGGAATTGTGTAATAAGTTTAGAGGCAGTTGCATTACAAGCATTGACGAAGTTGAGAAGAAGTTTTTTATCGATGTTTTATCTCAGTAAGGTATATGCTGGAGAAGCTAGGAATATGTTAAAAGAACAACAGGCTCAGATACCAGCCAAGTATATTAGAAGATGCATCGCCAGTAGTGTTGGTATCTAAAAAGAATGGTAGCAAGAGGTTGTGCTGTTACAACCGAAAAATAAACGAGAAAATAATTCGTGATAGCTTTCCCATGCCACATATGGGCGCAGTATTAGAGAAATTGCAGGGTGCATGTACCGGTAGAAGTGGAGCTAAAAAAAATACGTCTTTTGTGACTCAAAATGGTCTGCTCGAATTTTTATTTGTACTATTCGGGATTTCAAATTCCACAGCCGTACTTACGAGATTTATAAAGGCAATGTTAAGAGATGTGGTAAAGAAGAACGAAGCATCAGTTTATATGGATGATGCTTTTATTTAAAGTCAATATATAGAAGAGGTTCTGTAAAAGCTCAGAAAAGTGTTGAAGGTATCAGAATTAAATGGACTTAGTGTAAATTGGAGCAAGTGTCAGCTGGTGCAACAGAAGGTTAGTTTGTTTTTTTTTTTTTAGCACGTTGATATGCAATGATTGCACTATCAAGCGACACCAGCAGATGGTGTTACGCGCGGATCCCAGGCAAGAACTAAGCCCTTCTCCCGCACAACTGATCGAGGGGCGCTGCCGCATAACGTGCGACTCGTTAACCGAACCGATCGCGGACATGCAGGAAATATAGGTGTTAAACTAGTGTTCGAGGAAAAGTATAAATAATCCAACTAAAAAAAAACTAAGCAATTTCTAATTACGAGAAAGATATGAGAGTATCAGTAATTTTAGACTAGGAAGGGAGTTCGTAGTAGATATCCTTAGGACGTTGATATGCAATGACTGCACCATCAAGTGGCCCAAGCGACACCAGCCGATGGCTGTTACGCGCGGATCCCAGGCAAGAACGCAGCCAACCTCCCGCCCAACCGACCGAGGGGCGCTGCCGCATGACGCGCGACTCGTAAACCGAACCGATCGCGGACATGCAGGAAAGATAGGTGTTAGACTAGTGTTCGAGGAAAAGTAGAACTAATCTAACTAAAGAAACGAAGTAATTACTAATTACGGGAAAGATGTAGGAGTATCAGTAATTTAGGACTAGGAAGGGAGTTAGTGGTAGATATAATATGGTAGAGGGAATTATAATCCGAGCATAGGACCCTAAATGGTTCATGCAAGGAGTAATTCGATCTACAAAGCGACAGAAACAAAGGTGTATAATTTCTAGTGCTTCTAATTGGAATCGTGAAGTTCATGCGGCTCAACAGGTCAGGGCTATCTACGTCACCCTTGATCAAGTTGTGCACAAAAATCACGCCAAGCATTTTCCTACGATTAGCTAAGGTTGGAAGGTTTATTAAGAGCAATCTATTAGAGTAAGACGGCAGTCTCACACTTGCATCCCAGCTGAGGCCGCGAAGAGCAAAGAGTAAAAAGTTTTTCTGAACTGATTCAATACGGTCTTGGTTTACGTTGCACTGAGGGCACCATACACAAGCGCCGTATTCTAAAATCGGACGAACCAGAGAGGTGTAGAGAGTCTTTGTTATATAGGTGGTCAAATTCCTGTGACCACCTCTTTATAAACCCAAGCACGCCCATGGCCTTATTCACCATGGTGAAAATGTGTTCTGAAAACTTTAACTTGGGATCTAATAGAACACCAAGATCATCAACCCGGGTAATTCTCTCAAGAGAACCACCACAAAGGGTGTAAGGAACCAGAAAGGCGCTGGAGCGATGAAAAGTCATTACTTTACATTTTGAAGCATTAGGGTTTAATAAATTTGCACAACACCAAGACTGAAATCTATCGAGATCGGATTGCAACCTGGATTGGAAAGAAATGTCCTTATACTGGACACAGAGCTTAACATCATCCGCATACATTAGTACTCGAGAGTATGTGAATACAGAAGGTACACCCGAAGTCACCATAACTGGAGAGAACAGGGAGTTTTTGAAAGGACTCTTTAAGACCTAGAACACAGGTAGCTAGAGATCCATCTCAGGAGATTGGGCGGGAACCTTAGACGGTCGAGCTTTTGTGCCAGGAGGGAGTGGTTTACAGTGTCGAACGCTTTACTAAAATCGGTGTAAACAACATCCGTCTGCAAATTACCTTGAAAGCCTTTTATTATAAAGGAGGTAAACTCCAATAAATTTGTAGTGGTTGATCTCCGCCTTATAAATCCATGTTGAGTTGGAGATATAAGTGATCTGCATAGGTGCTGCAGGTGCGGAGTTAAAATTTTCTCAAACATTTTAGGAATAGCGGATAACTTAGATATACCTCTATAGTTCATTGCGTCAGACTTGCTACCTTTCTTATAGAGAGGAATTATAAAAGACTCCTTCCATATCGGGGGAAAGCATGAAGAATTTATAGATAGGTTGAACAGTTTAAGCAACGGCCCACACAGAGACTCGGCACAGTACCTGAGTACGCAGCCGGGAACTCCGTCCGGATCCGGTGAAAACACCGGATTTACTGTTCGTAGATCATGAAGCAACGAGCTTTCATTTAGCAAAGGACTGAAAATGCCTTTTCGACCTCGGTAAACCGTATGGATACGGCTGACCAGAGTAAACGTCCTGCGAATAGGTAGTTTGGAAAAAACGTGCAAAAAGATCGGCAATTGCCTGATCATTATCTACTGACGTATTAAGGAAAGATAGCGAGGATGGGTGTGCGGACGTTCTACGCTTACTGTTTACGAAGCTGTAGAACTGTTTGGGGTCCTTAGAAAAACGTATCCTGCATCGAGATAGGTAATTCTGATAGCATTGAGCGTTAAGAACTGATAAGTTTGACCGAGCTATTACATAATGAGAAAGAGAAGAAGGAGAGCCAACTTCTTGAAATATTTTATAACGTCTTGATTTTAAGTTTTTTAGATGGGATAACTCCTCGGTAAACCAAGGGGGTTTTCTTGATCTAATCGGACAGGGAAGTGGGACACAAAAGACAAAAAGTGAGTCCAGTGCATCATAAAAAATGTTTGTGCCTGTCGTAACATCACTGCACAAATATAAAGCGGACCAATCAAAATCCCTAATGAGATTATTAAGCTTCGTAAACTCGGCTTTACGGAAGCAGCGGACACATTGGGGTAGTCTACCCGACCGATCCAGTACCGTTCGTCCTAGGTCGAGCGACACATCAAAAGTAGGATGGTAGGCATCTTCAGGTATAGTGAGCGGGGGGACTCGAGTTAACAACGATAAGGTCGGATCCGTTACAAAGCACAGATCAAGAAATCGACCCAAGGAATTTTTAACATGGTTAACTTGAGACAGAGACAGGTCAATCAAGCCGTCAACAAAGTCATGACGTGCCATGGGTACCAGGCTATTAGACTCATTTGCCGAAGACCAAACAATTCCTGGCAAGTTGAAGTCACCAAGAACTATCATGTGATCTTTGTCAGATAGCGAGGAAGAGATAGCGGTTAAGGCGGACAAATGCTGCTCGTAAATTGCGATATCCGAAGAAGGTGGAATATACGAACAAGTTATGAAAACTGAGAAAGCGGGAAGAATCAGTTTTACACACAGAAATTCCAGTTCCTGCTGGATCTGGACTGTGAAAAGTTCCGACGTGAAGTTTGAGTCCACAGCAATCAGAACCCCTCCTGCACGTCGAGACGAACGATCCTTTCTAAATGTTGTGTACCAACCTGCCAAAACTTCGGAACTAAGAATGTCCGGCTTTAACCAGGTTTCGGTAAACACAATAACGTTGGATGCAAATGCGACACTATCCAGGAAAAGAATGCTGAGCTTACTACGCAAGCCTCGAACATTCTGGTAAGTCATTAAAAGAGAGTTTGTTAGTTTTTTGGACGGGTGGAGGTAGAGCGGGAAGATGACGGAGGAGGAGCACTGGTCTGATTAGTTGGCAGAGTTATTGGGGGCCTAGTCTTCTTCTTTGCCTTAATCTCCTTCACCAGCAAATGCTCCGGCCAAAATTTGGCAGAACAGATGGTGTTAAAGTGAGTTTGGGAGACACTTATTTTAAAAGAAGCTATCTCCCTGGCATAAGAAAAGTTGAACTTTTCCACCTTGAAATCAACGGCTTGTATGCGGCTTTGAATATATGCCGTCACATCTTTAATTGTGGAGTCAGGGGCAAGTCGTGAGACAAAAACTTGTCTCTTTGGTGGGATCCCGACCAATCTTGGCACCACAGGCCTATCACCTGTGATGGTAATACCCGGTGGTCCGGGTCGTATATTGACTGGTGGGGTCGGAATTGCGGGGACAGCTAATGAATTTGATACTACGGACACGGACGCTACAGACGGTCTTGGCTGCATGCTCTCCGACGCGATAACTTCGGCTACCGAACTTTCATCACCAGCAGCTGTCGTTGCCTTTGGAGTGGCGAACGATATCAACTGCTGCACTTTTGGGGTGGTCGGAGTCAGCTTGTCAGCATCGGCCGGTCGAGGGGCAGTCGGCACATGCAGATCCCGCGGAGTGACCTTTTTGCGCCTAGGAGACTCAGTCAATAGTTTGAAACTACTAAACTGTGACTCCATGGCTAGGAGCCGATCGTATTGCTCTTTGAAGCCCACGGTCAGCTCCCTAAAGCCCTTCCGGGTCTGCCTCATAAACGCTGCCATCTCCTTCTCAACCGGACGGCATGCCTCACAGCTATAATGCAGGCCATTCCTTTTGAGATGGCATCACCCACGAGACCGGTGATCCCGGCGCATTTAGCGTGCACTACGCTATCGCAGAGCCAGCAGGGGATACTCGGCTGGTCATGAGTGATCTGCTTCTTGCAGGTTTTCTTAACACAGACCACAGAGAATTCCATTTTAAAAATTATTTTATTATTTTTCTTTAAAAAAAAACTGATATCAGACCAGTGTGCCAAAATATACGCCAAGACAGGAATAAGTAAGAATGAGAGCGGTTACCGCAGCTACACTTGAGAGAGAGAGAGCGCAACTGCACAGAAAATATCGAGAGCGAGAGAGGAAGAACAGTTATTTAAGTGTGGGTGATAGGGAGAGAGTGATAAATCAGCAAAACTACTAGGTGAGAGCGGCTAAATATGATACTGCGTGTACTTACGAAAAGCACAAACAAAATCAAGCTGCTAGGCGATGCAAAAATAATAATTTAAATTATGTTTTCACAGCAAACAGGCATGCACTCGCGATCAAGAAATAGATGATTAGGAGGTTGTTAATTTATGATTTTTTTTACGGGCTATTTTCATAAAACACCGGCTGTTTAAGCAAAATAGGAAGAGAGTAAGCGGAGCGCAAAACAAAAACACGTCTGACTACTACAAAGAGAATCGAACGAGGATATGATATGGTAGAGGGAACTATAATCCGAGCATAAGACCCTAATCGGTTCATGCAAGAAATAATTCGAGCTACAAAGCAAAAGAAACAGGGGTATATGGTTTCTAGTGCTTCTAATAGGAATCAATAGGTCAGGGCTCAATAGGTCAGGGCTATCTACGCCACCCTTGATCAAGTTGTGCAGAAAAATCACACCAAGCAATTTCCTACGATTAACTAAGGTTGAAAGGTTTATTCAAAGCAATCTATTAGGATAAGACGGCAATATCGAACCTGCATCCTAGTTGAGTCCACACAGAACAAAAGTAAAAAGTTTTTCTGAACTGATTCTATACGGTCCTGGTGTACGTTGTACTATGGTAGAAATGTGTGCTGAAAAATGTACTGTGGGATCTAATAGAACACCAAGATCATTAACCCGGGTAATTCCCGGGAACCAGAAAGGCGCTGCATCGATGTATAGTACTTACTTTACATTTTGAAGCGTTAAGGTTTAAAAATTTGCACAACATCATGAATGAAACCTATCGAGATCTGATTGCAACCTGGATTGAAATGAAATGTCCTTATACTGGACCCAGAGCTTAACATCATCCGCATACATGAGTACTCGAGAGTATGTTAATATAGAAGTCCAGGTCATTTATGAAGAGTTTAAAAAGTATCCTAGATGGCTGCCCTGTGCTACATCCGAAGTCATCATAATTGGTGAGGACAGGGAGTTTTTGAAAAGGACTCTGTTTTAGACCTGGAACGAAGGTAGCTAGACATCCATCTCAGGAGATTGGACGGGAACCCTAGTTTTTGTGCTAGGAGAGAATGGTTTACAGAGTTGAACGCTTTACTAAAATCGCAACATCCGTCTGTAAATTACCTTGAAAGCCTTAAAATTTGAAGAAAGTAAATTCCTATAAATTAGTAGTGGTTGATTTCCGCCTTACAAATCCCTGTTGAGCTGGAAATATAAATGATCTGCATAGGTGTTGCAGGTGTGGTGCTTAAATTTTCTCAAACACTTTAGGAATAGCGAACATTTGGGGTTGGGTTACGCTTATTTTTAATGAAGCTATCTCCCTTTCATAAGGGAAGTTAAACATCTCCACCTTTATATCCACGGCTTTTATTTTTCTTTGTATATAAGTAGTCACATCCTTATTTGTGGAGTCAGGGCCGAGAGACAAAAATACAGGCTTATCACCTGTGATGGTAATATCCGGTGATCCGGGACGTATATTCGCTGGTGGGTTCGGAATTGACCGGAAGGCTAAGAAAGAAAGAACAAAGACACGGACGCTAGAGACGATTCTGGCTGTATGCTCTACGAGGTGATAAATTCCGCTACCGAATTTTCATCATCAGCAGCTGTCGTTGCCTTTGAAGTAGAGAACGAAATCAACTGCTGCACTTTTGGAGTGGTCGAAGTCAGCTTATCAGCATCGGTTGGCCGAGGGACAGTTGGCACTTGTAGATCAAGGGGAGTTTCGCTTAGAAATACCATCATTCACGAGGCCTGTGAACCCAGCGCATTTTACGTGCACTACGCTTTCGCAGAGCCAGCAGGGGATACTCGGCTGATCA
This sequence comes from Drosophila affinis, assembly GCA_037356375.1. Classification (NCBI taxonomy): domain Eukaryota; kingdom Metazoa; phylum Arthropoda; class Insecta; order Diptera; family Drosophilidae; genus Drosophila; species Drosophila affinis. The sequence goes on from JAZHFB010000003.1 coordinate 24,899,341, forward strand.
TGAGTGATATTCTTCTTGCAGGTTTGTTTTGGCAGCATTCCATTATGAGTAAAAAATAAAATACCGCTGCGAAAAAAATAATAGCACCGCCACCACAAGCAATTTTTAAATAGTGGACAAACTCATATTTTTAACTTTAAGGAAACTTTAAGCACATTTTTGGAAATATATTTCATATATATTTAATATATATTTTATAAACTTAGGAATAAAAAAAAAAACTTCTTTCTTTTTAACGTTTTTAAGTTATTTAAGGAAATAAATGGAAAGTGATCAAATTAGGCGAAAAAAAAAATAGAACCACTTTTCAAAAATTGAATAAAAAAAAATGACCAAAAAGTAACGAATTTATTGGTTAACTATTTTTAACTATTATTACTAATCTATAACTATCATTTAATATTTAGTACAATGTCCTTTTTTGGCAATAGCAGTCCTGGAATCGTCTTAGGATCAGGACTTTTTAATTAATACCCAAAGTGATGCGATAGTGGCTGGCTTTGAAGTAGCAACCGCCTTCTTGACGTAGGACCACAGATTTTCGATGGGATCAGGTCACGTGACTGAGCAAGCCACTCCAAAACGTTCACACAGTTTGCCCTGAACTATTCCTTTGCTTTCTTGTTGGTGTGTTTGGGGTCATAGTTCTGTTTAAAGACCCATATGAGCGGACTTTTATATTCTTCAAAGAGTAGCATTACTGTCTCCACGATATTCGCCTACACATTCTGATCTATGATAGTTTTTATCTATCCTATTGAACCTACTCCATAGTAGAAGAAGCAGGCACATACCATTACCCTACACCCTCCATGCTTAATGGTTTTTGTGGTGTACTGAAGTTTTTATTATATTTTCCTTGGACGTCTATAATCGATCGAGATAATTTTCCACCAAACATAACCACTTTGGACTCATCTGACCATAGAATATTCGACCATTGTTGGGATGTCTGATTTGCTTCCACCCTGGCAAACTTCATGCGCTTAGTAATATGTGTCGCGTTTAAAAGTGGTGCCTTTCTTGGGCTGCAAGCTTTTATGTTATGTTAGCAAAGATATGTGTTGACTGTTTGATCCGTCGCATTTATTGTAAGCACTTTTTTAAGCTCGGTAGCTGACTTGAAGGGACCCTTCTTGCTCTGACGAATCTGTCTTTTGCAATGAAGAGGGGTCATAGATCGTTTTCGTCCGCGTGTTTCAGTCTTTTCTTCATAGTTTAAGACGTTTTGAGTCATTTTATAAATGAATCATACCAATCGACCAACTTCTCTGTAAGTTTTTCCGACTAATTTTAAGTTTTTGATCAGATCGCGCATCTTTGCAGTGCAGTGCTTTCCACGTCCCATTGCAATGATTATTATTACCTTTTATGACAGAAACAATGAAGTCTTAGTCAAAAGTAATGAATACGTGCCTTCTACAAAGACAATTTTGAGAAATATAGAAGCTTCACTAAGAATATTGCTAATGGTGCTGTTTTTTTCGCCATTTTTTTGGTCTTTTTTCTTAAAATCCCAAAAAAAAATATATAGACAGAAATTTGAAGAACGCTAACTCAGTTTTTGTTTATGGGGAATACTAAACAATATAAAAAAATACTAATTTAAAAAAATCGCAACATAATTCGCATTTTTTTATCACGAAAATTATTTTTTTCGAACTGTACATATATGAAATCAAAAAAGATTTCAAAACAAAAGGATCAGTGTGCCAGATAAACGCTAAAAGAGGAACCAATAAGAATGAGAGGAAAAAGGAAAGCGGTTACAGCAGCTACAATTAAGAGAAAGAGACCACTACTGCACAGAAAGTATCAAGAGCGAGAGAGGAAGAACAGTTATTTAAGTTTGGGTAATAGGGAGAGTAATAAAACAACAAATCTACTGGGTGAGGGCGGCCAAATATGATGTGTGTACAAAAAAAGCACAATGTTAACTGATGCAAAAAGAATTTGTTGAGCTACTGAGCTTCTTCAGCAGCGTATTTTTACGACATTTAATTAAACACAAATTGGTTTGATTTTAATGTATATATGTATATTCGTGTATGTTCGATTTGTTTTCTTGTACATATGTACTTAGCTAAATATGCAACAATAAACACAAAACGAAAATTAGCGATACGACGTTAGCTCACGAAGACGATCAAATTTTAAGTGCTGCTACAAAGATGTGCCCCCCACGCAGCTCTTGTTGGTCGACAAACGACAAAGAATAGGGCGATTTTGCGATCGAGAGTGCAGGGCAACAGTAAGCAACAATGATTAAGAGAGATGCGCTCATTATGCTGCCATGGGCCGGCGCTTAGCCGAACAGAATTATTTAATTATATTTTAACACAGTTATCAGGCAAGAACACGGGATCAAAAGCAGATATAAAGTAGATGATTAAATTAGGAATTTATGAGGGGTTATTAAAAAAATAAAACCGGCTCTTTAGGCAAAATAAGTTGAAATTAAGCGAAGCGCAAAACATAAACACGCTAGTCGCTACAAAAAGAGATCGAACGATTTCATTAAAAAAAACTTCTTGTATACGGTGAGATGCCACGTGCCGCGCATATATTTGCACAAAACAAAATGGTTGGGTCAACATGGGCAGTAGTATAGATTTATCCGAAATGGACATTTCGCTGATGTCGAACGGGACGCTCGTACACAATTTAAGTTGTAAAAATGTAAAAAACCCGATTTTCAAAATTGTTTTACCGTTATGATTCACCACCACTGGACTAGCCCTATTGCTGGTGCTAAGGGCGATTTTGGGCAACTGTTCGTTTTCGAGATATTTGCAAAAAAGCATGGTATTCGCACGGGACAAATATATGTAGAAGTGGTTTTTGCGGCGACCAATTCAAACTCAGATTTCAGCGAAAGTTGAGGCAATATATTTATGAGAATATCTGATTAATGTTCTGCATTGATGACTCTTTAAAGTGGTTATAATTTTAAGCATGTATGGTTCGTAGTTGCTTTAAATTCAATTGAAGCCTCTGTCGCACGGGACAAAAATTTCTTGGCTTTATAAAGGTTACAAAAATTTAATTTAATAGTTTAATATGTAAGAGACTTTGAAGAAAAACTTTTTATCAAGAATCATCTTTCTTATAGGCGAAACAAATAATGGAAAACATCACAAAAAGTGAACTTCTGCTAAGTTTAATAGGTTTTCAGATCAAAGTTAATGAGTTAATAAGTTAATGTCAATTAATTAAATTGGCGAATTTTTAATATCTTTTAACTATAAAATCCCGAGAAAATTATATTATTATATATATATATTATATATAATTATATGCGTTTTTATTGAAATTTAATTTTTTGGCCTCGGTGGACCTCGTCAAAGATATGCCCAAATCTGTGTTTATTTTTAATCAAAGTTGTAAGTCCTTATTTTTTTGTATGTAGTATGTATGCACGCAGCTCATGGGCGGAGTAGGTTTTTTTTGAAATTTTTTTTTCTTCCAATTGATCCATACATGACTGCTCGAACTGGGTCTTAAAAGAATAAAACAAAGATAAGAAAAATCAACATTTTTAAAAGATACTTACAAAATGCTGGTACTCTGGCGAGATGGACTCCAATAGCAAAATTCTGTCCTCAACATTTTTAATACGATTACAAATATTTTCATTATTTTTGCTGGTCAAGCCCATGTATGTTTCAATTGAATGTAAACGTGGATTGTGCAATGATTTCCCCACTTTATTAGTGGAAGCACGCGATACCATTAACCTATTTAGTTCAAGTTTGTATTTGGGGCGGAACTGCATCTGTTGTGGTCCACAACGATTTGTAACACGCCGCACTGCGATAGAATACATTAATATACATACTTAATTAGAAGAAAATACACACCTTTCAAATGACAGTTCGACTGTTCTTGTTTTAAAACAGTACTTTGAGTTCTAGCACAAGAAACGTTTACTTCTGTGTCGGAATCAACATTAGAGCTTAAATTGGACTGCTTGAAGTCCATTACGTTGTGGGAATTTATTTCTGCTCTCTTTCTTTTAAAAAAACATTCTACACGCTTAGTTAGCTCGCTGTCATTAGCTCTAATTTGTACTAAATTTCGAGGTACAACGTGCGGCTCGTCGACTTTACAAGCAAAATAATTAAAACTATTTAAATATTTCTCTGTAAATAACAAAAACAAAAAAATATATTTTTATATAGTAGTTATATACATTTTAACATTTTATTTAAAATCTTAAATAACGTAGTTCCTTTCTATGTCTTACTAGACCTGATTGACTCGGTATTTTCTTTCCATTCAGCGTCGTAGTCACCCTCGTACAATTCTTTTTTCCATATGGGTACACGGGATTTTAGTTGGTCTATAGCAAATGTTACAGCGTTCAATGCTGCGGAACGATGTGGGGCTGAAGCCGCTATTACTACACTTGCTTCGTTTTCTGGAACAGTGCCTAATCGGTGATATATTAAGACGTGTTTCAAGTCGGACCAAGTTGCACGGAGGTCTGAGCAAATTTTATCCATTTCTTTTAGGGCCATAGTTTCGTATGCTTCATATGTCAATGATACAACCTGTCAAGTTAAGATTGCATATAAATTTATTTGACCATACACATGTATGCACGGCATGCGTGTACTAGTTATTTAGATAAAAAATCTTACTTTTTTTCCTTGAAAGCTATCACGTGTGGTGCCTATAAAAACAGAAGAGGCTCCGCAACTCGGATCACTTATCAATTTTATTGCATAATTGACGTCGATTGGGCAGTCAATCAATTTAATGTAGTTCATTTTGAATGGCTTAGCCTCCACTTAGAGGCGGTATTACAGCTAATTCGTCGCCGTCCTTCAAATATATACTCTCATTTAAATTTTCGATGAAGGATTCGTTATGAGCTATAATCAAATTATGCCGTATGGTCGTTAGACCAAATTGTTTAACAATTTGGTTTAATAAATCAGATGCTTTAATTTCAGATGGGACTGTAAATACTGAGCGAGTAGTTTGAGCTAATTCACGGCACTTAGCAAAAAATAGAACGTGTACATTAACATGCACCAGTCTGCTCGTATTCATTTTGACAAATACGATAATTGATAATATTTAATGTGGCCGTTTATGATAACGTGCTTAATGGTATATATCGAATGAAATACAAGATCTCAAAGTACAATATTTTCTTTGTGATGGCACTAACCATACAGTATACTGTACAGTATACTGTATGGTTAGTTGTGTTGGCTTATAGGCTTCTCACACTTGGTGCGTTACCTATCCATATCGATATCGGAAAAGACGCAGAGAGGCAGAACTGCCGTCTACACTACAGCGTCTTTGCGTCTTGGAAGAGGAAGACCAATTTTTGTAAACAAAGCAAATAATGATCAAAAATCAACGAAATGTGTCGAAAATAGAGTTGATTCTTTTAACTGCGGTGGCGAAAAATGAGGAGAACCTTTTGAAGTGCATGGAAGCGGCTGAGTTATCCTCAGAAAAGTTGCAATCCGTCTTGCAACTGCAACGTCCTCCTTGCGTCTGGACTCTTGTAGGGAAAAGAGAAGATAATGTTCTCTCTTTTCAATTAAATAATGTATTCTTCATTGCAATAGCCACGATATGGTTCATTTTGGGAGGAAGATGTTGTGGAAAACTCTGATGCCTTTTTTAAGGAAAATTTCCGCATGGAAAGGAGAACTTCAACATTCTCGTTGGACTGTTGCCCAATCTCAAAAAGAAAGACACTCCTCTTCGACTGACAATCCCTCTGGAGAAGAGAATAGCCATAGCCCTTTATTGCCTAGGATCGCCTGCGGAATAACGCACGGGAGTCTATTTGGGCTTTTGTCTGCCGCATATTACTGCAGTTTTGTCGGGAAATAGTTGCTCAACTCGCTAACAAGTATCTGCAAGCAGACTTTCTTACCCTGAGAAGATCACGGAAACAATGAAAGGATTCAAAGACATGGGATTTGCAGCAAAAAATTTGAAATCAACTATATTGTTGAAATGCTTTTTTAATAATAAAATTAGTTTAAACAATTTGTTCTAACCATTAAATAAATTTTTGGCCATTTTTACTCAATTCAAAATTTTACGCGCCGAAATTTAAATTTTAATCTGTTTTTTTGTTTGTTATTAGTGGTGATAAGTCCTCTATTAGGCAGAAAACTACAAAAATGTGCTGTTAAGCGCATAAACAACCGAATATAACGCATAAACGCACCTGCGTCAAAAATGACGCAACTTTTTGCCATCACTAGGGCCCTAAGCTAAGCCTATGTAAAAAAACAGCATTTCTGGGAAAACGGAAAGAATCAAGACGCAGCCTCAGTGTTAACAGCACCTTATTATATTAAGCCTAGTACTCAGATGCAAAAACACGTTCGTAATCAAAACGTCTAATATAAAAATACTGGCGGCCAAGTGTGACCAGTTGTGCATGCCCTGCGGTAAATCCGTTCAAATTCTGTATCAAAGCAAGCTGGACTGTATTAATTGTGTGCGCTGGGAGACAACAATGCACAGATAAGGCACCTCAATATTGTATAAATCGGTTTTTGCTCTACATTTCGCAACAATTCCCTTTTCTCCTCCGGCTTTAATAATTTAATTGTGTAGTCGCCGCAAAATTCTCCTAATCGATTGTTTGGTTTTTGTTTGTAATAACTTTTTTACACTGCCACATCATGGTCGAAGCAGTGGGAAAATGATGCGAGACATTTACACCTAAGCATCTTTTCTCACATCATTTTGGGGCTAGTCGTGCTAATGTGAGCAAACGCATTAAGTAAGAAGAAGAGAGCACATGAATTTGAATTTCTTGAAATTAAAAGAAATTACCAAAATAATGAGAGATTTATTTTTAAATGTGGATAAGGGTGCTTTTGGGAGTTTAACCACTCAACATGCGCTGAATTGAATTTAATGTGTCAACAACAGCTGTTTGCCATCGAATAATTGCAGTATTTTGTCAACGTACCTGACAGAATACCAATGATGCGCCACATGATATAATACTACCACACTACCGCATCACTGTCGAAGTTTATACCTAATAGCATATTTACACCACCGCGTCATTGTCGAAGGTGCGGAAAAACTATGACAAGCGTTTACACGTATAGCCCTTTTACACTACCGCATCATTGTCGACGGTGCGGAAAAACGATGCGAGTCATTTACACGTAGGCCGCAACATTTCCGCATCGCTTCCGCATCATTTCCGCATCATATTGTCAGCTCTTATTGGCTCCAACGAACAAATATTACGTGCTGCTGACTAATTTTCAGGTGGCACTTTTTCTTTTTTTTTTTTGTTTAGGACGTTGATGTGCAATGACTGCACCATTAAGTGGCCCAAGCGACACCATCCGATGGCTGTTACGCACGGATCCCAGACAAGAAAGCAGCCCACCTCCCGCCCAACCGACTGAGGGGCGCAGCCGCTTAACGCGCGACTCGTTAACCGAACCGATCGCGGGCATGCATGAAAGATAGGTGTTAGACTAGTGTTCGAGGAAAAGTAGAACTAATCTAACTAAAGAAACGAAGTAATTACTAATTACGGGAAAGATATAAGAGTATCAGTAATTTAAGACTAGGAAGGAAGTTAGCGGTAGATATAATATGATAGTGGGAATTATAAGCCGAGCATAGGACCCTAAATGGTTCATACAAGGAGTAATTCGATCTACAAAGCGGAAGAAACAAAGGTGTATAATTTCTAGTGCTTCTAATTGGAATCGTGACGCTTATGCGGCTCAACAGGTCAGGGCTATCTACGTCACCCTTGATCAAGTTGTGCACAAAAATCACGCCAAGCATTTTCCTACGATTAGCTAAGGTTGGAAGGTTTATTAAGAGCAATCTATTAGAGTAAGACGGCAGTCTCACACTTGCATCCCAGCTGAGGCCGCGAAGAGCAAAAATTAAAAAGTTTTTCTAAACTGATTCTATACGGTCCTGGTGTACGTTGTACTGAGGGCACCATACACAAGAGCCGTATTCTAAAATCGGACGAACCAGAGAGGGAGGTGTACAGAGTCTTTGTTATATAGGGGTCGTCAAATTCCTTTGACCACCTCTTTATAAACCCAAGCACGCCCATGGCCTTATTCACCATGGTAGAAATGTGTTCTGAAAACTTTAACTTGGGATCTAATAGAACGCCAAGATCATCAACCCGGGTAATTCTCTCAAGAGAACCACCACAAAGGATGTAAGGAACCAGAAAGGCGCTGGAGCGATGAAAAGTAATTACTTTACATTTTGAAGCATTAAGGTTTAACAAATTTGCACAACACCAAGACTGAAATCTATCGAGATCGGATTGCAACCTTGATTGGAAAAAAATGTCCTTATACTGGACACAGAGCTTAACATCATCCGCATACATATGTACTCGAGAGTATGTTAATACAGAAGGTAGGTCATTTATAAAGAGAGTAAAGAGTAAGGGGCCTAGATGGCTGCCCTGAGGTACACCCAAAGTCACCATAACTGGAGAGGACAGGGAGTTTTTGAAAAGGACTCTTTAAGACCTAGAACACAGGTAGCTAGAGATCCATCTCAGGAGATTGGGCGGGAACCCTAAAAGGTCGAGCTTTTGTGCTAGGAGGGAATGGTTTACAGAATCGAACGCTTTACTAAAATCGGTGTAAACAACATCCGTCTGCAAATTACCTTGAAAGCCTTTTATTATAAAGGAGGTAAACTCCAATAAATTTGTAGTGGTTGATCTCCGCCTTATAAATCCATGTTGAGTTGGAGATATAAGTGATCTGCATAGGTGCTGCAGGTGCGGAGTTAAAATTTTCTCAAACATTTTAGGAATAGCGGATAACTTAGATATTCCTCTATAGTTCATTGCGTCAGACTTGCTACCTTTCTTATAGAGAGGAATTATAAAAGACTCCTTCCATATCGGGGGAAAGCATGAAGAATTTATAGATAGGTTGAACAGTTTAAGCGACGGCCCACACAGAGAATCGGCACAGTACCTGAGTACGCAGCCGGGAACTCCGTCCGTACCCGGTGAGAACACCGGCTTTACTGTTCGTAGATCATGAAGGAACGAGCTTTCATTTAGCAAAGGACTGAAAATGCCTTTTCGACCTCGGTAAACCGTATGGATACGGCTGACCAGAGTAAACGTCCTGCGAATAGGTAGTTTGGAAAAAACGTGCAAAAAGATCGGCAATTGCCTGATCATTATCTACTGACGTATTAAGGAAAGATAGCGAGGATGGGTGTGCGGACGTTCTACGCTTACTGTTTACGAAGCTGTAGAACTGTTTGGGGTCCTTAGAAAAACGTATCCTGCATCGAGATAGGTAATTCTGATAGCATTGAGCGTTAAGAACTGATAAGTTTGACCGAGCTATTACATAATGAGAAAGAGAAGAAGGAGAGCCAACTTCTTGAAATATTTTATAACGTCTTGATTTTAAGTTTTTTAGATGGGATAACTCCTCGGTAAACCAAGGGGGTTTTCTTGATCTAATCGGACAGGGAAGTGGGACACAAAAGACAAAAAGTGAGTCCAGTGCATCATAAAAAATGTTTGTGCCTGTCGTAACATCACTGCACAAATATAAAGCGGACCAATCAAAATCCCTAATGAGATTATTAAGCTTCGTAAACTCGGCTTTACGGAAGCAGCGGGCACATTGGGGTAGTCTACCCGACCGATCCAATACAGTTCGTCCTAGGTCGAGAGGCACTTCGAAAGTAGGATGGTAGGCATCTTCAGGTATAGTGAGCGGGGGGACTCGAGTTAACAACGCTAAGATCGCATCCGTTACAAAGCACAGATCAAGAAATCGACCCAAGGAATTTTTAACATGGTTAACTTGAGACAGAGACAGGTCAATCAAGGCGTCAACAAAGTCATGTCGTGACATGGGTACCAGGCTATTAGACTCATTTGCCGAAGACCAAACAATTCCAGGCAAGTTGAAGTCACCAAGAACTATCATGTGATCTTTGTCAGATAGCGAGGAAGAGATAGCGGTTAAGGCGGACAAATGCTGCTTGTAAATTGCGATATCCGAAGAAGGTGGAATATACGAACAAGTTATGACAACTGAGAAAAGAACCGCGGAAACTAAAAATTACTGTCAAACTCCATATTTTTGTTTTCCTAGCCTCAGTATCCAGTAAGGTCAACTAAATCAAAGATTTCTTATTGATAGTTGGTCTATCGATACGATTGTGGACTGAAAGAACAGCTGATATTCCCGCCAGGAATATATATGTGCCTATTATTACTGAAGTAATAGTGAAAGGTAGAGGCAAAATCTGCGCGCAAAACCAAAAAAAAGAAATTTTTAAAGTCAGGAAAAGATTGCTTTAATAAAACCAGTTGAGGCAAGACCATGTCTGAGGCGGATCATGGACAATAAGCAATTTGATAATTTTGACACATTGGCACCTCCGACTGCGCTGTACTCTTCCTTCCTATTGGCAACAATATTTGCCGCTACCAACACAATCAGTTCATCGTCAGAATAAATTTTCTTCCTTTTTTTAATTTCAGTTAAATTTTCAAAACTAACGCTGTTTACAAATCTCGCTGGCAAATCACTTTTAAGGTTCTTGGTCACACTATTTTAGTTAAGTTCCACACACACGAAATAAAGAGCAGATTCCTGTCAGGAATTTTCCGCAGTGCTGGATACAGGCCTTAATGGATAAATAGGTGATTAATTTTTTTTTTTAGCAATTTAAATTCGTTTTAATGTATAAAAAGCCGTATACTTTTATTTCGAAAAAAGAAAATTATGACGCTTTAAAAAAGTCAAAAGTCTTTCGTTATGCGAAAGCAGGAGCGCCAATTTAGCGTAGTCAAAATTAAAAGTAAAAATGGTTGTGAATGTCAATCCCGGAGCCTTCCTGGGGGTCTGCGTCTTAATTCTTCGTGTCCTCCCAAAAACGCAGGTTTTTTACATAGGCTTAGCATGGGGCCCCAGTTGGGGCAAAAAGTTGCGTGATTTTTGACGCAAGTGCGTTTATTCGATATATTCGGTTGTTTTTGCGATTAACGGCACATTTTCGTAGTTTTCTGCCTAACAAAGGACATATCACCGCAAATAACCAACAAAAAAACAGATTAAAATTTAAATTTTGGCGCGTACAATTTTCAATGGAATAAAAAGGCGCAAAAATGCACATATAATGCTTAAAAAAATTTTGTACACTAATTTTACTTTTAACAATATGGTTGATATCTAAATTTTTATGAAAATCCCAAGTATTGAATCCTTTTCCTGTTTCCGCGATCTTTTCCTGAGTAAGAAATTCAGCAGTCGCTTCCTGACGAAATTCCATTAATATTATTCGCACAATGGCTTTGAACACACCGAATCCCTATTGTGCGATATTTCGTAGAGGATCCCAGGCAATATAGCGCTATGGCAATCCTTTTCTCTAAAGGGATTGTCTTGCGAAAATTCATGTCCTGCTTTCAGAGATTAGGCAACAGTCACGCTAGAATGTCGAACGTACTCCTCTTCATCCGGAAGTTGTCTTTAAAGAATGCGTCGGAGATGTTTACAACATAGTCCTCCCAAAATTAACCATACGTGACTATTGCAATTTAGAATGCATTATTTAATAAAAAAAAACACCATCTGCTCTTCACTTAGAATGGTCCAAACGCGAGGAGGACGTTACAATTTCAAGACAAATTATAGCTTGTCTGCAGATAAACCCGCCGCTTCCATTCATTTCAAAACATTGTGTTTATTTTGCGCCACCGCAGAGAAAGGAATAAATTCTTTTTCAGTCATTTTCCTTTGATTTTCGCACATAATTAACTTTATTTATAACATTTTTTTGACCCCTCCGTTGGTCTGAAGACGAAAAGACGCGCGTCTCCCAATGTAAAAGCCTCTTCTGCTTCCTTGCGTCTTCCGAATCGATAGGAAACGCGGCCGCCCCCATCATACTCAATAAAATTACCAATTTATTAATTTACACGTGTCAAATAACAATTCACACCAAAATATTGTAATTTTCACATCTGCTCTAATTTCTTACCACTCCACGTCGATGTGCCAATAAACTCTTTATTTGCGTGTTTATTTCGCTACACTGGTCTCAACTATCGATATGTTTCAAAAATAGGTTCGTCTCTAAATACACGTACCTTAGCATTAAAGAAAAATCATTTCATATTCTGAATTTATTTACTGAAAATTTACGAAATTAATCATTCTTATATGTAAAGACAGAATTTGTTCAAAAGTTTTAATTATCCATATTAAAAACTCTTAATTCAATCTTGGAATGTACGGAGAATTCATATTTCGATTTCTATGACGTCTGAACCATTTTTGTAGCTATGAAGACACGTTTCAGTACTTATGATATAATTTGCGGAGTCGCTGAACTTCAAAAGTAGGCATACAACTAACGTACACACTTATTTGTTTTACATTAATTTGAATTATTTCTAGGTTGGTAGGCTTGCGTGTGAATCAAATATACGATATTGATAACAAGACGTACCTTATCCGTCTGCAAGGTAATGGAACTGTTCAGAAGATCACGCTTTTGATCGAATCTGGCATTCGCTTTCACCCAACAAGGTTTGAGTGGCCCAAAAATGTAGCTCCTTCTGGGTTCAGTATGAAATTAAGGAAGCACCTAAAAAATAAGCGACTGGAAAAAATTAGTCAATTGGGTGTGGATCGCATAGTGGATTTTCAATTTGGAAGTGGAGATGCAGCTTATCATGTTTTACTTGAGCTATACGATCGCGGAAATTTGATCTTGACGGATTTTGAATTAACAACACTTTACATTCTGCGGCCACACACAGAGGGCGAGAATATACGTTTTGCTGTTCGTGAAAAATATCCCATTAATCGAGCTAAGCATCAAGATGACGAATTTCGACTAGACCTTATAGACGACCTACTGGAAAAAGCCAGTCCTGGCGAAAATTTGCGACAAATTTTAATGCCGGTTTTAAATTGTGGCCCAGCAGTCGTTGAGCATGTTCTTCTTTTACATGATTTGGAAAATCGTGTAATGCCGCAAGGGGCTACTGCTTCAACCGTAGATATACCAGAAGTCAATTCCGAAAAGGTTCAAAACTCAAAAAAAAAACGGAAACAGCGAAATCTACAAAATACCAAGTCGGAAGTTAAGTTTTTTGACATGGTAAATGATCTACCAACTCTGAAAATGGCAATAAAGGTAAGCACACTTGGGTAAAGTATTTTTCTATTGAATGGCGCGATTGATGTTTGTTGAGCTACTAAACTTTTCCAGAACGGCAATGAGCCACCGCAACGAAAGTACACCCGGTGTCTGTAAGTATTTTTGACACCCGGGTGTCTTCTGGCAGTGCAAATAGGGTGCAAGCGATTGTGTCGAGTGTTTTTACGCATAAGCGCAGATCGTGTTCGAGCGATTTTTTGTATGCGTTGAGGCCGATCTCAAGTACTAATGCAAAATGAATGGGTGAAAAAGGAAACACAAAACTCGAGACAAGAAACGTTTTGTGTGGCATGGGTATTGTTGTTATTTCTTGTGCGTTCTTTGTTTTTTGCAGTACCCATAATTTGCTTTATACAGGGCGTGTGCCCGAAGTACAACTCGCAAACACCGGCATGGTTTTGTGTGGGTACGAGTGTTTTACTTTTCTTGTCGGTCATGAGTGCCACCGGCACACAAAATTCAATGGGTGTGAGTAGAGTGTCAAAAATTTACGCCCTTGCCGTTCTCTGATGTACATACTAACAAGAGTTTACGACGAGTCGGCTGAACGATTAAAAACTGACAAATAACGAACAATATTAGGGATTTACTCAACTGCTGCACTACTGGCTTTTATTTATCGATTAATAGATATGTAGTATCGGGATGCGAAACACAACAATTTTGTTTTTAAATAATGCAGAGCGAAACATCTTTATACCACGTACTCGTATACTCCCATTATATTATTGTAGATTTGCACTGGCAAGCATGCAAATATATCACTTTTTCGTAAAATCTTTTAAAATTTATCAAATATTGCGATTTTTTTTAATGTATTCTTTAATTAGGTAAAAATGAAACAATTAAAAATATTAAAATTATTTCAGGAAATAGCTTCTTTAAGAGTTTTAAATTTTCTAAAACAGTAAAATTATCCACTATAAATGTTTGGAATTTTATAAATTTATCAGTTTTTAATATTTTTTGCAAAGGCTCTTAGTTTTTATAACACTCTGAATACATACTCCCGACTATAATAGTATATTTAAGTCTCGAGGTATCATGCGCCACTCCGTTTGCGCGTGCTCCCAAAGCTAATCCAATCCCTTATGTGCAGACTCGTACCAAGGGGAAGTGTGTAACACCCAGAAGTGTCTGACCCCATAAAGTATATATGTATGTATGTACATACATTAATCATCAGCATCAATATCCGAGTGGATATAATCTATGTCTATGTCTTTCTGTTCGCCTAGATCTACATTTTAAGAGTTTGAACAATCAAATTCAAACTCCTGTGATGTTACACTATTACAAGTGCATTTCAAAACGACTCATAACGTTCTCCCTTGTTTTTTTTTGCCCCATTGTAAACTAAAATTATAAAAGTATAAGCTATTAAATGTTATTATATAAGTTTAATTTTAATTGAAATAATTTTTGAATGTTAATAATTTAAGGAAAGGGAATCTTCTAATTTTTTTAGAAAAAAAAATTTTTTTTCACATGTAGAACATCTGTGTGAATGAATTATTTTGATACATTTGAGACGTGCATATTTCTCGAGTTAGAGCGACTTCAAAGCACCTCGCTACCTCGGACGCAACTACCTATTCTCAACAAATTTTAATAACGTTTTTCTCGAAACCATGTTTTTCAAATACGATTCACTTTAAATACATTATGCTTGTAAGAAAATACTTTTTTGGATGACTTATACCAACAACGGGCAGAAGAAAAATTTATTTATATTTTTTAAACAAGGTGACGCTAAAAAAAGGGAGGTGGTCTGGTCGTGCTCCTGTTCGCCCAGTTGTTCGCTCAGCATGTCGTGCATGGCCGCCGCCGACTGGTGGTGCTGCATGGCCAGCTGGCTGCCGTGTCCGTGCTCTTGCTGGTGCACCACCGATGCGCCCGTTGCCTGCTGTGCCTGCGCTTGGGCCTGAGCCTGCTGTCTTTGCTCCCTGTCCAACAGAATGTCGTAGATGTGGTGATGATAGCGACTGCTTTGTTTTAATTGTTATTTATTATTGTTGTTGTATTGAAAATTGCAATTCTAAAAACTTATAAATGCCGATATAAATCAAACCCAAATACTTTTTAGGTTTAGCTTACCATGTAGAAAATAGTAACATTTCAATTTTAAATTTGATCATTTTTCGAGTATTTGTAAAAACCTTTTTTTTTTTTGGCTGTATTTTTGGTTTTAGATAGGCACATTAATTAGGCGTCTTTTGTGGGTATCGTTTGTAAAAATCGATAACACTAGTCGACACGACTTTTCCGCTGTCTCCAAAAATGACTTTTTCTGATAGATTTGGATGTTTAAAAATTTTGAAGAATGTTTTTTTTTTTTTCATGGAGTAGTTTTTTTTTTAAGAATTTTTTAAAAATCTGGTATTTTTTGTCATAGGTAGTGCTTCTATTTTTCACATAACTCACATTTCATAAAACTGGTTGTACTGAACTTTGCAGTTAAAAAAAGCTGATAAATGCAGCTATAAATCCGACTCAGACACTTTGTAGCAGCAACTTAACGTCTGGCAAATATTAAGCTTCCAAATTGAAATTTCTTCATTTTTTTCGGTATTTTTTACCCGAAATTTTGACACTGAAACTTCAGGAAAAATCGAAAAAAAAAAAAAAAAATTAATTAATGCCTGGATTTTTGGTTTTAGATAGACACATTAATTACGCGTCGTTTAAGGTATCGCTTATAAAAATATAAAATCAAACGGCTAAGTTATAACCGTTTGACCAAAACGACCCAAAATGACTTTTACCTGAAAAATACCGTCCGGTACTTTTTGGTTCAACTTCCAAAATGGGATTGCATAAAAACAAAAAGGACCTGTAATTTTGGTTTTACCGAGTCTAAGGTATTGATATATATCGGATATATATCCTACCTGGTCATATTTATTTGGGGTGTTAGTGTTGTGGACAGTTTTATTCCTTATTCCTTATACCCAAGCCTTGGTGAGGATAAATATACATAAATACCTGTTAGGGTCAAATGTTGACCTTTTTCCTTCACAGGTGCTGGTCCCGCAGATATTTGACCTTTCTCCTTCAAGCTATTCATAAAAAAGGATATATAACTCTGTACCTATAGTATCCCTGCCTCAGTGTAGTTCTGACTTCCAGCAGAATACGATCGTGTGTTTTCGAAAAATACCAATTGTTTCTAATTGAAATGGACAACCCAAGTCGGTCAACTTCATGTGCTTACCGAGCAGACTCGTTTTGCTACATATGTGGAAAGTATATGACCAGCAACAAAGAAAAAATCGTTTTTACCGAAAAGTTCCAAGAACAGTATAAGGAAAACTATAAGATGTGGCCCAAAAGTATTGACGAAGAGTGGGCTCCAAGCTGTATATGCAAAACGTGCAAATTGAATTTAACAGCATTTAATAAAGAGGATAGCCTATGGGATAGCCGAGATAGAAAAAAAACATTACACAAGAAAGAAGTGGGAAAAACGGAACGAAAATACTTTGGGACATCACAACGTACAAAATGCAGCTCTTGTGAAAGTATAAGACATTATATTACCACCATTGCACATTAAGCTAGGACTGATAAAAATTTTGTTAAAGCACTGGATTACGAAGGTGAATCGATGAATTACCTCAAAACTGTTTTTCCACGTCTGTCGCTGGCAAAAGTTAAAGAAGGCGTATTTGATGGCCCCCAAATTCGAAAACTACTAAAAGATGATGGTTTTGAAAATATTTTATCTACGAATGAAAAAGCAGCCTGGAACTCATTCCGAATGGTTACAACAAATTTTCTTGGTAACAGAAAGAGTGATGATTACGTTAAAATCGCTCAAGACCTACTTAAGAATTATGAACAAATTGGAGCCAACATGTCACTTTAAATCCATTTCCTGCACTCCCACTTAGACTTTTTTCCGCCAAACCTTGGGGATTTTAGTGATGAACACGGAGAGAGATTTCACCAACAATTAAAAGCTATGGAACGACGGTATCAAGGTGTTTGGAATGAGAATATGTTGGGCGACTATGTGTGGACTCTCATAAAAGAGTCTGACCTAAATGACAAAAGAAGACAGACAAACCATTTTAAAAATAGTAACAAGCAATAACAATAAAAATATTTAAGTATCATAACACTTAAATAAATTCAAGTATTTTTCGGTATTTTTTCAGATAAAATGAGATTTGGGTCGTTTTGGTCAAACGGGTATAACTTAGCCGTTTGATTTTATATTTTTATAAGAGATACCTTAAACGACGCGTAATTAATGTGTTAATTAATTAATTTTTCCTGAAGTTTCAAAGTCAAAATTTCGGGTAAAAAATACCGAAAAAAATGATGAAATTTCAATTTGGAAGCTTAATATCTGCCAGACGTTAAGTTGCTGCTACAAAGTGTCTGAGCCGGATTTATAGCTGCATTTATCATTTTTTAACTGCAAAGTTCAATACAACCAGTTGTATGAAACGAGAGTTATGTGACAAATAGAAGCACTACCTATGACAAAAAATACCAGATTTTTTAAAAATTCTTAAACAAAAAACTACTCCATGAAAAAAAAACCATAATTCTTAAAAAAATTTTAAATCTCCCAATCTATTAGAAAAAGTCATTTTTGGAGACAGCGGAAACAAAAAAGTTGAAATTTGTCGAGTAGTGTAATAAACGGCTAAGTTGCAGCCGTTTGACCAAAACTTCGTGTGTGGAATTTTGCGTTTGCGTTCGATCCCTAATTAACGTACCTATCTTAAAAAAAAAAAACTCATCCCGAGAAATATTTTTTTTCGACTTTTCCTGAGCTTTGAAAGTCATTTCGGAAAAATATACCGCAAAAATTAATCAAATTTGAAATCTTAATAATGTCTAGACCGTGAGCTGAAGCCATAAAATGTTTGGGTCTGATTTATAGCTGCATTTGTCAGTATTTCAGAATTACGAAGTTTAATACAAACGGGGATAAGATATGTACATAAGTTAGATGAAAAAAAACACTACTTACAAGAAAAAATTGTACATTTTTTTATCCCCACGCACTTCTATATCGACTACGACTAGTTAAAATATATTTTTGTAATATTCTATTGATTACATCTAGAACTAGAGTTCATTAGTCTGTAGTCATATTTCATTTTGCTAGAGCAATACATTTCGTTTATAGTATACATATTTAATAGGTTGAAATATTGCAAAAAATAAAAGTAATTTTGATTTAATTATATTTACAGAGCGCACTGAATCTTATCAATGATGGAAAAAATGGGGAATCCAAAGGATATATTATTCAAGTAAAAGAGGAAAAACCAATAGAAAACGGAAAAATTGAATATTTTTTAAGAAATATTGAATTTCAACCGTTTCTCTTCGTTCAATTTAAAGACAACGAATTTTCAAAGTTTGAGTCATTTCTGGAAGCTGTCGATGAGTTTTATTCAACTCAAGAATCGCAAAAGATTGATATGAAAACACTACAACAGGAACGTGAAGCCTTAAAGAAGCTTTCCAATGTAAAAAAGGATCATGCAAAGCGATTGGAGGAACTAACTAAGGTGCAAGATGATGATAAAAAGAAAGCAGAATTAATTACTTGCAATCAAAGCTTGGTCGATAATGCGATTCGCGCCGTTCAGTCTGCCATCGCAAGTCAATTAGCTTGGCCAGATATCCATGAGCTAGTTAAAGAGGCTCAGGCAAATGGTGATGTTGTTGCTTGTTCGATAAAACAGTTAAAATTAGAAATAAATCATATATCTTTGATCCTCACCGATCCGTATGTTACTCAAAATGAAAACGAAGCTGTTACTGATTTGACCGTAGTGGACGTGGACTTAGCTTTATCAGCGTGGTCTAATGCCCGCCGATACTACGACTTGAAACGTTCAGCAGCTCAAAAAGAAAAGAAAACTGTTGATGCTTCTCAAAAGGCACTTAAATCAGCTGAGCGTAAAACGCAACAAACTCTCAAAGATGTAAGAACTATATCCAACATAGTTAAGGCACGAAAAGTTTTCTGGTTTGAAAAATTTTATTGGTTTATAAGTTCAGAAAATTTCTTAGTAATTGGGGGAAGAGATGCACAGCAAAATGAATTGATTGTGAAAAGGTAAGTACATTCGTGGTGGTTTTCTACACAGACTTATTAAATATACTTTTAGGTACATGCGTCCGAAAGACATTTATGTACATGCTGAAATTCAAGGTGCTTCAAGCGTAGTTATACGGAATACAACTGGAGAAGATATACCTCCCAAAACTTTAGTGGAAGCCGGTTCTATGGCCATTTCATACAGCGTTGCTTGGGATGCCAAAGTGGTTACAAATTCATATTGGGTAACCAGCGACCAAGTTAGTAAAACTGCACCAACAGGAGAATATTTGGCAACGGGCAGTTTTATGATTAGAGGCAAAAAAAACTTCTTACCCTCTTGCCATCTCACAATGGGACTTAGCTTACTTTTTAAACTCGAAGACAGTTTTGTATCACGCCATTTAGGAGAGCGTAAAGTTCGAAGCATAGATGATACTCCCTTCGAAAATAGTTTCAAACAAAGTGATTTAACGGATATGTTTTTAAATGAAATAAGCGAAGAAACGCGACACGTTGTGAGCATACCTGGAGAAGATCACAGAAATAATAATTCTAACTTTCCCAATACTGAAGTAAAGATTGAGCATGATACTGGTAGAATAACAGTTAAACCAAATTCATTAAATTTAGAGGATGAACAGTGTGCCGATGAGAGCTTAATAAACAATGCTATCAGTGAAGAAACATCAATTATATTAGCTGCTCCTAGTCGCAAAAAGCAACAAAATAATGCAAAAAAAAATAGAGAAAATAAAGCCCGATCGTCTCAAATAGAAATCAAGACATCAAATAACGGATCATTAGATGCAGAACCAAGTATCTCATCACAACTTAAACGTGGTCAGAAAGGAAAATTAAAAAAAATGAAATCAAAATACAAAGATCAAGATGATGAGGAACGTGAAATCCGTATGATGATACTTAACTCGTCAGGGAAAGGAAAATCGTGCATCGATACTAGCAAAGATGTTGAAAAATCTGTTGCTGTAAATGAAGAAGAAAAGCCAGAAAAAACTTCCGTTTTCAACCCTAAAAACCAAATGGAATTGGATGAAAATGATGATATGCCCGCTGGAGCTGACATGGATATACTGAACAGTCTAACTGGACAGCCACTTGAAGGCGATGAGTTACTCTTTGCAATTCCAGTTGTGGCTCCATACCAGGCACTACAACACTACAAGTAAGTTGGTGGATATTTTACTATGGCCTGAAAGCAAGATCCTTTCAATTTACCGGGTACTCGTGCAATCGAATACTCGGTACTCGATGTACACATGTAGAAGGAAATTGTCAATGTTTCTATGTACATACATATGTTCTAGATCAATTACTCTATCACCACATTTCCGCTGTGAACCAACCCGGCTTTAACTGATGGCAATGGTTTTTTTTTTTTGTTCTTTGTTGCAGATTTAAAGTGAAGCTCACACCAGGTACCGGAAAACGGGGAAAAGCTGCGAAATTGGCACTCAATATCTTTGCAAAAGAGAAGACTTGCAATAACCGGGAAAGAGATCTACTTAAAAGTATAAAGGAGGAATCCCTGGCCAGAAATATTCCTGGAAAAGTTAAACTCTCGGCTCCACAACTACAAAAGTTGAAAAAATAAAATATATACATATTTATATTATGTACTATGTTTATCAATAATACAGTTATTTAAAAACATTAAATGGGATCGTCTGTTGTTTAACGGACAAATTAATATTCATACAAATTATACAATATTCATATTGCCTGAAGCAGAACAAGGATCTGTGAAAAATCTATCTATTTATCTTATCAAATAGCTATGTATACAGAGGGGGTAATATTGATTTTGGTAACTGTTGATTCTCACCATTATCGATAGTCAGTCTGACGGAAGTACAACTTGTGCGCATGCGTTTAATACAGACTGGAAGTTTGCATGTATTTGTTTACCTCGTTTGTCTGCTTTAAAGCAGAAATTGTATAAGTACATAGATATTTGGGTGCTAAATTGCCTTAGTTGGCATTTTGTGTATAAAAAAGCTAATAAAGTTCATGTCATCGTCACATTAGTTTCTTCAGGGAAAGTCTTCCATAAATGAAGCCGCAAATAATAAAGAAAATGGTGGAAAAAAAAGATGTAGCGCGCAAGTCTGCGAAAAATGTATCTTCCGAATAAAAACCATATAACACATGTTTTCAAAGATACTCATTTATGTACGTAATAAATGTAAATTACAGTAAAAATATACAGTAAAAGTGTTAATCTAAATAGCAAAAAAATCTAGTCACCAAAGATCCACCCCGTTACGGTTTCTCTGTATGAATATACATAAATTCATGAATTGCAAGTTCGTCAAAAAAAAAAATGATATTTGCATATGTACATACATATATACATCTGTACATATGTGTGAAACTTTTACAGTCATGAATTGATTTAATTGCATGTATGTAAATAAATGGACAAGTCGTTATGTATTTCGATGGTAACGTGTAAATATCTCTAAATACATATACATAGGTAATTAAACTATTTCCATATATGTACCTAAACCGTGTATGAAAGCATAAATAAATACATAAAAAAATGTATGTATGTATGTATGTACACTGAGTTGTAAAAATTGACAAATTTATTAAGTAGAAATCCTAGAATCAACGTGTGTACACAAAGGCATGCATAGGTACAAATAGTGGTTAGCTATTAGTGATAAAATAGGACGACAGAATTAATAACATAACTGCTAACCCAGTCTTTATTTAAATATTAGCTAAACCAGCAGCAATTTTTTTTAACAAGTTAGCTCGATCGTAAGGATGTTTTTAAGTTTTTCGAACCGATCGTTCCAATACAGTGGCGAACGCAGGGGGGGGTTTTGGGGGTTCAAACCCCCCCCGAAATTTTAGGGAAATTAGAAAATCGAATTCATAGGTATGAACTCCAAAATAAAGAACTAGCTGTTTACGGTGAAAAGGTGGATATTTCAAAATGCCGCAAATTTCAGCTTCTGCAAAATTTATCAACATCGTAAGACATCAAAGGCTGGGCACTCCATTTACAAAAATTTATTGTCGAACCCCCCCCGAAAAAATTTTCTGCGTTCGCCCCTGTTCCAATATGATATTACCTTATGAGCCTATGTATAAAAAAGTTCATAGAACTGAAATTGGTAAAATTTGCCTTGGTAAAATTTGCCTACTAGTTAGAAAATCGGCTTCTTCAAAATATTATCGAAACAATATTTTTTGATAGATTAGTAGCACCTTAATATTAAAATTCTTACTAAACCCGGTTATTCCATTTTAATATGTTATGACCAAATCTTTTCCTGCCCCGTTCAGTTATTACAACATTTAGTGAATTACTCTTTTAAGTTCGTTTGCTTGGGATTCATGAAAAAATAACCCTCTAACGCTCTTGTTTATTATTTTGTTGCATCTGAACTTAAACAGTTGTTTGAAACGTTCAAATACGCGGCTCCAATACTAAAAGGTATTAATCATGAAAAACTATGAAGGCGATATAACCATGACTTTTGGTGCTTCGGTTTGTCCAATGCGAACTAGTCCCTAATTTTTTGATGTAGTTTGGCAGTAAAATGTGACTACAAATCTGACGACTATACCATACAAATATAAAAGGAAAGTTTGATCTGTATCTACAGATACATACTGGCAAGGCTACCTACTTACCAGTTGTCTGTCAATATAGAGCATACCTTAAAGCACTTGGAGCATCTACTTAGAGAGTGCACATCCTATCAAATATATCAAAGAATCGGCTAAAGAAGAATTTTAATTTGTGAAATAGTTCAGATTTAAATCTACTTGTTAATAAATATAGATAATGTTCTTTGTTTTATAAGAATATGGAGCCAAATCATTATTACTGCCGAAGTGCTATGCAGCAGGACCCATCCACTTCGGCAATTCCACATAATTCATCAAACAAAATCAATTATGGAATTAATTCTGGACAGGAATATGTAGCATGCAGCCCTTATCAATCGCAATCTGGTTATAACTTCAAGGATACACAACGAAATGCAAACAATCACAATAAATTACTTAGTGGAAATAGCAGCATTGGAAGTCCCTATGGGTCTGGCTGCAACAATAGTGGCCAATGTAATAAGAACGCTGACAACGCAGGAAATTATATTAACATAATGACGGTTCCTTTGGGAACATTACAGTATAACAGAAAAAAGCTTTCTTCTCAGGACTATGAGTAAGTAAAATGTAAAGGAATAATAACCTCATATCCTAACTTTGTATTTTCCAGATCGCATTTATATTATAACACTACGGATTTAAAGTGTCGTGATAACTACTACAATACTAACAATACTGGAAACTTAAGCACCGGGCCAACAATATCCCAACATCAAAATCACCAGCCACAACAGCCCAACTGCCTCCACATACAGCATTCTTTAGCACATAATCATCAGCTAAGTCATACTCAACCAATTCATCAAATGCCACAACTGTCTACGTCTACAGCCAATACAATTAATGACTTTGAAAGTTGTGGGATTTTTCCGCCTACAACAGAAAGTCATCAAAATAATTCAAGTGTAGCAATGTGCGAGCAAGCGATGTCGCAAGCGTCAACATCCTTGGGATCCGTCAATGTGCCTGCTCCTCCTATTATGTACACAGTGCATCGTGTAGTGACTACAGCTCAAATTCAAACAGCTATAGGAGGTTCATTTGCATCATCTGCAAGTGTATCAAGTGTTGTAAGCACAGGAAAAAATGAAAGTGAATGCTTGCAGTCAGCGCAGCTAGCTTCAGCGATGACTTCATCATCTCATGGCCCATGTCATAGTGGCATGACTGACATGGGAGCTAATATACTTAATAATACAAGTGCTCTTTGTCCTATGCCAGATGTTCGAAGTCCCTCAGGTAAGAATAGTGTTCATTTGCGTTTTTAGCACGGTCTTCTTTACGCACAAAAACTTTTTTTTTCCACAATTTTTACACCTGTCACCTGTTTTGCCTCTCAGAATCAAAACGAAGTGTGGTCTGTGAAACTCATATTCATCAGGTTGAACACTGTTTGATAACATATTTTCAACAGAAAACAGTTGATAGAAAATAGTATAACGACGTTACTTAAGATGAATTAAGTGTGTCCGCTGTGTTGAGGACCATCATCTCTTTCAAGCCGCTCTCTTGGCTCTCAGATAGACAAGCGCTACAAAGAGTACTCTTTGTTTTCTGTTATTTTTATGCTACTGTCTTCGAGGGAGAGCACATCATTAGTAAATTCAAGAAGTGCGTATTTAACTTTACCTCTATAGTGGGTACTTCGATACAATGAACTTTTACACATCTTTCAAAAATATCAGCGAGCGAAGCCGCAAGTATGGATATGTACCTAATCTGAATACTAGATGTCGCTTAAACATCAGGTATAGATTCCACCCGTCCTTTCTCTCGTACAGCACCCCGGTGTGAAAGAAATCAGTGCATTGAACTGTGTTCTTAATCGCAAAACACGTTTTCTACTAAATTGAGGATTGTGGTATAAGCGAGAAATATAAATAAACGCATTAAACAAATTTTGCTATGGTTATGAATGAGTGGACTGTATAATTTCATATAGGTTTTTTATAAGGTGATTATGTAATATTTGTGGTTTACAACGTGTTTTATATGAATAGCGGGGGGATCGATCTGCGGCGGTAACAATATGCGTGCGGTTCTTTGCGACTAGAATTTTCTACTAAATCAACTCCACGAAAAGAAGTCGAACAAAAGGTAATAGAGAAGATCATGCGGTGCGACGGTTCAATGCAATAACGTTGCACAATGATGTGCAATACGTGTGAGAGCGTAACAGTTATCTTTTAGGTACAAGCAATAACAACAAACCTGTGCGCGTGCAAATAGGTGCTTAAGCGAGGCAATACAATTATACGCATATGAATAGGGCAAGTTATAATTTGAATGAATATCGATTAATTAAGCGGCCAATTTCCCAACATACCGACCCCTCTAAACAACCGTTCAGTTCAAGGGAAGCACAGACATTTTGGTGATAGGTCTCTTGTACACTCCTCGGGCAGTTTTTACGGCAGTTTTTACCACTTGAACTCTCTCGTCTTTACCAGGATAAACTTTGGTGATTCGGCCAAGCAGCCACTTTCTAGGCGGTTGATTAGGCTCCTTCAGTACCACAGGAGTATCCACGCTTAGATTGTTGCTCTCTTGCTGCCATTTCGTGCGCGATTGCAATGAAGCCAGGTATTCAAGACTCTAACTTTTCCAAAACCCTTGAACCTTGGCTTGAAGTTGTCTCCAACGCTCCAATTCCTCGATTGTTAACGCACTGCTTCCAATTACTCGGCGAAGGTGAAGCTTGATTGAACGTTCACCAGTTTCCCGGAATGAAGTGCCAGTTGATTTCCTGACTCATCAGAAAACTCGCAATCTCTTCGTCTTGACTTTGAAATGCGGCGATCCGTTGCATTTCCGTTACTTCCTTTCTGGCCGCTTAGAATGTTGTGCATTGTCTGAGTATAAATAGGATATAGGGCCACGTCGAGACCAGAATCGTTTGAAAGCGGCGATAAATGTGGGAGTCGTCGTCACTGACGAGCCCAATATGAATTGCTTTGGTGGACAGACAAACGAAGATAGCAAACCAAGCTTTGCCTAACTTCGGTGTCCGACCTGCCGATGTCTTGATGGTAACTGGTTGAGCATAATCCAATCCAGAATGTAGAAAACAGCGGGTGTGCTGAAATCGAAAAGCGGGAAGATCAGCCATGAGTTGTGAACGTGTACCTTTCTACCTTTCGTACCTTAATATTTCCTTAATCATAATAGGGATGTAAATATAGAAATAAATTCATTTTTAATTTACGTTAAACATCAGATATAGAATTTTGTATATATATATATATATATATAAGGTAGGCTAATAATGAGTAAAATGATAACAAAGACAAGAGCAGACTGGGGTGTTCTTTATATGTACATTGAGCAGACGGGGTTACATTATTTTATAAGCACTTATATGTCAATCATGGCTCGAAATTGAATCAGCTTATACCTCGCTTGGTAATAATTACTCACTCCGGCTTTTTACTTTCTTACGCTGATCGTTGGGCCCAATGATGTCGCAGATTGTTGAACGCCGCTGTTTAAAATATTAAAATATAATTACATACAATGCATATAACACAACCATGGTACAAACACCCGTTGCATAGCTATCAGCCAGTTGTTCTTTTGTTTTACATGTTACATATCGCAACTAATTTTAAGGCAAGAAGGAAAAGAAAAAAGAAACAAAAAGGTAAACTACGAAAATAAGTTTAAAGTGCACGTCTGTGCATGTGTAAATTAAATAATCACAAGTCCCGACTATTGGTACCGTGGCTCGGCCAACGGCATTGAAACTCGCGGGTGAAGGTTTTAATAGTTTATTATCCGGCTCGACTGGCGCGGTTCAAAGTGAGAATGAATCTAAAACTATCTTAAGATACAGAAATACAATTCTACTTAAAACTGCCCACCCTCGCGGCAGCGCTGCTTGGGCAGCGGGCCGACGTTCTGCACCGTCAGCGCCTCGTGCACACCATCAGCTCCACAGCGGATGTTCATCAGCAGCGCAATATGATCCGCTGACCACTCGAGTGCAGGCCAACGGCTCCTAAGCAGAAGCTCGTGCGACAATGTAGTCGCTGCCCCCACCCCTCGAGTGCGGCATCAGCATTCTTCCGTTTCGGAATTCTGCCGATACCCTGCAGCTGGTGGGGAGTGTTAACTACTCCCCCTCTCAAAGAGCGGTCGTCCCGGTCGCTCGCAACTTCTCTATTATCTCGTTGATCCGCTTCTCGTCTTGCCTCCTTCCAAGATGCGCCCTGAGGAATACGATGCCTCCGATAGCCCCGCATAGAGCTATGCCGAGCCCGAAAGCAAGGGCTGGATTGAGTTGGCCCATGGTGGCCTGCTCGACCTCTTTGATGTAGTTTAGGTTCTCCTCGCTGAGCTGGTGCAGGAAGGGTAGGCTAAGAACCGACTGGTGCCCTGTGATGTTCAGGGCGGGCACCGATGCTATGCCCGGAAGACGCTGTTGGATGTTGTTGCGATTCCGGAATCGAGAGCCGTTGATGATCGCGAAGTCGTTGAAGGTGACCAACTGCGTCCCGACGGTTGTGATCAACGTGTCGGAATCAGAGCTGATCGTGGCTGGTCTGTTGTTGATGATGATCAGTCCGTCATCAACGAGGGTGATGGGATCTAGGTGGCTTGGTTGAGAGATGCAATTAGCGGTGCCGCCAGAGTGTAATCCCTACGCGCAGGAACCCCTCAGCTCCTTCTTGCAGAAGGTGGTCATGGTTGTGGAGACACAAGCTGTGAGCGCCCACACTTGGTTGCCGCATTCGGCCACGATGTTGTCTGTTAGTTGTAGTATCGCTCCGCTGTGCTCAACCGGGAATACCGTGACTTTTTTACAAGCTAAACTAACTCTAGGATATTCGATTACAAAGTGGATTACATTAACGGATTGAAGGATTTTTATTTTAGATACTTCTAACAAATTTGATATTGTGACCCCTGTGAATTGGTCAGCGAGAACAGATTCTATGTCAGCGTGGTCTAATATGGATGGGCTCACTATGTTGGCCTTTGCCAGGGTGATCGTGAGCATGAGGTTTCCTAACTCTGTTATAAGGATTCTATTTCTGGCTAGTAAGGTTTCATACAAATGTTCTGTATTTATATTTTCCTTTTTTTCTATGCTGAGGATCTTGTTTACGGTGCTGGTGAGAGAATTTAATTGATTTTGAACTTTTGTGTTAATCAAAATTTGTCTATTGCTTGCTTGCACTAGCTGAGCTTCAGTGAACTTGATGTTTTCTAAATCGGACGCATCTGGTGTTCCGGCCACGACCTTAAGGGCTGTCCCTAGAAAGTCTTGGCTCCTAGCCAGTCGGTGGTGAACACCGATATCGGACAACATGTCTCTAATGTGGTTGCAGTCGGCCTCTAGTAGCTGTCTCATGTGGGATCTTGGGAAAAGGTCTGTCATTTTTTCAGTTTCGTCAGCAAGGCGACCGTATTCGGTCAAGTTTGCCGTGTGCTTGACGTAGTCAAGACCATCCCAAACCAGTACAGGTCCGTTCGTAATTGGTATGTAATTTGAGTGGGAGTAATCGGTGACGCGCGCCGATACTATTGTAAGGAGGTGAAGTACCCAGACAATCCTGTGGATAAAAATACGTGAAAAAATATAAAAAGAAAACTAAAAAAATACCGCCACCGTGTGTTTCTTAACCTAGTTGGTGTAGCTACCTAAGGTTGTCCTTATGGACCACCCTCCCTCTAATTAGGACTGTTGTCCCCAAGTCCGCCTCTATTGTTTCCTCCACAAATAAAGGGGTCAATTTATTCCCGAGGCGTCTGTTGGACTTAACTAACACCTTTTCGCCTACTTTGAAACTTCTGTTTTGACGTGCCTGGTTGACCCGATTGTTTTGCACGATCTGAGCCTTTTGCACTCTGTTTTGAATTTCTTTGTTTGTATCCGCCGCTACAGCATGGAGAATGTCAATGGGTCTTTTGTTGGTGACCGAATGCACTGATCTATTGTACTCCGCTGTCGCTTGAAGGAAGAGTTCGACTGTGTCGGTAACTCCCCTATCCATTTTGAGGCACCTTGCAATCTCTACAAGAGTACTATGGAATCTCTCCACTTGTCCATTTGAGGTACTGTGGAGGGGCGGAGCATTGACAATGAGTACTCCGAAGTTGTTTCGGAGGAGTGACCTGATGGTTTCTGAACTCATCGATGGTTCATTGTCGCAATATATCTGTTTCGTGTTTGGGAAGATGTTCAAGAGCTGCAGTAGTGGAGTCTTGATGTCAGATATAGTGCGTGAAGCTATCGGTTGCACGATGGCAAATTTCGAGAATTTGTCCACGCAGGTTAGGAAATACTTTTCTTCTGTAGAGAATATATCTACATGAAGCATCTCTCCCGTGAACGAGGGAACCGGTGTCGGCCCCAGCTCCTGTTTCTTGGGATGCCTATCGTATTTAGCTCTGGAGCATACCTTGCAATTTATGACGACCTCGTTTGCGAGCTTCGTCATTTTTGGGAAGTAATAGTCCGTCATGATTTGCTTGACGTTTTCTTGGGCGGCTCTGTGGGCCCGATTGTGTTCAATGGTGACTATTTCTCTTCTCTCATTCTCATCGAAAACGTCGGCGACAAGGTTTTTGCAATGCCAGAACGTAGTCGACGGAAAGGACTTTACTAGCTCATGCTGTATGCAGGCTAGGATTGGGAGCTCGCAATAGATCGCGTTTACGACCTGGGGGTTTACTATGGACTTGACGGTATCCACAAGATCGTTTTTGTCTGAGAAGTGTACTACATGGCGCGTCTTTTTTCCAAAGAGAACAAACATCTGTTTAAGTGGAAACTGCGCCTGCTCTAGGATGATCTGATTCCTGAAGCAATTGACAGGCTTATCTGTCGTCTCTACCGTGTAGGTCATTGACACTTCGCTATGAATTGTCGCAGCATCCGACCGCGATTCGCTACTCTCTAGCGCACAAATATTCTGTCTCGACAATGCGTCTGCGACAAAATTTTCTTTACCGGGTTTGTAGAAGAGCTTGGCACCGATTTCGTCGATGCGTGCCTTCCAACGCTTGATTTTTGCATTGGGGTTTCCTTCTGAAACCGCGAATGTGAGTGGCTGGTGGTCAGTGAACACGTTTATGTCCCTGACGCCATAAATGTAATGGCGCAACTTCCCCAAGGCCCAGACAATTGCCAAAAGCTCCCGCTCGTTC
Organism: Drosophila affinis; assembly: GCA_037356375.1. NCBI lineage: Eukaryota > Metazoa > Arthropoda > Insecta > Diptera > Drosophilidae > Drosophila > Drosophila affinis. The sequence continues at coordinate 24,929,426 of JAZHFB010000003.1, forward strand.
GTAGCGTAGTTTAGCTCACTGTCTTTGAGGGTTCTGGAAATCATTGTTATTGGGCGTCCCCCCTGTGAGAGGACTGCTCCAATGCCATAGGCAGACGCGTCGGTTGTCAAGTCGAACGGTTTTTTATAGTCTGGATACATCAGCATTACGTTTTCTGACGCCAGAATGTCCCTCAGTTTATGAAAGGCGTGTCTTTGCGCCTCGTTGAACGTGATGGGGGTTTTCTTAGACTTATATTTGCTAATGGAACCGTTTTCCCCTTTTAGGATGTTCGAAAGCGGTCGGGCGATTGCCGCGAAGTCTTTCACGAAGCATCTGTAATAGCTTGCTAGGCCCAGGAAGGATCTTAGGCCGAACAACGTCGTTGGCTCGACGTACTCCTGGATAGCTTTCACTTTCTCAGGGTCAGTCTTTGTGCCTTCGCTAGTCACGATAAAGCCGAGGTATTCTACACTCGTCTTAAAGAACTGCGATTTCTTTTTAGCTACTCTCATGTTAGCTTCATAGAGGCTTTTCAGTACCCAGTCGACGTGTTTAACGTGGTCGTCCTGAGACTTGGAAAATATAATTACGTCATCAACATAGACGTAACATGTTTTACCGATCTGTTCGCGCAAAACATCATCGATTGCCCTCTGGAAAATGCTACCGGCATTCCTCAGTCCAAAGGGCAGTCGGCAAAACTCAAACTTCCCTCCATTTACGGAAAAGGAAGTTTTTTCCCTGTCGCGTTCCGCCAAAGTTATTTGGTGGTATCCGGCTTTCAGGTCAAGAGTTGTGAAGTACTTGGCATTTCCCAGGTTTGCCAAGATCATTGAGATGCTAGGCATGGGGTACTTATCGGGCACAGTCTTCTGATTGAGTTTCCGAAAGTCCATTACGAGACGTTTCTTTTTATTGCCCTTTTCATCAGTGCCTTTTTTGTCGACCACCCATATAGGATTATTATAAGGCGATCTCGATTTTTGGATTATGTTGTCTTTTAAGAGGCTCTTAACCTCGGATTCGACAAAATCGGCTACACCCATAGGATAGGGGTAGAGTTTGGAATAGATTGGTTCGTCGTCCACCGTGCGAATGGTGGCTACGACCGAAGTGTTAAAAGGCAGTGACTCGTTAGGGTCGGCGAACGCCTTATTTCTCTTCTTCAGCATCTGCATGAAGCTTGCCTTTACGGCTGGAGGTGCGTCGACGTCAATAACGTTAGTATGGTTGACGTCTGTGCATTTGTGGAATCTGATTGTTTCGGTAGTGTCACCGACTGTGAGCGTTCCTTTTTCTAGAGACAATGTAGCCCCCACCTGCGTTAGCAGGTCAAGGCCAATAATGCCATCGAAGGTCGTTAGGGTTTTTAAAAGGAAAAACGGCGAGGTTTTGCCGAAAAATGACAAAGGACACTTTTCCGTGATCTTGTTGGAACCGTTGATCGAAAAAACGGGAAAAGGTGCTTCGACAGGGGTCACACTGGGAAGCCCTTGGAATGGCTTGATGTAGTTTTTCGATGAACCCGTGTCGATGAGAAATTTAAGAGGGACCCCTGCTACTTTTCGCCATATAAATGGCAGCAGGGATCTTCCCCTAAAAAATTAACCGAATCGCTCTCATAGTCGATTTCGGCGTCGGCTTCTATTTCGGCGACTGCTTCGGAAGCGGCCTCGTTGTAAGCCGACGGTGAACGATCGCTAGCGGTGGCGATGTGCTCTACCCTTTGGCGCCAGCTGCCTGAAGTGCGCTCCGACGCATTCGGCTTTCTCCCGAAGGTGTTATCGCGTTTGCCAGAACCAAAAGGTTTCTGGTACGCCGAGGGCTGTCTTAATTTAGAGGATGAAGGGTCTACCTCCATCGGCTCATGGGTCTGGCCCTGAGATTTGGGCTGATGGTATGAATTGCCCTGTTTTGCGTTGGGCATACCCTGACTCCTATCATAGTGAGGGCTTTTGTAAGAGTTTGGGTCTTGGGGCCTATTTTGCCTGCCATTACCCTGTTGTGGCGCTTGCTGCCTGCGCTCATTTGAACGGTAGGATTTCTCCTCCATGACCCTGGCGTAATTTGCAGCCCAAGTGCTGCGGTCTTCGCTGGACTCAGCCGATTGGGCAAGGGCCAGGGCCGACTCCAAGTCTGCTGGTCTTGCCGGGAAGACAGCTGCCTTTAGAGGCCTTCTCAGGCCTGAGATGAAAACCTCTAAGGCGTCTTCCCTGGCTCTCCCATTAAGTAGACTTGCTGCCGCTGCAGTGTGTACCATTACGTTCTTATTTGTGATGAGCGCAAGCTGTTTTCCGATCTCATCGTAGTACTCTGTTAAGGAGAGGCTGCCCTGCCGCATGGTCATCAGCTTTTGCTGCATTACACCTATCGGCGTTTTGTCAGAATATGAACAGTCTAGCCTGTTAATAATGGCTTTGAAATTAAGGACTGTGTTGAAAGACGACAAAACGTTATTTGCAGCCCCTTTCACTTTGTTCCTTATTATGCCTGTGGCCATGAAGTGTTTGTCACTTCCTTCGTATTTCGTGAAAGGCTGGAATGCCGCCAGCGCTGCCTGGCGCCAAGCCACATAATCTACCTGTTTCCCTTCGAAATCTGGGAGTGATTTGACCATGTCTAGCTGGAAGTCGCATACGACCCCGGGAACAACTTCTACATCTTTCAATACTTTTGCTTGGGGCACAGATTGTGCTTGGGATTGGCCAATTTCGGCCCGTAGCTCCGCTCGCAACCGGTTCATTTCGTCCTGAAATAACGCGACCTGGCTTGCCAAGGCGGCCTGTAGTGCCTGTCCGAACTTTTCCGGGTTCATGTTGTCTGTTTCTGTGTCTGGTGGCCGTCTGTCCAACTGGAGGCCTTCTACCAGGGAACTTAGGCTATCGTCACTATCTTCTCTGACTTCCCTATAGCTCATGAGGTGCGATCTGATTTGACAGCACCACCCCAGTTATTTATCTTCCTATAAGATTCTTCTGTTTCGTACAGACCAAGGAATATCTCACTTCATTTTATTTATTATTATATTTTGTTTTCCTTAATTACTTCCCTTTATAATATTCTCTTTCTTATAATTTAAATAATTTTTCGCTTCTAATAAAGCTGACATTAATCTAAGCTGACATACAACTGTAATCGATGAGTAATTCACTTACATGTTTTTTTTAAATTACAGTATTAACGTTGACTCCGGTTGAGCGGGGATGGGGTGGAGCTTTGTTGTTGTTCGGCTGTTCTATTGCAGATCACTCTGTTCTCCTCTCTATTCACTTTATCCAATATAATTAGCTGGTAGTGTCTTGCTTGTTGTTTTTTTGTATGTTGTTTGTTGTATTTTATTTTCCTAGGCGAGGGAGGCCCCTTTAGCCTATTTTTCTTTTGTAGATCACTGGTGGAAGCGAGGGATTTCCCTACAGCCCCTTCTCTTCTCTTTATCTGTCTTTGTGCCTCCTCATAGGGGGGATTTAAAGGTGTAAGGGAGAATTTCCACTTGTTTCAACACAAAAAAAAACGATTTGAGTATTGAGTATTTATTATAAGTTTGCCTTTCACTTTTTTCGTCGGCACTTTTTTTTTCACTACAATTTTGTGGCTTTTTACACGACCGTTTACTATGGGTTCTTAGACCCGTTGGGCGCCAATTAAATAATCACAAGTCCCGACTATTGGTACCGTGGCTCGGCCAACGGCATTGAAACTCGCGGGTGAAGGTTTTAATAGTTTATTATCCGGCTCGACTGGCGCGGTTCAAAGTGAGAATGAATCTAAAACTATCTTAAGATACAGAAATACAATTCTACTTAAAACTGCCCACCCTCGCGGCAGCGCTGCTTGGGCAGCGGGCCGACGTTCTGCACCGTCAGCGCCTCGTGCAGACCATCAGCTCCACAGCGGATGTTCATCAGCAGCGAAATATGATCCGCTGACCACTCGAGTGCAGGCCAACGGCTCCTAAGCAGAAGCTCGTGCGACAATGTAGTCGCTGCCCCCACCCCTCGAGTGCGGCATCAGCATTCTTCCGTTTCGGAATTCTGCCGATACCCTGCAGCTGATGGGGAGTGTTAACTTGTACATATGTATGTATGAATTGCTCAGAGAGGGGTGTCACTAAAGTTTCAATTTAATTTCAGTTACGTTAAACTTCTGATATCTATGCGTATGGATTTGATGATGAAGTAAATGTAATATAATCAAACTCTTGATCCGGGGCGCTGTATCGGCCCTTGTTCGCCTGAAGTTGTGCTGGAGATCGCCTGGAGTGATGCATACGTATTCAGGCCATATAGCAAAATTGTCTAACAGAAGGTTACTCCGTGCTTCCGAACTTGAGTAGTGGCTACATTCGTGGTTGATTGAAGCAGACCTGACCCCGTTGGACTTATGCACAGCACGACCACGGTGTCGATTTAGGGTCCAGGAAATAATAACGTTGTAGTTGGAGAAAACTCGACAGCCGTACGCCTAAGTCTGCTCCCAGGGTTGTCTTCTCAAGACTGTACCGCGATGGGGCAGCTTAGGTGCAATTACCCTGCAACATAGGTTATGTTAGCACGTGCACGGCACTGATGTGAAAACATACCTTTTCCAAATATCTATAGCACTATTTTTGTTTTTTTTTACAGAATTTAGCAATCACTATGTATTTTGTAGGCAAAAGCACTTCCGAGTATATGATCCCAATATATGTATTTGAGTCAGAATATATAGTCGGAATTATAAGTACAGTACTGGGTTTGAATATTAAACTTTTTCGCCTTTCACTAGCGACGTCTTTATTGCTTGATCAATTTGCATTGAATGTCCAAAGCTACAAAGACGATGGCTAAGTCGCTGGTGCAGCAAAACTTTTGGTTCTCGTTTAGCTGTTTAATCGTATGTTCTCGAACCTTCGAGGCAGCGTTAGACGATCGCATAATGCACAGAATAGATTAACTGTGTAATCAAACGATTGCCGTCTATGCTTCCCACCGTTCGTCGCTTGCATGCGAGGGTGTTCCACTTAAGAGCGGCTAAAGCTTTAAAGAGAACTTAAGAGCAGCTAAAGCTTGGCCCTTATAAAAAAACGTAGGGCGTCTCCCGACGTTAACGAACCAAATAATTAAAAAAAAAAAATTCCTTTCATTTGCTAGCTACTACATCTTGCAGTTGAATACAATCTTCCGGATTATGTTGCGGGCCCCGAGAATCCAATACTTCAGTCTTAAAGTTTGGATCATAAAATCAACTCCAGCGATTAGCGATGTGACGTGCTGGTGTTTAGCTAGTAAAACAGCGACTGGTGATTCCTTTGCAATAAGTATAGGATGCTTTGCATCGCAAGTTGCCATCGAATTCTCTACGCGTCCTCCTACGCGCATTATTCTTGGTTGTCAAAAAATGGAGAGTAGCGAATCAACTTGGATTTTGGAGAAAGTGGTTGTCCCGTTCTGAGCTGCTTGCGCTCCACTTGAAAGGACTCCATCTGAATATGTTTGATTATCCTAGAGTGTGCATATTGAAGCTCCCAAGACGATCAAAACGATGATAGGCGGTCCTTGCAACGAAGGCGATGTACGAAGCGAAGGCAATAGCTAATTGTCCACAAGATATGTGACCAAGAGGAAGCCTTGTTGATCATACATTCAAGATCATTTCTTTCATCGCAAATGTGTAGATTAACTTGAGGCTTCACCTTTACTTCTATGCGCGCAGCCTCCTCAGTCGACAGTGTGAACTTTGCCTTAGCAAGCGGCCAAGTGCGACGTGATTGAGAAAGACACGGGGGTCCATTCCACCACAGTTGGTGCTCTACAAGATCCCTTGGTAGGAGTACGCGTGATGCAAAGTCGGCGGAATTGTCCTCTGTGCGAATGTGCTGCCAGCAGCTAAGTGGACAAGCTTCCAGAATCTCAGAAGTGCGGTTGCAAACATAAGTGTTCCAGGTCCAAGGAGGTGATGAGAGCCAGTGCAGTGCGATTTCTAAGTCAGACTAGATATATAAATAGTTAGTAATTGCGTAACCAGAGACATCAATTTGGAAAGGAGATGTTTGATGGGCGCAACGCGGGTTTTTGCGGCGATCAGTCTGACAACATATTCGCTATTGAGTTGCACGCGACTGCAACAGCGGCGTGGGCATGAGACAACGCATCGGCAAATCCATGCAGCTTTATTGGTTGAAATGGTGAAGATAGGTAGCGAGGTGTGCAACAAGCTTCCAATAAGTAAACCTCACCTAGAAACTGTTGCTAACGTGCACATAACTGCGGGGGTAGTGGTTGTCAAAGCACTTCTGGCGTCAGGGATGGTCAGTATTTTCAGACAATTGAAGCACAAATTACCCTACATTGCAAACGTGCGACGATCCACAACGTTCAGAGCTTTGAATTGAATGCACGCGTAACAACTGTGTGGCCCGTGACAATATTGTTTATTGTTTATTTTTGTTTAAAGTTAAACAATTTACAGTTAAACTGTAAGGGTAAAATTACATATAAACTAATTAAACGAAAGGGCCAATGCCAATACTCAGACCCGGTGGGGCTGATTATCGGCTCAGTAGCCGATAAGTCCCACCAACAGCCAAATTTAGGTAAGAGAAGAGCCGGTAGCCGAACAATTCCCAATTAAAGCTATTTAATTTAAATTAAGTTATTGATTAAGATAATTTTGACCATATTAGAACTAGTATTAAAGGAAAACAGATGAAAAAATAGGTTATAATTACGGCAAAGGCTACGGAAAGATTCATAATCCGAGTAGTTAGAAAGAGAGAGTTGGAGATGAAGAGGAGAGTAATGCCTAGTCGGGCGGAAAGGAACAGCAATACTAATAAGGTTGATGAGGGCAGTCGATTCGACCTCACCAGAGAAAAGCTTATGGAGGAAGAGAACTGCTTGGCAGATTCTACGGGATTTAAGAGAGTGGAGGTTAAGAGTAAAGTAGGCGCAACCTACTCTCATAAGAAAGGAGATGGATCGAAGGGTTCCAATGGAGTCCGCGGAGAGCAAAGATGAGGAACTGTTTTTGTACTGGTTCGAGCATATCCTGAAATTTTTGGTAGTGAGGAGACCAGACACAAGAACCCAGACCAAGATAGGCCGGACCAGAGAAACATACAGAAGTTTTGTAGTATACGGGTCTGTAAATTCCTTAGACCATCTTTTGACAAATCCAAGGACTCCTTTGGCTTTGTTAGAGATAGTAGAGATATGAGAGTTGAAACATAGATTAGGTACAAAGGTAATGCCCAAGTAGTTAACTTTATAGAGGCGTTGAAGGATAATGTTATTGATAGTGTAATCGAAAAGGTATGGCTTATTGCGGTGAAGTCATTATATTGCATTTAGAAATGTTAAGAGGTAGAATGTTGATTAGGCACCAGTTGTTAAGGGCATCAAGATCTGATTGCAAAGATAGTGGGGATAAGCGGTCACTGTGGAAAAAACAACCACACAAAAAAGTGTGGAAAAACTAATTCAACTTCCATGCTGACAGCAGTATCGAGTTCCGTAGGGGGCACAGTGATGTCGACATCTGGATGATCATTACTGTCCGGTTGGACAACCTGGGCAATCACAGGCACTGGATGATCATTACTGTCCAGTTGGACATCCTTGGCAGACACAGGCACAGGTGAACAGCCAACATGTGAAGAGCCAGCCGTCTTTTTCGATGTAGTTGCATGTACATAGATTTCCTTGGCGCCAAAGTCGATCAAGGCTGGCGAACTGATTGGAGGAACGTCAGAGTCCTTAGCTGCAAGAAAATTAGAACTGTAAACACTGGGCAGACTAGGTGTAACCTTTCTTCTCTTTGGAGACTCATTTATAATTTTAAGATTTTTGAAATGAGCTTCTATTGAGGAAAATTTATCCTGCAATTTCGCATATCGGCTTCAACTGCCCTGCAATCCCAACAAGTCCAGTTGAGACCGCAGCGGGTCTTAATCAGATCGACAACGCGACCACCGATATGACCAAAACCCGCTCAGCTAGATTAAGCCGTGTTGTCACACAACCAGCAGAAAATAAATTTTTGACGTGTAGCTACCGAGCAGTGACCGTCACAGCGTTAGCGCAACAGGTGCTCATTGTTCGATAGTAGAAACAATAAATATGTAAAAAAAAAGAAAAAAAAAGGTAAAATATAAGTCGGTGTGGGGCAGAGAAAGTGATTTTAGCTTGTGTTACACAATTGCGCGCGCAAGAACGAACAAAACAATCACAGTAACGGAAAGTGTATGGAGAGACAGATAACAGATAAGCAGAGGGTGGATAAAAACAGAGAGCGGTATAGAGAGAGCAAGCGCACCGCACTAGAATAGGCAACAACAAAACTGCTGCGATTAAGAAAGTGCAGAGAAGTTAGGAATGCACAATAGAAGTTGAAAAATTGAAAATAAATGCACAAAAGTAACAAAATTTGAGAAAAGAATACAAATAACACCGAGAAACACAGAATTCGGCAGGCCCGGTATATGTATGTATGTTAGTAGGTATGAAAAATAAGCAGATGATAGACAAAGTAGGCGTATAAAATTAGACAGCGGCTCAGGGAGAGTGCAGCATACAATGCATATAGCAACAAAAAATCAGCTGAGCATAAGAAAGAGTGGGGCTAGAAAGAATGCACAAAAATTGCAAAATTGCAATTGCAATTGCACAAAAGCACGATAAAAGAATAAACACGGATAGTAATTTAGTTGCACGATCAGTTTAAAACACAGTAAGCAATAATACAACACAATTACTTTCCTTTGATCACAAAAATAAAATTATTTAGGCGGAGCGAAGTGAAGACACGACTGCCAGTAACGATAGTCGATATGCGATGCGCTATAAGCACTCAACAACAGACTTGGTTGGCACGTCAACATGATGAGAAATTGTACGACGTCTATTCAGCACAGTGGGGGTATCATGAACGTCTTTTGCATCTTGACAATACTCAAGCGCATCAAACCGAGCGAAACGAAAGAAAAACAGGTCATTTATGGTTACATTTTCTGAACTATTCGCTGGATGTAGGCGAAGCTTCCTTGCATTCAGGGTTTAGTCTTGATAAAAAGATATGGATCAGCCACACCTCGCGGTTGTCGCACTTCAGCGCGTGTAGTCTGCGGTGTCGACTATTTTACGAAACTCGATTATGCTTGAACCTTTTGCATTTGGCAACGAAAGAAAGTTTTGAATGAATGAAATCAGTGATATTTTGTTATAATGGTTTTTGAGCCTCTCCCATGCGTCCTCGTAATTATCATCAGTAATGAAAGTATGTTTGACCAGAGACAAAGCTTCTCCATCTAGATAGGATTCCAAATAATGGAATTTTTGACATTTGGAAAGTCCGCTCTTCTTGTCAAATGAGCCTAGCAACAGCTCACTAAACTGACACCAATTCTCGTATCTTCCAGAAAACGTTGGAATGCGTATTTCCTCAAATAGACGTTCCACAGTACTAGACAACAATATATTTGAGATGTAGTGACCATTATCGTGACTGCTCCGCTCACTTATGGCTCCAGTGAAAATGGCATCGGAGCTAAAGAACTTTCCCTCATATTCTGCTATATCCAAATTCGGCTTGACAAATTCTTCTTCCTCATTATTATAAAGTTGCAACCAATCGGTCTAACTTGGGTTTTTATGTTTGCACAGAAGTACATGAAGTAATCATCGTTCGATTCTCTTTGTAGTAGTCAGACGTGTTTTTGTTTTGCGCTCCGCTTACTCTCTTCCTATTTTGCTTAAACAGCCGGTGTTTTATGAAAATAGCCCGTAAAAAAATTCATAAATTAACAACCTCCTAATCATCTATTTCTTGATCGCGAGTGCATGCCTGTTTGCTGTGAAAACATAATTTTAATTATTATTTTTGCATCGCCTAGCAGCTTGATTTTGTTTGTGCTTTTCGTAAGTACACGCAGTATCATATTTAGCCGCTCTCACCTAGTAGTTTTGCTGATTTATCACTCTCTCCCTATCACCCACACTTAAATAACTGTTCTTCCTCTCTCGCTCTCGATATTTTCTGTGCAGTTGCGCTCTCTCTCTCTCAAGTGTAGCTGCGGTAACCGCTCTCATTCTTACTTATTCCTCTCTTGGCGTTTATTTTGGCACACTGGTCTGATAGTTTTTTTTTAAAGAAAAATAATAAAATAATTTTTAAAATGGAATTCTCTGTGGTCTGTGTTAAGAAAACCTGCAAGAAGCAGATCACCCATGACCAGCCGAGTATCCCCTGCTGGCTCTGCGATAGCGTAGTGCACGCTAAATGCGCCGGGATCACCGGTCTCGTGGGTGATGCCATCTCAAAAAGGAATGGCCTGCATTATAGCTGTGAGGCATGCCGTCCGGTTGAGAAGGAGATGGCAGCGTTTATGAGGCAGACCCGGAAGGGCTTTAGGGAGCTGACCGTGGGCTTCAAAGAGCAATACGATCGGCTCCTAGCCATGGAGTCACAGTTTAGTAGTTTCAAACTATTGACTGAGTCTCCTAGGCGCAAAAAGGTCACTCCGCGGGATCTGCATGTGCCGACTGCCCCTCGACCGGCCGATGCTGACAAGCTGACTCCGACCACCCCAAAAGTGCAGCAGTTGATATCGTTCGCCACTCCAAAGGCAACGACAGCTGCTGGTGATGAAAGTTCGGTAGCCGAATTTATCGCGTCGGAGAGCATGCAGACAAGACCGTCTGTAGCGTCCGTGTCCGTAGTATCAAATTCATTAGCTGTCTCGCAATTCTGACCCCACCAGTCAATATACGACCCGGACCACCGGGTATTACCATCACAGGTGATAGGCCTGTGGTGCCAAGATTGGTCGGGATCCCACCAAAGAGACAAGTTTTTGTCTCACGACTTGCCCCTGACTCCACAATTAAAGATGTGACGGCATATATTCAAAGCCGCATACAAGCCGTTGATTTCAAGGTGGAAAAGTTCAACTTTTCTTATGCCAGGGAGATGCTTCTTTTAAAATAAGTGTCTCACAAACTCACTTTAACACCATCTGTTCTGCCAAATTTTGGCCGGAGCATTTGCTGGTGAAGGAGATTAAGGCAAAGAAGAAGACTAGGCCCCCAATAACTCTGCCAACTAATCAGACCAGTGCTCCTCCTCCGTCATCTTCCCGCTCTACCTCCACCCGTCTAAAAAACTAACAAACTCTCTTTTAATGACTTACCAGAATGTTCGAGGCTTGCGTAGTAAGCTCAGCATTCTTTTCCTGGATAGTGTCGCATTTGCATCCAACGTTATTGTGTTTACCGAAACCTGGTTAAAGCCGGACATTCTTAGTTCCGAAGTTTTGGCAGGTCGGTACACAACTTTTAGAAAGGATCGTTCGTCTCGACGTGCAGGAGGGGTTCTGATTGCTGTGGACTCAAACTTCACGTCGGAACTTTTCACAGTCCAGATCCAGCAGGAACTGGAATTTCTGTGTGTAAAACTGATTCTTCCCGCTTTCTCAGTTTTCATAACTTGTTCGTATATTCCACCTTCTTCGGATATCGCAATTTACGAGCAGCATTTGTCCGCCTTAACCGCTATCTCTTCCTCGCTATCTGACAAAGATCACATGATAGTTCTTGGTGACTTCAACTTGCCAGGAATTGTTTGGTCTTCGGCAAATGAGTCTAATAGCCTGGTACCCATGGCACGTCATGACTTTGTTGACGGCTTGATTGACCTGTCTCTGTCTCAAGTTAACCATGTTAAAAATTCCCTGGGTCGATTTCTTGATCTGTGCTTTGTAACGGATCCGACCGTAGCGTCGAGTCCCCCCGCTCTCTATCCCTGAAGATGCCTACCATCCTACTTTCGAAGTGTCGCTCGACCTAGGTACTGGATCGGTCGGGTAGACTACCCCAATGTGTCCGCTGCTTCCGTAAAGCCGAGCTTACGAAGCTTAATAACCTCATTAGGGATTTTGATTGGTCCGCCAGGCACAAACATTTTCTATGATGCACTGGACTCACTTTTTGTCTCTTGTGTCCCACTTTCCTGTCCGATTAGATCAAGAAAACCCCCCTGGTTTACCAAGGAGCTATCTCATCTAAAAAACTTAAAATCAAGACTTTATAAAAAATTTCAAGAAGTTGGCTGTCCTTCTTCTCTCTCTCATTATGTAATAGCTCGGTCAAACTTTTCAGTTCTTACCGCTCAATGCTATCAAAATTACCTATCTCGATGCAGGATAAGGTTTTCTAAGGACACCAAACAGTTCTACAGCTTTGTAAACAGTAAGCGTAGAACGTCCGCACACCCATCCTCGCTATCTTTCCGTAATACGTCAGCAGATAATGATCAGGCAATTGCCGATCTTTTTGCCCGTTTTTTCCAAACTACCTATTCGCAGGACGTTTACTCTGGTCAGCCGTATCCATACGGTTTACCGAGGTCGAAAAGGCATTTTCAGTCCTTTGCTAAATGAAAGCTCGTTGCTTCATGATCTACGAACAGTAAAGCCGGTGTTCTCACCGGGTCCGGACGGAGTTCCCGGCTGTGTACTCAGGTACTGTGCCGAGTCTCTGTGTGGGCCGTTGCTTAAACTGTTCAACCTATCTATAACTTCTTCATGCTTTCCCCCGATATGGAAGGAGTCTTTTATAATTCCTCTCCATAAGAAAGGTAGCAAGTCTGACGCAATGAACTATAGAGGTATATCTAAGTTATCCGCTATTCCTAAAGTGTTTGAGAAAATTTTAACTCCGCACCTGCAGCATCTATGCAGATCACTTATATCTCCATCTCAACATGGATTTATAAGGCGGAGATCAACCACAACAAATTTATTGGAGTTTACCTCCTTTATAATAAAAGGCTTTCAAGGTAATCTGCAGACGGATGTTGTTTACACCGATTTTAGTAAAGCGTTCGATTCTGTAAACCATTCCCTCCTAGCACAAAAGCTCGACCTTTTAGGGTTCCCGCCCAATCTCCTGAGATGGATCTCTAGCTACCTGTGTTCTAGGTCTCAAAGAGTCCTTTTCAAAAACTCCCTGTCCTCTCCAGTTATGGTGACTTCGGGTGTACCTCAGGGCAGCCATCTAGGCCCCTTACTCTTTACTCTCTTTATAAATGACCTACCTTCTGTATTAACATACTCTCGAGTACTTATGTATGCGGATGATGTTAAGCTCTGTGTCCAGTATAAGGACATTTTTTTCCAATCAAGGTTGCAATCCGATCTCGATAGATTTCAGTCTTGGTGTTGTGCAAATTTGTTAAACCTTAATGCTTCAAAATGTAAAGTAATGACTTTTCATCGCTCCAGCGCCTTTCTGGTTCCTTACACCCTTTGTGGTGGTTCTCTTGAGAGAATTACCCGGGTTGATGATCTTGGTGTTCTATTAAATCCCAAGTTAAAGTTTTCAGAAACCATTTTCACCATGGTGAATAAGGCCATGGGCGTGCTTGGGTTTATAAAGAGGTGGTCACAGGAATTTGACCACCTATATAACAAAGACTCTCTACACCTCTCTGGTTCGTCCGATTTTAGAATACGGCTCTTGTGTATGGTGCCCTCAGTACAACGTACACCAAGACCGTATAGAATCAGTTCAGGAAAAATTTTTACTTTTTGCTCTTCGCGGCCTCAGCTGGAATGCAAGTGTGAGACTGCCGTCTTACTCTAATAGATTGCTCTTAATAAACCTTCCAACCTTAGCTAATCGTAGGAAAATGCTTGGCGTGATTTTTGTGCACAACTTGATCAAGGGTGACGTAGATAGCCCTGGCCTGTTGAGCCGCATAAACTTCACGATTCCTATTAGAAGCACTAGGAACTATACACCGTTGTTTCTTCCGCTTTGTAGATCGAATTACTCCTTGCATGAACCATTTAGGGTCCTATGCTCGGATTATAATTCCCTCTACCATATTATATCTAACACTAACTCCCTTCCTAGTCTTAAATTACTGATACTCCTACATCTTTCTCGTAATTAGTAATTACTTTTCTTCTTTAGTTAGATTAGTTCTACTTTTCCTCGAACACTAGTCTAACACCTATCTTTCCTGCATGTCCGCGATCGGTTCGGTTTACGAGTCGCGCGTCATGCGGCAGCGCCCCTCGGTCGGTTGGGCGGGAGGTGGGCTGCATTCTTGCCTGGGATCCGCGCGTAACAGCCATCGGCTGGTGTCGCTTGGGCCACTTGATGGTGCAGTCATTGCATATCAACGTCCTAATGAAGTAAAAAATAGTAAAGAAATGAAAGCAAAGAAGTAAATGCGCGACTAAGTTGGGATTTGCACGCACCACGCTACCGAATTATGCGATGTACGTTGGCCTTCATGACGAACAGCGGTCAGCGATATCACTCAGTATATGTATTTCAAATAAAATCAGACGCGGCGATCCGGCTTGAAGGTCCAAATTTTGCTATGGGTATGAACGAGTGGACTGCATAATTTTATATAGGTTTTATTTGATATATGTGATTAAAAAAGAAGTCGAACAAAAGGGAATAGAGAAGATTATGCGATGGGACGGTTCAATGCAATAACGTCGCACATCGATGTGCAATACGTGTGAGAGCGTAACAGTTATGTTTTGGGTACAAACAATAACAACAAACCTCTGTGCGTGCAAATAGGTGCTTAAGCGGGGCAATACAATTATAAGCATATCAATAGCGGCTCAACAATACGCATACATACATTAAACATGTAATGTCTATATTTAATACAATTTTCAGGAGCGCTTAACAATTCGTCATTTTTACAAGCACACCAAAAATGTAGCAATATTAATGAAGCACAACCAATGTCTGCACTTCCAAAACGAGTTCTGGGAACCAGTTCAACTTCTAATTTAGCAAGTGCTGGAAAGCCGTCAAGTTTGGGTCGCGCTTTACAAAACGTAAGAGTTCCGTCTTTCTATATTTTATATAAATCATAAATTAAATTAAATTTTGATACTTTAGGTAATTCCAACATGTGTATATCTTATGTCCCGAGTTGCTGTACACATGGAGATTGAGGGTACAGCCCAATGTCCGTCTCAAGTAATGCTGGCAGCTGCGTTGGGATGCGAAGAATTAGGAATATCTAATAAATTGCTAGCACAAAGCGTTTTTGGATTGTGGATGACAAGTACTCTTTTGGAAATGCAACTAAAAGCACATCACTGTCCTTATATTGTACGAGTAGCGTGGCCAAACTTGCTTCAAAAATTTAGTAATGGTAGTCCAGGGGATCAAAAATATGATGAACCTATGATTGTATTAAAGCGGAATGTGTTCTTTTCTAAACGAGATGAGGAAAAAATTAAGTAATTTTCATAAATAATTTTCCAAAGGATCCAAATAAACAAATATTATCTTTACATCATCTGTAGGGATTATCGAATTTTGGAACTTCTTTATGAGGAGGCAAGGAATAATGTGCTGATCGGAAGATATATTATGGAGCCAGTACATTCACTCATGTTAGGTGGTATTCAGGCCCGAATTGAACTTGGACCATACAACTCTCACACCCACACTGTAGGATTTTTTCGGTAAGTTAAAAGTCATTAAAAATTCAGCTAAAATTTACTCTTATATTCTAGAGAAAACCAAGCTCGGTTTTTACCAGCACTTGTTGCCAAAAGTTCGAATTGGCTGTGGCTACCAATTAGTCAAAAGAATTCCGCAGAGGTTAAGCTTTTAGAGCAATTTAAACGAGTCCCCCAGACAGCAACAACTCGAAAATTAATGCGTAAATATTTGGAATTTTGCTGGGCACTTCCATTTTATGGGTAAGTTAATGGGTAACCATACATACAGTGGCTCAAAGCCGAAACTATGCAGTGTCAAATAAACTGTTTAACTGTGGTACAGATTTTAAACTAGAGAAAAAACAAAATGTTAAATGCACCAAAGCTTCTAGAAACTAGGAATCCGACTTGATTTCCGGTTTGGCGTTTACAGATTTTTTGTTTTTCCTCTAGCTTAAAATCTGTACCACAGTTAAACAGTTTATTTGACACTGCATAGTTTCGGCTTTGAGCCACTGTATACAAATTAAAATATTTCGTTCTTCAGTATGGGTAACTAAGACATTATAACTCTGAACATCGAACATCCATAGGAGCATAATTTACAGTTCACAAAGAGTAACAAGCTATACATTTTCGTTCAATATATATTAAAACAGATTTGAGTGAGATGAAAACTGTATGCCTAAAAATTTATATATGTTTTTTCCCAGCAGAGTAGAGTACAGGTAGAAGCAATTCGTGTAAATGTGTGTATGTATGTACATACAGTGTCGCTCAACTGAATGAATAGGTTTGACTTCTTTTTTAGACTTAGAACATAATATCTTCATAAGGAGCACTCGGACTTAAACCAAAAAAATTTGGTTGAGTAAAACGATCAATTATTTATAAAATGCTAAAGTTTTTTTTTTTTTTGGTTTGGTTTTTATATTTCTTTTTTATTATATTTTCAAAAATATAGCTGAAAATATAAATAACTTTTGGCTCAAGTGAATAGGATTCACCAACAAAACTACGTCCATTGGTACGTCCTTTGAATAGGTCTAAAAATTTCGGAAAACTAGGGAAAAGCCTTTTGGAGCACAGTCTTGTAGACATTCATCTTTGATGAAACAAACTGCAGCTCGCAAGTTTCATAAAACGATATGGCTCCCCAAACCATTACACCTCCTGTACAGGAGTGATGACGACTCAAAAAGCATTCCTCTTTTCGCACATCGTGAAAATAATAGTTATAGCTATCCGGTCCGTCGAGATTGAACTTTTTTTTCGTCGGAGAAGACCACAGCCTTCCCCTCCTTGTTCCATGTCATGTGATCCCGCGCAAATCGAAGTCGCGCTTCCTTCCGTGCATCATTGAGAGGAGGTTTATTTTTTTATTTTTAATCTCTTTAAGTGTTTAGCACTCCGAGTTACTCGTTGTTACCGTTGCCAAACTAGCACTTACACCGCATTCATCCCTGATTTTACTGGCAGAGAGGTGGGGATTCGAAGCAGTTCGAAGGATTAGTCGACTCTCTGATGCCGCTGTAGCATATTTTTTTCCTCCCTTAATTTTTTCCCGTAATCGGCTTCATTCCGAAGAAAATTGCTTACCACGTTTTGGCTTCGACCAATCATCTTTGCTATTTCATTATGTTGTAGGCCAGATTCAATATAGCCTTTAATTTTACCTTTTTCAAAATCGGTTAAAGATTTTCCCCGACCGATATTAAAAAAAAATGGTAGCAATTACTTTAAATTTAAGTAGACCAAAGAAATTACACTGCCGATCAACTGAATAGGTTCACATAATATCGCGTGCATTTTCATGATTTTCTTACTACGTATTGAATGTATACATGTTTTTTTTAATTCATTGCAATGTTATATTCTTGTGAATCACTGTGCGCTTGTAATGTACAGTTTACGAAGTACCGTTACTTTGCATATTCTCTTTTCTTATCTCTTTCCTTAAATTCTATGCAATTTTTTGGTTCAACTGAATAGGTTTAGTTGAATGATTTTCAGTTTGTGATGAAATTCGGCGGTATATTGACATACTTTTTTTGCAATTTCAAAGTTTAATATTTTTTCTTTACGTTTAATGAAATATGGGTCGCGGAGAGCAATTGTCCGAGTACGAAAGAGGACAAATCGAATGAAGGTGGTCTTAGTCATCGCAAAATCTCACAAAAAATTGGAAGAAGCCAAAATGTTGTGAGTAACTTTTTAAGGAACAAATCCGAATATGGCCAAAATATGAAAGGCGGAGTCAAATACGCGACCAGTGGGGCAGACAGGAGACATATTGTTCGAACTGCGTCCAATTCCCATCTCTCAGCACCCAAAATTAAGGAAATTTGTGGTGTTAAAGCAAGTGTGTCTACTGTAAGACATGTGATTTTGTCTGCTGATCATCTTTAGCGATTGAAACTTAAAAAAAAAAAACCACCTTTAAATGATGCACGTAAAGCTTCACGACTGCAATTTGCGCGCAAGCACATGGGCTGGACGAAGGAATGGCACAAAGTAGTCTTTTCCGACGAAAAGAAATTTAATTTAGACGGCCCAAATGGTTACAACTATTACTACCATGATCTTCGAAAAGAAGAGCATTTCCTGAGTCGTCGTCACTCGTGTTAAGGAGGTGTAATGGTGTGGGGATCGGTATCAGTTTATGGTACTCGCGACCTTGAATTTGTAACTTCCAAAATGAACGCGGAAACCTATAAATTCATAATCCAGAAGGCGTTTCCTCACTATACAAATATATTTCACTCTCTGCAGTGGATTTACCAGCAAGATAACGCTCCTATTTACACTGCTAAGGTGGTAAAAAAATGGATTAAGGCTCAAAAGGTGGACTTGCTAGAATGGCCTCCATATTCCCCTGACCTTAATATAATGGAAAATGTGTGGGGCTTGTCATCTCGCAAAGTATATGAAGGAGGCAGACAACAGCAAGGAAACTTTAGTTGCGGCGATTAAAGCGGCCTGGACAACAATTTTAATGCAAATATTACAAAATTTGTATAGCTCCCTACCCACCCGTGTATTTGAAGTTATTTCCAACAAAGGAGGGTTCACACACTATTGAACTTAGATTAAAATTCTTTAAAAATGTACTAAACTGCAAGTAAAAATAAAAAAATTTGAAAATGGGCCTTATTTTTTCATTAATTTTAATATATTGTACGTTGAACCTATTCAGATGACTGAAAAAAAACCATTATTTTTGTTACTCTTTCAGAAAAATAAAAAAAAGGAACAAATATTACATTTATGAAAATGAAAAGTTTGGCATCTAATTGATGTACGACTTGAGAGTTATAGAAAAAAAATGCATGTCAATAGGAATATTGGTTTAGGAATTTCAGACCAATTCCTACCTCGGTGATTATGAACCTATTCAGTTGAGTGGCAGTGTAATATGATTATATGATTTATATTATATTATATACATTATTATATTATATATCTTATATGATTTCAATCACGCAGTTAATCAAAAGTTAAGTCAAAGTTGTCAAACCTAATCAGATGAGCCAAAAATAGACCACACATTTAGCGAATTTCACGATGAAAGCAAAATTCTGATTTACCGTTGCATAGAACCCGTTAAATTTTTTTGTCATATTATGAGTAAACAAATGAGTGTTCAAAACAAAAAAGAAAGAAGGGAAAAATGCCATAGGAACAAAGAAGAAAAAAAAATAGACGAAATATTTTTCAAACCTATTCAGTTGAGCGGCACTGTATGTCTCAGTCAAAAAAAAACCGTGAAAAATTGTGAAAATTCAATAGAATTTTTAAGGCATAGGGTTAATTAGTTCTTCTTTGTTGACACCTATGTAGATTTCAGAGAATAAAATATAAAGCAACCGGATTTTGTTGACAGACTCGAGGAATATTCCACTGATGTTTCTATCACTACCAAGAAAGCGTACATAAGACCAAATTTCGAAGCTTATTGAGAAATACGGGAATTCAAGGTACCTGAATAAAGAATATTAAGTGGAACAAGCCCAAAAAACCCATAACCATCGCTTATATTTAAAACGAGGGGGAACGTTGTGAGTCGCGGCAAAGGCCGCGGCTCTACCTTATACCCGGTACTCAGTCAGTATACACATACATACATATATGTATGAGCTTGCGATTTATGCAATATATAATAATGTTTGCAAAAAGGGACAAATTAAATTTTGACAGACAAAAAATAATATTTAAAAAAATGAAGTCAAATCATTTTTGGAATATTATACATGTTTCCAATTTTGTTTGCATATGCTTTTTAGATCTGCTTCTACATTTTTACATGTATAACTACATATTTGAGACGTACAAGTGTTTGCGACAGAGAGAGAGGGAATGAGTCAGCGCTTGGCAGGCGTTGCGTAGCCACTGAAATTTAATTTCTTTCTTCTGGCCATAATATTGATCCGACCTGATCCATATTTGGCAATCTGGTAGATATGGTAATTTTCTATGATTCTGCGTTTTTGGTTTTCATTCATCTTAAAAATTGTGGATTCCACAGATTTTCGTCTTTTGTGGGGGCGGAAGCAGGCGTGGCAAAAATTTAAAACAAACTCGTGCTGGTTTGGTATCACAGGAGCTTGGATAGAAAGTTTGGTTGCTCTAGCTCTTATAGTCTCTGAGAACTAGGCGCTCATTTATACGAATATGCAAAGCAGATGGGGTCGCGTGTGAGAGAGAGCGAGAGGGAATGATGACTTTCGAAATGGTTTTCTTCATTATAGCTATAATAATGATTCGATCTGATCCAGATTCAACACTCTGATAGAAATTGTCTTTCTTTATGTTTCTGCGTATTTAGTTTTCTTGTATCTTCAAAATTGTATACGCCACAGACTTTCGTGCTTTGTGAGGGCGGAAGGGGGCGGGGCGAAATTTTGAAATACATTTGGAGTAGTGTGATCACACAGGAGACTGGATACAAAACTTGGTTGCTCTAGCTTTAATAGTCTCTGAGATATAGGCGCAAATGAAGACGGACGGACAGACGGACAGACGGACGGACGGACAGACAGACATAGCTATATCGACTCGGCTATTGATGCTGATCAAGAATATATATACTTTATGGGGTCGGAAACGCTTCCTTCTGGGCGTTACACACAACCGTTATCCCCACAAATCTAATATACCCCTATACTCTTCGAGTACCGGGTATAATTATACATATATGTATGTATGCAAGTGTATTTATATATTTTTTGCGCCATTTGAACATAGAAACATAAAACAATGAAAGGGCTCTCTTTTTTACTTGTCTACGATTCTGATTTTTCAGCTCTCCTAAAAAAAGTCTGTTTTTTCAATACAAAGTTTTGAAATTTTTATTTAATTAGATTGAAGTGTTTGTTTATTTATATTGTAGTACTCTGCTTACTACATTTTTATGTTCATATAGCTTATGTTTAAAGCTTGAGTTTATGTATTAAATCAGATTTGAAATTTTAATTATTTTATGGGATACGTTTCTTTCACAGGGCTGCATTTTTCCACGGTCAAATGGAGCAACCTGTAAGGGGCATTATGGCATTGGTCAACCAAAAAGATATGGAGGTTCTGATTGCTGTTAATGAAAGAGGAGTTTATATAATAGACCCATACGAAAGTGTAAGTAGTCTACTAAAAAATTAAAGAACAAGAAAAAGAAGAAACGTCAATGGGAGCTGTGCTCTGGCTATAGCTAACATTAATTCGAATGGTTAATCTTATAGACGTTATTGTTGGGTCTGCGATATGAGGACTTGTCTTGGGATTATGCGAAGCCAAGTGCAAGTGATGATACAGAATGTCTTACTTGCATATTTTTGCAGGTACACAGCTTTTCGCCATTTATAAATCACAAGTACATACATTTTATTAAAAATATCACTTTTCAGTTTGATGCCGTCGAAAACGGAATACAAGTTTCGAAACTTGTGCAGGTGTTCTCAAAGCAAGCTGCCATGATAGATGCACTAATTTCACATTTTACTGATCAAATAAGAAACAAAAAACAAGAGGGAAACTCAGTAGAGCCATTTCACGATGGTAAGATAAATATCATGGTATATTTATAAGTGATTTTATACAATTTGATGCAAAAATATATATTTATATGTATATGAAGAAAGGCTTCTTAACTATTAAATAGAATGTTCAGTAAAAAATGATTTTTTAAAAAAATTTTTTTTTTCTATTTGATGTTCCTTTGGGAGTTATGTATATGATATTCTGGTCTTTGAACATCTGTAATTGAGTATATAAAAATGTATGTAAAACGAGGGGGAACGTTATGGGCTGCGGCTCTACCTTATACCCGGTACTCAGTCAGTATATACATAAATACATATATGAGCTTGCGATTTATACAATTTATTATATGTTCGCAAAAGGGATGAATTAAATTTTGGCAAAAAAAGTATTTCAGAAAATGAAGTCAAATCATTTTTGACATATTATACATGTTTCCAATTTTATTTGTATATGCTTTTTACATCTGCTTCTACATTTTTACATGTATAACTACATATTTAAGACGTACAAGTGTTTGCAACAGAGAGAGAGAGAGGGAATGAGTCAGCGCTTGACAGGCGTTGCGTAGCCACTGATTAATTAGTTTCTCCTGGCCATAATATTGATCCGACCTGATCCATATTCGGCAATCTGGTAGATTTGGTAATTTTCCATGATTCTGCATTTTTGGTTTTCATTTATCTTAAAAATTGTGGATTCCACAGATTTTCGTTCTTTGTGGGAGCGGAAAGAGGCGTGGCAAAATTTTGAAATACACTTGTGCTGGTTTGATATCACAGGAGTTTGAATAGAAAGTTTGGTTGCTCTAGCTCTTATAGTCTCTGAGAAGTAGGCGTCACAAAATACGAATGGGCAAAGCAGATGGGGTCGCGTGTGAGAGAGAGCGAGAGGGAATGATGACTTTCGAAATGGTTTTCTTCATTGTAGCTATAATAATGATCCGATCTGATCCAGATTTAACACTCTGATAGATTTGGTCTTTCTTTATGATTCTGCGTATTTAGTTTTCTTGTATCTTCAAAATTGTGTATGCCACAGGCTTTCGTCCTTTGTGAGGGCGGAAAGGGGCGGGACGAAATTTTGAAATATACTTTGAGTAGTGTGATAACACAGAAGACTGAATACAAAACTTGGTTACTCTAGCTTCAATAGTCTATGAGATATAGGCGCAAATTAAGACGGACGGACGGACGGACAGACAGACATGGCTATATCGACTCGGCTATTGATGCTGATCAAGAATATATATATATAAGTATATATATACTTTATGTGGTCGGAAACGCTTCCTTCTGGGCGTTACACACAACCGTTATCCCCACAAATCTAATATACCCCTATACTCTTCGAGTACCGGGTATAAAAATTAAGGAAATGTGATAAAATGAATCAAGCAACTTTATTATATTAGTTTGATTTTAACTAGATCTTTATGTGATATAAAAGCATGTAGTTATACAAATTTGAATACTCCTTGGGATGGACGATCCGTTTGTGGGAAATAATTTCGATGGGATGACTTTAAAGACTAGTTTGAATAAGAAACAGACAGACAGACAGATGCAGATAAAGAGTATACAATTTACGACTGCCTGTCCGTTTTATTGAGCGTTTAGTTCTGATAGACTATATGAGCTAGAGTAATTAAATTAAATTTCGTGCCGCCCTCATCGTCCCAACAAAGGACGAAAATCTATGGCATCCACAATTTTGAAGATACGCGAAAACTAAAGACATAGAATCATGGAGAAAGACCATATCTAGATTAGTTCGGATCATTATTACAGCATGACAGAACAATTGCAATTTCACTAGCTACTTAGTGTGCAGACCAATTTAATCAGATATAAACAAATCACCAAAAAAACAAGTTCGATTGATCAATTTATATGAAATTTGTTGCGAACGACAAATTTAATAAATTGTATACATTTTTTAAATCATAAACTCACATATGTACATATGTATATACAGACTGTATACCAGGTATAAAGTTCCTCGTGGTTAAATCTTTTTTGACAAAGAAAGAGAAGTCTCTGCCTTTTAGTGTTTTAGACAGATAGCTTCAAAAGTTCGTTTTTTCCGTCATTATAACCGGTAATCGAAGAGTGTAGGGGTATATTAGATTTGTGGTGATAGTGGAAGTGTGTAACGCCCAGAAGGAAACGTTTCCGACCCCATAAATATATACATATATTCCTGATCAGCAGACGAAAGTCTGTGGCGTACACAATTCTGAAGATACGAGAAAACTAAAAACGCAGAATCATAAAGAATGACCATTTCTATTAGAGTGTTGAATCTGGATCAGATCGGATCATTATTATAGCTACAATGGTACAGTTTTCGGTGCAGCGGGTGCTGCACTTTCTGGACTGCGTTCCATCAGTTAGACCGTTTCTGCTGGGTTTCGGTTTTTTTCTTTCTATTTGTTGTACCCGGTTCTCAAAGAGTATAGGGGTACATTAGATTTGTGGTGATAGTGGATATGTCTAACGCCCAGAAGGAAGCGTTTCCGAAACCATACAGTATATATATTCTTGATCATGATCAATAGCCGAGTCGATATAGCCATGTCCGATTGTTCAAAATTTTGCCACACCCCCTTCCGCTCCCACAAAGGACGAAAATCTGTGGAATCCACAATTTTTAAAATACGAGAACACCAAAAACGCAAAATCATAGACAATGATCTTATCGGTCAGAATCAGGTCGAATGATTATTATGGCCCATATATTTGTAGATATGAAAATGTAGAAGACGATTTAAAATACATATTTAAGCAAAAATGGAAACAGATAACAACTTATTTAAAAAAAATCTCCCAAAAGGTTCGACTTAAATTATTGTTTGGCTAAAATTAAATTTGTACTTTTTGCGAACATATTATATATATATCGTAAACTCATATGTACATACATATGTATACTGACTGAGTAACGGGTATAAAGTAATGACGCGGCATTGATGAGCATTTTTCTACCGCTTGGAATGCCGAGGAAACGCTGACCCTGCCGAAATCTCCTAACGTAATAAGGAAGATCCGCTTGCATAAAAGCGTAAGGACAACAAGAATTTTTTCTCTGACTTTCTTAAATCAGCTGTTCAATACTCTCTTCTTCTTCGTCTTTTTGTAAAGTTGATAAATTTGCAATAGGAAGATTGATGTTACCCCAAAGTTGAGAAATCGGCACTTAGTATTTCACACTAAAACGTATATAACACTTTTTCCACATTCCCATACATTTTAAAGTCGCAATTTGTTATTGTTTTTGAGTGAAGACAAATATGAGGTGGGATTATAAATAAATGTATATAGTAAAACCGTATATCCAGTACCTCGGAAACTACACATTTCTGGCCAACTTCATATAAAAAAAATAGTGCGTTTACCTTGAACAATATTCCCAGATTCATATAGATAGTTTGGACACAAAAAATATTTCTCCCAAGACTTTATTAAAAATTAAA
Source organism: Drosophila affinis (assembly GCA_037356375.1). Lineage (NCBI taxonomy): Eukaryota > Metazoa > Arthropoda > Insecta > Diptera > Drosophilidae > Drosophila > Drosophila affinis. The sequence goes on from JAZHFB010000003.1 coordinate 24,954,376, forward strand.
TAATTTTATTAAAATTAATAATTAACAAAATCCTGAAAGCCGTCACCAACTAATCTCTTTACCGCCAGAGTTCTTTTTTTTAATTTAGTTCAACTTTCACAACTGGCACCACTGGTACGTTTTAAGTGCAAAGGCTTATTCATTTATTTTCTTAACTTATTCTAGGCCTAACAGCTTGGCTTGTGTTTATTTGTGTTTATTCCTATATCCGTTTCTTTCCTAGCTTTACACTTTTAAACGCCTTTTCAAACATCCATTTAGAGGCGATAGTTAACTGTATACATTAAGATAAGCACATATTAATGAAAATAAGAGCATTATTATTTCCGAGAGGAATATAGAACAGTGCCAACTTTAACTCTACAAAATACGAGACTATCAGATTAGGTTTGCAAATAACACTACTCAACAAAATTCGACTTTTTTTCCGCTGTCTCCCAAAATGACTGATAGATTTGGAGATTTAAAATTTTTTTAAAGAATTATGGTTTCACATAACTTAAGTTTCCTATAACTATAACTTCCTATAACTTTGCAGTTTTGAAAAGCTGACAAATGCAGCTATATGTAAATCCGACCCAGACACTTTGTAGTTGCTGCTTAACGTCTGGAAGACGTTAGTTCATACAACTAGTTATAGGAAACTTAAGTTATGTGAAAAATGGAAACACTACCTCTGGATAAAAATACCAAATTTTTAAAAAATTAAACAAAAAACAACCATCCAAAAAAATTATAATTCTTTACAAATTTTTAAATCTGTCAGGAAAAGTCCTTTTGGGAAACAGCAAAAAAGTCGTGTTGGCTAGTGTAACACGTAAAAAGCAAAGACAACGTTTCTTGCAGTACAAATATTGATCTAAATCTAAATCAACAACAAATCAACTACAGCTTAGAGTCAACATTTTTTTAAAAATTGTTTTTTTTTACCTTTTTTTTCAAAAGCATACATGATTATGTTTATATTTTGACATTTAGTTTAAAGCATATGTTATTATGCTCAAAAATAAACTTTTTAAATTCAAATAAGGTTTCTTTCGCGATTTTTGAAGCATATATCGATAATTTACCTAATCTTCTACATATGGGCATTTCTCTGACGAGGTCTACCGAGGCCAAAAAATTTAAATTCAATAAAAACGCATTTAAATATAGTTCTCTCGGGGTTTTCTTTTTAAAAGATATTGAAAAACCCACCAATTTAATTAATTGACATATAATTTTATTAAATGTTATCTGAAAACCTATTCAAATTAGCAAAAGTTAACTTGTTTGGTATTTTTTTGGTATTTTTTTTGTCATGTTTGCCATTGTTTTTTTCGCCTATAAGAAAGATGATTCTTTATACAAGTTTTTCCTCAAAGTCTCCTTTACATATTGAACTATCTAAAAAAAATTCCAGAAAATTTTCTTAATATCGGTTAACGGAATATTTATAACATTTATTTTTATTTATAACAAATTATTTATAACAAATTTTTGTCCCGTGCGACAGAGGCTTAAATTGAATTTAAAAAAAACTACAAACCATACATGCTTAAAATTATAACCATTTTAAAGAGTTATCAATGCAAAACATTAATCAGAAATTCGCATAAATATATCGCCAAAACTTTCGCTGAAATCTAAGTTTAAATTGGTCGCCAGAGCGGGCGACAGCCCCCATGTGCTACTAAGCATCTTCTATATTTGTCCCGTGCGAATACCATGCTTTTTTGCAAATATCTCGAAAACGAAAAGTAGCCCAAAATCGCCCTTAGCACCAGCTATGGAGCTAGTCAAGTGGCGAATCATAACGGTAAAACATTTTGAAAATCGGTTTTTTTTTTACATTTTTACAACTTGAAATGCGTACGAACGTCCCGTGCGACATCAGAGAAATGCCCATATGTATGTACATACATATTTTACCAGCTGTGGAATGTTGATTTAAAAAAAAAGCCTACTCAAATGTGTTGGCCCCAGCGATTTGATTTTGTTGTTAAATTGGAATTTTCACGATTTGCCAAATGAAAAAGGATTATGCCAAAAGAATAACTTTTCTATTTTTAAAAAAATGTGCTATTTATCGGTGTGTATGCTATAAAATGAAATTAGTTTTCGTGAGTGTTAGTCCGTTGATAAAACAGAAGAGATTCCCAGAAACTTGATTTGATTTTTTATACCAGACTGAGTTTTTGTTATTCCATCAGTCTATCTTTTTATCAGCGCCTTTTTGTTGTCTGATTAAATAGGTCGATGTTTTGTTGATTGGGAGATAAAGTTATACTGATTCTTGATTATATACCAAACATACATAAACCCAATTTTACATTACATTTTCAATTTCAGAGCCAAATCCTATTCAAAATAATGGAAATGGAGTGTTATGCAATAAGCTTTCTCGATTGACTTTGGCCACTTTTGATGAAGAGGGGGGACGATGTATTGGACAAATGGGATCATTATCTATAAGCTATTAAAATTCATAGATATTAAAGAAATTACATTAAGAGTGTTAAATAAAATTTCATGCATACGAGTATATTCATGATTGTTAATAACTCATATAAGAACGTTACGTAGAGCTGGCTGCCAGGTTCTTTGAGAACCTGTTGAAATTACCCATAAGGATACTCATATAAGGATACTCATATAAGAATACTCATACATCTAATCTAAGTAAAAAGAATCAATATATTACCTTTAATTCCAATTTAAAACTTTTGTTTCGAATTTTATTTAAGAGTAAATAGTTAAACAGTCTGAGTGATTGCATTTACTGAATATGGACAATTTATTAATATTTGTTCTTTTTCTTTGTGCAAACGCCATAATGATAACACCAGATGTATGCAACGCAGAGAATAAAGCAATGCCGATTGTATAGTGTACCTAATACTGTACGTGAGTGATTTCACACTTCAAACGACACAAAAATTTGGTTCTAAGCGTGGTTCAGGGACTTTTGAATTTTAAAAACTGATTTTTTAGGTAAATGGAAAATTATAAGTATTTATGTAGATGTGATGTAGTCTACCAGGCCTACAACCCAAGTTTTGTCTCGTGCAAAAGCTTTTTTTGTGAGTTATTACAATGATATTAAAATATTATTATAGAATGTGGAAAACATCTTTCTAGGCTGGCTCTCAGATATCACCGATAAAAAAAAATAAAAAAACTAAATGATTATACATATATTTTCGGAGTCCTTTTCTAGTTGAATCTGTCTAAATTAAGGCACCTCTTTATATTTATAAAAGGGGGGTGTCGGAATTATACTGCAAGTCAATTAAAAGTGCTATGCCTTCTAAGAATTTAAAACGGTGTTTCCATATTTTTCCTAAAATTAGCCTATTTTCATGTCGACAAGTGTGGTTAGCGATTTGAGTCTAATACGATATACAATTTTTTGTTGTATTCAAAAAGTATTCGTTAGATCGCGAACCATACATATGTAGATAGTTTTCATAATAATGTTAGCTTCTCTAAACAAAATAATTGTAGTCCGAAAAACCCAGCTACATCGACAGAACTGGTTTTATAAATGTAACGCCTCGCTGTAGATTGTTATAAGTGACCTAAAAGCTGCCAATGGAACAAGTATAATAATAAGAAGGGGAAAAAGCAAACAATAATGTATTTTACAGAAGACCGTCCCACTGGCTCTAATTTATAATATTTATGCTGCTTGACCCCACCTACTCTCCCCGTTGAAATATTGACAATCAGCAGCGCTTGAAGTGCAGCAGACACAGCTGGTTGGCTGTTCGTTTGGTGATTCCAAATTCAGTCTGGAAGGGCCAGGCAAGGACCAAATCAGCGACTGCTAAACTAGGCTTCTTGTGAATGTATCCGAAAACTTAGCCAGCCATGCATGGCGATTTTCCCCGAAGAGCATTTCGGCGAACCGTGGGTGGACAGTCATCTGAGGGCCCGTCGAGGGACCTCGAATTCTGGTCCATGAGCCTAAAAAGGCCCAGTCGGAAGAGCCTCTCCAGAATGTCGGCTGGGTATAAAACTAGAAACATGATGCCATTTCATGTGGTCGGTAATTTCATGAATCGTCCCAAATCCAAGAGAACGCAACAGCAGAATCACACCAACAGTAACAAATTTCCTTAAAGACATTAATTCCGAATATCTCAGAGTTCAGCCCAATTATCAATACCGCTTAAAAAAGCGCGAACTTTGGTTCCGTAAGTATTTTTAAAGGAGCAACATGCAAAATGCGTGAATTTATAGCTCAAGTCGAGGAAATTTAACTCAACGAATATGGCCAAAACTTCTGCATGTTTCATGCCACTTGGTGTTCAGTGAGTTTGGAAGGCTTGCATTTGAGGTCAACTTCTTTTTGCACCATCGCTGGAGAAAAACATTTAATTTTGTAACTATAGGACCAGCTAGCCTGAGAGAATGGTAGAAGCGCCCCATTGTTGACAAAACAGAGTGCCTGCAGGGATTTGGAGATGATTGTAGGGCTGAGAACGAAATAACCGTCTTTTTTTAACTTTCCCAGTTTGTATTCCAGGGGTTTCTATAGACTTTTATCTTCGAGAAGTGTGTAAATTCACATCTGTTATTGATGTCAGGACTTCCCCTTACACTGTGGTTGGCAATGTCGTCACTCGACTCTTTTGAGTCGGCTTCTGCCACCATGATCCTAATTTGTCAAGTGGTGCGGACCTATCGCGTGAAATGTAGCAGGAAGCTACGAAAAGGCGCTTTTCTTCACTTCCTTATGCTGTGTTACGAGCATGTAACATCTTCCTGTCAGCCTTTGGCACGTCTGGGTTTTGCCTTTCCAGCTTGCTCTCTCTCCTTGGTCTACAGTGGGAGAGAACACCTTTGCCTTTGGTATAGACGGGATCAGTTTCCTGTATACCACCACAAGCTTGGTTGCATTTAGTGACCAGCAGCTACCTGTCGCTCAGCCCAGGCCAGCTTGGTTTCATCCTCCCGCCACGTCCGAGGTTTGGCCGCTGGCGACACGCAGAGAGGATTGCTCCACCCCGTGCCCACAGGTGGTAGCAGCCACTCTTTCCGACGACGTTTGGACATCCTAACCCACAGGTGGTAGCGGCCACTCTTTCCGACGACGCTTAGAAAACCTAACCCGGATTAGTTCCTTTTCCGCTCCATAATCGGCCTGAAGTTCTATACAGGGTTAATATTTTTCGAAGGAACCACCCCTAGCATTTTATGCCTGCCCCTCTAGCCATGGCTTTTGCCCAGCTTCTACAACTCGAGATCGGGCAGACGCTGAACTATTGCCTTAGCAAGATACTGTTGTGCCACTCAAGCTTGTGTGGGATGAAATAGATAAAAAAAAAATTCAAGCGCTGGCTCCGGCTGTAAGGTCGGTAGTAGGAGTTGGTTCTGATGTTTTATTATCACATAATCTTATTCAATTTTTTTTTTCACGCGCTTCTCTTTGCTTTTGATCATTTTAAAACTGAAAAGAGGATCAGGCAGGGAAAATTTCTAAGGAAAGGGAAAGAGATATTAAAAGGGATAGGGAAAATGAGAAAATGCTATGTTTATCCGCTGTGCTTGTGCTGTTGCAACAGCCCTTGCCCTCCCGACCATGATCACCCACCCATCGCGATATTGTACATATATATGTATTTCGGAGGATCCCTTTTTTATCATGGTTAAATATACCCTGTGGTTCTGTAAACCAGTCCAGGCCTAGGTATACGACCCGTCCGTACGGACCACACCTAGCCCATGATTCACTCATTTCAATGTAATTTCCCTATTCCATTTAACTAGGGGATGTCACTGCAGTGGCCGCTCTGCATCCATCCGTACTGGTCTATACGGACTGGTCCATGCTTATGCCCACTAAGCATAAATAATAACACCATTTTTGAATACGTTTTTTACGTACTTGAAGAGTATATGCGTCTATTACATTTGTGGTGATAACGAATGTGTGTAACGTCCAGAAGGAAGTGTTTCCGACCCTAGGAAGTATATATATTCTTGATCAGCATCAATAGCCGAGTCGATATAGCTATGTCCGTCCGACCGTACATCCGTCCGTCCGTCCGTCTTCAATAGCGCCTATATCTCATAGACTATTAAAGCTAGAGCAAATGTTGTATCCCGACTCCTTTGATATCAGACTGTTACAAGTCTGTTTCAAAATTTCGCCCCGACCCCTTCCGCCCACACAAAAGACGAAAGTCTGTGGCATGCACAACTTCGATAGTACGAGAAAACTAAAAACGCAGAATCGTAGAGAATGACTATATTTATCACACTGTTGAATTTTGATCAGATCGGATATAGTCACAATGAAGAAAACCATTTCGAAAGGCATCGTTCCCTCTCGCTCTCTCTCACACACGACCCTGTCTGTTTTGCCGTCAAAACGAGCGCCTAGATCTCAGAGACTATAAAAGCTAGAGCAACCAACATTCTATCCAAGCTCCTGTGATATCACTTCAATACAAGTGTACTACTACCCCTTTACGACCCCGCAAAGGACGAAAATCTCTGGAATCCACAATTTTTAAGATATAAGAAAACTAAAAACTCAGAATCATGGGAAATTCCCGTATCTACCAGATTGCCGAATCTGGATCAAGTCGGATCAATATTATAGATAAATGGAACCAATGAAAGCGCTTACTCATTCCCTTTTTCCCTAGCACACACTTCCTTGTCTCATATATACTTATACATGTAGGTTAGGTTAGGTTATCCCGGACGGCCCTCTCATAGGCCAAAAAGGCCCTTAGTAATCCGGATCTTTGTATGGACCTTACGAGCGTGCTTCTGAGGTTCCGAAGTCCCCCAGAATCGAGGTGTTTTTCGCAAAGGCAAGCAGTTCAGCGCTCAGGTACATTCTCCTTGCCCTTAAGAGAGCCGGACACCGGCAGATGAGATACTTCAGGGTTTCGACAGCCCCGGGCTCATTGCATTTCCTGCAGATGTCACTGTTAGTGATGTTCAGCCTGGTTGCGTGCGACGCAGCCAGGCAGTGGCCTGTTAGTATGCCCACTAGCAGTCTGCAATCCTTCCGTGGAAGATGCAGCAGATAGTGGCTGAGATTGCGTTTCTTGCACATGATTTTCGAGATTCTGCATGTGGTGGTGTTCTTCCACCTGCTATCTGTCCTCATTTTGGCCTGCTTCTCCAGGTCGCTTTGTAGCGTCCTTAGGGAGACCGGCACGCTTTCTGTCATATCGTTTGCCAGCCCGACGCCTTCCTTAGCCAGAACGTCCGCCTCTTCGTTTCCTTCGATGCCCTGGTGACTGGGAACCCAATAGATCTGCACTGACTTAGTCGTGCTTAGTGATTCTAGTGCCTCCCTGCTTGCCAGGACACTTCTAGAACTGACCGCGGACGACTGCATGGATTTTATCGCTGCTTGGCTGTCAACGAATATGTTAACCGTATTGTGTGGTCGCTCTGTGAGCTGAGCGACCTCTGCTGCCTTCTTGATGGCGAAGACTTCCGCCTGAAATATGCTGCATCGGTCGGGTAGCTTATACGACGCCCTTATTTGAGGGTTTGTACAGCATAGGCCTGCTCCTACTCCTTCCTTCATCTTGGAGTCGTCAGTGTATATGTTGAGGTGTTGAGTCTGGTCCCGTCCCGCTTTCCAGTCTTCGGGTCCCATGAGGAGGTTTGTTTTTACTTCAAGGCACGTTTGGGGGATCATGTAGTCGGTTGAACTGATCATGTCCATTCCAATTGAACTATGCCCGAATCTTTGAGGAGACATGTTCCCCGACGCAACCAAGCGCTGAGCCGCCTTGCTTGCAGTCAGCTTAGCGTAGATGTCGAGGGGGTCGATTCCGAGTATTGTTTCGAGTGCTTTGGTTGGCGTTGACCTCAGCGCTCCCGTTATACAGAGCAAAGCCTGCCGCTGGGTTCGTTCCATTAGCTTGTGGTACGTCTTCTTTTCAGTGGCTTTCAACCACACTAGGACTCCATACAGCAGAGTTGGTCGCACTACCGAGATGTAGATCCAATGCATCAGAGCGGGCGACAGCCCCCATGTGCTACTAAGCATCTTCTTGGATGCATATAGTGCATTGGTGGCCTTTTTCACCCGCTCTACTACATTGGGTCTCCATGCCAGCTTACTGTCCAGTACTGTGCCGAGGTATTTGACCTGTGCTTTAGGGGTTAGCCTTGTTTGGTTGACATTCGGGGGGACCCATGTTGGTACCTTGTATCTCTTGGTGAAGAGGATGAGGTCCGTTTTGTCCGCGTTGATACTGAGTCCTACTCCATCTGCCCACTCACATATCTCCCTGAGTGTTCGTTCCATTATGGAGCTGAGAGTCGATGGACATACACCCGTAATAAGTACGCTAATGTCGTCTGCATAAGCTGTTATTTTTGGTGCTTTCCTTTCGAATCTCTTGATGAGGTTGTCGACCACCAGGTTCCATAGCAGGGGTGACAGGACTCCACCCTGGGGTGTGCCCCTGTGTGCACCTCTGACCATGGAGGCGGTGCCCCACTCTGATTGCACCCGTCTACAACCTAGAAGGTTCTTTATCCAGAGGTTGATTGACGGGTGGCTGCTGGTAGCTTCTAGGCAGTCCATTATTGCTTCTGTAGCGACGTTATTGAATGCTCCGGATATGTCTACGAATACTCCAAGTGCATATTTCTTAGTGTTGAGGGCTTTCTCGACGGTAGCTACTAGCGAGTGCAGTACTGTTTCCACCGATTTTCCCTTGTTGTAGGCGTGTTGGTTGGTTAACATTAGTCCGCTTACTTTGGTTCTAATATGTAGATCCAGCAGCTTTTCTAATGTTTTCAGTAAGAAAGAGTTTAGGCTTATCGGTCTGTAATCCTTGGAACTCACATGGCTGCACTTTCCTGCTTTTGGGAGGAAGACAATTCTAGAGGTTCTCCATTGGATCGGGATATAGCCTGTTCTTAGGCATGCTGCGTATATCGCGAGAAGCCATGGGGTGATCACCTCTTTGGTCACTTGCAGCATGGCTGGGAATATTCCGTCCAGTCCAGGTGCCTTTATGCCCGTGAAGGAATCTATATCCCATTGGATTTTCTTTGAGGTTATCAGATCTGTTGGGGGTGTTTGTTCCTCAGTTGCTAGGTCCTGATGCGTTTCGGAATCGGTGACCTCGGTGCATCCTGGGAAGTGGGCCTCCATTAGTGCCGTTAGGGCTTCTTTGCTGCCCTCCGACCACTGTCCGTTGTCTAGTTTGAGCTGGCTTTGTACTGTGGGTTGCATTGACAGCAGCTTTCTCAGCCTAGCCGTTTCAGACACTTTCTCAATGCTGGAGCAGAAGTTTCTCCATGAGCTACACCGTGCCTTACGTATCTCCTTCTTGTATTCCCTTAATAGGGTCTTGTATTCCTCATTGATGTTCTCGTCGTTCGCTAGTTTAGCGAGCTTGAAAAATTCCATGAGGTTGTTTCTTTGCAGAGAGGGGTCTCGATTCCACCAGAGTGGTTTGGACTTCTTCCTTGTTCTAGATGGTGGGCATGATGTGTGGTATGCCTCTAGCAGTTCCGTAGATAGGGTCTCTAAGGACCTCTCTATATCCTCCGCGGATTTCACTGAGCCCGGGCTCGCGAGTTTCGAGGTGACTGTCTTTCTAAACTTCTCCCAGTTTGTGTTCCGGGGGTTTCTATAGACTACCACTTTCGGAGTGTATTCAAATTCGCACTTGAATTGAATGTACCTGTGGTCTGAGAAAGAAGGTCTTTCGAGGACCTTCCATCCAGATATGTTGGTACTCTTTCCCGTTGCGAGAGTTAGATCTAGCATGTTTGACGAGGTGGGACCCACGTAGGTGTATTCCTCCCCCACGTTTGCTACATCTATGTTATCTGTTAGTATAAAGTCTAGGAGTGACTCACCTCGGTCGTTAATATCAGGGCTTCCCCACACACTATGGTGGGCATTAGTGGATCAGTTGGTAGTCTTTGGAGTCGGCTTCTTCCACCAGACTCCTTAGTTCTTCTGGCGGTGCGGACCTGTCGTGCGCCATGTAGCAGGAGGCTACCAGAAGGCGCTTCTCCTCACTTTCCAGCATAACTACTGTCAGGTCGTCTGTACTGTAATGAGACATAAGGTAAGCGTGGATTCCTTTCCGTACTAGTACGGCAGTTCTATTCCTGCTTACCGGTGTTGAGTAGAGTGTGTTGTAATTTGAGAGCTTTAGCCCGGCCACCGAGTTGCCTGATGCGATCCAGGGCTCCTGGACCAAAGCTATGTCAGCGGGCCCTTGCTCCATGGCAGTGTGGAGCTCCGCTGATGCTGTCTTGCTCTTATGCAAGTTGGGCTGCAGCACACTCAGTATCATGAGCAGCTGGCTCTCCTGCATACGACGGGTTGACTACTACGGTCAGGTCACCGTCCTCTTCTTCGAGCGTGTCGTCCAACGCCATACCCTGGGCGGCCTCTACGATGGTATCCAGACCGAGGTCCTTCTCCAATTCGCCTGCCTGCAGGGTGTGTCCGTCCTTGTCGCTGGGCTGACTCTTTTTGAGGCGCAGGTACACGCTCCCCATACTCCACGCCATTTTCCCGTACTTGGGGAAAAGTTGATTCTCCGCTGCTTTGTTGATCTGGAGGATCACATGCTGGCCCCCCTCGTTGGGTAATGGGCTACCAGCATGCAATACCTTCCAGTCAGCGATCGGTATCTCGGGGTTTTGTCGCTGAAGGAGCTTCAGCGCGCGGTCCCCTTGGATTGCGATGGGGAAGAGCACCTTCGCCTTTGGTATGGACGGGATGAGCTCCCTGTCCACCACCTCCAGCTTGGCCCCCTCCCACATCGCTTCCAGTTGGCAGACCGTTTGCGTCAGCCACTTCAGCGTCGGGTCGTCCTTACATTTCAGGATTTTGACCCCATTCAGCCACCCAGCACCATCGAAGGTGGGCATGGGAGCTGTTGGGTTCTCATCCATCCTTGTAAACAGGGATTCTACCAGCCGCGCGTGGACCATTTTCCACCGCGCCGCTGTTATCTTCCCATTCTCATCACGTCTGTCGATGAGTGCTACAGGTGTCTCTTGGACACATCGCTGATTTTCTCGCCTGACCCCTGCTTTGCCGGTTTAGGTGGAGGTTCCGCTCTCTTGGGTCCACGCTGCCGCTTGCTCGGCGGAGTGACGGCACTGTCGGTCGAGCGCTGCCTTTTGATAGCCAGCAACTCTTCCACCTTGTTGGCGTGCTTGCTCATCGATGCCTTCATCTGTGGCACCTGCGCGTAGTACTTACGGCCCTCCTCTACCTTCAGCTCGGCCCAAGCTAGCTTGGATTTCTCCTCCTGGGAGATATCCGCCTTGCCTTGGAGCCTGCCTACTATCTTGAGGGCCACCTTGTATTGGGCTTTGGCCTTCATCCCCTCCCTCGAACGCTTCGGCCCTTCCCTGCGCAGGGAGCTGGTACCTGGTTCAGGCGAGCGAAGAAGGCTGTCCTCCTCTGTTTTGCTGATGGACAGCACGCTCTCCAGGTCCGAGTCTGCCTCGACGACGGCACCTGCGCGGCTCATCCTACAGCGGGGGGTTGTGGCAGTAGTGTTGCAACTGACGTGACCTGCTCCCGTCACGTCCGAGGTGTGGCCACTGGCGACACGCAGAGAGGATTGCTCCTCCCCGTGCCCGCCGGTGGTAGCAGCCACGCTTCCCACCGACGATTGGGTTGACATCCCAACCCTTGCTTGATCATCCTTCCGCTCCATACTTGGCCCGAAGGTCCATACGGCTGATGTTTTTCGGGGGAACCACCCCCTAGCGTTTTAGGCCTATCCGCCAGGCACCTCTAGCCATGGCCCTGACCCCGCTCTCCCGACTCGAGGTCGAGAAGACGCTGGGCCATTGCCTTAGCTAGACACTGCATTGCCTCGGACGGAGCAAGCGACAATGCATTACCCTTGTCCGGGACAATGCAGTGCCCATTGCCCAGCCGGCACCCTCGTGGAGGGTTCAGCTAGAGGATTTTCGCCAGCCTTATACATGTACATGTAGAAACAAAAATGGAAACAGATAACATTTAATATACCTATAAAAATCTAGCATAGGGCTCAACCTAATTTTTGGAAATTTTCCATACTGGCCAAAATTTAATTCGTCCCTTTTGCGAACATACATATAATAAATTACATAAGACGTAAGCTCATACATATATATACTGACAGAGTACCGGGTATAAAGTAGAGCCGCGGCATTTGCACAACGTTCCCTCTCGTTTTATATAATTATTAATTTTTATTTGAAATTCGGATTGTCTCAAACTTTTGTCAGTTGCTTCCCTAATGGCCTCAAAAAGGGCCCCATATAAATTTTTAAGGTCCCTTAGGGATTTTTTGACTAAGACACCATTGACGTTAAAGTCCATTGTGACCCCATTGATGCAAATATTTTTCATATTTTTAATGGGGCCACCATGGTATAGCAGCGAGCACCTGTTGGATTTAAAGAAATTAATAAAGGATTCTTATACAACACTACTCAACAAAATTTATCTTTTTATGTCTGCTGTGGCCCAAAATGACTTTTTCTGATAGATTAGGAGATTTACATTTTTTTTTAAGAATTATGATTTGTTTTTCCACTTTTAGTTTTTTTTTTAATTTTTTTAAAAATTGTCTTGTTTTTTCTAGATGTAGTGCTTCTATTTTTCACATTGTTTAATTTTTTTTAATAACAGGTTGTGTTGAACTTTGCAGTTCTGAAAAGACACATTAATTAAGCGTTGTTTAAGGTATCGCTTGTAAGAATCGATGGATAAACGGTTCAGTTCTCGTTTGACCAAACCTTCATATTAATATAAATTTTATTTAAAACATTTAAATTTCAAAATCGATCAGAAGTAATTATGGACCACAGCAGAAATGTTGTGTTGAATAATGTAATTAGAGCGACGACCCTTCTCAAGCTCTGCTTCTAATACATTCAGATCGGCGCTGCACTTGATGGGAAATTTGTCACGTAGCTTATGAAACGGACCAACACTTAAATTTGCTTAATTCAACATTTTGACTAGTTCTTTGGTACATACGCATTATTATTTGTATTATTATTTGTATACTAGTTTTGTAGGTCTTCATTAAAAGTCTGTGTGCTATTTTTATCGTGCAAATCGGATTCATGTCCATGTTCATCATCTTCTTTCACATTTTCCACCTGCATGTGTTCCTCTCCACGACTCATTTTTATGAATCTGCCTTGGGGTCTCATTCTTTTTCCCAAAGCTTCCTCTTCATTTTTTACTAATCTTTTAAAATGCCGTTTACTGCAAACGACGACTTGGGACCTTACAAGTTTAGTAATTATGGTTTACTTTTCCCTACGTTCCTTTTGAAGGTTTGGTCAAATGGTTGTAACTTATCCGTTTATTCATCGATTCTTACAAACGATACCTTACACGACGCATAATGTGTCTATCTAAAAATAAAAATGTTAGCCATAAAACATTGTTTTTCGACTTTTCCTCAGTTTTCAAAGTCAAAATTTCGGGAAAAAATATCGAAAAAAATTATGAAGTTTGAATTTGAATGCCTTATATCTTCCAGATGTTAAGTTTCAGCTACAAAGTGTCTGTGTCGGACTTATAACTGAATTTATCAGCTTTCCAGAACTGCAAAGTTTAATACAACCAGTTATAAGAAACTTAAGTTATGTGAAAAATAGAAGCACTACCTCAGAAGAAAAATGCCAACTTTATCTTGCGTTAAGCGAGTGAGCTTTTTCACAATTATATAAAACTCACGAAGGGTTTATGTATATATTTATATATGCACATTTAATGACAATTTTATATAAGCTTACGGTGTTATTTAGATGTACATATGCGTGTAAGAACGAACGATGATCGGACGGCTTAGAATATTAGCTCCAAACTTATCTGCAAGGGCTGACGGCGTAATTGCCGTGCCCTATGAGGCAACGCTTAACGAGCGGGAGAGAGTGCGATTAGGAGAGAGTTAGAGCAGTTCGGGTTGCTGCTAAGCCGAGTACGAAGAAATCTTGTATACAAGTAAACGAAAGAAAGCCGCTGCCGTGCGTAGGCATACGCGGAACAACGATTTTAAACAGGGCATTGCAATTATTTACATCGAGATGTTCGTTTACTTTAGACCACACAGATAAGTGGAGGATCACTAACAATGCAGCCATTGATTGATTTCTGCTATACTCGAGGCTTAAGGATACGAAATCAGTGAATATGCATTAAATAGAAGATCAATACAGCGACTGATAGAAGAAAACAGACAGACAATATCTGTGTCGGCCAAAAAAACTGTCTTAATTTGGTAAAAAAACGTGATTTTATTTTTCTATGTATTCTTTTACAATTTATACACGCCTATTCTTAGTTTTCAGCTGTGGCTCATGGGGATGGTAAAATACTTTCTGAACCAATCAATTTCTCACATATGGAACGTTAACAACTTCTAAGAGTGCCAAAATTAAATGCTTCTACTGGAGTAGAAAAATCAAACCTTACTTTTAACTTGTTGAGGAATGGGGAATAGTTGATTAAATTAAAGCTGTCTGTTTTGATACAACTGCATAAAATTCTGGACAAATTAATGGCATTCCACCTGGAGCAGCTATTAGAACTAAACCTTTTATACTCCCCGTGCAGACATCACATAAGTAAAATAAGCTTGCGAGAAGCATTTAAATAAAGTGCACAAGCTACATTAAGTACAAACGTTCCTCTCTTTAACTTATTTAAAGATTCCTGGAATTATATAGAAATAACCAACTTTAAGTTTGGTGTGACTAACGAGTACGGTGCAACGAAAAAATTCAATAATCAATTTCTGTCAGGATGAATTGACAAAACGTCAGGCAGGTACTAATTAAGCTGAATTGTTAAAGTTAACTCTAATTTTTTGAGCATCCGAAAAGTCATTGATTATATTTTAAAATTTATTTATTTTTTATTTTTATTATTTATATCGTAAAAATACATATTTTTAAAGAGGAGTTCGAATTGACACATTGAGAAGAAAAATATTTGCGCGACATATTTATTTTTAGAGTTCGTTTTTATGTAAATTACACTACTCGACAAATTTCAACTTTTTTTTTCCGCTGTCTCCAAAAATGACTTTTTCTAATAGATTGGGAGATTTAAAATTTTTTTAAGAATTATGGTTTTTTTTCATGGAGTAGTTTTTTTTTTAAGAATTTTTAAAAAATCTGGTATTTTTTGTCATAGGTAGTGCTTCTATTTTTCACATAACTCTCGTTTCATACAACTGGTTGTATTGAACTTTGCAGTTAAAAAATGCTGATAAATGCAGCTATAAATCCGACTCAGACACTTTGTAGCAGAAACTTAACGTCTGGCAGATATTAAGCTTCCAAATTGAAATTACGTCATTTTTTTTGGTATTTTTTACCCGAAATTTTGACTTTGAAACTTCAGGAAAAATCGAAAAAAAAATAAATGAATGCCTTGATTTTTGGTTTTAGATAGACACATTAATTACGCGTCGTTTAAGGTATCGTTTATACAAATATAAAATCAAACGGCTAAGTTATAACTGTTTGACCAAAACGACCCAAAATGACTTTTACCTGGAAAAATACCGTTCGGTACGTTTTTGGTCCAACTTCTAAAGTGGGATTTGCAAAAAAACAAAAAGGACCTGTAATTTTGGTTTTACCGAGTCTTAGGTATTGATATATATCGGATATATATCCTACCTGGTCATATTTATTTGGGGTGTAAATGTTGTGGACAGTTTTATTCCTTATTCCTTATACCTAAGCCTTGGTGAGGATAAATATACATAAATACCTGTTAGGGTCAAATGTTGACCTTTTTCCTTCACAGGTGCTGGTCCCGCAGATATTTGACCTTTCGTCTTCAAGCTATTCATAAAAAACTCTGTACCTATAGTATCCCTGCCTCAGTGTAGTTCTGACTTCCAGCAGAATACGATCGTGTGTTTTCGAAAAATACCACTTGTTTCTAATTGAAATGGACAACTCAAGCCGGTCAACTTCATGTGCTGGCCCCCAAATTCGAAAACTACTAAAAGATGGTGGATTTGAAAATATTTTATCTACGAATGAAAAAGCAGCCTGGAACTCGTTCCGACTGGTTACAACAAATTTTCTTGGTAACAGAAAGATGATTACGTTAATATTGTTCAAGCCCTACTTAAGAATTATGAACAAATTGGAGCCAACATTTCACTCAAAAACCATTTCCTGCACTCCCACTTAGACTTTTTCCGCCAAACCTTGGGGATGTTAGTGATGAACACGGAGAGAGATTTCACCAACAATTAAAAGCTATGGAACGACGGTATCTAGGTGTTTGGAATGAGAATATGTTGGGCGACTATGTGTGGACTCTCATAAAAGAGTCTGACCTAAATGACAAAAGAAGACAGACAAACCATTTTAAAAATAGTAACAAGCAATAACAATAAAAATATTCAAGTATCATAACACTTAAATAAATTCAAGTATTTTTCGGTATTTTTTCAGATAAAATGAGATTTGGGTCGTTTTGGTCAAACGGTTATAACTTAGCCGTTTGATTTTATATTTTTATAAGCGATACCTTAAACGACGCGTAATTAATGTCTATCTAAAACCAAAAATCAAGGCATTCATTTAATTTTTTTCGATTTTTCCTGAAGTTTCAATGTCAAAATTTCGGGTAAAAAATACCGAAAAAAATGACGTAATTTCAATTTGGAAGCTTAATATCTGCCAGACGTTAAGTTTCTGCTACAAAGTGTCTGAGTCGGATTTATAGCTGCATTTATCAGCATTTTTTAACTGCAAAGTTCAATACAACTAGTTTTATGAAACGAGAGTTATGTGAAAAATATAAGCACTACCTATGACAAAAAATACCAGATTTTTAAAAAATTCTTTAAAAAAAACTACTCCATGAAAAAAAAAAAAAACATTCTTCAAAATTTTTAAACATCCAAATCTATCAGAAAAAGTCATTTTTGGAGACAGCGGACAAGTCGTGTCGACTAGTGTTATTGGTTTCTGTCACCATCAGCTGTTGAAGCTCCAAATCTGGACTTTCAATTTATAAGTGAAATGTAAAAATATAAAGAAGTCGCTCCAGGAATTGTAGACGTGGTTCTAAAAAAGACTTGTAACCATTTTTGTTATTTATATGATGAAAATATCGTACTTGCATTATTTGACGGTAAAGTGACCTCAATATACATGGAAACGAGGAATGGCGGAGCAACTCTTGGCAACTCTTGTTAACGATGATATAGTCGAAACATCTGCTAAACGTCTAATTGTAAAAGAAAAATATTGGCTAGCGATTATTACACTAAGACTATCTGATTTAGGGACACCTAGTTCTGCTACATTTTTCAAACAGCTTAATATTTCCAAAAGTTTTTTAATTGTCTTCAGTCTGGCATTACTACTACAGACTGGCATTTTAATGCAGATTTTAAAAATGCTCTTAAAATATTATGACGTTTAAAAGTGGTTAGTGATACAGCCGAGCGTGCTGTTAAATTAAAGCAAGATTATAATCAAATATTAATCAAAAGAAAAGATGAGCTTTAGAAGTTGCTAAACGTGGCAAAAGTATATGCTAGTCAATATCTATTGAATAATAAATATGCTTTAATTTAATATAAAATGGGAGTGTAAGCTATTCCTTGTTGGCTTAAATTTTTAGAGCTCAATTGCATTTAAATATTCTAAATTACAAAAAAAAATCATTCCGATCAGAGCGATATATAGTATAGCTCCCATAGGATCCAACGGCCAAATAAAATATTTTTCAACCCTGAATGAATAATTCTTTTCTCATATTTCGCCTCTAATTTTCGTTTTTACTTTCATTTTTTTGTTTTTTTATATATATTTCAATGTTTTTCTTATTTTTTACTTCATTTTCTTTTTAATTGTTTCAATTGTTTTTCAATTTCAATTATAAAAAAGTTAGTGCACGGCAAAATCACAACGTTGCTGATTCCATCAGCAAAGCTCAATGTCCTAACAAGCGCACAGTTGATTTTGATTCACAAAGGCTTTCTTGGCACTTTTCACTGCGTAATTTTCTCCTGAAATTTAAGGTGTATCTGGTCAACTGGTGCAACCGAATGGGCTGCTCTCTGCCGGCAAACGAACCTCGACGTCTGGGCCGCTCTTTATCCGGCAAACTGGTACAGCTCTCGGTGCAGCGTATGCTGCACTTTCTGTAATGCGTTCCATCAGTTAGACCAACCGTTTCTGCTGGGTTTCGGTATTTTTATACCCGGTACTCAAAGAGTATAAGAGTATATTCGATTTGTGGTGATAACGGTTGTGTGTAACGCCCAGAAGGATGCGTTTCCGACCCCATAAAGTATATATATTCTTGATCAGCATCAATAGCCGAGTCGATATAGCCATGTCTGTCTGTCCGTCCGTCTGTCCGTCCGTCTGTCCGTCTTCATATGCGCCTATATCTCAGAAACTATTTCAGCTAGAGCAACCACTGTATCCAGTCTGCTGTGTGATCACACTACTCCAAATGCAATTCAAAATTTCGCCCCGCCCCTTTCCGCCCACACAAAGGACGAAAGTCTGTGGCGTACACAATGTTGAAGATACGAGAAAACTAAAAACGCAGAGTCATAGAGAATGACTATTTCTATCAGAGCGTTGAATCTGGATCGGATCGAATCATTATTTTAGCTACAACGAAGAAAACCATTTCGAAAGTCATCGTTCCCTCTCGCTCTCTCTCACACGCGACCCTGTCTGCTTTGCTTATTCGTTTAAATGAGCGCCTAGATTTCAGAGACTATAAGAGCTAGAGCAACCAAGCTTTTTATTCAAACTCCTGTGATATCACTTCAATACAAGTGTATTTCAAAATTTGGCCACGCCCCCCTCCGCCCCCAGAAAAGACGAAAATCTGTGGAATCTACAATTTTAAAGTTACGAGAAAACGAAAAACACAGAATCATCTAAAATGACCGTGTCTAACAGATTGCCGAATCTGGATCAGGTCGGATCATTATTATGGACAGAAGGAACAAATTAAATTTCAGTGGCTACGCAACGCTTGCCAAGCGCTTACTCATTCCCTCTCTCTCTCTCTCGCAAACACTTGTACGTCTCAAATATGTAGTTATACATGTCATGTAGAAATGTAGAAGCAGATTTAAAAAGCATATGCAAACAAAATTGGAAACATGTATAATATTCCAAAAATGGTTTAACTTCATTTTTTTATTTTAAATATTATTTTCGTCCCTTTTGAGAACATATAATAAATTTTATAAGTCGTAGGCTCATAAATGTATGTGTGTATATACTGACTGTGTACCGGGTAGAAGGTAGAGCCGCGACCTTTGCCGCGTCGTTCCCCCTTGTTTTAAACTATGAATTGGATAAAAAAAACAAAATCTTTTCTTTTCGGAGGTCACGAAGGCACGTCCATATTGTTTAATAGCCACGAAGAAAGAGCGAGTTCTTGACAAACGGAAATCATGATAGACCTTCCAAACTTTGCAAATAACAATGGCAGAAAACCCAATGATTAGAACGCCAGCCAAAATAGACTAACCAAGAAAGAGAAGATTTGCTCGGGATGGCGAATTGCCATTTTAAATTGATTTTATTGGTTGGTTCGACAAAAATACGCAATGCGCAATCAAAACGGTAACACTTGCAAGTGATGCGCCGCATGATCAATCATGAGGCCGCATCATTGTCTTCTTCTATCCACAGGGCTCTTTTGGGCATTTTTGTGGCATGTTCCATTTAACGGAAAAATTCAATGGTGCGGCTTAATGTAAACAGGGTATTACCAGTAAAAAATACGACTAAACGAAATTTAACGGTAAAATCTGTCTGAAAAATATATCCAGTGACTCTTACCACTAACCATATAATATATAGATGCGACAATTTATACATTGAATTTGCCCGCACCAAAGCACAGGCATCAGCGCCCGAGCCCGTCGTGAGAGTGTATGTGTGCATACGCATTCTCACTTACTATATTTTATGGTTAGTGCTCTTAAGTCTGGCTTGCGCACTCTATGTATCTTTTCCGTAGTGGTATAGCAGTTAAGGTAGTGCTCCCGTCATGTAGTCGAAGAGGCACAGCCTATCTCCTACATTATCCCTTTCTTTCTATTCAGCGTAAATTGTCGTCCAGATATTTCTACTAGGAGAAATATAACCTTACCCGAAGTGCCTTAGATTGGATAGTATAGTAATTGAGTAACTTAAAAATCTATAGACGCTATAACAATGAGAGAGAGAGAGAGCTCGAGCGTTAGCTGTTTCTCACTTCGTCTAGCAGTTTTCCCACAGCACCGTCCGTTGAATACCTCTTTCCACCGACGAATTACCGTTCGGACTTTATGCCTTGGGACCCGGGCAATGTACGCAATGACCCGGGCAACATTGTATTCTAAAGCAAATCAAAATCAGTTTTGGGAATACCCTGACTGCTTATGTTTAAGTCAGTCATTAATTTGCGATATTTATCGATACTTGATGCGACAACTACTATCGATTCCCAAAATAGTCAAGACCATTATTCCCCACTTCTCTCTTTAGTCACTTTGTTTGCTTTTTCTTAATTTCCACAAATAAATAAACAACTAGCTTCTGAATCTTCGGAAACAAATTCAACGATGGCAGACAGGCTGACGCAGCTACAGGATACCGTAAACCAAGTACGCATTGTAGTTAAGTTTTCACTATTTATATATATATTAATATATGTATGTATTCGTACGTTCAGCAAGCCGAGCATTTCTGCAATGCCATAGGTGTAATCCAACAGGTAAAACATGTCAATTTTTGTCTAGTCATTTCAGATTGGAAGAAAATCTTCTGAGCTCTGAGATAGTCTCTCGTATGTGCCACTTTTGAATACATTACCCAACAACGCATCAAAGAAAGACAGTAAAATTGCCCTAAAGATCCTCAAGTGCAGTCTCTTTTTCCATAACAATGAAAATATTATATTTATTACTATTACTATTTATTACTACTATTATATTTATAGACATCCTATCCCAGTAAATTTGGTAATTTCGATCGCACCGGGTCACAAACGCCGAACCAAAGTCAACCACAGGAGGATTATGCTCAGCTATTCGCACAGCTAATTGCGCGATGCGCCAAAGATATTGACACATTAATTGAGTCGTTGCCGAATGAAGACAGCTCGATTGAGCTCCAAAACTCGAGCCTAAAGAGGCTAGAAATGGAAAATCAAGAAACCGCTCGTGACCTTGAGAAAGTTGTTCAAAAAGGAGAGCTGTTGCTGGAGAAAATTCAGTCTGCACTGGAGAACATAGCTCAAGCTCAACTTGATATGCAAATAACCCTTAAGTCCAGTAATAAAAATATTTAAAAATTATATTTGCTTCGCAAACACTTCAAAGCATAACACCTTGAATGCATTTTTTTCTTATAAACTCAATACATAGTCTGTATATACGAATGATAATGATGAGGCTCATGTCGGCGATTCATTTACAATGCAGGACGTATTTCTTAGTTTACGGCTTAGTAAAATATAAATGTGTTTCTTTTTGTAACATTTTAGCGAAAACTCACCACAGGAAAATGAAAATATAAATAAAAACTAAGTCGACATCTACAATTTAGGACAAGCTATAACTAATTTGGTGCAGTTCTTTCAAATCTTTACCTGCAGTTGCTCCTAATGTCTACTGTGTAGGTAGATTAAACAAATAAGCTGTTTGTACATACATATATGTATGTACATATATTTCTTATGTTCAATATCATATACTTAACTTACATGTGTAAATAGACTCTACCGAAGCCTCAAGTGATGTAGCCCTAACTTGTTGGGCCGCATAAGCTTCAGGATTCCTATTAGAAACACTAGAAACTATATAAAGTTGTTCCGTTCCGTAGATCGAATTATTCCTTACATGAACCGTTTAAGGTCTTATGCTCGGATTACAATTTCCTGCCCTCTAACACTCACATACTTTTTTCGTAATTAGTAAGTAAGCACTATCTAATCGTTCATAAAGCTTTCGAATATCTTGCTTCAATAAGATTTTCTCTCTTTGAATATTGAATTTCTCAGATCGAAAGGAAAATTGAGCCTGCCATTAATTCTATACCACTATTTTATCCATCTTTTCGACGTATGTATGTATGGGTATTTAATTTCTGGCCCTATTTGGTTCACCCCGAGATTAATAAACCTAAGGATTTTTAAATCCCGTATGAAATTACGGGAAATTAAAAAATCCGGTTCGGCGAAGTCAAAATTTTCTTTATTTAATACATTGTGCTCAGGGGCGAACGCAGAAAATTTTTTCGGGGGGGGTCGACTATAAATTTTTATATATGGAGTGCCCAGACTTTGATGTCTTACGATGTTGATAAATGTTGCAGAAGCTGAAATTTGCGGCATTTTGAAATATCCACCTTTTCACCGTAAACAGCTAGTTCTTTATTTTGAAGTTCATACCTATGAATTCGATTTTCTAATTTCCCTAAAATTTCGGGGGGGGGGGGGGGGGGGGGGGGGGGGTTTGAAAAAGGGGTCCAAATCTGACGTTTCAAATTACAGGTGTATTTCCAATTTGGAAAAAATTATTATGTACTTCTCAGCTCCAATACTTTTGTAGTATAGATCTCAGCATAGATTTCTATAACGTTGCTCATTTTCCTTTAACCTCCTAGTTTTGTCCACCTTTGTAACTGCCGGAATTGCAATACAGGGTCAAACTGATCAAGTTTATACTGACTTAAATATAGCCTTTGACTCAGTTAATCACAATCTTATCCATAAATTATCTCTCATAGGGTTTCCGACTAAGCTTCTTTACTGGATTAATTCTTACCTTTGCGATCGTTTCCAGCGTGTCTGCTTTAACTCCTCTCTTTTTCTCTCTCTCGCTCACTCTAAACCTGTTTTAGATTCATCGGGTGTGGACCTAGATGACTCTTTTGTTATTTAACCTGTTTATCAACGATCTGCCCCAAGTTTTATCTTAATCCTGTTTCCTAATGTATGCTGATGATGTGAAGCTACATTTTTCCAGCGGGGACACACGGGATGTGTCCCCGCTGTCTCGTCAACCGCATCTTGACGCTCTAAATAGGTGTTGCCTAATTCGATATAATAACATTTCCATGTAATATCATGACCTTTCTTCATCACAAGCCATCCCTATTTAACTACTAAGTCAATAGAATTACTTTACAACACCTGTTTAAAGTTAATGACCTGGGCATTATCTTTGTACCTAATTTTAATTCACATATTTCGGCCATCTCAAATAAGGCCAATGCAGTTCTTGGATTTGTGAAAAGATGGTCTAAGGAATTTATTGACCCTTATACTACTAAAGTCTTGTAAGTTTCTCTGCTCCGGCCTATCTTGGGATATGGTTTAGCATCTGGTCATCTACTACCAAAACCTTCAAGATCTGCTCAAGTCGGTTCATAAAAAATTCCTCTTCTTTGATCTCCGTGAACTTAATTGGGACTGTTGAGAAATAAGCCGATTCGTTTAAATTGTCGATATTCATTAATCTTATATCGTGCCGTATTCATATGTTCATAATTTAATTGCCCCGCTTAAACAACTACGCGCATAGGTGTGTTGTTATTGCTTGTATCCAAAAAATACTCTGTTACGCTCTCACAAGTATAGCCAGCACCCGCCGCTGCACTGTTATTGCATTGAACCGTCGCATCGCATGATCTTCTCTATTCCCTTTTGTTCGACTTCTTTTCGTGGAGTTGATTTAGTACAAAATTCTAGTCGCAAAGAACCGCACGCATATCGTTACCGCCGCAAATCGATCCCCCCGATATTCATATAAAACACGTTATAAACCACCAATATTACATAATCACCTATATCAACTATATAAAATAAAACCTATACAAAACGAGAGGGAGCGTTGTGAGCCGCGGCAAAGGCCGCGGCTCTACCTTATACCCGGTACTCAGTCAGTATATACATACATACATTTATCAGCGTACGATTTATGAAATTTATGATATGTTCTCAAAAGGGACAAAAATAATATTTAAATTAAAAAAATGAATTTTTTGGAATTTTTATACATGTTTCCATTTTTGTTTACATATGCTTTGTATATCTGCGCCTACATTTCTACATGACATGTATAAATACATATTTGAGACGTACAAGTGTTTACGACAGAGAGAGAGAGGGCATGAGCAGCGCTTGGCAGGCGTTGCGTAGCCACTGAAATTTAATTTGTTTCTTCTGGCCATAATATTAATCCGATCTGATCCAGATTCGGTAATCTGGTAGATATGGTAATTTTTCATGATTCTGCGTTTTTGGTTTTCATTTATCTTAAAAATTGTGGATTCAACAGATTTTCGTCCTTTGTGGGGGCGGAAGGGGGCGTGGCAAAATTTTAAAACAAACTTGTGCTGGTTCGGTATCACAGGAGCTTGGATAGAAAGTTTGGTTGCTCTAGCTCTTATAGTCTCTGAGAACTAGGCGTCAAAAAATACGAATGGGCAAAGCAGATGGGGTCGCGTGTGAGAGAGAGCGAGAAGGAATGATGACTTTCGAAATGGCTTTCTTCATCGTAGCTATAATAATGATCCAATCTGATCCAGATTTAACACCCTGATAGAAATGGTCTTTCTCTATGATTCTGCGTATTTAGTTTTCTTGTATCTTCAAAATTGTGTATGTCACAGACTTTCGTGCTTTGTGAGGGCGGAAGGGGGCGGGGCGAAATTTTGAAATACACTTTGAGTAGTGTGATAACACAGGAGACTGAATACAAAAGTTGGTTACTCTAGCTGACGGACGGACGGACTATACGGACGGCTATATCGACTTGGCTATTGATGCTGATCAAGAATATATATACTTTATGGGGTCGGAAACGCATCCTTCTGGGCGTTACACACAACCGCTATCCCCAGAAATCAAATATACCCCTATACTCTTCGAGTACCGCGTCTGGAAGATATTAAGATTTCAAATTCAAATTTCATAGTTTTTTGCAGTATTTTTTCTCGAAATTTTGACTTTGAGAGCTCAGGAAAAGTCGAACAAAAAATATTTTATGGCTCACATTTTTAGTTTTAGATAGACACATTATGCGTCGTGTAAGGTATCGTTTGTAAGAATCGATGAATAAACGGATAAGTTACAACCATTTGACCAAACCTTTAAAAGGAACGTAGGGAAAAGTAAACCATAATTACTGAACTTGTAAGGTACCAAGTCTATCAGAAAATTTCGGTTTCGTTTAATTTCAAATTTTTTGGGTTGGGTTGGGTTAAATCAATTTATAAAAAAGGCATAAGCTAAACTTACATGGTGATGGTGACAAATTTTTGTTCATGGCAATTTTTGTTTGTTGTATAAAAAGCCGCAAATGCTTCTGGTTTTTTTTCCGTTTCCGGGAATAATCTTTCTTTTTGAAATCGAGAGCACTAATTTTTGCGTTTTCACCAGTAAATTGGAAAATTGTGTTGAAAGTGAAAATAAGAATTGCCTAATAAACTAGTCTAGTTAACAGTTTTTAAGGACTATACGACGGACTACCAGTATGCCTAAATGCATGGAAGGCACAATTTAAATTGATTGTATTTAATGATTATCAAATTCAGACATACATAAGTAATTCCTAACAAGCAGCTTCTATGAGTAAGTTAATAAAAATTCTTTTAAAGGAGCCCAAGGTCTAGATGATAGCGTTCCACATAAGGACCACACCGAAACGAAACAACACTTTCAATCGACAAATTCTCGCAGTGCAAGCTTTTGATCATGCCGTACGATGTAGCGTTAGAGAGGTCGCGGAACTCTGCATTGGGAGAACGTAGTCAGACGCGGCAATGGCCGGGGCTTTACTTTATACCCGGTACTCATGCAGTATATATGTACATATGTATGTGTAAAGTAATTTATACAATATAAGGGGAAATTTTGCAACACATTAGGAGTAGTGTGATCATAAAGGAGACTGGATAAAAAATTTGGTTGCTCTAGCTCTAGCTCTAGCTGTGGTTTTCTCTGGCGAAAAAAAGTTCAACATCGATGGACCGGATGGCTATAATTACTATTTCCACAATATGCGAAAGGAAGAATATTATTTAAGTCGCCATCACACTTGTGCAGGTGCAGTAATGGTGTGGGGAGCCATATTGTTTTATGGAACATGCGAGCTCCAGTTTGTCACCGAAGATGAACGAAAATGTGTACAAGACTGTGCTCCAAAAGGCTTTTCCCCAATTTTCGGAGATTTATGGTCATATTTTATGGACGTATCAACAACCGCTCGGGTTGTAAAACAGTGGATTAAAGACCAAAACGTCAAATGTCTCAAGTGGCCGCCGTACTACCCTGACATCAACATTATCGGGAACAATTGGGGACTTTTATCCAAGAGACTAAACGAAGGAGGAAGAATTTTGTTTAATAATAATAAACCCATTCAGTTGAGCCAAAAATAATGGAGATTTTTTTCTAGGTTTTTAAAAAAATAATAAAAATGATATAAAAACAAAACTAACACTAACTAACACTGCTCCACTATACTGAAAATTTGGTCAAGCGGTTATAACTTAGCCGTTTATTTTTATATTTTTATAAGCGATACCTTAAACGACGCCTAGTTAATGTGTCTATCTAAAACCAAAAATCAAGGCATTGAAATATTTTTTTTTCGACTTTTCCTGAGCTTTCCAAATCAAAATTTCGAGGAAAAATTCCGAAATAAGTAATGAAATTTAAATTTGGAAGCTTAATATCTTTCAGACGTTAAGTTGCAGCTACAAAGTGTCTGAGTCGGATTTATAGCTGCAGTTGTCAGCTTTTTTTAATTGCAAAGTTCAGTACAACCAGTTGTAGGAAACTTAAGTTTTGTGAAAAATAGAAGCACTACCTATGACAAAAAATACAAAATTTTTTAAAAATTCTTTAAAAAAAAACTACTCAATGAAAAAAAAACCATAATTCTTTAAAAAAATTTAAATCTCCAAATCTATCAGAAAAAGTCATTTTTGGCGACAGCGGAAAAGTCGTGTCGACTAGTGTTATCAGTACCTGATGATGTCCAGCTCTCAAGTTCGCTGTCGGTATACATGATTGTCACCGAAAGCTTTGTTATTTCTTCTTTCGCCAATCTATTAAATTAAAATAAACTGACGCATTAACTTAAAGTTCTGGAAGATGAAAACCACGAATTTGATTTCTTTTGGCCCCTTTACGCGTCTTCAGTATCTTTTGGATAGCCAGTTCCCTTATATGAGACGGATCATCTTATAACATGGCCATTAAAATATTTTCTGGGTGCACCAAAAAGGAGTTTCTTTGTATCGTTTTCAAAACAGTGCTCTTGAGACAATCTTTCAAATATAAGCACCTTTTCACCATGTTACAAGATGACTTTGTTTTGATATCAAACCAGTTTGGTGCGTATACTTTCATAACTAAAGTGGCCAGATCTATAACGGATTGTGATGGCTTTGCTGATTCGATGTATGTAACAATACTCGAAGAATAATGTTTTCGCAAGCTGGCCAACGTGAATGTGCCAGGGTTCCTGGGTCTCTGCTAGCTAAGTTTTGTGATACAGAGCCTGAAGAAAATGTGGAGCATATGTCATACAGATATTTTTAACCGCTGCTTAACAAACCACTCTTGACGATTGGCAATTTAATTGGTATGGTATAAAAAGCTTCTGGTTTCAGATCACGACATTTTGCCAATGCTTTCAGTAAAGCTATCTGGTCCTGTTGTAGTACCGTCCGCAGTAATAAATAAATGGCGAAGGGGTAATTCTTTCGCATGCACGAACACACAAACCATTGGAAGGGTCGATTAAGTTTTCTTTCCAATAGGCAATCGACTCAATTTATATGTCCAGTGTTTACAGCAGTTTCATCACATCCAATTGCCACAAGAGAGGAACGATATTCAAATGATTTTTCTAAAAACCCGACAATTTCCAATTGTGTCTGCTTTTCCGGAATCAATAGAAATATGACCGATGTATTCTGAGCCCGGCTCTGATATTATTGATATATGTTCTTCATTAATAATTTTTCGAGATGAAATATTTGTAGAACAGGTCATACATAGAGTTTTGTCTTAGCGGCCATCAAAATAAATAGCCATCATAGGTTTATCTCGTTGAATTATTTCTATTATATGCGATTACTATTCATGTTTATGTTTGTAATCTGTTCTTCCTACCAAGAGTAATATTTATAAAGCAGCTCTTAGTTTTTAGCGGAACCGAAAGAAAAATTAACTTTAAAAAAACTTTTTTGGCATGGTACATTTCAAGCATTCTTCATGCAGATCCTCAAGATGAAGAGTGATAGAACTTTGATTTTTTTACAAATTTGTTATTTATGTATGTGAGGTCAATTAATTAATAATACAGGAGTTATGAAAAAAAAATACAGTTCAGCGCCATAAGTCGAACCATAGAAAATATTGAAATGTATAGGATATAAATATAGAAAATTAGATTTCGTCGTCATTTTGACAACCGCTTGGTGCATTTTTTTACTCCATACAAATTGACCCACTCTAATGAAAACATGTATGTACATACATATGTGTACTTGGATAATTAAATATTGTGTTTTCATAGTAGTATGTGCATGTATATAGTTGTATGAGTATGTGAATAAGCCTACAAAATATAATTTTGAAATTTGCATTCACCTGCGTATCAAGATGGTTGGTTGAAATAGAGAAAAAAAAATGTAAGCTCGGGTTATCCGTTCGTTGAGAGAGACTGCGGAGAGAAACGACTCGTCTGTTAAGGAGAGCTTCGTGTCCTTTCTATTGTTGTTCGCTCTTGCCTAGAGTTTGCGCAAAGCGGGTTTTTATGAGTAACAAGTTGTTGAAGTAGTGTGGCGGTGTTGTTTGTATTATTCTCCCGAGGTCCTCTCAGAGCATCTCAGAGAGAGAATCGTGATTCTCTATTGGTTGTAGATGTATTTGTGTGTCTGTTTTCCTTCTCGCTATGTTTACGCTTATGTTTGAAGTTCTCTTCGCCGCATTTTGGTCTCAGCAGCTTCGGATATGCTATGAGAAGCACAGATGCGGCACGTTATGCCGTATTGAAATCATATCCTTCTGTTAGTTTGAGAAGTAAACAACGGCGGCAGCAGAGCTCGGATCAAAAATAGACACTCGCGTCTAAGTCGTGTTGACTCCATGCGATATTACACTTGAAGTCCCCAAGTTTTGTTATTAGAAGTTTGTTGTTTTCAAATGGATATCTCAGCCTACCAACACATGAATATCAGAATGAGTACGCGTGGAAAGCGACCGTTGCGAAATCTTACACCGAATGACAAGGTTAGAGCCATTCAACGCATTCATAATGGTGAAACAAAAGCAAGTGTATCCAGAGATCTGGGAGTTCCTGAATCAACCTTGCGTGGTTGGTGTAAGAACGAACAAAAATTAAGATTTATGTGCCGCCAATTAGGTCCAGATCATTTGGGAATTGACACACCTCCCGAGAAACGTGCCAAATTCGATTTGCAGTTGTTGCCTCCAAAACTCGCCACACTTCCCAATTACGACGATCTTGGTTTAAGTAACTTTCTGTTTTCGGCAGCTGAATTTCCAACCCAAAATGAATCTTTATTAGAAAAATTAAGTTTGGTGGATTTTGTGAAAAAAAATGGACTGCATCCAAACGCAATTAGAGAATTGGGTGACGCACACTCGCTAAGTGCAACGAATGCTCTATCAGGTGTGGATTATTCAACAAACAATATGATAAATCAGCTAACTCTTTTAGCGCAGCTTAATTCAAAACTATCGTACCAGTTGGGCGAATCAGTGGCTACAGATACTCAAAGCTCACAAAGCACCGACATTACCGATACACCAAGGGAAGAAAATACAACAAAAAGTAGCTGCCCCTTACTGAGCGTTAAAAATTGGGCAAAAGATCCAGCAAAACGCACGCAATACAATCAAGCAACACAACTACATAATGATAGGAACAACAACGCGGTTGACCCATCCTATTCAAACATAACCACGACAAAATATCCTCTAATAATGGAGCCATTGAAGTCAATTTATGCTGAGACAGCGGTTTCCGCGATGCCACCAACATTTTCCACTTATTCGGATTTAGCTTCTGCGGCATCAACTCCTACTACGGATAATGATTTTCACGGAGCTGCCCTGCTGGATTGGTGCAAACTATTTAATGCCAGTCTTAATTTTTTGGCATTTGCTGCAGCTGCCGCTTCAATGCAGCCCTCTGGAGGAACTATTCCGAAGTATACAACGACACACCTCCCAACAGCTGAAGCTGACGAAACATATCCTTTGAATAATACTCTTGTAAAGCGGCTTAGCCCGTTGGGACATAGTGACGCTTCGAATGAAAGTTACTTTGACAGCGAGCCAGAAGATCTTTCTGTGCGCTCGTGTGCCTCAGCCTCCAGCCGTAACAACAGTAGATCTCAAACTCCCGATAAAAGCATCGCGACAAGCAGATTACAAAGCGACGGGGATCAGTAAAAAATTTGAAATCTCTAAAAAAAATATTTGTTTGTATATTGTATAATATTTTTCAGTTAATTATCAATAGCTATGTGCTATATTAATACTTATACAAATATGTATTTATTCATAGACTAGACATACATTCAAATATTAATATTTTACAAGAGTTTATTTAAACCATATTTATTATTTATACTTATTGATAAATCAAACTATTAGTATAAGAAAAACTGGTTTTAATAAAACTTCATACCCAATAGTATTATATAGAAATATCGACTGTGTGAAAACGTTTATAAGTACGAGTAATAAATTAAATTCATCTATATTAAATAATAAATAAAATGTAACTTATTGTGTTAAATAGCCCAATAATTTTGAGTATTCGGTAAGAAATTAAATTGAAGAACATTTGTTTTGCAACTGTTGCAATCTCATTTAATCTTAATAAATATATCCCACATTTATAAACAAAATATATAAAAACAGGAATAAAAGTCTAGCTTCAGGGCCCATAAAAGTAAATACACATTTTAATAATGAATATAAAGTTATTATTGAACCAATCAGACATTTGTCAAGTGCGTTTCACAAATGCCACTCAAACTTATCATAAAAAGTAACGTAACCAATCTGCTGGAATTATATTCAAACGTGATAGTCGTATGTAAATCTTAACGGAAGTTTTGAAGACCGATGTCATATTGATAAAGAATGTTTTCTCAATAAATGTGTAACTTTGAAAGAAAAAGTTTTCTATTTATTTCTCTGAGTCTTAGGCCAAAAATGGCTGTGACTGTTAGAATCGTTAAAAAAACTACTTTTTTTGGGAAAAATATAAAATGTCTTTCCATAT
The DNA here is from genome assembly GCA_037356375.1 of Drosophila affinis. NCBI lineage: Eukaryota > Metazoa > Arthropoda > Insecta > Diptera > Drosophilidae > Drosophila > Drosophila affinis. The sequence continues at coordinate 24,985,680 of JAZHFB010000003.1, forward strand.
ATACATACATATACATACATACATAGGTAATTAATTAATTCAATCAAGTTCATTTCTATGTTTATTCACAACGCTCTATACGGACAATATTTCATTGTTGCACAAAAATATTGTTCCCAATCTCTTCGAGATTATTAAAGCTTTCATTCCCGACGATATCCTTCCAAACAATCCAGTGTCAAATAAACTGTTTAACCGTGGTACAGATTTTAAACTAGAGTAAAAACAAAAAATGTTTAAACGCCAAACCGGAAATCAAATCGGATTCCTAATTTCTAGATGCTTTGGTGCATTTAAACATTTGGTTTTTCCTCTAGTTTAAAATCTGTACCACAGTTAAACAGTCAAATAAACTGCATTGTTTTGGCTTTGAGCCACTGTATGTATGTACTTTGAACGGACTGTTGGATTTTTTGACTTGGTGTTGGTTTTGCAATTTTTACTCTTTGTTGCAAACATCTGCTAAAAATCATAATATACTCTTTAAGGGTATAAAAATACCGATAGCAACTGCCAAAGCAACGGCATGAAAACGAATTATTGGTTCGCCTTTTGGAAAAATTAAATATCGCGTGTTGGTAATTTCCGCTTGGCTTCTCGTTGTCGCTGCCAACGACTGAAGTTGAGGCGAATTATTACGATGATTAGGAGACTGACACTGCTTCCAGGCATCCATGTCGACCATCCGGCCTGCCAGCCGTGATCTGTATGCATGTGGGCAGGCACATTGCATGTGTTCTTTGCAGTGTTTTGGATATCTTCGTGTCTTTCTGGTTCTGGGCGAGAATTAAATTACAAAAGCCCGAACCTCTGGGCGTATTGGCCGGTCAGCCGCTGTCAATATTGTGTCGCATCCAAAACAGCATGATCGAAACCAAACGCGGTTGAAATGTTTATACACATATTGTATTAAAAGAACATTATATCTGTTGGTGAATTGTATGGGTAACGCTCAAGAAACGCTTTCTAATCTTTCAGTTCTTTTGATTCAACTTTAAGCTTTGTATGAACATTACCGAAAGCTAGCTTGGGTGGCTCATAACTTTTATATTACAGCCGCTTCATTTTGTTAAACAAATCTCACAAAAATCCGATTTTAAACCAACTGTTCTTGTTTCAGCTAAATGATATACATATTATATGTATGTACATTCATATGTATATAATAGCAAAAGCACCAGCTGTAACATAATTTCTACGCTTGGTCTTTAAAGTACGCAGGTTATTGAATTCAACTTATACCTAGTAATACTTTTTTCATTCCTAATACAACAGTACGTTTAGAGTATAGATATCTGGTCATACAACTTGAAAACATTTACAACCCACGATGCATCGAGATGTATTCCTTCCGCGATCTACCTACCGAGCTCCATTGAAGGGTTTTAGCTCACATGCAACTAATTTGTTTGTAATTGATGAATGCTTGAGGATGAAAAACGTCCGAACACGCAGAATGTGGAAGGGTTTTTTCGATATCGTGAAGTATACTTGCTACACATTCATTGTACGAGTGAATAAGAAATCAGGTAGATTCAAATATATCTAATGTTAAGCTGACAAGGGTGTTTTCTTTCCATGAAAGTTTTAAAATGAGTCATCGGATATATACAAAATATCTGTTGCAAAAAAAAAATTAAGTTTCTGAAGGGGTTCGTTTGTGTCATCAATTAGTAGATGTACAAGCTAAGGTATCCGAATTATCTGTGTAATTACAATTTTTCCAAACCCCTGCCGAAAGTTTTCATCGCGATTTTTGAAGATACGAGATTTTGGAAAACGATATCATCTACCATCTTCCAGTAAATTTTGGATTAGATCAGCTCAATATTATAGTCATAGTAAAGAAAACAGTTCGACGCTCTCACTCACTATTTACTCACAAATACATGAGCTTAGAGCCTTTTCAGTATAGTGAGTTGACATTTACATACATATGTTAGTACATGCAAAAGTAATGAGGCAATGAAAATGTGGCACTTAATCACGAATGTGCAGGTTTCTTTCTTCTTTTATTCTTACAGTTAACGAAATAAACTTTACTCACAGTTCAATGCTGGCATCCAACTGGCTTGAGATCTGTATTGGATGTAGTAGTCTTATAAGTATAGCTTTTTAGGTCGTCGACACCGAAGCGGTCATTCCAAGCAAACCGACGATGTATTTGCTTGTGCTACCAACGTATCTGGGTGTGACATCTCCCAGAATAATTGTGTTAGTTTACATTTTTCGAGCTGTATTCATTTATAAGATTCAAATTTTCAATATCTTAATGACATGCTTTTCAATTCTTTTATGAATATAAATTCACCAAACGTTAATATTTTTTCTTATGCCTGTGTTTTCTATAACTTGGTAAAATGCTGATCCATTTATTGGTCAGGATTCATGAGTAAATAAACTTCGCCGCCCCGAACGTATCCTCTCACTCACTGGTTACTCTATTGAAAAAGTGAAGCATTATTATAGTCAAAACATCAACAAGATCTAAATTATAACAAGATATTGGAGGAGAAATCATATTTGATAACTCATTTGAAACCATTTTGTATCGTTTTGTTTTACTGTCTGGTTAACTTTCAGCTAGGCGTTTACAAAGGAAGAGAGTATTTATATTAAAATACCGGTTGTGTTTTCATTCTTATTTTGGAAGAGTAGGAAACTTTCTCCGAGGTGGAAACGGGTTTCGGTATGTACATATGTATGTATTGAGTTTCTATATGAGCGTTTATTTAATCATTACAAATGAGTTGATCATTTCATGTAAGCTGTCAGCTTCACAGGACATGTAAGACATGTATGCATATGTACACATGTATATTCAAATGATTTGAGGTGCTTTCAAATTTGTCGGTGTGGCTTATTTCATTTTTCATTTTCACTAAGTAGCTTAACAATTTTATCCTTATATGCCGTGGATTAAATAAATGTGTTTGCCTATACTTTGCCTATACAATGTACATACATATGCATATATTCTTTTTATTTCACAAATATAACTTTGCAATGTAATTTAAAAAAAACCAAAAAACACCAAACTAACTTTTAGACATATTAACCAAGTCTGGATATTTAATACTTCTTAGTCAGCAGAGAACTACATAAATACTTAGTACTCCTACATAGCTTATCAGTCTATTGGAATACTCTTAATTCGATTCAGAACACATTTAGATGAGTTTGACCATTTTTTGCCTCGAAAGTCGAATTTCAGATTACCCTGAGCGCCAGGTGGAATATTGATAGCAGTTAGAGCCTCACAGTCACAGCTAAATACATTAAGTATCTCGAAAATACCACGGCTTTATTTGTACTAAAGCGTAGTTCAACGGATAGGGTAATTTTGTAATATTTCTGTACAACTACCACATTTCTAATGAGTTTGAGTTCTTTTAACAACCACCTATATTTTTTTATTTCACTCATTATTATAATCAGTATCGTAAAACACATCCATACATACATATATATACATATGTATTATTTATATGTATGTAAATATTTACAAACTTACACGTAGACTACCTTACCTTAGCTTGTTTAATAAGGGGATATATACATTTGCTTATACATATTTGTGAACATAGAAGGTCTATAAGCTTACGGTTCGTCCGTGTGCAAAAGGCAGGACAGGACCATAAAAAACAAACCCCTTCAGTTGTTGTTAAACAAACTCCTGCGATTTCTATTTCTCATAACAAACATGGTCTCACATACTCGTACTATTTAGAAGCGCGCAGATGGCTCTAACTCGAAAGTGGACAGAATTTAACGTTCTACAGACTCGTTTAATAATTGCTCAAAGTGCGTGTGGTTTGGGAAAACGGCATGGTGTTTTGGGTTGGGTCGTTCGACCATCAACCGTGTCGCTAGGCCTGTCAGTCCGGGTCGTAGTCGTACCGGACAACTTCGGTCCGGTCCGGGCCGTAACGGACCGGCCGCCTGGCCCGTTTTCTGACATTTGAAATTTCTGATAGATGCGGTTTGCGGAGGCTGGGCTATGGCGCGCTAAGTGTTACACACACACGCACACAGAGTGGACAGAGTGGACACGGCACCGCACACCATGGACCTTTTCCATCCTAAACCCCTAAGTGTCCAGAAAAGGGATGAAACGGCTGAAAAATGCTTACGCGGGCTTTGGTAAATGTTGCTACGAATATATTATGCGTACATAAACATATATACATATCTTTTTTACACATATACATACATATATACATGGGCCATGTACTTCTGTAGGTATGTAAATTTTAGATGTTCTAAACTATATACATTTTTAAAATATTTGTGTACATGCATATGCTTGTTAGTGTGGGTAGTGGTTATCAGGTTGGTATTGGCTTGCAATGCCTATGAATATCCTAAAATGAGGATATTGTAGAATGTATACATCCGATGATAGCAGGGGAGATTTCTCTTACTCATTTTTCAACAAAAAGGGTATTTTAAGTTTACAGCCGCAAAACTGAGCGACTTGACTGGATACAAACAGAAGGTGCAATGGCACTGTTGACCTGATATGCGATCTCTCTTGGTTATATATACATATATGTACATATGTATTAAATATGAACATAGATATATATTTGAAACTGCAATTTCGAAAGTTTGCTTGGAATATCACCATAAACAAAACAGTTTCTTTACAAGGATATAAAAAATGGCAATCAAATTTGTAATCTGAAAATATTTTCTTGGTTCGACAGAACTTTTTATAATATTGAAGATGGTACTTACATATGTATGTACATATATATAAATTGGCCAAAACGTTGTAACGCCCAGAAGAACCCTCAAGAAGTATATGTATGTATACCTATGCATGTATGTACATGTATGAATGTTCAAATGTTTTCCATAATGTATGACTAGGCGACTCGATATGTGCTTGTCCGACTGTCAGTTTCTACTACTCTCCTACTTTCTCAGCAACAGTTGGTCTATGATTTGTATAATGGTCCGGTTTTGACAAAATCTTGTTGAGCTATGTACAAGCAAAAAAATTATGATATGTAGATGATTGAATAAGTAGCGGGGCGATAGTCGCATTGTAAGAAGTATTTCTTGTTCTGGCTTAAGAAATATATTTTACTTGATCGTCTTACTGTAGGGGTATAAATATTAATACAGTAGAAAATGATTGTGAAAACACTTTTGTGCCGTTTTGAAGATTCTTTAAAATGGCAAAGAGAGGGTGAGCTGAGTTAGTCTAATGATGTATAGTAAGCAGAGATGGAGAGAGAAATTTCAGAGTTATAAGTAGTTTAATTAGTTTCTACGATTCTACGGTTTCATTCTATAGATATTTCTGTAGACGCTTGTCCAACCCAGATAGTCGAGATAATCGAAATCTCTTTCAAAACAATTTATTAGGTCCGTGAAAAAGTTTGTGACGTTTATGTTCTCCTGAAACTTCACAACTTTCAAAGGAGAACATGTGTGTATGTGATACCATTTTTTTAAGAATGCACAACGTTTGGCTCTATTTTCCCGTTCTGCATCAAGCTGTCGTGGCGGTTACTTTAATTATGTATGTATTTTTAGTACCCAATATTTCGGAACATTTTTTACTGGGCTCAATTGGAAACTATTCATTATAAAACATAAGAACATAAGAACAAAAAATAAATTATTAGATGGATGGAGATGATGATAAAGTGTCATATATGTATATTTATTTTTTTTGTTTAGCTCAAAAAACAATTACATTTTAAGTAGGGGTACTATTTATAAGTTGTTCGATATACATATGTATGTATATAATTATCTAAATTTCTACTCTCTCGCTCAAATTGGCTATTTTTGGGAAAAGACTTAAAATTTAGCCTTTATATTAAAGTCATACCGATTTTTGTTGACGGAAAGTAAATTTGCCAAGTCAGCAAGTGTAAAACACAACTGTAAAGAGAATGCTGATAACAAAGACTCTGATCTGTCTTTGATGTTCGCAAGGACAAAAGAAACATACAATGCAAGGGGAGAAAAAAACAATAAAAACAAAAACACATTGTCACACTGAAAAAAATATATAGGCTGTTAGAAGTAAATCTCTTTATTTTTATATATGTACATACATATCTATGAAAATATAAAAAAAGTTTATCAATATACAAATTGTGTTGAATAGGAAAAGGTCGTAGCCTTTTTTGTATGTTCAACTTGTAACGATAAAATCAAGTTTTCCTTTAAATTTCAACGCGACATTTTTTAGTATGACTAAATACCTTTCTCTTAGTCACAATAGCTTGGTCGAATATCTCTAAAATAAATTATACCCAGACGATTGCAAATAATTTTTTATTTTCAAAAATTTCATGGATTTGTGAGCATTTTTTATTATATTTTTATTAATTGTTTTTAGAAACGGTTTATTTATATCTCTGAGTTTAAAAATAAAAAAAGTACAAAATAATGAAAATCAATTTTACATGAAATGCTTGCAAATCCAATAAGTTTGTGTCATTATCGCGCATTTCAAATGGATTTCGCGATCGCAGATGTTGCAGTGGATAGTTTGGCGGTTCATCTTTTTCGGCATATTTTGCATGCAAATAATGCAGAAATCAACGTCCTCTCCCACGTCAGTTAAAAGTAGCTCTCGATTATCGGAACCACTATTGTTACAATTGTGACAGTTGTTGACAGCAGTCATTATTCGATGAATCGATGTTCTAATGCAAAACAAACAATTTTTTTTGCATGCGGTGTACAACAGATGTTGTGTTTCTTTTTAAACATTTTCGGAAAAGAGAAAAGAAAATTCAGGATGTCTAAAATTATATTGCAAGCAGATGACAAATGACAAGTAAAAATAACAAGCAAATGGACTAGACCCCTTACCTCTAGTACATTTTTTCCACGCAAAAACCTTTTTTATTGCGTTTTGTAGTGGAGTGGACAAGTACATTCATGATGAATTTAATATTATAATATTTCCTCCTCGATTTCTCAGTTGGCAATAACATCTATGCGTTAACTTCACTCCTCTCACTTTTTTGTACATACATATGTATATTTTCAAAGGCTTAGGTTATTCAGAAAGACACTCACTTATCAGGTTCAAAACAATGTTCGCAGAAGGTTGTGCTTCATAAACAGTTCATATGCTTATGGGTGTTAATTAAAGATCCAAAGCCAGATCTTTTCCACGCACAGAAATAATCATTTCTGAGCCTATATGAAGTATATATTTTCTTTATTTTTATATTATCTTTACCTAGAAGACTTGGGATGTCTAATATAACTCGAATTGCTCAGTGTCTTGTTCTTTAATTAATTGGCCGTTCATATTTTCAGTCACAAAAAGACTTTCTACTCTTATCACTATTGTTTAATCGTTTTATTTAACCACATATGTATGTATGTATGTATGCATGTACCAATATTTGGATGCTCTCTGCAGTATCAGAGAGCTAAAGAGGTAGAGGTTCAGTTTCTTTGTGGTAATTGCAAGCTTGCACGCTTCACGTTTGTTGATTCTGTATACATACATATGTACATACATATGTAGATCAGTAAGAAAATGTGTTTCACATGCATCATTTCAGCCGAAAATGTCTGTGGTAATGACATACATATTTGATAATGCATACATATGTATGTATATAAAATAAAAATATGGAAAAATTGCATATGCAATTGTTAATTCACAGTCTCATACCCAGTATACATGTTATCCAATCATTTACATATATATGTAACCTATAAAATAGATTTTACTATAAATATTTCGATCACCTTCAGCCAGCGGGCGCATAATGGATGATGAGAGAGAAAAAAAGTACGTGGAAGGGTTCTGCGTAGTCACTAAAATTTAATTGGTTCCTTCTGGCTATAATAATGATCCATCAGATCCAGATTCGGAAATATAGTAGATAAAATTGTAGGGTAGGTACATATGTAGATATTGTCATTTTCTATATTTTCTATGTTTCTGCGTTTTGGGCATTTTTGTAAATTTAAAGTTAAAATTTTAAAGTTAAAAATTGTTTCAGTGTGTAAAAATGTAATCAACTTTTATTTACACCCTGCGTCTTTCAGATGTATCCAAAAATTATAAAATGGTAAATATGATTCTGTTTTTGTTATCTTTTATTAGGTTATTTTTTTCTTCTAATAGTCAATAAGTGAAACTGGTCAGTTGCATAGACAGGACAGTCTTAAAGGAAACCGTATTTTCCAAACAATCGTACTTTTGTTCTCTTTTTCGAATTTGACAATGTACCCTTACATTTAAAAATGTTTAACCGTTTGGCTTCTTGATCAATTTAATTAACGCAACCCAAAGTAGAAAATGAAAATTAAAATTCCATATAAAATCATATTTTTATCTTTTTTTGTGCACTGGAACAAGGTTGAACTACATATGAACAGAGTTTCCTTTCAAGTGCAGTTAGTTTCATGAATATATTTTGGTTTGCTCAGAAGTTATCATTGTGGGACGGTGCAGAATCACAGTAGTGTGGATACAAAATTTGGTTGATTTAGCTCTTATTATCACGGCGAAGACGGACAAAAGAACCGAGAGATACATGCAGCCATATCATTGATTCTTAATAAATAATGATTAATGAAAAAGTTTCAAGACCATAAAGAGATGTGTATGCTCTACGTCAGCTTTAATATATATATCTGTTCGTTTGTCGGACAGACCTTATTTGACCCCTAAATCTTATAGTGTCCTCGGGATTTTATAATATTAAAAAATATTGCCGACATGATCAGGTCGGATTAGTGGCTCGCGGTCCCTTCCCATTTCTGCCTTGGAGCTTTCTGGCGAAGTGAACAAGATATAACGAATTCAAAAATATTGACAAGTAAAAAAAAATATATTTTGTATCCTGACTTCTGAGATTTCCCACTGTTTTAGGTGTACGTTAAATACATCGTTTCTTCTCGCCCGCTCTCAAACACGATACCGTCTACTTTACTCGCTCGAAACGAGCACCTAGATCTGTATATATTAACCAAAATCAGATTCTGGTCGTATCCAGATCGTAAAACAGCCCTAAAACTTCTGAATTCTGGGAAAAATAAAGGTTTTGAGGTAAACTTTGAAACTACAAAAATGTATTTAAAAAAAGCAAACAAAGAAAAATGGCATTTTACTGTGTTTAGATCAGAACAAACCATTACTAGCCGATTCTAATTTATGCATAGGTAAAACCGAAAATTTTTAGATAAGCTCAATGAAAGAATGCTAAAAAACGTAGATAAAAAAAACGAGGGGGAACGTTGTGATCTGCGGCAAGAGCCGCGGCTCTACCTTATACCTCGTACTCAGTCAGTATATACATACATATATGGGCTTGCGATTCATGCAATTTATTATATGTTCGCAAAAGTGACGAATTAAATTTTGGAAAAAAATAATATTTCAAAAAGTGAAGTCAAATCATTTTTGGAATATTATACATGTTTCCAATTTTGTTTGCATATATTTTTTACATCTACTTCTACACTTCTACATGTATAAATACATATTCGACACGTGGAAGTGTTTGCTAGAGAGAGAGAGGGAATGAATAGGCGCTTGGCAGGCGTTGCGTAGCCACTGAAATTTAATTTGTTTCTTCTGGCCCTAATATTGATCCGACCTGATCCAGATTCGGCAATCTGGTAGATATGGTAATTTTTCATGATTCCGCATTTTTGGTTTTCTTTTATCTTAAAAATTGTGGATTCCACAGATTTTCGTTTTTTGTGGGGGTGGTAGGGGGCGGGGTGAAATTTTGCAACACATTTGGAGTAGTGTGATAACACAGGAGACTGAATACAAAACTTGGTTACTCTAGCTTTAATAGTCTATGAGATATAGGCGCAAATGAAGACGGACAGACGGACAGACGGACGGAAGGACGGACAGACAGACATGGCTATATCGACTTGGGTATTGATGCTGATCAAGAATATATACACTTCATGGGGTCGGAAACGCTTCTTTCTTAGCGTTACACAACAACTCTTCGAGTACCGGGTAAAATGAAGGTTATGTTCTACATGGTTATTTTTGGAAAACACACAATAAACATAAAAACAACTATTTTCATATTACGTACCTAACTACCTTATCTTTAAGCTAGAAACCTCCACTTCCAACTCCTAGGACGTACCAAAGGCCAGAACAGGGGTAGGGCAGCTCGGACACCAAAGTCTGGATTAATTATTTCTGTCTATTTGTGAAATCGGCACCGAAATTAGTTGATGCGCCATATACAACTTATGTACATATACCTTGAAAGAGTAAAAATCAATAAATATTTTTATAAATATGTTAAAAATATGAAAAAATATCAAAAAATATCATGGATCTTGAATGATTTATTGTTAATTGAAAAGATTTAAAAAAAACTTTTTTCGGTTTTGAAAAGTGTGTTTATATAAGCTTAACGCGCGAAAACTATAACTAAATCCCTTAAATAGGGATAAAATCGTGAGAGGATAGAGGATAGACTAATGCAAATCATAATTAAACTTAACTAAAAAAGCTAAAATGCTAAATGCATGTATAATTTCTACCAGCACAGGCTCCTATTGGAAATATAAATTTGAAGTAAGAAAAGAAGCTGGACACTGCAGGACATCTGGCATTGTTCGTATTTTGTATGCGTCTATATTTCAGTTTTCTCTTGGTTGTCCACGGTATATGTACATATATGTACATACATACACATACATATATGTACATACATGGTAGGAGGTGGAAGTGGGTTCTCTATTTGGCTTCATCTACCTACAAGACTTGCTATTCCAGGTCCTGTCAAAACTAAAACGCGCCGTTGCTAGACCCAGACATGCCCAACTTTCGCTCCATACAATATCAGCAATTTCCTTCGTTAGTCATTCGTTTCCTCACATCTGCCCTGTTGTTATGGCTCCCACCGTCCTATGAATTTGGGCTCGTTCCATTAGCCTGTTCACTTTGATGCAGAAGTAGAAACCTCCGCTTCCAACTCCTAGGACGGACTAAAGGCCAAAGCAGGGGTGGGGCAGCTCGGACACCGACGTCTGGGCTAGCAACCAGAGGACATCTCGACGACGACAGCTTCTAAGCTCACGTATTTTCTGCTGTATGCATGTATGTTCTCTGGCACATACAGGTCCAAGCTTCGCCCGAACACACTTAGAGTTGGTGGGCATACATGGACACATAATGTAAATGTCCGCAATTTCTTTTTGGGAATCTCTTAGCTGCCGCTGCGTTCTTGCCATTTAGCTTGAATGTGAGTACATTCCCCTGCTGGCTCTACCAGTTACGCCACAAATCGCACGACGAGGGCACAGCAACTTGCGGCGCAGAGTTGTGGAGATGGCTTCTGCCGTTGTTGCCGTTGCCTTCGTCACCACTTTTCCATCATAGCACCCAACCACCTGGCGCCAAAGGCAAGTCGATCGATAATTTCCATAGTTGACCACTGCTGTGTATGCGAATTTTGAAGCGGACATCTACACAAACACAAGCAAACGAAGGAGCCATCCTTTAACCTGTTCCCAATCCCCCACCACCGCCCTATAGACACTCTTACACACACAAGAACACTGCGCTCACTCTTAGACGTTACAGCGACACACACGAAGCCTTCGTTGCCGTAGCTGAGCCAGAATCAAGCTTGGGAAGTAGTAGCAGCACACATAGCATCTACGTCAATGACGACGTCGGCCCTGGCCAGCACAAACGTCGTGTGGCTGTGATGGGGGGAGTGAGTTGGAAATGGTGACGGGGGCCAGGGGACGATGGACGAAGGACGGCAACGGCAAAGGCAACAGCATCAGAAATGGGAACGGTGCTGGTCAGCCCACAAAAAGTAAGGGTCTGGTATGAAGATAAAACGAAGACCAAGGAACGAACTGTTTCTGCAAAATGTTGTTTGCATACGACTTGCGACATGTGAAAAGGATAAGAGTGAATGTATGCGTGTTCTGGTACAGATCTGGGTATGGATATGGTACGGGAGGATGGGGCCTGTATATATGTATATGTATGTATGTGAAGTTAAGAGTACGGATGGGAAAGCGGACGTTGGCAGCAAATACGTGAGTGGGAGTTCGGCGCGTTTGGGGACCATTGGACTCGTCGTGGGCAATTGCCACGGCCATTGTAGGAGTGTGGAGGTTGGGCTTTGGTCAAGCAACGCTACGCTGGAATATACTGGAATAGACGACTTGCTGGTTCGAATGAAGGTTGAGCTGAGTAGAGGTCTGTTCTGCTAGAGCAACGGCTATGGTTCTCGAGCTGCGTTTTGAGAGTGGGTGGATGTTTGGTGAGTGGACGCAAAGATGTACGCTAGGCGATTGTAAAATTTCACATTTTAGAGAATTAGACGTTTACTGGGATACAAACACATACATTTAAGAATTTTGGTGAATGTATTCGTTTCTACATTAGAGAGTGCCTATGTTCAAACGCATTCGTACATAGATAAGCGCACACTCATACATGCATGTATGTACATACGAACATACATACATATGTACATATGTATGTAGGTACATAAAAATATGTTTATGCATGTGGGCTTGCTTGTGGGAAAGTTAGATTCACATAAATAAGTAAATGCTTCTTCCTTCAGGTATATATAAAATATCAAAATGTAGCTTAGACTACGCAAAATTTTCTTATCCTATGTACATATCTACATACATATATACATACACGTATATTTGCCTTCACTATTTACACAATACTCGCTCAACACTGAATTTTTGGAATTAATTTTTTTTCTTCTTTTATCGTTTAAGGAGACTTTAAGTTAATCCAGGGTTTAAAAGTACAGTTATTTTTATAACTATTCCGATAATTGTTGACCTAATTATAATTCAAGTTCATATTGTCAAAATAATATTTTTAACATTGTACAGAAAATCTTCTTTTTCATTTTCATTAAAATGTGAACAACTTTAAATGCGGAAGGAAGCGATTACCCATAATGTATAAGTACCAAAAGGTTATTGATTAAGAAGGAAAAGAACAACCTGTATACCCGGCTGTTTCTTTATATGACACCCGGAAGTCTGAGACCTTAAAAATCGGACTTTTGTCTTTTTGTATATTTTACAATATATTTTATACGTATTTTTTTGTAAACGCCTGAATTTGAATCAGAGTTTGATTGATTTCTTTGTTAATGCGGGAAATGAGAGATAGGATAAAAACTGAGATAAAGAAAGGAAGCGCGACCGCTAGCTATGCTATGTTAATTCTTGTACTTCGATTATCCTTTTTACACATAATTTGGTTAGAATTTAGAATTATTATATTTAAAAATAGACGTGTAATTGTTTGATACGTACATATGTATGTATGTATGTACATACATACATATGTATGTATGTATATCCCATAAGTCTGCTGTTGAGCCACATAAACTTCACGATTCCTATGTGTTATAAAAAAAATTTGTTCTATAAAATTCGTAAAATAAAATATCTTTTAAGTTAATTTTACTTTAAAATAATTCGTTTTTTTTGTATGGAAAACCCACATTTATAGTTTGGGACTTCGCCAAATACATTTTTATCTTTGCTTTGGCACGAAACAACAATCAATGTAATTATAAAAAAAAATGTTGTATAGAGATATGCAAAGCGTATGAGGTACGGGCGTAGAAAAAATTCGTAATATTAACATATTCGCTATAGGGAAAACCAAATATCGTTATAAGAAGATTCAAGCCTTTGACTTTGCCTATACTCTTTAAATATCGGGTATAATAATGACTTCGTTCAAATTTAAATATTATTCTTACTCAACAAGCTTCCGAGTAGATTCGGATGAATCCGTTCTTGATTAAAAAAAAAACAGTTAAAAGTTAAACAAAAATTGTATCATTAAATCTTAAGATAAAGCCTAAGATTAATATTTTTTTACTACTCAATATGTAAACATTTTAAACATCGACTCAAATTTCTAAACTTCAAACGGTATAGTGATCAAGTGATAGGAATTAAGGGTAAAAAGAAATTTTGAAATCGAAATTTCGCACATCAGTGTGAATATTTAATTCCTAGCCATTTTGATGTTCTCTTCATCTGTCGATCTTAGATGCGATAAGAGCTAGAATAATCGGATCTACCACCCTCAAAAATTACGAACATATGTACATATGTACGTGAACTCGAAAATTTTAAAGATGCGAGAAAAAAACAAATGCAGAATCAGCGAGATTGCACAATTTGAATTTTTCGCCATGCAAAATAATTATTTACATATGTATGTATGTATGCTTTGAAAAAAGTTCGCACATATTTTGGTTGTGGTGTGTATTGCAAAATTATGCGAACTAGCACAGGTTGTAAAATTACCTCTTCTCGTTTTCGTATCTCATACTCGCTAAACTATTAAATATTGGTTGATTTGCTGTTAAAAGTTCTCATAAGCAAAGAAACACATTGGATACGGATGTCATGCACAAACCAATTTCCACAAAAGATTTTGTAACGATGAAATAATAATAAAATAATATCGATGGTATGGTACATAAAATTGGATGGTCTTATCTTTGGTAACAGCTGATTTGAATTGCAACTGTAACCTTTTTTTTTGTTCCACTTATATTTTCTTGTTTATATGTATATATTTTCTCGGATATATGTATGTACATAACTTTGAAATACTCTCTTTCGCAAATAGCATGAATTATTGGTACTGATGGTATTATTCGATATGATTAGTTATACTACCGTACCCACTCTGTAATTGCATTGTTAAGATATGATTGCTTTATCCTCTAGCGAAGACTTACATACTAAAATTAATGCTTAACTTGAGTACCTTACACAGTTGCCTGTAGCACCGTGCGACCAAAATATAAAAGTTAAATAGACAGGCTTATGCAATTAATTGGTTTTTTATACCCGGAACTCGTAGAGTATAGGGAAATATTATAATTGCGGTGAAAGTAGATGTGTGTAACACCAAGAAGGAAGCGTTTTTGACCCCATAAAGTATATATGCACATATGTACATATATTCTTGGTCAGTATCAATAGCCGAGTAAAATTTATGTATTTAATATTTTTCCCGCTCCCTTCCGTTCTTCCACAAAGAACGCAATTCGACTTCAGGATATATTTGAAAGTTGATATAACTTCAATTTTTACGTATCATATGCATACATACATACATATGTATGTGACAATCGTTTCTGGCAAATTAATATCTGAGAGACGATCCTTATAAGCTGGAACAACCCATATCTTTCACTACCACGATGTATCACAGGTGAAAATGCATTATGTCTTTAAAGACTTTCTCCAAATGTTTGTATGTCACATCGAATGAAATCGTTTAACTGCCTTTGCTGGATCGGAAACCGTGCCGTTAGCTCCGTATATACATTTGTATGTATGTACATGTGAACATACTTGTGAATAGGTTTCAAGGTTGTGATTATTTACAACAATCTATGTACATTTTCGAAATAGCTGAATGTTTGAATATACACTATATTTAAGATTTACACAAGCCCCTTTCTAACCAAGCACCTACTTATGGACCTCGGTGGTGGGAAATCGGGCAGGTGGCATAAATGCAGTTGAATGCAGCTCATTATCATTTAAATACTAATACGCAAGGAGCTGGCCTAATTTGTTGGAATGTGTTTGTTGTTGTTGGCCTGACTACTTATTTGTTAGCCAAGTAGCCCAACAAACGTGCTTTACTCACACTATCACATTTGCGCGTATGCATTGCAGGTACATGTATGTACTTATGTACATACATATGTAGCATAATGGGGATATAAAAGCATAAATAATTATAATGCACATTATAACGTCTAGCCATATAGCACAGTTTGCTTTCTTGGTGTGTCCTATGTACTCACAGGAAGCCTCAAATCTGGTAAATACTTGGGAGCAAATGCAAATAAATAAACTAAAATAGGAGTACTATGAATGGCCGTGAGAGTGAACGTAGTATTTACTAAAATGCTGAATCTGAATTATATTTAAAAGCGTAGTCAGTCTAGTTTTGTGTCCATTGTGTATTTTTTTTTTTTATTAGGCCACATAAATGCTGTACAAAAGTTAAAAATTAATTGAATGACATTACTAGTATTTGACCGAAAATAATTTGTTCATCTCTCAACTCAGTTATACTTAATCTTTGGCTGACTCTGTTATACTAATAACATAGAAATAAATTATTCCCAAGGTAATCACTAGATTTTGGTCCGAAGACAGACTAATATTCTGTTTATACACTTAAAGAGAGTAAAGAGAGTATGCATCAAACATATGTGCTTTTGGATGGGATACATTTTTTGGATCAGCGGCAACGGGCTTGAGATAGATTTATTGATCAAGCTTGATAATCGGTTTTATGAGCATACAAAGTCAACAGCATAATGCTTTGCCTTAAGAGTGCCTGGCTAAAAAGGGAAAAACAAATCGCTTTCTTTTCCAATGTTCATTTCTACCATATGTATTCTTATTTGTTTTTTTTTTTTTTGTATTTAGGTTTCAAAGAACAATTGAAAGAAAGCGAAAGTTTTTTTTTTCATTTTATATATATATGTATGTAAGTAGGTGTCTCGCCTGACATACACATGTAAGTATGTACATGTTTTCATATAAAAGTATTGCCAACTAACTATAGATAAAGACGAGCATACATTTGTTCCAGGAAGTATGTGCATATGTATGTACATGCATACACATATGCAGCGCAGCAATAAAAATGTTGGATTTCAGCTCTTACTTCGCACCAAGCCAAAAGCGAATGGTGGACGACCCCAAAAGGATGTCTGAAAATGGGACTGGGACAAAACCACATCTTTGTAACCTACTGCTAGTGTTTATGTGAGCTTCATGCTGGAAAAATAATGTGATTCATGTCCTTGAATCATAAAACCAATTTTTTTTGCTTGTGTGTTTACGTGTGCTCTTTTTCCATTTTTTTCTTTGCTTGTTTGCAGTCCTTTGAGCAGACGTCGACTATATAAAAATATATGTAGGTTTGTGTATCCATGACATATGTATGTATGTACGTAAGTATATATTCTTCGTTGAGTGCGGGGCTTCTTGGTCTACTCAATGCCAGACATCTTGCTCTGCCTGCTGGATCTCGGCTAGACGAAGCCGGCAATATCCTTTTAGGTGATTCAATGGCAGTCGAACGCACATGCATATACGAGTTGCTTACTTCTACAAATGTAGATATGTATGGAATTATGCATATGTATGTACATATGTGTATGTATGGTAAGTACATAAAGTGTGTGTCCCGGTTGACTAGAAAAAAAGGGCAACTTTTATATTAGGTTTTTTATTCAATTCACATGCTCCTATCAGTTCTAACGGTCAAAATGTTTCCCGCCCAGAAGTTGGGGACTCTACTTTTGTAGGTACATACATGCTACATATCTGTTGCTTCTCCACAAAGTAACATATGTACATATGTATGTACATATGTGTTTAAAGGAAATTGGTGATGAGTTTTGCTTACTGATAGTAATATTCCTATTAATTCTATTATTTATATTTAATCATCCATATACATACATACATATGTGTGTATGTATATAAATTTATTATTACTGAATCCCAATTAAACGATAGATACATGCATATACATGCATTTGCAGATATGTATACATCATAAGTACATACATCCATATGTATGTATGTATGTTTCAATGTGTGCGCCTCTGTAGGGGTGTTGGTGCTGGTGGTGATATCAAGGATGCTGCGCCACATTCCGAGTTTTTATTTCGATTTTTCCGTGTATAGCCGAACATGAAAGACCTTAGGGTAGGTCAGTGCCCGACTACTTAAAGAAAATTTGTTATTTCTTGCTTTATTTAATGCGAATGCCAGTTCTTAACTTCTGTGAAAGAAACTTTTTCAAGGCCATCCGAAAAGAAAATAGTGAATAGTGAAAGGCTCAACGGTGCATACGTAGCATTAGACAAATGGCTTGTTCCGTACATACTAATATACTTAAATATGTACGTTTGAAATATACTAATTAGTATGTATTTAACTAATAAAAGACAAAAGGCAGCGAATCGTGGAGTATCGTAGGATGTTCTGAATTCCTGCGGTCTCCTAATTTCTCTCCCTCCTAAAACGCTCGCATCTGCAAAGCTCCGTCATAGAGGCGCCGGCAAAGTTGTTCCATGCCGTCGACAAGCGCCCCCCAGATGTGTGCACATGCGGCGGCTTTCACTAGAAGTCTAATATATCTCTATACTATTTGAGTATCGTGTATAAAAAGTACACTTTATAATATAATCCAAATCTTCAAATCGCATTTTTACTATGGAAATATACATAAATACAAGAAATTTAATATAATTTATGTACAATATATGCATATCTAGAAAAAAAAATATATTATAAATGACTATATTTATACATACATATACATATATATATATATATATATACGAAATTGGTCATCATTTCTTCTCACTGCAACTTCATGCCTGGACGTAACTGGCAAAGATTTGGTTAAAATCGGAAATGTATAATAAATGCATAAACAACTACGGGGAACTTTGTGAGCAGTCAGTATTAGGTCGAGCCCTATGCTAGTTATACCCGGTACTCGAAGAATATAGGGGTATATTAGATTTGTGCGGATAACGGTTGTGTGTAACGCCCAGAAGGAAGCATTTCCGACCCCATAAAGTATATATATTCTTGATCAGCATCAATAGCCGAGTCGATATAGCCATGTCTGTCTGTCCGTCTGTCCGTCTTCATTTGCAGCTATATCTCATAGACTATTAAAGCTAGAGTAACCAAGTTTTGTGTTCGGTCTCCTGTGCTATCAAACTACTCAAAGTGTATTTCAAAATTTCGCCCCGCCCCTTTCCGCCCCCACCAAGGACGAAAGTCTGTGGCACACATAATTTTGAAGATACAAGAAAACTAAATACGCAGAATCATAGAAAATGATGTTGAATCTGGATCAGATCGGATCATTGTTATAGCTACAATGAAGAAAACCATTTCGAAAGTCATCATTCCCTCTCGCTCTCTCTCACACGCGACCCCATCCGCTTTGCCCATTCGTATAAATGAGCGCCTAGTTCTCAGAGACTGTAAGAGCTAGAGCAACCAAACTTTCTATCCAAGCTCCTGTGATACCAAACCAGCACGAGTTTGTTTTAAAATTTTGCCACGCCCCCTTCCGCCCCCACAAAAGACAAAAATCTGTGGAATCCACAATTTTTAAGAAAAATGAAAACCAAAAACGTAAAATCATGGGAAACTACCATATCTACCAGATTACTGAATATCGATCAGGTCAGATCAATATTATGGCCAGAAGAAACAAATTACATTTCAGTGGCTACGCAGCGCCTGCCAAGCGCTGACTCATGCCCTCTCTCTCTCTGTCGTAAACACTTGTACGTCCCAAATATGTAGTTATACATGTCATGTAGAAATGTAGGCGCAGATATACAAAGCATATGTAAACAAAAATGGAAACATGTAGAAAAATCCCAAAAAATTAATATTTTTAATTTAAATATTATTGTCCCTTTTGAGAACATATAATAAATTTCATAAATCGTAGGCTCATAAATGTATGTATGTATATACTGACTGAGTACCGGGTATAAGGTAGAGCCGCGGCCTTTGCCGCGGCTCACAACGTTCCCTCTCGTTTTTCTATATAAAATGTTATTTGTTTCCAATGTTGTTTCCGTATAATTTTTACATCAGCTTTAACAATTCTACATGTAAAATGTATAACTACACACACGAGACGTGGAAGTGTGTGCGAGAGAGAGCGAGGGAATGAGAAGCGCTTGAAAGGCGTTGCGTAGCGACTGAAATTTCATTGCTTCCTTTTGGTTATAATCATGACCGACCTGATCCAGATTCGTCAATTCGATAAACACGGTCATTTTGCATGATCCTGCGTTTTTAGTTTTCTCGTTTCTTAAAATTTGTGGACTCCACAGATTTTCGTCCTTTATGTGGGCGGAAGTGAAATACACTTGTTGTACTGTGATAACACAGGAACTGGATACAAAACTTGATTGATCTAGCTTTTATAGTCTTTGAGAGCTAGGCGCTCATGAAGACGGACGGACAGACATGGATATATCGAGTCGGCTATTGATGCTGATCAAGAATATATACACATACCTTATGGGGTCGGACACGCTTCCTGCTAGGCGTTACACACATCCACTATCACCACAAATCTAATATACCCCTATGCTCTTCCAGTGCCGGGTATAAAAACCTGCTATAGTTTGACAGATATCCTCAAGTACCAGGAAACTAGTTCGGCACCGCGGTCAAAGTAGCTACAATTCTCACCTCCCCGTTTCCAGATCGATTACCGACAATTTATTTCTGCGGAGAAGTTAACACATTCAGGGCGGAATCACCCCTGGTTCCCGGATTGATTCCGCTTTTGTTTTAAGGTAATTACCTTTAGCTAGATTCTTAGAAGCTAGTTCCGACATATGTAGTTAACAGTAGCTAGTTTCCAATAAGCCAGAAGTCGGCCAATCTGGAGGTAGTTATAATAAATAAACATATATTAATTTCATATATAAATAATAAAAAAATAATTGTACCGACCTGCATGGGCAATTCCGCCGAATGGGCCCCCATGCCCAGAAAATATGAAAATTTAATGATTTCCATATAGTTTTGTCCCGATATTATTTTTTAAATCTTTTAAAAGTTAACAAATTTACTACTTCACACATTTTATGTTTAACTTTGGTCTTATAATCTTTTCAGATGAGCAAAAGTTATCTTTTTCGGTATTTTTGGTAGTTTTATTGTAATGCTTTCCTTTACAATTATCATATGAAGGATGATTGTTAAACAAAGTTTTTCTTCAAGGACTTTCAAGGTATTGAACTACATATCTAAAAAATCCCCAAGAGAATTGGTCCAGTTTCAGCTAACGATATATGTATTTCTATGCTATTATTAATACAAAATTATGCAACGTGATGTCAGTAACGTACGTCAGATGCCTCAGCGGACTTATAAAAACGAACGAGAAATGTGTTGAATTAAATAACTTGGAAAATCAACGCTCGGTACTTCATATACTAGCACCAATTCGCAGAGCTTTGCAATTTTGTATCACAATAACAATCAATATCCACTTTTGTTTTATGTAACTTAATGTTAGGTCATCCTTTGGCTTACACCTTTAAAAACGCTCATTCGACTTTTGTCGTTTTTTTGGTGAGAAAAGGGCTACCAAATAAATAAATAGAAAATTTTTTTTTTTATACCCGGTACTCGGAGAGTATAGGGGTATATTAGATTTGTGGGGATAACGGTTGTGTGTAACGCCCAGAAGGAAGCATTTCCGACCCCATAAAGTATATATATTCTTGATCAGCATCAATAGCCGAGTCGATATAGCCATGTCTGTCTGTCCGTCTGTCCGTCTTCATTTGCAGCTATATCTCATAGACTATTAAAGCTAGAGTAACCAAGTTTTGTGTTCGGTCTCCTGTGCTATCAAACTACTCAAAGTGTATTTCAAAATTTCGCCCCGCCCCTTTCCGCCCCCACAAAGGACGAAAGTCTGTGGCACACATAATTTTGAAGATACAAGAAAACTAAATACGCAGAATCATAGAAAATGATGTTGAATCTGGATCAGATCGGATCATTATTATAGCTACAATGAAGAAAACCATTTCGAAAGTCATCATTCCCTCTCGCTCTCTCTCACACGCGACCCCATCCGCTTTGCCGACCCAATCTGCTTTGCCTTTCGTATTTTTTGACGCCTAGTTCTCAGAGACTATAAGAGCTAGAGCAACCAAACTTTCTATCCAAGCTCCTGTGATACCGAACCAGCACGAGTTTGTTTCAAAATTTTGCCACGCCCCCTTCCGCCCCCACAAAAGACGAAAATCTGTGGAATCCACAATTTCTAAGATAAGAGAAAACCAAAAACGCAGAATCATGGAAAATTACCATATCTACCAGATTACCGAATCTGGTTCAGATCGTATCAATATTATGGCCAGAAGAAACAAATTAAATTTCAGTGGCTACGCAACGCCTGCCAAGCGCTGACTCATGCCCTCTCTCTCTCTCTCTCTGTCGTAAACACTTGTACGTCTCAAATATGTATTTATACATGTCATATAGAAATATAGGCGCAGATATACAAACCATATGTAAACAAAAATGGAAACGTGTAGAAAAATTCCAAAAAATTAATTTTTTTAATTTAAATATTATTTTCGTCCCTTTTGAGAACATATAATAAATTTCATAATTCGTAGGCTCATAAATGTATGTATGTATATACTGACTGAGTACCGGGTATAAGGTAGAGCCGTGGCCTTTGCCACGGCTCACAACGTTCCCTCTCGTTTGTAATTTGAGTTTTTATTAGTTTCTTAAAAATGTTGTTGAACGAATGTAACGTAACGCCAGAATGGAACTGCCCATATATTTAATTTAAATCAGAAATAAATACATTGTCTTTTAATGAGTTACATTTGTTCAATCAATTCCACTAGTCGACACGACTTTTCCGCTGTCGCCCAAAATTACTTTTTCCGATAGATTTGGATGTTTAAAATTGTTTAAAGAATGTTTTTTTTTCCAGGTTTTGTTTTTTCTTTACGAATTTTTAAAAAAATGTTTTTTTTGTCATAGGTAGTGCCAAGGTATACTAATAAAGGTAGCCGCATAGAGAGCAGCAAGAAGGTATTCTTAAGTGTCAAAATGACAGAAGAGAGAGAGAGAGAGAGAGAGAGAGAGACACTCTCACAAATGCGTTGTACGAAAGAGTCTTAAAGGAGTAATGCGTTTGCTCTCTTGTGTCAAAACAAAGAAATTTGTACGTGAATGCAAATGTAATATTACTTATATGTATACATATATAGTAATCTTGCATAAAAAGCAATTCGGCGGCGACATTGTAATTACTCCAAAAAGTCTGAGGGAACACGAAAAAATCGTCCGCGGAAATGCTTCCCTCACAACTGTTCACAACAGACTGAATCGAAAGAAGCAAAACAAGAGAGCGAGCGAGCCGATACGACTACCTTTATTACCTTTATACCTTGGGTAGTGCTTCTATTTTTCACATAACTTAAGTTTCGTACAGCTGGTTATATTAAACTTTCCATCGATTTTTAAAAACGATACCTTAAACGACGCGTAATTAATGTGTCTATCTAAAAGCAAAAATGTTGGCATTTAAATAATTTTTTCGACTTTTCCTGAGTTTCAAAGTCAAAATTTCGGGAAAAAACAAGGGTGAACGTTGTGAGCCGCGGCCTTTGCCGGTATACCGGTACTCAGTCAGTATATATGTACATACATACATTTATGAGCCTACGACTTATATGTTCTCAAAAACGACGAAAAAAATATTTAAAATAAAAAAATGAAGTTAAACCATCTGCTTCTACATTTCTACATGACATGTATAACTACATATTTGAGACGTACAAGTGTTTGCGAGAGAGAGAGAGAGGGAATGAGTAAGCGCTTGGCAAGCGTTGCGTAGCCACTGAAATTTAATTTGTTCCTTCTGTCCATAATAATGATCCGACCTGACCTGATCCAGTTTCGGCAATCTGTTAGACACGGTCATTTTAGATGATTCCGTGTTTTTCGTTTTCTCGTACCTTAAAAATTGTGGATTCCACAGATTTTCGTCTTTTGTGGGGCGGAAGGGGGCGTGGCAAAATTTTGAAATAAACTTGTGCTGAATTGATATCACAAGAGTTTGGATAGAAGAAGTTTTGTTGCTCTAGCTTTTATAGTCTCTGAGATCTAGGCGTTCATTTAAACGAATAAGCAAAGCAGACAGGGACGCGTGTGAGAGAGAGCGAGAGGGAACGATGACTTTTGAAATGGTATTCTTCATTGTAGCTATAATAATGATCCGATCTGATCCAGATTCAACGCTCTGATAGAAATAGTCATTCTGTATGACTCTGCGTTTTTAGTTTTCTCGTGTCTTCAACATTGTGTACGCCATAGACTTTCGTCTTTTGTGTAGGCAGAAAGGGGTGGGGCGAAATTTTGAAATACATTTGGAGAAGTGTGATCACACAGAAGACTGGATACAAAACTTGGTTGCTCTAGCTCAAATAGTTTCTGAGATATAGGCGCAAATGAAGACGGACGGACGGATGGTCGGACAGACGGACGGACAGACAGACATAGCTATATCGACTCGGCTATTTATGCTGATCAAGAATATATATACTTTATGGGGTCGGAAACGCTTCCTTCTGGGCGTTACACACAACCGTTATCCCCACAAATCGAATATACCCCTATACTCTTCGAGTACCGGGCATAAAAACAGAAAAAAATTATGAAATTTGAATTTGAAAGCTTAATATCTTTCAGACGTTAAGTTGCAGCTACAAAGTGTCTGGGTCGGATTTATAGCTGCAGGAAAAGTATGTTACATAAGTGAAAAATAGAAGCACTACCTATGACAAAAAATAACAAAAAACTAAACCTGGAAAAAAACCATAATTCTTTAAAAAAATTGTAATCTCCAAATCTATTAGAAAAAGTAATTTTGGACGACAGCGGAAAAAAAGGTACATAAGCTAACTACATTAGTCGGCGCACATAATGGTTAAATTGTCAGAATCGTGTTTCCTGTTAAGAAGTGCTTCAAATTTCCCTTTCACTTACTCAATGGTGAGTTCTATTGATTACAAAAATCTTATTCGAAGTTTATCAGTTAATCCCTTATAGCAGCAGCCTAATACTTTTCACTTACATTTTTGACAAATAAACATGTTTTTATTTTTTTTTGTATTTGATCGCTGGTGAAGCGAATTGAATGGTCGCAAAGAAATTAACTTGCAATGACCAGATACAACAACGTTTTTAAATAATATGTTTTAACGAAGACGGACGAACACGAAGTAAAAAATGTTTTTAAAATTATAAGTTTTTCATTTCTGTTGCTGTTTATTGTATTGTACAGGTACATGTTTACCTGGCAATGGTTGCTGTAGTTTTTTTTGTTTTTTCTAAAATGACATTGCTGGCATTTCTAATAATTCGAATAATTGAAACTACATATCACATTATTGTTTGATCAAGTTCGTACTCCCTTCGTAGCTTTCTTCAAACAAGTTACTATAGCATGTAGTTAGCCGGTAAGCGAACGCAGATCAGTCGAAGCTGATCCGAAATAATAAGCCGCCTTCGTTTTGTTTTCGAAATCGACAAATAACCGTAAAGCAGTGGATTTATGAAGAAACCGCTAAATAGAGTTGTTACTGTATTGTACAGTGCGACACAGTGAGTTTTTAAGGTAATCGCAATATTCTACTCTACTGTACTTGGTAGAATGCACGAGACAATAAAGTAAACAAACAAAATACATTTGTTCTGCGCGCATTTGCCTTTTGCGTTAATTATACCCGGTACTCGAAGAGTATAGAGGTATATTAGATTTGTGGGGATGTGGGGGCGTGTGTAACGCCCAGAAGGAGGCGTTTCCGATCCCATAAAGTATATATATTCTTGATCAGCATCAATAGCCGAGTCGACAGAGCCATGTCTGTCTGTCCGTCCGTTCGTCTGTCTGTCCGTCTATCCGTCTGAATTAGCGCCTATATCTCAGAGACTGTTAAAGCTAGAGCAACCAAGTTTTGTATCCTGTCTCCTTTGTTATCACACTACTCCAAATGTATTTCAAAATTTTGCCCCGCCCCCTTCCGCCCGCACAAAAGACGAAAGTCTGTGGCGTACACAATTTTTAAGATACGAGAAAACGAAAAACATATAGAACGACCATTTCTATCAGAGTGTTGAATCTGTCCGCCCGCACAAAGAACGGAGATCTGTGGAATCCACAATTTTTAAGATAAATGAAAACCAAAAACTCAGAATCAGGGAAAATTACCATATCTACCAGATTGCCGAATATGGATCAGGTCGCATCAATATTATGGCCAGAAGAAACAAATTAATTACACCCGGTACTCGAAGAGTATAGGGGAATATTATTTTTGTGGTGATAACGGATGTGTGTAACGCCCAGAAAAAAGCGTTTTCGACCCCATAAAGTATATATACTTTGACTTTAAAAACTAAGGCAAACAAGCACCATCCAAATGCCATTTTACCGTTAAAAACTGTTACAAACAAAGATTTTTGGTATTTTTGGTAAGAAAAACAAACAGTTATATATATGTCGGCTAAAGGAATTTATTGGAAAAATTGGGCATACATATAAAGGTTTGGTCAAACGGATGCAATAACGCTTTATCGCTTCTTACTAACGATACTTTAAACGACGCCTAGTTAATGTGCCTGTCCGAAACCAAAAACTTAGGCCAAGAAATATTTTTTTTTCGACTAACTCAAGATTAAATAAATATTATTTTATTATACAGAATTTTTTTTTTTTATATAATTATTATAACTAGTTTTAAATGTACTACTAGTACATAGTAGTCAAGTCAGTCACTAGTAGTACGTGACTGTTAGCTGGAAAGCGAAGGGTAACCGATTGGGAGCCAGAAGTCGTTCCGACATAGGACATGTAACTATATGTGAAATTCTCCGCTGAAATAAATTGTAATAATGTGGTAATCCATTTCGAACTAGGGGTGAGAAAATAAGTTGTTTGGTACCGGGGCCGAACTAGATGACTGGTACTAGAGGGTGTATAGTATATTGCAACTACAGCATGCTTTTTAGTTGACTACCGCGTATCCCAATTTTGTTTTTTTATTGAAACTGTCAAACTAGACGTGGAGAAAAATACAAAAAGAACTTTTTACAGTGCCAATCAAAATCTCTTGATCAATTACGTTTTTTACTTGACTTAAAGGCATCAATTCAATGTAAGTTTCGTTACACTCAATGTTCATCTGCTCGCAGAATTTATATTACATTATAAGTAACAAGATACTTTTAAAACGAGTCGGAACTTTGTGAGCCGCGGCAAGGGCCGGCTCCAACTGCTCCAGAGTTATTTTTTATAAATTTTATTCAATATTATGCTCAAAAAAAAAAATAATTTCAAATCGTCCACCAACATTCTCGCTGTTGGTATGTCTGTAGTCCTGTAATTAAATACTGTGTTCAGCGAACGCAAAGGACTCGCATCTCTTTAAGCAAACAATGACAACTGAGCTCAGTCCCGTTAGGGTCAGTGGCGCCAAATTAAGCACACAATTTGGAGGCATGCTGGGTTTAATCGAAACTCGATATTTTGTCGCTTCCTGAGGCCGTAAGGTAATTAGCTCACGCTTGATTTGCTGGCGCTCCTGAACTGTGAAACAATGGACCCACCACCTGAACTCATATCCATCTACATAGCCTTGCTTCTGCTATCTATTTGTTATCTCCTTCTATTGGAATCAGTAAAAAAAAAAGGGAACTAAAACAAAATTAAAAGCAGGAGAAAAGAAAAACATTTTTATTTTAATAGTGCCTCTTAATATGAAACCTCGTGGAGACACAACATCACGCTCCATTTGTACAAGCCCAGACTACGAGCACAAGGAGTACAAGCAAGAAAAGGACCAGGAGTGCACCCATTACCTTCAGACTAGTTTACTTGTTGATTTTTATTAAATGTTCTAATAAAATAACAGTTAAGTTGTAACTTTAAGTGGAGTTAAAAATAAAAAAAACTGGTTCGACTCTTTCTCTGACCACATATGTATGTACATATGTATGTAGAAAAAATTACAAACAAAAAGACATTATATGCTATTCAGAGCATCCCTCGCACCATAGGTTATATATCCTTGAAGCTCGATTTCCAATAAGCCAAAATATACATGTGTACATATCTCTCAAACAAGTTTTTTGGCTGAGTGTATGCAACACACCCAACCATCTATTATTCGCAATTACTATTGCAGTCTGAACAAAATTTTCATTATTATTTTTTAGATACTTTTTTTTTTTTTGTTGCATTGATATGCAATTGCTGCATAATCACTGGCCCATGCGACTCCAAGCCGAATCCTATTAGCCACGGATCCCGGCAGGAACACAGACCTCCTATCGCACAACCGACCGAGGGACGCTGCCGCATGTTGCCCGACTGTTGAGGTAAATATAAATGTAAGTAAACGTTTGGTTGGATTATCTTAATAAAACCAAATAGTTTTTCTAATAAAAACTTTTTTATTGACTGATCGTTCCTATGTTCGTTCACATAACTTTTTTCGTCTTGGTTGTGGTGGTGTAAAAACTGTTTTTAAAAAGGTTGTCTCGAATTACCTTACGATTCCCTATACTCGATGAGGAAACATTAATAAAACATAGTTTGAGGTACAAGTTCTAAGAGCGGGATATAAAGGTTGAACCTTACTTAATCGCCATAAACTAAAGTTTTGAGAATATCCTCCGACTCGAAAACTACGATCAAATTAACACAGCATGTCCGAAAACAGTGCAAACTTAACAATTTTTGTAATCTGAAAATTTGAATACGAGAACCATTCAAATAAAAAGATGCGCAATTTTAGATATGTACATGTATCTCGTATATACATAAATACATACATATGTGTGTATGCATGTATATTACACGTGGCTTAGGGACCTGTTCGTCCAGCGAGCCTGCTGTCTGGACAACCATCTTTGCCATTGCTGCTCCGCCATAACTAATACTGCAGGCGATAGCTGGAGCATTGGATGTGAATGTCGCATAAGCAATTTCTGTCCTCTGCTCTGCCTCCGTCAAAATCCCTCTCTATCCGCATTGAGACAGCCGCGGCAGTTCCAAATGACATACCAACCCGCTCACTCATTCGACCAACAACCTTTTGATGTGTCGATGGTGTGTGTGTGTGTATGTATGTGTTAACTGGAGTGGGATACTTGGCTACGGAACGGCTGAAAAGACGAGCTAGGATGAATATTTCCGCTGAATGCTTCACAAATGCAGAGCATTCACCCATTCCTTTGGTCATCGTCATCTCTTAGTCGTTGGAGTCGTCGTCGTCGTTGTCGTGGAGGCAGTGTCCAATGCAAGAGTAAGGGATGAGAATAAACGGGCAGTGGTAATTCGTTGTCACCAACGTTGAAGGCAACTTCTAGGGAACTCTACGCCAAACATTACCACCGTCAGTGTCACATTGCCTTGGTTCAACAACTAAGCAGCCGACTGTATGAACGACGTCGTCCATGCTCCTTCCAGCGTGTTGTCGCAAGTACTGCCTCCACTTTCATCTCAAACTATGCGTTCTGCCCATGTTCGCCTTGGCATCTGCCGCCCCAAAACCCATTGAGGCAGGGGCAGCGCAGCAGTTCGTTGCCCAGCGGTAGAACTCTCTAGTCCAGGCGCGTGTCCATCATGATGCTGCCTTTGGTGCCACCGCATCCATCGCCCGACCACCTGACACCAAAAACAAGTCGATCGATAATTTCCATAGCTGACCGCTGCTGTATATGCGAATTTAGATGCGGACATTAATACAAACACAAACATCGCAGCATACGGGCATACGTTTTCGTTCGTGTGTGTATATGTATATATGTACGTATGTATATGTTCGGACATTGAGCGGGATGCAAGAAGCACAGGAAAGAAGGCACTGGCGACGAAGGCCGAGAGTACGAAGGAAGGCCAACGAAGTTGAGCAGCAAGAACCTCCAGACAGTAGCTATGTAAAATATTGTTTGCATACGGCTTGCGATTGCTTGCTACATCGGAGGCTAAGGCTGATGAGGATGATGGGTCCGGTCCAGTCCGGTCCGTACGGCCAGTTGTAAGGGAAGGCCAGGCCCGATGCAGGCTTTGGCAGTTGGGAGTTGGGCCTTGAGGGGTTGAGATTTTCCTAGTCTACTGGAGACGGGGTCTATATGGGCTACGTACTAGCCGTGCTAGGTCACGTTTGCCTTCGTCGCCGTCGCCATCGTCATAGCCATAGCCAGGACGAATTTGAGTTTGAGTTTGAGGCTGCCGCCAAAGCCGAAGTCGAAGCAGTGGCTCTGCAGAGGTAGCTGCGCGAAGCAAAGGAATGAGATGGTGAAAATTCGACTTTTCAAGTTGCTATGGCCAGCTTGCATATAGCAGCAGCGTACGGGTGTGGTAGTGGGTGGCTAAATTAATACACAAACACATATGCAACTGGAGAGAGAAAGAGCTAGAAATTAAAGAGGGAGAGGAGACGGTTGTGGAAGCAAAAATGTTCTATGGTATGTATGTACGAAAGTTGGCTATTTCACGAATGCCGCCGACGTCGCAATTGACCAGGACTGTAGAAGGGAGTGCATCCTTTGAGAATCCACTGTCCCATTCGGATACTTGAGCCTCGGGAGGAACCATTTGCATATGCGAGAATGATGAAAATTTGTATTTTATATAAGGACAGAAAAGTGTAAAATTTCACCTTAACAAAATGTCTGAGTTTTAAAATATTGAGAAAGTAGTATTTGAAACATAAAAAATCAACCCCATAAATTATTCATATTCAGCTGATCAGTTTATTTACTACTACTATCTATATTTTACGATATACAAATCGGACATCGCAAAAATCGGTTTATAAACTTATTTTCGCACTTATAATACTTCAACGCGTTCCATTCGAAAGGCTATACATCTAATTTTGGTTTATCAATGTTTTGAATAGAGCTCAAAAGAGGTAACCAGCATTCGTTGTAGCAAAAAGGGAAACTAGGAACTACCGCATCACTTGAGCGGACTGTATGCTTATGTATCAAGACTGCAGTTTAGTTATCTGACTACCAGGCCAGGATTTTGAGATACAAATACACAAGAACTATATATCAGAATATATACATACGTGCGTATGTATGAATATGCATACATATGTATGTACTTATTCTGAAGACTTTCAAAAGCTGGACATTAGAATTAGAACGAGAACGAACACAAGCGCATGTCTTCTCTGGAATATGCATTTTGTATATAACTTTTCTTTCATAATACATGCTACAACACGCACACACTTAAGTTGAAGAAATTGCGCGTGCACCCATATACATACATATGTACGCACATGTATTTATGTAGATATATACATATGTACATAAGTCTGTGGAAGTTTTAAAGTATAACGGTGTGCAACGATATGTATGCATATACATAATTTACAATATACACACAATTTTAGTTGATATATTTATGAAACAATATTTTGAAAACTGCCGCATTTTAAAACCCATCTAACTGGTATTGTTCCATTTGCAGTCACACTGGTTTGTAACTATACACACCCTGGAATCAGGGTGTCGTGGATTACCATACGACCATATTGATCCATATTCACTTTATTAGGCAGTTACAGGCTGCTGTAATGCCAGCCGACCAATTACAAATCAACAAAAACAATTCATTCAAGAAAATGTAATTATATCGACCACACTGCATTCTTTTCCCGTAAGCTTTTTTTATCTTGCCTCACAGTCTTTAATCGAATTGCATTGTAAAGCAACAATTGCAAATAACTTCTTTAGAAAGAGTTGAAGTTGGGTCAATTAGATATAATCCCAAATGTACAATTAGTTTTGGTTTTTGTATGTAAATGATTTGAAATATTATGAACAAAGGACATAAAATCTTTTATAACAAGTACTTTTCGAATAAGATGTCTATGTTTTTTTTGTCTATAAAATACCTATTTTGATCTACATATATTGGCACCGAAGTGTAAGAATAGTTTGATATACAATAGCTCTATGAGACCCAATGATTCTCTCTATTATAACTGTACTATCATCCTCTTACCTGGCGGCAAATTTGTTTTTATACTTGGTGCTCGTTAGATTTGTGTAGATGTTATAATTATTATTGAACAATACGTATACATGTACATATGTATACATACTTAGTGTGTCCGGCTAAATGAGATAAAGCAACCGGTTTTGGCTCCTTCGCCAACGTATTAAACTGAACTTAATCGTATAAATATTTTGCTACGCCCCATTCCGCCCCTTAATTCGCGGTATATCCTCAGACGAAATAATCCGAAAACTTCATGTCATAAAGATTGATAATATGATTGATATCCGTTAGATTGCATTATAATAGATATATATACCTAGTATTTATTTGAGAACACACACTTCATACTGTGGTGTGGTGTATATACGTATATACATATATATATACCTATGAAAAATTAGATCCTATAAGGAGAAGTTGGTTTGGTTCACCAAGGAAAAAAAAATGCAATTTTGTTGCCTAGTGTAAATTAGTCTTCTCCACACCACAGTATGAAGTGTGTGTTCTCAAATATTTACACTTTCCCTCTTGGCTTTATAAAAAGCCAAGTTGCCTAAACATAAACCAATGGCAATAAACGAGTATCCAGACATTATTATTATTGCTCATTATCATTCAATTAGGAGGACATGCTGTTTAACCCAATGCCTTCGGCACTTTGACTGGAATTTGCCATACATACATATACATATGTATGTATGTATATCCCCATATACATTACATATGTACATATGTAGTGCGTACCCATGCACATAAATATGTACAAAATGCATGTCGGTCAGTAAAATCATAAATAAACATTCGTTGCCATTATGCTCGTAATGAGATGAAAGTCAATGTCAATGCAACTTACTCACACCTACACACAAGGACAACAATAGTTTGAGTAGATTATATACAACTGTTTCTGCTGTGTGAGCTGTGCTGTATTATCAATCCACTGTTAGGTTAGGGGAAAGGTTAATGAAGCCGATAATCAGGGTAACTAATCCCTCAATTAGAGAGTATGGAGTGGAGATATGTACATATATTTTGAGCATGATAGTCATCCTCATTTGTACTATATAACATACGTACATATGTATGTATGCATATAAATAAGTACATCAAAGCTTGATTGTTTTGAATTGACCTTATTATGTGAGTGTTCGCTTATACTCGCACTCGCACATTCCCGTATTAGTAGCGAACAACTTTTTTCGCATATTTTGTATAAGTGAAACCTAATTGAAAACTAATTTGCTCACACGCCCAACGTGTGGGAAATAAAACGCGAATTACATGCGAATGGCCACAACATGGGCAGTAAAACATTGGAATCAGTTTGCTTGCCATCTTAAGGAACAAGAGCAACCACATCATGGCTAATAAAAATTTATTGACGCCAGGACAGGCTCATGACTTGAGCTGGGATATAAATAAAATGGGTCGTAAAAGGACTTTATGCTGCAGTAAACACGTCATCAACATATCAACTGTGCACAGATAAGCAGTAACCAGTATCAACTTTACCAAGTTGGGGGCAATTAGAGTCATAAAGTGAGACTCAGAACGCGGAAAAGGCGTCCTCGGGAACGTGATACATATTACCACTTGATGAAAATGATTTCAACGATAACAATCAAGAACTACAGGTGAACAGATATGAATGTCGTTTGCTTGAGGTTTTATTTAGACCAGCCCTAACCTGCTCAAATATGCTCAAGGATAAAAAGCCCAACATGGTCACCTACATACATGCATATGCATGTAAGAATATTTTTATAAAACTAAATTTTTTAAAGTGAATTTTACTCTTTTTTGATGTGTTTTTTTTTTATCTTTCTTTGTCCTATATTCCGGATGAGATGATTATTCAGATTCTGAAATGTGCACCTGATTGCCCCAAGATAGAACTATTTTTGTGAGACTAGAGCGTGTGGATAATATATATTATATGTAGATCGTGCGGAAAGGAGCAAATACAAAATTTAAAAAAAAATTTTTGTGAAAGTTACATAAATCATCTAAAATTAAGATTAATACAACCGCTATACTTGAGTTGCAAGTTAAAGGAAAAGGAACTGATTCTCCTCTTCAACGATGTAATAATTCCCCATTTGAAGTTGCATAGGTATCAGTATCGTTATTCCCATGTTCGAATTTTTACAAATGTATAATGTTTTTTTTAAGAAAAGGGCGTGGTGAATTTGTAATCGAATTGAATCTCAAAAGTATACAAACTACTTTTGGATGTCATAGCATTTATAGTTCGGAGACTCGGACTGTAAACTTATATTAACTTGGATATTGATGCTGATCGGAATAGAGTATATGTTGGGCCTTTCTATTGTCCGTTGCATACACACATACATACAATTGAAAGAATGTTGTTCCAAAAACTTTTACTGAACTAAACCTCGTATATTTTGTTTCTTTCTAAACTTTAAATAGTATAGTTAGTTGTATTTCTCAAAAAGCCTAGCCTTAAAGCAAAACTAAAAAGTAGGAAAATAAAAAATATTCCACCATCCTTAAATGTGTATGTACATAGCAGAACGTCGCTCAAATCATTCAAGTGAATTCACACCATTTTTCAGGGTCCATATCTTTGTCCGAGAAAAGCCCATACACATAAGTATGTATGTACATACATACATACATATATGTATACCTCCATCACTCACGTTTAGTTCAGGCATACCCCACTTAACAGTCCAGCGACCCCGCCGCTGCTGCTGACACGTTCACTGTCCGTTGCCGTCCGATGGAATACAAAATAAATATCCAATATATGCCCACGTGGGTGTGTATCCTGTTTGTGGCATATACGCGTATAATAAGTGGAATAGAAAAATAAATGCGCCGAGATAAAAGTTGTCCCACTCCTGCGTGTCTAAAACATCGCTCAATTCATCGCGGCACAGCGACATGTCAGCAACGCAACGAAGGAAGCAGCAAACAATAACAAGAAGAGAAGAGCGGTATAACCAACTTGGACTATGGACCACGACGGTGGTCGTTGGCGACAAAGGACCACTTCCAAGCTTCCCATCATACAAAACGGACGCGTCACGAAGCACGTTGAAATATTGAAGGAAGGACATTTAGGAATAAAATGAAAGGATCGGAGAGAAACCCCCAGCCTCTGTTACCATCCCCATTCGTGTGTCCTCATACACATGGGCACAGTCAAAACCCCTGTACGGACCGAACCGGCTTGCAAAACCCTCACGCTTCTCCCACCACCGGCACATGTCCTATTTGCTTCAGCAAGAACCCACTTACACATATAAACGGCTGCATGTGTGTATACTTCGCGTAAATAGGGAAAGTCCTTGACTACGCGATGTGATGCTGATAAAATACAAATTCTTGGGACCGCGGCGTTGTCCGCTAGTGTATTTACACAACTGTACTTATACTCAGCCGGACCGGACCACGGCCGAGTCCAAAGCAAAGCAGAAGTTCCACCACCGCGCGGTAGACACCATGGCTTGGCTCACAACTTGGCGAACACATTGACCGGGCGCATTTTCAGTGTCTCGCGTCTCGGGAATGGAAAAGACACCGAACAAAATTTGTAATTTCTTTCATTTTCTTGGTTGAGTGAAATTTAAAATATTTAAAAACAGAAAAAATTCAAATTACTGATTACATTTTTCTGTCAATTCAGGATAACCGTATATAATACTGTTATTACAATATGTTCAATACAAAATTTATAAATTCACTAGCTCAGTTACATATGTGTAATTGGAAACCTCAGTTAAGTAAAATGTTTTTTAATTTTAATGGAACATACACATGATATAAAATAATTTCAGTGTATGAAATCTTCTTGTCCAGTTAGAGCAAAAGTCTGCGACGAAATTACGCCACATGTGTTCATGCCATGAGCAAATTTTCAACGAACGCCGGTAGTCGGACAAGGGACGGTACTTTCATCTTAGGACGATTCTTCCAAGGGACGAACCCAATTTCGCCATCCCGTCATTGGAAGGAGGGGGTCACGGACAGTATATAAGTTCGGTGTATGTATGCGTGGGTCTTGAACGATTGTGTGAGCGCTTTCAGTGGTTTGAGTATTGGGCTAAATGGACAGCCGACCAGCTCATACAAACGCATACACGTATAGGGGGTGTATGTCTGTATGTATAGATCTATGAGTGTGTGCTGTTCATGCTACTACCTCTAACCACGTGTGTATGGCTTGTGTGCCCTAGGCGGGGGACTATGCCCGAGCACAGCCACTTTGTCCAATATTCAAACGGTCACTTTTTGAAACGAATTTTCCTCACAACCCACACGTCCTTAACGACGATTTTCGCGTATTCATAATAACTTCTATGCCGTCAAAAAGGAATTTACATTTCAGCATGCATTTATATTAAAAATGTACACTTCATTATAACTATAATTAATTTCTAACTATTGACTAGCTATTATTGATTATGACAACTATTTCTTGATAAAGCTTTCAATAAATGAATTATATTTTTGAATTTTTAAAAAAAGTTTATTTAAAAAGAAAAGTAGCTTGATTTTTAATTTCAATTTTTATTTCGCCACTAAAAATTTGACAGTACTTCTAATGCCCCAATGAAAGGTCTTACGGAAAGTGCATAAGCGATACAAAAATCTATAACCCTTTGACCTTTCAAGGTTCCTTCCATAATGTCCTCTTCCATTAGCCATTAGTGCGGTCGACTGGTAATGGCAGCCTACTTTAACTTTTATTAACTGCAAAATATGTACATGCGTGTATACATATGAATATTGATGGCAATATACATTTTTTGATTAAATTTCATTATAAATATTTTTTAATTATATACTTATAACACTCAATATAAATATCTAACCTATTAAACTGCAATCGGACAAATTTGTTACTTTAAATTTATTTTAAAAAGTAATTTAGATTAAATGTGGACAGTATTATAAAGACTTTATATTTATCTTTAAACCAAAATAAATTCTATTTAATTAAGTGAGTGCGCTACCACATATTTCCGAAATTTCAGAACGATCGGTCAAAAATAAGGTTTTGTGATAAAAACCCTTTTTGGTGTTATATTCCATGGGTAGAAAATATTTATATATATATAGATATATTTATAGATGGTTGGGTGTGTTTCGTTGGCAGCCGTAGACTAAAAGCCTGCTTGTAAGATATTTTTGGTAGTCTAACTTTAACGGTACATATATGGGATAAAATAACACAATGCACTATGGCGAATTTTGCCACTTTTTCTGGTCAAAACCAAACTTCCAAATATTTCCAAACTTCATTTAATTGAAATATTTTTAACCGATTTACATACATACATACATACATATGTCAAAATAACATTGGTCTGTTATGTAGTCCAAACAGTAACAGAGCGAGCCACTGTTAATTTGTCAGCTGTTAAACAGAGCTGTTCGATAGCTGGTATAAAGTGTAAAATTAAACAATTTAAGTAAAGCTTATGCAATGCAGTCCATTAGAGGGTTTTTGATTTTTTTGGGATCAGCACAATTGAAATTCCCGTCATATTTTCTATAATTGTTAATCGCTCGACGGGTATCATTTTGTGAAAAATTAATCTTTCAAGAGGCCTACAAAATTAGTCAAACCTATTTCAACTGTAAGATTTTATACATATGTATGTAGAGAATTCAGTTCCCTTTCAGATAAATATCATATTAATATACTTTTTCTGAAAGTTCAATTTTCTTTTGCTATTATAAACCAAAAACAAAGGCAAAGGCCGCGGCTCTACCTTATACCCGGTACTCAGTCAGTATATACATACATACATATATGAGCCTACGATTTATGAAATTTATTATTGATTATTTTATTTATTGTTTATTGTTTATTTTGTTTAAAGTTTATCAATGTACAGTTAAACTATAAGGGTAAAATTACATATCAAATAATTAAAACTAAAGGGCCAAAGCCAATACTCAGACCCGGTGGGGCTGATTATCGGCTCAGTAGCGATGAGATCCCACCAACAGCCAAGTTTAGGTAAGAGAAGAGCCGGTAGCAGAACATTTCTAAATTAAAGCTATTTAAATTAAATTAAGTTATTGATTAAGATAAATTTGACCAAATTAGAACTAGTATCAAAGGAAAACAGATGGAAAAATTGGTTATAGTTACGGCAAAGGCTACGGAAAGATTCATAATCCGAGTAGTTAGAAAGACAGAGTTGGAGATGAAGAGGGAAGTAATGCCTAGTCGGGCGGAAAGGAACAGCAATACTAATAAGGTTGATGAGGGCAGTCGATTCGACCTCACCAGAGAGAAGCTTATGGAGGAAGAGAACTCCTTGGCAGGTTCTACGGGATTTAAGAGAGTGGAGATTAATTAGGCGCAACCTACTTTCATAAGAAGGGAGATGGATCGAAGGGTCCCAATTGAGTCCCCGGAGGGCAAAGATGAGGAACTGTTTTTGTACTGATTCAGGCATATCCTGAAATTTTTGGTAATGAGGAGACCAGACACAAGAACCATATTCCAAGATAGGCCGGACCAGAGAAACATACAGAAGTTTTGTAGTATACGGGTCTGTAAATTCCTTAGACCATCTTTTGACAAATCCAAGGACTCCTTTGGCTTTGTTAGAGATAGTAGAGATATGAGAGTTGAAACATAGATTAGGTACAAAGGTAATGCCCAAGTCGTTAACTTTGAAAAGGCGTTGAAGGATAGAGTTATTGATAGAGTAGTTGAAAAGGTATGGCTTATTGCGGTGAAAAGTCATTATATAGCATTTAGAAATGTTAAGAGGTAGAATGTTGATTAGGCACCAGTTGTTAAGGGCATCAAGATCAGATTGCAAGGATAGTGGGGACAAGGGGTCACTGTAGGAAAAACATAGCTTAACGTCATCAGCATACATTAGGACACGGGAATGAGATAACATTTGTGGAAGATCGTTAATAAATAGGTTAAATAGCAAGGGACCCAGATGGCTACCTTGAGGAACCCCCGATGAGACAATAACATGTTTAGAAAGAGAGGAGTTAAAGCAGACACGCTGAGAGCGGTTACAAAGGTAGGAATTAGTCCAATATAGAAGCTTAGTCGGAAACCCTAGAAGAGACAGTTTATGAATAAGTAGATTATGATTAACAGAGTCGAAGGCTTTACTAAAGTCAGTATAAACGACATCAGTTTGAAACTGTTTAGCAAAACCCGAAGTTACGAAGGTGGAAAATTCAAGGAGATTAGTGGAAACTGAGCGACGTTTAATAAATCCATGCTGAGATTCAGAGAATACAGAACTACAAAAATGTTGCAGCTGAGAAGTGATTATTTTTTCAAAGAGTTTAGGAATGGCAGATAAATTGGAAATACAGCGGTAGTTAGAGACATCAGAAATAGATCCCTTCTTATGTAAGGGTACTATAAAAGATTCTTTCCAGACGATGGGAAAGTCACCAGTCTTGAGAGATAAGTTGAAAAGTTTTAGGAGAGGCGCACAAAGAGATTCAGCACAAAGTTTTAGAACAGCACTCGGAACCGAGTCTGGCCCAGTGGAGAACGAAAACTTTCACGATTTTAAATTTGTTAGGAGACCATCATCATTATATGTTCTCAAAAGGGACAAAAAATAATATTTAAATTAAAAAAAATGAATTTTTTGGAATTTTTATACATGTTTCCATTTTTGTTTACATATGCTTTGTATATCTGCGCCTACATTTCTACATGACATGTATAAATACATATTTGAGACGTACAAGTGTTTACGACAGAGAGAGAGAGGGCATGAGCAGCGCTTGGCAGGCGTTGCGTAGCCACTGAAATTTAATTTGTTTCTTCTGGCCATAATATTGATCCGATCTGATCCAGATTCGGTAATCTGGTAGATACAATTTCCCATTATTATGCGTTTTTGGTTTTCATTTATCTTAAAAATTGTGGATTCCACAGATTTTCGTCCTTTGTGGGGGCGGAAGGGGGCGTGGCAAAATTTTAAAACAAACTTGTGCTGGTTCGGTATCACAGGAGCTTGGATAGAAAGTTTGGTTGCTCTAGCTCTTACAGTCTCTGAGAACTAGGCGCTCATTTATACGAATAAGCAAAGCAGATGGGGTCGCGTGTGAGAGATAGCGAGAGGGAATGATGACTTTCGAAATGGTTTTCTTCATTGTAGCTATAACAATGATCCAATCTGATTCAGATTCAACACTCTGATAGAAATAGTCATTTTCTATGATTCTGCGTTTTTAGTTTTCTCGTATCTTCAACATTTTTCAACTTCAACATTTGGAGTAGTGTGATCACACAGGAGACTGGATACAAAACTTGGTTGCTCTAGCTTGTGTGTAACGCACAGAAAGAAGCGTTTCCGACCCCATAAAGTATATATATTCTTGATCAGCATCAATAGCCGAGTCGATATAGCCATGTCTGTCTGTCCGTCCGTCTGTCCGTCCGTCCGTCTGTCCGTCTTCATTTGCGCCTATATCTCAGAAACTATTAAAGCTAGAGCAACCAAGTTTTGTATCCAGTCTCCTGTGTGATCACACTACTCCAAATGTATTTCAGAATTTCGCCCCGCCCCTTTCCGCCTACACAAAGAACGAAAGTCTGTGGCGTGCACAATGTTGAAGATACGAGAAAACTTAAAACGCAGAATCATAGAAAATGACCATTTCTATCAGAGTGTTGAATCTGGATCGCATCGGATCATTATTATAGCTACAATGAAGAAAACCATTTCAAAAGTCATCATTCCCTCTCGCTCTCTCTCACACGCGACCCCATCTGCTTTGCTTATTCGTATAAATGAGCGCCTAGTTCTCAGAGACTGTAAGAGCTAGAGCAACCAAACTTTCTATCCAAGCACCTGTGATACCGAACCAGCACAAGTTTGTTTTAAAATTTTGCCACGCCCCCTTCCGCCCCCACAAAGGACGAAAATCTGTTGAATCCACAATTTTTAAGATAAATGAAAACCAAAAACGCAGAATCATGAAAAATTACCATATCTACCAGATTACCGAATCTGGATCAGATCGGATCAATATTATGGCCAGAAGAAACAAATTAAATTTCAGTGGCTACGCAACGCCTGCCAAGCGCTGCTCATGCCCTCTCTCTCTCTGTCGTAAGCACTTGTACGTCTCAAATATGTAGTTATACATGTCATGTAGAAATGTAGGCGCATATATGTATACAAAGCATATGTAAACAAAAATGGAAACATGTATAAAAATTCCAAAAAAGGGTTGGACTTCATTTTTTTATTTTAAATATTATTTTCGTCCCTTTTGAGAACATATAATAAATTTCATAAATCGTAGGCTCATAAATGTATGTATGTATATACTGACTGAGTACTGGGTATAAGGTAGAGCCGCAGCCTTTGCCGCGGCTCACAACGTTCCCTCTCGTTATATTATTAAATGAATCTCTAATATATCTCTCTATAATATAAAATAGTTTTGCGTCATAGGTATTAAGTATTGTCTAAAAACAAACAAAGCCAACAGTTTGCATATAGAGGTGCTTATAATATTTAACTGATGATAAATAATGTCTCATGAGTAAACATTCATAGAAAATACGTTTTTATTTTTACTATGGTTCATCGGAATTCCTGGCGTCGTTCTTTTTTAGATTGAGCCTGGGATCTCTAAGTAATCCACTTTTGACTTCTTCATATTTTTTTTGGGATTCTTCATGAGTTAGTGTCAGGCGCTGTTGGACCATGCGCTTGTTCAGCTCTAATTCTTTTGACTGTTGAACCAGGCGCTTGTAGTCGTAGTTGTCGAATTGATTTTCGAATTTGTTTAGGAATCGATTGAGAGACTTTGACTCACTTGTAAGCTATAAAGACGAATAATAAATAAATGGTCCGGACGCAAATTTAAAACACAACTTACATCTTCATAATTTCTTTGTAAATTGTTGAGCAAACTCACAAAGCGTGATTTTAAATCATTAAGACACGCATTATAAGCGTACAATGCTTGCTCGGAAGTCATCTTCTCCTGATGCTTGTAAGGTACTAAATATGGAGCCAAAAAGTCGGCTGGCTTACTAGCTATCTCTCGCTTAAGTTCTTCTTCCTCCGCAAACTGCAAATGTGTAAAAATATTTCGAAATGTATAATTTCTAACTTTAGTAGAGATTAATGCTAGACGCTAAATATATGTATGTGTGTATTCACCTGCATCATTCTTATGGCTCTAGCTGCTCCATTTCGAAGAGGATCAAATATGCGGAACTTCAACTTCGGTTCAGTCTTCTCTAATTTCCGTAAGTCAAGGATGCTAAGGATATCCTCCTGAATTTTTTCAAACTGTTTTCTTATATGATCCTCATACTGAAGCTGCTCACGTAATAATCTGTACAATTCTAGATTAGTGCGAGTGGGATCTAACGGATTTGCCTATAGAGGATATAACACATCAATGTAGGTATGTAATTGAAGAATTTGTTGTGTATAAGGTCTTACCTTGTATATCTTCGTAAGTTTCTCATCATACATTAGCTCTTTGCCATAGTCAGGCTTAGGGGGCTTCGTAAATTCAACTGTGGAAGCAGTGAGTGCTCCGAAAGTGTAATGAAATTTCAAAATAATTTTATTAAGCTGAAAAAGAAATATACGGGTGGCAATATCGCTTGTCCCAACATCATAGGCACTCCTACGATGAAATTTTTCTGTGACTTTCTGTGCAAATAACATTGATCAGATAAAATATGTATAGATGTATCAATATACTATTTACTTTAAGCACGGATCCAGTTATATTAAACTCAAACTCCTTATACCAGCACTTATCACAACGACCTTTGTAGTGAAGAATAGTAACCCCTGGCTTAACACTTAAAAATTCCAACGAGTCTATTCTGGAGCTCGAATAGAAGTACATTTTTCTTTCTAGTGTGGGGTCTGAAAAATATTCTATGGCTGAAAGAATACCAATGACTCTTGTAAATTAAAGAAATATTAAATTTCACCAGAATACTACTAACATTTCAAACTGTCGTTGCGTCCTTTGCCAAATATCTCTTCATATTTATCAATTGCATAGGTGTATTTTAAGTGCCGCATTAAGTCAGAACGGTTCTCAAAGTATTCATATCGAACGCGTGGATCTCTGCATTCGTTATCATTGAAAACCGTAAGCTGCATTACTTTTCCATCACGTTGGGAGTATGGCGCATATCGCTCATGTATTGATCCTTTGTATTGAACCGTCTTTTCTGAGTTTGGAAAGCGCTGTTCATAATCTGCCAATCCAATGTGGAGCCTATTTACCCAAGTGCATATTGCATCTAAATGTTTTTCGTCATTTATATCACGGTCTTCTTCAGCTATATTCTCATCTGATGATATCTTATAGACGCGCATCTCAGGTGGCTCGCCTGGTAGCATGTGCTCCCAGTCATTAGTGTCTCGAAGATCCCAACGTATATCGCCGACTCTTTGATAGTTTTGTTTATTCACATAGTAATTTTGGTCGTTCCAAATGGTATCAACTAATATGTATTGCTTGCATCCGGTTTCACATATAAATCCTGTAGAAGGCTCAATAAAAACAGCCGTCGGGGCCGCCTCCACAACATCACCATTCACATCTGTGTAAGTGATTCGTGGTTTCACGCTCCAAGGCGCATTATTAATTATAACTACCCAGGCATGGCTGCGACGATAATGATAGCGATCAACAGCTAAAAGTTCAAGATCCTTTCCAAAAAAATATGTATAGTTCTCAATTTTAACATTAAAATATACTAATTACCTCCATTTGTTTTCGAACAATTTCCTCTTCAATTCGTTTTTCTTCCTCTGCCTTTAGCCTGTGAACTTCTGCCATATCTTCGTCAAGATGACTTTCCAAATCAGGTAGTCCGCGTAATTTATACTTTTGTCCAGGTTTCTCCAGCGGCGGACTAATATCTTCTGTCTCAACTTCCACAATAGGATATGGATATGAAACACCAATTTGATCATTAATCACCACCTCCTCTCGTGCCACGCCAGAGACTACAAGAGCAGGGTGACCCGCTCCAATAAGCATACTGGCCAAAAGAGTAGCCATTTCAAATGAATTTCCTCGACGTTTTCGCAACAAAGTGTCCGGTGAAATTAGGCGACTTGGCTATATTTATGAAAGAATATATAAAGAATTTACATATAGACTATACCAGTTCGATCATTTTTTATGAATACGCAGCTATTGATATGGCAGCTAGCACTGATATAGCGACCCGACTTTAACAAAACCCTTGTAAGTTTTGTAAAATCATTTTAAAGTTGGTTTAGATTATCTTTATAAGTAGCCGGATAACTTTAGAACGGACTATTACCTTCTGTGCGAGTACAACTAGATATAGTTACGAGTTTATGTATATGTAATATATAATATATATACAATATA
Source organism: Drosophila affinis (assembly GCA_037356375.1). NCBI lineage: Eukaryota > Metazoa > Arthropoda > Insecta > Diptera > Drosophilidae > Drosophila > Drosophila affinis. Next base: position 25,029,721 of record JAZHFB010000003.1, read on the forward strand.
CGATGACAACAATGTGCAAGTGCAGTAGAAACAAAATACTTATATATGTATGTATGTATATGTACATGCAAATGCGTAGTGATTATATGTAAGTAGTTATATGCTATAGCAAACAGCAAGGGAGTTTCTAAGAAATTTGGCAGAAACTATTGCGTTTCATAAGACAAAAGGGACATTTTTGACTGCCGTTGGCACCTTCTACCTGTCCGACGCAAATACATACATACATACGCTGATTAGGCAGATCATGTCTATAGGAGTCAAACTGTTAAAAAGGAGAGGGCACGTTGTAAGCCGCGGCAAAAACCGCAGCTCTACTTTGTTCCTGGTACTCTGTAGTACATACATAAGTGAGCTTTTGATTTATATAATTTATTTTGTATATCGTTTTGTATAGTTATTCGCAAAAGGGATAAATTGAATTTATGCCAAAAAAATCAATGAAATCGTTTGATGGATATTTATGTATATACATATTAGATTTTATTTATTTCAAATTTTGCTTACATTTGCCCAAAGAAGTGTGTGCGTCTCTGATATCTAGGCGCTCAGCGGGATGGACAGTCCAAAGACAATATAAACACTAAGATATGTATGCTGCGCCATAAAAACTTTCCAGCTCGATTTTTTCGGTCAGGAATCTTAAAGAATTCCTGACTGATAAAGAGAGAGATAGATAGACAGAGAAACAGTGGCAAACCGATACTAGACGATTTTAAGATTATATTAGATTGTGGTGGATGTGTGAATATGCATAGGTATAAATAAATGCCGCACCCATAAAGAGCGACCCATAGCAACTAAAATTTTTAAGATACGAAGACAATTAAAATGCAGAATCAGAAGGAATGACCATTTCTAACTAATTGTAGAAACAGATCGAATCATTATCATAGGCGAAGGAACAAACAAATCTTTCCTCTAATTCTCTTTATATTTTTCCAACTCTCATGCCAGGAGCGAACAAAATTGGGATAGAGATCGCGGAGATAACCACCTCTTCGCACATTTACCTGAGATGCCAAAATACAGCCAGCAAGAGAGACAGAGCATGCGGTAGCAATACAATTCCCGGCCCGTATAAAAGTAATTTTCCCTTGCCAACACTTACTTAAATGTTTATATAAGAATTTTATGCATAAAGATTTGCGGGTGCCATCGAGTAACTATGTACGTCTACTATACATTTCTAGCAGCCAGTAAAGATCACTCCTACCTCTTAAATGTATGTTTCTCAAGCCATCTGTGTATTGGTATCGGCTGTTTACCTGCCATTCTCCCTTGCCAGAGCCAGCATGACACCGTGATATTCATAGTTTTCCCTTTCCTGCGAAATTTTGGAAGACAATCCGGCAATTGCTTGGAATTTTGTTCATGTAGAGATGAAGGAAAACTGTGAAGTGTAGCGAAACGGCCATTAGATCTGGAAACGTACAGAATTACTGCTGACCTTCGTCCCAATTCCGTTTCCCCTAGCAATAGCCGTTGACATTTCCGCGTTTTGAATTACTACTGACCTGCCTCCCGATTCCGGGGACCTTGCAATGGTCGTTGACATATCCGCCCTTTTTTATGAAGGTGGGTTATCAATAAAGATGAGTTTAACTTTGTTCTGCAACGTATTGGTGACCTAGTGGCAATTCCCATCGTACGAAGTAAGTGTTTACACTTAAATTTAGACACTTATATGAAAACATTTGATTTTAAATAAACATAGTTTATATATAAAATATATGTTTGTTATATATTCTACAAATGTAATATATTATATTTATTTTAAAGTGTTTTATATTCAAATAATATACATATGACTTGTATTTAAAAGACTTTGAAATGTGTAAATCAAAGTGAGTGCTATTCGATTTCACTTAAAAACCGAATATTTAATTTCAATATGGATGTTTCTTTTTACTTTGTATGCATATGTTTAGATGGGTTAATAGTTTGAAGATGTGTAATGCGATCGTGAACTAAAAAATTTTTAGAAACGTGAAATCACAGTGTGAAGCCATAAGATTTACAATGAGACGCATAGGTCATTTATCAGAAAATCTTTGCATTCGAGGTCAAATATACATTTTTTTATTCGGCTATTCAGACTGATTGATTCGCAGCGTATGCAAACGGCAGTAGCAGAGCAGAGCACACAGAGTTCGTTCGTCCGTTCTCCCTCCCTGGACTGCTATGTCTGGTTTTGTACCCGCTGCATTGTGGTCGCGCGTAATAAGAAACGCCTCAAGGTTATTCGAACGTGTTAAATTAGGATCAAGTCTTGTGCTCGCAGTCTCAACAAAGGCGAAAACGAACATGACAAAACAAAGAGACGAATAAACAGTAAAGAATGAAGCAACGGGCGCTCAGTTACTTGTGCAGGGGTCATAGCTCGAATTACAAAAAAAAAAACGTCCGCCTCGCTCAGAAGGAACAAAATTTTAAAGAAAAATTGCCAAAAGCTGCACAATTTAAACAACAAAAATAAAAACAATTAAGGAAGCCTGCTTCGTCGCGCCGGAGTTCTAAATACGCTTACCGATCTAGGGTTCAGCTAGGTGTCAGCTAGGTGTCAGCTCTATGATATAGTCACCAGATTAGGATTTATATTTTATAGAACCCATATAGAAAAAGGGCCTAAATACGGAAACTAATTATACTGATTAATAACATTATGAACTATATACATGGTCCGATATACCATCTCTTGGCCTGTACAAAAAGTTGACCAACAGAACAATACTCTTTGCAAGGGTAAACAAAATAAAAGGGTGGAAAGTAACAGAGTTTGCCAAGGCAGAATCACTTTCAGTTGCCACCCTGGTGAATGGTTTCCACCGCTCGCGGGTCAGAACTCATAACAATGTGGACAACAAAACCTTAAGATAGGGTTGGCAAGCGGCGGCTTCTATCGTTGACACAATGCAGCGGCTCGGAGCCTCCATACCCACCCACTCCAAGCAACCCCAGTTCGTCCTTATACTAACCTCGGGCGAAGGACTCACATGGGAGGCACGTCGCTTATCGGGATACATAATGAGCCACTGCCATCATTTTCATAAGAGCGCAAAGACAAAGCGGTGAAATTCAGCGCGATTCCTTAAGATTTTGTCGTCGAGAGGTGCCACTTCGTATGTTCTGACCTATGCTGTCTCCACGAGCCCAAGTCTGGGTATGGCGATGCAAAAATTCTGTTTTTAAATGAGCACACACGATGAAAATCAGCGACTTAACCCCTTTATGATAATGTACTGCACGGAAGTGTTTTTGTCCTGGGGACAAAAGGACTCACGGAGTTGACACTAGCGGCCATAATACGCGTAAGGCCGCTCCGCTTGTCATTTCCATTCTCAGCACAGTACTCACATTCGATGATGATGATGATACATACATACCCCACACCGCATACATACTCCCATGAGCAAAACCTTAACCTAAGCCCCCTCCCCCTTCCGCCCACTACATGTGTGCCATTTTGATACCGTTACAAAAGATATGATGATTTTAATCAGATGTTTGCAACGAATAGAAAAAAGCATATTCGATGCTATAAGGTACACATACATATATATGTAGCGAATTTGCATTGAAGAGGTATTGGGTATTGATATTGATGTTCCTATTTCATAACTTTCACCAGAAGTTGTGTTTATTGTTCATAATATTTTTTATTATGTAATATAATATAATATTTTTTAGCTTTAATGAATTGTCAAATTTTAAGTTCTTCATTGCTAATGTCCTGTAACTAATAACTTGCGTCTTAAAGAGAAACGACGTGAACAAAAATCTATTCAAAATAGTATGTTCCAACATATTTCAACATAAATCGTTTCAAAAGCGGATGACATAGATCATATCATTCGATTTAGAAGGGTATCGTAATCGTATCGTACGTGTATAGTAAGCGCTCTACTGCTTTATACAGTTTGTTATTCGGGTTTTCTTTCGCGCCCCCTGACCCTTTGGGATATTTTGAGATTAATATAAGCCAATAAATGAAGCAACGAGTTATAATATAAGCACGCGAAATAAAGCCAGTCAGAGTTTTTGTTGTAGATACTGTCTTGACAAAGCCTTTTTGTGCTTTGGATAAAAGACCATCATAGTTTTACCCACGTTACCCACATATGCATCTTAAAATACTACGATTACTTTATTTAGCTAGGAACATTGTGCCTGTGGAACATTCATTGTAAATATTGTGTATATATTGTATAATATATATTGTGTATCTATATACATATATGTATGTATGTATATCTGTACCTAAGTATGTATGTATATATACATATACGAATGATGATTTAAAACTCTATTCTTGTCCCTTGAAAAAACATTGACGTGATGGACACTGACTACGGGAGTAAAAGACCGACTGTCCATGAGACATCCTATCGACGTCACTGAGCTTACAATTACAGGTTTTCCCCAAGTCACATGGCGATGCCTGCAGCTAAGATACTTACGGCGGGCACGGCACGGTATGAGGCATGGAGTTATGGTGGCCGCGAATCCAGACAGATGAGAACATTGATGCAAGGTCTCGGACAAAGTCGACGTCTATTTGTTCAAAAAATACATCACTATATTGTACGTATGAAGAGAAAGTGCAGCCGATGTTCTGTGCCGTCGAGAATGGTCGGTCAATGTTCGCTTCAATGGCCGTGTCAGCGACAGCGAAATTGGCGTCTCATTTATTGTAGCCATGAAGGTTGCTGCTGGTGTTACATTCGGCCTTTGGCAAGAGAGTCGATGAGCATCGGATGTTCTACGACTTAAATTGAAAATTACATGATAAGCAGAAGTAAAAGAGTCCAACAACGGCAGTTGATTTATCTTTTCACCGTTTCTCACGTTTTTTACCGGAATGGGACATTTGGGGCCGATTTTTCCTCAGTGAGTGTTTCCCTAATGCCTATATTCATATTTATAAGATGATATGCAAGAAAAATAAAGTCATAAATAGATAAAACACCCATCTTTACATCAGATCTTCGAGTTGATCTCAGTTGAGATTACGGGAAGACTGGCCTACACATAGATTCTTTATCCTATTACTCTCAAACTATTCACATAAACGTACATAATATTTTTATTTTCTACAAGTATCTCTTCAATCCAAATATTTTTTACGACATCCAGGCCATGTTCCCTGAAAATCAATATGCGCATTGCGGAAGAGGGAATAGGGATACATATATCTGAATGTATTGTCACAATCTGTGTATTGGCTTATCTCTTTTTACTACAACGGTTAATCTACTGGTATGTAGACCTATTCCCTTGTCCTAGAAAGTAGAGTTTAATAATATTAAAAATCATATGTATGTATCTACATACATACTTTAGCCTGGAGTTAGGAGTTATCTAAGATATATAAATTTTATTGTTTGATGGATCAGTTATTGACCTATAATTGAATTGGTAAGAATTGGTTCAGGTACCAATGACCCTATCTGGTCTACATTTATCGTATACCCATCGTAACCAATCAAATCATCCATATTTTCAACTAAAGTATTCCTATACCTGTGTTATTATTTCTTTGGTAAAATTTATTTATATTGACCGTCTCTTTTCGTTGTTAAAATATCCATTCCTATCTTAACAACGATCGAATGATGAAAATGTATTGCAATGTATCGCCAAGCCTTTTCCGCTATTTGCCCATGTCAAATTCACCGGTCAAATGCATTACCGGTAGATTGACTGAGAACCAGTCGTGATGAGGGGTGGCGTTTGGTATCGCTGGTGCAGCACTAGTCTCCCGAACGACAGGACTACATATGTATGTATGTGTTGTGGATGTATTTGAATTTATACTCTTCATTTACATCTTTTTACCATACAAGCATATATGTATACATACATGCAGGCATATGAATATAAATAAATGCATTCATACATATATACAAATGTGTGTGTGATACATGGTTGTTTTTGGACCTATAGCAATTAGCAACTAATTGAACCTGTACATATGCCACGAGTTGGCTTCCCCCGTATCAAACATCGTCCATCTTAGGTGCAAAGAATATCTTAACAAAGCTCTACCGAATACATAAGATGTGAAGAGCCAGGCCAGCCAAGGATACAAGAAAAACTGCATGTGTCTGCGTTATTTGCATGTTATGTGGCTCGCACTCGACTAATTCTCGGAGCAGGATGTAGCGTGGGCGAATGGAGCATGGATGGTGTGTGCATTTCTTGCCTTGCTCTTGCTCTTCCACTTGCTGCATATACGAGTAGTTTAATTTTGAAAAGGATTCGTCTGCCCGTTGCTGGGGCTTTTGGCAAAGACATCTCGTTCGCACTTGCTTGCTTAGACTCTGTGCATCTTCTGTGGTCTCTGTCTAACACACCCTGACCATCAGCAGCACTGCAGATATAGTGAGAGCCGGTAAGTGGTCAGAAGTTGATGGTCGAGAATGGTGCGTCTGCCATGGCATGGCTCCATCGCTACCTCTTCAATTGTTTCGAATTCTCTGTTTTCTCAACGGCAGAGGCATTGGAAAATTACGGGAACAAGGCGGCCGGGCAATAGTTGCATTTAGCTTAGATTGGAAGGACCAATTCCAGCCTTCACGTCTGCCTTCTCCTTACGCGATATCCTGGCTTCAGCCGTTCTATATGACAAGAACATACACACTCACACACTGACACACACACTCACACACAGGTAACGGTTGCTGACAAAAGAGCTCGGACTTCGTCGCAGCCTCGGAAGATGGCAGGAGGCGGATTAAAACAAAGGAGCTACGAGCTCAAATATGCAAATCATAGGAACAGCAATGACTAGACTAGACCATGTGTGTAGCACAAATGGAATACACTGAGATATAATGAAAGAAAGGGATTCCGATGCGGACAAACTGGGCACAACTTGCGAGAGTGCAGCGGTTTTGTCTGCCAAAATCGCCTTAGCTTAGATAAAACTGCAGCACACAATGGACAGAGGCGAGGGCTGGCTGCTTGGATTTAAGGGTACTGGTGAGGTGGTACTGGTGCTAGTGTTAGGTAGCGAAGAACGTGTATACCATCCCATTTCCTGTAGCATTGCAGGTTTTCGGACATCGGATTAGGGTTTCCTTTATACGAAGCAATTTTGAATACTACTACTCGCAATACACATCATCTGGGCAAATGGATTAATTGGATCGAAACTATGATTATATGTGGGTTGATTATAGGTGGGTTGGAGATACCTAAGTACACATATAGAAAGCGATGAACTGTTTTATACAATGTCCATTGCCCAAAGTACAGTATTATGTACTACCATTATATTGGTTACGGCTCTGGGCTATCTGATCAAGGATAGCATATATCTCATATGTTCAGATATTTAGATCTAATCTAGACAAGTGCAAATTTATATATTTATTTGATACATAAACATTTAATCTCAAGTTTTTCGGAAAATACATCTTAAAATATTTAGAACTTAAAAAAACGTTGCATTTTTTAGACGAACTGAAAATGTGACCTGATGATTTCCTAGGTGAGGAGAAAATCAAAACGGACGGTTTTTATATAAAAATTGATGTATTTATATAATGCAAATGTGGTGTTTACATACATATGCGCTCTCGTTGACATCCAAACATACATATATGTATGTATGTAAATATACATATGTATGTGTATATATATATATATATATATATATATATATATATACATATATACATATACATATGTATATGTGCCGGGGAAATAACACATACACCGTATACCACGTCCAGCAACGGAGACCAATGTCCAGCCCAATGCTCCTTCATCTTTCAATTCTCGCGAAAATTTTCTTCAAGCTCCAAGCTGCGTACAGAGGTGTGACGTGAGGGGTTGAGTTGAGCTGAGGGTTGGAGGATGGCTAAATCGAAGCGTGTGTGGGGTCGGGGAGAAAGTGAATTGAGTTTAGACGAGGACGGCGACGAATTCGTAATCACACAAAACAGAAAAGAGACCAAGGCACTGTGGGAGAGCCAGGAGCAAGAGGAGGGTGTCGCCGTAGTGGGTGACAAATCGACCGTTGCATGGGCAAAGAAGGTAGCTGGCAAGGAACTACAGATACGAGGGAAGGTACGGCAGCGAAAGAGAGAACGAACGAAAATGGAAAATGTTGCTTTGGCGGACAACGGACAATCGGTCCGTTGCACGGGTTGGGTTGCCGGACAAATAGAGGGGAGGACAGCAACGCCGATGAAAATCTGAAGTATATACGCTAGCTCACATAAACACATACCTATGTATGTACATCCACGCACACAAACACACACACACACACACACACGTGTATTGCAATAAAGCAACAACTCTAAATTTTCGCAGCAGCAAAATTTACGCTAAAGATGCTGATGTGCCTGCGGATGCTAAGAATGTGCGTATGTATACGTACGTTGTGTGTGTGGTTCCATGGGCTGGTGTGTATAAGATGAAATGACCCGACCCGGGCAGGCTGCTTGGCTTTTTAGTAGAAAGGATGTTTCTTGCCATTGCCGCCCCATGCCGGACATCTGTAGTTATGTACATATGTATGTGCTATTGTTTCTGGCCGTTGTACACATACATGTCCGTCGTACGTACATACATACATATGTACATACATATATATTCATGCGTGTGTGTATGTACATGGACTAAAAACATTTCTTAGCGATTTTTCGAAAGGAACACTGGTGACAGTGCTGTTGTTTCGTCTGTTTTTTTACTATTTTGGCCATTGGCTGCTGCTGTTGGTCAGATTCAATTGGTACTTAAACAAGTACTATATTTATAAAAATATTTATAAAGTGGAAGATACTTATTTGTATGTAGTATTTGACTTACTAAAATTCTGTTAAGTAACGTTACCATTTCCACAACTAGATTTGCATAAATATAAATTCAAATATATTACTAAGAATAATATTTTGACTAAAATTCTTTTCTTGGGTTTTGACAGTTTATTGACCCAAAGGATAAAAAATACAAAAATGCTACAGAAAATAGATCAGACCGATGAAAGTCGGGTATCTTTATCATATGTATGTACATATGTATGTAAATATGTATGTGTGTGTTTATGTCTAAATCTTAGGAAGGATCTTTACAGAACAGTAGCTGCATCTTTAGTTTATTATTATTACTCTCTACTTATTATTCTGAAGTATTTACATATTTTGAAAAATAGCTGTATAATTTACATATGTACATAAATATTCCAGCAGATTAAGACATATTTTTGTTATAATTTGAAGGCGTAGGTGGATCTAATATACATATGTACATATGTATGTACATGCATAAATTCAAATAGACGGGACCATACGATGACGGTTTATTCATTAACGATCGGTATTTGGTCACAAGATACTAAAAGACAAAGTGGGATTGATTCCTCCAATATATGGTTGGTGATTAAAAGCACAACCTTTAGAGCTTCGTTCGGCGGCAAAACCCGAACACAAAAGCTACCCAGCTGTCAAGTGAGAGACGCAATGCATTTCTCTCTTTCTCTCTCTCACCAAAGAAACATCTCCGCTCTCTGCTGAGAGCGAAAGAGCGACAATCGAATATAAACAGTGATGAAGGCATGTATCAAAACAAAGCGAGGAAAACTGGACTCTAAGCCAAGAGTAACAAAAGCAGCACGAGCACCATATGACAGGGGAGCAGCCGATTCTGCGGCGAAAATAACAGAGCTATCAACAACGATGACCGCCTCCTGGCTTATCAGTCAAGGGCCGAGTTGGACTAAATGAAATCGTTATTTACGTTACATCAGTAGTTTAGAAGTCGTAGTCTAAATGCTTTAGTAAGGACTGACTCCTTCCTGTTGCTCTCCGCCAAAGCCCAATTGCTTAATTTTAAAAAGTAATATAAAAAAAAATATTGTGGACATAGATGACGTTGTGGAGCTGTTAAGATATACCTCCGCATCCTGGTAATAGGCACAGCAGCCGAGCTACACACTCACACATAAATGAGCACAGCATGTTGCTGTAGTGCACGCAGCATCATTCGATTTCGCTCGTTTTTGCACATAACCATCATATGCGGTGGTCTGGTCCCAAAAACGGTCTCGGCTTCGCTTAGCTCAGCCAACAGACCACCCATTCACAGGTCCGTAGGTCCTTCCAGCGCAAAAATATACAACACACATATAGGCGTATAGGCGCGTCCACTAAGACATGACAACAAGAAAGTATACTTGCTGCTGCTAAGGCCAAAAAGGATGTGCGTCTCGTCTCACACAGCCTACAAACCGGCCGCACGAGTATTGCGTCGACTTCGTTGATGTTTCGGTGCATACAAATGCTTGTATATATGTATGAATACTTGGCTGAGTGCGTGTGAGTGCGAGTGCGAACTGTCCAGCCTGTTCATCCAAGTAGACGGGACGGACCGGACCGGACCGGACCGTACAGTGGCCTGTGGTTGGGTTGGCCAATACCAGCAGAAGCGGCGACGAGAGCAATGGCGTTGGCATCGTCGACTTCTTCGCTGCCGTCTTGGCCGTTATTAATCATTGTACATTTGGCTGTCACCGAAAAAGGCCGCGAATTCGGCAGCAACGGGACACGCAGAGAGCGAGAGCGTCGACAAACTCGTACACACATACATGTACTGCTACGTAAATTGAAGCGAAAAAGGAACAAAACGAAAACTACAAATACTGGCGACTGACCATACATACACTTTCAAACAACCACACACATACTCACTCAACACATACGCGCAAGGCAACCACCACCTCGTGTGTGTGTGTGGGCTCGTACTCAGGAGAAACGAAACACCAACTGAGACAGAGGCGCGCATAACGTGGACGTGCGATTTTAAATTTTCCGTGGATGCCGCTGTCGCTGTCGTCGTCGTCGCCGTCATCGTAGTGCGGAAATTCGCCGCGCTAAAATCAAAATTCGCTCAAATTGTGCGCTTGCTAGCTCGCGGTAGTTTGTCGCCGGACGCTAGCTGTTTAGGTTCGCATAATATTCGTCGACGACAGAAAGGTCACATCCTTTCGAAAGCCGGTCGCTTAAAGACGGTGTTTGTGCTGTCGCGGCTAAGATTGGAACGATGGCAAATAATTGTAAATAAATTGTGCTTCAAACTTCTAAACGCGACTAACATTTGATCTCCTGGTTAACTATCAATCAAGTAACTAAAGAATAACACAAGACAGTGACCATTATATTCCTGAAAGTGACTTTATGTTATGTGAATATCGCAGGACAATTCAAAACCAAGGAAGTCCTATTCAGATTTATTGAATCGAGACAAAGTGCACTCCTTCATCGGAAGGTTTACATTGAACTTTTCCCCAGAAGTTTAAGAAAAAGGTTAGTATGTGTACTTCAACCTAAAAATCCCCTAAGCTATTCAAAGGAATCAAAAGACTTAATATTTAAACGCGTGTATTACCTCAAGTTTTACTATTTATTAAATACTATACAATTAAAAGTTCTAGAATTAATATTAGCGATATCTATTTAAAACAGTAAAGTATTTTTTAATTATAGAAATATCCATAACAAATGTGTTAAAGACCTTGGGTTTCGGACCTAACGCAAACATTCTTTCCTTTTATTATTTTTACTTTTTTATTATTATCAACATTTTATCCAGCAATACGTAACATAGAAAATTAGATAGTCATCTTCGGCTGCCTATACACACATATGACTATACCATATGTAAATACGTATGTACATATATATGTACTAAATGAGTTGAAGCCACCATTCTCTAATCACTCCATGTAATTAAATGTCAACATTTAAAATTTATTTAACCGATTTGGAATATATTTAAATAGTATGGAGATTTTTAGTACAGGTGAATATCAAAGAATACATATTACGCCGTACAGTGAGAGATATGTACATATGATCACTTTCGGTTGCGTATAGCCCATATCAATGTGTAAATTATATTTTAAAAGCAGTTCACTTGTAAAACCAATCGCGAGCAAAACAGGGAGGACGCTCTACTTGATCAACCTGAAAATATGTAAGTTCAGTTCCTTATAATCAGTAGATTCCACGGAAGGGGGTCGGAACTCTGAACTCATTTCAGCCCCTTTCAGTGGCCTACGGCCGACGGCTACGAATGAATTTCTTCGTCTATCTTGGAGTGAGGCAGCGGTGGCGGAGAGAGCTACTGGTAGTGGTCTCGCTCTCTCTTCGAGGACCGGGTGAAACCCACTCGGAAAGAAAGAGACAAAAGGGGAGAGAGATTCAGGCAAGGCGTAGAACTTGTTTCCTTTGGATTTGATCGCACCCATATCAGAGAAATAAGTAAATAGTACATTTTTTTATAAGAAAAAAAAAAAAACGGGATAAAAACGGGATGAATCTTTGAAGATGTTGTCACGCGGGTTTTCTGGTTTGAACGGAATGGAAGGGTGCATGGCAATTTTCAAATATTTATACCGGTTCCAAAATACCGCCTGCGCTATTTATTAGATATCGAAATGTTGTTATTTTATTAAGTAGATTTTACTCCCGTGTGTTTCAGGTTACATACGATAGGGCGATGTTTTGGAAGTAATTGTATAACATTTTAATCAAACTTTATCTCTTGTAATATCAGAAGAGTCTGCTCTGATAGACTCTAGGCAATAGGGCCAGACGGACGTAACTACTAAGTAAATGCGACGTACTATCTCTCTATTACACAAAATAGTTTTGGGTCGCCGCCCAACATTTTATTTTGGGTCGTAATCCGATCTGACTGACAAATATTTTCTGCACGTAATTCTTTATGAATCACAGCCCATCGAAGCTGTTGGTAGTTGCTGGTACACGTTGTCCCAAGTGTTGCCTCCTAGTACATATGTATGTAAATATATACAGTGGCTCAAAGCCAAAACAATGCAGTGTCAAATAAACTGATTAACTGTGGTACAGATTTTAAACTAGAGGAAAAACAAAAAATGTTTAAACGCCAAACCGGAAATCAAGTCGGATTTCTAGTTTCTAGATGCTTTGGTGCATTTAAACATTTTGTCTTTCCTCTAGTTTAAAATCTGTACCACAGTTAAACAGTTTATTTGAAACTGCATTGTTTTGGCTTTGAGCCACTGTACATATTCATATATGTATGTATGTACAGAATAAGGGTTTTGTTTGGATGGGATGCATTCGGAACTACATATGTATACATATTTACATACTGGATCGTTATTATACGATCTGCAGTGTCCAAATGTGTATGTACGTACTATATATTTTTGCTGATATCTAAAGACAATCTAACCAATCAAGTCGAGTTTTTATTATACATACATATGTATGTATATTATTGTATATGTATATGTACATATATGTATATTATGTATGTACTAATATACATTTGAATACATTTTGTAAACATGTACATTGCTTGTCAGCATCAATTTAATGACTGTCAGTAATTTTTATCCTTTTCTATTCTAGGTACATGCGTCATTTTACTCCTTTTCCGACGTAACTTTTCTCAAACCCTTATTTTTATTGCGATACCGCCTAGATCGAGTCGCTTTATTATATAACTAACATCCAATCGATCGGTCAAAAAAAAATTTTTATAAGAATAGCCTTTAATGTGTCGGAAGAAAATGAAGATTATACCGATCAGAAGTAACTGTTTTCGGCAACAAACAAGGAATCTGATAAATATCAAATTTTTTTGAGTTTTAATTGCATGCATATAAAAAATCAAAAAAAAAGCTTAGATTTTGAGCCCTATCTGATAAGAAAGATTTTGACCAGATATGTATATTCTTCTGTCCGTATGTCAGGCTATCCGCCCAACCCAATCTCGCTCTGCCTATTTCTAATCAAACTAGACTACAAACTAAACAAGCTACTTACACAGCTATACTTTAAATAAAGAATTTTCTGCCACATTGTACAAAAAAAGAATAGTTAAAATAAAAAGGCATGGTAACAATGCAGTTGTCTGAAAAATGCACGATTTAAATAAATTTACGTCGTTTTTACAACTAGACTGATCTAAGTCGATCGTTTATTGACCACATTAAACTGTACACATCTGTTAGGTAGAATCAAATCGCACCAAATCAAAAATAATGAATTTGTAGGAAAACACATTTCGTCCTCAAAGAGTGTAATAAATGTATAATAGGTATAGGTAATATATATTTCAAAGGCTTTTTTAATGTAACCCGAGCCAACAGGTCGGCACTTATAGTTACATCAATACACAAATACTTGCATACATTTGTACGAGCATACGAGCGTACACAAGATTACGGTGTTAAACCCGTCCAGACAGTCATACACACACACACACACACAATTGGGATCAGCCAAAATCAACTTTTTCTTTTATTTACAGAATACGTCTCCTTCGCTTAGTATTTTTGTTGGTCCTTGTTATTTTTTTTATTTGTACATTAACACAAACGAACAGGGAATCTACTGATATATACATACATATGTACATATGTATGTACTTATAAAAAAGCTCGTACATATAAGTGCTACTAGTTTCAGTCGTTGACCTCTATTTGCCAGACTTTTCTGCTCTCCTATCCTGCCGTGTCCTTGCCACATGCATTCCCTGTCTGTGCCTGTGTCTGAGTGAGTTCAATACGATGCCAAATAAGAAAAAAAGTAAATACAATAAAGTTATAATTGTATATAGGAAAATCAGGAGCTTTTAACACACAAACGTTCATACGCTTTCATTCATGTATGTATGTGCATACATATGTATGTATGTATATAGGAACACATGCACACATACTTGTATTATATATACGTACTTTCTCAAACGGCCAGACGGTTGGCCACCACAAACCAACCTACTTATGTACATATGTACACACATACAGATCCTTTACGTACATCCATCCATCCATACATACATGTATATGAATGTAAGCTTGGCAGCAACACCAGACACAGACAGAACGTACTCTGCCCATACATACATACATATATGCACACTGACAAACTTGGTGTAATTCTTTTATATTTATTTCTTTCATCTTTTTCTGTTGTTACTAGATTTTTTACACACTTCTCACTGTCCCAGTTTGGTTCATGAAAAGTTTAATGGCGCGCCGGCTGGGACAAGGACGGACACTATACGAAAGAGAAAGTAAAAATTCTTTTGCTTTCACCATGAGTGCTGAATGGTGAAGGACCTTGTAATTTTTACACAGCTATAAAAGTTTTATTCGATATGTGTTTGGTGGACTGGACTGTGGCTAGAGTAGGAATAGAAACACGTGCATCGCCAACACGTTATTTGCTTCTCTATTGAATATGTCCTTTGGGGAGCTTAGTGTGATGTATGTATGTACATATGTATGAATTTATATGTTTTTTTGTATGCATATTTAGCACATTTTTTGAGACTCCATAACCCGATTACACGATTTTGGCACGATTAAATTTTTATTACTATATAACAATGGATCAACATTGCCAAGATCAAATGAAGTCTGCTTGAAAAAAATGAGCAAAACAAAAGGATGTTAAGCTTTGAAAACAAAAAACGCATAGCTTTTTAAGTTTAAGTTGAAACAGAACATCTTCAATTCCAAACAAGTTTTTCTTTAAATAATTTGGACTTCACTTTGTTTCTCCTAAGAAAATATGCTACATTTATACCGAATCCTACTCTTCAAAGTATAAAAGCGTTTCTACATACAATTATACATAAGCCTTTTTATAGAGCCCATGAATATTTAAATAAATATGTATATAATTTACAGAAACACTTAGTTTATATAACTTGGGTAAAACATTTAAAAAATGGTTTACAGTTTAAGATTAAGATTTTCTCCTTGTCTGCGGTTTAAGATTACATTTTTACTTTCGTATATGGTTATCATTTGATTTGCTGAACAACTATTAAGCACATAGAGAACATACAACAAAGATTTATATTGTATCTTTTGCCGAAACTAAAGAAGCTTTAGCTTTCGTATTTTGTATAGTAAAGCGAGTATACAAAAATGTTAGGACTATATAATATAGCGAGGTAGGGAACTATTAGTCTGCAAGATCATTAATAGTAATTTTTAATACCCTTTGTAAATGATTTACTTTAGTTTAGTTCATACTCGTAAATTTATTCTGATCAGCAAGAAGTTTAGTCGATAAAAAAATATGTCCATGTACATATAATATATCACATATCGGACACAGAAAAGTTTGAAAACAAGTCTGTTTGAAAAATGTACATAGCTTGTACATAGAACTTTGTTTAAAGAACTTAGAACATAGAGAACTTATTAAATGCAATATTCTCCAACGGCTTGGTTTAAGCATGATTATTTTTTCTACCGGTCGCACTACTTGGCGTAGTAGTATACATGTGTAGTCATTGCACCGTATTTAAATTAATAATTTTGATAATTTCAATTCCTGAATTTTAATCGTAAACTTGGCATCAGGATTCATTCAGCATTCCTAATCCACAGCCAAAATGTTAAGTTTTCTTTAAGTGGCTATGAATGTGAAGAAAACAAGATAAGAGGACCAACAAACTTCTGTCAGGTGTTTTGGTTACTCTTGATTTTCTTCTTGCGCTCTTAAGAGATAGCCAAAAGTTCTCTTTAAAAGAATCCTCTCTGCACAAATACAGAGAAACATTTGTATTACAGGTTCACTCCTTGTATAAAATCGTACGAATATGCTGTGTGTTCTTGTATACAATACAGCGGGAATGAATTCGTGTGTCAGTCATGCGCAAAACGTGTTTTTCATTTTAAAATTGCACGTCCCGCTCCCCAATCAAGCCAGCTCTTTTGCATGCTCGTTCTTTCTAGGGAGATGGAGGCGGAGCATATTGTTATTTGTTTCGCCTCCGCTCAGGCTCTGGGTCTGGCTCCTGGTCGCTATAAAGAGGCATATTGGCTGACGACTGACTGCAACTTGCCCACTGAGGCTCGAAGTCTCACTTACATTCACCGCACACCAAGTTTCAAGGCACAGAGACTTTCTGATGCACCTGCTGGGATGTAGATGTATGTACATAGGTGTAGGAGCTAGCAATAGCGCAACAGGCGTGTTTGGCATTGGCATGGCATGGATGGGGATGTTTAATGCTGCGAGCGAACTTGCAACGAAAAGTGGCACGAAACAGGTAACAAGTTATAAAATGTAGACTCGTGTGCTCGGCTATGATTCGTGTTCGAGTCTGGCATGGATACGGGTTTTGTTCGTATGCATCACGTAAAGAAGCCGATGACGATAGCGAATGGCTTGTTCTTGTTGCTTATTCGTAGTTTCTCGCGACGTCGGCGCTGCGCGCTGCATTTTGGAGCAGGCGCGTCGCGGCGCGAAGGCAACGCACCAATTAGCATATTCCATTGTCTCTTTGTATGTATGTATGTTTTATATACCTATGTATACAGACATACACACATATATATATTTATATACAGTATATATTTATGTAAATAAATATAATATGTTTGTGTGTGTGTATTCAGGCATTTGAATTTTAAGAATCCTTGTTCGCTGAGAAAAAGCAGGGGGGCGTGCCGCAGCTCATTTGCTTTTACAGCTAAAGAGAAGAGCAGCCGAAGATGGCAGCAGCATGGCGTTTTCATGAGAATTTTTGTCATCTCAATTTGTAACGTTTGGGTGCGTATGTATGTGTGTACATACCTATGTATATGTGTGCAAACACATTTGAATACACCTACATACATACCTTTTGATAAATGCGTTTGTGTACGCGGTTTATTTACACCGCTCGTTGTCTGAAAAGTTTTAAACGCGAGACGATTTTATTGGAGCAGTGTACGAACATTTGACTCGCTGATGCGACCCCAACCCGTACAACCCCAAAAGTAGAACAAGTACATGACGCGCGCACACGGCATTCGCCGTCGATGTACATATGTACATATGTATATACAGTGCTGTGTGCTTGGCTCTAGCGAATGAAAACGTACTGTTTTATATACTACATCATAACATGAGTTTGAGTCCTAACTGTGTCACAATAATTAATTTTAGCACTCGCTAAATCTGCTTGTTTTTTTCAGAACTCAAACTGTTCGACAACGGCTTGAAGTTGGATATTTCCAGCTACCCCCACATGAATATTCGGATGGGTACGAAGGGCAAGCGACCTTTGCGTAGCTTGACCCCGCGGGACAAAATCCATGCAATACAGCGCATACACGATGGCGAGTCGAAGGCATCTGTGGCCAGGGACATTGGCGTTCCGGAGTCTACGCTTCGTGGCTGGTGCAAGAATGAAGATAAGCTGCGCTTTATGTCGCGGCAATCAACAACAGATAAACTCTGCGCCGAAGCTCTAGTCGATAAATTGGACGTCCCTACAGGGCTGCTGGGACCACCTGAGAAGAGGCAGCGCATTGATCCGTCCCTTCCACTGAACTTTTCCAATAAGATGAAATTCGATGAGCTCGGCTTTAAGCGCGCCCCTCTCAACGGCTTAGACTATAGTACAAACAAAAATATGTCCGAATTGAATTATAATGGGATAGCCGTTGATTACGTGGGATTCAATGGTCAACATAAAGTATTCGGTGGCGATATAAACCGACCCGCTAATCCTTCCCCAAATGCCATTAGCCCTCTATCAAGTTTGACTCATCTTTCTGGTCTCACCGGTTTATCACAGTCTCCGCTGGCTATAAGTTTCAATGAGTTAACCACAAACCTAAATCTATTGGCACAGCTGAATCCCAGTCTGGCGGCAATGTCGGGACTGAATAGTTTTCCAACGACTGCCAATAACATTCGAAATTCAAAACCGAGTGGGCAGCCTCCCTTGCAAGTGCAAAGCCCACACAGTGATAGTGGTGACCGAACACCAGGACTGTCCGTTAAAAACTGGGCTAAGCAAAAGCCATTATCTGCCGTGTCAAGCGATGCCAGTTGCAGCATTAATTTAACTATTAAAAACGAAGCAAAAGGAGGTGATATCAAAAGTCCAACTCCATCAATAGCACCCTCACATGTAGGTAGTATCATCTCACTGTCTAATTTGGCTGAGGACCCATTGCTTTACTGGTTAAAGTCTCAGCAGACGATGCTCGGACTAAACAGTCTATACCCGCCAACAACCCCCATGGGGATGACAAGTCCACCAATACGATCCTCCACGCCACAGAATATAATCCAACACGCACAGACACCACCACTACCGTCTGCACCACTGACACCTTCATCGACCCCATCTGGCAGCCTCGACGAGAAAAACGCGGCTTGGTATAACTGGTGCAAAGTTTTTGGTGCCAGCCTTCACACACTTAACCCAAACTCAGCGACGCTAGCTGCATTGCAGGTCAATTCACTGCAACACCAGCATCAGCCTGTATCAGCTGTATCTGATGTCACTGATATAGCCGATACGTCGAAAGGACCTTTTGATAATATCCTCTACTCACATCTTACAAAGGAGTCAGAAACCCCGTCGGTCCGTAGCCTATCATCAAACGAGCACAACCAAATGGACCAGATAGACGCCGATGAAGGGGCAGACGCGGATCTAGATAGAGAAATCGAAGCAGATGTTCCTGGTAAGCCCGAAGATTTGTCAGCAGCGGCAAAAAGAATAACTCCATCTCAAAGTCCGATAACATCATTTGTTCCGGAAGGCCATACTACCGAGCCTTGTGCTAAATTGGGCACCACGCCGTCTGAATGCGTTAGTACCCCCGAAAGCGTAGGTGGAGATTGCAAAAAGATCCTCGACAGCATGCTATACAAAATAGGTGGCATCAAATCACATATACCCATTATTGTAGATTCGGCCTGCGAATCAGAAGCTAGTTTTGTCAATGAACACAATCAACACTCCAACAACAACGATATTAGCGCCAACAACAATAACAATAACAACTCAAACAAAACTGATGAAGAAGAGAAGGCAAAATATTTAGATTTAACTGCCGAAATCGACAACGAAGACGTAAAGGCTATTAGGCATGGCGAGAAGTTTCTACAGTGGTTGGAAAACTGCAGTAATCCTCGGGTAACAGCTGTACAACTTATGCAACTGAGATTTTTGATCGCAGCTATAAAGTCCAGCAACGAACCTCAAGTTACTGATAAACCAAATAAGAACCTGTTGGAAAACGAGGAAAACACTGAGGAAGACTCAAGCAGGAATAAGATCAGACGCCGCAAATAGGACAAGCCCAAGTTGGCGCCTTCGGAGCCAGCCACGGATATTCATAAAACGAATGCACAGCAAGACGCAATTGCCAAAAGCACTTACGGTCCGAAATGCTCGCAGCTAGGACTGCCATACGTAGGTATCGGCAGTCTTGCTAAGACACCGGCAACTTTAAGGTGCCAGAAAACTTCACCTGCTGTTTACCAATCATCGGCTACCCTTTTGAGCTCACTGTTCTTCCCTCCCTATGAATTTGTACATTGTGACCTCGATGATGACCCGAACGACTGCCAGATAATAGGCGAGTATCAGCAGTACGATGAACTAAGTTCCAGCAGTTAGAACGAACCTTAGTTTTATTACGGAATCCTTACATATAATACATTTGCTTCACACTGTGCGTCTACAGACTATTTGGTTTTCTGTTGGTAACCTAACGCAAAACAAAACATTTTTGGACTTACATTTTACTAATTAATCATATGATAACAATGTACATATATATTAAAAATGTCTATTTGTAGCTATTATAGTTAATTTAAACAAGGAAAAGTTTATGTTTTATCCGATTCAATAGAAAAATGGTTATAGAATTTATTTTTTTGTTAAAAAACTTTCCATGTGCAAGGTGGTATAAATGAATGAAATGCATTTGATATCAAATGTTTTTAAGTTTCGTTTCATAAATCTACTAAGAATATAACGAAAAAAAATGTGCTCACAAGAATTTTCCTGATTCCAAATTATTGCGATATTTAAATAAAAGGCATTTACAACTTTAAATGTAATAATTTTAAATACATGTTTAATAAAAAGAAAATATTAGATAATTTTAATGAAATTGTTTTTTTGCGGAATTTAAAAATGCAATGAAACATCATAATGCACTAATAAACCCCATACTCGTGCTATATCATATATTTCATGCTCTACCAATGTACATACGTATGTCTACATGGCTATACACTCCCGATCAATTAAATGGACTAGATGAATTAAATGGACTTCTATAGAAAAAAATATATTACCATTAATCAGGATTTTATTCTTTAATAAACAAAATCACAAGTTTGCGTTTTATGTCACATGGATTGTAATGTTTTCTTTTGTTTTTGAACCCTAAAAATGGTAAGTACATTTATTCTCCAGGAGTGTTTAATGTGATTTCTTAATGATTAAACATCTTTAAATTATCTATTAAATTTATACGCATGTGCATGTATTTACTATACCTAAACCAGGCATTCGAGCAATATTTTATGTGTTAGCAATTGAACGTTAATAGGCGTTAATTGCACCATCAAATCTGTGAATTTTAGGCAGAAACACAACCCTCCTTGAAGGACTTTTGTAGAGAATCATTCATCTTTGTCGACACGAAATGTATATAATAAAAGACACATAAAAAGAGATATTTTCGAGGTTATGCGCTGAAGATATTATAGCCATGACATAGGCGATCAATAAATCGCTGTCTCAAGATAGGGTGATCATTCGTATGAGTTTAGAATATATGAGTATAATTAGTGTTTGTTTCATGCCTGATAACTTTTGACAAAGTGCATATTATACAAACATATGCATACTAATTAAAAGCTAGATATCTTAGGTAACCGTCAGTAAAGAAACAAAATTAAGCCCTTCAAAAAGGAAAAACGGAAAATGTATGTATTTTCGTATGTATGTATCCTGTTTCTTGCCTTCCGTCCACCCTTTTTCTGGAGAGAAACAGATGCCTAAAAATCTGACAAATATACCCAAATATCTCTTGATGCTTTAGCAGTCCCCTTGACAGAATTCTTGTCCCCTAAGCAATTGCGCATTAAAATTAATTTTTTAATTTAAATAATTGATTGATTTGATCAGATTTGATGATTAAGCCGATTTAAATGATTTAGCCGTCGTTAAAATATTTCACGTTAAAGTAGACAATTATATTACGCACTTTCTCGATCAAACACACGCACTATTTAAAAAAAAAACAGGTAGTCCACAAAGGGTTATTTAAGGGACCCATACTTGGAAATAACACTTATTTTTCAAGACACTAACAAATCATGCTCTTTATACATTTTGGTTAAATATTATTATAAATCACAAAGTATTTTGAGAACCCTGAAAAAATAAAACCCTCACACCAATATATCAATATATCGCAATTTGAAACAAATTAAAAACGGGTAGGAACGTTGTGAGCCGCGGCATAGGCCGCGGCTCTACTTTATACCAGTGTAATGTTCCTATTTCAGGCTGAGGTAAGCTCAGTCTTCCCAGGATCCTACTACAAAAAATTTGTAGATTGCAGGAACCTCTACCGGAAACGAGGGTCGGCCCTAACTAGATGAGAGACAAGAGTGGGGGAGAATGAGGCGTAATCGTGCCAGTAAGATTTGGACTGAGAGGATATGAGGATAATAAAGGACACGAGGCGTGGTCACACTCGTGGGGTCGAGAAAGATAAGGGACACAGGGCGTTGTCACACTCGTGGGGCCTAACGGAAGATCAAGAGTAAATTTAGAATTCAAGTGGGCCCGTACCGCAGTGTTCTTGGCTGTATATTAAGATATAAATTTCCGGCCGACAAATAGACTTACTCAGTGGGTTCGTTC
The DNA here is from genome assembly GCA_037356375.1 of Drosophila affinis. Lineage (NCBI taxonomy): Eukaryota > Metazoa > Arthropoda > Insecta > Diptera > Drosophilidae > Drosophila > Drosophila affinis. The sequence continues at coordinate 25,052,425 of JAZHFB010000003.1, forward strand.
AGATGGGTTAACACTTTATTGAATTCTTTATGTTGGTTGACTTAGAGTATGCGATAAATTGACGGTAGGTTGCTACGCGGAGCAACGTCTATCTCGCGGTCGGGTTCCCGAGTAAGTGTCTTGCACTTCTTTCGCTAGAACGCTCGGAACCTAGTATCCGCGGATCGAACTAGCTAACTTAAACTTATGAGTGGGGGGGAAATGTGCTGACGATGCACCGATGGTCAATTTCTTTTGTCGAAGAGAAAACCGTCGGAAAAGTTTTTGCGTCACAAAGGAGGGAGAGGTAGGAGAGTTATGGATGGGTGTAGGAGGGGTAATCACGTGGCCGAACGCGCGCCCGGTGGAAGAAAAGTGGTAATTTTATACAAATGTAGATAATTCTTAATCTTAAGCTTATAAGACCTCCATTGCTGGTGCGGCGTGGTGAATTGTAACGCCCCTTTGGGGTTGGTTACACTAGGTACACAGTCAGTATATACATAAATATATGAGATTACGATTTACGCTATTTATTATATGTTCGCAAAAGAGAAAAATTAAATTTTGGACAAAAAAGAATATTTTTAAAAAGTTTTGTTTACATATGCTTTTGTTCTTCTGCTACTACATTTCTACTGGTATGTATATGTATAACTACATATTTGAGACGTGGAAGTGTTTGCGAGAGAGAGAGGGAATGAGAAGCCCTTGGCAGGCGTTGAATAGCGACTGAAATTTAATTTAACGAATTATAAAAAACGAATTATACCCGGTACTCTAGGAGTATAGGGGTATATTAGATTTGTGGGGATAACGGTTGTGTGTAACGCCCAGAAGGAAGCGTTTCCGACCCCATAAAGTATATATATTCTTGATCAGCATCAATAGCCGAGTCGATATAGCCATCTATATGTCTGTCCGTCTGTCCGTCTTCATTAGCGCCTATATCTCAGAGACTATTAAAGCTAGAGCAACCAAATTTTGTATCCAGTCTCCTGTGTGATCACACTACTCCAAATGTAATTCAAAATTTCGCCCCGCCCCTTTCCGCCCGCACAAAGGACGAAAGTCTGTGACCTACTCAATTTTGAAGATACGAGAAAACTAAAAACCGAATTATAGAGAATGACCACATCTATCAGTGTTGAATCTTGATGAGATCGGACTATTATTATAGCTACAATGAAGAAAACCATTTCGAAAATCATTGTTCCCTCTCGCTCTCTTTCACACGCGACCCTGTCTGCTTTGCCTATTCGTCCAAATGAGCGCCTAGATCTCAGAGACTATTAGAGCTAGAACAACCAAACTTTCTATCCAAGCTCCTGTGATATCACTTCAGTACAAGTGTATTTCAAAATTTTGACACGCCCCCGTCCGTCCCTACAAAGGACAAAAATCTGTGGAATCTACAATTTTTAAGATGAAAGAAAACCAAAAACGCATAATCATCTAAAATGACCATATCTACCAGATTGCCGAATGAATCAGGTCGGACCAATATTAAGGACAGAAGGAACAAATTAAATTTCAGTGGCTACGCAACGTCTGCCAAGCGTTGACTCCTTCCCTCTCTCTCTGTCGCAAACACTTGTACGTCCAAATATGTAGTTATACATGTAGAAAAGAAGAAGCAGATGTAAAAAATATATGCAAACAAAATTGGAAACATGTATAATATTCCAAAAATGATTTGACTTCACTTTTTGAAATATTATTTTTTTCCCAAAATTTAATTCGTCCCTTTTGCGAACATTTCTGGAAACATTTTTTGCAAAACATATTACTTAGGAGTCTTTAAGAAGTATGCCTAAAGGAGAACAGATGACGGTGACTGAAAAGTCAAAAATTATTGCCTCGGCTAAACAAAATCTCTCCATTCGAAAAATAACGGATCGAACTAAATTCAATAAAAGCTCAGTGCGACGAAAAAATTTCGTGAGACGGGACAAGTGAAGAGGCCGAAAGGATCGGGAAGAAAAAAGTATACAAGTGCAAGGGAAAATCGGATTATTAAGAAAACGAACCGACATAATCGATTCATAAATGCTGTAAAGATAGCTTTTGAAGTTCAGCAACGATTTGCGAAAGAAATTTTAGCTCGAACTATACAGCGTCGTTTAAAGGAGATGGGATTAATGGCAAGGACACCTGCCAAAAAGCCACTTCTTAATAGTCGAATAAAGAAATCACGCCTAAATTGGGCTAAAGAAAAAGCAAATTATGGTGAATCTGAGTGGTCACGAATCATATTTTCGGATAAGTCGAAATTTAACCTCATTAGACCCCCCTGTGTGGTTCCCGCACAGTTCGCCGCAGAGAAGGGGAACGCTATTCCGAAGATTGCTCCATTGCCAAAGTGAAGCATTATCCTTATATTATTATATGGGGATGCATATCTAAATATAAAACAGAATCCCTAATAATTATTAAGGGTATGGTGACTTCAAAAAAGTATGAAGTGGAGTTATTCGCAGTGGAGTTGTCTCCAGTATGGAATCACTTGGTAAGAGAGAAGATCCCATCTTTCAGGACGATTCTGTACCTTGCCATCGACCGCGCTCTATAAGAAATTCTCTGACGTTTTTAAATTTTTAAAAATGTAGTCAACTAGTTTCAACTATTTTTCACAGACCGGTTAACATTTTGAAGGCGGAATTGGGCATAAAGTCTTTAGATTGGCTAGGTAACAGCTCCGATCTCAATCCGATAGAGAACGTCTGGGCCTTTATGACTGCCAAAATAAGAAAGCGGAAGCCCAAAACTATGGTTGAGTTAGGGGAGGTTATAGAAAATGTTTGCTTTGAGGAGATAACGGAGGAAAATTTGAGGGCTTTATGCGATTCGATGCCCAATAGGGTTAAATATTTAATAAAAGCCAAGGGGGATACCACCAATTATTAATTAATATATAATTTGAAAACAAAAATTCTGAAATAAGTTTATTGTTAGACTATAGAAAATGAAATCACCTATTGGAACCTATTTGTTTGCTAAACAAATCGATTTTATAATTTTACTCAATTTTTTTGGTCAAAATACTAAATGACCCTTCAGAAAAGTGCGATTGGAAACAATATGTATTTTTATACCCGGTACTCGAAGAGTATAGGGGTATATTAGATTTGTGGGGATAACGGTTGTGTGTAAAGCCCAGAAGGAAGCGTTTCCGACCCCATAAAGTATATATATTCTTGATCAGCATCAATAGCCGAGTCGATATAGCCATGTCTGTCTGGTCTTCCGTCTTCATTAGCGCCTATATCTCAGAGAGTAAAAAAGCTAGATCAACCAAGTTTTGTATCCAGTCTCCTGTGTTATCTCACTACTCCAAATGTGTTGCGAAATTTCGCCCCGTCCCCTTCCGCCCGCACAAAGGACGAAAGTCTGTGGCGTACACAATTTTGAAGATACGAGAAAACTAAAAACAGAATCATAGAAAATGGCCATCTATATAAGATTGTTGAATCTGGATCAGATCGGTTCATTATTATAGCTACAATGAAGCAAACCATTTCGAACGTCGTCGTTCCCTCTCGCCCTCTCTCACACGCGACCCTGTCTGATTTGCCTATTCGGCAATGAACGCCTAGAACTCGGAGACTATATGAGCCAGAGCAACCAAACTTTCTATCCAAACTCCTGTGATATCACTTCAGTACAAGTGTATTTCAAAATTTTGACAAAAATCATATGTAAACAAAAATGGAAACATGTATAAAAATTCCAAAAATGGTTTCACTTCATTTTTTGATTTTAAATATTTTTTGCCCAAAATTTAATTCGTCCCTGATGCGAATAAATTTCATAAATCGTAAATGTATGTACATATGCTCACTGAGTACCGGGTATAATGTAGAGCTCCTCGTTATTCTTATGTTTTTTGACATGGTAAACATTTTGTCGGAAATATACGAGTATGTAAAGCTTAAATACATGTCTAAATACATTTGCGCAGAGCTGAATCTTACTTGAATATCAATTTCATGGCGGAGAGCTTTTGTCAGAGGTCGATAACAGAACATGCTATAACAAGCTAGCTGTCATGAAACTGGCTGTTGCGCTTCAGTATTGCGGGGCAGTGTTGCGAAAGAAGTTTTGACAATGAAAATCGTCGTCAAAGGTTTTCCATAACGGAAAATTAACTTTTGTGGACGTTGAAAAGTGGTAAGATCAAAGTTAATATATGATGGAGGGGGGCTGTGGATTATGGAATTTAATTTTGTAATAGTACATTTTATTATGTAAAATTTAAGTCACTAACATTAATAATTGAATGAAAATATATTTGAACTTACATTTACATATATACTAACATTTTATAATTTAATTTAATTTCTAGAGTTCTCGTGTTTGTTGTTAAAGCTAATTATACCCGCTACTCGAAGAGTAAAGGGTATATTAGATTTGTGGGGATAACGGTTGTGTGTAACGCCAGGAAGGAAGCGTTTCCGACCCCATAAAGTATATATATTCTTGATCAGCATCAATAGCCGAGTCGATATAGCTATGTCTGTCTGTCCGTCCGTCCGTCTGTCCGTCCGTTCGTCTGTCCGTCCGTCCGTCCGTCTTCATTTGCGCCTATATATCAGAGACTATTAAAGCTAGAGAAACCAAGTTTTGTATCCAGTCTCCTGTGTGATAGCACTACTCCAAATGTATTTCAAAATTTGTGTCCACAATGTTGAATATACGAGAATACTAAAAACGCAGAATCATAGAGAATGACCATTTCTATCAGAGTGTTGAATCTGGATCAGATCGGATCATTATTATAGCTACAATGAAGAAAACCATTTCCAAAGTCATCGTTCCCTCTCGCTCTCTCTCACACACGGCCCCATCTGCTGTGCTCATTAGTATTTTTTGACGCCTAGTTCTCAGAGACTATAAGAGCTAGAGCAACCAAACTTTCTATCCAAGCTCCTGTGATATTAAACCAGCACGAATTTGTTTCAAAATTTTGCCACGCCTCCTTCCGCCCCCACAAAGACGAAAATCTGTGGAATACACAATTTTTAAGGTACGAGAAAACGAAAAACACGGAATCATCTAAAATGACCGTGTCTAACAGATTGCCGAATCTGGATAAGGTCGGATCATAATTATGGACAAACGCCTGCCAAGCGCTTACTCATTCCCTCTCTCTCTCTCGCAAACACTTCCACGTCTCAAATATGTAGTTATACATGTAGAAATGTAGAAGCAGTATAAAAATCATAGGTAAACAAAAATGGAAACATGTATAAAAATTCAAAAAAATGGTTTTTCATTTTTGGAATTATTCTCTTTTGCCCAAAATTTAATTCGTCACTTTTGCGAACATATTATAAATTGCATAAATCGTAAGCTTAAATATGTACATATGTACATACATACATATATACTGACTGAGTACCGGGTATAAAGTAGAGCCGCGGCCTTTGCCGCGGCTCACAACGTTCCCCCTCGTTTTATTTGGATTTATTCAGAAATACGGTCAGTTCTATGTATATTATAAATATATCTCGCAACTTTATTAACAGCAACTTACAGCTTGCGCTGGCTGACGGAGTTAAATCAATAAATACTTCGATATCATAAAAAAGTACTGGTGTAAGATAAATTATGTGATCGTCCCATTTCAACGTTACTTCAAAGATAAAACCTAAGTGGTTTACCCGTTCTATATATTCTATAGGAACAGGACAATATATTCTGTAAATCATTTAAATACACAGAGAATAGTAATGGTCCTAGGACGGATCGTTAAGGAACCACACGCTTGACACAAAGGAAAGATAAGAACACATTATTTATAGACACAGACTGCCTTCGATTGTTCAAGTACGAAAAAATTAGTTTTGTTTCTGCGCGCAAACGCAGAATACGTTTTTTAGTTTTCTAGTTATTTATCATCTGACCAGCCGTAAGTAACACTAGTCAACTACATATTTCCCCTGTGGTAAAAAAAAAAATGTTATGATAGATATGGGGATTTTAAAATTTGTTTAGGAATTGTGGATAGTTTTTACCCGGCAACACTACTCGACAAAATTCAACTTTTTTCCGCTGAGGCCAAAAATTACTTTTTCTGATAGATTTGGAGATTTAAATTTTTTTAAAGAATTATGGTTTTTTTTTCATGGAGTAGCTTCTTTTTTTTACGAATTTTTTAAAAATTTGATATTTTTTGTCATAGGTAGTGCTTCTATTTTTCACATAACTTAAGTTTCCTAAACATCCTTTAAACATCCAAATCTATCAGAAAAAGTCATTTTTGGCGACAGCGGAAAAGTCGTGTCGACTTGCGTAATCGAATAGTATAGGGGTATATTAGATTAGTAGTGATAGTGGACTGTGTAACACCCAAAAGGAAGCTTTTCGTTTACTGTCCGTCCGTCTGTGCGTCTTGATGAGCGCCTAGATCACAGAGACTATAAAAGCTAGAGTAACCAAATTTTGTATCCAGTCTCCTGTGTTATCACAGTACCACAAGTGTATTGAATAATTTCCACCCGCCGGCTTCCGCCCACACAAAATACGAAAACGTGTGCCATGCACAATTTTTAAGATACGAGAAAACTAAAATCATAGAGAATAACCATATCTATCAGAGTGGTGAATCTTGATCAGATCGGAACATTATTATAGCCACAATGAAGAAAACGAAAGGACGAAAATCTGTGAAATGAACCAAGATACGAGAAAACAAAAAACGCAAAATCATGGAGAATGCCCGTAATACGAAAACGTGTGCCATGCACAATTTTTAAGATACGAGAAAACTAAAATCATAGAGAATAACCATATCTATCAGAGTGGTGAATCTTGATCAGATCGGAACATTATTATAGCCACAATGAAGAAAACGAAAGGACGAAAATCTGTGAAATGAACCAAGATACGAGAAAACAAAAAACGCAAAATCATGGAGAATGCCCGTAAATACCCGTATCTACATAGTTATATGTAAAGATGTAGAACTGTAGAGAAGACGGATATAAAATAATATGTTTTAACAAGATAACACATTATATATAAAATTATTCGAAACGGTTCAAGTTAACTTCTTTATTGGCTAAAATTTAATTCGTCCCTTTTGAGAAAATATTTATAAAAAATTACATAAATCGAAAGCTCACATACATATGTATATACTGACTGAGTACCGGGCTATACCCACTTATACTCGTTATTTTTAAAAAGATGATGGTATTTTTATTGAAAATGAAAGTGCAGTCCTAATTTTTGTGTCGTGAAAGTAATAGTTTTAAAGCTTTCCCGTATAGTATTGTGCACAAGTTAACAAAAAGGTTTGTAAGAAAGACTGACTGTAGAATCCCTCTTCACACAAAAATTCGGGACCCTCGTAAAGAAATTTATATAGATGCGAATACGAAATGTTTTCTTACCAAATTGACTTGGTCATCTAGCGGTTCAAATTGAATAAAATCAGCAACAAACTTTGAAATTGCCTCTACGCTTGATATGATCTCATGGTATATAAATGCTGTGGGTCTTATAGTGGTGCATACGAACTTCTGTAAAGATGCAAAAATCGGCTGTTTATATTTTTAATAATTTTTTGTTTGAAGATTTACCTGAACTCTGCATTCGTTGGGCAAGGCCAAAACCATTGGCCGTCGCTTTGGGTAGATTAATACAAACTGCTTCCGAAAATTTTCTGCATAGAGTAAAAGAAGTCTTTCTTTTGCGGATAACGTATAGTACGAGGGAGGATAACATTGTGGACTGTTCTGGTACTCGTCCGCTGTCTCAGGAAATGATAAGTCAATTTTTCCGATATTCAAAGCTGGCTCGCCTTCTGATAAACTAAATTCACTCTCCTCGTAGGTACCCATTTCATCTTCACAAAACTCCTCAGTATCTAGTTCAAACTCTTCTTCCGACTGATCTGCTGCATGACGCTCGTCAATTTCCTTTAATTTGGCAGCATGTCTCTGTGGGTCTATAGTGCTGACCACCTTTTTGTACTTCTGAAACAAAACCTTCGGCATGTTTGCTTCTTTGTTGTTTTTTGATATTTGTTAAAAATAATAAACAGACTATTTTGTTTCTATAACAACGGAGCACGTAAGAAATATGTTTACTCAGTATTTGAATTGGTAGAAATAAAATTACAGACAAATCCATACAACATAATTTGAAGCGCTTGCTTAGTAAATAATATTTACTAAATATTTAAAATAAATAAATGTAAGGGGTGTTTCAAAAATCACCTACAACAAAATTCATATTCGGGTGCCACATGTTGCCATTCCAACCGAACACCAACTGAGTTAGAATTATAGTTGCCACAGTGAGTTTTTGATTTATCTGCATTAGCGTAATTTAAGATAATTTAAGGTTAAGGGTAAATTCGGTTTGTGATGATAGTGGATGTGTGTAACGCCTAGAAGGAAGCGTTTCCGATCCCATAAAGTATATACATATATTCTTCATAAACATCAATAGCCGAGACGATATAGCCATGTCTGTCTGTCCGTCCGTCTGTCTGTCCGTCCGTCGGTCTTCATTTGCGTCTATATCTCAGAGACTATTAAAGCTAGAGCAACCAAATGTTGTACCCAGTCTCCTGTGTTGATCCGGCTATTGATGCTGATCAGGAATAAATATATGTATATATGTACAAGTACTTTATGGGGTCGGAAACGCTTCATTCTGGGCGTTACACACAACCGTTATCACCACAAATCTAATATACCCCTATACAGTTCGAGTACCGGTTATAATTACGCCCCTTCCGCCCGCACAAAAGGCGAAAATCTGTGGCATACACAATTTTAAAGATTCGAGGAAATTAAAATAAAAGAAAACAAAAAAAGTCAGAATCATGGATAATAACCGTATCTACCAGATTGCCGAATCCGGATCAGGTCGGATTATTATTATGGACAGAAGGAACACATTAAATTTCAGTGGCTACGGAACTCCTGCCAAGCGCTAACTCATTCCCTCTCTTTCTAGCAAACACTTCCACGTCTCGAATATGTAGTTATATATGTACATGTATGTAGAAATGTAGAAGCAGAACTAAAAGGCATATGTTAACAAAAGTGGAAACATTTATAAAAATTCCAAAAAAGTTTTGAATTATTTTAAATATGCTTTTTTGCCCAAAATTTAATTTGTCCCTTCTGCGTAAATTGCATAAATCGTAACCTCATATATATACTGACTGAGTACCGGGTATAAAGTAGAGCCGCGGCCTTTGGCGTTCCCTCTCCACAATTTTTAAGATACAAGTAAACCAAAAGGGCAGAATAATGGAAAATTACCGTATCTAACAGAATGCCGAATCTGGATCAGGTCGGATCGTTAGAATACCCAAATGGAACCAATAAAATTGCAGTCGCTCGCAACGCCTGCCAAGCGATTATTCATTCCTTTTCTCTCTTTCACAAACTTCCACGTCTCGTATGAGTAGTTCTACATGTAATTATACTTGTATATGTGGAAATGTAGAAGCTGATATAAAAATTATATGTTAGCAAAAATGGAAACGAAGAACATTTAATATTTAAAAATCTTACACATTTTTTGGCCAAAATTTAATTTATCCATTTTCCGAATGTGTATAATAATTATATAAATTATATATATATAATAATAAATTATATAAATCGTAAGCTCATACAGCTCTTATTAATGTTACATATGTACATATGTAAATAAGACTAGTCGACACGACTTTTCCGCTGTCGCCAAAAATGACTTTTTCTGATAGATTTGGATGTTTACAAATTTTTAAAGAATGTTTTTTTTTCATGAAGTAGTTTTTTTTAATAATTTTTAAAAAATTTGGTTTTTTTGTCATAGGCACTATCTAAAAATTATTATGGACAGAAAAGTTTGGTCAAACGGTTATAACTTAGCCGTTTATTTTTATATTTTAGCGATACCTTAAACGACGCCTAATTAATTTGTCTATCTAAAACCAAAAATCAAGGCATTCAAATATTTTCTTTTCGACTTTTCCTGAGCTTTCAAAATATTTGTAACATTTTTTAACGGTAAAATGGCATTTGGGATAGTGCCAAACGGCATATGAAGTTTTGGTCAAACGGTTATATTTTAGCCGTTTATTTTTAAACTTACAACTCAAAATACCGAAAAAAATTATGAACTTTCAATTTGGAAGCTTAATATCTTCCAGACGTTAAGTTGCAGCTACAAGGTGTCTGAGTCGGATTTATAGCTGCATTTATCAACTTTTTTTAACTGCAAAGTTCAATACATCCAGTTGTAGGAAACTTAAGCTATGTGAAAAATAAAAGCACTACCTATGACAAAAAATACCAAATTTTTTAAAAAATCTTAAAAAAAAACCACTCTATGAAAAACAATCATAATTCTTTAAAAAAATTTAAATATCCAAAACTATCAGAAAAAGTAATTTTTGCCCACAGCGGAAAAAAAAGTTGAATTTTGTCGAGTAGTGTAATTAATGTGTGCTGTGCTCTTGACGCGCTTAATATGCACAACAACGTTTGAGTTAATTTTATTTTATTCTATTACAATGAGCTATTTTTTTAATGTTTAATTAAAAAGAAACTTCCATTCCCATTGGTTTAATATTAAATAGTATACTCCGAATTCGGCTTATAAATGGTGACCCTAACTACGAATGCGAGTAGAATTGTTTTCTAAAAGTTCAGTTCAGCTTATTTTATTAACTTAGCATACATATGTATATGTAAGATATGTTAAGTTATTTGGATGTGGAATAATTACCAATTGAACAACCTTAAGGGAATGTAACACGTAATGCTTTAGGGTTTTTTATGGGTGTATTCTGCGTCACCCATGTATAAAATACCAAAAAAAGTAAAATTTTGCTTATATTAATAAATAGAATAGAATACATTGGTTTTTAGATCAAAGCTAAAAAAATGATATGTAAATTGTTTAATTTAGCTGATTTTTAATATTTTTAGAAAATAAAATCAAGATAAAAGTGTATGTGTTTTTATTGAGTTTTAATTTTTTCTTTGGTGGACTCTTCGTAGAAAAGGTCTATATCAAATTTGGATTTATTGTATTATTTGATCAGATCAACAGTAGAAAAACTTGTTGCGAATGCTTTTAGCTGCTAGTCAGCACAGGAGTCGGGATACAATAGTGGTTTGCTTTAGCTCTTACAATTTCTAAAATCAGGTGGCTCATGAAGACAAACAGACAGATATTGCTATATTAATTAATGTTGATCAAGAATATATATAATTTATGGGGTCGGAAATTCTTCCTTCTGAGTGTTGCACACATTTAATTTTACCACAAATCAAATATAAATATCCCCTATACTCTTTGAGTATCAGGTATAAAAGCGCATAACCATAGAGAATTGCCATATTAGCAGCATGGAACCAGGTGCAAGAATTTGTGTTAGAACATACATAACTAGAAATAGTGGTTCCTCTCTTTCTCTCCATGCTTTTCCTATCTCTCATGAAAAGTGAGAGCGAATATCAGGAAGAGTCTACGTTGGCTGTCCTATCTAAATCACCCTGATCTGATAAATCTGATACTTTTTGGAACAACGATAACAAAAGGCAGAGAGAGGGAGAGGGAGAGGGAGAAGGAAGAAATCATGCAGCAGTCATCTGTTCCGATACTAATTCTGGCGCCTATAAAAAAATATTGCATAATTTACATAAATCATGAGCTCACCTATAAAATCCATATAATTACTTCGTCCCAGGTAAAAAAATAGAGTCACGTGCTTGCCGTTCCCGTACAACAAATTTGTAGCCAGACTCCTCTAATATCACACTGTTACAAGTGTAGAATCATAGAGAAAGACCACACAAGCAGATTGCCGAATCTCAGATCGGATCATTATTATAGCCGCAATGAAGAAAACCATTTAGAAAAGCTACGTGGCTGTGTTCTTCCTTGTCTGCTTTGTTCGCGCACCTAAATCTGAGCACCTAAATCTTAGAGATAAGATTCCAAAATCCTGTGAATCTGAAAATTGTTTAAATATTTTTCTACTAACCGTTCCGCCCCCACAAAGCACGAAAATCTGTGGAATCCACAATAGAGAAAGATAGATAAAGCTAAAAACGCATTATTATCATTATTATAGCCAGAAGGCTACGCAATGCCTTCCACGCGCTTACGCACTCTCTCTATCCCACTCACCCTTCCTCGATCAGGTTTAAAGATTTTATCTAAAACAGATGTAAAAAAAAGCTAAAAACGCATTATTATCATTATTATAGCCAGAAGGCTACGCAATGCCTTCCACGCGCTTACGCACTCTCTCTATCCCACTCACCCTTCCTCGATCAGGTTTAAAGATTTTATCTAAAACAGATGTAAAAAAGTGAAAACAAAAATGAAACCAGATAAAAACGAATATATAAAAAATTGACATTTTGCGTGCCAATAATATTTTTGGGAGATGTTTTCTGTACTTGTTCACTTTCTATTAGAAAAATGCATTACCAATAGATTTTTTGTAAACTAGATTCAGGACTCACACATCTGGTTGCGGTTGCAGGTTTGTTCGATTGGCCTCGTAGCCTCTCTTAGAAACATAATCAGCCATTGGACTATTTAAATTGCTTCAATAAAACCCGCATTCAAGAATAATTAGCGACAAATTTGTCGACAGAGACTAGGATTGAGATCGACGCAGTTGATCCGTTTATGGCTGGCGCTAGGATTTATTTGTACTTCCTTTCGCATTTAAATGGCTAGAGTCTGTCTACCTGAGAGACGCACTTACATTCATGAAACCAATTGCTGCAACTGCAACCATGTTTCTGTTCTCATCATTGTTAAGCGACGCAATTATGTTCCTACACTCTAATTCCCACATCGGTTGTCCTGGTCCGCTACCTGTAATGAAGCGGGCCAATGTATGAGTGAGGTCGCAGAACTACTATTTTTTGTTTCGGTTTGCCATTTAATTGCCACTGCTCGCGCTAAGTGTTCCCAAGAAAAACAGGAGAACAACGTTCAATCAAGCACATGTCGTCCTACCCGGTTGCTAGTCTTGACTCCGGGCGCCTGTGCCCCGAAAGTCTAGAGTGTCAAGAATTACCTTTGTCTGGGTATCGTTGGCTATGCAATTTTTGTATGTTATGTGAAAACCAAGCCTGAACTTCTATAAAAGGTAGCATCTTCAGCATCAGCACATCATTTTAAAGTGCGTCTCGAAGGATACACATCACAGAATCTCAGCATAGAACAATTAACAATGCATTTTGCAAAAATAATTATTTTACTGTTAACAGTACTCGAAAGCAGCTTGGCATTATATATTAAAAGAACAGAAAAAATACCAGAAACTTCTAGAAGAGCTGGAGGCAGCGCAAAGGGTCGGAAAGATGAGTGGGGTGTCTTCCAGAGCAGACTAGGACTATCACAAGAGAAAAGTATGTATGCCTACCACTATAAATTAATTTAAAGTTTTACCAAATTAATTATTAATTATGTATATTTATTTGTTTCTTATAGTCGATCTTCTTAAGTCCCAAAAGGACCAACCAGGAACGAAAGAATTGCTAAACCGGTATATTATGGAAAATTCGAAAATCATGTCCCAAAAAACGAAAAACAGCAACGAGTTTAGGAGTCTTTACCGATCAGTGCTTAAAAAGTTAACAGCGTCAAAAGGTATTCTTAAAACCTCCCTGAATTTTGAGATGGCTGACGACGATAAACCTCTTAAACCAATGAAGAGATCTCGCCGAAAGATTGCAATTAAGATGGTGTCAGACATGCCGTCCGAAAATGTTGACTACTTATTAAAGGTGTTCTATCAGAAACATAAAATTCATTCAGATTATGACGACCGAGATGTTAAAAATGAAGTTGATTATGACAAGCAAGATCGTATCACAACGGATTCTGATAAGGATACTGAATATGACTTTGACAATCTTTACGATGATGAAGGCGATGTAGGGCTTATAGCTAAGTCACGTCAAAGCACGGAGTATGGATCCTTCCAAGATTTAATTATGCAATCGAAAATGATCGAGTGGGAGCGTGAGAATGAGGAAACCAAGCTCCATAGCTCAAGTAATGACCACTTTATTTGAAACATTCCAGTGTCTTCAAAGGTTGTTGTTAATAGAGTGTGGTTAATAGAGTGGGCGGTGCAATAGGAGTTCATATGCTGGCATTGAACTTATGTGAAGATTAAAGTGTAAAAACCATGTCACGAAAGTTCATTCATTTCAATACTGTAGAGGTACCAAAACTTGTATTCTATTGATTTATATAAAACATACAATGTAATGCAATGTACATACATATAAGATTTAATTTACGAACAGTAAAATGTACAATGTCTATATAGAAATATAAAACATACTTAATATTTTTTTGGCTACTCTACTCACCAAAATTCAACTTTTTTTCCGCTGTCGCCCATATGACTTTTTCTGATAGATTTGGAGGTTTAAATTTTTTTGAAAGAGCTATGGTTTTTTTTTTCAAGGTTGAGTTTTTTAAAGAATTTTTTTAAAAATTTGGTATATTTTTTTAGAGGTAGTGTTTCTAATTTTCACATAACTCAATTTCCTATAACTGGTTGTATTGAACTTTGCAGTTCTGAAAAGCTGACACATGCAGCTATAAATCCGATCCAGACACTTTGTAGCTGCAGCTTAACGTCTGGAAGATATTAAGCTTTCAAATTCAAATTTCATAATAATTTTCGGTATTTTACTTTGTTAACTTTGAAAACTCATAAAAAGGCTTACATTTAGTTTTAGATAGACACATGAATTAGGCGTCGTTTAAGGTATCGTTTGTAAGAATCGATGAAAAAATGGCTAAGTTACAAGCGTTTGACCAAACCTTCATATTTTCATATTTTTTTCGATTTTTCCTGAGTTTTCAAAGTCAAAATTTCGGGGGAAAATACCGAACAAAATTATGAAACTTGAATTTGAAAGCTTATGAATAGTCAGAAAAACTTGAGTGGCAAATATCTACTTCAGTGTGGGTGAAATCCATTTCCGATTACTCTGGCTATTGTAGTTTCTTCTATATGTATATACAGACAGTTCGACGCAAGACAGACAGACATGCTGATCGAGAATATGTATATAATTCATGGGGTCGCACAGTGAATCAAACGACCTATCTATGTGCTTATATCGAAAACCGTTATTTTTTGTAATTCATTCGATTAACGATACATCACAAAAAAACTTAAATTGTTAAAATAAAAATAGTTTTCATGCTTATTATGTATTTAATTTTCCGGAAAAAGCACTATAAAACATAACTTAAAATAATTTGTAGGCTTACGGTTTTTAGCATTCTTCCATTTTTCCAGCTTTAGACATTTTCAGATAAACTCTACGGAAGAATGCTAAAAACTGTAAGCCTACAAATTATTTTAACTTATGTTTTACAATACCTTTTCCGGAAAATTAAATCAGTTGGTTATTTGTTTCCCAGAATTCAGAAATTTTAAGTCTGCTTTAGGATCTGGATCCGCCTAGAATCTGATATTAATCAATATTTTTTTTGGAACTCATATTTACTGAGCTCTTTGAAACTACATATGTATGTAGGTGTGATATATGTATGTATGTACTAATAGCAGAACTGTGTGGAATCACGCAAGCTTACCTCTGAAGAAAACTTCAATTTGTTAAGACCTTAACCATAATTCGTTAAAACGAATTTTGGGCCCCAAGTCCATCAGAAAAATTTGTCTTATGCCACGACTTTTTTGGCTATTGAAGAGTGGTTATGAATAAGTCGACTACGTTATCTTTTAAATGGGTTTTATCCGACATACATATATGTATAAAAATATATAAGTTATGTAATATTGGCGGTTAAATTAAAGGTTAAGTACATAGTGTGATATGAATAGCGGGGGGTCTTGTACACAAGCTATAACACCTATGCGCGTAAAAGCAAGTGCTTAAGCGGGGCAGTAGAATTATGATCATATGAATAGAGCAAGTTTTAATATTAATGTATATGACAACTTAAACTAATCGGCTTATTCTCAATCAATATTGTAATCCAAGCAGCAAAAGTACGCAAATGACCGCACCTTATAATGCCATAGTATCTGTCCGATGAGTTGCTTGGACTAAGAGACCACGCTGTGAAAAGGAGACTTTAGATTTCTGTTCCCTTCTTCTTGCTCTAAGATATTACTAAATCGTTTTAACTCGCGATGATTTTGCTGGATTTTGCGACGCATTGATTCGGGCATATGACTGCTGTGTTTATGTGCCCACTGAGAGTTGGCTTGGACAGGTATCGGGGAAATTGTTCACGTCCAAGTACAGAGTAGCACCAGTGAAGAAGCAGTCTGTCTCAGTCTGGAACTATGCGGCGCATATTTACTTTCTCAACAGTACAGCAAAATCAAGGCCACAGGCGACTCACAGCCCATATTGCATTGGCTGAAACAATACTCAGTCACCTTATCAACCTTTGTTGGAAACAGAGTTTCCGATATTCAGGATTTTACTTTGAATGGAAAGTGGCGCTATGTGGAATTGACTTTTGTAGACCCTTTAATTCGAGGAAAGGGACCTACTAAATGGTACATAGCCGTGTTCGTTTGTCTCATCACCAAAGCTGTGCACATCCAAGTAGTCTCGGACTTGTCAACGACGGCGTTCTTAAACGCATTGAAACGGATGGGAGGTCGTCGGAAATTGCCGGCAGACATCTTCTGCGATAATGCCACTAATTTTGTATGGGCATCGAATCAAATGCAGGAACTTAAAAAGTTTTTGCTCTTAAAGCAGTGTCTGCTGATGAAATTTATAAATATTGCGCATCTGATTTTATTAATTTTCATTTTATTCCCCCCAGGGCACCTCATTTCGGAGGCCTCTGGGAAGCGGGAATCAAGAGCGCAAGAGGAATGTTGAATCGTACATTGGCTGATATCCGATTTATCTTTACAGAGCTGAGTACTGTCGTCGTCGAAAGAGAAGTGATCCTCAACTCGTGACCACTATAACGGCTTTCTTCAGACCCAAACGACTATGGCGCTCTCACGGCTGATCATCTCTGGGTTTCTTGGTCTCTTGGTGAATTATTACGATCACTACCTGAGAGATCACTGGAACACATCAAGCTGTCAAATTTGAACCGCTACGACATGATTGAGGAGGTTAAGCTACGTTTTTAGAAACAGTGGTCTACTGATTACGTCAACAGGTTGCGATCGCTGATGAAATGGACAGCACCCTCAACGTACCTCAACGAGGGTTCGTTGGTATTCATCAATGACGACAATCTGCCCCCTCTACGCTGGAAGCTGGGCCGAGTGAAGTCTACAAGTACGAGTGGTGCACCTCTGCACCACAAATGAAACATGTTGCAGGCCAATACACATATTAGCAATTCTTCCGGTAGGTTATAAATAGTCCTTTCAACGGGACCGGGTTGTTCGGTCAAACTTCGCCAAGTTTATTAAGATAGAAATAGTTAAACACCTCTCGCAGTCAAAGCTTACGCTTATCATTGCACGCTCTCACCTTTCTCGCTTATTCTCGGTGCTCATGCACTGCCCAATAAAATAGTCGTCGATTGATACTCAACCGCACCTCATCGTCTTGTCATAATTACTATTATTATTTTCAATTCGGTTTAATTCGTTTGCTTTGGATTTGGCAAATCCCCATAAATAAACAAATAAATATCTACAAAACAAACTCTTCTTGTACAAACAATATTAATATTATTTATATGGTATTATCAAATAAGTGCAGGGTTTAAATAAAAATACTATGTGCTGTGGTAAATAATAAAAATATCATTTGTATAAAATTTGTGAAATTGCGAAATAGTATTGATATTACAAAAATATATCGATGCATTAACTATGTTGGGTTTCCTAGCTATTTTGTACTGCCCACTGCATCTCGACTCTCATGGTACCTCGACTTAAGTTCCCGCACGGCAGCAGCCTATGCATCGCTCTCTCGGATCATTGCCTTCTTCGTCGCTCTATCGGATCATCGTTCGCTTGCTTACATTAGGGCACGGGCAATTCGGCCCGCCTGCCCTTAATTTGTCTCAATCTATCACTTATGTACATATATAGTCGGCATCTATCACTTACAGTCTGCACCTAGCATTCATTCTGTCATGAGCTGATCTTCGTGGCCATCAGACCGTCTTTCATCGTTATTAAATCGCATCGATCCTTCATCCACATTCATATATGTATGTACATACGCAATACGTCGGTCTACATATAGTCTGTTGCATTGATCTTTAATCGGTCTTTACGCACCTCGTCGCATTCGTTGGTCTACATACCTATATACCAATAAATTATAACTACTACAAATTAAACCACTCGAACTTGTATTTAACTGAATCGCAACAGCTAGTGAGAAAGCTCAATAGCTTAACAAACATTATATTTATGTATTGTTTTATGGTTTTTTATGTTCCGACAAAGATTGTCTATATCTATGGCAATTACATTGTTGTGTTTCAAATTTCAGTTTGTGAGCAGTCAAAAAACAAAAACAGAAGAGCAACCCTTACATATGTATATGCGAGGCTGGAGTCGATCATGCTGCGGCCAAATTAATAGTATATTAAAGATAATATGTGCATATAGTATATTCTATACAATGAGGAAAGACATAGGAAGACAAGGAAAGTAAGTCTAAAGAAAACAAATTTAAATGTATTTTTAAATAAACAAAAAATTAATAAACAAATGAGTCCACATCTTTTTCCCGAAGCCCATTATTTTGAAATGTATTAATTTTTCTATATCATGGCTTATAAAATACATGATTTTTCATCATCATCATCGCTTTAAAAATGTATGTACAGCGAGAAGACAACGTTATCGACTATGACCTTGGACCTCTTCATGTTAATGTCAACAGACGGATGTGCATTAGACGCTACCGGGCGGGCCCTGATCTAGATCTCTGTACTGCAGCTTACGTACACGACGTACACGTGTATATCAAAGGCGGGCACACCAAGGCAGTGCAAAACGTGTGAGTGTGTGGATCACTGCTATAGAGATAACCACCGCCACTTGCCTATGTACATAAATTGTATGCGTTTTAATCTCTTACTGGCGCGTAGAATGACTCTCTGAGCAAATTTGAAAATCTATAAAAATATATTACTATATATGTACATACATATATACAATATACATCGTAGAGAAAACGTAAATAAAAGAGACAACTATACTTTTGCGATTTTGATAATTTACAGACACTTTTGTTGTTAGATCTAATCAAATGCGTCTCTTTAAGTTGCTGTTGTAAGACACGAAGGTGTGGCGGCACAACAGAAAACACAAAACAGATAACACAAGCCAAGCGAAGAGACAACAAGTTCTCTGCTTAGTGAGAGAGTGAGTGTGCGTGGTTTTTCTCCGTTCTGTCAGTGACCAGACCGCAAAGTAAAGAAGTGTTGACAGTTGTTCTCAAGCAAAGTAACATCAGTTACATTTATACTTTATGGAGTGAGTGGTTTAATATATTTAATATGAGTACTGGGGTATCTTATAGTAATAATAAAGCTCTTAGTGTGAGTGCCATGTATAGCGTGAAGAACTACAACTTCTCTCCACTAATATTGACAATATTGTAGTAATTGTGGTCGGGGAACCGCTCCAGTTCGATGTAGTCCATTTCAGTATGCAGTAATTTGTCAAGCATATTAATTATTTCCCCAAATAAGGGACGCTCATGCGGATCCTGAGACCAGCAATAGTACATAATATTGTAAAGCTCTCTACGACAGTGTTCGGGCTTTTCCAGGCGATATCCATCCCTTACCTGTGCAAGAAGTAAGAAATTAATTTTATTTTCACTTTAGTATATAAAAAAATATTTTGTTTACAAACCTTTCTCATAACATCGGCAGCAGATATGCCAGGGTAAGGCGTCGAGCCTAGTGTTACAATTTCCCACATTAAAATACCAAAGCTCCATATATCTGATTTGATGGAGAATATATTATCGTAAAGTGATTCGGTAGCCATCCATCTGAAAACATGGATTTATGAAATTATTAAAATACTAAGGGATGGTTTTTCGAGTTCGGATTAACGTGCCGGTTAGTTGTCGTTAGAATAAAGGTCAGCTAAACTTATCGTTAAATAAGTTCAGTTTTCTCGAAAGACTGTTAATGTCCGAAATTAAAAAGAATAACAGAGTATTTTAAAGTCCAGCTGTTTATGCTTTTTATACCCGGTGCTCGAAGTATAAAGGGGTATATTAGATTTATGATGATAGTGGCCGTTTCTAACATCCAAGTGGAAGACCCAATAATGTATATATTATATTATACAATGTATATTTATCTATATATATAAAAGAAAGTCGTGTTAGTTACACCACTTATAACTCAAGAACGGCAGAACAGATTTGGCTGAAAATTGGTAGGGAGGTAGCTTAGAGCCAGGAGACGGACATAGGATACTTTTTATCCCGTTCGACAGCGTTCCCGTGTGACAAATCACGATATTGAGATGAATGAGGAGATACATAATCGTGCTTTACTCTTGATCGAAGATATGTGTTACCTCATGTGCGGTAATTTATTAATCAGGTTAGGAATGCCAGCGCCAAATCGTAAAATGATTGACGCATTTAATCGAGAATTGGCACGGGAACGTGAATATGATCACCAGGAATTAGATTTAGTAGTTCAAAGGAATGTACCCCTGTTGAATTACCAACAAAAGGAAGTTTATGATACTTTAATGAAGGCAATCGCTGATGAAAATGGTGGTTTATATTTCCTAGATGCCCCTGGTGGAACTGGCAAGACATTCCTTATGTCATTAGTTTTAGCAACTGTTCGGGCGAGAACAGCGGTTGCAGTTGCTTCTTCTGGAATAGCAGCCACATTGTTAGAAGGATGCCGTACAGCTCATTCAGCATTTAAATTACCGTTAAATCTTCAAACTATTGAAAAGTTTTAGCGGCATCAAAAATCATCATCTGGGACGAATGCACAATGGCGCATAAACGTGCATTAGAAGCACTTAACCGAACATTAAAAGATTTACGCAATGACTCGAGATGTTTTGGAGGCGCAATGATTTTACTGTCTGGCGATTTCCGCCAAATACTGCCAGTAATTCCAAGATCTACGGCTGCCGATGAAATAAACGCTTGCCTCAAATCGTCAAATCTATGGCGCTATGTGAAGAAACTGCAGCTGACAACAAACATGAGAGTTACATTGCTTAATGATACATCTGCTGAAGATTTCTCGGAGCAATTGCTGACTATCGGTAATGGTCAAGTACCTGTCGATGAATCGAGCGGATTAATATCATTTCCAAATAATTTCTGTAATTTTGTCTCATCAAAAGACGAACTTATCAAATACATTTCCAAATATTATTTCTAACTACAAAAATAGTGAATGGTTGAGTGAGCGAGCAATTTTAGCGGCTAAGAATAAAGATGTAGATGACCTGAACTACATAATTCAAAAAAAGATCATTGGAACAATGCATTCATTCAAATCTATTGACTGCGTTGCAAATGAAGATGAAGCCACCAACTATCCAATTGGATTTTTAAACTCTTTGGACGTGCCTGGCTTACCACCGCACAATTTACGCCTAAAGGTTGGCTCCGTAGTAATCATGCTTCGAAACATAAACCAACTAAAACTGTGCAACGGTACGCGTTTGGTGGTTAGTAAATTGATGAACAATGTAATTTACGCTACGATAATGATAGGAAAATTCAAAGGTGAGGAAGTTCTCATTCCGAGGATCCCGATGATCCCAACCGATATGCCGTTTGAATTTAAAAGACTTCAATTTCCGATACGTCTTGCATTTGCCATGACCATCAACAAATCACAAGGACAATCCTTAAAAGCTTGTGGTTTAAATATAGAACATCCATGTTTTTCCCATGGTCAATTATACGTGGCATGTTCACGGGTCGGAAGACCATCTGCGTTGTTGGTTTTTGCGCCTGATAATAAAACAAAAAATGTCGTGTATCACAAGGTATTTAAGTGAAGAGCAACCTATGTACTAAAATCTTATATATAAAAATGAATCGCAAAATGTGTTGGTAAGCGCATAACTCAACAACGCCTCGACCAATTTGGCCAAATCTTTTTTTTTTTTAAATGTTCGTTGAAGTTCAAGGATGGTTTTTACGGCGAGAAATTAGAATTATTGCTGGAAAAACCCTAAAAATAGCCCTTTTCTTTTTCCCATACAAATGATTTGTAACTAAAACGTAGTCAATGCTTCATTGTAAATTTCTTCACTGATTTGTATATTTGGATTTCCTATTCTATTCCGTATTTGATACAAAATATCATCAAAAAAGTCAGTTCAATGAACTATTATTCATACCGCCTAATGATTCGGGAAAATGAAGAAAATCACATATTGAAATGTTGGCGATTATATCACAAATATGTTGTAGACATGTATGTTAAAATTGAAACGGAGAGATTAACATTCATCAGGTTGAATCAAACCAAACTCCGATCTGAAGAGTATATTCACCTTCGAGATGCGATTAATACTGATGGAAATGCACAGAATGTCGGTCGGATGACTATTCTTCCAGCAACATACATCGGAAGCCCTCGGCATATGCACGAATATGCTCAAGATGCCATGTCGTATGTTCGTCATTATGGTACAGCAGATTTGTTTATCACATTTACATGCAATCCGCAATGGATAGAAATCAAGCAGGAGTTATTCCCTGGGCAATCACTCATTGATCGTCATGATATTACAGCCAGAGTCTTTAGACAAAAGTTGAAATCTTTAATGGATTTCATCGTAAAACATAATGTGGCAATCATACCAACAGTTAAGAACTGTTGATGGTGAATTGTGTGGATCCTACAGAGAAGCCTGTCAACGTTTACAATTGCTTGAAAATGACGCTCATTGGGATAAAACTCTCAATGATGCTGTAATATCATCACACGCTCATCAAATACGAACATTGTTTTCTATAATCATATCTACATGCTTCCCATCAAACCCAATTGATTTGTGGATCAAGTACAAAGATTATATGTGTGATGATATTTTGTATCAAACACGGAATAGAATGGGAAATCCAAATATACAAATCAGTATGCAATGTTTTTTCCTTATTTCTTGTCCGTGCAACAAGAATGTGTGCCACAGCGAAACGTGGCGGGGTAAAGCTAGTACAGAAATAATAATGAATGATTAATGTAGTTATTTAATTTTTGTTTGTATTTTTTCTATTAAAAAAAAACACAATCTGCTTATTTATTGCCATTAAGGCGGAACAAAGTTCGCCGGGTCAGCTAGTATGTATATATATATTCTTGATCGACATCAATAGCCGAGTCGTTATAGCCATGTCTGTCTTTCCGTTCGACCGTCCGCCTTCATTAGTGGCTAGATCTCATAGACTTAAGGGCCAGATCAACCAAACTTCCTATCCAATCTCCTGTGATATCAATACAAGTGCACTTCAAAATTTAGACCCCCATCCGTTCCCCCAAATAACGAAAATCTGTGGAATGCAGACAAATGTAAAAAACATATGCGAACAAAAATGGAAACAGATAACTTTTAATACATATATAAAAATCTCCCTTTAGGAGAATTATGTTTTGTAAATATTCTCTCTTTTGGCTATTATTCTCCCCTTTTGCGAACATATAATAAATTAAATAAATCGTAATTCGGGATTTGAAATTCGGAAACTAAATTCTTGGTTCATCAATTTAATAGCTCGAAAGACTTCTTAAATCAGCTAGTATATTTTTCTTTATATTTTTTTAAAGCCGAAAAATTCAGCAGTTGGCCGCCGGTTCGAATAAACACGGGCCTTATGTGCCGTTTACACTGAGGCTGCGTCTTGATTCTCTGCGTCTTCCCAGAAACGCAGTTTTTCTTTACATCGGATTAGCATAGGGCCCTAGTGATGGCAAACAGTTGTTTAAACTAATTTTAATATTAAAAAAGGAATTTCAATAATATAGTTGATTTCAAATTATTTGCTGCAAATCCCATGTCTTTGAATCCTTTCACTGTTTTCGTGATCTCCTCAGGGTAAGAAAGTCTACTGGCAGATACTTGTCAGCGAGTTGAGCAACCACCTCGCGACAAAACTGCAGTAATATGGCAGGCAAAAGCCCTTGACACAACAAATAGACTCCGGTACGATATTTCGCAGGCGATCCTAGGCAATAAAGGGCTATGGCTATTCTCTTCTCCAGAGGGATTGTCAGTCAAAGAGGAGTGTCTTTCTTTTTGAGATTGGGCAACAGTCCAACGAGAATGTTGAAGTACTCCTTTCCATGCAAAATTGTTCCTTAAAAAAGGCATCGGAGTTCTACACAACATCTATCTCCCAAAATGAACCATATCTTGAAAAGAGAGAACATTATCTGCTCTTTACCTACAAGAGTCCAAACACAAGGAGGACTTTGCAGTTGCAAGACTTTTCTGAGGATAACTCAGTCGCTTCCATACACTTCATAAGAGTCTCCTCACATTGCGCCACTGCAGTTAAAACTCTATTTCCGACATATTTCGTTGATTTTTGAAAATTATTTACTTGGTTTACAAAATGTGTCTTCCTCTTCCAAGATGCATAGACGCTGTAGTGTAAACGACAGTTCTGCTTCTCTGCGTCTTTTCCGATATCGATAGGTAACACACCAAGTGCAAAAAGGCTGAATAAACAAATTTATATATTTAAGCCTAGTACTTAGTTCCGAAAAAAGTATACGCGAGCAGAATCAGGGTTGATATTCGTATGAATACGATACAAAAAATATGCCAGCAGAACACGTCTGTTAGCGGCCGTATGCAGGTAGTACTCAGTTCCAAAAAGTAAAATAAAATGTAACACTATAAAAGTTTTCATAGAATTTGGTGGTATTTTGATAGGTGTGGTACTATTCTCAATAAAACGCTTAAATCAAGAGCAACAAACAGAAACAAAACAAGCAAAAAGGAAAATTTTACGACGACTATATAGTCAATAATAATGGAAGTCGTTTAGGTAGAATATGTATGAAGTTTATGTAATAATATGTGTATATTGCGAATATTGAGATTCTTTATCCCCATTGTCAGCCATTGTTGCAGCGCCACAAAGCAAAACGAAATACATTCATTCTGCTTGCTTTCACATATAATATTCATTTTTTACTGATATTATATTAAACTGATATTATTATTTCTATAGCCAAGTACTCAAATCAGGAAAATTTTTCATCGACCAAATCATCGATGATATTCGTATGGAAACGATAAAAATGCATGCCTGTATTTCGTTCGATGAAAAATGTTTTGCAAACGAGTACTGAGATCAGGAAAATAAGTGGCCGATTAATACTGAAATGACACTAATATATACTAGAAAAGCAAATCAATGAATTGCTGTGCACGGGCGGAACATAGAATTATTCTATTATACATGAGCCTGGAAAACAATCGTCCAGAAATTTTCCGCAGACAGTTTTGAGTCGATTTGATGCCTTTATGTACTGTTTGCTTAGTGGTACTAAGCTTTAGATATTCAACATGACTCAGTTCCCTATGGCTTGCTGATGTTGACCTGGTAAAGGCGACCTACTAGTGCAATTCTTTTCCTTTTAAAGTTTAGATACATAAAAGCGGATAATCAAAAAGAAAAAAATTTAGGCCAAAAACGGAAATTCGACCTTTCACGCTCACAAATGGTGTTTCTTATTAATTTCTGATGCAGCATCGAATTATCGCCAGGACTAAACAGATTAAAACTTTACCTAATTGGTAGCTTTCCCTCGCTTTTTCTTTCGTAAATCTTTGATGTTATTATATCTCGCGCAAATCCGAAATCAGCCACTTTGCATGTGTGATCTTCTGAGATGAGAATATTCCGTGCGGCTAGATCTCGATGAATAATCTATAATAAAATGCAAAGTTCATAGTTTTTATATTTTTGCGGAGTGTTAAATTTTCTAAACTGCAATATGCGGCAACATCTACACATATACAGTATCTTTAATTCTTTCGATATTAATGGGTTTTAGAAGATGATGTTTCTATACTTACACCGCGGGATGTCAAATAATCCATTCCCTTCGCAATTTGATACATAAAAGAAGTTAAGTCACATGAAGTTAAAATATTTGACTTTCCATGTGTATTCCCATAGTGTCTGAAAAAAAATATAATTTATACGTTTATAAAAATATAGTCAGTAAAAAGCAAAGAAGTATATACAATGTATATTATTGTACATAGGTATATACATATGTATACACAACCAAGACAGTATAAAAAAAGAGATTAAGAAAAATACTTAAGCTCACCTCTAAAAAGACTATAAGCATTTTTTATCTGGTATTTTAAAACACTACAATTTTTTATAAAAAAATCAAAATAAAAAAAATATCGGTATTTAGAGCCCACGCCTATCAGATGAAGTAAACTTTAGTCCAGGGTTTATTATGTGATGTACATATGTATATAGTGTTAATAAAATATAATGCTTATAAATATAAAATATATATTGTAATTATTTTCGGGGTAGTATTCTGAGTTTGATTGGTACATATTTTTGTGTTAAGCATTATGTTTTCCTTACCTTTCGGCCCTTGAGTTGCGTAAATATGATTGTAATTTCCCTCGATTAACGTACTCAATTATTACAAATGTCGGATTTTTATCTGTGCAGCAGCCTAAGAGCCGAACTACGTTGACATGGGGCTCCAGGGACTTCATTACCTTAGAATCATACGGAAAAAGATATGTTTATGAATGAGCGAAGCAAACGATTAATTGCATGTACATAAGCAGGAAGCAGCAGAAGCGGCTCCTTTTGGTCCTACAGGCCTGATAGACAACATGGGCGAAGCACTAGAGTGATGCATTTGCAGGAAGCTCCAACAAGCAGTCGTAGGTGACTTATTCTTCTATTCCTTAATCCTGCTATTCTTTCGAAAGATTGCTTTAAATATAATCTATAGTTTATTGTGATTTATGGTATTATAGATTAGACTACTCAACAAAATTCGACCCAGACACTTTCAAAAATGTTCGGTATTTTTTCCCGAAATTTTGACTTTGAAAACTCAGGAAAAGTCGAAAAAAAAATATGAAAATATGAAGGTTTGGTCAAACGGCTATAACTTAGCAGTTTATTCATCAATTCTTACAAACGATGCCTAAAAAAAACTATCTAAAAAACACCGAAAAACCGAAAAAATGGCTTTTCAGAATTGCAAAGTAAACTAAAGAAACTTAAGTTGTGCACAAAATAGAATCACTAACTCAGAAGAAAAATACCAAATTTTTAAAAAAAAATTTATAAAAAAACGTAACCATTAAAGAAAACATAATTCTTCAAAAAAAATGTAAATCTCTAAATTTATCAGAAAAAGTCATTTAGGGCGAGAGCGGAACTATCGTGATGACTAGTTTTATTGTACGATATTGGTTCGAGTTAGGTATACGACGAATTGTATATGACGAGCCTGTTTATTTAGCTCGATTAAAGACGGGGTAAAAATGAAGAAGCGAGGGGTCGGTTCAAGACAGTGTTGGTTAAAGATAATCCGATATTCAATAGGAGCTGTGCAATAAGTGATTGCTAGATCCAGACTCTTGACGGGTAGGCGGGCCGAATTGCCCGTGTCTCACTGCAGATCGAGGGAGCAAGGGACACTTCCTTCACTGCTGAACCAGTGGTTATATATTTTATTTTAAAAGTTCACTACAGGTGTAGCAATTAAACTTTTTTATGATTTGTGCAACACAAAATCTGTAAGCGCAATGCGTTTTCACTACATGCACTTATACTATCCATAGTCAGGGATATATTGGGGTTATAGTTAATGAAGTTTTCTAAGGCAAACTCTTTGCAGTTTATTTATTCGCCAGCAGATAAACCTTAACTCGCTAAACTGACTTACATCTATTTAACAGTCCATCATTCTCCAAAATTTTACATTTCGCGCTTTGCTTTACCAATTGCATTTATAATCATGTGGTCATCATTAGGCTCACAAATCCTGGTTGTACTTTTGGAGGTTCATCACCCTTTCGACCACATTTTTAATATTATTGCATTAAATTCGAAGAGCATTTGGTTATTGCTGATAACACTACTCGACGAAATTCAACTTTTTTTCGCTTAAGGTATCGCTTATAAGAATAAAAATAAACGGCTAAGTTATAACAGTTTGACCAAATTTTCATATGCCAAATTTCGCCGATAAATTCCGTTAGCCGACGCATAACTGTATTTTTTTCCTTCGAAAATACCAAAAATCTGTGTTTGCAACAGTTTTTAACGGTAAAATGCCATTTGGGATAGTGCCAAACGGCATATGTATGAAGTTTTGGTCAAATGGTTGTAACTTAGCCGTTTATTTGTATATTCTTATAAGCGATACATTAAACTACGCCTAATTAATGTGTCTATCTAAAACCTAAAATAAAGGCATTCAAATACTTTTTTTTCGACTTTTCCTGAGCTTTCAAAGTCAAAATTTCGGGGAAAAATACCGAAATGAAATTTCAATTCGGAAGCTTAATATCTTCCAGACGTTAAGTTGCAGCTACAAAGTGTCTGAGTCGAATTTATATTCGATTCGTCAGTTTTTATACCCGGTACTCGAAGAGTATAGGGGTATATTAGATTTGTGGGGATAACGGTTGTGTGTAACGCATAGAAGGAAGCGTTTCCGACCCCATAAAGTATATATATTCTTGATCAGCATTAATAGCCGAGTCGATATAGCCATGTCTGTCTGTCCGTCCGTCCGTCCGTCTGTCCGTCTGTCCGTCTGTCCGTCTTCATTTGCGCCTATATCTCAGAGACTATTAAAGCTAGAGCAACCAAGTTTTGTATCCAGTCTGCTGTGTGATCACACTACTGCAAATGTAATTCAAAATTTCGCCCGCCCCCTTCCGCCCACACAAAGGACGAAAGTCTGTGGCGTACACAATGTTGAAGATACGAGAAAACTAAAAACGCAGAGTCATAGAGAATCAGAGTGTTGAATCTGGATCAGATCGGATCATTATTATAGCTACAATGAAGAAAACCATTTTGAAAGTCATCATTCCCTCTCGCTCTCTCTCACACGCGACCCCATCTGCTTTGCTTATTCGTATAAATGAGCGCCTAGTTCTCAGAGACTATAAGGGCTAGAGCTACCAAACTTTCTATCCAAACTCCTGTGATATCAAACCAGCACAAGTGTATTTCAAAAATTTGCCACGCCCCTTTCCGCCCCCACAAAAGACGAAAATCTGTGGAATCCACAATTTTTAAGATAAATGAAAACCAAAAACGCAGAATCATGAAAAATTACCATATCTACCAGATTACCGAATCTGGATCAGATCGGATCAATATTATGGCCAGAAGAAACAAATTAAATTTCAGTGGCTACGCAACGCCTTGCAAGCGCTGACTCATGCCCTCTCTCTCTGTCGTAAACACTTGTACGTCTCAAATATGTGTCATGTAGAAATGTAGGCGCAGATATACAAAGCATATGTAAACAAAAATGGAAACATGTATAAAAATTCCAAAAAATTCATTTTTTTAATTTAAATATTATTTTCGTCCCTTTTGAGAACATATAATAAATTTCATAAATCGTAGGCTCATATATGTATTTATGTATATACTGACTGAGTACCGGGTATAAGGTAAGGGCAAAGGCCGCGGCTCACAACGTTCCCTCTCGTTTTTTAACTGCAAAGTTCAATACAACCAGTTGTGTAATTCTTTAAAAAATTTTAAATTTCAAAATCTATCAGAAAAAGTAATTTTTGGCCACAGCGGAAAAAAAAGTTGAATTTGGTCAAGATCTTTGTAAATATAAGTCAAATAAAATTTGAATATATTTGCCAGTGAAGGCGTCAGCGTTTCAGAGCAAGATCATCTATAAACAAAGTTGGGTGGTCACATTAGGCCACTCTCGATTAAAAAAGGAAGAAGAAGATCAAAAGCGAGGGAGAGGACGACCCACGCTGCCCTTAAAAACGACACTCAGATTCCAACCTCGCAACAATTCGCACAGAAAATTCGTCTGACCCCGACTTTAATATCACAGACCAACACAAGAAAACTTTTCTCGCCTGCAATCTCGGAGTTGCTTTCGCGACCACGCACTGCCACTTCCCTATTTTCTTCCAAATCGAAATAGGCAAACACTTTTTATAAATTCATGAAAGCATATACATATATGGCATGTTTGTGTCATTCAATTTGAAATTTTGTATGCAAAATTTGTTAGACGAAACTGTAAGAAATTCCTTCACAAGGAATGGTTTAGAAGCCATATTTATGTAAAGTACGCTCCATTAAATTCTTAGGTCTACTGGAGTGCGATATGATAAAGGGCAAAACATTGGAGGCAACAGTATTTACAACAACCCTAACTCTGCAATGGTCACATTCGAACTAACGCCGAAAGTGTCAATGCGCATGTTGGAATTTTGTACAGAGATAAAGCAATAGCGGTTGTCTGCAGGAGAAGAGGATGCTGTGGTCCCGACCAGAATCATCAGCATTTACAGAAATCAGCTCAGTTCAAGAAGTGTTGATAGGTTTATATGAAAAATATATTATTTTATTTTGATATTTATCAGACTTTGATATTAAATCACCAAACTCTTTCTTTGTGCTGTAAAATTCATAACAGGCTACACCCTAACCAATTTCGAATTTACCGCTCTCAATAACTCAATAACATGGCACTTAACATAACAAGGGCTCCTCACATATAGAGACCAGGGGCCCCAGTTGCCTTGATGGCCTTGCCATCCATTTAACTCACGCCGCGAACAATGCGTGTCGAATTTGTTTCTAAATTCAGGAAATTAGTTAATATCCCAACAAAACACCCGTACATAACCGTAAATCAACCGTGTCTGCAGTGCTGTGAAATGGTTTTCATTTGGTGCAATGCAGTAGCGTCTGGGTTCGGTTTCGGAACATTCAGTCGTTTCTTGGCAGAAATGTTCACAAAGTAAGAGAAATAATCTGCAGGAGTGTAAAACTGGCACGTCATATTTTATGAATCCTTTGCACTGACTTTTATGGAAAAAGCATAAAACATATGTTACCTCTGCGGTTGCATGAATTTCTGTAAGTATGTCTTTAAATCAGTAAATGTAAAGCAGTAAACATATATGTACATTTGTAACTTCCCCATACAAAATGTAAACAAACGAAATCTGCTGTGCACAGCCTGGGTTGCTTCTTTTACCACCCAAGTAAACGGGAAAAATGGCAAACAAATATATCGATAAATAATAATACCAAGAGAGAGTCGCCATATCCTGTAGGCATTTAAATACCTAATCGGAGGAAATGGTTGAAATGTTGAGCAATGATAAATAGCTGATTGCTCTGGTGAAGGAAATAACCCTATTGCATTTTTTTCCCCCATTAGAAACATCGACATTTCCGCTGTGGCCCAACCCGATGGTTTCTTTTCAAGGTGTAGTTTTTTTTTAAGTTCTTTTTTAAAGGAGTGCTCTTTCTATCACATAACTTAATTATCTTACTTCTTCTTCTTCTTCTACTTATCTTATCTTCTATTGAACTTTACAATCCTAAAAGCTAATAGATGCAGCGTACCGTCTGGAAAATATTAAGCTTTCAAATTTAAATTTGATTATTTTTTACATTCGGCAAACGAAGGTTTGGTCAAACGACTGCATTTTAGCCGTTTATTCATCTAATTTTTACAAACGATAAAGGATTTTTTAAAGGAGTGCTCTTTCCATCACATAACTTAATTATCTTACTTCTTCTTCTTCTTCTACTTATCTTATCTTCTATTGAACTTTACAATCCTAAAAGCTAATAGATGCAGCGTACCGTCTGGAAAATATTAAGCTTTCAAATTTAAATTTGATTATTTTTTACATTCGGCAAACGAAGGTTTGGTCAAACGACTGCATTTTAGCCGTTTATTCATCTAATTTTACAAACGATACCTAACGACGTCTAATTAATGTACCTATAAAAAACCAAGAAATAGTTTTATTTCGACTTTCCTGTTCTACATTTTCTCGTGCTAACTAGCCTAACTTTTGAAATAAAACGTAAAAATTCAAAATTTCTACCCCAAAGTGCAGCCTGGTCTGGTGGGTTTTATTTAATTGTGAATGTGTTCTTCATTTACCGGGTAAACAAATATTGTTTTATTTCTGTTTTGCAAATAGCATACGGGTGAGAATTTAAGACTAGTCTATAGCGAAAAAAAATTCTCGTATCTTCAAAATGGTGTATGCCTCAGATATTCGTCCTTTGTTAGGTCGGAAGGGGACAGGGAGAAATTTTGAAATACAATTTTAGTAGTGTGATATCTCAGGAGTCTGGATACAAAATTTGGTTGCTGTAGCTTTTATAGTCTAGTCTGAGATATAGGCGCTAATGAAGACAGGCAGACAGACGGACGGACGGACGGACGAACGGACAAACAGACATGGCTATAGCGACTCGGCTATTGATGCTGATCAAGAATATATATGTATACTTTATGGGTAGAGAAATGCTTCCTTCTGGGTGTTACACACATCCGCTATCACCACAAATCGAATATACCCCTATACTCTTCGAGTACCGGGTACAATACAAATATTGCGTACTGCGTTATAGAGAAATTCAGCCTTATATTGATATTCTAGATATACCGGCTTTTCTGATCAGTTTTTTACATTAACATTTTCTTTAAATTTACAACATTTTAAAGCTAACAAAGTTAAGAAAAAGTTTCGCGCCTATTTAACTCAAGCTTGTAGCAGATCAAACATCTGACTTTGAAGGGGTGAAAAACTTTCAAGGATATAGCAAAATGAGAAATATACCTCAAAAGCCTATTTACACTACGGTTGAGTTTCGGGAAAAAGTCGAGTTTCCTTACATGGGATTAGCATGGAGGGAAGAAGTTCAGTTATGGTTGCGTTTAAGTTTCGTTTTAATGTGATTTTCCATTATTTTAACCCTGTTCTGCCTATCATGTGAACTTTCACCACTTGTCACAACAAACACTAGCAGATCAAAATTTGAGCTGAATTTTTGCGCGTAAATATTATGGCTGGAGGAAAGCGGGAAAATATACATACATGCAATGCTTAAAAAATGTCTTTAAACCAATTTATTCATTTATCAATGGTTTTAAAAATGTGTTTGATTTCTAAATTTTCCGAAACAAACACATGTGCCAGCAGCCGAACTCTTTAAGGCTTTAAGTTTTCCTAGCTATGGGCTATAAATCTCATACTGTATTCGTACTTACCTCTAACTCGGACAATAGATCTTTTCGATCAACTTCTGTGGCGCTCTCCTTCAAGGTTTTTACAGCAACCGTCGTAATGCCTTCAACACCTAAAAATAATATATTTACGAATGACAAAACATGACCAAAAAGATATTAAAAAATACCGAAAAATTAACTTTAGCTTATTTTAACAATTTCAATTTCAATATGTGAATTGGTTAAATTAGTCAACTTTCAATCAATTAAGAAAATAATATCAGGACAAAATTATATGAAAATGGTATAATAAGACTACTTACCATTTATGTCAGTGGCTTCACAGCGCCAAACTTGCCCAAAAGCGCCTTCGCCCAGTATGTTAAAGAACTTCAATCGGTACCGTGGGAATTCCCATCGATCACTGTTGGAATCGACGAACAAACCATTTTCCGTCGACGCTGAAATGCCTGGCATTAAGTTGTCTACCACGTCAGCTATGCCACAAGGAGGACCGACAACAGAAGTATCTCCAATATTTGTCACACTAGTGGATAATTGCGACGTCGCCTATAATAGACCCGATTAATAATTGTCCCAATAAGCACGTGTATGTAATATTGCGAAAAATTTTGGCATTGACGATATTTTGAACGTTTTCAATTAGTAAGGCTAGGCCTAGGCTCAATTAGTAAGGATATGAATACGTTTTTTTCAGTTTCGAACCATTCAACCTAGATTCCACTTAAGTATTATTTTGTATCGTCAAAATAAAAACCATATAATAATTATTTTTAGTTTATATTTGTGTTGTCCAAAAAAAATTATTATTAATATTTAATATAATTAAACTAGTCAACAAAATTGAACTTTTTTCGCGCTGTGAACCAAATCGACTTTTTCCGATAGTTTTGGGGATTGGCATTTTTTAAGGTAATGCTTTTTTCAAGGTTTGAATCTTTTTACGGGTTTTTTAACAGCTTTTAGAGCTTTAATAGCATTTGGGATGCTACTGAACGGAATTTCACAGCAACTCGGAATACGAAAACAATATTTCTTTAAAATGTCGTGTTGTAATGTCGTAAATTTCATCGACTTACAACAGCCACATAGAAGAACTATGCTTTTTACGGCAACAAAAATACAATCATTAATTACACTGTGATAGTTTAAAAAAAAAAAAAAAAAGACCAAACTCGACGGTTTCCCCCTATTTCGGGTCCTACAAATCAAACTGCATCATTCCTTTTTTGAGTTACAATCATTGTTTCATAGAACATTTTTTGTTGAAGTTTTTCATCAAAGTGGCCCATTGTAAGAGAAAGGCACATATTTCTTCGGTCTCTCACTTTTGTAATGTTAACTTTTTTGGTAAACTTTCTTTGGCAAAACTTCTCAGAATAAGTCCGTCTTAAAGTTCTTAGAAGATTGTAAACCACAAAATCAATGTTTTGGGTGTCCCTTTAGCCAATATGTCGAAAAAATATAACCAATTTTTTAAAATGTTTTTTCCCTCACGTTTAGTCATCTTTTAATAGTAAGAAACTTAATCAAAGACAACGTTTTGAGCAAACTAACCATTAATAAAAAAACTTAACAAATTTTCCATTTTTGAAAAAAGCTACTCTAACTATGTTTGTGTGCTGTTTTATTTTTTTTTGTATATTTTAAGTATTATTAATAAGTATCATAAATTTGTCCACAATATTTAAATTAAATTTAATAAGACTCATCCGGTTCCAATCGCCATAAGCTTCAACACAAAGGAAACATACGAAGCAATGAAATTAATTTTGGACAGAGTTCAGTATCAGCAGCATCAATTGAAGATATGTGCGGATTTAAAAGTTGTCTCCTTGCTTACTGGTTGGTAGACAGGATACACACAAAAATATGTGCTTCATTTGTCATTGAGACACAAGGTACCGCGGAAAGCAATACAGAATGCGTGATTGGAAGCTTCGCACAGAAGTTCATTTAAACGTGGCAAATGTTATCCATATTCCGCTGATACCAGCTAAAAACATTTTGCTACCACAACTGCACATAAAATTGGAAATTGTCAAAAGTTTCATAAAAGCAATAAATCGAGACGGCTTTTAAATGTTTGACAGAAATATTTCCAAGACTAAATGTTGCGATAATAAAAGAAGGTATTTTAAGTCTTTTTTTCAGCGTACAAATAGAACTAAATCAACATATCATTATTTTCAGGTGTTCTCAATGGCCCGGATATAAATAAACTTATGAAAAACGCAAAATTCGGAGAACATTTAAGGCCAAATGAAAAAATTGCCTGGAACTCCATTATGACCGTTATAAACCTTTGCTTAGGAGTGCACCGGTCTGAAGCTTGGAAAAAATATGTGGATGACATGTTAGACTCTTTTGAAGAAATAGGTGTGAATATGTCCTTAAAAAATCATTTCCTTCACCATCACAAGGACCATTTTGAGCAGCAAGTTTCGACTGAATCCGATGAGCATGGAGAAAGATTTCACCCAGTCGCCGCTCCCCTTGAGCATTGGTACAGCGGCAAAAAGCTTGACTAGTTGCTTGCTGATTTTTGTTGGTCATTGGTAGATGAGTCTTATTAAATTTAATTTAAATATTGTGTACAAATTATACCTGTTATACTTATACTTATTAATAACACTTGAAAGATACAAAAAAAAAGTAATTCAGCACACAAACATAGTTAGAGTAGATTTTTTAAATATTCAAATTTTGTACAGTTTTTTTTCTAATGGTTAGTTTGCTCAAAACGTTGTCTTTGCTTAAGTTTCTTACTATTAAAAGATGTCACTTAATGTATAAGTATCAAAGGGTAAATTAAAATATTGACGAAACGTGAGGGAAAAAACATTTCAGTTTTTTTCGACATATTGGCTATAAGGGCATCCAAAACACTGAGTTTGGGGTTTACAGTCTTCTAAGAACTTAAAGACGGACTTATTCTGAGAAGCTTAACCAAAGAAAGTTTACCAAAAAGTCAACATTACAAAAGTTAGAGACCGAAGAAAAATTTCTCTTACAATGGGCCACTTTGATGAAAAACTTAAAAAAAAAATGTTGTATGAAACCATGATTGTAACTCAAAAAAGTAATGATGCAGTTCGATTCGTAGGACCCGAAATAGAGGGAAACCGTCGAGTTTGGTCTTGTCTTTTTTTTTAACTATCACAGTGTTATTCCATCCGGTCCCTGGGAAATAGTAAAGAAAAACATGACTAAAAAATACAAGAAAAAAACCGAAAATTAACGGTGCCTATTTGACTTTTGCCTCGGTTGCCTCTTCCTTGGAAATGCCCATATAGTTTGAATTATCGAAAATTTCTTTTTGGACAAGTTTAGAATCATTTATCAAATATAAGAAGGGTGTTTGATAATACAATTATTATTAATGGTACAAAATTGGTTATCTATTCTCAGCTCCCTAAGAATCGATTTGATATGGAATAGGTAAAAGGTGGTCTTCAAAGGCATTACTTAGAGCAGTTCTATTAATAAGTCTACTTATTTATCTAAAAATAAAAAAAAATTAGAAAAAAAACACGTTATACGATCGATGAATTATAAAAGGAATTGGTTAGTACAACAAAACTTAAATTTCAAATCGGTACTCACAACTGTCGTAATCGGTTGGTCCAGCTCCCAAGCAACATACCGATTGGCAAACGCGACTGGCCCTTGCCACTGTTGCATTACCATTGAATTGCGGCCATCATCAGTAAGCGTGTTTATTGGTTGACTCTGATTAGATTTCTTCGCCAGCTCCTCCTTTTCTTTTGATTTCTTAAGAGTTTTACCAATAGCACAAAGACGATGACGGCAAATGTATCCAAGGAAGACAGAAATTGTCGCGATAAAACCGCAAATAGTGACAACAAAAGGAATCGTGGTTGATTTTATTGAAAAAATAGTTATGGTATTCCCACTCCCATCGTGCATCGTCTTTGTCAAGGACTCTTCTGGCCTTGAGGAAATATTAACGGCTATGGGAGTGAGTTTAGTACGACTTTTCTCCGTCGATGAGCTTAATATCGTTGGAGCCGTTGGTCCGCTTTGGTCCTCAGAGCTAGCTTCTGTTCTATCATTCGAGCTTGGAAAACGTGGGTAATAGTTACCGAAAGGCAGATCCTTAAAGATACCACCGTTACTTCCATGAGGTCCAGGCGTGAAATTAAGAGTTGGTCGACTATTTGGCAGTCCGTTTCTGATAGATTGTACGCCGGGTAGTTGATCAAATGATGGTAGAAACTGCGAAATGTTGTGTACCACATTTGAGATAGATGTCTGAGGTCGATAGCCATACATATTCTCCCGCTGACCCAATATGTTGATGAATACTTCATTTTTAGCTGTGTAGCGTCCATCGGAGACAGTTATATATATGAGAAAGTTCTGGCCGGCCTTCAATAAGAAAAATATATCCCAAATTAATTTATTGAAATTTGTACAATTTCTCCATTCTATATAAGTATAAATATTGTTTTGCCTATCATCAGACACTTATATAATTCGCAAGCTGTACATGCTTGGAGGATTAAAAGACTCCCGAACTTGCCAGTCAGCAGGATAAGATAATGCCAAGAGCGTATTAGGTTTAAATTAGATCAATAAAACTGCCATTAACGTTGTAAGTTGTTATATAGAATAAAATGTATGTGTACGAGTAATTTCAGAAAATAAATGGTCATAGCTCTTACTTTAGTAAGTCTTCAAGTTAAAGGAAATATACATACATATTTACATATGTAACATGTCAAAATTCTTTGGTAATTTTACTTACACGGCCCATCAGGCTTTCATTAAGATAGACAACACCAGTTTGTGAATCAATATGAAATGGCAGTTTCCTCGGTATACTGGCACCTACGTCACTTCCTTGTGGGGTTAGAAAGCGCGGCTCAATACCAAATATCAGCTCATCGCCGTCGGGGTCTTCGGCCCGGACACGATCTATTATTTGGCCAACTTTTTCTGCTTCCGAAATACGCCAGTTTCGCTCACGCACATACAAAATAGGAGGTGCATTTTGATCATGTGCCTCAGCTGCAAGAAAAAATAACATAAATATAAAATACAACGAGGGGGAACGTTGTGAGCCGCGGCAAAGGGTGGACATAACAGCCGTTTTATAATTTAGCGCTTAGCAAAACTAAAAACTTGTTTGGTTCTCTTTTATTTAAGATACAAATCATATTTGTAAGTTATCTAATATATAATAAAAATGTTAAACTACAAATTAGTACACTGTGTCTAACGTCCGTAACAGAAATTAAGGTTTTTTAAATCTGTTAACATTTTGTTCGATACTACTTTAATTAACAAAGCTTTTTATGCACTTGAATTTTATTTAAAAAAATATTAATGTCAATGTGTGTAACGTCCAAACGGCATGAAATACTGAACATATGTATTTTAATGTTATGAGGTGGAAGTCGGTGTTTATAAAAGATTTTCTCTTGCTGAATCTTTTTGGGTTTCTCGTATCTTAAAAATAGTGAATTCCAAATATTTTCATCCTTCGTTGGCGCAATTTTGTCGAAATTTTGAAAAACAATTGTATTGAAGTGATATCACAGAAACTTGGATAAAAAAGTTATTTGCTCTAGCTCTTAAAGTCTTCTGAGATGTAGGAACTCATGAAGACGGAGAGACGGACGGACAGACATGACTACAACGACTTGGCTATTGATATTGATCATTACAGATCACGGAGAGACGGACAGACAGACATGGCTATAACGACTTGGCTATTGATATTGATCATTATAGGGTCGGAAAAGCTTCCTTCTCGGCTCCTATGCTCTTCGAGTAAGGGTTATAAAAAGAAACACAACAAACTAACCCCCACAACATTCACAGATTTTATTTATTCTTTTTTACCCATTAATCAAATATGGTTATATCAATTTTAATTATTTTTTAAGCCTTTTTCTACATCTGTCTCTTTTTTCTATTCTTACACCAACAATATCTGTTTTATCGCGCTGCTTCCGCCTGAGAACGTACACTTCGCGTAGCCAATGAAGTTTTATTTGTGTCTTCTGGTACCATTTACCGACAGGCATCTGAGTCAGATATAATCTTGCCCAATGACCTAGGTGGTTGTATACAGATGTATTTACAAAGATCTAGTTTTTTATCAAATATTCCAAATAGCATCTATTGATCCGATATTCTTGCGGTACCGATTATCGAAAATTGTTTGAAATTTGCAATATCATAATTTGCGATTAGACAACTTTTCCAAGCAAGACGTAACATTTTTTATTGCTTGTTTAAAATTTTAACACTCCGAAACACCGCAGTCGATGGAGGGGAGGTAAGGGAGGAATCTCCTTTTTGAATTCGCTTTTGAAAGGGGCCCAGGAATTGTAAAATTATACGAAAGTATACAAAATGAACATCTCATTTTTAAATTTTAAACGGTGTTAGTGTTTTTTTTTTTTCTTTTTAATGATTTAACAGTGATATGAGTCATGCTTTTTTTTAATCAATCATACATACATATGTATGTATATGTACATATATAAACACGTGACCCGAAACCCGAAGACCGGGCCTCTCCGAAAATCCTCCCGACGGACTACTAGGAAATAAGAAATTGCTCATTTTATTTTAGGACTGCGGGGTGAACACAAATAAGTACGAATAGACAGCATAGACAAATATTCACGGTCATGGCAAAAAGTAACAAAATCTCGCCCACAGAAAACATGAATTATTGTTTGATTTCAAGAGCAAGACAATTGGATTTGCCCACCATTTTCGCACTTGTAGCTAGATATTGGATGAGTGTATTGAACCCCAGTAATGTTCACATTACCCGAAATACATATACATACATGTGTATGTATATCAGAATTTTCTACATTTCTGTATACAATTTTCAGAGCCTTTTGTTGTTGCTGTATTCAGAACAACAATCCTACACACATATCAGATTACTGCAAGTTCCTTAAAAACGTCTATATAGTCATAATCGGATAATCAATATATTCACGAACACAATTTTTTGTATCAAAATGCAGGCCAAGAAATTTCTTACCCGAGAGACACATCTCTCCATCCTACTGTTCAGCTTGTCAAAAAGGACGACATCCGGACTAAAGCAGAGTATATCAGAGGGTATTGTCCCCTGAGATTTTACTTCAACAAATTAAATCTTATTAATCTTATTATACGAATTCGTTACGATTGAGTACCTTCTTTTTCGTATTCCTGTGTTTAATATTTTACAAGTACATCATAAAGTACCGTAGAAATTTTCTTTTTCAGGTTGTTTTTCCATTTTTTTACGGACTTCTAACCTATTTTTCTATAAAAATACTTATTAAAATAAATTTATCTTACCTGTGGATATTACATATAAAACTCCAGCTGTAGCTATCAATATGACAAAGGACAAACTTCTCTTACATGGCAAAATGTTCTGTTTACTGAGTTTCGACCTCCTCTGGCCATGCGGAAATTCCATTACGAAGTTTTCTGTTCTCTATATTTACGTCTAAAAGGCAGTGGCAAGAAGATTTCAATTAGGTCACTGTGGCGTATGTATGTGCGAATGCGTAACATTGGAGATGGCTTTATGTTGGCTTTATATTTTATAAAGCACAAGAGGAAATATCTTCGCTACATAGCATACATAGTATACATACATATGTATGTATATATGTACATTAGAGTGGGTCAAGTTGTATGGAGTAACAAAATTCATCAAGCGGGTGTCAGAATCATAATCCACGGCGAATTCTAATAAAGTTCGCCGAAGAAACCATTAATCTAAAATCATTTCGGAGCTGTAGGTTTTTAAATAGTTCTTCGTAATTTATATAGTAGAGTCCCGCTAACTCAAACGCCTGTAACTTGAATATTCTATATTTGCAATAGTTCGACTTAGGGAGGTTCCACTGTATTTTTTAAAATATGCTAAAATTATATTGAATCATCTACGAAACCTAAACGGAAGGAGAATTGGATGTTATTTTGCTCCCCAAACGCTGCTGCCACACGTTTTTGACTGAAATATACAAAATTCAAGTTACAGGCGTTCAAGTTAATATATGTACTATGTACATTGTACATACATACATATGCATGTATGAATAACCAAGTCGATATACATAGCAATGTCCGGAAAGAATTAAATCATTAAAATATTACAGGCAAGTGTCAAACTCATATGTATTTATCTTGAAGAAAATACATACATATGGCGTACATACATACATATGTATGTACATATGTATACGCTAAATAAAACGGGTCCGCGATTTCTCTTTTGAACATAGTCAGCATCGGGTGCATGGCGCAATATACAATGTACGCACATAGCACTTACATATGTATGTATGTATGTGTTTATACTTATATACTTATATACAGCGAGAGGGGAAAGATAACATCATTCATCATATGCATGTACATATGTGCTGTATGTATGCATACAAATATTTGTTAGGATTTTTTATAACTGATTTATTCCAAATGCTCTACAATTGATCCTCATTTTCTCTCAATCACATGCTCCCACTCACAAAAAGTTCATATGTTTGCATATATGTACGTACATCTACGTTAATAAATATGAATATCTTGTATATCTATGTTTTTGACACCGCTCAAATCACTTTATGTCGATTTTGAATTCTCGTATATATATATCATTGTTATTTTATTTTCAGTCATGCAAACCATAAGGGTTAGTTCTTTAATATTTGAGCGAATTATCCATTACAATTGTACACACAAAAAACTATAAATGGTATTCACAAAACTTTCTCGGGCTTCGTATTACTTAATGCCAGTCAGGGCCATGGGCGAACGTTCCGTTTGACAACTCGGTACACTGAAGAACGAACTGTGCACAGTCTAGCGCCAATAACTTCGCATACTCTAAAACCAAAAACTTGTTTTGTCTTAAAAAGCAACGAACTTTTGCTTCTCTCTTCTGGCTGTCTCTCTCTCTCTATTTCTACTCTCATAAAGTTTGTATTGGAACGCAAGGCATCATGGTTTTAGGTGCCGTTTACACTGAGGCTGCGTCTTGATTCTTTGCGTCTTCTCAGAAACGCAGTTTTTTTTACATAGGTTTGGCATAGGGCCCTAGTGGTGGCAAAAAGTTGCGTCGTTTTCCGACGCAACTGCGTTTTGGTATTTCGGTAGTTAAATACTATGTACTATTTCGTACTTTTGTGCCTTATCAGCGGAACTATCACCACTAATAACAACAAAAAACAGCAGATTCAAATTTAAAATTTACCGCGTAAAATGTTTCACTAAGTAAAAATACATATATGTATGTACATACAATACAAAAATACATGAAATGCTAGAACAAATTGTTTAAACTAATTTTATTATTAAAAAAAGCATTTCAACAATGTAGTTGATTTCAAATTTTTTGCTGCAAATCCCATGTCTTTGAATCCTTTCACTGTTTCCGTGATCTTCTGCTGGCAGTATCTGCTGGCAGATACTTGTCAGCGAGTTGAGCAACTACCTCGCGACGAAACTGCAGAAATATGCGGCAGACAAAAGCCCTTGACACACCAAATAGACTCCCGTACGATATTTTGCAGGCGATCCTTGGCAATAAAGGGCTATGGCTATTCTCTTCTCCAGAGGGATTGTCAGTCGAAAAGGAGTGTCTTTCTTTTTGAGATTGGGCAACAGTCCAACGAGAATGTTGAAGTACCCCTTTCCATGCAGAAATTTTCGTTAAAAAATGCATCGGAGTTCTCCACAACATCTTCCTGCCAAAATGAACCATATCGTGGCTATTGCAATGAAGAATATATTATTTAATTGAAAAGAGAGAACATTGTCTGCTCTTTACCTACAAGAGTCCAAACGCAAGGAGGACGTTGAAGTTGCAAGACGAATTGAAACTTTTCTAAGGATAACTCAGCCGCTTCCATGCACTTCAAAAGGTTCTCCTCACTTTGCGCCACCACAGTTTGAAGAATTAACTCTATTTCCAACTTATTTCGTTGATTTTCGAACATTATTTACTTTTTTTACAAAATTTGTCTTCCTCTTCCAAGACGCAAAGAAGCAAGACGCTGTGGTGTAAACGGCAAACCTGATTCTTTGCGTCTTCTCCGATATCGATAGGTAACGCACCAAGTGTAAAAAGCCTATTAAAGGTTTGCTCATTAGTGCTTAAGGCCAAGTTTTCAGACTCGGAAAGACTTCTGTTAGCAGAACGTTCCATAAATAAATACTATCCGCCGAGTGTGACCAGGTGTGCATGCCCTTCCGTTACAATATATATACAAATAAAACCTGTTAAAAATGAAAATTTTGTATCAAAAGCCTAGTACTCAGATCCGAAAACTCGTTTGTAAGCAAGAGGCTTGTCTCCAGCACCGCGGAAAATTACCGACAGGAATCTGCTCTTTATTTCGTTTGTGCAGAACTTAACTAAAATAGTGTGACCAAGCACCTAAAAAGTGATTTGCCACTCTCGTGAATCAGCTGTGTTTTGTAAACAGCGCCAATTTTAAAATTTCAACTGAAATTAACAAAAAAAAAAATAAACTCTTAAAGCCTGTATCCAGCACCGCGGAATTTTACTGAAAGGAATCTGCTCTTTATTTCGGATGTGTGGAACTCAACTAATGTAATGTGACCAAGAACCTAAATAGTGATTTGACACTCTCATGAATCAGCTGTGTTTTGTAAAAAGCGCCAATTTTGAAAATTAAACTTGATTTTAAAAAAGGAAGAAAAGTAATTCTGACGATGAATTGTGTTGGGATTGTGTTGGTAGCGGCACATATGGTCGATTTCAAATTTTTGAATTCAGAATTACTTTTCTTCCTTTTT
The DNA here is from genome assembly GCA_037356375.1 of Drosophila affinis. Taxonomy (NCBI): domain Eukaryota; kingdom Metazoa; phylum Arthropoda; class Insecta; order Diptera; family Drosophilidae; genus Drosophila; species Drosophila affinis. Next base: position 25,096,444 of record JAZHFB010000003.1, read on the forward strand.
TTAATTTAAGTTTAATTTTCAAAATTGGCGCTGTTTACAAAACACAGCTGATTCATGAGAGTGGCAAATCACTTTTTAGGCTCTTGGTCACACTATTGTATTCGAGTTCCACACATCCGAAATAATGAGTAGTTTCCTTTCAGTAAAATTTCGCGGTGCTGGATACAGGCCTTAAGTTATAACCGTTTGACCAAATTTTCATATGCCAAATTTCACCGATAAATTCCGTTAGCCGACGCATAACCGTATTTTTTTCCTTCAAAAATACCAAAAATCTGTGTTTGCAACAGTTTTTAACGGTAAAATGCCATTTGGGATAGTGCCAAACGGCAGATGAAGTTTTGGTCAAAAGGTTGTAATTTAGCCGTTTATTTGTATATTCTTATAAGCAATACCTTAAACGACGCCTAATTAATGTGTCTATCTAAAACCTAAAATCAAGGCATTCAAATATTTTTTTTTTACTTTTCCTGAGCTTTCAAAGTCAAAATTTCGGGGGAAAACACCGAAAAAAATTATGAAATTTCAATTCGGAAGCTTAATATCTTCCAAACGTTAAGTTGCAGCTACAAAGTGTCTGAGTCGAATTTATAGCTGCATTTGTCACTCTCATGAATCAGCTGTGTAAACACAGCTTGTAAACAGCTCCAATTGGGATAGTTAAATTCAAATTAAAAAAGGAAAAAATTAGCTAGCCTGCTTCGATGGTATCTAAGGCTGACCCGAATAGATGCCCAGGCCTTCTTACATTCATTCGCTACAAAGCATAATAATCGTTAATTATTTTAATAACTGTGAACAATTTAAAACATATATCTTACCTTCCTTGTTTATCTCGGCACCAACACTTTCCCACCCACTTTTCACTAAAATATTGTCGAAATGCCTCTTTTCGGTAATTAACCAAAGGCAGAGTCTTTCCTGAACAGCGTTTATTAAAAGGGCCTGTATCCAGCACCGCGAAAAATTACTGACTGGTATCTGCTCTTTATTTCGGTTGTGTGGAACTTAACTAAAATAGTGTGACCACGAACCTAAAAAGTGATTTGCCTCACTCATGAATCAGCTGTGTTTTGTAAACAGCGCCAATTTTGAAAATTAAACTTGATTTTAAAAAAGGAAGAAAAGTAATTCTGACGATGAATTGTGTTGGGATTGTGTTGGTAGCGGCACATATGGTCGATTTCAAATTTTTGTTCCATGTCTTTGATTCCTTTTGCTATTTCCGTGATTTTCTCAGGGTAAGGAATTCTGCTGGCATATAGTGCTTGGCATATACATATAACTCTGACGATGAGTTTGTTGGTGGTGGCATACATTGCTCCCAAAAAATAGGAACAAGATGTACAGCGCAGACGGAGGCGCCTAAATGTCAAAATGATATAAATGCTTATTTTGCGAAATAAGCCTTAGATATGGTCTTGCCTCAAATACTTTTATTAAAGTAATCTTATCCTCACTTTGAAATGTGCATCTAGCTTGTTTTATTTGCACAGGGTTTGCCTTCATCTTGCACTTTTATTTCAGAAAAAATAATTAATCAATTAAAAATATATTCCTGGCCTGAATGTCAGCTGTTCTCCAGTCCACCATCGTGTCGATAGGGCAATTATTGATAAGAATATATGGATTTCGTTTTGCTTGCTGGATACTGAGGCCAGGAAAACACAAATGAAAAATTCGTGGCCCAGTTTTATTTCCTGGCCCACGCACACATCCTCAGTTTTAAATCAATTTGATTTGCTTTCTTTTCTGAGTTTCTGCCCGCTTTTTCTGTATCCGTTTTTATCTTGTATTGATATATATGTATGTACTTTGTTTGTGTGCAATAATATTGATGGGCGTTAGAGCTGAAATTTTATGTTCGCTACCGTTTTTTGATTTCTGAGCCACCTTTTACTTCAGTATTTTTAGAGTCATCGTTCCCTCTCGCTCTCGCTCACACACAACTCCGTCTGCTTTGCGCGTTCGTCCAGATGAGCGGATAGATCTCAGAGACTATAAGAGCTAGAGCAACCAAACTTTCTATCCAAGTTCCTGTGAGTCAGGAGCTACAAGCTCCTGTCACTTCAATACAAGTATTGAACTGCCGAGCTTTTTCGGCAGCGTAGTTTGCGAATTATTAAACACGGGAGTTTAGTTTGATACAGTTTATTGTGGGGTATTTATGTAATAGAATAGCGAGTCGAAAGAATACAGGAAATGCTCGACGAGTCTGTTTAGCTCGATTCAAGACGGGGACAAAGTGAAGACGCGAGGTGTCGGTTCAACGACAGTGTCGGTTAAAGAGCTGAGTCCAGACGCTGCACAGGCAGGCGGGCCGAATTGCCCGTTCCCTAATGCAAGCGAGAGTGCGACAGATCCAGAGGAGAGAGCAAATAGCGAAGACGAAAGATCGATAGAGTGATAGAAAAGTTGAAAGAAAGAAGGAAAGAAGACGAGAGAACGAGGTTATATGTATATATGTGTACACAATGTGCAGTGCAGTGGGCAGTACAAACAACAAACAATAAAAAGAGAATTTAATTTACTGCTGCACCACTGGCTATAATGTTTCCATCAAATCTTTTAATATTTTAATAATACGCCCCCTTCAGCCCCCTCAAAGGACGAAAATCTGTGGAATACACAATTTTTAAGTTAAAAGAAAACCAAAAACGCAAAATCATGGAAAATAACCGGAATATCTACCAGATTGTCGAATCTGGATCAGGTCGGATCATTATTATAGCCAGAAGTAAGCAATGAAATTTCAGTCGCTACGCAACGACTGCTAAGCGCTTACTCATTCCCTCTCTCTCTCACACACTTCCACGTCTTGTATCTTTAGTTATACATGTAAATAGAGAAATATAGAAGCAGATGTAAAAAGCATATGTGAACAAAAATGGAAACAGGCATATACCAATTTCAAAACTGGTTCGACTTAATTATTTAAAATTTTCTCTTTTGCCCAAAATATAATTCTTCTCTTTTACAAACATATAATAAATTGCATAAATTCTAAGCACATATATGTATGTATATACTGACTGAGTACTTGGAATAATGCCGCGGCTCACAAAGTGTTTCCTCGTTTTAAGTAGTGTTATCTCTCCTAGGGTATCCGAATAAACTTCTTTACTGGCATAATGGTAACCTTTGCAATCAGCGTGTCTGGCTTAACTTATTTCTCTCTCTAAAACTATTTTTGTTTCATCGGGTGTGCCTTAAGGTAGCCATTTTGGTGCTTGTTATTTAACCCGTTTATCAACGATTTTCCCCAAATGTTATCTCATTCCTGTGTCCTAACGTATGCTAATGATGTAAAGCTATGTTTTGGTATTTTTCATGTTTTTTTCAGAGGTAGTGCTTTTTCCCATATATATACTATGTTGCACGATGCTGCGGCTCGGCTTGGAGTTGCATAATCGAAATAAAGCGACCAACCATATATGATTCAGGTAATGCCACATTTCTAGTAGTTCCAGAAACAATGTCAGAAATACGTGAGACATTCAAGAAAGATAGAAACTATAAATACTGTAAAAAGATTTTTGCTACTGGCGGGTGGAGCGGATTTCGTTTTCAGGTTGGGAAATTGGACCTATTTGGTAAGGCGGCAGCTAAGGGGAGGCAGCAGCTGTGGTGCCGTCGTGATGATTAAAAAATCAAGTACTTTTATTGCTTTTCTTCACTTTATTTCCCCACCTAACCTTTTTAGGCACGTTGCTCTAACTTTTTCAAAAAATCAATGTGTTTTCTTCTTCTTACTTCTCTGTCTCGTCTTTTCTTTCTCTCCTCTTTCTTAATGCCTAAAGTCCAGCCGATCGAGGTGGACTCTAACTATCGATAAGACTGGTCCAGGGCTCTAAGGGCGCCAACTTCGAATTTTCGTTACATTGGCCCCCTCTTAGAGTCGAGTCTCCTGGCCGACTTATTTGGAAACTTGTCCTTTGTGGGCAGCGGGGCGGTTGACTTGTATCGTCTTGCTGGTGCGTTTTCCGGTAAGACGTATTTCCGAAAGTAGGTCGGAATGACTGCCAATCCGCGGTCGGGCCCAGTCTGATTGGAGTCTCAGGTATCCGGGCACTGACCTGTCAGCCGTTCAACATATCACTCCCATTGCACGTTGTTTCGCTAATAGTCGTTATAATGCTTCCTTTCTCGATCGCGGTGATTGCTTAAGTGACCGCCTTTTGATGACGTCTGTAGATTGGGGGGGGCGCTTTATTGCGCCCCGTCTCATCATCGTTTTTGTCAAACGTCTTCCGATCACGATGGGGCAGCTTCTCGAGCGGCGTCCGTGCTCTGAGCTCGAAGTAATTCAGTAGAGAATTACTCCTAGGCTCCTAGGCGACTCCTAGGAGACTGGGCGGAGCACCGTTCACAAGCAGGAAGTCTTTCTGCACCGATCTGTAAGCTTTTGTCACACAGTGTGGGCACCGTCCACAAGCAGGAAGTCTTGCAGCTTCTGTAAGCTTTTGTCACACAGTGTGTCAATGGAGTACGTAGCTGGCGGCTCATCGCTGGGGCTCCCGCGGGGGGCGCGCCTGACTTGGCGGCCGTCCTCAGCGACGCAGTCCCTCTATCCGTCGTGACTTTGGTGTTGTTCGTATGTGTCGGCGGTGCAGACTCCGGCGAGGATAGTCCAATAGGGGCGTTGAGTTCCGAAATTGGTAGTACTCCTTCCCGTTTTGGCTCGCTTTTCTCGGCGTTGGCGGCCACTGCAGGCTGCCGTGGAGGAGTCTAGGTTTTGATTGGGGGCTATATGTGCGGCAATTAGTTTCACGAGGCGAGCTCTTCCTGCATCTTGGGTGCTGGACACAATATTGCAGCCTCTCGACCCCAATGGCGATGTGTTGCCGTTGATCCTAGACTGCTAGGGGTGTCGGTCACATAAAAGGTCGGTCGGCCAGAGTTTCGCACCTCCAGGGTCTGGAGCTTAATGGCCATGTCCCGGGCTTCGGAGAGAGTCGACGGCTTGCTGGCAAGCACGGGATACTGCAGCGCGGTTTCACGCATGCCGTCCACGAACTGCTGCACCATTATGGAGTTATAGGTGTCCTCTGGAGTACCGGCAAAAAGAACACGACCCAGGCGTTCCAACTCTATGGCAAAATCCATGAGGGACTCCTTGGCTCTTTGCGCGCGGTTCAACTATCTTTGACGGGGAACATTCTAAAGTGCACCCCATCCTCAAAATGCCTGTTCTGCCTCTGTTGGAAGCTGCCGAGCTTTTTTGGCAACTCTGATTCCACATTTAACAAAATTATTCTCCGTTGTTGGTTTTAGGGTTTGTGTTTATATTCAATCTTAAAGCCCGTGGCCGTAAACTATGTATTTTTAGTGTATATGTATTAACCCAAAAACCGCTATAGAACCGGTTTGACAATTTGACGGCCGGTGCATACAAATGATACGCGATGCTGCGTTCGACGACGAATTTGACAAAAGTAACCCAGTTATCCGGCGCACTGCATAAGAAGTACGCACGGCGAACATGAGTGTGTGTGTGTGTGTGTGTGTGCGTATGCACCGAGAGCGGTAAATATAAAGAAAAAGTGCTTAGCTTAGATAATTTAATTGTCTTAAGAGCTACTGGCTGCTGCTGCTCTGAACAGCCTCCATGGCAGAAGCTAATACTGCGCGGTCTCCTGTACCGCCAGACTAATCGCTAAATTACGCTAAACGAAGTTTTGAAGATATACAAAAAATTATGCGGCAATCTGAATCCCAGCAACGATCCCCACCTGTTAGTGCTGGCCAAGATTTACATGGTCGAGAACGTCTATAAGTTCATGAAGTTCGTGCAGCTGAAGAAGCCGAAAGCGGACATCAACCTCCAGCTCTCCCTTTGCTCTGTCAATCTTTTTCACTGCCTTTTGTCTCGTTTTGATTTTTCTTCGGCTGAAAAACTTCGTCGATTGGTCGTACGTTTTTTTCCGTTAAAATCGGTGCCTTACCAAATTCCATTTAACCGTTAAAAACTTTTACAACGACAGATTTTTGGTATTTTTTGTAAGAAAACAACACGGTTGTATGTTGACTAATGGTTTGTTGGAGAGTATTTACATTTTAAGCTTGTTGGTGGTATAGACCATAGACCCTCTAGGATATACACATGTATGCTATAACATGTACAAGAAATATTCAGGATACCGAATTCTCGATTCAGTAAGGATATTTAATAACTCTAGTTTACGTAATGATATAATGATAATAATAATCTTATATTATTTTATTTATGCTATACTATAAATATTCATCAATCAAAGCAGCCTACCCTTTTCCGAAAGAACGATATCATTGCGGTCGATTGCAGTAGTAGCGTCACCAATGACAACGGCAAACAAATACCAAAACAAACCAACAGCACTGAGCATATTATGTTTCTAAAGTTTGTGTCTTGCCACATCTCAGACGACAAAGTGTATTTATTCTTTTTAATATATTTATGTACACTAGCTGACACAGCAAACGTTGTTTTGCCATATAAATAATTTCTAAGTAAATCCTAGTGTAGACAAAAAATAACTAGCGCTGTGAACGATGGGGGAATATAAAAATAATGGCAATGACAGCAGTGAGCCCATTTTATGATAAACTTGGCCTCTGATTTGGAATGTAGAATTTTATTGTTGACCATTTGCATTAGTATTTCGAACAATTTCTCTAGCTCCGAAAAATTGCTATTTCGAATTGACTTCAGGAACACGTTAGAATCTGGATCCGTGCCGATAAGTAAACCGTTCAATGGTTCAGAGGGTGTTTCATTTTTAGGTAGTTGCACTTTTCCTGACGCGCAACACATTCCAGCCGGCTCATTTTTGAATATCAGAGCATGCCAATGCGGACATTCCTTCTCTATACCACCAATTACAACTTTTGAATGAGCACAATATTTAATATCGGGTTCATACTGGAATGCTAGATGCACGAATGAATCAGATGTAAATATTAGATGTGCCTGTTGTCGTAGTTGGTCATTTGTTCTGCGTCTATTGACTGTGAAACGGCGTGATTGTCGTTTCTTGGCATTGCTCACGCAGTTTTGAAATAATTTGTTTGAATTTATGAAATTATACCAAAAATATGTTTTCGATAATGTCAAAAACTTGACAGCATTAATTGTAAAATGTTAAAATGTTTATGGTGGACACCCCTTACCGCTAAAGGGTATGAAAAAAAGATGTTGGTCGATTCTCAGACCTACTCAATATGCTCACAAAATTTCATGAGAATCGGTCAAGCCGTTTCGGCGGAGTATAGGAACGACCATTGTGACACGAGAATTTTATATATATAGATATACATACATACATGTCACTATATTCTTGACCGTCTGTACATCTATTTTTATAAACTTGTAGACACAATTAAACATAGTCGTCTTTGTCTGTTTACAATTCTATCGGAATCGATTGGCCGGACTGAACTAAACTGTTACCAAAATGTTGTCCATAATTTTAAAAAGGGCTAGGAGAGCCGGCACGGCTCTCATTATGCGTTAAGTTGGGAGTGTCCTCTAAGACATGTAATGCATTGTAAAATTAAAAAAAAAAAAAACTTAAGAAAAATAAAAATAAAATAAACTTAAGGATGGCCTGAAAGCACCATTGATAAGTGTTTTAGAATAAAATCTTAAATGTACGCTGAAAAAAGTTCTATAATCAAGAATACTCTCAAAACCAACAACCAACCATTCAATATTTTTTTAAATGATTTTGTTGAATATTTGATAAGAGTACTGATAAGCTTTTATTTGTTTGTGTGTTTACAATAATCCAATAAGAATTCATTCGAATTCAATAGCACAGATAAGACAGGTCCAATATGAATTGTACAACCCAATTCTACGAGCGTCAGTTGTTTCGAGTATCGCTTTCAATGAACTCATAGTGATTTTGTGTTTTTCTTTCTACTATACTAAATTCCTGCCATACGTACATGATTACAAATTATATGATAAAAACATTGTCTCTTCTAAAGAAAATCCGATCAAATTCAACCAACTGTAAGTGAATATTTTTCTACATAGCTCAGCTATAAATAAATCTAAATAATTTTAGAGCTTTGGACACGGTTTCATAAGTTTAATCAAATGGTTGCATCATAAACAATGCATATTTGCATATTATATTATAGATAAAAACTAAATCATACTCAGCTATGAAGCAACCTGTCGAAATCTTGATTGGACCCATTTTTATTGTGCACCCGGTACGGTATAAATTCTTCGGTTCTTGTAAAAAATATATTTTTGTATAGATAACATATACTTTGCCCTTTCTTTACGTACATATCAGAGATAAAAACTTACGCTTTACTGTTAACCTATTTTAAGTGTGAAAGAGTGGGTAAGTCAGAAGAATCGCGCCACAGGAAATTATATTCTTCATTCCGGCTATATTGATCAGATCATAAGCAGATACTTAAATCAGTTACATAACCCACTTCTTTTTTCTGCGTTTTCGTTTTTCTTTTATCTTAAAAATTATAGTTGCAGTGATTTCTAAAAATGTTACTTTTTTTCTTTTCCAGTAAAGGAGACTAAATGTAACGGATTTACTGACGATTGCTAAAGAATACTTACTTCGAAAATTACATTCAGAAATGATGATTGAAACTTCTATATATCGAACTAATTGTGTACCTCTAGTGGTGATTACGCTACTTATAATCGACCATCGACTGATCATTGTGGATTCCAGAGTTCAAGTCCTTCCCAAAGCAATGGAGACTAAATACTTGATAAGTGAACTTTCGAAGGAAACCACTGAACAAATTAATATACCAGTTGATCACGAGCAGATCGTTCGATTGCCATCAAACTCTCTGCTCAAATACACATCCTACAAGGATGTCGCTATCTTGCACTTCCGTGTTCCGACAGATTCTCGGGCAGCTTATTTTACCTTTAAAGCATTTGAGGAATCAAAAAATGCTTTTCGTTAGTAGAACAATGATTAGAAATTTCATATGTAATAACTTACTCATACTTTTCAGAACGAAAGTGTAAAGTTAAAGATGTTACGTTACACTTGAAAGCAAGCAGCTACCCAGTTATTAGTCCGGAAAATATAACATTTCCGAAGAACTTTTACAGCCCTAAGCAAAGGTATGATACATTATGCAATTTCAAGAATGAAAACTCGATTTTTGTAGCTCTTTCAGGTATAAGCTAGTAGATAAAAATAAATATGCGTGACCGATCAAACAGAGCTAATGTGATCTAAGATTTAGTGTGCGCAGTGCACTGCAGAATGTTTTTATCGAATATTTCGATCAGCTCAGCCTTCCACTATTTTTATTGATTGATTGTACCTAATAGGAATACATACTATCAAAGACAATATAAACAGTGTTTACAGTGTGTTATTGTCTTTGGTACTAATTATGATATGTTCTGAATCATTGCAGTTATTATATTTATCCAATAGCAATTATAAGCTTTGGCAAATGTGCCATGTACGGGTCTATCTTCTCAGTTCTTAATGGTACTTGATCATCTTGTTGCAGGATACGTTTTTCTCAAGACCCTTAACAGTTTCACAGCTTCGCAAGCAGTAAGCATAGAACTCTCACAAAGCCATCCTCATAAATAAAGATCAGGCCGTTGACGTACTATGGTCGAACGGCCTACAGAATAAAATCGTTGCAGTTAGTGAAATGTTTATAATGTTTATAAGTACATACATATGTATACTAAATGAGTGCCAGGTACAAAGAAGAGCCGCGGCCCTTGCGTTACGCTCGTTCTATACTTGTGTTAAATCATATTTTAAAGATTCGGAAATCTACCGCGTGTTCACTTCAGCTCATAAAAACAGTAGGGATAGATACGTGAGATACCTAGTATTTGATCTTTGACGTGAGATACCACATCAGGAGATTCTGTTCTGCACTCTGTAAAAGGAGATCTAAACATTATTCTACTGCTCAGCACAAAAGATAAATATATAAATAAGATCTTGCAATAATATTGTGACTATTCTTTAATTTCTGGTTTTGATTTTTATTTAAGGTTTAAAATTTATAGCCTGCAATTCCAGTCCAATGAGTTGCAACAACGTATTGATATACAGGGTCCTCACATAGGTAACTGGTTTGCCGTAGCATTTGTCAGCTGGACAGATCCCAATAATGAGCGCATTGAGCAACAAGGTAATTAAATTTAAATTTTTGAATAAGTTATTTAAATGCATGCAAATTTATATATGCAAAATGATGCAAAATTATATATATATAAAATGAGTCATTCATTTTTAACTGAAAAAATGGTATCTTTTTGTATTAGTACAACAAATCGAATCATTTATTTTTTAAAGATCATATAGACCTATTGAGGTTTTTTTTGTTGCTTTTGGAACTGTCATCGGTTGAATGTTATCAGAAGTAGTTAGTAGTCGAACATTTATAGTCATAATATTTTTTGACCATAAATTCTTGATAGTTCGCGGTCCATCGTGATTTTTCAGGGAGTCTTGTTATGTGCACAAGCCTTATGAACGAAGCTCGCAAATAACTGTTAACCGATTCGTGCGGTCGCAAAATAAGAGTTCTTTACTGAGACTTTGAGCAAAAAGTCCGATTGTATTGTTCGTACAAAAATTATGCTCGCGCTCAGCCGACGAGCAGATTTTTCCGGTCACCTTTGCTCTGCTCTGCCAGGACCGTTTGCCCTCGACCGACGATCGAAAAAGTCTTTTGCGAATGTATGTGTGTATGTGCAGTCTCGAAGGTTCTACGCGTCACTTTGCATTGTGAATTTTGAAGGTACAGTGATCGTAGGTCGAGATTTTTTACAAAATGTATAGTCGCTTATCACTAAACGAAGACATATTAAATTTTTTTAGAAATGTAATGCTGAAATCGCCACATTTGACTGCGCTGGCACTGATTGTATTGGCCACACATAACCTAAACTCGATATTTATTATTATTTATATAGTAGTTGTTAGGCTTAATTCAAAATAAATTAATTGTAAAGAAGCTATTCATTTTTTAATCAAAAAATTAGTTTGAAATATAAAAATTCATGTTTACACGTTCAAGAAAATTTAGAGTGAAAATCGAATGTCACAATGTTACACAACGTACCACTGTGCATTGAAAAGGAAACAAATTATTGAAAAGACCGTTTGGATTGACTTTTTCAGTCAATCGGTCTTTTAGTGAGTCTCTTTGTGCGAGCATCAGTCGTATCTCTTATTGTGCAATATTCGGTAATAGAGCGTCTCACGTACAGCTCAACGTAAAGCGCTCAACAGAAAACCAAAACGAAAAAAAACAAAGTCTGATGCTCAACTGCATATATAAGGTATTACTAAGCAGAGCTGCAAACCGGTCCGGAACCGAACCCCGTGGAACCGGTTTTCTGCGGGTTCTTTGCTATGGCGAACCGAACCCTGAACCGAACCCAAGAAATGTCTCGGAACCGTGAACCGAACCGGTTCCGTTTTTATTTAAGGGTTCGGTCCAAGAAAATATAAATATGATGTCGTCATGTTCGGCTCATGGCACGAGCCGAACGAACTCTCATTTTTTGCATGCTTGTTTCTGGATCTGTTTTGTTTTGTATTGTTTCGTCCCATTTTAATGTATGTGTGCACATGCATTCTCACGTATTTTGCGTGATTGCAATAGTATGGATGCGTGCTAGAACTGAAATTATGTGTGTTCTTCTTCAGCTTGTTGACGAACTGACCTACCGCCACAAAATATTTGAAGAATTGGCAGGGTGGGTGAAAGTGAGTGTTGGTGGGACACTTGGGCGAAGAAGAAGTACACGTATGAACATAAATACACTTGTAATACATACATAATGTACATATATTTATGCACACTTTTTGTTCAATATGTAAACTTTGACAACGCAAAGTTTTGTGCTCCCATTAGCATACGATCCCATCATATACACACAATGCATACATATGTATGTATTTATGTATGTATTATTCGCAATGAAGCAATGTTGTCTCGTCTCCCTTTTGAGTTATATTCCGTCTGCTTTTAACGGACAGCTTCTTATTTTATCTATCCTCAGTCACAAGCAAAGCGTGTGACAGTGGGGACATCTTATAAATTCTATATCATTTTTTAATAATACTTAGTTCATATCCATTTTTATTTATTTCACTATAGCAACCAATAACTAAATAAAACATTCCATATCCTAATTCATTTACAAATTACTAACCTTTTTTTTTTTGTATTTTTGGATGCAACCGCCCACTGTGCACTTCATTGTGTGTTTTTTTAAGGGTTGCCAAAAATCGTGAAATTTAATTGTTTTGTGTATAATTTGTATGGCTCAAATTTATGTAAGAAAAACGTCATACGGTGGCAACTCTTCGAATGGCGCCAGTGCCGTTATAACGGGACAGCATGCGCATGTAGCAATCTGGTTTGCATTATTTTAGGCATTAGCGAAGTGAAGGTTGTTTGACAATGAGTTCCATACGAGATTTTTTTGAATATAATGATCTGACTAAAGTAAGCCAGTGTAAAAACTGTAGTGTAAAATTAGTCGGCCGACATGACACAGACTTGAAAAAACACGTTGAACGCAAGCACTCTGATATTTACAAGCAGCTTACCGAATGTGAAAAAATTAACAAAAAAAAGCAACAGCCACCGATCAGTACATTTTTTGAAGATTTCAATTTAAAAGTGAAGTTATCTAAAGATGAGATAACAAATGCATGTGTTGAACTGGTCACAAAAAATGGTCGCCCACTAAAAATGCTGGAAGATCCTGGGTATAGAAAAATTTTGGATCCATTATGCAAGGCATTTCCAAAGCCTTTTACAATAAATCGGCAAAATATTCAAAGCCTCGTTCAATCGAAAGCAAAAGCTATTCGGGATAACATCAAAGAAATTGTATCCAATCGGTAAGTGAGTTTTAAATTAACCAAAATTTGTTTATGTGCATGTGAAAAAACAATATAAATACTTAGATGTGTAACACTCATACAATTCTGTTTTGTATGTAGTGAGAGACAAAATACGCGCTGTCTCGCTCGAACGAACTCAAGTGCTCTCGCGGTTTTGAACATAGAATGAGCTTGCGTACAAGTGTGCGTTTGCACTGAACTGCAAATACACATGTGTGTGTACGTGTGCTCTACCTCACGTACAGAGCGTTTGTCACTAGAGCGCTCTCTGTCTCCCTCGTATCAGTGAAGATTGCGTGGAACTCCACGCCGAACAAATCGAGCTGAAAATGTTGTATGGAGTGACACATCTTAGTGTTTATATTAACTTTGGTATGTGTATGTGGTATGTGTACATATATATGTACATATGTTGTATAGCACATACAACTAAAGTGGTGTTGTTTAATTTTTTAAATTTGCCTACATTTTTTTTAGATTGGTGTCGATTAAAGTCGACTGCGTAAGCCGTTTGGAACGCTCTATTGTCGGCATCAATTGTCAACTATTTTATGGAGGAGAACTTCAAATTTATACGCTTGCGATGAAGGAGGTTCACGTGCAGCAGACCAGCTCGAACCTGACGCACATAATTAAGGAGGTCCTTGACAGCTATAATTTATCGCTCCAGCAAATTTACACGATCACTATCGATAATGGAGCAAATATGGTTAGGGCCAGCGAGCTTCTGGATGAACAATGTAGGGCGGATTTGGACAATGACGATTCTGACGGCGATGCAGCTTGTGAGTGTATACCGGAAGGTACGAATATTTTGGATAACGTTGATGAGATAGACGAGGGAATAATAACTGTTCGGTGTGCTGCGCATACTTTAAACCTTGTCGTCAACGATTTTTTCAAAGAAGTCAAGAAGTAAAAAATTGCGTACGGCTACAATAATTAATCTTTTACGCCTAGAAAATTAAAAAATAACCATTTTTAGACTGCGCCACTCGATGGAATTCCACGTTTCAAATGTGCGAACGATTACTAATACTAAAAGAGTTCTGTGTAAAGAGTAATTTAAAAGAATTGAAATTAAAATCATCTGAATGGAAGACCGTGGAAAATATTTGCAGTTTACTTCTACCAATTTATAAAACTTCATTGAAATTGCAAGATGCTAAGTTGTTGTCAAGCGACTTTTTTATGCATGGTTCTCCTGCAAATCTAATCTAAAAAAGACAACTGCACAACATTCATCAATTCTGGCTAAATGTCTTGAAAAGAGGTCGGCAATCTTAAATGTAATTCCCGTTATAACTGGAGTATATTTAGAACCCCGCTATCAAGCGCTACTTAGTTGTGAGCAAAAACAGGCTGCAAGACACCATATAAGCCAGTTAAACAGCCGATTGCAATCTTTTGACGAAAGTCTCAACGTTTCAGCAGTAAATGATTCTACTTCAGATTGTGAGGAGGAGACTTTTATGAAAAGCGTTATGGGAGCCCAAGCCACAACAAAAAAATTCGTTTCTACATTCAATAAATCTTTTGAAGAAATTCCTCGAATGCATCCCCATGCAGACGTTTTACAGTTTTGGGAAAATTACAGCAAAACAGATTTGAAAAAAGTTGAAATGGTTGTTTTGGCGGTTCCAGCAACTCAAACTTCTGTAGAGAGAGCATTTTTCGGATAAAAGGGCGTCAATTGTTGAAAACCTCCTGGAGGATATTATGCTAATAAACTTAAATTGAATATGATTTATAAATGATTTATATGTATAAAACATGGTTTGAACTAAGTTAAATTTAAATACCTTTGAGATGCAAGGAATGCAGTAAAAAAAATGATATATTATTATTAAACATTTTTATTATTATTTTTATTTCTTTAAACATGGTTTGAATTGAGTTAAATTTAAATTCCTTTGAAATGCAACGAATGCAGTAAAATAAAATGATTTAATTGAATAAAACATGGATGCTCTTTATCTTTTCATTTATTTTACTCTACGAACCCGGGTTTGGAACCGAACCCGAGGTTCCAAAATATTTAAAATCCGGTTATGGAACCTCTGCGAATTTTCAACATAGGGTTCGGAACCAGAACCGAACCCTGGCCGTTTTTTCAGGGGTTTGCAGCTCTGTTACTAAGAATACATAGTTCTTTTTTTTTCATTTATTCAGGTCTCGCTGCATCATGCGACACGTTGTTGTTCGCTGAGATGTCTGTTACACTCTTTCGACCGGTTATCGTAAATAGTGGTCAAGTACATAATGGCAATCTAACGAACTATGATATTCCAGAAAGCCCAAATAGCCTATACAAACATTACGAGAAAAGCCGGACTTCAAATAACAAAAGCAGATCCCAAGCCATCGGGCATGGTGTTAATGGGAGCGACGACGACCAAAGACTTCCTCTGCACAGCACTGAAAAGAAAACAAATCAGCCAGGGGAAAGACAGTACTTATTTGAGGCTCTAAGTATAAAAGCCAAAAGAACTGCTAATCTTCAAAAATTCACTCACAATAACCCCACATTCGGGTCAAAGAGGGATGCGTACAAACTCCACGGCGCATACAGAAGCAACGATGCAAAACCTAGTTATAATACAAATATTTACAAATTCTATGTTCCTGACGACGTTGGCGTTGCTACGGCTCGTATCTCGTTCGCTCAAGTGTGCGTGCAGTGCCCAGACGTTGGATTTTATGTCCAAGCAAACGCATACCCACAGAAAAATATTGTTAGTGAATACAGCGAGGACGAAAAAAGCAATATTCACACTACGATCATCCAGGCAAATCAGACGAAGGAAATCTTAATTCAGTTTTGTGTGCAGCCGAGTACTTGGCACTATGCGAAGCTGGAATTTGTTAGCAAAGCGGAACAAGTTAAGTATGGGACAAGAAATAAAACTACACTGACCGAAAGTGATGGAGCAACCGATCTGTTTTTAGAATCTGAGCTTAACTTGTTGGAAAAGGTCGTAGGTAAAAACCAATTGGATTTGCAGGATAAAAATGTATCGTATGCTATGAAAATTGATTTTCATCTCCCAGAGCCAATCAGTGTGTTAAAAAGAAAAAATAAGCAAGATGATAACGATACCAATAGCTTTAACGCATGGAGGCCGACGCGCTTTCGTAACATGAACTTTTACTCACTTCTGCGACAAACATATCGCGAGTTCTTTATGTTTGATTATGATCTTAAGCCAGATGAAAATGGCACCGTCCCAGCCGTCCTTAACTTAACGACTGAATCAGCTTCAGGATTCTCATTTGACCTTGGCGAAGTAAATGACATTGGGGGCACACTAACATTCGCCGTGTCTATGAAGCATGCTCTCCACGCAAATATCGAAATAAAGTTGCCTCCACCCAAACTTTCGCCCGTCTCCGAGCGTGGGGGTATACTAGCTGAAAAACTTATCAGCGATCCAAAGGATACTGTACTGCCAAAATTAAATAATCACAGCATACAAGTAATTGTTTGTATGCAGTTGGGCGAGCCCGGAGTTCCCACATGGCCGAATAAATGCCGCTACGGACAGCATCTGAGACACGCTTCTAAAATAGTGAACAACACGGATAGCGTAGGTCTAATTCATGTTCCTTTTCCTGAAAGTGGACGATGGTAAGTTTAAACTTCGTTAAAATCATTAAACTTTATATTTAATTTACAATTTTTGCTTAGGTACGTGACCATGGGACTCTCCTGCCTTGGAGCAGAAACTGAACGTGGTACGTTAATCGATAGTATCAAGGAATTCGTTGGCCACCATAAAAACCTCCTGAAGGAAATGCGCTCTCCGTGCCCCTGTGCTAGTGCTTCTAACGAATACGATGCCTGTATAAAATCACAGGATTGCTTAGCTGGAATGAATGAAACGGAGACTTTAAAAGTGAAGGAATGTATGTTGGACTATCAATGCACTTCCAACTACGTTGAAATGACACGGCTATATGATATACACCACAAAACTTCGATGAAGGACCATATTGCATTCAATAACTGTAATACTTCAGTAATATTTTCCGTGTCATCAAGCCCTTGCGTGGCAGGACGCTGCGGTGACTTTGGGCGCTGTTATCACTACATGTCCGGAGGCTTTGTTTTTTCCACATGCGTATGCATGAAGGGATATCGAGGCTGGGACTGTACCGAAGACTCCCAGGTTCCTACAAATATGTCCATCTTACTTGCATCCTTGCTACTAACTTTAAGTAACTTAATCTTCTTTCCGAGCATTTACGTCGCTCTAAGTCGCCGCTACTTTACAGAAGGCGTCATTTATTTTTTTGCAATGTTCTTTTCGACTTTCTATCATGCCTGCGATTCGGGTGAGGACGAGTATAATTTTTGTCTGGTTAAAATTGGTGTCTTACAGTTTTGCGATTTTTATTGCGGACTTTTAGCTATCTGGGTAACACTTGTGGCTATGGCCGAAATCCGACAACAGTTTGCGTCTCCTTTGCATATGTTTGGCGCTATTCTACTAGCATTCGGCACAGAGCTTAATAAACAAAGCCTTTGGGTATTCCTCGCACCAGCCTTGACTGGAATCTGCATAATTTCGACCAGCTGGGGCATTCGCTGTGTCAAAACTCGCAAAATGTTTCCGTCCCGTCGCTACTTGACAGTGTGGCTGCCTTGTGGTATTTGCCTTGTCTGTGTAGGCTTGGTGTGTTATGCTTTTTTGCAAACAAAGCAAAATTATCACATTGTTCATTCAATATGGCATGTAGTTATGGCACTAAGCATTTTATGTTTACTGCCTTCACGAGACTCATGTACGGCGAAATGCTAGAACTTGTAAACTATCTGTAGGAACAGAGAAACGATTGAAATTTTCAAACAATAAACATTTTTTTTTTGTAGTTGTTTAAATGTAACTGTTGATGTTAAATACAAAAAAAGCCAAATTCGCACAATTAATATTTAATAATATAACATTTAAGCGTTGAATCGATTCAACATGAACGCTGAACGTTTACATGGTATGTATTTTTTAATTATTGTTATTATTTGTGCGATATCGATATATGTATGTACATATGTATGTATTTACCCGTTTATAAAATACTTAGTTGGCTATTGCAATAAGGAGCCAGGAGCTTCGGCGTTGGTCCATGCTTAAAAGTGCAGTTTCTCTAAAAAAAATAAAAACAAGATTCGAACCTATAATGTGGAATCCAAGGGATTGTGCCTGTGTCAAGCATCCTAAGTTTTTATCGGAAACATACTTTTCAAAATGTTTTATTGTTTTAAAAATATTCTCCACAAAGATGAACAGTTTTAACCTATTTGAGGGTGTATGTATGTACTATCTTCACCCTCTCGACATCGTGTTTTGTTTTGTTTACGACATGAAATGTACAAGGTACACGACCCCTTTAAATCGATGTTTGGAACTTATGAATCGGTCGAGCGAGCTTATGTGAGAGGGACACCAATGATCAGTTGTTCTTCAACCGTTTCCGAAAAAGTATCGACCATTTATTTTAATTTATTTCACTGAGACAACTTTTTTGGTACTTGCTTTAAAACAACCATATCGTTTTTTCAGGCTCATATTTATGCACGATTTCAACGATTTCAAAAATGTTGAGTTACTGGGGCTGTATTTGATCACCATTTCTGCGCATGAATTGGCAAGAGCCTTATTTGGCGCGATTGTACAATTATTCATTATCACACGCGTATATATCGAACATTTATGCAAAAATATATCTCGGTCCCTTTGATGCCTTAAGATGTACATATGTATGTATCTCACGGTATGTGAAGTTTATGCGGCTCAAAAAGTCAGGGCTATCAAGTTGTGCACAAAGATCTACGATTAACTAAGGATGGAAGGTTCATTAAAAACAATCTATTAGGGTAAGATGGGAACCTCACAATTGAAAAGCAACTAGTTTTTCTGGACTCATTCTAAATGGTCCTGGTGAACTTTGTACTTAGGGCACCATAAACACGACCCGTATTCTAAGATCGAAATACTAGCGAGAGATAGAGAGTCTTTGTTATATAGAAGTCGTCAAATTAATTTGACCATCTCTTTATACGCCCAAGTTCGGCATTGGCCTTATTTGCATTCTCTCAAGAAAACCATCGTCTAGTGTGTAAGGAGTCTGAAAGGCACGACAAGAATGTCATTACTTTACATTTCGAAGCATTAAGGTGTAAAAAATTTGCACTCATTGGGATAAAAATAGGTGCCAAAAAAGCTTGACATCTTAAACATTGATCTCAGACATTGGTGACCCCGACGTGAAGAAAAAAAAAAATTTGAGATGTCAAGCCTATTTTTATCCAAAATGATAATACGAATTGTTCAAATGTAATAGCGTTTATTTATACGCGGCACACTCCATACTTGCCCGTGATGAACTCGGCCACTCTAGCAAGTGGCCAACGCATTGGAGGAAGATTTTCGTCCAGCTTCGTCAGATCGGGCTCGAGGATTGCGTCGTGTGGACCGCCTAAAAGCAGATGAGCAGGAGTCAGCACATCTAAGTCAGCAAGATTTTCTAAAAGCGAGAGCAAAGGGCGAGAATTAACAATTGCCGTGATCTGAAGGATCAGAGTGCGCAGCTCGTTGAAGTCAAGCACAGAGGGCTCAACTGGGCGGTACAGGTGATGGTTTGCTGTCTTCACGGCCACTTCCCACAATCCGCTAAAGTGCGTAGTGGGATGAAGCGGCAGTCGATCGAGTCCGCCAAACAGGATTCATGGACCTCCTTCATATGCGAGTCGCTCATAACAAGTTTCTTGAGCTCCAAAAGCTCGTTCCAAAAGCATTGTCGGTACAAATTTGACTTGGCCTTCCTCGCGAGTAAGTGAAACGCCTTAAGGCGCTTAGAAACGAAGCGGTGGTCAGATCCTTTACGAGCTCCATGTGTATAGGCTTAGAAGTAAAGCAAATGAATACAATGATATAGCACTTGATGGGCGACCTCGTGCGGATTTCTGATCTGTAGAAAAAGGGCCCACAGTAATCCACTCCAGTGACTTCAAAGGGTCGAGGTCCTTCCAGACGTTCCTTAGGCAGATCTCCCATGATGTGCTGAGCCATGCTCGGCCTAGTCCTGAAGCATCTCACACACTTGCTAACAACCTTGGATACTGCCTTGATTCCTCCAATTGGCCAATATTCCATTCGAATTTATGCAAGTAGTGCGCGAGGTCCAGCATGAAGGTTCCTTTCCTGATAATGCCTTATCAGCGCACAAGTTATGGAATGTCCCTTTGGTATTCGGCGTCCGCACAAGTCTCGACCTCCCAAAACATACGAAGACATATATCTAACCTTGCATCCATGCTAGCTTCCGAATCTGGAGAATTGTGCGTTGCCATGAGCGCCGAGCGTGCTACCCTTTGTCCACCGCCAGATACGATCCGCCCAAGTCTTCTACAGAAGAGGCAGACTTTCGGCGAGTTTAATTTGCCCTACGCAGAGGAGATCAAAGAAAATTCTAGCACCAATGAGGAGATCCACTCGCTGAGGGTTGAAAAATGCAGGATCAGCAAGCTGAATATTTAATGGAATATTTCTATCGACTACACTGACTGCCAGACTTGGTTGACAATCGGTGATCGTAGGAGCTATAAGAGCAGTAAGCGTAGTTGTATAGTCAGCTGTGCGAGAATGTATACAAATGTTCTCGGTGGATCCCTCAGTAGTCACGCTGGTATCGCCGAGTTCTCCTAAGCTGAAGCTGTTGAGCGAACCTGGATGTAATGAGGTGAAGTTGAGATCCTGAATCTAGTATGGCACGACAAGGAACTAAAATGCCAGACCGATTTTTTACGAGAACCACAGCGGTAGCCAGAAGCACAACATCGGATTGAAGACCTTGGGCAGCAAGAAAGGTAGAAGCAGGGGAAGGTGAACTGCAAACAGAATCCTGAGTGGCAGAAATAGCGTCCGGTTGGAACGTTAGATCTGGAGGAGAAAGATCTGGGGAGCCTTGAGTTGTGGATTGCAGTCTCATAAAATGCAACAAACTATAATGCCTCCCACCGCATACTCGACATTTTCCACTGTTGCATGCACGAGTCCGATGCCCCGTCTTCAGGCAATTGAAACAGAGGGAAAGCTTCTTCACTTCTTTGTGGCGCAGCAACGGAGACAAATTCCCGAATATATTGCAGGAATATATACCATGTCCCGCAGAATGGCAAAAACTTCATCCAGACGAATCGGTAGAAGAATTGGAGGCAACAAAAGTTTTCTTTAAATGCGAATTATGGTTTTTTCCCACCTGAGCGCTA
The DNA here is from genome assembly GCA_037356375.1 of Drosophila affinis. Taxonomy (NCBI): domain Eukaryota; kingdom Metazoa; phylum Arthropoda; class Insecta; order Diptera; family Drosophilidae; genus Drosophila; species Drosophila affinis. Next base: position 25,117,594 of record JAZHFB010000003.1, read on the forward strand.
CTAGCAGGTGCCGCTGTAGCGTATTCAAAATTATCCATTTTCTGGCACCGCTTCTCCAAGTATTCGTAGAACTCCTTTGCTGTAGGTATGACATCCGACGACAGGTGTTCTTCCCATTAAAATTGCGTCTTAGCGTCCAACTTCTGCAGCAGCATGTTGATTATCATGCAATTGGATATCTCCAAATCCGTTCGTAACGTCTGCAAAGCACACATATGCACATATGCGTCAATGATCGAATTGAACATCGCCATAAAGTCCGAATATTCGACGTAACCACCGGAAAACTTGGGTATTTTTAGCTCAGGAAGTCGCTGCTTGTGAACCATGACTATGGTACTGTGTCCAGAATGGTTTGGTAGGGTAGTCGAATTGGCAGAAGCGCGCGAGTGGCCTAGTTCGAGAGCAGCCAGTAGCTCAGCCTTCAACGATATGAAGAGCGTATCAAAGTTGTTGCGCATCTCACTCCCAATCTCGTCTTGATTGATCGCTTCCAGTTCATTATGTGCCTTATTAAATTCCTCTCGAATTTCTGCCAGCATGTCGATACGAACGTGGCCTTCAAATTTACGATCTTATTGCCAGCGAATGATTCGAAGAGCCCGCTCATTCGATGATATAAAGACTGAACTTTACGTTTATAAAGGCTGTTATAAGCCGTCACAATATTTTCGCCCGCGCCTGTATTTGAATCGCTTTCCATGTTTAACGGTGTGAAATGCAACGAAACAACGGAGGATAGATAACCGTTTAAGCGTCGGCGTACAGAATCGAGAAAGAGAGAGTGAAGACACAAAAAATCAAAACCGTGTCTGCAGTTGTGCAGAGAATGAGAGACTTGACGATTATGCGACGGTGTACAGAAGCTGGAGCGAGAATGAGAGACACGAAAAGTCAAAAACTGTGTCTACGGCTGAGCATAGAATGAGAGATTCGACGGTTAAACTAACGGAATCTCAAACGACCGCACTCTCACTGAATTTGCACATAAGCCGTTTTTATTCTGCAGCAATGTATTTGTTTGTTGTTAAACTGCACAGAACCGAATATATTGTTAAATTTGAATGTTTTACACCAACCGCGATTAGCCAACGTCTATAATCACGTCGGAGTCACCAATGTTTGAAATGTCAAGTTTTTTTGGCACCTATTTTAATCCAAAATGATAATACGAATTGTTCAAATGTAATAGCGTTTATTTATACTGACGGCTAGCGGAAGCCGATTGCTTGCTCTTTGCCGGCCAGATAAATGTACAATCGAGATCCAAATGCAACCAATGCGCAGAGAGGTTAGCAGATTACTAAAAATTGGCACCGTCGGCTAATCAAAGCTAGAGTCGAAGCGGCGGCTGCGGAGCGCCCTTTACAGAGGGAGAGCGCAGCAGCGCCACTGAACGTTGGTGTTTACAGTGCCCTGAATATTTTAAATATGTATACTTTTAAGTTAGGTCTGTTGTTTAGCGGCTGGCCCGAAAAGGGCGTTAACCCTGAAAGGTCAAGTTTATGTGCAAGGAGAGAGTGGTTTACAGAGTCGAACGCTTTACTGAAATTGGTGTAGATAACATCCGTCTGTAGATTACCTTAAAAGCCTTTAATGATGTAGGAGGTGAACCGAACGAACCCAATTTTTTACGTAGTTGACTTAGGGACAAGTCAAGCAAGGGGTCAATAAAGTCATGTCGTGACATTGTCACTGGACTATTAGGCTCGTTTACTGAAGACCCTACAGTTCCTGGCAAGTTGAAGTCATCAAGAACTAAATATCATATGAATTTCAGTTCATGTTAATGTGTTCTCAACTGTGAAAAGATCCGACGTGAAGATCGAGTCCACTGCAATCAGAACCCCTTCTGCACGTCGAGACGAACGATCCTTTCTATAAGTTGTGTACCGACCTGCCAAAACTTCGGAACTAACAATGTCCGGCTTCAACCAGGTTTTTGGTTGTTGTTACTTTTTTGAACGGGTTGAGGTAGAGCGGGAAGATGAGGATGGAGCACTTAGTTGTAAGAGATATTGGGGGCCTATTCTTCTTCTCAGCTTTAAACTCCGTCACCTCCAAATGCTCTGGCCAAAACTTGACAGAAAAAGGAATCTTAAAGAAAGCTATCTCCCTGACATTAGACAAGTTAAACTTCTACACCATTAAATCGACGGCATTTATTTTGCTTTGTAAAAAAGCGGCCAGCCGTGAGACAAAAACATGTTTAGGTGGGATCACCACCGACAATACCCGGTGGTCCGGGACTTATGTTCACTGGTGGGATCAGCTAAAGAGTTTGCGGACGATTCTGGCTGCATGCTCTCTGAGGTGGTAAATTCGAATTCGCATCACCAGCAGCCGTCGTTGCCCTTGGAATAGCAAACGATATCAGCTGCTGCGCATTAGAAGCATTTTTGCATCGGTTGGCTGTGGGACAGTTGGCACTTGCAGATCCCGCGGAGTGACCCTTTCACGCCAAAGAGACTTATTTAGCAGTTGCAAGCCGCCAAATTGAAACTCCATGGCTAGGAGCCGATCATATTGATTCTTAAAACAACTGTCAGCTCCTTAAAGCCTTTTCGCGTCTGCTTCATAAATATAACCTATCAACTACCCGGCATGCCTCTTACGTTTTGAGATGGCATCACCGACGAGCCCTGAAAACCCAGCGCATTTTGCGCTATCGCACAGCCAGAAAATTATACTCAGCTGATCAGGAGTGACAACAGAGAACTTATTTTTTTATAAACGAATAAATGCATGAATGATCCAGAAGTACATGGCATCTGATCTAACTCGTCAAAGATGCTGCACGATCGCTTTTTTTTACTGGTTTGCTGCTTCGATGGAATTGAATTTCGAGAGAATAGATTTATGCGTATTTATGCGAGCGCGCGTAGCAGGATCGTGTTGGCAACAAGGCACAGAAGCGCTATGATAGTCTCATCAGTGAGCTAAATCACATGCCCATCAAGTCAAATACTATGCGGGTGCGCAGACGCAAGGCGAAAATCGAAAAGGAGCTGGCTATCCTAGCTGAGCTGAGATGAGATACACGAGATAAATATTATTCTATTAGTCCCGATAAGCTCTATACGAGCTAGAGCAACAAAATGTTGTATCCAGACTCCTCTGATATCACAATGTTACAAGTGCATTTCGAAATTTCGCCCCGTTCCTCTCAGCCCCTACAAAAAACGAAAATCTGTTTCATCCCCATTTTAAAGATGCGAGCAAACTTAAAACACATTTAGTAGATGCTTTACGAGCTTACATACATATGTACATATTTATGGTTTCACTTACCATCCACAACTTGGTGGAGTTTTGGCAGGGGTTCTGTCTTCCTTTAAAACGCTTTATCACTGTTTTATTGTTTTTAACGCCAGTCGTTCAAAGGTAATGTTTTCCCACAGTGCAGAAATTAGACGTAGCCTTTACTGGGAGCAATGCGCATTGTAGTCCACGAATCCAGCAAAAAACCTTTCTTCTCTCTCTCACCCTCTCAATTTTATACAATTAAGCGTCCCAGTGGACTGGTATATATGTACAGTGTAGAGAACAAATCGAACTGCGAAAGAGGTTTGGTTTCCACTATCTATAAATTTGTTTCGTTAAAACTTGTGTAGCTATCTACTTTTTCGCGATACTTTTAATTATACCGAAAAAAAACCGATAGTGAAATTGTAATAGCGATTCATGCTAAGCATCAATTTGTTTCTAGCTTAACAACCATTTTTGCAAATACCTTACGAAATTCGTTCTGCAACAATATAAGTCTACGACAGAATTCTTTGTACCGGTTTTGCGTAGCGGGAATGGATGGTGCTTCATCGCCAAACCTGGAACTTAGCTGATCGATCCCAACATTCTTCCCTTGATAATCTGCATCAAAATTAGCACAAAAACATGACACAGAAACGTTCCTGTATTAATTTCAGGTTCCTCTTTATATACATTTTATACCCGGTACTCGAAGAGTATACGGGTATATTAGATTTGTGGGGATAACGGTTGTGTGTAACGCCCAGAAGGAGGCGTTTCCGACCCCATAAAGTATATATATTCTTGATCAGCATCAATAGCCGAGTCGATATAGCCATGTCTGTCTGTCCGTCCGTCCGTCCGTCTGTCCGTCTGTCCGTCTTCATTTGTGCCTATATCTCAGAGACTATTAAAGCTAGAGCAACCAAATTTTGCATCCAGTCTGCTTTGTGATCACACTACTCCAAATGTGTTGAAAAATTTCGCCCCGCCCCTTTCCGCCCACACAAAGGACGAAAGTCTGTGGCGTACACAATGTTGAAGATACAAGAAAACTAAAAACGCAGATTCATAGAGAATGCCCATTTCTATCAGAGTGTTGAATCTGGATCAGATCGGATAATTATTATAGCTACAATAAAGAAAACCATTTCGAAAGTCATCATTCCCTCTCGCTCTCTCTCACACGCGGCCCCATCTGCTTTGCCGATTCGTATTTTTTGACGCCTAGTTCTCAGAGACTATAAGAGCTAGAGCAACCAAACTTTCTATCCAAGCTCCTGTGATACCGAACCAGCACGAGTTTGTTTTAAAATTTTGCCACGCCCCCTTCCGCCCCCACAAAAGACGAAAATCTGTGGAATCCACAATTTTTAAGATAAATAAAAACCAAAAACGCAGAATCATGAAAAATTACCATGTCTACCAGATTACCGAATTTGGATCAGATCGGATCAATATTATGGCCAGAAGAAAAAAATTAAATTTTAGTGGCTACGCAACGCCTGCCAAGCGCTGACTCATTCCCTCTCTCTCTCTGTCGTAAACACTTGTACGTCTCAAATATGTAGTTATACATGTCATGTAGAAATGTAGGCGCAGATATACAAAGCATATGTAAACAAAAATGGAAACATGTAGAAAAATTCCAAAAAATTCATTATTTTAATTTAAATATTATTTTCGTCCCTTTTGAGAACATATAATAAATTTCATAAATCGTAGGCTCATATATGTACATATGTATGTATGTATATACTGACTGAGTACCGGGTATAAGGTAGAGCCGCGGCCTTTGCTGCGGCTCACAACGTTCCCTCTCGTTGAGTTTAAAATTTTTGAAATTTTGTAAGTATCTAATTAATGCAGTTAGGTTCATATACTACATATTTACATCACTCTATAGGTCCGGCTTTATTATGGTGTTGAGCTAGCTAGGCGGTGCATCATATTGTACCACATATTATACATACATATGTATAGTCATCCGATTTTGTTTCTTTTGGCTGTTTTTACGAATCTGTATATAAAACTTGATTTCCAACGTTTAATTGGATTTTCACAAACATGAAATAAAGGAAAAGTCTGGTGTGGAGAGTCATTTTAAGATAACACAATGTTCGAAAAATAGATAGATATACATTTTTCTATCTTCAAGGGTCAATAGCAAAAGCAGCGTCCTATGCACCTTTCATAGGAAAAGGCTACGGAGCAGCGTAGTGGGCACGCGCGCAGTGTAAAAACTCCGTGCAGCGTCGACCCTGCGATAATGTGGCTTCCTTATTTTCCTCGGATGTCGCAGCGGCAGACCTGACTTCGGCCCTATGCTCAAAAGGCTTCACTATTCAACTCGGCAGCGCCGCAGCAGAGAAAATGATTCGTGCTGCTTCGTGTCAAGCTATACTAAAAAAGGTAGTCGCACTTAAGTTATCGCCCTTTTGTTTCCTTCTTAAATTTCAGTCTGCCTAGCAGCAATTGTGAGCGACGCATCTCTGCGGACGACTTTTTCTTGTTCTTCATCTTCTTTACTGAAATACTGGCTCTGGCTTCACCGGTTTTCTTAGTGCGGCTACCTTTATAAGTATACCTTGCTTCGTGTCTGTTGGTTGCGCACACAAAAGCAATAAGAACACACATACATATTTGTACATTCAAGACTGAATTGTATAGGTTCAAAAACAGTGGTAGATTAGAATTGGGTCTCTATAGATATTATTTAGACCTTATAAAGGATATAAAAAAGCTAAATCTAAAAGCTAAAGCTAAAAATCTAAAGCTAAATATAAAGGATATAAAAAAGCTAAATCTCCATATAAAAAATAAAACATTTTATTTTACACTTCCAGAGCCATATCGAATTTCACGTTCAAATTGCTCTGCCTTTAGTGTACCATCTATACTCTCAAAGTTCTTGTTAAAAACACTGTATGCGCTAATTTCGTTTTGTTTTTTTGGGCCGGTTCGCGTATTAAAGTAAATACCAAACAGGGCAGAAAACATAAGATAAACCAATCCAAACTTCAGTTCAATGGCTATTATATAGAGAGTTATCCAAAATAGAACATATACAGTCCAAAGAGTATACTTGAGTATACCTGCACGGTCTTCGATTTCGGGCATAATGCTGCTTTCTTCCACCAATTCATTCGAACTGCCATCGTGCGAGTTTTTATCCGAACATTCGGAATTGTTGCTTGAATGCTACAACAAAAAAATTGTAAAATCAACAGAAAATCGTACTTGAAGACAAATTTTCTATAATTCTGGATATCTAAATACGTATGCACTTTCATACTTAAACGGTACCTGTTGCAAATCGATTTTAATTTCATTAGTAGAGCCAGTGCCAGTGCCAAACATCCAAAATCTGTGAAATTTATCTTTTAGGTTTTCAAGTGTTTGCTTCCTTCGCTTTTTAAGGCGATATTGTTTTAGCTGTTCTTGAAAATCAGCCATATATTATTTTTTTTTTTTTGGTTTTATGTTACCAAACTACCCGTGAGTAGTGTGGAATTATTTCGCCGGCCGTCTATGTGAAGGTGGAAATTGCCAAGTCCAAGAGAGGTAGATTGTGAAATGGTTACTTATAGTTTTACGTCGAATATTTCAATAAAGTCAATTAATGTTTGGTACGAGCCGATGTTTTCTTTTTCAAAGAATTTGTAAATATCATTATATTTTCTTAGAGATGGGAAGTTTTGTCTTGTTGAGTTGTACTTGGTACAATTAAATATAACATGCGAAGTTATCGATACTATCGCATGTAAAAAATGTGATGTAAAATAAAAAATCGCGCAATTTTTTTTAAAACAAATTTTTTTATTATTATATTATTATATAACACATCCTATTATATATTTATGTCTTCTACAGGATTCTGAAGTCGAGGAGTAATAACACACCATTTACCGTTACAATGTCGTCATAGAGTCGAGACGACTCGCATTCATTGTTGCCAGTTTATATACTTTATAGTAGTTTACAGCTTCTTTATAGCTATTTTAGCATGTGTAATAAGAAATATATCGCTTTAATTTCCAAATAGCTATTTTATAGCTAACTTCGCAACACAAATAAACAGAAAAAACCAACAACAAGCAATTTTTGGCTCGAAAATGGTTAAACTTTAAACATTGAAAAAAAAAACTAGGAGCGACCGCCACGAAATTGCTTTACCTAAATTCATGATAAATCGGGATATCTCCAAGAAAAAAATTTCGTGAATTTTGGAGAGGTTGTCCACGTAGTTATCATTTACCCTAGTTTCGTAACTCCAATGAAAAGAAACTGCACAAATATTTCGATTGTTTTGTTATTCATTGTTAGTTTTCCCAAAAATTAGTGATTATAACAACTAACACAATAATACGATTCCACTCTGAGATTCGATAATAATAGAGAAGCAGTAGCTCCGCAGGCAAAAATGTGTTTAAAAAAAATTGGTAAACTTGTACCATGTACAACTCAACAAGACAAAACTTCCCATCTCTAACAAAATATAATAATATTTACAAATTCTTTGAAAAATAAAACATCGGCTCGTAGCAAACATTAAAAGACTTTATTTAAGATCGCTCTATTTTTTTTTAACTCTATTATTATATGACCCATCTTTTTATATATATATTTACATATGTCTCCAACAGGATTCTGAAGTCGAGGAGTAAGTAAAATAACACACCATTTACCGTTTCAATGTCGCGCCATAGTGTCGAGAAGACTCGCTTTCATTGTGGCCAGTTTATCTACTTAATAGCTAGTTTATAGCTATTTTAGACATGTTTAATATTAAATATGCTTTAATTGCCAAATAGCTAACTGGGCAACACAAATAAACAGAAAAAATCAACAACAACAAGCCATTTTTGGCTCAAAAAGGTTAAATTTAAACATTAAAAAAAAAAAACTAAAAGCGACAGCCACGAAATTTTGATTGACCTAAATTTATGATAAATCGGTGTCTATCCAGGAAAAAAATGTCGTAAAATTTTGGGGAGGTTGTCCACGTACTTAACATTTACCTAAGCGAAACTATGAAGTAGTTTGAATTTTAACAAAGCTTTTTATTGAGGATTGAGTATAGTAGTTAAATAGTTAACTACCATGAAAATCAAAAATCATTTCAATAACTCGACTTTCTCATTTTTAATTTTCTGGTACTAATGTCAATTCACGTCAGCTGCACATGAATACAATATACAAGATAAAAATATGTATATACTAAAGTTCTGCATAAATGAAAAAACCGGGATTCGAATTAACAATACGCCAAATGAATTGAATTGAGTGAATTCGTATGCTTCGACGACAGAGTTTGAGTACGGTCACGTATAACTCTTGTACACAACATTCAAACGACGTATTACACATACCTTTTAGCACCTTGGTTGATTTCCAGTTCGGCTCGCGGCGCGTCATCAAGGTATACTAAACAAGGTAGGCTTATTGGCTCGCTCGCTCTCTGTGTTTAATTACATAAATTTCAGTCTGCCTGCAGCAGTTGTGAGCGAAGCATCTCCGCAGACGATTTGTTCGTGTTCCCTCAGACTTTTTTGCGTATTCACATGTCGCCGCCGTATTGCTTTTTATGAAAGATTACTATATATACATATTATTAATATTACATATTATTATATATATGTTTTGACACAAGAGAATAAATGCATTACTCTTTTGAGACTCTTTTTCACAACGCATTTGTGAGTCTCTCTCTCTCTCTCTCTGCTGTCATTTTGAATAACTACTTATTCCTCTCTATAAGCCTACCTTGTTTAGTATACCTTGCGCGTCATGAGCCGTTGCGTCACCACAGCCGAAGACCCCGGATCGCATATTGAACGTTCGTTAGCGACACCTTCAGTATATGAATAGACACATCTATTTACATATGTACAGTGGCTCAAAGCCGAAACTATGCAGTGTCAAATAAACTGTTTAACTGTGGTACAGATTTTAAACTAGAGGAAAAACAAAATGTTTAAATGCACCAAAGCTTCTAGAAACTAGGAATCCGACTTGATTTCCGGTTTGGCGTTTAAAGATTTTTTGTTTTTCCTGTAGTTTAAAATCTGTACCACAGTTAAACAGTTTATTTGAAACTGCATAGTTTCGGCTTTGAGCCACTGTATGTATGTATGTATATACTTTATGGTTATGATACAAGTTAACGTACTCAATTCTATTGGGTCTATGGATCTTTGGCTTCCCCAGAGTCAATCTCGATCTTTGTCTTTGTCTCCCACATAATTGATAAACAATATTTCATCATACCCACCCAAATTAAGAATCAAACTTTTCTTACACTCGCCTAAATTGAAAAACTGAAACTTGAAAATTGAAAAATTGAAACAGTTAAGGCAGTCTTGAAAACGGGAACAGTTGAATAAAAAATCTAAATTCGCAAAAGACGTGCCCTGATACTTGTCCGGCAATAAAACGAACCTCGATAACTGAATTCTATAGGACTTGTAAAACTCAATTAGTTTTGTGAAATAAAATTAAATACGTTTATACCTCTGTTGTTTAATTTACATCCATCTGTGTATGTAAGCAAATTACCCAGATCGAAGGAGTGTTGTGGATGACACACAATGTAGTAAACTTAATTAAACAAATTTGAGAAAACTTGATCTTGGCTCCGCTTTCTTGTGGATAACAATTGGTTGAATGTGTTTATATTAAAATATTTTAATTTGATCTCAGAACTGGTTTTGCCTCACTCAAGTTGCTCTTGACTTTAGACTACAATGCATAAAAGAAGGTGTTGCAATTGCGCAATGATCAGTCAACAAGATTGCTACGTATGCCACGATGCAAAACTCGTTTGAGAGTAATTCCCAGGCTGTACATTTGTGGGACTATGACCTGATATTAGAGAAGATCGGTAAAGTATTCAATTACGATTTGGCAAAACTTATCACTTGATTTGTCTCTAGACTTAATTGTCGATTCCCATACCAGGTTATGGCAAAACTCAATGGTTACTTTTAATCATTAGTGGGTTGTTGACGATCACGTCTGTGGCTGCTCAACAATCCATGAGTATTATAGTAATCGCATCGCAATGTGAATTTGAATCAACTCAAGCTGAAAAAGGTCTGATGATGGCGGCGTGTGTTGCTGGTGAGTCGAAAAGAATGTAGAATTTGCAAAGGTAACACAGAATTTTTTCAAACATACAGGATTATTTTTCTCAACCTATATATGGGGATACATAAGCGACGACATTGGTCGTCGGAAAGTGTTACTATGCGGTGTTTTCGCCAGCAATCTTTTACAATTTGTGCTTATGTTCGTTTCAAACATTTGGATATTTAACATAATTAACTTACTTGTTGGTATTAGGTAAGTGCGAATTTAAACAAGTAAAAAGTGTAGTCGATACTCCCACGAAAACATACCGATAAGCGTGCTGAAAGTAGATGTATGTAATACCCAGATGGAAGCATTTCCGACCCTATAACGCATATTATATATACTCGATCTGAATCATTAGTCGAGCAATCAAGTTTTATATCCAGACCCTTGTATTATCAACCTGTTACAAGTGTATTTCAAACTTTCGCACCACCTTCTTCCGCCCACACAAAGGACGAAAATCTGTGGCATTAATTTGAAGATACAAGAAAACTAAGAATGTAGAATCATAGAGCATCTAGAATCATAGAGCAGAGAGAATCAGATCAAAACATTAATATAGCCACAAGAAAAAATTAAATTTAAGTGGCTAGGAAACGCCTTCCAAACACTTACTCAGTCTCATTCTCATCGTGCTGTCTATACTGACTACGTATAAATGATAAGTCACGACCCTAGCTGCGATTCACAGCGCTCCGCCTCGTTAAATACGTTTAACTAAAGCAAAAGAGAATTTATTCATTATTTTTAATATTAACGAAATTAATAGCAGCTTTCTTATTCACACTTTGCAACATCGCGTTGTGAGAAGCGGTTCTTGCCTATATTAAGTCAATCAGTATGTAATCTTATGATTTAACCTATACACACATATATTTTACACGTAATTACATACATGTATGTAAATAAGCACCGGATAGGTGTCGATTGAACCGATTGACTGCCGTTTTTGTTGTTTTTTTTCTCTCTGTTTTCGCCAACGAAACAGATTGATTAGTTGGTTAATGCGGGAGAGACGATCGCGGGAGAACAGCCAACGCAGACCGCGCTTTCTTAATGTTTCTCGCACTTGTCATCAGTGCTGTCAGGTTGGGCTAGATGCAAAAAAACAATTTACTAAAAGCACCATCGTCAACTTGACTGCTATATTTTTCGCTGTTATAGCAGGTAATCAAAAAGTGTAGGGTATATTAGATTTCTGGTGATAGTGGATGTGCAGAAGGAAGCGTTTCCGACCCCAATGTGTTTATGTTCTTAATCAGCATCAATTACACTACTCGACAAATTTCAACTTTTTTTTTCCGCTGTCTCCAAAAATGACTTTTTCTAATAGATTGGGAGATTTAAAATTTTTTTAAGAATTATGGTTTTTTTTCATGGAGTAGTTTTTTTTTAAAGAATTTTTAAAAAATCTGGTATTTTTTGTCATAGGTAGTGCTTCTATTTTTCACATAACTCACATTTCATACAACTGGTTGTACTGAACTTTGCAGTTAAAAAGCGCTGATAAATGCAGCTATAAGTCCGACTCAGACACTTTGTAGCAGAAACTTAACGTCTGGCAGATATTAAGCTTCCAAATTGAAATTTCATCATTTTTTTCGGTATTTTTTACCCGAAATTTTGACTTTGAATCTTCAGGAAAAATCGAAAGAAAAATAAATGAATTTCTTGATTTTTGGTTTTAGATAAACACATTAATTACGCGTCGTTTAAGGTATCGTTTATAAAAATATAAAATCAAACGGCTAAGTTATAACCGTTTGACCAAAACGACCCAAATCTCCTTTTATCTGAAAAAATACCGAAAAATACTTGAATTTATTTAAGTGTTATGATACTTAAATATTTTTATTGTTATTGCTTGTTACTATTTTTAAAATGGTTTGTCCGTCTTCTTTTGTCATTTAAGTCAGATTCTTTTATGAGAGTCCACACATAGTCGCCCAACATATTCTCATTCCAAACACCTTGATACCGTCGTTCCATAGCTTTTAATTGTTGGTGAAATCTCTCTCCGTGTTCATCACTAACATCCCCAAGGTTTGGTGGAAAAAAGTCTAAGTGGGAGTGCAGGAAACGGATTTTGAGTGACATGTTGGCTCCAATTTGTTCATAATTCTTAAGTAGGTCTTGAACGATTTTAACGTAATCATCACTCTTTCTGTTACCAAGAAAATTTGTTGTAACCATTCGGAATGAGTTCCAGGCTGCTTTTTCATTCGTAGATAAAATATTTTCAAATCCATCATCTTTTAGTAGTTTTCGAAATTGGGGGCCATCAAATATGTACGCCTTCTTTAACTTTTGCCATCGACAGACGTGGAAAAACAGTTTGGAGGTAATTCATCGATTCACCTTCGTTATCCAGTGCTTTAACAACATTTTTTATCAGTCCTAGCTTAATGTGCAATGGTGGTAATATAATGTCTTGGACTGTCACAAGAGCTGCATTTTGTACGTTGTGATGTCCCAAAGTATTTTCGTTCCGTTTTTCCCAGTTCTTTCTTGAGTAATGCTCTTTTCTATCTCGGCTATCCCATAGGCACAGGAAGCAACAGTATTTTGTATAACCGCCCTTCAATCCAGTTAGCATGGCTACAACTTTTAAGTCACACGCGACCTTCCACTGGTGTTCTTTATATTTAATATTTTCTAACAATTTAGTCATTGTTTGGTAGGACTTTTTCATATTAACAGCATGGGCGATGGGAATAGACGGCTTTTGATTTCCATTGTGTAGCAAAACAGCCTTTAAACTTTCTTTACTGCTGTCAACAAATAACCTCCAATCGTTTGGGTCGTAATCTTCACCCAGTTCCCTGAAGAGGCCGAAAATGTCGTGACAAACGCACATGTCATCCTTCGTCATATAAAACTGTGCGTGAACCAAGTGACGCGTCCGGAAATTAGTCTAAAGAGGAAGGAAGGTATAAGGAATAAGGAATAAAACTGTCCACAACACTTACACCCCAAATAAATATAACCAGGTAGGATATATATCCGATATATATCAATACTTAAGACTCGGTAAAACCAAAATTACAGGTCCTTTTTGTTTTTTGCAATCCCATTTTGGAAGTTGGACCAAAAACGTACCGGACGGTATTTTTTCAGGTAAAAGTCATTTTGGGTCGTTTTGGTCAAACGGTTATAACTTAGCCGTTTGATTTTATATTTTTATAAACGATACCTTAAACGACGCGTAATTAATGTGTCTATCTAAAACCAAAAATCAAGGCATTCATTTATTTTTCTTTCGATTTTTCCTGAAGTTTCAAAGTCAAAATTTCGGGTAAAAAATACCGAAAAAAATGATGAAATTTCAATTTGGAAGCTTAATATCTGCCAGACGTTAAGTTTTTGCTACAAAGTGTCTGAGTCGGATTTATAGCTGCATTTATCAGCATTTTTTAACTGCAAAGTTTAATACAACCAGTTGTATGAAACGTTACAAAGAGTTATGTGAAAAATATAAGCACTACCTATGACAAAAAATACCAGATTTTTAAAAAATTCTTTAAAAAAAAACTACTCCATGAAAAAAAAAAAAACATTCTTCAAAATTTTAAAACATCCAAATCTATCAGAAAAAGTCATTTTTGGAGACAGCGGAAAAGTCGTGTCGACTAGTGTTATCGAGTTTATATTGCCATGGCTGTATGTCCGTCTGCCTGTCCGTCTGACCGCCTATATCTCAGAGACCACAAAAGCTAAAGCATGTTTTGTAATTCAACTTCTGTCATATCACACTATTACAAGTGTATTTCATATTTTCTCCCCTTTCACCCACTCAAAAGACAAACATTTTTGGCACGCCCAAAATTTCCATATTTTGTCACGCCCAAATTTCCATTTTTTGGCGGCAAGTAAAATGGGACATGTGTACAAGCAAAAATAACTGCCAAACTTAATATAAAAAAAGCTGAGCCAGGAATTTTTCGTTTGTTTTTTTTCTTTATTTTTATTTTTTTTTTGTTTTTGATCGCTGGTGAAGTAAATTGAATGGTCGCAAAGAAATTAACTTGCAATGACCAGAAACAACGTTTTTTTTTAAGCTAGGTATCCAGCACCGCGGAAACTAAAAATTACTGTCATACTCCATATAAAAAAAACTGGGCCAGGATTCAGTATCCAGCAAGCTAAACAAACTCCACAGAGTCTTATTGATAGTTGTCCTATCGACACGATTGTGGACTGATAGAACAGCTGATATTCCCGCCAGGAATATATATGTGAACATTATTACTGAAGTGATTTGTTTGAAAGATGGAGGTAAAAAATGCGCGAAAAAAAGGAATATAAATTTTCAAAGACAAGAGAAGATAACTTTATGGCCTGATTCCAGCTCCGCGGAAAATTACTGACAGGAATCTTCTCTATATTTCGGTTGTGTGGAACTTAACTTAAATAGTGTGTCCAAGAACCTAAAAAGTGATTTTCCACTCTCATGAATCAGCTGTGTTTTGTAAACAGCTCCAATTGGGATAGTTAAATTCAAATTAAAAAAGGAAAAAATTAGCTAGCCTGCTTCGATGGTATTTAAGGCTGACCCGAATAGATGCCCAGGCCTTCTTACATTCATTCGCTACAAAGCATAATAATCGTTAATTATTTTAATAACTGTGAACAATTTAAAACATATATCTTACCTACCTTGTTTATCTCGGCACCAACACTTTCCCACCCACTTTTCACTAAAATGTTGTCGAAATGCCTCTTTTCGATAATTAACCAAAGGCAGGGTCTTTCCTGAACAGCGTTTATTAAAAGGGCCTGTATCCAGCACCGCGAAAAATTACTGACTGGTATCTGCTCTTTATTTCGGTTGTGTGGAACTTAACTAATGTAGTGTGACCAAGAACCTAAAAAGTGATTTACCACTCTCATGAATCAGCTGTGTTTTGTAAACAGCGCCAATTTTGAAAATTAAACTTAAATTAAAAAAAGGAAGAAAAGTAATTCTGCCGATGAAGTGATTGTGTTTTTAGCAGCACATATTGTTGTAATAAAAAGTACAGCACAGTCGAAGGTGCCAAAATCATCAAAATGCTTACTTTCCGTGATCCGCCAAAGATATGGTCTTGCCTCAACTACTTTTACGAAAGCAATCTTCTCCTCACTTTTAAAATTTCCATATCTATTTTTGGTTTTGCGCCACCTCTCACTTGTACTTCAGTAATAATAGGCACATATATTTTCCTGGTATGCATGTCAGCTGTTCTCTCAGTCCACATTTGTGTTGATATCGATACTATCGATAAGATTTCGTGGATTTCGTTTACGTTGCTGGATACTGAGCCCAGGAAAACAAAAACGAAAAATTCCTGGCCCAGTTTTTATACCCGGTACTCGAAGAGTATAGGGGTATATTAGATTTGTGGGGATAACGGTTGTGTGTAACGCACAGAAGGAAGCGTTTCCGACCCCATAAAGTATATATATTCTTGATCAGCATCAATAGCCGAGTCGATATAGCCATGTCTGTCTGTCCGTCCGTCCGTCCGTCTGTCCGTCTGTCCGTCTTCATTTGCGCCTATATCTCAGAGACTATTAAAGCTAGAGCAACCAAGTTTTGTATCCAGTCTGCTGTGTGATCACACTACTCCAAATGTAATTCAAAATTTCGCCCCGCCCCCTGCCGCCCACACAATGGACGAAAGTCTGTGGCGTACACAATGTTGAAGATACGAGAAAACTAAAAACGCAGAATCATAGAGAATGCCCATTTCTATCAGGGTGTTGAATCTGGATCAGATCGGATCATTATTATAGCTACAATGAAGAAAACCATTTCGAAAGTCATCATTCCCTCTCGCTCTCTCTCACACGCGACCCCATCTGCTTTGCTTATTCGTATAAATGAGCGCCTAGTTCTCAGAGACTATAAGAGCTAGAGCAACCAAACTTTCTATCCAAGCTCCTGTGATACCGAACCAGCACAAGTTTGTTTTAAAATTTTGCCACGCCCCCTTCCGCCCCCACAAAAAACGAAAATCTGTGGAATCCACAATTTTTAAGATAAATGAAAACCAAAAATGCAGAATCATCAAAAATTACCATATCTACCAGATTACCGAATCTGGATCAGATCGGATCAATATTATGGCCAGAAGAAACAAATTAAGTTTCAGTGGCTACGCAACGCCTGCCAAGCGCTGACTCATGCCCTCTCTCTCTCTGTCGTAAACACTTGTACGTCTCAAATATGTAGTTATACATATCATGTAGAAATGTAGGCGTAGATATACAAAGCATATGTAAACAAAAATGGAAACATCTATAAAAATTACAAAAAATTAATTTTTTAATTAAAATATTATTTTCGTCCCTTTTGAGAACATATAATAAATTTCATAAATCGTAGGCTCATATATGTATGTATGTATATACTGACTGAGTACCGGGTATAAGGTAGAGCCGCGGCCTTTGCCGCGGCTCACAACGTTCCCTCTCGTTTTTAAATGAAGTTTGGCAGTAATTTTTTAGTTTTCGCGGTGCTGGATACCCAGCCTCACACTAGGCAACAAAAATAATCTTTTTCTTTAAAAAGTTTTAAATCACCATTTCTAAATTAATTACTTTTTATATCCGGTACTTGAAGATTATAGGGGTATATTAGATTTGTGGTGATAGTGGAGCCCAGAAGGAAGCGTATCAGCACCAATAGCTGAGTTGATATAGCCATGTCTGTCCGTCCGTCCATCTATCCGTCTTCATGAGCGCCTAGATCTCAGAGACTATAAAAGCTAGAGCAACCAAATTGTGTATACACTCTCATGTGTTATCACGCTACACCAAAGGTATTTCAAAATTTCGCCCCGCTACCTTCTGCCCACACAAAGGACGAAAATCTGTGGCATACACAATTTTGAAGATACGAGAAAACTAAAAACGCAGAATCATAGAGGATGACCATTTCTATCAGAGTGTTGAATGAAGAAAACCATTTCGAAAGATTTCGTTCCCCCTCGCTTTCTCTCTCACATGCTATCCTGTGTGTTTTGCTCGTTCGTCCAGATGAGCGCAAAGATCTCAGAGACTATAAAAGCTAGCGCAATAAAACTTTCTATTCCTGTGTTATTACTTCAACACAAGTGTATTTAAAATGAACCCCAATGAACAAAAATCTGTCGAATCTACAAATTTTAAGAGATACAAGAAAAATAAAATCGCAAGCCAAGCGCTTTCTCATTCCCTTTCTCTCTCTCGCAAACACTTCCACATCTCATTTATGTAGTTATACATGTACATGCAGAAATGGGTAAATGTTAAATACATGGACAACCTCTCCGAATTTAACGAAATTTTTTTCCTGGAAAGACCTCGATTTATCATGAATTTTGGTAAAAATATTTTGTGGCGGTCGCTTCTAGTTTTTTTTTTTAAATATTTAAAGTTTAGAGTTTTAATTATTATTATTTTAATAACTGTGAACAATTTAAAACATATATCTTACATACCTTGTTTATCTCGGCACCAACACTTTCCCACCCACTTTTCACTAAAATGTTGTCGAAATGCCTCTTTTCGATAATTAACCAAAGGCAGGGTCTTTCCTGAACAGCGTTTATTAAAAGGGCCTGTATCCAGCACCGCGAAAAATTACTGACTGGTATCTGCTCTTTATTTCGGTTGTGTGGAACTTAACTAATGTAGTGTGACCAAGAACCTAAAAAGTGATTTACCACTCTCATGAATCAGCTGTGTTTTGTAAACAGCGCCAATTTTGAAAATTAAACTTAAATTAAAAAAAGGAAGAAAAGTAATTCTGCCGATGAAGTGATTGTGTTTTTAGCAGCACATATTGTTGTAATAAAAAGTACAGCACAGTCGAAGGTGCCAAAATGATCAAAATGCTTATTTTCCGTGATCCGCCAAAGATATGGTCTTGCCTCAACTACTTTTACGAAAGCAATCTTCTCCTCACTTTTAAAATTTCCATATCTATTTTTGGTTTTGCGCCACCTCTCACTTGTACTTCAGTAATAATAGGAACATATATTTTCCTGGTATGCATGTCAGCTGTTCTCTCAGTCCACATTTGTGTTGATATCGATACTATCGATAAGATTTCGTGGATTTCGTTTACGTTGCTGGATACTGAGCCCAGGAAAACAAAAACGAAAAATTCCTGGCCCAGTTTTTTTTAAATGAAGTTTGGCAGTAATTTTTTAGTTTTCGCGGTGCTGGATACCCAGCCTCACACTAGGCAACAAAAATAATCTTTTTCTTTAAAAAGTTTTAAATCACCATTTCTAAATTAATTACTTTTTATATCCGGTACTTGAAGATTATAGGGGTATATTAGATTTGTGGTGATAGTGGAGCCCAGAAGGAAGCGTATCAGCACCAATAGCTGAGTTGATATAGCCATGTCTGTCTGTCCGTCCATCTATCCGTCTTCATGAGCGCCTAGATCTCAGAGACTATAAAAGCTAGAGCAACCAAATTGTGTATACACTCTCATGTGTTATCACGCTACACCAAAGGTATTTCAAAATTTCGCCCCGCTACCTTCTGCCCACACAAGGGACGAAAATCTGTGGCATACACAATTTTGAAGATACAAGAAAACTAAAAACGCAGAATCATAGAGGATGACCATTTCTATCAGAGTGTTGAATGAAGAAAACCATTTCGAAAGATTTCGTTCCCCCTCGCTTTCTCTCTCACATGCTATCCTGTGTGTTTTGCTCGTTCGTCCAGATGAGCGCAAAGATCTCAGAGACTATAAAAGCTAGCGCAATAAAACTTTCTATTCCTGTGATATTACTTCAACACAAGTGTATTTAAAATGAACCCCAATGAACAAAAATCTGTCGAATCTACAAATTTTAAGAGATACAAGAAAAATAAAATCGCAAGCCAAGCGCTATCTCATTCCCTTTCTCTCTCTCGCAAACACTTCCACATCTCATTTATGTAGTTATACATGTACATGCAGAAATGGGTAAATGTTAAATACATGGACAACCTCTCCGAATTTAACGAAATTTTTTTCCTGGAAAGACCTCGATTTATCATGAATTTTGGTAAAAATATTTTGTGGCGGTCGCTTCTAGTTTTTTTTTTTTTAATATTTAAAGTTTAGAGTTTTTCACTCCAAAAATGTCATGTTGTTGTTGGTTTTTTCTGTTTATTTGTGCTGCGAAGTTAGCTATAAAATAGCTAGTTTGAAATTAAAGCTATATTTCATTTTACACATAATAAAATAGCTACAAAGTAGCTATAAAGTAGGATAACTGGCCACAATGAATGCGAGTCGTCTCAACACTATGGCGAGACATTGTAACGATTTGAAGATCACAGGGACCGGATCCATGAGTTGCTCACGGCGCTTGGTAATTTATACGATCCAAGCAAGGTGTCCGTCATGAATAATGATGTCCATTTCGAAGAGGTAAAAAATGAGCTATATCACTTGCAACTACAAAAGTAGTTGTGCTGTATTATAAAAATGAAAAAGTAGCTATAAAATAGCTAACTTCGCAGTTCAAATATATACATACAAAACACATTTCTATCGCTTTCTTATTTATTGGTTAAAATAACTCATAATAACACAAAAAAATACCCAAAAAAATAACAATTATCCAAAACAACAACAACAACAACTAAAATGACAAAAAAAAAACATGAAAAACCACACAAAAAATCAACAACAACAACACAGCAAGTGACCCGGGCAAGCCATTTTTGGCGTGAAAAACTCTAAACTTTAAATATTAAAAAAAAAAACTAGAAGCGACCGCCACAAAATTTTTTTACCAAAATTCATGATAAATCGGGGTCTATCCATGAAAAAAATTTCGTTAAATTCTGAGAGGTTGTCCATGTATTTAACATTTACCTCGTTTTTTCCTGAGCTTTCAATATCAAAATTTTGGGAAAAAATACCGAAAAAATAAAATAAATATAAATAAAAAAAATTAAAAAAATAAAAAAAATAAAATAAATAAAATAAATAATAATATCCTGAGTCAGGTTTATAGCTGCATTTGTCAGCTTTTTTTTAACTGCAAAGTTCAATACAACCAGTTGTAGGAAACTTAAGTTATGTGCAAAATAGAAGCACTACCAATGAGAAAAAATTCCAAATTTTTTAAAAATTCTTTATAAAAAAATACTCCAAACTGATTCTTTCTAGTTTATGCATACACGAGTATTTGTGCAATAACTTTTTTATTATGTTAGCTTTATCGATTATAAACGTTGTGCCAACAACTCTTTTTTTTTAAATTTCCTCTTTTGGCCAATCTTCTCTAGATTTTACCAACCATTGCGCACCCTTCCAGCAAATTTCAAAATCTTTCAGCTTATTTGTACTAATTCCCCTTGCCGCTACATCTGCTGGATTGTATTCAGACTTAACATGTCTCCATTTAATTTCTTGAACTTTCCTAATTTCGTCCTTTCGACGTCTAATAAACTTGTCTTTATTGTCTCCGTTTTATCCAGTGTGATAGAGTGATAGAGTGATCGTAGAATCACTCCAAGCGTAACTTTCTGCATCACTTCCAATCGCTGTTTTTACTCGTTGCATCAATTTCGTTTTCCGATTCTTCTTCGGATTAACCTTGCTGTTGCTGGCTATTATAATTGAAGCACCATCAATCTTGGCATACGCTACGGCAGCATGAGCTTTTTCGGACGCATCGGCAAACCCATGAATTTGCATCGGGTTACTATGCTGAGAATTAAGCCATCTTGGTATCCGAATGCTCTATAGCCAAGTATCCTGATCTGATAATTCTTTATCCCAATTTTTGTCTGATAGCCAAAGTTTTTGCATAAACAATTTTCCGACAATTGTAACTGGAGACAACCAACCTAAGGGGTCGTACATTTTAGCTAATGTTGATAAAACTATTCTCTTGTTAGTTTTCTTAAAAGGTCCATAATTGAACCTAAACTCGTCTCTAACTGGCTCCCATTGAAGTCCTAATGTTTAGACGGATTCATTCTCCTCAATGGTTAATACCTTATTTTCTTCGTTATCTCTAACGCCCTCAACAATCTCTTGGATATTTGTTATCCACTTTCTGAGGTTAAGGATGCTTTTTGGCATCTAATATAGAATCGGCATCTGTCATCAGGTTGTCCATACAAAAAAAATTTTTTTTTTTGATTTCTTTAATTACTTTATTTTTGCAATTATTAGTTATTGCAACAAGCACTCTAGTGGCTAAGTAGGTTGCTGTAGCTGTACCGTACGTAACGGTTGTAAGTTTATATTCTTTTAATTTTTCATTTGGAGCGGCTCTCCAGATTATATGTAAATAATGTTGATCTTGTTCATCAACTTTAATTTTCCGGTACATTTTTTCAATGTCCGCAGATACCACATATGGCCACCTTCGCCATTTCACTATAATATCGAAGATGTCTTTTTGGACTCTTGGTCCAACCCGCATGACATCATTTAGACTTTTGTTATTTGTGGTTTTTGCTGACGTTTGACGTTTTTGGTTGACGTTGCTGAGTTTTGTCGTTAGACTGTAATCTCTTATGACTCCTTGATGGGGTAAATATTATTTTCCCTCTTTTTTTGACTCTACCATATGTCCTACATTGATATATTCATGCATGAATTTTTTATAATTTTCTTTTAATTTTTCATTTTTGCTGAGTTCCTTTTCCAAATTATAAAATCGCGCCATAGCTTGTGCTTTTGAATCACCGAGATCGTTATCTTTTTTAAATGTTACCACATAGCTTCCATTCTCATCTCTTTTTATGGTTTCCAAGAAGTGCTTCTCGCAAACATCTTCTTCCTCATCAGAACTTTCGCTTTCCATTTCTCAGAAACGCCGACTTCAATTTTTGTCGCCACAATCAATTTATTACCATTTGATTTGGAGCAACCGGATATAATCCATCCGAATTCTGTATTCTGACCAAGTAGTCCATCTATTTTTACTACTCCGTCTTTTACAACATGGGCGTACAGATCTACCCCAATAACTATATCTACCCTACTTGGTTTATTAAAGTTAGGGTCAGCCAACACATAATTTTCCTAGCTTTACTAGCTTTCAGTATTGAAAGCTAGTAAAGCTTTCATTAGTTTTGGGAGAATGATTGCTTCAATATTAAGAAGTTTTTTACCAACATCCCGACTTTTTACAGTTAAAGTAACCTTGTATTTAGAAGTTCAAGATCCGGTAGATGACACTCCACTAACCTCGGCGTTGACTCTTTTTCGCGCTAATTCTAATGCTTGCGCGGCTTCTTCTGAAATTATGGTACGTTGGGAACCACAATCAATCAATGCTCTAAGATTTTTATAGCCACCATTTACCGCTCTTACTTGTATAATTGCCGTGGCTAAGAACGCTTTTTTTTTGTCAAACAAGTGTTAACATCTTCCCTTTTTTTCGTAGGGAATATGGAGCATGGTATGATGGGGTTTTTTACGAATCCCACGAAATACTTTAGATGAGCATTTCTTATACATATCATGCCTACAGCATCTATTGCATAGGCGTTGTTTTTGTATAGCCTGGCCTCTTTCTATCGGACTCATTCTCTTAAACCTATAGCATTTTATTATCGTATGGCTTGCCATTTTATAGACTTTTTACACTTGGTGCGTTACCTATCGGAAATATATCGGAAAAGACGCAGAGAAGCAGAACTCCCGTTTACACTACATCGTATTTGCGTCTTGGAAGAGGAAGACCAATTTTTGTAAACCAAGCAAATAATGTTCCAAAATCAACCAAATATGTTGGAAATAGAGTTGATTCTTTTAATTGCGGTAGCGCAAAGTAAGGAGAATCTTTTGAAGTGCATGGAAGCGGCTGAGTTATCCTCAGAAAAGTTGCAATTCGTCTTGCAACTGCAACGTCCTCCTTGCATTTGGACTCTTGTAGGTAAAGAGCAGACAATGTTCTCTCTTTTCAATTAAATAATGTATTCTTCATTGCAATAGCCACGATATGGTTAATTTTGGGAGAAAGATGTTGTGCAGAACTCCGACGCCTTTTTTAAGGAAAATTTCTGCATGGAAAGGAGTACTTCAACATTCTCGTTGGACTGTTGCCCAATCACAAAAAGAGAGACACTCCTTCTCGACTGGCAATCCCTCTGGAGAAGAGAATAGACATAGCCCTTTATTGCCTAGGATCACCTGCGAAATATCGTACGGGAGTCTATTTGGTGTGTCAAGGGCTTTTGCCTGCCATATTACTGCCGGAATGATCTGAGAAATATTTTGAGAAAGTATGCTCCATTGAGGTGATCGAACCCTCACTAGGGAGGTGAGTCGGTCCATTGATGGAGCACCCTGGAAAATGAGTGTCGAGAAGAATGTGTAGGGACTCCTCACTGGAGTTGGTCCACGTACCATCGCTTCTCTTAAGGTATCCCACCGAGGGGGTCGTTTTGGAGAGGATCTTGCGCAGTCTTGCAGCTTCCGACGTTTCCTCGATTTCAGAACAAAATCTTTGCCAAGAGGCCCTTTTTGCCTGTCTGATTTCTTTCTTGTATAGGGCCAGACTATTTTTATAAGCTGCCCAGTGTTGCTCCTCGTTAGCGCGTTTGGCCCTGTTGAAGAGGGACCTGCAGCTTTTTCGTAGGGTATCCATTTGTTTTGACCACCAAGGGGGTTTCTTTTTCCCCTTGTGTTGGTTTGATGGGCATGCTGCCGTGAAAGCCGTGCTGCATGCTTTAGTAAACCTGTCCACTAGATGATTTAGATCGTGCTCTGTGTTCAGGCAGATTGGTGCCTTGGAGGGAAGAAGTCCCTCCATGACTGTGACATATTTTTCCCAGTTGGCTTTCCTAGGGTTAGCAAAGACAGTGGGTTTTGGGTTCTCGAGAGATAGTGTGGTCTCGATATACCTGTGGTCCGAAAAGGAGTGGTCCCCCAGAACTTTCCAGTTCGTTACTAAGTCTGACAGTTTGTGAGACACTAAAGTTAGGTCAATTACCTCTTGTCTATTCTTAATTATAAACGTAGGATCATTGCCCCGATTGCAGATAAGAAGATTAGAGTTTGGGATGAAGCTGAATAATGACTCACCCCTTACATTTGTGTCCGAACTCCCCCATTGGGTGTGGTGGGCGTTGGCGTCGCAGCCTATTACAAGGCCTATATCCGACCTTTCGCTATCTCTGGTGAGCTTGCGAACTAGGTCACCGGGAGGATCGCTTTCCTCATGAGCCATGTAGGACGACATCAGCCTTATTTGGGAACCTTGTAGTTCAAGGCTTGCCGCTGTGTTGTCACCATTGCTAAAGTTGTGGAGCAGAAAGATATTTAAGTGCTTCCTTGCAAGAATGTAGGTACGTATTTTACCTTCTTTCTGAGCTACAATAAGCTTGTGCTCCTTCGTCGCTAATCCACAGACCTTGTCTCCTACTACCCAAGGCTCTTGGATCAGGACTACTTCTGCTCCGCTCGCTTCCAAGCGGAGTATGAGGGCAGCGGATGCTGCTTTACAGTGGTGGAGATTTATCTGAAGGAGTCTTAGAGACATCGACAGAGTTCTCCACCACTGTATTATCGGCGTCCGAGTCGTCCTCGATAGTGTCATCGCGACACATCGCCTCGAACTCTCGCATAAGAGCCGTGTCGAAAGAGTAGCCGTCGTGGACAGGCTCTGGGTCGTCATCGGGTGCTTCGATCTCCGAGGCAACGTCCTGCTCGACTGGGTTGTCGACAGGTCGCGCCTCGGCCGCTGCATCCGACTTGTATACCCTGATGCTCACCGCACTAAAGCCAAAGTTGAGCTCTCCTTTTTATACCCGGTACTCGAAGAGTATAGGGGTATATTAGATTTGTGGGGATAACGGTTGTGTGTAACGCACAGAAGGAAGCGTTTCCGACAGGTCGCGCCTCGGCCGCTGCATCCGACTTGTATACCCTGATGCTCACCGCACTAAAGCCAAAGTTGAGCTCTCCTTTTTATACCCGGTACTCGAAGAGTATAGGGGTATATTAGATTTGTGGGGATAACGGTTGTGTGTAACGCACAGAAGGAAGCGTTTCCGACCCCATAAAGTATATATATTCTTGATCAGCATCAATAGCCGAGTCGATATAGCCATGTCTGTCTGTCCGTCCGTCTGTCCGTCCGTCTTCATCTGCGCCTATATCTCAGAGACTATTAAAGCTAGAGCAACTAAGTTTTGTATCCAGTCTCCTGTGTGATCACACTACTCCAAATGTATTTTAAAATTTCGCCCCGCCCCTTTCCGCCCACACAAAGGACGAAAGTCTGTGGCGTACACAATTTTGAAGATACAAGAAAACTAAAAACGCAGAATCATAGAGAATGCCCATTTCTATCAGAGCGTTGAATCTGGAACAGATCGGATCATTATTATAGCTACAATGAAGAAAACCATTTCGAAAGTCATCATTCCCTCTCGCTCTCTCTCACACGCGTCCCCATCTGCTTTGCTTATTCGTATAAATGAGCGCCTAGTTCTCAGAGACTATAAGAGCTAGAGCAACCAAACTTTCTATCCAAGCTCCTGTGATACCGAACCAGTACAAGTTTGTTTTAAAATTTTGCCACGCCCCCTTCCGCCCCCACAAAAGACGAAAATCTGTGGAATCCACAATTTTTAAGATAAATGAAAACCAAAAACGCAGAATCCTGAAAAATTACCATATCTACCAGATTACCGAATCTGGATCAGATCGGATCAATATTATGGCCAGAAGAAACAAATTAAATTTCAGTGGCTACGCAACGCCTGCCAAGCGCTGACTCATGCCCTCTCTCTCTCTCTTGCAAACACTTGTACGTCTCAAATTCATATGTAGTTATACATGTCATGTAGAAATTTAGAAGCAGATATACAAAGCATATGTAAACAAAAATGGAAACATGTATAAAAATTCCAAAAAATTCATTTTCTTAATTTAAATATTATTTTTGTCCCTTTTGAGAACATATAATAAATTTCATAAGTCGTAGGCTCATAAGTGTATGTATGTATATACTGACTGAGTACCGGGTATAAGGTAGGCAAAGGCCGCGGCTCATAACGTTCCCTCTCGTTTGGTCTCAAGTGGAGCTTAGGATTCCTTATTGAGGACGAGAACCACCTGGTGCATCGGGCCTTGACTCGCCTCCACCTTAACTACCCTCCAATCGGAGGTTGGTAGCTCCGGGTTGCACCGCTGCAGCATTTTTAGGATGCGCTCAGGCTCCTTTATGGAGTCGGGCACCCGACTGCGACAAGCTTCGCCCCTGGGTATACCTCTCCGACTTGCGCTACCGCTGCTTTATAGAGCTGGACGGAGCGCTCGTCTTCGCAGGCTATAATCTTAATACAGCCCTGATACCACCCCATGTCTTTACAGACTGGAGGGGGGCCGGGTTGCTTGTCCTGTACTTCGAAGCAGCGGTCGGCCAGTGCCACTTCCACCCACTTCCACTGGTTCCTGGGGATCTTCGAGTCCGCGCTACGTTCGGCAGCACTCTGGAGCGCTTTGGAGCCGGTCCAGGAGTCTCCTGTGAGCGCTGCCTTTTGGTTTTCGGGGCTGTCGTCTTCGGCGGGGCAACCCTCTTCGGTGCCTCTTTGCCAAAGTTGGGCAGCACCTTTGATGCCCATTCGACCTTTTTCCGCCACTGGTCGGTCGGGCTGGACATCGTGCTTGCATTTTGCCGACGGAGTATGTTGCCAGCACTCCTCCTCTCGGCATACGTGTAAGCTTTGGCTTGGGCGCTAGTCGATGGCAACTCGCTCCCCGCAGCCTTACCAGCAGGCAGAGCAGCCGCAGAGTTGCAGAGCCACTCTGCCAAGGTATCAGCCTTGGTCGGCGATTTGCCACCCACCCCAGAACTGGGATGGGACCCCTTCAGGTTCACCCCAGCGTCTTCCGCCGCGCTGGTTTTACCAGCTATATCGCGGGTCAGGCCAGGCCTTTGGGCCGATGCCTTTCCCTGTATGGGATTGCTCCCAGTTGGCAGTTGGGGAGCGCCAGACTCATTTTTGTTTTTTGTTTTATTTAAATTGTTCTCCATAATAAATCCCACGATTTGCAAAGAAAGGGGCGGTCCGTCCGGGCAGAGATTCACGTTGCCCGGATAAGGCATCATTAGAACAGGGGGCTGCCAAGTCCCTGAGCCCTCCGTTAGCGACTGGGCTAGTTTTTATACCGGGCCCCCAGCCAGGCTGACTCTCGGCACGGGTCGAATAACACGCTTAGTCCGGCCCGGTGTGAGATGAGTGTGGGGGTAGGGATGTGGGTAGGTAATGTGTAGGGATGGGGTGTGTGTGAGCTACTTAAATGAGGCGGCACCACAAGCGCATCGTCAGTGTTGCTACTTCGCGAACACCCGCTGGCTGTCCGGGACTGCTTATTTCGGTGCCTTCTGTAGGGATGACCGCTTATTCGCAGCTGGCCTACCTCCACAGGTAGGTCATTCGCTATCCGCAACCTGCGACCCGTCCGGTGGCCTCAGCTAGGCCCCCTCCGAGCCATCTCACATGCTCGTCAGACCAGAAAAAAAAACGGCACCTTACATAGCGGACAATTTTCTTTAATGCTGCTACTATATTGTACTTCTTTTTTCAACGGCTTCTTCTTTTTCTCCTGCGATGAGTAAAAAGAAGTGTACCGTTGTTCTAGAAATTCCATTAAATCGGGAAATCTTTGAATTTCTTTAGTCTTTTTATCTGACTTTTATATAATTGTATGGAATTTTTATTGAAGTTTTTCAATATAATGTGGGTAAATATCACATCAACTTCTTCTGTTAATTGTGACTTCAATTTGATAAGATGAATCGCCTCATTTATTGAGTTCGAAAACATCTTAATTTGTTTTGCTGAATCGTTGTCTAGCATTGGTAAATCTAGGAAGGAAGCGTTTCCGACCGCATAAAGTATATATATTCTTGATCATCAACAATAGCCGAGTCGATATAGCCATGTCTGCCTGTCCGTCTGTCCGTCCGTCCGTCTGTCCGTCTTCATTTGCATCTATATCTCATAGACTATTAAAGCTAGAGTAACCAAGTTTTGTATTCGGTCTCCTGTGTTATCGCACTACTCAAAGTGTATTTCAAAATTTCGCCCCGCCCCTTTCCGCCCCCACAAAGAACGAAAGTCTGTGGCACACACAATTTTGAAGATACAAGAAAACTAAATACTCAGAGTCATAGAGAATGCTCATTTCTATCAGAGTGTTGAATCTGGATCAGATCGGATCATTATTATAGCTACAATGAAGAAAACCATTTCGAAAGTCATCATTCCCTCTCGCTCTCTCTCACACGCGGCCCCATCTGCTTTGCCCATTCGTATTTTGTGTCGCCTAGTTCTCAGAGACTATAAGAGCTAGAGCAACCAAACTTTCTATCCAAGCTCCTGTGATATCAAACCAGCACGAGTTTGTTTCAAAATTTTGCCACGCCCCCTTCCGCCCCCACAAAAGACGAAAATCTGTGGAATCCACAATTTTTAAGATAAATAAAAACCAAAAACGCAGAATCATGAAAAATTACCATATCTACCAGATTACCGAACCTGGATCAGATCGGATCAATATTATGGCCAGAAGAAACGAATTAAATTTCAGTGGCTACGCAGCGCCTGCCAAGCGCTGACTCATGCCCTCTCTCTCTCTGTCGTAAACACTTGTACGTCTCAAATATGTAGTTATACATGTCATGTAGAAATGTAGGCGCAGATATACAAAGCATATGTAAACAAAAATGGAAACATGTAGAAAAATTCCAAAAAATTCATTTTTTTAATTTAAATATTATTTTTGTCCCTTTTGAGAACATATCATAAATTTCATAAATCGTACGCTGATAAATGTATGTATGTATATACTGACTGAGTACCGGGTATAAGGTAGAGCCGCGGCCTTTGCCGCGGCTCACAACGTTCCCTCTCGTTTTTTTTTTGCAACAACCAATTTTAGTTACTGTAACAATCACAAACATTTTTTTTTGTCAGATTTAGTGACTATGTTGTTATTTGGCCGCTTGATTTATTTCTGCTGGCTTTCACTTTCCTTAGCACTTGATGTTGGGGATTTTTTTCATTCGATGTTTCGGCCTCGAATACATTTGATATCTATTTGATATCTATTACAAAAATACTGCCTGTATAGGATGTACTTTTGTTTATTTATTGAAACTTTTGTTTCGTTAATATTATTCTCGGTCTCTTACTTCGTGATGGAAAACTCGAGTGTTTTATTTTTGCAACCTTTAGCTGTAGGTGTACTAGACACTTCTGCAGTCTTTAACGAGCTGGTTAAACTCCGTGCTCTTACCACAGGGGGGAAACAACGGAGAGTTTCGAAGGACCAAAATGTTTAAAAAAATCAAGACACTTGTGAGTTGAGTTGTAAATTCAATCTAACTTTATTTCATCAACGTCGGGACCTATATGTAATTTTGCAATGTGGGATGGGGACAAATTTGAATTCTATTCTTATCGCTAGACCAACGGATCAGCTGCAACGCTGCTGTGAGTGACCAACTGATTGCATGCAAGCATCAGTATTTTTGGACTAAATTATGGTCTAAATTACTTACTACACTTGACTTTGGGATGTCGTGTTTGTTAATGAGTTAACAGATCGCACACTAACAGTCATAAACTCTACACTTTATGTATGTTTTTTACTTAGAATAGATTGGTTTTGTGTTTATCTCCGTAAATGTGTAAAGACGTTAACGTGTTCATGTTTGAACACGTTTATTCCTCAATTTTTATAAACGATACCTTAAACGACGCCTAATTAATGTGTCTATCTAAAACCAAACATCAAGGCATTCAAATATTTTTTTTACGATTTTTCCTGAGCTTTTAAAATCAAAATTTTGGGAAAAAAAAGCCGGATAAAAGTATGAAAATTCAATTTGAAAGTTTAATATCTTCCAGACGTTACGTTGTAGCTACAAAGTGTCTGAGTCGGATTTATAGCTCCATTTGTCAGCTTTTTATACCCAGTACTCGAAGAGTATAGGGGTATATTAGATTTGTGGGGATAACGGTTGTGTGTAACGCACAGAAGGAAGCGTTTCCGACCCCATTAAGTATATATATTCTTGATCAGCATCAATAGCCGAGTCGATATAGCCATGTCTGTCTGTCTGTCCGTCCGTCCGTCCGTCCGTCCGTCCGTCTGTCCGTCTGTCCGTCTTCATTTGCGCCTATATCGCATAGACTATTAAAGCTGGAGTAACCAAGTTCTGTATTCAGTCTTCTGTGTTATCACACTACTCAAAGTATATTTCGAAATTTCGCCCCGCCCCCTTCCGCCCCCACAAAGGACGAAAGTCTGTGGCATACACAATTTTGAAGATACACGAAAACTAAATACTCAGAATCATAGAAAATGACCATTTATATCAGGGTGTTGAATCTGGATCAGATCGGATCATTATTATAGCTACAATGAAGAAAACCATTTCGAAAGTCATCGTTCCCTCTCACTCTCTCTCACACACGACCCTGTCTGTTCTGCCTATTCGTTTAAATGAGCGCATAGTTCTCAGAGACTATAAGAGCTAGAGCAACCAATCTTTCCATCCAAGCTCCTGTGATATCAAACCAGCGCAAGTGTATTTCAAAATTTTGCCACGCTCTTTTCCGCCCCCACAAAGGACGAAAATCTGTGGAATCCACAATTCTTAAGATAAATGAAAACCAAAAACGCAGAATCAGGGAAAATTACCATATCTCCCAGATTGCCGAATATGGATCAGGTCGGAACAATATTATGGCCAGAAGAAACAAATTAAATTTCAGTCGCTACGCAACGCCTGCCAAGCGCTGACTCATTCCCTCTTTTTCTGTCGAAAACACTTGTACGTCTCAAAAATGTAGTTATAAATGTCATGTAGAAATTTAGAAGCAGATGTAAAAAGCATATGCAAACAAAATTGGAAACATGTATAATATTCCAAAAATGATTTGACTTCATTATTTGAAATATTAATTTTTGCCCAAAATTTAATTCGTCCCTTTTGCGAACATATAATAGATTGCATAAATCGTAAGCTCATATGTATATGTACATATGTATATACTGACTGAGTACCGGGTATAAGGTAGAGCCGCGGCCTTTGCCGCGGCGCACAACATTCCTCCTCGTTTTAACTGCAAAGTTCAATACAACCAGTTGTAGGAAACTTAAGTTATGTGAAAAATAGAAGCACTACCTATGACAAAAAATACCACATTTTTAAAAATTCTTAAAGAAAAAAACTAAACCTGAAAAAAAAAACATAATTCTTTAAAAATGTTTAAACATCCAAATCTATCAGAAAAAGTCATTTTGGGCGACATTGGAAAAGTCGTGTCGACTAGTGTGACCGGCACCATAACCCGAAGTCGAGAAAGCATCCCAAAATAAAACTATAAAATTTGCATTTTCCATTTACATTATAAAATTTACATGTAGTTGTCGTCTCACTTGTCATTTAACTTTTATTAAATAGTTTAATATTCTCTGTTTTTGTTAAATGTCTTTTACATGAAGCATTGGTGGTGTGTCAGCTGCAATATACGCCTACTTAAGTGAATTCAATACGCCCAAACATCGAGCAGTTGCTATTAATTATTCCACAATGTTCGTCAGTGTGACTGCAATTTATGTTCCAGGTAAGAAAAATGAGAAAAAAGCAAAGTGATATTCTTTCAGACATTGCATTATTAGTTTATCTCAAGTATATTTGTATTTGTATATACATATATTTTTTTTTGCAATTCACTTGATAGAGTCGGCAGGACAGGATAAAGATGGCTCTGGCCTTTGCAAAATTTCAGACAGATATATTAAAAACTGTTAACCAGACTAGTTTTAGTTTATCAGGCAGGTTCCATTTTCACTTCTACAAATATTTTCCGATTTACTGTTGAAAACGTAAAAATTGGTGTTTTCGTTTTCATAAAGTAATAATTTCCCGTTTCGTTGAAATGAAAAGGCTTTTTGTATAACAAAACGAATCATACTTGCCAGGAATTGTTTGGTCTTCGGCAAATGAGTCTAATAGCCTGGTACCCATGGTACGTCATGACTTTGTTGACGGCTTGATTGACCTGTCTCTGTCTCAAGTTAACCGTTAAAAATTCCTTGGTCGATTTCTTGATCTGTGCTTTGTAACGGATCCGACCTTAGCGTTGTTAACTCGAGTCCCCCCGCTCACTATACCTGAAGATGTCTACCATCCTACTTTCGAAGTGTCGCTGGACCTAGGAACGGTACTGGATCGGTCGGGTAGACTACCCCAATGTGTCCGCTGCTTCCGTAAAGCCGAGTTTACGAGGCTTTATAATTTCATTAGGGATTTTTATTGGTCCGCTTTATATTTGTGCAGTGATGTTGCGACAGGCACAAACATTTACTATGATGGACTGGACTCACTTTTTGTCTGTTGTGTCTCACTTTCCAGTCCGATTAGATCAAGAAAACCCCCTTGGTTTACCAAGGAGCTATCTCATCTAAAAAACTTAAAATCAAGACTTTATAAAAAATTTCAAGAAGTTGGCTCTCCTTCTTCTCTTGCTCATTATGTCATAGCTCGGTCAAACTTCTCAGTTCTTAACGCTCAATGCTATCAGAATTACCTATTTCGATGCAGGATACGTTTTTCTAAGGACCCCAAACAGTTCTACAGCTTCGTAAACAGTAAACGTAGAACGTCCGCACACCCATCCTCGCTGTCCTTCCGTAATACGTCGGCAGATAATGATCAGGCAATTGCCGATCTTTTTGCCCGTTTTTTCCAAACTACCTATTCGCAGGACGTTTACTCTGGTCAGCCGTATCCATACGGTTTATCGAGGTCGAATGAAAGCTCGTTGCTTCATGATCCACGAACAGTTTAGCGAGTGTTCTCACCGGGTCCGGACGGAGTTCCCGGCTGTGTACTCAGGTACTGAGCCGAGTCTCTGTGTGGGCCGTTGCTTAAACTATTCAACCTATCCATAAATTCTTCAGCGCTTCTCCGATATGGAAGGAGTCCTTTATAATTCCTCTCCATAAGAAAGGTAGCAAGTCTGACGTAATGAACTATAGAGGTATATCTAAGTTATCCGCTATTCCTGAAGTGTTTGAGAAAATTGTAGCTCCGCACCTGCAGCACCAATGCAGATCACTTATATCTCCATCACAACATGGATTTATGAGGCGGAGATCAACCACTACAAATTTATGGGAGTTTACCCTCTTTATAATAAAAGGCTTTCAAGGTAATTTGCAGACGGATGTTGTTTACACCGATTTTAGTAAAGCGTTCGATTCTGTAATCCATTCCCTCCTAGCACAAAAGCTCGACCATCTAGGGTTCTCGCCCAATCTCCTGAGATGGACTCTAGCTACCTTTGTTCTAGGTCTCAAAGAGTTCTTTGCAAAAATTCCCTGTCCTCGCCAGTTATGGTGACTTCGGGTGTACCTCAGGGCAGCCATCTAGGCCCCTTACTCCTTACACTCTTTATAAATGACCTACCTTCTGTATTAACATACTCTCGAGTACTTATGTATGCGGATGATGTGTCCTCTGTGTCCAGTATAAGGACATTTCTTTTCAATCCAGGTTACAATCCGATCTCGATAGATTTCACTCTTGGTGTTGTGCAAATTTATTAAACCCTAATGCTTCAAAATGTAAAGTAATGACTTTTCATCGCTCCAGCGCCTTTCTGGTTCCTTACACCTTTTGTGGTGGTTCTCTTGAGAGAATTACCCGGGTTGATGATCTTGGTGTTCTCTTAGATCCCATGTTAAGGTTTTCAGAACACATTTCTACCATGGTGAATAAGGCCATGGGCGTGCTTGGGTCTATAAAGAGGTGGTCAAAGGAATTTGACGACCCCTATATAACAAAGACTCTCTACACCTCTCTGGTTCGTCCGATTTTAGAATACGGCTCTTGGGTATGGTGCCCTCAGTACAACGTTCACCAAGACCGTATAGAATCAGTTCAGAAAAACATTTTAATTTTTGCTCTTCGCTGCCTTAGTTGGGATGCAGGTGTGAGACTGCCGTCTTACTCTAATAGATTGCTTTTAATAAACCTTCCAACCTTAGCTAATCGTAGGAAAATGCTTGGCATGATTTTTGTGCACAACTTGATAAAGGGTGACGTAGATAGCCCTGACCTGTTGAGCCGCATAAGCTTCACGATTCCTATTAGAAGCACTAGGAATTGTACACCCTTGTTTCTTCCGCTTTATAGATCGAATTACTCCTTGCATGAACCATTTAGGGTCCTATGCTCGGATTATAATTCCCTCTACCATATTATATCTACCACTAACTCCCTTCCTAGTCTTAAATTACTGATACTCTTATATCTTTCCCGTAATTAGTAATTACTTCGTTTCTTTAGTTAGATTAGTTTTACTTTTCCTCGAACACTAGTCTAACACCTATCTTTCATGCATGTCCGCGATCGGTTCGGTTAATGAGTGGCGCGTTAAGCGGCAGCGCCCCTGGCTCGGTTGGCTTATGAATTTTTTAATAAAATAATTTTTTTAATTTAACCAGTGAAATAACTCTAGGCAAAACAATTGAAATTAAAGGAAGCCGAATTTTTTTGATAGACTTTAAAAATGTTTAAGTTTATGTGGTTTGCTTAAGGTTTAAGTCTAAGGTATACGTATACATTCATTATTACACATTTTACGAAATTTGTATTTTAATGTAGATCAGAAGTATTACATTGTTTTGTCACATAGTCTGAGTATGTAACATCTGGTTGTATTGATTTTATAATTCTGAAAACCTGATAAATGCAGCTTTTATCATTGTTTGCGGTATGTTTTACATACATTTTTATTTAGTAAATTCAGGAAAAGTTAAAAAAATATATATGTTCTGATTTAAGTACATTAAGTAAGCGTCGTTTAAAGTGTTGTTTGTAAAAATCTATGGATACACTGCTAAATTGAAACCGTTTAAGCCAACCTTGGTATGCCAAATTTTTGCAGTTAAATTCCGTTAGTCGACATTAAACCTTTTTTTCTTAAAAAAAATACTCAAAATCTTTATTGTTAACAGTTTTAAGCGGTAAATGGCATTTGGGAAGTACCGAGCAGAATGCCCCAATTCTAATCCCGAAATCTATGAGAAAGTGTCGGTTTGGCTCCCAGCGGAAATCTGATGTTGGATAGTGAATGGGTCAGGGCAAAATCAACGTTTCCAGCTATCTCAGCTCGGGCTAATAAGAACGTTCGAAAAATTAATTAAATAAGATCAAAGGAAATGTGCGTAGGAAAAAGCCACGGGGCAGTGCAGTCGGCTCAAGAACACGCGGCTTCGTTATTCTGCTTGGCTGCCACAGCGTCAGAGAAAATAAATCGTGTCGGTTCGGCCCTATGCACAAAACGCTTCAATATTCTGCTCGGTAGCGTCGCAGCAGAAAATATGAATCGTGTTGCTTCGTGTCTGTTGTCTGCGCACACAAACGCACTAAATAATGTGAGTGTCTGTGTGCCAACCCCTGCCTTATACTCATGTCAAGCGTGCTAAAGCCAATGCTATGGACTAGGTCTTGGCACTGATTGTTCCCCACTAGAAGATCATATATGTATAAGGATTTGAGCTACAATGGTTCTCCGATCGTCGAGAGAAGAGAGGCGACATCTGCACTCGTAAGATGGCAATGGACTGGACATCTATCGAATATGAGGCCTGAACTTTTTCCCTAGAGAGGGAGAGCTCGTTAAGGCTGCACCAACAAGCAATTCTATCAAAGACGCGCTGAAGAAGAGTACGTTTTAGCCGAACGGAAATGTGACCAAGTGCACTTCCTTGTGGAAGGCCGTAAGTAGCCAAGAATGGGTACGACTGCTCTTCATTTACCAAGACCATTAGCTTAAGAAGTTTTAACATACTTTTAACAAACTCTAAACTTTAAATATTTTAAAAACTAGAAGCGACCGCCACAAAATTTGTTTACCAAAATTCATGATAAATCGGGGTCTATCCAGGAAAAAAATTTCGTTAAATTCTGAGAGGTAGTCCATGTATTTAACATTTACCGCCATCTCCATCAGGTCAAGATCTTTAAGACATTCACGTGAGCACATGATAACATCCTGGACGTTGCCACCAAATACAAATAGTTGGAGCGGCTATATTTTCATTAATTATACCCGGTACTCGAAGAGTATAGGGGTATGTTAGATTTGTGGGGATAACGGTTGTGTGTAACGCACAGAAGGAAGCGTTTCCCACCCCATAAAGTATATATATTCTTGATCAGCATCAATAGCCGAGTCGATATAGCCATGTCTGTCTGTCCGTCCGTCTGTCCGTCCGTCCGTCCGTCTGTCCGTCTTCATTTGCGCCTATATCTCAGAGACTATTAAAGCTAGAGCAACCAAGTTTTGTATCCAGTCTCCTGTGTGATCACACTACTCCAAATGTATTTCAAAATTTCGCCCCGCCCCTTTCCGCCCACACAAAGGACGAAAGTCTGTGGCGTACACAATGTTGAAGATACGAGAAAACTAAAAACGCAGAGTCATAGAGAATCAGAGTGTTGAATCTGGATCAGATCGGATCATTATTATAGCTACAATGAAGAAAACCATTTCGAAAGTCATCATTCCCTCTCGCTCTCTCTCACACGCGACCCCATCTGCTTTGCTTATTCGTATAAATGAGCGCCTAGTTCTCAGAGACTATAAGAGCTAGAGCAACCAAACTTTCTATCCAAGCTCCTGTGATACCGAACCAGCACAAGTTTGTTTTAAAATTTTGCCACGCCCCCTTCCGACCCCACAAAAGACGAAAATCTGTGGAATCCACAATTTTTAAGATAAATGAAAACCAAAAACGCAGAATCATGAAAAATGACCATATTTACCAGATTACCGAATCTGGATCAGATCGGATCAATATTATGGCCAGAAGAAACAAATAAAATTTCAGTGGCTACGCAACGCCTGCCAAGCGCTGACTCATGCCCTCTCTCTCTCTGTCGTAAACACTTGTACGTCTCAAATATGTAGTTATACATGTCATGTAGAAATGTAGGCGCAGATATACAAAGCATATGTAAACAAAAATGGAAACATGTATAAAAATTCCAAAAAATGAATTTTTTTAATTTAAATATTATTTTCGTCCCTTTTGAGAACATATAATAAATTTCATAAATCGTAGGCTCATATATGTATGCATGTATGTATATACAGACTGAGTACCGGGTATAAGGTAGAGCCGCGGCCTTTGCCGCGGATCACAACGTTCCCTCTCGTTATAATTAATAATGTGTAATTACACACTTTATTTGCCACGACTTGCAATTAGAATGATGTAAACGTAAGTTATTTTTTGTGTGTTTCATTTAAAACCATTAAATGTAAAATATCATTTGAATTCACTAGAATTTACTTAAATGGTTAGAATAACTAGGTGGGCAGATTTGTCTTCGAGCTGGAATTGGACGCTGATATCGAATGGCAATCCTACTAGAGTTTGGACAAGAAATAAAGTCATTAAAAAAAGTGTCTTAAAATATTCGAATGCAGTTAAAGTTGAAATTTAATAGACTGTATCGCTTTCTATGAATAAAGTGTGTTTTTTCAGTGAACTAAACCAAATCTCTTGTTATAGTACAAGAGATTTTAAAACCATGATACAGCATCTAGTAAACCAACTCAATTCTCATTTAATACAGGTTTTTTTTAATGTATATTTGTATATAATATAGTCATATAATTATAAATATTATACAGTATGTATTATATATACTAACAAATATTTCTATTTAATTATATTATATTTCTATTATATTATATAATAATATATTTTATCACATATGAAAAATAATATGCGCTGTAAAATATATATAGGTACATATGTATTTCATAGATGATTATGAATACTAATGACGTTTAAATAGGTATGAAATGGGTCTATAGAGGTTGTAATCTAAGATATGCCTATCAAATTTGAAATCATTCCTCGTTTTTTGGCCCTGGGTACCGCATATTGAGTATTCGGTAGCTTTGTTCGTTTGTTCTCAACCGACACATCTATATAATGTATGGTTAGTGACGACACACTTAATTTTAACTTCAAAATGCAAGGTCAACAAATTAACTGTGAGGTTACATCTCTAAAATAAAAAATCAACTCTATGTATATGATCTTTTTTACCTAAACAAAAACTCTTTATCTTAAACTATTTTCTCTAATTTGCCTTGAAACTCTAGTGACTGCTTGGATGGTACTGTCGTCTAACTGGTCGATCAGCATAGGCGATTTTGTTCTCCGGCCATGGCGTTTAATTATGCTGATAAGTCTTCTTCCCGGATTAATTGGGGGCTTGATACTATTACGCTATCCAGAAAGCCCGAAGCTTTTATTAGCGAAAAATAAAATCAACGAGGCAATACAAGCTGTAACTTGGATTTGTACATTTAATCGAGGCAAGTCTATACAGGACTTACTGAATTGTGACGAATTTATGCTCAAGCCGGAAGTTGAGTCTGAGGAGAATTCGATGGATAATACACCCAGATGTATTTTATCAAAAATTGCACGTGCATCAGTTCCCCTATTTCATAAGCCCCACGGACTGTATTTTATAATTAGCAATTTGGCAGTATTTGGGATGTTTTTCAGGTAAACTAAAATTTGACAATTATAGATGTAAACAAACAATCTATTTTACAAAAATTGAATCAAGCTAAAGATTAAACACACATCTACTTGAATTCATATATAGTACATGTCCGTTCATTCTGAGTTATTATTCGTATAGTATTTCTTTGCAGCTCAAATGGTATGCAATTTTGGTTTCCAGAAATCGTAAATCGGTCATCTGAGGGCTTCAATGATTCATATACCGTTTGCGAAATATTAAGCGACTACGATACAAAATCCGAAAATTCATCACTGGTACATACCAATATTTTTCTCAATTAATGAAGTATATTTGACATTTAAAATTACACACTATCTTATCTTTTTAGGCCTGCTCAGATAATATATCAAACAAAACTTATATAGACAACGTAATTGTTGGAGTCGCCTTTTTAATTGGATTTTCCATTCAAGGCACTCTGATTAACCCTTTGGGTCGGAAAAACGTACTTCTAGCTGCGCTCATAATTGCAACGTTTTCTGGTATTTGTCTGCATTTTTTTGGAAACCGCACGGCAGTACTAGTTTTGTTTTGTCTCTATATACTTCTTCCGGGACTTTCAATTTCCATCATGCTCGGTGCAATTGTTGATCTGGTCCCAACGCATCTACGGTAAACATCTTATTTGATATGTACATTTATAACTTTAAAAAGGACAAAAAATAAATCCGAATTTATGTTAATTTGTATTGTATGTATTTTAAAAACTGTAGTGGAAAAGCTGTTAGTTTTTGTATGTCCTTGGGACGACTTGGAATTATCGCGGCGACAAACTTAATGGGATTTATATTACAACCATACTGTGATACAACCTTTGCGATTTGTACTTTGGTTCTCTTTGGTAATTTATTTAACAATGAATATGATATAAATATTAACAATGTTTTTATTTCAGTGTGTGTCGTACTTGTTTATATCATACCAATACGGAGATCTACATAGTGGCGTACTATAAATATACCTATAACTATATGTACCCCTTTATGTCTACAACTAATTTTTTTTCACTTTTTCAAATTCTAATACTGTCACTTGTTTCCCTTAATCAATATTACTATTTTTTGTTTTGATGCATGCTTGGGTCTTGTATCTTTAATTTTGCTAGAGCATTATCTTACCTCACCATTATTACAAATCGCACTTTCTCTATAAAGCAGAAACGTTTCATAAGTACATATTTCGTACATATTACATACATAGTACATATTAGTGCCGATTTTTATAATAAGATTCGGTGTTAAAAAGAATAACATTTTTTTATAGTAGATCACCAACATTAAAGAATCCTGAATTCTTCTGAATCCTGAAAATCTAATGAATACGTCTGTAATTGTAACTAATTGTAACTAAACCAATTGTAACTAAAAAATGTTATCTATTTTTGTCAAAAATCGAAATTGAATTATATATACCGGTGGCTTAGCTGAAGCCGATTGCTTACTGTTATGATCGACCGGATAAATGTTCACAAATTATGAGATTTGTATGTAACCTATGTGGAGATAAATTAACATAGAACTACATAGCTAAGGTCACATCGGCAGATCAAAAACAAAATCGAAACGGCGATTGCAGAGCGTCTGTTGAGCTCCTGAACTTCTTCAGCGGAGTAGCTTCCAATATATTTAAATAGAAACAATTGGTTGGAATTTGTAGAATGGATACGAAAATATGTGGTAGCCAGGTCACTGTGCTAACTAACTTGGGATGACGATCGAATTTGTTGTGTCTTCTGCTCCCTCACAGAGAAAGGGCGATGCAGCGATTGAGAGCGTAAGGCAGAAGCAAGCAACATCAACATGTGTTAAGAGAAATGTGTGCTATGCTTTGCCATCCTTCCTATAGGCCACTTGAGGGGTTCTCGTACTTCACGACACCTGCAAGATGTGTGTCCATAGCTCAGACCAAAGTAGTTTAGATTTCTCCTCCTGGGAGACATCCGCCTTGCCCTGAAGCCTGCACAGTATTTTGTGGGCCGCCCTGAATTGCGCTTTAGCCTTCCTTCCCTTGAACGTTTCGGCCCTCCCCTACTCAATGAGGACAATGAGCTCCAGTATGGGCATGGTTTGTATAGATGAAAACGGCCACAGTGGGTTTTCATCTCAAATAAAGAGTGGCCCGTGGAACCAAGATGCGATTCCAAAAGTTCTGATGGTAGAGCACCTAGGACAGGATTCTGTGACTCTATTTTCAACGAAGACGTTAAAACTCAATGGGTAATTTCGAACCCAAGAAGCTTTCAGTGAATAATTTAAGTTGCTGTATCTCGCTGATTAATTGAGAAAGTTGGTCAGCGCCACAAAAAGGTTGCAGGTTCCCAAATCGATCCAGGGGCCTTTGTAAAGTAGGTAACATTGGGTTTTGAAATCAACAGCTTTTCCTTAAGCACGGGATGAACGTTGCAGTTTAGAATTTCTGAGCGCCTGAATTACTCTCTCAACTAGGCTGCCGACTGCGATCGGCATGTTTGATTATGTTTGATGCGCTGAAGCAAAAATAAAATAATTCAATTTATATTTAAAGTTTTTTTTATTATGTTATGTTTGATGCACTGAAGCAATAAAAATAATTTAATTTATAAAATAACATTATGTGGTCACTGTTTTTGTTGTCGCTGCGCTGTGTGGTTGTGCGCTGTGTAGTTGTTGAGAGCAGATTCTAAAAAAATCATAGCTCGCAAATAACTGTTGAAGACTCGGAGTATGTTACAATGTCAAAAGTGATGTGTCCTCGGAACCTGATGTAAGAAAATTACTATTAGAGTTATGTATATACATATATTTACAAAGCTGCAAGTTATTATAAATGGAAACGACAATTAGACGGCAAGTCTGTCGAGTGGTTGGAAATCCCTTCCCTATACGAACATGTATTGAATTTGGCGTCTTCAAGAAGCACTGCTGTGGTGTAATGTGTGAACCTGCTATTACATCTAATTTCGTACATTCTTATCTTATGAAAATACATAAATTCATATATGCATTTCCAATATGTACAATCGTACACATTGCAATTGGCATAAAGGTCAAGATAATATAAAAATACTTTTAGTGGAGATGTCATTCCGAAATAGTTTCCAAAATTTTATTTTAATATACATAATAAAACAAACTTAAATCAGTCTTTTATGTTAATTTTGTGAACTGATTGTCAAACACTGTTATGATGTTATGTTATGTTAAACTAAACGCTTATGTTATGTTAATTTTCGCGCGAAAAAGAAAAATAAATTTGGTCACACTTGACTTGTCTTCTTCACATTATATTATTGGTGCTGTGCTATTAATTCTTCACATTATATTATTAAATTATGGGCAACTCAAATTCCAAATTCACGATAAACCACAACCATTTTTGTGAGTATTATTATTATTATTAGTTCGTAGTGTAATGTTAATTTTCATCCCATTCCCTAGTCAGTGACGGCCCCTCGGGCAACAAGGAGAGAGGAGAGAGAACGTTGTGCTGTTCGTGAGACGCTCTATTACCAAAAAAAATGAGAGATTGACTGAAAAAGTCAACCCAAACGGTCTTTTCAATAATTTGTTTCCTTTTCAGTGCACAGTGGTACGTTGTGTAACATTGTGACATTCGATTTTCACTCTAAATTTTCTTGAGAGTTTAAAAATGAATTTTTATATTTCAAACTAATTTTTTTATTAAAAAAAGAATAGTTTCTTTACAATTAATTTATTTTGATTTAAGCCTAAAAACTACTAAATAAATAATAATAAAAATCGAGTTTAGGTTTTGTGTGGCCAATACAATCAGTGCCAGCGCAGTCAAATGTGGCGATTTCAGCATTACATTTCTAAAAAAATTTAATATGTCTTCGTTTAGTGATAAGCGACTATACATTTTGTCAAAAATCTCGACCTACGATCACTGTACCTTCAAAATTCACAATGCAAAGTGACGCGTAGAACCTTCGAGACTGCACATACACACATACATTCGCAAAAGACTTTTTCGATCGTCGTTCGAGGACAAACGGTCCTGGCAGAGCAGAGCAAAGGTGACCGGAAAAATCTGCTCGTCGGCTGAGCGCGAGCACAATTTTTGTACGAACAATACAATCGGACTTTTTGCTTAAAGTCTCAGTGAAGAACTCTTATTTTGTCACCGCACGAATCGGTTAATAGTTATTTGGGAGCTATGAAAAAAATTCTTCTTTAGACGTCGATGCACCGACCGCTTGCCATACGCACATATTCAAAAAACTACCTACTCACTTTTTTACTTGTTTGCGCAAACATTCATACATTATTGTATGGTAAGCGATTACACTCACTTCTGCGGTGGTTAAAAACACCAGGGTGCCAACAACAGCCTGCATTTACCCGGTGCACCGCAAGTGGCGATGGTTTGTTGCAGTCCTCTGATGGGTACTGTCAAAATGTGGTGCAAGGCTCGAAGGTTCAGATATGGGCACGCATAAATAAGGTGCCTGACCACATTTCCATCGTTGAGTTTTGGGAGGAATAAGAGCCGAGTATCAGTGGAAAGGCAGAAATTCGTCAACAACAGCAGGCGGACATAAAAAAGACAAATTGGTCAACAAAAAACCATTAGCGTTGGTTCTTTAGCTACTTAGCTCAGCACACCAGAAGACGACGATAATGTGCAATTTCTAAACGACAGCGACGGCGAGCCTCACACGCGATCAACCACAGTGGGGGAAACCAACATTATAAACTGTTTTTTAGACAATTTCCAATAAGTAAATTGTCTCTAATCAGAACCTATTTATTCTTGTCGGTGCTGCCGGGCAGAGGCAAACCTGGCGGCATGGCATGGACGAGAAGAAGCGGATATCTTGCAAGCAAATCAGCATCGGCATGCGATATTTAGCCAATGGTTTTCAAATACAACTCTGAAAAATTGTCATTCACAACGAAAAAATTAAATTCACTGCGAATATGTAAGCAATGACTGACAAAAATAACTGATATTCTTCAGCAAATGGCAAGGAGCCAGGATGTTTTTCAACAGGTGTTGCTCAATTACCAAAAGAAAATTTGGCTAAAAAGAAAATTTTAAAAAAATAGGTCGAACCCTATGCTAGATGTGTATATATTAAATGTTATTTGTTTCCATTTTTGTTTGCATATGATTTTTACATCTGCTTCTATATGTCTGCATGTACATATATAACTACATAAATGAGATGTGGAAGTGTTTGCGAGACAGAGAGAGGGAATGAGAAGCGCTTGGCAGGCGTTGCATAGCCACTGAAATTTAATTTGTTCCTTCTGGCCATAATAATGATCCGACTTGATCCAACTTCGGTAATCTGGTAGATACGGTTATTTTCCATGATTATGCGTTTTTGCTTTTCTCGTATCTTAAAAATTGTGGATTCCACAGATTTTCATCCTTTGTGGGGGCGGAAGGAGGCGAGTCAAAATTTTGAAATAAACTTGTGCTGAATTGATATCACAGGAGTTTGGACAGAAAGTTTGATTGCTCTAGCTCTTACAGTCTCTAAGAACTAAGTGTCAAGAAATACGAATGGGCAAGGCCGATGGGGTCGCGTGTGAGAGAGAGCAAGAGAGAACGGGGTCGGAAACGCTTCCTTCTGGGCGTTACACACATCCACTATCACCACAAATCTATATATCGAGTACTGGGTATAAAACATTTTATATTTGTTTTGCAATGGAAGATCTGAATATATCAGCAGATAAATGCAGATCCCGCTGTTCATGTTGCTCACTTTAATACAATTTTCTGGAGATCCGATATTCACATTGCAAATCTCTACCTGAATTAAATTGAAATGGAATAAATTTGGAAGACTATGACGATGACAAAAAGTTCCGAACCGCTTCTAAAACAGATAAAGCATAGTCTTGTACATAACATTTTACTTGGATTGCAATTTACTTTCAATCATCAACATCCTTCTTGGCCTACTTTCATTAAAATAAGTAAGCATTGAAAAAAATTATTCCTCGTCGAATTTATTTATTTGTCGAACGGCAGTCGAACCATC
Organism: Drosophila affinis; assembly: GCA_037356375.1. Lineage (NCBI taxonomy): Eukaryota > Metazoa > Arthropoda > Insecta > Diptera > Drosophilidae > Drosophila > Drosophila affinis. The sequence continues at coordinate 25,162,570 of JAZHFB010000003.1, forward strand.
AGTTTTTGCAAAAACATTTGTTGCTGTTGAACCACATTTTCCATATTTTTTGTTAAATTTCGACAAAATTCAAAGTACAAATTTTTTGTTTGTAGTTGTCAGCTGTGTTTTCCATGGATGGTGGCCTGTGGGAATCGAGGTTTCACATATTTAAAAAAATTCCACCGTTCCCCGTAAATTTTCTGTGTGGGATAAGGCTATTAGAAACATGCACGTGCAAACATTTTCAAATGCAACTCTGAAAAATCGGCAATATTGATATATTGTCGAATCGTTGCACCTTCCTGGAAAGCCGAAGTTCATATTAGTACATTTATATCTGAATTAAATTGAAATGAAATACATTTGGAATACTATGAATTGTTCATATGTCTGAGTAAAAGATTCACCTAACTGAACAGCATTATGCTTTAACGGCTTTAACTGAATACTCCCCTGAATGTAAAAGTGAAAGGTTCGTAACCTTGCGCTGCACAATCTTATTCTTTCCGCCTACACACAATTCTCTACCAACCAGTTTTATCCAACCTTGCATCTATCGTATCTTCCGAATGAGATTTGTGCGTTATCAAAAGCGCAAAGGGTGCTTCCCTTTGTGCACTTTGTATCACACAGCCCAGACGATTGAGTTTTCTTAAGCTGAAACTGCTGGGCATACATGGATGTGACGAGATGCATCACATCACATCGGCGTGTCACCAAAAAATTTGAGATACAGAGCGTCTTCAGCAGCGTAGTTTCCGATTTTTTAAATTCAAAACTCACTTAAAAAATTTTAAATAAAACTAAATTGGGTAAGGTTCATACCCTTTACTAAGCATGTTGCAAGGCTTAAACGGGGATAGATCCGGTATTAAGAGGTCTCTAATTAACCCGGGAAACATCCATCCCATTGGGCTAACTGACGGGGGCTGTGATGAGGAACTGCAGGTGCTGGAGTCACTGGTTGACTTTTCACCGCCCTTTACTCCCTCGTCCGTCGGCTGGCATCAATATAAGTGACTCTGCGGGCCCCGGGTTTGGAGGTATTTGAACGCGTGCGGCGAGCAATACCTGGAAGGCCTCCGCTGCGGCGACCCAAGCCTACAATCTCTCGGTCCTGTCCGGATCCTGACGATAGACTGAATGTCGTTTTGTGAGGGGTCGGCGACTTCTTTATCTCTGACTAGTACTGTGGTTAGGGCAGTGACTCTCAGTATATGGTTCAAGACGTCAATGTCGTGCGAGGATGGAGCACTATACTTGGCAACTTGTCGAAGCGACCGTCGTATAGAAAATTTCGGTCACTCACTTCCATAATATTCTGGTCATCTGCGCCTCGGGTACAAACTTCGTCGAACCCTTCGCGGTCGGGCCTTGACTTTGGATTGTGGTAATCTCAGCCGGGGTAGGGCATTACTGCTTAGAACTATGATTTGTGGCGACTGCGACCGAGGCGATTTGGGAGCTGCACCCGGAGCGACGGGCAGATGTTGCAGCGCTTCTCGGGGCGTTGACGACTGGTCATTCTCTGGGCGTGGAGATCATGGGGACGCGAAGGGCGTGGTGATGCCGTTCCGTTGCCGCGGGTGAATTGGGTATTGGGTGAAAGATACTTGATGGTGCAGGGTCCCATAGGTAGGTGTTGTCCGAGGTACACAATGTTTTTGGAAAACTCTTCGACTCTTCGAGGGCTCGATCTTTCAGGGATGTAAAAGTTAATTTATCTCAGCTACGATGATCTCCTCCATCGCTGGGTTCTTCGGGAAGTATCGTTGCCTAACGCCCTCGCGAGCTACCATTTTGTCGGCTTAGTAAGCGTAAGGAACCCAAGAGCAATAACGGCTGTAGCGCATGCTACAAGAAGGGTCATCCAAGCCGGGCAGGTTAAATGCGAAGCGCCGAAGCTACAAGTAGCTCACTCCCCTGACTGTAGTGCCAAAACGTAACTTGTTATGCAGGAATGTTCTTTAGAAAAAACACAATTAAGGTGTAGGGAGTCGGAGAACCAGTATCAGCGGTGATTGGGGGTGCGCACACAGGCCCCCCGGCATCGATATCCAGTAACTTCGAGATGAAATCTGAGATAGCAGTGGACTGTGGCAGGCAGAAAGAGGTGTTGGAGGAACTAAAGCCGGGAACCACAGGCGTGGTTCACAGGTCTCTCAGTCAGCAGTACCTGGAATGAACGCGAACAGCCACTTCCCTGGCTGTTTTAATGTTCCCGGGGGCTAATCCACCCGCCAACTATCAACGTAGTGCAGCAACATGGAGAGGAAACTGAAGATTTCGTACTGTTAATAATGGAACCGGATAAGACTACATGGGATATTAAATCCCTTCAAATCTCCGGGGCCAAATGAATCAAACCAGCTATGTTGCACCTACTGCTATGGTTGAAGAAAATCTTTAAAGGTTGTCTTCTAACTGGTACGTTTCCCAAGAGTGGAGGGAGGTGAGTGTGGTTCTCATCGATAGAATGCCTGATGGATCTACACATAAGATCTAAGCTCAACAAACGAGTTTTCAACGGAGCTCAACATGCCTACCTTAAAGGTAGATCAGTGGAGTCCGCACTGCATGAAGAAGTTGGGCAAATTGAAAAGACTCTTAGCTATATAAGGTAAAAATTATCTTACTAAATAACTTAATTTAAATAGCTTTAATTGGGAATTGTTCGGCTTTTTTCTAACCCAAATTTGGCTGTTGGTGGTAGCATATTGGCTATTGAGTCAATAATCAGCCCACCGGGTAAGAGTATTTGCCATAGTCCCTTCGATTAATTAGATGACATATAATTTTCCCCTTCAAATTTAACTGCACATTGTTAAACTTTAAACAACAATAAACAATAAGGAATAAGCTTTGGTGGCATTCCTCGATATAGAGGGCGCCTCTAATAACGTCAGGATTGACTCAGTCACAGCTGCACTGGCCAAGATTGGCACACACCAGCCGGTAACCAGATGGCTGGATTCTCAGGATTATAACGATAAATGCCAATTAAGGGGTATCCTCTTCAAGGAAAGCGGTCACAAGGGAACCTCAAGCTATCGAGCGAAGCCAAGCACCTTGGCGTCATTCTTGACTACAAACTCTTCTGGAAACGGATAGCGGTGGAAAGGAAATGAAAAACAGGTAATGGCAGCCCTCTATACCTGTAGGAACACTTTTGATCGAAGTTCTACAGTTTCGTAAACAGTAAGCGTAGAACGGCCATCCACAGGCAACTGAAGATCTTTGCCCGTTTTTTTTCCAAGCTACCTATTCGCAGGATGTTTACTCTGGTCAGCCGTATCCACCCGGTTTGTGGAGGTCGAACGGCTTTGTCAGTCCCTTGTTAAATGAAAGCTCATTGCTTCATGATCTACGAATAGTGAAACCAGTGTTTTCACTGGGTCCGAACGAAGTTCACGGCTGTGTACTCAGGTACTCTGTGTGAGCCGTGAGTCCATAAATTCTTCATGCTTCCCCCCGACATGGAAGGAGTCCTTCCATGTTTCCTCTCCATAGGAAAGGTAGCAAATCTGACGCAAAGAACTATAGAGGTATATCTAAGTTATCAGCTATTCCTAAAGTGTTTAAGAACATTTTAACTCCGCACCTGCAACACCTATGTAGATCACTTATATCTCTAGCTCAAAATGGATTTATAAGGCGGATATCAACCACTACTAATTTATTGGAGTTTACCTCTTTCATAATCAAAGGCTTTCAAAGTAATTTACAGACGGATGTTTTTTACACTGTTTTTATTACATCGTTAGACTCTGTGAACCATTCTCTCCTAGCACAAAAAATTGACCTTCTAGGGTTCCCGCCTAATCTCCTGAGATGGATCTCTAGCTACCTTCGTTCTAGGTCTCAAAGAGTTCTTTTCAAAAACTTCCTGTTCAAACCAATTATGGTGACTTCGGGTGTACCACAGGGCAGCCATATAGGCCCCTTACTCTTTACACTCTTTACAAATGACCTGCCCTCTGTATTCACATACTCTCGAGTACTCATGTATGCGGATGATGTTAAGCTCAGCATCCAGTATAAGGACATTTCTTTTAAATCCAGGTTGCAAGCCGATCTCGATAGATTTCAGTTATGTTGTTGTGAAAATGTATTAACCCTTAATGCTTCAAAATGTAAAGTAATGACTTTTCATCGCTCCAACTCCTTTCTGGTTCCTTACTCCCTTTGTGGTGGTTCTCTTGAGAGAATTACCCGGGTTGATGATCTTGGTGTTCTATTAGATCCCAAGTTAAAGTTTTCAGAACACTTTTCTACCAATTGTGCTTTAGGTGGTCAAAGAAATTTGATAAACCCTATATAACAAAGAGTCTCTACAGTTCGTCCGATTCTCCGTCCGTCTTTTAGAATACGGCTCTTGTGTATGGTGCCCTCAGTACAACGTACACCAGGACCGTATAGAATCAGTTCAGAAAAACCTTTTACGTTACAGGCGTGAGACTGCCGTCTTACTCTAATAGATTGCTTTAAATAAACCTCCCAACCTTAGCTAATCGTAGGAAAATGCTTGTTATAATTTTTGTCCAGAACTTGATCAACGATGACGTAGATGGTTCTGGCCTGTTCGGCCGCATAAACTTCACGATTTCTATTAGAAGCACTAGAAACTATATATCGTTGTTTCTTCTGCTTTGTAGATCAAATTATTCCTTGCATGATCCGTTTAGGGTCCTATGTTCGGATTATAATTCCCTCTACCATATCATCCTAGTCTTAGATTTATTGATACTCTCATATCTTTCTCGTAATTAGAAATTGCTTTTTAAGGTAGATTAGTTCTACTTTTCCCCGAACACTAGTCTAACACCTTTAATCCATGTCCATGATTGGTTTGATTAACGAGTCGCACGGTTGGGCAGGAGAATGGGCACCATGATAGTGCAGTCAAGGCATATCATCGTCTAAAAGAAAAAAAGGGTCACACATCAACGAGAACGCGAATAAGTGTGCCAGAGCAGGATCGGCGAAGCCGATTGCGGACGCGGTTAGTGAGACGACAACGGAGACCACTACGAGATATTATCTCGCAGTTGATGGGCCTAGCTAGAGCAAGAGCGGACAAACGTTGGAACACAGCCCCCAACTGTGGGATCTCACGTTCGCTCTGGCCGCACTATGACCACAAACGCACCACACTCCTAAACTTCAGGAAAGGACAGGTGCATCCTAGAGGACATTGTGCGAGGCTGCTTCAAGATGAAGCCCAGCGAAAAGGCCTCCAATATATTGGTCAAATCTACGATCGTCGTCCTAGGCATTGTGGCACTCTCTTTGGTGTTTGTCCTCGAGCAACTGAGTGGAATTTTGAGCGTTTGCACCTCAATGACGGCCATTGCAGCGGGCACAACCTTCGGTCTATTTACGCCTGGCCTGCTCGTTTCCTGGGCAAATACAGTGTGCACTGCTGTTGGGGGAATAGCCAGTGCTCTGCTCGCGGGATGAATATCCTTTGACACACAGTTTACCATTGCAGTGGGAGAACTTAATTCCCAGAAGCTGCCCATATCCGTGGAGGGATGTGTGGGTAATGTCACGGTGCCACAGAATATTTGGGTGGATTATGAGCAAGTGTTTCCCCTGTATCGGCTGTCCTATCACTGGATAAATCCCATTGGTGTGGCCACTGCCATTCTTGTAGGTGCTGTCGTCTCCCTCCCAAAAAATTGTTTGAAATCCGAAATCCTTTTTGCGGCATTGAATTCCAAACAATTTTGTTGTTGGTCGTTAGTTTATAGTTACACCTTAAACCTAAACGTAGAAATAATATAGTACAAACCGAAGTACAGGAACCGATGAATCTGCATAAAGATAGAGGGATGACTGTAGGAGTATCGTATCCCCCTTCAGACACAACTCCTAAGTGCATAATCGTAAACACGTACTTTATTATAAATTAGCTTTATTCTTTGTCCTTATATGTAAGCCGTGTGACTTTACAAGCATATAACGTCTGTGATAAAATTCAATAAATATGGACTACCCCACCAGGAGGATATTGAGAGTGTTTAACACCTTCTATGCGGTTGTCCTGCACTTATGGGAAGGCGGCACTAAATTCTCGGAAGAGACTGCTTTGAGGATCTGGACAGCCTGGGAACCATGACGCTTGGAAAACTGGCAACCTAACCATCGCTGCTTTATAGCTGCCACTGTGAAAGTTCAAGCTTGACTTCTTTTTTACTTTCCGATGCTGTCGATGTGATTTTTTTCTTTTACTTTTCAACGCTGTCGTAGTGAAGGTTCGAGCTCATTTTTTTTTTACTTTCCGATGCTGTCACGGTGAAGGTTCTTAGCATTGGTCGTGGTATCGTCGGTTCGGTTGCTGTCAAACTGGAGCATCCGAGATTGTACATTTCCTTAGCACGACCCACCCCTAGTAAAACCTGCTGCTTGCTGTTTCTACAGATACTTAAGATATTTACTAAGGATATGGATAAGTTAAAACATCAAATTGGAAAATTAGGGATAATAGGCCCGGCTTATCCTCCCTCACTACTGTCAGGGCTGTTGATACTAATAAAATGGAGATCTGTAGATTCCAGCCTGCTTCATCCCACCCATGTTTGGGTCATCGTCAGTAATCCAGGGTCTTGCCTCTCCCTCACAAACGGCAAAATTTGGCCCACGAAGGTTTAGTCAAACGGTTGCGTTTATCTATCAATTTTCACAAAACGACTTCTAACTGATGTACCTATCTTAAATCAAAATTACAGCCCAAGAAATATATTATTGTCTGTTTTATAGCTGTATTTATCAGCAAACAGATGTATGATATGTACTTACATAAGTTATGTAAGTGATATAAAAAACCATCAGAAAAACCATTAAAACAAAATATAATTCTTCAAAAATTTTTAATAAAAAAAAGACAACCATATAAAATTTTTTTAAATATTTTAAAAACTCTAAATCTATCAGCAAATGTCGTTTTGGTTCACGGAGAAATTGTTATTTTGTATATTTGAAATTGTTGTAATTCTGAAACTTTCCATAAAAACAGAAGGATGCAAATTAAAATCCACAAATTAAAATGTTTTCCATGTATATTTAATAGTTTTTGAAATTGAAATGATAGAAATGTAAAAATTCAAAAGCTATTCTTCTTCGTCATATTCGTCATCATAACTGTCCCCACCTGTCGGACCAACAGTGTCATCAACAGTAGCGCTTAATTCTATGGTGGCATTCCCATCTTCTATTGGTGTGGTTGGTTCTTCAACAAGTGGTTCATTGGTTTCCGCCTCAACTTTTTGAATTGCTTGTAGCTCCTGAGCTGCAATTTCAGCTTCTTGCCGAGCTATCTCAGCCAGTTCCGCAGCCTGTCGTGCGAGATCACCTTCGCTCTCCTCTTCAGCTTGCTTCTCGATTTCAGCTAATCGGTTCAGTTCACGCTCTCGTGAACGCTGTTCTTCCTCCAAAAGTGCTTCTTTAGCTAGCCGTTCATCCTCTGCATTTCGTGCAGCTTCTTCGATCAAACGAGATTGTTCAGCAGCCTTTTGGGCGGCTTCTTCCGCAGCCTTTTGGGCGGCTTCTTCTGCAGCCTTTTGGGCGGCTTCTTCTGCAGCCTTATTGGCGGCTTCTTCTGCAGCCTTTTGGGCGGCTTCTTCAGCAGCCTTTTGTGCGGCTTCTTCAGCAGCCTTTTGTGCGGCTTCTTCTGCAGCCTTATTGGCGGCTTCTTCAGCAGCCTTTTGGGCGGCTTCCTCCGCAGCCTTTTGGGCAGCTTCTTCCGCATTCTTTTGGGCCTCTTCGTCCGCAGCCTTTTGGGCGGCTTCCTCCGCAGCCCTTAGGGCGGCTTCTTCCGCAGACTTTTGTGCAGCTTCCTCCGCAGCCTTTTGGGCGGCTTCCTGCGCAGTCTTTTTGGCGACCTCTTCCGCGGCCCTTTGGGTGGCTTCTTCTGCAGCCTTTTGGGCAGCTTCGGCTTCAGCAGCTATACGTTTTTTTTCCTCCCTAAGAATTCTAAAGTACGAAATATAATAAATTTAAGGGTGCAAATGATTCGGATTCTCACTTCTCTTCACGACGTTTCTCTTCGTTTCTCTTCTCTGCATTTTGAGCACGCTTTTTCTCAACTTCCACTTCATCTAAGGCTTCTTCGTTTACTGTTAGCAGTCGTTCTTGGCGCAGACGCTGCTTCTCTTTCGATTCTAGATCGACAGGATCCTCTAAAGGCCTAGGAGCAGAAAATTTTCGAGATGGACGATTGGGATCCAAATCGGCATCTGCAAGTAAGCCTTGTCGTCAATATTTTGAATAAAATAAATACATCATCTACATTTGAATGTACATATTGATGAAATATAAGTTTGAGCAACTTTGTGGACTACTCAATAATTTACATAATAATGTATCTCTAATACTTACTGTTCCAAATAATTTTTATTGTTGCCCTTAGACGAGGAACGGTAAAATTGCAGATAGAGTACACGCCAATGATTTTTAGGGCAATTGTATGGCATTAATGAAAATCAAAAAAATCAGGATGTGTAAAATGTAGCCAAAATGATATTAATATGTAAAGCAATGAAAATCAAAAAAATCAGGATGTGTAAAATGTAGCCAAAATGATATTAATATGTAAAGCAAAAATGTATGTGGGTATATGTATATACATCTCAAAATAGAAAATATTATAGACATCAAGACGGGTTATAAAATTCCCATTTCGCCAGGCCTTACATATGTACATATGTATGTATGCATTCAAAGATTCAGTGTTTGGAAAACAGCTTCAGGAAATACAAATTCAATCAAATGATAAATATAATTTGTATTCCAATAAAACTCATAAATCCTTTACCATTTTTTATTTATTTTTTTTACTGAGGTAATTCGATTGTTTGGAGGAAAATGGAAAAACCTCGTTCCAGTAAATTAACACTCAATCGAAAACTTGATATTCGAATATGTATATTTGGTTTGGAAAAGCTTATTTTGATTATTTAGCTTAGTTTAGTTTAGAGTTTAATTTTCTCTTTTTGATTTGAAGTCAAATTTGATATAATACTGGTACATACATATATGTATAGTTGCATTTGTATTTGTTTTCTTGGTCTTTTGTTTGGTAAATGTACATTCTATTGTATATATGTAGATGTCATTTTTTATCTTTATTTGTATGCATTTTTGTTTTAACAAATCAAATAAAAAATATAAGTAGGTCATTAAAATAGTTGGCATGAAAAATGTTAGTATCACAAATAATGCGATGACGTTGTTTATTATGTTTGAATCATTTTTTAATCTTTTCTAATCTGGCTTGTACAAGTTAATATAAGTAATGAAAGCGCCAGAGTTTGCCAAGATCATGTGCTCATCTTGAACGATATTGGCTGCTTGTCTACCACGCAAAAGAAAGTCTTTTACATATTTTTATTTAAATAAGAGAAGTGTATGTCCATACAAAAAATCAGGCATGTTATCATTTAGGCCTCAACTTCAACAGCTTCAACTGGAAAGAATCAATCAATCATAAAACATATAAAGTTAGTCAAGTACAAGGAACGTAACAAATCAAAATGCGGCAATCAAATGTGTTTATTAGTTACAAGTGAGCAAAATGATCTCCTAAACATTTGATTTGTATATCCTTGCGAGAGATATTTTGATAATAAACATACGCTTGCACTGTACAAAAAGAAGTACCCATAACTATATAAATCATATTTTGTATTATTAATCCAAAATTAATTTTATTAAGACTTTGTTAAGACTGTTAAACGACTTTATTTTGGACGATATTCAACCATTTAAAGTTAAAATTTCACATTTATACTAAATTCTGTACTATATACAGTGACTCCCACCTCCGATGATGAAGTGTAAATACATTGGAAAAGATACAAATTTAGTTTTATTTAATACAATTTTTTTTTTAATTGGAAGTATATCCAAACATATTTTTCGAAGGCACGTAAAGCGCGCCATATAAAAAAAGAATTTGGAAAAAGTTAGACATTGTAGAATGAAAAACTCAGTCGACTCACTACACTAGTCGACACGACTTTTCCGCTGTCGCCCAAAATGACTTTTTCTGATAGATTTGGATGTTTTAAAAATGTTTTTTTTAAAGAATTTAAAAAAAATGTGGTATTTTTTGTCATAGGTAGAGCTTCTATTTTTTACATAGCTTAAGTTTCCTACAACTGGCTGTACTGAACTTTGCAATTAAAAAAAGCTGACAACTGCAGCTATAAATCCGACTCAGACACTTTGTAGCTGCAACTTAACATCTGGAAGATATAAGGCTTTCAAATTAAAATTTCATAATTGTTTTTGGTATTTATTCCCGAAATTTTGACTTTGAAAGCTCAGGAAAAGTCGAAAAAAAATATTTGAATGCCTTGATTTTTGGTTTTAGATAGACATATTAATTAGGCGACGCCTAAGGTATCGGTACAAGGCATAAGGTATTAAAAAAAACTACACCTGGAAAAAAAAAACCATAATTCTTTAAAAAAAATGTAAATCTCCAAATCTATCAGAAAAAGTCATTTTTGGCGACAGGGGAATTTTACATATTTTCATGAAATCATTAAATGATGTCAAATGTATGTATGTATTATCTGTTATTTTATATGGACAGGAAGAGAGGTACATAAAATACTCTTTCCCAGATATATTTTCTGAAAAACTAGATATTAGAAATGGGTAACATCGCTTATAAAGGGACAGAAAAACTCAGCTCATAAGGTTAATTCCTTTAAAATGAAGTGAAGAATACTTTACTGCTTTTTCCACATAAATTATTTACGTCTCTTTTGTTCAAATAATTTTGTGCTATGCCTCGATTAAATTTGCACCAAGTCGATAGTCATTTTCTGAACCTAGCTAGAAAAAAGAAACTGTGGTCTAATGCCGTATGTACTAAACTATTATTGTGCAAAATTGATTTATTCGGCGCTTAATATCTTTTATTTGTGTATGTATGTATTTAATTTAGTGAATAATGATAATTTGCAGAAACATCGAATACATACATTTAAGCAAGGTAATATATACAGGTGTCATATTCAAGCGGAATGTAATTAGATATAACAGTACTGACCTTCCTTCTGAGAAGCAAGAGATTGCTTATCATTCTTCCAAGTCGGATGTCTAAGGTACCAGGACAAAAGGTTAATATCATTTCGAACTTTGTCTGAATCGTACATTGGCCTTCTAACATTATAGGCCTTGTCACCACAAATCCGTACTGATGCAAGATGACTTTTACCTTTTTTTTTTTAATTATTTAAATAATAAATAATATTACAATATCTAACCAACATTTTTGCAATGTATACTGTATAAAGTACGTGTGTATCAGAGACAAAAAAAACTTACCAACGTATTTTACCGCTGGCCTTGGATAGTGTGATATATTATGCACTTCTTTTGCAATATGGCGAACTGGGTTTGTTACACGGGCTACATACGCATCCAGGGCCATTTGGGATGTTGGTTCATACGTGTAACTACAAAAAAAATATATATGTATTATATATACATTCTTATATATTTATTATACCCGGTACTCGCAGAGTAAAGGCGTATATTAGATTTGTGGTGATAGTGGATGTGTTTAACGCCCAAAAGGAAGCGTTTCCGATCCCATTCTTGATTAGCATCAATAGCCGAGTCGAGATAGCCATGTTTGTCTGTCCGTTCGTCTGTCCGTCATCATTAGTCCGTCTTCTTCAGGGACTATAAAAACTAAACAACCAAATTTTTTATCCAGTCTCCTGTGCTACCCACTACTACAAGTATATTTCCAAATTTTCTACCAGCCACCTTCCACCCACATAAAGAACGAAAATCTGTAGCATACAGAATTTTGAAGATACGAGAAAACTGAAAACGCAGAATCGTTGGGGATGACCGTATCTTCCTGATTGTCGAATCTGGATCAGGTCGGATCAATATTATAGACAAATGGATCCAATGAAATTGCAGTCGCTACGCGACGCCTTTCAAGCCTTTAGACGTCTTGCTCTATCTCTCTCGCACACACTTCCACGTCTCGTATGTTAAGTTATACATGTACATGTAGTACATGTAGAAATGTAGAAGCTTATGTTAAAATTGTAAACAAAAATGGAAATAGATAAAATTTAATACATAAAAATCTAGCATAGGGTTCGACCTAATGTTTCGAAATTTTCCATTTTGGCCAAAATTTAATTCGTCCCTTTTGCGAATATATAATAAATTACATAAATCGTAAGCTCATACATATGTACGTATACTGACTGAGTATCGGGTATAAAATAGCGCCACGGGCTTTGCCGCGACTCACAACGTTCCCCCTCGTTTTATCAATTATTGTATTATACATGTAGGTATATAAAAATGGAGTAAAACTTGTATAAATAATATTACATCATTTGAGAACGGCTAGGCAGATTTGGCCCACATTTTTTTTCTGTCGTTCGTATTTGCCAGGAAAAGGTTTTCACAAAACGAAATTTTGTGAAATACCACCCGCAATCGCAAAAACCCCTGGAATGTACTGTGCTGGTGGCAAGGTGAAAATGCCCGTTTTGACTCATCTGGTAGAGCGATTGTATTCGTTTCTCTATGAAAATTCAAACCAATCAAGACATTTCCTGACGAACACACAAAAATGTAACGGATGATTCCCAATGACGTCCAGCTTCAATCCAAGTTATAAGGGGAAATAACTTCTTCATTGTCTTCTTTTTTTCGAAATTGTTTTCAGGTTCATGGAAGAATTTACCATTGAGCGGGCGCTTTGTTACCACCATCAACCGAATATTATAAGATCCTTCACAGCTATGTCATTGGTGATTAGGCAATTGAACTAGACAGGCAATTTTCACTGCGACTCAATGTGAAATGATAGAACAATTGTAAAATCTTCTTCATAACCGTAATAAATTGATAATGAGATTGATCAAACCGCATTGGAAACAAACTACAAAATCGTTATCAGAACAAAAAAAAAGATCCGGTTTAACTATCAATGCAGTCGCAGTAGTAATTTTTGGAGAGAATATGGAATCACGCGATATTGTTCTAAAGCGTTGGGATGGTGGACAATTTTAGCACGTGTACGAAACTCATTTGTTCTGTCGTGAAGAAGATGGTTTGTCTACAAGTCTTCACTTCTTTTTTTCCAAAACTAAGTTCGAATCCATATTTCAGGATAAGAAACAAATAAGAAGATCAGATTAATGCATTTTTATGCGTATCAATTGATGATTTGACAAGACGTTGAATCATCTGTTGAGATATCGCCGGTTGTTTTCGTCGTCGGTTGCGTCGACAGATACTTAACAGTTAAAACGAAGCGTTTTTGGCGGAATCCGTTGCTGGATGTACTCAGCTGAATGGCAGAACCCACTGAAATGTTGATTACTGCAACTCCATCAAATCCATCAAAGAAGATTCACTTTCCCGTTTGATTGGATTTACCGATGACAAGGCAAGGCCAATCGTTGAAAATCAAGTCTGTAGGATTTATCTCGAATTTTCTTATTTTTCGTACGGTTGGCTGTACGTTGCCTGATCGCGAGTTGGCAAACCATCTTTGTTGATTGTTTTGTGCGCCGGAAAACAAATCGAAAAACATTATTTATCATATCGCTCTCAACTGATTTGTATTTCATTCAAACAAATCATACAAAAATTTCAACTATCTGTTTTATGTTCACTCTGGAGTTTACCTGAAATATCTGAACAGATAAACTGGGGCGAGAGTCCGCAAAAGTTATTGTGAGAACAACTTTTTAAACCCGGTACTCGAAAAGTATAGAGGTATATTAGATGTGGCAAAAGTGGAGGTGTGTAACACCCAGATGGAAGCGATTCCGATTAGCATCAATAGCCAAATCGATATAGCCACGTTTGTCTGTCTGTCCGTCCGTCTTCATGGGCGCCTAGATCTCAGAGACTATAAAAGCTAGAATGTATTTCAAAATTTAGCCAACTCCTTTCCGTCCACACAAAGAACGAAAATCTGTGGAAGTCACAAATTATCTATGAGAAAAAATATCTATTTAAGTTTTGAATCTGGATCAGATCGGATCATTAATATTGCCACACAGAAGAAAACCACTTAGGCATCGTTCCCTCTCGCTCTCTCTCCCTCACGCGACCCCTTCTGCTCTGCCCATTCGTTCAGAAGAGCGCCTAGATCACAGAGACTATAAGAGCTAGAGCCACCAAACTATCTATCCAAGCTCCTGTGATATTACATCAATACAAATGTATTTCAAAAATTGTCCCCGCTCTCTTCTGCGCCCACAACGCACGAAGATCATCATCTAAATTGAAACTATTTTTTGTCTAACTAATTTAGCTACGGATGAAAAGATACATATAAGCAATATAAATCTTTTTCATGACTTCCTTTTACATATGTAGGAAGTTGAGAAGTAGGCAAATGCTTTTTATCTCCAAATATCGGACAAAAACATATTTTCCTGTTAAAACGATTCTTTGCGGCTTCTATCTTTTATTGTTGGACTAATCTATATAACATAAATTATCTTTATATGGCCGTATTTATAGTCGGCAACGCCAGTCGATCTAAGGCCACAGAAGCTTTGATTTTAAGTAGCCTGACAAAACGTTGATCCCAAGTAGATTAGTACCGGGGTACAGCGCTCGAATACAATATATTTGTACACTCTAAAAGTGCCGGGGAAACATTGGGTTTAACAGTTAGGCTTACCCAGTTACTGGAAATGGTGTACAACTACGTGCTCGACGCACCACAGGAGTATGCAAGTCACGAATCAGAGATTGTGCCCGATTGCGAATCCGGCCCGTTTCCTCAGAAAATGTCTGGAAGTTGGATTGATTATTTTCAATAATTGAAACTAAAATAAGGCCAGCAAAGTACAGCATAAAAAACAATCACTCCAATTGAGGATACGCTGTATAAAAACTTACGGTAAATGGTTCAGTATTGAGGTAGTTAGTTAGGGCCCGTGCACCGTATCCAGGGGGTAGCCTTTTCAAATACGAAGGTACTGGTCGAACAGAAGATGAAGTTATTCTCACCGGCGAAACCGAGCGGGCGTACACACGAGTAATTGTTGTAGGATTGTAATGATACGATGGTGTGTACGTTGTGTACGTTGTTGGGATATATTTCGAAGTGTAAGATGATAGAAGGGCTGGGCTGTAGTAGGCTGGTGTAGCATATGAATACGTTGTTCTCTCCGGAGATGAAATAACACGAGTCGTTGTACGGACAACTCGAACAGGCGACGGTGAGTGTATAATGCGTGAGACCACCCTTGTGGGGGAGGTGACAACTCGGATTGGCGATGTCACAAGACGAGTTCCAGTAACGATACGCCTAGGTATTGAGTAACTCGAGTAAATAGGGTAACTCGATTTGTAGACCTATTTTGTGATGGTTTAAAATTAGGGTAACATAGAACGGAATATATGTATGTATCTACTAACTTTAAAACTAAGATTAGCTTAATGGGAAAGCATATGGGCATTTCTCTGACGAGGTCTACCGAGGCCAAGAAATTTAAATTCAATAAAAACGCATTTAAATATAGTTTTCTCGGGTTTTTCTTTTTAAAACATATTGAAAATCCACCAATTTAATTAATTGACATATAATTTCATTCACTTTTATCTGAAAACCTATTCAAATTAGCAAAAGTTCACTTTTTTGGTATTTTTTTGGTATTTTTTTGTCATGTTTGCCATTGTTTTTTTCGCCTATAAGAAAGATGATTCTTGATAAAAGTTTTTCCTCAAAGTCTCCTTTACATATTGAAGTATCTAAAACAAATTCCAGAAAATTTCGGAATTTTTGTAACATTTTTAAAGCCAAGAAATTTTTGTCCCGTGCGACATGTCCCGTGCGACAGAGGCTTAAATTGAATTAAAAAAAAACTACAAACCATACATGCTTAAAATTATAACCATTTTAAAGAGTTATCAATGCAGAACATTAATCAGAAATTCGCATAAATATATCGCCAAAACTTTCGCTGAAATCTGAGTTTGAATTGGTATCTGCCAAAACCACTTCTATATTTGTCCCGTGCGAATACCATGCTTTTTGCAAATATCTCGAAAACAAACAGTAGCCCAAAATCGCCTTTAGCACCAGCTAGTCAAGTGGCGAATCATAACGGTAAAACAATTTTGAAAATCGGTTTTTTTTTTTACATTTTTACAACTTGAAATGCGTACGAACGTCCCGTGCGACATCAGAGAAATGCCCATATGTAGTTAAATGGATTTAGGGCCGACTCGGGTATATGATGAATGTGTTGAAAATAAATGGTTTCATTAATATATGCGAAATCATAAGTATGTTTTTTTGTCGAGCTCCACTTCTGTTAAATCTGTTTTAAGAGGGTTTATTTTGTGTTCGAGCCCCTGCCATTGAGGAATGTTTTCGATAAGAAGTCGAATAGAGTGCGCACTATCACAGCTACATATATGTACATATGTATGTATCTAAAGCATTATTTTTTCATTGGAACTTTAAGATGATTTTCCCAATTAATTTATCAAAAATAAGCCTCATCAGCCTTATAAGCCTTATACCTTCTACCCGGTACTCAGTCAGTATATGAGCTTACGATTTAAGCAATTTATTTTATGTTCACAAAGTTAAACCATTTTTTGATTTTTATACCCGGTACTCGAAAAGTATAGGGGTATACTAGATTTGTGGTGATAACGGTTGTGTGTAACGCCCAGAAGGAAGCGTTTCCGACCCCATAAAGCATATACATTCTTGATCAGCATCAATAGCCGAGTCGATGTAGCCACAGACAGCCATCTGTCTGTCCGTCTTCATTAGCGCCTATATCTCAGAGACTATTAAAGCTAGAGCAACCAAGTTTTGTATCAAGTCTCCTGTGTTATCACACTACTCCAAGTGCATTTCAAAGATAAGTGCATTTTAAGATAAAATAAAACAAAAAACAAAAGCATAGTCATGGAAATAACCGTATCTACCAGATTGCCGAATCTAGATCAGGTTGAACTACTATTGTAGTCAGAAAGAACAAATTAATTTCAGTCGCTGCGCAACGCCGGCCAAGCGCTTCTCATTCGCTTCTCTCTCGTACACACTTGTACGTCTCGAATATGTAGTTATACATGTCATGTAGAAATGTAGAAGCAGATACAAAAATCATATGTAAATAAAAATGGAAACATGTATAAAAATTCCAAAAATGGCTTGACTTCATTTTTTGAAATATTCTTTTTTGCCCAAAATTTAATACATCGCTTTTGCGAACATATAATAAATTGCATAAATTGTAAGCTCATTTATGTATGTACATATATACTGACTGAGTACCGGGTATAAAGGCAAAGGCCGCGGCTCACAACGTTCACCCTCGTTTTAAATATTCTTTTTACCCAAAATTTAATTCGTCCCTTTTGCGAACATATTATAAATTGCATAAATCGTAAGCTCATATATAATAACAGAGTACCGGGTATAAGGTAGAGCCGCGGCCTTTACCTAGCTATTGAAGTGACATATGTATGTACACATTTCTTAGTAACAAGATTCTTGCCTAACTAAATCGGCGTCCATTGAAGATGAGGTTTTAGAAGTGATTAATCAGTGTGATAAATGACAAGTTTAAAGAAAAGTAAAGCTTTAGAAACATGAATGAGAAGCACAACAATTTACTTACACGAGTTACTTTCTGAACGGACGGATACTGAAAAAAATATACAACACCATTTTGTTTACTGCAGTTATTTTAAATTAATGTAATGTCTTCTAGTTCTTGAACTTAACTGTACAGTCTTGCAGGTAATAAACCTAATACTTTTGTTTGGTAAAACCTCGTAAATGATATGAACGTCTTTTTCACCACATCAAGAGCCTACAACAGTATGAATATCGTATCTAACATTTTATAAAGTAAAATAATGATGTTTTTTGTAACGAAGGGCATGTTTTTTATTGTATCACAAATATTTTTTAGTTATAAGTGTTTAATATGGGGAAATACATAAAAAATGATTAATCATTAGTAATAATTAGTCCGAGTCAATAAATTTACATCAAATTGAAAACAAGCACCAAAATATCATTTAACAGAGGTACATACATACGTAGATAAAAGGTTATGCTGATTATTTAAAGGTATAAATTCCAAATAATGATGTATTAGGTTAGTTTGCTTGCAGCTTTGTCCATTATTGGAACATCAGCAGCTTAGACATGATAAGAGAAGTGGCGGTATTTGGTTCCACCTGGTAAGTTTCCAGAAGTGGTAGAGGAATAGCTGTAACCGCCAGGTCCAGCGCCAGTTGTACTAGTCCGCTCTGTGCTATAGTTGTATGAACCACCTGGACCGCTACGCGATGTTTTCTCTACGGTAGACGAATAAGTTGAGCGCTCCGGCCTGGAAAATGGGTTGCTCGAGTCGTAACTGCTTTTTTCAACAGTTGATTTCGCATTGTACGAGTAGTCCGATGAGGCGCGGCTGCGGTGCGAACCAGGTCTATCCGTGCACAGGTCTAAGCGTGGAGTCTATAAATTCCGATTTGTATATTTTTAAGTAAAAAAATATTGGCAACACAAGCAATCTTAAAAAAAATGTTGGGATGAATTTTGTTTTAAAAAAAACTATATCCTATACTATAAGTTTAAAACTACATATTAACCTGGGCAGAAGGCTTGAGTTAACGTTTCCACACTGTGTTGAGTTAGTTAAGTTCTGTTGTACCCTTTATGATACTCTTTTAAGACGTTTCCACTTAAACGAAATTGAAACATGTTCGAGCTGAATAATATGTTTAATAGAGTTTTCTAGTTATAAAGAAATACTTATCGTTGTATAAGTGCTTGTGACGTACAATAGTAAAATTATAAAACGTTGGATACATGTAAATTTGCATTTCAAAACAAAATAATCTTTTAAAAATGTTTAGTTGGTTAATACAAGGACAAGTTTACATTACACTATTCTACAAGTCCTATCGTTACTTTGTTAAAATGGTATATTTGAGTAGTCTTCGAAGTGGATCAGGACATTTATTCTGCTCTCTTCATTAGAAATAGTACTTTGTGCACATTGCGCCCGACTTCTCATTTCGATAGGTTTCCCTTCGCACCGGAAGACTTTCCGAGGCAGCTCGGTGCAAACGTGGCAATTGGCTGTCCAGACTATCGCGGGACGTTCTGGCAGCAGTATTTCCACCGGCTTCAACGGTGTCGATATGTTGTCGCACCAAGCTTAAAATCCGAGTACGATTCTTATCGCGGGTAGACACATACGGCTCAATGGGCTCATATGCAATTTTATAATTTGGCTTTATGGCCGCTGTATTGATTGGGTCAAGTATGAATCTCTTTCGCTGCTCATGTTCTGCTCTTCGGACTCCGAAAGCTGTCACCGGGTCGGAGATGAGTGAAGGCCGAGGCACAAATGGAACTTTCTCCCAGTCTATTGGTGTTCTGTTCGTTTTCTGTAATGCCCAAAATTCCACAAATTTATAATTTCTAAGACATCCAAGCCAAGGTTAGAGTGTGCATAGGTATTCCGCAGGTAATGGCAAAAACATCTAATGAGTCAGGCTCATAGATACATACATACATACATGTGTGCAGGTTACATGCCTATTGTGTGTGATATTAATATATAGTATGTACAACTGAGCGTATGCGTATTCAGTAAATTTGTATCCAAGATTTCAACATATGTACACTTGTGTCTTGATACGGTAAAGAATGGTAGTTAATAATGTTCATCAAGGATTCCACGCAGAATTCAAATGGGTAAGATAACAAACATGTACATACATTTACGAGTATATATTTAAATAGGATATAAGTATGCACCAATAAATAATTCCATTAAGTCTGTTACCCTTTATACCATTTCCATATAAATATGTATGTATGCAATTGCTTATATCAATATTGGGTTCACTTTTACTAATCTGCATTATATTGATTAAATAAACCTTTCAAAATCAAGCCAGTCACTCTTTTCAATAGCACTAATAAGTAATGTCATTTACGAACTCGTACATAAATATGTACATACATACGCGTATGACTAATTTGTGGTTTTATGCAGACATGTAAATTATGAAAAATGTATTGCTGCTACCTACTGTTTGATTTCTAGCTCCTCCAACGATTTTGGCTTATATATTGTGGAAATCAGAAAGATATTTTTAGGTCTAACGAAACCCGAAATGCGCGCGCATCTAGTATTACACATGCGAATAGCAAATAAATAAGACGGCAGCGTAAGAAAAACAATCGAGAGAATTTTGTTTGTATATGTAGGTTCATCAAATATTTGTGTGTGTTTGGAATTCCACTCGCCTATATTCTGCACATTTTCAGGCACAATAATAAAATCTTGGCCTCCAAATTCTTTGAATGTGTTTTCTCTTTATATTTAAAACATGAGTAAGGGACGGATCACGAAAAAAGCTTGCATAAGCTTTTTTTGAATGATTAATGTAAACAGAGTTATCTTAATTCGATATAAGCATTTTTTAGAATGTACCTAGGAAAAT
Organism: Drosophila affinis; assembly: GCA_037356375.1. Lineage (NCBI taxonomy): Eukaryota > Metazoa > Arthropoda > Insecta > Diptera > Drosophilidae > Drosophila > Drosophila affinis. The sequence continues at coordinate 25,183,060 of JAZHFB010000003.1, forward strand.
ATTGGATTACCTCTAGAAAGTTTATATAAGTTTTCATATAGTATGTACATATTTACAAGGCTTGCCGTTATATAGTTTATAGTAGTATGTAAATTTTTTTTCAGAAAATAGGCCAAGGTACAAAAACTAGCAGTACCATGAGTAGATTTTTAGATACGATATTCATAAATTGTGCGACACTTTAAAATGGCGACTGAATTTAAATTCAAACGTGTTTCAATTTCTTAAGTAAAAAAGCTTCTAAACATGAAACCAAACCATAGACTACAATAAGTGGGACACAAGCGTTAAAAAAGATAATTGTTTCAGATACATATTCGGTGTATATTCAGTGTATAGCTGAATGTATTCAAATTTGTCAAATTTATCCGCAGATTTTAAATATTAATAATATTTAAATATTAATAATATATACAAATTATTTGTTAGAAAATCTAACAAATCAGATGATACAAGTTGAATTTAAAATCTTACGCTCAGATTAATTTTACAGATTTTTTATAGAAACTACACAACCGAATGTAAAATATTACTTAACATTTATCGAATGGCTTACCGAAACGGCGTAAGAAGTTGTCACCGGTCTGGATGAGTAAGTTCTGCGAGTTGTAAATCCACTTTCGTAAACCATTTTGTTTTTTTTTTATGAAATTGATTTGTTAGAAAATATTCGTTGATTTTAGTTCGAATTTATCGTTGTTTCGTTTTGTTCACTTGACGCCCGCTCGAGTTGTTCTGACCAAAAATTTCATGAATCAGTTGCTTATAATTTCTCGATTTCAAAAATTTTTGTAGCCTTCAATGCTTTCTCCCTCTATATCTCTTTTTCTATTTATCTCACGAAAATTTATTTTTGGCATTTAAAAAATCTCTCGCCGCAAAGAGCGCGCAATTTAAACATTTGTTTTACTAATGTATTAGTGTTTAATATGTACATCCATCCGCTCAAACAGATACTCATACGCATATGTATGTGTTCTATGTATCTTAAAGCGCTTACACTTCAGTACGAAATTGTCTTAACAACATACTATTCATAAATGGAACAAGCTTTTATCAGTCTTTTATTCGGCTCTGTTTAAATATTTATTGAAATAGTTAATACCTAAAATCTGTATATTATTTTCGTGCGTTAGTACCATACTTAACTACTTATTTATATAAATACACACATATGTAAGTATATATATGTATGTATGTGTGTCTATTACCTTCAAAAATTTGCTGTCTCATTAAAATATTTGCACTTAAATGTACTAATTGCAAATAAAATATGGATAAGCCATTGTCAACATACCTATTTTTATTTTTCAAAATAAAATTCTCTCTCTCTATCTGTATATCTTATAGAATAGCTGAACTTTCGCCTATTGCTACCAATTTTAATAAATATTGAGACTCTTCAAAACTGCCCACTTAATAAATCACCAAGAACTGTATTCATAGCATAATTTTAATACCCCTTTTAATACTACATATACCAAACTGTTAATTTGAATTAAAAATGTATTCAGTGGGGAATTGCTTAAAAAGTATTCTGGTTTTTGTCAAACAAGCGCCAAAAATGTCTCTGTATTGGTATGGAGATTTAATGTAGATATATTATATCCTTTATTACCTTTTTATACATTTACATAATAGCTGTCTTTATCTACAATTTCACTAGCTGAGTATACACTATACGAATAAATTCTTAATTAGAATCGATCTAGTCTGTCTAGGCCATTTGAATTTTTGTCTGTCTGTAGATGCACCTTTATCTTAAAAACTATATTGGTAAGTGCCAGAGCAATTAAATTGTGGGAGTATACGTGTACTTTTATAAATCAGACGCAGAACACACAAAAGTTTTTGAATCTCTCTAATAATAGTATTCTCCGCATGGAAACCTGCCATCTTTTATAACTTGCCCCTTCGAATGACTGTACAAATTCAGACATTTTTACAAAATTACATATGTATGTTTACAATTTTTTTTTGATACATGAACTCAGTACAGATCCTCGAATAAGCCTTGCCTTGTTTTGGTTATTCATAAATGGTGGAATTATTTATATATTTTATGATAAATAAAAGTAAATAACAAGTATATTTTAATCGGAAGGTTGCCTAAATGATACACAATGAAATATTTTTAGGCAATTTTTCAAAGTCCACTTAATAATTATTAATTTTTAATACTAAAACTAATACTAATTCCTCTAAAAATGATGATAAAACATCAGGATTAAATCTTATTCTACTACAAATATATCTGGTAACTAATTATTCCCAAGATACACATACATATGTATGTATGTAAGTGCAAATGTACATACATGCCTGAAAATGGGATAAAAATACATTTTTTTTCCAACAAGTTTGAGCAAAGATATACTCATACATACTAATAATAAAATGACATGTATCTGTGAATGTACAAAATGAAAAATCTCATATACTCACAAAATTCAATGGCATGTGTGGGTGTTTCAGGCATGTTTATAAAAAAATTAACGCGAAAACTCAAAAGCAGACAGTTTTGTGTGACATTAACCTTAAAAAGAGCCAATGAATGATTCGTAATGCAAGGTTACAATAATATGTCTTATTTGATCTTAGAAGATCGCGTGTTTATGGCTAGAAGATATTTGGATAATATTTATTTTTAAGCGATTTATAAAAACATAAAGACTCGCATTTTTTTTCTTTCTTCATAAGTTTCATGGAGGTTTTATTTTAACCCGGTGGTTATTACGGAGCTACATATGTAAATTTACATATTTATTCCGTATGGAAACCCAATTTTAATAGTTTCATTGAAATATGGAAAGCCAAATTATATTATAACCTACATACATACGAACATGTAATGTAAATAGTTATATATACTGATTGTACTAATATAAAGTTAAGTGCAAAGTTGTATGTACTATTTTTCATCAAAACAGGAAGTATGCAAAAAAAAATCTGTTGATGGACCGCTATTTTTTAAGAATTTAAAAACGAAGACATATGTTGACGTGGAACGTTGGACATATGTATGTATGTAGTTCTTTTTTAATGGATTTTCAATGGATTTTAATGGATACTTTTTCCCATCCAAAATATAAACATAAACACATGTGCTTTTGAATGAAAGTTCTAATGAATGAAAGGTAGCGTTAGAACTCCAAACTTTTGGAGTTTGAACTTCTTTCCACACCATCTTATCAAGGTAAAGGTCAGGTCACGTTTGAATTATATTATTATATTTTATTCATATTCAACCAATTTGCGGCCTCATAAGTCTGACGCTGGAAAAAACGCTTTGATGCTCTTACAAACTAATTAAAAATTATATTTACATTACATACTTTCTCCTTAAAAAAAAAAGTCTGCCTGCGTACAGGCCGCAGTCGCGGCTCATTTTTGTACATCATACCATACCATACATAAAAAATTTACAAAAATTACAAATTAAAACGTAAACTTTGACTTGACCTATATTTAAAAAGTAAAAATTATAAAAGTTCGCAAGTCGCAAAAAGCGGTTTTAAAATTTTTTAAAAAGATTTTGAGGGTATATTGCAATTTCCAAGTGTATTTCAAGCTAATTTTTGCGACGTGCAAAAAACATTCCAAAAGTACCATTCTGTCGCACAGTGTAATTTATATAGAAACGCATTATAAAAATAGATGCACCGTACAGTGAGGTCCTCGTCTGTTTCAACTTATTAAATTTATAATTTCTGAACTAGCACAGAAATCTTCATGACAAAAACGGCATTTAAAAAAAAAATCTTTTTGCAGGCTAAAGTAATTGTGGCTACGACGCAATAATGTGTCAAAGTTGAACTTTTTTCCGATGCAGTTTTGACATTTAAAAAAAAATTTTTTTTAGGTCAATTGGAGATCCATCTAAAGCAGTGGTCGGCACAGCCCTATCTAATGAGTATGGAAAAAGTCTCTGCTGTTGCGCTCACGGATAGTATGAGTAAGCGCAAGCCTTCGTGCGGCTTCGGCAATGCGACTACGGGCATATTCGGGTTTTAGCTACCAGAGCACTGCAGAATAAACTTGAGTGTATGCGTGTCGAGCACTGATCTTAAGCAAAAACTTAAGCTTTTGAGAAATTCAAAAGGCGTACATTTTTGTAGCTGCTTTTGATTAATTGTCCTTATTGATTGACGTCCCGCAATTCGAGACTATAATGTGCAAACTTACATATATCGAATCCACATTCTTCGCATTATTATTATACCCAGAATTAAAAGTTTTATATATATATAAAAATATATTTTTTCTGATCGATTTTGGGATTTAATATTTTTTAACGAATTATGTTTTTTTTATTGTTTATAGAGTGTACCAAACGAAAATTAACGCCAAAAATACTGCCAATACTGAGTCCGTCTTAGACTTTATACTATCAACCAAAATTGATGTTGATGAGTGAGTAAGCTCGCGAATCCGGGCTCATTGAAATCCGCGGATGATAATGAAGTCCTTAGAGACCCTATCCACGGAACTACTGGATGGCTATCATACAGCATGATACCTCAAGAACAAGAAAGAGGACAAAACTATTCTGTTGAAAGCAGTACCTCGCCTAGTTAATGTGTCTATCTTAAACCAAAAATCAAGGCATTCAAATATTTTTTTTTCAACTTTTTCTGAGCTTTTAAAATCAAAATTTCGGAGAAAAATACCGAAAAAAATATTAAATTTCAATTTGGAAGCTTAATACATATCTTCCAGACGTTAGGTTGCAGTTACAAAGTGTCTGAGTCGAATTTATAGCTGCATTTGTCATTTTTTTTGTCTGAAAAGTTCAATACAACCAGTTGTCGGAAACTTAAGTTATGTGAAAAATAGAAGCACTACCTATGACAAAAAATACCAAATTTTTTAAAAATTCTTAAAAAAAAAACTACTTCATGAAAAAAATTCTTTAAAAAAATTTAAATCTCCAAATTTATCAGAGAAAGTCATTTTTGGCCACAGCGGAAAAACGTTAAATTTTGTCGAGTAATGTAATTGAACGAATACTCATGAAGATATATGAGTGGGCGGACGAATAAGTACGTATCAACGCGGACAAGACTGACGTCCTACGACGGATCATCCTATTCAAAAAGAGGTACAAGGATCCCCCCGAAAATCAACTAAACAAAGCTAACGCCAAAAGCAGAACTCAACTTCCTCGGCAATGTAGTGTAAAGGGTGAAGAAGGCCACCAATGTGCTTTATAGATCCTTAGATCTTTATCCATCCATCTTTATAGATGCTTAGCAGTAAATGGGGTCTGTCACCTACCCTAATGCACTGTATCTCGGTATCTAAGTGGTGCGACCAACTTTGCTGTATGGAGGGCTAGTGTGGTGGCAAGCTACCGAAAAGAAGACTTACCATAAGCTAATAGAAAAAACTTAGCGACAGAGTCTGCTCTGTATCACATGGGCTCTAAAGTCAACCCCAACAAATGTACTCGAAACCATACTCGTAGTCGTTCCCCTGAACATCCACGGTCGTCTGACTGCAGAAAAGGCTGCACAGCGCTTCACAGTTACTATATACATGACCCCCAAACGTGCCTGGAGGTAAAAACGAATACATTATGGGACCCGAAGACTAAAAAATAGGACGAAACCAGAATTAACACTCAAAATATTTACAGACGGTTTCAAGATTGAACATTACCATGAAATAAGGCTGTCATATACGCTATCGGACCGATGCGGCATATTCCAACCGGAAGTCTTCGCCATAAAGAGGTAACTTACAGAGCGATCACATGTGATCAAACTATTCGCTGATAGCACTAGTCGACACGACTTTTTCGCTGTCACCAAAAATGACTTTTTCTGATAGATTTGGATGTTTACAAATTTTTAAACAATGTTTTTTTTTTTTGGTGTAGTCTTTTTTTAAGAATTTTTTAAAAAATGTGGTATTTTTTGTCATAGGTGTCATAGTGCTCCTATTTTTCACATAGCTTACGTTTCCTACAACTGGTTGTATTGAACTTTGCAGTCAAAAATAGCTGACAAATGCACAGCTATAAATCCAACTCAGACACTTTGTAGCTGCAACTTAACGTCTGGAAGATATTAAGCTTTCAAATTGAAATTTCATAATTTTTTTCGTTTTTTTTTTCCCAAAATTTTGATTTTGAAAGGAAAAGTCGAAAAAAAAATATTTGAATGCCTTGATTTTTGGTTTTAGATAGACACATTAATTAGGCGTCATGTAAGGTATTTTTTATAAGAATTGATGAATAAACGGCAATGTTACAACCGTTGACCAAAACTTCATATGCCGTTTGGCACTATTCCAAATGCCATTTTACCGTTAAAAACTGTTACTGCTCGGAGCAGCAGCTGGCAGTAGCTCTTAAGAATTATACAGTTATACAGTTCGCTTGTTCATAACTGTTGGTTTCGGTCGTCGCCTCGTCACATTATTTGTCTTCGCTTTAACATCTGTGTGCCGGTGCAGTGCATACATATACATTGTTTCGCCTTCGCTTTTATTGCATCCCTCTACTGGCATTCGTCGCCGTTGAGATCAATAAAGTTTGCATCGTTAGAGCTGCACAGCCGGCGTGAAAAGTTAGGAAAAGGAAATATACAACATTTAAAGTTCTACACACATAAGTAGTTAAAATTAGTGACGACAATTTAAATATCGGGTCCGCCTCGGATGACACACCTTCGATTGGAAGGTCCGTCTTCTCCGTCTGGAGAAGTATTGGCCAGGATGAACACGACCTGCGAGGAGTGTTGAGGACCCTGACGGAGCTGAAAGTGGATCAGGATTTCCGAGCTATTAGTAGTGAACTGCCGGGGCAGTTTGATTCTGCCGTGCTGCAACTTGAGACGATTTTAGAACGGGAGTTGGGAAAGCGTTCTCAGCCCGCGCATTTTTCAACGTTTCTCATGTATCCAAACGAATCCCAATCCCTGATATACATGGCAAATCGATCGCGCCTGCCACAACTGCAGCTGCCAAAGTTCAGTGAAGAGTATACGGAGTGGACCATTTTCTACTCTATGTTCACAGCGGTCATCGATAGTGAAGCAGAGCTCACTTCTATCGAGAAGCAACAGCACTTGCGGTCCTGTTTGATTGGAGTGGCCTTGGACACCATCAGTTCGTTGGAGATTGAAGCCAGATTTGCTAACAAACGTCTCATTTTACAGGCACACATCAGAGCGCTATTTGGGCTGACTCGTGGCGACTCATCAGTGGGCAAGTTGCGGGCGTTTGTGGATGCCGCCACCTTACATCTTCCCGCGTTGCAAGCGCTGGGATCGAAGGAGGAAATTGTAGACGCTATAATCGTCTATGTCTAGAAATTGTCCACATTTTTGGATAACAGATGTCGCACTCCTGAGGGCATTCAACACGCCATGCAAGGGCAAGATGGTCAGATTGGCAAGGCTAAGAAAACCGTGAGTACGAAACATAGAAAGGCTTTCGTGGCATCGAGCGCTCCCGCTCCGGTTTCTTGTGCGTTGTGTGATGGCTCGAGCCATACAATTGCAAATTGCGGTCTATCGCCGGCTGAGCGCCACAAGGAATCAAGGAAGCAAGGCTTATGCGTGAATTTCCTACCATCACGTGAAGGATTTTAGATCAGGTCCCTGCCGTACTTGCCGATTGAAACACCACTCCCTTTTGCATTTCGGTCGTTCATCAGAGACCGTTCAATTTGGTTCCCCAAATGAAGCCTCGCAAGCACAGCCAAGTCATACCGCCATGGTTGCGTTGTCCACCCCATTGCCGCAAGCCCTCATATTCCAAAGTCCGTCTGGTGCTGTGCTATTAGCCACTGTCGTCGTTCTCGTGAAAAACAGCTCTAGAATTTTCGTTCCTTGTCGTGCACTTTTGGACTCGGGATCTCAATTGCATTTTGTAACAAGTCGTCTAGCTAATCATCTTAAACTTCGAAAAACTAAATCGCACACCACAGTCTCTGGCATAGGCGATGCTAGTTTCTCAACAAGGTATCTCGGTAGATCTCGTTCCGAAGTCTCGGATTGCAGAATTCACCACTAGCATCACAGCCGTCGTTGGCCAGAAGATCACGGATCATCAACCTCGCTCGTCGATTAGCACAGCTAATTGTCGTATACCTTCGCATATCCAGCTTGCTGACCCTTCGTTCTACCAGCCGCAGCGGATTGATATGCTCATCGGAGCCGGACTCTTCTTCGAGCTGCTGTGTATGGGACAAATTCAGCTGGCGCCTGGATTACCCTTGCTACAGAAGATCCATTTTGGATGGATTGTATCTGGTGGCGGGCATTCGTCCCCCATTCTCTCGTCGTTCATCGCAACCCAATCTTTGGATGACATCAATAACAGCACTCGGCTCGATGACTAGGTTCGTCAATTTTGGGAGCAAAATGGTTCGTCAATTTCAAGCGAAGTGTGGAGTCCTTGGACGATTCCTATTTTCAGGCAAAGCGGCGCCTGGAAAACTTTGAGTGCAAATTCGTGCGTAATCCAGCTCTCTACGGAAAATTATCGGCATTCATGAAGGAGTACCTCTCCCTCAATCACATGTCTCTGGTGCCAAACGAAGATAGGCACAAGTGCAAATATTTCGTGCCACATCACTGCGTCATCATAGGATAGCTCCACCACAAAGGTGAGGGTCGTATTCGACGGCTCGGCAGCCACCACATCTGATCTTTCGCTAAACGATCTACTCATGTCAGGTCCCACCATTCAAGCCAAACTATTGCACACACTCATTCGTTTTCGTACATTTTCCATTGCTCTTACAGGTGATATCGGTCAAATGTATAACTGTGTGCGTGTCTCAATGCTCCAATGCATATTATGGCAGGACTCTATTGACGATGACATACAGATCTTAAAATTTAACACAGTCACCTATGGGTCTAAGCCTGCATCGTCTTAGCTATTCGAGCTATTCATCAGCTGGCCATGAATGAGTCTGTTTCGTATCCATTGGGGTTGGAAACCTTTCGACATAACTTCTACGTGGATGACATGATATCTGGAGGAAATTCGGTCGAGGACGTACTTGACATTATGCGTCAAACCACGAATTTTCTTGCTCGAGGCAATTTTCGATTGCGGAAATGGTGCTCCAACTCTCTGGATGTGCTTCGTACAGTCCCAGAGCCTAAAAGGGAAAGCTTTCTGAAGCTGGTTGATGGCAGTGCTTTAACTAAGGCGCTTGGGCTCATTCGGGAGCCCCATAAGGACTGCTTTCTTTTCACATTTGCTTCACAAATCGGTGTTGGCAAGCACACTTAGCGTTCGGTATTGTCGACCATTGCACGCTGCTATGACCCTATGGGATTGATCGGCCCTACTCTGATCAGAGCGAAAATCATCATGCAGCGCATGTGGAGAGACAAGCTGCATTGGGATGAGAGCTTTCCTCAGTCGTTGGACTCGGCTTGGACTGAGTTTTGCAAGGACTTCGCCACTGTGGGTCACGCCACATTTCCTCGCTATGTACTTCAACCCAAGGCAAGGTTTGAATTGCATGCCTTTTGTGATGTCAGCCTCCAGGCCTATGGGGCTTGCATCTATGCTCGATCTTTTACAGATAAAGCCGCTGAGGTTCACTTGGTTTATTCGAAGGCAAGGGTTGCCCCACTAAAAACCCTCACGATCCCCAAGCTTGAGCTATGCGCTGCGTTCCTATTGGCAAATTTACTGAGCGAAATCAGTCAAAATGGATACTTTTGATTGCCCAATCCATTATTGGTCGGATTCCACTATGGTCCTATCTTGGTTGCGAGAGGAGCCATCCAAGTTCACATATTTGTATCCAACAAAATCGCCGAAATTCAACAACTTACGAGGGGCATGGATTGGCGCTATGTGCCAACTGAGATGAACCCGGCTGACACTCTTTCGAAGGGAGCAGCGCCGCAGGATCTCTTGCATTCAAGGTTGTGGATGAATGGACCTACCTTCTTGCAAGGCGAACGAAGTTTCTAGCCTGAACGGTGCTCGCCAGAAATCAAGCTTCCGGAAATTCGACACCGGGTATTGCTGTCATCTGAGCGTGCCGACATCTCGCTGTCGTTTAAGCACATCAACTCATTTGGAGTCATGCTGCGCATCTTCGGCTACGTTCAGAAGTTCATCAGTCGGACGAAGACACCGGACCTCTCGTCAGACGACCTTCGAAAAGGATCCCATTTGTTATGTCGCATCGTTCAGCGGGCCCATCTGTATCCTGAGTACCGTACTCTTCAGAAAGGGAGCTGCGTGCAGTCATCCAGCAGTATCGCATCGCTTTCGCCTTTCATAGATGACTTTGGTCTAATACATGTTGGTGGTCGCCTGCAGCACTCAACTCTCAGCTTCGATGCACGCCACCCAATCATTTTGCCCAGGGATCATCTACTTACGTTCGCTATCATCACACATTTTCATCGGAAGCATCACCATGCGGGTCCGCAGTCGTTGCTTGGAGCAATTCGCTTACAGTTCTGGTCCATCGACGGCCTGAAGACTGTGGCTCGTGCCTTGAGGAAATGCGTCATCTGCTGCAGATCCCGACATCGTCTTGTTGAACACATCATGGCTGACCTACCGAAGAATCGAATACAGGATTCGCCTGCATTCAGAGTCATGGGAATTGACTGTTGTGGCCCCTTCTACTACAAACCAGATGGCCGCAATCGAAGGCCCATGAAACGCTATATTTGCGTCTTCATCTGTTTTACCGCAAAGGCAGTCTGGTTGAATTTGGTGAGGATCTATCAACTGCAGCTTTCTTGAGTAGCCTCAAAAGCTTCGTCGCTACTCGTGGCATTCCCCGATGCATTTGGTCGGACAATGCCACCAACTTCGTGTGGGCAAGGAACGAGTTGGAGGACCTTCGTCGGCTATTCATGATCGAGACGGATCACGCTGAAGTCCACAATCACTGCCTCATTAACGGCTTCGATTGGAAGTTCATACCGTCTCGCTCGCCTCACTTCGATGGCTTGTGGGAAGGAGCAGTTAATATGGCCTTCTATCGCTCCGTGGGATCGTCACTCTTTGGCTTCGACGAGCTGCGGACATTGGCCCGCCAAATCCATGCAATAATCAACTCTCGTCTTCTTATTTCAATTTCAGAAAACCCTAAAGATCTTGGAGTCCTTACACCGGGACATTTCTTAATTGATCGTCCACTGATAGAGTTTCCCGAGCCAGACGTTACGGCTCTCAACTTTAATCGACTGGATCGTTGGCAACGAGTCACCTGTGCCCAGCAGATCTTTTGGAAGCGTTGGAGTGAGGAGTACTTGACTCTGCTCCAACAACGTGCCAAATGGCGCACGCCACAACCTCCGATCCAGATCAATGACGTCGTCGGTATCAAGGACGAAAACTTGCCGCCACTGAAGTGGGCATTAGCACGAGTGGTCGAGGTCATCACTGGAGTTGATAGGGCCGTGTGAGTTGCCATCCTGCGGACACCATCTGGAACCGAGCTGTCAACAAGCTGTGCGTCCCTCCCGTTAAGGATTCTGTTAAAAGCCCTGGTCTTTTAACGGGTGGGAGTATGTTCGGAGCAGCAGATGGCAGTAGCTCTTAAGAATAACAATTAGTTCAGTTATATTTCTTTTAAATTATCTGAGATCATCTATTCGCATGCTCTTCGTGCATACGCACACACTATCACACTTCTGTTCGCCGTGCGTTCTGCCTATATGGCAGTGTGTCGGCTAACTTGGGTGCACTCTTGTTACAAACTCGTCGAACGCAGCATCGTGTATCATTATCACCTACCGGCCGTCAAATTGTCAAATCGGTTCTATAGCGGGTCTTAAAATCCTACCTATGTATATACATTTGTGCACTGAAAACACACAATGTTTACGGCCACGGGCTTTAATCTTAACGAGGGGGAACGTTGTGAGCCGCGGCCTTTGCCGCGGCTCTATTTCCTACCCGGTACTCAGTCAGTATATATGCACAAACATATATGAGCTTAAGATTATATGAGCTTAAGATTTATGCAATTTATTAAATGTTCGCAAAAGGGACGAATTAAATTTTGGACAAAAAATAATATTTCAAAAAATGATGTCAAACCATACATGTTTCAATTTTTGATTACATATGCTTTTTACATCTGCTTCTACATTTCTACATGACATGTATAAATACATATTGGAGACGTACAAGTGTTTGCGAGAGAATTTGGACGAATGGGCAAAGCAGTCAAGGTTGCGTGTGAGAGAGAGCGAGAGGGAACGATGACTTTCGAAATGGTTTTCTTCATTGTAGCTATAATAATGATCCGATCTGACCAGTTTCAACACTCTGATAGAAATGACCATTCTCTATGATTTTGCGTTTTTAGTTTTCTCATATCTTAACAATTGTGTACGCCACAGACTTTCGTCCTTTGTGGGGTTGGAAGGGGGCGGGAGGAAATTTTGCAACACAATTGGATGCATGCGAATTACTGCCAAACTTCATATAAAAAAAACGGGGCCAGTAATTTTTCGTTTGTGTTTTCTTGGAGTCAGTATCCAGCAACGTAAACGGGATCCACGAATTTGTATCGATAGTATCGATATTCACACGAATGTGGACTGTGAGAACAGCTGATAGGGGTGCCAGTAAAATATATGTGCCTATTTTTACTGGAGTCAAAGTGAAAGGTGGGGGCAAAATTTGTGCGCAAAACCAAAAAGAGATATGCAAATGTTTAAAGTGAGGAGTGGATTGCTTTAATAAAAGCCGTTGAGGCAGTACCATGTCTTTAGCGGATCACGGAAAATGAGCATTTTGATAATTTTGACACGTTGGCGCCTCCAACTGTGCTGTACTTCTTCTCACAGCAATATCTGCCGCTACCAACACAATCACTTCATCGTCAGAATTACTTTTCTTCCTTTTTTTAATATTAGTTTAATTTTCAAAATTGGCGCTGTTTACAAGACACAGCTGATTCATGAGAGTGTCAAATCACTTTTTAGCCTAAAATATTTTTTTTCGACTTTTCCTGAGCTTTCAAAGTTAAAATTTCGTGAAAAAATACCGAAAAAATACAGAACAAAAATATGAAATTTCAATCTGAAAGCTTAATATCTTCCAGACGTTAAGTTGCATCTACAAAGTGTCTGGGTCGGATTTATAGCTGCATTTTTCAGCTATTCTTGACTGCAAAGTTCCATACAACCGGCTGTAGGAAACGTAAGCTATGTGAAAAATAGGAGCACTATGACACCTTTGACAAAAAATACCAAATTTTTTTTAAATTCTTTAAAAAAAAACTACACCAAGAAAAAAAAACCATAATTCTTTAGAAAGATTTAAATCTCCAAATCAATCAGAAAAAGTCACTTTTGGCGACAGCGGGACAAAAAGTTGAATTTTGTTGAGCAGTGTAGCCAAGTGGCGTTAATATCAATGCAGTTGTCCGCGGTCAGTTCCAGAAGTGTCCTGGCAAGCAGGGTGGCACTAGACGCCCTAAGCACGACTATGTAAGTGCGGATTTACTGAGATCCCAACCACCAGGGCTTGGAAGGAAAAGAAGCGGCGGACGTCCAAGGCCAAGGAAGCCGTCGGGCTGGCGAATGAAAGAATCGAGAACGTGCCTGTCTCCCTTGGAACGCTACAAAGCGGAAACAGGTGGAAGAATACCACCTGCAGAACCTCGAGAACAATGTGCAAAGAACGCAATCGAAAACTCGCTGCACCTACCACGGAAGGAGTGCTCACTGTAGACTGTTAGTGGAAATATTTACAGGTCACTGTCCGGCTGCAGCGCATGCAGTCAATCTAGGCATAACCAACCAAGACAACTGTGGCAAATATGATGAGCCCGGAGCTATTGAAACCCTGGAATATCTCATCTGTAGCTGCACGGTTCTCTCGCGGGAAAGGAGAAGATACATTGGCCCACAAGCGCTGGCATCACTTGAAGATGGCTCCAAGATAACTAAGGGCCATACTGACCTGTGAGTGCCCTAGCTGACGGCCGTCCAGGTTAACCTAAGCTAACCTATGATTATAGTCAGACGGAACAAATAAAACTTTAATCGCTATGCAAAGGAAATTTTTTTTTTCCAAACGTTGAATTCGTCCCTTTTGCGAACAGCGATACATAACGATTAAATATATTGTATGCATTCTATACATACACATGTATATACATATGTATACTGACAGAGTACCGGATATAAAAAGTGGGGCGGCGTTTGCCTCTTTTCTCTATTCTCGCGCCCACATTAGCTGTTTTATCACGCCAGATGGCGCACACTGCACGCGAAGAACGTTTGAGAGAGAGAGAGCGCGTGGAAACACTATCGTACTTGCTGTAATTTAATTTCCTTCTAACTGATCCAGATTCAGCAATCTGCTAGATAAGCTCAAAATTGTAGATGTCACAGGTTTTCCTTCTTTATGTGGGAAGGGGCGGAAGAGGGCGGGTGAAAATCTGAAATACAGTTGTATCAGTGTGAGTTTACAGTAGTCTGGATACAAAATTGGGCTGTTTTTATAGTTTTATAGTTTCTGGGATCTAGGCGATCTAATATAACCTTATACTCTAGGAGTATCGGGTATATACACCTGAATTCAAATTTTGAAGCAATAAATCTCTTAGAAAAACTTGGTTTGTTTATATTAACCAATATGCGATCGTGATTTGTATTTACGCCCGTTAGTATTTAGTAAAATACTATTTACCACACCATCGATACCTTCTGTAGGAGATACCAATGGCGCATATCGTACGAGAAATATTGAGAGGGAGGCCGATCGAATCTGACGCAGTCAGCGTTTGTGAGCGACATAAGTTTTGTTTCATATGCGGCCCCCGCAACCGAACCAGCCTATATAGAATAGACTAAGTTGCGATCTAATTATTGAAAATCGATGATTAAAAATCGACGAAAGAGCGATCATATTTACATATGTATTGGCTCTATATTATTTATGGGCTGCGTATATAAACCTCAAAAGGACCATAGACAGCCATCAAATTTTCGCTACCGTTTCCTTTTTTTTTACAATGAAATAAAAACTTATAACGTTTTCATTGAAATAAGTATATTTTCATTTTTTTTTTTTCATTTATACATGCTGTTTTTGATATCCGGTATTCGAAGAGTATAGGGGTATATTAGATTTGTGGGGATAACGGTTGTGTGTAACGCCTAGAAGGAAGCGTTTCCGACCCCATTAAGTATATATATTCTTGATCAGCATCAATAGCCGAGTCGATATAGCCATGTCCGTCCGTCTGTCCGTCCGTCCGTCTTCATTAGCGCCTATATCTCAGAGACTATTAAAGCTAGAACAACCAAATTATTATGTCAAAAAATAATTCTTTCAACATTTTTAAATCTCCAAATCTATCGGAAAAAGTTACTTTGGGCAACAGCGGGAAAAAAGTTGAACTTTGTCGAGTAATTTTGTCATTCCCGAACCATTATAGGCATACAAGTGTAGTAAATTTAGCTGTTCATCGGAAAACATTCAACGTGTTTTTTTCATACCCGGAAACGCAATGCGAATAGCTGTGCACCCACCATCAACAACTCTAGTTGTATTAAGCAGATGATTTACGAAAACGTTGCTATTCGCCGAAGTGCCCAAATATCATAATAGTTCTTCTAAAGTTTTTCAAAGGTAAGGGATTACATACCAAGTATTAAAATACCTGTTTAACCTTTTATTCGACTAATATTACTAGTTAGTGGATGCATCGTTTTTTCTCTGACCTGTATTTAAAATATATTTTAAGTTTTTATTTTATTTTTAAAACTGAGCAATATTTAATCAGCAAATAAAGTTCCTTTTTTAACTGTGATAAAACATACAACAAACTGGCGTTTAAACATTTTTTGTTTTTCCTCTAGTTTAAATCTGTACCACCTTAAACTTTTTATTTGACACTGCATAGTTTCAGCTTTGAGCCACTGTATGTTCACCAAAAAAAAGGACATCGTTACGTTACATAAAACAGAATTGGTTTTTGGGGTTGTGGTAAAAAATAACAAGACTCTGCAGGACTGCAGAAACTCTGTAGGACCATCTGAATATAATTTTTTGTTAGTATGTATATAAAGTATTGAGCGATGATTATCTAACCATTAAATAACCATTAAATCCCAATACGCCGCAGAGGCATCTGCCGTACGTTACTGGCTTTACGTTGCATAATTTTGTTGTAATACAAGTTTAAAAACATACCGTTAGCCCAGTTTACACCGATTTTGCACAAGTTTTTCTTATTTGAAAATGAGTTCAAATTATATAATTTCATTGGGTATTAGGCGCCTCCAAAAATCTAGCGCCCACACCGTTTGCCTTGCCCTAAATGTTAAATTCTTTATGGTAATTTAATAATTTTAGTCTTTATAATAATTTTATCCCCATATTTGTTACAGTATGCATGTGTGTATTACGTTCTACAACGTCCGCAACAAGGTATGCAAGTCACACAACATGGTGTGCACATCCCACAGAGGTTAATTCGTGGACAGCTATAAAAAGTATAAAGAAAAGCTACTATAATACAAACTTGTTTATAAATTAAGTATATATACCATCTTGAAAGATCTCGTTTCTCCAAATGGGTCCGAAGGATATCACACGGCCGAACTTCATCGCAGCGACTAGGCCTGAGGAATCTCTGCCTGTATAACTCAGATCTACTCAGAGACCTGCCAACCTGAAGGTTTTTCGGCCCTTTGATACCATACCGTACTCCAGATTTACTTTCACCCTTTAATTTTGAGGCACTTTGACTGGAAGAGCGCCTTTTCTTCTTTTTATTAACATTGCTGTCACCCATCGTTTTCTTAACTGACTTTCTATCTGCACTTGATTCATGTAGTCCATCTGCTTTACTCTTATCTACGGCACTTATTGTATTTAATTTTTTTTCATCATCACCATCCTTTTTTTTGGGGCTGCCTATGTCAACTTTGCCATTATTTACATTTTTGTTGCTAGACTTCTCTCCGATTTCCCCATTAGTGCCATTTTTAGATTTCGAAATTCCAGCCCCTTGAACTTTCTTTGAATTGTTTGGAGATTGATTATTATCGACGTCGTCAATCTGGGGTTTTCCCTTTTTGGAATTTTCCACAACTTCATCATCACCATCCTTTTTTTTGGGGCTGCCTATGTCAACTTTGCCATTATTTACATTTTTGTTGCTAGACTTCTCTCCGATTTCCCCATTAGTGCCATTTTTAGATTTCGAAATTCCAGCCCCTTGAACTTTCTTTGAATTGTTTGGAGATTGATTATTATCGACGTCGTCAATCTGGGGTTTTCCCTTTTTGGAATTTTCTACAACTTCGACAGGTTTTTTAGATACGTTCTGATCGTGATCATTATTTCCGCTTTCCAGTTCTTTTCCATTACGGGATTTTTCTTTCGTAGTATTCGTATTTTTCTTTCCCGATTCAGTTTGATCGTTTTTACTGTCACCATTGTCGTCGTTATCTTTATTTCCCCGCTTGTTCTCTTTATCGGACTTCCCCAATAAATTTTTACCTGATTCTTTGTTGCGGTCGCCATCTATTTCTGCTCCATTTTTTCCTTTCCGAGATTTTTTGGTCTCGTCTTCATCTTTTTTACTACTTTCCTTATCTTCATCTTTACCGCTTCGGCGCTTGTCCTTCCGCGACTTTCCAGATGCAGTTATATCTGTATCTTTTTTATCAATGTCACCGCTATCTTTTCCACCTCGGCTCTTATTGCTTTGGGATTTCGTATTTTCATTTTTATTATTACCACCCTTATCTGTAAGGGGTTTTTTTAAGGGGCCTAAATCGATTGTGGGCTTTAATTTTCTCTCATCAGTTCCTTCCCGCCTTCCGTTTCCATTTTTATTGTAATCTTCGCTGCATATCTTCTGCGAGCCGAAATCTTTCAAAGAACCTAAATTATAAACATTAAATAGCAAATAATATTAAAAGAAAATTTTTGATACTAACCTCGCTGATTGAGAAGATTTCGCAGATTTGTACTATTACCTCCATCGAAGACTGAATACTTTTCCCGACACTGTTGGCGGCTATGGCTTTTTATTATCTTATGGCAGATCCTTTTCAACAAGGAATAGGTATGATCATTCAAAAATGGACTCGTACAACAGCGATAACAGCGGCAAGGGCTACAGCTATTATTTGTGTTGCAGAATATTTGGGTTGAACTCGACGAACTGTGCCGGAAATATATTTGAATACCTATAACTCAACACATATTCCTTCTTGCTTACCTCGATGCTGGGTCACAGCAGATGCGCTCTAAGTCCATAACCATGTCTTTACGAGTATGCACATTTTTCATAGATGTTAAATTTTGAATCTAAAATTATGACTAAAAGTTTTAAATCTGGCATTTAAGTCCAAGGTTTCCCCATATCAGATCTTGAATCTTTTCGGTGAGAAAGACAGCATAGCAAATATTGCTTGAGCATATTTTTCGAGCTCTGCTCCCATATGAACGATTGTTCAAGCAACACATACATAGTTCTTTTTACATACCTCTGAAATATTTAAGATCCCTTCATCATTAAAAGGATGAGTCTTTGTTGTCGATTTCTATAAAATGTAGTTAAAACTTACTAGGACTGTCACTGGGAATAACGGGTAAAGGCTGTATGACTATTTGGGAAAATACGAACAATCATGTACATATGTGACTTAATACCAGAAATCATTTGGTCGGGTGCCTCTAATAATGGTTGCTGAGCCTTTCAGGTGCAAACACTTCCATGTGTCTCTGACCCCAAACCCCGATTGCGACGCAAAGCTTAATTTTGTTTTAAATGCATGGGTGCTCAACTTATCCGCCCACGTTGCTTGACTATTAGTAAGTGTTTTTGTCGTTTCTGCGGCTGTGATAATTTTGTTAAATAATTGAGTATGCAATATAAAGACCTATTAAACTTACAAATACAGATAAATCTTACATACTATGTACATACTGTGATGTGCCTGCCACAGAGACGTACGTATGTATGTATGTACTTCCATATGTAGGTACCACCATATATATTTGAACAATAACTAAGAAAGTGACAGGGAGGGGGGTGGGCGAAGACGGCGACATGGGGACAGGTACGTGTTCAGTCGTTGTGCTAGAATGATTTCTTTCCTCACTTTTCATAAAATACGTAAATAATATGCACATCATAGTGCTTGCTTGACAAATTGTAAAATGAAAACATTGCATGATTTCTTTGGCAAAGTATATAAATAGTAGAGATGGTCTAGCTGAAAACACTAGTTTGGAGCGGAGTTTACAACAGATTGTAACCACAGACACAGCGTGAAATTACGTCGGCAAAGGATACTTACTATTCAAGAGCATTATGAATCTAAATTGCGTTTTAATTTTGCATATCCTTTGCATGATAGTTATACTAAGTAATACGAACGCCATACCCAAATATGAAGAAAGTCAAAAGTAAGTTAAGTTCTTAATGTATATTAATTTATCATAATGGTACATTTTACTTCATCTGTTGTTACACTTTGATAAACTAATTCCTTCTTTACTCTTCTAGATTCCATTCCGAAAAAGCTCAGCGTAATCGATCATACTATAACGATAATAAGACACAACTGAATGAGCCGCAGACAGCCTCAACCAAAGATAGGCTTGAGCGGCTGGGATACACGACAGGCTACGGTTCTTTAAATGTACGTAGACAACTATGTATGTCATCCCACTAAATTAAAATATAGATTCGACGCTTCAAGCCCTTCCCAATGGAATAAAGTAATAGTATAAATAATTGTCATCTTCATTATATAAAGGGATATCCTGGTAGTACAGGACTGTCTGCGTATAATCCCATCAAACTGGACCTTGGTGGCGTAGTCTTGGGAACGCTTGTCGGCATTGGTGCCATTATACTAATACCCAAAATTCTGTCAGCTTTTCATGGTGGTTACGGAGGATATGGACGAAGTAAGTGAACAATTTTTTGTTTCTAAAGCCAGATACAGTTTTAGTTCGGGTTTTTGTACAGGTGAGGATAATGATCTTACGTCTCTCAGCACGATGATAAACAAAATTGACGATGTACTGAGTCAGAATAATATTGATTCTACCAGCTGCATGCAACGCACCGTTTGCGGGTATGTTAGGTCAACTGAGTATAACATGAAAGGTGGATCTTCGGACCAAATGGACGAATTTATACACATGCTTTCAGAGTAAGTAACAGCTAAAGTACTTTGTGTCATTCGAGTGTTACTTATCCTTCGACACCAAATT
Organism: Drosophila affinis; assembly: GCA_037356375.1. Classification (NCBI taxonomy): domain Eukaryota; kingdom Metazoa; phylum Arthropoda; class Insecta; order Diptera; family Drosophilidae; genus Drosophila; species Drosophila affinis. The sequence goes on from JAZHFB010000003.1 coordinate 25,203,271, forward strand.
ACATTTAATGGCCTCAATCGTCTAAGGGCGTGTTGGAATCAGGGAAAAGTCACAGGAAGCCAAGTCATACTAATACATTAGTTTTTCCGGCCGTATCCGACAATTGCTATACTTTTTGATGGTTTTACTATCATGGTTTGAAACATCACTGTAATTGAAGAAATTTGAAAATTATTTTGGAAACATTTTTCGGTTTCGTCCCATTATTTTCATCTTTAGCATATATGTACGTAGCTGCCAGAAAAGGTGTTGCAATCAACCACCAAAGAATATTTTATCGACTCGACTTTGGATTAGTTGGATAGAATAATATCGGCTTATTTTAATCTTAACTTCTACGACTCCTTCCAATGAACGCTCAATATTAAACTTTTTCATTTTCCGCTGATGATACGGTCTATCTGGCGGATACAGTATTTATTTTTAATTAATATTTTCCTTATGAGAACGGAGACTTTAAGTACGAAAAACATATTGAATGCTATTAAATATGCAATTTTCAGAAATGTATTAGTGGACTACCTTTTGGATGGGACGGCTATAAAGGAGGCATTGGAGATTGGAAAGCGCGAAAACGATAAACCGTGTGAAGAAGTATACTCCAATTGCCCTTTGGACAGTAAGTCCGCGTCAAATATTCTTCTAAAGCTTCTTCCAAAGAAAAACACGCAAGGAAAGAGGACATCTGCTGCATCTTTCGGAGAAAAGAAAGCATAGCCAGTTTGATTGGTTTTCATGAAGTTTTTTATTTGTATCGTATTACATTACGAAATAATATTCCATTAATACAATAAACATATTATTTTTGTTGTTGATTTAATATTTGTCATTCAATGCAATGTTGGTAAAAAATGGGAATTATTTTATATTCTTCTTTTTGTAGCTTCAGTTTACCGTCTGAATATTGTGAAGTTTTAAAAATCAAATTTGCTATTTTTTTTCCCAAAATTACAACTTTAAAAACTCAGAAAAAGGCAAAAAAATATATTTTCCTGGGCTGTATTTTTGTTTGAAGATAAATACTTTAATGGCGTCGTTTAAAATTTTTTTTTTAATCTATGGATGAACGGCTAAGGTGCAACCGTTTGACCAAACCTTCGTATGCCGAATTTCGCCGTTAAATTCCGTTAGTCGACGCATAACCGATTTTTAAGGGTATATTCGATTTGTGGTGAGTGGATGTGTATAACACCCAGAAGGAAAAGTTGCCGTGTATTTCAAAATTTCACCCTGTCTCCACATACGACGAAAATCTGTGACATCCACAATTTTAAAGATACGAGAAAACTTGAAACGCAGAATCATGGCAAATAACCAAATAACCAACTCAAAATCATGACCGTATTTACCAGATTGCCGAATCTGGACCTAGTCGGAGCCGAATATTTAGATATACATGTAGATGTAGAAATGTAGAAGACAAATATAAATATAATATATAATATAAAAACATATGTAAACAAAAATGGAAACAGATAACATCTAATATATAATAATCTCCCAAAAGTTTGAATTTATTTTTTAGAAGTTTTTGTTTTGCAAAAATTCAATTTAACCCTTTTGCGAACATATGCATATATAGTATATAAAATATAATAAACACATATACTGACTGTGTACCGGGTATAAAGTAGCGCGCCTAGGCCGCGGCACACAGCGTTCATTCTTTCTTAAAAAAAATTCCACCAATTTGTATTTGTAACAGTTTTTAATTAAATTTTTAATTATAGTCGGTCCGCCCATATCACGCACATTATATGTACATACACCCAGCGACAAAAAATAAGCCCACTCCGAAATTTCATGCATTTTTTACTTCTCCAGCGTGGGGTTTCCCCAAATGTTATTCGATACTAAAAGTTTTCATTTTTTTAAGTCAATAAATCAATTTTTAACAAAAGTGTATACTACGTTTTTGATATCATATTCATATAGTTAAACATAAATATTTTTTCAATCACACTTTTCTGAACGGTCCTTTAGTATTTTCACCAAACACAGGAAAAAAAATTTAGTACAATTATAAAATCGATTTGTTCAGGAAAAAAAATTTTTTTTCCAATACGTTTTTTCATTTTCTATAGTCTAATAATAAACAAACATATTTCAGAATTTTTGTTTTCAAATATATTCATTAATAATTGGCGGTACCCCTCTTGGCTTTTATTACACATTTAACCCTATTGGGCATCGTATCGCATAAAGCCCTCAAATATTCCCCCGTTATCTCCTCAAACCAAACTTTTTCTATAACCCCCCCTAACTCAACCATAGTTTTGGGCTTCCGCTTTCTTATTTTGGCATTCATAAGGGCCCAGACGTTCTCTATCGGATTGAGGTCGCTGCTGTTACCTAGCCAATCTAAGGACTTTATGCCCAATTCCACCTTCAAAATGTTAACCGGTCTGTGAAAAATAGTTGAAACTAGTTGACTACATTTTTAAAAATAATAAAACGTTCTTACAGAGCGCACTCGATGGCAAGGTACAGAATCGTCCTGAAAGATGAGATCTTCTCTCTCACTAAATGATTCCATACTGGACACAACTCCACTGCAAATAACTCCACTTCATACTTTTTTGAAGTCACCATACCCTTAATAATTATTAGGGATTCTGTTTTATATTCAGGTTTGCATCCCCATATAATAATATAAGGATAATGCTTCACTCTGTCAATGCAGCCATTTTCGGAATAGCGTTATCTTTTTCTGCGGCGAACTGTGCGGGAACCATCGGGTCTAATGAGATTAAATTTTGACTCATCCGAGAATATGATTCGTGACCACTCAGATTCACTCTAATTTGCTTTTTATGTAGCTGAATTTAGACATGATTTCTTCATTCGACTATTAAGAAGTGGCTTTTTGGTAGGTGTCCTTGCCATTAATCTCACCTCCTTTAAAAGACGTTGTATAGTTCGAGCTAAAATTTCTTTCGCAAATCGTTTCTGAACTTCAAAAGCTATCTTTACAGCATTTTTGAATCGATCATGTCCGTTCGTTTTCCTAATCCGATTTTCCCTTGCACTTGTACACTTTTTTCTTCCCGATCCTTTCGTCCTCTCCACTTGTCCAGTCTCACGAAATTTTTTCAAAAATCTTCGTACTGAGCTTTTATTGAACTTAGTTCGATCCGCTATTATTCGAATAAAGACATTTTGTTCAGCCGAGGCAATCATTTTTTACTTTTCAGTCACCGTTATACGTTCTCCTTTAGGCATACTTCTTAAAGACTCCTAAGTAATATGTTTTGCAAAAAATGTTTCCAGAAACTGAGACGACAGGAAACACATGCAAAAACAAAAAACTTTCACAGGGACTAACAAAAAAAAAATTAGACGAATCGAACAACATTTCGGGATATCCCATGCTAGAGAAGTCAAAAATTCATTAAATTTCGCAGTGCGGCTTTTTTTTGTCGCTGGGTGTATGTATGCTATGTAAACTGTTCTTCCAGGACATCGAATAAGACGATACGAAATACGTCCTTAAAAAGAAACACGCATTTACATACGTTTTAAAGAACGTTCTTTAATAGTTAACAATAAATTGCTATCTTAAAATTAAAACCAAATTTTAAAACTTTTAAGAAACTATTTAATTATTATTAATGAATGAATAAATACTAAAAAAACAAACGCAGACTATGATCTCTGTCAAATTTGCGCGCACTTGTTATGAGAGATGAGAAACAAGAGAGAAAGAGAGGATCCACGGAATTTACACCTGGAATTCCTACGAGAGACGAACGGTTAAGGAAAATCTATATGCGAATGGAGACGATTAACTGAAAATGTGAGAATTCAGCAACGGTGGGAATGGGAGGATGACGGGAAATAAAACAAAATATTGCGTGTTCCCGGGGTGACAAAACAGATAAAAATACTGTTAATATTGCAAGTAATGAAAAATTAAACTTTTATAAAACGAGTGCTATATAATATCACTCTATTATGAATATACATATGTGTTGGCTCGTCGTCGCGGTACCGATATTTTAACGATATCGTCGTGATCAAGCGAATTGTGAGCGTAAGGGCTTACCCCCTAGTATATACAGTGGCTCAAAGCCAAAACAATGCAGTGTCAAATAAACTGCTTAACTGTGGTACAGATTTTAAGTTATAGGAAAAACAAAATGTTTAAATGCACCAAAGCATTTAGAAACTAGGAATCCGACTTGATTTCTGATTTGGCGTTTAAACATTTTTTGTTTTACTTCTAGTTTAAAATCTGTACCACAGTAAAACATTTTATTTGACACTGCATTGTTTTGGCTTTGAGCCACTGTATGTAAATATATATATATTTTGACTGGGTTTTTAATTCGTAAGCATCAAGAAAAGTATTTTTTATTTAAGAGTGGATTCAGGTGTGCTCAGGCGTGCTCAAAATAACTTTTAATTGCTTCTCTTGTTGCTCAATGATTGGCAACCAATGCTCAGATGGAGGCTTGAAGTTGCTAGACTTGAATTTTGTAATGTGATCTAAATTAGTCAAACAAGTTTTTTGATTCAAACTATTGCCCAGCATAATCTGTTCAAGTTTGTCTACTAAATAGTTTGACTCCTTTATTAAGTCATCGATGGACTGCAGCAGTGCATACCAATCAATTTTCATAGTTCCAATAACTGAATTTCCCCTCAAGTGAAAAGGAACAGGTGCAAAACTGCGCCACGGACTATAAGACTCTATGGTATAAGGTATAAAGTGTCGATCAGATTCCATTTCAACTGGATCATCATCAAAATTCCACGAGGCTAGGGTAGGTGTTAGCTTTAGACCAACACGATTTGCGCTTACTGCATGTCTTTGTAATTGGGACTCCTCGTCATAATACAAGTTTTGTATTCTCGTAATTATATCGTCGAGACCCATCTCCAAATTTGAAAAAATTTCATTTTCATCTTCATCACACTTTGGTAAGTAATTATTAATGACGCTCTTATTATATGCCTTGGGAAGAAGCGTTTGAGTACAACGTGAAGCTGTAGCAATGCTTTCGGTCATTTGTGACATGGAATAGGTCAAAACATCTGAAAAGGTCAGCCGATTAAACGATTTAAGTGATTTAATAAGTGAAAGTAAATTTTCTTACACTGCTGATAGCCATCCTTCTTCATGCAATATTGTCCATCGGTAAGAATCCCAATATCTTTGTGCAAAATTAAGTCATGTTGTGCATCCACGCTCGCTTCTTTCATAAGCTTAGTCGGCGCAAAGTCCGTTTGAAGGCCTACATTCGCTTTTCCAGCTCTTAATCGTCTGAAGTGCCAAACATAATATTGTCTATTATTATCTATTACTATAAAAATTATATGATTCATATATTACCTTGATGCATCAAGTAATTTAGCACGAAGCAATGCACTCTTGTCAGGCTTGGTAAGCGTTGAAACACTAACTGCGCGCCATGGTGGGCGTTTAGATTCATTTTCTTTTTCCTTTTCTGAAGCCAGTTCCTTCATACGTTTCCAGCTATTTTTGGCCCTATTTTATGAGAAGCTTTATGTAAGTTTACGCACATATTGAACATTATTTTTAAATAATGACCGCGCGCACCTTACCTACTCAATGATAAACTACGATTGTTAGATAGTAACACTGTTCGATGGTCTTCTACACTTTGAGTCTCACTAGTCTCCGAAGATGTGCCACTGTTATTGGAGCTATTATTTGACTTTAGCTTGTTCATGATACCGAATTTTTCCCCTTTTTTCAACTTTCAATCTGTAGTGGTGTAAGAACGTGCCCCAAGTGCTTTTATTAGCAGTCAATACAACGATGCATAAACAAATTTCTGCATTACTGTTGCTATGGTATCACATAAAGAAGTTAAAAATATATACATATTTATATGCATGTGTGTACATATTTGCACTGAAAAAAATCTGCACTATTTGTTGGTACGAAATCATTCCATATTTTCCACCAGTTTCTTTTGGTTATCCAAACTTTCCTTTTTCAACTATATATTACCAGCTGTTAAACCGTTTTTAAGTATATCTGTTATCTTATGATTTATGTAACTTATACATATATAACATAACATGCATATACTCCTGTACTTCGTCTGTCCTCTTTAAACTTTTTGAACAATATTCTAAATATTTTCATATCGCATCGTCCTTCAAATCTATCTATTTCTTTGCTTCTACCAACCGCCAGGAGGCTCAAAACAGGTGCGCGAAACTGTTTTCTTTATTATTCTGCATTTATATTTTTTTGTATCTTCAAAATTTTTTAAGCTAACTATTTTGGAAATTTGCACAATTTGGAGATACACTTATAGATAGACTACACACTAGTCTTTCTGTAGCTCTTACAGGGTATAAAGATCTATGCGCTTATCAAAACGGGTGGACATACGTACTGACTTACGGAGCGACTCGACGATTTATCAAGAATAATTATGTCCGGAACCGCTTTTTTAATGCTATTACATGCTTCCTGTTTATTTTTAGTAACGAGTATAATCATGCAAATCGATCGAGCCGTTCTCAAAATGTTTGCAGACTAATGCACTGTATTGCTTTAATTTGTAAATACTCGTATGTATGTATGTACATTTATGTTTATAGATGACCATGTTAAGATAGTAAGTAAGTCGTCGCTCAAAGTTCCATCCAAATTCTCAAATGTAAAATTAATTCTCTCAGTTCTATTTGTCGATCTGGCAATGCGTCTGTTAAAACGTAACAGTACGGGAGCCAAATGAATTTAATTACAGATATAAGATTAATAACAGCCAGTAAAATCTTTACTCAAGCAAGTAGTAGACCGTAATCTTTAAAAAATAAATATAAACCTTCCGCTTACAGAAAACGTTTTTCTCTCATGCCTAAAGCTTTACACTAAAATCGCATAGCTGATTATGTCTTGTATGACATTTGTATGAAAATTACCGACAACGTTCAAGCATGTGGTCCTTATGAAAGGAATTGTAGGTTTCAATTTTGTTTTAAACTTTATTTTGTATATTTTATGAGCTGCAATAAAATGTATTGAGTATGCGGAAGATTTCGCCATTGTAATTATCTAAGTGCGGCCTCCCTGTTTCGTAGCCACACTTGGAAAATAATTCGTAGTTCTCCCTGTGGAACCAAAAGTTCTTTAAATTGTTGTTAGAGCTAATATCAAGGGTATTCAGCTGGAACACACCAAAGTGAAATGTTCTGCCGTCAGTCTGAACACTTTGTACAACGATGGGTTTCAAAAGGTCTCCTTTTCCGGAGTCACCATGCAAATGCTTAGCACGTGCTACAGCAACTACAAACGCTTTTAGCATTGTTCGTGCATGAAATTGAGAAGTTGTGACCTCGGATCCATGAGTGTTTACCAAATTTGTATCAAAGAAAGAAAAAACGGTGTGTGGATGAGAGTAGCTGGCATCTGTCCGAAACGCTGAAAAAATGATTTCTTTTACTTTGAATTCGCTATCATTCTTATTACTTACGATAGAAGTTGGCATTATTAATATTCGTTTTTGGTATTGAAATTGTACATTTCATTGGGTACAAATCAGGCAAATCACCGCTAAACTTCAATTTAACACTATCAATCGCACGATTAGAGCAAACTAATTTATTTGCATTGATCGCAAATCCGATATGATCACTGTCTTTACACAACGAAGCTTTAAATACAGCATTATCAAACAGCTTTCTGTGTACTGAAAGCGAACGACCAGCCAATTTTTCAACTTCATGTAATAGTTTGTTTACTAGCAGTCGACTAAAAATAAATTCATATCATTATTTGTACTATCAATGGAGCGGTATGTGTCTGTTACTTGATTCTTTCGTGGGAAATTCCGTAATTGCGAGGTAAGTTAAATGCAGGTCGATCAATCAATTTAATCTTAGGCAATTTCACTTGCTCAGCATCAAGCACGTGTGCAGATAAAATAGCGTTTCGAATATTTCTATCAATACCGTTAGGTAACTTTTGGTTAGCTATAGCTTCTTCAATTTTCGGGGGGAACGTTTTAACCTCTATTGTATTTGTCAATACTTGGGCTTGGGGTAATCCTCCAATTAAAAGACTGTTATCATCATAGGAATGCCATGCTGATCTTGGATGCGTATTGTCCTCGGAAATCGGTCTCTGGCTTGTTCCAATGAAGTCTAACCTATTTTTTAATGAATCAGGAAAATAGATGTATATGTATTTATATACGTTCCTACTCACATACGTATCTCTTCTTTCTGAGCCAATAAGTCATTGGGGGTCCTGACTTGAACTGCACGTCTTAGCAACTCAGCGGCTGCTCCAGTTTCACGGGGCACACGCTTGCCCTGAATTAGCCAATGCTTCTTAAAATGCCACCCGATATGTTGAGCAAATAGCTGATTAGTAAGCCGCATCTTAGATAAGTTGTAACAGCGTTTTTTTGTAAAGAAACAAGGCAGAAAACTACCTGCTAGATTGGTTATGAAATATTTATTGGTGATGTGTGTTTTTCGATTGTATTTGAAATGTCATGTTCACCACCCACCGTTAATTCGAAACAATGGATATGTAACACGGGAGTTGGTTTTTTTTTCTTGTTTTCAGCAAAGTAATTAGATATTATTTTGGTGGCAAAAAATTAAAAATTCGAATGTTTTATGTAGGAATATATTATTTGTGAGAACTGTGGCGCTGAAGGAGGACGATGAACGGAGAAAGCCCCGCATATAGTTAATAAATACATTCTTGCGGGAAAGAAACACAATCAAAATGGTCGTCCTTTTATAAATTAATATATAATATTTTCCAAAATATCGTTCTTCATTTAATTGATTAATAGCCTGTTTCCACAGACGACCATCTACCATCCATTTCGGGGAAGGTCCGTAAGGTTTTGCAGTTTCGAAATTTCTCAATTGGTTCCACCATCCATTTTGGATATTACTAAACCAAACATTTCTATGCGATACTTAGCCAATGGTTTTCAAATACAACTCTGAAAAATGATCATTCACAACGAACAAATGAAATTCACTGCAAATATGTAACCAATGACTGCCAAAAAATAACTGATATTCTCTAGCAAATGGCTAGGAGCTACGAAGTTTTCTATAGCATATGCAGAATATTTAGTTAGAGATGCTATAATTCATTTGGGAGAATAAATAAAAAGCATCAAATTTAGTTTTTAACATTTTTTGTTTATTTTGCAATGGCAGGTCTTAATTTAAGAATTAAGCAGCACCCAATTAATGGAGCTATTTCGTTTTTTCTCCAATATTGCCGACGCTTCGATCTATTGTGCTATGCTCGAATTTCGATATATTGTCGATAAGCTGCATCTTTCTGGAGAGCTGATGTTTACATACGCAAATCTAAACCTGTAGTATATTGAAAAAGACAAAAAGTTCCGTACCACTTCTAAAACAGATACAACATAGTCTTGTATATAACATATTACTTTATAAAATGACTGACAAGAATCTGCTCTTTATTTCGGCTGTGTGGAACTCAACTAATGTAGTGTGACCAAGAACCTAAAAAGTGATTTGACACTCTCATGAATTAGCTGTGTCTTGCAAACAGCGTCAATTTTGAAAATTCAAAAGTAGATATGCAAATTTTGAAAGTAAGGAGATTTCTTTAATAAAAGCAGATGAGGCGAGACCATGTCTTTGGCGGATCACGGAAAATAAGCATTTTGATAATTTTGACATTTTGGCGCCTCCGACTGTGCTGTACTTCTTCTTACAACAATACGTGTGGCTACCAACACAATCACTTCGTCAGAATTACTATTCTTCCTTTTTTTGTGTTTTCCTTGGATCGTGGTGGCCTGTAGGAATGGAGGTTTCACATATTTTTAAAAAATCGCACCGTTCCCCTATAATATGATTACGCTGTGTGGGAAAAGGCTTTAATAGCATCTATTTGCTATAATAGACTTTTACCACACAGCACGTTTACGGGGAACGGTGGGATATCTTTTTCAGATGTGAAACCTCGACTACCATAGGCCACCATCTACAATCCATGGAATATACAGCTCACAACAACAAACAAAAATGTTGTCAAAGTTAAACAATATATATGGAAAATGTAATTATCAGAGCAACACTTCGGCTGACAGATTAAATAATCAGATTTTCCATTGCAGCACATTGCTTAAACCAATAAAAAAATCTTTAAAATTACACTTGATTCTTTTTATTTATTCGCTACTTTTTCCCGAAGAAATTTTTTCTTACATCAAATTTCGCATCTGCGATTCAAAAAACTTCTGGTTCTTTACCATTTGCTAGCGACTATCAGTTATTCCAAATTGATGGTGAGATATTTCGAAACCGCGAAACTCTTCCGGACCATTCCCGAATTTGATGGTGGATCGTCGTCTGGGCCAACAGTTGGTTTCTCGACTTCAGGTTAAAAACAAACGGAACGTTAGATTGTCCGATAACGAAAATTGATTTTCTCTAGGGCTTATGAAACTAGCCGACTTTACCGATTTATTTTAAAATTTATTTGATGAGTTTTTTTGAATAGTTTCTTGAACTATGTTTTATGTATATAAAAGGATAAATAATAAAATAATTTGTTGATAAAGTCGAGAGCCGGACGGCTTTTTTATGGGCAGTAATAATATAATAATTTATATAATAAAAAAAAAATAAAAAACGAGGGGGAACGTGGTGAGCCGCGCCTCTACTTTATACCTGGTACTCAGTCAGTATATATGTATATACATACATAAATGAGCCTAAGATTTATGCAATTTATTATATGTTCGCGAAAGGGGACGAATTAAATTTTGGGCAAAAAAGAATATTTCAAAAAATGAAGTCAAACCATTTTTGGAATTTTTATACATGTTTCCAATTTTGTTTGCATATGCTTTTTACATCTACTTCTACATTTCTACATGTATAACTACATATTTAAGACGTACAAGTGTTTGCGACAGAGAGAGAGGGAAGGAGTCACGCAGGAGACTGGATACAAAACTTGGTTGCTCTAGCTTTAATAGTCTCTGAGATATAGGCGCTAATGAAGGCGGACAGACAGATGGCTGTCTGTGTCTACATCGACTCGGCTATTGATGCTGATCGAGAATATATATACTTTATGGCGTCGGAAACGCTTCCTTCTAGGCGCTACACATATCCATATTACACATATCACCAAAAATCTAATATACCCCTATACTCTTCGAGTACCGGTTATAATAACAGATATCTTTCTTCCCAAGTCCAAGTGTCCCACCAACCCACACCCACCCCCACCCAGCCTGCCAATTCTTCACTTATTTTGTGGCGGTAAGTCAGTTTAGTACTACTAACGAATATAATGAACGAATGTAAATATGTACAAATGCAAAATGTATATAAGACATGACATCAAATTATATAAATTGTCTATAGGGTAGTGCGTCGCGTCAATAAGCAACACTCAGCAAATAAATCAAACGAGAGATCCAAGCCATGTATGGCAGGCGCTATGACGACTATGAGCAGTGCATAGCTGACGTTACAGTCCAAGCTGCCAGCCCAGCAGTCCGTCCTCCAGCACAGACGGACTCCCATGGCAGCTGTCGACTTCTCCCATGCGATATAGAGGTTTTCACTAGGGATTACGTCCGTTGGCCTACATTCTGGGATCTTTTTACCGCGATCTACATCGAAAATCCCAGGCTGTCTCCTGTGGAGAAGCTGTACTACCTCGCCACTAAGACGAGTGGAGATTCAAAAGCCATCGTTGAGAAGTCCCCGCTGACCAACGACGGCTTCGAGGCGGCATGGGATGCCTTTCGTGATCAATATGAGAACCGACGGCTCTTGGTGACCAACCAGAGTCACCTTCTCCTCTCTGTGCCACTAAGCCACTATTCGGCGGGGGTCTGCTCCGAACACTCTCTTTGTCTCACATAGGGTCCGATTCAAGTCGTGCTCTGAAAGAGCTTCAAAGTACGATTCAGGGGGTTCTAACCACACTCGCCCACTCCAAGTTCTACGTTGAAAATTGTTATAGCTTGCTCGTGACTATTTGCGCTTCAAAATTAGTCCATAACCGACAAGAAGGAAATGCCGTCGTGGAATGAGATGAACTCCTTCCTCAGTCAGAGGTATCTGACGCTAGAGGCGATCGAGGCCCACTCTTTCACTCCACGTAGTTCGAAAGGCGCTCTGAATCCGCCACCTTCTCAAAATAACTCGTTCCGGTCCCATAGGAGTGTTCACTCGTTCGAGACAACAGTGAATCCGCAGAGGAGGACATGTGATCTCTGCTCCAAAGAGAATCATCCAATCCCTGATGGTCCTCGTTTCCTCCACATGACCGTTGATGCTCCGTCCAACTACATTAAACTGAAACAGCTATGCCTGAACTGCTTCGCACGAGGACATCAGATCCGAGAATGCCATTTCGTCACCACACGCTGCTGCACCATGGCAATCCAAGTTCCAGCGAGCCGACTTCCACATCCGTACAACATCCGAGTTTTTCCGAATCCTTGTCCAACGTTCAGGCTTATTTCGCTTCCGGTACAAGTGCGGTTCTTCTGAGCACGGCCATGATTAATATTTTTCATCTGGGGACCAATTTTCGCACCCGCGCTTTGATCGACTTTGTCTCCGAGGCCACGTTCATTACGGAACGTCTAGGCAAAAAGGGGGTACTCGGCATAGGCCGGATATAGAGCGGGAGAGAGAGCTTTTTTGCTTTGTTGTACCTGTTAAGTGGCAGTTACTTGCCCACTTCGTTCCTCTCCAACGTAGAAGCGCTTCGACGTCAGCTGTAACGAAACGACTAGAAAAGAGAGAGCGCTATCACGCTCTCAATGCACCTACGCTCATCCGCACCGATGCTAAATTCCCTCTCTCGCTCTAGCGCTTGGCTTCCCAGAGCGCGGGAGTAACGCTCGAGCTTGGCGGGAAAGGTTTTGGCGGTAAGCGGGTAGGGAATAAAGGAGAGAAGTGGGAGACGGAATACGAAAATCTACCTCGGCTAAACTTCTGCCTGCTTCGTGGCTGGTCTACTGCCCTTCCCTGCTTTACATTCCCCTCCCTTGAAAAGCAATTGTTTGCGCTGAAGGCGCTTACGCTAATCTAAGCTATCTATCTCTACTGTGGCTGCTCTGCCGATGACGGTGCAGCCGATGCTGGGTCTACTCTGCAGAGGCGCCTGCGCTGTTGCTGGGGCTGCTCCGCCGAAGCGCCTGCGCTGTTGCTGGGGCTAATCTACCGCTGGGTCCACTCTGCAGAGGCGCCTGCGCTGTTGCTGGGGCTGCTCTGCCGAAGCGCCTGTGCTGTTGCTGGGGCTAATCTACCGCTGGGTCTACTCTGCAGAGGCGCCTGCGCTGTTGCTGGGTCTGCTCTGCCGAAGCGCCTGCGCTGTTGCTGGGGCTAATCTACCGCTGGGTCCACTCTGCAGAGGCGCCTGCGCTGTTGCTGGGGCTGCTCTGCCGAAGCGCCTGCGCTGTTGCTGGGGCTGCTCTGCCGAAGCGCCTGCGCTGTTGCTGGGGCCGCTCTGCCGAAGCGCCTACTCTGCTGCTGGGTCTAATCTACCGCTGGGCCCACTCTGCAGAGGCGCCTGCGCTGTTGCTGGGGCTGTTCTGCCGAAGCGCCTGCGCTGTTGCTGGGGCTGCTCTGCCGAAGCGCCTGCGCTGTTGCTGGGGCTGCTCTGCCGAAGCGTCTGCGCTGTTGCTGGGGCTGCTCTGCCGAAGCGCCTACTCTGCTGCTGGGTCTAATCTACCGCTGGGCGGTGCCGAAGCCGAGGCGGCTCTGTACTGACGCTGCGCTATCCCGATAAGGCGCTAGCGCTGATGTTGCGCTGCGCGGACGCTGAAGCTTCTCTCCCGCCTGCGCGGTGTTGTTATTGGGTAGCGCGGCTTGATGCTGGACGGCGCGGACGCCGGGACTGCGCGTTAAGTGGTTGGCCTTTGGGCAGCGCTGCTATTGCAATTTTTCGGTTTTGGCGGTTACTTTGTGTTCGGACGCGCACTTTTTAATTGTAGCTCTGTCTCTCGCCGGACCTGCCTCCCTTCGTTTCCCAACTATATCCCAAAAAGGGGTCACCTCCCGAACTACTTCCTGCCCCGAAACATTCGGTAAATTCTATTCCTCTCCCGAGGCTCTTTCACTCAAACGGACAGCTGTAGTACCGCTTTCCCCCACATACTTTTAGGCTTTTTTTTTTTTCTTTTTTTGACCGACAAGCCACACTACAGGACACTTCTTGTTTCAAGTTGTACTTTTCTTAGGTTTGTTGCTCTTCTTTTAACTTGCTAGGTGCAATTGGCCTATAAATAAAATACGTGCTAGTCCGTTTTCACTTTCCGGAAAAATGTTTAAAGCAATCGAGCGCTAGAACGTCCTGCACAACCAAATTTATTTTGTGTGCAAAGCACGGTTTGTGTTATTTTTTCAACAATTCGCAAGCTTTTTTCATGGAACTTGTATTATCAGTTGTAATGGCTGATATTTTATCATAAATATTCCACTCATCAAAGACCATCTGAAGGGATGCAGCTATGTTTTGAGCTAACTGATTTGTAACGTGAAACGACGAAGTAGGCTAGATGTTTCCCTCAGCTTGAGGATGGCACACTATCTTTTCCGGCTACTGGCTCGTCGGCCACGAGTGTGGTGTTCTTTTGGTTCCTCTAGCTGAGGCCTACGAATTATTATTCTACTATTAATGCGTGTCTAAACAAAGCCAACTATTACCGGAAAAAAGCACAACACCTAAAACAAATGACGATAACAGCACTTGGAAACGGACAACGAACCGACTCCTCTGATGGTCATGAGGAGCCACAGACGTCCACCCTACCTTGGTCTTGCTGAGCCAAGTAATGCATTCTTCCATCTACAAGACCCCTTTTGCGTGCAGGACCTACAGGGGCTTCGGAGGGGAGATCAAAAAATCTAGTTAATCATTATAAAGGTTTTTTTTATTAACACTAAATTAAAAACGAGAGGGAACGTTGTGAGTCGCGGCAAAGGCCGCGGCTCTACCTTATACCCGGTACTCCGTCAGTATATACATACATACATTTATGAGCCTACGATTTATGAAATTTATTATATGTTCTCAAAAGGGACGAAAATAATATTTAAATAAAAAAAATTAATTTTTTGGAATTTTTTTACATGTTTCCATTTTTGTTTACATATGCTTTGTATATCTGCGCCTACATTTCTACATGACATGTATAACTACATATTTGAGACGTACAAGTGTTTAGGACAGAGAGAGAGGGAAGGAGTCAGCGCTTGGCAGGCGTTGCGTAGCCACTGAAACTTAATTTGTTTCTTCTGGCCATAATATTGATCCGATCTGATCCAGATTCGGTAATCTGGTAGATATAGTAATTTTTCATGATTCTGCGTTTTTGGTTTTCCATTATCTTAAAAATTGTGGATTTCACAGATTTTCGTCTTTTGTGGGGGCGGAAGGGGGCGTGGCAAAATTTTAAAACAAACTTGTGCTGGTTCGGTATCACAGGAGCTTGCATAGAAAGTTTGGTTGCTCTAGCTCTTATAGTCTCTGAGAACTAGGCGCTCATTTATACGAATAAGCAAAGCAGATGGGGTCGCGTGTGAGAGAGAGCGAGAGGGAATGATGACTTTCGAAATGGTTTTCTTCATTGTAGCTATAATAACCATCCAATCTGATCCACATTCAACACTCTTATAGAAATGGCCATTTTCTATAATTCTGCGTTTTTAGTTTTCCCGTATCTTCAAAATTGTGTACGCCACAGACTTTCGTCCTTTGTGGGGGCGGAAGGGGGCGGGGCGAAATTTTGAAATACACTTTGAGTAGTGTGATAACACAGGAGACTGGATACAAAACTTGGTTACTCTAGCTTTAATAGTCTCTGAGATATAGGCGCTAATGAAGACGGACGGACGGACAGACGGACGGACGGACAGACGGACAGACAGACATGGCTATATCGACTCGGCTATTGTTGCTGATCAAGAATATATATACTTTATGGGGTCGGAAACGCTTCCTTCTGTGCGTTACACACAACCGTTATCCCCACAAATCTAATATACCCCTTACTCTTCGAGTACCGGGTATAATAATAATACTGCAAATGTGCTCCCCCTTATAATAATTACCATTAAACCTACAAAACAAAATTTAACGGAATGCTTAGAATGACAGAGGCTATAACTAAAGATAGCATATAAACTAGAACAAAAATACATAATTGATAACACTACTCGACAAAATTCAACTTTTGCGGGAAAAATACCGAACAAAATGATGAAATTTCAACTTGGAAGCTCAATATCTTCCAGCCATTAAGTTGTAGCTACAAAGAGTCTGCGTCGAATTTATAGATGCATTTGTCAGCTTTTTTTAACTGCAAAGATCAATAAAACCAGTTGTAGGAAGTTATGTAAAAAATAGAAGCACTACCTATAACAAAAAATACCACGTTTTTTTTAAATTCTTTAAAAAAAACTACTCCATGAAAAATGAACCATAATTCTTTAAAAAATTTTAAGTCTCCAAATTTATCAGAAAACGTCTTTTTTGGCAACAGCGTAGTTCAAATTTATATGATTTGGGGGGATATAGTCATGTCTGTCTGTCCGTCCGTCTGTCCGTCTTCATTTGCGCCTATATCTCAGAGACTATGAAAGCTTGAGCAACCAAATTTTGTAGCCAGTCTCCTGTTTGATCACACTACCCCAAACGTGTTGCGAAATGTCGGCCCGCCCCTTTCCGCCCGCACAAAGAACGAAAGTCTGTGGCGTACACAATTTTAAAGATACGATAAAATTAAAAACGCAGAATCATAGTGAATGACCAATTCTATCAGAATGTTGAATCTGAATCAGATCGGATCATTATTATAGCCACAATAACGAAAACCATTTCGAAAGTCATCGTTCCCTCTCGCTCCCTCTGACACGCGACCCTGTCTGTTTTTCCTATTTGTATTTTGTGTCGC
This sequence comes from Drosophila affinis, assembly GCA_037356375.1. Taxonomy (NCBI): domain Eukaryota; kingdom Metazoa; phylum Arthropoda; class Insecta; order Diptera; family Drosophilidae; genus Drosophila; species Drosophila affinis. Next base: position 25,220,193 of record JAZHFB010000003.1, read on the forward strand.
TTAGTTCTCAGAGACTATATGAGCAAGCAAACTTTCTATCCAAACTCCTGTGATATCAAGCCAGCACGAGTTTATTTTAAAATTTTGCCCGCCCCCTTCCGCCCCCACAAAAGACGAAAATCTGTGGAATCCACCAATTTTAAGGTACAGACCTGTATCCAGCCCTGCGGAATTTTACTGAAAGGAATCTGCTCATTATTTCGTGTGTGTGGTACTCAACTAATGTAATGTGACCAAGAACCTAAAAAGTGATTTGACACTCTCATGAATCAGCTGTGTCTTGTAAACAGCGCCAATTGTGAAAATTAAACTAAAATTAAAAAAAGGAAGAAAAGTAATTCTGACGATGAAGTGATTTTGTTGGTAGCGGCACATATTTCTGTAAGAAGAAGTACAGCACAGTTCAAGGCGCTAAAATGTGAAAATTATCAAAATGCTCAACTGCTTTTATTAAAGCAATCTTCTCCTCACTTTAAACATTTGCATATCTCTTTTTGGTTTTGCGCACAAAATTTGCCCCCACCTTTCACTTTGACTTCAGTAATAATATGCACATATATTTTCCTAGCGCCCATATCAGCTGTTCTCACATAATACATTCGTGTGGATATCGATACTATCGATAAGAATTCGTAGATTTCGTTTACGTTGCTGGATACTGACTCCAGGAAAACACAAACGAAAAATTACTGGCCCCGTTTTTTTATACCCGGTACTCGAAGAGTATAGGGGTATATTAGATTTGTGGGGATAACGGTTGTGTGTAACGCCCAGAAGGAAGCGTTTCCGACACCATAAAGTATATATATTCTTGATCAGCATCAATAGCCGAGTCGATTTAGCCATGTCTGTCTGTCCGTCCGTCTGTACGTCCGTCTGTCCGTCCGTCTTCATTTGCGCCTATATCTCAGAAACTATTTCAGCTAGAGCAACCAAGTTTTGTATCCAGTCTCCTGCGTGATCACACTACTCCAAATGTAATTCAAAATTTCGCCCCGCCCCCTTCCGCCCACACAAAAGACGAAAGTCTGTGGCGTACACAATGTTGAAGATACGAGAAAACTAAAAACGCAGAGTCATAGAGAATGCCCATTTCTATCAGGGTGTTGAATCTGGATCAGATCGGATCATTGTTATAGCTACAATGAAGAAAACCATTTCGAAAGTCATCATTCCCTCTCGCTCTCTCTCACACGCGACCCCATCTGCTTTGCTTATTCGTATAAATGAGCGCCTAGTTCTCAGAGACTATAAGAGCTAGAGCAACCAAACTTTCTATGCAAGCTCCTGTGATACCAAACCAGCACGAGTTTGTTTTAAAATTTTGCCACGCCCCCTTCCGCCCCCACAAAAGACGAAAATCTGTGGAATCCACAATTTTTAAAATAAATGAAAACCAAAAACGCAGAATCATGAAAAATTACCATATCTACCAGATTACCGAATCTGGATCAGATCGGATCAATATTATGGCCAGAAGAAACAAATTAAATTTCAGTGGCTTCGCAACGCCTGCCAAGCGCTGACTCATGCCCTCTCTCTCTCTCTGTCGTAAACACTTGTACGTCTCAAATATGTGTCATGTAGAAATGCAGGCGCAGATATACAAAGCATATGTAAACAAAAATGGAAACATGTATAAAAATTCGAAAAAATTCATTTTTTTAATTTAAATATTATTTTTGTCCCTTTTGAGAACATATAATAAATTTCATAAATCGTAGCCTCATATATGTATTTATGTATATACTGACTGAGTACCGGGTATAAGGTAGAGCCGCGGCCTTTGCCGCGGCTCACAACGTTCCCTCTCGTTTTAATTGAAATGTTTAGGAATGTGTGACGCCCAGCGCCATATCCAACAGCGCCGGCGCCACAATATAGCTGACCTACATTCCTAAGTTACTTATAAAATAACTTAAGGTATTCGATTCCAAAATACGCGCCAAAACCACCAGTGGGACCAACACCAGACAGTAAACGGTCACACTAGCCAACGATCATGCCAGTGTGACCGGAGCACGATCGCCAACGGCAACACTATCAGCTGGAATCCAGAACGCGTTACGATCCAAGGCAGGCGCTAGCCCTAACTCCACGGGCCAACAGCTGACTTTCATGAATAAAAGGAGCATCGCCAGCTCGATACGGACTCGCCAGCTCGGCACTCCAACTTGGAATAGCATGAGATTAACTTCCCAACATATTTTACAAACGGTGCTCGTACCAAAGGTAAAGCTCTGCTTTTCCACTTGCCCGTTTGAATACATTTCCCCGCACTGATCCTTTCTCCCCAGAGAGTATTTACTTCTGTCATCAATCGTCTCCACAGAGAGTACTCACCTCTGCAAATATTTTTCTCTCCAGAGAGTACTTACCTCTGTCCCTAAATCGTCTCCAAAGAGAGTATTTACCTCTGCAACCACTCGTCTCCCCAGAGAGTATTCACCTCTACCACAAGTCTTCGCATCAGAGTGTATTCACCTCTGCCGCGATCCTTTCCACAGGACCGTCCGACCAACGACCAACCACTGCACGCAGGAAACAGCCACGTGCGGCCGAGAAGCCAAACCAGAAGGAAGACCCCGAAGGAAGACCCCTAACGGAGACCCAGTATCACCCCTTCGAACATTCCTTTGTGAATTCAAGAACAATAAAGATAACTTTTATATAATGCTTAACCCTACGAATTATTCTTGAACCCGAGAACATTTATTACAGCTACCACATCCAGAAATCAACCAAATTTCTGTGAACCCCGGCACGACGAGTACACCCCGGCCGAGGAATGTCACAAATTTTTTGGCTGCTCAACTTTAAATTGAATTTATTGTTTGATTCGACAAAAATACCCCGAAACCCCGAATAATTTCAGTATTTTGTTAAAATACTTGTCAGAATACGGTAACTTTTGCGAATGATGCGCCGAATGTTGTATCAAGCGGCGGTATCATTCTCTTCTTCTATCTACATGTTCCATTTATCGGAAAAAACCAATGATGCGCCCTAATGTAAAAAGGGTATAAAAATTTTTTGTATTTGTTTAATTGATTTTGCAAGGGCAAATATAAATAGAGCTACAGATAAATGCAGATGCTTAATTTTCAGTTAGAGATGCTATATTTCCTTCGGGAGAAGAATACGAATAAATAAAAACAATCAAATGTAAATTTAAATATTATGTATTTATTTTATTTGTTTTGCATTGGCAGATCTGAATATATCTGCAGACAAATGCAGTTCACGCTGTTCAGGTTGCTCATTTGAATTAAGCAGAGCCCAATTCTCATTAATGGAGCTGTTGTGTTTTTCTCTAGTTTTGCTAAGGCTTCGATCTGTTGTGAAAGGTTCGAATTTTGATATATCTTAAGGACTTTGATATGCAATGACTGCGCCATCAAACCCAAGCGACACCAGCAGAAGGCTGTTACGCGCGGAAAAATCGCAGTCGTCTAATCGTTGCAACTTTCTCGAGAGCCGATGTTTACATACGCAAGTCTATATCCGTAGTAACTTCAAATGACATATATTTGAAAGACTATGACAAAACGTGCCTCACCGTTTCTTAAACAGATAAAACAAAGTCGTGTACATACAATTTTACTAAGATTGCAATTTACCTACAACTATCAACACCCTTCTTGGCATACTTTTGTTCAAATTCTTCCTCATAGAATTCATTTATTTGTGGAACGCCAGCATCAATTTTAGCAACAGCATTTGTTGCTGTTAAGCAACAGTCGAACAAATAATTATATTTGTTTTTTGGTTTTGACCAAATGCAGAGTACATATCTAGTTTGTTGTTGTCAGCTGTGTTTTCCATGGATGGTGGCCTGTGGGAATCGAAGTTTCATATATTTAAAAAAATCCCACCGCTCCCCGTAAATGTGCTGTGTGGGAAAAGCTATAAATGCGTTTCGACACAGGGTGAAGTAAAAATATACATTTGGGGAAGTCCCAAACTATCTATGTGTTTTCTACAACAAATTACTTTTGACATAATTTTAAGTAAAATGAACTCTCCAAAAATGTAAGAAGGAAAAATCTCCCATTAAAGGCCTGTATCCAGCACTGCGGAATTATACTGAAAGGAATCTGCTCATTATTTCGTGTATGTGGTACTCAACTAATGTAATGTGACCAAGAATCTAAAAAAAAGGAAGAAAAGTAATTCTGACGATGAAGTGATTGTGTTGGTAGCGGCACATATTTCTGTAAGAAGAAGTACAGCACAGTTCGAGGCCAAAATGGCGCCAAAATGTCAAAATAATCAAAATGCTCATTTTCCGTGATCCGCCAAAGTGATCCATGGTATTGCCTCAACTGCTGTTATTAGAGCAATCTTCTCCTCACTTTAAACATTTGCATATCTCTTTTTGGTTTTGCGCACAAATTTTGCCCCCACCTTTCACTTTGACTTCAGTAATAATATGCACATATATTTTCCTGGCGCCCATATCAGCTGTTCTCACAGTCCACATTCGTGTGGATATCGATACTATCGATAAGAATTCGTAGATTTCGTTTACGTTGCTGGATACTGACTCCAGGAAAACACAAACGAAAAATTACTGTCCCAGTTTTTTTTATATGAAGATTGGCAGCAATTTTTAGTTTCCGCAGTGCTGGATACCCAGCTTAAAAAAGGATTCCAAGGTTATTCGCAATGTCCTCCTCCCAGAAAGATCCATACCGCGGTTATTATGATTTGGGATACATATTTGATCTAAAATAGAAGCACTCGAAATTCAAATACCAATTCCTTACCAGGGTCCTTTCTGGAAGGAAATTTGATCCAAATACTCCACAGTTGCTGCAGACATCGTCGTCAACTTCGTAGACGACGTCTGCGTCGTTATCGTATCTAGCTCTGCCACAAGAGCACCATTAATTCTTGGTGGTTCATATTAATAAAATTAAATAAAACAAAATTTATATACATAAGCTCGTGCCAACATCCGAAACTCAATAACTCAAATTTTGTATAGTGTAGACACCAGTACTGAGTTATTGAGTTAACTGACTTATCGATAGGTAAGTCATTGTAGTGTACACAGGCTATTAGCCTTTTCCCACACAGGAAATTTATGGCGAACGGTTGGTTTTTTTTAAACATGTGAAACCTCGATTACCACAGGCCACCATACACCATCTACCATCCATGGAAAACACAGCTGACAACAACAAACAAAAAATTTGTGCACTGCATTTTGTCAAAACTAAAGGCCTGTTCCAGCACCGCGAAAAATTACTGACGGGAATCTGCTGTTTATTTCGGTTGTGTGGGACTCAAATAATGTTATGTGACCAAGAACCTAAAAAATGATTTGACACTCTCATGAATCAGCTGCGTTTTGTAAACAGCGCCAATTTTGAAAATTCAACTAAAATTAAAAAAAAAAAAAAAGAAAGTAATTCTGGCGATGAATTGATTAAGTTGGTGGCAGCATAAATTGTTAGCAAAAAATAGGAAGAAGAAGTACAACGCAGATGGAGGCGCCATAATGTCAAAATTATCAAAATGGGTATTTTCCGTGATCCGCCATAGACATGGTCTTGCCTCAACTGCTTTTATTAAAGCAATCTTCTCCTCACTTTCAAAATTTGCATATCTCTTTTTGATTTTGCGCACAATTTTTATGGTGCAAAAATCACGAAAACGAGTAGTTGCTCAAAATCGACCTTAGAACACAAGAGCTACTTTATAATATATGTACATACATATGTATGTATGTACTCTATAATAATTTTGCCCTTTTCACCAATTGCAAAATGGATGATTCCTGTCCCGTTAAATTAAAAAACTGAAATAATTTTAAATTGGGATTGATTTATTTACAATTCAACACCAAAATCCCAATAATTTAGTTATTGTTTTGCCCTGAAACCTCAAATGAAGATGAATACGGAATGCAATATCTAGGTAAATTTTTAGAATTTGGCAGTACTCAGCGAAGATAAAAATTTAGCTGCAACAACAGGCAAGCATATTTTGGACTCCTCTACGTTTTTAGACTGTAAACATCAACTATAAAATAGAATGTTATTAAACGCCTAAAATGAACAGTATAGGTAGGCTTAAATACAGTTTCCCCGGAACTACAATTCTAGGAGTAGGTTAGGTTGAAGCGGTGTTGCGAAGAGGAACTCCTCTCAGCTCCTATGAACCTATTAACGTTCCGGTGTGATATCCTAGAAGTAATAAAAATAGAAATGATTTTGGCTATTGATCAACCATGGACCTTATTCAGTTATGTTGATGGTATGGCGCAGCGCACTTTCCAAAAATCGTTCACAAAGTTTAAAACCCGAAAAAGAATGGATATAACACAAAATACATTATTTCCCTGAGTTAGTGTCACGTTATTACTTATTTAAAATTGTTCAGACTTTGTTTAGAAGGAATTTAGTGTTGTTTTGGTCGATTTGGAGCCAATAATAGCTGTGTACTGTACTGTAGTTCGAAATGATATGCCAATCCTGGAAATGCCAATTTCTTACACTATTATCTGAGATAAAGGTATACATAACTTTAAAGTATAAAATCGTTTTGCTCCAGCCAATGGTATGCTCGATGCACAATTTATTATGTTGTGTGAGGATTGGTGCTACTGTACAACTTTTCTTAGAAGTATTTTTGAATAATAATTTAACAGGCGCACAAGTGTAAAAATATTATGTAAACTAACAAAAGGTACTCTTTAAACTTAGAAGACAACGCAACACAAGTTCGCTGCACATTTCGCACTGGAATAGATCTTACGTCTAGTCATTGTTTCATATTTGAAAGAAGTTTAGCATATAGACTACATTTTCATTATGATGGAAATTAACGCATACGGTACGTGTTGGATTCTTGAATTTCGGATAGTTCGCCCTTGAAATGTATGTCAATAACAAAGTCCAAGTCCCGATTGTTTCGATCGTTGGGTTTCATTTGGAACGTGCCTGTTATTTCTTCATTTTTTTTTGCCGTCATGTGATCATCAAGATAAAACACAGTTTGCTTCCAATGCGTGTACGTGGAGTCTGGCGATGTGCTAAAGCCAAGACGCTTATGACACTTGGTAAATTCGATGTTAAAATATGTGACTAACGCTTGCACAAAGTCATTTCGTTTGATTGTTAGATTAAACTTGGAGGAAAAGTTTAGATCTGCCTTCTGCACCGTATACAAGTCCACTTCTTTAACCAAGCAAGCTGTGGAGACCACTTGCTTAGGGTCGACCACATCAACTAGCGGCTCAGTGACAGCAACTTTGCGAATACAACTCATATCAAAGCCGTAAACATCGTCCCACCAGTTTATCTTCTCGTCCTTGTACTGACGATCTTCGATAGCTGTAATATAAAGGGTGCCTCTGTCTGGAAACATCATCCCATTGGGTTTAAGCCACTTGTCCCGCGCGTACAATACTGTGTCAAGCATAGACTCATAAAAAAGACAGTATCTGAAACGAACAATGCTCACGTTATTATAAGCCGATGAAAAGAGAAGTGTGGAGCATACCCCATCCATTCAGAAATTATAATGTCTACGCCTTGAATACCGTTAGGAAGCTCGATCTCTTCGATTTTTCCCTTAACGACCTTTATAATGTCCTGCAAATTATTGTCTATGACGACTTGTCGTGCGAATTCTATGATATTCGAACAGTCTACGGCTATAACCTGGGCCGCACCGGCTTTTGCAGCAAACATTGAAAGTATGCCGGTGCCACATCCCACATCTAAAACAATCTGTAAGGAATTCCAATTAAAGCGATATGTGAAAAAAATTAATTTCATTGGGTCTTTAACAAATCGTACTTTGCCTTGGAACAGATGCTTATTGTGGTACATAGCGTTGCGATATGTGACGGTCCTCACTTCGTCCTTAAGCATTTCTTCGTGAATACCAAAGTGGGCGTACGAGTCAAAATAATAGTCTCTCGACGTCATTTCGTCAGCATGGGCACTGGATTCTTCGGTAGATGCTGCGGCCCCGGCTCCACTCTGGGAGAACTTTTTAAGCACATTGTTTGATTTAGGTGTGTGGCCGGTCGCACTTTCAATGGCTGATTCCATGGGTATATCTGTAGTAGACTGGGGAATGGCTTTGATTACCTTTCTCGTCTCAATTTACACGTGTGCAACATACCATCTTAGTTTTATTTATTACTTCTCTTTACTGTTTCGCCGAAAAAATGAAATTCAATTCTATTCGCTTGTAAGTACAAAGTGACCGTCGAAAACTATTCACTACGCACGCTGCTTTATAAAATGAATTTTGCAGCACTGTTTTTAGGGATGTGTTTTGATAAATAAATTTTGCATTTTTATTAGTGAAAGTAGTGGCACTCCTAATAGTGATTGATAATTTGCATTGTTGCAGTCCAAATAGAAACAATATATATTTTTAAGCCGTATAATTTATTATCTCAATGTTACGCTTAACAATAAAATGATAGGCATAATTGTGCAGCCGCGATAAGAGTGGAAAATCGCACATAAATAGCCTTCTCCCAAACTGCAATTCTGACAGATGTGACACCAATATTCCCATAAGCCACCTTAAACCAACGGCCAAACAACAGCTAATGAGCATAAAAAAACTAAAAATTGCAGCAGCTCTGTTTAGAGGTTTGTTTGGTGCTGTTTCCTGGTGCTGCTTCTAGACTTCAAACATCTCAGCAATCACTAAAAGATTCCCTTAATATGAATGTATTGTTTGTTATATATGTTATTTAATGGTTGGAAATCATAAAATACTAATGACAAAAAAAAAAATGTGGCAAAGTACAAATTTTTATTTATATTAAGCTCGCTACCATATCTGCTCTCAAAAGTTTTTGTTTCTGGTGTATTTCGGTTTTTTTTATTATATATAACGACTTTAAATTCAAAATACGGTTTGAAGTATGTTTGAGGGTGAACTATTTTTTTTGCTAATAATAGTTTTTCAGGGTTGCATTTAAAAACCATCCGCTAAATATCACATAGAAACGCATGGGAGTGTCGATCAGAGAACTGGTGTCACTGTTTGTCACCCTACTCACACCCAATGAAATGTATGTTGCGGTGCCACTCATCACCGCAAAAGCAAAGCAAAGACACACACTTAACAAAAGTTTTGTGTGTACAGCGAGCACCGGCAATATCCCGCACTCGCTGATGCAATAACCGGTTTTAATTTTGCATGCAGCCACTGGCACTTTTCGGCAGCGGGTGCCGGTGGCACTCACACTCAAAAAGAATAACGGAAGAAGCGCAATTGAAAAAAAGGCAATGCGCAATAAATAGATGTAGACAAGAATCATTTGTTGGTGCTGCTTCGACATGCGTTGCTGACCGAAAGAAGGAGCAAAGCAAAAACAAATACATATTCTTAAACGGCGATTGCTCATGCTCCTTTGCTTTTCGGCGGCGATTGTTATGTTTAATGCGCTAAGGCAAAAAAAAAAAAAATTCAATTTATATTTTAAGTATTATTTTATTATATTATGTTTGATGCCCTGAAGCAATAAAAATAATATAATTTCTAAAATAACATTATGTGGTCACTGTTGTTGTTGTCGCTGCGCTGTGTGGTTGTACGCTGTGTAGTTGTTGAGAGCAGGTTCTAACAAAAAACAACACAAGCGAAGGCATGCACAAAAGAAATCTTATCACAAACGGCACTCTATACATTTTTGTCTCAATTTTTCTGCTTTCCTTTTTACTCATCCTTCGAAACGTCGAAACGGACGGTGGCCGTACACCCCCATACACACATATTCCGAAAACTACCTACTCACTTTTTTGCTTGTATGCGCAAACATTCATACATTATTGTATGGTAAGCGATTAAACTCACTTTTGCGGTGGTTAAAAACACAAGGGTGCCAATAACACCCTACATTTACCCGGTGCACCGCAACTGGCGGTGGCTTGGCGCAGTTCTCTGGTGTCGATGACGACACAATATAAAATAACTATATTTTTCAAGTATGTATCGATGACTACAGTATTCGTCGGCCTTTACAGGCATGCATTTTTATCATTTCCATACGAATATCATACCTAATTTTTTCAAAAAAATTGTTTCGGAATTGTATGTATTAAACATTTGCATATCTCTTTTTGGTTTTGCGCACAAATTTTGCCCCCACCTTTCACTTTGACTCCAGTAAAAATAGGCACATATATTTTACTGGCACTCTTATCAGCTGTTCTCACAGTCCACATTCGTGTGGATATCGATACTATCAATAAGAATTCGTAAATTTTCGTTTACGTTGCTGGATACTGACTCCAGGAAAAGACAAACGAAAAATTACTGGCCCCGTTTTTTTTATATGAAGTTTGGCAGTAATTTTTAGTTTCCGCGGTGCTGGATACCCAGCTTTAATTGGAACATGCGACATTGATGCGCCCGCATGATACAAGATTTGGCGCATTATTCGCAAGTATTACCGTATTCTAACAAGTGTTTTTACAAAATACTGAAAATATTCGGGGTTTCGACACGTTATCGGGGTATTTTTGTCGAATCAAACAATAAATTCAATTTAAAGTTGAGCGGCCAGCCCATTACTGAACATTTCAATTAAAATAAGTGTGATCGCAAGTAACAAAATGGTAATACAAAGACTTGCAAGGTCTTTTGGGACGCACTGATTTTAAAAGTGCCACTTGAAAATTAAAGTCAGCAGCACGTAATTTTTTTTCGGTGGAGCCAACAATAGCTGACGAAATGATGCGGAAATGATGAGGTCTAAGGTGCTGTTAATACTGAGGCTGCGTCTTGATTCTTTGCGTCGTCCCAGAAACACAGTTTTTTTTACATAGGTTTAGCGTAGGGCCCTAGTGATTGTAAAAGGTTGCGTTGTTTTCCGGTACAGGTGCGTTTTGGTATTTCTGTGCGCATAACAGCGATTTTTGTACTTTTCTGCCTAATCAGCGAACCTATTACCACTAATATAAACAAAAAACAGCAGATTCAAAATTAAATTTTGCCGCGTACAATTTTTAACTGAGTAAAAAGGGGCAAAAATTCATGCAATGGTTAGAATAAATTGTAATATGCGGTAGACAAAAGCCCTTGACACACCAAATAGACTCCCGTACGATATTCCGCAGGCTATCCTAGTCAATAAAGGGCTACGGCTATTCTCTTCTCTACAGGAATAGTCAGTCGAAAAGGAGTGTCTCTCTTTTTGAGATTGGGCAACAGTCCACGAAAATGTTGAAGTATTCCTTTCCATGCAGAAATTTTCCTTAAAAAAGGCGTCGGAGTTCTGCACAACATCTTCCTCTCAAAATGAACCGTATCGTGGCTATTGCAATAAAGAATACCTTATTTAATTGAAAAGAGAGAACATTGTCTGCTCTTTACCAACAAGAGTCCAAGCGCAAGGAGGACGTTGCATTTGCAAGACGAATTGCAACCTTCTGAGGATAACTCAGCCGTTTCCATGCACTTCAAAAGGTTCTCCTCACTTTGCGCCACCGCAGTTAAAAGAATCAACTCTATTTCCGATTTCCGATTCGTTGATTTTCGAACATTATTAACTTTGTTTACAACATTTGTCTTCCTCTTCCAAGACGCAAAGACGCTGTAGTGTAAACGGCAGTTCTGCTTCTCTGCGTCTTTTCCGATATTGATAGGTAACGCACCAAGTGTAACAAGCTTATAAGTGTAAACGCCTCGCATTATTTTTCCGCACCAACGACAATGATGCGGTAGTGTAAACTGGCTATAACGCCTTTAAAAAAAAATACTAGAGAATATGAAAATATCGACAATCACTTTAAAAATACTAAAATAATACAATACAAATATCGCGTATCTAATACTTTCTGAGAACATCGCATGGTATGTGACTGAGTAAATTTTGGCGGGAAAAATGTATTTTATCGAAGCGTCCAAGATTTGTCAATAAAAGATCTATTTTTTAAGTGTCTAAAACAAACTAAAATAATGGAAGGATTCGATGATGCTGGTGTATTTTTTTCTGATAATTTCGGTAACGATCAGCAGCCGGACGGTGCACAAATAAACTTGCAAGCAGTTAAGAAAAGGTACAAGGAGTTTATTCGCACATTCAACGAGGACAACTTTTTTTATAAATACCGGTAAGCTATAAAGAAATATATCATATACATGGAAGGTTTATGTGGTCTTTTGTAGTGACACATTGAAACGAAACTACCTCAATGGACGCTATTTTCTGGAAATCGAAATGGAAGATTTGGTGGGATTTGATGAGGCCCTTGCTGATAAAATGAACAAACAGCCAACTGAGCATTTGCAAATTTTTGAAGAGGCTGCTCTGGAAGTGGCCGACGAAATTACAGCCCCACGTCCCGAGCATGAAGAGCACATGCATGATATCCAAATACTTTTGAGCTCCAATGCCAACCCCACCAATATACGTGAACTAAAATCAGAGTGTGTGTCGCGCTTAACCAAAATTGCAGGAATAATTGTGGCGGCATCCGGAATAAGTGCAAAAGCAACGAAAATGTCTATTATGTGCTTATCCTGCAGCACTGTCATACCAAATCTCAGAGTAAATCCCGGACTAGAAGGCTACGCCCTGCCACGAAAATGCACAACGGAACAGGCGGGAAGACCAAAGTGTCCACTAGATCCCTTTTTCGTAATGCCGGACAAGTGCAAATGCGTGGATTTTCAAACTCTAAAACTGCAAGAGCTACCAGACTTCGTCCCTCAAGGAGAGATTCCTCGCCATTTGCAGTTATTTTGTGACCGGTCACTGTGCGAACGTGTAGTGCCCGGAAATCGTGTTCTCATACAAGGTATTTATTCAATTCGAAAAGTGGGTAAGCCCTCTCGTCAGGATGGTCGAGAGAAAGCAGTTGTAGGTGTTCGCGCGCCGTATATGCGAGTGGTGGGTATAACGGTGGATACAGAGGGATCCGGTGCCATTTCTCGATATAGCAACATAACCACCGATGAGGAGGAAAACTTTCGACGCATGGCTGCCTCAGGAGATATATATGAACGCCTTTCTCAATCATTGGCGCCCAGTATATTCGGCTCTCGTGACATTAAAAAGGCGATCACTTGTATGCTGTTTGGTGGGTCCCGAAAGCGGCTGCCAGATGGGCTGTGTCGGCGTGGTGACATTAATGTACTGCTTCTGGGGGATCCTGGAACGGCAAAGTCGCAGTTACTAAAATTTGTCGAGAAAGTAGCCCCCATTGGCGTGTATACGTCAGGAAAGGGATCTAGTGCGGCTGGTCTTACAGCATCGGTTATGAAGGATCCTCAAACGGTAAGTAAGCTTGCTTTCAAACTAGTTTGAACGCCTGTTTATGTTAGCTTATAATCTTATTCGCTCAGCGCAATTTCGTCATGGAAGGAGGTGCTATGGTGTTGGCAGACGGTGGTGTCGTTTGTATTGACGAATTTGACAAAATGCGTGAAGATGACCGGGTGGCTATACACGAGGCAATGGAACAGCAAACCATCTCCATTGCAAAAGCCGGCATTACAACCACATTAAACTCTCGTTGTTCAGTTTTAGCAGCTGCTAACTCTATTTTTGGCCGGTGGGACGACACAAAGGGAGAGGAAAATATTGATTTCATGCCTACAATATTGTCTCGTTTTGACATGATTTTTATTGTTAAAGACGTACACGATGAGACACGTGATATAACTCTTGCAAAGCACATCATAAACGTCCATCTTAGTTCAAATAAATCCGCACCCACTGAGCCAGCAGAAGGTGAAATATCCTTGTCCACATATAAAAAGTACATACACTACTGTCGCACCCATTGTGGGCCACGATTAAGTGAAGCTGCTGGCGAGAAGCTAAAGAGCCGCTATGTGCTCATGCGAAGCGGTGCCGGACAGCAGGAAAAAAATGCAGACAAACGTCTAAGCATTCCGATTACAGTGCGGCAGCTAGAGGCTGTTATTCGAATTTCAGAGTCATTAGCAAAAATACGCTTGCTCCCTTTTGTCACCGATGAACATGTCAATGAGGCCCTTAGACTTTTCCAAGTATCGACTCTTGACGCAGCTATGACTGGAAGCCTTGCCGGTGCTGAGGGATTCACCACAGAGGAAGACCAAGAAACTTTAAACCGTATTGAAAAACAATTAAAGCGTCGTTTTGCTATCGGTTCTCAAGTTTCTGAGCAGAATATCTTACAGGTAATAATTCATTCGTACAGAAAAATGCATTTGATTAAAACTTTTCGTTACGTTTTTCAGGACTTCTTACGTCAAAAGTACGAGGAGCGTACTGTAGTCAAAGTCATTCACACGATGATTCGACGTGGTGAGCTTCAGCATAGAATGCAACGCAAGATGTTATACCGCATATGCTAGTTGCCTTTACAAATATTTACTATGATTGTCAATATTTTAGCATCATAAATCAGAAGCAAATTTTTGTCACTCAACTTTTTTAATATGAAAATAATTCAATAAAGAAAACCTTTTATGCGTAATATTCATTTACCTACTCGGTATATATGAATATAAAGCGTTGTTTGGTGTGTGGGGAGGGTCATGGCAGCGTGTTTAACTGCAAGGATTCCTCGGATGTGTGAATCGTATTTATATACCCGGTACTCGAAGAGTATAGGGGTATATTCGATTTGTGGTTATAGTGGATGTGTGTAACACCAAGAAGGAAGCGTTTCCGACCCCTTAAAGTATATACATATATTCTTGATCAGCTTCAATAGCAAAGTCCATATAGTCCATGTCTGTTTGTCCGCCCGTCTGTCCGTCGGTCTTTATTAGCGCCTAGATCTCTGAGACTAAACCCTAAAGCAACCAAATTTTTCAAAAAGACTCCTTTGATATCACACTGATACAAGTGCGTTTTCAAAATTTGGACCCGCCCCTTCTATCAGAGTTTTGAATCTGGATCAAATCGGATCATTAATATAGTTACAATAAAGAAAACCATTTCGAAAGGGTTTTGTTTTTTCTTTGCGCTTAACAGCACATTTTCGTACTGCTCCAAATAAAAACAAAAAACATCATATCATAAATTTAAATTTTGCCGCGTAAAATTTTTAACTGAGTAAATAGGGAAAAAAGTACATGTAATGCTTCAAACAAATTGTTTAAACTAATTTCAGGGATTATTATAACGATTATAATTTTTATTCAAAAAAATTAAGAAATAAAAAATATTTTCTAGATTCTATATTTTATTTAGAACAATCTTTTCTAAGAACCAATAGGCCTACCCACTTCGATAAAGTTTTTACGAGTATTTAATAAAGCTCGCTTGCATAATTCATAATAACACTACTCGACAAAATTCAACTTTTTTTTTCCGCTGTCTCCAAAAATGACTTTTTCTGATCGACTTTGGAGTTTTACAGTTTTTTAAAGAATTATGGTTTTTTTCATGATGTAGTTTTCTTTAAAAGAATTTTTTAAAAATTTGATATTTGTTGTCATAGGTAGTGCTTCTGTTTTTCACATAATTTAAGTTTCCTACAACTGGTTGTAGCACTTGTATCAAGTGCGTTTGCCATGACAAAAAAAATTTTTTTTAAATTTTTAAACATCCAAATCTATCAGAAAAAGTCATTTTTGGCGACAGCGGAAAAGTTGTGTCAACTAGTTTAATTAATTTGTTGTGTACCACATCTCGAAGCCGTTTTTAGCATTGTATCCGTTAATTTTTTCGTCAGTTCGGAGGAAATGCTGCTCCACTCTTTCACAAGATCCTCTTTTAGCTCTTTTAGCCTCGGGCAAAAAAGGTATCCTAATTGGCGAAATTGGATTTACTAATGTAGATACCTTAACTTTAACGAATACCAGAATACATAAATATGTTAGTACAAGGTCGACTCGAGAATGCTCTTCATGTTAACAGACAATCATATGACATTTATTTGATCATGCAAAAAACTCGTATTACATAACAAAAAAAAGTTGCATGATTATTGTATAAGTCTCCGTTCGAATAAACCTCAAAATCGACATTGCTTTTTACATACATATGTATGTACATATTTTGTATATATGTATATTACATACATATGTATGTGCATAGTATTCCCACGTCATCCGAGCAATCCACAAAACCAATATTTTCGATTGGCTGCGAGCCAATTTAAAAAAAGTTTTTTCTTCTGTTTAAGAACGTTTATTACTTCCTCTTATACAAAACTCAATTAGTACATTTGCGTCTGAATAGCTTCGTATGGATGTATGTATGTACATACATGTATGTATGTATATGCAAGAACTACATACATGAATCTACATATGTACATATACTCGCTTATACATACATATGTATATGTACATATTTTCAAAAATAGTGTTATGTATGGGCTTATATTTTCATTTAAGATATTCGAATTCGGAGGGGCATGGCATTGCCCATATTTTTCTTTGTGTTATAACGTATCGGCTACGCAAACATTTCGTAAAACTCTATAAGTGCGGGCATATACATATATACCGTTAAAGCTCTAACAGTCAGTTATTTTTGTTAGCCTTTTTTATGGTGAGTATGAATCTCTATCTGGTCGATTGGTAAGTTTTTGGTATATGATATGTTCAAAAACTGTGGTTATCTAAAGTTCATTGGAGTGGATAAGATTTTTGGGAGCTAGATCTAGAAAATATCTCAGAAGAGTACGCAGAGAAACTTTGGTTTTTCTATGTATGCACATATGTATGTACATATGTATATTGAGTGTTTGTGTACTAATAGATTATTAATAAATTGATACTTTGCCCTTTGTATCGTATCCAGGGTCGAGTTGATTTAATTTAAATTCATATTTCTATGTACATATATGCATGCTCATGTACGACTGCGTTAATACATGTGTATGTAAGAACAATCATACACATGTACATATATTTGTACGTATATATTTTTCAATTACAGCTGACCTGACTGTTGATTGATGATAGGGGATAATAATGCGCATGCTGTCCATTTCTATTTGTACATACATATGTACATACATATATACATATGTTTTGTTTGTACATAAATGCGAGAAGCAAAAATAGGTGGACTTGCAGGGAGAGGTATGTAGCGGTGCTTTCAATTGAATCATCCCCAACCGCGAATGTTTCAAATATGAATGTAAGGAAACAAAAACATTAACTGAACATAAGGGATCGTTATAGACAAGTGCCTCGACAATGATATACCCGGTGCTTAGTGAGGAAATCACGAGAAATTCGACTAAAAAGTGCCCTAAGGAATGCATCACGCAAATTAAATAAAATTAAAAAAAATTAAATATGGTCGAGTTTCTCGTCAATGAGATACATTGCCCTCGCAAATATTTTTGAGCTTCTAAAATTAGTTATAGAATTCTCTGTCAGAAAGGTAATGAGAAAAACGCTACTGTTGACTGTCAACATAAGTCCGTATAGCTAGAAAGTTAAAATTAGGAAATTGTTTACCTTATTCTTTATTTTTAGGTTGTATTTTTGAATAAAATAATATTTATAGAAGTTCCAGTAAGAGTTGTAAATCTCTGCAGAAAGTAGGAGGAAAACAAGTTCGATTCATTTAGGTCTATTCATTCGCCTGTATTCTCCGAGATTCGCATTGTTTTTATAGATTGTTGATCAAAATGTATGCTAATGTAAACTTTATGACATACTGCTCTGAAACAAAGTTCGACAAATTGGCACAAATATGATATTTCTTGTGCTCTAATACTGGGTATCAATAACCTAAAAAAAGGCCTGTATTTGCAAGTGCAAGATTCAAATCTATTTGGTTCATACAAACCAAGAAAATCCTCTGACGTAAACTATAAATTTACTCTAACCTTAACTATGATATTGTATTAAAGTACAAAAAGCGGCACCCCTAGTCAAATAATATAGACGGTTCCAAATCGTACTCACTATATTTAATAAAAGACCGAAAAGGTTAACGAGATAACTTTACAAATTCAAAGACTTTTCTTTCGCATGTCATACTTTTTTTCGAAATTAGAATACCCGCAAGGGTATAAAGTCGATCTATGGGTTGTAGAGATGTTCATACATTTCATACATACATACATACATTCATACATACTTTCATACATACATTTTTACAAATAAACAGAAAGGGGTATGTGTGAATACAAAATATAAAAGCACGAAAGATATTCGTATTCATATGTACCCATGAATATGTATAGGTATGTATATATGAATATAGACCATATGGAGAACGCAAGTAGGTGTGTGCGAAGGCAGAAACGATGAGGACTTTGTTTTGTGAATGAAAATGAAAAAGCTCATTGTACATTCGGCTAACCCGCGCCTTCTGCATGTCAGTACTATTTTAGATTTCGACCGAGCACGTTCGGGCCTCGAGCCAATTTGTATATTGGTGGCTTTAAACCGCTTCTAAATTCACCAAAATTATTGGCGCAGTGCTGCTGAAGATCATGTACATTTACCCAAGCTCCCCGGAATCAACATCTTCCTTGCAGTCTGAAGAAAGTGCAGCCATCAAGATACAAGCAGGATTCCGCGGCTATCGCGTTCGAAAACAGGCTCAGCAGTCTACAAAACCCGTTAATTGGAACAGGTTCGGAAAACGCTTTTCAAATTCGAATAGCAAGAGCAGCCAAAACCAGCGCCAGCGCTCCAATAACAACGCCCATATAGTAAACCAAATGAGTTCCAACCGTTATGAAAATGTCGATCATCATGTTGCGATTTCAGCGAAAGAAGAAATCGCTTCGAAATCAGTTGAAGATCGTTGTGCTACTAAAATTCAAGCCGGAGTTCGAGGATTTCTCGTAAGAAAGAAACAAAAAATGGCCACAGATGCAGCGGTGAAAATTCAGGCTGGTTTTCGCGGTTTTAGGACTCGCAAGGAATTAAAGCAGACATAAAGCATAGACATAATTTAATGGATTGCATGTACAGTAGTATGTACGTACTACTAAAAATTATGTAGTTTCGAGTTGTATTATGAAAATTTGTATAAGTTATAGTTTATGCATTGTAAATAGTTATATCTTAACTTATACTAAGCATCCAGAAAAATAAATCGCTATTAGTCAACTAGTCTTGAAAGCTATACATTTTCTTGTTTATTTGTTTTACTTATTTTAGTTTGTCATACTATATACAAATATATTATAAAAGTATACAAATGTATGTAGGTAGGATATCTGTTGTATATTCCTAAATATATGTATATACGCGATGTGCACAGTCACAATCCTACACGTACAGCAAAATTTGTTGGAAATTTATGAAGTTATTAAAAAGAAAGGAATGCTAGTTTGGGGGTCCAAAGATTTCATGCTCTTTTTTATATGAGATATACATATGTTCTGGTCATTAGATTTTATAAAATGCGGTTTAGCTATTATAAAATAAAGGAAACCACATTAAATTATATTAAGAAAAAACTTGTTGTTTGTAAACATTTTTCGACTCATTGGTACTGATTTAAATTTTTTTTTGTCCAGATTATATGAAATTGCAATTTCAATCAATTGAAGAAAAAACATTTATAATATTACGAAGATGCATATCGGCATTTCTCGCAAACGTCCACCGAGGCCAAAAAATTAAAAATCAATAAAAATGGATTTCAATATAGTTTTCTAGGGATGTTATTTTTTAAACATATTTAAACTCCGCCAAATTTATTAATTGACATATAATTTTATAAACTTTGATCTGAAAATATATAGAAAATATATTCAATGCATAGCATTGTTAAATTAATTGCGACTTTTGTCTGAGTCGCGTGCAAATGCCTTGCCTTTTTATACCCGGTACTCGAAGAGTATAGGGGTATATTAGATTTGTGGGGATAACGGTTGTGTGTAACACCCAGAAGGAGGCGTTTCCGACCCCATAAAGTATATACATATATTCTTGATGATCAGCATCAATAGCCGAGTCGATATAGCCATGTCTGTCCGTCCGTCTGTCCGTCCGTCTGTCCGTCCGTCCGTCCGTCTGTCCGTCCGTCTGTCCGTCCGTCCGTCTTCATTTGCGCCTATATCTCAGAGACTATTAAAGCTAGAGCAACCAAGTTTTGTATCCAGTCTCCTGTGTGATCACACTACTCCAAATGTATTTCAAAATTTCGCCCCGCCGCCTTCCGCCCCCCCCAAAGGACGAAAGTCTGTGGCATACACAATTTTGAAGATACAAGAATACTAAAAACGCACTATCATAGAGAATGACCATTTCTATCAGAGTGTTGAATCTGGATCAGATCGGATCATTATTATAGCTACAATGAAGAAAACCATTTCAAAAGTCATCGTTCCCTCTCGCTCTCTCTCACACGCGACCCCATCTGCTTTGCCCGTTCGTATTTTTTGACGCCTAGTTCTTAGAGACTATAAGAACTAGAGAAACCAAACTTTCTATCCAAGCTCCTGTGATATCAAACCAGCACGAGTTTGTTTCAAAATTTCGCCCCGCCCCTTTCCGCCCCCACAAAGAACGAAAATCTGTGGAATCCACAATTTCTAAGATAAGAGAAAACCAAAAACGCAGAATCATGGAAAATTACCATATCTAACAGATTGACGAATCTGGACCAGGTCGGATCAATAGTATGGACAGAAGAAACAAATTAAATTTCAGTGGCTACGCAACGCCTGCCAAGCGCTGACTCATTCCCTCTCTCTCTGTCGCAAAAACTTGTACGTCTCAAATATGTAGTTATACATGTCATGTAGAACATATAATAAATTGCATAAATTGTAAGCTCATATATGTATGTATGTACATACATATGTATGTACATATATACTGACTGAGTACCGGGTATAAGGTAGAGCCGCGGCCTTTGCCGCGCCTCACAGCGTTCCCCTTCGTTGTAATTGAAAACGAACAACTGCCCAAAATCAACCTTATTACCAACTATTGTGCTAATCAAGAGCTATAAGTTTCACCTTTTGTCAAAATGAAATAAAGTTTTATTTTTTTAATTATTTTAAAGGTGTTGAACTGCCGAGCTTTTTCGGCAGCGTAGCTTGTGAATTATTAAACACGGGAGTTTAGTTTGATATAGTTTATTGTCAATAGCGAAAGTCGTGTTGATAGGATAGCGAAAGCGAGATTAGCGATGTAGAGTTAGCCCGTTCAAGAGTCCAAAACTGCAAGAGGAGGCGGGCCGAATTGCCCGTTCCCTAATGCAGCGCGACGATTCAAGAGTCCAGACGCTGCAAAGGCAGGCGGGCCGAATTGCCCGTGCCCTAATGCGAGCGCGACGATATCCAGACTGATTTGAGGGCAGGCGGGCCGAATTTCCCGTGCCATACTACAAGCGAGAGTGCAACAGATCCAGAGGAGAGAGCAATAGCGAAGACGAAAGATCAATAGAGTGATAGAAAAGTCGAAAGAAAGAAGGAAAGAAGACGAAAGAACGGCTGGGTAGGCTGATGCCGTGCGGGAGCTTATATGTATATATGTGTGTACAATGTGCAGTGCAGTGGGCAGTACAAACAACAAACAATAAAAATGGGAATTTAATTTACTGCTGCACCACTGGCTATAATGTTTCCATCGAGTCTCCCAATATTGGGCTGCGGAACCCGACAAAAGGAATTATGTTTTTTTTTCAAGGTGTATACTTTTTATACCCGGTAACGCCCAGAAGGAAGCGTTTCCAATCCCATAAATTACATATATTCTTGATCAGCATCAATAGCCGAGTCGATTGCCTCGGCCTGTCTATTTGTCCGTCCGCCCGTCGGTCTGTCCGTCTTCATTAGCGCCTAGATCTCAAAGACTATAAAAGCTAGAGCAACCAAATTTTGTATCCAGTCTCCTGTATTATCATACTACTATGCCCCTTTCCGAGAAAACTAAAAACGCAGAGTCATAGAGAATTACCATTTTTATCAAAGTGTTGACATTTCGATCAGATCGGATTATTAATATAGCCACAATGAAGACAACCATTTTGAAAACCATCGTTCCACTCGCTCTCTCTCACACGAGACCCTGTCCGCTTTGCCCATTCGTCTTTTTTGTAACATGGCATCCATACATCTAGTCGTATATCTAGATGTATGGAACATGGCAGTTTTGAAAAGATGACAAATAATGCACTTTGTAGCTTCAACTTACCGTCTGGAAATTATTTAGCTTTTAAATTAAAATTTTTTTTTTTAATATTTCTTCTTGAAATTTTGACTTTAAACATGACTTTTTCAAGTAAAAAAAATACTTCTTATGTTAAATTTGGTTATATATGGGCAGATAAATTAGGCATCGTTTAAAGTATCGTTTGTAAGAATTGTTTGTAAGTTACAGATGTTTGGCCAAACCTTCATATGCCAAATTTTGCCGATAAGTTCCGTTCGGTACCATCCCAAAGGCCATTTTACCGTTAAAAACTGTTAGAAACACAGATTTTTGATATTTTTTGTAAGAAAAAAACGGTTAAATGTCGGTTGTGAACATTGCATACAAGCTGTAGCTGTAGCTGTGGCAAGCGTGCTCGATTGCTCATCGACAAAAGGGATTGGGATTCATTTTAATTAATTGAAAATAACGAGCAATGCGTGGGTCCTCGATGATAAAATGGACGAGTAGAATTTTCCAGGTATTTCACTGGACACGGATTAAAAATCCACTTCATCTAAACTGGGGTGTGACACAACAAAATTAATTAAAATTTCTTTTTTGCTCCATCTATGAGCGTGTGGACCCTAGCTTGTCGAAAACGGCTCTATTGTTTAGCCTCATAAAGGAAATCCAAGATGTAGGTAATTGGGTGCTGTTTTACCGGAAACGAGTAAAAAAAGCTGAAATTTCAAATGAAAAAAGCTTTTTTAAAACATTTTTTTATTAACATTTATGATATTGTCAATTTCAACATAATATTTTTTTTCTTTGTCATATGATTTCATTGTTTCAACTAACTTCAAAAAGCTATTGCCGAATGCTGAGTCACAAATATTCTCAATGTCATCTCCTGCTCCAATGTGTTTGTGGACAGCAACAAAATGTACTTCATTTTTCTGCTGGACCTGCATTTGCAATAACTGCAGAACACTCGTGTGTTGTCGGTTTCGTCCTTTCGCAGAATGGTTTGGTATTTTTCGCTGTTTAGTAATATAGCTCGGCATTTTTGTTGATACTCTTTTGGCATTGTAAACTGTAAAATCGTATGTATATCGAAATTGGCGTTGGAAAAACGTACTACAAAATATACACAACCAGAATTCCCGCTGCCCGCTGTTTTCGTTATTTTCCTGCTACTGTATGGCAGCACTCAGTAAATAAATTTGTGGGTGAAATTTGTGAACTTGCAGTTCTTGGAGCTTGGATAGAAAGCTTGGTTGCTCTAGATTTTATAGTTTTGGTGATCTAGGCACTCATCTGAGAGAGAGCGATAGGGAACGTTGCCGTACGAAATTATTTTCTTTATTGTGGCTTTATAAATGATCTTCGGCAATCTCGTATCTTCAAAATTGTGCATGCCACAGACGGACAGACATGGCTATATCGACTCGACTATTAATCTAGATCAAGAATATATGTATACACTTTATGGGTTCGGTAACGCTTCATTCTGGATGTTACACACATTCACTACCAAAAATCTAATATACTCCTTTTCTCTTCGAGTACCGAGTGTAATCATATACATATGTAAGTACATTAGTTGCGCCGAGTTTAAATATATTAACACATGTGCTATGCATTAGGTCTCAAAAGCAAGGATCAGCGAGCGAATAAGTAAAGAATATGCTACTTTCCTTAGCGTTGGTCTTAGTTTTCATCACCGATGGATTGTCGGTCAACATCAGCCAGCACTCTCGCTGTTCTATCTACGCGACTCCCATCACTGCTAATATCGTCCCTAACATAATTGATCACCTGCCAAACCTTGGTATGGACATTTTTCATTTGAATATTCCTGGAAACATAACAAAGCGGATGCGGGATTTCACTTACCACAGGGCACCGAGAAAACTCGCTTGTTGCTGTGAACCGTTCAGGGGTTCTTTGTTGATGGTTTCACGCGCTCCTGTCTTATCCGATAGACAATTGATTAAGGTTCTTTGAAAGGTTCTCCTGGTCTAAACTCCCCGAATTCGACCCCTCGATTAATTGGCTTTAATCTTCAAAATGAAATCGTTCTTACCCAAAAGCATCTTCCGGCCAGGGTTAAAGAGCCACCTTCATATATTTTTCTACACCCATTTCTCTATAAAATCTCTGGACCTTAAATATATCGGTGTCATCCAATTGCCCAGCAAGCATACAGTCATGCGTGCCGTCAATCTGGACTCCTGGTATCGAGTGCGGGCAATGATGGCTTGTTGGTGGAGAGGAGCTCTGTTGAAGATGGCCAACTACATCTTCTATCGCGCTATGGCCCACTCAGCGAGAAATCGCGGCCGTTAATAACACGAAAACTCCCTTCTCAATTTTAGAGAGCACAGCCGATCTCGACGACAAAGTACATTGTTTGAATAGCGGCTATCCGATACATTTGCTGAACCGCTCGTAATCAATTCAATCCAACCCAATCATCAGGATTGGAACAATGTCTGACCCTCAAAAAAGCTTTATAGTCTACTGAAAGTCAGGCTTTCAATGGTAGTAGTATGTCGAGTTTCCCAGCCCGATGTCTAGACGTCCAATCCGTAAATTATAGAGCATCATAACTAAATCTACTACTAACGACCGTACAACGCAGTTACAACCAACATACATATGTATGTACATAAGAGTACATTCGCCTTCGTCTTCCAATAAATGGCATAAACAGTGGCTCAAAGCCAAAACAATGCAGTGTCAAATAAACTGATTAACTGTGGTACAGATTTTAAACTAGAGGAAAAACAAAAAATGTTTAAACGCCAAACCGGAAATCAAGTCGGATTTCTAGTTTCTAGATGCTTTGGTGCATTTAAACATTTTGTCTTTCCTCTAGTTTAAAATCTGTACCACAGGTAAACAGTTTATTTGAAACTGCATTGTTTTGGCTTTGAGCCACTGTATGTACATACAGTACATACAGTATGTACATATGTATGTATGTATGTACATATGTATTACATAGAAATTGCTAGACTTTTCCTTTCATTTTAACAGCAACTAAAAATGATTGGTAGCTAAACAACAAGGTATAAAAGACTTTCCAAATAATACAAAAATATATAAAATAAATATTTATGTTAGGGTTAATCATTTATTTTAATATAGTTAGCATAAAATAGGTCGAGCTATTTAGATGTTGTTTTCTTATATTCTGCGCTTTTTATACGTTTTTTTTTGTGTTTAGGAATAACTCTTAAAATATTGCAATCAATTTGTACTGGCATTGAGTTCTGCCTTAATGTCAACCATTTCAGTTCCATGTTAGTTTTCAATTTAAGTCCTTCACCTGCTAAGTATATGAAACAAAAATTAAATATAGAAACAGGAATAGTAATTTAAATGTTAAGAGAATTGAAGACAAGATTTTTTGTTTTTAGGCCTTAAGTAAATAAATACGTTGTATATAAAGTATGCAACAAAAAAATACGTATTTTAGTATTTTACATCTGGTTGTGTAGAACTTTGCCATTCTTAAAAGTTATTAAATGCAAACATTTTTTGTAGCTACAGATTACCATCTGGAACTTATTAAGTGTTCAAATTCAAATTTGATCATTTTTTGCGGTATATTTTCCCGATAGTTTGAGGTTTTATTTCATTCATTTAATTCATTTAAGCTGACGCATGTATAACTCTTCGGGTATACAAAATACCAAATTTTAAAAATTAGAAAAAAAAACTTAGAACTTCTGAGAAGGATGTAGAGCACGATTTCATTGTAGCTGATATCATTATTTTATTTGATTTTATGACCCGCTATGATTTTATACTGGAAAAGAAAATGACAAAATTCTGGTCTGTTGAGCTGCTTAGTATTTTCAAGAAGAAAAGTAACAGAAGAGTCTTCTTCCACGTACAAGATCAGGATAACGAGCGACTGTTTAACGACGCATGAAAAGTCCAAAATAAGGAGAAGCTAATACAAACGCTATCACCCAAGTTAAGCATACAGAGATTCGGTTAGAGCTAGAGGCCGATTAAGTCGGTTTATTTTTGTTATCAAGCCGGATACTTAGTCTTGGTACAGAGTCATTGAGAACAACATGTAAATTCTCGGAAAACAAAGTCTCTCTGCATAGTAGAAGATGCTCTTTTTTTTTTATTCATATTCTCAACGCGGAAAATCCGAATTGTTGTTGTATGTATGTACATATGTATGTACATATGTATGTACATAGGCCTTTAACATATTTTCCGCTTACCCGTTTCTTTGTTTCGTTCTGACTTTGAGTGTTTTTGTGTATGTCCACCATTGGTAAGAGGAATGTTATCGTCATCAGGCGTTGAATCATTTCGAAGCGCGTCCCCGCGCTGCAATTTTTGACGCCTGGCAGCTAAATTTTTTTCTAAGCTGATACCTTCTATTTTGTCATTGTGTCCTTTAAGTTTTCTTGTGTGTATACGATATGCGGCTTGTATTTTTTTCGCCGCTTCTTCCTCAATGAGTCGTTCAAACGATTCGCTGATTGCAGCGTTTCCAAAGGATACCTTTGTCTCTTGCGTTGAGGACTTAGTGCCGGCACTAGCACGACGCATTCGTCGCCTAGTAAGAAACCCACGAGCTCCCGCTTGTATTTTCGTGGCAGCCGATACAATCGTAGACTCAGTTTCAGTAGAAGTACCCAAGTTATCTGCCATAGCCGTGTCTATTTCAAAGTTCTCTTGGTTAATATTTTTTGGGTCAATGCCATCTGAATCCGTTTCAGATAGCGAAAAGGCCAAAATTTTCTTGCGAATGTTTTCCGAAATTTCGTCGTCTAAAAATAAACTGTTAGTGCTGTTGATGCTAGAAGCAGTCATTAGATCTTTGCTACCGATTTCTGTATCATTTATTGTATCCTCACGGGTGACAGATCTAAAAATAATTCGGGGATCATCGCCAGCGATTGTGTAATGACGTATCAGTAGTGCCCTTGTAATTTCTTCTTCGCTGTTGTTATCTTTAATTTGGAATTTTTCCAACTTAACATCACCAAAAACCACGGAGTCACTTTGGGCAGAGCTTTCTCTCGTTTCATTACGTTGCTGTTGATTGTATATAATAATCTCACCTTCTTCAAGGTCAATGCTGGCTTTATCTTGCAAAGTCCGTATTACTGGTTCATCATAAGAGTTCAAAAAAACTTGATCATTTGAAATTTGTTCAACAAGTTCGTCGGATCTGGATGATTTCGGTGTAACTTTGTCTTGTTTAATCCCAGATAATGTCTCTAAGCCAATGGTTTCATATGTAAGAAAATCTGATATGTCCTTATTATTGCAGTCATCTGATGATATTTGATTTTTTGACTTGCATTTATTACTATTTACAACTGAGGAATTTTTTTTAATACAAAGTTCTTCATCTGTTTCTTTTTGCTTGTCTTGCATGTCTTTTAGAGGGAAGTTATTTAGTTGCTCTAGAGATGATACGACTTCTACAAAAGAATATATTAAAATAAAAGAACACTCTTTTTGTCATATACTTCACAGAACGAACACTACATACTCTTACAATGATTTGTAGCGACAGTATCTGATAATAACAATATTCCTGGATCTCCAGCTGACCCAACCATAGGACTAGATTCTTTAAGTGTTAAACCTGATAAACAATTAGAGACTTTAACATCATTATCAAATTTCATCAATCTAAGAATTTCTGATAACAGAAATGAAAATTTACTTAAAGGAGCTATGTGTTTTATGTACCGCAATTTTCTATGCTTGCGTGCTTTTGTTAAGTGCAATTAAAATTTAATTAGTGTTGTGTACGGTAGCGAGCAAAAGTGAGTGCATGTTCACGAAACTGACTTTCGTCGCCAATAAAAAATAAACCATAAAAGATATTTAAACAAATTAAATTAGTATATCTTGTTTATTTGATTCCACTAGTCGACACGACTTTTCCGCTGTCTCCAAAAATGACTTTTTCTGATAGATTTGGATGTTTAAAAATTTTGAAGAATGTTTTTTTTTTTTTTCATGGAGTAGTTTTTTTTTAAAGAATTTTTTAAAAATCTGGTATTTTTTGTCATAGGTAGTGCATATATTTTTTACATAACTCTCGTTTCATACAACTGGTTGTATTGAACTTTGCAGTTAAAAAATGCTGATAAATGCAGCTATAAATCCGACTCAGACACTTTGTAGCAAAAACTTAACGTCTGGCAGATATTAAGCTTCCAAATTGAAATTTCATCATTTTTTTCGGTATTTCTTATCCGAAGTTTTGATTCTGAAACTTCTGGAAAAATCGAAAAAAAAATAAATGAATGCCTTGATTTTTGGTTTTACATAGACACATTAATTACGCGTCGTTTAAGGTATCGCTTATAAAAATATAAAATCAAACGGCTAAGCTATAACCGTTTGACCAAAACGACCCAAATCTCATTTTATCGGAAAAAATACCGAAAAATACTTGAATTTATTTAAGTGTTATGATACTTAAATATTTTTATTGTTATTGCTTGTTACTATTTTTAAAATGGTTTTTCTGTCTTCTTTTGTCATTTAAGTCAGATTCTTTTATGAGAGTCCACACATAGTCGCCCAACATATTCTAATTCCAAACACCTAGATACCGTCGTTCCAAAGCTTTTAATTGTTGGTGAAATCTCTCTCCGTGTTCATCACTAACATCCCCAAGGTTTGGCGGAAAAAGTCTAAGTGGGAGTGCAGGAAATGGTTTTTGAGTGAAATGTTGGCTCCAATTTGTTCATAATTCTTAAGTAGGTCTTGAACGATATGAACGTAATCATCTTTCTGTTACCAAGAAAATTTGTTGTAACCAGTCGGAACGAGTTCCAGGCTGCTTTTTCATTCGTAGATAAAATATTTTCAAATCCACCATCTTTTAGTAGTTTTCGAATTTGGGGGCCAGCACATGAAGTTGACCGGCTTGAGTTGTCCATTTCAATTAGAAACAAGTGGTATTTTTCGAAAACACACGATCGTATTCTGCTGGAAGTCAGAACTACACTGAGGCAGGGATACTATAGGTACAGAGTTTTTTATGAATAGCTTGAAGAAGAAAGGTCAAATATCTGCGGGACCAGCACCTGTGAAGGAAAAAGGTCAACATTTGACCCTAACAGGTATTTATGTATATTTATCCTCACCAAGGCTTAGGTATAAGGAATAAGGAATAAAACTGTCCACAACATTTACACCCCAAATAAATATGACCAGGTAGGATATATATCCGATATATATAAATACCTAAGACTCGGTAAAACCAAAATTACAGGTCCTTTTTGTTTTTTGCAATCCCATTTTGGAAGTTGGACCAAAAACGTACCGGACGGTATTTTTTCAGATAAAATGAGATTTGGGTCGTTTTGGTCAAACGGCTATAACTTAGCCGTTTGATTTTATATTTTTATAAGCGATACCTTAAACGACGCGTAATTAATGTGTCTATCTAAAACCAAAAATCAAGGCATTCATTTATTTTTTTTTTTCGATTTTTCCAGAAGTTTCAAAGTCAAAACTTCGGATAAAAAATACCGAAAAAAATGATGAAATTTCAATTTGGAAGCTTAATATCTGCCAGACGTTAAGTTTCTGCTACAAAGTGTCTGAGTCGGATTTATAGCTGCATTTATCAGCATTTTTTAACTGTAAAGTTCAATACAACCAGTTGTATGAAACGAGAGTTATGTGAAAAATAGAAGCACTACCTATGACAAAAAATACCAGATTTTTTAAAAATTCTTAAAAAAAAAAGTACTCCATGAAAAAAAAACCATAATTCTTAAAAAAATTTTAAATCTCCCAATCTATTAGAAAAAGTCATGTTTGGAGACAGCGGAAAAAAAAAGTTGAAATTTGTCGAGTAGTGTTCTTAACGAGAAGGATTAACAACAAATATTATATAAGATAAATTCAAAAAGTTTGGGAGGAAAAACAAAAATAACCCGCATAAAGTCACTTTTGCACGTTTTAAGAAAGTTAAATAATTAAATAAATGTTAATATTTTGTCCGCAGACCCTTGTTAGCTGTAACTTGATTTACGCGGTTTGGCATGCTCTCTACCAAATGTTAAATAGTAGCTTTTGAGATTCGATTCCTTTCCGCTTTTACGCGCTCCCAAAGGTTGTCCTTATTTGTTGGGGCTGCGTCTGAAAATGCTGTTTTCCAATCCATTCCTTGACAATTTTCAATGTGTACTTCGGATCATCATCTTGTTAAAAAACAATTTCTTGTATGGGATAATCACATTTCTCCAAAAAATTGGGAAGAGCAGTATTGTTTTCCATCAGACTGAAATCGGTTCAATTTAGATTCATCAGACCACACAACGCGTTTCCAATCATCAGTTGTCCAATTTTTGTGGTCCCGTGCAAATTTCAAAAGCGCTTTAACGTTCTTATCGGACAATGCAGGCATGCTTTTTTTAACAGTTGTCACATATTCTATGTCATGCAGCGCTCTTCTAGCTGTCCATTGGCTAACATTTTTTAAGCTCCTTTCGGTGCTAGCAGATTGGTTTTTCTTATTTCGGACATCATGAGTCGAGCATCTGAGCCCGTTAATAATTTTTTGCGACCTTTGACTCTAGCCGTTTCAGAGTAACATTTCGTCTTTTTTGAGCTGCGATCACCGTCGACTGGCCAATACCAAGCCTCTCGACAATAAAGCGTGAAGAACAGTCATTTTCGGTCAGGCACGCAACCATATTTTCGATATCTGTAGATATTTTACTCATGTCTATGCAAAAAATCAGCGAATTCTTTTTCTTTTGATAGCAATTGACAAATTTAACTATGGCTCGCACGAAATATATTTTAAACTGCACTAAGAACAATAAGAATAGCATAAGAAGAAACATCAACATGAATCTGCCTGATTTTGTTGATAAGAGAAGTGCGAGAGCGAATATATGCAGGTGGAAGTCTTGAAAAGTGAGTATATGCGGGTTATTTCTGTTTTTCCCCTCAAACTTTTTGAATTCATCTTATATATATTTTTTTGTTCATCCTACTTGTAAGGAATTAAATAAAAAAGATATACTAATTTAATTTTTTTAAATATCTTGTGCGATTTATTTTGTATGGGCGATGAAAGTCAGTTTTGTGAACATGCACTCACTTTCGCTCGCCACTGTATGTGTGTCCAGCTCCGGCCCTCTCGGAAATTGCAGCTTTCTACCATTTTCATAAACGTACCAACATCTGGAGGATACTGTTGGCCAGTACATGGCAGCATTGCGAACACTTTCAGTGCCGTTTATCTTTGCCACAGCACGGGACCATTGTTGCGAGATCTTTTCGTCTTGCACTGCAGTGCAACAAACTGCAACCTACGACAATTGAAGGTCGGTCATTTTTCGCAAAAATCGATCGAACAAAGATGCATTTAAAGTGACCAGGCTTAATTGGGAATATATTTCAGAGTTACATCATAAAAATCCTACACAATATTCCAATATTTATGCCGTACTTCGACGACAAAGTAAAACTGGGAAAATCGGTGGAGCAGTTATCTGGCAGGTCAAATGAAGTATTTTCACGAAAAGATAAAGCGTTTGAGTCATCAGTTGAATTCCTGTGTTTCAAGATTGAAACCAAAAACCAAAGGTTAAGGCGGTTCTCAACGATCCAGCTCCGAAAGACAAGAAACCACTGCAGGCATTCTTAGGTCTTATTAACTTCTACCACTCGTTTCTTTTACATGTGTACATAAAGCAATAGTGGCTAAACTGTTACATCGTCTGGTTGACAAAAATACACCCTGGCAATGGAGAAGGCGAAACGAAGAACTGTTTAGCGCACTAAAGAAACTCATCGCGTCCGACGACGCGCTCATTTATTATGACGGGAACCTTTGGCTAGTATTAACCTTACGGAATCGGGGCGTTCAGCCATCAACGGGTTTGAGAAGCCCGTTGCATTCTGTTTTAGAACTTTGTCCAAAACGTCCAAGAATTTATAACTACCTCTATGGAAGGCAATTTAAGTTGGTTACAGATCATCGCTTACTACTATGGATCTTCAAATTGACTGGGCATCTTAATGATTGCCTGGGCAGCTGCGCCAACGGTAAAATATCCTCATTTATCTAAAGTCCAGCAACAGAGTTGAATACTTCGATAATCTATATCCATATTACTCCGGAAAAACTGAACTATCAGCAAAGAAGGGAAACCGCGCAG
This sequence comes from Drosophila affinis, assembly GCA_037356375.1. Lineage (NCBI taxonomy): Eukaryota > Metazoa > Arthropoda > Insecta > Diptera > Drosophilidae > Drosophila > Drosophila affinis. The sequence goes on from JAZHFB010000003.1 coordinate 25,252,376, forward strand.
GTATGTATACCTGCTCCTGTTAGACATACTATATTGAAGACGCCTAGTGCTTCATGCCCTTCATCAGGGGATCGTAAAAATTGAGTCCATGATGATATTAAATTGGTTGTACAGCGTTGCTCTTCGTATCAGCAAAATCGAAATGCGCCTCATCACACAGCTCCTCACCACTGGAATTCTGCCAAAGACAATGGGCCCGACTTCACAGCTACTTTGCTGGCTCCTTCTAAGGTCACACCTTCTTTCTCGTAGTTGACTCATACTCTAAGTGTCCAAAGGTATCCATTGTTAATTCAACAGCAGCTGCTGACGCCATTAAGCTCCTGTGACAACATATAGACGGACTGCCAGACGAAATTGTATCGGACAATGGAATCGCATTTACGTCCTTCCTCCGAAGAATTCAAGGTTTTCATCGATATTCTAATTCTAATTCGATCAGCTGAGCGTATTGTGCAGAAAACAAACGAGAGGGAACGTTGTGAGCCGCGGCTCTATTTTATACCCGGTACTCAGTCAGAATATATGTGATCTTATGATTTTTGTAATTTATTATATGTTTGCAAAAGGAACGAATTTAATTGTAGGCAAATTATTTCAAAAAATGAAGTCAAACCGTTTTTGGAATTCTTATACATGTTTCCATTTTTGTTAACATATGCTTTTTACATCTGTTTCTACATTTCTTATGTACATGAATAACTACATATTTTAGACGTACAAGTGTTTGTGAGAGAGAGAGGGAATGAGTAAGCGCTTGGTAGGCATTGCCTAGCGACTGAAATTTACTTTGTTCCTTCTGGCTATAATAGTAGTTCGACCTGATTTTGCAACCTGGTAGATACGGCTATTTTCCATGATTATGCGTTTTTGATTTTCTTTTATCTTAAAAATTGTGGATTCCACCGATTTTTGTTCTTTATGGGGGCGGTAGGGGGCGTGTCAAAATTTTGAATTACACTTGTATTGAAGTGACATCACAGGAGCTTGGATAGAAAGTTTTGTTGCTCTAGCTCTTATAGTCTCTGAGATCTAGGCGGGGTCGCGTGTGAGGGAGAGAGCGAGCGGGAACGATATTTTTCGAAATGGTTTTCTTCATTGAGGCTATATTAATAATCCGATCTGATTCAGATTCAACAATCTCATAGAAATGGTCATCCTCTATGACTCTGCGTATTTCGTTTTCTCGTATATTCAATATTATGTAGGCGACTTTTGTCCTTTGTGGGAGCGGAAGGGGGCGGGGCGAAATTTGTAAATACACCTGGAGTAGTGTGATAACACAGAAGACGATACAAAATTTGGTTGCTTTAGCTTTAATAGTCTCTAGCTCTAGCTATATCGACTCGGCTATTGATGCTGATCATAATATATATACTTAATGGGGTCTGATATGCTTCCTTCTGGGCTTTATACACATCCGTTATCACCAGAAATCTAATATACCCCTATACTCTTTGAGTACCGGGTATGAAAACTATTTGGAGACGTCAATTGCAACACGGACACCAATCTCTCTCTTGCTCGATACTTGTTCAGTCAACAGATGACACCACACTTAACAATAAACCGTTCGCCGGCACATCCGGTGCTTAATCGAGAGCTTATATTCTATTCATATAATCTTCTATCCACATTTTAGGGCCACTCAAGGACAAAGATCAATTTCAGTCTGTTGCAAAGGTAACTTGCCACAGTTAACGAACAATAAACGCTGAGGGAGCAGATGTTCGGAATACCTACGTAATACCTTTAAATGATTATACGTCACAGCTGAATCAGAGAAGGTAAATAAAAAAATAACACGATCGCAACTATTTAAGGTAATCATTATTAAACAAAATTTTCGTCGGTACAAAAAGCAAAAGAAAAAAGCAAATAAGTTTTGACCAGAAAAAATTTTACATAGAACACATATGTATACCGGTTTTTTGTATCAAAAGCTATTTGCAGCTACTTGGCTAAAACGAACTTCGAGAAATGAAAGGGTTCAGAAAAGAAAAAAATGACACTGGAGAATATATTAAAGCAGTTATTGTTATCAATTGACACCGATGTCATCGATGTTTAAAAAAAATGCGTAAAAAAATCGATTAAAAAATGTTTTTTTCGGCCTAGTGACGGCAACCCTGCATTATTCAAAGAGCATTTCGAATCAATAACGGAGTCAAGTATGGGATTTTACTATAGTCTAAACCCATTTAGTAGGTTAGAATGTAGTAGTAGAATGTTTCATATGAATTACCCTTATTCTGTGTAGACCTGACGACTTTGTTTCTACTACTTAAGTCAAATCAAGACGTCCCCCGGAAATATTTTCATCATTAATTAAGTCATAATCTTTTGTACCAACTAAATCTGTCTTACCCAATTCAAGTTCTGTAACTCTGTTATCAGTTATGAGATCATTTTCATTAAGTTCAAGTATAGTTTGTAGCTTGGATACTCCTGGATGTTGTTGGTAATGCGGTTCTGCCGTTGTATCTTCAATCTCTTCATTAAATATCACATTAGAGCGTGAACTATCGTCCAATAGAATTTGATTGTCGATTTGAACGCGTGTATTTGTTTTCAATTGAAGCTTGTTTGATACTTTGTACTTGCGATTTTCATTATCCGATTTATCAAATGAAATAAAATATGAAATTGCTCTCTTAACTTTAGTTACATCGGTTTCTGTGAACATATGGTTAGATGACTTTTTTCCAAGGTCCTTAATGGGAACTTCTTTTGTGTTTTTTTGTTCGCCTGTGTCTGCGTAAGCCAATGATTTATTCACCTCAAAATCTTTATTAATTTCGTACCAGGTTCCTTTGTCGGCGAGAGTTTTGAATGACTTAAGCTGCAGCTCAGCAAATGGTCTAGGTGTAAAACGACTGTTCTGAACGGTGCCATTTTCTTTGTGTTGTAGCTTAGAGATAGGCAACTTATTTGTTTTTTTATTTTTAATCACAATAGTGTCGTTGTTAAAATTGTGGGTGCCAAATAATTGATTAGATAGAAGCAATGAAGAACCTTTCTGCTAATTTAAAAAAAAAAATTAAAACATATTTGAATTTCAACTCTTACCGGTATTTACATCCGGGACATCCATTCCGCTTATAGCAGCACCTTGGTGTAAGAAAATTAAAGTATATAAAAATTATTATACAGTAAAATTAGTTGATAACAGCTAACTTCGGAATTCAGTCATTCCATTTTAAGGCAACAGACTATTAAAGAAAGAGTCGTAAATATTAATCTTATCTATAATTGGGATCATCATTAGGTCTAACAAGTTTTACAAGTGATAGAAAAGGAGTTAGCTTTAGGTGTGTAGGTACTAGAGTACTAGGTTCATCCACTCGCTCTGGTGATTTTATGATGTTTTTATGATGAAAAACACTGTCCGCTTCACAAGTCAGTGCAATTTTTCCATTTTAAAACAGAAATCTGACATTTCTTGTGAAAATTAAAACTGCAGCCCTGCTGAGGATTTTTTTAAGAACCTAAATATATAGCTGGGTTTACCTTCTCCAATCAGTACATAGATAAAGATAGATAAAGATACTGAACTCCTCGAAATATTCAAGATTTCTCTAGGTAAATATTATATATTTCGTTAGTTGCCTTGTTCAAAAAGATAGAGAAACGCAAGTTTTGATTAAGTTTTTTTTAACGAGGAGAAATAAATCTTAACAAAGCGAACTGAGGCAAAAATATTTTATGTGATTTGCTGAATTTGCTTCCTCTTCAGCATACAATAGTTCAAACTGTCAAAATATTACTTTTAAATTAATATTTGAACAAAACTTTCTTAACTCTCAAACTCTTACTGGTTTAGTGTGCTCTCTCTGGTGGAGTGAGCGAAATATTACTGCCGAATGAAATTTGAAATAGAGGGATATATTCAAGGGACCGTTCGGAGAGTGTGCGGAAAGAGATAATATTTTGGTGAGTAGTTTGAATTGTGTATTGTAAATATACATCTATACTATAAATTAGTAGAAAACGAGGGGGAACGTTGTGAGCCGGCTCTACCATATACCCGGTACTCAGTCAGTATATACATACATTAATGAGCTTACGATTTATGAAATGTATTATATGTTCGCAAAAGGGACGAATTAATTTTTGCGCCATAAAGAATATTTAAAATAAAAGTAATGAAGTCAAATGAATTTTTATACATGTTTCCATTTTTGTTTACATAAGCTTTTTACATCTGCTTCTACATTTCATAATGTTCATGTATAACTACATATTCGAGACGTACAAGTGTGTACGAAAGAGAGAAGGAATGAGAAGCGCTTGGCAGGCGTTGCGGAGATTGGTACAAAATTTGGTTGCTCTAGCTTTTACAGTCTCTGAGGTCTAGGCGCATATATATATACTTTATGGGGTCGGAAACGCTTTCTTCTGGGCGTTACACACATCAGTTATCACCACAAATCTAATATACCCCTATACTCTTCGAGTATCGGGTATAAAATGTGTGTGTAATGGGCTATCTTCGCAACGCGTGCGCCAAATTGAATACGGTTTTTCTTTAAATGATAGCAAGAGTATGTGGCATGGTTTTTATACAAAAAATTATTTACTTTTTATACCCGGGACTGGGACTGGTCTGCTGAGCGCGTGAGGTGGCTCAGAGGGGGCCTAGCTGAGGCTACCGGACGGGTCGCAGGTTGCGGATAGCGAAAGGCCTACCCCTAAAAAAGGTAGGTTAGCTGCGAATAATCGGTTCTCTTTAGGGAGACCACCGAAAATAAGCAGTCCCCGACAGCCAGCGGGTGTTCGCGAAGCAGCAACACTGACGATGCGCTTGTGGTGCCGCCTCGTATAAGTAGCTCACACACTCCCCCCTCCCCACACACACTACCTACCCACATCCCACCCCCCCACACTCACCTCACACCGGGCTGGGCTAAGGTGTCATTCGACCCGTGTCGAGAGTCAGCCTGGCTGGGGGCCCGGTCTAAAAACTAGCCCAGTCTCGAACGGAGAGCTCAGGGACTTGGCAGCCCCCTGTTCTAATGATGCCTTACCCGGGCAACGTGGATCTCTGCCCGGGCTGACCGTTCCCTTTCTCTGCATCTCGTGGGATGTAATTATGAACAATAACAAATATAACAAAAACAAAAAAATACAAAAAAATAAATCTGAGTCTGACACTCCCCAAACGTCAACTGGGAGCAATCCCCCGCATGGGAAGGCATCGGCCCAAAGGCCCGGCCCGACCAGCTCAACAGCAGGACAGACCTACAAGGCGGAAAGCGCTGGGGTGAACCCGAGTGGGTCCCATCCCGAATCTGGGGTGGGGGGCGGATCAGCTCCCAACACCGACACCTTGGAGAGGCAGCTAAGCAATATTGCGGCTGCCCGACCTTCTGGTAAGGTGGAGGGTGATGATTTGCCTTCAACCAGCGCACAGGCCAGAAAGCATACTTATGCCGAAAGGAGGAGTGCAGGGCACATACTCCGTCGGCAAAATGCCAACACAGAGGTCAGTCCTTCAGCGGACTGGCTCAAGAAGGTGGAGTGGGCCACATCGGTGCTCCCAAACTTCTCAATGGTCTCTCAACCAAAGAGACAGCGGTCACAAGAAACACCCGGCCCGGTCGCGAAAAGGTCGAGGGTGGTGGCCAATATCTCCTTCGCGCAGATTGCCAAGGAGAGGACGCTAATTGGCGTCCTCGACAAGGGCAGCGCGGAGGGTAAGATCCCAAGGAGCAAATGGAAGTGGGTGGAGGCGGCACTTGCCGACCGCTGCTTCGAGTTGCTCGAGAAGGACCCTGGGCCACCTCCAGTCTGCAAAGACATGGGGTGGTACCAGGGCAGTATTAAAGTTGTTGCCTGCGATGAAGAGCGCTCCCTGAAGCTATACAAAGCAGCGGTGGCGCAGATCGGAGAGGTCTACGCCGGGGCGAAGCTAGTCGCGGTAGACTGGAGCGAGGTGCCCAGTAGACCGAGGGCGAGAATATGGGTGCCGGCTACCTTTAAGGAGCCCGAGCGCATCCTAACGATGTTGCAGAGGTGCAATCCGACACTTCCAACTCTTGACTGGAAGGTGGTCAAGGTTGAGGAGTCGAAGGGGCCGACAAATCAGGCCATCATTATCCTGAACAAGGAATCGCTGGCCCCAATAGAGGCAGCTAAAGGAGAGCTGAACTTTGGCTTCAGTTCGGTCACCATAAAGGTGTACAAGTCGGACGCTGCCACGGCCGAGGCTCGTCCTGCCGACAACCCAGTCGCGCAGGATGTGGCCTCGGAGATCGAGGCACCCGACAACGAGCTGGAGCCGAAGGAAGGCTACTCGTCCGACGCAGAACTGATGCGGGATTTTGAGGCGATGTGTCGAGACGAAGTTTCCGACGACTCAGACGCCGACACTACAGTGGTGGAGATCCATGAAGATGTCTCTCAGACTCCTTCAAATAAATCTCCACCACTGTAAAGCAGCATCCGCTGCACTCATACTCGGCTTGGATGCAAGCGGAGCCGACGTGGTCCTAATCCAGGAGCCTTGGATAGTCGGAACCAAGGTCTGTGGGTTAGCGATGAGGGAGTACAAGCTCATTGTACCCCATACCGAAGGTAAAATTCGTACCTGCATTCTAGCAAGAAAGCACCTTAATATCTTTCTGCTCCACAACTTCAGCAACGGCGACAATACAGCGGTAAGCCTAGAGCTAAAGCGGACACATCTGAGGCTGATGTCGTCCTACATGGCCCATGAGGAAAGCGATCCTCCCAACCACCTCGTCTGCAAGCTCACCAGCGACAGCGAGAGGTTCAACACAAGCCTACTAATAGGCTGCGATGCCAATGCTCACCACACCCAATGGGGGAGCACGGACACAAATATAAGGGGTGAGTCACTTTTCAGCTTTATACTGAACTCGAACTTAACCATATGTAACCGGGGTAACGACCCCACATTTATTATAAAAAACAGACAGGAGGTTATTGACCTCACTCTAGTGTCTCACAATCTGTCAGACAAAGTGGAAAGATGGAGGGTCCTAGAGGACCATTCCTTCTCCGACCACAGGTATATCGAAACGATTTTATCCTTCGAGAGCCCCAAACCCACCGACTACACTAACCCCAGGAAAACCAACTGGGTTAAGTATATCTCGGTTCTGGAGGAAATACTTCCCAACAAGGCACCAATGAGCCCAGACACTCAAGACGATTTAGATCGTATAGTGTACAGGTTCACGGAAGCATGCAATAAGGCTTTCACGGCGGCTCGCCTGCCACACAGGACAAGGGGCAAAAAGAAACCCCCCTGGTGGTCGAAACAAATCGACATCCTACGAAAGAGCTGTAGGACCAGCTTCAACCGGGCTAAAAGTGCAAACGAGGAGGAACATTGGGCAGACTACAAAGTCAGTCTCGCCCAATTCAAAAAAGAAACACGAAGAGCAAAGAGGGCCTCTTGGCAAAAATTCTGCTCAGAAATTGAGGAGACGTCAGAAGCCGCCAGGCTGCGCAAGCTCCTCTCAAAAACCACCCCCTCCGTAGGGTACCTTAAAAGGAACGATGGTACGTGGACCAACTCCAGTGAGGAGTCGCTACACGTACTGCTCGAAACCCACTTCCCTGGGTGCACAACCATCAAGCCGGCGCTAACCCAAAGGGGAGGCCAAACAGCCACGATGGACCATATTTTCACCAAACGGAACATAAGCTGGGCGGTAAACAGCTTTGACCCGTTCAAATCGCCAGGTCCGGACCAGGTCATTCCGGCCCAACTGCAAAAGGCCGGAGACCCGGCCATTAACTGGCTACAATGTATCTTTAGGAAGATACTGGCGGTGGGGACCATACCACAAGAATGGCTCAAGGCGAAAATAGTCTTTATCCCCAAAGCGGGAAAGGCCTCGCACTCGACCCCAAAGGACTTTAGACCAATCAGCCTATCGTCCTTTCTTCTCAAAACTTTCGAGAGACTTGTCGGACTACATCTTAGGACAATTGTTAGTCCTCAAATGCTGTCAGGAGCACAACATGCCTACCGGAAAGGAAGATCCACGGAAACGGCGCTCCACGAAGTAGTCTCAATTGTAGAGAAATCCCTACAACTCAAAGAATACTCTCTTATGGCCTTCCTCGATATCGAAGGAGCCTTTAATAACGTCGTCCCAAGTGCCATTACGGAAGCACTGACTGACCTGGGTGTGGACGGTCACTTGGTGCTGCTCATCGATCAATTGCTCACATGCAGGACGGTGACATCATCGATGGGATCGTCCACACAATCCAGGTATGTCAACAGAGGCACTCCGCAAGGTGGTGTCCTGTCTCCCCTTCTGTGGAACATGGCAGTCAATAAGATTCTATGTGATCTGGAGGGGGGGGCTGCAAAATAGTGGCATACGCGGATGACGTGGCAATCAGTTTCTCGGGGAAATACCCTCAAACACTGTGTGACCTTATGAGCACTAAGCTCGCGAGACTGTCAGAATGGACAAAATCGCGAGGATTGGGAGTAAATCCCACTAAAACGGAACTCGTGCTATTCTCACGTAAGTACAAGATTCCGCCCCTCAACCCTCCCATACTAAATGGATGCAGGCTCTCCTTCAGCGACAGTGCTAGTTACCTAGGGTTGGTAATTGATAAGAAGCTGAACTGGAACCTGAATGTAAATGACAGAGTAAAGAAGGCTACGATAGCCCTATACTCCTGTAAAAAAGCTATTGGCTTGAAGTGGGGCATGAACCCAAACGTAGTCCAATGGATATACCAAGCAATAGTAAGACCAATCTTACTCTATGGAGTTACAGTTTGGTGGCCGGCCTTATCAAAAGGATCGACAGCCAAACAACTTGGCAAGGTTCAGCGAACCGCAGCCCTATGCATTAGTGGAGCATTACGCACCACCCCGAACGATGCACTAAACGCCATCCTAAATCTCCAAAGCCTCGAACTCGAGGGAAAAGAGAGGGCAGAAATTGCCGCGATACGTCTGAGAGACTCCGGACAATGGACTTCACATACCAGGGGTCACTCATCTATACTTGTCAGTAGTACCGTCCCATCGAAGACGGACTACTGCGTTCCAAGGGAACACACTGGTACTCCCTTCAATGTAATCATCCCTAGCAGAGACGAGTGGCTTGAGGGACCACCAGGCCAGGACACGGCCATAAGCATCTTCACAGATGGCTCGAAGCTGGATAACAAAGTTGGAGGAGGGATTTACTCCGAACAACTCGAAATCAGGCACTCCTTCAGGCTCCCAGATCACTGCAGTGTGTTCCAAGCGGAAGTCATTGCGAGCATGGAAGCACTGAAGCTCCTGCAAACAGCCTCAACGGCAACAACAACTGTAAACATATACAGCGACAGCCAAGCTGCGATCAAATCGCTTCATGCGATTTCCTCGAACTCGGCCACAGTGGCAAATTGCCGCAAATCTCTTCACGAGATGGCCCAACAATATGCCATCAGCCTTATTTGGGTCCCGGGTCACCGGGACATCGAGGGCAACTGTAAGGCAGACGAGCTGGCCAGAACAGGTACCACAATACCCCTTCTCCAAGAGAAGGAGGATATTTGCATGCCTATGGCCACCTGTAGGCTTATTATAAAGGAGCTATATAGGCGACGAGCAGACAATGCGTGGCGGTCAGTACCACTATGTCGCATATCCAGGCAAACATGGCCTACCATTGACAGGAAACGCACACTAGAGCTTTGTAAGCTCGGCAGGAAAAGGTGTAGCGTTGTCATCCGCTCCCTCACGGGGCACTGGCTGATAGGCTCCCATGCCAACAGGCTGGGAGCCCCATACAATGATTTCTGCCGTAGCTGTAGAGACGAGGAGGAGGAGGAAACGGTGGAACACCTGTTCTGCTCCTGTCCGGCTCTCAGCAGGAGAAGGCTACAATACCTGGGCATGCCCTATGTCTCAGACATTTCAGAAATGTCCAAAATCTGTCCCAGAAAGATTGCGAACTTCGTAAGAGCGTCAGGATGGGATAACTGCTGATATGTTCGGGTCTCATGAGATGGCTAAGGGGGAACACCTCCCGCGGTATTACAACGGGCCGAAACCGGCCCAAGTGTGACTGGCTCCTGTGGAGCTAGGCAGCCGCCTAAACCTAACCTAACCTATACCCGGGACTCCAAGAATATAGGAGTATATTAGGCAGAATCATAGATGATGACCATTTCTATCAGAGTGTTGAATCTGGATCAGATCGGATTACTAATATAGCCACAATGAAGATAACCATTTCGACAGTCATTGTTCCCTCTCGCTCTCTCTCTCTCTCTCTCTCACACGCCACCCCATCCGCTTTGCCCATTCGTCTTTTTGGACGCCTAGTTCTCAGAGACTATATGAGTTAGAGCAACCAAACTTTCTATCGAAGCTCCTGTGATATCAATTCCAGCACAAGTATAATTCAAAATTTTGCCACGCCCCCTTCCGCCTTCACAAAGAACGAAAATCTGTGGAATCCACAATTGTTAAGGTACGAGAAAACCAAAAACGCCGAATCATGGAAAATGACCGTGTCTAACCGATTGCAGAATCCGGATCAGGTCGGATCAATATTATGGCCAGAAGAAACAAATTAAATTTCAGTGGCTTCGCAACGCCTGCCAAGCGCTGACTCACTCCCTCTCTCTCTCTCGCAAACACTTGTACGTCTCGAATATGTAGTTATTCATGTATATGTAGAAATGTACTCTTCGAGTATCGGGTATAAAATGTGTGTGTAATGGGCTATCTTCGCAACGCGTGCGCCAAATTGAATACGGTTTTTCTTTAAATGATAGCAAGAGTATGTGGCATGGTTTTTATACAAAAAATTATTTACTTTTTCTACCCGGTACTCCAAGAATATAGGAGTATATTAGGCAGAATCATAGATGATGACCATTTCTATCAGAGTGTTGAATCTGGATCAGATCGGATTACTAATATAGCCACAATGAAGATAACCATTTCGACAGTCATTGTTCCCTCTCGCTCTCTCTCTCTCTCACACGCCACCCCATCCGCTTTGCCCATTCGTCTTTTTGGACGCGGAAGGTGGCGTGTCAAAATTTTGAAATACACGTGTACTGAAGTGATATCACAGGAGCTTGGATAGAAAGTTTGGTTGCTCTAGCTCTTATAGTCTCTGAGATCTAGGCGCTCATTTAAACGAATAAGCAAAGCGGATGAGGTCGCGTGTGAGAGAGAGCGAGAGGGAATGATGACTTTCGAAATGGTTTTCTTCATTGTAGCTATAATAATGATCCGATCTGATCCAGATTCAACACTCTGATAGAAATGGTCATTTTCTATGATTGCGCGTTTTTAGTTTTCTCGTATTTTCAAAATTGTGTACGCCACAGACTTTCGTCCTTTGTGGGGGCGGAAAGGGGCGGGGCGAAATTTTTCAACACATTTAGAGTAGTGTGATCACAAAGCAGACTGGATACAAAATTTGGTTACTCTAGCTTTAATAGTCTCTGAGATATAGGCGCAAATGAAGACGGACAGACGGACGGACAGACAGACATGGCTATATCGACTCGGCTATTGATGTTGATCAAGAATATATATACTTTATGGGGTCGGAAACGCTTCCTTCTGTGCGTTACACACAACCGTTATCCCCACAAATCTAATATACCCCTATACTCTTCGAGTACCGGGTATAATAATTAACTATGTTTCATATAACTGTAAAGGTCACTTACTGTTCAAGTTCGAGATTTCTATGACGTGTTGAATTTCATTGCTAGTAAGATCATCTGTAAGATAACACCGTTCAAAATCAGAATCTTTACATTTAATTTATTTTATCTTCGTATTTTAAAGGTTTTTTTTTTTAATTTTGTATGAGCTTGTGAAAAGTATTGGGAATATATACATATATATGTACATATTCATTCCACTCAAGGTGGAATTGTCCATCACAAATTAATAGTCACAACTAATACCATTTGTAGCAGAGAAGGAAAATTACCATTAAGGTCCTTGGAAGGGGGTGAATTAGCAAGAGTTTCATCCTCTTGTTCTCCTGAAAATCTGTGCCCAGAGTCAGAAATATTGGATCCAATCACTACGGGTTTTTCGTCATTATCGGGTAAAACCTCGGGTTCTGTCTTAGCAGCATCATCTTTAGGTGATTTTCCGGATGGATATAATATTTAATATAAAGATTTTCTACTTCAATGACTTAGTTTAAAAAACTTACTGGCATGGTCTTCATCTTCCAAATGTATTTGTGGTCCATTGTTTTGTTCAGAGACAGGATGCGATTCAATTTCAATTTCTACATTTTTGGGTAATGATTTTTCCTCTATTCCAGTTATACTCCTTTCTGTATTTAGATGATTTTTTAACGATATTTCATATAACTGTAAAGGTCACTTACTGTTCAGACTCGAGACTTCTATGACGTTTCGAATTTCTTTGCTAGTAAGATCATCTGTAAGATAACACCGTTAAAAATCAGCATCTTTACATGTAATTGATATGATCTTCGATTTTGAAGGTAATTTTGTATACATTTTTATTTTTATTATTATATATATATATATATATGTCGAGGTGAAAGAGGTATTTTGGTTCCCATCGAGATTTTCAGTGTTCATTGTCTTGATTTTATTACTAGAGGACGCACAAATAGCCGAATTTCTCTGTGTCAACTGCCTGGGCAGACTTCCAAAAACTGAGTGTACAGCAAGAATCGAGAACAAGCTCTTTCAGCCTCTCATTATCCATAACACAATTGTCTGTACCTCTCTCAAATTATCTATCTCTCTCTCTTTATCTACCCAGGCCAGCAGCAGAGTAACACGCTCATGCGCCTCTCTCTCAATTTCGTCCCTCCTTCATTACACATCATCTCCTTCACTAACACCAATACAAATATGAGACAGCCCGTGTCTGAAACGGAGCGTCGAAGTTAGGAGACAAGCAGTGACCGATAACCAACGGTAAAGTGCAAAGAGGACACGAAAGGGACCCAGCGAGCACGCTGACAGAGAATAACCGAAAATACACTGCAAACAATTATAAGACCCGACACGGCCATCCTGACCTTTACACGTCCTCGTGTAATCATTTCAATGCAGCAATAACAACACAGTCTCACCGACTCTTCCTGTTTCCTTCATTTCACATAAAATTTCTTTACTAACAACAATCCACAATTGCCATCTTATAGACCTTTGCCCGATACTCAATTCAGACCTCATGGCTGACAGATAATCATCATTAATTTTTCAAGTCCCACCTGGACTCTTCGTCCCACCTGGACGGAACTCTTTATAGTCACACCTGACTCTTCATCCCAACTGGACGGAACTCTTTACAGTCACACCTGACTCTTCATCCCAACTGGACGGAACTCTTTACAGTCACACCTGACTCTTCATCCCAACTGGACGGAACTCTTTACAGTCACACCTGACTCTTCATCCCAACTGGACGGAACTCTTTACAGTCACACCTGACTCTTCATCCCAACTGGACGGAACTCTTTACAGTCACACCTGACTCTTCATCCCAACTGGACGGAACTCTTTACAGTCACACCTGACTCTTCATCCCAACTGGACGGAACTCTTTACAGTCACCCCTGACTCTTCATCCCAACTGGACGGAACTCTTTACAGTCACACCTGACTCTTCATCCCAACTGGACGGAACTCTTTACAGTCACACCTGACTCTTCATCCCAACTGGACGGAACTCTTTGCAGTCACATCTGACTCTTCATCCCAACTGGACGGAACTCTTTACATAGAACATCATTTCATCGTCTTACCTAGACGGAACTCTTCACATACAACATCATTTCATCGTCTCAACTAGACGGAACTCTTCACATACAACATCATTTCATCGTCTCACCTAGACGGAACTCTTCACATACAACATCATTTCATCGTCTCAACTAGACGGCACTCTCCAAACATAAAATCTTTTCATCGTCTCAACTAGACGGCACTCTCCAAACATAAAATCTTTTCATCGTTATTCGTAACGGACAAATCATCGCCTTTTTCAGACGGCTCACATTCAGTCCCCACTGGACTCTTGGGCAAAGTCAACTCATCTCCATTACGGTCTAGTTCATTGGGAATACGCCCCTCTGGCATTTTACGAATGTCGTCGTGGCAATACTTATAAGTTCGCTTACTACTTAGTGATTTCAAAACATAACGATCTCCTTCAAGTACCTCCAATACGAGAAACGGACCTTTAAACTTGGCATCCAACTTAGTCTGATGCCTTTCTTCACTCTTCAATAAAACATAATCGCCTACTTTATGTCTGTGAACTGCTGCCCTATTCTTATCAAATCGGAACTTGTCATAACTGGCCGACTCCTTCATAGTTTTAGATGCTTGGGTTCTCACACTCTCCACATCAATCTGATCTTCAGTATCATACGGTGTAACCAAACCCATGGGACGAGCCTCTTTGCCGATTAGAAGCTCTAAAGGACTCACTCCAGCTGCACGGCTCACTGTACAATTTAGGGCCAACTGTGTTTCTCCCAGAGCGTCTTGCCAAGATCGTTGACCTGATTCCACCACAGCTAACAAGTTCTTTAGTACGCTCATCACGCGCTCAACTTGACCGTTAGCACGACTCGCACCCGTAGCGATCAAATGAAGCTTAATATTTTGAGACAAACAAAACTCAGAAAACCTTGAGCTAGTGAAACATCTACCTTGATCGGCAATGATTCGATTCGGAACTCCAAACAATGAAATAGATGACTTCATGGCTGCCACACAACTATCAGTATCTAACTTGAGGGTATGGAACAAATAAACAAACTTAGTGAAACCGTCAATCTGCACAATCAGATACTCCTTTAAATCGCTTTTGCCACTCAGCTTTCCAGTGATGTCAATATGTACTGTATGCCAAGGTATATTGACTTTTGGAATCGAATGAAGCTCTGCCTGAACTTTCCCCGAAGAACCCTTTACTGTCTTGCAGGTGATGCAATTGTCAACGAATTTGCGAACATACTTGTTCATTTTGTCAAACCAATAATACTGATAAACTTTATCAAGTGTCTTCTGCCAACCTAAATGCATAATCGATTCATGGACCTGATTGATTACTGACCATCTAAACGCTCGGGGTACCACTGGCAGCCAACGGGTTCTATTATTCCTTTGAATTTTCCGAAACAGTACACCCTTTCTCAACTCGTACGTTCCTGTCAAATCATCCGAAAGCTCGCTTTCATTGAGTTTGGTAACAATGTTCACCAGATCCGCGTCAAGCTGCTGCTCAGCCAACAACCAGTCGCTGGATACCTCCGTCAAACTCACTCTCTTTTCAGGAATTTTGGTTGTTATTAGATCAGGTTTGGTTTGCAAAGGATTCCTTGATAGGAAATCAACGTGAGCCATACGTTTCCCTTCTCGATACTGAATGTCAAAGTTAAAAGACTGCAGATAGGCCCACCAGCGATGCACTCGAGGTGTCAATTCCAATTTAGTGCGAGAAGCCTTTAAGGCATTACAATCAGTATAAACCACAAACTCACGGCCCAACAGATAGTGACGGAAACGCTTTATAGCTTCCACTACAGCTAACGTTTCTAGTTCATCAGAATGATATCTTAATTCAGCGGAGGAGGTTGTCTTATTAAAGTATTCCACCACATGAGGGCTACCATCGATTTTATGTAGCAGTATAGCTCCATAACCACTAGAACCAGCATCGGTATGCAATTCGATTGGATATATTTAGTTGAAGATAACAAGAACTGGCTCACTAGTGAGGATGGTGATAGCATTCTTTCTAATCTCTTCTAGCTTTGCATTCCAAACAAATATTTCCTTCCTTTTACTTGAATTTGGCCTTATATCCCCGGCACTCACTTCATATCCCAAATACTGTACAGCCGTTTTCAGAATGCTACACTTTTTAATATTGAACAAGAATCCGGCCTTACTCACAACATCCAAAACATTTCTCAACCTCTCCAAACCTAGCTCAACTGTAGGTGTATCCACCATGATATCGTCCATATAAATGATGACGTAGGAATGCGCAAGACTACCAATCGCATTCATAACTGCACGCTGAAAAACAGAAGGGGCGTTCTTCATTCCGAACGGCATTTTCAAAAACTCATATTGCCCTTCAGGCGTTACGAAAGCAGTATACTCTATAGAATCTGGGTGAATGGGTATTTGATGATATCCGCTAGCCATGTCTAGACATGTAAAATAATTGGCACCACTCAATCTGGCAATCTGGTCATCAATAAGTGGCAAGGGGTATTTGTCTGATACTGTATTTGAGTTGAGTTCCCTATAATCAACACAGAGTCGATCCGAACCATTTTTCTTTTTCACGAGCAAAATAGGACTGGCATAAGGTGAACAACTGGGTCGAATGATGTTACATTTCATTAACTCACTTATCTGTGACCGAACTATTTCTTTTTCTTCAGGGGCGAGCCTATATGGTCGCCTCTGCACGGTCTTATTAGGATCAATTAATCTTATTTTCATTTCACCCGTCCCCACAGTGGTACAAGGTGTTCCATTAATGAAAGCCGCAGAATAATGTTCAAGTAATTCAATCAACTTATCTCTATTCTTATCGATTAAGTCAGTATTAACATTAGTGGGGTGGTATGGCACTTCATATGCTGCACATATATTGACTACTTTGGACTTTATGACTTCAAACTTATCACACGAAAGTAAAACGTTAAAACCTTGTGTGAGAATTTCGCGCCCAATTATGATATCGTTTTGTAGCTCTTTGTCCTGCACTGTATGGAATAATATTTCGATAGCGTTTTCATTTATAATAACATCACTGAGAATTTGCAATGTACTGTATATGCCTGAATTACCAATACCTTTTAACATTACAATATTATTAATGCGCTTCCCTGATAATTTGATACCGACACACTCTCTAATCAGAGAACATTCAGCTCCCGAGTCAAAACAAATCGGATAGATCATACCTCGCTGTGTCATACTTCCCTTCGGCTCTGACACAAAGCACTGGTTAATACTCTTCTGTTGAATAGGTCCAGATTTGACAGCAGTCGGCTCCCTTAAACATTTGTTGGCAAAATGTCCACGTTGCCCACACCGGTAGCAGGTCACATTCTCTTTCTGCGGCTGCATCTCTCCTTTGAAACCGCTTCCACCCTGGCGTGGCTTAGCTCGACAGTGTGCCATCTTGTGTCCAGACTTCTTACAGAAATGGCATACCACTGCAGAAAATCTCGTTCGCTTGAGGTCAGGTCCAATGCTATCCATGACGCCTGCGTTGCGTTTGTTTTCAAATGAAAACGCCATCAGCTCCGTTTGTAGTTTACTTCGGGTCGTGATGTTCGAAGTGAAAACAGTTCGCTGCAGGCGGCTGTCAATATTCGCCATATGCACCAACACTGTAGATACTGTGATCTCTTCTATTTCCATCTTCCGCCATTTTGACATCAGCAAAGTCACCATACGGCTTGCATATACTGAATAGCATTCACCGGCAGAGGGGCGGCTTTGCAAAAGGTTCGACAAAATGGCGGCCGGCGTCTCCTCACTCTCATACCTCTGCTTGAAAAGTTGCTTGAACTGCTCCCACTGTATGCCAGCGTAACACACTTGGGTTAGCCATTTCGAAGCACTGCCCTCCATACAATTGCTTAGCGCCATGATGAGCCCGCTTCCAGTTAGCGGCTGCTCTGCCAGAATGATATCAGCAGTCATGCACCATTGCGCAGCGTCGTCGCAGGCACCCTCCGGATTAAACTTGGGCAAAGTGACGCCAACCTTCTGAACGGGGGCTGCGGCCTGCATGACTTTTGCCAATTCTAACACCACACGCCACTGCTCCTCAGATATTGTAGGAGTAGGCACAGATCCCACTTCTGATGTCGAGGTGAAAGAGGTATTTTGGTTCCCATCGAGATTTTCAGTGTTCATTGTCTTGATTTTATTACTAGAGGACGCACAAATAGCCGAATTTCTCTGTGTCAACTGCCTGGGCAGACTTCCAAAAACTGAGTGTACAGCAAGAATCGAGAACAAGCTCTTTCAGCCTCTCATTATCCATAACACAATTGTCTGTACCTCTCTCAAATTATCTATCTCTCTCTCTTTATCTACCCAGGCCAGCAGCAGAGTAACACGCTCATGCGCCTCTCTCTCAATTTCGTCCCTCCTTCATTACACATCATCTCCTTCACTAACACCAATACAAATATGAGACAGCCCGTGTCTGAAACGGAGCGTCGAAGTTAGGAGACAAGCAGTGACCGATAACCAACGGTAAAGTGCAAAGAGGACACGAAAGGGACCCAGCGAGCACGCTGACAGAGAATAACCGAAAATACACTGCAAACAATTATAAGACCCGACATATATAAATATGTATATATATTATATTATTATTATATATATATATTCATTCCACTCAAGGTGGATTTGTCCGTCATAATAAAATAGTCACAAATAATACCATTTATGGCAGAGAAGGAAAATTACCATTAAGGTCCTTGGAAGGGGGTGAATTAGCAAGAGTTTCATCCTCTTGTTCTCCTGAAAATCTGTGCCCAGAGTCAGAAATATTGGATCCAATCACTACGGGTTTTTCGTCATTATCGGGTAAAACTTCGTGTTCCGTCTTAGCAACATCATCTTTAGGTGATTTTCCGGATGGATATAATATTTAATATAAAGATTTTCTACTTCAAAGATTTAATTAAAAAAAACTTACTGGCATGGTCCTCGTCTTCCAAATGTATTTGTAGTCCATTGTTTTGTTCAGAGACAGGATGCGATTCAATTTCAATTTCTACATTTTTGGGTAATGAATTTTCCTCTATTCCAGTTATACTCCTCTCTGTATTTAGATGTTTATTTAACGATGTTTCATATAACTGTAAAGGTTACTTACTGTTCAAGTTCGAGACTTCTATGACGTTTCGAATTTCATTGCTAGTAAGATCATCTGTAAGATAACACCGTTCAAAATCAGCTTCTTTACATATAATTCATTTTATCTTCGTATTTTGAAGGTTATTTTTTATAGATTTTTGTATGAGCTTGTGAAAAGTATTGAGAATATATATATATATATATATATATTATAATAGTAATATATTAATATATTATTATTATATATACATATATACATATATATTCATTCCACTCAAGGTGGATTTGTCCGTCATAATAAAATAGTCACAAATAACTCCATTTGTAGCAGAGAAGGAAAATTACCATTAAGGTCCTTGGAAGGGGGTGAATTAGCAAGAGTTTCAACCTCTTGTTCTCCTGAAAATCTATGCCCAGAGTTAGAAATATTGGATCCAAACACTATGGTTTTTCCGTCATTATCGGGTAAAACCTCGGGTTCTGTCTTAGCAACATCATCTTTAGGTGATTTTCCGGCTGGATATAATATTTAATATAAAGATTTTCTACTTCAAAGATTTAGTTTAAAAAACTTACTGGCACGGTCCTCGTCTTCCAAATGTATTTGTAGTCCATTGTTTTGTTCAGAGACAGGATGCGATTCAATTTCAATTTCTACATTTTTGGGTAATGAATTTTCCTCTATTCCAGTTATACTCCTCTCTGTATTTAGATGTTATGTTTATTTAACGATGTATAATATAACTGTAAAGGTCACTTACTGTTCAAGTTCGAGACTTCTATGACGTTTCGAATTTCATTGCTAGTAAGATCATCTGTAAGATAAAACCGTTCAAAATCAGCTTCTTTACATATAATTCATTTTATCTTCGTATTTTGAAGGTTATTTTTTATAGATTTTTGTATGAGCTTGTGAAAAGTATTGAGAATTTATATATATATATATATATATTATATTAATAATATATTAATATATTATTATTATATATATATATACATATATATTCATTCCACTCAAGGTGGATTTGTCTCTCATAATAAAATAGTCACAAATAACTCCATTTGTAGCAGAGAAGGAAAATTACCATTAAGGTCCTTGGAAGGGGGTGAATTAGCAAGAGTTTCATCCTCTTGTTCTCCTGAAAATCTGTGCCCAGAGTCAGAAATATTGGATCCAATCACTACGGGTTTTTCGTCATTATCGGGTAAAACTTCGTGTTCCGTCTTAGCAACATCATCTTTAGGTGATTTTCCGGATGGATATAATATTTAATATAAAGATTTTCTACTTCAAAGATTTAATTAAAAAAAACTTACTGGCATGGTCCTCGTCTTCCAAATGTATTTGTAGTACATTGTTTTGTTCAGAGACAGGATGCGATTCAATTTCAATTTCTACATTTTTGGGTAATGAATTTTCCTCTATTCCAGTTATACTCCTCTCTGTATTTAGATGTTTATTTAACGATGTTTCATATAACTGTAAAGGTCACTTACTAGTCAAATTCGAGATTTCTAGGACGCTTCGAATTTCATTGCTAGTAAGATCATCTGTAAGATAAAACCATTCAAACTAATTTTTTTTCTGCATATTATAGAAGATTATGTTTTATAACATTTTTTTTGAGCTTGTGAAAAGCCATCGTATTAATTACACTTAGGGCAGAATTGACCCTCCAGAAATAATAGGTGACTAGTAATAAAAATTGTTGCAGATAAGGAAGATTACCATCTAGGTTCTTGGAAGGGGCAGAACTAACAAGAAGATCGATGTCTTGTTCTCCTGAAAATTTATGTCCAGTTTCAGAAATTTCGGACCCAATTACTATGTTTTTTTCGTCTTTATCGGGTAAAACATCTTGTTCTGTATTAATAGCATCATCTTTAGGTGATTTTCCGGCTAGAAATGCAAACACATATAAAGAACTTCTAAGATTCGATTTAAAAAACTTACTGGTATTGTCAGCTTCCAAAATTATTTCAAGTCCATTGGGCTGTTCCGAAACAGTCTGCATTAGAATATCAATTTCTCCATTTTCGCACAATACCTTTTCCTCTCTTGAAGTTATACTTTTTTCTGTATTTAGATGATTATTTAATTTTATTTTATACAACTATAAATGTCACTTACTGGTCAAATTAGAGACTTCTATGACGCTTTGAATATCATTTCTAGTAAGATCATCTGTAAGATTCAAGATCCATTCAAAATCAGCATATTTTTATATTATTTAATTGTCAAGAGCTTGTGAAATATTTATTTCAGTATATTAATTTCACTTAATGCCATCCTAAAATAATAGTCAGTAATAGGAATACTATTTGTAGCAGAAAAAGAAAACTACTACCTAGATCTTTGCAAGGGTTTTTACACTGCCGCATCTTTATCGAACGTGCGGAAAAATTATACGTGGCATTTACACCAAAGCCGCATCCTTTTTGGCATCTTTTTGCGTCAGCTATAACCGCTAAAAAATATATAACTTTTTCGATATAGCTATATTTGTCTGTCCGTCCGTCCTTCTGTCCATCTTTTTTAGTGCCTAGATCTCAGAAATTTCGCCCCGCCCCTTTCTGCCACAATTTAAATCCATTATTTGTAAGATATGAATTAACTAATAACGCAGAATGATATAGGATGACCGTATATACCAGATTGCTGAATCTGGATCAGCTCGGACTATTATAACCAGAAGGAAGAAATTAAATTTCATTGGCTAGGGAACGCCTATCTATCGCTTATTCATTCTCTCTCTCTCTCTCTATATATATGTAGATGTAGAAATGTAAAAGTCCAATTTAAAAAAAATATGTTAACAAAAATGGAAAAAGATAACTTCTATTATATAAACATCTCCCAAAGGATTTGATTTACATTTTTCTCATTTTTTTTATACCAGGTACTCGATTATAAAGTATAGGGTATATTAGATTTGTGGTGTTAGAGGATGTGTGTAACACCCTGAAGGAAGTGTTTCCAACCCCATAAAGTATATATTCTTGATCAGCATCAATAGCATAGTCGATAAAGACATGTCTGTCTGTCTGTCTGTCCTTGCGTCCGTCCGTCCGTCCGTCCGCCCGTCTTCGTTAGCGCATAGATCTCAGAGACTATACAAGCTAGAGCAACAAAATATTGTAACCAGACTCCTGTGATATCACTCTACTACAAGTGTATTTCAAAATTTTGCCCCGCACCTTTTCGCCCACAGTAAAGACGAAAATCTGCGGCATGCACAATTTTGAAGATACAAGAAAACTAAAAACGCAGAATCATAGAGAGTAAATAAATAAATCAGAGCGTTGAATCTGGATCAATTCGGTTATTGATGCCGTCCAAGAATACATATATTTAAGAAGTTCGGAAACACTTCCTTCCAATAGTTACATACAACCACCTCCAACAAAAATCTAATATATTAGTATTAGTATATTTGATTACACTAGTCGACACGACTTTTCCGCTGTCTCCAAAAATGACTTTTTCTGATAGATTTGGATGTTTAAAAATTTTTAAAGAATGTTTTTTTTTTTCATGGTGTAGTTTTTTTTTAAAGAATTTTTAAAAAATCTGGTATTTTTGTCATAGATAGTGCTTTTTTATTGTTATTGCTTGTTACTATTTTTAAAATGATTTGTTTTTTGTTTTTTATGAGAGTTCACACATAGTCGCCCAACATATTCTCATTCCAAACACCTTGATACCGTCGTTCCATAGCTTTTTATTGTTGGTGAAATCTCTCTCCGTGTTCATCACTAACATCCCCAAGGTTTGGCGGAAAAAAGTCTAAGTGGGAGTGCAGGAAATGGATTTTGAGTGACATGTTGGCTCCAATTTGTTCATAATTCTTAAGTAGGTCTTGAACGATATTAACGTATTCATCACTCTTTCTGTTACCAAGAAAATTTGTTGTAACCAGTCGGAATGAGTTCCAGGCTGCTTTTTCATTCGTAGATAAAATATTTTCAAATCCACCATCGTTTAGTAGTTTTCGAATTTGGGGGCCAGCACATGAAGTTGACCGGCTTGAGTTGTCCATTTCAATTAGAAACAAGTGGTAGTTTTCGAAAAAACACGATCGTATTCTGCTGGAAGTCAGAACTACACTGAGGCAGGGATACTATAGGTTCAGTATCCTTTTTTATGAATAGCTTGAAGGAGAAAGTCAAATATCTGCGGGACCAGCACCTGTGAAGGAAAAAGGTCAACATTTGACACTAACAGGTATTTATGTATATTTATCCTCATCAAAGCTTAAGTATAAGGAATAAAACTGTCCACAACATTTACACCCCAAATAAATATGACCAGGTAGGATATATATCCGATATATATCAATACCTAAGACTCGGTAAAACCAAAATTACAGGTCCTTTTTGTTTTTTGCAATCCCATTTTGGAAGTTGGACCAACAACTTACCGGACGGTATTTTTTCAGGTAAACGTCGTTTTGGTCAAACGGTTATAACTCAGCCGTTTATTTTTATATTTTTATAAGCGATACCAAAAAATCAAGGCATTCATATATATTTTTTTCGATTTTTCCTGATGTTTCAAAGTCAAAATTTCGGGGAAAAATACCGAAAAAAATGATGAAATTTTAATTTGGAAGCTTAATATCTGCCAGACGTTAAGTTGCTGCTACAAAGTGTCTGAGTCGGATTTATAGCTGCATTTATCAGCTTTTTTCAACTGCAAAGTTCAATACAACCAGTTGTATGAAACGAGAGTTATGTGAAAAATAGATGCACTATTTATGACAAAAAATACCAGATTTTTTAAAAATTATTTAAAAAAAAAACTACTTCATGAAAAAAGAACCATAATTCTTTAAAAAATTTAAATCTCCAAATCTATTAGAGAAAGTCATTTTTGGCGTCAGCGGAAAAAAAAAGTTGAAATTTGTCGAGTAGTGTTATCGGGCATGAAAATAACCTACTGTGCGCTGGATTGTTCTCCCCTTCTCCATTGCATTCTTGCTTCGATATATTGTGAGCATTTCTGTATGTCACAACTAAAGGGTAAAGCTAAAGTCGCGAGAACTTGAAGTTAAGCGGAATGTCGAGTTTCTTTTCATTATCGTGTTCTCTTTATTTAAGCGAAAACAGACTTGCTTTGTGACAAGTTTCGCCAAAACAGAATTAATGGGAATTTCATATTTAATTAGCGGTCTTTATTGACTATAATAGTACGACCGTTTTCTTCGAAAATGTTGAAAACAACTGCCAATCCAATATTCTACGCTGGTTTGGTGGAAAAGTAATGAAGACGTCAGACCACTCATTTCATTGGTTCATTAGAATATGACCCAGAAAGCAGAGTGGCTATAAAACGTGACTCTTATAGGTAAGGAGACACAGCGCAGGGATCCTGATCCTGATTCCTGAACGGTATGCGCGGTATGGAAACAGATAAAATATTCCAAAATTTCAATCAAAAATATCATTAGGTGGGCAACGTATAAGCAAAGTACGATAAACAAAAAAAAACAGAAAAAATAAAAATAATTTTTTTTGTTACTTTGATTTTTTTTGACTGCACTATCAAGTGGCCCAAGGACACCAGCCGAATGCTGTTGCGTGTGAATCCCAGGTAGAAACTCAGCCTCCTCCCTCGCAAATCAGTAACCGAACTGATCGCGGACATACAGGAAATATAGATGTTAGAATAATATTCGAGGAAAATTAGAACTAATCGGACTAAAAGATTTAAGCATTTAAAATATCATATAATTACAATTTCTAATTTCGAGAAAGGTATGAAAGTTTTAGTAATTTAAGAAGAGGAAGGGAATTAAAAGTAGATAAAATATGGCGACGGGAATTATAATCCGAGCATAAGACCCTGAACGGCTCATGCAAGGAATAACTCGATCTACAAAACGGAAGAAACCACAATTTATAGTTTCTAGTGTTTCTTATAGGAATCGTGAAGTTTATGCGGCTCAATAAGTCAGGGCTATCTATGTCACTTTAGATAAAATTGTGCTAAAAAATCACACCAAGCATTGTTCTACGATTCTAAGGTTTATTAAGAGCAATCTATTAGGGTAAGACGCATTCCAGTTCATTCAGTTCTAGTTCAAAATTTAAACGTTTTTCTGGACTGATTCTATACTGTAGGAGTCGTCAAATTCAGAAGACTTTAACTTGGGATCTATTAGAACACAAAGCGCTAGAGCGATGAAAAATCATTACTTTACATTTCGAAGCATTAAGGTTTCACAAATTTGCACATCACCATGACTACAACCTATCGAGATGGGATTGCAACCGGGATGTAAATGTAGTGTCGTTGTACTGGACCCAGAGCTTAACATCACCAGTACTGCGAAGGCAGGTCATGAATGAAGATCGTAAAAAGTAAGGGGCCTAGATGACTACCTTGTGGTACTCCCGAAGTAACCATAAATGGTGAACACAGAGAGTTTTTGAAGAGGAATCTTTAAGACCTGTAACAGAGGTAGCTAGAAAGTGAGAGTAACTTAATGACTCTTTCCAAGTCTGTTGAACGGATTTTCCCATGCTTATCTTCAATAATGTGGAGAGATTCGAACGATGCAACGAAAAAATGTTCACCAAAATATACACTAAGATGTCTTAGGTTAGCTAAGATGTCTTAGATTCACAGACCGTTTCCAAGGCTAAACTGTTAAAATGTATTATTTACCACTTTTCTGTACTTTCGTCGGTTTTTCCAGTTTTTTAATGGCAGTATACTCTTCTTCAAGGCTAAGGTAATGATTGTCTACTTCCTCCTCCATTTTTAGTGTGTTTTGGATATCCTCTTCATAATTTGTATTACCAAACTCCTTGTACTCACAGGTCGATTCAGTTGGTAGGAGTGCCGTCGATATCGAATTGTATGAACTTATGTCAGAATCAATATCGTTGAACTCCTTGTGATTATCTATAACAGCTGGCACATTTTGCATGACCCTCCGCGCCCCCATCATCCTTCGAAATGCTCTTTGAATAATGATGGTTGCCGTCACTATTTCAAAAGAGCGATTTTTAAATCGGTTTTCCTGACGTATTTTTTTCAAATGTCGACGATATTGTCGTTGGATAGCAGTAACTGCTTTAAAGTATTCTCCAGTACTGTGTGCGTCATTGGGTCGTTCCTTCTTTTCTGAATCCTTTCGTTTTTCAAATCTCTTTTTGGCCAAGTAGCTGCGAAATAGCCTCTGAATCAAAAAAACTGCACGTATATATTCTCTGTCATATTGTTCCATGTCCGAAATTATTTTCTTTTGCTTTTTGTATCGACGAAAATTTCTTTGAATAATGATGACTGCCTTTAAACTGTTACAATCGTGTATTTTTTTATTTTCCTTCTCTGCTTCAGTTATTGACGTACAATGATTTAAGTGATTTACGGTACTTGAAATGGTGTAGTTATTTTGAACATCTGCTGCATCAACGTTTATAGTACGTCCACATTGGCAAGCTACCTTTGCTGTAGATGGGAATGGCTGTTTGTCCCTCAATGCCCCTTCGTATTCCGCATATTTAGTGTATTCAGTGTGTATCGATTTGGTCTCCGAAAGCTTTTGAAAGTATTCTTGGGCGAATATGTAAATATTATCGGGACTCTCTTTTAGAACTGCCTTAATAAATTGTTTTATTAGCTCGGTGAGATTTTCCGGAATTATATGAAATACGAGTGATAGTGGCACCTGCTGTCGAATACGGTTTTTTATAATGCTTTCATAAGTTTGTATTGTCTCGTATTTACGAATCACTCGGTTCGATTTCTCGGTAACAATTAAATTAAAATAATCAGCTGAAAATTGTAATAGGTTTTCAGGCTTTTCACGTAAAACTTCTTTGGCATACATCTTCATTAGGTCCCGTAGTCCCTCAGGAACTCTTGGTAAACTTTTTCCCGTCATGTTAAGATGGTAGTCTTCAATAACGAACTATTCACATAAAATGTAAAAGGAAAACTAGCTCTGGAAATATCCTTGTTGTGGCTGTGCCTAGTAACCTGAAATGTCATGTGTTTCCATACCAACAGCTATTGTTCACACCATACATTGTATGTATAAGTATCTCAAGTAGCACAATGGGACTATTCACAAAAAACTTAAAAAAAAAAATAAAAAAAGGACAGCGTGATATTCGTTGTCTTGTGACCGGTACTCGGTTCATTGATATCTACTCTTTTTATAAACAAATCTGCAGGCATTTAATCTGATGTCAACGATGACTGAATGGCGTCGCAGAAATACATCATACCTTTTTCAAAAATACTCTTAAAAATAAGAATCCAGTTCAAGTCACGCGTTGGCTTACTTTATTGAAATTGATAGATATTGCATATACTTACTGTATGGCACTACATATTACTCTTAAATATATAGCCCAAGCGTTTATTCTATACTACATACATATGTATACAATTTCATTTCATAAAATTTCATTCGATTTAAACACTACTTCTGGCGAATTTTTTAATCAAGAGAAGAAATTTTATTTCGCATAAATTATTATTATTACCATGAACTATCCAGAGTTTTTAAAGTCAAAATTTCGGGAAACTATACGGCAAAAAATTTTCAAATTTTAATTTGAAAGCTTAATAATTTTCAGACAGTAAGCTGAAGCTACAACAAGCTACACTACTTCTGAAAACCATGAAAAAAACGAGACTTAAAAAAAATTCTTTAAAAAAAATCGGAAACATAAAAACGATGGTGAGCATTGTGAGCTGCGGCTCTACTTTATATACGGTACTCAGTCAGTATATATGTAAGCTTAAAACGTATGTAATTTATTATATGTTCGCAAACGGGAAAAATTGCGTTTAAGCCCAAAAAAATCTCTAAAAATTAAATCGAACCCTTTGGGAAATTTGTATCTCTAATACCACTGCACATATTCCTTAGCCAATACTAATTAAGTTAAGCAAATACCACTGTACATATTCTTAAGACCATTCTTAAGAATAAAATTGAAAGCGAGATCCGTTTTGGATGGAGCGAGGAAAAACATGGACGTGCCGTTCAGAGTACATTACATATATATGTATGTATGTATCTTAAAAAGTCATTTTCATATATCTACATATAACGCTCGTGGAAGTGTGTGCAAGACAGAACGGGATTGAGGGTTCTGCGCAGCCACTAAAATTTGATTTGTTCCTTTTGACTATAATAATGATCTGGCCTGATTCAAATTCGGCAATTTGATAGATACGTTAATTCTTCATTATTCTGCGCTTTTAGTTTTTCGCACCTTCAAAATTGTGCACGCCACAGGCCTTTCGGGCTTGGAAGAGGGCGTGGAAAAATTTTGAAATACACTTGTAACAGTGTGTGATATCACGGGACTCTGGATACAATTTGGTTGCTCCAGCTCTTATAGTCTCTCAGATCTAGGTGCTAATGAATTCGGACAGACGAAAGGACAGATAGACGGACGGACAGACGGACAGAAAGACAGCTATAACGACTCGGTTATTGATGCTGATCGAAAATATATACATATATTTGATGGTGTCGGAAACGCTTCTTTCTGGGTGTTACTTATGTACATCCACTATCACCACAAATCTAATGTATGTGCCCCTATACTTTTCGAGTAGAAACAACTACAACTAGAAACAAGTATCTTAAAAAGTCATATTGGGCCACAGCGGAAATGTCGTGTTGAAAATAAACAGCAATAAAAACATTGTTGAAGGCATCAGAGAAACTTTTAGATTAAAGTATAGCTTTTGACACGATTATACTGTACAGTATTTTTGAACTAAGTTAAGTTAAGCTAAGTTGTCGACGTATTTTTTTGTGGCAAGTAACAACTTATTTTTTGGTACTTAATTAAGAGAAGGCAGTTTGTGTCTACAAAAATAGTGAGTACTCGTCTTTCTTTTGTGTCCTGCGTGTTGTTCCTCAACGATCCGTCCTAGGACCATTACTATTCTCTGAGCATTTAAATTATTTCTTGATTATATTATCATTTCAACTTAGGGTTTTAACCAAACGTTGGCATTGAATGTTTACATAAACAAATCAGTTGGAAACACTCATGGAATACTTAGGAATTTAAATCAAATTAAAGACTCTAAAAATCAAACGAACAATTGCGAAAATGTCCCTTACACCAGCTAACACAAGCTGTAAGTTGCTTTTAATATATTTGTTGAGAAATATATTTAAAATAAACATAGCACTGACCGTATTTCTGACGTAATGATAAAAATCTCCGATGTGCCACTTATGTCCTGGATAAATCTAAGGATCTTAATATTAATTCAGAAAATTATATGCAAAAGTAAGCCATCTTTCAAAAATATTACAAGCTTTTAATAAAAGTATACATGCACAATGAAAAAATGCTTTGTACACATATGTATACTGTTCCAGTTTGGAATTAACTTCCCCACGCCAATAATGCAATTGGTAGCGGAATGCAATTTAATTCAAAATCGCACTGGGGAATCAACTACGCACTACATAAGTGAATTTTTAAATAGTAGAGAGGGAGAAGAGAGAGCTAGAAACTAAATTAAATTAAATTATATTATAAAATTGTATTATATATGGTAGGTTCAAATGTTTTTCTAATCATTTATTAAAGCTAGTAATTTGAATTTAATATAGTATCTACTATTACACTTGTTGTGGCTAGCGCCCTAATTTATAAATATAATAAAGTATAATAACATACAACAATATGAGAAAAGAAAATTCCACTTCCAGTTAAATCGCCGAAGAACCCTGTAGCCTGTTTGGTTTGGCTATCAACAATTTACTTACTGCTATGGCTAATTTTTGATTTTGCTTTTCCGGCAAAGCAACACAGTGAAATTAAATTGAAATTTTTTTTTAGATTTAAACAGATTTTAGGAGGCATTTTTGACCTTATAAAGTATATATCATTCGATCGGATTATTGTTTAGTTATTTTAATCATCTTCATTTGATTCAATAATTCGACAGATAATTGGTATATCATCATAACGAGATATATAATTTACAGACGAATTCAAATTTTGTTGAATAATATCGTATTTAAATTTTTTCCAATCACGACATTTGAGGAAGTATGAAAATAACGATTCCCTTGATGGTATAATACAACCTATATAAAACAATCGGCGCTGCCATATGTTTCCTGGGTTTTGCCTATTTTCTAATAAGAAAAATCTTGGAAGTATTAAACACTGAACTCTGGTTCGAGCCATAATTACACGATGCTTCATATTTTCTCCCAATCCAAATATGGCTCCAAATGTGAATTTTCCAACATCAATAAAATGGCTTTCATATTTTGTAACCTGAAATTACATATGCATGTAACATAGTTATTTTTATGTGTAACATATAATATAGTGCTGTTTAAAGGATTATGATTATTTTAGGATCTAACCGACAGATTGTCGTAATTCGTTTTTCATATAATTAAATATAAATAAATAATGCAAAAATGTATTTTAAAACTAGGTGGAACGGCCAAGGCTGCGGCTTATTTTCTACCCGGTACTCAGTCAGTATATATGTATGTATGTACATATGTACATATTTGTATGAGCTTACGATTTATGTAAATTATTATATGTTGGCAAAAGGGACGAATTAAATTTTAGCCAAATAAGAAATTTTCAAAAAATTATTTTTTTTATTTACATATACTTTTTAAATTTATAACTACATACAAGAGACGTGGAAGTGTGTGCGAGAGAGAGAGAGAGAGAGAAAGAGAGAGACAGAGAGAGAGACAGAGAGAGAGAGAGAGAGAGAGCGAATGAGTTAGCGCTTGGCAGGCGTTGCGTACCGACTGAAATTTAATTTGTTCCTTCTGGCTATAATAATGATCCGACCTGATCCAGGTTCGGTAATCTGGTAGATACGGTTATTTTCCACGACTCTGCGTTTATCGTTTTCTTGTATCTTAAAAATTGTGGATTCCACCGATTTTCGTTCTTTGTGGGGGCGGAAGGGTGCATGGCAAAATGTTGAAATACACTTCTTCTGTATTGATATCACAGGAGCTTGGATAGAAAGTTTGGTTGTTCTAGCTCTTATAGTCTCTGAGATCTAGGCGTCAAAAAACACGAAAGGGCAAAGGAGACGGGGTCGCGTTTGAGAGAGAGCGAGAGGGAACGATGACTTTCGAAATGGTTTTCTGCATTGTGGCTATGTTAATGATCCGATCTGATTCAACACTCATTTAGATATGACCATTCTCTATGATTCTGCGTTTTTCGTTTTCTTGTATATTAAAAATTGTGGATTGCGCAGATTTCAGTTCTTTGCGGTACACTTGTATTGAAGTGATATAACAGGCTCCTGGATAGAAAGTTTGGTTGGTCTAGCTCTTATAGTCTCTGAGATCTAGGCGCTCATTTGGGCGAGTAGGCAAAGCACACAGGGTCTCCTGTGAGCGAGAGCGAGAGGGAACGATTCCTTTCGAAACGGTTTTCTTCATAGTGGCTATATTAATGATCCTATCTGATCCAGATTCAACACTCTGATAGATATGATCATTCTCTATGGTTCTGCGTTTTGTAATTTTTTTCGTATCTTCAAAATTGTGCATGCCACAGGTTTTCGTCCTTTGTGTGGGGGGAAAGCGGCGAGGCGAAATTTCGAAATACACTTGAAGTAGTGTGATAACAGCTTTTATAGTCTCTAGCTTTTATAGGCTACAAAATTTGGTTGCTCTAGCTTTTACAGTCTCTGAGGTCTAGGCCCATATATATATACTTTATGGGGTCGGAAACGCTTCCTTCTGGGCGTTACACACATCCGTAATCACCACAAATCTAATATACCCCTATACTCTGAGTACCGGGTATAAAAAAATAGTCCGCTCGTTTTTAGGGATGTACTTTTAAATAAGCGAGATACAGTAAGATTGTTTAATTTAAACTTGCTGGATACTTGGAATTGGCTTAATCGAGTGGAGTATTGGTTTTGACGTATTGTATACTAAATTTACTGAAACTAGTTGAAAACGGTGCCTTATAAAATGTCTTTGCACGAGTACAAAATATTGTATACTTTCAAAGTACAGGATGTACATATAAAAACTACTGGGATTGATTGACTTACCGCAGGCTTGGGAGATTTGTTGGTTGTTTTTTTCACTATGACAGAATTGGAACTATCCAAAATGTTTGCAATATTTTTATTTGAAGCACATTGACTTGTGTTTGTTGGTGTTTTCATAGCATTCATGAAAGAATTACATCCTTCTGTTTTATCTGTCAGATGAAACATTTTTTTCCCATTTTTAAAAGTGACCTAAAATAATACGCAAATAATAAATCCTAATGTTTATAAAAAGTTTGTTTTAATTTGATACCGTCATATTTAGGCATTGAAGTAAAAGACATTCTCCACTAAGCACAAAGTGGACATTTGTTAGGGTGCCTTTATCCTCATAATAGATTGTCTCCAACGGTTGAAATTCCTTAATGGTCCCGATTCTGCAAGCAGTAACGACCTACACTAATCATAAGTACATATATAAAACCTTTGTCAAGTTTTATACAAATATTTTCACTTGCTTGATCATTGTCGAGAAATTTAAAGTAGTCCAGTGACCTTAGGGCTCTTTTCTTCTCATCCCAAAGCTCCATTAATGTGGTAACCGCTTTTAGGCAGTCATAGAATATTTCAGGAAGACCGCAATGCGAAACAAAGTGAAACAGTCCTTAGCGACTGGAGGCATGCAACTGTTTTTCAAAGATTGTGAAGCGCCATGTACCAGCCCAAAAAAACTAACTAAACCAAAACGGTGTGTTGGAGAACCCGACTTTTAGATACCTACTTTTTGTGAAATATATCTTATATAAAAAATTAGGTTATCTTTAAAGAGTGGAAATAAAACTATTTAACTAATGATTTTTTTTTTGTTGAAAATGTATCCGATTAAGCTGAGGTCAATATTTTTAGACGGTTTCTTTAAGAAAAATCTTTAAAAATATTATTGTGCAAAATTAATTTTCATAAAAATACGACCTTAAAATGGAGATAAAAAATATACGCTTTACCGTTTAATGACGTCTATTACAAACATCTGAAAGAAAAAGCAAACTAATAGTACCTTGCATAAGCATACAATAGCAAAAAACGAAAGCAATGTTGTTTGGGGCAACCTATATTGGACGCAGTAGGCTTGGAGTCACGCTGGCACGTGATGCTTCTACTGGTAGGCGACTGGGTATTGAATCGAATTAGGACCTAACGTTGTTTATTGCTTATTAAATTGATAGGTACATGTATTTGTAAATAAAGAAACAGAAGCGCAAATTCTAACTAGTGCATGTATTTATATATATCGCGTGCTTAAGTTAGGCATTACCCATTCATTATGACATGCTACACAAATATCGCATTTACCATATTCATTTTCTTATCATCTTTAATTTTGTTTTATAGGTCAAATTATATTTGTATTAATTTGAAGCGTGGGTAACATGTATTCATAATCGTACTAAAATTATGTAAGAACGAACTCCTTTAGTCCTTAAACCAGTGATCTTGGATATTGATTCGATAACTATAAAGAAAGAAATTCAACAATAGGTTTTTGAAACTGGTATGTTCATATTCGGAAACGAAAACGTTGATTTTTAAATAACTTTAATCGAAACAGAGAGAGAGAGAGATTCGCTATCTCGATGACTTTTCTTTACATGCGCTGCAAACATCTGACCAAATTTCAGTACTCGGTAATAGCTAAAAAATAAATAAAGTTAGATGCAGTATTTGTGGAACATGTCATACATTTGACAAAATTTATGTATTTACTCTGTCAGCTAAAAGTTAAAAACTTAAGTTAAGGGAGGGAGGCACTCGTAGCTACCATGGCTGCTTTACAAACGAGGGTGAACGTTGTGAGCCGAGGCAAAGGCCGCGTCTCTACTTTATACCCGGTACTCAGTCAGTATACACATACATATATGAGCATACGATATATGCAATTTATTTTAAGTTCGCAAAAGGGACGAATTAAATTTTGGCAACAAATAATATTTTAAATAAAAAATTAAGTCAAATGAATTTTTATACATGTTTCCATTTTTGTTTACATATGAT
Organism: Drosophila affinis; assembly: GCA_037356375.1. Classification (NCBI taxonomy): domain Eukaryota; kingdom Metazoa; phylum Arthropoda; class Insecta; order Diptera; family Drosophilidae; genus Drosophila; species Drosophila affinis. The sequence goes on from JAZHFB010000003.1 coordinate 25,286,301, forward strand.
TTTTACATCTGCTTCTACATCTCAACATATATACAGTGGCTCAAAGCCGAAACTATGCAGTGTCAAATAAACTGTTTAACTGTGGTACAGATTTTAAACTAGAGGAAAAACAAAAAATCTTTAAACGCCAAACCGGAAATCAAGTCGGATTCCTATTTTCTAGAAGTTTTGGTGCATTTTGTATGTAGAACTACATATTCGAGACGAAATAAAGGCGAGGCGATATTTCGAAATACACTTGAAGTAGTGTGATAACAAAACCTGGTTGCTCTAGCTTTTATAGTCTCTGAGATCTAGGCGCCTATAAAGACGATCGAACGGACAGACAGACATGGCTATATCGACTCGGCTATTGATGCTGATCAAGAATATATGTATATATATACTTTACGGGGTCGGCAACGCTTCCTTCTGGGCGTTACACACATCCGTAATCACCACAAATCTAATATACCCCTATACTCTGAGTACCGGGTGTAAATAGAGGCACGCGATATAAACAAACATTATTCGCTTTGCCTCACTTGAAAATTGCGTTGCCCGCTGTTTTAACTAACAAACAACGTTAAATCGTTATTCGATTCAATCAAAATGATTACAGAAATACATAGTAAGCTATCAGTCTACTCGTTCGCCATGATGCATCATGTTGCAGTGTACCCCTTTAAGTTGCATCAAACAGCAGCTACTTTGGTTTTTCGCAGTTGTTTTGTTTATTGTAGTCTAAAGTTGAACAAGGTACAGTTAAGCTGTAAGAGTCCTAAAATGACTTTTCTGATAGATTTGGTAATTTAAAATTGTTTAAAGAATCCTTTTTTTTCTAGGTTTTTTTTAAAAGAATTTTTTAAAAATATGGTATTTTTTTCAGACGTAGTGCTTCTATTTTTCACATAACTTACGTTTCCTATAACTTGTTATATTGAACTTTGCAGTTTTGAAAAGCTAACCAGTGCAGCTATAAATCCGACCCAGACACTTTGTAGCTGCAACTTTACGTCTGGAAGATATTAAGCTTCCAAATTGAAATATCATAATATTTTTCGGTAGTTTTTCCCGAAATGTTAGCTTTGAAAGCTCAGGAAAAGTCGAAAAATAATATTTAAAGGCCTTGATTTTTGGTTTTAGATAGACAAAAAAAAATATTTAATGGGTTATATTTTCAGTTTAAGATAGATTGAATTAGGCGTTTAAGGTATTGTTTGTGAGAATCGATGGATAAACGGGCAAGCTGCTGCCGTTTGAACAAAACTTTATATGCTGTTAGGCACTATTCCAAATGCCATTTTACCGTTGCAAGCTGTTACAAACAGATTTTTGGTATTTTTGTAGGAAATTCCGTTGGCTAACGGAATTTATCGCCGAAATTCGCCATATGAAAGTTTGGTCAAACGGTTGTAATTAATGTGTAAATCTAAATATGTTAGATAAAAAATTTTTTTTTTTAACTTTTCCTGAGTTTTTAAAGTCAAAATTTTGAGAAAAAATACCGAAAAAATTATGAAATTTGAATTTGAAAGCTTAATATCTTCCAGACGTTAAGTTGCAGCTACAGTGTCCGGGACGAATTTTGAGCTGCACTTGTCAGCTTTTTAAAACTGCAAAGTTAAATACAACCACTTGTAGGAAACTAAAGTTATGTGAAAAATAGCAGCACTACCTCTGAAAAAATACCAAATTTTTACAAAATTCGTAAAAAATGGCCTGCTCGGAGGCAATTAATGCACAGCGACAGCTTCTTAGCTTCCTGAAAGCGAAGGCGAGGAGAAAGATTGCAGAACTGCAAACACCCATACGTGGAATGTTCTGGATCTCCGCAGAATGCACAAAGATTCAGCTTGGAGCTAGTTGCGATTAGGCAGTGTTTCCGATGACTATTGGTGTACATATTCTTAGCATGCTCTTGGGTCTCCAATCTCTGGCATCTCTCTTCCAAGAAGGTAGTAAATTGCTCGGCTGTAGAAAGGCTATCCAAAGACGATGTTTCCTCCCACTTGGCTCGTGTGGCACTGTCCGCCCTCTGCAGCAGGCTTTGTATCACAATGCAGTCAGCGACCTGCCCTGCTCCTTTGTCCCTAGATTCTTTAAAGCCCGCAGATTAACAATTGCGGTATCTGCCAAGACACGGAGTTGAGACACAGATGCATCTTCAATTCGCTGCACACTTAGAATGTCGGCGACATGTTTCTGAAATATTAAACGCCTGTTATTGAATCGTTTATTGAGCAAATCTAGCGCGATAGGATAGCTGGCCTGGCTAAATTCAAGGGACGAGATCGTGTCTAAAGCTGGTCCTTTCAGGCAGGATCGTAGGTGCTGTAATTTCTCCACATTCGTTAGGTCAGGATCCTTGTCAATTATGGAAGAAAACATGCTCCAAAACGCAGAGTAATGTGAGTAGTCCCCACTGAACTCCGGAAGCTTTAACTCCGGTAGGCGAGGCCGATGCTGCAGTACAATCGTAGCTGGGGCCTCTGCAATATGGTCCGTCGGCATTGTTGAGCAAGGGAGCGTTGAGGGCTACCGATTGTTCAATTCATGCCTAATGCTAGTCTCCAGCATTACTACGCACTCGTCAAACTCGTCCCTCAAGGGACTACCGATCTCATCAAGATCAATCCTCATTATGATGCTCATTGAAAGAAGCGACCAGATCCAATAAAGAATTTAAGCGCACGTTCAACTCCTCTTCTCTTAGCCCACCAATCTTGTCCCTGCCGACGGCTTTTCCAATTCTCCGCGCTGCACTTAGCATGGCTTGCACCTTGCGCTTGTAGTACGCAATGTCCACATTGAGAGACAAGGGGGAATCGACAGCGATAGGGGAGGGGGTTCCATCAGAAGACATTGTGTGTGTTTGATAAAGCAAACGCCGAGGTCAAGAGCCGGTAAATAGCTTCGAACAGTTTGAAAGGAACTTCTCAATCGATCGCAGCGCTCGAACACACGAGCACAGACCTGCAGCGAGAGTTCGAATTTTGCCAACAACAACAATGGCATACACACTGAGGGCACCGAAACCGTAACGAAACAACAGCAAGCAGAAGGTAAAGCAGATGACGCGAGAACCGTTACTGTTGCTTGTGCACAACTGAGGAACCGAACAACCGTGGTTTTATGCGACTAAGGCAACGACAAAATTTGGATAAATGCAATTGTTTATGTTTAATGATTTTATTGTTTTTTAATCACGTTGGGGTCACCAAAATGTTGAGCTACTGAGCTTCTTCAGCAGAGTATTTTCGAGAAATTTAATTAAAACGCAACTGGGTCGATTTCAATGTAATATATTCGTGTATGTTCGATTTATTTTTCTTCTACTTTGTAATGCGAGAGATGCAGCAATAACACACAGGTCACAGTGCCAACGAAAATGACAAATTAACGAAACGACGTTTGCTTACGAAGACGATCAATTCTTAAGTAAGTTCTGCTCTGCTGAAGAGCCACCCTCACAGCTCTTGTCGGACGACGAATTTAGGGAAAGGGCGATGTAGCGATTGAGAGCGTAGGGCGTAGGGCAGAAGCAGCAGCGATGCATTAAGAGCAATGTAAAGAGAGTAAGCTATGCCTATCTCTGTGCTGCCATGGGCAGGCGCTTAGCCAAACAAAACTAAACCTGGAAAAAAAAACATTCATTAAAAATTTTTAAACATTCAAATCTATTAAAAAAAGTAATTTTTTGCAACAGCGGAAAAGTCGTGTCGACTAGTGTAGTTATTTAATTGAAATGACTGAAGTCAAACCATTTTTGGAATTTTTATACATGTTTCCATTTTTGTTTACATATGCTTTGTATATCTGCTTCCACATTTCTACTTGACATGTATAACTACATATTCGAAACGTACAAGTGCTTGCGAGAGAGAGAGAGGGAATGAGTAAGCGCTTGGCCCGATTTATTTTCTCTGCCACGGCGCTGCCGAGCAGAATAATAAAGCTTTTTGAGCACAGGGCCGAAGCCACACGATTCATTTTCTCTGTTGCTGAGACAGCAGATAAAAAAAAAACGAAGCCGCATGTGCTAAGGGCAGACGCTACACGAAGTTTTTACACTATGTGTGTGCCGACTGTGCTGCTCTTTGGCCTTTTCCTATGCATAGTGCATAGGACGCTGCCAACCCCTGCCTTATACTATATCAGCATACAATCAAATATTTTTTATGTATTATATTGTATACTATATGGTTAGTGGTGTTACGCGACACATACATAGCATTTCGATTGTTTCGTCGCTGTCGAACTGGCCTTGCGACGCGTCATGTGGCAAACGGTTACAGTACTCGAGCCGAGCACTGGGTACCGAATATTCAGACTTCGTTAAAATGATACCTCTATATACTGGATGGAACAAGAGCCATAAGATCCAAATCGCTCTCGCGCGCTCTTGGGTGCTCTCTTGGTCCATACGGCGTTCACCACATATTTGCAATTGCAGCCGTGCAATTTCCATGCGGATTAAAAAGTATTCCAAGGTAATTCGCAACGTCCTCCTCCCAAAAAGATCCATATCGCGGCTATTATTTTTTTACTTTAGCACGTTGATGTGCAATGACTGCACCATCAATTTGCCCAGGCGACACCAGCCGATGGCTGTTACGCGCGGATCCCAGGCAAGAAAGCAGCCCACCTCCCGCCCAACCGACCGAGGGGCACTGCCGCTTAACTCGTCAACCGAACCGATCGCGGACATGCATGAAAGATAGGTGTTACACTAGTGTTCAAGGAAATGTATAACTAATCTAACTAAATAAACGAAGTAATTACTAATTACGGAAAAGATGTAAGAGTATCAGTAATTTAAGACTAGGAAGGGAGTTAGTGGTAGATATAATATGGTAGAGGGAATTATAATCCGAGCATAGGACCCTAAATGGTTCATGCAAGGAGTAATTCGATCTACAAAGCGGAAGAAACAAGGGTGTATAATTCCTAGTGCTTCTAATAGGAATCGTGAAGCTTATGCGGCTCAACAGGTCAGGGCTATCTACGTCACCCTTTATCAAGTTGTGCACAAAAATCATGCCAAGCATTTTCCTACGATTAGCTAAGGTTGGAAGGTTTATTAAAAGCAATCTATTAGAGTAAGACGGCAGTCTCACACCTGCATCCCAGCTGAGGCCGCGAAGAGCAAAAATTAAAATGTTTTTCTGAACTGATTCTATACGGTCTTGGTGAACGTTGTACTGAGGGCACCATACACAAGAGCCGTATTCTAAAATCGGACGAACCAGAGAGGTGTAGAGAGTCTTTGTTATATAGGGGTCGTCAAATTCCTTTGACCACCTCTTTATAGACCCAAGCACGCCCATGGCCTTATTCACCATGGTAGAAATGTGTTCTGAAAACCTTAACGTGGGATCTAAGAGAACACCAAGATCAGCAACCCGGGTAATTCTCTCAAGAGAACCACCACAAAAGGTGTAAGGAACCAGAAAGGCGCTGGAGCGATGAAAAGTCATTACTTTACATATTGAAGCATTAGGGTTTAATAAATTTGCACAACACCAAGAGTGAAATCTATCGAGATCGGATTGCTACCTGGATTGAAAAGAAATGTCCTTATACTGGACACAGAGGACACATCATCCGCATACATAAGTACTCGAGAGTATGTTAATACAGAAGGTAGGTCATTTATAAAGAGTGTAAGGAGTAAGGGGCCTAGATGGCTGCCCTGAGGTACACCCGAAGTCACCATAACTGGCGAGGACAGGGAATTTTTGCAAAGAACTCTTTGAGACCTAGAACAAAGGTAGCTAGAGTCCATCTCAGGAGATTGGGCGAGAACCCTAGAAGGTCGAGCTTTTGTGCTAGGAGGGAATGGTTTACAGAATCGAACGCTTTACTAAAATCGGTGTAAACAACATCCGTCTGCAAATTACCTTGAAAGCCTTTTATTATAAAGAGGGTAAACTCCCATAAATTTGTAGTGCTTGATCTCCGCCTTATAAATCCATGTTGTGATGGAGATATAAGTGATCTGCATAGGTGCTGTAGGTGCGGAGTTAAAATTTTCTCAAACACTTTAGGAATAGCGGATAACTTAGATATACCTCTATACTTCATTACGTCAGACTTGCTACCTATCTTATGAAGAGGAGTTATAAAGGACTCCTTCCATATCGGGGGAAAGCATGAAGAATTTATGGATAGGTTGAATAGTATAAGCAACGGCCCACACAGAGACTCGGCACAGTACCTGATTACACAGCTGGGAACTCCGTCCGGGCCCGGTGAGAACACCGGCTTTACTGTTCGTAGATCATGAAGCAACGAGCCTTCATTTAGCAAAGGACTAAACCGTATGGATACGGCTGACCAGAGTAAACGTTCAGCGAATAGGTAGTTTGGAAAAAACGGGCAAAAAGATCGGCAATTGCCTGATCATTATCTGCCGACGTATTAAGGAAGGATAGCGAGGATGGGTGTGCGGACGTTCTACGCTTACTGTTTACGAAGCTGTAGAACTGTTTGGGGTCCTTAGAAAAACGTATCTTGCATCGAGATAGGTAATGCTGATAGCATTGAGCGTTAAGAACTGAAAAGTTTGACCGAGCTATTACATAATGTGAAAGAGAAGAAGGAGAGCCAACTTCTTGAAATTTTTTATAAAGTCTTGATTTTAAGTTTTTTAGATGAGATAGCTCCTTGGTAAACCAAGGGGGTTTTCTTGATCTAATCGGACTGGAAAGTGGGACACAAGAGACAAAAAATGAGTCCAGTGCATCGTAGAAAATGTTTGTGCCTGTCGTAACATCACTGCACATATATAAAGCGGACCAATCAAAATCCCTAATGAGATTATTAAGCTTCGTAAACTCGGCTTTACGGAAGCAGCGGACACATTGGGGTAGTCTACCCGACCGATTCAGTACCGTTTCTAGGTCCAGCGACACTTCAAAAGTAGGATGGTAGGCATCTTCAGGTATAGTGAGCGGGGGGACTCGAGTTAACAACGCTAAGGTCGCATCCGTTACAAAGCACATATCAAGAAGGAATTTTTAACATGGTTAACATGAGACAGAGACAGGTCAATCAAGCCGTCAACAAAGTCATGACGTGCCATGGGTACCAGGCTATTAGACTCATTTGCCGAAGACCAAACAATTCCTGGAAAGCTGAAGTCACCAAGAACTATCATGTGATCTTTGTCAGATAGCAAGGAAGAAATAGCGGTTAAGGCGGACAAATGCTGCTTGTAAATTGAGATATCCGAAGAAGGTGGAATATACGAGCAAGTTATGAAAACTGAAAAAGCGGGAAGAAACAGTCTTACACACAGAAATTCCAGTTCCTGCTGGATCTGGACTGTGAAAAGTTCGGACGCGAAGTTTGAGTCCACAGCAATCAGAACCCCTGCTGCACGTCGAGACGAACGATCCTTTCTATAAGTTGTGTACCGACCTGCCAAAACTTCGGAACTAAGAATGTCTGGCTTTGACCAGGTTTCGGTAAACACAATAACGTGGGATGCAAATCACTAAAAGAGAGTTTGTTAGTTTTTTGGACGGGTGGAGGTAGAGCGGGAAGATGACGAAGGAGCACTGGTCTGCTTAGTTGGCAGAGTTATGGGGGGCCTAGTCTTCTTCTTTGCCTTAAACTCCTTCAACACCAAATGCTCCGGCCAAAATTTGGCAGAACAGATGGTGTTAAAATTAGTTTGGGAGACACTTATTTTAAAAGAAGCTATCTCCCTGGCACAAGAAAAGTTATAATTTGATGAGTTTTTAATGAGCTAACTCATTTATCGATAAGCTAACTCATTTAGTGTAAAGAGGCTATCACTTTCGCTTCCACCCCCGTCTGATTCGTTCTACGCCCAGAATTACTCATATACATACCGAATTATACTCATAGATATCGGAACACAACCCCTGGCAATCGACTCCTTTTTTTAAAACGCACAGTGGGTGAAACGGCCTATTTAGCTCACATAAACCTACTTTTCGAAAAATAAAGAACCTTGTTTTTTGGTACTACTTTCCATTGCACCACACATCATGGACCGTGTCGATATTTTTTCAGTCGACATTTATGGAGTTGTGCGCTGTCAAACTACACTGTTGGAGTAGATTAAGAGAAAATAGTGGAGTCCCTCCAAAGCATCTTCGGGTGACCCGCAACCGACCTCTACGATCGACGACGGCGAATTGGGTTGCGTTCGGCCGACGGTGGTTCGCGGGAATGGTGGTATGTGGACGGACGTCAATTGTCGAAGTACGCCGAAAGCCACTGCACTCGTTCTTGGAAATAAATACCCTATTAATCGAAAAAAAAACCCGTCTTTATTTAGTTGGAGTTGTTTGAATTGTTTTACAATCTAAAAATTATTAAATTTTTCATTGGCGGCCGAGCAGGGACATCGGTTTTTTTAATTCGCAATCGTTTGTTTCGCTCAGTGGTGGCTTAGGCTTCGCGTGTAACTTCGGACGAGTTCGCTCGTCCGACCAAAACGATCAACTGCAGTGATATACATATGTGCGTGTGTATGTGCTAACACAGTCATACACAGAGAACACAGCTCATTTTCTGGAACCTTCCTTTTTATACCTTATTTGGCCAAATTAAAGTGCATAAAGTGAAAGTGCCCTGCAGTACCAGCCGTGAGCGATGACGAATGTCAACGACAATGTCATCTAGGCATTGACGCTCGCTAAGCCGAACCCTTTATTTTCTCTCTGTTTCCTTCTTTTCCGCGCGATCGTAATAGATCGGCTCTGCCGATCGGTCGAAGTACAAGAGAATTTGGTTTTTTTTCTCTTTTCGTCTTTTTTGCGCCGGCGTCGGCAGATCATTCTTGCTTTGTTCGCCTTGCATTTGCCTTTTACGTTACATTGTTACAATTGTGCGGAAAGAGTTGGTAGCGAAAATGCAGTGATTTAGTGAAAAATATCTATAATATTTATTACTATCAGGTAAGTGCATTGTTTAAATAAACAAAATGTGATATACGCGTGTAAATAATGAAAATATCAGTTGTATATAATGTGGAATTTGTGAAATTTCGAAAAAACGAAGTGTTCAATATACAATGTATTCACATTGTATTTATTTATTCTTCTTTTATGCTCTTTAATTGTTGTGCCCTTCTGCTCCTACTAATATGTATAGTATGGATTAAAAGAAGAATAAAGACATTTAATGTGAATGCATAACCTGCGGTGGGCCCGAAATTTCAATTTTAAGCAGTCCAACAACAAAAACAGAAAGCAACCCTTATATGCGAGGCCCGCGTCAAGCAGGTTCATATTTTGGCGCGTCTTTTGTTTTTGTTGTAGGAGTAAATGCACAGAACACCGCTGATTTACAGTGAGTATTTCTTTTTGTTTAAACAACTCTTTTAAAAATTGAACATATTTCTGGAATTTCGATCTTTCCTTATATAATTTCGACCAAATTAATAGTATTTTATAGAATAATACTTTAATTGATAGATCAACAAAATACGGAACACAATGGGGACGGGCACATCCTGGAAGGGCATGGAAAGTAAGTCTTTACAAGTCAAAAAACTAAACAAAAACACAATAAATTAATCCATATTATTTCAGTGGCGATGCAATTGAAGTTGCCGAAAGAAATTCAGAGATCCCCAAAACTGACTTACATATGTACATAAATGTAGTTTTAAGTAAAAGCAAAAGAAAATAAATGAATATACTGCTTAATTATATACGCCTTACTTTTTCATTTAAAATCTTCACTTATTATATCGCTTATTTTTTCGAGAAAATCTTCACTTATTATGTGCCTTATTTTTTCGAGAAAATCATCACCTATTGTATGCCTTATTTTTCGGCTGAAATCATCGCTTATAGTAAGCCTTATTTTTCGGCTAAAATCATCGCTTATAGTAAGCGTTATTTTTCGGCTAAAATCATCGCTTATAGTAAGCCTTATTTTTTCGGACTTCTCGATGACCATGTCATCCCCTATGCTCCTAGGACATCGCAATGTTAAAGTGAGCAGTTCATCGTTCTGCGCGTCATCCCTTATGTCAGCTGGGGTGCTCACGCTGAAATCGGTGTGTGAGCACATTTGTAAGCGATGGCCCGTACTGCAGGGTGTCGCAATTATACATGTGCACAAACATACACAAGTTCGGTAGAATTGGTCGAACATACCTACACCATACATACGTATACTCATGCTGACCACCACTTAATATGCATAACCAAAGCGGCAACACATACATATTTAACAAGAAAGTTATATAAAACATATCAAAACATAAAAGTTCAAACGGTGGTCTATCTATTGCATTTTAATAATACCGTTCGTGTGTTTTTGCAATCGCAAGCGTCGCAGTGTCTTTACGGTTCTCCGCTTTCGACTTAACCGCTAATGTAACCGCTAATGTACAATACGCGTGCATACATACATACGTATAGACATATGCTTGCAATTGCACATACACGCAACGCTTGGTAAAGGTTCTTGGGCACCAGCGGCTGATTTTTCGTCCGTTCGTTAACCTTGCTCGCTCTGTGCTTGCATCGGCTATATATTAGTTTGTGTCTGCGTGCGCTCGCGCCAAATTTACCGTGCGTTTTTCGTGCGTTCGTTAACCTTGCTCGCTCTATGCTTGCATCGGCTATATATTAGTTTGTGTGTGCGTGCGCTCGCGCCAAATTTACTGCTTGCTCTCTTCTCCCCCGTTTTGCATACCATACAGGTCAGGCTTGGTTCGAGCTCCTGTATTACTTTCGTCTTGTGTGTGCGCTCGCACCAAATTCTCTCACTTACTCTTTGATCCCCCGCACCCCGCATTCTACCCCTGTTGCCCACAAAGTGGCAGCAGCGATCATCGGGCTTGCTTACTTTCGGTCGCTTGGACCGCTTTCGTTTGTTTGTTCACATATTGCGCCAGGGCGTGTGTGTGTTTGGGTAAGCAAGCTTGGCGTTTTTCGTTACATAGCTGCAGTGCGTGTGCGAGGGTGGCTTGAAAAGTTTGTTAAACTTAGAGTGCGTTATTGAAGGTAGTTCCTTTCTCTCATTTCAATTATGTCTGAGTCCGATAGGCCAACTGTGGAACGGCCAACAGTACCTAAATGAAATACCAAGTTGGCATTGTGTCAACAAAGGTTTGACAAAGTCAGTGCTGATATTGCGCGCGTGCAAACAGCCTTTAGATTGAAGCAAAGGTCATCGGACAAAACCGAATTAGCTTGTCGCCTAGAACTTTTAGAGGGTTATTTTGATAAGGCTATGAACCTACAAGCAGAGTTGGACATTTTGAGTCCAACCAATGAAAGTAGAGGGCCGTTGGAGGTTTTGTGCGTCTTCACTAAAGCATTGCTTATGAATGCAATTAAACCAAGATCCGACACACATATGCAGCATGACTGCTCAGTAAATCCACGGTTCGACACACACATGCAGCATGACTGCTCACTAAATTCGAGCCAGCGATCGCAGCTGCCGAAAATGCGTGCCGAAGTTTAGTGGCAAACATTCGGAATACAAAAATTTCATGTGCCTGTTCCAAAGCCTCATTGACGACGATGCTTCTTTGACAAACGTAGAAAAATGTAATCACCTCGTATCGTGTTTGTCAGATGAAGCATTGGGTGTAGTAAAGCCATTTCAAATGACAGACTGTAATTAACCTAAGGCCCTTGCCAGTCTGAAGTCAGTGTACGACAATAAATGTCTGATATTCTGCGGTACTGTTGCTCAGTTATTCGATTTGCCAGCCATGACCAAGCCATCTGCATCGAGTTTAAGATCGATGATAGACAGTGTCTGCGATATATTCGTCGCTGTCGTCTGTAGGTGACGACAAAGATATTGCGAATGCAATGATCATTCACATGGTCATGGCAAAGGTCGACCATGTGACCAAATCTCGTTTTAAGGAGCAGCTTGACTATGATAAGCTGCCTTCTTGGGAAGACTGTGCCAAACAGCTGAATAGAAGGTATCAGTACCTGGCAGCAGAAGAGTCAACTTGTGACAAGTCAAGAGTTCGTAACGAGGTGAGGAAGCCTCAACGGAAATCGTCCTTTGCCTGTGCTAATGCAGGTCAAAAGTCGTCGTCTGCATGTACCTACTGCAGGTCTGCAGACCACAATATAAATTCTTGTTCGTCATGTAGTGCCATTTCCGTCATGCAACGTTTTGAGTATGCTAAAACTCAAAAACTGTGTCTCAATTGTTTGACCACGGGACCTACAGTATCGAGTTGCAAGGCGGCGAAGTGTCGAGTGTGTTCAAAGCCTCACCATTCGCTCCTTCATCGGTACACTGCATCAGTGCAAGGTGAAGCAGCGGCACTTCAAGCCTCAACGTCGGAGGCATACGTAGGTCACGTGCTCAATGCGGATCAAGTCGTTCTGGCTACCGCGATCGTAAATATCAAAGATAGGTTCGGACAGTTGCATCCAGCAAGAGCTTTGCTCGATAGTGGCTCTCAGATAAATTTTATGTCTGAGAGCCTGGCACAGAGGCTTCGGCTTAAACGTGAGCCAACTTCCCTTGCCATCGCAATGGTGGGTGGTGCAACCACCGATAGTAAAGCTAAGGTTTGTGCATCGATTTAATCTCGTTTGAATTCCCACACGTTTTCCGCAAACGGCTGAACAACAGGCCTGTGAGTTGTACTTCGCAAAACGGTACAACGATTGTCTTCCGGTCGCTTTCAAGTCAAACTTCCCTTTAAGACCGACCTTAAAGTTCTTGGCCTGTCCTTTCAAACTGCTGAAAGGCGTTTTTTCAACTTGAGCGCAAACTAGGATGACACTCTAAAAACTATGTACCATGACTTCATGAAAGAGTATTTGGATTTGGGACATATGTCCATTCTGAAGTCTGCTCCTCTAGAAACTATTCAGAGGGAGTTGTATTCAACATTGGTCAACTTTCGGTTGAACAAATATGCCGTAACTGCCGACATTTCGAAAATGTACAGGCAGATAAATATTTCTGAGGAAGACAGAGACTTCCAACTGGTATTGTGGAGAGAAAACACTTCACAAAACATACAGCCATACAGGTTGAATACTGTTACATACGGTACAGCGTCAGCACCCTTTTTGGCTGTACTTTGTTTGTTCGAATTGGCAAATAGTTTCGCACAATCACATCCCATTGGTGCGGAAGTGATTCGCAATTGTTTTTATGTCGACGATATGCTGGCAGGTGCAGACAGTTTAAAAGAACTGGACACAATTTGTAACCAGGTTCGGAATATCTTGCGTTCAGGAGGATTTCCATTGGCCAAGTGGGCTTCCAATTGCCCGACTGAATCTGGAAAAAATGAGGAATGCTGATTTAACGTTGATGAGCAAAGCTCAGTCAAAACGCTTGGAATGCGCTGGGCACCTCAAGATGATGTATTCAAATACCATCTGGACGTGGACAGTTTTGCCTCCCTGAAACCAACAAAACGTAATATATTGTCGATAGCCTCTCGCTTGTTTGACCCTCTTGGTTTGTTGTGTCCAATTGTCACTAAGGGAAAAATGCTGTTGCAGAACTTATGTAGGCTTAAGGTAGATTGGGATGAGGTTATTCCTATGAGTCTACACACTACATGGAATAAGTTCACCACTACCTTGCGGGATTTGCACAAAATTTCAATCCCTCGTTACATATGTTTGACGCTGTACCAAGGGGTTCAAATTCAAGGCTTTGCTGACGGATCCAGTCACGCCTACGGTTGCTGTATATACGTACGAACGTGCAACGACGAAGACGTTCGCGTGTCATTGCCCACGGTAAAGTCGAGGGTAGCTCCGCTGAGCGTAAAAACAATACCCCGGTTAGAGCTTTGTGCAGCACTATTGCTGGCCAAACTCTGGCAACAAGTGTCGACCACGATGACGATATACACGATAGAAAGCGTAAATTTCTGGTCAGATTCGCAGACTTGGTTTCAAGGGGAACCGATGTTGACCACATTGTGAGCTCCTTGTTGTTCAATGGGCCAAGGTTTTTAATGGCAGAAAAAGATCGATGGCCTTAACTTCATCAGTTTGATTTAACGTCAGAAGTGAAAACTTCTAAAGATAAGAAAAGTGCAGTGGTATGTGCGCTTGGGGTAGCTGATGCTGAATCTAATTGCATTGTGCAATTAATCAACCGGCAATCGAGGTTTGCTAAGTAAGTCCGCATAATGGCCTACGTGCTTCGATTCTGTTTCAGGCAGCTTAGAGGTGATTCGCATCTTGTATCTGTGTCAGAAAGAAACATTGCGTTTTTAAAGCTGATCACAGGCGTACAAAGCACAACATACAGCACTGAGTACAGATTGTTGAAAATTCGGCAGTATTAGCTCCGATGCTGCAGTCGTTAAATCCATTTGTCCACGAGTTCGAAGAAAATGGCATCAAATTTAAGTTAATTCGAGTAGGAGGGCGCTTGCTACACGGCCCTATCGCATACGACGCCAAGTTCCCTCTGTTGCGACCAAGGGGATCTGAATTGGTCAGGCATTTCCACTTTCGGCACTACCATGCTGGTGCAAAGGTTCTTGTGTGGTTGCTGAGGCAGCAAGTTTGGGTGATCAATGCCCGAAGCGTGTGTACAGCGCATGTTAGAAGATGCGTACACTGCTTTCGCTATAAGCCAAAGTTGTATCTGGCGTAGATTTCTGTGGGCCGTTCTATGTAAGCTATAGAATCAGAGGTAGACCACCCGTTAAAATGTACGTAGCCGTTTTTGTTTGTTTCGCCTCAAAGGCAGTTGATCTAGAACTTGTCTCAGACCTTTCCACTGACACTTTTCTAAATGTATTTAAAAGGTTCGTTGGGAGACGAGGGCTGCCGGAGCGACAACGCGACGAACTTCGTGGGAGCGAGCAATGTGCTGAGGGAGCTCCAAGCGGCGTTTCTCCGGAGCAAGGAGGAACTTCAGGACTACGCAGCGGAGAGAGCGGTGACCTGGTGCTTTATCCCTCCGAGGGCACCACACTTCGGCGGGCTGTGGGAAGCAGCAGTAAAGGCTGCCAAACACAGGCTGGTGCGAGGGGAAGGCGACGCCAACCTCACGCCGGACGAATTGAGCACGCACCTGGTGGAGGTCGAAGCGCTGCTCAATTCCAGGCCCCTTTTCCCACACAGCACATTTACGGGTAACGGTGAGATTATTGACAAATGTGAAACATCCATGGGAAACACAGTAGACAACAACAAACAAAAAATTTGTGCTCTTAATTTTAATATCAGTTATTTTTGTCAGTCATTTTTGTCAACAATCGCATAAATATCGCATAGACACGTGCGGCTTAGGAACATCCAAATAGATGGTGGAACTGGGAAATTTCGGAACGGCAAAACCTTACGGACCATCCCCTAAATGGATGGTGGATGGCCGTCTACGCGAACAGGCTATTACGGACGATCCCCGAAATGGATGGTGGACTCTTATTAGGAATAGCATGTGCTTTTACATAACAAACGAGAGGGAACGTTGTGAGCCGCGGCAAAGGCCGCGGCTCTACCTTATACACGGTACTCAGTCAGTATATACATATGTACATACATTTATGAGCCTACGATTTATGATATTTATTATATGTTCTCAAAAGGGACGAAAATAATATTTAAATTAAAAAAAAGCATTTTTTGGAATTTTTCTACATGTTTCCATTTTTGTTTACATATGCTTTGTATATCTGCGCCTACATTTCTACATGACATGTATAACCACATATTTGAGAGTGTTTGCAACAGAGAGAGAGGGAATGAGTCAGCGCTTGGCAGGCGTTGCGTAGCCACTGAAATTTAATTTGTTTCTTCTGGCCATAATATTGATCCGACCTGATCCATATTCGGTAATCTGGTAGATATGGTAATTTCCCATGATTCTACGTTTTTGGTTTTCATTTATCTTAAAAATTGTGGATTCCACAGATTTTCGTTTTTTGTGGGGGCGGAAGGGGGCGTGGCAAAATTTTAAAACAAACTCGTGCTGGTTCGGTATCACAGGAGCTTGGATAGAAAGTTTGGTTGCTCTAGCTCTTATAGTCTCTGAGAACTAGGCGACACAAAATACGAATGGGCAAAGCAGATGGGGCCGCGTGTGAGAGAGAGCGAGACGGAATGATGACTTTCGAAATGGTTTTCTTCATTGTAGCTATAATAATGATCCGATCTGATCCAGATTCAACACTCTCATAGAAATGGGCATTCTCTATGACTCTGCGTTTTTAGTTTTTTTGTATCTTCAAAATTGTGTGTGCCACAGACTTTCGTCCTTTGTGGGGGCGGATAGGGGCGGGGCGAAATTTTGAAATATACTTTGAGTAGTGTGATAACACAGAAGACTGAATACAAAACTTGGTTACTCTAGCTTTAATAGTCTATGAGATATACATAGGCGCAAATGAAGACGGACGGACAGACGGACGGACGGACGGACAGACAGACATGGCTATATCGACTCGGCTATTGATGCTGATCAAGAATATATATACTTTATGGGGTCGGAAACGCTTCCTTCTGGGCGTTACACACAACCGTTATCCCCACAAATCTAATATACCCCTATACTCTTCGAGTACCGGGTATAAAAATATACCATTTTTCCCCATTTTTGCCTAGTAATTCACACATTATTTTTAGTCATATAATTAACAATATCGCATCAAACATTTTTTTGTAACCAATACAATTTAATTCGGTCTAGAAAGGGTTGAGAATTTTAAGAGCTGAAGCTCGGCACTAGCCATACAGTATGTAGATGTGTTATTTTATGCGAATGGCGGTCAGTAACAAAGTGTGTATATGCGGTACAAAGGGCTCGACTGCTTGCTTTGGATCTTTGGCTACGATATCGCGGACTAGAAAATTAAACGATAAAAAAATGTAGGCTTGGTGTATGTATGATTATTAGTTTTCTGCGAGGATGGCCGATAGAATTTAAATTTGTGTGTTCGAATTGGTTCCCGAAAGTCCAGCGTATTTTAATATGTAGATTTTTAAATTTTAAACTTTAAAAATATTAAAGTAAGGGATAATTAAGCTCAGAAAACCAAAACTGAAATGAATATTTACGTAGATTATAATGAACAAGTGCCAGCAATTCTAAAAACTATTTATATGTATGTACATGCAGAATGAGATAATATGTGTACACCCATACATACTTTAAAATTCACAGGAATCACAACAGAAAGCAAAAAATCCAAGCCAAACAATTCAGCACCCAGAAAATGTAACAACATATGTGTGTAGGTACAGTAATAGCCTGTTTACACTACGCTTGAGTTATTAAGCTCCGGCAAAAACTCGAGTTTCGTTGACATGGGAGAGCATAGAGGTCGCAAAAAAGTTGAGTTTTGGTTTCGTTTAGTTGAGTTTGTCAAATTTTCCGAATATTTCAACCCTCATCTGCCTATCATGGGATTATTACCACTAATTACAACAAAAATTGTCAACTCAAAATTAAAATTGTGGCGCTTAAAAATAATGGCTTAGGAAACAGGTTCAAATATACAAATAATCGTTAAGACCAATAATTAAAATTAATTTTATCATTAAATCAACCATTTTAAAAATGTGGTTGATTTCTAAAATTCAGTCAAAAACACTCAGCCAAATGCTTATTCGGAGCTATTGAGTTAACTATGTCAGTGTAAGTAGGCTATAACAATTGTAAAATGTAAAATTGTAATATTTTTAAATAAAAACCATAGCAATTAAGTACAGCATTTGCATTCATATACATATACAAATTTATAAACACAAACACTTGTCAGCTGGCGTTTAAACGCCAGTTCTGAATTATTGAGTTAACTCATTTATCGGTAGATAACTCACTGTAGTGTAAATAGGCTATAACAACATGTCTGACAGCCTTGGGAGCTAATACAGAAAGTTTGTGTACGACACGAACGGTGTATGAGCTGGTTCATCTATGTATGGTTGGCTCAGACTCTTGGCTCAGAGTTAATTTTTTTCCATTTTTGTTTTATTGCTTCAAAATAGTGCTGGGAGAAGATCGATGTTTACCTACCTCGATCTTTCGATATTTTGTATGGGTCCTACATCGCTGTATCGATTTTTGTATCAAAAATTTTAACTCACAAAAATTTAAAATACAATTTACGTATCAAAAACAAAAGATAAATTTCTTATTTAAATCATAGTTAACACAAGTTTCATATCCTTAAACTACTTAAAAACGATGACTCTATTTCATTAGATCATTCTTTTCCAATAATTTTTAACCAATCATTTTTATTTATGAAAAGCAGCATGTATACTTGCCGCGATTTGAGGAAACTCCTTTTCTCGTTAACGATGAGTCCAGCTTTGCTAAACATTCGTTCACTCTCTGTGGACGTTGCTGGGACGCACAAGAACTTTTTCACGCATCTTTTAAATACAATGTCAGTTGAGATCTTTAAAGAAATTGTTTCAATTAAAAATGTTTTACTCTTATGTTATGTATTTTTACCTTCCAGTAGTCCAATGGAAATGAATTCGGATCGACATTTTCCATGTTGAAACATTGCTTCAGTCCTAGTATTGAATCAACTCGACTGCTTCGAATTTTTTCAGATTTTTTCTTTTGAAGATAGTTGAAAAGTGGGTGGTGTTGGTCTGTTTGTTTTGTTGCTGGCAGGTTGGAGGAAGACGGACGTGGCCCGGACAATGCGTTGAGTTCGTTCTCTATATTGTTAAAATAAATTTACAACTTACCTTACAAAGGCGGAATTTTTTCAAGTGATGGAAAAATAATGGTCTAGTAATGGCGATATATCGAGTATCGAAGTTAGCAACAGCGATATTTTCGATGGCTATGAAAAAATCGATGTATCGTTGTTAAATCGATGTTTTTCCCAGCACTACTTCAAAACATTTATTATTTTTTCGCATTATTGGACTATAATAGCCTTTTTACACTACAGTGAGTTACCATTATCGATAGGTAACTCAATAACTCAGAATTTGGATTTACACTATGCCAAAGTTGAGTTATTGAGTTTCGGCTGCTGGCACGTGCTTGTGTACATACATTTTGTTTTATTTAATTTTAATTATATTAACGACCAAGAGATATTGATTTTCTATGTGGCAGAGCAAGATAAGATAACGACGCTGCAATGTATGGAGTTGGCGACGATGTTTGCAGCAACTGTGGAGTATTTGGATCAAGTATCCAAGAAACGCATTTGGACATTGCAAATAACCTTGGAATCCATTTTTGAAGGAACATTTCCGCAGGGAAATGGCACAGCTGCAATTGCAACTATGTTGATTTTTGTCTATATGTACATATATGTATGTACATTACATATGTACCAAAATTAAACTTTTTTAAATTCACAATTGTTTATAATAATTTAATTTTATAATAATTCAATTTAGCGTTTGGCTAAGTTTTTTCGACCGAATTTTGGAAATCGACCACTTTGTTTATATGGCTTGTAAAGTAAATAAATTTAAAATAATAAAATGGTTTAAAGTATTGGTTTTAACAATTGTATGTACCTTTTTCCCCAGCCATATTGTTTACGCGCCAAATTTTAAATATTGAGCTGCCAATTTTTGTTGTTACTAGTGGTGATAATTCCACGACAGGCAGATCAGGGTTGAAATATTCGAAAAATCGGACAAAGTCAACTAAACGCAACCAAAACTCAACTTTTTTGCCACCTCTATATCCCCTATGCTTCCCCATGTAAACGAAACTCGAGTTTTGCCCGAAACTCAATAACTCAACCGTAGTGTAAAAAGGCGATAAAAGTAGTCAAATGTAGGATGGAGTCATGCTTTAAAGAAAATTCTTCTGCCCAAGAATCTATAGTAAGTATCAATGAATTAAAGTGGAAAGCAAGTCACAATGTAAACAAAGATACATATGTATGTAAAACTTTCTCTTTTTTAGAAGCCGAGGTACATTGGCAGTACTACGTTCCGACCAGCTATGATATTCTTAGCTGCAATAGCAGTAACTACTTCCGTATTATTCGCCCTTCCGCCTCCACTCAAAAAATGTATCCTAAGTTGGCAGAATACTTCAGAAAGTACTGATCTGAAAGATCTGCAATCAGGTCCGCCCACATATGCAATTTTCGGCAAAAGTCATACAGAAGAGCATTTAATTCATGTAGTGAATATGCTGCATAAATTCGGATATGAAAGAGTTCAAGTAAACGAAAGCTGGAATCTCTTGTGGGCACATGATTATCCGTTCCTTTCCGTTCCGTTAAAGAATCTTGGCCAGCATCAGATGGTCAATCATTTTCCGGGCTGCGGATACATAACAAACAAGGTGGATTTGTGTACAACTACACTACCATTTCTTCCTCGTGCATTTAGACTTCCAACAGACAGAGTCGCCTTCTTAGAATACGCCCATGCACATCCAAATGCACTTTTTGTAGAGAAACACAATGAGCATAGACATATTAAAGTTCGAAAACCAAGTGATATCGATCTCTGGTCAAATGATTCATTCGTTCAAGAGTTTATACCAAAACCATTTCTGGTGGATGGACATAAATTTGATATCGGTGTTTACGTGGTGATAACTGGAATAAATCCCCTTCGCGTGTACATCTACACTGGCGATGTTCTATTTCGTTATTGTCCTCTCAAATATTATCCATTCGACAGCGAAAACGTAGACAAATACATAGTTGGTGACGATTATTTACCTACTTGGGAAGTTCCATCATTACGGAAGTATTACAATCATTTCGGGGGTAGCATGCGAAATGTTTTTGAGGCATATGTTCGTGATCAGTCCATGGACCCTTCCAAAATATGGCCTCAAGTAGAACACATCATACGTACAACAGTTTTGACGAAGGAAAAAGATATGGTCAATATTCTTAACTCTTACAGACAGCATAATTTCTTTGACCTAATGAGATTCGATCTTTTTATCGACGAGAATCTAAAAGTTTACCTAATGGAGGCAAATATGTCACCAAATCTTTCATCAGCTCATTTCAAGCCCAATTCGATTTTGTATGAGCAAGTGCTTTACAATGTATTTAACTTAGTCGGAATCCGCCAATTACGTGGTACAAGTGCCCCCATGTGAGTACAAACTGATCAAATATATTTATAATATCTATTTAAATATAATATCTAAAATGCATTTTATAGGATTTCTGAAAACAGCGGGGTTCTTACATCTGATAAAAATTTGGCAACAGCTTTAAACAAATGCGCTTCAAATGATTGTGATAATAACTGCAATAAGGAAGAGTGCAGTCTCTGCATACCTTGCCTCAGTGGATCAGAATACAAGTTGCTACACCAAGCGTACGAGGAGCATTTACATCGGGTTGATATGAAGCGTATTGTCCCAAAACCAATTGTAAGGAAAATATATATTTCACACGGGACGATATCTTAACTAAATTAATATATTTACAGCTAAATTTACAGAATTTTGATATAATTGAAGAAACAACTAATATGTCAAAGAAAAACGCGTGGATGACGCGATGGTTCTATAATAAATGTCAGTATGAGCGAACATGGTGTGTCTAAATGTAAAATATTTACCGTTACGAAATAAGTCATTTAGAATTACAATTTGTACACCCCTTGCAAAAAGCATTATGATTTTGTTTATATATTTTTAAAATATCCCGTAAAACATTTTCTTTTTGGTGTCAACAGTACTTACTCAATTCCGATGCCTACTCTATCAGTAACCACGATCGGATAATTATATATGTAATTAAACTAGCATGGGAACAATCAATCTGCAATGATACTAAGTATGTAGCTAGTGAATTTCCTTTTGCAATATATAATTAAAGTCATCGAATTCATTTTATTTGGTTGAATCAATATATGTATATATACTAGGGGTCAAGTCAACCTTTGATCTTAATGAGTAAAGTATTGGAACCACGACCACCCAATACTTTGTTATGTATGTATATATAGTATGTATGTATGTATGTATAGTAGAAAGGTAGTATATTTATTTATTTAAGAACAGTTTATCTTTAATAAGGAGTGCAGATTTGTAAATTATATTTATCGGGATTTTACAAGTTTCAGTCTAACATATTGATTCACATTATGTAACGGTAATTAAATATAAAATATTATGAAATTATACTTTTCAACATGTTGCAAAGATTCAACTTTTCTGCACGCCTGTGTGAAGAAAAAGCTGGCAAAGCTGAAGTCCGAGGCATTAATTAACTAATTAATTAATTAATTAATTAATTAATTAATTAACTTACAAGGCAACTAATGTACCTAACTATAACCAACGAGAGGGAACGTTGTGAGCCGCGGCAAAGGCCGCGGCTCTACCTTATACCCGGTACTCATTCAGTATATACATACATACATATGTACATATATGAGCCTACGATTTATGAAATTTATTATATGTTCTCAAAGGGACAAAAAAATTTAAATTAAAAAAATGAATTTTTTTGAATTTTTATACATGTTTCCATTTTTGTTTACATATGCTTTGTATATCTGCGCCTACATTTCTACATGACATGTATAACTACATATTTGAGACGTACAAGTGTTTGCGACAGAGAGAGAGGGCATGAGTCAGCGCTTGGCAGGCGTTGCGTAGCCACTGAAATTTAATTTGTTTCTTCTGGCCATAATATTGTTCCGATCTGATCCAGATTCGGTAATCTGGTAGATTTGGTAATTTTTCATGATTCTGCGTTTTTGGTTTTCATTTATCTTAAAAATTGTGGATTCCACAAATTTTGGTCCTTTGTGGGGGCGGAAGGGGGCGTGTAAAAATTTTGAAATACACTTGTACTGAAGTGATATCACAGGAGCTTGGATAGAAAGTTTGGATGCTCTAGCTCTTATAGTCTCTGAGATCTAGGCGCTCATTTAAACGAATAAGGAAAGCAGATGGGGCCGCGTGTGAGAGAGAGCGAGAAGGAATGATGACTTTCGAAATGGTTTTCTTTATTGTAGCTATAATAATGATCCGATCTGATCCAGATTCAACACTCTGATAGAAATGGTCTTTCTCTATGATTCTGCGTATTTAGTTTTCTTGTATCTTCAAAATTGTGTGTGCCACAGACTTTCGTCCTTTGTGTGGGCGGAAAGGGGCGGGCGAAATTTTTCAACATATTTGGAGTAGTGTGATCACAAAGCAGACTGGATACAAAATTTGGTTACTCTAGCTTTAATAGTCTCTGAGATATAGGCACAAATGAAGACGGACAGACGGACAGACGGACGGACGGACAGACAGACATGGCTATATCGACTCGGCTATTGATGCTGATCAAGAATATATATACTTTATGGGGTCGGAAACGCTTCCTTCTGTGCGTTACACACAACCGTTATCCCCACAAATCTAATATACCCCTATACTCTTCGAGTACCGGGTATAAAAATGTAGACAAACAAATTTTGGGAAAAAATACCTCAAAAAATGTTTAAGTTTGAAATTTAAAGCATAATAATTGCCAAACGGTAACCTGCGGATTTATAGCTTATTTTAGCAGCTTTCGGATATACAAATACGGATACACAACGGATACGAATACGGATATACAAACATATACAAACATGAAAAAATACTAGATTTAAAAAAATTCTTTTCAAAAAAAATTAAATGTGGAAAAAATACCATAATTATTTAAAAATTTTAAGTCCCCAAAGCTATCAGAAAATGTCATTTTGGGCCACAGGTGAATTTCATATTGACTAGTGTTATCGACCCCAAAAACTCTCTATTTAAGAGTTTTAAGCTAATCGGATGAATTGATCATATACTTTTTTGTCAAATTTCGGCCATATTGATTATTTGAAGTTTGAATAAAAACCCGACGTGATGGAGCAAAATAAACTTGGATTAGAGTTCTGCACATGGGTTTATGGTACTCTCATAACTTCCGCACGACAATATTATGTTTTGTGCGCCTGTGTTATTATTTCTCCAAACCAATCTTTTGTAGTTATATAATATCGTGATCCACTTGAAAAGCGATCTTGACTAACAAATTTTCATGAAAATGTTTAATCAATAGTTGCAATATAGATTTAGTAAGCCCAATCTTGACGCCTTAAATGCTGCGTAATTAAAAGTAGATTGATTAGATTGATTTAGTCAAAACTATAGGACTAGTTGCTATATCAACTCGTCTATATATAATTTCTGAATCTTTATATAGTCTGTAAGGGTATATACATATACAAATCTTTACTTAAATCCTTTGTTTAGTCGAGATAGCAATAAATTCAGCTTATTTATTAGCTGTTGAAGCAATAAATCCATCGCTTCACACCGCCACAAGTGTCCTTGTCTACCTCTTCATCGATATTCATTGACTGGATTCTCCATCCGTCCATCACTTGTTCCATCTATCCGTATCTATCTATTATATTAGCTGCCGACATCAGCGGGTACATCTAGGTAAAAACATATGCAAGCCAATATATGTATTATCAAACCTGAATTGTTCGAGTACCTCCGGTTATGGCTTGGGGTAGCGATGCTATCGCGCTTGTATCCAAGCTCTTCATTTGTTTCCACTATCATTATGCCTTCATTCATATATCTCGGTAAATTGATATTGAATAAGTTTATAGTGATTTTTAGTAACCTCATGACACCTGAGTAGATTTGTCCTTCTGAATTTATATCGAATGTTTATACCGACAATTAATTCTCACTCACAAAGACATTGGCACACGCTCATTTTAACAGAAATTTTCCCAAAAATGCATGAAACTGTGTTACAGATGTAACTGAATGCAAATTTAATTAATAAAAAAATTATATTAAATAATAACAACACTGTGATAGTCCAAAAAAAAAAGACAAGACCAAACTCGACGGTTTTCCCTTATTTCGGGTCCTACGAATCGAACTGCATCATTACTTTTTTGAGTTACAATCATTTTTTCATACAACATTTTTTGTTGAAAATTTTCATCAAAGTGGCCCATTGTAAGAGAAAGGCACATTTTTCTTCGGTCTCTAACTTTTGTAATGTTGACTTTTTTGGTAAACTTTTTTTGGCAACGCTTCTCAGAATAAGTCCGTTTTTAAGTTCTTAGAAGACTGTAAGCCCCAAAATCAGTGTTTTGGGTGTCCTTATAGCCAATATGTCAAAAAAACTGAAATATAACCCATTTTTTAAAATGTTTTTTCTTCACGTTTCGTCAATATTTTAATTTACCCTTTGATACTTCTACATTAAGTGACATCTTGTAATAGTAAGAAACTTAAGCAAAGACAACGTTTTTAGCAAACTAACCATTAGAAAAAAAAACTTAACAAAATTTGAATACCTTTCATATATGCAAAAAAATCAAATTTTTCTTTTTTTAAAGCAATTATATCCGAATGGTTACACGAAAAGACAAACGTTACGTGTGCAACTCTATTTGCGAAAAAAGTAAAATTGGCCACTACAAATCTCTTTAATAGTCTAGTTAATAAAGTTAATTCCATTTTCTTTTAATTATATAGTCAAAAATATTAGATTTATCGTAACTTGAAATTAAAAACGAGAGGGAACGTTGTGAGTCGCGGCAAAGGCCGCGGCTCTACCTTATACCCGGTACTCAGTCAGTATATACATATGTACATACACTTATAAGCCTACGATTTATGAAATTTATTATATGTTCTCAAAGGGACAAAAAAATTTAAATTAAAAAAATGAATTTTTTTGAATTTTTATACATGTTTCCATTTTTGTTTACATATGCTTTGTATATCTGCGCCTACATTTCTACATGACATGTATAACTACATATTTGAGACGTACAAGTGTTTGCGACAGAGAGAGAGGGCATGAGTCAGCGCTTGGCAGGCGTTGCGTAGCCACTGAAATTTAATTTGTTTCTTCTGGCCATAATATTGTTCCGATCTGATCCAGATTCGGTAATCTGGTAGATTTGGTAATTTTCCATGATTCTGCGTTTTTGGTTTTCATTTATCTTAAAAATTTTGGATTCCACAGATTTTCGTCCTTTGTGGGGGCGGAAAGGGGCGTGGCAAAATTTTGAAATACACTTGTGCTGGTTTGATATCACAGGAGTTTGGATAGAAAGTTTGGATGCTCTAGCTCTTATAGTCTCTGAGAACTAGGCGACACAAAATACGAATGGGCAAAGCAGATGGGGCCGCGTGTGAGAGAGAGCGAGAGGGAATGATGACTTTCGAAATGGTTTTCTTCATTGTAGCTATAATAATGATCCGATCTGATCCAGATTCAACACTCTGATAGAAATGGGCATTCTCTATGACTCTGCGTTTTTCGTTTTCTTGTATCTTCAACATTGTGTACGCCACAGACTTTCGTCCTTTGTGTAGGCGGAAAGGGGCGGGGCGAAATTTTGAAATACATTTGGAGTAGTGTGATCACACAGGAGACTGGATACAAAACTTGGTTGCTCTAGCTTTAATAGTCTCTGAGATATAGGCGCAAATAAAGACGGACGGACGGACGGACAGACGGACAGACAGACATGGCTATATCGACTCGGCTATTGATGCTGATCAAGAATATATATACTTTATGGGGTCGGAAACGCTTCCTTCTGTGCGTTACACACAACCGTTATCCCCACAAATCTAATATACCCCTATACTCTTCGAGTACCGGGTATAAAAAGATGCAGCAATGAAGCTTCGTTTTGCTTTTTAAATCATTATATTTTTACGAACTTTTTATATACACTTTGTATTCTTTTGAGCCTTGCTCAACATAAACGTAAGTTTTTTTTAAATAATAAATATAAATTTGTCTCTGAATCCCATCCATCATATTAAAAATGCATATGCATATTACTCCCAATAAGGGAACTTATCAGGTATACGATCCAATTTCACTAATTTTTGGGCAGACATCTTACTGCTATTCGTATACTTGCGTCCACAAAGAAAGTTCCTAAAACTCTCAAAACCTTAAAAACGATTAATATATTATAAACTATAACAATATGCAATATTATAAACAACGAAATATGCACTTGTCTTCGTGGGAGCACCCTTAAAAACTAAGAAAGCTGAATATAATACCAACTGAGTTTTTAAAAATCTGTGGCAAAAAAATTTGAAATGTACAAAGATAGTTGGATTGTGTTGCGCCTAGTTTCTAACAGTCTATCGACGGCTAACAAAAAGTGTGCCGTTTTAAAATTTTGTGTATGATTTAAGTAGGCCGACTATAGTCCTAATAGGTATGGTTGTCCTACCATTTATTGGAAATAGGCAGTCTTGGTTCATTCGTCTCAGAATGTAAAGTCTCCCTGCATAGTAGAATATACCAGGGACCTATAGCTATACTTTAAAAATCTAACAGTAATAATTAAATCTAAAGTTTAATGGATAATCATCAGTGATAATAATTATTATTAAATGTAATTTATTATATGTTCGCAAAAAGGACGAATTAAATTTTGGCCAAAAAAGAAAATTTCAAAAAATTAAGTCGAACCCTTTGGTAGATTTTTATACATATGTATATTAGATGTTATCTGTTTCCATTTTTATTGACATATGATTTTTACATCTGCTTCTTAATTTTTTACATTTCTACGTGCACTTGTATAACTACAAATACGATACGTGGAAGTGTGTGCGAGAGAGAGAGGAAATGAGAAAGCGCTTGGCAGACTTTGTGTAGCGACTGAAATTTCATTGGTTCCTGCTGTTTATAATAATGGTCCGACATGATCCCAATTCGGCAATCTGGTAGATACGGTCATTTCCCACGATTCTGGTGTTTTGTTTGCTCGTATCTCCAAAATTGTGTACGCCACAGAAGGACGGGGCGAAATTTTTAAATACACTTGTAGTAGTATGATAAAACAGGAGTCTAGATACAAAATTGTGTTGCTTTAGCGTCGGACGGGCAGACAGACATGGCTATTGATTCTGATCAAGAATATATGTATATACTTTATAGGGTCGGAAAGAAGGAATCTGGGCGTACACACATCCACTATTACCACAAATCTAATATATCCCCATATTTTTCGAGCACCGGGTATAAAAAACATAATTCTTTAAAAATGTTAAATCTCCTGATCTATCAGAAAAGTTCATTTTAGGCCATTGAATATATAAGCACCGAGATGAAATGGTAGAGATGTTGATTGTTTATTTAGTATTGATCGATAATCGTTTCACGAGATCGATTAAATATTAAACAAAATCGAAAACACTGAAGAAGAACCCCAACGCCACTAGTTTGGCAATTTGTCCTTTCAAACAACCCACTTTGGCTTGAAAACTTGCGCCTATTGACAGAATATTGACAGAAGCTATTTCACTTTTCGGGGCGTGACAGACATGTCGGCGCTACCGTTGCAGTCGGAGACTACACCGACGCCACGACCACCAATACTAATAACCAGTACCAAACCCAACCCAACCAACTTGTGGCGAACTGTGAAAAGGGGCTGGATTTCCGACTGTGCCAAAAGTTTTGACTTCGATTCAATAAACAAACGGTATTATTAAATAATGGTCTCTCAGATTCACAGCCATGAAGGCAGGGCAGGGGTTCGGTTCGCCGATTTGTTTAATGCAGAAATAGGAATGCATGTGAATTAAGAAGAGGCCACCAGCGGCTCAGCACCTCACCTCCGAATTCGTCACAACTCTTAAAACTCTGCGACGATGACGCTCCAAGTTGAGCGAAGCTCGTAGGTGTTTTAATGAATGTTGCCAGGATACAGGTGCCAGGCGAAGCCATTTTGTTATTTTTATTTGCTTTGACAGTCAGTACTTGAACACACAATAGTGAACGCTGCGGAATCGCATAGAGTCCAGCGTGATTTTAGCGTAATTTTAGCAAGTGTCCTGTCCAAAGTGACTACGATGAAAATACAATATAACTGATCGGAAATTATTTCAATCCCGATACGCAATGAGGAAGCCTTTTGTGAACTTCAACTTCAACTTTTCCCCAGGCTGCGAGTGCCCTGGGACTCTCACTTATGTGTATGTTTATCGGTATGGCTCCGCTTACCACAAGCTCGTAGCCATCATCATTTTTTGTGTCAAACAAAACATACTTTCAGTGGTCTTCCAAAGTTTAGGTAAGTTATCCAATCATAGACAGTATACGCGACACTATAGATGTATATCTGATGTTTATATAACAGCAGGAGCAATCCAATACACTGATCGTAAATTGCTAATGATCAGTATATTACACGGTTTACACAAATAGAAACATTGAAGCTTACGATTACAACAACACGATTTGCACTAATCATAACTAATTATGTTTGGATTGGCAATTTGACCTATTTTAAAGGCATGCCCCAATCTGAAATTTTTACAACCCAATAAAGTCCAGCTAAAAGTAAATTCCATTCAGGTGTATTTTGATTTGGTGGTGTGGTCACATACATGGTTTGCGTGGGGAATAATTAAGTATTTCAATATTCCTTCCTATGGTGGTGGTTGGGCCGGACCTTGCATGCAAATAAAACCTCAACAAGTCAAACCGGAAACCCAAACATTTCGTACAGTTTGCGTTTTACAAATATATGTAAATATGTCCTAGTATAACAAATATAGTTACGCATACATATTATATGTGTGTATGTACATACGAGTATATATAAGTAGGCTTAGAAAAACTCTCAGCTTTGTCGTTTATGAGCTAGCCTGGCCAACAACTTTCCACCACCTTATACCACGAGTATAACACAATGAAGATTCATACCACAATTCATCATGTGGTATAAATTAATGGAAAGTCCAGTAGCGTGTTTTGACCAGGGTCTGTAACCATGGTATTATACTTAAAGGTGGAAAAACGAGAGAGGTCATTTTATAAATATATATGCAAATAAGATTAGGGTGTCCAAAAAATTCTTTCGAAAATACATTTTACCAGCAAACGCGATTTACCAAAATATTTTGTACATACATATGTATATGTTTGCACACATACGTACGTGCTATACATGTACATAAGTTAACTTATCAAAAGGACTCTTAGGTTAAATCACTTTGACATTGTCGAGTAATGATTTTATACATATGTACGTCTACAGCTAACTTTCTAGAAATAGCCTCCCTTCTGTAAAAGCAGTTAGACGTGGTCAAGCGTTCAAGCCTAACGGTAGCGCGCGCGTTCCTGAATTTTGCGTGGAACTAAATAGAATGCGTCACATCTTTGTAAAGTTGTAATCATAAGACGTAATTATTCAAAACTATAATAATTTGTGATATAAAGCGTGAAAAAGTGAATGTGTGACTTCAAGTGCACAAAATTGTCTTTATTTATGTATTTATTTATGGAATGCTCTATACGAGTATATGGCGCAAAACAGTGCAGGCGTATGTGCATTTTTTCGCCATTTTAAAGCATCACGGTTGAATTATGGATAATATTTTCCGCCATCTACGTTTGGACATATAATACGTATTTATGTAAATTTAAATGCTTTACATTTCTCATTAGTCTTGGGTTGCCAACCCAAAAAATACATGTGTAGATGGCAGGGGCGAACGCAGAAAATTTTTTCGGGGGGGGTTCGACTATAAATTTTTATAAATGGAGTGCCCAGCCTTTGATGTCTTACGATGTTGATAAATGTTGCAGAAGCTGAAATTTGCGGCATTTTGAAATATCCACCTTTTCACCGTAAACAGCTAGTTCTTTATTTTGAAGTTCATACCTATGAATTCGATTTTCTAATTTCCCTAAAATTTCGGGGGGGGTTTGAACCCCCAAAACCCCCCCCTGCGTTCGCCACTGGTAGATGGTTATCCCAAACGAAAATATTGGATATATGTATTTACTTACATTTGTGTGTAGATATATTTTTCAACAAGAACACATTTTTGAGTTTATCTAAGTTTCTTTTCTAGTCTATAGCGTCATTTGGATATACTTAAAGTGTACCAATATGATTCTGGCCTTAGTTTTTATCACCATTTTATTAACAAAGGACATTCAAAAATTTTTTTTAGTTTAATTATGTTATAAGGATATCACATTATCCAGGTAATTAAATTTCAATATGAATTTAATATCCTCGTACCATAATGAAAGTATTTGCTCTCCTTACAACGATTGGCACTTGAATTCTAATGGATATTTGACGTGTTCGATTTAATGGTAAATGAGCTCCTTTTCCTTGTCTATATTTAATTTTGTCGACATAGACACAAGGTCAGAAAATCGTCATCATCTGAAATAATACCTGTGGGTGAAAAAGGTTATACAGAGTATAGTTTTGTATGCTTTTGTCAAATATTTTTAGATAATTTAGATAAGCATTAATTATTCAGAAGAATATACACTTATACATACATATATATACATATATACATATATATATACATGTATATATACATACAACATAATCGCCATTTTCCGCACATTTTTACTTTACTTTTTTACTGCAAACTTAAAAGCCTTTATACACGTGAATTTGTATACATGGTATGGTGTGGTATGGTATGGTATGTATTTATGTACAAGTATAAGGAATGAGTTCAACATCTGCTCCACGTAATTGTCTGGGTTTTCGATTTTTAAACTTGTTTCGGTTGCCTTTGCCGCCCGCATTGTGTTTTTTTCTCCTATGTACAAGTATTTACATACATATGTATGAATGTATGTATAAATATCCTGCAACGCCACGCTAAGTATTTTCACGTACTTACAAAACCCGCAACTGCTACAAAATTCATTAGATGCAGGTCACAAGATAAATAGCACAGAATACGATTACACATATTCAACAAGCTGAAAACATGATTCAATTACCTCCTATTTTAGTTGAACACTAAAGTGTCCAGTCGACTCTAAGGAATTTATTTGTAGGGCAGGTTCGGGCAACGATCATCGGATAAAATAATAAGATCCAACTTCATATGTACTTCAAGAAATCTCAGCTAGGCTTGGGTTAGTTCAACTACATATTTAATTTGTACACATTGTAATGTACATATGTATGTACATGTATGTACTTCAATCTTTTACTTATCCTAAATAAAAAGTACATTTAAAGAAGTGAATATTCTGAAAATACAAACTTGATATCTGGATATATCTGGAAAAATTCTCTCTACAACGGTATAAAATTGTTTCAAATTATTGTAAAATTGCATATTGATAAAATAGCGCCGAGATAATATATCCGAAAACAGTTTAAAAGAATGCGGATGTCTTAATCTGAATATTATGTTATCTAGCTCGACCATTTCAAAACTGGTAGAACGCGATAATCAACCATTCGACTTCAAGATACCCGCTAATCTGCGTTACCCAACTACTATCCAAGAAATGTAGTAGTTTCGTATCTAGTAGTCAATAGATAGTAGATAATAATGTAGTTCTTTGGGTTCAATTGCCAAATATTGTGCTGTCTTATGTCAATATATGTACTAATTTTTTCCAATAAACCTAAGGGACATGAACAGCTGTATTAATTACAGACTTGTCTACACCAAAAGTTCTCATGTTTGTTCTTTTTAGGTACATATATGTATAAGTATGCATGTATTTACATACATAAATATATGGATGTTCGTTGCAGCTTTGGTTTTTGCAATCA
Source organism: Drosophila affinis (assembly GCA_037356375.1). NCBI lineage: Eukaryota > Metazoa > Arthropoda > Insecta > Diptera > Drosophilidae > Drosophila > Drosophila affinis. The sequence goes on from JAZHFB010000003.1 coordinate 25,318,766, forward strand.
AGTTTGCTACAAAACAGGAGGAGAGGTAGAGAAGAAGAATATGATAGTCGTTTTCAAAAAAGCAAAGATGGAGAGAGAGAGAGGCGAGTTGTGTTTTCCAATGGATTGGAGAGCGACGAATTGTCGACAACAGAGTCCCCAGCTCTCAAAAGTCTGCAAAACCGGCTTTCCGCTCTCGATCAACGAGCTTACGTTCTCATGACAGGGCGGCGCGGCTGATCGGCTTCACAGTGCTCCGCTGCGTCTTTACGAACGATTGGCGGCCAGGGCCAGTAACTTTTCAACGGTGGCACGGCGCAATACAACTATTTCGGAAAACTTATGGGATGCGGAAGAGTGTTAACTGAAATTGAACTCAGACAGAAAACTGTTGACGCTTAAGTATTTCCTATGTTCAATTGGAGACAAGACGATTAGTTAACAATACATACATATATGTACATATGTAGTTATGTTTTTCCTCTATAACCGGTGTAGTGAACCAATAACACTTTCATGCTAACATAACGTTTAAAAATGTGGCAACTTGAACAGTGAAGTACAAGTATACAATCCTAATATGTACGCATGTACGTGTATGCATGTACATGCATTAGATACGAAAGAGTTGGATTCTAGTTTCTTGGATGTGCTTGTTTTTGAAAAAATGACAATCGCTTGATTATATAAATATATTTATAAAGGATTACAAAATCAATGAAGTGTTCGAGTTGCAGTTGCCGAATTATTGTATGTTTAAAATTAACGCTAATAATGAATATACATAAATGTTTCAATGGATAACACATATTACAGCTGTTCTTAAGTATTCAAAAGGTACATATGGTAAATAGTAAATAAAATGGTAATGGTAAATAAAAATTCGTAAATTATCTTATACATATGTATGTATTTATGTATCTGTATTTATATGTTATAGTCACATAAACAATAATGTACTCGTATAACAAATAAAATCAAACTCCATTCCAATCTAAAGGTATAGTTCAATACTTCATCTGTTCTTTTTTCGAAATTTTGAAATATTTCGTATTAACTATTTAACATGAATAACGTCCATATCTAGTATTTAGTATAAGTTACGACAAACACAAACCATAACTAATTTTTTATGAATAATGAAAATTATAGTGTCAAATCAAATCAAATTTTGACGCTAGGTCTTTCCTGTTCTATTGAAGATCTTAAGTAGTTCTTAATTAACTTTAATTTGCTAAATGAACGCTCTGATGATGCTGATGTTGCAGCAATGGTTGAAAAAATCGTATAAGAAATAGAATATAAGATGTGAAATCAAAGCTATGAATTAATAGCTAAAAGACACTTGTCTAGTTTCAAAATTTGGTTGCTCTAGCGTTTATAGTCTATGAGATCTAGGCGCAGATGAGGACGGACAGACAGACAGACATGGCTATATTGACTCGGCTATTGATTCTGATCAAGAATATATACACTTTATGGGGTCGGAAACGCTTCCTTCTGGGCGTTACACGCATTCACTATCAACACAAATCGAATATACTTCTATACTCTTCGAGTACCGAGTGTAAAAAATGTACACATATACATACATACACATATGTATGAACATGTACCAAATCCGCGCTTATGAGTTTGCAAATAAAGTATGTAAAAACGCCACGAAATCGACCTTGTCTGACCCACTTAACTTTGAGCTGCGGCAAAAATGACAGCTTTGCGGCATTACAAAATAAATACTTACTTTCAGTATTTATTCTGGCGCCTCGTGCGTGTTTTAAAGTTTTGAAAAATTTTGTGTTTTATTCATTAATGTCTTTATTTGTAGTTTAGCATACTTTAGTGCTAAAATATTTAAGGTGAAAGGAAATGAAACACTATAAAATATATATATTACCGCGAATAGTAGGTCAAAAAACCTATAGAACTAAAGGATTAGGAACGTGTTTTCATCAACATGTAGGGATGTTAAATTCTTAGAGAGCTTTAAACTACTTTGCAAGAAGAAATGCACTCAGAAGAGAGGTGTCTTAGTCTTTTGATTCTTACGAAGCAGCACAGCCAACTAAGTTGGAACGCACATAATGAAAACTCGTTCTTAGCAGACTGTTGCTATTGCTCAACAAACTCTAGCTATTAATGTGTCATTCAACTGTTTCTTAAAGCAGAAATCAGAGACCAAAGCGATTTTAGCTACAGCGAATATCTCTTGCACTTGCTTTTAAAGAAGATTATTTATGCTTAACTCCCATAATATCCCTGACGCTGCAATGGGCTGCAAACTTCTCTTATGTTAGATTGCCTTGAAGTGCACATAATGCATTTTTAGAATATTGAACAACACAATTATGGTACGGAACAAAATGGTAGTTCACAACAAAGCTGTTCTGTTCTAGATCAAATCACAGTCTGCTACTACAGTACTAGACTTCGTTTAATCACTTACATATTCTAACTAACTCTAACTCTAAGTTGGTAATCCAGCAGCAAAAATCTCTTTCGTGAACCAAACATACCAAGTTAAGAAATGTTTTGCAGTTTGGAACAATCGGTCGATCAGTTGGTTTGTGAATATATAAATATTATTGAAACGAGGGGAATGTTGTGAGCCGCTGTAAAGGCCGCAGCTCTACTTTGTACCCGGTACTTAGTCAGTATCTATGTAGTTTATTATATGATCGCAAAAGCGACGAAGCGGTCGAACTCTATGCTAGATTTGTATATATTAAATGTTATCTGTTTCCATTTTTGTTTACATATAACTTTTACATCAGCTTCTACATTTCAACATATACGTGTATAACTACTCATACGAGACGTGGAAGTGTGTGCGAGAGGGAGAGGGAATGAGAAGCGCTTGGCAGGCGTTGCGGTGTGACTGAAATTTAATTTTTTCTTTCTGGCTATAATAGTAGTTCGACATGATCCAGATTCGGCAATCTGGTAGACACGCTTATTTCCTATTATTCTGCGTTTTTGGTTTTATTGTGTCTTAAAAGTTGTGGATTCCACAGATTTTAGTCCTTTTTGGGGACGGATGGGGGCGTGTCAAAATTTTGAAATACACATGTATTGAAGTGGTATAACAGAAGCCTGGATAGAAAGTTAGGTTGCTCTAGCTCTTATAGTCTCTGAGATCTAGACAAACTCGTGTGAGAGCGAGCGAGAGGGAACCATGCCTTTCAAAACGGTTTTCTTCATAGTGGCTATATTAATGATTCTATCTGATCCAGATTCAACACTCTGATAGAAATAGTCATTCTCTATGATTCTGCGTTTTTGATTTTCTCATATCTTCAAAATTGTGCTTGAGGGGCAAAATTTTTAAACACACTTGTAGTAGTGTGATATCAAAGTAGCATGGTTACAAAATGTAGATGCTCTACCTTTCATAGTCTCTGAAATTTAGACGCTAATAAAGACGGACGGACGGACAGAGAGACATGGCTACATCGACTCGGCTATTGACGCTTTGCTTCGGAAACGCTTTGTTCGGAGTGTTACACACATCCGCTTTTTGAGTACCGGGAATAATTACGATGATGCCACCGGAGTCAGCTTAAATATTCGAATGAATATAGTTCATGGTCTCAACCTGCTCTTCATTTAAATTCTTACTCTGCGTTTACTTTACTGTCCTTTGGCCTGGTCGTTCGGTGCGTCGGAAATTACGGAAAAAAGAGACAACAAAGAAAAACGTTGTTAGCGTACCGCTTGGAATTCTTGCAAAGAAAGAAACTTTTTTTCCTCATCTTCGTTTGTAATGAGAAAATCTGTGGGAAAATGCTTATTTCTTACTTATTTACGTACATTTGAATTTTTATTCAGTGGTAAAATTGCATCTACCATATTAATCTCTAGTATATTCTAAATGGTTTTTTTAATGATTCTTTTAAATAGACTCCATTGCATAAATTCGCTTTCTTTCTGTATAAAAATGTAGCTTCCAAAAAATTGTAAGCTAGTTAATTTAAATTGTAAGCTTATATTAATACAGAGAAAACTCCCAACCACATCCTACCCACACCCAATTATCTTTATTTCAGGTATGCATGGGATAAAGTGTATCGTATGTTTCCGATATGTACATACATATGTATTTGCGTGCGACTTTCTGAGCGCTACAAATTCTTATTAATTATACCCGGTACTCGAAGAGTATAGGGGTATATTAGATTTGTGGGGATAACGGTTGTGTGTAACGCACAGAAGGAAGCGTTTCCGACCCCATAAAGTAAATATATTCTTGATCAATAGCCGAGTCGATATAGCCATGTCTGTCTGTCCGTCCGTCTGTCCGCCCGTCTTCATTTGCGCCTATATCTCAGAGACTATTAAAGCTAGAGCAACCAAGTTTTGTATCCAGTCTCCTGTGTGATCACACTACTCCAAATATGTTTCAAAATTTCGCCCCGCCCCTTTCCGCCTACACAAAGGACGAAAGTCTGTAGCGTACACAATGTTGAAGATACGAGAATACTAAAAACGCAGAGTCATAGAGAATGCCCATTTCTATCAGAGTGTTGAATCTGGATCAGATAGGATCATTAGTATAGCTACAATGAAGAAAACCATTTCGAAAGTCATCATTCCCTCTCGCTCTCTCTCACACGCGGCCCCATCCGCTTTGCCCATTCGTATGTTGTGTCGCCTAGTTCTCAGAGACTATAAGAGCTAGAGCAACCAAACTTTCTACCCAAACTCCTGTGATATCAAACCAGCACAAGTGTATTTCAAAATTTTGCCACGCCCCTTTCCGCCCCCACAAAGGACGAAAATCTGTGGAATCCAAAATTTTTAAGATAAACGAAAACCAAAAACGCAGAATCATGAAAAATTACCATATCTACCAGATTGCCAAATCTGGATCAAATCGGATCAATATTATGGCCAGAAGAAACAAATTAAATTTCAGTGGCTACGCAACGCCTGCCAAGCGCTGACTCATTCCCTCTCTCTCTCTTGCAAACACTTGTACGTCTCAAATATGTAGTTATACATGTCATGTAGAAATGTAGGCGCAGATATACAAAGCATATGTAAACAAAAATGGAAACATGTCAAAAAATTCCAAAACATTCATTTTTTTAATTGAAATATTATTTTCGTTCCTTTTGAGAACATATAATAAATTTCATAAATCGTAGGCTCATATATGTATGAATGTATATACTGACTGAGTACCGGGTATAAGGTAGAGCCGCGGCCTTTGCCGCGGCTCACAACGTTTCCTCTCGTTTTTAATAACGTTTAAGTTAGCAAAATATTGTAGTATCAAAGCTTAAAAAGTCCATCTATCGAGTTTTCACATTATATCATGATCAAATCTAGTCGAAAGAATATCTAGCTTTATTTTATAATAGCTACCCCAGCTACCATCGATCTGCAGTGCGACCTGGCCACCGGCCAGTGCAGCAAGAATGCCTCAAATATTTCTACATATAATTATTGTAGTACTCAACCAACGAGGATTCAAATTCTATTTTCTTACCTCAGTTACTTCATAAAACGAGCTCATACGCACATAAAAATGTATGTCTGTCCTTATGTATACATATGTACTACCTACGTATGTACATATATAATAAAGAGTTTTGTATTTTTGAAATTATCAGTTAACTTTCCTATAGGTTTTAAGTTTATTCACTTAAAAATGTGGTGGATATAAAATGCATATTGTATGTTTATTTAACCTACCTAGGCGCACCCAAAATCACAGATGAACATTCATATATTGTATATAGGAACTGTAGGAACTGTGCAAAAATTGATTACAGACACATACAGATAGACTGACGAACAAACTAAGTTAAGAGACGCCCAGCGAAGGGGGCGAACGGGCAAGCAAGCCAAGTTCCAGACCCAGCCGCACACCCAGCCGCAGTCCCAGCCGCAGACCCAGCCGTAGACCCAGCCCCATTAAGAAAAAACAGGAAAGGATAGACGGGTTGCAAGCATGGTGAAGGACGGTCGCATGGGTAACCGAACAAAAAAAATGATTACGAGTCTGCGATGGTGGCTGCCTATGAGGCTAGGCTTTTTACCGTCTGGCAGCGGGGTCGGGTCTATTGTCGTAAGCAGATTAGTTTGCCATCAGGTTCAACTTTATTTGCAACACAAATTTTCATTCTAATAGACTATGTACTGTACTCGTACTTGTGTGCAGCCGGAACGTAGTCACAGCCTGTTGCAGCCAGCCGAACCCGTATTCAAAAAAAGACAAAACATCCACAGCTCACGAATCTGCGTGTTAGGAGCAACCATATCCCAACCAGAGGTAGCCCAAAAAAATGAACAACGCCCAAAATCTTGTTTTGGTCTCGACTGGACTCACGAACTCAAACGCGGCTGCAATGGAGTGCAGACTAGACTATGTATAACTCAACATTGGTTAAGGTCGAAGTTTACATACCCTTTAGCAATGGCAGTTTATCTGAAAATGTAATTAATATCATATCCACTTTTGTTCAATCTGTTTGTCTTAATTAATCAATATTTTAATTGTTGGCTCCTAATAGTTTTTGTTCAGCATTACGCCCAAATCCTTGCGGTGAATAAAATTTTTTTTTTTTCTGAATGTGTGCGAACGACTGATTAATCCTAAAAGTACTACCTTTATGGCCTGCAAAGAAACATGAGACATTGGAAGTCCGTGTCTTATTTGTCGAATGTGGCCAGATTGTCCCAGTAGTTGGGACAAAAAACTATCAGACTTACGCGCCAGCCGACCATGCACATACTAGTATACATATGTATGGTGAAGAGAAATTCGGTCCAATGGCACAAATATTGTGTGTTGTATTGTACAATTGTGGCGCAATATGAGAGCTGAAGTAGTGAACGCGAATCGCGGTGCCTTATAGAGACGGCCAGACGGGACTGGGGACTGTCTTTTGACTTAAAAATGAATGCATTACCTGGTATATACTCATATACTTGTATCCACTGTACACATACAGATTCGGTATATATCCGAAGCCTTTCTAAGCTAAATGCGGGCAAAGACAACCCGAACATATTGCGACACACTGAGACCAAAAGCGAGGGTGTCGGGTAGCCAGAGCGCGCTTGCCTCGCCTCGGCTCTGTTAATCCGGTCTGTATGAGATTCGACTGACATAACTGGTCATTGGCTTGTAACTGCAGCTAAGGACTCGACGATGCCACTTAGATGCAGCTGCATAAACTGGAAATTGGCAAACACAGCTAGCACGAACAACAGACGATCGCTTGGACGGGACGATGCATAAAAAACCGGATTGGCAATAGCTCAGCAGAGTGGCTTACAAAAAGTCTGAGCTCGCAATTTAAGCAACATCAGGCCAAGACAAAAAGGCTCTGGCTTGTCTCTTGGCTTTAATTACATCGAGAACTTTCGTGAGCGGCCCTTAGCCGCCAACTTCAGTTGACTTCTTATTAATAGTTGACTTTAAGATCTTTTAGATTAATTGGTACTTTCCCAACACTGATCAGAGTCAAGGATCTCTTTGTCATGCCGATTACAATTCGACAGTCAAGTTATATTTAATTTGCCGAATATTTTTAGACTGTTAATTTGAAGAAAGAGTTTGAAGAATTTGAATGGAATAGGGCGGTTTGGCAGAATAATGTTACAGTTTCCCAAGAACTTTAAGTTGATTCCCCCTTCAAAAAGAAGGGGGAAAAAAAAAAAACGCCAGAACAACGAGATGTGCTTCTTGTATCCGATCACTATAGTGCTAGCTGATCAGCTGTTATAAACGTGTACATGAGCGGCAGCGCAGCAGGGGCGACTTTTCCTATGCACATTAGATACGGCTGTGCCGATACCTGATTCAAAGCATGTCTAAAGCGGTTTATATATCGAATATAATATACATAGCAATACGAATATTTATTTATGATTAAAACCAAAGACCTGGCAAAGGATTGGCAGAAGAAATGTTAAACAATTACTCAATCAATAACATTACCCTACAAGAGGCGTTGTAGTTAGTTAACGACTTGGGCATTACCTTTGTACCCAATCTATGTTTCAACTCTCATATCTCTACTATCTCTAACAAAACCAAAGGAGTCCTAGGATTTATCAAAAGATGGTCTAAGGAATTTACAGACCCATATACTATACAACTTCTGTACATTTCTCTGGTCCGGCCTATCTTGAATATGGTTCTTGTGTCTGGTCTCCTCACTACCAAAAATTTCAGGATATGCTCGAATCAGTACAAAAACAGTTCCTCATCTTTGCTCTCCGCGGACTCAATTGGGACCCTTCGATCCATCTCCCTTCTTATGAAAGTAGGTTGCGCCTAATTAACCTCCACTCTCTTAAATCCCGTAGAAGCTGCCAAGGAGTTCTCTTCCACCATAAGCTTATCTCTGGTGAGATCAAATCGACTACACTCATCAACCTTATTAGTATTGCTGTTCCTTCCCGCCCAACTAGGCATTACTTTCCTCTTCATCTCCAACTTTGTCTTTCTAACTATTCTGATTACGAATCTTTCTTTATCCATCTGTTTTCCTTTGATACTAGTTCTAATAATGTCAAAATTATCTTAATCAATAACTTTATTTAAATAGCTCTAATTGAGAGTTGTTCGGATACCGGCTTTTCTCTAACCTAAATTTGGTTGTTGGTGGGACCATATCGGCTACTGAGTCGATAATCAGCCCCATCGGGTCAGAGTATTTGCCTTAGTCCTTTTGATTAATTAGTTGACATGTAATGTTACCCTTACAGTTTAACTGTATAGATTTATTACTGGAGTCAACAAAAATTATAATGGGTTTGCAAAAGAACGGTCTCAAAAAAAAACGAGGGGGAACGTTGTGAGCTCTACCTTATACCCGGTACTCAGTCAGTATATACATACATTTATGAGCTTACGATTTATGTAATTTATTATCTGTTCGCAAAAGGGACGAATTACATTTTGTCCAAAAAGAAAATTTTAAAAAAATTAGGTCGAACCCTATGCTAGATTTGTATATAATAAATGCTATCTGTTTTTATTTTTGTTTTAATCTAATTTTGACATCAGCTTTTACATATCGACATGCACGTGTATAATAACGTACACGAGAAGTGGAAGGGTGTGCGAGAGAGAAAAGGAATGAGAAAGCAGTTGGCAGGCGTTGCGTAGTTCCTTCTGACCTGATCCAGATCCGGCAATCTGGTAGATACGGTCATTTCCCCTGATTTTGCGTTTTTGGTTGTCTTGTATCTTACAATTTGCGGATTGCACAGATTTTCGTTCTTTGTGGTGGCGGCTGGGAGCGTGTCAAAATTTTTAAATACACCTTTATTGAAGTAATATAACAGGAGCCTGGATAGAAAGTTTGGTTGCTCTAGCTCTTATAGTCTCTGAGATCTAGGCGCTCATTTGGGCGAATAGGCAAAGCACACAGGGTCTCCTGTGAGCGAGAGCGAGAAGGAACGATTCCTTTCAAAACGGTTTTCTTCATAGTGGCTATATTAATGATCCTATCTGATCCAGATTCAACACTCTGATAGATATGATCATTCTCTATGATTCTGCGTCTTGTAATTTTTTTCGTAACTTCAAAATTGTGCAAGCCACAGATTTTCGTCCTTTGTGCGGGCGAAAGGGGGCGGGGCAAAATTTTGAAATACTCTCGAAGTAGTGTGATATCACAAGAGTCTGGTTACAAAATGTAGATGCTCTAGCTTTAATAGTCCCTGAGACATACGTGCTAATGAAGACGGACAGACGAACAAACATGGCTATATCGACTCGTCTATTGATTCTGATCAAGAATATATATACTTTATGGGGTCGGAAACGCTTCCCTTTGGGCGTTACTCACAGTTACCCACTATCACTACAAATCTAATATACCCATATACTTGTCGAGTACCTGGTATAAAAATCAGGTTGATAGTAGCTTTGTTGAGGTTATTTATGAGTCTGCAATTAGCAGGGACGTATATAATATTTAAGATCGCGGATCCAATGGTCTTCATTTACGTTTCTTTTTTGGGTCAGGAAAGATCGTGGGAAAAGATTTAAGCAAAATTAGTCTAATCTGAATTCACAATAGTATGCAAAACGAGTGGGAACTTGGTGATTCACAGCTGGGACCGCGAATCTAAATTTACTTAGTCAATATGTCTCTCCTCTGGCAGAGAGCGCACACTGCACGATGAACAGTGTGTAAAAAGAGGGAATGAGCAATGGCTATGGTGTCGTAACCACTGCAATTGAGTTCTTTCCTTCTATATCCCTTTTCATATCCTTTAAAAAAATTTATTTTTTCGTCCACTTAAGAAACGCTTTCTTCTGAGTGTTACACACATTCACGTTTTCGACACACCCAATATGTATAGATAATTCCTTAAACGGCGCCTAATTAATATGTCTATCTAAAACCAAAAATGTTTTCCACGAAATATTGTTCGACTTATTCGAGTTTTCAAAGTCAAAATTTCCGCGAAAAACATCGCACAAAAATATGAAATTTGAAATTGAAAGCCTAATATATTCCAGGCGTTAAGCTGCAGCTACAAAGTTTCTGTGTCGGATTTATAGCTTAATTCAACTTTTCAGAACTGCAAGATTCACTACAACCCGTTATAAGAAACCTATGTTATGTGAATAATAGAATCTTTACCTTTGATAAAACCAGATTGTTAAATAATTAAACAAAAAATACTAAACCATTAAAAAAATCATAATTCTTTCAAGAATTTAAATCTCCAAATCTACCAAAAAAAGTCATTTTGGACCACAGCAGAAAAGTCGCCTAGTGTAACCATATACTTACTTTAAGTATCGGGCATAAATATAAACCAAAATATGTCCTGGCGTTACGTTACAATAAACAGAATTAGGTTTTGGTTTACTGGAAAAGTATGTATATTAGATTTGTGGAGATAGTGGATGTGTGTAACACCCACAAGGAGGCGTTACCGATCCGTCCGCCCCCACAAAAGACAAAAATTTGTAGTGTCCTCAATTTTTAAGTGACGAGAAAACTAAATACGCAAAGACAGGTAGATTGACCGAATCTACCATATTGCCGAATGATCACATCGTCTCAATATTATAGACAGAACCAATATAAATGTCTTTTTGCGTAATTACTCATTTTCTGTCTATCTCGCACTCCCTTTTACGAGTAAATGTAGATATGTATGTATCTAGCGAAATCAGATGTAAAAAGCAAACAAAAAAGTAAACAAAACAACTTATAAAATATTATATCGTATAAATTACTTAAATCGCTCACATATACTGAATAAGTACCGGGTATAAAAATATGTTAAAAACAACTCCATAAGATAAATACCCGTTTTCGTTACAGAAATGGCTTCCAATAAAGCAGGCATACCGCTACACATGGGAAAGGAACAGAACAGCATAGCTTTAAATGCGGGCCCAATACTCCAAAAGGAATACTACTGCTACACCCCAACTACCTCCCAGCAACATCAACAGATTAAACAAGGCTGGCAATCTCTTTTGGCTTTTTTTTGGCCCTGGCTGAGTGCAATGACCGCCTATCGTTTGCTGACAATCAGCCTTCTAATTGGTATTCTGTGTCCACATCACATTCACGGCGTGGATCCCAAATTCGATCCTTCGACGCGCATGCGACTGGTACTGGTACCGGCAGACGCACAAGTAAATTCAGTTATCTACAGATTGCGTGCAACTGACGAGGAGTTCGACTATCCATTGACCTTTGAATTTGTGGGTGATGCATTTTCGTCTACCGTCAAAGTGGATTCGCTTCCATGCACCAAGTACAATTCTGTTTGCCAAGCAAACGTCGTGCTTCAACGTCGCTTGGAGCCTGGACGCTATTACGACTTCCAGGTTTCAGTGAAGGACTCAAAAGGTGGTATGGCCACTCAATTGTGCTCAATTACAGCAACCAATTTTACCACACCTCATGACCTCATATTTCCACACAAGCCCGGAATTATAATGATACCAGAGGTGAGATGAGAATATTTGTAATATGTTATTTCAAAGCTTTAGCTGAAACGGGTTAAATGTCAATTATAAATAATATCCTTGAAGATGTTTCGAAATAGTGGATGGATTACCATATAACATCTAATATATAAAAATCTATAAAAATATAAGGTTCGACTTCACTTTTTAAAATTTTGGAACTCGGCAAAAATTTAGTTTATTCCTTTTCCGAACATATAATATATAAAATATATTATATAAATAACATAAATCGTAATTTAACATAAATACGGTGTGAGTACCGCGTATAAGGTAGAGCCGCGGGCTTTGTCGTAAGTTCAATTATAAAATTTCTCTCTTCTTACAAATTTAAATTAGCCAATAAAGTAATTAGTTTCATGTACTGAAATTACAGACTATTATTTTCTTGATTTTTAAAGGACGCTAAACGCGGCACGGAACTAAATTATGTAATTGCGCGAAAGAATCCCCTGTTTCAAAAACCAGTCTACCTCGAGTTATGGGTAAGTTTGGGGTTAACAGTTGCATTAAGAAGGCAGCTTACAGCTTTTTTCCTGCTTAGGGTTCTCCGCTTTTTGCGATACGACAAAAAATTGTATCATCCGAGACCACAGAAGGTACAGTTTTTCTTTTGGGACCATTGGACTTCGAAAAGCAAGCCATGTACCATCTAACCATACTTGCCAATGTGAGTAAAAACCAAACCGATTAGTCCTTTGCTTAGCATTACCTTCATATAGGATGCGTACGCTGAACCTGGCCAGGATAGTCGCAACATCGCTGGCATGGAAATTGTAGTAATCGTCCAGGATGTTCAAGACCAACCTCCTGTTTTCACTTCGGCGCCGCCAGTTACCAAATTGCCTACTGGCATTCTACCAGGCGATAAGGTATATTTTTGAGCTACTTAACTATAGGTTGTTGTATTAACGATCATTTCATTTTATTCAAACGAAGATATTGCAAGTACATGCGGAGGATGGCGACAAAGGAAACCCCCGCGAGATTCGATTTGGATTGGTCTCAGAAAACAACCCATTTACTTCGTTTTTTGACATCAATGACACAAGCGGTATATATCACCATTACATTTGGTCATTTATATAATTTTGATTGTATTTTAACATTTAAACAGTGGACGATCAATTAGGTGAAAAAAAAAAGTTTAAATAAATTTACGGCTTACCGCTAGTTAAAGCATACAGATTGTCGTTCTGTGTCTACAAAAATTATCTGAGGAACTAACAAACTTTTTCTGCGCATGTGCGACAGCCAAAGAACATAGGGCACAAGTAACGTAAAATAAATTGGACAAAAATTCACAACCACAACAATGATTCTGTTCAAGCAAGAAAATAGCAGCAACGAAACGTCAGTGAACCGATATTAACATAACTACTGGAGAACACCAATAGGGGGAGCGGACGGAAACCTGCTTTGTAGTTAGACTCCTTAGATTGCAAAAACCATCTTCACCTCTTCTCTCTTTGTCTCACCAACGCCAGCTTGTCTCGACCACAGCAGTAATACCCGTTCGTGGCGGCCAAGTTCTTTGCCGCATTTCTACCCGCCTCTTCATTTCCCGTACCCATAACCCATCAATGGATCCACTGCAGTGAGACTTCCTTGTTTCGTGCTAGTCCAGTACCGGCTCGACTCGAATCATGTATGCTTCTTAGTAGCAGTTTGATCGCTTTTGCTTTGACGCCGCATTTGGAATGTCGGGGCAGGCTTTTGACTATACTGGCGAGACGTCTACCTCATCACCTATTCGTCATCGATGTGCATGTGTGTACATACTACGTCCAATGCAACGGAAAGCATATATGGTTGGAACTGTCGACTTAGCAATGCGTATTCTTGATCAGATTGAAACTGAGCTCATATAGCCATATCCGCAGTCCTTCTGTTCGTCTTTCTGTTTGTTTCAATGAAAATTCACACCTCAGTGTGGAAGTAATCTGACTCTAACTAAGCAAAGACCTTTTTTCATTCCACTTTATGAGGAATTACAAGAAACAATTCAACCAAACATCGGAATGTGTTCCCCATATAGTTTATTCATAACCATATCGATCTGCTTGGGTATCATCCAGTAAACTATCCGTTCTTTCTTCTTTTGAAAATATTTATATACATAGGCTGATATTTTGTAATTGTTTTCTCTTTTTGTTATATATATAGGTGAAATATTTTTAATGCGGCCACTTGAAGATATTGCCTTTATAACGCATGTGGGTGATCCAGTACTGCTGACGGTAATTGCCGAGGAAGTTAAGGTTGGTCGTGACGAACCGCCAGCATTGGCATCTACTGTGCAATTGGCGTTTTTTCTACCAGATCGTACTAATTCACCTCCATATTTCGAAAACGATCAGTAAGTATTTGTAGACCTCTACTGAAATTTCTCCAGACTTCCCAATCTTTTCTTCCTCTCCCTCTAACTCTGTCGCTATTTCTTTATTGCAGCTACGTTTCGAGGGTAGACGAAAATGCACCGCAAGGCACAGCACTAATATTCGTTGACCCATATGTACCGCGCATCTATGACGACGATACTGGAAAAAATGGAGTTTTTTCGCTGACATTACTAAACAATAATGGAACATTTGAGATTACACCAAATGTAGCAGAGCGCAGTGCATCGTTTCTAGTGCGCGTACGAGATAATACCCTCTTGGACTATGAGATGCGACACTCTGTGCAGTTTCAGGTGTTGGCTCAGGAAGTGGGTCCGGCTACGAACCTCACAGCCCTTGTAAACGTCACCGTCTACATCAATGACGTCAATGATAATGCACCAGTCTTTGACCAGCCATCCTATACAGTGGAGCTTCCCGAGAATATGACAGTGGGAACTAAGGTGGTGCAAGTGCATGCCACTGACTTAGACTCGGGATTGGGTGGCAAAGTACGATATACTGGCATTCTGGGCTATCTAAATACATCTGTTAACCTCGATGCGGAAATTGGATTAATCACTGTGTCGACGAATAATCATGGCTATGATCGCGAGGTAATGCCGGAATATCACCTGTACGTAGAGGCTAGAGATATGGACGGTGAAGGTAATCGAGCACAAGTGCCTCTAATTATTAAGTTAATAGATGTTAACGATGAGACGCCAATATTTGACAAGGATCTATATGAGTTTATTTTGACGCCGGATCTCTTGAGCTTTACCAGCTCGGCTGTAATACATGCGGAAGACAAAGATGCTACTTCGCCCAACAACCAGGTGCGGTACGAACTAATCAGTGGCAATTATGAAAACAAATTTAAGCTGAACAAAGTCAGCGGGGAATTAACAATTCAAGAAAAGATTCAATTGCGGTCCATGACAGACGTCAGTGAACGAAGACATCGGGATCTGAGTCCACCTGCCAGTTCTGACGATGACAACGAAATATTTATTTTAACTGCTCGTGCTTACGACCTAGGAGTGCCTGTGCGGTTTTCGACATCAACGATTCGAATCTACCCACCGGAGAGTCGGAAGCGCATGGTTACTTTTGTGGTGCCTGGACACAACCCAGATAAGGCTAAAACTGAAGAAACGCTGTCTGCCATAACCGGCGGAAAGGTGCTAATTCACTCAATACGACCGCTGCGACCTGATGAGCCAGGTGCTAAAGATATACCTCTAAATAATCCAGGTATCAAGGAGCGTAGTGTCGTCACCGCAACAGTACTATATGGCAGCACGTCGTTAGTCGACATTTCGGATATACAGCAGCGTCTGTCCCAGCACAATAATTCCTATGCAATTATGTCGCAAGACTCATCACAGACAAACGTAAGTTTTTTTAAGTGGTTGCCTCAATGATTGCCTACATTGCCTTAACAGAATCTAACACCACTGCAGACTCAATATAAGGCTGAAAACAAGGTGCTGTTCTGGCTGCTTATACTTCTGGCCACACTAGTCGCCTTTACCGTCCTCATCCTACTTCTTTGCTGCATATGCTCGTGGTGTCCTCTGTACGGTGCAGCAACGTAAGTAGAAGCTTGGAAACTAAACAGCTATCTTATTGAATTATAATACTATACCATTTTCTTGTTGTATGTGGACATGTTTAGACTGAACTTTACTATACATATGTACATATGTATATAGTGTATAATTGTATGTGTTTTCGGTCGACTAGCTCATTTTATGTAGATAGTAATGGGATTCTTATACCTACGTTTTACAGTCGAACTTCTGTATAACAAAGTTTTGTATATAACGAATTTATTCCGTTCAATTTTCAGTACGTTTTCCTTATACGATTTCCTCACAACAAATTTTTAACTGTTTTTCCTTTTAGTGAATATTTCTCTATTTCTATAACGAATCTTTTTATACCCGGTATTTGAAAAGTATAAGGGTACATATATTGGAATTGTGTTGATAGTGTATGTGTGTAACGCCCAGACGGAAGCGTTTCCGAACCCATAAAGTGTATATATTCTTGATCAGCATCAATAGCCGAGTCGATATAGCCATGTCTGTCTGTCCGTCCGACCGGCTTTATGAGCGCCTAGATCTTAGAGACTATAAAAGCATTAGCAACCAAGTTTTGTATCCAGTCTCCTGTGTTATCACACTACTACAAGTGTATTTCAAAATTTCGACCCGCCCTTTTCCGCCCACATAAAGGCCGAAAGTCTATGGCATACACAATTTTGAAAATACGAGAAAACTGAAAACGCGAATCATGGAAAATAACCGTATCTACCAGATTGCCTAATCTGGATCAGGTCGAATCAATATTATGGCCAGAAGAAACAAATTAAATTTCAGTGGCTACGCAACGCCTTTCAAGCACTTAATCATTCCCCCTCTCTCTCGCAAACACTTGTACGTCTCTAATATGTTGTAATACATGTAGATAAAATTTAATATATAAAAATCTATCTAGGGGTTCAACTAATTTTTTTAAATTTTCCATTTCCGCCAAAATTAAATTCGTCGCTTTTGCGAACATATAGTAAATTACATAAATTCCTACTGAGTACCGGGTATAAAGTACGGCTACTTCACTCTTCAAAGTAGAGCCGCGACCTTTGACACGGCTCACTACGTTCTCCCCCGTTTTAACTATTTTGATTGTGGTTTCCTACCAAAACAAGATTAAAATTGCATTTGGGGAAGCCCCAAATCTTGCCGTTGATCTTGTTAGCATCTAAAAGGCTATAGATAGCTATATTAGAAACTGAATAATACGGTCTTAAAAAATGGTTTGGGCGAGTTTTTTGTTGTACGGAATTAGAATAATCATTTATAATGGATTATCATTTATACATGTGTTTGAATATTGACCGACATGTATATGTTTTTTGGGGGGGATCCCCAAAGACTAAAGACATAGACTGGTTCGTTGCCAATAAAGTTAATTCAATGGAATGGCCGCATCGGTTGACCGATCTTTATCCAATTGAGAATTTATTGTTTAATGTAAACAGAGTAGTTTAATAAAAACCAAAAAACAAACAAGACGCTGTACAAAGATCACGGAACTTGATTTTCGTACAGAAGCGTCGCAATTTGATTAACTCCATGCCAAAACACTGTGCCGTCGTTATTGAAATCGAAGGCTACTCAACTAAATATTAATGAATAAAAAAACACTCTCATACAATGGTGTTTGAATTTAATCTCTAATGGATGTACTACTATCATTGTGTTCGGGTCCTTTTTGAAGTATTTCACAATTTTATTTCTTTCCGTCCGTCCGTCTACCCGGCATACGATGATTTGGTCGAAACTGCCAAGCCGAAATTGCCAATAAAACGATATATAATAAACTTATGTTATGTGGAAAACAGAAGCACAACTTTTGAAAAAAAACATAAAAAAAACCAATGTTACAAAATTCTTAAAAAAAAACTA
Source organism: Drosophila affinis (assembly GCA_037356375.1). Taxonomy (NCBI): domain Eukaryota; kingdom Metazoa; phylum Arthropoda; class Insecta; order Diptera; family Drosophilidae; genus Drosophila; species Drosophila affinis. The sequence continues at coordinate 25,336,567 of JAZHFB010000003.1, forward strand.
GATCTAAAAAAAAAATGTTTTTAAACATTTTTTAAATCTCCAGTGTTATCAAAACTCGACGAATCGTTACCTTCAATGTATCAGAGCGAACAGTGCTAAGGCTTAATATTACCTTCAATTTACCTTGACTAAAGAAACCATAAAAAGTATCAACTAAAAACAAGTCTTGCAAAGTTTTTATTTGTTTTTCCAAGCTTTGTTTTGTTTTTTTTCTGTATAGATTTATTACTGGAGTCAACAAAAATTATAATGGGTTTGCAAAAGAACGGTCTCAAAAAAAAACGAGGGGGAACGTTGTGAGCTCTACCTTATACCCGGTACTCAGTCAGTATATACATACATTTATGAGCTTACGATTTATGAAATTTATTATATGTTCGCAAAAGAAACAAATTAAATTTTGGGCAAAAAATAATATTTAAAATAAAAAAAATGAAGTCAAACCATTTTTTGAATTTTTATACATGTTTCCATTTTTGTTTACATATGCTTTTTACATCTGCTTCTACATTTCTTATGTACATGTATACATAACTACATATTTGAGACGTACAAGTGTCTGTGAGAGAGAGAGGTAATGAGTAAGCGCTTGGCAGGCGTTGCGCTGTGGCCGAAATTTAACTTGTTCTTTCTGTCTATTATAATGATTCGACCTGATCCAGATTCGGCAATCTGTTAGACACGGCCATTTACAATGATTCTGCGTTTTTCGTTTTCTCGTACCTTAAAAATTGTGGATTCCACTGATTTTAGTCCTTTGCGGGGGCGGAAAGGGGCGTAGCCAAATTTTGAAATACATTTGTGCTGATTTGATATCACAAGATTTTGGATAGAAATTTTTTGGATAGATTTTGGTTGCTCTAGCTCTTATAGTCTCTGAGAACTAGGCGTCAAAAAATACGAATGGGCAAAGCAGATGAGGCTGGGTGTGAGAGAAAGCGAGAGGGAACGATGACTTTCGAAATAGTTTTCTTCATTGTAGCTAATTATAAAAAGTATCCGATCTGATCCAGATTCAACACTCTTATAGAAATGGCCATTCTCTATGATTCTGCGTATTTAGTTTTCACGTATCTTCAAAATTATGTACGCCACACACTTTCGTTCTTTGTGCGGCGGAAAGGGGCGAGGCGAGGAGACTGGATACAAAATTTGGTTGCTCTAGCTTTTATAGTCTCTGAGGTATAGGCGCAAATGAAGACGGACAGACGGACAGACAGACATGGCTATATCGACTCGGCTATTGATGCTGATCAAGAATATAAATAATTTATGGGGTCGGAAACGCTTCCTTCTGGGCGTTACACACAACTGCTATCACCAAAAATCTAATATACCCCTATACTCTTCGAGTACCGGGTATAAAAAAATTATAAGTTGTATTACTCACAATCAAAATTGGCAGGTTTATACTTAAAGAGGTCGGTACCCGAAGCCAGACTTCGTTCCCTGTTATACAAATGTACATCCGTATGTATGTATGTGTATACATATTTACGTACATGGTACTCAATGAGTGTGAGGGTTAAAATGTAGTGTGTAACGACCAGAAGGTCGTTTTTGATACCATAAAATATGTATAAGGACTTAGCTGTTAAGTTGCGATTCGATACAGCCATGTTGTTTTGTCCGTCATAATGAGCCCCAATCTCTATGGCCAGGAAGCAACCAATCGAACTCAGATAGATAGTTCATGTAGGGCATAAAGATAAAGTCATCCGAACTGGTTATAATTTGACTTAGCTGTGAACAGTGCACCAACTGGATGGAGAATTTATAAAAACCATAAGATTTGTTCCTCAATAAAGTTTTTAGCTCGAACGTTTCCTCGGCAGTTTTGATACGATAATTAATAAATTTATTCGAATTAAAAAATCATATATCACTTCACCAGAAACTATGTACTACATAACTCAACACCTTGTCTCATATAGTGAACAAGTATTTATACAATTCTGAGAGAAAGTTTTTAATAATCAACATCAAAACAATTCAATGTATTATCTTTTATTTTTCTCTTGTAGCAAAAGAATAGTTAATATCAGTAAAGCTGAAGACGATGTGCATCTAGTGCATAGGGAAATGGCAAATGGAAAACATACAAAATCTGTTCAGGTAGATTTTGATCTTTTTCGAATTCAATGGTAGTAGTTAACGTAACGAAAACGCACTTAAAAATGGCAAAATGTAAAAACTCTCAATTTAAATTTAAAGTTATTTTTTTTGAACATTTTTTGATTTCAACCACAAGTATAAACAAAAACTCGCTCCACAAAATCTGCACCTAATTTGAGTGAAACTCATTCGAGTTAATAGAAAGCAGCAGTAAAATATACTATAGCACACATATTCAAAATAAATCTGGTGTGATTTTCAGGTCGCAGAGTGGATGGGAAGACGCGACGCCTGGTCAGCGGAGAAACCCCCGAATACCAGAACGAAACCTACCCGATGGGAGTTCCATGACGGACGTGAACATCCTAGCGAAAACGTAGGGAGATTTCCGGATACCCGCGAGAAACGTCATATACAATCAGCTGAGGAGCAACAAGGACGCATTAAGTATTGACTTTAATCTTTCGCGAATCCCATCATTTTGTTCATTCTCGTTTTAATTTTTAGAAAACAACGTACAGCCAAAGACGATCTTCATCTTAGTTTTCATAACTCTAGAACTAATCTTATTAATGACCGCGACGTATACATGGAAGACTTGGTTGAAAATCGAGATATAGTGGATGACATTACCCGAAACCGAGTAATTAAACAATTGGACTATGAGCATAGACAGCGTTGTGAAAACGAAACCCACCAAATTGACGACGATTCTATGCGGAGACACGAGATAGATCGCGGTAGCGACATGGACTTTACTGCTGCCCAAAACAGTATGAAGAGCAAGCGTGAACTGTTTATAAAAGAAGGAAACGTGGAAATTCTACAACTCATGACAAGAGATAAAATTCACGATGGTGCTACACTAGACGATGACAACATATACGTGAACGTCCCACTAAAGCCCTTAGGAAATCTGTCACATCCACAATTGCTAATGGTGGACAATACGGGTAAAGAGATTCTAATGCGGAGATTTATTGAAGAGCAACCAGATGGAAAACAGATAATTCGGGAGCACTACCAAATAGTACCAGGGGCAACCTACATTCAATCCATGCCGAACGAAGTACAACACGCCTCAAATTTAAAAGTCGATACTTTTCCATTAGTAAAATCAGGGCCCAACAGTATTGTCTATTCTCAGATGGAACCAGAAGTAAAGGTCATACATACACAACCAGAGCAGGCTGTTGAAGCTACTTCAAAGATGCGGCCTGCAATATCGAACCACTCTCTTACCCAAGAGCTGGAACACTCTCTTAAGCAACAGAATTCACTTCTGCGACAGATACTTCTCGAGAAGGACAAATTGGAGTCCGGGTATACACAGGAAGTGGCATTAGAAACACAGAGTCTGCCAGGCCAATCAATGGCTATAGGCACGCAAACTGACTGTGATGCCGGAACGCAAACTGATACATTTGAAAACCTTATCGCGCACACATCCGTCAGTTCACAAGCACCTATGAAATCCAAGTCGTCGTATCGTCGTGCTCGAAGCGAGAATGATGAGTCCATGTCTGAGGATGGCTATGAATATGTACGTTTTATTCCTCCAAATAGCCCCGAAGGTATGTTCTGGATAAAGCGTCGACGGACGAAGAAGCGTCGGAAACTGCCACGTAAAAGGATCGTGATGGTAGAAGAGATAAAACGTAAAATCCGCACGCCCATTAAAGAGGAAGAAGAGCTGCACGAGCGGAAGAGTCGAGTCCCACCAAAGAAACCAATGCGAGAGACCAAGACAAGTATACTGCGGAAACAGCTAAGCAACGAAAGCCGCAAAGCTGACGCCAATTCCAATGGAGAATCGAAGGCAAGCGCACATCCCAAATCAGATATATTTATAGAGGTAAAGGACTCATTCGACGAAAATACAAGTCCCAGAAAGCACAGCACACGAGAGATTCTAGTTGATAAATATTACAAACATTCCGACGATGAATTCGTCGATGACGAATTCGACGACGGCGATGATACAGAGTATTCTTTTGACTCAGATGGAGATGAAATCGTAATCAGAACAAGCGCTGTAGTACCTTGCCGAGGACAGGAAAGCAAGTATGCAATTGAACCAAAAGAGAAACGAAATTTTGCATTTTCTCCAGAAAAAATGGGACGCATAAAGCAGCAAAAATATCCCCATACACAGTCACTAGAGGAGACAGTCCAGGAGCCGCAATTAAATTCAATTCAAAGATTATCAAGAAGAGACAGTAAGAAGCGGGACAATAATCCCAGAAAGCAAACCTCATCGGAGCCCCCGCACAATCGACTATCCGTTTCTAAGTCCGATTCGATAACTTTTGAAGGTGAAAATACACACCCCTTAACAACATCTTTGAATGATCGAAGCTATCAAAGTGAAACTGAGTTAGGCAATCTTGAGGGCGCAAGAGAACGCAATGTGCCCAAGTATATGGAGTGGTACTACAATAAAAAAAAACCGTCTGTAAGCGGCCGTACCTCGACAGAGTCATCGAAATCTCAACCCCCAAATAAAAAAAAAGGTGTTGCATCAGAAAAACGTGTACCAAACACACGTGTGGCCGTCCAGCCCCAAGAGCTTGATTTACATGATGATGGTGGAAAATACAAACCTGAACCGGCTCCACGCAGATCCCCGCCGAAAGGCAGTCGTTTGCTTAAGGAGGACAGAGCTTTAAATAAGCAGCGTAGACCAAAAAAGGAGACTGATACAAATCATCCACTACTGCAGCACTCTGAGCATCGGTTCGAGCGTGAAAGTGCTATAGAAGTTCCAGCACAGCCTACTAAACTGCCCCACTACATGTACCCGGAAACTCCTCCGTATGCAGCAACAGCTTCAGAACAGGAGCAAAGGCAGCCGCCAAAGCCTTCCCCCATTAAAGAAAATGAAGTTAAAGTAACAAACTCGAAAATTCATCTTCTTAAACAAGGTCGTAGCCTCGCACATCAGACATCGTCGCATTCACAAAAACAGTTAAATGCTTCGACGCTCGAGGATGACCATGACTCAGGCATAGCTATGAACTCCCTTTTAAACAGCCTGGGTCGTCGCAATCCGATTGCCGAGAAAAAAAGCGTATTCTCCATTGCCTACGACGATGTTAGTCGGGTCAAAAAGATTCCCTCAGGTGGCGAGTCTCCACAATACTCGTAATGCGAGCTCGGCGAATCATTTAATGTAGCAAAAAATGTGATAGCCTCAAAGGCTCCTTACTTAAAAATCATCAAACTAATACTAAATGCAATACTTGTTCACTACGCAACAAATGCATACATTTGTTACCACATTCGTAGTCTATAAAATGTTGAAAATGTTCTACCGTTTCAGTTCGACGGAAATACATCCAGATCCCTATAAATTAATCGCTTTTATTAAAATCATAAGCAGATAAATTTAGTAAAATGTTTTATATATAACAAATTTATTAAAAGCTTGGAACGACAAAAGCATCGGTACAAGCATATATTTTAAGGCTACTAAATAACTTTAAACATTAAGTTATTGTAACTAAAATATTTCATTCCTCGTTTATTCCCCTGCAGAGGGAAACATATTATAGAAGACGACTACAGCTGCCATATAAAAACAAATGTCTTTCAGAGAGAAGCTTTTTTATTCTAACGATATTTAAACCAACAATACGGTACAAGTTCTATCTGTATAACGCCGCCAAATTTGATTATAACCCGTTCAGTATGTTGCAAAACTAACACATCAATAATAAATAAGGTCTAGTGAGAACAACATTTATATTAGTTATATTAGTTACAGATGTATGCATCTCTGGCCTTCTGTTTCTTACTACGCTTAGCCGATGACTTAGATTGTGTTTCTTTTGTGCTGTTAGTTGGTTTATTTGGTTTGGAGCGTACCAGATATTGGCAACAGATGGCAACGTCCACACTTTTTCTGGAGAGAATCAAATGCCTGAATATGGAGGAAAAAATTCTATTTTTTTTTTTTTCGAATTGCAATATGGAGATAAACATATGCCAGAACATCTAGAATCTTAGCGGCTTTCTTAGCTACTTTTTACTTTATAGCAGAAATGCATTTAAGAAAAGTTAGCACGTTGCAGATTGCTCTAGCAGCCCCTTCGGCAGTCCCTAACAAACACTTTATGCTTTGCAAGAGCGCAATAAAATTAATTTTTGATTAAATGAATTGATCACACACACACCACACAGCTTTCATTCCAAAGTCAATACTAACGTCAGCGTCGCTGTCGCTCTCGCAGTTGCTGCGCTGCCCAAATTTTTATACCCGGTACTCGAAGAGTATAGGGGTATATTAGATTTGTGGGGATAACGGTTGTGTGTAACGCACAGAAGGAAGCGTTTCCGACCCCATAAAGTATATATATTCTTGATCAGCATCAATAGCCGAGTCGATATAGCCATGTCTGTCTGTCCGTCCGTCCGTCCGTCCGTCCGTCTGTCCGTCTGTCCGTCTTCATTTGTGCCTATATCTCAGAGACTATTAAAGCTAGAGCAACCAAATTCTGTATCCAGTCTGCTTTGTGATCACACTACTCCAAATGTGTTGAAAACTTTCGCCCCGCCCCTTTCCGCCCCCACAAAAGACGAAAGTCTGTGGCACACACAATTTTGAAGATACAAGAAAACTAAAAACGCAGAGTCATAGAGAATGCCCATTTCTATCAGAGTGTTGAATCTGGATGAGATCGGATCATTATTATAGCTACAATAAAGAAAACCATTTCGAAAGTCATCATTCCCTCTCGCTCTCTCTCACACGCGACCCCATCTGCTTTGCCCATTCGTATTTTTTGACGCCTAGTTCTCAGAGACTATAAGAGCTAGAGCAACCAAACTTTCTATCCAAGCTCCTGTGATACCGAACCAGCACGAGTTTGTTTTAAAATTTTGCCACGCCCCCTTCCGCCCCCACAAAAGACGAAAATCTGTGGAATCCACAATTTGTAAGATAAATGAAAACCAAAAACGCAGAATCATGAAAAATTACCATATCTACCAGATTTCCGAATCTGGATCAGATCGGATCAATATTATGGCCAGAAGAAACAAATTAAATTTCAGTGGCTACGCAACGCCTGCCAAGCGCTGACTCATGCCCTCTCTCTCTCTGTCGTAAACACTTCCACGTCTCAAATATGTAGTTATACATGTCATGTAGAAATGTAGGCGCAGATATACCAAGCATATGTAAACAAAAATGGAAACATGTAGAAAAATTACAAAAAATTAATTTTTTGAATTTAAATATTATTTTCGTCCCTTTTGAGAACATATAATAAATTTCATAATTCGTAGGCTCATAAATGTATGTACGTATATACTGACTGAGTACCGGGTATAAGGTAGAGCCGTGGCCTTTGCCACGGCTCACAACGTTCCCTCTCGTTTTTTTTTTAATTTTCTTTGTTTTTTTTTTCTTTGTTTTGTAAACAACTTTTATATTTTTTCAATACAAGGAAATTCAGTATTTTATTATTTTTTTTTGCGCCGATATACAAAACAAAAATACAACGAGAGGGAACGTTGTGAGCCGCGGCAAAGGCCGCGGCTCTACCTTTTACCCGGTACTCAGTCAGTATATACATACATACATTTATGAGCCTACGATTTATGAAATTAATTATATGTTCTCAAAAGGGACGAAAATAATATTTAAATTAAAAAAATTAATTTTTTGGAATTTTTTTACATGTTTTCATTTTTGTTTACATATGTTTTGTATATCTGCGCCTACATTTCTACATGACATGTATAACTACATATTTGAGACGTGGAAGTGTTTACGACAGAGAGAGAGGGAATGAGTCAGCGCTTGGCAGGCGTTGCGTAGCCACTGAAATTTAATTTGTTTCTTCTGGCCATAATTTTGATCCGATCTGATCCAGATTCGGTAATCTGGTAGATATGGTAATTTTTCATGATTCTACGTTTTTGGTTTTCAGTTATCTTACAAATTGTGGATTCCACAGATTTTCGTCTTTTGTGGGGGCGGAAATGGGCGTGGCAAAATTTTAAAACAAACTCGTGCTGGTTTGGTATCACAGGAGCTTGGATAGAAAGTTTGGTTGCTCTAGCTCTTATAGTCTCTGAGAACTAGGCGTCAAAAAATACGAATGGGCAAAGCAGATGGGGCCGCGTGTGAGAGAGAGCGAGAGGGAATGATGACTTTCGAAATGGTTTTCTTCATTGTAGCTATAATAACGATCCAATCTGATCCACATTCAACACTCTTATAGAAATGGCCATTTTCTATAATTCTACGTTTTTAGTTTTCCCGTATCTTCAAAATTGTGTATGCCACAGACTTTCGTCCTTTGTGGGGGCGGAAGGGGGCGGGGCGAAATTTTCAAATACACTTTGAGTAGTGTGATAACACAGGAGACTGGATACAAAACTTGGTTACTCTAGCTTTAACAGTCTCTGAGATATAGGCGCTAATGAAGACGGACGGACGGACGGACGGACGGACGGACGGACAGACGGACGGACAGACGGACAGACAGACATGGCTATATCGACTCGGCTATTAATGCTGATCAAGAATATATATACTTTATGGGGTCGGAAACGCTTCCTTCTGTGCGTTACACACAACCCTTATCCCCACAAATCTAATATACCCCTTACTCTTCGAGTACCGGGTATAAAAATAGCAATGTATCGCATATCGATAGCATAGCGCGACGATTTGAAATTATGCATTGCGCTGGAAAATGCCACGGCACGGACGAGCAACAGCGGGAAGAACTATCTGCAAGAGCTCTTGGAAGAAAAGTGCTCGGCTCCACGTGCACGAGCATAGCTGGAGAGTGCCGCTTCGACGAGATACGCTGCCGATATTCGCATGGCGCCGTGGTGCCCGGTCCGGTGCTTCCATTAGGAGCTACATTCCCCCACATTTTCCCAGGCTCGCTTGAAAGATGCCAGATCGGCTGTGGCATCGTAGCCGTGTCCTATGCGCTAACTTTGTGGAGCAAACGTTCCGTGTACGTTTGGATCGCGAGACGAGCGCGACTGATGGACGGAGATGTAGAACAAGAAGAACAACTAGATTGTACAGTAGATATATCCAGCTTACTTATGATTTAATTGTATTAAATAAATTATCATATTTCAGGTGCACGAAAGACAGAATGTGGACTAGACCAGCCACAGCACAGCTTGGTGGGCATCGTAAATTAACGATAGTCATGATATCAAAGTGCGATTTGCGATCCGTACAACCAACCACCCCCCGTTTCCCTCGCTGACCCTCGACCAAGACCAACACCGGACTCGAAGACAGACTGCTGCGAAAATATTACCACACGCAATACAACAGAACGAATTATTCCACCCTCATCGAACAAATGAACGCTGAGTTCAAGTGGGCGCCATCGTTGATTTAGTGAGCGACACTTCACAGCGTTAATTCTAAGAATTTGGAGAAGATTGGGAAAGAGGTGATGGCAAAGACGGCAGACATGATCCATTTCGGTACTCAACTCCACTGTGGCGGCACTCCAGTTGCCAATAACGCGTACACTCCTATTACTTTCGTTATGTACTCCAGTGGATTTCTGTTTTTAGCGTTGCTAAAAGCGAGACGGATCATGTCTGCCGTCTTTGCCATCACCTCCTTCCCAATCCTCTTCAAATTGTTAGAATTGACCATCCTGAGGTCCAAAGACAGATCCGACGCTGTGAAGTGTCGCCTCACTAAATCAACGATGGCGCTCACTTCCCTGTCGTACCGTGCTTGCAGAACATCGGACAGAGAGGTCCGAAGCTCTGCGAACTCAGCGTTCATTTCTTCGATGAGGGTAGAATAATTCGTTTTGTTGTATTGCGTGTCGTAATATTTCCTAAGCAGTCTGTCCCCGTGGAGGTGTTGGGAAGCCTTGTTGGCAACGAGGTGGGTTATTGCCCAAACGGTGGAGATCAGGGTGCTGGAATTAGCCCTTGCAAGCTCGTTAGCCGGGCACCATCTTTCGCCTCTTTACTTCGTCCAACACCAGCTGGACCCCTTCATTAATTACGGATGCGCCGAGTACCTCCACACTCGAGACCTATTCAAAAAATATAAAAGTTTTATAATAATTTATATAAAATACATTACATATATTACATTTCATCCTTACCACATGGAACATGAGGAAATGGAAAATGTTTCCATCTGTAGATTGGGCGCCAACGGCAAGGATCTTCCAATTACTTGCTCCGGCTCATTTAGTAAGTGGACGGCCCTGATAAATGAAATAAAAGAATATTATTATATTATAATAGTCCTTTGCGAGCAGGATTTGACTTACGAAGTCTCCAAGATGGAGTTCATCGAATATGATGATAAAGGCTCCATCAAAATTAGCCAAATTTCGAGTTAAATCTATCACGCCCCTTTGCGGTATAGCGGGGCAATGGATGAAATTCACAACTCGTCGCAAAAGTGGTTCTTGGGCAACGTGAACGTGGCCATAGTCGCGGAAACCTGGAACCCCTGGCATATTGTATTATTTAATTTATTATTAAATTCAAGTTGATAAATTTCGCTTCGCGAATTGATATTTGATAGTCAATATTCGATAATTGCCATTCTTTGCAATAAATTGAATATAAGGAATATTTAGTTTTCATTTTCGGTATATTTCTGAGGTGGATAAGTGCTGGGCACACTGTCACCTACCGCTCATTTTATGAAGCTAAGCAAGCCCAAGAGTAAAGTAAAAAATTGAATTTTGAAATTAAATTACATTACATTGAAGAATCTAGCGTTAAGTGCATTTTTTAAATAAATTTATTATAAATTATAAATTTTATTAATAATTCATTTACTTTTAAATGTATTGGACATAGACAGTGCAGACGCCACCACACACATGCAAAGGTCCGTTATTTTACTCGCTCGCTGAAACACACACACACACTTTTCTTCGGAATAACGAAACTTTTTTTTGCATTTCTGCATGTGTAATTTTAATTAATTAATTTTAAACTCAATTTATTAAATAAGTTATGCTCATATTTCATTCGCAAGATGCCGAAGAATAAATTTGATTTTTTTGAGGGTACACGACCAAATTCGGACCAAGTGGAAGAGCACGAGGACCGTGTCAGGACTGCAACACAAGAGGAACTGAAAACACGTGGTTTAAAGAAGTCTCGCCGTTCTATTGCCGGTGCGTGTGCATCCACGGATGGCAGGAACAGTGGCATCCTCAGTGCATTTTCAAGTAAGTGCAACAAACAAGTATTATTGATGAAATAAACCTAATGCTGAATTAAATTTAATGGGGTACAGGTTTTGGTAAGCCGGCGAGCGCATCCAATAAAAAGCAAGATGGCGAGACAGCGACCCTTGGCAGCAGCGTCACCTCAACGGTCTGTATCGGCGATCGTACTGCTCGATCCACTTCTATTTTCGGCAACGCGTCTGCGACAGCAAGTACCACTCCGGCCACTCCCGTCACTGGCTCAACTACGCCCTTCTCCGCTGCCGAGCAGCTTCAGGCAAAAGTCCAAGAGCACCAGCTTCAGTTTGCAGTCTAACAGCAGCAGTTCCAGCACCTTCAGGGAGCACTTGAACAGCAGCAGCTTCACTTTTCAATCCAACAGCAGCAGTTCCAGCACCTTCAGGGAGCAGTTGAACAGCAGCAGCTTCACTTTTCAGTCCAACAGCAGCAGCTCCAGTTAGTAGTCCAGCAGCTTCAAGCAAGAATCCAAGAGCAGCAGCTTCACTTTTCAGTCCAACAGCAGCACCAGTCATTTATCCATCAGCTTCAGTCAGCAGCCTTTATGCCCAACATAGCCCTGGCTCCTCCGACTAGAACCAATGCAGCGCCAATACTGGCAGATCCTCAAACTGCAACGACAGTGTCTGGCGGCGGTGGCCTGCATACATACCATCCTCACTTGCAGACCATCAATCCCCCGCCAGCATTGGGGGCAGCATGCAATGGGCCACGAGCAGTTGCAGTAGGAATAGCAGGAATTGGAGGCGTGGCAGGAGTTCCGCCAGGGGTGGGTGTGAGCGTTACCACTCCAGTACAGAGCGTGATACCTGGAGTACCCGTTGCTGGAGGAGGCTTTGCGTCCGGCCCCTCGCTGGTGGCACCGCAAGCGGCAGTAGTCCAGCCCTTGGCCATTGTCTCGAAAAAGGTTCGCGAGCGCCGCCACGCTCGCTCCAGCTCTGGAAAATGAAGTACCGTTGTGTCAGTGACTCGTCATCCTCTCGGGGGGTTGATGGAACATCAGCACTGAAATTGGAACTGTGACTGGGATAGATGTGGATGAGCAGCTGCAGACACTGCAGCCTTCGCCCGAGCACCTTGGTAGCCTGGTCTTTACGGATCAGTGCCCCACCGTGTTGGAACCGCCCTGCACCACAGACAAGGAACAGATAAGCACTATTGTCAAGGATATACTGCCCAATTCCAGCCATGCATCCGATGATCATCTCAGCTTATGGCAAAACACCGATGGTGATAAAACTGGGTGGGTGCCAGAGGGGGGACTCACCCCTCCGATGATGGTGGATGAGGAGACACTATCTGCTCACGAAGCGGAGGTGGCTTCCACGTCCACCAAGAGCGCAGAAGAAAGGCGGACAAAAATATTATCTGCGGAGGACTAGCATGGAGAGAGGGCACCCGGGATGCCCAACCCGAAGAATATGAGCCGGCGTCGTGGGTATCCTCTCTTAGCCCTATAACAGTGATGCCAACTTTAAGTAGGTTACGTGACCCAGCTACTATTAGTATGGACGGCAAAGAATGGGAAAAACTTTACTGGACAAAATTGACAAGAAAAGTGATTCATATTTAAGCAAGAAAGAAAGGAGATTCATTTCAAAAGAAATTGCTCTGTTCCTAGTAATGGACAACACCTCTCTGCCTCTATGGCAAAGTAAAGTCCTCGTTAAGGAAATCATTGAAAACTTTGAGAATGAAAAAAAAAAAAATATTGGTTATCAAAGAATTTACGTACTAATAGAATTTTTAATACAGCGAAACGTGTGTTGAAAGAACGACAAGACATTCAACCCAACGACCCCCCACCCCACGACTCTGCAGACAAGGAGGAGGAGATTAGTGCCCTCTTAAAAATTCTTGTAAACGAGGACGAGGCGGCAGACGAGGTTCGATATATTCTATTAGAACGTCCAATTTGTATATTGAATATAATACCCAGTACGTTTTAAATATAATCACACCTCGCGCTCTGTGTGCGCCTTCGTTAACATATGTATTTGCAATTATTTATTGGTGTATATAAAAAAAGTACATATTAAATCTTAAATCAATAATAATACTTGTTTTAATATTAGTCTCTGCGATCCATCAAACTAACTAACATCCCAAGTACCCAGGTAAATCTCTTGCGACTGTAACACAGAGGTAGTGCTTATTTTTTCACATAACTTAAGTATCTTATATATGTATAACTAGTTGTATAGTTAGCTTACAAATGGAAACAGACCCAATCACTTTGCGGCTTAAGCTTACCGTCTTGAAAATATTATTCTTTCAAATTCAAATTTGCAAAGTTGTTGCGGTATATTTTTCCACAAACTTACAAATAGGTGTACACACCAGTACACTGGTGATCCTGATCTGGCCGTATAAGTGAACTGTCCAGTGCATTGCGTTGACACAATTGCACATTCGACACAATTGAACATCGCGCCAAATTTCTATTTGAAAAATATCTACGAATCTGAATCGGGTGCTATCGAATAGGCCACTGTTCCTTTCTTAATTTGTTTCCTCTTATTATTAATGCTTGATTGTAATCATTTACTTGTTGAGGACGTTTCTACATTTTAAAAACAGCTGTTCTCAACCCATATTTCCGCAACATTTGGAAACACATCACAAAATCTGGCAGCATTGTCGTCGCAACATCGATATATTCCATGACATGGTACAGCAACATTTTGGGTGTAGCTTGGCAATGTTCCTAGGGTTATTCTTATTTTGTATCTTTGTATCTTGTATCTGCAGCTACTAGCTGCTTCCTCTCAATCTAACACAGACGGTATTTAAAACTCACCCAAAAATGTGCAAGTGCCTCGCCGGTAACGTAGCGTGTTGGTAAGTAACAAACATACCTACATATATGTATATTGTATATGTTTACACAAAATTTCGTTTGCGAGTGAAGTTAATATATATTTACTTACATACTTAATTTCTAATCTACAACTGCATATAGATATACAAACAGATACACAAAAGAAAAAAGTCTGTATAAGTGTGTTTAAGAATAAAGATCAATTGTATTTTCAAGTAACTTAAGAACTTAACTGACAAACATATGCATACACATGTATATGTATGTATGTGTATACAGTATAGAGGTAAATGTACATACATATGTATGTATGTATGTAACTATGGCGATAAACAACCAACCTAAATATCAGACGGTGTTCCTTATTACGATTTTTAGAATTATCCTCAAAAACAAAAAAGTCTTTCGTTTTTTGGCCAAATGTGCGATCTTATCTTGGTAGTACGTGCATATGTATGTATGTATATCTACATATATATACTTGGTGGTTGGACTGATCATGAATATTTGTACCTACATACATATGTATGTATGTACAAGTAGTCTACATAAGAATGTACATACAAACAAAAACTTATAACTACTGTATGGTCTCGGGGATGATTTATTTTGTGCGTTACCCCTGAGCGTTCTTTAATATTCTTTTATTTTTCTTTAATTTTCTTTTTGTAAGGTTGTACAAATTACAAATTCACTCTTGAAAATGACATGACTTTTTAAAAAAAGAAAAACATCATTATCTAATATAACATTGTCCAATTTGGATTAAATATTTCATAAAGGCACTACCCATTGAGTGTAGTACATACATATATACCTATGTATGTACATACATATGTGTATCTTCTTGAACAACATCAATAGCCGAGTCGATATACATATGTATACATGCATATGCATGTATAAAACTGTTCGGAAATTTAGCTTGGATTATTTTGATATGATATTCTGTTCGTTGGGGATAGCATTTCTCAAATCCCTTCATAAAGCAAGCTTCAATCAAGAAATGGGGAATGATTGCGTTTAACTAAACAGGCAAGCTGATTTCAATTATTATCTTTTATGTATTACATTATATTCTATGTATTCACACAATGATGTACGAGTGTTTTTATTATTGAACGAATAATTAACTTTGTTTCATATGGCTCCAATCTGTCTTGGCTCCAAGCTGTCTCGGCTCCAGACTGTCTTGCCCTTGACTCCACTCAGACGCGATGAAATTTAGTTTTCTAGGCAGGTTGCTACTCGGGGGTGGAAAATTTTTTTTTGATGATATTTTGTACGCAATTACAAATATGTATGACGTCATATTTATTTATGTAAAAGAAAAGTATAATTTAATATGCAGTCCGGTCTGCTTTTCTTGGAATGGAAAATGCAATTTATGAAAATAATTCTAGAATTATACTATTATACTTCGAAATGTAGTTTAGAGAGGGAAATGAAATGTAGTTTCACTCTGCATTTATTTTTCTAGTAGAGAGAATGAGAGAGAGCCATAAAAAACCATGAGGACAGGCCTTGAGATACCCTGTACTCAATGCATATCTATTAAATATTTATTTCACTTTGTGAAATGAGTCTAAATAAGCCCTAGTGGGGCTGCAGGAATGGGAGTATAGTATTTTCACTAGTACTAGCCACAATGAGAGGCAGCTAGCGGTGGGGCCAGAAAATGCAGCTTTTTTGCTTTAAAATTAGGTATGTATGTATGTACATATAAGCCGGGCATAGAAACCTTTTTCTCACTGCTAAGCCAGAAAGATTGGAAATGGTTTTCTTCACTATAAATATAATTCATTCAAATAATGAACAATTTAAAAAAAATTAAGATCATTATCTACATACCTACGATCAAGGAATTTCGGCATCGTTAGAATTTATAGCCTTTGGGATCTCGAGATAGAAATGCAGACATGACTATATAAACTCGGTTATTGATGCTGAGCATCAATACCTACATATGTACATATGTATGTATTTACATATAAATATATATTTGTTTATACAAGACGTCAAAAAACAAGCCCTTTTTATATGTTACTGAAATGTACAAGAATTTTATTCATTCTATGAATACCGGCTTTACATATTTACATATGTACATATAAATATGCATGTATTAAATATTTCGTTTTTGACTACTGCCTAAAATATGAATATTATTTTGTTTGTGCATCGTGTGTCTTCCATGTAGCACCCTCGCTATAAGCTATACGTGTTTTTTTGCTCATATGACACTGTGTATAATCGGCGACCATAAGCAACCTTATTATTCATATTGTTCCTGGATGGAAACTAAATATAAAAAATGTGTTATTTTACGATTTTTCAAACAAATTTCGCTTGAAAACTTTTGATTTAAATACATATATATGTGTATATATGTATGTATTTATGTATTAGGCTGAGCTAAAAATATATATTTTGAAATTAAACGGGACACCCCTTTATATTATTGTCTTCTGTTAAATAGTAATAATAAAACTTTTTTTATTAAAAACACTTTTTGTAGAGGTCGCAAATCAAAAGTGATTTTCAACTGTCAACATTTTTAAAATGTTTGGTTGCGCCATCTATTAGAATCTGCAGTGAAATCTATTCCATTTATATCGATAATAATAATACTATCGTCGTCAGCTCGTTATTGGCAACAAAAACCCACAAAAGTTATTGCGATTTTAACTAAAAATTTAAACTTGGCTAATTCCTGCTTTCACCAATCGTTACTTCGTCAACAGTCCCTGATGTTCCCTCTGTTGTGACTGTATTAAATTCATACCTACAAAAATTCTCGTCAATACACTTACCTTAGTATATGTGCACTGCTTTGAATTAAGTTTTTTTTAACACCTATTTTCTTGATTTATTTTATATTTTTATTTGGTTAGTTCTTAACAAGTAAAAAACAAAAAGACAGGAAAAAATTCAATTTAATTGTTTTAAACAAAAAAAAAATGGTTTTTGAATGTTTCCCATAGAAAATGGGTATAACAGCAACATATATTTCTTATGAACAAATATTTCCAAGGAAAAAGTATACAGATAATTGAACTTTCTTAATAATGAATTGAGTTTCCCTTATGTTCCTGCAGCTTCTGCAGCCTGCGGGGCATTGAACCTACCAAGTATTGTAGAGTTGATAACTCAAGTTTGGCCCATTCTGCAACGATAGCTTGTTTTAACTCCTTCAAGGTATCGTACTGCCTTGTACAGGCATAAACTTTTGCTGCAAGGATGCCCCACAGTTCCTCAATCGGATTTATGCTAGGACTCATTACCGGCCACTTCATTAACGGAATATTGTGGGTGTCAAAAAAATCCATTGTTGCCCGGGCAACATGAATCGGTGCATTATCCTGCTGAAATGTCCATTGATCACCATGGAAATGCTCAACAAATAGAATAAGCTCACTATCAACCAATTCTATATATGCTTGAGCATTCATCCGGCCGGATATAAAACATATTGGAGACATATTGGATATTAGCACTAAAGGCACCCCATATCATAAGCGATCCACCGCCATGGTTCCGTTTGTAACAAGTAGCCCGTGGATGACGCTGATCTCTCCAATATTTATGATGACCGTCTGGACCGTCTAAATCAAATTTTGTTTCATCACTAAAAATTATTTTTTCGAAATCGACGTCCCAGAACTTGTATTTTTCATAAAAAGCAAGTCGCGCAGCTTTATGACGTTTAGTTAAGCGGGGTTTGCCAATTTTGTTTTGATATGTGAGGTTAAAATTTTCGTGCAAAACTTGGCTCACACGTTGCCTGGTGATTGTTAATCCGAGTTCTGCTTTGATTTTGTTGCAGCTTCATCATAACTTCAGTTGCATGTGTGGTTTGGTACGGTTGCTAATGGTTGATACTGGGCCAAGGCGACGATTTATGCGATAACCGTCTGGATCCTTTAAAAATTTCGATATAGTATTTCGATGTCGATTCAGTAGTGAAGCGATTCGACCAGTTTTCATGTCGGCTAGTTTCATTCACCTGATCCTTCCCTGTTCTTCCTCAGACAATTCAGTACCACGAGGCATTTTCAACTAAAAATGCAATTTATTTGTAATATTTTGGTGGGTTCGATGCATTAATGAGTGCTTACATACTAATTCAATCCGCTTACCACTTTTTCCGAAACGATGCTAACATTGTGACTCTCAAAACATAAATAGGCATGAATGCACATATCAGTTTTCTATGTAGATCACGTCTTTGATTTCTAATCTAAGCTAACGGTACCACAAATAGTGTTCAAAGAAGACGAGAATTTGTAGTAATTGAACACAACAATAAGAGATAAGAACTGCATATTCAAAACAAACAAGCAGCTTTTAGATTTAGCTATTTAGTTTTGAAAATTTTGCACATATAGTCATTTTACTAAGGTATTTTAGTTCCGTGCAATGACTCCCTCTGGTACTCTGGATGTGCCCTTCCAAGGGGTACGTAACGTAGCATCGTTTTTACGGTTTTAAAGAAGCGGCTTACAGTATGTCTTGACCCTATGTTTTTCCCATTTGCATTGTATAGTATCCTGTAGTATAAAAAAACCACTCACCGGACACATGCGAATCGCGAATTGGGAAGTAGCCGCTGTTCGAGGCCAGGGTTATGTCTATAACCTCTGCACGCTTCTTGCTGCGGAAAGATCACCTGAGAGAGCGTTAGGTGGTCGAGTCGCACCCCAGAACGATGCCATTTTCCTCTTCCGCACTTTACGGATAAAGGCCATGATATCCTTCAAGGGTAGGTCCTCTTCGTCACTTGGCCAGTGCGTTATAGTCCATCTAAATCGGGGAAGGGATCAAAACCTTTATAATCGATCTTTTTGAAACCTGATTTATGGGGACAACGCAGATTGTCGCTCCTGGCCAAAGTTCACCGAAGCCTTGAGAAGTGGTTTTGAGAACTCACGAGTTTCCACGTTTCCACAGACCAATGCTTTGTCTCCCTTGCACCACTTGATGCCCTTAAACTCGCATACACACGGTTTGTCAGGAGTATTTCCGATTCTGCCAGCCATTTGACGTCGAAGACATTCGCATCCGAATGACCGCGGTCGATGATGGCTACTTGCAGCTCAGTAGTTAATGCACAGCTGGCCCTGGCTCTCGGCCAGCTAGTTCCACCGGTACCTTCTGTGTATAAGGTCATTGCATTCCGCGTATGAGCTACGCGCCTAGCGCTTGCGTTGGTTCTCTGCCTCGTCCGCATCAGCAGATGCTAAACTTGAAGACTTGTTGGAAGCCGAGACTTCTACCTCTGCCTTCTGCGGCTCGACCGCCACTGAGACTACTATGGCCGTAGAGTTTCGATAAAATATACAGTCTGACCTTCAGAAATACCAAAAAAATCTTGCATGTGGTCCAGTGTTCATATTAAATCTTGCATTTGGTCCAAGGTTTATATAAAATCTTGCAATGGGCTCAAGGCCCATAAAAAATATTTTACTTAATTGTTGGGGCTTCATGCTCAACCGGATTGCTTTTCTCGGATATGGCATTTCAGAGGTAATTTACTGCTTAAGGGGATGGAGGTTATTTTTTTATTCTTTAGGACGTTGATGTGCAATGACTGCACCATCAAGTGGCCCAAGCGACACCAGCCGATGGCTGTTACGCGCGGATCCCAGGCAAGAAAGCAGCCCACCTCCCGCCCAACCGACCGAGGGGCACTGCCGCTTAACTCGTCAACCGAACCGATCGCGGACATGCATGAAAGATAGGTGTTACACTAGTGTTCAAGGAAATGTATAACTAATCTAACTAAATAAACGAAGTAATTACTAATTACGGAAAAGATGTAAGAGTATCAGTAATTTAAGACTAGGAAGGGAGTTAGTGGTAGATATAATATGGTAGAGGGAATTATAATCCGAGCATAGGACCCTAAATGGTTCATGCAAGGAGTAATTCGACCTACAAAGTGGAAGAAACAAGGGTGTATAGTTCCTAGTGCTTCTAATAGGAATCGTGAAGTTTATGCGGCTCAACAGGTCAGGGCTATCTATGTCACCCTTGATCAAGTTGTGCACAAAAATCACTCCAAGCATTTTCCTACGATTAGCTAAGGTTGGAAGGTTTATTAGGAGCAATCTATTAGAGTAGGACGGCAGTCTCACACCTGCATCCCAGCCGAGGCCTCGAAGAGCAAAAAGTAAAAAGTTTTTCTGAACTGATTCTATACGGTCCTGGTGTACGTTGTACTGAGGGCACCATACACAAGAGCCGTATTCTAAAATCGGACGAACCAGAGAGGTGTAGAGAGTCTTTGTTATATAGGGGTCGTCAAATTCCTTTGACCACCTCTTTATAAACCCAAGCACGCCCATGGCCTTGTTCACCATGGTAGAAATGTGTTCTGAAAACCTTAACTTGGGATCTAGTAGAACACCAAGATCATCAACCCGGGTAATTCTCTCAAGAGAACCACCACAAAGGGTGTAAGGAACCAGAAAGGCGCTGGAGCGATGGAAAGTCATTACTTTACATTTTGAAGCATTAAGGTTTAATAAATTTGCACAACACCAAGACTGAAATCTATCGAGATCGGATTGCAACCTGGATTGAAAAGAAATGTCCTTATACTGGACACAGAGCTTAACATCATCCGCATACATAAGTACTCGAGAGTATGTTAATACAGAAGGCAGGTCATTTATAAAGAGTGTAAAGAGTAAGGGGCCTAGATGGCTGCCCTGTGGTACACCCGAAGTCACCATAACTGGTGAGGACAGGGAGTTTTTGAAAAGGACTCTTTGAGACCTAGAACAAAGGTAGCTAGAGATCCATCTCAGGAGATTGGGCGGGAACCCTAGAAGGTCGAGCTTTTGTGCTAGGAGGGAATGGTTTACAGAGTCGAACGCTTTACTAAAATCGGTGTAAACAACATCCGTCTGCAGATTACCTTGAAAGCCTTTTATTATAAAGGAGGTAAACTCCAATAAATTTGTTGTGGTTGATCTCCGCCTTATAAATCCATGTTGAGATGGAGATATAAGTGATCTGCATAGATGCTGCAGGTGCGGAGTTAAAATTTTCTCAAACACTTTAGGAATAGCGGATAACTTAGATATACCTCTATAGTTCATTGCATCAGACTTGCTACCTTTCTTATGGAGAGGAATTATATAGGACTCCTTCCATATCGGGGGAAAGCATGAAGAATTTATGGATAGGTTGAATAGTTTAAGCAACGGCCCACACAGAGACTCGGCACAGTACCTGAGTACACAGCCGGGAACTCCGTCCGGACCCGGTGAGAACACCGGCTTTACTGTTCGTAAATCATGAAGCAACGAGCTTTCATTTAGCAAAGGACTGAAAATGCCGTTCGACCTCGGTAAACCGTATGGATACGGCTGACCAGAGTAAACGTCTTGCGAATAGGTAGTTTGGAAAAAACGGGCAAAAAGATCGGCAATTGCCTGATCATTATCTGCCGACGTATTACGGAAGGACAGCGAGGATGGGTGTGCGGACGTTCTACGCTTACTGTTTACGAAGCTGTAGAACTGTTTGGGGTCCTTAGAAAAACGTATCCTGCATCGAAATAGGTAATTCTGATAGCATTGAGCGTTAAGAACTGAGAAGTTTGACCGAGCTATGACATAATGAGCAAGAGAAGAAGGAGAGCCAATTTCTTGAAATTTTTTATACAGTCTTGATTTTAAGTTTTTTAGATGGGATAACTCCTTGGTAAACCAAGGGGGTTTTCTTGATCTAATCGGACAGGAAAGTGGGACACAAGAGACAAAAAGTGAGTCCAGTGCATCATAGAAAATGTTTGTGCCTGTCGTAACATCATTGCACAAATATAAAGCGGACCAATCAAAATCCCTAATGAGGTTATTAAGCTTCGTGAACTCGGCTTTCCGGAAGCAGCGGACACTTTGGGGTGGTCTACCCGATCGATCCAATACAGTTCGTCCGAGGTCGAACGACACTTCGAAAGTAGGATGGTAGGCATCTTCAGGTATAGTGAGCGGGGGGACTCGAGTTAACAACGCTAAGGTCGGATCCGTTACAAAGCACAGATCAAGAAATCGACCCAAGGAATTTTTAACATGGTTAACTTGAGACAGAGACAGGTCAATCAAGCCGTCAACAAAGTCATGACGTGCCATGGGTACCAGACTATTAGACTCATTTGCCGAAGACCAAACAATTCCTGGCAAGTTGAAGTCACCAAGAACTATCATGTGATCTTTGTCAGATAGCGAGGAAGAGATAGCGGTTAAGGCGGACAAATGCTGCACGTAAATTGCGATATCCGAAGAAGGTGGAATATACGAACAAGTAATGAAAATTGAGAAAGCGGGAAGAATCAGTCTTACACACAGAAATTCCAGTTCCTGCTGGATCTGGACTGTGAAAAGTTCCGACGTGAAGTTTGAGTCCACAGCAATCAGAACCCCACCTGCACGTCGAGACGAGCGATCCTTTCTATAAGTTGTGTACCGACCTGCCAAAACTTCGGAACTAAGAATGTCCGGCTTTAGCCAGGTCTCGGTAAACACAATAACGTGGGATGCAAATGCGACACTATCCTGGAAAAGAATGCTGAGCTTACTACGCAAGCCTCGAACATTCTGATATGTCACCAAAAGAGAGTTAGTTAGTTTTTTGGACGGGAGGTAGAGCGGGAAGACGACGAAGACGACGAAGGAGCACTGGTCTGATTTGTTGGCAGAGTTATTGGGGGCCTAGTCTTCTTTTTGGCCTTAAACTCCTTCACCACCAAATGCTCCGGCCAAAATTTGGCAGAACAGATGGTTTCAAAATGAGTTTGAGAGACACTTATTTTAAAGGAAGATATCTCCCTGGCGTACGAAAAGTTAAATTTTTCCACCTTAAAATCAGCGGCTTTTATTTTGCTTCGGATATAAGCCGTCACATCATTGATTGTGGAATCAGGGGCAAGCCGCGAGACAAAAACTTGTCTCTTTGGTGGGATCCCCACCAATCTTGGCACCACAGGCCTATCACCTGTGATGGTAATACCCGGTGGCCCGGGACGTATATTAACTGGTGGGGTCGGAATTGAGGGGACCGCTAATGAGTTTACGGACATTACGGACACGGACGCTACAGACGACTTTGGCTGCATGCCCTCCGACGCGATAAATTCGGCTACCGAATTTCCATCGCCAGCAGCTGTCGTTGCCTTCGGAGTGGCAAACGAAATCAACTGCTGCACTGCTGCTGGAGTGGTCGGAGTCAGCTTGTCAGCATCGGCCGGCCGAGGGGCAGCTGGCATATGCAGATCCCGCGGAGTGACCTTTTTGCGCCTAGGAGACTCAGTCAGTAGTTTGAGGCCACTAAACTGAGACTCCATGGCTAGGAGCCGATCGTACTGCTCTTTGAAGCCCACGGTCAGCTCCCTAAAGCCCTTCCGGGTCTGCCTCATAAACGCTGCCATCTCCCTCTCAACCGGACGGCATGCCTCACAGCTGTAGTGCAGGCCATTCCTTTTCGCGATGGCATCACCCACGAGACCGGTCAACCCGGCACATTTAGTGTGCACGACGCTATCGCAGAGCCAGCAGGGGATACTCGGCTGGTCATGGGTGATCTGCTTCTTGCAGGTTTTTTTGTCGCAGACAACGGAGAATTCCATTTTAAAATTTACTTAATTTTTCCTTCAAAAAAAATTGGTATCAGACCAGTGTGCCAGATAAGCGCCAAAAGAGGAATAAGTGAAAACGAGAGCGTTTATAGTAGCAACAATTGAGAGAGAGAGAGCGCTACTGTACGGAAAATATCAAGAGCGAGAGAGGAAGAACAGTTATTTGAGTGTGGGTAATAGAGAGAGTGATAGATCAGCAACAACTAATGCGTGAGAGCGGCTAAATAGAAGAACAAATATGACACTGTGTGTACTTACAAAAGCACAAACAAAGACACACTGTTAGGCGATGCAAAAAAATAATTAAATTAAGTTTTTACACCAAAGCAGGCATGCACTCGCGATCAGGAAATAGAATGATAAGGCTGTTAGTTTATGAATTTATTATTGTTATTATTTTCGTAAAAAACCGGCGGTTTAAGCAAAAATAGGCAAAAAGTTAGCGGAGCGCAAACAAAAACGCGTCTGACTACTACAAAGAGAATCGACGATGATACTTGTCACATAGAAAATGTTCTTATGATTACTGTCCTTGTCAAATCGTGCCTTTGGCGTAGGCGAAGTAGATGCAAACTTTTCTATTACTATTTATTTATGAATAAATTGTAGGTATATATTTACTCGTATTTCTTTATCATTTCAGCTGCTTTAATTGCGCTCTTAGTGTGCTAATATCAATCATCAGTACATTTCTAATCATTTTCATTGTGGTCGGCTTGGTTGTGTACTTTGTTTACTACCACGAAAAGGAGGATGATGTCTCTAAAATCAAAAACGTGGTCACCGATAACTTCCACTCAGGCCTTGACAAGATAAAAGATGCCCTAAGCAAGAAATAAGCTTCCGTATAAAATGTAAGTGGAGTGAGTAATCAAAAGCAAACGTCAACTATTTCATACAATTGACAAATATTTACATCTTTTCTAGAATATGCCACCAACGACCACCTACTAATAAAGCGAAAAGCCTTAAACCAAAACTATGATAATTGTCAAGCATTTCCAATAGCAGTACAAATAAACAGTGCACCATTTGATTGGTCTCGAATCTCCAATTACAATCATGTTCCAAAATATATTTACATATACACTAGGGAGTGAGCCACCGACGCCTCGCTTCGCTCGTGCGCCATCCCCCGTCTGTGAAAATACAATTTCGGGTGGAAACGATGACAACGATTACGCCGACCCAAAACTATTTTACATACATAATAATAAAATATAAAACGCAAATGTGTATACTTTTTAAATACAGAAAAATTTCTAATCAAATGGCGTAAAATAAAACAAAGTCTTTATGTGCATGCTTGAAGATCAAGCAAAAATATAACTTTGAGAAATTATAAATATTCTTAAAAGAAAAATAATTTAAATGAGTAAATTAGGTAAATTAGGTATTTTCAATTCTGAGTTAAAAAACCACAACGTCAAATAATATTCACAAAGGAAAAATGTATTTTATTCCTATTTGACAATTTTAATTTTTACAGTATACTCGTACAAAGAATTATATTATATGAGCATAATTTTTCGTAAATTTGAACATCCTTCTTCTGGTTATGAGTTGATGAGGAAATATTCCTGCTAATCAGAGCGTTATAAATGATGTTAAGTTTCCCAACCCGATATTTAGTCGACATAAGTTAAACCATAGCCAGTGGGGCAGCAGTAAATCAAATGACTTATTGTTTGCTATTTGTACAGCCCATCACATTGTACATCGACATAAGTTCCCGGACGGCAGCAGCCTATCCAGTCGTTCTCTCGCGTCTTCTTCGTCGCTCTCTCGGATATAGTCTGGAGCTGATCGTATCACATCATATCATATTCGTTGCATCGGTCTTTAATCGGTCTGTCATACACGCCTCGCCCAAACATACTTAGGTACATACGCCTTCGTCGGTCTACGTAGTATATCCAAATAAACTGTACCTACCATTACTTTAACCGCTCGAACTTGTATTTAAATGAATCGAAATAGCTAGTAAAAAAGCTTCGTCAAATGACGTATTGTCAAAATTACCAAATAAATACGGCCAGTGTTATCTGATGAGAACTCAGTGCCTATTCGATTGCAGTTGGACTAAAGCTTTATAAAGCTTGTTGCAATTTCTTTTGATGGAACACCTGGTAGAGCATGTGCCATCCTTTCTGCTTGTAACGTTTTTATACCCGGTACTCGAAGAGTATAGGGGTATATTAGATTTGTGGGGATAACGGTTGTGTGTAACGCACAGAAGGAAGCGTTTCCGATAAACATAAAGTATATATATTCTTGATCAGCATCAATAGCCGAGTCGATATAGCCATGTCTGTCTGTCCGTCCGTCCGTCCGTCCGTCTGTCCGTCAGTCCGTCCGTCTTCATTTGCGCCTATATCTCAGAGACTATTAAAGCTAGAGCAACCAAGTTTTGTATCCAGTCTCCTGTGTGATCACACTACTCCAAATGTAATTCAAAATTTCGCCCCGCCCCTTTCCGCCCCCACAAAGGACGAAAGTCTGTGGCGTACACAATGTTGAAGATACGAGAAAACTAAAAACGCAGAGTCATAGAGAATGCCCATTTCTATCAGAGTGTTGAATCTGGATCAGATCGGATCATTATTATAGCTACAATAAAGAAAACCATTTCGAAAGTCATCATTCCCTCTCGCTCTCTCTCACACGCGACCCCATCTGCTTTGCTTATTCGTATAAATGAGCGCCTAGTTCTCAGAGACTATAAGAGCTAGAACAACCAAACTTTCTATCCAAGCTCCTGTGATACCGAACCAGCACGAGTTTGTTTTAAAATTTTGCCACGCCCCCTTCCGCCCCCACAAAAGACGAAAATCTGTGGAATCCACAATTTTTAAGATAAATGAAAACGAAAAACGCAGAATCATGAAAAATTACCATATCTACCAGATTACCGAATCTGGATCAGATCGGATCAATATTATGGCCAGAAGAAACAAATTAAATTTCAGTGGCTACGCAACGCCCGCCAAGCGCTGACTCATGCCCTCTCTCTCTGTCGTAAACACTTGTACGTCTCAAATATGTAGTTATACATGTCATGTAGAAATGTAGGCGCAGATATACAAAGCATATGTAAACAAAAATGGAAACATGTATAAAAATTCCAAAAATTAATTTTTTTAATTTAAATATTATTTTCGTCCCTTTTGAGAACATATAATAAATTTCATAAATCATAGGCTCATAAATGTATGTATGTATATACTGACTGAGTACCGGGTATAAGGTAGAGCCGCGGCCTTTGCCGCGGCTCACAACGTTCCCTCTCGTTTAAATATTATTTTCGTCCCTTTTGAGAACATATAATAAATTTCATAAATCATAGGCTCATAAATGTATGTATGTATATACTGACTGAGTAGCGGGTATAAGGTAGAGCCGCGGCCTTTGCCGCGGCTCACAACGATCCCTCTCGTTCTGTTTCCTTTCGATAGTTTTATTTGTTATTGGATCACTTTGGGTAGGCTTTTATCTTTAGGGGCTTAATAGTGCCAGCTCTCTGGCCTAATCTAGATTATCCGTCGTCAGCATAAACTCCAGATTCTCGCATGGTAGTATTGCCATCTTATAAGATATGATAGGTTGCTTTCAAATCAGGTAGAGCATCCTGTGTTACAATGTGACCTCGGCAAAATTCGCCACACGAAGGTTTGGTTATCCATTGATTTATACAAACTATTCAGCTCAAGAAACATTTTTTTTCGACTTTTCCTGAGTTTTTAAAGTCAAAATTTTGGGGAAATAAAATATACATAAAAACGAGGGAGAATGTTGTGAGCTGCGGCTCTACTTTATACCCGGTACGCAGGCAGTATATATGTACATATGTACATACTTATATGAACTTACGATTAAGCAATTTACATATATGTTCGCTAAAGGGACGAATTAAATTTTGGGCAAAAAATAATATTTCAAAAAGTGAAGTCAATCCATTTTTGGAATTTTTATACATGTTTCCATTTTTGTTTGCATATGCTTTTTACATCTGCTTCTACATTTCTACATGTATAACTACATATTTGAGACGTACAAGTGTTTTCGACAGAGAGAGAGGGAATGAGTCAGCGCTTGGCAGGCGTTACGTAGCCACTAAAATTTAATTTGTTTCTTCTGGCCATAATATTGATCCGACCTGATCGATCCATTTTTGGCAGTCTGGTAGATTTGGTAATTTTCCATGATTCTGCGTTTTTAGTTTTCTTGTATCTTCAAAATTGTGTATGCCACAGACTTTCGTTCTTTGTGGGGGCGTAAGGGGGCGGGGCGAAATTTTGAAATATACTTTGAGTAGTGTGATAACACAGAAGACTGAATACAAAACTTGGTTAGTCTAGCTTCAATAGTCTATGAGATATAGGCGCAAGTGAAGACGGACGGACGGACAGACGGACGGACGGACAGACAGACATGGCTATATCGACTTGGCTATTGATGCTGATCAAGAATATATATACTTTATGGGGTCGGAAACGCTTCCTTCTGGGCGTTACACACAACCGTTATCTCCACAAATCTAATATAATATACCCCTATACTCTTCGAGTACCGGGTATAATGAATGAAATAAGTTGTTAGAAAGAATGAAATTAGAATGAGAAATAAGAAATAAGAATGAGAAATAAGAAATAAGAAAGAATGAAAAAAGATGTTGCTCTTCTATCGTTCATCCGGCACACTGGTCTGATATCTATTTGTTTTGAAATTTTATTTTTTTGATCTCATATATATATATATGTAAAAGGTAGTAGGAAGGTCGGCCAACTGAAGGAGCGTCGGTTAACGGCAGTAACAGTAGCAGCAGAGTAACAGCAGATAAGCAGAGTAACAGCAGTACCAGCAGATCAACAGCAGAACAACGGCAGAACGAAAAGAACAGCGGATAAAAGCAGGAGAGAAGCAGAACAACGGCGGAAGGAGAACGAACAGCAGTAAGGAAAAGACTACCAAAGAAGACAGACAGATTTCAGCAGCAGCAGTCGACATCAGTAGAAAAACAGCAGAAAATCAGCCGAGATCAAGCCGTGACACCCAACCCCAACAATTCTTACTTACTAATAAACTATACTTAAATAATATCTTACATATATATTTACTTTTTCCTCATAATGGAATACTCTGTTGTCTGTGCTAAAAAAAACCTGCAAGAAGCAGATCACCTATGACCAGCCGAGTATCCCCTGCTGGTTATGCGATAGCGTAGTGCACGCTAAATGCGCTGGGTTCTCCTGTCTCGTGGGTGATGCCATCTCTAAAAGAAATGGCTTGCATTACAGCTGTGAGGCATGCCGTCCGGTTGAAGGGGAGATGGCAGCATTTATGAGGCAGACCCGGAAGGGCTTAAGGGAGCAGACCATGGGCTTCAAAGAGTAGTACGATCGGCTCCTAGCCATGGAGTCTCAGTTTAGTGGTCTCAAACTATTGACTGAGTCTCCTAGGTGCAAAAAGGTCACTCCGCGGGATCTGCATGTGCCAACTGCCCCTGGGCCGGCCCATGCTGACAAGCTGACTTCGACCACCCCAATAGTGCAGCAGTTGATTTCGTTCGCTACTCCAAAGGCAACGACAGTTGCTGCTGATGAAAATTCGGTAGCCGAATTTATCTCATCGGAGAGCATGCAGCCAAAATCGTCTGTAGCGTCTGTGTCCGTAATGTCAAAATCATTAGCTGTCCACTCAATTCCGACCCCACCAGTGAAAAAACTAACAAACTCTCTTTTAGTGACCTATCAGAATGTTCGAGGCTTGCGTAGTAAGCTCAGCATTCTTTTCCAGGATAGTGTCGCATTTTCATCCCACGTTATTGTGTTTACCGAGACCTGGTTAAAGCTGGACATTCTTAGTTCCGAAGTTTTGGCAGATCGGTACACAACTTATAGAAAGGATCGTTTGTCTCGACTTGCTGGAGGGGTTCTAATTCCTGTGGACTCAAACTTCGCGTCGGAACTTTTCACAGTCCAGATCCAGCGGAAACTGGAATTTCTGTGTGTAAGACTGTTTCTTCCCGCTTATGAAAACTGTTTCATAACTTGTTCGTATATTCCACCTTCTTCGGATATCTCAATTTACAAGCAGCATTTGTCCGCCTTAACCGCTATTTCTTCCTCGCTATCTGACAAAGACCACATGATAGTTCTTGGTGATAGTTCAACTTGCCAGGAATTGTTTGGTCTTCGGTAAATGAGTCTAATAGCCTGGTACCCATGTCACGACATGACTTTGTTGACGGCTTGATCGACCTGTCTCTGTCTCAAGTTAACCATGTTAAAAATTCCTTGGGTCGATTTCTTGATCTGTGCTTTGTAACGGATGCGACCTTAGCGTTGTTAACTCGAGTCCCCCCGCTCACTATACCTGAAGATTCCTATTTTCGAAGTGTCGCTTGTTGCTTATGATACACGAACAGTAAAACCGGTGTTCTCACCGGTTCCGGACTGAGTTCCCGGCTGTGTACTCAGGTACTGTGCCAAGTCTCTGTGCAGGCCGTTGCTTAAACTATTCAACCCAACCTATCCATACATTTTTCATGCTTTCCCCCGATATGGAAGGAGTCCTTTATAATTCCTCTCCATAAGAAAGGACGCAATGAACTATAGAGGTAAATCTAATTTATCCGCTATTCCTAAAGTGTTTGAGAAAATTTTAACTCCGCACCTGCAGCACCTATGCAGATCACTTATATCTCCATCTCAACATGGATTTATAAGTCGGAGATCAACCACTACTAATTTATTGGAGTTTACCTCCAACATCCAGACGGATGTTGTTTACACCGATTTTAGTAAGGCGTTCGACTCTGTAAACCATTCCCTCCTAGCACAAAAGCTCGACCTTCTAGGGTTCCCGCCCAATCTCCTGAGATGAATCTCTAGCTACCTTTGTTCTAGGTCTCAAAGAGTCCTTTTCAAAAACTCCCTGTCCACAACAGTTATGGTGACTTCGGGTGTACCACAGGGCAGCCATCTAGGCCCCTTACTCCTTACACTCTTTATAAATGACCTACCTTCTGTATTAACATACTCTCGAGTACTTATGTATGCGGATGATGTGTCCTCTGTGTCCAGTATAAGGACATTTCTTTTCAATCCAGGTAGCAATCCGATCTCGATAGATTTCAGTCTTGGTGTTGTGCAAATTTATTAAACCCTAATGCTTCAAAATGTAAAGTAATGACTTTTCATCGCTACAACGCCTTTCTGGTTCCTTACACCTTTTGTGGTGGTTCTCTTGAGAGAATTACCCGGGTTGATGATCTTGGTGTTCTCTTAGATCCCATGTTAAGGTTTTCAGCATAGGGTCCTATGCTCGGATTTTAATTCCCTCTACCATATTATATCTACCACTAAATCCCTTCCTAGTCTTAAATTACTGATACTCTTATATCTTTTCCGTAATTAGTAATTACTTCGTTTCTTTAGTTAGATTAGTTCTACTTTTCCTCGAACACTAGTCTAACACCTATCTTTCCTGCATGTCCGCGATCGGTTCGCTTAACGATTCGCGCGCTATGCGGCAGCGCCGCTCGGTCGGTTGGGCGGGAGGTGGGCTGCGTTCTTGCCTGGGATCCGCGCGTAACAGCCATTGGCTGGTGTCGCTTGGGCCACTTGATGGTGCAGTCATTGCATATCAACGTCCTAAAGTAGAAAAAAAGCGCATCGTTTTCGGCAGAAGGTGCGCCTTGGTTCTGACTGTACAAAACAACTCAGACTAAAAGTTCCAACATAAATAGTTTAAGATTGAGAAACATGAAAATACACTTTTTGAAAACACAATTTTTTGTTGGCATCTGGCATCATCACACTCAACTTTGTTTGAAATGTTAAAATATGAATTCAATACGCAACTCTTATCCAAAGGCCTTAAAATGTATGGTCTTAAAATCAACTCCTCTCCAGCCACTATATTCATAGATGTAACTCCTATGCACTGGCCACTCGACAGAGAACTGAAATGCAGTATAATTTATTTTGTGATTTTTGATAATGTTCTTAAGAATATACTAACATAATCTCAATGTTCCCCTTCGTATTACTCTGTTTTAAAGCCTTTAAAGTCTTAAAAATAGTGGATTTTTTTTGGTAATGACTGCAATAATTATCCGCTTTTCCAAAATAATCTACAATGAACTGATGAAAATACTTGGCTATTTTTGTGACCAATTTGCAACGCTTCGAACTGTTTAGGTTATCAAGAATCTCCGTTGATTCCTTTGAATTTCGAATTTCCGCATTGAAGGGATTTTTAGCGGATTCAATTTGATCGTGCACTAGGGATAAATTAAGCAGCCTAGACGTATACTCAGACATTGGACTATCCTTTGTTTGAAACTGGTTCTTTGTTTCAGTCCGATTAGCATTTGACAATGCACTTTACTGTAACAGACTACGAAATCGGACGCACCATTGATTCCGTAGTAGCTGAACGCATTTCTGGCAATTCGGTCGCTAATTTCTGGTAATACTGTACCGTTTAAGAGATTATTATCTTCTTGTGAAATTGTGTTTTCTGTTTGTGAATAGTGTATCTCTTCCTCTTTCGATTTTAATAAAATGTGTGCACCCAACCGCATGAGAACCGCAGAAATTAGATGTATCAAATTCACTTTCTTAATAAGCAGTAGACTGAAGTATGTCCCTATAATGTTGGTATCATTAAAGATAAAAACCGACAGTCGGAATGCTGTTGATATTAATTCGTGATACTTTTCCGTAGTTAACAGCT
Source organism: Drosophila affinis (assembly GCA_037356375.1). Classification (NCBI taxonomy): domain Eukaryota; kingdom Metazoa; phylum Arthropoda; class Insecta; order Diptera; family Drosophilidae; genus Drosophila; species Drosophila affinis. Next base: position 25,369,109 of record JAZHFB010000003.1, read on the forward strand.
TGTAGTCTGGTTGGGTTGCCAAAAATTCGCAAATAATCGAGTTCTTATCGTCTTCGATTACATACTCTTGTATAAAGTTCCAAGCGACAAGGGGATCGCTTACTATTCTGTTGGCAATATAATAAAATATTATCTCAATAACAATAACAATATTGCGTAATATACGCACCTATCATGTTCCAATATAGCCTGATTCAAATACTGTGCAGTTTGAAGAAAAAATCGAAACAGCTGTGTTACTTCAAGCATGGGTATCAGGCCTATTTTGCATCAAAAGGCGACCAAAAGGATGCAATTTCTATACCAAACAAATTCAAATATTAAGAAAACCAAATAGAACACATTATGCATTTCGGTAGCTGAAGTGGAATTTACTCTTTTTTTCATATACATTCAAAGGTTTTGCCTTCCCTGCAGTACCAGCCGTGTGCGATGACGAATGTCAACGATAATGTCATCTAGGCGTTGACGCCCGCTAAGCCGAACCCTTTACTTTTCCGCGCGATCGTGATAGATCGGCTCTGCCGATCGTGCGAAGTACAAGAGAATTTGGTTTTTTTTCTTTTCGTAAGTGCATTGTTTAAATAAACAAAATGTGATGTACACATGTAAATAATTAAAATATCAGTGTGTATAATGTTGAATTTGTGAAAAAATTGAATTCAATGTATCGCTCATTCAAATTGTAGTTATTTATTCTTCTTTTATGCTCTTTCATTTTTTTGTCCTTATGCTCCGACGCGCGATTTTTTTTTAAACAAATTTTTGCCTGCGGCGGGCCTACTGTTTCTCTATTATTATAGAACACATCTTATTTTATAACTCAGTTTTGCCTCAAATAGAATTCATTCAAATAGCATTAATTTAGCTATTTTACAGCTAGTTTTAATATTTCAATTGCTTTGTTATTCATTGTTAGTTTTCCTTAAAATTGGTGATTATAACAACAAAAACAACTAGCACAATAACAATTATCAATTATAACAACAAAAACAACAACAAAACCAGCACAAATCACACAAAAAATCAACAACAACACAGCAAGCGACCCGCGCAAGACATTTTTGGCTTGAAAAAAGTTAAACTTTAAACATTAAAAAAAAAAAACTAGAAGCAACCGCCACGAATTTTTTTTACCTAAATTCATGATAAAAATGATAATAGTTCGTGAATTTTGGAGAGGTTGTCCACGTAGTTAACATTGCTACGTGTTATATGCTGCTAACCGTATTGGAAGCTTACGACATTTACAAAAACAAGCCAATTGAAGAATGCGTAAAAGCAAGACAACATTTTTTAAATTTCGACCTAAAATGTGTAGCTCCGTCTAACGCCAATTTTAGTTTTTTAATAACTGGTTGCGCAACAGTTATAGAAACTTTTCCCAAAACTTTGGAAAGATTTTTGACATTGTGGTACTGATTGCCACTTGTTGTCTATGAGTCGCTTATATTGCTCCTTTATTATGAGCCTACATGTGGCCATTGGCATACGAGTATCCTCCTTGGACAAGGGGGATTGTAGTACCATATCTGGCCAGCTCGTCTGCCACACGATTGCCTTCGATGTCTCGGTGGCCCGGGACAAAAATTAGGTTTCTCAGGGGATCATATGAGGGTTAACTGCCAACCGTTTTAGCGCGACCTCGAGAAAACGGAACCGGCCCTAAGAATGAAAGCTGCATAACCAACGATTGAAAAAGATCTCTTATTCCTTTTATATTCTATTATATGTATCTTTCAAAATTAGATGACGTAGTCGAATGCCTACACATAAAAAAATGAGTATTAAGTTAATTTTAAGGAAATTTGAAGATGTTTATGGGAAAATGTGAGATAACAATAGTAGAAACGAGAGAGAACGTTATGAGCCGCTGCAAAGGCCGCGGCTCTACTTTATACCCGGTACTCAGTCAGTATATACATATGTACATACATATATGAACTTACGATTTATGCAATTTATTATATGTTCGCAAAAGGGACGAATTAAATTATAGGCAAAAAATTATGCTTCAAAAAATGAAGTCAAACCATTTTTGGAATTTTTATACATGTTTCCATTTTTGTTTGCATATGCTCCTACATTTCTACATATACATAAACGAGAGGGAACGTTGTGAGCCGCGGCAAAGGCCGCGGCTCTACCTTATACCCGCTACTCAGTCAGTATATACATACATACATTTATGAGCCTATGATTTATGAAATTTATTATATGTTCTCAAAAGGGACGAAAATAATATTTAAACGAGAGGGAACGTTGTGAGCCGCGGCAAAGGCCGCGGCTCTACCTTATACCCGGTACTCAGTCAGTATATACATACATACATTTATGAGCCTACGATTTATGAAATTAAGTATATGTTCTCAAAAGGGACGAAAATAATATTTAAACGAGAGGGAACGTTGTGAGCCGCTGCAAAGGCCGCGGCTCTACTTTATACCCGGTACTCAGTCAGTATATACATATGTACATACATATATGAACTTACGATTTATGCAATTTATTATATGTTCGCAAAAGGGACGAATTAAATTATAGGCAAAAAATTATGCTTCAAAAAATGAAGTCAAACCATTTTTGGAATTTTTATACATGTTTCCATTTTTGTTTGCATATGCTCCTACATTTCTACATATACATAAACGAGAGGGAACGTTGTGAGCCGCGGCAAAGGCCGCGGCTCTACCTTATACCCGGTACTCAGTCAGTATATACATACATACATTTATGAGCCTACGATTTATGAAATTTATTATATGTTCTCAAAAGGGACGAAAATAATATTTAAATTACAAAAATTAATTTTTGGAATTTTTATACATGTTTCCATTTTTGTTTACATATGCTTTGTATATCTGCGCCTACATTTCTACATGACATGTATAACTACATACTTGAGACGTACAAGTGTTCAGGACAGAGAGAGAGAGGGCATGAGTCAGCGCTTGGCAGGCGCTGCGTAGCCACTGATATTTAATTTGTTTCTTCTGGCCATAATATTGATCCAATCTGATCCAGATTCGGTAATCTGGTAGATATGGTAATTTTTCATGATTGTGCGTTTTTGGTTTTCATTTATCTTAAAAATTGTGGATTCCACAGATTTTTGTCTTTTTTGGGGGCGGAAGGGGTCGTGGCAAAATTTTAAAACAAACTCGTGCTGGTTCGGTATCACAGGAGCTTGGATAGAAAGTTTGGTTGCTCTAGCTCATATATTCTCTGAGAACTAGGCGTCAAAAAATACGAATGGGCAAAGCAGATGGGGTCGCGTGTGAGAGAGAGCGAGAGGGAATGATGACTTTCGAAATGGTTTTCTTCATTGTAGCTATAATAATGATCCGATCTGATCCAGATTCAACACTCTGATAGAAATGGTCTTACTCTATGATTCTGCGTTTTTATTTTTTTTGTATCTTCAAAATTGTATACGCCACAGACTTTCGTTCTTTGTGGGGGCGGAAGGGGGCGGGGTGAAATTTTGAAATACATTTAGAGTAGTGTGATCATATAGGAGACTGGATACAAAACTTGGTTGCTCTAGCTTTAATAGTCTCTGAGATATAGGCGCTAATGAAGAAGGACGGACGGACGGACGGACGGACGGACGGACGGACGGACAGACGGACGGACGGACAGACGGACAGACAGACATGGCTATATCGACTCGGCTATTGATGCTGATCAAGAATATATATACTTTATGGGGTCGGAAACGCTTCCTTCTGTGCGTTACACACAACCGTTATCCCCACAAATCTAATATACCCCTATACTCTTCGAGTACCGGGTATAATAACTAAATATTCGAGACGTACAATTTGTGTGTGCGAGAGAGAGAAGGAATGAGTAAGCGCTTGGCAGACGCTGCGTAGCGACTGAAATTTAATTTGTTCCTTCTGGCTATAATAGTAGTTCGACCTGATCCAGATTTGGCAATCTGGTAGATGCGGCTATTTTCCTATTTTCCATGCGTTTTTGATTTTCTCTTATCTTAAAAATTGTGGATTCCACATATTTTTGTTCTTTTCAACACTCTGATAGAAATCGTCATCATCTATAATTCTGCGTAAGTTTTATCATATCTAAAAAATGGTGTATGCCACAGACTTTCGTCCTTTGTGCGGGCGGAAGGGGGTGGAGCGAAATTTTGAAATACACTTAGTGTGATAACACAGGAGACTGGGTACAAAACTTGGTTGCTCTAGCTTTAATAGTCTCTGAGATATAGGCGCTAATGAAGACGGACAGACGGACGGACAGACGGACGGACAGCCGGACGGACGGACAGATAGACAGACATGGCTATATCGACTCGGCTATTGATTTGGATCGTCGTCAGCAAAGATATTGGATCCCACATTGTAGTATTTCCAGGGATATAATGGCATCTCCTTAGGACGGGCCAGGTACAATCATCTGCTAGGATATTTCGGTGCTCGGTATAGTAATCTCCTGCGACTGTGTTGCAGTATGACTTCGACTGCTTTAGGCTCTTGGTTGGCGCATCTGGCTATAGGTGCCTCCATCACTGTCGTCGTGACCTTTATCCCATCTCTCTCATTTCAGTGCCTTCGGAGGTAATTTTTATTGACTTTATCCGTTTTCAGCCAGTGTCGCTTTTAGAAGCTCTTTCGTCGGTCCCATAGGCGTCACGTCACTGCAAGGCTTTTAGCCTCCTCCTAGGGAGCCCCTTGGCTACCTAAAAACCGAAATCGTTTCCTGGCAGCCGCGCAAACCATCTCAAGCGGTTTGTCTTTTTCAATGTCTTTTATATACATTTAAGTGTATACATCTTTTAGGGTAGACGAAAAATCTTAGATCTGTATAAAAATTGGGTGACATGCCTCCAGCATGAACATGCAGCACCACGCAAGCAACCCTTTATATTTCGTTTCTATACTAGCTGTACTTAAAATAAAGCGGTGATAAAAGATGAAAGACTATACATACATACATTTAGAGCTGCAAGTTTTTGAACAAATTTAGGTGCACTCAATTTTTAAAAAACGAATTTAATATCTATACATATTCACTCCTTAAGTACATTTCCGCGTATAAAGCATTTGGAAATAATGATAGGTGTCTGGTATATTTTGGCTGGAGTTTATGTTACACTGGCGCATGGAATCTGCAATTCACAGGGTATAGTTCGTCCAATGAAATCAAATGTAAGCAATCATAAAGGCAATATTTAATAAAATCGATATATTAAAACCCATTTTGAAGCCATCGACTCGATGAAATTATACCAGGCTCCCATAATTAGATGCTATGCTTCCTGTAGGAAGCTATGGGCATGTGCTGCTGATTGCTGCCAATCGTTCGACGACTTCGATTTGGACCCGATTGTGTGTATGTATACTCGTATTGGGTCTGTCTGTGTATTAAAGCGGACTCCAGAACCTGCGCACTGACCATAATATGTATTTTATAGCCCAGACTCTCTCTGGAATGAACGATAACTTAATGAGAGGGAACAGAACAACAAACAAGAGAGAAACCAGAGAGCTTTTATTTTTTTACCTGTCACGTTAACCAGCTGATATGACGGGGATGGTTTAGGCACTCAAATTTAGCCAATCCCAAAACAGTCATTTTTTATTTCTAAGCGCCTGGTAGGAGCTTCACTAAGTTTTTTTCATGCTAAAGTGACTGCTAACCACGCAATCTGAAACGTATATTGAATGATACAATATATTACAATGCACATTACAATGCAATTTTCATACAATTTTGTACAACTAACAAAACATGTCGCAAAACTGATATTAATGTAATACTTTGTTAACCTTTCAGAATAAATAGTGATTTTATGCAGAGTTTTGCAACAAAATTTTTCAATGTGTGTGTATACCTGGTACTCAAAGAGTAAGGGGTATATTAGATTTGTGGTGATAGTGGATGTGTGTAACGCCCAGAATGAAGCGTTTCCGACCCCATAAAGTATATATATTCTTGATCAGCATCAATAGCCGAGTCGATATAGCCATGTCTGTCTGTCCGTCTGTCCGTCCGTCCGTCTGTCCGTCCGTCCGTCCGTCCGTCCGTCCGTCCGTCCGTCCTTCTTCATTAGCGCCTATATCTCAGAGACTATTAAAGCTAGAGCAACCAAGTTTTGTATCCAGTCTCCTTATCACACTACTACAAGTGTATTTGAAAAAAAAAACAAAGAATGAAAATACACACTTTTGAAGATACAAGAAAACTAAAAACGCAGAATGATAGAGGATGACCGTATCTACCAGATTGCCGTATCTGAATCAGGTCGGATCATTAATATAGCCACAATACCTTTTCGAAAGTCATCGTTCCCTTTCGCTATCTCTCACACGCCACACCAACTTTCTATACAAGCTCCCGTCATAATACTTCAATACAAGTGTATTTCAAAATATTGCCACGCCCCCTCCCTTTTGTAGTTTTCCCCTTTTGACGACATAAATTGTAAGATCACATATGTACATATGTATATACTGACTGAGTACCTGGTATAAAGGCCGCGGCTCAGAACGTTCCCCTTCGTTTATTGGTTGGAATGTACCATCGACCTCCTAAAGAGATTTAAGAGTCTCATGGCCCCACTCAAGCGATACCAAGGCATCGCCATCACCATGAAACATTCGGAGCTGTGAATGATGGTCCGTCTTCTCTTAGAGCAACTGCAGGGATTCATAGAAGATGGAGCTATGATGGAGAAACGAAGAGTGCAAAAGACACCGTATACAAGGACAACGCACCTCTCATTAAAAAACACCTCAAAATGATACGGTTATGTGTAGAACTGCTAGAGGTCTCAGCAATAACATCGGAATGTTCTATTTTCTTTCCTGTGCCGCAATGTTTAGCGTGCCTCTATCGAAGTAAACAGTGGTCTTTGAGATTTTAGATATACTTACGCTAAGGCATGATAGAATTATGTACATAAGTGGTGTATGTATGTACATAGAGTGGTGTAGTTACATAGGTGCATACACATGTATCTATTTATATGCCTACATATGTACACGTACGTATATCTGCCAACATTATCCTGGCAGCATGGTGGCGAGTGGTGATCGGTGTGTCGGTGGTGATCGGTGTGTGGGCCTGCGTTTCCTCCGTTTCCTTCCTTTGCTCCGCTGGTGCTTTCTCGCGGCGGCACTCAGGCTCTGCCTGCGATAGCCCGTCCGAGTTATCTAGGGAGGGTAAGTAGTTATTATCATGAATTATCAATAATGAATGGCCTGTCTTTCGACCTCAGGAGGGTCAATTCTAACAATTTGGAGAGGATTGGGAAGGAGGTGATGGCGAAGTCAAAAGATATGATCCGTCTCGCTTTTAGCAACGCTAAGGACAGAAATCCACTGGAGTACATAACGAAAGTAATAGGAGTGTACGGGTTATTGGCAACTGGAATCGCACTTTGATATCATAACTATCGTTAATTTACTTTGCCCACCAAGCTGTGGCTGGTCTGGTCTAGTCCACATTCTGTCTGTCGTGCACCTGTAATATGATAATTTATTTAATACAATTAAATCATAAGATAAGCTGGATATATCTACTGTACAATCTAGTTGTTCTTCTTATTCTACATCTCCGTCCATCAGTCGCGCTCGGCTCGCGATCCAAACGTACACGGAACGTTTGCTCCACAAAGTTAGCGCATAGGACACGGCTACGATGCCACAGCCGATCTGGCATCTTTCAAGCGAGCCTGGGAAAATGTGGGGGAATGTAGCTCCTAATGGAGGCACCGGACCGGACCGGGCACCACGGCGCCATGCGAATACCGGCAGCGTATCTCGTCGAAGCGGCACTCTCCAGCTATGCTCGTGCACGTGGAGCCGAGCACTTTTCTTCCAAGAGCTCTTACAGAGTTCTTCTTGCAGTTCTTCCCGCTGTTGCTAGTCTCGTCCGTGCCGTGGCATTTATGCTATCGATATGCGATACATTGCTATTTGTTTTGTATATCGGCGCAAAACAAAAAAATTTAATTCAATTCAAACAAATAGCAATATATCGCATATCGATAGCATGGCGCGACGATTTGAAATTTTTAGTGCTTACAACTTAGTCACCCGAGCACTCAGCATAATAGATGCAACATGCAACAACACAGTTAAACAATAAAGTTGATAAAGAAATTGATAAAGAAGTTGATAAAGAAAGATTTCTTCTTAAAGCCTAGTCTAGTACTCAGTTATGAAAAAAACGATAAGCAAGCAAAATACTTATAAATGAATGATAATAATGAATTATCATTATCATGAGCCTCAATTATACAAAAGTAAGATTACAAATAGTGTTAATTGAAAAGAGTTGTCCCCTGTCAAACAATTAAAATAAGAAACTTCATTGCCAACTACTTTGACGAATGGAGGGGCAGTGCTTCATTGTCAGCCACCAGTCCGTTATGTATTATGTATGTATTATGACCCGTGTCCCAGGTCTCCTACTTGCTCCGGCGTATTCGGCTCACATCATGGTAATTAAAAATAGCTAGTGCCGAAATATAAAATAGAGAACAGAAATTAGTGGGAGTAAGTTTCCTTTTTCATCCCAACAATTTCCCTTACCTTCCATGCTAACAATTTCCGAAAATGTCCTTACGAAACCAATAAAAATCTTTAAAATGTTCGTTTAAAATTATCGTTTTAAAAGAATTTTTACGATTTTCATTGGTTGAAAACAAAAAGTACGTACATACATATGTATTACGTATGGACCAGCGTAATGAGCGACATTGTCCCACAACATGGGCACGAAATTAATAACTTTTGCATACCCCTTAAGAAAGGATATTATAGAATTTAGGAAATGTTTGTCACCAGGCAACAATTTTTGCAGAAACTGAAAATGGGTATCGGGATCGATATTGAAATATATAGTAATAAATTAATCAAATGCATTATTGGGTCAAAAAATGTCAATCTGTGCATTGTACATAATTTGTGCATTAATCAAATGAAAAAGGGTATACAAATACCGATACTTCGTATTCTTTTGGGTGGTCCTTCCAATCGTTGAAGTTGTTGGGGTCTTCCAAATCATTGGATTCTCTTTTTTCATAGGTGGGCGAAGAAACTACCTACCCAATCCTGCTGCTGGTGCAATATGTGGGGGATGCCGCGAGTAATCCGTGCTTCTGCTTTCTTTCTTTAATACATTAATACTATACATACAAACTAATAATAAATCAAATATTATCATTGTCCTCTGGATATTCCGCTTATATTCACGGGACACAACTGTTCAGGTTGGTTAGAAGAAAGTTTGAGGTGGACAGCTCTCCATTTAGGTTGGATGAGTGCAACTCCGATAATCTCGAGTTCTTCGGCAGTGCTCTGAAAACGCATTTCTCGTCAGTATTGCGAAACTTAAATGAAACTCATCACCATGTATTTTCGCGTTCCAACCTAATGGCCGATTTACACTTCATTACTCACGAAGTGGGAACGTTAGCTCTTATAACTGTAACGCAACATTAACTTTTTCTTCTTATGATTTAAAAATCACTTAAAAAACTTTATTTTGTTGTAATGTTGTTGATGGCATAACTCTGCTATTGATTGTCCGATCGGGACGTGTGACGGCTTCCTGTGTTCAGTAGAAAGTCCTTGATTTTATGGAATCCTTTTCAAGGACCAAGGATCAAGGAAATTTTGTCAAGACATATATATTTTATTTTTGTCCGTTATTTGTGACCCGATCGGCGCATGCCATGGTAACCTGTGTTCCAATAATGATCCTGTTCCTGCGAAACTACATTGCCTGTCGTAGTGTAGTTTGTGTAGTTTATAAGGTACCCTTCGACGGAAGGTCATAAGGGAATTGATTTAATGTTTGTCCAACGAACGCAATAACTGATTTTATACATTTTTACTGGGTATTTAGGATATTTTTACACCCACGTAACTGTCAGGGACTGATCTATCTATTGAAATGAATTCATGTTTAATTATTGAGAAAATCCGTGTCGGTTGTAATTATATCCCCTCCTCCACGCCACGCGCTTCGGTACTCCCCTCTCCCACATTCCCATACGTCTCCTCCACGCCCCGCGCTTCGGCACTCCCCTCCTCCACGCCCCCCGCTTCGGCACTCCCCTCTCCCATACGTCTCCACAACGCCCCCACCAACGCAGGCAAAAAACCTGGACAAGTGAGTTCATTTAATAATTATAATTAATTTAATAATTTAATAATTGTCTTTACCTTTATTTTTTGCAGTCCTTCCCAAAAGTGGGATGAAGTCCACACAATGTTTGGACCAAGTGAAAGAGAAATGAACGAGAACGCCCAGAAAAACGCGCCCTTTTCCCCCAGCTGGGATCCCGGTGCGGAGGTCCAGTTGGTCACCCCAACTGAGTTGACAGTTTTAGACTGCCTACAACAGTCAAAAAAGGCCTGGGGAATATACAAAGGAAAGACACGAAAAGGACAACCCCCGTACTACTACGATTGCAAAGAAAAAAAAGAGATCGTAAATGCTATTCAATCGGCCCATAAGTTGGCAAATTGTCCGCTAACATACATACGTCAAATGTAGAGCTTTAGAGAAATCAATGGTCAACCTTCTCAAACCAATTGATTATAGAAAGTGGAGTAGTTCTAACGGTGGTGGCACAGTGTGGCGCCACGTCAAAAGTTTGAGCACTAAAAATCTAATTACCAACGATGGGTATTGGGTATAGACACGTGTATATAGAGTATGTAAGAGTATCTGTATAATTGTATATTTAATGATTTAATGAAATTATGGTGGCTCTCCTACTGTCAATTTTTATACCCAGTACTCGAAGAGTATAGGGGTATATTAGATTTGTGGAGATAACGGTTGTGTGTAACGCACAGAAGGAAGCGTTTCCGACCACATAAAGTATATATATTCTTGATCAGCATCAATAGCCGAGTCGATACAGCCATGTCTGTCTGTCCGTCCGTCCGTCCGTCTGTCCGTCCGTCTTCATTTGCGCCTATATCTCAGAGACTATTAAAGCTAGAGTAATCAAGTTTTGTATTCAGTCTTCTGTGTTATCACACTACTCAAAGTGTATTTCAAAATTTCGCCGCGCCCCCTTCCGCCCCCACAAAGGACGAAAGTCTGTGGCATACACAATTTTAAAGATACAAGAAAACTAAATACGCAGAATCATAGAGAAAGACCAAATCTATCAGAATGTTGAATGTGGATCAGATTGGATCGTTATTATAGCTACAATGAAGAAAACCATTTCGAAAGTCATCATTCCCTCTCGCTCTCTCTCACACGCGGCCCCATCTGCTTTGCCCATTCGTATTTTTTGACGCCTAGTTCTCAGAGACTATAAGAGCTAGAGCAACCAAACTTTCTATCCAAGTTCCTGTGATACCAAACCAGCACGAGTTTGTTTTAAAATTTTGCCACGCCCCTTTCCGCCCCCACAAAAAACGAAAATCTGTGGAATCCACAATTTTTAAGATAAATGAAAACCAAAAACGCAGAATCATGAAAAATTACCATATCTACCAGATTACCGAATCTGTGTCAGATCGGATCAATATTATGGCCAGAAGAAACAAATTAAATTTCAGTCGCTACGCAACGCCTGCCAAGCGCTGACTCATTCCCTCTCTCTCTCTCTCGCAAACACTTGTACGTCTCAAATATGAAGTTATACATGTAGAAATAAAATCATATGCAAACAAAATTGGAAAAATGTATAAATATTCCAAAAATGGTTTGACTTCAATTTTTGAAATATTATTTTTTGCCCAAAATTTAATTCATCCCTTTTGCGAACATATAATAAATTGCATAAATCGTAAGCTCATATATGTACATATGTATGTGTATACTGACTGAGTACCGGGTATAAAGTAGAGCCGCGGACTTTGCCGCGGCTCACTACGTTCCCCCTCGTTATCAATTTTATATTTCTTGGATTTGTTATTATTCAGTACAAAGCGGTAAGTAGTCAATTTTATTATTTATTATATTTAATATAACACTTTTATTCTTATAATAGATTACAAAGCACTCTCGGCGATTTTCAGTTTTTATCAATTTTATATTTCTTGGAATTGTTATTATTCAGTACAAATAATCACATCAATCATAGTTTATAGTCTTCCCACTGATACCAAATATTGTTATAGGGATCGAGAATATATATACGGGAATCTAATTAAATGCATAAGTATGTCAAAAACATTTCAATACGAGAAAAACTCATTACTACTTAGCTTGGAAAGCAGTATTTTTAACATTAATTCAGAAGTAGGGTATACAAAATGTCCATACTTCGTAAAAATGTTTCTGATGTTAAGCAAATGTAAGTCTGATTGCAAGCAACAAAATGGTAACACAAAGACTTGCAAGGTCTTTTGGGACGCGCTTATACAAACTTTAAAAGTGCCACTTGAAAATTAAAGTCCTCAGCACCTAATTTCTGTTCGGTGGAGCCAAAAATAGATGAAAAAATGAAACGGAAATGCGGCTTAAGTGTAAACACCTCGAATCATTTTTCCGCACCTCCGACAATGATGCGATGTGCAAAACGGCTATTACTGATTTAAATTTTATTTTAGAACGAATCCAATCAACGGAGTTTTTAAAATTGATCAATCTTGTAAAAAATTGTTTTATCTATCAGTTAAAACTATTTGTTCAGGGTTCAAGCCGCACGCTCCAGGGCCAGCTTCCAGGTCTGCTGTGATATCTGCGAGCAGACTTTCGGCAAGTTCTTCAAGTCTTCGCGCGTCGAACTCTTCGTCGTCGACGACCAGCATGTCTTGTAGAGTGGGCAGAGATCCACAACCTTCCAGAGCGGTGCCATGGTCTTGCTGTTTAAGGTGCCGTTTACACTGAGGTTGCGTCTTGATTCTTTGCGTCTTCTCAGAAACGCAGTTTTTTTTACATAGGTTTGGAATAGGGCCCTAGTGGTGGCAAAAAGTTGCGTCGTTTTCCGACGCAACTGCGTTTTGGTATTTCGGTAGTTAAATACTATGTTTCTGTGCGCATAACAGCAATTTTCGTACTTTTGTGCCTTATCAGCGGAACTATCACCACTAATAACAACAAAAAACAGCAGATTCAAATTTAAAATTTACCGCGTAAAATGTTTCACTAAGTAAAAATACATATATGTATGTACATACAATACAAAAATACATGTAATGCTAGAACAAATTGTTTAAACTAATTTTATTATTAAAAAAAGCATTTCAACAATGTAGTTGATTTCAAATTTTTTGCTGCAAATCCCATGTCTTTGAATCCTTTCACTGTTTCCGTGATCTTCTGCTGGCAGTATCTGCTGGCAGATACTTGTCAGCGAGTTGAGCAACTACCTCGCGACGAAACTGCAGAAATATGCGGCAGACAAAAGCCCTTGACACACCAAATAGACTCCCGTACGATATTTTGCAGGCGATCCTTGGCAATAAAGGGCTATGGCTATTCTCTTCTCCAGAGGGATTGTCAGTCGAAAAGGAGTGTCTTTCTTTTTGAGATTGGGCAACAGTCCAACGAGAATGTTGAAGTACCCCTTTCCATGCAGAAATTTTCCTTAAAAAATGCATCGGAGTTCTCCACAACATCTTCCTGCCAAAATGAACCATATCGTGGCTATTGCAATGAAGAATATATTATTTAATTGAAAAGAGAGAACATTGTCTGCTCTTTACCTACAAGAGTCCAAACGCAAGGAGGACGTTGAAGTTGCAAGACGAATTGAAACTTTTCTAAGGATAACTCAGCCGCTTCCATGCACTTCAAAAGGTTCTCCTCACTTTGCGCCACCACAGTTTGAAGAATTAACTCTATTTGCGACTTATTTCGTTGATTTTCGAACATTATTTACTTTGTTTACAAAATTTGTCTTCCTCTTCCAAGACGCAAAGAAGCAAGACGCTGTGGTGTAAACGGCAAACCTGCTTCTTTGCGTCTTCTCCGATATCGATAGGTAACGCACCAAGTGTAAAAAGCCTATAAACAGAACATCAAAATCGAGGAATACGATTTTCGTTGGTATTTTTACGGTATATTTTTAAAATGAGAATTGAAAATGTCCGCACCACAGCACAGGCATCAGCTACCCGGCGAGTCGTGAGAGTGTATGTGTGCTCATGCATTCTCACGTACTTTGCTTGTTTGCATCATGGTGAAATAAATAATAAGGTGATGTACTCAGCTCATGGATCAGCGAGTCGTGAGAGTGTATGTGTGCTCATGTACTTTGCGTGTTTGCAAGTGTGTATGAGCGCACAACTGATATAATATCAGTGATATTTGCGTAAAACCTAAAACGAACCTAAAAAGTAATTTGCCACTCTCATGAATCAGCTGTGTTTTGTAAACAGCGCCAATTTTGAAAATTAAACTAATATTAAAAAAAGGAAGAAAAGTAATTCTGACGATGAAGTGATTGTGTTGGTAGCGGCACATATTGCTGTAAGAAGAAGTAAACCAGAGTTGGAGGCGCCAAAATGTCAAAATTATCAAAATGCTCATTTTCCGTGATCCGCTAAAGACATGGTACTGCCTCAACTGCTTTTATTAAAGCAATCCTCTCCTCACTTTAAACATTTGCATATCTCTTTTTTGGTTTGCGCACAAATTTTGCCCCCACCTTTCACTTTGACTCCAGTAAAAATAGGCACATATATTTTCCTGGCGCCCATATCAGCTGTTTTCACAGTCCACATTCGTGTGGATATCGATACTATCAATAAGAATTCGTAAATTTCGTTTACGTTGCTGGATACTGACTCCAGGAAAACACAAACGAAAAATTACTGGCCCCGTTTTTGTTATATAAAGTTTGGCAGTAATTTTTAGTTTCCGCGGAGCTGGATACCCAGCTTACCAGTTAAAAAAATTCTGTAAAAATAATTTTTAAAATATATATTATTAAAGATCATTTTGAATTGAGATCATTTTGATTAAAATAGCTCCTTGCTTTCCTTCAGAAACAACCAAAAAAAAATGAAAAAATTTCTAGAGTACATACTTATATCTTAAAAAAAGTCTTGATTTTTGTTACGAGACATTATTTTTTTCTTTCATAGAGACGAAACGGAACAACACGTTAATAGGCTTTTTACACTTGGTGCGTTACCTATCGATATTGGAGAAGACGCAAAGAAGCAGGTTTGCCGTTTACACCACAGCGTCTTGCTTCTTTGCGTCTTGGAAGAGGAAGACAAATTTTGTAAACAAAAGAAAATAATGTCTGAAAATCAACAAAATATGTCACTAGACGATCTAATTCTTTTATCTGCGGTGGCGCAAAACGAAGCGAATCTTTTAAAGTGCATGGAAGTGTCTGGGCTATCCTCAGAAAAGTTGCTGTTCATCTTGCAACTGCAACGTCATCCTCACGTTTGGACCCTTGTAAGTAAATTGCAGATTATCTCCTCTTATCAATTAAATAATGTATTCTATGTATAGGGAATATGTATATAGCTGGCTATGTATATAGCCACGATATGGTTCATTTTGGGAGGAAGATGTTGTGGAGAACTCCGATGCCTTCTTTAAGGAAAATTTCCGCATGGAAAGGAGTACTTCAACATTCTCGTTGGACTGTTGCCCAATCTCAAATAGAAAGACACTCCTTTTAGACTAACAATCCCTCTGGAGAAGAGAATAACCATAGCCCTTTGTTGCCTAGGATCGTCCACGGAATATCGCACGGGAGTCTATTTGGTGTGTCAAGGGCTTTTGTCTGCCTCATATTACTGCAGTTTTGACAAGTATCTGCAAGCAGACTTTCTTACTCTGAGGAGATCACGGAAACAGTGAAAGGATTCAAAGACATGGGATTTGCAGCAAACAATTTGAAATCAACTATATTATTGGAATGGTTTTTTTTTATAATAAAATTAGTTTAAACAACTTGTTCTAAGCATTACATGTCTTTTTGCCCCTTTTTACTCAGTTCAAAATTTTACGCGGCAAAATTTAAATTTGAATCTGCTGTTTTTTGTTGTTATTAGGGGTGATAGTTCCGCTGATTAGGCACAACAGCACGAAAATTGCTGTTATGCGCACAGAAACATAGTATTTAACTACCGAAATACCAAAACGCAGTTGCGTCGGAAAACGACGCAACTTTTTGCCACCACTAGGGCCCTATGCCAAACCTTTGTAAAAAAAACTGCGTTTCTGAGAAGACGCAAAGAATCAAGACGCAACCTCAGTGTAAACGGCACCTAGGACTACACATCGATGTTTCACCATAAACAATCGATGTTTAAAAAAATGGAAAAAACATTGATGCATCGATGCTAACATCGATGTTTTTCCACCTCTAATTCATAAGCATTGTGAGTTTGTTTTAGGTTTATTAAGTTTTATTAACAAATAAAGTTAAAAACTTGGTTAAAAAGGTGCATTTCATAAAAAGACCTGCAAAGTTTATTGATGGAGCTACAAAAACAGAAAGCTGTGTGCCATTCTTTCTCATATGTGTGTACATACATACAAATGCAAGTCTTTAGTAACCAGAACTTACATTTAACCGACAGCTGTTGAGCAGACGACAATGCAATTAATTTTTATAAAACCAAAGTTCAACGGTACCCTTACAAACACGCGCTGATTACGTTATTTGTGTATCACCATTTGTATACACCAATGCATATGTACATGTGTATACTTATGTATATGTATGGATGAGTTTGAACGAGTTTTGCCTCCTCACAATGATTCGGCAGTAATTCACACTGTTTTCCCTTTATCATTTATACATACATACAATGCATACCGACGTACATATCTATGTATGTATATACATGCGGACATTGTAGAACTACAAATTGAATATAAAAGTAAGATTATAGTTGTTACGATCAACAAAGAACAGATCAAGTCTTTTCCCGTACTCCTGACATCCAAATTTACTGTCATCCTTGGTTTTTCTTTTATTTTCATATATATATATATTTTATACATATGTATGTATGTACTATGTGTGTATGAATATCGTTAACACAGCACCGTCCATTCATAGCAAGAATTCTTATCGCATTGTAGTGAAAATTCGTTTATATGAGCCACACATATGTATGCATTTTTCGAAAAGAGCAATACACCTGAAAGTCACCGAACAACACATGTAAGCATGATAATGCTTTTAGTAAATCTCGTAGATAGCTTAGGTTTGTTTTCATAAAGAGCGCCACTCACTAGTGAACGGACTTCCACAAATCAGTTGACTGGCTCTCCCTCTGCGTGCCGTACGCATGATCGCGAATTAAATAAAATCGCTTACGTAGGGTTCTCATTTTCAAACAGCGTCCGAGTGAAAGGACTCGGAGTTAGATTTCTTCAGTTCTAAAATGTTTGAGACCTAATCGGTGTACAATATGGATATTTAGTGGCAAACATACGTCGATTTTATATATGTGTGATCACTACTGCTTAGTCAATAATCGTGATAGTTCCTCAAGTGTTTGAAAAAAGGATCAGGTCATCCCTATCAGTGTCAAATTCAAATGCAGTATGAAAATTGTATACCCGACCGTTCCCCCGCACAGATGACCTCCCCGATATATAATATGTGTACCCGTCAACCCGAAGGTTCGTTTCTGAGAGTATACTACAGTGCTAAGTAATTTTTGTCGAGCTGTTTTTGGTAAAAAAAAAAAAAACGGAGCATGACTCTTCAAATCTCTTACCTACACTCTAAAACAGCTACAATGATTGGCAAATATCTTTCAACAAATTCTTGATTGTATACAGTGAAGACCCAAAAAATATAACTGCACCTGCATATACATACGTGGCTCAAAGCCGAAACTATGCAGTGTCAAATAAACTGTTTAACTGTGGTACAGATTTTAAACTAGAGGAAAAACAAAAAATCTTTAAACGCCAAACCGGAAATCAAGTCGGATTCCTAGTTTCTAGAAGCTTTGGTGCATTTAAACATTTTGTTTTTCCTCTAGTTTAAAATCTGTACCACAGTTAAACAGTTTATTTGACACTGCATAGTTTCGGCTTTGAGCCACTGTATGTACATATCATGAAATTCAATTTTAATTATTATTGCTGTGAACTCGGATAAGTACGTGTGTATTTGGATATTCATTGGCAATAATCTTCTAAAAGTCGACAGTTGAATGTTCCTTAGCAGAAAACTGGAAAACTAGTTTGCGTTAAATATAAATCCAGTTACTAATATTCTATGTGTGTTTTGTTTGGTAGCATAGGAAGAAAAAAACATACGTTTTGCGGTATGCGATGGTTGACTGTTGGCATAGACCGGTATCATCAGAATAATGTAGCAGTAACCCTGACCAATCTAGCTAAAAAGTACTCTTATTTAACAATGGGAAGATCTTGTACCAACGCCAATTCAAACAAGATAAGATAACATATAACATACATATGAACATATGTATGCAGTTTAAGCTTATTAGCTATATGTACATAAATATGTATCTAGTATACAGTTAAAGTTAAAGGCATATTTTATCAGTAATTATTGATTCGAAACTTCGCGGCGAAATTAAACAAATGAACGCAGCGCTCTTTAATTGATTGATTAATTGATTTATCGGTCTAATATTGGTCCTCTGGTTTTTAGAGATTGAGATGAACAACCATTCCGAACGTTGTTCCATCTCAACCGCATGCGGACGGTTCGAGTCGGTCTCCCCCATAGATGACCACGATGCCACGGACGATGACATGACATTTTGCATGTCAAACTACGCCAAGGAAGCTCTGAAGATGATGTTCATGATGCGCTCACACGGCATGCTCACAGATGTCGTGCTAGAGGTAAAAAAGGAGCTCTTCCCCGCTCACAAAGTAGTGTTATCCGCCGCATCGCCTTATTTCAAAGCTATGTTTACTGGTGGACTGAAGGAGTCGGAGATGTCGCGCGTGCAACTTCAGGGGGTAAGCTAATATCAACGGTGAACCTCAATTTGTTGGTTTAATAGATGAATAGTTTTCGTCTTTCATTTTTGTAGGTTTGTCCCACAGCAATGTCACGAATTTTATATTTTATGTACACCGGACAAATTCGTGTTACCGAAGTAACTGTTTGCCAACTACTACCTGCAGCGACCATGTTCCAAGTGCCAAATGTAATTGATGCCTGCTGTGCCTTCTTAGAACGACAATTAGATCCAACAAACGCTATCGGCATTGCAAACTTTGCGGAACAGCACGGGTGTGTGGAGCTTCAAAAGAAAGCCAACGTGTTTATTGAAAGGAACTTCACTCAAGTGTGTAATACCAATTTCAATAATGTTACATTAATCTTCACCGATAACTTGGCTTGTTTCACCCAGGTTTGTCAAGAGGAGGAGTTTCTGCAGCTTTCGGCATATCAACTCATTGCACTCATTCGAAGAGATGAGTTAAACGTCCAGGAGGAACGCGAAGTGTACAATGCTGTGCTTAAGTGGGTAAAGTACGACGAGGACAATCGGCACTGCAAGATGGAACACATATTGGGGGCCGTCCGATGCCAGTTCCTAACGCCAAACTTTCTCAAGGAGCAAATGAAGAATTGCGATGTGCTACGCAAAGTTCCCGCGTGTCGCGAGTATCTTGCAAAGATCTTCAAGGATTTAACGCTGCACAAGTGCCCTGGAGTAAAGGAGCGTACACCGAACACGACGCGTATGATATTTGTTGCGGGCGGTTTCTTTCGACACTCTCTAGACATACTGGAGGCCTATAATGTGGACGACAAGACCTGGACTACCTTGCCGAACTTGCGAATTCCACGATCCGGCCTCGGCGCAGCATTTCTTAAGGGAAAGTTCTATGCAGTTGGTGGCCGGAATAACAATATGTGCTCATCCTACGACTCCGACTGGGTGGATCGCTATAGTGCCATAAGCGAGACTTGGCGTCCGTGTTCGCCAATGTCCGTGCCGCGTCATCGTGTAGGAGTAGCAGTTATGGACGAGCTGATGTATGCTGTGGGGGGCTCTGCAGGCATGGAGTATCACAACACAGTAGAATAGTGCGTATAAAGTGATGATTTTCAATACCAGATTATGCTTAGCCAAAAGTCTAAATTATTTGCAGCTATGACCCGGACCTTGATCGATGGACTCTTGTTCAGCCAATGCATTCGAAACGCTTGGGTGTGGGCGTAGTAGTAGTAAATCGCCTGCTTTACGCGATCGGCGGTTTTGATGGTAACGAGCGATTGGCCAGCGTTGAATGTTACCATCCAGAAAACAACGAGTGGAGTTTCTTGCCGCGTCTGCAAACCGGTCGCAGCGGAGCGGGTAAGTTGAACGACTATTTTCTAATCTGTATATCAGTTATGATGACTTCTGTATTTTTAGGTGTGGCTGCTATTAATCAGTTCATTTACGTAGTTGGGGGCTTTGACGGTACTCGGCAATTGGCCACTGTGGAACGCTATGATACCGATAATGAGACCTGGGATATGGTTGCACCCATACAAATCGCCCGCAGTGCACTCTCCCTAACACCTCTCGATGGAAAACTGTATGCTATCGGTGGTTTCGATGGGAATAACTTTTTATCCATCGTTGAAGTTTACGATCCTCGCACAAACACTTGGGTGAAGGGTACGCCGCTAAAGTCGGGTCGATCTGGTCACGCATCTGCTGTTATTTATCAACCTGCATGTGCCAACTCATTTATGGACTACGAGGAAACCGAGATGACGAGGCGGGATGGCAGTCACGATGAAACGGAAAGGGACTCATTGCGAGATCCCTGCGGAAGTCGAAGTCCGCATTTTGCAGAGAATACGCCCATGCAATTCCATACGTCATTTGGAATGAGTGGTTGTCAAAATTGTGAGTCGGAAATATACGACAAAAAAGTTGTTGGTGCAGAAACGCAAGACTATAAAAATTCCGGTTTTGGCAAACAGGAGCTCCGGAAACCAGTATTCTGGGGACCAATAATACAGTGTAAATCTCGAGAAAAGACGCCAGCGTCTTGGCCAGACCCTGGAAGACCACCAACAACAACCAACAATATTCCCCCAATTAGAGGTGATAAAACGCGAACGGGATGTATACTCAGTCCAGTACGTACAGCAGCAAAAGCTATACACAACACAATTGAATGGCGGCTTCGCAAGCTCGCGGCGGCGACATGACAATTAGAATCCGAAGTATAGCCACAACCAAAATCAATATTTACTGTACAAAGATTATTTCGTATCACTAAGAATTCCATTTTGAGAAGCATTCCAATAAATCATGAGTATGTGAGGATTCAGGTATGTAGTTTGGTGAATATGAATGAATGCACAAGACTACATAAATATGTATATGTTCGCTAAGTGATATTTATGTTTTATGGCATCCATAACATTAACGGAGTATGGCAGCCCATTGTTTTAGGATTGACTAGAATAAGTAACTAAGCTATAATACCGTATTTTACACATTTTTATGCATATTGGCATAGTTTAATTTTACATTTATGTATATATGTACATATTTACAAATTATGAAAAAAATATCCTCCCAATTTGAATTAATAATCAAGGTTAACAATGTACATTTAATAAGAAAGCATTCCACAATGCAATGGAGTTTGAAACAATCCACATTGGTCCAGACGGCCGATATTCTGGCATAAATTTAAAAATGTCATGGAAACAAAATCGCTTTTGATTATTGTAATGCTAGAAAAACTGCATTTATATTTTAAATTTGAATTTAGCCTTTAAAGTTTTGAAGCCCTTCAAATTCAGACGTTCGATTTGGTGTTGCTGGTGTTAAAAAGGCGCCGAAATTGTTCTTGAGTTTGTTAGCTTGCTGAGGCTGTAAGTTCAAAAAAGTGAATATGTGAATGTATCAAAATGGCCGGGGTGTGTAAAATGTCAATATAAAGATTTGGTTCAGATTTGGTAATTGTTTTTTGTGTGTTTATTATTTGGTATTTCCAAAATTAGAGAATCGTAACCAACTTGCCTGTCTATTGTGATTAAAAACTTTTTAGAGCCATCTTGTGCCACTTACCAACTTTATTAAATTAATGTACAAATTTGCGACCGTTATACTTTACTGTTATTTCCTTTTTGTAGGTTAGGCTGGATTTTTCTATAACACGCTGATTTCACTGTCACGACATTGATTTTTAAGAAACAATGATCTTAGAAATTTAAATCGAAAAGATCTGACCAAAACATTGTAGAAATATGGCAAATTTAAGTGAATGCATTTTCAATGATAATTTTCTTATAAATAGAACTATATTGATATATTAATTATTAACTATATTAATACATTACTGAATAAAAACAACCAGCAAAAGGTACACCGTTCCTTATAGGAATAGGAGTTGTCGCATCGGTCTAAAATGTATGTATGTAGCTTATGTCTTATAAAAATATATTTTTCGAATCTATGCCAAAATTTTGGACTCTGCCCCAATTTGCAATGCTTCGATAAGCGTATGGTACCATGAATTTATTAATTAGATCTTGCTGTGTAGTGTGATTTTTAGAGTAACGCTCACAATCCATCTTCTGCCATTTTCCGGAATGCATTGAAGTAGATCATTCACACTTCTGTTTTGTCTACCCAAAAATTAGTTTGGTATTAATTAATTTTTTTAGTTTTTAACCACTTTTTACGTTTATTTCGTGTGCATACATAGGCTTTTAAAGGCTTTAACTTAAAGGCTCCTTTGCTTTCGAGGCCGCGGTGGATTCCATGAAACTGGTGTGTTATCGGTAATAGATACTATATTTAATCCACCCATTTGCAGTCCTTTAATAGCAGACTGCAAGCATAAAAAAATAATTTGTTTGATTAGGTATGATAGGTAGAATGTGCAAACCTACCATTCGTCCAGGCCCGAGGCCACGAACCTTCACTCGAATCGTTTTCCAACCCAATTCAATTGCTTTCTGCAATAAAAGGTATTGCATTTTTTGGTACACGAGCATAAATAGTTTAGCTAGACAACATTAACATTTGCATGTTTACAGGTATGCTTGTAGAAATGTACTTATGCATGTATATCTAGCTAAGAATATTTAACACAACTCAACTCACTGCGCTTATGCTTACGGCCGTCGCTTGTGCCGCAATATTCGTCCCCTTCCTAGTATTTTTAAATCCTTCTATACCGCAAGAACGTATGAGCCTAGGTACCCCTAAAATACGAATTATATCATATATTCAAATATCATGTATCCATTAAATCATGCCTTTATAGTCCGTCACAGATATTATTGTGTTGTTAGGAGATACGCGAATGTTGCAAACGGGCAGCTCGTTGAAGGGCATTCCATTAAATAGTTGAGTGGCTATGGTTGCATCGGGAAAGAACTTGTCCTTTCTATAGGAACGACTAACTGGTATTTAGTTGTTATTTATTTCAAGATGTTTTACTCGTACCGGTTGATAAGTGAATCAATATCCATAGACTTTTCGCCAACAGTGCCCTCGTCCTTAGCGGGCAGCGACGCATACATTTCCTTGCGGTCTTCTGCCTTTCTGGAGCACACGCTCGTGTGAATGTTTGAAGTACTTATTAATGGGAAAGTAGCCCCCCGCTTAGCACAGCGAACGGCATTTAGAATCGCTGTTTTAACATTCATTTTTATAGTCTCTACAAACATATGTTCCCGATTACATCACTTCCAGTGTGGCCAGTTGACCACAGCATTATCGACACTGTCGATAAAAGTGCTGGAAAACTAGGAATAAATAATTTGTTGTCGATGTAAATTGTGAATGGCAAAACTATAACACGTGCTGGAAACCAAATTAAAGTTGTAATTTTTAATTGGAAATGGCTCTAAAACGGTTGAAGAGTAAGTAATTTGCTGTTCGAATAGATTACAGATCGTCTCATGATCTTCGGTATTGCAGCTAAAAAATCAAAGCGATTGACTGGTCGTCTTAAGCACAAAATTGACAAAAAAGTACGAGAGCACAACAGGAAGGAGCGTCGCGATGCAAAGAAAAATCCAAAAAAAGGAAGCAAAAAACAAAAGCTCATTCAGATACCAAATATCTGCCCATTTAAGGATGACATACTAAAGGAAGTTGAGGAGGCCAAACAACGACAAGAAGCCGAACGGCAAGCCCGCCGCGATGCTTTCAAATCAGAACGAGAGCAGAGTAAATTCAAGTCCCTAGAATCTATGGTAGAAGACGCAGATATGCGGAGCACAGTCCATGGAGCTATGCACGAAAACGATTCATTCGATGACAATCAGAAAAAGTACAAGAATGCAGTCACAAAGGAGCAGTCGCTGAAGCAATATTTTAAAGAATTCCGTAAGGTCATTGAAAACGCCGATGTTGTCCTAGAAGTAGTGGATGCTCGTGATCCCCTTGGAACGCGCTGCACCGAAGTAGAACGAGCCGTTCGAGGAGCCCCTGGTAACAAACGCCTTGTGCTTATACTAAACAAGGCGGATCTAGTGCCTAGGGAAAATCTAGACAACTGGATTAAGTACTTCCGTCGTATAGGTCCAGTGACTGCGTTTAAAGCTTCTACACAAGATCAGTCGTCGCGTTTAGGTCGCAGAAAACTTCATGATATGAAATCCGCTAAAGCCATGCAGGGGTCGGTGTGCATTGGAGCTGAGCTACTAATGTCCATGTTAGGCAACTACTGCCGAAACAAAGGCATCAAGACATCGATTAGAGTGGGAGTTGTTGGAATACCCAATGTTGGAAAGAGTTCAATAATTAATTCGCTGACCCGAGGAAGATCGTGCATGGTGGGCAGCACCCCAGGTGTGACTAAGTAAGTTTCCTTTCTAATGATTATTTGGATTCAAATTAATTTACATTGGTCTTCGAAAACAATAGGGCCATGCAGGAAGTAGAACTTGATTCAAAGATCAAACTGATCGATTGTCCGGGGATTGTATTTACGAGTGGAGCTGAAAATTCACATGCAGTGCTAAAGAACGCCCAGCGCGTGGGCGATGTAAAAGATCCATTCACAATTGCGGAAAGCGTTTTAAAACGGGCCAGCAAAGAGTATTTCTGCTCTATGTACGATATTACAAGCTACGACACATTTGAAGAATTCTTTGCAAAGAAGGCTGCTAGAATGGGTAAGTACGTTCAATTTTTAGTTTATTAAGAACTAACCGTCTCCTCCTTAGGAAAATTCTTAAAGAAAGGAGTGCCTGATGTTGTGGCAGCTGCGCGCAGCGTACTCAATGACTGGAACACCGGCAAAATAAAATATTGCACACAACCTCCCGAAGCAGTCGAGCCGGAAAGTGTCCACATTAGTGCTTCAATAGTACACGCGGAGGCCCGCGAGTTTGATGTTGATAACTTTGACTCAATGGAGACAGATATTATAGACCAATGCACTGTCAAAACAGATGACGTTATGGAGATTGCATGCACAGGTTCTCTGGAGATTAGGAAACCTCGCGAAGAAGATGATAGGTTGACTAATATTTCACCAAATCTAGTTATCAACGAGAAGGACAAGTCGTTGAGATCTCGTAAAAGAAAATTGGGTGATGAAAAAGAGAAACCAGACCCCGTACTTCTTTTAGAAGGTACTTGTCTTATTTACGATAAGATGTCAAATAATAACAAATGTATATGTCTTGCTTTTAGAAAATCAATCGCTCAACAAATCTATAAAAGAAGTGCAAAAGCGAAAGAAGAAGCAGAATGTACGCAATGAGAAAAAAATCTCCAAAATTACAGACGTTCTGGATAACTTCAGCCTGGGTTCATCTACTTCTAAAGCAGATAAATATGATTTCGATAAGGATTATGTAATTGAATAACGTATCTGCATTATCCCATGTAATAAATCAGACTACGATCTGGGGAAATATTATTTTTCTACAGTTTAATTACTTTCACTGAAAAGGATTTCTTACTCTCCATCTCTCCATCGTTTTCACAACACAATCCATATTGTTCATTGAAAAACCGTCAAATTTGGTGAATATATTAAAATTGCCTTAAAATATGTTGAAACTTAACAGTATAACTGCTGTGATTATATAGTTGATCATATTTAAGTTATGGTACATCTGTCTCATTCCAAATTAAAAGACGATGGAAAAATCAGCTTAATTGTTTTACTTGATATATTATACAATTCGTTGGACTTAAGTTATATAATTTAAATGAAGGCCATTTTTTTTAAGCTACTGGTGCTTTAAATCAATTAGATGTTTAAACAACGTTATTATCGGGATTGCCTTATGCTTAGCCGCATAATACAGGCAAGTTTAGTTACCAAATGACTGTCATATGTATGTACCTACATACATGGGTAAAATACTAATTTTAGCGCACGGATTTTTAATGCCACACCCACTGCTCATATTTGCATTTCTGACTTCTAGAAATGAAAATGAAACTGGCGACATTTAAACGCTAATAGACAAGTATGTAAAACCCCAAGTTGCCAGTTTCCCTTGAAGAGGGCATTATAAAATTGGTCGGATAATTATAATGCACAGTAGGAATACTCTCAGATCATTTTTCTGAATTAATCGAATCGGACCATGTATATAGCTGCCACAGGAACAAAAAACAAGTCTTGTTTGTTTATATAGAATCCCAAACGTTCGCGTTTCTAGTTTACATAACAGCCGGAAAGCCTGATAGTCTGTTCGAAAGGTTTCAATTTACTGGTCATAGAAATATAATATAAGGTTTACAGTCGTCGGTAAATGCTATTAAAATAAAAACCGCCAAAATATCAACATAAAATAAAAAAATGTTTGAACATGACGTTGCCTAGCTCCATATCAATTAAATCCGCATGCGCCAGAATTTAGGATAAAAACTAATGTATACCTATATACTATATATTATGCATTTCTACTAGACATTTTTATATTTCAAAAATGGTTGATCTCATTTAATTTGGGTAGATTGGGTTTCAAAATTGTGTATATGTACATATATACATTTGCTGCTCAAGATTGTATCCATTTTTGTATTTTGTCAAATTTAATAGGAGCAAGTATGCTTTCATGTATATATAATATAAATATTTATATACTTTTGTATGTCATATCTACTTCCATAGAACTCTAAAGTTTAGACCTATCTATGCGTCGATACATACTATGTGTTTATATTTAGAGTGAATCACAGTATTTAAATTTAGCTATATATGTATGTTTAACAATCATTACTAGATATTTTCCTTCCTTAATGCGAATCTAATGATTTATAGCATAATTTCGATGTGCCTATTTGCAGTTAATTGAAAAATTAAGTAAGTAGCTATTTATGTATACATTTCAAATGATTTCTTTGCAGTCCTTTGTGGTTCCAAATTATTGGTTGTTTGATGGCTTATCGGCAGCTCGGTACACGCAGTTCCAAGCTCTTCGTTCCCGTGAAAGAATCTCTAACCAGCCAAACTTTGCTACACAGCGAGGATAACAACTTTTGCACTTTTCGCAGCAGTTGGTGCGAGCGTTGGAAGTCTCTCTCTCTCCGCCAGAAACTCTGTTGGTCAGAGCAAAGAGGATCGGCTGGGGAAATTACTGCCGTAAGGGTCAGCAGCATGTATTGTCACCGCAGGTGGCTGAAATGCACCTCCAGCCAGCAGGGACATCCCATGATATCCTGCCGTTTGTATGCATGACCCCATCCCTTGACGAAGCTTATTTTCATGCTAAACCGGTCAATAGGTCCCAACGCATGATTTTGAGACCGTCTTGTGATCAAAAGTTGGGCCCTATAACAAAAAAGATATAGAACTTCGTTTTTCTAGGGTACGACATCAAATTTATTCTAACCTATTTGTTTCGAAGGCCTTCAGACAGTATCCAGGCATTACTTTGCAGACTCGGTCCAGATGTTCGGATAGTGTCGCAGAGTCTACAAAGATTGGCACGTTGCCTCGATTGTAAATCCAAACATCGCCCCTCTCAAGGCTCAACGTAATTCCTGAAATGTAGATACAAACATTCTCATTTGAAGAGTTGAGGTATAAGTATTTATCATTTTTTGTACCTAGCCCGACTTTTTGTCGAGTATTTTGGACAGAGTCTAAATGAGGTCCCTTGCCCACGGAAGTTAGCTCGCGAAGGCACATGCTATCTCCACCACTGTCCACAACCCCATCTGTGTAGATGTTGACAGTTGTTTTTCTAGCGTGAAAGAACGCTCCAACGCGATTACAAAGCTCCCAATAGGCAATTTGGCACCAGCCCTTAGTGTCATTGACTGTGTCCCCTGCAAAAGAAGAGAGAGAAGGAAATTAAATAAAGATTTCTATTTTATTTCGTGAACAGAGTTCAGGTGCAAAGTGTACCTTCTGAATTTCATCATATACAGGCTAACCTAAAATGACAACAGGCCCTGGAGGAGCTGTATATGCAAAATACAAATACATACACCCAGCGACAAAAAAAAAGCCGCACTCCGAAATTTCATGCATTTTTGACTTCTCTAGCGTGGGGTTTCCCCAAATGTTATTCTATACTAAAAGTTTTCATTTTTTTGAGTCAATAAATCAATTGTTAACAAAAGTGCATACTACGTTTTTTGATATCACATTCATATAGTTAAAAATAAATATTTTTTCAATCACACTTTTCTGAACGGTCATTTAGTATTTTCACCAAACACAGGAAAAAAAATTTAGTAAAATTATAAAATCGATTTTTTCAGCAAAAACTAAATTTTTTCCAATAGTTTATTTCATTTTCTATAGTCTAATAATAAACAAACATATTTCTGATTTTTTGTTTTCAAATTATATATTAATTAATAATTGGTAGTACCCCCCTTGGCTTTTATTACAACTTTAACCCTATTGGGCATCGAATCGCATAAAGTCCTCAAAAATTCCTCCGTTATCTCCTCAAACCAAACCTTTTCTATAACCTCCCCTAACTCAACCATAGTTTTGGGCTTCCGCTTTCTTATTTTGGCATTCATAAGGGCCTAGACGTTCTCTATCGGATTGAGGTCGGGGCTGTTACCTGGCCAATCTAGGGACTTTATGCCCAATTCCGCCTTCAAAATGTTAACCGGTCTGTAAAAATTAGTTGAAACTAGTTGACTACATTTTTAAAAATACTAAAACGTCAGAGAATCTCTTACAGAGCGCGCTCAATGGCAAGGAACAGAATCGTCCTGAAATATGAGATCTTCTCTCTCACTAAATGATTCCATACTGGACACAACTCCACTGCAAATAACTCCACTTCATACTTTTTTGAAGTCATCATACCCTTAATAATTATTAGGGATTCTGTTTTATATTTAGATATGCATCCCCATATAATAATATAAGGATAATGCTTCACTCTGTTAATGCAGCCATTTTTGGAATAGCGTTACCTTTTTCTGCGGCGAACTGTGCGGGAACCATCGGGTCTAATGAGATTAAATTTTGACTCATCCGAGAATATGATTCGTGACCACTCAGATTCACCCTAATTTGCTTTTTATGTAGCTGAATTTAGACATGATTTCTTCATTCGACTATTAAGAAGTGGCTTTTTGGTAGGTGTCCTTGCCATTAATCTCATCTCCTTTAAACGACGTTGTATAGTTCGAGCTAAAATTTCTTTCGCAAATCGTTTCTGAACTTCAAAAGCTATCTTTACAGCATTTTTGAATCGATCATGTCGGTTCGTTTTCCTAATAATCCGATTTTCCCTTTCACTTGTACACTTTTTTCTTCCCGATCCTTTCGTCCTCTTGACTTGTCCAGTCTCACGAAATTTTTTCAAAAATCGTCGAACTGAGCTTTCATTGAACTTAGTTCGATCCGCTATTTTTCGAATAAAGACATTTTGTTCAGCCGAGGCAATAATTTTTTACTTTTCAGTCACCGTCATCTGTTCTACTTTAGGCATACTTCTTAAAGACTCCTAAGTAATATGTTTTGCAAAAAATGTTTCCAGAAACTGAGACGATAGGAAACACATGCAAAAAGAAAAAACATTCACAGGGGACTCACAAAAAAAAAATTAGACGAATCGAACAACATTTCGGGATATCCCATGCTAGAGAAGTCAAAAATTCATGAAATTTCGCAGTGCGGCTTTTTTTTTGTCGCTGGGTGTATATAAATACAAAGCTGTATGTAACATTACATTCAACTAATATTTGATATAAATCAAATATATCTAGCTTTTTATTTTTCGCGGTTCGGTTAATTTCAAATCGGTCGCGCTATCGAATATGCGATATATCGAAGCTATGCGAAATGGAAATTTAACAATTTTTTGTTTGAAAATTGAAAAAAGGTGTCGATAGTGTGACCGCGAAATTATCGGAAAAGAACGTCTTATTGTAAAAATATTCGGTAAAAATATCAACAGAAATCCAGCTTTCACTTTCTTTTTCAACCAAAACGTTTTGTTTTCATTTGAAGGTACTCCTTAACGATATCTTTGATTTTATCATCGTTTCTAACAATCAAAGACAGCTGACCCGGTTATACAACGTGATATTTGTTCATAAAGTTAAACTTTTTTCAAGCCACAAATGGCTTCCGCGGCTCACTTACTGTGTTGTTGATTTTTGTGTGATTTTTGCTGTTTTTGTTGTTATTATTTTAAGGAAAACTAACAATAAATAAGAAAGTACTTGAAATATTTGTGTAGTTTGTTTTTATTGCAGTTACGGAAACTAGCTGTAAAATAGCTAAAATGGGAATTAATGCTATTTGAGTCATTTAAAAAATGGCAAAACTGAGTTATAAAATAAGATGTGTCATATGATAATAGAGAAACAGTAGCGCCGCAGTCAAAAATTTGTTTAAAATATAATCGCGCGATAGCATGTGTAATATGAAATATATCGCTTTAATTTCCAAATAGCTATTTTATAGCTAACTTCGTAACACAAATAAACAGAAAAAACCAAAAACAAGCAATTTTTTGCTCGAAAAAGGTTAAACTTTAAACATAAAAAAAAAACTACTAGCGACCGCCACGAAATTTGTTTACCTAAATTCATGATAAATCGGGGTCTATCCAGGAAACAAATTTCGTGAATTTTGGAGAGGTTGTCCACGTACTTAACATTTACCTTATGTGTCCCACAGGGTTTTGAAGTCGAGGAGTAACTAAAATAACACACCATTTACCGTTACAATGGCACACCATAGTGTCGCTAAACTCGCTTTCATTTTTTTCAATTTAGCTACTTTACAGATAGTTTCGCAACTCCATTAACAACAAAAACAGCAAAAACCACAAAAAAAACAATCAACAACAACAACACAGAAAGAGACCCCCGCAAGCCATTTTTTGCTTGAAAAAAGTTAAACTTTAAAAATTAAAAAAAAAAACTAAAAAAAAAAAACTAAAAAAAAAATTTTAATTGTTAGATTTGTGGCTAATAGCATTTTAAAAACAACCGAAAATTTTATTAAAAGTTGCCAGATCTAGCAACTAAATTGCTAAATGGACAGCACTGCATGCTATCCTCTATCTTTCTAGACTTCAAGTCTGGCGGAATACGACCATACTTTACAACTATGTGTACAAGTGCAGGGATCTACAAAGACTGAACTGAACAAACTGTTTAAGAAAATAGTTAAACTTAAGAAAATACATACATACTCTTACCCTCTCAATCGGATGTGCTTTATAGCCATCATTTTGAAAGTATCTGGCTGATTACTGACCTGACTCTACATATTGCAGTACACAGTAGTGGAATGGATCAATATGTATGTACATATGTATGTACATATGTACATATGTATGTACATATGTACATATCATAGAGCTTGTTGTTTTATTGGTTGGAAGTTAAAAAGAATCTATCATAACCACTTTATACATACATATGTACATATGAATGTATAACTTTAGGTATATACTACAAAGGACATAACTGATTAAATAGGAAAGCCCGGTATCAAGAGTGTCGGCACACCTTAACGGTTTTCTCCGAGAAAGAATACCCCTCGGCAACGGTATAATAATTGTTTACATTTTGTTTATTTCTTTTTTTAACTGGCATGGCGTTGTAAAGCCAAAACTTAACGGTCCGTTTAAATGTAATCGTTTTCCGTCATTTTGTCGCCAGTACAAGTGCAATGCCATAAAAAATCAAATACACATTTAACAGACAGAAACATCATATTCTGGCCAGTTTCACTGTTCAATCGTCCGACGTCGTCGTCGGGTGGGCAACGAATGCCATGAAATGAATGAAATGATATCATAGCGTCGATTGACGTGGATATACAGGGGCACCAAGACATTCCCGGGGCCCCGGACTAAGACCGTTCTACAACACTCTTGTAAGGCGCAAAGATTGTTGTTGGCGGGTTCGGCGCCGTCTGCACCGTCAGCACCGCCAACTCACCTCCGCCGATCAGTCGCATTTGTTGGTGTTTGTTTTTCGCTCATTATTTATTTTCATTTCGCTTTTGCTGTTTTCGCTTAAAAGTTAATATCAATATAGAAAGTGACGACCTGACGCGGCAGCCTGGCGCCACGAACAACTTGTCCTCTGTCGCGGCCGGAGTCCCAATCACACACGGGAGCGCAGATGATGTTTCGGGTAATCTCTATAGGCATGTATTTAAGTATGTACATATGTATGTACACATATGAGCAAACTCTTAAACTGAAATAACCGACCAAGCTCTCTCTCTCTCTCGCTCTCAAAAAGTAGTGCGCACCCCGATAAGCTAGTACGGTGCTCTAGTGTCGTAATGGCCAACAAAATCTCACCTTTTCCTTCTGTGGTATAAGACTCTAGACTGGGGCCAAGAAACACCGATTCCGCTTGCTTGCTGAAGCTGCTCGAAAAGCTTTTACTGTGTACGCTCCACGTGGTCGCTTCTGACTTTCCGTCGTTTTGGGAGCAGTCTTCTTCTTCGGAATCTGAAAGGACGAAAATCTTAATTGTTGTCGGGATTCTAGACTAAGTCGCTGCTACTCGTACTCACCTGCATCTTTCAGTCGCAGCATTTTTGAACGTTGGTATGGCGGAAGTGAGGACTCTGAAATTGTATTAAGATACAATGCATGTTACTATGGATGTTACTTTATTACTTTCATACATACATATGTAGATACAGACATATGGATATAACGTAGGGAGCGAATATGTATTGATGGTTGTATGTACAAATACTTGGGATTCTGCATTAAGTGTTAAGATTATGAGTCTTCCCATGGCTTTCTCATATTTACAGTTAAAAGGCCACGCGGGAGAAGGCGTTACTAGGAGTACCTTTTTCTGCATTTGTGGGTCGTATAACGTTTTATGCAACAACGCCCAAAAGGGTCTCCGACATATGTACAGTACATATACATATGTATGTAAAATGTACATACATTAAGAGGTCTTTATGCAGACGAAAAATACAGGTGGTTGATCAAGAAAATATGTAATTATCTACATATGTGTATATGTATTTACACACAATCTGCTGTATTTTTATACATATGTATGTTCGTACATATGTATGTATGTATATACTGTAGCTGCCAACGGACCAATTAGCAAGGGTGAAAATAGTTTTGTGTTCTTGTTTCACATTATTTTCAACTGAATTTAACAAAATATTCTCACTAACAAATCGTGTAACTCTAGAAGTGCAATACTAAAATCGAAAATCCTAGTCTATTGATTTTTTAATAATTTGTAGCTACTTATAACGTCAGGTTATACTACGTAGAGGCGAGTCTCCGGCATGGGTCGATTGGTGAGATCATATGGTTCACAAACCTACATACTAGTTTTCTAACATTTGTTCAGCTAACCAAGCACAAAACAGCAACATTAACAGAAACAATATTCAACCGAAACAAAACTCAAGCGTAGGCAAGCCAAACATCAGCGTCGCTAAATAAATAATCTTTCATATCGGGCAGCAGCACGGGGGACATTTTATTGGTCTAGAAATCGTTTGATGTGCTGCGGTCAATTCTATCTGGATTAAATTCCTTGTTTTTATTCTTTTACCTTTTAAGACGAATGCGAAACACCGATTCGTCTTAAATATGTAATATGCATGTATGTAAATATGTACCAGTCGATAGATATGTATGTGTATGGGCATGAGGTCCCCATAACCGCTTGAATTGTATTCCTTTCTTGATAATACGAGCTTGCTTTTTTAGCTTTTTTCGGAGCCACTATTAAAATGGCAATCGATCCGTAGCTCGCGTCGAAGGTGACACAAGTATTCCCTTGTATATTTTAGGTACTTACATACATATATAATCCTACTGTACAATATACACTTATATACATATACATACATATGTATTACATATTATTGTACAAAATTTGACCTTTATAAAATAAGTTGTCATAAAGAAGATACATATTATATAAAATGTATCTCTACATAAGTAGTATACATACATATGTAAGATATAGATATGCCACCCATAAAAACAGTAAAGTGGACAATGTAAAATACATGGTACTATAACGTATGTACCTGCTAAATTTGTGCGAACCTTCTCGATTCTTTTAGAAAGCGAACCGCATCTTATTTTTGAGAACGACAGACACATAATTAAACCGTGTCGCTTGCATCCACTTTAGGTCGATATAAATATTATTTCCCGATTAGATTAACATTTGCATTTATGTGGCCGTACTGCAATGGGGTAGGCTGAGAAATATGTACCATACACACAGAATTAAATAACTTTTTTGGCGCAATCGAATTTGAATGAACGTGCGAAGATGTATGTACATACATACATACATAAAACCCTACATTGATAAAACCCTGTCCTTTTAAAATAATTTTCTATAAGATGTACATATGTATGTATGTATGTACAGCTCCGTTCATGGAAATAGCAGTGCTGCACGTCACCTCCTTCAAACTCGTTTTAGAGATATTTCTAGTATTCCAAATTGAGCAAATGATACTTTTTTAGAAAGCCTGGAATGTCAGCATTATAACCCATTTACCCATTAAATCTGCTGTTCACTGAAATACATATGTAGCAGTGCGGAGATAAACAATTAAAACAAAAAATTAAGACCAAACAAACAAACAGTCGCAACTCAACTTAAAATCTACCTTATTTACGTTATAAGTATTAAATCTGCCTAGCGATCCGAAACGGCAGAGAATTTCATGGTATTTGTGGTATTTTCAGAGTCCCTAGATTTTTAAATCAAATAGATTTAAAACTGAGGTTGTGTGCGTGAATGTTTTTGAGTACGATAACAACACACAGCTAAAAACAAAAACCAAATAAGCTATAAGGAGAATTTCGCGACTATGACATAAATTAATTAAGGCTTTCGAGAAGAGGGAATTACTATTAAATTTAGGGGATAAAAAAGGAATACAAATATTTATTTTTACTGAAATTATTCGGGGATTCAACGCGGTATCGGGGTATTTTTGTCGAATAACACAATAAATTAAGTTTAACGTTGAGCAACAAAATGATAACACAAAGACTTACAACTCTTTTGGGACGCGCTGATACCAACTTTAATAGCCTTTTTACATTACCGCATCATTGTCGAAGGTGCGGAAAAATGATGAGAGGCGTTTATACTTAGGCCGAATAATTTCAGTATTTTGTAAAAATACTTGTCAGAATACGGTAACACTTTTGAATGATGTGCCGAATGTTGTGTAATGCGACCCGCATGATTCAACAATATAGTTGATTTCAAATTTTTTGCTGCAAATCCCATGTCTTTGAATCCTTTTACTGTTTCCGTGAGGGTAAGAAAGTGTGCTAGCAGATACTTGTCAGCGAGTTGAGCAAACTACCTCGCGACAAAACTCCAGTAATATGCGGCAGACAATGGCCCTTGGCACACCAAATAGACTCCCTACCGTACGATATTCCGTAGACAATCCTAGGCAATAAAGCTATGCTATGCCTATTCTCTTCTCCAAAGGGATTGTCAGTCCAAAACGAGTGTCTTTCTTTTTGAGATTGGGCAACAGTTCAACAAGAATGTTGAATGTACTCCTTTCCATGCGGAAATTTTCCTTATAAAGGCAACGGAGTTGTCCACAACATTTTCCTCTCAAATTGAACCATATCGCGGCTATTGCAATTTAGAAAACATTATTGAATTGAAAAGAGAGAAAATTATCTGCTCTTTACCTACAAGAGTCCAAACACAAGGAGGTTGTTGCAGTTTCAAGACGAATTGTAACTTTTCTGAGGATAACTCATGCACTTCAAAAGATTATCCTCACTTTGCGCCACCGCAGTTAATAGAATCAACTCTATTGCTGACACATTTCGTTGATTTTCGCACATTATTTACTTTGATTACAAAATTTGTCTTCCTCTTCCAAGACGCAAAGACAATGTAGTATAAACGGTAGTTCTGCATCACTGCGTCTTTTCCGATATCGATAGATAACGCATCAAGTGTAAAAAGCTTATAAGCCAATAGTTTTCAAACATTTTAAAATAAATTAACTTATTTGAAAATTGTTAAAATTTCACAATTGAGAACAAAATCTATGCTTGAAGACGCATAACTTTTTATGCTCATCAGCTGGTTTTTGACGGATGGTGCCTGTGGAAATCAAGATTTCACATCTGTCAAATAATACCACCGTTCCCCGTTGATGTGATGTTTAGTTAATAATACTTTGTATTATATACATTATAAATAATCTATATTAAATTGTTGATTTTATATCATTTGGCTGCTTTCCTCGTTGTCAAATACATAAATCAGCTATTATCATGACGCCATGATCTGCGTCTGCCAGTGTAAGCGCTTATTTTTGGTCTAGCAACTGACGCGTTAGCAAACGCGATGCGGTGTCAAAAGGCCATAAGGTATCGGTCCTTTTCTCTGTTCGATTATTCTTTTTGTTGTTCATGACAGGTGCGTTTACCGCGTGAATTTTAAAGTTGTAGGACAGCAGATTTCAACTACAAAAGAGAACCATATTTACTTAAGCAATGCATAAATTTAATTTATACCAATTAACAGAGTCTTGTTTTGAAGACTCGGAGTATGTTACAATGTCAAAAGTGATGTGTCCTCGGAACCTGATGTAAGAAAATTACTATTAGAGTTATGTATGTATATATTTTTACTAAGCTGTAAGTTATTATAAATGGAAACGACAATTAGACGGCAAGTCTGTCGAGTGGCTGGAAATCCCTATACGAACATGTATTGAATTTGGCGTCTTCAAGAAGCACTGCTGTGGTGTAATGTGTGAACCTTCTATTACATCTAATTTCGTACAAATTACATTCTTATCTTATGAAAATACATAAATTCATATATGCATTTCCAATATGTACAATCGTACACATTGTAATTGGTATAAAGGTCAAGATAATATAAAAATACTTTTAGTGGAGATGTCATTCCGAAATGTTTCCAAAATTTTATTTTAATATACGTAATAAAAAAAACTTAAATCAGTCTTTCCTAAGCCCCTCCTGAAATCCCCTTACCTCCTGAAATCAACAATGAGCGTCTAAAACAGCTTAGTTTTCAATCCCTATAAGCACCCTGCCCTTAGTTTTTAGTCAAATTAGTAGGTCTCCTCTTCTGAACCACACAATGATTTTTTGTATGTTTAAAAAAAAAAAGTACCGCTATGTCCAAAAATTTATTTTATCAAAATATTCAATAATTAAATGTCAGAATCTCACTGATGGTGACATTTTTAAATTTATTTGTTTGGTTTTTAATTTTTTAATAATATTTGTATCCCCGCACTGCTATTTCAGTGAACAGCAGATTTCATGGGTAATTGTCTAAAGTAATGAAAAACAAGACATTGGAATGCAAATGTAACAAAATTTCTTCAGGATTATAATGCTTACATTCCAGGCTTTCTAAAAAAGTATCATTTGCTCAATTTGGAAGACTAGAAATATCTCTAAAACGAGTTTGAAGGAGGTGACGTACAGCACTGCTATTTCCATGAACACAGCTGTATGTATGTACATACTAGTATGTATGCAGTTGAAATATAGTATGTGCGTAAACGCGATGGGTAACAAATTTATCCCGATGGTTTCTAAGATCTAAGATAATTGCCGTGCACTATGAGGAACGCTTAAAGAGCGGGAGAGAGTGCGGTCAGTGAGACAGTTAGAGCGGCTCAGGCTGCTGCTAAGCCGAGTACGACGAATGATTTCGAACAAAGTAGAATTATTGAAAAATTCTCTGGCAGTATTTCCATCATTCTTTGTTCCACTCCCACCAGTTTTAGGTTTGTCGACTACACTAGTCGACACGACTTTTCCGCTGTCGCCCAAAATGACTTTCTGATAGATTTGGATGTTTAAAATGTTTTAAAGAATTTTTTTTTTCAGGTTAGTTTTTTTGGTAAATGTTAACTACGTGGACAACCTCTCCAAAATTAACGAAATTTTTTTCCCGGATAAGCCCCGATTTATCATGAATTTAGGTACAATTTCGTGGCGGTCGCTTCTAGTTTTTTTTTTTTTAATTTTTAAAGTTTGTTTTGACTTTTCCCGAGTTTTCAAAGTCAAAATTTCGGGAAAAAATACCGAAAAAAATAATGAAATTTCAATTTGAAAGCTTAATATCTTCCAGACGTTAAGTTGCAGCTACAAAGTGTCTGAGTCGGATTTATAGCAGCTTTTAACTGCAAAGTTCAATACAAACAGTTGTAGGAAACTTTAGTTATGCGAAAAATAGAAGCACTACCTATGACAAAAAATAACAATTTTTTTAAAAATTTAAAAAAAAAAACTATACCTGGAAAAAAAACCATAATTCTTTAACACGTTTTAAATCTTTAAATCTATCAGAAAAAGTCATTTTGGGCGAAAGCGGAAAAAAAGTTGAATTATGTCCAGTAGTGTAATTAATTAAAACATTAAATAAAAACAAAAAAGACATGCTGCGAACTTGTCAATTATTACTTGTTCCTTCTTAACAATATTAAATACTTCCATTGTTAAAGCAATCTTTTTTTTAAGCATTTTTATGTTTTATTTGCGATCTTTAATTACATGTTACGCACTCGGCAAAATCAAATTATTTTTATACTCTCCTTTTTCCACGAAACCAAAGGAAGGTCAATTGGACAAAAATTCGATTTCGGCATAAACTAAACGGGTTAAAATAAACCAATAAAGATAATTATTACCATTATAATTTTAAAAATTAAATTATAATTTATTGTGTAAGTACTTAATACCTGTACTAAAATAAATTAATCCCTGTAGAATTTTTCGTTCCATGTCGCATTATAGTAGAATAAGCCCAAGTCGACTTCTATATAGAGTCGACTATAGACTATATGTTTATTGCTACCCTTATGAAACTAAAACTAGTCGAGTCTCATCTTATGTAAAAAAAACTTGGGAATAGGTTGGCAAATGCCCATATGTACAAATAGTATTTATTTTAAATCAAGTGAAAATCAATAAATCAAATCATGTAAACTAAAAAAAAATAATTCATTAGTGGCTGACGATTGCATTTTTGTATTTACAACAAAAAGAGATACCACTTGGTTTAAAGCTTTATAGGGGAAAACGGTTGCAGAGTCAATCGTATTACAAAACACATTCAAGTTTTAAAGGCGTCTTCTTCATCGTCCTTAGAAGTCTGACGAATAATTTCGTCAACCGAACTTTCATCATTTTCCGCTAAGCTTATAACACTACTCAACAAAATTAAACTTTTTTCCGCTGTCGCCCAATATGACTTTTTCTGATAGATTTGAAGATTTAACATTTTTTTTTGTTAAATGATGGTTTTTTCCAGGTTTAGTTTTTTTAAGAGTTTTTTAAAAATTTTGTATTTTTTTTTAGAGGTATACAATTTTTTTTTTACTTTTCCTGAGTTTTTAAAGTCAAAATTTCTGGGAAAAGTACCGAAAAAAATTATGAAATTTGAATTATAAAGATTAATATAAATACAACCAGTTATAGGAAACCTAAATTATGTGAAAAACAGACGCAATTTTGAAATCTCCAAATCTATAAAAAAAAAGTCATTTTAGGCGACAGCGAAAATGTCTGGTTGACTGGTGTAATTTGTTGTGTACGTTTGAAAAAAAATAAAGTGTTTCTATGGAATAAACTAAATTTTCCTTTATTATTTTAATATACAAATAAAATACCAATAAACTGTTATCCTTGGCATTACATTTTTAGGAATAAATTCTAAGCTTTTACGGTAGTTACAGTATACAGAAGCGAAAATAACACTATTGCATACCAAAGTACAGTCTTTATTGTTTAAAAACGTCAAAATATACTAATAAAGTTAGGTATATTTACGCGTCTCCTTTCTGAAAGAAGTGTTTTTCTCTTACAATGCTAACGATTCTTATTACTTAAGACAATTTTTTATACCCGGTACTTGAAGAGTATAGGGGTATCTTAGATTTGTGGGGATAACGGTCGTGTGTAACGCCCAGAAGGAAGCGTTTCCGACCCCATAAAGTATATATATTCTTGATCAGCATCAATAGCCGAGTCGATATAGCCATGTCTGTCTGTCCGTCCGTCCGTCTGTTCGTCTTCATTTGCATCTATATTTCATAGACTATTAAAGCTAGAGGAACGAAAGACGAAAATCTGTGGAATCCACAATTTTTAAGATAAATGAAAACCAAA
This sequence comes from Drosophila affinis, assembly GCA_037356375.1. Classification (NCBI taxonomy): domain Eukaryota; kingdom Metazoa; phylum Arthropoda; class Insecta; order Diptera; family Drosophilidae; genus Drosophila; species Drosophila affinis. The sequence goes on from JAZHFB010000003.1 coordinate 25,409,577, forward strand.
AACGTAGAATCATGAAAAATTACCATATATACCAGATTGCCGAATATGGATCAGGTCGGATCAATATTATGGCCAGAAGAAACAAATTAAATTTCAGTGGCAACGCAACGCCTGCCAAGCGCTGACTCATGCCCTCTCTCTCTCTCTGTCCTAAACACTTGTACGTCTCAAATATGTAGTTATACATGTCATGTAGAAATTTAGAAGCATTTGTAAAAATCATATGCAAACAAAATCGGAAACATGTATAATGTTCCAAAAATGTACTTCATTTTTTGAAATATTATTTTTTGCCCATTTTTTTAATTTGTCCCTTTTGCGAACATATAATAAATTGCATAAATCGCAAGCTCATATATGTATGTACATACATAAGTATATACTGACTGAGTATCGGGTATAAGGTAGAGCCGCGGCCTTTGCCGCGGCTCACAACGTTCCTCCTCGTTTAAAATAAAAATATCTCAAGAGAAAAATTTGAAAATTATGGATCATTGATTAATCAATAAATTTAAAAAATTCTTGGATCACATGTAGCATACACATTTGCATCATTCGCGTTAACCAGCACTCAAAACATGATCAATGCGATACTTCACTGATCAAAAAGATCCCATTTAAGTCGTCAAAGCTATTGCAGCCGAAATTTAACAAGTTAATTCTGTTCTGCAACGATTCGTAGGACTATAACAAGCCAACTTTTCAGCGAGAATAGCACTTACTCAGTCACCAAGAAATGTAACCATTTAAGATCTCAAAGACTGGGATGTGCCGGAAAGAAAAAGTGAAGAAACATTTTATGGAGCGACGTAACTAAAATAATTTATTTGGAAATGATTGGGAATACTTAAGAATAATAATACTTTTGGCGGTCTAAAAATTAACCATTATAGTGGCCTTGCCACTATATCTACTTAAATCCAAAATTTGTGGGAAGGTTTAAAAAAGAAATTAGCAAAGTTTTAGTTTTCAAATAAGAACAAATTATGAGAGAACATCAAAACATGATTCTATAGTAACCAAAAGTAGAGGTGGAAGCAAAAAAAAAAAAATTATAATCAGTTAAGAAATTTGTTCAAATTGATACCTGAATGATATTGTACTGACTCTGAAGTACAAATGGATCTGTTTACTTTTATAGAATTAACCTATAATATGATAAGGATTTTTTTTATTGATGACAAAAACCTTAAGAATAAGTGCGAACTAATTATACCCGGTACTCGAAGAGTATAGGGGTATATTAGATTTGTGGGGATAACGGTTGTGTGTAACGCACAGAAGGAAGCGTTTCCGACCCCATAAAGTATATATATTCTTGATCAGCATCAATAGCCGAGTCGATATAGCCATGTCTGTCTGTCCGTCCGTCCGTCCGTCCGTCTGTCCGTCTGTCCGTCCGTCCGTCTTCATTTGCGCCTATATCTCATAGACTATTAAAGCTAGAGTAACCAAGTTTTGTATTCAGTCTTCTGTGTTATCACACTACTCAAAGTGTATTTCAAAATTTCGCCCCGCCCCTTTCCGCCCCCACAAAGGACGAAAGTCTGTGGCACACACAATTTTGAAGATACAAGAAAACTAAATACGCAGAATCATAGAGAATGACCATTTCTATCAGAATGTTGAATCTGGATCAGATCGGATCATTATTATAGCTACAATGAAGAAAACCATTTCGAAATTCATCATTCCCTCTCGCTCTCTCTCACACGCGGCCCCATCTGCTTTGCCCATTCGTATTTTGCGTCGCCTAGTTCTCAGAGACTATAAGAGCTAGAGCAACCAAACTTTCTATCCAAGCTCCTGTGATATCAAACCAGCACAAGTGTATTTCAAAATTTTGCCACGCCCCTTTCCGCCCCCACAAAGAACGAAAATCTGTGGAATCCACATTTTTTAAGATAAATGAAAACCAAAAACGCAGAATCACGAAAAATTACCATATCTACCAGATTACCGAATCTGGATCAGATCGGATCAATATTATGGCCAGAAGAAACAAATTAAATTTCAGTGGCTACGCAACGCCTGCCCAGCGCTGACTCATGCCCTCTCTCTCTCTGTCGTAAACACTTGTACGTCACAAATATGTAGTTTACATGTCATGTAGAAATGTAGGCGCAGATATACAAAGCATATGTAAACAAAAATGGAAACATGTATAAAAATTCCAAAAAATGCATTTTTTTAATTTAAATATTATTTTCGTCCCTTTTGAGAACATATAATAAATTTCATAAATCGTAGGCTCATATATGTATGTATGTATATACTGACTGAGTACCGGGTATAAGGTAGAGCCGCGGCCTTTGCCGCGGCTCACAACGTTCCCTCTCGTTTTAAATTCAAAATATTGAATATAACTGTTTTCTTACGGTCTTACGGTCTTATGCTTACGGTCGTAGCGGCCAGAAACTTATCGACCTGGTTAATAAGGAAGGGTTATACGATTATATATGTACGATTTTTTTATGTACATATGTAGACCGTGACATTTTATACTTTACATATGTGGTAAGAAATGCTTCCTTCTGCCAGTTATAATGTGCATTGGTATCTACATATGTATTTATATACATCTGTACATGATACCGTCACTGATTTCATAGATTATTGTTAGCACTAAATTGTAAGCTTTTTCGGTCTAAAAATCTTACACCTGCGGCGGAAATAGACACCGTCGTGCATTAACGAACCAGAGACGGGGACGGCTCTAGTGGGATGTATAATCAATGTAAAGTACATACATACATACATAGTATTTTTACATGAACATATATGCAAACATGTATGCACGTTATACATACAGTTTTATGTGTGCATGCACTTATGTATGAATGTTTTCTATAAAAGCGTTAGTTGTGCATGCGCGTGCTAAAAATAAAAACAAACAAATCAGAAAACACATTTGTATTAGTGCATGTGCACATACATACATATGTATGTATGTACATACATATGTATGTATGTACATACATATGTATGTATGTACATACATAAGTATATTGACATATGTACGTATACATACATACACAGTGCCTCAACTGCATACAGATGTGTGTATGTATGAATGTACACATGTGTGTACATAGTTCGAGTACAATAGCGACGACGCCTGATTATTTCCTGGCGCCTTTCGTTTCTAAATTTACACAAATTATTTTCAAAAGAATTTTGTCGCCCGTCATGTTGTCCGACCGTTTGCGTGGCGCTTTCACGCATCCACTTCACTTCCCCACCGGTACGTACTCTCCTCTCTAACACACGCACACACGTAAACCGTACACTGTGCTACAGAGAGCACATGATAAAGCGCAAATAAACCCACACAAGCGCAAGAGAGAGGTTGGTTGGATTGGATCGCGAGAGTGTGTACATATGTCTGGGCAAAAAGTCAAGGCGCGCAGTGAGCGCAGGAACTTGAAATTCAATTTTCTTTGAGAGCACTTCAATACAACGACGGACCGGTTACACTATATGCATACGTACACACATATATACATATGTTTGGCGCCACCAAATACACACAACAGGCATGTATGTATGTATGCATCTACAGTCTCGGTCGACAGCATTGAGGCGCCAGAACTTGGTAGACGTTTTTGTATGGTTTTTCGTTTTGTTTGAATTATGAAAATTGTAAATACATACATACATAACCATTAATTTTCATAACCATTTAATTTTCAACATTATTTTCAATTCTTCAAATTGATCGCGAATCGCTTTTGTGGAAGATCACTTAGGGAAATTTGTAGGTGCCTTAGTCGAACATAGTTGAGTATGAGCTCCCAATCCTCTCCAAATTGCTTGAATTCACCATCCTGAGGTGCCGGGACAGGTCGGACGTTAATTCCAACAATTTGGATAGGATAGGGGAACGAAGACAAAAAATATGAATTCTTCGTTTCGATGCTTAACTTAGTCCAATAAGCCGAATGAATAAATAGTTCTCAGAAACAATGTACATATGTATGTACATATGTATGTAGTTTAGCCCGTAAAATGTATCACACACACCACTATTTATCTTGAAATGTTATAGCTCAGACACGCCTAATGAACGCACGAAAGCCTTTTTAGGTAGATGGTGGGAAACTACATAATCAAAATCTTAGACTCTTGAATCCTCCAATAGCCATTGGACAATACTACCTTACCTGTATCGTTGAAGTGGATTATGCGATACCAGTGCAGTGGATTGCAACATTTGTAAACGCAGTCTCGTACGCTGGGACACGCGGGCAGACGTTTTAGCTCCATACCGTTCCTGAGGCTGGGCCAAAAGAAGAGTCGACACGCGGTCAAGTGCTGCTCCTTGTCGGCTGGCGAGGTGGTGCACTTGATCAGAATGCACTGCAAGAAAGTTGGCGCGGTAGCAATGACGGTGTCCATAATTGACTTTTTCGAGGGATGATCCACGCGGCTCTTGACAGCACGCAAAAGCTCCGACTGTTGCTTTGGCTTGAGCAGCTTCATCAGTGCATCGAAGTCTTTTCGATTGCGATGCTGGGGGTGGGGGTGCGATGGTTTCGTGAATGGAATTGCGTGCCCTCGGCTCCAGCAAGTTGAGCCACTGCTGGCCTCCGCTGCATGGCCACCGCTGCCACAGCAGTTGCGAAACATATTCGCCGCAGTCGTTCGAAAGGTCGTCGCACTCGCTGCAAAACGGGGCGACGTTGAGGTCTGATGGTGGATTTGATCGTTTTCGTCGATCAACATATCGTCGCCAGAGTTTGCGCAGCTGCATCCAGGTTTGGTATAGCTGAAGTCCGACTCTTCTGTGGTACCAGGCGCGGGTGGTGGCGGTACTAACTGTTGTGTGTAGTTTAGTGGTGGGCGGGGGATGCGACAGTTGTTGGCGTTGGGGCTGCTGTTGCTGTTTTGGCAGTAAGGGCCGCGGCAGTCTGTGGCGTAAGGAATCGAATTGTATGGTGGTGGGGGTGTTTGTCGCATCGGTAAGGAGGTTTCCTCGCAGAAGAAGCTGCTGCCAAACGATGAACCCCGCAGCATCTGAGGGCGGTGTCGATGTGGAGGGGGCGGCGGCTGTGGTGGCTGTGTGGGTTCTGGCACCCCATCGCACGCACCCGGATTGTTTTTTGACGCATAACGCCATAGTTCTTTCTTCTTTTCGTTTGGGAATATCATGGAGGGACATACAGTTTTTTGGTAGCATCGATCTTATCGTATGCGCATTATTTGAATTGACTAACTTGTTTCGCGGACTCGATAAAGCCGGCTAGTCACGGTAGTTCGCGGTAGTTTCCGAAGTGCAATGGGAAAGGGGTGGGACTGCGGTGGGTGGTAAGGTATCGCTGCGTGTGTCCCTCACGACTTGCCGTGAAAGCTCAGCTTGACTTTGAATTTTATGTTTACGTTTACGATTTCCCTAATATAAAGTATGTATGTATTGCTCTGGCACTCTTTTTGTCACTCGATGGCTATGGTAATATCTCCTCAGTGGTTTCGATATGTAGTAAAGTGTGCACTCTGTAACAGAAAGAGAGTATTCTGATTAATCACTACTATTTAATTGTACACTTGTAAAATTAGTCTATGAGAGGAATCTACATATGTACATATGTATGTAAAAGGTAGTAGGAAGGCCGGCCAACTGAAGGAGCGTCGGTTAACGGCAGTAACAGTAGCAGCAGATTAACAGTAGCAGCAGATTAACAGCAGATAAGCAGAGTAACAGCAGATAAGCAGAGTAACAGCAGTACCAGCAGATCAACAGCAGAACAACGGCAGAACGAGAAGAGCAGCGGATAAAAGCAGGAGAGAAGCAGAACAACGGCAGAAGGAGAACGAACAGGAGTAAGGAAAAGACTACAAAAGAAGACAGACAGAGTTCAGCAGCAGCAGTCGACATCAGCAGTCAACGGTAGAAAAACAGCAGAAAATCAGCCGAGATCAAGCCGTGACACCCAGCCCCAACAATTCTTACTTTATACCTTACGCGATTAATAATATCAATAAACTATACTTAAATAATATCTTACGTTTGGGGGCTCAACCGGTCGCGTGTTGCCAGTGAAAAGTGAAAAAAAAAAAAAATTGTATACTGCATGTCTCAGAAGTCGCCGCTAGATAAAGAGAGACGGAAAAAAAGTTGTGCGCCGCATGTCTCACAAGCCGCCAGCAGAGGAAGCGAGACAGAAGAAGCCAAAAAGAAGATTCGAGAAAAAACGGTGGTTTCAAGCAGGCTATATAACTGTACCACCAGCCGAGAATATGCAGCAAAACGAGGACCCAAGTAAATCGGTGGCAGGCGGGAACAATCGTCAACACTACACGAACATGGAAGCGATGAGTTCAACAAGACTGGAGGAAAACACACACACGCTCCAACAACTGGTGCAACTTCTCACGATGAAAATAAGCGCTGATGAAATGGATAAGAAAAATGATGCAAAGCTGGTAGTGGAAAAATTTTCAAAAATTATTTCAGAGTTTAGTGGAGAAAATATGTCGGTACAGCAGTGGTTTAATAATTTCGAGCTAAACGCTGAAGCATATGGACTAAACGACAAACAAAAATATGTGCAAGCACGAGCAAAAATGACATGTACAGCCGCTCTTTTTCTCGAATCCACAGCAGTGTATGAGTATGGCCAGTTACGTCATCAACTTATACAAGAGTTTGAGAGTGATCGTTTATGCAGTGCCGAAATTCACAATCAGTTGTCTGTGCGAGTGAAAACTAACAATGAAAGTTTTCATGAATATATACTGCAAATGAAACGAATTGCTGCACGTGGTACAATAGATACAGAGTGGGTGATTCGATACATTGTCGACAGATTGAAATTAAAAACGGATTATAAGTACACTTTGTATGGATGCAGTTCGTATAAACAGCTGAAGGAGAAATACGAAATCTACGAAAGCACGCTGCCAGCCGAGGAGGGTATGACGCTGAAAAGGAAAGATTCACAGTCGTTCGTCAGGAAGCCCAATCTAACCAACTATACGAGAAAGCAGCATTGCTATAATTGTGGATCCTTAGAGCACCTACGTAAGGACTGCCGAGCTGCATTAAAGTGTTTCCGCTGCAACCTGACTGGACACATGTCGAAAGATTGCCCGAGTGCTGCTGCCGTAAACGTGGCATACGAGGAGAAACGCCTAAAGTCACTCAAAATCAACAATGTGCAAGTCAAAGGGCTCATAGACACAGGTGCAGATGTTTCACTAGTAAAGATGTCTGTGTTTGGGAAAATGAGTGGCGCCAATCTGCAACCAAGCTCGTCAACTTTGAGAGGACTTGGAAACATCATCACACGCTCCGCTGGGCAGTTCTTGGCAGAAGTGGTAATCGATGGAATGTGCCTGGCACATAAGTTCCTTGTGGTGGCCGATCATGCCGTCGGATGCCAAGTGCTGCTGGGACACGACTTTATATCAAAGTTCACGATGACGTCTACGCCGGGAGGATATCAGTTTTCTCCCCTTTCAGGGCAAATACTGACATAGACGTTCCCGCGCAGTACAGAGATGCCGTCCAATCGATGATTCAGGACTTCACCGAAAAAAAGCAGACTGCCGTATGCCCGATCATGCTGAAGATCGTGCCGGATGAGAACATAGCGCCGTTTCGACATACGCCTAGTCGAGTGGCCATTAGCGAGGCCGACGTCGTCAAGCAGCAGGTGGATGAATGGGCCAATGCTGGGATAATACGACGCTCATCATCAAATTTCGCCAGCCGTACAGTAATCGTCAAGAAAAAGGATGGAAGCTGCCGGGTCTGCGTGGACTATCGTCAGTTGAATAAGATGGTCTTGAAAGATTGCTTCCCCGTTCCAATCGTTGAGGATGTGCTGGAGAAACTGGAAAACTGGAAAATGCGAAAATGTTCACCATCATGGACCTGGAAAATGGATTCTTTCACGTTCCTGTGGAAGAAAGCAGCAAGAAGTATACGGCGTTCATAACGAAGGAAGGCCTTTTTGAATTCAATCGCGCGCCTTTTGGTTTTTGCAATTCGCCAGCAGTTTCATCCGTTTTATAAGTCATGTATTTCAAAACCTCATAAATGATAACATTCTTGACCTGTACATGGACGATATTGTCATACACGCCGAAACCGCCGACGAATGCCTGGGAAAGCTGAAGAAAGTTTTTGACGCAGCAGCTGAATACGGACTAAAGATGAAGTGGAAGAAGTGCCGATTCCTGCAGTCCGCTATTACATTTTTGGGTCATCAAGTTGGAGGAGGAGAAATCAAGCCTGGATTAGAGAAGACCAAAGCCATCAGAAAGTTCCCGATGCCGCAAAACGTAAAGGCCGTGCAGTCCTTTTTAGGATTAACTGGGTTTTTTCGTAAATTTATAAAAAACTACTCGATAATCGCAAAACCATTGACGAATCTGCTGAGAAAAGACGTTAAGTTTAAAATGGGTCTGGAGGAGCAGCAGGCGGTAGCCATATTAAAGGAGGCATTGGTAAATGAACCGGTGTTGAGGCTCTATCGAAGGAATGCAAAAACCGAGATCCACACTGATGCTTCGAAGGACGGGTTCGCAGCCGCGCTGATGCAGTGGCACAAAGAACAATTGCATCCGATCTTATTCTGGAGTAAGAAAACCTCGGAGTCCGAAGCACGACAGCATAGCTATATATTAGAAGCCAAAGCTATTTTTCTCGCGTGCAAAAAATTCCGCCAGTACATACTTGGAACCAACTTTAAGCTCGTGACTGATTGCGCCGCTTTTAAGCAGACATTAAGCAAGAAGGACGTTCCGCGGGAGGTAGCCCAATGGGTTCTGTATCTGCAGGACTACGATTTTGACGTGGAACACAGACCAGGGGAACGGCTGAAGCATGTGGATTGCCTGAGTCGATACCCAATTGATGTCATGATGGTATCGTCGGAAGTCACAGCAAGGATTAAGAAAGCCCAGCAGGAGGATACGATGATCAAGGCAGTTACCGAAGTTCTGAAAAGTAAACCATATGACAACTTTAAATTAAAGGCTGGTCTCGTATACAAGGTTGTGCAAGGCACGGATTTGTTGGCAATACCGAAATCACTAGAGAGGGAGATTATAACCGAGGCTCACAACGCAGGACACTTTGCCGCACAAAAAACGATGCATGCCGTACAGCAGAGTTATTGGATTCCACATCTGGAAGGAAAAGTAATGCAAATCCTAAGAAACTGTATGAAATGTATAATCTACAACAAGAAGCTGGGAAAAAAAGAAGGATTTTTGCACCAAATCGATAAAGGATCAGAGCCGCTTCATACTCTACATGTGGATCATCTGGGACCGATGGATGCTACTTCAAAGCAGTACAAGTACATCTTCGCGATGGTGGATAGCTTTAGCAAGTTCGTATGGATGTATACCACTAAAACAACAGGCGCAGACGAAGCTCTCAAGAGGTTAAAGGAATGGTCTGATATCTTTGGAAATCCGGCTCGTATAGTAAGCGATCGTGGAGCAGCATTTACGTCTTCTAGCTTTGAGGAGTTTGTGAAGGAAGAGAACATCGAACACGTATGGAGTACCACAGGGGTGCCAAGGGGCAACGGACAAATTGAACGCGTGAACCGATCGATTCTGAGCATTATTTCCAAATTGTCGTCGGAGGAACCTGGAAGATGGTATAAGTTCGTACCTCGAGTTCAGAGGGCTATTAATAGCACTGTTCATGGGTCAACAAAGCGTTCTCCATTTGAGCTAATGATCGGAGTAAAAATGCGTTGTGGACTAGATAGCGATATACTGCAGCTGATAGAAAAGGAGATGGTTGATAATTTTGATGACGAAAGACAGAAGATGCGACAAGAAGCAAAAGAAAATATTCAGCAGGCGCAGAACAGATACAAGGAACAATTCGATAAAAAGCGGAAATGCGAGTACGGATACAAAGTTGGTGATCTTGTGGCTATACGTAGAACACAGTTTGTAGCTGCAAGGAAGATGGCCAGCGAATTCTTAGGACCATACGATATAACCAACATGAAACGAGGCGGACGCTATAATGTTCGAAAAGCAGCAGACGTCGAAGGACCAAACAATACGACCACGAGCAACGATAACATGAAACTATGGACTTTTTCTGTAGAAAACGAGGACGCATGGTCATCAGGGACTGATGACTAATCAGGATGACCGAGTGTAAAAGGTAGTAGGAAGGCCGGCCAACTGAAGGAGCGTCGGTTAACGGCAATAACAGTAGCAGCAGATTAACAGTAGCAGCAGATTAACAGTAGCAGCAGATTAACAGCAGATAAGCAGAGTAACAGCAGTACCAGCAGATCAACAGCAGAACAACGGCAGAACGAGAAGAGCAGCGGATAAAAGCAGGAGAGAAGCAGAACAACGGCAGAAGGAGAACGAACAGGAGTAAGGAAAAGACTACAAAAGAAGACAGACAGAGTTCAGCAGCAGCAGTCGACATCAGCAGTCGACATCAGCAGTCAACGGTAGAAAAACAGCAGAAAATCAGCCGAGATCAAGCCGTGACACCCAGCCCCAACAATTCTTACTTTATACCTTACGCGATTAATAATATCAATAAACTATACTTAAATAATATCTTACATGTATGTATGTACATATATATATGTATACATATGTATGGTATGTACATATTTATGTGCAATGTCGTTCCAAACTCTTCGGCCGACAGTAGGGTCAGGCGACGCGACGCTTGACGCTGGTGCATGTGCAGAAGAGCAGATCTGATCTGTGCGGGGAGCTACAAATTGACATCCGAAATGTTCGCGCTGTGTGTGTGGCCCCTGTACAACCATTTTCATTTTGTTGTTCGCATTTCTTGCGCTCCTTATCGACAGAAGTGGCGCCGCGGCATGACGGCACTCGCGTACATACGTATACACACACACACACACACACACACAGTTGCTTACAGAATGAATTTACTTGCTTGCGTGCAGCAGTCGAATGTAGAGAGGCACGGGTAGCAAGACGAGAGAGACGAGAAAAGAGAAGCAGGCAGGCGGCAAAGGCAGAGGCAGAGCTGGCGCCAGGGCGCCCATGACGTAATAAAAGAAATAATAGTAATGAATGTCGGCGGCGGCGGAATGGCGCCACCAATATAAGCTTATATCAGACAGACACAGGCCACAGACACCGACACAGATACAGCCGGTTTGACAAGTTGAAGAATCAACAATATTTAAGGTTTGAGGCTCTCGAACGTGGTCATCCAGAGAGCGGAACGTACAGGCATGAGCGACGGCGAGAGTATACATGTGTATGTATGTATGTACATGTTTTTTTTTTTTGATTGTGTTTGACTGCGGAACCAATACAGATTCGAATTCTTCTGAAAATTCATCGGGTAAAAGAATTTAGGGTTTAAGGAAAAAAAAACAACTTTCCGGCGACAGGGTGTGTGTGCATTAGTGTATCTTTTCTGCAGAAAATATCTACATACATGCATACATACATATGTATGTTTTTATATACATATGTGCATGTGCTAATCTTCTTTTGCCAAAGATCATGATTAAAGTACATTTGCACACATCCATACGCTTAGTATTTTCACTGTAAATTCAAATCAATACAATCCACATACATACATACATATGTATATACTTGTTTTAGGGATCGGTCTAAAAATCTACAAATATGCTCAGTATTCACGTTCACAAAAAAAGATAGAAGTTGAATTGTCCAGCACATTGGATAATAAACAATATCTTTTCCTTTTCTTTGATACTTTGCACGGACCCCTCTTTTTTTTTTGCTGCACACAGCGAAAATTATAGCTGACATAGGAAGAATTGGTCAAAAAGAATGCTTTATTTGTGAACTGCAGAAATCCGCACACAGATATATATACATATGTCTGTAATATGTACATACATACATACATACATAATATGTATATACCCTTGACTTTTGACGACCGGCACGTTTTGATACCAGTCCCTTGCAGATTCCCTGTATGATAAAGTGGTCCGATCTGTGTTAGTCCGACAAAGATTCGAGGCTTATTTCTATTTCAGCCATATATTAAAATACATATGTATTTTAATAAATATCCTGATTAAGAATATATCCATATGTATGTACATATCGGAAGACAGTACAGTCTTTCATACATACGTATGTATGTTCTTTTTATTAATGTTTGATAGGATCAACAAATTTATTGCCAAAAAAAGAGAAGAGATTGCATGGGTACTTACTGTTTAAATAATGTTTATCCACTGTATCGTATCCTTGGATTTGTAGGAGATATGTGTATTGTATGCATTGATATGTTTAATAATATACACATGTATTATTGATATGTTTGATATGTGGAAGTTGACTTTATTTCGGGATTTACATGACTAAAGAAGAAAGCATTTGTTTAGTTAAATCGATATTGCACAATTGCCGTCGCTGACACCGCCGATGCTCTTTAACATTTTTTACTTTTGATCACTTAGGAGTACTCTAAGTCACACAGCACCTGCAAACGTTCAGTTCACAACAGTTTTTTTATATTCAATAATTGTATAAAAATATCTTTTTTGCTTTTTGATCTTAAGTTAATAGTCACAGTTAATATTCACTATATCTTTAAGATACCACCCCATTTGCTTTTCGGGAACGAAGGTTATTTGCTGTAATGTTACATAAGTAGTCTCCGCGATGTCACTGTTTGTACAAATATACCCTCATAGTTCACAGATACTGGGTATATATATGGAAAAAACTCATGGAAGAAATATATAATGGTCTATTGTAAAACACTTTCTTGACGTTAGAACAATTTTTGTTAAGCAAAGTCGTGTACAGCAGGGCTTGGTTATAGATTTGCTTTTGATTTATTGATTTTTAATTGGTGAAATCAATGAATTTCTATCTATGAATTGTGACTAGGCACCGGAAACTATCGGATTGTATAGGGTATATACCCGATTCTATTCCAGTCTACCGACCCGAGTGCTTCTGAAACATTTTCTACATTTCACAGGTACGACAAAAAAAAATGTGTAGTTGGTTGTTGGCTCTGAATCATTTTCACTTTAATCAATTTCACAAAACGGCTTACATTCACAATGGGGCCAACTCGAAGCGGCATTTTGCTTGGTTGCTCCACCTTTTACTTCTTTTCCATTTTTCATTTGAGGCAGCTGACCACGTAAATTTGGGAGATTTTTATAAGTAAGTACAATTTAATAACTTTATTCGAACGTATTTAATCACACTAAAAATACGTTTTAAACGCGCACTTCCAGTAAAAATATTTTTGTATTAAATCAACGGAAATTTCTGAATTCAGAAAGTTGTGTGTTGTTGGGGCCGCGGCGGCGAAATTTGTGAGACTTGGTAGTGGGTGGGTTCATGAAGAGAGACGATGAAGAGAGAGAGAGAGAGATTCAACAAAGAGGATTTTTACATTGCTTTGAAAAACAACGAGCTAATTTTTCCTAATTGGGAAAAGGCGTTCGATTTTTAAAAATTCCTTAAAATTTTTCCCAATTAATGGCAAACGGGAGTTTTAAAAAATCCTATTAAAGAAAAAAGAGCGAGATACTCATTTTTGCGTATTGTTTGGAGTGCTTTTATACGATAGTATCGCTGCGATATGTTTTGTATATTAGTGTTTTCGTTTTTGGTCACTTCAGTCACACTGACTCCATTTAGGAATAATATGGACTTTTCCCAAGTGATAGAAAACGGTATTTTTACATTTTAAATCCTATTAGAGAAAAAAGAGCAAAGTATGAGTATACGACAGCTATTCGTTTTCAAGATTTTTTTAAAAAACCCAAGGAATTCACGCGGAAATAATTCTTTTCCCTGGATATTATTTTCTAAAAATATTAAAAACGAGAAGGAACGTTGTGAGCCGCGGCAAAGGCCGCGGTTCTACCTTATACCCGGTACTCAGTCAGTATATACATACATACATACATATATGAGCCTACGATTTATGAAATTTATTATATGTTCTCAAAAGGAACGAAAATAATATTTTAATTAAAAAAATGAATGTTTTGGAATTTTTTGACATGTTTCCATTTTTGTTTACGTATGCTTTGTATATCTGCGCCTACATTTCTACATGACATGTATAACTACATATTTGAGACGTACAAGTGTTTGCAAGAGAGAGAGAGGGAATGAGTCAGCGCTTGGCAGGCTTTGTGTAGCCACTGAAATTTAATTTGTTTCTTCTGGCCATAATATTGATCGCCGAATCTGGATCAGGTCGGATCAATATTATGGCCAGAAGAAACAAATTAAATTTCAGTGGCTACGCAAAGCCTGACAAGCGCTTTCTCTCTCGCAAACACTAGTACGTCTCAAACATGTAGGTATACATGTACATGTAGAAATGTAGAAGCAGATGTGAAAATAATATACAAAAAAAAAATGGAAACATGTATAAAAATTCCAAAAATGGTTTGACTTAATTTTTTTATTTTAAACATTTTTTTTGCCCAAAATTTCATTCGTAAGCTCATATAATTTTTTGTATATACTGACTGAGTACCGGGTATAATGTGCCGCGGCTCACAACGTTCCCCTCGTTTTAAATTAAATTTACGCCTCTGTCGCACGGGACAATCATTTCTTGGCTCTATAAATGTTAAAAAATTCCGTTAACCGGTATTAAGAATATTTTATTTTTGGATTTTTTTTAGATAGATCAATATGTAAGGGAGACTTTGAGGAAAAACTTTTATTAACAATCATCTTTCTTATAGGCGAAAAATTAATGAAAAAATTGACAAAAAATACCAAAAATGTGAGCTTTTGCTAATTTTAATAGGTTTTCAGATCAAAGTTAATGAAATTATATGTCAATTAATTAAATTGGCAGATTTTCAATATCTATTAAAAATATAGTCCTGAGAAAACTATATTAAAATGCGATTTAATTGAATTTTAATTTTTTGGCCTCGGTGGACCAGAGAATATGATACCTATATGATATGATACATATAACATATGTACATTATTTGAATATATTTAATTTGACACTTTCCGTTATACTTGCCGTTATCTAAATTCTTAAGATATAATAAATATTAGAAGGATACTTTGAATGGTAGTAAATGCAAGATGAGGGTCAACATGATATTAGATAGACGGTCTTAATAATCGAAATACATGCTTTAACAGGCCAAAATATAGCAATCTGCAAGTTTTTCGTTTAATTATGATATTAGGACGCCCGTTAATCACATACTTAACCATTTCTCTATTTATTTATCTCTATCAAAAGACTCAAAAATCGCACATTCATTTCATGGGTGACGGAAGGAAGGAATCTAAGGACGATTTAAAAACCTAGACTTTTACCTCGGGAAATTATTTTCTTTATTAGCTATTAACTGATAATGATCCGATCGCTCGATTTTTGATAGTCTAGTAAGATTAACATTTATAATGGACAGACCGACATAAATGACTGTACTCTAGGTATCGGAACATCCAGCGAACAGGGTGTTTGAATATGTTTGAATATGTACATACGGCGATCGAGACTCGATTTGTTTGGAGTACAAGAAGAATTCCCTATTACAATTAGTAATACCGAGTGTATACGAAAATCACTTAACCCTTCTTTTGAATACAGTGTAAATATGTATGAATGAAAAGTCTGAAAATAATAGGTTCTGTCATTGGATGAGCTTTGACTTACCACCTGAATTAGTTGAAATTTTCTTAGTATAATAAAAAAATTGTTATTGAATTGTCGTCGTCGACCGAAGTTTTATTTTTCCACGTTTTGGCGCACGAAAGAACCAAGCTTTTCTTCCTGTTTCAGAACAATCATATGCGAATCAAATCTTTCTCCACGATCCCCTAGTTTGCTTTTATTATTTTCATACCCAACAGATTTTTAAAAATGTAAATGATGCCTTATGAAACTGGGTTAACTTGCGCGCGTGTATTTCGCTGTGTTCTGTGGCATGTTTCTAAGTGAACTAGCCGCTAGCTGTATATGAAGACATCCTTTTATACTATCGGGGGACAGACGACGCCGCGGCGGCACAGGAGCACCATTGGACAAGGCGCCGCCGTCGTCTGAAGCTGCGAGCCATTTTGTCTGGCACAGAGAGGTGGCGACAACGACGGGCGACTGGCGCGACTCCCGGGGAAAGTTTTCGATGACCCGGTATCCCCCTTTGGCAATTATAATCATATACTTATATGTAACATATAACTTCCCAGTAAAGCACAATGTGGGTACGATCGCATATGTACTGTACATACATATGTATGTACATATGTATGATATGTAGTTTGGAAAGCTTTAAAATTGTGTGGAATTTAATGACCATCTTGTATAAGTATGCATGCATATGTACATACATTCAAACATATGTATGTATGTATGTATGTATGCATCTGCCCAAGAATGATATTCACAATTCAAAAAGCTTTTGAACCATCCGTCGAGCTCCTGGTGTCCTCTATAGTCTCTCCTGGTTTCATCTCATCAATTAAAACAACGGCAGACGAGCCATAACTTCTCACTATAGACTCAACGACTATTTTCGCATCTAATTGTAAAAGCAGCAGCACCATTTGTCACGACAACGGTGGAAATAGGGGGCGCGACGCCCTATCCTATGGCGCACACTTGGCCTGTTTGCAAATCAAAGTTCTGCGTGTCCGCATCCGTTGTCCTGCACAAACTGCGGCACTGTCTCTCTTGTTCTGTCGTATGCCACCAGGCGACGCGACGGACGACCGGTCGCCGCAATCGTCTGCCTTCTCTGGATACTGGAATCTGTCTGTGTGCGTGGGCCTCCCCTCTATCCACTATTGAGAAGTCAAATGTTGCCGACAAGTTGTCGTCTTGGTGACCGTCGCCGTCGTATTGGCGGCGCCGACTCGACTCAGAAAATTTGCAACAATTTCAAGCGCGTTGCCGCCACTTGTTACGCACTTTGGCGCCTTTGCTGCCCTGCCGGGAACTGCCGTCATGTTGACGCTTGATACGGGGCCAAACGCGAGGCCAGACAGACACAGAATACATGTACATATGCATATGTTTGTATGTTTGTATATAAATTACTATTTTCTCAACAGTACGATTCTTATTTTTCATTATTCCTAGGTACTAGTAAGTTAATAACTAGCAATAAAAGTCTATTTTGTGTGTGATCTTAACATATCCATAACATGACATTAAAAAATTATTGGTCTGGGAAAGGCTGTCAGCTTTACAGTATATGATAAAAAAAAATTCCACATCCATCCGAAGAAATACTTCAATCATCTAATAGAAGTTAGCCTATCTTATTTAAGTTTACATTGATTGTTTTTTGTTTTATAGAATTTGAAAGCCGCTTTAAAGGTTGGCAATGTAATTTCAATGAGGAAGCATCTATTCCTATTCCTAATCAGGAAGATAAGAAGAGTCGGTATAGCCATGTCCGTTCCTAGTCCTTCTGTTCTGATGCTACGAGTATCCGGCTGTGCCTTATACTTCCTGTAAGAATAAACAAATATATTTGGATGTTTGCCTACGTATGCGTACATAAGTCGGAACGGTAAAGCCCGGATAGCTCTACTATATGTTCTAAACACTGGTTTATGTATGCTTTATTTTCTTTAGGACGTTGATATGCAATGACTGCACCATCAAGTGGCCCAAGCGACACCAGCTGTTACGCGCGGATCCCATGCAAGAACGCAGCCCACCTCCCGCCCAACCGACCGAGGGGCGCTGCCGCATAACGCGCGACTCGTAAACCGAACCGATCGCGGACATGCAGGAAAGATAGGTGTTAGACTAGTGTTCGAGGAAAAGTAGAAATAATCTAACTAAAGAAGAAAAGTAATTACTAATTACGGGAAAGATGTAGGAGTATCAGTAATTTAAGACTAGGAAGGGAGTTAGTGGTAGATATAATATGGTAGAGGGAATTATAATCCGAGCATAGGACCCTAAATGGTTCATGCAAGGAGTAATTCGACCTACAAAGTGGAAGAAACAAGGGTGTATAGTTCCTAGTGCTTCTAGTAGGAATCGTGAAGTTTATGCGGCTCAACAGGTCATTAATTAATTATGATTAATTTTATTATTATATCATAAATATGAGAGAATAATCAGCCACGATGGGTCTATAATAATAATATTAACAAGAGTCGGTCGCCTCTTAAAAAGGATCGCTATTTATGATTCTGTCCTTTCAGTACTTTTCATACATACATATGTACATGTGTGAAAATTTAAAATTAAAAAAAATGTTTGGGGTTTTTCAATCAGTTAACATATATAATTTAGAAAATGTAAGGGTTTGGTTTGCAATTTATAAATATTCAATTTATTCTACAATTTATTGTATACGACTTTTCTTCTTACATATTGTATGTGTATGTAGCTATGAGTCATTTGACCCTGATTTATTTTCTTAGAACACATATTTATGAATTGGCATGTAAAACTACTCCGATAAAAAAGTAAAAAGTAATTGTAATTACAGACACAAGTGATTAAAAAACAAGCATTTTGATTATATTTAGACCAAATAAAATAATCCCAATAACTACGAATTTTTACAACAAATATTTATCCGCGGTATATAGATACAAATACAGAAGTATAATATAATTGAAGTTTTTGCGATTTAGATTTGATCGATTGATTTCTTCTGCCTATTTTGTTTATTCTTTTACATTAAAAGTCAAAATGATCACACACTTATGTAATACACATTTTTGCTGCATGTTATTTTTAAAGTGGGTGGGTTCACACAAATTTGATTCAATGAAACCCAAAATATTGGTTGAAAAATTTTATAAAACCGATATTTACAAATACCAGAAACTAAGTATGTAGTTTTTTATGATTACATGTTTACATTTTACGAGTATATGAGTATGCATGGTGGTGAGGTGAGTGCCGGTGCTTAAAAACGTGTAAACGTAAATTTATATTCACTTCCCGTTAAGGGGTATGAACAATTTTTGTCAACTACAACTACACCTTCAGCTCTTAGATGAATAAAAAAGTGAAACGTCTAGAATGTTCATTTTCGCATCATAAGTTAGATTGGGTTAATTATCATACATTTTTGGAGATAATGGTGAAGGGAAAAAATTTTCCTTAACAAATACAAATGATATACAAGTTTGTACAATGAGCAAGACCTTCATACTGTATTATTAGAAAAAAAAACAAAAACATGTTTTTCTCTTCTACAGTGCACACAAATTTTAATTAAAGAACTTTTGGAATCCAAGACACTCTTATCAAATCAAAGTTTATTGACTGTTGAGTACGTTCTAAAATTTGTCGCGAGATTTGACCATACCCTGTAGCAATATTCTTGTTTTTTCGCTTTGTTTAGTACCATAAAAGTAAACACGATTGTACATATGTAAGTATTCAATACATAGTTTTAACAAACATATGCATTAACTTCTGAAAATATAAAGACGACTGAGAGCAAATTAATCGATTTGATGCCTGGCCTCTGTTATCAACGCCAGCAAGGCATCGAGTTTCAGGTCTTTAAAATGTTCAAAGTGGTCCATTAGCGGTTGAATCGCATCTGACTCAATTGCTGCCGAGATAGTTTGATTCTGTATAGTTCGGTTGAGGCAGGACGCTACCTGTGCAAGAAACTCGCGCCATTTCTGTCTGTTTGCGTCACTAAGCGTTGGGTCCATTCTGGACACGTATATTTCTTCGGCGCGAAGTATCAAGGCAACTAGCGATAGGATCCCAAACTGGAAATCGAATTCATTAAATTTTTAACTCATGTGTCGCGTAGTCGTCACTATTGTAAACTTACGCGACTGCAGAAAATTCCCGTTAGCTTATTGTCGTTCAACGTGATTGCCGCTGAAATGGTGACGACTGTTTCGAAGCTAGCTTTGCTGATGTGCTTTTTGAATTCTGGGTACAAAGCGTAGAGTACACCCTCAATATCGTCTTTGTCCTTCTTTACAACAGTCTGTAGCGAGCAGAAGACTCCACTCCATACTGTCCAGCATACGCTATGCTCAGCAAGAAACGGCATAACGCGACGTAAAAGTATCTGCATAAGATAGATGACGATAACTAAAATATTGGATACATAGTATTACGTATAATAGGATTGAACCTACCTTGCCCTTGCGGACATTCATCATAGCCACGACTTTGTCGAACGCCAAACCTGCCTTTAGTTTGCTCACCAGCGCATCAGTCGTCTCAATTTCATAGTTAAATTTATTCTTCAGCTGTGGATTGATATTTTGTGGATTAGATGCTTCGGCGGCCCGCTCCTCAGGTGTTTTGTTTGCCATCTCAAGCTGCTCCAGAGCTGCGATTCTTTCGGCTTCCTTCTTTTTCTTTAGAACAATCGTGGCCATAACATCTGTATTTTCCAGGTCCTCGAGTTTCAGTAGATAGCGGTACAGCGTTTCTATTAGCAACAAAATGTGACGCGATTTGCGCATGCTACTGGGTGTGACATCACAGCTAGCACTTGGTAAATGTGGTGTCCCGGCGTTAGACTTTGAATTTGCCCCGCTAATTGTGCTTGTTAAGGAAGAGACAGAGTTGCCTGCTGTATCCCCAGGGCTAGCCTCGCCGCCCATTATGTCCGCGTCAATAATTTTACGTGGAGCTGTCACGCTGCCATATTGCAATTTACCAAGCGAGTTCTCAAACTTCAGAGGCGAGAAAATATATCCCGGTAAAGTGTTGTTGGTCCCTCCACTTCCACTTCCTGCATTATTTGTGCTACCACCCGTGCTGTTGGTGTTGGTATTTTCCGAGTTCCGCCGCTCGCGGTGCTGTCCATGTCCGTTGCGTGTGCCATTTTTGTTGCCTAACTGAACGAGTATAAGTTGGGCATGGCCTCTGGGTTGAGTCAAAGGATGGTTTAACTGGTTGTCTTTGTGGGCCTGACTGTGCCGCACCTGACCATTCTGCAGAGCCTTGCGTTCTCTAAAGACGGTGTAGTAGTAGTCATCAATGTAGGGAGTGTCTGTATTCAGCTGTGACAGCTGTATACCGATTAACCAGTGCTTGTCCCTCGTGCTCATTAGATTTGCATATTCGTCGTATTCGTCCTGCGGAAGGTTTCCAGATGCGTCTGGACGTCGATTAAGCTGTTGCTGCTGCATTTGTTGCTTTTGACGCTGATCGTTAGGAACAGATCCGCCTCGACCTTGCTGGAGCTGCCGTGCAACGACAGCATTTTGCTGAAGAAGCGGATGGTTTTGCTGTATCTCCTGGACGAGGCGCATGTTGAACATATTGAACATAGAGTTTTGCTGCTGGTTGAGCAGATTGTTGGCTGCCTGTAAAGGATGTTGGGGCATTCGTGACTGTGGGTGCTGGAGTGGATGCGCAGGCTGCATAAAAGCCGCCGGATGCAAGCCAGCAGCTCGCATTGCATTGAAACTAGGATGCATTGCAAAGTTGTTAAGGGCTGTGGGGAGATGTGGGGTTGGCAGTGGACGCTGATTGCCGCCTAGAGGAAAGTTTGGGGGCAAGGCACAGGCACCGTGTTGTTGAAGCAGTGGATACTGTTGCAATTGCGGCATACTTCCTGGCAAACCTGGTGGGTAGATAAACCCAGGCGGCACCCGATTTCCACCCAAACCATTCAGTTGCTGTTGCGATTGGGGATTGGGCAACATCTCGGGCAACGGATGGGTGCCATGGAAACCTAGATTTGACCTTGGTGGCGAAGTTTGCGGTGTTGTCAAGAATCCAGGAGGTACTGCAATTAATTTTGTAATAGCATGTATTGGTGTTTGTAAATGATTGTGTATATGCTCACCCTTGTTTTGTGGTTTAGGTTGCTGCTGCTGTTGCGGTTGCAGCGGTATTGTAGGTGGTAGCGCATGCTGCCGGTTAGCCAGGCTAAATTCATCGAACGCTTTCCGATCTATTGGTTGCTGTTGCTGTTGCAGCTTCGGTATTGCTTGCTGAATGATTAAATTTCGTTCAATATCCTCGAGGGTTGAGATTTTAGGACCAGCTTGAGGCTGCATATGATGTAATGCTAGATTTGCATTGGCCTCTTGTTGTAGTTTCATCTGCGTTTGCGGCTTAAACGCACTACGAAAGCCTTCACGAAATAGCGGTTGGTTATTCGGAAACGGTGGCGACGCCCATACTGCAGAGTCCAAGTTAATACGATTGCTAAGATTGCCCACTTCGCTATCAAGAAAAGAGGACAAGTCGACATCGTCTAACTTCATGGAAGACAGATTCAACTCCAAGTCTGAATCTTCCACATTTCGTGGGCCAGGAAAATGTGCATTGAATGGCGCAGGTGTTGAGCCACTCGACGAGGGAGCCGATGAAAGCACATTCGTGTGTCTGGGCACGCCGTTGCCACCGGCTGGAAATCCCCCGTATGCACCTCTTTCAGCAAACCCGCCTCTCTTTCGAACTTTGTCGCCATTTCCGCCAAGGCGCACCAGCGTTTCATGAGCTTCTTCCCAATCACCATTTATTGCAGACCCGAAGGTTTCATCGTTCAGCGCATCATATTCTTCTTCTCCAATGCGCCCATCGCCACCTTCGTCATCCTGTATATACAATTAAATAAATACATGCATATATTGTGGACAGGCATAGACACAAGCATCAAATCAACCAGTCTGACTACATGGCATGACATAAATATTGTTGTTGTAAAATAGAAACATGTCAATTTTACACATTTGGCTGATAGACAGCTCTCTATGTTAAAAAATGTTTAAGGGCGATGTATGTTCAATAACTAACATGGTGATGCCTTTTAAGACATTCAAGCAAAATAATAATATTTACATTTTTGTATTGAAACATTACAGATTAACAGCTAAGTAGCAGCTAAAGCTCACCGGTATAGTTGTGTCGAATCCAAAAAACGAGTCATCCATTGTGAAAAAACTATTTTTTTACAAAAAATTATCATGACTTGTCAGCAGTGTGACCGCGGAATTGTCGATAAAATATACCGTCCAACCTTCAAAAATAAACCGAAAATTACGGTCTTATTAAAAAAATATACCGTAAAAATACCGATGAAAACCATATTCCTCAATTTTGATATCCTGTTTAATATAATATTGCAGCTTATGGCTGCAATAATAGATTTAACAATTTTACAAGGCTGGGTGGTGCGCAACGCTCTGTAACGCTCGTGTCGATGTTAGTTGTTTTGGGGGCTATTGTTTTATTTGTTCACTATAATTTGGGCTATAAAGTGTTGGGGCTACTTCTTGGAAGGAAACCCATAAATTATAGGAACAGGTTTAAACAGGAAGGTCAAGGCATAAAACGTAAGTGGTATGGACATATTTTTTCATTTGATTAATATTAAAATTCTTTTTTCTCAGCTGCTTTAAAATATAATTTATTATGTGTTTTACACAGATTGACATTTTTGATCCGTTGGTGAGTTTGATTTGTTTTCTGTTATACATCTCGATCCCGATTTATAGTTTTATTTATATTTTTTACACTACAAAATTAAAATTTCGTTGTGGTAGCTTTAAAACTAGTTTATGCGTTAAGTTTATATAACACAACACACGTAAGACACTTTTTAGTTATTTCCCAAATTAATTACACTTGGTTTCTTCATATTATTATTATTATTCTTTTACTTTCCAAATATTGACGTAATCCAGACATTTTGGACCTCTTCTCCCAGATCCCAGACCCGATCCTAGATCCAGACAACAGTCTGAATAAATTGTTCCCAATAGAGTTGTTGGTTGTTCAGATAAATTATTATTTAATGTAAGAGAGTTGTACAAATTATGAGAAAGATTTGATAGTTGTCTTAAACATAAAATAATCAATTTACAAGCCAAAACCTCATCGGAGCAGTTATGCAAAGATTATTTTGTAGCGATACCATAGGATAGGGAGCTCGATATGTGTCGTCCCATTTGTAAGAACATCTTTTGATCAGTTTGTTTGAATGTGTAGTTAACCACATGGATATTTATTCCTTTTCAAATAAGTCGCACATTTCTTGGCACAGTTCAAGGCAGTCGTTTTGTAATGGTACCAATTATAGGTGAATAAAGTATTTGGCAACCACACATTTTAAGAAACTCCGCTCTGCGTCAACAATGGCTGTTTTGCGATTTGTTTTTCTAATAGCTTTCCCTGCGAAATCATAGAAATCCTGCATTGGAATTTCATTCACATCTTTTACCCATTTTTCAATATTTTCTTCGTTTGTGTCCTTGTTCGGGTAGAAAAGCAGCGTTATATCGCAATGTAAGATTTTGGAGAGACGGCGATGAATCCAGAAATCAAATACAATGTCATCATAAACCTCTTGTAATTTTTCCAAATGCTCTGACAATTAGTTTTTGCTATAAAATCGTTTACCGAAGTTATTTATATAGAGAGCCTTCCAATATGAATATAAATATTTACTAAACTCCTTTGTAAGGCGCGAGTCGAAAACTTAGACTGCGTTTGGTTTATTCTTTAAAGTTCCCTCTCTGCCGAGTGGCCTGTCATTTAACCAATGGCAATGGAAAATATAATTATATAGAATATAGAATTATATAGAATATAGAATTATATAGAATATAGAATTATATAGAATATAGAATTATATAGAATATAATGGTTGAATGTAATAGTAAAAATTATCATACCTATGTCCTTCCTGAAGAACAGCTGTTCCAGCTGGGCGCTGGGCAGTCGATTCCCGTATATATATTCCCGTAGGTCTCGAACGCGATACACATAGTTGGTATCAGTAGGAAGACTATAAAGTACAATATTTCATTGCGATTGTCTTCAAATGTGGAGATTATTTTGCATACCTACTAAGGAAGGTGAACAAATAAGTCCCTTTTGTTATACCCTTTTTACATTAGGGCGCATCATTAGATTTTCCTGTTAAATGATGCCATTAAAAACCTGTGGATAGAAGAAGACAATCATGCGGTTGCATGATAAAAGTGACACTTGAAAATTAAAAGTCAGCAGCACGCAATTTTTGTTCGGTAGAGCCAACAATAGCTGACAAAATGATGCGGAAATGCGGCTTAAGTGTAAATGTCTCGCATAATTTTTCCGCACCTTCGACAATGATGCGGTAGTGTAAAAATGATAGTGTAAATGCTATGCTATATGCACTCAGACCATTAACATTTTTTGTTGACAAAGTATCCTATATATTGCTCGGTACCAGTGTGACCAGGTGTGCATACCCTGCGGTATCAAAGCAAGCAGGAATGTATTATTTGTTGGCGCTTTGTTACCGGAAAGCGAGAATATACAGATAAAGCATCGCAATATTGGCTAAATCCGTTTTTGCAGAACAGAAATGCAATCAAATATTTTTTTATTCCCTATTTATCCCCTAAATTTCATAAAAATGCCCTCTTCTCGACAACCTTAATTAGTATCAGCTTGTTTGGTTTTTATTTTTTGCATTGTTGTTATCCTACTTACACATATTCACGCACACAGCCTCAGTTTATTTTTAAACGTGAAAAACGGCGCAATTGAGAGTTTTAATTGTTTATAAAGCTTGTTAAGGAGGAGTCCGATGAATGTTAAGCTATTATGGATCCACCGAAACAAAAAAACGGATGCCGACTTTAATTTTCAAGTGGAACTTTTAAAGTTTAAATCAGTGCGCCCAAAATATCTTTGTGGACCCCTGTAATTATTTGTATAACCATTTTGTTTGCAATCAGACTTATTTTAACTTAAATGTTCACGAACGGTAAATTTTAAATTTAATTTATTCTTTGATGCGACATAAACAGCTGTTTGCCATCGATACCCCGAAAAATTGAAGTATTTTTTAAATATACTAGACAGAATACGGTAACGCATGACAATGATGCGCCACATAATTTAAGATTCAGCCGCATAATTGTCTTCTTAAATCGAAAGAGCTCCTATGGGCATCAATGTCGAATGTTCCATTTAACGAAAAATCCAATAATGCGGACCAGTGAAAATGAATATAATCTGAAGTTACAAAGTGTTTGGGACTGAATTATAGTTTTATTTGTCAGCTATTCAGAACTGCAAAGTCCAATAAGATACTTAAGTTATGTGAACAACAGAAGCATTATTCTTTAAAAATATATTAACCATTTTAATTTAATAAATTAAATTATGCTTAATTTATTTGGAACTCCGTAGAATTATTTTGCTAACATAAGGAACCACCGGTAGTTTTTCTGCTATTATTATACCAAAACTAAGTCGCAAAATTTCGACAGCATAAAATATTCCGTTTTAATTTGGTATTTAATGTTATCCCAAATTGTTTTGTGGAATACCATTAAGAAAAGAAGAAGAAAATCGATTTTGTGATTTAGTTCCGACTCATTGAACCAGCTGCTGGAACAAACGCATATGAACTGGTCTGGTTCTTTTTTGCTTTAGAAAGACGCAACGCCAAGAATAATTTTATTAAGCTAACAATGAAGCGGAAAACTAGCGAAATTTGGTGCTTTTTCCGAGCAGTCGACGACACATTCGCCCTTTGCAACATCTGCAAAGCCAAGCTCTCTTATAAAACAACAACCACAAATTTAAGCAAACATATGAATAGAATGCATCCAACATCATCCCTGTCTCAAAGCCACAAAAATAAATATCAACCACAGTCAAGCGTTATTGATCGGAATAAGGGGAAGCCACGAAATCCTGCTCAGGAATTGGTGTTACTAGACTTTGTAAAGAAGCATCCTCGATTGCTTCACGTCTCTTGGGAAACACGCACCAGTGCCGCAGATTCTTTATGGGAACAGCTGGCATTAGAGTTGAACCGAAATGGCCCACCACGAAAAGATGTGGCTACATGGAAGAAGGTGAGCGTTCAATTGTTTGAATGACAAGTTATGAATAGCTTTTTTTTAAATATTCTAGGCGTTGAAAGACTGGAAAAGGTTCATACTTAAGAAAGTGGAGAAAAATGAAATGCTAAATATGCCATTTGAGACGAGTCTTAGTTCTTCTGAAGAGACCATAGCTACCCTATGTCGTATACACGATGATGCTAGTCAATTAATTCTGAAAGTACCCGATGATGATGACATGCATGATAATTCAAATGCCGATTATGATGATGTGGAAGATGTGGTGCCAGAAGATGATCCC
Organism: Drosophila affinis; assembly: GCA_037356375.1. Lineage (NCBI taxonomy): Eukaryota > Metazoa > Arthropoda > Insecta > Diptera > Drosophilidae > Drosophila > Drosophila affinis. The sequence continues at coordinate 25,436,617 of JAZHFB010000003.1, forward strand.
AGCGCTTTGCAAAGTACTTCCGAATACATTTATGAGCCAGAGGATTGCAAGATCGACCCGCTTTACCTGCAAGCAGGAAAAACTGCAACAGCGACAGGAAGAACAGCCGAAGATGATAACTTACTGGAGGCCACCAACAGTGTTCACTTGGCGCTAAATGAGTTTTGCCTTATGTTAAAGCAAAAATTGTTAGAAGATGAACGTCATCATTTAGCCATGGAAAAGTTGACGGCGGAAAAAATTGAGTTGAAGAAAAAGCTTCTAGAAATTGAGCAGAAGAAACTTTCACTAAAATGACTGGACTTGTAATGAATTGGTAGTATACTGAAGAAATGGATTAAGTGATTTTGAATTAAGAGCCCATTTAAATAAAATTTGACTTTGTTTCTCATCCGCGTTTACATAGTACATATGTATTCAGGATCATATGGTTATCATGGTTGATCAATACATAAAATTAATGATGCCAAATGGTATTGGGATGTTCACTTACATTCATACATACATATGTATATAAATATATCATTTTGAGACTTGGAGTAAAAAAATCAATTCTGAGACCTTATCTTTATTGAAGAGACGCCTGATTGATTTTTAGTTGTTCATATAATTCCTTAAATTCCTGTGGGTAAAATTCGTCGCTCATAACACCGTCATAGTCATATTTAATATCCTATTGGAGTACAGAATTAAAACCAAATAAAAAAATGCAGCGATTTTCCCTTACGTCCTGTAGTTCCGCCTCGTCCTCAGAGTGGTTATTATAGTCCGTATTACCATCCAAGTCACCACAAGCGATAAATGGTACCAAATGGCGATTCACTTTGGAGCCTGTTTTTTGTGCAAGCACGCGTATATCATCACGGGCCGTGTTAATGACTTGTGGAATATAGCCAGGGGGCAAACAGAAATCGGAGCACACCACAAACGCTTCAATGCTCGATGAACGCGAACTTGGAGGCTTGTAGATATCAAACTTATTAAAAAATATTTTCATCTGTGTGCTAAGTAAACTGGTGGCATTGCCTTTAAATATTTTAGCCACGAATTTTCCTCCATTTTCGAGTACTACAGTGGCGATACTTAGTGCAGATACCAGAAGCTGGTTTTGCATATACTCGTCCATTTCGTGCACTCCTGTTACGTCCGGAGCACCGTCACAAACGACGAGCTGGGCTTTTTCTTCGCCGTCAGCACCGAAATGACTTATTATGGCTTCGGCAGTGCTCTCTTTTGTAATGTCCCCTTGCAATTGGACAACTCCTCGTATCGGTGCCATGGCCTGTAAATCCACTGCAATGATTTTGGTTGCTTGACACGTATCGTACAGCTTGCGAGACAGAACCTGGGACCAACTTCCAGGAGCTGCACACAAGTCGACAGCACGACGCACACCTGCATATACATAAGGCTGTCACTGAATTCACTCTTATGAATTTAATTTAGCTTAAAAATTAATGAAATACCATTTAGTATTCCATAGGCTTCATGAATGTGCAATAGTTTAAAAGCGCTTCGTGCACGCCAGCCTTCTTCCTTTGCTTGACGGTAATAAATATCCCGCTTGTCTTTTGATGTTTTACCCATGCTAATTTATCAGTTTATCATTGTGTCAGTGTGGCGGTGGAGACAGAAACGATTCTATTAGCAACTTCTTGAATTATAGGGATGATTTTGACCCAAACGATTAAGTTTCATTTTGGAACAAGCATATGGGCTATTCCTGTAAGTATTGTTGGTTTCGATGAAATAAGCGTTGGTGATACAAAAGAAAATTAAGAAAATGCTCTAAAATACACACGTGCCTGCTTTCTCTCTTACAAATTTTTACTCATTTTATTCGTTCTGTTTCGTTATCAGTAACATCCATAAATTCAATAGCTTCATCATACATATTTTCAGTTATGTGTTCTCTCACATATCTGATTTTCTGCGTTATTTGAACCTTTATCGCTATGACGGCCTGTATCTGGACATAAATGAATGCGAAACTTTTACCCAAAATTTAAATAGCAGTAAATGGTGTAAAAACGGCTCAGATGACGGCAGATTTGCGGAAGCACGAATATTAAAGAAATTGCAGAGAATCGTAGGCACTGCTCGGGCTTCAAGGCGAGATTCCTTTAAAGCTGTGCCAAGGAAACAGTGCCGTGACTTCTTCGAGCCCGAAAACCATTAATCTGCCTGGAGAAATGTGTCGCACTGACGGAAGACAATCTTTGAAAGCGTGTCTTACGCTCGCGCTTTCCTGTAACCTATTTGATTATCACCTTTACACCGCAAGGATCCAAAGTACAGTCGGCATTTGTAAGTATAGATTGCATATGCGAGTGTGTCTGGCAATCGCTATTGATTACTTATTTCCTTAAGCCTAGTACTCAGATCCGAAAAAGTGCTAGCAAACAGAATCAATGTTGATATTCGTATGAAACCGATCAAGACATATTTAATGCAAAATGTTTTCGCTAAGGTCATTTCGAAAAAATACTCAGATCCACAAACAAACATTCTAATATATTCTGGAAAAGAATTTCATGGTATTTGTGGTATTTTCAGAGTCCCTAGATTTTTAAATCAAATAGATTTAAAACTGAGGTTGTGTGCGTGAATGTTTTTGAGTACGATAACAACACACAGCAAAAAACAAAAACCAAATAAGCTATAAGGAGAATTTCGCGACTATGAAATAAATTAATTAAGGCTTTCGAGAAGAGGGAATTACTATTAAATTTAGGGGATAAAAAAGGAATACAAATATTTATTTTTACAAAATACTGAAATTATTCGGGGATTCAACGCGGTATCGGGGTATTTTTGTCGAATAACACAATAAATTAAGTTTACCGTTGAGCAACAAAATGATAACACAAAGACTTACAACTCTTTTGGGACGCGCTGATACCAACTTTAATAGCCTTTTTACATTACCGCATCATTGTCGAAGGTGCGGAAAAATTATGAGAGGCGTTTATACTTAGGCCGAATAATTTCAGTATTTTGTAAAAATACTTGTCAGAATACGGTAACACTTTTGAATGATGTGCCGAATGTTGTGTAATGCGACCCGCATGATTCAACAATATAGTTGATTTCAAATTTTTTGCTGCAAATCCCATGTCTTTGAATCCTTTTACTGTTTCCGTGAGGGTAAGAAAGTGTGCTAGCAGATACTTGTCAGCGAGTTGAGCAAACTACCTCGCGACAAAACTCCAGTAATATGCGGCAGACAATGGCCCTTGGCACACCAAATAGACTTCCTACCGTACGATATTCCGTAGACAATCCTAGGCAATAAAGCTATGCTATGCCTATTCTCTTCTCCAAAGGGATTGTCAGTCCAAAACGAGTGTCTTTCTTTTTGAGATTGGGCAACAGTTCAACAAGAATGTTGAATGTACTCCTTTCCATGCGGAAATTTTCCTTATAAAGGCAACTGAGTTGTCCACAACATTTTCCTCTCAAATTGAACCATATCGTGGCTATTGCAATTTAGAAAACATTATTGAATTTAAAAGAGAGAAAATTATCTGCTCTTTACCTACAAGAGTCCAAACACAAGGAGGTTGTTGCAGTTTCAAGACGAATTGTAACTTTTCTGAGGATAACTCATGCACTTCAAAAGATTATCCTCACTTTGCGCCACCGCAGTTAATAGAATCAACTCTATTTCTGACACATTTCGTTGATTTTCGCACATTATTTACTTTGATTACAAAATTTGTCTTCCTCTTCCAAGACGCAAAGACACTGTAGTGTAAACGGTAGTTCTGCTTCACTGCGTCTTTTCCGATATCGATAGATAACGCATCAAGTGTAAAAAGCTTATAAGCCAATAGTTTTCAAACATTTTAAAATAAATTAACTTATTTGAAAATTGTTAAAATTTCACAATTGAGAACAAAACTTCTATGCTTGAAAACGCATAACTTTTTATGCTCATCAGCTGGTTTTTGACGGATGGTGCCTGTGGAAAGCAAGATTTCACATCTGTCAAATAATACCACCGTTCCCCGTTGATGTGATGTTTAGTTAATAATACTTTGTATTATATACATTATAAATAATCTATATTAAATTGTTGATTTTATATCATTTGGCTGCTTTCCTCGTTGTCAAATACATAAATCAGCTATTATCATGACGCCATGATCTGCGTCTGCCAGTGTAAGCGCTTATTTTTGGTATAGCAACTGACGCGTTAGCAAACGCGATGCGGTGTCAAAAGGCCATAAGGTATCGGTCTTTTTCTCTGTTCGATTATTCTTTTTGTTCATGACAGGTGCGTTTACCGCGTGAATTTTAAAGTTGTAGGACAGCAGATTTCAACTACAAAAGAGAACCATATTTACTTAAGCAATGCATAAATTTAATTTATACCAATTAACAGAGTCTTGTTTTGAAGACTCGGAGTATGTTACAATGTCAAAAGTGATGTGTCCTCGGAACCTGATGTAAGAAAATTACTATTAGAGTTATTTATGTACATATATTTACTAAGCTTTAAGTTATTATAAATGGAAACGACAATTAGACGGCAAGTCTGTCGAGTGGCTGGAAATCCCTATACGAACATGTATTGAATTTGGCGTCTTCAAGAAGCACTGCTGTGGTTTAATGTGTGAACCTTCTATTACATCTAATTTCGTACAAATTACATTCTTATCTTATGAAAATACATAAATTCATATATGCATTTCCAATATGTACAATCGTACACATTGCAATTGGTATAAAGGTCAAGATAATATAAAAATACTTTTAGTGGAGATGTCATTCCGAAATAGTTTCCAAAATTTTATTTTAATATACGTAATAAAAAAAACTTAAATCAGTCTTTCCTAAGCCCCTCCTGAAATCCCACCTCCTGAAATCAACAATGAGCGTCTAAAACAGCTTAGTTTTCAATCCCTATAAGCATCCTGCCCTTAGTTTTTAGTCAAATTAGTAGGTCTCCTCTTCTGAACCACACAATGATTTCTTGTATGCTCCAAAAAAAAAAGTACCGCTATGTCCAAAAATTTATTTTATCAAAATATTCAATAATTAAATAAATCTCACTGATGGTGACATTTTTAAATTTATTTGTTTGGTTTTTAATTTTTTAATAATATTTGTATCCCCGCACTGCTATTTCAGTGAACAGCAGATTTCATGGGTAATTGTCTAAAGTAATGAAAAACAAGACATTGGAATGCAAATGTAACAAAATTTCTTCAGGATTATAATGCTTACATTCCAGGCTTTCTAAAAAAGTATCATTTGCTCAATTTGGAAGACTAGAAATATCTCTAAAACGAGTTTGAAGGAGGTGACGTACAGCACTGCTATTTCCATGAACACAGCTGTATGTATGTACAGTTGCGTCCAAAATAATAGTAGTGCTGATATGGGCTTTACATATTGTTAATTTTCTCCGAAACAACTGTAGCAATCGAATTAATGTTTTTACCTCAGCAACTAGCACAGTATTGCTGTACTTAAAAATACAGTTCAAATTTCTTAACTCCTTTTGTTAGTCATATTTTTAGCTTTTTCGCATAACATCGGCATTTCAAAGCGTTCAAAATAATAGTAGTGCTACAGAAAATTTTGAATATTATTAAATCTGCTGCATTTTTTGTAAAGATTTTTCTTTTAAATAATATTTGAATGGTTTATTTCATAGTTTTAAGCTTTTTTAGTTTCCTTTTTGGTCATTTGTTATCGGTATCTTGGGGCGTGGCAAGCCCTATAGTGCCCAAAAGCTCAAACTAATTAGAGGGCTCATTTCAGAAGGAGAGTAGGATCTCGAGGTGAAATATATCATTGGTTGTTCAGTTAATACTATCAGAAATAACATTAAATAAGAAACCCAAAGTAAAACCGGCGATCGGTGAAGTTATTCGCCAAAACATCAGTCGATCGACTACTACGACAGCGGAGGTACGACGCTTTCGCTCCTATTGCAGCCTTACGAACATTTTTTAATTTGGAAACTCTTTTTGAGATCATTAGATGAAGCCTTAAAGACCATAATTTAAAAGTAAAAAACTCAAGAAAAAAATTTTTCTGGCAAAAAAAACATGGTTACAAATTTGAAGTTTTCTAGATATTTCCATAAATTGACCATTAGAGTGTGAAGGAAAAGTTTTTTGTCGGAGGAGTCCAAAAATAATTTTGTATTGTGGCCGTAGATCTCGTTACTATCTAAGACGACCACGGCAATATCAATTTTCCCCAAAATAATCTTTCAAAACTGTAAAATACGGTTGGTCTTCAATGATGGTTGGGGCGAGTTTTTCAGACTACAATATTTTGACAGTATATGTGTTATAAATACAATCGCTCGTCATTTAAAGGTTGGAACATTGGCCGATATGATGCTACCTTATGTCTCATAAGACATGCATCTGTTTTGGGGGGTCCCGGAGGACAACAATCTGAAGGACACCCACAAATTTCTCAAAGAGTAGTTCGCTGCCAACAAGGTAGAGTCAATTAAATGGGCGAATCGGTCAACCGATCTTAATCAAATTGATTATTTATTGTATAATGTGAATAGAGCAGCCTAATATGTAAAAAAATTAACTTTAGGACGCTTAACAAAGGTCCTGGATTTCGAGTTTCATAGAGAAATGCCACAATTTGGGTAGGTACATGCCAAATCGCTGTACAACCGTTATAGAAATCCCAGGTCAGTCAGCTAAATATGAAAATTTAGTACACATATGGATGCCTTTTATCGGATATAAAGGACACTCTCAAAAAATTTTGTTCGACTGTAATCTCTTTTGGTAAAACGCACTACTATTATTTTGAACGGGTAATTTTCCAAGTATTTTCAAACTTTGATAATGGAATATATTAAAAAATAATAAAAAGTCAAAATTTCGGGAAAAAATACCGAAAAAAATTAGGAAATTTCAATTTGGAAGCTTAATATCTTCCAGACGTTAAATTGCAGCTACAAAGTGTCTGAGTCATATAGCTGCATTTGTCAGCTTTTTTTAACTGCAAAGTTCAATACAAACAGTTGTAGGAAACTTTAGTTATGCGAAAAATAGAAGCACTACCTATGACAAAAAATAACAATTTTTTTAAAAATTAAAAAAAAAAACTATACCTGGAAAAAAAACCATAATTCTTTAACACATTTTAAATCTTTAAATCTATCAGAAAAAGTCATTTTGGGCGAAAGCGGAAAAAAGTTTAATTATGTCCAGTAGTGTAATTAATTAAAACATTAAATAAAAACAAAAAAGACATGCTGCGAACTTGTCAATTATTACTTGTCCCTTCTTAACAATATTAAATACTTCCATTGTTAAAGCAATCTTTTTTTTAAGCATTTTTATGTTTTATTTGCGATCTTTAATTACATGTTACGCACTCGGCAAAATCAAATTATTTTTATACTCTCCTTTTTTCACGAAACCAAAGGAAGGTCAATTGGACAAAAATTCGATTTCGGCATAAACTAAACGGGTTAAAATAAACCAATAAAGATAATTATTACCATTATAATTTTAAAAATTAAATTATAATTTATTGTGTAAGTTCTTAATACCTGTACTAAAATAAATTAATCCCTGTAGAATTTTTCGTTCCATGTCGCATTATAGTAGAATAAGCCCAAGTCGACTTCTATATAGAGTCGACTATAGACTATATGTTTATTGCTACCCTTATGAAACTAAAACTAGTCGAGTCTCATCTTATGTATAAACATAGAGCTAACAAAAAGCAATTGAATCGCAAAAAAACTTGGGAATAGGTTGGCAAATGCCCATATGTACAAATAGTATTTATTTTAAATCAAGTGAAAATCAATAAATCAAATCATGTAAACTAAAAAAAAATAATTCATTAGTGGCTGACGATTGCATTTTTGTATTTACAACAAAAAGAGATACCACTTGGTTTAAAGCTTTATAGGGGAAAACGGTTGCAGAGTCAATCGTGTTACAAAACACATTCAAGTTTTAAAGGCGTCTTCTTTATCGTCCTTAGAAGTCTGACGAATAATTTCGTCAACCGAACTTTCATCATTTTCCGCTAAGCTTATAACACTACTCAACAAAATTCCACTTTTTATTTCCGCTGTCGCCCAAAATGACTTTTTCTGATAGATTTTGAAATTTAAATTTTTTTAAAGAATTATGTTTTTTTTTTTGAAGAATTTGAAAAATTTGGTATTTTGGTAAATGTTAAGTACGTGGACAACCTCTCCAAAATGCACGACATTTTTTTCCTGGATAGACACCGATTTATCATGAATTTAGGTAAAAAAAAATGTTGTGGTCGCTTCTAGTTTTTTTTTTTAATGTTTAAAGTTTAACTTTTTTGAAGCCAAGAATGTCTTGCTCGGGTCTTTTTCCGTGTTGTTGTTGATTTTTGGTGTGGTTTTTGCTGGTTTTGTTGTTATTAATGATAATTGTTATTGTGTTAGTTGTCTTTTGTTGTCATAATCACTTATTTTACGGAAAACAATGAATAACAATGCAATTGAAATTTTTGTTCGGTTTGTTTTTATTGGAGTTACGAATCTAGCAGTAAAATAGCTAAATTGAGAACTAATGCTATTCGAGTCATTGAAAAAATGGCAAGACTTAGTTATAGAGAAGCAACTAAAGAATCTCGCGATTTTTAAAAAGAAAAATTTTTGCCTGCAGCTCTACTGCTTCTCTATTATTATATGATACATCTTATCATATAATTATGTCTCCCACAGTATTCTGAAGTCGAGGAGTAACTAAAATAACACACCATTTACCGTTACACAATCACGCCATAGTGTCAAGACGACTCGCGTTCATTGTGGCCAGTTTATCTACTTTATAGCTAGTTTATAGCTACTTTATAGCTATTTTAGACATGTTTAAAATAAAATAAAGTTTTAATTGCCAAATAGCTATTTTATAGCTAACTTCGCAACGCAAATAAACAGAAAGAAGCAACAAGCCATTTTTGGCTCAAAAAAGGGTTAAACTTTAAAATTAAAAAAAAAAACTAGAAGCGACAACCACGAAAATTTTTGACCTAAATTCGTGATAGATCGGTGTCTATTCAGGAAAAAAAAATTTCGCTAATTTTGGAGAGTCTGTCCACGTACTTAACATTTACCCAGTTCTGAAATGCTGGCGCATGCAGCTATAAATCGCATCCAAACATTTCGCAGTTTCAGCTTACCGTCTGGAAGATATTAGCCTTTCTAATTTAAATTTGACAACTTGTTTGCTATATTTGCCCGAAATTTTGACTTTAAGAACTCAGGAATTTTTCTTGGGCTGACTTTTTAGTTTTAGGCAGGCACACTGTATAGTCGTCGTTTATGGTATCGTTTATTGTAAGAATCTATGGATAAACGGCTAAGTTTTGCAGCCGTTTGACCAAACCATCGAATGCCGAATTTTGCCGTTATACTTTGGTCCACGGCGGGAATGAATTCTAATTTTATCGACTAGTACATACTATCAGTCGAATAACTAAGCTACTATTTACATATGTCGCACCAGAATGTAGAAGAATATAATGGAATATATTAAAAAATAATAAAAAGTCAAAATTTCGGGAAAAAATACCGAAAAAAAATTAGGAAATTTTAATTTGGAAGCTTAATCTCTTCCAGGCGTTAAATTGCAGCTACAAAGTGTCTGAGTCTTATAGCTGCATTTGTCAGCTTTTTTTAACTGCAAAGTTCAATACAAACAGTTGTAGGAAACTTTAGTTATGCGAAAAATAGAAGCACTACCTATGACAAAAAATACCTAATTTTTAAATAATTCTTAAAATAAAAACGATTCCATGAAAAAAAAAACATTCTTTAAAATTTTTTAAACATCCAAATCTATCAGAAAGTCATTTTGGGCGACAGCGGAAAAGTCGTGTCGACTAGTGTAATTTAAGGTTTCGGAAACACTCTGTCTGTTAACGGGTTTTAAGAAACACTTGCAATCAATAATACATATAAAACATATATACATATACATACATAATAATAATATCAATTATACAACTGTTTATATGTTTTTCGGGGTCGGGTCGGAAATAATCTTCTGCCGTTTAACGGGTATAAAAACACATTTATAATATATCTTTCAGAGAATCGGAACTCTTTATAAAAGTTTTGAAAGCTGAGTCAAATGAGTACTTTTCGAATTTATCCGAGACGTCTTCAAGTTTGTTAAGCAGTGCCAGCTACTGCATAAAATCAAGTAACACTGATATATCCAAAAAGGTAATCACGGGATTGAGTCAGATTGAAAATATTTTAACAACTTGCACTTATTTTGCTATAGGGTTTTCAGCGCCTGAAAAAAGTCATATACCGCGTGCCTTGCCGCACCACTGCTTTTGTAGATGCTATTTTGGAGCGTAGCTTGTTTTATATTCGAAACCAGCAATATTCTGTAAGTATCTTGGTATCTCACCTGGTAATTACACTACTCGACAAAATTCGACTTTTTTTTTCCGCTGTGGCCAAAAATGACTTTTTCTGATAAAATTTTACATTTTAATTTGGTCAAACGGTTATAACTTAGCCGTTTATCGTCTTAAGCGTGCAGAGGGTACTTTGCTTTTTAACAGTTGAAAGAAAAATTGAAGTATTTTTGATCACATAAAGCAGGCAGTGTACATATGTTTGTACATAATTTAGAACTTACCTAAAAATTCGCCCACAAATAATACTGTGCGACAATCATTTTGTACATAGCACGAGACAGAATTCCTTTGACAAATCTCAATTTGTGCCGTTTGCGAAGTGCTATACCAAACGATACCTGACCAGCATCAATAGCCGACTCGATGTAACCATGTCTGTCTGTACGTCCGTGCGTCCGTCCGTCCCGATGAGTGCTTAGATAAACTCTAAAAGCTATAAGATCAACCATATGAGCATATCCAGCAGGTTGCTGAGCTCATAATCATTTTTTTTTCTCTCTCATATACATTTTTCGTTCTGCAGTATGCGCCCCCTGTCCGTCCGGCCGTCTGTCCGTCTTCATTAGCGGCTAGATCTAGAGCTAGAGCAACCAAATTTTGTATCCAGGTACAAAGTAGAACCGCGGCCTTTGCAGGGGCAGCCAACGATCCCTCAAGTTTTTTTTCTAATTTAGTTTTCTTTTTTTATGTATTTTTTAAAAAATGTACTTTGAACTCGCATTACTTGAGTATATTATATCTGGCAGTTCTGAAAAGCTGAAAAACCTGAAAATCTACGTCGGGTTGTTGTCAGTCACTACGCAACGCCTGCCATGCGCTTACTCATTCCCTGTCTGTTTCTCGCATACACTTTTTGAATAAACACGAACCGTATATATGTATGTATGTAAAGACGAATATATAGATGTCAAATGTAGGGAAGACAGATGTAAATAAAATATGTAAGCCAAAATGGAAACATAAAATTTAATATATACAAATTTGCAAAAATGTAATAATTCCTTTTTGCCAATTTAAATCATTATATCACATATATTCTGACTGAGTACCGGGTATAAAATAGGGCCTTTGCCCCGGCTCACAACGTTCTACTTCGTTTTTTTTTTATCTTTTCTTAGTTGGATAATTATTTTTTATCTTTTCTTAGTTGGCTTGCAAAGACCTGTTATATTATGAGTCCGTGGATTCTGAACTGAAGACTACTGAGGGAACTGTTCTTTCTCAATCGTTGTTGTGCCTGGCGTTGTTCATGACACGGGATAACCAAGCGGCAAAGCATAAATTAACGAAGTTAAAGGATATGATTGGTATAATCAAAATCTATATAATTTAGATGTATGAAACTTGTAGACACTGTTTTTGTGTTTGTAGGCAGTTCAATAAAAACAATTAAAATTTTGAGATTCGAGTCGAGCAGCGAGCGCACACTGCGTCCACGCACGTCGTATATATTTTTATTGGATTCTCGCTCACGAAACCTGTTCGCGAACACCATCCTTTTTATACCCGGTATTCGAAGAGTACAGGAGTATATTGGAATTGTGGTGAAAGTGGATGCGTGTAACACCAAGAAAGAAGCGTTTCGGATCCTATAAAGTATATATATTTTTGATATATATACATATATGATATATAGCCGAGTCGATATTGCCTTCGCTGGCTGTCCGTCCGTCCGCCTTTGTGAACGACCAGATTTTAGAGACTTTAAAAGCTAGAGCAGCCGAACTTTGTACCCTCCTCCTGTGATATCGCACTGCTGCAAGAGTATTTTAAAATTTGGTAAATGTTAAGTACGTGGACAACCTCTCCAAAATTCACGATAGATTTTCCTGGATAGGTAAAAAATTTTTTTTTTTTTTTTTAATTTTTAAAGTTTAACTTTTGTCAAGCCAAAAATGGCTTGCGCGGGTCACTTGCTGTGTTGTTGTTGATTTGTGGTGTTGTTTTTGTTGTTGTTCTTATTATTATTGTTTAAGTTTTTATTTTTTTTGTCATAATCACTAATTTTAAGGAAAACTAATAATGAATAACAATTAAATGGAAATCGACACGAAATTTGTTTACCTGATTTCATGATAAATCGGTGTCTTTCCAGGAAACAAAATTTGTGAATTTTGGAGAGGTCGACGGACTTAACATTTACCCAAAATTTCGCCCCAAAACCTTTCACCCCACAAATTATGAAAATCTGTGGCAACCACAATATATAAATGAGTGGGAACGTTGTGAGCCGCGGCAAAGGCCTACTTCATACTCGGTACTCAGTCAGTATATACATATGTACATAAATATATGAGCTTACAATTTATGCAATTTATCATATGTTCGCAAAAAGGACGAATTAAATTTTGGGAAAAAAATAATATTTCAAAAAATGAAGTCAAACCACTTTTGGAATTTGTATACATGTTTCCATTTATGCTTGCATATGCTTTTTACATCTGCTTCTACATTTCTACTTGTATATGTATATATATATATATATATGCGTTTTTGGTTTTCTTTTATCTTAAAAATTGTGGATTCCACAGATTTTCGGCTTTTGTGGGAGCGTAAGGGGGCGTGGCAACATTTTGAAATAAACGTGCTGAATTGATATCACAGGAGTTTGGATAGAAAGTTTGGTTGCTCTAGCTCTTATAATCTCTGAAAACTAGGCTGCAAAAAAGACGTTGGCAAATTCTGTTGATGCGATTTGATCCAGATTCAACACTCTGATAGAAATTGTCATCATCTATGATTCTGCGTTTTTAGTTTTGTCTTATCTTAAAAATTGTGTTTGCCACAGACTTTCGTTTTTTGTGCGGGCGGAAGGGGCGTAATTTTGAAATACACTTGGAGTAGTGTGATAACACAGGAGACTAGATACAAAACTTGGTTGCTCTAGCTTTAATAGTCTCTGAGATATAGGCGCTAATGAAGACGGACAGATGGACGGACAGACAGCCACACAGACAGCCACACAGACAGCCACACAGACAGCCAGACAGCCAGACAGACAGCCACACAGACAGCCACACAGACAGCCACACAGACAGCCAGACAGACAGCCAGACAGACAGCCAGACAGACAAACAGACAGACAGACAGACAGACAGACAGACAGACAGACAGACAGACAGACAGACAGACAGACAGACAGACAGACAGACAGACAGACAGACAGACAGACAGACAGACAGACAGACAGACAGACAGACAGACAGACAGACAGACAGACAGACAGACAGACAGACAGACAGACAGACAGACAGACAGACAGACAGACAGACAGACAGACAGACAGACAGACAGACAGACAGACAGACAGACAGACAGACAGACAGACAGACAGACAGACAGACAGACAGACAGACAGACAGACAGACAGACAGACAGACAGACAGACAGACAGACAGACAGACAGACAGACAGACAGACAGACAGACAGACAGACAGACAGACAGACAGACAGACAGACAGACAGACAGACAGACAGACAGACAGACAGACAGACAGACAGACAGACAGACAGACAGACAGACAGACAGACAGACAGACAGACAGACAGACAGACAGACAGACAGACAGACAGACAGACAGACAGACAGACAGACAGACAGACAGACAGACAGACAGACAGACAGACAGACAGACAGACAGACAGACAGACAGACAGACAGACAGACAGACAGACAGACAGACAGACAGACAGAACAGACAGACAGACAGACAGACAGACAGACAGACAGACAGACAGACAGACAGACAGACAGACAGACAGACAGACAGACAGACAGACAGACAGACAGACAGACAGACAGACAGACAAAAAAACAGAAAGACAGACAGACAGACAGACAGACAGACAGACAGACAGACCAGACAGACAGACAGACAGACAGACAGACGGACAGACAGACAGACAGACAGACAGACAGACAGACAGACAGACAGACAGACAGACAGACAGACAGACAGACAGACATCACGGCTATTGGTGCTGATCAAGAATATATATACTTTATGGGGTCGGAAACGCTTCCTTTTGGGCTTAACACACATCCGTTATTACCACAAATCTAATATACCCCTATACTCTTAGAGTACCGGGTATGATTACATAAATCGCAATCTCACATTTGTCTGTATGTACGTATGTACTGTATGTGAATACCGGGTATAAGGTACCGGCGCAACAATTTATTGAGCCGCGGCTAACACAAATTTGAAACCTAAATTTTAAATTTTTCCCCAGTAGCATGATTTCATATGTATACCATGACGTTTTTAATTATGTTTTTTATTTAGATCGCTTGCCTTCTACAGATAAAACTAGTGGTAAGTGGAATATCAAAGATGGTCCATTAGATTGCCGATTAAAAGATTATATTTTATAAATTTGTAGTGTTTTGTATTTATACTCTAGTAGAAAGCAGTACCAACGGTACCAGAATGGTAAAAAAAAAGTAAAAAGCTGAGAATTAAGCCAATTCATTGTAAACTTTGTTTTTTAATGTGAACTAGTCCATTATATAGTTTAAATTTGGCAAATGCTTTGTGCAGATCCTTCCACATTTGGTACCTTGTAAAAAAAAAAATAAATCTGGCATGGGGACATTTTGTAGGGGAATATTATAATTGTACATTTATCATGACCTGACGCTAGTACGCCACTTAGAAAGTTGCGGTTTAACGTTGTCGCAAAAAAAATTGTATCGGAAATAACATTTTTCTTTTTGAAACTAAAACAACAAATTGAACAATATTTTTATTTTTTTTTTTCCTACATTGTGAAGTTCAGTTTTATAAAAAGTTATCCGATATATATCTTCTGAACATCTCATGATGCTGTGTTTGTGTTTGAACTCTTCCCAAACGACATCGGTCCGTTTATGGAAATTTTGATGAAATTACGCGTGTCAAAAAATGTAAAACTGGCTTCAGAATAGGGATTAAATAGTGGGTTAAATTCGAAGATTTAAAAATTAACGAAAGAGCGGCTTGAGCGGCAGTAGTACGAGTTCTTAGATAAGCTCACGCGTGGCGAAACAATCGAGCTTATTTATGTTGGCTAAAGACATACTGACAAAAAATAACATACACCTAATACCTGTTCGAAATTAATACTGATAAGTTAAAAGGCAAAACCTTTGAATGTATGTGTATATGGAAAAGAAGAGTGTATTCCACTTCAGCTACCGAAATGCATAATGTGTTCTATTTGGTTTTCTTAATATTTGAATTTGTTTGGTATAGAAATTGCATCCTTTTGGTCACTTTTACAAAAATATGAGAAAGAAATAATGCAAGAAACGCGGAATGTCCAATTTACCAGGAAACCAGTTATCAAATCATATGTACCTTACAATGGATATAAGTAAGTGAAAGCATAGGTTAAAGACATTTAATAAAAAGATTTATTAATTCCGTATTTGTATAGCAAAACGATGAACGGTGTATTCGCAAGGGACAATATACGCAAAGGACAAATTATTCTGGTGGAAACGCCTGTCTACTATCAGTTCAGTGCTCCTTTCCTGAACTGTGAAAAGTGTGGTGTACACCAAGAACTGCAACTATACACGTGTAGCAGATGTCGCTACAAAACTTATTGCACACAGAAATGTATGGAAACTGATTGGGAGGTACATCAGGCTGAATGCTATGGATGCAAAATAGGCCTGATACCCATGCTTGAAGTAACACAGCTGTTTCGATTTTTTCTTCAAACTGCACAGTATTTGAATCAGGCTATATTGGAACATGATAGGTGCGTATATTACGCAATATTGTTATTGTTATTGAGATAATATTTTATTATATTGCCAACAGAATAGTAAGCGATCCCCTTGTAGCTTGGAACTTTATACTAGAGTATGTAATCGAAGACGATAAGAACTCGATTATTTGCGAATTTTTGGCAACCCAACCAGACTACAAGCTGTTAACTACGGAAAAGTATCACGAATTAATATCAACAGCATTCCGACTGTCGGTTTTTATCTTTAATGATACCAACATTATAGGGACATACTTCAGTCTACTGCTTATTAAGAAAGTGAATTTGATACATCTAATTTCTGCGGTTCTCATGCGGTTGGGTGCACACATTTTATTAAAATCGAAAGAGGAAGAGATACACTATTCACAAACAGAAAACACAATTTCACAAGAAGATAATAATCTCTTAAACGGTACAGTATTACCAGAAATTAGCGACCGAATTGCCAGAAATGCGTTCAGCTACTACGGAATCAATGGTCCGTCCGATTTCGTAGTCTGTTACAGTGGCGTACGTAAAAGTGCATTGTCAAATGCTAATCGGACTGAAACAAAGAACCAGTTTCAAAAAAAGGATAGTCCAATGTCTGAGTATACGTCTAGGCTGCTTAATTTATCCCTAGTGCACGATCAAATTGAATCCGCTAAAAATCTCTTCAATGCGGAAATTCGAAATTCAAAGGAAACAACGGAGATTCTTGATAACCTAAACAGTTCGAAGCGTTGCAAATTGGTCACAAAAATAGCCAAGTATTTTCATCAGTTCATTGTAGATTATTTTGGAAAAGCGGATAATTATTGCAGTCATTACCAAAAAAAATCCACTATTTTTAAGACTTTAAAGGCTTTAAAACAGAGTAATACGAAGGGGAACATTGAGATTATGTTAGTATATTCTTAAGAACATTATCAAAAATCTCAAAATAAATTATACTGCATTTCAGTTCTCTGTCGAGTGGCCAGTGCATAGGAGTTACATCTATGAATATAGTGGCTGGAGAGGAGTTGATTTTAAGACCATACATTTTAAGGCCTTTGGATAAGAGTTGCGTATTGAATTCATATTTTAACATTTCAAACAAAGGTGCGTGTGATGATGCTAGATGCCAACAAAAAATTGTGAGTGATGTATTTTAATGTTTCTTAATCTTAAACTATGTATATTTATGTTGGAACTTTTAGTCTGAGTTGTTGTGTACAGCCAGAACCAAGGGCGCACATTCTGCCGAAAACGATGCGCTTTTCCAACAAGTTATTTCATTCATTTTCCATATCGAAACTCAAATGTTTGGTGGAGAGTCATATCAGATGGGTATATATTCCATTATTTTAAAATGTAAACGAAAGTACGGAAATATGATATATTGTATCTTGTATATTTCAGATATTAAAGTACAACAGGGTCTAATGATTTTGCACGGCACATACAATGCCTTTGTTGCTTTGCATTTTACAGCAGGAAATGGTCTACGTTTAGTTGCTTTGTTGAAACTTGCCAACTTTCTAGCATCGAACGGTTTGTTTATTTTGTATTTTGGCCGGTTGTGGTTAGTGGATTCTGTAGAGGATCGTGGTTTACGGCTGTGCATAAGTCATATTTTTGTTTAAATGGCTTTTCGACAAGTACGATTTTGTTTGAATTATTTTTCTGATACTATCAACACAGGGTTTTTGGAGCATGCCAGTGATGTTATAATGCTCATAGTTGATGCTATTGAGGACGAAAATATATATTTATATGAAGCAAGAATTTATCGAAGTGTCTTTTCTATAATCCGAAAGATTATTGAACAGTACATCGAAAATATGTAAGTGCCAAATTATATATTATATATGTATGTACATTGTACATAGAAATAAATTATCTAAAAGTGCCTAAAATTTGTTTGTCCATAGCAGGGCTGCTTGTGTGGATGTGGATCGAGACTATCCAAACATTTTACTGGCGAGCTGCTTTTCGATTGTAGAAAGACAACAAGAAAAGTGTGAATCATTACTAGAAGATGAAGAGGCTTTTGCTGTGTACATGGAATACAGTGCACTCTATTACAAATGGAAGACAATAATAAATGCGTATATTTTAATGCCACCCCGCTTAAGAAAATATTTATTAGACTTAAAAGATTAAGTTATTCTCCACAAAAGCTATTTTGGAGTTATCAAGATGTCTTTTGAATCCAATATAGTCGAAATGTTGTTGCTTTAAGTAACATTCAGTCAATTAATACTATTTGTGGCTAATACCTTAAACATATTTGTTAATTAAAATTAATTGAAGAAGCCTTAACTTTCATTTATTTAAATATTTTAAGCCTAAAATTGTATGTTTATTAAATACAACAATACGCAGAATTTCAACTTGCACAACTATAAACTAATACTTATCATTTGTCCAACATTGCAAGTCAACCAATCAAAACGAGGAATCTTTTAAGACACGCATTTGTTAAGATTGAATATGCCACATAAGATGAATAAAAAATCAATTTTTCTTGTGTAACCAACGTTTTTAAGAAGAAATGAAATATCGGAAAACACATTGGTCATTGGACACGTTTCATTTCGGTTTTATACATTTACGAATATGAATTTACCCCACCCACCGTTAAAAACCTTCGAATATGAGCATGACTCATATCTCGGTACGTTCTTTAATCTTAGGCATCTTTTGAAGAATTTTCAACTGCATTATCACGTACTGAAGAAATGAAGATCGTGCGCGAAATCAAAACAAAGGCACCAGTGGTGTTCTATATATAGAGCTGTAGGCCAAGGGGCTGCATTGCGCTTTCTGCAGTGGTAGCAATGAGAGGTTTAATGTTAAAAGTACAAGTTCTAGCCGTGCTTGGTGCGTGTTTGGTGTCGGCAATTGCCTACGAAAGTGCAGCCGCCGTGAGCTGTCCCTACGCCAATAGTGATAACCTGGAGCTACATCCAACTTCGAAATTGAAGAGAAGTTCGCGGAGCTTTCCTTTTGAAGTTCGGACAGCGGTCAGTGACTCGAGCTTGGATGTGTTGCTGAAGCAGTATCTTCCGAAATACAATACAAATTTGCCATCTAGTCCCAGCAGTTGGATAGACTCGTCGGGTTCCATACAGTCTGTAAGGTGTGGCATACCGCCGTCAAATTGCCTTAATGATACGAGCAACATGTACTACCGAAGCATTGATGGATCATGCAACAGCCTGCTTTACCCCGAATTCGGAATTGCTGTCTCTAGATATAGGCGCATACTACCTCCCAAATATGTAAAGCCAGTTCAGGCCCTACCCAATGCGCGGCTCATCTCTCTTTCACTGTACGGGGAACATACGAGCAATGACAATTTCAGGACCATGGCGGCAATGCAGTGGGGCCAGTACGTTGCTCACGATATCAGTCAATTGACGACCAAGGGTGCACCGAAAGACTGCTGTGCCGAGCCTCATCACTACCGGTGCCAGCCGATTCCTTTACCTCGGGGTGGACCCATCGCATACAACACTGGAAAAACTTGCCTCCACTTTGCTAACAGCGTGTCGGACGCTGATGCCATTTGCCCGAAGGACGGTGCCCCATATCCCGAGAAGATCACACTTTCTACCGCCTATCTCGATCTATCATCTGTGTATGGAAATTCTCTACATCAAAGTCGAAGAGTGCGTTTATTCAAGGGTGGTCGTCTTCGCACCAGCTACATAAACGGACGGCACTGGTTACCCGTAAGCCAGAACCTGGATGGTGAGTGCGGCGCCAAGAGTGAATGCTACAGCATGCCAGATAGACGGAACCGCTTCTCTCCCACCATCGCACTGCTGCAGACGCTTTTGGTGCGAGAACATAATCGACTGGTCGAAAACCTAGCGCTTCTTAATCCGCACTACAATGACGAGCGTCTTTATCAGGAAGCTCGCAAGATCAATATTGGCCAGTTCCAAAAGATTACCTTTAACGATTGGCTGCCCCTATATCTGGGACGTACATACACTTATCTGAACGGTCTCATCTATCCGGTAGACCCTACTGAGTATGTCAATGATTACGACGAAACCGTCAATGCTGGTGCCTATGCTGAGTTCGCTGCGGCAGCTTTTCGTTATGCGCATACCCAGATTCCTGGCTGGTTTTCGTAAGTTCTCGAGGTTTGCATGTCGAGTTTATAAGTATATTACATTCGTTTTTGGGCACTTACAGACTTGTTGCCCCCAATCGCAGTTCCAACCAGACACTGCGCTTAAGTGATCATTTCGAGCGATCTGAAACCATTCGATTGTTGGACTCTAGTGATAACTTTGATGCATTGCTAAGAGGCTTGGCTACGCAACTTCATAAACGCTCGGATGGGAATATCGATCGCGAGATCAAACACTTCTTCAATCGAAAAGACTTCGAGGAATACGGTTCAGACCTCAAATCATTGGACATTCAACGTGGCCGAGACTTTGGGCTAGCATCCTACAACGATATCCGCGAGTTTTGCGGACTACGGCGAGCTGTCGATTGGGAGGATTTCACTGCCGAGATACCGAGAGAGGTTGGTAATATAATTCTTCACGTACGGCTTACATAACGAAATATTTCATTTCTATGTAGAAAATCTCGTTGTTGAGAAAGCTGTACACAACTCCGGATGATGTGGAGCTGAGTGTCGGTGGCTCGCTGGAGTTCCACGTCCCGGAAGCCCTTTTCGGGCCTACTCTGTTGTGTATTATTGGTAAGCAATTTCTAAATACGCGTCGCGGCGATCGGTTCTTTTTTGAACGAGAACACAGTGGTGGTTTTTCACGCAGTAAGTGAGAGCTTATGTTGATAAAAATATATTTTCCTAAACTAACAATTCTTCACTCAGTGCAACTGGCGGAGATTCGTAAGGCAAGTTTGGCAAGTTTGTTTTGTAACAATGCAAATTATTTGCGCGACATCCAGCCGAATGTATTCGTATTCCCAAACTTATAGTAAGTGGTCAGCGGGTTTATAATAAGTTGTACTTTGTTAACCAGTTTTCCTGTTTTATTCCTCCCTTTAGTAACATGCTCCTCGATTGCAATGAGATCCCTCAAATTGATATTAGCAAATGGCAAGATACCCACTTGTAAGAAATCGTACCAAAGGACTACTATATTCTAAATTCTATGCATACGATTTAGTTGTTATGTACGTGTGTTATTTTTGTTATATTTCGATCAAAGTAGGGCTGACGTACATAAATATTTAAATATTGGAATAACAACAATAAAGGTTACGACTACGAACGATCATCGTTCGAATTGTGAATAAAATCCACTTCTAAACATAAGTATTTAACTGAATTTTTTTTGGTGAACTAAATTAGCTTAGCTTAATATTTTTACTGGCTTCGGAATGTAGGTCAGGCAGTTTTAAAGTAGTTTTAGTTTCCGAACACGATTCGAACGTCTAGTCTACTTTCCAGATCTACAGGCACATCGGCATTAATTAATTCTTTCGGCATTTCTGTTCTATTTTCTGTTGCGAAGGATAGTATGGCCTCGTTGAGCACACCAGCTGTCGTTGATTCCGCTTTATCCGGGACCATTGGAGGTTCCGATGATGTAGTGTTGGGATTATCTTCTTCATCCGAAGGATCGTCTGTTGTGATTGCTGTTTCTGACATTTCTGTCTGAAAGGAAGTGTTCTCCACGTCGAATGTTGTCTCTGTTGTCAATCGCACTGTGTCATCTAAGCCATAAACCGAATCAGTGGAAAGTTCAGGGACGGAAGTAACATCAGTTACATCTGCTGCCTTCGTTGTTATAGTATCGATTTCGATTGGAATTACTTTCGTATTGGTTGTAAGTAGATTCGGCACCTCACTTTCTTTGCTTTGTGTAGGATTATTGGGAAGCAGAGTTATTTGTCGAAGTGGAATTATTGTGGTAGCCATAGTAGTCTCTAAATTGATTTCGAAGTCCTCTGCTATCGTGGTGCGTTTAGTGTCTTGAAGTTCATTGAGTTGAACGCTTTCTCCAACATTATCCATAAGTAACGATTCCAGTTGGGGCTTTAACCTTATTTCTCCTCTCTTATTTTGCTCGATTGGCATATTTTTGTTTGGAAGACTTAAAGACAAGGCAGTTTGGCTGTCGCTTAAATCATTAATTGAATTTTCCGTGTTTTGCGTTGATTGCTGGTTGGTAGATTCCCCTGGTCTAATACTTTTGTTGAGACTATTAATTACAGCTGCCAGACTGGAATTCGTGATAGTCGGTGACTCAGTGAAATTTGTCTCTGATTGGCCATGACTTTGACTTGTGGCATTTACGCTCTCTGAGTGTTGTATGATCTCCGGGTTACTGCTTCCAGAGTTAGAAGACACCTAAATGATCAACACATTTGGTTTAGGTTCTTTGGGACTGGGACTTTGAAAGCTTAGCTAGTTTACTTACCGTGCTTTTGTGGCTGATTATCTTCCGATTTGAATTTAAGGCAACATGTGGGTTTTTAATAGTCGTCTGTTTGCGGTTGTGTTTTTTGTGTTTCTTGGTCAACTGCGTTGAAGATGGTCGGTTCTCGTCACTGAAACTAACACTCGCAATTTTCATTGCATCTAAAGGTGAAATCATAGGTCGCGTTGTCTTACGTCGGTTTGTTTTGCGAACGTTCTTATGACTGGGAATAGCGTTGTCATGTTTCTGAGACCAATGTGTACGGGTCGGCAGACGGATGTCACTGCTGAAGCTTCCACTTGGTGATTCTATTTTAGCTAGATGTGCCCGAACCGGAGACCAGGGTTCTTGCAGTTTGCTCGATGGTACATAAACGAGTGTTGCATGATTCTTTCTCAGATGCGTTGTAGACTTTCCAAACGGTCCTTGCGGTCCAGTTGGTCCAATTGGTCCTGGATTTCCACGAGATCCTATCTTGCCACGTAGCCCAATGTCTCCGCGTTCTCCCTTTTCACCAGGAACGCCTTCCATGCCAGGTGGGCCGGCTGGACCGGGGGGTCCCGGGGGTCCAGGAGGTCCTGGCCTTCCCTGTGCGCATTGGCAATAACCCCCATAGTAATTGGAGAACGTCGTGGGTGGATTGTGTACTGGTCTGTAATAGTATAAGTCGTAGCTGTCTCGTTGTCGCTCCGTCTTCGAGGATGAACGCGTCCTAGCGGACCAATTGGAGTTTATAGACCACGATCCCCCACAGAAAGGGGACAACGCTAAAATATATTTACAAGAAATACACATTTTTCTTTGTCACAGATATTCGTTTTACTTACCTGCTATTAGCAGAATTTCGAACAGCCTCATGCTAAAGCCTAACGGTGACGAGTGTAGACCGGTTAGAACAAGAACTCATCTTATATAGCTTATGGGTGTGGACGCATTAAAACAGTTGGCTTGATAGTGGGTTAATTAGAAACACGTAAAATTCAAATCGCTGCCGGCAAAACGATTTCGTATAGATTTCTCCAGCTTATAATTTGGATTAGTTAACTGGGGTATTCAGTATGGCCGATTGCTGTTCACATCTATGTACATATGTAAATATGAGGTGTTTACAGTAGTTAGATTAAACCTAGTTAGTGTACCTCTTTTAAGTGCATTTCTATTCTGATAAGATTAGTTGTATGTATGAACACTGATATGTATACATACATATGTACATTTGTTTGTATCTCCAATTTATTGGTTTTTATCATGTATTTATATTCAAAACTAGGTTCATTCGCTTTTAGTTTCCACTTGGTCTTTGTTCTTTTCGACCCATTGTTTTCTTTTCTCTGTTCGAAAGAAGCCCGACCGTAAAGAGAACAATCTGTCTTATCTGCCTTTATATTTGAAAACTTATAATCGTTTGTATATTTGCGTATTCAAAAAAAAAAAAACATTCATAGGAATTGACGTTTATTAGCGAAATTCACGAGGGTCTATCCAAAATTCTTTAAGGTAATCAAGTTTTTAATGAATGATATTAATTTGTATTTGTATTTGGCGCATTTTGTCTGGAGGAGATACAGATAATTGTTTACCTTTGAAAAAGTCATAAAGTGTTGTCCAGAAGTTGCAGTTCGGAGAAAGAAGCATTTTCGACTCCACAAAGTACTGTATATTTTATACCTTTTGCTAGCATTACCAGCTTAAACATATGAAGACTTCTGGATTTCTTAATCGGAAACTTGAATAAGGATAAACAGTCTGCGGAGACTGATCCTGTTGAAGAGCGAACCAATAAACAAAAATTAGCTAAGCTTATTTAAAACGTGAAGCAATACTTTAATTGCCGCAGCCATTCCAACAGAGGATGGCCAAAACAATATATTGATTTTGGAACAAAGGTAGGGCTGGCGCAGGAGGCGGAAACATCTAATCCATCACACAGACTTCACACAGACGTGTGTTTGTTATACCCGGTACTCTAAGGGTGAAAGTGAATGTGTGTAACACCTAGAAGAAAGTGTTTGCGACCTCTTAATCTATATATATATTGCTTATCAGCTTAGCAACAAAATTCCTGTAATACCACACTGAATTAAGTTTATTTCAAAATTTTGTCACGCCGGCCTCCGAACCCATAAAAGCTTCACAAAAACGCAGAATCATAGAGACTGACCATATTTAATAGACTTTCAAATGTGCATCAGATCGGTTCAATTTTATAGCCACAAGGATAAAATAATACTGATACTAATGCCCAAGTATACCTCAATTGCATGGTG
Source organism: Drosophila affinis (assembly GCA_037356375.1). Lineage (NCBI taxonomy): Eukaryota > Metazoa > Arthropoda > Insecta > Diptera > Drosophilidae > Drosophila > Drosophila affinis. The sequence continues at coordinate 25,461,453 of JAZHFB010000003.1, forward strand.
ACATAAACATTTTGCTCAATCATTTCGCGCACAGTCACGAAACATTTCGTGGGACAGTAACAGATTTTGGACGAACTTCACAAAATTCGTAGGACGAAGGAGGTCTGCAATTGAATTCTTCGTTAGGGATCAGAAATATAAATAGTACCATTCGTACATAAATACAAAAATATGTAAACATATATATATTGTTGATCTGCATCAATAGCCGAGGCATAGTCACATAGCATGTAAAAAAGTGCATTTCACTAAATCATTTGTAAAAATATAGTCCTGAGACATCATCGCATTTTTTATTGTGTAAAAAGCCCGAAGGCATTTCAACTCCCAAAACCACCTACATTTGTTGACCCCAACAAAAGAGAATCATTAGATAATGCAATATACATCCAATATGCAACAATATTTATTTTCTGTGGCTCATGAGTTGTAGTGATCATATGTGTATAGGTGAAATGGATTTCGTGGTGTTCCAATAGCTAAGATAATTGGTCTTTTGTTGGATCGTTCTTCCACAGAAGCAGTCTCCGTAGACTGGTTATCGTCATTCCAGTTTTCGATCGCGATTTGTTCCTCTAAAATAGGTTCTACTATCACCTCATCGTCGCCATCTGTTTTAACATTGTTCGGTGCACTTCCGTTTTCATCCTCAATAATTTCTTCGACTGAGGCAGTTTCATCGTTTAGGTCTAATGTGTTGTTTGCATAGCTGAAATAGGAAGTATCTTCGGGATACTGTTCCAATTCAGTCGGTTCGAAGTGTAAAGCTTCTTCCGTCTCAGCCGAGTCCTGTATACTTTCGTCGATAATGTTCCCGATGACCTCTTCCTCTATTTCTACCTCAGCATCTACATCCAGTCCATCACGCGGGTATTGTTCTTCACTTCCGTTGTGGTTCTGATCGGGACCTTGAGGGTTGTTCTGATGATGATTACTATGACCATGATTATTATGTTCTCCGCTATGAGGATTGTGTGGTGGATTTGGATGGTTATGATTATATCCCCCATTTCCGTGATTGTGGTGATCTTGCGGCGGGTAAGAAGAGTGGGGATGATCACCCTTCTGCCCTCCATGCTGTGAATTGTGTGGATCACCCTTGTACCCTCCATGATGTGGATCGTGTGGATCACCTTTGTGCCCTCCATGATGTGGATGATGTGAATCACCCTTGTGTCCACCTCCGTAGGGAGGGTGAGGGTGTTGACCTTTGTGTCCTCCCTTGGGGGGATAATGTGGCCAATGGGATGGTGGATGGTGATGATTATCACCTTTGTTGTGGTGGTGATGATGATGTCCACCCTTGTTGTGACCATGCGATGGAGGATAATGGTGATGATGCCCCTTGTCACCTTTGTGTCCCTTTGAGGGCCAGGGTACTGGTACAGGTACTGGGAACCATGGAATTTGCGGTGGTGTTGGGTATGGTATCGTCGGAGGGTATGGATACGGTGGCGGCGGTGGTGGTACCGGGGGATGATGATGATGGGAATTTCCTGGAGGTCCTGGAGGTCCAGGAGGTCCCGTTCCTGCAGATAATACGAGATTACAAATTATTTATAATACTTGAATAAATTAAGTAAATAATGGCTTAAATGATACCTTTTCTAACTCATACTACGATTATATTCTCTGAAAACTAGGCGACAAAGAAGACAAACGGACAGACATGGCTATATCGACGAGGCTATTAATGCTGATCAGAAATATATATACTATATGGGGTATTACGTGTTTTTCAGAGCTCCAACAAAATGATATGATGAACAAAAATTCTTAAAATTTTAATTTCTTTAAACTTTGTTAGGACCATTCATACAATAATATTCACATCGTTACTACTTTACTTAACTTTTCTATCTGAAGAAACTGACTTGCTTGACAAAATTGAGAAAACAAACCACACAATTGACACAGTCACGGTCCATTACCATAACATAGAAACGCCGAATAATTACTAAAATGGTTAGGATCATGAAGCTCCAGTAATAAATATTTAAAATACTTGAATAAATTAAGTAAATAATGGCTTAAATGATACCTTTTCTAACTCATACTACGATTATAGTCTCTGAAAACTAGGCGACAAAGAAGACAAACGGACAGACATGGCTATATCGACGAGGCTATTAATGCTGATCAGAAATATATATACTATATGGGGTATTACGTGTTTTTCAGAGCTCCAACAAAATGATATGATGAACAAAAATTCTTAAAATTTTAATTTCCTTAAACTTTGTTAGGACCATTCATACAATAATATTCACATCGTTACTACTTTACTTAAGTTTTCTATCTGAAGAAACTGACTTGCTTGACAAAATTGAGAAAACAAACCACACAATTGACACAGTCACGGTCCATTACCATAACATAGAAACGCCGAATAATTACTAAAATGGTTAGGATCATGAAGCTCCAGTAATAAATATTTAAAACATAGACCTCAAGAGAGCTCCCAATATCAAAGAGGATCTACATATGTATAAATAAAATAGGACGTATGACGTAAGGACTCGTCAGCTTCCTATTATGGATAACGCAATCAATCACTTCTATAAAAAACACATTTGTGGAAGATGTGGGCAAAAACACTGGACCACAGATAACATTTGTAAAGCTTAAACCTATGATCACTTATTTTGCTTGATTTGCAGAGATAACCATGCTGCATAATCCAAATGGTGCAACGTTTATCAAGAGTGTCAGCGTCTGGAGCCAAACAAGAGGGCCGCTCTAAAAACCCGCAAATACGTAAAATTCAACATCTGCCTACAGGCAACATCTAGCAAAAAAGCCTAGTCCCGCCAGAGCATATCCTATGCATACGAAATGAGGCGAACTCTAACATAATCCCCACCTACACAGCCGTCGGGGCATTTCCTATGTCGACATTCTGTGGGAAGCAATCAAACAACAACCTAATCTAGGAAATAGTGGCAATTAATTTCACGAAGCACCTCCATCCAAAACTAACGAACTCAAAATTATTCTTAAAAAATATAATATTGATGTTAGGCTTATACAAAAAATATTTTACTTTATCAAAACCTCTAAATATACAAAGATGGTTACACATGTTAAGGAGCAAGAGCAGTAATACTGGTCAAACAGAACCTAATACCATTTACTCGCAATCTGCAACACAAACATACATATCACTAGTTGTAGACAATATCACCATTGCACTTGAGGACCGTGTCCCCAGTATATCTAAAGCTCAATATTTTTAGATCCGGTGGGGGATTTTTTTGCAGAACTCCAAGCTGTATAATATAAGGCGACATCAAGGGGGGCAATTACAAATGCGACCTCAGAGGAATAGCTCTTCATGATGCAATATCAAACTGCCCATCCCAGATACTGGCCTACGTTCTACTTTCACAACAGAAGAAACACGCCCACCTGCGTTAAAAGGGAATTTCCGACAGCCTTTTACTAATCGTTGCAGCACTTTTTCTTCTCATTTCCCCTACAACGGATATTCGTAACGGCTGAGAACAATTGAGCTATAACGGACAAAATGTTAGAGAAAACCACTGCGGATGAATCTTCTAATTAATTTACACACTCTGGCAACTAACCAAACACTATAAAAGAAAAACAGCCCTGAAATTTCCTCTTCAAAAACATGTCGAGAAATGGGCAGTCTCTTATAACGACAGAGCTGAGGCCCTTGCAGTTGTTCTTAAACAGCGAGTTTCGACCTTACACACACACTTACACACGCATCCAACACAATTAAGCGAGTTAAGGAGATTCTCGATGCTTGGATTCAGACAGGGTCATCGAACTCCTGAGCGAAAAACCATGTTAATAGCAAATTTATATAGAAAGCAACAGATATACTCGAAGAATATAAAAAATAATGTGAAAACTAAGAATGCATTATTAGACCAATATGCCTTCTAATATCTGTGAGTAACACTGGACAAAAGACTAATCTTCCAAACTCACATCCTTTAAACTATCAAATTAGTAAAAAAAAACATGAAAAATGAATTGGCTCCTAAAACCCAGATAAGAAGCATTCTCTCACACACAAAATCGTAATAAACTCTTGTACGCACTTTCTCCATCATGGCGTTATGGACTGCAAATTGATGAGAACAATATCTGGTGCAGAATGGGATATTCGCACAAGAGACCTCGTATAAGACCTGGAGACATGCATGTATGGAGATGTTCTCAATACTTAAGAAAAAATAATCATAAATGAACTTCGATTACCTCAAATGCATTATCAAAAAGACTGCACCGCAAACCAAGACAAAAAAGACTATCCGGTCTGCACAGAAGACGGATATCCTAATCAAAACCTTAACCATTATATAACTACTCATACTCGGAAACGCTTTCTTCCGGCTGTTACGTACATAGGCACTAATCTAATATATTCTTATCATTGAAAGACTGATTGGATTCTATTTGGCTTATTTTTCTTATGAGACGCTAAAGGTGTCTCGATCTACTCAATTCTCAAGTTTTCTCTTTTTAGTACGTTTTTAGAAAACGAATATGCTTTTCAATAACTCACCTGGGGGCCCTGGGGGTCCAGGGGGTCCTTTAGATCCCTTGTGGTGATGATGGTAGTCTCCTTTGTGGGGCGGTGGCGGTGGCGCAGGAATGGGAATTATTATTGGCGGTGGGGGTATTATTGGTGGATGTGGATGATGATGGTGATGTGGTGGTGGAGGGGGAGGGGGAGGAGGAGGAGGGTGGTGGTGATGGTGATGGTCATGGTCATGGTCATGGTCGCCATGATGCTTGCTAGGGCCAGGTGGTCCTATTGGCCCCGGCAATCCTGGAGGTCCCGGCATACCATAGTGCCCTTTCTCCCCCTTATCCCCTCGATCCCCTTTTTCGCCTTTATGTCCTTTTGCACCTGGTTGACCGGCAGGACCAGGCGCCCCTGGAGCCCCTGGAGGCCCGGGGGGGCCAGGTGGACAGTTGCAATGGTGTGTTGGCGGAGGCGGTGGCGGCGGGTAGTAATGCTGCGGAGGAAGCTTGTATATAACACTCTGCTGTGGTGGTGGTGGTGGTGCTGGTGCCGGGGATTGGATCGTGATTAGTCTTCCGATCTCTTGATCCGCTTTCTTGGTATTGGCCAGGCTGAAGGCCAAGCCTGGAAATTAAGAATTTTTGATTTGTTTTGTTAGAGATGGATAAGCTTGGTGTATATCGGTGACACTTACTTAGGCAGAAGACCGTTGTGAACAGCTTCATGGTTAAAAGGCATCTGCTACCTTTCCCTGCTTAATCTATCACTTTTATACCGTATGGGGTCGTTATCTTTTATGAATACTTTGTTTAAATCACTTTCATTAATCTAGATTCAGTAGAACCGTTATATCATTGAGAAATCTCCATCGCAAATCTCTAGAGAAATATGCAAACTTGGTCAAATGATGCTATCTTTTGATATTCTTTTAACTTATGTAAATTTTTGTCGATTCAAAATTTAGACTGCCTCTGAAGAATTTAATAAGTATGTTTATCCGTATATATTGACGTATGTTTGAGGAACATATTCATTGTTGACTATTGTTCGATTTTACGACTCGTTCCAACAATCCGGCCCGAAAAGGTGAAAAATTGGCTAAGAACAACCCTTTGTCTCTTAATTAGCTATGTATTTCAATAAACTTGTTCACACTTTGCGTCGCGCGCCTACATATGATTAACACGAATAGAACCGCGAACCCAAAGTCAACGAAAGTGTAAAGGTTTTGTTCCCTTGCTATCCACGAATGTTGCGCAAGAGAACGGGTGTCATGCTGAATGAGTTCTATGAGAGACACTAGCCAGGCCTCCTATCGTGGTAATAAAATTAATAGGCTGAGAGATGTGTGTCAAAATGCAGCTGACTCATCTCATTTCGCAGTTATCCTCTTAATGCCCTAAACAATTAACAATTATATATATGTATAAATTCATACATATAGTATGTTTGTATTTTAGGTGGGATTAAGGCTGAGGTAGCCAGACCCGTTAGGGATGCCATCATACCCCATAAGATGGTAATACTACAAAAGTGGGAATCTGAAGTGTCCGGGGACGTCGAATCATCTAGATCTTGGGCCGAAGAGCTGGAACTAGTAAGCGCTTTTTCACGGCTGCAGTATAGATCAGAACCTTACCCGAAGCGATCCGATGCAAAAAGAACTCTAGAAAGGAAACGAAAAAACATTGCGAGCAGGCGTGGATGGCACATGCCAGCCATTTTGATGTTCCATCAAAAAAGGTGCAGTAAAGCTTTAGTCCATACGAATGCCCTGGACAAGTCAAGACACGTCTACGATACGTCATACGAGTTGATGCATAACGCTCTGATTAGAATACCTCTACATAACTTATACCTTTAAACTTTGGAGGAACAGTAAACTCACAGCCAGAAGAAGGATGCCCACAAAGATGTGTACCCTCTCCTCTTGTCTCCTCTGTCCTCTTGTAACCCGGGAGTGGTCTGCGGATGCAATGGAGTAGGCATTCAAAAACCGTTTAAAAATTCAAAAAGCTTAAATTACATTGTAAAGGTTTTATTTCTGTACATCAATTGAGGATATATAATACAGGGCGATCAGTTTAATGATCATTATACTGATTAGGCTAAAAGTGTGTTTTACATTGAACTAGTTAAAACATATCCAATAAGAAACCGATCATTTTCTTCCATAATGAACTGACGGGTCTGCTGTGGCATATGGCTTTTGATCAATCCACTTGGTGAGGTCGACTTGTTGAATATTTGTGCAAGGCATAATAGGATTCCTGTGCAAATAGTTACTTTAATGAGTGACCAAAGTTCATATTCTAAAGATTTACTTACGATCCGGAAACCGTTCTGAATGCTTCAGGCTGCATTGAAGTAATGTGATTTCCATTATCGCACAGCAAGCGCGCCATACTTGCCTTACGAAGCTCAACTAGTTGATCTAAAAGGAATAAACAGTTGCAAAATCATGAATGGGATAAGTATATATGAGAGTTTGATTAAATACCTGGAGTGAAACCGGTGATCTTATCACCGTTTTCGAAGAAAAATCGATCACCAACGCGAGTTCGGTAAAATTGTTCGGTGAGGATGCACAGGAATGTGGGACCCGCCAAAGCTCCAGCAACGTGTGCCTCCAATGAGCCTCCCACAGTCAGGTCAACGTCCTCGTGGCTATCGTATAGCGACTTAAGTTTTTCAATTATGGGTACGCTGATCAAATCGGAGTAGTCATGCCACGAATGAGCCCGTCTCAACCCACAGAATTCTCTCATATCGTTGTATGAGGCAAGACCATGATCACGATTGCGTTGTATGTCCAATGATCGCAGGTCAGAACCAAAAGGCATGTTTCGGCGGAACAGGAAATGCTTGATCTATTTTAATGAATTAAGTTACTTCAGGGCCTTGCTTCGTTAGTAAATGAGTACTTACTTGTCTATCAAAGTTAATATCCGTCAACTCTTCGGGCTGTGTGGCATGGCCTCTGGTAAGAGAGTCAAAATTGTCACCGACTTCAATGATGCCGGGGCGATTGAACCAATCGCTCAAGGTTAGTGAGCCGAGAACTGTTCGCATCTCTGACAAAAGGCTGAAAGCATCATTATCCAATCATTTAGTTATAGGTGTAAGTTATCGTATTACAATCATCTTCACAATGAAAACGTTATTCTTATAGTACATAATTTTGATCATACAATAACAAAACTACTTTTAGTTTCTTTCTATTTTAAGTATGTACATACATTAGAGTAGTGGAATAAAAATATGTACTAAGCGGTTATCAAAATCATAATCTTTAACAAATTCTTAGAAGGTTTGCCGAAGAAACCATGGGTCTGAAATCAAATTCGAGTTTCCTGGTTTATACAGTAAAGTCCCGCTAACTCGAACGCCTGTAACTTTAATTTTCTATATTTTCTTTGGTTTGAATTATGGTTCCACAGTTTTTTTTTTAAATGAAGCGTAATTGGACTATCTTGCTCCCAAACGTTGTTGCCACCAGTTTTAGTTCGAATAGAAATTGCAAGCTATAGGAGTTCGAGCTAGGGATCTTTAACTATATAATAATCCAATCCAAAATATTAATTCAATCAAACCCAATAATTCACCCATGGTTTCTTCGGCAAACCTTCTCAATTTCTTTTGTGAATTATTATATTGACAACCGCTTGGTGCATTTTTTACTCCATAAAAATATATTAGATAGTGGTAGCTTCGCGATTTGAAAATCTCTTAACATATATGTAATACTCCGATTGCAAGTACTTTTGTGTTTACAAAGTAATGTATAAAGTTGAACTTACTCTAATCTGCCTTCAATCTGCGAATGGAAATATCTAAAGGCAGCTGTTGCGTGCTCATTGAGAACAGATGGATCAATATTGGAATCGAAATCATTGACATAGCTGCCACTGGGGGCCTTGTAGATCAGCCGATTCTTTAACATGTTCTCGCCTCCCAAGAAAATCGGTAACCACTCATAGTAGTTTATTTGCTGGTATTGGGCTATATTGATTTTGCGGGCCTCTTGGAAAAGGGTGCGGTCGTCATAGTGGGGATTAAGTGCTGACAAAGTATCAGCTATTCGATTGTGCTCCCGCAGAAGAACTGTTTGCAGGATCGCAAGGCCGGGATTTTGGTTGACACGTACATCGCCGGACCGGTAGCAGACCTCGCTGGCATCAACTGCATCGCAGTCCCCGGTGACGTTGCGGGAGAGTGGTAGCCATTTACCTCCATTTCGCTCCTCCACAACCATGCGACCCCCTTGAAACTCTCGAATATCGCTGTTCTGCTGTATTGAGTTGCCGTAGACTAGCGAGAGATCCAGATATGATGTGACCACGGTCAGTTGCTCTGCAGGTCCACCCGCGTACTGACAGTTCGAGTCTCGATCTGTAAGGGTTCGGACAAAGTTGAGGCACTCAGTGCCCACCTGGGAGTATGCCGGATCATGTGGAGGTACGATAATGGCGAAGCAAGTCTTATGCGCCGTGTCTAGACCAATAAGGCGACCATCATCTGTGCAGCAGCGAGTCGGATGCTTCTCTGCAGGAGAGAGTCAATTTGGAATTTGTAATTGCTTGTAATCATGAGCTTCCCACTTACTTGATTGAGTGCCACCCGCTTGCATGCTCATGTCGTGCGTTATAATTTGGCCCCATTGCATATTGTGGAGCGTAAATTCCGGATCTGGTACGTCTTGCTCTCCGAAAGCAACCAACGAGACTAGGCGAGCGCTGGGTAGTTCATCTCCAGTAACCGATCGAGTAGGTGCTGAGATGCCGTCAGCGTATTTAGGTGTCAACAGACGACCGTACCTAGGAGAAAATGTGACAGGATGACGAAAATCGGAGCGCAGCGACGACTTACTTGGTGTTGGCGACTCCTAGTCCGGGCTGCTCCAAATGGTTACAGGATCCATCCAGAGTACGATATGCAGTTTTCTCACACACTGCAGGGGATTGAGCGCAAGACACTTGACCCGGAGTTGGAAAACTGTAGCCATAGGCAGTAACGGGTGGGCTAGCTGCCGGTCCAAATGGGGTTTGTGGAGCTGGTGAAGTAGCTGGTGCACTTGTTAGTCCATTTCTGCAAATAAATAGCATAAATACTAGCTTGTCCGAAAAATGGAAAGGCGCTTATTGTGACGGCCCCGGGAACTTACCCAATTATGTATGGAGCTGAACCTTGAAGATAGCTGAATCCGTGGAAATTGGGATAGGAAGGCTGGTTGTGCACAATATGGTAGCCCGTAGAAACTTTGAGCCCCAGTGTGCTACAGGCGAATCCCAAAAGGATCAATATGATTACTTCTCGGGCACTGTTCATCTGGAATGAGAATTCCGATATATTTTAGAATACCAATCTGGGTAGCGGGTATTTTGTTCTACTTCGGTCTTCGCTTCTGTCTTCTCTCTTCTCTGTTCTGGTTTATGGATTATTTTTTGCGTTCTGACAAAATAGCAATACACTTTCGATTAAAAATGTAAATTCTGTATGTGAAAAAGTTCACCTGTTCCAACATCCTCTCTTGCTCTGAAACCTACATAAAGCTCCGATTTGGCTTCGACACTTCAAATGACTAGAACACCATGCATACTCACATTTGTATGTGTCTCATAGCAATCGCCTGATAGTCTTGCCAGTGCAGCCGGGGCCGACGAGGTGATTGCAGTCTAGCACCAACTTCGTGGACACATTCATGTTCACCGGCCACTCGCTGCAAGTGAACTATAAGTGGAACTCTACTTTTTTTTTTGCCGCACATTGCTAACCAGTTGTGGGGAACGGAACCTTTGCATTGAGTCAGCGATTGATCTGGTCTGGACTCCTACTCCTGCAGTCAGGTACGGTCGCAACAGGTTTCCACACCATTTCGGTGCGCATTCATTATTATTTATTGCGACATTTTAGTACTCGTACTAGTACAAACATGTTCATATCATTGCGCAGACTGCGGCTGAAAGTGTGCACTGATGCTCCTGCTCATACTTGTATACGAATTCGTATTCGTGCCAAGCACCAAGTATGTACAATGGAATCAATTCAGATTCGTGCTCAGACTGCAAGCGTGAAAAGTCTCATAATTGTTTTTATGGTAACTGCATATTTGACCAATTTGCAAGCTACTTATGTAAACAGACTGAATTGACAGTAATAGTTGGCTTTACATAATGAATTTGTCTGCGCACAGCCTCCGACTTCGTTCTGCCGACTTAGCGAGTTTGGCATGCACCACGACTTGCAATGCAACCTTTTGTAGAAAAGGCCAGCTGCATGCAAATGCCCAGATATCGGATGCCGTGGCAGAAACAAAGGCAACCCTGCCCTGTCAATGTTTTAATTGCATGCTGCACAGAACAATGGACCAGTGTGATTGGACCAACTTTAATTAAAATTCGTGCCAGCTCGCAATGGGCCTTTTACTCTCCTGTAGTCTGAGCCTCAGTCTAGTCTAGTTTCATGTCATGTCGCAGATCCAGGAAACTAACAAGAGCTGCAGTTGTGGATTTTTTGCTTTGATCTGGGTCACTGTTGTGACGTTTGATCAGTCCGGCTTCAGTTTCTAACTCAACTCTAATGTTAGCCGCTTGTAAACAAACCAGAGCAAGTACTTGAAATTTAATTTAAATTGCAACTCGAGGCGGACATTCTGCAAGGGGCTTTATAAATATGTACATATTTATATATGTGCAAAAGTCAATCACGAACGATTTGCAAATATAAATATCTGACCTTGCTGTCGAGTTACGAACAGCCGAAAGGCACTTTATACCATTTATTCAGCCAAGGGATAATTCTGCATTCTTTCCAAGTAAAAAATATACATACAAAATCATACATATGTACATACATAGACACATATGTATGTACATATATATACATTTATAACATTTAATTTATACACGCAAGCTTAGCTACTTAGATCCTAGCTCCAAAGTTTTCTATCACAGGTCTAGCCCTGTGTTCGCCGCTTATTTTGGACACAGCAACAAACGAATTGGGACAATTCGAGCAAATTTTTACAACTTTAACGACTTCTAATTAAAAACGAATTCATATCCAGACCTTTTTGGTGATCATTAAAGTGTTAAATAGTCCATGAGACGCGGCGAGAAATCGACGACGAAATGATTGATTTATTGGCAGGCTACTGGTTGAGTTTACCGGCTGCCATATAGAGAATAAACGTGGAAGGCACCAGCTTGGGAGGGGAGTACAACATTATTGAAGTCTGATTACAGGCAAAAAAAACTACGTGGTGCGCACACAAATCGAAAACATTCCGATTTGTCTGACCGATAGAGTAACAAGCACTAATTGAAATGGCCATTTAAAATGAAAGTGTCCCAAGCGTCAAGCACCTTAAAGTCGTGCACATCAGAAGCAACGTGCTCTGGTATTTCACGTTGTCTCAAAGTGTGGTAACCGCCACGCAATTTCTGAAACCTGCGCGTTAATTACAAAATATTTCTACTTTTTGAGCTTGAAAACAAATTTATGCAAGGCAATGACAGCTTTTTCTCAAAACGATGTCAATATGCAATTTCATAGCCAAAAGTCTCATGTCGATTGCGCAAAAATTGAAAAAATTGAAGCCGGTACTCTGTAATCGAGAGTCACATGATCTAAGCGCTCGAGCACATGCACCACCACTGGTGCCCACGCTTCTGATACTCTCAGGGGGAAGGGAAGAGCATAGGCCACGAGATCCGCTTAGTCCCAGTCCCGCTTAGTCGGGGCCAAGTTATTTTTCTTTGCAAATTTGGAAGCTATTTGGATATTTTCACACATGCCAAATACGTTTTTCAAACGCCTTATCGGTCTTATGTGTAGATGCGCCGCACTAATTGATTCTTTACTGTCTTGCTCCGAATTTGTTGAACCAGTTTGTTGAATCCAACAATCCGCAATGTTCGTTCGCTATTATTTGTTGATGTGGAACTAATAGAGCTTAAAGTTGTTCATTCAATAGAGCTTAATTCAATCGTTCATATATGAATATTTAATATTTGTTGTCAGAAATAATCGTTACCATACCATTATTTAAATAGAATATAACTGAAATGAATATAATAATAACGATAGATGGGTATATTCAAATTTGAACCCGATAACATTCGGCGTAAGTGCTGCAAAGTTGATTAAAATATGCACTGTCAAAATTTTTTCCGAAAACGCGTTAGAGACGTGTTAAGTTGAGGCACTAACCATACAGTATACTGTATACAAGTCATTTTTGAAATTTTTGTTGACCTTCTTTGCTTAAAGCATATTTTAGATACAACGCATTACAAGAAGTACTTAAAAATTAGCCAATCATGTAGAAGATTGATTAATCTATCGGATAAAATTACATGCTCTAAACTGAAATGCTTATTCAGCTAATAATATTATACAGAATATTAAAATGAGAAATATGATTTTGTTGGTATTTTTACGATATATTTTCAAAATGAGACCGTAATTTTCGGTATATTTCTAATGGTCGGTTAGTATATTTGATTGATCCCGCGGTCACACTAATCTGAATGATAATGATCATTTTAATGAAAAATGTACATTAAAAAACTTAAATCCACGAGATCCGGTGCTCAATTTTAACGCAGTTGCATCTATATTTCAGCGTAAAGTTTATTCGAGTGGCAAAGCAGGCCCATTGTACGTGTGCGTATTGTGTATATCTCAACCACCTGTGACTTATCTTCGACGATACATAAATCTGCTATTCAACTTTTTGGTTTGGTGATTGACACTCAATAGAAATATCTAAGAAAATGGGAAGCCAATACGAAGGATACAAGTCGCCCCTGAGCACACGGTATGCCAGCCGGGAAATGCAGTTTCTGTTCAGTGACCAATACAAATTCTCAACGTGGCGGAAGCTGTGGGTATGGCTGGCCAAGGCTGAGTTGACGATGGGTCTGGAGATAAGTGAGGAGCAGATTAGCGAAATGGAGAAGGAAATATATAACATCGATTTCGATGCTGTGGCCGAGGAGGAGCGCCTCACAAGGCATGACGTTATGGCGCACGTCCACATCTTTGCCAAGCAGTGTCCCACAGCCGCTCCCATCATCCATTTGGGGGCTACCTCTTGCTTTGTAGGCGACAACACGGATCTCATTGTTCTTCGGGACGCGCTGCAGTTGCTGCTGCCTCGTATCGCATCTGTGGTGTCGCAGTTGAAGCAATTTGCGGTAACCTACAAGGACCAACCCACGCTGGGATTTACACATCTGCAGCCAGCGCAGCTAACCACTGTAGGCAAGCGCGCTTGCCTTTGGATTCAGGACTTGCTAATGGATGAACGAGCGCTATCTCGTTGTCAGCAGGATCTGCGATTCCGTGGAGTGAAAGGTACCACCGGCACCCAGGCTTCATTTTGTCAATTATTTAACGGAGACGGAAAGAAGGTGAAACAGCTGGATCAATTGGTTACCGAGCTGGCGGGCTTTCAAAAGTCGTATGCAGTTACAGGTCAAACCTATACGAGGAAAGTAGACGTGGAAGTTGTGGCTGCTCTCTCCAGTCTTGGCTCTAGCATTCACAAAATGTGTTCTGATCTGCGCCTCCTGGCTTCGCGAAAGGAGCTGGAGGAGCCCTTTGAAAGCACTCAAATTGGGTCTTCTGCTATGCCGTACAAGCGGAACCCCATGCGCTCGGAACGCTGCTGTGCTTTGGCTCGCCACCTCATAACCCTGTTTAGCAACGCTGCCAACACACACGCAACGCAATGGCTGGAGCGCACTCTGGACGATTCAGCTAACAGGCGAATTACCTTGTCCGAGGCATTTTTGTCCGCGGATGCCGCCCTTCTCACGCTGCTTAACATATCTCAGGGTCTAGTGGTTTATCCCAAGGTTATTGAACGACACATTTCCCAGGAGTTGCCCTTCATGTCAACGGAAAACATAATAATGGCCATGGTTAAGGCTGGCGGCGATCGACAGATTTGCCATGAGAAGATTCGCGTCCTCTCACAGGAAGCTGGAGCCCAAGTCAAGCAGCATGGAAAAGATAACGATTTGGTGGACCGTGTACGCAAGGATCCTTACTTTGCGCCTATAATTAATCAGCTCGACAATATACTGGATGCACGGACATTTACCGGACGGGCTAGCGATCAGGTTGACGAGTTCGTTGCGGATGAAGTGGAGCCTGTGCTGGCTCACTACGCTGACGCCTTGAAGACTGTTCAAGACGTTAAACTCAATATCTAACCCACTGTTTGTTAACCTATTGTTAAGCTCAAAGTTTGAATTACAAAAATAAACGAAAGCCTTTAATCAAACTAGTAGGTATTGACTGCCTATTGACAACGCCAGCATCCAATGTAGTGTCGGCGACTGAGCTTATCGCTGCAATTTATGGGTCGAGATCTTTGGCAGTTAGACCCCCAGCGTGATTTATATTTCTTCTTGCCCCTGCGCTTGCTGGCAGATTATTTACAATTAAAACCCGCAAAACTAAAACTCGACACTGCACCCGTGTATGAGGTGACGTTCTTGATCCAAGGCAGTAAAGATTGCAATTTTTGCTTTAGCCTTTCGCCACTCAGCCTGACATATCACGACTGCAGTGCTCAACGGACCAGAATCGGGTTCATTTACTTTTCATTGTATTAGATACATATGTACATATAATTTTCTAACTTTAATGTAACTCAATCGAGTGGGCGCGATATTTAAACATTTTCTAAAGCTATGCGAATTTCTCAGTCTTAGTCTACAATTATTAAATGAAATATGACAGCATTTTAATTTTAGTTTAATATTACCCGTGGGTTGTGTTTTATTGACGGATCTAAAACAGAAAAAAGATTTTTACACAATCTACGTCTCGTCTCTAAACTGGAAAATCCTTGAAGCTTGGCTAATGGATACCTTAAAAAGGTGAAATGACAACAACGTATTACGTACTCCGTCGTGAAAAGACCAGCCGCTAAAATAATCTTATTACTTATTGATTAAAGGCTTTTGCAAATTAGTTTTATTTCGCCTTACTCGTGTAAATACTGTAGCTAGACAGATACGACAACAATACAATTATCCACACCCGATATATGTATGTATGTATATACATAAAATATAACAAAGTTTAAAAGTACTTTAAAAGCCTTGAAGAAGGATTCATGTGCAACAATTACAATAAGTCATTTTTTAGAGGGCATGTAAAGAAATTTTCTTCCTTACTGGTTTTCCATTGTGTACGAGTATGCTATATACATATTCCTGAACTTAAGCTACGATCAACTTTGAGTGAATTCGATGTCTTACAATTTTTCCTTTTCTTTGAATAATAAATATCAAAAGTGAATTGTAAATGTATAGGTAACTATGCATGTATGTATGTATGTACATCCACTTGCGGTAAGATCATCCCACACTACTCACTTCACTTCAATTGTTTCGTACAATTACATTTGAGGTAATTATGACGGTCTGTCTGTCTTCGCGCAACTGTGGCGTCCGGTTAACACGACGGCAGTGACAATGCCAACCAGAGCAGAGCAGAGCCAACACGCAGGAGGGGGCATGTACAGATGTATAACGGAAGCAAACACATGAGGCACGCGAAACAAGAAGTCATGTCACGTCGACGGTGTTTCCTTCGCTGGTAGGATGCGGAATGATATTGCATAGCCATGTCGGGTCAGTTTTCTGAATTTTTTTTGTGGCCATGTCTTGGGATTTTTTTTTTAATTGTGACTTCCTTCCAGTCATTGGAACAATTATCAATTGTCGGAGCCCTTTTTGGGACGAATTTTGGCCGTAATCTGCCGAGGAAGACTTTAGGCAATGAAAGCTAGCCATGAAACGTGTGATTGGATAAAGTTGCATTAAAATGTCTTTAACAGCTCGTGTGGCGCCACGAACGTATTATGAATCAGCCGCCACGAACGGTTTCCGACTAAGTGAAGTTGTAATAGAGACCAATTATGGACGGATCGGATAATGTTGTTGCCGCTAGTCGTTACCGACAATAGCCGTTGACCGTTTTGCAGACTTTGCTGTGGCCAATGAAGACCTTGACTTTGACACTGAATCCATACGCACTGGAAGTGAAACTTCCAAACAGGTTGGACTCCAGTCGTCATTCGCTTTCTTCAGCTTGCATTTAGTTCGCTTCGTGCTTAGAGTTCGACAACTGCAGTTTAGCGTGAACATAGAGATTACAGCGAATTGAATTGGTTTTTGATTGGTGAATATAGTACTATTGCCATTAATGAATATATAAATTTATACATATATGTTTAAATATCTATGTATTGACAAGTACAAGTGTTTTGCATTGGAAAAATATAATATTAAATATATTGCTAAATGAAGTCTTCCATCCCACTGATAATGGAACTATTTATTTGTAGTAGCATTCAATATTTGATTTGAAATTCCATTTAAACAATTCAATTTCAATTGTACACAAAGGAATAAAACCGCAAATACCGCCGTGGAAAGATGCCTTAATATTCCGTAATTGATACAGGAGTGATGCTGAATGTGTTAAAAACCAAAATGCATTCCATATACTTTTAAGTTACTTAATGATGTAATTATTTTATTAGTTTAAGCTATTCATTAATTAGTTGCGCCCGTGGCGTGGTTCTTGAACACAAAGCACCCACCACCTGGCATGTGCGCGCCGGCCTGTCTGGCCTGCAATGCAATTTTTTGCAACGCCTTTGATTTGCAACCAATCGTATACCATGAGCTATCGGTGCTACGGTTACGATTATCCAGTTCGTCTGTACGCCCACTTCTCTTGCTGTGAAATTGCTGGTTAACACCCTAGTCTGGCCTGGCTAATGCGGGGCATGCCATTTCTCAAACTATTTTAAAGTGTTTAAACGAGTATTTAGTCATTTTCGAAGTTAGCCACAATGCGCTTTCGCATTTTTCGACAATATCGCAACACAACCGCTCACAAGCTTCTCTCTACTTTCCCAATTAGCTATGGAGAGGCAATAAGGCACCAGGAGTACTCTTTTATTCCAATTTCCTAATTTTGGGAGTGGTGTGTTCAGAGCGGATGCACTTCCATTGTAGTTATCCCGCCCATACTTCTCTGCTTACTTCACATTTGTATACATCTTCATTTTATTAATTTTATGTATGTTGTGTGTGTTATGCAAGGGATCAACTATGAATGACGGATATGTCAGGCACTTGCTTTAGTGCCTGAATACTATGTATAAAACATGATTTACATATGTATGTATGTATGTATGTATGTACTTCTCTGGGGTTTTCAATTAAAAGGCAACACCAGAAATTAATGTTAAAACCAAGTGAATGGCAACTCGTCAAAGTTGTGGATAAGCGCATATACGCACACATACACACACACATTCAGATTGGAGTATAAACTTTTACATTAACATTGGCTCTGGTTTGCATAACAGGCTTAAGATTCCGATTGAGAGAGAAAGTAAGGCCCATGGGAAACTAAATATGTACATATGTACATATGTATGTATGTAGGTGTACAGACAAAAATGTACTTCTATGGCATAACCAGACGAAACGAAGCCTGATCTGATTGAAATAATTAAACTAGGTCTGTCCGATTTGAAAATGTTGAATAAATCATTCGCATATGTCAGAGCCCCTGTGCACTTATTTGAACAATTCTCTAATACTGAAGTCACCTCCGCAAACTCTAAATGACGGGCGTGGCGTACCCAAACAGACGGCATTATTTGTGGTCACTTCAAAGCGTTTTTTGTTTTTTTTTGGGGGGAACTGAGGGGGGCTGGACAGAGGCGAAACATGTGGCTTATTGGATTGAAAGCCTTTGCCGATAACCCAGGCAACGGAAACATGAAGGTCACTTGCTTGGAATATCAAAATAATAGTCTTAGTTAGGTTTAATAAAAAGATTTGTAACTTTCAACGCGATTGTTTGGCTCCGGTGGCAGTAGTTGCTTGCTGGTAGCTTTGGAGTGGATTTTCAAGCAACATCGTAATTTGTATTTAAATAAGTAACTGTTAGCGCAGAAACCGGTCTCTTAAATGCGAGTACATTGTGCGACTGTACAGCTTGATAATTAGCTGATTTAAGGACAGCCATTAACTAATCTCCCCCAAAAACCGCTAAAACTAATTCGTTTTAATGTGTTTGTCTGAAAGTCGCGAGTACTTGCACTTAATGCGAATCTTCACATATTTGTATGCGAGTGTGTGCATACATATTGACAGATGCGATGAAGGCAGTTGAAACAAAAAATAACTTTAACTTTGTTTTTTCTAATTTACAGACAGCAAGCAACTGGTCTAAATCAGTACTTGTCTTCGAATGATACTTAGACTTATTTCAATACGATTTTGATCGAGGCTTCACTTTTCGATCACATTATTGCTTTTGCATACACATATATATGTACATATTTATGTACATATATGCATATACATATGTAACATTTCTAATTTTTTGCTTGGGCACTCGTTTCCAAGTTTCGCACTATTTCTAATCGCACTCACCATGGGTTTTGTTATTATTCTTTCTCCAGTCAGCTATTAAACTGCTTGTTTTAGAAGATTATTTTTCGGGTTCTTTCACTTCTGTAGCTTGCCACTTTACCGTTCGAATCCGTACTCCTTCAGAGATATTTGAACACTATTTTTACAATTCACAAGTCGAGTGTTTCGAGTGCGCAACCGCGAATTCCACGGTAAGCTGAACAGAGCTGAGCAGAGCAGCCTATTACAGATTATGTTGGTTTTGTTTTCCTCAATTACTATTGGCTCGGATACAATTCACACATTAATTAGCAGCTACCTCTCGTCACAGTTATACTTATGCACACCTGCCCATCGGCAGGGGAGGGAGCCTAATCCGTTGACTGGACGTTGACGATGAATGGCTTGTGGCGGTGATCCAGATCGGTTGGTTGGTTGGTTGGTTAACTGTGGCAAGGCCCAGGGCAAACTAACTGCGCTGCTGATGGTTTTGGGCCTTTTATAACGAATTCGAATCCGAATCCATACCAGCAGCGGCAGCTGCAGCAACGTCAGCAGCAGCAGCAGAATCAGCGTCGGCGACGGACTGGGCTTGCGTTAACTTTACCGTGCATATGTTTGGGCCTGGACTAGTCGAGAGCAGGCACTGCGACGGAGTGGAGCATAGCTCACCTGTGGCTTCGAGTACGGGAACCAGTGTGTAAATCAAAAAGTCTGCTTACTTTTTGCTCTGCTCCAGTTTGAACATACAATGTAGTGAGCCCCAGACCGCGGTATTGAAAAGGCTGCCATACGCTTTATGTAATTTATGTCGGACAGTTGTCGTTTTTGGCTAGGATTCGCATAGCAGTGTCGTGTCTTTCACAGTGTGCTTAGCGCCATTGGTTGCAAAGGAGCACTCATGCGAGCCTCTGACCTTTTTAAGTGCCAACTTTTGTAACGCGACTCATTGTATGGTATGGGACGCCAGCTGTGACCTAGGGAGATTTTCTTTCGAAAACATTTCAAAACCTCTTGTTGCTGCTGGCTCTGCGTGACCGTCGTTATGGCTAATTGTTTTCATTAATTAAACATTTGGACTGTCCTCGGCGTAATGTACAACGCTTGGCACTTTTCAATCCAATTACAATGACAATAACCGGGACACAGCACACCATTTCGTGAGATTGCAATAGCAGGCCGGTCCTCAGTACATATATGTATGTACATATGTACGTACGTACATAAATATGTACATATGTGCATACATATGTACATATGTGCATACATATGTACATATGTGCATACATATGTACATATGTGCATACATACATACATTATTGTTTCTTATGTTCGATACCTGCTATGTATTCGGAGTAAATATTCTGTACTGTACGACTGTACATATCAACATTGGAAATGGTCAGCATGTCCCAAGTGGGATGCAAGGTACTGTTTATCGTGTTTCTTTTAAAACTCTTGTCAAAACAATTACTTAAGACATATTTGACGTCGCAACGTTAGGCAAGAAATCTGGTACATATAACACTCGGAACTTGTTTGTGTCGGTAGTAATAAATTTGATGGTAATTGAATCAATTTGGTCATTTATCAAACCCTGAATAACCTGTGGACCGGATTGCACGCTAAAAATGAATTTTGGCAAAAAGCGCGTAATTACAAATTAATTCGTTATAATTGGCAGGCCTACCACAGATACCACAAAACAATTGAACAGCGGCGCGGCTACAACTGGACAAACTCGAATAACTCTCTCTTTCTTGATTGCCGATTTTATAATTCAGATACCTACATGTGTTCTGACGACCGGTTGAGTTAAGCCTTGAAACATGCGATCTAACCCATTCGATCAGCGAGCATACATACATACATATATTTTTGCTTCGTCAGATGTACTGCAAACAGCTTGCACGGGGATTATCGCATCGCATTCCTTAAACAAAACTCCGATACAAACCAAATGTAATGACACTTTTTTTGGAGGGGGAGGGGGACGGAGGTGGAACGTCATCCATGTACGAAAAATAGATATAAAAACCAGGATAGTCGGGTAAGCCAAAACACAGGTCTTGTATGTATTCGCGACAGTGAACAGAACAGGCTACGCCAATTGTTTCATCTGGGTCAACAAAATGCAAAACAAGCGACTAAATACTTTTAAAACCGGTTTCATTATATTCCTGTAATGATAAAAGTCACAAACATAAGCCGAACTAAACTATAAACTATGATCACCCGTACATGAAAATGTGTGTACCACATATGTACTTACATACGCACATATGTACATATGTACATACATACCCACATATGTATGTATCCAAAGCTCCGGTTTGTTTAACTACTTTTTACCTATTATTTAAATAAAACTTAAAAAAAAGAACTATGTATGAAGAAAAATAACGGTGACTAATATTTACACTGGCATTAGAAAATAATGTATATGTAATTTAAACTTATAATTATTATTTATTTTTATTTGTAAACTAATATAAATTGAAGTTTTCAATTTGAAATACACACACATACATATATATGTATGTATGTGTATATTTTTTTTTATTAATTTGTTGGTGCAGCTCCGACAATCCGCTTTGTTTTACTTTTAACAAAACTGTCCTTCTGTACATGAAAGTACAGCTAAAAAAGTCTTCTTGAATTTCGAATATCTTTAGTAACAATATCCAACATGTGGTTGTCAGAAAGACTCCGTGTAACTTACTCACCTTGGGAGTTCAAAGTTATCTTTAATGAATCTGTTTTCTAAAATATTTTAATGGTTTTTAATAAACATTGATTGTCTAATGTAGATGAAAGATTGCTATGCATAAATAAATAAGTGCCACATCTGGAGCGTTTCTTGGCAGCGGATCTGGTTGCTTTCGCTGTGCACCAAGGCTATTCCCGATCAGAACAACTATGTATGGCAATATTAGAAGACTTCGTTGGGGTTTCCGTTTCCGTTGCCGTTGGATTGGTCAGCCTTTTGACGAGCGCGGGCCAACTTGGCGGATAGCTCTGACGAGCGAATGGTTTTGTACTGCAATGGAAATTGAATAATACTGAATAGGATGGGCTCAGAAAGGGGGTGGAGTGGCTAATATGCTCACCTCGCAGAAGTTCTTTTGCAGCACGATCTGGGATATCAGACGCCGACTCTCCCGCTGCCCGAAGTAACTTTCGATGGTGTGTGGCGAGAGGGCGAAGATCTCTTCGCCGCTGAGGGAGTGCAGACGCTTGATTATATTATCGGAGAAGCCCTTGCCTCGCAGCCATTCCTCCACCTCCCTGGGCTTGGAGTGCTGGGTAATAAATATTTCAGGAGTCTTCAGGATTTCGAGGTCCTTGCGCCGCTGCCTCTGCTGCAGCATGAGGCGCAGTTCATCGTTCACATCGTCCTGCATCATGAAGGCTTCATCAATGGCATCGCAGTCGTTGCGAGCACGCATCGCTGGGAGGCGGGACAGAGCAAGAGGACACTTACTTTAAGCAAATGCTACGAGCAGGAAATGGAGATTAGGTCCTTACCCGCCAGTGCTCCTGCCGCAGCCATGTTGCGCTTTAGGGTGCCACTTGGAGTTGTTGGCTGGCTTTCTCCCGCTGGCGGCATTGGTGGGGGAACGGGAACATTTGGCATAGAGTACGATCGTGGCATGACCTTGACGCCGCCTGCTGGCTGTTGTGGCTCCAGATCTGTTGGTGCCGCATATAAGGTCATGGTATTGCGGTACATGGGATGGTTGGCTTCACTGGACTCGCCGTTCTCCTGCAGCGACAGAGAGGCCAATGACTCTGTGTCGCGGCCATTGGAATTAACACCGTGCTCAAAGTTATAAGGCGTCAGCACGGTGTTTGGAACATATCCAATATTTCCGTAGGAGTTGCGAGCCTTCCACCAATTGCGGGAGTCATCAATTATCTGCGAATGGCGTTGCAGGGGTTAATTGACTCACATAGACTAAGGTGAGGGGAACTAAGGGGAACTCTATTGCATACCTCCAAGTATTCGCCTTTTGTTACTTTCAGTTCCTTGTCGTTGGTAGCCGACTTGTTGTAGGCAACCTCCGCTATCTTGACATTGCGGCTTTCCAAACGGTTCAGCCATGTGCGATTACCACCCGGACTCGGAGGCAGGGGTATCGGTGAGGGCGTTGCTGTTTTCTTCAGTGCGGGCGCAAGGTACTGCACCTCTTCATCCACAATCCAGTCCGGCGACCAGTCATCGTAGAAAATAGGGTGATACGAACTCCTGTGATCCTTAAATTGATCTTTTGGCACTGTCCAGTTGGGCCCCAGACTGTTCCACAACTGCTTCTCGTTGGAATCCAGAGTTCCGCTAAGGAACGCAATAGTTTCGCGACGCAGCAGCGGATTAACGACGCCTTCTGGCAAATTGGCGTCTACATAGATGTCGTTGCAGACAGTCACAATGGTTTGCAGAGAAATGAAAACATTGTGGATCGGATCCGAGCTCTTTGCAAAGTGGTTTTGCAGCTTGACAGAGTAAATAAGAGCTAGCTTCACTTTGGCTAGGATGTCGTGGAACTCACTCTCAATGGGTGGACGCGACCGCAGTACGAGCAGACCTTCTCCGTGAGGGTTGTGCTGCTCCTTACGCAACTTGAGCTCGTTTAGAGCCTCGGCCGCGTAGTGGAGCCTCGCCATAAACCGCTCGATGTCCTCAAAGCAGTGGTTAATCACCTGGACGTCCCGTTCGGTTTGTTCGCGATCCAGCGCATTCTTCTCGGCAGCAATTCCCGCCACGGCCGCCGCAATTCCATACTGGTCCTTGGGTTGCTGGTTTGCGGGTCGGTCAGGCTTGGGCAAGCGTATGGGAGTTTTGTTACGGTCGATGGTGACGGGCGTACCCTTGCTGAGCTACAATGGCCATGGGAAATGGGCTTTTTAAGAAAATGTCGACTGGCAGTGTCGACTGACTTTGCTTACCGTTCGCAGATCTTCCACCAAGTTTACAGAGCTGACATCGGCCACCTAAAGCCGATGAGGAGTATGGAAGATTATTGAGGGACTCGACCGACGGTCCAGGACGATGAGTACTCACCTGGAAGATGTGCATCTCGGTATTGCCTAGCGAGATACCAGGAACCGAAAATATTAAAATATTGTTGTAGGCTTCCTGCGGATCCTCGCTAATAAACGCGGTGGGTTCCGTGATCAGGCTGCCGGGGAAGTTCTCAATCTCCTTCATTTCGTTGTCCAGCATCACCAGCCACTGGCCGTTGAAACTCATAAACATCTTGTGAGGCCAAATGCCGCCCGTCTTGTCCAGTTCAATAAGCAGTTTCATCTTCTCCTTTGGCTGCTTTGTTTCTGATTCATTTTTCAACTTAAAAGTGGCCAAGTGCTCCAATGCATAGGTAGGCTTTATCTCATCATAGTCCCCAATCGGAAGAGCTTGGGATGGGACTCCATTCTCAAAGCCGTTACGTGGCATCCTGTAGAATACACAATAGAATGTAGGGTCTAA
This sequence comes from Drosophila affinis, assembly GCA_037356375.1. Lineage (NCBI taxonomy): Eukaryota > Metazoa > Arthropoda > Insecta > Diptera > Drosophilidae > Drosophila > Drosophila affinis. The sequence continues at coordinate 25,485,907 of JAZHFB010000003.1, forward strand.
TGGAATCCAGAGGGGAACGTTTCTTTGCAGGGACTATATAATGTACCGGCTGAGTAAGCCACTTATCTATTATCTATTATATTATAATTGCTGGTCTATCTCTCTGGATATTTACCCATTCGTAACTGATATGGGCCGGAAATATTTCAAGGTTCTGTAGCCAGCTTTGACCATTGTGCCAAAGTGCGACAATGCAATACGAAATCAAAGCTCAAGGGAAGCTATTGTAAATGAAAGATCGCTCTCTTGCTGGCTTATTTATATACATACATACATGTACATACATGAATATATACCTATGCATGTATTTGTATAGGTGCATAGGCTCTTATTGAAGGGTAAATTCATATGGTTCAGTGTTGTGGCCTGGCCGTATAGTAGATGCGTGCCCCGATTAGATAAGAAAAACTGAGCACCACCTCTTCGACTGGCTTTGCACCTTGCTCACACTCGCCAGGAAATTCCTGGCGCATGAAGCAATCTTTAATGAAAGTACATTACATAAAGACCCGAAAAGAAGTAGTAAATCGTCATTATTTTATTTTTGTGATTATGGTAAAAGCTCTTTCAGATTTATTGCTTATACTGGTATGACATCAGATCCTCAAGATACTAAGTAAACAATGGTATCGCAAAAAGGTGATTGCTGGGGAGAGTAGACTTTGTCTCATATTCTGGAGCTTGATAGATGTGAGTACTGAAACCCGAGACGAGCATTTGGTTACCTTGTGCTTTACACGATGTTCTACGATGCTCCTGGCCAAAACTTCCACTTTCGACCCGCAGCGAATCAAATTCGAACACAAACTAACTGGTAACGGTAGGGCACACACCACACCAACGTTTCGCCGTAATATCAGCTGGCTGGGTGACACTCAATACACACCGTCGCGTCTATTAATTGATTGCCTGAAATTGCTTCAGTTGTATGTATGTTCGAGATTCGAGACCAACACCAGCAACGGCAAAAGCAAAAGTTCGCTTTATCTCTGCACTCGCTTGTGCCGCGATTGTGCTGTGTATCGCTTGATACACATTGGCACTATTGGCAATCTTATCTACGCCGACCGTTCCTGCTGAAAAATAACAGAAATAGCTTTGTGTTTGCCAACAATACCATGGAGAGCTCCCCGTTATATATTTCTTTTGGTTGTGGGTCCCAGTATCGACCACACAAGGTGAACGCATCAAACGGTCAGCAGTTAGGAAACCCAAAGCACCCAATCAACGAGTCAGTGATAGATAAGCAGGTGTTGGTGTTAAAAATCGCTTCTACGAATTCCTTAAAAAGTTTTGAAGCATATCTTTAAACAGGCAGAAAGGTCTATATCCCGTTTGTATTAGCCATACATACATATAAATAAATGTGTTTTAGTTGATTATGAAGAGCCATAGCTTCCATTGGGATTTACAACCACACAAATATCTCTGAAGAATTTAAATTTCAGTAAAAATCATTCATAATTTGATAGCTTGTGAATATTGTCTTATGGCAACTTTCCATTAATATTTTTTGAGATCTTACAAATTATTCTGTACGTTTGGTATTTTTGACTACCTCCATTGTTTCAAAACGAGCCACACAATATTAAAAAAATTTTCGTGGAAAGCGAACAGTTGAAATATGTAATAATGACTTTATATGGAAGATATTGATCCTTTGTAATAGATCCTTGTTCAGTATTAAAATACATAGTTAATAATTATACGAGCTTAGGAAAATCTTATATCATCTTGATGTTCGGTACCGACTATTTTTGTGTCATCCTCTAGACCACGTTGTCGCAATCGATCAGTAGATTGCTGCGAAGAAACAAACAAAGTCGATGATTAGGCGTAGGTAATTACCGTAGGCCAGCTTATCACAAGGGTATCTTTAGATATCAAATTGAAATCAAAGTACACGCTTATTACTACGACAAATGAGCTGTTGCACTGAGCCCCTTGAGTAGAGAATGAACGACACCACCACACACTAACCTTGCGGAAGGCAACTGAAAGATATTCTGCGGAATAGCCCTCAATTCTGAGTTCAGGCACAAGAGCTTGCTTCCGTTCATGTAACGATACTCCTCCAACAACGAAGCGGTCCAGGACGGGAGATCTGGTTCTTGCAGATGGCGCTGGTGCACCTTCGCAAATTGCTCGGCTGAAATTTTAACACTCATGGATTAAAGTAAATAAACAAGACTTTGTACGATCGCTTACAAAGGATGCAGCTGAAGGTGGCACCCACAGTACCGTTCTGAGCAGGCTCTGCAATTCCGCCCACGATTAGGTCCACATCAGTCCAACTATCATATATGTTTTTCAGCTTATCCAAAACCTTTCAATGAACCAAAATTATTTATGTAGATTGACATTTTACTATAGTATGGATTGCTACATATCTTCCTTTGACGACATGTCATATGTAATACATAGTCATACATTTTTGGGTATAAATTTTTCGAAATCACTCCAGCCAGTCACTTGTTCAATCTGACTGCACATTTCCAAGTATTTAAAATAGGGTTGGAGACCGTGGTCTCTGCCCCGCTGAACATCGAACGCCAGAATATCAGCATGTGTTGGTTTCGTGTTCTCGGCCCAAACAACCTGCAAGGCTACAATGCTTAAAGCGATGCATCGAATGAGATTTGATAACTTACCCCACCCGCATAGGAGGAATCCATTTTCATGGCACGCTGATTGAGTACACTATGCAGGATTTCATCAAGCTTTTTTGCTGTGTACTGAAGTCGGGGCCTGAAAATTTCATCCTTCAGCACGAAAAGATCAGTTGGGGGCAGAACTTTGTCGCCATTTTTGGCCAGGTTATGGAGCTCATTGGGTAGCATCGAGAAATAGAAGCGACTGGCAGCCACTCCAAATTCATTAGATATCTCAGGAGCGCTTTGACGACTAATTGGTGCAGGCGTAGCCAGTACCTCTGAGGCCAGTCGCGATCCGAGCACTTCCGGCAGCCACTCCCTCATTATCACGCGTCGGTATATATCCACATTGACTGTCTTGGCCGCTTGGAAAAGTTGCTCATCGCTCCACTTTGGGTTTCGCTCCACAAGCTCGGCGGCAAGGCGGTTATGATTACGCATAAAAATTGTGTAAACCAGTATGGAGTAGGGACTACTGTTAACGCGAGAGTCGCCTGCTGCAAAACATGTTGCATTTGCAATAGCCCCCCACGCACAGAATGCGTGTCCCTTGTCGTCCGTATCGGCGGTCATTGGAAGAAGGTCATTTAGGTGTGCACCGTTTGATGTTGACTTCAGGGTTCCGAGAACGAATGTTCTAATCTTCCTCTCAGCGACAGGCGTGAAGCCATATAGTTGGGACAAATCCAAGTATCCTGTGGCCTGGTTGAGCTATTGGCGGATATAAATCAGAATATCAACCATACAGACGAGTCAAGGATCCATGTCTACCCACCTGCTCAGCGCCGCCAAAGTTGCAATCCCCGACCGCGAGGGCGCTCCTTACATAGTTGAGACAGTTTGGCATGCCGTACTTCCCGCTTGCATGGGATATAATTGGCGCACAGGCCGGATGATTGTGCCTTGGTTGAAGTTTATTTTGATCACGGTTACAACACTCTATGGGAGATCCATTACCTGCGAAAACATAAATGCTCAGATGAAATAATCTTCAGTGAAGTCTTCTTTTTGAAACTAGACTATGAAGTTGACTATAAACTATATTAAACTGTCCTGGATGTTGACTTACTCATCGATTGTGATACGGGCTTGCTAAGATCGTGTTCCACAAACTGCGCCCATTGCGCGATTCCCAAATTAAGGTCTCCATTTGTTAAGTCGCGCACCTGTTTCGACTTCTGAATGTGGTCGGGTTCATAAAGTCCAACACTTATGGACCATGCAGCAGGCAAGCGACCCTCGCTAAAAATCTGGGAACACCAACGTTTATAAGTGGAGCCATTGTTAACCAACTTCTTAAAGGTACCTCATAGAGTCCGTTCTTATAGTGCTGGGGAAGAAGTCTCCTGTATGCATGATGACCTTCCCTCTTGCTTTTCAGCAACTCAAAGCATTCGGATCGTAGAATGCTTCCTTCAGGCAGGGGCTTGTTTTCTAGATATATTCGACACTGATCACCTTCAATGGCATGGGGCAGACACTGGGTGTTATAGACGAAGAGGCTAGACTTGAGGATCTTTAGCGCAATGTCACTGTCTTCCTTTGATGCCTTGTTGGGCAATGTATCCAGAAGTTGCATATGCGAGAGACTACCGTTTTGAACGGTAATCTCTGAGCTCAGAAGATTTTCTTCCAATCTGAAATGACAAGTCAATTTTGGAATAAAGTCTTAATCTTTGAAATTTTCGTCTGTATTTTTACGAACCGTTTCTGTCTGTTGATCGAGTCCAAACCTGAACTTACGAGCTCCAGCCATTTTTCTGATGAAATCCCGTCTAGGTGCGCTTGTATTTCCGGCCTTAAAGCTTGTCGTGCTAAAAAATTAACAATCAAATATTTTTAAACACAGATTTCTAAAGATACAATATAATATGATTAAATCTATAGTTGTTTAGTTTAAACACACAACTTAAATGAATATATATTTTCAAAATAAAAGCTTTCCACTGCATCACCATAAGTCCACAACGAGGACTAAATTTGGGTACTGTTTTGAATTTGTATGTTGACCGGTGAGAAAGAGGCAATATTATAAGGAAACAATAAATCGATTCGAAGCAAACCCAATTTGTGGGATGAAAATATTACTGAGAAACAAATCCTCTCTTGAATACAGATCGTACATTTTCAGTGACGATCTCATGTCAAATTTGACATCTCAGGAGAGCCGCTTTTATTCCCATCTGTAAATCTGTTTTAAGTGGAACACGGACACTTAGATATATTTTTATTGTTAAGAAATGTCTCGTTAGCAATACGTCGAACTGATAAGCTGAGAATACACTTTTCCTAATTTCCCTTTTAGTGGAATATCGTCCATCGTTTGTTGGAAATAAGTACTGCTGTTCAACGTCATCAATATCAATTAGCAAAGTAGTGTCTTCAGCAACCAAAAATTGCTGTTTTTTTTTTTTTTCCATATTTGGGGCCTAAAGGCAAGTAGAAGTATTGCGGAGTAGGGATTATAATAAAGGAGCCACAGCCAGAACAGAAAACTTGAAGTCCACTCCATGGAGAGTCGAGCTGGTTGAGAAAATGCGCTAAACCGTTCTTATATTTTGCATGAATTTAGCATAACAGAGACACGATCTATCATATAGTATATTTATATATTATGTGTAAGAAATGTGTGCAGGCCATGGCCATGTGTATTACACATAATCTAACACACACCGCACACAGATGTCTGTCTCAGCAAACTTATTACTGCATGTAACTATGTAATATTGAGCTTCGAATAAGTAGTTTTGTTGATCGGATCGGCTAGTAGAACTTAACAAAAATTTTATTTGTAAATTTTCTTGATCTGCGTCATAGCAGTCATCAAAGTAGGACCTAAGTGCGAATGTAGAGTAGATGTAGGGTCCGAAATTACTTATTCTGTCTTCAAATTGCCTTATTGTATAAGTTGATTATACGAACTCAAAGAAAATACACTTAAACGAGAGGGAACGTTGTGAGCCGCGGCAAAGGCCGCGGCTCTACCTTATACCCGGTACTCAGTCAGTATATACATACATACATATATGAGCCTACGATTTATGAAATTTATTATATGTTCTCAAAAGGGACGAAAATAATATTTAAATTAAAAAATGAATTTTTTGGAATTTTTATACATGTTTCCATTTTTGTTTACATATGCTTTGTATATCTGCGCCTACATTTCTACATGACATGTATAACTACATATTTGAGACGTACAAGTGTTTACGACAGAGAGAGAGGGCATGAGTCAGCGCTTGGCAGGCGTTGCGTAGCCACTGAAATTTAATTTGTTTCTTCTGGCCATAATATTGATCCGATCTGATCCAGATTCGGTAATCTGGTAGATATGGTAATTTTTCACGATTCTGCGTTTTTGGTTTTCATTTATCTTAAAAATTGTGGATTCCACAGATTTTCGTCTTTTTTGGGGGCGGAAAATTTTAAAACAAACTTGTGCTGGTTTGGTATCACAGGAGCTTGGATAGAAAGTTTGGTTGCTCTAGCTCTTATAGTCTCTGAGAACTAGGCGCTCATTTATACGAATAAGCAAAGCAGATGGGGTCGCCTGTGAGAGAGAGCGAGAGGGAATGATGACTTTCGAAATGGTTTTCTTCATTGTAGCTATAATAATGATCCGATCTAATCCAGATTCAACACTCTGATAGAAATGGGCATTCTCTATGACTCTGCGTTTTTAGTTTTCTCGTATCTTAAACATTGTGTACGCCACAGACTTCCGCCCTTGTTTGGGCGGAAACGGGCGGGGCGAAATTTTGAAATACATTTGGAGTAGTGTGATCACACCGGAGACTGGGTACAAAACTTGGTTGCTCTAGCTTTAATAGTCTCTGAGATATAGGCGCAAATGAAGACGGACAGACGGACGGACGGACGGACAGACGGACGGACAGACAGACATGGCTATATCGACTCGGCTATTGATGCTGATCAAGAATATATGTACTTTATGGGGTCGGAAACGCTTCCTTCTGTGCGTTACACACAACCGTTATCCCCACAAATCTAATATACCCCTATACTCTTCGAGTACCGGGTATAAAAATTACAGATTTTTGGGTTTCAGACATTGTTTTTAATAATGTTGTGGGACTTACGATGGGTAGCGGTAGTCAATGAAGATGCTGACGTTCCTATTACAACAGTCAGCATGCAAATGTAGATGTTTAGACACATTTTACTACTGTTCTTTGTTTGAGAATATGGATTCCTCATACAATAAAAATGGGGTTTTATGTGATTCACAGATGCGCCTACAAAATCGCGGTTTAATTTAAGTCACGTAGCATGTGACTGATAAGGAAGTACACCGAACTGCGTTTTAGGAGAGATTCCTCAGAGCTATTCTCATCACTTGATTGGGACGTCTGCGGTTGAGAGCGGCTCATAGACGACTACGAAATACATGAAAATTTCCACAATCTCGAAGCGCTGAATATTGTCATAATCGGACTGGGAGTGAATTCTCTCGGCAATAACAAGTCGACTTGCGACTGTAAGACACCAGCTTGGGCACCTAGCCTAGTAGAATATTGTTCAAATTAGATGAAGCTATCCAAAGTAAACACCCTTACAGCTGCTAGCTCAAATTCTCGTACCGGAAAAGCCATTTTATCTGATGTTATCGATTTCTAATGGAACGTTAGAGAATGTACAACAGACAAGAAGTACCGGGACTACTACAAGTCGTTAGTAACGACAATTCAGAAAATTGGTGAAAATGCATCGCTTTTCCGAAATACTTTCTCTTTACTCGATACACTTTTTCCAGAAATATCACCTGTTGCTTATAAGAATCGTCGAGCTACCTTTTTAAAAATAATAAATTAAAATTCGAAACTCTGCATTATTGTCTTGAAATATCCTCACTATGCTGTTTTTGTTCTATTGTGTGAAAGCGTGGCACAGCGTGCATCTTACGGACATCATTGAAACTCAAGCTAACCGCTGAAACTACTTCGATGTTCAAACCTTCCTTCTCCTCACCTCACCCTTTTTTCCTACCGGTCCTTGCAGACTATGGAAGTTGGGCTGAATAAATTTGAATGAGTGTAGTCTAGATCATATTCAGATGGCCAATTTTTTGATGTTTGCAAATTCAATGATTTTGTACATATTGCATATATGTATGTATGTATGTAAGTATGCGATCATCGTACAGGCTCATCGATGTATATATAGTATAGTTTACGCATATTTCGTATGAGCTGAGAAAAGTTTTTACAAACCTGAAAATATAAATAAAATAAATACCAATTTGTTCGTATAACCACTAACCGCTATATACTGTAATATAGATGGACCACTTCATACATTTATTTGACCGCACCAAAAAACGGGCATCAGACCCCTAAGGGTATATGTGTGCACATACATTCTCACGTCTTAGCATGTGTGTATGAGAGCGCCCAACTGAAATTTGTGCTCTCTCAACTTTGTTTTGATTGATCCACAGACAGAACCTGCAAGTACTTTCATATGAGTGTGTAAACGTGCAGTGCTGCCGAAATTGCCAGCAAAATATTTTTGAGAAGATTTCTTGAGCCACACATTTATTTGCTGAGTGTTACTTTTGACGCGACGCACTATACGCTATAGACACATAATATAAATTGATGACATGTCCGATATATATATTTTAAATTTGTACATATTTACTTTCGGTCAACATACAATAATATAATAATAATAATCTAATATACGGTATGGTTAGTGGCGAGAAAGCGAGAAAGTCGGCTAGAAAATTCCAATAATGAAGACGAATTAATTCTAAATATGACAGTCGCAAAAAGGCCGATTATATGCAATTCGTATACTTTTTTAATTTATTTATAGTGAAAAGTTTGTAGTTTGATTGCATGTTTCGAAAGACCGACGATGGACGTACATCGGTTTCCTCATGAGCCACACTAACAGCCATCAATTCACAATTCGGAATAACTTCTTTATGCTTTCATAACCAATTTTACACCTTACCTTACAAATTTTAATTGAATAATTTAAACAAAACACAGCCGAATGCACTGCATGCAGACTTGGTCACACTCTGCCGCTATACATGTCAATTGACTACAATCGATAATGGAAGCGATGGTTTAAATGCATACTGCTATCGACTTCTTGCCACCTCTAATCTTCTACGAAGAAGCATATTTTCATCTAAACAAAATTTCAAATCGTATCAAAAGGTGCATTTAATTAATAAAAAAAGTTTTCGCTTGCAATGCCAACTCTAGATGCAGAAGCTACCGACGAGCAGTTCGGAAATGAACAATCGAAGCCAATGTCCGGACCAATTATTGGCATAATATATCCGCCGCCAGAAGTTAGAAGCATCCTTTACAAAACAATTTAATTTGTCTATTTATGTTTGTTTTAGTGTGCACATATGTAGATGTTATTGCCAATATAATTTGTTTTCCGCATACTCAGTAAGCTAAGTTTAACAATTAGATATCGTTGACAAGACCGCAAGCTTTGTGGCACGTAATGGACCTGAGTTCGAGGCACGCATCCGACAAAATGAGCTGGGCAACCCAAAGTTCAACTTTCTGAATGGTGGAGATCCCTATCATGCCTACTATAGGCATAAGGTGAATGAGTTTCGAGAGGGAAATGGTAAGCGAAACAATCCAATAAAATTGATCTTATGCTATCCCAATAATATTTCAGATGCCGGCATAACGGCCGTCAAGCAACTCGCGGTCACAAGTGCTGCCCAGCAGCGGCAGCAGGAACTTTTGAAGCAAGTGGTGGAGCAGCAATTTGTACCCAAGGAGCCTCCACAAGAGTTTGAGTTTATTGCTGACCCCCCTTCGATTTCGGCATTGGACTTGTGAGTGACTTTGAACCAAGAATCAGTGGCCCTCTACTTAGTAATTGAATCTCTTTCAGAGACATTGTGAAGCTAACTGCTCAGTTTGTGGCACGCAATGGGCGGCAGTTTCTTACCAATCTGATGAGTCGGGAGCAGAGAAACTTTCAATTTGATTTTTTGAGACCGCAGCACTCGCTCTTTCAGTACTTCACCAAGCTATTGGAGCAGTATACGAAAGTGCTCATTCCGCCCAAGGATTTACTCGGAAAGCTTCGTTCAGAGAGCGCCCCAGGGCGTAGCAGCATGAACCAGGTACTGGAGCAAGTGAAATACCGCGCCAACTGGCAACGACACCAGGAGGCGCAGCGACGTCGAGAAGAGGAAAAAATTGAGAGAGAACGTGTAGCATACGCCCAGATTGACTGGCATGATTTTGTGGTTGTAGAGACTGTGGACTATCAGCCATTCGAGTCTGGCAATTTTCCCCCGCCTACCAATCCAGATGAGGTCGGTGCCCGAGTCCTCATGGAGGAGCGCCTTATGGAAGAGGAGGGGGATATAGAAATGCAAATCGAATCCGACGAAGAAGACGACTCACAGGTTGCTAGCCATTTGGAAAGTGGCCTCAAGCTGTCGCAAATGGAGAACCGAGTCGGTATCCAAATGAAGAACGTTTCATCATACAGCCAGCCAGCTGGCGCCAAACGGGACAATACTCAGGTGCAGGACATGGACGAAGCGTCGAGTGATGAGGACACGCCGGCGGTCAAACTGCAGCCCGCGGTGGCCCCCATGTTGCCGCCGACTCACGACAAGGTTGTGGTGAAGAAGTATGACCCTAAGGCCACCCAACCCAAGGCAGCCCCCTTGCCCACGGATGAGTACCTTATTTCTCCAATTACTGGCGAAAAGATCCCGGCATCCAAGGTGTCGGAGCACATGCGCATTGGTCTACTCGATCCGCGATGGGTGGAACAGCGTGACAAGCACACTGTCGAGAAAATCAACCAGGACAATGTCTTTGCTGCTGGTACTGCCATCGAGGCAAGCTTGAAGCAGTTGGCAGAGCGGCGTACCGATATTTTTGGTGTTGGCGACGAGGAAACGGTTATTGGTAAAAAACTTGGCGAAGAAGAGACCAAAAAGGATGATCGCGTTACTTGGGACGGCCACACTTCCAGTGTTGAGGCCGCTACTAGAGCAGCACGTGCCAACATCACTCTGGAGGACCAGATCCATCAAATACACAAGGTCAAGGGACTGCTCCCAGATGAAGAAAAGGAGAAGATCGGTCCCAAACCAGTGGGAAACAAAGCCACACTCTCGGCTCCGCCGCAGCCATCTTCCAAGCCCCAGCACAGCCATGGCCAGAGTCAGCATCATCAAGGAGGTGGCCACCATGCCCACCACAATCTGCACCATCATCATCCGCCACAGCAGCACCAATCAACTCCGCAGCACCAGGCACACCAGCATCCATCCCATCACCACCAGCAGCACCAGCCTCAGGCTCAGGCTAATCCGGTCATGATGATGCAATTGCGACCTCTCATGATGCGTATGTAGTAAATTATATCCAATTAGAATTCCTAGATTAACGTGTTCTTCTTGTAGAAACTCCATTTGGCCCTGGCACTGGAGGATATATGAACATGCAGTCCACTGGAGGACCCTCGCAAATCTCACCGGCACCGCCAGTCGATCTAATGTCCGTGGAAGATGAGCCGCCCACAAAGAAATTGCGATCCGAGGACAATCTAATCCCGGAAGCGGAATTCATTGCCTCTCACAAGGTCAGCTGCCCTCTGTTCTATTTATTATTTTAGCTCGGTCACATGTTTACAACTCAGAGACAGAAGCAAGTGTAAACCATTTGAATTGAACTGGCGAAACCGATTGGATAAACCGATTCACAAACTGCTTTAAATATGACTGTGTTGTATCCGTCAAACAATAATAATACGTTTTGTTTGCCTTCTCCGCGCACTTGCAGAGCCCCGTTACCATCCAAGTTCATGTGCCGAACTCAGATAAGTCCGAGTGGAAGCTAAACGGACAGATGATCGCTGTAACACTGGCACTCACTGACCCAATCGCTAACCTCAAGGCGAAACTGCAAGATGAGACAGGCATGCCGCCGGCCAAGCAAAAAATCTTCTACGAGGTAAGCGCTAAGCCTTTGTATTTGGGATAGACGAAATTATACAAGCATCGATTTTCAGGGAATGTTCTTCAAAGACAGCAATACGATGGCGTTCTACAATCTCCTGAACGGGATGACAGTGCATTTGCAGGTGAAGGAGCGCGGTGGCCGCAAGAAGTAAGCCTTTGGAGTTGGAGACGAAATGGGACGAGTAGGTCCCAGCCCAGCATAGTTGTGTGCAGAGTGCTGTTCTCCATATGAAGAAATTGATTAGATATGGTTTCGCATAAATTTTTAATAAATTCTTGATCACAGAATTTTGTTAATTGCACTTTAGTTTTACTTATTAGTGTCAGGTGGAATATAAGAGTAAAGAGTAAGTCGGGAATGCGTTGGAGTACAAAATGTCTTTTCGGGTTATTTTTTCCGTCGCTCACAGAATTCCGCTTTGCAGGACTCTCGCCATGTCGCGGTATCGCTCGAGCATTGGTGCGTAAATTGCTTCGCTGTCCTTGTGTGGATCACAAACAAGCTGCAGATTGTTGGACGTCAGGCTGAGGATATGGTCGCGATAGCTGAGGGCAGGCACCGTTTGATCAAGCTCGTGTCGGTAGAGAGCATATGATGCTCTATAGGCGGCCCCCATTAGAGCAGCCTCACTCTCGGTCTGAGAAATGATAATTTGGATTAAGCGAATGCCAACTACAATGGGGAAACGTACTTACCTGAATATGAACGGGGGCGTTGAACACGTCAGCGATTACTTGGAGGATACTCTTGTTTATGGATGCTCCGCCAGTAGCAAGGACTTTTGTGCTGGTCCCAAACTTGAAGCCCATGTCTTCGGCCATAGCTCGATGATGCAGCATCTGGCCCTCGATTAAGGCACGAATTTCGATTTGTGGTGAGCTAAATCTGTTCAATAAGAAGGAATCGTAAGTTACATGTTTAGAATATATGTAAGCCCGGTATCCGGTGACCCACGGATCACCAGGAGCCCTTCCAGGAGCATGCTTCCAGCTAAGTATAAGAAAAATATTCAATGACTCACTTTATTACACCCTTGGAAGCGTCAGGCGAGTTGGGCAAACAATCCTTATTCCATCGCAATGTGCCCTTGGCTTTAGGAATAATTTCCATGTCGTTGAAATGCACGGCCATATTGCCAAAATTTCCACGAGGTGTCGATTCAAGCAGCTCATTGAACTTCACCCAATTCCCTCCAGCCTCCACATTGTTCATAGCCTCACGGACCAAGGAGCCATTTCTAAAACTGGATGAGCCAATGTGAGTGTGTCGTTATCCTACTACAATCCCGGCCTACCATAATAGTCCCATGAACTCGTCCGTCTGCGTTGGATGACAGAACACGTGGCCCTCCTCCCAGTAGGGCGGCTTTTCAGAAGTCATCATCAAAGTGTCGCTTGTGCCAAGAGATACACTTAGCCAGTCATTGTCCACTAGCATTCCTGCCAAGGCCGAAGGATTGTCTCCGGTGCAAGCGACGACTTTGCATGAGGCAGGAAAGCAGAAGCGCTTCACAAAATATTCGGAAACGACGCCAAGGACCGTATTGGCACTTACCGCCTGGCCAAGACGCTCCTCCAGGTCAGGGGCACATGCATTTAAGCAGGCCTTGGACCAGGCTTTTTCGCGGATGTCCAGCAGGTTCATGCCGGAGCCATCGCTAAAGTCGATCGGTGCCACATTTCCTAAAAAAAGCGAGGCCAAAAAGCTGCTGACCAGTGAGATTCGTTGGGCATCCTCGTATGCATGAGTGCGCTGCTGGTAGATTTTGCGTATCTGCGGTCCGGTAAATCGTTCATAGCACTTGGAGCCCGTCAGCTGAACCATCTGAGTGTGCCCCCCAATGGCAGTCTCCATCTCCACACATTGCTTGGTGGTTGACGCATCCATCCAAATGGGCGTGCGGTTGACCACAAATGCCGAGTCATCAATTTGTGCGTGGAGAAACTTTTCGGGATCAAGGTTTTGCAACGCTGAAATTCCGTGCTTTGACCAGTACAAGGAGCCATGCTGCTGTCCCGATCCACTGATGGCTGCAACAGTGCTTAAATCAGCCTCCTGCATTACCAAACGGTCCAAGACAATGTCCATGGCCTTCACCCACATCACTGGCTGCACAAAGAATTCATTTTTGTTGGGTCCGGGGCTGGCTCCACCATTGGTTCGAAACTCCGGCAAATCGCTGTCGAACTTCACCTCGGCTGAGGCAAAAACGGTCAGACTAGAGTTCAGTAGAACAGCTTTCAGCTGAAAACAGTCATAGGACACACCTTAAAAGTAATGAAAAGCACAGCTACGTGGGTTCTTAGGGCAAGTAAATGTCAAAAATTAAGTCACTTTAAACGACTTTCAAGCTATTTTGGTAGTTAATCAGCGGCGTCTAGGTTTGATATAAAAGTACCTACGCTTACGGCTAACAGATAAGCTATAGAGAGCGGCTAGGGGTCATTGATAAGAAGTGCCTTGACGAGATTAGTGTGGCATGTATGTTGTATGACCTCTCTCAATAACACGCGCTTGGCTGAACATCCATTTGTAAGCAGACGGAATATAAGCAGTCGAGCAACTCGCCTCTGCAACGCATAAAATACAACGTAGGCAGTGGCTGGGCTAGCGTTTTACCTTCTGAGTACTCAAATCGAAGCCCAAAAAGGTGCGCCCTAATTGCGGTGGGCCCATTGTCTTAGTTTCCCGTTCGGCTCAATTTCGTCTATCGCCTTGCAATGGACGGCTCGTTCACATCCAACATCCGCTTTGTGGACGAAATGTCTTTTCTAAAAAACTTGAAATTTTATAAACAACTGAAGATGATTGTCATGCGATAAACAGACATATCGATGCTTTAAGTTTATCGATGATCATGTGGTCTTACACCACAGTGTGACCAAAGACAATACCAATATCACCGCTTATTCTGATTTTATTTTGATTGTTGACTGTTCACATACTATGTGTCTAGTCTAGTCTAGTCTAGTCTAGTCTAGTCTAATACTCAATTCCGAAAATGGTGTAAACGGTTAGCCATGAGAGTTTTAAGCTCGGTACTCAGTTCATTGCAGTCCGTTCCGTAAGAACGGATTTTTAAAAAATTTTCCCGTTCATTGTCGGCCACTGCACCCTGCTTGCTTTCATACAATACTTGAATTTTGAACCGATTTTATTTGTATGCAGTGTAACCGTAGAGCATGCACACCTGGTCACGTTCGGCCCGCTAGCGGAATATATGGCACAATCGCATTTCATCTACCCTAGTAAATTCGATTATAAAATTCATTTTGATAAACCCACTGGTGAAAGATATGTGAGTTATTTATTTTTTAGTTTAGTTTAAATTTAAAGGCTATTAAAGATAGGTTTAGTGGGTCTTACCGCACTTGTTTTTTTCGTTTTAAAGCACTCGTTTTTCTGTAAAAATTTCGTCATTTTTCGTTAAAAGAGGGTTTTAACTCAGAAAATAGTTTAACTCCATCAACTCGTACCTTTTGTGCTTATACTGCTTCTTTCTTTAGTTTTTCTTTCTTAGGAACGGAACAAGACGTTAAGACAAAACATCGATGTTTCGCCATAAACAATCGATGTTTAAAAAAATGGAAAAAACATCGATGCATCGATGGTAGCTTCGATGATTTTCCACCTATATTTTCGGGACCCTTATAATTTGCAACATAATTGACATAAATTGACAAAGCCGTTTCAGTAAAAATGTCACTAAGCTACGAGGAAATGAGCTGGTCAGGTAAAGTATTTGGTGTTCCATTTAATGCGGACATATTTGACTAATTGAATAATGCATGTGTTCCTTTCTATGTACATGTGTACGTGCGTAAAAGAAAATATATATATCTTTATGGGAATATTTAAATTAAGTCAGCTGGGAAAACCTATTAAAAAACTTCTGCAACTTTTCAGATGTACGAGACCAGTTTAGAAAGTGGCGCGAGGAAACCGGACGTCATAGTGAGGAAGTTGTCCAGCTTTGGGTCGCTATACTCGAAGACAAAGTCCATAAAACTGGCAACGAGCGACATCTGATTCTGGAGCAGGTGATAATAGCGGCACTGGATACGGCTCGATTTGACATTGCCACTAAGTGCACCAAGCAGCTAAGCCTGGAGTTTCCCGGTAGTCTGCGCGTCATGAAGTTCAAAGCGATGCGGTATGAAGCTCTTGAACAATATGACGAAGCCGATGATGTTCTGGATGCCATAATAGCCAAAGACGAGACTAATGCTGCGCCCCGGAAAAGGAAGATTGCTATACTGAAGGCGCGTGGTCGTCGAGTAGAAGCCATAAAAGAACTAAACGATTATCTAAAAAAGTACCAATTTCCGTACAATCCCTTGCAGATGAATTCTCGCTAATCTCTCATTTTGGCAGGTTCATGTCGGATCAAGAAGCATGGCACGAGTTGTGCAGTATGTACCTTGCCGAGGGCGAGTACGGAAAGGCAGCATTTTGCATGGAAGACGTTTTGTTGCACAATCCTCATAGCCATTTGATACATCAACGACTAGCAGAGATACGCTATACTATGGTGAGCTATTTCTATAATTCGAGTGAAAACACATGGACAACAAGTTTTCTTTCTTGCAGGGTGGAGTTGAAAATGTTGAAGCAGCTCGTACGTACTATTCGCAGGCTCTTAAGTTGAATCCTCACAATTTACGTGCCCTCTATGGCCTTTATTTGAGTTGCAATTTTTTGGCCAATTCTAAAACGGTAAGTTCCAAGCGCAAGGAGTCGCAGAAGCTGGCACAGTGGGCCCTGGAACAAGTATCGTCCCATACCGCAAAGCAGTCGTCGATCAAAAATAATGAGAAATTAATTCTCTCATTGGAGGCAGCATTAGGAAACATGGAAATAAAGTCAAATTGACCCAAAGATGCACTTATTGATGGCTTAATATGTGCAACATCTGTCTAAAAATTCCAATTATTCTCAAAAATAAGTTTTCATTTTCTGATTTTGAAACAATTAACATATAAAAATATAAAAAAAGCCGGGTGTAAATTAGAATTTATTCAAGCAGTGCATTCGAGTTAGTATTTTTTATGTTTGGTAATACGGTAGATCTGCGCATCGAATCAATCCTTAAATTTACTGCATGAAAATGTTCGGCAATAAACTGCGGAAAGATCCGAAAAATGTTATTGCAACTTATTTTTGCGCTTGTTTTCATATACATGGGAAACAACATACGGCTTCGGTTTCAGCTTTATGATATAGACACTGTTGCAGTTCTTCCTATCGTACCGTAATCACATGTTTTATAAAAGGATGGGGAGTAGGTGTTCTAACTAGTGTGACGCCACTAATTATCAAGAATATGTAATTATTTGCAGTAATATTCGGTCGGACGGCTACGACGTCTTCTGTCTCTTGCATACATTAGCACGAATTTAATATTTGTACCGCATTTTCATTTGTATAATGGCTGTTGTTTTGACACATATATGTTTTTATACATATGTACGTTTAATGGTGCTTCCTTATGGTAAAAAGCTTAGGGTATGATATTTGAACGATAAATAAAAATAAGAAGAAAGATTGTGAATGCCCAACTCATTGAATATATTTCTTACATTCCTAGTCATTCATAGAAAATATTGACTGAACATCAGGTATTCGAAAAATATTTTTGCTGGGCTGGCTTGAGCATATAATACTTATTTACATTAGCATAAGTGTACATATTTAGTTAATAGCAATTGTCATATCATCAGCCAACCGTTTTTTGTTATGTTAGTTTGTGGACGAGCCATTTCAATACATCTGCTCGCTTCGATCTCCACCAGGACCATGCGGTTTTGTGGATTGCTTGAGACGGAAGAGATTCTTGAATGCAAGTGTCGGTGTGGACATTTTCCCACTGCTCGTTAAGTCTTGGCATTGCACTTGGGACGGGGAGAGAACAGAATGGCTTCCCCTCCCGTTGTTCCGAAAAACGGAGACCGGCACACCGTCAAGATATTTAAGATTCGGTAGTATTTTAAGAATATAGTCGCGTGCTACACCTATTTCGGCATCCTGACTGCCGAAGGCTGTGCGGATGTTGCCCATGCACGACAGTTGTTCCAGCGCCGGACAGTGCCGCTCCAGTCGCTCCAGTATCCAGTCGGTTATGGAGACATCACAGTTGTTGATCCTAAAATGACAATATGTCAATGTGACTATTGAAATCGATGCAGATATGTAACTATGACTAACCACAATATATTAAGGCTTGGAAGATAAGGTAGTGTGTTTAAGTCCAAATTCACATTTCTGTCCAAGATCAGTGTGTCTAGGTCCTCGAAGAAGGAAAGAAAATTCAAATCGCGAAAGTCATTATGACTAAGATCAAGGCACTTGGTCTGCGCTGCAAACTTTTCAGCAAGTCGCCTTGGTATACTTCTCAGATTTTCGTAGGCCAACGAAATGCGACCATTGTCTTCGAGTATACAAATGTCGTCGCTGGCGCAGCTGCTATTAGAAACGTTCCCGCTGAAAGAAGGATTTGGCGAAATCATCTTCCGCTCATTGTAGTCGTAGCTGTAGGGCAGGCTCAAGCTTTCCAGCGATTGAATACTGGCAATGTTCCTGAGCACATCGGTCAAGCAAGTCTGTGTGTGGCTACGGACCAAGATACAGAAATAATTTGCTCCGCTTCACGCGCAGGGACCACCTACCTATCTTCAGAGTTGGAACGCTCAGATGTTGCTGCTCGAGACATAACTTTATTTGATAATTACAACAGGGTACTGTACAATACGTTTAAATACATAAATACATACCTATGTATATATGTACACATATAGAATGTATGTTCTGATTACGATGTTATTCTTTGATGATTACGATGTTCTCTCATGATGTGCCTTCCGCGAGGTCTCTGGTGGATTTTATTTTGGTCCAATGATGTGGGAAGACGAAGGGGAAATGATAATTCATTTCATTCTCGCTCCGCTCAGATAATCTGAATCTCTCCGCTCAGAGTATACTTAGTACTCACATACTTTACGAACTTATACGTACATACATACACGTGTAAGTAAGAATGTATGTGTGCAAATAGAACTGTCATCAAAGTGCACTGGGAGTACAATCAGATCACTCAACACACAGGAACACAACACGGACAAGAAATGCATACATATGTATTTATGTGGAGAACACAAGCATATTGTTTTCTCTTTGTTGATGCTGTTACCCTGCACAAGCTGGATATGATAATTAGGGTAAAGGTAGGCTCGATTTTGCTCAGTTACTATTTGTCAGTGACAACAACCTTTAACCTTCAGCTATTACCTGTATTTCTTGGAAAGAAAAGGGAAAAGCAAAAGTAATGAAACGATTGGCTGCAACTTCAGCGGAAAATTAAATCCTCAATAGAATATGTAAAACGCGGAAAACTCCGACTAATTATTACACTAATTTCATCTTAGAACCAAGAACAGGTAACAACCTATTGTACCAGGTACTCCAAGTGTACAGGAGTATGTACACATATGTATGTATCAAGTTCTTTGAAATGTGGGTACACATGGAAATTTCCATGGATGACTTCACAGACGCCAACAAATTAAAAGTCAATGAAAACAACTTTTCATTTGTCCCGATATTATTTTCTAGAAATATTGAAACTCAGCATACATATCATAATATTAACTTTGATCTGAAAATCTTTTAAATTAAGTAAAGCTGTGCTCAATATGTATACATATGTATATATTGTATATTTTTTAACCTTTAGTAGTTAAGTCTAGACGTTTCAGTCCCGTGTGCCATTTCCTCTGAAAGACAGTTTTAAATTTAATTTTAAAAAAATTACAAATCACATTTGCGTCAGTTTTAACCATTTCAAAGCACAACAGAAACTATCAGAAATTCGCATTAATATATTGGTTCTAGCTAATCAAAAAACTAATAATATAATATAATATAATATAATATAATATAATATAATATAATATAATATAATATAATATAATATAATATAATATAATATAATATAATATAATATATGGTATTTGAGACGTTACCGAACGGTATATAACGGTAAAATGCGATGTTATCAGATTCTCTTTATAATAGCGCTGTGGGCTGAATATTTTTCCGCTTTTCAGAATTAAAAAAGTTCATTAAAATCAATTGTAAGATGCCTAAATCATGTGATAATGGAAGCAATACCTTTAAAAAAATGTAAATAAGAAATATCTTTTTTTTTAAATATAAAAAAATACCTTGAAAAAAACAAACCATTATTCAAAAATTAAATTTAAAGCCCCAAATGTATCACTTTGGTTCGTGGATTGGAAAAATTTCAATTTTGTTGCCTATTGTATTTCAAACTGTTTCGAGTGTTGATTGGATGCCTTTGACTCGTTTTCGTATTTTTGGGGATATGGATGGATATGGATTTATGTACATAATAGTACATATATAATTAAATTCAGATATATGAACATACATTTGTATGTCTGTATATATCTGGCAGATGGTCGCGCGGGTTCAGCTATTACTTATATACAATGTTTTAAATATTTATATACCCGTAAAGTGAGATGAAAGGCAAATAAAAATCAAAATTCGCAGCAAAAAGCATATTCCATTTAAAGATGAGAGAAACGAATGGGGTAGTAGTGGGGGGTTGTAGTCGCCAACGCTTTGGTTAGTACGAGCAGCAGCAAGAAGCACAGCACAATAGTGTGAGGCGAGGGCGAGCCCCCAGTGACTCTCAGGTCGGTGGAGCTCGCTCCCGTTGCTACTGTTGGCGCTGCGGCGGAATATAGCCGGAGCAGTATCGGCAGTCTGGTTTCATACATGGGCTTCAATAGTTCGGCGCGGCAAGAGCTAGCAAGATCGACAGCTACGTCCGCTATACCCCGGTGGCAGAGTATAGTATGTTTTGTTTGTTTTGTGTGACTAATTCACAACCCGAACTCGGTGTTTGGCCTCGCTGATGAGCTTTAAAATCGATCAAGGCGGTAATAACAAAAACACGTCGAGCTTTACTTAAACTGCAGCTGAGATTGTGTTTTAAAAATAAAACTAGTAGAAAGAATAGTGTATAGTATTGTTGTTTGTTATTGATTAGCGTAGCATAGACACACGCGCATTCGTCGGTTGCTAGTGGAGTGGCGCCACTTTCCTACACTTGAACAATCGATTAGCATGAGACATGTACAGGAAAACACAGAATTTATTGATTAATTGACAACATACGACGTACGATCTATGTATGTATGTAAAAACATACATTCGTATATGTACATCAATTAACCGAATGAGGTCTTTCCGCTCTTATCATTCGGTGGCGCGTGTGGTGTGTACCTCTAGTGAATTTTCTAGTGTGTAGTGTAGTAGTTGTACTTGTGGCAACCCAACCATTCAACCTTTGTCCCTTCTTTCTGTGTTTGAGGCACAGTGGACATTGGCTAACACTGCACTTTGATTCTGATGTTACCAATAATGGAGTTGGCAAAAGGTGGTTCAAAATCCTCGGGCCGGCTATATATGTCACAATGCACCAGCGATATACGTATTTATCTGCAATTGTGTGAACGCAAAGCTCTTCTGTTCGCTGGAACAAGTGAATACTGTACCAGTGCTACCGTCGACCAAAAGCTCGCAATCAGCTGAGTGGTCTATGTAGAGGCCAACCGAACTGAGTGAGTTCATTGATTAAAGTGCTCAGCTGACGATGTCGTTTCTTTCTTTGCGAATCTTATCAAAGAGCAGTAGTAGGAAAAATGAAAAAAAAAACCCATTATAGGCACCGAGAGGAACTCATTTGTGTGAGTTTCTTACATACAAATATGGCATTATCTTTATATTATTGGAAAACGATCGAAAGTATTTGTAAGCAACGTATTTTTTGAAAGGAATTAATTATAAGGCATTGCATTGAACAAAAGCGCGTTGCCTGGAACAAAGTCCAAAAGAAGGTTGTCGATGCCGATTCCGATGTGTTTTGTGTTGTTCAGTAAATAATAAATAAAATTGCTTATCTGTTTGGTTCTGGCATCAGCGTTAATGATCGATCTTTTTAAGATTTGATGGGTTGCAAGTTAACATTTTGCGAATTTGATTATAATTCTATTGAAATTAGGTAGTCTTTGTATGCCTTCGCTATGTTGGCATTCAAGCTTCAATGCCAAGCCCATCGTCGGAATGCTAATGTCGCACTATGACCTTCCTATGTTATTTTGAAGTTCGAGCACTTTGTGAAAAATGCTTAAATGGCATTAAAAAACGGAGGCAACATTCCACTATTTGGTGGATACCCATAACTCAAATAGTACAAAGGTTATATTGTGTATTGACAGCTTTAGCTTAAACATTCAAGTTGACTGTCCAAATGAATTCTGTTAATTGTTCTGATTTTGTACTTTTAATCAAAATTGGTTTGGTTTTTTATGAAAATATTGAAAGTATTGTATTTTTCCAGCCTGCGATTGGGGGTGGGGTCAGAATATCCATTATATGTTCAATTTATGGAATGCTGTTTTTAAATCAAAAATAATTATTCAAAATTAAAAAAAACTTTGGCTCTTTATAGCTTTACTTATTAACTAGTTAATTCATAAAGAAAAATATTTTAATGTTTTGAAACTAAGTGGATAAAATTTAAAAATTGGATAAGTAACGAAATATGAGTGGTCACAGACATAGCACAAAAAATTTAAAATAATTCTTAGAAAATTAACTCAAAAACTATAATTGCTTGACAAATTTAATGTTTAGTAGAATATCCATGATTTTTAATAACGGCTTTACATCTCCGGCCCGGATTGGATTTCTAAGCTTCTTGGACACCTGTTGAAACATTCGTACCACTCAATTCGTAACACTAACCTCACTAATTTAAGTGCGTTGCACACCATCTTTCTGGAGCATTTCCTTATTTTAAATATTTCAGACGGCTTTTTTTCAAATTCACTTAATTTGAAGTCTTCCTTCGATCAACTGAGAAATGCCTTGCACGACCCATTTTAGCTCGTTTTCGGTAAATTATATCAATGCGTTACCGAAATATTGATTATCAAACAAAGAATTCTGCGAAAACAACTTTTTACCTAAAATTAGCTGCCATCATCAAAATGTGCGATTTCTATGACCATACCAAATAAGTGCACGCGAACGAAAATTAAACATAAGGCAAAGGAGATAACTGATAACTAAACATTTTTTGACTGTATACCAAGTGGAAGAGAGTGCACTAATCGTTTTTGATCAACTTTTTTAAATTTGGATGTAAAATATTGTCGAAATGATCAATCGGAGTATTCTGTTTTGATTTGTGATATTTATATGACCGCGGCTGTACATATGTATGTAATTCAATTATTGTTATTAAATGAATGTTATTGAAGAATGAAGATCTAAGTCCCGCCCTAAAGATACCAGGACTTCCGAATTTTCCATTATACTGATGCGAAAAATTGTGCAGATAAATATCTGAGAGAAAGAAAGTCCAAGCAATGTAGTTCCCTCTGCGCCAGGAACTTATTTTCATAACTCATTATACATATGTATGTACATACATATGTACATGCATTTGTAAATAATTGAACAATTTGTTTTGTTGCACATTTTAGTCTCATATCCCTTTAAATGATATACAATTAATAAGCTGTACAATTTAACTGATTGCTACGATTGTTTTTAATTTGTACTTTTCCTACATATTCATATGTACATATGTACAATTGTATTTGTATACATATGAATAAAATGTAGCCTTGTATAGTGGTTGTAAAAAGTCAGCTGGTGCCTTCCCATCTGCGTGTGTGTGTGTAAACTGTAAAAGTTCGAATTTCAACCAATTCAAAGTTTAAGTGGCACAATTCGTGTACTACTATCTTCGCTCTAGGCACTATTCTAATCGGCACTAGCTTGTTCGTTGGAGACAATTGAACGGTGAAGGACAGGGTTACATTTCAATACTATTACGCACAGTTTACGCTTTTTGGATAAAATGTACCCAATTTACAAGCTTAAGCTTTCAGTAATTGATAGTGTGCGCGAAATTCTAATGAGATGGACGAACTTCAGCTAGTACGTGTGAGTTGTCGCTTGTCATGGCTATCAACTCGCTGGATTGGAACTGGGGACTGGGACTGGGACTGTGACTGACTGAGGTTATCGGGCAGCACATTTCTCGAAATACTTTTCATGATAATGTTGGGAGATATACGTACGTGTACATATGTAGGCATATAAATAGATACATGTGTATGCACCTATGTAACTACACCACTCTATATTTATGCAGCGCAACTCTTTTCAATTAACACTATTTGTAATCTTACTTTTGTATAATTTCAGACTTTAATCAATCTCACCAATTCAAAGAGGCATAATGACTGGATCAGGTAAATATATAAATTTGAAAATAATTATCATAATGGCATAATGACTGGATCAGGTAAATATATAAATTTGAAAATAATTATCTTAATATACTCAGTCTGTGCAAAATAACTTGTTGATTTCTGGAAAAAAATCGGAATTTGCCTATCTAAATTAGGGTGCTGAACTTTATAGTACTCTTCCTATGTCATATGTACATATGTATATTTGATATATTTTTGAATTCGAATTTTATTCAGCTGTATCTTTATATGAAGTAGTGTAGGCGATATATAAGATGTATGGATACAATTTTGTTTCCTTTTCACACTTTTTATATCCGGTAATCAAAGAGTGTGTAACACCCGGAATTAAGGGTTTCCGACCTTATAAAGTAATAGATAGACAGACAAGGCCAAAGCGCCTCGGCTTTTGATGCTGATCAAGAATATGTTTATATAATTTATATACTTTATGGGGTCGGAAACCCTTTCTTCTGGGTTTTACACACACCGACTATCTCCACAAGTCGAATATACCCCTTTACTTTTCGAGTACGGGGTATAAAAAAAATGTCCCAAAGTGTTCGGAATCAGTTTTTGGAGGTTTTTATTTGGGTAAAATTCAGTTTAACCCGTTTGCGAACATATAATATATAAAATATATTGAATAAATTATATAAATCGTAAGCTTACATATGTATGTACATATATACTGACTGAGTACCGGCAAAGACAACATAAACATTATTTGTATAGCCTTTGGTACCGGGTATAGAGTAGACCCGCGACCTTTGCCGCGTCTCACAACGGTCCCCCTCGTTTATCCCACACCCTCTTCCACGAAATAAAATGAATTGTATAGTGTTAGTGTGAGAAAAGAAAAAAGAGACAGATATGCAGATAAAAAAATATATAAAAATATATAAAAATCAGCTTAACGGTTGAACCCCTCCATATGAAAAGCCTTATCACTAGCGCATGTGTATTTTTGTGTTTTTTATTTGCAGTCCTCGATCCGAAATGGAGCTTGGAGCGACGCGAGTCGTCGGGACATTTGGTTTGGCGCAAGGAGTCCCCAGAATCGAAAGTGCGATTTCGGTTCGATGTCGAGGTCCTGGAGTTTGAAAAGCATCCACATGAGGAGTTTGAGGAAAAGACAGATCACTTTTCTATCTCAAATATGTCGACGACAATTGCCTTGTGCGTCACATGTGCTGCCGTTGTGGCTGCAACTGTGTTTTTACCCTGGTATCTTATGGAGAGAGTTGGCTCGATATGAAAGCTGTCGGTAAAGAGCTTACATACATTTATGTACAATATGTACATATGTACATTCGATCCGTGACGGTATTAAATAGACTTTTGTGTATATACAAAGTAGATTATAAATTAGCTTAAAATGTAAGTAGTGCGAACGTAATAGTGTAAATATGACTTTATACAAAGAAAGATCGTATTCGATAATGATGTGACTTATGTACATATATCAATTATGATATGAGGATAATACATAGGATCTGATCTAAAAATTCTCATATGGTTATTTGAGTGCATCTGATGCAGGAGATCACAATCATAATGTAACAAATAAACAAAACACATACTTGCCCCTAAGTGTAGTCTTTTTATATTGTGTCTTAGCACGCACAGAAAATGTTTCTACAAAACAATGCTGGAACAATGGAATTGAAGGCAGCAACCAATTAGACCGTAAGAACCGTTCATCCCTCGGGTACGGGAACAATCACAATCATCCCCCGCATCCCTTGCATCAGCAGCATCCTTTTCACAACGCTCCTGGAGAGGGTAGGTCTGATGGCGTAATGCTATCTCGGCAGCTTGATTAATTTTCTTGTGGTTTATGGCAACGCTAAAAGGCACATGTACATCCAATAAAATGATGCGCTATTAATTCATTGGGTATCGTTTGAAAAAATGGCGGAACGGCACGAAAGAAATGATTTTAACAACCAACCCCGTCGCCCAACAAATAAGCAGCTGATTCTTTTTAAAGTTAAAGTTATTCGAAATCTAGGCATACATATCGAACATCGAACCCCCAAATCAGAACCACATAAGCAAAAAAAAAAAAATGTATAATAAGGCATTTTCGCGAAATTATCGTATTTTCATTTATATGGAAATTAAAATGCCGAAGTCTTATGTCTCATAATCCTGCAAAATATTATCAATATATAACTCTAGCTCTTATAGTCAAGGCTATATTGATTGACTATTGATATTGATGCTGATCAAAAATATACAATATACTTTACGGGGGTCAACAAAATACAACCTTTTTTTCTGCTGTGAACCAAATAGACTTTTTTTGATCGACTTGAGGATTTAAAAATGTTTTATGAATTATATTTTTTTTCTAGATGTAGTATATTTTTAAAAATTTTCTTAATCAAGTTTTTTCAAATGATTTTTTCAAAGGTAGTGCTTCCGTTTTCACATAACTTAAGTGTCTTAATTATAATTCTATTTCTTATTCTAAAAAGCTGAGAAGTGCTTACAGTCTCGCAATTATTAAGATTACAAATTTAAATTTGATCATTTTTACGACAAACGGCTAAGTCTATTTATCATACAAAAGACTATTTATCAAGAGAACTTAAGCCTTAAGACTTACATGACATGCAGAATATTGCGGAACAGTTTTTAACACAGAATTTTCAATTGCCTTTGATTTACAAAAAAAAACAACAAATGTACTACTTCTGAAAATATAGAAAATTTAATTCAGAAGAATTTTAAATTCATATCAATAATAAAATTCGAAGAATAGCGATTTTTCTCAAGAACAAGGTAAAAGTATAATGCAGCAAATATTTCTTCACATTTTTTTTGATTTGCAAGTGGTTTTGCATACTCCTTTTTTAAGAAATGTTAACTTTTCTTTATTCCTACTGTATAAAAGTGGGACACGAACTGGATACTGTTTTTTGTGGGGCGAAATCGATGGCAAGAGAGGCAGTAATGAAATATACACAGAACAGATCTCTTGAAGTAGGGCAACTTCTTATTCTATATAGTCGATCATTTCCAAAATAAGAACAAAGCTGTGCTGCCAATGATAAGATATTTAAACAATTTTACTATTTCCCTGAAAACTATAAATGTTACCTACTTACTGCACGTTCACAATATGATGCCGGTAGATACACTCAATACACAGCACTTTATCTTTTCTTAACAACCGAAATATTTGTGCACCTAAGTGAATGGCTGACACTTATTAAGAATTCAAGAATTCATGTATGTATAGAATTAAATCATACTGACTTTAAAAGCTTAGAAGGTTTATGCAATTCAAGTTGACATTTGTTCCTATAGCTAATTCAATAAAACATTAAACAATTTGACCATGATTTTCCCACTCTAGTTGAGTAATTTACTAATTTGAAATCGAAGCCAACGACTCAAATTATAATTATTTTTAGCTCAAAGAGTATAGGAGTGTAAGTGTACATATATTTGAGACGCATAAAGTACATATGTATACTCGTACATCCATATATACATAGATATACTTGAATAGCCAAGTCAATGAGCTTTTTTTTGTATTATCGGTAGTTGTGCTGTTTCATCTGGCTCTTAGTTATCTCTTGGCTCTTAGTTATCCGGATTTCGTATGGACCTTTACGAGGGTGTTTCTGCTATCTGTTTCCATTTTGTCCTGCTGTCCAAGTCGCTTTGTACCGTTCTAAGGGAGACCCCTACGTTTTCGGTTCCTTCGTTCCTTAGCCAAAGAAGCCGTCAGGGCTAGTTTCTAGTCTAGTTTGAGCTGACTCTGTACTGTGGGTTGCTTTGACAGCAGCTTCCTAAGTCTAGCCGTTTCAGGCACTTTCTCAATCTTGGAGCAGAAGTTCTTCCATAAGCTACGTTGTGCCTTACGTATTTCGTTCGTGTAGTTTTTTCGTAGCGTTTTGTACTCCTTGTTGATGAACTCATCGTTCGCTAGTTTAGCGAGCTTGAAAAATTCCTTAAGGTTATTTCTTTGGAGAGAGAGGTCCCGTGCCGATTCCACCAGAGTGGTTTGGACTTCTTTCTTGTTGTTGAGGGTGTTATGTTATTATCTATGTTAGTTGATAATATAAAGTCTAAGAGTGACTCACCTCGGTCGTTGATATTGGGGCTTCCCCACACACTGTGGTCATTAGCGTCCGTACTTTGGAGTCGGCTTCTTCCACCACACTCCTTAGTTCTTCAGGTGGTGCGGACCTGTCGTGTGCCATGTAGCAAGAGGCTAATAAAAGGTGCT
Source organism: Drosophila affinis (assembly GCA_037356375.1). Lineage (NCBI taxonomy): Eukaryota > Metazoa > Arthropoda > Insecta > Diptera > Drosophilidae > Drosophila > Drosophila affinis. The sequence continues at coordinate 25,514,156 of JAZHFB010000003.1, forward strand.
TCTCCCCACTTTCCAGCATAACTATTGTCAGGTCGTCTGTGCTGTATTGAGACATAACGTAAGCGTGGATTCCTTTTCGTACGAGTGCGACAGTTCTATTCCTGCTTACCGGTGTTGGGTAGAATGAGCTGTAGTTGGAGAACTTTAGTCCGGCCAACGAATTGCCTGACGCAATCCAGGGCTGCTGGAACAAAGCTATGTCAGCGGGCCCTTGCTCAATGGCAATGTGGAACTCCGCTGACGCTAACTTGCTTTTATGCAAGTTGAGCTGCAGCACACTCAGTGTCTTGAGCGGCTGGCTCCCCTGCACTCGACGGGTTGACTACTAAGGTCAGTTCACCGTCTTCTTCTTCTCGTGAGTTCTCAAGCGCCAGACTCTGGGCGGCCGCTACGATGGCCGATGGTGTCCAGACCGATGGTGTCCAGACCGATGGTGTCCAGACCGATCGTGTCCTTCTCACCTGGTGTCACCTCGAATGCATGCAGGATGTGGGTGTCTTTATCTCCGGGCTGGCGCTTTTTGAGACAAAGGTACACACTAACAATGAAATACGTCATTTTCCCGTATGGGGTAGAGTATGTCTTCTGCTGATTTGTTGATCAGGAGGGTCACATGCTGGCCCCATCGTTGTGTAGTGGCCTATTCTGGCTGGATTCTGTCGTGGAAGAATCCTTTCGCTCGACCCCTGCTTTGCCAATTTTGATGGGGGTTCCGCTCTCTTGGGCCCGCGTTGCCGTTTGCTCACCGGAGTGAGGCTGGCTTCTTCTGTTTTGCTGATGGATAGCGCGCTCTCCAGGTCCGAGTCTGCCTCGCCGACGGCACCTGCGCGGCTCATTCTACAGTAGTGGCAGTAGTAGTATTAAAACGGACGTGACCTGCTCTCGCCACGTCCGAGGTGTGGCCACTGGCGACACGCAATGAGGATTGCTCCTCCCCGTGCCAGCCGGTGGTAGCAGACACGCTTCGCACCGACGTTTGGATTGACATCCCAACCTGCGTTTCCTCGTACTTCCGCTCTATACTTGGCCCGAAAGTCCATACGTGGTTGATGTTTTTCGGGGGAACCACCCCCTAGCGTTTTATGCCTACCCGCCAGGCACCTCTAGCCATGGCCCTGACCCCGCTCTCCGACTTGAGGTCGAGAAGACGCTGGGTCATTGCCTTAGCTAGACACTGCATTGCCTCGGACGGAGCAAGCGGCAATGCATTACCCTTGTCCGGGATAATGCAAAGTGCATTGCCCAGCCGGCTAGAGGATCCAGCCAATGTATTTAATAAGTCACATGCACATTTTTGTTCAATATGACAACTCCAGAGTAGTTCTAGTTTACACCATTTATCTGTTATCATTTGTTATGTTTTGTCCCACATTTATTTCTTATTAGCTATTACCATTTTCAACGAAGAGGCATGAATTCAAAAGAAATTTGATAATGGAGAAAAGTTATTAATTTACATTTTGCGTGAGATATGCCCGCTTATGATCTCGAGGAAAAAAATAACTAAATCGATAAGTGCATTTAATAAAAAGTTATCAAATGTGATATCGCTGTGCTTTGTAACGTTTTAAATTAATATTAGCTCACTTGAGATGTCTAGCATAGGTTCTGTACCAGGTTGAATGAATGTGCAGACGAGTTGAACGGTATTCGATAACGATTCCGGAGTCAAAAAATAGTAAGTGGAAAATAAAGTGGTCTGCACTAAATCCAATAAAGGACCTTTGGGACATTACTTAAAAAAAAAATGTTGCACAAACAACAATTTTAGCAAAGCCATATCAGAATGCTTAACGGCATTTACAGCGTGTACTCAATGAGTATAGGAGTACATATTTTACACTCATGTATGTAACCAGATGGATGTGTTTCCGACCCAATAAAATACTTTGATATGTACATATGTATTTTCTTGATATCATGATGTCATTCTTGATGTCTTGATGAGCACCTACTTATATCTCAGATACTATAAAGGTTAGAGAAACCAAATTTTATATTCCAGACTCCTGTGTTCTCCTGTACGGTTATATGGTTGTATGTTGTATGGTACGGTTACGGTGCCCCATCGGGATTTGCTATCTTTCTGGGACATATTGTGTACGTCGTCTATAAAGGACGTCGGGACGTCCATAGAACAGTTGTTAAAATGTTTACGGTTTACAAGCTGCTAGATTGAAAACAAATTATTGGGTATCGTAATGGGCAGTCACGGTGCCTCGTAAAATAAGTTCCAAATGAGTTTTTCTTAAATAAAAATGTCGAAATCGAAACAATTATGCCTGGCGGTAAAGAAGTGCTAAAACTGTTGAACGTTTTTTGGAGAGAGAACATTTCCAGATAAGCGTGTGATCTCTAATATTTGTAGAACGAATTTTGGGTCTTCGGAAGCAAACTTATAAATATGAAAACACACATAAATATGTAACTAAGTGGCCTTCTGCATTCATGAATTCTACTCCATGCGAAGTGTAGTGTCTTCGCCTGCGTCAGAAACCAAAATGATTTGGCTTATCTAGACGGGACAGCAATGAGCGAATTTTGATCTTGATAACACTTTGGCGCGGATGAGGATGACGACGACAGGTGGCTTCGGTTAGCCCGGCGTCGTGCTCGACGTGCGAAAGCGATAAAAGCATGAACCATGATAAGGCTTTCATACGAATTTTCTTCTTTGAGCTGGTGCTGATACTCGCATCGTGGTCTCATTGTTTCGTATTTTGTTTTTTATTGGCACTATTTCTTTATATCTATACGATCGTGTTTATCACTACAAGCCTGTGAATGTGAATCAGTTTATTTTTTTCGCCACCCGAGTGAGGACGTCTGCGGAGCAAGATTATTGTACGACCCAGATACATACATATGTACATATGTAGAAAGAGAGCTCGGTAGTAGATCGCTCGAGATCAACATTACGATCTCGTTTGTGATTCAAACGGCTGTGCTGTGCGATTGATCAGAGGGTAAACGCGACCTAGTCTGCCGTCTGATCTCCACTGGAGCTGACGCTATACCTCCGCCGTTGCTTAAAGTTGAGCCATTCTGGTTAAGTTCCATTCATACATATGTACGTACATACATATGTACATGCATATGTACATATAATATATTAACGTCAAGCCGAACAATTGCATTTGTTGATTAGAACCAGTCTCTTGGGGAAACAGAATATAAGATATAATTGAAAACAGAAAACAAACAAAGCCCAAACGAGACAGTGAGTCCGAGAAAAACCTGTTTCGAATCTGTCGCCCAAGGTCGTTCTCTCGAACAGTTTTTGATAATTTTGTTGTGTTTTTGGTTTCATTTCAGTTTAGTTGGCTTCAAAATGACCAAAGTGCCGGAGACAACTTTCGCTGACCTGAGCTTGGCAGATAAGGTAAGTGTTACACAAAAATTATCCAACGACTTCTAGTGGAATCATATTAAGCATAAAATAAGTAACAGTGGGGTCTGAATAACTGATCTTAGCGATTAAACAGAAAACAGCACGTGACGGACGGCTCCAGAGGTAAACAAACTCCGAAAAGTAGTCGCAAGAAATCAGCAATGCAGAGGCAAGCCCCCGAAGCGAAGCTGTTAGTACCCTATTACCCTTTTAAATTTTAAATGAATTAGAGAATTAGAAGTTGAGCTTGGTTATTTCAGAATTTAATGTTTGTAATTCACAATGACTGGTTTCAATAATTTCTTTCGAAAAGTATTTCATGCTAAAATGCGATTTTAGGAGGTTTGGTCAAATGGCTGCATCTTAGCCGATACTACCTCTTATATAAAACATACGTAGCCAACATTAAATCGTATGTTTACATACACCTTGAGAGGGAATCGATTAAGGCCCGATCTAGACAAATTATCGCTAGCATGCTAAGTGATGCAAATTAGTGTCAGGCCTCGCATATTTTCCCTCTTGGGTTTCCTTACAATTCATATCCAGGTTTTGCTGGACCAATATGTATCATAAAGACTTCCTAAATTCTACAAATTTGGGACATTTGTAATTTTTGTAATTATTGTCACATTTTTTGGCAGACTGCAGTTAAGAAGTCGAGTATTATAGCTCGTCGATTTTCCGATGTGTCTACCTGCTCGTTTAGCTCAAGTAAGTTGCTTCTTTCACGGCCCAAGCACTTCATTGTCCAACCCGAAATGATCTGATATTATATTTTTCGTCAGCTTGTTTTACGGGCAGTTCAGATGAGGACGAAGTTTCCCCGAAGGACAATAGGCAGCGCAACTCCAGCGGCAGCGCCGATTTCTGTATAAAGAATATCAACAAGAGTTCGTTTGGCCGCAGGGAGATCGATATTGCGGAGTCGGAAATGCCTGGAATAATGAGCCTGCGGAAGCGGGCATCCGAGGAGAAGCCCTTGAAGAATGCCAATATAGTTGGCTGCACACACGTGAATGCGCAGTCTGCTGTGCTCATTGAGACTCTGGTCCACCTGGGTGCCTCTGTGCGCTGGGCGGCCTGTAACATCTACTCGACACAGAACGCGGTGGCTGCGGCGTTGGCTGAGGCGGGAGTACCAATCTTCGCATGGCGCGGTGAGACCGAGGAGGATTTCTGGTGGTGCCTGGACAAGTGTATCCACAAGGAGGGCTGGCAGCCGAATATGATCCTGGATGATGGTGGAGATGCCACACACTTGATGCTAAAGAAGTATCCGGACTATTTCAAGTCAATCAAGGGCATTGTGGAGGAAAGCGTGACGGGCGTACATCGGCTGTACATGCTATCAAAGGCCGGAAAACTGACCGTCCCGGCAATCAACGTCAACGACTCGGTCACGAAGAACAAGTTTGACACCTTCTACACTTGCCGCGACTCCATTCTCGACAGGTGGGTATAGCTTTGCAATCGCTGGATTTCTTATTAATGGTTATAATACTGACAGTCTAAAGCGCACCACGGATATAATGTTTGGCGGCAAGCAGGTCGTTATCTGCGGCTACGGGGATGTTGGCAAAGGCTGTGCCCAGTCACTGAAAGGCCAGGGATGTATCGTCTATATCACCGAGGTTGATCCGATTTGTGCTCTTCAGGCGGCAATGGATGGGTTCAGGGTGGTGCGACTCAGCGAAGTCATCCGGGACGTAGATGTGGTCATAACGGCGACAGGCAACAAGAACGTTATCACACGGGATCACATGAATCGCATGAAGAACGGCTGCATTCTTTGCAACATGGGCCATTCCAGTTCCGAGATCGATGTGGTAGGTGCTTGACAGTCGATGAACATTTCCCATTGACGAATGGTACAATCAAATCATTGTCTTTTAATTTGCAGAACAGTTTACACACGCCGGAATTAATTTGGCAACGAGTGCGTTCCCAAGTAGACCATATAATTTGGCCCGATAAAAGATGCATTATCCTGCTGGCTGAGGGTCGACTTGTAAACCTCTCTTGCTCAACCATATCCTCGTTTGTTGTTTCCGTGGCCTCCTCTACCCAGGCTCTTGCGCTCATAGAACTTTACTCTTCACCGGGAAGATACAAGTCGGACGTTTATTTGCTGCCAAAGAAAATGGGTAAGTGAGTGTTTCGTGCATTCTTATAAAACTCAATTTTAATTTCCTGCCAGATGAATACGTAGCCAGTCTGCACCTGCCCACTTTTGAAGCACACCTGACGGAGCTAACGGAGGAGCAGGCTAAGTTCATGGGCTTAAACAAGGCCGGTCCTTTCAAAGCTAATTACTACAGGTATAGGCAGTCGACTATGATTCCTGTTAATTACATTTTCTTTTTATTTTCAGATATTAATCCCTTTATTCGTACATTGCATCACTATTTTTATTATTATTCAGTATTTTGATGTTATTAAAACAAGAAAAGAGAGCCGAAGTTGTTGTTATACTTTCAAATCGATCGTTTGATCATCCGATTTGGATTCTTATTGATATTATTAGTCAATTTTGAAGACTTTCGCGATGACTTTAATGGTAAGAATTTGATTATTAAATATTAAATATATTATTTAATATGAATGGTTCGATTTGGTTTACGTTTTATCTGTAGCTTGTATAATATACATAGTTTAAAAACGGAATTCTTCAGGGGTGTGCGTCCTGGATTTCCACGCCCCATTTGCAGCTTATGCTCTGTTCGCATAATACCTTCTAATACATGCACATAATACATGCATACATGTAAAGCATCCCCAAATCATTATATTTTCTCCGTCATGTTTTACAATTGCATTACTTGGTGCCTTTGAAACGGGTCCTTGTGTTTGGGCCAGCAGTATTGCTTTCCATCTGACTGAAATCGGTCAGTTTCCCATCATCAGCTGTCCAATTTTTTGGGTCCCGTGCAAATTTGAAACGCGCTTTAACATTCTTATCGGATAATGCAGGAAGAATGCCAAAGAAGCTCCCTTTGGTGGTAGCAGCTAGTTTTTTCTTATTTTGGACACCATTAGTCGAGCATATGAGTCCGTTAATAATTTTGTTTTTGTTCTCATGTGTTATCAAGAATTTCGAGCTATATACATATGTAGTATAATATTACTTAAAAACGAGGGGCAACGTTTTGAGCCGCGGCAAAGGCCGCAGCTCTACTTTATATCCGGTACTCAGTCAGTATATACATACATACATATATGAGCTTAAGTGTTATACAATTTATCATGTCTTCGCAAAAGGGACGAATTAGGTTTTGCGCAAAAAATATATTTCAAAAATTTAAGTCAAACCATTTTTGGAATATTATACATGTTTCCAATTTTGTTTGCATGTGCTTTTTACATCTGCTTCCACATTTCTACATGTATATGTATAACTACATATTCGAGACGTACAAGTGTTTGCGACAGAGAGAGAGGGAAGGGAGTGAGAAGCGTTTGGCAGGAGTTGCATATCCATTATTCGGCAATCTGGTAGATATGGTAATTTTCCATGATTCTGCGTTTTTGGTTCTCATTTATCTTAAAAATTGTGGATTCCACAGATTTTCGTCTTTTGTGGGGGCGGAAGGGGGCGTGGAAAAATTTTGAAATACACTTGGGCTGGTTTGGTATCACAGGAGTTTGGATAGAAAGTTTGGTTGCTCTAGCTCTTATAGTCTCTGAGAACTAGGCGTCAAAAAAGACGCATGGGCAAAGCAGACGGGGTCACGTGTGTGAGAGAGCGAGAGGTTTTCTTCATTGTAGCTATAATAATGTTCCAATCTGATCCAGATTCAACACTCTGATAGAAATGGTCATCATCTAGTCACCGTCATCATCTGGAAGCTTTGGTCCAAATTTTCTTTAAGAATATTGAAGAACGTGAGCTTATCCATCGTAGAGTCAATAAACGCCAAGTTTCCGACGCCGGCTGCGGAAAATACATACCCATACCATGACATTTCCTCCGCCGTGCTTGACTGTCGCTTTTACATGTTTGGAATCCAGCTCAGTATTGGGCTGTCGCCACACAAAATTCCTTCCGTCCGACCCATAAAGGTTGAATTTGGTCTCGTGTGCACAAAGTACGGTATTCCAGAACACCAAATCCTTGTCAAAGTTGGTTTTTGCGATCGCTAACCTTGTCCCTTTGTTCTTCGGGCTTATAAAGTGCTTCTTTCGGGGTACTCGGGCATTGAAGTCATGGCTGCGCAGAACCCGGCGCACAGTTTCCACACTGCACTTCTTCCCCATTTTGTCCTTTACCTGTTGGGTAAATTTTGGGGCCGATAACTTGCACCAAAGCTTCCAGAAACTAGGAATCCGACTTGATTTCCGATTCTACCAGGATAATGACCCGAAACATTCGTCCGGAATAGTGCAGTCCTGTCTTATCTGGAACTGCCCCCACTTGATGATTCCCCCAGCCCAGTCTCCAGACTTAAATGTTATTCAAAATTTGTGGGCTGCGCTGAAGAAAAACACCCAGAATCACAGGATTTCTAGCAAAAACGACCTTAAAAAAGCTCTGCTGGAGGAATGGAGCAAAATAAGACCGGAAAGCACTCGGAAGCTGGTCTATTCCATGAATAGTAGGTTAAAAGCCGTAATAAAGGTTAAGGGATTACATACTAAGTAATAAAATACCTGTTTAACCTTTTATTCGACTAATATTAAACTAGTTTGTGGCTCCATAGTTTTAGCTCGGACCTGTATCTAAGATACATATATTTTAAGTTTTTATTTTTTTTTTTTAACTGAGCAATATTTAATCAGCAAATAATGTTACCTTTTTAAATGTGATAAAACATACAACAAATTGGCGTTTAAACATTTTTTGTTTTTCCTCTAGCTTAAAATCTTAAAATCTTTTTATTTAACACTGCATAGTTTTGGCTTTGAGCGACTGTATGTATGTATAAGTAATTATTTAATTTGACACAAGTATAATTTGTTTCACAATCTTTAATGATATTAAACTTGGTAATATTGAATGAAGTACAAAGATATGAACTATGAGTAAGTAGGGCCTGCAAGGCGAGAACGAATATGTTGCTGCCACTCGGCTGACCGCTAAAGACTAAACTTAAGTATCCTAAACTCCTAAAGGCAAGCCCTTCGCTGCAGCCCACGACGCCGGTTGCTATCCAGCCAAAGTGCTGACCCAGCGCCTCTTGAGTGGTGTTTATTGACGGCCGGCATCCGTCCGATCGGTCGCACCGATCGCAATCCAACAGATGACGAAAACTGCTTATTCGTCAATAATGCAGAGTCCGCTCCATCCAGTGGCAGGTTCAGTTAACTCTCGTTAACTTATATACTGACGGAGTACCGGGTATAAAGTAGGGCCGCGGCCTTAGCCGCGTTTCACAACGTTCCCCCTCGTTTTTTTTCGGTGCAGTGTCTGTTATTTCCCATAATGGAAATATATTCCTACAGAATGTAGGACACTCTTTTCCTTGGAACCGAAATAAATAGTAGTTGGTTGACGCACAGAACCCGCACTGCTTGCAAACGTGTTTATGCTTCACATTTACATACATATGTATGCACTGCATAAAATGTTCGATTCGGTTTCTGAGGCCAAACCTTCAACCAGTTTCCCCTTTTCCCCTTATTGATCGATTGCCGCATACTTCGCATCTACCTTTTTGTTCCGTTATTTTCACAAATTTTCTTCCCTCCTGGGCTCTGTACCCTTCAGGGACACGTGGTGTGTATGGGTCTTAATGTTTTAAAATATCGTTATCAAATTGGGGTAAGTCCTGGCTCACCTGCTCCAGCCGGAGGATACCGCTGGAAAGTGCCATCAATTGGCGATCAACTTTTGAAGGGAGGTGACAGTGGTGGTACTCGAAAGTATCAGTTTGCTGGGACTGGTGCAAAAAATACTAGCTGTAGTAGCGTACGGCTGGCCAGCGAACTGGAGGGCTAGACGGACGCCAGTAGCTTCCAACGCTGTTTCCAACGGTGTGCGATATCTTCCACATCACACCAATTAAGAGCAAGGTTTGGCCACGGCGACAGGCTACTGGATAGGATGCACTCCGTCGTACAAATAATGGACTAAATTTATAAAATATTAAACAAGGAAAATTGTGCTGAATGTGAGAAAGATAACATTATATTAGAAATAATATTCCTAACAGTCATGTATGTATATAGTGAATTATTTGGAAAACACCCAAATGGGCGAAAGATTCGTTAAAAAATTGTGAATGCGGAATGCGTAAAGAAAACAAACGTTTTATGTCCCTTTTAGTTTGCAATGTCAACAAATTCCATAACACCAGAGACATCAAAGTACATACGTCCTACTAAAAAGACTACTTTTGTGTACTTGAAGAAGAATTGTTAATTTGTTTGTTAATTGCTGTTGAGCCTGGGCTGGGGCCGGAGATGGACGGCTTAAAAAGTAAGATCGACCACTTGAAACAAAGCATATAAACTACACAAAGTTATAAGGTGTGTTTTAGAAATGCGAATTATTGCATCCGAATATTTTTTGATGCGCCACCAAGCCAAAGAATGCCCAAAAGAATGCCGCAAAATAAAAAACCACGCACGCCCCCGAAAATCCACCCCCTATAAAAAAAGCGCACAAATGTTAATTTTAAAATAAATATAAATATAAAAATATAAACATCGTCTTATGATAATTTTTCGCTACATTTAATAAGGTATATTTCTGAACACAGTTGCAATCCAAAGCTCAATGAGCAAAGACGTGTAACTAGTACAGCGCTTAACAAACACCCTCAGCAGCAAACGCTTATCAGCAAACCGCAATGCGGTGACAAACAAACAAGTGCACTAAGAAGACATAAAAGAATTTACACAAACAAAAATACGAATAGTTCCCGTACAACCAAAACCAGGGGCTCACCCCCCGTGAGTTAAAATGATCCCACCCGACAAAAACAAACTATTTACAAAAAACGCTAGCTCCCTTAATGATCAAAAATGTATGATAATTAACAGAAGTGACAATCATTTGAAAACGTAAACCCCTTTATAATAAAAAACCGATCGACTACATCTGCGCAGGTGCAGTTGAAACATGCAAAAAAAAAACAAGAGCCGGTACATTATTAATACAAACAAAAAACTCCCTTCAAGCTACAAAACTATTAAAAATAACTTAAATCGGAGATCTGTATGTTTCCGCAAGCGAACATTAAACTCCTCAAAAGGCCTAATCAAATCAAGAGAACTCATTAGCATTTCAGAAAGCAAAAATCCCAAAAAAATTGTAGAAGTATAAAAATGGAAAAGGTTTGCAAACAATGTAGAAACGATTACTGGGCAAATAACCTTGACGTTCGCTACCCCTAATCTCCCCGATAAAATAATGATCGGCTATGAAGTAGTACGTGTAATACGTTACATACCACAACTTCTACGCTGCAAAAAATGTCTTCGTTTCGGACACCCAACACCCGCTTGCAAACAAGAAGAACCCACATGCAACAAGCGCTCAAAATCACACTCATATCCCGAAGAATCATTCGACGTAGAACCCAACTGCATCAACTGCAATAACAGCCACAAATCCACAGACCGTACATGCCCAGCTTACAAAAAACAATGCGAACTAACAACTATTAAAATCTTGGAAAAAGTCGACCATAAAACAGCACTCACAATATACAACAACCGCATCGCACAATCAATTAACCAATCAACATTTGCCCACACACTGACCAACCCACAACCTAACAATCTTGTAACCAACAAGGAAACAAACGAACCAAAAAAACCACCCAACACCATCAAGACAGCCTAAAAAACACCACAACATCCTACCAACGCCGAACAAAATAATCCCGGGACCTCTAAAAAATCATACAGGACACCCATTCTCTACGACATAGACGACATTTTAATGGACAACATTCAAAACAACCCCAGCACAACAAAACAATTTAAACAATTTAAAATTAAATAACATAAATCTATAATCTATTAAAACACCCTCAATTACAACCAAGAACATAAATTACATATGAGAACAATGGAATATAAAAGGTTATGTAAACAACTACAACCAACTACTTATCAAATTTAAAACACATTCCCCACACATCATAACAAGAAACACACATACAATACACAAACCACCTATCCATACCAAATAATTACAAATTAATCTCAAACACGGCGTCGAACAGATTTGGTGGAGTAGCACTTCCAATTCACACATCAATACAACATACACAGAGAAATACAAATGATGACTTTGAAATAATAGCTGCCGAAGTCAAATCTAAATTTAACAATCTACTCAATATATATACCACCCAACAAAACCAAATCTCACGAAACAACCTCTACAACATTATAAACAGCAACAACTACACAATATTAGCAACAGGTGATCTCAATGGATGGCATCCCAATTGGGGATCCCCGATTCCCAACGTAAGAGGAAAAACCATGGCCAAATTTATAGAACAATCACAGCTCACACTCCTAAATGACAAATCCCCCACACACAACACTTTCACACACAACACCTTCACACACATTGACCTAACCTTCTGCTCCCCCTCCTTGATACCCTTTGGAAGCTGGAACGTCTTTGACGTCCACTTCCCAATCGTCACCTCCCGTTTCCCTACTGATCCCCACAACAACTACGACAAACCTCACTTCAAAATAAAAGAAGCAAGCTGGGAAAAGTTCCAAAACCTAAACATCCTAATTAACACCGCACACCCCCCAAGCACAAACATCAACAAGGAAGCCGCTACAATTAACAAAATTTTAATGCAAAGTGCCCACCATAGCATCCCACAAACAACACCTAACACACATACACACAGGGTCCCTTGGTGGAACAAAACGCTACAAACCCTCCATCAAAACAAAAGAAAGGCATGGAAAACTCTAAACAGAGACATAACACAAACAAACATCATCAACTATAGAAAAGCTAATGCCATTTTAAAAAGAGAAATAAAAGTAAGAAAAAAGAGGCAACAAACATCTTTACATCCACCATTCAAACCAAAACACCGACAAATACAATCTGAGCTAACCTCCGTAGACTCTGTGGTCTTAATCCAATAAAACAAATGCATTGTCTAAAAAACCCATCCAACAACATAACTATCCCAAAGAAAATAGCCAACACTCTTGCAAAACACTGGTCCGATCTCTCCAAAGACTACAACTTTAGCACAAACTTCCAAACTAACAAATACAAAGACACAGTCATAAACTACACCATATCCAAATCAGCAGAAGAAATTGAAAAATTATTTACAACGAGGGGGAACGTTGTGAGCCGCGGCAAAGACCGCGGCTCTACCTGATACCCGGTACTCAGTCAGTATATACATATGTACATACATATATAAGCTTGCGATTTATGCAATTTCTTATATGTTCGCAAAAGGGACAAATTTAAAAAATTGGGCAAAAAATAATATTTCAAACGAGAGGGAACGTTGTGAGCCGCGGCAAAGGCCGCGGCTCTACCTTATACCCGGTACTCAGTCAGTATATACATACATACACTTATGAGCCTACGATTTATGAAATTTATTATATGTTCTCAAAAGGGACGAAAATAATATTTAAATTAAAAAAAAATGAATCTTTTGGAATTTTTATACATGTTTCCATTTTTGTTTGCATATGCCTTGTATACGTGGCTCAAAGCCGAAACTATGCAGTGTCAAATAAACTGTTTAACTGTGGTACAGATTTTAAACTAGAGGAAAAACAAAATGTTTAAATGCACCAAAGCTTCTAGAAACTAGGAATCCGACTTGATTTCCGGTTTGGCGTTTAAAGATTTTTTGTTTTTCCTCTAGTTTAAAATCTGTACCACAGTTAAACAGTTTATTTGACACTGCATAGTTTCGGCTTTGAGCCACTGTATCTGCGCCTACATTTCTACATGACATGTATAACTACATATTTGAGACGTACAAGTGTTTGCGATAGAGAGAGAGGGAATGAGCAGCGCTTGGCAGGCGCTGCGTAGCCACTGAAATTTAATTTGTTTCTTCTGGCCATAATATTGATCCGATCTGATCCAGATTCGGTAATCTGGTAGATTTGGTAATTTTCCATGATTCTGCGTTTTTGGTTTTCATTTCATTCAAACAGATGGGGCCGCGTGTGAGAGAGAGCGAGAGGGAATGATGACTTTCGAAATGGTTTTCTTCATTGTAGCTATAATAATGATCCGATCTGATCCAGATTCAACACTCTGATAGAAATGGGCATTCTCTATGACTCTGCGTTTTTAGTTTTCTTGTATCTTCAACATTGTGTACGCCACAGACTTTCGTCCTTTGTGTGGGCGGAAAGGGGCTGGGCGAAATTTTGAATTACATTTGGAGTAGTGTGATCACACTGGAGACTGGATACAAAACTTGGTTGCTCTAGCTTTAATAGTCTCTGAAATATAGGCGCAAATGAAGACGGACAGACAGACGGACAGACGGACAGACAGACATGGCTATATCGACTCGGCTATTGATGCTGATCAAGAATATATATACAGTTGCGAAAAATAGAATAGCACCACCACCACAAGCAACTTTTAAATAGTTGCCAAACTCACATTTTTAACTTTATGGAAACTTTAAGCACATTTTTAGACTCTTATAAACATATGAATATAAAAAAAATCGTCTTTCCTTTTAACGTTTTTAAGTTATTTAAGAAAATTCCTTGAAAGTGATCAAATTCGGCGAAAAAAATAATAGCACCACTTTTCAAAAATTGAATTAAAAACAAAATAGTGACCAAAAAGTAACGAATTCCTTAGTTAACTATTTTAAACGATTATTAATAAATCTATAATTATCATTTAACATTTAGTACAATGTCCTTTTTTGGCAATAACAGCTGCGTAGCGTCTTGGCATGGAATCAATCAAGTCCTGGCATCGTTTTAGGACCAGGACCCTTTAATTTATACCCAAAGTGATCCGATAGTGGCTGGCTTAGAAGTAGCAACCGCCTTCTTAACGTAGGACCACAGATTTTTGATAGGATCAGGTCAGGTGACTGAGCAGGCCACTCCAAAACGTTCACATAGTTTTCCATAACACATTCATTTGCTTTCTTGCTGGTGTGTTTGGGGTCATAAACCTGTGAAAAGACCCATACGAACGGACTTTCATATTCTTCAAAGGGTAGCATTACTGTCTCCACGATATTCACCTACACGTGCTAATCCCTGATGGTTTTTATCCAAACTAGTGTACCTACTCCATAGTGGGAAAAGCAGGCCCATACCATTACACTACACCCTCCATGCTTATCGGTTTTTGTGGTGTACTAAAGTTTGTATTCTACTTTCCTTGGACCTCTAACGTATGATCAAGATCCTTTTCCACCAAACATATCCACTTTGGACTCATCTGACCATAGAATATTCGTCCATTGTTGGGATGTGCGATTTGCTTGTACACTGGCTAACCTCATGTGCTTAGTAATATGTCTCGCGTTTGAAAGTGGTATCTTTCTTGGGCTGCAGACTTTTATAGTATGTTGGCTAAGATATGTACTAACTTTTTGATCCATCGCATTTATTTGAAGCTCTTCTTTAAGCTCGGTAGCTGACTTAAAGGGAACCTTCTTTCCTTGACGAATCCGTCTTTTGCCATGTAGAGGGGTCAAAGGTCGTTTTCGTCCGCGTGTTTCAGCCTTTTCTTCATAGTTTAAGACGTTTTTAATCATTTTATTGGAATATCATACCAATTGACCAACTTTTCTGTAAGTTTTTCCGTTTAATATCAGTTTTTTGGTCAGATCTCTCATCTCCGCAGTGCAGTGCTTTCCACGTCCCATTGTAATGATTATTATTAACTTTTATGACAGAAACAATGAAATCTTAGTTAAAACTAATGAATACGTGCCTTTTACAAAGACAATTTTGAGAAATATAGAAGCTTCACTAAGAAAATGGCTAGTGGTGCTATTTTTTTTTTCGCCTAATTTGATCACTTTCAAGGAATTTTCTTAAATAACTTAAAAACGTTCAAAAGGAAGAAGATTTTTTTTATATTCATATGTTTATAATAGTCTTCCATTTCTAAAAATGTGCTTAAAGTTTCCTTAAAGTTAAAAATGTGAGTTTGGCAACTATTTAAAAATTGCTTGTGGTGGTGGTGCTATTATTTTTTTCGCAGCTGTACTTTATAGGGTCGGAAACGCTTCCTTCTGTGCGTTACACACAACCGTTATCCCCACAAATCTAATATACCCCTATACTCTTTGAGTACCGGGTATAAAAATTAAGTAAATTTTTGGAATATTATACATGTTTCCGATTTTGTTTGCATATGATTTTTACATCTGCTTCTCAATTTCTACATGACATATTTGAGACGTACAAGTGTTTGCGACAGAGAGAGAGAGGGCATGAGTCAGCGCTTGGCAGGCGTTGCGTAGCCACTGAAATTTAATTTGTTTCTTCTGGCCATAATATTGATCCGACCTGATCCATATTCGGCAATCTGGTAGATATGGTAATTTCCCATAATTCTACGTTTTTGGTTTTCATTTATCTTAAAAATTGTGGATTCCACAGATTTTCGTCTTTTGTGGGGGCGGAAAGGGGCGTGGCAAAATTTTAAAACAAACTCGTGCTGGTTTGGTATCACAGGAGCTTGGATAGAAAGTTTGGTTGCTCTAGCTCTTATAGTCTCTGAGAACTAGGCGACACAAAATACGAATAGGCAAAGCGGATGGGGTCGCGTGTGAGAGAGAGCGAGAGGGAACGATGACTTTCGAGTATAATAACGGGTATAATAACAATTCTGTGGTCACCAGGACACAGTAACATCAAAGGAAATGAGCTGGCAGACAAAACAGAAAAATCAGTCTTAAAAATGCCACTAATTTACACCGACAACCTAAATACTACAGACATTAACCGATTTATAAAGGAACAACTAGCCCAAACCACAAAAAACCTTATCTCCAAATGCAACCCTTGGTACAGAAATATTAACACCAACAACACACACACACATCCCATTACTCAAATTTAATACAACAAACAAAGCGACTCGACCAAATAAAATTCACCAGACTCCGATCGGGTCACACAAACACTACCTAGACCCTACACCGTCACGAAACTGCCTGATCGGCCAGTCACATAGTCCAGCAACCATGGAGCACATCCTCAACTAATGTCCTGCAACTACTCAAATTAAACAAAAAATATTTAAAAACCTAAATATCACCCAATATCTAATAACCGAATATCTATCAATATCTAATCCATCCACAGAAAACATCAAACTAATAATAGAATACCTAAAAGAAACAAATATGTATATACCACGAAATCTAAACTTAATTAAATTTAAAAAAGAATATATATATCTGTACATATCATAGCTTTACAACTTATACATATCTAATTAACTCTGTAGTCGATGGCCCTGGCAGCTAGCGCGATATAAGATCTCATGCTGGACTTGGCTTTGCAAGCCTTTCCTGACATCAAATAAATAAAATAAAAATTAATATTAATTATTTAAATATACAAATTAATATAAATTATATATTATTAAATTTTATTAATAATAATATAAATATATATATATTTATTAAAATATTAAAGTTTTATTATGGTTTAAAAATTTATTATTAATTTGATTTATATGTACATTTTTGTATGAATTTGTATTTATTTTTAAAATAAATATAATTTATAATTTTATAGCCGTTAAGCGTATTTTACGTATTTTCCGATGAAAAAGTTTAAAATTTTGAAAATGCGCGCTGTTGTCAACGGTCAGGATGAAATTTTTTAAAAATCCCATGAATGGTAAGGGAAATTGTTCTCCTGATGACAAATGGTAAGGGAAATGTTCTCTTCTCAAATAGTAAGGGATTTTTTCAACGGAGAGAACGAGGGATGGGATGGCATAAGCCTGTCAAATTTCGCGGAAAAATTGAAATGTTGCTATCGAATGACACTCTGACAAAAGCTCGTCGCCCCATGTAAATGATCGGTTTGTCATTCGACAAAAGCTGAAATATATGAAATGTAACATTAAATGTTAATTAAATATTAAGCTATGGTTTTCAGGCCCAGATATACATATATTATAGCAGTAATATTGATGCCTTTGTTTAATGGATTTTAAGGAAATAAGATTACATTTTTCGTTCAGGTATATTTGTCCCTCATTTTCTCTTCCTTTAACATTACTTTAAAAATGTTCTCTATCTGTTACAAGAACATAATAAAATAATAGTTAGTTATGTTTTTGTATTCTTGCTTACTATTTTGTAAAAATTCTCAAACTAATTAAAGGAACTTTTTCAAAAGAATCGAAAAATGTCGAGGTGGTTGTTCGGATCGGCGAACATCGGCCAAATATTAGTAGATTGATAACACTACTCGACAAAATTCAACTTGTTTTTCCGCTGTCGCCCAAAATGACTTTTTCTGATAGATTTGGAGATTTACATTTTTTTAAAAAATTGTGTTTTTTTTTCCAGGTTTAGTTACTATTTTAAGAATTTTTTAAAACTTTGGTATTTTTCTTCAGAGATAGTGCTTCTATATTTCACATGACTGAAGTTTCCAAGAGGCCCGTTTTGCCTGTCTAATTTCTTTTTTATATAGGGCCAGACTAGTCTTGTAATCTGCCCAGTGTTCTTCCTCGTTAGCGCTTTTGGTCCTGTTGAAGAGGGTCCTGCAGCTTTTCTGTAGAATCTCTATTTGTTTTGACCACCAGTGGGGTTTCTCTTTCCCTTTATGTTTGTTTAACGGGCATGCTGCCGTGAAAGCCGTGTTGCATGCTTTAGTGAACCTGTCCACTAGACGATTTAGGTCGTGCTCTGTGTTCAGGCATATTGGTGCCTTGGAGGGAAGTAGACCCTCTATTACTATGCTATATTTTTCCCAGTTGGCTTTCCTTGAGTTAATAAAGGCAGTAGCTTTCGGGCTTTCGACAGATAATATAGTCTCGATGTACCTGTGGTCTCAAAAGGAATGGTCCCCCAGAACTTTCCAGCTCTTAACGATGTCTGACAGCTTGTGAGACACTAATGTTAGGTCAATTACCTCTTATCTATTCTTAATTATAAACGTACGATCATTGCCCCGATTGCAGATAAGAAGATTAGAGATGTTGGATGAAGCTGAAAAGTGACTCACCCCTTACATGTGTCCGAGCTCTCCCGATGCTGCTTTACAGAGGTGGAGATTGATCTGTAGGAGTCTTAGAGACATCGACAGAGTTCTCTGTGTTGTCGGCGTCCGAGACGTCCTCGATGGTGTCGTCGCGACACATCGCCTCGAATTTGCGCATCAGAGTCATGTCGGAGGAGTAGCCGTCATGGGCTGGCTCCAAGGTTTTCGACAGGACGTGCCCCGACCACTGCATCCGACTTGTATACTCTGATGCTCACCGCACTGAAGCCGAAATTTAGCTCCTCTTTTGTAGCCTCTATTGGGGCTAATGACTCTTTGTTGAGGACGAGCACCGCCTGGTTCATAGGACCTTGTATCGCCTCAACTTTGACTTCCCTTCAATCGGAGGTGGGTAGCCCTGGGTTGCATCGCTGCAGCATTTTAAGGATGCAATACAGTTGGACAGAGCGCTCGTCTTCGCAGGCTATGATCTTAATGTAGCCCTGGTACCACCCCGTGTCTTTACAGACTGAGGGGAGGCCGGGTTGCTTATCAAGCTGCTCGAAGCAGCGGTCGGCCAGCGCCGCTTCCACCCACTTCCACTGGTTCCTGGGAATCTTTGAGTCCGCGCTATCTTGTCCAAGACGCCGATCAGGGTCCTTTCCTTGGCGATTTGCGCGAATGACACATTCGACAGCACTCTGAAGCGCTTTGGAGCCGGTCCGAAGTTGGGCAGTACCTTTGATGCCCACTCAACCTTTTCCCGCCACTGGTCGGTAGGGCTGGACATCATGCTCCTCCTGTCGGCATACGTAAAAACTTTGGCTTGGGCGCTAGTCGATGGCAACTCACCCCCGCAGCCTTACCAGCAGGAAGAGCAGCCAAATTTCCTCCAATTTGCATAGCCACTCTACCAAGGTATCAGCTTTGGGAGGCGATTTGCCACCCACCCCAGGACTATAGGACCCCTTAAGGTTCGCCCTAGCGTCTTCCACCGCGCAGGTCTTACCTGCTATGTCGCGGGTCAGGTTAGGCCTTTGGGCCGTTGCCTTTCCCTGTATGGCATTACTCCCTGTTGGCAATTGGGGAGTGCCAGACTCATTATACCCGGTACTCGAAGAGTATAGGGGTATATTCGATTTGTGGGGATAACGGTTGTGTGTAACGCCCAGAAGGAGGCGTTTCCGACCCCATAAAGTATATATATTCTTGATCAGCATCAATAGCCGAGTCGATATAGCCATGTCTGTCTGTCCGTCCGTCTGTCCGTCCGTCCGTCCGTCCGTCCGTCCGTCTTCATTTGCGCCTATATCTCAGAGACTATTAACGCTAGAGCAACCAAGTTTTGTATCCAGTCTCCTGTATGATCACACTACTCTAAATGTATTTCAAAATTTCACCCCGCCCCCTTCCGCCCCCACAAAGAACGAAAGTCTGTGGCGTATACAATTTTGAAGATACAAAAAAAATAAAAACGCAGAATCATAGAGAAAGACCATTTCTATCAGAGTGTTGAATCTGGATCAGATCGGATCATTATTATAGCTACAATGAAGAAAACCATTTCGAAAGTCATCATTCCCTCTCGCTCTCTCTCTCACACGCGACCCCATCCGCTTTGCCTATTCGTTTAAATGAGCGCCTATAAAAGCTAGAGCAACCAAACTTTCTATCCAAGCTCCTGTAATACCAAACCAGCACGAGTTTGTCTTAAAATTTTGCCACGCCCCTTTCCGCCCCCACAAAAGACGAAAATCTGTGGAATCCACAATTTTTAAGATAAATGAAAATCAAAAACGTAGAATCATGGGATATTACCATATCTACCAGATTGCCGAATATAGATCAGGTCGGATCAATATTATGGCCAGAAGAAATAAATTACATTTCAGTGGCTACGCAACGCCTGCCAAGCGCTGACTCATGCCCTCTCTCTCTCTGTCCTAAACACTTGTACGTCTCAAATACATATGTAGTTATACATGTCATGTAGAAATTTAGAAGCAGAAGTAAAAATCATATGCAAACAAAATCGGAAACATGTATAATATTCCAAAAATGTACTTCATTTTTTGAAATATTATTTTTTGCCCATTTTTTTAATTTGTCCCTTTTGCGAACATATAATAAATTCATAAATCACAAGCTAATATATGTATGTACATATGTATGTATATACTGACTGAGTACCGGGTATAAGGTAGAGCCGCGGCCTTTGCTGTGGCTCACAACGTTCCCCCTCGTTTTTGTTTTGATTGTTGTATTCCATATTTGATGTGTCTATCTAAAACTAATAATGTTAGATGTATAATATTTTTTTTCGACCTTTCCTGAGTTTTCAAAGTCTAAATTTCGGGAAAAAATATCGAAAAATATTATGCAATTTTAATTTGAAAGCTTAATATCTTCTAGACGTTAAGATGCAGCTACAAAGTGTCTGGGTCGGATCTATAGCTGCATTTGTCAGCTTTTCAAAACTGGAAAGTACCAAATTTTTAAAAAATTCTTAAAAAGAAACTAAGTCTGGAAAAAAAACCCTTCTTTAAACATTCAAATCAATCAGAAAAAGTCATTTTCGGCGGAAGCGGAAAAGTCGTGTCGACTAGTGTAATTATTTGAAAACTACTTCAGTTAACCGTGAATTGGTTAACTGTTTTTTAACAAAAAACTCAATAGATAATAATAAAGGAAAACTGGGATTAAAAAAATAAACAAAAATGCCTGAAAAAAGTTAGTTTTGCCTATTTTAATATACTTTCAGATCAAACTTAATGAAATTATATGCCAATTGGTTAAATTAGTTCGGTTTCAATAAATTTAAAAAATGATATCTGGAAAAAAGTATATTGGAATGTCTTTATATTGACTTTTAATTTGTTGGCCTCGGGTTCCTTTCCACGGCCCATACATATGTAAGTATATAGAAAATTTCCTACTTGCAAGACATTCAAATGTACTCAAATATTCTCAATTAAAAAATTCAACATCACAATATCATACATACATACATACATATATTCAGTGGAATAATATTGTTATTTTGTTCAAATTTTTTGTCGTCTACATAAGCTGCAGAAGCATGAACATTTTAAATTTCAGTCTAGTATCTGTTTAGATTAACTTTAGGACAACTTCCTGGCCAACATAAGCTACATCAACGGCTACACACCCATCTAGGCTGATTTGTCTATGTTCGATGCCCGGGGCAAGGCTCCAGTTGGAGACTACACTCATATTGCACGTTGGTACCGTTAAATTGCCTCCTTTGAAGCCGGCGAGCACTACGCTAGATCAACCAAATTTTGTACGCCCTCTTCCGCCCTTACAATTTTGAGGATACGAGAAATCTAAAAGCCAAGACTCAAGAAAAATGACCATATCTATCAGATTGCTTAATCTGGATCAGGTTAGATCATTAGTATAGCCAGAAGGAACACATAAATTTCAGTAGCTGCGCAATGCCTGCCAACCCCTTACTCATTTCCTCTCTATCTCTCTCTCTCTCTCACGTAAAAAACACGAGCCGTATATGTAGAAGACATATCTAATAAACATATTTAAACAGAAATGGAGGCAGATAACATCTTATGTATGCAAATCTTAATTTTTAAATTTTTTAAAAAAACGACTTATAAAATATATTGTATATATTACAGAACACGTAATCTCACATATATACAGACTGAAAACCGGGCTTAAACACAACGCCTTCCCTCGTTTTCAGTTCTTTTATGACTCCAAGGACTGGTATGTTCTGGAGAAAGTTTTGAAAGTTGAGTGCGTAAAAGTTTTGAGTACGATTTAGAAACTAATAAAATAAAAGAATGCATCAAAACATTACAAGAGAATGTACATACATATGTACATTATGTAGGCCAGATTCGGTTCCCAGTGCCGTTCTCAAACGTTGTGCTGAATCTCTTTCTGTGCCCCTCTTAAAACTTTTTAACTTGTCTCTCGAGTCAGGTGAATTTTCCACCGTCTGGAAAAAATCCACATATGTATGTAGTTCCCGTTCAGATGTTTCAAATAACATTTTTAATTCCAATTTACAGATCAGCAATTCCTAAACTCTTCGAAAAAATTATTACTTCTTTGCTCCAACACTTTTGTAGTTCCTTGTTTTCTGAATCTTAGCACGCTCAGTTTCTTCTAACCTCCTTGAATTTTCTACCTTTGTAACTGCCTCTTAACATTGCCCAATATAGCAGCAAGCCATACCTATATGACCTCACAACGCCTGCTCAAAGTTAATGACCTTGGTATTATTTTTGTACTAATTTATGTTTTTTTCCGACATTTCAATTAAAGGCAAAGGAATTCTAGGATTTGTCAAAAGATGGTCTAACAAATTTACTGACCCGTATACCACTAAACTTTTGTATGTTTCTCTGGTACGGCCTATCTCTGAATATGGTTCCTGCACCTCACTACCAAAATTTCAAAATATGCTCGAGTCCGTTCAAACACAATATTATATTTGTTGTGATAGTGGATGTGTGTAACACGCAGAAGAAAGCGTTTCCGATCCCATAAAGTTTATATATTCTTGATCAGCATCAATAGCAGAGTCGAATTAGCCATGTCTGTTTTTCGTCTGTCCGTCCGTCTTCATTAGCGCCTAGATCTTAGAGATTATTAAAAAAAAGTAATTATAAGCACATTATACGCAATAACCTGGATTACATGACTCTTCCCCATTACGACTGTTACATAGTAGCCGTTTCGATGCCCTAGAACCCATTATCCACTCGAGCCGTGTACTCTCATAATCGTTTAATCGGTTTAAATGCTAAGCAACTGAACTGAATATAACTGTATATAAATTTATATTGTAGACATTAATATTATCATTTAGCTTTAGATTACTGATTGCTACACATTGCAAATGAAATTTGAGTTATGGCGTTCATCGTCTTGATTGATCTCTAATTTTCCAAAATGGCTACAATATCGTAACTAAGAGTTCAGTTCTGCAAGTATATAAGATCTCGATTTCGATTTGGCAGTCAGAAAGACTCAACTCAAGAATCGTTCGAATGCGTTTGTTGCCTATTTGTTGCTCAACATACTGTAATAGCACCTGAAGATGATTTGAGTAATTTATGGTCTAGAGGAAAAATAAATTCAAAGATCTAGGAAATTTTGCGATCTACATGATTTCTCCTCCTTGGTCAAAAGCAAAAGTGGAGCATGCTTTTTTACGAATAGAATAGAGAGATATTATATCATTATAATTGTATAAATAAAACCTTTTTTAAGAAAATTACTTAAGAAATATCATAGAATTTGTGTTAGCTTTTTAAAGCTTTTTTTCTAATTGCAGATTTTTTAAAAATTGTTTTCCTATTTAATTCAGTTTTATTTTACATTAAATTATATAACAGAGTTTACACAGTTTACACAGTTAGCTCACGCCGAAGCTTGACTCTTTTCTACTCTTTGTATAATGATTTATAATAAGTATTGTAGGAGTGTACAAATATTTATATTTCAAATTTAATTTATTTATTTGCATCAAATGTCAAATATTGACTAAAATATATTTCGTTTCGACTTAAAGCATATTCTGGCACAATGGAAGCTATGGAAGAGCTCCTCAGTGAGATAAGAGAGCTAGTTAATCACTTACATGCTGCTTCCATGTCAAGTGAAATGTGCATAGAATGG
This sequence comes from Drosophila affinis, assembly GCA_037356375.1. Classification (NCBI taxonomy): domain Eukaryota; kingdom Metazoa; phylum Arthropoda; class Insecta; order Diptera; family Drosophilidae; genus Drosophila; species Drosophila affinis. The sequence goes on from JAZHFB010000003.1 coordinate 25,538,343, forward strand.
AACAGCACTCTGAACGATTCTCCCCCTATGCGCTGTATGGGGAAGATAATCGTATTGATCAGACTCATGGCCGATCGACTTCAGGAGTTTCTCGGTTGTCACAACCACGAGATGGCCGTTTTTTCAAGAATTTTAATGAAATGTATGGTATCATCAAAATGTTTTTCATCTTCCTTATAACTTTTCTCTTTAGGCACCAGAGATATTAAGACACTTTATCTAACACTCTCTTGGGATCAGTTGGAAATGCAATTGAATAGAGTTGTGGAACCAAGTTTTATAAATGCGCTTAGTGACATATTTTCAGAGCTGGAGTGCGTCTTCAAAGACCATTTGATGTCGGCCTATATGAAAGCAAAATACCGTGAAACGCAAATATCTGAAAGGAAGGAAGGAAATGCGTACTTAGACTCAGTTAAGACGACGGCATATCACGCACAAAACTCAAATATACTCAGGGACTCGAGTCCAACAAAAGTGCTAAGCCGAGTGACAGCTAGGCTAAGAAATTTTGAAGTAAAACGGGAATTAGAACTGGTCGACCATAAGCTAATGATTCTTAAGGAACATACATTGACTCGAAAGGCGCTTCTTTTTCAGCATGCGGCCGAAATGAAGTTTAAAAAGCAGCGAGATCTTGTTTTGGAACTAAGCAGTGGCCTGTCAGAAGAAAAACTAAAATTACAAGCTGCACTCAAAGAGAACTCAAGGCTACTAAAAATTCAACAAAAATGCGGCCAAAATAGCTTGACCCCACGACAAACCCCTCTGAAGCAGGAAGAAAATAGTCAATCAGTGCAATCAACCCAAATGGAAAATAATAACCCCGTTAGTCCTGATATTGCGGCACCAGAACAAACAAATGAGTACAAAAGGACGAATACCCAAGCCCGAGAAATCCAAGAGGGGACTGAATGCCAAGCCAAGTCTGAATCATCCTGTCGAAAGCAAAAGGCAGCAGTAAAAGAAAAGGGCAATGCCTCTCCGATGAACTCAATGACGACAGGATCGCGTCCATCGCTCATAAACAAGCCAACTGTAGTGGAGAGGCATCCAGGAACAACGTTTGGCCAACGCCGCAAGAAACTGCTTTGTTGGTGTCAGGCGAAAACTAAAAACTATGGCTTGCCCATGTACGAGTTCTCCAAATCCTGGCGGAGCGGCCACGCCCTTTGTGCGATCATTCATTCCTACTGCCCACACCTGATTGACACCAAGTATATTAAATGTAAGAATCGGCGGGAGACGTTGGAGTATGGCGTAATGGTCGCTCAATTACTGGGAGTTCGGAGTGAAATTGATTTTGTGTCTTTGTGTCTACAGAAACTGCCCGAAAATAGGATGGTTTGCCAGTTTGTAGCGGAGTTGTATACCTGCCTGGAGAGTTGCTAAGTTTCTCAGACCAATGGCAACGAATAATCCAAATCAGACTTTAAGATGAACAAAAAAATAACAAATTAGGTCAATAAAATATAATTTATAATTTAATTAAGTTCAGCGTTTCAAGGGTCCGGTTCCGAATGAATGAAGGAGTTGGGCCAGTAGCTCATCATGGCGTAGATTACCTTTTGATTTGCCCTCGGACCCACCAAAGGATTCATTTGCATTAGAAAAGTGACTAGCCAGACGAGGTAGCAGCAGGCAGCTGTGAGCACGACACAGCATCGGATGACTTCTTTGTCCTTGAATCGCTTGGCCACTAACCAACCGCCCAAGGCAAATAGCAGCCAGAAAACGGTGAAAACCGAAAATGTTAAATGTTTATCCATTCCGGAGATTTTCCCCAGATATGCTTCCGAATTCTGACAAGTTTCTCCTCCGCTCTGACAGGAGCTGCCTACTCCCGCCTGCGAATATTTTCTGTGCTTGCTTATGTGCAATCCCAATTTGGGTGCCTGCACTCATCAACTTTTATGGTTGCGAACGTTTCGATATTTTGTGGCAGTCAGTGGATGCTGTATGCGCAGTGGAGCGCAAAGGCAGTAAAAGAAAACTGTATACATTTTCCGAGTGCTGGCATCAATGGAGCAACCCATAAAACTGCTGCACGCATCCTGACTAAGCGCAAAATCCGTTTTACGAGAGCTGATGGTTCTCCAGCCATGTGGCTGATGGGGTGGCTGCGCCTGGGTTTGCTGCGCCTTCTCCCCTATCGAGTCCTGATGATGCCATAAGTGCTCAGGCGCGACTCATAAAATGGCGGCTCTGCAATGGCAATGGCAATGGCAATGCAGTGTGGTATAGGGGCGCCGCGCCCAGCGCCTGTAATCGAGTTTTCTCAAAGTAGCAATAAATGTTAATGGCGACATCGAATTTTCCATTTTCTCGTAATAAGTATCTATACGTCCGGTGCCACGACGCCCTGCTAGCGGCTGTTTCGCGGTTGTGGAGTGCTTGGAGGAGGCCATCTTCAACTCCATTACAGATCTCACCGCACGGGAACGACGGCTGTGCCAAATCCGTTAACATTTTAGGGAACAGTAGCAATAGTTAGCTGCCGGATATCTAAACTTCACACCTCGACACATCAACTCAACCAGAAATTTAAAACTACGACTGCAACTACATACATACATACATATGTGTTGCTCTTTCCAGTGTCAGATCGATTGCAAATTGTAAATCACGCCCAGAGGTTTCTGAGTCGCGAGAAAATGCAAATAAAGCAAAAAGTGTGATTTCCCCTTTAAACACCGTCGGCACTTAAGAAGACCAGGACCGAAGTAGACACAGACCCAATTCTGGGACACCGCGCTATCTGTTCCGGTGTCGGCTTGTTGTTAAATTTCTTTGACAACAGACCGTCAAAATATTTGGACGCCTCGTAGCCCTTTGGAGGCGTGATAGAGAAAAAGACGTGAAAAATGTTTCCAGGTAGCCCTACGGGCGGTTATAACACTTTTATTGTTCAGCGGACGAAACCCGACGAAATGAACCATTTACTTGATTACGCAATTAGTACGGAAACGAAAATGATCTAATGATAATTTAATCTAATAATTTGATGCAAAAATATACCGTGTTATTTAAATACACTAGTCAACACGACATTTCTGATGTGGCCCAAAATGACTTTTTCTGATCGATTTGGAGATTTAACATTTTTTAAAGAACTATGGTTTTTTTATGGTTTAGTTGTTTTTAAAGAATTTTTAAAAGAATCGGTTTTTTTTTAATTTTTTAAATTAGTTTCTGATAACTGTTTGTATTGAATTCTGAAAAATTCTGAAAAGCTAATAAATGCATCTATAAGCCCGACCCAGACACTTTATTGCTGCAGCTTAACGCCTGGAAGAGATTAAGATTTCAAAAAAAAAAATTGAATAATTTTTTACGGTATATTTTGCGGAAAAACTTTTGAAAACTCAGGAAAAATCAAAAAAAATATTTCGCTGCTAAAATGTTTGAATTTAAATAGACAAATAGTTAGGCGTCGTTCTACCAATTCTTACAAACGATACCTTAAACGACGCCTAATTAATGTGTCTATCTAAAACCAAAAATGATAGCAGCGAAATACTTTTTTTTTTCTATTTTTCCTGAGTTTTCAAAGGCAAAATTTCATGAAAAAATAGCGCACAAAATTATTCAATTTGTGTTTTAAATCTTAATGTATTAAAAGTTGAACTTTGTTGAGTAGTGTTAATAGCCACGCTTAGCACAAACTAAAACAGCCTGCACACAAAGCCAAGCTAACGAAGGATGGCAAAAAATGAAGTTTAAACGAGGGGGAACATTGTGCCGCGGCTGTGCTTTATATCCGTAACTCAGTGGTACGGTACACATACAAATACATACTTATGTACATATGTGAGCTTACAATATATTTAATTTGCAAAATATATTTGATGTGTCGTTTTGTATCGCTGTTCGAAAACAGGACAAAATGAGTTTATGGAAAATACAAATATTTAAAAACAATGTCGAACACTTTGGGAGATTTTTCTATATTAGATGCTATCAGTTTTGAATATATTTTGACATTTGTCTTATGTATACATATATATATGTATGTATATATGTATGTACATACATATCTGCACGTGCAAATGTGTGGGAGAGAGAGATGGCAAGCGTAAGCGCTTGGAAGGCGTTGCGTAGCCACTTGCCACAATGTGTTATCACAGAAGCCTGCACGCGAAATTTGGTTGATTTAGGTCCTAAAGTCTCTGAGATCTAGGCGCTTATGAAGACAGACAGACGGACGGAGAGAAAGACATGGCTATATTGACTCGGCTTTTGGCGCTTACTTCTGGGAATTACAGTCATCTACTATCACCGAAAATCTAAAATATCCCTTTACTCTTTGATCACCGGGTATAAAAACTCATCTGTTGTATGTAGAGATTTCATTTTAGAAAAATATGTAATGTAAATTGTAATAATTTAGATACTATTAGATTAAAATTATTCTGCTATTACAAGTTTTTCAAATCATTTCTAAAAAGGTGTAATTGCTTTGTAAAATGTTACATTGATACAGAATATTTTGTGATCATTTTCTGTAACATCATTTAACGCCATATTCCTTATACTGGTATCTAATTACAATCTAGGAAAATAGATTTATATACATCTGTATGTACAAGAGGACAACGATCTGAAAGGCCCCCTCAATTTTCTCAAAGAATAAAGCAAAGTCATTAACTTTTTAACTTTGGAACGCTTGTCAAGGGTCCTGAAACTCGATTTGCAAAGAGTTATGCCACAATTTGGGTAGCTCCATGCCAATTCGTTGTACAGCCGTTATAGAAACTAAATATGGAAATTTACTACACATATGGATGTATTTTTATTGGATGTAAGGGACACTCTGAGAAAATTTTGTTCGACTGTAATCTCTTTTGTAAAAATTTACTTTAATTCACATTTTAATTTTTTACTGAAAATTTGGTGGATGTAAATTAAGTTTTTATCAATTATTATCATATGTAATAAGCTAGGTTACTATTAAAAATTAACCAACTTTCATAGAAGTGCTCCTGTCTTGATATTGAGAAAAAATGAAAATTTGTATCGGCAATACTATTATGTACATATGTATGTATGCGTGTAATCCTGTGTGCAAAAATACCCCATATATGTATTCGAACATGCATATGAGTATGTATGTAGATAGGTTACAGTGGCCGCATCTATTTTTTGTTTAACCTTACAAGAACTTTTTGGTTATACCGGACGACTCTAGCACGCGTTATTTGCCCAGTCACTTAGCAGTCTTAACACTATTTAAGGAAGTGCAAGCTTGGAACACATTTCACAGGTAAATATCTGGGGAGCTGGTTCAGCTCTATGGACTGTGATGATGGCGTTGTGTCCAGAATTGCCAGTCGAGCCAAAACGTGTTGGGAGCCAACTTTAGCGGAGCACTGGCACCCGGCCTTTGTTGTCTTAGCTACAGGTTCATAAAGACTGCAGAATTCCGTTGGCCTGTCGCAGAGTTTAGTCTAAAACTTTCCTGAATAAGGTTGTTACTTTCATTTTCATCGGCCTATTCAGTACAATGGGTTAACTTATTTGCCAAATATCTTGTTATTTATTGAGGATCGAGTGAATTAAACGTTTTTAGCTCCTGAGCTGTATTTGTGAATGTAAATCTTCTAACATTTAATTAAAAATGTTCTTGCAAGACTACGTTAATAAATAATTATTTATATTATTTTCGGACATATTTGGATCAAAAATGTATAACTATTTTGAGTTAAAAGTGTTTGCATGTTCAAGTATGTTATGATAAAGGTGTCATGATAAAGAATCTATGCATAGTTGGAGCCAGATAGAAAATTCGAAAATTAGGGACTAGTTTACAGAAACATGCAGACAGGTTATATTCACTCCTTGATTTGTACATTTTTCATTTTACATTGAAAACTCTCGTTTTCGTTAAAGATAAAACTGAATTCGGCTGGACAACATTTACGATTTTTATTGATCCGTGTATCATACTGTGCAGTAAATACGGACAAAACTTGTTTAGGCGTCCACCCTAAAAGTTCCTTTTCCGAGTTTGAAACTGAGTTTGCGCACAATAAAGTTCATCTATCGATTGCGATTGATTTTAAGACGGGGGTGAACACGAAGCGTTGCGTGTAGCTGTCGGTCGCAAGGGCAGGGGAAGCGACTGGAGTAAGTAACAATAACTGGCACTGGAAACTGGCTTCCATTTCCATCTCGACTAAAATAAGCACTGCGCAGATACAGATACAGAGGGTCCACTGTGGTGGCGTTGGCGTCATTGGTCGGTGGTTGATTTCTGTCCCTGCGCGTCGGACCTTCGAAGGCGTATTTATGTATCTGGAACGGTTCTACAACCCCACAATCACATACGAGTATTCTATACCCAAAATCGAAGAATATCGAATTTTTCAGGGTCTGAGGGTGTGGGTGTCAGGGCGTGTGCTGAGGGTGAGGGTGCGGGTTAGACATGTAAAGATATATATCCGTCATATATCTAAGCAGTATGTCCATTGAAACCCCTCCCTCCCTTCCTCTACGAGGCGTCGGCTTATTTATTTGTTTATCTACTATTTATGATCCCGAGACCAAAGACGAGACTGTGCGTATTTCTTCCTGGTGCGCTGACTTTGGTCGCACATGCTCAGGGTTCGGTTTGGTTCTCTCCCCGTTCGTCACGGTCGCCCCGTTGTTGCTGTTGCTGTTGCTGTTACTGCTCCTGTCCTATTGGCATTGCTGTCGCCCTAGCTCTGGGCTCTGTTGACGTGACTCTTGGCGTCGTCGTCGACGTCGTTAGCCGTTTTGTTCATATCGCAGAGCAGAGCGGAGCTCGAGAGCTCGGGCCTTGTGAATGCGATTCCTGGAAACTAACAGCGATTCACAGACAGCGGAGAGCTCGCACAGTCGAATGACGTTCCGCACCATAGCTCCAACTCCACTGGCTCTAATACTAGGCCGACGTCGCGCGCTTTGTCGAAAGTGTTAAAATAATAAACCAACAACAACGGCAATCGACACCACGCCAACCAGGAACTATAAGAATCGTAATAGTCACTCAAAGTACAGACTATTCTTCCATTAACAAACTTTACTGTGCTATACGTTCCGTTCCGTGGCAATCTTTTACTCTGTTCAGTCGCAGAGACTGTGTACTATAAATTATAAAGGCATCAAATCGGATCTACGTCAGGCAGGCCGAAGTCAATCTCGCTTTTATTAATAATTGCGGCTATACTATCCTATCTGCCATCGAGCTCCCAAATATCTCCGCTGCCGTTCTCCTCCTCAGCCGACGGAAAGTTATCTTCATTGCCCAACCTTGTGTCTGAGTGTTTGTGAATATCTCGTGCCGTGCGTCGGGTGTCGGTAATAAATATTTTGCAATAAATATGCCTATATGTGTATGAACCCTACTTGAGGTGTGACTTGCTTTGGTAAGAATTATAATACTTATTACATACATACATATGTTTTACGACATAACCAGATGAGAAAATCGTCGTATCACATAAATATGTACTCGTATACTGTACAAATATATACATTTATTAAAGCTTGCGATCAGAAATTTACATTAGCTAAAAGAAGCTAACGCTATGTGATGCCCTCGTACGTAAATTAGGATTACTTTGTCTAAAATCGTACGCATCACTGTCATTTGAAAAAAATGTATCTGTAAGATAAATGTTGTGCCCGGTAGAGCCAGAAACAAGTGTTTCCAACCCCATAAAATATTGTCACTCTTTTTACATGTGTATTTCCTTATTAAGGAATACAAACCGAGACCTACTTTTAGAATAATTGGAGAGCATTAGAAAAGCTAGGTAGTTAAACGAAGTGTACAAATTAACGCTAGATTATAACTATCGGTCGTAATTGCTCTCTTTCTGTATGTATTTCCCATCCCTATTGACAAGTGTACGCCCTCTTGACAAGTGTACAGCGCAGGGCGGTCTGCTTTATCTGTAAAAGGCAACAGCCTTTTAATAAAAAGATAATTTCAAAGTTTTCGATTTTAAGAAAAAAGAAAAAAAAAAAAAGGGGAAAATAATAGCACCCCATTAGCCATTTTCATAGTGAAGGTTCTATATTTCTCAAAATTGTGTTTGTATAAGGGATGTATTCATTAGTTTTGACTAAGATTTCATTGCTTATGTCATAAAAGTTAATAATAATCATTACAATGGGACGTGAAAAGCACAGCACTGCGGAGATGAGAGATCTGACCAAAAAAGTTGGTCGATTGGTATGATACTCCAATAAAATGATTAAAAACGTCTAAGACTATGAAGAAAAGGCTGAGACACGCTGACGAAAACGATCTATGACCCCTCTTCATGGCAAAAGACGGATTCGTCAGAGCAAGAAGCTTCCCTTTAAGTCAGCTACCGAGCTTAAAGAAGAGCTTAAAATAAATGAGATGGATCAAATGTTAGTAGCTATCTTGGCCAACATAATATAAAAGTCTGCAGCCCAAGAAAGGTACCACTTTTAAACGCGACACATATTACTAAGCGCATGAGGTTAGCCAGTGTTCAAGCAAATCGGACATCCCAACAATGGACGAACATCTATGGTCAGATGAGTCCAATGCAGTCCAATGTTTGGTGTTAAGGGATCTCGATAATTCGTTAGACGTCCAAGGAAAGTAGAATAAAAACATAAATATACCACAAAAACCATTAAGCATTGAGGGTGTAGTGTAATGCCTATATGTGTGACTTTGGTTTGTTTTCCCCGGAAGATCACTGAGAGCCCGGGCCAGAGGAAGTTTCCGCCGAGTACACATTTCCTTTCGACAAAACGAGGGCAGGGCGCGCGAGCCAAAATGTAACAAATGGCGCCCAATCGAGAGTCATTTTAGTAATGAATATGGAGTTGTATGCATTATAAAAAATATTTATATATAAATATATAAATCTGTGATAGAATGCGATATTGAAATAAGTTAGTAAGTTATAATTACGTAATTCTAAAGGCAAACTATGTGAACGTTTTGGAGTGGCCTCAGTCACCTGACCGGTTGCTACTTCCAATCCAGCCACTATCGAATCGCTTTGGGTATAAATTAAAGAGTCCTGGTCCTAAAACGATGCCAGGACTTGATTAATTCCATGCCAAGACGCTACGCAGCTGTTATTGCCATAAAAGGACTTGTACTAAATGTTAAATGAGAATTATAGATTTAGTAATAGTAGTTCAAAATAGTTAACTAATGAATTCGTTACTTTTTGGTCATTCTTTTGTTTTTAATTCCATATTTGAGAAGTGGTGCTATTATTTTTTTCGCCTAATTTGATCACTTTCAATGAATTTCCTTAAGTAACTTAAAAACGTTAATAAGGAAGATGGTTTTTTTTATATTCATATGTTTATAAGAGTCTTCCAAGAACTACAACGACTACGACTCAAAACTTTTTATATCGACACTATAATGTAAAGACAATTTTTGATCGTGCTTATCAAAGTCATACATACACATACAATATTGAGTTAAATTTGGAAAGAAGAGGTTTCTGAGAGCCTGCCTCTCAAGCATCTGAAGTAATGTTATCATTGCAGTGCTTTACGAGTATATCTTTTTAAGTTGATTGCATTTTCTGGGTTTGCTTGTTACTATTCCAAGCAATCTGGCACGTCGCTTTGGAAAGAGGAAAACAGATTTCCGGTCCCCGTTTTCGGTTTATGGTTGGCGTAAAATGGCATTTGAGAAATTCCCACGGCTTCCCTTCCGATGGGCCACGGAGTGCAGTACGAGATCACGTAGGACCATAAAAGTCCGGAGCCTGAGCCCGGAGCTCATAACGGAAAACGAAATGGCGGCTTTAAGGATTGCCGCCGCTTAATCAGTTCATTCTTCATTCCCACCCACCCCCGTTGACTACGGGCAGACACGGTATCTTTTTAACCACCAACCGCCGCAGCGCTTCTACCACCTTATCTGCTATCTTCTATGTGTGCGTGTGACTCGTCTCGCCACATTGTTGCCACTCACATACATAGATACGCAACGAATTTTCATTGCTTCTTGGCTGCGATGGGCGGGGCTTGTTGTAAAAAATAATGGCGCGCAGAGTACTGCAGCGTGACATATAATGGGTAGTATCACAGTATTGACCGGATGTTTACAACGGTTTCCGAAACTAAGTGGAAAGTAATAAATTCTTGTGTAGCAGAATGTCTATGGCTCGCCTGTCCGTATTTAGAGCATTAATATTTCAAGAATCCTTGATTCATGGAAGGCCATGGCAGTAAGATCTTCTAACTTTAGCGCACTCTCTTCAGATGATCTTGTGGCAGACACAGTCGCAGTCATATAAATAACGAGGGGGAACGTTGTGAGCCGCGGCAAAGGCCGCGGCTCTATCTTATACCCGGTACTCAGTCAGTATATACATACATATATTATATGAGCTTGCGGTTTGTGCAATTTATTATATGTTCGCAAAAGGGACGAATTAAATTTTGGGCAAAAATTAATATTTCAGAAAATGAAGTCAAATCATTTTTGGAATATTATACATGTTTCCAATTTTGTTTGCATATGCTTTTTAGATCTTCTCTTACATTTCTACATGTATAACTACATATTTGAGACGTACAAGTGTTTACGACAGAGAGAGAGAGAGGGAATGAGTCAGCGCTTGGAGGCGCTGCGTAGCCACTAAAATTTAATTTGTTCCTTCTGTCCATAATAATGATCCAACCTGATCCAGATTTGGCAATCTGTTAGAAACGGTAATTTTAGATGATTTTGTGTTTTTCGTTTTCTCGTACCTTAAAGAGTGTGGATTCCACAGATTTTCGTCTTGTGCTGAATTGTTACCACAGGAGTTTGGATAGAAAGTTTGGTTGCTCTAACTCTTATAGTCTCTGAGATCTAGGCGCTCATTGAAACGAATAAGCAAAGCAGACAGGGTCGCGTGTGAGAGAGAGCGAGAGGGAACGATGATTTTCGAAATGGTTTTCTTCATTGTAGCAATAATAGTGAAATATATTTGGGGAGTAGTGTAATCACACAGGAAACTGGATACCAAACTTGGTTGCTCTAGCTGAAATAGTTTCTGATATACATATATGCGCAAATGAAGACGGACAGACGGACGGACGGACAGACGGACGGACAGACAGACATAGCTATATTGACTGGTCTATTGATTCAGATCAAGAATATATATGTATACTTTATGGGGTCGGAAACGCTTCCTTCTGGGCGTTACACACAACCGTTATCCCCACAAATCTAATATACCCCTATACTCCGGGTATAAAAATTCTGTCTACTAACTGCTAAAAGTTAAGGGGTTTCCGAACCCCGAAAAAGTGATGTACTCTTGATTTTATCAGCAATGGCTATTTTCTGTCTGCTTGACTTGTTTGTCCCCTGGTTCGCAGACTATAAGAACCTCTCAAGCTCATAGCTACATTTGAGCAGGGTGATGCCAACAACTCGTCACACGAACAGGACAATCCGACTCAATCAATAACATTGCCTTATGTATGTATGTATGGATGTACAAAGTAAATGACGACATTGTACCTAATTTATGTTTTAATTCTCAAATATATCTGCTATTTCGTATAAAGACAAAGGAATCCTTGGTTTTACAAAAAAATGGTCTAAGGAATCACCACTCAACTACATTATATTTCGCTTGTCCGGCCCATCTCCTCACCAAAAAAAAAACTTTTTTTGGTTTTAACAATAGTTAATTTATTAATTTTGGGCGACAGCGGAAAAGTCGTGTTGACTAGTGTTATAATTTATGGAAAATAACCGCTTAAGGTAATGGGAAATGTTCTGTGCATAAGTTTGTGTATGTCGGTTTTAAAACCACTCATCATGAGAAACTTTACTTTACTATTGAATTATTATTATAACAAGAATAAAGAAAACGAGTTCCCGTCGCAGACTCCACTGCCTCCTTAGGTTCCTCCACCTTTTTATACCCGATAATCGAAGAGTATAGGGGTATATTAGATTTGTGGTGATAGTGGATGTGTGTAACGCCCAGAAGGAAGCGTTTCCGACCCCATAAAGTATATATATTCTTGATCAGCATCAATAGCCGAGGCGATAAAATCATGTCTGTCTGTCCGTCCGTCTTCATTAGTGTATTTCAAATTTTGCCCCGCCTCTTTCCGCACGCACAAAGGACGAAAATCTGTGGCATACACAATTTTAAAGATTCGAGGAAAATAAAAACGCAGACTCATAGAGGATAACTATTTCTATCAGAGTGTTGAATTTTGATCAGATCTGATTATTAATATATCCACAATGGAGAAAACCATTTCGAAAGTCATCGTTCCCTCTCGCTCTCTCTCACACACGACCCCATCTGCTTTGCCCATTCGTATTTTGTGACGCCTACTTCTCAGAGACTATAAGAGCTAGAGCAACCAAACTTTCTATTCAAACTTTCTCCTGTGATATCAAACCACGCCCCCTTCCGCCCCCTCAAAGAACGAAAATCTGTGTAATCCACAATTTTGAAGATAAAAGAAAACCAAAAACGCATAGTCACGGAAAATAACCGTATCTACCAGATTGCCGAATCTGGATCAGGTAGAACTACTATAAAGTCAGAAAGAACAAATTAAATTTCAGTCGCTGCGAAGCGCTTCTCATTCCCTCTACGTCTCGAATATGTGTACAACTACATGTATAACTACATGTATAACTACATGTATAACTACATGTATAACTACATGTCATGTAGAAATGTAGAAGCACGTGTAAAAAGCATATGTAACAAAAATGGAAACAGGTATAAAAATTCCAAAAATGATTTGACTTCATTTTTTGAAAGAGTCGTTTTTGACCGTTTTTTTTGTTTTTTTTGCATCGTCCGCCACCTAAAGTCTGTGAAGCCGTCACACGTCCCGATCGGACAATCAATAGCAGAGTTATGCCATCAACAACATTACAACAAAATAAAGTTTTTTAAGTGATTTTTAAATCATAAGAAGAAAAAGTTAATGTTGCGTTACAGTTATAAGAGCTAACGTTCCCACTTCGTGAGTAATGAAGTGTAAATCGGCCATTAGGTTGGAACGCGAAAACATAGGTGATGAGTTTCATTTAAGTTTCGCAATACTGACGAAAAATGCGTTTTCAGAGCACTGCCGAAGAACTCGAGATTATCGGAGTTGCACTCATCCAACCTAAATGGAGAGCTGTCCACCTCAAACTTTCTTCTAACCAACCTGAACAGTTGTGTCCCGTGAATATAAGCGGAATATCCAGAGGACAATGAGGACACTTTGATAATATTTGATTTATTATTAGTTTGTATGTATAGTATTAATGTATTAAAGAAAGAAAGCAGAAGCACGGATTACTCGCGGCATCCCCTACATATTGCACCAGCAGCAGGATTGGGTAGGTAGTTTCTTCGCCCACCTATGAAAAAAGAGAATCCACTGATTTGGAAGACCCCAACAACTTCAACGATTGGAAGGACCAGCCAAAAGAATACGAAGTATCGGTATTTGTATACCCTTTTTCATTTGATTAATGCAAAAATTATGTACAATGCACAGATTGACATTTTTTGACCCAATAATGCATTTGATTAATTTATTACTATATATTTCAATATCGATCCCGATACCCATTTTCAGTTTCTGCAAAAATTGTTGCCTGGTGACAAACATTTCCTAAATTCTATAATATCCTTTCTTAAGGGGTATGCAAAAGTTATTAATTTCGTGCCCATGTTGTGGGACAATGTCACTCATTACGCTGGTCCATACGTAATACATATGTATGTACGTACTTTTTGTTTTCAACCAATGAAAATCGTAAAAATTATTTTAAAACGATAATTTTAAAGATTTTTACTGGTTTCGTAAGGACATTTTCGGAAATTGTTAGCATGGAAGGTAAGGGAAATTGTTGGGATGAAAAAGGAAACTTACTCCCACTAATTTCTGTTCTCTATTTTATATTTCGGCACTAGCTATTTTTAATTACCATGATGTGAGCCGAATACGCCGGAGCAAGTAGGAGACCTGGGGACAACTCTTTTCAATTAACACTATTTGTAATCTTACTTTTGTATAATTGAGGCTCATGATAATGATAATTCATTGTTATCATTCATTTATAAGTATTTTGCTTGCTTATCGATTTTTTCATAACTGAGTACTAGACTAGGCTTTAAGAAGAAATCTTTCTTTATCAACTTCTTTATCAATTTCTTTATCAACTTTATTGTTTAACTGTGTTGTTGCATGTTGCATCTATTATGCTGAGTGCTCGGGTGACTAAGTTGTAAGCACTAAAAATTTCAAATCGTCGCGCCATGCTATCGATATGCGATATATTGCTATTTGTTTTGTATATCGGCGCAAAACAAAAAAATTCAATTTCAATTTCCATTGTATGGAAGAAATCAAAAAGTTGTTTACAAACAAAAGTTGTTTACAAAAGTGCAAAACCTGATGGTTCTCGGACAACAACGATTTGGGTCGTGACTTGACTAAGCCGTTACTTATCAAAGACACAAACAGCGGATGGTATATGTCTTGACTAAATAAAAACATATATGGTTTGTAATGTAGTGTTATTTTAGTCAGATATACATTTCAGTCGAGTAAAAAACCGATAATCTTACACGACAAATAACAAATTAAATGTAAAGTGGTGTTATTACATTCTACACTTACATACCTTTCTTATCTGACAGAAGCTCACTGCTATGATGTTTGCTCACACATTTCAGCTTCTGCGAGATGACAAGCCAATATACATTAACACTTGATATGTGAAATGACAGTATAAGAGTCCAGTTCATTAAGTTATACAAAATGGGCGGAGTCTAGATCCATGATGGCTGCCAATTTATTGATTTTATGTGTCATCCATTGTCCATTTAAACGTGTTGTGTGTGTGTGTGTTTTTCCACACAAAACATATGCATAGTTTTGTCAAGTAAACAACTTTTATATTTTTTCCATACAAGGAAAATTAAAATTTTTTTTTTTTGTTTTGCGCGCCGATATACAAAACAAATAGCAATGTATCGCATATCGATAGCATAGCGCGACGATTTGAAATTATGCATTGCGCTGGAAAATGCCACGGCACGGACGAGCAACAGCGGGAAGAACTGCAAGAAGAACTCTGCAAGAGCTCTTGGAAGAAAAGTGCTCGGCTCCACGTGCACGATCATAGCTGGAGAGTGCCGCTTCGACGAGATACGCTGCCGATATTCGCATGGCGCTGTGGTGACCGATGCCTCCATTAGGAGCTACATTCCCCCATACATTTCCCAGGCTCGCTTGAAACTGCCCGCTGCTTGCCAAGATGCCAGAGCGGCTGTGGCATCGTAGCCGTGTCCTATGCGCTAACTTTGTGGAATGAATTACCTGTAATGAAAAAATATATTTTGATTCTAGTCAATGTGGTGTCAACATATTTTGGCAGTTGGTTCCCGGAGCACCGCATGCTAATAATTGAACGACAGCTAGAAGAATTTCTTAAACAAATATTTATAATTGCTGACATATGTTTCTTATAATTATTCAACACTTTAATGGTAACGTTAGTACGTTACTTAAAATTCTCCCAATTTGTTTGATATTTCAAGGAAATCTCAATAGCTATCGTTAGTTATTATTACTATATTATAAAACAAACCAAGTTAAAACGAGAGGGAACGTTGTGTGTACCTTATACCCGGTACTCAGTCAGTATATACATACATACATTTATGAGCCTACGATTTATGAAATTTATTATATGTTCTCAAAAGGGACGAAAATAATATTTAAATTAAAAAATTAATTTTTTGGAATTTTTATACATGTTTCCATTTTTGTTTACATATGCTTTGTATATCTGCGCCTACATTTCTACATGACATGTATAACTACATATTTGAGACGTACAAGTGTTTACGACAGAGAGAGAGAGGGAATGAGTCAGCGCTTGGCAGGCGTTGCGTAGCCACTGAAATTTAATTTGTTTCTTCTGGCCATAATATTGATCCGATCTGATCCAGATTCGGTAATCTGGTAGATACAGTAATTTTTCATGATTCTGCGTTTTTGGTTTTCCATTATCTTAAAAATTGTGGATTTCACAGACTTTCGTCCACTGTGGAGGCGGAAAGGGGCGGGGCGAAATTTTGAAATATGCTTTGAGTAGTATGATCACACAGAAGACTGGATGCAAAACTTGGTTACTCTAGCTTTAATAGTCTCTGAGATATAGGCGCAAATGAAGACGGACGGACGGACAGACGGACGGACAGACAGACAGCTAGATCGACTCGGCTATTGATGCTGATCAAGAATATATATACTTTATGGGGTCGGAAACGCTTCCTTCTGTGCGTTACGCACAACCGTTATCCCCACAAATCTAATATACCCCTATACTCTTCGAGTACCGGGTATAAAAATTATATGTACATAGAAGATCATATGTATGTACATATGTACATAGAATTTTATTTATGTCTAGCTCAATTAAACATGATATTTATACAGCTGGAACAATCCCCTAGTTTAAATACTCATTTAAATTTATAAGAGACGCAGTCAATACTACATTTTAGAGTTTTCCATAAGTAACGATTCTTAAAAATTATGACCACCCAAAATACTTGAGACTGCCATTATAACAAAATAAAGATGTGGATATATGTACATATGTACATACATATGTTTGAAGGATATAGATTTATTGGAGTGTCTTCATGAATACATGCAGTTCCCTTCCTCACAGTGTTAATGTTATATGCTAAAATATGCTTTTGTATACCGCAAATACGAAGTTCTTGATCGTAACGTTCACTTATAATCTTAATTTTCATTTCCTTAATTCGAACATTGCCTTTAATTCAAATTTCTTGTTTATATTTCTAAACAAGATATTATGCAGGTTTAGACGGAGATATAAATACATAACTATTAAAAATGTTTAAGTGAATGTGTCTATTGCTACAGTTCAGACTCCATGCACACTGAGTTGCAACCTTGGCGAAGAACGACCTGGGCGTCATTCATCACGGCGATCGAAGCGAGCGTAACATTACGCAAGAAAGGATACGACTGACTCAGGGAAGC
This sequence comes from Drosophila affinis, assembly GCA_037356375.1. NCBI lineage: Eukaryota > Metazoa > Arthropoda > Insecta > Diptera > Drosophilidae > Drosophila > Drosophila affinis. Next base: position 25,555,377 of record JAZHFB010000003.1, read on the forward strand.
AGTTGTGTCCTTGAACCGAATGCACTTACAATAAAGGTCTGGTTTCTAGAACCATTTCATTTTATCCGATGAAAAGAGTTGAGACCTGGGCGTGGGTCCCCTATGTAGATCACCGAGCAGTGTTTTCAAGGTTAGCGTGAGCTACGCTGCACCGAGCATTGCAGATGTGATGTTGATGAGTCCACGATGCAAATCAGTGCGGGTTTTGAGCTCAGCGGTAACCAACACGTGTTCTGCGCGATCGTCGGTCGAATTGCCGTTCGGCCCAGAAGTGGCGCACCACTGACATCAGTCCTCCGAAGATGTTCCGACGGCGGTGCTGCACGTGGCATAAGTGGTTCTGCTTCGTCGAATGCGAAATCCAAACGGATTTGGAGCGTCCTCGTAAATCCTAATCGTCTTCGAGGTGCAGCACAGTCCGGCCAGGGGTGCGGTCTGGTATCAAAACTCGACCCGTAAGTACGTGAAGTCGTAAAAGACGGAGACTGCGGCGGCGGGCAATTCACATTCAGCTGAGCAGCGGCCATGTCCCACCCCCAGACCAGACCCGGAGCTCGCCCCAAACAATGCAATGTTCCTTACAATGTTAGGAGCGCTTTTGTCTGTCAATGCCAGAGAAATTCGTAGAAATAAACGGAAATTCCTGCAAGGAGAAAATTTATTGCAAGCGACGGACTTTACGAAAATGTCAATTTCGTTTTTATGGCATCAAATGTTTAAGAAGCTTATGCGAATGGCTGTCACAAAGTGGATTTCCCTCTCCTCTCTCAGAGCCTTTAGTTGGTTTTTGCGTCCGTCCGGATAGTGTGTTGCCGATTCACAGATAGGTGAATGTGGAAATGGTTTCTTTTTATTTATGTAAACTAAGCTTTCCGATCCAAATTCATCTCCTTATTGGTCATTTGCAAAATCAGCATCTCATTCAGTTTTCAGGCCGAAGACATAAGTTCTTGAATACTCCTTCCTACATTCTTAGAAACAAATGCCACAGGCTTGGGGTCCAGTCCAAGGCCGTAAAATGCAGTGCCGTGCAACGCGCGAGTCTGTAGTTGTTGCACTCTCATGCCGAGACGAGGCATTTAAAGTGTATCTTTTGATGACGGATCAATGAGATTTATATAATGAGCTTCGCGTTTTAGGCTACTCGGGCCGGAGTCCATAAAATGCCAGTCGCCATTTGCTTTCGTCTCGTCTCGTCTCGCAGCTCAAACGGGAACGAGTTCAACCCAAGGCCTGCATGTCCAAATCCACATCCAAAACGAAAGGCAGTGTAGTGTGGTGCACAGAAATGAAAAGAAATCTGATATCATTCGGCGTCCGTAAAAAGAATAAAGAGGAACCCTCCTTTTTACGGCCACCGAGTCGTTGAGATTGGGAGGCAGAATACCATTTTGGATGCAGTGTTTTGTGTTTTTCATGCTCCTCGACTGTTTGTGTGTGCGTGTGTGTGTTTGTGTATATCTCCCATCCCATGCTCCGCGCCATTCTCCATTTCATTCCAATCAAATCGAATCCATTCCCATCCGGGGCTCAGACCCAGAACGAGAGGTTTTGCCTTTGTGGCCGTACTTTTTAACAAGTTTTATGGGATGTCATGTGTCAAATGGAAAGGAGAATTTATGAGTTTGTAATTGAACGCAAGGCGCGGGCTGGTCCAGCTGAGGCGACGGCGGCCAGCAATACCTCGACTGCCCTGCCGCGACCATCCTTACTCAAGGTCCGTCGACAGGTTCTAGGGCCCCGGGCCCGGCCACCATTTTGCCGTTTTAGAGCCCACGAACGTATGACTATGGTCATGCTGCTGCGGGCCCTGCAGCTCGCATTTACATAAATTATAGCCCCCTTTTGTATACGAGTATCTTGACTTATCATCAGCCGACTCATTCTCTTTTTCGGTTGAGCCTTCGTGTCATACCCTGGGATGCCAGGAGGCTGGGGCTGTGGCTATGGCTGAGGCCGTGGCTGGGGCTGTGGCGAACCCGTTTTAACGTTTTCACAGCATGTCGCCATATCCGATTTCGGTGCAAGTGCACTGATCAACAGAAAATGGCTCCCTATTCTATTTTTGTTATAATCTTGCAATGCAAATAATAATAAAAATGTATTTTGACCTGTGGTTCTAACTCCTATTGGCCCAGTGCACAGTGCACATAGAAAACAGCCCCATCGCTGGGAACTTATGCAAGGTATTCTCCTGGCCAGCACTGGAATCAAGAACGAACGTCACAATCGTAGACTTTGGCTTTGGCGCAGCCCATGAAACTGTCGAATCGTGATAATAAATATGTGTGAATTGTGTCTGAATTTGTTTGCTTCACTTACTCCTGTCTGTCTCTCTGTCTGTCTGTCTCTCTGTCTGTCTGTCTGTTAGCTATGTAAATTCAAGTTATGCAGAGGGGCTGGGGGGCTCACGCGATTCCTGGACAAGTTCGATTCACTCAACACGATGCATTGATTCTTAAATGTCGTTTGCATGAAAATGGAATCAGCCATCAAATTAAGTTTATGTCTCAATTAGCTCGGATAGTCAATAATATTTCCCTATGCGAACAGGCAACGACAATTTGGCTACAATACCAGCGGACTCCATAAAAGTACAAGCCCTAGACCTACAACCACATTAAGCCGTTTCAAGTGAGTGTATAATGAAGGGCCGGCAGCGAAACAGCGCTAGTGGCAGTCAGTCAGGCCAGTGGTAGTGCCATTGGCAGTGGCAGAGCCAGCGGCGACTACTTCTGACGTCGATTGTAAAAAACTGTTATAGCCAATTAAACAAAATAATAAAACTCTTCAGTGCTCTTAGAACTGTTTTTTGCTACGTGCAGTTGTTCCTGTTGTTGCACGGCTTCCCTTCACTCGCCCACAAGGCGTATGCGCAATGGCGGCGAGGAGAGGGTTTTATCCCTGGTAGGAAGTTCTCCTGCCGCCGCTTTGGCTCGGTTTGCCAGGACATTTTGTCAGTGCCCGTTCCCGTTTCTTTTTGCGTCTTTGTTGGCAACGTTCCACTTCCCTTCTGCCATTCTTTAATGCTGATGAGCCTGATGGAGCCGATGAAGTTGTGCATCACTTTTATGGCAGAGGCAAGGAACGACGACAGCACAGCGGAAATTACATTTTTCGGCAACATTAAAATGGCTCCGGGCAGCTGATGTCAAATCCATTGCATGAATTTTAGAACTTGTCTCCGATACCCGCACACCCAAGGCGGGCAAAAACAAATTATAATAAAACCTTTTGAATTTTATAGCGCCCTTACCAAAAAAAAAAAAAAGAAAAAGAAAAAACAAAATGTGATTTGCATACCAAATTTAATAGTCTGATGGATAGAAAGCAGAGCAGAGCTCGTCGCAGGCACATCAGAGAAGTGAAGTATAATATAATATGATATTGAAGCATCCTATACGAATGGGAGGATAGGTTTCAATCTTGAGCTAAATATGATCGGAAAATAGTGGTTTTTTAGACCAACCAAAGCAAACTTTTTTAAGTCCATTCATACAGTACTAAGCTTTTAAAACTCGATTTGATTGCCACATGTTTGCAACTGGATACGGACTCGCTTGGGGGTTGCATTTTTATTTCTGTTCAGAGATGGGAATATTGATTTAGTTCTTGTCTTTTGTGTTAATTCTGAATATATTTTCCATTAGTAAGATTGGCTCTTAGTCTGCTAGTCCGAATGACAGGACCAAGCCCACTATCTTATGCGACTCTCTGTGTACGTTCGTCTAAATAAATAATTACGAAAGTCTAGCGCGGAGAATGAGAGCCAAGCCCTGTGGCCGCCTGGCCTGTGCCAGCAACTGCAGAGGCCATAAAATGCGCCTGTCAGTCTCTTAATGTCCCAAAACTCCACAATCAGTAGAGTCCAATGGCCGATGCCTGATGGCCGATGGCCGATGCCCAAGGCCCAAGGCCCAACGCCCTGGACGTCATCGCAACCCTAGCCCTTCTGGGTGTCCTGCGAACGGCAGCGCAACTAAAAGAAAAACAACGATAATTTATAAGTCGTAAAATGTTTGCCTCCTCCTCGCACAGTCAAGAAAACGCCATGAAACTGGAATGCCAAAATGCTGGCAACAATTTCCTAAATGTACCGCCTCGCCCAGCCCAGGCCGATTAGCAGTCGCCTTTTGTGAGAGAGGAGGAGGACACGGAACAGTAGCTCCGCTCCGCTCTCCGCAGTCATTCCTCCCTTTCTGGGTCCTTTCTGGGTTCTTTCTGCGACTGTTGCGACTGTTGCGACACACAAAACAAATGGAAAATGTCCGCTCAAGATGGCTGACTGCTCTGGTACCCCCATGTCCCCGCCTCGGCCCTGGTTCTGTCTGTTGGGGAGGTTTATTTTGTCGCCAAAAATATCAAATTGTTGGCGAGGAACGACGCCGAACGACGATTTCAGCAAATTGCTAAATATTTTCAAGCTCACTGAATCGAATCCCGAATTATTTGATCGTAATTTGCCATCTAAAATAAAGCTTTAATTAAACGCGGAGCTTAAATGAACGTTTGTCAATATTTGAGAGTTAAGATTTACTTGGATTTAAAGTTCATAATCGGAACTATAGAATTATAGTGAATTGCACAGCATCAACTATGCTGGATTGTAGAATAGAGCAGGAGAAAGAACAACATGGAAGTTATTTTCAATATTGTTGTATTCAATATTCGCAGGTTTCTGTTCCATTTCTGTTGCATATAGGCTTGTTTTCCTTTTATGGATCTTACAGTATATACGGCTATACAAATATAGTGCATGTCAGGTATATCAGATGTTCGGTGTGTATTCCTTTCCCCATCCTTGTCCCATTATTGCTATGTGTGCCTTACTCTGTCGAGAAAGCCAAACCTCGGCTGGATTCGAGAGTTTTCACCGAGAGCGAAAGAGCCAGAGATTTTACTCGCTGCAGAAGAGCGCACAGTGGTGATTTCGTATTTGCCTCACTCTCTTACACACACACACAAACACTCACTCACACACACATACATACGCACACACCACACCCAGAAGCCAACACACACAGGAACAAACCAGGGGCGACCAGCCCCATACGCGCACACTGCACTGGTGTGTGTGTACGTCTTTAATGCTGTTGTTCTGGTTTTGGCGCTTGGCGTTTTTTACGGTGCGCCGCCCGAGTATTTACCACTTTACAATGGAGTTTTAGTACCGCGAGTCGTCATTGTCGTCGTCATCATCGCCGCATAAAGTCGAAATTAAAAGCGCGGAGTGTCAGCCATAAAGCACTAGAGTCCATTTCCATTGCCGGCTAGGGATAATCTTGCCCAATCGAATCGCAGTAATTAATACGATTTGCGATCGGAAATGGATGTTGCATGTTCGGGGTGTTCATAGATGGTGGTTCAATGATGCTACACATACAGGTGCAGTCCTCGTCATAGACATACAAAATAGAATTTCACTGGAAAGTGCTGAGTGATAACTGTTCTATTATACCAAAGTGCTATAAGAAAAATGAGGAAACTCCGCTTCCAACTGAAGGAGAAAAACTGAAAATCACACCCAATACAATTTCAAATTACTCGGAGTTAATTTACTAACCGGTAAGGATAGTATGTATAGTATAGTATAGTTCAAACAAGTATGAACTTGGAGCTGGTGCATCAAAGGCAAACTCTTTAATACAAAACTCCATAGGTGTGTGCTCATGTTTGTAAGTGCATTACACGAAGAACAAGTTCATGTTGTTAATACATATCTGCAAATGATATATACTTGACATAAATCGTGTTACTATTAAGACAAACCACGTTATAATGGCTGCCGTTAGTTTTTTGCCCGATTGAACTTCTTCTTCGGAAGATAATCGAATCAGGATGAAAACTGTTTTTGAGCTCAGCGTCTCCTTCAATTCCAATGGTATTTCCCGACCGGCAGTCGCGTATATTATGTCTTGTGTGTGTACCGTACTCTTTGTACTGTTCGATTTTGCATTCAATAAAAAATCAAAAATATCTCGAAATATTGTTTGTGTTACTCGAATATATTGTATTGAAATTTGATTAATAAATATAATGAGTTCAAAACAACATTTTGCGGTTCTGTTCAGTTTTGTATGTCGTAGTCAAATTAAATAGTAGCACTTTCCGCAATTTCCCACTTGGCTACCCAATCCGAAAAGACTACATGCTTTGAACGTTCCGCTCGACGACACAGTCATGAACACGGCCATACTATTATTATTTCGACGGCTTTGACATTTAATCAATTTGGGGACCACATGCCACTGCACCCGGCGCTAATTAGGCAGGCTAAAACGGCGTTTAGCTAATTACGCTGGCCCAATTGGCAGTAGGGGGCGGCTCGTGTCCATTTACGACTATCTCAATAAAATAAATGCATTATACTGGCAATAAAACAATACATTTATGAAACGCCCAACGCAGAGATAGACGGATACACGGATAGATGAATGGGAGAGATCGAGAGCGAAAAAACACACACTCGTACGTATACGATGGCAATAAATATTTACAGCCAAGCAAACACTTGCTCAAATTAAGTACTCGTTAAATTGAAATTGAATGGCGAACGGACAGTGGACCACCGAGGAGCCCAGCCAGAACTGTCGCGCGACGAGTGACCAGCAAATTGATAAAAAGATGAATTGAATCATAAAAATGGCCGCTCTGACATTTTCCGACATCTTGGAGTGGACCGCTTCTAATTGCCTTTAAGCGTAATGAAAATGGATTCTCTTTGGCAGTTTCGTAACGCTCTTCCCCCAATCAATCCCATTTCTAATGCCAACTTTTGTGTGCTGTACAGCAGCTGTATCTGGTTTTTATAGCCTTTTTGCTCCAGCAAAATGAGCCGCAGCCGCAATGCGCAGTTTCCGTTTCAGTCCTGGAGCCCGGAGACCGGATTCCAAAGCCCTGAATCCTGTGCCCTGACAGATGCCGAACCTGAGCCTGTCGCATTTTGTTTGATTAACTTTCGGATTTTTTAAAATTATAATGGGCCCCTGGGTGTGTGTGTGTGTGTGTGTGTGTGTGTGTGTGTCGGTCTGAAAATGGCGCTGTTTGCTCTTAACGTTCGGGGGTGGCTGGGACTCGGCTGGCAAACGAATTAAGCTCGTAAAATGCCCAAAGCAACGGGGTGTGTGGGCTTCGGTTTGGGGCTTTGGGGATGATGCTTCTGCGTCGGCTTCCGCTTCCGAGGCTCGTAAAACGGGGAAGGGGAACGTCCATAAAAATCGCAACCCCCAACGGTGGCAAAGGGCTTTGCATTAGCATTCACCGAAAGTAATGTCGCCTACAAAACCCAATGTGGCCCACCATTCTGAAATGTGTGTGTTATGTAACGCACACGTGTCCATGTTGACAGAGGTGACAGGACAGAGGTGGCACAGGCACCGAAGGAGTGGTGTGGAGCGGGTCTGTTCTGTTTGCATTCATCATGGGCATGGAGCATATTTGCGTCTTTCTGATTATTCGAACAGATTCAGATGGCCTCCAACTAGGGCTTATTTTCTGTTTATTCAGTTTCGGCATGCGCAAAATGTAGTGTTAAATATTTTCATCCAATCAAATCGCCGCCAGTAAATAAAACATTGGAACATTACTATACCAATACTATACTATTTATGCTCAACTCCGAATTATAAGTCATCTGTTTCCTCCATGCATATATGTACATGTGTATATAGATATTGGATTTCTTGTTAAGGGATTATCATATATTTGGCTAGTAAATATCGCGATCGACTTTCGCTGGCAGGAACTGTGGCAGTCAAGCCAGAGGAAAAGCTAAGATACTGTATCTAGCTCCTCCAGTCGAAACTCCTTCAGATATCAAGCGACAATCCTAAAGGTTTCCCACGGTAGAATGCATCCAAAGATGACCGAAAAGGCGGAGTAGAAATGCTGTCGGACTGGACTGAAAGAAAACGGCCCTGCCTCGTGGACTCGTGGTCTCTGCCGCTGACAGTGCACTATGGGTAAAATTCCAATTTTTCGGGTATTAATTAATAACTCCTAAACAAAGCAAGATTTTTCGATGCGGTTTTTTTTGCTATTATTATGTAAGCGCTTAGAAACAGTTTTTGGAAAAGTGGGCGTGTCACCGCCCACCCATAAAAAAAAAAATATTTTTTTTTTTGTATTATATTAAGAAATTGAATTTAGTACTAATATTTATTAACCATAGTTATCTTTTATACATAAAAATAAAGTTGTACTTTTGGAAAACCATAATTTTGATCAAACTCAGGAGCTAAAGAAATAATAAATTAAATTAACAGACATTTTCTTCATTTTCAACATCTTCATCACACATAAAAAATATAACGTCAAATTCTTCATCAAAATCATAAAAAGTTTGATTTTGTCCTTCAATTTCACATCATAAGAGGTTTAAAACATCAACAGGCAGGGAAATCAACAAATAGACGTTGCCCTCTCGAGCTTTTGTTAGAGCTGCTACTTGTTTTTTTGTGCTTCTTCACCTTTCAATCAGTAAGCCAACTTTGGACGTCCAATATTTCGATTATTCTTCCTATTTTAATCGCTTATGTATAATTTTGTTCTGTTCATACACCAATTTAATGCTTTTTCCAAAATAATGTTTGTTCTGGTTGTATTTTTTCACATTTTGGAAAAAAAAATGGACTTTTGCTGTTTAAATATGATACATATTTTAAAACATTAACATTTTTATTTAATCTCATCTTAAAAAAATCAAGAATTGCATTTTCCTGGTTGTAGTTCCCTTTTTCCTTGCGACATACATAAAACAGCTCCGCGTTTGAAAACTGGAAGTCACCTACAAAAAATTAATTTGCGCAGAAAGTGCGGAAAAGTGCACATTGAGACAAACTGCATTTAAATCACAATTAATGGCGCTACGACATGAGTTAAGACGTACACTTAAGAAACTTAAAGGTCTTTTTCTAGGCCTCTACGAACTTGAAATTTATTTCCAAGAAATGACCTTTGAGAACACTTACTACTTTTACACTATATTAATAAAACACGGACAAGTACAAAGTTTTAGTACAACCAACATATAGTACACACTCGTATGATTGATATCCTTTTTAAATTTCACAAAAATAATGTGTCGCGTTTGAATACGAGCAATTTGAAAATAGGCATCAAAAATACTGCAATCTTACAGCACATAATTTTCTACAGAACAGCTGACTTTAACAGCGGGTAGGCATAACATTGGTCTGTTATATAACATTTTTGGCATTGAACTTTAAAGTTTGAAGTTTTCTGAAGATGTTAACATAAAAAAATTACTAATTTTAATACTTGGAGAAAAAGACTAAATACCCGAAAAATGGAAATTTTCCCCATAGTGCAGTGGACCTGGACTGGTACTGGCCCAAGGAGACAGACAAAAGAGAGAAACCAAAGCGAGAGAGCAGTAAAATGGCTGCGAATAAGAGTGGAAGGCCAAAGCAGGGGAGAGAAGCCAGAAACGGAACGGCAGCAGGGAGTGGAGTGGAGTGGGGGCTTGTTTTATTTTAGAGATACACGAACGCAAGAGATACACACCAACAGATGCAGATACAGATACACACACGTGAGTGAGTGAGTGTGAGTGTGAGTGCGATGGATGGCTGCTTGAGAGCGGAGGAGAGGAGCACGAATGCTGACTGTCTGAGCATGCGAAGGAGCGAGCGAGAGGGAGAGATGAACTGAGCCGCCGAGAGCCAACCGACGAAAACCACAAAGAGCCAAGCGAGGGAAAAGCCACGCAAAAGAGAGAGAGACAGAGAGAGAGAGGGAGAGAGAGGGAGAGAGAGAGAGAGGCGAGGCGCGAGAGTGGAGCGGAGGCGCAGCAGCAAACGGAAAACATATTTTCCAGCCTCGTCGACTTTTTACAACGGATTTTATGGCATTTGGTCGTAAACTTCTTGTTAGTATACAGCGGATCGCAGCGCGCGAGAGCGGAGACGGAGCACAGGCCCAAATCGCCATAGAGTGTCCAGAAAACAAAAAACAACAAATCCACGAGAAAACACCTACTCGCTATGGCCTCCATTGCCTGCCATTGCGAATAATAGCGCCCGATTAAAGTTATATTTACCCATTGTGAAGTGTCGCGGCTGAACATGCCCTTCGAAACTAGACAAGCCCAGGCAAAGTGAGGAGTGGAGTCGCTGGACTGGACCGCTTTTCCTTCCAACTTTGAACCGCCGCCGCTTCAGATTCGGCCAAATTGTGTGCTTGTGGTTAGCAAGCCACACGGACAGGGACAGGCGAATAAATCCGTCACCTAAAATCACGTAAGTCAGACCCAATCGATGTACATCCTCGGCTGCCCGCTGCTTCCCGATAAGTGTCCATGCGAGGTGTGTCAAATTTGAATAATTACGTCTATTTAACTGATCCAAGGCAGCCGTGCCCAGCCTACGCGAAGGTGTTAACTCTACAACTACAAGGTTTCAAGGTCTGGCAGTGTAGTCCATAATTGTAATGTCGAGTATGTGGACTGTGCAGCTGGATTTTAAACAGAACATAATTGGTGATGTCTGTCTTAAACTGCCTGCCCTGTAGAAAATTGCATAATAGAAATGAACAATCCTCGTGTTTTCCTTGCTAGGTCGATTGATTGAGTGCAAGGTCGTTCCCATATATGCGTATCCACATCCAATATTTAAGCTGTAGTTCTATATATGTGTACATACATATGTATGTATAGATTTTTTTTAATTTTGGGAAATGTAGCATCGGTTGCAATCAAACTACTTCATATAATATCGATGAAAAACTGTATAGCAAACTGAGAAAGTTTCATAATTTTCTTTAAAGGTGCATACAGTAATACATATATCAAAATATAAGAAAATATTAAGATTAAAAAATATTTATGCACCAGAAATACATTTTTTAGTGTATTAGTCCTTATAAAATTTAGGCCCTTTTAAGCTTCAAAGGCTAGAAGATTAATTGTTAACTGTAATATTGGATGGATCAATGGAGTCCCATTTTGGACTTATGCCCAACAATCCTTTTGATGAAGATTGCCCAAAGGTGATACACATGTATGTACATACATATTCGGGACTTGGGCCCGGTGACTGTGAGGGCCCATAACGTCAGGTAAACTTTGTAGTCCAGGAACAATTTTTTTAAAGTTTTAAAGTTTTTTTTTAAGTCATTCGGGTCAACTATCCTGGTGGAAGTCCTACTTTAATGAAGCATTCTGCTTCCGCGTATATTTACATAGTGGAGACACACATTTTGTTTTTCCAATGTATTGGACTAATGCCCGAATAAGAAATGCATCCCTACAGCATGATGGTTCTGCCATCATACTTAACCGTTTGAATAGAGTATTAGTATAATTAATCTTAGCTTTATCTGATGGTTTCCCATCAAATCCAAACTAATTAGTCTTAGCTTTATCGCTTTAAAATCAGGACAAAAAAAACGTCTACGTTTCGCAAAATCCCGCTCGTGCATTCAAAAGAAAAAACTACTGCTGCTATGAACATCAATATGTTTTAGACATATATGTATATATATGTATACATATATGTTTTAGACATATATGTATGTATATATATAGTACACTTTCTGGCTTGTAAAAGGGGTACAACAAAATTAGCTCTGGGAATATGTCTAGAAATACCTCTTCCCTCCGACGTACACAGTCACACATTGTTCTCTCCGGAAGTGGAGTGCGGGAAGGGACTGTGTGCTTTTATCCCGAGCACACTTCATTACCGATCAGGTGTTAAGTGCATTCCGACCCGCTAAGGACCTTTGCCTTTTCGCCGTTTGCTCGTTTTATGGAGGAATCTCCTCAATTGAGCGCCATCGTTGATGGCGCACTTAATAGCGCAACCACTCAATGAATGCCATGCCCAGCCCTGCCCTGCCCAGCCCGTTGCCATTTGGTTTGCCGGCTTGCTCTTATTCCGTTTGTGTGCTTGAATGGATTTATGAGAGGTACTAAAGTCATTAGCGCCAGTCACAGTCATCGGCCATCAAACAGCAGCGCCATCGACATCCATGGTCCTACGTTGCGTGCGGTTTTGGCATTCGGATTCCACTCGCACCTCGCACGTCGAACCTGGAAGGGGAGCTCGAATGGCCGTAATTGCGGCAATAATTTCATAAATATTCTTAATCGCAGTGCGCTCGCTTCAGTTTTACGGTTTTACGGCTAGTGCCGTACTGCCCCAGGGCCTCAAGTTCCATTCCAACTGCAGTTGAACGAGTTGATTAAAACGCCATGAAAATGGTTTAAGCAGCTGCAGCAGCTTCAGGTCTGGACCGTCCCAATTTTGTGTATCGACATGCGTAGAACAGAACGACGGCTCAGCTCTGCGCAGCCCAGCCCATCGGCGGCCATGATGGCCATGCTTGTCCTGTGTGGGGGTGTGTTTATGCTGCCGTTGTGCGTGTGCGTACACTGAAAATAATGAAATTGAAAACTAACATTATTGTCCCAGGAGTTTCCAAGCACTAGCTAGTATAGTCGTAGTCTCTAAGAACTAGGAGCTCATCAAGACGTACGGACAGACAGATGGACAAACAGACATGGCTATCCAGCACTGCGGGAAATTACTGAAGGTAACTAAAATAGTGTGACCAATTTTGAAAATTAAACTTAAATTAAAACGAGAGGGAACGTTGTGAGCCGCGGCAAAGGCCGCGGCTCTACCTTATACCCGGTACTCAGTCAGTATATACATACATACATACATATATGAGCCAACGATTTATGAAATTAATTATATGTTCTCAAAAGGAACGAAAATAATATTTTAATTAAAAAAATGAATGTTTTGGAATTTTTTGACATGTTTCCATTTTTGTTTACGTATGCTTTGTATATCTGCGCCTACATTTCTACATGACATATATAACTACATATTTGAGACGTATAAGTGTTTGCAACAGAGAGAGAGGGAATGAGTCAGCGCTTGGCAGGCGTTGCGTAGCCACTGAAATTTAATTTGTTTCTCCTGGCCATAATATTGATCCGATCTGATCCAGATTCGGCAATCTGGTAGATATGGTAATTTTTCATGATTCTGCGTTTTTGGTTTTCATTTATCTTAAAAAATGTGGATTCCACAGATTTTCGTATTTTGTGGGGGCGGAAGGGGGCGTGGCAAAATTTTAAAACAAACTTGTGCTGGTTCGGTATCACAGGAGCTTGGATAGAAAGTTTGGTTGCTCTAGCTTTTATAGTCTCTGAGAACTAGGCGACACAAAATACGAATAGGCAAAGCGGATGGGGCCGCGTGTGAGAGAGAGCGAGAGGGAATGATGACTTTCGAAATGGTTTTCTTCATTGTAGCTATAATAATGATCCGATCTGATCCAGATTCAACACTCTGATAGAAATGGGCATTCTCTATGACTCTGCGTTTTTAGTTTTCTCATATCTTCAAAATTGTGTGTGCCACAGACTTTCGTCCTTTGTGGGGGCGGAAAGGGGCGGGGCGATATTTTGAAATATGCTTTGAGTAGTGTGATCACACAGGAGCCTGGATACAAAACTTGGTTACTCTAGCTTTAATAGTCTCTGAGATATAGGCGCAAATGAAGACGGACGGACAGACGGACAGACGGACGGACAGACAGACATAGCTAGATCGACTCGGCTATTGATGCTGATCAAGAATATATATACTTTATGGGGTCGGAAACGCTTCCTTCTGTGCGTTACACACAACCGTTATCCCCACAAATCTAATATACCCCTATACTCTTCGAGTACCGGGTATAAAAAAAGGAAAAAGAAGAACTCTGACGATAAAGTGATTGTGTTGGTGGCGGCATATATTTTTGCCAAAAAATAGGCGCTAAAATGTCAAAATGATCGAAATGATCAAAAATGATCCGCCAAAGACTTGGTCTTGGCTCAACTGCTGTTTTTAAAGCAACCTTCTCCTCACCTTAAAAATTTGCATCTCGCTGGTTTGATTTGGGCACACTTCTTTCCCTCCATCATTCACTTTTACTTTAGTAATACACATATGTATGTATATTCCTGGCCTGAATGTCATCTGTTCTCTTAGTTCACAATCGTGTCGATAGGACAACTATCGATAAGAATCTGTGTATTTCGTTTAGCTTGCTGATGTACTTGATGCATATAAATAATGCACACACATATTTTTTTTTTCCAGTGTAGTTTAGTCTGCTTTTTTGCTCTCTGAGCGTGCGTGTAAGACTCTCTTTCTCTCTTTCTCTCTCTCCCCCTCTCTCTTTCTTTTCACGCATCGCTTACATACTTTTTACGTTCTTATTGTTCTCCTCTCAACCAATGAAAACATTGGAAAATTTTACATTTTCTCAACAAACTTTGAGAGAGCTTTTATATTATATTATACTTATACTAATATAAGAACATAAACTTTTCACGCCGAAAAACGGTTCTCTGCTGCTAACGCTAGCTGTTGTGTTTATTGGTTGCTAGCGACATTTTGTCTGTTACTTTCAACAATGTAAATTCCGTAACAGCCGAAAACTATGCAATGGATTCGGAGAATGTATGTTATTTAACATTACTGGCAGTCCAATGTTAACCGTTTCGTACCGTTACGGTTCTTGCGGTTGTAAACAACTTTTGTTTGTAAACAACTTTTACATTTCTTCCATACAATGGAAATTGAAAATATATTTTTTTGTTTTGCGCCGATATACAAAACAAATAGCAATGTATCGTATATCGTATATCGATAGCATAGCGCGACGATTTGAAATTATGCATTGCGCTGGAAAATGCCACGGCACGGACGAGCAACAGCGGGAAGAACTGCAAGAAGAACTCTGCAAGAGCTCTTGGAAGAAAAGTGCTCGGCTCCACGTGCACGAGCATAGCTGGAGAGTGCCGCTTCGACGAGATACGCTGCCGATATTCGCATGGCGCCGTGGTGCCCGGTCCGGTCCGGTGCCTCCATTAGGAGCTACATTCCCCCACATTTTCCCAGGCTCGCTTGAAACTGCCCGCTGCTTGCCAAGATGCCAGATCGGCTGTGGCATCGTAGCACAGAAGGAAACAAAGTAGGCCCTTCAATTATATATATATTTTTTATTGATCAGCATTTGAAACTTTGTAGCATAAACAGCTACAGAATACAAATACGAAACACCCAACAAACAATTTGCGAGACATGAAACTCCGCTTTGTGTCGAATATATCGTTTATTGGTACATATATAAGGACGAAGTACAGTTTTTATAAACATTTTCTTGGTAATCTATGGTAATTCAGAAAGACCATTGCTGAAGATGAATCTATTAGATTAAGTGAATATAACATGACAATTCATCGGATAATTGTACTAGTATCGTATCTGTGGTACCCATTTACCATCTGTAAAATAAGAAAATACACATTTTCAAGACGGAAGTAGCCTGACTTCTAGTATCAGTATGCCATTTGTTGAAGTTTTGTTTTATTTCGCTAAAGAGGACAATCTGGGACGTTTCATTTGGGAAGTTAGATGGACCTAAGACTAAGAAAAACAGGGGGATTGTGGATGGCGCAACGACAAGCAAAGGGACGTTCTCATCATCGGTTGACGAGTGCGCTCGCCCCGCCCCCGTCCCGTCTAGCCTCCTCCTTGTCCTTTCAACTTGTTCGTTTTTGTTCGTTTTTATCTCCGGACAATTTCGAATGCAATTGTTGGAGAGTTTGAGCTTGTTGTGGCGGCCCAGCACTTATTCCGCCAGTCCCGCGGGACATGTTGTCCTCTGCTGGAGCGAAGGAAGCAATCCAGAGTCATCCAAGCATGTACATATCTGCAGCGGACTCGGGACTGTCGACTCCAACTGGGTTGTGGGAATTTAATGGATTCGAGTGGCTCTGAGGTGCGCACATACAGACGAAAGAACTCGACTTCCAAGAAGTTCTGCAGCGTGGCAACAACTTTGCTTTGCCTCCCATCGTTGCGTTGCTCTCCGCTTTGCTGCGTGGCGCGCGAATATTTCCATTTCCATTTGCCGCAAATTCAATTCCCAGGGAAAACTCGGCCGCTGTCAGTTTCGTGGAAGTGACAGAACTGCTCAGCCAGCGACTGCTCCACATTTGCCCCTGCGGGCTGACTCTGACTTCCGCTGCGGCCTGCCATATGCGGCACCGTCTGTGAGGTGCTCTTCATACGCCTCTTGTCGACTTCTCAATATACATATGTATGTACATATTTATATACTTACATATGTATGTGTAGTATGTACTGCCTCCCGTTAGTTTCGCAAATTGGCCTCTCATTCATCCGACTTAGCCAGCTCGTATAATTCAAGTCGACGCTTTGAGAAAGTCGAAGATGTGTTTTGAAACTTAAATGTTTCTGATCTTAGGTAGAAGGTATGAGCTTCTAGTGCCGAAGTCGGTTCGTTTTTTATATTTGGAGCGATTTGGAGCGATTTTCTACATGCTGGCATCTGGATTTTGATGGCGGCGGCGAAAAAAGAGGAACAAGCCCCGGACCTTCGGGTCTCACCCACTGATTTGGGAGTACAGACGACTGACGTTCCACGTGCCCGCCGGGATTAGTTTGGAGCCAATTTATTTTATGTCCTGAGGCACAAACATAATCATGTCTGTCTAATTTTGTTTACCTTCAAAAATGTGCGTGCGTGAGTGTTTCCATGTCACTCCATCTGTATTTTTGGAGTGCGGGTGCGGGTGCGGGCGCGGGCGCGGGTGCTTACTCACCCATGGAACTGTTTGGGCAGGGGAACGGGTCCATGGACTGTTCGCCTGTGCTCCTGCAACGAGGCGGCAACGTTCATTAGCTAAATTTAGAGTGCGGCTGCTGTAGAAAGAACACCCTCTCCGGAAACGATGTATTTACAACGAGCACGACAGCGAATAGAGAAACAGCCGTCGCGCCGCAAAATGAAAGTTACGTAATCGAATGGGGGAAACGTAAAATCAGAGCTTCCAGCGAATGGTGGGTGGTTGGTGGGTTACTCGAACCCACCGAGCCATCACCGCCTAGCCCTGTCCTCATCCTCGCCCACGTCCATGTCCTCGTCCTGGGTCCCAGCAGGAGAAAACCCTTGTCGACGGGGTGTGTCCGTGTGGTTGGGAGATGCGTGAGGCTTGTTTTAAAATTGCGTGTTTTCTTTGACAAAATATCGCAGCTCGAGGCGGAGGAGGCGGAGACGGGCTCGAAGTGGAGCTGGAAGTCGGAATTGGAATTGAAAGTGAGCGCCTGGCTGGGTGGGTTGCGTGTGGAAGTGATTACGGAAAAGGGACGAAGGGACGTTCTTGGGCATAGAACGAAACCCTTTGCCTTTACGAAAAGCATTCCCGGGTGTCTGCGGAAAATTAAATCGTTTTTCATTTTTATTCATTTTGGGAATCGGAATGCAAATAATTTGAAACAAAAGTCGCCGGCACAAAATGGTGGCAATTAAAATGTTTAATGAAATTTGGCAAAAGAGCCGTTTTGCCGTTTTGCCGTTTTGCAGCGAGGAATTGCCCAGCGAAGGCTTTCAGCTATTTTAATTATCTTGGCGTTTGTTTAATGGCTCTCTAACCCCACGACAGCTTAATGGAAAGAAAGAGGAGCCAGAGGAGGCCTCATCCAGTCGCCAGCTGTTTCAACCAGCTAGTAGAACAGCTACGTTCCGAGTGGACCGAGCCGCCAATCCTCCAATGCGGCTTCTAAACCATCGCCACCGCCATCGCAATCGCAGTCGTGAAATCGGATTGCGTGTAGCTATAAATCTGTGATTTTAATGCACGTTATTAAATTGCAAGCAGTGTCGGTCTCAGTGTCGGTCTCGGTCTCGGTCTCAGTCTCAGTCCCAGCCCTAAAGTCACTCTCAGTCTCAGGCCGAGGCCAATAAAATGCAATTAATATGTTCCGCCAACCTGCAACAAAGTTCGCCTCGATGGCAAAGCCGTCGCTTCGAGTGACTTGGATGCTCGCCCAAACCGCTCCGCGGATATCGCGATGGAGGTCTGGCTGGGGCGAGTGCCGCCGCTAGTGCACCTGATCTTGGTTTCTGGCTGCCAAAGGAGTGTAGTGGCGACTTCATTTTGCTCACTTCGATTAAGTCCAAGCTCAGAATTTGCATTGTTAATTCAGCCCCAGCGATGCTATGGCCGATATGATATCCGTCGATGTCGGCTTACACACGCCTACCCCCCTCCCTTCTCCCTCCGACTGCAGGGGCAAGGTAAGCTTCGCTGCCCTCGTCTTGCCCAACGTCGGACCCCGGTTCGTTATCGGCCGGCGCAAACAAGTCACGTCGCCTAATTTATGCGACGGCAACGGCTAAAATATTCGAAAAACGTGTCTTTCGATTTTTAATGGTCGCGCATAAATTTCAACATTAAGACTCGTAATAACTTCATTACACGAACTATAATTCTGTTTCTGTTTCTTTTAGTTTAGTTTGGCTTGGTTTGGTTAATTTTTCGCTTTCTGTCGCCGCTTGAAATGTCAACTTCGGGCTCGATGCTGTGCCGATTATGGTATTCAGACAATAAAGACGGTGTATTTGCACACAGTCAAATTGACAATTTCAGTTGCAAATATTCTTTAAGTTTTGATATTTTGGGCAGGATCACAATTGGTCACAGCTTATAAAATATATTTTGATCCACAAACGATAAAGGACTGTAAGGGAAGTGAAGGAATTTCCCCAGTCGAAGAAAATAGAGCTTCTAAATGAAGAGAAGTCCCTACTACGATACTACTGTTCACCTACATATCGTTTCCTCATTATATTTTCTTATACCAGAATATCAGACTTGAAATAAAAGGTATACCTAATGTATATGAACCTCCTCTACGAGTACACGAATCTTTTCTCTTTTGTTGGGTTCAGTTTTTTAGTTAGGTCTCCTGCGGAGACGCAGCTCATCTTGTGAATAAGCAAGGAGGAATTTTATATAGAAATATGTGCATATGTACATATGTGCACTTTCATATACATAAACATACCCGCAGCCAACACGTGAGCTTAACTCGGGACTTAGGTATAATTCCGCCGCCTCGGCTGCCCCCGCCTGGGAGTCATGGCCGGGGTCCCGATCCCGTCCCGTCCCGGCCCGTCCCAGCTCAGAGTTGGCTGCCACAAATCTCATTTCGTATGCGTGTCCGCCATCGCTCGGCGATGAGGATGGCGCAGGAAGGGCAAGAGACGACAACAACAATGCGGAGGTGTTGATAGAATAACGCAGGGCGTGAATTTTTAGTCGAAATATTATACTCGCATCCAACACAGGCTCAGACACGTACGGAGCCCTCGGGTTATACATATTTAAGCCCCATAAAGGAAGGAAAGGTAAAGGAGTGGAGAATTACAGAGCCCCTTTCCCTGCCCCTGTCCCTGCTCCTGCCACTGCCACTCCCCGTTCCGAGCCCACAATCAGTGGAGAAACTGCGGGCTGGGGTCTGAGATAAATGCACATATTAAATTTGAAACGTATTTGGAATTTTTGATGAGGATGAGCACGAGAACGAATTCGGGTTGGGTTGGGTTGGAACGTCCTCAGATGGCAATGGCGGCATATGGCATATGGCCGTGGCAGGCAGGGGTTAAAGCCACTTTCGATGCGCTCGCATTTTGCCATAGTTTGGGTGGTTTGTTGTTTGTTGTTGCGTTTCCCATTTGCCATTTTTCTCTCGAGTTGTCGCTGCCATTTCCGTTTCTGTTTCTGTGTCTGTTTTTGTTGCTGATGCACATGTTCGCATGTGGAAGCGAGCATTGAACCGAGCCGAGCCAAGCCAAGCCAAGTATATCCATGAGATACAGGCGACGGACGAGGCAGGGCCCGCGATTGCATGCCCCCATTTCGTGCCCTGCCTCTCCATTCTTCCTCAATTCGTTGTGGTGGCTCAGCGGCTTGATTGGGAGCGGAGTGCCCGTCCGCCTGTCTGTTCCAGTATCTGTATCTGCAGCCCGGCCGACCAGCCGGCCATAGTGTGGGCACTCAACCCACTTGGCGGCGAGACTGGAACTCAACTCATCTCGAATGCGCGCCCCTTATCCGATCCATTATTTCGATGGATTTATAGGCATGAAGGTTGGGCAGCCACTCTCCTTTCCACTCCCCAACCTCCACTTTCCGCCAGAGTTTGTGTATGTTTTTTATGCCTTTTCGCTGGCTGAGGTGGCCTCCTCTTGCTTTTCTGGTGTTCTGTTATCTCTTCTTTAAACTTTTTCATGCCTTGGATAGATTCCATTCCATCCATATCCATTCTAAGTTTCTGTGCTTATTAGTTGATCTTTAGTGCTGCTGATCTCATCAAAATAAAATTTGTGCTGCGGGGAGCTGGGCCCTGGGCCAAACTGGACATTAGCTTGAAGACATAGAAAATCAAACACCACTTCGGCATTTTGCTGTTCAATTCAAACGTTAATAACAAAGACCAGCACCGTACAGGATGGCATGGGAAGGGAAGGGTAGCGACTATTTTAGAAAGTTATATAGGTGAGCCCGAAACACAAACAATCTGCTTGTGCATCTCTGACTTGGCCCAGCGTTCTCATCACCATCACCATCCCCATTGCCAGTTTCTTTTCCTTTTCCTTGCCTTGCCTTGCCCTGCCGTCAATGTCAATCCACCCTCAATGTGTTGCTCTAATTTCATTGTTCACGGTCTCTTCGCCCTTTGTTTGAGTTTTGAATATGCAGAGACAGAGACAGGGACAGGGACGGGGACAGGGAAAAGGGTTCGGTTCGACTCGGTTTGGTTCGGTTCGGTTCGTTCAACCGTCGCCACCATAAATCAGTCCAGCATCGCATCGAGGGCCAATATGCGTAGATATGCAATAAAATCATAAAACGAATTCTGTAGGCCCGAGCGGGACCAGAAGACGCAAGGGGATGCTAAACGGAAAATTTGAATCTCGGCTCTGGGCCCCGGGTTCCCGACTCCGGTTGCCCTGTTCCATGCACCTATACCGTTTTCAGTTTGACGCACGGACGGCTTTCTTTTATGGCCTCTGCGCGTTAACTGGACGCAAATAGAGCTCGGCGGGGAGCCAGGGTGGCCGGGCGGGGGTTCGGGTTCGACTTGCTTGACATTTTTGTTGTATAAATATACAAATTCATATTTTGATTTGGTGCGTGTGCGTGTGCAGGCCGTGTCCTAGTTCATACAAGATCCCCATATAGTATAGTATATTTCGGACGGCTTTCGCCCATCCCATCCATTGGACACAGATGCAGATAGCCTTAGTCACTGGCAGATACAGTGCCAGTCCCGGCCCGGCTAGGCAATGCCAGCAACGGCCGCACAAAACGACTTCTACATATTGTCAGAGGCGAGCGGAGCTGGCGGACGACAATGATGCGTCTCCTCCTCGTTAGCGGCGGATGGGATTGGAATGGAAAGGAATGGCTGCATCTGGCAGATGCATACGAGTGTGGTGTGTAAATGCAAATGAAAAG
The DNA here is from genome assembly GCA_037356375.1 of Drosophila affinis. Classification (NCBI taxonomy): domain Eukaryota; kingdom Metazoa; phylum Arthropoda; class Insecta; order Diptera; family Drosophilidae; genus Drosophila; species Drosophila affinis. The sequence continues at coordinate 25,576,735 of JAZHFB010000003.1, forward strand.
CAGATATGTATAGCCATAGATACAGACAGGGGCATATGCAAATGCAAATGCCGCGCGACGACTGGTTATGTTATGCTCGGACATAGTCCGACGCCCGCGGCGCATTCCAAAGTGCCCTATAAAAGTGTCACACTTTATATGGCCCCAGTCGGAGCTTCGGCGACTGGATAATGGCGCTGGCGATGTCAGGCCACTGATTAGTCAGCATCCACACGAATGGCCTGGCCTAATGAGTTTTCCTCCGCGTTGGATATCGAAGTTGGCTTGCACTTTGGGAAATTTGTGGAATGTAGTATTGTGGTATTTTTGCGGATGCTGCGGACCCCACCTCTCCGCGCAGCATGCAGATGAACAAACTGTAGCTCAGCTAGCGTCTCCCCTTTGGCCAAAGCGCCAAAGTCAATAAATCGCTCGAGTTGCATTCAGCGGCCGTTGCTGGGCTGTTTATTTGGCCAGAATTGCTTCCATAAACATTGCCCGATTTTATTTACACAACTCAGCATTTCAGTCTTCGTGCGTGCCCCACGGCCGGGAGACAAAGGCAGTGAGTAAACTCACTGCCAAATTGTTTTACTGTCGAGATTCGGATGTGTACACAAAAACTCGAATACTATATAACTCCTACGAGTAGATGCTCGCAGGGGCTGCTTTAAATTTCGGGGAAAAGCTTGGCTCTTCTCCCTGCCATTGAACTAGTTTCGAATTCTCCCGCATCGGCACATCTACGGAATCCTCGGGGAATCCTTTGTAGCTACAAGTGTCGAAATCTTCCAAGACGCTCCTCCCATCGTTTGCTGCCTTCCTGACCTTCTGACCGTGCAGAGCGGCTGGGCCACAGGGTGATTCCGATTCTGATTCCGACCAGACTTTCGGGCCGGCCGCTCGCTGCCACGTGCAATAAATCCAGAGACCATAATCAGGATTTATGGTTGCTGTTTCTGTTGCTGCTGCCTCTGATGCTGCTCTGCTCCTGCTCCTGCCCTCGGCGGTGGTGCCTCAAACGTTTTTATGATGTCTCTGCAGTATTTATGAGTGAACGATGTTGCAGGGAGAGTGGAGCAAGGCGGTCGCTTAACAGCCACTGATATTACGCGGTGGGCATAAAATCCGAATAATTTGCAGCAGGTGATAATTGTTTTACAATATGTTCGGCCATGAGTTTGGGCATGGGGGTTACCCCGAACAGGTGTATTTATGAGTAGGTTTATGTGGGGTGAGGGCCCGTAGGCCTCTTGATTGCTCGGGATGAATGGGACTAGAATTGGGGAATCTAGTAACACAATTAATTGAGTTCAGCTTTTCTGGTCAACTCTTTGTTTATTTACTTTGTGGATTATTTCAATCCATTGGATAAATAAACACTCACTCCTTCGCTGTTCGCGGCTCGCAGCTCAAAGATTGATTGATTGCTGGACTGCTCGACTGGCTGACTGACTGATTGATCGATGGGCTGGCTTGGGAAATGGAAAATGGGAAATGGCAAAGGCCCGCCGCCGCCGCCGCCGCAGCGTGTAATTAAAAAACTTTATGATTTGTTGTGATTTCTGTAATTGGCATTTTTACGAGGACTACCTGACGATGCGGATTCCATTCGGAATCGAAGCGCTGGCCAGCGCCGCCGCCCATTCCTATTCGTATGCATTATTCAGTATTCAGTGCCGCTTTTATTGGCTTGCAATTAATTTAGCATTGTTGATAGTTTGTCTGGCTCGACCGCGGCCCGAATGGTTGCCAAAGGTGTCATAACTCACGTAATAAACGCCACACACACCACACCACAGCCTGCTCGGGTTCGAGTTGGGCTTTGTCACACTGACTCGCTTGGTGGCGCTGGTCGCCATAAACCCGCCATCGGCAAACCAAGAGACAGCCACAATGGGGGAGGCAGCAGCAGCAGACCTGGCTATCTCCTGCTATAGCCCTGCATAGCCCGTCCCGTCCCATAATTCACTTGCTCAAAACACTGGAATGGCCCTCGCACTCGTAAAAGTGGGGGCAGCGGGCGGCAAAAGAGTTTTACAATCGTTTAAAAACTCGTCAAAAAATTAGACCTTAAAATTATTTGCGTTTTGGCGTTTGACGAGCGTCGCAGCGCAGCGGATTCCCCGTCAATAGACAAAACCATGACAGCCACCCACACACACACACACACACACACACACACACACACACATAGGACAGGGCACACCACACCCGCCGCTGGCTCCAATCGTAAGGGGGGGAGGGGGACCAGCTTTTACGAGCCAACAAAATATTTTTTATACTAGCAATAATTCCATCAGGCACTCAAGTCAAGGCGCGGGCGGTGAGGCCCACAGTAAAAGCGTTTTGATTTGATTTGATTTGTTGTTTGTGTGCTTTCGCAGCGCTACTCGCTATTGTTGTGCTCGACATTTCGATTGTGATTCATCGGCATCGTCATTGTCATCGTAATCTGCATCGGCATCGGCATTGGCATACGAATGGGCATGGCCATGGGCAACAATTAAAAAGCGTTTACTTTTTATTATTATTTTATACCCGTATGTATTTTCGCGCGGTGCATTTGACGGACTACAATATGTATCTCTCGCTCGACTCGAAAAGTGGGCAGGGCCTATTCTCATCCCCAGTCAGCCATTGGTCTTGCGTCTCGCTCGCGCACTCGACCCGAGTGCGGCCAGTGCGATCGGGCGATCGTTGGCTCGTTCGCACTCGCATGGCGTTCGCACACTCATGGCGGCTGCTCTGCTTCGGCAGCGGCGACTGCGACGTCGACTGCTACCAAGGCGGGGCAGCCATGGCGTGACTCAATGGTTTGTGAATGCCGCAGCTGCTGCAGTTCTCCCGCTGCGTTCGGATACTTTTGGATGAAAGTGGTCTCGTGCAAATTTAAATGTACGAAGGGAAGAGAGTTCTGCACGTGCTCGCTGCACTCATCTCATGGACCATGGATCGTGGATGCTGTTTGAGGCCCAACTCAACGGATTCCAAGATTATCCAAGTCAGCAGTAGTCAAGTCAACAGAAAAATATCACATGATTTATAATCGCGTTTCGAGTATCGCATCTTATTGTAGGTCATACGAGAGGCAACGCATTGCAGTTTATGTTCCATTTTATGAGTCTTAAACACCAGCATTAAGTTCTTTCCTTGTTTGTTAAGCATAATTTCCGTTTTTACGGAAATTATGTGAGAGAAGATGCATGAATTGAATGCAAGTGCCCTACCACAACGGTGGTATTTGAAATTGAATTTAAAGTGCAGTTTTCCCTGGTCTAGTCGCCAGAGGAGTTGCACAGCAAACAATTTAAAATGGGTCCCGACTAAGAATGACTGGGTTTAGCCTCTGATCTAGACACTGCTGCCGTCTCCTCTCCGCGTGTCTCAACATGTTTGATGCAGTTTTAACGAGTTGCGCTTTGCAACTAAATGCACAGTCCAGGCGCCCAAGCACTTTACAATTCATTTTATTAGCACTTAAGCTTAAGACTAAGATTAAGAGGTAGGAGCGCAGCGGGCGACGCTAAGCGCGGGAATATAATTAAGGTAATATTAACAATAAAAGGAATTGCTCAGCGCAGTCGCGCAGCAGAGCAGAAACGCTTGCCACATGCAAATTTCAGCTGGGATCTGAATCCACTTAACCTCAGTTTGACCTTTGCCCCGACACGCACGCATTGGAGTCTGATTTTGTGTGGCCAAAAGATGGGAAGAGCCAAAACACAGCGCCAAGTCTGGTTTCAACTGCTTCTACCCTTCCGCACCCTACCTCTCCATGTGACCCACCTCCCCTGGCTGCAAATCATGCGCAGCCCTCAAAATGTCAGCCAAACGAACGAGGTCCCCTCAGCTGCGATTTTGGTGATGGCTCTGGTGTCGAGGCCGATGCGATGGAGAGGAGGAACGCGGGGTGCACTCCGCCAAAAGTTAATGGACCGTGCATGTTTTTCCCTCAGCCGTGGCGCTTAGCTTAGCATTATTTATGACGGATGGAAAACTGCTATTCTTACAGCTCGCCCTACTCCTACCCGGCTCATCTACACTTCCTATTCGACATTTTCGCAATTGGCTGCCCCCACAAATTTCGAAAATGTCCGCTGTTTATCCTCAGCCGAATTGGTGCTCGCCCTCGTAATTATTGGTCCACTTTATTTAGCCTTAGATTGAGCAATTTGAGAAATTTGTGTGTCTCAGTCCTGCAGCTGACATGACTTTTGGCCAATCTCGGATCTTAGACGCAGTCGCAGCCGCAGCTCCCCTTGCGGCGACACTAGCTTTGTGGCGGCTGTTCATGTTCGTGTACATCATAGAAAAAGAGTGGAGGGGCCATAGGAAAGCAGTTTGTTCTCAAGTATTTAGGAGTATTGCAGATTGGACTTATTGGTCGAATTGGTTGCGTTACAATCCCTCTGTTAAAATATAGATTTCTAAATAGATTTGGCAGAAAAGATCCCCATGAAGTAGGGCTATCTCTGCTTCTGGATCGGTACGACTTCGCATCGGTACGACTCTGTGAAATCAGATTGGAAAAAATGCAGTAACTGGTTCTAGTACCGCATAACACTCGCCCCTTTTTCCCCCCAAAGCCAGACCAGCCTTAATTAAACCGACAAAAAAATGGATGAGGGGGGTAGTAGGGCCGAGCCGGCGGAAATCATCGTTAGCCACTGTTGGACTTCTCGTTTTTGGTTTTTTAATAAAAATAATTACTCGCATTTTTTTGTGTGTTGCTTCTTTGGGTTTTTGTTTTGTTTTTTCGTTTTTTTGTGGCTCAAAGCCGCACTTTTGAAGCGTTTTATGACCGAGTTTTTGTTTCGTGAGTACACTGTATACAGTGTACAGTTCCCTGCCGCCTCCCCGCGCCTTTCCCTGCCCTCGTTGACTGCCATTTATAAGCCCAACGCTTTCCCACTGCCTATCGTCCGTCGTCAGTTGCTGCTTGCTGCTTTTGCTGGTTACTGGCTGTCGGTCTCGGCGGCCTGACCGCCAGATTGCCATCTAAATGCCGGTTTTCTTCTTCTTTCTAGCTGCTTGCCTTAATAATTTTTCTTTCAGTTTTCTGTGCCGGAGCAGTGCTTTCAATTTATGAAACACGCTTACTCGCACTTCCTTTCCGACCCCCTTTCGGAGTCCACCAGGCCGAAGACGGACCATAACCATGCCATCCTCTTCAGAGCATTATCATCCGAAACCCGTCCCTCGTTGCGCGTTCATCTTAACCGGGTGGGGGAAAGGAGAGGCAAGGCAAGGCAAGGCAAGACAAGGTATGGAGCGTAGGTATAGCGCAATCAGCGGCGGTGGCGTCTCCAAGGCCGCCGGTCGAGAGGCGGGGCAGTGGCAGCGGTATGTGTGCTGCATCAACGCGTCGTTGATCAGCGTCCGCGTTTGTGTTCATGGCCAGCCCCAGCGGCAGTCGCAGCTTCAGATACAGCTTCAGATTCGGATTCAGCTCTAGCTTGAGGTTCAGGTTCAGCCTTCTTCACTCGCCAGCCGGTGCTGGTTGACCAATTACACACAACACTTAGCCAAGATTTTTCTACAATTTTGTTTGCTTTTAGCATTTTTTCCTCTCGCCTCGGCAGCAGTTAATTGCACAAGTTGCTGCGGCTGACGGGTATTTTTAATTGTATTTTCCAGGTTTTTAATTAAAGCTCAACTTGATTTTCAGTTTAGTTGCAATTTCAGAGCTGCTTTTTGTTTTCGCACTTGACGCGAAACAGGTTTGGCAAACGGGTTTCACAGCGAATCAGGATGCCATGCCGAAGATGTTTTACGATTTCCCCAGCAAATCACAGGCACTCGCACGGCCCCGCAAGGGGAGGGCAGCCGCTGGTACGCGACTTTCATCCAGCGGAGCGGGGGCTCGTAGCGGTTGGAGCCTGTAATTGCGGTTCCTCTGTAATTGCCAACAGGTACTGCTCCCTTCTAGAAATCAAATTTAGCCAATCTGTCGCCACTTCCCCAACCCTGGCAAACCCTGGAGCCCTGCTGCACTGCTACGAAGCAGATCGCTTTTGGCCTGTTTTTGAACAGTTGACTGAATGGGAACGACTACGAAAGAGTTTTCAGTTTTCCACAGTTTCATGGAATTTCCCTGCGACTTTTCACGCAACGTTTGCCAGACTCTGTCAGCCAACCGCAAAGTCCGCCGAGATGTGCAAAGTTTGCCCTCGTCGGGTAATAATGTTACTGCTGGAATACTTGGGCCCTGTGCACGCATGTGTTTGTGTGATGTGGAATGGACGCAGTCACACACATACACGCACACACACACACAGCAAAATGTTATAATTAAAATAGAGGGAAGAAACGCGGAGAGCAGGCCAGACGAATACTCGCCTTTTTCGTGGACTTTGTCGGCTGGCTTTGTGTGGAGATGAGCCCCCTGCCGTCGCCCCTGGATCCCAGATCGCATTTGAACGTTCACTTGTTCGCGTCTTTGTGTCTCTTTCAGCCCCTCCGTCCTGCCCCTCCAGCCCCTCCAGCCAGTCCGCTCCATCCGCAAGGCAATAAAACCCAAAATAATACTATGTAAAAAATGTTTAGTGTGTTTTTCTTCTTGGATGTCCGTCCCCCCGTTGCCCTTCCAATGGCCCCCATGCCACTGCTAGCGGCATATGAACAGCGATGACTGCGACTCGCGATCGCGCTCGTGGTCGCTGGTTTTGTTGTCGTGCTCGGGTCCGGAGACCGGAGCTCGAAGATCGGAGACAGACCAGACCGCTCTCGCTCCGGCTCTGGCGCTCGGGAACCGCGCCATTCGCGTTCGCGCTCGGTTCGCCAGTCTGCCTCTTCAGATTTCGTTTCAGTTGAGGTTTCGTCTAAGCAACAAAATATTGAATTTAATTTTTTTAGTGTTAGTTGCTCTCTAACAATTTCGGAGTCGTTATCGCATGCGCGTTCGCGTCCGCGCCTCCGTTTTGGTTCCGTTTCTCTGGCCGCCGCCTGCTCCTCTGTCGTTTGCCAGCCTTGCCTTCGGTTTTTGGGACTGTCAGCCATTGAGTGTGTTCTGATCCCAATTCCCATTTCTCAAATCCAGATCCCGAGTCCCGAGTCCCGATTCGATTCAACCGCTGATCGTTGATCGCTGATCGCTTATCGGGTTCGATGGGCCTCAATTGGTCCAGGCCGAGTGCGAGTGTGTGCGGGTCGTTCTTAAATTATGTCGTACGCCTTTATTCCGAAAACGGCTGTCCAGTTCCAGAGGCCATAAATTTGGGAATTTAAAGTTTTACATGTTTAAAAGTTCATTACTTCGTGATTCGAGCAGACAATACAAATATAGCTGCGCTGCATCGAATTTATTTCGGATCGTTTACGACGCCCCGTCCCTGCCCCTGCCCTGTGCTCTTCTACGGATCATACGAGTGCGTCGATTTAAACATTCGTCAGCTCATAATTAGAAAAGATTTGGAGAATATTCTTATTATCATTATCAGAGTGCGCCTTATCATCCCCAGCCCAATGCTGGGATCGACCCGGGAGATTCATAGGGGATATCATTGGGGTGCAAGCTCTTAGAATTGTGTATTATAAAACCAAAGATTCGTGAACGTTGCGTAATTGAATCGTCAAACTAGACAGTGCTCGAACCCGAAATATAACGATATAAACAATTGCCATCAGCAACGTCAACATTTCTAACAAGATTAAACATACATTCGGAGGTAAAAAATCATTCGGCAACACTTTCGGAAAGATTCGGAGGTATTTGTAATATTAATCAATATTCTATCGTGATAATTACATATCTAAGGACGTTTATAATCAATTGCATAATTTGCGTCTGGCTCTTTCAGATCTGACTTTCCCCGCTGAAGCGTTCACCAAATTGTGTTACCTCGAAAATAAGCTAAAGAAGGTAAGTGCTTTTAACTTGATAATTGAATCAATAATTGGGAGTAAATGGTGGAACAGTTGCTGTCAGGACTGTTCGGCTCCAAAAGCGTGGCGGTGCAATCACCAGAGCCCGAGCCAGGCCGAGATGCTGGAATTACCTTTTTGATTTTTATGGCCAAAACAATTCGATTTCAGGCTGGGGCCAGTGTCGGGGGAACATTATTGTAACATAAAGTGGCCTGGCCACTGCCACTGCCCCTGGCCCCCTGTCCCGCTCTGTCACCCAGGGTCGTCCGCCCATATCCAGATCTGTTCCTGGGCGCGACAAGAGGGCGAGGCCAGCGTGCAGGGCGTTAAAATGTCCAGGCTGGCGAGTTGAGCGGTATTAAAAATGGCAATAAATAAAGTAAAGTACGGCGAGTACATGATTTCCCTGTTAAGATCCGACACAGGACAGCACCAGGGACTGGGACTGGGACTGAGACTTAGACTTGGCGAGAATGGGAATGGCCATTGGCGGGCGGTGAAGTGCTAGTGGATGTGGATGTGGATCTGGTCGTGGCAGTGGCAGTAGCAGTGGCAGTGTCCAAGCGGGCCAATTGTGGTAAATCGGAAGTTAAAGACGGCAATAAAACGGTGCAATAAAAATCTATGAATGACACATTAAATCAATTGCCAAAAATCACAAAAGCGTAGAAAAAGTCGCTTATGAGTGGATTTGCCCACGGACGGTGGACAGGGGACGGACATGGGGACGGGGACGGGGACGGAGGCCAGGGGGCGGTGACCACTTGGGTGGTGGCCAATGAAGAATTCATTTGAAAGTTGAAGTGATTTATTTTATGGGCTTGAGAAATTGAACAAGCGGGCTAATTACTCGCCGAACGGCTGGGCGGCCGGACGGACGGACGGACGGACGGACTCATCAATCGGAGGCATCTAAGGACAGCCGCCGCGACAGGACCCTCCCGAACTGAAGCCAGATGCAGATCAGATTCGGGTCAGACTGGGGCCCTGATCAAAGTCAGGTGCATCCTCGATTAGGGAATGCCTTTCAGAATTCTGACATTTACAACTCCATTCCCATTGTTTCACAGACTTTCCCAAGTGGACTCGATCTCGAGCCGGTGCATGTACATATGTACATGTTCATGTAGCTTATCCGAAAATTTAACGACTTTCCTCTGAACAAAGGGAAAATCGTGCTCAACAAGAAAAGCAGCCAAGTTCCACTTATGAAGTCATAAAATGGGAAACACGTTGGTTATTTTTATCGGTGGCGCAAATCGGAATCGGGACTGCTCTTGCTCCTGCTCCTGGACCCTGCCTGGTGCTAGACCAGGCCTCTGTCGCCTTCTGTCATACGCCATCGCGTCCTACGATCAGCAGGTCAGGCAGAAGGGCAGAAGGTCGAGCAGGTGATCTGCTTTCACCGGACAAAGAAGTAGGGAGTGGCAGAGGGGTAGAGAGGCAGGCTACCATCCGTTAGTGGCCATTTTCGATGACTTCATTTGCTGCTGCTGCTGCCGCTGCTGTTGTTGTTGTTGTATGGCGTTTCACCTTTCTCCCCTCTGAGCGCAACATGTGCATCCGTCAGATACCCTACCCGCACTGCCTCTTGGCCTTACTGCCTGTGTATAAAACCCATAAAATATGTGCACGTCAACGCGCTTCGTGCTGCCTTTTGTGCAGCCATTATTAAATTTCTGATTGTGGCTTTCTACTCACATGTCTTTGACTCTTCGCACTGTCTGTCCGGCGGACTGCGGACCAGCAACCCACGGACCAACGGACCGGTTCAACTTGTTATCTCGCCTGTTCCCCTCGGATGGCTAATCGAGCTGCGCTCTGGGCCTGGGATCGCTCGCCGACGGGGAACTGTGTATTTACCCCTATATTTGTGATACAGTGGATATCAGAAGAGAGCATATAGAATCTCCCTGCATTATGAAACTATAGTTGTAGCGAAGGTCCTATAGAACGAACAACTTTTTGTATTGGGAAGAATTGAATTCTTTTCAGACCATCCCAGCCCTCATATTTGTACCCACTAATGAACGAATTCGACCCATTGTGCGCCATTTATGTGACTTTGTTCCTCTCCTCCGCTTACCTCAGCGACAGAGCTGATCTCGCTATCGGACACGGGCGCCCAAAATGAAAATTAGCTGGAGTCCGACTCAGAGTCCGAGTCCGAGTCGCAGCCGTGTTAGTCAGCCGAAATTCCATGAAAGCAGATATATTTAGTGGGGCGGGGGCAGTCGGACATTTTTAGGCTTATCACGTAGCGCATATTTAGAGCACGGAGGTCTGGTGCAGGGCTCCGGCAAACTGCAGCTGGAATCGGCGCGGAGACATTAATAAAACCTTGAATTTATAATTCAATTAATAATATCATTGGTGCTGCGCAGCTGAGAATGGCCTGCGGATTGGCGGGGGGCGGTCGTTTGTGAGTCAAGCCACAGATGAAAATAATTCCTGGGTATACGACAATATCTTTGCTTCCACTCGATGGCTGGCTCTCGATGATTCGCCTGAATCATATCTGTAAATACTCACAATTCTATACCCAAGAAACGAAAAAGCCAGAGCTATCGGATAGCGGGGTGTAGGGCGGTGGACTGTAGAGTACGGAGTGCGGGGCGGAAGGCAGGGCACAAAGTAAATTGAGAACTCATTGAGTGCAGCCAACGACCCAAGAGGGATCGATATTCCCCAACACAAACAAATACGCCAAGTCAAGCAGACTGGCACCACCCCAACCCCATCCACATGCGGGCGTGTGTTGGTGTTGGTGCTGGCCTGGCCTGGCCTGGACCCTCTGTTGTTCCAGTATGTGTGTTTGTGTACAGCCAGCGACAACGTCAGCAAAAGTGTTTTCAAGCTCGACTACCCTCCTGGTCTCCTTTTGGGGTGGTTCGTGCTCGTGTGTCGCGCCGCCCTAAAGCGATGTCGTCCCTCACTCTCCTCTCCTAACTCTTACTGTCTCTCTTTCGCTCGCTCTCTTTATTTTACTTTCTCTCTCTCTCTCTCTCTCTCTCTCTCTACATTTCTCCTTTTATCCTTGAATGCTTTTGACTTTGCTTATCGCGACTGCCTGTCACTTGCGGGGGTGGCTGCCAGGCTTGCCCAGCGACAGAGGCCGTAGGTACATATATATATCCAAACTGAAATTAACCTTTGGCAAGGCAAGGCGGGGCTGGAGATGGGAGCTGGAATGGGAATGGGCCGCGTACGCTATTTGAATAAATATTTTGCTGACTATGGCAGGAGGAGGTGGTTGGGAGGGGATGGGAATTTGGCGGAGGGTGCTTTTTAGCCATGTAACTATTCTATGTGGAAATTATGCTTATGTAAATGAGCCAGTCGTCTTTGTGCTGGCTCCTTGAACCCAGAGACGGCGCATGAAAGATAAATGAAGGAGAGCAAGCTCCCCGATAAAAAAAACTGACAATGTAACCATCTTTTCAACCCCTGCCGGGATAGATGCCGATGTGGAGACAGTGAATGGGAAGATGGTAGAGGGCGCATGATGGAGGGAATATGGAAAAGGGAGAAACGAAATTGATGATTTCACTTATTTTTGCCCAAAATGAGTTCTATGACTGGGACTCGGATTAGCGTTGGGCTAGAATCTATCCCCAATTAAATTATGCCGAAAACTGTAAGGCTGTAAAAATGATTGTCCCCAAACTTGTTGGAGAATTTGCGTATGAACACAGGACTCTGATACAGAACCTGACTCTCATTCAGATTCCAATTCCGACCAGCGCAATTTTTGTGTCCTTTTGCTTCTACGAGTTCTATGACAATTAATCTGGCATAAAACTCAGCTCTGCATTCGGCTGCTCGTCTTTTATCACAGCTCCAGTGTGTGGGGATGCGAGTGTAAGCGGATGGGGATGGGGATGAGCTGAGACACAGCCATGAAATGGCCTAACGACACCATAACTCTCGTCGTGTTTGCTGGAATTTTAACTGGTGGCCAATTTAATGCCCATAAACATGGTATTAACACCTTATTGGAGTGGAGTCGAGTGAAGTAGAGTCGAGTCGAGTCGAGTGGAGTGGAGTGGGGCAGAGCAATTAACACATTGGCCCACTGGCCATAAAGCAAGTCAACAATGAGCCAGGTCGATGAGTGGCCAAGGTGCCAGTCAATGAATCAAATGAAAGCGATTGCAAATCAATTAGATCTCGTTCCATCCTCCAAAATTTAACCAGCCAGAATGCATACATATATCAGATAGAGTTTTGTGCGAATCCGAGAAGTCGAATACGATGCGAGAGAGCCCCGAAGTAGTCCTCGATTTGTATGCCAGTGGAGGGGAAAATAAATGCCATAAAAGATGCCGCTTGCAAGTTCAGGCAAACCCGCCACTTTATTTTTCTTCGGTATTGACCAAAACAGCGCTGCTCGGACAAACGGACTGAATTTGAATCGATGCGATCAAACAGCAGCGGCGACTAACTGATCTGCCTACTTTTACGACCGCCATTGTCTCTCTACCGCCACAGAGACCAGTGCCAGTCCTGGCCCAGTGCAGAAGTATAATTAAGTTTCCTATGACCCGAAGGTCGTTGGAACGATGTATGAATACAACTGCTGTTATGCAATGGAAGGTGAAAGTAATGCTTGAATTAGTGACCCAACAAGCAGCTCCTTCGCAGTCTTTATATGGGTCCATTCGCACCAGCAGACCCCAGCAACTAAAAAAGAGACTTGGCTTCCGTGGAGTTCAAAACCTCCACTCCGCCACCGCCACGCCAGACTTGCATAGCACTTCGCTCTACTGCTGCCATTCCGTTCCATTCTGCACCTCCTCATATTGCTGCCGACTCACCCCCTCCCCCCCTTTAAGTGGCCAAAAGTGTTGCTTTAATTTCAGGGTGCTTATTTTACTTTTATTACAATATATGCACATATAATGCAATCTACATACAATTTCACCACGCCATATACTCGCACAACTCACTCAAAGAGTTGTGTCTGTCCGCCCGGCAGCCCCCAGTTCGCCCTGTCTGTTTGTCGTAAAACGCTTTGCTGGCAATAAAAGGCAGTTAACTAGTTAGATTTATTGTACTAAAATATGGCTTAAGTACAACATCCAACAACAGACACGGCACTTTCTCAGGTACTTAAACTTGTATGAATGGGGGGCACTATAAGCGATGAACGATAAACGATAAACAACGGGCCACTGTATTGTACGACTTATTTGCCTTCGACTTATGTGCAATTTGCATACAAACCATCGCTCTACACCTTACTCTGCTCAAGGGAGATAGGGCTGATAGATTACCTCATTCAACTGTACTTAACCTGCTTGATGCTCGGCTGCCCACCTCGACCTTGGGCCCCTTTTAAAGGGGTCATCAAGATGATTCTTAAGAGGATTTGCCACCTTTGCTCCCAACACTGTTCTGCGGCACATGGTCAGCGAGATCAGGTTTGAGTGACTTTTTATAGTCCAGAACAATAAACCTGAAGCTGGTCTTTAAGTAATCTACAGCGTTGCATTCAATTGGGGTTGAATGGTTGAGTGTTCGGTGAGTGAAGCTTTGAGGAGTGCGACGATTCTTCACTCCATGGAAAAGCCATCCATCCCTAATTTACGGGTCATATGTATGTCGCAACTGTCTTGTTCCACAAATTTCCATTGGCAGGGAGCAGCGCCAGATGATCTATGACTGCAGAAGCAATTACAAGTCCTGCAGACAAAGGCACTGTCGTTTTGTGTATATAATTAAACAAAGCCATTTCCAATCATAATTTGTGGCACAATGGAAGCACAATGGGACGGAGGATGTTGCCAAAAATGGAAACGCAACAAACGTTGAGCAAACAGAGGGAGAAATGTCGTAAAGGGAGATGTGGAAGGAGGGACGATCACTCTTGGCGAGGGGCAATGGGCGGTGGCCATGTTGAGGCGACACGACTGTTCGTGTATCTCATGGATGGCGGTGGCAGCAGAAGGCCCTGCATCAGCATCAGCATCTGCATCTGCATCTGACATCTCTCCACAAAATGTCTCGCATGGAAGCTGTCAGCAAGATATGTATTTCATTTTCTTTGCTGCGTTGTTGCTGCTGCTACTACCCCTCCTATCCGTGCTCGTTCTTTGTTCTAAATATGGCTCGTCGAGTTTCTGTGGCTGTGTGCATCGTGTATCTTTCAGTTGGATGATTCTGGCTGCTGCTTCTGTTGCTTAATTTCGTTGCTCTTTTCGTTGGAATCCAAAAGTAAAGGCCAGGCACAGGCACAGCCACAGAACACGTTTTCATGATCTGTTGAAAACAGGAATGAGAGAACTTGTTTGCTGCCCTCCACTGGAAAACTCAGAAAACGTAGAAAGAGCAGAAAATGCAGGAAACGGTTGATCGCCCGCTCTGGTCTGGTTCCCAATCTGAGCTTAGATTTTCAGTTTCGACAGAATCGCAGCGGAGTCTCCTATCGCTGATTCGTCTTTGGTTACCTCCGCGACTGCCACTCTTTACACGGAAATCGGTCCAGACCAGTCCAGTCCAGTCCAGACCAAAGGGTTCCGAGAATGAAGAAATTCAAGGCAATTAAAGGCTCCGCGCTTTGGAGGGACGTATCATAATTAGCTGGGAGAAAGATCATTAAAGATCGCACGACGGTACGCCTTTAGGGGAGAGAGAGAGATCGAGAGAGACAGAGAGGTGCGTCAAAGAGCTTGGCTGTGTCTAATTGGATAACATGAATTTCATTTTATCTCATTTAATTCTCCGCAGCATCTGAGACCTGGGAATCCGGCAACCCGAAATTTTTGTCTGGCTGTTTGTTTGTTTCTTTTTTTTATGGGGACAGTGAAAATGTGGCAGTGACCACCGGACAGAGCCAATGAACTTCTTTCTCTCACCATATTTCTTTCTCCTCTTCAGACATATTGCATGTGAATTTGTTTGGAATGATTATATTTAGTGGTAGGTTTATTGTTGTCTGAATTTAAATTTCGGCTCTGTTCAGGCTGGCCTGGGACTGGCTGGGACTGGGACGTCTTCACATAATGAAGCCATAAGCCGCTGCCATCGCGACCATAAACCTATTTGAATATTAATTTTGTTAATTAAATTATTCAAATTTGGGAATCGTTAAAAGTGGAAGAAATTTTTTTAATGGCTCTGCTTTTTTCCTTCGGAGACAGAACAAAAAAAAAAAAGAATGAAAGACTTTGTCTTGATGACAAAAACACAAATTACTCACGATAATTGCGACACCCACCAAACTTATCTTCCCACGATGGTGTGAAGGCGCCCAAGGATTGAGCTGATCCCAGTTTTGTGGCAGGTTTATAGACGATACCAAAGCATGTCCCGAAGACTAGTCACTTGAGAAAGTTTCCACCAAATGCCCTCCCAAAAACATGTACGATTTTCAAGAATCTTTTTGGATCTCATCTCCCATTCTGCGGAACTCTGCTCCAACAGAGACACATAATAGTATTGTTGAGAAATTTTCAGTCCAATGTTTCTGTTCCGTGCGAGTCAAGATCGTCTTCGAGCGAGTGGCGATCAAAGCCAAAGCGAAACTCTTGAGCGACACATGGAGCTCTCCGAAAGGCACTCGGGCATGAAAATACAAATGGTCGGGTGTAGGAATTGACTTTGACCCTGATACCGCCTTCGGGAAATTAGTGAGAGGCAGCAGAAGCAGCAGCAGCATGTTGCACAATGCAAATGCGAAACGAGGAAACAAATTTTACGACGTGTTTGACGGCTGTCTGACGTTATTGCCTTGTCTGCTTGCCTCAACCTCAACCCCGTCCCGATCCGACCCTGCCCGGACCCGGCGCTCACTTCCGTGCTGGCACTGCGGGGAATCGCTGTAAGTGCGCGCGGCATCCCATCCTTCATCCTTCATCCGGTTCTCCGCTAACTGCACCCTGAATGGTTTTGCTACTCTACCCTGGTTGGCTGCCGAGTTTCCTTGCATCATTACCTGAGCGGTGTCAAATGCAAACAAGACGTTTGCGCCGGCCATAAAGGCAAAAGATGACGACAGCTCGAGCTGTCACTTCCTCTACATCGTCCTTTTCCTTGCAGGACAACAGCTTATGAGGAAAATGGCCGGCCATAAGGGTCGCTAGCAGACAGATTCACTCGTAGAAAAGTGCCTCGGGATGGCCTTTTGTTAATGGAGCTTTTTATTAGAGAAATCCAAAAGGGATTCACTGATGCATTCTATTAATATGAATTCCGTACCATACTTATGTAAATGAATCAATTTCATACTTTTTATATATGTATGTAGGTCTGATGATATGATATTTTGATATGGTCTGATCCCCTACATGATTCCTTATTCCCCATTTCAGTTGTTACTGTCTGCCACACTGCTGCGTGCAGAAGAGGACAAGCCACACCCACATCCAGACCCGAAGCCCAGTCTCTCCCAGCGGTGGCGTCCGGCCATAACCATCTCGTTGCGCCGACAGCGGCGAGTATCTCTCCTTCCAGCGGCAATTCCCATCCCACAGGTGAGACTCTATACTACTATCCATCCATTTCCCCATACTACATATACGTAGTAATGGAATACCCAAAGTAACCAAAAGTCAAACGTGGTCAATATACATAGTTTTTCCTTCTCTCTGTTCACATCAATACTCCACGTACAAAATCGATCGTATATGAATATTACACCCAAGAAACGATTCGAATTTTAGTTTCTTACATTTCCAATACATCCATATATCGGCTGTATATGTACATATATATGTATGTTTCACAGTCGGATAGCTGCCTTAGGAGCAAAGGATCTATGTAGACATGAAAGGCTGCCATTCGGTCCACAAACCTGGCTTTCATTTCATTTTACGGATTTAAGGATCTTTCCCTAATCCGCAGTATCCGTCCCTACGGATATGCTTTGCTTTCCACTTCGAACGCTGACGTTCACACCCAGGAGTCAAATTTTTCAATATCCGTTTTTAGTGTGCACAGACCCTTTATAGCCAGAGATTTATTGCTTTATCCGTTTGCGATGTCTAACCAAACAGATATACATACATACATGTATGCAAAGTAAATAAAAATTGTATTATATAGTCGAATTTCTCAACGCCGTTCCGCCACACGGAAAAATTCCACTTACATATGTATGTATACATAATTTTAATTGGATTTTGTACCTCAATTTAGTTCCATTTTGAAATTGTTATTCAAGCTAATGGCTTATTCTTTTTGAAAGATCTCGTCTACACTCAATCCCTTTAGTTAGGTCTCGAGTAATTGTTGCCGGTTGTTGTCGGTTCCGAGTTTAAACCGGCTCCGGGCACTTGCATCCTTTTTATGATTTGTTAACATTTCTCCGCCATTGTCCCTTCTTTTTTCCGATGGCAATGGCCATAAAATTCCCATAATTGTCCGCTGCAGCGTTAGGTTTGAACTGAATTGGGACGGAGAGCCGTAGATACAGTCGCGTCGGGGTTGCTTGCAATTGTGATCTCAATTAGGCTGCTGTCATATTTTTCCGAGTGAGCCCGCGCACGCATTTGTTTGCTTGGCTCATTATCATTAATTAGCGCGAAGGAAAACTTTCCGAACCCCCTCCATTTCCTTCTCATAAAATAGTAGTCGACCCCCTCCCAAGCACTCTTTGCTGCTGCTGCTGCTGCTGCCGTTTCTGTTCTTCGGACAGCACCATGTCGCAATCGATAAAAAAAACAACATTGCGAGCCAACAACAAATACGGTACATCTACAATGTACATATGGCCGGACCACCCTCACAAATCTGGGCCATAGATGGCGCTGTGGTTCGCGAGTGCTATATTCAAATCAGCCCCCAACTACAGACAAGGCGCAAGAGAGAACGCTCCTGAGCGTGGAGACGGAGATGGTGGAGAGCGAGGGGGAGAGAGGCAGACAGCAAAGAGCAAGTCGTGCACACGTACACTGTACGTGTGGCGTTGTGCAGTGTGCGTGCATATGTGTGCTGGCATGCGTGTGGACGCTCGGCCAGGCACCTGCTGAGCTCTTAGTAGTGGACACTGAACACTGAAACCTGAACGCTGGCCGCTGCTAGTGGACGGAGAATCTATTCGGACGTATGTACATACATAGCCGAAGCTCGTTTCTGCTGCTGGGGCCCCATATCCCATGCTCTCTTCGGAGTGCGCACCCACACAGCGGCAGGGCAACATTGGATCCACTCCACACACACACGGTGTACACACTGTACACTGTACACGGTACACTGTACGTGTGCATAATGCGCCAGAAGAGAGCGCAGAAAGAACCACCACCACCAGCGCCTGCGCCTGCGCGGACTCTCTTGCGCGGCACAGCACGGCACGGCATGGACGGCCGGCTGTGCGGAGCGCCTTTGCGTTCACGTTCACATCTTGACTTTTCTGACTCGACTCTTACGACGCGTCATCCGTCCACGAGAGAGGGAGAGAAGAGAGAGTCGAAGTGAGACAAGACGAGTCTCCACCGTTGCCGCTGCCGCGTCGCTGCTGCTGTTTCTGTTTCTGGTTCTGTAGCCGCTGTGGCCGCTGCTGCTGTCGCAGACATCGTCGCATTGTAAATTTGTGCTTCGCTGTGTACGGTTGGAAGGCGTGCGGGCGTCCAAGCAACAACAACAACTACAGCTACAGCTACAAAGAGCGACAGAAACGGAAACGAAACGGCAACAGTGACAGTGACAGCAAAGCAGCCACCGAGGACCTGGACTTTGGTGTTTCGTATTCTTATTCGTATACGTAGTCATATTCGTATTCGGTTCCTATTCAGTTCTAAGTGTTGTTGTCGCGCGGCTCCAAAATATATGTTTAGCGTTTTGGAAATCGCATATCGGAAATCGCAGATCGCAGTCACAAATGTCCAACCTGAACAACCGACATCGAAAGACAACACCACGCCAGCGTTGGGAATAAAAAATAGCAACATTTTGGTTAACTGTTTCAAGCGCTGTGTTTAATTGTTTGTTTTGATCGTAAAATCGGATTTTATGACCGGCAGGCAGCATAAAAAGTCAGGCCAGCCCAAACAACCAACCAACCCAAACAGGCAACAGCCAATAGCCAACCGTCTACAGAACGCACTGCAAATGAGTCCGCGATTTGTGCCGGCATAAAACCATTATAGCTTTTATAATTTATTAAATTGAATAGACAATAGACTATAGCCGGACGACAAGTGAAAAGTGCCCGAGAAAATTGAAAAAAGCTGAAACAGAATCAACGGAACGCTCAGCGAAACAATTTGGAAAACCCAATTTGAAAATACTACTCCACTTTTTGAGCACCGCGAACACCCTGTGCCCTTTCACATCATCTGTGTGTCTCTTTGGCTTTCGATCGAAGTAATTTCCGCCCCCTGCCCTGCCTGCCCAACAAAATACGTGACTCTGACGTCGACTCTCTTCGACCCGCTCTTTACTCAGGACGCGCGTGTGTGTTAGTGTCGAGTGCGTGCATGAGTCGCGTCTCGTCTGTGTGTGTGCTTGTTCGTGTGCGTGTGCGGTACGCTAAAACAATCGGAAAACGGTTTGATTGCAAATAAAAATCAAATCAAAGCAAAGCAAAGCAAAGCGAATCTAATTGAGAGTGTTAATAGATTGACTAAAAATATATCAAGAGTGCAACGTGGGAAAAAGAAAACGAGACACTTTGGGCCTTGGGTCGGTGGGTCGAATCGATCAGCCCCCACACCACCCACTGCAGCCCAATCCACACACGTTCCGTGTGTGTGCCGGCCGTGCTTTTCGCTGCAACCGCTTGACTGAAACGCGTTCAAGATAACCATAAATATTCCACCCCTCCCCCAGACCCCAACCATCCCGCTGGCGTGCGCTCTCTACGACCCCCACGATGTCTCGGCAGTCGGGTCGCACGCCGCTGCCGGGGCGTGGTGGGGGCATCACACACACCCTCACCCACACCCACACGCCCACCCGCATCCGCATCCGCATCCTGCCATGCAGCACCACCATCAGCAACAGCAGCAGCAGCAACAACAACAGCAGCAGCAACAGCAGCAGCAACAGCAGCAGCAGCAACAACAGCAGCACCTGCAGGAGCAGGAGCAACTGCAGCAGTCCTCGCAGCATCTGCATCAGCTGCACCACCACGCGCACCACCACCTGCCTCAGCCCCAGCCTCTCCACACCGCCAGTATCCACCAGAGCGCGCATACCCAGCTGCAACAGCACTCGGTCGTCTCCTCGGCGTCGGTTGCGTTGTCTACTCCATCCTCTGTGCTACAACAGCAACAGCAGCAGCAGCAGACTACGCCCACCACACATTCCACGCCCACGCATGCCGTCATGTACGAGGATCCCCCACCTGTGCCAATCGTCGCCGTGCAGCAGCAGACGGCTCTCCAGCATCTTCCCGCTCCTCAACAACAACAACAACACCAGCAGCAGCAGCAGCAGCAACAACAACAACAGTTGGCAACAACACCGGTGGCTGTCGCTCTCAGCCCTGCCCAGACACCCACTGGATCCTCCGCCCAACAGCACCAACAGCAACAGCAGCAGCCCCAACAGCATCTCACATCTCCCCACCACCAGCAAATGCCCCAGCAGCAGCAGCAGACACCGAACAGCGTACCTAGTGG
This sequence comes from Drosophila affinis, assembly GCA_037356375.1. Taxonomy (NCBI): domain Eukaryota; kingdom Metazoa; phylum Arthropoda; class Insecta; order Diptera; family Drosophilidae; genus Drosophila; species Drosophila affinis. Next base: position 25,597,146 of record JAZHFB010000003.1, read on the forward strand.
CGCCTCATCAGGTCTCCAACAGCAGCAGCAACAGCAGCAGCAACAAAATGCTGCGGTCACATCTGGCCAGGCCCAAATTGTGGCGCCGAGCACGGCGAGCGTTTCTCCCTCCAGTGTTAGTTCCCAGAAGGAAGGTGAGCAGAGCCAAAAACATACCTTTTGCAATTTTCGAACAGAAGTGGATCCGTCCCGAGTGGACAGCAATAAATTCCAAAGCCAAGTTGAGATACTCCATTAGAAGTTGCACCTGATCTGGGTTTTCAGAATTGTCGAGTTCTGATCAAGCCATTATATGTATGTGTCCCCGACCCATAGTTGATAAGAGGGCCACCATTGAACTTTGATACGGGCTGTCATTCAACAGACAGCGATTGAATTAAATTTTGCATGAATTTACTCGAGGTGGATGCCAAGAAAAATAGATACTGAATTCTGACATACTATTTCGACAACAATCAAGCATTCTCAAGTTCTCAATAGGAAAATCAACTTATCTTGTTGCGAAATGGAACCGATCCCAATTATTGAGCAAATCTGCCATCGAAAATGTTTTCGATGGAACTAGTTGTTGGTCTTAATTAACATTAATAAATTTCCCACTTAGTTGTTGATTTGGTTTCAAATTTGGTTGAGATGTACTATAGATCTAGTAGTCCAAGAACCATAATTTTATATATCAAATTTGTCCAACTTGTTAATATTGCAGTTTGATAAATATTAATAATATGATATGCATTTGCTATGTTTTCAGACATCAATATGTCCATCCAATTAGCGCCACTTCATATACCCGCAATCAGGCCTGGCCCCGGCTTTGAGACGGATGCCTCGGTGGCTGTTAAGCGGCACGCGGCACCCTGGCCCTACAACGACGACGGCTTCAACCAGTACCACGCCTCTGCCTCGCAATACTATATGGAACAGCGCGACCGCAAGCCCATGTTCCCCTACTACCCAGATACCCAGTTTCAGGTGAGTGCTCGAGGTCGAGCGCGACTGCCGCACTTGCAAGCTGCGACACTGCGTCAATCGTCTCTGTCTCCGTCTCGTAAACAACTCATTGCCTATTTCTTATCGTTGCTTTTCCTCCCATCCTCCTATGCCGTGCGCCCTGCAGCCGTACTGGGCCAACTACCGTGATCAGCCGACCTCCGCCGCAGCAGCGGCCTACATGAGCGCCACCGACGACCGCCATGTGACGGTGAGCGCAGCGGCAGCGGCGCGACAGTCTGTGGAGGGAACCTCGCAGTCCAGCTACGAAACGCCCACCTACTCCAGTCCAGGGGGACTGCGCGGATACCCGGGCGAGGCGTACTCGAGCACAGGTACGTACTACGCTGGCATATCCAAATGCACGTTCTCGTTCTCGTTGTCGATGTCGCTGTCGCTGTCGGAATAGCAAATTTGCAAAACTGCAAGTTTGCCGTTCAATTAGCGGACTGCAAAATACCTCATAAATTAATGCCGACTGTTTGGTCGGCGTTACGCCTCAAAGTGGGTGTGAAAGTCGCAGGAACCTAGGAGCTATGCTCGATGGCCATGCCCCAAGCATTGACCACGTGCAATACAATACAAATCTGTATAGATGTGTCTTTCGAATGATTGCTCGCCACGTAGACGATAGATAAATAGATACGAAAATATCTTCCTTTCCTTTATAGCTACAAACAAATTCAACTGGAAAACGGAATGTAATAAAAAAGTTTATTTGTTATTGTACAAATAAATTATCGTATCCTTGAAAAATTATTTTAAAAAATATTCGAGTTTTGTTCATACCATATAAAGATAAGCGTATTCCTTTCAGAGCAGATAATAATAATTCGGCTTACCGCTGTTTAAAGGATCACATTATTGATCCCCATCGAAAGTTTAAATACCTTTCAAATGAATGCTCTCCAACAGTGGCCGGCTATTTGAGCAGCATATCTGATCTGCTTCATTTGAGTACAGTACTCAATGAACAGGAACGAATGCATCATTAACCATTCGGGTGTGAATGGGCCCCTTGCCAATTCGGTTCGACGAACTCGCACCCCGTACCGCACCAATTAAGAGACCATAAACGCTGAATTGAATAATTTGGTATTACGCTAATTGCTTAACAATTTCCCTAATTGCTCTATGAACTTAACGATCTTATATGGCGCTATGGCAACAACGACAGCCGCAACTGTTGGACCACCCGCACCTAGTCAATGAGAAAAATATTGACTGAAATTTTGTCTGCTTAATCCCTAGGAGCCTCCGGAGGTGTGTCGGTGGGAGCTGTGGGTCCTTGCACGCCGACTTTGCATGAGTGGACCGGCGCGGTGTCGGTGCGGAAAAAGCGAAAGCCCTACTCCAAATTCCAGACGCTGGAGCTGGAGAAGGAGTTCCTGTTCAACGCTTACGTGTCCAAGCAAAAGCGCTGGGAGCTGGCCAGAAACTTGCAGTTGACCGAGCGTCAGGTGAGTGCCGCATGCAGGGATGGGAGAAGGTTCGAAAGCTTATTCATTGGACTCACTTGCTCTTTGTTTGCAGGTTAAGATATGGTTCCAGAATCGGCGCATGAAGAACAAGAAGAATTCGCAGCGCCAGGCTAATCAGCAGAACAACAACAACAACTCCAGCAGCAATCACAACCATTCACAGACGGCTCAGCAGCACCACAACAACCATCACCTGAACCTGGGTCTGAGCATGGGCCACCACGCCACCAAGATGCACCAGTGACCTTTGGACAACAGCAGCGCCGGCACCATGGGCTTCCCCACCTACTAGCAGTTAGCCAACCCGAATCCGAACCCTCACATGAATACCAATCCGAACCCGGCTCCCGAACCGAGCGCCCATCTAATCAAGAACGAGCTGACTTTGGACTTTCCATGTTAGCCGACTTGATAGTCTCGACCAACTCGGAGGCGATTCGGTCAAATGTACAAAACACCTGAGCTCTTTTAGCCAGGACGGCAAGGGAGGGGAAGGGACGGGAAGCGATCTGGATCTCGGTATTGGGGAGGTAGCCCTGGAATGAGCTGGCGTCGCTGTTCACCAAAGCAGAGCGGCCCAAAGGAGATGAGAAGATAATACCTTAAAAGAAAAGCATATAATTAATAAGTCAGTTCGTAGAGATCAATTAATGAGCAGACAAAACTGGCAAGAACGACACAACCATTCAGAGCAGATACCCATTTGCAGATAGACGATAACGATAGACGGCAGCTTAGTTCGTAGTTGAATATAGATATGTGCAAAGAGCAAGTAGCAAGGAGCAGCAGGGTGTATACAAAGATGGAGATGCAGAAAAAGATACACTTCAAATTTGCAGTTTGTATGGAAGTTTATATATATATATATATATATGTACGTATGTATGTATGTATGTATGTATTTCTATCAAGGCTCTCATTAACATTATCTAAGCGAGCATTATGAATTTTCAGAATTATAAATATGAATATACTTAAACATCAGTGAATATTACCCGTATAAATTATGAACAGCAATCGTTCGAGTAGTAGATTTTACCATAATTATCTTTGTAAGTGCAGCTAGATTGCAGCTAAATTAGGTTGACCACATCGTAGACCCAGAAAATGTTATTGAAACAAACAAAAATTGTTTAACAATTGTCAGCCGCCTCACCCATCACCCCATCATCCCATTGCCCCACCACACGAACACACTCAGACTTGCACTCACACTCCCACTCAAACACTTGCCCATATCCATAGATTATGGCCCCAATTTAGGATCAATTTTGTCGTGTAATGTTTGTTGTGTCGTGTCCTTTGATACCTTCTAAGTTCCTGTACATAAACTAAGACATTGAGAACTACTATATGAAAAGCATACACAAGAATATTAAATGTGTATAATGAAATTCGGATTCGATTGTAGCAAATGGTAACCTCGTAAGATTTCGATGTGTGCATGTTTACTCCATAGTTGAAGTCGCTTTCGATCTAACGTAACTTTAAAGCAAACAAAAACTACTCGTAAAGCTAAAGAAACAAAACGGAAACTTAAGAGAAATGAAGAATACATTTTACTGAAGTAAGCATGGGTGCCAGCGGTGTCCAGGAGCCACAGATTTGATATGAAGATGGAGGGGGCGCAGTTGAGGAGGAAGTAAATTAGCATACCGTAACAGCTACTTATACATATAACTAAATATAGTACTATAATACACGTACATATGCACACATATATTTTCATGTGTATCGACTCCGCTTGATCCTGATATTAAGTCTAAGTTTAGTTGTGTTGTGTAATTATCGATTTTTGTTAATGTTTTGCCCCGAGAGCATTATACTATATTATTATGCTTAAACTAAACCTATACCGATACCTATACCCCTATACCTTTACCTATTTAAGGTATGTATTTGTATATGTGTAATTATGCCTATACATACCTGATGGAGATGATTTCACACACTGCTTTATATCCATATTCTTGTATTATTATTTGAAAGCCCTCGATAAGTTGTAGTTTAAAGTCGGTTATGTTTATGATTATGTTCGATTATAATTTGTTTAGTGAATTTTAATCTAGCATTAGCAATTCTCTTTTTTAAAAAGTTAATTATTGTGAATAAAATACAACAAGTTGCAAAAGTGCAAAATATACACACAATTGAAAAGTATCTCAAAACTACCGAAATATTGTGCTTATCTACATTACCCAATTTCGTTTCCATGATTTTCCCTGATTTCTTCCTCTGCTCTCTTTTGTTCTTCCACTTGTCTCTCGGTAAGTACACAGCGGCCTCCCACCGCGGGATGTTGACGCGTCGAGAACAACCTCTCAGCATCGAATTTATTCATAGACATCATACTCTTACACGTACAGAATTTAAATCGAACTACGTACTGCACAGTAGTAGATCAAATTCAGTTCAAGTTCGGCACACCCTTAGTCAAGAACGCCACAAGAAGCTTGCTGATTCGGCGACCCACCTTAGATTGTTTTGTTTCCTTTCCTTTACTTCTATTTCTTCCTTTTTCTTAATTGTCCTTGCTTTCACTGAGTTTTCCTTACTGTCTCGTTTCTGTTTTCGCTATTGGTAACCTAATAAATACAGTGCTTAAATAAAATACAACTAGAATTAATAGTCTTGTTTTCGAATATGTCATAAGATTAAATAAATTATTATGTAACTGTGTTTCCTGAACTCTTATCTTGCGGATGAACACGATTCACACAAATCACAGGAATATTAACATTGCGCCAACATTGCCAATTTAAGATTACATACAGGATTATCAAACAGCGACTTACACAGCTATACCCTAAAAATTAATACGTTTCCTTGCTATACCTCTGATAACTAAAATACATGCATGTAAACACTTTTGGATTTTAAGATATTTCATATATATGTATGTATGTATGTATATCTACACAAGTCGAGCAATGACTTGTTCTCTCACCGAGCGTTCTTGTGGCAGCTACATACATACATAAATTGGTGAGATGATTTTGCAGATAAAATCATATTGAGTTACGCCAAAGCCCTCCAAATGAAAACGAGCGGAAATGTAGAGCCGCGGCACTTGCCGCGGCATACTACGACCGATCCGATACTCAGTCAGTATGTGTGATGACACGTATCGCATGTTGCTACGTATGTGTATCGTGGTGTGTTGCTATCTCGCAATCCTCCGCCAGATGTTGCCCACTGCACGAGGAAGAGTGTGTGCAAGAGAGATAAAGAATGGGTAAGTGCGTTGGTGGGGTTGCATAGCCCCTGTAATTTCTTACTTGTGGCTATAATAATGATCCGATCTAAGTTAGATTCGGCTGTCTAATAAATATTGCTATTTTCTATGATTCTGGAGCTGCGGTTCTCTTGTATCTTTAAAATTGTGGATGCCAGAGGTATTTTACCTTACTGGGGTGGGAAGATTTTTTTTTAAATACATTTATAATAGTTTGATATCACGGAATTCTGGATCAAAAAATGTGGTTGCTCTAGCTCAAAATATAGGCGATTATGTATATTATGACGAACAGATATGACTATATGGAATCGGCTAGTATTGCTGATCAAGAATATATATGCTTTAGGACTCCGGACACGTTTCCTTCTGGGTGTTACAAAAACCACTTCTACCAGAAAGACCCCCTAATATACCCCTATACTCTTTTAGTATCTGGTATAACAAGTGTGGACAATAGATTGCACAAGTTGCTTATAGAAAACTAGTCGGTACGTTTTTATCGATACACGCTACATAATTATAGCTATTTTATTACGAGTACGACTCTTAGTGGAGAGGAGCGAGATTTATTTTCTTGAAGTTGGCAATAATGATTGTCCCTTTGTTACAACATGCCTACCGAAAAGGAAAATCAACGGAAACGGCACTCCATGATGTAATCTCAGTGATAGAGAAATCCCTACACCTCAAGGAATACTCTCTAATAGCCTTCCTCGATATCGAGGGAGCTTTTAACAACGTCGTGCCAGGTGCCATTACGGAAGCACTGACTGACCTGGTAGTGGACGGTCACTTGGTGATGCTTATCGATGAATTGTAACGTAGTGGCATCCGCGGATGACGTGGCAATTATTTTCTCGGGGAAATACCCTCAAACACTCTGTGACCTTATGAGTACAAAGCTCGCGAGACTGTCAGAATGGTCAAAATCGTGCGGATTGGGAGTAAATTCCTAAAAAACGGAACTCGTGTTATTCACAAACAAATACAAGGTTCCACCCCTCAACCCTTCAATACTATATGGATGCAGGCTCTCCTTCAGCGACAGTACGAGTTACCTAGGGTTGGTAATTGACAAGAAGCTTAACTGGAACCTGAACATAAAAGATAGAGTGAAGAAGGCTATGATAACCCTATACTCTTGCAAAAAAGCTATTGGCTTGAAGTGGGACATGAACCCAAGCGTAGTCCAATGGATATATCAAGCAATAGTAAGATCAATTTGACTCTACGGAGTTACAGTATGGTGGCCGGCCCTATCGAAAGGATTGATAACCAAACAACTGGGCAAGGTTCAGCGAACCGCAGCATTTTGCATTAGTGGAGCACTACGCACCACTCCAAACGATGCACTAAACGCTATCCTAGGTCTCCAGAGCCTCGAGCTTGCGGGAAAACAGAAGGCAGAAATTGCAGCGATACCTCTGAGAGACTCCGGACAATGGACATCACATCTCACGGGTCACTCATCGATACTTACCAGCATTACCGTCACTACGAAGACGGACTACTGCGTCGCAAGGGACACCCCCTTCAATATAATCATCCCTGGCAGAGACGAGTGGCTTGAGGGACCACCAGGCCAAGACAGGGCTATAAGCATCTTCACAAACGGTTCAAAGCTGGCACAATTAGGCACTCGTTCCGGCTCCCAGATTATTGCAGTGTATTCCAAACGGAAGTCATTGCGATCACGGAAGCACTGAAGCACCTTCAAACAGCCAAAAAGGCTTCACTGGCAACAAAAACTGGTAACATTTACAGTGACAGCCAAGCTGCAATCAAATCACTTCACGCGATTTCTTCGAACTCGGCCACAGTGGCAAATTGCCGCAAATCTCTTCACGAGATGACTCAACAATTTGCTATCAGCCTTATTTGGGTCCCGGGTCACCGGGACATTGAAGGCAACTGCAGGGAAGACGAGCTGGCCAGATCTGGCACCACAGTACCTCTTCTCCAAGACAAGGAGGATAGTTGTATGCCAATGGCCGCCTGTAGGCTTACCATAAAAGAGCTATATAAGCGACGAGCAGACAATGCGTGGCAGTCAGGACCACTATGTCGCATAACTCGGCAAACATGGCCGACCATTGACAGAAAACGCACATTAGAGCTATGTAAGCTCTGCAGAAAAAGGTGCAGCCTACTCAGTCCTTCCCTCACGGGGCACTGGCTAATAGGCTCCCACGCTAACGGGCTGGGAGCTCCATACAACGATTTTTGCCGAAACTGTAGAAATGATGAGGAGGAGGAAACACTTGTTCTGCTCCTGTCCAGCTCTTAGCAGAAGGAGGCTACAACACCTGGGCTTACCCTATGTCTCAGACATTTCAGAAATGTCCAAAATGTGTCCTAGAAAGATCGCAAACTTCATAAGAGCATCAGGATAGGATAACTGCTGATATGTTCGGGTCTCATGAGATGGAAAAGGGGAACACCTCCGAAACCGGCCCAAGTGTGACGGGCTCTTGTGGAGCTTGGCAGCCGCCTTCACTTCACCTAACCTACAAATTTATTTAGTAGATAAAATCATTATCACAGGAGTATTCACTTAAGAACCAACTATAGCAATAATTTCTAAAATCTAGGCGGCAATACAGACGCACAGATTGAATCTGGATGTCACCTCGTATATATACATATATCTCAGTGGAAGCTACAATATATATACATATACAAGTATATTGGTCAGCCATCCCGACATGCCTAGTAGTTGTCCTAATAAAGAATATACATATGTATAAACTATATAGGAGAAATCCTTTCCTATCATCATTATGAAATATGCAATTAATTGGTTTTTGTTTACTTAGCTGCTCCAACAGATCGCCCTGTCACTGCGCTTAGCAGTTAAGTTGTCCTTTTAGTCCCTCACTGGAGAGTTAGAGTCATGAGAACTAGCTTCTGCATGATGCATGACGAATGACGCACGACGCGTGTGGGCGGATACAAAAGTGAATAAATAAATAGATATTGGTTACCAGTTAAGAATACCGACTAAAGTTTATGGTATCACTCGCACGATTTACATATATAAAAAAAAAATGTCTGTATAAGGGACGAATTGATTTGGTGAGTGATGGTGATCTATCCGCGAATTTTTCCAGCAGTTTTCATGAGAGATGAGAAAAACTACGAACTCTTTACTAATTCACTCACATGTCATTAAGGTGCTCTGTAAAACCATTCTATCCTAGCACTAAAACTTGACCTTCCAGGGTTCCCGTCCAATCTTTTGAGATGGATCTCGAGTTACCTTTGTCTTAGGTCTCAAAGAGTCCTTTTCATAAACTCCCTGTCCACAGTGCAGCCATCTAGGCCCCTTACTCTTAACACTCTTCATAAATGACATACCTTCTGTATTAACATACTCTCGAGTACTTCTGTATGCGGATGATGTTAAGCTCTGTGTCCATTATAAGGACATTACTTTTCAATCCAGGTTGCAATCCGATCTCGATAGATTTCAGTCATGGTGTTGTGCAAATTTATTAAACCTTAATGCTTCAAAATGTAAAGTAATGACTCTTCATCGCTCCAGCGCCTTTCTGGTTCCTTACACCCTTTGTGGTGGTTCTATTGAGTGAATTACCCGGGATCTTGGTGTTCTATTAGATCCCAATTTAATGTTTTCAGAACTCATTTCTACCATGGTAAATAAGGCCAAGGGCATGCTTGAGTTTCTAAAGAGGTGGTCAAAGGAATTTGACGACCCCTATATAACACGTCTCTAGTTCGTCCGATTTTAGAATACGGCTCTCGGGTATGGTGCCCTCAGTACAACGTACACCAGAAGCGTATAGAATCAGTTCAGAAAATCTTTTCACTTTTTGCTCCGCGTGGCCTCAACTGGGATGCAGATGTGAGATTGCCGTCTTACCCTTACCGCGCTATGCGCCAGCGCCCCTTGGTCGGTTGTGCGTGATGATGGTGCAGTCATTGCACATCAATGCCTAAAGTGAACGAGAAATAGGCAAGCCACATTCTCAACTAAACCGTGTTACGTGTTAAAGGGTTCCGAGCCTTTTCCCGTGCATAGTTTCGATAGATATAATGAAGATAAGCTGAGAAAACCACAACAGAGAGTACAACCAGCTTTATATACTTTGGCCTCTTTTTGTAGGTCGGGAATTCTTTTAATTTAGAGAATATTCGTATTCGCATTACACTGTGGTGTAACACCTAAGCATTACCATTAAGATACCATTACCTCTCAAAACCATTTCGTTAAGGGATGCGAAATGACCTGAGGAGAAGCATCCAAGTCCATTAGGGCTACCAAAAGTTCACGTAAATAAAAGTCCTAGATCAAATTTTAGCTAGAAGACTTCTATTTCAATCAGAAGTCAATCAATAAATTATTTATATTCTTGTTGCTTACTGTGTGGCTTACAATTATTATTAATTAATTAGGGGGTTAAATTTGAAGATGTCCTGCAGAATATTCTAGTAGCATATATTATATATTTTAGCTACTAGTTTTATATTTGAAGATGTCCAGCAGAATATTCTAGTAGCATATATTTTATATTTTATAATTTTAGCTACTAGTTTTATATTTCAATCAAAAGTCAATCCATCAATTATTTATATTCTTGGGGCTTACCGTGTGGCTTACAATTCTGCCCTGTATACATGGAGTACAGGCGTATAAAGAACTCTTGTAGATGGTTGTAAAGTCGGAAATCGATGTAACTATCGGGTTTGGCATTCGGTTCTAGAATTTATATACTTTACGAGGTCGGAGATGGTTCCTTCTCTGCATTACAAAAATGCATTTAAATTAGGGATAGTCATAATCAATCATATTGTAAGGATAACATCTTGAAATGAGAAAATTTAATGAGTGGCTCAAGATGTTTTTAAATATTCTCAGAATACAAGAAGGTTTTTTTAGCAAGAAATCGGCTAAGCTTTAGTCCTTCCGTTTCCTGCTTGAAATGTTGTTGAAAGAAGCCACAAAGCTAAAATAGGTGTATATGTGTATCCAAGGTGTATCTATTTCGCAATTACTTATCTACAAGAATTGTGTATTTTCACAAAATCTAAGCTTTTCCGCCATTTTGATAGAAGGGACCATTAGGAGTTCAGTTCAATTTTACAATATAATGTTTGCATTTGTAATTGCCTTTCCATTCCATCGTAAAAGTAAGCCCCACACTCTCGTGTTTGTTTAAATTTTATTCAACCCCTAAAAGAGGGTTGGAAACAGTTTTTAACCCGCGTTGTAAATGTACCCACGAGATACATAGAATGGTTTGTACATATGTATGTATCTCAGTGTGTACTCGCATAGGATTGATCACAAACATTCTTGCAAATGTCTATCCACATGAATTTGAATAAGCTTTCATCGATGCCAAGGGAAGTATACAACACCAGAGAAGGGTGTATTCTATATATGTATAAACATAGGCAATTCCGAAAGTTTACAGATTGGGAGAGTGCTTCGAGTCTGTGTGGCTGTGGGTTCGCCTCAGTCCGGTTCAGGCGTTTTTACTTTATGTACACGCAGATGCTTTCACCCAGCAAACTGGAGTGGGTTTCTTGTGTCTCGATTGCATTAGGGATGGACTGAGTGGGTGGTAGCGCTTGCGTCTGACGCAACGAAATGAAAGGAACAACCACCGAACCTGAAATTGTAGTTCTCAACTATTTTCAGTGATGCGCACTTAAAAATTTGCTAAAGCTAGAAGGTAATTTTTGTCATGGCGGCTAACTGAAAAAATTCTTTAATCGATGTCTGCTTTCTTACACAATTACTTCGTACCTTTTGGGCATTTCTGTCCTCTGGTGGAGCATTCTAGCACTGGGCTAAGATTGTTGCTACCAATTGACTCATTTTATGTATTATATCTCTGGAAAATAAAGTAGAACGATTGATTCACCAAAATGTTTTACTAAATACGTGTAGGTACATATTTTTGAAAACTAATATTTAATATATTTAAATAGGGACGCACATATGAGAATCAAAGAGTGGAGATCATTGAACAAATGCTTACAATAAGGTTATATATTTGTGCATATATAACCCTATAGTTCCGTGTATTTATATATCAGATGATATATCAGATATTTTCTGCAAAGAATACGAGCCTTTACTTGTCCAGAACGTCGCGTCTTTTAGTAAGGTATCCACATAGGGGGTTTCCACCTGTCCATTCCTAAGAAATGTAATGTCTTAGGCTTATGGAATTAAATATAAAAAATATCTACATATGTATACACTTTCTATTGCTAACATTCGTTACAGGAGGATGTCCAAGCAAGCGGATATTTTAATTGAATAAAATTATTATGATGCCGTAATATCAACCAAGCTCAAACGGACTGTGATTTACTTCTTCGAAACTACATATCTTGGAGTTTCTCGAATCGATGAGTATCTTTTACCATTCTCCTGAATTGAAGATGGTTTTGACAATATCCTTAGCTGGAATATTCTCATAGTGACTGAAACGCTTCCGAGGGATCGGATCCAAATCTAATTCGCGGCATATGCGGGGTAATGATTAAAAGTTGTCGCAGCACTGGATGGGAAAGAATATGTACCTAATTCAACACAATTCGATCTGGTAATCAAAAGATAAGCGTGCGAGAGATGCCTGGCATCTGAACCCCAGCGCACGGTTGAACATAAATACATATGTACATTCATACATATGTGTGTATGTACATATGTATATAGAAGTGCTGATGCCGCTGGTGATGGTGGTGCTTAGACAGGGGTAGAAGTTAATGGGGAACGGGGAATCAGGGATGAGAAAAATGTAGAAAGAATAACAATCAAATGATTACAGCAACAACCACCGCGATGGGAAACTGGAATCCAAAATTGACTCGTCGCCAGCATCAGGTTCAGTCTTAGCCTCAGCTTCAGCCTTAGCCCCGGCCTCTGCCCGGTCCCCTGCACCGGCCACAGCGTCAACGGCAACGGCAGAGAGAGAGAGAGAGATGACGGCGTCGTCGGAGCGGCAGGGACTTGTTTGGCACATAAAGATACAAATGAAATGTATCTGCGGCAGACAGCAAATGGCGTATATAAAATGATTGGACATTTGTCAGTGTGTGTGCGCTCGCACATGTCCATGGGATTTATTTGGTGGTGTGTGTATGTGTGTGTGTGTGAGCCACAGCTCGGGTGGTTGTTTTGCCGCCGATGGCCAGCGAGAGCAAGAGAGAGGGCTGCATGTGCGAGGGAGAGGCCAGATACACGCGCGTTTTATTGCCGCTGCTCCTCTTGCTTGGCTTTTCATCTTTTGGCATTGGGTCGTGGCTGGTGCTGCCTCTCTGCTCAGTGCTCACCGTTCGTTGCCTCGCCCGCTCCCATTCCCGTTCCCGTGGCGTTGCGTTGCGTTCTCGAAAGTGTTGCCATCGGCGCTGCTTCTGCCGCAGCCCAGTCTCTGCTGCTGCGGGTTTACGACCTTCTTGTTGGTGTGGTGTGCCATGTCCGCCTCGCATCCTCGTCCTCGAGCACATCTCAGAGAAGCACGCAAACGAACTGGAGGCGACGACGACACAACCACCGCCGACGACACCTTTACCCTGGCCCTTCCCCTTCCCCTGCCCCTTCCCCTGCCTCTGCCCCTGCCACTGCACAGGCCACGGCCACAGCCAGCCCGGGTACGCGACTCGGCCTGTATCTATACTCGTATCTGTATCTGTAGCTGGCTCCGGCCGACGATGTTGACTTCTCCATATTCCCATTCTCATTCCCATATTCTCATTCCCGTTCGCGTTCTCGTTCGCCGTTTCTGTTGCTCTGTGGTTCACGTCGTTCACGTCTCGTCTGGTCTCGCCTCGCCTCGCGTCGTCCGACGCCGGCGCGCTGCCGCTGCCTCAGTCTCTGCTGCGTCGAGTACCACTGCAACTGAACCGCCGCCTTGTGTCAAAGTGAACAGCAAATATTATTTTTTGGACACTTTGCTATCAGGTCGACGCCGCGTCGCCCAGAGCCAGGAGGCATCCTGCTCCTCGATTGCTATCAGACCAAGCCGAGTCAGCCCAGTGTCGATGTAGAGTGGCTGCTCCTGCTGCAGCACAACACAACGCAAGCTCCAGCTCCATCGCCATCGCCATCTCCAGGTGCCGGACCCGGACCCATTGTCCGCAGTGACAGCTCAGTCTTTTGTGCCAGTTGTCGCATTCGGGGCTTGGACACGCCATGGCAGCCATCGGGCCATTGTCCGCGGCGACCATTCAAACGGAGAGTGGTTCCAATTGTGTATAATTGAAGTTGGGAAAGAACTCGACACAAAACAAAATGAGAGAAATAAAAGAGGAAAAGGAAAAAACTGGTTGTAAATCAACTCAAGCCGGTTCGGGGTCGTTTGTTGCCAAAAATACAAGAATTAATTATAATAATGACAAAGAACAAGCGCTTCGACCTCGCCCCGAATTCGATTTCGACTCCAACTCCGTCTCCACCGTCGTCTCCACCGCCATCTTCACCTCCATCCTCGCGTCCGTATCCGTGACTTTAGTTGGCCCCCGCCGAGCGCGTTCGGGGGCTAATTGTGAATGTGTATTACAATTTCGCGTGTGCGTACCCAGGCCTCAGTCCCCAGGTCGAGGCCGAGGCCAAGAAAGAAATGCCAGAAAAATGAATTTAACAATATTTCCTCTTCGGAGAGTTCTTACTGTGCGGTATGTGGTCGGCCGTCCCCGTTCTGCAGTGGAAGCCGCAGTGGAAGTGGAATCGGAGACGTAGACGGAGACTTGCTCCAGGCCCCTTCCTGGACGAGCATCTCCCGCTTGGCCGGCCTCTCGTGTGCGTTGGGCGTGACTTCAATTAAAGTGATTTGTGGCCTCCGTTTTTGACATTCCAGACATAAATAGCAAGCCTGATTCATGGGTCAGCTAAATTATTTTCGTACACGGTCCTCGATCCAACAAAGTTTCCAAGTCCCGCCCTGGCCCACGAAATCACATTTAAGGGGGCTGATTGAATTGGGGACGTGATCCCTACTGGTGAGTACATCTGAAACAATTTTCCATAATCCAATTGGCAGCGTTATAGTTTTTAAAATTGTAAATTATCGAAATCGCACAAAACTTCATTGCATACGACATTCATTTGTATGAAAGACTAGGGGAGAAGCCTCCTAAGCCAACCGCCGTCTCATTACCTGAAGTAACTAAAAGAATTTCCCTTGATGGACCGCCAATTTTCAAGATTTAGCCTGTCCGCTTGTATCTGAAGTATACTTTTGTATCTGTGAGATACATTTGTATCGACGATGTAGATTGATCGGATTTAAACAAGTGTGAAGACACTGTCACATAGACAGAAGGTTGTACCTTACCCCTACCCACCATTTTAAAATCGGAATTTTGGTATTATGTATGAATAATATTCAAATATTCCATTCTAAATTTAAGCAAAAACATACTTGATTTGTCATGACCATTTGTGTCTGAGTGTTACATGTTTTGTGACTATAGAATAGCAATTTTATCAATTTGCAATGGGATGTCGAACGAATAAAGCGATAAACATGCAAAATACTATATCTATAGTAGAGCAGAAAGAACAGACGAACGAATCCAACAAGATAAGGGAAATATGCGTGTGAGCCTGTCGCAATAGCATGAATTGAACAAAAGAGCGACAATTGGAACGGAGAAAAGCGCTCCAGAAAACGCCAAGAAGTGCATCGAGCATATACAACATATCCGATTCGTTTTTTTGTTTGGCGAGTCAGCTAATATGGACATTTTCACAGTAGTGTAGTGTTCACTCAAGTAAGCTAAAATATGCGATTATGAATTGGTCGTTTCAAAAGCATACATTCTTGTTTTGAAGACCTCGCCAAAGTCGAATATATTGTCAATGAAATAGTGCGAAATAAATGATATTCTGAAAGTGCGAGGTCGGGGCACACTCTGAACGTCCTATAAATCTTGACTACGGATGAATATGCCCAATAAACGAGCTACGAAATAAAAGATAATAGATCGACTTGTCTTGTCCCACATGAATGTTTGGGTCTTCATTTGGCTTTCGCCGTCTCGAAAATCTGTTTTACGCACGAATTCCGGACGAATTCTATTTGAATATTGCGCAGGTAGAAACCGTTACAAAGGGTTATACTCGCACGGATCCTCAAAATGATTTATGAGAGTGCCAGCTGAGGCTTCGCTTCCATGAAGTGCAAAGCGCAGGCGCAGGCAACGACGTGACGCAAATTGCGACCAAAATCCGGACACAACACAAGACGCTGGTGGACTATGCTGATGACGATCCGGGTCGGGTCAATTCAGTTCAGCCCAGCGACCGGCGAAAGCGTGACGGCGGGTCCTTTATGGCCATCATAAAGTGTGTACAGCAGCTCGGACTTCCAAATATTTTGCCTGGAACAAAGGACAGTCCGGGACCGTGGAGAATGCGCAGCAAGAGATCAGAAGATCGGGTTGTACGTCCCCCTAAGAGAAACTAGATCACTGTGCAATGATGTAACTGTAACATATGGCACTTCCTGTCGTCTCCCCTGCGTGGGTCTTTGGGCCAATTGAAGAACCAATGAATACATAAAAGGCATAATTGATGACCTGTAGAATGGTGTTCTGTCACAATTTAATTGCCTCTTTTCGAAAGGCAGAAAGTCGTCCACCCACGAGTTGGGCAAATAGAGCGTGCTGAGACCATTCCCGAACCCTCCCCAAATGGCGACAGAAATTAATGGGAATATGTTTCAGAAGAACATAAATACGATAATGTACATATCCGTGTACCTACACACATGCTGACACGCAGACACCCAGCCACGCAGCCATGGAGGCAATCGTGTCCCCGCCGCCTATTCTCATTTATATTCAGAGCCAGAGCATCGTATCCATGGACAGCCGCGCGATATGGCTATGGCGGCATATGAGTTCTGTTCCCAAATGCCGTCTTATCAGTTCCATGGAACGGGCGCGGGTGAGCTTAGCTTAAAATAATGTAATTTATTCCGTCACTTTCATAAAAAGAAACCGAACTCTCAGCAACAAAGCAAGACATTATCGCCGCATAATTAATGCCACATGTTGCAGTGCAACAGCAGATGGGGGCCGTTGTAGCGAGACAATAAAATGGCGGGCCCGCTCTCGTCTTGGATGTAGAATGTCGCCGTTGACGCCTAGTCCTCGGCACCGAGAAAATATCATAAAGCCATTCAAATTTTAATTGCTCGACTAGAACGCCGCGTCGAACGGCCCAGGGCCTTTTCACATTGAGCGCTCGTCATTTGCATAAAATTATCCAAATGGAAATCAGCGACGGAAAAGCCTCCGCTCTGCCCACTCCGCATTCCCCATTCCATATTCCCCACTCCCCAATTCCCAATCCAATTCCAGGTCCCAAAACGCCGACCGTCTCACTCCGCCGCTCCAACGAACCCACGGCCCAGCCTTGCCTTTTCGCTACCCCGCTATGTCTTCTACTTTCGGCAGCCATGCGCATGCGCATGCGCCGCTTTGCCAACAGGGGCCATTATGAAATGGGCGGAGCTACACTCGTTGTCTCCGGCTCCGTGGCCATGGCTGTGGCTGTGGATATGGCTGTGGCTGTGGTGAGTTTCAGCCACTGCAGTGACGTTGCCTGCTGCGACGGTAGAATGTTGTGGAAAGGAGGCAGAGCCGTCAAACAGGAGGCGAGTGGAAAAGGGACACAAGCGAGGAATGAGCGCTAGGTATGGAATATCCACAACAGTTTTTTATGTGTCAAGTGAAAAGCATTTCAATTCGTCTCCTCATTGCTGTATGAAACATTGAATGTTTCTATTCTCTCCTGAAGAGGCGCTTTACACTTAAAGATAGAACTGATACCTGCGAATATCATTGAAATAATTAAGAATTGAACTTGTACCCCCATCTTAATTTTATAAATGGGCGATGTCAGAAATGGAATGTATTATAGTAAACACCATTGACACTTATTTATTTATTTTGACAACAATTTCGTTTATATTGGAAAACAAAAATTGAGCGTTGGCAAGCAAATTGCAACGCAATTGCCATTTAATATAGCTATACGAGATATTCGAATCAAGTAAAATAGATTTTAAGATCACTATAGTCTTGTGTTTTTGTAGAGTAGATAGTGTTTTCATAGATTTTAAATTAAATTAATAGATGCATTGAAACATTCCAAGGCCGGAATGCTCTTACGATGGTTAACATTTGTGTATTTCCGTTCAGAAAACGATTAACTTCTGAACTTTTGTAAAATACTTATGGTATAAACTGAACTAAGACTAACTTATGTTTTTTCAATGGTAACAGGAAAAATGAATAAATTCCTCAAGTATTCTCACGTTTATAAAGTATAAAGTATTTTATTTCTGAACAAGTTTTAGATATGTATATAGTGTGTCAGCACAGTCGGTATTTCTACTAAGATCACGAGCAGCTAAAATCTATTCTATTTTTTTATGTCGGTATGCAAACATTGAATAACTTTGACATTTGTGCAAACCTCATACCATTGACGAGCTCTAGGCAAATATTCGTGGCGAAATCATGGCTAAACTTCCCGGGATGCGATGCCCAGAACTTGGTTAAAGCTTTTTTCAAAAATTAGTTTCAATTAATTGAAAAAGGCACAGCTTAATAAAAGTACCTTATATTTGGAAATCGGTTTTTTTTTGCGCAATGTTATTCAATGTTTTTAAAGATGGCCATTGGTATTATTGCAATGCATTGATGCAACTACAGCCGATTTCCGGATAGTCGAACAAATATCAAGTAATCTGTATACGGCAACTTATCCGGTTTTAGACTTGTTACTGTGTCGCTGCAGGATGAAGAAAGAAGAAGGCAGAGAGCTCCACCAATATTGGATCATATTAAATTCAGCAGCCACAGATTATTAAATTATATTTATTAATGTGCTGCTCGCGAGCGAAAGAGAGAACATTTCTATATTCTTTTCTGCCCAGCTAAAAAGCATTAGTTGATTTTGTGATATCTGGCGTTTTTCTTTATTTATATTTTCTGATTACTAAGTAAGAACCATGTTAGTACATAAAAATATTATAAGGTCTGAGCGTTTTAGAATTAGTAACATTTGCCCCAACCTTGCAGGCATTGCCATGGTCGAATGCCAAAGCCAAGACAGTACCGATTACGTCGCTACGGTGCATGCTGCCAAACTTATATACATACATACATAGGTAGAATACAAGATAAATACTTTAAAATGATAAACACAACCGCGTCATGTGGGAAGGAGGACGATACTAAATAATTGACAATGCAATATATGCATTAGCTGAATCCTTTTTTATTTTATCATCCCTATTCCATTTTTTTTTAGGTGAAAATAAGACTTTAATCCCATTGTGCGTCGTCTCTACACGTATGTATTTTACACCCCCGCTTAGCGACCTCTGGCGATGCTGTTTGTTTTTTTTCAGAGCCAGGTGGCGCTAACGAATGGTTTCTCTTCTCTCTCTCGTTCTCTTTTGCTACTTTTCGACAGAGAAACTCAGTGCTCACTAACACACCCGCAAACTCCAGTTGGCCGCAGTATGAGTGAGAAAAATTTCAATGTGTTTGTGCTGGTTGGCGCTGGCAGAAATTCTGACGTTGGTAGTTGGCTTTCCGAGCAGAATTTTTGTCGAAACGCAATCCAACCATTTTTTCAGAAATTGTGGGAAAAACACAAATTCCCTAGGAGTGGATTATAGATACTCCTTCATATATCCAACCACTTCCGATCCCATATCCTTTAAGGAAAGAAATTCCCGAATATTTTTCGAAAACTGTGCAGGTCCGCCCGTGGATGAGTCCCGGCTAAAGATGAAATTAGGAGCGGATTAGCCATTCATTCCGAAGCATATTATTATTCGAATAGACGTACATTTCTAAATTGAAATTGGCCGCTTCTGCTTGTTTTTCCAATTGATTTATGGCGTACATAAAATAATAAAAAGTAGCATGGGGAAACGGATCGAAGGAAACCCAAACACGTGTGCCGTGCCGGTCGAACTATCAAACAAGCAGAATGAAATATCGTATTATGGAATAATTAAACAAATTGTCAAGCGTCAGAAACATGCGGGAAAACTATAAGTTATGAGCCGGAGACAGCCTGCCACAGAGACCCTACGCAGAGCAGGAATGGCAGGAGCCTAGCTACTCGTAAGTGAGACGTCAGGCCTGGTCACAGGGGGAAATTCAAGTAGCCAATAAATTTGAACGGCAACGGGTCTGGAATCTCAAAAGCAATCAAACGGGAAAGCCTCGTCTGATTACAAATCAAATCGTTCGATGTAGCTGGGCCGCCTCAAGTGCAGCAATTGTCTACGCAGATGGATGTGGCTGTGGATGGGATCTTTATGGATCCGTTGGTGGAATGTAAAATCGAAAATGGAAACCCAGTGCGCCATGTTGATATCAGAACTTGTTTGGCAAATGGCTGCATTCGACTGCCGCTCACTCAAGTGCACTCACTCTTGAAAGGACCCTCGTCATAGGGAATAATTCGCTTGTCAAAATAATCAAGAGGAAGTCGTAAATTCT
Organism: Drosophila affinis; assembly: GCA_037356375.1. Lineage (NCBI taxonomy): Eukaryota > Metazoa > Arthropoda > Insecta > Diptera > Drosophilidae > Drosophila > Drosophila affinis. The sequence goes on from JAZHFB010000003.1 coordinate 25,617,366, forward strand.
ACGCTAACTATAATGGGAAATACAATGATTACATGCATCCATAATGCACTTACAAGTAATATTAAAACACCCACTCCCGACGATGATTTAGAAGCCTGTTTTGCCAGCAGCTCGTCATTTTCTATGGCACCGTTTTACGAAGTGCCAAATCTTGCTTTATAGCTTACGCCTCTTCCAGATCTTTGGACAAAGGTTTTATTAATAAAGACACTTCGGTATCTACATATATAATTACGAATTCATTAGCGCCGAAAAAACGACAACATTAGCCGTACAGTGGAATAAATGGCTTAATTAAAGATGAACATTAGGATAAATAACCTAAAGAATCGAAATATACCTACATGCATACATATATGTATGCTCGTGCTTTAATTTTAGATCTTCGAATATATTTGTTGGGACCAATATTAGGTCAACAGCAACAGGATATTGTTGCTTCAAGCCAATGGATCAGAATATAGTTTTATATTCATTATTAAAACCAGAAGTACATACATATTACCCCTCGCTGGACACCTTTTTTCGTAGTCTTCGTCATCCAGGTTGTGCTAAATAAACCAATGATACCTATAGAATATATTTATTGCATATTAAATATATCTACATTCGCGTATGTATTTACAATAGTATAAATAGGACAAATGCAAGTGCCCAATAGTTTTCAATAGTTGTTTCCGATATAAGAGATATGGCTATTTGTATTTGCTACAGTCAGATTCAGATATTTTCAAATATTTTAAAGTATCTCAATGAATACGCTTTAAGTAAATTTGTTTGTGGGAAGAACGTCCATGAAATTTATCGTAAAAGAGAATTTATCTAAAATTTTCCAGTAAAAAGCTCCAGGCTGACAAATGTGGTTGTTGGACCACCCATGGGGAAATTTGCTTCGACTAATTTCAGGTCTCTTCCACTGTGCGGAGCCCCATTTCTCGTCCAGTGCCAACGCAAACTTGTTTGAGCCATAAATTTGCGTTGATTTACGAATTTTATCTTCGTGAGTTGAATGGCAGCAAAATGGTATTTTTTATACAAATTATTGGAATCATCCAATGCGGAGTGTGCTGGGAGCTGGATTGCTCCTTTTGCAATCCGATCCGCTCGCTCTGGTTCTGGTCTGGATCCACAAACCCCCTCTCCTCATGTCACTGTCTTGCAGTTTGGTAATCAAGTTTTATCGGCTGCTCCTGATGATGCTTTGGCTGTGGCGGTGGCACAGCTCCGGCTGCGACTCTTCCTCCGCTGCGGATCTGTGATTCGCATTATGCGACTGCTGACCTGAAACCCATTAAGTGCCCCACATCTGACGGCATCGGAGCAGCAGAGGCGACCATTATTAGAGTGCTTTCAACCTAATAACACCAATAAAAGCAGTGCCAAACAACAAGAGCGACCCGCTCCCTGGATCTCTACTTCTTCTACCCCCCTCCTCATCCCCGTTCTCATCCTCCCACTGGGGCGCTGCTCGGAGCAGCAAGTGGAGCGCATGAGACACTGTAAACGACTTTCTGTGCAAAACTGTGCGCGAGAGATGGCTGGCCTGGCGCCCGTCGAATATGATTTTATTGTTGGCGTACCCGCTCGACAGGCTGGCGGGCGGTCGGGCGGCCATTGCTATGGAGGGGGGGGGCGCGGGCAGCTTCAGAGGCGTGGCATGAGACACGCCCCATTCCACTTCATTACAATTCATTTTGCAAATGTAAAAACGAGACAAAAAAACACAAAACAACACAGAAACGAAGGAAGCCAAACTATCTAGCAAATGGATCTGGATGTGGATGTGGTTGTGAGGCGCGCTCAAGTGGAGCTGGGGCTCACGATGCCGGTGGCGCCGCGCCCACTTATACCGCGACGTGGCCGTGGTCGCCTCTCAGAATAGTGCGGCTCGAACTCGAATTGCCCCCACCCGCCGTCCGATGCCAAGTAAATGGAATGAAATGGCCTTTTTCCATTATCCAAATGGAAAACTTACACAAACAGCGAGCAGCGTCAAGGCAAATGGAACCGGCCGAAGTGGAGTGGAGTGTGTTCGAGGCAGGAAGAAAGTCAAGACAAAATTACTCGTGCGCGTCATTTCCATTGCTTTATCAGCCTCAAAATTCGCACAAGTAAAACCAAGAAAAAACCATCTCAATAGAAACCAGAACAAAATGCCCCACTGCCAGGGGTATGAGGCTGGGTTTTCTTTAACTTGGGCTAGGTGCTACTCTGAAAATGTTCTTGGTGTTATTAATAAGGCACAGTGCTGGTCGTCGCCTAAATAATTATGATGCCAAACAGTTCTGGGAAGCTAAGAAGGAAAATGAGCCTCCTCCTCTTTACTTTGGTCATGTCTTCAAAAAGCTAGAACCACTGTCTAAAGTTCGATTAGAGGTGCTACTTGGAGCAGCAGATGATAGCTCTAACGAGAATGAAAATCCACGAGTAGTATTAAAAACAATTTAAGCAACACAAACACTTTTTAGGGTCGCTCTAAGCTCGAAAACTCACCGATCTATCATCCTTGAAATTATGAGCACCACATAGAAACAGCTGACATGAAGTACGCCCTTGGCAAAACATAGTATTCAATGAAATGACAATGATCATCCATACAATCTCAAGGCGCTTTTCGGGATCTACACAGCAGTTAGCTCGCCGTTTGCCGAGCTAAATCAGGGAATTGCTGGCCCAATTAAGGCCGAAGCAAAAGAAGAAATAAAAAGCGGAAAAAACCGAACAAACAACCAACAATAGACCAGAAGGCTTAAAGAAAAACGTCCCATTAACAGGCGACAACAATAAAAAGGAAAATAAAAGAAATGCAAACGAAAGAAAAAGAGTGTGTCTCGAAATGGGAGCGAAAAGAACTATCGCTCTCGCTTTCGCTGGTTCTTTTCATTTTCCTTCACTCTGACTGCGTTGTGGCACAAGGTCGCCTGTACAATAATGATGATTTAATGGCCTCATAAATAATTTTATGGCCAGAACTCCAAGAAACAAACCGAACCGAACATCACCGAAGCGGCACCGATCGGATCGTGCAAAAGCGGATCATCAGGCATTCGTGGACCTAATATCGCCCACGCTTGGAATAGAAAGGGTTACCAGGATATTCGATCCATATGTGTACTGGAGGGAACGTAATCTGCACAGTTTATGGGGCAAATGGGGACCCAGGGACCTCGAACTGCGGACAGTCCCATCCAATGCCAATTCGAGCCCGGCCCTGAAATGAAATTCAAAGTTTATCTGGCAGAACTTGTTAATTCCAAAATGGCATTAGCAAACATGTTGACAGTATCTTCCACTCCCATGTTTGTGTATCTTTATGTTCCCTCTCCTCCGTGTGTGCGTGTGTGTATATCCAAGATGAGCGTGTGTGTGAGGGCAACGGCAACCCCTCAGGGCACAAAGCTGCTGACATGGCGCACAGCTTGGGGAGGTCGCTGTGCACACAGAGATTAGGCAAACAATGGAATCAGCAAAAAATGTCACAAATTTCTCGGTCCATCAAAGAGTTGGCGTAGAGCGGGGCGAAGAGGCGAGTCCTGCGCCCCCCATTCCGTGCTAAAAGGAAGCGTGGGGCGACGACTTAATTAAATCGAGTGTTGCGGCCCAGAACGAAGTACTGGTGGTAGGAGGTAGCTCAGAAGGGGGCAGAGGGCTGTGCCTTAATCGCTGTCATTAAAAAAATATTGTCAAGTGCTCGAACAAAAAGCTGCATGAGCACCCTGAGCACCTGCACAGCAGCAGCAGAAGCAGAAGCAGCACCGGCAGCACGGGCCGGCAATGAATATTAAACGAGTTTTAAGCATTTCACCATTCCGGCCCTCGAAGCTAGAGAAATTAACTTTAAGTCGCACAATGGGGTCCTGCGAAACAGAATCAAATGTGCCAAAGTTGTATGTACATCAATCTGTGTCAAACTGTCTAAAATTGGGCTAATACATTTTATCAAGATTCATTACTATCCTTCTTTTAATTTTCATATATAAATTTTCAAGTTAGAGTGTGTTCAGTGATCAGATGGTATCTCTCCTTGCTTAAAATACTGTTGGGGTCGGGCTTGATAATCTTCGATTGGGCCAGATCTCACCCATTGTCCGCTCCGAGCCGACTGCTGCATGGGTATTAACGATCCCTTTATTTTATTGCTGCCGTTTGCGTTGTCATGTAATCGCCTGCATATGCGGCATGGGAGGGGAGTGGGAGTGGGATGTCCCATCCATTCGCAACGCAACTGCCGTGTGCGGATACTTTCACCTGCGGAGTTGAGTCAGCAAAAGCCACCGAAATCCCATACACATGCAGGCAAAGCCGACGGCGGAGATACAGTGAAGTTCGGGCCCTGAACCTGAACCTGAACCTCAATGTCAATCTCACTCTGAGGTGGAAACTGAAACTTTGTTAGAGGCCATATGGTTGTAGCAGCGGCGTTTACGACTTATTAAGTTGGATAAACGTTTACGATATGAAAATGAGTAGAAATCTTGCGCGGTTAATTAAAAAAGAAACAGAGGAACAGTGGAATAGGAGAACAGTTGATTCCGTGTCCCCATAAGCCCTGCTCCCCGATGCCGATTCCCTGATATAATAAAACGCTGTGAAATGTATCACAAGACACCAGCCACAAGCCAAGTGGGGAGTGGCAGGCGGGAAGCGGGAAGTTGGGCCAACTGCAGCAGTTTAAGTGGCACGAGTTTCGGTCTTGTTAATTGTTTTATGATGCCTCCATAAATCTGTGCCTCGGCATTCGCGGTCTGAGTGCTGCGCACGGCACAGCACAGCACACACCTACGCGCAGCGCAGCGCAGCGCAGGGCAGCATATGTACGTCGAACGGCTCGTAAATTACACGCGGGACGGGCATTAAACCAAATAGGCAAATGCGCCTCGAGCCGTCCGTTGTACATCACTCAGCGACAGGCGTTCGTTCGTTCAACCTGACGCAAAGTCTGCACAGCACGGCAGGGTGTGGGTTTGTTTCGAAGAGACAGAGAGACCGAACAAGCAGATCCGTGACAATCTCCAAAATCCTGCATCAATCGTCGCTTCCCCAGTCGCACCGAAACTATCAGAATAGTTTAGTCAGATAGTTTTCCGTCTTCCCCTGGCTCTGGCTCCCCATCAGCTTCAGCCTGGGCCACGCCCAAGGACCATCCGCACTGTGCATGCGTTCTGCCCTGCTAGCTGTGTATCTGTCAGATACTCCGACCCGACGGCATTCTGGCACTCTGTCGGCCAAGGCATGGCCGCCTCCCCCCATCCAGGCAGCCATCGATGCCTGCGACGCGACGGTGGGTGAAGGTCTCCAACGCGTCGGCCATGCCAGAATCCACCACCATCGGCTGCTGCTCTACTTTTGCAACCATAGATACATACATACATAGATGCTTACATGTACACACGAATGTATTTAAATGTGTGAGTGGGGTGGGTTTTCGTTGCCGTGGCATATGCACGGAGAACAAACTCTAGTCTAAAGATCATAATTGGGTTATATATTATATCAATACTTTTCCCGAATTTCTCACTTCACAGCGTTTTCAGTTAAATTAGTATTAATATTTTAAAATACCAAAACTTGTAAACAGAGAAAATATACTGTAATAGGAAATTTAATGTTAAAATAATTAGAAAATAACAATTAAAGAAATTACCAATTTTTGGAAATTTATATTACAAAATTTTAAAATTCATATATGTAGAGTTTTCATAATTTTGGAAACCGTATTCTTTATGGTAGTTAGGATAATTTCTCTCAGTGTAAGACAGCCCAATAAATACATACTTCCCATGGACTTATAAACGCTTAGTATTTGGAGATGGGAATGGCGACGTATAATTATCCATTCATTACAATCTGATTGTCATTTGAACAACTCTTGGAGCCACACATGCAAAGTATTTGCTGTTATTTTAAAAAATGCACAAATATATGGTTCACTTCCTCCTGCAATTTCTGCTTAAATTTCTTGCGGCTAATAAACCCACACTTTTAGTTGGGGTCCAAACTTTTTCCATTTAACTTTCGGTCTGCTCCCACTGGCCTCCTCCCCCTCATTCGTTTTTTATTAACTGCTGATGGACCCCGGATCAGGGAGCGGCGAGCCGACGCGAAAGTCGGGAGAATCTTTTCCGCCCTTGGGCAGGGCAAGTGTTTTTGCCTTGAAAGATGTCTGTTTTCGGGCCCTTCTCGGATTTGTTTAATCTCGTTGCTCTTGCTTATGTTCATGTCTAGGTCTGGGCGTTTGGGCTGTTCTTCGTTTTGAATATTTCAGTACCCAATTCACGAAGGAGGCAGCGGTCTGCCCCGTTGGAGCGTTTGAAGACACTCTGCCTGGGAACTCATGTTGCCATGTTAGCCAAGTTATTGGGCCAGGAAAGAGAAAGAGGGACCGCTCTTCGGTGCATTGGGTTGGGATTTCAAGGCACTTGTGCTCTTGCCGCTGTGCCTGCCTTCGTCCGATTTTTTTGGCTGGGCTGGCGTTGACCCGCCGCCAGAATGGGCGCTGTGTGTGGTTTCTTCTTCATTTGAATTTGTTGTTTTTAAAAAGTTTTTCTTGTAGCTGAAATTTTGATGGGCACTGCTATCAAGAGCAAGTTTTTGTGGGCCAAGCGATTTTGTTGTTTTCCCTTCCCGTTTCGGTTATTTATTCTCCTGTTTTTCTCGTTTGACGGGGGAGGAAAGAGCAGACCCTACCCTAGGATAGAATGTTCAATTTGGGCCGGGACGGGACGGGCACACGCCGAGTGGGAATATTATCCCGGCTTAATGAGATTACCTGCCGGCTGTAAATTTTTGTGGACTTAATTTTTGCGTTGGCACCATTTGGTCTCCTTTCGTGTCTACTCCCCCCGGTCGCCTCAATTTTTCGAACTTTAGAGTTTCTACCACGACATTTCAATTAAGTTCGCCCCGTCCTGCCTGTCCTGCCCGGCTCCCATGGCTCCCACCTTCAGGGTGTGCGGGTATAAAATCCCAAGCGAAATTTGCTCACGTCGCAGCTCCTGCAGACTTTTATGCTTGGAGCTTGGCTTTGATTCCGGAATGGCATGGTCTGTTCACGGATTGGTCCGCTGCCCGCTGATGCATATCACATCTAATCTTGCATCTAATAAGCATTTTCAATCAACTTTTATGCTATGCTGTAAAACGTAATCGACCTTACCGTAACGCCCACTCCCGTCCGCACCCGCTGCTCCCAGGAGTCATACGAGTCATGCATACATATGTGCATGCGTCGCACAATAACTTAATCCGTAAATTTTATTTTAAAAATCCCCAAAACCGCTTCTGGGACTTACCCAGCGATTGCTGTGTGATAAATTGAAACCCAACTCTCTCTCTCTCTCTCTCTCTCTCTCTCTGTCCCCTCCCCCCAGCAGCCAGAATCTACCGAACGTGAGGAGCACGCCCTGAAGTAGATACTCGAATGGAGTTGGTCGGGGTCACCACGCACACAGTGGTGGAGCTGCTCCAGGTCGATTTCCGTTTTGCCCTATTTGGAGGGCGTGCCGTGCGAAGTGAGTGTAGTACCAATGAAGTAGTACCAATGCAGGGAACACGAAATAGAAGGAAATAAAAGGAATAACAGTTGCATGTCCTTTTCCGTCTGATCCTTAGGCATCGGTACAATCGAAAAGTGATGAAAAAAACAAAGTATACTCTACTCCCTGCCAATATTTACTGCCCTGAAAAATCATCTTCTGTTAGCTGAAAAGTCAGGACATCACATACTATTCGGTTTTGAGTTATATTTTCTGGCGCTTTAATCTGGAATTTGTATTCGTGAATTATGTTTCCATTACAGTGATACTTTTCCACAGCTCGATTTATCTTATTTATCGACTTAAACCTGTACAGCTCCTGCAGGGGTATCCGGGTACACGCCCTCAAGCCTTTTGGGCTGACTCGACAAAATCCAAGTGGGCGGAAATGAAAGGGGTGGAGGGTCGACGGGTATTTTTAAAAATCGACCACCATTTTTTTGGTTGTTTTTGTTACCCCTTCTACCAATTTGATGCGTTTCGTTTGATTATTTGCGTGCGTGAGGGACCACAAAAACAAAAAACCAAATTTATATCCAAGCAACCACAAGTGGCTGGGACTGCTGCCTCCTCCCAATCCTCAGACGTATGTCCATATCCACATCCTCTTCAGATTCATCTCCATCTATGACCTCTCCAGGAACGGGACCACTTGAGGCGGCTGCTCAGCATCGCATCGCGTTGCGCTTCGTTGCCCGTAATAACACGCTTTGATAATTTTCATGGCTCATAGCCGGCTGGGCTGCCTACTGCTGTGCACGAATCTCGCTACTCCTCCAGGGGTTGGCTGTGGCTCCGTTCGGGCAATGGCAGGGGCAGGGCCAGGGCCAGGGGCAGGGGTCTCCAAAAAAGACCAGATTGGCTTCGTTAAACTTTATTTGAATTTACGACAATTCTCGCCGTGGCTCCAGTTTCCAAATCTAGACTTTGGTGTGCTGTATCAAAATTCAGGACATGCCTGGTCGGGTCGCTTATCCTTTCGCTGGTTGACGGCCCATCCCAGCCCCCGTCCCATCTCGGTCATATCCATTCTGCTTGGTTAATGGACATGAAAATTAAACCAAGCTCCTTTCCCTTTCCGGTTTCATCTCCCAACTCCCATCACCCTCCATCCGTCATCCATCTCGTTCACCTTGCGCGATGGCTGCTTCTTTTAATGCTTCCACGGCGCCATTTTGTTTTGGTTCAAGATTTTATGTCGAACTTAAAGACGATGTGGGGTGGGGAGTATGGGATACCCATTGGCGCGTCAATAAAATTAATATACCATTGCCATTGCCATCCTGCTGCATTCAATTTGCCATTTGCCATTTACCATTTGCAGCTGTGCAAAAATGCAAATTTTCCGCTCTGGCTGGCCCACAGGGCGGCCCAGGCACCAGTGACCAGGCACCAGCCACAGGCACGGGCACCCGCCGGGACAGGCCGAAAGTTAGAAGCGGGCTCACATTCCCAATTACCATATAAACGGATATTTATTGACGCTGCCCGCCGCGACAATTGCTCCCCGCTCGCTCCGTCTTGTCCTTCCCGCGCGTTTATGGCAGCGCTTTGCGATTTTATGGGTTTATAATGTACGTCGCTGATTATCGCGCATGATACGCGAATTAAATTTTTACAATTCGCCAAATGCAAATACACTCAGCCGCGGCGGCAGTCACCGTCATTGGCTCGTCGCGATTCACCGTCCCCGAGCCCCGAGCCCCGTCTCTCGTGGTTGCCGTGGCTGTCCATTTTAATGAGTCTGTGCCGGGCGGCACGGGGAAGCATAATGCCCAAACGTATTCCAATAATGATTCAATTTTAATTCGAGCTCGAAAGCCCGAGCTTCGTTTGCATTCGCCGTCCCGGCTGGCGGACCTCTTAATGGGACCGAATGCAATCGCTAAGCGCTCAATTAGCCAAGGCATTCGCCTCTAAAGGCATTCACGCCAATCGCTTATCACATATCAAAGGGTTGCGCTGGCGGCGCAGTCCGGGACTGGATTCAGACGGGAGTGCGTGATTAGAATCCGGAATTCCCCAAGAGTCCCACATGGGAATGACGGATCGAGAGTGGGCAAACTATAAGGGCCTTCGTCGATTAACTGTGGGTAATATTTTATAGGGAATACCTATGTATAGAGGGATGGGAGGGATGGGATGTTGTACTTTTGAGTATGCAAATCGGAATATCTGTGAAAATTTCGAAACAAATTGAAAACTCTATTCTACAGATTGTAAGACGAGTTACAAATATTACAAATGATCCTGCTGCCCTTACCCTAGAGCGACAAGGATAGAGGTACAATAAATTCCACAATAAATCCCTTAAAACCCATACAAAACCCAACGATGCGTTAAGCATCCCAACAAGTTTGTAGATGTGTCCTGGAGGCATCCTCCTGTTCTCAGGGCGTACAAATATCCGGCTGCACCAGTACGATTTGCAGAATTCCGAACTCAATATTCCGGACACAGCGGCAATTTCAATATTTTTCTTTTGCTGTTTTCAATTTACGAACTTTGAACATCAGCGAAACGTGTCGCGCCCCGTGGATTTTATTTATGGGAAACAGAACAGAGTCGACGACGTCGCAAGCAAAAGTTATGGATGCATGCCCCCGCCTAGACCCGAGTGGGACGCATCAGCAGCCGCAGCAGCGTCGCTGGACGGAGAGGAGATGGAGCCATGGCCGACCAAGGCTCATGCTGAATTCGAAAACACAGACAGTGCGACACATGTGTGGATGGCTGCGACTGCGAAATGGAAATGCTCGTACTCGTACCCGTACACACAGTTAGTCGTACATAAATTTTAAATTTTCTTCTGTTTTTCTCATTTCGCTTATATTTTCCCCCGCTGTAAAGCCAAATAAATGTGTTCCCATTCCCAATTTCATTCCCGCTCCCCACTCCCCTTTGTCGTGAGTCGTCGTCGCATATCATGATCCAGGCAAATAAGCGAATGAGAAACGTAAAAAACGACCATTCAAAAAATAAGCAAATCGAAAAGAATAAGCAGCGACGGCGATGGCGACGGCGACAGCGACAGCGGAGGAAATATTGTTATTGCTCATGCGACATGCATAAGCAAAGAGCTCTGATCCGGCCGGGACCGGGACCGGGACCGGGACCGGGACCACTACCAAGACGACGACCAACCGGAGCGGAGCCGAACAGAGTGGAGTTGCAAAATGTAAAAGGTTGCAACATGTGCGGTGGTCTGCTATTGCTTCTGTCCCTTCATCAGGCCACCCTGCCACGGTTGGGACAGTGGGCCGCACAGTGGAGCACAGGCTGAAAAGTAAGGCACAGAAATGCCAAATGATCTACCCACACATTTATGGAAGACGATAATGAGTAAACATCGCTAGATCGATTAGTTCGTGCAATGTATTATAGGGAAGAGCTCGGCAAGTAAAGTAAAATAAGTATTTCGCATCCGATTGCATGTTCTAGGATCGATTGTCCGCTGCCTACCAGCTCCAATTAGCCCACTGTGCAGCATTGAAGCGGCCCGGGGGCACCTGGGAGCTCGAGGGGCGTCTAGGGCGAGGGCGATGGCAACGAGCGCTCTGAGAGTTCGCCACATGCAAACAACGACAATAACACGGCGCGGGGACAGGGCGGGACGGGAAAAATGTGCACAGAGATTGGCGGCTGGTGGCTTGGGGCTGGGACCAGGGGACTGGAGTGGGTTCGGGAAAGAGAATGGAGGCCCGTGGCAGCCGTGTCAGCGTGCCTCCGCGGCAGTTCGTGTCATCGTCATGCCGTTGACAAATGTTGGAAAAACAAATTTTATACTTGTTTTCTTCTCTCATTTTTTGGCCGGCTTTATTTTGCTGTTTTATTTTTCACAGCACTGGAAAATATGCGACCGTGTGTGCGCTGGGCCGGAGAAGGGGCCGGGGCCGGGGCAGGGGCAGGGGCAGAGGCCAGTGATAGTGCGGCTGCTGGCTGCCATCCTGCCCCTGTCGTTTCCCAAAGATATTCCGAGATATTAGTCATAAAACGAGCATACAAATACACTCGTACATACTCGTATATAGAAATTCATTTAGGCATGCAGCCCCAACAGCCCCCAGCCCGGTGCCACTCCCAGCGTTATGAAGATGGCGACCAGGTCGTGCCGGGTTTTTATACGAGCGACGCTGTTCGCGTCCTCCTGAAATGGAAAACCTAATTTTCTAGGGTAATCCTCCCCAGCAGCAGAAGGTGGTCAGAGGAGGGGTACAAGGCTACAGGGGCGCAAAGGGGCACACAGAGGCACGGGCACATATGGAGTACCTACATGCAAACATAAATTATGCAGATCCTGCAAACGTGCTTAGATGACATTTTCCCTCGGCCCGAGATGGGGCGTCCATAAAGGTAACACAAACACACAGACACATATTTGGAGTGGAGGTGGTCCAGCACTACAGCACCATCACCATATGTCCTTATACGAGCATGCCTGGGGATGGGGAGGAGGTCGGCCATTTATGTAATGCTGCTTCATGTGGGCCACAATACTACGAGCTCTACAAACATCAACCGACACCAACTGCATAAAAAGTTTTCGCGCAAATAGCAAAATGGCCAGGAAAGGACAGCACAGCACAGGACAGGACAGGACAGTCGCAGTAGCAGTCACAGTACAGCCAAAATCCTGGAGTCCTTACCCGTGGCTCGTTTATATGCCAGGCAGCCCGACAGCAGCAGCCAGCATGTCCAGCCATTTGGCTTATCCTTGATGAAACTAATCCCAACTTTGCCATTTTTATATGCATGTATTTCTGCGAGTGGCCCACAAAAAAGTTTTTTTGCCCAATCTTTTTACGACTCTATTTGACAGCATCTCCACCAGCGCCACCGCCAGCACCAGAACAACAGGCAGCGCCGGAAACGAGAGCAGCATGAAATGTAATAAGTCACCGAGTCACGACAAATGCCACGCCCAATCCCATCCGCACTCCGTCCCGACCCGCTCTCAGGCCACAGATCGCCAACGTACAGTTCTGCAATCGATTGGCTCTCCTTGCCATACACTGGTGAACACGCTGAACAAACAGTTGGGGGAAAGAAATGCATGTGCAATCGTTGGTAAAGGATGTAAAAGGATACGATTTGTGCGTCCTAAGGTAACATCCTGATTTGGATGGAATCCTTTGCCAAGGACAGCTTCGTTCAGTACAGTAAACACGAGTACCTGAGTAGCTTATACTCCCGCCTTGTACGCTAGTGTAGCCAAAGCAGCTTGGAGGCGTTGCTGGGTTTGGCAGCTCCTTCGCTGCAGCTGTAAATGATTTCATTCCAACCCCACCTTAATCCAGCTAAACTTTTTTATATGCGCTTAGCCAACTGGCGCCTCTGGCCGCACTCTCCTGCTCGCTCTGTCCTAGCCACTCCCTCCCGGACAGCTTCAGCTGCTGCTGCTGCTGCTGCTGCTCCTGCTGTTTGCGCAATTTCGCGCTGGTTGCATTTCCAGTTTTGTTGCCCAGACGCTTAAGACCCGAACAAGGACCATGCGCGGGCCAGGGATGCGGAGGCATCGTAAAAGCCACAGATCGCTGACGGCGCTGCTGGAGCCCCGAGAACTTTGCCCTGCGCTATTGGCCAAACCAATTCTGGATGCCAAGGAAGCATAGCGAAATGTTGTCCAAAGAAACAACTAGAACTAAGAAGACCTTGCAATGTTGCACTGCAAGAAACTCTGTGCATAATGGCAGGTGCATATACTTAGGGCACGGCTTAAAAAAGTCCTCCCCTCCGCCCGCAAGATCAGGGAGCCTATCTGGCTATCGCCTTCGAAACACTTGCCAAGACTCTGTGCATTTTCCTGTGACGTTTGAGATTCCGCAAGGAACAGCGATTCGTGATTAAATTCCGAGTAAATTTCCTGGAAACGCCCAAAGTGTCAAACTTCAGCCTTTGGCCATCCCTCGGCATGGCAGTTAGGAGGCCTTTAATTGATTCTGGGGCAGGCACTCGAGAGCAATATTCCCGTCCGCTCCATCCAGAGCGTCCCCAGCGGGATCCTTGCTGATTTGCCTCTGTGTATTTACATATCACATGCGCTTCGCTACCCTGGCACTCGGCACTCGCCAGCACTCGTAAACTTCTTATGGGAGTTTCTAGTTTTGGCCCAATACCAAGAATTCTCGGAGATGCGAAAAGTTCAAAACTATTTGAATCTCTACGTCATAAAAAGAGGGAGCAGAGAGTGGGCGGGGCCACAATTAAACGCGCGGCCTGTCCCAAGTAATCGCTGAGTACAGACAGACCCTGTTCGCGGTAGCGACTGCGTCTCATTTCGATCGAATGTATCTTTGCATACACTGAATGAAAACAGAAAGAATTCGGGCCTACGATTTCGTTTTCTAATTGAACTGTCATTGGGCCCCCACCCTCGTGGTCTGGCTGTGCCATAAAAATGTTGCCCCACGCACAAACAAAGTTTCCCTTCTCTGTTGCAGTAAATAAATTGAAACGAATCCAATCGGCGGAGATGTTCCCCAGCCAGCCAGCCGGAGACCAGGGGCAGCGCAACCAAGTCGAGCCAAGACAAACAAATAAACAAGCGAACCAAACGAGCGGACGAACAGACTCGGACGGACGGATGGATGGACAGAGTTCGACATCGACATGATGTTGACAAACGAAAGACAAACAAATTCAAAAGCCATGCCACCCATCAGTCAGCCATCATTCGGCTACATCTACAGCCAGAGGCATAGCAAAGGCATAGGCATAGGCATGGGCATATGCAGGCCGCTCAACTTCTTCAGTTATCAATGGCAGTCATTGGCGCCCCAGCCACGTTCGCTGTGGACATCCCGGCCAAGCCGGACCCCGACTGTCATTGGCGTAATAAGCTGTTTGTTTTAACGGCGCTCCGCGTTCGACCGTCCACCCCACCTCCACCGGCGAACTCCCGTCATGTCGGGGCATAAACAAAAGTAATGACACCGAACCGAGCCAGACGCAGAGGCACAGGCATAGTCTTGGCAGAATTCGCAGAGAGTCCGGGCCAGTCCGGCCCAGTCCACGTCCACCGAGAGAGTCCCACAAACAGACTGGGGAGAAAACGGCACGGTGTCATAACCGACAACTACGACTTCATAAATTCGACTTGCGTATTTATTTATAATAATTTATTTCAATAACAACGCCAGCCATTCGTCTCCATCTCCATCTCCATACCCAACCCCAACCCCATCCCCATTCATCTTTCTCGGACACACTCGACTTCGTTTCATTGTGACTTCATCGCCCAGCGCACATCTCAGACATTCGTATTGGTTTTGCTAGTACTTTTGGCGTAAAGGGGCGGGGGGGGAGAGCTGAGAGCGGAGAACAGAGGGGGAAAGTATTCGAATATCAATTTATGCGTTTCGAGAATTTGGGGCCAGTCCTACATATTTTTACATTTTCGATGGAAGGCGTTGCGTTGATTTTGAGGGTTTCTCTGGGAAAGTGTTTTTCCATCCGATTCGACAAGGGCTCTATACATCAGTGAGGCTGCGGCGTATGAGAAAGCAAAATGAGTCGGAAAATTGATTTTAAAGAGCTTAGTCCGATTGTAAAGTGTGAATCGAAGTTTTCCCCCTGAATGAAATTAAATGATGAAACTGATGATGCGTATCAATTTGGAACGTTTATCAAACATCAGTTTAAAAGTATCCAATTATTTCATACTTAACTATCAACATAGGAAAAAATGGGTAAACCAGATATTGTTATTCCTCATTCCGATAACCTAATTCCAATTGCAACGATTAAAAGGGAAAATTCCAGCACTACATGTGAGAGCGAAGCACTTCCTCCAGACTGCGTCAGTCCAGTCTTTGAGGAATGAAAGAATCTGTCCGAATCATCATAAGGTAGATCGAATTGAAATTTATGCAGACAGTTTTCCCCTCCCCCTGGCAAGACCTTTACGGCTCCAACTACAGGCAATTCGGTCCACCTTACACTCTTGTAACACGAAATGGAAATTCGCGATGTTGGGGTAAAGAGAGGAGGGTCTCTCCATCCATGGACCCACCCCGTCCATCCATCGCCTCGTGTTTTTGTGCAAGTCATTTACTGAATAGAATTCTTGATTAAATTGGAGTACATTTCGTGCTGCTCCCCCTCCCCATCCCCATTCCTATCCGCCTTCCATCAGCCGGGGATGGCGGCTTACGGGCCACGACTGCGACTCCGGCGACCATCTTTTCATTTGGCTAGATGGGCGTGATAGAGGGGGCAAGAGCACTAAGAGGGTGAGTTGTTAAGGTAGGCGGACCCCCTACCCCCACACACCTCTGCGCGCACTGCGCATATAAAATGAAGCCAACGCCAGAGCCGTTTGAAGAATATTTGCTGCATATTCAAGGAACGGAGAGGAGAGCCTTTCTCCGACTCAGCTTACCGCCCCCCTCCACCGCCCACTCCACGGCAAATCCACGTTCTGTCCGTCCCGTCCGTCCCTTCCTCACCTGAGTTTGCTGAAACATGCGAAACTTATTTTGCAAGTTTTATGTCGACGCCGACGACGAGGAGCAGCTTTTATTTTTCGTCTTTCTTTTCTCCTTTTACATTTTTGCCTTTTTCCAGTTTTTCACATTTTGCTCTTTGGCTCAAATTACAAATGCACTGAGATAAATTTGTGTCGACTCGAAATGGATCGAGAAAGTCTCTTGTAATACTTTACTTTACTACTTATTCGATGGAAAGAGTAAGCTGTTTTCCAAATATCTACACCTTATCCGCAATCAGTTTTTGTTGAAGAGAATTAATCAAATTATTTATGATATTTATTTAGACTTCTACTTCGCTTTTCGCGCGGTGTGTCGCATGCATAAAATCGTCGGAAAAAAAACTTAGAAGCCCAACGCGATTTAAGCAAGTAAGAAGGATCCAGAAGGCTCCACAGCACAGGCACATCCACGCCCTTAGCTCGAATTGCATGGCAAGATGCCATCGTCATATAGCTGGCTGGCTGAATCGCTGGCAGAGGATGGCGATGGCAATGGGAACCCAAGCATAAAATAGAATTTCTAACCAGCTACGCTCCATGCTCGGATGGGGCAGGGGCAGAGGCAGGGGCAGGGGCAGGGGCAGAGGCTGGCTTAAAGCATTCTCGTTTCATGGATTAAATGAGTTCGAGTCGCAGGCGGAGAACGGGTTTATCGGGTAATGGCGGTACCGCAGCCTCGCATAACTCAGCCCCGTTATGAGGCCAGAAACAGAAACACACAACGACAGCAGATACAGATACTCAGGCATGTCGAAAAAACACACATCGATAATGCGTTAGTTGGAAGAGCGATCGAACAGAGGAAGACTGAAGACTGAAGAGAGAAACCAACGGGAAAGTGCATTGCCGTTGCCGTTGCTGTTGCTGCCGCGCACCAAATACGCAGCGGGAACGACCTCGAGCCGCGCGGGAGGAGGCAACGCCGCAGCGGCACAAAGGCCGTTTGTTATGGTCATTAACGCTTTTATTGGTCCAGAACCAGGCCAGCAGCAAAGAATCCTTTACACCAGAGGTCGAAGGCGATGGCGATGTTGATGTTGCTCCAGTTATGGATGGGATGGAAATGTGTGAGCATGAAATATTAAATTTGAATCCTGTCCGAGTCGAAGGTCGCCGAGCATCAATAAATCTGATCGAACTGCGACACGAAGTGCCGTCGTTTTCATCTGAAAAAACTGTCCCAGGGCCATACCCCAGTACTTTTTTTTTACTGCTTATCGCAGTCATGACAAGCTATTATGAAATCCCTGGGAATACACAGAGGATCGACAATGAAACTCGAACTCTTTTCTGTGCTAGGGTCCTTGTCCAGGTTAGTGAGTGTTCTCTGTTGCCCTCGACGCATTAAGGCCTCGGTGCGATTAATGCAGAACATGCCCGAACTCTGAACTCATCATCATAAAAACTGGAACGACAACTATACACGCCTCACGTCAGCGGAAGGGAAGGGGCTCCCGAATCAAATTAGTGCGATTTCAGATGCCGAGGAGACCAGCCCGCATAACCCCATCCACGCCTCCGATCCATCTCATCCCACATTTCCATTCATGGGGGCCGATAATAGCAATGAAGTAGAAAATCCCGAAAAGCTCTGAAGCGCATAATGATGACTGGCTGGGGCAGAGATTGGGATGGAGGATGGGAGATGGGGGTTGGTGTAATGGGAGGCCATGGGGACGGTCTCCGCATATCGGTGCGAGGGAGAATGCCCACTGATAGAAATGCCAACGAAACGGAAAACTAATTCCGTCGTTTGTGACTTAAATGGCGAGGCCGAAGACAAAGGAGCTTTGCAGAGGGACCCCGGGTGGGGTGGGTAAAGCACTGTCCACAGTGGGCTGGGAGGGCGAAGGGAAATCTAATTAGCTAAAACCATTTGCGCTGAGTTCTTCATACATGTTGACAACGCTGGTTAAATTATAAAAACCTCTTAATCAACTAAAAAGGTTGATGAAAATTATGCGTAAAATGGACCAAATTGTTTGTATTTAGACAGCATTTCTGTGCCATACTTTCAGTTTGTTCGCTGAAGTTATCATTTATTGCCAAGAAGGTGCATTTGGACCAGTCCAGGCCGATTTATCCCACTGTGCAGCGACTGCTCCCGACCAGAGGCATGTTTGTTGCCGGAATGGGATAAACGATTTCCAATAAAAATACAGCTCCGCTAGTGTCCCGGAAATTCGGTTTTTGCTCGGGCTCTCCTTTCTGATGACAGGCCTAGGAATCCTCCCAGACCCGCTCCTGCCTCCGGCCCAGCCCTGATGCTATCGCGCTCAATTGTCGATGGGAGGCTGAGGCTGGTATATCGAGTGGAGTTGGCGTTGGAGTTGGAGGTCGAGGTGGCACACGATGGGACATTAAATTGTATTAAAATGCGCAACGCACACACACACACACACGCCTCCCGCCCCCTCAAAGTGCTCCCTGGCGGCGGGCAAACCTTGAATGCCTCGACTAAAAGACGGCATTTATTTTTAGTCGCTTCTCGTGGCCGCCACCGGTGTGCATGGAGATGGACGAGAAACGAATGGAAATGGGAATGGGAATGTGAATGGGCACCGACGTTGGATTCCTGAACAAATGGTATTTTATTTATTTTTATTGGCAAATGTCAACGAGGCGTCGGTTTTTTTGTTCGAGAGCTCCTCAGAGTGTTGGCCCGTGCTCTGCGATGGCAATGGAAATCAAATTGGAAACTTTTTCAAAGCCGTAAGGGAACGACATCAATTAAAAACACAAACATTTATTATAAAAATAGTCATGATATGTGATAGGAAACTGAAACCGAAGCTCGGAAACATATAAACGAGAAATAAACCACAATAGAATCTAGTAATATTTAGTAAAAAAAAAATTACATTAATCTAAAGTATAGATTTCGTTACAAAAAAAAAACAGAAATGGTTTTCGAGTTTGGGGTTCAACATTTTATGCGATAAAATGTATGAATTATTAAGCGTTAGTCTTCCATTTTATTAAGTGTAGAAACATTTTCTCTTTGTTTGTTATAAGTCCGCGGAGGCATCTTATGTGCTTTACTGAAGTTAGTTCCGAGTATAAAAATACCAAAAAGTGACGAATTATCTTTGGCTTATTTGATTAGGTTTTTACATCAATCTTAACGAAATTATATACCTAACAATTAGATAAATTAGTGATTTTTCAATAAATTTAGAAAACAATATCTGGACTGCCGAGCATCTATTTATTTACATAAAATTATGCTGTCCCGATTTCCAATTCTGAAATTCCATTGATTCTATATTTTTTTGATGAATTAACCAGATTTCTCAAGAGTTGTTGGGAAAAGAGTTTAATCTGGAATAAACGAACAAGCAAAAGTTTTAAATATTTTCATGTGCGATTAATGTTCTAATTATGTCTAACCAATTGTGCTATTTCCATTGTATTTCAGCTCCAGCCTTGCATAAAATGCCGTCGGGCCAAAGCTAAGAGCAGCCTATACGAAATCGGGGAGCAAAAATGCGCCATCATGGCCCCGCACATACAAAAATAAGAATAACGTATGAGAGAGAGATGGAGAGAGACCAGTCGCAGCAAAGAGCAAACAATTCGGAATAAATGCCGTTGGAATGTGGTGATTGCGATACGCCGACGCTGACGTTGGCGTCGCAGTCGCTGTCACTGACATGGCTGCCTATCGACAGCAGCGGCAGCCATCATGGATGAGAGAGAAGAAACAACGTCGCTCCTCTCGCTCTCGCTCTTGCTCTTGCTCTTGGTGCCGGTCTCGGTCTCGTTCTCTCTAGAGCCACAGCCATGCTATGCTGCCCGAAACGCTGACGCTAGCACTCACCTGCGGCGGCGGCTGTTGTGAAGTTCTGTGACGTGACTGCAAAAATGTCGGAGCCAAGAGCCAAACCCGGGCCGGGATCGGAAAAGAAATCCGAATCGAGACAGCGACAGGGACGGGGAGAGGGACGGGGAAATTGACAATCGTTTTGCGGGCGAGTGCTTTCAGGTTGCTGCTAGGACGGCCGACTGCGCCTGCGCCGGGTCCAGGGCCCGGACCAGGACTCGAATCCCAACCAGGACATTCAGGGGTAAGTACGAGTAAATGAGGGTGGAAAAATGGCTTCGGCTTCGGCTTCCTTTTTATTCTACATAGTCAATGCACGAACCACACTGTGCGTGCCCGCTCGGGCCTGGACTCGAATCTAAGCAAGGACATTCAGAAGGAAGTAGGAATAAATGAGGGTGGAAAAATGACTTCCTTTTTGTTCCACATATCCAGTGCACGAACCACGTTGTGCGTGGGCGCTCTTGCTCACCAACACACTCAAACGAATTCCATTCCACTTCTCTTCCACTCTTTTCAGTGTGTGAGTGTGCCCTCTCTTAGCGGCTTGCATGTATTGGTCTGTGCTCTTAGCCGACTCTCTTCGCGGGTGCTCTTAGCGGCTCTCATTGTCGCCTCTCTTAGGTTTGCTCTTCTACACCTGTTCACGTGCTCTTTTTGTGCTCGGAGCGCTTCAATGTTTTTGTTTGACTTCGCTCGCCCTCTCTCTTTATCTCTCTCTCTCTGTCTTTCCGCCCTGCGCCACCACCCTTTTCGCTTTTCGCTCTTCACACTCTGCTCTTTGCTGCTGCCTCTCCTCTTCGCCCTGACAGATGCCATTTGCTTATTGGACGCCGATGCAGTTCCTCGTCATCGTCCTCGAGCCCCAACCCCCACCCCAACGACATCCCAGGGCGCAGCTTGAAATCTTGTTAGAATTTAATGGAATCTCAAAAGTCCTGCGCAAGTTTTCGGGCTTTGGGGAAATGCAATTTCCTTTTTTACGATTTTCCTCAGCCAAAGCATCTTTTCCACTTTTTTGGTTTGCATTCCCGACTTCTTGGCTTCGCTTTTTTTTGTGGGCATCTCGGAGGGGAGGATACAGTGAAGCGGAGTGGAGTATAGCATCAGCGAAAGATATAATAAGTTTTCGCTCACTTGGCAACAAAGTCGGCTGCAGTCGATGCAGATGCATTGTGGGTGGCAGGTTTCCTGCCTGCTTCTGCTTCTGGCGGTGCTGATAACAATGATTGGTGTTATCGCGCCACCGAATTCACAACAACAATGTCGAGCCAGCACCTTGTGAGACGGAAGAGATGGTGCAAATTAGAGTGGGATAGAGAGCGGAACATGTACTCTACGCTTTCTTCTGGGCTGCTACATACGCTTTGAGTACGGGACTGGGTATAATAGTCCAATTGGAAAATCGGACCATTGGATTGGTTCGCGTATCGGCTATACAGTCGCGTATTCGATAGCCGTATTGTAATCGAAATCCACATACATTCGAGTGTGCATTGAAGCAGCTTCACAACTTCACCCACATATCAGATGAGATCAGATGCCCCTAAATATGCATGTTCATTGTGTATACATATGTATGCCAGAAATGTTTAAATATATCGCTCGAACGCAAACATTCATTACATTCATTTTCGCTGTGTTTACCCTTGGCACCTTCGAATACTTCGAATGCGGGTCGGAGAGGTCAAATCAAAGTTGCAGGCTCACAAAATTACCTAATTCATACCACGATCCAATTTTTGCTAATTATTCATTTAAAATATTGATTGGTCACTGACGATGAGATCAAAGTGTTAACTCTTGTTTAATTTCCCTTTAACCTGTTGAGTTTTTCTAATTTCATTTGCAATTGCAATGTAGAAACAAACCCCTATTTTCACATAGTACCTACCTTGTGTGTATGTACATATTATATTTAAAATATTCAAGAAAAAAAATCCATAATAAATATTGACTACTTTTTTTTATCTGCTAAACAGTTTCCGCATTGTTTTGCATACGAGTGGGGTCAAGAGGGTATGTTATGTTATGTTATCAATGGTATTTTATTACCCTCCTCTCAAGAGACACTGAGCAGTAGAGGCTGAAATCAATCTGTAAGCTGGCGGGAAATATGGCGAGCAGAGACATGAATCAGATGGGCGTTAAGGAGGCGGGGCACAGGAGATAAAGCCACTTGCCAAGATTCCTAAGTCCCGTATTGGCAGCTCGCGAATGGTAGGGCGGAGGGCGGTGGGGCCAGTTTCGAAGCGGACGTCATAATCGTTCCAGTGACAAGGCATAAAATTTGAGTTTTACGATTTAACTGGGCCATAAAGCAACCAATTAGTGTCACTGACAGTGAAGCTCCCAGTGCCAGGCGGTGGGTCGCTTTCGGGGGCAGTGCGTGCAGATTGAATACTCGCCTACGGTTATGAGTGTGAAATTCGTTTAATTGCTTTATGATAATTCTGACAGCTCATTAAAAAAGTCGACGAAATGCAATAAGCTTAACGGTTTGTTTCTTGTTTTTGGCTCCTGCCTTGTCTTGGGCTCTGGCTCGGTCTTGTATTGGAGCTTGGATTGCGTTTTCCGTTCAAGTGGCTTTTTAAGGAGCTTCCTAATATACGACTTCCCCCACAGCACGCACAACCAGATTCAGAACCAGGCTCTGTCCCTGTAACAGGCCCCGTCCCTGTCTCTGCCCCTGTGTAGGAGTAATAAAAATGACGACAGTTTCGTTTTATTTTTTATGACAAGGCGTCGTCTGCGGTCTCTACTTCGTTGTCGCGCGCTGGAGTTCAGGTGTGTTCCCCGATCCGTATATATAGCTTTGTATGTATGTGCTCCTCTCCTCCTCTTGCTGGGCAGGTGGATAATTTTTATTGCCGTAAATCACAATGTCAATTGTTGCTGTAATGGCCGTGCCATGGATGGCACAAAAATGGAGACATCGAGCGGGCTCCAACCCCAGCTCCATCGCCCGGCAGACAGACAGACAGACAGAGTGATAAGCGCTCGTACGAGTATCTCAATTGAGCCAACAACTGAATTAAAAAAAACAAATGCGAAACAGAAAGCAGACAATAGACATTGAAATAAATCTGAATTAAATGGCTCAATCGTCATAAAAATATTTGGGAATTTGGGATTGATGGAAAGGCTACAAAATGTGGAGACGGATGGCTCTGATTGCGTTCTCCTCCAGGCACATCGCAATCGCCTTATCGTAATTAACCGAATCGCCAGGCATGCTAAATGCATTTGCGGCTCGGCTCGTTGCAATCGCAGACCAGGTCTAATTACAATTGTCCCCCTTCCAAGTCGAATCGCAGCTTCTCTTATCAGCTATCAGTAGTCATTGGCATTGGTCGATCAGGCCAGGGCCTGGCCAATCGATTGGGCCCAGGCCATGCCCGCACAGAGCAACTAGGTTCGGTCTGCCAGACGCAATGTTTATTTGAAAGTCAGTCTTCGTCGGGAGTGCCGTGCCGGCCCGATGCCACTTGATGTCCTCCTCCATGGGTGCTCGCTAATGGAATAAATAAATGGCTTGCGGTGGCCCGAGCAGTGTGCCAGAAATTCCAACCAACCCAAACGGAAGCCCAGCAGGGAGAACAGCAGCGCGGAGAGCAGCGCCCAGTGGGGAGGTGAGTAAACAAAAATGAAGAATGTCCGCTGATTGACATTATCCGGTGCACACGTCGATCGTATCGTACCCATACCCATACCATGCCCCCAGCGATTGCCATTAAGGATTTCCGCTGCGGCCATAGTTCCTTTGAGCTGCCAGGCCGGAGTTGATGTCAAGTCAGCAGTATCTGAAGTCTCAATATCTGGTTGGAGTAGGTATTGGTATGGGTATGGGTATTGGTATGACGGAATCGGGGAACATGACAGGTTATTAAGCAATAAACGAGGCGTCTGCGGGATGGAATGACGAAGTGTCTTTTGATGGATTGCTCGAGTGTCCAGCAGAGTCCCGTTGTCATCTGGGTCTCCTCATTCCACGAATATTTCCATCTAAAAAGAAAAGAAAACGAAACGAAAAATTATTTAATTTACTTAAAAGCTTCTGCAACTGGTTCCATTTTCTCATTTTCCGTTGTTTTTCGTTGCATTCCTGTCTCTAGTCTCTAGACTTTTTTGACAGAATAAAATATTTAAGCACAGAGGGAAAAACAAAATCGAAGCAACGCAACTTGAAAAATATTCCGCTGTATCTGTGTGTGTGTGTGTGTGTGTGTGTGTGTATCTGTACCCATGTATATCTGTGCGTGTGTGCGTGATTGTGTATCTCTATCTTGAAAATGTCTAAAAGCGTTTCCACTTTGGCTCCCGTTTCTGTTTTTGGCACTCTGCCTGCAGCTTGTTTTTGTTGGTTTTTCCTATTTTATATTCTTTGATTCCGTCTAGTTTTCCATTTCATTCCTCCACATTGCCCACAGGAGTAGAAACAACTACAACTACAACTACACCAACAAAAGCACCAACAACAAGTATCACCATCATCGTCATCAGCACGGTCGTCCATTGTGTTTTTCTAATATTGTTTTTCTTGGCAGTTTTCGTTTCATTTCCCTTCTTCTACACTCAAAAAAAAACAATTCAAGCATTGATACGAATATATTTATTAATGAATTAGATAATATTTAGAAAATGTAAATAATTCCCAATTTATGTATATTCCGGCTTCAATTTAAACCTCTTTAATATCGTATCAAATACCGATAAAATGTTTCGTTGAGTGTAGACACACCTTCTCACTCATTCGCAGCTCGTACTCGCACTCGCACTCGACTCTTTCGCATTTTCGTTTCGCATCATAACTTTCCGTTCGACGACGGCTACAACAAAGGAACAGCATTGAAAATCACGTTCCTTGGGATGGATCGGCACGGAGAGGACCTGCGAAATTTCTTCGTTGCTCCTCCCATTCCCATTTCTATTCCCGCACTCAGTCGGCCGAAACGCCCACCTAGTTCGTGCTCCGTATTGAGCACGGCCCCTACGTGTAGGTCTCCAAGGCTCCATTTCCCCCGGGACTTTCCAAATGTGCCGTTAGCAAAGCACGCGCCGATGAACGATGAAAAGCAGGGCTGCCGGAACGCAATGGAACGTCAAATCCTAGTTTGAGAATACGGAATATAGTACGTGTTCTTTGCTATTTTCTGGGCTCATCGATTTCATTTATTGACCATCAGGCTAATGCAGCAACTAACGTTGATCTGCCAAATGCAAATCCTTTAAACCTGATAATTGTCCCTCTTTTCATTGTTTTCTTTTAAAAGTAGATAGAGATACGCACAAATAAATCAATCCCAATATGATTTTCCGTATACAAAGAGATGGCAGTTCTGCCCATTCCCATGCCAATACATCTGGCTGCTCATTATGAAAATGAAAGCCGTTTCCCTGCAGACGAAGCGAAGATACGGATTGATACTTGTACTCCTGCGAATGCTTGGCTAGAATTTATGCACACAGATTATCGAATTTCATATACTATAAAGTGAGTGACTCTTAAAGCTCTTCTGAAAATGGAAATAGGAATAATGTGCATACTTCCATCTAAGATTGTGGTGAACAGGGGAAGGGAAAGGGTGGCTACGAATATAGCGAGTCCGATGACGGACAATAAATGGCAATAAAACAGAAATAGATCAAGAACCCGCCATCAATTGAGTGGCGTAGTAAAAGTTTGACAAGTTGGAGCGTGGCAGGTGAAATTAGTTGAAAGAGCACACAAATTAGAAATCATAAAATGCGACAATAGCAGCGGCAACAGCCACTGAGGCGATAAGGAATTAAATTTAATCGTTGATGTGGGAAAAAGTGTACCAGTATCGCATAGAGGCCTGCCAAGCCCCGATTCAGTTCTGTTTTAAATATCTGCCTTAGTTTAATCTACTCTACTCGGGACTTAGAGCGGGAGAGAGAGCGAATGCTTAACCAAGGGGAAATTATGTCTGACTATTATGTGGATGTCAGGCGGAGAGCCGACGGGGCCAAACTCAGGGTTCAATTTGTCTGAGCGGCTGCTTATCTGGTATAAAACCAAGTGAGGCAGCAACCTAGGAATGTCAAGCGCTGCAGCGCAACGCAACGTACAGCGACCGACCCGACTCGTCCCCCTTGTGGCTGGCATAAGCCGATGATGATGAAGCCGACTGGGTCGCCATGATATGGCCACCGCGTTGCATTCATTCCGTTGCCAGCAGCCATCTCGACACGCACTCACACAGCCCCGTGCACACACCCATACAGCTGCCACATGTGCTGTGTGCTGTGTGCTGTGTGCGGTGTGCTGTTGCCATATCTATCGCCATCGCCATATGGCGCGGCATCCACTGAGAACTTTTAAAGTGCCGTCATATACCAGAATTTCCATCAGCGGAAAAATGAGAGGTTCCCGGGGTCGTCACAATGCGAAAACTGGCACATGCGCAATGCCGAATCGATTAGGGAGCCGGGCGGGCTTGAGGCAGTGGCGGGGAATTGGTAGTGTGGACTGTGCCAGGGGCGGTGACGAGGTCGTCAAGCTTTTTCTAGCCACACGCGATGCCTGATACAAGCTAAATTTCTAACTCACCTGAAGGAAATGCGCACAAGGTGGATAATAAAGCGAAACTATTTCCAAAACAGATCCCAAAACTTATCTGAAAGTAATTGCATCGATCTGTTAAGTGGATTTTGTCGGAAAAGTACGATACGATTCTGATTTCCAGTACCAATTTCGCTAGCAAAACATTCGAGATGAGATGTCATTAGAACATTGGGAAAAGTACTTTAAATTCGATGAGTTTTAAGTGCTCTACAGTTTAGTTTGCTCGCGAAAGAAAGTCACTCGTTTTTTGCAGCAATAACGCGAATAAAATATTTAAAATTATTGCTAAAACTCGTTCCTTCCTGCAATCGATAGGGAATTTATTCGCCAAAGCCGAGCCGCTTACCGTAAATTGCAATTTATGCCCAGCGGCAAGCCAATTCCCCCTCCAGCCAGTGCTTCTCCTTCTCCTGGGTCAGGGAAAAACCCGTTCCGTGCAGGGGCATGCGAGGCCTCTGAGCAGGGCCCGAAACGGAGGCTCCATTTCAATTTGAATTAAGTAATCATAACTAATAATTGTCCGACGTCCACTTCATCTCCATCTGCATATGTTATTTTTGGGTTCGTTGATCCATGGGAATGGCCGCCATGCGCCGCCATCGAGAGTGCCCTGGATTCGCATTTGGTTTCCATAATTTTTACGACTCGACTCCCATCTCCGCACTTACTCTCTAGTCGATTGGACATCGGCGCACGGACATCGTACTCGAATACGGTCGAATGGTCAACTGGGGAACTATTAGGCGATGGATGGGCGTAGCGTGTAAAGTGCATCTCTCCATCTCTCGCAGAGCAGCGCAGTCGATTGTCATAGCAGACAGTCCAATCGATCGGGGTGTGGAAGGGAATCCGATCCGTGCAGCTGAAGCAGATTGCTTACGAGGGCAAATATTTGTGCTGCCTGTCGGCATGTGGCCCACCAGGCCAAAGAATAGAGAACAGAGACCAGAGACCAACCCGTTCGAAAAAATGAATATATGACTGAGCAATGTACATATATAGAAAATTCCAATTTATATGGCTGCCATAAACAGAGGCAGCGTCGCTTTCACTTTTTCTCGGAACATTAGAGACGCTTCATTTTTTGACCAAACTCTCTGTCTTCTTTCGGATAATTGCATTCAGAGCGTAGCAGACGCAGGTCACAGTAGAGATGCACTCCCTGCCCTACCCTGCCCTGCACTAAACCCTTTCCCGCACAGCCGGAGATCACCGCCGACGTTCCATTTCCGCAGCGGGACGGGGCGGAGTTCACATAAGTGAAGATTGAGAAAATGTGCGAATTGGGCTAATAAAAAACCATATTTTCTCGGAAACGGGAAACGCGGCCAGCAGTATTTGCAATAGTTTTCATTCCAGCTAAGAATGGTGCTTAAACCGAGCAATTCTTAATTCAGATTGGGTGGAAACTTATAGACTTCATAGCTATGTATGTATGTTTCTTTCGATTAAGTTTCTCCCATGTATCCGAGGCAACTTACGTGACACATCCATCTCGTCCGGCCATTGAAAGGTGCTCCCTTTCCTTGGAGCTTCTTTGTAAGCGACTTCTCCGCTCGCGTCGTGACCCTCGTTCCGATAACATCGAGCATACATAAATAAATCGGAACACGAGTAAATACTTACAGCAAATCAACACGAGGAGTGCGGGGCAGACATGGGGAAACGTTTTAGTCTTCCAGTTGTTGGAAAATGGAAAATATTAATGAGCAAAAGTTTCTTCTCCAGAGTAGGCCTTTTATGGGATTTCTATACGGACAGACATTCGAAAAGACAGACCCGCTAGTTGGCCCCTCCCGCTCCTGCACTTTGGTATAGACATGTTTGTCATTTACAAGTTGCGCTGCCAATTACTCTGAGGACCACGAAGCACTCCAAAGAGATGGCAGTCTTGCCCATGCCCATTCCCATGCCCATGCCCATAGATCTGGCTGCTCATTATGAAAATGAAAGCCGTTTCGCTGCAGACGGACGGGGAACGGTAGCCGGAGCGAAGATACGGATACTATACTTGTACTCTGGCGAATGCTTGACTAGAATTTATGCACACAAGCATATTCCATCGGGGAATTCGAATCGAGGTTGGGAAAGCTCTGGCGCTGTCTATCCATCTCTCTTTCTGTCTGTCTGTCTGTCTGTATGTCCATCAAACAAGGAAACTAAAAAGTTTTGCAAAGAGCAGCACATGAGAATGGGAAGAAAAAAAATGATGACGTCCTCGATAGGGACCGGGGGCGGCTGATGCTCTGACAAATAGACAAACAAGCAGCAACCACTCGATGGAACGACAGAACGACGAAACGTCGAAACGACGGTGTTACAGTGGGCGTAAAATGGCGAACGGGTGGAGCAGTAGCTGTGGCAGTGGCAGTAGCAGTAGCAGGGGTGTAAAGGGCCACACGACCTATGTGAGCATAAAATCGGGCTCGAGCTGAAACTGGGACTGGGACCAGAGGCGGGGACTGTGTGAAGCATCGATGTCGGCATAATCGAATGAGCGACGGGTAATGGAGCGCAGGGAAGACCCACAACTGGACCCAATGGAATATGAATGCATCTCGAGCATCCTTCCGCTTCTATCAATATCTAATATGCGAGTAAATATGCCAGGCCAGACCAGGCCAGGCCGCTTATGTGGGAATACGCCCACAAGTATCTCGTGGTGCGTGAGCGGCGGCCAGCGCCACAGCCACCGACTCAGTCCTCTGGAAACAACTATGAATTTATTGTACTTCTGCTTTCTGCAAACACGAAAGCGCACTTTCCGAGGTAATGGGTTGGGTCTGGTCTCGTCCCGGATGGGGCTGTGGCTGGGGGTGGTGGTGGGGGAGGCGCTGGGCCGAAATGAATTGAAATAAAATGATAAGCGTGAAATAATAATGAGGAGCGTGATCCGGCATAAATCGGGTCGCTCACATGATACGTACATATGTACATTGTGCCTCGTCCAAGGTGCTGGGTCCGGGTACGGGTCCAGTCATTCGTGCTATGTAATCCATGTAATAGCCTGTGAAAAGTGTTTTGCATGCGAGCATGCTTACGCTTACATGCCCCGGCCAATGGACCGAAATGGACCGTATGCACACCCACTCCTGCAGACGCTAGATGTCCTTCCCATATGCCAATTACTCACATTTTGTAGTACCGATCAATACAGTTTTCTTCGATTTAATTAAACAGCATTTCTTTGTTTTTTATATAATTTCAGGTTGATTCCTGCCCGACCCCTGGGGCGAGGATGCCACCAGGCTGCAGCTGCAGAATCTTTCAGGTGAGTCTCCATCCAAAACGTTTCTCATTTGTTTGGATATATGCTAAATAAAAGTAATAACAATGGTGATGTGCATAAAACCCCTTATTCCCGTATGGCAACTGCCAAGCTGTCCAATTGAATCGTGCCGCAGGTGCAACTGAGGAGAGACAGGTCTTTGTTCGCGGCTTTGCTCTGCCAGAAGATCCCCAAAAGGCTCGACTTTCGTATGCCTGTTTCGATTTTTATTTGCAAACATGATTTTTGCTAAATTACTTTCCTAAACGAGACAGAGGGTTGTACATATCTGTACATATGTGTGCGGCATATGCAATAGTTGGCAATGCTGTACCTTTTGCCATTTATTTTTCCCAAGACCCAGTCCACCGAATGCTGCCTCAATATGAAAAGAGGCAAAAGTTGATCAAATAAATGGCGAAATTTCCATATTCCAGCGATAAGAACAGAAACGTGTATCTCAAACGTGTATTTCCATCAAATCGAATCGGAATGGAACGGGCCGGGACGGAACGGGTCGGAAAAGGGCAGAGACCGAGTAACAAGTTTTGCGAATCTCTATCTAAGGGTGGTGGAAGTGGGAGGTCCTTTGCCGGGCTGTCCCGTCCTGCAGGGATGGGGCTGCTGCGTGGCAGGTGCAACCCCCGTCGCTTAGCTAAGTAAATGGGTTGGCTGACGAACGTGACTCGCCTTGAAACCCGCCATCGCCCTGCCCCGATAATGTAGAGCACATGTTTCCTTCGCCGGTACTACTGCTGCACCATGGAACATCAAACGAAGTTTTCTTTGGAAGGCAACGTCCGAATAAAAAAGAAACCTTTGAACAGCTCTGTATTTTATTTGGCTCCACATTCACTTTTAACAGGCGAGAGGGACAAACCGGATCGATCTTTTTCTAGATGTTCCTAACACACGAGAAATCGGATCTAATTCTTTGTTTTTACAGGTACAGGTGTACTCTGATTGCCTTTTGTTGTTATCGCTACTCCAACTAGTTTCTGCGGTCTCAGAGAAAGTCCACAATAGCTTATAAATATTTACCCGGTCCCTCTCACTGCGGGCATGTTTCCACTAATATTCTCCCAGACACAGTCTACACATAGCCCATACCAAATATGTATGTAGTTCAAGGGACATTTTGGTGATTGTAGCTTTATCGAATCCTAGAGACTAGAAACTTCTCGGCATTAAGTGGCATTTACTGTAGTTCCACTGTGCGTAGGCATCGCAAATCTTTCGAGGAAGCGGAAGCTGGCCAAAGCCAGTCACGATTCCGAACTAATGAGGAATACACGTAATTACAT
This sequence comes from Drosophila affinis, assembly GCA_037356375.1. Classification (NCBI taxonomy): domain Eukaryota; kingdom Metazoa; phylum Arthropoda; class Insecta; order Diptera; family Drosophilidae; genus Drosophila; species Drosophila affinis. The sequence continues at coordinate 25,648,373 of JAZHFB010000003.1, forward strand.
GTGGTTACACAATATCAGCAACCCTCCTCCATCCTTACCGCTTCCCTGCCCCTCTCCCCTGTCGCTGTGCCCTGGTATGCATAGTGCCCAAAGTAGGAACCAATGCGTAGAGACAGAGACAACCCCAGAAATTTAATAAACACGCAAGTGCACGGAAGTGAATTATCCCGTCAGTCAATTATGTATGTAAGTCGTTCCACCTCCACTTTCCCTCCACTAAGACGAAAGACGACTTTCCTTTGTGGTCGGACTCTGCCTCTACCTCTACCTCTACCTATGCCTCTGCTCTGAGCTTGGGGCGTGGGGCTTGCAGCTGATGTCTTCAGACGGCACATAAATACCTCGTTTATTTGCCTGACTTTTGCCCGTGTGCGGCCTCGTTGGTTCTGTTTCCGTTTCATTAAGCGCTCTCCACACTCGCTTCAATTGGTTGCTTTATTTGCGGCTTCAATTCGCCAGCCTTTCGTGCCTTTTAATTAAATGTATTCCCCCTCTTCGTCGAGCCAAAATCCAATTAAATAGTCCACAGATCGTTAAGAAGGAGTGAGTTCTGTTCTGTTCTGTTCTGCTCTGTCCTGCTCTGTTCTGTCGGTATATTGATCAGTTAACGGAAGGTATATTTAATGTAATAAAACTTTAGCCGAAACAGCTGGAATTTCCAATTGAATCGCAAACTATCGCATTTAAACATGTCGTAATTGTGTTTCATGCTTGCCATTATGTTCTTCTATATAATATACGAAAAATAAAAACCATTGGAACAACGTATCTCTGGGAGGAGACCATCTGTCTACAGTGTCTCGAAATCGAGTTAAATTTGTTTTTGCTCAACTTTGAACAAGGCTTGCTCGGCATTGCACTCTTCGCTCGGCATGTCTGAACAGCTGTAAATAAGTAATGAAATTTGGTCTGTACTAGACGACTTCATGTAAGTGGCTTGGATGCCCATGGCCATCCCGATGTTAATGCCGGGCACTTGGGGCAGGTGAGGGTCCGCTCGGCCAGAGGCAGATGTGGGAAATTTTAATCAGCGCTGCATGGTTCAAAATATCAATTGCCTGGCGAAACTGAATTAATTTTACTAATTTCTTAGATACATTTGCATGGAGCAGCCCTCCATCGCCGCCGTTCGCGCTTCGTGTGGCTTGATTACATTAAGGATGCGCAATTAGATAGGCCCGAAGTCTTCCAACGACAGTCCCTGTCCATGGGCTCGAAGGAAGATGGGAAGGGTGGCGGTGGCCAGAACTCAATTTCATTAAGTGCCAGAAGGTGCCGCCCATTTCGAGTCTTCCCCACTTCACCTTCCTAGGCCGCGGGGGATTAGTAAAAGAGTTCACTCTCAAGTGGATTATGAAGGACCAGGGGGCAGGTGGTGGGAGAATGAAGACATGAAAAATGGGTTAATATCCAACAGCCCTACACTGGAAGATAGCTCGGAAAAAACTTGCTTATATTTGTCAAATAGTCCTCGAACTACTTTCCAGTTTGTTAGTGTCGGTACATTTTCTCGCGGTGTACTCTGGTTTCTGAGGAGAATTTTAGTCCGCTTCCCTTTTTGTTTGATTTATTTGCGTCAGAATGCTGGAGGCCACGGCTAATGAAACGTGTGAAGGAGCACGGCAACATTCGCGCCAACAGTGGAGCAATATCAACAAAAACAGAATCAGTTCAGCCGCAAGCCGTGAACAGACATAAACAGCTGCACCCCGAACGGGTGCGAGTTGAATGGTGGCGTGGGGTGTGAGTCTTCGTGGGGTGGGCGCTGCATATGTACATATTTCGATTTCTGGCATGCCACTGCCACGGCCAAGGAACCGTAATGGCTTCGCACTTCTACCTGAATGTACACACATGTACTCAGATACATACATGCATATTTACATACATACAAATGTGCGAGAATATACAAATAGGTGCCGCAATCACAGCCCAGTCTCAGATTGATTCTCACGTGGCAACAACAACGAGCAACCACTGCATGTCAAAGATGACCCGTCCCGCTCTCTCCGCCGCGCTAACGTTGCGTCCTTGTCGCGCACACGCACAAGCACACGCACACACAGGTAGCGCTCTGTTGGGCTGTTGGCGGCCATTGAAACTGGCAGCCATTCCCCCGCCCCATGCAGCCAGGCCATCCACGACCAACTTGAATTCGACTGCGCAGCGCAGCGCACACACACCACACCACACCACACCGCACCGCAGAGACAAGGATTGACTTGAGCCTGAATCGAGGCGAAAAATCTGTGCATGTCTACTGCTCTGGCTGGAATTAAATTTATATTCCAGGCAGTGGCTGAGTCCGGGCCCATTCGTAAACCTGAATATGAAGCAGCGTAGAACGCTATAATCGAGTGCCTACTAAAATATACCCGGTAATCCAGTATTATTACGCGTATTGATTTAACATAACATTTTGAATAAAAACTCGTGCTTGATACCTAATTTCATAAAAACATTACACCCGTGTACTCTCCGAGTACAGGGTATAGGAACTCAAATTGTTTGTGTTTCGCTGCTGCATACAATTCTGGGTGACTGTGTGGGGGAGGTGGGGATGGGGGGTGTGGGTGTCGGCCTGACTCATAGAGCACATTCATTGTGGCTTTTGTGTGTGTTTGTGGGGGGGGCAGAGAACATTTACTTACATTTTTAATGCACCCAATAAAGAAAACAAAGCACAAACAAGTTCTTTCTTTTTATTTTTAAACAGAGGTTTATTTATTTTTAAGTGGCCACAACAGAAATGCGAGATATTTCTTGAATGGAAAATATGTTATCTACTACTATTTCTCATATATTTATCATTGGGATTATATTTTACATATGAAAAACCACGAATTTGGGTCCTAATATGGATCTCTGTAGTTGAAATCATTTCCGATCCTTTTATTCATCTTTTAATCAACGAAAAGCGAGGTCCCAAGAACAATCCCTAAAAAAACCTCTAACAAAAATACCATGAAATATGATTGATGAGCCATGTTGCAGCAATTTGCGGCAATTATGTTCCAGTGCGATGCGGTGCGCGGCGCTGCAGCGTATGCATCGTAATGTCTGCCAATCTGCCAGTGACATGCAGAGAGGGAATATTAAGATTAGAATAGAACAGAACAGGGCACACGATGAGATTCAGGGAGTTGTGCGTTGAACCCAGTCTTTTGTGACTTATTGTATGCCACGACCACGACGACCCTAAGGACTATCCCCACCGATGTGGAATATAAATGGCCGCATTTCTGCAATCCAACATTCGCCCTGGTTATATGACCGAGAGCTCGAGCTCCCGTCAGCGTTGGGGGAGGAGCAAACTTTTTAAAAAATGTATAATATTTCTGAGTAGTTGTGGGCACAAACTATGAACTATGAACTTTCCGCCCATCCCCATCTGTCGCCACCCTGCGAGCAGCTCCTCCCCGAAACTGCCTGGCTTAGTGCGCGCGACGAACTTTGGGGAGCAATCGTGGAGTCTTATCATGGGGATTTATGCCAAATGATGGCAGATTGCCAAGCTGCAACTACACAAAAACTGTGGTGTGGAAGGGACGGGGGTCGGTAGTCGGCGGTGGGGATAGATTGGGATTCAAATGGCGACTGGATGTGGAAACGGATACAACGACGGGGCAGGCAACGTGGTTCCTAGCTGGCTGTCAGTCTGTCTCGTTTCTCGTTTCTGGTTACTTTTATTTTCGTTTATTTTTCTCTTTTTCTCGCTTGTTTTTTACAATTTTCTCTAGAGTATAATGGCTAGAAAAAGTTGTGCCATCCCCGCGACGTCAGGAATCAGCACAGTGGATTCGGCTTGGGATAGAATCGGGTAAAAGTATGATTGAGGATCGGATTGAAATCGGATTTATGCGGTTCAGCTGAACCTCAGCCATCAGTGGAAATACAATGAAATGTGCATATTGCTGCTTTCAGATATTCTTTCAGATACTCTGCTTTGCACTTTGTGTTTCTGTGTCTAGCTTTTGCTCCCACTGTGTGGCATTCTGCCGCTTCTGCTGGTGTTGCCACCGTGGAGCCAATTTGTTGCGGTTCATCAATATGCCACGCCACACACGCCACGCCATGCCATGCCGTGCCATGCCAGGGCCTGGCCAACCAACCAAATGGCCAGGGAGCGAAACCAACCAGCATCGCACCGAGTCAGGGACAAACCGATGCGGATGTGGTTGGATGGCATGGAGCCAAGGCTCGCTCTGCGCAGATTTGCTGGCCCATGTTTGTGGGGCCTTGGGGGCCTGTCGAGCTGGGCGGCGTGGCATGGACCGAGACTCGTGGTCGTTGAGGAGCTTAAGTGGCTCCACGTACTGCTTCTGAAAAAAATATGTGCATAAATTTAAAGAATCTCAATTTACTTGGTTCGTGTTCATTTGTGTGCCGGCTGCTGCAGCCCCGTCTCCGTCTCCGTGTCGGTCTCCATCTTTATCTTCGCTGCGATGCCCCGATCCCGGGATCGACAGCGTCTCTTGTGCTGCCCTGCCCTGGTCTGTCTGGTGATTTGTGAGCCCAATTATTGTACACTTTCTTGTCTTATTGCCAGCCTCCTCCTTCTCCTTCTCCCACTCTCACTCCCACTCCCAACGCCTCTCCTCGTTCTCCACCTTTTGGTCGTGGTCGTTTTTTGTGGTTGTCACTTTCTTATTTATTCAGCGCCGTAGAGCAGGTCTGGACAGAGCTGTCGATGCTGGGTTGGATTGGGTTTGGGGCTGGGGCTGGGGCTGAGGCTGAGGCTGGGACATGGTTCTCAGACTCTGGGGCTGTTAATGAGTTCGTTCGTCTCCGGTTCGCGCTCTGCGCTCCGCATTTGGATGCTAATGAGTGGATGGCATCCAATAAATTTAGTTCGCTTTGCTTTTATCGCTCCACTTGCATAATTCACGGCGCTGCAGGCTGCCCCCAGCCCCAGCTCCAGCCCTACACTCCACCGAGGCTACAGAGGTCAATAGAAATTTATGGGTCGCATTGTTAACGCCACTGATTACAAATTATTTGTATTGCTCTTTTGCAGTTGGGCCCTCTCACAGGCCACCGCCACCCTGGTTGGAAAGTGAGCGAGTGAGCTCCATTGCCGAGCCAAGGGTGTCCTTTCCCTCTTCTCTATGGGGACGGGGAGCTTCGCTGAGATCCTTAGCGATTTACAGGGTTACTTGTACTTACTCTCTCTGCCTATCAATAAAAACGTGCTTGCAATAACTTTAACTCCATTAGTCGATGGCCAAAGTGAATGCCATGACATTTACTTTTGAGAACGGGTTCCCACCAACGAATTTTAAGGACTTTTTGAGCAAGGAATACTGTCCCACAACCTAAACTGATTTCCCGATCTGGCAGAATATGGATTGATGCAGATTTGATTTTTATTCACTAAACTAAGAAGTAAATCCTTCGAATGATGAGTTCACTCTCTCGTGCCCACACTGTACTCCAGTTAATAATTATTCATGAATCAGAAACCCTATTCACAGCTATGCTAGCACTCATATGCCACTAATAAAGACACATACATCATATGACACTAATAAAGACACATGCATCTTCAGGTAGCCTACCCCGATTCCAACCATACCGTTTTCTTCGATCTTCTACGTCCACGTCCACTTAGAAGACAGCGAATTGAGCATTACCACTAATTGGCTGATAGTTCCTGCTATCGGAACCAGATTTTAGTGTGCATTTCGTAAATTCTCTGAATCATTCCGGATCGGATCAATGGGTGACAGCATTTTGAATAGATCTCAATAAATGTTTCTCATTTGTAATACATATGTACATATGTATATACATATGTATTTCACTTGATTCCTATCGGATCTTGGGAACATTCTATTCGCAACAGAACAGCATTCACACTTTATCCAACTCGAAGTTCGCACTAGAGACGCCTGGCGGGCGAACCGGGAAGCTGCTTCAATCCTTCAATTCCAATCAGGAATAAGATAAAAGATAAAAACGGTTTCCCACCAGAGGGCGCTCGAGTCGGACTGTGCGGTGCTGTGAACCTAGTCCAAGGGGAGGGGTCGGAGGGGGGCGCGATGAATGGCAGTTTTGTGTTTGTGTTTGTGCGTGCACTGGTGAGCGTGTCGTGCCGGTACGACATTTCTCGGCGGCCATGCTGGATTTATCTGACTTCATCCACCGCCACCACCACAGGGCGTCCCTTTCTCGCACATGCGCCGAAACTCGGTGCAGATAAAGTCTCGATTCAGGCGTGGCAACGCACCATCGACGTCGGCAGAGCTAGCGGCAGCGCCGCCCACGCACACCAGTGCACGCACTAACACAAGCGCAAAACTGCCCCCCCAACCCTACCCAACGACGCATGGAGTGGGCCCACAGCGCGTGTCTTCTATTATTGGAGGCCTCGTTGCCATGGAAACCTGCGCGTTGGTCGCTGGGACAGAGCAGAGCCGAAGCAGATACGATACTGAGGCTCAAGCCGGTACTAGTATGCTGCGGAGAGCGAGACGGGGAGTAGAATGGGTCTGGCTGCGGCGTCACCCTGGTCGTCACAACAGCTCAAGCCAGCATCGATCCCTTGCGCAGAGAAGTCGAGAAATTTCCAGCAATGTGCCAGGGTTGCAAACAGAATCCATATGGCTGGACATATTTTCAAATCAAAATTCGAATTGTTCTGAATACCAAATATCTCCAGAAAATCAAACAATACTTTCAGTCTTTGGTCTTAGCCTTAGGATACAGCCGAAAAGAAGATTCGAATCGATAGATGAAGAACAACACTTGCCCTAACCCAACCAGGCACAACCAGCCATTCTCCACTACTGAGACTCGACTTGCCGACGGCACTTGGAGCTCCCAAATTCCCACTCTTCGGACCACACACTGAACACACAAGCTAATTGACAATTAGCTGACAAATTGTAATTTCAGCTGGATGGGGAGCAGCACTCGCTCGAATGATTAATTTAGGCGACAATTGCTTAAATCAAGAATGTATATGGGTGTTAGGGAGGCGCTCTTGTCTGCCAGACGGACAGCCACTGCCACCCATGTGAGAGGAGTTGCTCATTCACTCAGCAACAAGCGCAGCAGTATTAGCATAACTTAAATGCAGAATTTATTTTAATTTAATCATTGCATAAAACGTACTTCTTTATCTGCACTTGGACTCACACTGGCACAGCCAACACGAATAGGAATACGAACACGACTTGGAGCTTCTCTATAAAGATGGGGACGGGGAGGTGGACGAGTCGGAAGAGTATACATCCAGCTGGAATTACAGGAACAATTTATGCAAATGCCTCGATTCCGACTCCGTGTTAGGCGTTCCAAGTCGCCGCTGGCCAAGATGGAATATTTCAGTCACGTTAATTCATTTCACGTTTAATTCACAAATAAAGTTCGTAACTTATATCGTGCTCATAATGCATGCCAACTTATTGGTTGTGAGGGAACACGATACGCTATCCCCTGCAGGTGAGTCCATTAAGTGTTCGATTTACATCCGATATGGCTGCCACGGTGCGGTAGCCAAGCGCGGCCAGACATTCGCCCGCTGATTTATAAAGACCCCGGGGGCAAGACCGAGCTCCAGGCCTCCGTCAGTGCCTCAGGGCCAAACTCAGGCTCAGGCCCAACCCCAGGTCCTAAGTCCAATTCGCATCTCAGCGTGCACTTTGTGGGTCTGTGCCTCGCTGTTAACGACTTGATAAGCAAAAGTTCTCTCCTTAGCAGCTGCCACACACAGCGCTAACCGGAAATAATTAAGCGAGCCAAAGTTTGCGAGCCCAAGTTTTCGCAATATGGGAGAAACTGGAGGCCGATGCCGAGACGAGGTGACGAATTTCATTAGACGCCCGCCCCACCTCACTCACGACAAGCAGACTGACAAAATTGCACCGAGAATGGGGAGTAGTCTGTTGGAGACATAAAAACTTTACCAAAAATATTGCCCAAAACACTCTTGGCAGCCAAATTAAAAAGAAGGACAATTCAAGTGGCAAGAGTTCGGTCTACTTTGAGCTGGGCTCGCCCAGACCCTGCTCTTTGCAGGACCAGTTCGAGGTTACCGGCCAATTTGTATTCCGTCTCGGGCCATGCTATTCATAAACTCAGCGAAAACAAACAGAAACGGACCAGTCGTATGGAATCATATTTTCATATTTGCCGAGCTTACCTAGGCCGCATTTCCCCTGCCATTTCCGTTGCCAGTTTGGTTTGTTTGTTGTCATTCCCTTCGTGGGCACACTTACACTGTCTGTAGGTGTGTTGCTCCATTCGAAATAGAAATCAACATCCACATCCCAGCAGTTGAGTTGAGGCACTTACACACGAAGCGAATCTTCCTCTGTGCACTGAAAGAAATCGGAACAATTCGGTATCGACGCTATCTGGTGGTATTGAAATAAGTCAGAAAGAATCAACAATATTTACTAATCATTGGCCAAGTTATTGTGCAGTTTGTAAGTCACGGCTGCAACAGAACTCTCCGGAAATCTCAAGGAACATATTTATATATATATGGTACTTGTAGCATTTCGAATTTATTTCGGCTATGGTTTTCATAATCTAGTTATATCTATATAAAAGAGTAGTCAGGAAGCGACTCGGGTTTCTGCCAGTGCGCAAACGTTGAACGTCACTTACCCCAAAATGCACCGCCCGCCGTCAGACAAATCCAGCCAGGGAGCCGTAGGGACTTCGAGTTGGAGCTCCCCCTCTATGAGTACAATCATGAGCACAAGCACGGGCACAGGCACTGGCAGAAGGGAATGGGAACGAAGCCATTCTTCCGAATCGTTGCTTCATGTACAAATAAAAGTAAAGTCACAGCCCGGCTAGGGCACGGAATAAGTGCCTATACACCCGCTGCTCCGATTTGGGGTGGATCGCCTGTGGGAGCAGGGTCCATCGTCCTTATCGTATCCTGTTTTGCTGGCTCGTTGCAACTGCTGTGCAAATAATAGGACGGAAGGCTTTCCCAGGGACGGGAGAAAGGGCGCTGGCGTTCAGACAACACCTACAACGTCCACGGGGATTGCAGCCACTCGAAACAGATTTTCTTTCGGCAACTGCTGGTGACGCTGTGGCCCGTGCCCGTGCCCGTGCCCGGGGAGCTTAATGGGCGTGGCGGGCTGCGTCTGCTCCTCAGTTTGCGAGCTCCACCTCCTCCGTCTACGGGTTGGGACGTCGACACGTTTGGTGTTGGCAAAAGTTTTCTCATTTTGGCAAGATGCTCGCTCGTAACGAAAATTGTCGAGCTCGCCAAACGCCACTGGGCCAGAGCCAGAGCCGGAGCTGGAGTCCCCACGTGAACAAGTACTAGAGAAAAGCCAAATGGAATCGCACCGCATGCACTGGCGACATTTCTCATTAAAAGTTTTCGACATTTTGTTGTCTCTACAAACATTCTTATCAGCAGACAGAAGCCATTTCCATAATGAACCCAGCGGAATACGGGAAATGCACAGAGCCAATGCCATGAATATCGAAAGACAGGTGTCTGACAGCTTATTCGGCTATAATGATATATGGGAGTTTTAATTAATAAAAGGTTCACTCAACCTGAGCAGCATATTGGGGTGGTTGTGGCACTTGGCATTATATTGCCATATATTGGTACAGACATCTTAAGTATGTGGGGACTGTTGCCTGTTGAGTGGACTGCGAAAAACTGACCGGTCAAGAAATGACTCGTCGCCTGTTTTTAGTTAAATTTTGATTGAAAGTTCTCCATTTTTATAGCCGAAGAATTCTTCTTACTTTCTTTTTAGATAATGTTTTTTGTTTTTTTATGGCTTGGAAAAGTCATTCGACTTAACAAATATGTATATACAATTTTTTTTCATTTTTAAAAAGCATTTTTACAATTTTCACTGTTTTTATTACTTAGCTCTGACTTGGCTTTGATTGTGGATCAAAGTCTATAAGTCGATCACCAATTGAAATGTGAAATCGGCTCGGAAGAGCCGATAGGAGTGTAAGTCCTAGGGTGTGGTGGATGCACAAATGAATGAAATAATAACATAGCTACCATAGAGATGGCCAACCAAAGCATCTAGGATTGATCTTGCCCCTGCAGTCCTCCTTTGCAAGCTGAGAACTTTTCCGCTGTGCTGTGTAGGACGCAGTCAATGCCAGCACACTTCTTGGCCTTGTATGTACAGTAATTATTTCTAGTTTCGAAAGACCAATTAAGAGAATGTTTCCCGCCCATGCCACATTGCTGCCATAAAGTATGAAATGATAATTTCCAGGCTGTTGGCAGAGCAGAAAAAATAGCAGACCTTGAAACTAAATTAGGCGCAACCTGCGCGCAATTATCGTTAGTTGTTCGCTTCCTCCAAAGGGTTGAGCCCAGAGCCCAGAGCCGAGCCTTCTTTTTAGGTTAGACAAAGGGTTGGGTTGGGCTCAATGTCAGGCTAGCAACACGGCCTGCAGGGCAATAAAACAGGAACAACCGCGCACCGTCGAGGTCGGGGCATAAAAAATAAGGCAGAAACAAACACACGGCGAATGCCCACGTGCGTGTGTGCCTGACAGGGCCAGTTTAAATCTACGCACTATGGCCGCACAGTGGGCCATTGACAATTTGCGGCTAGCGAGCAGAGCGATCTCTTGTCAGAGTAAGAGTCAGAGCCACCTCGTCTGGCGGCTTTGGCTGCTTTTGCTTTTGCTTTCTTTCCGCTTTACGATGCTGCCAGGCTTGGAAGTGCTGGGTGCCTCTGCTCGTCACAGTTCGAAGTTTTACGGTCTACGAGAGTTGGCCGTAAAAAGTGAGAGTCATTAAAAATTTTTACTGCTTCTCAAGGTCGTCGCAGGGAATTTTATGTTGCTTTTTATGACGTAGTTGTCGCCGAGCTGCTGCTGCTTCGACTCTCTATTCATTGCCAGGGCCACCATCGTGTACCCCTCCACCGTCACCGACAACGTCATCGACTGACCCAATTTGTCTGGGAGTTACCTTGGCAATTGTATCAATCATTTTATTGCTGGCTCATGTAAATCATGGAGTTCAACGACCTCTTCACGAAGTCGCCTTCCATTAGTTGGTGGGGAACGTTGGATAGAGAAAGAGCCAGCTCCGTTGAAAAATGCCAGCATTAATCCCAGTTTAATCAGATAAATGTGATTTTATAGCCAACAAGTTTTCAGGAGCTTCTCATCAAGAGTTTAATAAAAGCACGTCCGGATAAAAAATCAAAAAACCCCGCCCCCTTCAGTTCAGCATATAATATTTAATATTTTCGTTTGGCTCCCGTGTCTGTGCTGCGCACACTTGATGCCTTATGAGACTTTTCCCGTCTTGGCTTATTTGCGAATTTCGATCACGCTTCGCCAGCCAGCAGAAATGTCGGGCAGAGACGAGACGTCAAGTGAGAATGGGCCGAATGGCAGAAATGCTTAGTGCCAAGTGCCGAAACTAAATCCAATAACTATATGCTGAAACATTCATGAGCGCAAATTGAACACGTTTCTGCGTCTCCGCTCCGCTCCGAGCGCCCAACTCCTGGCTCTGTTTCGAGGCTGTTTCGATTCTGTTTGGATTCTGGGTTCAGACGAATTAACTTCAATTGCTGCCGGGGCAGGAGGAGGAGAAGGACCGGTCCGTTTCGGTCAAGCGGGGCCAACGCACTCATCGGCAGCTTTGACTTGGACTTGGGCTGCAGGAAAATGAAAATTATCCACACCTTCTGGCGAGAGCCACGCAGACGACCATTTTGATTACAAGTATTTCTCGCAGACGTTTCTGTGCAGATTACCAAAATGGCCAAGAGGTCCGGTCCGCCAGAGGAGGGGGAGGGGCGTGCACAGCAGAGAATAGTGAAAAATTCCATTGGCCAATTGCACGTTTCAGCTGGGAGCGGAACGGGTCGGATCGGGTCGGTTCGGTTCGGTTCGGGTGTGCATTCTGAATTCTCTCACACTTCTTCGCAATTGAGAATAATTGAATCGAGAAATTGGTCCGCTTGCAGCTCGAATCCATCATCCGAATCCACCATCACGGAAAATGTTGGAGTTTGAGTTCAATTGGATTTTGGAAATTCCAAATAAAGCCAGCTGAACAATGCGGGCAAAATGAACACTGAACAATGTCCAATATCCCCTTTGTGTCTGGCTATTGGCTAAATAGTTCAGTTATATATGGTATACATATAACAAATACAGATTACACATACAGTATTGTTGAATTTTTCTATATTTTTAGTAGGATGTATTGACGTTTTTTATTCTTCTATTGACACAATATAAACATTTCTCATATTTTTATGTTTATTTTCAATGAGCTATGCATATTTTATTCATTGACACTCACAGATATTTGTATACTCTTCGAGCACACATTCAAATCCGTGCCTACACCACAACCCACCCACACCCCCACACCCCCACACAAACATATGCGACGCACTGATAGTTTAAGAGAGTTGTAGTGGCAAAAGAGAGCGTTGACGCTCTCTTCGACCGACGCACAGGGTGCCTCGTGTTGAGAAACTGCTGCTGTTTTGTCGCTTGAAGATAAATCAAAAGTGAATTAATTAGCATACTAAATTGTGTCCAGCGGCAGGTGAATCGCGAATCGAATCCTCTAATTAAGCCATTTCCCCTCTCCGTTTGACTTCGGGTGTCGTTTGCATCTGAATGGATCGCAAATCAGTCGGCGGCTCAGCCAGCGCCAGAGCCAGAGCCAGTGGCCGCTTACGAAATCGCGACAGGCCATAAAGTTGGCAAGCGATGAGTTTATTAGCCGACAAGTGACATACCCTCCCCTCCCCGCAGCACGCTTCGCACTCTCGCTGCTGTCGTCGATTTGGATTGCCTCGTAAATAACCGACCACTTGGGGCTGAAGAACAGAAGTCCCCCATCGCAACCACATCGCATCGCACTCGCATCCATCGATAGCGACGATGACGATAATGTAGATGGAGCAATGGCGATGTCGTTGATGAGAAAGATTGTCGATTATGCCCACAAATTTCGTATGCACCCACAGTTCTCAGGTTGGCAGGGTCTCCCGGCACCGGGCCAGGATCCGGCAGGAACTAATGGAAGAATTTCGCGATGTCACGAGCGTGAGTTATGGTTAAGTGCACTTTTCGGTCTGCCTTGTCCTAAAACCACCCAACACCCACCACCCCCCACCCACGTTCTCCACCTAACCCCGTCTCCCAATCTCTTTCCCCCTCCCGATGACGCGATGTTTGCGTCTAAATGCAAATTTTGTGTAATGAACATCGCGTTCGTGGAGTGGAATGGGATGGTTCATTTTTATTATACCCTTTCTCAAGAAAAGAGAGGTTTTGTAGTTCTGAAGAAAAAGTCCTTGTTTGGAAAATGTATTTCCCAAAAAAATGTATAAGTAATTCAAGTTGTATCCTTTGATCCATTTCATCTCTGAACATATTGATAATGTAGTTGTGGAAAGTTGATTTTGTGAAATGAGCACAAGCCAAAGGGTATCCGAGTTTCGGTTTTCAAGGCTCTCAGGTAGCTCTCACTTTTGTGCTGGCTAAAATTTTTGCCGCTGCCTGACTATTAGCTAATGCCGGAGCCGCGGTTCGCGACGTGACGTGCCCACGACCCCAACTCCACTTCCACTTCCAACCCCAACCGCAGCCCAGTCCCGCCCTGTTGCTGCTGATGCGCTTCGTAAAGTTTGTGCAGAAAATTTGAATATCGTTTGGCTTATTCCGCATTCGCCCAAACACCACACCAACCACACCACCACCCCACCGATGGCGGATGGGAGAGGTATCCAACATGAGCCTGTATCTGTGTGTTTTCGTAATTGTGTTTATGTGTGCGTGTGTGTGAGGCAAGATTAATGGTGGTGGAAATGGAGTTGCAACCACCACCTCGACCTGAGGATAGCATAGCTCACGTTGCCGTTATTTGCACAGTGCCCGCTGCCGCTGCCGCTGCCGCAGCCCCGAACCCCTTCACATCCCCATCCAGGCAGAGTTCTTGCTGCGCCGTTTGTTCAAATTTCGAGCGGTGCGGAGCTGCCTCCGTCTGTTATTAATTTGGCTGTCTTGCCCCTCCAGCCACCATCCTCGTGCCCCACCGGCGATCTCTCCGGGTCCTGTGTGCGACTCCGCCTGGGGCCATTTGGCGTCAATTGCGTCTCGGTCTCGGTCTTTTGCTTTGTCCCTGGCCCTGGATGAGTTTCATTAATTAACTGAAATACTCTCGACGAGCTGTGCACGTTACAACAATGAATTATTTATATAAAATTTGTCTGGCATTTTTCTATGCTTTCCTCGAATCTTTCCTAGCCTCGGGGGTCAGCGATGTCTGCGTACATATTTGTTGCTGCTGGCAGTCGCCAATTTTGTTGCCATTTTCCTTCGTTTCTCATCAGGCTCCATTGTCGAAGCTGGCTCTGGCCCTGAGGTGAAATGAAGTGCATTACTCGGAGCATTATTGGCGAGATTTTTTGCAGATGGCAGACCTTTGCACGCAGCCCTTAACTTGGATTCCAATTAAGGCATCGCATGGCATGGCCAGCTCCCCTCACTTTGTCAGAGAATGTGGTATCCATCCCATCAAAGTGCAGAGATATTTTTCTGCGTGTTGATGTCCATTTTAAATACATTCAATAGATATGAGGAGCTGAGCGCCAAGACAGTGCAGTCCCACAAGGCAAGCATGGACGTGTCACACCTGATTTTCCACTTTGCATTAGTTGAGGTCCGCGAAGCTCCTAGACTCACCGACCGCAACTTAATTAAGTCACACAAATGCGTTCCCCCTCCAACCAGACGGTGACTCCACACGCAGCTCTGCATTTTCCATTCATTTTTCAGGGCGCTGGCCGGGCAGACTTCAAATCGCAGCCAGAACTAATTTTATATTTTTTCCTTCGTTCCTTTTCGGGGTTTCTTACTCACATTTTTCCTAGGGGGAAATATGTATGGCATTACGAGGAAAAGGATTTCGCTTGGTTGCCCAGCCTGGCCATGAGGGGTGGGCTTTGTCTGGATGTCTCTGTTTAATGGATTTTTATAGTCAGACACCAGCTGTATTTGCGTGGGATGATCTTATTTCAAAAGGAAAAGGACAATCATAATTAAACAAGCATTCTGTAATGGCTTGCTTTTCAGGTTCTATGTATTCCGTTATGAGTGGATTATGCAAAAGAGTCGCTTTCTTTTATGCTTAATTTCTATGCTACGAATCTGGAGAGGACAAGATTTGCAATCAGCTTTCGTCAGGCTTACACTCCATTTATTGTTTACGAAAGATTCACTTATAAAGATTTCATCGTGATCTCATAGTAATCTTGCTACTAATACTATTCAAATATTCTTCCCATTTCAGGTAAATACAAAATACTTATATATTATGTACATACATGTGCCCGTCTGAGTGAATTCAATATTTTGGTTGCTTAACCCGAGGATTTCTGGGCTTCTAGAGGTAAAGTAAACAATAAGCTTGGAGACCATGAATTTTATTTAGTTTCGCTTATGAAAATGGCAATCAGCAATCAGACAGAAACGATAACACACGAGGGCAGTGCAGTCGAAGCCAGAAGCTTTTCATCGGAGATGTCTGAGCTGTGGTCCCCCTAATATGTACATATGTATGTATATGTGTATGTGTATACTCAACAATAATATAAAATAAAATACACCCCATCAATATAAACGGCAGTAACAGCAGCGGCATCAAGAGCACACATGAATCACGTCCTGAGACGTAGTCGCCTTCAAAGTCGGTTCTGAACCGAAAAGTTCCCAAAAGGGAACAAAAACAAAAACAAAAAACAACCTTTGTGGGTATCTCCATCTCCATGTGTGTGTGAGAGTCGGAAACACACATCACATGAAAAAGTCTGTACAAATAATGCAGCCATTTTGGATAACAATGGAAGCCAACAAAGAACAAAACAACAAGGCCAACAGAATGAAAACAGGAAAAACAGAAAAGGTGGAATCGAAATTCGATTTAAGCGTTCAGTGACTCCTCGGAGTCGCCTCTTGTCATCGCTACCGACCCTATCCCCGTCTCCGTCCCTGTCCCCGTCCCGCGCAGCTTTGCGACATTTATCAATGTCCCCAAATGCCAAACAATACAAGGAACAACAACAAAGCGGGGAAAAATAAAAGAAAACACAAAAATGTCACATTCGAATTGAATTTAAATGAGTTTTGCGCTCGACGAGCCCAGGGGCGTACGCCCAGAAACGGACAGAGGCGGAGGCACGAGCAGGGAGACTGCCCCTGGAAGTGGAACTGCGACTGGGACCCGATCCAAAAATTCGATAAAATTCCCAGAGATTATGCCGCCAGGGCAGAGGGCAAAGCTCGACGGCCATTAGTGTTCCTCGTCCCTATGCAGACAGTGGAGTAGGCACAGTGGGCACAAGTCAGTCGAATGCGCTGTAAACAACAGATATCGGACTATTGCAACTTGTCTGCTCGCCTGCATAGGATACAACCGATGTAAGGGGAGGAGACGATTGTTTGCCATTATTTGGTTTTAGAATTTTGTATTTTCTATATGTACATACATAAAATTTAAATGCATTGACAGTATGTACATTTAACGAATCATTTCGATTATTTACGTTTTGGCAGCAATGTGGTGTCTCATCATATATGTATATGTCTTAGTTTTTGAGCTCATCTCCCATGGTGCATCAGTGCCATCATTAGCATTTACACTTTGCCGTCAATCGATCGACGCGATCAAGTCTCTCCGCCTGGAATGGGCCTGCCTCGCCTGAGAACGTCATGGGCCTGACTTCAGACCGACGATCGTTTTAATTTAGCCCAATCAGAGCCAATAGAACTAATTACGGAACTAAGACAAAAATGTGTACGTCGCAATTAGTTTTCTTTTCTGGGCCATAAACAACGTGGCGCACAGACAGACGCTAACACATCTCAATGTGCGGATGGGGAACGTCGACTGAGGCAGAAATCTGGCAAGTAGGTCACGGACATGCGGCCGGACGGACGCGACCGAGGAACGGGGACCGAGGGCGCTCCGTTCCGTTCCAAGAGTGACACATCGCCAGGCACATTACAGCAGAGATATAAATAAACACGCACACTCTTGCTCTCGGAGGCTGGATTGGCGCTGTGCGGGTGAGGTTGGGGTTGTGGGTGTGGGTGTGGTCCTCTCATTTGGGGAGCCCGCATGCCAAACTGTGTGTATCTGAATGGCTCGTGCGAATGTGACTTCGCTTATGGAATCCATACACAAATGGCCACATTCAACTTCCTTATAATGGGACCTCTGCCCCGGGCACCCGGGACACGGGTAGTCCAACGAAGCACTTGTGTTCCAGCAGTGTATGCGGCCGTCAATGCTGTTCGCAATATCCAAAGGGGACAGCAGATACTGATTCCACAGCTCCACTGGGACCTATACAAACATACGGTAGATAACTTATGCATACAATACACTCATGATACATCCACAAAGATACATATGTATCTGTGGCATGTCCAAGCATGTATAATCATATATCTGACTACAAACACACTCGTCTCTCGTATACAATATTCATCTAAGCCATGTCTAGGGAGAGCCTGTTGTCTTCTCCACACTCGCAAGTCGTATTTAAATATGAATTTGGCATTCTATTAATAGTACAAGACTCGTTCAGTTTGAAAACATCAAGTTGATTGCGTCAAATGTTTGCTTTCGCCTTTTAATTTGCGACACACTTTCAGATATTCGGCGAGGCAGCGTCACTTACTTCATTGCCTTCAATACGATACGTCTATTTATGTATAAGGAGTTATCAGAGCTATTAAACGGGCTCATGCCAGTGTCAGAATACGATCATGAATACATATAGCGTTGGTGGTAAGAGCATAGAAGTGCTCTCCAAAACTATGCAGCCACTCCCACACTATCCTCATTGTATTGTGCGGCCCTCCCAGTGGTGTCCGCGACAAGTGGATAAACAGAAAAGTGCGGTGGCAACACCTAAACTGAGTTAATGGGGGCATTTATTGCCAAACTGCTGTAATAAACAATTTGTTGAGCATTTAACGAATTTTACTACCGCCAACAAGAGCTGGATGGGGCAGGCAGGAGCGGACCAAATGCGAGAGCGAGCCCATAAAAATGTTTATGATGGATTATGCTACCACCGCAGTTCCCCCACTCCCACTTCTACTCTCACTGGCTGCCCTCCGGCTCGACTCTCATCATTCACTTAACGTTTTACGACACATTCCATGTGGGACACGTTGAGGCAGGTTGTGGGCGCGGGGCTCTCCGCTCTCCGGAGAAGTGGTCAATGAAGATGGAGCAGTCTCAATCTCAATCAATGTCAAGGTGAAAAGTGTATCACATAAAACAGTCATAAAGGTGACGCAGATTGATTTAGACCGCGCGGAGAGCACGGCTGGGACTGCGGCTGCGGCTGTGGAGCCGCGAACGCACTGAAAATACTAACAATTCTGACGAGACTGTGGGAGCAGTCAAGAGATATTAAAATTTTACGGTCAGCAGCAGACGGCAGCCAGACACCTAGACACACTTTTGCACTCACGGCTGGCCCGGCTCGGCTGAACCGCTCACACATACTCGTGCGACAGTAAAATAAAGCATTATTATGGCCACCATTAAACGAAGGCAGAAGACGACTCCAAGTCAAGTGCCGCTCAAGATGTCGGCGGAAGCTGAGCGATGGCCTTGAATGGGACCAGGACCGGGAGCGGGAGCGGGCCGGTCTGGGTGGGCTTGTCATCCATCTCGCATAAAAGCGCGCGACTAACACGCGAGTCAAATACGGAGACCGACCTCCCCCGCCAATTGCCATACAGCGCAGAAACGAGCCGCGACTTGCGGCTGCGTTTTTATGAATGAAAATGCCTTTTTCTTCGCTTCCTTTTTGTTGCTTTTTTAGCGGCCTTTTCAATAAAATGTCGCATTATGCACCACAGCGGCAGTGTTGTTACAGACTACTGGAACCTCTTGGAAGACGGAAAAAGAATACAAAGAACGTCGGCTTTCCAACCCGTAAACAGAAGACCGTTGCTTTGATTTACAGCTAAAAGCAGACTCCTAGTGGGAGAATTTAAGTTGTGGTTTAAGAAATCAATATATTATTGATCAATTACGCTTTTCTTCCGCTGAAGTACATCAGATGTGTCTGAACTCTGTTGAAGATACGGAAAGATCTATCAGAAAATTTGGATTTATTGTATATAAAGTGGATTTATGTATTTATATCTATTATTTCTCTGTATCTGTCTGGTCTGCTGTGCTCCCACAATTGAATATTCCATTTACGATTTCGTGGTGTGGACGACATTTTACACCTTTAAATGCCTCGAAGCTGTATCATTCCGTATTCCGCAGTGGGTGCTGCGGGCGACCAATGACATGGCAGACAGTCATCAGGCAGCTGTGGGGCTGGGGCTCACAATCGCTGCCATGTTGGCCGCCTTTGTCTGTTGGGAGCGCTACGCTACCGCTGGCAACTAATCAAATGCCAAAACACGTTTTCAGCGACCGCTTATCATGGCCCAGGCCGGGAGCTACATTCATTTGCTGGGCTACGCTGGGCATAGCGATGTCAACCTGTGAGTCGGATATCAGGGGCATTTGTATAAATATGATTGATTTATTTGACAATTTTCGACAGCATTATGCGGACGTGTCACGCATACCTGAAATCCAGTTTTTCTCCACTGAAAGCCAAAAAGTCTTTGTTTGGGCCAGCGGCCAGCAGCCAGACATCTTGAGTCCGGAGTCCGAGATTTCGTATCTACCTAATCCTCAACCCTCACAGCTCAACTCCAGAGCTTCGGTGGTTCATCTGCAGTTGTCTAAATTTGCATTCGCAAATGCTATTAAGGATTGCATTGAGTCAAGTTTTGACTGCAGTATAATTCTCGTAAACTTGAATACAGAGCCGAGGAAAAATGGACAAAGAATGCCACCAGACGGTGGCACGACTGCGCATGTTCGTGGACGACGCCGACGCTGCGATAAGCAGCAGATAAAATTCACCAACACACACACACTCCCGGGGCGGCCATTATTATGGCCGCCTATTATCTTTTTCTTGTGTATTTCGTGTGGAAAAGAGACGGTGAACGCAATCTGATTGGTTGAAGAAGCGGTCTCTCTCTGCTGCTGAACAAGAAGAAGAAGATTGAAATACACACGTCCTCTGGTGGGGGATCTGGGAACCAGAAGCTTCGCAAGTGCTCCGTCAGAGCGCGCCAGCGCGAATGGGTAATTTTTTGGGAATATTTTGTCTTGTGTAGACTACATGTCTATATTACGTTTAGGTGCCATTTCGGGGAGTGTTCCGATGGTGTATAATATATATTTCTGATCTGCACCAAAATCGAGAGCAGTTAAAAGAAAAAACACAGTTTCTTTTGTTAATCTAACAAATACCATCGGAAAGGGTTTCTCACGGCGACATGTACTTAAGATGTAAATAGTATGTAGCAAAAATTTTCATTTTTACATTTGTAACGTGATGGGAGATCTATATATATTCATTGTTTTGATCATTGCCACTCCGATTAAAATTTAAGCCCCAGTGGAAGTTCCATCAACCATTCGTGAAAAGTACGTTTAATTGTGCGATAGGTAGGGAAATGTTGAACATCCAGGCAAAAGGGTGAAGAATAGGTCTCAAATGAAAAAACTTTTGCTCAATTTCGAAAAAGCAAGCCGAAAGCTTTCCCTCTTGGGCGTCGCTTATGTAAAGGCGAGCTTATTCTGCACATGTAGAGCAGCCGCAGGCCTCAGCCATGCCATGCCACGTACATAGTGGAGAGGCAGGATACATGGCTGGGTTGGGCCTCGGCAGTCCACATCAACATCCCTCGATGCCGGCGAGATAAAAATCAATACAGAGCGAGCAGGCGCTCTTCTATATCTATATACATAGGTCTATATGCACGTACATATGTATGTACTTTGCGGGGAATACATACAATATTTGCGCACACTTAATGAGAAAATTTATGCGTTTTGCAAAGGATTATGGCGCAGAAAATTTCATTAATTTCATTTCATATTCGCAATAAAACGGGAAACAAGCGGCCGCCCGGCCAATTTCCATAGAAACGGAACTGCCTTGAAACGCCAGAAAACTTTTAATCAATTGAAGCCTTTTCTTTTACAGCATTGCAGCACTCTGCCACGCCCTGTTTCCGATACCATACAATACCACGTACATATGTACATGTATGAACGTATGTATGTACATATGCATTTATTTTTTTCACACCCATACCCTCGCACAAACTTCAGACAGTGTGTGTGTATTTATTATATGCATTTTAATCGAGCCAGAACGGCATATTAATATCAATTTTCGATATAAACTTCACACTTTACGATGATTCAATCGGGTAGGGGTATTGGTAGGGGTAGGTAGACTGTTGGTTTGTGCTCTGCCAAGTGCCGCTTAATGACCCCGAACCTGTTGGCAGAGCACACTGCTTAAGGACAAATCGTTATCATGGCATACATATGTACATACATGCATATATATGTACATGTGTGTGTATGTTCAGCCTGACTCAGATCGTATATTGAATATTTATATTTATAATTTTATTTTTAAGCTTTGCCAATTGGCCAATTCAATTCCATAAACCCTCACAAAAGTGTCTCTCCCGGGCCATGTGACTGTCGAAATCTGAAAAATGTTCAATTAGAGGCTATAACTTTTACTTTAACCAGCAAAATGGTGTCGGTAAAATTATCATACCTTTTTCGGCTAACGGCGAGTGCGTCATATTTATTTCGAGTGCAACGAAGCCGCTGTTAAAGCCGCCAATAACAATTTGTAAAGTGAATAATCATTATAAAGTCCATAAAATATATTTTGATTTACAAGATTTTGATTTAAATACTTTAAAACAGATAGAAAGCTCAATTTCACTTTCTGAAAAATATCGTACATGTGAAATACAATTAACAAGGGTTTTGGCATTCTTAAATTATATAAATCGCAGTAAAAAATCCGGATAATTACAAAGTGTGACATTTAATATAATAAATACTGATCTGCTTTGAGTGACATCTATCCTGTACATACCTACATATGTATATTCACATATGTACATATATTCTTCATCTTATATTTCGAATAAATAAATGTATGTATGTTTTATCTAGACAGTACTGAATTGGCTGAGCCTTAGCAGCCTGTAATCCGATTTTCTCAGTAAAAGAAGCTGTGATTCCAAAGAGAATTCAATTCAAAGTCCCTTTCTATTCATGGGCTAATTTTAATAATATTCTACTTAAAGCCGAATAACCAGACCCGATGACAAAGAAAAGCATTGGAGTTGATGCGAGTTTTGAGCTTTACGGCTTTTCTATTGGCCAAAGGAAACAGCTCTTAGAAGTTTTCAGCTGTGTTTTATTTGAGTCAACAAATCGCACAAGCTCGAGTAGAAAGAAAACATCGTAAATGTTTTTCCCACAGCTTAAGCTGATGTAAAACATGTTCGGAAAACTTGCGGAAACTATCTGAATACGAGTATGAAACGAATCATTGCTACATTTGACACATATTAGAAGATCCGAATATGAACTTTAATTTGATCTTTTGGGATTCGCTTTGCCGTCGCCATTTAGTTTCGACTCTTCGATGCGAGAGGGAGGAGCGCAGAAGCAGATAACGAAAAGATTTCCAAGTAATTGAATGCGTTCAGAATTTTAATTGTCTGGGGCCACTTTTGCATCTCAAGAATGAAAACAGACATTTTGTCTGCTGCGGGGCCTCAATTAAAACATTTTAAAAATCTCAAGGCATATTTTCATGGCCTGTCGAAGAAACGCATTAAAATGGGCGACGCAATGCGATGCGATGCGATCCGATGGGGTCTCCTCCGGTTCGCCCTCGCACTTGACTCTCGTTATAAGTACATCTGAGAGTCAAAGTCGGATCGATGTGGGACCCTCTACCCCCACTACCCCCTGTTTCCCACTCTTCTCTTTCCTCTGGACACCCATTGCGGAGATGTGGCCGGCCGCCATTGAAATTCAAGACGCAAACTTGCTGCATTTATCGGCTTCGACTCATGCTTCAACTCCTTCTCCTCGCAACAGAGCACTCGACTCGTTGATATTCCCGGCATCGGAATAGGCATAAATATACGAGGCATATAGCACCATTTTTCATTTCGAAACCGCTTTATGTCCGCCCTTTCCCTAGCCAGGGAAACCACTTCAGAATGAGCGATGTCTCTGATCTAATTGCAATATGGATGCCAAAACAGGCCGACTCCCTTGACACTTGAGACTCAAGTAGTATGCCCATTCCCATCCCCAGACACAGATACCGGCACAAGGCATAAGCATAGACATATACATACATACATATGTACATGCATACATGGAAATGGTCACGAATTCGATGGAAAACTTGTTTTTCAATATTTTCAAATACATTTGTGGCTCATTGCTGTTGTTGCTGGTCAGGTCTACATATATTCTCTTGTCTCTTGTCTCTTGTCTCGGTCTCCCATTTTCATATTTCTAGCTCGTATTTTACTGAATTCCAGTCTGACCTGACAGCTACAGCCAACGACTCGGCCCCTACCCCTGCCCCTACCTCTGACCCGAACTCGTCTCTTATCTTGGAAAAACTTAAAAAATAAATAAATAATTTACTTTGTTTGGGGTTTTGTTTTATGCTGTTGTTATTTTCTCTACTTGGAATCTGGCAAATGTTTATACCATCCGAAAAATCAACTCCACTCAATCTCAGTCGTCATCGCCATCACTGTCTCAATCGCCATATCTGTATCTGCGGCACAATTTTTACGATCCTGAAATTAACACATGTTCCGTTAACGCCAACCGATCTGCTCCATCTCCATCTCTAGGGAGTTGTATCGGAAAATTTATGAAGCGGTTAAGTTTTTCGTCTCCGGTCCAATGCATTGAATTTTAATATTCTCTTGGCACTTTGGCCACTGCATGCGTTTCGGTTATCGCTCAGCCACTCCGAACAGTCGGTAAATCAATCAAGGAACTTGCCCCCTCCCCTCCCCAAACCAAGTGGCAGGCGGGGAAAGTTGAGGATCACGGATCACATGCACACTTATTCAAATACTGATTTCGACTTTTAAAGATATTCGTATGTTAATCAGGTTATAGAATAGAAAAGCTACCCTGATATGGAATGCGATTAAATACGTTTTGTATTGTTTTCAGTGGAACAAAACTCTCGTCACGAGTGTCGAAACACACATAAAATATCAATCCATTTCAGGTGTTTAATTACGAATTCATTAATAGAAATTGTTTATCAGTTTCTCCAGCTGGTAAATTCAGGAGAATACTGAATCCTTTCCATCTTTCATAGCTGCTGTTATTTGGGGCGTAGTTTCTTTTCTGTTCCATTTCAATTGCGAAAAAATAAAATAAAATACCGCGTAGTGTATTGGGTGATGTTTCGATAGCCTTTGGTCTTGTTTTTTACCCAGCTGCCATTCCATCTTCAGCGTTTATCCCCGGAGCCAGGACCCGCCCTCGGACGCAAAGGGCGAGCACTTTCAATTGAAGGCATTTCAAAGTAAATGGCATCCTGCGATTAAGTGGAATGAAAGCGCATTTCATAAATAGCTAAGGAGCAAGATGGGCGTCTGCGAAGGGGTGCGGCTGTATCCTTTTGTTGCGGTTTATCTGATGATGGAGGCAAGAACGAAAGGTGGAAGGGGAAGGGCAGGAAGGCGCCGCCCGATTTTCATGGGAGCCACAGCAAATGCTGTCATTACAAGGATTAAACGAAACATTTACATGCCGAAGGAAAGCCACCCCAGACGCGACCGCATCCGTCCGCCCTTGTGGTGCCACCAGGTGAATGGGGTGGCGGTTCCGTGCAAAATTCAACATGGCAGCCTTAGGGGAATGGTGCAAGAACAGCCGCTCCTGGCTACCAACTTTCACTTTTGCGTTGCACGATTTTTGATTTACGGCTCTTCTCTTCCTGAGCCAGGGAATCGCAACAATTGTCATCTCGGGCCATCTCAGTCCCTGCAACCCTTTGTGCAACCGCGTCGCCTGCAACCTGACGACGGCGACGGAGTCGGAGACATTTCCATTGAAATGACAAATAAACCGCACTGAAGGGATCGACTGGAGACGAAGAAGGAGACGGAGACAATGGGCTCAGCTGCCTGTTTGGCAGCATTTTTAAATCCATTTATGCTGCATATCATAAAAAATAATACACCCAAGAATATGCGCCTTTCTCGGTTTTTTCGCTTTTGCTGCAACAGCAGCACCGTGAAAATGTTGAATGTTTTGCTACAACAAATTTTACGCATCGCAATCTGCTGAAAGAGGCGGGGGGTCAATAAGCCACAGTCGGAGGCGCTGGCAGGTCACAACCCGTTCGCGTCGCCGTCACCTGATGCTCACGGCAGGCAGGTAAATCCTTTACGGACAACTCTCTCTCTCCCTCTCTCTCGATCTGTAGGTAGCGAGTACCGTCCTGCCAAATTGGTATCATGCTGCTGCTGGGCTGGGTAGGAAAGTTAATTCGATTGACAATCCATTCCGCGTAATTAAAAGTGCGGGGCGAGGAAGAGCTAAAGCGAATAAGTCGGATGAATGGGCTTCCAATTTGGCTCAAACGAACAACCACACCCACGGGCAATTACTGGGCCGCTGCTGTTGCTGTTGCTGCTGCTGCTCGACCCTTCCTCCTCTGCAATTACATTAGGCCCGGCCAGACTCCCGCTTGCATGATGATTGCCATTATACGCATTAGGGGGTCGGGGTCGAGTTTGTGGCCCAATCAACGGCAACGACACATCCTGCCATCTGCATATGCGCATCCTCCCAGCCCCATCCCCAGCCCCAGTCAGTAGCGGCAAATTGATCAATTGGGTAAAATTAAGGAGGCACTTTGGTGCTCCCCCCCTCGCCACGTCCACGTTTTTGGGGAGTTTCATGTCAACGTGCCGTTCAGTTCATCAATAAGTAAGCGAAGGACTGGGGACCGGGCACCGGGACATGGATATGACTTCAGTTAACAAGAGTCAAGTCGAGTCGACTTGAGTGCCCCACGACATACAGTAAGTTGGATGAGTAAATGCGGCGTTGCCACACATAAAGAAGGAGAGCGATGAATTTGCGATTGGCTGACCAGGACGGGGGTAAACTTTCCCAATTATTTCCGACACCGGTATAGAACATATCACCAATAGTTTCTGCATTCGGAACACAATATAGAGAATACAAACATTAAATATTCTGTAAATATTCTAAATATTATTATCCATGCACCCAATCCACAATGAGAATGATAAAGGAATTCTAGTAAAACTGGAAACATCGCATTAGATTCTTAAAGCTGATTTTCGTCACTGATTTCTCGAACTTGCCTCATCTGGAAGCTATTTGGAATGGATTCCCTGTGAAAGTGCCCCCAAGTGATCCTCCTCGTTCTCCCTCGTCCTCCTCCTCCCCAGAATAGTTTTGTCGTTTCGCTATCGTTCGACATCATTGCTGTTCTGCCATCATCGTAAATTACACGAAAAGTATCTATCTTTAGTTGGAAATGTTGCAATTTTATTAAAATTCCAAAAACCCACCCGTCGGCAAGCACTCTCCGCCTCTCCACCTCACCTCCCCTACAACCCAACATCCCAGCACCCATGAATATATGTATGTAGTTCCACTTAGACTGCGAGTCAAACTCGACTCTAACTTGGACAAGGACGAAGGACGAAGGACAGGCACGCCACCCTCCCTCCAAAGCCAATACCAGCGCCATATTGCAGAAATTGTGTGGGCCACTATAGTTGCCCCTGTGCACCCGGGACGAGCAGGGAGCGCTCTCCCCGGCTGTCGTTGCTTTTATATAAACATGAGGCAAGATTAGATACAAATTACACGCCAGCTTCCCAAGGTGGGCAACGCCCCCCGTCCTTGTCCATGTTCCATGCCTGGCAATTTGCTCACCTTGCTGATGTTGCTGCTGCTGCTTCTGCTGCTTCTGCTGCTGTCGTATCCATAAGTTACAAACGCCAAGTATCTTTGGTCCGACAGGAGCAGCAACAACAACTTCAATAACAGGAAAACTTTTTCCAAGCTCGTTGGGGGCAGCGGGGCTGGGTAAATGAAACGGAAGGCAGGCAGAGGCAAAGGCAAAGGCAAATGGCGCTGGGCATCCCTATTTCCCGCTCCAAAAGAGCCAGTGCATTTTATTATTTATTTATTTCATATATTCTGCAACGGGCGCGATTATAAAATGTAAAAAGGAGGAAAAAATGTGGAAAACTATGCTGGGATCTTTGGGGAAGCATTGGCCGCGCTCTGCTCCGCTCTTCAGAAGTAATTTTCGTCTACCAAATTCAAAGTTAGCTTATTTTTGCAAAAAAAAAAAGTTTGTCCTTCTTTCCGTTCGTGATTTGATGCTGGTGCTGCGGGGGGGGAGACCTATCCGGTGATGGGGAGGGAAAATAAAAGCAAAGTCAGCCGGAAAGTTCTTCAAGGGGTCCTGGGTCCACGGAGGATGTCGTTGCGGTTGTATGTTTGCTCGGATGAAAATGGGAGAGCGGATGGAGCAGGGAACTGGGGAACCGGGGAACCAGGCTGAGCCTCATTCGGTGGCACGTTTGCAAAATGGCCCAATGCGTGTCTGGAATACATTTTCGTGCTTGCCAAAAAATGGAGAGACACCCAACCCCGACGCAACAACTTTTGGCATACTCCCCACTCATGCCCCTACTGCCATTCTTGACACTCCCACCAGTCTTGCTTCCAATCCCAGTCCCCCTTGGTGCATTTGTACATACATATTGTCGGTTGTATTTCAACGTAAATTTATGGGAAATTGTTTGCCAAGCAACACGAAAAGCGGCATTTTGTGTTTTCTAAAATGTAATGTGGCTCCGCGCGCACTCCGGTGCGGGATGGGTTGGTGGAAGGGAGGGGAGTGCGTGTGCTTCTGCCACAGAATTCGAAATTGGCAAACAGGAGCACACAAACTCATGTGGAAAAATTCCCATGGGTCGTGCCGCGCAGGTTTTCGGGCGGAGTAACGCAGGCGCAGGCTGCAAACTGATCGAAAGTGGAGGAGGAAGCACACGCAGATACCGAGCCGGGCCGGCCTCTGGGTCGCGTCCAAGCCAGCCTGTCGACCTGCCTGGCTGTTTGAAGGGCTTAATGTTAATTGCGGCTTTTGTTTGGTTTTCCATTCGATTAAGTTAATGGCGACAAGCGGCGCTCGGGCGGCCTGCCTTTTCTCTTTATTATTTCCATTTAACTTTTCGAAAATCGACTTCGTTTTACTCGGATGTCGCCAATAGCGAATATACTTTCATATATATGTATGGAGAGGCTTACACCTGTTTGAGAAACATTCAAGTTGTAGTTTCGCATTTACATAATTAACCTTCAGCACTTAGCTCTTTAGGTGGAGACAGGCTAAAGGAGTATACATATTTTATACTCGGTTAAATGCGATGCGTTCATTATTGAACAATGTTCTTGGCCATTTTCGTAGCCATTTTCATACATTTAGCTTTGCAATTGTTAACTTCTTTTACAGTACTCACTGTACTCTGGCTGTCGTGTAGCTAAGTATTAGATTAGTCGAAGAAGTTATAAACTTGTAAATTCCTTAATTGAAATTAAGGAACCGAAGAACCTTTGGTCGCAATCTTTCACGCTGACCGAAGAAGCCTAGCCATGTAGTCCTCTTCTGGTCCTAGCTGTCAGGTAAACGTCAGCACTTTTCGTACTTATGTATTTGGAATATGTATCGTACATATTTATGGACATAGAAAACTGTGTGTGAATATGTTTATTCCCCTTTTGGGCTCACTGATGAGAAGTCATACCCTTGACTCCCCAGAACACTGCTGGTGATTTTTGTTTGGTTACTGTGCCGCATAGAGCCCAAAACAGAGCATTAATTAAATCATTTTGTAGTTGAAAAACAATAATGAAATGAATTCCAATGGGCTTGGACGGTTAGGAGCATCGACCAGCAACGTCAAGAGGAGGGGAGGTAAGATCGGGCAGAGGAGTAAACAATAATGCAGGAACATCCGCAGAAAACTGTCAACTTAAGCGTCGTAAAAAGTCGATTGTATCGACAATAATTTTCGGCATTAAACACACAAAGTTAATGCGCCAGAAGTTGCCGAGCGACTCCATCAGTTGCAAGGTGGAACCAGAACCAGAGCTAGAGCTACTGGCAGAGGCAGAGACAGAGACAGAGACAGCCTCCGCAGGAGAGAAAGAGGGCGAACACGGGGATGCGGGAGGGCGAAGAGAGCCCGGAGCGCCTTAATGGAAGACTTAAATGCTCGTAAAGTCAGCGGGCTGGGGCCTGGTGCAGAACATCTCGGAGTGGAGTTGGGGAGCTGAGGCTCTTCTGGCGGTTGTCGAGTGCACCGCTGTGCACTTAACCAGAGGAATTTGTTTGTTTTCCTTGGCCATAGGCAGCGCCTGCCTGCTGCCTCTCCAGCCGCAGATCTGTGGATCCCTCCCCAGGTCGGGCATGTGCATCTGGCACACTTACCGCGCAATTAATGGCGCAATTAAATGTTTACTTTAGCCGCTTTCGAACCGCACATACACACATATGTAAATATGTAAATGGCAGCCGTTCGCCATCTCTGGGGAATCCAAGCATTGCTGATGGGGCTGATGGGGGGGTGGGGTGTGTGGAATTGATCAGCACAGGGCGTGGCTTGGGCTGGTCTTATCAAATAGTAGGACCAGACGCAGAATGAGTCGAACGCTGAGGTGAAACGAAGCTGGGGGTAGGAGTCCTGTCCACTTAATTTTGAATTGATTCGTCGGGATATCTGAAATTTTCTTTGGTCTTCTCGGCCATGCTGTGCGTATTGTTTCACACTTTCCAGAAACAATAGCGAATAGAAATAGCAGCATTAGCACTCAAATCTCTTGGCTAATGGGGGTACGGAGAGCGAGAGAGTGTATTGAAGTATAGATTTCGGGCCTATACAGAACACATTCGAGGCTTTGGCAGATGATGTGCTTTTTGGAATTTTTATTGATAATCTTAATAGTAATTAATAAAATATTTTCAGATATGGTTTCTTCTAAAAGTTTCGCAAGGGGAAATAACTGAAGAGTTAATTACTAGAATATTATTATTATATGAATATTAATAGAATATAAATAAATTCTGTAACAATATAGAGAACGTGTCAAAAAGAATACGAGGTCTCTACACGCTTATTATTGGAGTACAAGCCTCTTTTAATATTGTGTGAAATATTCGGATGCCCCATGCTTAGATTGAAATTCCTACCATTTTGGGAAGAGCTGGAACTTTTATTGTTGAAAATTCAATCAACAATTTTAGTCTAACTATTCCGAGTATCAAGAATTTCAACCCATGGATGGAGTATTACTCCTTTCCATAATATCTACAAGTGCTTCGAGAGGCTTCCAGAGAACGCTCTCTTCCCATAGCTCCCCTCTAATTTTAGGTCTGTTGGGGTGCTGTGGGAGTCATAAAACAATTTGTTGCAAAATTCAGCAAACAGCCAGAAAAGTGCCCCATAAAAACATTAATCCTTCCGCTGCGTATCCGTGAAGGAAAGCCAGATACAGAGCGAAAGGGAAACTCTTACACATGTTTTCCTCCCTACCATATTACCGGTCTTGGCCTGTCCTCCCCGGAACTGTGCGAAACTCTCGCTTTCGTTTTTAGAGATCATAAAGCAGTTTTAATGGATGCCCGCTCTCTAGTGCCCTGCATGGTTCGCTTGTGTGTGTGTGTGTATGTGGGTGTGTGTGGGTCTGTGTGTGGGCGCAGCACCGCAAATAGAGTGAAAATCTAAAAAATCCAAATCGTTTGGGAGAGTCGTTTGGTTCCGTTCTGCTACGTCAAAGAGTTGCAGTTACAAACTGTTTAATTGCCAGCAGAAAATGTTCAAGGAAAAACGACAGTGGCTCGTCCTCGGAAAACGCCGCGGGCAAGGCGTGTTAAGGAAAGAGTTGACTTAATGGCACTTAAACAACCATAAAATGTTGAATTATGATTTCGAGGTCGCAGAAAATAAGCCCGAGCGCGGTACTGCGGTACTCTGGGTTTCTGTTGCAACAGTGACGTGCTTCTTTGTTTATTCTTAGATTGGGACACACACTCACACACACGATCACTACGAATGGCAGCTAATGACACATCCTACCCACCCACAGCTGGACTCAGGACCAGAGTTGAGCCCATATCGTGTCTGAGAGAATTTCGAAATGACGCCTGTCACTTGGCTTAAATTTATTGGCCTTTCCGATGTCTTATGGCCCGGAGTCCGCTGTCCCCCGATGTGCAAATGCATTTACATATTCAGAATTCAGAATGCTTTCCTGTGGTCAGTGGCAATCCCAGACCCAGTCCCAGACCCATACCCATACCAAACCCATTCCAAGTCGCAGGGCGGTTGTCTGCGGTTGTCTGCCATGCCAAGTGCACGTTTGGCTTGTGTATACAATATATTTATTTCTGTTGATTTTTTAAAGTAAATATCATGAGTGCCCCGACAGACAGAACAAAGAATGCATAAATTACGGCACCAATATCCCTCCCCCAGGCACCAGACAGACTTGTCTGCCATGATTCTGCCTGGCACTGGCACTCCGAATCGCACTCGCCCCGCCTTGTCCAAAAAGCCTAAAAATCCCGCCCATCGAGTCATTGAAATTGATGCCATTCCTTCTTCTCCCTGCCATTTGTCCTGCCGGATCCGCGCGGTCTCCCTTCCCTGCCCCACCTACTGTCATGACAATGACAGCCTCGTGGAGTTCATTGCGCCTCATCAGTGTCCAAAGTCGAGACGCACAAATCAGCCAGAGAACGACTGCATTTGCACGAGAGAGAGAGTAATAATAATTGACGATTCGAATAAGTTTAGTGCCTTGCAGAGATTCTTAATGCGACTCGTTCTCTTTCCGTTTCTTTGCAGCCCGCAGACGGGACTCTGGACTCTCTCGTAAGTAGCAAGATAGCAATTGATCCCTCAGTCGATAAGTAATCATTTTATTGTCTGCAATCACTCAACCAGGCCAAGCAAAATCGCACATTTGCATGCGTCGTCTTCTTGGCTGGGAACCAGTCAAACTTTTATGATCCCTCCCCAAGATAAAGACACAAACCTATGTGGTCTGTCCCTTGAAAATATCGGAATGATCAGCAACATATTTCTGCAATGCGATGGGTTGCTTGATCAAGAGACTAAATGTTAACAATGAGATTACTACAGAACCTGTTTGATTCTGCATAGATAGTAGTCGTGGATAGATGTAGCGAAAGGACAGATCAACGAACAGCTTAGTTCAACAAAGTCGTCCAATAAAAACGAGTTATTGAAAATTCGACCAGATCAGAAAGTGGTTGAAAATGGTGGTGGGATCGTAGACTGAGTTTCAAGACTCTTCATCTGACTTTAAAGATAGTCCAGCCAATTGTTCGTATTTGTGTTGATATGTTAGTATACATAAATAAATACATAAGTCCCTGACGTTTGTTCCGAATCGGTCCGCTCTATCACCTAGAAACTATAAAAAAAAGAAACATATGTAGATGGA
The DNA here is from genome assembly GCA_037356375.1 of Drosophila affinis. NCBI lineage: Eukaryota > Metazoa > Arthropoda > Insecta > Diptera > Drosophilidae > Drosophila > Drosophila affinis. The sequence continues at coordinate 25,680,876 of JAZHFB010000003.1, forward strand.
CAGGCAGAGGGATGGCTCTAATCCTTAGAAAATACAAATTAAATAATAATAAAAAAACCCAAAAAAATAATAATAAATAAATAAATAAATAAATTAAATAATTCAAATTAAATTAAAATACACATACATATATGTACATATGTACATACATATTCGCATGACTGAACTTAAAGGTCTCCATGGGGGAGAAAGTAATATGGGAAAAGATAGAAATGCTGGTGATACATACAGGGCTACATATGTACAGCTGTGAAAAAAATAATAGCACCACCAACACAAGCAATTTTTAAATAGGTGCCCAACTCACGTTTTTAACTTTGAGGAAACTTTAAGCACATTTTTAGAAATGGAAGACTTTCATAGACATAGGAATATAAAAAAATCTTCTTTTTTTGTTGTGTACTAATGTTTGTATGCATTCAAACATCTATATCCATGGACGTCTAACGTATGATCGAGATTTTTTTCCACCAGTAATAGTAATGCTCTTAGTAATATGTGTCGCGTTCAAAAGTTGTACCTTTATTGGGCAGGCTTTTATGCTATGTTGGCTAAGATATGTGCTAACTGTTGGATCGTCGCATTCATTGTAAGCTCTTATTTGAGCTCGGTAGCTGACTTGAAGACAGGCCTCTTAGGAGAGTGCTCTGACGAGCCATAAAGATGGGTCATAGATCGTTTCAGTCCGCGTGTTTCAGCTTTTTCAATATAGTTTAAAACGTTTTTAATCATTTTATTTGACTAAGACTGGCTAATGATGCTATTTTTTTCTTTCTTTAAATTCCAAAAATATACCCCAAAAAAACAACTTTCGCACTTTATTTTATCACGAACAAACTGTATAGTAGTGGTGCTATTATTTTTCTCGCAACTGTATGTATAGAGGGTCGGGATAGTTAAGATACTGCTTGCCAGCCTCTCCCTTCGGCCAGCTCTCGGTACGTAAAAGTTAATTTTATAAATTTTATAGTACTTATTCAATACAAACTAATCTTCTTAAATTGAACCATTGATTAATTTTAGATAAGGCTAAGTAAGTACTCAGGCTTGAGTAAACACATAGTAAAGAAGATAGTGGATGATTGAAATAAGGAAGGTTCAACCTGGTAAAATATTTTGCAATCTTTAAAGAATATTATCTTTTGCCTCGTTAGCGATTTCAAGCCATCCATGGGTCGTAAATCAATTTTCGACATGTTTTGACTCTCCCATAAATTCCGCCAGCGATATTTATAGATAATATAGTGTGGCCACGAAGTCTCGAGCCCCAACCCGGTCCAATCACCAACCCCACGCCAACCGTACCCACTTTGCTTCGCTTTGCTGCTACTCAGCGCTTACGTGCGACCGACTCGACTGGAGCTCCAGCGAATCAAGATTTTATAGGCGCAATCGTAAATCGTAAATCGGCAATTTTATTGTTAATCGATGGCCATTTAGGCTCATAAGGCTCTCGTTGCATATTAATATACTTATACTGTGGAATATGTATACCAATATTCTGAAATACCGATTATGTATTGAAAGGTGAGTCCCACAATACAGTATATGTATGTCTGAAGGGGCGGGGCGACAGACGACATGCAATTGATTTATTTGTTTTTAAAGACGTGTTTAGCACACAGTTCCCCAATAGCGAAACCGTAAAATTAATAAGAGATTAACATGCCATGATTGTGCCTCGGAAGCGGGCATTAAGTTCAGTTCCTATCCGTTCCGCCATCCCCACTGGTCCTGGTCTGTGCAAGCTATGAGCCAAGAAATTACACCCGTTAACGCTAAAACCATGGAACAATGGAACAGCCACAGTCCATGGGAAGCAAGTAGACTAGCAAAAGGCCGGCGGAATGAACAATGGATATAGATACAGATACGGATACAGCAACGCCCGGGAAGAGGGTGAGGGAGAAGGAGAATGCCGGCAAAAGGAGAAGAAGAGATGAGCAGAGCAGCCGCACTGCGGGCGAGCAAAAACCACCCCGAAAACCGAACCAGCCAGCACACAACACAAGAAGAACAGGAACGGAACCACAGCAGCAGCAGCAGCAGCAGCAATGACAGCATTTCCAAAATCAAATATGGCCGAATTAAATGCTCTCGGTCTCCGCTTTGCGCTCTCCTTCGGTGCGGCCATCATGGCTGGGCATGCTCATAAATTCATTTACTTGTTGTCGAGCGAGTTTCGTTTTGGTTTCGTTATCTCTGCGGTTGTCTGTTCCCCTCCCTTCCCCTTTCCCCATCACCTTCCCCCTTCCCACCCTACAAACCACTGCCGATGCCGTGACGGGTATCTGAATATGAGACTGAAATACTTTGTATGCTCAACGTTCGCCTTCCAGCGCAGCGCCCGTTTCCAACCAGCTGAGGTTCAATGGCTTGCCAGACAACATATTTCCAGATACATACATACTAACAAACTACACTACATATGTATATGTATCTATGTGTATCTGAGGGAGCTTATTCAATCTAATTCATGGCTTACTTTATTGTTAATTAATCTGGAAATGATCTATTAATTAAGTCCAAAGATTGGCTAACTCCCTTTCTTATCAGAACTTCAGTTCATCGAAGTTCGAATATGATTGTGCGCGCCAAATAATCGAAATGGCAGCTGCGCCTTTTGTACAATAGGTGGCGCTCTCCAGGTTACAGCTGCCGGCCGTCGCTGTCGTTGCCGAATGACGTAGATTTAAAATCAAACAAACTGAATAAGTACCATAGACATACAGAAAGATAGCCACCCATCCTTCTCGTGGCATTTCTATAGTGTAATATTGCATCCTTTCTTTCACTATATTTGTATATGGGTCTCATCTTTATTTACGAGCATCTACAATCTGGAAATTTTAATTTCCGCTGACGATTTGATACATTTAAGCTGAATTATTTATTTTATTGTGGTATGCGGCTTTAATGAGGCTATCAACAGATGTTTAATGGTGTATATACACACATAGAATATAATTTACAGGCATTCCGTTTTTGTTGGCTCGTAAATTTATAAAATTATTGTCTTTTATAGTCTTTTAATAAGTCTAAAACAACATCAAATTATTTCACTGCATAAATAAACTGAAATCTTGGCAAATACGTTAAAAATCACGCAAATGTGTTGTCTGTACTGTTTGCAACAAATCGTTAGAGCGTTATAGATAATCATCGAAACCAAACCAAACCGTACCAAACTCCCCGTTGACTCCTCGTCGAACCACATTGTTGCATAATTGCCGGGCCAAGCTCAAGTCAGCTGTTCGCCCAGATGGTCGTCGAGAGCAACAGGTCGAGTGACGGGAAACTTTCCAAGACATCCATCTAGCCACAGGAACACCCGACCCAGACCCACCCAGACCAAATGATTAAGAACACGATTAGAAGGATTTATTTTCCAAGTGGTATTTATTCAATTCGTTTATTTCGATTACAAAGTGAAAAGTGAGTAAACGGCTATGGCAAAGTGTTACAGAGTGCTCGAATAAATCACAATGTTCGGTTTTCAAGATTAAATCAGTTCGACACATCCCGCGTTGCTGGTGTTTCCTCGTGTTACGTATACTGAAGGTATACCGGATAGGATACACTCAGGATACATTCAGTATACGTATACGAAGTCGCACAGGTTCATCCTACATAACCGCTGAAAGAAAATCACGAATGCAGGCGCACGGAATCCGCAGATGTGGTTCCAGCTCACAGTTCCAAGTTGTGAGCTCTAGACTTGCGCGAACGGTATCCGCGTGTTGGCCCGACGATTGCACGGCTGCGACTGACTAGACTGCGACTGGCAGGACCAACAGGCCGGCATATCCTCGTAATTGTCGTTTCCTTTTCAGCCTTCGTACCGCCTCGGGGCTCGTGTGCTCTCGTATGCTCGTTTTACAAGCGTTTTCCTCTGCCCACGGCAACGGCAACGGCCAGGGGACTTCCGGTCGTCCTCTGCTCCTGCTCCTGTGCCTGTCTCTGAGCGTGGTGGTTGGTGTTTTGTCCCTTCAGAGTTTTCAGTTCTTCCTGTGCTAAGGGGAAAGGGAGGGTAACGAGAATGGGAGGAGAATCGAAAATGATTGCAACAACCTCAGACATTTAGCCAACACTTGTCAAATAAGACGTGCTCTCAGTCCTCAGTCCTTCGCTGTCCACCTTCACTCCTTGCAGTTGGTCCTGGAAGTAGAAAGGGAGAAAGCAGGGAGAACAGTAAGTTTAATAAGTTACGACTACGCACAAAGTTCCCAGATACCTGGCATTAGCATTCCCCTTGCCGCCGCCACCCATTCTGCCCCTAGTGCCACAACTATTTCACCAATCGCGATAATCACCCTTTGTTGCCATCCATTACCCTGCCCCAAAGCACTCGTGCCTTCCTTCCTTCCCGACGTCTGTCGCAGCCCCTACTTACGCTCAGGAGCACGTCCTTTCATTTAATCCGAAACAAGAAAGGGGCGGCTCGAGCGCCTCGAGGCGCCACCCGAACCGAGCGAAGACCCTGGCACACGAGTCGGGGCAGCCAACCAGGCAGCTCTCTGGCAATCTAATGCCTGAGATAAAATTCAAAATTTATAATATCGCACAGTTTGCCCGATATAAAACGTAAACTTATGGCTTTCGGGGAGTACGTGCCATATTTTTCTATGTGTATGTGCCGCCCCAGACTCAGCCACTATACATATACATATTTGCCTATGTGTCGCTGGCTGCTGCTTTTGTGTGCGAGTCCTAGGCCATGCCATGCCCTGTCGTGCCGTGCCGTGCCCAACCCTTGCCAGCAGAGAGTCATGAGCTCGTTATGCCTGTGAGATTTCATTTGTGTGCAAAGACAACCCCCAAAGGACAGTGGCAGCACAACGGACTATCTCAGCACAACGGACTTCTCGGAATTGAAACTTCATTTGCAGAATTAGAAATCTACGAAATATTACGGGTAAATCGGAATAGAAATATGATATTGAAACCGGGAAAATAAAATAGCGTGAGGCAGAAAATTCGTTCTTATAGTCGTTTTTCCAAAACCAGCCTGAAGATCTTGTCTCCCATTCGGATAGACATCTTCCACCTTTCACTGGGCCCAAACATTTAATTTAACCAAAAACTAGATGGCATTTCTACCTCAGATAATTTTCATTCCGCTCAGACCAATATTGGATTTTGGATGCGTTTCACTTGCAATCTTCTAAACAAACCAAAGTAATAATATTATATTACGTTTCAGGGACTGAACTGCTTTGTCATATCCTATCCAATCCTATCCTATCATATGCTCTGTCGTGCATACAGTACAATACATACTGTATACAATATATATACAATTATAAAACGTCTAATCGGAGGCGACAGTATCGGCCTCGATTCGCTGGCTTTCTGTCAATAAATGCATTGATTTCACCCACTGTGCTCGGCCTTCGTTTGTATGCCTTGTGCCTGGTGAGCTTGTCGGGTTGGTGGCTGGAGTGGTAGCAAGTGCGGGTAAGAGAAGGCGTACCGAACACACAAAACGGCCGTTACATCCATAAATATCATTTTTTTATTGGCACAACCCTAAATGGCGGCATTTGGCAAAGCAAATTCCAATGCAAAATGCTGCCTCCCTGCTCCGACCCACTCCCAGAGGACGTACACACAGACAGACGTACGGACGGACGGATGGACAGACAGCGAGATGTAGACGCATCCGCCCACATAACGAGCGCCATGGGCGGATTCAGTTTCAGGTTTTGGGATGGTTGGGCCTGAAGAGTGTCTCCCTGCTGAATCTCCCTTAAGAATGTGCGACAATTTGCTGAAGCAACGAGCCGTGTGGAGCAGTCACTAAAGCATCCTAAGGGATGGCGATGGACCATCACCACCACCACCACAACCACTACGGACAGCGGATCTGCAAGAAATCTCTTGTTCCCCAAATCGTCCGATACTGCGGAACGTGACTTTATGGCAAATCGTTGCCAACGTGGCCAAAGGTGCTAAACGGATGGAAATGGAGCCGAATCCCTGAGATGAGTCTCCTGTGTGTGGCATATGATGCCATGGACAGTCGCGGTGATGTGGAGAAAACGGAAACAATTGCTCAGAATTATAGACGCCATTGCGCCATTGTTGCCAGCAGACGCATGCTACTCCTCCTCCCCCTGGCCAACCACAGCCACAGCCCCACCCACAGCCTCCCTTCTAGCTATTGTACCTGTCCTGGTCCTGTTCCTGGACCACAAACCCGCCGTCGTCGCCGGCACCATCAACGCTTTCAGTTGATTGTTTCCACGCTCGTGAGCAGCCCTAGCCAGAACCACACCCGCAACACAATCCACAGACCCTTGCAACAATTGTAAAGTTGCCTCCCTGCCTCCTCTTCCGTGGCTTCACTGCTTCCCTGATTCGTTGCTGCGTCTGCACTTGAAACCTCTGAGACCTGTCTTTGGGGCGCAGTTCTCAAATGAGTTTTCCTTTTTTGCTCTTTTGTTTGTTCGTCTTCTCAATTATTCTATTCCATGCCATTCTTTTTTTGCTCTGGAGTCTCGTGCGAAGACCCACGCGTATATTTCTTTATCGCCCATCAGGGATTATGTCTCACGAATTGAAGTTTAATTTAGTTTTAAATTTGTTTCACCTCGGATCGACTTTGCTCTGGCTGCTGCTAATGCACTATCTTGTGTGAACAAAGGTTTGCTCAGACTCCTATAACATTGGCTATACTGCTGTCCTATAGAGGAGAACTTTAGCAACAGAGCAAAATATATAGTCGGTAATATCGATACAGAGACAGACAGCGTGACTTGATTAAGAATGATTTAGACCGATCTGAAAGTCTGCTTTGGGGGTTTTTTGTATTCATTCCAATTTTCTTTTTTATTATATTCTTTAATTTCGTATTATTTTTCTGCATCTGATAGAACTATTTTCCATTTCCCCTTTTGCCCATGAGCAGCCAGTCCATGCCCACTCCGAAACTACATATTTGATATGAAGTCTAATTTAAATTTCAGAATGCTCACGTTCGGTGCCTGGCAAATGTGCTCTCTCTGCGGTTCCGTTCCTATAAAATGTTCGAGTCGCAGCCGGTGGACAGGAGTGTCGTGGCTGTCGGGCGAAGGAGGCGGGGTGGCTGGGGTGCTGGGCAATATTGCGTCAATGACTTGCAAACAAAATTAGAAAAGAAAACCCGAGCGGCGGGTAGCATATGCTGCTGAGTGCGCTCCGGCATCAAAACGACTACACAAACTTTTCAAATTAGATTTCACACCCAAACTAAACACGGGACGATGGCGACAGCGACAGCCCCGAGGAGTGGTGCCACAGTGCCACATTGGAGGATGACAGAGACAGAGACCAATGCTGAAACTGAAACTGAAATAGAGAGTGTGGTGGCTGGGGCGGAGGTGTAGGTTGCGGTTGAAGATGGCCACGACACTTGCGCACAGAGCCAGCCACTGTGTTTTAGTTTATTTTGTTTTATTAAAACGACTAATGGCCAGGGCTGGGCTGCCGAGTGGGTGGGAGGCTGATGGGTCTGCGGTGGCATCTCCGGCAAACAAAAGCGGAGCACAAAAATGGACACAATTAGTGTGCAATTTATGCTCCACGGAGCAGCAGCAGCAGCGGCAGCCATCATGATTGCCTCTTGTCTGAGCTGCAATTTGAATGACCAAATTAGACGACCTCTGGTGGCCCCACTGCCCCTGTCAGAGTCTGTCTGTCTCTGCGCAATTTATGCAGTCGGAGCTACAGAATCCAGGGTTCAAGTCGAGCCTGACACTTTGATGATTCCCAAGGCCCCCCACACCATTGGGCTCTTTGCCACTGCCGAGCGATGTGAGCCGCCTGGCATCAAATTTAATGTGCTGCTTGGCAGCCTGATATGTAAATTTGCCCATCTTTGATCTCTAGCATTCTTGCACCTTCATTATGGGTCTAGTAGGGCAACCCTCCCTCCTAAGAACCACCCCTGGATTTGGCATATAAATGATGCGTGGCTTGCAGAAGTAACGACTGATAAATTGCGAAAAAAAACAACAGAATTCGCCATATTGCCAGCCGATCTTTCGACTGGATGATGCAATACGAAAACGACCCAAAGCTCAGAAAATTGGATTTAGATATATGATTTATATAAGCCAACCCCGCTGACTATTCTCAGTAAGAAGTGTTCACTGTATTCTATTCTATATGTGCCACATGTGCGGCCTGTGGGGTGACGCGTCACGCCTGCATCTGTCCGCATCAGGAGGAGTCCTGAAAATCGCAATCAAAACTGGGATAAAAGGAGGCAAATCAGACGGGTTGTTTGCCATTTTGCATTTCTATGCGAGGGGTGGGTATGGTATGGGTATGCCTCCCCATATGCGTGTGTGTGTGTGTCGAAAACCGCCCTTGGTCGTCCGTGGTCGTGTCCGTGTAGGTGCGAGAGTGCGTAATTATGCGTCGGCAGTCGTAAAAGTTAACTTTATGGCTGTCGTCTGCTCGTCCATTGCTGTTGCAATTTACGATTCAGCTTGGCCCGGAGTCAAAGCGGAGTAGGGGTAGGGGTAGGGGTAGGGGTATGGATCGGGGTCGGGGTCTTTGTCGGGGGCCGGTCTCTGGATGGCGTTCTGAGACCGATCTGATTGATTTATACGCATGTGAAAAATTCGACTGTAGCTCGTAAAGTGGATGGTATGGTCCGTCCTGGCTTGATTTAGAGCCGCTAATAAGTAGCCAGGTGGTAATTTTACCGATTTCCAGACGAGCACTTGGAGCGCAGCTCTATTGCGTATACGCCCCGGGTGCCGTGGGAACTTCGCAAAAGGTTAAATAGCTTATTTTCTAATACTTTAACTACTTATAAGAGGGTAAATACAAAATTGACCGGTAATTAAAAATACAGGTAGCTTCTGAACTCACCCAGGTGTGCAGTGGACTCCAGTCGGGGGGGAAAACTCTGTCTTATGATAGAACAGATCATACAGATCATTCAAAAGCAAATGGAAATATATACATTGATCCTCTCACTCTTACCGCAATAAGAAGGCAGACAAATAACCTGCCCCACTGAATTCAAACGGAGGCTGTAAGTCGGGTTCAACGCAATGCCAGTGAAGGATGGGCCCAAAAGAAATGGGGGAATGTGCCAATGAAAATCATTTTCATTATCATCAGCCTTGCCTCGCCTCGTCGTCATCAGCATCATCCCCAGAATCTAGTTCATCATCGTCTACATCATCAGACTTTTGTCGTGGCAAAGTGTTTATTGCTGGCGGCTTTCCTCTTCCCCATTCTCTGCTCCCACAACCCCCCGCCCACCCTTTCCCACCCGTCCTTCTCATAGCACAGTGGGCAATCAGTCTGCCAGTCTCTATACTGCCAGTCAGTCATTCAGGGCAATTGTTTCATTCATGGACCCGCCAAAAAAGGCAAGAAGCGTTTATCATCCCAGACGACGTTCTGTCTCACTCTCCCTCATCTTTATCTCTCTCTCTCTCTCCCTCTCTTTCTCCGCGTAGGCCATTCGTGTATATATATTTGTATGTTTGTGTGTGTGTGTGTGTGTGTGTGTGTGTGTGTGTGTGTGTGCGTGTGTGTGCGTGTGTCGTCAGAGCAAAACAAACCATAAATGTGCGTAGCAGGCAGCGAAACACAGAGAAACGAAAAGCGAGAGAACAAACTCGGAGAGCACAAAAGCGACAAAACAAAGTTTTTGTCAAAGGGTCGACGTCAACCCCCCCTGCGACCCCCGCCACCGCACGACCATAAGTCAATGTCAATGGCACACAGCCAGACACAGATACGAGCACACACACACACAGCCATACATATTGTTTGGGGCTTTTTCTTTGGAACAGCTGAAGAAGCCAGCTCGTGCGCTGGCTGTCGCTGTCGCTGACGCTGGCACTTGAACCTCCAGTCGAACTCGAATGCTTAATAAGATCTTAACATGCGACGTTTGCTTGACAAACTAAAAATGGGCTGGAAATTTGTTATTTGGTGTTTATGGCGTCGCTTGGGCCACCAGCCGCCAGCCCACCCGTCGTTGCTCCTCTTGTGGATAATTGGATCTGAAAAGAGGGAAACACACGTTTTGCATTATTGCCATCTGTGGGATGCACCCGATTGGAGGCGGCGCCGCTGGCCGGCCGGAAACTGGTTTACGCGTGTAAGCATGCTCACTCACACTCGTGCGCAAAGCACGCACAAACCTGTTTCCGGTTTGTGCTTTAACGGTGAACCAAAGCAGGGAAAGAAAGCTCCGAGACTTGTGAAAAGTGATTGAAATTATTATTGAAATTAAACGAGTAAAAAGGCTGACATTTACATTTTGCACCACTGAAGCACACCGATACACCGGCAGATACACTTTTGCACTGTTCGCGAGAACGTTTCACTGTTGGTTTGAAGTTGCAGTTTTATTTTTAGCTGATGGCTTTTTTGCGGTTGTTTGCTTTTCGACGTTTTGCGTCCATGTGAAGCCGTTGCCCGCCGATTTCTTGTACGCCGTTGACGCTGAGCCTCAGGTCTGGGACGGCGGCGTCGCCGGCTGCGACTGCGACGCGACGGCAGCAGCGCTGCGGTGTCTGTATCTGTGTCGTGTCCGTGCGTATCTCACAGATATCCAGCCATGGCCCAACCGAGTATCTGTGTGAGCGCACGTATATCGTATCTGTGCATGTGTATGTGTGCTCTGCCGTTTCCGTTGCTGTTCATGCGCGCAGCGGCCACAGCAAACTTCCCTCCCCGCCGCGTGGTCGTAGATAATATCACCGCATCAGTGCATGTGTATGTGATGTGCTACACGCACGTGCAGGGAAATTTCCCTCCGGCTTCCACACCACACCACACACACAAAGACAAGCCGTGGACTCCAGCTGTCTAACCGCTGTGGTACTTTTGTCCAGTTACATTTACAGTTACTTTACTACTCGAAATTGTTAAATTTCCCTCCAAAAAATATCCCAGCCACGTGCCGGTTCGGCTTGTGTGCTTTTTTCGCTGCACGGCTTACAGTTCGAAAAAGCTCCGCTCTTGTCTCCGACCTCGACTTTGTTGCCTTCGTTGTATTGTACATAACCCCACCCTCGCCAAAGCCATCGCCATCGCCCTTACGCGGTCCTAAATCCATTTATGGGCCACTTCCAGAGTTTGGTTTCTCTCTTCTGGCCATTGGAGTCGAGTCGTTGCTGGAGCTCTTGTTGCAATTAATGACCATTTGAATTATATTTGCGCTCGTAAAATTTACAAGAATTGTTTGCTGGCCGCGCGTTCAACTTCTCCTAAAGATCTCTTCCTACCAGTCCGCTTCTTCGTCCTGAATACAGCATCAGCATCCCACAACCAACAACCAGTTTCTCTCTTTTCCCATTTTCCCATTCATTTCGAACGTAGACAGCAAAAATTTTTACGACTCTTCTGCACAATGCGCAAATACGACGACAATGGGCCAGTCGACCCCAGCTCCAGTCCCTCCTGCCTTTTCCTCTGACTCTGACCCTTCCCTACGCCCTGTCCCAGCCCCCGGCCCCAGCCACCTTCACATTCCACTTTGCCTCTGGATAGTACAGGAATTGGGACGGGAACTGGGATTGGGATTGAGGCGCATTGTACGCTTTCGAGATTTTATTGCGGGGCTTGTCATTTAATAAATCGTTTGTTGATAATAAATTTTGCACTCGACTTATATTAAATTTCTCCTGAATAGTTCAAGCCCTTTTAGAATCCCAGGGAATGTTAAAATTGCTTCACATTTGTACCTTTATCCCTTAAAAAATATCTCTATAAAATAAAATATGTAAGTTAAAAACGTTTCGAAAGCCGAAACTAAGTTGAATGATTTCTTAATTTATTACAAAAACATTTCACCATTCTTGAATTAAATTTGACTGGAAATGGAGTCTACGCTCGAAAGTGTACTGAATAATCAGTTTAATTATGGATCTTACTTTCGAATGGAAAAGTTCACAAGACGAATGAATTTTTAGCAATCCACCAAACATTTTAGTGATGGGTTTTTCATGTTTCCAATTCGGAGGTTTCGAACTTCTGAATTGAGAGATTTAAATTTTAAGGACTTCGCTTGTGTCGAACTGCAAGCAATGAAATGGAAGTAAAGGGAAATAAGGGGGAGATCTGGAGTTGCAACAGATCGTTTAATCTGCAGATGAGCCAAAGATTCTTAGCAGAGAATACTATCGAAATCGACCAAAGAAATTCTAAATTTCTAATCAAATTTTATCTCTTGAATGGTGTACACTGGTGTGTACCTCTGTCGGCAAAGTACGTGCTACATATCTGAGAACTCGTAATTTTCACCCCATCGAAATGGAGTTTCCATCAAGTTGCAAGCAAAGAGAATTATGTAGTACAGCATTCCCGAGAACTACAATATGGTATTTTCAGATAATCATTCTCTGCATCCGGCTCTGGTGTTAGTGTTGGTGTCAGTGTTCACCCCTCGGTAGATGATTAACAACCCTTAGCCGTCTGCTCCCTTGCCCATACTTGTGTAACCTTTATCTATGGGGAAGTGTGTCTGTGTGTGTCTGAGCATCGATGCGCTTACCCCTAATTGCAATGCCATAAAAAAGTGCAATTCAAGCGAAGGACAACCACCGTACAACGATGAGGAAAGGGATGCCCAGAAGGAAGATGAGGACACAGGCTCTTGGCCTTTTGCCATTACATTGCAGCCATGATTACGATGAGAGCGGGCATTGTCTTGGCAGGACGCATCCGACCATCAGCCACAGAACCGGAGAGGGCAGGACAGGGACAGGAACCTGGCCAGGGACACGACCATGGACACCGACGCGGACAGGGCGGGCAGGCGAGGTTTGGAAACAGCCTGGACAGCAGTTGGCAAGCATCAAATTATGCGAAACTGCATTCTTGCTTTTCGCATCGACAAGCTGCAGCCATTTGCACCATACGGACTGCTGGAGGAGATGGAGATGGCACCAGATACGGGTGCGCATGGATGAGTGGAGCAGCTGCTGATGGTGATGCTCCTGCAGTAAGTGTCCTTGCCTCAACCACCCACAGGGGTGGCTGGATGCAAATTTTCCGTGACAAGATATCGAAAATCTCGAGGAGTGCAGCCAATCAACTGGAAATTGCCAGCGTCGAAGGCGTCGAGTCAAGTGCCCCTCCCCGGCTACCATCTCCTCCAGGGGCATGGGAGGCACCAGCCGCGGGAGAATTGATAACAGATATCGGCATCGGCATTGAGAACAACAGCAACAACAGCCCGACGGCAAACGCGGGCGATAAGCGGTACGCGGTGCGAGCGGACCTCAGCCGCCCGACTGTCGGAGGCAGAAAGCCAGCAGAGCAGGGCTCCCCACACACTCGGCTGACTGGGCTAGTGGGTGGGTGGGCGTGGCACGCGGCCCGGGCATAGTGTGGACCCTGTTGCGCACACGGCTCTGGCTGCATCTGTGCCGCTCGCACAGCCGCCGCGCAAGAACGAGAGAGAGAGGGAGAGGCATGCAGTCGACGGTGAGTACGAGAGAGATGAAGCGAGAACGGCCATTTTGGTGGGAGCGAGCGCGATAGTCACCGCCGGCAACAGAGACAACCGACGACGACGATGTCAACGTCGACGTCGTTGCTAGCGCAGATCAGGGCAGAGGCTGCAGCGCTGACTGCGACTGCGGCAGCTGGTCAGGTCAGCATTGGAATTGGAGACTTTCAGCCTTTCAGAGGGTCTCGTCTCCCAGTCTGGCGGGCGGCTGTGATGGAATGTGGCGGTTTCAGAGATATGCCATTGCCGCGGGGAGAACTCGTTCCAGCTTGAGCGAAAAATTTTGAGTGGAAGTCTGTCGGCACGGCTGCGGAACGGTACGGGGTGTGTGGACTCCCCGGAGAAATCCAGCTGCAAGTTTGCAGCACATTGTCGAAATTGATTTTTCAACTCAAATTAAAGTAAAACCAAACGGGTTTCAGCTGTGCAAATGTGCCCCTCGTGCTCGTTGGGCACACCTGACGGCTTGGTAACCGCCTTACCGACCTCTGTGTGGACCAGATTGGGTTCGGGTTCGGATTCAATTAGTTCCCACCAAATGAGAGCTAGGTGGAAAACAAGAAAGCTGCCGGCTAGAATTCAAAGGATTAGTATTACTTTTAGCAAGATCTTTTTAAATTGTTTTTCAAAATGAATGTATTCCAAATACAATCCCTAACAGAACAGTACTTTAGAACAGAAAGTAAGTACTAAAAGTAAGTACTTTAGTACTTACTTAATTTTAGTATTTAGATATTTAAAGTGTATTTGAAACCAGAAATTATTTGAGAAGGGAAAATCTACCTTAATATTGATAGTTTTGAGTTTAAAAATTCGACTTATTGGACTTTCAGACACTTTGGATTTTAATTGTATTCGAGTTTCGTTTGCATGCCTTGAGAAGTAATCTTAACATATTTGAAGATTCCTTCAGCCATATTTTGTACTGCAATTATATCTTTCTAAAAACCCACTAAATTTTCCCGCTTTCCTCTTCTCGTTCCAGATCTATACGCGCGTCTGTGTGTGTGTGTGCTAGTGTGGTTGTGTGTGTTTTTATGGCATTTGTGGATTAGACCCATAAAAACTACACTTCCCCACGGAGATACGCTGCGCACTAACAAAGGGTTGGTATTCGAATTTAAATATTTGCTTTTTATTGGCATTGAAATTAATACTAATATGCATTTGATTGGATGCGAGGCGAGGCGTCGCGAGCTTCAGATGCTGCGGAGCTGGAGATTAAATCAAACATCCATAAATCATATAGCATTTGATGTAGTTTCGCCCTATGGGCGTGTCCAGCCACCGAAATCGTTAAATCCTTTTGTCTATGCCCCGGAGAGAGGCTAAGAGAAGAGAAGAAGAGTTCCGCATTAAGCCTAATTGCAAAATGATTTAATCCCAGCTAGGCGCTTTGGGGCATGAATCGATCACAGTTCTATATGGTGCGGACTCCGGACCCGCTCTGACGATCCATTAAAATTTCTCGCTTAATCGCTTTAAAAACACATTAACATGGCTATAAGTCCGAGTCGACGGCGTTCCGTCCCCCATACCCGTACCCGTACCCATCCCCCGCACCACAACTCAAGTGCTTGTCCGACTTCTTGGCTTCGGTTTGCAGCCCCAAGCGACGATGAATGGGAATTGTTCACAAAAATATGCATAACATTTTACGAGGCCAGTTTTTGTTGGCTCGGACTTTATGATTTAATTTGGCAAGTGCGGCCATTTCTAATACGCTAGGCCGTGCCCCAAGCAACTACTTGACACTACCCAAATGTCATCTGAAAGTGATTCAGTGCCAGATCAGGTACGATGCAGATGCAGGGCTCCTCTCCGATGGGTGACCGCGGAAATATGCATTTGCTAGGACCCCTGCACGGTACTGCCGCACCGAAATTGAACGATTTGTGCAGTTTTCATTGCGATTCGATTATGGACGAGGCCGTAAAGTGTATTCGTTATGGCCATTAGTCGCTCGTAAATTGGCAAACGAATGTCGTCTCGACCCCTGCCTGACTGCCCCTTCCCAGCGCTGTCCTCATCCTCCTCCACACCGTGCCGCCGAAAGTTTCAAAGTTCAGGCTCGTCATTGGCGGAGCCTCCACTCGGCAGGAATAATAAGCAGCAGCGGGGAAGCAGCGAGGAAGCAGCGGTTCAGCAGCCAAGAAGACACTGACAAAGACGTTATTCCAGTTTTTAATCTGCTCAATGGCCGTCAGCGGGGGGTGTGGGACATACATACATCGGAATCGCCATCGCAATCGGTGTGCGAAGGCGCAGTAATTAATATATTGCATTAAATGCTCGTAATCACACATTTTTATTGGGGAACCAAAGAAGAAAGCAGAAAAAAAACAACAGCCGCGGCAGGGGCACTCGTACCGCAGTCCTCAGTCAAGTTGCACTAGGGCGATGCACTTCAAAGCACTGCAAAATCCTCGAAATGGATGAAATCCAGTAATTGAAGGCTCATAGAAGACTGATTGCATTCACGCATGCAACTATGAAAAAACATTTACGGTGTTCTCATTCCATCGCTTGAAATAAAGAATAAATTTGTTTAAAGATCGTCTGCGATCCGTTCATGTAAAAAAACAACATTTATTTTTAAGTTTTCAAATTTATTTCAACGCTTTGATAACGTTAAAACCCTTAGTTTCATTATAATTTTGAAAAATATATAGCACAACACATCTTTTTAAAATGTCTAACGAATTTATCTTAATATGTGTGATATCTTTACACAGAAGAGAGTACAGCTAATACGAGTATTAATTGAGCAAAATTCCTAAAAAGGTACCAGATTTTCCCTACTGTTATATGTAAGATCGACAAGCGTCGATCCCACAAGCGTCGAAGCAATTCTGAAAGCACTCTGAATGCGTGATCGAATCGGAGAACATCGAAATATCATGTGATAAATGAAAAATGTGCGTATATGCATCCATATGTAGGTACGCGTAATGTGGGTTTCAAGCAGAAGACAGTTTGTGGAAGCTGGGAAAGCGTCTCCACAAATCGTATTCCGCAATGGCCGCTTATCATTAAATGCACATAATGTGCTTTATTGTCACTTAACGACAGATTTAAATAATTTTATGACTTCATTTGCTGTGGACGCGCAAAGCGTCGGCGTAGAGAGCAGCTGAGACACAGCCAGAGCCAGCTCTATCTCAAACAAAACAAAAGGCACACATCTATATAAATAATAATCGTTAATTATCAGCAATCAATGACATTTGCACCCGCATGTGAGCTCATTAGGCTCCGTAATTACAGAATTATTATTTACGGCGATGATCGCTCTATGGTGAAGCAACAGTTCGAATGGCAGATTTGTGAAATATTTCTTTAAGGACCAGACACATTAAAAAATGTATACCATTATTATATATGTATATTTTTATTTGCTAGACATAGATATTAGTGGAAAAATATTTCAGAAAGGCCGAATAAAGGAAGGAAACTTGAAATCTATGACATACCTTCGTAAATTAATATCAACATAAGCTAATTCTTCTAATAGATCTGGTCAATATATTAATAACTAGAGAGTCAAGAATTCATAATGAAATATTCAGCGAACACTAGTTTGATTTAGGACGTAGTTTATTTATTTAAGAACCTTATACTGAGTCCTTTTTCTATTCACGGGAAAGTAATTTATGTATCTTAGCTTTAAGCAAAAAGCCATATTGGAATTGTTCATATATCATTCGTATATCCGTTTGGTGGTCCCTCTCACTCTGGTGCTAGGAGGACGCGGGACTCTAATTCTTGTTAATTGCCGACAGAGTACACAATGAAAAGTCAAGTGGTAATTGCCAGCACAGCATTTCCATTACAAAGGCATAACCATATCAATATGCCAGACATTTGCATAAATCGTCCCCACTCGCTCTCGCTCCTCAGGCCGCACTGCCTCGGCGATGATCGTCGGAATGTCGGGCGCGGACCGCGAACTTGGCTAGAAAATCGTTAGTCGAAGTGCGACAGAAATGACCAGTTAAATAAATCGAAAGATGTCACAGAGACAACGGCCACGACCGCGGCCGCGACCGCAACCGGGACATGGTCTTGGACATGGACTCATTCGTGGATATGGACGTGGACATTGGACGTGGACGTGTTGGGCATTGGCTCGCGCACTCTTTGGCGTTCTCCAGTCGCGCGAGTTTGATATGCAGAACATTCCCTTGCGTGACTGCAGAGTGGAGTCCCGGGGGGGTGCGGGTGCCGGTCGTGGGCGAGTTAGTTTGTTGGCATTTCGCACGCATCCTCCATAAATTAGCGAGATTTATGTCCCGGGGACTTAGATTCGCTAGAAACTGCGTCTAAACTGCGAAACTGCGGCGGAGACAGGAATATGATAGGGAATCGATAATAAATTATCCTCTCTGGCGACACATTTCCTTCTCTTTTTCTCTTCTCCAGGCGGAGACACACCCAGAAAAGCGAGATTCAGCTCTCTCTCTCTATCTCTCTCTCTCTCTCTTCTTGTCTCTCGCTCTCTCTGCTGCTATCTCGCTCTGCGCTTGCCCATCTCCCTCGTTTGCTCGCTTATTATGCGCACTCGTTTTCAGAGTAGAAAAATCGATGGAATATGCAAAATACTGTTTGGGCTGGACGGGCGGGATCCATCCGCCTAAGTCAACACAAAGTCACCAGCTTCCTCCCAGCCCGGCCAGCCCAGCCAGACCCGGGGCGGAACACACCAAGCCAGTCCACTCCTGCTCCCAGAAACTCTTTCGGAATGGAATGTAAATTTGAACAGCGCTTTCTTTGTCTTCTGTCGCAAAAGGGCCACCGAGTTTGCTTTCTGTTCTGTTGTTTTAAAACGCCCTGCTCCCCAAATATACAGACAGGGCTCCAATTCCAAGTGCTGCCTAATGTAATCCCCGGCTATCTGTATCTGACAGATACGCACACCAACCACTCAGGCCTAGACCCCCGTCTCAGTCTCAGTCTCAGTTCCAGTCCGAGTCCGAGTTTCATTTTCGGGCTTGGGTCTGGGCATGGGTCTGGGGTTTTCAATCGGCCTCTGATGTTGAAGGTGGTCAAAGTTGTCCGTTTTAAGATTTTAATCGCTGGAATTTGTTTCAAGTCATGGTAATTTATGTGACATCCCAAATTTTGAGTGTGACACTTTGGAAACGTTTTTATGGTTTATTAAAAAAATATTCGATTCAACTTCGGATCGGATTCGTCTCCAGCTGGAGCTCGTTTCAAATGGAAAGCAAAAACTAGTTTTTAATTAAAACCCAAGTTGCGGGCTCCCACAGAAGGAGGAGAAGGAAAAGGTCGGGAACTGGTATCCCCCATAATGGAGCGGGAGATTCGGATTTAGCAATGTACCGTAGCAGGCCAAATGGCTGGAAATCTCCGGCAGAACACGCCGAGTGCCGAGTGCCCTGCACTTGAGTCCCTTTTAAGCCCGCACCGAGGAAATCGATTGAAAGCCATAAAACAAAATGTTTATATTTCGAGAAGTCAAAAGTCAAATAGGAAACGTAAAGATCATCAGCCGAACGGCCCAGGGAGCTGCCATTGGTCGATGGCGGGACTGGCGGGACTGGCAACTCGGCGGGACTGGCAAGGCGGTGGGGAGGCTAGGGGAATTCTCTCAGCACTTGTTCTTAATTGAAATTTGAAATATGGTATTATGTGCGCGCCGTTTCGGAAACAGTTCATAATGCCGAGCTCGGGCCAAGTTCGAGCACACGGCTCTGCTCTTGCTTATTGAAATAATTATCCAGTCGAGTGTAATGAGCAACTGGTTCGAGTGGAGGTATGTGTGCACCAAGTGCATTCAGCCCCCACCTTCAGCACAGCTCCAGCACTGCCAATGCCAATGCCATGTGCACTTTTTCATGAAGGCAGTCAGTGTCCGCGAGCCATGGCCGACTGCCGGGGATGCTCTGCTTAATTACCTGCAGATGTGGTTCCCGATTGGTTTATAATTGAAATCGCTTGCTTCGATGCCAAGGAATCCACCACCATCCATGCTAGAGTATGGGATCATAATGTTTCACAAATTACAAGAACCAATCCCAGAGACTAGGTGTTAATATTTATTATAAATATTGATTGAACCTCGGTAGTTTGATAATCAATCTCGAATCGAATATAAAAGAATCACTCACTTGCCCGATTTTGTATTTTATTTAAGAGAAATTCCTTTCTAGAGTCTTGTCTCACTTTAAAATCGAATAGGAAAACAATAATAATTGTTCTTAAAATTGAAATTGAATTTAAATTTAAATTAAATTCAGAATCATTTAAAATCTACCCGAACATTTTAAGTTCCAGCGATTCCCTGATTAAGTGCAGCATATTTGTAAGCCACAAATGGAAAATACGAAGGGTAAATAAATATACATATAACTGAAGGGGAAGCATTAGCTGCTCTCTCTTTCACTTCAATCTGGAAATATTTATGGACGAACTTCTATAAATAATGTAGATTCCCATTCTCGAACAGAACACCCCCATCCCCCCATCAAGCACTCGAGGTGCACCATTTTGTATGCTCATCAGTCGGGCATGTGACTGGCATAAAAATAGAAATAATTCCTTACAGAATAACTAATTAAGAAAACACACTTTCAGCCCTTCCAAACGGACTGAATGGTAAATGGTAAATGGTATATGGAAAGTGGAAAATGGCAGAGACGCAGCTCGTTTTAGCAGCAATTTTCTCACCCAATGTCCGGCAAGCGGCCGTTGGCCCACCCGCAATTACGGGGCATTTACATAAGCCGTTCATTAATTTTTATTGCACATTTCTGCTATTGTAAAGAAAATGTCAACAAGCCCACTGTCGACGACACATTTGCCATTTAAATTAATACAAATGCAAAATCCCAGGCAACAAACGAGCCACAAAATCAGAGTCGATTCGAAAATCGAGAACAACTGGCATGGCGATGGCATGGCGCCCACACAGATCGAGGCAATTTCTATTTTTTGACAGAAACGTTATGCGATTTTCGACACATCAACCGGACGATAAGAGCAAATCGGAGACACAGCCGTAGCCATGTGGAGGAATGTGATAGCATAACGGAATGGAGGAATATTTTAAAATAATTACGTGTTTCGACCTCCGGGGGCAGGGAAACAGGGGCAGGAACCGCCCGACCAGGCGTGGAGAATGGTCGCCCGACCAGCGAAATAAGTTTAATGTTAATTTAATTGCATTTTTATTGATAGTAAAAACATTTATGCGGCATACAAAATGAATTATGAATGAATTGGCGGAGCAGCCGCGAACCACAGAGAAGCGCTCTCCGCGATCCAACCGAAATCACACTGGGATTCGGACTGAAGATAAAAGCAAACCTCGGCCGGGTCGTGCCGGGCCCGTACAATTGTCCAATAACAAATTAACGTCGACATTAGTCGTCTTTGACTCTTGTTTTCATTTCCTTTCCATTTTGATTGGAGTTAATTAGTCATGTTTGGACCCGAAAGAACAATTATATGCCAAATTGTGTTCTGAATCTCATTTATGAAGTATACAAGTATACATACAAGTGTTCGATCAGACAAACTCTAAAATGTGATTGTTTTATGAAAATAAAAATAGAAATAATAGTCGTATTTTCTTTGGATAGTTGTTTTCAACGAGTGCCGCCTTCTGCTGATGTTGGACACTTTTTTAGGACAAAAGAGTTCCAATGTATTCGCAGATTGAATCGAATTTTGGCCCAAGGACAGCGGCATGGGCCGTACGGCCTTACACGGCATGGCATTATGCATTAAGGGTTATGCGATTTGCACGGGCTGCATTTAGTGAGCGTCAGGTCCTGCAGCGTTCCGAGTCCTTGAGTTGCGCAATTAGTTGGGCGTTTTTGTTTTTTATGCCAGCTGCCGGGCGGTCTACCTGTTAGCCTCTCCGCGGCCCTTTCCAAATAATATCCTTTCTCCGGATGAAGTTTTTTAACTGCGTCCTTGAAGGAGCAGGCAATTAATGAGCGATTGCCAAGATGCTTCGGGTTAATGGCTCTCACCAAGGGGAACTGTTGCAGCTCTCCTCTCCGGCTGCACCGCGAAATCCACTTTTTCACATCGATAAACCAAAAAAAGCAAAATTTGGCAACAGACCGGTAGGACATTTGAAGGGATATTTTTTCAGCTTTCCGCTGCAGAAAGAGTCGCGTTGTCAGCGAAAGTGAAGCGGTTAAAAGGAGGTAGACGGAGAGATCCGAGACCCGATGGTGGCCATAAAACCTCCAAACAAAACAAAAAGGTGTGCGGCAGTCGTAAAACGCGACAACATGGTGTGACATTTCGAAGATTTTGCTGTTCTGAGGTGCTGCTTCCATATTTTTACCATATCCTGGGCAACTGACGGCCTGGACATAGTGAAACCGGTCACCCTGTCGCTTTGCTGCGGACCTCGACTCGAAAACGAAACGAAAATCCCGCATTTTACGGCCTTTTTGCAATTGGACAGTTTAACCCTTCAGGTCCATCTGGTGTGTTTACTCTTCAGCCATTGTCACAAGACAGCCAGGAAGACAGTGAACAAAAGGCACACACGTTTCGTGGTTCTGCTCGCAACGGCCCCCTTTGATTGTGATATATGGGCTAGGAATAACCGGAAACTGAGAAGGCAAGAGTGAAAACCCTCAATGGCAGCCGATTCGCGTTTGAATACCATATACCATACAATAACGAGGCGTAGAAACAAAATCACAAACAACTTTGAGCAACTTTAAGGATATGCTGGCACCTCCCTTCCATTAATGGCCTGCCTGTGAGACAGAAAAAAGAAGCAAATCAAATCTAAATCCTGATTTCACAAAAAACAATGTGCACAATTTAAATGCCCAAATATTTCAGAAAAAGACCCAAACATGGATTTGCATTTGTATGCCAACACATTTACCCCCTACCCCTGTTCAAATTTAAGAATAATTGAAAATATTTGACCTACATACATCATACATATGTATAGAAATATATTTCATACATAATTTACGTACCTAATATATTTATTTAAAAGTTGTTTATATTTACATTAAATATGGGGCCGTATTAGTAAGCCTTTTAAGTACATTTATAATTAAATTAAACTATATTATTTAACTTCACAATACTTAATTTGCTTGTGTGCTTTGTTTTACTATTTTACAGAGCTAACAGAAATCAAAGATAATCCCAAATTTCCTTTCCCGAGCTTACGCCTTATTTTTCTTGCAATAAAGAAATCTTTTGTAAACTTATAAAAGAGATATATGTATTATATCGACTACTGGCTCGTTAATGATTTTATACACATAGAATAAATGGTACAATAATATATTTATCTCTGAAATATTTTCACATTTTCATCGGTTTAATTTCTCTAATCTGAGACTCAATAAAGCCTCCCCTTCCAGACCAGTCTCGCAATGTTTGAGTACCTGTCGGACAGTCGATCCGCATTCCACATGCATAATGTGACCATCTGGAGGGAGCTGCCGTTCAGGGAGCTGAGCAAAATCTCAATGCAGCCACTAAGCTCACGGCACAATGTGGCACGCGATGTGGGGGAGGACATGTCTATGGCAGATATTGTATGAGTCGGCAGCGAGTTTGTATTATTTTTCTTAACATAATCCCCCGCATAATTACTCGCGAAGCTACAGAGGGGAGCATGTACTCCAACCGATACGCGCTCTACCACAGTTGCAGACGCAGTCCTATCCCATTCACAGAACTCGTAAATTTTACCTTGGGCCGCTGCTGTTCCTCTGTCCCGTCTAGTGGACTGGCCAACGGCCGCCTCTGTCTCCTCGCAGAGTGGAGCGGGATAGGCCAAGTCGGGACTGTGTAGAAGGTGGCGCGGACACGGCATGTCCGACTGTGCACATAATTGGCGTGCGTTTCCTTTAAAGTCCGACCAGACGCGGCGGTCTGGATGGGGAGTATGGAGTGAAGCCACAGAGACAGAATGGCATGGCATGGTCGTTTTCCACTAGTAAAACTCTCTTTTAATGGACACCGGCGATGATAAGCCCGTGGAGTTTATGGCTCCAGATAGCAAGTGTCAGCGTCACGTAAATTCACCAACAACTAAGGAAATTAGGATGCCCACTTCCCATGCTCATGGGGTTATTAGCGATGGTTTTATGAAGCATATCTGTAGAAGGGTTCTATGCGGGATGGTCTCCATCTCTACGTGAACAGGGCAAACACTGACATGCCACAGACCAAGGCTTGTTTAATCTATTCGCAATTTATGCGACAGTTTGTCACTTTTCCAGCGGAGTCCTCGCGCTTGAATTCAAGCAGTCCACAATAACTTGGTCAATCGATAATCGGATGACGATGACCCAAGCATTCAATAGAGACTACTGCTCCGCTCCTCGCCTTCAACGAAACAACCCATTAAGGCTGTCCCCCGCCCAAGGCGCTGACTGACTCGACCTCTTCGATGACCGCATGGATGAGTCAAGTCAATGGCTGAAAACGGGTTTCGGTGCGGTCGTGGCGGCCAGGCAAGGCCATGCCGCTGTCATGGCTGTCCGCCGAGGGCGAGAGGCAAAGAAAGCGAGTGCGGCAGGGAGAAATGCGCAGGGAGAGTGCAGGATTTGCGCAGGGAAAGGGGATGAAATCCCCTTTGCCAACTCTCATTTCAATCTATTTATGAACCAGAACACCGGAATCTCAAAGACAAAGCCAAATCAGAGCATGGCGGTCAAGCGGAGGCCCTCTTATCTCAGCCATTGCCTCCGCCATCAACATCGCCAGCGCCAGCGCCATCGCCATCGCAGCATTTGAAGTGGTTGATCCGGTTTATGGAACCCCCTCTCCACCCCGCTCGCCGCACTCGCTTTCCAACGCTCTCGCTCGCCTTTCGTGTGAATCTGTCGTATCCCTCTCGGCTCGTTTGGGGCCCATTTGTGCCCAAAGGTCAATCAGGTGCCTCTGAAACCACCTTAGAGGGTCTCCGGCATGTACACAAAATTAATACCAAGTGCCGGAGTGCCGCCCTCTGATTATGCATGCACACTTAGCCGAATCGATTCGGAATCATTTAGCTCCAGAATGGGTTCCCCCAATGTGTCACATGCAAATGGAATCGAAACGACCTGCTCCGGGAACTCGAATGGGATGGGATCGATCGTATTTGCCCTAGCAATTAGCGTCCAAGGTGCCTGGCTATGGCCACTTCAAAATGAACATTTTCATTAAACTCGGAATTAATTCGATTAATTACATCAATTAATCCACATCTAATGGATCGTTAAGTACGGGTTATTTATAGTCTCGCTCTACAACGGATGACTTATACTAATTGATGTAGGGGAACCATTTTCCATTTCTTCAAATATTACTAATTAGATTTATGTGAATATATGTACAATTATTATTATGAGCAATTATTTACATTAAATATTATACTTTATTAAAATTCAGCCTGGCAGTAGATACAGGACTATATGGATATATCTAATATGCATATCTAATATATCTAATATATGTGGATTCCTGAAGATGTTCGTAACAACCTAAAATGAGAATTTCTAGATCCATAAAGTATATATCTGCCTGCGAAATCAGACTGAAGCAAGTGTATTTTAAAATTCCTACCGCTACTTTGAGGGCGAAGATCTGGCGCATCCACAACTTTGAAGATTCGAGAATTGATTGATTATATCGGACCATTATTAAAGCTAGAATGAAGACACCCATACGGCGAATCGAGGGTTGGTGAGGGTTGAAAGCGACAGAGAGAGAGAGAGAGAGAGAGAGAGACATGAGCGTGTTTTTAACGGACGGTGTGCCAGGGAAAGCGGTTTTCCCTTTCGTTTTGAACATTTTTCATTGGAGAGAGAATGCAGAGTACACATATATCAGAATCTATTAGAACTAATGTGTGTGTTTTTCTGAATTTTCTTAAGCGTATTCCGCGCTCTCAATCGCCAAGTCCTTTGGCATCCCCAATTTCAAATTATTGGCATACAGCTTTGGAGAAGCTTTATCGGACTTCGATTAACGAGAGCAGTTATAAACACTTAATTATTAATCGTGGCCATCGAAAGGATGTCTTCCAGTTGCTTTCTGTTTCTATCCATCGCCTTCTCTCTAACCTAACAGGGAAACACGTACTCGCAAAAAGTATGACCAGGAAAATACATTTATACGAGAACTTTATTAGTTATTTTAGTTATTTTGGATGCAAACTCTGTAGGATCCTTATAGACCTTAATTTCTTATAGAAGTATCCTGTGATTAGGAAACGCGGAATTTAAGCTCTTTAAAACCTCACGGTTGATAAGCCAGATGCTACGTTCTTTATCACTCATAATCCACAAATTGCTGCAAAAAACTTCCCTTTTGCGGACGCGAGCTAAACTTCATGGGCCGCTCCGCTCGTCTTTCGCAACCAGATACGGTGCTGCTAGACTATGCTATCCCCAACAAGCGCCAGCAGATCCCTCGTACCCCATCACATAGTAATCCCACATAGTCTCCACACACCAGACGCCGGCCACGCCTCGTTAGCTGTTGCCCATAGCCGCGGCTGTGTGGAGCGCTTTACGAGGCTATCAATAACAGTCGGAGTCTGCGATGGGATGGAGCAATCTCGGCCGATTTGGATATCGGCTGTCGGCTATCGGAGCTGGCGTTTGCGGCAGTGGCGAAAAATCTTTAAATTGTTGCAAATTTTAGTTGATTGCTGGGGGCTGTTAGCCGGACGTGCCTTTTCCAGAAGATGTTCCGTGCGCCGTGGGCCGAGGAAGGGTCCCGGGTGGGCCTGGGGAAAGATACATGAGCGTTGTGATGCCGATCGTGCCACTGCATATAGGGAGAGATCGTCCGGTTAGCCAGCGATTTTTTCTGCTTTATTGCGTTCGACACTTTAACGAGTTCAAATACAAATTACTCACGAGTGGTTCTGGATCGGGTTCAGAGACCGGGAAGACCAGACCAGACCAGACGCGACCAGTCCAACAAATGCAAAAGTTACGCAAAACCATAATTAACAAACATTCGGAGGAATTCGTTTTACGATCAGGCCAGTGCGCCCTCCACTTGACACAGACTTTTTGATTTATTTCCCCAAGAGCGGACTTACTCGGAGTCGGGACCTGTTGTGGAGACGCTCTGTCGGGGAAGGTTACCAAGTTGGCTAGCAGATGATTTATCCGAGTACGCGACATTGGGAAGAGCGGGAAATTACATATAGGAAATCCTTTCCAGCAGTCACATAACTCTCGCCGATCGTTAGTCGGACTCCCGGCTGATGTACGGCCGCGTCTAATGAAGCCGTCAGGCTGTTGTCACCAGACATCCACCATGTGGCCGCTCTACGTGACTGAACCTACGAATTGCATCCAATGAGCCCTGCCAGGAATGAAAGGCATGCAGTTTGGAGGGTGGCAAGGTGTCACTGAAGGTGTGTCTGTGCCTGTGGCTGTGGCTGTGGAGGAGCCAGAGATATTTCAGAGTAGAGTGGGGAAATGCAATCAACGAAACAAGTGTTCTGTCTGCGATTGAATATGGCAACGAAATGGCTGTACCCTATTGGGTAATTCCAATAGATAAGTACCTGTCCAGAGCTCGTGTCGAGTCTTAATCAACTGATTTTTTCATCTACTGATTGTCACTGAATAGCCATTTCCTATCCGTCAGGCAGACATCCATGAAGGTGGCATGTACAGCCATGATAGTGATTATATAGAAGATAATATTGTCTATTTCGAAACATAAAAAGCCATTACAGTTCTCAGCACCTTCAATCATATGGTTAAAATAAAAACGGGCTAATAAAATAAAGACGTACTTTAAATAGACTATATCTACCATATCTTCTGCTATCCATCGAAAACTAAACAAAAAATAACAGAAATGTTGAAAGTCAGTTGGAACAAAATCAGTATAAATGAATTGATAGATTTCTGTTCTGTTCTATTAACTCATATCCTGTCCTTATACACTGTAATCAAAAATCCATTAAACAGAGCTATTTACATAAATGTAAAAATATGTCTAAGTGCCTCCACAAAAACCAATAATATAAAAATATATGTACTACACAAGCCTGGCTGACCTGATCGGCAATTTTTTATACATGCTACCACAACTGCCAGATTATTAAAAAAAAGAAGGGGAATGCATCGCATACATTTAGCTTGCTCTTGAAAAAAAATGCAACTAACGATATACCTATCGTTATAAATCAAATCAAATAAAGGTCTGAATTTTATAAAATAGGTTAAGTTGGCCAATCAAATCATTTTATATAATACTAATAATATTATATTATTATATACGAATTGTATGTGTATGGATTGTGTTTGTGATTGGCGCATATATGTATGTATCTTATAGACATTTTTCTAGTCGCTCTAGGAATATTAGAAATAAATTGAAATGAAGATATCATTTGGATACAATTTTAAACATTCGAATATCCAGTTAATATTAATAGCGTAAATAACAGTGATATAATTTGGATTGATTTTGATTTTACATGTTATCAGCTTGCTACTTATGTGATATAGTGATGTGTTATCGACTGATCTTATGTTCTACATAAGAGAATCTATGAGTTTTTCTCTACGGTTCTAAGCCAAGAATTAATATTTTCAATAACTATGTATTTATTGATATTCGTTACAATTGTTTAAGCAACCTAAAGGCAAAACCATGAAATATTAAAGATAATATTTTTGACGACTTTCGACCGGATAACGATAGGGATAAGAGTATTTGGAAAAATCGGAATTCGCAAAAAAAAATCGGCAATTTCATTTTATGTGATGTAGCAAATATTCCTATCCTTATCCGGTCGCAATTCTTAACAGTAGTCATTTCATGCAAAAAATATCCTTTACTGGCACTGCTTTGTATCCCAAAATATAGCCAGGACTTGTTACTGCTTGGACTGCTTGAATGGCGCCCATAGTTCCACAGGCGACGGCCAGATGGCGCGGCGGTGCATCGGTTCTACCACCAGGAATTTTTGAGTAATTTTGAAGGCTGATTTTGCTTCTAATTGAAGTTTTCAGATAAAATGTTTTTCGGATAGCCACCGCATCCGCATCCTCATCCTCCCAGGCATCAGGCACCAGCTGCCTCTGCATTTGCATCTGTATCTGTATCTATGGGAGTCGAGGTGCGTGCGCTTGTGTTTGTCCCACGACAGCATTTGGCCATATTTTACCGCTTTTAAGCAGCGCGTAAATACTCACGCTTACTGCAAGAGTAGAGTCCATTAAACGGTCGTAAAAACTTTACGATTCCCAATATGAGATTCTCTTAATACGATTTTTTATGATATTGAAATCTCCTTTCGCTGCGAGCCCATCATCGCCATCTCCGGGCAGACCAGGCCAGGCCACATCGTCGCGCTGTGGCGTCTCGAGGAAACCGAACCGGCAAAACCATCTGAGGCCCACAACTCGTGTCTGACTTTGCCTTGCACTTAGCTCAAATTTGCCGGGGTCTCTTCAGCTGGGGGAAAACTGAAAACCCGCCTCAGGTATGATAATGGCCGTCGTTCCCCCACCACTCCCTCCACACCACTTCACCACCCAAAGGGGCGGGTGCGTGTGCTTTAATGTCTTGTTGAGGCCTATAAAACACTCTCATCATCGCAGTGTGCAAATGATGTCGAGTCGCTGCGTTGACGATGTCCATGTCGATGCAGAGTATTCAAATTCGAGCTGTCCGGACTGAATGAAATCTAATCTGGTTTCGGTTGCCCCATTGAAAGGACTAGTTTGCCAAGGCTTAAACAAACAATTGCATTTATCAGTATTTGGTCCTATGTGACGGGAATTCAAAGGACAGAAAGTGTGTTCAATGTTTTTAAATAATCAAAGCACATTGCAAAACTCAGAAGCATTTCCATAGGTTTTAATCCCTTGGGGATGAATTTAAAAAATAATATATATAATAATTGGAAGTTGTCAATAATGAATGAACTTCTGTCTTCCATTCTAATAAATATTTAAAACATATACTAAAATTATTTATTATAATACCATTCGTTCTCATATAAACTTAACATTGATGAACAATGTTTTGACCCAAAGACTAAACTGTTGACTAATTCAAAGCTATCATCATTTTTGGATATCCATTCGACTACTAGGGTATCAAATATGTTTATTTATGGTCGACATACAGTAATACATATTTTCGACTATCTTCTTTTATACTATCTTCTCAATCTCTCTCTCTGCTTTACAAAAAATCGATTTCAATTAATAATAAATCTTTTTGGTCTTCTCTTTCAGATGATAATGGGAAACGTCCCGCAGCCACTCCACTGGTGAGTGAAAATATTCAGTACAGAGCGGAACAGCCAGATGGCATGCATTTATTTTTACGATCTTTGTCTTGTCTTGAGTTGTTTTTTCCGATTACATTCCTGATTTATAATTTTCATTTTGGCAATTTACGGAACGGTGCATCATTAACGCAATTAAAATGCAATAAACGCGGGCAAATAAAACCAGGACCAAAAAAACAGACAGACAGACAGACAGACAGTCGACTAGATAGATGGATTGGGCAGACATTTGACTTGCACTCGTATACATTTTATTGAGTACTACGGAGTTGACTCGGGAACGAGTCTGGATGGCACAGAGACCCACATCCCGGGTAGGATGTGACAGAACTGACCTATAAACCCGACCGCATCGGAGGATTAAAAAATGATAGCGTGAGAAGGCATTTCGTAATAGTCATCCGAATCACTTTCTCAAAACACTCATTCCTGCCCACCGCTCCTCCGCGGAGAAGGGAAGGACGGGCGGTTCGCCAGTCGAGACAACAAGCCGTAAACCGAAGCCATAAAAGTGTATCAAATTAGGGACTGAACCGATGTGCACCACAGAAGCGTCGCGAGATTTTGTTTTACAACAACGATGGCTATTCGATACCATGTCGTAGTTAAGAGTACGATTTTTTAGCTTAAGCTCAATTTTTAAACGATATGTGCAACTACTGCAGTGAGACTTTTGGGAAATGGGTAGGACTGCACAGGCATTCCGTTCAGTAAACATACACCAGCATACCTCTCTTTACTCTTCTTATGTTGTAAGATACCTTTATTGTTTTGCAAGTGCTTCTCATTGCATGGTCTGGTTTGTTTTTATGCCTATTTTGTTTTAGATACAACCTGTCGCACGGGAGATTACAACGGAGATGTATCTTTTATGGTTTGTTCCGCTTTTGTTTAAGGGTCTCGAGGATCCCACCACCACCACCACCACCACATCAACTCGACTCAACTCAACTCTACTGGACTCAATTCCACTCATCCCACCAATACCATTCCTCCTTCCGTTTGAGGAGCTACTCAAAATAGTGTTTTATTGCTGTAAATTATTCTTTCGGTTATTTATTTTTTTTATTATTTGCCGCTGCTCTCCGCACTCCGCACACCGCACCGGCCTTGCCGCGCGGGCACTGTTCACCCAGTTTCAAATTTTATTAGTTTATTACGATTATTATCGTTTAATGGGGCTCGTTTGCACCGCTGACTGACGCTCACTCGTGATTGTTGTTAAAGTTGTTGTAGTTCTTTCTGGTTGCTGCTGCCGCTGTTGAGCAGAGCAACGGCATGGCAACGTGTGAAGGTGTTTTATTATTTGTTTTGATTATCAAAATGAACGTTTTACATTTTTCCGGTCGTTGGGCGGACCACCTGCCCACGGCCCATGGCCCATAGCCTATGACTGAAAGGCAGTAAATCACTGCCCGCTGTGAGTGCTCCGTGAGTATGTGCGGGTGCACCCAGTGCGGCCAAGGGGGTGGAGGGTGGTCAGTGGGGCCAGACACTCACACTCACTCATTCGCACTCGCAGTATGACCCATAAACTTAAGACAAAGTGTGGCAAAATGTTTAATTTGGAATTTATGAGCAATTAATTTTAAAATACTCTGCTGTCCGTAACCGCTGTTCGCCCACCCCGTTCTCGACGGACACCAAGCCACACTCGTAAAAAATTCCGCGAAAATTTGATTATTTAGCCACTCCGCTGATTGATCATTATTCAATTGTTATCGCTCCCCACGAACACGGGATTTGGCAATCCGGGCCGGGCAACGGGGCCATAAAACTACTCGAAAGCCAATTAAAATA
The DNA here is from genome assembly GCA_037356375.1 of Drosophila affinis. Classification (NCBI taxonomy): domain Eukaryota; kingdom Metazoa; phylum Arthropoda; class Insecta; order Diptera; family Drosophilidae; genus Drosophila; species Drosophila affinis. The sequence goes on from JAZHFB010000003.1 coordinate 25,712,432, forward strand.
GAATTATCCGTGTGGATCGTAAATTGAGAGTCCTGTTATAATGTCAGAGAGAGAGAGAGGGAGAGTGTGCTTGCGCAATTAATTGAAATAGATACACAAAATACATATAATATATAAATATACATATGTAATTTAAACATTTATTGTAATATGAATAAGCAAAGGACATACCATAATATATTGTAAATTAATTATGTACTTGAAAGTGATTCTTAACTAAAGTTGTAAGAACTAGACATGACTATGATACCGAAAATTTAAATAAAACATTCATATTCTTTCCACTACTGTTTTTTGCTTAAGTGCATCAGTATTCATTTAAATTTATAATCTTTCACTTAGCCTGGATATACAATGAAATAATGGTAAGAAAAATAATTAAACTATTTAAAAACAGCATGCAATATTTATTCACATCATCGTTGCACTGAACTAAATCCATCACATCACCGAAATAGCTCCACCCCACACTCCGCTCCGCCCTACTTATCCTTGAAGAGGCCCACAACGCGAGGCGGAGTCAGATGACAGGCCAGGCCCCGACAAGTGGCCAAGTTGAGAAATTGCAGATTCGATTCATTTCCCGCATAAATTCGCAGCCAAACGAGGAATGGAATCTGCTCTATGCAGAGCAGGGCATGGTCGTGGAAGGAGAGTGGAAGAGTCAGGGGGGAAATGTCTGTGTTGTTGTCCAATTCCAATCGTAAATTTGAAATTTTTCATAAAAATGTCATAACAGCAATTCCACTGACAAGGGCAGAAGGCGGGCAGAAAGATAGAATGAAAGAGTGAGTGAGAGCGAAAGAGAGAGAGAAGGCGTCAACGACAAAAGCAACAAAAGGCGGCGGCCGAAAATAAAGGAGAAGAAATGAGTTTTTGCAGACTCGGCGTTTTTCATCTCTCGAATTTATGGATTTTTCGTGAATTCTATCGCGGATACAAACTGAGGGAGATCCGCACTTTTTGTGTGCAATAAAAAAAGGAAGTACAAATTTGTTGCGACTAAAGTTGGGCTAATTTGTAGATACATATTAGGAAAAGCGAACCGCATCCCACTCAGAAGATACTCTGGCCGAGCAGAGGAGCTATTTAATTCACAATAACATTTGCCCAAAAAGAGTATAAAGCACTCAAAGGACAGCCACTCAAGGCAGAGCAGATAGTTTTGCTCAATTCGCATTCTCACGTTATAAACATCAAAATTAAGCATCCACTAAAAGCAGCGGAATCGTCCAAGAATCGCCTCGCAAAACGACTCCAAAGGCGAAACCACTCAACAATCACTCGTCGAGTGTCGCTCTTTCGCTCAGCTCGCCTCTCCCTCTCTCTCTCTCTCGCTCGCTCTCCCAGACGGCCATCATGGCAGAGAGCAAGACAGAGAGGGAAAGCACGAGTCTCAGGCTCGCCATTAGTGCGAGGGAGCGAGATAACCCGATGTGCCCAGCAGCGCTGCCATCTTTCTTATTGCCGCCGTCGCCGTCGGCGCCGGCAGAAAAACGCTAGTGGTACGGTACGGTGCGGTGTGTATGGCTGCATATGGGATATGCGTGTGTTTATGCGCAACAGCAGAGTGCTTGAAATGAATTGCTGGCGGACCGGACTGTTGTCACTGCCGCCTCAGCATCCAGCGGCCCATAAGAACGCTCGCATGGCTTTTGTATTGCGCCATAAACGTTTCGCTGCTCGTAACGCCACAACGGCCGTCGCGGCACGGCACTCTCTCTCGGCACGGAAAAGCATGTAACCAGTCGTCCAGACTCCAGACAGACAAACTCTCCAAAAGCGCCCGCGTTTTCCACGTTGCCGTCGCAGTCGCCACCGTCGTCGTAGGCGCTCGCGTCTCTGCCGCAGTCTCTGCCTCTGCCTCAGCCTTAGCCACAGCCGCTGCCGCAGCCGTTCTGCCAGCGCCGGCAGCAAGAATTACCAATTACACGAAATTTTTATACTCTTTTAAAAATTTCGTTTTATTATAATATTTATTATCGTGGCGCGCAGTAGTGTCTGCGGAACAGCGCTCGCTCAGCTCTCAGCTCCAATCGCCAAAGCTCCACGCTCCACGCTCAGCCTTCCTGCCTGCAGCCTCCACTCGACCGATTCCGATTTCGTTTTCGATTCGCCGTGTTTATTATTATTTTGTGCTCGGGATCGTCTTATTGTCACTTAACTGTTATAGTGCGGTTTATAGTTCATTTTATAGTTTATAGTGGTACGAAGCGAAACAAACCAACGACATCCATCCATCCATCCTCTGGAATAAAACAATATAATGCCAAATCAGAAGTCGATCGGGAAAACTGACACTCCGAAAGCCATCAAAAATTAAACCGTGACCCCAGAAACTGTCAAAACAAGTGTGTGTGTGCAGTACATAAAAATTAAAAAGTCATAAAGTTGACATCGTAAAAGGTTCGAGAGTTCGATTCTTCAGCCCGTCGTCTACCTGTGGGGCCAGAGAGAGCAAAGTGTTTTACGACATTTTAAACAAAGTAATTAAAGCAAAACTGAGCCAGAGAAAGCCTTTCTCCCCCAGTCCCAGCACCGAGGCGCAACGCACCACACACGCACTTGAAGAGTCGTAAAAGGAAACGCTGTGAATCATAGCCAACAACAAACCGCGTTCGCCAGGGCAGCCGCTGCCCCGAGTCCCAATTCGAGTGCCGTCGCAGTCATTAAAAGCCCCCCGCGCCTATAAATCACCCGACGGCAGGCCAGCTACAGTGCATTTTCCGCGTAATTGATGGCCGCTTTTTAATTGCTTTTACAACAAATAAATGTCCCAACACACCCACACAAAAACAAACCACAGAACCACAACCAGAACCACAACTGCAGCAACTGCAGCAAAACGGCAACCTGAAACCATATGCAAATTTAACAAATTTCGTTGTGAATCCTCAATTTCGGGCGAAAAGCATTGAACAAATACAAACTGCTCGCCAATTGGAAGGCGCTTTCCAACAACAAAAAAACACAAGCCACTTTGATAGAGAGCTCTGAAAGGTAACGAAACGCATTCTCACCCTCTTCCCTCCTCCATCTATCAGACCAGAAACAGAAAGTAGAACAAACTCGGGAAAATGGCAAAGTTTCTTCTCTCTAAACCTCTCTATCTATATCTTTCTTCGTATCTATAGAAGTCTATTAACTCCTTTGTCATCATCCAACATATAGTGTACTAATCTGGGAAATAGCATTCCTCTCACTACCACAACCACAACCCCAAGTAGTTGTACTAACCCTTTGGCATTGTGCAAACGTCTAAAGGAAATGCGATTTTAAGCAGCAAAGCGAAAAGTCTTATTCCATCCCAACCGATGTTATTTTGGTAGTCGGAGAGATTTATGTCCAATCTGAAGAAACATATTCAATTTGGCTAATGTTCTTTTTATGTTTTCCGAACAATCTCTTCTGATATATGTATGTACATACATACATATGTACATATGGATACATACATATATAATATTTGTCGTATTTGAGTATCTATATTCTTCTCTGAAAAAGTTGTCAGCTTTTGTTTTGGCTGTATTCGGTTTTTGTTTATCACAATTTGTAGTGGATCTCAAGTTTATTTTCCCTGCTTTATGGCATTTTTAGTGCACTTTAACTTGATCAATTAGTGGCCTGATTTATACGCAGAATAGAGCCATTCCCCTTCGATTATAATGGCATAAGCTTGAATAAAAGAACAGGCAAGCAGCAACTTAATAATCAGAGATAAATAATATTCAGATTTTGCCGCTTTAATCGAGCGTATTTCCCAGCCGAATTCGAACCAAATTTGTTAAAGAGAACACGCAAAACACAAACACTCAATCTAGTTACTCCCCGATTGATTCAGAACAGTTACTCGAACCACTAGAACGACTCAAGATAGACAAACAAAAACGAAAGAAAAAAATAGAAAAAGCGAAGCCGGAACACTCCAAGAACAAAATATACCCAGAAGTAATCGATCCTAGTAGCAGACTCGAAAAAAAGAAAGAAAACATCCAGAACAGACTCGACTCCGACGCATTCGACCATTCGACGACTCGGCGTTTCTCGGCCGGAGAGCAAGATATGTGCAATGTCAAAATTTGTTTTCGATAGTATGCTGCCAAAGTACCCACAGTTCCAGCCATTTATCAGTTCGCACTTAACCACCACCCCCCCAACCTCGTCATCAGCAGCCGTCGCAGCCGCCCTCGCCGCCGCCGCAGCCTCCGTCTCAGCCAGCTCGAACACCTCGGCGACCGCCAGCAACAGCACCAACAGCGGCAGCAGCCACCTCAGCCTGCAGACCGGATCGCTCTCTCCAGGATCCAGCTCCTTGCACCTGGGCAACCAGCTGCACCAGCAGCACCTGAGCCAGTCCTCCCACTCGCCGGTGTCGTCCTCGTCGCCCTCTTCCGCGGCGCTCTTCCAGCAGCAGGCCCAGCAACAGCAGCATCAGCAGCAACAGCTCCACCAGCAGTCGCAGTCGCAGTACTCCTCGCTTTCCGCCGCCCTCCAGCTGCAGCAGCAGCAGCACATCAACAAGCTAGCCGCCGCCGCGGCCGCCGTCAACTCCCAGGGCTCCCACGCCCATTCGCACTCGCACGCCCACGCGCATCAGCAGCTGCTGCTGACCCCGCCCTCGGCCGGCAACTCGCAGACCGGGGACAGCAGCTGCTCCCCCTCGCCGTCGGCCAGCTCCTCGCTGCACCGCAGCCTCAACGACAACTCGCCCGGATCAACGGCCAGCTCCGTAGCCGCCGCAGCAGCCGCTGCAGCCGCCGCCGCCGCGGCCAGCTCCTCGTTTGCCATCCCCACAAGCAAGATGTATCCGTACGTGTCAAATCACCCCAGCAGCCATGGAGGCCTCTCCGGCATGGCCGGCTTCTCCGGACTGGAGGACAAGTCCTGCGGGTGAGTCCACAATCTCTTAATATATCTATGGAGTTGTGTTTCATTCTGCTCCTTTTCATTGTCCGAATTGAACTGAAAACCCATTCTCACTCTTCCTATCACGAACTCCTTTCAGTCCGTTATACTACTCTGGAATCAATCAATTTCAACTTACTTATTACCATTTGGGTTTCTTTCTGAATCAAAGAAAATTCTGATCTTAATTACTTTCTAGTTTAGAGTGAAAATTTGATTTTCGTTCCATGAAAAGTGTTTTCAAGAACGCATTTTGCTCCTGGCATTAAACTCCTCGTAAACTTGAATACGCTTATCCCGAGTCGATTGTTGAGCGGAAATGCCCAGAGAAACCATCGGGCGCAACCACAAATCCATTTCGAATGTGCTCTAATTATCGGTTCGACCCTCAGATTCGTCGGTCCTCGGGTGCTGGTGCCCATTGAGCCTTAGCCTCGAATGGCCGTAAAGAGCGGCCGGAATAGGACAATTAGAGTGCGCTGCGGTGGCTGCTGGTGGCCATTTGTCGCCGGCCACGAGATTCGCACGCACGTTGACCTTCCGCCTTCCGTCTTCTGCTGCGGCCATTTGCATATTGGCCTGTTACAATGTGTTCCCGCTGGGTGGGCGTGTGGGGGATTAGTGTGCAATTAGAGGTAACCGCAGTCGGAGTGAGAATAGGCACAGTTAGGGCTGGTCAGGGTTGGTCAAGCTTGGTCAGGGACTGCTGTTAGGGCAGCTCAATTTGCATTTGACTTTGGCCGCGTATGCCGGAAGCAAACAAGCAACCAAACACGATCTTATGCTAATCGACTTTCCCTCTCTCTCTTTCTCTCTTTGTGTCTGTCTTTTTTCTTCCTTCTCCTGCAGCAGGTACACGGACACCGTGATGAACAGCTACCAGTCGATGAGCGTACCAGCCTCGGCGTCCGCCAGCTTCGCACAGTTCTATCAGCACGCAGCCGCCGCCTCGGCCGTGTCCGCCGCCAACGCCGGGGCTATGGGAGTGGACCCTCTAGGCAACGCCTGCACTCAGCCCTCCTCGGGCGTCGTGCCCGGGGCCGGCGGTGCTGGCGGCGGCATTGGAGATCTGCCGCGGTATCCCTGGATGACGCTCACAGGTGAGTCACGGCCCAGTCGAATGAATCCATATATCTGGCACTGTGTACACAAGATCAGCATAAATCAAAGCCACTCAGTCGGGCATTGGCTGGAAATTCACACCTCGATGGCCGCTGGCCCATATAAACATTAGATAAACGTGGAGCAAACGTTTTCCCATTCCAATTTCAATTTCAATTCCATTCGGATTCCGAATCCAATTCCGAATCATAATGAACACTTTGCGGGGCACTTCCAAGTCGTTTATTTCGCATAAGTCTTCCAGACGAGTGCTCCCCGTGCGTTTCAAACGATTCGAAACGAAACGAAATGCTTCTTCCTCACGGGCGACGGGGGGCCAAGGCGGGAACAAAAAGCTAAAAAGCTGGCAGTAAATAAAACCGATTATGAAAATATGTAGTTTGGAATACCCCTCTTTTCTGGTGTTTCGTGGTATGCTCTGCTGGGTGGTTCGGCGCGTCGATTTATAATTTAAATAGCCTCAAGGTTGCCATACACACACTCACACTCACAGATACACACGCAAACGTTTAGCTGTTCCCCACGCATACAAACTAGTCTCGCATACGCGGCCAGCGAGAGCGAGAGAGACAGATACAGATACATTTCGGCGATCGCTTTTTTATGCGGCTATCGTAGTACGCTCGGAATTTATGTGGGTCACTTTAATTTACGCGATCCGCTCATTTTCGCTCGCCTTTCTGCACAGAAGACGGAGAGGAGAGGCAGACTTGTTTATCATTTCCCTGCACTGCACTCAATTTCCACGACGCCAAAGACGGTGGGGGGGGATGAATCGAACGACTTTAGATTTCCCCAGGCGGCTCGGGTTGAATGCCTTCTGAGTTATGGCAGACAACGTATGAATAGACTGTCAATTGGTCTGAGTTATGAACTGCACATCAGTCGCCATAATAGAGAAAACATCGAGCGAATAATTTTCCCGGGAATAGCTGGGCCTCGGACTTGTACTCGGCCTGTATTTATGCCAGAAGCATGTGCATTAAAAGAATGAATAATTGCGGTTATACAATGATATTCAAAATATGGCAGATTTTCTTTACTCAGTTATTAGAAGATCTATGTGTTCTATATCTATTTGAGATTGGAATTGAAAGATAGAATACATTAGGGTGTTTACTCATTCATGCTGTTTTAGATTCAAGAACTGAGAATTCAGTGGGTTTGAATATATTGATATCGAGAATGCCTTCGACACGCCCTTTAGTATAATCGGTTGATAGAACCATTTGCAAGCCAAACCTGTTGGACCCAGTAGAGCCGGGGCCATTGAGAAAAACCCGCCGCATCGGCATTGGCATCGGCATCGGCATCGACCGGGCCCGAAGATAAACGGTATTCCGCACAATGAGATATTTTGCATATTTCCCGCTCACAGCACAAAGACGATAAAATTGTCAACGAGATCATAGACGACGCGACGACTGCGACGACAACGACGACTGGCTGCGATGAAAGTAAATACGAGCATGACGCCATTATGGCAGCCAAGTGCGCGACACGTCGACGCAGCCCCTCCGACCCCTTTCCGTCACCAGGCACCCGCCATCTACCAGGCTCCGTGCTCCATGCGCCCGCTTGCTTACTTTGCACTCTCGTAGATACATACATAGATACACAGGCATTTATCCATGCAGTTGCATGTGAATCGCGGGACTCGATGGAGTCGCGCAAGAATCGTCCATGTCCCTGCCGCCTCTGCTCCGCCAGCAACTCTGCCCCACGTCTGACGCAGACGCTGGCTTTCACTTTGCCTGAAATGCCAGCCAAGCCTCCAAACCCACCCAGAGACCACATCCAAGCCCGAGACCAACACCCGGACGTAATGGCAACGGCAACAGCAACAACAACAACGGCAACGTTTTACAGCTGAATGCTTGCCAAATGCAATTTAACTAATGAATTTTAATATTTTACGCCAAAGCGTCTGAATGAATTTTCATTTTCACATCGTTGCACCGACCCAACCGACCCAACCGACTCGGGCAACAGCGTCAACAATGTTGCAAACTTGCAACGAATGGTCTGCTGCGCGAGAGGCGTGGCATGGGGCGTCGTGGCTGTACCTGATTATGCTGATAAGAAAGCAAAGAGGTTAACTTTTCTTAATTATCTGGAAAAGCGCAGCCCGTCCAGAAGGAGAATGCAAAGAGGTTTTTCCATCTATTGCTCTGGAAATTTGCAAGCCTGGCACGCGCTGTATGCCAGGGAGGGTGAGGGAGGGAAATATGGAAAACGGAAGAAAAAACAATGCGAGGGACTCTAAGAATATATTTCCTTAGCTCACACTCCCATCTCAAATATTTTAATCATATTTCGCATTTCTCAAGAGAAAAATATGTAGAAGGCGAAAAGTGAAGAGAAACAAAAAAGAATCTTGATCCAATTAAACATTATCCTAACTAGTAGAGAAAGCAGTGCACAGGCTCCCAATACATTTAGTTATTTATATTTTTATCGTAACTCCAAAAATCTGTAAGCACGATCCATCTGCGAAGCATTTTTCCCAGTGCAGATTCGTCGCAGCGTGCACAGAATGCTGCCTTGCGAATGTCTGGAGATAAGAGCTGATGGCCATAAATTGGGCAATCATCAAAGCGACAAAGAAGAGGGTCCCCAGACTCGCTCCAGCGCTGGCTAGCCTGGCCTGGGGAATTTTCGTACATATTAGAGACTACTCCTCCGTCTGTCCGTCCGTTCGACAGTCTGTCCGTCCGTTCGTGTGTCAAATAAAGTGGCAGCAACGACGGGGCGAATGCACAGAAATTTGTGTATTTTAATTAAAAATGCACCAGTGCTGGCAAGCAGCCTCTCATCTGCTTATTAATTAGGCGTCGCTTCGGCGGAGGAGTCGGCGACTCTGGTGCTGCCGCTGCCGTTGCTGCTGTGCCTGTAGCTGTTGGCTTTGACGTGGTCTACTTTGGCAGTGGCCGATGACGATGCCGATCCGGTCGAACTGGCCAGAGGCTCACTTGGCTGGTGGTCCACTCATTTCAGGGGCCCAGCACAGTCCAGCCCAGCCAATTGTGCTTTTTGTCGATGGCGCTGACAACTAAATTGAAAACGGCCCGATTGAGTGGTTTATGGAGGCTGCCAATGGCCGAAGGGGATGGGAAACAGGGCAGGGAGTTGAACATGATTTGAGAGATCGTCACTGAAGTCTGCTGCCCAGCATGATCCCCTCAAGGCCCTTGCAATCGATTTACGGGCGGGGAATTTTACATTAACAGCATATGAATCCTATCCTTTGCGTATCTGAAGAAAAGACCAACCGAAAGTTAACCATTATTTAATTCTCTTCTCTTGCAGACTGGATGGGAAGCCCCTTCGAGCGCGTCGTTTGCGGCGATTTTAATGGTAAGTACCGCAATTACTGGAAACCCTTGAAGTTAATTCCTCGACTGGCATTGACTGGCATTTACTGGCCCGGACCGTCCGCAGCATGCCGATACTAATGGGTTATCCGCCTAACCAAGCGAGGAATATGGACAAATTTTCATTTTTTAATGCGGGAATGTCCTTGAACAGCGTGTCTACCTACCGCCCTCCCTCCGACTTTCACTCGCCGAACCCTTCACCCTGCACACTGCACCCTGCACGCTGCACCCTGCATCACTGCATCCGGCTGTAATCTGTGCTGCGCTCTCCTCATTCGTAACTCGGTCCTGCTGACTTGACTCGGCGACTTTCACCGCCGTCCTGGCCTGGCTGTCATAAATCCTTGCCTTTGTCCTGCCTCAGTCATTGTGCCTTCGCTTTGTTTGCTGAAGAAATTTTCCTGCGAATGTCCCCGACAATGGCTCAAGAAAGGAAGGAGCAAACGAAGGAGCAGCCGGCAACTGCACGGGTACGGGTACGGCTACTGGTACGTGTTCGTTCTCTATGCTAATCGGTTGCTCTGTGAAAGTGGCAGAGGAGAGCTGCCTGACTCAGCTATGCCAATAGCTGGCAAGTAGCAATTCAAGACTGTAAATCACATTGATGGACGAGCGCAGAGGCCCCCCAAAATCTCGGCTGTGCTACTGTGTGTGATGGCCATAACAATTACGGAGCTCGGCTCCGAACAAAACTCACTCACTCACAGTTCCAGTCAACAGATCGATTCGACCGATCAGCGATGCGCCTGTTGCTCTGGGCGTCGTTAAATGGCTTTTTATGATCATTTTATGAACTATTTACGATTTTACGCATGGTCTTGCGCCGTGCATAACGATCATCTCAGCGTGATGTTGGCGGGAATGGTGACTACGACTACCGCAACGAGCACCGCAACAACCGATCCCGATTCCGATTCCGATCCCCGTTTAATGGGCCCGATCTGAGATAATGGCGCTGATTATGCTGCCGCACTTTGATTGTTAGGCGAATCCCAGCGTCGACATTCGACATCAGTGGCCATATGCTGGGTCTGGGTCTGTCCGCTGTGCAGCTCGTTACAATTAGTTCGACGTCAATGCCGTACAAGTACAATAACATCTACCCGCTACAGCGATTACAATTACACTTGGCAGTCATTAAACAGCATTCACAATTGCCATAATACTCCGCTGTAATTGATCGAGAGAGTAGACACACATTTAATAGAATAACAATTCGAAACAGCAGATTCATAAGTCATGGGATAGTTAATAGTTTATTGACGCGATTATCTATCCAAATCACATATCTGCAGTTTTAAATAGATTCCAGCTATCGAATGAATAGTTACTCAATGAAAATTACTATAGAATTACAATTAATGCATATCTGATTAAAAATCAGTGGCATCGAGCACCCGTTGGCAGTGGCACCCATTGTTTTTCGACTCATTTGTTACTGCCAATTGTTATATTGTGATCTGATCGAATGTCTTAAAAATGTAATCAATCGATTTGATTATTCCAATGTGAATAGCTGTCCAAAATGATTGCTATTGTGTGAATCAGGATTGCTGCCATGATTTATTGATTCGACGGATTAATCCGATTTAACGATTTCATTGCGCATACGCACCAGTCGGTCGCTCCCTCCCGATCCCTGGTCATGTAATTGCCAACCGTTTAATTGCGCTAGACTGGCACTGGGAAAACAGAATTCCACGCAGTCTGGCCGGTCCCGGTCTGAGCCATGGTTCTGAAATCGGAGTTGGGATCGAGGCGATTGGGATGCGAATGCTCGTGGAGGCGGTGGTGGGGCTGAGACCCGCAGCTGAACGTGCCATGGCTCTGCTTTTGACGTCACAGATCGCTTGATATTCGAGTGGATTCGGACCCCTGATCATCACTCCCCCTTCCTCCCCTCCGCTCCGCTGGCGATCCTCTGGTGTTTGCTTTGTAAATAAATCTCTGGCGTTGGCGTTGAACGGAGTCATTCGGCCAATTTACAACACTAACAGCCGCTGTTTGACAAGTAATTAGCTCCCCGAGCTGCAGTTGCACTTCTGCACAGAATGTGCTTTTTTCCGCTGGGTTTGCTGGGTTTTGGGTTACAATTTTTCCAGCGCAGATCTCCATGGGGGCATTTTTTCTGTGCAGAAAAGCAAGTCTACAAATTAGGTTCGCAAACTCAAGTACAAGAGGGAGAGAGAGAGGCGCTAGAGATGTGGAGATGTGGTCAGAAAACGCTACGAGTATGAATGATCCCTCAAAACAGCTCACAGTCAGTAAATGTATTATAACAAATCTATTGTTTGTTTGAAGCGAATTTAAGTTGAAACAGGAGTTGCAATGTCCTTCAGGAATGCACAGCTTGAAATATGTAACAGGCTCGGGATATTGTCTTCTGGGGTGTGTTTCAGGCTGAAATGAATAAATCTATATTACAATTTCTCCCTTCATCTCGGCGCCATCTTCTATTCTTGAATTCCTCATTCGCAATCGCTCCACAGCGATCTGTGCGATCGAAATAATAAAACTAATTATTTGTATTAATTTTACATGCCATAATTATAGCCGTAGATAAGCGCGACGCTGAGTGGAGTGCACTTGGTGTCCGAGTCGACTCGATTCGAAATGAACACTATTCAAAGGCGAGCAGTCAGCAGGAATCATAGTAGGGGTCTCTCAACATCTCATCATCGCTCATCTTCGATCCCGTCTCAGGCGGCGAATGTCAATTATTCGGAATTCAATCAACATCGGGATCTGTCTGTGGCCCGCGGAATCTCAATGTCAGTGGCGTGGCGAAGCGTCTCCGGCATCTCCGTCTGGCCAGATAAACGCCGCAGCAGGCTGCGACCCCGTCCGACCCGATCTGACCACTTAACGGCACTGTCTGTAGCGCTATCTCCCTTCCATGTACATATTCCATATGAATCTGTGGTGTGGCTGTATCTGTATCTGTTGGTGTGGACGTGGAGGTCGATGTCGATGTGGATGTGGATGCGATTCGGACTGTGAGTGAGCCTGGACATGGACATGGACAGGCTGCAAGGGTTAATTTATGAGGCGCGATAAGCGAATTCCATTTCGTTTCGTTTCGGGTTTTGTTTAATTTCCGATTCTCTCTGTTTTCCTTCCCTCTGTTGCTGTTTTCGTTTTTTCTTTATTTTATTTCGTGTTGGTGTATTTACATTCGGCGCGCTCTCTCCCTGTCTCTCTCCTTGGGGGAAGGGTGGGATGTAGCGGGGGCGTGGAGTGGAGGTGGGGCATGTGCGACACCGTGTTATCGGCACGTTTCGTGTCGTTGTTTTTTCATTTGCGGCGGCGGAAAATTCGAAATGACACGTTTCTGCGAGTGCGAGCGGAGCTCTGCCCTTTTTTAACTGCCCCGTGCGGCTGTTAATCTGCGGTTTTAATGCCCAAGTGGCGCAAATTGGCGAAAGGGCTTGAATTACACTTCACAGCCAGAAAGAGAGCTGTAGAGAGCTGCAGAGAGAGAGAGAGAGAGAGAGAGAGAGAGAGAGAAGAGAGAGAGTCAGTGAGTGCCACAGACAAGAACAAAATGGCAGCCAGACTGGCGCGTTCCATGCCTCGTCCTGCAGACATGTAAATTTTGCGCAGACAAAATCAAATTAAAAGCGCACACGTTCCACAGACAATTGAAGCTCCCCTCTTTCCCCCTATGCACCATCGTCCTATCATATTCATTCAGAGTTTATTCCCCTGTTAAAAATACTCATACATACATGTATGTACATTCACACTCGTATGAGGGAGTCCGCCTATGTATTTGTATTTCGTAGGCAAAGTTAGTTAATTTTCATTAATTTAAATATTTCATTTAACGAATCGAGATTTCGTTTAAAACTGGGCTTTAAGTCCGCTCTTTCGTGCGACATTTTCCACTCTTCACTTTCCCGCCTCCCGCCTCCCCCTCCCCCCTCCCGTTTGCTGTTTTCTGTTTTCAGCTTGGTCTGCTTCGCGTGCCCTGCGTGTTACCTTCCGTTTCCGTTTCCAAGACTCCCATGAGGTTGAAATTAATTTGAAGAGGGCGCGCAGTTAATATTAATTTAATCGCGGAATTATACAAGTCGCTCTTGGTGTCGGTTAATGCACTCTCTGTGCGGTTCTCTTTGCTAAATGTATCATTTCTCCTGATTAATTGCCGAGATTATGGTGTTTACGATGCACTTCGTTCCTCCTGATGCGCCATAACCATTTCGAAATGTGGCTGGTTACGAGCCACTTGGAGTAGTTACAGTCCACAGAGATCGGACGGAGCACACGGGAAGGGATGGCTCTGCGAAGGCAGTTACCTCATGAAATGGCGTTGGTATCCGGTTTGATAGTTGATAGTTTCTGGATGAGTTCTTTGAGAAGAGAACACACAAATCCACATGTATTTGGACAAAAACAGACTGAAAGATCCCTCTTTTTGAGACGAAAATGTATGTTTTATACCTTTCATCCTGGTAGAACACCTTCGATTTAGGTCTTGCAGCACTGCACTCTCTAATTATGCAATTTTGAGGATCTTCCCATCGATTCCAATCACGTCTATTGTACTCTTTTTTCGAATCCTCCCCTGGATGAACTGGTTATTCCAGTTGGGCTCGTTTCGAGAGTCCTTCTCCTCAGAGTCTAATGAAGCCATTCAAGTAATTTCGGAGAATTTTTAAGAGCTTTGTAGTTTCGTAACGACCAAGCTCGAAAGAGCTCAACAATGCTAAGAAATAAAACCTGTCGGGGACAAAAGGCTGCTGGGATTAGGATCATGGAAGGGCTCTGAGAGAAGCCGAGAGAGCACCGTCGCAGCGGCCACCATTTTCTCCATTTACTCTTGTGCAGCCATTAACAAAAGACCAACTCAACCTTATGTGTGTTTGTGTGTGTGTGTGTGTGTGTGTTTGTGTGTGTGTGTGTGTGTGTGTGTGTGTGTGTGTGTACGCCATTAATCAAGTTTGTCAGCCATCGAAAATGCCGGAGGAAATGGAAAAAAACGAGAGACGCTGGTTGTGGTCTGTGGTCCCTCCATGACTCGACTTCGACTGTTTCTTCAACCGGGACCGGGACTGGAACTGGGAATACGACGGGGAGCAGGCAATCAGACAACAATCAATTTCTCAGGAGTCCACAGGACCACACCTCATCACAGAGAGGGGGACTCCAGACCAGGTGGGGGGACTGCATTGTTCGCCGCAGGGAGACCCGTGCATATTGAATTTTGTGTCCGCGGGACCAGTTACTGGGGTTCTGGCTTTGGCTCTGGGGCTGGGACTTGGGTGTGGGGCTGGGGTATGGGGAGCCGGGATAAGCATGAGTTATGTGCACGCCTAGGTAAATATAGAACCCGCATCGAACGATCGATGCGTTTTATACGAGTTTAAGTGTCACGTTTTCGTGGTGCGCAGGGGCGTGGTTGGGGTGGGGGGAATGGCATTTTAATACGTCATCGTTTCCAGTCGGCCCACGCAATCTAAGTTATGACCGACATCTGCTGAAGTTCTGCATTCGAATAGGAATAGGAATTTGGAATTCGTGTTTGTTTTTACCAAATAGAAATACTCGTAAGTCGGGGCGAGCTCCAGCTCCGGCTCCAGCCGGACCCGTGCGCACTGGCCCGTGAACGCATTGGGAAAACGAACCGAAAAAGGAAAAGACGAAATGCGAAAGAAAACCACACCACACCACACCAATCCAAACAATACCAAATGCGATGGGTTCTGCGCTCCGTCGAAAGCAGTTGGCTCAATTTATATGTATTTTCAATAAAAGTCGATATAATGCCTGCCAAGGTTCATAGAACTAGTAAATGAACTTGGAAACGGCCAGCAGCAGCAGCAGCAGCAACAGCAACAGCAGCGGCAACGGCAACGGCAGCCAATGAAGGCAATCAATTTCAATTCAGTTTCCTCGCCTTTCTTTCCCAAACACCAAAGCCAATGAGGCGTCCAAAGGGCAAGACGAGGCCAATTGCAGTTATTTTAGTGCTGCTGAACCTTTTTTGTACCCTCCCTATCTCCCTCCCTTCCTCTGTGTCCTTCTGTCTCTCTATGGACAAAGGGTATCTGAACTCTGTCATTTTGGTGGAATGATCCGATGGGGAATACCTGAAGTCTCATACGAAAAGAGGTAGAGCTAAGACATGCTCCATTTTAGTTGTGGCTGATGGCAGAATACTGGCTTAAAGTTTCATTAGAAAATGAAAATGTTATTTCGTTTCGGGTACAACCGTAGATGTTAAACCCAAATATAAAGTTTCCTCAGACCTTTGTTTTCTATTTTGCTCTCACATCCGAGGAAATCGCAAACAAAGGACCCGAAAAGTGTTGATGAACCCGACAAGGAGGCGCTCCCCACAGATACACTCTCCCGCACAAGCACACATACATACATACTCTCATAGCGAGTCACTGTGGCGCCACTTCATTGTGATCATCGAATGGCCGTTGATTGTGTCGCATCGATTCGCGGCGATTTTAATCGCAGCGGGCGCACATAAAATTAAACGCCTTTCATTTGCAATTAAATTGAGGCGCACAGACAGCCCAAAGCGGAGCCGGACAGCGACAAACACTCGTACGAGCATATTTACACGGACATGGACACGGACACGGACACAGACCCAGACAGGGGCGGACTGAGGACTGAGGGTGCTCAAGTTGCGGTCAGTTGGCCACACGTGTGTGCCGGAAGCTCTCTTGCAGCAGTGCTCCTTTGCAGACGCCGAAACAGTGGCAAAGTCAGAGGCACAGAGCAACTGCTGTCAAGCACATCGCAGACGCCGTTTGCAAAAATCTTTCGGATTACCAATTCTAGACGCCTAATGCCATTTATAGGCCATCGCTACAAATGCTCCAGCTGTCTTGTCCGTCCGCCGCCATCCTCCATCCTGCGCCCCTTTGCCGGCCCGAAATTAGTTGAGCCCCAGACCCAGAACCAGAAGCAGCCCCATTTCCAACCATTTCCACATTCCCCTCTTCGGCTGGGCCAACAAATTTATTGAAACCACTTCGGTGTGATGAGATGAGAAGGGTAGGGGGGTGGCGGTGAGTGGGAGTGGGGCTAGCGTCTCTGCTGCCAAGGTCTGATTTGGCTTGTTTCCTTTCCTTTGCTTTCTACTCCTTCCTTCTTCACTTGCTCCTGCCCGTTCTGCGGCGGTCTTCTTCCGTTTTCCTTTCGCCCGTTTCACTTTTGGCCATATATTTTTCACATTTATGTCGGGTATTTTGTCTTATCACACCCTCGTGTTTGCAGTGCGTGCAAAAAATACCGTCTCCGCTGTGCGGGGGGAGAGCAGAGGCAGAAGCAGAAGCAGCGGCAGAGTACAACAAAGAGGGTGGAGGTTGTACCGCCAACCACCCACGAGATTAAAAATGCCATAAAGACAGTAAGGGTGAATGGCTCTAATGGCTGCCGTTGCCGTTATTTGCCACTCTCACTCTCTCTCTCTCTCTCTCTCTTTCTCTGTCTCTTAGTCTGACTCTATCTCTGTCTCTCTTTTCCCGTTTCCTTCCCACATTTCGCTGTGCAAAAAGAGAAAGAAATGAGAGTTCGGCTGTTACCATGTTGCCATGGCCATAGCTCCTGTACGAGTGAGCCATAGCTAAGGGCTGTGTTGTGGTCTGTTTGGGTTTTGAGGTTGCCTAAAGGAGAGTAAACATAAGTATTTAACCCAACAATGCCTAGCTGATGCTCAGGAAAGATTGTGATTATTCGTGGCATATGGATCTTTAAAATGATTCGCTTCACTTTTAAGGTTTATCTTGAGTAAGGATCCATCTTCAATGGATATAATAATTCAGGATTGAGTGAAATTTAATTTCGTCAAAAGCATAATTATATTGGAATTAATTATGTAAACTATTGTTTAAAATGTTAAGTGGCAATTCCAAAGCATTTCTTAATCTTACGAAGTCCTTTTGTTTTCCCGATTCAATTTTAATGTCAAGTTCTCCTTCGAAGCTACAGCTAATGCTTCCCAGTCCATTCCCAGCCCATGCGCTTCCCCTTCCCCCTGATCCATTTCGACAAGGAGTAATTCCAATGATGGCGTGAAATATTTGATGAGAATATATTAATCCCCCAGGAGCTGCGCCGGCGGAACGGGAAGGGGCACGGGAGGCACGAGTATTTGCAACATTTGTTGCCAATTTTCTTGGCCCCGGCCCAGAAGAGGCAGCAGACAGCGACAGCTATTGCTGTAGCTTCCCATATATTTCCCAAGATTAAGCACACAATTAGCAATCCTGGCACTCAGGCCTGCCGGGGGCAAAGCAGTGTGGGGGCGTGGCGGATCTGATGGCACAGACAACAACATTGGCAACACGCTGCACATAAATTGCAGGCAAAAGCATCCCCCAGCCACCGCCTCTCCTCCTCCTCCACCTCCACCTTCACCCCCCGCTCAACTCCAACCCCAATACAAGAGCACATAGCACACCCCTCTGGCCCGCCCTCCGCCTCCGCACGGCAGCGGTTGTGCGTACGAAATGCTCGCGCGACTGATTAAATTTAAATAAATTTAATAAACATAAATTATTTGCAATGGCAGCCAGGAGCTGCCTCTCCCTCTCCCTCTGTCTCTGTCTCTGCTATGGCTCTACCTCTTCCTGGCTGCCACCCCCGAGTCGAGCACAAGTTAATGGCGGCGCTTACCTTCCCCATCCCTCGCTGCTCGCTCCCTTGCCCTGCTCGCTGTGCCTCCCCCAGCTAAAAGCCGCACAAAGGCGCCAGATGTTGCCCGAGAGCCTTGTCAAAGGAGCATTTAAGCGGCTTTTCTTTCAAACTTTAATTAGTCTTCGTCGCTGCTGCTCCGCTCCCGCTGCTACAAGAACTCCTCGCATTTGCATATCCCTGGCTGTGGAGAGAGCGGTCCCCGGGGATGTCGTCGTTTTGCCAGAGAACACTGCAATTTGCGCTAAATGCTCGAAAGATCATTCGGCCCCGATCCCCTGCTCTACCCCAGCTCGGGGAAGCAATGAACTCCGTCAAATCCACGGGGCAGATATCTTTGAGCCATCCGAAAACATTCCTCTTCCTCACTTGCGTGCCTGTATATAGACATACAGATACAGATATGGGCGTGACTGTGAGCGTGGGGTGTATTGGTGGATCTTGGGGAATGTTAAATGTCCGCCGTTTGTTTATATATCTTTCAACATGCCATCCGGGAAGTTAGTTTCGAAAATTCATACCAAATATAAACAAATCAGCATAAAACATACCACACCAAACCAGCCTCGAACACACAATTCACAAGTGAGATTTCTGCTTCTCCAAAAAAATAACCAGATAAATATACAAGGGCGTGTACATATGTATGTACACATACATACATACATTCATGTGTATACGTGTATTTGTAAGTTTTTCGGTGTGTGTGCAGGAAGAACAATTTCTGGGAAAAGAGAAAATAATTGGGATTGAAAAGGTTACATCAATCAATACAAAATATGAATGTGGTTAGAGCGTATTCCAAATATTCGAAATATTTTTCCCTACTTTAAGAGCTTGCTGGTCTGAATAGTCCAACGAACAGAATATTATATTTATAGATCACATAATACCTACCGCAATTTTAATACTTTTCTGCATACAAAAGCAAATATAAGAATCTATAATCTTTATCCTTTTATTTTCATCTCTTTTATCTGTAATCTCCCCCAACATTTTTGGCGGTCTCCAGTGAAGATATCGCTGACAAGCTGTTCCTTTTTCCGAACACAAAATTCCCTACGTAGTGCGTACAATTAGGCTAACACATTCAAACTGTTTACGCCCCGCCGCACTAAAATGCAATCCCAGTGGTGAGATCAGCCGAGTGTGCAGAAAACCCCCCAAGATTCCCCCAAAATTCCATTCAAAGACAAACACAGCAAAATATTCGCGCCAAAAGTCAACAAACAGGCAGAGCGGTGCGGAGTGGAGCGGAGTGGCGGGAATACTTTCGATTCCCAATTCTCGACTGGTCAACAGCAGCAAAATCAGGAATTTATGGTCCGGCAAACCGTTAGGCCCGACAAAGAATTCAAATTAATTGCCACAACTGAAACAACTGGGCTAGCAAGACGATCAGAGCAAGTGTATGTACAACACTCGCGGCAGCAGTTGGGGATTGGGATGGGTAGGGGGATGGATAGGGGGCTGTGGCTCTGGCTGGGGCCTGACCACAATGTTTCAGAGTTCTGTGTCAAGCGATATGTAAATTTGTTTATTATTTTCCGAAAAAAACAAAGGGGAGAAGAGCGTTGGCGAAGAGGAGAGGGAATAGAAGCCCAACACTAAACACGAAATACAACAAAATGAATGTTTGTTTATTGTACAATTTTGTGTCGCTTGAAAAAGAGGTGGGGAGGGGGGTACGGGAAACGGGGGACCCGCTAACGTCTCCACGGAACCACTTTCGAGTGCACGCAGATACAGATACGCCACAGACAGGCAGATAGACAGACAGACAGACAGACAGAGATACAAATACTCACACCACACCCATATAAACTATGGTGCTTTCCGCCTCCCCCCTACACTTGGATGTGTGTGTGTATGTGTTTGTGTATCTTTATTGTACGCTTTGAATTGTTTTTATGATTTTTATGTCATCATAAGTTTCGGTCTGCGCTGTTTTTTTCTGTGCCTCGTTTTCGTATGTTTCTGCGCTTATTTATACGCGCCGCTGTTTATTGAACAATTACGTTTACGTTTATGATTATTAATATTTTTAATTGTTAATGTCATTGTTATAGACGCTGTGCTGTCCGGGCCGAGTCTGTCTCTGTCTCTGTCTGTGGGTCCATTCCCATTCCCATAACCATTCCCATAACCATCCAAATCCCATTCACAGCGTTGACAGCGGCGCCTTGGGACGGCCATCTCATCTTGTCATTCCCCGTAACTACGGCTACGGGTCCCCGCTCCCGTGTTTCAATCAGATTCTGATTTCAGTTCTGATTCCGAAGCAGGCACTCGACTCGGCCCTCGACTTTGATTCGATTGTGCGCCTCTTGCTCTATTTGGCCAACGCCGCCGCGTCTGGAATTTCTGTCTGT
This sequence comes from Drosophila affinis, assembly GCA_037356375.1. Taxonomy (NCBI): domain Eukaryota; kingdom Metazoa; phylum Arthropoda; class Insecta; order Diptera; family Drosophilidae; genus Drosophila; species Drosophila affinis. The sequence continues at coordinate 25,732,866 of JAZHFB010000003.1, forward strand.
TTCTGATTCTGTTGCCGTTTCTGGTTCTAGTTCGCTGATTTGTTTACTTGTTGCATTTCGGGCCAGAAGCAGCCGCATCAGTCACTTTTAGCCTCGATTTACGGCGCGCTAATTGATATTTAATTGGAAAATTGAAATGGTTTTCTGCGCAATTGTGCAACGAACCGGTTAGACCGGCTGCACAAAGACATGCGATGTATGCTCAGCGACGCGACTGTCAAGACTATCGAGATATTAGGAAAATGTATCGTGGAAAGCGCAATCGAAAGTCCCCAAACCAAATGTTCGGGAAAACCGGAAAACCGGGGGAAGCCCAACTTACTGATATCTGATTTACTCTACCCGTAGTTTTCGATAGAAGCTGGTTTAAGCCCAGTTTTGTTCATTCATTTATAATGCCTCATTTCCAATAGGATTTGTGAATATCAATGAACCCCAAATGACCCCCACGGTGGACTCCTAGTCACGAATATTTCTTTTTAAAATGTAAGATTTGGCCTCCGGAATCGTTGCCTCTGCCTCTGTACTCGGAATCATGATTTGAATGCTAGTTGGAAAATGAATTGAGTGAAAACGCCTTCCTGGTCGGTCTCAACGGAAAATCAATAGCATAGCAGATTCTCGCTGCCATGTGACTCAATGTGAGCTCACTCTCATTCTCCCCCCGTCTCAGCATCTCTCTCTCTCTCTCTTGAGAATTCCGGTTTGCCTGCGCCGACTCACCACTGAGCTCCCCCCGCTCCTGCTCGGTCAACGCATTCGTTTCCACACAGACGCTCTCTCACTCTCTGCGGCTGTGTGCGTGTGTCTACCTGTCCGACATTCGACACAGACACTGCGGCAGCCATGTTGGATTCCATCACTCCTGTGCGCACTGCAGCCGTCCCGCTCGCACCTGTGCGCCGCAGCCGCCATTGCGGGGCTCGTAAATCTCGTTTAGGGGCGCGTGTGTCCTGGGAGTCGTGATTTATGGGACGAATTGTAGCTGCTCATTGTAGCGTGTAAATAATTTAGATTAGTTCGGTATTCCGGTACTCCTGACTCCGCGAAGGAGCTGGGGCTTGATTAGAATTAAAATTGCTTTTTGCTTTTTTCCCCGACAGGGTCCTGACCATCTCTCGCAGAAGCCAGGATCCGAATGTTCCTCGATTTTATGGTCTCTGGGAGCTTTTCTGAAATTAAAAGTACTATCAGAGTGTTTGAGCTGAGAACGGAATTAGTTTCAATTTGAGACGATTTCGGACTGGTGATGATGGGGTTTCGCTTTCGTCCCCGTCTCCGTATCCGAACTTGTCTTGTCTGGAAATGAGAATGACTCACCAGAGCTGATAAACAGCGCTCAGGCCAGGTAGAGTTGTTATGGCCCGTCCATTTCACGGCCTCAATCGATCCGTAAATGTTTTGCCAACTGTCGAATATCATAAAAAATGCATACGATGTTCGGAAAACCGAAGTGATTTACAGCTGCAACTGCAACGGAGAATCGTAAGATCTGCACCTTTCACAATATTACGCAAAACTGTCCTTTTTTTATTCGGTTCGCTTGTTGTTGCAGTGTTGCAGTGGGAAAGTCGCAACTTGCAAACCATAAAAAATTGCTGCTGACACGAAAACCTTTTACAGGAAAAACTCGACACAAAGCAGAAAAAACATAGAGAGGAAGAGAAGAGACACGGCATAAAAGCCATAAAACGGCAAGCGGTAGAGCCAAAGTGAGAGGCTCTGAGCCGGAGGATGAGGCAGCAATTTGTAGATAGCGAAATTTTGATTTCCGAAACATAAACACCGAGCCTGTGTGCACCGTCGCGCAAAAAATTCGCACAGGTAGCGTGGAAAATCGGTAAAAAAAAAACAGAAAATAAGAATCGCCTGGCATGGGAGCGTAGGAACACGAAAAACCGAGTGAAAAGCGCTCGGCGGATACTGCTGGCCACCGTGGCGAGACCTGCCGCTGCGGGAGTCGGTGTGTTGCTTCACCCTTCCATGCACTGCGTGCAATCCGAGGCGGAATCAGCGCTGGGTCAGCCTGCTCCCCGGGGAGCCCAAGTCCTGGGGCGCCTGCTGCTGCTGCTGCTGCTGTCGCTGTCGCTGACGTCAGGTCTCTCCACTCTTTCCACCCTTCCAGCCCGTGTTCGAGCATGATTGTTAGACACAAACTGTTTGTTTGACTCGTATTTTGCAGCCAGACATTCGTAGTGCACTCTCCCCGTATTTTCCCCTCGCAACTCCCCATCCAACAGCACATCCCCAGCCCCGGGCACAAATCATGCGGCGACGCCTGACATGTGTTGCCGCCCGTTAAGGCGAGGCAGAGTTGAATTCCCGCCTGTCTGACAGCATCTTTGCGGCTCGTTAAGAGTTGCCAAAAAAGACAAGACCAGGCCCCAGAGAAGCCGAACAACATAACCGTACAGCCACCAGACAGTATGAGTGCGTGACTGACGTGACTTTCTTCCTTCTCTCCCGCCCACAGGCCCCAACGGATGCCCACGCCGCCGCGGCAGGCAGACCTACACGCGCTTCCAGACGCTGGAGCTGGAGAAGGAGTTCCACTTCAACCACTACTTGACGCGGCGACGTCGCATCGAGATCGCGCATGCGCTCTGCCTGACCGAGCGCCAGATCAAGATCTGGTTCCAGAACCGCCGCATGAAGTTGAAGAAGGAGCTGCGCGCAGTCAAGGAGATTAACGAGCAGGTGAGTCGATCCCCCACGACCCCCCATGATTCTCTGGAATTCTCGCATTCTTAGAGAGCGTATTGAGAGCGAAAAACTAAAACCCCCTCCTCATGTTTGCCTTCCCATTCCAGGCCCGACGCGACCGCGAGGAGCAGGAGAAGATGAAGGCTCAGGAGACGATGAAATCCGCCCAGCAGAACAAGCAAGTGCAGCAGCAGCAACAACAGCAGCAGCAGCAGCAACAGCAACAGCAGCACCAGCAGCAGCAGCAACAGCAGCAGGACCACCACTCGATCATTGCACACAATCCGGGCCATTTGCACCACTCCGTCGTGGGCCAGAACGATCTCAAGCTCGGCCTGGGCATGGGCGTGGGCGTGGGTGTCGGCGCCGGAATCGGTCCGGGTCTTGGCGGCGGGCTTGGCGGCAACCTGGGCATGATGAGTGCCCTGGACAAGAGCAACCACGATCTGCTGAAGGCTGTCAGTAAAGTCAACTCCTAAGCTGCCCCGCCAGCCAGCCAATCTTCCGCCACTAGCACCACACCACCACCGCCCCCCGTTCGGCGTTCTTTTTCGTCTCTTCGTCTGAATAGCACGAGAAAGCGAAAGATAAACTCGATAACTAAAATACGTAAACCTTTACATAGTAAATAGTCGCATAAGTCTACAAATAACGGATATAAAATCATTTAAGCATACACACACATACGTACAGTACACACACACACACCCATGCGAAATCAATGAGCACGCACTGCGGCTCCGATGCGATTCCTGGGGTGAGGGGGTTCGAGTGCTGCCATCCTCCCAGGTTTCCCGAGCTTTCGTGGAGTGGTGCTGTCTATTTGATAGGCAGATCCACACCTCACCTTCGATTTTAGTGCACCTCTGCAGAGCTTCTTCCATTTTCTTCTCTTTCCACCCCTAGTGGATGGTCGTTCACCCGATTTCCACCCCCAGCGAATCGCACTTGGGCTGAAGTGCGCAACATGCTAATAATTCTAGATTATAGATAACTTCAACTACTTAGAATAGCGATAGCTATAGCGATAACGATAGCGGTACATGCTTAAATGAGGAAAAAGAGGTGTTTCCAGGAGACGCGATCTACGGAAGAGAAAATGAGCGATTTTTGATAGTCAGAGAACCGCGTTACCCGCGCTGAATGCGATGGCCAGGGTAACGAGACGAGTTCAACTGTAAAATTATTTGCGACTGCTGTAGGATTACCTAGTAGGATATACATACATACATATGTAGAGCCACGTTCGACTATGTTTAGCGATGAGTTTGACATGCGAACACAATATATGAATATGCTTAATTAGAGTTAGAGCGTAGAGCGTACCTTTTGTATTTACCCATTTATTGGGAATCCTTGTTTATGTCGAGTATCTTCGAAAACCCTTCCACTGTTCTGTTTAAGTGATGGTGTTTACCGTTCTGGTGTTTGCCGTATTTTGTTGTATGCCCACGCTCACACCCACACCCACACCTACGCTTTGAATACAATGATTTCTTCAATGCCATATTAATCTTAATTCGACTCAACTCGATCGCAGCCACTCGATCGGTAGCAAGAAAATTGCGAAAATATTTCCATAAATACATGTTTTAAGAACGAACAACGGTATGCAACATACCAAAAGCATAATCACGATTTCAAATACGTAATAATAATAATACAAATCATTGAAATATATAGAAAGAGGATTCACACGAAGCCAAGAAGTTAATTGTCGTTTTGCCAGTGACTAAAATTTTAAATTAACTACAGTTAAGTAATGTACTAGTATGTGCTAGACGTTGATTGATTGCTGGCCGCAAAGGTCCATGCATCTGCAAGAATAACAAACAGAGAACTCTGAAATACGTATTAGCTTAAGGTTGCAACAACAGACAAACTGTCGAGGAGCAGGACGATTGTGGGAGAGAGAGAGATACAGAGAGAAGGCCAATCAAGAGGGAAGGCGACAGACCCCAAATACGTAGATTTCCACTTCCCGAAATTAAATTTACCTAGCATAATCTTTGAGGATTGCAAATTGAATTAAAGTCAAGATCTATTTATTATAAACAACCGAAGCGCATATTTACATAAACAATTAATGACAAATATACATATATAAATATACATATATGAATATATATTACAAATATATACTGTATGAACTCTATGTGTATGTATAAATACCTAAGTGTATGTGTATCTAGAACGTTAACATTATGGTGAATGCAGTCAAAGTCGAGTCACTTTTCACTTTCTCACACACCTTTTCCACCACCTACCAGCATGCCCCACCCACCCAGCGCACATTTTTCGCTTTAGGAATACGGACGGACACGGACACCCTTCAAGTCTGCTTAGTCCCCGTGGCTCGCATTGGTTCGAGTGATATTAATGGGTAGCGACAACCTTTTGCCTTTTTTCAAGATCGATTGAAGAAAATTACATATGTTTCTGTTTCTGTTTCCGTTTCCATTTTCGTTTCTGTACAGTTGTGTTTGTTTAAGTTTCGGTTTAAGTTGAAGTTTCGACTCTTTCGGATGGCCTAGCAAATTAGCGCATAATTAATATTTTGTTTGAACCTTAATGCTAAACACTTCTGTTAATTTTAGTTTAAGTTTAGTTGTGACGAATTGTGTATTATATAATTTTATGCGATTTCAAATGAATGCGAAGATAACAACAATTAAACAACTTTTGTTTCACTCACCCATCCACCCCGCCCCACCCCACCACACCCCACCCCACCTACACCTCACCCAGCGCGCTCACCCATCGAGTGGGAAAAAACTGCAACAAGAACCCATCCAGACGGGGACCCGCTTGCCAAGGTCCCACAACTCGAAATCGAACTAAATATTAGCCTAATACCTAAAGAACATATATACGTAGCAACCAAGTCGATAACTATATACTAACCAGCAAAGTTTACTCACCCAGCCTCACAGAAACCGAAGCGAAATACTATTGGGGTATCGCGATAGAAACAAGAACCGGAATATACGTAACTGAATTATATTCGAACTTTATAACTTGATAAAGATCCTAGTATTAGATCGAGAAGGGCGCCCACAATTTGGCATCGTATTTGTACATAATGCTGCATAACTACTATTTATAATAAGAAACTGGATTAACTCGAACACACACTTGAGCTCCAATGTCATCTATTGAAGCCACCATTCCCCGCGTTCGCAGAGTGTTGGCCAGAGCCAAATGGCTGAATGAAATGTGGATTTAGGAATCACTGAAGCGAGCCCCCAAAAAATAAAACAAAATAAATTTAGCATAAGCCAGCAACTGAAGTGAAGAATTAATAAATACATACAAATAAAACTAAAGAAAATCTTTCCAAATAATTGCGCAGTGTGTGCTGTGCTCTGCTTTAATCTGCTATGAGAACATGTTCTTCTTGTTTTTCATATTTCAAGGTTTCAAGGTTATGAATGCATCTAAAACTGGGCATTTACAGGCCTATTTCCGTGGGAAAACCAACTTCGCGGAAGAACTGTGTCTTTTTTGCTCTTGCGGATAAACTAAAATCAAAATAGCTAGAATAGCTGTTTCATAAACGGCTTAAAATGAAAAATACAACAAATTGTATTGATTCAAATGGTAGAGGAAAAGTACATATTATGGGACTTACTTTTATCCTCAGGTTGGGTGGTTATTTACACAATGAGTTGCACTTTGATCTAATGATATTCCCTTTCGTCGGTGTCGTGCCATGTCGAAATTGAAGATTGACTTTGAAAATGGATTTTGTGATATGGCATTACGAGCAACTATTTTCAAGATTCCTTCGTCCAGTATAATGGATCTCCTACTCATACGCAACTAATTTATCTGCACATTTATAGACACATACTTAATCCTTACTACTCGTATATCAAAGCGTACGTTTCATTTAGATTTCAGCTCAAATTGTTTTGATCCAATAGAGTTATTTCGGAGGCATAAATTCCAGATTACTAATGCCGATGCCACAAATATTAATTAAGGAATGCCGTTTCATGGAAATTGATTTTATGCCTCGTCCAAAGGATGATTGGGTCGCGTTCTCTGGTAGGGGGAGAATGGCTTTACTTTCGCTGTGGCTGGAGATGTGGTTCTGCAATTTGCAGCGAGGCCACGTACCCTGAACTGTTGCAAAACGCCTTTAATTAAATTTAATTAATGCGACAACAACTCAACGGATTATGATAATAAGCGCACACATAACGACGGCATTTATGGCACACACATGTGCACCAAGGAGCGGCGTTGTTTGGGGCGGAGTTCGATTCGCTGGCAGAGGAGGAGGCCAGACGATGTCCTTGTCCTGTTTTGGAGCAACGACGGCGTAATGGCTGCGTCAACGAGCTGAGTCCTCGGCAATGCCAGTGGCAGCGGAAACGGAAGCCCAAGCACCCAAATGGCTCATGTATGCAATAAAAGAAACTTTCGAAAACGTCAAAATGGCGTTCCAAAGATTGTCCCATTGATGGGGGGATGGGCACGGCAGTTGGAGTGAGACTAGGAGCAAGAGTAGGGTGGTGGTATGGGGTACAAGTTCGGGCTTGGGTTCATGGCGGACGTCTCTGCTCGCCATGCAGAGCACGTAGGACGAGCACGCAGGGATGCTGGGGACGCGACGGCCATAAGTTCACATTTGGATGCTGTTATTAGAAAAGTTTTTGTGTCGGTTAAACTGTCCCAAAGGCGATCATCGACGCGATAAGGCAACATTTGAAATATTTTATTTCATATGCTGTGCGAAAACAATCTCCCCAAGATGGATACATCTTTAATCAAGCATCCTTTGTTAAAACAGTGTGGCTGCGACATATATGTAAATATTCCTCGTTAATCGAGATTTCTCAGAAATTTATAGATCTTTAAAAAGAGGGAAAAAGCGTAGAGACGTGTCTATTGATTCTCAAGGTTAAAAAGCCTGGGGGTTGCAATCTCTCGTATTAACACTAAATAATGTACTAGAAATAGTTATGGGTACTACTAACTCCCGTCGGTTATTTCGAAAGACTATTTATTTGCTAAACAAACTGTACCCTGATCTTCAAGTAATTGCCCTCAGCTTATTACATTTTGTTCGAAAATTTTTGCAACTGTTTTTACCAACTGGATTGGATGGTTCCCACCAATTCAGTGAGATGCCTAAACATTTGAAGTCGTTGGAATAACGATACCCGCCATATGTTTTATTCATATACATACATATACCCCCATATATGTATGTACATACATATCCACCACATCTCAGTCCCGCGACCCCGCGGATCAACGCTAGTCAGCCGTGTAATTCTAATGCCAAATCGCACATAAACTCTGGCAATTTATGGCATTCAAATTCGTTCGCGGGTTGAGCCCTGGCCGAAAGAGAATTACAATATTTTGACAGGGCAAACAAAGCCGCAAACGCCAAGCGATGATCCTACTTTAAATTTTGCTTCGGCATCGCGTCTGGGGCTAATGCGGATGCTGTTGGTGCCACGGCATATGCGAGGCATAATTACAGCCCTTCGCAGATGTTGCCATCCGCGAACCCTGTTCCTGCTCTGCTCCTGCTCTTGCTCCTGGGCCCGGGCCCGGGCCCTGGGTCTGTTCAAACAAAATGGCGGCCAATTACAGTACGCGTTTCGTTTAATTGAAACATAATTTTGCATAAATAAAACAAGGCATAAAACACCCTGTTCGATGGCACCCTCGTACCGGGCCAAAGCCCACATTAATGGCGGACCAAAGGGAGTTTTTTCAAACAAAAACAAGTGCAAACAGCGACGGTCCCCACTCCCACCTGAACCAGGGGCCGTATGCAGTGGGTGTGTGTGCAAAAAGGGTCCCAGCCCAATCCTACTCCCATTTTCAATCGAAATCGCAATCCCAGTCGAGGCCCATCCCCGGAAATTGGCAGCAGGCGAGTCCTCTGTCCTCTGCACTGGTGCGGCAGTCGTGATGCGTCGGGCCCGGGTGTCTCTCCCAGGTCGCAGCTCGCATCTCTCGCAGCTCATTGCGAATGCACAGGTTGATTTTATCCCCTGGCACTTTTTCATGCGACTCCGGAATAGATTGGCCCGTCGCAGACTCCATCTCCACCGTGTAGGCTTTAATGTGTACACTTTCTTCGCTGTTGTTGTTGTCTTTCCACTTTTATTTTCTGTTGCAAAATTGCACATCCCGCCGTGCTGCTACATCATAATTTATTAACAAGAAAAAATGAGTTTTCCCTCTTTGGTTCGGCACCCGGTGCGCCCAATTTTAAAGCCCTTGGCGAACATATATCACAATTTTCGCCTGCCAATATTACCCGAAAGCGGGGGCGAAACTGAAAAGTTATATTTATAATTGCATTTATTGAAAATGGCAGGCTGGGAACGGAAAAATGGAGACGCCACAGCACTGCCATTGCAAATGGCCGTTTTCCAGCCAGTCATGGTTTCAAGGCTATTTCATACTCTAATCTTTCTTTACCGATTAGTTTGTGGATATGAAACCTGATCTAACTGGCAAATGTTGTAGACAAACATAAACAAAAGGAAAATAGGATAGATAGCAATCCTTCAGTAGTCCGTGAAACGGGCTCGATGCCATTCAGCAAGCTATCATGGCGCTTTTACTGTAAGACCCTATTGACATTAACACTAAATTTCAACTAAGCGATCTTCAATATATTATAATAATCCACCGAGAAACCAACCGACAAATGCGCACCGCATTCAAAGGAAACACAATCTTTTGAATATGGAACTAGAGCCAAACCACCACCGATACCACACCGAAACAGGGACACAGACACAGATACAGATACAGATAGACCGTCCAGCAACCCCCTGCATGGCTACTTAGGGCTCCCTCGCACTCCGAACCGGGCAGAACAGGGCTGACAGGGAAAGGGAAACGGAAACGAGGACTGAAGCTGAAGCTGAGGCTAAAACACGTTGCTAACATTGCAAATTTTTGTTGATTTAATAAAATTACACCCACGAGACTAATTTATATGGAATGTTGGTAGTCGAGAAGAGAGGCCGAATTGGTTTCAGGTACAGCGCAGCCATCCTTGCTGGCTGCACAGTGGGTGGGCACTTTTTAGATGCAAAAACTATTGGTAGTTGAATTGTAATTTCAAAAATATGGAAGTAAAACAGTCCGATTCGAGCACGTTAATATAGTTTCCTTTTACATCAGTTCAGTTGAGAAAATGTTAATAGCTTATGTATCAAATTGAAAACATATTCTAGAATCTAATCACAATCTAAGCTCGATTCAAAAAAGTCCCGCTACTGTCACCCATGAAATGATATTTCCAACCACATCGAGTCCACTGTGCGGAGCAACAAGGCCCACAAGGCGGCAGACTGGCACTGACAGTGTACCCTCTGCCTTCACGGTAGCTTTTCTTGTTACATTTTCGGAACTTCTGTTATCATTTCGAATTAAAGTTGACTACGATGTGGGCCTGTTGCCCCGTCCTCCGCGTCTTTTTCGCATCGTGCTCACCTAGGCTTATCCGTCAGGAGGGTGGGTTGTGGCCGCCAACAGAACCACCCTCGCCATTCTCCACCATCATACTCTTACTGTGTGTGTGTGTGTCGATGCCATTTGCTGATTTATATTGCATAATATTGCCGAGCTGAAAATTGCCTCGAATACGAGCCACGGGCATGGGTATCGCCATCTTGGCATTGGAGGAGCCGAGCCCGGGCACACAATTTGCCAACTAATAAACATTATGGTGCACCTACTTCGACCCGTACGGTGGCCAATTGTTTTGATCTGCGACAATTTACGAGGCTCTACAGTTTGCTTTCTGGGAAAACGTTTTTCTTGCTATCGGTGGCCTCATCTAATCGTCACATTCCCAACTCCGTTATCGATGGCCTCCTCTTGTTGTGCCAACTAACCGTTTTCATAGTTTTTATCCCTTTGAGGGCAGCCGCCTCCTCCTACTCCGCTGCCTGCTTCTGCTTTTGGCAGCCACTTGAACAGATGTCAGCGCGAATTTCTCCCGACTTTCACCCAATACAATCATATTTAATAACGCATTCCCTGTCCTGTCCCCTTGTCCTATGTGTGGTTCCTCTCATGGGCAACTGTGTCACACAAGCGGAGACATGGAACATGGAAACAGCGGGCTGTACCTGGGAAGAGCGGCCGTGACGTATCTGTCAGATTAAGGAAAACTCATAAAATGCGGTGAGCGAGGATGACAACAAGACAGCAGAGCAGCAGAACAGCAGAACAGCAGAGCAGCCACGACACGGCCATTGTGCTGCTCTCCGTACAAACATGGCAGTTGGCTCTCCTCTCCTCCCTGTCTGACTGGCCCCTGACCCGTCCCCGGTTATAATTTTAATTGCTGGACCGTGGACACTTTTCATTTGGGAATTTCATTTGTACATCCTATCCTCCACTCCACCACATGCCTATACGAGTACATCGGCCCTGTGTGTGACTGCTTCTCGATTCTAGCCTGCAATTGAGCAACATTTATGAGTGTAAACAGACAATAAACTGTCTCCCATCCAGCCCAGGCCAAGTGCCTGGATAGGAAGAAAACCAAACCTAACCTCTCGAATTTGATCCTGGCGCAGCTTCTGTGTACCACCGAACATCTTTCAGCACCTCCAGCAATTTCCGCTAGCACATCGCCATTTCCAGCGACAGTTATGACTCTGGAATGCACATTAAACTGACTTTAACGACAGTAAACAGTTCATAAAACGAACTCTCTCGCTCTCGCACAGATACATACATGGACAATGTACATGGAGATGATTTTACATACTCGCGTGGCCTTGGAGTTCATGACTGAAAGTTCCATTCTGAATGTAACTCACAAATCGGGCCACTGAGTGAGCGGTTTGCCAATGATTCCTCTTGCTGAAGTACTGACAAGTATTTCGTTCCTTAAAATATTACTTCAATAATACAAATATTTAAAAGTATTGAGAAGTATTTGAGAAGTATTTGCATTATTTTAATCTGAGACTAATTTAACTTCAATTACATACATTCCCTTATGTGTGTAGTAGTCAGCTCTTAAGCGCATGTCATTCAACCACCTGTAAGTGCTGTTAGGCGATATGCAGATGAGTTTTGTGGAAGATACTATGAAAAGCACTATGCACGATCAAGATGCCGCCAGCTATCAGCCGGTTCCAGTGTATGGCCCTATCAGTATTACGCCTCAACCCGATTCGATTCGATATGCATGCATAATGGATGCATACACACCGATAGACCGATAGAACGGGAACTGCGCTACCCGACAGAGATCCGAAAGAAAGATTGCATGACACCACACCCCATGCGACTATTGTATATCCAGCTTTGATATGTGGGAGCTCCTCAGATTACTCGACCCTGGTCTTCGTCTCCATTGCAATTCGAGCCAGCAGTCCCCCGCATTTTTGGGACGACTTTTGAGCTGAGCGGAGCTGAGCCTCGGATATCGACCATCATGTGCATATTTTTATGTATCCCAGCGCTGCGGCTCTACCTGTGCGTGTGATCCCAAAGATGCAATTTATCTTATTTGTAGCCCCCTTTATGGGCCATCTTGCTTTTGGTCTTTGTCTTCTTCCTCTTATTAGGAGCTTGGGTCTTTTGTATTCGGTTTCCCCGTTCATATTGTTCTCTGTGGCTGTCTTTGGTTTCTGGCCGGGCATGGCTGTGCGCCTCCACGCGTTCGGTTTCGGTTTTAATTTAAAATGGAATGGTGATTCCGAAGATACGAGACTAAGACCACAGGCCCTCTGACTCTGACTCTGACTCTGCCTCTGACTTTTACTCGTTCTCTGAGCGGTTCGGTTCCCTCGAAATGGAACGAATGACTTTGTCTGTGATAATTTATGGCCCCAACCGAAAACTTGCACCACAAACTGAAACTCAAACTCAACTTTGTGTCACTGCTGGCTCTGAGTCCCTCCTCCCTGGCCTCTGTCTGTCGGCTGTCTCTCTGGTTTCTGGTTTCTGGTATCTGGTATACGCCTTTCTGGGAGTCCGTGTATGTGAAGCAGCCTTGCCACAAAACTTTTTGCCATCTCCGGCCCTGCCTTGCGGTTTCGGATTACAATTTTACCCCTTTCGAGCGGGTCGGGTTGGGTCGCCTGCGGGCCAGAAGGAAGCACTCGCTTGGAGCCAAGTTGGGAATGTTCGTTTTCGAAATTCTGTGGAAAACTTTTCCTGCACTCATCACTCGAATTAATTAAAATTTTAAATTGTGTCTGTCGCGTTGCCGATGTGCAGAGTGTGAGTCTGTATTCAATTTGAGTTAAATTTAATTCAATTCCATATGCAAATGTCGCGCATGTTAGCTTGATTATGTGTTAATCTGACTCGGCCCAGACCCGTACTACCCGCTCTTGCTCCCGCTCCCGATGCCGATACCAATCACAACCGCGATTCGGGCAGAGACGGCTCTGCAACGTTTTTATGGACCGCAGCATGTCGTAGGCACAAATTTATCGCGGCCATTAATTGCAACATAAATTTGTTTTATTTTAACATTTCGCATCGACGTCTTCGTCGTCATCTTTATCGGAGGCGCATTATACTTATAAGTCGGCGTTTAGCCAGAAATTGAAACTGCAAGGCCCGGTCCAGCAAGTCAGAGAGAGCCACAGTAGATATGGAAACTTGTTTCGAGACGCCAACGACAACAACAACAACGGCAACGACAACGACAACGAAAACCGTTGGCGGCTTTTATTCCAGCCCAGCCGCCAATTGAATCATTTTTATGGAGCCCATTTAAAGCACTGAAATACTCGCCCTACATCCCGAGCTGTCGTCTTGATTGGCCGTTGTAACTTGGCTTTGAACAGTTCGAGCAGTTCACACAGATGCCCGCACAGACACGCGGACAGGGGAAGAAATGCCTGGGGAAAATCAAAATGCCGTAGAAGCCATTATCTCGCCAGATAAGCCTAAGTTTTTTTTATCGGTGCAGCCAAATGCGCTGTGTGTTACGTTTGGGTGTCTGTGGAAATGATTCTCTCAATCGCTCTGGACACTTTGAGCCAAAAGTCAATTCAAATATTTTTGGTGTACCTATAAGAACATTATTTCTTCCCTTTAAATACGTAGATCAGTATCATTGATATAATTTTACTCACTATGTGAGTCATTGGCCTTTATACTGCTGTATCTATCTGTAAGGCAACATTTTAATATTCATATTTCCTAAGAACCAGTTTGCAGCGAGGCGAGACATTGTACGGTTACTCGAATGGGAATACAAAAACTCAATTTCGGAGTTGAGTTACGGGGGGAACAAATTAAGTCGCAAAATTATATGAATGCAAGATACAATCAACAAAGCAATTTGGGTAATTTTATTTCTCGACTCAGTATGCGTTTTATTTTTATTTTATGGATCCTAAGGTTATAATCGGACCGGACCCATAAAATACACATTTTAAATAGCTAATACACTTCTTGAATTGATAATATTGTCATGCACGAGTGGGAGTGGTCTGATTTTATTTTAAATTCAAAAGTAACTCTGCGAGGAGAGTGCAGCTTCTGATTTGTTAATTTACTTCAATAATTACTGCTGTACTTACTTACAAACTTACAAACTATAACATAGAAACTAGAATGTTAAGTTAACTAGAATGTTAAGAAATCTATAAAATATTTGAGTTTAATGGAAACTCTTCCTTTTCAAATCTGTACATTGAATGCGGGTGTATTCTTCCGCGTTCCGAGGAATAATAATTTTTGAAATAATTCTATGCCAACTAGTACCTCAGTTTTCAAAATATATACATACATATATATATATATCTGCAAGCTTTTTAAACTTTTAAATCATTACATGCCTAAAGTTTGGTACTTCAAAAGGATATAGCAATGAAATTATTTCTCTGTTTTCGTCCAGTGCCTGTGGTTCCAAAAGTAGCTTCTTTCCTGCCACTGCGACAAGGTGGTTGAGTAGGACGAACAGACTGTTTTCGAGGGTGTTGCAGACGGTGGCATCTTTGAATCTTTCCACGATGTCGTCGAAGTCTGTAAAAACTATCAGAATTATTTAAATTAAAAATAAAATTATTTTCCTAGCTGAAGGCGCGGGAGTTGCTTTGATGTTTTAAATATGAAGTGAAGAAAAGTGAACATTTTTGTTTGTTTACCTTGAGCAGGCATCACAACAATATAGGACAGAATCATTGCACGGTCTGGAAGAGAAGAGACTCCAACTGAGCTCTACTATTAAAGACGCATTTGCAAAAAATGCACCATTCATGCACGAAAAGCACTTGTTATGCACGATTTGTATTTTTGTCTGCGAAGTGAACTAGTTCATTCGATCCAATCACGTCATCAAAGCGAACTAGTTCACTCGATCATTGTACTGCGACGTCATTGCCATAATCCAAATTTCACGCTTGTTTTTTATAAATGCAAAATATTATTATGTATATTGCATATTTAATACTGTAATTATATAATAAATACATATTACGAATTTTTTCCAAGATGCTTATACGCTCATTTTTGGGGTAGTCTCGAACTATAAATGTGTGCATCCCACTCACATCTAATCTACCCCTACACTCTTTGAGTATCGGATATACAAATTGTTATACTACTATTTGAATAGTCGCACATTTAAAACGAGGGGGCAACGCAACGTTGTGGCTTTACTTTATACCCGATACGGCACTCTGTCAGAATATATGTTGGCTTGCGATTTGTATAATTTATACAATATATTTCCTATGTAAGTGGTTCTGATCAGGTCCAGATTCAACGTTTTGATATATATGGTCATTCTCTGTGTTTCTTTGTTTTATGTTTTGTCGGATCTTACAAATTTTTGATGCCACAGATTTTTGGCACAGGGTGCGGGACGAAATGTTGAAATGCACTTGTAATGCATGGCCATTGCATCTTACCCCCAAACGGTGACCCGTTCAATACATCAGTATTGTTTCTGCACAATCCTCGTTGCCAGTAATACCTACAGAAGAGTATCGCAAAGTCGCTGAAAGGAAAATATGATCAATTGATTGCAAGAAATAATAGAACAAATACAACTAAACTTATGTATCTGTGCTTATGCTGATCTGATCGATGGATTAGACTGATAGAAGAAGGAATCGATTCAAAGGTTAAGTGTTTTACAAAACGTGGGAAAATGCACAAGTATAAGAAATGTTCTGTTTACATAAACGGCCAAGGGTGATCTCAAGTCAAATACTTTTTGAAAAGGAGCTCTTCAAAAAGCTCGCCTTTCTCGTCCTCGTCCGATCACCCGGAGGGACTGCTGGGCACATCGATAATTTATATCCCTATCGGGACGGGAGCTGCACTACTTTCCACCTAGCGGTTAAAAGTGGAAGTACTTAGTTCCGGTAGCTACCGTCAGGTGGGGCAATCCTGAATTCCTTTAATAAATCATATCCATAACTTTGGTGGCGTATTTTGTTGCTATAAAACTCCATTCATTTATGGCTATATTTTCAGGACTAGGCATGCAGTGCTGGACAACACAAAAATACAAATATATGAAACACAACTAAATTTCAAAACGTGTGCCCTAGAAACTGCTACAAATTTTGTAACAGCGAATAGAGAGCGAATATTGGTAGCAATAGTGTGACCAGTCGTTCAGTCAGGCCACAAACGGACGGGTGTGACCACAGTGACAGCAACCCCATCTATGGCTCTCATATAAATTATTAAATTGCGACATATTAACTACATTTCACAGTGGCGCTTCGCAACATTTGGAACATTCTAGCAACATTTAAATGCTTCTGCAATATATGGACGATCGGCAACATTTATGTGCTGCGCAACATTTGGACGATCAGCGCTGTGACAAACGATGGTTTACGAAAAGGATTTGCTTTTCTGTCCAACCGTGCCTTTCCATAAATACATATGTATGTATGTAAAGGATGTATGGAAGCACGGGCTTCTTTAAAAATGAACAGCAAAAATTTGGATTTTACAGGCACAATTATAGAACGAAAAAATCATTAAATTTACGAGCTTATACAAGTTTTTAAGTTCGCCGTGAAAGGCTGAGATCTCAACTTCACAATCCTCCACCAGGATTAAAAAAAATTGAAACGTCGCCGCAATACGAAAGGACAATCTGTTTTCATCGAATTTCTGCTACACCGAATTTTCGTCTATTTGGCCTTAAGCTAGTTGTAATATTCGAAATGACAATCTGTTTTCATCGAATTTCTTCTATTCCGAATTTTCGTCTATTTTACCTTAAGCTAGTTGTTAAATTCGAATTGACAATCTGTTTTCATCGAATTTCTGCTACACCGAATTTTCGTCTTCTTGGCCTTATGCTAGTTGTAAAATTCGAATTGACAATCTGTTTTCATCGAATTTCTGCTATACCGAATTTTCGTCTTTTTGGCCTTAAGCTAGTTGTAACATTCGAACTAACAATCTGTTTTCATTGAATTTTTGCTATTCCGAATTATCGTCTATTGGGCCTTAAGCTAGTTACAACATTCGAACTGACAATCTGTTTTCATCGAATTTCTGCTATTCCGAATTATCGTTTATTTGGCCTTAAACTAGTTATAACATTCGAATTGACGGTCTGTTCTCATCGAATTTCTGCTATACCGAATTTTCGTATTCTTGGCCTTAAGCTAGTTGTAACATTCGAACTAACAATCTGTTTTCATTGAATTTTTGCTATTCCGAATTATCGTCTATTGGGCCTTAAGCTAGTTACAACATTCGAACTGACAATCTGTTTTCATCGAATTTCTGCTATTCCGAATTATCGTTTATTTGGCCTTAAACTAGTTGTAACATTCGAATTGACAGTCAGTTTTCATCGAATTTCTGCTAATCCGAATTTTTAGATACATTAAATTGAATTGAGTTCCAAATATTTTTAAAAATCCACAGGGCGGTGTTTTTGTTGGTGGCGTGGTTGGCAGCGCGGTTGTCGACGCTAATTCGCCGGTTCTCGGCGAAACACTGATACCACCGAGCAAGACGCCATCTGTGCATAGGAAGCATCGGTATCGATATATGGTTATATGGTGGTGAGCTTTTGTCAGAGTGTGTAAATGTAAATAAACACATAAAAGAACAACTTTTGTTTGTAAACAACTTTTACATTTTTTGCATACAAGGAATTTCCAAATTTTGCTTTTTTTTCGCGCCGATATACAAAACAAATAGCATGTATCGCATATCGATAGCATAGCGCGAAAATTTGAAATGGAAATGAAATGCCCTAATAGGAGAAAAGTGCTCGGCCCCACACGAGCATAGCCCCACACGAGCACAGCCTTAAGCTGTGGCGAAATGCTGCCCTGCAACTACTATCCTATCTCGAGGGAGAGTGCCGCTTTGCCGATATTCACATGGCGCCTTGGTGCCTGGTGCCTCCGTTAAGAGCTACATTTTCCAGATTTTCCGAGGCTTGCTCGCAGCTGCCCGCTGCCTGTCACGATGCCAGATCGGCTGTGGCATCGTGGCCGTGTCCTATGCGCGAACTTTGTGAAGCAAACGCTGGTCGGTAGCTAGATATATTTGATTTGAGTCTTGAATTGGAATAAATTTGAAGTTAGTTTAATATACGTCATTGTATTGTTGCTGTGAGCTTATGGGGATATAATAATATTATAACAACAATTATTAATGTTGTATTAATAATACAATACAAGATAATACTCTTTTCCAATTAGCTTTGCTTTGAAACCTACAGGGGGCACGGCGCAAGTTCCTCCGCCGCCTCCTCCTCGTTCACCTCTTCGTTATCATCATCGACTTTCATCGTTTCCAGATCAACCGCAGAATCGTCTAATGAATGTTCTACAAGGTTACAGAGTTGTTTCTGCTCTTCTAGTATTCATTTCTCGCAGACACTGCAGGAGTAGCGCTTTTTCCTGAGTGCACCACATGCTTATGCGTGTGAGTACATTGAAATTTATGAAATGAAAAACTAACATTATTGTTCGAGGATGCTAGCCTTCGGCATGAATGCCTTTTTTTTATTTTTTTTATTGCAATTCAAATCATCAGAATCCTGGGCATCCTCATCCAAATCGCTGCTGAAGCGCTTGACTGCAGCTCAAAAGGAAATACATTGTACCTAAAATTAGTTTAAAAAGTGTATGGGACCGATTAATTAATTCACACTTAACTTATATGGATAGTAGCGCAGGACTTTATAAGAGTTCAATAAAAGCATCTCCGTTTTGTCTAATTATGAATGTTTTTTATAGTATGAAGTATCGGCCAACAGCACCCACAGTTACGACTTGATTAGAAAGATTGACTCATCGGCCTAAGATGGTTGATAGCTAGCTCACAAATGGAACATTTCCACCTACAAAAGGATGGGATCCAATCTGATGGGATGGGATAGGCTGGTGCTCCACCCGACAATAAATTCGGTAGTCAACTTCATCATCACTGTCATTCATTTGGCCGTTCGGGAGTGGTTTCTACCTGAATTAATGAACACAGCAACAGCAACAGCAACATCAACATCAACAGAACCGCCAGCAATGTCGCTGACATGTTGCAATGTCCGACATTAATTATGGCCTAGAGAGGGTTTTTAAAAAAACATCCGTGCTGTGGTACGGTGTGCTTCTTAATTACGACCTTTGTCATTCCCAAGCGCTTGTTGGTACTGGGCCTGTGACTAAATAATGTGGCGGGCAAATTCTGCATTGGTCCAAGCCCAGATGGCCAACGGCCAAGATGGAGGAGTGACTCAAACGAGTTTATTTTCGATGCCGCCTCTAAGGCCCCTCAGCTGTCTCTTCGGGCTCGTAAATCCACTTAATGTTCTCATTAATGGAGTGGCGTGGCCATAGGTTTCTCTTTGTTTTACGTGGAATTTCTGGTTTTGGAGCTGGATTCAGCTCAATTTCTGATATGTAGGTTCGACCACCCGTGAGTGGAATGCAAATGCGGACAATCGGCTGAAACTGCGAATATCTAAACGCATCGATTAAGAGTTATGTACCATCCACTTCTTAGCAAATTGCATTTGCCAAAGAGAGAGTGATGTGATTGCAACGAAGCCGCCGATAACTTCCGTTTAATATTAAATACGTTTGGAATGTTGTGTTGGAAGTTAGATTGGCTTATATTTAACTCTTCCATAAAGAGCAGGATCTTTCTGCATTTTGAGCACTTGCAGCTTGGGATATTTTCTGTTTTAATTCGCTTCTGAAGTGCACATTCGCTGAGGCATTAAAATGCCACAAAAAAAAAGGAATCAACAGGACATTTGCGCCACTTGAAGGGGGCACTGGATGGTGGGTGTAGGGGGATGGTGCCGAGCACCAACTGGATCTTGATTACAATTCTCAAATATTTATAAAAACACAGCCAGGTGAGGGGCGGGCAGAACCTGAACGTTAACAAGCGCCACGCCCAGCGTGGGCGAAGGCCGTACGTGTACGTGAGCTCAGGGAATTTACATAGAACACAAATAAATGGAACTACAGTTAGTCGGGCACGATTCGGGTTATGAAATTAACATTTCGAGGAGGGCGAGGAGGGGCTAAACCTTATAGGAGTGGAAGCGGATGGAAGCCACAGCCACAGCCTCTGACTCTCAACCCTCTCCGCTGCTGAGGCAGTACTTTCAACTTGGCCGCAACTAGAAATGCGAAAAGTCGACAAAAAGTCTAAAAAGTTTTCGTCCGCTTTCGGAGGGTTTCTGAAAAGAGAGGAAAAGAGAAGAGAAGAGAGAAGAATAGAAGAGAGGGAGAAGCAGTCGGAACGGATCTCTTGCCAAACGAAATGAAATTTTCAGTTGAGTTGCCACAAGCGAACCGAACGCCACCTACCACCCAACACCTATCTATCGCAGCAACACTCGACTCCATTTGGGGTCGGGTGGGGGTGGGGCGGGTACGTGGACGAGGACGGGGACAGGGACAGGGACGGGCAGGAGGAATCTGCTGAGTTGCCGCTGCTGGGGACAGTGCATCGGAGCGGAGCCTGGACAGAAACTGGGGGGGGCAGCGGGGCAGCTCTGCCGCAGTCGACGCAGACGCCAACAACGACACAGTCGACACATTTAACGATTATTGCCGGCCATTAAAAATAACAAGCAAAACTTTTGCGCATAAAGCCGCTTCGGGGATTCATTCAACGGCGAGCGAAACTCTTTGGCCGAATCCTTTCTCGATTGCAATTGTTGATCCTTTCGCAACTGTGGGGTCTGGTCTCCAATCCGTGTTGCCGTTTGCACTAGAATCGCAAAAGTTTAAATTCAATTCGAGAACTGAACCTGAACCCTACCCTAATTCGATAATGTGAAATGGGTTTTCTCAGCTTGTGACTAAGCCTCCGATTTTGTTCATGCAAGTGAAGCGAAAGGTAAGGGCTCTTTATGTTTGTGCGTGATTTGTTTTCTGCAACAAGAAAATACACAGATCCAATATTTTCGGGGCGTCTTCCATCAAATCTCACCACTTCACCCTTACAAAAATGTGTACGTATGTATACGTATACAAATGTACATATGTATGTATATTCGCTATGAGAAATTTGATAAAATGCATTTCAACGATTTTTGTGCGATATAAAGCACATTAAATCTATGGATATGTATAACTATAAATCTTAGTATTTTTTTATCGTCTTAATTAAATGTTAATTTTCATATCAATATTTAAAGCAAAAGATATCGGCGATATTCAGTCTTTTTACCCTCCTTTTACGCATATGTATGTATGTTGACCTTCAGTCTATTCCTTCGATTGCAATAGCCATGGGCATGAATAGGGTTATATTAATTTTCAGAATTTTTTAATGGCATAAGGTGGATCAAAAAACTTAATTTCATAAAACAAAAGAAACGCTTTGTAAAGTCAAGTATCTGTAGTATCTGTAGTCCATTATCCGATCAAAACAATGTATGAATTTTAAGAAAATTCTTATATTGATCGTAAGGCAAGGCGAAGAGGTGTAGAGCATTTTGAAATATATATAATCTACTTAAATAGACACATTTATATCTACATATTAACATACTATGCACCCAAAGTACTGTAACATAAATTGTTTTCAATAATCAAGACAAGTCATATTCGATTTTTTGTTCTATTATGAAATCTGTATCTATGTATCTATGATTGCATCGATCTTTGAAACCGTATTAGATATTTGTAGATTACATAAGATCTTTTGTTGGAGGAACTTGATTTCCCTATTCTTAGATGATCATCCAAAATTAAACGCACAATGTACAGTTTGCAGCTTAAATTACAGTTTATTTGAAACCAAAGGTGTTCTCTTTGGAGATGTTTAATGAAAAGTAGCGCTGCAAGAATCCTTAATGCGGTATATCCAAGTGTCGCATGTGAGTGTGTAAACTGCGTAAACTGGAAACCTTTCCATATGTTCGGCTGCTAGCCAGCGCTTCTTTGCGAGTTCATGCACGATAAATGGGTGGTGCGACGCACTTGGCAATCGAATCACGTATCGTTCATGTTTGGTGATTATAAAGTTTTAATGAATACGCACCACTTGTTCACCATCTCTATGGCAACGGGAACAAACGCCCAATCGGAGTTGTGCCAGCCCCAGCACCAGCTCCAGCCCAGATGAAACAACTGCAATGGCATTTCATTTTTACAACGGTCCCATGCAGGGCGGCGGCATGCGACTCGAGGATATTAACACGTACGGATGTGTACCATCGAAGCTGATGTGCGAGCATCTAATGTCCTTACCATGCATAAATATGAATGCCATGCTCAAGCCCCACCTTCCTTTCCCTTCTTTCGCCATTCAATTGGCTTGCGTGTCGTGCCTCCTACTTTCCTGAAATCTGGAAGAGCAGTAGACATGGCAGACACTGTGAAGAGTGTTGGGGATTGTCTTTGAGGTCGTTAAGGGGCAAGCATTGTCTTGGAAGCTCTCATTTATACTTTTAATACTTGCGCGACATGCCACACACATATAGGATATGCAAGTAAGAGTGCCGGCTGTGCCTTTAAATCGAACATTATCAACATCTGGTGGATCTAATCGATCTAATCTTTGCTAGATTCCTGAGCTTGGAAATCTATATAATCTATAAAATATTAATTTAAATTGCCAAAAATGTCCCCGAATGTCTACAAATTCCTGTAACATCACCAACTATGTATCCATATATGAATAGACAAGGAATATTTCACAATTAAGGCCAAGGAGTGCAAATGTTGCCAGCTTTCTTCTGCAGAGTCAGACTCTTTCCGGTGAGCCTCCCATCTGCTTGGCTCGTTTTATTTGTGCATTTTAATGGTATTCAGCATAATACATAATTTCAATTTGCGCATGAATATTTTTTTCCACTGGATGCAATTTTAAATTTCCCGTTCCGTAATTATATTTATGCAAATGCGCAGACCCCCATACCCATACCCATACCCATGCCCCCATCTACCCCATGCATGTGTGGGCGGTTCTGGGGTGGGCGGGTCTGGGGGTGCCTGTGTGGACATGAATATGCGTGCTTGGCAAGCTTCGAACAGAAGATAATTTTCATTTTTAATATGCTCTCGCATGCCCGGAGTTTGTACATTAAATTTATTTATTGGCGCAAATATTGGATCGGATGCCGATGGCTCGGGTCTTTTGCCATTTGCATTATTGCGGCTCCTTCTCCACACAAAGTGCACACATGTGTATTCGTACTCACGAGTAAACACATACACATGCGAGAGTGTGGTGTGTGTACACTGTACATATCTGACTGTGCACAAGAATGTGGGGATCAAGTATATAGACAAGTGTATGACTAAGCGGTTTTAATGTTTCGAGTCTTCGTCTATAAATTATTATTATACATACGTATACTATGTACGAGATTTTAGTTAGCTAATTAAAACCTTCTGGAAGCATAACAAGACTGCTCGAAAGTGTACATGACAGTTCTGGGTTGTTCAGAAAAATACATAAAATATTTAGCTACATATATGAGTCATTCATTATTAGCTAGCGATGATTCCAAGGATCTATACTCGATCTCTATGTGAAATTCATGTTACCAACTTAAAGCTGGGAAATTGTTAAGCTGGCTTCCACTTATTGGTGGATGGCAAACCTGTTTCTTGCGAAGGCCTCAGAGCACAAGAAGGACCCAGCTCCCGCTTCCAAGTCGCAGAGGCTGGGTGGGAACGGGAGCAGGAGGGGGGGAGGCGCTGCCTGTTGTTTGCTCAAATGGAATTTCCAAAGTCGTTTAGCTCCTTATTTTTCTCGTTTCGCTTTTCTTAAATGCCATTTTTTTCCATTTCGTGCGTTCGCATTCGGGCAGCTGCCGCCAACACTGCCGACGTTGCCGGAAGCCGATGCCGATGCCGCTGCTGCTACTCCGGGCGGGGGTGGCTGTGCGGAGTTCCTGACTGGAGAGCAGCAGCCCGGAGAGCAGGAGAGCAAGAGAGCCGCATCGATGGCGGTAGAGAGGAAGATGGCTGGTTGCCACGCCAGAGCCAGAACCAGAACCAGAACCCACCCCTAGGTCCGTTGTTTGCTTTGCCGCATTTCTTTGGCAGCCAACTGTTTCTTCTTCAGCCGGAGCTGGAGCTGGGGCTGTAGCAGGAAAAGGAGAGGGAGAGGGAGAAGGAGCATCGTCTTAGGGTCTGAGATGCCATTCGAATAGTTTGCTTAGGTTCATTTTCTGTGGGTGGGCTAGAGGATGAGGGTGGTAGCGGGCTCGGCCATTGTTGCCAGAGTGTGCGCTCGTAAAGAAGATTTATTGGGAAGACGCGCGCGCTTCTTGGGGCGCACGTAGCCTGGGCCACAACAGCAGCAGCAGCAGCAGCAGATTCCATTTGGCCGTGCTTCGCCCCAAGCAGGGAAATTGGGTTTGCTCTTCCGTTTTTCCCGCTGCGGCCTGCGGCATGGCTTTACTGTTGGTCTTGGCCCCCCTCCCTCATCACGGCCCAGCAGCTTACTAAATTGCTTTTGTGCTGGGAGGTGGAGATGGGTTGAGATGGGATTGGGATGGGGTCTGAGTCTCAAGAAAAATTACTTTGCACACCCGTACACATAGCTGTACGCAAACACACACACAGATACTACGAGTATATGTATATGTGTCTGTGGAGGGCGGAGGGTGGGATGGGGGATATTCCTATATCACATTTCTCACATCTGAGACTAATGCGATTGTATTTTTGAGAGTTTTTCTAATTTGCATTTAATTTTTTGCAGCTGTTACTGTCCCACTGTTGCTGTCCTCCTCTGCCCCGTTCAGTTTGGCCGTCTTTAAGTCGTTGGAAATTCTGTGAGCGCTTCGCTTTCAGTTTAACGACGCTCTATATTGAAAGATAAACATTTGAACGTCGGATTAACCTCCCCCGAACATTTGGTATGCAACAGGAAATAGTCGTTAGCTCCGATATGGCTACCATTGGAGCTACCACTGGAGCTGGGTAAGATCTCGGGCTCAGGTATACAACCTTGTGGATAGTTATAGCGTGCTCTTAGCCTTAGGTCGCAGCCTTAGCCTCAATCTTATCCACTCCTTATTTACAAAGAGTTCGAATTATGAATAATTAATAAAATATAACGCAATCGATGCAGGATAACAATAAAATGGAAGCCCATAATTAATTGGGAACAATCGAATTTCCTTAAAAATATGCATAATATTTAATAAATATATTGAGTCTTAGGCGATGAAATAAGAGTAAGTGAGAACTACATATCATAGACTTTAGACAGAGTAATGTTCAGCTATTTACAATACTCCCTCCAGGTACAGGTACATACATAAGTACAAATCAGTAGAACTATTTTTTCTAAGGAAACAATTATTAACACTGTAATAATTTTGATATAAGATTTTTTGTGAATTCAATTAAAATGTCTTTAAAATGTGCTGTTTGTCTGATCAGCGATGTTTTGACAGAAAAGAAATATAGAACCGAACAAATGAATGTATCAGTATTTATTAACTAGTCCCTAATATTTTTCAAGAAATGCATTTGAGCATGGATATAATCTATATGCAATTTTACTTTTATGAAATACATATTGTAATTGTGTAGACCACACATATTGTAGAAGAGTAGAGCTGAGTGCAGATCATAATTTACATTCATGCGTTATTGCCGTTGCTGGTTTGGTTTTCCAAGGACGAGCCATTGTTAGCAGGTTGTTCTCGGGCAAGGTGCTCATTTTTTGCACTTAGTAATCCACCGCAGCGGTGCATGTCAGTAAAAATGCGACCAAGGTTAATTGCCAGGAATATAAAAAGAGAAAATAGTATTTCATATTTTACGGTAATGAGCCACGAAGTTCGAAGCACTTGGAACTGTAAAAACCCGAGCAGACACAAGGTGCATCACAGTGTGATGATCCTGGCTGGAAGGTTGTATGCTCACGGACACCCACAAGTCCAAATTTGAGTCCCTGCAGCCGCCGTGTGCCCCGCTCTGGCAGGGCGTAAAAAATACACAAGAAAGTGGGAGGAGAGAATGTAAAAAGATGCTCGAAATTATTCTTGGCATTTCCCACAAGAGCAATAGAAGAAAATCGAATCCAAGTCACGAAGTGCCAGGGCCAGGAGCAGCGCCAGGACCCCAGTACAGTACCTGGCCCGGTTCCACTTTACAGCCCTGCCCTGCCGTGCCTTGCCCTGCGCTTATCGTTTCTCTTTTTCCCTGACTTTTTTCTTGACGCAGCCTTAGCCACCGCGAGCAGCATTCTTAATCTCGTTTATGGCCTCGTACATCCTTGGCGCTGGGAAGGCAGCCCCCAAAAAGCGGGCGTGGGTCCTTCGTCCTGCGGCGCCGCTACAACGCCCATTACAATAAACAACTAGGCGCTGGCGACGCCACGACTGGGGCAGGAGCTGGAGCTGGAGCTGGAGCCATCCCGCGCCCGACATTCCGAACCCCGAACCGCGTATCGTGTTGGTATCTTCGGATGTCCTTTCGCCATTTCCGTTCGTTGGCTGCGGAGGGAGCGGGCAAGCACTTTTTTCGCTGCCTTATCCTTTTGGGATTTTGCGCCATTAACGTGAATTGCTTTTCGCCCAAATTATGTATGCCTCGAACACGGCAGCAGAAGCTTTAATGTTTTGTAAATTCACATAAGGAAACCATTATCACCTGAAATATGAAAGCAATTTTCATGCATCCTTTCGGCTCAGCAGCGTTTTCCCAATTCCCGTTTTTTCCAATTCTTCTGCCCTTGGGTCGCTTATCTTCATGTGCCCCTGCTTTGAAACTGCTCGTCCACGGGCGAGCCGGGCAAAGAACCTTCTGCAAAAGTGCTCAATAAGTTGAGATCAATCCAATTTGAGCAATGTTTAATCAGATCTCACTGTTTACATTTGTGTACATATTGTATGCCCAACCACTCAAAGTGAAAGTGGTCCACATAACTTAATCACACAGAAGTTTTAATATGATGAACTATAAATAAATTAATACAACTATCTCGAGTAGCCCTCAAGGATTTTATATCTATAAAATCTTTACATTCTCGGTCCGGGTACTTGATTGTGGGCACCTAATTACATAAACAGATTTATTTCCAAGGATGAAAGATGTTATATGCACAGATATCTCCCGACGGTAAAACGTCAACCACTCATTGGTGGCCCAACTTTTCCAAGCTATCACGCTCTCCTCCCTCGAATCACAGCCGCCGGCTGTTGTCGTCTGGTTCATGGATCTATCCGCTTCTCGCTGCCACTCTGGTTCTGGTGGCCTCAAGCCGAAGAGGACGACGAGGTCGTCTGTGCCTTACGTCCTCATCTTCGTCGTCGTCGTTGTCCTCGTCGTCTTCGACGCCAATTGCTGGGAGCCTCGTTTGGAGCCATTTCGGTGGCCATAACAATTCTCGTAATACTTCGGGCATCGCCGACTAAACGATAATCGCGCGTAAAAGCGCCACTAAAATCAATACGAGGAGTGGCTCCTGCCACAGTCGGAGCCGCGCACAGCGAGTTTCACCTTCGTTTGCTCTGGCTCTGGCCCTCCCCCTAGCCAAAGCGCAGCCAAGGAAAACTTGGCTCCGCACAAGTGGGCGGTTATGCACATGCGCTTCTTCTGTACTGGACGGGGACTCCTTCCCCGGGCAAGGAGTGGCATTGGAGATGGCCAACAGCGTCTTAAGGCGAAATGAAGTCAGCTCGCACAAATTGAGTGTATTCGGGGTTTATCAGATGCGGATTTATACATTCACATATGTGGGTATGAGTACATGACAGCGGCCCTTCTTCTGAATGAGACAGATATAATCGAACTGGAAGTGGCATGTCGCGGACTATGTCACTTGGATCCTATTTTTCATCCTCTACATTGTGGAGGTTTCACAAGCATCTCTCAATAAATGTGCAGTTAATCAAGTTTTATCTGATTGGATCTTCGAATGTCGATTCAATTAGCGAATGCAACTCATTATGATTCAATTTGAATTCTCTTTGTTCATTCCGTTGTGAGCGTTTACTCGAATAATTAATTTTCCATTTCAGACGAGGAAATTATACATTTAAATTTCCGTCGAGAAGTGCACAAGCAAGCGAGTCACTTCAATAATTAACGATCGGGGAACCTTACCCAGCTCGAGCCGAACATTTTAATCAGCCTCAGCCTCAGCCTGGGACTGGAACTGGGACCGGCATTGGCATGAGCACATGGCGGAGTCCTCCGTTAATTTATGCCCCAGCGGCATGGCGTGGCGATCGGTTCGGAGAACCCAGCGGGTCAGGTAAGCGAAATGAGAAATTTATCAAATTTATTGGGGGGAAAGAATTGAGATATAATTCAGAGGAATTATAAAGGCCAGGACCAGCCACCAAAATGGCTGGCTGGCTTAAAAAAACAATAAATTACGCAGGAAAAAACACAGAAACAAAAGGTGTAGTCCCGTCCAGGGAACACTGCGAGGCATCTGTCCGCCCGCTCTGCCATTGGCCACTCTGTCTCGGACCACTGTCTGCCGCTGTCAAGAAGCAAACTCACTTGGTCTTGGTCTTGGACTGCGACTACTTCGACCTCATGCTGCGTCCGTAATTAAAAGTCGTAAACTATTTTTACGGTGCCTCATATATTTGCGGCCACAGAATGTCAACCCTGCCAGGGGCGGGTCCGACTTGGCTCGATTTGCATGCGGAGCTCGTGGGAAGGTGCGCGCATCTGGGCATCGGATCGGGTATCTATGGCGACAGGTGAGCAGACGTATTTCTTGAATTAATAGCGGATAAATGGTCAGTCCGGCCCGAGCAGCAATTGAAATGATCCAAGTGGATCTCTGAGAATCGAGACACTCATGAGTATATCCATCGAACATGATCGTGCGGGGAAATGGCGGATGGCGAATGGCGACTGGCGAAAGGGGCCCGTTTATCTCAATGAGCCGCAGGGTCAGCGACGAGTCTCTGCGTTAGCTGCGTTGGCGTCTGTGCAGTGGCTCATTAATTGGACTTAATAGCCGTCTAAATCATGTGACAAAATGCAAATTAATATTAATACACTCAAGTATGCAAGTAGGAGTAAGTGGTCATTCGACTCTGAGTCCGCTCGCGCTCTGCAGCTTGATTCCGCTCCCTCGCTTGGACTCCCCGCCTCAGCCTCGAATCAGCTTTCAGCGACAACGGCGCATAAATTCATATATGTGCCGCGATTCGCAATGAATTTACAGTGTAAAACATAACTTTTAATTACGCGAGCATGGGGAAATGCGCAGAAAACAGAAAGCACAGAGCAGAAAACGTCATGGCCCAAGCTAAGCGAACGCCTAAGATATGCTAAAGTGAATTAAGATCCTGTAATATCGTTGATATGAATGCGAGGAGGCGGAAATTCCGAGTAATCATCGAATAGCTCTTAACATTACATGTCTTGATCACGTCTTCCCTCTGTTTGAACGGAAATGTTCCCATTTACTTTTCTTTTTTGATTCAGATGAAAAGTTCGACATCACATAGCTGTCAGTGGTTTATAAAGATAACCTGGCATAGCTTTCACATAGGTTACTATGTGTACTAATAGATCAGTAATTTCAAGAGTATTTAAGATTTATTGAGAGAACATTACTTAATCAGTTAGTCGGAATTGTCACTGCTGGAATCGAGCGATGGAACGTTGCTCTGGTTCATAAAGCTCTTTAGCTTGTGCTGGATCTTATGAGGCGCCAGCCCCTTGGTTTCGGGTAAAAATATTAGACCATATACACAAACGAGCAGCGAGACTGTGGCCATCAGAAAGAAGACCGCTGAGCTGGCAATGCTGTTTTCGTGGACAGTTCCATACCACAGGACCACAGCGAATGCCGTCAGCCAGTTGAAGGTGGCACCCAAGGAGCAGCCGAGTGGCCGCATTGGTTGCAGGAAGAGCTCCACATTGACCAGCCAGGTCAGGGGGCCCAGACCAGCGGTGTAGGTGGCCGCGCACAAGCTCATGGAAACCAGGCATGCCGCCTGTACGCTGTTCTCTTGGCTGTTTATCAGCTTCAGCTTGAAGCAGACGCCCGTGTACATTGCGCAAAAAAAGGTGACGAGCGAGGATATAATTAGCAGCGGCCTACGCCCTGCTAGGTCCACCAGCATGAAGCAGACTAGAGAGCCGAATATCTCAGCCATGGCAAAGGCAAACAACCACTTGTAGGACAAGTGCATGCTGAACAGGATGTGGGTCGAGTAGAAGACGAACACCGTGGACCCGCTAAGAGTCTGCAAGATGGTCAAAGACGACGCCCGGCACAGGCTGCGCCTCGTCCTTTTGCTCTTGAATCTGGGGGTCATTATGTTTTGCTGGGACGCTCCTTGGCCTTGCGCTCTCTCGACCATCAGTGTCCGCATCTCCTCTTTGGTGTCGTAATTTTTGCCCCGCAGCCATTGCAAGGTCTCATTGGCCCGAGAAAAGTTGCCGCGCGAGCAGTAGTAGGAGGGCGACTCGGGGATCAGCAACTGCAGCAAGCAGAGGAGCAGCAGCACCAGGTTGACGATGTTGGTGGTCCACAGGTCCAGGAGTCTGCCTATGGCGGAACTGTAAATCACGCCCAGAATGACAGCCGCGTGGAAGACAGAGACAAGCGCCCCCCGGTGGCGGTCCTGGCTGATCTCGACAGTATAGACGGGCACCACCACGCAGAGCGCACCGCCGCACATTCCCTGCATGAAGCGTCCCACGTAGAGCATGGTAATGTTCTTGGCGAAGATCAGCAGGCTCCAGCCCAGGCCAATGGGCACCAGCTGCAGGATCATGACCTTCTTGCAGCCTTGTCTCTTCATCAGCAGCCCCATCGGAATGCTCCAGCTTGCCGCCCCCAGGGTCAGCAGGACGCACACCCACTTCCACTCCTGTCTCGAGGGCGTGAAGCTGTATGCGTTACGGTACAAAACAGGTTCCTTAGCAGGGGCCGACCAGCCGAGGGCGATGCCGAAGCAGAAGGAGAAAATATTGCTAACTACCGTAGCCAAACACTGACCCGAATTGCCTTCGCCCGTGGCGAACTCACTGGCCTTAGTTGGTATGATGTTATGGTTGGGTTCAAGCCGCGGTGGTTCCATTTCTGGAACCGTCACTTGTGGGCGCTGAGACGTTTGAGGCTCTATTACTGATGGGGGCTCTGATTCAAATTTCGGTTCGCAACAAGAATATCCAAACACCATACTCTTAGTTTTCTATACACTTCAAAACTGTCCAAAAATAAAGTCTGTGGAAAACATATGTACAAAATTAACAGCACGAACTATGCGAACTATGATTATTTACCTTTTGTATTGTTGGAAAGGGCACAGAAGATAAATCATTAAATATAATAATGTTTACTCTAAATAACGCGGCTACGCTTTTCTATTAAATAAACTACAGATTCCAGGCAGGGCCTGACCATATTTAGTTGTTAGTATTGCTCAAAGTTAATAATACAATTTTGGAACCCTGTACTTTGATCATACTTTGACACTTACTCCAAATACTACTCATCAAATGGATCCTCAATCTCAAGCTCAAAGGCAGGTGAAAGGAGGAGCAATTCTATCGGTTAAGAGATAAAAAGGGCTCTGCAATACTCAACTTAGGAGGTTATATCTGTCCAGACAGCACAACAAGTAATTATACAACTCATTATGCCACTCCCAGCGAAAGGACCCCATGTCTACCCCTCCGGGTGAGGTTGTGTGGGCGAACGATTTACAATATTGCATTTCTAAATCCCATTCTGCCGGAAAAGTACAATGGGCGTGGGGGGACACCAATTCAGCAATAAACTGGCATCTGCAAATATTTGTTTGCTTTCAGGATCAACAGAGAGCGTATGCGTATACGAGCAATCGTATCGTATTCACATATGTACGAGTATGTATGCATGTATGTACCCCTGCTCTGCTCCTGTATTCCGCTTTCCGTTTCCGTATTTCGCATTCGCATCCGGAGCTGTATTTTGAATTTGTGCGAGTGTCTGTCCGTGTGTACTGCTGGAAGAGCCAGAGGCAGAGTGCAGATATTTATGCGTATTTGATAGCACTAATGGCCCATTAAATGCGTACGCAAATACACACACACACACACACACACACGTATGTGTGTTCGGATGTCTAAGCGAGCTTATGTGGGTGCAAGGATGAAAATGTACCTAAGCGAATCTAAATGGCATCGGGGGCCCCGAACATGCAAAATCATGTACTCGTAAATCTGCTTAATGCCAGCAGCCTCCGGACACTCTGAGAGAGACCCGACCCAACTGGGGACGGGAGCTGAATCAGGATCAGGTGCCGGGATGGGAATGGGAATGGGGATGGGAATGGGGATGGGAATGGGGCACAGAGTCCACAGTCCACCGTGCCATGGTGGATACTTGTTTACCCCCGAGAGAAAGTCGAATGTGGATGTGTCTCTGGTCTGGTGTTTCGGAATCGGGGAGTTTCCGTAATGGAACTCGATGTGTTCCGGTACGAGTGTGGGTGGAGGTGTGTGCGTGGGTGTGTAGGTGGGTGGGCGTAAGGTGCTTTCGAATACGTATTACGCAACTAACGAAAATTAACGTTAATAGCCCTGAGTATCAAAATAATGGCAGTCGCCTGTTGGTTGCCTTCTCTGCCTCTGCCTCTGTCGCTGCCGCTGCAAGGCCGTTTTTGCGGATTGGATGGGTCGCCCTCAGAGTTGGGTCTGGCAGAACACCCCACGACGCTCATATAAATTGCAAAAACTCATTCCGGACTTAGGCAAAACGTGAAAATATTGTTACGACCTTTTGTGCTCCTGTGCTCCCCTCCGTTTATGTGCAGTAAATTTCGCTCCTTTTCCTTGGAACATATCCCGGCCATCGAACTAAATTAGATTTTAGTCGCAAAATTACGATACTCGAGTACTTAATTGAGAAAAGTGAAGCAGCGATTTTTAATGATGTTGTCACTGCGGTGGCTGGCAGGGGAAGAGGAGAGCTGTGCTGTCATTTGGAACCGGGTTTTCTCGGGAGGAAACTCTTATGATGTAGGCATTACTCGTTGTAATGTAAGCAGAACGTTATCTCAAGAAATAGCTCTACAAATAGATGTCTATTTATATTTTCTTCAACTAATCACTACGTTAATATCTCTTATCTCAGTTGCTCATTGAATACATCCAATTAATGTTTACCTTGTCGTCCTATTCCGCAGCGCATCTTCAAAATTCTTGTGCGAACTTATATAAACGGACACATCGGATAAAAACTGTATTT
Source organism: Drosophila affinis (assembly GCA_037356375.1). NCBI lineage: Eukaryota > Metazoa > Arthropoda > Insecta > Diptera > Drosophilidae > Drosophila > Drosophila affinis. The sequence continues at coordinate 25,766,181 of JAZHFB010000003.1, forward strand.
TTTCTAAGGAAAACAGAATTGCTCCCCGTTTTATATTACTTAGTGGGCTCTAAGTTGTTTAAATTAAGATATTTAATACATAATGCCACAGTATAAGTACATACGTATCATATTATTACATCCAAATTCCTTTCCTCGGTCTCTTTCGAAATAGTTTTCAGATTTTATTCACCGATTTTTCTTCCTTCAAAAGGGGAATAATGTACGTATATGTGAATGGGTGGACGTACTTACATACGTGAGGAACGCAATCCTGTTTTCAACCAAATTGAAATTTCGAACCCTCCACCCACCCGCAGGAGAAAAGAAAAAAATAAGAGAGGAGCTCGGTCGGCACAGAATTTTGTGAACTGTGCGAGTATATGCGTGTATGGTGTCATTAATTTTTATTGGAGAGCTTTCGAGATCCCCTTTCGCATTGAAATCGAATGAAATTCAGTTGTTGGTTGGTTGCTTGTTTCTGGGGCTCATGCTCGTGTCCGGGTGGGGGCTGAATGTGCTCGGGGATTGGGTTGCCTGGCTGTCGGGGACGACAAAAACGCAATAAGCAGTTAAAAAATACTCGTAATTGCAACGGGGCCAAAGCCCCTTGAGACTGCCATGGTGCATGCCCCATATGAGTTGTTATTGTTGCCGTTGCCGTCGCTGTTGCTGCTCCTCGTGTGGAACGTGCGCATCGACTCGACTCGATTTCGATTCAGACCCTTCCTCCAGCGGAGGACAACAGCAGGATGATACTCCGTGGACTCGTTCCGGCAGAAATTCATGAATAAGAAGATGGAATTGCTTTCAGAGCAGCCTTTCCTTGAAACATTTTTCAAATCTCCCAAAGAAGAACTTCTCCTTTTAAAGTTGAGTCACCAGATAGGAAATTTAAGGAGTGCCCAAATTACTATAATAGCTCATTAAGTTCCGCTCTTTTTCCAGATACTCGTAAACTGGAACTATTTCAGTAATTTCCGAGAGGGGAACCTTCGATTAAACTACTCCAATCTGAAATATTCTCCGAATTTCTCGCCTGCTCGCTGTTTTTTGTATACTCTACAGTTTCAGTGACAAATCGCACTCTTTGTTAAGGCTTCCAAAAAGGTCTTCATTAAAGTAAGATACAAAACATCATTTGAATCACTGTAACTATTTTTATCTGTTTTTTGCTCAGTTCCTCAATTAAGAACCTTCGCCTGAACACTATTGCAGAACACTCGTCATTCGACCATTTCCATTCGGAGTCATTCCCTTCTGCACTTCCCGCACTTCCCGCACTGCCCCGCGCTTTCTAGTTTTCCTTTTGTCCGTTGGTTATTGCCGTAATGTTGTTGGCTCCGCGCACGGGGCTTCTGTTGTTGGTGCTCGTGCGGCCCTTGTTGTTGTAGTTATAATGGCTAGTGCCATTCTGGACGCTGGGAGCGGCGAAAATGTTTCACAAATGGGTTCATATTTTGACGTTTAATGTAGCGAAAATGAAGCTGGGATTTATGAAATGTGCACGTTGCCCTCGCGGCCCGTTGCCGACTTCGTCACCGCCTCCGAGTCCTTCGCCCTTGCCCTTGGCCGGCGGCTAATATCAAAATGGAGAGCGCAAATCAAGAATCAATTGCATTATTAGAAGAAGTTAGGAATCGCTGGGGCGTGAAAGGGAAAGTCTGCAAAGTCAGTGTCTGCAAAGGTCTGGCGAGGGAGATATGTACGAGCATACAGTAGCAGCCTTCTTTAAGATTTAAAATTTCCCATATTTTGGGTTAAGCTCCTGACCTGACGCCGGTGTCCTTTATGGCCAATAGCAATGATGAAAACGCCATCCGATGCGGCCCGAAGTTTGACTATATATTGCTAATCGACTGCCAGGGGCACTTGAGACCAGCAGTTACCAGGCTGCCCCCCCATCTGGGCCGCCAGGGACCCTGCCGCACGCCAGGGATCAAGTAAATTGCGAAAACTATGTGCAAGATGGCCTGTTATTGCAGCAGAAGCGCTTGTAATGATGACTCTAAGTGTCGTTTCCTTAAGTGTATTACCTATAAAAAATTTATACAAACATGCTGCTGAATTACACGCCCCGAGCTCGCTTGCTTTCCGCTTTCCATTCCCACCACTAACTTGAGGGGAGAACGAGAACCCGAGCACGGAACAGACAGAAAGAAACCTCAGCCTCCTCTGCCCTGTTCTGTATCCGTGTCTGCGATAAGCAAGGTGAGGCCCGAGCGTCTCGGCGATAAAATGCAACATTAAGCTGCTGATTTTGCCCTCCCCCCTTGCGGGCCCTGGTTGAAACCAGGACTCCAGCACTCCAGGCCTCGAGTGGCAGCAGTTCATTAGGGTAACATTTGAATGGCGATTGCAATTGGGTACGAAAAGGTTATTGAACGTCTTCGGGGTGTCTGAAGCAGAACGGGAATACGATGGGTAAATATTAATTAGTCATTATGCATGCAAATGCCCCAAATATATTCATTCCTAGAATGCACAGCACAGCCTACCTTAAATTGGTATTTGTTTATATTTTTATAAATCAGCCTTAATGTAATATTCATCCGATATATGATAAGAATATAATATATTTGCAGTACAGTTTTTTAGACGCGTTTAAAATATATTATGGATTTCTTTTTTATAATTTTAGAACAATATCGAACTACCTGCATCCTGCGACAGTAACACGAACATTTCGTTTTCTATATTGTGATTTTCGATCATATGTACATAGGATGTACACGTACATGTATGCAACATCAACAACATTTTCAAGGAACATCTCTAAAAAATATGTAGATTCATTAATTTAATTGTATTTCCAATTAAAGTAATAAATATGTTTATTAAAAGAATAAATTAATAGAGCTCTTGATCATTGCGGAAGAGCGGGGCATAAATAAACTAACGAACTGGTTCCCCGATATCCGACTGTATCCTGCTATGTGACCCGCGCTGCCGGTATGTATTTGTCGGCAAAAGCCCGTCACTCTTGGCGCTCGTAGTTTATGCTTACGGAGAAATTAAAATAAACGACAAAACGAGATTTATTCAATGTGTGTATTAAGCTACGCTGCCCGGACAACGGCCATGGCCACGAAAAGCCAACCCGCCACCACCATCGTCTGCCTCACCATCGCAGCGACAGCAACAGCGACAGCGACGGCCATCACGGCGGCGGCAGAAAGCGCAGTTCCTGGCCATTTGGGGTGATATCCGTAATGGCTGAACAAGGGACTCCGTCCACCGCCTGGCTTTGTGCTGGCCCTTCTCGCACGCGCCGGTCCTCTGTCTCGCGGATGTTGATGGGGTGGGTGGCTGTGGCGGGGTGGATGTGCGCTGCTGCTGGATTTAAATTCTAATCTAACAGGGACAACAGAACAGAACAGGGCTTGGAGCGCCGGTTGCGCACTTATCCGGCATGGCGGTAATAGCTTTATCTGCCTATAGAATTATGGCCACCCGCCTGATTCATGATCCTGGAACGAGTCGGTTCTCGCCAGCAAAGGGCCGCTGGCCCCCTGGGGGTGGCCTCGGGCAGGAAGCCATGGCATGGCCGTTGCCATTGGGAAGCCCGGTAGTCGATTTGAATGGAGACTGATGTGTAGTGTATCGGCGCTTTTGTTCTGCTCAAATGTTGCGAGGTACAGTCCGTCCCTTGGTGAGGATATCCTTTAAAAAGCATCCTTCTTATGGTAGCTAAATCAGATTATCGCCTAAACTCATGGATAAACACACGTAACGATGCATTTTTGAGCTTGGATGCAAAATCTTTAGAGCCGTTCCGAAGGATGTGTACCTCTCAGATTACGTAGGTGAATTATATAAATTTTACAGGGTCTAGGTAGTCATGCGACATGGCCATACACGAATGTCGCAGACTGTGACAGTTGCAGGCTGATCGGCCGCACATGTGAATCTGGATGGGGATGGGCGGCCGACGCTGGGGTCCGATGCCTTCTGGTATCTACACGCGCGCCAGAGGAAATCCTGTTCGCCATGGAAGACTCCCCCAAGGAGTCGGCGAAAGAGCGACATGGAAAATCAATATCAGCAATGGCAACAGCAACAGCAGCAGCAGCACAGACGACAACGACAACATGGCCACCAGTCACCAGCCACCCAGCACATCTGGGGGATGTTTGTTTAATTTTCCGCAGTGCAAGTGATGAAAATCTATTGAATGTGTGGCTGGACCCCGACCACTGCCGAAAACTTCAAAATCTTGTCTGCGTCCTGTGAAAATATTTACTCAGTGCAGCCGAAGCAGCAGCACCGAGCGCGGAGTGACACGGAAGTGCCATTGCCTGGTGAGAATGAGGACGGAACGATTCCTGACTCGACTCACAATCTGCTCTGTAGAGCCGACAAGGGCTGGAGGGCGGGGCGACAGGCCGCGAATGACACGCACTCGCTTAAACTGACATTTAATGCCAATACAATGACAGTTACTTTAATTGTGTTTGGGTGCTGCTGCAATTTATGTTATAGCTATAATTGTTATGGTCAGAGCAAGGGCTCTCCAGCATTCGATTTGCGGGAGTACTGGATAGGCCTGCCGGCTATTTTGGCTTGTACTGGGTTATGGTGTTGCGTGTGGAAAAGCGTATCCAAAATTACATTCTTATAAATACATATATACATATGTATGTACATATATCCATACACCCTGAGAAAAAAGAACTGACCCCCGAATAACTAATTAGATTTTATTATTAATGGTATTATATTTGCATAGAGAGTGTACATATTAAAATGGAAGTGTTTTTACCTAATTCTATAAATTAAAAATAGATTTAAATATAACTTATAAATAATAATGATAAATTAGATATAAATATTTCAAATTAATACATTTCCTAGAAATTTAACATGATTTATTTATTTGAAAGTGTTTTATAAATATGGGCCGTGTTAAAAAACTTTTTTACAAATTTATATTTTAATGTTTCAATAATATTTAATTTAATTCCGGTTGTCTTTCTTTTTGCTATGCTAGTAAACCTTCAGTGTAAAGTTCAGTGTTGTCTTTTATTGGGCATCTTTTCAACATATCGCTGGATCTTCTTAGGTTTGTAATTCGAATAAATATAAAGTTTGTCTATGGGACTTGTCGTGATCTGAAAATATCTGTACGACAAATAAAACTATACTCATTACAGTCAATCAGGAATCGGGAATTTCGCAAACTGCGAGTAGATTATCTACCTGTACAACCTTTATCACGACAATTAATATGAAACATGTTTCAACTCGAATCGAGTATACTTTACGCATTTTTGTGTGAAGTAGTATCTGTTGGCTGTCGATATTACATTCTAAATTAAATTGAAAATTTCCCTTCGTTATGGCATATACAAAATTGAAAAAGCTCTCTACCATTATAATTATTATTCTAAAAAGTTAAAGAACAGTATTATATTTCTGAGTAGGTAATTCAGGCCACGACTAATGTGTGTGCTTGCTTGTGTCTTCCCGCTCTAAAAAAAATCTTGCTGAGACAGAGGCTCGTTCACATTGGCTTCAATAACTGCTAAGGTTTCTGGGATAACGGTCATTCCGATTTCACGACATTCGTTAGATGTTTGGCTTTCCGGTGAAGTTAGGGTAAAATTTAAAGATTCGATTCGACTTAAGGGCCAAGAACCCGTTTAGTCCGGAGTGCGGTCCTGAACTCCACAACTGGTTTCTTCTTTACCATGGACAAAACTTTAAAGTGAAGAGTGGAGTGGGAGAGGGGCGCCGCAGTGCGTCCACATGCCGCTAGATGGCGCGCGGGTCAATTTAGTGGAATTAATGGAATTGGAATTCATGGCGCGGAAATTGAATTTATGTGCCGCGCAGCGCCGCGCCGAGCCGCGCTGGGCTCGAAGGCCGCCGGCACCGACACCGCCACCACCGACACCGCCACCGACAGAAGCAATCGGTTTTTAATGCGCCATTGAACCATACGATTCGAAATTGTTGCGATTTCTAGCGGTGGAAGTGCAGCCAAGCCGAGACAGAAGCAAAGCAGAGACCGCGCCGGACGGGAGTGAAGGGAATCCCTTAGCTCGACAAAGTTTTGTTGTCCCAAAGTAAACTTTGCTCTGGATAATGTCGGACACACTCGTAAATAGTAAGGGGGTCGCAGGGAAGACCGAGTAATTAAAAACACGTTTTGTCCTTTTGGGCCACTCTCCCGTACCCCACCCTAAATGGAACTGTGGTTGCGGCATTTCTGGCATGCCGCTGCATGGGAAAAGTTCGAAATAAACTTCTGGGGCCCGGCAATCCCGACAGCCACGGCGGAGCAAAGGGATCGCTACACATTCATAAACCTCCGTGATGTCAACGTTCGTGCCAGGTTTCGCATTCCCTTCTCTTCCCTTTCCCTTTCCCATCCCTTTCCCTTCCCTTCACGGATTTACTCTGCTCTGTTTTAGCTTCAAACCTTTTATGCATAACAGCTCCTGGCTCACCTTTCAGGCCACGCCAGTTGTGCGACTTTCTGGCAGTTGATTAACGCAGACGAATCACGATATGTGGTTCTCCGAGTCTTTATTTTCGGCTGTAAGTCGCCTGTTAGCCTGTTAGTCATTTCGCTGTTTCGGTGAGGCAAGGCAAGCAAAAGGATTTGAAATGTGTCCGCGGTGGAACGGGTGGTAGTGGGGAAATATGAAGAATCGATAATTGCGGAATGTTCAGCACAGTCATGGAGTCATCGTAGGTTAGGCTTTAAGATTGTCTCCTGAGCTTCAACCCTTTCAATTTAAATTTTTCTAGCGCCCACACGATTTGCTTGTAGTTCTGAATTGCACAGTCATCAATTATCCCCTCAATCCCAGCGGATATTGATCTGGGGATTCTATACTGATCTCTGGTAAATCCGTATTCCCGAAAGAATCTACTTTAAATATGCATGGATATGTTTTCTGGAATCCAATGATCCATTCCGTAATAGCCTCGGTCATTTCTGTTAATTGCAATGGGCTACGCCGTTATTTAAGGGTAATGCACTCAACAGATGAATTTATGACGGGAACTTTGCCAAGAAATTAATACTCGTATTTGGTCAAGTGCGGTCCTGGAGCAACGCCAAATTGTGCAAAGTTGCGAAAACTTTACGGAATTAATTTGTTAAACTTTCCTGATATACGACGTACTAGGTCTGGGGGTTGGGTACATCCACATTCGTACGACCGCTAAGACCGCAATAAACCCACATAAGGCCTGGTTTGTCCTGCCCGGTCCCGGCTATATCCAATCTCACAAATCACATTGATAAAGCGCCAGCACGCAACCCCTTGACTTGAATTGAACCCTTTTTCAGCAGCCCATCAAGTCATCCGAGTATATGGCTGCCTTAAGCCTGCTTTAATTACGCTTCACCGCACAGCCCCAGCACCATCCCACGTCCCAGACCAATCCCGAACTTGTTCCGCCCACACTGGTGTGGACCGGGCCAGACAGTGCGAGAAACATGCGACACAATTAAGCATTCATGGCTCGGAGTGAGCTTAAATTTTGACATTTTCCTGTTTGTTTTGGCACGCACATTGGATGCTTGGACGGACGGGCGGATGGACGGACAGTCGGGTGGATGCAGGGTCCGCAATCAGACACACACATCGTGTCCTCTCCCTTTTCGACGACCTGATCCTGATCCCGGCGACCATTTTATAATGTGTGTATAGCAGCTTAGGGCACCCGGGAGACCCATTGCCGCCGGCACTAAACAATTTTATCATTTTTAATCATCAAAGTGGATTTTCTGCTGGGTCCCTGTGGCCCTGCTGAATCCTGGCCGTGGCCAGGACGACACTCTCGGATTAAAAACTCATATTAAGTTATTATCGGGCGGCAGATGCGAGTATGAGGAAGAAGAGTGGGCGAGACAGACATACATACTTCTCACATCCCCCATTGCCGACGAGAGAAGGAGGAAGGAGACAGCGCCGAGAGAGCTGAAAAATTCATGAAATTCTAGGGAATGTCAAAAGATTCTCGCTGCAAATAAAAATTCATATCTCCGAGTGCCACAGCCACTGAAGCAACCACAGCGACAGCCAGACGATGTATAAAACATTGTCTGCAGAGGCGGGAGAACAAAGGACTGCTGCCAAATCGGTCTTGTGTTGGCCAAGTGGCGGGGCGGCCGAGACCGAGCAGGACCAGCAGGAGCTGAGTCCGGGCTCATGGTTAATGCATGATTTAATGTAATTTGGATGCTCGCACGCATTCTGCAGTCGCCGGCCAATTTGGCAGCGCATCAACACGCCATTTGGACCTGGAACCTGCACTCTTCCATCGCCGTCCCCATCCGATCAGGGAGGGACAGGCTTCTGCTGCTCCAAGCAGACCGGCTAAACTGCGGCAGGCTATTGCACAAATTTCCATTAATGGCCGTATCTTTGGTGGGAAATTGAAGTCAGCTCCAGCTTCCCATTGTCGTAACTCTGCCACGACATCTCCTCCACTGCCATTTATGGCCTATCGTCCGTTTGAAGAAGTCTCCATTGTTTTATCCTCTCTAAAGTAAATTGCTGCTGTCCCTCATGAGGTTTCAACCATCTAATGAGCTGGCATTGCCCTGGAATGGGTCTCTCAAGATCCCAGTGATATAATGAGTATGGGCATTGCTAAACGGAATTTTGGTAGAAAAGTGCCTATGCTAAGCTTTGGCCAGGTAAAGACACTCTATTTACATTAATAATCATGTTGGTTTGAAGAAGTCTTTCTTATCAAAGGCAAATAAATAATAGCATCGACAATTGCTTCTACGAATACTTATGTATAACTAGCTATAGGTCGATATTTTCCCCTGTGCTTCATGTAATTTTAGATGTTTGATCATACTTATCATTGAAGATAAGGTCAATAAAACATTTAATTGCCAGTAAGCCTCGACAGCAACATGCAAGGGTAGGCCTTACAATTGAATCCCTCCTTAGACTAGATTATGTTCTGAGGTATATCAAATGGGTGAAGGGGAATTAATCCTTTGAGGGCTTTTAGCCACAGACTTGTATGTGTTTGCTTATAGCTGGGATTTCTTAATTTCTTCCTGCTCGCCTCTGACTCCACAGACCGCAAGACCCAACCCACACTATGGACAGGGTCGAAGGAGGTTTGTCTAAAATGGGCTCAAGTCTGCTCATCCAATCGCCTATTGCCATGGCTTTGGCTGTAGCTGTAGCTGTGGCTGTGGCTGTGTCTCACGTTCCTGGGTGAGTAAAAGTTTGAAACACAAACGCTGTAATTGCCACACGTCCCTGTCGGGCCGGGCCCGGTCCGACTCCGACCAGAGACAATAGGTTCGTAGCCGAATTCCCTGAGTGCGCCTGTTGTGAGTCACAGTTTTAGAATTAAACCCAGAAATGCATAAATTGCCGTTAACCGCAAGAAACTTTAGCCTTGGCTTGACTCCAGCATCGGCGTCGGCATCATACTCAGCTTCAGCTTCAGTTTCAGCTTCAGTCCGGTCCGGCTGCTCCAAAGGCCCACAGACAGAAGAGCAGCAGAGCAGCAGAACTGCAGAACAGAGCGGAGGCTGGATGATGGCCAAAAGGACGGGCACAAAAAGTTGCTTAATTTAATGTTATTTGCGTTTTAGCATATAAAGAATTTTGTGTCTTAATCTTTTGACTCTGCGGTGAGCAGGAAAGCAGGAGAGCAGGAGAGCAAGACCGTGCCTGCCTCTGGAGGCTTTGAATATGCTAGTGCTATTTATGTCCGGGACGTGAGTCCCAGGCGCTCGCTCCTTGGCTCCGTGGCTCCGTGACTCCGTCTACGTATCTGTATTTGTCGTGACTGACTGCAGTTCGGAGCGACCTCCACACACACATCGGTACATTGGTGTGGAGCTGTGCAGCTGTGTGTGAGCACAAAAAGGATGCAAATTTATTTCTTCATTTGCATATTTTAGGGAGCTCGCTGAGAAATATATTTTGCGCCATCTTCGTCTTCGTCTTTGCTGCTTTCCAATATCCGTGCCCCTCCCCCTCGCTAGCAGCTCCTTTATGGTCGAGGCCCTTTCTGCCCTGCCTCAGCCTGATGAAACTTTATGAACTTTGGCTCTGCGCCGCGAGTGAACTATAAATTTCAGACGCTCTGCTGATTGCCATTGTTGTCTCTCCTGCGCCGACTCTGACTCTGACTATGGCTCTGGCTCTGGCCCTGGCTGGGATGTGGATGCGGCTCTGTCTCTCTGTGTCTGCATGTAAATTTTAAATTGTATCTGTATCTCCTGCAATTGTACGCAATCAGCGAAAATGTAACGCAGCTCGTTTTTCAGCCGCCTCCAATCCGAGCGACGCCCGATCCGATCCAATCCGATGCGATCCCGCCTCCGACTCATCGCAGAATCGTAAATATCCCACCATTCGCCATAAGTTCGAAAATGTTTTAATTAAATCTGCGGTGGACTATTCATTTCTGGATTGTCATTTCCCCGCCGTGTGGGAGTTCTCTTTCAAAATAATATAATGAATATTTATTTCACTGGCGCATCTCTTTCCTCGACTCGTGCCTGGGACGACAATGGTCGACACACCAGATTGTATTGGAATTGTAAATCAGAATCTATTGAATATTTCTTATTCTATAAATACTTAAAAGAGTCCTAAATACACATCATATATCCTATATAATATCGTTGGCATATTTCAGCTTGTACTGGTTTTTGAATGAAATGAAATGAAAATGAGAATGGAGTTACATAAGTGAAAAATTAATCTAAAATCAAATTTCTACAAACTTAAACCGAAAGAAAAGAAATCCGCCGACATGATGGGACTCGCTTTGGATAATGCCCACATTTAAATTATTTTTATTTTCGTTCAGCGAAATAAAAAGCCAATCAGAGTTGGAATAAAATTATGCGACAATCAGCCAAGGTCTCGCGCTTAGTCGGCAGAATGGTTGGGCTCCGTCCGACCATAAATCGCATTAAAATGCAGAGCAGATCCTTATTGATTCACTAATCGAATCGGCAATGGCGCGGACTCGGTCTCCGACTCGGCGACACACTTGCGAATAACTCATTTAAGGCGAGGGCCGTGCGAGGAATCGAAAGCGATTATGCAAATGGGAAAGCGGACGCCATGCGCATAGAAGGTGGATGTGGAGAGGACGGCAGGGAGGAGTAGCAGCCAGGAGAAGAAGCGTCACGCGTCGCATAAATATCTGCAAATGCTTCTAATAATAGTCCCGCCGAAGGGGTCGCAGCCAAGGGAGGACTGCGAGCAGTGCATCAGCTGCACGAAAAGGAAATGCAAAATTAGAATGGAAATCTCAGAGGGAGAGGGCAGGAGACGGACGCGTTTTTAATTTGTCTGACAAAATTTGTTTAGCACTCGTTGCAGGCTCAAATTACCCTCCCACTCCCCATCCCCATCCTCATCTCCTACCCCTGCCCCATGTTGTGGCAATGCTGCAATGGTGTCAAGGCTTATTTATTGTTCCTCCCCCAGCCGGGATGGGGCAGCCATCTTTCATGCGGCGGGGACTGCAAATTGAAACCAACTTCGGTTTTTATTTCAGTTTTTTGCACAGAAAGCGCATAAATAATAAAATTACTCATCCGCATTGCAATCTACTGATAAAAATACTTAATTGGCTTTTACTCGAGCGGCCGCTGCGGCTGCGGCTGCATCTGAAAAATCGAATCCGAATCGCATTTCGCTACCGCGCATAAATCGTGGATGCAGCGATGCAAAAAGCCTGATAAATAATTTAATCGAAATTTTTCCACGGCCCGCCGCAGCTCAGAGCCAGAGAATAGAATCGAAAGCGGAAAATGGAAAACACGCACTTCATTTATTTTTAATTTACAATGACGCCGCCCGACTATGCTCTGGTCGAAGTCTTGGTCGAATCCGTGGCCCCTTCTCGTGGCCTCCACCTGGAGTCTGGCCATTCTAGGAGATCTCATCTTACAGCTGCGACTGTTGCAGTTATTTTTATAGCTAAATTATATACGCCTGTCTTGCAGCCCACGGCATCTCGCTCTTTGCTCCGTGCTCCTTGCTTCTCGCTCCAGAACCAGATCAAGAATCGGATTCAACCTCAGCTCCAAACACAGCCACGGATTCAGCTTCGGGGCCAGACCCAGACCGGGCCTCTCCTCCGTTTCCTGCTCGATTTATGGTGCACAGGGAGCGCGAAACCATAAACAGCTTTTATGGCGTTCTACTGGATTATTGCCAGCACAGCCCGTCCACTCACTATCGTATCTCCTACCCAGCCAAGCCCAGCCCTGGTTCGGCGGAGCTCTTCCCCATCCCCAGGCAGAACCTTCTGATTCGGCCAGTGCAATAAATTGTGTGCCACACATGCAATTGTTTTTCCTTGTTCTGCGCATCTCTTCAATTATGCAGGTACTCAGACTGGACCATTCGCAAAACTTGCTGCAACTATTCGATCGCTCGAAGCATAGGAACACCTCAAGGGAACCACGACAGATTTAAATATTCCAAAATATAGCCCACTGTTTTATTGTACTGTTTCCATGTCTCATTCACATTCTCAGATATCAGTATAAAGTGGTTTTCAAATTCCTGTGTTCACACCCTGAAAATATTAACAGGAATCCAAAGAAAGTCCCAAGCCTAACAAAGTCATATTAAACACTTTTTCCCGCAAATTGGCAATGTTTGCGAATCGAAAATAGGCACGCCCTTTGATTTATATTCCTTAGCTAAATATATGCACAACACATACACATACACACGCACACATGCATATATCATATATCGTCTACAAATATGTGTGAATAAATCGATTTTTGCTTTAGTTTCTGGGGCAACGAATTCATTTTCATTTCCTTATGTACTCGTAACGAATTCATTTATTGGAAATGTTTGTGTTGGCCCGCGGAGCTGGGAGACTTTATTTTGGCCTTTGTTTTTTCCCCGTCAAAGTTGTTTCTGGCCAGCTTGTGGCGACATTGTTGTCGTTGTTGGTTCCTTAGCCTTAGCCCCCCTTGGGCTTATTCATGACGCATAAATCTCGGCGGCAACACTTTATGCGAACACACAAACACACCAGAGAAAAATCGCAACCTCAACCCATGTACTCCTCGTAAATTTCGTGAGTAACTTTTTTACGAAATTAAATCTTGTTACAACAACAGCTTACATGCCATACGTATGTATGGCATACATACATGTATGGATACAAGAGTGTGTGAATACACACATGTACATGTTTTTATGTAATGGTATTTGTTAGGCCTTTTGGCCATCATCTTGGGCTGGACTCGAGACTTCGACGGCCCCAAAGTGAAGCTGAAGCTGGCCAAACGAGCCTTCGCGGTGGGCGTTGTTGCTGTTGCTGTTTCTGTTTCTGATTGTGGTGGTGGTGTTGTTGGTGTTGGTGATGGTGATGGCTTTGGTGTCGGCGTCGGTGGAGGTGGGTGCCAGGAGGTGGGTGTGCGGCGGTGTCTTGGGCAAACGCGTGTTTATTGCCCCGCAGCCAGGGGCCGAGATTTACAAGCTGAGCAGCCGGGCCGCATAAATCTGTCCTCTCGTCCTGCTGCCGGCCAGAAGGGAATTGGAATGGTGTTGTGGGCGGTCGCCGGAGATACGGGGTCTGCTCTAGAACGGCTTGGACCATGGAACCGCAGAATCGTGCCTCCACGGGTTACGGAACGGGACGGGACGGGACGGATGGTCGTGGTCATGGCGGAGAAGAGCCTAATGAATGCGGCCAACTAATTGTTAATGCACTCGCCATTATATCCATGCACTGGGAGAAAAAGCAGCAGCCGTGGCACTTGGGGCGGTTGGGCAGTAAATGTAAAATGCATTTTAATTACCGTCATATATTTTACTTTAAGCATTTCAATGCAAATTTCCCCGCACTGCATCGTGCGCCGTGGCAGGCATGCTGTGCACTAAGGGCAGCGGGCGGCGGGCTGTGGGATGGAGCCATATTAAATGTAATTATTTGGCACAAATTGCGTGTTTAGGATTAATTATGATATGGATAGGCTAATAACGCGACTCCAGTGTGGAAAAAACCAATTTTCAAATTATGTGCCGCGCTTTAAATTCGCTTTGATTGGTGGATAGGACTCCCCATTAAAGTTAATGCCACACGTCAGAATATTGCAGGGCTCACATGTGCGTGAAGTGATGTGAATTAAAGCATAACTCTTTGGCTCAGTATACATATTTAAAATTGGATGTTAGTCTCTTTAACGAAAACACAAATGGGCTGCAAACCCCCCCCTCCAAACATTAGCTAAAGCTTTCCTTAAGTCAGCTCTTAAAAATCTCAAATTGAAAATTAAAAAGTTAAAGAGTCTAATCTCCTAGTTCAACGAACTCACTGACCCCTGAAGTCATATCCCCAAACGGATAAGCCAAGATTCAATTGAGGTTTTTTTAAGAAAATACACGCATTTATATGATTATCTTCACGTAAACACAAAAGCTAATTCATGCTGTAAGATATGATGAAATCATTCAACTTATTCTGAAGAATTCATCTCAAATAATGTGAACATACAGAAATGTCTTATTTTTTTCTAGTTCATTAAAGAACGTGGTTAAAGGTCGTCAATGAATTTGCAGCAAGCCCAGGCTGCACGACCACCCAGACCACAACCACTGTGCAGGCGAGTACATAAAATAGAGTTAATTGCGTAAATGTTTTCATGTCCATGTCAATTTGCATGTCCATGCAACGCCTGCTCCGAAGTGCAGACATGGGCATCGAGAGGCTGGATCGGGTCTGGGACTCCAGGAGGGGAGGGGAGCGGGAGCAGGAGTACACTCAGAGAAGTCGTGCTCGTGGGAGGGTCTAGTCAATTCAGCTCGGAACGTATCGGAGCTATTCAGACATGTGAGGAATGGGCACAATTGGTAATGCACAGACTACGCCTAACGACAGATGAAGTGCGATGAAGCAACCTTGAGGGATCCTCAAGGTAAAAATTAAAATTTTCCCTCAACAATCAGGCAATTAGGCAGGTTGCGTCATTTTGCACGGTGTCAAAAGTTATGATTTCTGGAAGCAAAAAACAATGACATTCACCTAATTGTTTGTCTGCACCATTAAAAAATGCTCGCCAAGGTCAAGGCCTAGGCAGGTTCTTTATTAAAAAGACACAAGTGCTGCAGCTAATGAGCGATCTCTACCGCTGGCCCTGCCCCGATGCGATGTGATGCGATTCTACGCGACGCACCTTTTTAATGGCCGCCAGCGATCTTGACCTTGGTGCGAAATTTTAAGCGGAAAAAGGCAGCACATTTTTTATGGCGATCAGGCAAGGCAGCAGAGAGTGTTCCCATTGCGCGGCGAACCGTTTTGGATTTGGTTTTTTAGCTGCAACCTTTGCTTTGGAAATTTATGATTTATAACCATGTCCGAGTCCGTGTCCGTGTCTGTGTCCATGCCCACATCTGTGACCCTTTTGCATGCGGTCCAGAAGCCAGGGCTCGGTGTAGGGATTCGGAATCGGCGGCTGCTGTTTTGTAAACACTCAGTATGAGTTCCTGGTCCCGGGTGCTAGGACGTGGCGGATCGACTAAAAAACGCAGCGAAAACAACGATTTTTTTAACGAAAAAAATGTGAAATGAGTTTGGAATGTTGCGCGGAAACATAGAGGTCGTAAATGACATATGCTTCGTCGGGTTGCATATGAAAAAGTGTTGAGTTTAAGAGAGTCCTGCGGGTCAAGACGGTATCCATGTATTTCTGGCGTGTTTTCCTTCATAGAGTTCATAGAGGAGATTACTCACAGCCTAAACAAAGAATCGAATCTATCTAATATACTCGGTGCGTGGAACTATCTTCCGATTGACAGTAAGTTACCAGCCCTCACGGGGAAAAAGTCGACATTTTAATTCTCACTTTGGAATGGAATCGAATCCCATACCGCCTACCATTGAATGCCGGAATGTCGGACTTTGATTAAATTAAATTAAATAGTATTCGTATTAATTAAATGGACGTCGGACAAGGACAAGCATTTGGCTGAACTTCGAAGGAAGCTTTTAAGGCTCTCTCAACCTTTTTAAAATGCCACAGCAGGGCAAAGGAGAATACCGAAACGTGCAGCAAAAAGAGAAAATTGCTTAAATAAATCACAGACAAGGCATGCGTGCGCACTGCGCTTCTCATCGAGGAACATTTCGGTTTGGCCGTATCGGTCCGTATCTTCCCTCTTATTTTCTCAGCGTTTTGAGTAATTCCGCGGAATAAGCGACAAAGCAGTCGGACAGCCTCCACCTCCCAAACCGGCTCCAGCTCCAGGTCCACGTACAGCCAAGCAGCACAGCCGCAAGATCGGGCAGCGACAAATCTTGAGAGAGCAATAAACAACATGGTTGACAATCTTAAATCTTGCGACTTGCCATCCCACAAAGATGCGCTGATACACAGATACACAGATACCCATACAGATGCACTCACAGATACGAATGCGGATGAATGTCGCAGCCATTATGGAACCCTCTTGCCGCTGCTGCTGCTGTTCCACTGCTCTTCCCCAAGAAATTTCCTTTGTGTTTTTGTTGTTTGCGTTTATTTCATTTGTTTGGTGGCGACCAAACGACCAACACTAACCCAATACCAGTCCCAGTCCCAATCCCGAGCCCGAGCCCGTGTCTGTTGCGGTCTTTGCTATGCTGGAATTCAGAACAGGGTTCTGGCCACTTTAAAGGCTTGGCATGGCCTGGCCTGGTCCGGCCTTAGCCTTAGCAGACCCGAGCCGTTTCTTAGGTAGAAAATGCCAAGGCACCCCCAGCTCCAGCTCCACTGCACTATGGGGTGTGCCGAGCACTTTATCTGGTACTATAAATGAATATAAAGGGACTAAATGTAAGGAAATAGAGTATTTATTTGTATGCAATTTTATTTATTGAATTATTTTTACTATATTTTCATTCATGCAAATTAAGCAGATAGCTCAAAACCAATCTAAGTATAATTCTAAACACTGTAACGTGTCAATGCTCTGGTAAACATGATTATATTAGTTCCTAATATTTTTGATCGTTTCCACATTTGGTGCAGCATTTGGTACAGCCCTGAGTTTTATCCACCAATTCCCTGCTCCTTTCCACAGTGCAGCGTAAACTTGTGCTGTGCCGGAGCTTGCCCTTTTGGCTTCGTGTCGAGTCCGTTGGCTGTTTGGCCTGCTCGTTGTTTGTCTCCTTTATGGCTTCTTCTCATACCCTTTATCTCCATCGCGATTGCAGCCAGATTTTTCCCCGCTCTTTTGTGATTTTTACTTTGGGGTCACATTTTCGTGCTCCGCAGGTAAGAAGAGCATACGAAAAGCATTTTCTTTGTTTGCCAGGCCAATGTTGGTCGTTGGTCGTTGCCATATCGCATGTCTACTTGGGTGAGCCTTGCGTCTAAGCCCCCGACTTCTCCACCTAGCAAAGTCCGACTACAACAGGCGACTTTTACCAATAATTGGCTAAGAAGCACCTCTAAGACTGTAAATCATATTCGAATGCTTAACGACCTTTTAAACACTCTGCTCTGCTCGATATTTGCCGGGAAATCTCAGAGCCAAGGCATAAAAATTCAATGGCAAGTCATTAAATCCTACAAACAAAACCAGGACTGACACAGGACTCGGAGCGGAGCAGAAACCGAAACAGAAGCGTTTGGCATTTGATGTTTATTTAATTTGCCGCAATTCATAACAATTTCGTTTACGACATTTTTACTACTCGACAAATGCCGTAAACAAAACACTGCCGTCGATTTGTTGGATGGGTGCAGAAGAAGGAGCTTCTGTCTTGTTTTGGCACAGGCCAGGAGCCGGGGCACACGCTCAGGTTTTTATGACCCCGCACATAGCACATCGCACGGACACGGACAGGGACACGGACATGGACTGCTCGACAATTAAACGCCATCATCAAGTTGATTTGAAAGCGAAAGTGCAGCACAGTGCAGGACGGACCTCCTCTTTCTCCTCCCCCTGCCGCTGGCCTATCAGCACCCCGGCGATTTATGTGCGTTTTATAGATCGTAAAAGCAGCACTAACAGCCGGGCAGATGATTTTACGACGTGTTGAAATGCCACCAGGACGAGTTGCTCTAGCCAGACAAGTGTCTTGTGGACCACGACACCGGTTTGCTGCTCCGCTCCGACTTCCAGCTCGCATCGGATGTGGTTCAAGTGGAGCATCGTAAAATCCGCCATATTCCCGCAACCACTTGAAAGAGCCGTAAAAGGGCTATAAACAAGAGTGGCGCGCAAGGAGCTACCACAAGTATTTGGGAGACTTACGTGTCCTGGTCGGTACGTATTGTGTGAGCGATTGGGTTCGTTCTGATTTGATAAGGATAATTATATCTGCTTGCCTTCGACATAGGGCCATAAAAGGACGATCAGTCTCCGGAGGCGGATACGCCGCAGCATATGTCCGGCAATGGTAATTGCCCTGTTGCAGTTGGGCTCACTCCGAGAATTTGGCCATAATTGACTGGGCTTAAGGGGCAGCTTTGTGTCTTTGTTGCTCCACAACGTACACAGTTGGGGCGTTGGGATAGCTTACAGTCTGCCCACAGAATATTTAGCTTCATCGTTGGAAGATTAATTTCCATTTAGATTGAACTTTTAATGATTCTGCCATATGTTGAATCTCTTGAACTGATAAAGATCCAAAGGTCCCACAACCAAACTAATTATTGAGCGTCTGGTGCAAGACACATATTCGTATCCATATCGTGACCGGTGTCCGTTATTAACCCACTGGAAGACGTGTTGATAACCAGGGCCAGGGAGCAGACCAGTCATCAGACATCAGACCCCAGACAGCAGACAACAGAGAACTGCAAATTGCGAACAACGAACGGCGAACAATTGAGCTAATGACGTGACTACAGACACTCGACGCACTGGTCGGTGTCGGTCATCCAACAAACAGCGACTGGCCACTGCGGTTTGGATTCCCATTTCCATTACGATCCCCAGTCGCAGTCACAGCCGCTGCTGCTATGCTGTCTGGCTCTTGGCTCATTGTTATCATTGAAATGGCAGCGGCGAGTCCGAACTTATGCATCGAAAGTGTTGTTAAATTACGCCAAATTGCTTAATTTCAATAATGAAACGAACCGACGAACCGAAAGACGCACCGAGGGACTGAGGGACTGGAACCACTCAATGAAATTATAAATATTCGGACCAAATGATATGCAAAGAGCAAACAAAGCGAAGACTGATCCGAGATCGTGACGTCTACGTCGTCTACGTCAGGAACCCCCCGCTTGTGATTTCGATTCGGAGTTCTCTTTTGGTGCTACCCAGCTCCTGTCCCGATCCCGACCAGACGGCGGCTCGACGCGTCCAATTTAATGGGCCCATTGAATTGGTCGTTAATGTTTCTTTTTATTTGGCCTTATTTATTCTGTCCGTTGATGTTGATGTTGCTGTGGTTTCATTTCTCCCTGTTCCTGCTTCACGGTTATTGTTGGCCACAGACTTACTCAATATTTATATTTTTTACGAGTACTCGTATTTATGGGCGCCTAAGTAATGTGCTGCAATTCCAATTTCAAAAGATAATTTCAAATTTACTGTCAAATTATTTATTAGACGAATGCCCCAACCCGACCCGACAGCGGCAACGACCACTTACACTGCCATTGTCATTGGCTTTAGATTTTAGAAGGGGCTCCCCATCGTATTTCTTTGGCGTTTGTTTGCTTGTTCTTCTGTTTGTGTTTGGCTTCCCAAACACACACTTATACGGGGAAAAAGTATTTCTTCTGTCTTGGAAAAGATAAAAGCAACGCCGAACCGAAAACTTTTTACAAAGTTGTCTGCATTGTTTATTGCCTGGCGTCGTGGGCGTATACGCAATATTTCATATTTGTCAGCTTGGGGGCAGAAGCTGCTTGAACTCTATACTGTGGGATCCGATTCAGCAGACAGTTTTGATGCCACATAGGGCATTACTTATCAGCAGATTCGAAAATCCAGTTTATCAATTTGATTCTTTCTATAGAAGAATCGCCAACATAAGGGCGGAGTTGAACAAAAACATAATATAATCATATAATAATTTACTGCAGTTTCCTTTTTTTAGATTTCAGCTTAACATTCTCTTTGGATCAGCTATTATTGATTGATATCAAACAGAAGTATGTTGATCGCTTGTTCTTTTGTAATTAATTTATGGAATAATATGAGATCTCCATTGGGCAATAAGCGTCGCCATTTCCACTATCCAAACTCCTTGTTAATCATTATAAAATATTGCTACATTCGACATTTGCTTAAGTGCAGAGCTGGCTACTGACGTCCTCTCATCGATCGGAGTTGGGATCTAGTTGCTGCCACTTCAGTCGTAGAGGCCATTCGAGGCGCTATGGAGGCGTTCAACACTGCGTGTCCGCCAGCAGCCACAGATATATTATATTACGTCCATGGCATGGCAATTGCGAGTTGTAGCGTTGCAGCGAGGCTGGTGACGTTTGTTGGCACTTTATCATGGCCGTGTATCATAATTTAGGCAGCTCGCACATGCATACGGACATTTCCACCCACATTCGCCGAACGAACAGCAACAGAAATGACAACAACAATGACAACTACAATGACAACAACATATCCAACGCAGAAAATAAAATTCGTTGACATTCGTTGCGCTGACTAAGCAGCCAGGGCCTGAGCCATAGCCTGAGCCATAGCCTGAGCCAGATTCAGAGCCAGAGCAAAAGGCCAAGAGCCGGGAACGTGTGCAAACTTGGTTGAGTTCAGATGGCTTGGCTCGATAAGAACAAAACGCTGACCACGCCCAGCCCTCGGCATCGGCCACTTCTCCTGCCTCTGCCCTGCCGTTGGTAAGGCAGGAGCCATTTCCTGCGACAACTTTTTGTGCTTAAAAACTTGTATTAAGTATTAAGTATGAGAGTATAATGGGTTTGTTTTCATTATGCGCCCGAAAAACGGGCGCACTCTGCTCTGGCCCCATTGATTACATGGTCGACCTGAATCGATCGGCCCAAAACACTGAAATTAGTTGGCATTTTAACACGAACGAACACCTGACACTCGGGTCCGGACAGGCAAGCTCCAGCAGCAGCAGCAGCTTCCTTCCACTCTGCGGGACAGGGGAGATGGTTTCTTTTCAGTCAAATGGATTATATTACAATAATAGTGGGTGGGGCGCAATGGGGAAAGACCAGGGTAAGGCAGAGTACGTGGTCAGCCATTGCCGATGGTGCATGCAACTGCAACCGCAACAACATCGGATACACTTGAAGAAAATGAGTGTTATGGTCAGAGATTCGTGCATAGATGAAAATTGAATCAAAGAAGGCGGACCACTAGTGAAAAACTTTTATTATATATTGTATATCACTAAATATGTAATTGAAGAATTGAAGAAAGCATTGCAAATAATTCATTTCAAAATATTCCGTCGGGGTGGTAGTACAGTAGCACCGTGCAACAGAATCATACTTTTATTTTTACCTGCAATGAAGTTGGGTTTGCTACCATTTTTATTGAATGATTGGCTTATTGGCTGTTGCATTATGTTTAGTCTAGTTAAGTCGAAAGCTAACTTTATATTTCGCGGTTGCCATGATTTGTAGTCAGATAGTCTAAAGTATAGCCTTTGTCCCCTCGGAATGGATACAACGGAATGGAGTCAAAGTCAAGGGCGCCTTTCCGCTTGGTTTTTACTAATCGATTTTTTGTATATTCAAATTTGAGTGCAAAAGCTTGTCTTCAAAATCCTCCACAATTTCGTTTTTCTCACTGCACCAATGGGATATGTTATTGATCGATAATTCCATTTAAGCAAATGCCTGCGCTGATTACCAGAATTGTCCAAATTATATGTGTGTGGTGCACGCTCTCGACGGCTCTTGGCCGCGTGAGTATACATTAAAAAACTGTACGAGAAGTTTCCTCAAAATCAACTCGAAAGAACACTTTTTGTATGAAGCGTTCGTAATAACAGACGCAACCGCTCACCGATCAGGAGAAACGGGGGCAGGACACTCACTCAACGTCGTGTGTGCGTTTGTCGCTGGTGGACAACCCCAGCCCATCCCATCCGAGCCCATTGCTGCCACATCGAGATGATGCATTTTCACTTAAACGCTTTACTCGTCGAATAATGTCTTTAATGACTTTAATGGCGTTCGGATAATTTGGCCGCTGGGCAGCTGCACGGCCCCGGCCCCGACTCTGGCCATCTCGGATCTGCCCTGTATGAGCCTGTGCGGGCCTGGGCTCTTTCGTAATTGATGAAAGTAGATGGCCACCGGGAAGGGGCACATCCAGGATGCTCATGTGAAATGTATATAATTTGTTACTGCTGTTTTCTCTTTAAAATGCACTTGAGTGCAAAGAGAATAAAAATCAAAATGATAAGTTGCAATGCGGTTCCAATATAACCAATATGGAGATTTCTCAGAATTTTCTTTATAAATAAATAAGTATTTACTATATATGTTATATAGTATGTGTATACATAGTATGTGTATAAATATATTCCATTATTCAATATCAATCTCAAAATGGAATGGTTCGATAATACGCGTTTTGGTAAAAGGTTTAAAAAGAAGTTGAGGTTTTCTCAAAATATGGTGCACTTCGGGTATGCATTGATGGTGTACAATGGTGGCTTTTACACATGTTTCGGAACAGAGAAATTCATATAAAGGAACGAAACATTTTTTATGCATTTTTCTGAGAGTAGTGTTTCTCGGACACTTCACTTGGGTTGTATAAATACAGGTCTACGTCATCCATCCGCTGACCTTGAAGCAGCAAAAAATACGGCGAGCAGAGCGACGCAACTGTTGGGTAAATGGCAGTTCGAATAAAGAAAGAAGGCAATAAAGAATACAGGTATGGCCAAAAAAGAGACGGGAGACGGGAGACGAGAAAAACGTCATCGCACGGCGACACAAATCAAAAGGTGCAACATAAAAAATGACATTGGGAAAGCAGATAATTAAGCAAAGAAGGAATGGAAGGGGGAGACGAGTCATGGGACAACAACGGGATGCCTGACCCGTCAGTAGAGAGGGGGGTGGAGGTAGACAGGGAGAAATGCTGCTGCTGAATGACAAGTCGCACATTTTCAAAGAATAACCAACAAAAAAGGAATAGACAAGAGGAAAAACATTGGGAAATGCTCATAAATATCCACAGGCACATTCATAAGCGAGCGGAATGGAATGGAATGGAAGAGAAAGGGGAGCAGAGTGCATGGAGTGCAGAGGAAATTGCCAAGAGCAGCTGCAGGAGGAGGCGGGCGATTCAGACAAGGGAGCAGGGCGATGATGGACTTGCGACTTGGTAGGGAGCAAAGCGAGCGGCGCAAACAGCCAAGAGGGAGACGAACTCTGAGATGGATTCCAAAATTAGTCAAACAGACCGAGTCAATTAAAATGAATGAGATGATGCTCGGCAGACGGAATTTATAGAACCGCTTTGAAAGTGGGAGTGGGTGTGGGAGTGGGACTGGTACTGGGACTGGGACTGGGACTGAGCAGGCGGCTACTTAAAAACGCATTTTCCCGGAGGAAAATCGTCTTAATACAATATTTGTTTACGAAAACATTCCCAGCGGCCATTCAGAATGTCGCAGTGCAGAATTTATAATACCAGTTCGACCAATGCAGCCATGCGACTTGACTTTTTAATTAAGATTCCGAGTGCATCGCAGCGCCGAAAAATGCTTTTATTATTTTAATTACCCATTTTGGACTCAGCTGGATCGGGGCACTCAATATTAATTTCATAAAAATATCTTGCCGGCAGCCATGGCCATTCCAGCTTCTGTTCATTATTGTCTGTTGGAAACGTGTCTTTTGTTTGCTTTTGCTTTCCCGCCAGCTGGGACCCCTTACGCGTACTCGTACCCGTACCAGCCCCAATCTGGAACCGAAATTTTTTCTTTACAAAAAAGAACTCCCAAACAGACACCAAACCAAACATTCATGGGATAGATACGCATTTGTTCGACGTTCGATAAACATTTATTGGGCAATCCAATCACGGAACTCACGTCCCCAGTCGTGACAGTTTCGTTGAAATGTTTTTTCTCCATCTGACTTATTTTCTCTGTTGGGGTTTGTTTCGGCTGGCTATTCGAATTCCACAAGAATTATGTTTTTTGTATGATAAATACACAAATAAACAATTTCGAATGCGGATGGAATTTGGGCTGTACCACTTTGAATCTTTTTCTTAATGAAATCGAAACTGAAGTTCGATAGTACATAACGATAATAACATACAATCACATACATATAAAAAAAGGGTATTTCATTTTAAAATAATTAATTAAGAAATTGTTAAGCGATGGAATTGATAGAAAAATGTATATATTGCTGCATTACTCTGAAATAATAATAGGATAATATGATTAACATATATAGAAATTACAGCCAATAAATAAAATTGGAGGGTCGAAATACAAGAATCTACTTAATTTGTAAATAATAAAAGTCACTTGGGAATATTACTCGTTAACAAATAAAGCCGAAATTCACATTCCAAATTGGTGTGTAGAGATAGGGAGAAGTATATTCATCGAACCAATCGGTACTTTCAGATGAGCGCAATAGTGAATATTTGGCTCGTATCGTATTTGTTGGGTGATTCACCCATTTGCGACATGCTCAGATGCACATTTTCGTTATCTTGAGGAATTCGTTTCGTTCTACCGTTTCTTCTGCTCTTTGTCATTTCTCTCTATATTCGTTGGACGGCCCAATGCAATAACAAACTGATCAAATTTGAAATGAATGTTCTTACTTGACTATGTCTACATTTTGTATGGGATATTTGGATATTATTCTTACAAAAACACCAAAATCCTAATTAAAAACCAATTCGAATACATACATGCATACATACCGTCGAACTTCTCTAAAACGAATATATCAAATATGTTAAAAATTCGGAAAAAATGCATAAAAGATTCGCTATAAGGAAACCAAATATCGTTATAGAAAGATCAAAACCTACTGAAAATTGAACGAAAATGCAGTTTTCCATAAATAAATTCGTTCTATAGAAAACTTCGTTTTGGAGAAGATCGTTATAGAGAGGTTGGACTGTGGACAAATTTCATAAAAACCAGTCTAGACGTTTGAGAGGTACAGAACCACTAACAGTGAGATTTGTATATATGTATGTGTACATATGTATATTCAATGTATAATAATAAAAGTAATGATTTGCAATTAAAACACATACATATGTACGAATATATGTACACTTCCTAAACCTGAAAGTATAAGGGTTCATTTTGTATAGCAATTCAAAACCCCCGAACTCCCTATGAAGTGAATTCCAATTTAACGATCCATTCTCACAATGTCATTTCATTCATACTCTCTCGAATCTTCATTTGATTCAAGAGGCACCCGAAAAACACTTTCTACACTGTCCTACTTTGGTTTTGATGGGCGGCGGGGTTAAAGTCAAGGCAAAGCGAGCCGGCGAGCCCTCGTCAAGACAGTGATTAGACGCATAATCTTTGGGGCAATTTGTCACCGCAAGGAGCGGGCGCCGCCAGGCGAATGGGCACTAAAAATCATTTAAGGCGAAATAAAAGTATTCTTTACGGCCTTTTTATAGTTGCTGCAACAATCTAATAACAATCCAAATAATTATCCAAACAAATAATTCCAACGCCGCCAAAGCGACGGCAAATGTCAAAGCAGCAGCAGCGAAGCGCTCTCAGTTTCGGTTTCAGTTTGAGTTGCTCTTGCCTTGCTGTTGCTGTTGCTGCTCCGACGGACGGACGCCCAAAATGAGCCATAAAACGAACATAAAACCCCAGTGCGAAATGCTACTGCGCTGGGGCAGGCAACACTAACGCTAGGCCACGCCCCTCCGCAGCGACGCCGCGATGGCAGCGCACACGGAAGCCATAACAGGCAAGGCAAAGTGCCGATAACTCAAAAGCAACTGTGGGAAAACGGCCATGCGACGAGGCCGAGAGCGAGACAACATGACATGTGCGACATGCTGGCCAACCATGATGGCTGCGCGCCCAATGCAGAGCGAACGGGACAGGGAGTGTAGTGTGTGCTCGTGTTGCCCTCTCTCTCTCGCGCGCTGGTTGTTCGGGCTCGGCCGCAGCCACGTGTTCTCTCGCATTAAACAAGTAAATCGCCCGTTGAGCATAATCGATACACACACCACACTCGTACACCGCTCTTCTTGCTCTTTCGTTTCCTTTCGGATTCTATTCTCGTTCGTGAGAATGGTTTTCTCTTCGGCGCCGTCGCCATAACTGTCGTCGCTTATGGCCATTTTAAGTGCGACTGAATGTGGCTCAATTGCGAGAGAGCGCAGCGCTCATCCCCCTCTCACCTCTCACCCGTCAACCTATCAACTCTCTCTTTCACGTTTCTGTTTGCATATGATATTTTCCGGGATTAATTAGTATGGATTTAATTAGTCATTGACCACTTGACAGCCCAACGGCTCCACCTGAACTCCAGCGATTTCCTCGCTCTTTGAGAAGCCTTCTCGGTGGAACTTTTGTCGCTGCTCTCCCCAAGCCCAAGATGCCAAGGAAGGCGGGAGAGAGTGCGCCAAAAAGCGCGCGCATCCTCCATCTTCGCACGGCTGCGAGAATGGGACATAAAATGTGCCAGACAGTTAAAATGTAGATTTAAGTAAGTGGAAACGAGATCGTTACGTTGCGCATAAAAATAAAAATCATTGTGCTCCGGCACTGATTGAAATAAGCAGAGGGAGCAAGCAAAGCAGCGAAGAGCACAGCACAGCAGAGTAGAGTGGAGCTGAAAAGAGCAGCGCAGCGCACAGCGTCGGCAACAGGCAGAAAATCGAATCGAACCAGTTTTCCGTCCGCGGCCACGTTCATTCTCCTGCCTTTCCACTCGCTTTTCCTTTGAGTGGAAATGCGCTGAGAGTTCATTTCGCCTTGGGTGTTGTGGCTGGCTGTGGAGTGTGCTGAGTGGAGTGTGTCGTGGATATTCCTGTTCTGTTATCAATCAATGCTCCTGCTCTGGGGCCTACGCACCTTGATACAACCTCAAACTTGTTTGTTTCTAGTTTCCCACACCCTCTCCTCCTATTCTGTTGTTCATTATGTGCTCTCCCCTCTGGGCCCTTCTGCGGTTCGTTCTACGAGTATCTTGTTGCTCCGCTTCCATGCCGCTTTTTAAGATTCTTTTCATTTTCATTTTATGGTTTTTATGCGGGTCTTTATGACTTTTATGGGGTTTAGTGCGTGCCAAAAACGAACAGCAGCAACAACCACTTTTAATTGAATAATGCCCCAGCGGCCCGGCCTAGCCGACGGCGTCGGTTGTTTGTTGGGTTTCTTATGGCCGTAGTCCGAAGGCGTCGGCGTCGCGCCGGTAATTAGGCAGAGATAAACATTTAATTGGCGAATTCAAAATTGGAAATATACCAAATCCCCCATCCACGCGCATATGCACTATAATTGGGTCAAAGAACTGAAATACGGGTGAGTTCTGTTCAGGCTTTCCTCTTTTTTGCTTCTTGGGTGGCCCTTCTTCTTCTCCTTCTCCGGTTCGGAACACTTCAATTGGATTTCAGAAATACATTTTAAATGAAATTAGTTGTATGAAATGTTTTGGAAATACACGACCTAATCTACGAGTTTCGTTTCCCTTCTATTCTGTTTGTTACACAGAGAAGATACACAGACAGCCAGATATGCTGTGCTCAAATATATCATATGTATGGGCTTTAAAATGAATTTTCTTCCTTTATGAACGCTCTGAGCGTCCCGCATAATTGTGTGTGGTCGAGTGCAGGAAAGAGTAAATTGAAAAATTATAAAAAAAGAAACTTAATAATATAAATAAGTCGAAGCCGCAACTTGACGCAAGAGGAGCCGCGCGACCAGGCCAGCCCTGGCCTATTATGGCGCGGGGAATGGGCCGAGTTAATTGCAGTTTTTTAATATCCTTGCCCTCTTTCTGTACGAGCGATCGGGAAGTGAGTGTAAACACGACATGAAATGTGGCCACCGCCATCTACTTAAACTGAAACATGCCGCATGTCTCGGGCCCCGCGCCACACGCCACCACCTCTGGCCACCTCGAGGCAGCAGTGCAGTGGCAGACCCAGACCCCCCGCTTGGCCCTGGCCCTGGCTCAGAGGACCTACTCCTTTCGGCTGCCGCGTGAAAGGATGAAATTTATGACAGGCCCAGGCTCATGTAATTGCCACGCAATGCTGTCGGATCGCACTCGGAGTCCACATTCGCTCTTTCTCTTGCTCTTGCATCCGTATCCGAGGTAGACGGTCACACAATTTTCAATTTACTGAAATGGAAAAGGAAACAAAAAACAAAAAAAGCAAAAACGGGAAATAAGAAAACGGCACAAACAAAACAAACAGAGTGCCTGCTGCAGTGGTCCGCTTGTCCTCTGTGGCACGGCACGGCACGGCACGTCCTGGTCCGGCTTGGTCCTCGTCCAGCCAATGGACTGGACTGGACGCATGTGGCGCTGCCTGCAGTCAGTCCCTGCCACGGATCGGTTACGTGGAATGTCCTTTTAATGGACTTTACACTCTCACACTGCGCCCCGTCCTGGCCGGACCCTTTTGCAAACCTTTTAGGTTGCACTCGTATTCCGCGCTATTTGATTGCCGTGAATAGCTTGCTGCCTGATTTTTATCCTTTCCGCCCATGTCCTTTTCCGCTCCATTCTTTCCACGTCACAGATGTCATATTCATATTCGTTCATTCATTCATCCTCTGCAGCTTGTGGATGAGCTGGTGTATGGGTTGAGAAATGAGAACCCTTAGCGGAGGGGATTTCCATCATCGATTTAGCTACATTTTAACAATTCTGCTAAAACACTTTATAAACTATCTTCTCCTGCTATATATCGACTGATAATCTCTTCCAACAACACCGGAATAAATCCACACACGGCAAACCTAACCTTGGTCTTCCAACTTTCTGTCCAATGTATTAGAAAAATACCTACTTAATATTTTTGCATGTAAGCTAAGGTTGCATCATGTTGCCGACACTAATTGTCGTTCATAGGAAGTTCATTAGGTGTAGTCTCCGAGGAGACCTTCCTTTGAAACACTCTCTCCATTGTTAACAGGGCTGGTGGCTCTTGGTGGGGCTCTTTAGCTACTCGAGTGGCTTGGTGGTACAGTCAACTCGAGAGGTCAGAAGTGGATCCGGAGAGTCATGGCTGTCGCAGAGCCAGAGCCAGCGCTCCGGCTCTCGTGGTGGGTCCACAGATGCGATGGCGGCGTCAAATGTGACGCTGAATTTATTACGGGGGGACTTTATTTATGCGCTTATCGCGCTGCCAGTTGCCAGTTGCCAGTTGCCGTTGCTGTTGCCGGCCTTAGCACGTTGTCAAGTGTTTATCTTGGCCTCGGACCCGCAGCAGTACTCGGAGCGGAGGGAGCCCCAACCAGATCCCGGGCCCGACATATCCCGCACTCGGCCAGAGCCACAACCGAAATGAAATACCAAAAAGCTTAACATGGAATTTATGGCTGCACCTAAATCATGCGTCGAAAAAACAACAACTTACGAATATGTATTCGAGTGTGCGAGTGTTTTGGGAGTGAGTGTATGCATGAATGAGCCTGTCGCATGATTTAGGGGCCCCGAGTCGCAGTCGAGAAATTTAAATAATAAATTTTTCATAGTTACACAAATACACAAAGCGAAAAAATGGATACCCAGGCCCCAGTCCCAGACACAGCCACAGCCACAGTCCAAGCCCCGAATCCAAACACAATTCCATTCCGATTCCAATTCCAGATCCAAATCGAACGCATTCGTAAAATATTCAAAGCGAACGCGACTAAATCAAAACATTGTCGAAATAAAGCGTTTGAAAATTGAATTTCGGTTTTTGTGACTCTGACTCTGCCTCTGGCTCTGGCTCTGTTTCTTTTCAGTTCATCTCCGGCAAAATTGAAAAGCATTTTGTAACGGAAATGAAAACCAATCCAATCGTTTGCCCCACGCTTCAGGGGAGGAACCAGACAAGACTTCACTCGAGTCGAGTCGCTTGGGTCTTTTGAATTTAAATTAAGAAATTTATCTTTTGAATGCGACTTCCATTTCGACTGTGTGAGGGTGCCTCTCCCCTTGCGGCCGATGTTGGTCTTGCTCCGATGTAAGTTGTCTGGCTTCTCCCACCTTTGTTTTGGCAAACGGCTCGCCTCGTCTCGCTGCCAGTTCTAAGATTGCCATCAAACAGAAACCAGATACTCGAAGTTTTGTTTGTTTTTTATAAATTTTTAAATTATTTGCGAGCGTCGTTGTTTTTGCTGTTTCTACTGCGAAACGGGTATCATGAAGTTATTAAAATTAACTCTGCGAGATTTATTTAATCGGGTCTTTTTGCACCTTTTCATTTGGGACTCCTTAACGCGATTCGGAGAAGCTTCTAACGATTTGTAGCCAGCAGAGCAGAGCAGTGATTTCGAACGGGTCAGAATGGCATTTATGGCCGACTTCATGGCTAATAAAAATTTGCATTGTCTGGCCGCAAATATTATTTGTCAACTGGCCGAAACCAGATCGGCTTTGAGCCGGGCCAAGTCCGCGCGGTCATAAATTAGCGACCCCAACTGCCACAGCATTTGCATGCGAAATTACGCTTCTTAAAGATAAATACCTTAAATTGGTTGTTATTTAGAAGTCCATAACATAAATTGCAAAAACAGATAATGGCATTTGTCAATGGGGGATCGGATCGGATCTGATCTGCAATCTCTCGTCAGTTTTTATTGCGCCTAACGCATTCGGAATGCCTCGTTTCAACAAAACATCGATAAACATACTAAAGTAATTTGTCAATGACAAAGCCACTAAGTGGTCAGCGATTATTCATAAAACAAGAGGGAATGACTTTACAGTACACTTTAAGATCAAAGATCTAAACTATTGGCATCAGAATGAAATGTTTAAAAGTGTACGAGAATACACTAGGACTAGACCAGATAATAATTATAAATTAAGTAATATAAACCACACATTTGTTTATAGAAAGATTTCAGCTCCCATGGCCCCCAAATGTCCCTGTGGAAAGTTAACACTACATTTCGTTTTCAATTACAGAGCACACAAAATAAATTCTCCAGCGCTGTCAACTCTTTCCCGGATAATGCTGCGGAAGTGTTTTCCATTTGGGGCGCATTAAAAATTCCAAACGCGTTTAGGCGAGTCCACATATGAATATGTACGTACACCCGACTATCTATGTATATGTAATATCTGAAAGAACATGAATCGTATTATTTATGAATCCTTCTGAGTGGCTGGCCCGGGAGTTAAGTTTTTAATCAGAACGGATCCCTGGAACCCTTGAACCCCGGTACGTTGATATGGTGAAACAGAGATTGCCAAGTGGGTCAGTGTGCCTCTGTGTCTGTGGGGTAGAACGACACAAAGGATATTTAGGCCACTCGACCGTCCCTTGGCCCATTTTGTGCCATGTGTGCGGTGTGTTTCTCCCCTTTTCATGCAGAGTCGCCCAAATGAAGGGCCCAAAACAAAGCACAAAAAACCAGATGCAGATACGGTTCCAGTTTCGGTTGCAGCGGCAGCGGCCTCGGGGGTGGGAGCGGGAGCGGGAGCAGG
This sequence comes from Drosophila affinis, assembly GCA_037356375.1. Taxonomy (NCBI): domain Eukaryota; kingdom Metazoa; phylum Arthropoda; class Insecta; order Diptera; family Drosophilidae; genus Drosophila; species Drosophila affinis. Next base: position 25,797,715 of record JAZHFB010000003.1, read on the forward strand.
CCCTGACCGCTGGCCATTGACCGAGCCCGGATCCAGAGGTAGACCCGCACGAGTCTCCGGGCAAGGCGGACGGCCTGAAATGCTCGAAAATCTCATTTACATATTCTGAAAAACGGTAACGTAACGTACATCACAGAACCAGAACAGAAACAAAACAGGGAAAGTGTTGCCTGAAATTGCTTCTCTATCTTTGGTCTGTCTGTCTCTCCGAATCTCTCTCTCCTTCTCTGCGTGAGGTCGTTTTTAATTTCAACTGCCATTTGGGCGTTGGTTTTTCTAATTAAAAGAAGAATTTTCGTTCATTTCGTGAGTTTTCTGTATGTAATTTACATAGGTTTTTGTTGCTCGCTTCAGTGCCAATACTTTCCTCACCGACCTTTTGACCTCTTCGCATTCTGGGACCGAAAGTTCGTCTATTGGTGGATGAGCTCTGCTCTGCTCTGAGCAGAGCCTCCTGCCACCACCGATTTCCGATTATGGCGCCGGCATAATGCCAGTACTTTGGCTTTGGATAAACGTTTGCCGCCTAATTCCGCCCCGGGAAAGAGCCGAAACCAGAACCAGGGCCAGGGCCAGAAATAGGGTTGCGCCCTGGCGATTTACGAGCTCGAATTTTGCATAGTTTGAAATGGCACAAAGCACCAACTTGGACACAATTCATTTTCCTCGGCATACAAATCTCCCTCCCGTTTTGCATTTGGCGGCCATGAATCACGGCTGCCAAAGCGGAGTGCGGCCCGAGGGCATGCAGCCAAAAAATATTCAATTTGTACAATGGACGATGCATAGTCGTATATCCTATATTCCGTTAAAGATCTCCGTTAGCCATCTCTTTTAAGATCAGATCAGCCACTGTTAAGCCTGGAAATGTAATTGATCAAATCGAACCAGATTTCCATTGCGCAGCCTGATTCCCGTGATAGGTATCACTGTCCCACTGTGCTTTGGTACCGTAAGCTTTATCCCGTTCGGACGCAACCCGTTAAATGGCTCCAGGCTCCTACGCTCAGGAGCTGGGCTCAACTTTCAGTTTCGGGTTGCCGACGAGTGGCATCGGAATTTATGCACATTTTATTGACCAACGCAGAGAAGAGAGCACTGCAGAGGGCTGGTTGTTGGCAAAACAACGTGTCCAAAAGTGTTTTATGGCCGTTGTGGGCGCTCAAGTGGCCATTTTGGGTCGACCCAGGGACTGGCAGGAGTGCATATGCACTCGCCTGCATGTCCGACAAGCACTTGGCCAGGCCCAGCCAGAGCCAGGGCCAGAGCCAGAGCCAAAGCAAGAGCTTGAGGAGGAGCTCTGAATACAGATGAGCGGAGGAAGATGAGTGTTGTACTAAATACTAAACACTCTCAAGTATTTGCAGCTCTGATACGGCGCTGATTTATGACAGCTGAAAAAGAGCTTTTCATTTGTGCTCCGGTCTAATCCCGCAGTTAAATTTTGTTGGAGTCGTCTGTGCCTTGGGCCGTGTCATCGACCTTCCGCGAACGAAACTGTAACGAACCGCGCACACAAAAGCGGTTCAAAGTCAAAAAGTAAATTAGCTTCTGATGCGGAATACACCCCGAGCCTGGACCCGGACCCGCACCACTGCGGATACCTACAAATACATCGAATTTGGGCAATGGAGTCCCCGCCGGCGGCTGGATGAAGTGGAAATCTCGTTAAAAGTCAATAACAGACGCCATTAAATGTGCATGAAAATTAAATGAAAACGGCTTGATGATGCGGCCTGCGGGAGGGTGCGTAGGGGGGGCGTAGTGCAGAGCAGGGCGGACAGAGCAGCAGACACGCGACCACTTGAACTTGAGGCAGCTGGGTTAGGCAGCGGCAGCGGGGCCAGTCATTTGGGCTGACCCCAAAGCGAGCAGACAAGTAGAGTTCAGGTTCAATGGCATCCGAATCGGAGCGGGGCAGCAGAGTTAATAATGAGATACGGCATTCCGATAAGCTTAATGTACGCATATGATCCCTCCACCATCTGTTCCGATGCTAGAACATTAACTTAATCAACGCGATGCGCATGTATGTGTGTGTGTGTGTACTAATTATAAATGTTACATAACTATTTATGTTCATACTATGTACATACATATGAAAATGAATGAAAAAGGACAGAAGTCTGGTGTTCTCTGCGAAGGACCTATGACCTATTTTGGTTTAAGTTGCTGCCTTTTAACAAATTTGAAATTTTCTTCATTATAGTAGGCGTAGTTTGTGTCTTGAAATCTCAAAACAGCACCCTTTGCCGCAAAAGTCATTTGGAGTTATACTCGAAGACGACTGAAAACTTCAGTACACCCATAGACCTCAAACGGAGCACTCTCCGAGTAATACGGAAATTTAAAATTTTCTACGCCATATTCTTTTCTGATCGCACACGGAGACAAGATGAATCGCATTTTGGAAACCGTAATCCATAAGAACACTGCGACCGTCGAACGCATCACGAGCGAGAATACAGCCGGATACGTGGTGGCGGACAACATGGCCAACGCCGTGGCCCATACCTCGTTCGACAACACTGGAGCCCAGGCGATCGTGAAGCACTTGCACGGGGTTCTCGTCACCTCGTGCCAGAGCGTTGTCCGGGACCTGGACCCCACCAACAAGCTGTGCTTCCTGCGGGTCGCCACGCGCAAGTTCGAGTACCTGGTGGCCCCCGAGGAGTACTTCACCATAACCGTGGTGCAGTAGGCCACCTGCTTGTGGTCCTCAACGGAATCACGATCGAGATCGACTGGAGGAGGCGTTCGTTTTAATATCATGTTATAATCAACTGTTCTATTCTGCGGGTGTGTGTGTGTGGATCCAACAATATATGTTTGTTATACTGGGAGGCCTGGTCCCGTTGATGAGCAGAGCCTGAACCCTTTCAAACGCTAACTAAATTCAGAAGAATGCTTAAGTCAACAGTGCGGGAAACGGCCACCCGAAAATCCTTTATAATACCCTGGCGACGTTCTGAGCTGAATTATTTACGACATTGCTTCATCGGCATCGGGCAGGAAATTTATCTGTGAGAATGCGGCTTTCTAATGCGATAATTCAAAAGATTTACTTCTGTCAACATGACCATTTTGTAGCGAGACCGGCTTTAGTTTCTCGATAGATTTTCGGGGTGGAAACGTGGGCTCTGACCTTTTTCCTTCTTCCATCTTGCGCTCTTGCACAATTGATGCTGCCTTGCCTTTAAAATGGCAGAACTCGTAACTCATTTTTACGACGCACCCTCCGGGCAGTGGATGTACTCGTATCTTGTCCTATTTTTACGGGGCCTTGCAGGGGTTGCTCTGGCAGTGGCTGTTGCTCTTGCTTCTCACTCGTTACAATAACTTATCTGCCCTTTTTTTCCAACCCGAGTCCATAATCACCACGAAACAGTGAAGGGATCGGGGTCGGAGACGGTGCCGCTCCTGGGGTGCGCTTTGTGATTCTTTTCTCTCAGCTATCTTTAAGCAGTTTCCATTGTCTGGCACCGTTCTGTGGTGCAGGGTAAATATAAAAATATCAAAATTTGTACAAAAACTTAATTCAAGTGACGGCTCGCCCTGTTCCACCATTGTGCCGCGGCGGCTTCGATGGTGGCAAGTCGGAATCGACCCCAGAACTGCGCACTTCATTCCAGGCAGCGTGAAATGAAATTACTCCATGGTCCATTCCCAGTGACGACTTCATCTCGAAGCCAGACAAGAGCCCGACCCCGATCCGAACCGATTCCTGCGAAATTATGAATGCTCATGGAAATTAGAAACACTTTGAATTAAATTCAAATAAAACGATTTCCCAGCTCTGCAATGGAGGTTCAGGATCAGCCCGTCAAGGATGTCCAGTCCCAGCTCCCTTTCATGCGATACTTTATAAACTTGTCACCTCTCCAAAGGCCGCATCCCAGCCACATAATCTCTGGATTCAATTAAGTTGTGTGGCAAACCTGAAACTGCAGACACGCCACATGAACCATATGAATTTCGAATATACTTCGGACTATACAAACACATACAAAAATGTATATATAAATATAGAGATTGGACCTAGATATATTCATCTTTCTGATTAATGCCCAATCCATAGCAGAGAAAGAAGGACACCATGCACTTGCTTTAAAAATGCATAAAATATAGGAAATTAAGTAATAATAATATTAATATACCATGCTTTAAATAGAGAACTTTCCAGATAGTTATATTTGGTGCGGTTCGGCTTTAAGTGGTACTTAAATGTCACAACTTAGAGCGAATAACACAGCCCAAATAGCGCTATCGAAGATAAGAGTAGAGGAATTATGAATTATTCATTTTCCTGTAGCTGCTGTTGATCTTGTGTCGTCGGATACAAAGCAATGCAACTAAGTTAATCTCGTAGAAAATAACCCATTCCACAGAAAATTAATTCAATTAGAGAATAGAGTCATTTGTCCTTTAAAAATCGCCATGGGAAAGCTCTTAAAACAGCAGTAAACAAAAATGTTATTTCTGTCCTAATTCTTAAATTCATCACTTTATATGTAGATCCTTGCCTGAATCCACAGTACTCATAAAATCACTCCTCTCTCTACTCATACTCTCAACCAGAAAATAAAAACGAGGGGGAACATTGTGAGGTATTCGGTCAGTATATACATACATATATTATATGAGCTTGCGACTTATGCAATTTATTATATGTTCGCAAAAGGGACGAATTAAATTTTTGGCAAAAAATAATATTTCAGAAAATGAAGTCAAATTATTTTTGGAATATTATACATGTTTCCAATTTTGTTTGCATATGCTTTTTACATCTGCTTCTAAATTTCTACATGACATGTATGACTACATATTTGAGACGCACAAGTGTTTGCGACAGAGATAATGAGTCATCGCTTGGCAGGCGTTGCGTAGCCACTGAAATTTAATTTGTTTCTTCTGGCCATAATATTGTTTCGACCTGATCCATATTCGGCAATCTGGTAGATATGGAAATTTTTCATGATTTTCATCTTCAAATTTGTGTATGCCACAGACTTTCGTCCTTTGTGGGGGCGGAAGGGGGCGGGGCGAAATTTTGAAATACACTTTGAGTAGTGTGATAACACAGGAGACTAAATACAAAACTTGGTTACTCTAGCTTTAATAGTCTATGAGATATAGGCGCAAATCAAGACGGACGGACAGACAGACATAGCTATATCGACTCGGCTATTGATGCTGATCAAAGAGTCCTTTTCAAAAACTCCCTGTCCTCTCCAGTTATGGTGACTTCGGGTGTACCTCAGGGCAGCCATCTAGGCCCCTTACTCTTTACACTCTTTATAAATGACCTGCCTTCTGTATTAACATACTTTCGGGTACTTATGTATGCGGATGATGTTAAACTCTATGTCCATTATAAGGACATTTCTTTCCAATAATCCAGGTTGCAATCCGATCTCGATAGATTTCAGTCTTGGTGTTGTGCAAATGTATTAAACCTTAATGCTTCAAAATGTAAAGTAATGACTCTTCATCGCTCCAGCGCCTTTCTGGTTCCTTACACCCTTTGTGGCGGTTCTCTTGAGAGAATTACCCGGGTTGATGATCTTGGTGTTCTATTAGATCACAAGTTAAAGTTTTCAGAACACATTTCCACCATGGTGAATAAGGAAATGGGCGCGGTTCGGATCCGCGCGTAACAGCCATTGGCTGGTGTCGCTTGGGCCACTTCATGGTGCAGTCATTGCATATCAACGTCCTAAAGAAAAATAATATATATTCTTTATGGGGTCGGAAACGCTTCCTTCTGGGCGTTACACACAACCGTTATCCCCACAAATATAATATATCCCTATACTCTTCGAGTACCGGGTATAACAAAATTACGAAAGGAACAAGCTCAGGTGGAGATCAGGTAAATCAAGTATGACATGAATTTGATTGTCGTGTATTGACTAGGAATAGTAACTAAATTCTGTCAAAAACAAACATTTTTTTCGAATTGTAAAATTATGTAAGCTCTCCGCCTACATTCATCTTTTCAGAAAAATCGCATAGTGAAACGGTTAAGACGCTGTACATATGTACGTATGCTTTATATCAGTATCTACCAATTGGAATCTTTAAGAGGAAGACTCGAAATTCGGATTTGATCAGTTTTTATAATTAAAACAAGTAAAAAATTATTCGATTTTGTAAAATTAAATTAAATGAAAAATGTAATATTACATTACTGGCAATGCGCCGTCCAAGTGCGATGGCAAAAAGAGAACAAGAGAGGAGAGAGGAGAGAGAGAAAAAACGAAAAAAAGAAACATGTCGGACTGGACTGGTAGCTCCAGTATATGTATGTACATACTCGTATAACAACATCCCTAACGCCAACCCAACCATTTCAGAAAATCAATCGCAACGGCGCAGACGTTGTTTCTGGAGCGGAAGAAAAAGTTGAAAAATGGAAAGAAATTAATTGTGTAATTTAATTGATAAATTGATTTAAAAAAAAGTAAAATTAAAAAATTCCAATAAATGTAATAATATAAATAGATAAAAGAATAACTTAAAGCAAATAAAAGAATAAAACCTTGAATTTCTTCTTCTTTCTTGAACGAGCGAACTGAAGCTGCCGCTTTCTCACGCCAGATGGCAGTGTAGTGCCTGCACGCGCCCTCTATTGCTTGGGCCGCTCCATCTCCATTTACAGTTTCAGAGGCATTGTTACTCCTTTTCTCTGTTAGTTGTCAGACGAACTTCTGTTAATAATACAATATAAGCGATTCAATTTAATTATTTTCGCCTTTAAAATTGCGTTCTTGGATGTGGATGTCGCAGATTTTCTTTGTGGGGTGGTTGAGGGGCTGAATATCTGAATAGCTATCGCATGATAGTGTGATATCAGTGGAGTCTGGATTCAACATTTTAGTTTTTCTTGCCTTTACAGTCTCTGAAATCCTGCCAAAGTTCTATGCCTATGATTCAATGGAATCTCTCATAGTATTATTTTATTCCTGGGAATCGATTTATATAACATTTTTTGACAGTGTTTGCTTTTTATTTTGTACAATAAACAGATACAAGCGATACAATGTTAAGGGGTTCATTTTTCAATTTGAAAAAATGAAACGAAGGCATTAAGAATCTTGAACCCGCTATATCAATTATTCGAACTATGATTTTAATTTGGAAAAAATAGTCTTCCAAGGAAAGTTCGTTTTATAAATACACAAAAATATAACATCCTCCATCAAGTCCAAGTCCTAAGTTTCCAATTAAATTCACCGAAATTTCTTAACGAACATGCATCATGTCTTGTTGTACTGCCACGTTCATAATTTTACCACATTCATTGGCGAAACGTCTAGCAGCTTGCAAGGGGTCAACGGAGCATATTGCCAATCAAAGATTTCAATTCAATTTTCCCGACTTGCCGGAGACGATAATGGGAATGGCGCATAAAAGCCAAGTACGGGTGTTGTGGCGCAAACGATTCACTCAAAATCGGAGCAATCATGGCATCAAGATGTCAGTACGCACGGTTAAGACAACAAAATTACTTTGAGCATCGTTAGGAGCAAGACACTGACGCTGACTCCAACTCTGACTTGCAGTCTCCGTCCTTGTCCCCAGCCCACGAGCAGACACCACCGTCCCAGGGCTGACGAAGGGGAAAAACATGAAAATCATCTTTCAACGCGATGCAACCACCAAGACACCAATCGCAATCAGGAGAGGCTGCATATGTGAGCCCAGTCTAAGCCAGTCCAAACCGGGCCAGGTCTTTCCACGCAAGCAGCCAGCAAGTGCGGAAAGATAACCCGAAGAAGGCCAAGATGATGCCGCTGCCCTCGCCTCGGCTTGCGTTTCTGCTTTTTATTTTGCTGCCGGCACTGTCCACAAATGCAATGCGCGCGACGCGACGCTGCCATGGCGGACCATCCAGTTCGACATCAACTGGTTTTCTCAACGGTGTCCCTCTTTGAGTCTCCCTCCCCATCCAGCCCCCGTCACCCCGCCACTAAGCACTCGCGAACCTTTTCATTGTGGAAAAGCATATTGAGATCTTGAACCATTTTGAGTTGCATTTACTAACATAATTATAGCATTTGGGAAATAGGTTTTGGGCATAAAACCAGAGCAGATTGGGTTTAAAAAAGTACTGTATAAATAACAACAAGATACTTCTGTATATTAGATGGTGTACAATGGTGCCTAAGAAACTCTTTGTGCGGAAGTCCTTCACTTCGACACTCTCCTCCAGGACCAGCGCTGAAAGCAACGCCACATCACACTGATGCAAGCGGCAACCTTAAGCGCCTCATCTAAGCTGATGCCACATCAATACACATGCAGCGCCTCGCTTCTCGCTCAGTTTCAGTTGAGCTCAACTCAGCTCCGTTCTCATTCGGTCTCTGTCCCTGTCTTTCTGTCCGTCAGTCGCTGTTCCTGTCTCCGGCTCATTGTTCGTCTCGGTTCAGTTTGGTTCGGTTCCGTAAATTACACTTTTGATTTTTAGTGGCCGTAAAATAATCGTAAATGTCGTGGTTATTGCGACCGAAAGTGCCCATTTTGAGTGCTGCTGCTGCTGCTTTCTGTTGCTCCTCTGCTCTGCCCCTCCGTGGCCCCCTCCGTTGCGTTCTCCTCCCCTCCATAACTGATATTTGGCTCAATGCAGTGCAGTGTGCGGACAGGGGACGGCCGTCAAGTTGGTGCTGTTGGTTGGGAACGTGCTGCCACTGCACAAGCAGCAGGATCCCTCCTCGCTGGGGGCACGTTGCACTTGTTGTTTTTAATAAGTTTGTGGCGGTTGTTGTTCCTGGCTTTCTTCTGCCTGGTCTGGCCTGGCCTGGCCTGGCCTGGCTGATGCTCCCTTGATGTTTCGATTAAGTTCGGTCGGAGTTCGCGTCGTCGAACTGGTTGGATGGGTCTGCGTCTGGCCTGTCCCTTTCCCTTCCTATACCCCCGCCAGTACCACCTCACAGAGGGAGCAGTTTGGCTTAAGTTTATGGCCATTTCGTTCGTTTCACTGTCTTGCGGTTTCGATGTTGCTGGTGCCGTGGCCGGGACGTGGCCTTTTCTCTGGTTTTGGAGCTCGTCGAGCTGATTTTCTTGAGCATTTTCATCCATTTACCTTTATATATTTCGGCTTGTTCAAGACGATTTTCTCACATCGCAGCTCACGAGGCACCTCTGCTCTTCGTCTCTGACGCAACTGGTTGCCCATTGGCCCGCTCGCCGCTGTTTTCTCCTCCACGCTCTATGCGCTCTACACTCTGAAATTTCGAATTTGATTTTATTGTTATGATTTCAATTGTTTTCCCAATGTAAACACTGGAGAGTTCCAGCGCAGAGATGGCCAACATGTCGGGTTGTCGGTTAAATAATCCTCGATTTTTATTATAGTTTGCATTCTGCGCGGACCGTTAGTCAGAGTCTGCTTAGATTCCCCGAGGATGAGGCAGGACCGCAGAGATGTTATCCAAATCCTTTGCGAGAGATTTGCAGATGAGGAACAGGGACGGAAATATGTTGGATACGTCGACTTTAATTCAACTTAATTTCCGGGACACATTTTCAACTCGGAAGTGCGCGAAAAAGTCATTGAAACCTACGGCAAGCCAATCGACTACTTCCTGATATCCTCAACTATTGAAATCAGATATTCTCTAACTATTTACCAGTCCAAATTATAACTTCGGTTGACAACAATGATCTATATTTGTAAACCATACTTAATAATCATATAATGATGCACTTTTATAAGTGCAGAGAGGACGGGCTGATCTTTAACTTCCAAGTACTCCTTGTCCACCTTATTAGCATTCTCGAACCATTTCTATACGAGTCACATTTAAACGCCCAATTTCACGAGAACAATTATGGGCAGGGCCGCCGAAGGTGATCATAATACCAATTTGCCCCGGCTATCGTTTTGAGGCTAGGCCCTCCCAGGACCGAAGGCCGACGTTCCAAAAAAGCAATATAGAGAAAGAAGAGAGAATGAACGCGACGATCGGAGTTGAGGGGTCTGAACCTGAAACCAAATTAATCCATAAATCATAAGAATGTGTCATAAAAAATATTCTGTCGCCTGCAATAATAACAGCCATAAATGGAAATGGTAGTGGAAATGGAAAAACACAGCCACAGCCAAGAGTATGAAGCTGCCTTTCAACATGTCCTCGAGAACGTAAAAAATACTCAAGGAGAAAGAGAAAGGAGAGGAAGTTCTAGCTGACCTTAGGAGATTTGTTTTGACTCCGAAACGAGGCCCGTTATCGCACCTCGCCAGAGTCACAGCGATCCCAAAGAGGACACGCAGGATGGGACAGACACGGTCGTATTGTCTCCCTTTGCCAGTTCGATTATTGCCGCCCGGTAATAAATCATAAAAATATGTTTAGTCGCCCAGATCTGAGTAGGAAATGGGCTGCTGCCTCGTTACACGGTGGAATTGTAAATCCCCTGCGAAATTGCTCTCGGCCTGGAATCGACTCTGGCTCTGCGGTGGTGGCATATCCCTGGTATCCCTGGTAGGTACGATCGCGCCCTCGAGCATCTGATAACAAAACCACCAGCATGGCCAATGCCCATGGAAACAAAGGCCAACAACTTTCTCTTTGGCATCATCTGATTTGGGCCGCATTCATCCTCGAGCGTCGCTCGCCTTGCCAAATATGAGAGTTTTGATTTATTTTCGAAATATTCTCTGCTCTGAAGATTTATTTGTGCTGTTGTCAGCAAGAGGCGCCTGAAATTGTGTTCGTGTGCCTGTTTCTGTATCTGCATTGGAATAATAAGTGCAATGGAATTTTTGAGCAAGAGATGAGATGAGATGGACGGTCAGCAATAAACAGCCATAAACATATTTGTAGTTTAACAATTAGGTTAGTCTGATAAGCCAATGCCATACCATACCATACTTCATCATATCATCCATTATAATGTTAATAAACTTTTGCGTTTTTTTCTGTCTAATCCCCAGCACATTAGCACTTCCCATTGGACGGAGATGACTTCATTTTCGGGTCATATACGCCATATGCAACATGAGACTTGCCACAGATGTACTGTACTTGCTGTTCTTGCAGTTGCACCCGCTCCCGCTTCATTTTCGGGGCTGGGCCACGTGATTTACTACAAGCAGATGATTTAATGTAACCGCATATACGAGTATGGATGTACTCGCACATACACACACACAAACACACGCTCACACGTGCGATATGTGCCTGTACATGGTGCAGACCACTTCAGATGCATTCTTCTCGATACCAGAACAGAACAGAACATACCAGCCCAGACACCCCACATATGTTTCAATTGAAGCGTCAGTTGAAGGAAAACCGGGACGACAGTGGCAGCGGCAGCCTCCATCTTGAAAACTGATGCCCCGTCGAAGCGGTTCCAAGTTGAGGATTCTATTTAAAATTGAAAACGGCGAGAAGTTTGGGAGTTCAGTCTGTATGTTGTATGTATCATGTATCCAAGATAATGAAGCAGCCACTAGACAATCTTTATAGAACCTCATTTTTAGCCCTTTTCCGGAACAGTGCGTAAATCATGGCGTCAACGAGCTGCGACCTTGCCCAGAGCCCATCCACATTCTGGCCAAATCCGACGTCAAAACAAATCGTTAAAATGCAATAAAACTCTCAGAGGTGGAGGAGAAGTCCACATCCACATGCAATCACTAAACAGAGCCAAGGCAAATGCATTCGAATAAAATTTTACCACCATTTCCTCGAGCATCGTCAGCAGGAGCATCATCAAACTAACGGCGGCAACATCCGAGGCACCTCATAAAAGTAATGACGTCTATGGGCCATCAGCATCGCATCTGATAGATACATTTGTATCTACGCACGGAGGAGAGCAGCGAAGGGGATATTACAATAATTATGGCATACGTCACGGAACTTGGGTTTTTATATCTTTTATATTGATTGTCATCGTGTCACACTAACAGATCGTAAAAAAGTCGTAAAACCCGGAGATTCTCGCTCTCGCTCTGACTCTGATTCTGTCCGGGCCGGGCCGGGTCGAGTCGATGGCCGGCGAGAGAGTGAGTGAGTGAGTGTGAGTGCGTTACGAGAGTGAACGATGAAGTCCTCATCCCTTGGGTACTAAACACTCAGGATCGGGCAGGACCTCAAGCCGAATCCAACTCACGCAGAAGCAGCGGATGCTGAGCTGGATCGTTACCGTTCTGAGTAACTTTCAGTCTCTATGGCGCTCAAGTGGAAGTGGCGTCAAGTCATAAAAAGGCCATAAAATTTGGCCTCTGTTTGGTATTAACCGCAATTTGTTTATATAGTTGTTAAAATGCCGTTCCATCTTGTTCTGCTTAGCATTTAATTGTCGACTGCCGGCTTTCCTTTTTACGAGCCAATAAAATGTATTTAACGACAATTTAAATGGCTTCATTTGGTGTTTGGTACCCCCAGGTACGGGAGCAAGGGGTAACAAATTGATCCGAACCAAACTCAGCAACAGGTTCCAAATAGGTGGTCCCAAAGACAACTTAGCTGTTTCCGTCTCTGGTTTTTCTACTAACGAGCTCCAAAGTGTGTCATTCGTCAAAGTATGCATCATAAATTATTACAATCTACCAGTAGTACCATTTTCCTTATGATACTGTAAGAACATCGTGATGATTGGTCATAGCCATGGTCTGGAGTACCACTCTATTGTAGGTGATTCGAATCAATAATATCTGTTATTACTGTTATTACTCGAGAATCGTTATCAAAAAATTAATTACTTATTGAAGAAAGGCTGTTAGTGGTGGCATAAATATATTTCCATGCCAAATTCCCTTCCTGGTTCCTTAACCTTATTCCAACCTTCAAATCAAAACCACAAGCGCCATAGGAAAATCTTCCCCTTTCCCACAGACACTGATGACTTAATCCACCGCAACATGCCTCAGTGGTGCCGGGCATGGTGCTCATTACGAGGTCAGGAATCAATTGCAGTTCGAGGCAACTGCTTATGCAAAATACCAGGGCCCGGTTTGCAGACAAAAGAGATGTCAGGGCCAGGGCCTGTGCCAGTGCCAGTGGTTGGTCAGTCGGACACAATGAAGACATTCGTCTCAGCGGCTGCTCTTACCTACTAATCCTGCCAATGAACCCTTGACTTCTGGCCGCAATTCATCAAACAATTGGCAGAGCATTTGCATGTGGCAGTCGACGGCTTAGCTCCGACCATCAGACCATCAGACCGTCAAAGAGTCCTGTGCCAGGGCGAAGGCGACTAATTGAGCACTTTTGTTGACTGCGGTGGCTCACCTCACGGTTTTCGCCTACTTGTTGGCCAGCAACAGCCAACTGGTTAGCCAGGTCTGAGTGCCGACCTGGCCCGCCTACATACCGTTATTAACCGGAGTAAGCCGAATGGAATCCTTTTTCACTTTTGCCGGCCGAGCGGGGCTTGCGAAAACGTGCAAAGTGGGTGTAAACGGATCGAAATGATGATTGTTTATTGTAATTTTTATGACTGCTTTGCACACAAACACGCCAAGGCAAGGCGCTGATGATTGCACTCGAGCAAGGGCTAACGGCATGCAGGGCCGGGCCCAGGAGGCACAGTAAGTATTGCCTGCCCTGCCGGAATAGTTCTGGCCCACATCGGCAGAGGGCATTTTAAAGGTGGGAGGCGGAGATGGAAACGAAGACGAAGGCAACCGCACAGCCTGACAGACAGACAAACAGACAGAGTCTCGAGTGACGACAACCCAAGCACTTGAAAACTTTCTAATTAAGCCATTTGCCGGATAGTTATTGATGATGCCCCGTAATGTTGGTGGGGCAGCTGGTAATATGTACTTCAGGATTTATGTTGATCAGGATTAAGTCCGGATGCAAATATTTTTAGACAGTGTCAAGAACGAACAGATATATTATTTACCATATCTAAAGTGCACATTTTTCTGGGAGCACTTAGGATATTCCCTTTATTGCAAGTTCTCTTATTTTTATATGCTTCAAGTGGAGTTTCTTCAGTTCCTAGAAACATGCAATGCAATAAACATTAGTTATTTATAGCGCCGGCATCTGCTAATGACGTCTAATATGAAGCCATGGAAATCTGATTACGTTTTTTGCACGCAGCTTATCAATTTCAATCAATTTTCCGCACGTCAATCGGGGCCCAAGAACAATTTGCTCCTTAGATACACATTACGAATCCATCAAGCCAATCTTCCAATCATCCACATGCTGGCATCTATCGCCAGTCTATCTGCTCAGCACACGTCAACTCCACCCCACCCAACTCCACTCCCCTCCAGTCAGTTAAGGAGTCGGGGGCATCCAAATGGAGATCGGGCTCTGCCATAACACTAATACGCAACTATTACCACAGGCCTCAGAGCTGACGATCTGCGACTGGGACTGGTTTGCTTTATGGCCCAAACAGTTGCTCCGTTGCGTTGGCTCGGGCCCCATCCCCTGCCCCATCGGCCCACGGCTCCCGGCTGGGGGAATAAATTAAGCCAACGTTTATGGAATGGCGCTGGGGGCGGTTATGATGCATTTTTAATTGACGTTCATTTGAAGAAACGCGAAGAACGCTTCAATTCAATTATGCGCCGCTTGCCAGCCGCTCTCCACCGTTACCTCTCTCCGCAAGTCGTTGCTGTTGCAGTTGCAACTCCAACTGCGATTCCGTATCCGTCTCTGACTCCGTCTCCAACGGCGTGTCCAACTCCGAACCCCTGTCCGGGCCATAAAAGGCGCTGGCAACGGTTTTGGGCCAAATTGCCACTTTGTGTGCAAATTTGAATTGTGGAAATGCTGGGCATAAAATGGGAATCGTCCGCCTGGCCATTGTCGAGGCAGCGAAGCAGTCAGTACAAGTCGCGGGTACGGGTACGGGTACGGGCATTCGTACATATCTCTCAAATGCAATCTGGGAAACACATTTTAAGCACATTGGCTGCAGCTCGTCAAGAAAGCTGTGTGAGGTAGGTCGGTACCCCACCCACGCTTTTCAATTACGGCCACCAACGTTGGTGGCAGGCAACTCCTTCAACAACGAATGCACGCCCAATTGTTGCACATACTCGTACAGTTGACAGGCGGTCGGTGGGTCGGTCGGTGGCACGTCAACTTATTCATTAATCCATCAAATCCTAGGCTCGCTTTGGAATCCCCTCACGATTTATTCGCAAAGCGCAATCGCAATCGCAATAGCAATCGCTTTAGTAGTCGCTTCTGCAGTCGTCGATAGTCTTAATTGGCTTCGATTCGATTGTATAAAATAGTCGTTAGGAAACGTGTTCTGCTTAATTGGAAAATTTGTATGTCTTGTCCGTTTCTCGGGCCTGGGCTTTATTGACTTTCCAACAGCGGAGCGCAGGAATATTCTCGCAGCTCTGTGCCAGGTCGTGGATCTTTGGAATCCGAATGAATCCGAATCCAAATAACGGTGGAACGAGCTTCGAATGAGCATAGACTTTCCGTTTGCACCGTCAAAAGACGTATTTTCGATAAACAAGGCAAACTGGAAGGATGCCCCAGGCCCAGACATAGGCATAGGCCAATGGATCAGAATGTTCTGATTTGTGAATCAACAGCCACAGCAATAGGTGGAGGGGAGGCCATGTCCCCCACCCTGTCTACAGATTTTGTTAAAATAGTTTCCAACTTTAATTTCTTTGTTTTGTTTTGCTACTCGTATTTACGATTTCTGCCGCGATTTAAGCTAGAATGATTGTGGGACAACCAATAGGCTAGCACTAAATATGCAACTTTGTGCATCGCCCCCGCACGGTGCCCCGCAGCTCAGGGAAGGGGGAAAAGAGGCACCCCCTGGCCCACCGCTTCGATTTACCTGCAGTTGACGATGTTCGCACACAAATCGGCGTTAAGTTTAAATCCGCAAATATTTATAAATCCGTATTAAATTCATAATGCAGAATGCTTAATGCATAAATACATAATAAAATTTTACGACTTTTACCTTATCTTGTCACGCAAAAACCATAATAAACTTTCATTTAAAAACGAAACGGGAAACTTTTTCAGCCTCTACTCTGCGCGACAGCATTTTACGAGTATTTTATTTGTGCACGTTGCAGTGGCACTGGCAGTGGCAGTTGCAGTTGCAGTTTCCGTGGCGGTTGCACCGTGCTGCAGTCTGGTGCAGCACACGTGCACGGGCAGGCGAGGCGCCACATGCTGCTGTAGCAACGTCGCTGGCCAACCAATCGAGCGCCAAACAATTTGTCATTTTTTGCCTGTCCACCGCTGCAGTGGGTGCGGTGGGTGCGGATACTTGGATTGGCGTAGGAGGCGGCGTAGGAGGACGCGCAGGAGGAGACGATGATCAATGCTTTGAATTATGATGAGGATTTATGCTTGACACTGTCCCAATGTGGCAGATAGTGCCGGACAACTCGGACAGCTCGGACATCTCGGACAGCAGATGGATGGATGAATGGACAAGCATTTACAGCCCTCCCCGCTGCCCGCTGCCCTCCGCCGGCCTCCCATTGTCCCATGCCCCTATCCAGTGGCGCTAGTTTTATGGCGTCCACTTCCCAAGCGCCGACGAAGCGTCGTCCATGAAATGAAAACAAACTCTGCTGGCTCCACTCCGCCCTTCCATCCAGTCGATCCCATGGCCCCTCCTATGATTTATTAAGTGTTAATAAAGAACTTAAATCCGTTGGATTGTATTTCGCATTTCACATTCTGCATTCTGTTTGTGCTCTTTTCGCTCTCTCTCTCTCTCTCTCTCTCTCTCTCTCTCTGTTTGTCTGGGCTCGGTTTTGGGTAGCGTCCTGGCGCAAGAGCAGACCCTGCACAGAGGACCGGCCCTCAGGATTTCCTTATCAATGCGTTCCATATTCGCGGCGCGCCGATTTCATTTGTGCCCTCGCCAATTTCGCAATAAAATCTCGCCGGCCTGCAAATTAAAATTGCAATGTAATTGGTTAATCCATGCGTACATTATGGCCGTGCTAGCCGGGCCATTCAAATTTGCAGAGGAAGTGTGCCCGGTAGTTCCATTTCGCCATTTCTCCACTTCGCCAGTTCTCTCTCATTTTTTGTGGATTACATTTTTCATTAAATTTTTCGGCAGATTGTCCGCAGGCAGGGGGCTGGCCATGTGTGGGAAATATTTCTGGTGGAATTTATTTAAAAAGGTTCACGCAGTCCTGGTATCTTTAAATAATATAGAGGTTATTTACCCCAAGAGAAAACTCTTCCGAAAGTTCGAAATGTTAAGACTAAACAACAACTCTATTTTTTAAATTTCGAAGAGTTTTTACACCATTATTGCGTGGGAAAATATTTGAAAAATTAAATATTTTCATTTAAACCATTCGGACACAAAATACATTACAAAATAATGGTAAAATAGTTCTTCGGAATTTCGGGAGCATCAAATTCCTGACCGAAATTTAGTTTCCTTTCCATTAAATCGCTTGATTGAGAAATCCCATGCAGGCTGGTATAGCCCCGCCGTTGAGTTGATCCCTCGAAGGCACTTCACAGCCAATCAATTGAGACCGAAGCCATTTGAATGGTGCATGCATCAAATTCGCCCATTTGTCGCACCATCAAGCTGTCGACACCATCGAGGATCAACGGGTTGGGGCTCGGACTCGTGCTGGGACTCGGTCTCTTCAAAGCCCGTTCAGACAGCAAAATGTATTGACTTTGAAAATTGTGAACGATTGGTGTAATAAATCTGGCGAGTGGCGATAAAAGCGCCCTTCAAAACAATATCGAACACTCCACATTGCCTTCCCCCATTCGGCGACCGGCATCCAACAGGTGCCGAGGGAGGATGAGCATAAGCGCCAGCCAGTAGCCAGTAGCCAGCGCCCGAAAAAGAGCCAAAATCTTTATAGACAATGCATAAACAAAGCCAGCCAAGCTCCGAGCACGAGTATTTTGTTGAACATTTCTTTTGTAAATAAACCTCCATTTCTGTGCGTTTGATCTCTGGAGGGATGAGGAGAGGAGAGCTGGTACTGGCCTTTTGATGTTTGGACTGGCGTCAGCGCCGGCGCTTCCAGCTGCCGAATTGCTGCTTTATTAGCTGCGTAAGTGGCTGGCTGCCGCTCTAGTTCCCGCTGCCTCCCCTGTTCCGATATCTGTTTTGGGCTATGATTAGATTGTCTGCACCTATCCCTTGGTCGCATCGCTTGATTTGAGCGATTATGGCCAATAAAACAGCAGGGGACAGGAGGAATGGGGCTCGAGGGTGGAGCGGCAATTAAATCGCTTGTCTAATTGCCCTGCACCAGTTTTAAAAAGCCCTCCCCCCCCCCACTCCCCCACAGCAAAGGGCCCATCAATCACCTCACTTTTTGCGAAGGCCGGCGTGGAGGAGGAGTCGCACAGGTACCTCTGCCTTTGGGGCTAATTGGCCGCGCTTAGCACTGCCCATATCCAATGGGCACTCCGGACAGGTCAGGTGTGAGCTTTTCTGCCCCCAAGCCGAACGAGGCCAGAACGGAAGCTCCCGTAAATTTTCGCAACAAGCTACCGTTGACAGAGCTGGCGGGGAGCGCACGCCGAGGAGGGCCGATATGAAAATGAGATCGCTTTGTATGCAAATGACTGGGAATCAAAATGTGAATCTCGAGCGAGCCTTCTCAAAGACAATCAAGGATTCAAGTAGTGGTTGGGCAGGGGCTGGCTGTTGCTGCACAGAAATTAAATTTCTCCAGCTAAAGCACAATTATATTTTTGCTACCAATTTGTACAGTGGTGCTCATAGACTTAAGCCACAAGACTTCAAAAAATACCCAAAAAAAATCATTGCTGTCCATTAAAAATGTTAAAAAGCGCCTTCAACTCGCCACAGAGCATATTCCAAAAGGTCCCAATTTTTGGAACATGATTGTTTGGAGCGACGAATCCAAGTTTAATGGCTTTGGGAGTGATGGTAAACCATATGTACGACGTCCTCCCAACAAACAATTGGACCCCAAATACACGAAGAAGACCGTTAAACATGGTGGCGCTTCGATTATGGTCTGGGGCTGTTTCGCCGCATCGGGCGTAGGTCCCCTAGTGAAAATAGAAGACATTATGGACGGCGAAATGTACAGGGACATCCTTATTAACAATTCATCTGGAGAATATGCAGATAATTTGCCACTTGCCTGGATGTTTCAACAGGACAACAACCCGAAACACTGCAGCAAGATAGTCAAGATGGGCTTAACCAAGAGGCAATCAATGTTTTGCAGTGGCCACCGCAGAGCCCCGACTTGAACCCTATAGAGAACTTGTGGGAAATTCTAAAACAAGTCGTTGGCCAAAAAGAATCAGCAAATAAAAACGATTTGTGGCGAATTTTTCAAGAAGAGTGGAACAACAACAGTGCGCACGTCTTGTGGATTCAATGCCAAAGCGTTGCTCCACTGTTCCTAAGCAGATAGGTGATCCCTCTCAATATTAAAGTAAAATAATTAAAAGTATAAGGAATATTGGGCAAATTTTACACAAATTTGACACAAAAAATTGGAGCTGTGAAATAAAAACTTTTCTTAATTTTCGTTTAAATTCTTGGTTGAAGTCCTGTGGCTTAAGTCTATGAGCACCACTGTATATATAATATATATATATAAAAAAAAATATAAGAAAACAAACAATTTTTCGCAGAATAAAAAGGACAGCTCCTTCGAATAACGACGGCAGGAAAGAAAGTTTAAAGGCGTAAACTTCATTGCGTGTATTACCTGTAAAATCACGAAAAATACTAAATAAATCGAATCCGTTTTCAAATGAATCTTCTGTTTGAAGTATCTTTAAAGCAATTACCTTATCAATGTTAAATGGTTGAGAATTCATTTTGGATAACATTCTTTATGCAGTCTGTTTTAAACAAATATATGATGTAAACAAATGTAAAATTGGTCTAAAAAATCGTTAACAAGTTATTTGTGTTCTAAAGTAATTCTAAAAATTATCTTCATCTTACAGCTAAGAGTGTGGGATATTGCAAGGCATAGAACACTGATTATTATTATGAATTCCGAAAACCAACCATGAGAAGGCCCATCTGCAACGATTGCACTTTTAAAGGAATTGAAACTGTGACCCACTTTAAGCTTCAACATGCTACTTTTAATGCGAAAAAGGTCGAACAATGCTAATCAATCAGAAAATGTAACGTAACCGCTTAACAAATTGCTTTTCCCCAGCCACAGGAAAAACAATCATCGACTCGAAGCAGAAACACTCACCGAATCATGTCCTGTGCACACGGAGCTCCTACAGGAGCAGCAGCCCCACCAACGACAGCCAGACAAGCACGAGCCAGAGCCAGAACCAGAGTCAGAGTCAGAGTCAGAGTCAGCCCCATTGCATACCCCATAACGTAGCATGTTTGAATATACTCGTACTCGTACTCGTAAGATTCCCGAGTATATTAGGTAGCAAAATTTTTACGAGCTCATTATGGCTCATTTCGGCGATTGTTGTGATCCTTTTATGCGCCTTCGAATGGCTTCAAATGGTTATGAGGCTATTTTCTCTGTCATCCCCGCTTCGGCAGGGCTGCTTGTGCTGCTGCTGCTACTCCTGTGGCCTGTGTACGGGTCTGAGTCTGGGTCCTGGTTCAGACTCACGATATTTAGTTTGCAGTTGCGACTGCGATTTTTACTTCTTCGTTTTGCCTTTCCTTCTGTTCTGTTGGACTTGCTTTTTGCCATCGCTTTCCGCTTGTCGTCGCTCCTTGCCGCTCCTTGGGCCGGGGGGATTCTTTGGCTGCCGCATATTTGGAAAATGTCGCCGCGTCTCCGACTTCGATGTCTCTCTCTCTTTGTGCTGGACTGAGTTTGTGCCTGTGTGTGTATGTGTATCTGTGTGTGGACATCCGTGCGCTTTGTGCAAGTTTTTGTATCTTTGGCTTGTTGTTGATTTTACAGACTTGGCACAAAACGCGACTTTCAACTCCGAGGCATCTCAGAGACACAACTCCCATATGGGCGTACGGGCAGGGGCGGGCGAGAGTACATTTCTTCTTATAATAAGTTTATTTTGCAAACACTTGTGGCAAGCAACTTTGTTTGTTCGTCGTCTTTCTGGTTTCTGGCTTAATCTACGAGCCGTTTGTGCGAATGTGGAAACTTTGACAAATATTTGCGAAACTTTCGCGAATGGCCCCCGCGTTCCGCTGCGGGATGGACGGGATCCGATCTATTTGCATTATGCATACGAATTTTTTAGCATCTATTCTCGGCCATATTCACATCGACATTAATATGCCATTGAGAGGAGAGCCAAACCGATCCGACAATTGAATTTGAATCCGATTAGAAAAACCGCAGCACACACACACAACACAAGCCTGAATCACGCTCTACATATATTGAAGATGTCATTGAGATGTTGTTGCTCTGATGCTTGAATACCTACCTAGATATTAAATATAAACACATGGATGTACAATGCTGTAGAATGTACAACGAATAATAACAACTTCAGTTATTGCATTTATTTATAAATATATTGTAATATCATATATGTACATATGTATGTTGAAAAAAGTCATTTAAATCATGTCTGTGTATAAACAAAATATTGGATCTATAAATTGTTTAGAAGCAAATCCATACAAAATTTAACCATTGGCAACCATTGAAGGTACTTCCACGTTGAATATTACCAGTTCCACAGTACAGGAACTACATCAGTGTGAATCCTTGTCCAAATATAGGGACCTCACGGGACCAAGGGGCGTATGAAAAATGGCCATTCTTATTGCAACTTTTTAAGGTGATACAATTATTTTTCCATTTAAACAAGTTCGGCATTTCATAGTTTAGTAACATAACACCGATTTTGACAAAATCTTTTTTCCGGATTTGTAAAATTGAAATATTTTTAGTTCATTAAATTAAATGTTGTTTATTTTTCCAATATCCTATTCTTGGAGCATCTGATTTAATTTTTTTAATCATATTAGATGAAACTAATGAAAATGCTCTTTTTATTGTTATGGTAAATAGTAATATTATTTTCTTATATTCTGGAAATATTATAAATTCAAATTGTCTGTTTATCCGAATGATTGCGATTCGAATACAGCTTGTCAATAGCTTGCAAAAGATTAAGTTTAATCAGTCAAAGCGCTCAGATTAATTTAATTATTAAAAAACAGAAAGAGGCAGAAACGAGGCTCTTTTTTGGGGGCCTACTGTGTCGGCATTCTCTGGGTTCATTGTGGCCTAAAACTTACGAGTAATGTGGTGCAAAATTGATTTATCGGAATGAACACCACCACGCCCCGTTCCCGTTCCTGCCCCCTGTAAATAAACAGAAACATACTTATGAGAAAACTTAATTTTGGGAATCGAATAGGAACATGACTCAAGCCTCAAAATGCAGCGCATCGTGCCCCAGCACAGCGTTGTCGACTGGCGAGCAGTCGAGCAGCTTGACTGCGAGTCGAGTGCAACTCGATTGAGTGGAGAGAGGACCGCCTATAGGAAAATCAGCCCTCATCTCATGATGAATTTTCCACCCGGAGAGCGGGCAGCGCTCAAAACATGTTCCGAGTGAGAATGAGCGCAACACAAATTGAGTGGGAAGGCGTTCATTTCTGAATCTCGTGTCTCGTTCTGCTTCGGGTTCGGGTTCGGTTTCGCTCGCTCACGCTCACTCACTCGTGTTGTTTTCTCTCTGTTTTGGCTGCTTCTTCTTTAGTTTGGCTGTCGTGGTGGCGCGACTGCGACGGCGACAGCGACGTCAAAATACGGCCAACTGCGATTTGGTGGCCCATTCACTCGATAGCAGCGAATTCGCTCGGTTCGGTTGGCTAGAAGGCGCGCGCTTTGTTTTATTATCCACAATCCACATTATCAGCGGCATTATCGTTAGCGGCACTGTCATTCCGCCCACGCGCCTATTCGTGAATGCACTCGCCTCGCAGTGGCCGCGCGAATATCCAACCGCCAGTGCGACTCCACATCCATCTAAATCTCCAACTGAAACTGAAACTGAATCTAAATCTAAATCTAAATCTGAATCACAATTTGAGTTTAAATTCGAATTTCGAGCGGCATTCGTGAGTTTGCTTGGGAACCGCGCGCTCGTCGCTGTCGTCGGTCGTTCGGTCAGCAGAAGCAGCAGCAGCAGCAACAGCAACAATAAACCCAATTGAAATAAACATAAAAATAATAATAATAATTGCAATAACAATAAGAATAAGCATAACAGTAATCGTAACACTAACAAGCCCTCGATAGCGCCCCACAAATCCAAACAAGTGGAAGTCCTCCCCCGTGCGACTCGAATGAATGAAGTGCAAGTGCAATTGGAATCGAAACTACTCGTGAATGAAACTTAGGCCGCCACCAAATCGCAACAAAGTATACGAGACATTTGTGAACAAATATTTAAATTTAATTATAGTACAATGCCAGCGGAAAGTGCAATATTTAAAATAGGATAATTCCATCAAGTGCTACCGAAAACTTAAAACAACTCAACCCGAACCGAATTGAATCACGTCTGAATAATAAAATATTGAATAAATTCCAATCGCCTATTGCCCATCTCGATCCCGATCCCAAGCCCAGAGCAAGGATCAGCTAGTTCAAGGAGCTGCCAGCAGCAGCAGCCCAACCGCCAAGATTCTCACCGCCAGCAGCAGCATGAACTCGTACTTTGAGCAGGCCTCCGGCTTTTACGGCCATCCGCACCAGGCCACGGGCATGGCCATGGGCACCGGCGGCCACCACGACCAGACGGCCAGCGCCGCCGCTGCCGCCTACCGAGGCTTTCCCCTTTCGCTGGGCATGTCGCCTTACGCCAACCACCATCTGCAGCGCACCACCCAGGACTCGCCCTACGACGCCAGCATCACGGCCGCCTGCAACAAGATCTACGGCGACGGGGCCAGCGCCTACAAGCAGGACTGCCTCAACATCAAGGCGGACGCCGTCAACGGCTACAAGGACATCTGGAACACGGGCGGCTCCAACGGCGGCGGCACAGGAGGCGGAGGGGGCGGCGGCGGAGCCGGTGGCAATGCATCCAACGGATCGAACACGGGCAACGCCGCCAACGGACAGAACAACGCCGCGGGCGGCATGCCCGTGCGCCCATCCGCCTGCACCCCTGACTCGCGCGTCGGTGGCTACTTGGACACATCGGGCGGCAGCCCCGTCAGCCACCGCGGTGGCAGCGCCGGGGGCAACGTAAGTGGCGGCGGCGGGGGCCAGAGCGGCCAAAGCGGCGCCCCAGGCGTGGGCGTCGGTGTGGGAGTGGGCGTGGGTGCCGGAGCGGGCACCGCCTGGAACGCCAACTGCACCATCTCGGGCGCCGCGGCGGCCCAGACAGCGGCCGCCAGCAGCTTACACCAGGCCAGCAATCACACATTCTACCCCTGGATGGCTATCGCAGGTGAGTGCCCAGAAGATCCGACCAAAAGTGAGTGTCCACAGTGCCAACTCCTCATTGCTCAACCCCTCAAACCATCCCACCCACCACCCAACCCTCACACAAAGCTTTGTTGTTCCTCGGCCTGTGTTTTCCCAGTTGTTATCGATGGGGCGATGGGGTTGATCTATTAGCCATCGGACCCAGCAGATTTTGTTAGCTAAAACAACAGTACTCATGTGCCTCATGTTACGTTCGGTGAGTGGCCAAACAGACAAGAAAAATCGTTTGATTTTATGGGAAATAGGTGTTCCTTTATTTCGCAGTAAGTGAAGAGCTTAGATCGGAGAAAAGTAAACAACTAAGATAATAGCAAGCAAACCAAATAAATAAACACGGCTTCTACTAAGTGACACAAGAAATATGAATTACACAATGTATAATAATATTTTAATATTTAATATTGTTAACTCAACAAAGCAGAAATATAAATTTAATATTACATTTTCCAAGAGCTCAAACTGTTGCATTTTTTTGGTAAAAATAATTCAATTAATAAAAAAACAACGATAATTAGCGCTATCTATATAGGGTGAACGAGATTTCCTATTATTCTATTTAAAGCCTTCAATTTGCCGATAGTTTATTCGTTTTCCGGCAATTTAAGCGATTTAATCATTCGAAGCGTGCTCAGCCAGCACATAAATAAGGCCAATGCGGCAGGGTTCCTCTGGCTAAGCGAGCTCCCTAAGATCGAGCCAAGCTCTCTAGCCATCCTCTTCCCCCTGCAGGAGTCTCGCGCCTTGGCCGCCGTACACCTTGCAGCGCTCCGGCTGCCTCATAATTTTCAACACTTTGTTTACTAATTTTTGTCACCTTTACTTTTAATGATGCTCAGCAGCAGCTCAGGGCGACGGAGGCAGCGTCCTAGTCGTAGTCGTCGTCGCCGTCAGTAATTGTTGCAACGTCGGCTAAAGTGGCAACAAAAGTGAGCTGCAATTTGTGCAACAAGAGAGCTGCGAGTCGGCAACATGAACGGCGAACGGCAAGCAGCGTAAATTATGGCATGCTGCTGAAAGAGCTGCGAAATAGCAACAGCAACAGCCACAGAGCAGCCACAGGAGCCAGCTCTTTTTCAGAAAAAGCCAGCAGCAAGGAACAAGGAAAAACGAATCCTTTCAGGACACACACTGAGAGCAGAAGTCGCGCTTATTACAGTTAACTACGCCATTATGTAATTATGTTCAGGATCTCGCGCCCAGGCTGCAGGGAAGCCACCAGCAGAGCGAGGCGAACGGCTTGAGTTTGAGATTCCAGCAAGGGTCAGAACAATGGCTGGAGTAGGTCACCGTTGTGATTCCGGCTCCTCTTCTGGCCCTTAGCTGATTCTAGGCGGTCAACGATCGTACATAAATTGCAATTTAGAGTTCTGCGCTGCCCAAGTAATCTGCATTTAAGAAGACCTCAGGACCTTTCACTCAGAAAATCAATCAAATTTCACTTACAGGCACCGCAAAGAGCTGGTTAAAAAACAATTAAAGTTGAACTAAATACGAAACTGAGGGCAGGGCAGGATGGTGCGAGGCCCCAAGAGTACTGCGACAGGTTTTCAGACAACAATCTGGCCGCCGCCGCCGCAATGGGGCTCAATCAATCGATTCCGTTTATAAGGCAGCGAGATGATCAGCGTAACGAAATTTATGCGCTGTCCCAGCCCAGTCTGTAGTGTCGGTGATGAATTGGCCAGGGCAGGCAGGCCAGTCCTTGTCCCTATGCCTGTCCCTGTTCCTATCCCTGTGCCTTGCCGAAAACTCTCCATACAAGGTGTCTCGAACGGGCAGCCATCAAACCTTCAGTGCTACAACACTGAATGGGATTCCAACAGAAGAAGTTCTAACATAAATCGTCTTACCTGAAGAGGGAATTAATTATTGCACCTTTTGGTGTTTCCTCCACCTTTTACGATAAAACATTTTCTCTCTACATCGAATCAGAAAACTCTGTGCATTTTCTGCTGATAAGAAAACGATACGACAGTTGGGGTAAGATACTCACCAAAAAATGATTTGGTTTTCACCTTGAAATGTATTTTATTTTCATAGGCAAGGGGATTGAAATAGCACTATTCTAAAAATTATTATTAGCCATTTGCTGAAAATGAAACCTATAGCAGATTTATACCATAAAAGAAAACCCCAATTTCTAATCAAAATATGGACAGCTGATGTGTGCCGCAGATAGTCTTCTCTCTCGCTATCGGCGATCCCTATCTCCATATCATCCATCCAAAATCAACATCAATGACCATTTGTCAATTGCTATCGCTTGTTTGATTTATTCCCAACCCAAATCCAGGCATATAATGTGAAAATAATTTAATTTCCTTCGATCCGCTCAGAGCAGGCTGATTAAATCGATCGGAGAAACGGGAAATCAAGTCATAAATAAATCGGCGCACACTTGCAGCGATCATCGATCATTCGCCGCTGATCGCCGGCCAAAATGCAAACCGAATTCAATTTTATCGTATCTAAACATGGTCTCAGATTTGAAAACCTACATCAGTGTTTGGCCCCGGCTCTGGAGTTGGGGCCTGTCTTGTGTTGGTGGTGCCCCAAGTTGCGGTTGTGGTTGTGCCAATGCTGGTGCCAGTGCCAGTGCCAGTGACTGTTGGCCGTATGTGCGAACACGGCGAGCGGCAGTGGAGGGGCTTTAAATCATTGTCCTGAAGGCTTTTAAGTCATTATCGATAAATTTCAACATAAATTCGTAAATTTGCTTTATTTGGCCTGGCCAGCGTGTGTGGTGAGGTGGATGTTGAAGTGGTTTATATGTATGTTCGTCTGTCCCTCTGTTCCGTCCGAATTCACGCTATGGGGCTGTCCGAAATTTGTATAAGTAGTGCCTAATTTCGGCCTGTAGTTTTGGTCCACTCCAAAGGACCGATACGCGCTCTGTCCGTATTTTTTTTGTCACCCAATGACCTTGAAAACCTCTGGCCAGGCCTGCAATTGACACGTACCGAGCAATCATAATTCATATTTGCCACAGTCCTTTCCCGCTGTGACGCAATTATTAGGATGCGTTGTCCTTAGTTGTCCAGGCCATGTCCCGATTCTACCTGCACCACCAGTGCAATTGTGGTCCGCACGTATAATGGCAGCACCGAAGGCACGTCAGGTCTGCTCAAGGTTAATGTTCTGTGGGCCGGCATCGCTTTCGGTCCATTGTGGATCGCGGATGGACAGTGTGTTCCGCCTCGGTCAAATGCCATTGCACTGCAACTGCAGCATGTCATGCAACAGTTAGAGCACTTGCAACATGCCATTAATAGGCTGCAAGTGCCACCACCGCCACCCCCTTGCAGCAGAGAGAGAGAAAGAGAGAGAGAGAGAGGAAGCCAAACAGACGATGATGTTGATGATGATTATGTAAATGCGAGTGCAAACACACACAGGAAAGCATTTCATCGCGCGCTTTTAATCATTTTTTTCGCCACACAACATCAAAAACCAAACCAAAAAACAACAAAACACGAATCGAAAAATCCGAAATGCAAAATGTAAAATGCAAAATCAGAATCGAATCAAAGCGCTTCAGAAACAATTTTGTTGCGGCGGATGCGTCGGAGCAGCTGATGGGGCACAGCTCCCCTCAGACCCCGCAACGCTGGGACCCTGGGTCGATCTGATCGGATCCCCCTCTGCTGCCGTGCGCTTCTTTTTCGGGGATTGGTTTTCGGGTTGTGGCGCAGCTTCTTGCATTTTTTTAATGTATTTTTAAATAAGGAATTTAATAAGCACCTTGGCGGTCCTCAAGTCGCTGGACTCCGACCACGGGTACGGGTACGGTCCGCGTTGGAAGACTTCGTCGACGACGACAACACAAAGTGGCCCAGACACATGGCCCAGCAACGACGTGGACTGCAGCAATTTGATTCTTCCCTTTTTTAGCCCATTCCCGCCGATGCCCAAACTATGGGCAAATGCAAGCGATTTCGGTTACAAAAAATACATACGTTTTGCTTAATGAAAAGTAGTTTAAGTTTACGATTACCATTAAGAGTAAATAGAAGAGAGCAGTGAAGCCAACTGAAATCAATAGTTAGTTTCAATCACTTAAACCGAGTGGAGAAATGTCCAGGCTGTTATCCTTAAATACTTGCAAACTGAAAATATCAATTTTACAGAATGCAGAGAATATATTTTTGGTACTAAATAAAAACTATCACAGCACAAATACCCGGCAGGAAACAATATACTTTTGATAATTTTTAAAATGCAACAAAATGGACTTAAAATATTATAAAAGATATAC
Source organism: Drosophila affinis (assembly GCA_037356375.1). Lineage (NCBI taxonomy): Eukaryota > Metazoa > Arthropoda > Insecta > Diptera > Drosophilidae > Drosophila > Drosophila affinis. The sequence continues at coordinate 25,826,343 of JAZHFB010000003.1, forward strand.
ATACTTATATGTACATATATATGTATGAGTACATACATATGTATATGTAGCTGCTATACAAAAATGTATCGTTTTCAAAGAACTTTTGGGAAAATTATGAATGTTTGTTGTTTCTTGTGCCATAAAAATTGAAAGGAAAATGAACTTGTTCGCAATTCCATATCGTTACATTAATTATTGTTTCGTGTGCCAAGTTTCGATATTATTTGCAATGGGATAATCACCGACTTACCGTCGTATTCCACATCAGTGTTAGCCCACTGTGCAGCCGTCTTTTCGTGGCAGTTGCAAAATCATGTTTTAAGGTGTTTTTGATACCTAATAAAAACAACAACACGGCGGCCCGACAACACATCCAAAGAAAGAGCGAGCCAGAGGAACAGAGAAGTCGAGACCGCAAGCGAGAGAGCGAGATAGACAGAGAGAAAGAGAGAAGAAATGCATTGAAAACGCGCCATGCCAAAAGGGCCAAACTCTGAATGGGGGAGTAGGGAGTGGGAAGCGGGGTACAGGGTACAGGGTACAGAGGCAGCCGTTAGTGACCAAAACATAAAGCGGAGGGTCCGGGCCCCGACCTCCGCAGTCCCCCCATTCTGGCTACGTCATAGCCATGGCATTGCCACTCCGAGGCGACGTCGACGACGTTGGCGTTGGCGTCGCTGTTCGGTGCTCGGTGCTCGGTGTGTTTATTATAAAACAACAAATCATTCATTATAACCACTTGTGTGTATGGATGTGCCATACAGACACACACACACGCACACATGTACATATACATGTATGAGAATGTCTGAGAAAGTGGCGTAAACATGAAACGACCTGGACCCCCAATTCCCAATCCCAATTCCATGTAGTTTCCGATAATATGCATATTTGCGTATTATTTTGATTTTAATAATGATTTATTTATTATTAATAATTCATTGGTGGTGGGCTCTCGCCGGGATTGGGCCTCCGCTTCGCCTGATTGCGATCTGATCTGCGGCTAGAGCACCGCACCGCACTCCGCTCCTCTCCGACTCCCCCCATCTACGAAGCTGCTAGGGTGCCAGAGTGCCAGGGTGGGTGCAAAAGCTGCCCACGATCTCGTTTAAATATCGGTTGTCTTCGAGTTTTGTAACAGAAGTTGCGCTAGGCTGGTAGGAAACGCATATTATAATGAGCTTCAATTAAGATAGAAATCTCGAAGACTAAGGAGACAAAGATTTATGGGTTCACAATTGTCCAGCGGCTGCCTTGAGGTGGCTCTTCCGATAGAAGTAGCAGTAGACTCCGAGCGGACAACGACAGCTGCTACACATGTTCCAATGCCACGGACAGAAATAGTAATCAACCGACTTGAGATCATCGTGTTGGAGTTCTCTCTCAGACATTTGTTGACCAGGCCGAAAGGTGTTTAAAATAAAGTCTGTCTTTATGGAAATACAGGATGGATAGCAGATCGTCTGACGAAATATCCCACTTTCGTTGATGCCCTTCGATCGGGCCATCTTCCACGGTAGCCGCCAGAGCGTGTTTTCCCTGTTTCTGTGATTTACGCGGCTGGTTCCGTTCCGTTTCGTTCCTCGGCCGAAATGTGGGTAACTGTTATAGCCGCTCAGTTAACATTTTTTCGTGGCTGGGTCATCGAATCGATTTGTTGAACGCGCTCTGCGAACACTTGTTTATGCAACATTATTTATATTAGTGCCTATGATTTGATTTATTCTGTCGTACGTTGAACTCTGTGCTGCAAAGTCGGTGCGGAATTCGGCTGCAGTTGTGTAGGAGGTCGACTCGACGGACCCTACTCCTCCTCTGTTGGGCTCCTGGCTGCCGGCACCCAGCTCCCTCCCACATTAATGTCAATTTAATGTTTCCTTAATGACTTCTTTGGCTGGAACTTGTTGTTGTTGTTGTTGGCTAGAAGTTGTTATCTGGGCCCTGGTCAAACTTGTCGGCCGGCTGGGAAAGTGTTTATGCTAAACAGCTAACGAGTTTTCCCCCCGAAAGTGAAGTGAAGTGAGGCTGCAACTGAAGTGTCTCGTTCGAGATGCATTGTCTCCCAAAAGTTTCGGATCAGCATCAGACACTTGGCTCAGTCGATACCACTGCCACAGACTCTGTCACTGCCACTGCCACTGCCACTGCCATGTACTTGGCGTCTATTTATTTGGGTCGGCAATTAAGATTTATATCTGCCCCTTTGATGGGGCAATAAAGGCCCAAAGATGCCGCAAGCTGCAGCCAGAAAATGGAGCAAATCATGCTCTCTCTCTCTCCCTTTCTCTCTCTCTCTCTTTCTCTCTCGCCCTCTCTGTCTCCGTCGCTGGCTTGCTCATTTATGCGGCTGGAGACTAATCCTCCCACAGAACAAGGCGTGCGCCGCCTTAAAGAGTCATAAAAATCATTTTATTGCCTCTTGCCCCTGCCCGTGCCCACTGTCTCTGCCGCACGGTCCAAAAGGTGTGAAAACGCAGTGCGCCGAAGGGTGGGGAGGGGTGACTCTTTCGGGGGCCAGGGCTTGGAATCTCGCTGGAGACCGCAGGCTAAATGTTTAATTTTTACAAGTCGCGTCGCATGTAAACACTCTCCGAACCCCCCAACTTGCAGCAACCTCCTCCGCCGCCCACCATCCCCCAATCATCCCCGCCATCCGCCACCGACCGTTTGTTTGAATTTGTCTAAAGTGGCTGCCACCCGTGCCCCTCACGCTCACCCTGCCCCAGGCCATGCCCCCACAGCAGCTTGCCTTTTAGTTTTCCCCTTCTTGGCTTTTCATAATTTTCATTTGCGACTGCCATTGCAAAAAAATTAAACAGCGTTTGTCAAATTTTCCATTCGCCTCACTCCTCACTACCCTTTTCCTTTCATTTTGCTCTTTGGTGTGCATTTGGTTTCTTTTCTTTTTAATTTAATATTTTCTTTGTTGCTTCCTTTTTGTCTATGGCTCTGGATGGGCATCTGTCTGGGTCTGGGTCTGGTTCTGGGTCTGGTTCTGGCCCTGTCTCTGGCACTGTCTCTGTCTCTGTCTCTCTTCGGGCGTGCGGGTCCTCCGCGCGCTCCTCTGCGGAAAATTACGTTTACTCAGGCGCCGGGCGCGCATATTTAAATACACACGTGTTTTATCGCTGCCATTAAATCATATTTTTATACTTTTACCTTTTCTATGGAAACCTGCCGACGCCCCCTCACGCCCTCCGCCCGTTCGAGGCGTTGGCATTTCTGATTGTTTACATTTTGCACTTTCGTGGCATAAACAAACGGAGACGGCGCTAAATATCGTGAAAAAAGAGGCAAATGCGGGGCAGGCGAGGCATTGCAATGTCCATGAATCAGGCTGAATGGAGATTGATCGTGTGCCCATGTTGGATAGATACGAGTGCTGTTCAGGGTACAGACAGACATACATCATATATGTATGCTATTGGATAGAATGCCTTGAGTGTCCTTTAAAACTAAGGACACGCCCAGCAGGAGATCCATTGGGGTGCATTCTGGAGACAGATACAGGCCCTTGACCCATGAACATACGCGTAGCACTTCTGACCAACTTGGAATCTGGAATTCATTTATTTCATAATTTAATAATCATTTCATTTCTTGTGAATAAATCTTCCCATCTCATTCTGTTTCAACCTGAAGAGTGTACACTGTACTGTGAACACTCGCCGACAAGAACAACAAAGCTCTCATCCGGCTATGCAACACGTGCGGCTGCTTAACCTGAAATCAACTTACCTCCCTCCCTGAAACATCCCTCCACTGTCCCCCGCTCTGTGTCCCGCTCCCAGCTCCTGCAGATCTGTCCGCAGCGCAGCGGAGAGCAAACAATTTTGATTGCACATTTTTTAAACGTTTCTCCTCTCTGCTTTGGTTGCACTTTCAGGTAAGATAAGATCTGATTTAACACAATACGGCGGCATATCAACAGACATGGGTAAGAAAATTTCCACTTTTATTCTGTTTCATTATTCTCTTAAGTTGCGAATAGCTAAACACTAGCCGGGACTAGCTGGGACTATCATAGAGACTACTACTAATGGTATTATCCGTATCCTAGAAACTAATTCTAATTACGATTGCGATTACAATGGTGGCGGTGCGGTGTCGGTGGTGTCGATGGCCCTAGCATACACATAGCCGATCGCGCGAGATGAAAATTTATGCAGTGGAGGCGTTGCTGTGGGTGGACCAGGAAAACCTGGGGCCGCGTGTGGAAATGATTGATTCACTCTCCGCTGATTAGCTAAAAGCTTGCCATGTTGCTCGCTCGCGCTCTCCTGCTGGCAATTAATATTAAACATGGCAATTCAATTGGCCAACAAAGCCGACTCGGGCTGACACGCACAGCGGCAGGTGGGAGGCGGGGGGAGCCGATGCTCCGGTTAAGGCCACCTCGTCGTTGGCTCACTATCGGCCTCGGTGCTATCAGCATTTGTTCTTGCTGTTGCTGCCGCCGCCGCTGCTGCTGCTGATCGGCCTACCCTACACTGGGAGGTAAACACTGACTATGCTATGCAGTCGGAATTGGAGTTCGAGAGCTAAAAGGCAAACCCTCTGGGCTGGACTCCATCACTTAAGAAGCGAACGTTTTAGTTACTCCAGAGATCCGGTCAGGGAATTTCGAATTCGTTTAGAGCTGATCTGAAAGCAGAACATCAAAGCCCCATGGCCACTGCAGGCGTGTATGCCAGTCTGTTGTTTGGGGGGACCTCTTGATGCGAGGTTATCAATCAGCCTGGTCGATTCAGACGAGTCAAGCAGCTACTTCTTAAAATCAAATTACACACGTGGAGAGGGAGGGGCGTAGGGAGAAGGCGCTGATCAGCCCCAGTCTTGTTCTCGTGTTTCGTAGGGGCAGAGGCTGGGGCCTGGGGCTGGGGCATGGGCAGGCCTCTCAAATTACAGGCATTGATGGCAGCGCATTGAGGCGAAAAATTGCAGGGGCATTCACGAGCAAGAGAGCCACCCAGGGTCTCCTGCTGCTGCTGCTGCTGCTGCTGCTGGTGCTGGTGCTCCCACTTATTATTTATATTCAATTGATAATCTCGTGCAAATCGGTAGCTAAATATTGGCACAGGCGCAACAAGTAGGCTTCGCTTCTCCCAGCGATCCACGATCCAAGCTCTCTGCTCTCTGCTCTATGCTCCTCTGGTGGGCAGCACTTTTGGCACTCACAGATAAGATAAGATCCACTCCGAGTAGGTGCTACCACAGGAGCTACTGCAGCTGTGGATTACGGGATGCCTAGATAGCGGCACTTAGGCGGGGAAGGCCAGGGCCACGGCTAGGGCATGAGCCTGGGCGGAGGCGGAGGTGGGGGCCAGCCATTCTCTTCCGGCTCGCCGGCATTAAACGTGGCGTTTCGAGTCGCCGCCTATGCAGCCGCCGCGAGAGATAATTAAATTGCGGCCCTAATAGAATTAAATGCCGTGTTTGCATTTCAAAATCCGCAACGTGCCAAAATGCAATGGCCAACGGGTTCGGTGCCTCCACCTGGCCCGAACCAAATGGCCAGCAAAAATGTCATTTTGGACAAGTTTTGATAATTGCAGGTCCGCGAGTCGCGTCTCCGCGTGCTGGTACTGGTGGTGGTGCGCCGGCTACTGTGCGGCACGTTGCACGTACTCACTCATACCACGTCGCATGTTGCACACTGTCAGGGCTGTGCTGGACTGGCCTGGCTTGGACTGGGGCGGGGGCTGGGGCTGGCCAGGGCCATGTTGCATGTTGCAGTTAATAATTATTGAAATGTGCGGCCTGCCAGGAATTGTGCTCTGCTCCTTGCGCTTCCTGCGCGGCTTCCTCCGTCCGTCAGTCAGTCAGCCAGTGGCTGCCACATCCCTCTGCGTCCGCAGTGCTGCATGCTTCGTTACCTTAGCGTCTACCTCGTTGCCCGGCCAAAAGGCTAACAATGCCTGCATTTTCCCACCTTTTTCACATAACTTTTTCTGTTTTACTTTGTTTTGTTTTGCTGTGTATTGTATGTTTTGTTGCTCTCGCAGCCCCTGCCACTGCCTCTACGTCTGCCTCTGCTGCTGCTGCTGCTGCTGCTGCCAGTGGCAGGGTAAACAAGTCGGCCACTTGGCCAACTCGTTACTTCCCCAAGAGTTCCCCGCCCCCCTGCCTCCGTACATGTCGATGTCGATGCCGATGTCGAAGTTGTTACCACTTTGAACGCGCGGCCGGCCTCCGTCGGACGCCGTCGGCTGGCACCCTGTAATAAATTCGTATTCAAATTGTTAATTGAATATTATTTGTTAAATTTGCAAGCATTAAATGTAAATGTCAGTGGCGGATGTCCGACGGGGCGTGGCCATTCGGGGGCGAGCGAGTGCTTTTCGCATAATTTTTCAATTTTCAGCCTGCTTTGAGCATGTTTCGGGTCTTATTTATAATTGGATTTATGCGATTTTAATAGTGGAATGCCGTGCCGCCTGCGAGCATTTACAAAAGCAGACGGCATGAATTGGTGGACATACTCATATTAGGGGTATTCACAGGTTTTTTCGGCAATTTCCCCGTCTGTCAAATTGAACCAATCCACCGAAACTCGGTCACTGTTCCAACGACCTCAAAACAGTCTGCAAATATTCGAAACCCCCCCAAAAAAAGCGACCCTCCCAAGAGAGTTTTAAAATTTGCAAACAAAGAATAAAAACGGTGCAAAAAAATGTTCCAGATGCGATTGAGTCTGAGTGCGAGTGTGAGTATGAGTATTGTGAATACCGAGTGGGTGTGAGCGAATATTCAGACTCAGCCTGCTCTGTCCGCTGCTTGTCTGCTGTCCTCTGTGCTGGTGGCCTGTGCTGGTCGTTGTCCTTGTCGTACTCCTTTCCGTTGCGGGGCAATTTCCATAATTCATATTCATAGACATTACACAACAACTCCAGGCAGAGAGCCACAGAGAGACAGAGAGAGAAAGAGAGGAGTGGGAAGAGAGGCAGAGAGACCGAGTCCAGACAAACAAACGACAGCACCTGCAATACGGACAAATGTCTGTCCGAATACTACACCCAAAAAAAGGAAAAAGGAAAAGCCGAGCAAAAAATGTGCAGAGTTTAAGTGCGAGCAAAGTGCAAAAATTCCACATATGCTAGTGCCAGGAACGAGCAAAGAGACAGCGAGAATCTATTGAAAAGAGTTGGGGCAAGAGAGAGGGAGAGAATCGCCACGCTTATGCATAAATTATCCATTCAGAGAACTCGAAGAATATTGCCATTAGCTTGATGGAATCACGGTTGGCCAAATTAGGCCAGAGACAGCACCAGAGACACGGACAGACACAATGTTTCTGAGAGATACTATCCCCACTTATCCACACATCCACAACGTACCAGCAATTTGATTTCACACACTTCGAAATTATTAACTGGGGAGCATTTTGTGTGGCAAGTGTAAGTGCCGTGTCCTCTCGAACAGAACAGAGCAGAGCAGAAACAGTTCATAAAATGGCAACACGGCACTTTCGTTTTTACCGTTGGCATGTGCAGGATGTGGATAGGTTGTCCAGATGGAGAGGGGTGCGAGCAAGAGAAGGGGCTGCGACAAGAATCCATGGTCAATGGGTCCCTGGGTCTCCGGGTCCATGGCATGTGTCGCCTGCGAGTGTGATGCTGAGGGAAAGGACATCTGGGCCGGGCAGGACTTTCCTTGTGTGTCCAGGTTTCAATTAATGAATTAGTAATTTTGGCTTCATTGCTGTAATGAACACTTTGGGGAGGGAGACTACCGAAGAGGAGGGGGATGTGTGGGCGGAGGGAGTTTTGCTAATTATACAAGCTCAGGTGTTGAGGGATGAGCATTGCCAGGAAACGGAATCGGACAGAGAAACAGTCTACAAGAATGGAATGGGATAATACTTAAGCGACATAACTTGCGTTTGAATTGAAAAAAGCATCCAAAGAATAATATTAATCGTGCACTTTGGACAATTAACCTTTCAACCGAAGAACCTAGAGCTTTTGGGAAAGGTATCTATGAAATGTTCAGTATCATTCAGTATGTATTGGCCACACAACTCAAAGACACAAACCTCTAATGTCTATGCAGATATCTGCTCCATTTGCACACAGATACACAACTACACCGATACACAGATACTAGGTCTAAATCCATTACTACTGAATACAAAGTTTAGAGTCCATTTGGCTTCTACTTTGATTGCAGGGTATTAGGAGTCCCATTCCATTGTGTCATAACAGCTTATCATATTCTATCCATTGGCGCGACTAATGAACGGTTTGCTGGCTTGTATTTTGTCGAGAGCTTGCAGCTATGAATCGGAGCCGGGACACGCCCCCTCCTTCCATTGGGAGTTGCAACTGCCGCATTTGATAGCACTTCGGTGAAAGCAATGCAATATTTACTCAACTACAATTAGAAGATATGTGGTAGCAGTCTTATCAGTGGGGAATCAGCGCGAATTCCGCGTAGTCCATCTCTGGATCGGAATCGGAGCCATCGAGTATCTTTCACATTCTCTTTCCCCACTCACCAGTCTTTACTCCACTTGCGTTTGTTCGATCTCACGACGCTGTAGGTATGCAATTAGTCAATTAATTTGAAAATTTATTAACCGCCAAAAAGCAATTTGCTCCAGATCAACAAGAACACAAACACAAACAAACAAACACAGATACCCACTCGGGAGTGGAGAATGAACACAGAAGAATCGCGAATTGCCGGCGGTAAATGGGTCCCGACCCTGACCAAGACCAAGACCGAGACTGGGGCCGAGTCGTATCGGATCGAAGCGGATCGGTGGCCGTGTCCGTGTCCGTTCGACGCGTTGGTCAGATGGCAAATGAAGAGCAGAGCCCTGGGTAGTCCTGTCAGGCTGAAGGTGGCCAAACTTTCAGAGAATCGCTTGGAACTTGGCATTTGAAAAGGAGCTCGAGCTGTGGCTGTAGCTGTATCTGAATGCGGCAGCCATTCGCATTCATTCAGTGGGAAAATGTGCTGCAGATAATTTATGGGTTCAGCGGCAGCCCCTTCCTCGCCCGTTCCTACAGCCTTCCTCTCTTCGCCCCTTTCAACCCGCTCATCAGCGGAAGTGCGTGCTTCGTTTGTGTGTTGTGTGTGTGTCCATATCTTGCAGATACGAATCGCAGCTACTCCGACCTCTCCGCGCTGACCGATTTTCTAGGTCAGTTCGCTGGTGGGAAAAGCAAAGCAGAAATAAAATCACTAAATTAGGAATACAAAAAAAATCAAATAAATAAATGACTTTTGTGCATGTCGCGGACTGCTTGCCGTCGGCTTGGCTTGCGGGCTCCAGGCCATAAATTTTCCAAAATGTGTTCCAAAATGTTTCTCAAATAGTTTTAAAGCTGCTGCCACGTGCTCTCCTTCTCGCTCGCTTACTCTCCCTCACTCTCTCCCTCTCGCGCTCCTCTCGCACCTTTGCCAGGTATGATTAATAACGCTCAGCCGAAACCTGCTTTTGGCGGCCATCATGATCAGCTGATCCGCAGCCGAACGAAGAAAGAAGACAGCGACGAAGAACCGCAGCAGCGAACCAGCGGCAGTGGAATGAAATGGCACTTGAAAACGGATCTCTAACGGATGACTCAAAACTGCATTTTCGGCATGTCATGTGTGCGTGAGTGTAAGTGGGTGTGGTGTATGTTTCGAATGCCGATAGTGAGAGAATAGAGAAAAAGTATAACAAAACGCGGACGAAGCGTCACCTGATGCTGATGCTCTTTCTCCCTCTCCCCCTCACCCTTTCAGCCTTCACAGCGCACAGGTACACAGGTATGCGCGCCCTCTCCCATTATCGCTCTCTGCTTCGGCGCTCTCCGCCGCTCTCTGCTCTTTGGGACGATGGTGATGATCGATCATCTTTCGGCTCAGCCGGTTTTCGCCTCTCGCCACGCCATGCCTACCTGGGCGCTAATTTACGTGCATGTTGTGCACGCTCGCTCGCTCTCATCGAGCGTGAATTCCAATTCGATTTTTCTTTTGACCGTATACGATATTCGCATTGAGTGCGTCTCTTCTGATCAGAAACGGTGTGATCTTGTGTGATGGGAATCTTGAAGATATTTGTTATACAGTTAGTTCGCACCTTTATAAATCTAGCTGCTTCAAATGGGAATTTCGATTGTGGCATATCGCATGGAATGAACTACTCGCAGCTGTCAGCTTTTGTAAGGCAATGATAAATGAGAATAAATAATAAAACTATAATAATAGTATTACCAATTCATTTGAAGAATATCTAAATGAATAGGTGGATATATGGGAATTTTAGGATTTTATAAGCAATAAGTATAATGGAATTTATTCAAGTAGGGCTCAACCTTGAAGAAATATGTATGTTTGATGAGTTAATGGTTACTCAAAGGTTCCTTTCAGAGAAAAGGAGCCAAAGGATCCTACAAGGACTTTGGGTCTACTATTAAATGGTAGAAATATAGAACTAGATTGTTACAAATATCAAACAGGCAGTCAACCAATTGATTCACCCCATCACGTTCCTAAATGTTGCCTCACTTCATCGGAATTTCATCGGGACGGGACCCTCCGGGACGCACAGTGGAATAGAACACGGTTCCCTGTAATCACAATCGATGATCTATTAACGAGTGTCCATAAAAATTATGCAACTTTCCGCTGCAGCATCAAAATGGATGGCCGCATCTACGTCAACTACTACTACTACTACAATGCAAGAGGGAGGGGGAGAGGGAGAGTGAATGCCATTTCCTTTGTCAGCAGGGACTATAAATCTTGGGCATATTAACATGGACGTACGATGAAAGTGCCAGCCAAATATGTCATTGTCAGCTGAGTCTGGGTCTGGGTCTGGCCAGGGGACGGGTCTCGGCGCTCAGGATTGGACAGGGGATGGAGACGGGACTGGGACTGGGATTGGGACGCCTCTGCGGCTGCCGTATGTGAGTGTATTGACACCTGAGCTGGCCAAGTTTTGAGTTGGATGCTGCCTGACGAAGAAATAGAAAGTGGAACTGGAATTAGAGTTCCCTCTCTCTCCCTCGCTCTCTCTTTTTCGGTTTGCATTGATGGAACAGGTAGGTGGGTATGGTAGGGGTGTGTTTGCGGTAAGAACAATTTCGGCCGTAAATTACTGATTGGCCGGGCGTAGGGGGTGGGGGGCTGATAACTGGCCGAAGTATTTCGGTCTGTTTATCGTTCGGTGTGCATTTGGAATTGGTCAAAGTATTTCTGTTTTTATTTATACGAAATTTTGGTGTGTGGCTCTGTCACAAACACAAAACATGACCAAATTTTAGGGCGTGAACACCACACAAACACAAACACACACACACTGAGAGAAAGAGAGAGAGAGAGAGAGAGAGAGAGAGAGAAAAAAGAGTCAACTGGCGACAACAACATGGCTCAAAAGGCAGGCGACGTCGTCGTCGTCGTCGTCCGGCGTGACAGCGCACATAAATCTCTGTAACATGACACTTTTGGCAATGGAAATAAAATATGGCAAGCGGCGCACCAAAATGTCGCACCAGCGAGCTGGATCTCTTTTTTTTTGGCACTCTGTGCGCTTTCTGGCCCCACGTGGCCCACTGTGCCATGCGACACTCGTGCCATGCCTAGTACTGCATTCAGCTAATTACAAATGAAATTACAATTCAGCATTCCCCCCATCACCAGTCCCCAATTCCTCGTTCCCTATTCCGATCCTCTGCTGCTTGCTCCTGCTCCTGCTCCTGCTGCCGACCAAGTGTCACTTGCTGCTGTCATTTTCGTTTCGTTTTCATGTGTCACTTGGCGCGCCTGCGCACGCGTCCCAGCCAGCCCCTCAGCGCAGTCCCGTCCTTGTAATAAAGCAAAACGGCCTGAGCATGCGCGCAAGTCGCTCAGCAGCCAACAACAGCAGCAACAACAACAACAACAACAACAACAATGGAAAAAGCAACAGCAACCGGCTAAAGCCGCTGCCTCTGTCAGATTTTGTGAGTGTCACTTGGGCTGCTTTGTTGGGTACGGGACCCGACCCGGTTCCGAGACTTGGGTGTTATCTGTCCCGTCGACCGTCTTCAGTTTCGCTGCGGTTGCATCTTGGGCCCAAGCCTTGTATCCTCTGGCTCTGACTCTGGCTCTGGCTCTGGTTCTGGCCATAGCTCTGTGTCTGTCTCTGGCTGTGAATTCCTGGCTCACGAAACACGCAAAATCTGCGCGTCTGCGTATAAAACTGTTAACTAACTCAATTTTGTAGCTGTCAGTGGCTCTCCTCTCCTTCCCTTACAGATGTTGCAGAGTTCAGCATGGGTTAATGAGTTGTTGCCGTTGCCGTTGCCATTTCCATTGCCGTTGCCGGCATGCCGCTTACATATGTCACAACAAATTGCTAACCGTTCAGCCTGGCCTGGTCTCTGGCCTGGTGTCTTGGGTCTGCGAAAGCTTCGTCGAATCGTAGCCTGACGAATGTGGAGCGGGACCATCTAGAATTACATTCTTGGATTCTCTTGGAGCTGCAGCTAGCCTCCTGACAGGCGCGTGTGACACGGGACACTGAGCGGACTCACGGATGCACGCGCACATGTCTGTCACTTAGAGTTGCGAACGCCGCGGACGCATAACAATTTCATAACTCTGAGGAGGCGCAGGGTGTGGCGCAGGGGCTCCACTTGACATTGGCTCTGGAGAACGTACAATAGTGTCCAACATTTCGTATTCGCAGCGCGTTGATGTAGTAGCTAAGTGATCTACTGCGTTGCAGAGGATCTGATCTGGCAGTCCCCGGGGCGGGCCTCGGACAACATTTGCGGAGGAAGCGGACGGACGGGGGCTTGACAATTCAATCATCGAAAGCTCTAGGCAACAAAGAGGCCTGGTTGTCAGGGGCGCCACTGCAGCTGGAAGTGCTGGGAAAGGGCGAGCTCTATAGAAAATAGTTTTCTCTATGTTGCAACTGCGAGACTTTTCCCCTTTTATTTTCATTCTTTTGTTTGTTCGTAACACTTGGCAGGGCTCGAAGCAAGGGACAAGGTGCAGGAAAGGGGCAGAGCATTTGCAACAACTACGCTGACAACGGCAACAATTGCAGCCACAACAGTAACATGGGAGCCGGACCAGGCCGGGCCGGGACGGGCATGTCAGGGCGCACCACGCGGTAATTCTGCCATGAAAGAGTTTCCCACACGCATACACACACACGTTCTGGCACTCGTACTTGTGTATTTGTGTGCTAGCAAACAAAACTTGGGGCCATAAATTTCCAACGGATCACATAAATCACATTCAAGTGAAGCTTAACACACGCGCCCAAGTAGAAGACAGACACACCAACACACACACAGACACACACACACACTCTCTGGCGCATTCAAGCTCCTTCATGAATCGCAACGTCCTGCCATTCGCTGTGTATGTGTGTGTGTGTGTTTGTATGTGTGAAAAAGAGACATTTAGGAGCTTGACAAGCAGACCAACCATTATAATGAGAATTTCTAGGGTGCAAAGTTCTACACGGGGTCAAAGGGAGACATTTCTGATTCATTGAAAAGGTGAATAGTCTACAAGGATAGTTACTGGATTATACATATTTCCAAGGATTATCTTACTGCTCTCAGAAGTATTCGAGGAAGTTATCTCATTTAAAAAACGGATACTAAATGTATCTACCATATATGAATGTACGTAATTCCAAAAACCATTAACGTGAAAACGTGGAAAGCACGAATTGTGCTCCCTAAAAGTTCCCACCGCAGAGTCAAACTTTCGGGCCAAATTAACTAAACGGTTAAAGCAACAATTGCAAATTGGCAACAAATTCACAGATCATAAAGTGAACGAGCAACTAGAAACGGAGAGGAGCTCACGGCCAAAGGCGGAGCAGTACCAGTACCATCTCCAGATTCAGCTCCAGCCTCGTCTTCCCCTTTCAACCCGGAGCATCATTTCATTTGAAGAACTTTGCCATTTGAACTTGACATTTAGCACACGGTTCTGGGGGGCTTCTTTGGAAAACAATTGCAGGCCAGGCCAAACCAGCACACAGTGAAAGAGATATAGAGACAGAGAGAGAGAGAGAGAGAGAGAGAGAGAGAGAGACATAGAAACAGACAGCAATGCACTTTCGGCATTCCTCGACTCGACTCCGACTGCCATGGAATTCCAGAGAACACCCAAACAGCAGCAACAAGACGGAAACAGTAACAGCAGAAGTGGAAAAGAAGGGATGAAGCCACGCAGCCCAACCCTCTGCCTCTGTCACTGCCTCTGCCTCTGCTTGGTGAGAGGGTGAGAAAGAGAGAAAGAGAGAGGGAGAGAGTGACAGAGGGTGAGTCAGGGGATGGCGATGGGAGGCCCACTCAGACGGTCGGCCATTGCAGCACCTGTCGGCCATGTCGTCCCGTTCCGTGCAGCAGCGTCTCAGCCGCAGTCGACGTCGCGTGTTTGTCGCTTTATTTGCTTCCCGGATTTTGCCATTAACAATATGGTTTGGTCCGCAGTTGTTCGCCCTTGTTCCGAGGGGAGGAAAGTGAGGAAATGAGGAACAACTGTCACGTGTGGGCGTGTTGGCCGCAGAGAGTGCAGCGCCGTTGATTTGCTTATAAATTAACCCATTGGCAAAATGAAAATATTGTCTGTTAATTGATCAATGTGTATGCAATGGGAGTGTGGCTGACCCTGCTCCTGCATTTACATGTGCATACATACATACATACATACATGAATGTGCATATGCACTACATTGTTGTGCGTTATGCAGCTAAAATTTAATTAGATTCCGTACTTGTTGTTGCACGAGTAGTGTTGCAGCCGGGCATGCACCAAATGCGCTTAGTTTAGGCTTTATCATCCACCGAGGTCGGGGTCGGCTTGGGGTGGGGTGAGGTGGGGTGGGTTGGTGTCTCTGGTCTTTGCTGGTCTGCACTGCACACACTCTGCTCTCGCACACATAGGCCGTACTTTATGTGGTACGTGCAAATTTATTGTTATTGAAATACAATTGCAAAATTAACTGTCAAAGTGTGCGACCCATCGTCAATGCACTCGCAGTCCCCGTCGCATGCCATATGTTTCCCCACTTACAAGAGTGGGGCTCTCCTCCTCCGATTGTGTACGCGCGGGAGGTATTCAACCCTTAGGACCATCCCAGCGAGGGGCTAGAGGCCTTCAATAGAAATTCTCGAACTTACACAGCTGTCATCGCTTCCCAGACAGGTAGCTCTTGACTTTTAAAGTACGAATTACTATGGTTGTGGGCTCACCGCTTTGGGCTGCTTAGAGCATAGAGCACTCCACACTCCCCTTCTATTTTGCCCTAATCCATGATCAATGTTTTCCTGATGCAATCTTTTGAATAACCCGATAACCCGATAAGGGTTAGAGACTGCAGACTGTACACTAAAGGCACCCAATGTCCTCAATCAGTGGTCGAAACTCGCCCCTATTCGCTGGCAGGGGCCCACAACCCCAATCAAACCCGTCACCCCATCACCAGCAGCAGCAGCAGCCCCAAAGCCAGTGCCTCCACCCCACCCTCGTCGACCCGCCCTCTCGACTGTTTGCGCTAAACGAGCTTTGCATATTTACTGTACTGCCAGCAGACATTTTACGATATATTGAGAATTATTTGCAATATATTTTGCAACGGGCAACAGCAGCAGCAACAAGGACGACAAATGTTCCACCGACAGCAACAGCAGCAACAACAACAAGTGCACTGTTCGGTGGAAATGTGGAAATGCAGGCAGGGAAAGCTTCTAATTCCGGCACTGAAACCATAAGTCTTTGTCGCATTGTACACACACCAGCACACCGACACACATAGCCACACAGAGCCACACAGTGTGGCAGACACTGCTGAACTCTACTCTTCTTGCCCCGAGTCGGAGCTGGCGTGGCAGGAGTAAGATGGCATTTCAGCAACTGCTCTATGGCGCAGAGACCTAGGCCTGGGACTGAATCGAAACAGGACTAGGACTAGGACTAGGAGTGGAGTCTGAAGTTGGACCAATAATTTAGGTTCGATACACAAGTTTCGCATATAAATTCGAAACTTATTTTTCTGTTTTCAAAGATTTTGTTTAATTTACGTAAATTTGCATAAGATACAATTGTACACCCCAGCTACCCCTGCGCCAGTCTGCAGTCTCGGGCCTCTGCAGTCTCTAAATTTGTGCGAGAATTGAGGCAAAGTTCAGGGCAACAGCATCAGCCGCAGCAGAGGCAGATGCGAGGCAGCTCGAAAGAGGAGCACACAATTTTTCTCTGCAATTTTTATTGCCAGGGCCTGGACTAAATTTGAATTCAGCTCAAATTGAAAGTTTTCAAACGCGCACACAAAAACACAGATACTCTCCCAAAACACACAGGCTGTCGCACACACACAGGCAGAGGGACACGGACCCCCCCACCGCCCACTCATATTTATGCGTTTTCGAATGCAGCTCAACTCAGCTTTAATTTAAATGGATTTCTCCGCCGGCACCACAGTCCCCGTCCCCTTCCCCGTCCTTGTCCGCTGTCCGGGCAGACATACTATATGGACATATGGCAGCATTTGCCATTCCAGCTTGGGGTTGGCGTTGGCCAGGGGCTGGCCGGGATGGCTGGGATGGTCGGGAGGTCGGACTCCATGCATGGCGACGTCGACTCCACTGACTGCTGAGGATTGATTGGGCTTGTTGATATTTTGTCAAATAACGCAAATAAATACACAATTACACACTCAAGTGAATCCAAGGGAGGCAATCCCAAACTCCCCCAAACCGCCCAACGCTCGCTCAGGGGGTGGCTGGAGGAGTCATGGGGTTAAACCGAGCATGGACGTGCTCTCTGTGTGTTATCCTCGTTTAAAGGATTTTCCTTTGTTTAAATGTGTTTTATCGAAAATGGCCAAAAGGCCGCTGGTCATTGCTGCTCCCGTTGCTGCCCCTTGTTGTCACGTGAGTTTTATCCTCCATGCACAGTGGATGGAAAGCGGTAGAGATGGGAAGCAATCGCGCACGAAAATTGCTATAAGATAATTAAGAAGCGTTTCGTAAGGCTAATGCAAGTTTCTTTTATTGGTAAATATGATTTAGATCATCAAAAAATAAACAATCTCTCATTAGGAACGAAATATTAGTAAATCTGTCCTTTGGTTGATTTTTTTACCATTTTTTGACGCGTTAATGGCTTGAATGCTCGCGAGACCTGCACGCCTAATTAATAAAATAGTCAAAAGTAGTCGATGGAAAGCGACATTCACCCACTGTATAGCTGAATATCTTCCAGAAGCTTTGCAAATCGGCCCACTGTGACTGTGTCCCGACTTTTGACTTTGCCTGGGTGTGGTGTTGTTTTTGTTGGGGTTTTTCCGCCGCACGCCCGTAAATTCCAATGTAAAATGTTGCATTTATCTTGTAAAAATAATAAATCCAGGCAAGGGACTTTACTCTCTCACGCTTGGCAGCACAGAGAGTAACAGATTGGGATTTGGATTCGGATTGGGATTGGAATGCCTCAGCTGAGGGATGCAGGGGAAAGGGGTTCCCAGATGGGATTAGATGGGCTGCTTATGGGCCATTGTTAATGGCCAAATGGGTAAAGAGACGTAAATTTGCCTAATTTTATTAACCGTCAATCGGGCAAGTAACAGTCTATGGCTGGAGTGGGGATGTGGCAGTAGATGAGGGCACGAAAGTAGTTATAGCGGCCGAAAAAATTAGCCAACACGCAGCCATTAATTTAATTCATTTATTGGCTACCCTGCCGTTTTCATTGGCGCGCATTTTTCCAATTCGAAAATCCCGAACTGTTGTGCTATAAATTGAGTCAAATGCGAAAATTGTGTTGCTGCATTTCCCCTGCATTCCCTGCTCACTCACACTCACACAGATGCAGCTGCAGGCACGGACAGAGGATTTTCATTATAAAATATTGTTCTAGGAAGGCATGGAGAGGAGAGTGAGGGGGATGGGCAGAGCGCAGAGAGCTGAGAGCCAGGCGACAGTCGCAAAAGAGTTTGCAATTTATTTAAAAATAAAAGTATCTAAGAGCATGACAAATACGAGTAGTGTGAGAAATGTTTTTGCGCACTGCAGCAGGAACCAACACCCGCCACCCGCCACTCGCCCTGCTCCTCTCAAACACGACATATGATGGGGTGCCACTGATTTATTTGCATACAAAAGCAAAAAAAAAAAAAAAGCACCAGCAAAAAAAGCATTTCCCCAGCCTTACACTCACACTCAGATACATTCGTATCTATCCCCCCTCTGTTCTTGGCTTTGCGACAGAGCCAGACCCAGAGCCAGCGAGTGCTCCGCTCCGCCCATTTTTGACGCCGGCTTCTACGCGTCGATTGGCAGCCGTGGGTGACCGTGAACGGGGCAGATCGCTAGGGGGATGCTGGCGGAGAGAGTTAATGAGAAGTCCATCCAAAATCCAAAATCCAAATCAAACATCAAAGTACGAGAGAGCTAAAATAGTCCAGTATGGGAGGTATTCAAAAACCTTTAAAAATTAATGGAAAAAGAAGAAAATATTCTGTACACGACACGTTTACTGTATAATGTGTACTTCGTATGAATATAATCGATCGGAAATGAACCTCTGACAAATTATAAATTTATCAGATTCAATAATAAAATAATCTACAAAATGAAACAGAGGAAATTCGATTCAAATAGAGATCAAATAACAGCCCAATCAGATATGTTTAAATTGCTTTATCTGCATAGTAAGACATCGAGCCTATCTTTAAGCCCATGTATCTTCTTCCTGTCGCAATATGTATATCGCTCCATCGCATTCGGAGTCGTCCTGCTGTTCGCTCAATTCATCATTTGGCAACACTTTGCCGAGCGTCAAGTTTCCTTTAGTTGTTATTTATGCAAATTTTACATGTCTCAACTTTCTCGCCAAGTGCGTCGTGTCGTTTTCGATTATTTTGTACGAAATTTGCTAGATTGCCGTGCCACCAAAAGAACAGAGGAGGGAATGGGAATGGGAATAGGAGAAGGCAGAGAAGGGGATCTCCTTTTTAATGCGCACACCTGACGCGCTTCAACGTCTTCCTTGGGCCCGACCGAGACTGGAAGAGGGAGCCGGATTAGGGTACTGTACTGGTCCAGGGCGTGCTCTCCGTGCATAATTTTGTGCGCTGCTGTTGAGCCAAATAAATTCCGGAGACGGCTAAAGTTATTAGATTAGCATTAGAGCGAAGGCGGGACCGGTGTGGGGCGGGGGAGGCGGCATTCCGGTGCTGAGCTTAGAATTATGATTTACCTGGGGTTATTTACATGCATATAAAGGAAGGCCCGGAACAGCCTCAAATTGTGCAAATTTATGAAAAAGTTAACTCACTTTGAGGCGAGTCATGTGGCTTTTACGGGCATAGTTCCTCAAAGAAGACAGAGTACGGCACAGCACAGCAGCTGTGGCAAGACACTTCGCCCGCGGCCACAGCTTTCGCAAAATTTTTAATTTCTTAAATTTTAAACAAAAAGTGGAAGTTTTCAGAAACACGATACACACACACACACATCCATCGTATATCATTTTTATTGCTACATTTTGATTTGTTTCTGCTGCTTCCGCTTGATTTTCAAATATTTGATCATGACCTCTTCGGAGTATTTCATTTCATCACATACTTGATTTTTTATTGTATTTATTTGATTGCTTACATTTATAAATACTTTATTTCGCAATTAAATGTTAGTTTATTTTTTATTTGTGATATTTGTAACCATTTTATTTTTATTTATTCTTAGAGCTAACAATGCTTATATAACAGTTTGGACTTTTTAGTTTTAAACAAATTAGTTATTTTATTTAATGCAACTAAATTTCACTAACATTTGAGGCATTTCGCCGATCACCGACCTCCCGATTAAACCGAATATTTCTCCTTCTGTTTTCCAGGTAAGAGATACTCAGAATCTCTTGCGGGCTCTCTTCTACCAGACTGGCTAGGTAAGTCGACGTTTTGTTCTATTTTGTGTATCCTTAGCTTATAGTTTCACCTATGATTTATTTTCGATTTTTGTGAGAATATCATTTTTGTATTTTGCGATTTTTCCATTTTTTCGTTCCACGTTTCTTATGCGTTGCAAAGCCATTTATCATTTGTGAAAAGTCTCTTTTTATTTTGAGAATGCCGAATCCCCACCCCAGTCCAGTCTAGCCCAGCCCAGCCATCTTTCTGAGATCTACACCAGCAACACACAAAACTCCACCCCTCCTTTGTCCCCAATTCTCCAAACTGTCCCCCCACTCTCCAACCAACCAACCAACAATCCAATCGATTTGAGTCGAATCAAATCGAACCGAGCTTCTTTGAATTTTGTGTTGATTTTTTCGTTTGGTTGTTGTTGTTGTTGCTGCTGTTGATGTTGCCACATCATCATCACCATCATCATCATCATCATGATCATCATTTGTCTTCGTTTTGTGTCAGTCAAGGAAGCGCCTCCGCCCCTGCAAGAGTTCGAGAGGTAAAGCCAATTCAAATTCCAATAAATCTTTTTGTAAGTTTGTGTTGTGTGCATAAATACTCCTCATACTCGTAAATACCTCCCAATATACTCCTAGAACCTACTGAATGTTCATATCTATCTATGTTTCTGTGAGCGTTCGTTCAGCATGTGCATGCCCCCACAACTCTTCCTCCCACTAGTCCTAGTCCCTGCCTAGGCGCTGGCCAAATAAATTAAGGCATTCTGTTCCTGTATGTACATATACTCCGTACTCGTAATATGTGAAATTATCAGCTCGTAAAATTTGCCCAAAATAATTGCCAATTATTCAGTTTGTCAACTCGGAGCAAACACACACACAAATGAAACACTAGAGACACACACACAAACACAAACACAAACACACGCAGCCAAGCATACACGATTCCAGTGAAAGGCTTTCTTCCGGGCACAATTAAAAAGCGAGCCAGCCAGCCGCCCAGCCACCCATCGGGGAAGAGGCGGCCCGGGAAAAGTATCACTTGGCACGCAAAGAAAATCAGCGAGAAAATTGGTGATGCCCGCCTGCGAATTTTACAAAGCGTATCATTTTGTTAGTAATTTTTCAGCATGTTGCACTTGACAGGAATCGCCCCGGGGCACGCCAGTCCATATGCCACTGCAGCAGTGCGCCATTGTGCATTGTGGCAGTGCGGCAGTACAGTAGTGCCTCCCGACACACGACCAATTAAACACACATTTAATTTACTTTCGTTTGCCATGCCCGCTTAGGCACTTGAATTGTTGTTAATTCCTGTTTTTAGTTATGTTAACCAAACACTCGACCGCCAGCAGTGGCAGACAGACAGACAGACAGATAGACACAGACCAAGGGGATACCAGATACCCAGAGCCATGGCTATATGTACATATATGAAACCTCTGCAATTTCCTATATGTTTATTGGCAATTTATACAATCGTATAAATTACCAGAGCAAACATAAACAAAACTTCCATCCACCGAATGCCATTTGCCAATCGTAATCAATTCTTGTGCTGTGCGTCTGGTCTGTCTATAAAAAAGGGACAGGGACCAGGAGAGTGAGAAGGCGAGCACCAGGAACCAAAGTGTCCTGTCGCCGACAGTGACAGCAACAAAGTCAGCTCGAAGGCAGTATCCGTATCCCCCTGCTCCCAGACCAACTGTTGGCATAAATATTTATCTGAAATGTGGAAATCTTCAACTGCAGAAAACGTAAAATCCATTAGAAAATTAATAAAGTCTATGAAGAGAAATGTGTTTCTTCGAATGCGGTTGCCACTCTTCCAATTTGGCTCATTTTTTGTCATGTACACAAACTTTGTGGCGGTTTTTTTGAGGGGCAAATGTACAGATATAATGCCGACGCTAATAAAATGAAATCCCATTGATTACTATAATGTTTCTTTGTCTGTAATGTTACGTTTTGTGAGAGGCTGTCACTGTTGTTGGTGTTGCTGGGCTCTTAAGGATAATCCATTAGTTGGGTTGCTCCGTCGCAGATGTTGCACGGGATGGGGGACATGGAATAAGTAGGAATAGCTATTGAGTGGCTTCTAATTCAAATTATAATGATATATTTATTCCAGTCATATTTTTCTTAAAGTTCTTAGATTTTGATGTGTAGTTGATACATACGTTTAAATATTAAGCTCTGTAAATATTTCTCTAAATGTTTAAATATGTATTTTATTCATACTCGTAGCTATATAATATATAAACTAAATAATTAATGTAAAAATAGCCATAATTCTCTACTGAATAACATGGAATATGTGCATATGTATATGTATGTATGTATGTATGTAAATTCTCCCCTTTGCCTGGCACTTTGATCGCTCTGTGGGCCAGATGTTTGCACACTCTTCGGAGGAGTTCGTTCTCTTCATTATCATGCGGATTGGGTCTATTTATAGGCGAAGAGCTCGAGTGGAGCGTACATATGTCTCGGCAAGATCGGCGCGACGGCGCCCCCGTCTCTGATTGCCCCTCAGCAGAACGCACCCACACTCGAACACACAGACAGATAGACAGAGACAGATAGCGAATGGCACGCCATTCACAATACTCGTAATAACATAATAATGTGCAATAAAGTATCTTAATTTGTTGAATTGTTGATAAACTTTGGCGCCACTTTGCAGATAAACATGAAACAAAGCAATTGGAGAGTCGTTCCATTTGGTCGACTGGTTGGCAATTGGAAACTGGGAATGGGCACTGGCCAACATTTTCGATAGATCCGGAATGCTTATGGCATTGCTCTGCCCGTCCTGGTTCACCTGACACTCGCCAACTTTTCCCTGCCTGCGCTGGTCGACCGTTTCCGGTATTTCCCTCTGCTACACTCCCTCCCATTCCGAACTTTGTTCCATTGAAATTATCAGTTTTCTTGACTTTCGACTTGGGCAGGTAACCCGGGAGGTAATTCCAGCTGCAACAAGTGGAATTATCTGAGAGTCCGCACTCGTACAAGTGCACGTACACCCACTCGTATTCACATGTGTATCTACATATATATATGTGTGTGTGTGTGTGTGTGTGTGTGTGTGTGTGTGCACTTCCCTATCTGGTCGTTGTCCGTGTCCGTTTAATTGCCCCTCCGAGAGGGACTCGGCAAATTAGTTAATTGGCGGACAGTTCACTTTGAACTGCTGGCTGAACTTTGCTGTCCTGTCCCCGTATCCGTATCTCTGAGAGGCAAAGATACACAGGAAAGTCATTACCCACTCCCCCATGCAAAACCATTTTATCCAGAGATTTGATACTCTTCCTTAACGGCTTACCGCAACTCAGTAGTTCATTGAGGCTTCGCCATTGGCCAAAGTGAGCGATTATTTAATATTAATAACTTATTCATTCGATTTCGCTGAGCTTCAGATTTTGATGAATGGCCAACGAATTCGAATAACAATTTTAATAAGCAAACAACTTCACTCCATTCGCACGCAATTAACACACTCCGCCCTGCCACTGCCACTCGCCCTGCTACTGCCACAGCCACTGCCAATGGCTCCAGCTACGGCTTTGGCTTTCGCAGGTGAGGAGTGGTGAACATGCCTCTCCACCCGGAGCTTTATTGATTTTTGTAGGCCATTAAATTTTGCACAGTTACCCATATTTTCCGCCATTTGCCATACCAGGGCGGCTGGCAGATCCACTCCCCCTGGACAGGACAGACACCCACCCACACTCCTATACACCAACACGCTTCTCCCCATTGCCGAAAGCAATGTGGCAGATACTTTTCTTCTTCTTTTGCCAGCTCAGCAGATGAATGCGTATAATTTTCGGTTTGATTTATGGCCGCTGACCCCGCTCCGGGCCACCTTAAGCAGCGCACACATGGCCGGAGCCACCCGCGCGCCCCTTGGCTGCCAACCTCAGATTTGTTACGGCTTCTGGGCGGTGGGAGGCCGGTCCTGATGCTGCCTTGTCCTTTTATCGCTCCGAATGCTAAACGCAGGCAATCCATTTCCCCGCTCCCTACTTTCCCTTACTCCTCCTCGTGCTGCTGTTGCCGCTGGCCGTGGCTTTGGGCGGGCTTTATTACATTAGGCGTTCGTAAAATAAAAATTGTGCCACTTTCTCAAAAACACGCACACAACAACAACTGCCACAGCACAATACGTAAATGGGTGTGTATGCCGCCGCCACTTCCTTATCCTGCCCCCGGGTCCGGATATCAACCTGCTGCGGCAAACTGCCGAAAAAAGGGACCAGGAAAATGCCAGGACCCAAATGTGCTTGGCTGTACGCTTTTGTTGTGGGCCAGGCTCAAACGAATCCTTGCCGCTTTTGCTTACATAATCAGTCATGTTATCCTTGTTTCGCGCGGCACACACCCGCATACGGGCACAGACACAGACACAAACAGATACACAGGAGGACCGAGAGACATAGACATCGAAAAAATTATTTATTTATGTTGCTGGCATCATGCAGATATCTCTTTTATATTTCCATTGCGTGCGGGCTCCAAGGGTGCTAAGCGAGTGTGCCCGGGGTTAAAAATCGGTTAGCAAATGGGAATATATTGCAGAACATCTGTAGAAATGTGTCAGCATGCTCCTCAATCGCTCCTCAAGAAAACCAATACTCTACAAAAATCCATTCAATGATCCATTCGCGTTTTAGTAAGTCGCCCTTGGACCCTCCTTGGCTTCCATTGAAGGGATGGCAGCCATAACTACTGTATAGCCATCTCCCTCTACCATATGAGGAACTATGTACATATATGTTTTCTGGGGTTGGAAAATTCCTTCATCACTAGAAGAGATTCCTATGAATGCAGAGATATTTTAAAATTTATTTCATTTAGGAAAGCCATTGCCAAAAGTAATGCCGATGGACTTAAGCCGAAAGTAAAGGTTAGTATTCCTCCTCCAAAAGTAGATCCTTAAACTGTAAAGCATTCACTATAGATTCTTCGTTTTAGATGCATATCCGATTCCGATAAACGAACATTCTCTCCGCTCTACAGACCCAGTTAGCCTGCTTAGAAAATCGGCACTTTCTTTCACTCTTCCGCATTTCCCTTTGCTCTCATCTCACGCATCCCCTTCTGGTTCAGCTGCTCTCTGTCGCATTACCCACTGTACTCCCCTCTCTGTGGGGGCCCGGTCAACAGCAGGAACAGCAAGAAAAACACAGTGTTTTCGGCTTTCCGCGCCGCATTCCTCTTGCCATTGATAAATGGCATTTTACTCCGAGTTTGTTGATTTTATTGCGCTCCGACTCGACTCGGCTCGACTCGACTTATTCTTACTGCTCTTCTGCCACCGTGCTCTTGCGCTTTTCGCACTGCTTTCAGCCCGTTTGTCCTTTCGCAGTCGCAGTCGCAGTCGCAGCCACCGTTGCTGTTGCTGTTGCCGTTGCCGTCACAGTCTCAGCCCGCTCGCCGACGGCGAAATGTTTGCTTGTTTCCACTTGCCTGGATCCGGCTTTCTCTCGACGCTCTCGGCTCGGTGTTCCTTTTTTTTTGCTTGCTCGACGGAATCTGGGCTATTTATTCACCCAATTTCTATTTTTTTGTTGTTTCTTTCGCTCCGCACATTTATCATTGTGCCTTCAGTCGCACACACACACGCAGGTGCAGACACAAACACAAGCACGTAGTTCCACCCACCAACTTGTACACTTGCAGAAATTACACTGCCCGTCTACAACTCTGGGACGCAGCCTTCTGCTAGTGATTTTCCCTGCGTCTATTTCAGGCTTTCGCTTTTGACATTTCCAATCGAGCATCATGTCTATAATCAGGGATATTATTTTAAATCATTATTGTCGTTATTGTTTCTTGTGTGTCTTTGGGTGCCGCCGCTAGACCTGAGCGCCGACGAGAGGTGCGGCAGTTCAGTTGTTAAGGTCTGATGGAAACCAATTGCGTTGCAGAACTATTCGATTTTCTAAGCCGAAACTAATATTTTTCTAAATCTTATGAACTCACAAAATTCTACCTTCCCTTGGGTCTAATAGAAAACATAAATAATGGGGAAACATAGCATGATATTTCATTTAATGACTTATTTCGTAAATTGTCGCCTCTCAGCTCTCGCAGTTTCCAAAACTTTTCGGCAAACCTCATTGCAAATGCCCCGTGTGTTTCGCCCCAACGAACCCATAAACAACTCTCAGGTTGTAGCGGATTTGTGCGGAATGAAATGGAGTGTTTTGTCCATACGCACGTTGAGAGCCCCATCCACCATCTGCCTGCTTGGCGATGACGCCCTCGTGCGTGTGGTGAACCCGAAAATAGCTTCGAAGGCTTGGCCCGTTGCTGCTTATACAATTTTTGGGTTTCGTTTCTCCTCAGATTGTTGTTGCTGCAGAGAAGGGTTAGGTTAGAGACGCGTTCAGTGGCAAACGAGTTCATGTTCAATTGTTCCGTTCCTGTTCACCCAAAAGGGCCCTCTGCCGGCCAGAAGCGGCACTACGACGGGCAGGACGGTAATGGCCGACGGCCGAGCTTTTGCTGAGCGCAAGCTTACGGGATCGGGATCGGTTACACTATGCAGCACAGCACTCGGATGTGACCACATCCTCTCACCGACACACACACTAACACTGAAATGGGCTCTGGGAAATTAAAATGCATCGCAGGCACCCACGCACTGGTGGAAAAACATTCGTTTTGATGAGGTGTCGACTGTAATTTAAATAACAGCGTTAACGAAACTCAAAAACTGAATGTCAATTCATGCAATCGCCGATTATATAATTGACTCTCCTCACACCCACACCCACATCCGCCCACACGCACACTGGCAGAGCAGACCACCCAGCCCCACCAAGCCTATTCCCAATGGAATGACCCATATAACGGCTCGAATGCCGTTCCATGACGATAATGATGGAGCCCATGAATGAGATGAGTGCTTTATGGCTCGCAGCTTATGCGAAAAGCACTCGAGAGCGCTCTCTCAAGTCGTTTCGCGGTTTCTGCTCTGTTCTCGAGTCGTTTTCGTTCATAAATAAAATCGATGAGCGTTCGAGTGGCGCCGCTAGCAGGCAATACTCCTCCATTGATTTGTTTTGGTTTGTTTCGTTTTGTTTGGTTTTGTTTTGTTTTCTTCCGCGGACGAACACTCTAACAAAATGTGGCTTCCGCGCTGAGAAATGCGATAAGGATTAGTTTAAAAGTTAATAAAACATTGCAGAGTCGCTCTCGCACGCTCTCTCTGCGCGCGATTTATGGGGAGCGCGGCAAGTGCGATAAATTGTGGAGCCCTGCGGCACATAAACCATGCGGCCTGGCTGCAGTTGAGTAATTCTCGTTATTTTGTGGCCAAGCCAAGCCATTCACGGAACATGCGCAAAAACCGAAACGAAGAAGCAGCATTCCGCGTCGCGTGTGCTGAAAATTAAATATATTTATTTTATTGTATTTGTATAGTTTTTAGCCAGGAAAAACATTCACTATACAACAAAAAGTGATATTGTAACGAAAGCAGAGCAGAAACAACAAACGAAACCGAAACCGAAATCGCAAAAGAAGCAAAAAGCGCGCGTCGTTGTACAAGTTTGTTGCCAAGTCGCAGACGGCGGCCCGGCACAGTGGGCCTGAGCTGAGCGGGAACATTCGCACATAAATCGAGGCAGAAGACGTGCTTAATACTTTTAATGCGAATTCGTTGACATTTGCAAAACAAACCAAATTGTTTACGGCCGAGAATTGTAGCTGAATTATTGTTGAATTATTGAGTTATTGTTGCTCGTAAATCGCACGCCACGCAAATACACCGCGAGAAATAGTCAACTCAACGCTTTTACAGTGCTTTGAGCAGTTTGAATTGAAAACAAGAGTGCTGACAAGCAAAAGCAAATTAAGCAGCGTCGCGAACGATAATTAAGAAATAAAGTGCCACGTATATTATTTGAAAACGTTTATTAATTGCGCGACAGTGTCTCTGGCCGTGCCGCAGAGAGAGCGAGAGAGCTGCTCTCTGAACGGCTGCTCGGAGCCTGATTTATTTCCCATAAGTCAACGCGTGGGCCAGAGCGGGATGGCACTAGCGCTGCGAGAGAAAGAGCGCACATATAGAAGAGATGGGGCTGGGTTATTTGTCTTGCGGCAGCGCCATTATTCATTGCCTCAGCGCTCTCTTTCACTCGTGTTCATTTCTCACTTGGGCGGCGAGTGTATTCTCTCTCTCGCGGCATTCACTCGCTCTCTCGCTCACTGTGATTTTAATGGCCGCTCTGAAGTGTTTATCGTTGGCACACAATATTCGCAAAGTGGCATTTCTTATGGCAATCGTCGTCGTCGTCTCGGCCCTAATAACGCCGACGGCCAAGAAACCGCCCGCCCCCTTTTTCTCTCGCTCTCGCTCTCACTCTCACTCACTCGTATTCGCTCTCTGGACTGTTTTCCTGTTGCTGCTGGTGCTGCTGCTGCTGATGCACTGCACTCTCGGAGTTTTCTTTTCTTGCGCTTTTCTTGGCAGCAGTTGAGAAACCGCGCCACAATTGGCAAAGCGTCGTTGCCTCCTCCTCCTCCCCGTCATCTTCTTGGCAAAAAGAGTTGTTTTAAAAATTGTTTATGGCCGCGCTGCTGACGCTGTTCATTTTTCCCGGCTACGCAGGGGCAAAACTCCTCATCTCCATTCTCCATTCTCATTTTCTTTTTCCTCGTCGTCTGATTAATAGTTTTATTTATTTTTAGCGCTCATCTTCCAAGTCTAGGTCGTTTTTGTCGCTTTTGTTGTCGTCGCTGCCCGGATTTATGACTCTTTATTAAAATGTTGTATTTCTCTTGTTCCCATCTTTTTTTTACCCTCTCTCATTCTCGATTCTCGTTGTTTTTTCTTGGTTTTTATTTTATCAGTTAAACAAAATTTTTGTTTTTATCGCATTTCCTGTCACATTCCCCTGATTTATTGGGCCCAGTATTTTATTTTTCGATGTTTTTCAAACTACGAGATCATCTGGGGTGAAGTTCTGTAGAAATACCAAACGGAAAGCGGAGTAAATAAATCCCGTATGCGGTACTATTCTTGGGACCCGGCCCCAAGAAGTGTTAATTGATTTGAGAAAGAGTTTTATGGATCCTCAATTAGACGATTTATGATATTGAATAAACCATACAATACTGCAGGGAGTTCCCAAATTAGAAAAACCCATTTAAGAAACAAGAATGTTTAATTATTGAGAGAATTACTAAAATGTTTATTGGTAATTAATGTTAAATTGATTATTTTAAATAACCTGACTTTTCGCACAAATTCTCAGTATAGATTTCTCACACGATATACACACATTATCCGACACTTATTTCACATCGAATTTGGGAGAGATATTTCCACCGATTTTCAAAAAATACTTTTGTTCTGTCTCGAAATCGGTACATTCCTTCCCTTAGCATTCAATGGGAGTCTAGAGATATGTGTTTTATTCGCTGCTTTCATGTTTGCCCTGGAAGAATTCTTTATCGCGAGCCGTTGACAACGTCAGAAGTTCTGCTCGCAGAAAGCGGCACGACCACGACTCCCAGCTGAACCGAACCTGAACCCCGCTGACCCCGGGGGCCGCATGTGAGAACTTTGTTTCTTCATCTGCGCGGTCGCGTCGTGTCCCTATCCGC
Organism: Drosophila affinis; assembly: GCA_037356375.1. Lineage (NCBI taxonomy): Eukaryota > Metazoa > Arthropoda > Insecta > Diptera > Drosophilidae > Drosophila > Drosophila affinis. The sequence goes on from JAZHFB010000003.1 coordinate 25,855,830, forward strand.
CGTCTGAGACCGAGTCCTCGCTGGGCCAGAGCAGCGATCGAATCATGACAAGATTTTCGTGCTCGAGTCGGGCCAAATGAGAAATGTTGCCCATACCACGATATTTCTCTACGGATTTGAGCGGGAAAACGTTGTAAATTCTCGGCTGGCACGAATTCCAGCCCAAACCCGATTTGCGACAAACAATCGTTAGAGTTATCCTTGACTTATTCATTGTCTTTTGGTTTTTTTAAAAGAAACAACAAGCATTTTTTAGCGACGAAAACATCTCTGGCCAGCGTCTGAGCAACACATGAAAAACATTCAACATTTTTTAGTGCTGGATCATTAACTTTTTGACGGCGATGCCAATGCCAATGCCAGTGCGATGTCAAGGCCGGTCCTTCAGTACCAGTACCAGTAACAGTTCCTTGAAATGCAGGCCTTGGATCGGCAATCAACCAGCAGCGGGAAAAATGTGTGCAATTTTTTTACGAGGCCATAAAAAGTGCAATGCTAAGTGTCTCCTCCGTCGGCGTCATAAACAAAACGCGCGCGTTGAAACGGAGGCAGCGCTGCTAATTTGCACTTCCGCCGAAAACTGACTGCCGCAGGATGCTGCCAGATAGGACTAGGACACACGCTGTCCCCGGCCCGAGTCCTCGTCCTCCATTGCCATTTAGGTAGATGGACCACTGCAGTTGGCAGTTTTTTATGGGCCCACGGCGATTGCCAACTGCCTGCCAGCAGGAGACGCAATAGTGGCAGTAAAAAAAATACATGCAAAACGAATACAGCAGCAGGTAAATGCTTCAAATTGCACTCCCTGTAAGGCCTTCACCTGATGGGTGAACCAGGACCTGCTTAGCAGTGCAGGATCTGCTTGGTAATTGATCGGATGCCGGGCGAGATAATTGCGGAAAGCTACGGACAGGCTTTGCAGTCGATTTCAATTCCATATATGTATGTATATATAATACAAATATATGTAGATATATTCCAGAATTTGACAGTTTTATTTGTCCATCGCGGAGAAAAATAATCCAAAATTCATTTTTAATGCTCGTATACTTTGGATATACATACATATGTAGGTTTGTGGACACAGAAGAGGATAAATTTCATTTGTGCCTACTATTCCTTATATCTATGTACATATGTACATACATTTCCAGTAGGAGCTTAGCTATTCCACTCTAAAAACTGTGCTGGTTCCTCGATAAGAAAACTCTGGGTCTGAGAGAGGGGCAGCGACAAGAACAAGAACGAGATCTAGCACAGGAACCACTCGAGAGCTTTGTTATAGCAAATTAACTGAGGCGCAATTCGAGTGGAATTCTTATCAGATTTCTAATTAATTTAATTCTGCCCCGTCTGCCCAGCCGCCCCCAGCTCCCTCCTTCCCTCGCTGCCTGCCTTCCTTCCACAGAGTTAGGGCCTGAGTCGACAAAAATGTCCGAGACTCAGGTGGAGCTTGAGGGGACGAGGCGGCGGACGCGGACGTGGACGGACGACGCCTGACTTCCTGACTCTTGTCAAAGTTTGCTGATTAAATCAGTCATAGAAATGTCGAAAGGAAAACAGAGACAGCGGCAGAGGCAGTGGCACAAGGGGAGAGGCAGAGAGAGCGGGAACGAACCCACAAATGAAAAACCTTTAGACCAAATCAAATATTTGCCTGGCCAGGATGGGGCTAGGACGGGGCAGACCAGCCATTTAACCGTTAGTTTTGTGGTCTTATTATGCAAGAAAAAAAAAAAAGAAACGAGTCGAGTCGAGTCGAAAAAAAGTGTACAGAGTGGGACCACCACCAGACCAAGGCGACTCGAGTGGAGTGGAGTGGCGTGGCGTGGAGTCGAACGGGCGAAAGAGCCACGACACAAGAGGAAAAAAGTCAGCTAAAACCAAACACGAAACAGTTAAAAAAAGCCAAACCGAATGGGGGAGGAGAGTGGTGGCAAGGGGCCATTGGTAGTGCCAGTGACAGGGGGCACAAACGGACGGCACAAACGGCACAAGGAAAAAGTCATCGTCATCGGCAGTTCAAACATATGCACGCCTCTGCCTCTACCCCAGTCGCTGCCACTGCCACTGCCACCGCTCAGCTGACGTCGCTGCTGCTTAGTTAGCCTCATTTAGAAAACGTTTGTTATGCAATGCCAACATTTGTATTCGAAAATGTTTTTTATTCAGTTGTTGACTTTTTTCGCTGCCTTTTGTATTGTTGTTGCCTGACTTGGCGCGGCCTAAATGGCTGACTGGGGTATGGGATTGGGACAGGGACAGGGACTGGGACTGGGACTAGACCCGGGTCTGTGCCTGAGAACGAACTCGTTGGAGATGGCGATGACGATGACGACGACGATGGCGATGGCGATGGCGACATGGCTTTGTGCCGACTTCAGCTGTTTTCCTTTCTTCCTGCCATCCGACCCGGCTTGGACCGCGCTCGAGTTTGAATTTTAAATGCAATCATTTCCTTTGCCGCAGTTTGCCCTCTCCGAGACCGAGACCAAGACCGCTCCTTCCGTGCACCCCCCGTGGAGGTGGATGTGGATGTGGGGCTGCAGCTGGAGGTGGTCGTATGTAAGGACTTCGTGATTTTTGTTAAAAATGTTTCACCCGTAGATGTGACGGCCGTGGAGGGGAGGAGAGGAGAGGAACGGGGCCAGCTAACGAAGCGAGAAGAAATGGTTTAAATATGCGCGGAGATACGTATAAAACATTTCGTGACAAACGAGCGCTTAGACAAAGCCTCGATTCACAGTTCGATGCAAATGACCGCAGCGCAGCGGAATGGGAACGGGAATGACGGGGGGAGCATTTTCGCTCAGTGTACGAGTCGCGTTGAACACTGATTTCGATCGCTGCACGCCCGCAGAATTTCCACAAAATCCCAAAAAACAAAAGTCTCGTATGATTTATGCGGAGGGCCATCTTTATAAAGATGTCGACTGCAAGTCTCTTGATATTTCTATATACATACTTACTTCTTTTCGAGTTTCACGTTTGGGATACGCTCGCTCCGCGCTTACCTGAAAGAACTCCCCAACGGACGGACGGACGGACGTACGGACGGACGGACGGACGCCATCGGCTAAATAAGATAAAAAATTCGAGTTTCGAGTTATTTCGTCGCTGCCGACGCCCGCTGTCAACCCAATTCAAATTGTGTACAAAGTCGTGAGACGCATAATTAAAATTTATTTCTGATAATCATGGAAGGAATTCAGTCAGCAATTGAGTTGTCCGAGGGGCAGGATGGAGACGTTTGGGAGACGCTTAAACAGGCTTTCAAATAGGTCCTAAGTGGTACCCCTTGAAATTCAAGCAACTCTACTCCGCAGGACATAACATAGCATAAAAAACAATATATAGAATATAGGTACAGTATATACATATATATATGTACGTATGAATATTTTTGTTGATCTAAGCAAAACGATTGCGATACGTATTTAGTACTTGATTTAATTGTTGTTTATTCAGTTGCAATTTGATTTGATTAGCACTTGGCAAATGACTCGTTAGTCATTACGAATCGGTTTAATGATCGATCTGAAGGCAGGTCGAGCAGTTAGCGCCTATTTTTAGACAAATCATCGATCAGCAGCAGCGAACTCGAGGCGCCAGGTGGGGGGGAGGGGCAGTCGGAGCAGCAGAGTCCAATCTGTCCAGCGCGGAGTGGTCAGGGCCGCTACCATTTTTGGTGGCGATGCGAAAAACTTTACAATGGCAATTAAAAGTAATTACCAGAGTCATTAACGCAGCAGCAACAGCAGCAGCATACCAGGCGATACCAAAATCGGAAAACGTCAGTTGAAATGCAAGAAAAAGCCAAAAGCCAAAGACAAAAAGTGCATGTAATTTATTTGTCATCAATCGGCTGGCAATAAGTCAGACAATCACAAAAATGCTGTCAACATTAAGACATGTGAATACGAATACATTTGCAGCAGGAGCAACAGATACAGATACAAAGCTGCTGCCGTTGCAGTTGCCGAGACGATGGCGACAACGACAACGACAACGACAACAACAACGACGACGACGTCGCCAGCATTTCAAGATTTATGGGCGTGTAACCTGTTTCTTTAATTGCACATTTGCAGCCCCAAACGACGTCGACTACGACGACATCAGGGGCAGCAGGAGCAGAGGCGCGGCAACAGCAACAACAGAGGCAGCAGCAGCAGCAAAAACGTGAAAAATGAATTAAATAAAAATGCATACAAAGCAAACAAGACGATTTGAAAATGAACTGAAAACAGTAGCAAAAACACTCCACTCCAGAGCAGCTCTCCAAACAAAAGCAACAGCAACAGCAACAGCAGCAACAGCAACAACAGCAGCCTCAAAAAACTTTAATTTAATTCGCCTTTTTTTGTTGCAGGCTGGTGGTTGGTTCCTGTTGCTGTTGTTGCTGCTGTTGCCGCTTGGCTGCACTGCATCAAAATTGGAGGCTGCAACACGAGTTGGCAAGAGAAAAGGTTTCCATTCGTCAGCCAGTCTGCGCCTCAGTCTCTGATTTGTCGCCATTTTTGGGTTTCCTTTTGCGACGTCGCATTGCAGCTGCAACATCGTTAGCTGCTCTCCATACAAGTGGATGCAATCCGTCATTAAATTCTATAGCAGGCTAGCGTTTAGGTAATTCCGAGCTAACGAATAGAAATTCGCGGCTTTAAGTCCATCCTAACTGTAAAATTATATAATTTATTTCCATTAAGAAAGGGAACAATCTTTAATACTTGTTTAATAAAAGGAAATCGGGCATATCGCAATGCCCGCGCAAATAAATAATTAGATATGCCAGCTAATTTGGTATCTTTTGGGGAAACGGGAACGGGAACATCACACTTCTCGTGATTGTTGTTGCTGTCCATGGAATATGGGGATAAATACAAATACGAGGCACAGACACACAGAGATAGAGACGGAGGGAAAACTCAATGAAAACTTGCAGGCAAACAACATCCCAATAACAGTTTTGAGTTTCGTTTCGTGTTTTTGTCGAATTAAAATTTGCTACAAGGCACGTTTCGGCGAGCGCCAAAGTTTGCTGCCGCTGATCCTGGCCCAGGACGACCCACTTGCCTCCACTTGCTGCACTCCTCCTCCTGCCGCAGATTGCCCCGCCTTGCTTAGTTATTCATGTACATTTGTATCCTGCGCATAAAATTGCGGCTGCGGCTGCTGTGCGGAAAGGCAGCAGACAAATAGTAATGAAAACTCTTCTCGACTGCCAGGACACTATTTCTTCTGCTTCTGCTGCTCCCGGCTTTCCATTGTTCATAGATGTACATATACATATGTATATGTGTGTGTGTGTGTGTCTGCTGGTGTGTACTGTGCGGGGAGGGACCGGACACTCTCGGCAGCGGCAACATTTCGACATAATGTAAACTAATTAAAATTCAAAAGCCATAAACAGATTTTGCCAATAAAACTTTGCTAGCTAAATATTTTTTGCACACACCCTGGCTGGTGCACCGGGGGGTGTGAAGGGGAGGGGAGGGGAGTCTCGAACCGGAATGGGGGACTCCCAGGGAAAACAAAGAAAACTTCAGACTACAGAGAGTGCCGGATTTTTGGATTCAAGTTTTTCTTGCTCCTTCTTAGAATTTCGTGCTTGCTTTTGCTTTTTAGCCCCGGGCCAAAAATCTCAACTTAAAGGCATCTTAAAGTCTTAACCCGAAGACACATTCTCAGTTGTTTCTCGTGCCATTGTGTATTGTTGTACGAAATACATACATACATATGTATGTATATGCGGAGATGTATAGATGTAGATGGATGCTGTGCATCTGTGTCTGTGTCTGTGTGTGTGCAGCTAGAGTGAAGTGCAGGAAGTGGAACGTAGGAAGTGTGGCCAACAACATTTTATACTCGAGCGCATAATATTCATATGCAGGCCATAAAAAACTTTGGCAGCTCAACGAGAGATCTTCTTCCGACGTCCCGACATACCGACATACCGACATCCCTCCACGCCCAGTCGCCTCCCTGCCCTGCCCCACACACCTAGGGACAGCCACAGTGGCCGAGAGAATATGAATTATGCTCAAAAATGTATAAGACATACATATGATTTCAATTAAACTATGCCACATATTTTAAACGGTCCACGAAGATATATATACATATTTATAGAACATGATCTACATCTGATTTGAGAAACGGTTTGAGTTAACATCGAAACTTAATCGATTAAAGGTGAACGTTTATCCAGTGTAAACTATTCATAAAATGTATTTCTAATGCAGAAGTAGCAATGGCGCTTATTCGTCTTGCTTGCCAGATATTGTTGAATGTGAAGATAACTTTTCCAAAAAGGGAGCTATACGATTGCCTCTTTATTCGTACGTTGATACCTTCTGCGTCGTCAAGCTGTTTCCCCGAAGTATTTTGATGAATTACTCTCCACACATTCCCATAGTACTCCATAATGCAACGCTCGATTGTTGGGCAGACATTTGTGCAATATACGAGACTCAAGTCGAGTCGAGTCGTGAGCCAAGCAGCGCCACGTCCCCCATCCGCCATCAGCCATACGCCGTCCGTGTCCCTGTCCTCCCGCTTGTTTGTGTTTGCTGCCGAACAATTGAAGTTCGCCGGCGAAAATAAAAAAGTGGGAAAAAATGCGAGCAAGACGGGCAGAGCGATAGAGAGAGCGAGAGAAGGAGAGAGAGTGCCAGATAGGGACAGAGAGAGTGCCAGATAGGGACGCAGTGAGTCTCAGCTGAGTGTCGGTGTTGTTGGTGGGCTGCTGCTTTGCTGCTGCAACGCCTCCATTTGCAAACTGTGGGCAAAGTTGAAAACGGCAGGAGCGGCAGGAGCTTAACTTAACTTTGCTTTTACTGCGATAAAATGAAAATTGCACACGCGCCATAAATAAGGATTCTCGCAAGGATAATTTATAAAACTTTGCTCACAAGCGTTTTACTTATGAGAAGCGGGCGACGCCAGACACCAGCACACTCCACACCTGGAAAGGGAAAGGGAACAGGAACGTCCCCCCTACCCCCGAAGGACTCCGCTGCATTTGTGTCCTGCTCGAACAATCCTAGCCGAATGGAGTTTGTAAATTCCACCAGTGCCGGTGCCCGGGTGGGAGTGCATGTGACGTATGCACAACTACCTGACCCACGCCCACTCCCATAGCGACCGTAGACCCGTAGGTCATACCCTGCATATTCTGGCCGGACGACCTCTACGGCCTCTCAAATGGCCAAAACCCGGAATGCGGCCATTGGGGATACCCATGCCTAAGGGAGAGTGGGCAGGGAAACTCGCAATTGTAATCGATGTGCGAAATAAACAAAAGCGGACATAATTATCAAGTTATCGCGCGGCGCCTTGCTGCGGGTGTGGCCTTCCTCCGACTCCCGTCCTCCTTTTGTATCCATCCCTCCCCCTTCACCAAATGAATGGGCTCTGCCCTGGTTGGGAGCTAAGCCCGCACCGAAAATTTTCGTTACGCCGGCAACGCATCGATATTTATGATGTCATGGATTTTATTGCCTGCTGCAAAATATTCATATGCGTCGCTCCCTCGCAGTCCAGTCCGGTCCTGTCCGAGGCTGGTGTGTCCTGGAGTCCTGGCCAGAGTGCTGCCTCTGCCCCATGCTTCTGCCCCATGCTCCTGCCCCATGCCCCATGCCGCTCTGCCAGCACGGAAACAGTAAAATGACCATCAGCCATACAGGATGTAAATTTTGCAGTAAAACGAGACAACGCACAAGGATGTGGAATGCAGAGAGAGAGAGAGAGAGAGAGAGAGAGGGAGAAGACACATAGAATGAATGTTGTGTTAAAGGGGGCTGTGGAGTGGGAGGGACGCTGTCGAGTAGCATCAGTGGGTGGCGAACGTTATTGACGTCGGCGATAAGGCGGGTGGGTGGACGACTGGACAGCAGAGAGATGACGCTGGTGCGATAGTCCTTGGGCGTCCGTCCGGCAGGATGTTCGGAGTCAAATTTGAGCAGGTCGTGGTCCCCAGTACACCCTTCCTCACCTACTCCCCCGCCCCCCTCGCCCCAGCCAGCGGATGCTCTAGGTCAGAGAGCAATAAAATGTTGCCGATATTATTTCGTTGTTGCTGCCGTTCTATTTTTTGCTGTTGATGCCGGCCTGCTGGCTGCTGGTTGCTCTCCTTCCTTTTTTTTCCAAGCGCTGCCTATTGCCAAGTTTGATGGGGTCCGGCTCTGGACAGGGCCGCCGCACCAGCACCAGCATCAGTTAAGCTCCCAGCCAACATCGCACGGAAGTTGCACATATGCCTCGGACTCAGCCCGGCCCGATCCGATCCGATCCAATGATGCGGGCCGGGGTCGCTGGGCCGGTCGGGCCGGCCGGGCCAGTGGAGTCGGATTGCCGTTGTTGTTGTACTTGAGTTATGCGCATAGATTGAAAATCGGCGATAACCGAAAAAGAATCGCACGAACTGCCGCAACAACCAGCCAACAAGCAACAACAACAACTACAACAAACACGCGCTTCGCAATTGTTGTCAGCGGGAGGGAGGGAGGCGTGTGGAGGATGTTTGTGGCAAGGTGCACCCCTCCGAGTGGGCGTGTCCACACGAAGTTGCAGCGCGTGATGCAACACGCCATTATAAAGTTATTAAAAGGGAACGAACCAACGGCGAAACCAGCAACAACCACAGAGAGGAGATAGCAGGGACAATCGACAACAGGTACAAGAGGCAGGGTGGGCGGGGTGGTGTATCCTGCAGAGGGTGGAACAGTGGCGCAAGTCTGTTAATAAAGAAGAGACACTATGGCCGAGTAGAATTTTAACTTAATGAGATTAATATTGTGATGTTCATAAAAAAGACTGGATTTCTTTCTGGAATTCCGGCCTTGCGATGGAATATACATAAATATATATTTATAAGATATATTTATGCTTGCATCTATCCTCTTTCCAAAATATAAATGTATTATATATTCATCCCACTCTCCTTCTTGGCTTTACTTAAATATACGTTTTCCACAAAACTTTTTTGTTCAAAATGATTTTCCAACCTTCTGCTGGCAATCAGAGCCAATTCAAGTTGCAAAAAGCCAACAAGGGGTGGAGGGAGAGGGGTGGTGAAAAGTGAGGGACATTCGCAACAATACAATACAGAAATTGTTTATGAGATTAAGCTCATAAACTGCGAAAATGCATTTTAATTGAAGTGCAGCTTTGGGACTTTATAATATTTCGATTTTTTGCCGCCATCGTCCCAACCGAACTGTCCGTTCGCATTGTTGCCGCTCTGGCATGCCATGCCGCATGTGGCAGGCTGTTGCTGATAGTAAATTTTGCAATATCGGGACAGGAAAAACGGAGTCCGGATAAAATGAACAGAGTCGGAGGCCCCTGGACAATGGCGTTGATTGTTTGAACTCTGGCTGGCGCCTCGTCTCGATGGATGTTTTTTCCAATCTTGCAATAAATTGGCAATAAGCATAAATCGTGGGGATTTATGTGTTTATGGGCAGCGGGCAGCAGGCATGTGTATACTCGAACAAAAAATAAATTAGTTTTTCCCATAAAGCAGAATAATGAGATTAATTAACACTGTTGACGGCCCGAGTTCAGAGTTCAGAGTTGGAATTGGAGTGAGACTGGGAGTCGGACGAATCCCGAAAACTTTCAGATTCACTAAGGATGCATAGTTTGATCTGTCGCACCTTCTGTTTCCCCAACGGATGCGGATGTTGCACTCAAGATGCAGCGGAAATGTCGGCAGACAAGGCACTAATTGGCCCTTGCAGGGTTTGGTGGGCTCTTCCAAGCGACGTAGGGTGGACGTAGACGTGCAAGGACCTGAGTCCTCGACCTCATAAATACGACATGTTTTGCATGAATTCGAAATGAAATGTTGTCTGTGCCGAAAATACACAAAAACATGGCATTTAATTTGTATAGAATCCATCAGCGATGGAGGATCCTTTGTCTTGACTGGTACTATAAAAGGCACAGAGAAGGCGAAGAGGTGCGGAAAAATGCCAGACGGACGGACAAGTGAAAGGGGCAACCTCTGGATCCAGCCCGTTTCCAGTTTTCATGGCTTTGTTCAAAATTACCATCAAGTTGACAGTTCTATGGCGCGTTGACAGTTCACAGATAGCCAAACACACAGACACACACACATATGCAAATGTCGCCAACTCGTACTCGGTGGCTCATTCTTGTGGAAAATGTTTTTCTGCTGGGCCCCCGACGCGGCGGAGAACCCGCAAAACGGAAGGAAGGAACTTCTGGGCAAACGAAACGAAACGAAACGAAACGAAATGAAGAATGTGCCGGGCAGAGAAAACCACCGCAAAAAAGTGCACAGCGAAAGCTACTCGAGGAGAGAGAGAGAGAGAGAGAGTGGCGAGAGAGGGAGGGGGTTGAAAAAGTGGAAAACGCTTTCCACCAACTTGAAAATGCAAATAAATGTAAGTTTTGTCATATTTCAGTCCTTTCCCGCTGCTGGCCACGTCACGAATTCGTCACCGTCCGTCCACGTAAAGTGGTCTCTCGCCTCTCGCCTCTCCCCTGCTTCCCTGCTTCCCTGTCCCCTCGCGTCTCGTCTGCCGCACTCGGAACTATTTTAGTCGTTGGCATTTAGAGTGTCACATTTATATGGGATTTTTATACGGTCGTACGAGTATGACACCTCTCTTCCAGCACCACCTTCGCTCCCCGCAGCGACACGCAAATGTGTGAATTTTTGTTGCTCCTGGGATGGAATTTTAAAATGTGGCTTCTCCTTCTGCATTCCCTCTGGGGCTCATCTCCATCGAGCGCCCTCCCCCTCCTGAAAAGTCATTCACGTGTTAAAATACAACGACACCTGAATGGTCGCCTCATTGTCGGCAGAGGAGGACTGGGAGGGAGCTGAGTGGAACTGACAGCTGGAACTGGAACTGATAGTAATGTATCTTGTCTATGCGTTTCCCTACGCTTTTCCTCCAATATGGAAGATTATTTTGTAGTTACACTTGATCAAACAATTTAAGATTTATTCTGTTATGACTCTTTGGAATCGTACGATCTCCATTAGGGAAGCCAAGTCTTGGGTTACAGAAGATTGGTTCGATCAGTTCCGACGTGAAATCGCTTCTTGACAATGGGAAACTGATAAGCCTCAAGAGACTCTCAAATCCTCTTATCGCCAGAGATAATTGTCAGGCCACGAAAGTCATTCGAACTCCAATTACAGCCATTCTTTCCATTCGTTTCTCGCTCTCTCTTTCCCTCCTGTACTGAAAATAAAAAAAATGGAAACATCCTAGATCCTTGTCTTTGGAAAACATGGCACCCATTACTCAAGTGTCGCGCACACAAATGTCGCTATTTTTGGTCGATTCCGATGTTCGAGTACTTCCCACCACTTCTCCTTCGCCAGGAAAATGTCTCACCAACTAGCGCATATGCGCACATTTCCCACTCTCTCCGTCTCTTTCTCTCGTAGAGAGGTGGAGGGATGTGGACTAAGTACCCTTGAGCCGGCTACAACATGTTCCAATCATAAATCATAACTCAATATGGAGTACAGCCCCCAGTCCCCCCCTCCCTCTCGGCCCGAAGGAAGAGTTTGAACAGGCATTACGACAATTCAAATGAAATATGCATTAAAATTGCCTACCAATACCAATGGCTGTGGATATGGATATGGTAAAATAAGACCCGATCGGTTCTAGGGTTACACAGCCATGTCCAATTACCCCCCGGAACAGTTGTGAGCGATATTTTTCCGTGGAAATGGATTGTAATGTGAGTTCTGGTTGGTCCGTGTCCCCTACCCTGCCCCTCTGTCTCTGCATCTCTCTGTTAAGCAGAGAAGGGGCTGTGGCAGAGCTGGTCTAGTCTATCGTTCATTTGCCAGACTTAGTTGAGTGCTAATTGCATTAAATCACATGAGGATTTCGGCCGTCTGGGCCAAATGCATGTAGTACATGTCTCTGGTCACTGGGTGCTTCTTTTGGCAAGCAATTGAATTACGGATTGGCCAGAGGCAAGCCGAATGCAAAGTATTCGGGGGATCCGGCATCTTTGGCAGTGTGCACGTGCAGCAACCGCAAGGAATTAGCCAAACAACTAAAGGCCAACTAAAAACCCAAAAGTGCGCATAAATTGTGACAGTTGAGATCCCAGAGTTGGCATACAAGTCGGCCAAAAGATGGCTGGGACTTTCCAAGCGGATTAGGGAAGGATTGAGAGACAGAGCTCATATGATTATGCAATGAGCACTGCCCGCTCCCCCGCTCCGGCTTTCCTTTCCTCGGATCATTTCCCATGCCCATAAAGAACTTGGCAACAGTTCGATGACATCGATGTCGATGCTAGCATCCAGCACAAAGGCAGCACCACCGCTTGAGATTTAAAAGTAAAAATAGCTCCTTATTCATCTTCGATACACGGAGCAGCTGAGGATGCGGTCTGCAGCAGCAGACACAGAAGGAGGAGAAGGAGAAGGAGGAGGGGCATCCATCCTCTTCCTCACCGCCAATGGTGGTTCAAGTTGCAGTCGCAGTGCCAGTCTAAGTCCCCGTCCCAGTCCCACTTCCATTCCTATTCCCGGAACGTGCAATGGCAGCTCGCATGTTGCATGCTGCATGTTGCACCGCGTGTTGCTTTATTTGCATACGACGACGCATCGCATCCAAGGGGAGAATGGTTGATGGTGGAGCATGGGAGCTGCGCACAGAGGCAGACAGATGCTGGAGATTGTTTCTGGGTGTGGGTGAATGCAGAGGAAATGCAAATCAGCATCCACGAAGAAAATGCAACTGCAGGAGGGAATGGGAGGAGGAATGGCAGGAGGAATTCAAGTTTAAATTGGGGGAATTAAGAAGTTTTGGAGAAATTCTGAGACACTGAGACGATGCTTTGCCTGAACTTTAACTGAACCACGAAAAAAATCGATTTATTGCCCATGGTCAGAGAGTTACTTAATTCGGAATGACAGAGGGATACGACAATGGATGTCTGGATCTATTCCTAAAAGAGAATCATTTTGGAGACCATTGGTGATGGAAAAGTATAGAGAGCATTCGGGATTCGATTTAGGGACTTCTGCCTTGCAATCCACCTCGGATCCTTTTTGTTGCATTTGAGGCCGATCTTTCCATTGTTTTGGCATATTGTGTGTATGGCATATTGTGTGTAGCTGTATCTGTGTCTGTGTCTGTATCTTCTCCCCACATGCTCTGCCATTACAATCGGCTCTTTTAGGTTCGCCTCAGAGCGTCGTTCGACGTTCGTCGCAGTTCGAAATGCTGTCGGACTTGCCAAAAGATTCGCTTTTGAGATATGCCCACAATAAAACACACAAATAAAACTTGCAAACCTGCAGCAAACTGCGACTCACCTTTGGCTGCCCCATGCCCCTTGCCCCATACCCCTTGTCCCAGTGCCAGCCCCTTCATCCTCCCCCTGATCCGGACCGTGTGTATCAGCTTCTTGGTTGCGTTTTCTTCTCTTTAGCTCCGCTCGCGGGCCAAAGCCAAGGCTGGCGGCGGCGGCGGCAAACCTTTTGTTTATTTTATTATCTTTGGCTATTTGCTGCTCCTTGTGCTGCTGCTCCTGCTGCTACCCTGACCCTGCCCCTACGGCAGTCCCAGTTCCAGCCCCAGTCATATCGAGCCTCCATCCCTCTCGCCTCTTGCCCTTCCTTGTATATGGAGTGTGGCGAAAACGCTTAAAACGAAATTTATTTAGTCGGCCCAGCGGAGGTCGCGAGAGATTCGCAATGCGACAAAAATGCGACTAAAAATAAGGCAAACGCGAAGAAAAAAAGCCCGAAATGAACGGAAAAAGCGGCTGCGAAACTAAAAATAAATAGAAAGAGAAATAGTAATAGACACAGAGATGGAGACGGAGACGGAGACAAACATAGGCGGGCGACAGCGAAATTAATTTTATTTTCTATATTGCAAAGCGAATATTTTATTTGAAAAATGTCGCGTATTAGGGGGAGGGGAAGACGATGTGTGTGTGGGGCAGACAGCTTAAAATAGCTGTCAAATCAGAGGAAGAATCTGAATCTGAATCCTATTCGGATTCGGAATCGGCTGCCGAATCCAATTTTATGATGGCGCGCAGACATTTGCATAAATGTTTTCCCCACTGGGGCGAGCGGGATGGCAGCTGGAGCCGCGATAGAGAGGGATGGAGCTAGAGACAGCAGCAGCAGCAGCAGCACCAGCAGCAAATGCGCAGCATGTGGCAGCCTTGTTGATGTTGTTCGAGAGGCGAGTGGGGTGGGTGGGGCACGCACATTGGAGTGCATTGCATGTTAGCAGTGTTCTGCAATTCTCGCATGCAACAGCAAACAGCACGCGAAGACAGATTAGAAACGGGCCAGCCGGTCGGGGGCATGCTACAGCATTTCTGCTGTAGGGGCCCAGCAGAGGGGCCCAGGCGGGTGATAGGGCTAGCGAGCAATGGGAGGCCTGTCTGTGCCTGTGTCTGTGCCTCGTGTTATCATTGCAAACACAGCGGGCAGCGACCGCAACGAATCAGAGAGTGTCCACTGAATCTAAGCTTCAAATTGAATATCGGGGCCCAGACAGCCCAGCCCGTGCCAGTGCCTCAAGCCAAGTACTATTCCAATCCGACACTTTAGTATAGAGTTTATATAAATTATACAATCCTCTATCTTTAAAATATACCACCCGAATCCCCACAATGAAACTTTTCTTTCGAGAAACATTTGCCATTAAATCTCTGATGGCATTCGAACGGAGTTTCTGGTAAAATATTTCCTCAAGTGAATGCCATGAACAGGGAAACGTATTCTTTAAGGAGTATCTTCATTACTCTCCCCCTCCCCCTCTCCCTTTGCCCCCTTTGCACCGCATGCTCAAGTTTAGTTGCATTCTGGAAAAATTTGCATATGCTGCCTGCCGGCAGCGCGAAACGAGGAGCGGCACGGCGTGGCTGGGCCAGAACTTCTTAGCATTTTCCTCTTTTGTTTGGTTTGTGTTTTTGTTTTTGTTTTGCTCCACTTGCCTCCTGCAATGCTTTCGCATTGTTGTTTGTCCATTTGGCTTTGCAACTGTTGGGCCATTTCCATTCAAGGCAGAGGAAAACTTGCACGGAAATACGAGCCCGGAGTTGTGCCATGGCCAGGGCTTCTATTCCAGCAATTTCTTTAATTTTCTAAACGATTTTAAATTTATTGCCGCTGTTGTTGCAACGACCAACAGCCAACATCAAACATCTTCTTCAATTATATTCCGTATCCCAGGTATGGAGTGCAAGTCCTCCCTTGGGGCACGGGGCTTGTTAGTTGAAGCTGCAAAACTGCAATAATGTTAATTTTTTGCAACTATTTGCAGCAGCAGCCGCCGCCACCGCCGCCAAAAAGGGTTTAATTTCATTTCGAGTTTCGAGTTTCGCGTTGCGCGTTGCGCGTCTCCCGTATCCATCGTCTACCATTGCCCCAAGTACGCTTAAGTGTGTGTTTATGCTGGGGCAGGAGTCGGCTCCGTTGTTGCCGGTGCTCTCGTTGTTGTTGCTGGCTCTGTTATCTGCAAAACTCCATTAGAAAGGCAAAGGAAGCAAATGGCGCGCTCATGGCAGCTAACGAAGGCCAACACAAAGGAGGCAAAGGCAGTGGCAGTGGCAGTAGCAGGGGCAAGGGCAGGGGCAGGGATCGGAGTCGGAGTCGGAGCCAGAGACAGGCGCAAAAAACGAACGACGTCGCTTAACGACTTTAAAGAAAAATTAAAAACATCCCAAAAGGAATACATCTTCGCCCTGCCGCATACTCGTACATCGACATGGCTGGCTGGCTGGCTGGCTGGCTGGCTGGCTGGCTGGCTGGAACTGGGACCGCCACTGGGAGCTCTCTTGGACCCGGGCCTGGCTGTTGCATGTTGCCCATCCGCTGTCCATCCACCATACCATCCCGTGCCCCGTCCCGTCCCGTTCCAGCCGATCCGTCTGTCCGCGCAACATTGTTAGTGGCTCTCGAATTTATTTTAACGAACTAGTTTGGTCACTTCATACAACATTTTTTGCTCTGCTAGTCCTGGGGCTGGGGCCGGGGCTGAGGTCTGGGGCAGGCAGCAGAGGCCGCTCGCTCGCCGGACTCTGGGCTGCATTTGCTTCGGGTTATAAAATATATTCGTCTTATATAAATAAATAAATTGGTAAATGGCGTTTCATTTGGAGCTCTGTGCTCCATCCGCCATCCACCATCCGCCATCCGTTGCCGCTGATGCGATGATAAATGCGACAAAAACCTGTCGCAGCTCCCTCTGACCGACCAGCAGCAAATTGAATTTATTCGCTCGCAAATGTCGCCGGCCAATGCATTGGTCAAGATGGAGACGGAGCCAAAATGGGAACGGATAACAGAAAGCAGCAAGCAGAAAACAGCGAAGAAACAGAAACCCTGGAGAAGTCGCCTTTTATGGCTTACAGCGGTTTGGGCTTGTCTGATTGCCAGCAATGTTGGATATTTGGAGAGGAGGGTGAGGCTTGCGGCGTGAGGCATGCCTCGTGTAGGGACTGGCTCTGAGATCATTGTCTGATGACTGCGCGAATTGTCAATCATCATATGCGGGTTCCAACGAAGACAAATCTTTACCGAATCGGGGGAAATAGCCCCAGTGAATTGTCTGTGGGCAGCAGCTCCAGCAGCTCCGCTCCCTTTCCCCCCGATGAGTCGCTTAAGCAGCGCATTCCACGCTTAAATTCAAAAGTATCTGTATCTGTACGTAAAGCTTATTGTATACGGCACCCAAAACATGAGCTAAACGAAACGGAACCACATCTCGCAGCTGACGCACACTTTCTTCGAATTCACTTCCTTTCTTCCTTCGGGTGGTGCAATAGCAGCAACAGCAGGAGCTGCCACAAATGAAACGAAGAATAAAAGAAGTCGCACACAAAATGCTTAACGAGCAGAAGGCACTTGCAAAATGCTCAAAAGCAAAAGCAAAAGCGAACGAACGGCCAGGAATTATTTACTTCAAATTCCAAGTGCAACATAGAATTCGTGCGGCGGCAGCAACATGCAATGCACGGCAGCAACATGTTACCGAAAGCAAGGGAATGCGGTCGGAGAGGGGGCCGGGGGAGAGTTGGGGCAGCAACAGCAGCAGCCGCAGCTAAAACGCCGATAAAAGCAACGATGGAAGTTCAGCTTCGTTTGCTGCTCAGGCGGCCATGTTGCAGATTGCCATTGCCATTGCTGTTACTGTTGCTGTTGCTGTTGCCGTTGCCGTGGCTGATGCAGCGGCCACTCATTGCAAATGCAACAACTGCGCGCCTTTCTCAAGACTCTGATACTGGATACGGGGACGACGACGACGACGACGACTTCGCCTTCGACGGTCGGCCAGCATCATTACTTCCATTCAAGCTGTTTGGCTTGGCGTGTACATAAAAAAATACACAATACAAAAGCACAAAAAAGCTGCCCCAACCTCAACCTCTGGCTCTGCCTCAGCCCCAGTCCGGACCATTTTGCACAATGCGACTGGGCAGCGGGAACGGTTGCCATTGCATATTGCCGCAGTTGCTGTTTCTGTGTCTGTTGCCGTTGCATCAGCAGCTCCCAGCGAGCCACTGCCAAATAAAGCAAACGCATTGCGAATTCCTTGTATGCCGTTGTTGACTCTTTTTGTGGCTGTTCCTGCTGCTGCTGCTGCTGCTGCTGCCTTTTAATGATTTAAAATTCCATTTTAAGAATTTTATACTTAATGATGTGTTTTGCGTTGTATAGCATCGTTGACCGAACGGGTCTGAGGGGCCCCTCTTGCCCCATCCAGTCTTCTTTCGAGTCTCTTGTCTTGTCCAGTTCCTGGCAAATGGCGATTGTCGTCGTCGTCCTCGTCGTCGTCGTCCTCATCGTCGTCTTTGCTTTTGATCTAAACGCTGCGTGCTTTTCGTAAATTGCTTTTCGTTGTCGTCGTTCAGTCCCGGCTCTTACCTTTTGTGGAAGCCGCATGAAATGTGTGCGAGTTTCTCTCTTCTTCTGCCTGTGCCACTGCCACTTACCCTGCATCTCTGCCCCCTGCCTGTTGACTGTTGCCGGTCATATCGCTCTTTTTTGCCGCGTTGCAAAAAGAGCAAAATTAAGTGCAATTGCAATTTGAGGGCATGAAATCGCAGCAACCAAAATATTTGCCGCCGCAACAACAAATAGCGGAAGGAGATTTACGGGCCGTCCGTCCTGCCTGCCTTGCCTTGCCTTGCCTACAGGTTGTAAATCAAGGACAGTTTTCTTTTTGGCAACTGTTGCAAAATTGTCAAAATTCTATTGACGCATGCAAATTTCACACCGCGCCACGCCGCGCCGCACTGTGCCGCCTGCTGGCCTTGTTTTGTGTGAGTTGCCACTTTCACCGACTGCAGCAGGTACGGGGGCCTTCTGATTTCCCAGGCCGGCCAAGTGCGTGCCGAAATATGAATTTTCATAATTTTTGCACAGTTTGCGGTTTGCAAAAAAGGTCGACTTCTGAACGGGAGTGTCGTAAAACAGCTGCAGCGATATTTCATTTTCATTTTTCTCTTTTTTTTGGCATTTCTAATACAAATTCCGGGACAATAGAATGCCAGGTTGGAGGGGTTTTCATGTTTTGTGCTGTTTGGAAAGTGCGTTACATGCCCTGCCCTGCTCGGAAATCGGACCAAGACCAAGACTAGCCTAATTTATGGCAGGATAAATTGATAGGAATATGAGGAGAGCGGGAAAGCGGGAAAGCAGCAGCAGCAGGTCACTGCGAGATTCTCTGGGCTGCTGCTGCTGCTGGTGCTGGTGCTGGTTCTCACCCCGGTGTTGGTGTGGGTGCCGGTGTGCTGGAGCCTCGGATGGAGCAGAAGAGAAGGCATAAAAATTCAATTATCACTTAATAACAGGAGGAGAATGAAATGAAAATTGCGTGTGGCGCTGCACAGAGGCCAAGGGCGGAGGGCAGTTGCATTTACGCATCGTTATTGCTGTTGGGGACAGTTGCAGGTGGCAACATTTGCACTTTGCGTTATTAACAGAGAGGTCGTTAAGGCACTGCAACAGCCAACTGCAACAGCAACTGCAACTTGCTTTACGCGTTGTCGGGGATGTATTTCCATTTTAATTATTTCATTTTTCGCATTTTCCGCAATTACACAAGGGTTTCCGCTGAGAGAAATAAAATCTTGAAAAATAGTGCTTGTAATCTTGTTGGCTGACAAATGGCTTTGCAACTAATTGGAACGGTAAAACTTTTAATTTAATCATTCTCTATCTGCATGATTAACCCAAGTAGATGCTACAAATATCCGTATATGCACATATGTATTCTTGAAATCACTAAATATCCTTTGACTAATTGATTGTTTATTTTCTTCTCTTCTTTTAGGTAAGTGCCAAACAAATTATTCCCATATATCCCTCTAAAAAACATTGACAAAGTGAGTAGACAGACCATATCCCATTTACCATTTAAGGAGAGAAGTAGTATACCAGCTGCAGGACTTGTAATCCCATCGACAGAAGAAAACCATTTTCCAGATTAGCAGAAGATGTGAAACAAAAATTGGAAAATTACTCATGCGTACTGGGGGGTGCCACACCCCCACTCACACTCACTCACACTCACTCACACTCACACCACCACACACATGAAGGGGATTTCCTCTTTCGGTCCTGGCATGCCCCAAAGGCAGAAAAACTTGTAAATTTAAGGAAGCTGAGCGGAGCGGAGCGGACTCAACGCCCCCATTTAAATTTATTTGCACAACTTTACTTTCCCATAGCATGAAATCAAATCCAATCAATAAGTATCTTAAATAAATTCATGGCAGCCACCACACACACGCACACCCCCGTGGCAGGCAACTCTCCTCCCCCTGCCTCTCCCCCTCTGGGACAGCCACCCACAGCCACTTAGCTACCTCATTTTTTGTAATGCTAAATAAATTTATTTGCTAATGTAGTTTTTCCACACAACTCTCGCTACTCTCCCTGTGTCCCTGTCTTTCTCTCCCTCTCTCTCTCTCTCTCTCTCTCCGTTCTCTAGAGAAGTGCAGCGAGGCAGAGCAGGAGGATGGCAGGAGAAGCGAAACGGAATGAAAAAGAAACGTTGCTACTTGTTAGTTTTATCTGCATATCATTGAGATAAATTTGGTGCCGATCAACTGTCCCAGGCGAAGGGCTTGCGGCAGGGGGGTGGGCGGTGGCGGAATCGTCGTCGGCATCGGCATCGGCGTCTGTCGGCTGCCGTGTGGCAGCTTGGGGAGGCGGTAGCACATACAAAAAAGTCTGCAGAAAAGCCGCTGATTTGCATACGAAAGTAATTTGATGTCTTCTGAGCAAAACACACACACAGAATCCGGGGAAAACGGGACTCGACCTGGAGGGAAAAATGCGAGAGCGAGGGCGATGGCGATGGCGAGGGAAAGAAAGCCGATATCAGCGGAGGACACGTCATGGGCCGCATTTCCCAGTCATCGATAAGCGTGCGATTCGGCCGACAACATGGAAGGAGAGTTGCAGGAGAAACCTTTGAAAAAATTAAAGAAAACCAGAGTGAAAATGGGGAAAATTAAATACCTAATTGTATGAAAGTTTTCATAAGGAAGGGGTTATTTCCTTATGAGTTATTAGTCGAAGTTTTTTCTTAAATACATACTTTAGAAAGGCCGATTGTTTGCTTGTTTATTGACGCATCATGCATTCCAGCGTTTGATGTTTACTTAAAAAGTATTAATGGAGAATTGTGAAATAATTCTAGCATCGTACAAGTACCGCAAATAAAATATTTGAAATAAATCAATACCTCAACAATAAACCATGAATGCCACAATTATTCATAGACCGGAATGTACGAATCAGAGAGAACCATCAGTATCAGAAAAGGATTTATGGCCATTTGCACACCTACTAATTTGCCATTATATTCCCTGTTTGGCAGGAACCATTTTCCCCGTTTTCTAATTTGATTTCTGGAGAATTTTCAATTAACCGATTGTCAGCTCAGGCACCACCCCTCCCCTCTTGCCCCGTTTGCCTGCCCAGATGAGCAGGATGGCATCTAGGGGATGGGGGACGCGCACCATTTTGCGAGGCCATAACAGTCGCGGCCACTGCAAAATGGCTGCCACAGAGGGAAAATTTAAATTGAAATTTCCCAGAACTCCCACCACCCCTGGGAGCACATAGTTTTATAGTTGTTTGGTCAGTGCATATGGAGATTTTCGGCTGACCTGACAAAAGGCCGAGCCCACTCATCTTCCTGCTCCCCGGCGACCCCCGCACAATTTATAGTCCTGCAAAATTCCTGACACTTAATTGTCTGCGTTTAATGAATGAATAAATGCTCTGGACGTGGCCGAGTGAGGGAGGGACAGGAACAGGGACCAGCCACAACCGGTCTGCACCGCCCGCACCGCCCGCACCGCAAATTCCCGCCCCGCTCAGGACACCAGCAAATGATTATCACAGGCGTCGAGGGGCCCCATTAACTCTCGATTATTATTAGTTTTTATTCGGTTTTTCCATTTTTGATTTTCGGTTTTAATTGAAATTTAATGAATTTAATGTGGCATGCGCCGAATGACTTTCGAATTTATGCATACGAGCGTTTTTATGGCTCACAGTTTCGGAGTTAATCAAAGCACGCTTGATTATATCCGCTAAATTAAATGTTAATCATAATTCAGTGGGAATTTATTCCGCGTGCAACACAGTGCACGGTCGTTTAATTAGTTTGCACTGCTCCACAAATTTTCCAAGTCTCCTTCGCTCTCACTCACACTCTCACTTACGCTCGCACTTACGCTCCATCCCTCCATCGCTCTGTCTCCATTCGGGGGACGACAAACGTTTTATTTTCGTTATCTTTTTGCCGCAGGCAGCTGCAAATGCCACGCAAATTAAACATGCTACCTTTTTTTCGGGCCTGCCGCTGTCTCTGCTTTTGTCCCTGCTGCTGCTCCTGCCCTGCCACACGGCATGTCCTTTTCTGTTGTTGGCTGCTCGGTTGCCTTGCCTACTGATTTTTTACCTTTTGCCGGTTGACAAAGTGCGCTCGCGCGCTCTCCATTCTGTGGGCCTGTGGGTCGAGGTACGAGGCAAAAGGTAGGAGACCATGGTTTGGGGCGTCCGGTTATTAAACACCCACTTATTACCTCTTTTTATTTACATATTCATGCGGTGCACTCCCCGCAGCAATCCACAGCTTTAATTGGCAGCCTTCTTATTTGGCTACGTAATTTGGCTCGCTCCCCTCCACCCCCCTCACAGCTCCCAGCTCCTTGCAACCTGAGCAACACCACCAGCAGCAGCAGCATTACCAGCACCAGCACCAGAAGCAGCAACAGCAACAGCAACAACTGAGTCTGACTCCTGCTAATCGCATCATAAATATTCAGAGTGGTTCGGTTCGGTTTTGATTCAAGTTTTCACACCCTCGGGCGTTCGGGGCGTTTAACATGCTTTATGGCAGGCGCACAGAAAGTGCTGCATACTCCGCGGCGCACGCATATGAAGGGGTTTCTCTGCCACTTCGGGAGGCTGTGGCCGTGGCCGTGGCTGTGGCTGTGGCTGTGGCTGTACCGCCGGACCCAGGCATAAATAATTTCTCTAAATTACGCCACATGGAGAGGTGTACGCGACGCGAGCAGCCTGTAAATAATTTTTCGGGCAAAAGTTTGTTGAACTTCTCCATTGGATGGCGGGACTGTGGGACTACGGGACCACGGGACCACGGACCCGTCCCGCTGCTCGGAAATTAATTGCTTAATTAGTTACGGCCAAACACTTTGAAATATGGCCGACATCGGTCGACTGTTCCCGACTTTCAACTGCTCATAATTGCTCTATTAAATGGGCTTACGCTGCTCTTATTTTTTTATTTTTTTATTTTGTTATTTTTTTGTTGGACGGGGACGGCCAGCCTGCGCTAATGGCCAGAGACAGTTTGAGGCGGCTTGAAAGCCTTTCGGGCGCATCGCATTGAGTTATTGGATGACTTTGCCATTAGGCATGCAATATATTCTATATGCCACAGACCCGTACAGTACATACTGTCGGCCACTGCAACAAAAACATGGTTTATGTCGCCCCTAATGACCCCGGAGCAGAGCCAAGGCAGCAGCAGCAGCAGAAGCAGGAGCAGGGCCAGAGACGGCGTCGAGTCTCGAGGCGAATCTCTCGAGTCGAGTCGAGGCGCTTCCTCCTCCTCGGCGATGTCGCACTTAATCGCTTTGAATTGCAAAAGCAAATAATGTGCATAAAGGCATAAGGATAAAGGATAAACCAAAGCGTCGCCGGCGATATGTGTGTGTGTGTGTGCTCGTCCTAGCGGATCCTCTTGGCGTCTTTCTCGACCACCACCCCCATATTCTGCTACTCCTCTCCGGTTCGCCGGCGACCACTGCAGAATGACGCCATTATTTTGACAAATTTTTTGGCAGTCCTTGCTGTTGTTGGGGCTGCTACTGCCGCAGTCGCTGCCTTCGCCCGGCTTTTAGCTGCGACTTCTGTCAGCTTTTGTTGGTTTTTAAATTGCATGCAATAATTCAATTTTATATTTCCGCAAAAAACTTTATCATTTTTATTGGCGAGCGGTCTTTTCGCATCCAAAAGTTGTTCCGCATGGATTAGCGATGGGGTGGGGGTGCGTGTGGGGCAAGAGTTCCTTGCCAAAGATTTTGCATGAATTTAATTGCAATAAATTGATTGATAGATAAATATTTGAAACCCAATTTTGTTGTATAATATTGTGGGCCCTCTCCATTCTATTCTATGCCATTCCCTTCCCATCAATTTCTATACATGTAGATGCCAAAAAATGCTTATTTCGAATATTTCTCGTTTCGGAAAAAGTCACAGAAATTGTTTTGCCATCGAGTCTCGAACAAACGAACGAACAAACAATTCCAACTATTTCGAGTTTATAGCAAACTTTGCTCAATGGAGCACAAATATTCGAAGTCTCCCCCGCCTGTGGCGCCACATAACTGTCCCCCATTGTTGTGGATGCTGCTGCTGGCTCAGCCTCCCGTTTGTGGCAGGCAGAGGGGCAGAGGCAGTGGCAAAGCCAGATAGCAAATATTTGCAGGAAACCCCGAGACCCTTAATTAGTGTAAAGAAGCCCCGAACACCGAACCCCGAACCCCGAACCACTCTCTGGGCCAACTCAACTCGTAAAATGCGAGCAAGGAAGCAATTTATCAAAGTTTTGTTGCTTAATTGTCGTTTGTGCGGTGTTTGGCCAGTGAAAGTTTGACTGTTGTGGGAGTGATCCAGAGCAGGGGCCGAGGGCGTGTCCCGTTCATATGCCCTTCTCCGGCCAAGGACGAGTGTAATTATCCTGATAAATGTGGTTCAGAGCAGAGCAGAGAAGATCCCCATCATCATTATCGATTTTGCCTGCCCGGAAGCTTTCCCTGATGCCTGCCTGCCTGTGCAGTTTTCAAGATATTTTCCACATCATAAATATATAAGTACGCAAAGTGCGGCGGATGGCTGAGGGCTGAAGCTGTGTAAACACACGGCTCGGAGCCGTAGCCGTCGCCGTCGCAGTCACATTTATAACAATTTAAAATTGCTCGAAAAAATGGCAATAAAATCCCACAGACAAACGAAATTACGTGACCAATGTGTTTTATTACGATTTTATTGCGAAAATGCCAAGAAGAAGTCAGGTTCGTGCGGCGCTTGGGCGGCGGTGACCAAGGATGGCGAGAGGTATGGGGCAACCGCAAATATGACTGCGTCTGGGTGGAGCGGTAGAGCGGCGCAGATTATTTATCTTTCGGCTGAAATCGGCACAGAAGCGAAAGATGGTAAACAGGAGCGGGTAGAGGCTGAGAGGCAGAAGCAGCGCCAGCAGTGGCGGTGGCAGTGGCAGTGGCAGGGGTGGAAATGTGCCCCGCACGTGAGGCATGACCGAGGGTGGCTCTCAAAGTTGCCCACGATTTATGTCTCTGCTTTACGGGGCTATGCCGCATCAGGTTAATGCACAATTTATGAGGAAAATAGAAAACTGAGAGGAAAAAAGAAGGTTTAATTGGATCTCCGTCGAATCAGGAGCAGGAGCAGGAGCAGGAGCAGATGCCGAGGCAGAGGCAGGCGCAAGAGCAGGTCCATCATTCCCGGGAACTGTGTCACACGAGAGACTTGGACCGCCACCCCTTGTTCAGAGTTCAGAGTTCGACATGGCGGTCCGAAAGGGGGTTGGGCCTGGCCAGACACGAGCGTAAACCATAATGGCCAAACACTAACGCCCTTTGGCCGCCAGAGCGAGACGGGCAGCGACTGAGGGTGCCCCGAGCGAGAGAGGGCCAGAGAGATATTGGTCTATTGAAAATGTATTTTGTTGTTGACAACATTTTATTAAGTAATTTGCATAAATTTCCATTGCCATATGCTCCTTAAACCAGCTCAAGGGGCACGCCATTAAAGGGGTAATTAATGCAGGGGATAATCTGGAAAAACCGTCCATAACGACTTCCATTGTCTTTGGATGAAGTTTTATGATTGAGAACCTAGTCCGCACTGGCAGCAGGAGACTCTGATAAATTTCTATATCTCTGGACTTTGGACAGCAGAAATATTTCCCATAACTCCAGTTCCCCTTTAGCCCTACTTGGCCATTCCGCTAATCTTGATGGCTTGATCAAATGGTTTTCAATATTTTTGATTGCTCCGCTCCGCTCCAGTTCCTGACTTTCGGACCATCCATTTTCCTTCAGCCCTTCACCGAGCCAATCCCGCACTGCAATCCATCTCGGATAATAGTCGGAGCTGCCATATTGTCCGTGGACGTACATTTATTGATTAAAGGTAGGGAGAATAAATTACGGGTCTTCGAGCGGTCTGGGGCTGCGGCCACGGTTATGTATAAAATGTAATTTTCAACAAATTATAGCAATTTTTATGCTTATAGAAAAGCGAACTCCCCTCACCCCACCCGACGGGCAACGACTTGCCTGGCATTCAACTTGCAATTTGCTCCACTCGCTAACCCTAAAGGGTAAAGAGCGATTACTTTTATTATTCAACCGGGCCGGGACTGGGACTGGGACTAGACCGAGCACTGGCCTGGACTTGGACTGGACTTGCACTGGACTTGGCCCTGGTTTTCCAGCCGGAGGGGAGCGACAGAGTGCACGGTGCAGGTCAATTTCTTTAAATCCCAAACTGATTGATGGGTGTCTAGGCAATATATATGTATATTAATATATATATATATATATATATGTTTCGTAAATTACAGACAGATATTATTATACGTACGAGTACAGAGTGCAGAATGTGTTATTACGGGGCCAGCAGGAATGTCCTCCCTCTCAGTATACCCCTTGCCGCCCCGCTCTCTTCCACCTGTAGTCCTCGTCCTCGTAAATCGCATCCAACTGTCCACAGTTCTTAACTCATTTAGCCATTTAGCCTGGCCTGGCCAAGCGACGAAAGAGCCGGGGCATAACGCGCGACGTTTATTGGCTGCGTCTGGCCATTTATTTCACTCCTATGATCGTTGGCGGAAGCCATTAAAGCCACCACCGACATGGGACAAGCATGGCCAAGACGACGACAACACAACCGACTGCTGCCGGACCCTGTCTACCTGCCCCTGCAAAACCGGTTCGTCTGCTGTTCGTCTGCCGCTGCTGCTGCTGATGTTGCTGCTGCAGCTGATATTGCTGCTGCAATGGAAACCATTTAGGCTGGCCAAATGCGAGCAGCGGGCAATTCATCAGCTGCACTGCATCTCGGCGGAGAGTGGGAAGCGAAGAGCGGAGCTGTCCCCCTTTTGGCGACCCATTAGGCCATCGCGCTCTTCCACGTGGCATTATCCCCACATCTCCACGTACTTAGATGTGGCATGCCACAGCCACAGGTTAATCATATGCGCAAGTGCTGACGGCGAGCCGGTTTGTCCAGTCCCCCGGATCCCGGATCCCGGATCCCGGTTCGCAGATCGGGCTGTGTGTGTGGTCTTCGCGCGGCACCACGTCTATGAGGCATGCCCCTGCCCGCTGGCGATCGCGGAGCCTAAGCACAGTCATTAGTTTAATTGCACTGTTTATGGAGATGCAGTCCAGTCGGCTTGGTTGCATTCGGTATCTGAATCGGTATCTCTCTCCCCCCGACCCCCTCTATTAGCGTTTCGCATGCCGCGGAGCCATTCCGACCATATTGTTTGGGTTGTAAGTTTGAAATTAAATTAAATTTAACGTCGGTTAATAGAAAACGTATGCGAGCTGGCCGAAGAGTGGTGTCGGAATAAATGAGGACTGGCATTGATGGCCATTATTACGTTTATCAAGAGAGATGGAAACAGAAATGCTTTCTACATCCCCCAGGGACCCGGGTCTGGGCGGCTCCTCCCTTATTTGCATTGCCATTCCGCCATCGGGGGGATATCTTAATGGAGATCGAAGAAACAACAACAAATTGCATGCAATGTTAACAATCAATTTGGCCAGCTGGATTCGGCTTGGGTCGGGTCGGGTCGGGTCGGCTCTCTCTCTAAGTTGGCTTTATCGCAACTTTGGCTGCGACGAATGCGAGTAGCAGCAAAACATTTAGAAGCAAATAATTTCCAAGCATACTCAAAATCAATTTACTTAATAACTGGCAATTTGAATGGGGGACGCGACGCATGTGTAGCCACTAAACACGTTGCATGCCACTGAAACCTCATCTACTTCCACTTCGCCTACCGCTCAATTCATTTTGGCATGCGAATAATAATTTCCAGCCAAAGCAGAACAATGGCCGCAACAAGAGGCACGGTACGGGCAAGGGGACGGGCACGGGCACGGGGTTTCACTTGTAAAGAAAACAACAGCAAGGAGAGTGCACGCTTAATAATAGTTGTTCCGACACATACCAAAAAGCGAGCCTCCTGGCCGGCGGGTAATCGTTTTACTCACCCGGCAAACTGGCAACGAGCAACGGACAACGTGGACAACGCGGGGCAGCGGGGCAGCGTGGCAGCGTGCAACGGGCAATTTGAACGAGAACAACAACAAGAGCAACAACTGGCCAAAACAAATCAACAGAAACAGCAACAGCAACATCCAGAATGAGAGCCAGTGCCAGAGCAACCTGCTCCTGCTGACCAGTCCCAGCACACTCTTCTTGGCATCATCATTGCGATGGTCATCGTTGGGCTTCGTTCCTTTTTTTCACGCGCCCAGGAGCATACACATATCCCTGTCCTGTCCTGTCCTGTCCCTCGCCATGGCTATCGTCCGTGTTCGGTTATACCGCCTCGCATGCGGTGCATGCCACGCAGACGAGACGGAGCGAGAAAAAATATGCAATGTCGGACTAAATTGTTGGGGCTCCCGCTCCCACTCTCCGCTGCCTGCCCCATCTCGTGGCAAGTGCAATCAACTCTGGCTGCCCTCGGCGTGCATAATTCGCAGTTGTTGTTGCTTTTTGCTCAAATTGCAAATTTATAATAAATAGAAGCCTCCTCGCTGCGTTAATCAACTGAGCCATGGATTAGTAAACGCATCGGCCAGCCAGCAGAGAGTGCAGCATGCAGCAAGGAAAATGGAGGATGCGATTTCATTAAATACAAATTTCATTTACCCTCAATGGCAGTCTCGTTTACAGATTCTCTCACAGTGTGAGAAAAATCCTAACGATATATGTAGGTGCAACATCTCAAAGGAAGTTGTTCCCTTATCCAGAGAATATTAGGGGATAGCCCTGCGATAATAATAATAATGATAAGAATATTCATGATCAGCCATTGATAACAATGATTACAATTCCTCCTTGAAATAATCATATCATATCCTTTATATAGCATTGCTATATACCATCTCCTTCTGAATCGTTTGATAAATGGAATCGTGTCTAAATGTGGGAAATGTTTCCTTATATTGGAAATACTCTGCAACTCAACTAATTAAAACTGAGCTTTTTCTAGCAACTTATTTGTCAAATCCACTTGGTTCTGGTCACGTTTTTGTGGCTGCCACACACGCTATGTATCTATGGATCTGCTGGATCCATGGTTTCTAGTTAGCAGCAGCATTCGGCATTTTGGGGCAGAGTTTGTTTTGTGGCTATTTTATTACATATATTTTGTGTTATACGAGTGCGAGGAGCAACAACGGCAGCATTAATACCAACAAAACAAAATAATATATATAGATATATACCTACTATGTATGTGTGTATCTATCAGTGTGTTTGTATGGGTACGGGGTAGCTGGCTGACTGCAGAAATTTGTGTGTGTGGAGATAAAAGTGCCAGGGCAACTTGTCATAATAAATTGTTTTTGGCTCTGTGCTGTTGCTGTGCTGCTTTTTGCTGCTTTTATTTATGCGTTTTTCATAAAACACAATAGCTTTTGTTTAATAACGGTGCGATTTATTTTTAAATATGCAACCAAAGCAGCAACAGCAGCATCAGCAGCAACAACCAGCAGAGCAGCCCTAATGAAGCCGATGCGATTCCACGGCACAGACCATTTCATGGGCTTCGATTTAAGCTTTTGTGCTTTTTTTGTTTCTGATTTCTGTAATTAATAATTTGCATAAATGTATGCTCGCTTTAATAATCTGTTAACTGGGAAAGCAGGGAAATTCGATTGCATGCCCAGCCAGAGGGTGCAGCCAGAGAAACTATGGAAAGTCGAAGCAAAAGGTTTATCAATGACTGCCAGCCCGGCACAGCCCAACAAATAACCATCGTCCGGCGATGCAAATAAACTGCAACACTGTTTAGAGACTAGACTGCTTCCCTCCCTGCCCCTGGTCGAAAACAATGTGCAGCATTCAAATGATTAAAACAGCTCCAAAATGCTGCAGCCACTGCCACTGCCATAGCCACAGCCACAGCCATAGCTCCGTTCAGCCGGGCTCAAACAACGGCCACAAGAAGAGGCAACAACACGAGGGGCAGCAGCAACAACTGCACTGGCCAACAACTGACTTTGTGTGTGTGTGTATGTGTGTGTGTGAGTGTGCGCCACGTTAATCTTTGAAAATCCGAGTGCTGTATGCGGTATTATGCGAAAATTTATCTGATTTAACACCTAATATACAATAACTTAATATGCAGTGTGCTCCAACACTTGCCCGAGCGAGCCGGGCCTGGAGTCATCCACCAAAGCCGGCCCCAGACTCCACCAGGGTCCCGTCCCCGTCCCCGTCCCTCCATCATCATCCCTTCTGCGTGGCTTTGATCACGGCTAGGGCTAGGGCTAGGCCAAGCACAGTGGAACTGGCTTGAAAAAAGTGTCTAAACACTCTTTGAATGGAAAACTGGTTTTTTTCCACAAATATATGATGTACTTTGGGATACCTATTGTATGTTACTTCGTCTGTTATGTTCGATTCCAATTTGAACAGTCTCTATGGCAGTCCACAATGATTAAATCATCGAAACGGTCCTTGTTCTGCATGGATTATTCACCTGGCGAAGCCTCTCTTCGTTCCACTGTATTTGATTCCGACAAAAACCGAAGCAACAACTGCAGGCTGCAATGCTCAGCGCACATTTGACGCCCAAAAAAGCTCCAACAATTGCGGCTGGACTTACCCTCCCTCCCTCTCCCACACGGATACTCTCCTCACACGCACACCGATACCCACACATGGATAGGCAGGCACCGAACACATATGCACATTCATAGACGCACGCTTGCAGTATCCGTGCCACGTCCTCATCCTACTCCTCCCTTTCCACTCGTGTGTCTGCATCCGTGTGCGCTTCGAATGCTGCTGCTGGGTCTGGTCTGGTATGCGGCGTTTGGAAAATGTGAATATGAACTGCATAAATCTTCCAGGGGCAACGGCGGCCTCTTTGCCACTGCGCCTACCCCACCGTCCAACATCCACCATCCACAGCCCGCTTTGCAGCTCCTAACACCTCCCCTCAGACGAATCTCCATTCAGGGCTTTACGGCTTTTGAGCTTCGTACTCGGAGTTGACTCGCCAAAAAAAAAGAAGGAATAACAGGCGGCCCGCTGGCGCTGGAGCGAGTCGCTCGGTCGGTCGGCCCTAGTCCGGCCAGGAGAGATATATGGCCATAGGTAGTTGGAGCGCAAATGCGAATAGAATGTGGCGGCATCAAAGTTCAGCTCACTTACTCACCCGGCGATGATGGTCGGGTAAGGACGAGTAAGGACGGGGGACGGGCAGCACTCTGCAGGACTTGGGGACTGCCCGAATGCCCGGTCGATAGGTGGATGGGTGGGGAAGCTGCAGCACTTTAGTTTGCTGCAGTTTTATGCCTCCGATCGAGAGTGGAGAGTGGAGAGTGGACGGCGGGGTCTGTCGGGGTCATAACTCTCGTATTATTATGCATTCATATCGCCATTTTAATCACACTCTCACACGCACACAGAGCCCAGATCACAGAGCACTGCACAAGAGGATGGGATGTGAGCCAGTGATGTGGGACTAGGGGGATGGCTTTTCGATTGGGTATCGAGGGACAGAGACCCAGACAACTTACAACCTGTGAATGGAGGAGGCCAAAGGATGGACTATTGAACATCAACTGATGAGATCGCTCTCTCCCTTTTCCTTGCTCCAGAACCCACATTATCGATCCTCGAGTATGGGAATATCTCTCTCTTGGATATAATGATGGCAATCGGGTTTCCACGCGATTTCCACTGCTGGCATATGTCGCAACATCCAACCCATCCACTCTGCTCCCCCCGAAGCATGTGTGGCAAGCTCCATATAATTTGTAGCAAGACAAATTCCAACTGTGCCAAACATGAGATCTCGGGCCGTGTACTTTGTATACTCTCGTCCTTAGTGCCTCCATGGAAGTAACACTTTGAGGCCCCCCAATGATTTATTACCCAATTTTACTGCCATGTTTTCTTAATTTCGCATTCGACATTTTCCGTGCACCTCCTTCTGGCATGCGCACCGAACAACACAACACAACACCCCGCCCCTGCGGCACCACCCCAGCCACTCACCCACCCCTAGCCAGAGAAGGGAAAGCGTACATATACCGTTAGATGGTGGATTGTAACTCAACGAAATAAAATAAAACACGCACCAAAGCACATTCATCCCTCGAGAAATATCGCTTATTTGGTCGGTAATAATTCTTGGGCCGTGCCAGGCCCAAGAACCCACCCCCACCCTGCCACACAGTGCCCCACCCTCCCCTCCTCGGTCCAAGAACACTAGGAGTAAAACAAAAGGAATGCGGCAGGCGGCAGCATCTTCTGCTTCTGCTTGTGCTTCTGCTCCTGCCCCATCCTCCCTTCCTCCACTTGCCACGTGCGTGAGGCTGAGGCAGAAGGCGTGGAGCGCCGCAAGGAGAAAGTTTTGTGCGACCAGCGAACGCAACTTGAGCAAGACGCATGGCCCCAGGAAGGGACAGAGACACGGACAGGAGCAGGGACAGGGGCAGGGGCAGGAACAAGGAGAGCTGAAGCTGAGACTCCGGCGTTGGCCAGAGGTGAAGTCGCCATAGAGAATCCAAAGAGCGGCAGCGATGGGGAGAGAGAGCAAATTTTTCTCTCGTAGACACTTTTTACGAAATATTTCATCGAAATGTGTCCCTGGTGTAACATTTAATATTAAAGGTGGGCGGATGCGGTGCTGGCGGCGGTGGCGGCGGTGGCGGCGGAGGCAGAGGCAGGGGCAGGGACGGTGGGACGCACCGAAGAGGCGGACCCCATATAAATTAGCTTTATTTTCCGAGACATTTTGTTGCGAATAAAGCAGCTCCAGGAGAAAGTTTACAAAATGAACCATGAGCCAGGAGACCATAGCAGGGAGGAGAACGAAACCGAAAACCGAAAAAAGAAAAAAGAAAAAGGAGAATGGACACATCTAAGAAAAGCAAAGCGAAGAAAATAAAATAAAAGAAGAGGCCGCAAATGAAGCGGACCCTCAGACCGAAGCAGACAAGGAAGAAAGCCAAGAAGGCCAGGAAGAGACCGCTAAAAACTTGAGCCAATAAATCACAAGTTAATTACAAGGCGCGTATTAACTCAAAGCAGTGCATACATCCGCCCACCCACTCAAGAGCACCCCAGTCCCAACCCCAACCCCAACCGCATTCCACCCCCCTTCGTGCTACAAATTTCATAATTATATTTTATGCGATTTATTTGTTCCTCGTTGTCATGTCTGTTTGCCCAAAGATAATGCCATGATGCGACTGCTTGTCTGTGTGTCTGTGTCTCCCTCCCACTACCCTTGCCACTCTCTCTCTCTCTCTATCTCTCTCTCTCTCCGCCGATTGTCGTCATGTGTTGAACCATCTTAATTGCCGAACTTTTCCCGATGGCTTATGGGCTGGCTGGGGCCAGGAGTGGGTCGAGAAATGCGGGCTACTCGAACCCTCCTTTATGGCTGCCCCTCGCACTAGAGAACAAATCATTTTAATTATTATGATTATTAATTTTATTGGCTACCCATCTGTATCTGCTGGCTCCCGTTTGAACTTCCCTGATGTCTGACTTGTGACGGGAGCGCCAGAGATGTACAACGAATAATACAAAAAATTCACATCGAATGGGTACATATATCGTGGAAACTTCAGCAGTTATACTTAAAAGAAGTTTTTAAATAGGTAGTACCTTTTTCTTTTAGCCTAGGTATAACAATTAATGACTTGGATTAAGAACAAGCTGATACACAAATCCCCCAATTCGCACGCACCCCCAAGTGCCACTTGATCAGCCCCTCAATTATAAATATATTTATTTAATTTGATTGCCTACTTAGCATATTCATGATGTCACTTCCACGCCATCCCGCTCATAACTCGCCAAGTTTTCTTTTTGGAAAAAGTTTCGTTTCGGACAAGTGCGTCCTGGATGGGGGAGGGGGGACAATGAGAATTGGCAGCTGCTCGAACTCGGCGCGGCCCAGGCCCGCGGAATTTTCACTTTATAAGACAAAAGTTTTCATGGCGCTCTCAAGATGGCGTGTGGGGGTTTTCCTTTTGTGTCGCTTCTCTGTTTAATGTTTTTATTTACTTTTGTGTGCTTTTTGCAAGTAATTTAAATATTTCCAACCCACACCCGAGACCCAAGACCCGAGAACTGCCGACGATCCATCTGGGCGCCCTCCCCATTTATTCATTAATTCAAAGTCCTGCGACATAAATTAGTTAACTTGGACGCGGAATCGAGTGTTTCGCTTAAGAATTTTAATGTGAGGGGAACTCTGAACCCCCTGGGGCGGGGACACAGAACTGACATCTTTTTTTGGGTGTGGGATGAGATGGGATGGGATGGAAAGAGATGGCGAAGGCGAAGGCGAAGGCCTAGCATAAGCTGCGGTTTCTTTTCTTTTGCCGAAGTGCATGTTCGAGGCAACATAAAAAGCAACAGCCAACGGAAAGCCAGCAACAATCGAAACTCTGGCGCAGGGGGACGAGGGCGAACGGGAGGTTGTGCCAACTCAAGTAGAAAAATACTCGTACAATGCAATAATACAACAGAAAACGAAAAAAGGAAAAACAGACAACAGAAAAACCGGAGAAAAAAAGGCACATTGTAAAATGAAACAACGGGCGTGAGCATGAAAAGCGAACGAGACTCCCAGCCAGCCAGCCAGCCAGGCTGGTCGGGTCTGGTTGGTTGGTTGGTCGGACGGACGGACGGTCGGATGGTTGGGCAAAGTTTTCCTTTCCTATACCCCAGCTCTGCTCACTTCACGTTTTTTCCGCTCTCCGATCCGTTCCTCTGTTTTGTTTGGGCTTGCAACAATCTTGAACATTTTGGCGCTGTCTTTGCCGTGCAGAATGGGGAGTGGGGAATGGGAATGGAGAATGTGGGCCGCAGGCGGAAACACCCAATACAAGTCACAGCTGGATTTATGTCATGCCTTTAATTGGCTGCTGTGCCGATGTCGAAGCCGATGCCCATGCCCAGACCCAACACCAGACCCAATCCCAGAACCAGACCCAGACCCAGCAGCAGCACCAGCACCAGCCGTAGTCCTCCTCCAGTCCTCCAAAAGCAACAATTCTGCCTTCATCCATTAGCTGGAAAATCGAGTTTTTTGCCCACTGTGGACCAGAGAGAGATGGCGGGAGGAGGGGGGTGACAGTACAGCGGGACTAAAAAACACAAGTGGTAATATTTGTGCTGGAGTCTGGGCATCCGATCCGGTACTCCGGGATACTGCGATTCTGGGCAGCAATTAAAACGAAATTTTTCTGCCTGCCGCCATCTTCGGGATTTCGCGATGGCAATTAAAAACGAATTTTGCGCGGCTTCATTAGGCGATGGCGATGGCGATGGCGCAGGCGGAGGCGCAGTTGAAGACGGTATCAAGTTGCCAGCTTAAATATTCATATGAGCCCCCGTTTCGATCTAATGCGGAATGAGGAATGAGCAATGATATAGGTATACATACACAAAGACGGACATAGATATATATGTATATAGATACAGATGCTGATACAGATGCTGATGGCTATCAAGTGCCAGCTGTTGCGGGGGCCATTCTGCGAATTCAAATTAAATTCAATAAATTTTTGGTGTATTTTTTCCGCACTTGCAGAAGTCAAACGAGCATCGAGCGAAATATCAGCACTTGGGAAATGTGAGTGGTGGGTGAAGGGTTAGGGGGCGGGCCTTGAGGCACAGAAGCAGAAGCATTCCCAGTCCCAGTGCCAGTCAAGCCGAGCAAAGTCGAGCCGAGCCGTCTGTGTCCCACTTGCAATTTATGCGCTTCGGCGACAACATATGGTCACGTAAATTCATGCGACAATATACGATATGATGTCACACACACATGACTCGGTGCTTTATTTTTTATGCAAAGCGTTGTAGGGATTTTTTCTGTTTCTGTTTCGGCTTCGGTTTTCTCCCATCTTTTTTAATATGTGAGAAAAGACTTGAGCGCTCGGGAAACTGTGGCTGCCGGCCAGCCCCCGCAGGAGGCGCTTCAGCTCCAGCTCCAGCTCTAGGCCGCAAAGAATCGAGTGGGGAAGAGGTCTGATTTACGGGAGACAGCCGGCCGCCATTCGCTTGAGTTAATAAGCGCACCAGGCAAAAAGAAGAGCAACCATTCCGCCGGATAGCCTCTACGAAAGTTGATCGGGAAGATGCTATTGGAGCGGATTTTATATGTAGATGAAGGCGGCCAACAAATAGAGCTATTGCTTGGTAGTTTCAATTTTAAAAGGCGAATTTCGTATCGAATATTATTTGAAGAAGCTCCCTTGGACATATGCTCTGAACTGTGCTGGCTCTTAAATGAGAAATAACTGTCGAGCTTCACTAAGAACTTGCACATGGAACCCCTTGTGTGAGCATCGAGAAATGTCACAATATTTTTCACATTTTCGGACCATAGACCATCTCCCTGGCTCTGCTCTAACCGCTTGGCGCACCTCGTTCCTCAGCAACCTATTGGCTGGAAATTATTGCCCGCCCTGCAGCGTTTGGCAGAGTGTGAAATTGGCAAAGAGCAAAATGAAAAACTTTTGGCCAGGCGAAAGGGACGGAAGGGCGGGTGGGAAGGAGGGAGGAGCACGGTGGGGAAGTTTGCAGTTGTGGCCAGCCGGCCCACCCCAGCCCTGGCAGCCAACCATCCAGCCAAGTTCATAATTTCCGAAGAAGATTTCACAAAATATTAGTTAAACAAAACATAAACCAAAACCCTGCAGACGTTTGTGCATACAAACGTGGGCTAAATCACCTAAAAGCATGCAACATAACTCACCCGACGCCAGCCAGCCAGCTCCTTGGCTCCTTGGCTACCCAATGCACCCAGCACACATACACATACACTTACACACGCACACATGCACATGTGAGGGTTACGGCGGAGAGAACAGCATCCCAAGAAGCGACGAAGCTCGACGTTTCCGTTTCCTCAAGCAGCACTCCAGCTCCAGCACCAGCTCCAGCGCCCGCCGCCACCCACTTTTAATGGCTCTGGCCGGGGCACAGTTTTTGGCGGTTGGGGGATCCATCCCCATCGCCATCCCCAGCGTCTTTTGCATGTGCAGGCTAAGTGAATCGGGAGTCTGAGACGGAGTAGAGTCGGAGCAGAGTCGGAGTCAGAGTCCGGAGCACGCATGGGACAACGACGACAGCAGCAGCAGCAGCAGCAGCAGCAAGGTTGACATTAGCGGGCACGGCGCACAACGAAACCCAATTAGAAGGAAGATATACGACACCAGAGCGAGGCGACGAAACAACATGCAAAATGGAGACCCTCGACGCAAGCGGGGCCATACAAGATGACTGCTGCCCCAGCTACTGCTCCTCGTGCCCGTCCTGCTTCTGCTCCTGCTTCTGTTTCTGGTTCTGGTCCCTTTCAACAATGAAGCGTGTAATTACAAGCGTAAACGGCAGCCAAAGACTCGGCGTGGTGGGTGGGTTGTTTCGGATGGAGGGGTGTTCAAAAATCACACGAAAAGAGCCATTTTTTGAAAAGGGTTGCGCCTGAGTTATGCCTGGGTGTGGTGGGTGGGTGATGGAGGTGCTGCTTTGGG
Source organism: Drosophila affinis (assembly GCA_037356375.1). Taxonomy (NCBI): domain Eukaryota; kingdom Metazoa; phylum Arthropoda; class Insecta; order Diptera; family Drosophilidae; genus Drosophila; species Drosophila affinis. Next base: position 25,893,204 of record JAZHFB010000003.1, read on the forward strand.
GGTGGTTCAGCTCTGCCTCCGCCAAGGTGGCACACACATACACACCTACTCGTGCTCGTACGTACGCGTCGCAGCGCATAATTACTTTACAAGTTCATTATAAACGATCATAAATCTGCGCAGGGCAGGAGAGAGGAGGCGACTACAACTTACAATGGAAATGGAAATTTCAACTTTGGAACTTTCTTCGCCCAGAACACTTCCTCTCCGAGTTTCACTGGGCGCTTTCCCCTCCCCTCCCGTTGAGCCGTAAATTCTTTTTCTGAGGGATGAACGAAACAATGGCAAGTAATTCACTTGCGAAAATGTTATTGATTGCAACAAAGTGTGGGAACAGTGGGGGAGGACAGCAACAGCAACAGCAGCATAGAGTCGACCAAGTGCATCCCCCCCTTTGGTACAATGGGATGAAAGACAGAGAAGAAAGTGTACGGAATCCAGAAATTACGAAGTATATATACAGTAAAACGATGCATGTATAAGTTCTTATAAAATATAAAATAATTACACATATTGTGTCATATCTATATATTCGTGTGGCTGTTTCCAGTACGGTTTGCCCCACTGTATCGGGCCGTCATTTTTCGTTTTGTTCGATTTGCTGCCACAGCAATTTGAACATAAATCTTCCCAACAACGAACCCGCCGCCTCGCACACACACACATACTCGGGCACATCCTTACACTCTCACAAATACATCCAAGCACACCCATATGGATACAGGAGGAGGGAGGGCAGACTGCAACTTTCGCAGTGGACGGGCAGGATTCGGATGCGGATCCGGAATTGGTGTCGGCATCGGCATTGGTATCGGTGACGGCGACGGGGACAGGAGGGAGACTGCAGCCTCGAAATTAACTGTTAGTTTCACACGTTCTAGCAGCCGGGAGATGGGGCTTAAAATAACAACAACCAATACGAAGAGGAAAAGAATTGGTGCTCTTAACTTTCACTTTTTTCCCAGTAGAAACAACAGACAGAGACAGGAACAGAAAGAGAGAGAGAGAGGAAAAGAAAGAAAAACGCAGCCCTGAAGCAGCTGCTGTGACCCCAAAAGACCGAACACAGACCCCAGCCGAGCCGAATTGCCCCGTCTCTTGCTCTAGGACCACGACCAGAACCAGAACCAGGACTGGCTCTCGCTCTGGCTGCTCATGCGACTTGCACAGTCGGACGAAGCGACCATAAGTTTGTCGTTCGGTTGGGGCCAAATAAAAGTAAAAACTTCAAGTGCCAATTATGTGTGAAATTCCGACACTTTTCGCTTGTTTACTTTTATGTGCCCTTAATGAAGTTTCGGCTGCACCCACACCCACGCCCACTCACCGCACATGTGTGCACCGGAGAGTCCCTTTCACCTTAGAGGGGGTGTGCGGGGCTAATGGGTAACACGAGCTAAGGTGTTGCATGACATTGGCTGAGTGTGGATGGGATAAGCGAAGCTTTTCCGCTGAAAACTGGTAATTATAATTAGCCAAAAATTGAGCACCTCCAGTCGAAATTTGACTATTGTATCTTTTATGGAGTGCCTTTTCCTAATGAGCAACACTCTGGAATTGCGAATGCAGATTGGAGATATTTTTTACGAATTATAATCAATATACTGGAAATGCTATCTCGGAGTTGTGATTTACGCAGCCTGCCTCTGATTCGGTGATTCTTCGCTTTCGAAGAGGCAATTAAAAACACATTCAACGCGATTTTCTTGGCGGATAAGGGAGAATAAAGGGGCCGCAGCAAAGCAGAGTCGCAAACGAGTGGGCGTGACAGATCAGATGGGCGCACTGGCGTGCAATTAAAAGATACAGATACACGAAATGGCGCTGCAGCCGCCGTCCGATAGGTATCTGGGAGAGGTCCGCTTGCTCCACCCGACCTCCCCGCTGACACACTCGTAAACAATTCCAGCCAGAGTCTTATCGGAGCGGCAGCCATTTTCTTCATTCATAGGCATTCCTGTGCCGTGCCGTGCCGGGACGGGACGGGCGGGGCCAGCAATCGGTAGTTCGATTTGACACTTGGCGCTGATTTTTACGAGTATTGCCCCGTTTTGGGTAAAGTGCGGAAATGTTGCACATTTCCGTTCCCGAGCCGCCGTAACTCCAATCGATAATTATCGGGGGGAGTCTGACGTCAGACCAGACCAGACCAGACCAGAACAGACCCATCCCATCCACCGAATCGTATCTATCCGGGCGAATGTGTGAGTTGTGCGTTTTCAGTTTTTGTCTAATGAGCTCTGAAATCGAAAATATACGACTGTATACGACTCGACTGACCCGGGGCAACGCAACGGCAACATCGTCGTCCTGCCTGCGATGCTCTCCGCAGATATGAAACAGCTTGACATCGTGCCACTTATTTATTTATTCGATGTCCATCCGTCCGTCCAGTCCGGTCCGATCCAAGTATGCTGTATGCCGTCTGCTGTCTGCCATCTCTGGCTGTGGATTTTGTGCTTTTGGCTGGACTGAAATCCCCCATTGAACAACTTCATCTTCGTAGTCACGCTCTGTCCGCATCTTCTTCAAATGCCTCTGCTGTGTTTCGTATTTGAACTGTTAAAATTTCGTCTTCGTATCTGTATCTGTATCTCTATCGATGCGTTTCGCCAGCTGTCGCTCGTCCATGGCAGTGGTTGTGCCTCTACATATGAAACTGGAAATGGAAATAGAACTTGAAACGGAGCCAAAATAGAGTCGTTGATTATTTTAATGATGACGCCGAGGTTAAAGCACGATGAGAAGGCGTTTCACACACACATACACACACACACACACACATATGTATGTACATAAACGGCCCTACATGGTTTGGGTCTTTGCGAGTATGGAAATGGCGGGTCGCGTTCGAATTTTGTTTTGGATCGCCCCCTAGGAGAAAGGGGTACAGCAGAGCAGCCCGTTCGCATCGCTCATTAATTGAGCTATTAAGATAAACCCACATCAAATGCCGCGTTCAGCTTCGTCGCGCTCTTGGCCAGGGCCTAGGACTGGGCTTGGGCTTCGGCTTCGGCTTCAGCTTGGGCTTCGGCTTGGAGTTGGGGTGGGGCACTGGGTCAGTCGGTTCCCTGCCAGTGTGAACCATCCAAAGTCTGTTTGGTGTGCCAATGATGGCATTATTATACAGTTAACATTCAAAATAGAGACAATAAACAGTCGAATGTATTCATTCCAATACAAATTTGGTTTTAATTGCCATGACATGCCAGCCAAATTCGCTTTGTTACTGACTGTAGAGGGGGAAGCCCTTAGGGCTTTGAAATGAAAATGAAGACTGTATAAACTGTATATTTGATATTTCGTATTTTTCCATTGATAAGAATCAATTGGAAACAGAGTTTTACCTCAAGTGATCGATGACCTTTAAAGATGTTTGCTGGGTATGATTTCAGCACTACTCTCCGGCCTCCTCCGTGCCACTGCTCCCCAAAATAAAAGCAGTCCCAACTAAATTGCATGCTCAACAGCACATGCCCAGTCATAACTCAGAACCGAGCACCCTGCTCCTGCCCCTGCTCTCCTTACCACACACCAGGTCTCGCTGGTCAGTGGCCCTGGGACCCGTCCAGGACCCGTCCGGCTACCTGTTGCAGCGTCAGCTACTGCAGTCGCAGCCACAGCCGCAGCGGCAATCGCAATCCTGCAGCAATCGCCGCCGTGGCAATGAATTATTTTAACGACGAGCGGGGCCTGCGCATGCGTAAGAGGGAGGCCGGGCCGCCATGTCGGGGTCCAACTAAACCAGTTTCTTTTTCCCTTTCCCAGCATTGGCTGTGTTCCCGTTCCACTTCTCAGATCATCGGGCGGCCATTGAGAGTTGCGCTTGCAAGCCACAATTACCAAAAATCGAACATAAATCGGGGAAATAAACTGTGCGTGCGGCTTATGCCCGTTCGTTAAGCCGATTTTATCGGCGATCGGGCAGAAATTTCACCAACGCGTTGCAGAGTGCAGCCCTTTCCCAGAGTGAGTTTTCGGGCCACAATTATGCTGGAGTACAATTTGGGAGGCTGTTCGCGCCACGAATCCCTCGATCAGATGGGAGGGAAGCATTGCCATGTGAAAAGATCCCTCATGCCGCACATTCCGCATGGCACATCGTTTCTGCCTCGCGCTGGGAGAGAGCAAGGGCAAGTCGATTGCCAGGTGCCACCACCTGCTCCAGCGAGTATATGGTTGCTTGTTGCAGTGCCTCTACTTCTACTAATCTTCCCTTTTCGGGTGTGCCACCGAAAAGCAATTAAAAACTGATTGCCCCCGTCCGCCGCAGCCAAGGATATTTGAGAAAAATTGAAAATGCCAAAGCTTCGAGGAGCCAAAGGCAGGCTTCGGGCGGCCCACTGCGTGGCCATAAGATACAGTTGGGGGTTGGCCGGGTTGGGGGTGTGTGGGCCATGGCACACCCTAAACGTGTATCTCAAAATTTGATAGCCACACGCACACACATAATCGCAACTTCCACTGCAATCCGGGCTGCAGTCTGCAGTCTCTGCGTTTTGCCAGTTGCCGTTTGCATATGTATGTATATGTGTTTATCTGCAGTGTGCGTGTATCTCAAAGATTGCATCCGTGTTCGTGCTTGTATTCGTGCTCGTGCTTGCAATTGCAACTCAATTGCGCATTTGCCACCGCAAGCATCAATATCCCGCATAGGCATTGGCATTGGCATAGGGGCCATAATCACGTCTGAACACAGCACGGATCTAAGGAAGCGGACTCACCTTCCGCCAACGCCTTTCCCTCGTACTCCCTGCGGCCAATTTAATTGACAGATTTAGTGGTCCTCGATTGGCAGTGCGGAAAATTAGTTTTCCGTCTCCCAGCAAACCTCAACCGACTTTCTGTGGCTTTTGTGCGTCGTCGTAGTCGTCGTCGTTGTCGCATTTAATTGTTTTATAGACACTCCAATCCAGAGGGGTGCGAGTACTACGAGAATATACATACCTACATATGTATGTACATATGTATATTCGCAGATATGTATACATATGTACAGCAGATGTCTATGTATAGCCAGATCCAGAGAGTGGATGTGGATGTGGGTGTGTGGGTATGTGGGTGTGTGTGTGTGTGTACATCATAGGCAAGGTGAAACACGCCCATGACAAACACGCACGAAAATAGATTTAATTAAATTGCGAATAAAACTCGTGAGGCAGGGGCTAGGTTCGATGGGTGGCAGGGGCTGGCAGGGGTGTTGAGAGACACATGTGTGCCAAGCAGACCAATTAATCGATTCGCCATTGATTTCTCCTGTTTGGTCCCCAAAAGGGTTTCTTCCAAGTTCTTTCGCCTCTGCTTTCGTTTCCTGGAAAAGAACCCTCGAGAAGGGAATCAATTTCAGGTTGATCCACGAGTTGGTAAATCGAAGACAGATGGATTCCAGTTCCCAGTAATCTCCGCGCATCTAAATGTTGTCTTACAGATACCAAGAATAGGTCCTCTGCCGTAACCCCTACACAAATTCCTCTTTAGCGAGGGGGTATTCCCCATGCATCCAGAGCTCCGCGAGAGAAATGTCTGCTCTCACCAAGCGCGTGACGATGACAAAAAAAAAACAAATAAATTAGAGCAGGAGGAGGAGGAGCAGGAGCAATTGGGCGGCAGAAACCGAAAAACAAAATCGAATTAAATATAAGTAGTCTTCCCCCACACACACACAACATATACAGTCACCACATACCACACATGGACACGCGTCTTTGCATTCGTATCTGTATTAGTATCTGGGTATATAAATAGTTATAATAGAAGCATAGATCACACGTTGTGCCGCATGCAACATGGAGTCGCCGTCACCTGGCGATTTATTGCCGCTGGAAACGCTCCGAACAATCGTGAGTCAGTCCGAGGGACACACACACACCCATAGATAGACGGAAAGAGAAGGCACATACAGAGAAAGAGAGACGGAGAAGCACCCATCGCTTCGCTTCGGTTCGGTTCAAAGTTCGCAGCAAATGGGAGACACGTAAACTGTCAAAACTTTAAATCCCTCAGGAATTTAAGTTAAAAAATATAACACGTACTGAGGACTCGACACGAGCACAGCTGCTTGCCCAAAACACGACGGAGACGACGACGACTACGACAAAACCTTGAAAATGTATCTCCAGAATGCGAGAAGGAAACCCAGGGTGGCCCCATGGCCATGGAAAAAGATTTCCACTTCTCTGTGCTGCTCCGACTCCACCCAACACCATCCATCCTCATTCCCGTTCCCGCTTCCCACTTTTTCTCTCTCTCTCTCTCTCTCTCTCTCTCTCTCTCTCTCTTTCTGGCTCGTTTAAATTATCTACGAGAAATTTCGCGCCTTTCCATACAAAGTTTTATTGTGCCGCCCCCTCGACCGACCCCTCGAACCAACCCCAAACATACCAGCATTTAAATTATGTACTTAGAAATACACAAAAATTTTCCAAAAGTCTACAAAAGAAACTGGCACAGCACAGCACAGCAGGACGCAGATGAAGAAAGCAGCAAAAAGAAGCCAAAGAAGCAAAATGAATTTCGCACTTTTTCGCATAATAAATTTTGAAACTTGGCCAGCGCGATGGAAAAAATCCGAGCGGGAAAGGACAGCAGCAGAGGAGAGGAAAGGAGAGGAGAGCATAGGAAAAAAGAAGAAAAGTAGGGGCAAACCAAAGTTTCGTAAAAAGTTTATTTTTGCATATACGAGTACATGCCGAGGCATGGCAGGGCCTAGGGGGCGGCCAAGCCATCTGAATCTGAATAGTCGGCCGCCGAGTGACAAATTCCATTTAAAATTGTCGAGCACAGCTCACGTACTCTGCTCCCAGCAGTGGCAGCCTCTGCCTGACACTTCCCGGCAGCTCCAGAGTGGAAAATGGAACTTTTGCTAAAACCTCGTCGTGATGGATACTCCAGGAGGAGTAGGAGCAGCGGTGGGGGAGTGGGAGCGGATTTAAGTTAATCAGCAAACAGGTTTAGGGCTAAATAAATTTAATTATGCGTTCTCACTCTTCGTATTTCTTTATTCTGTACTCTCGGCGTAAAAAAAGACAACTGCTGTGCGGGAAATGATGTTATATTTGAAATAAAACTAGGTCTAATACAGCTTAATCGCATCTATGTACCTCTGAGCTTCAGTGGCTGAAGATACATACATAGTATATGGTATACATCCATATCCGCACATTCGTATGACCAAAATATACTGAGAATCGCTCGGACTTGTCTCTGGCCAATTTTCTCGCACCTTTAATTGGTGTTTATCATTTTTTCACTTTGATGGCTTTATAAATGCATATGTAGAATACACTCGAATACTTGTCTCGTATATAGTATAGGATATACACACATCTGTAGATGATAATTTCTTTGTTGGATGCTGGCAATTTTATATTCATATCATTTTTATTGTCTATAAAAGTTGTTCGCCATTTATTCCACGAAAGTCTGCCGCACACGAATTCACACAAGTGCACGCGACTCACACGAACAGACACACACACACACATATGCAAGTGTAATAATCGGGCTGTGTGTGTGTATGGGAGAGTGAAAGATAAATGCGTTTTCACTTTATGACTTTCGTGTCGGCATAAATTTGTTAATACCTTTAGGCCAAATTTATAACATAATAAATGCTCATAATATTTAACTTAACATTGCGCCCAGTCTGCAGCCCAGGCGCAGGACCAGCCCAGGCCTACGTCCAGACTCGGAGAAAGAGACTCGACTCGGAATTCAAAATGCGAAAGTTAACATTGTCCGTCCGGCCTTCGGTCCTTGGCGAGGCGGAAGCGGAGAGTATATTCTGATAAAATCAGACATGGTCTGGTTCTGCTTTTGCCTCTGATGCAGAAACAGAGACAGATACAGCCATGGATGGATAGCATAGGGAGAGTGAGAGTGCGAGTGCGATTGCAAGGCACACAAGAAATTGAGTTATTGCACTGGAAGGCAAATTAAACTTCATAAATATTTAAAATCAGAGATTAAACACGCCAGCACCGACTGCATGTTGATGAGACTCGCAGTTCCAGTCTCTGTCCCTGCCTCTGTCCCCTGTTCATGTCCGACTCAGGTTGCCAATTAAACGGGCATTATCTGGCATAACTGCAGTTTAAGTAGCCAACTCTCCCTATGCCCCATTGCCGAATGCTCGCACGTTTCTCCTTTTCATTTTAATGTTGTAGCAGCGACAGTCGGCAGCAGCAACAGCAGCAGCATCAACATCAGGCTTACATAGCAGCAAATTATCAATTTAAAGTAACGATCTTGCCGCAGAAACAAAAACCACAAGCCACAAGCCGCAAATGCAACTGGCAAATGGCAGTACTCGTAAAAATGAAATGTATTTTTTGCCGTTGAGGTTTCTGCCGCTGGAGATCTCCTTTCGTTTCCCCTTGGCTGCAATTGCTGGATGTGATGTTGCTGCCTACGTCCGTGCTGCTCGATGATCGTTTCAATTTGAGTTCGAGCTGCAAAAAAGGAGAATTTATATTTACGATATTGGCCAAACGACAGCACAAATGTTGAGCAACTTGTTGTAGTTTTTCAAATTCATTTGGCCAACGAAATCTTCAAGAAAATGTTCAAGATCTCTCTCGTTCTCTCCCTATAGTACATAGTCGGTTTTTGGACTTACTTATCTTTGTCAATGTTTTTGTTGCATATAAAGTACATATAAGTCCTTGCGAGCTCTAGTAACATTACCCTCATTCTTCTCCAGGTACAAATGGTCTGCGAAGACGTGGCCGACAGACATACACCCGCTACCAGACGCTCGAGCTGGAGAAGGAGTTCCACACGAATCACTATCTGACCCGCAGACGGAGAATCGAGATGGCGCACGCCCTCTGCCTGACGGAGCGACAGATCAAGATCTGGTTCCAGAACCGGCGGATGAAGTTGAAAAAGGAGATACAGGCGATCAAGGAGCTGAACGAGCAGGAGAAGCAGGCGCAGGCGCAGAAGGCTGCGGCGGCAGCAGCCGCGGCGGCGGCCGTCCAGGGCGGGCACTTAGACCAGAATTAGGCGGAATTACAAAATACAAGATACAAATACAAAGCAACTCTATATTGTAACAAAAGAACTATTTACTTAAATGAATAATATTTAAATATTTCGATGGTAATGTGCGAATACGAAACTAAACTAAAATAAACTAAAGGCATTATTTCAAGCGTTTGAGAAGCAACCGAAAATACGTAAAACAAAACTACAAACTAATTAAATAGAGTAAGTAAATTAAAGTAGAGAGAGAGAGAGAGAGAGAGAGAGAGAGAGAGAGAGAGAGAGAGAGAGTGGAAGAGCGCAACGCAGGCGGAATACAAAAACCTACTTAGAATTACAAATAAAAGTAAATAATATACACGAGAACGGCAACACAACTTTAATTTAGTTTGAAACAAACAAGAATGGAAATTGATTCGCGTCGCGGCGTAAGATTATGTTTATAACAAATACATATGTACATCATACTCGTATGTAGAAGATCTTTCCAAATTCAACCCCTGCCTCTGTCCCTACCCCTCCCACCCCTTTGTTGCTTGCTGGTATGTTTAAATTATGTTTCGCGAAAATACTCAGAAAAACAAAAAAGAAAACTTTAAAAATTACGATTAAAAATGTTGAAAGAAAGCATAGTTCTGTTGATATGAATTTTTTGGTAAAAACCAGTTTTAAACCAATTTAAAGGTGTGTAAGAAAAACGAAAACAAAAAGAAAAATGAATGAAACAAACCTATTAAAATGTAACTTAATATAAATAGAATTTGTTAGCAAAGTAAAATATTACGAGAGGGAACCCGAAGAGGAACGTACGTGCATATGTATATGTATTGAAGGATACTCGTACAATATTTAAATGTGTATAGTTTGTGCTTGTGGAATAAAATTAATGCAATTTTAGTTAACTCTGTTTATTTGTAAACGAATTTGTTTAGTTCTCACCCAAACGACTAAACTGAAGCTGTTTCTTTAAGTAATGTGTAGTGTTTTTAACTCTTAAATTAAATTAAATTAATTAAATCCTAATTTTATTATTATTATTATTATGTTTAGTTTAATGACAAAGCGTTTATGAGATTATCCGACAGTAGCCCCGAAAAGGAGGACGACAAATCGTTTGCCCCTGGAAACGCAAATAAATTATTGGTTTTGAAAAAATCTAAAAAACAAAGAGAATACGAATCGAATCGATTATTGTGTTATTATTATATTTATTTCTATTTTAGTTATGCCATTTTGTTTTTGTCTCGTCTCCGGTTAGAGCATAGAACCAGAGAGCCCAGACACCGGAGACCGGAGACCAGAGGGCTTGAGATATAGTAGTTCGTGGGCCCCGCTCGTATGAGAAATTGCTTTTGATCTCGTTCCGTTAATTGATCGTAAGTTGTATACTATAAAGAGATATGATACCCATACCCATAGCCGATAAAGATAACGATACCGTTACCGATACCAATATATTGTCTAGTGGATCCAACGAGCTGTGCTCGAACCAAGCCACAAGATTCATCTCCCCCGACGACGTGTATCGAATCGTTCAGTTCAGTTCGGGAACTTATCCCCAGTTCATTGAGGGTCATCCGAAAGAATACCCACACAACATGTATACGTAATTAGAGCCTAAGATTCGAATATAGATATACACATATGCAGATCTTGATATACATATACATATATATATATATTTATGTATTTACGTGGAAATCGAGTATAAATGGAAAAACAATAAGAGATACAATATCTGCGAACGGAAACAGATGCAAATACGTAACTAGGAAATAAGTAAATGTTATAGATTTTAGATGCAAAGGCTACGACAGCGGCCAACGCAGATGCAACCGAAATACGTTGATGTATACATACACTGAAAAAAAGAAAAAATGAAGAGATGAGCAGCGTGGATCGAGAGGGTATTCCATTCCCCGCCACCGTAAAGAATAGACGCTAAAATACAATACTTACAGATTTAACTGTGGATTATCGTAGCAACAGATATACGTAATTAGTAACAGTACACTACAGTATGTAGTGCTACCCCCTTACCAACTACTTAAAAATTTAATAATACCACGTGCTAAACGCACGTACTTTCTAGTGGCTTTTACTTTAATCTCCGACCCGCAGACAGTGAAGGCCGAAAAGTTAGTTGAGATACTTCTTCTCCTTAATACATATATGTATTTCCATCAGACCTACCTACAACTTCTTTGCCGTTACATTTTCTACTTGAACTCTTTCCTCTCCCTCTACCTCTCCCTATCCCTATCCCCATACCCATACCCACCCCCCAGCACGAGGGGGCTCCCAGATCTCCGATCACTCGGGCCCCGCCAACACTCCGTTTATACTTAACCTACTCGTACGTAACTCTAATTTAAAGCCATTCTATGCTAGCTCTGTAAGTTGTAAATTATCAATATAAACTATACGTATAAAAGAACGAACACGAAACAAACAGCAACCAGTGAGAATGTGGAAAAAAAACAAATAAATTAAACGAAACGATTTAAACAATTTTTGATTCAGTTTTGGATTTTGGGTTTTGGAGATTCCAGCTGGAGCTGGAAATGCACAGTGGGCGAAATGGTTCCATTTAAATGCCAAAAAATGCAATATCCTGATGATGAGACGGACTGAAGACTCAAGAAAAAAATCTGGCTGCTGGCTTCGGGATTTGTATGTGGCTGCTATCTGGCTGCTGACGCCTTGGCTCTTTTCGTCCGATATGGCAAGAGCAGGGCGGGTTTGTTTAATAACAATCGCTCATAAGCCCTGGGACCTCCAGCGGCTTAAAGCCGTTACCTGGAACGTACACATGGGAAATGCATAAAGTTGTTAATTAAATAGATAGCAAATCAATAATAATTAATATCTCAGAATTATCTGTTTACATATATATTAATGTGCATTCCAGGGCAGTTTCTATAAGCATAGCCGACGGATCCCTTTTTTATAATTTTGTCGCATCTTCGTATGCGAAATAATGTGGAATATTGAGGAGCTGTCTGTTAGAGAGACTTGCTTGAGAGAAGCTAGGAGAGGGGGGAGCTGCCATTGTATTTATGGAACGGGCCCACCATACAAAATGCAAAAGTCGCATTTCGTGTTGTTGAATTTGGCAAAACTTTTGTTACACTTCAACTAGGAATTGATCATGCCAGTCAAACCAAAGTTTTATAATTTACAACAACATTTTAAAATCTATAATAGCTGTTAACAGTTGGACAATTTTTCTGTTTTTGAAAAATGGAGAAAAATGTACTTTAAAGGCAAAGTTAAATGCATTTTTCTTGAAAAGCTTAAGCTTTGCAGACATTTTGTTTGTCGACTCTTGCCCTCCTTCTAATTACACTAGTCAACACAAAATTTCTGCTGTGGCCCAAACCGAAATTTTTCTGATAGATTTTGGGATTTAAAATTGTTCAGGTAGTCTGGAAATTATTAAGTTTAAAATTGAAATTTGATCATTTTTTGCAGTATATTTTCCCGAAGATTTGACTTTGAGAGCTCAGGAAAGGTAGAAGAACAATTATTTCTTGGACTAAATTCTTGTTTCAATATAGGTACATTAATTAAGCGTCGCTTTAGGTACCGTTTGTAAAATAAATCGAAGCATAAAAAGCTAAGGGTACAACCGTTTGACTAAACGTTTGAATTTTAGCAAAACTCGTCAACAATACTAGTATCTAGTATTTAAGTAGTATCAGATACATTCTTACAGTTAAAAAAAGAAATGTTGTAGCTTAAAAATTAATTTTAAAAAAAATGAGGCAAAAATTAAATTTTTGGTCTAAATATATTTTCGATGTTTTGTGCAGCTTGCTTGAAGAAAATTCACCATTTTCAGATCCACAGAATTTAGCAATCGGTGTTCGCTGTAATTGAATTCATTTATAATAGTAATATATTCTTGTTAAGATTTAATTGAATTTGCAATCGGCCACGAACTCAATTTACTAGTCTATAAACAGATCCAGCCATTTTGATCATACTTCTCTAATCCCATCCCCACTGTTTGTGTTTATTTTATTATTATTGATTATTATACATTTTGGCATACATATTTATTTAGTTTTTACACTGTGAAAATAAAATGTTGGCATACATATTTATTTAGTTTTTACACTGTGATAATAAAATTCCGGGTCCCGAAAGAAATAAATTAAAGTAAATCTCAACTTCACTCTTATATGTGCGTGTACATATGTATATTAGCATATCTATTTATATATTAATTTATTTTTTAACTAATTCTGTCACATGTCATTTAATGAATATGTAAGCTTTGTACGAAAAGTAAAATGTAAAATAATACAAATGTCGCGAAACATTTAAGTGTTGCTGACAATTTTCCAAATGTTGCCAAGCGCCACTGTGAAAATGTAGTTAATATGTAGCAGCTTATCGGAAAAAAAATTTACCGTATAAATTTGCATTTCTGTTCTGGAAGAACTGATTTATCCAATATTACGGTGCTTTATCCGAGCATTGTCGTCCCCCAGTGCCACAGCGACCACTTATAGTATATTCCAGCTTCCGTTCATACATAATTTGAATTTTTAACTGATTTTATTTCCTTACAGTGTTACCGCAGGGCATTCACACCTGGTTACACTGGGCCGCTAGTATTTTTTTATTCTTTTCCAGTATATATCGTCATGTTTGTTTGTCGAACCGAGTACCCGCGGAATGAACCTTACAAATTTATTTTGCAAGAAAGATGATTTTATCGGTTTCATACGAATTAATCTGTTCGCTATCATTTTTTGTGGATCTGAGTATGGAGCTGTAAGCTAGGCGTACTCACTTCCGATATAACTATGCTTAAATAAGTGTATGTAGTGTGACCGCATTTCTCAAAACATTGAACTTAGCGGTTGCTGCGCGCGTCTTTAGGTTTGAAGGTGAACCATTCGAAAGTAAGTGAATAGCCTAAGAAATAATTTTTGCGAATTGTATAAACGCTTAGTCCAAAAGTTGATAAAAGTTGAATGTGTGTGCGTGTGCGTTTCGACATTTTCTCAAAAGTGCAAAAGTCATGGTTCCCTTATAAGAGCAAAATTTGAATATATGTACGTGAATATTTTTTCAATTTAAAATTTACCCAGAAAAGCTGACTAACAAATTATTTGCAGGAATTTAAACCAGGATGGTATCTTTCCATTATCTGGCTATAAACTCAGTCTAATGCACAACAAAAACAGAAATGAGAAGAAATGAGGGCGCCTGGACACCGACAAATAAAAGGAGGAACCCAAAGTCAGGGAACCACCTTTTGAAAATGCCTCTTCAAGAGAAGAAATCATAGCACTACTTCCTCACCAAGTATCTGTGGAAAGATTAGACTTTGGGAACTTCGAGATACTTGTTACTCATTTTTTTATGGCACTAAAATCAATTCCGATCTGACGCTGTTTAAGCTTCGAGATTATTATACGAGTATTCATCGCCTTTTATACGATTCAGCTAAAACGTATTTTGAGTCAGTTCGATTTGTGAGCTCGGTCGGATTCGTTCAACGTTCGGTAGCGTGTTCTGTCCGATGGACCTCATATCAAAACGCATTTAAGACAATCATATAAACACTCTTATAGGTAGTAGTAATTTTTATTTATTTATGTATGTATAACCGTGTGCATCATTGACGCTCCATAGAAAACAGCTTCAACTCGGAAAGAATGAAGCTTAAACCATATTTATCGAATTTATTGTGCTTATGGGCGGCAGTGACTTTGAAGTGCAGAGCAAGTGAGTAAAGTTCGAAATGATAATAAGAAGCAGACGAAAATAAACATATACTATGTACAGAATATGCACGGTATGCTACTTATAGTACACAATGCACGCTCACAGTCTTATTTTCTCTCTGAGAACGTCTTCCAGCATATGAGACGATGCTAAAACAAGATTTGAGCCGGTTCATCTTGAGATCTCTCGTATTACTTCCATCCAAGATCTCTCTCTCTCTCTCTATCCCTTTCTCTCTGAGAGAGAGATAAAAACCTATGTATGTATGTAAATATGTATGAAAATGTGTTCGGATTGAGTGTTGTCGGAAATAAATTTAAAAAGTAAGCTTGTATAAACGGCCGGCAGTAGCAGTATGCCTTATCTGAAATGTCCATTTGGAACGCAAGTGATGGTAAATTAATTTTAAAAAAAAAGTGAACTATTAATGTTGCAATTTTTACGGAGAATCCCGCGAAATTCCCAATATTTTCCCTTCTCAAAGCACATTCAAGCTGCTTTCTTTATTACACAACATTTAACTATAACTAACTTACAAGAGCTATTCTAAAATCAAAGTTTGATCAGAATCAGCAATTCATTAATTTAAATATTGCAACCAATTGACCATAGAACCGAATTTTTGCGTGTACAGTATACACGTAGAATATTTGGCTATAAATGAGATCTGAAAGACAATACAATACACGGTTTCGACCGAAGCCAAATACAATTGTTGGTACACTTTCTTGACGATTACTAAACATTCACATTAGTTGATATTTAATACACCTGTTTACATTTGTTCACTCAGTCAACGCCGAATGTTCAACTTCCCAGTTTGAGTGCGACAATGGGAGCTGCATTTCGCAATTCGACGTTTGCAACGGCGTAAAGAACTGTCCCGACGGATCGGACGAGACCGCATTGACGTGCATATCACAGCGGCAGCACTGTTTGAAGCCCTACTTTCAGTGCAGCTACGGCGCGTGTGTCATCGGAACGGCGGGATGCAACGGAGTCAACGATTGCGCGGATGGCTCGGACGAAACGCTTATGCGCTGTGGCAACGAGGACGATGTGCGACAGTACGACCGCTTTCTGCAGGGTAATTGTCAGTAAGTAGAAGACGTCAAGTCGAAGCCACAACCGGAAATTTCACCCAATTGTCATATCTTGCAGAGACGACGAGATCAAATGCCCATCGGGCATATGCCTGGACAAGAGCAAGTCTCTCTGTGATGGCAAGGACGACTGCGCAGATGGCACCGGTGAGTCCCTCGATGAGTCCGTGAAATTGTGCGGTCATCTGGAGTGCCCGGGCTACTCCTTCAAGTGTGGCACCGGCGGCTGTATTTCGGGAGCCCTGACTTGTAATGGACAGAACGATTGCTTTGATGGCTCGGACGAGGCCCCACTCCTGTGCAATACCGCCAAGAAGGTGACGTCGACTACCTCCGTCTCCATACCGCTGGAGCAGTTAGGCTGCCCCTTGCCGCTGGGAGACGAACGCCCCATTTTAAAAGATAAAACTGGTCGTGTTCTGACCCCGCCGATTACCAGGGCCACGGTCTACTTCTCCTGCCACCCCGGGTACATATTAGTGGGCGAAGAATCCAGTCACTGCGCTAACAGAAAGTGGAGTTCCGAGATAGAGCCGAAGTGCGTGAGTGAGTATTTGCCTAGATCCCCATCCTGCCGATATTAACTCTTAAGTCCCTTAAAGAATACTGCGATTCCAAGGGCGAGTTTGATGGGTACTCCACCAAAGCCATATGCACTTCCGCTGGACAGAACGTCGACTGCAGTCAGCGCTATCATCCGCCGGGCACTGAGGTGAAGTTTGTGTGTGCCACCGGCTTTCGGACTCTCAGCACCACTCTTCCGGAAATGATTTGCATGAAAGGGGGGTACTGGAATCGCCAGCGGGAACGCTGCGACCAGAAATGTGGCCAAATAGCCACGCCAATCAAGAGCTTCTCGGCCAACGGGTACACCATCAACAACACTGTGGTTCCGTGGCATGTGGGCCTTTACGTCTGGCACGATGAGAAGGACAACAACTACAACTTCAAGTGTGGCGGCTCGTTGCTGACCCCGGACTTGGTAATAACTGCTGCCCACTGCGTGTACGATGAAGCTGCACGGCGGGCCTACAGCTATGACACATTCCGCGTGATAGCCGCTAAGTTTTATCGGAACTACAAGAATACCACCAGCGATGACCGCTCGCAGGACGTCCTGGACATTATTATAGCACCGTACGTACTCTCATAGTTCAGACAAGCTCTTGCAGATGGTACCTTACCATATTATTTATTACAGTGGCTACAAGGGCAGGACGGATAATTATTATAAGGATTTGGCACTGCTAGTTCTGGTAGAGCCCTTCGAGCTCAGCAACGTCATTCGGCCGATCTGCGTCCATTTCTCAACCTTTGCCGAGAAGGAGACCATTAACAACGATGTACAGGGAAAATTCGCTGGCTGGAGCATCGAAGACAAGCGCGAGCTGCAGTTTGTTCCGGCAGTATCAAAGATGAACTCGGTGTGCCGTCAAAATCTTATAGACATTCACTCTGACAAATTTTGCATCTTCACGCAGGGCAAGTCGCTGGCGTGTCAGGGTGATAGTGGCGGCGGGTTCACCGCCGTCCGCCAGTCCGACTCCTTCTCCCGAGACACTTCTCGCCATTTCCTGTACGGCGTCATCAGCAACGCACCCAATGCAGATCAGTGCGCCCACAGTCTGACGATACTGACCAACATACAGCACTTTGAGGAAATAATCACCACAGCAATCAAAAAAAGCATAAGTACCAGATCCTGAGCGCAGAGTTCTCAGGTGTGACCTGGCTAGACTAGGGAATATCCCTGCCTGGATATTTATATACATAGGATTATTTTTCTTAAGATTTAAATAAGACTAGTCCCAAGAAAAAATTGGAAATACTAATCAATAATTTAAATAGTGTTTAAATGTTGGTGATTTTCTGAAAATGGTATCTGTCATGTCTTAAATGGACTCAACCTAGCTTCGATTGTAATTAATTGATGAGACTTATCTAGTTTTTTGATTTAGCCGATTCTCGGATGTTGAATTTGGGCACACGATCCTTCCTGGCCAATATCTTATTTGAATTGTCCTCTATATTAATCGCGCTGATAATGAGATTGACGCGTCGCTCTATAACACCAATGAACAGCTTTACATTGTGGACGGTTAGAAAGGTCTTCGTGCTAAGGACGTTGAGTATGGGAGCGTCGTCGCAGGCTAGTTGTCTGGGAATAGTTCTTATTTAGTTACAGACCTTGACTATCCCTCCTGTCCAATTTAAAAAATCCTACCTGAATATATCCTCGATCCCCTTAAGTAGTTGCTCTAGTCTGATGCTCAGAGTTTTCTTCTTCTCGCTGGTCTCCTTGGCCAGTTGTTCAATGCGACCCCGCTCAGCATTTAAATAGTCCAACGCCTCGGTCTTCAGCTTTAATTCTTTCTCGGTCTGCTCCGATTTTTGTCGTTCTGCGGAAGTGTGGTTAGTGTCTGTGTATTTTTGATACTATGCCTCATAGTGCATGACCCACCTATTTCGTCAGTTAATTCTTGGGTGGAATCGTTTAACACCTCCACCTCGTGACTTAGCTCATTGACGTAATTGAAGAGAGCGAAGTTCTCATCTTCCTGTCGCTTAAACTGAGCCACCAAGCGGTCCGCATCGTCTTCTCCATACAATTGCTTGATTTTCTCAATTATCTCCTTGTATTCAAAAAGTTGTCGCTCATAGTCTTCCTTTTGATTCTGCTTCTTGTCCAACTCCCGCTGCTCTAGCTCTGGATTAAGCCGCTTTTGCCCCTTGATGTCGAAAAACTTCTGCAACTTGGCATCGTGCTCCAGGCGCCTCTGCATCTCGCGCATCTCCTGGATGTGCATCACCTTGTCGTTCTCATTGCGGTCCTTCAAAACTGACAGCTTGTTGCAAAGCTCCTCGCGCTGATCAAAGGCCAGCGTTGATTGGTCAATCAAGTCCATTATGAATTTCTTACCCTCATTGAACTGAGTGACCATAGCTTGCCACATGTCATTAAAGTTAGCCCTGAAGTGATAGAGACAATTTAAAGCGTCTGTGGGCCATTCCCATTCTTCCCACACTTCTCACCGATCCTGTAGCATGTGGTTTATGGCATCGCGCATTTTGCTGTTCTCTGTGAGGACATCGCTGCACTTTTTATTGACCACATCCAGACGGTTCTCTAGCTTGACGACGCTCTTTTGAACCTTGCAGATTGTGTCCTTGTAACAATTGTCGGGGACCTCATTGCGACGAAGGCTGTCGATTTCCTTTTCCATTTTCCGGATGTGCCCCTCTAGCTCCCACAGATTAGTGCGCTCGTTTTGAAGCACCCTCTGCAAATCCGTCTGCTGTCTCTGCAGTACTCCCAGCTGCCTTTCTTTCTGCAATTGGAGTACCACTTGTATTATCCCTGTCGATTCGAGCCCACCCCACTCACATTTGTGTTCCTCCGAGCGTGCGTTCCTCCCTCCAAAGTCTTAATCTCCTCCTTCAACTTCTGATGCTCGACCTGCAGAACGTTTATCATGTGGTTCTGCTTCTTCAGTCGCTTGGCTTTTTCTTCTAGCAGGCCCCGGAGATCAAGTTGAAGTGATCTATGCTGCCTCTGCAGTCTCAGCAACTCTGCTGTGGCCAGCTGGTCAAGTTCGCTTTGGTCCGCCATTGGGGTGCGATGAAGTAAGTACGGGTACAAAAAGGACCTATCCTTGATAGTTCTATACTTTTGTATCTATTGATTTCAGTTGTAAACAGCGTTGCTGCACTATTGTCGCTTAGCTACGGTTCATGCCTTTCGCCGTGCCCTTCGACCTATTCATATTTCAGTGCAGCCCAACTTCAAAATCAGTGGCAATGTATTTTATGAGTAAAATTATCTTGTAAGGGACGAATTAAATTTTGGGCAAAAAATTATATTTAAAAAAATCAAGTCAAATCATTTTTGGAATACCATACATGTTTTCAATGACTGATGACTTTCGAAATGGGTTTCTTCATTGTAGCTATAATAATGATCCAATCTTATTCAGATTCAACACCCTGATAGAAATGATCATTTTCTATGATTCTGCGTTTATACCCGGTACTCGAAGAGTATAGGGGTATATTAGATTTGTGGGGATAACGGTTGTGTGTAACGCCCAGAAGGAGGCGTTTCCGACCCCATAAAGTATATATATTCTTGATCAGCATCAATAGCCGAGTCGATATAGCCATGTCTGTTTGTCCGTCCGTCCGTCCGTCCGTCCGTCTGTCCGTCCGTCTTCATTTGCGCCTACATCTCAGAGACTATTAAAGCTAGAGCAACCAAGTTTTGTATCCAGTCTCCTGTGTGATCACACTACTCCAAATGTATTTAAAAATTTCGCCCCGCCCCCTTCCGCCCCCACAAAGGACGAAAGTCTGTAGCGTACACAATTTTGAAGATACAAGAATACTAAAAACGCAGAATCATAGAGAATGACCATTTCTATCAGAGTGTTGAATCTGGATCAGATCGGATCATTATTATAGCTACAATGAAGAAAACCATTTCGAAAGTCATCGTTCCCTCTCGCTCTCTCTCACACGCGGCTCCATCTGCTTTGCTTATTCGTATAAATGAGCGCCTAGTTCTCAGAGACTATAAGAGCTAGAGCAACCAAACTTTCTATCCAAGCTCCTGTGATACCGAACCAGCACGAGTTTGTTTTAAAATTTTGCCACGCCCCCTTCCGTCCCCACAAAAGACAAAAATCTGTGGAATCCACAATTTTTAAGAAAAATGAAAACCAAAAACGTAAAATCATGGGAAACTACCATATCTACCAGATTACTGAATATCGATCAGGTCAGATCAATATTATGGCCAGAAGAAACAAATTACATTTCAGTGGCTACGCAGCGCCTGCCAAGCGCTGACTCATTCCCTCTCTCTCTCTCTGTCCTGAATACTTGTACGTCTCAAATATGTAGTTATGCATGTAGAAATGTAGAAGCAGTATACAAATCATATGCAAACAAAATTGGAAAGATGTATAAATATTCCTAAAATGGTTTGACTTCAATTTTTGAAATATTATTTTTTGCCCAAAATTTAATTCGTTCCTTTTGCGAACATATGATAAATTGTATAAATCGTAAGCTCATATACATGTATGTATGTATGTATGTATATACTGACTGAGTACCGGGTATAAAGTAGAGCCGCGGCCTTTGCCGCGGCTCACAACGTTCTACCTCGTTTTTTCTATGATTTGTCACTTTTATTGCCCGCGCTATAGCCCTTGAATTGATTTTTGTTTGATGGGATACACAATATACTCGTACTCGTAATATCACGCCTTCTCATCAAACAGTAAAAGTGAGCCGATGGAGCTCTGTTGACGTTTGAAATGGAATTGTTGCTTCCGAAACATGCGACGCATACCCCAGCAGCTGTTGCTGTCTCTCGCTCAGAGCGCCAAAAACCGTTGGGTTGGGGTGTTCCAGTCCCACCGGAGCGATAGGTTTTCCAAAGCTGGGCGGGGCGAAACCCCATCTATCGGGTCCCCAGAGAGGCTCCATACGGCGGGATGACATCGGGGGGGGGAGCCGGTATAGAATCCGTTACGGGAATAATGTAAGGAAGAAAATAGGATAAGATATAGGTATTAGTGAGGATCCAAAGGGATAAGTAAGAGTGAAAATTTGGAGAAACGTGGATTCTCGATTTTCTTTCTCATGGTGCGGAGGGTAGTGCGAGTCAGGCAAAACCATCAGTTTTTTTTGGTTAGAGCCGGCAGTCCAAAAAGTAAGTGTCGGGCTTAGGAGCCGCGCAGTTAAAGAGAGAATAGATAGATGTGTGACTTCGGTTTGTTTTCCCCAATAGCCTGGCCCGGAAGATCACCGAGAGGCCGGGCCAGAGGAAATTTCGCCGAGTACACCGGTGCTGGAGAGGATGGCAGGATGGACTTAGCCAGACGCTCTGTGGCATCCTCGCCGAAGATGCGAGAAGCTGCTGTTTTCTCCCCTTGTTCTTGAGATGAGATGAGAGTAATATGCTTTAGATACTTTATTATACTTTAATATACTATATTTATATACTATATACTTTAATACTATATTTATATTATATATTTAATTCTATATTTAAAGGCCCTGCGGGCCTTTTTTTGAGATCTTGCCTCTGAAAATAAATATATTGTATATTTAAATTTAATTAATTATTATTTGTATTGAATTTACTTACCATGAGATTTGTAATTGTAGTAGAAAGTATTATTTGTTGACTTTGTCGTCTTCCAATCGTCTTCTGGTTGGCCGAAGTCTTCAATTATTTCCTTGATCATGTGAAGGAAGCTTTAGAGGTAGTACTGAAGATTGTGATGGACGAGATGTTCTGCGACTTCTCGTCTTATGAAATGTTTTTCATTATGAGACAGTAAACTTTTTTTGTCTTTTTTCTTTAAAATTTGTTCCGTCATGGTGCGTTTTTTCGTGTTGTGAGCGTATTTTCTTTGAACATGTCGCAGCACCGAGAGTACTGTGACTGCATGTTCCGATTTGTATGTCGAGCATTTGAAGTTTTCCAACCCATTTGTTGGTCATGTCCATTGTTGTGGGACCAAACGCATCGACATCAGAGACGGGCTGGGAGAGCTCGGAAACACGGTCTGTGAGTCAGCATAGTCGGGTATGTTGGCTGGTGGCATTAGCTCAACCGAGCTGGTGCCGTAGTTGTTGGTCTTCACGACAATGTCTTCACGACGATGTCTTCACGACAATGTCTTCACGACAATGTCTTCACGACAATGTCTTCACGACAATGTCTTCACGACAATGTCTTCACGACAATGTCTTCACGACAATGTCTTCACGACAATGTCTTCACGACAACCACGACAATGTCTTCACGACAATGTCTTCACGACAATGTCTTCACGACAATGTCTTCACGACAATGTCTTCACGACAATGTCTTCACGACAATGTCTTCACGACAATGTCTTCACGACAATGTCTTCACGACAATGTCTTCACGACAATGTCTTCACGACAATGTCTTCACGACAATGTCTTCACGACAATGTCTTCACGACAATGTCTTCACGACAATGTCTTCACGACAATGTCTTCACGACAATGTCTTCACGACAATGTCTTCACGACAATGTCTTCACGACAATGTCTTCACGACAATGTTCTGATCTCTTCACGACAATGTCTTCACGACAATGTCTTCACGACAATGTCTTCACGACAATGTCTTCACGACAATGTC
Source organism: Drosophila affinis (assembly GCA_037356375.1). NCBI lineage: Eukaryota > Metazoa > Arthropoda > Insecta > Diptera > Drosophilidae > Drosophila > Drosophila affinis. The sequence goes on from JAZHFB010000003.1 coordinate 25,916,223, forward strand.
TTCACGACAATGTCTTCACGACAATGTCTTCACGACAATGTCTTCACGACCATGTCTTCACGACAATGTCTTCACGACAATGTCTTCACGACAATGTCTTCACGACAATGTCTTCACAATCGACGAAGATCACCTCGTCCGGCACCCCACAGTCGGGCTGTGAACAAGTGCCGCTCCTCGTCTCCTCTAACAATATGTCAGCATAGTCGGGGTCAGCATAGTCGGCGGGATCGATGATGATCGCCTCGTCCGGCACCCCACAGTCGGGCGTGTCGGTGGCCTTCTTGCTGCCAACATTCAAGGGAGCATTGCTCGCCTTGCTCGTGTTCACATCAAAGCCCTTTTTGTCGGGGCCCGGCCCCGACGCCTCCGAGGGGCAAGTTGCCCGAGCCTTTAGTTTAACATAACATAACATAACATAACATCATAACAGTGTTTGACAATCAGTTCACAAAATTAACATAAGACTGACACTATCACAGGTTACTTTTAGGGTTAACAGGGTTAACCGTTATTTTTAACAGTTATGTTATTCACATTCCATAACACATCACAATACAATACAACACAACACGATACGATGCTTTCGCCACGCCAATTAATCCCAATATTCCGGACATACGGACCTGAGATCTTGCATACACGAATCCCCGAAAAAAAGCTCCCATCAAGAATGGCACAAAAAACTATGTAGTTCCGACACTTTTAATAACACCAATAAAATCTATAAGAGATGCAGATAAAACAAGCTGAATTTATTTTATTTTAATTACATATATCTTACAATAAAATGCCAGATACAAGTAACTTGAATAATGCTAAAATGGCGGCACGGCCGGCGGCGACAATCGCCACAGATCCGACGGGACTTTTACCGCCTATTTTTACGCTGTTTGTTTGTTTAATTGAATGCAGAGATCAATAAACTTACTTGTAAAAAAGCTATAAAAATCCCTCTTTTTATGTTAATTGTAACGAAGAAGTTACAGACGTATGTATTTATATAGTAAGATGATTATCGCTCATGATAAATGATTTCATGTAAAAATAAAATGAGCTTGCACATTCACATTCACTTTGTGACGTTATTAGTCACATTACATCTGGTCACACCGTATTGGCGAACAGATGGGAAAATGTTAACACTCTATACGAAAACTGAGAATGACCGATGCGCCGTCTATTTGGATCACAGGAAGCTTATTAACGAGGCATACAGTGAGGGAGATGGTGGGACAATTAATTATCAGCTCAAGGCGGACCTGTTTCAGTTTCAAGCGAAAAGAGCCCCGGCTAGTGAACAGAAGAAGTCAAAAAAGCGCAAGCGAGCAGCGCAGGACATGCCAGGCGCGTCGGATTCACAGACCATCGACGGGTACCTGGCTCTCTTGCCCACGCCTGTCGACACTGTGGCAATAACGCCTCTATCACGGTATTGGGAGGCTCCATACAATCTTCCCCAGTTGCACGGAGCCAACCAAAGCGGACAGGTCCAACGGTTTCCAAGCGGTGACGAGGACAACACAATCTACCTTATACCGGACAGGGCGCGCTTTTACAACCACAATGTAGAAAATCTGCCGGCACTGTTGCCCCAGCTCTTACCCAGCTACGATCTGATTGTAGTCGACCCTCCGTGGCGCAACAAATACATTCGTCGGTTGAAGCGTGTCAAGCAGGAGCTCGGCTATTCAATGCTAGACAACGACCAACTGACTCTTCTGCCGCTTTCCAAGCTGACCAACACACGTACTCTTGTAGCCATCTGGTGCACGAATTCAATCCAGCACCAAACGGCTCTAGAAACACACATTTTGCCTAGCTGGAATTTACGCCTACTCCACAAACTACGCTGGTACAAACTAAGCACGGACCACCAGCTAATTGGCCCGCTCCAAGCAGACCCCACTCAGAAGCAGCCCTATGAAATTCTTTATGTTGCCTGTCATGCCGATAGCGACGAGAATTATGGAAAGGACATACAAAGAACAGAGTTGATCCTCAGCGTTCCCAGCATTGTACACTCTCATAAGCCGCCCCTTCTGTCATGGCTGCGCCAGTATATAAAATTGGACCTGGAACCCAGTTGTCTAGAACTTTTTGCACGGTATCTGCAGCCACAGTTTACATCTATTGGATTGGAAGTTTTGAAGTTAATGGATGAGCGTCTGTACGAAGCTCGTACCGTACTATTAGGATCCGAATAGATAAAGTTAAGGTATGCCAAGTACACTAGTTGTATCGAGTTTTCTCTTACTTCCGGCACTTTTTGTTCATCTGTTGTGTTGGCCGGAGATTAAAGACTGTATCTTGAATGATCTGAGTATATCTATGTAGCTCACTAGCTTAAGTAGCAAGTAAAGCCTTTAAAATAAACCATTTTGGATTTATTAACAGTTTTATTTGTGTACGGGATTGTTAATGAGAGCAAATGCAGCAAAAATTTTGTGTGGGTGACAAGGGACTAGTTGCTTCGATGAAAGCTAGCGGCCACTTGCCCCGAGATAAATGTTAGACATTTGGGTGTGGTTGGTGTGTGTGTGTGTGGGTTTTGTGTGTTAAATTAGATATTACAATTTATTAAGCATTATTAATACACATTGTGTTTGTTCAAGGACTATTCCTGGCCTTGGGCCATGGCGGCCGGGTTGGTTGGCTCGTTGCCACCACGCTTCTTTGAGCCGGAAACAATGTCGTCAATGCGCAGCAACAAGATGGCTGTTTCAACAGCGGTTTTATATGTCTGCAGTTTGACGGCCAACGGCTCCCAAATGTTTTTCACGTTCATATCCACAATCTCGCCGGATTCGCCGTCAATGCCCCAGGCGCACACGCCGTCGCCGGTGTGGGAAGCATGCTTAGCACGCAGAGCGGTGAGAGCGCGAATAGTGTTGGCACCACAGTTTTGGGCCAGAGTACGAGGTATGATCTCCAGGGCATGGGCCACCGCCGTATAGGGCCCCTTGACTTGCTTGCGAGAAAGAAGCTGGGAGGCAGCCATCTCCACAGCCCCACCGCCAGCCACAAGACGCGGCTCCAACACCAGATTACGAGCAACATGCAGGGCATCTTGGAGATTGCGTTCAGTTTCATTGAGAATATCCTTGCTGGCACCGCGCAACAGGATGGTGCACGCCTTCGGGTCCGTGCACTTCGTGACAAAGGTAAAGTACTCGTCGCCAATTTTCTTGATCTCAAAGAGACCGGCTCCAGTGCCAACATCCTTCTCGGTCAGCTCCTCAGTACGGTTGACAATAGTGGCGCCACAGGCCCGGGCAATACGCAAGTTGTCCGTCTTGCGCAGGCGACGGATGGCAGTGATGCCCGCCTTCAGGAGATAGTGTTGTGCCAAATCCGAAACACCTTTCTCAGTGAAAACAAGATCCGGCTTAACGGCGATAATGTCAGCACAGATGCGCTGAACAAACTCTTCCTCGATCTGCAACATGCGAGTGAAGTCCTGCTCGCCAATGATTTCTACATTGGTCTGACTCTCTCCTTTTTTGTACTCCAGAGAGCAGTCGAGCAGAACGATGCGAGGATTCTCAATATAACGACGCATTTTAGGATGCGTCACATCCTTGTTGATCATTACGCCCTTCAAAACACACGACTCTTCGATGGCACCACCGGGAATCTTCTCCACCTTGGCATAACTGTCGGGATGAGAATACTCTAAAAATTGATTCCATAAAGAAAGGTCAGGCCCTTACCGCTTGATGTCCACCTCCAGGCGACCATTTTCATTAAGCGTAACTGTCTCAACTGCATCCAGTGCAATTTTGACTGCCAGATCCGACCACTTGCCAATGAATTTCGTACCCACACAGGCCTTGACTACTTGGGCCATCTTTGCCTTGTCCTTGACGTCCAACTCCACACTTAGGTCGGACTGCAAGTGCCCCACGATGTCTTCGAGGGCCTCACGGTAGGCTCGAATGATCACTGTAGGATGGATTTGCTGCTGCAGGAAAGGCTCGGCGGCGGCCAGCATCTCACCAGCCAGCACAATGACGGAAGTAGTGCCATCGCCTACCTCTTCGTCCTGTGTGCGAGCTATTTCAATCATGCTCTTGGCCGCCGGATGCTGGACGGTGATCTCACGGAGGATGGCATTTCCGTCATTTGTCATTACAATGCCGCCCATGGGATCCATCAGCATTTTCAGCATGGCCTGTGGGCCAAGGCAAGTGCGAATCACATCAGCAATAGCCTAGAAAACCGCGATAATGTCAGCAGATGGCCACTAATGCCGGCGAGGAGCTCTCGGCAAACCCAGACATGTGAGTCACACACGCACACGCTTACCTTTCCGGCTTGAATATTCTCCAACTGCACTTTGCGGCCAGACTCTCGTTTTGTGTTTTGACCTACGGACAAAGATTGTAGGCTCTGGCAACTTTAAATTGATGAAAATTATTCTATACTTACTCAACACGAGTATTGGTTGCTGTCCACCAAACATTTTTTTATATTCTTTAATTTATCTCTACGTGAAAACAAATGAACTCGTGCTGCTGTCACTGCCGCTGTTTGAATGAGGTTAAAGACGCCGATGACACACGATTCTAGAAGATTCGATAAGTATTTAATTGGAATGACTAGTTTTACTGATCTTGGAATCAGCAATGAGAAATAGGTATTAATTATAATATACGCACTTTATATTTTGATTTAAAACCAAAGATATTGTTCAAATGTTGAGTTTTCCGTGGAACAAGCGCGTTTTTATCGATAGATTTTAACCAAATTTAGGGCCGTGCCGAGATCCGAAAAAAGTGCTAGCAAACTGAATCAGGGCTGATATTCGTATTAAACCGATACAAAATTTTGAATGCAAAATGCGTTTGCTAGGGTCAGTTTGAAAATAGTATTCAGATCAACAAGTAACCACGTCGATATATGCTGGAAAAGTATTTCATGGTCAATGTGGTAGTTTTTACAGTCCCTAGAGTTTTATCACTAACCATACATATACTGTATTGTTAGTGGCACAGTCCATGGGGAAATTAGTAATTAGGTGATGTACCAAGGTATACTAAACAAGGTAGGCTTATTGGCTCGCTCGCTCTCTGTGTTTAACTACATAAATTTCAGTCTGCCTGCAGCAGTTGTGAGGGAAGCATTTCCGCGGACGATTTTTTCGTGTTCCCTCCCTCGTGTTCCCTAGTATACCTTGTGATGTACCATAGTACACCATGGTGAGGACGTTAAATTTTTCACCTCACTTTCTCGGCTCTCAGAGACATTATCGTTAGAAACAAGGTATACTAAACAAGGTAGGCTTATAGAGAGGAATAAGTAGTTATTCAAAATGACAGCAGAGAGAGAGAGAGAGAGAGACTCACAAGTGCGTTGTAGGAAAGAGTCTCAAAGGAGTAATGCGTTTGCTCTCTTGTGTCAAAACAAAGAAATTTGTACGTGAATGCAAATGTAATATTACTAATATGTATATATAGTAATCTTGCATAAAAAGCAATTCGGCGGCGACATTGTAATTACTCCAAAAAGTCAAAGGGAACAAGAAAAAATTGTCCGCGGAGATGCTTCGCTTACAACTGCTGCAGGCAGACTGAAATTTATGTAGTTAAGCACAGAGAGCGAGCGAGCCAATAAGCCTACCTTGTTTAGTATACCTTGTTTGTAAGCGAAGTATCTCCGCGGACGATTTTTTCGGGTTCCCTCAGACTTTTTTGCGTATTTACAATGTCGCCGCCGTATTGCTTTTCATGCAAGATTACTATATATACATATTATTAATATTCCATATTATTATATATACATACATTTGCATTCAAGTACAAATTACTCCTTTGAGACTCTTTCTCACAACGCATTTGTGGGAGTGTCTCTCTCTCTCTCTCTTCTGTCATTTTGACTGAAATTTAAGAATACCTTCTTATTGCTCGCTATCGGCCTACTTTGTTTAGTTTGCCTTGGAGTACATCACCTTAATACTAATTTCACCATGGCACAGTCCTTAGAAATTCACTATTTTTTACCACAAAAAAACCTTGGATCAGCTGTTGCGGTTTTGTTTATAAATCTTTTCGGGCGGCATTTTGTAGACTATAATACGTAAATTGATAATTAACAGCCCCATGCAAGCCATGGACCCAAAGAAAGTATCGTTTGGCTTTACTAAAGTGGTTAAAAAGCCGAATATTTTGCCCAGCAAAGTCGCAAAGGAGGAAAACAGAGTGGAGCTGATAAAATGTTTGGAGGGAAAGGAAATCAAGCTGGTCGCGTAAGTGTGCATTTTTCTCGATAAAATGTATTCATTAAAGATATTCTTGTTTTTCAGCGAAAGAACAGAAGCTGCGCCTCTGGTTATTCAAATGCAAGGCAATCAAAAGACATCTTCGGCGCTTGCAAGTTTAATGAAAAGGAGGCAAGTTCTGCTTGGAGAGGACGAGCCAGATCCCGATGAGTCAACATCCGCACCTCAATCGATTGCTGAGGTTACTGTAGCAATTTCGACTAACAGCCTGGAGCAACGGGCAGCACAGGAATTAGTAGCTGCTGCTCAAGCCAATGGAAGCGAAAATCTAAACGGCGAGAAGCTCGTCCTGCCTGCCGTAAAGGCGGATGAACTGCCCCTAGAAGGTGCCAAAGAAGCTTCCTTAGACGACTATGAATCCATACCCATCCAACAGTTTGGTCTGGCCATGCTGCGTGGCATGGGCTGGGTAGACCCCCCGCCCAAGAAAAAAGGCGCTGCGCCCGTTGACGAGGCGCCATTCCTGCGGCCAAAGGGCATGGGCCTGGGAGCTGACAAGGCACTCAAACCCAAGGCCCTTCTTGTGCAGCCGGAAAAGAATGAGGTCCTGGAGATCAAAAAGCAAGCATTTGTCCGCATCCTAGGTGGAAAACAGAAGGATCAATACGGGCAAATAGAGGGTTTCGATGACCATGCGGGGCGAGTGATTGTCAAAATGGCAATTGGTGGCAACAAAGAGGCATTCAATGAGTTTCTCTGTCAGCCTGTGTCCCGCAAGGAGTACTCGCAATATGGAAAGTGCATAAGTATGTGAACGCAGGAGAAATCAAAGATATGAAACTTTAACTAAACATTGTATGTATTCGAATTTCAGATAGCGCCAAATACGACGAGTTCAAAAAGCAGCAAAACGAACATGGCCAAATCATTGTGAAGCAGGAAAAACCACCGGAAGGCAGGAGCAGAGACCGTAGGGAGGAAAGCAAGATGTATAGGAATGAAGATCGGGAACGCCAAAGCTATAAGGTTGAGGTTCAGAGATCGTTCAAAGACGAAGACCGAAGGAGCTGGAAAGATGAAGACCGCAAGTCATTTAAAACGGAGAGTCGCAGTGAAAAGAATGACCGATTGGAGAAAGTTGACAGTAGACCCAAGAAAGAAGAGGATCGAAGGCCAGAAAAACTGGAGGATCATGGAGAAAGAAGGAAATATATGCAGGACCCGCGAAGCAGCAGCACTTCCAGATCCAGGCCTATTACCATGCAGCATCAGCGCGAGGAGCGTGAGCGGCGTCGATCGCCGAGCCCAAGGAGCAGTCGACGGCAAAAGAGCAGCACAGACGAGGCGGACGACACGGGAGAGTCCACGGAAAGCGATTCGGACTCTGCTTACGAGCGCAAAAAACACAAAAAGAAGTCTACTAAGAAGTCCAAGAAGCACTCAAAGAAATCGAAGAGCAAGTCCTGCCGTGCCAATGACTCCAGTGCGGAAAGCGACGATAGTTTGGAGGAGCATCGACGGCACCCAACCAAGCACAAAAAGAAAACAAAGAAGAGCAAGCATGCCCGATCTAGGTCCAGATCGCGGGGACGAGGAAAATAATAGGCTGATTTGATCTATTCATTTGAATTCTTTATTTAAATATAGTTATACGCTTAGGTTTCATTTGTATCTTACGCGGGATTATCATTAAATTTCAGTTAACTCACAAAATAATCACAAAAATGTCTTTTGTTGCGCTTTCCATTTCTCACACCAGTCACCTCTTTTAACCGTCCTGACAATCTTTTGCTATTAAGAACTTAAGCTATAAAATGTAATGGGGTGAACGCCACGATGGGCTCCTCGAGAGATTCCATATATGAATTACTTATAGTTTATGATATAAATAGTTTTTGCGATGCTGCACAGTTCGACAAATGTTTGTTTTTATTTTGTTTTGTAAATGCGTATGCGATGTGCTTGTGTTGTTTGATGGCAAGTTAATGATGACTTAGGTTGGTTTAATATTTGGTCATATGTGATGGCTGTGTATGGTGCAGAAGGGACGAGGAGGAGCAGATGTCTAGCTCTCTACTGCAGCTTCCTCTTGCCGCATTGAATTTTCTCGTTGATGATCTTGGTGGCCTTCTGTGTGATGCCCTTGATAACATCCTTTTCCTGCAGACCAGGCCACATGGCAATGAGAAGAGTGCCCAAGTACATTAACAGAAGATTGTTGACGATGGCTCCAATCCAAGCCAGGGCCAGGAGCACTGCGCTTATCATGATCACGAACTGGGAAGAGAATCCCAACCGTTAATACGTTTATGGCAAACAAATGTGTTCTCATTTTTGTACTTACGACTGTTGACTTGCGCTCCTTGAACAGATACTCATACCATACGACCAGGTTGGACTTGATGCTGTACATCTGTCCGCACACATCCTCGAATTTGGCCTCGTGGTCTCCATCCCAATTGTCGCCACTGAAGATCAAGCGGGAAATTGTGGGGAAGACATAATCCAAAACGGTAGTCAGCAGTGCCAGGAGAGACAGCATTGTTATGACCGATAGATCCATATACCAAAGCACAAGAAAAATGACGCTTATGCCCCCAAATACCACCCCGGGGTAGTAGTTCTTCTCCCAGGTGAGGACGCCATAAGCACTCACTATAGCCGTTCGAAAAGGCTCCAAGTCATGCTTGAGCTTGTTCAGTGCGCGTTTCTGCAATGCAATGGTTACATTTTCATCACAATTGAGGCGGAACTGGCGGCGGGTTTTTGGGTAAAATTTTTTTCATAATGGCGACGGCAATTCATTTCCCCGCGACTCGAAGTAATCTCATCAACATTTGCTTACCTGATCAACCTGCGAAGTTGTCATCTTGGCTTCGTTTCGACTTGGATTGCACAAGTAGTAGACGCGTAGTAGCTGAGCTGCTTTTAATTAAAGCGAAAAATCAATTTGTTTAGCGCCAGCCAACGCCAATGCTGTCAAAACAGTGTTTCACAACGTCAAAAGCAATAGTAGTCGAGCTTTTCCCGATTACTCGTTCAATACTCGATAGATTTGAAAGTGACTTGAACAAATTTGTGAGCACACGCAAAAAATTGTATATTTTCATAAACGACACGACAACATGAGCTGTCCTGGATTTGGCGAAGTTAACATACCCTCGTCGCGCGCCTTTTGGGATGACTGCGAGGAGGACGAATTCGAGAATGTCGGCCAAGCCGAGAAGTGAGCGATTCTGTTATATTTACCTTGGCATACATCTTATGAACCCATTTCCGAAACAGGTTGCAGTTGAAGTTCGACGGGGAATCTGGCCGAGATGTAGCCGCCCTGCAGAGTGATATTCTGGTTGTCGTCGAGGGTCCTAACGTTACACACTTTGGCAGCTCGGTACTGCTGAATGGAACCAAACGTATATGCGGGATTCCTCCGAAGACATCTTCTCTGCATTGGAATCCGGCAAGAGAACAGCTACTGGCCATTCTCGAAGATGACCTCACGAGCAGTGGGGAAGTCACAGAGCTCCTCTTACCCTATGCCAAATTGGCCAAGAAAGTGGTGACCATCACGCTAAAGTCAAAGGTCGACTTTAAGAGCGAGGAAATTCAAAAATATAGTGATGACATAGTCATTGTCCGTGGGGTAGGAGTGAACGAGAAGGATACGACTGAGCTAGAGGCTCCCAACTTCATAGCCGGTGTGGCGGCGGGCAGTAAGTACGTTGAGGAAGCGCAAAAAACTGTAATTAAGCTCTTGTGTTTATTATAGTTGCCAGCTGGCGAAATCAGTCAGACCTGCCCGTGAGTTCGTTCGTGGTCTACACTGACAAGCTGCCTTTGGACTCGACGGCTGCCCAGCCAGTGCTCAAGCTTCTCAACGCAGTTGGGGTGTCGTGTAGCCCCAGCTACGTGCCGGCTCGGAAGGAGAGCTCTTACTTATACATGTAAACTACGGTGCAGATTTTTATTTTCCATACGGTTTCGGTAGCGACATTTCACAATAATATATAATGGACCTGAATTATTTCAATACATCAAACATGCTCAAGTTAAAGTCCCGGCTGCGGCTCTCCATGTGAGCCTTTGCGATGGCAATGAATTGCGGCCGCTGGAGCATTGAATAGGCAGGCACTATCAGCGAGGACGCAAGCATGTGCAGTTCTTTGTGGCCGCTGCTGAACAAGTCGATGCCCAGCTCCAGGGCACTGCCAAAATCACACTCATCCACAGCGATAATGGCAGCGTTGGCCACCGGCTGCAGCTTCTCTAGCACAGCCTGTTTGGCAATGCCATCGCCGAGATCTTTGCGCTCAAATAGTGCAAGCATCTTCTTGAGCTCAGCATCGCTCACAGAGAGCGGGCGGTAGCCCAGCTGCGTCTTGCGATCGAAGGGCACCACGATGCCAGCACGATGGAATGCCTTGGCCACGACGTGTTTGTTGCGCTCTTGTTGCAATCGACCGAGCTGCGCTAATTCCAATGAGTTTTCCTGCAAATACTTTTGTACCGCCTTTTTGGTGGCAGCCACTTTACCGGTCGTAAAAGGCGTGCCGACAAAGTCGTGTTCCAGGTAGTAAAGGAAAGCATCGAATATGTTTCCGGACACAAACTGAAACTCGCAGCCACCGGCCATGTCATTGCGGGCAATCAATAAGTTTTCCTTGTCCTGCGGCACGTCCCTCCAATAGCCGTAGTGCACGCCAGTTCCCCGCCTCACAAAAACCGTCTGGAACTCAGGTGGATCATAGTAAAAGCGCCAATGCCTTAGGTAATCTCCGGGCTCACCCATCTTGGCCCGATGAAAGGTACCCGAAAGAAATTCAAACGGACCCACTAACTGCAACTGAAACACATTCTCGAGGTGTTCGATGGCAGCGCGATTGGTCTTCAAGGGGTCGTTGGTCAGCGTGTTGATGAACTTCCAGAACTCGTAGAAGTCCGGCGGCATTTCGACGAGGAATTTGTGCCTGATGAACTCATTGGACTCACACAGGGTATCGTACTCCTGCTGCACCGACAATCGGATGCGCTTCTCAAGGATTTCCATGTAGTTTTTTCCAGATATGTTGCTCATGGCCTCCCTGTGCAACTCTGCCGTCTCCGACGCGTAGGTGCCCTCCGCTTCCTCATGACTCTTTTCTATATTATGGCTATCTCCACTGGAATTGCTTGTGTTGGGCTGGTCGGACTTTTCCTCCTCGCAGGACGCTTCCTTTCTTTTTGGCGCCACTTTTACTGCTTCTGCTTTGTCCTCCTTCTGCCTGTCATCTGCTCTGGGTGGGTGGTTATACTTGGACAGATGGGCAGCATTGCGTTGATAGCACTTTTCCCCGTATTTGCAGTCCTCTTTGGGCATTTTTCAATTGAAAATTATAAATAAATATTTTGGTGTACTGTAAATAAAAGATACCGATGTTTTGTGACTATTTTTATACGGTCTCACTGTCCCGACACCATTAATTGCTAGAACGATATTTTTATCGATAGCTGTAATGTGTGGAACAACTTAACACAAAATTTGTATCGGGGGATTAGGATATTAGGGATTTATTTTTTAATATTTATGGTTTTAATATTGTAGTTCATTCAATGAATACAAACTGCGAAAACATCGAAGAAATTTTGATGATTGGATTGTTAGTAGAGCTACAGGTATATATGGGCAGGCGTTTCATGATAAAACACAATCTTATAATAGAATAAGCAACTAATCCTCGACAGCACACATGACCGAGTAGACGCACTCCTCCTTGTTGATCAAGTGACATGTTTTGTTCACCAGGGACATTAACTGATTGACGTCGGTTGCCCAGTTGTTCAGGATGTCGGAGGCACTCTTCTTCGTGGTGAAATAGATAATACCAGCGGGGCGATCGATCTTCACGCGAATTGTGTCGCTGTTCGCCAGCTTGGACAGATATTCCTCGCAGCGGCTGGCGGGCAGATTCAGGAGCTCACTCATGCGGGCTAGGTGCAACCGGGAGTAGTACATAGCAATAATGCGAATATTCTGAAACAAAATGTGTAAAATCAGTGTAAGGAAATGGGGTAGCCTTCCTGTCGATATCATTTTATAAGCTTACATGCTCTATCAGACGATCCTTGAGCTCGGCAATGCACTTCTTTCCATGCTTGGTGGCATCCTTGAACATATCGTTCTCAGCCAATACCAATCCAAAGTCGGCGTTAAATGTATCGAAGTTAATCAGCTCCTTCGACATGAACAGGCGCAGAATTTCCCTAAAACAAAAATATAAACTCAAATCTGGGACTTCTTTGTTGTTCCATTTCATACTTGTAGACGGGCACATCTTCCAGTTTCTTGTTTTTGGACAAGTGGGCCATCATGTCGCTTTGTTCGTTGTCGTACGGGGCCAGGACACAATAGATTACAGCACAGACAAGCTTATCTGTCAGCTCCTTTTTCTGCGATTCAGTCAGTTCGATCTCGACTTCTGGCTCTGTTGCAGCCTCAGCCTTCTTGTCCTTTTCATCCTCGTCCTTCTTCTTCTTGTCATCATCAAGTTTCTTCTTCTCATCCGTGGCGGAGTCGACGGCCGTAAGGGCTGCTTTTTTACGCGTCGGCTCTGCAATAGCCTGGTAGTGACGCGAAGTGTTGAGAAAAGATGTATCGCGATTTAGTTGAATCATTAGGTTGTAGAACTTCAGCTTGAGATCATGCTGGGCTGGATCATCAAAGAACTTGATGCTGATCTTCTTGGCTATGATTTGAGTCGACACATTGTCCTCCTTCAGCAGACAGAGACGCATTTGCTCTAAAATGAGCTCAACCTTTTCACGCTTGTCCATGGAACCGTACGTCTCTACCTGTAGCTCTTCCATGACAGACGCTGCCGCTGCGATGTCGCCATCGGCCTCCTTGATGTCGGCCAAGATTTTGGTGAGTCGAGCACGCTCTATTTCCACATAGATTTTCCCCTCAGTGACTGAACGCAGTGTATCTATCAATTTAAGTTTGGTCTCCTTATTGGGAGTTTTGTCCACGTACGTGCAGCACTCCTGGATCATCTTGACGACAGCCTGCTTGAGCTGGGACCGCCTACGCACCAGAAGGGTGACGTACTCATTTAGGGCATTCCAGTTAGATGCATCGAAGCAGATCTGGCAAATCGCGACAAGGACGCGCGAGCAAGACACCATGTCGGCGCCGAGACGCGTCTGTTTCTCTAGTTGCAGCATCATTTCGATGGCTTCATGGAAAGCATCGGGATTCTTCTTGGCCAGCTCTTTTGCCACAGGAATTTTCTCATTGCAGGCTGGCTCATAGTCCACCTCCATTTTAGTGATGCGGCCGCCATCGAACAAGTAGGTGTCCATTATTCACTAAAAATAATCAAATCAAACATTCAATTCAATGCGTATCTCGAGGCGGCAGCGCTCTGCTTGTGTGTTCGGTCGCTATGACGAGGCATTTTTGTTACTTACCTATTTTACTGCTCTTATTCCGCTAAGATTGTTCAAGGTAGTTTGCAATTGGGGAAAATGCAAATAATCTAACGAATTGTGCTCAGCTTTCACTTTTCCTGGTTCTGTATATTTTTTAAAACACAATCGCCGCTTTTGCTGATTTTATTATTTCCTTGCACAAATTCTGCTTACAAATGCTATGTTATCGATATAAAATATCGTTCTAGAAATTAATGGTGTCGGGGACAGTGAGACCATATAAAAATAGTCACAAGACATCGGTAAGTTGGCTGCGAGAGTTTTCCAGTGCTTGAAAGTGTCTCTAGTAGACTAGGATTTTGAAATATTAATCAAATGAAAACAGTTTCTTTAATGTCATTTCTATAGGCCTAAATAAAAATTATATAAAAATTATATAAAATAAATTGATTTTATATTCCACTTTCATTGAAATTTAGAATGAAAAAGAAAGCGCGCAAAAGAGTGGTAAGTTGTGCAACACTTATCGCGCGTATTTTTTAGCGCTTCGTAGCACTTTATTCGGCCGCGAAAATTTTGCTAGAAACAATCAACAAAACAAAGAATTTAACCAACTTGCAACGAAATTTACTGAACTAGAATTAACGAGAGTCAACTACTCTACAGTCCCGAAAGTATCGCCTATTTCGACGATACAGCTATCAGCACATTTTGCGGCTCAATTTTAGACTCTGCAAACGCAAACCCAGGTCAGTGGAAAACGCAAGAATGGCTCAAATCCAAGAATACCAGGAGTACTTGCTGGACGCCCTCGAGGTGGTCGACTTCAAATTAAGTAAGTGGTCTAAAGCTCACCTTAATATTTTACTGCAACGCGTCTGTTTAAAGTACGCGACAAGGCGGACATCAACAACGACGCTTTGATTTTCCACCCCGTAATGGCTCATCAGATATTTGGCGAGACTGAGACAATTTTCGGATATCAAGGTCTGCACGTGCGCGTGTTCTACACGGCAGGACCGTTGCACATCTACTTGGGAGTGGAGTATGGGAGTCGTGTCAACGAAGTGTCTTCCGGCGAAATGAATGCGGACGATGTGGTCGCCACCATTGCGCAAAGTTTGCCAGACGGCTGCTACTTCATCAACCTAGAAGAGTTTTTGAAGACGCTGGACAAAGCAGACAAGTTCCAGCCCTTCGGCGAGAAAATCGGCGAGTATATAAGGCCCTCTGATGACGGCAGGGAGAGGCTGTTCGAGGTCTATCAGTGCGACTATAAAGTTCCATCTTTCTTGAAATTCTTTGCGCGCCTGCAAACTTTCATACTGTGGTTCGTGGACGCTGCCTCCTACATAGACACCGATGACGCCCAATGGTGTTACTTTGTTTGGTAATGAGAGAGGGCTCTAATATCTATTATGGTATGCACTAAAGTACTGTACTTTCTTCCAGCTATGAAAAGTATAAGAACAGCAATGGCCAGTACCAGTATGCCACAGCTGGCTACACAACCGTGTACGAGTACTATGCCTATCCGCAGAACAAGCGGCCAAGGATTAGCCAAATGATGATATTGCCCCCCTTCCAGAAGCTGGGTCTGGCCACCCAACTAGTTGAGACTATATACAAGTACTACCAGTCGCAGAAGAACGTGGTGGACATTACTGTAGAAGATCCCTCGGAGGACTTCCAACGACTGCGAAACTTTGTAGATGCTCGTTTCTGCAAGGAGCTTAAGTCATTTGCCCGCAACGAGATCGTGAAGGGCTTCAGCAAGGAAATGGTGAGGGAGGCTCGCGAAACACTAAAACTAAATCCGCGGCAGGTACGAAAGGTATACGAGCTGCTGCGCTTGTACTATACCAATATGAAAGATGAGAAGGAGTACAGGAACTATCGTCTGGAGGTAAAGAAACGCCTTAATGCAGTTTACTATAAGCAGATTAAAGACCTTAAAAAAATGGAGCGCCACAAGATGGACACGGAAATGCTGCGAGCTCGATTGCCCAACATGAAGCAGCGCATGGAACAGCTTCAGGAAGAGTACGCCGTGGTCGAGCAGGACTACAAGAACACCATTGCCAAGCTAAAGGCCTAAAGGAAGGGATGGATCCAATGGGTGTGGAGTAATTTATTTTTCATTTTTTGGTCTAAATATGTTGATTACAAAATACATTTTGTTGCTATAAGCCTTCTATAGGATTCTGTCGAATAAATATTACAAATTACATACATACGTCCTTTATGTATATATATTTGTTTATCAGATTACCATGTGCGCATAGGGGGCGTGGCTGAGGACTGAGAACAAAGAGCTGAGCGTGGGGCCCTTGAGCAATTAAGCGTATAAAAAAGAATTATTACATATCTAAGGCATATTGTTTATACAGAATTAATAAACGGTATTGTAATTGGAGGTTGGGATGGAAGTACGCATAGGGGAACACAATCATAGACAGGGGGAGTGCTGTAGCAGCAACCCGTACAACTAGCAGGACCCGTACTCCTCCATCCACTTCTCGAATCGGGCTACATCGTCGGCCGAAACGGATTTCTTGGTACGCTGTCGCGCGTCCTGAAAGTCCTGCAGCGTGATTGGTAGATCCACGTCCTCCCGGCGAATTTGCTTAATCTCTTCCGGAGTTCGTCCCGAAATGAGTCGACGCATGGCCATCATGGATGCGTCACGGCACACGTTGCTGATGTCCGAGCCGGAGTACCCCTGCAACTCCTCCCCGATAATGGCCGTGTTGATGTTGGGGGAAAGGCAGACATCCTTAAGGCACAGCTTGAGCAGTGCCGAGCGCGTTTCCTCTGTTAATGGTGTCAATGGGCGTTTACAGTTGGCTTGATCTGGAACAGATCTATTTCAGGCACTTACCGTCCGGCAGCGGGATATAGATCCGCTTCTCGAAGCGTCTCCTGAAGGCCTCATCGATATCCCAGGGATGATTTGTGGCTGCCAGAACCATGATGACCTTCTCCTCCTGCATGCTAGCATTGAGACCATCCATTTGTATGAGCAGCTCCGCCTTGAAACGACGGCTGGCCTCGTGCTCCGAGTCGCTGCCCCGCGAGGCGCAGAGTGCATCGATTTCGTCAATGAAAATCGTGCTCGGCGCATAGAAGCGCGCCATTTCAAAGAGCAGGCGCACCAGCTTCTCGCTCTCCCCCCGGTACTTGGATGTAAGAGTGGAGGAGGACACGTTGAAGAAGGTTGTTCCGCACTCCGTGGCCACTGCTTTGGCCAGCATGGTCTTGCCAGTGCCCGGCGGACCCACCATGAGAACGCCCCGCCACGGCCTTCGAATTCCCTTAAAGAACTCCGGCATGATTACGGGAAGTACTACCGCCTCCTGCAATTGAACGCCGTAAGACCGTGTCGTCCTTCAGTGTTTGACCAAATGGTTAAGGGTAAATAAAGAAGCAATAGGTTCACCTGCAAGATGGTCTTGGCCTCGTTTAGGCCAGCCACATGAGTCCACTTAATGCAGGGATGGCGCTGCAGGATGTCCTTCTCTAGAGTGTCCACCAAGCGCCCTTCGTAGCCCAGTGGCGAGAATTGCTTGGCTTTGGTCTTCGGGGACCACTTGGGTGTGTTCTGTGTGGTGGAGACTGATTGTGCCTGAGAGTTGTCCTCCAGAGACGTGGTGGCATCCTGGTCGTCGGAGTTCGAATTCTCGTCCAGCGAGTTCTTCTTCATCGGCTTGTGCTTGAGCGTCATTTGTGCGTTTGTGCTTTGTTTGCGGGCCCGCAGTCGCTCTACGGACCGACTCTTGCGCACGGCAGCAGTCAGAGCAGAAGCCCGCCCCGGCCGTCCAAACCGCATGGCTCCGACATTGGGGGCGCCTGTGGGTCCACTTCCCGCCAAGCCCACCCCCACATTCCCGGCACTGCCGTGGTGACTCTGACTGAGACCCTGGCTGTTGCTGTTCGCATTGCTGTTGATGGAAGGCAATGTGGGCTGAAGCTCTGGATCGCGACGCCGCAGCGATGAGACCCAGCGGTTGTCCTGCTGCTGGGAGGGGAAAGGCATTGATGGCTGATTGGAGCGCGGCTGTGGGGCGACTTCTGCAGCGGAGACTGGGTTTTATCAATGAGGTAAGGATATTTCCCCCCTTGGAGCACTCACCTTGTGTGGGCAGACGGTTGCTCCGCAATGGAGCAGGTTCGCCGATGCCAAGCCCGGCGGGAGCATTGGCTCCCAAGTTGTTGATCGGCCTGTGCTGGCGGGCGGCTGGTGTCGCATGTCCACTCTCCACTGTAGTCTTCTTGACGGTATTGGAGGTGCGTGAGGGTCGGCTGGTCGCTGTTATTTTGGTGAACCCAAATGGCGACAGTGAGTCCAGTATCAACGTGTCCATCATTCGGGCCATATGCGACAGGCTTGTAGGGGGTGTTGATGAGCTGCAAGTGAATGGAGTTCGCTAAAGTTGATGGTAATGCTATATATTGTGTCTCGATAGTCTGTAGCCCCCACCGCATTAACCATCACTTATATAAAAAATACCTAAATATTAATTGAATATTATTATTGAATTCATTTAGCAACTATAGAACATACATGCATGTATCTGCTTTCTCTTTAATATATGTAGTACACCCAACGACCGTACCGTACCGTATTTACCATTTTAAGTAAATGCTCGAAGAATGAAGTTCAGACTAACAGACGGGCACAGCAGAACTTAAAACACCCGTGTGTCTTACTTTTGTTGGGTGGTTTTCTTTTTGGTTTATAATCCATAAGTTTTCGGCTTGATCCTGGGTTCTTGCCATTCAACTTGGCCGTGTTGCAAAGGTCGTTTGCTTATCAGCCGCGGACAGTTGTGGCGTCAGCTCCTTTGCGTGTCCTAGTATGTGCCTACACACACACACACACAAACACACATGTATATTCTATATTCCTCGTGTCTGGCCAAGTCTGGCCAAGCAGCCTGTCTAATATTAGCTAGCCCTTTCCCTCTCACCTTCACTGACAATGCTCAGGAATTTCTAGGAAGCGACGAGTTCGTGCGGCGGCCCCAAGGGCCCAAGCGCAGACTATATGCAGAACAGTCAGCCGTTAACAGTCGGCAGGAGGGTTCAATAAACTTGTTGGCTCTCGACACAGGTTATTGACGTGCCGGCGACAATTGGTAACTTTTTATTCGCATTTGGGGCTGTGCGCCTCTTGCTATTTGCATGCGTCATCCGGAGGCATTAAACTACATACATTCCAACATTTCAGAGCTTCCATCTGGAAAGTATGCCCAAAATATTTTTCGTATGACTTCGTCTAATTGAGTTGGCCACAGCATTGCCATGCTATAACTCTTGTTTCTGCCGCATGCCTCCTGCCTCCACATCCGTTTCATTTTTATTGTGGGCTGTACTCGTTCAAATTTGGGTTAATGTTTCCTATGCGCTCGCCTACGATTTCCGGCGGGAATGGGCAGCGATCCACTAATTAGCAGCCACTAACTAGGTCATCTCGGACCCCGATTGATTTGTGTTTATGTGTCCTATATAGGTAATCCAAGTATCAATGGTGTTACTCCCATACCGGGGCCATTTGAACATAGCACATGGCTGTGAAAACTGTTACAAGGACAAAACTGTCATGGAAAATACCCACGAACGATGATGGCGGAGGCCTGAGTCTAGTCTTAGTTTACGACGTTCTCTTTGAGATTCGTGTCACCAGAGGTGTTTATGCTAATTCCTACCAGGCAAAAGCCATTGCCACTGCATAAATAACGCTTTGGCCTATGCAAATTTCAGTCAGCATTGGCAATTATGACTGGCCTAATATGATAGGAATCCTGAAGGAAACTGAAGGATGGGGTTGGGTCACACAGGGCATTATATCGCAGTTCCTGGAAATTGCGTACTTAAGCTAATGTACTAAATATAACATCGTTCCGGTTTAAATGTTATTGAAGATGTAGTAAAACCAATTGTTAATGACCACCGACCTGTGTACAATTGGATAATTTGGGAATGGGATGCTACATGGTCATTAAAGGAAGAAGAAGTATCTGTTATTGGTTTTAACATCTGACATTAAGATTCATAAGAACTATTGTATTGGGAACTAAATTTTTCAGTAGATCATTGGCAGGTTTTTGTATGGCATGTATGAGGTATTTTCATGGTTTCTTCCTCCTTACCATTGGTGCAGATCCCATAGCGAATGATATGGTGTGTGTCTGTAGGCAAATGGTACGGCCACCTCGTACTCCACCTGCAGATTGGGCGGCGATTGTGGACGAAGGGCCAGGGCAGAGCGCTCAAGGGCTGGGTTGGAGCTGGTCAGGGAACGCTGGCGCATGAAAGGATGCTGCTGCTGATGTTGCTGCTTGTGGTATTGATTCGATTCGACCCCTCTGGGATTATTGTTCAACAGCTGTGCAACGCCGCCGGCAGGAGTCGTCGAGGTCTGACCCATGCCGAACCAGTTCTGGGTACTTGTATTGAACATATCGATGTCGTCGTCGGACGGTGGGTCGGACGGATAAAAGAAACTTTACTTAAAATTTAAGGACGCACACGTGAAACAAAACGATTGATAAAAACGGATTCCCTGACAGTATTTTCTGAGCCGGGACAGCCTGAAAAACCGCACCGATGGCAACAACAAGTATACGCGTCGCGAGCCGCGGCGTCCACCTGACGACTCAAGGGTTGTACACCAACTGACCACGGAACTGGACGACGCGTCCACAACAAAGAGGACCAACGGCGACGTTGCATGGCGGGTAGTTTTGTCTGTGTGTAGGTGTGTGTGCGAGTGTATGAATGCGAATTGAGGTTAAAGGAAGTATTGCCTGGGCGCTGCTTGGGGGCGGCTTCAATCATACATATTCCCATGGAGAGGGTATAATAACCTTAAGGAAATAAAGCTGGACAACATAGATTAGATCGATTGGCTTTATGTCGGCTCTCATTCGGATTCCTTTAATAATTTTCCAACCATTTGCGAATTGAGTTTAACTAGTATCTATTCCTTCTCGCCTTACATAATTATAATTAAATTCAGTATAAATATATATTTAAGATTACAATTATTCTTAAGATGATACGAATTTTTCAATAAAAGACGTACAATAAATACATAGGTCCACGCAAAACAATTCGGATACATGAATGCAGTATCCTTAATTGATTCAATACTAATTGATTTTTAATTAGAGGTCGAATAAGGGGTTTTCACACCATTAAGACTAAATTAATTAATGGTCATGAATCAAAAATGTATATTTCGTAAGATTTGAAAGTATCGCATGGGTTGCACTATAGTACGAGTAGGTATGGTGTAAAAAATAATTGGGAAAGGACATTTTATATTCGATGTGAGGTTTCGATGTATTTCGTTGGTTGTATTACTCAACGCCTGGCGGACAGTGGTCAATGCACGCTAGGGCCAAGCGCCCGTCGGCTCAAGCTGGAGATTCCATCGATTTCTGTGGAAGCAAGGCGCTACACAATAAAAGGTGGCATGTGTGTGTGTGTGTGTATTTATCCACTCAAGTAGGAGCGAGTTACTAATAATTTGCCAGCAATGTAATTTAATGGCTGGCTTGCATGCCGGGTCTCAGTCTCGAGCTGCAATCGGAGAACTCGAAGAATAGCATACATTAGAGAGCAGCGAAACAGTGCTGCTGAAGTGCTCCGTCAACGATATGAGACTCTGACTAAACGATACCGAAGGTCGCTTAAAATAACACGCATATCTATATCTATGTACATACATATGTATATCTGTAGGAGCATGCGAAATCAGCTGCAGCCGAGATAAAAATCGATGCCAGAACATACGCACTCAGACGTCTGCAGGACGGGGTCGCAGCCCAAGCAGTCAAGTCAAGGAGTAGACCGGCACGCCCGTGGCAGACCTCTATCGCCATTTGCTTCCCCATCCGTGCTATGTGCCCCCTGTGTAACCCTGCCCTGCTCACTTACCTGGCAGGACTCATTGAGGGCAGGTAGGACGTGCAGTCCACGGTCCGGATGGTCGTGTTGCCTCGCATTACAATCTTCTCGCGGGTCGTCCGCCTGTAAGTCGTCTCCTCGCCGCGCATCTTGGGTCTGTTATTCGATATTTCTTAACTTTTCAACAATTTGGAATTTTCGCCACAATTTTCAAAAAGAAAAACCAAAAATTAATCTTGTTTACTTCGATCCAAAATGGTGTGTGGTGTGTTGGAAAATTTTCGACAAGCGAATAATAAGGACTGAGAGAGCGAGCGAGTGGGAGGGATGCTGTGGAAAAGCTCTGACGGCTCTCTCTCTCTCTCTTTTGCTCAGTAATCTCATAGCTTTTGCTCTCTTCTTGCTCTTTTCCTCTCCCAGGCTCTCTCGAATTGGCCAACAATTGCGAAATTTTCGACAGCAACGCGATTGCGAGGCTGTTGCTGTGGCTGTCCTCCACTCGCATCAATGCACAAATTGTCACTAAAGCCACGGTCTGTTGTGGCCACGGGCCAGCCAGTTTCGGCCACATTGCAACGGTCGCACAAGGGGGTTGGTATGATATGCATGCAATGGTCGTTGGATTATTTTTTTTGGAAAAGCCACCTAAATATATTTACCTATAAAGCAGTGGCTATATTTCTTGCATACCTATGGGTAAAAACATAAATTTTTTTTAATTTTGTATAGATTTTGTATAATCATAAGTATTAATTTCTGTATTTAAAGTCTTAAAGGCTTGACGACATTCTTATATGGCTTCCGATCTTAATTCAGTCAGAACTGAATTTTCCACCATTCCATCCGCCAGTGGTGCTCGTTTATTTTAATAAGGTAATTTAGACCAGACGCTGACACTTAATGTAACAGCAATCAGAAAGTCAGAATATTATTGAGCCTGGCCTAAGGAGGAGGAGGTACTGTGAAATGGGAATTTAAATTGGTGAAACCAATTATTTCCTTTAAAACGCCTCTTACCCCGATTGCCATATAAAGAAGACGAAACGTGTTTTTAACCCACTCAGAAGAACAAATATATATAAATCTTTATTGATCAATTTTTAGAAAACTACTTAAAAAATTGGAGAACAAGATACGATTTAAAAAACAGGTTGACTTTAAAATTAAATTCTCAATCGTATTGTATTTAATTTAACTGTCTCTTATTACAGTGTCACAGTACACACTTCATATGTATTATTGACGATCAGAACTGGATAAACTTTGCTTCATATGTCATATGTATGTATGTTATGTCAGTGTATACCTGGATAGCAGTTGTAAATAGTTTGGGGCAGGGCAGTTTCTCAAACCTCTCGACACTCAACACACAGGCTGATTCTGTGTGCTCAAAATCAGTTAGAAATAATATAGAAATGAACAACGAACGGATTCGAAAATCGTAGAAAAAGAAGACTAACTAAGATCTAGCGACGAAGTACTCATCCACAGACATGAACACAGATATATATGCGTGTATATATGTATACTGTGTGTATATATAATTGTGTGTAAATATACATATATAAAACGTTTCTAACAAACACGAGGCACATCGAAATGTAAGTAAGAAAAAAATGAAGTTGTCTAAGTTTTTGGTTTTGCTTCCGACTCGGGGAAATTTGGTGGCTTCAGTTGCTTTGTCGTCTTCAGTTGACTTCACAAGGACGCGTGTGTACACATTAGGGTGTATATAGTGTGTATGTATATGGATAGTGTCTGTTTATTTAATCTTTGAACGGTTTAACTTTCAACTAACAATAACTTTAACGTGATTCTCGTTTGGCCACGAAAATATGTGCTCCTCTCCTGTAAGACTAAAATGTGCGATACCTTAACAGCTGCATTGTTTTCGTTTAGTTTACTTTCTGTACGCTTTGTGCACTAGAGATTAGTTTAAGTTCCAAATTATTTACATCTAGCCCTACAGCGTTTCGCTTTGACGTTTTAGTATTTTGGCGAGTATTTAGTACTTTCTCCGCAACCTCGACCTCTACTTTACTGGAACTTGCGCGTGGCAGTTCGGGCCTTCCAGACCTTGACTAGATTGTAGGCGAAATACAGCGTGAATCCGTGGACCTGGAAGCCCACAAAGCAGAAGGCGTACCAGAACGCACCATAGGGGTAGCCCTGCAAGCAAGAATTTCGAATTTAGTGGGATTATACAGGACCAGGAGTAGACCACTTACACGCCAGGTGAAAATGTCCGTCTCGTCCAGCTCCACGGACTTGTTCATAGTCGCAAACTCCCACACGTCCGAAAAGTAGTAGGCGAAGCAGTAGAACAAGGGCAGGATGGCGAACACCAGAATGGCGATCATGTATTTCTGCATATCTCGCACCTTGTTGCCACGTGCCGCCGACAGGCCCAGGAACGAGGTGAGCAGCGAACCGGCCCACACGTACTCCCACCAAAGCGGCGGAGGCACCTCCAGTTCCTCAATCTCCAGCACGAAAATGTCCAGGCGATCCAATATGTCTGATGTCAACTTGGCCAGCATCACAAAGAATAGAAGGGCATGGAAGAAAATGCAGTACTTCAATCGTGATTTATTCAACAAACTGCAACGACAAGAAAAGGTTTCCACTGTGAATAGCTGTCTCTGGCTAGCTTCCTTCCGTAGCCCTATACTCAAACATGTACACAAACAGTGTTACTGTCACTGGCAGCCTGGCTCATGCCATGCCAT
Organism: Drosophila affinis; assembly: GCA_037356375.1. Taxonomy (NCBI): domain Eukaryota; kingdom Metazoa; phylum Arthropoda; class Insecta; order Diptera; family Drosophilidae; genus Drosophila; species Drosophila affinis. Next base: position 25,940,493 of record JAZHFB010000003.1, read on the forward strand.
GCTGGCACATTGCCCACCAGGGTATTGCCCACCGTCTGCTCCGCCCGAACGTGTGTTCTGTCCACGGTGTGGGTGTTCGGGCCCACGGTCACATCTCTCCTGCAACCTGCTTGGCTAGGGTAAGCTTTGGCAATCGCAGCTACTGTGGCAGCTGCTAGTAATTAGATAATTTCCTGCCGTTGTTCAGGAGAAGGGTTTTCGAGTGTTATTAACCTAATTTGATATGTGCCAGCTACGCGCTGCCTGAATTCGAAATCGTTGCCGTCGGTGCCCGCGACCATTGGACCGCCGCGCGTTGCCATTTCGTTGTAGTCGTATTTCGTTTTTTTTATATTTTATATTTTATTTTTATAAATAATTGCTGGATATTTTGTTCCACACATTACAGCTATCGATAAAAAATATCGTTCTAGCAATTAATGGTGTCGGGACAGTGCGACCGTATAAAAATAGTCACAAAACATCGGTATAGAGTTACAGTGACGAACCGAAGTATTGGCCCACAAGCATATTTCAGTTGCTGCCCATAGCGATTTTATTAACTAGTTTAATAAATTCATGAAATAAGTATCACTTAAATAATTCTCATTAAATCATTCTCTTTAACTCATTGACTACTACATACTTTTTGAATTAAAATAATGAGGGATATTTTTCACTAAGCAACTATCGCACTGTGGGACGACGTGCTGAAAAGTGTAAGTTTATAAAATTTCCCCGTATCGAGATTATGAAATATCGTGAAAAATATCGCATGCAGTGCTGCAAAGAAAAGTGCTGTAAGCATTGTTTGTTGGGCGTATCGGTAGTCGTCGATTGTCTGCATTAATATTTTAAAATGTGCCGCCAAATTGGGAATGATATGATGTGATGCATTAAAATGCGAGACGGCTTTTTATTCGGATAATGCAATTCACATTCAAATTCCCGCCTTTTTAAAATTAAAATTCAAAATTGCACACTATGAGTTCACATTTTTCACTTTAAAACTGTATAAATATAATTAAAATTAAACAGCTCCAAGCTTTCGACAAACTCCAACTCACTTTTAACTTAAATCTTGTTATTAAATTAAAATTATATTAAATGGTTTTTTAGATGATCGGGGGCGGCTGATTGCCCGACTGTTGTCGGCGTTCTCGTTGTTGTCGATGTGTAGGCGGCAATCGGGTCGCCAATAGAACAAAGCGCCACTGTGCAAAAAAATCGCATTTCGGTTATTTTTGAATTTTAGTTTTAACTATCACTATTTTAATTAAACAGGATCCAGATTACAGATAGAATGTTATCCTATAAGGTTAGAAGTTAGAAGTCCAAAAGAAATTAGGTGCGGAACTATCGGATATCATTAGAAAAGATCACAACGTTTGGCTTGGAAACTCATTTCGACTACGTCAGAGTGAAATTATCATAATTTAGGGCACTTACGCGTAGCATTAGGCAAATTGCATCCAGCTGCAAGCTTTGTCCTCCAATCAGCTGCAGTGCGGTAAAAGTGCTCGTCCGCCCACTGCTTTTCGTTGAACTTAGGCCTATTTAACCACCTGTTGCACCTAAATCCATAAATCAATCTGGTGGAATACGGAAAAACCATGGGCAAAGTTGTTGCGGAGAGGAGGGAGGGCTTGGGGCATAATGGCGGGAGGGCGCATATTTAAAAATAAAATAACGAATTTTGCATTCTTTCTCTGCCGCTCGCGGGTCGGGTTTTCTTTATGCTCTGCGTCTACAAAAGACGAGCATGCGGACGTGTGTCATCAGTTCTACGGTGCTGTTTCTCCCGCTTGGACGTTGGACGCGTACCCGCATGCGATCGGTCGAACTTCAGAGAAGTGCCTTCTGCGGTTTCTCCTTAATGCCCGTTGTTGATAATTTCTGTGCGATTGTTGATGCCGAGCTCGGCAGCCGAGATATAGAGTTAAAGAGTTAAAACTGTTGCTGAGTTTACGGATTTATCGGTAATTTCCCGAAATAGACCCGAACCGAAATAAGTTGTTCATGAAATTAATTGCACTTTTGCGCCAAGTCGTTGATTATTGTTTGTCTTTCCCTGTGGCCGTCACAAAAATTATACATACATGTGCACATATGTATACATATGTATGTATGTATGTACATATATCAGCAGACTTTGTTGTGGGACTGCGACTGGGAAAACGACGACACCGACCCCATGCATCCGAGCTCCCCTGTCGGAGCTTGTGTGGCGGCGCATGTTGGCAGCCTTAGTGTCCGAAATATACATACAATATATGGATGATATGCCTCGCTCCGTCATACGAATAGACTTCTGCGAACCTTGTGATATTTGCCTAACTATTAGAACCTGACATCGACATCGATCAACTGCTTACGATAAGCGACTGCTACAGACTGCAGACTGCTAAAGACGGTAACAATAACTTAACCCTTTCTTCCATCTATTTTCTTTGCAGTTGCGGTCGGCGCTTCGCCCTATCCCCAGTGATACCTTGAGACCCATCCAAGCATAAGTATATCCAGTCCCTTGCCATGTCTGCGCAGGCCGCTGACAAACGCGCCTCCTTCGCGCGCCGCGCCGAGAGCCTGGTGGAGCGGGTGAGAGTTATGAATTCCATTTACGAGGTACCGGTATCAAGTGACCACAAATCGTGAGATATATGATTCTGTTCTGTTTGTTGTGGCTTCCACCACGCCCACCCCCCAGTAGAACTCTGTATGTATGCACTGGTAGATGCGTTTTGCTCCTGGCTGCCTCATTCCCTTCCTTTCTTGAATCTATTTGGCCAAAGTCATGTACTGTGCGCTTGCATGGCTCGTAAATCATCGCCCGAGTCGGAAAATGTATTTCGCACTTTCACACAATTCAAAACAAAACAAAGCAAAACGAATCGAGACGAAACGAAACAAATTCCATGAAAGGCAGGGGCAGACGAGGTGGACAAGTATTACGAGTATCCGTACAACAGGCCCATCACTGGTACAGAGCAGAGGCATCCGTGCCATATCAATATTTATTTGATTAGTGGCAAATTGCTCGTGGGCGGGGGTCAGACACTCAGGTCCCGCACCGTTCCCCACTCGGTGCTCTGGTGTGCACGTATTCTCGGCTCGGCTGTCTGCTTTAATTAATCTAAAATACATTATACACATCGGCCCAATAAGAGGGGCCAAAATGTACTCGGATCAAGGTCACAAGAATGCTTGCCGCTATCACAAGAGTGATTGCTGGCCTTTTACGGGTTTGTGCCGTTGACGTTAATGCTTCTGTGGCTGTGAATGTTGCTCTAGTAGATGCCATGCCCGGAACGGGACAGAGACACTGCTTCTCTGTTTGACCCAAATAGACGGAGAGGGGATGTTTTTGAGTTGGGAAACGAACCATTTGGTACACTACTCGTTCTGACTGACTGACTGACTGACTAACTGACTGCTCTTTATTGGTTTAATTGAATGCATTCCTTTCAGATCGCAAATTACGTCTCGTATGCTCTCACTTCATAAGGGAAAATAGGGTAAATTTCGTCATAAACACAGCTTTTGCTAATTAGACATATTTGACCCCAGTGCCTAGTTGTTTATCATCAAAATAATCATAATAATCATTGAAAATACATACAAATTTACGTAGTCTATATCGTACGTAAACATAAACAGATTTAAGAACCATCCCCATCCATCCCCTGTGCAATATATGTATCCCTCTTTGTAGGGTATCAACAAGTCTTTGCTCGCCGTCTCTTCCGTTGTCGGGCTAAAAATAAATGTCCCAATGCGAATAGCCAGTCCGAAATTGCATGGTCATTGTGGCGGTTGCAGTGGCTGCTGTGGCTGTACTTACGTGTATCTGTACATCTACGGAACTGCAGCACAATGGAATTCCAACGAAAGCACAAGCAAATTTGTCAGGGACGGACTGGTGGAGTAAAACAATTGAACGACAGCAAAGAGTTACATCGGAGTATGGAAAGATATTTACTCGTTTTCCATGTCCATTAATTAAGCGGGTTAACCAAGGCGCACACAGACATACGACTACGTACCCATACACTCACGCACCGAGCAGTATCCCGAGTTCATTGTACCACCGAGCAATGTCCGACCCATTTCAATCCGTCTCTGTGCCAGCAAGAGAGTAATATTCGGGGAGCGTAAAAATGCCTGTGCAAAACACACTCATAAACAATAGAACATTCATGCGATTCAGTCCCATCTGCAACGAGACCGAGAATTCCCCTTCCCAAAAAATAGCCCTGATTAGTCCATATCATTACAACTGATTCCGCCAAAAGCAGAGAGATAGAATAATCTGAACAATCACTGAATTTATCATTTTTTTGAATAATTTCGCTTCCCCAAAATTCATTTACAATTCCGTTATGCTAGAGTTTGAACAAAATTATCATATTTCTATTATTTTACTTTAAATTTTAACAGGTAAAAATTTTGTTTTCTTTGTTGACAAGGAACGACGAAGAATATGAAATATAATATTTAAAATTTATTCGATCGTGACGGTCCTCGGAAGGAATAAGAAACCATTTAATTTGAACATTTTTACATTTGCCATTTTTTACCATAGCTCGGATAATAATTGATTCTCCTCATTCAGAAATGAATTTTATAATGAACTCAAATTGGGAACATCTACAGTTCGGCGGACTGTTGTCCATTGCTGCCACCTTTCTTGTTGTTGTGGCTAAATATAGGTCCGTGGTAATAATATTCCCCCCCTTTGAGTTGTCGGGCGCTCTCACCCTCACCCCCAGCCAGTCGGGGCGCTCTTAAGTATTGCAAAGCGGAGGAATTAAAAATGTTAATTGAATTTTCGGGGCTACAGAGCCACGTAATTCGTTCAGCTTGGGCCACAGGGCGGGGCGGAGAATGGCAATGAGTGCGAATGGCCCTACAACGGCTTTGGTAGCACTTCGGGGTGGTGTGGGACAGATCCATATATTTGAATTCCAATTTGTGCGAGTGGAATCCGATGGTGATGATGCCTATCAATCAGCTGGGGGATTTGGGTGACCAACAAGTTTATTTGCATTCCATTCGGATTCCGCTCCTCTTATCCCTAACGCCCCGACGCCCGCATCGCTTGGATGATCGATGTCTTTATCAGGCGTATGCTCGTAAATGCTTGTATTCCTACGAATGATTGTGTTTGCCTCCCGCCTCCTGAACGGTCCGAAAATAGCAGCAAAAATACAAATACGAGTGTCGCGACGCGAACATAACGAGCAAAATAAATGAACGATAAAAAGCTAATAAAGAGCAGCATAAATAAATGCGTAAATATCGAGCGAGAATATATCTTAAAGGCGGGGGAAAAATCGTCTCGGTGATTGCCTGCTGCTCGGGAGGAGGTGGAGGCAAGTCGCTGGTGCTGGTGCTGGGCCTGGGTGCTGGTTTCTGGGTGCTAGCACTTTCCGCACTCTCATCCTTCGTCTGTAGACCTTCCTAACACGTGTGTTTGTGTTGCCATTTGGGCTTTAGTAAGGGGGGCTGCCTCCAGCCATCGCTTCCACTTCCTTCAACACCATCCTCCCATGGCTTGGATGCGATTCCTTCCTGGAGAAAGTGTAAATGTTTGCATACAGTTTTCACAGTTCTTTTAAAGTCCCTGCGCTTAAATCCGCCTAAGGTCAACGTTCCAGGAATGCTGCTTAAATGGTGTCATTTAAAAATGTTAAGTACAAACCAAAATATTGCTTTGTGACCTTGAAAGGGTAAATGTAAATATATTCATAAATATAGGTTGCTTTTAAAATTCAACAGCTTTTATATTCCATGCGTCCCCATTTACTCTTTATAATCGCTTTTCCTACTGTTTAAGGAGTTTTTTGTTTCCGTTAACCGACTCCTGATAAGACGCTTGTTATCCCGCGAGAATTAAATGTTGTCTTCTTTTAGGGTGCCTGGAAGTTGGGTTTTTCGTTCTTCACTTGCCATAAATGGGATTCCTTCGCTTGCCAGTCCCGTAGCACTGCCACTGCCACTCCTACCCGAACTTGCCGTGTGCCGCCGTCGGCAATCGGCTTTCAGACTTTCAATTGTACTCATCCGTGCCCCGTGACCCCCATGACATCCCTTGCCCTGGGTGTCTGCGACTTTTTCCATTGTTTGTGAGCTGTGCTGTGCATTCTACACAGCCACACCGCCACACCGCCACACCACCACACCGCGACATCTCACCATCTTACAACCCCACCGGGTAACCGCTTAAGTAACGCGTATCTTGTACTCATTCGCTTTTGTTTTCCTCTACATTTTCCTTCGCACATGCATAAATCGCTTTCGTTGCCGCCGTTGTTCAGAGCACCTGCCTGGAAAATGGTTGTTGTTGCACCGTTGTTTGTGCCCCTGCCACCTTTGTTTAATTCCTTTGTCAGTCATATGTCCTCTGCTGGCTTTATGCTCTTTTTATCATCAGCGTCGTCGTTGACGCGGCGTTGCTTTTTGTTTAATTAAAGAGCAGGTGAAAGTGGAAACGCAAATAAAAATTACTATATTTGACTTTTATCCGTTACTGGCGAGTATCGGAACTGAACAAATGTCGTAGTTAATGTATTAATACATTCTTAAATTCAGTTAAACTCTCCACTTTTTAAAGATACATCTTATATATTCATCAAGCTATATACCATATAATATCTGCATACACATATATACATCTTATATTCCTGTCGATTGTCAACTTTGACTAAACTACATTTAGTTTAAAGTTCTTAGGACTTTTTCTGCTTTATCTGGTGAGCCCCTCTTCGGTGAGACGTACTTTTTCGCAATTTAACTTTAAATTACTCTGAATTTATTCTGCATTTTCGCGCTGCATCAGCGCATCAGAGGGCGATGCCATCACGATTTCTATGCATATTTATAAAAATATATGCATGTACCTATGTATGTACGTTCATATCCCTCAACCAATTTCCATATCCATCCCGAAATGGTTTCTCCACAGTGCCACGCCCCCGCATGCCCAGCTTGACCTAGGACACGCATTATTCTAATGCGCATTTCGTTTCGGCAGGGAGTGGGAGGGCGAGGCTGCATGGTGCTTGGTGCCTGGTTCTTGGTGGTTGATGGGCGGATGGTTTGAGGATGCGGGGTGTGCGCATTTCCCGCGCGCTGACAAATTAGCACATCAAAACAAAAAGGCGTTCGCTGGCTGAGGATACCGACACCCACAACAACGGACTGCAACAGAAACAATGAAGAGTCAGCTTCACAATACGGCAGAAAGCAAGGCTGTGAGCGAAGTGAACAAAAGATGGTTTTTGCACTACAGCTCTCGCATAAGCCCCAGGAATACACCCACATAAACATAATCCAAGACCCATGCAAACTCACACACTCACACGCAACACCCACACACACCCACACACACACACACACACTGGACATGGACAACGTGTGGGTGGAAGCTGCGCGCTTTAAAGTAGGCAACGGAATTGGATTGCTCTTGGGGTTGCCAGATCGATCTGCAATGATGAATTTCGTTTATTTAAAGTCTGAATGGAGTCTGCAGTATTTATGCCGTTCCATCTTTCGAAGCTTGTTTAGATTTTCGAATTTTAGAATTCCGAAATTGCACTACTGTCTGGCAGCTCTGTTGCGGGCATCGGAAAAAACACCTTCCCCACTAACTGCCCTACGGCAACATTTCAACACTCTTACTCCTCACCGCACCTCACCCGCTTATCTGGGGCACGGCACATCTCTTCTCTGCGAGAGAGAGAGACGAGATGAGACGAGACCCAGCTCGGATGGCGTTTTCCCATTTCATCTTCCATCGTTTTGTTTTGCTCTCCTCTTCGTCGTTCGCTTGACTTCGTTTCTCTGCCGCGTCGCACAGTGGGGGCTTTCCACGTTTCCATTTCGGGTTCTCTTTTTAAACTATGTATTTATATTTCTATTTTAAATGTTCAAAAAACCATTCGAAATGTATTATTATTATTTTAAAAAAAATATTTGTGTGAGCCTCGTTGCTAAAAATAAGGTACGAAATATATTATATTTCGAAGCAATATTTCCATTTTACATACGAATTATGGCTTTAAAAAATACAAAAGCGAAAAAAAATATTTGTGATCTGAGAATTGAACGAATCTTTTCGAGAAACCCCCCATTGTGCAGCGTCGGTGGCTTTCGTGTCTCGCATGATGCGAATGGCGACGGCCATGCCGATGACTGACTCGCTTCGCTCGTTCGATTCTGATAAAGCTTGGCACAGTCGTCGGTGTGCTTTGAACGTTGCAATACGGAGCAACAGCAACCCAAACCGGAGGCCAGTCAAACGCGTCCTTACCCGATTCGGTGTCGAGTGCTGCTGTGCGCCTAATAGAAGCGATTTCAGGACACGAAGTTTGTGCGTTGGCTCAGAGTTAGAACGCAATACGCAATTAGCCCAGAGCGAGCCCGTGGAAGAACCGCGTCTCCACCGCCTCCACTGAACCATGTCGAAGCCGGGCACACCAAAACACGGCGGCAGCGCCAGCTCCTCCGCTGCGGCTCCTGAGAAGATAAGCGTAAGTTTTGACAGCTTATGTCTCAGATTGCACTACTTTCTGACATGGCCTTTGAGCCCGTCCCAGTCCTGAACAGCAGCATCGCTGCGTCCTGTCAAGCACCCTAGTGCGCTTCTAGAACTCTTCTAGAATGTGCGTTTAATTGTGTATGTTGCCAGTGGGTGAATGCATGAGTGAGTGGTACATTCAGTATCGGTTCATTGCCAGTTTTTGCTCAATGAATATGTGTACTGCTTGTGTGCAAACACATTTTCAACATTTTTCCATAAATCACGAAATTCGATTTGTGTGTCTGAAAATCGCTTATGGGCTTATGGATTATTGCATATACGAAAATAGTTTTCAAAAAATCCAGACGCTGGGCAGCTGTTAAGCTGTGTTCAGCGTACTTAGTATATGTTCATTTAAAACATTTACGATTTTATGCGGTTAGTACAGTTTCTTCAGTACATTTTATTACATTATTTAAAGTACAACATACTCATGAAATACATGAGACCTTTATTCTAGTCTGCAGTTATCTTGTACAAACTGGGTCCAAACTGTACTTCATGTCCTGCCCCAATACTAGCTACGCTTCTAAACTGGCATCTAATACGATCGGATAGCTTGTAAGCCCCGAAGCGAAGCCCCAGAACTCCCCTACGGCAGCTGCTCCTGTCAGGCTGCCATTTGCGATTTGGTGCTATTTTCTGATGTTTTTTTGTCATACCTTTTCTCTGTGGACCTCGCTCAAAGGACTTAGCTATAGCATACTTTTTGGCTTGTGTCTCATAAAAATTGCATAATTGTCGTTCTGCATGAGTTTGTGTGAGGCTGTATGTGGCACGGAACTGGCACTGTGTGGGTGACCATTACATTGAATGATTCTTTTTACGTGCCATTTGCGGTCGCATCTGGCACTTCATAATTACGTGGACCAGGCCAAAGATATTTAGGTGCTTAAATGGCACAAATTACGGTCTTTGCTCGCTCTTTATGTCGCCTTTGTTTTCTTGATTACATTGCTAATTGGAGTGCGCCAAACTGGTCCACGATTCACCCGACTTTGCAAGAGCATAGACTCGCAAATATGTAAGTAACCTCAGTAACATTGGCCAGTCGTGGAATTCTGCAAAGAATTCAACAAAGCTTTCCACACTGAATCGTCGAACCATTGAATTTCATATTTGTGTCTTGGGAAACCAAGTGGGGGAAGAACAGAAGAAGAGGGACTGACATAGATTAAACTCTGAAACTTATCCAATTCCTGTACTTGGACGTACTTGGATTAAGTAGAGCATCATGAACCCTTCCCTGCCAGGGAATGGCTTAAACATGATTTGATTTCCTCATCTGCTTGGCACATCCCCCGAGACCAGGACGACGGGACTGCAATGTAATTCAAATATGCTGACGAAAGTGCTGTGGCTGGCATAAACCACAGCAGTATATTTTTCCAGATTCGCTTTGTTTCTTTGCTTGCCTTGTGGCTTTTCTCAGGTCTCAGTTTCCCGCTGCCTTCCGTTGCTTTTCCCTGAGTGCTCATCGCTTTAGCGGCGGATGAATGCGAGGGGATTTAATTAGGGAAAACACACAATGTCGAAGCGGCTGAGTCCATGTACATATGAGTCCATGTCCATGCATTATATATGATTTTCCCCGGTTCCACTTTCACAATCGTAGACACAAACACGCTTTCCAGCGGATTTTTCTGCCTTTTGAGCTTGGGGCTGAATAATAAAGGGCAGTCCGCGGGACTTCTATTTTCGGCCCGAGGCAACTATCCTGTAATATGTCCTGGCTACTCGCTACGCGACCCCTGGATAGTCCCTTTCAGGTTCAGGGCATCAGTTGGCCAAGTCCTGCACATTGAACTAACTTCCATTCCCCCAGACGGAAAAGTTTATGTTTCTTCGTTTGTTTTTCCTAGAGCACAGGAAATTTCCGTTCCTTTGTATGGTATCCCCTTACGGCCGGACCGGAGGATCTTGTTGACATCGCCCCTCCCCTGTACATCGAAGGCATGGAAAAACATGCGTCCCATTCATCTAATTGTATTTTGTATTTTTTTTCCCAGTTCCATGAATTTCCTCAATTCCATTTGACGAATTGGGTTCCGTTTCGTTCCGTTCCACTACGATTCAGTCGTTCGTGTTGAACTTTGCGGGGCACTGCTGCCTCCTGTAATAGCTCTACCATTGGAAAAGTGTCAAAGTTTTCAAGGCAGTGTTGCGCATACGCCTCGTGTTACCTCAAACTGACGTCCTCTTCCTGGCTTCCTGCCCAACTTAAAGAACATTTAATTGGTGGCTTTTAGCGCCGGCTGCATGTTCGTTCATTTGTTTTTGTCTATTAAAAACCGCTCTCACCTCAGAAAACTTTTCGCATCTCTGGTTTGAAAAGTTTTCCATAAATTTCCAACACTTTTAATGTGCTTGCCAGCATTCAGCGCAGGCATATTGCTGGTCTTCCCTTCCTAATGGGTTTGCATACCCGTACGTTCCCGTCTTGAGAGAGTGTTGATAGATCATACATATATAAGCATCCTCCTGAGTATAATATGGTGTTCTTTATCGAAATTCTTTGTGATGTCATGATATCATTGAAATGCTAAATAAAAAATTACATTTTGTTTGTTTTTTTCGGAACGTTGCATGTGCATTTATTATTTTAAAAATCGAATTGTGTGGTGTTCCTATCATTTGCCATCCGTGCAGTGCCCTCACGGAACATCGCATTGCAAAATGTTGAGTCCACATAATTCTGCCTGCGGCGTTGTGAAATATTAATTATAATTTATGCGCTTTCAATAGAACGCATCCCAGATTGTGTCAAAATGCACAGTCATAAATATTGCAGTCGTGTGGCCCATCAGAGCTAATTAAATTTTCACTACCATTCGCATGCTGGTCAGAAATAGGCTTGCAAAAAGCGAGGCATCAATTCCATAGTCAAACAAGCCACCATCATAGTCCTGAGCCTCATTCGAGGGGACTCCCAGAGGGACTAGTCCGGTATGGACTGGTATGGAGTGACCGGGACGACACATGACAGCACTTCACCAGGAGTGAGTCGGGGTCGGGATTGTGGTTGGGCCTGCGACCAGGGGGGAGCTGGAGGGTCCCCAAAGTGTCTCAATGCAAGTGCGGTTATGAAGCGAAAATCCATTTACACTTGAATACATTTTTGGTCGAGTCGAAATGAAATGAACGAAATAAACTTTCAGTGCGGCCATAAACAACCAGCCCAAGGATTGTCCGCGCAGAGCGAGGGAGCGACAAGACTGGCACTGAAACAGGCTCTGGGAAGGGCTTCCCCTTTAAATTACGAATGCAATAAATGTAGCCAAGAGCGAAATCCCGGCGATTGAGTTAGGCGTCTCTGGCAAGGGAAATGATGATTAGCGAAACGGAAAACCGAAAACAGTGAAAGAGCGTGGCAAGTGGCAGGAAAACTGTGGCTGTGGCTGTGGCCAGGGATTGAATGGCCAGCACTTTGTTAAATAAACTTTCTGTTGGAGTGCCGGACTTGACGCTCTCTCCCACTCTCTCTCTCTCTAGAGCACTCGACTCGGGGCTCGGCTTTGTTCTCTGCCGAAGCTCATGAACTGGACAGCTGGACATGGCGCTGTGTAGGCTCATGGGCCAGATCATGGACTGATTGTGACCTATTTCCACCTGTCGCATATCGCACAGACATACAAAGAAATTTGAATAGTGTTGTGCATCCTCCTAGGGGGTGGTAGTCGAGGGGAATATATAACCAAAAAACTTATATTTAGTTACAATTATTTTGCTCTTTACTTTTGGGCAAACGCACACTTGTTTAAATCGAGTTGAGCCTTCGCTAATCGCTTTATCAGGTGATAAGGGAAACTGCAGTCATTTCCACCTCGAGCAAGAACCAAACCGGTTGAACGATTTAAAATAAACATGGATTTCAACTTAGTTGCCGCTCTGCGGATACGAGATCCATCATCCGTCAGCCATCAACCATCAGCCATCAAAACCTTTTCACTGTGAAATCCATCAGGTTACAGCAGAAATCCAACGGAATCGACCGGGTGACAGACGGGCCAGGGCAAACACACACAAGAGCACACAAGTGTAGTGATATGGGGCTGTCGTGTGTAATAGGCACTTAGGTCTCTGCCACATGATTACGACATTAGGCTAGGAATCATGATGGGAGGGGAACGAGAGGGTGGACGAGAGGGTGGACGAGAACGTAAAAGGGAACAGGATCGGGGCTCAGCAACAAAAGTGAAAGCGCAGTCAGCCAGGAAGCTGCGAAAAGCTACAAAAACTGGCAACGTCAGCGAAATCAGGAAAAATATGGAACAGTGGACCAACCCCTCACGGGGAAACGGGCAGGGGGTACTACGCGAAGGGGAACACAGAACAGGGGTGAGGCGGGAGCAACGAGGTCAATGAGTTGACACGTACATAGCAGCAGCAGCAGCAGCAGCACTGGCAGTGGCAGCAGCAATGGCAACACCAACAACAGCAGCAACTGCAACTTGCAGTCGAAGCTTGAGGGCAATGCCTCAGTTATGCGATGGCCTCCGCATCTCCATCCCCATCCGCACATGCCCACGCCCACGCCCACGCCCACGCCCACGCCCACACCCATGCCCACATGAATCTCATTCCATTCTCCCTTCTGGGCAAGCAGCAAGAGCAAGTGATACAGTTTCATGCATGTTTTGCAGGCATTCGAGCTCCGTTGAATGCAACAAAAGACAACATTTCGGGTGCAGTGCGGTGCATGGAACACATACGTGTGGTACACAAACTCGTAATATGCAGATGTATGCTACCTAAATAGGGGTGCAGATACTTGTGCATCTGCTCCTGAAACCCCTGATACCCGAAAAAACCGATTGAAACGATACTCCGACGATAGAATACTCTCCATTCGGACTAATCTATGGTTTTATGCTCGATGATGGATGTGCCTGTTGATCCGCTTGCTCTATTCGAATACTTTATCCTTGTGCTCTGCGAGTAGCTGGTATAAACATTGCTGCTTCAAATTAAAGCAACAGGAAAATGCAATTCGTGCACCGAACTTCTTTGTTGCTCAATTCGGTTGATGGAAAAATAAGTTTTTGTTTACAGCCCCGCCCCACATCCCACATTCGAACGTAAAGGATGTCACAGTAATGATACTGCGGAACAGCACAGGAGGACTGTAGACAGCTTTCCGGATGTTTCCTGACAAAACCAGCCAAATGAAAAGAGCTTTGATGCGGTTAAGGTCGGTTAAGCGGAGATGTCGAGAGGAAGTCCATACATTAAATGACTGCGAATACAAATTCTGGTGAACGCTGGTGAATTCGTTCCCCAGGCTGTGGGGATGCAAATATTGATTGATTAGCTTCTGGCAGTTTTCAATTGAGTCAGCTGACCCAGACGAGTTCCCATCAATTTTTTCCTACACCAACTACACGTGTTTCTGCCACAGGAAAAGCCGTATGTCTCTATCAATTCGGACGGGATGCGCTCGGACTCGGGAATCCAAGGCAAAGTGCAACCAGTGACCCACTGGGTAGTCAATTAATATGCTCGCTGTCGGGGGACAGACGGGCGGGAAACACTTTTCCAACATAAATCAAACGATTGAGCCAAATGGCTCTTAATTGACGATGTAAAGAGCCAGCAAATAGCTGGAAACTGTCTCAAAAGCCCTTCTGACGCAGACACAAATTATAATTGAGCCGACAGCAAAGGAAAACACCCGAAACCGAGAACAAATTTCACTTGAAAGCGAAAAAAATTTTCCTCTTTTCATGACACATATGTACATATATACACACAAACATGTGTTTGTATATGTATGTACTGGTATTGACGGGTAGCTGATGCTACATACATTCAGTCAGAGTCGAGTAGAGTCGCTCCGCCAACCGCAAGACATCAATCGTCAATAAAGCCAGCATGAGAGGGTGACTGAATGAGTACCGGCATGTCGTAAAGTGCATTCAGCCAAGCGCCCCAGCAGGTGACGTACTCTCCTGCCCCAAGAAGTGCCCCTTCGCTCGGGTGTGCTTTCAGTTTATCTGCGATTTTATTATTTATGGCATCTGTGCTCTGAATGTGTTCATATTTGATCGTTCAGTTCGGATGACAGCTTTAGTTAGTAGATCAATTCCCTAATGTATGGTGTTTGCTGTAGAAAGTTTTCCTACAAGTCGGCACACTTTTTGAGTGTGCTGCGAAGATATATAAGTACGCCTTGAAGAACGTATTAGAACGTATTACTGAACGGTACTGCAGCTCAGAAACTCTTTTGAGAATTGCCGACTTTTTATGGCGTTGGTCCATAGAACACATTTCTATCATACCTTGGAATCTCTCCGCTAAACCAAACTTAAAATTAAAACTAGATACAAATACTTGAGTTTGATTGGCATCCTTTCATTCGGTAGAATACTCCACGTCTGCGAATGTGTGGAAGCACCTAAGTTGGGGCTGAACATTTTCCATTGTTCTTGTCTTTCTCTCACACACACTCGCAATCAATTAATGCCAATTGATTTGTGACGACAATGTCCGCCATTTGGTTGTTGTTTGCTCGACCATTATTCCGGACTGCCATTGCCCGACCGCCTATTGCCATTCCTCCCACTACACACATCAGCGCTATCGTTGTTTGTCGAGGGGCAGAGTGCAACTGGCTGATCTTGCATCCTGTTTCGGCTCTGTTGGACCAGCTAGCCTTCAGATATGCAAATTCCGCTCAAGAGCCGCAAGCGAATAAACGCAGAAACGCAAACAGGCATCACTTTTGATTTATTTATTCTTTTAATTTGAATGCAACATTTTTATTGGCTCTCTTCTATTTGACTCTCGCAGGTGGGGTCTCGCCTAGAAGTCGCAGGCTCAAACGAGCAAACACTGCCGTCGAGCACTCAACAAATGCATTTACATAATACCCGTGCCCGTACTCGTTCCGTTTATTTATTTATTTACTTGCTTACACAAATCCGCCTCCGCTACGCCTCACTCTCCTTAGGGGTGGGGGACTAAACGAAACGAACATTAAAGAGCTTAGGCAAATTCTTAGCCAAAAGATATTCCCGGTAGCCGTAGCGTAGCCCCTGGCAGAGTTCGAGTTCTGTCTCTGGTCGTCGCTGGTCTTTTGACACTTGTATAGTTTCACTCAATTTCAATAAGTGTTCGATGGCTATATGTATGTGTATACTGTATATGTATATGTATATGCACGTGTGTGTGGATGTGGTTCGGAGTGTGTTTGTCTTCATAAAGGATGCCCAGCCCGGCTGACAATGGACAGCCTCCCCGGCCACCATTCGGGGGAGCTTTGTGGGTTTATTTGCTTTCCGCTTAAATAAATTTTGAATCGAGCTTAGGTAGAGCAAGACCCATCTGAAATTGATAGCCGAACACAACACATTGTTCCAATATACAGTGGGCCACGAGATATTTGTGTGAAGTTTGAGTTTCAGCGATCGATATTGACGGGCTACGCTCCGAACGAAGCAGCTGTCGAATGGTGTAATTTATGGAGTTGAAATAGCTAGCTAGTAAATTAGAGCCAAAGGCAGAGCTCTTAAATTAGAGCTCTTCCACTCCACGGTATAAAACGGGGCGGAAGGAATCGTTGTAACCTTCCCTACTTCGGAGGCCACAACGACTAGTTTCGTGTCAACAAAAATTCCAACATATAGCATTTCCTCAAGTTCCACTTTCGTCTGTCTTTAATTTCCATGAGCATTGTCCCTGGGTCGTCATCAAGGACCTGCCAAAAGCAAACGCACACAAAGTCAACAACATTTTTTGGTTCTCATTTCTTTTTTTGGTCATTTCATGCCCGTCATTTTTCACGCTTGAGTTTGCGTTTATAGCATCGTGAAAATGGTTTGGTTTCCCGTTTACTTTGCTTTCAAAGTTTTTAAGTTTCCGAACATTTCATTCGTCTTAAACTTGAATGAGTCTGACTTCATGTATTGAACAACGCCTTTGCAGAAGTACAACATCAGCACCGAGAAATGCGGAGATCTGACTGTCATAGTGCAGGTAAGAAAACGAGACGAGGACGAGGCACCAGGCGGCCGTAGTGATGGCTCACAATGTTTTTCGTGGCATAATTTAGGGCGACCTGTCGCAGCAGGAGAAGCGAGCTGTTTTCATCACTGTTCATGACTTGGGCTGCAATCGTAAGTAGAGCTTTGGATATGGATATGGATACTGACTGTCGTTATGTCGTCTGCTTACTCCCGACTACGACTCTGTACCTCCCCAACAGATAATTCCTTCCAGGAGTTTGTGAGCAGCCCCTGTATGACAGAGATAAAGGAGCGCTCTTGTTTCATCCACGTCGATGTACCAGGACATGCCGACAACGCCGAAGCCCTGGCAGATGGCTTTCCGTTTCCATCGCTGCAGTCTCTGGGCGAAGACCTGGTCACCGTTCTGGATTATCTGCATGTGAAGTACGTAATTGGCCTGGGTGAGGGGGCCGGAGCCAATGTTCTTGCTCGATTTGGACTGGCACATCCGGGTCGGGCTCTGGGACTCATTCTCATCAATGCCACGGGCAGCGCTGCCAGCGTTCTGCAATCATTCAAGAGCAAGGTAGGACTGGCGGCCTGATTGGACTCATCAGTTACCCAATTAATCTGTGGGCGTTCTGCCTCCCCTTCGTCCCTTGCAGTTCATTAGCTGGAAAAGCGACGAAGTGGCCCAGTCGGCTGAGAGCTTTCTTATGTATCACAAGTTCGGACATGTAAGTAGTTGCAATTACATTTGGGGCCACGCCACAGACGTTGTGCCAGCCCTCTCCTCTCCATTCAAATGTACCACTGATTGTCTCCATGGAGTGTGTGTTGTCGTTGGTTTTATTTCGGTGTTGTACTCACTTTACTTTTATTCTATTTTATGTTCGATTTTGTAACAACGAACCAATCGTCCGAACTGAACTCTTTTCGTCTACGCTTAAGGTCATGGAGGTAAACAGTTCAAATCGTTTCTTAAATAAGTCTCTTCCAAAGCATACCATAACTCATTTTTCAATCGGTACAACAACGCTTGTCTACAAAATTTCCCTGAATATCCCTAGGCCCGTTTGTAGCATGTTCCATTATTTATTTATTCGTTAAATCTCCTTTTACTTTCTTTTAGCGCTGGGTACGTACACGTACTATCTAGTTTCTATTTCTAACTTGATCCAGCAAGAAATCGGCCTGAAGCAAAATTTTCCACATTTTCTAAAGAACTATCAAACAATTCTCAAGAGCTTTCCCCATTTGCTTTGTGTTTTCTGCATTTTTTCCTTTGTGCATGACTGTACGCTGTAGCCGTTATCTTAGTGTTGGCAAACAATCTATGTTGTCTCGCTTGTTATTTGTACACGCCTGTTCTTGCTACTCGGTTTAATGTAGTCTTTAGCTGTTCAAAACGCATTAAATGAATAATTTTCTCCAAAATATCACTGCCTTCTCATGCAAATGGTCTGCTTACTTACACTGCGCAAAAAAACAACAAAATTGTATAGCAAATCGTTGGCGAAAATCCGGATAAGGACAAGATCGTGGCCGAGTATCAGAAGCGTTTGCACCGCTCGTTGAATAGTAAGAACGTGGGACTGTATGTGAAAGCATTTATGAAGTGAGTTTGCATCTGCCTCCGTGCCATTATAACCTTCAACATTCAGTACCACTTGCCACTCCTAGTCGCAAGGACCTTACTCTCAAAGGCTGCAAGGTGGATGTTATATTGATTACGGGAATGCTGAGCCCATATGCGTCCATGGTGGAGAAGCTGCATCGCGATGTTGAGAAGGAGCGCGTGACTATCCTGAAGATCGAAAGAGCTGGCGATGTTCTGGCCGATGCAGTGAGTTTACTCAGTTGTCCTTTCTGTTCCGTTGTCCTTACACTTTCATATCTCAATTCTTATACTTTTTTAGCCCGGTAAAGTGGCCCAATCCATTTTACTGTTCTGCAAGGGCCAGGGTCTGCTAACCTCGGTGGTGATGCCGGGTGTCGATCGCGGACGCGCCTTCTCCACCGCTAGCTCGGGCTCCTTTGAGAGCGCCAATGGATCACGACGTCTGTCGCGTGGCATCTCCATGGAGGACTACGATAAGCCTAACATTCGACGGCTGAGCATCATGAATAGTGAGTTGCCAAAGAAGGAGTAATCTCGACCACACAAATTGCTTCAGCCACAGCGAGAACCACAGCGACAGCAACATTTCAGCAGCGTTGGTAGATTAAACATAACTGCATATTTAATTACTTAAACTAGTGAAATATCTTTAGTCTGACCCGAAAACAAACATCTGTGTGAACAGAGAAGCTAAACAAACAATCATCCCAGATCTAATTGTATTACCTTTAGTCAAATGAGCAACATTTTAAGCCAAATTTTAATTAGCAATGCAATCGCTTCGAATCGCTTTGAACAAACAACAACAGAAAATACAATATTATATTAAATTACATTATATCCTAATGAAAAATGAGCAGACACACGATGTTAGCTCGTGTCTAGGTTTAGTCTTACGTACCCCCAAGGATCCCACCTGTGAAAACGAAACGAAAGCAAAGAATTCATATCTACTCGTAAAACTCGTAATTCCAATCGAACGAACTTAAACTGCTAAATACTACGAAGAAGCAATCATCATTGTAATACCTCCGATTAGTAAACTGTACCTAAACACGTAGGATCTAAATGAAAGTACTCTCAATGTGACTCCTTTTCTAACTTATTTCCCCCCAAGTTTTGTATATTTTTTGAACAGTCCCTGTTTTATTAAAATGGAATCAAATCATATACATATGTATAATGTTTACATAGCGTAAGCACCACAACGTAAGCGGCTTATATAAAGTATTTATAATAAAAGTAGTAGGCACACAGATTTCACATTTGTAAACAATCAAAACCAAAAGCAATTTAAAAACAAAGAACATTTGACAGATGTCAAGGAACCTTTTTGGAGCAGTATTCAACTGGTTCTATCGCATTGGCTTTTAGCATAATTTTTAGTGCTTACAACTTAGTCACCCGAGCACTCAGCATAATAGATGCAACATGCAACAACACAGTTAAACAATAAAGTTGATAAAGAAACCAAATGCAATTCTTTTGTTCCATTTGCTTAAAGCCTAGTCTAGTACTCAGTTATGAAAAAACAGGAAGCGGAAGTATCACGGTTGATCAGTAATATGAAACCGGTAAGAACTTTCTGCTTTCACGAATGACACATTCGTGCTTGCTTTTATAAAAAATCTGATTATTTAATTGATATAATTTGTAAGCAAAGAATCGAAGGCACTGTTTTAGCAAACCAAAAAAAGTTTCAAGCGGTAAAACGCATGTGAGAACCGTTTTATACCGGGGCACATTCAAATCCGCTGTTGAAATAACAGCCCATGTATGAAGCTCTGGTGTCTGGCGCACGCGGCGACATGTGTAGTTACCGTGTAGTTGCCATGTAAGAAAAGGGACCTTTCTTGTCTAAACCTTATTTTAGACCGAATCCAATAAACGAAGGTTTTAAAATTGGTTAATCTTGTAGGAAATTGATTTGTGTATTAGATAAAATTATGAGTTTAGTGTTGACCATTCTAGCTAGCTAGTGATATTAAACAGAATATCAAAATAGAAGAGTATGTTATATTTGCGATATATTTTGAGGTCAGACCGTATATTTTATTGGGACTTTTTGAGGGGTTTTGTGAAGGCAACATCATCCCAACAATTTTCTTTTTCATCGCAGCAATTTCCCTTACATTCCATGCTCACTTACGTGTTTTACCGTTGGCAACATTTTTTTGTATGGGCCAGAAACATGTGCCCCGAAATTAGCGACATTGTCATACAACACTTGCACGGAATAGCAACATTTGCACGGAATTGGAATTGTTCCACAACATTTGCAAGGAATTGGAAATATTTTTTGTGTGTTGCGTGTGTGTGTGTGTGTTTTCCACTGTTTGCGGCGAAACGGACAATTCTACGTGTAAACGAATTCGCCTCTTCCAAAAGTGTGCCACCGGCAATGTTCGCGAATTCGCTTTTTCACCACATTTGGCGCCGATCGTGACATTTCTTTCTTTTCTTTTTCTTAGGAAAGGATATTATAGAATTTAAGAACATTTTGTTGTACTAGTCACCAATTATTGCAGAAACTAGTCAGTCTCTATCTCAGGAAATTGTACTGTTTTTAGTCTTCTTATAAGGACTGGAAATAGGTATCGGGATCGATATGTTAATAATAATAAATTGATCAAACGCATTATTGGGTCAAAATATGTAAATATGTATGTGCAAAGTATAATATTTATTACAATATTAATTTTAAACCAGCTGGGAAAAAAGAATTTTAAAATAAATCAAATGAAGAAGGTATAAATATGTCCATACCGCCCGTCAAGTTTCCAAATTACGTGACATTCCATGCTCACTTACGTTTTATGCCTTGACCCTTATGACTATTTTATATTATTACATTATTTTATAAACCATCTAAGAAAAAAGAGTCACTAAACTTAACCAATCTACTAGACAACAATCGTATAAAATTATGTGTTCAGGCTTGAGGGTCCTAGTTAGCTAGTAATAATAAGCAGAATATCAAAATCGAGAAATATGATTTTCGTTGGTATTTTTCTCATGGTATATACTGGTGTTACCGCCACGTTCATACTTTGAACACGAAAATGAGTAAATGAGTAAATGAGTACTATTGGGCACAGGGTCGACATGTGTCAATCTTACAATTTTTTCATCTATCAGTTAAAACTATTTGTTCAGGGTTCATTATCCTATTCAGCTAGTAATATTAAACAGAATATTAAAATCGAGGAATATGTTATATTTTGGCTGAGCCAAAAAAGGTGTGGAAACAGGTAAATTCAGCCCAGGGAAATTTCACGGCACGCACTATTTTCACCTTAACCGAATTTTTCCCCGATAGGACGTGTGGGTAGGGACGCCCACACGTCATATAAATCAGGTGGGGTGGATTTTACCTTGCAGGCCTTTCATTTTCTTTGTCATTTTACCTGTTGTGCATACCAGATTTTTTCCGAAGATCCTCAGCAATTTCCCAGGGAAAAATATTATAAACTTCCCAGTACGGCGAGGATTTCTTACAGCGCGCGGATTTGAAATGAGCAAGGGAGTTGCTAAAATAGTGTATAAATTTCTGAAATCAAAGTAAACTGTTTCATGGCAGATTAGTTATTCGATTATGTTATCTTTTTACTATAATTTATGGGTTTCCTTCCAAGGAGTAGCCCCAACACTTTATAGCCCAAATTATAGTGAAAAAATAAAACAATAGCCCCCAAAACAACTAACTACGACACGAGCGTTACAGATCGTCGCCCACCACGCAATGTAAAATTGTTAAATCTATTATTTGCGCCCATAAACTGCAATATTATATTAAACAGAATATCAATATCGTGGAATATGAGTTTCGTCGGTATTTTCACAGTATACTTTGAAAATAAGACCATATGTTTCGGTATATTTGTGATTTCCGCGGTCACACTGCTATTAATTTTAACTAATTTTTGTGCTGATTTTTTACAAAAAAATTTAAGAATTACCTAGATTGCTATGTTAATAGAAAGCTAACTTGTGCTACTATTGTTCACCAGGGGATCGATCACCGCCCTATATTTTCAACCACATCTACATGGACGCGCCCCCGCCAACAAAGCCTCCTAGAGGCGTCAAGTATGGCAAGGATGAGGTAAATTTCTTCAAGCCGTCGCTGAAAATGATCTTCGAAACGAGACGATTTGATAGCTATAGATCTCATAACAAGTATTGAATAAACACAAACTGTGAATATGGCCTCTTGCCCATACAATTTTTTTGTTTTGATGACGACACCATTACATTGGACTGTGGGTCGGTTTTTGTTGTTGCACGCCCTCTTTTACGATATTTTGTTATAATATAATATGATTACGAGGGCTGAATTGTGCTTGTGTAGTCCGCAGGTTGTGGTTTTCTGGTCAACGTCATCAAATCCCTAGGATTTAGCGAGACGACTGAGGAGCGTCAGAAGGAGAAGCTTAAAATCGAGCAGGAATTTAAGCGCTCAGACCTGCGTCTCAATGAACTGGTGTCTCGCCACGATCAGCAGCTCACACTAGTACTGCCACTCTTTAGCCAGGTATCCACAGAGGTGACAGCCAGCAGGGAACGAATACATGCCGTGAAGGAGAACCTGAGTGCCTGCAAGAGATTGCTCCAATGCCGACGAGATGAGCTTAAAAAGATGTGGACGGACGCAGTTCAGCACAAGTATGTGCTGGAAATGTTGGAGCAAATGTAAGATTAACTGCTTGCAAACTCGATGGATTTAATGATTTTATTTCACCCATTTACTTTTAGTCAGGAGCTGCGAAAAGTCCCTCAGCGTGTGGTTAGCTACACCGCAAAGCGTCAGTATTTGCATGCCAGCAAGGCGTTAACGGATGCACTTGCCACGCTCAATGGTCCTCTGCAGGCCGTCGAAGGCCTCTCCGACTTGCGCGCAGATCTGCAGACGCGCCGTCAGCAGCTTTATCAGAGACTGCACGAGGAGCTGGTCACCCAGGTCTACACAAATTCAGCCAATGAAGCGTTGTCCTCGTTTCAGCGTACCAATTCCAGCCGCCTTAACTCTAGCTTCACTCGAGGAATAGGAGCTCGGCGCTCAACAGATCGCATTGAAGCCAATGCTCGTGTTCGCAAAGCCCTTGCCGAAATGGCCCAGTGCTTTGATCTAGAAAAGGCCGAAATTATCGAAGACGCAGACCTTATATACCCGGAGCTAAGCATGAGTTACTTCGTTGCCATTATTGTAGAGTCATTCGGCATGCTGCACAAGGTGCCCGATTCCCTGGAGACGCTGCGAGTTCAAATACAAACGGAGCTCCTCAACGTAGTGCGCCACACAACACACCAATTGTCGCTGACTGCAGCAGTTGGTGATTCCAACCCGCTGCTGATGCTGCTGGAGATAATTTTCAAGCAGTTTAAGGCCATTGCCAAGACGCATACGCTTCTATTAAAAAACTATTTGTCTGTGGGCCAGAAATATTCAGTAGTTGGGCCACAGCCCTACGATCTAACAGACTTTTGGGGACAGGCTCAGTCAGTGGTTAGTACTCGCTCGATAAATGAAATTTCTGTATTTAACTCGTGAACACTGTTCTTCATATTTAATAGCTGCAACTGCTGCTCACCGACTATTTGGACATACAGAACGCAGCATCGGATGAGAGTGCACAGACAGGGTTTACGGAGCCAAGCAGCAATATAAACTCATTCTTCCTAAGGCGCAAGGTTGCAAGGTGTGTGCTCGACCAAGAATTTCAGTTCAACGCCTAGTATGTTCTAATATATCTGTGTCTTCCACTTGCTCGATAGCACGAGCACGAAGAGATCAATGTTCAAGTTTGACAAGTCATCGCACGTAGGGAATGGTCCACGTAGCAGCATTGAACCATTTAAGGAGCATCGTCGCAACGCCTCGGATGCCTCGGTAGATGATAATCTGTCCGCTCAACTGGGTGGCAGCGGCAAGGGCTCCAACAGTGGCATCTTTCCTCACGAGAAGAAGCAGCGGGAAAAGCTGTTGATCTGCACCCCTGATCAAAACATTATAACCAAAGTTTACTTACCTCTAATGGGATACATCAAGGAGATAGAAAACTTTATGAAGTGCAAGCCAGGGTAGGGTAGGGTGTACGCCCTGCACCGTAAGAAAGTCCGATATTTTTACCATCTTTGATTTGCTTCTAGCCAACCGTGCAGTCTTCATGACTTTGTAGACAACTATATAAAGGACTCGTTCCTGTCTAAGGGCCACAACCGAAACTTGCAGCTGACCATCGAATCGTTGTCGAAAAATCAAGACGCCTGGCGGACGATCATCAGTCCGGAGGAAATGAAGTCACTCAACTTGAGTAGACCTCTTTTGCAGTCCACTGTGATGGTCGAACGGCGACTTATGGAGACTAAAACCCTTATCCATGACTTGCCCTGTTACTCGGAAGACCTGCTCAAGATGGTGTGTGCACTGCTGAAGGCGTATCGGGAGATATGCCAGGGCGCCTACAGAGGGATCGTGCAGCCAGACTCTGAGGATAGGAGAATCTACAGCGTGGCTTGGCTCAAAGACGAAGACATAAGCCGATTCTTAAAGTAATAATATGATGAAACTAGGACTAGGATGTGATTTGGCACAATAGTATAAATGTTTGCTCTTCTTTCAGGACGCTACCGAACTGGACGGACCTAAAGACCTCTAGCCAAAGGTCGCGGTACAATCGCAAGCTGCAGCGAGGAAGCTTCGAGCCCTCAGAGGAGGAGAGTCCCCTGCAGGTGCAGCAGCGAAACATTCGTGAGGCAGAGATGCTAACCAGTAATTTGGGCGAGGGTGGCATCACACAACAGGAGATTTTGGTCGAGATTAGCGTGCTTAAGGAACTTGCCATACTTCAAGAGAGTATGGAATGGTTTTCCTGCCGCGTTTCAGAGTTCGCCAACGACCTACGTCGGCCGATGGTAAACGGATTGAACGACGTCTCGGCTGAGTGCAGCGCCGACATAGCCGTAAAAGATGGGACCATCAAAGTAATGACCAACTTGGCTCTGGAGTTCGACGAGCTTGCAAACACATGTCTGCTTGTGCTTCATTTGGAGGTTCGGGTCCAATGCTTCCATTACTTGCGATCCAAGTCTAGTGTAAGGACAAACAGCTACGCGGGTTCCAAGGACGACATTCTTGAGCCGGATCGTCAAGTGCAGGTACTGACCAAGCGACTATCCGAAATGGATGAAGCCTTCAGTGCCACTCTTCATCCGCGAAAAACCAGGGTACGGTCCTGAACTCCCCCCTTGAGAACATATCAATCTAAATCATTGTCTTTAGTACATTTTTGAGGGTCTGGCACATCTGGCTTCGCGCATACTTATCCAAGCATCCAACTACTTGGAGCACATTGACCAAATCACCGTGCAGCGCATGTGCAGGAACTCTATTGCCCTACAACAGACGTTAAGCAACATAACCGCATCCAGGGAAGTGGCGTTAGATCAGGCTAAAAATTTCTACGAACTCCTCTGCATGGAGCCAGACGTAAGTGAGAGAGATATCATCTAAAACTCGTGTGCTAAATATTTTTATTTGATCCAGGAAATACTGAATGCGTTGCTGGAACGTGGCACGCAGTTTTCGGAGATGCAGTTGCTCAATGCCTTGCACTTGTCCTGCAAGGCCTCCAGCATAACCGACGCCAATTTATTGGCTTCCTATCAGCAAAAGCTTTCGGATATACTTGGCGCCAAGCCCACCAAAGGTGTGGTTGTATAATATTCGCTTAAAGCAAAAGAAAGTAAAAAACACAAATTTTAAAATGTGTTTTACTGTGGATACCATGCACACACATAAGCATTAGTGTAAGTGCAAAATATATGTTAGTCTTAAACTAAAAATGATTATGAATGTTTTGAACATGTTTGGATAGCACTTGGTGTTGCGATGTAGTCGTTTCTACATATTTACATATTCTAGAATTCATTAGCGATATTTTAATGGCTTATACACAATAAATGAAATATTAACAACGAAGCGTCTAGCGGCCACTGTCAATGATTTGACATATGTACATACATTAATTTCATAAATCGGAGCACACATATACATATACTGACTGAGTACCGGAGATAAAGTAGAGCCGCGTCCTTTGCCATTTTTTTTACGTCAATTTTGTCGAAGTCGATTAATGTTTGGTACGAGCTGATGTTTTCTTTTTTAAAGAAATTGTAAATATTATAGATGTTAGTTGGAAGCATGGTATTCCCCTGCGGTGAGGACGTTAGCAATCAATTGGGAAAATTTGGGTTTTTTTTGTCAAATATCAATGCAGCTTTTAAATTATATTTGAGTTTGGTGACATTCTTTCCATCAGGAAACCTTAAAAATATACCTTGTTGATAGTGACCAGTAAATTACGATTGAAACACATATACCTTTTATATTTATATTACATGTTACCTTTTATACTTTTCCTTAATTCTATAATATCTGTTTTTAGGAGGGCGGATCCGGGAAGTTGCCGAAGAATTCCAAAAAAAGGAGATGCAGCACGTAAATTTTTTAATCTCAATATTTAACTTAAATATATTTACAAATATTCCCGTGTGTTTGTACATATTTGTATAAGTTTGCTTTGTTTTTCCATGCAAGGCGACTGGTAGTAGTAGTCCCGAATAACGAGATTGATTATGTTTACAGTAGTTATGTAGAAATAGGAATTTTAGCAATAGTGAAGTGAGACCAATTAGTTTTTCTTTTTGCTAACTGTTAACTTTTAACAGGGCTTTGCTTAAACAGATTCCCTCACATAATTTAACATTACATTGCTCGTAGGTTCCCTCACATAATTTAACATTGCTCGATTGGCCCATACAAATGTGTTTGTTTTCAAAAACAATTTCTATAATGTTGGAAGGTGTTGTTTTATGTTATGGATACGTGACATATTCGTAAACATGAACAGCGGATTTCATGGGTAAATAAAACTAATTTGCAAAAGCCTTTAATCAATAAGTAATAAGATTATTTTAGCGGCTGGTCTTTTCACGACGGAGTACGTAATACGTTGTTGTCATTTCACCTTTTTAAGGTATCCATTAGCTGTCATATTTCATTTAATAATTGTAGACTAAGACTGAGAAATTCGCATAGCTTTAGAAAATGTTTAAATATCGCGCCCACTCGATTGAGTTACATTAAAGTTAGAAAATTATATGTACATATGTATCTAATACAATGAAAAGTAAATGAACCCGATTCTGGTCCGTTGAGCACTGCAGTCGTGATATGTCAGGCTGAGTGGCGAAAGGCTAAAGCAAAAATTGCAATCTTTACTGCCTTGGATCAAGAACGTCACCTCATACACGGGTGCAGTGTCGAGTTTTAGTTTTGCGGGTTTTAATTGTAAATAATCTGCCAGCAAGCGCAGGGGCAAGAAGAAATATAAATCACGCTGGGGGTCTAACTGCCAAAGATTATATAAGGGAATGTACGAGCAATGTTAAATTATATAAGGGAATGTACGAGCAATGTAATGTTAAATGTTAATGTTAAAGCAATTATGATCTGTCAAAGCAAAGCCCTGTTAAAAGTTAACAGTTAGGTATTTGGTTGGTATTTTTGGCAAAAAGAAAAACTATTGGTCTCACTTCACTATTGGCGCGGAAGGCTCAATTGTGAAATGTAAACAATTGTAAACCAAGCTTCAAGGATTTTCCAGTTTAGAGACGAGACGTAGATTGTGTAAAAATCTTTTTTCTGTTTTAGATCCGTCAATAAAACACAACCCACGGGTAATATTAAACTAAAATTAAAATGCTGTCATATTTCATTTAATAATTGTAGACAGGTCACTGTGCCAACCGACAAAACGTTTATTTGCGACGACCATCGATTTGGCTGTGTCTTCTGCTCTGCTGATGAGCTTCCCTCATAGCTCTTGTCGGACGAAGAACTTAGGGAAAAGGCAATGTAGCGATTGAGAGCGTAAGGCAGCAGCAAGTAACGATGCAATAAGAGTAATCTGTACTATGCTTCTCTTTTTGCTGCCATGGCGTTTTGTTTACGTTCAATTTCTTTTTCATTTTAGTATTAATTTTGCCCATATCCCTTTGTCAAAGTAAGAGTAAAGTCAATAAAAACTAAACCTGAAAAACGAAACGAAAAAACGAAAGCCAACAACACGCGGTGTTCCCAAGCGGTGCTCCATCTAAGTACTAACCGCGCCCGACGCTGCTTAATTTCGGTGATCGGACGAGAACCGATGTATTCAGCGTAGTATGGTCGTTGGCGAAAGCTTGACAGCTAAACGTTGCTTTTCTTCTGTGTAGTGCATTCGGCTGGACCACTATGTTAATACAAAACTAACAATAGTTTGAACATACATATGTAATTTTAGTTGAAACGGTTCAACAAAACATTTACAAACGACAAGGAAACGACTACTGGCAGGGATTGGATGGGAAGTCTGCCTGTATGGCTATCTAAACTACTATGTAATTTGTGAGGAAGTGTTCCCTCACAACGGGTGAACGTTCACCTTCGCCCAGGAGGCGTAGGGTGATGGCCCAGAAGAGGGCCGAGAGCGAGCGGGCCAAAGTCCGCCGATCTCAAGGTTAAGTTTCGTTATTCGCCGGCTGGAGCCTAATTATTGTTTTGATTTTTTGTAGTATGTAATCCCCTTCTTTATCTTTTTCATATTTTTAGTAATAAGTTAGGATTAAGTTAGGAAGTAAGTAGAGAAAAACGCAGGTTAGGTTTCATTATGACAAAGGGGGGGTAACACAGCCCAACGCCCCTAATCCCCCTTCGAAACAAAACGACGACGCCACTGAACAACAGCAACGAAGAGAAAACGACGACGCCACAGAACAATAGCAACGAAGAGAAAACGACGACGCCACAGAACAACAGCAATGAAGAGAGAACGACAGATAGCAACGACGCAGAACAACGGTACCCAGAAAACCAACTACGCCACCGAATACCGAAAAAATGAACGCTAAGGCGAACGATCGATCGCGCTATCTCTCACGCACGTATACCGGCGTAAGCGACGCGACAGAGCCGAAGCGCCGGCAGAGGCCGGGAGCAGCGGTCAGGCAGCGCGGATTTTTGACGCGAGCCGGTCAAAAAAGGGCTCGAGAGTGCGAAATGAACCCTGGAGGCGATCCGTTCGATCGGTCGAGTGCGCGGATCAGTAAAGTGTGCCAATCGTGAAATCAAGGAAAACCCAGGACATAGGATCACTACCAAGGACTCCTGCAGGAAGGGAAGGGGTAAGCTGAGGCCGTAGGCGATAGGAAGATTGGAGAGATGGTGCAGTAGTAGGAGGTAGGGCCAGTAGCATAAGGAAAAAGTATCTAACTGTTTCTTCCCCCCCACCCTTCTTGAGCCTTTCGAGACGTTGATTTGCCCCGTCCCTCGTATATTAGAATATTTAGGAATAAAATGTCCAAATAAGTATTGGTGAGTCCACCTCGTTTATTGGATTGCGTATGCATAGGCTCTGCATAGGTTCTCGGTAGGCCCGAGGTGGGGCGTGGCGACTTTGCGGTCTGAGTAGAATCCTCTACACGCGGTGTTCCCAAGCGGTGCCCCATCTAAGTACTAACCGCGCCCGACGCTGCTTAATTTCGGTGATCGGACGAGAACCGATGTGTTGGCGAAACCATAATAGCCTAACGTTGGTATTCCTTTGTGTCGTGTCTTCGGCTGGACCATTTTGTTTGACGAAACGCACAAAAGTATGTATTTGTTTCGTTGAAACGGCTCATCGAAACATTTACAAACGACAAGGATCTACTGGCAGGGATTGGATGGCATGCCTGCTTCTGTAGCTATCTGTACCAATACGTCGTTTACACACAAAAAGAAAACCGAATGCCGTTCACTTGCGAAAACGACGTTTTGTTTGCGTTTAATTTCTTTTTCATTTTAGTAATAATTTCGCCCGTATCCCTTTCTCAAAGTAAGAGTAAAGTCAATAAAAACTAAAAATGAAAAACGAAACGAAACGAAAAAATCAAAAAGCAAAAAGTTGGTGACGAAGCCAACAACACGCGGTGTTCCCAAGCGGTGCTCCATCTAAGTACTAACCGCGCCCGACGCTGCTTAATTTCGGTGATCGGACGAGAACCGATGTGTTGGCGAAACCATAATTGCCTAACGTTGGTATTCCTTTGTGTCGTGTCTTCGGCTGGAAAATTTTGTTTGACGAAACGCACAAAAGTATGTATTTGTTTCGTTGAAACGGCTCATCGAAACATTTACAAACGACAAGGATCTACTGGCAGGGATTGGATGGCATGCCTGCTTCTGTAGCTATCTGTACCAATACGTCGTTTACACACAAAAAGAAAACCGAATGCCGTTCACTTGCGAAAACGACGTTTTGTTTGCGTTTAATTTCTTTTTCATTTTAGTAATAATTTCGCCCGTATCCCTTTGTCAAAGTAAGAGTAAAGTCAATAAAAACTAAAAATGAAAAACGAAACGAAACGAAAAAATCAAAAAGCAAAAAGTTGGTGACGAAGCCAACAACACGCGGTGTTCCCAAGCAGTGCCCCATCTAAGTACTAACCGCGCCCGACGCTGCTGAATTTCGGTGATCGGACGAGAACCGATGTGTTGGCGAAACCATAATAGCCTAACGTTGGTTTTCCTTTGTGTCGTGTCTTCGGCTGGTCCTTTATGTTTGAACAAAACGCACAAAAGTATGTATTTGTTTCGTTGAAACGGTTCAGCGAAACATTTACAAATGACAAGGATCTACTGGCAAGGATTGGATGGCATGCCTGCTTCTGTAGCTATCTGTACCAATACATCGTTTACACACAAAAAGAAAACCGAATGCCGTTCACGTGCGAAAACGACGTTTTGTTTACGTTCAATTTCTTTTTAATTTTAGTATAAATTTCGCCCATATCCCTTTGTCAAAGTAAGAGTAAAGTCAATAAAAACTAAACCTGAAAAACGAAACGAAAAATCAAAAAGCAAAAAGTTGGTGACGAAGCCAACAACACGCGGTGTTCCCAAGCGGTCCACCATCTAAGTACTAACCGCGACCGACGCTGCTTAATTTCGGTTGGCGAAAGTATAATAGCCTAACGTTGGTTTTCCTTTGTGTCGTGTCTTCGGCTGGTCCTTTATGTTTGAACAAAACGCACAAAAGTATGTATTTGTTTCGTTGAAACGGTTCAGCGAAACATTTACAAATGACAAGGATCTACTGGCAAGGATTGGATGGCATGCCTGCTTCTGTAGCTATCTGTACCAATACATCGTTTACACACAAAAAGAAAACCGAATGCCGTTCACGTGCGAAAACGACGTTTTGTTTACGTTCAATTTCTTTTTAATTTTAGTATAAATTTCGCCCATATCCCTTTGTCAAAGTAAGAGTAAAGTCAATAAAAACTAAACCTGAAAAACGAAACGAAAAAATCAAAAAGCAAAAAGTTGGTGACGAAGCCAACAACACGCGGTGTTCCCAAGCGGTGCTCCATCTAAGTACTAACCGCGCCCGACGCTGCTTAATTTCGGTGATCGGACGAGAACCGATGTGTTGGCGAAACCATAATTGCCTAACGTTGGTATTCCTTTGTGTCGTGTCTTCGGCTGGAAAATTTTGTTTGACGAAACGCACAAAAGTATGTATTTGTTTCGTTGAAACGGCTCATCGAAACATTTACAAACGACAAGGATCTACTGGCAGGGATTGGATGGCATGCCTGCTTCTGTAGCTATCTGTACCAATACGTCGTTTACACACAAAAAGAAAACCGAATGCCGTTCACTTGCGAAAACGACGTTTTGTTTGCGTTTAATTTCTTTTTCATTTTAGTAATAATTTCGCCCGTATCCCTTTGTCAAAGTAAGAGTAAAGTCAATAAAAACTAAAAATGAAAAACGAAACGAAACGAAAAAATCAAAAAGCAAAAAGTTGGTGACGAAGCCAACAACACGCGGTGTTCCCAAGCGGTGCCCCATCTAAGTACTAACCGCGCCCGACGCTGCTGAATTTCGGTGATCGGACGAGAACCGATGTGTTGGCGAAACCATAATAGCCTAACGTTGGTTTTCCTTTGTGTCGTGTCTTCGGCTGGTCCTTTATGTTTGAACAAAACGCACAAAAGTATGTATTTGTTTCGTTGAAACGGTTCAGCGAAACATTTACAAACGACAAGGATCTACTGGCAGGGATTGGATGGCATGCCTGCTTCTGTAGCTATCTGTACCAATACGTCGTTTACACACAAAAAGAAAACCGAATGCCGTTCACGTGCGAAAACGACGTTTTGTTTACGTTCAATTTCTTTTTAATTTTAGTATAAATTTCGCCCATATCATATCCCTTTGTCAAAGTAAGAGTAAAGTCAATAAAAACTAAAAATGAAAAACGAAACGAAACGAGGGGGAACGTTGTGAGCCGCGGCAAAGGCCGCGGCTCTACTTTATACCCGGTACTCAGTACATACATACATATGTATATATATGAGCTTACGATTTAAACAATTTAGTATATATTCGCAAAAGGAACGAATTAAATTTTGGGCAAAAAATAATATTTCAAAAATTGAAGTCAAACCATTTTAGGAATATTTATACATGTTTCCAATTTTGTTTGCATATGATTTGCATACTGCTTCTACATTTCTACATGTATAACTACATATTTGAGACGTACAAGTGTTTGCGACAGAGAGAGAGAGGGAATGAGTCAGCACTTGGCAGGCGTTGCATAGCCACTGAAATTTAATTTGTTTCTTCTGGCCATAATATTGTTCCGACCTGATCCATATTCGGTAATCTGGTAGATATGGTAATTTTTCATGATTCAGCGTTTTTGGTTTTCATTTATCTTAAAAATTGTGGATTCCACAGATTTTCGTCTTTTGTGGGGGCGGGAGGGGGCGTGGCAAAATTTTAAAACAAACTTGTGGTGGTTCGGTATCACAGGAGCTTGGATAGAAAGTTTGGTTGCTCTAGCTCTTATAGTCTCTGAGAACTAGGCGCTCATTTATACGAATAAGCAAAGCGGATGGGGTCGCGTGTGAGAGAGAGCGAGAGGGAATGATGACTTTCGAAATGGTTTTCTTCATTGTAGCTATAATAATGATCCGATCTGATCCAGATTCCACACTCTGATAGAAATGGTCATTCTCTATGATTCTGCGTTTTTAGTATTCTTGTATCTTCAAAATTGTGTGTGCCACAGACTTTCGTCCTTTGTGGGGGCGGAAGGGGGCGAGGCGAAATTTTTAAATACATTTGGAGTAGTGTGATCACACAGGAGACTGGATACAAAACTTGGTTGCTCTAGCTTCAATAGTCTCTGAGATATAGGCGCAAATGAAGACGGACGGACGGACGGACAGACGGACGGACGGACAGACGGACAGACAGACATGGCTATATCGACTCGGCTATTGATGCTGATCAAGAATATATATACTTTATGGGGTCGGAAACGCCTCCTTCTGTGCGTTACACACAACCGTTATCCCCACAAATCTAATATACCCCTATACTCTTCGAGTACCGGGTATAAAAAGCAAAAAGTTGGTGACGAAGCGAACAACACGCGGTGTTCCCAAGCAGTTCCCCATCTAAGTACTAACCGCGCCCGACGCTGCTGAATTTCGGTGATCGGACGAGAACCGATGTGTTGGCGAAACCATAATAGCCTAACGTTGGTATTCCTTTGTGTCGTGTCTTCGGCTGGTCCTTTATGTTTGAAAAAAACGCACAAAAGTATGTATTTGTTTCGTTGAAACGGCTCATCGAAACATTTACAAACGACAAGGATCTACTGGCAGGGATTGGATGGCATGCCTGCTTCTGTAGCTATCTGTACCAATACGTCGTTTACACACAAAAAGAAAACCGAATGCCGTTCACTTGCGAAAACGACGTTTTGTTTACGTTCTATTTCTTTTTAATTTTAGTATAAATTTCGCCCATATCATATCCCTTTGTCAAAGTAAGAGTAAAGTCAATAAAAACTAAACCTGAAAAAGAAACGAAAAAATCAAAAAGCAAAAAGTTGGTGACGAAGCCAACAACACGCGGTGTTCCCAAGCAGTTCCCCATCTAAGTACTAACCGCGCCCGACGCTGCTGAATTTCGGTGATCGGACGAGAACCGATGTGTTGGCGAAACCATAATAGCCTAACGTTGGTATTCCTTTGTGTCGTGTCTTCGGCTGGTCCTTTATGTTTGAAAAAAACGCACAAAAGTATGTATTTGTTTCGTTGAAACGGCTCATCGAAACATTTACAAACGACAAGGATCTACTGGCAGGGATTGGATGGCATGCCTGCTTCTGTAGCTATCTGTACCAATACGTCGTTTACACACAAAAAGAAAACCGAATGCCGTTCACTTGCGAAAACGACGTTTTGTTTACGTTCAATTTCTTTTTCATTATACCCGGTACTCGAAGAGTATAGGGGTATATTAGATTTGTGGGGATAACGGTTGTGTGTAACGCACAGAAGGAAGCGTTTCCGACCCCATAAAGTATATATATTCTTGATCAGCATCAATAGCCGAGTCGATATAGCCATGTCTGTCTGTCCGTCCGTCCGTCCGTCTGTCCGTCTGTCCGTCCGTCCGTCCGTCCGTCTTCATTTGCGCCTATATCTCAGAGACTAGTAAAGCTAGAGCAACCAAGTTTTGTATCCAGTCTCCTTTGTGATCACACTACTCAAAGTGTAATTCAAAATTTCGCCCCGCCCCTTTCCGCCCCCACAAAGGACGAAAGTCTGTGGCACACACAATTTTGAAGATACAAGAAAACAAAAAAAACGTAGAATCATAGAGAATGCCCATTTCTATCAGAGTGTGGAATCTGGATCAGATCGGATCATTATTATAGCTACAATGAAGAAAACCATTTCGAAAGTCATCATTCCCTCTCGCTCTCTCTCACACGCGACCCCATCCGCTTTGCTTATTCGTATAAATGAGCGCCTAGTTCTCAGAGACTATAAGAGCTAGAGCAACCAAACTTTCTATCCAAGCTCCTGTGATACCGAACCACCACAAGTTTGTTTTAAAATTTTGCCACGCCCCCTCCCGCCCCACAAAAGACGAAAATCTGTGGAATCCACAATTTTTAAGATAAATGAAAACCAAAAACGCAGAATCATGAAAAATTACCATATCTACCAGATTACCGAATCTGGATCAGATCGGCTCAATATTATGGCCAGAAGAAACAAATTAAATTTCAGTGGCTACGCAACGCCTGCCAAGCGCTGACTCATGCCCTCTCTCTCTCTCTGTCGTAAACACTTGTACGTCTCAAATATGTAGTTATACATGTTATGTAGAAATGTAGGCGCAGATATACAAAGCATATGTAAACAAAAATGGAAACATGCATAAAAATTCAAAAAAATTTATTTTGTTAATTTAAATATTATTTTCGTCCCTTTTGAGAACATATAATAAATTTCATAAATCGTAGGCTCATAAATGTATGTATGTATATACTGACTGAGTACCGGGTATAAGGTAGAGCCGCGGCATTTGCCGCGGCTCACAACGTTTCTTCTCGTTTTAGTATTAATTTCGCCCGTATCCCTTTGTCAAAGTAAGAGTAAAGTCAATAAAAACTAAAAATGAAAAACGAAACGAAACGAAAAAATCAAAACTCAAAAAGCAAAAAGTTGGTGACGAAGCCAACAACACGCGGTGTTCCCAAGCGGTCCACCATCTAAGTACTAACCGCGACCGATGCTGCTTAATTTCGGTTGGCGAAAGTATAATAGCCTAACGTTGGTATTCCTTTGTGTCGTGTCTTCGGCTGGTCCTTTATGTTTGAACAAAACGCACAAAAGTATGTATTTGTTTCGTTGAAACGGCTCATCGAAACATTTACAAACGACAAGGATCTACTGGCAGGGATTGGATGGCATGCCTGCTTCTGTAGCTATCTGTACAAATACGTCGTTTACACACAAAAAGAAAACCGAATGCCGTTCACGTGCGAAAACGACGTTTTGTTTACGTTCAATTTCTTTTTAATTTTAGTATAAATTTCGCCCATATCCCTTTGTCAAAGTAAGAGTAAAGTCAATAAAAACTAAACCTGAAAAACGAAACGAAAAAATCAAAAAGCAAAAAGTTGGTGACGAAGCCAACAACACGCGGTGTTCCCAAGCAGTTCCCCATCTAAGTACTAACCGCGCCCGACGCTGCTAAATTTCGGTGATCGGACGAGAACCGATGTGTTGGCGAAACCATAATAGCCTAACGTTGGTATTCCTTTGTGTCGTGTCTTCGGCTGGTCCTTTATGTTTGAAAAAAACGCACAAAAGTATGTATTTGTTTCGTTGAAACGGCTCATCGAAACATTTAAAAACGACAAGGATCTACTGGCAGGGATTGGATGGCATGCCTGCTTCTGTAGCTATCTGTACCAATACGTCGTTTACACACAAAAAGAAAACCGAATGCCGTTCACGTGCGAAAACGACGTTTTGTTTACGTTCAATTTCTTTTTAATTTTAGTATAAATTTCGCCCATATCCCTTTGTCAAAGTAAGAGTAAAGTCAATAAAAACTAAACCTGAAAAACGAAACGAAAAAATCAAAAAGCAAAAAGTTGGTGACGAAGCCAACAACACGCGGTGTTCCCAAGCGGTCCACCATCTAAGTACTAACCGCGACCGATGCTGCTTAATTTCGGTTGGCGAAAGTATAATAGCCTAACGTTGGTATTCCTTTGTGTCGTGTCTTCGGCTGGTCCTTTATGTTTGAAAAAAACGCACAAAAGTATGTATTTGTTTCGTTGAAACGGCTCATCGAAACATTTACAAACGACAAGGATCTACTGGCAGGGATTGGATGGCATGCCTGCTTCTGTAGCTATCTGTACCAATACGTCGTTTACACACAAAAAGAAAACCGAATGCCGTTCACGTGCGAAAACGACGTTTTGTTTACTTTCAATTTCTTTTTAATTTTAGTATAAATTTCGCCCATATCATATCCCTTTGTCAAAGTAAGAGTAAAGTCAATAAAAACTAAACCTGAAAAACGAAACGAAAAAATCAAAAAGCAAAAAGTTGGTGACGAAGCCAACAACACGCGGTGTTCCCAAGCAGTTCCCCATCTAAGTACTAACCGCGCCCGACGCTGCTAAATTTCGGTGATCGGACGAGAACCGATGTGTTGGCGAAACCATAATAGCCTAACGTTGGTATTCCTTTGTGTCGTGTCTTCGGCTGGACCATTTTGTTTGAACAAAACGCACAAAAGTATGTACTTCTTTTTCGTTGAAACGGTTCAGCGAAACATTTACAAACGACAAGGATCTACTGGCAGGGATTGGATGGCATGCCTGCTTCTGTAGCTATCTGTACCAATACGTCGTTTACACACAAAAAGAAAACCGAATGCCGTTCACGTGCGAAAACGACGTTTTGTTTACGTTCAATTTCTTTTTAATTTTAGTATAAATTTCGCCCATATCCCTTTGTCAAAGTAAGAGTAAAGTCAATAAAAACTAAACCTGAAAAACGAAACGAAAAATCAAAAAGCAAAAAGTTGGTGACGAAGCCAACAACACGCGGTGTTCCCAAGCGGTCCACCATCTAAGTACTAACCGCGACCGACGCTGCTTAATTTCGGTTGGCGAAAGTATAATAGCCTAACGTTGGTATTCCTTTGTGTCGTGTCTTCGGCTGGTCCTTTATGTTTGAACAAAACGCACAAAAGTATGTATTTGTTTCGTTGAAACGGCTCATCGAAACATTTACAAACGACAAGGATCTACTGGCAGGGATTGGATGGCATGCCTGCTTCTGTAGCTATCTGTACCAATACGTCGTTTACACACAAAAAGAAAACCGAATGCCGTTCACGTGCGAAAACGACGTTTTGGTTACGTTCAATTTCTTTTTAATTTTAGTATAAATTTCGCCCATATCATATCCCTTTGTCAAAGTAAGAGTAAAGTCAATAAAAACTAAACCTGAAAAACGAAACGAAAAAATCAAAAGGCAAAAAGTTGGTGACGAAGCCAACAACACGCGGTGTTCCCAAGCAGTTCCCCATCTAAGTACTAACCGCGCCCGACGCTGCTAAATTTCGGTGATCGGACGAGAACCGATGTGTTGGCGAAACCATAATAGCCTAACGTTGGTATTCCTTTGTGTCGTGTCTTCGGCTGG
The DNA here is from genome assembly GCA_037356375.1 of Drosophila affinis. Classification (NCBI taxonomy): domain Eukaryota; kingdom Metazoa; phylum Arthropoda; class Insecta; order Diptera; family Drosophilidae; genus Drosophila; species Drosophila affinis. The sequence continues at coordinate 25,978,753 of JAZHFB010000003.1, forward strand.
TCCTTTATGTTTGAAAAAAACGCACAAAAGTATGTATTTGTTTCGTTGAAACGGCTCATCGAAACATTTACAAACGACAAGGATCTACTGGCAGGGATTGGATGGCATGCCTGCTTCTGTAGCTATCTGTACAAATACGTCGTTTACACACAAAAAGAAAACCGAATGCCGTTCACGTGCGAAAACGACGTTTTGTTTACGTTCAATTTCTTTTTAATTTTAGTATAAATTTCGCCCATATCCCTTTGTCAAAGTAAGAGTAAAGTCAATAAAAACTAAACCTGAAAAACGAAACGAAAAAATCAAAAAGCAAAAAGTTGGTGACGAAGCCAACAACACGCGGTGTTCCCAAGCAGTTCCCCATCTAAGTACTAACCGCGCCCGACGCTGCTAAATTTCGGTGATCGGACGAGAACCGATGTGTTGGCGAAACCATAATAGCCTAACGTTGGTATTCCTTTGTGTCGTGTCTTCGGCTGGTCCTTTATGTTTGAAAAAAACGCACAAAAGTATGTATTTGTTTCGTTGAAAGGCTCATCGAAACATTTAAAAACGACAAGGATCTACTGGCAGGGATGGATGGCATGCCTGCTTCTGTAGCTATCTGTACCAATACGTCGTTTACACACAAAAAGAAAACCGAATGCCGTTCACGTGCGAAAACGACGTTTTGTTTACGTTCAATTTCTTTTTAATTTTAGTATAAATTTCGCCCATATCCCTTTGTCAAAGTAAGAGTAAAGTCAATAAAAACTAAACCTGAAAAACGAAACGAAAAATCAAAAAGCAAAAAGTTGGTGACGAAGCCAACAACACGCGGTGTTCCCAAGCGGTCCACCATCTAAGTACTAACCGCGACCGACGCTGCTTAATTTCGGTTGGCGAAAGTATAATAGCCTAACGTTGGTATTCCTTTGTGTCGTGTCTTCGGCTGGTCCTTTATGTTTGAACAAAACGCACAAAAGTATGTATTTGTTTCGTTGAAACGGCTCATCGAAACATTTACAAACGACAAGGATCTACTGGCAGGGATTGGATGGCATGCCTGCTTCTGTAGCTATCTGTACCAATACGTCGTTTACACACAAAAAGAAAACCGAATGCCGTTCACGTGCGAAAACGACGTTTTGGTTACGTTCAATTTCTTTTTAATTTTAGTATAAATTTCGCCCATATCATATCCCTTTGTCAAAGTAAGAGTAAAGTCAATAAAAACTAAACCTGAAAAACGAAACGAAAAAATCAAAAAGCAAAAAGTTGGTGACGAAGCCAACAACACGCGGTGTTCCCAAGCAGTTCCCCATCTAAGTACTAACCGCGCCCGACGCTGCTAAATTTCGGTGATCGGACGAGAACCGATGTGTTGGCGAAACCATAATAGCCTAACGTTGGTATTCCTTTGTGTCGTGTCTTCGGCTGGACCATTTTGTTTGAACAAAACGCACAAAAGTATGTACTTCTTTTTCGTTGAAACGGTTCAGCGAAACATTTACAAACGACAAGGATCTACTGGCAGGGATTGGATGGCATGCCTGCTTCTGTAGCTATCTGTACCAATACGTCGTTTACACACAAAAAGAAAACCGAATGCCGTTCACGTGCGAAAACGACGTTTTGTTTACGTTCAATTTCTTTTTAATTTTAGTATAAATTTCGCCCATATCCCTTTGTCAAAGTAAGAGTAAAGTCAATAAAAACTAAACCTGAAAAACGAAACGAAAAATCAAAAAGCAAAAAGTTGGTGACGAAGCCAACAACACGCGGTGTTCCCAAGCGGTCCACCATCTAAGTACTAACCGCGACCGACGCTGCTTAATTTCGGTTGGCGAAAGTATAATAGCCTAACGTTGGTTTTCCTTTGTGTCGTGTCTTCGGCTGGTCCTTTATGTTTGAACAAAACGCACAAAAGTATGTATTTGTTTCGTTGAAACGGTTCAGCGAAACATTTACAAACGACAAGGATCTACTGGCAGGGATTGGATGGCATGCCTGCTTCTGTAGCTATCTGTACCAATACGTCGTTTACACACAAAAAGAAAACCGAATGCCGTTCACGTGCGAAAACGACGTTTTGTTTACGTTCAATTTCTTTTTAATTTTAGTATAAATTTCGCCCATATCCCTTTGTCAAAGTAAGAGTAAAGTCAATAAAAACTAAACCTGAAAAACGAAACGAAAAAATCAAAAAGCAAAAAGTTGGTGACGAAGCCAACAACACGCGGTGTTCCCAAGCGGTGCCCCATCTAAGTACTAACCGCGCCCGACGCTGCTTAATTTCGGTTGGCGAAAGTATAATAGCCTAACGTTGGTTTTCCTTTGTGTCGTGTCTTCGGCTGGTCCTTTATGTTTGAACAAAACGCACAAAAGTATGTATTTGTTTCGTTGAAACGGTTCAGCGAAACATTTACAAACGACAAGGATCTACTGGCAGGGATTGGATGGCATGCCTGCTTCTGTAGCTATCTGTACCAATACGTCGTTTACACACAAAAAGAAAACCGAATGCCGTTCACGTGCGAAAACGACGTTTTGTTTACGTTCAATTTCTTTTTAATTTTAGTATAAATTTCGCCCATATCCCTTTGTCAAAGTAAGAGTAAAGTCAATAAAAACTAAACCTGAAAAACGAAACGAAAAAATCAAAAAGCAAAAAGTTGGTGACGAAGCCAACAACACGCGGTGTTCCCAAGCGGTCCACCATCTAAGTACTAACCGCGACCGACGCTGCTTAATTTCGGTTGGCGAAAGTATAATAGCCTAACGTTGGTTTTCCTTTGTGTCGTGTCTTCGGCTGGTCCTTTATGTTTGAACAAAACGCACAAAAGTATGTATTTGTTTCGTTGAAACGGTTCAGCGAAACATTTACAAACGACAAGGATCTACTGGCAGGGATTGGATGGCATGCCTGCTTCTGTAGCTATCTGTACCAATACGTCGTTTACACACAAAAAGAAAACCGAATGCCGTTCACGTGCGAAAACGACGTTTTGTTTACGTTCAATTTCTTTTTAATTTTAGTATAAATTTCGCCCATATCATATCCCTTTGTCAAAGTAAGAGTAAAGTCAATAAAAACTAAACCTGAAAAACGAAACGAAAAAATCAAAAAGCAAAAAGTTGGTGACGAAGCCAACAACACGCGGTGTTCCCAAGCAGTTCCCCATCTAAGTACTAACCGCGCCCGACGCTGCTGAATTTCGGTGATCGGACGAGAACCGATGTGTTGGCGAAACCATAATAGCCTAACGTTGGTATTCCTTTGTGTCGTGTCTTCGGCTGGTCCTTTATGTTTGAAAAAAACGCACAAAAGTATGTATTTGTTTCGTTGAAACGGCTCATCGAAACATTTACAAACGACAAGGATCTACTGGCAGGGATTGGATGGCATGCCTGCTTCTGTAGCTATCTGTACCAATACGTCGTTTACACACAAAAAGAAAACCGAATGCCGTTGACGTGCGAAAACGACGTTTTGTTTACGTTCAATTTCTTTTTAATTTTAGTATAAATTTCGCCCATATCCCTTTGTCAAAGTAAGAGTAAAGTCAATAAAAACTAAACCTGAAAAACGAAACGAAAAATCAAAAAGCAAAAAGTTGGTGACGAAGCCAACAACACGCGGTGTTCCCAAGCGGTCCACCATCTAAGTACTAACCGCGACCGACGCTGCTTAATTTCGGTTGGCGAATGTATAATAGCCTAACGTTGGTATTCCTTTGTGTCGTGTCTTCGGCTGGTCCTTTATGTTTGAACAAAACGCACAAAAGTATGTATTTGTTTCGTTGAAACGGTTCAGCGAAACATTTACAAACGACAAGGATCTACTGGCAGGGATTGGATGGCATGCCTGCTTCTGTAGCTATCTGTACCAATACGTCGTTTACACACAAAAAGAAAACCGAATGCCGTTCACGTGCGAAAACGACGTTTTGTTTACGTTCAATTTCTTTTTAATTTTAGTATAAATTTCGCCCATATCCCTTTGTCAAAGTAAGAGTAAAGTCAATAAAAACTAAACCTGAAAAACGAAACGAAAAAATCAAAAAGCAAAAAGTTGGTGACGAAGCCAACAACACGCGGTGTTCCCAAGCGGTGCCCCATCTAAGTACTAACCGCGCCCGACGCTGCTAAATTTCGGTGATCGGACGAGAACCGATGTGTTGGCGAAACCATAATAGCCTAACGTTGGTATTCCTTTGTGTCGTGTCTTCGGCTGGACCATTTTGTTTGAACAAAACGCACAAAAGTATGTACTTCTTTTTCGTTGAAACGGTTCAGCGAAACATTTACAAACGACAAGGATCTACTGGCAGGGATTGGATGGCATGCCTGCTTCTGTAGCTATCTGTACCAATACATCGTTTACACACAAAACGAAAACCGAATGCCGTTCACGTGCGAAAACGACGTTTTGTTTACGTTCAATTTCTTTTTAATTTTAGTATAAATTTCGCCCATATCCCTTTGTCAAAGTAAGAGTAAAGTCAATAAAAACTAAACCTGAAAAACGAAACGAAAAAATCAAAAAGCAAAAAGTTGGTGACGAAGCCAACAACACGCGGTGTTCCCAAGCAGTGCCCCATCTAAGTACTAACCGCGCCCGACGCTGCTGAATTTCGGTGATCGGACGAGAACCGATGTGTTGGCGAAACCATAATAGCCTAACGTTGGTTTTCCTTTGTGTCGTGTCTTCGGCTGGACCATTTTGTTTGAACAAAACGCACAAAAGTATGTACTTCTTTTTCGTTGAAACGGTTCAGCGAAACATTTACAAACGACAAGGATCTACTGGCAGGGATTGGATGGCATGCCTGCTTCTGTAGCTATCTGTACCAATACATCGTTTACACACAAAACGAAAACCGAATGCCGTTCACGTGCGAAAACGACGTTTTGTTTACGTTCAATTTCTTTTTAATTTTAGTATAAATTTCGCCCATATCATATCCCTTTGTCAAAGTAAGAGTAAAGTCAATAAAATACATCGTTTACACACAAAAAGAAAACCGAATGCCGTTCACGTGCGAAAACGACGTTTTGTTTACGTTCAATTTCTTTTTAATTTTAGTATAAATTTCGCCCATATCCCTTTGTCAAAGTAAGAGTAAAGTCAATAAAAACTAAACCTGAAAAACGAAACGAAAATATCAAAAAGCAAAAAGTTGGTGACGAAGCCAACAACACGCGGTGTTCCCAAACGGTGCCCCATCTAAGTACTAACCGCGCCCGACGCTGCTTAATTTCGGTGATCGGGCGAGAACCGATGTGTTGGCGAAACCATAATAGCCTAACGTTGGTTTTCCTTTGTGTCGTGTCTTCGGCTGGTCCTTTATGTTTGAACAAAACGCACAAAAGTATGTATTTGTTTCGTTGAAACGGCTCATCGAAACATTTACAAACGACAAGGATCTACTGGCAGGGATTGGATGGCATGCCTGCTTCTGTAGCTATCTGTACCAATACATCGTTTACACACAAAACGAAAACCGAATGCCGTTCACGTGCGAAAACGACGTTTTGTTTACGTTCAATTTCTTTTTCATTATAGTATTAATTTGGCCAATATCCCTTTGTCAAAGTAAGAGTAAATTCAATAAAAACTAAAAATGAAAAACGAAACGAAACGAAAAATCAAAAAGCAAAAAGTTGGGGACGAAGCCAACAACACGCGGTGTTCCCAAGCGGTCCACCATCTAAGTACAAACCGCGACCGACGCTGCTTAATTTCGGTTGGCGAAAGTATAATAGCCTAACGTTTGTATTCCTTTGTGTCGTGTCTTCGGCTGGTCCTTTATGTTTGAACAAAACGCACAAAAGTATGTACTTCTTTTTCGTTGAAACGGCTCAGCGAAACATTTACAAACGACAAGGATCTACTGGCAGGGATTGGATGGCATGCCTGCTTCTGTAGCTATCTGTACCAATACGTCGTTTACACACAAAAAGAGAACCGAATGCCGTTCACGTGCGAAAACAACGTTTTGTTTACGTTCAATTTCTTTTTAATTTTAGTATAAATTTCGCCCATATCCCTTTGTCAAAGTAAGAGTAAAGTCAATAAAAACTAAACCTGAAAAACGAAACGAAAAAATCAAAAAGCAAAAAGTTGGTGACGAAGCCAACAACACGCGGTGTTCCCAAGCGGTGCCCCATCTAAGTACTAACCGCGCCCGACGCTGCTAAATTTCGGTGATCGGACGAGAACCGATGTGTTGGCGAAACCATAATAGCCTAACGTTGGTTTTCCTTTGTGTCGTGTCTTCGGCTGGACCATTTTGTTTGAACAAAACGCACAAAAGTATGTACTTCTTTTTCGTTGAAACGGTTCAGCGAAACATTTACAAACGACAAGGATCTACTGGCAGGGATTGGATGGCATGCCTGCTTCTGTAGCTATCTGTACCAATACATCGTTTACACACAAAACGAAAACCGAATGCCGTTCACGTGCGAAAACGACGTTTTGTTTACGTTCAATTTCTTTTTAATTTTAGTATAAATTTCGCCCATATCATATCCCTTTGTCAAAGTAAGAGTAAAGTCAATAAAATACATCGTTTACACACAAAAAGAAAACCGAATGCCGTTCACGTGCGAAAACGACGTTTTGTTTACGTTCAATTTCTTTTTCATTTTAGTATAAATTTCGCCCATATCCCTTTGTCAAAGTAAGAGTAAAGTCAATAAAAACTAAACCTGAAAAACGAAACGAAAATATCAAAAAGCAAAAAGTTGGTGACGAAGCCAACAACACGCGGTGTTCCCAAACGGTGCCCCATCTAAGTACTAACCGCGCCCGACGCTGCTTAATTTCGGTGATCGGGCGAGAACCGATGTGTTGGCGAAACTATAATAGCCTAACGTTGGTTTTCCTTTGTGTCGTGTCTTCGGCTGGTCCTTTATGTTTGAACAAAACGCACAAAAGTATGTATTTGTTTCGTTGAAACGGCTCATCGAAACATTTACAAACGACAAGGATCTACTGGCAGGGATTGGATGGCATGCCTGCTTCTGTAGCTATCTGTACCAATACGTCGTTTACACACAAAAAGAAAACCGAATGCCGTTCACGTGCGAAGACGACGTTTCGTTTACGTTCAATTTCTTTTTAATTTTAGTATAAATTTCGCCCATATCCCTTTGTCAAAGTAAGAGTAAAGTCAATAAAAACTAAAAATGAAAAACGAAACGAAACGAAAAAATCAAAAAGCAAAATGTTGGTGACGAAGCCAACAACACGCGGTGTTCCCAAGCGGTGCCCCATCTAAGTACTAACCGCGCCCGACGCTGCTAAATTTCGGTGATCGGACGAGAACCGATGTGTTGGCGAAACCATAATAGCCTAACGTTGGTTTTCCTTTGTGTCGTGTCTTCGGCTGGACCATTTTGTTTGAACAAAACGCACAAAAGTATGTACTTCTTTTTCGTTGAAACGGTTCAGCGAAACATTTACAAACGACAAGGATCTACTGGCAGGGATTGGATGGCATGCCTGCTTCTGTAGCTATCTGTACCAATACATCGTTTACACACAAAACGAAAACCGAATGCCGTTCACGTGCGAAAACGACGTTTTGTTTACGTTCAATTTCTTTTTAATTTTAGTATAAATTTCGCCCATATCATATCCCTTTGTCAAAGTAAGAGTAAAGTCAATAAAATACATCGTTTACACACAAAAAGAAAACCGAATGCCGTTCACGTGCGAAAACGACGTTTTGTTTACGTTCAATTTCTTTTTAATTTTAGTATAAATTTCGCCCATATCCCTTTGTCAAAGTAAGAGTAAAGTCAATAAAAACTAAACCTGAAAAACGAAACGAAAATATCAAAAAGCAAAAAGTTGGTGACGAAGCCAACAACACGCGGTGTTCCCAAACGGTGCCCCATCTAAGTACTAACCGCGCCCGACGCTGCTTAATTTCGGTGATCGGGCGAGAACCGATGTGTTGGCGAAACTATAATAGCCTAACGTTGGTTTTCCTTTGTGTCGTGTCTTCGGCTGGTCCTTTATGTTTGAACAAAACGCACAAAAGTATGTATTTGTTTCGTTGAAACGGCTCATCGAAACATTTACAAACGACAAGGATCTAATGGCAGGGATTGGATGGCATGCCTGCTTCTGTAGCTATCTGTACCAATACGTCGTTTACACACAAAAAGAAAACCGAATGCCGTTCACGTGCGAAGACGACGTTTCGTTTACGTTCAATTTCTTTTTAATTTTAGTATAAATTTCGCCCATATCCCTTTGTCAAAGTAAGAGTAAAGTCAATAAAAACTAAAAATGAAAAACGAAACGAAACGAAAAAATCAAAAAGCAAAATGTTGGTGACGAAGCCAACAACACGCGGTGTTCCCAAACGGTCCACCATCTAAGTACTAACCGCGCCCGACGCTGCTTAATTTCGGTGATCGGGCGAGAACCGATGTGTTGGCGAAACCATAATAGCCTAACGTTGGTTTTCCTTTGTGTCGTGTCTTCGGCTGGTCCTTTATGTTTGAACAAAACGCACAAAAGTATGTACTCCTTTTTCGTTGAAACGGCTCAGCGAAACATTTACAAACGACAAGGATATCTACTGGCAGGGATTAGATGGCATGCCTGCTTCTGTAGCTATCTGTACCAATACGTCGTTTACACACAAAAAGAAAACCGAATGCCGTTCACGTGCGAAAACGACGTTTTGTTTACGTTCAATTTCTTTTTCATTATAGTATTAATTTGGCCAATATCCCTTTGTCAAAGTAAGAGTAAATTCAATAAAAACTAAAAATGAAAAACGAAACGAAACGAAAAATCAAAAAGCAAAAAGTTGGGGACGAAGCCAACAACACGCGGTGTTCCCAAGCGGTCCACCATCTAAGTACAAACCGCGACCGACGCTGCTTAATTTCGGTTGGCGAAAGTATAATAGCCTAACGTTTGTATTCCTTTGTGTCGTGTCTTCGGCTGGTCCTTTATGTTTGAACAAAACGCACAAAAGTATGTACTTCTTTTTCGTTGAAACGGCTCAGCGAAACATTTACAAACGACAAGGATCTACTGGCAGGGATTGGATGGCATGCCTGCTTCTGTAGCTATCTGTACCAATACATCGTTTACACACAAAACGAAAACCGAATGCCGTTCACGTGCGAAAACGACGTTTTGTTTACGTTCAATTTCTTTTTCATTTTAGTATAAATTTCGCCCATATCCCTTTGTCAAAGTAAGAGTAAAGTCAATAAAAACTAAAAATGAAAAACGAAACGAAACGAAAAAATCAAAAAGCAAAATGTTGGTGACGAAGCCAACAACACGCGGTGTTCCCAAACGGTCCACCATCTAAGTACTAACCGCGCCCGACGCTGCTTAATTTCGGTGATCGGGCGAGAACCGATGTGTTGGCGAAACCATAATAGCCTAACGTTGGTTTTCCTTTGTGTCGTGTCTTCGGCTGGACCATTTTGTTTGAACAAAACGCACAAAAGTATGTACTTCTTTTTCGTTGAAACGGTTCAGCGAAACATTTACAAACGACAAGGATCTACTGGCAGGGATTGGATGGCATGCCTGCTTCTGTAGCTATCTGTACCAATACATCGTTTACACACAAAACGAAAACCGAATGCCGTTCACGTGCGAAAACGACGTTTTGTTTACGTTCAATTTCTTTTTAATTTTAGTATAAATTTCGCCCATATCCCTTTGTCAAAGTAAGAGTAAAGTCAATAAAAACTAAAAATGAAAAACGAAACGAAACGAAAAAATCAAAAAGCAAAATGTTGGTGACGAAGCCAACAACACGCGGTGTTCCCAAACGGTCCACCATCTAAGTACTAACCGCGCCCGACGCTGCTTAATTTCGGTGATCGGGCGAGAACCGATGTGTTGGCGAAACCATAATAGCCTAACGTTGGTTTTCCTTTGTGTCGTGTCTTCGGCTGGTCCTTTATGTTTGAACAAAACGCACAAAAGTATGTATTTGTTTCGTTGAAACGGCTCATCGAAACATTTACAAACGACAAGGATCTACTGGCAGGGATTGGATGGCATGCCTGCTTCTGTAGCTATCTGTACCAATACATCGTTTACACACAAAACGAAAACCGAATGCCGTTCACGTGCGAAAACGACGTTTTGTTTACGTTCAATTTCTTTTTAATTTTAGTATAAATTTCGCCCATATCATATCCCTTTGTCAAAGTAAGAGTAAAGTCAATAAGTAAAGTCAATAAAATACATCGTTTACACACAAAAAGAAAACCGAATGCCGTTCACGTGCGAAAACGACGTTTTGTTTACGTTCAATTTCTTTTTAATTTTAGTATAAATTTCGCCCATATCCCTTTGTCAAAGTAAGAGTAAAGTCAATAAAAACTAAACCTGAAAAACGAAACGAAAATATCAAAAAGCAAAAAGTTGGTGACGAAGCCAACAACACGCGGTGTTCCCAAACGGTGCCCCATCTAAGTACTAACCGCGCCCGACGCTGCTTAATTTCGGTGATCGGGCGAGAACCGATGTGTTGGCGAAACCATAATAGCCTAACGTTGGTTTTCCTTTGTGTTGTGTCTTCGGCTGGACCATTGCACTATGGGGAATTTGACCACTTTTTGTGGCCTAAATTAATAACTTCCAAACCAAGCAATATTTTTAAGTTCGGTTTTTTGATATGAGTTAATAATAGTAAGAGGAAGATATTTTGAAAAAATGGGCGTGGTAGCTCTTTTCTATACCCGCTACTCGAGAGTACCGTCTTTATGAGCGCCTAGATCTCAGAGACCATAAAAGTTAGATGAACCAAATTTTGCATTCAAGCTCCTGTTATATCACACTTTAACAAGTAAAGTACAAAATTTCGCTCCGCCCTTTTCCGCCCACGCAAAGGACGAAAATCTGTGGCTTGCACAATTTTGATAGTAAGAGAAAACTAAAAACGCAGAATAATAGAAGATGACTATTTCTATCAGGATGTTGAATTTGGATCAGATCGGATCAATAATATGGCCACAATGAAGAGAACCATTTTCTCTCTCTCACACAGGTTACCTAATAAAAATGCAAATTGCGCCAAAAGAGGGAAAAATAGGAAATTAAGACCAATACGTGTTAACTCAGAATTGACAACGCTACAACAAACACTTGGACGAACACCTAAACAATTCTAAACTCTTTTACATAATCCTTTCCAAAGTTGAAATTTGTTAATAAAAATCCAGCATTAGAAGCGCTTATAAAACGACAAAATACTAGTATACACACGCACAATTTCTACGATGTTTTATATTAAACACACAGTGCAAACCTGCCAAATCAGTGTTCAAGACTTGATTTTCTTCTAATTGTGTTGCCATCAGAGATATTAAGAACAAAACTCAATGCAAAAATTAACAAAACTTAGCCGCACGTGTTATCGATAAAAACAGCTGACTTAACAGCTGTTATTCTTACATGGGGCTGTTAAATTTAACATTTTGAGTATGGCGCATAACGGTCTGATATTTTCTAAATGCGTTAACAGTACATTTGTGCTAATTCGAAAACTTTTAAAAATCATGCAAATGCCAGATAAAGTGGTCATTTTCCCCATAGTGCATTGTGTTTGAACAAAACGCACAAAAGTATGTACTCCTTTTTTTTTGAAACGGTTCAGCGAAACATTTACAAACGACAAGGATCTACTGGCAGGGATTGGATGGCATGCCTGCTTCTGTAGCTCTCTGTACCAATACGTCGTTTACACACAAAAAGAAAACCGAATGCCGTTCACGTGCGAAGACGACGTTTTGTTTACGTTCAATTTCTTTTTAATTTTAGTATAAATTTCGCCCATATCCCTTTGTCAAAGTAAGAGTAAAGTCAATAAAAACTAAACCTGAAAAACGAAACGAAAAATCAAAAAGCAAAAAGTTGGTGACGAAGCCAACAACACGTGGTGTTCCCAAGCGGTCCACCATCTAAGTACTAACCGCGCCCGACGCTGCTTAATTTCGGTGATCGGGCGAGAACCGATGTGTTGGCGAAACCATAATAGCCTAACGGCTGGTCCTTTATGTTTGAACAAAACGCACAAAAGTATGTACTCCTTTTTCGTTGAAACGGTTCAGCGAAACATTTACAAACGACAAGGATATCTACTGGCAGGGATTGGATGGCATGCCTGCTTCTGTAGCTATCTGTACCAATACGTCGTTTACACACAAAAAGAAAACCGAATGCCGTTCACGTGCGAAAACGACGTTTTGCTTACGTTCAATTTCTTTTTAATTTTAGTATAAATTTCGCCCATATCATATCCCTTTGTCAAAGTAAGAGTAAAGTCAATAAAAACTAAACCTGAAAAACGAAACGAAAAATCAAAAAGCAAAAAGTTGGTGACGAAGCCAACAACACGCGGTGTTCCCAAGCGGTGCCCCATCTAAGTACTAACCGCGCCCGACGCTGCTTAATTTCGGTGATCGGACGAGAACCGATGTGTTGGCGAAACCATAATAACCTAACGTTGGTATTCCTTTGTGTCGTGTCTTCGGCTGGACCATTATGTTTGAACAAAATGCACAAAAGTATGGAATCCCTTTTTTTTTGAAACGGTTCAGCGAAACATTTACAAACGACAAGGATCTACTGGCAGGGATTGGATGGCATGCCTGCTTCTGTAGCTATCTGTACCAATACGTCGTTTACACACAAAAAGAAAACCGAATGCCGTTCACGTGCGAAAACGACGTTTTGCTTACGTTCAATTTCTTTTTAATTTTAGTATAAATTTCGCCCATATCATATCCCTTTGTCAAAGTAAGAGTAAAGTCAATAAAAACTAAACCTGAAAAACGAAACGAAAAATCAAAAAGCAAAAAGTTGGTGACGAAGCCAACAACACGCGGTGTTCCCAAGCGGTGCCCCATCTAAGTACTAACCGCGCCCGACGCTGCTTAATTTCGGTGATCGGACGAGAACCGATGTATTCAGCGTAGTATGGTCGTTGGCGAAACCATAATAGCCTAACGTTGGTATTCCTTTGTGTCGTGTCTTCGGCTGGTTCTTTATGTTTGAACAAAACGCAGAAAAGAATGTACTTCATTTCGAGAAAAGCTCTCACAAATTCCATTTAAAAAGAAACATAGTGCAAAAATTTATATTTTTAACGTCAAATTTAGGTAAATATGTAGACTGGCTTAATTCGTCCGATCCGTGTTCTGCTCACCGTCTTCACCTGCTCAACCACGTTGTATTGATTTTGATTAAGAAAAATTGTAAATGGATAACAGAAAAAATGATAAGCGATCGAAATGCAAAATCATACGAGAAAAAGCTCAAAATATTGCGACAGTTGGATATTTTTTAATATTTATAAGTTTAATATTTTTTGTTTATTTTGTATGTTCTATTTTTCACATGTATGTATGTACAAATATTAAATAGATTTAATTCTAGGCGGGGAATATGGATGTGACTTAATTATTAAAAAGTTTTTAAATTAAGTCATGTCAAGTCGACTAAAAGGTCAGATTAATGTTTGACCCCATTACAGGTGTAATGGCCTCCTCGTGGTGTTCCCTGGGTACCGATGTTCAATCGGAAGCCAATTTGAGTGGCGACTTTATGTCTATATGTACATATGAATGTATGTATGTATGTTTACGGCTTTTTCATATGCCGCAATAATATAATAATTTATATGTATAATAAAAATAATAAAAATAACGGATTTCTTTCTTCCCACGGCCAAGTGTCCCACCAACCCACACCCACCCCCACCCATCTTGCCAATTCTTCATTTATTTTGTGGCGGTAGGTGGCGGTAGTTCGTCAACAAGTTGAAGAAGAACACACATAACAAAATTTCAGCTGAGCTTTAGCTGTATGTGTGCACATATCTTGTTTGTATTGGTTTTTTACCACGCCGCTGTCTAAGAAAACACCCATTACTTTAGAATTGATTGTAAGTTATGATTTTATGATGACGCTTGCCCAAAATTAAAATAATTGTATATATAGAATATCCTCTATATTCTAATGTACTATAAACGAATATAATGAACGAATGTAAATATGTACAAATGCAAAATGTGTATCAGACATGACATCAAATTATATTAATTGTCTATATTGTGAGAATGCGTGAGCACGCATACACTCACTCGGGAGCTGATATCTTGTTGGTGGTGCGGTCAAAACCAGCGCGCTATGGGGAATTTGACCACTTTTTCTGGCCTAAATTAATAACTTCCGAACGAAGCAATATTTTTAAGTTCGGTTTTTTGATATGAGTTAATAATAGTAAGAGGAAGATATTTTGAAAAAATGGGCGTGGTAGCTCCTTTCTATACCCGCTAATTGAGAGTACCGTCTTTATGAGCGCCTAGATCTCAGAGACCATAATAGCTAAATGAACCAAATTTTGTATTCAAGCTCCTGTTATATCACACTTTAACAAGTGTAGCTCAAAATTTCGCTCCGCCCTTTTCCGCCCATGCAAAGGACGAAAATCTGTGCCGTGCACAATTTTGAAGATACGAGAAAACCAAAAACGCAGAATCATAGAAGATGACTATTTCTATCAGGATGTTGACTCTGGATCAGATCAGATCAATAATATAGCCACAATGAAGAGAACCATTTTGCGACCCTGTCTGTTTTGCCTATTCATCCAAATGAACGCCTTGATCTCTGAGACTATAAAAGCTAGAGCAACCAAAGTTTCTATCCAAGCTTCTGTGATATCACTTCAATAGAATTGTGTTTCAAAATTTTGCCACGCCCCCCTCCGCCCACAAAAAGAAGAAAAATCTGTGGCATGTCCAATTTTAAGGATACGAGAAAATTAGAAACGTAGAATTATAAAAAGTCATTATTTATATCAGAGCTTTGACTCTGGATCAGATCTTATCATTATCATAGCCACAAAGCAAGAATCTCTAATTTTGGATTTTTAGGTTAAGTCCTAAAAAATCAAATTTCAGAGAAAGTGCAAAAAAGTGCACATTAATATTATATGCATTTGAAAGAAATTTAAATTCTCTACAATATGTATTAACTCTTAAGGGTGCAAAAGTTGTCACTCTTTTTGTAGGCCTCTTTAAAGACAAAATTTTGTCACAAAATAATACCAGTCAAACTATTCAAAATTACACGAAATATAAGGAGAATTTGTACAGTTCAAAAACAAAATAATATATTAAAAATCTCTTAGATTTGTATTCTATGTAAAAACCGCACTGAAATCGGTCAACTAATCACTTTTTTTAACTTCAAACTTTGAGAAAAATTACTCTGTGCAAAAAAAAATGTTGCTTGACAGAAAACAGCTGATTTTGAAAGCTGTTAACTTAACAGTGGTTCGCTCTGTTAAAATTTCGATTACGTAACATTGAAGACCAATGTTATTCCAATATATATCCGCTAAAAATTTTTAATTTTAACGACTTTTGGAGAACGGGTTTTGGCCAGAAAAAGTGGTCAAATTCCCCATAGTGCAGCGTAGGAATTGTCCCGTCTATATATTGTATGGTTAGTGGTATGAGTGTGTATTTGCAAACACGCAAAGTACATGAGCACACATACACTCTCACGACTCTCGGGAGCTGACAACACATATGCAAAGCCCACAAAGTACGTGAGAATGCATGAGCACACATACACTCACTCGGGAGCTGATTTCTGATTTTGGTGCGGTCAAAATCAGTGTATGAATTGTCCCGTCTATATATTGTATGGTTAGTGATTCCATGCTCACTTACGTGTTTTACCGTTGGCAACATTTTTTGTATGGGTCATTAGCATGTGCCCCGAAATTAGCGACATTGTCCCACAACATTTGCACGGAATAGCAACATTTGCACGGAATTGGCATTGTCCCACAACACAACCAAAGACAATATAAACACTAAGATGTGCCGCGCTCATAAAATTATTTGGTGTAGGGAGGGTTGTTTTTTCAAAGAGTGCTATCTCGCTCGCACGAACTCCAGTGCGCTCGCAAATCTAAAAATAGAATGAGCTTGCTTGTATAAGTACACACGGAACGTAAGTACACATGTGTGTGTACGTGTGCCGAGCTGCCGAAATTGCCAGCAAAATACTTTTGAGAAGATTTCTTGAGCCACAAATTTATTTGCTGAGTGTTGCTTATCGACGCACTAATACCCTATAGACAATTTATATAATTTGATATCATGTCTGATATATATTTTGCATTTTTACATATTAACATTCGTTCATTATATTCGTGTATAGTACGTTAAACAAAATTAGCATATAAAGGATATACAAAATATACAATTTTTTATATTTTGGGCATGCGTCATCGCAAAATCATAATCTCCATTCAATTCTAAAGTAATGGGTATTTTCTTCGACAGCGGCGTCGTCAACACCAATGCAAACAAGATGTATACACACATACAGTTAAAGCTCAGCCTCACGTACAGAACGTGTGAATGTCTATCTGTCTCTCTCTAATTCACGCCGGAACTGTTGAAAGATCCAGCCAGCCAGAAATTGCGCTCAAAATTTTGTATGGCGCCGCACATCTTAGTGTTTATATTGTCTTTGACACAACACTGTTTGCGGCGAAACGGCCAATTTTACGTGTAAACGAATTCGCCTTGTCCAAAAGTGTGCAATGTTCGCGACTTTCGCCAGACAGTTTTAATACCCCTTAGGATATGGATATTATAGAATTTAAGAAAAGTTATTGCAATTATTGCAGAAACTAGTCACTCTCGATGTCAGAAAATTGTACGGTTTTTGATCTTCTTATAAAGACTGAAAATGGGTATCGGGATCGATATGTTAATAATAATAAATTCATAAAATGAATTATTGGGTCAAAAATTGTAAATATGTGCAAAATACAATATTAATTGCGTTTTAAAGCATCTGGAAAACAAGAAATATAACATTAATCAATGGAAAAAGGGTATATATATATGTCCATACCACCGATTAAGTTTCCAAATGACGTGACATTTCATGCTTACGTATTCTTACGTCGCATTTCATGCTCACTTACGTTTTTTATACCTTGGCAAACATCATGTTAGAAACAAATCTAAAAAAAAACATTTAACCAATCTTGTACACAATTGATTCATCAATCGAATTATGTGCTCAGGCCTGACGGTCCTAGTTAGCTAGTATTATTAAACGGAATATCAAATTGGAAAACATTTTCCGCGTTATATGTGTAAGCATTAAATACTTCAGATATCATGGAAGTGGAAAACAATAACAACACGCAGCTACCTGCATCAGAAAAGTGTCCCGAGAAGAGAACAGCTACAGCTACATTCGATGACAAGCCAATGGGAATCAAAAGACTGAAAGAGGACTGCTCCGACGTGGAGACCGTCCCTCGCCCCCCACCACAGAGCCCAAAAAAGCGCTTGCAACTGGACGGGAAGCCTCCCAACAACAGACCCAAGCAGCGCAACAAAGATCTTAATTTCTTGTATGGAAACTACAAGCACTATTACGGAAAGCGTATACTGGATAAGGACTTCCACGACATACGCTTAGATGTGCTGGGTACTCAGCCGGAGCTTTTCAGCGACAAGCAGTTGCTCGACATTGGCTGCAATTCAGGGCATCTGTCCATTGAAATTTGCAAGAAGTTCAATGCCAAGAGTCTTGTCGGTTTGGACATTGACCGAGGTCTTGTGAAGGATGCTCAAATTACTATTAACTCCTTGAAGCGTCTGACGCCTCCAGGGTCTAGGTTTCCTTATAATGTGAAGTTCTTGCATGGCAATTACGTGCTGGATGACGATGTACTGTTGGAGATAGAGCGTCCCCAGTTCGATTTGATATTGTGTCTCTCAGTCACCAAGTGGATTCACCTTAACTTCTGTGATGCTGGCCTGAAGCAGGCTTTTCGCCGCATGTTCCTGCAACTGCGGCCGGGGGGAAAACTTATCCTAGAGCCTCAATCATTTGATGGCTACAGGAGGCGAAAAAAAATATCGGTAAGTGCACATGCTCTTAAATTGTAATAATTCACTTTTAAAATACTTTGCTTTTAGGAGAGCATCAGAGAAAACTACGATTCCATCAAATTTCGACCTGACCAGTTTCCAGAATATCTGCTCAGTGCTGAGGTGGGCTTTGCCAGTATGGAGCTAATGGGAATACCTGAACACTGCAAAACTGGATTTAAGCGACCCATTCAAATATTTACAAAACTATAAAACGTGGAAGTATCGTTATAGTTTCCACAAAATAACTTCATTAACAGGAGGATGTTAGGTTCAAAACTATAAACAGAAAATTAATTTAGTTTCTTAATTAAAGATCGTGCTACTGAGTTCGTTTCTTTTTGCTTGGTGCGCCTGTAGGGGGCTGTAGTTTCTCTAAAATCTGTGGAAGTTTCTCCAGTAACTGCTCAGAGGTTAGCTGGAAGTCGCTGTCTGCCCACATCAGGCGCAACAGTGATAGACCAGTGCCAACATTTTTTCCAGAAAGTCCATGATCCTTGAGTATATTGCCGTTGAGGGGAAAACTGGGGGAGAGGTTAGCTGGAAGTCGCTGTCTGCCCACATCAGGCGCAACAGTGATAGACCAGTGCCAACATTTTTTCCAGAAAGTCCATGATCCTTGAGTATATTGCCGTTGAGGGGTAAACTGGGGGAGGACCATGCCTTTAACTGATTGTAGAGGTCCATTTTGCGAGTATACTTGAGAAGTTGCTCGACGTAATCCCGTTTGGCGTACGGCTGCAGGCACAGTTTTTGATAATCGCGTAAGGTATTATACTCCGAGTCCACCTTGAAAACAAACATTTTAATAAGATATCCTTAAACTGGAGTAAGCGTTGTAATTACCCTCGTCCGCTGCTGTGTAATAAATAAAGCCAGATCTCGTTCGTAAGCGGACAGCTTTAAGCGCTCGTGAAGCTTCATGGCCTCTTCAAGAGAGTGAAGCAATCCCGTCATGTACAATATGGGATAATGAGGCTTCTCAAAAAGGTCCAAGGCATCGCAAAGGTTTTGAAATTCCTTCAAGTTGGGCTCAACAGGAAGACCACAATGCTGAATCAGGTTGCAGCGGTGCATCTCCAACATAAGTTCGGGTCCGTAATTTCCCACAATTATCTTTTGCAGCTCCGACCAGATTCGCTCGCCACTGATCCTTGCCAAACCTTCGGCGTTTTCCTTGATGGCGGCCAAGGTGCTGGGATCATGACTTTGTGCATCTTTTGCTATGCGTCCATAAAAGCGAAAGTAACGCAAAATGCGCAAATAGTCTTCTTTGATTCGTGTGTCGGCATCGCCAACAAAAACAACACGGCGTTGCTGCAGGTCATCGTAGCCATAAAAGTAGTCATAGACAGTGCCATCAAAGCCCAGGAACATGGAGTTTATGGTCAAGTCACGACGGTTCGCATCCAGTTGCCAGTCGGTGGTGAAAACTACGTCCGCGTGTCGGCCATTGGTGCGGACGTCGATCCGCAGAGTGGTCACCTCAAAGTTCTCCTTGCCATCGATTCGCGGAGTAATGGTGCCATGCTTCTCGCCCTTGGTATTGATCATACGCACGTTTTCCTTGGTGAACATATCCTTCATCTGATCTGGCGTGGCTGTGGTTGCGAAGTCAATGTCCTTTGGCTTGATACCCATTAGAATGTCGCGGACAGCTCCGCCGGCAATTCGTATCTCATAGTCATACTTCTTGAAGAGGGACACCAACGAGTCCACTTCCGGAGTAAAAATGCCATGGAACTCTGGATTATCCACCTTCTTGAACGCAGGATTCTCGCGCATTCTCGGTGGCTTTCCAAGCGGCGAAACCATGTCAGTTGACAGCTCCCTTGGTGGAGTAGATGGCCCCATTCGACCGGCAATTGTATTCAGCCCGCGACTGCGTTGATGAATAGTTGCAGAAATACGTATACCTTTGATCAGCTCTGCAATATTTCGAATGCCAAGCATCGAGAACGTAACAACCAATTTGCTTTTGTTTGGTAACTTTAGATGTGTGGTAACAGTGCTGTAATACAAAGTCGGTGCACAGCTGTCAACTAGCTCGAATTTGATTTTAAGCCTAGTATTCAGATCGGAAAATACATTTTCAAGCAAAACGTGCAATATAAAAATACTTGGGGCCGAGTGTGACCAAGTGTGAATGCCATGCGGTAACACTGCACAGTCAGCTGTGGTTTGTTTACGTTTTACATTTTGGCGCAAGGTAAGAATTGAATGCCCAGCATAGAAATGAGTTTATGCATTTAAGAACGTAACATATCAAGAACGATGAAATCAGGAACGAGGAAGAGGAATACACCATTTAATTTTTAATAATTTTAATTTTTTAAATAGATCTAATTTTGAAATAAATTTAAACACCGATAATTACCGATTGTCCATGTGACGCACATCACTAACGTGCACACACACAAATACAAAAATACACAACACAACACAAATACACACGCCTTCAAAAAGCTCAATTACGTTTGTTTGTAAACAACTTTTGTTTGTAAACAACTTTTTGAGTTTTTCCATACAATGGAAATTGAAAATGTATTTTTTTTTTGTTGCGCCGATATACAAAACAAAAATACAAAAATAGCAATGTATCGCATATCGATAGCATAGCGCGACGATTTGAAATTATGCATTGCGCTGGAAAATGCCACGGCACGGACGAGACGAGCAACAGCGGAAAGAACTGCAAGAAGAACTCTGCAAGAGCTCTTGGAAGAAAAGTGCTCGGCTCCACGTGCACGAGCATAGCTGGAGAGTGCCGCTTCGACGAGATACGCTGCCGGTATTCGCATGGCGCCGTGGTTCCCGGTCCGGTACCTCCATTAGGAGCTACATTCCCCCACATTTTCCCAGGCTCGCTTGAAAGATGCCAGATCGGCTGTGGCATCGTAGCCGTGTCCTATGCGCTAACTTTGTGGAGCAAACGTTCCGTGTACGTTTGGATCGCGAGCCGAGCGCGACTGATGGACGGAGATGTAGAATAAGAAGAACAACTAGATTGTACAGTAGATATATCCAGCTTATCTTATGATTTAATTGTATTAAATAAATTATCATATTACAGGTGCACGACAGACAGAACGTGGACTAGACCAGACCAGCCACAGCTTGGTGGGCAAAGTAAATTAAGTGTAAAGTAAATTAAATCAAAGTGCGATTTGCGATCCACCCCCCGTTTCCCTCGCTGACCCTCGACCAAGACCAACACCGAACTCGAAGACAGACTGCTGCGAAAATATTACCACGCTGAGTTCAAGTGGGCGCCATCGTTGATTTAGTGAGCGACACTTCACAGCGTTAATTCCAAGAATTTGGAGAGGATTGGGAAAGAGGTGATGGCAAAGACGGCAGACATGATCCGTCTCGCTTTTAGCAACGCTAAGAACAACTTCACTGTGGCGGCACTCCAGTTGCCAATAACGCGTACACTCCTATTACTTGCGTTATGTACTCCAGTGGATTTCTGCTCTTAGCGTTGCTAAAAGCGAAACGGATCATATATTTTGACTTCGCCATCACCTCCTTCCCAATTCTCTCCAAATTGTTAGAATTTACCATCCTGAGGTCGAAAGACAGGTCCGACGCTGTGAAGTGGCGCCTCACTAAATCAACGATGGCGCCCACTTCCCTGTCGTACCGTGCTTGCAGAACGTCGGACAGGGAGGGCCGAAGCTCTGCGAACTCAGCGTTCATTTCTTCGATGAGGGTGGAATAATTCGTTTTGTTGTATTGTGTATTATAATATTTCCTCAACAGTCTGTCCCCGTGGAGGTGTTGGGAAGCCATGTTGGCAATGAGGTGGGTTATGTCCCAAACGGTGGGGATCAGGGTGCTGGAATTAGCCCTTGCCGTCCCGTTAGCCCGGTTGCCGTCCGCCACCACGGCCAACAGGCGGGACACCATCTTCCGCCTCTTCACTTCCTCCAACACCAGCTGGACCCCTGCATTAATTACGGATGCGCCGAGTACCTCCACACTCGAGACCTATTCAAAGAATATAAAAGTTTCATAATAATTTATATAAAATACATTACATATATTACATTTCATCCTTACCACATGGAACAAGAGGAAATGGAAAATGTTTCCATCTATACTTTGCCCACCAACGGCAAGGATCTTCCACTTACTTGCTCCGGCCCATTCAGTAAGTTTGGTGCCCTGATAAATGAAATAAAAGAATAATATTATATTATAATAGTCCTTTGCGAGCAGGACTTGACTTACGAAGTCTCCTAGATGGAGTTCATCGAATGTGATGATGAAGGCTCCATCAAAATTAGCCAAATTTCGAGTTAAATCTATCACGCCCCTTTGCGGTATAGCGGGGCAATGGATGAAATTCACAACTCGTCGCAAAAGTGGTTCTTGGGCAACGTGAACGTGGCCATAGTCGCGGAAACCTGGAACCCCTGGCATATTGTATTATTTAATTTATTATTAAATTCAAGTTGATAAATTTCGCTTCGCGAATTGATATTTGATAGTCAATATTCGATAATCGCCATTCTTTGCAATAAATTGAATATAAGGAATATTTAGTTTTCGTTTTCGGTATATTTCTGAGGTGGATAAGTGCTGGGCACACTGTCACCTACCGCTTATTTTATGAAGCTAAGCAAGCCCAAGAGTAAAGTAAAAAATTGCATTTTGAAATTAAATTACATTACATTGAAGAATCTAGCGTTAAGTGCATTTTTTAAATAAATTTATTATAAATTATAAATTTTATTAATAATTCATTTACTTTTAAATGTATTGGACATAGACAGTGCAGACGCCACCACACACATGCAAAGGTCCGTTATTTTACTCGCTCGCTGAAACACACACACACACTTTTCTTCGGAATAACGAAACTTTTTTTGCATTTCTGCATGTGTAATTTTAATTAATTAATTTTAAACTCACTTTATTAAATAAGTTATGCTCATATTTCATTCGCAAGATGCCGAAGAATAAATTTGATTTTTTTGAGGGTACACGACCAAATTCGGACCAAGTGGAAGAGCACGAGGACCGTGTCAGGACTGCAACACAAGAGGAACTGAAAACACGTGGTTTAAAGAAGTCTCGCCGTTCTATTGCCGGTGCGTGTGCATCCACGGATGGCAGGAACAGTGGCATCCTCAGTGCATTTTCAAGTAAGTGCAACTGAAAGTATTATTGATGAAATAAACCTAATGCTGAATTAAATTTAATGGGGTACAGGTTTTGCTAAGCCGGCGAGCGCATCCAATAAAAAGCAAGATGGCGAGACAGCGACCCTTGGCAGCAGCGTCACCTCAACGGTCTGTATCGGCGATCGTACTGCTCGATCCACTTCTATTTTCGGCAACGCGTCTGCGACAGCAAGTACCACTCCGGCCACTCCTGTCACTGGCTCAACTACGCCCTTTTCCACTGCCGAGCAGCTTCAGGCAAGAGTCCAAGAGCACCAGCTTCAATTTGCAGTCCATCAGCAGCAGTTCCAGCTCCTTCAGGGAGCATTTGAACAGCAGCAGCTTCAATTTTCAATCCAACAGCAGCAGTTCCAGCACCTTAATGGAGCAGTTGAACAGCAGCAGCTTCAATTTTCAATCCAACAGCAACAGTTCCAGCACCTTAATGGAGCAGTTGAACAGCAGCAGCTTCAATTTTCAAACCAACAGCAACAGTTCCAGCACCTTAAGGGAGCAGTTGAACAGCAGCAGCTTCAATTTTCAATCCAACAGCAACAGTTCCAGCACCTTAAGGGAGCAGTTGAACAGCAGCAGCTTCAATTTTCAATCCAACAGCAGCAGCTCCAGTTAGTAGTCCAGCAGCAGTACCAGTCACTTATCCAGCAGCTTCAGTCAGCAGCCTTTATGCCCAACATAGCCCTGGCTCCTCCAACTAGAATCAATGCAGCGCCGATACTTGCAGAGCCTAAAACTGCAACGACAGTGTCTGGCGGTGTCGGCGGCGTCGGTGGCGTCGGTGGCCTGCATACATACAATCCTCACTTGCAGACCAGCAATGCCCCGCCAGCATTGGGGGCAGCATGCAATGTGCCAGGAGGAGTTGGAATAGCAGGAATTGGAGGAGTGGCAGGAGTTCCGCCAGGGGTGGGTGTGGGCGTTACCACTCCAGTGCAGAGCGTGATACCTGGAGTACCCGCCGTTGGTGGAGGAGGCTTTGCGTCCGGCCCCTCGCTGGTGGCACCGCAACCGGCAGTAGTCCAGCCCTTGGCCATTGTCTCGAAAAAGGTTCGCGAGCGCCCTCATGCCATACCCTTTATACATCCACATACCAATGAGAACGACCTCGATCTGCAAACACTGCAGCCTTCGCCCGAGCACCTTGGTGGCCTGGTCTTTACGGATCACTGCCCCACCTTGTTGGAACCGCCCTGCACCACAGACAAGGAACAGATAAGCACAATTGTCAAGGATATACTGCCCAATTCCAGCCATGCATCTGATGATCATCTCAGCTTATGGCAAAACACCGATGGTGATGAAACTGGGTGGGTGCCAGAGGGGGGAATCACCCCTCCGATGATGGTGGATGAGGAGACACTATCTGCTCACGAAGCGGAGGTGGCTTCCACGTCCACCAAGAGCGCAGAAGAAAGTCGAACAAAAATATTATCTGCGGAGGACACGACAGAGGAGCGCATAATAGCATGGAGAGAGGCCATTGAAATTTGCAAGAAGTTCAATGCCAAGAGTCTTGTCGGTTTGGACATTGACCGAGGTCTTGTGAAGGATGCTCAAATTACTATTAACTCCTTGAAGCGTCTGACGCCTCCAGGGTCTAGGTTTCCTTATAATGTGAAGTTCTTGCATGGCAATTACGTGCTGGATGACGATGTACTGTTGGAGATAGAGCGTCCCCAGTTCGATTTGATATTGTGTCTCTCAGTCACCAAGTGGATTCACCTTAACTTCTGTGATGCTGGCCTGAAGCAGGCTTTTCGCCGCATGTTCCTGCAACTGCGGCCGGGGGGAAAACTTATCCTAGAGCCTCAATCATTTGATGGCTACAGGAGGCGAAAAAAAATATCGGTAAGTGCACATGCTCTTAAATTGTAATAATTCACTTTTAAAATACTTTGCTTTTAGGAGAGCATCAGAGAAAACTACGATTCCATCAAATTTCGACCTGACCAGTTTCCAGAATATCTGCTCAGTGCTGAGGTGGGCTTTGCCAGTATGGAGCTAATGGGAATACCTGAACACTGCAAAACTGGATTTAAGCGACCCATTCAAATATTTACAAAACTATAAAACGTGGAAGTATCGTTATAGTTTCCACAAAATAACTTCATTAACAGGAGGATGTTAGGTTCAAAACTATATACAGAAAATTAATTTAGTTTCTTAATTAAAGATCGTGCTACTGAGTTCGTTTCTTTTTGCTTGGTGCGCCTGTAGGGGGCTGTAGTTTCTCTAAAATCTGTGGAAGTTTCTCCAGTAACTGCTCAGAGGTTAGCTGGAAGTCGCTGTCTGCCCACATCAGGCGCAACAGTGATAGACCAGTGCCAACATTTTTTCCAGAAAGTCCATGATCCTTGAGTATATTGCCGTTGAGGGGAAAACTGGGGGAGGACCATGCCTTTAACTGATTGTAGAGGTCCATTTTGCGAGTATACTTGAGAAGTTGCTCGACGTAATCCCGTTTGGCGTACGGCTGCAGGCACAGTTTTTGATAATCGCGTAAGGTATTATACTCCGAGTCCACCTTGAAAACAAACATTTTAATAAGATATCCTTAAACTGGAGTAAGCGTTGTAATTACCCTCGTCCGCTGCTGTGTAATAAATAAAGCCAGATCTCGTTCGTAAGCGGACAGCTTTAAGCGCTCGTGAAGCTTCATGGCCTCTTCAAGAGAGTGAAGCAATCCCGTCATGTACAATATGGGATAATGAGGCTTCTCAAAAAGGTCCAAGGCATCGCAAAGGTTTTGAAATTCCTTCAAGTTGGGCTCAACAGGAAGACCACAATGCTGAATCAGGTTGCAGCGGTGCATCTCCAACATAAGTTCGGGTCCGTAATTTCCCACAATTATCTTTTGCAGCTCCGACCAGATTCGCTCGCCACTGATCCTTGCCAAACCTTCGGCGTTTTCCTTGATGGCGGCCAAGGTGCTGGGATCATGACTTTGTGCATCTTTTGCTATGCGTCCATAAAAGCGAAAGTAACGCAAAATGCGCAAATAGTCTTCTTTGATTCGTGTGTCGGCATCGCCAACAAAAACAACACGGCGTTGCTGCAGGTCATCGTAGCCATAAAAGTAGTCATAGACAGTGCCATCAAAGCCCAGGAACATGGAGTTTATGGTCAAGTCACGACGGTTCGCATCCAGTTGCCAGTCGGTGGTGAAAACTACGTCCGCGTGTCGGCCATTGGTGCGGACGTCGATCCGCAGAGTGGTCACCTCAAAGTTCTCCTTGCCATCGATTCGCGGAGTAATGGTGCCATGCTTCTCGCCCTTGGTATTGATCATACGCACGTTTTCCTTGGTGAACATATCCTTCATCTGATCTGGCGTGGCTGTGGTTGCGAAGTCAATGTCCTTTGGCTTGATACCCATTAGAATGTCGCGGACAGCTCCGCCGGCAATTCGTATCTCATAGTCATACTTCTTGAAGAGGGACACCAACGAGTCCACTTCCGGAGTAAAAATGCCATGGAACTCTGGATTATCCACCTTCTTGAACGCAGGATTCTCGCGCATTCTCGGTGGCTTTCCAAGCGGCGAAACCATGTCAGTTGACAGCTCCCTTGGTGGAGTAGATGGCCCCATTCGACCGGCAATTGTATTCAGCCCGCGACTGCGTTGATGAATAGTTGCAGAAATACGTATACCTTTGATCAGCTCTGCAATATTTCGAATGCCAAGCATCGAGAACGTAACAACCAATTTGCTTTTGTTTGGTAACTTTAGATGTGTGGTAACAGTGCTGTAATACAAAGTCGGTGCACAGCTGTCAACTAGCTCGAATTTGATTTTAAGCCTAGTATTCAGATCGGAAAATACATTTTCAAGCAAAACGTGCAATATAAAAATACTTGGGGCCGAGTGTGACCAAGTGTGAATGCCATGCGGTAACACTGCACAGTCAGCTGTGGTTTGTTTACGTTTTACATTTTGGCGCAAGGTAAGAATTGAATGCCCAGCATAGAATTATGCATTATGCCATAAGATGCATATCAAGAACGTAACATATCAAGAACGAGGAAGAGGAATACACCATTTAATTTTTAATAATTTTAATTTTTTAAATAGATCTAATTTTGAAATAAATTTAAACACCGATAATTACCGATTGTCCATGTGACGCACATCACTAACGTGCACACACACAAATACAAAAATACACAACACAACACAAATACACACGCCTTCAAAAAGCTCAATTACGTTTGTTTGTAAACAACTTTTGTTTGTAAACAACTTTTTGAGTTTTTCCATACAATGGAAATTGAAAATGTATTTTTTTTTTGTTGCGCCGATATACAAAACAAAAATACAAAAATAGCAATGTATCGCATATCGATAGCATAGCGCGACGATTTGAAATTATGCATTGCGCTGGAAAATGCCACGGCACGG
Organism: Drosophila affinis; assembly: GCA_037356375.1. Lineage (NCBI taxonomy): Eukaryota > Metazoa > Arthropoda > Insecta > Diptera > Drosophilidae > Drosophila > Drosophila affinis. The sequence continues at coordinate 26,006,302 of JAZHFB010000003.1, forward strand.
ACGAGACGAGCAACAGCGGAAAGAACTGCAAGAAGAACTCTGCAAGAGCTCTTGGAAGAAAAGTGCTCGGCTCCACGTGCACGAGCATAGCTGGAGAGTGCCGCTTCGACGAGATACGCTGCCGGTATTCGCATGGCGCCGTGGTTCCCGGTCCGGTACCTCCATTAGGAGCTACATTCCCCCACATTTTCCCAGGCTCGCTTGAAAGATGCCAGATCGGCTGTGGCATCGTAGCCGTGTCCTATGCGCTAACTTTGTGGAGCAAACGTTCCGTGTACGTTTGGATCGCGAGCCGAGCGCGACTGATGGACGGAGATGTAGAATAAGAAGAACAACTAGATTGTACAGTAGATATATCCAGCTTATCTTATGATTTAATTGTATTAAATAAATTATCATATTACAGGTGCACGACAGACAGAACGTGGACTAGACCAGACCAGCCACAGCTTGGTGGGCAAAGTAAATTAAGTGTAAAGTAAATTAAATCAAAGTGCGATTTGCGATCCACCCCCCGTTTCCCTCGCTGACCCTCGACCAAGACCAACACCGAACTCGAAGACAGACTGCTGCGAAAATATTACCACGCTGAGTTCAAGTGGGCGCCATCGTTGATTTAGTGAGCGACACTTCACAGCGTTAATTCCAAGAATTTGGAGAGGATTGGGAAAGAGGTGATGGCAAAGACGGCAGACATGATCCGTCTCGCTTTTAGCAACGCTAAGAACAACTTCACTGTGGCGGCACTCCAGTTGCCAATAACGCGTACACTCCTATTACTTGCGTTATGTACTCCAGTGGATTTCTGCTCTTAGCGTTGCTAAAAGCGAAACGGATCATATATTTTGACTTCGCCATCACCTCCTTCCCAATTCTCTCCAAATTGTTAGAATTTACCATCCTGAGGTCGAAAGACAGGTCCGACGCTGTGAAGTGGCGCCTCACTAAATCAACGATGGCGCCCACTTCCCTGTCGTACCGTGCTTGCAGAACGTCGGACAGGGAGGGCCGAAGCTCTGCGAACTCAGCGTTCATTTCTTCGATGAGGGTGGAATAATTCGTTTTGTTGTATTGTGTATTATAATATTTCCTCAACAGTCTGTCCCCGTGGAGGTGTTGGGAAGCCATGTTGGCAATGAGGTGGGTTATGTCCCAAACGGTGGGGATCAGGGTGCTGGAATTAGCCCTTGCCGTCCCGTTAGCCCGGTTGCCGTCCGCCACCACGGCCAACAGGCGGGACACCATCTTCCGCCTCTTCACTTCCTCCAACACCAGCTGGACCCCTGCATTAATTACGGATGCGCCGAGTACCTCCACACTCGAGACCTATTCAAAGAATATAAAAGTTTCATAATAATTTATATAAAATACATTACATATATTACATTTCATCCTTACCACATGGAACAAGAGGAAATGGAAAATGTTTCCATCTATACTTTGCCCACCAACGGCAAGGATCTTCCACTTACTTGCTCCGGCCCATTCAGTAAGTTTGGTGCCCTGATAAATGAAATAAAAGAATAATATTATATTATAATAGTCCTTTGCGAGCAGGACTTGACTTACGAAGTCTCCTAGATGGAGTTCATCGAATGTGATGATGAAGGCTCCATCAAAATTAGCCAAATTTCGAGTTAAATCTATCACGCCCCTTTGCGGTATAGCGGGGCAATGGATGAAATTCACAACTCGTCGCAAAAGTGGTTCTTGGGCAACGTGAACGTGGCCATAGTCGCGGAAACCTGGAACCCCTGGCATATTGTATTATTTAATTTATTATTAAATTCAAGTTGATAAATTTCGCTTCGCGAATTGATATTTGATAGTCAATATTCGATAATCGCCATTCTTTGCAATAAATTGAATATAAGGAATATTTAGTTTTCGTTTTCGGTATATTTCTGAGGTGGATAAGTGCTGGGCACACTGTCACCTACCGCTTATTTTATGAAGCTAAGCAAGCCCAAGAGTAAAGTAAAAAATTGCATTTTGAAATTAAATTACATTACATTGAAGAATCTAGCGTTAAGTGCATTTTTTAAATAAATTTATTATAAATTATAAATTTTATTAATAATTCATTTACTTTTAAATGTATTGGACATAGACAGTGCAGACGCCACCACACACATGCAAAGGTCCGTTATTTTACTCGCTCGCTGAAACACACACACACACTTTTCTTCGGAATAACGAAACTTTTTTTTGCATTTCTGCATGTGTAATTTTAATTAATTAATTTTAAACTCACTTTATTAAATAAGTTATGCTCATATTTCATTCGCAAGATGCCGAAGAATAAATTTGATTTTTTTGAGGGTACACGACCAAATTCGGACCAAGTGGAAGAGCACGAGGACCGTGTCAGGACTGCAACACAAGAGGAACTGAAAACACGTGGTTTAAAGAAGTCTCGCCGTTCTATTGCCGGTGCGTGTGCATCCACGGATGGCAGGAACAGTGGCATCCTCAGTGCATTTTCAAGTAAGTGCAACTGAAAGTATTATTGATGAAATAAACCTAATGCTGAATTAAATTTAATGGGGTACAGGTTTTGCTAAGCCGGCGAGCGCATCCAATAAAAAGCAAGATGGCGAGACAGCGACCCTTGGCAGCAGCGTCACCTCAACGGTCTGTATCGGCGATCGTACTGCTCGATCCACTTCTATTTTCGGCAACGCGTCTGCGACAGCAAGTACCACTCCGGCCACTCCTGTCACTGGCTCAACTACGCCCTTTTCCACTGCCGAGCAGCTTCAGGCAAGAGTCCAAGAGCACCAGCTTCAATTTGCAGTCCATCAGCAGCAGTTCCAGCTCCTTCAGGGAGCATTTGAACAGCAGCAGCTTCAATTTTCAATCCAACAGCAGCAGTTCCAGCACCTTAATGGAGCAGTTGAACAGCAGCAGCTTCAATTTTCAATCCAACAGCAACAGTTCCAGCACCTTAATGGAGCAGTTGAACAGCAGCAGCTTCAATTTTCAAACCAACAGCAACAGTTCCAGCACCTTAAGGGAGCAGTTGAACAGCAGCAGCTTCAATTTTCAATCCAACAGCAACAGTTCCAGCACCTTAAGGGAGCAGTTGAACAGCAGCAGCTTCAATTTTCAATCCAACAGCAGCAGCTCCAGTTAGTAGTCCAGCAGCAGTACCAGTCACTTATCCAGCAGCTTCAGTCAGCAGCCTTTATGCCCAACATAGCCCTGGCTCCTCCAACTAGAATCAATGCAGCGCCGATACTTGCAGAGCCTAAAACTGCAACGACAGTGTCTGGCGGTGTCGGCGGCGTCGGTGGCGTCGGTGGCCTGCATACATACAATCCTCACTTGCAGACCAGCAATGCCCCGCCAGCATTGGGGGCAGCATGCAATGTGCCAGGAGGAGTTGGAATAGCAGGAATTGGAGGAGTGGCAGGAGTTCCGCCAGGGGTGGGTGTGGGCGTTACCACTCCAGTGCAGAGCGTGATACCTGGAGTACCCGCCGTTGGTGGAGGAGGCTTTGCGTCCGGCCCCTCGCTGGTGGCACCGCAACCGGCAGTAGTCCAGCCCTTGGCCATTGTCTCGAAAAAGGTTCGCGAGCGCCCTCATGCCATACCCTTTATACATCCACATACCAATGAGAACGACCTCGATCTGCAAACACTGCAGCCTTCGCCCGAGCACCTTGGTGGCCTGGTCTTTACGGATCACTGCCCCACCTTGTTGGAACCGCCCTGCACCACAGACAAAGAACAGATAAGCACAATTGTCAAGGATATACTGCCCAATTCCAGCCATGCATCTGATGATCATCTCAGCTTATGGCAAAACACCGATGGTGATGAAACTGGGTGGGTGCCAGAGGGGGGAATCACCCCTCCGATGATGGTGGATGAGGAGACACTATCTGCTCACGAAGCGGAGGTGGCTTCCACGTCCACCAAGAGCGCAGAAGAAAGTCGAACAAAAATATTATCTGCGGAGGACACGACAGAGGAGCGCATAATAGCATGGAGAGAGGCCACCCGGGATGCCCAACCCGAAGAATATGAGCCGGCGTCGTGGGTGTCCTCTCTTGGCCCTATAACAGTGATGCAGACTTTAAGTAGGCTACGTGACCCAGCTAATTTTAGTATGGACGAAACCATGACTACAAAAAAACAAAGGAACACACGGCAAAGAATGGCAAACACTTTACTGGACAAAATTGATAAGAAAATTGATTCCCATTTAAGCGATAAAGAAAGGAGGTTCATTTCAAGAGAAATTGCTCTGTTCCTAGCAATGGACAACACCTCTCTGCCTATATGCCAAAGTAAAGTCCTCCTGAACGAAATCATTGAAATCTTTGAGAATGAAAAAAAAGAATATTGGATAGTAAAGGATGGTACTAATAGAATTTATAATAGAGCGAGACATGTGTTGAGAGAACGGCAAAACATTCAATCCAACGACCCCCCACCCGCCGACCCCCCGATTCAACCCCCCGACTCTGCAGACAAGGAGGAGGAGATTAGTGCCCTCTTATCAATTCTTGTAAACGAGGACGAGGCGGCAGACGTAAGTCTTGACTCTTGGTTCAAATAAATTCAAAGAACATTTCTATGCGACTTTCTTTCAGCAAGGCATTTTCCAATAAGCCAAATTTTAAAGAGAGGAATCTTTGCAGTGACCACCATTAAGCAATTATTTATCAGCAGCATCTAGTAAACGACCCATCATTATGCCAATCAAAAAACCAAAAAAAGGGAAAGTACCGCCAAAGGAATACACCATCGCAGAAGTGGATGTAAAGGTTTGTTTGTATTGAATTTGTTGAGAAGCTTGCTAATCTTTGTTTACTTGTAGCCGGAACTAACCAACCAACGCTTCGCCATGCCCCTGAAACGCCAAGTGCTTCCGTACTTGAAGCCAGCGCCACAGAATAGAGAGGAGCTGTTACAGAGCATTACCCATAATCGTGAGGAACTAGCTGCTTTCTTTCAGAAAGTGTCGCCGCATGGCGGGAACACTAACTACAAATTTGCAGCTGTACCCACATCAATTAGTAAATCTGCTTCACCCGTGGAGCAGCGCAATAGCTACGATCTGTTCTTTGAGAGCGCCTGCATCAGCGTCAAGAGCCTACCGCCGAAGCTAGCAGCCGAGGCCAAGAGCCGTATTTCCCAGATCATCACCGAGTTCGAGATCCGTGCTATTTCCGAGCAGGAAGCCAAAGTCGAGGCACAAGCAAGAGCCGCCATTGTGGGGCAGAGTTCTCGGCAATGCACATAAAGTAGGTGGGGAGTTAACTGTACGTTCAGCCACTCACAACACACTGTTTCACACTTCAGAGTAGGACTGTTAGTATTTAACATTTTTTTTATCCAAATTCAACAATAAATTCAAAATCATATGCCCCCGCGGGCTGATTATTTGGTCTCGTTTAAATACAGAACAAAATTCAAGATGGTCCGAAAGCTGAAAGTGTGCATCATTGGTTCGGAGGCCTGGTAGGTGGACGTGTAATATCGACTATAACCCTCCCATTCTATAACTCTTATCTCAGGGGCTCGGCAATCGCAGCATCCGTGGGCAACAATGTTGAACAGATGGAGGGCTTCGATAGCCGTGCGCACATCTATGTCTACGACGAGCTGGTTTGCAGCAAATACTTATGTGAGATAATGAACAACTGCCACGAGAATATCAAGTATCTGCCTGGCATTAAGCTGCCAGACAATTTGGTGAGCGAGAGAGAGCAACGGCCACTACAGTTATCGGCAGGGTCAATTTAATTAATTTATATCTTTGCAGATTGCAATAAATGATATTTTGGCGGCTGCCCAGAACGCCGATATCATAATTTTTGCAACGCCACAGCACTTTGTGAAATCATATTGTAACATATTGGCCGGCAAGGTGAAGGAGACAGCCATTGCTCTGTCTATGGTCAAGGGACTAGCTCATGGGTGCGACGGCGAAATCGATCTGTTCTCGAAAGAGATTAGCAAGCTTCTGGGCATACGTGGCGGAGGAGGAGGACAACAGTCGCACAATAAGGAGACAACATTGAGTAAATCCATATCTGACGGAACGAAATACCAGCCACAGAATACCATGCGCCTTTTGTTGTTATTGAATCAAAATGTTTTCTATCCGCCTAATTCGAAATCAACTGCCTCTTCTTCTCGACACTCTTTATAAGTTATATCATTTCTTAAGCTTCGTCCCAATCCTTAATTTTTATTTTTGTTTGCCCTTTCTTATCTGTTCCTGTTGTATTTACACACACATTCGCGAACCAACCTAATTTTTGGCTGTATTTTAATCAAATATGATAAATATATAAAATGTGAATATATACTGTATGGTTAGTGATAAAACTCTAGGGACTTTAAAAAATTCCATGAAATACTTTTCCAGCATATATCGGCTTGTTTGCTTGGTGATCTGAATACTACTTTCAAACTGGCCCTAGCAAACGCATTTTACATTCAAAATTTGTTTATGGTTTCATACGAATAGTAACAACTGCTAGCACTTTTTTCTGATCTCGGCACGGCCCTTTACTGGAAGCAAAGAAAAAGCTAGATTGAAACCCGGCACTTAAAGATATATAATGATGACATTAAATTTGAAAAATTTGATTTGATATGCCACTAGAATATATAATACATTGTCAAAAGAATTCCCGCTGTTTTTTCAATTTTTTCTTCCCATGGCCCCGAAAAAAGCTAGATCTGTTGAGAAGAAAGCTTATTTGACAACACTGTTCCGGGCTGAAACCTGTTACTTAGTTGGCACTCTAAGTTGTAATTTTCTTTATTAATGCGACCACGATTGCTACTGGCACAAAGCAGAAAGCTGTTGCCGGTGTTACGAACAATGAGCTCAAGACCAAAAGTGTATGTGACTCGACCAGACGTTGACGCCAGCGGTCTGGAATTGCTGCGTAAGAGGTGATAGTTTAGACTGTAGCCGGCTCGGATAAAATAAGTATTTAATTTGTGGACTATTTATGTTTCAGTTGCAATGTAAGCTCGTGGAAGGAAGCTCTGCCCGTGCCTCGGGAAGAACTGCTTCGTGAAGTTGTGGGTTGTGATGCCGTTTATTGCGCGCTTACAGACAAGATCGATGCAGAGGTACTGGATGCTGCCGGCTCTCAGCTAAAGTGCGTGTCCACCATCTCAGTGGGCTACGAGCATATCGACGTAGAGGAGTGCAGGAAACGTGGCATACGAGTGGGCTTTACCCCAGACGTACTAACAGATGCCACGGCAGAGTTAACACTCGCGCTGCTCCTAGCTACCAATCGACGTCTGTTTGAGGCTAGTAAGCAAGTCTACAACGGTGGCTGGAAGTCTTGGGCGCCAATGTGGATGTGTGGGCAGGGCCTGAAGGGGTCGAGGGTGGGGCTCTTGGGCTTTGGACGAATTGGTCAGGAGATAGCAACGCGAATTTTCCCTTTCAAGCCAGCAGAGATAACATACACGACCCGCACGGCTCGGCCCCAAGAGGCGGCAGCGGTGAACGGCCGTCATGTGGACTTTGACGAAATGCTGCGAAACTCCGACTTTATCGTGGCCTGCTGTGCTTTGACCCCGGAAACAAAGGAGATCTTTAACGCAGAGGCTTTCAAGAAGATGAAACCCAACTGCATTTTTATAAATACTGCTCGTGGTGGGGTTGTTGACCAGAAGGCTTTGCATGATGCACTAGAATCCAAACGCATCCTGGCAGCCGGCTTGGATGTGACCACACCAGAGCCACTGCCTCTTGATGATCCGCTTCTAAAATTGGATAATGTGGTAATATTGCCTCATATTGGAAGCGCTGATATCGAAACGCGCAAGGAAATGTCGCGCATCACCGCGAGAAATATCCTGGCTGCCCTGTCTGGAGGAAAAATGGAGGCCGAAGTAAAAGTCTAAGAGAAATATTACATTAAAGTGAAGAATCTAATCTGTATCCAAACAAAACAATTAATATTTCGCCTCGTGATACATCCTATTCCTCGCCAGGTGGCAAGGGCTGGTTAAGATCGCTAGAGACGGGCGCGGGAACGGGCAAAGGCGTCAGAGACGTCAGCACGGGCACTGTGGAAATCACACAGATGTCTGAGGGGTCCTGCACCTCTTTTTTAATCTGATCCGCGGACATGTAGCCGCCACTTTCGTCCTGCAAATACATAATAATTAAGAAAAGCTTTATGAAAGTGAAAAAATTCTATTTACCGTTATGAAGACATCTACCGCCTTTCCTGAAATGATGTCCATTATCTGCTGTGTAATCCCACTACCATTCATTGGCTCATCCTGCACGCTCTCTGCATACTCTAGCAAAGCAGGTCGCAGGTCAGGACACTGCTGGAGCGCGTCCAGAAGCTGCGCTGGCGGAAGGTTTAATAGAACCGGCAGAGACTGCGGTTTGAGGCGCTGCACCGTCTTTAGGAACCCCTCCCAGATGACCTTCTGTCGCCAAACTTGCTTCATTATTAACCTCTGAAGCAGGTTCAGCAGAAAGTTGGATAGTCGTGGATAGAGCGTCAGACTCTGGATCGTCGTTCGCATCATTAGGGTTGGCAATGGAACAACTTCCACTAGTTGCTGAAGGACAGCCATGAGTACTTCCTGGGTGTACAACTCCCGCTCGCCCAAACACAGGGACGTAGCCTTTACAATGGACTTTAGATCACAAACATTCGTATCAATCGTGTGAAGGGCCACCAGGAGATCAGTGGGTGACAGAGCCATCGTCTGATGGGCAAACTCGGCCCCAATGCCGAGCAGCCGATTGAACACCTCCTTGACCACGGCAGGATTCAGTTTAATCAGTTTTGGCAATACGCTGATCAACTCGGAGCGGGACAAACCACTCAGGACGGGTATCATAACACGCACATCCTGCACCCTGCTCTGGTAAAGGTCCCGCACTCGCCGCACCAGATCCACAGGTGGAGTCGGCACCCGCTCTGTCAGTATATAGATGATGCGGATCACAAGGGTTTCCATTCCCTTTGGGCAGTCCTCTATTAATTTTAGAAGAGTGGGGTCTTCCACGCCAAGCTTTTTAATGGGAATGTCCAGACTGCGCAAGATCGTGCGTTTCAGCTCCGCGGATGTGGTTACAAAAACTTGGCATACTTTCTCAACGTACACTAGAATAAGAAGAACGAGAATGATATTTTGTACACATTGGTCGAAGTCCTCACTCACCTTCCGGTTTGTAGGGCATCAATGTTAGAGCCAGGCCCAGACACACCTTGGTAGTGTCCTCGCGCCAGTCTGTCTCGGCGGTGGGCCTGCCAAAGTCCTGTGAGAAAATAGAGGGCGGGGGCCTCTCCAGCTCAAGAAATTTTAGCCATTCTAGAGCAAATTCATCGATCCGTGCTGGCAGAATCTTGTGCACATGGTAGAGGTTGACCAAGTGGCCCAGAGAACGGTCCCTCAAATCAGCACGTTCGTGTACAGAAAAATTGAGTAGAATTCGAATAAAGCGGTTTTTTCGCGGTGGCCTTAGTACGGCCAGATCTTTGATCAGATCCAGACCATGCTGTGAAAATTCATCGACAAGACTTAGCTGGACGAGGTCACCCACGACATCTTCTGGTAAGATTGGCGCCTCCAGATACACGCGGCGGAGCAGAATTATCTTCTCCTTATGCTCACAGCGCTCGCCAATTCCGAAGATGAGCTGATTCAACAGCTCATTGTAGGCATGGTCGGGCCGATTCTCTCTCTTGACATAGGTGTGCCTGGTGAAACCCTGCAACAGGGAGTACTCCTCGAAGAGCCAGGAGAAGGCAAGATCTATGCGCTGCTTGACATCTTCCAGAATAAATTCCATGATTCCGTACCGCACATTATCTGGAAATGTGGCCGCTATGACAGTGACTAGCTTGCGGCGCTTGGACGACACTCCCCCCTTGACGCACTGCCGTTCCGAGTTCAGTATTCGTTTGACTGCATCCAAGAGGAACTTCTCCTTTACGTTGCGGGGAAGGGGTTTGGTAATCTCTTGCAGCTTCAGCGTCTTGGCGCGCTCTTTCATCCGCTCAATGACGGTCTGTTCACCCTTGGCCCGTTCCATGGTTTCGCGCAGCTTCTTAGTGGCCTCTTCTTTTCGCTGCAGCTCTTCCTCGCTTAACTTGCGGGCCGATTCTTCATCCACGTCCATTGGGGTGACCTGAAGGACTTCAGAGGGAGTAGATACTTCTGGACTCGCCTTGGCTTTCATGGGTGGCTCCTTGCTGAAGGTAGCAGCGCCTGGACCCAGGCGATTTTCTGTCAGCTGCTCACCAAAGATCCGAGATATGTTGCTGACCTGCTGCTGCAGAGACATTTGTTTGATGGGCGTGTACTCGGTGAGAAACTTTTGAGGCACCTCCGCTGGTAGCCCCGGCAGAAACTCCACAACCAAGCTGACCACCGTCTCTGGGGCGCGGAAATGTTCGGCCAGGAATTTTTCGTTCACTCTGGTGGACTTTTGTCGCTGGCGCTCTAGCTCTTCCTCGTCAAGTTCCAGTTCCCGCGTCTCCTGCTCACGTTGCTCGCTGGCGAGCCGCGCTTTTTTCGCCAGACTCTGGGCCGCGTTTTCTAAAATCCGCTTTTGCCGGCGAGCTGTTTCCTGCTTATCCATCTTAGGTATCAGTTTCTGTATCTCATTGGACGTGGAACCCAAATCCATCAGCATGCCTCGTATCGTGGCAGAGAACTCGTAGGCTCCTTTGTTCTTCAGCAGCGTCTGCAGCTGCATCTTGAGACTCTTGCGGACTGAGCTCACCTGGGAGTCGGTGAGTGTGGGCGGGAGGTTTGCATTGAGCTGCTTGAAGGCCTCCACCACGGCACCCATGAAAACAGGTCGCATTTTGGCCACTGTACACAGGCTGCTAGTGCAGGCAATCAGGTTCACAGAAGATATGTGCGTTGTGCCGTGAAACTGCAGCATGATGTCGAATATGTTGGTACCCTCCTCCAGCAACTTCTGGGCACGGATAAGCTTGCAATGGTCGGGAACGTCTGCCAGGGAGAAGTCACCTTCCCGCTTGAGGCTGTCTTCGTCGGCAAAGCTCTGCAGGACGATGATGCCCTCTAGGAACTTAATTGCGTTGGTGCGTATACCATCGTTTTCGTTGTCAATCAGGTCCAAAATCTGAGCCTTGATCAAACTAAGGATATTCCATGCCTGCTCTGCACTGTCACTGGGATCTGTGATACTGCACAAGTACTGTAGGCCATTTTTGTATATGCTTCCACAGGCCTGGATCACACGTTTGATGACTTGCGCGGAGCTGTCTCTCAGCAGCATGGAGATGATATTGATCACGTAGGGAAGCAGCTCAATTTTAACCTTGCTGTAAGTCAGATATTATGATGTACCACTGTTATGATGCCTTGCTTGAGCTGCTGATAGTTACCAAACTTGCTCCACAAAGCAAACCACTTGCTTTCTCACTTCCATGTTCTGATCATGTGCCAACGACAGCACTGGCTCCAGGAACTCTTCGGCTAGCTCCACGCAGGAGCATAAAACGGTTTCCTGCACTTTCACCAGCAACTCGCATTTTGTTGTAGCGGCCGGAGCCGTGGCCAACTCGTTGCACCACTCAACCACCTGGAAATACAAATATGGAGACAATTTCAATTTAATTTAAAGCGTCGTCTTCGTTGTGAACAGTACAGTACCTTGGCTCGTGCGCTGGCTGTTTTTTCATCTGTAAATAGGTTAGCAGTTTCTGAGACGAACTGACTGCGGCGTCCAATTATACTGTCCATATTGAAAGTTATTTAATTCCTTTTAGCTTTGAACTTAGATTTAAATTTATTTATTTGATTGATCTTTCAGCACAGATGACAGCAAACGATAGAATATATCGATATCGGACTACTCACATTTGCGCAAATTCCAAGCGATGCATCGATGAGTGGCAATGCTGCCAATTTAGCTATTTTATGGCTAGTTGTCTATTTAAAAATTCAATTGCTAGACATATTGGAAAACTGCGGACGTCTGACCTGTTAAAATATATATTTTGTTCTACATCTGTGCGTAGTTCTTAAGAAAATCAATTGGTTTTCGATAAAGTAAATAAATTTTAAGGCAAAAAACAGACATTTCCAATAAATTTTTCGAATATATATGCGCTTTCGTGTTCTTCCACAAAATCAGCTTTTTTCTTCTAATAGTTGGCAGCACTGATGAGCGGATGGGTGAGTATCGATAGTCTCGATGCATCGATTTACTCACATTTTTTGTGTGTTTTAAAAAGCGTGAAAAAAACGCCTAAATAAACGAAACGACCGCGTGTCAGCAAATAAGTTTAGTAAATTGATAAACGTATTCGCTGCAGTTAAAAAATAAAGCCATCGAATACGCTAGGAGCCCGAAAAACGCCACAGCAGCCGCAGCTCATTGGCAGCCGACATCCGCAGCCGCAGCGCAGAGTGTTATTGAACAACGGGGGCGCAGAGGGAGGCGTGTGTGTGTGTTCGTGTGCCTGTGTGTATGTGTGTGCTTGTGAGTGGGCAGAGGTGGCGGCTGTGGAGTAGCAGCGGATGTAGTTTGGAGCACAGGCACCGCGGATACCACGAAAAGCAAATATAGACGACATCGACGAATCCGAAGAGCGAAGAGAACGACAGAAAACCAACATTGGTCGCGAAACCGAAGTTTTGTCAAGGTGGAAAGCAGCAGTAGCAGCAGGCAAGGCAGCATCTGTGACCGCACCCTAATGTCAAATAGTCAAGCGAATGCCGGCAGCAGCGGTAGCGCGGATGAACCGACCCAGAACCCGTCGGGATCGGCCACATTGGCCCCCAACTTGACGACAACGAATGCATCCTCCCAAGCAACTCCAGCGTCTACAATTTCCCAGCAGCAGCAGCAGTCGCAGCAGCCACCACACATAGTGGGAGCTTCAACAGCTGATGCTGCTGGTGGAGTTGGAGTCGTCGTCGCAGGGGGAAGCGAGGGCGTCAATTTGGACTCATCGCCAAGGGAATCCGGCGACGATTCAGAGGATGAGAGCGAGATTCTGGAAGAGTCGCCGTGCGGCCGGTGGCTAAAGCGGCGCGAGGAGGTCGACCAGCGTGATGTACCCGGGATCGATTGTGTCCATCTGGCAATGGATACGGAGGAGGGTGTTGAGGTCGTTTGGAATGAGGTGCAATATGCCAATATGCAGGAGCTTAAGTCTCAGGAGGAGAAGATGCGTCAGGTTTTTGACAATCTACTGCAGCTGGATCATCAGAATATCGTCAAGTTTCATCGCTACTGGACGGACACGCAACAGGCGGAGAGGCCGAGGGTGATCTTCATTACGGAGTACATGTCATCTGGGTCTCTAAAACAGTTCCTCAAACGCACCAAGCGCAACGCCAAGCGATTGCCGCTGGAGTCGTGGCGACGCTGGTGCACACAGATCCTGTCCGCGCTCAGCTATTTGCATTCCTGCACGCCGCCCATCATCCATGGAAATTTAACCTGTGATAGCATTTTCATCCAGCACAATGGTCTGGTCAAGATCGGCTCCGTGGTGCCCGACGCTGTTCACTACAGTGTTCGTCGGCAGTGGGATCGCGAAAGCGGTCGGGAGCAGGAGCGTGAGCGAGGCGCTCACTATTTCCAGGCGCCGGAGTATGGGGCCGCCGAGCAGCTGACTGCCGCCCTAGACATCTATGCATTCGGCATGTGCGCCCTGGAGATGGCGGCTCTCGAAATTCAGCCCAGCAACAGCGAATCGACTGCCATCAACGAAGAGACCATACAGCGCACAATCTGCAGCCTGGAAAGCGATCTGCAAAGGGATCTGATAGAGAAGTGTCTCAACCCCCATCCCCAGGACCGGCCCAGCGCAAACGATCTGCTATTTCATCCACTGCTTTTTGAGGTGAGTTTTGGGTAGCGTTTTGGGTGGTAATCAGTTCATCAGATTTATCCAATCTTTTCCCTATGCAGGTTCATTCGCTCAAACTGCTGACCGCCCACTGTCTGGTCTTCTCACCCGCCAACCGCACCATGTTCTCAGAGACTGCCTTCGACGGACTGATGCAGCGCTACTATCAGCCAGATGTGATAATGGCTCAGCTAATGTCTGGCGGACAGGAACGTCAGTACCGACTAGCAGATGTTGCCGGAGCAGACAAGCTGGAGAAGTTTGTCGAGGACGTCAAGTATGGGGTCTATCCCCTGATCACGTACAACGGCAAGAAGCCACCCAACTTTCGCTCGCGGGCAGCTTCGCCGGAACGCGCCGATTCAGTGAAGTCTGCAACCCCAGAGCCGGTGGACACGGAGTCACGACGCATTGTCAACATGATGTGCAGCGTAAAGATAAAGGAGGACAGCAATGACATAATAATGACAATACTTCTACGCATGGATGACAAAATGAATCGCCAGCTGACGTGTCAAGTGAACGAGAATGATACTGCGGCTGATCTCACCAGTGAACTGGTGCGCCTCGGCTTTGTTCATCTCGACGACCAGGACAAAATAGAGGTACTGCTCGAGGAGACCCTAAAGGCTGGTGTTATGAGCGATGGGGCTGGTGCCGAAAGCTCGGGTGCTGGGGTGACCACGACAGCCACCATGGCGGCACTGGAGCAGCTTGAGCGTAACTGGTCAATTTCCGATGCGGACAAGACAATGGGGAGCAGCATGTCCTCGCCAGCAACTGCTATGATGTACGTGTCACAGGATCAGCAGCAACCCCAACAGCAGCCACAGCAGCTGCAGCAGGATGCGGACGTTGATCAAGCGGGCACGACGAGCAATTGAGAGAGAGCATATGATTAGTATTCAGGGCAAGCCGGCGCTTATCGTATTGTTTTTATTATATGTATTGGGAAATTACACATTACGATTTTATTACTACGATTATTTGTTATTTTTATATATAGATATGCCTATACCTATATATGCATGTATATGTATGTATGTATTCGAAATAATATTTATGTATGTATGTACCATAAAAGATGTTGAACCAGGCTTCCATGCTGATGATTTCGGAGATACACCCACACATATGACACTTACGACACGCTGCAGCTAACGAGCTTACAATATCCAAGCATTCGCTTAGCATGGCTCCACTCCTTTGAGCGAACTCGAATCGAATTCGCAGTCCTCAAAACGCAAAATTGAAAATGAAAATCCAGAAAAGAAACGAAGCCCTCACGTTTCGGAAAAGCGCCTTGGCGCCAATATGATGACATCTAGAATTACATAAAATTTGATAGTTTAGCCACGCCGAGACGAGAACAAACCTAAAAGCAGTGGCGTGTATTTGAATGTATTACAAATATATATGAAATACACAAGGCCACGAAAAAATAATAAATAAATTATTGAAAGAAAAAATATGTAACAAGGCAGAGCATACAAAAACAATACACAAACATAGCTACACTATTAATAAATAAATAAAGAAGGCAAACAGCTGACTAACTCTAGACATGTTTCGCGTTCATTTAATTTAATTTAATCGTGCTGGCAATTGGAGTTGATTAGCTAGTCGTTTCGTTTATGATCTATGACGACCAGACCAGATGTCCGAAGCTTGCTTAGTAGTAGTAGGTGGCCTAATTAAGAGAGTGCGCTTTAGATTCGACTAACGATGCACAACATCTGAAGCGTTAAATATATGTACTCAATTGAATTGAGCTAGATGAACCTTCATGTCTTGATCAGTAGCAGATGAGTCAAAGAATATAATTATAAATTCTCCAGATGAGTTGTTATGAGATCTAGAAATAGTGAAGTGAAACGTTCACGATATTAAAGCAAATGACCCAAATATAAAGCAGGTTACGATACCAAATTGAATGGTTTTTTTATATTTTGGTTTGAAAGAACGTAGTATAAAAACTAGACTAATTTGATAGATATAATGCTAGCTTTCTTTTGCAGATAGGATAATAGCGTACCAGTTAAGGTAATGATTAAAGTGGTATCTACTTCCGAAGAAATCGTTTATTTTGATCTTATTTCGTGGGCTTGCTGGATTTGAACTATGCACAGGCTTGAGCAGTTGCCTCGGCCTCATTTGGCTCTGTTGTGGCCAACCTTATGCGCTTGCATTCTCTCTCTTCTGGGTCATCATCACTGAAACCTTCGATAGCTGATTCTGGTTCCATCGCAGGCTCTTTTTTCCGTTCTTTCGAGTCAATTGTCGGTGTTGCTACACTTCGAACTGTTAGTTTCTCCTCATACAAATCCAACAGCTTGTTGCCCTCGTACAATACGAAGGGTAATGTGGCGCGCTGGTAGTACTCAGGCAAGAGTTCCAAGTTGCTTATTACAGTGTCCAGCATGTGTGACTTCTCGCACCAAATTCCTGGGGCATCGTTTCTAATAGGATTAATGTGGACATGCAGATGGTAGAACGATGGCTGATAGTGGAAGTACATGCGCAGCTGGTTGGGATTTAGGCCATATCGTTTCGAGATGGCATTCTTAGCAGACTGCCGCATGTTTCGCAGCAGCGGCAGGTGGCTGCCATTCAGATCTCGGAGGGATTTAATACCTTGCTTGTGAACTATGCCGAGCAGGTAGAGGTTTTCCACATTTCGACCATCCCATTTCAGATCTGGCAACAGAACGAACCCGGTTTCTGGATCTTCATCCTCAAATACGATTCTCTCGGTTTCCTTCTTGTGTTCCAATATGTTGTAGACCCATTCCAGAGAGAATTGGCTAAGGTTGATGTACGGAAGCGTTGTGCTTTCGTAGAGATCTGGTGTTTCTCTAATGAGATACTTCTGACATATGGAATACTTTTCGACGTGTTTGTCTGTGGCCGGATAAATCACTGTGCTCTTGACGCCTATAAAATGGAAAAATGTTGATTACATGAGCACAAAAAGCATAGTTGCTTTCTACTTGCCGCATAGATCCAAGCTGGGCACAACCTGAAAACTCCCGTATATGTTATTAATGAACTCTGTCTCTACCTTTAAATCCGCACTGAAGTAACTTGGTTTCCCCGGTGACTCTTCGGACACCGCTTCCGTGGCCACGTCGCTCTCCTGATATGCTACAGAGAATATAACTGATAGTAAAAAGACTTCCAGTGCCTCGCCATTTACCATTTTCAACAAACCATTTTTCTCAAAAACCACAATGGCATCGTCCGTCTCGGAGAGCTCCGGGAAGGTGCCCAGCAGGGAAATGCTCTTTCGAACACTATTGTTGTTGAGTATCCGCTTAAGTCGGAACTTTGAAATGTCATAGGTAGGCGACTTGACCTCTGAATTTTCAACTTCTGGCATTTTAATATATTATTAACAACAATACAACTATTTAGAGCTGGAGAAACATCGATGTTAACATCGATATAATCGATGTTAGGGTCCCAACTGCAGACATCGATGGTTTTTCCAAACATAGATTTTTTTGCCAGACACCAGATATGATTTTAGTCGGCTTTGGCGGAACATTTTTTCCAATTTGGTATTCCGTTTAATATTACTAGCTTACTAGGACTCTCAGGCCAGAACACATAATTTTATACAATAGATAAAACAATTTTCTACAAGACAGGCTTATTTTAAGGCTCCGTTTGGTTGGATTGCTTATAAAATAACGTTTATAAATCTTAAGTGAGCATGACATGCGACGTAAGAAAGCATAATATTGCAGTTTATGGCCGCAAATAATAGATTTAACCATTTTACTATGGCTGGGGGGCAACACTCTGTAACGCTCGTGTCGAAGAAAGTTGATTTGGGGGCTATTGTTTTATTTGTTCACTATAATTTGGGCTATAAAGTGTTGGGGCTACTCCTTGGAAGGAAACCCATAAATTATAGTAAAAAGATAACATAATCGAGTAACTGATCTCCCATAAAAAATCGGAAAAATCGGGTATGGACAGCAGGCCAAACGGCCGAGAAAATGCAAAGCCTGCAAGGTGAAAAATCCCCCCCACTTGATTTACTAATCGGGGAAAAATTCTGGTAAGGTGAAAATCGTGCGATCCATGGAATTTCCCTTGGCTGAATTTACCCGTTATCCAAACCTTTTTTTGGCTCAACCCAAAAATAGTAGTGTCGAACCTAAAAAGTAGTGTCGAACCGATCGGTTTGATTGGTTAAGTTTAGTGACACTTTTTTTTTAGATTGTTTCTAAAATTTAAGTGCGCATGAAATGCGACATAGGAAAACGTAAGTGAGCATGAAATGTCACGTCATTTGAACACTTGTTGCTTGTCAACCCGTAGTATCGACAATTGTATACCCTTTTTCCATTGATTAATGTTATATTTCTTGTTTTCCAGATGCTTTAAAACGCAATTAATATTGTATTTTGCACATATTTACAATTTTTTACCCAATAATTCATTTTATGAATTTATTATTATTAACATATCGATCCCGATACCCATTTTCAGTCTTTATAAGAAGACCAAAAACCGTAAGATTTTCTGAGATAGAGACTGACTAGTTTCTGCAATAATTGGTGCCTAGTAAAACAAACTTTTCTTAAATTCTATAATATCCAGCTCCTAAGGGGTACGTCAGTGGGAGTTGGAGTAGGACAAAATAATAATAAAATAAATATATAAATCTGTGATGGAATGTGAGCTCTTGCAGAGTTATTCTTGCAGTTCTTCCCGCTGTTGCTCGTCTCGTCCGTGCCGTGGCATTTTCCAGCGCAATGCATATTTCAAATCGTCGCGCCATGCTATCGATATGCGATACATTGCTATTTGTTTTGTATATCGGCGCAAAACAAAAAAATATATTCTCAATTTCCATTGTATGGAAGAAATGTAAAAGTTGTTTACAAACAAAACGGCAAAACTCCCAATACATGTAAACGAATTCGCCTTTTTTTACGGTTTACGTAACTTTACAACTTTACGGTCCTACTACTACAAGACTGAACTAGGCGAAAGTCGCGAACATTGCACACTTTTGGACAAGGCGAATTCGTTTACACGTAAAATTGGCCGTTCGCCGCAAACAGTGCTGTGTTGTGGGACGATTCCAATTCCGTGCAAATGTTGCTATTCCGTGCAAATGTTGTGGGACAATGTCGCTAATTTCGGGGCACATGCTGCTGGGCCATACAAAAAATGTTGCCAACGGTAAAACACGTAAGTGATCTTGTTGCGATGAACAAGGAAATTGTTGGGATGATGTTGGCTCCACAAAACCCCTCAAAAAGTCCCAGAAAAAGTCCCAACAAGCACGACGGCAAAAAGGAAACAATATCGATATCTTTTGAGAATTGGCGGTAATTTTGAAATTAGCCACTGTTTGCCTATCGTGTGAAATATCACCACTCTAACAACAATAGTTAAGTTTTGGCGCGTAAATATTTTAATGGATCCTCTTGGATCTCATTCCGCAACTATAGTGTACAGACAATACAGACAATCGACGTAAGATAAAATATCGGAAAAAACATCGCATAACGCAGTCGATATGAATTAACCTATTGAAAACCCCCTATTTGTTGAACACAATAGTGGTTTTAAATTTTCTCCTAAAAAGGATCTTTTATCTCAACTACATTTAAATTATTCAAGTTTCATAATTTTAGTTGGTAAATGTAAATACTGTAAATAATGGGTTAATTGTCATTTTTTGATGAAAATATGTACATTATATATAGTACATTTTGATATCCGGTCCTCTGCACCGATAAAAAATTCTATTTCATACTGGATTGGCTAATTTTAATATTTTTATCTTGACTTATAAATTGTCGATTTTTGTAAGTAAAGAGAAAGGACATTGTACGCTGTTTAACTTAACTTGTTCATCTGTTTAAATAGAGGGGTAGTGAGTTAGTTTTTTCATCGATTCGGTCACACTGCGTTCGGCCCGCGAAAATATTGACTTAAATTGTGAAAATTAGGAAAAATAGTACAAAAGTACAGAACTATCCCTCACTAGGTCTACGCTAAATTAAATACCTAATTAATGGGATGGGGTAACGAACGGTACGCAGAATGCATAGGTTCTCTTTGATCACATCACCTACAAATGCCCGTACTGCTCTCCGTTCTGCTCCTGCCATACAGTTCTACATTAGGATCTGAGATCGAAAATAAATTAAATATTAGTGATATTAAAATTAATGTATACTTCTTTACTTGCATCTTCTTGCATCCCGCTCAACTGAAAGGCCGTTTAACCGTCCTTGCATTGCTTGTATAACTTTTCTCAGTTCATCTATCTCAATGGCAGGAGGGGCGCCGAATCCCTTCGATGGACCATAGAACTCCCTTCGCTCTGCATCCCTATGGAGTCGCGATTTGCTCCTCCTCTACGTTCTCGTTTTTCATGGTTCATGTACATAAATATATGTTCAAACATACATCTACATATATTAAATCTATTTATAAACATAAAGTCTGTGTAATGTTTCATGTAATATCAGTTCATTGATAAGAAAATTATGGCCACATATGGGGCATATGTAATTGCATATGTTCCTTCTTCGGTTCCTACTCTAACTACTGCATACATATATTCATCTTGATCCGCCATCAACCGATCTGTTCCATTTTCGGAACGAATGTGGATGTCCCATCTGCTTGATTTGGCCTTTTTTAATGTCATTTCAGCTACTTTACAACGAGAAATCCAGGGAATATACATAGTGAGGGGGAGATAGTTTGGTTAGGAAGATTTGTGTCTAAGAAAATTTAAAAAAATGACAGCTCATTCGAATTTCCCTGTTTTTCTGTTTTTTTCGGCAAAAAATTCTTTAGTTAATGCAATAAACGTTTGCGCCTAAGAGATACAACAAAAAATCAAAACGGTAAATTCTAAGCATGCCCGAAAGTATGCTAAATTTTGTGTGTGTGTGTGTTTTTCCACTGTTTTGTTTGTAAACAACTTTTATATTTTTTCCATACAAGGAAATTCAAAAATATTTTTTTTTTGTTGCGCCGATATACAAAACAAAAATACAAAAATAGCAATGTATCGCATATCGATAGCATAGCGCGACGATTTGAAATTATGCATTGCGCTGGAAAATGCCACGGCACGGACGAGACGAGCAACAGCGGGAAGAACTGCAAGAAGAACTCTGCAAGAGCTCTTGGAAGAAAAGTGCTCGGCTCCACGTGCACGAGCATAGCTGGAGAGTGCGGCTTCGACGAGATACGCTGCCGGTATTCGCATGGCGCCGTGGTTCCCGGTCCGGTACCTCCATTAGGAGCTACATTCCCCCACATTTTCCCAGGCTCGCTTGAAAGATGCCAGATCGGCTGTGGCATCGTAGCCGTGTCCTATGCGCTAACTTTGTGGAGCAAACGTTCCGTGTACGTTTGGATCGCGAGCCGAGCGCGACTGATGGACGGAGATGTAGAATAAGAAGAACAACTAGATTGTACAGTAGATATATCCAGCTTATCTTATGATTTAATTGTATTAAATAAATTATCATATTACAGGTGCACGACAGACAGAATGTGGACTAGACCAGACCAGCCACAGCTTGGTGGGCAAAGTAAATTAAGTGTAAAGTAAATTAAATCAAAGTGCGATTTGCGATCCACCCCCCGTTTCCCTCGCTGACCCTCGACCAAGACCAACACCGAACTCGAAGACAGACTGCTGCGAAAATATTACCACGCTGAGTTCAAGTGGGCGCCATCGTTGATTTAGTGAGCGACACTTCACAGCGTTAATTCCAAGAATTTGGAGAGGATTGGGAAAGAGGTGATGGCAAAGACGGCAGACATGATCCGTCTCGCTTTTAGCAACGCTAAGAACAACTCCACTGTGGCGGCACTCCAGTTGCCAATAACGCGTACACTCCTATTACTTGCGTTATGTACTCCAGTGGATTTCTGCTCTTAGCGTTGCTAAAAGCGAAACGGATCATATATTTTGACTTCGCCATCACCTCCATCCCAATCCTCTCCAAATTGTCAGAATTTACCATCCTAAGGTCGAAAGACAGATCCGACGCTGTGATGTGTCGCCTCACTAAATCAACGATGGCGCCCACTTCCCTGTCGTACTGAATAATAGGCTGTATTTTAACGAAGCAACCAGGTCACCTTCTTTTGTTTGACAAACACGATGAGAATATGATGCATATTTTGCATAAAAGGTAAATCTATTTATAATATAATAAAATATATATTAATCTATATTCAAAGTAAATTTAACGTTTATTGTAATTATCGCTCACATATTCCTATGAATTCTATTCCTGTTGGTGGTAGACAAGTAATATTTAATTTAAAGCAATATAAATCCATACGCCAACCTGCTAAAAGAGAAATAAAATATCTTATGTAAGTACTCCGTATCTGCAATAAAATAAGTAAGAAATATTTGGTCACCATGAATTTCGCGAATGTGTTAGGTTGACTTGCTAATCGACCACAAAGATGCGGCTTAAATATTTTTAAGGGTGGTTAAAAGGTTTCTTTTGTTATATTTTCGTCCACAATAGCAATGATCCTGATTTGCCCGACATGTGGGTGATTTTTCTTAGAGCGAAGTTTTTTTAAAGACTATACATGTATGTATACATGTTGTATGTTGTATATAAAACCCCATTACTGATATGGCAACAATATTTTTCTGAAATCCTTTTTATTTTTCCAAAGGCTATCATACCGTATACCAATATCCAAAGTGCTCATTAAGCGGCAAGAGATAAATTCCATCAAAATAAATTGTAAATTTTCTCGTAAAAGAAAGGGTTTGCACAAGACATTTCCCAGGCAGAACTTGCCCAATGTGAAAGAAAAAATTAAAATAAAATTTCAGCTCAAATTATGAGACACGGCAAGGGGCAAGGCAGGGGAAAGGGTTGGTCTGCCTAGAAACCAGTTTTAGCTACTTTCCCGAACAAAAGGATGCAACATCTATTAAAACTTCAAATGACTTGTTGTTTTTGCCCCTCTGCAGCTTCCGCCCGGCCGCAGCGTCCACGTCCCTTGATGGATGGGTCACGCACACACGGACAACTGGCATCCCGAGGCATAGGAAATTCAAAACCCGTTTGCCGTGTTCGGCTGCAAGGAACGAAAGCTGCACAACGTCCACCATGCTGCACATGCGCAGCACTCTGGCCTCGGAGCAGAGGCGAAATTAGAAAGGATTTGTTTGGTCAAATCCTTCGACGGGCATGAAAAAATTTGAATACCCATATGCCCTGTAGGGCGGCACCGCTAACAAGCGCACCGCTTACAATACCCGGAGTTGACAACGCGATGGGTAAAGCCATGCTGCGGCTGTCCAAGGGTCCTTGGTCCAGCAGCAGCAGCAGCAGCAGCAGCAGGGCTCTGGTAATTCAAGTCGTTCGGGGGTAGCAAAGGGTTGCTTGCGCTATTGTAACTTTATAATTTTGGGTCAGCGTGCTGGTCTACTCCCAATTCGAACTCCGAGCACCTCCCCCCATCCCTGACACATCAAACTTTTTCATTTTGTGCATATATGGAAATGTAGCATCAAATTATTTCGAAAAGTCTATGTTGTTGTTGTTGTGTGGCTGCTGCTGCTGCCCCTATCGATCATTTGCATATTTAGTGTATGAGTGAAAAGTCTGTACAGATTTGGTCCACTTTTTCTACTAAATATACATATTTAGATAAAAGAAGAATGTGTATACCCTAGGAGAGAGCTGATGTTTTTAGATATTCGAGTGGGTTCCTGGATTAAAATGCTTACCATTTTTATTGTGAATTGTTTTCATTCTGATTCCACATATGTATAGTGGTATAGTGGTAGTATTTTAGTATAAGTACGAGCATGTATTGTACATAAGGATTCCGATTAGTCCGTTTCGCTAGTTTCCAATTTTAGCTTGTTCTAATTCTCGGAACATTGCAGAAAAGAGCAGGAAATGTCGAGCCTTTGGTAGACATTTTCTCATTAATCTGCATGACTATTGGCACTCGATGCCATAAATCCGGCTTTGACCCATAAAAACCAGGCCATAGTCGAGGCCGGATACCCCTCCTCAGACGGCAGTCTTCACGGGTGAACGCATTTACCAGTTCAAGCTGGCATAACAGAAACCAAAGACGAACTCTGAACCTACCCCGCAGTCGGGTCGGGTCAATGAAAAATCGTTTCAGTTTGAGGCAAAAATCATTAAATTCGTCACAAAAAATCCAAGAAAAGGGGGAAATCTAAGGAAAACTAAAAGGCAAGGGTTGGAGACCTCAGAAAGACCTTTGGCAAGGAGTAGACGATCACTTTTGTTTGCATTTCACCTCTACGCGTAATTTACTGTGAACCCGGCGTGGATCAGGGATGAGGATGAGGCTGAGGATGAAGAAGGCTGATGACTATCTACGACCCGGTCTAGGTATGGGTATTGGTATGGGTATGGGTATGCTGCAGCCTCAGCAAAAGTGACATCATAAGACGTGACACATTTGAACTCGGGATCGGAGCACAGGACCTCTTGCAATGGTCTGCACCCTTTGATACCTGGGCTGGGGTTTTCGGTTATTTGATCGCTCGTAAATTTCCTTTCGCTGGGCTACATTCCGTTTCATCCGATCTCAATCGCAATCTTTTGGCGATTTTTGCACTGTGGGAAATTTTTGCGGAAGGAAGCGCGATCATGATCGATGGCTGTATAGGGTTTCAATAGGGTTAAAGGGGCGGCACTCGTTGGTTGCCTGAACGATCCGTTTAGAATGGGGAAAAACTAAGTGTGCAAAAGCGAAACCAGAAACTCAAGATTTATAATTTTAGTTTATTTTGCCCAAAGAACCTAATGCGCTACATTTCCTTCAATTTCCATTCTGAAGCTTAGCCGCTTAATTATAGTCTAAGCTGTTGCATTTCACACCATTTTCCGTAAGTTTTCCGGGCGGAAAACCCGTTTTCCTAAATCGTTTTATGGCCTGCGCTTGACCACAGCCCATTTCCACTGAAACGTTTTGATGGGTTTTCATTGCTTGTTTGTAGGTTTTCGTGGCGCGTGTCCAAACAAGTTAAGTTAACCCAGGAGTGACCGCTTGACCAGCGCCCGGCACGATTCCTGCTCGACTTGTTGTTGTCCGCACATCCTTTGGGCATGAAACCCGAAACCGAAGCACGTGCGTGTGATTAGGAAGTAGCCTGTGGTCAACTCGTTTGTCAGTGAAGGAAAGTTACTTTAAGATGTCAATAGAGGAAATCATAAACATAATTATGACTTTAGCATAATTAACTTTATCACTATGCTACGAAGTTACAAGCATAAGCAGATACATATGTACGTATGTATGTATTTTGGCGTTTATGTACTACATGACTCGGATCTCCTGCTGGACTTGCATTCACCTCCCAGACCCATAGCTATCCACCCTTTTTTCGTGTGCTGCCACTCAGCTCTTTATTTTTGTTCGAAATTGTGTGATTTGAAAAATGTACTATAAATGCTACATTTTGGCAAAAGTCTGCCATTGTCACGGCCATCAGGGAAAGGGGTAGCTGGGCTCCTATGTACAGAGAGGATAAAGGATAAAGGATGCTGTGCCCTGTCGCCTGACAGCGTGTTCAATTGTTGAGGACACAGAAAAGCGTTACGCGTTCAGATGTTTGCTAAATACAACAAAAATTCGCTGACCTTCCCGCAGAATTTTTAAAAAACTGTTCAGGGAGAGAGGGATAAAATCAGTAAGAGGGGGTGAAAGAGCGTGGTAGCTTGAAAGAGCGAACAGAGAAAAAGAGAGAGACGAGACGAGACAAGACTGCGTGCCCGGCTCTCTTAAATAGAATTGCAAAAAGTAATAATTCGATTGAAAACTCAAAAGTCAAAAGTTTCGGCTTTTTCAAGGACATCAACGCATCATTAATATTTTCTTGAACTTTTACGATCATCTATTAAACGATCTATTGTCAGCTTATCCCGATATACTCTTTGGTCGGTAGTGTTGAATTAAATTTAAATTCGTTAATGATCATTGCGAAAAGGTTGGGCAAGTCAAGCCAATCAATGGGAGATTCTTAGGGGGATAGAATCAGAAAAATATATCAATCTGATCTGGACATAAATTGCTGAACTGGCAAGCAGCAGCTGGTGGGTTGAGTCTCTATATGTTTTTTAAAGAAATGAACCAATTCATGTTCAGATATTAGTTTCGATTCATGTCGGGAAACAAATTCAACACAGACTTCAAAAACAGACTCAGATAGTTTATGCATCTATAAGCTTTCCCATGATTTACGGCTAAGATATTTATTTCCCCATTTCCCTTTCCTTCACTTCTCACACTGATTGAAAACAACTTACGTAACAGTAGAAAAACTGAATCTATAAATATAATTTTATTCAGAGAGCGCAAGTAATAAACTGCAAATGGCGTTGCATAAATTTTCCGAGAATTCATTCCACTGGCTGGCAAATTTTCCGCAGGCTCATGCCGACAAATGTGACCCAAATGATGCTCATCTGATTTTTTGTGAAAATTTGCATAATTTTGGCATTTTCAATTAAGCGGGTGTCCGTTTGTTCTGGCCAGCAGACGAGGGATGAGATTGGGCCGGGCTGGGATGAGCTGGGGATGCGGGACGCATTTTTGACTTGTGCCAATGTTATGCAAATTTCCGGATTCAACACCCCGGCCAACGGGTTAGAAATTCCCGCAGCCAAGCCAAGCCCTTGATTTCATTTTGATGCGTTTTTGTTTGGCAGGCACCGTGCTAAATGTTAATTCTCCTCAAGTGCCAATAGGTTCGTCTTGAGCCGGGTATTTGTTTGGCAGGGGAGATAGATGTCTTGGGCTTCAGTCCTATTAAATATTCATGAAAGGTGTATTTAAAAACGATGTTATGTTGTGTGAAGTCGATTGGAAATTTGCAAATATATGATTAAGTAATGAGCTCGGGTTCCCATTGGGAGAACAGTCGGAAAATTTGAGAAAATAAACCATATGTAGGGAATTGCAACTCTAAGATCTCGACGGATAGAGAATACTTCTTGTTTAGAGGCAGTAAACTGTGTCCCACTTGTGGGACTCAGTGTGGACATTCAAGATGTTCCCCACAATTTTCAATGACTAACTTTGAAGACCCCCATGCAAGCATAAATTGATCAATGTTACCTTATATTTTCAACCATAATATCCAAGTGCTCTCCAAGACCAACATTTGCGGATAAGTTAGTATCCAATAAATCTCGACAATTTACTTTTGTACAGTATCCTTTGCAAAGAGCACTTCAGGGCAGAGAGAGGCCCTTTGAAGGTATTTCTTTGAACTATGTATGTATGTATATATTTGTCTCTCATCTTTCCACTTCCATATCAAACTCTTTTCCAACAATCAATTTCCGCAATCTTTCTCTGCTATTTTCCCAAGCCTCAGATATCGGCAATCTTGGAATGCAAAAATGCATTTCTGCGGAACCCTCAACCCTTTGCCTTCTTCAATCAATTTATTAATTTCCCATGCTCCTTGTTTATGCAATTTGCAGTATCGAATGTCAGAGAAATGGCAACAATCGAGGAAGAAACACAATAATGAAGAAGGAAAGGATTACGTATGAATTTTCGATGCAGCCCGGCAAAAGGAGCGCCGAATGCAGGTTTCCATTTTTGCACGATTCCTTTTGCTCAGACAGGCAGAAACCCGTAAATACTTTTCCGTTTTTTGCATGAAGGAAAACGGCAAGGGTTACATTACCTTACCCTTTGGGAAAGAACCAACTCGAGGAGACTTTCACATAAATCTTGGCTGCAGCAGCTGACATCATTAGGATGGCATTTGTCATTTGATTTCCGCTTAAGGGATTGGTGTAAAAAGTATCAGTTTTTCGAAGGGTTTTCTTAGTCGGAAATTCGAAACTTTCATCGTCCGTGGCCATGGGGAGGCCAACCCTTGGCAGGATGATCAATAGTTTTTGACCAAGAATAACCATCAATCAATGAAACGACTTCAACGATTGGAAGATCACGTAACGGACTAGAACCATTTTCGACGAAAGGTTCCTTAAAATACGAGTAGCTAACAATTTGCCTATTTGGCAGCTCCTGCCACCCCTGAGCGGCTACTGCTGCTGCTGCTGCAGCCAAATGACCAATGCAACTTGACCTCTGGCCAGCCAACTGTCAACATAGGCACTGTGTCCTTGCATATATAATCCTATTAATTGCTTTATTAGCGGGACCAGGCCCGGGACCAAAGCGAACGTAAACAGCTCAATAATTTTTGTGTGAAAATGTGAGAATTTTCCCAGGCAAATGGCAGATAAAAAGCAGATCTTAAGCGAAAGCAACCCCCCAGACGAAAGGACAGCGCCAGCTGATCTGATCGGTCCCGTCCCTGCGATCATCATCAATATCATTTAACCTAATGGACCCTGACCTTGCCTTGCCCGAGCGAGCTAAGCTGCGGCAAAAGTGTCTTCATGCCTGACTGGACGGGGATTCAAAGGCGAAAACCGAAAACCTTTCCCTGCAGTTTCGCATCTCTTCCTATTTTTCTTTAATTTCCGTTGCAGAAAAATAGCACAGACCAAGGACCAAGGGACCAAGGGTGGATTTCGTTTCCCGCCCGGGCCACTATTCCTCTCGACTGTCCAAACAAATATTAATCAAAGTTGCTACTCCACTATTTGCTTAGGCCACCACGATCCACCGCGGTACTGCTAAAGCTTAACAGTTTTTTCCCAGATCCTTAAAGAGTTCGCAGACGACAAACCTACATAATAGTTTTTGGTTTTCCGCGCAAAGTTTGCAGCAGAGGGAGAAAGAGAAAGAGCTGCCTTAACTGTCATATAACGTGACTGCCATCGGACATGCCCCTTCAACGCCCTCGTTTGACACTCAATTTGCATACATTTTGCCAGTCATTAGCAAACTGTTGATGTCGTGGACTCGGACAGGCCCTGGGGCGAATTGCACCGCGGGAATATTGATTGAGACTTAATGATTGTGTTGACATTTCGAGGTTACACGTCAGCTACCGTAAGAATACACGTATGGGGGAGTGGAGTTCACGCTGCACAATGACACTTACGCTATGCGTGAGTGGGTGTCGTGTCAGATTCTTTACGTCAAAACCGTCAATTAGCATGTATCCCTATGGGGATAATAACAGGCTCTAGGACTGATGAAATGTTCCCTTTCTGGATTTTCTTGAATGTTTAAATCTTTAACAACTGACATTAGAGCTCTGGATGAATGTGCATACATACAGACTGCAAAGAGGGTATTTTTAGGTGATTTTTAGTAATTATAAGCAACTAACTAAATGTTGTTCTTCAGAAGCTACACTGTGCGACTAAATGACAACATTTGACAGTTGTGGACAATAAAAAATTGAGTTGTTATCTCCCATGCCAATTCTTAGAAAGTTTTTAGAAGTTAAAAAACTTAGTTTTGTTCACTACGACTTTAATCATTTTTAGTCGGCACGAAAACAGCGCTGATATCCAAAAAATGTTTTGAAGTTTAGGTCGTTAACATACAATGGTCATAGCTGAAGGTATCGAAAGCTTACATTTTGTAGTTTTCTACCATTTTTGTCGTTTATACAACTTTGGCATTTAAACAATCTTATCTTATCAAAAGAATACAAAACCCGAAATATATATATTCACGGAATTATATTAAACAGATATGAAAGACTTATATAATAAGAGCTGTATAGTTTACAGTTTTGATTCAATAGATACATATGAATTCAAAGACAGTATTGGATGTTTGTCTTAAATGAGTGGTTTTATAGCATTCCAGAACTGGCAGTAATTTTCCTTCGCTCGGAGACCGCCCAGCTGTTGACAATGGAAACCCAATCAGGCTGCAAACGTGCTTGATCATGATATCCCGATCCTGTTCTGTTCCCTGGAACAGTGTTGGCGTTGTTCGGCTGATTGAGCAACTGCCAAAACCAAACCGAAAATTAAACAAAAACTAAAGCAGCGTCGAAGCATTTTCCACAAAACAAGAACGGAATTTGTACAGAAAATGCCAAAAAAAAAAAAAAAAGAGGAAACCAATCGAGTATGGAGAATCCACCCTCAAGCTGCGGAGGGAGATGATGCCGAGCCGAGCCGAGCACATAACAAGATGTTCCCTCCAAAGCATTTGTCTAAGCATGCTGCGTAATCCTTTTTGTAAGGACACGTCTCTTTGTGTGCGCCGTGCGGTGTGTGTTGTGTGTCTGAAAGGATTGCTCGGCGAAGAAGGGAATTCGGGACAAATGTATATCTCCGGCCGGTGCGCAGTTTCCTGGCAGGCAAGCATACAGACAGAAAGGCAGCTGAAGAAGATCGAAATGGATGGATGCCCATGGGATGCCAAGGGGGCGCCGAGTTGCGCTGTTTGTTGTGACGATGTAATAAGATTATAATTCCATATTTCTCCTTTCAGTTTTCTTTTCAATTTCTATTTTCTCCTCGTTCGCGCTGCAGAGTTCAGGGAACTTTGGCAGCTGACCCCTGCCCTGGCACAGATTCGCAGAGTAAGGACACTCGCTAGGGGTTGCAAAAATGCGGAAAATGAAACTTTACGAAAATCCTTGAAAACGAAACCCTTTCCTGTCAATTAGAAAATTTGCCAGCTTCTATGCTCTCTCTCTCGTACCTGACAGGGATGCGGAAAAGAAATTGCAGTTTCGTAATTAAGGCAACATTTCGTCCAGAAAAAGGGTAAATATTTGTAGGGTACCCCGTAAAGTATCTTATAACATCGCTTGGTTTC
The DNA here is from genome assembly GCA_037356375.1 of Drosophila affinis. NCBI lineage: Eukaryota > Metazoa > Arthropoda > Insecta > Diptera > Drosophilidae > Drosophila > Drosophila affinis. Next base: position 26,036,891 of record JAZHFB010000003.1, read on the forward strand.
ATTAATTTTAATATTGTCATTAGTTTTACGGGAAAACCCTCCTGAAAATCGCAAAAAAATGCTCCGAAAATCCTTAAAAACTCGTGAGAAATTTCTGCGATCGGTAACTTGACTCGGCGCTAATGATTTCTCTGGCAATTCTGGAGACAAGTTCAAGGAACTCATAAAGATCATCAATCAAGTGGGACAGCTGCTGAAAAGGCAAATATTTTTGATAAATGGTTCTCCAAGTTTTCGGGTTTCCTTTCCCTAAAAAGTGTGAAAATCCTTCAGGAAGAATCTTCTTCGATTATTTTCCGCTGCGAAAATGCTCAAAAATGCATTAAACGAAGCCGAAAAATCAGCTGCCTACAAAAAAATAACGACTATTTGCACTGCAACCCTCCGCATGGGCTATGTATGTCATTAATAAATTATGCAAATTTCCGCCATGTGAAGAGACCTGATGCCTAAAACGCATTTAACAAATATTTGCATAATTTTGGCACAGGCGACTTTTCCACCAGGGCCTTGCAGGGCAGGCAACCAGCACCAGGACACGGGCCCGAGAAGCGAGACCGAGACCGTGCCAGTGTTATGCAAATGGACCTGCAATTCAGTCGGGGAGGAGGGTTACATTACACTTCCAGGCACGCAGATCGACTGCGCACGCGCGCCGTGTGGAAACTTATGCAAATCAGCGAGGAAATCCCTCGAACATTGAACATCGAACAAATCGATTGGCGAAGGGCGGAAGCTGAGGGACGCTACGACTACGACTACGACAGAGGATGAGGCCATCGATTGATTTTGAATTTGCATTTGCATTTGGTCCTAGCTAAGCAAGGCTCGGCGGAAGTATGGAAGGACGGAGGCAAGGAAAGGAGCTGGTTTGTCACTTGGTTGGCGAATCGGGATTGAAGTGGATTTACCAATTGTTGCCATAATTGAGTGACATGGATAACACAGAGAGGGACGGAGACAGGGGGAAAGAGAGGGAGAGATACGAACTAGCCCATGTTCTGTGCTATTGATTACAAAAAAGGTTCCACGCCAAAATGGCAACTGGAATGGAAATCTGCATGAAAATGCAGACAAAGCCCATACATATCCATAGTATAAAGGCGATCCAGAGGTCGGTTCAAGGCTTGTTTTATTTCCCCATGTACATAGTTCCCTTCATTCATAGTTACTCTCATTGTAAGAGTAGATATTCCCGCTTTTATGCTTTTACATTTACATTTACATATTCAGTTACAAATGGAAAACTTTTGTAAGGCACATTCGGTGTTATTGCTGCTGGCTCGGCTGGCTCGGTTGACGGCAGTTGGTCCTGAAGAGTCTCTTATGCAGGGGATACGAAGCGACAATTATTATTTCGGGCTAAACTTTTGAATTAGCATTACACTGGGAAATCAATTAGCCAAGTAGAAGGCCATCATGATCGCACAAAGCTAGCGACCTTATGGAGTTTTAATTGCCGGCAAGTTCTTCTCTTATTTGGCGATTGGTGGCATGGCCACCAGAAGTGGACAGACCCCTCCAGAGGAAGACAGCTCTGAGGTATCACCGATGTCATCAACGTGAGAAAATCCCAGGGAACAATTGTCAGTGGAGAGCCTATCTCCCATCTTTCTCCCTAATTACGTCAATTGCCTGTGGCACTTCGATCCTCACAATTTCCACGATTTATGCTAAAAAGTAAACAAAAATCGTTTGAATATTCAATCCGGAGGGGCGCTTCATTCAGTGGGCCCTGGTACACACCCTATTTACCTATTTTCCTTTTCTTGAATATTTTCTCTATTTTCCTCCTCTTTGGGATTCTTTGTTTTGGGATGCGTTTAGCCGCAGATTTATTGCCTCAACAAAATCCCAACTTCTATCCCTGAATAGGATGTGTGTCTTCCCTGCCTCGATCGATGATATTTCAATATATTCATTGGCATCCTTCTTACTTTGTTTGTCCAACACTGCTGACCCTTGGGCTGCTGCCTTTTTGCATACATCTTTGGCAGCTCAGGTCAGGCTATCGATGACCACAGGGGAGGCTAATAGGATCTTCATTTGCGAACGATTTGTTGACACTTTTAAAGGGACCTCTCGAGCAGTTAGGGATGCAATGTATATGGATATGGACGATGGACATTGGCTGATGATAAAGTCATTGCAGATGACAATGCAAATGTGTAAAGTGTCGGGTCCTTGGGCTTAGGGGACTTCCTTCTTAGGGGCAGTTTTTCCATCTTCGACTGACCAACCCCGTGATGGACACGCGTCCGAGTGGTTTGATCGCTTACGGCTGGTCAAGAACCAGTTTTCGAGGATTAAGGAAAAGGGTTTGGAATGGTCAGTCGGGAGGTCAATTTGGCTAATGTGGCACGCGTTACCCTGGAGGAGTGTTCTCCAACCGTTCCTATTGGCGCATGTTGAGATCACTTATTTGGGGCTTCATCCTTTCCATTGATGCTTTGTCTGTGGATTTCTTGAGAAATTTCCGTTAATTCGAGAACATATTTGGGTTCAGCAAAATGGCCGACCCTCTTCGAAGAGCCAGAGCTTCCCAGGCGGGACGGGGTCATTGTTAAACATGCTGAGAACAAAATAGAAAGATAATTTGAATGCATGACCGCAAGGCTACCCTTTGAACCCGGTCGCCATTGTCCTGTCTGTCCAACTCGCATGCCTGAGCCACCCCAAAGACAGCAGAAGCAGCAGCTTCGGGAACAGGAACAGGATCAGAGCCGGGACCAGGACTATCAGCAGCCGTTAGGAGACACCCAATACCCAAGCTGGCTAAGCGAAAAGCGATGCTGCTGCCTCTATGCTTCCATGTTGACCAGATCGCGCTATGGACCGCCATATGGTGTGTACATCCTTCATGGGTTCCATTCTTTCACCCTTTTTTTTCTGCTGTGCTGTTAAAATTTTCTTCGCGGCCCTTCTGAAAATTAATGCCGATGTCCAAACCGGTTTGATTGTGATTTTCATTTTTGATTCGTGGCCACGAGTCCGGTCCGGTTTTGAGGAGGTCCTTCGAGCGACCCTTCAACCCTTTTGTTACCTTTTCTGGGATGCTTCCAAAAGGATGCGCAAAAGCGAGTTTAATTGCAGCTTTCGGCTTTGCTGTGTTTTGCCTGACCCGAAGGGCACGGATTATATGAGAAATCTTTCTCAAGATTTTTTTTCCCTCAAAGGATTCCGCCGAAATAACCGTTATAAATTACCGGAGGTAGAAGAGTAGGTAGAACTGATCGAAGATGGCGCAGTGCCGACGTGACCACTGCCCATCTCAATTAGCCCTTGTTGTTGTCCAGTCCACGCGCCCAAAGGATGACCGTTTAAGATGACCACTGATCACCCTCCAAGACAAGGAGCATAGAAAACCTGTTTGGCTGCCCAATAAGTAACCCATTATCCTTTAAGAATAGACACGCGTGCTGACCATTGGTCAGGGCGATCCCTTTTTATTGTCCCTCCCGAGATAATCTCCGATTTCACGCCCGTGTCCAGCTTAATGCGAAGATTCTACGCGTGTCCATTTACATTGCATTAGCATTTACAAATACTCGCACAATACTCATCATTGGCATAAAATCATCTTCCAGCATTAGCCAAAGGTCAGCAGTGTTGGACAAAAAGAGTGAGAGAGATGCTAATGAATATATTGAAATATCATCGATCGAGGCAGGGAAGACACACATCCTATTCAGGGATAGAAGTTGGGATTTTGTTGAGGCAATAAATCTGCGGCTAAACGCATCCCAAAACAAAGAATCCCAAAGAGGAGGAAAATAGAGAAAATATTCAAGAAAAGGAAAATAGGTAAATAGGGTGTGTACCAGGGCCCACTGAATGAAGCGCCCCTCCGGATTGAATATTCAAACGATTTTTGTTTACTTTTTAGCATAAATCGTGGAAATTGTGAGGATCGAAGTGCCACAGGCAATTGACGTAATTAGGGAGAAAGATGGGAGATAGGCTCTCCACTGACAATTGTTCCCTGGGATTTTCTCACGTTGATGACATCGGTGATACCTCAGAGCTGTCTTCCTCTGGAGGGGTCTGTCCACTTCTGGTGGCCATGCCACCAATCGCCAAATAAGAGAAGAACTTGCCGGCAATTAAAACTCCATAAGGTCGCTAGCTTTGTGCGATCATGATGGCCTTCTACTTGGCTAATTGATTTCCCAGTGTAATGCTAATTCAAAAGTTTAGCCCGAAATAATAATTGTCGCTTCGTATCCCCTGCATAAGAGACTCTTCAGGACCAACTGCCGTCAACCGAGCCAGCCGAGCCAGCAGCAATAACACCGAATGTGCCTTACAAAAGTTTTCCATTTGTAACTGAATATGTAAATGTAAATGTAAAAGCATAAAAGCGGGAATATCTACTCTTACAATGAGAGTAACTATGAATGAAGGGAACTATGTACATGGGGAAATAAAACAAGCCTTGAACCGACCTCTGGATCGCCTTTATACTATGGATATGTATGGGCTTTGTCTGCATTTTCATGCAGATTTCCATTCCAGTTGCCATTTTGGCGTGGAACCTTTTTTGTAATCAATAGCACAGAACATGGGCTAGTTCGTATCTCTCCCTCTCTTTCCCCCTGTCTCCGTCCCTCTCTGTGTTATCCATGTCACTCAATTATGGCAACAATTGGTAAATCCACTTCAATCCCGATTCGCCAACCAAGTGACAAACCAGCTCCTTTCCTTGCCTCCGTCCTTCCATACTTCCGCCGAGCCTTGCTTAGCTAGGACCAAATGCAAATGCAAATTCAAAATCAATCGATGGCCTCATCCTCTGTCGTAGTCGTAGTCGTAGCGTCCCTCAGCTTCCGCCCTTCGCCAATCGATTTGTTCGATGTTCAATGTTCGAGGGATTTCCTCGCTGATTTGCATAAGTTTCCACACGGCGCGCGTGCGCAGTCGATCTGCGTGCCTGGAAGTGTAATGTAACCCTCCTCCCCGACTGAATTGCAGGTCCATTTGCATAACACTGGCTGCCAATGTGCCCGAGGATGAGGTTGGTGCAGACCCCGGTACAACCGTTTCACCCGCTCTGGCTCCGGGCGGCTATGCCAAAATTATGCAAATGCTTCTGCTTGCCGTGCCAATATTTTACAATAATTTATGCAAATTACTTTCTGCGAGGGATTCGGCGCGCCTGCGCAGCGGATGTAACATGTCGCTTCCTTCAAATGGAAAGCGGTTCCTCGAAGGGTTTGCTCTTGTTCGGATTTGCTGCAATCGTTTTTTTATATGCAAATTTTTTTTGCGCGGGTCTATGAAAATTTTTGGTATTTTTGCACGATTGTAATGCAGATTTTTTGCTCGATTGTAATTTTAATTTTGAAAAGTTTTTCTATGGCGCAAAAAATGTGTGTTTTATTTTTTGCATTTGAATGGTTTTCATTCGATTATGTCTGTCTCTGAGGGAGAGCAGCTGCTCTAGTTCTAAGGCGCGCCAATCCTTTGGGTCTATTTTGTTCTCAGTTTTGCCGAAATTTGCCCTAACAATTTGCATAGAGAAGCGATCCTCCGTGATCCTGAATGGACAAAGATGTGGAATCTACACTTTGTGAGAGTTCAGATTCGATTATGCTCGTGGAAATCAGCCAATGATGTTGGGTGAAAATTCTAGATTGAATTTTGCCAGTGTGGGAAATTTGTACAACAATTAAAAATATTTTGAAAATATTAAAAAGCAGCTAACTTATCTATAGAACTCGATACTTAGAAATATGTATATGTATATAGAACATCAGCTAAATACATATTCACAGCATGACAGAGAGGTGAGATGATGAAACAAATTGTAGTATAAAAGATTAAAATTTTCTGCACTTAAGGAAGTCAGAATACTCGCTAGGACTTAAGTATAACCCATTAGATCCATCGCTAAAACAATGAAATTTTATACTTTTAACATTTATACTTTGTCTAGGTCGATAGACTGCTCCCAACTCGTAGAATAGTTTTATTTAATGGTTGATCAGTATTTAATATTAACTGATCTTCCTTTTCCTTAATATATGTACATGCAGGCATAGTATGTACATACATACATATGTAGAAATGTATTGTAATAAATTCTTTTAAAATTCCCTCACTCATCTATAAAGTTCTCTATCGTTTCCCCTCTCGCTCACTCATTTGGTTGAGACATATAGATTCCTCTACATTCTCTCCTCTCTCGCAATAAATGACATTTTTTACCTAAAAAACTCTCTTTTCCAGATAAATTTACATGAATGCTGGCATTTTATTGGTCGGGAAAAAAGTAACGAAAAAACGGAACCAAACCGAAAACAAGTAACGCAAGGCAGCCCCGAGCATTGCATTTTCCGAGAGCATTTTCCGGCCAAGGGTCGCTAAAAAACTAGGGGTTGAACGCCCAGGCCAGCCACCACCGCGGGGTTGGTTGGCCGCTCGACCGTTTTTTAAGAGAGTCGAGAGCGAGCGAGATCGTTTTTTAAGAGACGGAGTGGCCGTACAGGAGAGGGTTGCGTTGCGCAACTTCTGCTATATTAGCTGGCGGCAGTGGAAGAGTTGAGACACTCGAAGCCGAACTTCGGTGATCGCTAGACGGCCGTGCAAGACAAGTCGATCGAGGACGAGATTTCCGTGTTTCGCTGTGTTCAACAAACTGTGCTGTGACCAAAAAAAAACCCAAAAAAGCAAAAATCTTCAAGATCCAAGCAATATCTTAAGAATTTTTTAAAACGAAAGGAGAGAGATCTTAGTTCAGTGCTGTGTTTGATTCGAAAATTAAATAAATAAAAGTGTAAAAGCCAAAATGTCCAATCAAATGGAGTTTATAATGCAGCTTTATATGATGAACTTGCTGCAGCAGCAGCAGCAGTTGCAGCTACAGCAGCCTCAACAGCAGCTGGCTGGATACACTTACACACAGAACGAGGACATCTCCAGCAGCACATGCCTGCAACAGCAACAGCAACAGCAGCAGCAGCAGCATCTCGAACCTCTCAAGACAAGAACGCACAAACGCATTAGCTCGCAAAACACGACCTGTAGTACTCGTAGTAGCCGTAGTTGTAGTCCCAATAGTAATTTGATTGCTCTTCAACAACAACCATTTGCCCATGCTGCAGACTCCACGCCCACAGCACCTAACAGCTTTGTTGGCCAGATGTTGCTCAACACTTTGCCACCCCTGACGCAGTTCATGCTGCAGCAGCAACAACAACAGCAGCAGCAGCAGCAACAGCAACAGCAGCAACACTTGTTGGCAACATCGAACCTCCTACTAACACCCACCCACACGCCCAGCTCCCTGAAGCAGGAGCAGCTGCAGCTGCAGCAGCAATTGATGCTGGGCCAGTTCTCTAGCGCAGTAAATGTCGAACAGCTTACCACAAATAATTTTTTGCAATCCTCCACAGTGACATCAACGCCAATCGAGAACGCAGCGCAGCATGCTGCCGACGCAGCCACCTCTCCAGCAGCAACATCTGCAGTGGCTCGGGGGGCGCATGTTGCCAGCAACCTTACGGCCGTCACAGTCAAATTTGAGCAGGATTTCGACGATGAAGATGAAGATGATGATGATGATGAAGACGATGACAAGCCACTGTCCAGCCTGAACAGCTGCAGCTCCTCGGGGCTGGTCAGTACCAATGCCAGCTCCGAGAAGCTGCTGATGATGTCGGGCGTGCAACCGTTGGAGTCGACGACAGACAGCGTTGACTCCCCCAGCATGGTAAGTAGTCTGCTGGAATATCTCAAGTACCATGGGAATATAATTAAAAATTAGAGCTAAGCAGAATATATATTTTTCGGATTTTCTGCGCCTCTCTTTTTGGCTTTGAACTTTAAATGGTTCATACATAGAAAATATGGGGAATATCCCACGCTTTTGTAATTTGAGTGATGCACCAAACGATTCGTGATTGAAGAACTTTTTCGCGGTTTGCTGGAGTTTGAAAGTGAATCGAAAGATCTCGATTCCAAAGAAAACAAACAGCTGTGTCGGCAACGTGCGCGGTGCCATCTGTGGGCACCAGGCAGTCTGTCCGAGACGAGACTCAACTGTCTATATATGTAACATCTTTCTCCTCTCATCCTCTCCCTTTGCAGTACACGCCCGTCAAGCAGCCGGCGGACTCATCGTATAACATCACGCCCCTCGACAGCGAGCTCACTCCGAACACCCCCATAACCCAGACCCAGACCATCTCCCTTCTGACCCCGCCGTCCAGCGAGCAGAGCAAGAGCATTGTCAGCCTGTCCACGGCGAGCAGCCTGGACGCATTCCTGCAGAGCGAGGATAGCCTGAAGAACCTGCGAAAGGTGTCCTCGTATCTGGAGTGCGAGAACAGCCTGTGCCGGCAGGAGAATTTGCGCGAGCACTTCCACTGCCACGATGAGCCCTGCCAGGGCAAGATCCTGAGCAAGAAGGATGATATCATACGGCACCTTAAGTGGCACAAAAAGCGCAAGGAGAGCCTTAAGCTGGGCTTCGCTCGCTTTTCCTCGGCGGACGACTGTGCCCCGGCTTACGGCGAGGGCTGTGCCTACAACTGGAAGCAGACTCACTACCACTGCATCTACGAGCACTGCCCCAAGGTCTACGTGAGCACCAGCGACGTCCAGATGCACGCCAACTTCCATCGCAAGGACTCCGAGATAGTCAACGAGGGCTTCCGACGCTTTAGGGCTCACGAAAACTGTCGCATCGAGGACTGCCCCTTCTTCGGCAGGAAGATATCGCACTATCATTGCTGCCGCGAGGGTTGCAACCACACATTCAAGAACAAGGCTGATATGGGTGAGTGCCCGCGCAAGGCATGGTCCATGCTGAACATAAATTTACTTTTGCATATCTATCTGTTCTCTCCTCAGACAAACATAAGACCTATCACCTGAAGGACCATCAGCTAAAGATGGATGGCTTCAAGAAGATTCTGAAGACGGAAACCTGCCCCTTCGAGGCCTGCAAGTTCTCCACCGTTTGCAACCACATCCACTGCGTCCGCGAGGGCTGTGACTACATCTTGCACTCCAGCAGCCAGATGATCAGCCACAAGCGGAAGCACGATCGGCAGGACGGCGAACAGGCTTACCAGCAGTTCAAGCACAAGCAGGAAGTGGAGGAGTCCTCGCTTGATGCCGCTCCTCAACAGCCACAGCCATCCGTTGGCACCACTCAGCCCCCTATCAGTGCCTCCAGTAGCAGCAACAGCTCCACCCCACTCTCTTCTCTCTCCGCCGAGCACTTCCTAGCCCGCAAACGCGGCAGGCCACCCAAGAAAATTGTGAGTATAGAAATAGATCACAGATGTCCTGGAACCTAGTATCTTATATATATATCGTATACCTTTAACAGCAACTGCCCACCGATGCTCAGCAACCAGAGGCCAAACGTCTCAAGGTCGAGGATGATCCCAGCAATCAGGCCCTGCTCCAGACCCAGCCCCTACAACAATCTATGCCCCAGTCCTCTCTCAACCCACTCGCCAATGGACTGTTTCCCGGCCTCCTGCCAAACTTCAATGCTGGTGCCGCCGCTACCGCTGCCGCTGCAACTGGGGCGGACGCCACAGCGCCAAATTTCCAAATGACCCATTTGATGGCGCTCTTCCAACTGCAGAACCCCCTCTTCTACCAAAACCTCTATCCCGGCCTCCCACAGAACAACTGCATGCTGGGAAATCTGGCAGCTTTCAGTGCTGCCTCGGCTGCAGCGGCGGCGGCAGCAGCAGCCTCTGGGGGGCAGCAGCCCAAGGCGGAATTTAGCGTTAAGCCAGAGTTGAAAGAGTAGGCCCGTCGTCCTGGCCAGCCTTTTTTGCGGTAGCTTTTTGTATATATGTATGTTTAGTATGATAGTTGGACCCACTGACAATGACGATTCGATGGACAGCAGCTAGGCGCGCGCTTTAAGCAGATACCTCCTTCTTGTACTCTGACGATTCCGGGGGCAGCCAGTGCTGAGGCAGGTCTAGAACAGACTTGATGTTCCTTTACTCCACAAAAGCGAACTCAGCCGCACTTTGATAGGACTCGCGATGCTCATCAGAGTGCTGCTGAATTTGCTTTAGCAAAAGAGGTTTATTATTTTTGTTGATATTGTTTAAGATGCAATTTTTCTTCCCTTAGCCTAGTTTCTTCGAGTGCCACATTAATTTGAAAAATTTTCAGCCATCCTCAATAAAAACGAAATTCTTGAATTTTAGTTTAACTAAAAACTGTGATTTTTTTATTAGATCTGTCCCACTTGCTTGCTAGTTTAGTTAGATTGCTGAAATGGCCTGACTTAGGAGATTTAATTGTCAATAAATGTATGTGATATACCAATAAAATAATGCAAATTGTTTAGACTTTATCCATTAAGATATCAATAAAATAAACATGTAGAAACCAAAGTAAATGCATCTGATTGCCATCCCTAATTTAATGGCCTATAATCCCAATAAAGTATTATGCCAGACTTGGGCTACTTCCAATAATCATAATGCGTTAAACTTATTACTCGAAAAGGCTGTAATATGAATGTCAAGTCCCGTCCTTAAGGCTTTTGAAAAATGTGCAATTAAGGTGTCATGTGCTAACCATGTATTTAAAAAACACAATTTGGAATCGATTAAATAATTTTTTTGACTTTATTACTGTTTTCATATAATTGCTGTTGATTTTACTCATATTCTAACCCAAATCAGCTACACAAACTCCGGGTGCCCGATGACAAGCATCCCGGCTAAGCAATAGATACACAAGTTAAGTACTTAACAGAGAAGCAATTTGTTTGTTTTGTTGTTTTTGTATGTTTTTGCCACGTTTTATAGTTATTGCATATAGTATGTATGTAATTAAATCAATACAATCCAAGTACCATAATCATAAGAGAAGAGATTTCAGAAGACTGTATCCCACTCGTATTTAAGAAAACTACTCGTATTTACAAGCAAATCTCACCGGAATACAAGTGTCGTTTTATACATTAGTTTCTGATTTTAGTTTACATTGCAAATTAAAACCCTGGGGAGAAATGTACAATACAAATATACTTACAACTTAGGATAATATAATGTTAAGAACTAATGTACTATACTAAATGTAACTAAAGAAACGAAAATCGAGTAACAACAAGTAAGCTATTAAGTAAATTCGTTAAATATTAATTTAATAGTGAACAAAAAACTAAACTAAACAAGCTACAGACTCTTTCTTTAATGCCTCCGTTGATTTGGTTTATTTTTCGCTGTGGCTATGGCTGTGGCTGTGAATGCTCAGCCGCTTTCAGGTGGCGGCGTGAGGTGTTCACATCTGTCAAGCATCGATTTCAAAACGGTAGCCAAATCTATAAAATCTTGAAAAAGCATTTATCCAATTCCTTCGTATATTTCCTATATACGAGTATGTCGGGGTATGGGGTATATATTATTCTGGGGGTGGGGGTCAGTTTATAACGATTGCGTGACTTGCGGAGCAATATATATGGCAACATTTTGTGCGCGCATTGACACAATTTGAAAACGAAGTAGTTATAGGTTGACTTTATATCTAAGTCGCAACAGAAGTTCGTGAGTAGCACGGGTAAGCTGTATGTTCATCCGTCCGTTTCCAGGTCCTGGCTTCTTCTCAGGGAGTCGGCTCGCGATAGAACCCACGAAGCAGCTTGCTGATGAATCAAAACCGTTAGCTGCGGCCGGTGGTCGCTGCAGGAGGTGCCAGCTCCACCGGAACAGGCGCCACACCCACAGACGACTCTGTGCTGGACTGGTGCTGGACAACGCTAAGAGGAATGGCTCTCATGTGGTGCACAGGACGTATCGACTTGAGCTGGGTTGTGCCCTTGAAGCGCACATTTACATCGCCGCCCACCATGCTGAGCGGGTGCATGGCCTGTTCCTCCTCCTGAGGCATCGCCGAAATAGTCATTGCGGGTGACACCTGCTCCATCAGCCCTTGCGCCGGTGCTGTGGCGATGGCAATGGCGCTGCTGCCGTACGTCTGACGCGTCGCTAACGGGGACAGCGCTGGCGGCGTGGTCTTGTAGCCCATGCGGCTGAAAATACTTCCCCCGCTGCTGTTACTTGCAGTACTGGGCGGGCTGAGGGGCGTGCCCACGCCAGAGTCCACCTCCAGTGGACTCTTGATATTGGCGACGAACTTGTCCACGTGCTCGGGCAGCTTTAGTTCGTCCAGCTTTGTTTGAATGACGGTCCGTGCACTGGGATTGTCCAGCAGGCGATTGGGCCGCGAGGGTGGCGTGGGCGCGACCACGGAGACCGGCTCATTGGCCGGGGCATTACTGGATTGACCATTTATGCGGTGCTGCTGCTGCTGACGCAGTTGTTCAAAAAAAGGTGTCTTCTCCTTCTTCTGTTTTTGTGGCGAACCATGTTCGTCTTTTTCGGTCAGCTCTTCGAGCACCTTGAGGGGAAACCCCAAATGACTGTTCACTGAGATGGATTTGCCGATCTTACGGTCGGCAAAGATCGGCCGGCGGCGCTGTCGTTCCAGGTCGTCCAGCTGCTGGAGCATGCGTCGCACCTCGTTGGGCAGCTCCAGGTCGGGATTGTGCTCCACCAATTGGCCCACGTAGCGGCCCAGCGTCTGTATAGTCAGCTCCAGCGACTGCACTTGCGACTGAAGCGAAGTTATCTGGGATTGCTGGGAAGAGCGCGTGGTCTCCAGTTGAGCAATCGAGGATTGAGCGAACTGCGGAAGGAAGAATTAAGTAACTGCGCAAGGTAAACAGATCGATAGAGAACGAACCTGCAGCTGCTGCTCCAGATGCTGATTCTGTGTCTTTTCTCTGTTCAGCATCTCCAGGTGATGGTTGGTGGTTGAGATCTCCTCCTGCAGCACATTGTACTCAACGTTGTACTCGGCCAGCTGCTTGCCAATGTCCATGGAGAAGACCAGCTTCATGATCTTCTCCATGCAGTTGGGCTCGATTTTGGGCACCACCGTCTTCAGGTAGTCCATGATCTCCTCGAAGTTATCCTTGGCGAGCAGCTGCTGCTTGTGCACGGAGAGCAGTGCAATGGAAAACTTGAAGATCACGTCGGAGGACTCGAGGAAAATCAGGTCGAACACGCGGGCCACGAAGCCCAGAGGGAACTGTGAGCTGAACACGGTGAGGATCCAGGGAGCTGCGTACAGAGTGGGCGACACATCGTTCTGGTCCAGCCACACATACAGATCGGGGAGGTGGTCCTTGACCAGACGCGAGAGCTGGTACAGCTGCAGCTGGAACTTTTTCATGTCTGGCAGGTATTTGGTGCGCATGTTGCGGCGGAACATCAAATGCTTCAACAGCTGGAAAGCGTTGGCCTCGTCGCACTGCAAAACATAAGATATATGAGGACACAGGAAGCTAGGAGGTTCTGCCAAGGCAAGCATACGTGCAACAAAAGAACTCCACAGATGAAGCCGAGCCCCTGGCAGTAGCCCAGCTCTGGGTCGAGTATGGAATAGGCCTTCAGCAAATTGAAGAGCGACAGCTGTCCCAGGCCCAGGGGATCCTTGTAGAACTGATGATTGGGAAACGTCCTTCCCAGGTCAATGAAAATCGCGTGCTGATGCTCCGTGAGGTGCTTCAGCAGCGTGTGGTACTGTGTGTTGAAGTTGGGAAATCGCTTGGTGTCCACCGGCGCCGTGTTCATGGAATGCTGCTCTGCCAGGAAGGTCCACACATCGCCGCGCTTCGAGCGAGGAACTCCGGTGCGGATGGCATGGCCCAGCACCTTGGGATCCTTCTTGTTGCCGATCTGCGTGGAGTTGCGCTCGATGATCTGCTCCCAGCGCTCGATCAGCTGCTTGTCGCACGGCACTATCTCCTCATAGTCCAGCTTGATGCGCTTCAGCTCGTTCTCGTTCTGTCGCAGCTGGAGTATGGCATTCTCCGTTTCCATGCGGTTTAGCATGATCGTCTGCCGAATGGCCGTGCGCCACAGCTCCCGCAGCTCGGCGGCATCGCGCTTTCCCCTCTTTGCAGCTGCAATCGGATAAAACCATCATTATCGAACGTCAATTAAATAAAGGCCAGCACTTACGCTTACGCATGGGCGATAGGAATTCAGTGGGCACCTCGCTGTCTAGCCCCTTGGAGGGGGTGACCACGCTGTTGAGGATGGCCTGCCGCCAGGAGCCCTGATGTGTCTCCGCCTCCTTGGGGCTGTTGCCCACTTTGATAAATCTGCTCGCGTATCCAAAAGGGTGCCGTCAGTGGGGAAATCAGTGAACAATTAGAATAACTCTACTCACATGTCCATCATGGGGCTCTTGAGCTGCTCGGCGGTAGGCTTGTTGCTGGGACTCGCTCCCACAGTGTTCGAGCGGGAGCGGAAGCCCTCCGGCGGCGACTCGGTGCCGAGCGGTTCAGCTGAGCCCTCCCTTATGTCGCGCAGATTGTGGGGCGGCACGGCAATGTCGTCCTTGGAGGGCTTGCGCTTCAAGAGATTATCAAATGAGTTGGTCAGGGAGCGCTTGGCTTTCATGAAGATGGTGCTGCCGCCGAGATACTGGTTGAGGAACTCTGAGCGGTTCTCCGCGGTGTCGTGTACATGCCGCTGCTGCCTGGACTCGCAGTGGGCACGCAGGAGCATCATGAGGAACTGGTTCTGCTCGGCCACCGGGGAATTGGTCTTCTCGGAGCCACAGAACTTGGCCCACACAATCTCCTGCTCGTCGTCGCTTAGGGTCTCGATTCGACGCAGGATCAAGGCCTGGGTCTTCTTCTCGGACAGTCCCTCTACGTCCGTGCATAGCTTGTGGTACCAAAGCATGGGGCAATGCTCGCAGCTAAAGATCTGCGTCTCCTGCTTTTTCTTCTGCTCCGCACAGGTGTCGAAGGCCTGGGCGATGGCTGCCACTATGTCGTCGCACACGTGCTCCGACTGGCACTTGAACACGTACCCGATGTATCCCTCGTTGTTCAGCTCGCGGCAAATTATGCCAAAGTGGTCCAGCGACTTCTGGCCGTGCACACAGCTGGCCACGTCCTTGAAGTCCTTATAGAGCAACACCTGCTTGCGGTCCGGCGAGATCAGCCTCAGATCGCAGCGTCCCACCAGAAACACCATCGTTCGGTTCTGTTCCACGTACGGTGGGATGCAGCCCTGCGAGGCGGAGCGATCCCTCTGCTTCGGTATGCTGCAATGGATGAGTGAATGGTGTCAATGAGAGGCACAACAGGGGCCACAAGCTTCTAGCTTGTATCTGGGGAGCGGTGCATGTGCATTCTGTGGCGTCATGCGATAAAATAGAGGCAATGAGTGCTGCTGGGCAGGCGAAACAAACGAAAAAGGGAACCAAGAAATCTAAATCTACAAAAACACATATATTCGATGGCCTTCATATCTTTAGTGATTAACCTCATACGTATCTACATACATACATATATGTATTCAATATTACCCTTATTGGCGTGACTCGAATTGAGAGTGAACTGGCCTCGTCATGCACGCGACATGTATTTTCATTTTGGATTATGTTTTGCCCTTTTCGCTGGCGTCTTTTCGTTTGGTTGTGTACATATACTGTATCAGACACTGCTCGAAAGGTACGTCTACTTGCACAGTATACGTTGTAACATAGAAAGCATTCATATTTGGTCAAAGAGTTTCAGATCTCTCTTTCTGTGATGTGTGACTGTGCTGAGTAAGGCATGATTCCTTATGGACTTACAGTACACATGCATAGAACTCTATGCACATATATATGTAATCATTGGATATTTACTATATACATAAAGTCGGACGTAAATAAGGATACGCAAATATATAACACGTAGTCGTAGTTTTTTATTACTCGAATTGGTACTCTGAGTCGTATGGAAGGCCATCGAATAGTTGGTAAACGAAAAAAGCGAATCAAACTATGCAAATCATGCATCGGAATGGCGGACTACTGGGTGGCCACTTACTTCTCCAGCGCATAATTGGGATGCAGCTGACTGGGGCCAACAGCTGCCGAAGCAGAAGCACCGACTGATGCCGCGCCCTGGTCCCTGGGCGGCGTGGGCTGCTTGTTAACAATGACATTGGGTGTTTCCAGCTGGCTATCCTCGGTTTGCCTTTGAGGTGAGGTTTGGCAAGACGGAGAAGTTTTGGGCGAAATGTCAGGGGAAAAGTACTCGAGGGGCTGGCTACTTACTGTTCCTTTTGGCCCAGTTCGATCTGGCTCTGTCCGCGCAGCAGAGGGCGCTTCTCGGGTGACTTGTTCTCCTTGTTCTCCTCGAGGGGACGCGGCGCAGCCCCCTCCTCAGCGCCTGTCAGCTGCAGCTGCACTAGGGGCATTCCCGAAGGCTCTTTCTCTGGCTGCTGATGCTGATGCTGCTGCTCCTGCTCCTCATCCTCCTCCTTGAGGTCGTGGCTCTTAAGACTGCTGACGGCCTTGGCCTCAATGCCTACACCCCCCTCGCTGCTGAGGGACATCTTGCGGTTCTGCAGGAGTCGCAGGCGCTGGGCGTCGTACGCCTTGAACTTGGGCAGGGCATCGTCGATGAAAGAGTTGGGCACCCGCTTCTGGGACACTCGAATCTTGCCCACGTACATCACCTCGAAGAAGTGCGTGTGGTTCGGCGAGATGTCGGCCAGCAGGGAGAGGTTGCTCTGGGCCGAGGTGGATGTGGGAATGTTCACCGTGCCGGAGGAGCTGCTCAGGCCGTGTGTGTACGACTTGGAGGCCTTCATCTTGGAGCTGATCGGATTGGGACTTGCGTCGTGCTGGGCATGCCGCATGGCCTCGCTCATCTTCAGGTTCGTCGCAGGTGTGGCATGAATGCCGTTCAGGGCCCCATTCGAGGAGCTGTGTCCTCCTGCTCCTCCGCCGGCGCCTCCAATCAACGTCTGCGGAATGCTGCCCACCGATCCGCCAAGCGTGTGGGCCGGGTCCCGCATCTGGTGCATCAGCTCGGCCATCTGCAAACGGAACGGCAACAATTCGTTAGTTACTCAATTGATAGCTGTCTGGGATTGGGATTAAAATGGGAACAGTTTCCCCGTGCCGTGCAAGAACAAAGGCTATGACTCCCCACAGTTTGATGGTTGACTGCATGGATGGATGCCCTTTACTGCTACAAAGGAAAAGGCACAAAAGAAAATGGCCTACAAGAAAAAACACGATAAATGTCGTGTGCATGATGACGCGAACATTGATGCTGGACTCGAGGCTGGGACCGAGGCTATACGACGTATGAATGACAAGGCACGTTGCTGTTCGACTCGAGTCTCGCCGAAAGGGTTCTTTTTTGAGGGACTGCTCCCTATACACTGCTGCCCTTTATGCATATATTATCTGATTAGGGGGTAGGACGCACTCTTGGGCGATGACTTCTGTTCAAATTTAAATTTCTCAGCAATGGGTTCGTTCGCATCTTCCGTGACTCAGTGATCATGTTCAATGCTCATGGCGCAGACATCGCGTCTGCCTTGCTCTGCCACTGTTGTTGGGGGACGCTGCTGCCCCCCTCCCCCTTACACGGACTGTGGCCCCCCGTGTGCTCGAACTGCAGTTGGATGCATCAGCTGCTGCCGGCGTGATGCTGTTGAGGTACTGGTCGGGTTTTCTCTCTGCTTTCCATTCAGAGAGCGGTGCACACCCCTCTTGCTGCCCCCTTGCCCCATTTTGGGTTCATTGAAAAGGTGCCAAAAATGATTGCAGCGGCTGCCAGCAAGTTAAAAGTCCAATGCCATCCCACTCTTGGGGCATGCAGCTGTCCGTCAGATGCGTTTCGTATATGTATACTTAGGAATATATATGTACATACATATGTATGTATCCCAAAGATACATAGAACTAATTGTCATTTATCAGCAATTTTAAGGCACAAATTTAAGCGAACAAACCAAATAGTTATGTATCTTCCCAAATTGATTTCAATTTTACTTCTTAGCTTTTTTTGTTTTCTTTCTGTTTGGGATGAGGAAGAGATTCGATTCCTAGTGGCGTCGCTCAGCCAGTGGTGTTGATCAGCCATTCGCCGAGTGATCGTGACGTCATGTGCGGACCAAAATTGACCAAAAGACACACACATACAAATGTACATATATGTAGTATTATGTACCCTATTCATACAAATAGATATATTATATTATATATCTATTTAGATTTCTGTGGCACGCTTGGCAACGCGTGTTTCCCACCCAAAGTGCGCGCCTGTGGTGCCTGGCAGTAGCATACATATTTGTTATTTTCTCTTTATTGTTTTATTATTTTTGTTTACGAAAAAAAGCACTTCGCACAAATAATGCAGAAACGCTCGCAGGAATCCAATTCAACGTCACGTTCGCCTCGCGTTTCCCCCGCGCTGTCTTTGTCTTTTTTCTCGGTTTACGTGTTTGCAACATTTTTTATTATTGCAATACTTTTACTGCTTTTTGCTGGTGTTGTGTTATTGCTTTTTCATAAAAACATTCGTATTAAATGTCGAATCAACAGAACTCAGCCTGTCCGAAACAAAACAGAACTGAGCTGAAAACCCCCACCCCCCCCCGCCCTGACAAGCCTCAATGCCAGCCAACAAATTCAAATTCAAATTACAATTCAAATTACAGGCGATTTACAGGCGATTAGCACGCGCTTACATATAATCTCCCCCGATTTTATGACATTTTTGCGTCCCGACCTCCCCAACCCAAACTATTTTGCGTTTCAAATACGGACTAAAAACCGCTTAAGGCCCACAACCAGGAAATGCAACTGAAAGAGCGAAAACAGTTTACAAATAACATGCCCTAACTCGTATGCCAATTCTCGTGTGATACTATTTCTTAGGAAACAAATTACCAAAACCAAAACAACACCACATTAATATTTGCATGCTACAATCTTTTATTTATTTATGGCGATTTCTATAGTAGAACAGAAGTTTATATACATATGTACATTTAGAGAGAGCGGGAGAGGGATGATAGAGGGGAATGTCTTAATGGAAAAATAGTTAACTACACTTTTCCAGGGGATCAGCGTAGATCCGGATTATTGTTTTTATGGCTTACGTACAGCAGAGATATAATAGGACAATTTCTAATCGAATCTACTTTAATTTTCCGATACGAAGTTGAATGAGATGGAAACGTATAATTTATCCAAAGTCTAATACTACAGCTTTGCAAATCCTCTCAACGATACAATCTCATGCAAACATGACTAAATTACAATAGCAGTAGTATAGTACTATAGACCTAACGTTAGTTGTAACAAAATGTATGATATTAATAAAATTATACCAATCAGGTTCTGAAAAGGTTAGCCGAGCGACCCTCTAGCTTAGGTCTGTCGTTCCGCCAGGAGATGCAGCTCTGCCTTCACCAATATGTATCTGTCCCGTGTCGACAGAATCTACAGAATTTACAGATTTAAATGTTTCGTGTCAGCATTTTCATGTCATATTTTTTTTGCCGATGGAGCTAGACGTGTCTGCTTTTATCGCAGCTCGTTTGCTTTGCAGTTTTATGGCTTTTGCGCAATTGGAAAACTGTAATGCCCGGGCGCCTGGTGAATAGTAAAACCTGGGATCGGGCCTTGCATTTTAAAGAGTTGCAGCAGCTGTCCTCTCTGGAGCAGAGCTCGTTGAACCCTG
Organism: Drosophila affinis; assembly: GCA_037356375.1. Taxonomy (NCBI): domain Eukaryota; kingdom Metazoa; phylum Arthropoda; class Insecta; order Diptera; family Drosophilidae; genus Drosophila; species Drosophila affinis. The sequence continues at coordinate 26,056,434 of JAZHFB010000003.1, forward strand.
TCCCAGTCTCAGCCCCAGAGGACCATTCACCATTCGATTTGACGACAATGGGCAGCAGCAGCGTCATTGCAAGTGCGGGCAAACCTCTAACGAGCTTGTTTACATTCGATATAGACTCGTTTTAAGGTCAAGACTTTATGCAATGCGTTTCCTTGCCAATTTGTGCCGCTGCCGCTGCCGGGTTCGGTCCGGTTTGGCCTGGGAGCGATTTCTTGCGGCACATTTGAACAAACAAAATCACATTCTGCTCCCGAGTGTTAAGAGTATTACGAGCCTTACATTATAAATATCCAGAGCCAACAACTGCCGAAAAGCGATATTTGTTTTGCACTCTAGTAATTCGAGTGGCATCGTATCTGACCCTGCGATTTCCTCGAAACAACTTTGAATCGCCTGCACAAACTCAACTGAATGTTGGACTTTGGGTACCTAATGGAATCTAAGGTGATATTCCGCATAGCTTGAATTATAGTTTTCTATCAAATTGCATTGACGCTTAATTTCCCTGAAAGGCAACTTTGTGCTCTTAAATATTCGATAATATTTCATGGCGCGGCAATTTGCGACCGGTTTCTCAAGAGGGAGAACACAACTCAACTCAAATACTAGAGGCCGGGCATAATATGGGTTCTACGACAAACAATATTTCAGATTCTGCAACGTCATAATTATGCATTTCGAATACATTTTCCGGTCTCCAAGCGGGTATTTTATTTTAAATACTCTATCCACTTGACGCTTTCGAAACTCCTTAACTCGAACAAAAAAAAACCCCCCCAAGGGCATGGGTTGTTGAGCAACTTCTGAAGCGCCTTCAAAGGGAAAAAAGTCACGTCAGCGGAAAAGTTAAAGCTGCAAAAGCAGTTTTCCTTTCCGCAATTGTGACGCTCTTTCAAACACCAGGGCCAGGCCGGGCCACCACGGCCGCCATGGCCACGGTCAAGAGGAAACTTTTTCTGGCGCCTATGCCGGCTGGCAGTAGATTCCCTGACCTGACCCTTCGGCCACTTGGCACGCGCGGGGAATTTAATTTGATGAGAAGTTGGAGGACTACACAGAAACACTTTATATGGTAATGCCCAAGATGGAATATTCAAGGCATTTGCATTTGCATTGGAATTGGAATTGTCTCTCCTCTTAAATTTCAATAGCATCCATGAAAGGTGCAGAGAAAAGGCGAAACGGAACGACATCTACAGAGTGTTATGGCAGAGGGGTGGACCGCCTCAAGGGTAAATCAATTAATGACAAGTGGAAGACGGCGTTAGGTAAGAGAGAGGACTGGGGGCGAGGGAGTTTGCTTTTAGCTTGGCCTAAACGCTGCAATTAGTTGGGAACAAAAGAACAAAGCAATCAAATAGAAGCACAGCGGTGCATGCATAACAAAAGCCATTGCATAAGACGGCACGGCACACAGAGAGAGAGAGGCGAACAAACATGAAGTAAATACAAAAACGAACACAGGCACAGGCAAAGGCAGAGGCACAAGCACAGGCACAGGCACAGCCGAATTGAAATTGAAATCAATTGAACGGATTCGATCCGTTCTGGATCCGAATGAATCTCTACGTACGGCGCGGCTCTTGTTGAGCACAGATGCATCGCTGACCGAGGTCGTCAGGATGGTGTCCCGGTGAAACGGCACCGTGAACATATTGAAGCTGCTGATCCCTCGCCGCGTCTAAATTCCGGTCCCAACTTACACTTGCAACTCTCGCAGAAGCCAAATATCACAAGTTTCTATTTTGAGCGTGTTGTTTGTTCGAGGTCAGAGTTTAAGTTAATGTTAATATCACAGGGTTTCCATAATAAAAATCCTCTCTTTTTTATGGAAAAGTTCACAATATGATGAAGCTGTTGCAGAAATATTGAAATATTTGTTTTAATATTATTAATTTATAAATTATTTTTTTATTTCACAGGGACTTTTCGTGTAAAAGTTTATTTATTTTATCAGTTGTAAATGAATTCACTTTATATTTATTTTTATGTATTTTACTTTGGTTCACTTTCTATTTCCACAACTCATTATAATTCACTCGTTTTCCCATTATATTAGATTGATAATGATGCCATTCTGTGTTTATATTTGACAACTAATTTGAAAAAGGGAAACTGCTTTTATTTATAGATTCTTTTTATTTTCACTTTGTAAATTTTTGTATGTTTTATTATCAGAAATGTATCCATACATCACAACACACCCCCCTGCCATTTCAATGGACCAAATACTACTCGTACATGGTATATCCAATCGGGGCGGAGCGGGGCGTGTATCTGTATCTGCTCTCCCTATATAGTACTACACTACATGTACCGGACCGGACCTTACACGATGCCCATTTACTTTGAAATGACCATCAAGGCAAGGCAAGCCGTGACAAATGCGAACCGAACCGAACCGAGTGTAGAGTGTGCTTCGATGGCCAACGGATTCCCGCGACTAACGAAAGTATTTTCGAATTTCGAACAAACAGTTGGCGGCGCAACGGATCAGCTGTTGGAAAGAGAGGCAGATTGCGAGATGGGGACACAGAGAGAGAGAGAGAGAGGCAGATCGGGAGACAGGGCAGGGACAGAAGGGTCAAAGTACTGTCTGCTGCGCTCGACTGCCCGATAAATCATTATAATTAAAAAGGTTCCCAAAGCTGCACTTGTCTCTAGAAAAGGCAATTTGCGAGAGAACCTTCGACTCAGGCGAGTACCAGTGCCGGGCCCCAGTACCGATAATAATACACACTTGTACAATACAATGTCAGTGTGTATTTATAACTGTATAGATATACTCGGACACAGTACTACTCGTATGTGCATTTGTTTATCCATCTATCTTCTATCTTTATCTTGCGCCTCTGCTAATTGTCGCGTTAATTGACTTTGCTTTGGCTCTGACTTTACTTTGCTTTGCTTTGCGTCCGAATTGATTTCGCTGTCGAGATGTTTGCGAAAGGCACTTTGCGGATACAGCAAAGCCGCTATACTCGTACTCGATTTTGGGACAATGGAAGCCCACTGTGGATCATTTCCCCAGCGAACTTTGTGCAAGGTCGAAGGTTAACCTTGACCTGACTTTACTCTCCTTCTGCCTACCAAATCATTATCATGGATGGAGGATGTGATCCCGCTTCGACTCCACGAGAGTGTGTATCAATTGATTTGTTTATCTTCTCCCAGTGGCATTTCAATTGAGCCAAGAATATGAATATTGTGTGGATATGTCAAGGCAGACCGAAAATACATGTATATATAATTAACATGTCTGTACATATACATATCTGTACACATACATATGTATAAGTATTTTGTTTTGGCTTTTAATTTTGTTGTTGTTGTTGTTGTTGGCGTGTTTCAGTTACCGATTTATTTTTATTTTCTATACGTTCTGTTTTCGAGTTTTTATTTGCTAATCGCTTTTTAGCATTTTTTGGTTGGGTTTGTGCACCCAACGCAAAAATCAAGTTTATTTTGTGTGCTCGTTCCAGCCGTTCGTTGAAGCGAACAATGGCAGTGCTTTTGGCCCGGTTTACTGCGCGCAGTAACTCGTATTTATTATTTATTTATTTATTCATTTACTAGATGCTTATTATAAGTATTTCCATATCAGCTTTTTACTTTCTGCCAGCACTTTCGTTTGGGGGAGCTCTCGCCGCCTTCGAAGCGGAGCGCGCACGCGGTTCGATTGCCGTCAGACAACTGAGGGCAGCGGCAGATCCCCAGCCGAGCAACGCAACAGCCACTGCCACTGCCACTGCCACCGCCACTGCCACAGACATATGTAGCAGCAACAACTGAATGAATGAAGCGACCTGCGCATGCGAAATCGAAGAAGCTACAGCTACAGAAGTGAGAGCTAACGCGAGAGAGGGAAAAAGACGGCGACAGAGAGTAGAGCAACGAAGGAAAATGCGGAGAGAGAGCAAGAGAAAGGGAAAGGGAGACAACGCTGCGAATACTTGATACGTGATAAATAAAATCATAAATTACAAATGTCCCCCCGATTACAGCCAGACCATGGTAGTCATACATATACGAGTATGTAAGTATGTGTGTATGTGTGTATGCCACACCATCTGCCATTTGCACATGGAATTCCAATTTGGGGAAACGGCAATCAGCGGAACCACAATCGATAATCCGTTGTGTTGTCCAAAGTCAAAGGTTCAATCAACATTTCGTTGCATGGATGATCAATGCAGTGCATAATAAAATTAATATGCATATGTAACATATATTATGTTCTATAGTGGCTATAAGGATTCTCAATCTAAAAGAAGCAGAATATGTACATAGATTACAGAGGGAGAAAAGAGTTACGAAATCAAAGAGAAAAATAAGTTAGTTATGGTCTGAAGAGACTGGACACAGATCGAAAATTAACTAAAAAGACAAGGAAAAAGAAGAAAAACCTTTCGACGCGACTTCTCCAAATGAATGAGGAAAGAACGCAACACATGCTATGAGAATACCTCGTAATATCTAGAATAATATCTCAGCGGGAGGTCCTCACATGACTTGGGAAAAAATCCCCACAAAAGTGCTAAGCTTCATCAAAAGCCAAAATATACAAGCTACAAATTTCCATCCTGTTGTTATGTTCATTCGTACGACAAAACGTTATACAAAAATTCCAATGTTGAATATTAAATTATTATTTTAAAATGATTAAATAAATAGCATTGCTTCACTTGAAACAGAAGTGGCTTTAGAGGTTACCCCAAGCTCAAAAATAGAAAAAATAGTTCAATATGCTAGAGAGACTTTGAGGAAAAAATTTTACCATTTTTATAAGAGAGAACAGCAAAGGTCTGAAGGCGTTGTTACTCAGGCTACAAACATTAATTGTACTGCAAGATTAATCTTAGGCTCCAATTTTGTAAATTAATAAATGGCTTTTAAATGAAAGTTAATAGAAATATAGGTATAATATAAAAAAATAATAACATCAGAACACAAGTACATACATATATGTGTACATATATGGATGGCAATCTGTTGTTATTGATATTTACAGTTTCTTTAAGAGGTGGACTTTTTGCTTAGTAATAATAATACCATGGATTACAGATATCTTCTATTATCTTAAATGTATCTTCGAAAAGTATAGCTGGTTGAATCAGGAAAAACATGTCAACAAAAGGGTCTGATCTGATTTCACTAAAATACCAGTTGGTCGCAATAAATTACTGTAAAAATCGATGTTTTTTTAGATGCAATGGAACATCTGTCAGTGGAAGGGAAGCAAATTTCCATCGGTTGGTGCTGAAGACCATGAATAAACTAAAATTGAACAGGAAAGTGGCTCTAAAATCAATCTAAAAAGCCAGGAAGGCAGCAAAACTACGAATATAATCGAATCATTGTATGAGATACTTTTTCGTTCCTAAATGGACGACAAATTGAATTTGTTGCCAAGTTCCTCGAACGCCCCTACTCACTCCCCCGCCCAGTTCGACGTACAAAGGAAGCGAAGGAATATTTTGCATGCAAAACGAGGGAATAAAAATGAGAGGCAATTATCGGAAAGAGAGTGGTCCCCTTCCTACCTCCCTAGCCCTGAATGCTCGGAATTTTAGTTTCAAAGAGAGTCTTTGCGACCGAGTTATTGGCCAAGAAGAGGCCAGAGCCACGAAAAATATACAAAACACTTTATGGCGGGCACGGGATTTGGTAAACTCGTATCACTACCAACAAAGGATGGTTTGAGCCCTTTTCTGTGAACTGTTGGCAGTCAGGACACAGGCTGCAAACACACTCGAGCACTCGATTAGTTTTTGTTGAACGGCCCAACAGAGATGGCCAGGTGGGCGGACTGTGAATGACATTTGCCTTGAACGCCGAACTCTCACTGAGCCTTCCTAGGCCCTGCCCAGAACCAGGTGGGCAGCCCAAAGTTTAAACAGGCGAATGTCAGCTCTGCACCATGCGTCATTTAGCAGAAGACACGGCACGGATCCGCCTGCTAATGATGCCTGCCCGTGACTCGGGCCAGGTCCCGGTTGTTTCCACCAGAACAGAGCACTTGCCAGGCGAGGCAGAGCCCTTAAATATTTATGAGCTTATGATGTGGTTAAAGTGCCGCAGTTGCTTTGGAGCACCTATGCGCCTGCCCCACGGTAGTATGCCCCGCTTTTCAGACTCCCTTTACCTGCTATTAGCTTTCAGCATTTTTTTTTCCAGCATTTTCCTAATGGTTTCCCCTCTCATTCTCTCTATGGGTAAAGGGGTGCGGAAGAAAGGGGTATAAAGTGCGTTTATCCTACCGCCTAATAGCAGCAATTAGTAGCTCAGTCGGTGGACTGTATCCAGAAGGGTCAGCTAAGCGTTTACGTCGAGGTGTGCTCTGCTTATGATGCCCTTTCTTTTGCACCTTTAGCTATTGATATTTAAAGCCCTATGGAGCCCAGTTAAAGTGAAAGTTCTGTGACCCAGTTGCTATGCGATATCAAAGCAGCTGAAAATTTCAGGCAGCAGACACAGAACGGGGCCAAACTCTGCAACGAAGCAAACATTCGCCAGCCGAAACCCTGCAATCAACAATCGGACGGGGCCTACATCAATGCCAAAACACAGGTCAACTGCCGTGGCAAAGGGGGACGGGGATGGGACGGGGCCGGCAATCCTGACATGGCTTAAAACACTTTTGACATGCAATGAGCCAACAACAGGACCCGAACAGACACACACAACACATGCTAAATCCTTTAGAAATTAAGCTCAAATAAAGTAGAAAAGCGTTCAGCTACGATTTTTGCAAAAAATAATTTTATGCTATATATGTATGTACAGTACAAAAGGTAGAACAATAAAATAACGCATGTTAAAGAAATAACGTCGATACATTCACTTCTCGTACACATTGATACAGTATTCATAACATCTCATGCCACTTCATTCGTTCAGAACGATTTAGGAGAATGATCCGATTCTATGAGAAAGCCGAATCGCTGATTCGGTCGGACCGAACGAAACGAGTCCGGATATTTCCTGTAGAATTAGCTATTTATAGCTTACTTTTCAAAAAACCAATCGAAATGTTTGAGGTGCCAGTTTGATTTCTTTTTGAGTTTGCCCCTGAATTTCGAATTGCCTGTGCATCCCAAAAGTATGTTCGAAAAGTAGCTCGCAAGCCAGGTGTTCAAAGAGCGAAAGAACAGGTCAGGTGCGCATAATGGAAACTTTATATTTTCAGACTGTCACATACACTTACACGAATTTAGTATGCCCAATATGTATATATATCGCTAAGAAAACAAGTAAAAACCAGATTCGGAAATACATCTTTCTGTGCGTAGCAAATATGTCTATTTCAATATTTGGGGGAAATAAGAATAGTTTCTTAGCACACTCATAGTTCTTTCCTTGGGGTAAGTTCGCTTTCTATTTTGCAACCAAGTTCTATCAAACTCTGAAATGTAACTTTTCACCCCGTATTCCACAACGAGAGGGCGTGACCGAGCTCGAGCTGAAGACCCCCGTGCGAATGAATTTGTTGTTTTTGGCCAGTTCCGAATCCGAAATTAGGATTTTGCGTGTTGGGAGACCTTATGTTGGGGGAAGGTCGGGTCCGGTCGGGTCGGGTCGGGTCGGGTCGGTCCACACCGCAGCCGTTCATACGTGGAGCCAGTTGGGTGGGTGGTATAGAAGAGCCTTGGCATAGTGGGGCCATAGTCAAAGCTCCTGCTACCAGGAGCTGAGCTGTTTGCTTGGCCCTGCCGAACAGACCTAAATCGGTTGATTCTCCTCTTGTGTTGCGAACTGTTTTAATTAGAAATGCAAGCGGAAGTCAATTTATGGCGTGCTGGGTGCCCACCAATACACTTGCGCGCAGGGTGGGGGTCAGACGTCCAAATAAAGCACGCCCGTGAGGGTTTCGTGATAAGGAAAAGGGGTCAGGGCGTGCAACACTGTATAGGGTTAGATGTAGATCGTAGTAGCGTTGAACCAGTTATTGGATAGAGGTTGTTGCCTTTGGCCACCAAGTGCGAGACTGCGGCTCCAGTAGCAGGAACTCGCCGCCGTTTGCATGTTCTGTGGATTAGTAATTTTCTAACAACATTGTAAAATATTTGTATTTCAATTTCTGGTTCATTGACTAGTTATTCGTTAGCTACTTGCGGAATTGGAGTATAAATTGGTTTACGAGCTAAGGCTAGATAGAGTTCATAGAATATTGGATGCAGCAGTCGATAGTATTTATAAATAGAAATACATACAAGTACATATGTAATCACACTCCTCACGCCTCTGCTCTCTGTTTCTGTTATTCTCTCAAGATCCTCTATTCACTGCTATTTGGCTGTCCGTTATTCTTGTCATTTGTTGTATGCGAGTGCTGTACTCGTGTTTGTGGGAGAGTGCGTATAGACTCTATAGACTCTATACTCGCTCTATATTATAGAGAGACTCTGTCAGAGAGCATCATAGGAGCGAGGAGACGAGAGTGCACTTCGAGTGCACCCATTGTCATGATTGGTGCCACAAAAAGTTGATTACAGTGAGTCTGCGACAGTTTTCATTTCCAATTTGCATTGACAAGATCTATAATAAATCAACTTCTCACTGGGATACAGCGCATGCACCTTGGAATATATGTAGTATGGTATGTGTGTAGATATCTCGCACAGCTTCTGCTGCCTCCACTACTTTTCAGAGACAAACTGCAACTAGGAATGGTAAATGCAATTAGAAATTTACATCTGGTAGATTCTGCAACCAGAAGTCGTCGCTCATTAAGCATCCCGAGCCATTGTTCGACCAACAAAGCCGCAAAGGAACTTTAGAGCTTCTGTGCAATTTAATCCGAGCAGATTTCATGGCAAACTATTGTGGGGCAACTTTTGAAAACATTTCCATTTGAGAGCATTTCAAAAGGCCACAAACTGTCCACACATGCATGCCACATGGTTCCTACAACAGAACAGACATACAACTGACACAATGTCGGCCCGGGCTGTCGACAACTTTTCCCATCCGTCATCCGGTTTTCATCTGGCTTTCCTCGGGCTTTGAGTGAGCCCTGAACTTACCTCCTCGATGGTTTCGCACTCAAACAGATAAATGTGCAGCAGCGGATCCTTGGGATCCTTCAGCAAGTAGACCAGTCCGGTGATGGGTCCTTGGAATTCCATGAAATTCTGCGGCTGCTCCGCCGCTCCACTTCCATCAGAAATTCCCGCCGCCGCCTGCTGCTGCTGCTGCTGATAAGCGGAGGCCGCGCTGGACGAGAGTGAGCCATAGGATGTGGATGCGGTTAGGGTATGCCGCAGTCCGTTTGCGGCCAGCGAGCTGCTGCTGCCACCAGGCATAGAGGCGGTGGTGGCGCTGGAGGGGCCACTGGCTGCCGCCTGGCCAGCGTTAGATTTGAGCTGCAGAAATCCGTTGCCGATGCTCTTGGCCTGCGGCTTGTGTACGATGCGGCACATACCCACGATGTGCTTCAGGGGATGGCTGAACTGCAGCTCAAAGTCCGAGTTGTACGACTCGAGAATGCCATTCTCAATGCCCACCGATAGCTGCAAGACAATCAAGACAGACACACATTCAGATGATTAATGGGGGGCTGAAACTTAATGTTTAGTTAAATTTAAATATTTCCAAAATTCTTGTACAGAATACAGCATATATAAATATGCAAACAGAAGGCTTCTGCTGGCAGTGGAGTTTTGTATATAATCTTTAAATTATAAAAACATTTGGTACATGCATACATCGGTATGTATATATACAGAATCTGAAAATTTCATACATTTTTCTATTCGATGTCTAATATAAAATGGGTTGATTTACTAACAAATTCATAATTTTTCATTCATTGGACACTGACAAAATAGATATTAAAATATATGAATGAAATATTACACAAATTGTAAATGGCAAAGTTTAAGAAGTTTGTAGGTAAAACTATCTTTAGGTGTGGCTACTGTAAGCAGACTAACTTTACTCGTACATTTCTCTTTTCGACTCATCAGATTTCGGATATTGGGTCTGTAGAGCGGTTTTCGGTTTGAAAAAAGAATTGTAAAGTGCATTCGAAAGCTTTAATTTGACCCCACAGTGTAATTAGTAAATGAAAAGTAAGCCCAAACATGTCTCTGATGAAGTCAATAGCTAATTAATCCAATGGATTGACATCCCAAAGAGTTCATTATACTTTGTGATAGATTTACAAGGGACATTCGTAGTCGTTTCAACAAACCAGATGTTTTTCTTTCCTGCTGCAGATCTAATTAGCTTTGCTTAGAATTTTGTTGAAGTAGGCTTCAAGTCCCAGTATCACACTAACAACTTATCCACTAACAACTCCGTTGCTTTTCTTAGAGTTTAATACTACATAGCATGCCTCTAATATTAGCTATTAATATTTGCAATTGTTCAGCATGGGCTCCGCGCGTAACACACTTCTGCATGGTGCACCCTTTGCACCGCGGATCATAAAATATTCTAATTATTCAAATGATGAAAACTACCTGAGAGCCAGTCATTAGATAAGTAAATGAGTTCAGTTTAGAGCGGAATGTAATTCCATCGTTACTGAAATCAAAATTAAACCCGTTCTTATTCGTTTCCATTCTGGCTTTTGGAATAGAAACCAACATCGTGAGCAGAGCAGCAACTGGAGGGAATTAGCCACGTTATGCCATCGTTTGTGAGAACGTTTCATTTCCACTAGGCGGAGCAGATTAACGGTATTAAATTCTTTTTAATCAGTTTACATACTTGCCTGCACAAGCAGAAAAGGCAGAAAAGAGAGAATAGAGGCAGCAGTGACAATGTGACATGCCTGCCAACATGACAACGTGGCAACGCGGGCAACACGGGCAACAAGGCAACGTGGCAACATGGCGGCTGCTCCATTTCCGGCAGTGTCCTCCGCATCCGCCTCCGCCTCCACCTCCGCCTCCACCTCATCATCTAGTCTGCCTTTCTCTTCTTTCCTGACTGTATTTTCGTTTCATTTTTTCACTTTTTCATTTTGTTCTTGGCCCGTTTTTATGCTTACAACTACGAATACCAGAAAGCCTGCTAGCCTGGTAGCCTGGCAGCAAGGGAGTGTCAACAACTATGGGCGGGAGGCGATGGTGGGTGTGGCTGGTGGGCGAGGAAATTGGGTTGTGTGCTTAGGGCAGGGTGTGTCGTTGTTGTGGCGGCGGTACGAACGGTAGGCGGCGGTAAAGCGGGTCGTTATGTTTTTTAGCCCCATGTGGGCGGGGGGCGGGGGGTGCGGTATCTTTGTACGAGTATTGTATATTGTGCATACTGGAACACACAGGGCCAGCAGTGGTGGGGCAGGGGGCAGGGGGCAGGGGATGTGCCCTCTGTTTTCCGTTCTCAAAGGCCTTAAACGTAGGGAAATGTAAAAACAAAGCGTTTTGTATGCCAATTTGGTTGATGGGGTGCTGAAGGGAGCGAGAAAACATCCATCTACAATCTAATGCACATGAATCTTTGAACTTCTTTGAATAAAGTCTTACATTTCACTAATTAAATATCGAAAAGTGTATGCCACTGCATGGCTTGGCACTGGAAAAGCTCTGGCCAAATGAAAACTTCTTCTGCGCAAATTAAATTAGAATCAAAGAAAAGTAAAGTGTTGGGGCGGTTCCAAGGAGTCCAGGGATCCATGAGCTGGGGCGTCAACTCTGACAACTAAATACTAAGAAAAACAGAACGGAAAACTTTCAACTCAAGCAACTCAAGGAAAAAGCAAAGAGGAAAATAAGGAACGTTTCATGGCTAATGGCACTACGAAACTCTGATGCCCTGCCATCCATAGAGTTTGCGTCTTCGACCTTCCACCGATACTGAGTTGGTACTAGAAATACTCCCGTTGAGTCCAGCTCGAGTCAAAAGCATAGGCATACCCTTCTGCCTAGCATCAAAACCTCTGCAATTTATATCCTCTGAGAGGGCTGCTGCGGGAGCACGCCTAATGACTGGATGACTGGCTGACTGGCTGCCTGGCAACCTGGTAGTCATTAGGGCCGCCGCAGTCTTGGCTTGGGCGCTGTCCCCAAGTTCTTTTCACCGTTTGGCATTTAATTAAAATTTGGAAAATGTCTGACACACATATGGCAGCAGTTAAGAGGCAGCCCCGACCGTGGCAATTTATTTTAATTAATTTCCTTCGACACTTGACGAAGGAGCGAGCCCGGCTGTCCCCCACAGACAATCCCCCAGGCGCTCTGCCGCTGTGGATGATGCCGAATCGAGTGGCTGACAAAACGGGCCCCAAGTAAACTGCGAATAAAAATAGAATTCAATTGATTTATCTTTTACGCTGTTCAATTTCTCTGTCATCCTGTAAAATCTGTATTTACAATTTATCCTTTCCAGTCGGCTTGGAAATATACTGAAAACTGAACCCAAATAAAGCAGGAAATGTGGTCTGTTGGACTCACAGTTCCAGCAATGCATTGTGGACATTGTTTCGTTTCTGCGTTGCTTGAGAATAACCGCATTGACATGGAAATGTATAGAGAACATAACACAAATTGTGACGCACGCTGCGTATACGTAACGTGGAGTTTTTTCCCCTAGAACAATTGACAGCTTGACCTCTTTAAACTCCCTCCATCGCTCCACCCTTCTCTGCATCACTCCATGCCTAATTGAAGGAAAGTCATGTCACGCTTCTACATGAAATTACACGTGTATATACATATGTATGTAGTTATGAATGTACATACATAGATGTACGAAAACGTATACGATATGCCCTAGAGATGGACACGGGTCGGAGCATTCAGTCACGGACCAGCGTCAGAGTCAGGCATAGTATTGAGTATTTGAATAAACCCGAAAAAGCTGAAAAAATCATAGAGATTGAGGTTACAATCCGATTGTAATCCGATTGTCATTATTATTGCCAAAACAATGCAAACAATATCCCGGGCCTGTATCTCATGATCGCGCATTCTATATGGCTGTTTTGGTATTGGAGTACTTAAAGCACGAGATCATCTCTTGTTTGCACCTCGGCCTCTCGTAGCTTCGCCGGTTCGAGTATTGCTGTCTAGCTCGCACGCACACCCAGTCGTGAATTGAAGTGCAGTTATACGCCATGTCAGAAACAGCTGTGGAGAGAAATTATTGCTGTAGTTGCTGTTTCTGTTGCTGCCATTAGAATGACGCTACCGCTGCCGTCGCTGGCGGCGCAAAGCGTCGCGTGCTATCGCCCAGTGATTTATACATTTTAACCGTTTTCTCCCCTTCCTCTCGATAAGGCAGCAGACGCTGGCTGTGGGCTGGTGGCTGTTCACTGTCGCTGTGGTTGTTGCCCAATAAATTGTCCACAATTGGTCTTAACTTTGGTCGTTGTTGCTGGCGCACTGTAGCCATATAATTTGCATTAGCTGCATTTGCCTGCTGCCACTGACGTCTTATTAACGAGTTGCACGCTTGAAATGCTACTGCCAAGGGGTCAGGTCTCTGGACCTGGTCTCTGGATTCCATAATATATTCTACGGAAGGCCAATTACCATTATAAGTACGTATGCCGCAAAGGTACTATCTATATATTTACGAGTTCGAATATGGCCATTTCCGTGGAAAAGTCAACAGAGGCTAAATAATTTGTAAGTCAATAAAAACACATTTCCATATACTTTTTTCCCGCTATTATTTTCTAAATATATGGAAAATAAGCTAATTTCACCAATTGACATATACATAATAGCATAAACTTTGAGCAGAAACCTATTAAAACAAGCAAGAGTTCATAGGCATAGACATGTTTTGCTTTAGAGATTTTCGTCCTTTGTGGGAGCGATAGGGGGCGGGGAACTAGATTCAGTGTTATTCGGTGTATTACACTTTAGCCACAAAGCACACATATACATAAGAACGGTGGAGCGCCATTTCAGGAGAAGGAGCCTTGACATTCCTCCCAGTATAGTGGAGCACAAAAAGATTATCGAATAATATTACAAGTGTTGAACCACTATACTTACTATATTCTCTCGAATTCTACCAAGACAAATTGAGTAAAAGCAAAATACTTGTATTATTTGTGTTACTATTTTCATAAATACTAAAATATACGTATTTATATACGTACTTGTACAATCCGCAGAATTAATGCTGACCCATAAAAGTATGCTACCTTAATGCTACCCAAATTAAAGATCTTAAGGGGCTCTATTAAAGCATGAAAGAAGCATCCCAGTACGTATGTACATATGTGTGTATGTATTGGAGCCCTGCACGAACGAGAGAATGCGAATAACAAAATGGAGCATATACTTCCTGCGGGTTGTCCTGGTTCTTCCAAGCATGTGCCGATGCTTACGAGTACTCTTTTTGTTCTTGCATCGTTGTCTCTTTGTGTGTAGTACATGCCTTGGAATATTTGTGTTTGTGTTCAACGAACAAATCCATCCGAATGGTACCCCGTGTCGCGAGCAACGAGTTGGTTTTGGTTCTTCTTTCGCACGCATTCACAAGTTCCGTAATTTCAAGCCTGCGCAAGCATCTCGTTCTCGCAAATATGAACACGTTGCTGTGATCAGTCGAGTAGCGGTTAATGTGATTAAATGAGTGTCTCGTTTGTGTTTGTTGTTTGTCGTTTGTCGTGCAAGACTCCTCTAGTATGTATTTAAATTATCTATTACTAATCAGTGAGAGAGACCGAAAACACTATACCACTGATGGTGCAGGAACTGTTGAAAAGAAAAAGACAGTCAGTCAGTCTTAGCATACACTCTCAAAGGCAGCTGATTTTGTTTGGTTTCATCGAGTAGCTGGCTCGAGTTGACAGCTGAATCATTTCGAGCATCGAGCATTTCCGAACAGTTGGAACAGTCAGCACCGACACTAGTACAAGCCAATACTCTACAGATCCGATCCGAAAATTCAACAAATTGTATACAAAACTATGGGGGAAACATGCGGCAAGTCAGACATGCCGCAGGCGAAAGGGAAGATCAGGCTAATGAACGAGTTCTGCAGCCATTCCAGCATGGGGCCGGAGGCACGGATAGTCAAGCAGGAGGACTTGTACCAGTGGCAGGTCTCGCAGGCGTATCACGAGCTGATTTCGTACATCAACACCGTGAGCACGACGATTCAGGGCCTGCGGGTGAACGACAAATTCCCCGTAAGCGCGGCCATTACGCGGCTGGCGGGCATCTTCGACCAGCTGGAGGACATGATCCACTCCAATCCCCCCATCATGGTGGACAGCGCGGCGTCGTTCGCCAGTTCCATTGCGCAGGGGAACAAGGCCTACCGCCGCTGGTCGCGCAGCATGCTCCGGGCCCTCTACCCGATGGTGGAGAAGGTGGTGCCCGCAGGCAAGTGCCACTACGTGAACGAGCTGGGCCAGTACCTGTCCGGGTCGTTTGGCATCGCCACCAGGATCGCCTACGGCACCGGTCACGAGCTGAGCTTTCTTTTCTTCCTATGCTCTCTGTTCCGAGCCCAGATCCTGCAGGAGGAGGACATTGCCGCCTCGGCACTGGTGATCTTCGCTCGCTACCTGAAGTTCGTGCGTCGTCTGCAGGTGATCTACTCCATGGAGTCGACGTGCAGCCACGGAGCCTACTCCCTGGACACCTTCCAGTTCATTCCGTTCCTCTGGGGCGTGGCCCAGCTGAGCTATGAAGCCCCCTTCTCGCCGCGGCAAATGCTCGACGCGGACGTGATTTCCCGCTACAGGTCGGAGTACCTGCTGATCGCCAGCATCGGACACGTGGCGGACACCAAGAGGGGTACCTTCGCCATGCACTCCAGCCAGCTGTGGAGCCTGGCCACCCTCTCCTCCTGGGCCAAAATCCACCGCAGCCTACTCTTCATGTACCTCGACGATGTGCTGGGCCAGTTCGACATCATGCAGCTCGTCCGCTTCGGCAAGCTGATGCCCTTCAGCGAGGCCAGGCAGGGACGACACTTGGAGCAGGCCAGACTGGGGATCATGTCCCCGCTGCGCCGTCGCCAGCTGGAACTCAAACTCGAGGAGGATCAGTGGCAGCAGGCCCCTGAAGAGGAGCCCCAGGAGAAGCCCGCAACGTCTGCGCCGAAGGCCTCCGAGGAATCGGATAGCATTCTATCAGCTGGCAGCACAAACACCTCATTGACCGACGTAAGCATCCATCTACGCTCCCCGTCCAAGGATGATATTGAAAAACGAATATAATTCCTTCTCTTTGAATACAAATAAATTTGATTGCAATTCGTAGCAGGACTTCTCTTGGGCTCTAAGTCCCAAATGGATGTGTCAGCGGAAAGAATGGCTCACATGCCTCCAATCTGCATCTGCATTTGAGTCTGCATCTGTTGACTCGACTCGATTCGACTCGCATGCAGAGTGGCAGCGATGTCAAGAGAGCGACAAACACGGATCCGAAAATCAGCAGACCACAAAACAGAGTCCCGTCGAATGCAAAACGGCAGCCAGCCGGAAAGGAGTGGGTGGGCGGCAGTGTGGACTGGCTGGGAGAGGCTGGGAGCATAGCGCATACGCCGCGTAAGCAAGAACAACACTCGAGAGCAGCAGCTGCCTGCCTGCCTGACGATGATGAAGTGCGAAACCATTTATGCCACTGCGGATACCACCAACCAGAAGGCGGCGAACGGTGAACGGGGGGGACAGTGGCCAGGAGGGAACGGTTCAAGTGACTCTGGCCAAAAGCGGATTACCAACGGGACTTGAGTGACTTCCCTCCGGAGCAGGCGGCAGGGACCAGCCAGCGGGCACGACACAAGCACCAAAAGTGGCATCAAAGTGAGAGCCAAAGCAGAATAAGAAAATGAAAAAGAAAAAGAAACAAGCCGCGTATTGATTTTCTTTCCCGTCCCCCCCGCAACCAGCCCAGTTTTTCCCTCTTCCTCTCCTTAACTGCCACAACTTCATCGCGCTGTGACGTCAATGAATGACAATAGGAGGCAAGAATACTTACTCGAACGCGTATCTGGGGCTTTTGGGGCTCCACCCACCTGAGAGTGGTGCCTCTGCAGAAATGGTCAAATTTGGGAGCATCAAAGGAAAATCAGATCGTGCCAGCTCAATCCATTAGGATTTCTATAGATATTCAAAGGGTTTTATAGCTGCTCAAACATGAATCAAAGTTCCAGCTCGAAATAGAAACCACTTCTTCCGAAACTTGAAAGGGCGATTGTCAAATTCTGCCGTGTCCCGCGAGAGAACTCTTCTTGACGGCCAACTGCTCAGGCATACTTGACTGTGTTATGGTCCCTCATGCAATCGTCCTGTGATAGATTTTGCAGTAGAGCCTCCGCAATAATTGTGCTGCAGCGAAGGACTGGTAGAACTGTGTTAATTTCACTTTCCTTTCGATGGACCGCGATTTATCAAGAATTCGCGTGCAGAATATATTTGTCGGTCAGACTTGGTCAGTCATCAAAACTATTTGATACAATCGAGAGATGCATAATGTAAACAAAAGCATTGAGTATTAAGGTACTCACCACTCAGGGGATCCATCAATCTTTGTACACTAATTGCCAACCGACACAACACTACGAGGGGTATACCCGAGAAGCACAAATACATAAGTATACTCGTGAATAAATATGTGTGAGGAAAAAAGAACCCAAAATGTTTGTTCAGCAACTTGCACTCAAGCCTCAAATGTGTTGTTGCCTTTGTCCATTCAGGCGTCACGTCACCGAAGCGGAGCTGACATAAAACCTGCACCATGCCTCACTTGTGCCGGCGAGGTGGCGGGAGAGAAGGGCTTTTCTTTTTGTGTGTTGGGTGGGTGGGGGATTGGGTGGTTGGGTGGGTGGTTGCGCCATCCGTCCAAGAAGTCAGCTTGTTATAATTTTCATGCGCTATTTAACATAATAAAGCAATAAGCAGCCGCACAGAGGAAGAGGAGGAGCTTCGGCAAACATTTTTATTTATGCTGCCCCCTGCCCCACTCCCCACTCCGTCAGAGAGAGATTTGCTCTCATTCTCTCTTCTGATGTCTCTTTTCTTTCTCCACTGGGTGCGTGTTTATTTAGTGTCAATTTGCATGCAGCAGATAGAGAGAGAGAGAGCGTTAGAGAGGAAAAACTAACGACTTTAATAAACAAGTGTGTGCGGGAGGCTCGAGTAAATATTTAAACAAGAAAATACGAAACGAATTATGGAGTCTGGTCTGCAAAGTGTCAGCTTCATGGAATACCAAGTGCCAAGTGGATTACGAGAGCGCGGATTAAGGGCCACTCGAGAACTCGAGCCTGAGCCTAATGGTTTGTGAAAATGATGCAATATCCAGGCAGCAAAACAACAGAAGTACTTGCAATTGCAGTTACAGAACAGCCGACAAGAGGCTCTGTAAAAGGCGCCTACTTTAAGCGAACTTTGGAAATATTCGTTTCATTTCCACTCCACTTGTACCATTATCTAGTATTAATTTCCCAATGAATGTATCTGAAATCTTCTTCCTGCCTTCAATGCCCAAAGTGTAATTTGGAATACGGTTTAAGGGGGGTCAAGGCGTTCACTTATGTATTTGTCATTCCCGAGTATTATTAACAAAAGTGCGGCAAAAAGAGAGATTAGTTTCGGATGCTTTCAGTTCCCTTGGGATTCCATTATAATCATAGTATATTGCAGTGCGAGTACTGCTCCTAGAAACGTTTTACCACAACTGAACAAAGGGTATTCCTATTCCCAGCCAGATTCTAGCCAACTTAAGCTGCACCGAGTATTTTTGTATGTATATGACACCCTGGCTGCTTGGTAAGCTCGTGTTGAGTCCCCAAGCCCGCTCCGGGTACATTCAATAAGCATCAACAACAATTGCCGAAGTCAGGTGCACTCCCCGCAGCATCCTCCGGGACATGGCCACGAGCACGTAGAAGAGATTTATTTTAATGCGGATCGGGGCTCCTGGTCCCAGCCACCCGCAGCCACCTTCCAGGCCCCTGAATGGACAAAAGAAGGCGGAGTATTCGCACTCCTTGCATTGCTCTCCCCATGTCTGTGGTTCGACTTAGATCGGGATTACCGGTGACGCCGCTGCTACCCTGTGATTTCCTCCACCAATATAGTTTGCATGTACTGCTCCCAACTAAGTCCACAATTAAAGTAAATGGTACATGATATAAGCTACAGGTTGAAGGGAGGGCCATCGAAGTTGTGGGTGAAGCCTTAAACGATACCGATCTATCCGTAGTGTCCTTTGCACATCTATGGACATATGTACATACATATTTGTATGTATATGGATAGGTACTCGTATTTGCTGGTGGATAACCCTCAGAGACAGTACACACTCACACACATCATTGAAGGCCGGCTAATTGCGGACTGGGCTAAAATTAATTTGAACCTTCTAATAATAATAATACCCAAAGGGCATGAATGGGTTGTGGCGAGAGGGCGACCCAACTTGTTGCCCCACGTGCCACCCTTCGACGTAAGCGCAATCTCCTCTGGTCCCTTCTCATACCTGGCACACACCTGATGTCTGTGTTTGTGTGGGAATGTCACCCCGAATCAGTTGTGGGGCCTCGCAATCGTCCGTTTCTTCTGTCAGCGTTTATCTTGGTGCTATTTTTAGGGATACCCCCATGGACCCCTCCCCCCTCGTCGACTAATGGGTCATCAATCGGAATAATCATCCTTCATGGAGCGCAAAATTATTAATTAAATTTCATTTACTTTTCGGACCGCCTCTCTCCTCGTCTCTCACGACCCATAATTGATTTACTGAGCCGTAATAATTGCAAATTGCTTTTAATTGTTTTCGCCAAAGGCGCAAAAGTGATAGGAAACCCAGAATATCACGAGCCATATCACGATATTTACGAGCACTGTGGATCCTGGGTAGAGCGATTAGTTTTGGATTGGCTTAACACCTTCGGAGTGTCAGATGAACACTGGCTCCACTTTGAGTTCTGGAATTGATTAAGAATTCATCATAAATCTGGGATGATTTCTGTATTTCTCGAATTATTCTGCCAAAAATGCGATTATTTTCGTATGTCTGAATCCTTTAAGACTGGAGTTCGCACCCCAGCATTCGATAGTTTTCGAATTCCACAAAGGTTTTCGGGACTGCCTTTTGTAAGCTAGGGAAACCATACATACCATACCATTCCCTGTATGTTGGGAATGTTCACTATAAGAAACCAATTTTTCCACTCATTTCTAACATTCTAGCAGTGAAACAGAGTGAATAGAGAGAAATATCACTTCTACGGGTCTTGTATAATCTGGGATATCTGCAATAAATCGGATGGATACATTTTATCCGATCGTACCGTTCGTAATTTCTAGAGGTTTATTAAGAAATAGCTTGAGTGGTATTCCAAACAATCCTGAGCGGAGATCTGCGACTATGCTACGATCCGAATAGGTACACCAGAGTGTATACTTAATGGAGTCAAATGAGACCATTGGAGCCTAAAAACAGTAACAATTCTCTCCAATAGCTCCCAGTTCCAGGAGTCGGACTCACCTTTGTGTAACTCTCCGTGGATCGAATGTCGTTGATTGTCCAGGGCAGCATGGAGGCGGAGTAGCGCGGATCGACGGATGCACTGCCGCGATAGGTGAGTGAGACCAGACGCGTTTTCATCTTGCTGCTTTGGTTCGCTCGAAATCAAACTGAGTTACGTGTCTGTTTTTACTGAACTCTGCCAACTCTGCGTTCTGATACTGTCACTGACACGAATGCCGCACGATAAAGTGTTAGAGATGTAAGCCAAATCGAGTTTGCGAACCATTTAGTTACATATTCTGCAGTTATTGCATTTATTTGCTGTGCAAATGGCTTTTTAATCGGTTTTCTAGCGTGTGCTGTGCAGGCTGTCGAGGGGTGGAGGAAGCAGAGTTGGAATCAATATTTAATGGACCCATAGTAGGGGGCAGAGAGGAACGCGGCCGTGGAAGTGGACGTGGACACGGGAGTTGCTGATGGAATTCGGAGTTCGTGTCCTAGATGAGTCACCGCGGGGGAGTGTCCTGAGGGGACCGGGTGTTCGCGGACAACAGCCACCTGACTGCGCCACTTGTGTGTGTCCGTTACGATGCGAGATACGCGGGGGTATGCGCTGATGTCCTACGAAACATCCGGGGGAGTAGCGAAACTTACTATCAGTATTGATTTTTTTTTTCTGCCATTCGCCGTCTTTGTTTTCCCATATTCATGCACACATATTCGCAGGGACACAGACAGTGGCAGTGGTGGGGGAAGTGGCAGAAGAGCAGCACTAAATGGGTGAAAGGAGAAAGGAGACAAGAACGAGCCACCCCCACGGCTAATGGGAAGACGGGGCTGCCGTCGCCACCTGGAGCAGAAGCGGACCAGTGTCGCAGGCGGGGAGAGTCCACCCCTAAAAAATGCCAATGTTGGAATTTACTTTTGCATAAACTTTTTACTTTTCTATGGTTTCCACACACACACACCCGACAGTCACAGGCACACACACACACACACACACTAATAGTTTACTTTCTTGCCTCTGTGATGGTATGTTTATGTGCGCACACACACAGGCACAAGCACGCGAGAGATTTGCAAAATGAATAGGAGAAATGAACACGACACGGGGAAGTCCGCAGACAAGTTCCACTTCCTTGCACGACTTCGATTCGATTGCTCTACGGCTTTGACAACTCTCTGTCACTGCGTCCTTCGTCCTGCCGCCTTTCGAGGAGGATGCAATGCGCAAGCGCCAACATGACAATGAGATTTGTTTATACGCGGCACAGTCTGCACTTTCCGCGGTTGCAAATTCATTTACTTGCATTCATTATTGTCATCATTATTATTTTTTTATTTTATTAAATCGACAATAGTTGGGAGAAAATTAAACAAATGCGCGTCGTTGTTCCGATTGCAAAACAGCTGTTGGCTTCTTCTTCTTAATTTGCCATTCGCTTGACCAGTGCTGTAAATCGTTGACGTTTGCGCGCCAGGCCTTGGATATTTAAATATTAAACAAATGAATATAAAGGTTTTAGCTTTTGTAATAATAATAATAAAAGTTAAATGCTTTTAAATAGTTTATAGGAATTGGCTCATCTAATTTTCAACATCAGTCATACCTTTTTATTATCTGTCTTTTCTTTTCTTTTTGCCAGCCCTGGTCGTTTAAGCCACTTCTTTTTCTTCTTATTCATCGCCCTACCTTGGCTTGTCTTGGCTCAATGCCTCTCGTAAGGTAAGGTAAGCGTAGCCACCTTTTCATTTTAGCTGAAACGCGCTGAGCAACAGGTGCAGGTGCGCGTGCGTTGTCAACTTTACGTTTTCCGTGCATTCTCGTCTCTCTTCTCTGCCTCTCCGTGGCACCCTAGGCCGGCCATTGATCGTGTGTTGAGTGTTGTGTTGTGTGCGTGCTAGAAGAAGAGACTTTCACTACGGGTCACTTTTAAAACTCAACCCCAAACCAAGCCATCCGAAGCTCCAGCTAGCTCCAGCTCGCTCCAAGGCTTAATTAATGCGCTTCGCACGCGTTGTCATAGCCGTATGGTAGTAGTAGGAGAGCCAGGCCAGAGCTAAAGACAGGGCCAAAGCAAAGCCAGAGTTGGCCCCAAACGAGTTGTTGTGTTTATGGTTTTTACTCCGCTGTGAGATTCGTGTTTTCGCATTCGCGCATACCTTGCTGTAATATATCTCGACTTCTTTTCGTTTATTTCTCACCCAGAAAACAGAAACACAATAAACCCAAGAGATACATATGATATGAAAAGAAAAACGCGAAAGACGGTTGTCGCGGCAGATCGGATAGGCAGAGTGGAGCGGTACCGTTAGTACGCGAGTGACTGTTTAAACATAATTTAAATAATGAGGAATCTGCGCTCGTAATTGATTTAAGTAGCGCAGCAGACAAAAACAACAACAACATCATTTGCATAATTTTCCCCACTCTCACAAACACACACACAACACATACACAAATACAGGCCACAGACACTTGTGGTGCTCTAACAGACAAAGAGCAAGAAAATTCGTTGCGCTTTTAGCTGCAACAGCAGTGGCCGCAGCAGCAGCAGCAGCAGCAAGTGCCATTTGTGTCGGTGTGTGTGTGTGGTGCAGTGCAGTCATGTGTGTGCACCAGTGTTGTTGTGTACTTAAATGGACAAGTTAGAGTCCACATTCCACACAGAACAGAACACAACCGAACAGAATAGAATAGAATATAACAGAGCAGAGGAGAGAAGAACATCAGCAACAATGGCTGGCCAAGAAGAAACGGCAACTATTAGTTTGAGAGCAAATTTCAAAATAATTGCCCGTACACATTCTCTGACCGAGAGAAGAGAGTGGAAAATGTGCACTTGGTGTGCATTATTTGTAATTTGTGCTGCATCCAATCGTACATATATACATATGTACTTAGATATGTTATGTTCAAGTGTGGAACGGAATGTAACTCCTGCGCCTGCGTGCAGTTCTTTTACCTTCCACCTACGACACACACATGCAGTTATCGCGGCTTACATATGTATGCATGTATGAACATTCACATTTTGGATTTTGAGTCAAGCCTCGAAAGCTTCGCGGCTCTTTTCTGGCCCACACACATGTGTTTATTGAACTGAATCCGTAACCCTGCCACTGCTGCTCTGGCCTTAATTAGCATACGAGTAACAATAGACAAAAACGACAACGGCTTGACCCTCTAAGATGGAGATGGAGCAGAAGAATGGTCACAGAAGTATAATTAGAACGGGCGAAAGGCGGCAAAGGTTGGACAGTGGGTCGAAGTCGGCAGTGAAGAAGCATCTGCTCGCCAATCCGGTGTGACCAGATGGGATGTGACTGATAAAGGAGGTCTCCATCCTCCAGGGGAATGATTAATGAATGGGAAATGGATAAGAGATGGAGCCGGGGCCAAGAACAAGAACAAGAACTCGATTTCAATATTCAAACAACTCACATTAAAGGTGGTTTTAAAGCCATAATATGGTACATAGTTACCACTTTTCTCTATGTTGAGAATAAATCGAAAAGAGAACACAGAAGTTAAATGTATGACCAATTGTATGATATGATTCTTTGTCTTCAATGAACGAAGAGCTTCAAGAGCTTTTGAGTATCATATTTTAAGATGTATAGACTTCTCGACCTATACAGGTCTCGTCCAATGCTGCCTTGACCATCTTTCACATATGTACAAATCCATGCATACATCGTTCATATAAATATCTCCATTGTTTGCTGGAATATATTCACACTCAAATTCTATTCTGGGCAGCCGAGACTAAACCCCCACGTATTTCACTCCGCCCGCCCACAGCCCGGGTAGAGGTAGAGGCAGGGGCAGTGGCAGAGGCTGAAACTGTAAATGTGAATCCAGCAGAAAGCCAACAACAAACAACAACACAGTTTTCAAAGAATTCATAAGCACGCGCTAATGCGAATACTAATTCCATTCCATGCAACCTCTACGCGTTGCTCCGCTCCGCACCGCGCCCCACCGCCCCACCTCCGATCTCCGATCTGCTCCACTCGACCACAACCAGCAGCAGCACGGCCAGTGCGCGGTCGGTGCGTGAGGTGTCTCGCAGCACCTGTTGTCGGACGACAATCGGGCAACGTAACCGACTGCCCTGCGTGCTCGGGTTGCGTCTGGTTAGAAGCCGCACTCGCACACTCGGCCGCCTCCGGGCAGGAAAGAAAGAAAATGACCAAAAAAAAAATATATATAATAATAAAGAAAAAGAAACGAGAAACGAGAAAACTGCGCTGAAAACCGGTTAATGTGAAAATGAAAGAAAACTTTTGTATATATTTTTTCCTTGTGGATATGTCGCTGAATAGTTGGTTTTTCTTCTTTCCACAGTTCGAATTTGGTGAAATCAATGCGTAGAAAGTGAATCCGAGGTTGGCGCTGACGTTACGCAAAGCCGTGGAAAAGTGAAAAGCCGCGGAAAACCTGGCGGCTCTAAAAGTTCACCACCATCTGCCCATTTGGATATTCGGCGACTGATTGCCGTTGCGTGCGCCGCCTGCTAGCCAGCTCCTAGGCTCTAATTGTCGGCTGTCCGACCGGAGCAACACCTGGCCGATCGTCGGCCCCCCTGCCGGCACAGAGCGGCCGCCGCATGCGTCTCATCCAAACGGCCACCGGCGGTGCTGCTGCGACTGTTCTGCAGTCCCACTCCCAGTCGCAGTACAACTACACCAACATGCGCGAAGATGATATCGAGCTGGCCATCAAAGTGGTAAGTTGCTGTTGCTTTTTCTGTTGCACGGCTGCTATGAGTGGCACGACGCCTCGACTGGCGAGGCTGCTTCTGCGGCTGCCTTTGGGTCTAGTCTGTGTAACAGCTAAGTGCTAAATAATAACGAAACTTTGCAATTATAGAACTCTCCAATGCTCCAATGCTGCTGATTTATTTCTAATTATAATTATAATTATAATAAATAGTTATTTGCGTCGATTGTACATATGTATGTACATATGTTCATATCTATGTACTGTGTATGTACAGTAGATTGGGCTATGGTTAGTTACTCCACTAAAAGCCCAAGATCTTGAAATCAGCATCGACAAAAGAATGTCTCCTAGCTAGCACAAGATAGACAGTCACAAGACCATCAACTGAATGTGGTCTAGGCTAATCGTAGAAAGGGAGAAACGACTAACACTACTACGACAAACGAAATATATAAATTTATTGAAACTTTTCTAATATAACCAATTGACACATTTATTCATTAATTTTAATGAGAAACCCTATTAAAATCAGGAAAACGTCGATTGTTGACATTTACTAAATATTTACTTTGCGTATAAAACAGCAGACATGAAAAGGAGCAAATAGAGTAAAAATTTCATCTTTTCTTTACATTTTTGATCATTTTGTCACGCCTGATAGAAATTATCCATATGCAGTACAAAAGGCTAAAATTGCTAAGGTCGAGACAGAACATCCAAAATACAGAATTTAGAACATACCATTTTCATGATTATTGACGAATCGAATCGAACCTACTATTAAAGAAATCAAATGTTGGTACGAATCTGTAACACTTTATTCTCTCTTCGCAGGTAATTGTTGGAAACGGCGGCGTTGGAAAGTCCTCGATGATCCAGCGGTACTGCAAGGGCATATTCACCAAGGACTACAAGAAGACGATCGGAGTGGACTTCCTGGAGAGGCAGATCGAGATCGACGGGGAAGATGTGCGCATAATGCTATGGGACACAGCCGGGCAGGAGGAGTTCGACTGCATAACGAAGGCCTATTACCGGGGGGCCCAGGCCTCAGTGCTCGTGTTCTCCACGACGGATCGAGCTTCGTTCGAAGCCATCAAGGACTGGAAGCGCAAGGTGGAGAACGAGTGCAATGAGATACCTACGGTGATTGTGCAGAACAAGATTGATCTGATCGAGCAGGCCGTTGTCACTGCCGACGAGGTGGAAACACTGGCCAAGGTGCTCAACTGCCGTCTGATACGCACTTCCGTAAAGGAGGACATCAATGTGGCATCCGTGTTCCGCTACCTAGCCACCAAGTGCCATCAACTGATGACCCAGAGCTACGACCAGACCGGCAGCCAGCAGAACTCTTCCAACCATCCGCCCTACAACAGCACGCCCACAATCAGCGCCTTCAGCCCGACCTTCACCAAGTCCAGCAGCGGCACCATTGTGCTCCGCCCGGCCAAAAAGGGCAGCGGGTCTAGTGCGGCGCGAAAGCGCAAAATAGTTCTCAAGAAGTGCGGCATTTTGTAAGGGAAGGGGATCTTCGCGCTAGGCAGGCAAAGGCAGTCAAGCAGGGAGTATAGATGGATGGATGAATGGATGGACGAGATGTTGGCAATTAATAACTGGAGCATATTTAACGCTTAACTATTTATGAGCCTAATGAAGTTGTGGCCAGGTGGCGGTGGCCAGCCAAGCGTTGGACGCAACCACAGGCAGAGGCACAGCCACAGTCATTCACTAGTCGTGCACAGACTCCGCGTGATGTGGCCCAGACATGCTAGAAAGCAGCAATAATCGGAACCAGTAAAGTGCTGCTTCGGTACACACCTCGAAGTGAAGATACCCTTGCAGATTTACGTACATACTAAAGCATAAAAAACGTATATTTAATTCAATTTAAAGAGAAAAAGTTTTACTACTTTAATGTGGATTTGCAAGTTACAAACCCATTTAGAAAGATGTAAAGTATCTAGACCGGTATCTAGAATATTCTAATCTACCTGCGGTCTGCAAGGGTATTCGCGTTCTCAAAACCATAACCAATATGCATTATCTTATGCAGCTACTCAAAAACTACCCTAATTAGCTATAGATATATAATATCAAATCAGATGGGATGTATTGCATTATGTGCATTTGGCCCCCCCCTTTCTATAACGGAGACTGATGCAGCAATGCTTTTCTTATCGGATATGTACATATACTTTCATATGGGCTCTGGTACTGGTACTGGCCTAACCAATTATTAAAATGAAAAGGCTATATACCACGCTAGCGCAGCCCAGATGTTCATGTGAGATAGACTCCGCCAATTAGCTTGAGAGAATGTGCAATAGATAATTCAGCTTATATAATTATTAGCGAATTGAGAGTCATGTCAAAGCGCACTTCGGATCGTCTTTATAAGGAAGCAGTGTCCACTGTTCCACGTTGTATGCAATATTCCACATCGATTCGGAGCGGAAGTGTAATTTACTCACAATACGCCTGTTCAAGTGGACTATAACAGAATAACAAACTCTATCCTAAGCCTATTCACATATTGTATCTATATGTTTAATGTTTTATTTAACATATACAATTAATAAATTATTTTTATTATGTTTAAATTATATCGAAAACTAGCAACTAGGGCGGGTCCACTAAATAGGAATGACTGCTTTAAATACACATCTGGATGGATCGATCCCAGGTATCCTAAGCTTATCACAAGTATAACGAACTTGTGGCAAAATCAACATATTTAGGTCATCTGAAAGTGTTGATTGGCGCAATAGACAAAGAATGTTACCATTGCCGTGCGCTAAAAATTCAAATATAAGTGACATGGTAGGTGCTGCGCATCGGGAAAAGTGTGTGTGCAACTACCAGATATTAAATTCCTGAAGCCCATTCGCACATTCAACTCATGCCAGAATATGACATTTGCCGGATCAGCTAGTATAAAAAAATTGATAAATATACGTACATATGTATGTTTATTTTTCTCTAAAACTACGTGGCTATACCGAATAGCTTCCGTCTGTACGTTGTACACAATTCAGTAAAATAATAATGGTGGGCTGCTTGAAAATACTCCCCTAACAGATGACTTCCTTTTTAATTATGTACATATATTTGTAATTGCGTAAATATTTCTCAACACAAATAAAATTTGATTCTTATGGATTCTTATGTGCTCTATGCGGAATAGGAACGCGGTACGTAATAGCAATCCCAGTGGACTATACAAAATAAAAATCCCATGGACCTCAAAATAATAAAGGATTTTTGTTTTGAAATGTTTACCATTTTTTATTTGATTTCTGCTTTTACACTTGTTTTTCTTTTAAGCTTGACAATTTTGCATCCACTCTTGTTACATCATCGCTGACACGTTTCCTCATTTAAACTGTTCAAGTATTTTATAGTTTTAAATTAGTTTTTGTGTGTGTGTGTGTGTTTATTTACAATTCGCGTTAAAAAATCGTCGCCCTATCACGCAAAACCCAATAAATGTGTTTATATCCTACTTTGTTGTAATTTTCAAGTTTTTTCCTGGTTATGAATAAAGGCATAAATATTTATTCGTCGATTTCCGTTCTTAATTATTTACAAAAATCAAGATACCCTAGATATAGAGAGAGGGTAGAGAAAGTACAGACTATTGGGAGGTGGCGTGGAAGAGAGAAAGCTGAGCATAAAACTGTGTTTTGTTCTTCCGGGCTGAGCCCAATATATAGCATGTGAGTGTGTGTTCTGTGTATTCTGTTTGTGTTCTGGTCCTTTAAAAATCCTATAAAAAATATAATTTTATCATAGAATCAATTTTTACACTCTACAAAACTATGTGTGTAAATGTGATTTTAAATTAACATTCTTGGCACTAAAATAAACAAAAACAAATCACATTAAACCAAGAACTAATTGTTTTGTGTTCAATTTTTGATTAAAAGGTAAATGTTAGCCTACATTCATTTTATTTGAAAATTGCAGCTTGTGTGTGTTGTGTGTGTGTGTGTGGGTGGTTGATGTGTGAAGAAAGGACGAGAAAGAGAGAGCCCCTCTTCGAACTCATTAACAAGAGTCTCCGATTAGATTATAGTACATTATGTAGACTACATTAGAACATTTGCTTTCCATTTAGCTATAGTTATTGTTTTTCTTTTGAATATATATGTATTCTGCACTTGGTAAACTTTAAGTTATTTAAGTATGTATGTCTAACTTTTCACGTTGCTGTTACTGTTGCTGTTTTCTGTTTGTGTTGTTGTTGCTCTGTCGGTGTCAGGGTAGAAGGTTTTGTGGCCCTGTGGCTTAACTGTTAGGATTTCTTTCGGTTCGGTTTGGTTTCCTACATAGAGTAAAAGATTTAGCCTAGATCCATACGTCATATACATACATATGAATGCATATACATATATGTACGTAGTTATATATAACTCTCAATTGTTGTATCCTATTCGGAAATTGGAAAATCGGCCTCCGCGTCCTCCCTGCCCTCCAGCGAGCGGTACTCGGTATCAGAGTCCTCACTTATGGCCGCCGTACCAATCGACATTGGTAGCATGGGTGCAGCTGTGGTTATAACAGGCTCCTCCGTCCTAACATCCGCAGTTATTTCGGGAGCTGGGGGCACATATATGGTAATGGGTTCTGACTCCTTCGCATTTACGGTTGCCTCCGACTCTCCGATTGCTGCTTCATTCGGATTCCGATCCGCCACAGGCGTCACCTGCGCTGCACTCGCCTCGTCCTGCCGCTCTGGGTGTTGTGTTAGGGGTTGTGTTATTATATCAGCAGAGGCCAACAGTAGATCCAGTTTAAGTTTGCTCGATGCCGTTGGCTGCTCTGTTATCACAGACTGTGCTTGAGTTGCTGCTCCAGCTCCAGCTCCTGCTTCCGATGCTGCAACCGCTACTGCTGTTGCCGCTACCGTTAGGGCCGTTGGGACCATTGCTATTGCTGGTGCTGTGCCGCCTGCAGCAATCAGTTCATCTTCTTCGCTTACACTAATGTAGCGACACCGCTCGCTGAGCAACGAAGCGGACTCGTCATCCTCCTCGTTTACGCTCGTGATGCTCACAGTACGCTGCTTGTAGCCCGGATAGACACTGCTGCCGGACGTGCCTGGGGCATCGATGACATCTCGAGTCAATGCTGCCACTGCCACTGGTGCTGACGCTGTCGCTGCGGCGGCTGAGCTCGCTGAAGAAGAAATAATACAAATTAATATAAGTAAAGTCTCGTGGTATTTAATTTAATTATTTGCAGACTATAGCTGACAAAAAACTTTGTTCTTCGATCTTCGGTTCTTGCACTCAAAAAGCTATCACAATATTTAGACTTCTGGGAGGCTCCTAACAATTCAAAGCTCTTCTGAACATCCACTCTCACTCTGTATGCATTCTACCATAATTACCTTAAGACACAGTCTTTTATTTATTTATTTGTTGGTATTTTGTTTCTTTATAACATAAATGAAAAGCCGCCTACTTTTGTCAGCCGTGTTTTAAGGCCAATTTTAAGTAGAAATCAAACTTAAACGTTCGCGGCGGCTCAGTCCCGGGGATCGATGTTTTCACAAAAAAACCACAGAATCGATTATATCGATTTTATCATCGAGTTTTGCTGCGTTCACCAGGACAACTTGTCCAGGGATCAGTAATGGATTTCTTACGATAGTTCGGGTCAATATTAGTGATTGTGATGCATAAATTCATCAATCATGGTCTGTACGATACCTTCTCTTGATACATCATATATGTATTGCTGTTTTTACAAAGGCCCGATAGTAAGGAATGTAGCTTAGGCGCTCACAAAAACTCAAATACATGATACCTGATCAGAGATATATGATTGATCACTGATATGTTGTCCTGGTGAATGTAGACATTATCATACCCTATCCACCAATATATAGAAGTAGCTCAGCATCTCAGTAGTACGCATCTCTGCTTACAGCTACTTACATTCCAAACGCTCCCGCCGCGAAGCATTTCGAGATGGCATGGGTGCCAGCTTGATCCGATAGAACTTGGAGCCTCTACTGACGCGATACCGATTGTCGTCCTGCAAAGAAGGGACAAGCATTAACATACATGTCATCCTGGGAGGAGGTTATGCGCCATTTGATGTCACTTACCTTTCGCGCCTGGCAGTACTCCTTGTCCACAACCCGTCCAATAGCATAGTATGGCAGAGGGATTTGATTCAAATCCGCCACGGCCATGGCCACGGAAGCGTCAGCAGCGCCGGAGGCCGGGGCGAGTGTGGTTGGAGGCGTCAACTGGAGGCCGGCCAAGCTATCCCCATGGACAAAGTAGAGTGTGAGCGAATCCTGTACCACCATGAACTGGGCATGGCGCATGCTCCACACGACAAAGACGAGATCGCCCCTGGCGCAGCCCTCCAGAGCAATGGACCGATGACTGGAGCCGCCGGCTGACTTGGAACGGGTCAGAGTACCGCCAATCGAAGGCAGATCGTAGCTGGAGCTACAAATGCAAGAAAAAATATGGAGTTAAAAGAAACTCAAGGCAGAAGGCACCCCTTGTCGTACCCTCTCATGGCCGCCACACTAGTCTCCATTTCCAGGCGCTTGCTCTTCTCTTGGTTGAGCTCCTCCTCTAGCCGACACTTATCCCGATTCAAATAGTCGATCTTCTCCTTGAGCCAGCTGTTGCCGTCCTCGTTGGTAATCATCTCCAGGCGCGTCTTCAGCTGGTACGTCTCCTGAGTGAGGAACTGGTTCTGCTCTCGCAGCTGCTCCAGCTGCCGCTCCTTCTCGGCCAGCATGTCCTTCAGTATGCCCACATTGGCCATCACAGATTCTGAGTTCAGTGGGAGCAGTCGCGATTGCCACAGGGAGCGCTCCAACTCCACGGCCTCGCTGATGGCTCGCTCACGCTGGGCTAGCAGCTCCTGTCGCTGCTGG
Source organism: Drosophila affinis (assembly GCA_037356375.1). Lineage (NCBI taxonomy): Eukaryota > Metazoa > Arthropoda > Insecta > Diptera > Drosophilidae > Drosophila > Drosophila affinis. The sequence continues at coordinate 26,088,466 of JAZHFB010000003.1, forward strand.
CACAGCAGCTGGTCCACGTCCACGGTGGCGGGGGCGCTGACGCTGGCCACGCTGGCACTGCTCGTAGGACGCTCCAGCTTCTCGAGGCTGCTGTCCGAGGGCGAGCGCTCCATGGAGGTCATCAGTTTGAACCGGCAGCGCAGCGACTCCAGCTCCGTTTTGTGCTCGTGGATCAGCTGCTCCCTGGCCTGGGCCACAGCTGCCAGCTTGTCCCGCTCCGCCAGCTCTAGCTTAAGGCGCATCTCCTCTAGCTGCTCCTGAGCCTGCCGCTCCCGCTCCCCGACCTGCATGCGCAGTACGTTCCACTTGTCCTGCAGCAGCTGTAGCTCCGACTGCAGCACGTCCTGGTAGCCAGCGGCATCGCTACGGAACGTGCCCAAGTTGGCACGGGCTTCGACCAGACAGGCCCGAGCCAGCTTGGACATGTCCTCCAGGGCGCCGCGCATCCTCTGCACGCTGGCCCCATTCTCCTCGGTGAGGGTGCCTGCGCTAAGCATTAGCAGCTCCTCCGTGGCCGTGCTCCTAGCTATCTGCTCGCCGACGATGCCGCTGGTCGTCGTGCTCACGGACCGGACGGCCGTCGTCAGTTTTTCAAACTCTGTTTCTGTGTCCGTTTCGCAGTCAGATGTGGCCGATGCGGAGGCAGCCGCGGCTCCTTGCAGCTCAACCAGTCGAGGAGCCAACAGAGGGGGCTCCTGCTCAGACTCCTCCTGCTCCTGCTCTTGCTCCCTGGCCACACCAGATCGATGCACAAAGAACTCTATCACAGGCCTCATGTTCGGCAGCTGAAGCTGGACGGCCAGCTCGGGCAGCTGCACAGAGAGCAGCTCAATGTCCGATCTGCTCAGCGGCGGGAGACGCGTGTCGAAACTGAGGGGATGCTCGTTGGCAAAGGCCGGCGGCATGTCGCCCATGCCGGGAAAGAGGATGTTCAAGAAGTGGCCGTCGAAGCTGGCATTGAACTCCCGCCGACGACGCAGCTCCTCGCTGTGGATGCGGTCAAAGTCGACCGAGAGCCGCGTAGCCCACTGGCGGAACTCATCGGAGAATATCTTCCGGCGCACCACCTCGGCCACAGCCGCCACATAGGTGCAAGGGGCCCTGTGGATCTGCTCGATGATGCTGATGTGCCGCTCGGCACGCCTCAGGCAGCGGTGATTGAAGAGCAGGCGGTTGTCGAACTCGCTCATCCCGTTTTCGATCCACACGATACGCCGCAGACGGGTGTGCAGGTTCTTGCCCAGCTCATCCTTGGAGTTGGCGATGCAGCGGCAGTATTCACGGATCTTGATATGGTTCTCCAACATCACCTGCAGCTGCGTGCAGTGCGATAGGCACAGATCGGGCAGCACGGAATTGTCGCGCAGATTCTGGGCACGCGCCTCATTTTGCTGGAGGGCCAGCGCCTGCTCCTTCTGCTCCTGCACCATTTTCTTTATCTTGAACTTGAACTCCTCCAGCCGGCACAGGCGGTCGCTGAGCCCCTTTATCTCCTTGACATCGCCCTGGTTGGCCATCTTGATGATGTGTTGCACCTCCTCCTTGAGCTTTTCATATATATCTGCGCTGAAGATGTCCAGCCCCTGGATGCACTCGTCCGACATCAGTTGCAACGCACTGTGGTTTCCCTTCGAGCTGATCCACTGTAGCAGATTCAAGTTGTGGCGTCGCGCCATGGAGCTTGAGGTGGTGGAGGTCTGGGACACTCTACTCGCCGCCTGCGTGTCTCCCTCGGACACGCCCTGACCTGACTCCTCCTCACCTGCACCCTCCTTCTCGTCGCCCATCTTGAGCTTCTTGTTGGGTGAGTCTGCTTGCGAGGATTCATTCAGGCCCTGCTGTTGCTGCTCCTGCTGCTGCTGCTGGGCAAACACATCATCGTTGTCCAGTAGCTCGTCAAAGCCATGGAAGTCGGCCTCGGCGAGCGCCATGAGCGCAGGCAGTATGGGAATCCTGGCAAGCTGCTTGAGATCATCGGAGAAGTTCCTCAACAGCTCCAGGTAGCTGTCCCGCTTCTGCAGGTGGCGATCGAAGGCCAGACAGAAGTTGTGGAAGCGCTCACGGAACTCGTTGGTCAGATCCTCCATGTTGGCCACCACCGCCGACCAGCCCTGCTGCTGAAGGTGTTGCTCGTGGACCAATCGCTCACAGAGAGCCTCCTCCTTGCGCGCCAGCTCGCGCATGTGCTGCGCCAGCTGAGCCCGCTGGCGCACTGTTTCGAGGGTCGGCGGCAGTCTGTGGCTCTCCTCCACCTGGCGCCGTAGCTCAGCGTCGGCGTCGCTGTTCTGTATCGTGGGCGCCATCCGCTCGTCGCCTGTGAGAAACATGTAAATGGGATTGGTGTCGGTGCCAGCCGAGTAGCACGACACCTGGGTGGAGTGTGTCAGCATCTCGCCCCCACTCACTAGCATCACAATGTTGGCGGCGGGAATGCCGTGCAGCTTCTGTATTGTCTCCTTCAGGTTATCTACGGACTGCAGGGCCACGTTCATGTCGAAGCTTAGCATGCGACCAACGTCCACATGGAATACGTACAGCATCATGGAGCTGTTTCTCTATCTTCTTTCTCGGTCTATTCCCCCTCGTGGGCTCCACCGCTTTCGCCTCCTCTCTGCTCGCTACACTTATGGTTTGGCAGTGCTTCAATAGAATTTGTTTTGTTCCTTCATCTGTATGTGTGTGCTTTTAGTTACGTGTGTGTGTGAATTTGTGTGTGGCAGCGAAGTCTGGTGCTGCCACCTGGCGGTTATGCTGGAAGACATAAGAAGAGAGAGCGCGAGAGCAGGTTAGTGATCGACAGTTTACAGTTGCTTATTTTAACGAAAGAAGTAAACATTTAATAAAAGAACAACAAAAACAGGAATTAAGAGAGCAAAGCCAGTAAACAGAAAGCTCTCTCACGTAGATACGCTCAATTGCCTTTTTGTAGTACTGGCTAGATTTATTGCAGGCACAATTTATATTAAATTTCGCTCCTAAAAACTTGTTCAAACTAAATAACGAATCATACATTTTGTAATTATTTTATTAGCTTTTTTGAAGCGAATGCTTTGAGAAACACGAGTCTGTTAGTTACATTTCTCAACAGCTGTTAGACATTGCGACGCTGCCCCTCTCTGTTTGTGTTTTCTCTCTGCCGGAGGTCGGAGTGTGGGGGCAGCTCCAATGCTAATGACTAACTGGAACGGTTTCGAGTCGCAATAAAAAATAGCAGAGCAACCATGTGCACAGCCGCCTATTCAGTTTTATTTTTATAATTTTGTTTACAGTTTGTCTGGCGCAGCTTTGGTGCTTGTGTAAAGCGTTGATAAGGCGCTCATTACAGGAAAGCAGCAGACGCCGCTTCACACTTTACACACGCGCACAGCATTTGCAAGTTCTAAGCGAAAACAAACTCAACGAATTATCAACGCACCTTAATTTAAACACGTCTAGACTAGCGGGCGTATCGGAAAATAGTGACTGTTGTCGCGTCACCACTCACTCTCAAAGAGGGAATGGGAGAAGAGAGCGCTGCACGTGTGCGATCGCACACACACACAGTATACGTATATGTATGCACATATGGATGTATGCATGTATGGACGTAAATATAGGCAGGCTGCTGTGCATGTGTCAATGCCAAGTTCACCGCCGACACTCTGCCCTTTACCTGTGGACATTTCCCTTTTTTACCTAAGCGAATTTCACAATGTTTTATGAGCAGATCTTGTAGTTTCCAGGAGATTGACAACATTTCTCAAAATTTTCCACCGTCAGCGAACGCCTGTAACGGAACATGATTTAATAGCGCTGATGAAATACCTGAAATACCTGGAAAGATCGGCTCATTACATCCCAAATGACCAAGAGAACATCTGTAAGCTACTTTTCAACAACTTGGTGAAATACTAGCTGCCGACACTGATTAATTAATGGCAATAATCTGCCCATTAGTCATCCATGACATGCAAGAGTGCAGTCAAAGCCCCGCACCTGGGACGACCTGACCAAGAGACCACATCAACGGCCGAGCGAGCGAGCCCCAAAGCGATAACAGTTTATCAGCTGCGCATTTTACAAATGTACAAGTATGGTATCTACATATGTGTATATTTATGAAATATATAGCCTAGGCTGAATTATAATACACAAAATTCGAAATGAAAAGTTTACACGTGTAAACCACATAATACAGATGTCGTCGTCATGACTGCTAAGAACTCCGAATAGCATTATAGCTGGAGGATATGCAGTGGACTCCACTCCCCACACAGACTGGACTCCAATGCTAGCTGATTACACTAACGTTAACGACACCCCAAGAGCAGAGCTGTCAGAGTTTATCAGCTCCTCTCCGTCGGTGACGTGACCGTTGTGGGGGGCAAAAACGAATAGAAAATCACTTTCACACTCGTAGGGCAATGGGCAATGGGAGAGGGGACTTCCAGACACACACGCTGAGATGCCGTTAATTGGAAATGCATTTATTCCACACTTATTCAACTCTATATACTCATACAGAACTTTATGAAGGGGTCGCCCGTAAATAAGTTTAGTCAAAACACTAAGGTCCCAGACTTCAAGGCAGCGCACAAGTCGGCAAACAGAAACAGAAACGATAAGCGAGACGCAAAGAGTGATTAAACAGTGATTAACACTCGAAAATTTAACTGAAACGACTCGATCAGCTGATTCTCTTGCACACAATATCGATATTGGATTCTGCACTTTACGTTCTCTCTCACTCTCACTAGCTCGCTCTCTCGCTCAGCTGTGAAATGTTTTTCGTTTATGTATTTTTTTTGTTTGCCAATATCCACTTTCTGGCCAAACTAAAACGAGTACAGGGGCCAGGCGCAACTATTCTCTTAAAATATGTAAATGATGGCAATTAATTGTAATTTGGCTCGAACTGACGCATAGCATAGACAACAAAAACAACAGCAGCAGTATGCAAGGGTTGTTGGCTGACGTTCAAAAAAGAAAAATGGCAGGTGTAGCTGCATTTGCAATTCAGCGGGGTGGGCGGAAGGCGAATGAAGGGAAAGGAGAAATTTATGCAGTAAAAAGGGCGTCGTCGGATCTCTGTGTGTGTTCATGTGTGTGAATGAATAAAAACTATAACTAACGGTTAATTAAAACTATGCAGCACTCACACTCGCACTTACCTTGTAATCTTTGATCAATTTGCACAATGGCGCGCCTGTGTGTGCTACTTTTTGTGTGAGTGTGTGAGCACGAACACACAAGCACTGAACATTATTTTACATCAGCTGTGGCCGTGTAACCAGCGACAGCAGCGTCGACGCCAAAGTCGAGTAGTCAACAACAACACAACAAGCCTCTTCTTTGCTCTTCTCTTCTGCTGCTTCGTGTCTTTCAGCGCGATATTATATTGTTTTATTTTTCGTTTGCTTCTTCTTTCTTCTTACTTATTACTTTAAAGCTATTTTCGTTGCGTATCAAATACATATGCAAGTGTGTAAAACCGTTTGCTTGAATTTAATTATTAGTTTTTCTTCATTTATGCGAAATATATATTCCCATTGTCCCCCGCAGTGTGTGTGTTGCTTGCGTTTTGTGGGCCCTTCGTTCTCTTTTGCTGTTTTCTTCCCTTTTTAATCTATTTCTTTGTCTATCACAATTGCGTTGTTGTTGCTGCTGCTTTAGGTGTTGTTTTTGCTTGTTTGCGTGCTTCTGCTTTCTGCTTCTGGTTGTTGCTGTTGGCAGTTTTATTTCGCGTCAGTTTATAGCCATTTACCCGAAGCCATTTAACCAGTTTTGGTTTTTGGAGTCACTCAATTTCACTCACGCATATTGTTGATTTTCTTATATTTCTAATTAAATTATATGGTATAAAAATGAAATAACGCACTTCGTTCTCACTATGCTGTGAGAATGACGACCAAATATTTTGGGGGATATCGATAGCATGAGTAAATCATCGCATATCCCCAGAGTGATGATACATACGGTGAGAGTACGGTTGCCGTACTTTCTATTTTTCTTCGTGATTTTTAAAAAATTTGGTGATTGGAAATTAGACCTTTAAAACAATATTTTTTCTTTCTAAAGCTGTGTGCAGCTACATAAGTCCGTGATAATATAAAAATATCATCAACAAGATATGCATTTATGTTTATCGATACGTTCCCAAATTGTCGTCTAAATTCTAATGGTGTTGCCACTAGCCATACAGTATATAGATGGAACCAAGGTATACTAAACAAGGTAGGCTTATAGAGAGGAAGAAGTAGTTATTCAAAATGACAGCAGAGAGAGAGAGAGAGAGACTCACAAATGCGTTGTGAAAAAGAGTCTCAAAAGAGTAATGCATTTATTCTGTTGTGTCAAAACATATATATAATAATATGTAATATTAATAATATGTATATATAGTAATCTTTCATAAAAAGCAATACGGCGGCGACATGTAAATACGCAAAAAAGTCTGAGGGAACAGGAAAAATTCGTCCGCGGAGATGCTTCGCTCACAACTGCTGCAGGTAGACTGAAATTTATGTAGTTAAACACAGAGAGCGAGCGAGCCAATAAGCCTACCTTGTTTAGTATACCTTGGATGGAACCGTTCATACTGCTGTTGAGGGAACACAAATTTCAGTTGTGCGCTCATCCACACTTGTAAACACGCAAAGTACGTGAGAATGCATTTGCACACATACGCTAGGAAGACAAGTGTGGGAGTTTGTATGACTTTCGTCGCTGCGGACAGCCACATGTATGAACTGTCCCATCTACATAGCGACTCTTGCGATTCATACATTTTTGTGTGTTCTGACAGGTGAACAATTTTTAATCTATCGGCTATGGAGTTTTTGCCAATCCAATCCCTCCTGTGAGTGCTTATTTGAATTTAATATCTACAATAATTCCCATCTCTACATGCAGGTCAAAGAGCATAGCTATCGATAGTCTCCCACCACCAGCGAAAAAGTGCAAACCCAACATTCAGAAAATAATCTTTAAATTTCTTTTTAGCACAGCTCGGCGTTTGCATTGAGTGAAAGCATTCATTTTATTTAAGTAGTATTGAGAAGGTTCTGATATTTACAAGATTAAAAACGCACAGAGGAATAAACGGACCGGACTCAGAAATTTCACCCATTTAGGCACACATTAATACATACATACGTCGTCAAATGACAGGGGCGGTATTTCTATTCATTCATATTTAGGTGTTCTTTGAGATTATTTTTCTGACGCCAGGTGTAACATTTTCTGTATATTTGGTAAACACATAACAAAACGATATCACTTTCCGTATTTTGTCCCATTTCTTAATTACATTGTATTTTGACGAAAATAACTCCACATAACATATGTACATTGAAAAATGATCAACATTCAGACTATAGAAAATGTGGCAGACTGCACTCCACTTTACCTGCCCCACAGCTTGTATCTCAAGCCGTGGGCAAAAATGCAAATCTCCGTTTCATTGCCGAAAATTAAATCCGGAAAATCCGTATCCAATCTGGAGATAATGGACAAATTGAGCGCTGAGCTCAAACCGGACAAATTTCTCCTTCTCAAGGTATGTACATAAGCTACACTTGCAGATGGAATGCGTCTTTAACTTCTCCTTGGATTAAAGGTGTCCAAGAGCACTGTAGACTACATACGCTTTGAAGCGGAGCTGGACGAACGCAAGCGTCTTCGTTTGGCCCGAGAACGTTTGGACGGCATTTCGTTGCGCATCTCTGGCTTCAGCGAATCTTTCCGAGTGCGATGCGCCGAGTCAAAAGATGAGTTTCCCACACGTCACGACTGGGACTCTTATTTTCGCGATGCCCGAAACATGGATGAAATGAAGGCGGGCGAGCGGCCAGACACAATACATATAACCCATCTACCCATGCGTTGGTTTTGCCCACGACATTCCGAACACGAGGAGCAGGTCAAGCCGAGCGAAAGCATTTTCAAGCGCATCTTCGAAAAATTTGGTCGGGTCCGTGCCGTGGACATACCCATATGTGATCCTTATCGCAAGAGCATGCAGTCGGACATCAACGGAATGCGTACGTTCACTTTCGAGCAAGATGTTCTCTTCGAAGCGTGAGTATAGCAATCCTGATCTTAACAAATAAATATTTCGTTACAATTCTTATGAATTCTTGGTTCAGCTATGTCCAATTTGAAGAATACACCAGCTTTGTACGTGCCATGGATGAATTTCGGGGCACAAAGCTGGTCCGAAAGTTCGTGGACAAGACCCAGGCCATCAACATTTGTGTCAACTTCGACAAGCAGAAGCATCTTAGCGATTCGCACATCCAGCGCCGTGAACGCATGAGAAAGCGGTGCATTGCCAAAGCCCAAGCAGAGGACGAAGAACGGGAGCGGTTAAAGAAACAACAGGCCGAACAACTAGAGCGTGAAAGGTTTGATAATTGTTCGAGTCAGGAAATGAAATCAATAATTATGATAGGTCGCAGATTCGTTTTACGACATCTGCTCTGCTTTAATCTACATTATTCCTTGCACACTTATGATCCTTCATTTAATTTCTGTATAGAGTTGCAGAACTACTGCGAGTATTACTGGTTTCATCTCCTGGCGTTTTGAAATTTTTCTCTCACAAAGAGTTTTGCTTTTTAAGTTTCTCACACGGCGGTCGTTGGGCGAGTGGGGCTTTCAGCCTACCCTACCGTTCTCTGTATCTTCTAGACGAACAGTTAACAAACAAATATTCTTATGCATATAACAAAAATATAGACAAGAAAAAACAAAATCCTGCAAAATTGCAACAAAAATTACAGGCAAAAGCAAGAAGAATTGAAATTAGCCGAGGTGGAAAAGCAGCGTGAACGCGAAGAAAAACGAAAAGAAAAACATCTCAAAAAGATCCACGAGCGCGGGCAAGTGGAGATCTCCCAAAAGATACGCATCGAGGAGCGCAAGCTGCTGATAGCTCAGCGCAAGCTGGAGAGCATACGCACCCTGGCGAAGCTATTTGAGCGCATACAGGTACAGATTCTGACGGGAGCTATTATCCGCAAAACTACACCTTTTAATGGTCGTTGATTGCATTATTTTTGTTCTTTGCAGTTGAAGCAAAAAGATAAGACACGTCGTGCAAGACATGATGAGGCCAAGGACATTCAACGTGGCCGTCTAGTGGAGAAATATAAGGCTGCTACAGAGAAGCTGGTCTGTGAGCAGCGGAAAATTGTACAGGAGATTAAAAGCAATACTCCCTTAATGGGTCTGCTAAAGAGTAAATCCAAGAAGAACTCTGCTGCCGATTGCAGTAGCGACGACGAGAACGCTAGAGGTGCTCGCAAAAAGCATAAGGAAAATGGCTTGGACGCAACTGCAGCTCCCGGGGCCGCAGATATACTGCCGAATGCCGCCAGCTCCGACCTGAATCCATTCAAGCCCGCTACTGCAATGCCCGTAGGCGCTGTACCGGGCCAAACCGCCTACAATGCTGAAGCAGCCAGTGAGTGGATGCAATCGCTGTCCATGTTTGGATACGGCTTGCCCGGAGTTTTTCCTGGAGCTCTTTATCGACCCCCAGCTCCATTTCCCGTCTCTAGCAATTATAGAGGCTTTGCCCCACGACCCCGCGGCCGAGGGCGGGGTCGTGGTGCAGGCTTCCGTGGTGGGCGCTCTGGGTACGATGGATCATCATCGTACTACAATCCTAAACACGATCGCTATGGCGACGAAGATAACGACAATGGCTACCATTACAAGTCCTCGCGCGGAAGGTACTTATATTGCAAACACTTGAGAATTTGAATCCTTGTATTATATGTCGATCTTTTGCTATTGCAGGCATCGCTCGCGATCTGCCTCATCATATTCCAGGAGTCGGAGTAGATCGCACGGACGACGGTTAGTAATTCGATTCAGAATGGGTGTTTTTTTTTCATATTTTTTTTTTGAATAGAATTATCTGTCGTTCCAGACGCTCTCAGACGCGCAGCCGCAGTCGCAGTCGATCTCACTACCGCAAATCATCTTACTCATCAAGATCGAGGTAACTCCGCCACAGGCCCCGTAATTCCATCTACTAAATTGTACTAATTGGAACATTCTATATTTATAGACGGAGCCATAGCCGATCTCATTCACGCAGTCGCAGCAAGACACCGTCGCAACGAAAGAATCGAAAACTGGCCTCTACTCGAAGATCCCGCTCTGTCAGCTATTCACGATCACGCTCCCACTCTCGCAAGCGCTCCCATTCACGTCGGGAGCATCGCAGTCGTCATCGTAGTCGCAGTCGTAGTCGAAGTCACAGCCCCAGTCGCAACCATTCGGATAGAAACATTGTCCTGGAGGCAGACAAACTAGTCGCCTCTGCTGAGCAAATCCAGCGCACCATCGAGCAGCACACCAAGGATCGAATGCGCGAAGAGGAACGGGAGATAAAGCAGAATTTCCGGCAGCAGCGAACCAACAGCCACAGTAGCAATCATGTGGACACCAAACTGCAAAAGGAATCAAACGATGAAGATAGACAAGGTAGCAGTAAGCGAAGCAGTCGCCGCAACTCTTTGGCTGCATAGAAAATTTCAATTATTTAAGCCTTATTTGTAAGGTTCCACACAAAATTAAAATGGTCAACTCACGCCTTGAGAGACAATTTCTCTACCCTTGCTGAGGGTATTTCTAAATAAATATAAGAAAACCAGCATTAAAAATATACACGTTTCTCTTTTTTAGTCTTCCAAATATAGAACATCCCTACATATTTGAAAAGAAAAAATTATGAAAAAGGAACCTTTCACAGTTTCCCATACCGGGAATTGAACCCGGGCCTCCCGGGTGAGAGCCGGGTATCCTAACCACTAGACAATATGGGATTACATCCGTCTTGCAAATTTCAGCATGGCAAAAATATTTGGTTCCCTTTTTTTGCACACATATTTTCAATAAGAATATAAGGCCATGGAATCCTGATCACCTCATGAGAACCTGATCATATTTGCTGCGCAGCTGTTGTCCCGTTCAGAAGCACAGGTTCTCCAGCCTGGGAATGGAGACGCACTACTCACTGCCAAAGGACAGATGGGAGCGGCTGGCAGCAAACGCCGAAATGGGGGATCATCTTTTATGCACACATATTTTCAATAAGAATATAAGGCCATGGAATCCTTTGTCCAACTCTTTTTCTTTTTATGATTGATATTCTTCCACATGTCAGATATGTACATACATGTGTAAGTACATATGTATATTACACTTTTATGATTATTTTCAGGGTGAACGGGCTTTTATTACCTTACCGCATTTGTCTCACTTGCCGGCTCTCATGATTGAAAATACTATATAAAATGATGCTGTGAAAAATGTTCAACTTAGTAGGGTAGGCGAAATGATGAGATGATATGTAAGAGGATGACCACAACGTTTTGGTTGGTTTGTTTGGAAGCCCGAAACCATTGTGATCATGGAAGCCCGGAATGAAAACACACTCTTTGATTATATTACAACCGGGGTCTTTTCTTTCTAAAGCAATACAAACCGAGTGTTTGCATTAAAAGCAGTGTTGCATGCATGATTGAGTCAACAAATGGAGTGTGCTTATAATTAGAGAATGTGTGGATCAGAGATGGTTCCAGGATTTGACTCTGTTTAGAAGCGTCTGTTGTTTCGCCCCCGATTTCTTCCACTACCGCTGCCACCTCCTCCTCCTCCACCACTTGAGCCGGAGTTGTTGTTGCCACGCCTGCGGCGTTGCTGTCCGCCGCTGTTGGAGTTGTTGTTGCCACTCTTTGGAAACTGGTCACGTTCTCGCTCGTTGAAGTTATCTGGGCCGTTATTGCTGAAGCCATTGGAGCCATTGCCTCCGCCCCCGCCGTTTCCATTGTTTGTCCAAGGAGAATTGGCAGCCCATGGATTGGGTCTGTTCGATTGGGATGGATCTCGTTCACGCTCCCTCTCCCTCTCACGATCCCTTTCTCTCTCCCGCTCGGACTGCTCCAGTGGGGGCTCATCCACAAACTCCGTATTGGGCTGTTGTGCCTTGACGGTGACGAGCGAGGGCAGGAAGGGCTTCTTCAGAAGCAGGAGCTCACGCACGCATACCAACTGCGCATTGTGCTGTCGGGGTTCGAATCGGGACTTTTTCGTTGGGGGCGAGGCAACATCGGCGCGAGCCTCTATCGCAGGGGAGACAGATCTTGATCGATCCTTTAGGGGCACCACATCGCTCAGTTCCTCCAACTTGCCAGCGTCGACGTACTTGTTGAGGAAGTCAGCTCCCTGGCGTATAGCCCCCATCAGACGTGAATCGGGATGCACGCGAATGAAGCGGTTGTAGGCAAAAACGCCGACAATTGTGTGTGGATCGAGGCCGTTCAGCATGCCACTGGCCAGAATGCCCTCCAGGGTGTTTTCACTTATCTGCTGGTGGGTCAGTCCATTGGACAAGTCCTTGGCCTCTCGAGCTGCCAGTTCCTCGTGTATTGAGAGCACACTAGGATCGTCGGCGCGGCGAGGACCCGCCCACTGCACCTGGAAGTTCCGTGGTATGGGCTTGCTGTAGGGCACCTTTTTCTCCCTGTCCCGATCACTGAGAGTTTTGCTGGGATCCAAATCCAGGCCGGGAATGAAACCCTTGTCGGCTGTGAGGCTCTCGGTAAACTCCACCCTGTCCTCAGGTCCCATACCGGGTATTATTGCATCATCTGTAAGAAGTAGGACGTGAAGAAGATGCGGAACACTATCAGTCTACCATTCAAGACCCTACCGTATTCACACTCATCCAGTGCAGCCAAGCTTGCCGGTAATGTGTTCAAGTTGTATTTGTCTCGCATAAGATCTCCCGGACGATTCCTGGTCCAGAACTTAATAGTGTGGTCGTTGGAGCCGGAACACAGGATGTGTCCGAGCGGATGCCAGGCAAGAGTCCACACAATGCTGTCATGGGCCGTCTCCACGCAGCCGATTTCCTTATCCGTTCTGAAAAAGATCCAGGATTTATTTCGATAAAATCGCTGTTAAACTCAAACCGAAACGCACCCAACATTCCAAAACAATATGGATCCATCGGAGCCGCCGGAGCAGAAGAGGCCCTCGTGAATCGGATGCCAGGAGACAGAGCTGGCCTCTTTTTTGTGTCCACGGAACACCTGGACCTCCTCCCGCAGATTCCGTATGTCGAAGAGCTTGAGCAGATGGTCCCTCGAGGCGGTGACCAGCCAGTTTCCATTATCATTCCATTTGAGGTCCATAACCGTGGACTTGTGGGCATGTCTGCGTAAAATCGTTGGTGATTCAATGAAAAGCTGCTGTCGATTCTGACGTACTAAGGATACTCACAGCGTGGCTAGGGCGATCCCGCTCTTGGGGTCCCATATCTTGATGGGCTGCTGGTTATCCTTGCTCCCACTCACAATCATTCCCTTGTGCGGATGCCAGTGCACGCACTTGACATCGGCCCCATGTCCTATGTGGTCCGGAAAATGTTGGCATATAATCTACCAGGTCTACCACTATCATCTGGCATCTGACACTTACCTCGCAGCACTCGCTCCTCTTGGCAGCGCATAAAGTCCCAGATCCGCAGGGTGCCATCATCACTGCCGCTGACAAACTTGCTGTCCGTCGGACTGAAACTGCGTTTAGTGGATTGCATTGGAGAAAGGTTAGAACGTAACGAAATACGGATTGAGTTGTGTGTATGAAAGAATCATGTCCTACGACTATGAATGAATGTGGAATGTTGTATTTCTGATCTTTGCTTTGCTGAATGGGCGAGAAATTTCACTTAATTGATTTTATTTTATGTAGTTATTTCGCTCTTCGCCAGAAGTGGACATCATCAATTGGGTGTTCCATTTAATATTTGAAAATTCTCTACGGCTTTACATTCCTCAAATTCAATTTTCACTTTCACTTCCAATCGTTTTTGCCAATTTAAGTAAAAATATATTTTATTTCTTTAAGAAAGAACCCTTTCTTAAATGTTCTTCCAAACAATCCGCAATATTTGCTAAACCAAATGAATAAATTCTTGCAGATATATGCAGCTTATTAAAACATTTTGGATTAATAAAGGGAAAAAACAATCAAAAACGATAAAACAAATTGAGAGGCTTGTAAACTCTATTTCGGGAAAGCAATCGCATTCAGACAACTTCGCATCCATCACAAGAGCGCAAAGCAATATATGCCTTCTGGAGTTTACTGTAGTAAGACTGTAGGTTTGACTGTGTTGTCTGTGGGTAGATACGCTCGCAAGATGTTGGCCCAGTCGCCAGAATTGTGCCAGGCCGGGCTGGGCCAGGCAGATCGGCATCGGCTCACAAAAGAAAACACTCGAACCCCCGAATTTTTAAACAATCAGTTGTTGCATTCAGTTTTTATTTTATTTGTTGTTGTTGATGATACGCGGCCACGTAAATAAAATGGTGCACTGGTTTCGTTTTCAGTTAAGTTGGTTGCTTTTATTGTTTCTCAGGTTTCTCAGTAGTTTCTTTCTTCAGTCTTTAATTGTTTATAGCTATAACACAGAACAGTTCTCATTCTGAGGACTTACAACATACAGATAAGGGGAGGTATGAAATTCGTTCTTTTGTGGAACTTTTGTTAATCGTAATTTCCACAGACAAGGAAGAATGGAAAGGATGGCATGGCTAATAAATGGCATGTTGCTCGAGTGATAACTTTATTGATAAACAGCCAACCGCACTAGGAGTAACCGATCTAGTAAACATCTAACAAGGTATCTGAGGAAGTGAATGCACGCAACTGCCCACGCGACCCGTGCCAAATCGTCTAGCGAGACAACAGGACTACAACGACAACCCCTACGAGGGTAAGCTACGCGAGCTACTGTTTCAATTTTGACTGGGTTCTGGCCTTTGCTGTGACTTGCTATTGACGGCGGCCTCATGCTTGCGTCAGCGGCTACGAATGGGTAAAAAGTACAGTTGACAGTTACAATTAAATGGCTATACCTTATTCCCCTAATGGCCTCCTTGTGGGCCTGGTACATCTTGACGTTGTTCATGTTGGACTGCCAGTACTTAACATAGCCGCCGTGGTCTCCGGTTACCATCCAGCTGTCGTTGTGTGACCATACCATGGTGCGCACCGATATATCGTGGGCCTGGGCAACACATCAGTTGATTAGCTGGGCTCCGCTTGGTGGCGGTGTTCCAACTTACCTGAAGGATCGTCTCGAAGTTGAATGTAAGTCCGTTCCACAGCGTAAACTCCCCGGAGCTGGCTCCGGTGACCAGACGCCTGCCCTCTGGCGTCCAGGCTAGCGTAAAGATGGGACAGCGCATTTTATTGGTGGCGGTCTTGACGAAGCGTGTTGTCACCGCATTCGAGGGATTGTCCAAATAGCTTGAAGGCGGAAGCATATGCGGCACATATATGCTATCAGGCTGCAGTGCCAGTCGATCCCTGTGATCGCGCTGCCAAAGGCGATTCTGCAAGCGAGTAAAATATTTTTAGAGTTTACGGTGCGACCGAGCAAATGAAATCCTCTCGACTCACCTCCAAGGCCTTGATAATGGATGCATTGTAATCCACAGTCTTTCGCATCACACTTTTGCGTAATCGCTTGCCATCGAAATCGTCCTGCGACATGCCAAAGGGCCGCTGAAAGCCACCAGGCATGAAGGGCTTGAACTGGTTATAGCCATGCTTGTTGGAGCCGTGGTGAGGATGGTAATGTCTGTAGTGTTGACCGCCCATCGATGGAGGAGGAAGGGATGTGAAGTTCGTCGCCAGCGCAGATGGCGCCGTCAGCAACTGAGGCGGTGGCTGTGACACGTCCATTTCTGTTTGCCGTGTATTTGCGTATTGCTGCTTAGCTTATCTTACTCCTGATATTTGTATATATAAACGCTTCTTTCTCCTTTTAACTAATTTTCGCTGCGCGTCGTGGACGTTTCTGCAATAAAATTTTCCTCGTTCATACACACACACGCACAATCACACGGCGCACACCTCTGTGTTGAGTTGATCGCTTCAGAGCTCATATTTAATGCACAGTGGTATGCGGGCGTCAGCCAAACTACTTACTTGTTATTCTACAGAATATGCATTTGCTTGATGCTTATAATAATAGTAATTTAAATAAAAATTGCCGCGTTGAAAATAATTACTGCGGAACCAGTGTGACAGCGGAATTATCAATAAAATATACCGCCCGACCATCAGAAATATACCGAAAAGTACGGTCTCATTTTAAAAATATAGCGTAAAAATACCGATGAAAATCATATACCTCGATTTTGATATTCCATTTAATATTACTAGCTGAACAGGATACTGAGCCCTGAAAAAATAGTTTTATCCGATAGATAAAACAATTTTCTACGAGATTGGGAAGTTTTCCTTCTTAACAAAGGTCTAAACAAATCGAAAACATCACCACACCATGACAACATATAATACGTTTTGCACAATTTTGGCATTAAAAAAGTATCAGAGAGTATTTAAAGAAGAAGAACTGTGCTGGGAGAACTGAGCGGAAGAACTGAGGCTGGGAAAAAAAGCGACAGCGCTATCGATACTATCTATGGAAAGTATCCCACGGAAAAATTAACTTTGAAATTGTGCAATATATAAATATAATATAATATAATATAATATAATAACAATAATAAAACAAGATTATAATATTATAAATGAAAAAAAAGAGACCCACAATCATAAAATTGCATGGGGTCTGAACCCGGTTTGGCATGTAGTATTTATTGCATGGGTTGGATGAGTACCCACAATAAAAACCCCACAAGATGCGCACTGAGATTTTGACCTTGGTTGAAGCTTGCGTAACACGGGATCATGAATTTCGCCGGTAAAGTTGTTTTAATTACAGGAGCGAGCTCTGGAATTGGGGCCGCAACAGCGGTGAAATTCGCGAAACTCGGTGCCTGCCTGGCCCTGAACGGACGCAATGTAGATAATCTTAAGAAGGTAGCCCGGCAATGCAATGAGGCGAGCAAGTCCACCCCAGCTCTAGTTGTGGGCGACATAAGCAAGGGGGAGGACATTGAGCGTGTGTGGGCCGATACGCTGGCTAAGCACGGACGCGTCGATGTGCTGGTGAATAATGCGGGAATTCTTGAGTTGGGAACCATTGAGAACACCAATCTGGAACAGTACGATCGCCTGATGAACACCAATGTACGCGCGATCTATCACCTCACCATGTTGGCCACCCCCGAGCTGATCAAAACGAAGGGAAACATTGTGAACGTGTCCAGTGTTAACGGAATCCGATCCTTCCCCGGCGTGCTCGCCTATAATGTGTCCAAGGCAGCCGTGGACCAGTTCACCCGCTGCGTGGCCCTGGAGCTGGCTCCAAAGGGAGTGAGGGTGAATTCTGTTAATCCCGGAGTGATCATCACCGAGCTGCAACGTCGTGGAGGGCTGGATGAAGAGGCATATGCCAAGTTCCTGGAGCATGCAAAGGTCACCCACGCTCTGGGCAGGCCCGGAGAGGTTTCAGAAGTGGCAGCGGCCATTGCCTTCTTGGCCAGTGATGAGGCCAGCTTCACCACTGGCATAAGTCTGCCCGTGGACGGTGGCCGCCACGCCATGTGCCCAAGATAGACTTTGCAAATGAGCTCCGGTCTGATCAATAATTGCATTTATTTTTTGCCTTTTATAATAAATATACATAGCCTAAAAGGCTCAGCTTGAAGGGGGACACATTACTTGCTCAGCGCCATCTACGGGTCGGGTAACTGCTGCCGTAAAACATGCCTCTTCTTGCTCATCTGTGGGCAAGTCAAGTACATTAGAACCGCTCCTATAGTTCGTCGTATCTTTTCCTAGTCCACTTTTTGGAAATCCTTGAATTATTACACCTCCTCTTGTAGTTCCTTAACCACCCTTCAGCTCTCCTTGGTGCCCATTGAAATGAAGTTACAATTTAAGAAAAACTGCAATATATATTTTAAAATTGAATGAATTAATTCTTGAGGCTCGGAATCGGAACAGCAAATCTCATCGCGGACACATGGCGTGGCGACCACCGTCCACGGGCAGACTTATGCCCGTGCTGAAGCTAGCCTCATCGCTGGCCAAGAAGGCAATGGCCGCTGCCACTTCTGAAACCTCTCCGGGCCTGCCCAGAGCGTGGGTGACCTTTGCATGCTCCAGGAACTTGGCATATGCCTCTTCATCCAGCCCTCCACGACGTTGCAGCTCGGTGATGATCACTCCGGGATTAACAGAATTCACCCTCACTCCCTTTGGAGCCAGCTCCAGGGCCACGCAGCGGGTGAACTGGTCCACGGCTGCCTTGGACACATTATAGGCGAGCACGCCGGGGAAGGATCGGATTCCGTTAACACTGGACACGTTCACAATGTTTCCCTTCGTTTTGATCAGCTCGGGGGTGGCCAACATGGTGAGGTGATAGATCGCGCGTACATTGGTGTTCATCAGGCGATCGTACTGTTCCAGATTGGTGTTCTCAATGGTTCCCAACTCAAGAATTCCCGCATTATTCACCAGCACATCGACGCGTCCGTGCTTAGCCAGCGTAGCGGAAAGAATCTGCTCGACATCAGATTCCTTGTTCATGTCTGCTGCGATCAGCAGGGCCGGGGCTCCTCCCGCGGCGACAATCTCATCCGACGTGGCCTTCAGCTTCTCCAAGTTGCGTCCCACAATGGTCAGAAGGCCTCCCAGACGGGCCAGGTGAACGGCAGTACCTGCCCCGATCCCGGAGCTGGCACCCGTCACAATAATAACCTTATCTGTGAAACAGGGCATAACTTATTTGTGTTGCCTCTTGGAACGATCCGCTGTAAATGGGATCGATGGAGTCGGTGGTGTTGGGTGTCGAGTGTCGACATTGGAGTCGATAACAATATCGATATGACTGGCTTTTGTTTTTGGGCGCCTATTTCAGTCGTTGTGAAATAAACTGGAGTGTGAATCGTAGATAATTATATCAGTCTAATTAACGCACTATAGAGTCCATATTTCGAGTATGTGATAGCTGCTACTCAGGTTTATATATGTTCATAGTTTATGTAAATATCTGTGTCGTGTCTAGAAATAATCACTTAATGAAAAGCAACTAGAAAGGAAACTCACTTTGGCGCTTCGAAGCTTTTTTGCCATTTTTAGTCTTGTCTAGTCGCTTTTAGTCTTTTAGTGAACCTACGATATAATATTTTAATTTATCAACATATCATTAAGCTGACAAGGATCAGAAATTAGAGAATTCTTTAAACAGATTAATTAGCCTGAATCTCTTTATGTGGGTTAAGTTGTTTATGTTCTTTTGTTTCTTATTTTATCTGTTGAAGGAATAAAGTGTAGCAAATATTTAATTTGTATAGATTTTTTAATTTTTATGCACAGATATGTACTTTAAATGCCTTCGGTTTTCTGTGTTTCCCACTTTTTTAGCGGGGGCACATGGCATGGCGGCCGCCGTCCACGGGCAGGCTGATGCCAGTGGTGAAGCTGGCCGCGTCGCTGGCTAGGAAGGCAATTGCCGCAGCCACCTCCTTCACCTCGCCTGGGCGACCCAGGGCGTGGGTGACCTTACAGTGCTCCAGGAACTTGGCATACGTGATCTCATCCATGCCTCCGCGCTTGTGTATCTCTGTGATAATTACGCCGGGGTTAACGGCATTGACCCGCACGCCCTTGGGAGCCAGTTCCAGAGCCACGCAGGCTGTGAATTGATCCACAGCGGCCTTGGACACATTGTACGCCAAGACACCTGGAAATGCACGCACTCCACACACACTTGACACGTTTACAATGGTTCCCTTGGTTTTGATCAGCTCGGGTGTGGCCAACATTGTTAACTGGTACATGGCACGCACGTTAGTGTTCATAAGGCGATCGTACTGCTCGAGACTTGTGTTTTCAATGGTTCCAGTTTCCAAAATGCCCGCATTGTTGACCAGCACATCGATGCGACCATGCTTCTCCAGGGTGGCGGCTATTATCTTTTCCACATCCGCCTCCTTGGTCATCTCAGCCTGAAGTTGCAATGCCGCAGCTCCCCCAACAGCCAGAATACCGTCAGCCGTCTCCTTCAACTTGTCGACATTGCGTCCTACGATTACCAGGAGTCCACCGAGACTGGCCAAGTGGATGGCAGCTCCTGCCCCGATACCAGAGCTGGCTCCGGTTACAATGATAACTTTGCCTTCAAACACAGACATCCTATCCCGAAAATTCTATTCGATGCCTCAACAAAAAACACTCTTGACACTTGCAAGATTCTTTGCATGCATCCCTGTCGGAGACAGCTGACTGGAAAAGCTTTCCCCAGATCAGCTGTTTTTAGAAAATTGTGCGATAATTATCCCGCTGATGGGCATGAATATGGAAGGGAATATCGATAGGAAGAACTCCCACTGATCAGCTCCGCTAGTGCGCCCCGTCCCCCCTCATCATGAATATCTATCTATACAACTCGATTGTTTTTTAAACTTAGATGTTGTTTTATTTCCTTTAAAAAACTGCTACGCATCTGCCGGTATTTTTGTTGTCCTTAAACCTCGTAGCCATAGGATTTGATGATTTTGTTGAAGGGCTCAGCCGCCTTAGCAATGTTTTCACGTGCCTGGACAGTCAGCTTCTTCAGCTCGCGGTTGTGCTTGAGGGTGACACGCAACTTGGCCTTGCGCTTACGCTCCAGGCTCTTGATCACATCCTGGTAGTGCCAGCCAACCTCGTGCGACAGACGGCCGACCTGGCAGTACTTACGGTCGGAGCGCAGGGTCAACACACGCATAGCGATGGGGACAACGACGCGGCGACGCTTGTCGTAGGGCGATGGGATGCCATCGAACACACGGAGACGAGCGAGGGCAGCCTGGCCACGCTTGGTCTTGTGTGGGATCATGCCTGCGAGGGAGAGAGAAACCATTGCATTAGTAAAGGCGCTATAGCTAAATCATGCTTGATTATCTCATGGGCGGGTCAGTTTGAAGTTGGTTACACCGCTTCTCATTCAAATAATGTAGGTAAGATAATAATCATCACGAAAGTAAAGTCGAAGAACCTTTGAAGCACGAGCTTACCTGAAAGAAAATAAGAGGCAGTTAATAAATGATTTCAGAGGGGAGGGGCAGGAATGGTTGGACCAGCTTCGCTCAGTTATGTTTTGTTTACATGGTTTCTCATTCAAATAATGTAGGTAATATGATTGAAAACATCACAGATTGGCTAAACTCCACTCGCCTTGGGCCTGTACATACCTCTGACCGCCTTGTAGAAGATCCTAGACGGGGCACGGAAGTGGAAGGGACCACGGGCTGGGTTGACGTTGCAACGCTTGCGCAAGTAGGCCAAGAACTTTATTTTGTTTCTGTAGAAGTGGCCGGAGAGGTTTAGCTCCTCGCAGCGCACGACAGCCACCTTGCCGCCCTGCAACAGGTACTTGGCGACAACTGAGGCCAGACGGCCAAGCAAATGGCCGCGACCATCAATAACAACGGTCTGCAAAGTGAGCACAAAAACAATGTCAGAAATGTGAGGTTATGTTTTATGCGCTCCGCCGTATAAACAAATTCATGCAAAGTTAATTTTCTTTTAGCAACAAATAATTGTACACACATTTCACTCAACCCTATGCTCATTGTGCGATAGATTTGATAATTTTCACATACGCCAATGTTGCTACTGCTGGCTTGGGCACGTGTACAGGGGGAAACTGTTTTTGCCACTCAAAACACAGGGTTTTCGGTGCTTTCGCAACATTTTATCACTGTCACCACAACTCCACATGGCACTCAACGCTTTGCATGCATTTGTTTGATAGTAACGTCACATTAGATTGGTTTATTTGCCATTTTTTTGGCACTTACCCTATTCGTTAAACCAGTCATGTTTAAGAACCGCACGGAAAGAAAGCGGAAACTGCGTTGACAGCTCCAGCATCGAACGGCAGGGTTGCTTTTAGTATCAAGCGCAACTATCGATACAATATTTTTAATGAAAAATGATACACTGAAAACTAACAATTATCAGACGAAGTTGCTATACTTTTGATAATATTTATTTCAATCATTAATTTTAAAGTAAAATACATAAAAATAAAGTATTAGATAAATATTTTCATAATATAATCAGATGCGTTTGTTCGATTTTCCGAATTGATCAACACTGTTCTGCATATCGTGTTACCACTAGTAACAATAGAAACTAGCAGATCTAAATTCAAATTTTGGCGCGTAAAAATTACGGTCAAAGTTTCAACTAGTTTTATAATTGGATAAACCATTTTAACAATGGAGTTGATTTCTTACATATTGCTCGAAACAAACGCGAGTTTAAGTTCACCGAAAAAAGTTTTACATATCAGCACTAACCATACAGTATGAATTTCAGCATGGAAAGGACTACTTCAACATTCTCGACTGGACTGGACATAATTGGACCCATAATTGAATAATATAATGTGAAGAATTAATAGAATAGCACAGCACCAATAATATAATGTCAATAATGTCAAGTCAAGTGTGACCAAATTTTTTTTTCTTTTTCGCGCGAAAATTAACATACATAAGCGTTTAGTTTAACATAACATAACATCATGTTAACATCATAACAGTGTTTGACAATCAGTTCACAAAATTAACATAAGTCTGACACTTTTAACAGACTACTTAGGGTTAACCGTTATGTTTAACAGTTGTGTTATTCACATTCCATAACAATAACAATACAATACAACACAACACGATACGATGCTTTCGCCACGCCAATTGATCCCAATATTCCGGACATACGGACCTGAGATCGCCCCCCATTCCCGGACAACAAGGTTTATAGGAACTTGCGGTTCCTGGAGGAACACCACGACGCATCGACCGGGATCTTAGACCTCACTTCAATTATGGGTCCAATTATGTCCAGTCCAGTCGAGAATGTTGAAGTAGTCCTTTCCATGCAGAAATTTTCCTTAAAAAAGGCATCGGAGTTCTCCACAACATCTATCTCCCAAAATGAACCCATGTCGTGGCTATTGCAATGAAGAATACATTATTTGATTAAAAAGAGAGAACATTATCTGCTCGTTACCTACAAGAGTCCAAACCAGGGGTCGGCGCCGTCGTATCCCGTGTGCATAGCAGAAAGGCCGCTGGGCAGCTCAGTCGGCACACGCATAGCGTAAAAACTTCGGCCGACGCTGCCTTACTGCTCGGGTCCCGCGGCGGCAGAGAAAATGCGTCGTGTGTGTTCGGGCATATGCAAAAGCTGCTTCGGTATTCTGTTCGTCAGCGTTGCGAGAACAGGGATGAATCAGTTTGCGTTCAGAAGTCAATTGGAGAAGACCACACTGCGCAACTTTGAATTGTACACTGAGAAAAATGTTTCATGTAATGTGGGAAGATGATTTTTTCTTTTTAGAAAATATGGATGGCGGGGCTCAATGTTTAATTTGCAATTATGTTGCAAGTCGATGCACTATTTTTTATTGAGAGGCACTATGACATTAAGCATTCTGGGTTCAAGGGACTTGTAGGGGCGTCCGGCCGTCTTCATTTGCGCCTATATCTCAGATACTATTAAAGCTAGAGCAACCAAACTTTCTATCCAAGCTCCTGTGATATCACTTCAGTACAAGTGTATTACAAAATTTTGACACGCCCCCTTCCGCCCCCACAAAGGACCAAAATATGTGGAATCCACAATTTTTTAGATAAAAGAAAATCAAAAACGCAGAATCATGGAAAATTGCCATATCTACCAGATTGCCAAATCTTGATCAGGTCGGATCGTTCCCCCTCGTTTTTTCTTTTGCTTGGTGCAAAACATTTTTCCTTATCTGGATTCATTTCTTTCAGTGCAAAGCAAGAAACGTTTTGCCTTCGTGTTGCTTCGTGTCGCTTGCCTTCGCACACAAACGCACAAAACATGTGAGTGTATTGCGTGCCGACCCCTGGTCCAAACGCAAGGAGGACGTTGCAGTTGCAAGATGAATTGCAACTTTTCTGAGGATAACTCAGCCGCTTCCATGCACTTCATATGAATCTGCTCACTTTGCGCCATCGCAGTTAAAACGAGAGGGAACGTTGTGAGCCGTGGCAAAGGCCGCGGCTCTACCTTATACCCGGTACTCAGTCAGTATATACATACATACATTTATGAGCCTAAGATTTATGAAATTTATTATATGTTCTCAAAAGGGACGAAAATAATATTTAAATTAAAAAAATTAATTTTTTGAAATTTTTATACATGTTTCCATTTTTGTTTACATATGCTTTGTATATCTGCGCCTACCTTTCTACATGACATGTATAAATACATATTTGAGACGTACAAGTGTTTGCGACAGAGAGAGAGGGAATGAGTCAGCGCTTGGCAGGCGTTGCGTAGCCACTGAAATTTAATTTGTTTCTTATGGCCATAATATCGATCCGATCTGATCCATATTCGGTAATCTGGTAGATATGGTAATTTTTCATGATTCTGCGTTTTTGGTTTTCATTTATCTTAAAAATTGTGGATTCCACAGATTTTGGTCCTTTGTGGGGGCGGAAGGGGTGATGAAGGAGGCCGCATTTTTGCGAGCTTTCCAATTTGCCGGGCAACTATCCGATACCACGGCAATGACTCTCGACAGCATTCCTCTTTCTTTAACTTCTCTCAGTACTATCTGCACTCTTGGTCTATTACCGCTTTACCGAGCACCTCACCTCCGTGTTTCGGATATATATCGGTATATTTCTGGGCGTCGATCACACACTCACGGCGCGAAATTTAAAACAATTTAAGTCATATTTAAGTATAAGTCATATTTAAGTTTTTGTTTTAATTTTATAGAATGGGATCTCTTGTTCGCCTAGATTTGAAAGCTGATGATCAGAAAAAAGGAGTAATATTTGTTGACCCTGCTATGCACCGTTAATGATGTTTAACAATACATAATATCTCTTCTCAAACTGGTATGAATGTATGTACATATGTAGTTTGTACCATTCAGACCGGTATGTACACATGAAAATTCGTATGTTTATGTTTAAAGCCAAAGGATGTTTTGCTTTTATGTGACGGCTTTTATTTGCCAGAGAGCGCACACCTGCACGGTGTTATTGGAACGCAGCGCTATTCACATTTAATTGAAGTTAATCCATGTACATGTACATATTTTTGCAACGCATTCGCATACGTAAATTTATTTATCTTTATATTTTTCTAGCACTACCGCCCAGCCGCGATCAAGCCCCGCCCCGAACTTCAGCAAATTCAAATTCTCCAACCAGCTCCCAACCAGCTCCCACCCACAACCTCCTTTCGATCGCAACCGCCGGGAAGATGCCCAATGGCCAATTCATCACAACTGCCCAGCTGGAACATATCATCTGCACTGCTCTGCATGGAGCGGCAAACGGAAATAGCGACCAGTCCACAACGTCACAACAGTGACCACAGCCGGCTCCCTGGCAGATGCCGATGGACTATAAAAAGACCGAGGATATGCCGATTCCGATGCTGGTGCGGCACATGAAGATGGTGCACGGCTGCATCGATGATTGTAGTCAGAGCCCGGAAATGGCAAAAAATAAACCTTTTTAGAATAAATAACGGAAGTATCCTTGCGGGTTGAGTATCCTTAAGCAGCGAAACGGTTTTCTGCCATTTGCACTATCTACCGTAGCCTGCTCTCGCAAACTCTTCGATATCAATTATTCAATTATTCAATTCCCAGCTTCAGCAGCCCATCGGGAAGCTCAAACTAGTTAATAAACTTTCTGGTATTGTTTAATTTTAAGACGATTTATCTACATAGGTACATATATGTATAACATATGTGCCTTTGTGTCACTCATAAGACTTATTGATAACAGTATATGTATGTAGATCAAAGCGCAACCAATCATCGGAAACAATGAATTTAAATTAAATATTACATTTGCAAGCTTTTTACATAATGTTCCACTTTGAGTGCCATCTGCTGGCGCTCCTGCTCGCTGGCAAAGGAGTGCTTTACTGCCTCCAGAGTAAGGTCAATGCATTGGTCACGGTTCAAATTAAATGTCTCCGCGACCAGCAAGAACTCATTAGTCAGGGAAGTGTCGAAAACGCCGCTGTCGTCCGTGCAAACGACCTTCGGAGCATCGGCTTCCATTAGTAGTTTCAGATGATGCTCCTCGAAGCTGGAAACAGAACCCGACTTAACATTGCTCGTGAGGCAGCACTCAATCGGGATGTCTGCCGCCTTCATTTGGGCAAAATCCTCTTCGGTCAAGTATGTCCCATGGCCACAGCGCGACATACCAAAGGCTAGCATCTCCTTGATCTCCAAAGGATTATCGATTTCCGCACAATGGATGACCAACTTTAAGCCCTCCTTGCGTGCCAAGTCCAGCGCACCACTAAAGTCTGTGAATTTCCCTTGGGTTGGGATCCCGCTCAGATCGATTCCCACCACCAGATCCGGATCGGTTTTCGCAAACTCCAGAGCCAAGGCCACTGTCTCCTCGGCTACCGCCACAGGCTCGGATCGATTTATAGACGGCAATAGTTTGACTAGAATATTGGGGTATTTTTTGCGACTTCTTTTGATCGTGTTGAGCACAATGTTTAGATAATCGCGACGCAGATAGTTTTTGTTGGCTTTTGGCGTGGTGCGCAGCTCTAGATACTGAATATTATCGTTGGCAAAGTCGCGTATGACCAGCTCCGTAGCGTATTCCAGCCCCTCTACCGTAGATGTCAGCTCGTGGACAAAGGCGAACTTTTCGAAGCATTTGTCGAGATTTGAATCCTTTTCAAAATTAACAAAGCGCGCACACAGATGCGAGAACTCCTCTGAGGTGTTGCCGTACACCTTCTCGGCCAGATCTTTTAACGAGCTGATGTTTAATGAGCCATTCAAATGTGCGTGTAGTTCCACTTTCGGCAATTCTTTCAAAAATTTCCACATTTTCCACAGTCACAAGTAAATAAATTAATAAATAAATATGTTGGAGGTGGGAAATAAAATTGTTGATATTATTACCACTTATCGATATCGTGCGGTATTTTTGTCGGTTTTATCGGTTTATTCAACCTAGTAACGACAGCAGCTAACTATTAAAATATAAATTGCACACAACTTCACTTTCAAAAAAATGCGTGCGATCACACAACGACTTGAGAAATAATAAATAATAATTGTGAGCTGTTCCAACAATTTATTCTCGACATGTACGCAAAGATAGAGAGTGAACAACTACAATTCATACGACATAATCAAAAGAAACTGCTTTCAAGCGAATATAGACCTAATTATGTTTTTTTTGTTTGAAAATAAATTATTTTAATATTTATACACGATTTTATTTCATTTCGCACGCTTTAATATTTTTTGGGCTTAGATTTTATTTTTCAGAATTAATTTTGTAAATTGTAAATATGTTCAATTGTATATATGTTCTTATAAGAAATTTAGGAGAATTCCCATATTACAATCACAAATTATTGCATGCGATCGATGTCGATTAGGTGAATTCACTTGCGAGACTCTGTCAATACAGGCGAAGCCAGTCAAATTGGTAACTCTATAATTTTATATTTTTTTATTTTAATATTAATATTTTAAAATAATGTTATTTATTTGAAAATCGAAATGGCGCGTGAGTAATATTAATCGATAGCTCGATGGAACTACTATTGCAGCTTCGTCCTTCTCTACAGGGTGACCATTTACGGTATATATACTTTTCGGTATTCTTTGAAAATCAGACCGACCGCATATTTGATTGATAAATACACTGTATTATCCCGAAGCGCATTAATTAACTAAATGAAGAGAAATTAATTGCTTCAAGCAATTGATCATTGAAAAGTGCTAGTTATAGGTAATAAATAACTCGTACCAATGTTTCGAAGGAGTTAAAAGTGTCGAAATTGCCGTTGAGATCAGTGAAATTCTTGTCTCCCAATTTGGCAAGACCCGTTGTTGTTGTTGCTGGAGCTGTTGCTCAGTCTGTGTTGGCCAATTTGGCTTGCTAAAATCGTGGCCGATCGTGGGCAGAAAGTAATCTGTGAAACAACCGGATCTAGCCCGAAACCGGCCAATTGGCCAGCACACTCAGCCAGAAGCACACACACTTTTTATATGAAAATTTTGTTTTGCAGAGTGTTTCTCTTGCCGTGATCTAAAAACGTTGTACGTACGCAATCGCAATCCGTGGGCAAGTGCAACAAGTGAAAGCCAGTTAAACAGATAGAATGCCACCCGTGCAGTAAGCTGAATATTCCGTCCACCCCAAAAATGTATTAACGTCCTTGGCATCGCCTAGCTATGTCCTGCAATTACATCACTAGCACACGCAGCAGTGACCCACTTGATTGCTTCATTCATTCATTCATCACTTCCCAAAGACTCGTCCATATCCTAATTTGAAAGCTTTTACTATCGAATGTGCAAATTAACTATGCTCTTGGCCAGCATTCATCCATTGTGCCATCTGCGGCTCGCCTAAGACCCCAAAAGATGCACTTTAACGCCAGATGTTTACTCCATCGATGACGTCATGGACACATTCAAATTTATTTATAGACCCTGCCGCCGCTGCTATGTTGTTTACTATTTGCTTGTGTGTGTGTGTCCGTATGGCGATGAGTGGGAATGTGTGTGTGCGTGTTGGCGGCAAATCCAAATTCAATTTAATTCATTAAAGAAATCATTTAGAAAACGAGAAACTGCCTGCCCCATCCGCGTTTTTCAACGCTTGCACTTCAACTGATATTCCGAAAGCTACCGCGGGCTCCAGCCCATGGAATGAGGAAGCTTTTGCATACCCTTGCAGAGGAGAGGGTATCACTATTTTAAACAGATGTTGGAAACCCAAAATCGGCAGAACCTCTAAAAACCATCAAGGGGATCTATTGACTCCATCCGTCTGTCTTTTTCCACGCTAAATATTCCTCAAAATATTTGTAGTTTTAGACACAATCGATCTGCAAGTGTATCTAAATGGCCTCCCTAGCCTTCATTTTTGTGTACTGAGTCCCACTTTTCTGAAATATGATTCAGCAAGCGTCAGTCAACATGGGCTTTTCGCGATAAGGCCGACCGTCTGCATTCTTTCCATTTGTTCGCTCCATGCCCAGCCCTTAAGTTGTTCTCATTTGCGCCTACTAAGCTCTAAAAGCCAAAAAACCATAAAGCAATAACCATGATGTACTCCAAAGCTGAAACGTAATCAATATCTCACTGCCAGAGCTATTAAATGATGGAAACTAATGCTGATCTCATCTTATTTTGTTTGATATTTCAGAGTCCAGGCAGTGAACATGTCGCTGGGTGCTATGCATTGCACGCGTTGCGCCGACGGTTTCGAGCCCACCGAGAAGATTGTCAACTCCAACGGCGAGCTCTGGCATACACAGTGTTTTGTGTGAGTTCTAGATCTGCACGTTTTGTGTTCCTTTCTGTATTCACGATTACCTGTGGTCTGTTTCTAGCTGCGCTCAGTGCTTCCGACCATTCCAGGATGGGATCTTCTACGAGTTTGAGGGCCGCAAGTATTGCGAACGTGACTTCCATGTACTCTTTGCCCCCTGCTGCAACAAGTGCGGGGAATTTGTCATCGGACGCGTCATCAAGGCGATGTCAGCCAGCTGGCATCCGCAATGCTTCCGCTGCCAGTTGTGTGCCAAGGAGCTGGCCGACAGTGGTTTTATCAAGAATCAGAATCGCGCTTTGTGCCACGAGTGCAATGCCAAGGTGAAGGCAGAGATCACCGGCCGCTATATATGCCAAAAATGCCAGTAAGTTTTTGATACTTTATGGGAACTTCCGATCTTATTTCGAATGAATCTCCACAGCGGCCTTATTGACGAAGAACCATTGCGTTTCCGGGGCGAAGTCTATCATGGCTATCATTTCAGTTGCACGGCCTGCGGCACCGAACTGGATTCCACGGCGAGAGAGGTGAAGAGTCGCCCGGGCTTAGCGGCCAACGATATGGTGTGTCCTCTTATTACTGTATTTCCAATCGATTGATTCCCTAACGCTGCACCTAATCTCTCGCACAGAATGAATTGTATTGTCTACGCTGCCATGACAAGATGGGGATACCCATTTGTGGGGCCTGCCGTCGGCCGATTGAGGAGCGTGTGGTCACTGCATTGGGCAAGCACTGGCATGTGGAGCATTTTGTGTGCGCCAAGTGCGAGAAGCCCTTCCTGGGCCATCGGCACTACGAGAAGCGTGGCCTGGCATACTGCGAGACGCACTACCATCAGCTCTTTGGCAATCTTTGCTTTGTCTGCAACCAGGTCATTGGCGGCGATGGTGAGTAAATTAACTCGTAACTCCTAAACGATCTTCTTTTAATCATTTTTATACTTCAACAGTGTTCACGGCCCTTAACAAAGCCTGGTGTGTGCATCATTTTGCGTGCTCTGTGTGCGACACGAAAATGACTCAGAAATCCAAGTTCTATGAATACGACGAGAAACCCGTGTGCAAAAAGTGCTACGAACGCTTCCCGAACGAGCTGCGTCGCCGCCTCCGCACTGCCCACGAGATGACAATGAAAAAGAATGTCTAAATTCAGTCCACAAAAATCATGGGGCCGAATGCCAATCCACACCAAAACAGTGCCTTTTGTCGTTGTAGTATCTCCCCGTTTTTGTCTACGCCTAACATCCTAACAGCATGTCCGCTCTTCGTAACCCCGCCCCCTTATTTCGTGTGTAATTTCTAATGTAAAAACTTTAATCGACGGCAGCTAAATGCTAAGAAAAAGAGACGAAACAGATGAATGTATTAACAGCTTTTAATGTTGTTATTTAATGAAATTTTATTTATATATAAATGTTTTTTAAAATGATTTCGAACATGCATTCGGTTAGTCTGATACATTTGGCAGTTGAAATTGTAGGGTAATCCCCTACATTTTCTCTAGTTTTGTGATCAACTCATTGCATTTGATCCAAGCCACATTTTTCATATAGGAAACGGCATCAACGTGAATGATTTCGTGTACTTTTAGGACCTCAGACAAGTACGCAATCTGCTCGTCATTCGGTTTGTGGGGGAAATCTGTGAGAAAAACAGATTAGATCACACATTTCTACAAATTATGCAGCCATATGCAAACCTTCAATCATGCAAATGCTGGTAATACAGGGAAAAGCAATATCCACCGGATATCGGCATATATCATTCTCGGTTACTTCTTCGACATTTGTGTAGTCCAGATAAGTCATGCGGTACACTGTCTGCTGTGTCTGTGGTGACTGCTTGATCTGCTCCACTTTGGCACGATACAAGCTGTTTTCGAATTTGGCCAAAACATATTCCTTTAGACTGTTTGTGCGAACGGAACAGACACCCATCAACGTTCAGATATATATGATTATATATGTATACATTTGCATGTGTATATTGTATTTAGATCACTTACACTGGCTTATAGGCCTTCGATGGACTAATCTTTGATATGGCTGTATTCAATCGTCCGAAATCGCTAGCAAAGACACGATCGAAGGCGCCAAACATGCCACGAGAGATTTTGGAATTGTCCACAATGTATAAATCGATGCCCGCGTTGTCCCTGACACTCAAACGTTTCATCTCAAAGGGCTGCAGGGCAAAAAAAAAAAGGAAAGAGCGGAATGGAAGTCAACCAATGAATAATACCCACCGGCTCTAGAATCGGTCCATTGTTGGACACTTCAGTCCCATTGACCTTCGGTGCGAGCGGCATTTCGTTCAGCTTGCCAGAAATGGTTTTGTCGACTGTCTCCAGTTCGATTTTTTCCACTGGGAGTACATCGATTCTTGTGGCTGCTGTTTTAGCAGTTATTTCTAAAGCCTTTAATTCTTCAACTGATTTTGGCTCCTCCTTTGGCTCTTCCTTTGCAGGGGAGACAAATACTTCAGTTGGTTTCGCATCTTTGATTGGCTCGCTCTTTGTCTCCGACTGCTTTAATGGTTCTTGAGCCAACGCCACTGTCGGAGGAGGGGTATCAACCTTTAATGCCACCTTCGGACTACCCTCTCGAGGATTCACCGCAACTGAAACAGCACTCTCCATCTTCTCAACCTTTGGTTTTGCATTCTTACCATCGTACACCGTTTTTGTAGAGCAAAATTCACGCACCATCTCATTGAGTGACTTTTGCGTTTTCACATTCACAAGCTCTACAGAGATTGTGTTATTCTTGCTGAGAGAGTCGTGGTGCATGATAAATTTTTCACCATCGAATTGTGAGAGAAAGGCAAGGATATCGTTGCTTAAGATATAGTTGGCCACGTCCTTGAGCTGCACCATAAAACAGAAGCTCGGGAGAGCGAGCAACTCGTCGCTTATTTCCCGCATGGAATCCACATCGCGCATCTTGGTTATACCCTGATCCACGAACAGTAGCTTTGCGGATTTATCCGGGCGTGTCTGCAGAACCTTGGCCCGCTGGAATGCGCCATTATGGAGGGCTAAGACGAAGCCCTGGAATCGTGGAGCCTTTACCTTCGGCATCTCGTTGCCCAGCGCATTGATCTAAAAGCTTATAATGTTAGTATTTGGGAATGAAATGTAAACATCAACGAACCTTCTCGCACACTTGGGAATATGCCTGGTCAGCGGATTCGCTACGGACAAAGCAGCGATTCGCCGAACGGAATCCACTAATGATGACAACACTGTTGCTGGGCGGTATTACTACAGTCGGCAGGGACCGAGTAATTTTGTTTTGCGTTTTAACGCTGGCGCTGCTATTCAAGAGCACCCTGCTTGGGCTCGGTGTCGGGTTGCTGGTTTTAGGATCTACTGCAGCCATCTGAGGGACAATTCCACTTTTGGTTGGAGTGGTGCTGCAACTGCTGGTGCTGCTAACCTTATCGCTGCTGCTTGCATCACTAGGGATGGGGGCTGCAGCCACTTTAATAGAATCGACCTTAGGTACACTTCCAATGTCCATCGAGAGCTCCTCCTCCTCGTATTGGAGAATGGAAAACGACTTGGGCATCACCAAAGCCGGCATTGGAAAGCAGATATAGCGGTGGCGCTGCCAGTCCATTATTTGGCACTCCTTCGAGCAGTAAAAGTCACCACATCGCTGACAGACTCGCTCCGCCACGACTGCGCAGAGTACGCAGTGATTTTGTCCTTTTTTCTCCCCGGGCGCCGGAGGCTACACAAAATTTCAGGCATTGCCGTAAAGCCCATTAAATGCACACAAGCTGGATTGCCAATGCATCCCCTTACCTGAACGGAGCCATTGGTTATTTTTTTCGGTGGCATTTTCTTCGTTTCCAAAAGAATTTTAGAACTTTTTATTCCGCTCGAGGAAAAATCCCCGCTAGAGGCCTCGGTTAGTGTGACCAGCGTTAGAGATTGAAAAGCTCACGATGGAGGAGCATGTTAAATTTCCAATATGCCTTGATGCGGTGTAAATGGTATTTTATTATTGGAAATATTTTTGGAACCGTTGGTCGGATATAACTGAAAATTGATTTATTTCTTCAAAAAAAGCTTTAATATATACAGCGGCGCCTATTTATATATACATATATATACTGTACTGTTAGTGCTTCTACTGCAAGTCGCACAATTTAGGTCCCCAGTTAGGTTTCTCGCACCGTAAAAATTAAGTACTTTGTTCTCCAATACGATTTGGATAATGACACTACCCTGCCATCAATTGGGAAATATGCAATGCAATTGGAGCTAGTGTGACCGAAGTGAACAAAAACGAAAACACCATTATACAAAAAAAGTGACCAAAACCCTAATCCCAAAATGTTGAGTGAACATGTCGAGACGCAAAAAAAGACTCGGTCCGGCAGCAACAGCGCGCATCTTCACTTTTTCCGCCGCGAACGTAAACAACACAATCGTCGAACTTTGTTCTGAATTTCCGTTGATTTTTGGAGCGGAGCGGCGGGATAAGACCAACAGTTAACATTTCCCCTTTAATTTCGATCCGTGCAACGGTTAATTGCTCGGTTAAGAGGGGAAGGTGAAGAGGAATTGATCAAAACAAAGCGTATGCGAATTAACCAGCGGTAGTAGTGTGCGTCCGGAAAATATATAAGTACAAACAGCAGTGGATTCGCATATCGTTGGATCCCTGTTTGGACTTGCGTTATTGCTTAAATTAGATATAGCGCCGATGCGACGCGAGTGGGCGACAACCACAAGTTTATTGTTATTCAAGACGATAAAAGTCAACAAATCAAACCAAAATCGACACCTAAGAATCGGCTGGAGAACCCAAAATTCTATTGATTTTCTTGATTTTGTGTGCGGGTCCGTGAACAACGCAACAAAAGCAACCACTTTGAGACGACATCAGTCCCGTTGCCCCCCACCTCCATCTAAGCACCCATTCGCTTGCACCTTGCGTACACACTCTCGTACGGAGGGGAGCATAGAGTGGCGGATAATCATCAACTTTGTTGCACCACTCCAATCAGCAATGTCGTAGACAAGTGGCATCGTTGTTGTTGCTGTCTGGTAGTTAGTTTATTAATCAAGCACCACAGCTAGCCCCACTGTGCGAATACGAGAGTGCAAGCGCGATAGAGGTCGCTGCAGGCAAAGCAACAACAAAAGCGAAAGTTGCCGTGTATATGTGTGTGTGTGCAAAAATGGTGGATAAGAAATGAGAAATAAATAAATGCAAATCCAAAGCAAATCTTCCGCCTCAAAATGTGCGATTGCCATCATCCGATTGTCGTATATAATAAGGAATTCCGCTGACAAGGTATCGCTGAGAGGGAAGAGGCCCAACCACCAAGGGAGTGGCCGGTACGGTAGAAGGTTTTTGGGAATATTG
The DNA here is from genome assembly GCA_037356375.1 of Drosophila affinis. Classification (NCBI taxonomy): domain Eukaryota; kingdom Metazoa; phylum Arthropoda; class Insecta; order Diptera; family Drosophilidae; genus Drosophila; species Drosophila affinis. The sequence continues at coordinate 26,123,158 of JAZHFB010000003.1, forward strand.
CAAAAGTGAATTTTCGCCATCAACCCACAACAACAACAACAACAACAACAGCAGAAGCAGCAGCTGGAGTGGTAGTAGCAGTGGAAGGAACAACAACAAAGACAACAAAATGTGGATACCATCGAACAACAAATACGGAGTTGGTTAGTATTGTAATTGTACAAAAGCAGAGGAATCATTTGGGGTTGGTATGTATCCGTGTGTGTGCGTAGGGACATCTTCTTCACCCAACGGTATATTTAGCAAACAGTAAAGCAGTGTTTGCTCTTTGGTTACCGCTCTCTCGGACTGCCTTACCTTTCTGATGATGTACCCTGTCCTCACCCACCCACTGGGGAGCACAGCATGATGGGCTGTGATGTGATGGCAGGAGGGGTATGCGTCACGTGCGCTTTTACACCGTTACATTGGTGTTCTGTTCTGGTATTGTTGTTGCCTTTCGCGTTGATTCACAGTTTTTTCCGCGAAACGCCGGAAAGCAGCATCCAGGCAAACGACCGACCACCAACCACCCCCTCCCTGGGCAGCAGGGGAGGAAAAGCGATTTTTCAGCTTATTTTTATATACACACGAGTCGTCTGTAGCATCATCATCCGTCCTTCCGCCCGTTTGTTCGTCTTGCTCAAAGAGATTTCTTGTATGTTTGTTGCTGCCGCGCGCTGCGATTTGATGTGTTTATACGTACGTCCCTTTTCCCACACAGTCGTCGCCCCCCCTGTCAGCACCCACTCGACGTTTCACTTACACACACACACACACACAGTCCCTTCCCGTCCCTTCCCGTCCATCCGCACTGTTCCTGTCGCTTTGCCAATTGTCTTTGTGCCAGGTGTTGCCAATTTAAATGCTTTTCTAATTACAGTTTTGAGCGTTGCACGTTGCTGTGGAGTGAGGCTGCCAGTGTTGGCTGTATATTTACATGAAAGGAAAATCCACTTTTGATAAGAGCCAAACCGCGGTGTATTTGTGGGCGCTGAAGGATTTCCTGAGAGTCCTCTTACAAAAGCTTATTTATGCATTTGCAGACGTAACTAGCGAGAGCGAGGCAAAGCGGAGAGGAGAAAGAGGCAATGGAATGCCTCACCTCACCAAAGTATACCTTTAGCTGGACTCCAGTGCACAAACATACAAAAGTAGATCTGTCTCTCTCTCTCTCTCTTTGTGCACATTTCTTGTATTCAACTGTTTTTGTTGTTTCTGTCACTTGTTTTCTCTTTTGTTGCGTTTTCACATTATCTTCATGTTCGTCACACTTTTCGCATCAATGGCAACGCTTAACAAATTACTGCAGGGGGCAGTGGCAGGGGGCAACAAAGCGAACACAGAACTGTGCCCTCCCCGCCTTCCCCCTTTAAGTCATGCAGCAGAGAGAAGATTCTGTGCCAAGTTTCATTCATTGTGCTGCTTGAATGGGTTTCTGTCCAGATAAGCGCCAGTTCTCGATGATGTTGCATGTTATACCCTGATTAAAAGTAAGACGACTCTCAGAAGGATTCAACTGAAATCAAATATACTTAAATACTAAACACTAAACAGATTATGCACAATCATTTCGTTGCATCTCCATATGGATTCAATCTTTTTTTTTTTGTCCCCTTAAGATTCGTTATAGAGAAGTTAAACCATCTAATTTTTGTATTTTCCATCTGCGATGTTGCTGTTCCAGTTTCCGAAACGATCGTCTGTCAAGGCAATTCATTGTGTGTTCTCTTGCTGATTGCTTGCTCTGCTCTACATTAAATACCCGCCAGCAGCAGGAGCAGTGGCAGCAGCGAGTGACATGAGAGCGGTCGAAGTTTACACAAATCAATCAGTCACTCCATCAGACATCGCTTCGGGAAAGTCCATGATAACATCATTAGCGCAGCATGGCCCGTCGCTATGGGAGCGCTGTCAAGCCAACGCCCTAACCTTGCACAATATGCCCGTTGTCCGATGTCATCCTCCTCTGCCACGTGCTGGGCAATGACTTCATTACCAGAGCGCACTCTTTGTCTCGTTCCCTAAATCGTTCCCTCTTCCCCTGCTCTATTTTTGCAGACGCCCTTCCTTATTTGGCCCCCTCCCTCTTTCCCTCGTGGTTGAAGTAATTATCTTACCGTTTTGCTGTGTTTTTTCGTTGTTGTCCCTCAATTGCGCAGTCAGTCGAGTGCACACACTGGTGGGCGACAGCTCCCAGTCGCCGTCCCACCCTCTCCCAGAATCCAACCCTCGGCCGGGACCATGCGGGTCCGGCACATCTGGAAACTGAACCTGAGTCTATGCTGCGTTTGCGTTTAGTTTACGAAACTTTGTTTTTTTGGCAAAAGTTTTAGACACAAGGAAGCCCTGCCGCTGCCTCGGCCTCAGCCACAGCCGCAGCCACAGCCTATCCACCGGAAGTTGCTGCTGCTGGGGCTGCTGATGTCGGTCTGCCTTTTCCAGTGAATTCCGCTGTCGCTGCGGCAATTTCAGTTTCAACTTTAATTTAATATTCATTTTATGCATTTGGCCAATGGAGCGGCCAGCTCCGGAGTTGCGTTGAGTTTTGAGTTGTGCGCGCACAAATTTGTGCAGGCGCTTCCTTCCCCAGAACGCACACACACGCACACAAAAGACTCACACAAGTGAACATGAGTGCGCATAAAATTGATTAATTTCCATTCCATTGTTTAATATGCTTGGCGGCAACGTTTTTCTTCTTTCTCTTTTTTTCTCTGTATACCCTGTTATTGCGGGGCACAGGGGTATGTAACAGCCTGTGTGAAATACTGGGGAGAATTAGTCCATAGAGAGTCCTTGCTCTGGATGATCATTGGAGTAGGCATTAAGCTTAGATCCGTAAGCATTGATGATCAAACAAAACTGCTTTTATCGAACAAGAAGGTTCCTTGACTGGACCATCATATGGCCCAAGCGACCCCAAACAAAGCCAGTAAATAAACGTAGATCACCTTCCGCGCGACCGAACGATGGCCATTAGGGCATGACGCGCGACACGTGCCAACGTCATCGGTCGCGTGCATCCATCAAAGGGTAGAAATTAGGGTAACAACGAACAAAATTAGGACTAAGCTACACTGACCAATTGACGTAACCATTTACCAAAACTCAAAGAATTTGGATCATTAAAACAGACAGATTTACAATCGACAAATATTGAATGATTGGAGAGTATCCGTTTAGTCGAGACACCCACTCGTCTCCACCGTTCTTGCATTACTTCTGTTTCTGTTTCCGTGTGTGACTCTTCCATTTCGGCAGTTGATTTGTACTTCCATAATTCGTCTTTAACGATTTATTCATGAATCGCCATTTGTGTGGAGGGACACTGTGTGATTAACAACCCAAGCACACGCACACGCACACACTGATAAATAATATCTATCGTACATTTCCCCCCTTTTGGCCGCATTATCGGTCACATTTCCGGATGGGAAAAGTGTCCCCAACCCATATTCCACGTCAAGGGAAGGAAATGCATTGAGAGGGGCTCGACCACACTCACTGATAAGAAAACTTAGATACTATTTAATCCGCTCTTACCTGCTGCCCCCCCAATGATAAAGTGTTTAAATAGTTATCGTAATGATGGGTAAATATTGTAAAAATACTTGACAAGTGTGTGCTTAGTGGCGCTTCCGGCTTCTAGCTGTCGTCCAAACATGGGACAGAAGGGGAAACAGTTACCGCGTATCGATTCGTCGGAATCAAGCTCCATTTGGGTGAAAAATAAGCAAACGAATGGTCAGCGCCAAATGTGCACCATGTGGATTTCGAATGCTCATTTTGATACAAAAATAAAAGAATAAACAAGCAGGAACAGCTTTGGTGCTGCCGAAGCATTAACTTTCGTGCAGATTCATCGCCAATTGTATACGCTTCTTCGCTGTGAAGATCCTAAAGCCTGATACATTGACCAAGTTTAGAGTCTCTGAAAGAACTCCAAGTAAAGTAACTAAATGTATTTCGGTGATGTTTAGAAAGCGATGGAATATCAGAAATTCAGCTTTTGATTCTTCCAGGCCTTTGAAGATGATTCATTCTCTGAGCTGCAGGCATCTGGTTAACATCATGACCCCCTATCAAAGGGTGTACAAAAACCAACAGAAATTTTGTACAAAAACATTTTACTAAGTGGCATCTGTAATGCATTCAATTACAATAATGTCAGCCGCAGTGACAGAAATGCATATAATAAGCAAATATTGCCATGTCCCATCAACATGCTTACACGTACATCCACAAACAGATACATTACAAAGATATATGTACGTATGTACGTTCAATAAAGATTCATATATGTAGTTAGGGCATAAGCACATTTGACTGATGTCACAGAAACCACTTGACAATGGAGAGATCGCTCGCTCTCCGAGGAGGGAGATGCGGCGGCAGATGGAGTGCAAAACTATTCATGTGCTTTGTTCGGATAGATGCTGGCTCAGAACTAGTTTGACAGCATCAGACATTCAGGCAACTCCAATTTTCAGACAATGGTAATGACAACGACATCTGATTGACATTTGGGTCAGGCTTCCTGCTATATACAGATGTAAAAAGGTACATATGTACTACTAAATTGCTGTGAAGCCCCTCGCAAACGGCTCTTTATAATCTACTACTTGTTAATGATAAGATAGGCGAAAAATACAATGTTAGAAAACGCAAATTTAAACAGGTCCATAAGATTGGAGTGGAGTTTGGAATTCGGGATAGTCCCCGAAAGGTGTGAAAGAAACAATTTATAATCGATATCGGCTAACTGTTCTCATAGTGCTAGTATATTTATTTATTGTTATTACTATTAATCAATTATTTTTCGTTTCTGCGGGAAGAACCACAAGATGGACAAAGTTCCCTATGCCACATCTCCACTTGAATAAGGACGACATTCATAAAGGAGACGTCACACAGGCACTGTCAACTGAAACATCACCTCAAGAAACTTAAAAGAATCAAAGACAGAGTATTGTAGATTTTGTGAAATGTTACAGAATACATAACTATAAATACATATGTACATCATACATATATGTATGTATGTTCAAAGTACATTAAGGCCTTGTAATCATAATAGTAGATACATTTCATTTCATATTTATGTTACGTTTTATATTTGTATTGCAGTTTAATGAATTTAGCTCGATATCTGTTATTATCCGCACTGTACATACACATCTGTACATACATATATACTCGTGTTAATAAGATAAGATTCTGGACTTATGTTCTCTACTGTACACGTAGTTTTGGATACGATTTCGCTCAATATGATGTTCCAGCCGTCAGCTGGACAGCGAGCAGAGTGGCGCAGTGGAAGCGTGCTGGGCCCATAACCCAGAGGTCCGAGGATCGAAACCTTGCTCTGCTAATGCAAAGCCACAATATAGTGCGTGGATATTTTTTTTGTTTTTTATTCAAAAAATATTCTTAACCGATTCGAATTGTAGCCAGGAAAAAACCCCACTTGACCCAAATTTCCTGACGGTTTCCCTTTCCGCTGCCAAAGAGAGTTCCACTTTGCGGGCGACCTCGCATTGTTGGGCTATAACACAATTAATTAATTAAATTCTTGAGCCTCTCTCCCCCTACTCCAACGAGTGGCACTTGAGGGTCGAGCGGGAGCTCGGGAGCGGAAGAAGGGAGGGGGAGGGTCAAGTGTGAAGATGGCTGCCCGCCCGCCCGACACAAGACCCCTTTTGCGGGCCCCGCGGCGCAGGCACATCCGCCTGCTCATTTAATCCATTTGTGAGTAGTAGTGCAGGGAAACCCTCCCCCTCTCCTGCTATTTTATCATACCCTTATCAAAGGGTACTATGAGTTTGAGGTTTGAGAGGATGTTCCAGCGCAGACAAGGAAGTATCTTCGAATAAAATATGTATAGTTATTCGCAGTATAATTTCCTAAAAATGTACGTAAAGTAACAGCCAGAAGGTTGTATCTGGGAGATCTTTGCACATCAATTGTCAAACAACAAATGATTTTCTTCGAGTGCTTGTGGATAAGTTTTTTTTCTAAGCTGTAAACATCGAAGGGCATTAAGGCTTCGGTGCATGGAGGTTCCTGTTTTCATTTAATTTAAATTTATTTGCGCCTGTCCCTGCCCTCCAGCTGGGACCTCTCCGCTTTCGGCGCTCTCTTCCTCTGCGTTTGTTTTGCTCTCTTTTGTTCTGTCGTTCTCTTAACTCTTCCCCTCCCTCTACCTTCCTCCCTATCCTTTTTGCATGCACTTGCCTTAACGACTTTTTCATTTAAATACGGTTTTTGTTGACATTGCGAACTTGTTGGCGGAGTGTGCATTGTGCATCGCGCTTTCTCTCTCTCTTTGTGTCTATCTATCTCTTTCTGGGTCTGCCTATTTCTTTCTGTGCTTCTGTATCCTCTTCCTAGCACTGTGTAGTTCCCCACCGCTTGCCTCTTCTTTTTTGGGCTGGGAATGATGTAAGCTCCCGTGGAGAGGAAGTCTTTTGGGATATGATATGATGCATTCATCATAAAAGTAATTAAATGTGTGTATGTGTGTGTTGGGGGGGGGCCTTTGCCCTCTGCCTTTTTCCATACCATGCCAATTTAATGAAATTTAATATTAAATTTTTGAAAGCCAGCTAAATGCTCATTAAAAGTATTTCCTGTTGTGGGGTGTGGGATGTGGGCGGGGTCTTGGGATACGGAAAGGATAGGGTCATGCCTTGGAACTTCGAATGGGATGAAGAGCCTCTGTTGGGGCATTGGGTGTGGACTTGGGACTGTGTTCTGGGCGCACTTGGGCGCTTGCCAGTCTGACGCCTCTCTGCTAATGTGAGTGACCCAAATAGTGGAAGCGCTTGGCTGGCATTCTGCCTACTCAGCAGAGCAGCCCCAGCGCACTCTACGGAATGTACTCGCATTAGCCGGAGTGTGTTTGCCTGCCCCGGAGTTGAAGTGCCGCCGGATCTTCAACTGGCATTTTAAATTATAAAATTTTTGCTATTTAGCATCTCTCGCTCTCAGAATTCACTTAAAATCAGGCTACAGAATCACAAATTGAAGCCGGTTAGAGGCGGTTGAAGGATGGATTGAGATAAAGGAAGATAGACAGACGGAGAGCGAGATGGAGGGAGGGAGAGCTCTTCAACAAACCCCATAAAGCACACAGACACACCAGAGAGAGGAACTGCTGGGAACGTCAGTAGACGGCGGCAAGCAACAACAACAGGAAGCAGTTAGCCCATTTTCATGCCACTGAAGCATTTCATTTTCCATCTCATCCTCAACAGCCACCCACTCCCCCCACTTTCTGTCTGTGTGTCTGTCTGTCTGTCTGGGCGTGCGTTTTATTAGCTTCTTTCGTTGATATGCTCTTGCCGTTGTTCGCTCGTTTGTCTTTCAACAAGAAAGGAACACACACTGCCACATCAACATGCAGCACACAGAGGCAGCACACCCTACAGAAGCAACAGCAACAGCAGAACCACCATCTCCATTGCCATCAGCACCACCCTAGAAGCATGGCCCAAGTTCCTCCTCCTACTGGCGGCGCCTCCTCAGAATTCCAGACTATGTGACGTGCATTTGTAATTGATACACTGAGAGAAAAGTCAGTAAAAAGAACTTAAGAGTGGGCCTTTCTGGCTAGTTTCAGGGAATACATAAATCTCTGTAGCTCATCAGCTTGTTCTCATTACTGAACTCTGAAAATAATTGTTAGAATGCTCAAGTGGACAATCACTGTATGAGTAAATCAATTAAGACCAGTTTTCTGCCCACTATAATAGCTTCTAGAATATCTTTGAAGGGTCTCTTATGTATTGTAATCTTAAAATAATAATAGTAAACAAAAAAATTATTCGTATAATCGGATAATATTGGAAATATATAGGCAGGTATTTTATTCAGAAAATTTGCCCTAAGAAGAGCTCTCTATAAGTTCTGTCTGTGTAAAGGTTGCCATAGCCACTGCACATCCCAGCACCATGGAGCAGCTTTCATTGCCTGGCGCTGCAGCTATTCGTATCCGTATCCAGCATATCCACATCGACATTCATATCCATCTTGAGCTCTAGCTTCAGCAGCAGCTCCCCCTCTGCCATTTTCTATCGTCCAGCTCCTGCTTCGATATGGAATCAAAGTGTTCAGCTGCCAAGTGCTCCATCCATCCCCAATGGACTCATATACATCGTACATCGTGCATCGTATTTTCTTTTCATAGCCATTTTGCCTATTTATAGTTGAAGTATTTATTGTTGCTGTGCCACTCGTGGCATGCTCAAGTGGCCACTCATGGGGGCTCTTTAATTGCCACACCACACCATGCCACGCCCCGGGGCAATGTCATGGCCAAAGGAGGGGGAAAGCGCAACTGGTTGCAACTTCAAACATGATCTAAGACAAACTTTCCCATCTTTTCCATCTCTTTGCCAACAGCCATCCACAATTGGCACGGCGATGTCCGCTTTGGCCTGTCCCTGGACGTGGGCGACTCTGTGGACATTGTGGAGGAGTGCGCGCACTGGTATCGCGGCTCCTGTCCGCGCAAATCCCGTGCAGTTGGTGTCTTCCCCAAGACGTACATACACATCAAGGATCTGTCGAAGATCGATCCCGTGGTGGCCGAATGCACACAGGTGCTACGCGAATGGTCCGAGATCTGGAAACGACTCTATGTGGTAAGTTTTGGACCATCGATATCCCCGATTAGATATTCTCATGCATATCCTACTGCCTGCAGGATCGCGAGGCGTACAAATTTCAGACTCTGCGCAAAGTAATGTTCTCCATACTGGAGAGTCGTCGGGAACTGTTGAGTGCCACCATGACGCAGGATCAGACGCTGGAGCTGCAAATGGTTGTGGTTTCCAAAATTGACTGGGGAAATCGGTAAGTAATTCGAGCGAGGAAGAATTTTCTGCCTTAAATGTGAATTATATTGGGAGGAATCGGAGATTTACTGTACAAATTTATCCTAAGCGAACAGATACTCGAAATTGTGGCATATAAATTGGGTGAAATCATTCAAAACAGCTCATTTATTGGCTTCAAATTAAAAAAAAGATGTAAAGTTTTTATACTGTTATTGTATAAAAACAGAAAATCAGCTTTTTTTCTCTTCAACTGAATGGCAAATTATCAGTCACGCGTGAACGTGGAGCCATGGAATCTGTAAACGGTATTCGACCAGCATACATATCTCTGTGGACACTTGTTCCAAAAACGTAATAAAAGTGCTGTGTTAATGTACCTACGTATTTACGTCGTAGTGGATAGAGAACTACGACCTACAAATGTATTATTCCGTTACGGAGTAGTTATAGAACATCTTATGTAGATAGCTCTCTTCACAATAGATTTGAAGCACTAAGCATATTTCCTTGAGATTCAAGGGCATCTTCCTCTCCCACACCACACCACAGCCATCAAGTATGTCGCAGCTTTCATCTTGATATATAGTAGATATGTAAGAATTGCGCAGGGTTTTTTGTCTGAAATTGTATATAGAATATTTATTACAACTTTGAACTTGGGATAGCGCTTGCTTGGGTTCTCTTTTGCTTTTTGTTTTATGTAAAATGTGTTCTTTTCTAGCAATAATCACAATAATTTTGTTATAAACAAAATTCCTTAAAATTAACGATATATATTTGTAGACTAAATGTTAGGACAAAATAGCGAGAGCATTGCATATATGTATATACTCATATACCTCATATATCGCATACATATATTTATATATCATATATCATTCGATTACTACAATTTTTATATAGAATAGATCAACGTTTCGTGAGCGTGCGTGAGCGATAAATGTAGCTGATTCTTCTGTTCTGTTCCTCCGTCTTCTGTCTTCAGAGTTGGAATCGATCTAATTGTTAAACTTAAGTGTATATTTAAATGGCGCATCATTGTTAACGATGGGATCTCTTGTACTCCATCGAACCTACCATAATTACCCTTCGATCCTTCCTTCAACCTACAAATTGCACTCTTTCTCTCTGTCTGTCTCTCTCTGTACCTCTTATATTTCATCATGTATCTGTATCTTTATCTGTGTGTCGGCACCTGGCTCTTAAAAATGTATGCTCATTCAATTTTGCTATATATTAATTTCGCATAAATTATTATTTAATTGATTCATCCAAAAAGTAGCTCGAAACAGTCTTAGTTCTAGATATGGAAACACGACACGACTCTCGACACACGACCCTCCATTCCTTCTGCCACTTTCACTGTCACTGTCACTCTCTTCTGCCTACAAATATTATTGAGAAATCATTGAAATCATTGTTCAGAAGCGTCACTCCGTTTGCTTGGGAGAGTCCTCCGTCTTATGTCTCCGTCTCCTTGCCGCCGGCAAAGTTCTGAACTGGCGGATAGATGGGATGGCTGATGGGATTCATTTCCAGTGTCGACGGGGCCGATGGGGTGCGTGAGGCACCCAGCTGACTGCACAACTGCTGCAGCATATCGTAATAGGATCGCGTGCTGAGATTCTGGCTGAGGAAATGCAAGATCAAGAAGTCACCAATCTGTAAAGGAAACACAAGAGATGAGCACTTGAATGACAGGGGAAAATAGAGGGTGTGGTTCCTACCTCCAGGCGCCTGACAAGGCTGGCGATTTCCTTGCGCTGACCGGAGCGATACGAGCGCTTGATGATCGTCTCTCGGGTGGTGGGCATCATGATCACCATCAATGAATAGAGCACAGCCACCCCCGAAATGGTGGCCAAAATTATGAACCAGAACCTGCGATGGACGAAAAAAGGAAACTTGAAGAAAATTCAAACAAAATGGAAGCCTGTGGGCTCACTCCATTCCACTCACCACAAAAATATGTAAATCTTTTCGTTGAGAATATTGAGGGCCAGGACACAGAGCGTATCGTGCTTTTGTAGGGAACCACTGGGACCAAATTTACGGAACGTGCATTTGGTTAGCCTTGGGAATATCTCAATCATCGGATCGAAGCGCTTATCCTGATCCATATTCGAGAACTTGACCACATCCGTGCCGTAGGACATGAAAGCACCGCCCAGAAATTTATCCACCATGAAAATGTTGACGATCACATTCACGAAGTTCAGCAGCTCGCAGATGTAGTAGGCGAACGAGTAGCCATTGTGGGTATTCAGGCTGTTCACGATGTACTTGAGGATGCGATCCTGCCGCTCCCGACGATAATCGTCCGGGACACTGACCATTCCGCGCAAACCATCGGTAATCATCCGGATCTTATTGTCCTCCATGTTCTTCCAAATCCAATGGGGTATATAGAACATGAGACCCTTTAAGAGACGAGAACAGAACAGAACAGAGAGTTAGAGTCGGTTTTCCTATCGTGTGTGTATCGTGGGGGGAGGGAGGGATGGAGCACTCACCTGAGCGAACAGCACAAACGGCACCCACTGATAGTAGCTGTGATAGCGCTTCTCCTGGCCATATTCATTCCCCAGTCCCGGGCCGGCGACATCCGTACCAATCTGCCTGTGCTGCTGTCCGGGTATCGTGAACGTATAGGTGATCCAGCAGAATGTGTTGATCACATGCATCGGTATGGCCCCATCGTTGATGCAGCTTATGGGATCGCCTGCAATCAGAGATGATTCCACAAGATATTTGTTTATATAAATATGACCTCGCTATAAATTCAAATCAAGTGGAAAGCCACAATGAACGGTCGGGTGGGTGGGTGTGATGCACCGTCGTTCGTCAGCCGTCAAGTGCCATTAGAGTGCAATCTGTCCGTCTCGCTCTCGCTCTCTCGTTTGTCTGCTGCACAATTTGTCTATGGTGGGTGCGGTCGACAGACGTCGAAAAACTACAACGAGGGAGCCTCCTGCAACTGCTGTTGGAAAACCTTTTTCTGTTTTCTATTTTCTTTCTTTCGTTTTTTTTTTGGGTGCGCCACGGCATTAAGTTTGTCTCTGGCGTCGGTTTTTGGGGGCAAACAGATAGAAACAAAGTGAAATATACACGTACGTACACCCGAGTAGATAGAGGAGGGAATGTAGGTGTGCGGGTGGGTGCGGGGGATGGGGAATTCCCAGAAACTAACCGTCAGTCAATATTTGACTGTGACTCTGCCACACACAGTCGGTGGTCGGTGGCCGCGCTTTTAGAGCACTTCTTTTAATGCACAAATATTTGCCTTGAAGCTTCGTTGTGCAAGCAGTCAGTCAGTCCTTTGGGATTAGGTTTAATTTCTGTTCGAAATGGTTATAAAAGCGATACGATAATCGTATGAGTATAATAAATTATGTTTTCTATACTCCACAATACTGTAAATTCCATTTATTTGCATCAAAAATGGGACCAAATAAAAGAAATGGAAAACCAAACGATCCAAAAAGTTCCTGAGATTAAGAAGATTCCATTTCACAGGAATATTAATATATCTTAAGTTCTTTCGCGAATCAAATCCCCGAATTGTAAGTGCGTGGGATCGAACTCTCTCTCTGTTTCGTTCTGCCCCTTGAATGTTATTTCCCATGGAAATACTTGAACTGTTGGACGGGGTCTCCTTGAGGCGCAGCTCATTGATTTTCACGCCCGTCCAGTCCGACCACCCGTTGCGGCGTTGTCTCGAGGGAGTGACTCATGTAACCACATAAATGGCTTTATGCTGAAATCCGATGAACGTGTTTTGCGGTCGCAATTTGTGAAAGCTTTGCACGAGTTTCGTTCGCTTCGTTCTGTCAGTTCGGTCAGTGGCAGAGTCGGATGTCAGAACTCAGAGGGATCGAAACGTGGAAATGTGGAGCAGCAGATACGATATTTAGTGCTGCATTAGCAATAATATGGGAATTGTTAGCGCAAATAGTCGTTGTGATAATCGGTTGCATAGATGCACTCATTTTTTGTTGGGCGTGGGGAGGGGGGCTTAGCTTGCACCACCACCGGGTGGGGGCACTTAGCAGTTGCCAACTTACCAATGAGATTGTTGGCCGTAACAATGATGCAACAGGTGAAGAGTATGGCTGTTGTGATCCTGTAGTGGCAGCGGAACACCATGTTGTCGATGACCGCCTTGTCCAGCAGATAGCGTATCTTGATGAAGCCGGACACGGCCGAGACCATGCCAAAGACAGCCATGATTGTGGTGTTGTTGGTGGAACGAGTGCTGCTGCAACAAAGCTAACTGCAACAGAGGCAGAAACAGAAAAAACAGATGAGAGAATGAGAATGATGAAATGAAATCAATGTGCCCTGCCTCCCTGTTTCACCCCGAGTGCGTTATCTGGGACACAGGGACAGGCCAGACGGGCCAGACATATTTTGAAATTAGTTTCAGCAGCCACACATGTAGTTCCACTTCCTCCCATGGGCTGGGTTCGTCGTTATGTGTGAGTGTGTGTTATCACGGAACAAGCCGCACTTACAATTACGTAAGTGGAATGTTGGATGTTTGATGTTGTGTGTTGTGTGTGTACCAACAACATAGCATCTCGAAATGAGACTTCGAGTATGCGGCACGGTCTTCTCTTGTGTGTGTCTTGTGTGCGTCTTGTGTTGTGCAATCCAATCTAATCTAATCTACTCGCTAAGCTCGCTCTCCCTCTTTAGCATGTACATAGGTTGAATAACCTTCCACCCCGCCCCACAGCATGGGGCAACAATCCACGTATATTTCATCTCATTTCAAGAACTGTATTCCACAGAACCGGTATATGGTAGCTTTTTGTTCTTTATGTATTTGTCAACCCACGCATAAATTTCACTTTGTCCAACACTTGGAACTTGAATCCCAAAAACTCAATTTGGTTTCTTGTTTGGTATGATTTTTGGTCTTTAGTTTCGTTTTTACCCTTTGAGAGGGTATTCTCGCCATATATGTACGCTGATCGGTGGGTTGTAGCAAGCTAAAGGAGGGCAACCCCTTTGACATAAAGTGTGTGATCTGAACTAGCATCAAATGATCATGCCTGGAGCCAAGCAGAAAGCCAGTTCTGAGAGATATCTTATGCATACTATAGACAGATTTATTGCTTGTCTCTAAATCTCTGAGCTTGAAGGGTATCCGAACTTCGTCTTCTGTTTCGTTCGGATTGGAATATGGATGCGATGGGATTGGATTGGATTTGAATGGAATGGGGTGTTCTGTTTCGATCAGGTTCTGGCATTGCTTTCTTCTCGGCTCTTTTGTTTATATGCAAATTTTTTATTTTGTAGTTCGGTTTCGGCTGTCGCTTTTCTCGGTTTGTGTGTGTGTGAGTGTGTGTTTTGGCTGTATTTCATTTCGGCACGACCATAACGCATAACTTTAAAAGATACACACACACACACACCGACAGGGGCTCATAGAGTTGTCCCTGTTGCACTCATGGGATTGGCAATTAAAGTCAGAAAGTATCTGCATCTGTGGCAGTGGCAGTGGCAGCGGCAGTGGCAGCAGCTACTCCTTTTTTGAATGCATCTGCACAGCAGCTTCTGCACTGTGAAACATTCAATCTTACCTCACATAGATACTTAGATGTATCTATGTATCTCGCACACACACACACACACACACACACACACACACATCTCTAAAACAGAGAGCACTTCATTTCAACTTCAATTCTTGCTGCTGCTGCCTACTCCTCTGCTTTCAATACATTTTTCAACAAAAAAAAAAACAAGAAACTGGTTTTAAGGTATTTTCTTTTTCGGAGAGCGAAAGAGTGACTGAGTGAGAGAAAGAGAGAGAGAGAGAGAGAGATCTCGGTTTGAGGAATGGAACGAAATGGATCGCGGAGATCGTATCGTATCGGATCTGTTGTGCCACTGTTGCGCTTTTGCGCTCTCTCTCTCTTTGTGGCAACAGCAACCTGCGGCAGGAGTGTGTGTTGGCCAGGCCGAAACGACGACTGGCGACCCCTTTCCGCACACTTAAGTGATTCTTTTGGCTCCTTTCTCGGTATTCTCTCTGGAGTTCTCTTTGGGGTTCTGTATTCAAATTTATTGCTGCCACTTTGACACTTTGAAAACTCGTTTTGTGTTTTTTTTGACAAGCAGCCGCTCCGCTCCGTTGCGGGCCATTAATTTTTGCTTGCTTTTGGCTGTTGTTTTTGCATTTGCACTTTGTTGCAGTTGTTCGTTGGTGTTGTTTTTTTTTGTTTGTTTTAAAGCTGTTTTTAGCTGCTGCATTGTTCAATATTTCTATTATACAAACACACACACAGGCGCACTCGTACGCACACGCATAGATACACGCTAACACACACAAACACAGCTGCAGCTACACACTAACACCGACACACATACAGACACAGACACGGACAGTACATGCAGTTTTTTTGAAGCTCCTCCACAGCTGTGGGAATTGCATTCTGTGATTGTGTGTTGCATGCACCACCACACCACACGCTGCACTCTGTTGCTGCTGCTGTCTTCTGGTGGTGCTGGCTGAGCTCTGTTTTCTGATTTTGCTGCCAAAGTTTCTGTCCAGTTCTGTTCTCATACCCGTGTATTATGGAAAATTGTAATGCAGCTGCTCTCAGCGGCGTTCAAAAACCTACTGACGACGCCAGCACTCAGCCAGAGCCCAGAGCCACGAATCACAGATATAGATACCAAGCCACCACAGAGGGCAGCAGGCAGGCCGCGCTCTCTTTCTGTTGCTCTCTCTCTCTCTCTCTCTCTCTCTCTCTCTTTCTCTCTCTCTCTCTCTCTCTCTCTCTCTCTCTGTCTCTCTATGAACCAGTGATCATGGCGATCGGTGGTTCCGGTTCACAATCAGAGTTTACGCTCAAGCTGCATTCGCATTTGCATTTCGGATTTGTTTTGTACCTACCATACAACATACAACCGCATACGGCATACCGCATACCGTACCTCTCCTCGGGTTACCTGTATGTCTGTTCTGTATGTGTCTGTCTGTCCTACCTTCTTTGTAGCACTACCACCTACGGGTTCTCGGCTTTACCCCGACATTAACTCAATCCAGAGCGGAGCTAACTGCTTAACTGGCTTAGGGCACGATCTGTGTCTGTATCTGGATCTGAATCTGTATTTGTATCTATTGATTAGTTTGTCGCTTGCTGGAAGGGAGAGAATTTATTGCTTTATTAGAATGGTATTCTGTTCTACCGCTTTGATCGTGAATGTAGATGAAAGAACAAGCCAGGAACGAGACAAGAGATGGAGCTCCCTACGAAATGAAAGAAAAATATGCAGCTCTCTGTATTACACTTATAATTATAGTTTATATAGAGATATATTATATACTCCTAGGACCACCCAGCGCTTAATCAGAAAGAACTTGTCTAAAGCGATGCACTAAATGTTAAAGTGAAATCGAAAATGATATATTGGAGTAGGACACTTTACATAAAGTAAAATATAAATCCATCAAAGGCAGTTGCCTTTGGGCCTAAGGATAATCAAATCTAAACATTATAGAATCAATTATTAAGATATTTGTTAAATAGATATTTGGTAAAATATCGCCCTCTCGATATCATTCAAGTACCGGGACCACGACGACCCAAAACATTTTTATATTTTTAATAGAGAGTTTCTTATGTCAGTGTCTGAACACATTTCAATGAGATGTATGAGATCAGTTAAATTTAAAAAGTGTTTAAACGTTTTTAGTTCCCTTACAAATTAACCAAATTTGCCCTTGTACTATGAGTATTTTAAAACACCATTTTTCACACTTATTATAAATGCCGTATTCCAATTAAATGCGAAAAGAACTTAAATTTTATCTCCACTTGGCCAGTCCCAACAGACGCCGCTCTGAAGTGTCCGCCTGAGCCAAGTGGATCTGCAAGGACGGGAGGGGAGTAAGGGAGTCAGTCGTCTTTGTATTCCAGGGTTAAATCTGTATGTCGCTGATCTGTCGAGCCATACAAACAGACGTCGCCTGCAGATCCTACCACTCACACACACACCACACATAGATAGGGTCTCCTCTACGCTGCCCTCTCCAAAATGAAGATCCATTTGCATGCTGAGAGCTAGACAAGCAACGCCGCCGCCTGAAACTTGTTGCCAGGCATTCCACCAGAAGAGGACCACCGACCCCCACTTCGGCTGCGACTCCTTTTGGCAGCAAGTTGCTGCTTGCACGATGACTCAGCTGGGGCAGCTTCTTTTCCAGGGCTTTTTGCCGTAATGAAATGGCGTTTCGAGAAATGGCTGCTGGTGGTACGGCTGCTGCTGTTTCCATGTCCTAAGCTCCACGCCACATCCACCGGCTCCGTTCAGCGTGCAGCATGCATCATGCACCCTGCACACTGCACTGTTTGTTTATTGTCTGTTGCTGCTGCTGTTGCTCGTTCCCTGTTGTGGCCCTGTGGCATGCCCCTGCGGGACTGCCTGCCTGCCTGAAATGTATCTCCGAGCTGCACCTTTTATAAAGACATTAAATACAAAATATATGGCATGTGTGATTGTGATACGAGCCGCGAGGTGTATCTGTATCTCAGCTGCGCGACCCATAGATACAGCTCAAACTCGAACGAACGTGTTGCTGTGTTTTTTTTTGTCTTTCTTCGTCTGCTATTGCTGCTTTTTGTTTGTGGTTGACAGCTCTGCTTATCGAAGTGTAAATAATTAAATTTTTCTGTATCGCCTCCTTGTCTCCTTGGGTTTCGCGTCGTGCGAGTGGTGCGAGTCTTGGAGTCTCTCCCTCTCTCTATCTGCAGAATTCTCCTCCATCTTGTGGAGAGTGATATCTGTATCTTTAGTGGCCACACCCGTGTTTCATGTTTCACTTTGTGTCATCAGTAAATCCCAATCCGAATAAATCTATCGTATACTTTGTATTTTTTCTGGCCGGGTACCTTTCACCTGTTGAGCTTTCGGGGGAGGGGGAACTCTTAATTAAAAACGATTTAAAGTGTTCATTACCACAATGGCTACCGTTCTCGCACGCTCTCCAGTCATATTTGTATCCATGAGATACATTTTCAAGTCCGAGTGTTGCCTGTTTCTCTTTTTTTTTTTTGATCACGTCAACTTCACAGCTCCACGGCTCCAAAAGGCGTAACAGAGGTGGCTCAAACGCACACACATACACACATGAGAGAAGAGAAAAATACCTTCAAGCGATATCTCTCTCTCTCTACTGGCTGAGCTGGTTCCAGTTCCAAAATGGAGATTTACTTGAGCTCTCTGGCTCTTGCTCTCAGGTGCTCTCCCAAAATTTCACCTGAGAGAAGCCGTTTAGGCCTCGTTAACAACAAAACGGCTTCTTCTTTGGCCTGTTCTGGCTCTAGCCCTGGTCTCTGGCGATTCCAAGAGGCTTGTAAAATATGCCTGCCATCTCTCTCTCTATCGCCCTCTCGCTCTCTCTCTCTCTCTCTCTTTATCTGTCTGTCTTTCTTGGCCATCTCGCTCTCTGCGTAAGCCAGGTAGAAGCCGCAGCGTAGCCGAGGTAGCAACATCGTCAACGACGTCGCGACGTTGCTGCCAACAACATATTGCTGATGACGTTGGATTGTTGTTGGGTTCGTTTCGGCTGCTGTGCCTGTAGACCTGGCTCCGCTCCTAGCTGTGGCTCCGTTTGCCTCTGGTCTCTGATGCCTCCTTCGCGCATGCGCCACCGGAATGCCGTGAACCCATTAGCCGTGTGTCAGTGTGCCTGTGTGTCTCTCTCTTTCGTGCTCTGTGCGCCTCACACGGTCAGAAAATGTGGCTGTAAGCAGCCGAAATTTATGCGTCATGCGGGCCAAAGCGACGAGAATCCATGATCCACAAGATCATGATCATCATGTAAATTTCAGTCGGTAGCCGCTAAGAACAGCCCAAACAGCAGGCTGTGGCGTAGCACACGTAGTGGTTTATGAGTGGGTCATAGAACATGCATACGCGTACGAGTAGTGTGAACACCTAATGAGCGATCGTTCCACCATTTAGATACGATCTCTGTTGATAGAACTGGAACTGAATTGATATTGATTCGCCTACAAGTCTGTTTCTTGGGAAAGTTGATTCCACTCTGCCACACTGGCTGTCATGACAGGCTCGACGTTCTTTGGGGGTCACCCTTCATTCGTATTGTATGCATGAGTAGGCTTCGAATTAGTCAAGGCGTTGGGTGGAGTGGGTCTTTGTTTCTCTGTGCGATGTGTGGAAATGTGGAAATTGATATTCTTGCACCTTGATATGTGGGTTCTACTGGGGGTTGAAAGGGGAGAAGCTTTAAATATTTCTTTCGTGTCACTGCTTGTCTCGGGTCAACCATCAATGTGCCTCGTCATGCACACGACATGTATTTTTCTGCCCATGAATCTGGGCACACTCTTTTGCTAAAGCCAGAAAAAGCAGTCGATGCCGCATCCTTAACGCAAGGGATAAATTGAAATATTCTTATAATATAGGTGGAACTTTGATGCAGCTAACATCGAGACGAAGCCTGTTTACCGAGGGGCGCTGCTGCATGGCGCGCGACTGTGCAACCGAATGGGTAGCACGGATTGAAGAAAGCATCGAGATTGGACCACTTAGAATAGCCATCTTTGCTATCCATCTCTTAGATAGGCAACTGCAAACCAAAGTTTCTTGATAATAAAGCAGCTATCCTTACATTATTTCGCCCGATTCAAGCAGTTCTTGTTCAAGCACCTTTCATTTTTCTTATAAATAGCCTTCTCCGTGGTTCAGCTTCTACCTTGCCCTTCGATCTTCGGTTTGTTCTATTTATGGGAACAAACAGCACACGAGTGATCTGTGCTCTGCGATCTGTGATTAATGATCATCGTTCATGATGACTGACCAAATTTGTATTTAATTCTTGGCGCTCCACACGACTCCACTCCTCCGCTCAAGCGACAATTAATTAGGAAAAGCTCCACATGGTTTTCCTCCATTAATTTATATGTGTAGATATTCCATAAATCAGAGAGGGGAGAACGTTCCTGTTTGGAACGTGACAAAGTGTAAAAGTTGTTTTAGCTGCAGCGCGCCCTTCCACATCACTCAACCAAGAAATACTTTTCTGATATTTGCAGGAAACTGGGACTGGATCTGGTGCCGCGCGAGGGTCCGCTGGCGGTGGATCCGCATGGCATTGGTATCGTCAAGCTGTACAACGTCCATGTGAGCAGTGCGGACAATGCCAAGGCGTCGTCGGTGAGAATTCTCTCTTGAATGATTGATTGATTGACTTATTTGTAAGCTCCTGTTCGATCATCCACTAATCCTTTACAGAGTCGCGGTACCTTGAGGCGAAAGACCCCGCGGAAAATACTCACGCATCATTTGTACTTTTGCATGCGAAACTTTGGCCATCGCATCGGTGGCGATGATGCGGAGGTCTATTTCTTTCTCTACGATGGCAGCCGCATGCGGCCGCTGTCCGAACGGTTTCTGGTCAAGATCTCCAGAGATGGTTTCTCCAATTACATCGAAAAGCTGCACAGCAACTGTACGGTCTTTACGGATTTGGGTAAGAGGAAACGGGAAAAAGAAGAGGCTTTCCCCCTAATGATCTCTCTCTCGTTTTGAAGGTGCCGCCGATCTCAATGAGGATCTCCATTTGGTGGCTGTTGTGATGCGGGTGGGAAAGATCATTCAGTCTGACTCCATCAAGAAGATCGAGAAGAGTGGCAGCCACGGCACTGGGCCCACCTATCGTCGACCCTTTGGCGTGGGCGTCCTCTCGCTGGCGGACATTGCGCACTTTGACAGCAGTCTGGAGCAGACGTCCCCCGCCTCCGAGGAGCGGGAGTACAACTTCAAGCTGTACCAATGCGAGGAGAAGGACTTCCATCTGCTGCCAGAGCTGATAATTAAAAAGTCGAGTGGCAAGTACTCGCCCATCCAGACGGGGAGTCAGAGTACTCAGGGCATTGTGGTTTCCTTGAAGCTGTTGCACGGTGGACTGGGGCAGGCGCGCCAGGAGCAGCCGCTGCTCTTCCAGGGCTCCACCATAACACGGAAAATGGGATTTCCCGATGTCATTATGCCGGGCGATGTGCGCAACGATCTATTTCTCTCGCTGGAGCGTGGTGAATTCGAGCGCGGTGGCAAGAACACGGGCAAGAACATCCTCGTGACGGTTGTGGTGCTGGATGTGGCGGGCAATGTGCTCACCGACTGCCTGTGGGGTGCCTCGGGGATGGACGCCCAGCCGCAGTACCGCTCGATGATTCTGTACCATCAGAATGCCCCCAGTTGGAACGAAATGCTGCGCCTGAGCGTGCCCATCGATAAGTTTTCCACTGCCCATGTGCGGTTCGAGTTCAGGCACTGCTCGACGCGGGACAAAACGGAGCCGAAGCTGTTTGCCTTCAGCTTTGCGCGGCTAATGGAGACGGGCGGCGCCACGCTAGGCGATGGCCAGCATGAGTTGTATGTGTACAAGTGCGAGGATGCCGCTAAGCTGCAGGCCTCCAACTATCTGCGACTCCCGTGTCGCCCCAGAGACGCTCAGGCCAAGATGGACTGCGGGGGATGCTTCAGTCGCAGCTCCAAGGAGGTCTTCGTCCTGCGCTCCCTGCTGTGCTCCACGAAGCTAACGCAAAACGCAGATTTGCTCTCGCTGCTTCAGTGGCGTGCCCATCCCGACACCATACAGGACTCGCTGACTGGAGTACTGCGCCTGAATGACGAGGAGCTCGTGAAGTTCCTGCAGGACGTGCTCGACGCCCTGTTCGCCATGTTCTCCAACGAGGAGGGGAACAGCACCCAGCACTCTGGTCTGGTATTCCACGTCCTCGTGAGCATCTTCAGTCTGCTGCAGAGCAACAAGTTCCAGCACTTTCGGCCCGTGATGAACGAGTATATCGAGAATCACTTTGCGGCCGCTCTCGTCTACAAGGGCCTCAGCACATCTGTGGAGCACATGGCCGTTTTTATGACCAAGGCAGAGCATCCGGACCCGTTCCAGAAGTGCTTTGGGTCCTTGGAATACATCTTCAAGCTTCTGATCCAATCACGGCGTCTTTTTGCCCGTGCCACTGGCGGCCAGTACGAGGACACGTTCCGCCGAGACCTCCATTCGCTGTTCACGGCCCTCAATGGGATGCTGGCGGTGCCCTCGTACGATGTCATCATACCCACACAAGAGGCGCTGCTTAACTCGACGGGCGTGGTCCTGGAACAGTTGAAGGACACGCTGCCAGCACCAGAGCTGGGAATGCTGGCGCGGAATATGCTGGATGCAATACCGCGCGGTGCGCCCATACGTTTGATTCAGGCCAAGCTCCATGCGGTCAAGGATCTGGTGTCCGGAGAGCTCTTTCACGAGGATGGTAATTCTGGAACACCGGAATCTATCCGAATCAATTGGACTATAATTAATATTGAATTTGTATTTTTGCTTAGATTCCCGCACTGTGGTTCTGTCGGTGGCCTGCAAGCACCTCCGCATGCATCTCAGTCGTCGCGATGAACTGCGCCTATGTGCCGAAATTCTCTCGGAGATTCTCAGCCAGCTGTTCGATTTGCAGCGCGAGCAGCGGGAGAAGGTCACCAACACCCTGCAGCACGATCTGGACTCGCTGTGCAAGAACATACTCGGGATACTGATACGCACCATCAGCATCATTATGGAGGGCTCCAATGCGGTGCTGCCACAGCTGGTGTCCTGTCTGTTGGGGCTGCTGCAGCTGCTCGATGAGACTCACTACAAGCGCTACTGGGACGAGCTCAGTCCCAACAATAAGGATCCGCGCGACCTCAAGGAGTTCCTCAGCAAATCCCTGCTGGTGTACGAGGAGCTGCTCACCCAAGACTGGCACGTCTTCCCCAACGATTGGCTTGTGATGAAGCTGGCTGCCAACGATGTCCTGCGCATGTCCCTCGAGGAGTTTGCCAAACCTCTGGTCTATCGATTCCTCGGTACACAGGGCTTTGATTCGCAGCTGTGGTGGAGTTACTTCAGTCTCGCGGTCTCCTTCCTTACGCAACCATCGCTGCAGCTCGAACAGTACCGAGAGCCCAAGCGACTGAAAATTCTTCACTCGCATGGGGATATGCGCGTCCTAATGGGCTTCCAGATCCTGAGCATGTGGTCACAGTTGGGCGAACAGAAGCTCCACTTTATACCCTCGATGGTGGGGCCCTTCCTGGAGGTCACACTAGTGCCAGAGCCTGCATTGAGAAAGGCAACACTTTCGGTCTTTTACGATATGATGCAGTGCGAGCAGGTGAGGGTGGAATAGAGGCACACATCCATATCCACATCCAATTCTAACCATATGTTCCCAAGCAGGCAGCGCGCGGTTCCTTCCGCCTGGTGGAGAGCGAACTAATCGACAAATTGGATCTGTTGATCAGCGAGAACAAAGGGGACGACGAGTACCGGGAGCTCTTCAGTACCATGTAAGTTGTGGCACAGATTCCTCATGGAATGTACATATACATATAAATGTCAATGTAAATGTTTGTAAATATATACATATATAATTCACTTCATACTCGCCTTGCAATCCGCCATCCATGACAAAAAAGGGAACATCTCAGCTTGGTGTAAGTTTATACGCAAACCCCCTTTCACGCCTTTTTTCTGTGATATTCTGTAGATATTCCGATTTTTTCTGCCTGTCCACATAAAACTAAACTCTTTTTTAATCCCTTGCCAGTTTGCTGGAGAAGGTCCAAGTAGAGAATCCCAATTGGAAGGATGCTGGCATTGCGTTTATAGCCTCCGTCACACGACTCCTGGAGCGACTACTCGACTATCGCAGCGTGATGCAGGGCGAAGAGAATCGCGACAAGCGCATGACCTGCACTGTGAATCTCTTGAACTTTTACAAAAACGAAATCAATCGCAAAGAGATGTATCTGAGGTGGGAATACTCTTACCGATACCGATACCAGTATTTTTTCTTTTTTCATCTAATGATTCAATAATTTTCTTTCAGATACATTTACAAGCTACACAACCTGCACTTGCAGGCAGAGAACTACACGGAGGCTGGCTTCACCCTCAAGTTGTACGCTTCCATGCTGTCTTGGGATCGGGAGACTCAGAGCTTTGCCCCCTTCGACAATAGCGGCCAGCCAGAGTGGCAGCGAAAAGAGCGACTATACCATGAGGTACATACATATATGATCGCTTCTTATAGGCCTATATTAGTTGGGGTTTACCTTGGTTTGACCCATAAATGGGCTTGACTTAGTCACAAGTTGTTTTGACTCTACAATGCAATTCGAGCCCAGATATTTATCTCACTTACACAAACCCAAGACCACATTCGAAGTTGGCTCTCTTTATCTAGCCACTGCCATGATATCTCTGAGCGAGTCTTTCAATACACAGTAATAGAATAGGACAGGATCAATAATAACGGACAACCAATTCAAGGAAAATAAATAAAAAGCGAAAGCGCCATCAGAAAAACTCGTAGTCAGTTCCATAATAGACTGAGAATAATCCTAATGATGCATCATATATAATCTTCTTGTATGCCATATGTATGTTTAAACAAAAACTCTCATCCATTGCAGATCCTCAAATATTTCGACAAGGGCAAATGCTGGGAGAAGGGCATTCCGCTGTGCAAGGAGCTGGCCCAACTCTACGAAACGCGTCGCTTTGACTACAATAAACTGAGCGAAATACTTATTCAGGAGGCCAAGTTCTTTCAGAATATCTTAACACAGCTGCGACCAGAGCCGGAATACTTTCGAGTGGGTTTCTATGGAATGGGTTTGCCGCTGTTTGTGAGGGTAAGTCTTAGTCAACATCTCTCCAAGATTTATTACTCATTCCCTTCCCTTGTACTATTTACAGAACAAACAGTTTGTGTATCGCGGCCTCGAGTACGAGCGGATCGGTGCCTTTACTCAGCGCCTGCAAACGGAGTTTCCCAGTGCCCAGATTCTGGGTAACAATAGTCCACCCGATAGCGCCATTCTCAATGCACCCGATCAGTATATACAGATCAGCAATGTCAGGCCCATGGGCGATGCTCAGGCCTTGAAAACGGCCATGGTGCCGGTTCCGGAGAAAATAGCCCGTTTCTACGAGGTGAATGATGTGACTAGATTCATCTACGATCGACCCATGTACAAGGGACCCATTGACAAGGACAACGAGTTCAAGTCGCTGTGGATAGAGCGCACGATCCTGGATATAGCCAGTCCCCTTCCGGGTATTCTGCGCTGGTTCGAGGTCAAGCAGAAGTCGGTGCAGGAGCTGACGCCCGTGGAATATGCATGTGAGATCATCAGCAATGCGGGAAAGGAGCTTTCCGAGCTGATTGTGCAATACAGACGCGATCCCAAACGGAATATCAATCCCTTCTCGATGCGCCTCCAGGGTACCATCGATGCCAATGTGATGGGCGGCATCAGCAAGTACCAGGAAGCCTTTTTCTCGGATCAGTTCCTCAAGTCGCCCCAAGGCGCCGGCCAGCAGGCGAATGTGCAGCGCCTGAAGGCTCTGATACTCGAACAAATCCAAATTTTGGAGCAGGCACTGGAGCTGCATGGACAGTTGGCGCCCAGCGGCGTTCAGCCGCTGCACAATCGCCTCCTGGAGAGATTCTCACAGCTGAAGCAGAGCCTGTCGGGCATGGGTCGTCTCAAGCGTCAGCATTCGGACAGCATCGTGAACACGCCACTGCCGCCGCTTCCCACGGAGCAGAACACGGCGCAGGTAGCAGCCCCTTCCTCCTCCTCCAGCCAGAATGCCAATCCCAATGCCAACTATGTCTACGAGCTGGATGAGATCTACACGAGAACGAGCGACATTGTGCGGCCCGTCGATCCCCTCAATTCGTATCAGACGCTTAGCAAGGAGAGCCTTACCATACCGCTGGACGAGAGTGTTGCGGCACCTCCAGTTCCCAATCGTCCGCGATCCCAGAACTTTATAGTCAACGGAGGAGGAGGAGTCATGATGGACAGTCCAGAGGTGCCGCCCAAGCGACAGCCGGCCATCAACTCCCCGAACGCTCCGCCGTTGCCGCCCCGCGGAATTACGCCGGACAAGCGAGCATCGAATCCCATGATTTTCAACGATTTTGGAGGTGGCGATGGTGTCGGCCGTCGTCACTCATCCCAGCACCAGCAACAGCAGCAGCATGGTCAGAAGTACGCCGTGGTAGACATCAGTTTCGACGATCCCGAGGCGGATCAGCAGCCGCACTCGTTGCCGCCTAACTTTCAGGATGGCAGCGGTGGGCACCTGAATGTCTGCTTTGTCCCAAATGATTTCCGCGACTCCGGCATCTCGACGACCAGCTCGCGGGAGCTGAATAACATGAATCTCAATAATCTCAGCGAGGACTCGTCTTCGATTTCGGCGGCCAGTACTGTGCATCATCGCGAGCATTGCCGCATCAGCTCCAACGGCAGCCTGGACATGCACGCCACGTCTGCCTCGATGAATATCACACAGCGAGAGAGCTCGACGAGCTCGTTCGACGTGGAGGATATGCCGGTGCCACCGCCGCCCATTCCGCCCAAATCCTTGGGGGTGTCGAGCAATGGCGTGCTGGCCGGCGAGGAGGTACTGGCACACTCACCCAATCCCAACACACAAGCCTCCTACACACAACTCAATCACAGTCAAAATCAGAATCATTCCATCAACAATCACCATTATTATCATCAATCACTGGGGCAGCAGCTGCAGCAGAATGGCGATGATGAGGGCGATGGCTACAGCTCATTGCAACACCAGCCGGTCAACGGGGTGGCAGTGGCTTCAGCCCCAGCCTCAGCACCATTGTCGTCTGCTGTTGAGGCCACCGGCACATCATCAGCAACAGGCACAATCACAGCCCCACCGGCATCCGCATTGACATCTTCATTAGCATCTAGTCAACAACACGATGGCGGCACTTTTTGAGTTACAATATGTCGCTGCCATCATCCACCCGATCAGCCACATCAGCCACACAAGCCATCCTCTTCTACATCGACTTCAACCAGCACCACCACTGACACGGCCACCGAGACCTCGGACTCCAGCTCCACCCACTCGATGACACCGCCACCGCCTCCGCCGCCGCCACCCTCTTTCAACCAGTTCCACCAGCACCCAGCAGCCGCAGTCTTAGTTCCACCCGATTCGCCTGCAGCAGCAGGAGCGGCACATTACTGTCAGGACTGTTTGTCGTCGCCATCGCCGCCACCTACAATCATCACGGAGCAGGCTCTAGTGCATGCCACCCCAGGACAGGCGACTCCTCAGTCCCACATTGAGCATTGCTCGTGCGGCCTGAGCTTCTCTGTAGTGCAGAATCAGCAGGAAATTATGATATCTTCGAGGTTCTCCACGCTAGAGCGGCAGACACTCGGCTATCACGTGGATCAGGCTTCCGGCTGCCAGCATCATCACCATCTGCACCAGCATCACCATCAGCCCCAGAGCAGTCAGGATGCACAGGCCCAGACGGACTTCTCCTACGCTCAGCGCTAAGAGAGAGAGACAGTCAATGGGGACCCACAGAGAGTGAGATTGAATTTCTTTTAGTTATTACGTGTATCGCTTAAATATTTATTGTATGGTATTGAATCGTGTTTAGCATAAATACTTTTTAGTTATTGTAATTCTTTTTGGTGCCAAATGCATGCTGCAAATCCAAAGCGCAATTGAGGCGAATGTTGTAATGGAACAGCTTGCTTAACAATATGTTTTAATGTTTAGTTGAAGGATTATTTGTACAATTTGTGTCGTCAATATTTATACGGGAATTGTCTCTAAAGTTACTACTACTACGCAGAATGTGCATAAATATGATAAGAGAATAAAGATGAACAAAGTTTTATATTGAAAGAATCAAATACTAAAACCAAAACTGAACGCAAATCAAAAATCAGCAACGCGACGTAAATATATATATATATATCTATAATATATTTGAAAGCTAAGGAAGTAACAAAAGCAACAAAACACCGACAAAATGTGCAATGCAGTTTTTACTTTAACGAATTACATATTTATATAGACATACACACTATGATATGCATAGAAGCAATTAGGAATTTTAAAGTGCTACTCTAGCTTTGGATAAGTTTTCCATTTTTGTAAATGTTTGAAATACACCTGCATATACATATGTATATGTTTAGAGTCTTCATATACTATGAGTGTGTATCCGCATGCATCTACTTCAAGAACGCACATTAATCAAAAGCGTTAAAATCGTATCTAAACAAATCATATTTATAAAATAAAACTAGTCAGAAACTTGCATGTTACAGAGGAAGTGGGAGAGGAGTATAGAAGAGAGATAAAAGTTCATATTGTCTACAAAATGCATGGCGCAAATGTAAGAATTTACTAAAGAATTTAATAAACTATAAATTAAATTATATTCAACGAATTATTTATAATTATTTAATATTTCGACGAGTTTACGCCGGATGCGTATCGTGCGCAAGTCCAAAATCCGTAAAGTATCACTGCTTTGCAGTGTAGAAAAGTGCAGTTTTCTTCATTAAAATTTCCAAAAAAAAAAAGTGGAAAATCATCTGTTTTTATGTGAGATTATTTTTAAGGTAATTTTTCATATGGAAATTTAAAAAAATCCCATAACACATTCAAAACAGTTTATCGGCGTATGTAGTATGTATACAGTATATTAGAAGCTCTTTCAAAGTTAGTTGATTTGAGAACGAATTCGAAAGTAAGTACTGACATAAATATGTATTTACATACATGGGCTCAAATCTCTTCTATTGATGTTGTATTTTCAAAAACATTTTGCTTCCTGATAAATGGATAGTACGTATCCTAGGGTGTGCTCCTGGCAGGCATATATATGTATGAATGGGATAATTTGAAAAAATTATAAGTTTCCACTTCTCCAGTGGACAGGTTCCTTAACTGGCATCCAAGAGAAGAGGAACATTTTAACAAAAAAAAAACCAGCCGTTTGAGCCAGTGGTATTGTTAAAATTCAAACTCTGATTTGTTTTTCTGATCATTTATTATTTTCATTTATTAACATCCTCTTTTCATTCATTTGACAATAGTTTTATAATTGTTACTTACAACTAACAGCAACTTTTGTAACTTAAAAGCATTGAGTTTGCCTATTAATTATTGCTTTGTTGAATTAGTTTAGTTTGGTTTGTTAGCTTACGTTACATTTGTTAGATTTGCTCGGTTCTCTCTCTCTCTCAGTGGAGGGTGGTGTAAATTATTGACACTACTAAAACATGTTACTCATAATTGTTCGCATTGCTTCGCAATTTCGCATTTTCGCATTTGTATTAAAAGTAGACCGACGTTTTTGAATGGTTTGCTATCGTATCTAGTGTGATTCTTTGTTTCATTGTTTGTTAGTTGGTTGGTTGGTTGCTTGGTTGGTTGGTTTGTTGTTTTGTTGGTTGTAAGAATACCTCTTCCCTAATTCATGCCTAAGATTCTAGGGTAATAAATATTGCAATTTCACTAATTCATATTCAATATAATAAGTATATTCGGGGAGCTCAGTAAAATACTTGAGGTTAATATTGCGCAATCAATTGACATAAATGATATCAACTCAATATC
Organism: Drosophila affinis; assembly: GCA_037356375.1. Lineage (NCBI taxonomy): Eukaryota > Metazoa > Arthropoda > Insecta > Diptera > Drosophilidae > Drosophila > Drosophila affinis. The sequence continues at coordinate 26,152,504 of JAZHFB010000003.1, forward strand.
GTATTAAGTTTAAGTACTCTTACTCTCACTATATGTATAGCATTCACTACGTATGTATGTACGTGATTCGTTGCAGCAGCGATTTAGCCAGAAGATTGTTTGTTTTCATTGTTTCACGCTTGTCCAACACGGAATACTCGACACCTCAACTCCTCTTCCTCCTACTCCTACTCCTCTACATCTAACTACTCGTAAGTACTGGCACACAACAGCAACAACTTAGTCGTAGTTCCAGTTTTGTGGTTTTGTTTTGTTTGGTTTGGTTCCATTTCACAACTATGCACAGATTGGAGCATTCATTAATAGAGAGTCCTTATAGAGACTACCACTACACCACGCTACGTTTGCCAAAAATTAACAATTTGCATATCTAAAAAGATCAACTAGGAAGAAGGTTTGCTTATAGGTGTGTGTCCTTATTGTAAGAATTCTCGACGAGGTACAAAGTTATACATACAATATTTGAAAATTAGATGTTTTTGTCGTAAGCACAATGAGGTACACATGTATCAACATCATTCAAATCATTATTACATTACTCATATACTCGTATTACTACTACCCATCGCACATTCAAGTTCTTTTCAATCAGCTTCTCATATCATATCATTTCATTTCATTTCAGTAATTTATATAACCTTAATGCTTAATACCACAGTCGAAGTATGTACTATATGTACTATACAGTTCATATATATATGTATATGTATGGCCTATAACTAGATATACATATGTATATTGTTACTGCAACATTATACACGGTATATACTCAAGTAGCGATTTTGTCTTTTTGTCTTTATGTCCTTTTGTCCTTATGTATTTATGTCCTATGTGTCATCTATCTAGTCAGCGTGCGCAGGCGGTGCGCACGGTTTCACCCAGCACCGATCGGTGCCCGTCTCCTTCGCCAGGCCAGGGCCATCATGGCGCGAACCGCATGGGATCGCTTGGCCCGCGGCCTGGACAACAGCATCCATGGCAACGGCAGCAGCAGCAGTAGCAGCAGCCAGTAAACGGGTCATAGTTCCACATGGCCAAGAGCCTGCTCGGTGACATTGGCGAAGCTGTTGCATGTCTGCGTGGACATCCACTCAAAGTCCTTAATGGTAGCCTGCAGAAAAGATTAGAATGAGCAAGAGGACTTGGAATCCAGTGAACACACCTCACCTTATGCATGGAGTACACAGCGACCACGACCAGCACGTGCATGATGTTGTGAGAATTCAGATAGAAGTCGACCACTCCGGGGAACCACTTCTCCGGTATACGCATGGCGCCAATGGCACCGCCCAGAATGGATACGCCGTCCTGGAAGCAACACACACAAGTGGGGAAAGAGGCGATTAGCAAAGGCGGCACTGATGGAGGGCTCTGTGTCTGTACTGTACTGGTGTCTGCCGGTCAAATCGGGTTGCGGCTTTGTCCATTAACTCGAATGTACGTATATGTATGAAAATGTGGGACTTACAACTTCAACCTATGCGCACAGAGAGAGGCCAGCCAAAAACGTTTAGTTATAGAAAATAGCAAGTTAGTGAATTGGAAAGCCTCGACATACGCACCTGCAGATAGACATGGGAAAGGGCCATGTGACTGCCGCCGACCATTCCCCGGATCCGCAGAAAGGTTAGAATGGAGCGCATGGCAAAGGGCAGAGCAAAACAGAGGCGACGCTGCCAGGGCGAACTGGCGGTCAGAGCCTGCGGAGTGGTGTATATAAATATATAGTGCAGATGTATATAGAATCAAGCAGATCTTCTTACCTTGTAGAGGCCCCACAGCGAGAGGACGCAATAGGAGCAGATGATTAGCCACTTGATTACTGGCGTGAAGCACAGCGTTGTGGCAGTCACCAGGGGCAAGGCACCTGCAAAGAGACAGCGGAACAGAGGTAGTGTGATGAGAGACGGAGAGGACATCCCTAAAAACCCGGCTCCCAGATGGCAGCCATTTCTCGAGCTCTCGTCTGTCTAATATTTATCGCCATAGGGTGTCTGGGTGTCCAGGGGAGGACTTTTTAAGAAGCTATCGCCTCCCCTGGTTCATGATCCTTCATCCATCCGAGTGTGACTCCCTGCTATTACATCCATGGTCATGATTTAGTTCTTAGTAGTTCAAATAAACATATGTGTTTACTCATTAAACAAGTCGTTCCGCTCCCGAGCACCACGTGCATTTTATTGCCCTCTGAATTATAGCGGGAGATACTGCGAGTAGAGTAGATTACACTCACCGAAGCTCTGGCTCACCCAGATCCCGACCATATCCAGCTTGAGCAGTGTATAGTAGACATTCTCGCCCTTCTCAATGTTCATGAACAGATGGTAGATGAAGCTGCCGCACCAGGGTGCCACCGATCCGAAGACATGACAAAACGATAGAAACTTGTAGCCACTGTCCCAGGGCATTAGACCGGGCACAATGGCCAGTATATAGATGATGGGTATGGCTGCAAAAAGAAAAGAGATTTCGAACTTACAAAAAATGAAAACAGTAATTTGAACGCGATGACGAGCGAATATATATTTTATTAGACTTCCGTCTGAATGTTTTCTATCAGTTTAATCTTTAAAATATTTGTTTTACTCTATTTGCACTTTTCCCTAGATATATTTCTGTTAATTTGGAACCCTCTTATTTGAATAAATCCGTTATTCTTTCGATTTGGCAACACCACAAAGCGTGTTTAAATCAACATTTACGAACGGTTGAAAAAATATTACATTATATTATTAATATAATTTTCTAAATAGAATACTGCTATTATTTGCGCCGCTGTACATGCCAAACGAATTATACGAATGGGAATGCTGATCTTGTAGCTGATTCAGGACCAAAAAGGTCCGGTGTCTCAGAGGACTATTAAATCCTTGGGGTGAAGTCATGAATGCTATCCTATCAGGCCTAAGTAGGGGCCCCCTCACACTATATACATATATGATGAAGATTTTGGACCGACCTGGGCGTAGATGTTTTTTATGCGGTCTTAGGGGCCATACGAATATGCCCCGGAAGATGCAAAAATAACACAAAGATATGGTTCGCATTGCCACCAGGCAGCCCTTCTCTGAGACATGATAACTTTATAATTCGGGAGCACAAGTATTAAGCATACAATTAAAAAAGTTTCTCAATTCGTATAGTTCTTAAGTTACAAAAGGATTGTTTTTAAAAATATATTCGATTCGAGAATATTCTACATTCGAAGAGCTCCAATCTAATCAAAGGAGATTCCGTACAGCTGGCACTTCTGGGAGGAGGTCATTGGACTGCCACTGCTGCAGCCAAAGTCCCGTCGAAAGGCTCCAAGGTTGGAGAGTGTGCCAAGCACCCTCAGGGCCTTGGGTGTGTGCGAAACGAGAAGGCCTACCCTGTCGCGGAACCGCTCATTCGCATCGTTGCACCAGAACTGGGCGTAGCTAATGAAAAACAGTTGCCGCGGACTCTGGGTCATCTGTGGCAGCCGCTCCGAGGCCAGGGCGGATGGTGGCAGCTCCTTCAAGTACTTTGAGTAGGCGTGGTAGGACACCTGCACGGCAAGATTATCGGCTATGTTCTCCGCCTGCAGATCGCTCTTTGGCAAATACTCTCCATTGAGCCGGAGGCGTCCGTACTGTTCCTTGAAGCAGGCCAATCGCTTGTTGTAGTCTTTCATCGACGGGGCGTCCCAGTGGGAGACATCCTCGATGCTGTGGGCCAACTCATGGGCGAGCAGAGTGCCCAAACTGCCATAGCGCAGGGCGCGTGGATAGTACCGGGACCACAGGTAATTCGGCTGTAGCAGGGCCACTGGCAACAGGACACGTTTCTCCACGGGATCATAGCTGGCCGCTGTCAATGGAGCCGTAGACGATTTGGTTTTCAGACTGTCGTGACTGAGTACGGCCCGCAAGTTCTGCAGATAGTCCCGGGGCTTCAACTCCAATCGTTCATAGGTCTGCGTAAAATTCACATCTGCATGTCCGTTGATCAGCAGACGAGTGGCGTTGATCTGGTCCAGCAGCTTGGTGCGCGTGGCCAGGGCCAACCAATCGGCGGTGTCGTTCTCGAGTAGGTCACGAAAGCTGCGTTTGATCTGCTGCCAGACGGCCTCTATGTCGCTAAGAGTGGCTGCGTCGCCGTACTCCCCCAAAACCATGTTGTCGAGCAGCTCGGGGAACAGACTCCGCGCCTTGGACATGCAATGCTCCACCACGGAACCATTCCACTCGTAGTAGAAGTGCTGCAGCAGCTCGTTATAGATATAGTTGGCCAGCGTCTGCGGTGTAACGTTGCTCAGAAAGCCCAGCAGATGCTCCTGATAGCTGGGCACATGCTCGTACAGAGTATCGTTGGAGTTCAACGGCCGCTCGAGGACAAGCTCTATGTACTGGGTGAGATTGAAGACGTCAGAGTAGGGGGCATCCAACTCCTCGGGTGTGCGTGGTCGTGCGAGCACACCGACTGGGAGATTTCTCATATTCTGGGCCAATAAAACTTCCGTTCTCGTGATATCCAGCGAAGTGCTCTGTGCCAATTCCTTTTCCACGCCCAAATACCGCTCCAGCTGATCCGCTATGGTGGCAGCTCTTGCCTGCCGATCGGGCTGTGGCAGAATCTGCTGCGGCTGTCCCACATAGATACCCGCAGGCGACACCTGTAGAAGTAGGATGATGTCCAGACCATACCTCCGCTTGATGTGGGCCACGGTGACTACCCAATCGAAGTTGTCGGCGGGCCACTCCTGGCCTGGCAGCGCCAGGACGGGCATGTGCCCAAACTCGGCAACGATCTCCAGCAACTTTTGGCGGTACACAGGGAGCGGTGTCTGGCGGAAGTGCAGGCAGCTGGCATAGAACTCCTTTAATTTGATCACCGCATCCGCGTCGGTGGCAGCGTCGGCAGGCCGCTGCAGCAGGCGCTGCTGTTTGTGGTGGTAGCCTTTGACCAGAAGCTGCTCGTAGTTGGTTTCGCGCGGATTTGCGATATTAGCGGGATTGATTTTGGGCCAGTTGCCGCAGCTGTAGTCGTAAAAATTGTCGCAGGGCTCCAGCTCTGCCTGCATGTAGTTTCGCATCTCGGCCGACTTCGATAGTCGCATCAGACGCTGGACATAGGCGCTGTCATTGTGCTGCGAGATTAGCTGTTCCTGGGCCTGAATGCGTAGTTCCATCGCCGGCTGGGACAGCAGATGACCCTGGGCACTCCCAATCCCAGCAATCAAAATCAACAGCACGAGCTGGATAGCAGCAGCAGGAGAAGCGTTCTCCATGGCGAACATTCGACGGGAAACTGAAAGTGGCAGCAACAGAGCACTCCCCATACACAACGCACTTCCGTACATATGTAAACTTAGCTGAGATTGAGATTGAGTCAGAGCGCCAGAGAGGGGGCCGAGCCCAAGCCCAAGCCCAAGCCCGAAGCCCCAAGCTCTCACTCTCTACTGCCTTATCATGCCTACTGGCTGGTCGTTGGTCGCTGGTCTCCCAAGTCGTCTCGTCTCCGGTGGCTAGTGGGGAGCGCGTGATGAGATCGCAGTTCACGTTGCTTGGTAAACACTTGGAGAAAAGCCCGCGGCACTTAATCATTCAGCGAGCGACAATGTAATTGCTCAATATATATAATTTTATTGATGCCGATTGAATGGAAATTCGAAAGCTGTGCGCAAACAGTTGTGCGTACACACCTCTCTGTTACAGTGGGTAAACACTATATTTTGAATATGATAATATAATATATATATATTTGTGAAACAGATTTGCATTTGCAAATGGCGGTGTGGCTGTCGAATTAAAACTAATTATTTTTGTACATTTTAAAAGTTACTAGTTAATTAATGAGTAATAAAATATATCCAATTATAAGTGACTAACTGCATTTTTACTAGAAACTAGTTACTTTTTTTAGCCGATTTGGATACCATATATCATCCTCTAATCGTATTAAATTTTGCAACGACATTAAACTTTTCGGTAAGTAATACTGTACAAGTGTGGCTTCAGATTGAAGATAAATGGAACATTTTCAAGTCTACACAATTGCAAATTCTGGGGAATAGCACCATGCCCCCCATGGTGCCCCCCCAATGGCACTCATTCAATTGCACAGACAACAAGTGTTCACGCCGTCATCACTAACTGGGACAGCGCTGCGATGTGGGAGATGGGAGATAACCCCAGGGGTCGGACTTTTACCGAGAACAGAGGCACAGCCGCTGTCCGCTGGCCTCTGAATGATGTTAATGTCTATCATCTGGGGCGGTCTGTGGTTCAGTCGAATATACAAATCGAACCAAGAAGCAACGTGCCCAAGATGCGATCGCTTCATGCTATCCTCTGCACTCTGACAGTGCTGCTCGGCTGCATCCATGCGGCGCCTACGGCCGGGGAGGAGCACCAGCTGGACGAGGACACTCCGTATATGAGGCAACTGCTGCGGTATGCCAAGGCCGCCGAAATGAAGAGCTTCATGAATCAGAGGGCCGATCCGTGCACCGACTTCTATGCCTTTGCCTGCGGCAATTGGTCGCGCATCAATTCTGCCCTGAGCCTGAGTGAGCTTACCACCGGACTCTTCGAGACGCTGACCAAAGCCCTCAACCGAAAGCTGGCGTTGATTCTCACCAATGGGCCGAATGCGAACGACACGCGCGAGGATATTCAGGTGAAGCACTTCTACGAGTCCTGCACGCGTCTGGGGGAGCTGAAAGACACCTATGCGCAGAAGCTGAAGAGTCTGATCGCCGAGTTCGGATCCATGCCCGTGCTGGAGGGCTCGTCGTGGCAGGAGGCGGATTTCGACTGGCTGGATACGGCCGCCCGCATGGACTACCGCTATGGAGTGGGTTCCATCATCAGCATCGAAGTGACCAAGGACTTTGCCAACAATCATCTGAACAGGCTGTATGTCGGCCAGCAGGAATTCCCCCTCGAGTCGCGCAGCATGTATCTGGACAACAGGACCCAAACCTATCGCCTGTCCCTTCGGGATCGCATGCAGACCACAATGGAGCGTTTTCTCGGCGTCAAGAAGGAATTAGCCAAAGCAACGGCCCAGGAGCTACTGGACTTCGAGGTGGATCTGGCCCGTGGCCTCGTCGATGAAAGCGATGGCGCGGACATTGCCTCCATGACCGAACTGATGACGGTGGCGGAGATGCACAAGCGCTATGCGCCCACGCTGGACATTGAGCGATTTGTGTCGGTCAGCATGGGGGGAAAGATCAAGGTCACGGACCAGATCTACGAGTACAACTCGGAATATCAGCGTAACCTTATCCAGGTGATGCAGCGCACGCCCATGCGTGTTGTGGCCAACTACATGTTCTACAGTTTGATCAAGGAGTTTGCCGTGGTAGCGCCCAATTCGGCGGAAAGCAAGAAAGAGATGTGCATCGGTCTCACCAAAAAGAGCTTCGCCAAGAACTTGGACAACATGATCTATCGCAGCAACAAAAACGACGAGACAGCGCGGCAAATTGAGCACATGTGGACGCAACTTAAGTCCACCTTCAACGAGACGCTGCGCTCCAGTCGGCTGCTGGACTGGATCGACCGTCCCACCCGCCAGAAGGCAATCGTCAAGCTCGAGGCGATGACGCTACAGGTGAACTCCTATGCAGACCACAACTTCACCGAGGAGTTTGTCGGACTGAACCTACAGAGCGCCGACTACGTGGAAAATTTGCGACAGGCCACCATTCTGGGCGTACAGCAAATGCGCGAGGAGCTGCATCAGCCGGCCAAGCCACTGGAGGCGGGGGAACTGCTCAGCTACACGCCGGCCAACATTCTCGTGGAGAACGTCATCAAGGTGCCGGTGGCACTGCTGCAGCCTTTCTACCTGTGGGGCAACGCCTATCCCAGCGCCGTGATGTTCGGCTCCTTGGCAGTGCTCATTGGCCACGAGCTGATCCATGGCTTCGACGATTCTGGCCGCAAGTTTGATGCCCGTGGCCAATTCCACGACTGGTGGGACCAGACTTCCGCCAACAACTTTCTGGATCGTCAGACATGCTTCACGGAACAGTACGGTGGCTATGTCTACGACGGTATTCCCCTCAAGAAGTCCGTCTCGCAGTCGGAGAATATAGCGGACAACGGAGGAGTGCGACTCGCCTACACCGCCTATCGCAAGTGGCACGACACCCTGCTGTCGAGGCCCAACAGCACCGAGGAACTTCTCAAGGAGACCCTCCCCACACTGGACTACAACAGCAAGCAATTGTTCTTCATCAGCTATGCCCAGGTCTGGTGCAACGATGCCCATCCGCGGGTGAAGGCCGTTCAGGTATCCACCGACCAGCATGTGCCAGGAAAGTTCCGGGTTATCGGCCCACTGTCGAACTTTGATGAGTTCTCCAAGGAGTTCGACTGTCCCGTTGACTCCCCCATGAATCCACGCAAGAAGTGTATGCTCTACTAGCATCTAGCATTCGGATTATCGTATAGTAAATGTATCTAACTGATTTTCTTATCCTATATTTCCTACCATTAAAGCGCCCCAGCCACTGCTGCAATCCATGGAACATGTCCATTCTTTTTTTGGCTTGCTTCCCAATGCAAAATTAAGCCGAACCAAACGGCAACGTAACCCCATCCCCATCCCCAGCAACAGTTCCAGCTTTAGACCAATGTTCATTAGAAATGCGGGCTAATCTATTTATGTGGTCCGCCTGTACTTGGCTTTGACCGTGATTGTTACGAGTTACGGATTCCAAAGCCAGAGAGAGAGAGCGGCAATGGCATTCGGACGGATCGATAAATGAGCAAGAAACAAGTGTGATGTGACATTTGGCATGTGGGAGGGCAGGGCAGGGGAGGGCAGGGGAGGGGAGGGGGTCGTATCGTGGTCGTGGTGTGGTCGTAGCAGTGTTAGCTCTCTGTGCACTCACCGTGTGTCAGTATGTTGATGGTCTCGTTGTGCCAGTAGAAGAGGCTCAGCAGGCAGCCCTTGAAGGTTTGCAGGGGACGGTAGCCACGGAGCACATACGGATTGAACTGCAAATACTGGGGCATGTCCTGCCACTGCAACAGCGGACCCGCGCTCGGCACGGAGCTCGAACTGGATCGCGAACGCGAATTCGAGACGCTGTTCAGCGATGATGATGAAGATGATGATGGTGCGGCACCCACCGATGGAGCATGGCTTGTACTTGTGGTCGTTGTTGTGGTGGTTGTTGCTGGAGTTCCTGGAGCTGCTCCGGCATGCGCTACTGCTGCTGGTTGTTCCGTGAATAGGGTTCCCGTTACAGTTGCAGTTGCAGTAGCCGCTGGGTTAAGCAAGGCAGACATTGGCGTTGTGGAAGCGTTAGCGGAAGACGTTGATGTTGGGCCGGATTGACCATGCTCCGAGGTCGCCACTGCGACAGCCTCCTTGCACAGGAGGCCTCCGTTCAAAGTCATTGGATGTGTATCAGAGGCAGTGACGGAATCGGGAGAAGCCCCAATCCCGATCCCATCGTTGCCTTGACTTCGTTGCGTACCGTTGCGGTCTGTGGTGGAAGGCGGCGTTGGCGGTGGCGTGGCGGCTACGGACTCTACGGTGCTGCCCACTTGATCCTGATCACTACATCCAGCTGCGGACGGTGCCACGGCTAAAGAGTAGCTAGTCACTGGCTTTGGCTTCAATGTGGAGCTGGTGGTACCGGGCATGGGGCTGCTCAGGAGCTTTGATTTGCCGCTGCCCTCGGAGCTAAGGTCAACGACAACGGCGGCGGCGGCGGCAGCAGCGGTGTCCATGCCTCCTTCCGGTTTAACGTAGCGTGTGGCGGTCGCTATTCTCTAAAGTGGCGCCAACACCAGCTGAAAGGGAAACGAAAGGGAAAGCCAACGAACGTCATGAATTATAAACTAGAGCGCAGTGCAATAAAAACGTTGCACAGATAAAGGGAGACAGAGGCCGAGACGACCCGAGTGGCACAAGCGGAAAATGGTTACGTATATAAAAGTTGTGCCAAAAAAAACGCAAAAAAAAGCACGTGCTTGCCTGGACCAGGACCAATGTCAACACACAGCTTGCCTCGTGACCCAAAAAGGCCTGCGTCTTCTTCTCCGTGTGCGTGTGTGTTTGTGCGAGTATCTATGTGTTTCGGAACTATCTGTGTGTGTGTGTGAATATTTCATGTGAATCACGCGAGTTTTTTTTGATTAGGCCCCCGGACACTTCCCACGGGCTTCTCTCCTTCCCAGGCGAAATGGAGAGAGGAGAGCGCCGCGCCAGTAAAAATCGATAAACTTTACTCACTTTTGCCATTGGACGACGCGTGTACACGTTTCTGCGATGCGATGCGATTCGAAGCGAATCTCTTAGCCGTTGTCTTAGCCCCCAAAAAAGGATGGCTTGGCCAGTGAAAATGAGGACTTACTACGGAAGCGTTGCGGAAGAAGCACAATTATTGGGGAGGGTGGGGGAGTGAACACGTTTTCGGACTGATGCTATGAAGTAGAGAATTTCTGGCTACTTTTGCGGCTGACGTTGCTGTTGTGACGTAGGCGAGGCATGCTGCTTGGGGCGGCACGCTCAATCAATTATTTAGACATTTGGATTGTGGGCGAATGTCGATTTGTTGCTGAATCTTTGATAAGTGAGATTTTGCAGCACTACGGAGGGAGTATGGCGTGGCTCCGTGTGGACTGTGGGGGCGAGTCGAGTATCCGCGCACACACGACGCTTGGTGCAAGCACGTCAATATCTGACTGAGAAGCGTACGCATACGATAACGATACCGTTATTTTGCGTATTGTTATGCAATTGAATGAAATGGCCAGTATTTTTATTGGGCGCCAAAGGAAAAGCAGCGCAGGCGCACAGGCACTTTTGGAGCAATCAGCTGTTTGGATCAACTTTATAAAAACGCTTAAACAATCCAGCAAGAATTTCACACATATCTTTTTAAATAACCGTTCGAGTTCAAATTCAACGACAACGACTTTTTAAACAATTTACATTCCATATTCAGCGGTATGGCAGCTCCAGGTCTCGTTTACCAACACTGATATTATAAATTTGAATATCGTGTGCCCAAATTCCGTAGAGTTGAGATGGTCCCACTTTTGCATTGAAATCCCGCGGGCATCATTGCGAAACGCCTATTTTGCAGTTCCCATCCATATTAATAATAATAAACTTAGAATATTGAACAGCACTTTGCTGACTGCTTCCTTAGAAAATGGGGAAAGATAACTGTGATGCTCATGGGGATTACATCTAGCCGAGCAAGCTTAAGGACACAGCATCGACTAAACATGACTGGTTGTACACTGTATCACTGTATCTCGATTTAAGGAATAAATTATATTTAAACAACAATAAAAAATATGAGATAAAAAAGAATAAAAGAGGAGGAAATTCGATATTCGAAATTCAACAATTAGAAACATTTTGCATACCCCTTAAGAAAAGATATTATAGAAATTAGGAAATGTTTATCATACCATGCACCAATTAATGCATAAATTAGTTTTAAAGCTACCCCAACGAAATATTGCATTTTGTAGTGTAACAAATATAAACAACATTATAAATCGTGATCGAAATGTATAGGGGCATTTCTCTGATGTCGCACGGGAATTTCGTACGAATTTCAAATTGTAAAAATGTAAAAAAAAAACCCATTTTCAATATTGTTTTACCGTTATGATTCGCCACTTGACTAGCCCTATAGCTGGTGCTAAGGGCGATTTTGGGCTACTGTTCGTTTTCGAGATATTTGTAAAAAAGCATGGTATTGGCACGGGACAAATATATGTAGAAGTGGTTTTTGCGGCGACCAATTCAAACTCAGATTTCAGTGAAAGTTGAGGCGATATATGCGAATTTCTGATTAATGTTCTGCATTGATGACTCTTTAAAATGGCTATAATTTTAAGCATGTATGGTTAGCAGTTTTATTTTAATTCAATTTAAGCTTCTGTCGCACGGGAAAAAAATTTCTTGTCTTTATAAATGTTACAAATATTCCGTTAACAGAAATTGAGAAAATTTTCTGGGACTTTTTTTAGGTAGTTCAATATGTAAGGCAAACTTTGAGGAAAAATTTTAATCAAGAATCTTCTTTCTTACTCGCAAAAAAATTGATGGAAAACATGACAAAAAAAAATAGCAAAAAAAATACCATAAAGTTAACTTTTGCTCATTTTAATAGGTTTTTTGATCAAAGTTGATGAAATTATCTGTCAATTAATTAAATTGGCGGATTTTTAATATCTCTTAAAAATAAAATCCCGAGAAATCTATATTCAAATGCGATTTTATTGATTTGTAATTTTTTGGTCTCGGTGGACCTCCTCAGAGAAATGCCCATATACAGAAAACGTATCAAATCCATCAATGGGTCAAAAAATGTCAATCTGTGTAAAACACAAATTTCATTATATTTTAAAGCAGCTGAGAATTTGAACATTAATCAAATGAAAAAGTATGTATGCAGGCCACCGACGTTTCTTTTCCTTTTGGATTTTGGGTTTTGTTTTGGTCAACCAGTTCTGTTTTGCGGCGAAAAATACAATTTTATATGTAAATGAATTCGACTTGTTCAAAAAAGTACCACCCAATTTTAAAAAATTGAACAAAATTATAAATAGTTTTAAACTAGTTTTAGTCCTTAGGATATTATAGAATTTAAGAAGAGTTTGTTTTACTAGGCACCAATTATTGCCGAAACTAGTCAGTCTCTATCTCAGAAAAATCTATGGTTTTTGGTCTATTTATAAAGACTAAAAATGGGTGTCGGGATCGATATGTTATTATTAATATATTAATTAAATACATTATTGGGTCAAAAAATGTAAATATGTGCAAAATACAATATTAATTACGTTTAAAAGCAGTTGGAAAAAAATAATTTTAACATTAATCAAATGGAAAAGGGTATACGTATGTCCATACCAACGGTTTAGTTTCCAAATGACATGACATTCCATGCTCACTTACGTTTTCTTACGTCGCATGTCAGCTCACTTAAGTTTTATAAACGTTTTTTTATAAAAAATCCAACCAAACGACGTCCTTAAAATTAGAAAATTGTTTCATCTATTGTATTTTGTGCTCAGACCTGAAGGTCCTAGTAAGCTAGTAATATTAAACGGAATATCAAAAGCGAGGAATATGAGTTTCGAAATTACCGCCACATCACCAAATATACTTTGTTATCGATGTTTTGTTGCATGATCGTTTCGAACTCATACCGTGAGAGTAAAAGAGAGTAGGAGCTCATACCGTGAGAGTAAAAGAGAGTAAGAGCTCATACACGAACGCGAAAATGACAAAAAGAGCGCGTCCAGTGTCAAGCCGATCGGTTCGACACAACATTTTGGCTTGAGCTTGGGTTGAGCCAAAAAAGGTATGGAAAACGGGTAAATTTAGCCAAGGAAAATTTCACGGCTGGCACGATTTTCACCCTACCCGAAAAAATCCCCGATAGGGATCAGCTGGGTGGATTTTACCTTGCAGGCCTTGCATTTTCTGGGCCGTTTTGCCTGTTGTCCATACCCGACATTTTCCGAAGAGCCTCAGCAATTTCCCAGGGAAGAATATTAGGACGGCGAGGATTTTTTTGCTGCGCGCGGATTTGAAATGAGCAAGTTAGTTACTAAAATAATGAATAAATTGCTGAAATAAGAGTAAACTGTTTCATGGGAGATTAGTTAGTCGATTATGTTATCTTTTTACTATAATTTATGGGTTTCCTTCCAAGGAGTTGCCCCAACTCTTTATAGCCCAAATTATAGTGAACAAATAAACCAATAGCCCCCAAAACAACTAACTTCGACACGAGCGTTGCAGAGCGTTGCTCACCAGCCATTGTAAAATTGCTAAATCTATTATTTGCGGCCATAAACTGCAATATTATGCTTTCTTACGTCGCATGTCATGCTCACTTAAGTTTTATAAACGTTATTTTATAAGCAATCCAACCAAACGGAGCCTTAAAATAAGCCTGTCTTGTAGAAAATTGTTTTATCTATTATATAAAATTATGTGTTTAGGCGTGAGAGTCTTAGTTAGCTAGTAATATTAAACGGAATACCAAATTGGAAAAAATGTGCCTCCAGAGCCGATTAAAACCATATCGATTAAATTGAGGGGTGTCTGGCAAGAACATCGATGTTTGAAAAAACTATCGATGTGTGCAGTTAGAACCCTAAGATTATACCGATGTTAACATCGATGTTTCTCCAGCTCTAACCGACAGACGCGCTGCGTGAAAATTCAATTTGTTATCTTGTGTATAATTTTGCGAGCCGAGCGTATCCATTACAGTACATCAAGTAAGAAGACATCATGGCCAGAAGAGCGCTCGAGATGGGGGCCGTCAGCGAGAAGGCAATGTGCAAAAGATGTACCACGCGTCGGCCGGAATAGTCACACAAAAGTGCGCCAAAAAACTATTTCCGAGGGGAAATATAGAAATACCGCTGCTTTCATCCAAAGGAATAACTCATGTACTCGAGCATCGCACAGCCAATAAATATATCCTGGCATTCACTATCCCAAGTCGTAAAAGGATTGTGGAAACGCCTGTATTCGCCCAAATCGCCATTTCTTGCGCTGCCAGCGCCCCCTCCAAAGCCAGCAGGTACAACGCAGTACGATCAACCGAAAGAGGAAGAGGTGAGATAGTAGAAAATTGACGCAAAGTAAGCCTAACCATTCATGATATCTGGGCAAAAGAGCTGTTGTCCCCGCGGCGCCGCTACCTGCACTCGACGATATCCAAGTCACAACCACAGACACACACAAACACACATGAGCATGAACGGCTGATTTGCGACAAACACGCGCGCAGCAGTGCTGCCATTTCGTATAGGAAAAAGTGGCATTAAAATGTTGTATAGCTATAATTGAAATCTATCCTGAAATTTCGAGTCGTTTAAACAAATGCCGCTTTATACTATACATGTAGAAACAACAACAAAAACAACATAAATATATTGTTTGCGCGCACATTTTTCGAACGAGTTGGCAGCTCTGCTGCAGTCGCTAAACCAACATGGCAGCTCTTGGCCTCAGACGTGGTGAATTCAACACCAAAGTGACGTGAATTATTGAAAAAAAAACACAATTTGCGTAGAAAGGATTGTAATTAGCCCAGTGATCGGTGGCTATTGAGGTGCTCCAAATATTAAAGCAACCCCCCGAGGGTAGAGTTGCAAATTCCGACTGTGGCCAAACAATTTTGCCCAACACACGCTTCCACAAGCAGCTGCGTAAATTGGAGTCGAAAGAGACGCGCTGCTGGGTCAAAGACAATACAACAAAAATCAATTTCGCGCTGCTTTTCTGGCCTTCTAAGAGTGTCTCCGCGTGCTAAAACCAATAGCCAGAGTTGAAAGGTAGTTCCTCCATTTAGTTGAAGTTTCTCCAAAATGTTTGCATTGCTCCACACCCCAACCCCCCCAGAAATGTGTCTGCATTGTGGGCTGATTTCCCCACACGAACAGCATTGCAATTAATATATGTAGGTGTGTGTGTGTGTTGTATGCATGTACATGGCGTGCCAGCTGTATTTCCCACTCTACTCACCTTTGCACGGAGCGTCGATGGAGGGGAGGTGGAGACAGGCAGCTGCCAAACACTTTTTACTTCGTCCGATTTACATAGCCTCACAATCACAGTATCATTGCCTCACAGTTCATATACAAAGCATATACATTAAATAGACAATTTATTATGTATATTCGACTTGAATCTCGGTTTTAAAGATGCCCAGAACACGGAGACGCCACCATTCAAGGGATCGCTCCTCGGCCGGCACACGAGACAAGCGGAGACGACTCGACACTGCCGACCATTCGCCACCCATGCCAGAAGTACCGTCGCCGTAAGTACCATTCTATCTCTCTCTCTCGAGTGGGCTGTGTGCATGTACTATATCCGAAGGCAAATTTCAATTATTATTTCAAATTTTATAAATAGGCCCCGCATTACCAAGACACATCACACCAGGTCCGCGGCCAAGCGAAGGAGGCACGAGCTAGATGCAAAGAACGCTATCCCCATACCCAAGGAGCCCACGTAAGTTTTGATTTTGTTTGATTTTTTTGATATTTGACCTTTCAAAAGACTAAATATTAGTTTTTCTTTTGCGCCAGTTTCATTTGAAAAGGGATTTCTACCAAAGTTTGCTCACGCATTTTCTAGAACCTTTTCAATTCACATGAACTGTCTCTGCATTGCATTTGGAAATTATGGCCAGATCCGTGTAGGCTTGTGGTGACATTGATCTGATTAGATCTCTGTTAGCCCAAGTGTACTCACGTTTTCTGGTTTTATTGGGGAATTAGTTTTAGTTTCTTCATTTCTTGCCAGTAAAATACCAGCATATTACTATCTCTTCACCTCTTAAGAAACTTTAAAAAAAAAAATTGTTTCACACAACATATGAATGGAAAAGTGCTTCCTGCAAGAGATTAGTTTAACGGCGGTCGAACAGGGTCTACTTACCGATCCACGGGTATTCCCAAGCAGTCATCAGTCCATGGTTATGTCCAGAGTGTCGGTAGCGGTGGGGACGGGGCGCTCGGCCAGTCAGAGTGTCCTGCCCACGCGGCTGTTGCTGGTGATGGAGGGGACTCCGTGGACTCGCTTTCTTTCAATGGCTTGTAGGCAGTCGTGTATTTAATGGCCAAGCAGCAGCAGTCATGGCCCGAAAGACAAATTAACATTTGGCCGTAAAAGGCAAGTGAAATTTTCGCTTGTTCCTGGACAGAGTCGGGCTGGTGCTGCCAGCCAAGTGTGATGGGAGAGTCATCCTCTTGAGTCGGCTTACTGTAAATTAAGTCAGATTCAGCGATTTCTTTGTGCGTTTGACCCCCTTCGGAGGCGTGCTTGGACGTACCGATCCTGAGGAGGGGGTGTATGTGCCTGTCCATTGCTGCTGCATTTCCTTGCCTTAATTTATGCGCCTGCGTATTTAAAGCGTATTTGCATATTACTCAAAACAACGCGCAGACCGAGAGACTGCAAGACGGACGGACGGGACAACGCAGTGAGGCGCAACGATGTTGTCGCATTTATTATTGTTTAATGCACTTGGCGTGGCCTTTTTAGGAATTACCACAACGAGGGGCACACAGATAAAGAGCAGCATCCAGCATCAAGAGTCTCTCCTCCCCCGCCACCAGAGGAGTTGTCTCATTTATCTGCCCCTAGCAGCAGCAGAGCAGCCACCAGCCGCCACCAACCACAGCCACAGCCACTTTCTTTGTGCGATAAAATGACGTTTTTCATGTGCGCCATTCGACATTGTTTATTAACCTTTTGAATTTTGCAATAAAACACGCTTAATAAGTGTTCTTGAACCAGAGACAGACAGAGAGAGAGAGAGAGAGATCGGCAATCGGCAGATTAATTGCCAAAGTCTGGTCTCTGTTTTATCATCCGCCTGCTGCAACGCGGAAGTATCCCAAAAATATTGTATCTTACGGAACGGAATCTCGAAGCGCAGTCCAAATATGAAAGTCACAACAGAATCGGTCAATTTGGAAATAGTCCGAAATGTTCTTCCGCTTTTCGCATTTGATTGTTTTTGATTAATTCTCAGTTTCAATCAGTTTTTATGTAAATTGTTACAAAAAGAAATTTTGTATCACGCATCGGATTGCGGCGAAGGCGAGAGACGAGCGACGAGACTCTGTTGGGGCGAATTCGGCGTCACAGCATGCTCGATCGATCAACTGTAAACTGGAAATGTGTGTTGTGTGTTGTGTGAGTATATGTGTGTGCGTGTGAGCAGCGAAGTCAAGCAGCGGGCCCCAACCGACACTTGTTCGCTGCGAACATATCCCCAACGAATTCAGTCCGAACCGACAACTTGCAAGCGAATGAATGGAGGTGCTGCTGCTGCCTTCTTCGGTCGTCGCCGCCGCTGTGCAACCACAACAGAAAAGTGTTTTATAGAAAATATATTAAAAAGTAAAGCCTCAAGCTCTCAAGAATCGGCAAAAAAATATTGTCCATAATCTTTAACAAATGCAGCTGTCAAGTGTTTTGAGTGTGCACTGCATATTGAGTGGGGAACCGATGCCAACGAACCGCGTGTGATTTGTGTGGTTGTTGATTTGTGCATCCTGGCCAAAATTTCAGTGCTCCACCACGGAATTTTCAATTTAAAACCAACATTCATTGAATTTAGTAGTCCCTAATGCTGTGCACACACTTTGGGGAACAACTTGGGCTACTTTCGGGTTAACTAAGGTCCGATAAGATATCGCAGTAACTATGACGCCTACCGTCTTATCGGAGAGGAGAGTGTGGGTGCCAAGCCAGTTCCAACAGTAGGGTAGGGTAGGGGATGGAGCGTACTTGCAGTTGGGACCGGACGTGCTGATTGTGTTGTTTTATTGTGCAAGGGATTTTGCACGCATTTCCGATAGATATCATTACTCATGGCTCGAGGCTCGCGGCTCGTGGGGGTCTCGACGCGTCGCGGTTTGACTCAGCCTCTGCGCAACAAGTTGTTTTGGTTTGATCCAACATTGGCTTCCAACTGTTTTTGTACCCTTGAAGAGAGAAGGGGCATTAGTGTTTTGAACAGATGTTTGCCATTCACAAAATAAGGGAACGGAAGCCGTCTTAAAAAAAGTATGGAAAAGAAAAAGGAAATCCATTATATTGATAGATACGAATCGTTCTCCAAGAGGAGGGTATCCCCAGTGCTTCAGCGTTTCTTTCATGTTGCTGCTATGGCAGACGAAGACTTGTGTTTCCTTTTTGAATCAGGTTAAAAAAGTAAAAATTGTGAAAACTGGTCGGAGCAGGAGACCAGAAGGAGAAAGAGGCGGAGGCGGCGGAGCAGGAGGACCTGTTGGCCAGTTCGGTGAGCTGCTGGTGGCTGGGTTTGGTCTTTGTGCTGCTGCAGACACTTTCTACTAACGTATTTCTCTTGGTGCTGGCTGGCATTGCAAAAAGCATTAACTGGTTGGGCAGGACGGGAGCTTTGGTGAAGCGGATTCCGGTCTGGGGGTCTTATCAATGAACTTGTCAATTGGATTTGTGTGCGGGGAAAATCGCCGCTAAGGTTCAGGGTTATTTTCGAGCAGCAGCTAATTCAATTGTTGCCCCTCCGCCTTACTGCTGAGCCAACAGAAATGAAATGCGGCCAAGAAGAAGTCGCATAAATGCAGCCCAGCCAGCCCAGGCCAGAGTCTCGCCCCCAAGGAGGCCGTCACACCAATGGGTGGTGGGGTGTTGTATGGTTTGGGGGCTTTGAAATCGTGTTATTAAACACGCGTCTAAAAGCAGCAATAGCAACAGCAACAGCGAAAAAGGCGAGGCACGGGCCGAGGGATCGTCGGATCTCTGCCTCCGGGGTCTGGCGCTGTAGTTCGTTCGGGACAGGCGACAGTCGACAGTCGGAGTGTGTGCACAGCATTCGGAATTAGATCTAAAACACAATCTCAACTCAATTAATAAAAGCAGCTGAATGCCGCGGAAATGCCAAACAAATGATAACGATAAAGATATAGAAGCAAAGATAAAGATAAAGAGAAACGATCTACAAAGCGCACGCGTTTTAAGTAAATGCCTTCGGAGCAGTTTAAATTTCAACGCCCATCCCCGCATCGAACTGTGAAAGATCAACGCAAATTACGAATAATTAATCCGAGAAGCGAACGAAACCAATAAACAACAAATAATAAAAGCTAACAAAATGCCCATCGTTGGACAGCAATATGGCAATGGCTTTCGGCCATACAGCTCCTTTCGAGTGCCGCGAGGCAGTTGCAGCAACAACAACAGTCCCAGTAGCCAAGGGGCAGGATCCGGGAACTCGCAGCCACTAAGCAGTAACGGAGCCAACGTCAACACACGTGCGATGGTGAAGCCAACGCCAGGAGCAGGAGCTCCAGGTGCACATAGGAGCAAGAATACAGCAGCCTCAACCTCATCCTCCTCATCCTCGATCCACCAGCAGGCAGTGGCAGCCACAGCAACAGGGACAGCAGGCGGTGGTGGTGGTGGTAACTTCATACGCCAACAGCCGTGGCGCAGCAGCTACTGCAGCAGCAGCAACAGCAACAGCCGCCACAAAGTACAGCAGGAGTCTCACAACCCCAATCCCCACCAGCAAAGATTGGGAGTGAACAGCAGCAGCTTCAAGCCGCTGACACCGAAACTCATTCGTCGCATTGAAACCACCTGCTCTTCCTCGTCCGCTGCATTGCGTCATGGCAAGGCAAGGGCGCCGGCACCGCCGAGCAGCGCCCAGCAGCCGCCACCACGCCCTGGACCCATGCCCAGCACTGCCAGAAAACAGTATCAGTCACCAGCAGCCGTTTCCAGCCAGATGGGGACACCCACCAGCCAGAAGCGCACCCACCAGGCGACGGCCAAATCCGCCAAGGAGAACTGCCCAGGGGCGCGACTCACGCAGCGTTCCACCAAGAACTATCCGGCACCACAGCCACCGACAGCCACAGCCGGGCGTAGCAGGCAAACCAACAATGATCTCACAGGAGGAGGAGTCGTTGCCACTCCCTTGGCACAGCGTAGGCAGCTGCCGGCCACGCCCAAGCTTAGTTTCAAGCAGCGTAATGGGTGCACCACCACCAGCAGTGGAGCTGGCGGCGGCAGTAACTCCTCGACCGGCTCCAGCGACTCCCACGACTCGCCGCGATTGAAGAAGGCCTTCTCGAACAAGTTCCCCCAGGGCCTGCCCTTCGAGGAGGAGTTCTATGGCAGCAACCGCAATCGCTCCTACTCGCAATCCTCCAGCAACTATAGTTTCTACAGCTCTGTGGGCGCCGCCACCACACCGCACGACGACGACGACGACTATGGCGACGAGGATGTGGAGGACATTCATGCCGACGAGTTCCAGCGCAAGCCTGCCACTGATGAGTCGCTCTACGTGGACTTCTCCAAGCTCGTCCAGAGCCGCCAGCAGCGGCAGTATGTGCCAGCCAGCTCCTGGATCCGGGCGTCGCCCGAGCACAGCGCCAGCATCTGTCAGCTCACTCCCGCCCAGCAGAGGCGCAAGAGCAACAAGTACGCCCGCTCAATGCACGAGTATCTCTACAGCGACGACCACCTGAGCGTGTCCCAGTCGAAGCACCGCCTCTCGGTGGTGGACGAGCCCGAGGATGGCTACTATAGCTATGCGGCGGGCACTCCCGAACCGAGCACTCCCGAGACGACGCCTTCCACCCCCAGGACGGACATCTATGTGGCAGCTGCCTCGTGGGCTCCCAAGCCGCTCTATCCCGACCGCGTGCTGTTGCCATCGTCAGGTACATCGGATGGGAACAACAACAAACATAACCACAGAAACACATGCCACAACAAGCAGCAGCAACCACAGCAACAGCAACAGCAGCGCCGTCGGTCCGAGCACTTGGGGTCCACGACGTGTGAGTATAAGTGAGTGTCTCTTCAGCATTCAGCAAGCGGCATGCGGAAACTGGAGCCTAGACCTTGAGTGGTCCACGTCCACTCCACTCCTCTTCTCTCCAGCCGCTGACTAAGCGTTCTGTCCGCACTTCATTTTAAAGTCCAATCCCATCCCATCCCCCATGTCTCCTCCTCCATCGCCTCTCCAATTGGATCTTGTTTTGTTTTTTGTATTTGTTGGCGCTGTGCCGCTATGATTCGGTTCAAGATCTCTCTCCCAAATTTGGTCAAGCACACCGCCCCTACTTATGAGAGGTCTGTATGTGTGTGTTGCTCGGTTCTGTCCAAATAGTCGGACGACGACGACTCATTAGGCAACTCAAGCGCCGGGTTGTGCAACTGCTGCTGCTGTTGTTCCGAGTCCGAGAGCTTTTAGCAGCGATCTACAGGGCATACTCAATTTGTTGACTTAGGGTTTGTGCTCCAAGAGTTTTGGTCTCATTTTGAAGAACTTGCTAGGTATCCCTCCCCGAGGTCCGAGTGCTAGTTTTCAGAATGAGCAAACTAAACTTTAGGTTCAGCAAACAATTAACACTTTTTCAGACATCTGATCTAATCTATAATCAGTTTGATGTTGGAATTTTTTATAAATTTGATTTTATGTGATTTTAAAACATATTTTGAAACTTAAACGAGTTTTCCTGCACTAATTTGTATACCCTTGAAGAAGAAAAGTATGATAAAAATGGTTAGACGTTTGTAATGCATATAAAAAAGGATCTCCTACAACCCCAAAGGCGGCACTTCCATTCTCCCAACTGGCACTGGCGTCAGAGCGCACAAGACTGTCTCGATCGAGTCTCGGTCTCGCGAATGCAAAAACAAAATACAAACGCATTACGATATAATAGTTGTTGTTGATAGTAACAAATTAATAGGTTTACGATCGCATCGTCAGCATTGGTTGATCGTCCAACTTGAAGGGTACTTTGCAAGTCGTATCATCGCTAACTAAGCTGCCTTATTGGCTTTCTGGCTTACACTTGCTGTTTTTAGCATGTTGTGGCTCTGTTAATGGCCAATATCCTTTGGGGACATTCCTCAGTACCTTTTTGTTGTTGCCTATGGCAGTTATGCCAAATGAAGTTATATGAATGCCCGCTACCTGTCAATGGGACTAATGGGGCTGGTCCGTTCATGGGAGGGGCCCGCAGAAAGACTTTTGTTAAGCCGATAATGTCTTTTGGCTTTGAATTTGTCGCGTTTTTTGTTTGCATTTTGTTTGCTTCTGTTGTATACATTTTTTTGTTGGAGCTCTCGAGTTCATTTATCTGACGTTTATCACGATCTAAAACCGGATCTGTCTCCGCAGACCCATATACGATCATAATCGATGCTGCTACCGCCATCAGAAAAGCGCCTGGCCATAAAGCTTAGATCTTGAGGCTTACATTCAGCAATCAGCAGCATTCTCGAGCGGTTTCCGACAGCCAGCTAGCCAGCCAGCCAGTCAGCAGACAGTCCCAATGAAAACCATAAATAAATCGACAAAAAATAAAAACATAAGTAAATAATGGATGCAGCAGCAGAGCAGTCAGGGGTGGCTGTTTAATGTTTATACGAAATGATTTTAATGCACTTTATTGACTTCCTATAAACAGTCGGAGCCCGAAAGGTGATTGACTACTCGGAATAACGAAACCCGTACACCCCCCAAACCCCCGATTCAACTCGCGCTTGAAGAGAGGAGGGCGGAGGTAGGGAAGCGCTTCTAGACTTGATTTAAATCGAAGCGAAAATTCTCAACGCTTCCTTTTTTGTATTTAAGAGGGGCTTAGAGAGGGGCTTTGGCATATTTAATTTTTGGCCTGTTGTTGAATTCGCTTTAACTGTTGTTTGTTTTCGTTAACAGTAATGGCCGGCACACACATTGGCAAAAGACGGAGGAGGGGTAGCTCTCGCTCTCTCTCTCTCTCTGTCGGGGTAAATTACATTACGTTCATTGAACCGCGAGCCCCGATCTGACGAACCCCAATCCCCAATCTGAGATCTCCCTCTCTCTCTCTCTTTCCCTGACTTGTTGACTGACGGATCCGAAGCGACTTTGAGTCAAGCTTTTGAGAAATCAGACATTACTTGAACCTGGCACGACCGTCAGCTGTGTGTGGAAAGTCGCTTCCTCTGTCCGTCTGTCCATTGGATGGCTCCTCCCCGTTATAGGAGAGGTGACGCTCCCCCCCCTCTGGCTCGGACAAAGGCATCATCTGCTTTATTTGCAGGGTTCATCTTTCGGTGTGAGGTGCTGTGCGTATTGACGTCTGTTTTCTGTGTGAGGCAAGCATTGACCTTGCAATTGGCCAACATCAGCAACCCAATGATCTCCTGCCACTGCCACTGACAAGTGCCCCGCATTCAGAGAGCTACCACCCAAATGGATTTGCATAATCCACAGCTGTGTTTGGGCCGTTGGGCTGTTAACATACTTGGCCACTTACTCATTCTTTTTGTTCATAAAAACTTATAACAATATTTTTAACGTAACGTAACGGCATTTCTTTTGTCAGTTAAGGAGCGCGCGACAATCATTTGCATGCCCCAAAGACCACTTGCGCGCCCCCCCTCTGTATACCTATACCTGTTCTCGAATCGGATCGAAGCCGAAAATTCCGGTTTGTCATTATGTTATGTTTCAGTTGAACACCAGATATATACACATATATTTATAGTACTGACCTCTGTCGCCTAATCAATGACTAGCTAAACAGAATCGAACAGAGACGAAGAATCGCGTATAAAGTTAGTTATTCAAGTTCTATAAATCAGAGATGGCACATCTTCCCAGATGTCTCCTAAAGTAAACGGAAAGAAAAGATAAATGATGGATCTTGAATAAGCCACTAAATCTCGAGATTCTTTTATAATGGGCTCTAAGTTTTATTGATGGATAAATTACAAGAAATAATTAAGAATATCCACAACGGATGCCAGGCTGTGTCGAGGTCAGTTAACCTGAAGCAAAGGATCGTGGAAAACCCAGTGACTCTTTAGATTCCTATTCCGAAGAAGGGAAAAATACACGTAAACAGGAAGTATTTCAAAGATAAATATTTAAGGAAACAAAGAAATTTAAAATTTATTTAAAACCTCGTTGTTTTTATTGATCGAAGAATGAGAAATTTGTGCGGAAATTCACAGATTAAATCGCATCTGATGATCTGTCAATCACAAGCAAAATATTTGTTGTGCTAGTAGCACATATTTGGCATGTTCAATAACCAGACCTTGAAAGATCATCCGCTCTTTGTGTGTGTTTGAGTTTATTGATCCGAAATTGGAAATATCTCGTGGATAACTCACTCGATGAACTGTCAATCCATCACAAAGATGGAAATTTATAGAGCTGGTATCAGTGTGTCATACGTACAAATGTACTACGTATGGTTCATAAACCCTCGAAGGCTTGAACCTTGAACTATTTATTGCTCTGTGGCATTTTTCGGGGGCTATTCAACCTCTGGCGAGGCTTTACGAGTATTTTACTTTGGATTTTCGAAGTGACGCATTACTTCTTCACTTCAATGGTAGCGAAAATTGGTAACCAATTGTTAACGCTTTTTTATGGCATTTGCTTGTACTTTTGCTTGGGCTTTAAATGTTTCATTTGTATAAGCACAAAACGTCGACAGAGGGGCAGCCGTCGCCCCCGATGGCGGCGGGACGGGGGGAACTTCACATATGTGCGCTACGCTTTTGCTTAATGTATTTATGGCAATTTCAGGGTCAAAGCAAGCCGCACCGCACCGCACCACAAAAAGCACAACCGACGGACGATGCGACGGAGAGGGAAAAATCTCCTCCGGAGCACCCCCCGACACCCACCCCCCGAAGACCACCTCAGCTCACCCGCAGCTAAATGTTTGTCGGCGGTGCAGGCAGCGCCACAGTCGCAGCAGCCACAAGCTCTCTGGTGGGTTTAAAGTGTCTCAGTCGCGGTCTCGGCTTCAGCTGCGGTTCGGTTCGGTGTGCTCTATGTAAATCATGACAAAAAGAAAACAGAAACAGCAACAAATAAACTGGTTTTGAATGATTAATTTCATAATTCAATAACACAGTACACATCACGTATAAGAAACTATTTTCTGTGCATGTCTCTGAGATATTCTCCAAATGGCATTTAAAAGCGCAGCTGGAGATGGATAGTTCCTCATTGTTTCTTCCAAGTCTTATTTGTGTAATGAAACATTCCGCTAGTATTCTGGAAACATTACTTTCGACATTATTGCAGTATCTGTCGACAGAGTAGTATGTTTGCAAGTAAATTGTATCTAGTATTTTTGGTTGGTTCCTGGTTCTTTTGGATTTTTCTGAAATTATTACTAGTATTTATCGCATTTTTATTGGTATTTTTATGGGTTTCGAGCAAGTATTTACCTGGCCTTTATTTTTACTACCATTTTTAATGGAATTTTGTCTTTTTGAATTAGTATCTACTCGTACGTACTTGCTATCTCACCTGTTAGATCTCCATGCGCAAACAATACATGTATTTCTTGTCGTTGATTTTTTTACTTGCACAAAACAAAAAACGTTGGAAAGGTGTTCGTACAAATTGCCAGCCATTAAGGAAGTTGGTCAAGACACTGAATGATGTTTGTCTTTTGTTTAATTGCATTGCATTTGGCATTAATTCCGAGAAGGGAAATGTGGCTTGCATAAATAAAAAAACTACCACAATTGGCAACAAGAATCGGTCAAGGCCGTCGGCACAGTCAAGGAAATGATGATGTCCACACACAAGTGCGCCATGATAACAGCGGAAAATCAGAAATGGGGCTAGGCCTGGCCATATACATGTTGCATCATCTTTATGCCTGTGAAAAATCAAGGCTAACAATGAGAGTGACACAATATAGAACCAAAGGCAGTATCTCAAGGGCAGTCCTTTGACTGATGAAACGCCCTGCAAATATGGGTGCGTTATATTTCCGATCACATTGAGTATTCATTGAGTATGGAAAAACGCTGTGTCAATCACCTCTGGGAACCTCTCGCATGATAGGAGTCTATCCAACAATGTAGCCATATCTTATCGTCGTTCCCATGGGACTGCCATAACTTGTTGCCACTCCAAGCAATAAAACAGTCAAATTCCTACAATCTTCCTTCTGATCATCGTGATAATCGGTGTTCCATAACACCCCTGAAAAACAACTAGTAACTTGTGCTACATCTTATGTCGGGAAGGTGTTTCATGGATATTTATCTTATCTACTTCGATTCCATATCGGAGTTTTTCTCGCCTGGCAAGCCCTTTTATAACCCTTCTGTTTGCTTTGGTTTTATTTCTTAAAGTTCTTTTGGGTCAAACGTGGCTTTCGACTTGTTCAGTTGCCTTGAGTGTGATATTTTATTGAGCCAATTATCCCGAAGCACACAGCCGCAGACCTACACACAGAGAACACTCTGTCTAAAAAATGATCCGACCCAAATCGGGCGGCTATTATGAACTTGCTTTGCCATTCGCTTCCTACTTCCCGCACAAGTGTGAACACTCTTTTCCACTCTGCCCAAAATCGAAACCGAAATCGGATTCTGAATCTGAATCATTAATATCCAATTATAGTTGGCCATAAAAGTTGTTCTAATTTGCACGCAGCGTGTCATTAATCAAAATGCTGAAAGAACATGCTCGCATGCGCTCCTATTGAGATATTCCTTTTATTAACTACCGTAAGCTAGCAGCTCCATGCCCCACAAGGGGCTTCTCGACAGACGCCAGTCAAAGAGCACTTTATCTGTCAGCTGCTTTTTGGATTTTTGGCCCAGAGACACAGCCATAGAACCATGGCACAGCCACAGAGGTTGAGGTAGAGACGCTTTCAAGCCTACGGGCTTGAGCCCGTAGCCGTTCCACTCCACTACACCCCGCCCCGCCCCGCTCTGATCTGCGTGTGTGTTCAAGTTGATTTCTTGAAGTGTGCGCAGGCGTTTGAGCTTTTGTCATGGCGTTGTACGTGTAATTGGTAGACAGACGCAGTGCACACAGCTAGGGTCAGAGTTTCGTTCCAACAACAACCTGAGACTAGAGTCAAGAAGCGATCAGTCTCGGTTGTGCACCAGACATGTGTTTTGTTTTTGCACTTGCTTTTATAAAAGTTAGGCCTGGCACACTCTAGTGGATCGATAGTCACTAATGGCATTGTTGTTCGAGGCGAAAATGTCTTAAAGTGTAGTGTAGTGTAGATAAATCGTTCCCAAGTTTCAGAGTCAAGTAAGTACATATTTTGAAACAAATATCATCTCTCTATTCGTGTGACCGCTGCTGTACATAGCCGTAGCTGTTGCTGCATCGGTGTGCATGTCTGAATGCCCGTGTGTATGTGGATCGCGTATCGTACTTGTAGTCAAAGTCACTTTCAGATCACTGCCGGCTGTTCGCTCTCCGTTCGGTTCTGCTTCCACCATAATTTGTGCCCAAATTTAGAGACCCAACCGATAGACAGATAGATTTTTTTTGGGGGCCACGTGGGCGATAGCAAACCGACAAAAACTTTCGTAATCGCTCCAATGAGAGCTGCCTTATTAGCATATGGCTCTGGGCTTCGGTCTCAGACTTCTTGTTTGCGGCACAGCCACTGCATAGGTCAGTTATCTTCCGATCAGCTGATTCATCAGCCAACAAAGATCTCTGGCTGCGGCTGCTGCTGCCGTTGCCGTTGCTGCTGCCCACCCGCATCTCGATACGGATCGATTGGAACCATGAGATTTTGTTTGTTTTGTCTGATGTGTCTCTGGGGGTGTGGTGTGGATGTAACGTGAACATGAACATGAACATGAGAGCGCTGCGCTGTGCTTCGCTCTGGCGGCTACCTATTGCCGATGCTATTGACACAGTTTCTGGCCTCGGTCGTTGCTGCTGTTGGGTTCACCTTCTGGTGGTAGTACTTTGTGGATTGTGTCATTTCCCCAGACCACATGAAGTACTCTCAAAGGCTTTTATCCAAAGGTGGGCTGCCGGTAGATAGCCAGCCAGCCAGCCAACGAGTGAGCCAGAGCCAAGTAGCCATCCGGGCCAAGTTGATTAACTTGATTGGTAACGCAAAACTTATTCGCCAACACACGTCTCACAGCTGGGCCCAAGAATCCGATCGCGAGGAGTGCGACGACGACGGTTGTGGCAAGGCGAGCGTAGATCGTAGAGCGTGGAGCGGCTTAGCGCACTGCTAAGTAGCTTTCCATGTAGACGACGGACGGACTGACGGCGACGACTGACTGCCGGTTGTCCAATTCTCCTAATTCTCTCACTTGGGGGTTGGGCGTTGCTCCAAGGACGGCCGGCCATTCATCCGCACTCGCGCGCACATCGAGTGTTAAGTAATTCTTGGATCGCGCACCATATTAATCGTATCTCTTTCTCTCTCTCCGTTTTTGCAGCTTTGATGACAGCATCTCCTCCCGCCGGCGAAAGGAGCGCTCGAAGCGTTCGCATCGCAAATCTCCCGCCACTGGCCGGCGGCAGCATCAGAAATATCGCTACAGGGACGAGACCTCGCACTCGAGCTCCCGTCGCCGGCATCGCGATCGGCCCAAGGATGAGCGCGACAGCGGGCGCAGCAACAACCGACAGTTGTCGCTGGCTAAGGTAAAAACTTTTCATTTTATCATCACACGGCACACACAAACACATACACATATCGCAACAACAATGAAAATTGTAGGGACACAGGGCAACAAAAAAGAAAAACTAAAGAAAAGAAAACCCAAAACGATAACTAAACGAAAGGTAAAAGAACAAATTAAGTTTAAACGATAAGACAAACAAGACAGAAAAACTATCCCGCAGATACACCATATGTGCCCCCTATCCCACAGATAGTACTCTTACATATATGCTGCTCGGTCGTACCGATCTCTACCTATCAAATACATTTCATTGGCCTGCGTTTACCCTTGTGTCTGCCTTCTCTTTGCCAAAAGCAAAACTTTGTTGCCCGATCCCCGATGATAGATCGTTGGTCAGTTGGTCAATTACCGCTATACCATAAGATCCTCATCTCGATACGCGATGCTGTTCTTTAAACGATATCTGGAAAAGTCGCAGCAGGTGGCCGATCACTTCGAGAACTCGCGGATACCGTGCTATATCAAAATGCGTCAGCTGACGGCACCGCCATGCAACGACCACTGCCGTGATCTACTGTTGAACAGCTCCGCATTGCGTTATATGCCGTACACCGAGGACTGGATTGTTGTCGAGTATTTTGCGGATCACGACAGTGACTATCTTGTAAGCCAAGCCAATGCAATCCAGCCCTGAATCCGAAAGCTCTTCCTTCCATAATGTAATACTCTCTGTTCTCTGTTCCGAATGTTTTGTTATCGATCGATGCCCGCTCCTCCGACTGTTTGCCAATCGCCTCCGCCTCTGCCTGTTGACTAACTTAATCGCTCGCCTTGCCTCATGCCTTGCCTGCTTTACGAAATAATAATACCATCTATACATACACACACACACACTCGATTCTCGATTACATGTCGAGTGCTTTTCGGATCGCTATCACGATCGGACGCCATTGCAGCACTCGCAGAGGCAGAGACGCTCGAACGGGAGGCTCTTTCTTATCTATGCGGCATTCTGTGTGTGTGCTAAATTTGTCATCAGATTTGTCACTTGCTCTTGCTCTTGTGCTCTTGGCGGCTACAGTAGATGCACACCCGATGCCCAGTGGTTATGCCAGTGGAGACAGCAGTCAGCAGTCAGTGTTTGTAGGATGACTGGGCTGCAGTTGGATTGCACTTGTGATCCGCGTCCATCCATCCATCATGAGTAGTGTGAGTGTGTGAGAGACCTGATAACGACACTAGGAACTTGATTAAGCGAGAAGATCTTTCATTTGGAAACTGCTGTCTAGGGCTAAATATTGTATCGTATCCCAGTGGACCCGAAAATCGACAGTAATACGAGCCTATCTTCATATATTCCATATGGTCCCATGGGATGTTCAAATTGTGCCCCCAAAGCACTGAAGATCTATGAGTCTGAGCAGTGCAATACAGAGATCAAGAATAACACGAGAAATGTGTATAAAAACCCATTGAATACGTTAAAGTTAATCAAGATCCAAGAAGATGTACGCGAAACGGCAGTATACTGCAGAGATCAGGAATTGTATGGTATATAATATATGGAATATGTTCAATACTCCAGCAAGAAAGATATATAGAAAAGCAATGTCCATCACAATATCTATCCATAGCTCTACAAAAGAACTACTTGAGAAATCAACTATAATAATATCATAAATGGTACATACTACTAAAAGAATAAAAGATTTTCCAAATAGCTGATAAGATACTAGAATATTATGATGTAATTTGAACAACAATTCTTTGTGCGATCCAATGTTTTATTCTTTCCAGCAATTTGCTTAATTAAGCAAACAATCTTCATAGTTTTTATTCACTGTGGCGGCACACTGCTCTGCCTCCCGTATCCGCCCGTGTCTCCGCCTCCGTCTCTGTCCTAGTTATATATTTTCGTTGATCAATTGATCATTTGACATTAACTCGTTGTTCTGTTCTGTTCTGATCTGTTCGTACTGGTGGGATACACTACTGCTCTTCTGCTCCTCGTCGGCTTTTGTCAGTTGCCCATTCCGCCGCCAATTAAGTGGGGCTGCTGAGTAACGCGCATAGAATTTCCACCCAGTCTTCCTCCGACTCGCCAAGATTCAGTTCTTTCGACAATTGGAACAGCAGCAGATCATCCGCCATGCGGCCAAGGGGACGAATGCGAAGAATGGCTTCAACGAGGACGAGGATGGGGATGCGTACTACAACGGGTACAGCGATGGTGGCGACGATGCTGATTGTGTGGCCATCACCCGTTGCGTGATGCTCAAGCGGCAGCGTAATCACTTCGATCTGGTGGCACTGTGCGATATGCCCGTGGATCGTTATGCCGGCGACAATTGGATAGTCGAGGAGTACTTTGTGGATCACACGGATGACTACCTCGTGAGTGCAGGAAAGGCTGCTGCTGCTGCTGTCGTCTCCCGAGCCTGTGTCTCTATGTTGTGTCTCTGTGTTGCATGCATGCGCCTTGTGTGTGTCCCCCCTTCTCTCGCTGTCGTTCTCTGTCTCTCTTTGTGAGTCTTGTGTCTTGTGCCGCCTCTTGCCACTGCGCAGGTCCGTGCCACCACACAGCTGATGTAGGGATGCGCGCGCAGCTTCTCTTCTAAACAGTTTTTTTGCTTTCTGTTTTCTGCGCTGCCCTGCGCCGCCGCCATTGGAAAATTATAAATAAAGTTTGTTCTTTCTTCGCTGCGTGTATTTTGCTGTGTTTTTTCGGTTTTCGGCTGAGAATTTTCAAATTTGAGAAAACCGAAACAGATTCAAATCTTCGTTTGTTGGCAGCAGAGTGTCGTCCGTGTTGCCGCCGCCATCAACCGTGTGGTCTGGTGTCTGGTCGTCGTGGATCGTCGGTTGTCGTCGGATTGTCTTTTGGCCATTGGTCGCCGCTATCTTTTCTAACAAAACGTGTAACGGTACTGGGTTCGGATCTTCCCCCCCTATATATATGATTATATATACGTATCTCTCTCTCTCTCTCACTCTGTTTATCGTTTCCTTTCGCTAACTATGGTTATCCGTGTGTTTGGGGATCGAATCTACACATATAAAGATATACTATATGTTATACCTGTAAAAAGATGAGAAACGCATAAAGAACGCAAGAAACAACGCAAATGGAAACAATTATTGGG
Organism: Drosophila affinis; assembly: GCA_037356375.1. NCBI lineage: Eukaryota > Metazoa > Arthropoda > Insecta > Diptera > Drosophilidae > Drosophila > Drosophila affinis. Next base: position 26,184,582 of record JAZHFB010000003.1, read on the forward strand.
CTTCTGAGGGCTAGAATGTGACATAATCCAAAAAACTACAAAAAACGAACAAAATTTAAGTGTTTTAAAAATAAAATTGAAAACAGCAACAAAATCAAACAAAAAGCAGAAAACAACGACTAAAAAAGTGTTAACAAAAAGCAAAAACCAAACGAATGTGATGTTTGTGAGGCAACTGTTTCATAGGAAAGGAAACCTCCAGGATGGCAGTGCGGAAAATCCCACAGTGTTTTTCCAATAGAATGAACTTTGAACTTTTGCAAACACAGCTTTTGCAGATACTTTTTCTGGGGGCAGAGTGGAAATACATATATACAGCCTAGTGCAAGCGCAGAGATAGAGATTGATGAGGCAGAAACAAATGAGAAATGCATGAAGAAGGAATAGAAACAAATCAGAAATGGATAAAGAAGGAGAAGGAGAAGCAGGAGGAGCATCAGCAGCAGCAGCAGCGGCCAAGCAAATCAAAACAAAAACTCAAAACTAACAAACACACACACACACACACACGCACAAACGAGAGAAACGGCACACAAAATGGAGCACACACGTGTATGAGTGTGTGCCACATACATATATACCATATAGTTGCTATATACAAACATATAGTCTGTATGCGCCACACAGATCAGCGGGGATTATTCATCGGCCTGCTGATGCCTGCCTGCCTGCCACATCATCATGATCATCATCATGTTGATCTTTGCTGTTGCTGCCGCCACAGAGCCTCCGTGTTCCTCCTTCTGTACTTCCCCCCCGTTCGGTTCGGTTTTTCTATAATTTTCTCTCTATTGCTATTTTTGTAATGCTTGCATTTATATTTAGTGCCACAACAAAATTTATAAAGCGAAAAATAATCAAGATACAAAACATGTACATGTGTACGTGTATGAGTACCCAATAATGCCATACTTTTTGGACATCCAACAGTGGGATGAAAATGTGGTTCCCTTAGTTTTCTTCCATATACATACCATATGTAGTGTGGATCGTGTGTGTGTGTGTGTGTGTCTAAGCGATTGTACAGTGAAAAACGATTGAGAGAAGCGCTAAAAGACCTCCAAAGATCAGGGGAAAAGATGCTGAAACTAATTGAAAAATGCAATCAATTTGCAAACACTGCAATTATCACAGATCACAGATGCACCAAATGCAAATTATAACGAGATCATTAGATCGTTCACACCTGTGAAAGAGGCTTCACTGTACACAGGCGTCTGGGAGGGGGAGTGAACCACTGGCGTCACACGTACTGTGTCTTGTGTACTACGTATAATGGCCGGTCCGGCGGCTGCGCCAATTTACGTGCGTCGTCGTCTATTTGTTAAAAATAAAAACCGATTTTCCGAACAGAACACAGAACCCCAGCGAGATATCGCACGTTAGTAGGTCTAGAGATCGGCCAAAGATCTCCAGGGATCTCCGATGTGCGAGTAGTATATGGATGATATATGTAGGGCAAGGTATAAAGGCAGAGCGAGATGGCGGTGAAGTTTTCTCATCTGGGAAGGCGGCGCCGCGATCAATGAGCTCATTGCTGTTTACGAATTGTAATTTTAAGGTATATAAATGTATACATACATATATGCTCTCTATATCGTACATATATGTGTGTACAGTGGTATATCCATCAGAAGGATCTAGATCAGTCGATGGGCAGTCTTTTTTGAACTTGCGCACAGTTCGCCGAATTTCTAGTCGAGCACACGCTTGGGCGTTTCGAGTCGAGGATCAATGTGCCGCATCATATAAATATTCAGATAGATGGATAGATAGATAGAAACTACACAGAGAAGCTTCACTGTACGTTTCTCTCACTCTCTGTCCGAAAATTGGGGTAAAACAGAGCTACTATACATATATATGTACAAATAAATAGGATGTAGCGTCGGATGTAGTAGGGTTTATGGGGCGCCAAGAGGGACGCACGGACGCGGGGATCCGATCTTTTGGTCGATCGCTGACGATCATTGGATCAATTAATAAGTCAAGTCGAAAGGCGTTTGCCAAAATACCAATGAGACATTGACATTGAGCGTACGAGATCCGATTCAATCGGGTTCGATGCGATTGCCAGGCAGCCACAGGTTTCCTTTGTGGCCAGCGCCAGCTGCCTCGCGAGTCTCGTCCAAGTAGTCGATCGAACGCTATCCAACGCAGTCCGTGGGAAACCGCTAGACCGAACGCCAGTGCAAGATTAGGTAACAGAAGATTCCCATTCTTTTTTTTATTCGCTGTACACCCGAAGAAGCACCCACTGCCAGAGCACACTGGACCAAGAATCACGCAAAGAAACCACCTTCGCGCAGGCAGAAGAATGTCTAACGAACTAAGTGAAATGATCGCCCTAGGGTGTCCAGATCTGACGTCTCAGAACGAGCTGATCCTCAATACGGAACGGCGTCTCAGCATCAAGCAGATGACGGCCACAGATTTGGCCAATTTTCGGGCCTCAGCCGCTGCCGAGGCTGCTGCCCAGGCCCGCGCCCAGGCAGAAGCAGAGGCACGGGCCATTGCCGAAGATCAGCGGCGCTTGGCACATGCGGCCGAGATCAAGGCCAGGGCCCGGGCCGCCCTTGAGGTGCAGGCACAACTGCAGCGGGTCATGGAGAGCGAGAAGCGCAGACAGCAAGAAAAAGAGGAGAGAGACCAGCAGGAGGAGGATGAGGAAGAGGATGAGCCCGATCCGGCAAAGGGGTCGCTGCCCCCGAATGCCGCACCACGCGATCGTCTCACTTCGCTGCCCAATGTCCTGGACGATGGTGGGGCTCAGGGCACCTCCAAGGAGTCCTCTCCCGAGAATAGGAACTCCCACCTGGCCGACTCCATTGAGCTGCTGCGCATGCAGCGTGCGGCACGCGATGCCCGCTCCAATCGCAACAGAGAGCGTTCCACATCGCCAGAAGAGCGGAATCGCGAGCGCAGCGCTGCCCCCGATCGCCTCCAAAGTTCGGCAAGCATAAGCAGCATCGACTCGACCAGCGTCAGTGCCTCGGTGTCCAAGGCAACCAGCCGTCGGGGCAGCACCTCCAGTACGGCGAACGAGCATCCGGCTGAACTTCCAGGGCTCGTGCCACCCAATTTGTCAACAAAGTTTCCGCTCACGAAGACTGTGTCGGCACCCAACATGATGAATCGCCGTCGCAGCAGCCTAACGACGCTCTTTCCGGGCCCCTCGCCCCTGGTGGCACCCGAGCCCTCGCTCCATACCAATCCACAGCCAGTGGCACAGCCACAGCCCGTGGAGGAGGAAGTGCATGATACACCCAGGATGATGATTCGCAGGAAGACCCCGCCGCCCGTGGGGGCTAATCTGGGTGTGAATCTGAAACGGGTCACCGCACCCAGTGGCTCCGTTACAGTCAAGCCCAAGGAGTCGCCCATGCTGGGCGTAGTCCTACGCAAAGTCGAGAAGAAAACTGTGCCGCAGAAGAGCATCCTGGATGACGACAAGCCACTGTATCACTTCTCAATTGTGCGCAGCGATCACAAGGAGCATGTACCGACCCAGAAGCCAATACCAAAGCCCGCACCGGCCGCTAAGCCCAGTCCAGGTGGCATCCTTACGGGGCCACAGGTGGTACGGACTGTACGGCAACCAGTGCCCGTCAAGCCGCAGCGTCCGCAGATGGGGGTGCCCATAACCATTACGAAGATCCAGGGCGACAAGATTATTATAATCAAAAAGATCATTGTGCCGAAGAACAGTAAGATACCGGAGCAGTATCTACAGGTTGGTGCCGATCCTCATGGTGCTCGTCGTCCCCGTCGTGATTGCTCTGTGGTGTGCTGTTCGGTGTCTCTGTGGTTCTGTTCCCCGTCTAGTGTCTCCCCCATATTCTGTGTTCTGTTTGAAAACTATTTACTATCAGAATTTACCTCGACTGTTTTGCAATTCTCTCGATCATTTCAAAAACATGCACACACACACATACACAAGATCAGGAATGGTATATACCGTTGCAGATGGTAAGCTATAGGATTTTAGTTGTTGATGTGAAGATTCAGTAGGATAAGGATTCCCCAGAGAACCACTTCATCAGATAAGAGTTTATTCGCTGTAAAAATTTGTCATAAGAGAAACCGATTCATTCGCTTCTAAAGCCGGAAATCTTCGCTACCGAACCGCTCGGTCTTCGTTGCCGCATTGCCATTCACGCGTGAGCGTAAAATAAGTTCCAATAAGCGAACAGTCAGTCTCATTCGCTACATAGGACATGCCAACTGAACAGCAAATTGCCATTCACGTGTGAACGTAGGATGTAACATAGAATGTGAATTCGCTGGGTATAGGGAAGGGAGCGATATAGAGCGATTGTTCGTTCTTTTGACAAAAATTCATAGTTCAAATGGGTTTCCCCTGCGAAGCCTTCAATGTCTCATATTTGACAATCTCTATCTCTGCAAGGGTTTCTTCTATCTGTTTTTTACCAACAATAATCAAGTGGAAAACTTTAATATCATCAATTTAAAGAACACACGACAAAAGCAAAGCAAAGCTGAAAAAAAGCTGATCAAAAGTGATATTCTGCCAAACAAAAGCGACTTGATAACGGTCTAAAAGTAGAACCTAAATGAGTGAAGATGTTGTTGGCCAGACATCCGCCGCAGTTGCAGTGCCACCACAACGCCACCCCTCAAAGCCAAGCCCAAGCCCAATTCCAATCCCAACGACTTCTGCGACTACACTAAGATCCAGGGAGGAAAATTCCAGGGAATCCTTGCCTCCAGCCGACAGCATGCAGCAGGCGGCAGCTCCCCCGAAAGCCACACCGACTCCACCGGCGAGCGGGCAGCAGTTCTTCCAGCAGGTGGTCTCCCCGCAGTTTGCATCGGTGCTGTCGTCGAGCATACCGGAGACCAAGTGCGCCGTGCGGTCGCCCATCTCCTCGCCGCTGGCGCTGCGTAAGAATAGGCCGCTGCTGCCGGCGAGTCCCAAGTCGACGCCGCCGCTGCCACGGAAGCATTATCCGCTGGCCTACAATGCGGCAACTGGGACAATCAGCTCCTCCGGCACTGCGCTGCCTGCGCGCCTGATGGCCACCATTGCCTCGAGCCCCGCCTCGAGCATCTCCCTGTCTTCTTCCTCATCGCCATCCTCCTCGCCACCGCCACCAGTGCCATGTAGAGCGCCCAAAAAGCAGCCGCTTCCTACTGCTGCTTCTGCGGCTGCTACGGAGATCAGTCTGGACAAGCTGCTGCAGCAGCAGCAGGAGCTGCAGGAAAAGTCAGCGGCAGCCACGAACAGCGCCAAACTGGATGCCAATTTCTACGATGCGGAGATCGAGATGATGAACAAGTATCTGAAGAGTCTGCCGGACTACAGCGAGCTGGACAGGAAGCTGCACCAGGAGTTCCAGGAGTGCGAGGACCTCTACGATCGCCTGAAGCGGCAGCAGCAGCCGTTGGCCAAGTCCAACTCGCAGCAATCGGTGAAGACCCTTTCGGCGGGAGCACCAGCTCCAGCTCCAGCTGGATCCATCTTTGGATCGTCCACTTCGATGGGTCCACTGTCCAAGTCCTCGTCCATCAACTTTGCCCAGAATCCCAGGTCACAGCAGCAGCAGCAACAGCAGCCATCCTTCCGTGTGGCATATCCCTCGATCTTTTCGCAGAACGGAGGGGAGCCCAAGCTGCAGCGAAGCATCTCCAGCTCCAATATGCCACTGGGGAGCACGCCCAATCCACAGAATGTCAATCCCTTCCGTCCGCTGCCCGGAAAGAACTGCTTGCAAAGCGGCTCAAATCTGTCGCTGAACAAGCAGCTCATGAACGACTTCTGGAGCGAAAACCTCACCGGCGGCGCGGGCGGCTCTCAGAAGCGGCAGACCCCAAAGCGGACTTTTTGGAACTACGAAAAGATCTGCGGGGCACAGTTGGGGGATGCTGGACAGCCCTTCAAGGTGGACGCCAAGACGGCCAAGAAGTTGGCCATCTTTGATCCCACTGTGGCGGAGGCGGCCCAAAAGGAGTTGCAGCGGCCACAACAGGCTCCACATCCCCACAAGCTGCAGAAGAACGCGTCGCTGTCGCATCTGGATCTGAAGGTGCGCCAGGCCGTCACCAAGGATGATCTCTATAAGCTCATATGCAATGAGCAGCCGCGGTCTTCCGCCATGAATGGGAATCCGAGTGGGAATGGAACACCATTTGTCAGTCGAGTACCCGTCAAGCAGCAGCAGATGCCACAGCAGCAACATCTGCAGATGCAACAGCCGCAGCAGCCGCTGCCCAAGAGTGTGTCCATGAGCCATGTCCCAGGGGCAGGTCTGCAGCGCACCACCAGTCGCACCCACATACCCTGCTACATGAAAAACTTGCCCTCGCTGAGCAGAAGCACCTCCAATTCGGCGATACTGATGTCGCAGACACAAAGGAAAGAGGCACCACCTCTAGTGGCACCTCCTTGGGCCAAGCAACAACCTCCTGCTGCTGCTCCTGCTGTGGCGAAAAGCTCCAGCAGCTCCTGTGTGCCCTCGCCGCGCTGTGCAGCTGCCTTCTTTCGACGCCCCCAAGAGGCGGCCACACCTTCCTCCACTCCGCAACAGGTGGAGACGTCCTCGGCAGGCGGCGATGATTCGGCATCGCTGGAACGCAAGTCGGAGAAGAGCAATAGTACGATCAGTACGAGCAGCTTTACGGTCACCAATTGCTGCACCACACATCTGCCGCAGCTCTCGAAGTTCACCTCCTCGTTCCACATTGCCCCATCGACGACGACAAATGCCACGTCAACAACAACAACCTCACAGCAACAGCACCAAAGTGAACAACCGCCACAAAGCACCGGAGCAGCAGCGGCACCAGCAGGGACAGGGGGATCATCATCTTCTGCGATGGCTGCCAACATCATCTCGGAGATGCCAACAACAACGACAACAGCAGCAGCCGCGGCAACGTCAGCCACAAAGCGCCAGAAAGATGTCGAGAACAAGCTAGAGAAATGCCTGAACGACATGCTAAAGTTGAAGAGCAGCACCAGCAGCAGCATCATGTCGCAGTCGCTGACAGCAGCAGCAGCAGGAGGTGGAGGTGGAGAGCAGCAGCCGCATCAGCACAAAGACCCGAAGATTACGGGGGCAACCGTTGGCGAAGGCCCCACGAACGCCAGCAGCAGCAGCAGTGCCAGTGGCGGGAACAAATATGGGGGCGAATCGCAGATACCAGTGCCAGTGCAGCTTTACGACCCGCAGAAGCCGTTGATGCAACAACAGCAGCAGCAACAGCAGCGGTCCCATTGCTATCCCATTGGAAAGTCAAATTCTACCTCACAGCTACCGATGGGTGGCTATCAGCGGTTGTTGCAGCAACAGCAACATTTGCAACAGCAGCAGCAGGAACAACAACAGCAGCAGCAATATCCGCAGCATAAGCGTCCCTTTCTGAATTGGAACACTTTTGCCTGTTCGGCCATGAATGGATCCAGTGATCCCTTCATGCAACAACAACAACAACAACATATGTACCCGCAACAGCAGCAGCAGCATCATCTCCCACACAAGCTGCAGCAATCGTACTCCTCCTCCCATGTGGCAGCGGCATCCAAGCAAGCACCCAAGTCCGGCCTGGCTCTCTTTCTGCAAAAGAATACCAACAAGGAGAATAAATTTGGGCAGCAGCTACAGCCGGCGCTCCAGCCACCTCCTGGCATGATGCCCCAAATGTATGGAGCCTACCAGGCGCCACAACCACAACCTGCCTCCAAATTGAGTTATCCTCGCTCTGGGCTTGGCGGCCCCCTGACGCACTCTGTCTCGTTTAGCTCTGCCCAGCGACCCACGGCCATGCAGCAGCAGCAACAACAACAACAGCAGCAGCAGTTCCACCATCAGCAGCAGCAGCATCCGCCACATTCCAACTTTGGGCTGGGTATGATGAGTCGCAATTACTATAATCTCCCCAAGCAGCAGCAGGAACGCAAGCCACTGCAGACCTTTGATCCGTATGCCTATCCCAAGCCGAATCAGATGCAGTCGTCGGTCAAGTACCAGCAACAGCAGCCAACGCATCCGCATACGCAGCAGCAACAGCAACAATTTCTGAATGCTTCCGTTGGGGTAGGAGCAGCGACAGCGACAGGGGGAGGTGGTGGTGCCGTAGCAGCCGCCGTCGCTGGGCTTCAATATGATCCAAATACAAATACGCAATTGTATTTCGCGTCACCATCGTCATCGTCAACGGCTGGGATGCAACCGCAACAACAGCCGCCGCAACAGCAACAACAGCAACTGCAGTTGCAACAAAGCAATTCTGTCATATTCAATCACTCAAATCAGCAACAGCAACCACATCATCTACAACAACAACAACAACAGGCACCACAATTACACCAACAACTACAACAACAAAATGAAATGTCCAAATCCGCATTGGGATTGCACTTTATCGAGGTAGATTCTATATGTATTCCACAAATCATACATATTTAGTGTTCTTTTTTTGTGTTGTTTTTTTTTTTGTTGCACTACTAACAGCATACTGCTCCCCCCTGCCACTGCCACTGCGCTGCTCCCCTCCCCAGTTCTTAGGAACTTGCCACATAAATAACTAGATGACTCATTCGGTGCGGTTCTCTGTGGGCTTCTCCAAAAAAAGGCCTCTGACGAAGAGCATGATGATGCTGTTGATGATGATGATTCCCTTTTCCTTTGCCGTTTCTGTGGCCCCCAGTGCTGCTGCCTGTGCGACGAGTATGTACTTCCTGTACTTTTGTGGCCTTTCAAGTGTGAAACATCCACAGCCCCAAAAACACCTCTTTCTGATGATGGTGGGTCGGTGGCTCTTTGCTCTTGGCAGCAGACTCTTGCACCAAAACCATTGCACAATCGACAGACTGAAAGCTAAGGAAAAGGGGAAATTCAATGTCAATTTCCTTGGGGGCTGCTCTCTATAAATAGTTGGCGCGGCGGCCACTTAATTTATTGTCTGTTTATTTGGTTGCTATAATTTTTTGTTCTTTTTTTTGGCTAATCTTTTAACTGCTTGATGACGCTGCCGCTCCTGTTTATGCTTCTGCTGGTTTATTGTTTAAATATTGCCAAACCATATGTAATTGTTTTAATAACTAAACAACAACAACAAAATAACACTTAACAACACGCGGAACGGAAAGCGCTTTTAGCAGAGAAAAATTGGATATCTAAAAATATGTAACACCAGATGGTGGATGCGATCTCTTGCGCTCTCTCTCGATCGGCCATTGCCACTGTCTATACGACTCTTGAATGCTCTTACTATCCTGAAACTTCACTGAAGAATGGCACCACCTACGACTCACTCTTTAATGTACAACGTTGAAGAGGAAAGTGTTTAAAAAGTAAGGGTATCCCTCGCCTACTCGAACAGATGACTCTCCTCCCCTGGCTGTGGCTAGTTTTTCGGTTCTTTTCTTCTGCAGCAAACAATAATAGAAACCACGGGAAGAGGAGGCCTCAGTCCCAACCACAGGCACAGCCGCACACTTAGTTCTCAGCCACACGGCTCTGCTCTCCCGCACGGACGGTTTTCGCCTTCGCCTCAGCCAGCAGCAGCTACTTTCGACTCTGACATCGGCGATATTTTCAATCTTTATAATTAGTATTTGTGGCGTGCGCTTTCGTTGATGTTGCGCTGATTTCGGTTTTGTTTCTGTTTGTTTCTTCGCGAACAAATGCTCGGGGAATCGGCGAGGAATCTCCTTCAATTCTCGGATAAATAAATGGCCCAAAGTGCGTGTGTGTTCCCCCAAAAATTGAATCAAGCCAAAACTCCAAGTGCAAAGTGCAAATGCAATTGAATGGAATGGAATTTGAAATAGACTTTGGATTGTCGCTGATCTGCTCTGAACAGTGGATCCGTGGGGGCGACTGCTTCTTCTGTTGTGTGTCTATTTCCGTCGAAGCTGCCGCAAAAATCTCTTACAATTTCAATTATTTTTACACATAAATCCGCTCTCCGATCCGATCCGCTCTGTCTATACTATACCATATATATATATACTATATACGATATAAAACCATCATATCTACAAAAAAAAACACGCGCTCTCTCTATAAACAGCACAACAAAATACCAGAAATTAAAATAATTAATGAAATAGACAGAAGAACGAACCCCCTCGATCGATTCTTCTTCTCTCAGTTTTTAAGTATTATCCGGACTGTCGTCATCCGCCGGATGATAGACAGAGAGAGAGAGGGAGATAGACCCACGCAGAAACCAATACACATCGAAAAGTGGCCGATATGGCCACATTTCTGAATCGTTTTCATCGCGAGAAAAGCGAAAAGATTTTGCCAAATTCAAGTGAAAATCGAAAAACAGCTGATGGCGAGGCGACAGCGACGGCCACGCCGCAGCCGCGACAGCAGCGACGGTACATGCGGAGCGCAACCGCTGCCAGCGTCACACAGCTGCTCTCCGAAAGCTGTAATAGTCTGCTGCAGCGCTTTCGACGCAATCCAAGCGAACGACCTGATAATAAACAACAAAATCCACAGCAACAACAACAGCCACAAAGTCAGAAAAAGAATCCACATCAGCAGCAACAACAACAACAACAACGATGCAACAGCAATCGGTAATCGATGCAAAAGGAAATGAAGCAAAAGATTTTTATAATTTATTTTTAATTTTTGCCTTCTTTCGCTTTTCTTTCGTCGAAAAAAACAAATGTTCAACAACAAAAAAACTCGGTCAAAATTCTCTGTCGGCGGCGATCATCATTTATTTATTCCTCCTTCTTCTCTATTTTCACTTGATTTTATTTTCATTTGAATCTGCTCGGTGTCTGATCGGCGTTGATTTGCGGCAGAGTGGTCGTGGTCGACGCGTAATTACGAGTTTTAGTTGCAGCGCAGCCGCCTCGCTCGCATCGCGATACAGACAGTAGCCACAATCTTCTTTCGGCCAAAATAATCCTCCTCCTTCTCCTCTTCCTCCTCGTCAGCGGAGAAGGCCAATTATGTAAACGTTTCGAGTGCGTTTTTAATCGCGTTGAACTTCGGGGCAATAGCTCCCTGTGGCCGATCGATCAGCCCCTGCTCTTTAAACTTTTAGTAGTTCCAGTGTAAAAGAGAAAGAACCCCCTTTGTGCTTCCAGTAGTTACAGTGTAAAAGCCCATTCTCTCTGTCTCTCCCTCTCGGATAGGTGCCCCTCTTAACCGCCATTTATCGGTGCAAAAAAGTATGCAAATATTGCCATACATCAAATTCAAGAATAAATGCCATAAAAGTGTGTGTTTGACATGATTCGAGTGTACTAATTTCCACTGAAATTTGATTTATCATTTTCATTTTGATTATGACGAGTCATAAATCATGCAAAGAATCAGTGCAGTGATCTAAAGAGTCGGATCTTCCGCAGGTCATGCCAATATTTAAGTCTTTAATAATGGTTAATTTCGACATGAGTGTGTTCTACGACAGAGAAAGATATTGGAGTATTTAATTTCTACATAACCCTTTAGTGGCAATAGCAGAATATATTCTTAACAATCAAAATTACCCAAAGTGAGAGATATTCCTTTTTCGTCGAAGCTTTTTTGATGGCACTAAAGTTTGCTCAAACACACAGCATTGCACCGCAGCCAAAAAAGCTCCCGAGAAGCTTCCCTGTTTCTACAGCCGCCTCTCGGTGTCTGCGTTTTCTGGTTTCCTCCTTTCGATCTCTCTAGTCGAAGAACTTTTAAATAACCGTTTGAAAAAGCAATCACTTTGCTTCCGCTCTCGCTCGCTGGCTCTCGCTCTCTCTCGCACTCTTTGAATATTTTCTCTGCTCTTGCGGGTTCTCTCTTTGTTTAATGCAATTACTCCTTTATTATTTATATTTATATGCGAGCGCGCACGTTTAAAATAAAACGTAAATTGTGTATTACGCTTTGTTCTGTTTTTTTTTTCTTTCAACAACACAGAACTTTTATTGCCCGCTCGTTGCGCTCCGTCGCCAAGAGTTCAAGGCTTTTCTTGTGAAAAGCGCTCCCCTCCCCACCTTGCCCATTCCGCCCTCCTTGCGCGTCACTTTCGATCGCTACGATCGTTTCGCCTTCCTGTTTTGCTGCTGCGCGCGCAAACTGACGGAAATGATTTTGTTTTACAATTTACAAAAACGGAATGGAATGCATTCTGCATGAAGCGTAAGCGTATGCGCGATTCGCGTGCGTTTTAAACCGCGCGCGCAGCTGGCAAACAAAAGAACAGTTCTTTCTATCACAATCCACCCACTCGTCTACATATGTTATCTGCTCTTCCTCTTCTCTCCCACTCTTCTGGTTCTCTCCCGCTCTCTCTTCCGCACTCTCTTGGCTCTCTGTGTGGCGCGCAAGTGCGCAATATTTTCACACTTTTCACCAAAAATAAAAACGATTCCTCAATATTTTCATCTTCTTGTGAATGCCTCGCATTTCCTTCATCTTCTTCTCGGTCTCTTTTTGGTGGTCGCATGAATTTTCCGAAAATTTTCCTCAGTTAATTTTTGGTCCGTGTCGTGGCAGCGCGTCCCGTCCGAGAGCCGTTCGTCGCGAGACCATCCGTTCGTCGCGTGGAAAACGGAAGAAAAGAAAAGCAAAGAAAAGAAAGCAAAAGGCAAATCCCATCCCCTTAAAGCCCAGCCGAATCTGAAAACTGTTTGGGATCGATCTCTTTCGTGAATTATAGAGCGTCAGCCGCCATAGCCGAGGAGGATACCAAAGATAGCAGTAGCAACGACCCAATAGCAGGACGCAGGAGCTCCTCCAAGACTCCCACGAATGACAGCAACAACAACAGCAGCAGCAAAAGCAAGACAAATCCCTCACAGAAGCAGAGCAAACGTCGCAGGAGCTCGGATAAGTCCTCCACCTCCTCCAGTCGGAGACACCCGGAAGCGGAAAGGGAACGCGATCGGGATCGGGAACGAGAACGCGATACCGCCATGAGCGATCGCCACAGACGTTACTACCCGGGCGGCGGACTGGGCTACCACCCTACCAGCAGCAGTGGCAGTGGGAGTAGCAGCAGCACCGCCGCCATCATGGGTCGCTACCAGAAGAGCTCCACCACAGCGAACGCCCTGGACAGACTGCGCACCCACCTCAGTCCCGTGGGCGGCTACTACAAGCCGTTGATACGCGGCCTTGGGGGTGGCCGGCGGGACAGGGATCGGGACCTGGATGATGTTAGTATGGTATCCATAAACAATCTCAAGAGATGGCGAGCAAGTGCTACAGAGCGGTGTGCAAACCAAACCAATGGATGCGACGGACCCCCCCAGTAGGCCAGCCAGCCAGACACATGACTCACTTGTGGGGCATTTCGTATTTTGGAATATTCTTCTCACCTACCTGTCCATGAGTCAGAGTCAGACCTAAATGTTTGACAACTGTAGAGTCGAGCCGGTAACCTTTGGCGAGCAATTATTCTATATAGAACAGTGTTGCGTTGCATTGTGGCAGCAACCCCCATTCATTCCCCATTGCCACATATTATAGAAAGTTTCCCTCGCGTATAGACTGACAGATATATGCATGTGTAGCTATCGAAACCCACACGGTTTGCGTTTTATAGCTAGCGTGTTCCTCCTATACCCCCTCCATATATTCTCTACCCCACTTTTCTATATCTCTCAGATTCATTCTGTGCCGTGTGCGTTTGCGTTTACGTTTGTCGAATTTATTTTCGATTCCGACAGCCTCTGCCACTGCCACTGCTATATAGGAAGATATATGCATGTATTTTGGGTCTAGTCTGTGTATCTCTATCTCTGAGATCTCTTAGATGTGTTGTGTATAATTTTTCCGATTTTTTCTTCTGGCATTTTTTTTTTTTTGTATATATAAACTTTGAAGGTCGTCGCGCCGTTGACGTTTTTTGTTTAGATTTTTCGCATTCGAAGGCATTCGAAATGAAAATAAAGGCTATCCCCTTAGGCCACCACAAGCTCCACTCTCTCTTTCTTCTACTCTGCATTCTCCGTGCGTGCATGCCCCTTTTCCATGCCACAAGAATACCTCCGTACCCCCCAAAGAGAGAGATGGAGAGAGAAAGCTCCCACTTTAATGGCAGTCCGAAATGAAAAGGCCCCCGAAAACACCATAATTAGCCATTGCCGAAAAGGCCGTTTAAATGGTTCCAACATTTGGCTCCGAGTGCGCGACTCTTGTCTCTGGGTCTTGGGGTTTGGGTCTAGGTCTGGGGTCTTGCGTCTGGCGTCTATCGTCTGGGACTTCTTTTGTGGAGCGTGTGCTCCGCAGACAGAGCGTAAAGAGTGTGTTTTACGCCCGTCGTTACCGTTGGTTTCACACGAGCGCCGCTCTTAAGCTCTTTCCCTCTCCATTAACCATTTAATCCCCCGTTCAAACCATATCTAAATCCAACTTGTGCGCTTCTTCGTCTGGTTTTCTCTTTGTGTGTGACGCACAGCGTCGGGACTTGCGACTGGACAAAGATAAGACCCCTACCACAGCGGGAACGGGAGTGGGAGCAGGAGCTGGAAAACAGTCTGCCATCTCCCGCCTCGAGAATAAATATTCGGACGTACTGGAGCGTGCGGCTGGCAGACGTCGACATGAGGAGGATCGCGACAAAACCCTGGAGCCGGACGACTATGGTGGCAGCAGTGGGCTGACGCGTTCAGCCACTGCCCACCAGTTGGCCAAATCGAAGCTCTCCTCGAGCTCCTTCAATGCCGCGGATCGCAAAGAGCGAACGCCGTACCGAACGCGGGCGCAGCGGCAGCGCGCCGGCTACATGGCCGACTCCAACGACAGTGGCTACCTGACCAGTGGCAATCGGTTGCTGGACGAGAACTACCCGGTGGACTACAGCAGTCGGTACGACTACCACGATGCTCTGCGTATGGGCGGGGCCACGGGCTACCCCTCCAGCCGCTACGGCCGCAGAGGAGGAGGCGAAGACGACCCGGCGGGTGCAGCAGCACCCTTTGGGGGCCGCACAAGTCGCGCTTACAATAGGACCAAGACCAACGAGAATCTTCTGGCCGCCGAGATCATGGAGAGCGGGAGACAAGCGGCAGCAGCATCCATGGAGGATCGTCCGCTGAATTCGAGAAGCCGTTTCGCCCACCGCCGCAAGGAGCAGCCCCCGCCCGAACTGACCGCCGAAGAGCGTGAGATTCTGGCCGACGATCGCTCCTCGGAGGACAATGCAGCCATTCTGATGCTCCTGCGGGAAGACAATCAGTTCCTGGAGGCCAAGAAGTTTGAGGAGCGCATGCGCAAGCGCCGCGAGCTGCGGGAGCGCGTCAAGCGCGAGGAGGAAGCGGCCGCAGAGGCCAAGAAGACTGAAGCGGCGGCCGCCTTGGAGCAAGAGGCCATTGCCAAAGCAAAAGAGGCAGCAGCTACAGCAGCAAAAGCAGCAGCAGCAGCGGCTGTCCTGGAATTGGCAAAGGAGGAGGCGGCGGCTCCCAAGAAGAAGTCGCGCAGCAAAAAAGTAACTACAGACGACAGCGATGATGGTGACAGTGGCTCCTCCAGCACGTCGGAGAGTAGCTCTGACGAGGTCGATGGCGAGACAGAAACCGAAACAACCACAGATTCGGCGTCTGGTGTGCAACTAACCCACACAACACGCAACACTCCCACCTCCACCAGCACCTCCAAAACAGACAAGGCCAACACTCCTCCTCCTTCTCCCTCTGTCAATGGCACCACTAGAACTACTACTCCTCCATTAGCCACCACCTCATCGTCCAATAGCACTTCTGGTCTACTCTCTAACAACCACTCTCTGGCCCACACGACGGCAGCGGCAGCAGCAACAACAGCACAAGCAGCAGCAGTTGGCTCCAGCACCACCAACAAGAGCCGCTTTCTGCCCCTCCACTCCTCAGATCGCAATAACAATGACCTGTCCAAATACAAGCCTAGCAACCTCCTGACGCACTCCTCTAGCTCCGGGGCTCTGGCCTTTGGCGGCATCGGGGCGCGACTGGCGGCAGCGGATGCGCGTCGCCAACAGCAGAGGTATCAGGGGGCCAGCTCCCGCACGGCTGCTGTGCTGAGCGAGTTCGATCGCTACAAGCCCAGCCTTGGAGCGGGCTCCGGATCAAGCTACCTCCCCGATCCGTATGGCAGCAGCAGCAGTAGTCGGCGGACGAATGGCCTGGCGGCGGGCAGCTCACTGTACCAGCGGCCCCACATGGATGCCTACCACCAGCAATCGTCAGCCTCGTCGCACTACCTACAGCAGCAGCAGCAGGATCACTACCTGCTGTCGAAGAGCGCCACCTCGTCGGCGCTGTTCCACAGGTCACGCATTCCAAAGACACTCTCGACCTTTGTAAGCAGCCTTTGTAACACAGCCCATACCGTCTTACCGATGATGCAGCTTTGTTGACGCTTTGTTGGGCCGACTGCCCTAACTGCAACTGCAACTGCTATCCCTCAATCTCGAACCCAACCCCCTTTCAAAACTGCCCGCCTTCAAACAGACTTACAGATCAAACAGCTAACATCCCAGAGGATCCCAGTCGATCGTTTTCTTGTTTAATGTTGAACTAACAGAGCAATGTTGAGCCTGCCTCTCGAGAGATCGTTTTGTTTTGCATGCAACTAAAACTAAAACCGAAACCAAAACACGGAAGAAAACGTAAGAGAACTATACATAAGAAAGAAGAAGAAACCACACCCAACCGATTTATAAACACAAGCGAACTATGTCCCTGGACCGATCTACAATCTTAGCGAACGATTTACTATTTTCGATCCAAAGGACACGACCTGTACGATGCTATGGAATCATTTATGGTAAATCAAAGTTTAGGGGAACTTTTCCAAGATTTTCCAACTTGTTATCCTATTTCAATGATCAATATCAAATGGTTTTCTTTAAAATATGATATTGATAACCGCCTCCTACTCATAATCTCACGAAAACCATTGCCTATACAGTCCGTTCTAGTGGAAACACAACGCGAACTATGACCTCCACAACGACCTATAAACCCACGACCCACAAAAATAACGAGAGGACAGACTTTTTCCAGCACTTATTTGTTCTTTTACCAAATGAAAATCTTCTTGCCAAGAACAGAAACCTTAACGAAGGAATCACTTTATAAAGAATAATTAAAAGAAAAGCTAGAATTGATTTTTTATTGCCCAATACACAATCACACAGACACACAGAATATAGATGAAAGCTTCTATATATATATATATATATATATATACACACACACACACACACATCTATATATAGATAGCACTATATACATACATATATATACCGTATGAAGCGTTATGTATGCCATATGCGTTATATTTATATTTGACATATTTTATGATCTTTGTTGTACTTGTTTTGTTGTTGAATATTAACCATTTTTGTAAAACACACAAATCTCAAAAAATGTGTCCGAACTAATTTTCTTATCGAACAAACGAAACGTATTTTTCTCGTGTTTTTTCTGAATATGATGATGTAAATCACAATGATGATGATGATGATGGGTTTATGATGATGATGTGCGCTCTCAACATGATGATGGTGATGATGATGATGATAATAATGGATGATAATGGAATGATTGGATGTTTGGATTTGGTTGGTCTCCTTGGGTATTTACAATGGATGCAAATGGTAATTGCTGGCTCGCTCTGTGGTGCCAACGCTGGATCTGGATCATCATCGTCCTGTGGCTCCTTGTGGACTATATTGATTGGCCCTGCGGACGGCTTTCCTGGACAATCGGATCGAATATATATATCTATTTTTGTTTCTTTTTTCTCTTTCTTTTTTTGTTTCTTTTTCTCTCTTTCAAATTACATACTTTTTGCCACACACGCACACACACGCACTCTCTGTGTACGCGTCGTCTGTATCTGCCACCCACCGATCTGCCACATCAACTACCTCAACAACAACAACAACAACAACAACGCCCCTCGCCCCGCCTTGCAACAACCCACTACCAAATTCGCTCGCAAATGCTCGTCCGCTCCGCCGTCGTTTCGCTTCGTTCGCCGTTTCAACGGATCAACAAATGTACCACCCATCAATGCTATGCGGTCGCAACCACCATTAACCAACCAACCAACCAACCACCCACCCAACCACCTGCAACAACGGCAACCACTACAACAACTGCATCCACGTCGTCGTCGATTGCTCCTCCGCTCCTCGAATGCTCGCTTGCCCAAACAGACAGCCAAGCCCGTCATCCAAGATGATGCTGATGGTCACTTAATTTACCACACCGGAGACATTCTCCACCACAGATGTTCGTGACAATTTTTTGTTTTTAATTTTCCTTCCATACCTATTTTTTAGAAAAAGACAAAAAAAAAACAAAAAGAAAAAGAAAAACATTCAAAAGTCAAAATTAAAGCCAAACAAAAAGAAAAGAAAAAATAACAAGAGAAAAGCAAAACAAAAGGCTACTCCTCCTACTCTCTTCTCTACTCGTAACTCTCTTCTTATTAGTTCAAACTCTTTCCAAGTTTTCTTTATTATTTGTTAATTATCCACACACACAAACGCACACACACACCCACACACCCACCCACAGAAAGGTCGAAATATCGCGTCGCGTCTCATCCAAATTTTCTCACAATTTTCGCCAGTTACTTCCTTGCAAACAATTTGTCTTTGAATTAAACTTTTGTCTCGAACTAAATTATCCCCTCCCCCATTTGGGAAAACTTTCGCTCGCGCGCCGCGCCACACAATCCCATACAATAAATAATTAACGAAACGAATAATATTGAAAATGAAAACAAAACTCAACCTCATTTGCGCACACTTTGCTTAGAGTCCTCCGATTCGGTTATTGGGTGTAGACCAGACCTCATCGTACGATTCAGTATTCAGAGTTTAGTTACTATAAAAGTGTTACTACATACAGGTCTAGCTTTAGAACAGACAGTACTAACTAACGTTTAACACCAACCACTCTTGATGCAATTGGCTGAGACACTACTACAAAAATGCCTTCCTTTTGCCAAATTTCAGATAAGATCATGGCCACACTCGGCGAGGGCACTTTCGGACGTGTGGTCAAGGTCAAAGACATGGAGCGGTAAGCCGAATTTTAAGCCCTCGAACGCTTGGCCCTTAAAACTAATGCAAAACCATGCCTTTCTTTCAGTGATTACTGCATGGCCTTAAAGATTATTAAAAATGTGGAAAAGTATCGCGAAGCTGCCAAGTTGGAGATCAACGCCTTGGAGAAGATTGCACAAAAGGATCCGCATTGTGATCAGTGAGTCTGCTGCCTGCCATGCCGTTTCCAACTTCCTGATCAGTCCTCTACAATGATCATTTCTTTTTCTCTCTATCCTGCAGCTTGTGCGTGAAAATGATTGACTGGTTTGATTACCATGGACACATGTGCATAGTTTTTGAAATGTTGGGTCTAAGTGTTTTCGATTTTTTGGTAAGTAAATTAGAGATTGAGTAATCTTACTATTTGTGGGTAATTCTGATTCTTTTTAGCGAGAGAATAACTATGAGCCATACCCGCTGGACCAAGTGCGCCACATGGCCTATCAATTATGCTATTCTGTGAAATTTTTACATGACAATCGTTTGACGCACACAGATCTCAAGCCGGAGAACATACTGTTTGTCGACTCGGATTATTCGGCTCACTATAATCATAAGATTGTAAGTAAAGATTGTAAGCACTTTCATTTGAATCATAAATTATAACACACGCCTCTTTATCTAGCAGAACCGGGAGGTTCGACGTGTCAAGAACACGGACGTCCGTCTGATTGACTTCGGTTCGGCCACCTTCGATCATGAGCACCACAGCACAATTGTCTCGACGCGACATTATCGCGCGCCCGAGGTCATACTGGAGCTGGGTTGGTCACAGCCATGCGATGTCTGGTCCATTGGGTAAGAAGTGGTGTAAAACTTGTGTCGCTTGCATACGAGAATTTTATTCAACTTGAAATATTTTGTTGACAGCTGCATCTTGTTTGAACTATATCTGGGAATCACACTCTTCCAAACGCACGACAATCGCGAGCATCTGGCCATGATGGAGCGCATCTTGGGACAAATACCATATCGCATGGCACGGTAATACAATGCAGCTCATGCTTTCATTTTCTAAAGCGCAGTTCCCTTCACCGAAATCGTCTAATGTGTAGCAACCATACTCTTTATAGCAAAACCAAAACAAAGTACTTCTACCACGGTAAGTTGGATTGGGACGAGAAGTCTAGTGCGGGACGCTATGTGCGCGACCACTGCAAGCCGTTGTTCCTGTGCCAACTGAGCGACAGCGAGGACCACTGCGAGCTATTTGGCTTGATCAAGAAGATGCTGGAGTATGAGCCGTCATCCCGCATCACGTTAGGTGAGATCTAAATGAGTTCTACAACCATATTGTTATTTTGTGCTAACCGAAATACTTCATTCAATCTCTCAGGTGAAGCCCTACGCCATCCCTTCTTTGACAGGCTGCCACCGCACCAGCGAGTTGGTGAAATGAACAGCAAGCAGCCACTCTCGTCGGGCAGCAGCAGCCGCGAGCGATCGCACAGTCTGTCCAGATGAGAATTACAGCGATTTGGTTATTGTTGACAGGCAACGTTAATCAAGCGTCCAATCATGCAAACATACACAACAACAGCAACAACACAACGCCACAACAGACGTCCAGGAACAGGAACGTCCTGGAGCAGCAGAATCGGAGAGAAAGCGCAGCGACCACACCGGCGAACCCCCTATTTTAAGTGCTAAAAGTCTTTTACTCCTTAGTTTTGTTAACTTGACTTGTATAGAGATGTTTCTTATACAAAAATCCTACATTGTTTTCTCATATACATACAATACCATTTTATCATGCGCAAGTTGTTGCGCATCATTCAGAGCTGTGTAGCGCCACGATTGCGCCTGTGCATTGTATCATACCCGCCTATAGTGTTTGTTTTGTAATGATAACCAAATCGTGTATAATATTGATAGTGCGGTGCGTCCCCCCACAAACCCCGACACCGACACTGCTTGAATGAACCAACCAACCAACCAACCTAATTGTAAATGTCATTGAAATGTGCGCACCTCGAAATGGAAGCAAAACAACGACTGCAATGATTAAACGAAGATATACAATTGTAAATGTAAAATAAGAAGTCAGTCGCTTACGCGCTAGTTGAAATGCATATGCATCCCCATCAGCAGCACCCATCCTGTCATTGCAATGGGATCTCGACTAAGTTGTAATTAATTAATACAAAGTGTACACCATTTACCATTTCGAGAGCGTGATCTGTAAGCTAATGCAAGCCATTATATCACTCGTACCCCACTCGTAGCCACACTCCACTCATGTACCGATGTACATATGTAAGTGTAGAGAGCAATTGTTATGCCGCCCCGCCCCGAATGCATCCATAACGTTTTGCGTTCGCAGCGCATATTTTGTATATTCGGTAGCAGCCCAGAGCCATTTCTCTTAGATTACGAGATGTTTTGAGATGTGTAGAATTATCACGCCAATCCGTTTTGTTCGTTTTCGTTCTTTTATCGAATATCGAAAAATCAACACACATTTATCCATTACATACTATATAACGGTATGGACCCTAGAGAGAGTATATGTATATCCATATACTAAACATACTTAATTCAAATGATTGTGAGTTAGTTTAATATTACATAAATATTAATTATAAATTACATTATTTGCAATTTAACCAGATCACCAGCCTATAAGATATAAAAAAAACCAATATTGTCAAGTTACTACAAATTGAAATAAATCTTTAAAAAAAAATGTATTATTTATCTGAGAGAACCTTTCCAGGATTGTAAGGATCCAGACTGTCGATCGGCATCAAATTCTTGAGTAAAAATTACACATTTTAATTTGGGACTGCCACACATTTGTATTTAAGGGATACCTCACAGATTTCCAAAGCACCCACATACACATTGTTGTATACAATTTAACATTACCCCAGTTTACCTTCAGAGGAATCGTAGGGCGTAGTAGGAGCGTGCCTCCACAACATGCACAAAAAGAATCGTGTGTGAGCATGTGCACGGGTTTTCTTCCATGGAAGTTGTTTGCGCTCCATTTCGAGGCGAATGGCCAGAAGGGAGAGCACGTGAGCGAACCGAACTTGGCACTTAATAAGGTGACTAAGCAACTATTAATGGGATTTGCTAATTTAGCAGAGTAGACACAGAACACACATTGAACACCCGAACCACTTAAAGAGACAATATGAATAAATGGAAGTTTAGCTACATTTTATTAAAACATATAAATGGCTCAAATATGAGAAACCAACTGAAATTTTAGATTGGGACATTAAGTTGACGCAGAAAAAAGAACAAGCATTTATGTGCCGGACTTAACCTCCGCATCTTTGCCTGGTAGTTTCCTTCCTCCGTGCTGGGCCCAGATTTTTTAATTGTGAAACCACAATATAATATCGATCGGGAACACCACAACGAGACGTAAGAATATTCGCACCGATCAAGGTTAATGATCTGTGACTTCAAAGAATTTTATTGTGGATCTAATTTATAATCCTCGATTTCAGCATCGGTGTCACTAGTTGATTCTGAAGATAATGATTTGACTGGCACCCTTGCCGAAGGGTGAAATCTTCATCAGACGTCATCAGACTGAAGGCTGGAAAGAGGTTTAGGATCTATTAAGGTGTCCACGGATATCACATTTACGTCCTGTTTCGGCATAATAAATTGTAGTGTTCGGAGCAGAACGACGTAAATTAAATTAAAGTAAACGCCATCGAGCACAATTGTTTGTTTGTTTTGCCTTGTATGTTATCTGCCTCCATAGGCGCTCTCCCCGCTAAAGCTCGCGCTCAGATTTTATCTGCTTGCGCTCTTTCTTGAGATCAGAGCTTTCGGTCGATGCAGCGGGCCGCTATGGTGAAGAAGTTCAGTGCAGCTCCGATCACCAACAAACAATAAAGCATTACTTCATGAATTTTAGTAAACCCAAACTAGTGCCTTATTAATTTAAATATTGGAATACAGGTGATATATTCGATATCTACCTCTAACAGTAGATTTCAGATTTTTTTTTGTGTCATGACCACTTCAGACACTTCTGGGGTGTCCGAGTCTGCTGAGGCATGAATATGGCTAAAAATAGGAAAAAGTGATACCTTTAAAACACAATGAAAATTGTAAAAACAATTTTAATGTATTTTCCTTTTATAATGACTCGCAGGTAACTAACCATTTATTGTGCGTCGTCAAAAATCCATGAAATAACCATTTAGTTGTTTTGTTTTTTCATTTATTAATTTATTTGTTTTTGTGGTTCCGCTAAGTGTGAATTCGTTTCTTTCATTTTGTTGTACAATTATACTTTTACAATAGTTTCAACTAAATAAATAATAACAATTTATAAATATAATTTCTCTTTATTTGCTTCTTTTCGCGCTTTTCTCAGTGTGTGTGTGTTTGTAAGTGTGTGGTGTGGTTGCATTCGCGGACGACATAAATAATTTGTTGTTTTGTTGAGTTTACCGAGCACAAATAGCTGCTTTTGATTCGGTCGTTATTTGTATTTGTTTTTGCATGGATTTCTTCAGTAAAGCCAAAGTACATACAATACATAATCGAGTAATTGATGGTTGTCCAGTGCGGAACTTAGTGGCTAAATGTCGTCTTAGGCTACCTATTTATAAAAATAATGGTTAGGTCTACAAATTGCAACGAAAACAAGAACCTATAAGAACCTAAGATCTATACGCAATAAATAAATACTTAACATGTACATCTGTTAGGGTTAGGGATATATATATATATATATATACCTATATATATATATATGTATAATATATGTATGTATATACAAAACAACTTAAATTCTGCGCCGAAGCGCTGTCTAAGAAGCAACAAAACCTATCGCTCGCTTATGGTTAGAACCTTCTTTTGTAACTCGATTTCTATTAACATTTTCTGGATGCATTATTGTCTATTTCAAATGTGTGGCAGCGCCGCCCGGCGACGCAACTAAGCAGGGAGTCCTGTGGGTCTGTTAAACAATATAAAACAACCAACTCCAAAGCAACACTCTGTCTCGAACTGAGCCAGAGGAAGACATCTAACTAAACTGATTTTCTACTTGTACATAGATACACATTCATATGCAGTAAGTTTATGTATATAGCGATATACTAAGTTTATGGCCTGGCCCCTACTTGTGCCCAATGACGAGCGTGTAGTTCGCTGTGCTTACTGTCGACGACAACGCCGACAGCGCAGGTCATTTGGCCAGCTTCAGGATCTCTGTCCTGCCCCCAGGAGCGAGTTCTGATCCACCACTGGCAGTCACTGCCGTGATTGTTGCTCCTGATGTACCCATTAACACTGAAGCGGATGGTGGAGCGGGTGCAATGCGTATGGGCTTGGCACGCTGCTGATTGAAGAGGCCACTCAGAGTGGCCGCCGTGCTGGCGGTCAGCACCATGCTGCTGGCTCCACTTGTGCTTGCCTGCTGACGCTTGCTCCGCGCCAGTCCATTAATTTTGTTGTTCGTTGAAGAGGGCTGTGGCGGCGATTGCTGAATTACTGCTGCTGCTGGCCCTGCTGCCGGAGGAGAAGCAGCGGATGAGGATGAGGATGCTGCTGCCGCTGTGGATACGGATGTGGGTGTCGAGGAGGCTGAAATGTTATCCAACTCAGTCATTGCTTCTTGTATAGCCCGCTCGAGTTGCGAGTTCAGTTTGCGGCTCCTTTGTGGTTTGATGATGGTTGGGGAGTAGAGTGTTTTGTGTGTGTGGTTTTTGGAGTTCGGGTTTTGGATTGGTGTTTTTTTTACGAGTATCGTGTGGTGATGATGATGTTGATGGTTATGCATATAGACATACACACACACGCACAGAGCACAGAGAGTTATACACGTTGGGGTTGGCAGGGCAGGATATAATTTTGGTTCAGGTTCAGCGCATATCAAAAAAAGAAACGAGAAGATTAATTAGCAAATTAAAATCAAATACAAAGAGTAAATCAAAGTTAAATTAATTAAAAATGCTAACAATTAAAATTCGATCTACTTATTTCAGGTTGTAATCAATTCTCAAATAAAACAACTACAAAAGTATCTGAAAAATGCTAGAAAACTAATTGGCAAATGGCAAAATAAAACTCTTACGATTAATCTATTAAAAAGTACATTCATATATGGGAAATATATCTAAAATAAACGAGTACTGTATGTATAATATATTCGTTCTACTTCTAATCTAGTCTACGGTGCTGGTCCTCTGCTGTTCCCTAATTTTTCTCCCCTTCCTGAAATCTCAGCTGAGCTGTGTTCCCCACTCTTCAACCGGATGGATGCTCACTTTCTGGTATCCTTTTGGGCCTTGTGATGCGCCTCTAGACCCTCGGAGAGACTTTGCAACGAGTTGACCGGAATCAGTTCGGAGGTGGAACGGCCGCCGCCGCCGAACCACTGCACCCAGACGTGGTCGAACTGCTGCGAGGGCGTGCACACGCCGTCCGGCATCTTGACGATCTTCCCTGGCCAGGCGGGATGGCCCCGTGCCGGACCCCAAATCAGTTCCCCAATTGCAAACGACCGAGGCGGCATTAACGGAGTGGTAGTGGTGGTGTGGCATGTGCCACGGCCAGAGCCGCGCTGTGGGCGACGCGATCGTGTTGGTGTGGTCTTGGTCTTGGCAGAGAGATCCGGCGTCGTAGTGGAGGATGTGGCGCCTGGTGATGTTGCTGCCGCTGCTGCTGACAGGATCTGCGTTGTGGTGGGCGACTCTACGGAAGGCACACAGAGGCACATAGAGACTTGGACATGGGACATGGGTGGACATGTGGAAGAGGCGATACCAGCACCAGCGGAGGATTACAAGGATTACAAGCAGGCAGAGCGAGAATTACAAGCGGTACAAGGCTGGTCATGCAGTGGTCATTGCGCTGAGTGGCGTCGTTGCAGTGTGGATGGTTAGTGTGTTGTGGTGGATGCAGTTAGTGCTGGACATTAGAGGTGCGCTCACGGCGGCCTTACCCTGGTAATCAATTTTAACTACTTTGTGGCTATGGAGGAAGGTGGTGGTGCTGTTGTTGTTGTTATGGTGGCTGTTGTTGTTGTGCTGCCCGACTGGCGGCTGTCGGAGTTGCATGAGCGGGCGGTAGCCCTGGCTCTGTGCCCCCGCCACAGTGGACGACGACGACGATGTAATGGACATGGACATGGGCATGGAGGCAGATGTGGTGTTCGAATAAGAGCTGGAGTTGGCCAGTCGCATACCTTGGCCCATCAGGCTCATCCCGTTCTCGGCAGTCGCCTGCGATGTAATGTGTATCCGTCGAATCTTTGGCTCCGAATGCTTATACATCCCACTTGGCTGAGTAAAGAGATTGCTGCTGCTGCTGCTGGTGTTGCCGAAGCCTGAAAGGAAGCCTGGTTAGAGAATGGCTGCCACATGCCACACGGATGATCAGCACTACTCACTCCGCTCACAATCTGTGGAAGATGGCGACTGCCGACTCTCGGCACTATGCGGCGAGACAGCGGCATCCGGTTCCGAGCTGGAGACGCATTGCACCTGTCACGAAAAGATGGATGAAGAGGAAATTAAAGAAGGAGCCAAGGGACGATCGTCAGGAGCCACAAACCATATCACTGCCAGTGCTCCGATGGCTGGGGGGTCGCTCCGGGCTCCGTGGGCTGCATGTGGTGGTGTCCGGCGGACTGGCCGCCGTTGCCTGGCGACCCATCGAAGACTCCGTTGTCAGATAGGTGGCCTGTGCCTGCTGCAGACTGATCTGCTGTGCCTGCTGCTGCTGCTGCTGTTGCTGCGATGGCTGCTGCTGCTGCTGGATCTGGATGGTCGTCGTCGTGGGACTCGCCTGCACGAAGGTGGAGCCGCCCCCCTGCTGGCCCGTCGGCATCACTAGACCCATGGGAGTGGAGTAGATCTGTCCAATGGGACTCAACTGCCCGTTGGCCCCCACAATGTACTGCTGGCCACCGGCGCCGGGCGAGATGAAGGAGGGCTTGCTCTGGGGCGATGGTGTGCGTAGCATCACGGGCCCCTGGGGCGTCATCAGGCTGGTTGTGGGCATGTTTTGGATCTGCAGGAGGGTGGTGTCTGGAGCCATCACCAGGCCGGCGGGCATCAGCAACTGCTGCCCGATGAGGTTCACTTGCTGCAGGATCTGGCCGTTCTGTAGCAGCAGCTGCTGCGTCTGTTGGGGAGCCGATGGACTGGCCTTGTTCACCACGATGCCCTGGATGCCGGGACTCAGCTGGAACTGCTGCTGGAACTGTGGAGCAGCAGCAGCTGCTGCTGCCGCCGCCGCCTGTTGATGGAGCAGGCCGGGCGCCTGGCTGGGGATGCTGGGCGAGATTTGGGGGGAGATCGTCTTGGCGGGGGATCCACTACTCGCCGGCGGTGGCGTACGGCACACGGAACTCTTGCGCTTGCGGGGCCTCCGTTTAGCCTCCGGAGAGGTGATGATCAGCGTCTGACCCTGCGATGGCACCGCACCGGGATGCGGCATGGCCAGCACTTGCTCCACGTGCTGCTGCTGTTGCTGTTGTGGATGATGATGATGATGCTGCTGCTGCTGATGGACAATATAGCCGCCGTTGGAAAGAGTGTTGAGGAGCACGGTCTGGCCACCGGCTGCACCGCCTGCACTTCCCCCTCCTGCACCCTGTCCCGCCTGCGAGGTGATGATCTGGTGGTGCATCAGTTTGCCCCCGGAGTTGAGTATCACCGTGTTGCTGCTGCCGCTGCTAGAGGTGGCCGCTCCCACCGGCGAGGGTTGGCTCACAATGTAGCCGCCTCCCGGCTGCGGATGCAGCTCCTGGTGCTGCTGCTGGATGAGACCCGCGCGATGGTGCTGCTGCAGATGCGGATTCCCCTGCTTGCTGTGCTGTGGCCCTGGGATGACCAGCAGCTGGCCGGAGGAGGTCATTATCAGCTGACCCCCGCCATTGGTGGCGCCGGCCATTTGTCCGGCCATCGCCTGGAGCTGCGCCATTCCGGCCTGGGAGCTGCTCAGCGTGGTGATCGGTCGCCCCGTGATCCCAGCACCCGCTGTGGTGGTCACAATGCTGCGTGTCATCGTGGCCGCAGCATTGCTGCTCGCCACAGCCAGCCTCTGTCCGGCAAGGATCTGGTTCTGCTGCTGGCGCATCACCCGCAACTGTGGAGCGGCGGCGGTAACCGGTCCCTGGGTACGCATCTGCAGGATCTGCGGCTGCTGCTGCTGCTGTTGCGGTTTTGGTGATGGCGAGGGCGTGCTCTTGCCTGAATCCAACAGCGAATCCGTGGGCGAGGACAAGCTCTGCCTAGGACTTTCGTGGCTGGTGGAGATGGCTCCCACTTGCTCGGGCCGCTTCTCCACAGCGTCCTGCAGCACTGCTGCACTGCTCGAGACGGGCGACTCCTGGGGTGGTGGCACCACCGTGACACTGGTAATCTGTGGCTTCTGCGGCCGCGCAAAGGCCTGCGTGTCCACCTGCAGTGTGCGCTGTCCGGGACTTCCATTGGGGGAGCCATTGGTTCCCACTGATTCCGCTTCCCACTTGCCGCCAAAGACCGACAGCCGTCGTATCCTCTGGCGCTGCATCTGCAATTGCTGAAGCTGCTGCTGCTGTTGCTGTTGCTGCTGCTGGGAGCTGTGCACAATGGGCTCCTGAGGCACGGCTCTGGCCATGGATGTGGCCGGCAGCGACACTGTCTTGGCACCCGTGTCTAGGCTCCCACCCA
Organism: Drosophila affinis; assembly: GCA_037356375.1. Classification (NCBI taxonomy): domain Eukaryota; kingdom Metazoa; phylum Arthropoda; class Insecta; order Diptera; family Drosophilidae; genus Drosophila; species Drosophila affinis. The sequence goes on from JAZHFB010000003.1 coordinate 26,213,240, forward strand.
GCGTATTGTGCAGCAGGACTGTCTGCTGTTGCATATATCCGGCGGGATCGTCCTTGAAGTTGGGCTGTTGCAGCAGTTGCGGTACATTAGGTGGAGGCAGCGTTACGGGCAGAGGCAGGGAAGAGGATGCTGGTGCTGGTGCTGCAGCTGCTGGCGGCTGCTTTATCACATGTCCTCCGGCTGAGCGCTTCGGGACTCCAGTTGCAGTTCCAGCTCCAGCTCCTCCTAATCCTATTCCTATTCCGGCTAATGCTTGACTAGTTTGCATTACAGTCGTGGGCGTTGGTGTTGGTGTGGATGTGGGTGTGGCCGTTCCGTAGGCATGGGTCCGTGGGGGTAATTTGTTATTGCCGTATTTGTGGCAATCAGCTTCTGGAAATGGAGCAACAAATTGAAAAGGCAAAGTCAGTGAAAGGTCAAGAGAGCATCCTTTTTGGTTATGCAAAGCGCGTCGCGTCCTTAAAGTGCCCGCAACGTGTCCCTTGCGTGGGCCACCCCCACCCCCTCTACCCCACACGGCACCTCTCCTCTAAAGGTCGTGCAACCACAGAGGAGGCAGCCCCAAGCAGAAGGATGGCAATGGCAGCAGGATGCGGGGTCGGGGACGGGGAGAATGGGGAGCAGACGCACGACCCGAATAAAATCAAAACACACAAAAACGTGCTGCTGCGAAAGTCAGATGAAAGTAAAGGGGTTGCGGGTAGTAGGGGGGTCCTCCAGTAGTTTTTAAGCAGCGGTAAGGATATAATGGAGGACTTATAATTAAACAAAAACAGCAACAAAAATAAGGACACCAGCCACTCTCCCAATTTGGTGGCCTTTCATCCACATGCAAAGATGAAACCCAAGGAATGAGGCTATCATTCAAGTTCGAAGCTCTGTATACCCTGTAGCAGATACAACGAACGTATGAAATATGCATTAATATGTACTCGTAGGTATGTGATGGCAAAACCATTTTCATATTAAACTGACATTTCTACTAAACTATTTTTCATCTCCGATCGTGTTTTTGAAAACTATACTTATAATACAGTTCGAATCTCTTCGATTCGGACTGAGTTCTTTGCGGGGCTTTCGAGAGGCTCCGTTTGTTAGCAGCCGCATCCTTGAGGACAGAAGAATTGATGTGATCCCTGTCGTGAGTTATACAGAGCACACTGTACATCACAAGGCACCGTTGCTTCACTTCACACTCCCACACACCCAGCGCCACTGCCAACGCAAGCTAGAGTGGGACATTGACATCCCATTCCTCCTGTTGCCTATCTCGTTTGATCCCCCTTTCTCTCTCTCTCTCTCTCTCTCTCTCTCTTTGAAAGCTCTACGGCTCCTTCCCTGTCGCTCTCTACATTGAATACTCCTTCCATTCCCTCTCTCTCTCTTTCAATTTAAGGATTCAAACGTTATATTGAATGGACAAATGATTCTGATTGGGGATACGAGCATATACGATGTATACCCTACATTCTCTACTATTTAAATTGACATAAATAAGGGCAACGCCTGTCCCTGCCCAAAAATGTTATCCGCCGTTTGCAGAAATACAAAGCTTGCAAAAAAAAACCCTTAAATAGAGAAAAACCCTGAACCCTGAACCCCGAACCCTGGACCCAGAATCCTGAAAAACCAGCCAAAACCACAGAAAATTTAAATTCATTTGGCAGAAAGCTCGCGAAGGGGAAGGATTTTTAGCAAATACTTGCCACACCCCCTCCCCATCCCCCACCCACCGCGCACAGCCAGGACACCCACGGAGCGCCTGACCAACTTCTCCGCCACTCGAAACTCCTTCCCCTACCCACCCCCGTGGACACCAGCAGTCCTGCAGCAATGCCACGCGAAAATTTCTAAATCGTGCAAAACTTTTGCTTTGTGTGGCGTTTTTAATGCGACGCTGATTGGCCCTCGCAGCCCATCCCAGCGATGAGGCCATGAGCCATTCCCTGGACGAAGGACAGAGGACCCTGCAAGTGCCTGCTGCATACATTGTGGGCAGAGGGCGTGGGACAAGGCGTGGCTGGTAGGCGGTTCAAAATGGACGCGCTCTCTGCTAAACTTTTGCCATCAAGTCCCTTTTGTTTCAATTAACCTTTTCATTTGAAAGTTTTTAACAATGTTTGCCAAATGTTTGGCCAACTGCTCAGCGTTCCATCGTCTCTCTCTCTCTCTTTCTCACTCTCTCCCTCCCTCCCTCTAGATAGAGAGTATCTGTCTCTTCTCCACTGCCCCGCCCCCTCCGTCTGTTGCAAATGTGGCAAGAAGGTGAATGGTGGCTGTCTGTGTGTGTGTGTGTGTGCTGGGTGCTGGGTGTCATGTCGCAACCCTTTTCCCGAAATTGGCAACAGTTTTGCAGTTGTTTTCCTTTTTCATCCTGCAAGTATCTCAAATGGAAATCAAATTGCTTTGAATTGCTGGAAGAAAAAGCCTTTCAGGAATGCTGTACCCCCATGCCCCCATCCACCCCCACACAGGGCTGCAGCACCGATAAGGACAGGGATCCCTCGCCATCCCCCCCGCCGGATGCAGCGGTGTCAATAGAAAGTTTTTTGTGAAAGCTTCTGAATGGTTGAATGGATGATTGAAAGGAGCGAGGAGCATCGCATCCCCCATAGAAATCTTGAACAAATCGAGAGTAACCTTTCAAGCGCTGTGGGAGGAAACAAGAAGGGATGTTTCTCAGAGGTTCCTTAGTCAGTGATCTAACACCTAACGTAGCGCAACCCGATGCGGGAGGGGGACAAACAAACACTAAGACCTGCCTTAAGCGCTCTCCCCCCAGCAAATTCAATTTTAGTTCTCTGCCACCCAAAAACTGTCAAAAAACTGCCTGAGGCACTTCTCAAGTGCAAAATGTTTCCGAGTCTTTAATAAACATAACATTTATATAAGGCTTAAAGCGGTTAAACAACAGCAGGACGCAGAAAAGGACGAACGGGAGTGGCGAGTGGCAAGGGGAGGGGGGAGACAAATATCCGAGAAATGTCTTTGGGTAACGCGTTGGTTTGGCGGAACGCGTCAAGTTCCTTTGTCTTTCTCTCTGGTGCTAAACAGCAGAAGGAAAAATCAAAACAGACAAAAGGAAAAACAGGCGAAAGGTTAGAGAGAAAGCAATGGGGGAGGGGGCCGGTAGCCAGGAGACAAACAGGGAAGCATCCGAAATGCACTTCCTGCCTGCGGGTGGTGCCACTGCCACTTCCCGTTGCCTGTGCCCCAAAAGCTATCTTAAGCTTGTTGAACTCTCGCTGCTGCTCCTGCTTCTGCTTCTGCTCCTGCTCGTGCTGCTCCTGCTCGTACTGCTGCTGTGTTTGTTTGCTGTTGCCCCGCTGCTCTTCAGCTTTTCCCTCTCTCTGTCTCTAACTCTCACCACTCTCAGTTCGTTCTCCCATGTTTGTTTCCCAGTGTGCATTTTCGCTTTATCATTGTCTAGGCATCGTTTTTCACTTGGCAGCAGCAACAGCCACTGCCAACATCGAGCACCTTACCTTTTCCACTTGGATCTGTTTGCACTTCCACACACACAATCACACATGTGCATGTACTGCTTGTGTGTGTGTGATCCATTTTCCCTTTGGTTTTGTTTGGACTGCTCTATGGCTGGCTTTTCCTTGGCCTAGCCTTCCGTGCACTTTTCGCACGTATCTACACTAGTTTTCCCTTTGCCCTGACCTCTTCCTTCCTTCCTTCCTCTACCCCTTTACCCCTCTAACCTAACCCTCTTGTGCATCCTGGCATCGTCTTCGTCCTGTTCATCGTCGTTGCGCCGTCGTTTTTTTTCTCCTTGCAGCTGCGCGAAATACGCGCACAGGCAGCGACAACGGTAGGCGGCAGCGGCAGCGCACTCACATTTCTTTTCTATAGCATACTTTTGCGCTGGCCGGGAAAACGCTTGCCCGCAGGGGAGCTCTCTGACAGGCCAGGGTTGCCATGGCGCAGCAAATAAACGACTAGAGCGTCTGGCCTGTCATTCCTTTAGGGCCATCAAAGGGAAAATTCATTGCCAAGCAAATCATTTTATTTGAGTTGAGCGCCGCACCGCGCCGCGCTGTGAGATTTTATTTAATCTACTTTTTGCAGCTTTACGATAGCTTTAGTTCCTATCTGTCCAACCGTCTGGCAACCCTGGCCTGGCTGTTGCCAATCCTCAAATATTGTCATTTCGTCTTTCGTCGTTTGTGTTTGTCGTCGCTTAACATTGATTAAGTCGGAAATCTGTTGGGTGGGGGTTCTACTTACTACCTCCCTGCGATGCACAGGACAGAGGTTTCTATATATGTATGTATGCTCGTGTATAAGTGTTTCTTTTGGTCTACATCTATACACATGTGTGTACATATGTATTTTTTCACCTTTGTTGGCCATTTCAGGTGTGGTTGTTATTGTTGCATGGACTGTTGCTGTCGTTGCAGTCGTTGTCGCGGTCGTCGTCGCCGTCGTTCTCATCAGCGTTGAGAACACATCACTGACAGCTGCTGGCCCAGATATGGATACAGATACGGATACGGCGGGCAGCGTCGTTGTCGTAGTCGTCGTCGCATCTTTGACACTCTGCTGCTGCTGCTGCTGCTGCTGCTGATGCTGCTGCTGAGATTCAAGAAATCGCCGCTGGTGCAGGCAAGGTGTTGTAGCCGTCGTCGCTGTCACTGTCGCTGATTCGACTGTGGCTGCAGCAACTGTTGGCAGCTTCAGTGGCATGTTGGGCACCTGAATAAACAGCAAACGAAAAAAGAGGAAAATGCCTTAATTAGTATAAACGCTGTGCAACATTCAAATTAGGCGGCGCCGCCAGTGTGGTCGTCGGTCGCCGCTTGATGTCAAGTCGAGAATTGAATCAACCCCATGATTCCCCTTCGCCTCGCTGAATGGAACGCCACAAACAAACACATACACTCAAACAAACACTTCAATCCAATATCCACTCAAAACGTAAACATTTAAAGTGAGAGGGGTAAAAGCAGAGGGTGGGGTCGGTATGCCCCTCCCCCCAATTAAATTTGCATAGAAAACGTGAGTCGCATTTGCTTAAAAATTATTTAAGCGCCGACGAGCCCTGGCCTGTGCCTCGTTTTGGGCAACAATTTGTTGCCTCTATTCCTTCTGCAACATATTCTATAGTTTAGATTATTGCAACTCCATTTTGTGGGATTAATAACTGCAAGTCATTGTAAATTTTATAAACACTCTCCCAATTTTATTACAAATTGCAATTGTTTTTGTTATTTTAATCCTTTAATTGCTTGGTGCGTTCATTTATGCTCTGCAATGCCCATTCATCCCTTCATCCGTCCCGCACAAATATTCGATGAATATTTTCCCTCTCATCTACTTTTACATTCTAGTATTTCGTGGGGAATATTTATAATTCGATTTTTTTTTACCAAACATCCTCCAATTTCGTTTTATAATTTTCGATAATTGGCATTTAGTCGGAAAAATGCAATCCAATCCCAAAACTAGATGTCTCTCATTTTGTATACACTTTAATTCGATTTGGAAAAGGGGTTTTTATTTTTTTTGTAACCCACTGCCTATATCTGTATCTGTCGGATGTAATTTCAATTGAAATTTTACCCAATTTGCAGACCATTTTTATTATTCAATTTAGTTTGGAAAAAGGGTTTCTAATGAACGGATAAGTGTCGTGGGGCATCGACATTCCCCTATGTCGTCAATGTGTTCTCTAATTTGCAACCATTGAAATCAGATACAATTTCACACTGAAATTTTCGAGATATTCCCAAATGTCTGGCTCTCTCTCTCTCTCTCGCTGCAGGGCGGGCATCAACCACTCTGGTATTCCCGTTAATCAGGACTCCCCCTTGTAAATGACATTAAATGAAATTCGATTCAATTTCGTCCAGTTTTCGGGTATCTAAAAGAGCGTTCCAATGATTAGTCTTTTGGGCCATTGGCCTACGGGCCAATGTGTTTTATAATTGGCGGCAAGTGAAATCTGATACCGTTTCAGAGATTCCGTCACCCCCTTTATTTGCATTGCCAAAGCACGAGGGCTTCTCCTCCGGAATTCGACCTTGGCCCCGGGGCTTAGTCGCCGTCCAATTAGCATTTTCGAAACGAACGCTCCATCCGAGTGAGTGGTCTCCAGTGTAATCCAATCAAATGCACCAGCAGATCCATCATTATCGCGTTGAGCAGATCAAAAGATTCTCCCACTCGCCCTCTCTCTCACTCCAAAGGTTGCCATGGGGCAGACCCCCGCATCTGCCGTAAACGCACGGAATTTATGCAAATGAATCGCCGGCAAAAGGTTTCGATTTGCACGCCTCCGCGCGAAAGCCGCACCGCCTCTCCTTCCGTCATGGATGATGATGATGATGGACGACGAGGCAGCGCCATCGAAGCGACCTTTTGGGGAATGGCCACTTTTTGCGGCACTACAAATCAGTGGCAGGAGGAGCACTGGCTCGCTCCCTGGCAATTGCTTCATTGGCTGGCCTGGCCAGGCCTGGCCAAACGTGTCGCAACCATCCATTTTGGGTCAACAATTTGTACCGATGCGAGCCTTTAAAGCGAGAGCATGCATTCCACAGACCAAAGTTGGTTATTAAACATTAAAATGTTTCACTGACTTCTTTTTTATTGGCAGCACGAACCCGGCAGCAGAGCGAACGGCGAGCCAAAGGACCGACCGACCAAAGCAATTGGAGAAGGCAATAAAATGGTCCAAGTAGCAACGGGATAAAAGCCCTGGGGCCAAGGGACAGTGGGCATGGGGCATGGGGCAGGAGTAGAGGCTGCCCCAGAGGGAGATTTGCCATCTCAAGTGCTGAAATTAAATGAATCATTTGCCAGTAAGTAGAAGATAATGAAACGTGAAACTGGAGCTGGGACTGGACCTGGAACTGGAGAGGGAGAGTAATGAAATATCTCAAGGTAATCGTTCGATGGCAGCTCCAGGCTCCCACTAGTAGTTTCTCGCTGGCTCTCTGGAGCATCCTCTGGCGTGATTTGAGAGCCAATTAATTTATATTCATCTCTAAAGTTTATTAATTGGCGCACGCCTCGACAACGACTGGGAAATAAACCCATTAGGATACTGAATCCCATCCCATCCCACTTGCACCCAGCAGGCAGGAGGCACAAGGCAGGAGTCAGGAGTCAGCCTCATAAACGACTAAGCTTTTGATTCCTGCTCCTCTTCAGATTCTGATTCAGGAGCTTTGCTTCTGAGTTGTTTTGTGCTGCTTTTGTTGCACAGCTTCAAGTGCTGCTGTTGCTTCTGCTGCTCCTGTTGCCATGGCTTTGGTTGCCACTTAGTCAAAGGCAGTTGCCACACAGAAAAGCAAACATAATTTCAACTTTTGAAATGCAATAAAACCGCATCTCGTCCCACACAGTCCCAGACACAGTCCTCTGTGTTCTCCTCATCCACCCCCACAGCGGAGCATAGGAAAAGCTAACAAATGTATGTAGAACATTTGCATTTGCCAACTGGGTCGCCGTCGCCGTCGTCGCCGCCGCCATCAGCCTCATCGTTGAGGCGTGGAGGGACACGTCCCCACCATCGTGTCGTGTCGTGTCTCTGGGCTTTGTAAATTATATGAAAAAAAGAAATAAAATTACGAAAAAAATCACAGGGAGAAAATATGTGTATGCAACTGCAATCAAATGTTGCCATGGCACCAGGGCCCCAAGCTCTCGGGTATCTGCTGTATCTGTGTCCCCCCTGAAATCGGGTGGCCATTCAATGCGAGAGCATTCACACATAATATCCAAATTTAATTGGCATTTAATGGAAAAATAATTAAGCAAAAGCTGTGCATGTTCCCGACTGCCACTGACAGCAGCAGCAGTAGCCACATTGGATGAGATGATCGACTGGATGATGACTCCTTTAAGGCATCCAAGAGACAATGAACAAGTATGCGAATGCATGCGAATACATGCCAAATAGAACGAGTTTGTGAAAAATTAGGAAGCAAGCAAAGATGAAATGAAATAATAAATAGATTAATTAGAATTAAATTAAAAGTCGATTAAAGATTATACAAAAAATTGGAAAACCCCATTATAAATTGTTTATCGATAAATTTGAAAATGAAACTCCTCTGATTCTTTTTTAAGGCAATTAAAGGTAGCACTTGTGGTATTTTCACTGCTTGAATTTTGTATTTTAACTGCTTGTCGATTCGAGTTTACTGCTTACATTTGCAGTGCTTAGGTTCCCGAAAAATATTACGGCCTATTATGACGCATTAATTATTTCCTCTCGCTCATCAAAACTGTCACATTTTGTGGACCAGACCGGGCATATCCTTCCGTGACGTGACCCCTGGCAGAACCCCCCAAAACGGTTATTAGCCCGCCAGACGTGAGCAAGGAGAGCAGCGAAGCGTTGAAGCGACGCGTTGACACTCTCCACCAAAGCGTGCGGCTAATGAATAGCGTACATATAATGTTCTACGATATACATGCATGCAAATGTATATAGTCGCATTCTGTATATAATGGATATAATTACCGTATTTACACACAGTACAGATCTGTACATATTTATGTATATTTGAATGTGTGTTTCGTAGATGTGAAACATGAATTTTGCATATTTTTGACGTATTAACTGTTTTAGCCGCGGGCATGGCCAAAGCAAATGGTAGGTGGGTGCCAGAGGGCAAGGGTTTGTGGAAATTGTGTAACACGCAACCAAATGCCAGTGAAAATGCCAACAAACATTGCACTTTTCCATGCATAATTGTGGAAATTAAAACGAACTGTGCCGCCAGACAGTGCAGTGCAGTGCAGTGCACACCCCATACCTCCGTTGTGTGTGTGCGTGTGTGCGTGTGTCTAGTGGGTGGTGTCTGTCCAGGGGTCGTACAGTGGTTGGGTGGGTTGAGGCCAGACCATAGACCGACCATATGCAAACGAGCTGGGCGGCGAGACTTATGTTTGGCTCTGGCTCTGGCTCGGCGGCTCTGTGGCACTCTTTGGTGGTTGCAGTCGGGTTGCAGGTGCAGGTGTGAAGCGCATGCACAGGTGCATGAACGGTGTTGGTTTTCATTAACGTCATAATGCCCGACAGCTTTAATCCTTAGCCAAGACTAGGGGATGGACTGTCTCGGTCTTGCAAGTGGGTGTGGGATCGGAGGTGGAAGTAGAGCTCTCGGACACCGACATGGACGTGGACGTGGACATGGACACGAGCACCTCCTCCGGGCAATTGTGCGCGCACACAGGAACAACAGGAACAGGAACTTTGCGGCGCTGCCGGATATGAGTAATCGCTCAGTCACGTCGTGGCATCAGCAAGTCCTTGGCAGCACTAGGACCAGAACCAGGACCAGCGCCAGCGCCAGCACCAAGCACTGCAGCAAGATTTTCCACCCAAAAATAAAGTGGGAGTGAGAGTGGGTGTATGGGTGTGTGTGTGTGCCATGTGCATGACGCAACCCACAACGGAAATCGCTCAACGTTCGCTTTGGAGCGCGCGTGCAACGCTCTGGTTAATGGTTGCCAGGATAGACCTGCCTCATTTCCACTCTCCTGAACGTTGTCGTGGATGTGAATGTCGATGCCATTTCCAACTACAATAAAATGAAATGCAAGAAGCCTTCAAAGCTGCAACACACACACACAACAGGACGCACTTGTAAATTGCACGTGGGACAGGACTCTCGCTTCCAAACGGACATTTAGGGAAAATTGAATTGACACAATCCATTGGGGAGGGGAGTTGAGGGGCTGCGGGGCGAAGCCTCACAACTGTTTGTGTTTGCAGGATATCGATTTGCAGGAAGCATTTTTCAGGGCCACAAAAAAGAGCTTCTCGCATTATATTATATATGAAAATTGTGGCCACAGTCAAGGCTCGCTTTTAAGGCGACTTTCTACAGCAACAAGCCGTGTACAAACATACACATTTTCTTAAACTCCTTCTACATTTCAGTATTTTATTGCAAATAATCTTATAATCTCCGTTTGTTTCATTTGCAATAGAATGGGGCCATTTGCTCATGAGACATTTCCACAAATCAATGCAAATCAATTTTGTTTACCATCTCTATTGGCGGCAATCCTCGCCGTAAGTCACACTTTTTGTTGGTCGGAAGTGCTCCGTCTGAGGAACCTTCTCTGTACGGAAATCTATGCTCCGTTTCTATTGGATTTCCTTCGAATGATGAGTGAGGGGAATCCTTCCTTCCCCTTCCACCACCCCACCCCACCCATAACTCATTCAATTCCAAGAAGGAAAAAGTTTTTCCTAGTTTCTTTCAGCCACTGTGTCAACGTCAACGTTCGCTTGTGGAGGACACATCTTCCAGTTCATTCCCCTGCTGCTGCTCCTTCATCTGTCCTTTTATCTGTTCCTTTTCTGGTTTCTGGTTCGGGTCCTGGGGTCTTGGGGTTCCTGCCACCACGCTGTCTGCTCATGGAGCGTACAACATTTAATTTGGACTAATGAAGTTTCTATAAAAACCCAGGCGGCGCTCTCGCTCTCGGAAATTCAATTTTTGCCACCAGAAACAGTGCGCGGGGCAGGGGGAATCCAGTAGAGTGAACACTAAACTAAAAGTGGACTGAACTTAAGTGGAGTGGAGTGGCAGAAGAGGAGTGGCAAGTGGAGTGGAATGGAGTCAAGACGGTGCAAGGGAGAGACCAGTCTCGAGACAAGACAAGTCTCAGGTCTCGGGTCTTCCTGCTCACATTCGAGTGACGTGCAAATTACCCCCGAAAAAAGGAAGGAAAGAAACAACCAGGAGGGAGAGTGGAGTAGCTAGCACTCGCAGTCTTTCTCTGAAAGATTAAGATTGAGGCAGGAAAGGTTGTTGCTTCCCTGCCACCTGCCACCAGTCAGCCACCAGCGACCATTGCGCTGCCTAATTGTTTTAGTTGTTGTTCCATGAATATGCTAAATTGTCTGCCACAGTTTTCGTGCCCGCGCCGCTCTCTCTGCAAATGTTTATAAATGCAAATTGGCCGAAAAGTGCAACAGCAGCAGCAGCACCAGCAAAAACCGGCGGGAATCCGATTGGGGCTGATGGACGCCACTTTCCGGACGTGCTCGGTTGCCTTGTGCGTCAGAATTTGCGAGTGGGAATGGGGATGGAAATGATATTCGGAGGCGACTCCGGGGACAGCCCTGAATGAATGAATGACAGCGCACAAACAAGATAGAAGGCGGCGGCTGTCTTTTGGGCGAACCTTCTTTTGGATACCCTTTCCATGGCAGCCTTGCGATATAGTCCTTCCATGCATATAGTCCATGCATTCATCCTAGGTGAATGAATGCAGTTGCAACTATTTAAAACGTGCCAAGGTGCCAAAATGAATGCCTGAGACTGCAAAACAAAGTACATGTCGTGTGAGCTACCGACACGGGGATCGCGAATCCTCCTCGGGGTTTCCATCTTCTGAGGAACAGTCTATACCTTGACTAAATGACGTGTTGTCTACACAACATCACAATACCCTGCTTGTAGAGTATGCAAATGTAGAGCGATGCGATCTGGGGGTTTACTTTCGTTTTCTGGCCCTGACACGGCCGATAGTGGAGCGGAGAGCTGGGAGCGCGGAGCGGGGGACACCGCTACAAAGCAGATTGTCCGGCAGCCAACCTTCACGCATATTCAGGGCAATCAAACCATCCGACTTCGTCATTCCCTGACTTTTGCGTGTGTGTCGTAAACAGCAGCAACAACAACAATTAATATTGCTTTTATTTTTATTGTAAGCTGTAAATTTTGTGGCAACAATAAGCTGAACAACGGCGTACAACGCTGACCTTCTCAAGTCTGTTTGTTTGTTTGCTTTTTTTGTTTGCCTTTGTCGGAATGGAATGGAATCTGAATGTAGAATGTAGAGAACTGGGGCCAAAGTTTTATTTGTTTACTTGAGACCTGCCTGGGACCTGGGACTTGGGATCCGGTGCTTGCCCCCGCCGACTCAGAGGCCTGTGCCTGTGCTTAAGTGCCTGCACCACTTGCCACACAACGCTGCTGCGTGCAATGCTCTCGAAATAGAAGTCCATTGGGGACGAGGCAGCGGCAGCCGCAGCTGTTCCGACGACTCGACTGCTCTCTGGTTTTATTTTATTTTATTTTATTTTTTGTTTGCATGTGAAAAATCAATTTCAATTGTCTCGCACTTATCGGAAAATATACAGAATATACAGAGAACAAAAACATAAAATAAAACCGATAAAGAAAGAATCAATATTTTTTGTTTTTCGATTTTTCATTTGCTCTTTTAGCAATTGAGAATTTCAATTGTAAATAATGGTTTAATTATCGACAATTGCAGTGGAATGAAGAACTGAGAACAAAGCTTTCTGCGTCATTCCACAAACCGATTTATGAGTCAGGGAAAATACAATGCACATATGAAGAATGATTGAAGAGCCGCAGAGAGCGATATACTATAATTGCGCTATGATGCATGCCTAATGAGGGCCACACTGCGTATACGCAATGCGTGGATTACGTATACACCCATTATGTCTATTAATTATACACTAATCGCATTGCACTCTTGTCTCTCATGAGAAAAACTTTTCTCCTGTACAGTTTTCATATATTTTTATTTTCAAATTGGATATCAAATACAAGTACGGGTACGGGGGGATCATCGAGATGGAGTTGGAAACTTGTTATGTATGTCTCCACTGTAATTGTCTGCCATCATGCCTGGTCTGGCTCTGCTGCTCCATTTGGCCTTTTCAGTTTCAGCCTCAACTTTCGAATCGTAGCCGAAACACTCGAAACTTTGTCTCCTCCGACATCATAAGTTGCTGGCTGGCTGGCTGGCTGGATGGCCCAACCTCAAACCGAGCGACTGACTGCTGCCATACGATACCATGGCTCAATGCTCAATCCGAACTCCCAGCTCCACGGCTCCGTAGCTGCATTGAGTGACAGCCGCTTTGTCTAGCTCTCTGGCCAAAAGAGACTTTCACCAAACAGAAACACACACACACGCACACAGAGAAACACAGAGAGAGTAAGCGAGAGAAAGAGAGGGAAGGGAAACAGTGACAGAGACAGAATGAAATCCCTAACCTACCACACCTTAAAGCACAAAAGAAAGGCTGCTAAAAGCAGTCAAGACGAGAGCATAAAATGGCAATAATCAAAACAGAAATGCGAACAAATCAACGAGCGTAGACTTCATTATGTGTGCCCATCAATCATTGCCAAAACGAAACGCAAAAAGCTGTAGGGGAGGTGGATGTGGAGTGGCGGTATGGGGCAGCAGACAGTTGAATGTGCCCCCAAAACATGAGACGTGCTACAAAAAACCCCAATACCTACGCAACCGAACAGAGCGAATAAACACACACACACCAGGCATACAGCCAACAACTCTTGTGGTCAAGCAAATGTGTGTGTGGCACAGACAAACAGGCAAGCGAGAGAGAGAGAGGACAAGGAACTATCGGTGGCACAATGAAGTGTTTAGTAAACAAATTGCGGTTTCCCCTGCCTTTCGATAATACGCATTTTAGATCAGCTTGGCGCACTTCAACATGGAGGCTGCACGAGGAGGCAAGAAGTGGAGGAGGTAGGAGCCAAGTTATAAGTAAGTGCATTGCACCGAAATATCGATTGACGGAGCAGCAGCAGCAGCAGAAGAAGAAGCAGCGCCAACAAAAGACGACAATCAACGATGGCGCGCGAGTTTCACAGTTCCAGGCATTCAACTTAAAATGCGTGTGTGTGCACTGTGCGAAAATCAAGAGAGACACACCAAAAGAAAGCAAGAGAGAGAGAGAGACTCCCAATGAAAGTGAAATGCTGGACAAAAAATAAGGGGAGCTCAAAGGAAAATATTTATTTCGAGTATTTAAAGGTCCAATTTCTTTGAGTGTACACACTTCTCAAACTTTGGTGGGGAGCATATTAAAAGGACATTGAATGTGCGCGCGCGGTGGCGGCCAATCGCTCGATGGGGGGTGGGAAGTCGGAGTCGAAGTCGGGGTCGGGCGTTGGCGCTTGACGGCGGGCATCAACGTCACGCAAAAAACCAAAGGGAAACCATAAACTCAAATTAATGACCTCGCTGCCATGGCTGGCGGAGAGAGAGGGCAAGCGAGAGGACGGGAGACAACAGACAAATGCTGAAAGGCGAGACAGAACAGAAGCCAATAACAAAAGCAAAGCAGAGCAGCAGAGCAGCAGCAGCAGAAATAATCATAAGAAAAAGACGAAAGACGTATAAGAAGAAGAAGAAGCCGAAAGCAGAACAACGGCACATGGCCATGTCCAATGTCTGGGTGTGATTTACCGTTAACAGTTTTTTGTTTTTGCTGCTGCTGCTGTTGAAAATTAATCTTATTGCAGGCGATTTCACTGCGATTTACACTGCACACAAACACACACACAGATGCATACATATACTAATGTAGATCGTATATACAAATTGGAACTGCTCCGGAGAGCCATGCGGCAGATGGTCACCAGTGCCAGAGTGGGGTGAGGGAGGGGAGGGAAGGTGGAATGGAATGGAGAGTATCCAACTCTGGGTTTGTTTGCTCTGTGATTATGCAGTCGACGTCAACGTCAACGTCGTCGTCGTCGTCACAGTCGATTTGTTGTCAAACTGGTTTTACAAATATTTTGCGTTAATCTGGAAGCCGCACTGATGAGAGGGCTGGAAGGGGCGGGGAGGGGTGAGCGGTGCTGGAGCTGCAGTTACATTGCAGCAAAGCAAAGCTCAGTGAAAGTCCGTTGAATGCTGCGCTCTCCTCTCTCATCCTATCCTACTACCTTTTCTCTCTGGCGCGCGCTCTTTCCAGCTAGTTACACACACACACACACACACACACATCCCCTCTCGCTCGCTCTTTCCAGCTAGTCAGCTCAGTGCACATTCAATTAGATTTAGCTCTGGCTTCAGTTTTAGCTTTCGGTTCAGCCGTAGCTTTGGCTCCCCCCATCGCTCTGCTCATTCATCGGCTCTGCTCGGTATTTACAGCCAATTATGAGACAAACAAGTTGAGAACGCTGCTCGTATAGCGATGACCACGTGAGCACAACCAAGCACAATCACGGAACCAGCGCAATCACGGAATGGTCACACTCGCAGTGAGAGTAACACTCGATATTCAGAACATAAAAAATGCATTCGAGTTTTGAAGACTTCAAGACGTCATTTCCATGATCTGTTCATCCTCGGCATTCAGTCATTCAGTCGTTCATTCCATACCAGCTTTCGATAGATTATCACGGATTAGTGGGGCTTACCTGTGCATTGAAATCGAATAGGTATTCCGGTCGCAGCGGACAAGGTAGACCGCACTTGCAGGTACCCTGTGTCAGCAGATAGTCCTTGATTTGGAATTGCGTGCGAAGCGTTTTGCCCGTGGGACTGCAATAGATATGCAAACATATGTATGATATGAGAATCGAAAGATAGACGAGTAAGAGTGCTCTAGATTTGCAAGTACTATTCCAGGTATGGTATTCCATCATTATTCACTATTTTCACGCACAATTAGTTTTATGGAAATCGTGAAATTACCCCAAGGTTACCCCCTCTTCAACATTGCCAACATTGCCCTTTCCTCTGGGGTGCAATTAGCCGCACTATCTAACAACAGGCAGCAGACAGCAGTCGAGCCAACAACAGCAACAGGGTAATGGGCGAGTGTTTGATTAACAGCTCATTAACATAATGGACATTAACATGACAATGTAAAGCGACTCTCTGCTCTGCCCTCTGTTTCTCTCTCTCCCTCTCTGTCTGACGCATAAATTAATTCCAATCAGAATTGCTCGCTCGCTGTCTGTCTGTCTGTCTGTTGAATAAGTGCGACTCGATCGGAGCATAATTCAAACTGGTTTTATACATATGTATGTACATATGCATGATTTTATTTTTGCGTTTTATGGCTAATTTATGAGATTTTTTGGTTAAAGTTACAGGGCTCCCACGTGTTGTGTTGAGGAATTGCGTGCTGTGATGTACATACATATGTATGTTTCGATAGGGGTAAAATTCGCTTGAGAGCATCGTATCGGCCCATCCCTTAATCCCCCTTGAAACCTTGGACTTTCATTCGATATGTTTCCCAGAGGTTCCCATTTTCCAAAAGGGTATCTTTAAGATACATAGATACAACTCGGCGTACAATCTTAACAATGAAAACGAAAATATTCTCCCCTCTTTGTACAGAGCAGAGTCCACACTCCCTCCCATATGACACGAAACGAAGCAAACACAAAGGAGAACAGAACTCCGCACCTCGTGCAAAATAGCAAAAACAAAAAACGAGTACTGCCACTACGTCATCCATTCCGTTGCCACAAAACGCGTGACTGCACAGTCAGCCCAAGCGACCATCGAAAAATCAAATTATGAAAAGGCACAAAATTTATTAAAATTTTTTCAAATTTAAATACCGACAGCAAAACAGCAAAAAAAGAAACCCCAAATGAATCCAGTTCCAAGGCTGGCGAAGGGTTCGGTTGGGAGAGGAGGCGAGAGGCCAGGGCCATGACCAGGTCCAGGGCGGTTTTTCTTTTCTCAATTTTGGTTACCCCTTCCTCTTGTCGCCCCCCTACTCAATGGGCCACGCATGACCGCAAATCTGCCGACATAAATGGGTTGTCGCATGTGCGCTGCCCAAAAACCAGAGGGCAACTCCTTGGATACCCTTTAGGATTCAATCTCATGGTACTGTGGGAATATACAGAAGAACAAACATAATCAATGATAATCATTTTATTTTTGAACGAATTAACTTGTAAGAATTCGATCTATAAAGTGTGCCCGTATCGTATCGTATCAAAATGCCTTCAATGAATCATTCATAAATACCCAGAAGACATAAGCAATCAGTCGGATCTTTGAGATCGGAAAGACAGACATACATGGCCATATTTATATAGCCACTGATCAGAATCGAGGATATGCATTTCTGCGTTGCAAACATTTGCCTAAAGTCGTATTATGCTCCGAAAGGGTATCGCGACGCAAAAAGAAACCAGAAAAAAGAACGCAAAAAAACGAGAGAGAGAGAGAGAGAAGAGGGGAAAAAACGGAGCTGCTTATTAATTGTAAAGTGTGAGCACGTTGAAGGAATCAAGGGCGCTGATGATGACGCCGTTCGAGGAGTATCGCAGTCGGAGACGCAGTCGTGGCACTCGAGAGAGACGACACGACTGATGCTTGGGCTCACAGTCATAACCCTTGCGCCCCTTGCCCCTTGTTGTTCATACTCGAGAACCCATTCTCTCCCCGTATTCGTATTCGTATGGGAAATCTGAATAATGCATGAAGTGTGAAAGCGGCAAGGGCATTAAATGAAACGACGACAGCAGCGGAGCAGGAGCACCAACAGGAGCTGGGTAGCAGCAGAAGAGACAACAACAATATAATTGAGCGACAGCAACATTCAACAACCAGAATCGTGTTACGGGTTAAACGAGTATGCGAATTGTCAATTGAGTGGCCCTTTTGGCCCGTCCCTTAGCCAGAACAGAACAGAACTGAACCGAAGATCCGATCCGATCCATGCAGCAGGAGCAGTTGTGTTCCCAAGCCTCAATCGGACGGAACCCCACATGACATACCAGAGCCCTCATCATCGTCTTCATCAATGGCTGCAGCAGCAGCAGCAACAAAACTGGTTTCTGCTTTGTTTTATTAATTATTTTTAACTACTTAAGCGGGAGAGCGAGGGGAGCAGGCCGCATGCTTCGTTCCGAGATTGGAAAAATCGATGGCAAGTCGATTGCCAGACGACACGAAGGAGCAGGACCGAGGACCGAGCAACGAGCACCGAGCACCGAAGGGAATCATCATCAACGCCAGCAAAGCTTATGGCTCAATTTGTATGCAGCTGGCGTCGTGGCATGAGGCAGCTTAAGAGGCAGCAGCAGCCTCAGACGATTACCAGCCGCAGGAGGTGGCAGAACAGAAGAGCTCGACTAGCTCATTAAATTTGATTCTCCCTCGCTCTCTGCCTCACTCCGGGGAGCTCTTTAACTCTTTCATATTTGCTGAAAATGCGCTAATAACCCCCTCCCTCTCTCGCTCTCTCTCTCTCTCTCTCTCTCTCTTTGTAACCACATAAAAGGCGTCGAGCTAACGAGTTAAAATAATTTAATAAATTACACACAAAACGCCAAGTGCCAAATTCGAGTGGCCAGCCAGCGCCCAATCCCACTCCCACCCCCGGTCTGTGTCTTCCTCTGGTTCGTCTGGGGCTCTGGCATAGCTTGGCATGGCGTTGGGGCAACTGTGTGAAAAGGTGGAATGGCTTTACGCCCCGTGTGACCTTGAGTGCACCCTCGAGCCACGAAAAGAGACGACGCCGACAGCTGCAGACAGACCAGAGCAGAGCAGAGCCTATTACTAAATTAATAATCCCAAACACACGAACAAACAGCGGCCATAACTCCCGAGACTTGGCCCAGAGGCGGCGCATGAAACTGTAAAAAATTATGGCACAAAGGCTGTGACAGGAGCGGCGGCGGCAGGACAAGGACAGGGAATAGACACACAGACAAGATTTCATCCTTTCCAATCCTTTCACAAGGGTATCTTTGTTGTCTTTGTTGGGCACGTCCTTGACAGGAGAAAGGCTGAAACGGCTCCGATTATGACTGCAGTTCTTTAGAAACAGACTGCCGATGGTTCCGCAATATAAAGTTTATAGAAATATGTATTTTATTTCATCTAAGAGAAGGTCCAAGCTGTTATCTGTGGCGCTTTCTGGCACTTCCGATGACTCAAATCCCCATCCATTCCCTCCGTTTGAATGTTCCTTATTCTTCGCTTGTTGTCTGAAATGGAAAACCCAAACCGAATATGAATCATGGCCCACGCTTCAAATGTGAAACAACTGGGAACTTTTTGCTTTCCTACGGGAGTTGACTTCCTTCTGGAGTCACTTCTGACCCACGACATTGCCAGCGACAAATTTGTGTGGTGCAGCCAGCGGATGGACGAAATGCCAAAAAGTAACTAAAATAAACACATTTCAAAGGCCAGAAAGAGACCCTGAGTATCTTTCTGTCTGTCTGTCCATCCGTCTTTGTGGCTGACTGAATGACTGACAATGCAGGCGGCAGAGTGGGATGAAAGGCCAACTGCTGATGCAACCTACGCTGAAAGAACGAGAGGGTCGGCAGTTAGAGGTATGTATGTATGTATGTAAGTACCTCTTGGTAGGGTGCTGCGCGGCGTAAAGAAAATAGGAAAACTGTTTGCCGACTTTTTCGACTGGCAAACTATCCCATTCCGCATTCTTCTGCCAGAGGCCCAAGCCTAGCGGGGCGCCTTGACTCCGCTCCGCTCTGGCTCTGCTCCGTGTTCGATCCTCGATCTCCAGCTGCCGTTTCCGATTTATGATTTATAGGCGTACGCCTATTATATACGACCCGGGCACAGTGGGCGGCCGGGCTGGTCTGGCCTACTGCTTTTGGATTTGGCTTTGACCCGACCCGGGCACAGCCATTTAGCACTTGAGCAAACATTCAAATGTTTGCCGTGCCCAACAATTATTGATTTAGTGGACAAATCGGACAAACCTTCCCCATTCCGCTGCAACATTCTTGACACGAAATACCACTGAAGCAAAGAGTGCACAAGGCCACGGCGGTGGCAGGGACGGGGACGGAAGCTCAACAAAAACGTGGTATTCATGTACCTCCTCCCTCCCCCTGTTCGTCCAGCTGGTTATCTTTTTTCGCAAAAACTCAAAAAAGGGGAAAAGTTCCGTGGCACACAAAACTTTTGAGGCAAACAGAAACAGCAGAAATGCAGGAGCCTAGCAACACGCAACGTGGAAATGAGCAGCAGCTGCTTCTACTCGTACTCCCATCCAAGTGGCAGTGGCAGGGGCAGGGGCAGGGTCTGGGTGGACAATGACAACGCTTGACACACGATGTCATGTCGTCGCAATGGCACAAGTAAATAGCGAGTGCACGGCCAGCGGGCCGTGAAAGGCGAAGGCAGTGGAGGACAGGACACAGCGGTGTCGTCAAAGAGAGTCCTGCCAATGGGTAATCGTAGGTAATGGCCCAGAGAATAAGTGTAACAACTTAAAAAGGAGTCTAAAAAATACTCACAGAGCAGATGATTTGTATGGAGTCCCGTTGGAAATCCCTTGATTTTACAAATATAATTTAGAAATTGCAACTAGAGGCTTTCTTCACTGCAATCCCTAACCTTTGCTCAGAGATATATGTAATGCCCTTTTTATCTGGCTTCAGAGCGTGGTGGCAAGGTGGCAGAGTGGCAAGGTGCCAAGTCCACAAGTAAATGGACTGCAGGGGATTAGCTGTGGCTTCTGGAGACAGACAGACAGGCGGTAGGTGAGGAGAGCTCTAAAGTATAATACGTAATAATAATGATTGCCGGGCATAATGAAATCCCCTCCAAAAGCACAAACAAACAGAGAAACATGACAGAAATAAAGACTTGTGTGGTGTGTTTCGTGTTCCACAGGAGTTTTCAACCGTAATCTGTGGGGATGTGCTGCTGCTGCTCCAGGCATGCGATGGTTGGCCTAAACCAACAGATAAGTCCCCACTCTCCACTCCATTCACACAACGGCACAGCTGCGAGGCAAAACTATACCGTAGAACGGGGGAGAACAGAACAGAATACCAAAACCGAGCCCAGAGTCAAGCCACTCGAAAAGTGCCAGAGCCACTTATAAAATCAACAATTGCCCAACATCACAAAACCCAGGGCCCTGCCCAGAGCACAGAGCCCAGAGCCCAGAGGCGGATCTCAAGCACTCAAGCCCGAAAAAAGCTAAAGGTCTGGAGGCCTACACAATTATCAAAAGTTTCGTAGTCGTTAAGAGGATTGGGATACGGATATATCCATCTCCACACGTACTCCTCCACTGCTACTCGTACTCGTACTTTTCAACATATCTGTGTAAATATTTGCTTTGAGTTTGTAATTATATGTGTGCTTGATGATAAAGCCGCCCCTCGCCCAGCGCCCCTCGCAGATAATGCCAAGTAAACATTTGCCTGCGTTCCGTCTCGTGGCGGCGGCTGCGGCTGCTGCTGCTTCTGCTTCTGATTGCAAAAACATCGACTGGCAGAAGACAACCCTCGCTCATTCCCTTTCCATTTGGACAGTAGCATTTCCTGTGCGAATAGTACATTTTTATGGTTTCTCGAATGCGTTTCGCCGCCAGACAATAACCAGATTGACTTTTAGCCCACCGACTGGCTGTCGGTGTGTAAATGTCATGTAACTACCACACTACCACAGCCACAGCCACGACCGGACGACTGGACTGGCAGAGTGGCAGGAAGAGACACGACACTAGACCACTCCATTCTCTTGTCTTGTAGCTCGATGCCCTCCCCTTCATTTCTGTGTGGGAGGAAGGGGGTGTACTCACCTGATGTAGGCCACTTCATTGTTGCTGGTTAAACGACGCCAGCCTGGAGCCAAATTTCCATTGTAGCTGACATTTTTCCTGTTCATGTTGCTACTGCTGCTGCTGTTGTTGTTGTTGTTGTTGTTGTTGTTGTTGGCTCTGTTGGCAACATTCTTGGCATAGATCTGATTGTTCTGACTCATTTGACGCGAGGCAAGCATTGTTGCTGCAGTAGCACTGCTAGCTGCAACAGTTGCCGCCGCTGTTGACTTCACTGGCAACTTTATCTGCGCCTGACGAACTTTCGTTAGTTGTTGCTGTTGCAAAGGTTGCTGCGGGTGCTGCTGCTGATGTTGGAGGTGTAGCTGGGGGCTGCTCGTTGGACAGACAAATACATGCTGCTGACTGTTGCGCTGCTGCTGCTGTTGCTGCTGCTGCTGGTGATGCAGATTTGTTGCTTGCATCATGTTTCCATTTACATTGCTATTTACCAAACCAGCTGGTAATATTTGTTGCATATGCTGCTGCTGCTGCTGCTGATGCTGTTGCTGTTGCATTGCTGCATTTGTAACGACCCGCGATACAAATTTTGTCTGTTGCTGCTGGAAAAATTGATGATGCTGTTGCTGCTGCTGTTGCTGTTGGATATGCATCTCACTGGCAACTGTCTCAGCACTCCCGATCGTATTCAATTTGTGCTGAAACTGATGCTGCTGCTGCTGGTGCTGCTGCTGTTGGCCAGCGGATGTGGCAGCCATGTTGCTAACAGCAGCCGTCTAAAAGCTCCTCCTCCGAATTAGGGCCTGCAAAATATTAGGGTTTCAGAGAGATTACAAAACATAGTCCTTTTTGGAAATCTGGGAGATTTGTGCGAATCTTCTGTATGATATGCGTTTTACCATTGATTTCTTAGTCTATTCTAGTGTGTTTGTGTGTGTGTTTGTGTCTTACAGGGCGAGAAATGACACACACGCACAATCAGCACGTTTATACGATGCGTAAATAATGAACAAGCCAATTGACCGATTTGTAGCTGTAAACCTGAGACGAGTTGATTGGTTTATGCGTTTACTATGCTCCCTGCGCACACACGCACGCACGCACTCACACATTGAAAATTGCAATAAACGGACCCGCATAAACGTAGGCAATCAGCTGCCTCTATTTATACGTACTCGCGCGTATTCCTGCTATCTGCTCACCTTTTAGCGTAGTTTTCGTTTTGCTCATTTGCCAGCATATTAAATTAATTTTGAGTTATTGTGTAAACGAGACGCGGCCGCCATGTTCATGTTTTATGTAGTATGTTGTTTTTTGTTGTTGCAAAAACACTTAATTTCACTTTTTTGTTTGTATTTTATTGTTGGTATTCAATTTTTGTAAAAAAAATGTTCTGTAATAATGCGACAACGACTTTTGTATTTTGCCTTGGGGCTTGGGGCCACTTCTGCCCCTTTTGCCTCAGCTGCTGCTGCGCTGTTTGTTGCTGTTGCTGTTGCTTTTTGTACGATATACAATCTGCTCTGCTGCTCATGACTTCATTTGGAATTCAGAAAACGAACGGCGCGGCGCAGTCAACGGCAGCAAAGAGCGAAGAGCAAAGAGCGAACAACGCGTAAAAGTAGGTGAATGGAGCATGAAGACGCACACCAGGCCAGGCCAGGCACAGCCAAAGGGGGCGGGGGTGGGGATGGTTAATGGAAAGGGTACTGGGTACTGGGCACTGGGTGTGATGGCTAGACCACAAAGATTCACCCGCACTCCCACACATACTCTCACTATCTCATCTGCACTTGCTTTTGAATAATTTGTATGGTGTGTATTATTTTCAGAAATGAAAACAAGGCATTTATTTTATAATTAATGCGTATCTATTAGTGTGGTGTTGTGTGTGGACACCACCTGCCCTCGGGTTATGCTCCAACGATCAGCAGTCAGCAGCAGCAGAAACAAACAACGAAACAGGGAGTCGCAGTGGCAGTGGTAGAAGCAGAAGCAGCAGCTGTTTGCCTTGGGCAGTGGGATGAAAACGAATCGAATTGGTGGTGTAGCCGTTGGCCGTTGGCTAGCAAAGCGATTTGCCTTTGCCCGTTGTTGCTATTAGTATTGGGCAATCGCGCGCACACACACACACACGCGCGCACTACCGCACACAGATACAATCATAAAGCGGAGGGAAAACGCGTGCCTATGCTGCGGTTTACTGCTGGCTGTTATAATATGTACAAAGTGACCTCAATACGCATTACACTACACAACACACACACACACACACACACACACACACACACACACACACACACAGCACATCACATCACCATATTCGGCAGCTGCATTTCGCTCCAAAAACTTAGTATATTATATTATGCACAGCCGGATTACACCAAATAGCAATTAAATATGAATTAATTGCAACAATTTGTGTCGCTCGCTTTATGCGCTCTCTCGCTCTCTCTTGCGCTCTCTTCTCCATACGCGCACACGATTATATTTTTCTCAACTGAATTTCGTTACACTTTTTTGTTTTATTTGGCACCCACCTAATTTACACTTTTATTCATTTGTTTGGGAATATATTTTGGTGGCCTTGTCGACTGCACTGCGATATTGATATTTCGAATATGGATATTTTTTATCGGCCTATATCAGCGGAACGCAACTTCTTTTCTGAATTTTGAAAAAATCCAACATTTTTCTGTTTTCCGTTGTTGTCGCGACCCGAGTTTCCCCAATTTTCCATAAATTCAGAAAATAATTCGACGAGGTTGCGTTGTTTACGTCGCGGCGTTGTTGTTTTGTGTCGACATGTCGAGACATGTCGAGACTCGTTCAAATAAAAAATTTAAAATATCGATATTTTGTTGCATGGCTCCATCTATCGTATGAGCACATACGTTTTGAAACCAGTTTTCCCCGATTAAACTCATTTCAAATGCGCGCGCAGTAAAAAATCCTCGCCGTCCTAATATTCTTCCCTGGGAAATTGCTGAGGCTCTTCGGAAAATGTCGGGTATGGACAACAGGCGAAACGGCCCAGAAAATGCAAGGCCAGCAAGGTAAAATCCACCCAGCTGACTAATAGACTTTGAGGGGCGCATGCGCCCCTCAAAGCCTATCGGGGATTTTTTCGGGTAGGGTGAAAATCGTGCGAGCCGTGAAATTTCCCTTGGCTAAATTTACCCGTTATCCATACCTTTTTTGGCTCAGCCCAAGCTCAAACCAAAATGTTGTGTCGAACCGATCGGTATGACACTGGACGTGCTCTTTTTCTCATTTTCGCGTTCATGTATGAGCTCTTACTCTCTTTTACTCTCACGGTATGAGATGAAAAAGGAAATTATTCTCCTGATGTCAAATGGTTAGGGAAATTGTTCTCCTGATGCCAAATGGTAAGGGATATTTTCCGTTTAATTTTACTTTACGTTACTTTACTTTACTTCGTGTTTCATTCATGTTTTGAAACCAGTTTTGTTTTGTGTCGACATGTCGAGATATGTCGAGACATGTTCATGTGGGATTTTTTCTCTTGATTGGGATTTTTTCTCCTGATGTCAAATGGTATGGTATTTTCGCTGAAATTATCTATTATTTATTATTATAAATACGAGTGAAACCAGAGTTTTTTTGTGATTGGCGTTTTGGTCACACTATTTTTGGCTGTTTTAATTTTGTGTGACTCCAGTCACACTAACTCCAATTGGTGTATACTGGTATTATTTTCAAAATTACCGCCAATTTAAAAAATATCGATATTTTGTTGCATGGCTCAATCACTAACCATAACCATACATATAGATGGGACAGTTCATACTTGTAGGTGTCCGCAAGGTATACTAAGAAAGGTAGTCGTATCGGCTCGCTCGCTCTCTTGTTTTGCTTCCTTCGACTCCTTTGAGACTCTTTCGTACAACGCATTTGTGAGAGTGTCTCTCTCTCTCTCTTCTGTCATTTTGACACTTAAGAATACCTTCTTTGCTGCTCTCTATGCGGCTACCTTTGTTAGTATACCTTGGGTGTCCGCATGTAGTGAGAGTGTATGTGTGCACATGCATTCTCACGTACTTTTCGTGATTTGCGCCACCTTTCACTTTAGCATTTTTGGAGTCGACCCTTTTTGAAGGGTAATAATACCAGAATAAAAAATATTTTGAAAAAATGGGCGTGGTAGCTCCTTTCTGTACCCGGTACTCGCAAGTACCGTCTTTAGGAGCGCCTAGATCTCAGAGACTATAAAAGCTAGATGAACCAAATTTTGTATCCAGTCTCTTGTGTTATCAAAATACTTCAAGTGTATTTCAAAATTTCGCCCCGCTCTCTTCCGCCTACACAAAGAACGAAAATCTGTGGTATACACAATTTTGATAGTACGAGAAAACTAAAAACGCAGAATAATAGAATGGACAAGATGCAAACTTTTATAGTAAAGTTGACCAAAACTCCGTATCGTGCACAGCAGAATAAATTGACAATACAATCACAGAAGCGCTAGCAGATTTTGGCAATCCTGTTCAGAAAGCAATTTCAATTACAGTCGATAGTGGTGCCAAGAAACGACTGGTTCTTTTTGCTGATACGCTAAAAACGGTTTTAAAAGAATGGGATATTGAAAATCAAAAAGTAGTTGCAGTCGTAACTGATAACGACGCAACAATGAAAAAAGCTTGTGTTTTATTAGAACTTCGACATTTTCCGTGTTTTGCACATCCTCTGAATCTTTTAGTACTTGAACTTCTACGTCTTCCCATTCTCAATGTCATATTTTCAAAACGCAAACGAATCGTCGCTTTTTTCGAATCAAGCAAGGTAGCGTATGAAAAACTAAGGAAGTGCCAAACGACTGAAACAACTTACGCTTTAACTCAGGAAGTCCCTACACGTTGAAACAGTTCGTACATGATGATTAAGCGCATTTTAATGGTAACGGATAATATATCTAATGTATTTCTTTCGACTCATAAAGCACCCCATCCTTTTAACGTAGATGAAATAGAATTGCTAACGGAGCTGTCAAAACTACTGGCTATATTTTACGAAGCAACTGTTCAAACTTCTGGCAGCAAATATGTGACAATCTCTCTGATTATCCCGCTGAATTGCGAATTGCAGCAAAGTTTAGGACAAATGTCACATGAGCTCAAGTCTCTACAAGCAATTGAGGCTCTCGAATTTTTGACAAAAAGACTGCCAGAAAGATTTTTGACATATGAAACCAGAACAGTGGCAAGAGTTGCCACAATCGTTGACCCACGCTTTAAAAAGGATGCTTTTAACTCCCCTTCGAACGCTGAACAAGCTGCAAGAGCTCTTGAGCAGGAAATTCATGAAATAGCATCCAAACGAAGTAGCTCTTATAAACATGAAACACCACCGGATTCTCCAATACAGCCAACAAAGGCAAGATTTTCGCTTCTCCATACCAAAATTGCAGCTAGACCCAAAACAAGCCGGTCAGACTCAATTATAATATTGAGACAATATTTGGAAAAATGTCATCTTTCGGAGAAAGAAGATCCTCTAATATGCTGGAAGGTATTTATTGTTCGTTAATAATATAATAACAATCCTAATAATTATATTTTTATTTAGATGACCACAGAGGATGATATGACCCCCCTAAAAGAGGTGGCCAAAAAGTTTTTATGCGTTCCAGCCACATCTACGGCGTCAGAGAGAACTTTCAGCAAAGCTGGACAAATCGTGTCGGACAGACGCTGCTGTCTAAAACCAAGGGTTTTGGAAAAACTTATGTTCCTGAATAAAAATTATAATGACTTCTGGTCGTCAAGCACCGACTTAGTTGAAGTTTGATCTCGATGTCTGTTGAATTATTTCAATATTTCGGTTATTAAAATCCCATTGAAGGGTCTGCTTTATACTTAGATTAATTTTGATCTCGATGTATGTTGAATTATTTCAATATTTCGGTTATTAAAATCCCATTGAAGGGTATGGTTTATATTTAGTTTAAGTTTGAAATATTGAAGTGTAAAAATTAGTTTTGAAATATAAAATATATCTGATACTAAAATCCTATTGAAGGGTATGGTTTATATTATTAGTTTTTAATAATCTAACTACAAATGGCTATATTGAAATATCCCATGAAGGGGTTTGCTTATACCCACATATATATAAAACTACCCCACATATATAGTGTCCTTAAGACATTTAAGAAATTTAAGGAAAATTTTATAAAAATCGATTTTTAACCCTCAAAATATCGAAAATATCGATGTCCGCTAACATCGATTATTCTCCAGCTCTACCGCACAGCTTACGAAGAAGGATGCAAAAATCAAACTAAATGACGAACATTTCTCTTTAAAGCTCATAGAATGTTTTTGGAATTTTCGTCGCTTGTCTTTACAATTTAAAGTTTACATTGATTTTCTTTTTCCGTTTGACGATCAGCAAGGCAAATATTTTGTATACCCTTGCAAAGAGTATATTAAAATTTGACAGTAGTTTGAAAATTATGCTAAAGATTTGTGTTTTATTAAGTCGAAATAAGATCGGAGCAACATATTATAAATGTAACTACAGAAAATAGCATTTAATGCGAAGATACAAATTTATCGAACTGACTTTGAGTCATTTAATAGCAAAGCAGTTGAATCTACAATTGAATGTGGTATTGATTCCCATATTAAAGAATAAAGGAAGAGAACGGATTACCGATTTCAAAACTGGGAACAAATATTTAAAATTACTGTTTTTAATAAGGTATTAGACACAATAATTGTTCAATTAAAGGAAAGTTTAGCTGGTATGAGGGAGGTTAATAAAATATTTGATTTTCTAACACCATCATTTTTGGTAGATGTTGACCAGAAAACATTATTAGAAAAGGGTGACGCATATAAAAATAAATATTCCGACATAATTGACCCCAACCTTACCATTCAATTTATAAATATTTATAGCCTACTAGCCTCCTGTTACATCTGCACAAGCTGAAAGATCTTTTAGTAAACTAAAAATAATAAAAAACATTTTAAGTTATTTTATTGGCCAAATTGGACTCCGCCGGTCATATATTTGTACAATAAAATAGTTTAAATGCACATAAGGATTTCGATATACTTTGCTTCCTAATAACAAAGCCCTTCAAATTTTAACGTATTTTGTTGGGTCCTCACATTTTTTTTGCACCGGAGCCCATATATTTATACATATGTGTATACATAAATATATGTATATACAATTTATTTATTTACTTGTTGTTTCTTTATGTATATGTATATATATAGAAAATTGTAGGCCGTAAGAATGAATTGAATTCATCTGAAATTGATTTAAATGACTATTAAACGGAAATTTGGACGACTGTTTGGTCTGTCTTCGATGAAACACTATTCTGTTTTGGCTTCAGTCTTCGATGGTGTCCGCAGGTAGGCATGAAAATAGAAATTGGAAAACAGCGCAAACATGACCGCTGATCCGGAAGTGGCCATATAGATCACGCCCCGAGATGCCTCACAGTTGGGCTGCAGGCCGGTGTACACACAGTGCAGAAATATAACGATAAACTGGAGCATCTGCAGCATGGTCAAGTACTTTTTCCACCAAATGAGCTTCTGGAGCTGTTTCCCTGTCGCAGAGTAGTAATAGCCGTACATGGCGATATGCACGAGGACGTTGAAGGAGAGCAGAAAGAATACGTGGCCCCCGTAGCCATGGAATCGTATCACTAGATACCCCACCGATGGCATCGTCACGTGGTGGATGACATGAAGGAATGTGATCTGATTGTACTTTTTGCGCAGCACAACGAAGATGGTATCCAGCAAGTCGACGAATTTGTTGATGTAGTAGGCATAGCTAATGGCGCGCTCCCAGAACTTAAGGTCGTGATCCTCCGGCAGGACCCTAATACATCTGAAATCGTAGGGTCTCGCAACGAACATAAAGTAGTACCCCTTCAGAGAGAGAGAGAGAGAGAGACAAAATTGGTATATTGGTCGTGAACATATACATGTACTCACCGTTAGGATCAGCAGAAGGTTGTACAGAATTTGGAGGAGATTGTAGCATCTGAGTACGCCATTCAATTTGAAAGGCTCTCGTCCCACCATGAACTTTCTGCCCAGCCAGAGTACGGTAGCAAGGTAACTGGCTATGATGATAACAATGGGCCACGGGCCGGCGCCGAGGGGAAGCTGTGCAGCATCAACGTGTGGCTCGTTAAAAATCTCAAACATTTTGTAAATTCAGCATTTGACGTTTGAGTCATCTGAATTCAAATATGTTTCCAGTATTTTATCACTTCGGTATATTTAGTAGAGCAGTCCGGTATATTTTATCTATCCTAGCACGGTTACACTAAAAGCGCGCGCGTTGCCGGCAAATGCGATTTTTTGCGAATTTTTAAACTAAAGTAAATATATTTATGAAAGTGTTGCCTTCCCAATGTCCCACCTCTCAACGATCAATGCCTGCAAGCTCCTGCTGTTCCGGCGCTGCCTGCAAGCCGTGCTGCTGACGGTGGGCATTCAGTTCCTGCTGCTGACCATCTTCCTGCTGTTCGTTAACTTTCAATTGCTGCGACCGCTTTATTGGATTGCGGGCACGCTGAGTCTGGTGTGCAGCTTCTACACCTGGTTCGCCAGCATCCCGCTCCTCGGAGCGGTTGTCCTGTATGGCGTGATTCTGTGCCAGCAGCACTTGGCCGAGAGGCCGTATTGTGCCACCCGTTTCCGCTGGCTGGTGCACTATGGGCCCCGCAAGCTGCTCTTCCTCGGCGCACATTTGCTCGTCGGCTACCTTACGGCGTGGCTGTACACGGGCTACATGCACACAGACTATCGGTGGGTGCATATGCGCCAGGATTGAGACAAATTTTAATCGTATTCTTTCTACTCGGCAGGCATCTGTGGTACAAGTGCTATGGCCAGGAGTGCATAAGCGCCTACCACGTGTACCTGCTGGGCATGGGCATCTTCGCGGGCTGCTATTATTTCGTGTCGGTTCACATGCGCCAGGAGGTCGAAATTGAGTTTCCCATTGTGGATCATTTCTGGGGCGAGAAGTTGCGTGAAGTGCTCTACAGCAGCCTGGCCCGATCATTGATCAAGTCGCTCCTGCCCACACTCGCATACACCGTGCTCTTTTGGCTGTTTGGTTGTGTGGTGTGCCACAAGTTGAGCCATATCTTTGCCGTGGATTTGGACGAGCGTCTGGAGGGCTTTTTTGGCGTGGCCACCAAGGGGCGACTGCTCTTTTACGGCTGGCTACTCACCGCCCAAATTCTGAGCAATATGCATCTCATGCGCTGTTTCTACAGCATGTTTCTGTCGGAAGAGTTTCCCCTGGCTGTGACCAAAAATCGGGCCGCCTTTGTCCAGGAGAAGGAGGTAACTGTGGTGGCCGCCTTGGGCTTGTCCAACGTATACGTGGTCCAGTGCCTGGCTGCCAAATATCTGTACAATCTGGTTACAATTGGAGACTCGGCGAAACGATCGGAACTGTTCCAGCTAACCGAGCCTGGCAATCGTCCAGCCAACTGGCGTTCACTCTGCGACCAATGCCTAAGTCTTTTCGGGAGCTTCACCGACGAATTAATCGATTCCATGCAGAAGATAAGTGTTCTCAAAGGTTCCCCAAGTAGTCCTCCGCTGTCGCCGATCAGCGAGAGCGCCAGTGCCAGTCGAATGGCTGAAAGGGTGCTCACACGCCAGTACAACCAGATGCACGGCATTCGGCCGATGGTTTCGCCGAAGGGCAGTGCTCTCATGGATCGACCCGTGGACAGCATACGACGCGTGCCCGATTGGTGTGAACGCGCCTCCATGCAGATGGAACAGTCCATCCGGCTTCTGATCAATCGTGTTCCCGGCATTGTTTATATGTTTACCGAGCCCGAGGGCGCCAAGACAACATTCTTGTTGACCCATTCGCTACCCTTGGTGTTCCTGATCCAGGCTCTGTCGCAGATATGCGTGCTCTCGCTCAAGGAGGATCGCTATGGTGTAGTGCAGACTGATCTGCCTGACATTATAAGGTCGATGTGTCGCCTAAAAGGAGAACTGGACAAGTTGAGTAGCTTGGCGAGCAACCTGAGGGGTCCGGGTTCTAGCTACAGCGTCCTGCGCGGTGCTGTGCGTCGCAGTCTCTTCCACATTTGCAGCTCCTTCGGCGAGTACATCAGCGAGCTAATACCCTCTGGAGAGGAGCTGCATCAGCTCCAGACAGTCATCAATCAGGAGTAGCCGCCGCAACGTGGCAATTCCTGCCCCTCATCCTTACCACTCGCAATGATTCACATATTTTTTAAACTGCATCTCTCTTTAGTTTTGTTTGGTAACAATAAAAATTAATAAATACAACTACAAATGTACAATAGTTATATATGTACATCTATTGACTTTATACTTATGTAGTACGTAATGGTAACACGTGATTTGATCATGGCTAGCATCATGAGTGGGAGGATGAATGTGTGTGCAAACAAAGAAGGCAGTTTCCCCTACTGCTCTAGGGCCAAGGCATACATGAGCAAGGACAGATCCTGCTCGAGTTGCTGCTGCTGTCATTGCTCGACTTTCGCCGGCGGTGCAGAGGACACAGGGCTGGTCGCCACGCTCAGGGATTGGTCTAGCTGCTCGGCTACTTCATCTATGTTTTGGAGGGCCGCCTCGGCCTTTCGATTGCGGCAATCGACAAAGATTTGGGTTTCCAAATAGTTTAGGGCGCTGAAAGCCATGCCTCCCTTGGGGTCATAGACGCCCTCGTACTTCTTGGGATTCCTCGCGCTGGCACTCTGATCTGGTGTACTCGGATCAAAGGGCACGTACTCCTGCAGGCGCTCTTTGCTCCATCGGAAGATATTACGTGAATCTAAACCAGCGGAAAGCAGAATGTTCAATTAATCTATTGGAAGAGAACAGCTGGTTATATGGCGAGACCTAAATCGGCTAGAACTCTCGTCATTTCTCGAATTTGTGCATCCTGCCGCTCCAGGCGAAAGTTCATTTCCGTAAGCGTATTTGTCAAATGCATCTTCTCCATTTGGATTTCCTCCGTCTTCTTGGTCTCCTTTATGGATTGGCTAGAACAGAGGAGGGACTATGAAACTACACAATGAATACGGACTGAAACGCATGCTACCTACCGCGAGTACTCAAATATCAGCAGACCGGCGCCTATGGTGAAAATGATGAACTCACCCAGAAGATTGGCACCCAGCTCGATAGCCATGGCCTCGTTCAGCGGCGGAACATTGACACTGCGCCCACCCATGTTCAGGGCCCACATCTTGGTCTTTACCTCCACCCAATTGTAGACTGAAACATCGAAATTAAGCAGGCTTAAATCAAATCTAATCATATCTGATATGGGGTCATCCACTCACATTGGGCCGGCGGCATGCAGATGTACTTCCTAAAGAATGGACTGGACTTGGCATTTGACTTCAGTACATTGGCAATGGGTTTGCTGATCTGCTTGATGGCCAAAACACCAAGTTTGGCCGCCGGAAAGACGCCAATAACCATTGTATTTGCTTTGGCCAAAAAAAAAACTATTACAAAATATTCACTATTGCTGCCAGGGCTGCAGAAGTACGGTGTGGGCTAGGTGATGACCGATATGCGATTGACCGTCGGTCGATAGGCATCGGTGATGGCCATTTCAAATGCTATTCAGATCCGTTATGACTGTGGTAGTAATTTTCGAGTTCAGCCTTCATCTTGCGGATTTCATTTTCGTTTCGATCTATATTTGTTTTCAGGCTATCAATCCTTTGATTCAACAGCATCTTCTGCTCTCTGTGCTGGTCGTGCTTCTTCTCGTTCTTCAGCCGTTTCCTAAGAACACATAACGGACAGTGGATGTCTGATATATATTTGCTTAACGGCCAAGGCTTACCTCTCAATCTCATAATATATAAGGAACACTCCCATGCCCGTCACAATGACCTCTCCCAGTAAATCGGCTCCGACCTTCGTCGCCATGGCAGGTGTTAGAGGCGGCACTCGTTTCGGTTGTTTCAGTTTTAAAAGGTGTAATTTCAACCGTACTTCGAAGTTATTATACAACTGTCCCGGCGGAATGCAAACAATTCTCCTAAAGAATGGATGGTGCCGGGCATAGCTCGTCAATACCTTGCTTACGGGCTTGCTAATTTGCTTGAGGGTAAAAATGAAGACATTAGCAATGGGTAGTGCGCCAATTACCATCTTAAAAACTACAAATTTTAGACTTATGTATATAATTTTAAACGAATCAAATAAATGGAATGACTGGCATGACTAGGAACGGATTACTCAGATCAAGTCAAATGACGCAGTCGATCATATTTAATTTCTTTGATTTTGCCCTTAAGGTGCACAATTTCTCTGTCTTGGCTCACAACGCGCTCATTAAGTTCAACGATTAGGTTGTTCAGCTCCTCCCTTTTCTGCTTGTGCCTCTCATGTTTCTGCTTTTCGTTTCGCGCTTGCCTAAGGAGGAAAGAATATAATATGATATAGTGGTGTTCTTTTGAAAGATGCACCCTGGCGCTCTCTCCGGAGCAGTTCAAACCTTGCGAACTCGTTCACAATGAATGAAACACCAATTAGAAATATGACAAGCTCTCCCAGTATATCACCGCCCATTCGAACGGACATGGCTCGGGTTAGAGGCGGAACCTTCTTCGGCTGTCCCATGCCCAGCATCCACATTTTGGAACGAACGTCAATCGTGTTGTACACTGGGAACTGGTGCATAAAATGATTGCACATTAATTCTACATACATGGTCTACTCACAAGTAGCCGGCGGTGTAACTACATATAATCGAAAGGCATCATTCTTGTTAGCATATTGCTTGATCACGTTGCTTACCGGCTTACTGATACGTTTCACAACCAATAGGCCGAGTTTTGCTATAGGAAAAGCGCCCACAACCATTTCTCTACTTCACAATTTTGATAAAATAAACTAAACATGCTTGATGGCAAAAGCTTCAGTTTCAAAGCTAACGTCTCGAATATACTAGATGTGGCGGTATTTTTTAAGACATGCGGATACCAGGGCTGAAACCACTGGAAAAGCTCGGTAAAAGTTCTGGCGCCGGTCGCGCGAAACGAATCAACCCAGCAAAACGATAAAGAAAGCCAAACGAGAAGCGCGTATTGTGTATTGTGTATTCGCAGCCTGTGCATTTAAGTAAATTGAATTAATTCCAAAACAGGAAGAGCAAATACATCTTTCTTCAAGCTCGTCGTTTCTTTTTTTCAAACCAGGTAATTATCGAAGTGCTCTAGCTGGTGTCATTTACTGTCACTTCTGTCACAGTACTCCATGTTCCATTTGCATTTTTGAGAAAAATTAGCGGGTTTTGGCACAGATTTCATTGTTGTTGACGATGATGATGCAAGCTGTTTCTCCATACTTATTATGTGGAACTCAGTTTTGCCCACACTCACACAAAGATAAACGCGATCCGCACAGTCGCGTCCGTCCGTGTCAGCTGGTGTGGCGGGCGGGCAGAGAAATATGTAAAGGTGAAATAGAAGTCATTCCATACAAGCACGCACACAACAGCGAAATGCCCATACCAACACATACAGAGAACCACGCCATCAGGAAATGCAGCAATAATCTTGAAGCTGTCTAATTATTGTAAACTTCCATCGAACAGAACATTCTTATCGGTAATTTATTATACTTCTCCATACATATACATAGGTATTTACGTATGCTCTGTTAGGTGTATGGCGTTGGTAGTGGTACCAGCGGATGAGTAATTTACATACATACAAATTACTAAAATGCCGGCTTTCCTTAATACTTTGTTGGTGTATTGGTTGGTTTTTATGGTTGTTGGCATGGTGCCAACGTCCTTTGCAGGGCAAGTTCAAGGGCAAATCCGTAGTCTGTGTGGTGGTGCTGGAAAAGTGCTTTTACTTTCGTTTTAATCAGTGACGGCGCTAGGAACTTTTCAATAACGTTTTCCCTGTGATGTGCTTTCACTTAAAAGTAAAAGCTTTCTTTGCACGCACAGAAAGCGTGCCACTTCACTCACGAGTAAAAGCACCCCCGCTGCGAATGCTCACGCACTTGCATAATATATTGACCGGTGAGAGAGACAAGAGAGCTTTGATATTTTTGGATTTGTGGAAGAGATTAATGATTCGATTTCAAGGTCAGTAGCAGACTGGGGCACACACTCAACCGACTGATAAGAGTCGAAACAGCTGATTCGACTTTTGTTTACACTTATACCAACGAAATTGAATATATAGAAATGTATTTGTATGTTCATATACAAATTATTAAACACTTCAAGATTCGTTGAACCTTCTTCTGTCTAGTAGCCGGCCGCGCCTGCTGACAACAGCCCCGCGCGCGCCATAAACCTTCAAAGCTTTGCGCTCTCTTTGCATTTGGATAAACCGTTTCTCTCGGTGTTGTGTTGGCTTTTTAGGGTTGGTTTGGGTGGCCTGTTGCTCTTGCGAATTCGTTTGTCCTCGTGTGTTACCGACATTGATTTCCGAAGCTCAAAGCTGCTGCAGCCCGATAAATTTTCCACTAGGCCACAAAAAAAAAGTTCTCCGCCGCATTCGAAAATTTTTCCTCGTCCTCAAACAAAGGCGGTGCGGCATCTACAATTTTAGCCTTATTTCGCGCTTCTGTCTCGCCTGTTTCTGCTGTGCGTGTGCCTGTCGCTGCCGTTCGTGCTGCACAATACTCCAACTACTGTCGTTTGTTCAATACTGCTGCTAACCAAGTAGGCAACAATATGGTGAACGTAACCATCTACGATGAGGCACCCCAACTGAAGGTACTTGAGAATTACTCTTCCCCAGCCCTACGCCAGCCAGTGGCAATTTCAGGGAGTCAGGGGGGCGTGTTGTTACGTTTTGGTCCATAAAGATATACAAAAGTACACATAATCAGTCAACTGGCGGCGGCGTGATATCAGTAGATTGTCAAGAATAGAAGTTTCCCTTTTTGCGAAAAATAACGAATTATGCAACGGTTTCGTTGCGACTGCAGCTGCAGCTATGAAAATGTACGAGTGTCGCCTGCCTCCTCGTCTCGGTCTCGGTCGGCAGAACTGACCTTCGGCGTTGCAGCGTCAGCGCCGATGCAGGAATGCTCTTCCGCCCGCTGGCGGCTCTCTTGCCCACTCTCACGCTTTCACGCACTCTCTCCCAGCCAGCATGCCCCATCCACAACACATCCATCAGCACATTCGAATCACAACGATATAGACACATATAAAAGATATGTCAGAAATGTCACGCTTTAAGAAGGGGGTGTTGTGTTCGCAAAACGAATGGCAGGTGTAGTCCTTTTGCATTATAATTAATGAAATCTGTGTGTCCTTTTCGTTCTTGCAGCCCAATCAAGTACCACAAAATATGGCAGCCGCAGCTGATACCCAACTGGAGCACATGTGCCGCCTGCAGTTCGACTCGCCCATTCCACATGTGCGTCTGACCGGAATCGTGTGCACCATCGGCCCGGCCTCGAGCAGCGTCGAGATGTTGGAGAAGATGATGGCCACCGGCATGAACATTGCTCGCATGAACTTCTCGCACGGCTCCCACGAGTATCACGCCCAGACGGTGGCCAATGTCCGCCAGGCGGTGAAGAACTACTCGGCCAAGCTCGGCTACGAGCATCCCGTGGCCATTGCCCTGGACACCAAGGGCCCCGAGATCCGTACTGGCCTAATTGGCGGCAGCGGCACTGGCGAGATCGAGCTGAAGAAGGGCGAGACCATCAAGCTGTCCACCAACAAGGACTTCCTGGAGAAGGGCTCTCTGGAGGTGGTCTATGTGGACTACGAGAACATCGTGAAGGTTGTCAAGCCCGGCAACCACATCTTCGTCGATGACGGCCTCATCTCTTTGGTGGTGCGCGAGGTGACCAAGGACACCGTCACCTGCGAGGTGGAGAACGGCGGCTCTCTGGGCTCCCGCAAGGGTGTAAATCTGCCCGGCGTGCCGGTGGATCTGCCCGCCGTGTCCGAGAAGGACAAGTCCGATCTGCAGTTTGGTGTCGAACAGGATGTCGACATGGTCTTTGCCTCGTTCATCCGCAATGCCGCTGCTCTCGCTGAGATCCGCAAAGTGCTGGGCGAGAAGGGAAAGAACATCAAGATCATTTCAAAAATCGAGAACCAGCAGGGCATGCACAATCTGGATGAGATTATCGAGGCCGGAGACGGCATCATGGTGGCCCGTGGAGATTTGGGCATTGAGATCCCAGCCGAGAAGGTGTTCCTGGCCCAAAAGGCCATGATTGCCCGCTGCAATAAGGCTGGAAAGCCCGTTATCTGCGCCACCCAGATGTTGGAGTCCATGGTAAAGAAGCCCCGCCCCACTCGCGCTGAAATCTCTGATGTGGCCAATGCCGTACTCGATGGCGCCGACTGCGTCATGTTGTCCGGCGAGACAGCCAAGGGCGAGTACCCCCTGGAGTGTGTCCTGACCATGGCCAAGACCTGCAAGGAGGCCGAAGCCGCTCTCTGGCATGCGAATCTGTTTGCCGATCTGGTGAAAGGCGTGTCCGTCCTGGATGCTGCTCATGGTGTGGCCATTGCTGCCGTTGAGGCCGCCACCAAGACCAAGGCTGCCGCCATTGTGGTGATCACCACCAGCGGAAAGTCCGCCTTCCAAGTGAGCAAGTACCGCCCACGCTGCCCCATAATTGCCGTTACTCGTCTGCCCCAGACGGCCCGACAGGCCCATCTCTACCGTGGCCTGGTGCCCCTTATCTACAAGGGTAAGTGCACCCCATCTACCCCAACATTCTACCCATGGATGGTACTAATTATCTTATTATTTGTGCTCAGAGCCACCACAGAGCGACTGGTTGAAGGATGTGGACCAGCGCGTCCAATTCGGTGTCCAGGTGGGCAAGAAGAACGGCTTTATCAAGACCGGGGACGCTGTGGTCGTTGTCACAGGCTGGAAGCAGGGCTCCGGCTTCACCAACACCATTCGCATTGTCACCGTCGAATAAATCCTGTAGCTGAGGAAGTACCTTTATGCGTCGCAGTAGCAACAGCAGTAGCAGGCGTCACATTGATTAATGTTAATAACCAAGTTAATTTATTAATTGCGTATATTGGAATATCGAAAGAAGGAGGATAGGAACCGCTGTCAAAGCGCTGCATGCCGGCGACACACAAATTTAAGCTATCACTGTTGAATAATATAGTGTTCTCTTCAAAAAGAATAATAAATTCTAATCATGTATGTATGTTTGTGGATACCAAACCCATAGATTTAAAAAATCAAAGCAGTTTGGGTTTTTCTTTTTGGATCATTTTACATTCAGACCTAATCACAGATCAAACTAATATTTGTCATTATTTCGAAATTTTCCAAAATTTTTCAATTTGTTCGATTTCTTACGCGGAGAGCGGCTTGCAATGCGGCGCCTCCGTGTAAAACGCCTTTTTCTTTCACCAGTTTTTACAGCTATGCGGATAAAGCTGAAAAGGTACGTTTCGCTACCACCCTTTGAGGTTTTTGGCTATTCTATTAATCTAATCCTTTTGGCCGTTCAGTTTGCCGCCCCGTTGGTCAAGCTGGACCGCGGGCCGTTTGCCTCGCAGTTGGAGTACCAGTCGCGACTGCAGTTTAATGCACCCTGCTCAGGTTTTCCACTGAGTGGCATCATTTGCACCATTGGACCGGCCTCGAACAAGCCCGAGGTTCTGGTGGAGCTCATTCGCGCCGGAATGCGAGTGGTGCGACTGAATTTCTCGCATGGGTCATACGAGTACCACTGCCAGACGATTCAGGCGGCGCGCAAGGCCATCGATATGTACGCCAAGCAGGCGGGTGTGTTCAAGCCGGTGGCCATTGCTCTGGACACCAAGGGGCCGGAAATTCGAACTGGCAAGCTTGAGGGCGGCGACACGGCGGAAATAGAACTGAAGCAGGGCGCTTCCATAAAGCTATCTACCAACAAAGAACTTGAAACGAAAAGCAACAAGGACAGGGTATATGTGGACTACAAGAGGCTGCCGAGTATCGTCAAGACCGGAGATCGGGTGTTTATCGACGACGGACTGATCGCCCTGAAAGTAAAGCAGATCGCTGGCGATGAAGTGACATGCGAGGTGGACAACAGTGGCAAGCTCGGTTCGCACAAGGGCGTGAATCTTCCAGGCGTGTCGGTGGATCTTCCGGCCGTTTCCGAAAAAGACAAGGCAGACTTAAAGTTCGGTGTGGAGCAGGGGGTGGATATGGTCTTTGCTTCGTTCATACGCGATGCCCAAGCACTGGCCGAGATACGCTGTGTGCTGGGAGAGAAGGGAAAGCACATCAAAATAATCTCGAAGATCGAGAACCAACAGGGTATGGCGAACATCGACAGTATCATTGCTGCCTCCGATGGCGTAATGGTGGCTCGCGGAGACCTTGGCATCGAGATACTCACCGAAGAGGTGCCCCTTGCGCAAAAGGCAATCATAGCCAAGTGCAACCAGGAGGGAAAACCGGTAATATGCGCCACCCAAATGCTAGAATCGATGACTGGCAAGCCAAGAGCCACGCGGGCCGAGGCATCAGATGTTGCCAATGCCATCTTCGATGGGGCCGACTGTGTGATGTTGTCGGGCGAAACCGCCAAGGGAAAGTACCCCGTCGAGAGCGTCAAGTGCATGTCAAAAATATGTTCCAAGGTGGAGGCGGTTCTCTGGTATGAGAGCATCCAGAACAACTTGAGGAGCGCCATACGGATGGCGCCAGCTAACCAAATAACGGCCGTGTCTATGTCAATCGTTGAGGCGGCCAGCATGGGCCATGCGAAGGCAATTATCGTAGCCAGTGCGTGCTCGATGATCCCGCAGCTGGTTAGCCAGATGCGGCCTAACTGCCCTATCGTCCTGCTCATCGGTTGCAAGTCCCAGGCTCGTCAGTCAGTAATATTTCGTGGTATTTATCCTCTGATCATTGATGAAATGGCCGCGGGCTGTACGGATTTCGGGAAAATCCTGCAGAAGGGCATGAAGCTCTTGCCGAAACTGGAGCTAATAGAGCCCGGCAAAAAGGGAACTATCGTAGTTGTAGACGCAATGAAGGCCGACAATGTCAGCTTTGGCCTGTTCTCAACAGGCAAAAATTTTGATTCATCTAAAAGGCTAAAAGAATGCAAGAAAAACAATGGCGATGATTCAAAGAAGAAAAACTAAACAATTCGTTCACGATAATTGATGCGGTTTTTTTTAAGCCCACAAATTTGAAAATGTAAACAAATAAATTTGACATTCACAGGTAATCGCATTTCAGTTGCACATAATAGGGCTGTCGTGCTGCTTCTTTATTGTGGAGGTTGATAACATTTCAAAGTACGTATTTTAATGTTTAGTTAAGGAAACTTGTATAATACTAAAATTTTAAACATCGGCAAATTAGCATTTATTTATTAATTACACCGGGAAGAACAGTGCACTAAAATTATTTTAGTGCGATGACAGCCCCGTCGGGCCAGTCACAACAATTAGTTGACAACCAGCTGTGGAGCGCATGCTGATACTGCGTGTGTAGGCGCGGGAGTGGGTGGTTGAAGCTACTAATAAATACAATGTGCACGGGGGAGTTGCAGCCAATTGTGAAATATTTGCATACGAAGGAGGAAGTGTTTACTTGTAGAGTGCCGGAGACTTGTAGAGCTGCAGAAACTTGTAGAGTGCCAGAAGGACCTGACCTTGAAAAAGAAGAAGTGAAAAGAAGCAATGGCTCTGCCGGGTACCAAAGCCACAACGTCAACAACATCGCACGCGGTTGTTCAGGCCCTCGAATTGTATATTCAAAATCAGAATTTACAAGGAGACATCGCCGAATTGGATGACATGCTATACGACCTGGTTGACCTGCACAAGGACAACGAGTTGGCCTTGAAAAAAGTCCTGCAGTGCATGTATAACTTGATGCAGGCCAACAGCAAGTGGAATGTCCGATTCGGCGCAAAGGTGTTTCACAAGCTTGTATCGGTGGTGATTTGTGACAATAGAGAGGATACAGCTTCTCGCCGGCAACTGGTGGCGAATGTGCTCGTGTGCGTGCAACTGCATCAGCGAAAGCTTTCCGGCGCTGATGGAAAGTACCTGCTCCAGCAGCTTTGGTGTCTTAGTTTGAGTCGCGACCGTCAGCCATATGTGTCGCAAATTTTGCTCCATCTGTTTGATGACTTCTTTGAGAAGCTGGGAATCGAATTTTGCCAGAAGCTTTTCGACATCATACAGAATCTATTGCAATCGGACATGCGTGAAGACCGCAAGTCTGCTTGTTTTATCATGCGGAAGATCCTAGAGATTGATGAGGTGCGCGCTAGTGATGGAGGACCAAAGATACTCGATCCACTGAAGTGCAGTCAAAGGCAGTGGTCCGCCTACGTGGACATTATGGAGAACCTAGAGGAGCAGCAGTCCCACCTGGTGCTGCCCACACTGAGTACTCTGTTGCCGCGTGTTGGTCTAAAGTCGACCGACGTGAGCGATGACTGGGAGGGCTGGTTGCGCATCTTGTGCCTCCGCCTCCTGCAGGATAACAATATATTAGTGTTGAAATGGACACTCAAATACTTCCTCAATAATCTGAGCCTCTTCTGGGTAGTTAGTATGGATCTGGTCTATGAGTTTTTAGTGGCCACTAACAGAACGCAGCTGTTCAATTGGGAGACCGATGACCACCTGTCGGAGAAGCTGACAATGAAGTTTATGGGGGATCTGAGCATTGAAGTATTAATGGAGCCACTGGTACAGGTTCCCTGGCACTGTGTCCCATTGCTTCATTGGCTGAAGTGCATACATGCGGATCAGGTGCCACCCGTTGCCAAGGAATTGCTCTTCAAGCTATGCGCTCGAGTGCGCATTTTGCAGAATCCCGCTCTAAGAAAGCTAATAAGGGAGCTGGTGTTTTTCCTCTTCCATGTAAGTATCGTAACTTCTATCAGACTTCTACGATACGAGTATATGTGTATACATTTTACAGGACACAATCGAGGGCCTGAGCTTGGGCGATTATATGATATTTGTGGAGTCTTTATTCAACACCAGCGATATCTATGTTGACCACGCTCGCTTGACGGACAAAATCAACAAATGCAAGAACTTTGGGGCCCATCTACCGTACTTCAGCAAGCGCTGCTATGACATTATTTCGGAGAACTGCTCAGATGTTAATCTGTTACAAGCATTTTTATGGCAACTACAAGGCGTTCCCAAGGCGCAGCACGGTTGGTGGCGACTTGGCCCCATATTCCTAAGCGGCGACTTCTCCGATTTTCAGGACGTGTACGAGAGCTACTCTGCTGTGTATGGTTTTGATCCTCTATTGACAAAACCCGGGGCTATGGGCCTCGAAAAGATGCAGGAGCATTTGCTCGAGAAGTTTAAGTGCGAGTCAAGAGAGGAGCGGTCGTATGTGCTCGAGCAATGTGTGGATCTCTTTGTTAGAATCAACTTTACCAATTGGGGCCAGATTGAACAGATCAACTTAAAACCCTTGGATCTTTTGGATAAGGGCACTGAAGACACATTTTCCCGTCTATGCTGGCTATTGGCATGCCAAGAAGAGCGATTGGCCGACGACGGCATCATATTGGCAGCTCTGGTAGCTCGTATGTCCATATGCAACAAGGCCAAGGCGTAAGCATTGAGTCTGAAACATAATTTCCAATTGATTTTACTCATACTTTGGGTCTTTAGCAATTCCTATGTTCGGTACATTCTCAAATATGCGGTTGCTTTCTTGCCGCAAGAAGAATATGAGGAATTCGTTAAGGATTTACTCCAACAGCGACCGAGTTGTCTCGAAGCGTTCGAGAACTTTACATTGCCGATGCCCCTGGTCTTGAAACAATTGCTCAGTGGAGAGACCACTACAGGAGATGCACGGTGAGGGCAAAGACCTTTGATAGACTTTTGACAGAGTAACTTATAGTTTCACTCTTAATATATTTATACTCTTTCAAAGCATTGAGGCCGCCCAAGTCTACCGTGTCGCTCATATCTTTGATGAAGATGCCTTGAGTCGATCGAGATTTTTAAGCACCGCGTTCCACCTGAGTGACGAATCTCGCGATGTAAACGGACTCTTTCAGGAACTGTTGTGGACCAACAAGGAGCTGTCGGCCAAGAAGCCGCGCTATTTTGAAAACTCAAAGGAGCACAGAACCAAAATGCGCATTTGCAAGGCTTTGCTGTTCCTGGGCACACCCGACCTTGTAAATTGGTCTGATTTACTGTGGGAGGCACTATTGTGGCCCAATGACCAACTCAATATTAGCTACATGTTCGAGTGCCTAGTGTCTACTATGTTGCCAGGCATTGATCCATTGTTGGAAAAGCTGTCGCTGTTCCCGGACCTCAGTCCTAATAAACATTTGTCGCTCACTAGCGTGGTTCACCTGTACTGTATGGCCAATTGGGAAACCCTAAAGCCAGACGAGCTGGTTGCCATTTTTGCGGCACTCTTACCACTCACCATGGGTTCCCACTTTCAAACCCGTGTGCTTGCCCAACTGGTTCTGCACAAGCTGGCGGTAAAGTGTGAGCAAAGCGGGTAAGGGACTTCAGACCATATTCAATGAAAGAAAGTACTTAACCAACTATTTTTACAGCATTCACATGCCCATAGCTGTTACCCTGAAGATTTCGATAGAAGCCACGTTAGGCGGCAAGTTCAATGAGTTGCGAAAGGAGCCGCGTCTAGTTCTATCTCTTGTAATGAGGAGCCAGAAATTAAATCCCTGTTTTGCGGCAGAATCCATCCTTTATATGACACATGCACCGTTCGATGAGTGCATAAGAGTTGAGGTGCCCTCTGGAACTTCAGTGCTTGAGGACTCGCTTAAAGCCATTCGTACGTTCTTTAAAACGAAGAGAGCTGGATCATTGGCAGAGCCGGCATCGCTGGAAGGCGCCATCAACGGAAACGTGCAGAGAAAAATGAATCCTATTGGCGATATATATCCCAATACCGATTTGGTCACACAGTGTGTTGCAGACACAAACAAGCAACTGGTAGTAGTGGCTTCTCTGATCGACAAGTTGCCCAATCTGGGCGGTCTTGCGCGCACCTGTGAGGTTTTGGGTGTTCAAACATTGGCATTGGGCAACAAGGCTCAAACGGGAAAGAGCGACTTCACCAACTTAAGGTTAAGTTTATAGTTAAGCTGCACATGGGCTATGGGGATCTAAAGCATATTTCAATTTCAGCATGACTGCTGAGAAGACGCTGGACATTATCGAGTTGAAGCCCAGTTGCATTGGTGAATTTCTGATGCAGAAACAAATGGAGGGCTTTAGAGTGGTCGGGGCCGAGCAGACCGCCCACAGCATTAGCTTTGCCAACTTTAAGTTCCCCAAAAAGTGTGTCCTGCTCTTGGGGTGAGTTGTTTCTGGTCGGTAAATCGCAATCGCAATATAATCTCA
The DNA here is from genome assembly GCA_037356375.1 of Drosophila affinis. NCBI lineage: Eukaryota > Metazoa > Arthropoda > Insecta > Diptera > Drosophilidae > Drosophila > Drosophila affinis. The sequence continues at coordinate 26,257,935 of JAZHFB010000003.1, forward strand.
TCTCATACTCATCGTTTCAGGCACGAAAAGCATGGGATACCAGCGGATCTGATTGGTTTCCTGGACTATGCTGTGGAAATACCCCAGTTCGGAGTGGTGCGCTCTCTAAATGTCCATGTCACAGGATCACTATTTATTTGGGAATATTGCAAGCAGCATTTTTTCTAAACAATAAGAATATCTGGTTAATATCTGAAGATTAATTTTATTTTTGTAGTGCCCGTTCGCCACATATGAGCATTTATAATGCCATTATATTATAAAAAATATTTCAGTAGTAGTAGTAGCAGTTTGATCCGAGTTATTAGTTGTATTACAAATCGGTAAAATTGAAGATGTAGAACCATATCCCGCTCGCAACCATCTGCATCGGCCACTGTTCGATTTCAAGTTACGAATTTAAATATTATAATATAATTGTTGAAAGCGAACACGCACGTCCCACTTGAAAGACAATTAATGTCTTATTCACTGCTTCTTTGCCGTTCCAAATGATATTTAACAAATTACACACACCACACGCCCACTTTGGATATGTTCTGCTAGGGCCCGTGCACTTGCACAATTGGCTAAATTAAATATATACATATTATATATATACTATATCTTTACTCTTGTTCCGATCAAATAAATCGAAACCGATTCGCCAAATCGAAATCCAGTGTTGGGAGGCGGAGTTTTGTAGTCCATGCTTGCCAGCCCTGGACAGCTGATAGCAACAACAAAAAGTAAATACAGGATGAGTTTTTCGGAAAATACTTGTGACTCGTGGTAAGCTGAACGATCAATTTAAATCAATCAAAATTCAAATCCATTACAACCAATTATAGGAAAGAGGCCAGGGTAAGAGTGCCTCGAAAGGTCAAACAATCCGCTAAGCAGGAAAAGGGCAAGAAGCTTGGAGGCGCTGGCGCCGTAAAACCCAAGTATAATCAAAGGTTTTGCGAGAAGTGGCTAAGCCTCTTCAAACCGTGGCTAAAACGATCCGACGATGATCGAAATAAGCCCTTCTGTCGTGCCTGTCACTGCCGCCTGGACTGCAATCGGTGTCATCTCGTTCGGCACGAGCGAACCACGAAGCACAAGCGCAATCTGGAGGCCCTGATTACCCATGGCGAGGGAGCGATAAAAAATGAGTCGACTGTGCGGCAAGAACGGAGTAAATACTTTCAGAAACGGCCCGCCCAAGTGCTCAAGCAGCCGTCACCTGCGAAGTCCGATGTGAATGAACCTGATCACCTGGATGTTGTGTCTCCAGCACCCATCGCCACCACTGTGCACGTTTTAACCACCGAAATCAATGCATTTCCCTGTGGCATCCCCAAAGAAGAAATTCAATCAGAGTCAGAGACAAACGACAAGCCCAACGTCGAATCTCATTTAGGAACTCTACAGGAGGCCAATGCATTGGGTACCGACTCGACGAAGGCCAAAAAGACTTCATCTAATCAGGAGGGTCTCAAGCTGCTGATGCAAATTCATCAGGATAAAAACGAGCTGATGGAGTCCTTCCGTGAACTGATGGGGAGCAGCCAGTCGACGTACCCCCCGCCACCCAAGGAGAAAAACCCCGTGGACCTGTTCTTCGAGAGTGTTAGCTCCAGCGTAAAGGCCCTGTCGCCAAAGCTCATAGCGGAAGCCAAAATGCGCGTGTCGCAGCTCATTTGCGAGCTTGAGCTGCGTGGCCTTAATGATAATAGCACAAATGGGGAAGTCACTGAGATGCCCCTGGAGTCTCCGCAAGCTAGCTTGTATCTGCTCAGGCAGAGCAGCAGTGGATGTGCTATGGTGCAGCAACCACACTTTGATGGTCTCATCTCAGCTGAAATGTAGCAGATTAATACAAAAATAGATCTAATTTTTAATTTAATCATTTTGAAATAAATGTAAACACCGATAACCAGTTCATTGGAAATCGATTGACGCACATCACTAACGCTGGCGGCTTTATTGTAAACAAGCAATTGCCCGATTTGAGCGATTTTCAAAGCTCTAATTTTTAATTTAATCATTTTGAAATAAATGTAAACACCGATAACCAGTTCATTGGAAATCGATTGACGCACATCACTAACGCTGGCGGCTTTATTGTAAACAAGCAATTGCCCGATTTGAGCGATTTTCAAAGCTCTAATTTTTAATTTAATCATTTTGAAATAAATGTAAACACCGATAACCAGTTCAGTGGAAATCGATTGACGCACATCACTAACGCTGGCGGCTTTATTGTAAACAAGCAATTGCCCGATTTGAGCGATTTTCAAAGCTCTAATTTTTAATTTAATCATTTTGAAATAAATGTAAACACCGATAACCAGTTCATTGGAAATCGATTGACGCACATCACTAACGCTGGCGGCTTTATTGTAAACAAGCAATTGCCCGATTTGAGCGATTTTCAAAGCTCTAATTTTTAATTTAATCATTTTGAAATAAATGTAAACACCGATAACCAGTTCAGTGGAAATCGATTGACGCACATCACTAACGCTGGCGGCTTTATTGTAAACAAGCAATTGCCCGATTTGAGCGATTTTCAAAGCTCTAATTTTTAATTTAATCATTTTGAAATAAATGTAAACACCGATAACCAGTTCATTGGAAATCGATTGACGCACATCACTAACGCTGGCGGCTTTATTGTAAACAAGCAATTGCCCGATTTGAGCGATTTTCAAAGCTCTAATTTTTAATTTAATCATTTTGAAATAAATGTAAACACCGATAACCAGTTCATTGGAAATCGATTGACGCACATCACTAACGCTGGCGGCTTTATTGTAAACAAGCAATTGCCCGATTTGAGCGATTTTCAAAGATATATCCAAGATATAAGATATATCCATACCTCAAGACGCCAATCAACCAAACTGACAAATGTGGAATAACCACATAACAATCAAGAACGATGAAATCAGGAACGAGGAAGAGGAATACACCATCGCAGAAGTGGATGTAAAGGTTTGTTGTTGGTATGAATTTGGGATCCCCTGATGTTGAGAAGCTTGCTAAACTTTGTTTACTTGCAGCCGGAACTAACCAACCAACGCTTCGCCATGCCCCTGAAACGCCAAGTGCTTCCGTACTTGAAGCCAGCGCCACAGAATAGAGAGGAGCTGTTACAGAGCATTACCCATAATCGTGAGGAACTAGCTGCTTTCTTTCAGAAAGTGTCGCCGCATGGCGGGAACACTAACTACAAATTTGCAGCTGTACCCACATCAATTAGTAAATCTGCTGCACCCGTGGAGCAGCGCAATAGCTACGATCTGTTCTTTGAGAGCGCCTGCATCAGCGTCAAGAGCCTGCCGCCGAAGCTGGCAGCCGAGGCCAAGAGTCGTATTTCCCAGATCATCACCGAGTTCGAGATCCGTGCTATTTCCGAGCAGGAAGCCAAAGTCGAGGCACAAGCAAGAGCCGCCATTGTGGGGCAGAGTTCTCGGCAATGCACATAAAGTAGGTGGGGAGTTAACTGTACGTTCAGCCACTCACAACACACTGTTTCACACTTCAGAGTAGGACTGTTAGTATTTAACATTTTTTTTATCCAAATTCAACAATAAATTCAAAATCATATGCCCTCGCGGGCTGATTATTTGGTCTCGTTTAAATACAGAACAAAATTCAAGATGGTCCGAAAGCTGAAAGTGTGCATCATTGGTTCGGAGGCCTGGTAGGTGGACGTGTAATATCGACTATAACCCTCCCATTCTATAACTCTTATCTCAGGGGCTCGGCAATCGCAGCATCCGTGGGCAACAATGTTGAACAGATGGAGGGCTTCGATAGCCGTGCGCACATCTATGTCTACGACGAGCTGGTTTGCAGCAAATACTTATGTGAGATAATGAACAACTGCCACGAGAATATCAAGTATCTGCCTGGCATTAAGCTGCCAGACAATTTGGTGAGCGAGAGAGAGCAACGGCCACTACAGTTATCGGCAGGGTCAATTTAATTAATTTATATCTTTGCAGATTGCAATAAATGATATTTTGGCGGCTGCCCAGAACGCCGATATCATAATTTTTGCAACGCCACAGCACTTTGTGAAATCATATTGTAACATATTGGCCGGCAAGGTGAAGGAGACAGCCATTGCTCTGTCTATGGTCAAGGGACTAGCTCATGGGTGCGACGGCGAAATCGATCTGTTCTCGAAAGAGATTAGCAAGCTTCTGGGCATACCGTGTTACTCGATGATGTCGGCCAATAGCGCGATGGAAATGGCCCAGGGCAAGCTCTGTGAGATAACCATTGGATGCAACAATGAAGGTGATGCGCGGCTCCTGACCGAGGTGCTTCAAACTGAAAACTGCAGGGTGCTTGCTATCGACGACGTTGATGCCGTGGAATTGTGTGGCACGCTGAAGGACATCATTGCCTTGGGTGCGGGTTTCGTTGATGGCCTCAAATTGGGCGAAAATGCTCGCGTAGCTGCCATCCACTTGGGTCTCAAGGAGATGATGCGCTTCACAATGAACTTCTACCCTCACGCCAAAATGTCTACATTCTTTGAGAGCTGCGCAGTGGTGAACTCGGTGGCCTCCACCTATGGTGGGTTACTGAGTTACCAAGCAGAAATAGGCCACTAATCTTTCTTTTTACTTTTATGCCCCGTAGTCGATAAGAATGTGACCTTTGCCAAAAGTTGTATCACTTCTGGAAAGACAATTGAGGAGATTGAGGCCACTCTCTTAAATGGACGCAAGCTGCTTGGTCCCTTGGTGGCCGCCGAGCTGAACTCATTTCTGCAGAAGGAGGACATGCAGGAAGAGTAAGTGGCCCCAAATGCCACCCAATTGAACTGCATTTTATTACGAACGCCCACAGATTTCCCCTTTTTACGGCTATACACCGCATTTGCCAGAACGAGGTAGACCCGGAAACATTACTGAAAACCCTGCGGACTCACCCTGACTTGAGGTATGCGGAGTACCTCATTATAGATTGACTTGACGCATGACCATCTTATCCCTTATCTTATCGCTTGCAGCAACTCATCATTTTCACAATTCCTATCGCAAGCGAATGATGGTGTAAAGAACGCTTCGGATGATCTGATCGAACCTTTGTCGGCAATTGAAAAGGCTCTGGCTGAGACAGAAAAAAAAAGCTTTCAGGAGTTGCCGGAGAACGGCAGCTGGAATCCGGTATATGATGAAAACAAAGCCAAAAAGCATTCATCGCAAGTTCGCTGGCAAGTGGAGGAGAATGAGGGACAACAGATAACTGGATGGCTGGAATCCAACGACCCCAGGCAAGCCACTGTTGCCTCTGCAACTCAGAGCACAGGTGAAAACGACAGCAGCGTTGGTTCTACATCGGGATCCGATGATTCTACTGAGAAAACGGATGCTGATGTAACAGACAAAATCAAGATGTGTCCTAGTCCAGTTACCAACACATTTCAGGACCTGAAGATAAAACCCATGAAGCGGGAAAAAAATGAATCAGATTTGGGCCCCAAAGCTACAACCTACTCTAAAGAAAAACAAATCGAGGCCCTTACTTCTGAGGGTAGTAGAGAAGCTTCTCCAGCAGCCAAAGACGGAAATCAAAAGGGTGCAGTTTTCCCTAATAAACTAACAAAGCCACCGCTATCATATACTAAAGATATCCGGCGAAAAATCGAGGCCTTTACCTCTAAGGGTAAGAGGGAAGATTCCAAAGAAGCATCCAAAGACGGAAATCAAGAGGGTGAAGTTTTCCCAAACAAACCAACACAGTTACCGCTGTCATACACCAAACATGTACGGCAACCAGTGGAATGCGTTACCTGTAATAGTATGGGAGATTCTACGCCGGGCTCCACGAAAAAACTGAACGCATCGGAGGAGCCTTGGAATAAAATCAACGCCGATGTGGATAATGCAACTAAGGGGGAATGTTCTAAGGTAAAGGAGAACGATCGTCCACCGAAGCTGGAAAGACAAATGCAAAACGCCAATTTAAAGAAAGACGAGATTTTGGAGCATGAGCAGGCTAAGAATCCTAAAGTCTCCTCAAAAAGGACGCCAAAACATTGGCCCTTGCATAAATTTATTTTTGAAAGTCTAAAGGACAAAGAGCTGTTCGAATCAATAATGAACTCCAAGGCAGACAGGCTATCCAGAGCAAATGAATCTGAGAGCGGAAAACAATATACGCAGACCAGCAGATTGCTTGTTTCCGCTGAAGATACCCAGCTTGCAATGGGAGAGAAGGATAACATATCGGATTTAACAGAGAAAAAGGAGGTACCCAGGGTACATAAAAAGGACAGCCTGCTAGATGAAAACTTTGAGAAGTGGAAGCAAGTGGAAGCGGAAGAAAGATCCCCGAAATACACACAGATTGAAGAATTGTTAGAGCCAATAAGGGACAAATCGATACTAAAGGCACAAAATCAAGAGATCCAGGCAGAAGAAGAGTTTGAGAAGTGGAAGCAATTGGAAGCTCAAGCGGAAGAAACACCCCCGAAAAACTCAGAGATAGAAGACAATGCGATACCACGGGCACAAAATCAAGAGAGCCTGGAAGAAGAAGCGTTTGAAAAGTGGGAGCATTTGGAAGAGCAAGCGGAAGAAACGCCACTGAAACACTTACAGACAGAAGACAAGGCTATACCACGAGCACAAAATAAAGATGGCCTGGCAGAAGAAGCTTTTGGGAAGTGGGAAGAATTGGAAGCGCAAGCGGAGGAAACGCCACTGAAGCATCTACAGACAGAAGACAAGGCCATACCACGAGCACAAAATCAAGAGAGCCTGACAGAAGAAGCTCTTCCGAAGTGGGAGCAATTTAAGGCGCAAGCGGAAGAAATACCACTGAAACACCCACAGACAGAAGATAAGGCGATACCACGAGCACAAAATCAAGAGAGTCTGGCAGAAGAAGCGTTTGCGAAGTGGGAAGAATTGGAAGCGCAATCGGAAGAAACACCACTGAAACACTTACAGACAGAAGACAAGGCGATACCACGGGCACAAAATAAAGATGGCCTGGCAGAAGAAGCTTTTGGGAAGTGGGAAGAATCGGAAGCGCAAGCGGAGGAAACGCCACTGAAGCATCTACAGACAGAAGACAAGGCCATACCACGAGCACAAAATCAAGATAGCCTGGCAGAAGAAGCGTTTGCGAAGTGGAAGCAATTGGAAGCGCAATCGGAAGAAATACCTCCGAACAACTTAGAGATAGAAGACAAAGCGATACCACGTGTTCAAAATCAAGAGAGGCTGGCAGAAGAAGCGTTTGCGAAGTGGGAAGAATTGGAAGCGCAATCGGAAGAAACACCACTGAAACACTTACAGACAGAAGACAAGGCGATATCACGAGCACAAAATAAAGATAGCCTGGCAGAAGAAGCGTTTGCGAAGTGGGAAGAATTAGACGCGCAAGCGGAAGAAACACCACTGAAACACTCACAGACAGAAGAGAATGTAGTTCTTAGAGCTAAAGATATAATTTTACTTGAATGGGAGCACATCCGACAGCAGGATCTCGAGACTGAAGAACAAAAGAAAAGTATCAGGGTTGCGATGAGCGACGAAGGAGAAGGCAAACAGGAGATGGTCGTTGGAGACGAGGAAATGCTTAAAGAGGCAGACAATAGGAAGGTGCTGGCAGAAGCGGGGGCGAACGATGCCCTGAGGCCAGCAAAGAGTGGCGAGAAGAAACCACACCAGAGTCTTGATGAGGCCAATCTGCGTTTCTTTAGCAACGAACAGAAGGATGGCCAGGGGAAGATTCCGGCTCCACACAGCACGGGCAATCACGAATGGGATTGGCTGCACAATAAAGAAAAACAGCAACCTGAGGACAAAAAGGATAAGCGGTTCTTGGAGCATGACGCGAACAAGAAAGATGCACAAAGCCAGCTTAAGAAGCTCGAAAAGCTGCTGAAAGATTCATTCAACAAACAGCAGCAAGAGGCAGGTCTTGAGCCCGAGGCTCCTGGAAATTCCGTCGAGAAGAAAAACGAATCCGGCGAGACAAAGAACCTGGTCCTCGATCCCGTGACTGGCCAGAAGAAACGTGATGCTCAACAGCCGCAGACACCAATTCCAAGCCCGGGACCAACTCCAACGCCAACGCCGGCGCCACCGTCAATGCCCAAGCGCCAGAAGATTCCGGAAGGTTTGCCTCAGTTTCAGGCTACGCCGCGTACGATTCCACCACCATCGCCGCAGACACTGCCCTTGACTCCCCAGGAGCTGCAGGAAATACGCAAGGACTTACCCATTCAGTACGAGGCTCGTAAGGAACCACCACCACATCAAACTGATGAGAGCTCGAATACACAACCTGCTTCCAATCCGCCGTCACTAAGAGATCAGCAGTCCACAAAAAATACAGAGAATCCATTAATTGAGGTGAAGAAATATTTGCCGCATTTCTTGAAGAGAGACAAGCCGAAACCACCGCCCAGAAAGGTTCTTCATCCACCAACTGTGGAAATATACCAGTCGCAGCCAATCATAAGGAAAGCGAAACGAGAGTCCCACGAGAGTCAACGGGAGAGTCCTTATGAATTGCTGGATGATCCAAGGTCAACCACCCAAGACCAAAAACCCTTTCCTGAGAACAACACACCATCGACAGCCAAGACGGAGATGCCTAAGTCCCCGAAAACCCAAAGGAAGTACCACCAACTGAAGGCAGATGAACTGACAAAGAAGCTGAAAGGTAAGTTGCGCAAGGATCAGGACAGGAAAGAAGGCTACAAGGGTAAGAATCCCTTTATCAAGGAGCCAGACCTTGAATCCAAGCCACCGATGGATACCAGTCTCGAGCACGACCTTGCGAGGCGGAAGTACGACGGGCTGCAGTCGCGTCGCAAGGTGGTGGTTAAGCCGCCGTTCAATCCCCCCCTCAATCCTCGTGTCCCCAAGCCGGGTCCGCCCTTCGATGGTCGAGATCGAGAGTACCACACCCTGATCATGCCAAAGAACTTTCGTATTGTGCCCCGTCTTAGCTGTCTCTTGGCGGTGCTGAAGCTGAAGGAGACCCAAACCCAGATTCAGACCAAGAATCTGGCCATTAAGGTGCTAAGCCCCCGACAGACGCAGAACATATCGCACCTGCCACCAAAGATGTTCCCTCGCTGTCCATCATTAAAGAAACTCCTCTGCGCCGTAGAGCTTGGGTTACTTGCCACGTTCCTGGCTCGCTGCAGAAAACTCAATAAGTAGATGAGATCCGAACTGAAGCCAGCGAATAAAATAGAAAGTTATATAATATGTATCTTTAATTTTTTAGCTATAACCATAGCAACTGATCTGCTGGCCGCCGATGGAATATATGTCGTGTCTCCTGCGACTGTAGTGGGCGGAAGTTGTTGAGCAATGGTCGGCCATTGCGGTTCCGCAGTTGCCAGAATTTTGGCAGATCCTGGTGGGAGATAGGCAGAACCTCGGCAAACACGTGCCACAGCACGGAGGGCGAGCACGGGGGCGTTGTCGTCGAACCCTTGTAGCTGTAAAAGTTGCCCCGATCCAGATTGCTCAAGAGCGATCCGAGTGTGATCAGAACTTGAGGTGCATAGGTGCTGTTGAAGTCTCCCAGGTGTAGCAGCGATCCAAAGATCTCATTGAGTCCTGGCTGGTAGAAGGTGTGTCCCGTCTGCAGGTCGATTCATTGGCATTAGTTTTTGAGCCTCTTCAGATTCTTATTCTCACGATCTTCACTCACCCGAACCACCTTGAAGAGCACTGCCAGCACAGCTTGGCCGTCGGTGTTGTTACGTGCCTCCTCATCGCTGATGTACTTGGTGTTGCGGTGCACAATATGCATTTCCAGATCGTAGCGCCGGCCATTGAGCAAATGCTCTGAACCCTTGCTCTGCGGCGAGCCCCAGTGGAAGTGCACTTCCCTGGCCTCGTAAAAGTCCTGTAGCAAGCCGCCAGTCACATAGGGACGCTCCCCAAAGACCGTCGGAGGAATGGAAAAATTGACTAGAATACAGTTTTCAGGTGCGTTTCGGGATTAAATAAGCATTTTTCTTGCCTGTATATCCTTCGTTGTGTAGGCTCACGGTATCTTCGAACAGCTCGTCGTAGTGAAAGAATTGTAAGGGAGGTAGGCCAATGGGTATCACCTTGTGTCTACTGATGGCAATCGGTGACTGATCTGGCCCACCGCAATGGGGATACTTTTTCTGCCATTCATTGGGTGAATTGTAGCTGAAGCTCCGCTCTTGAGTACCAAAGTCTGAAAGGAAAATACTCCCGTAGTTGTAATCCATCTCATTTTTAAAAACTTCATCTGATCTTTGTAATGGTCACCGCAATCTGCTGATGCTTCTATTATTTGGGTAATCTTTTCTTTGGCAATAGGCGTGTTCAATTTGCCAACGATTAGGAACTTTCAATCCGCTATTTCCCCACTGAGGTATGCGGATTTCCAGCCATTTCGTAGTCTATGGTTTGCCTCTAAGTGAGGCTTAATTGCTTTATTTCGGGGGGTCGATCATGGCCCTTCCTTTTCGTTTCTTTGCATTGTTCGGCGACAGGTTTTATAACAATGAAAGCCACCATCTACCATCTGTGGGTTCGACTACGACTGCGACATCTACTCCGCCTCCGCAATTGATGCGCTCATTGGCTTTCATGGAGCATTTGTGCATGCAAATTTAATTATTGTTATTATTTACAAGCCACTGGATTGCTTGCTATCCATTAGACGATGCGAGATCTGGCAGTTATATGGGCGTTGAGTGTGACACACGGGGGTTCAGATCAGTTCAGCTCACTTTGGCCTGGAGATGGCTCATAAATTCCTCTCCCAGACCAGACTGGGTCTGAGTCGGAGCTACGCAATCACAATCACATATTGTAGGCCTAAAAATGCGGGGATAGACAGTGGTCATGTCTCTTATGCTCCAGCGCCCACCACGGGTAGGAGGAGACGGTAGGTAGATCGGCTTCGATCGGTGTCTGTCTCAATATCAAGGAGATCCACTACAGAATCGGCAATCATTGCAGGCATATATTCTTTGGTTACGCTTAGTTGGTTTGCAGATACATCCGTAATGATTTTTCTGTTTCCAATGCATCAGTACTCACTTGTGGCAAACGGCAGCAGAAACAAGAGTCGCTGATAGAAGTCATCAAAAGCTGGAAAATGCATTTTCCACCCAGCCACACACAACGCACACTACACCACCGAAAGATACAAGATGAAAGACACGATCCGTACCACACCAAAGAGATTCACGCACGTTTCTCTGCAGACTGAGCCGGGGCCAGAGTTGGCCAAAACCTTTATACTGGCGGCCAAAAGGGCCTCCACTGACAGCAACATTGTCAAACGCTCGACGGAGCAGCAGTAGCAGCTCTCGAGGAGATGGTTATCTGGTCTCGACCGGCACATACCTCTGGTTGTCTGTGCCTAAATAAATACCCTAAATACTTCATTCAAAATTAAATAATGAGAGAGCTACGCAATGGGGGATAACGCAGATGAAATCAATATTGTAGTCAAAATATTAGCTTTTTCGATTTTGAAAATAGAAAGATACAGAAAGACAAATATCTCTAATATATTGCACAGATATCAATGGGAGCAAACACACTTCGTTTCGAAAGGTAAAAAGTAACTCTAGAGATTATGGGACATGGAAATACCATTCAGAATTCATGTATTATCTGGACAATGGACAATTTCAATTTGCTAGAAAACATACAAAATGATTAACAATATTACACTATTTATAAACATTGACTTCTTGGGTTCTATTTTAATTTTATTAAACTTTGCATCAGCTTTGCAGGCAAAATGGTGGAGTAGATCAATTCTCTTTTCAGTAGGTTTAATTGTAAAGTTGTATACAATTTAAAGGTACATTTGTACTTACACAAGAATATACCTATGTATACAGTGGAAAAGAATTACATAACTTTCGGCACATGAGCGTATTGCCAACAGCTTTCAGGTGCATTTATTTTAATTATTTCGCTAGCAGCCTTAATTGATCTCCAGGGTTTTTGTTATAAAAAGCTGCCCTGTCTGAAAGAGCCTCTTTTCATTGCCACAACTTGAGAAGAAAGAACCCGTTCGGAGTGCGAAGGAAACGTCCATATATTTTGAAAGTTGGTAGGTTTATCAGAGTTTTAATATCAAAAATTTGCGATAAAAAAAATTCGAAAACTATATGGTGTTGTTTTGCTTTCCATATATGTATTAACCTACAAGTATTCTAATTTATCGGTAATGATAACTTTACATATGTACATATGTACATACATAGGATATTCAGTGTGTATATATGTATGTATTGTTATGGTATGATATGATCTGAAAATATGCAAATAACTTCAAAAAAATTGAAAAAATTATGTTTTCGAAATGGATTTAAACAGATATTTATTTTGTTAGGATTAGTTTTTCAAAACTACGTAGGAGTGGAAAATCATTTCATTGAACGTTTTCCAAATTTAGTATGACTGGAGAAAACATCGGAGACATTCATTCACTTGTCTGCAAAATGAGCCCTTTGTTAAATATTCCTTATTTGTAGTGTAGTTATTATTGATTATTTCCAATCCCCAGCCCAGCTGTTCGAAAAGCACAACAGTAAAAGTAAAAGCAACAAGAGCAGAGCAGGGCAGAGCACATGCAGTGCATCAGCTGTTGCCCGACTGCAAGAGTGTGTGAGAGTTCCGAAGCGTCACAGTGACGCGTCATACAACGCATCGACAGCAGCGGCAGCAGTGATAAAATTGTTTGCGAATAGGAATTTTAGCTTAGCACAAAGCGCGGAAGCAACAGAGGCGCAGCAACAGAGGCAGCAGACTAAACCTGTAGGCAGTAAGCTCGACTGGAGCGGCGGAGCAATGGCTATCTTCAAGTTCTTGCGAAGCAAACTGTAACGTACCTATACCTTAACAAAAACTACGTAAAATAAGTAACAAACAACCAACAAAAAACAACAGAACAAACAAAACTACAATAAATATGCGTTCCAAGTGTAAGTATTGATAGAAATGATGAATGGTACTCCAGCCAATGCTTTTGATATTAATTTTCATTTATAATTCAGTTTAAGCAATCCGATCTGACTTTTCAGGGTTGAGATTGCTATAGCGTCTATAGCGACTGTTCTTTTTTGTACAGATTTGTTCTATTTATATTTTTATAATCTATTTCAATTGTATTCTATTGCGCTCTTTTCGTTATATCACGCTGAAATAGTCATTCTGTTCATTGTTTTCGAAAAAAGTTTTATTTGTTCTATCCACAAGAATATGTACGTATTGCCCAAATTGTTTAAAATCCATTCGGGTTGGAAGAGTTTTGGCAGGTGATACTAAGAAATATCACTTCTGCGTTGACAGCAATTCGACTACGAATAAATTTGGAAACGAAAACAAACTCAAAACGGGAAATAAATCAAGGTCAAACCAAAGGCAGTTGCTGGAGTACCATTAATGGGCCAAGAATTAGGCGCGGACACGATTAAACCTACATATCTACGAATATGGAATGCAGGAAGAAGCAAGCCATGAGGGTGGGAGGGGCAAAAGGTGTATACAATGATGTGTCTGTGTGTGCGTGCGCTGCTGTCTGGACATCGGATAATGCGAATTATATTCTGTTTGTCTCGTCATGTTCTCGGCGCGCGCGTTGTTCTCTCGCTTCTTGTTTGTATCTTTCAGATAATATCGTTCTAGCCGAAAATATGTGCGGAATGCGCGTCTTGTTGTCTTGTCGTCGTCGTCGTCGTCTTCGGAGTCTTTGAGCCGCGTGAGTGTGAGTCCAGCCCAGACCGGGCATCGGCTTCGGCTTCGCTTCGGAAACGAAACAATCGCATATACGGCGCTGAGGTGAACACACACATTCAAATTATCCAGCGCGACTTAGCTACCGTTATCTCCAGTTATGAGGTAGATTAGGATTTCCCTGTATTTCCACACTCATCATCTAATCTGTAAAGCTCCATTAGCATTATAATGGATATACTTAGCAGTAGCAGTAGTAGAAGGAAAACAGCTAGAGATAAATCTGCCAAACACCAGAAGCACATCGCCAGGAGAAATAAAACCCTAAAGATTATTCAGATATATGTAGTCGTATCTCTGCAATATCTGTCTTCTTCAAGCAGTTCAGTTCACTTCACGTCTCAATTATCTTCATTTCAGCTCCCAGTTCATGATGAAGACGAATCGTTTGGTGTTGCTGCGGCACGGTGAGAGCGAGTTCAATTTGGGGAACAAATTCTGCGGCTGGCACGATGCCCACCTGACTGAAAACGGTAATTGAACTGAAATAAATAATAACCTATCCGATCTATAATATTAATCGAGTGCCATCATCATCATTCCGCACCAGGTGAACAAGAGGCCCGCATGGTGGCCACTCCAGCGATCCTCCAGGCGAAACTAGATTTCGATGTGGTGTACACTTCGGTGTTGGATCGCTCCAAAAAGACGGCCGATCTGATACTGAGCAATATGAATCGCGCCTGTGTGCCGATAAAGTCCGACTGGCGTCTGTGCGAGCGGCACTATGGGAATCTGACGGGTTTCAGGAAGCGCGAGATCGCGAATATCTATGGCGAGGACCAGGTGCAGGCCTGGCGACGCGGCTACGATGACGTTCCACCGGCTATTAATACCGAAAATCCTTATTACTGCATCATACGCAACAATGCCATTTTTGCCGATGTCCCGGCTGGTCAGTTCCCGATGACAGAGTCCCTTGGAATGTGTGTGGATCGAGTGGAACCAGTGTGGAAGGAAATAAAGCAAGAGGTACTCAACGGCACTAGAGTCTTGATCTGTGTTCATGGAACGGTGACACGGGCCCTAGTCAAGCACATTGAAGGTGAGTACTTCCGGTAGTTGTCTAAATCTTTACAGTTATCATCCGTCCATTTGCCGCAGGTGTCTCCAAAGAGGCCATCCAAAAAGTCAACATTCCCAACTGTATTCCCCGTGTGTACGAGTTCAACATGAAGACTGGGGATCTGATTGGTGGCCCCATCAACCTCGGTGATCCGGAGTATATCAAGAAAAAGACTGCCCAAGTGGCAGCCATCGGTGATTAAATTAAGCGAGACTTTAATACGAACCGAGAATCATTATGAAACTACACTGAACATATCCATCTCTAGGTTTGAGCTCTTGCTGTTAGGGTAATATGTATACATACACGATGTTTTAACTATAAGTTATACCTGTAGACACTATATTTTCGACCAAAAATATACAATAAAAAAAACTCGAAAAGTTTCGCAAGACTATAAGGGATTCGACGGGATTCTCATGCAAGGTTTAGACTTTAACGATTTACTGATTTTGTACCCCTCAGAAGGTTATTATACAAGTGTATCTAAGTAAACATAAATATTTTTGATTACGAGGCGGTTTCAGATCACTTCATCATATAGCATGTCATTGAAACTGAAAAATGTCTGTCTGAAATATACATATAAATGTATTGGTCGCTGAATTTCTATGATGGAAATGGTTTTCATTGGACTTCTTATATATTTTCACAGTTTTTCAGGATAGAATCTGTTCTTTTGATAAGTTCCATCTTTTCATAAGAACATTTTCTAAATTTTCTTATTAAAAAAATCCTTGTGTGTTCGTTTTAAAATTTTTCCTTTTTAATGTGATGTCATCTTATGATCTAATAAATGCGTTCTGTAATACTTTCCGTTGGTGCCACAGCCTGGGGCAGACTGTGAGCTGCACTCAGTAGTAGCTCTGGTCGTTGTAGAGCGGACTCAGGTTGTTGGGTAGGATGTAGATGTCCTCGGGACGGCCGTTGAACACAAACGGACGCTTAAGCGAGGTCAGCTTGGAGTCGTGCTGCGGGACTGGCAGGGAGGCGAGTCCGAAACCCTGCTGGGAGGGACTGTAGCCGGCGGCCGGCGAGGACATGGGTCGGAAGGGATTGCTGGGCGTGGGTGGGCGAAGGCCATAGCCGGGTGTCAACTGGCTCAGATCGTTGGGCGATCCATTCACCTGGTAGATCCCGCTGGGCTTGCCGTTGGCCAGGAAATTGACGGGCAAATTGAACACCGATCCGAAGGTGGAGAACGAGGGCATCGGCTGATAGGTGAGTAGCGGAGAGAAGCCACTGCCAAAGGGATTCGATGGCATGTTCGGGACGAACATGTACGGCGTAGGTGGCAGGCGGACGTAGTAGATGGGCGAGTTGCGGGCCGGGGACGATGGATGAGCTGCAGCCGGACGACGTCCGCCAGCAGCACGCGACATAACCACATCTTCAAGGTCGTTGGTGGCCCCAGGAAAGGCGGGATAGAACATATCGGGTGCTATGTAGAGCGGAAACGGGATGAGCACGGGCTGGGCGTAGCCAATGAAGGGCATCATCTTGGGCACGCTCTCGTAGGGATTCGCCATTCCCTGTGCTCCTGCATAGGCGCTCCACGGGTAGTTGGAAGAGGCCGGCAGCCGGGACTCCTGTTTGCCCTCCTGCAGCATTTGGTACGGATCATGGTCCTCCTCCTCGTCACTCTTCAGCTCCTGCGACTCGGCAAGCGCGTCCTGGACATACTGCTGGGCATGGACCTGCTGCTGTGGCAGCTGCTGCTGCTGCTGTTGCAGCTGTGCTGCCTGCGACACCTGCCCCTGCTTCTGTTGGCTCTGCTTCTTCACCAGCTGCGCAAGATTGGCTGCCGCGGACAGCGGTATCATCTGTTCCAGCAGCAGCAGGCTCAGGAGAATGCCCCAAATGTGGTAGCCCATTGCTGGTTGTAGCTGTAAATCGATACAAACATGGGATTGGTGGTTGAGTGAACCGCTGATCTTCCGCTGACCCACAGACCACCCGATCTCATTTCGAGGCGATTTGCATGCCTGGGGGCATTTTATTTTCTCACACTCCAATTGCGCAACGAGAGCCAGTGGATTTTCATTTCTCCCCCCACCGCCCTCCCCGAAAAGTGCAAACAACGGAGAAATATGGCCAGAACATTAGATTAGCTTGAGAGCTTGTTTTGAGTCGCTGTGGCGCTAATGGAATCTTGGAGAGCCTCACACCCGAAAGGGGTGTACGAATAGGCATTTAAAAGATACCACAAACTTGAGAACAAGGAGCGTTTCTGGTTACAATATTTATCCGATCTTTATGAGGTTTTAGAATATACGAATCCGAAATAGAATATATTTTGTGCCCCAAAGCCTCTTTGGTATAGTCTCATTGTCTCTGAGATTTAGAAGACTTAAAAGAAATAAGTTGTTTCTAAATTGGCAAACATTTGCTACTTCGGATTTATAAAGGTGGATCTACGCGAATATTATGTTCTCTTTGTGGATCACTATTTACACTTGAAACTCTGGTCTCACCAATTAGTACGGAACTCTTCAGGTGGTTAACAGGATCAAGATGAGGCGTCCAGTCCTGTGCGAAACTTTGGTCCAAACTGCACAGCAAGCGCGTTCAACTAAAAATGAGTTTGATCGCGGCCAGAATTGGCGCTTTATATGGGAATCAGGCCCATTCTGCTCGTTCTCAGTCGCTGTCTGCGTCGCGTTGCGGCTGCGGCTGCGCAGAAGTCATAGCCGCTGTGGCTGGGAGGTAGTGAGGCGAGCTGATGCGCCACTGAAGCTCTGCTCTGACTGTGGCTCAACCCAGAGACGAAAGGTTTTGTTTGCATTCGCAGAACTGTTCCCAACGCCCTTTTCCCAATGATTTGGTGGCTTTGTGGCAAGTGATAAATCGGCTAATTGCTAGCGGCTTAAACGCCATCTTAATTAGCCTCAAATGTGAATGGCCCGGGACCCTGTTGCCCCGTCACCCCGTCCCGTCCAGTCCAAAGCCAGCGGCAAGTGGCAAATATCACATTTTCAGCATGCACATGCAATTGTTGCAAAGGGCAAAAAAGTGGCAGAAAAAGTGATCGCGAGCAATGTTAATTACCATGGAAAGCATGGAACATGGAACATGGAACATGTGTACGATCATCTAAGGTCTAGGCCATAACAAGCGCCCTCTGCGGAACGCCCGCGATTATGCATTTTAATTTTTATGACAGAGCAGTAGGAGCAATCCAAAGTTGTAGTTGGAGATGGAGATGGGCCTGGAGATGGAGCGCGGCGGCTCATTAGCCAATGATATCCGCCTGGCATTCCGCTCAAGCACCTGCTCCTGCTAAAGATCTCTTCCCAGTGGCATAATTGGGCATAATTGTGCGATTGCAGGAACATGCATATTTACTATAGTGTGCCTCTTTATTGTCCGCACAACGATTAAGTAATGCCAGTCATAGAATAGTTGCAACCAGCTCCCGCAGCAGAGGATGCCACATCACCTCACCTCACCTCACTTCACGTCACATCACTCTTTCTGCCAGAGAAGAGATGCATAATTACGTTGATATTCCAGATGAGCAGATAAACCATCTTGGAGCCGCCGCTCTGCTCTGCTCTGCCGCCGCTAACGCTGCCGCTGGCAGGCATTATTAATACAAATTCTAATATGAATAATTTGTTTATTTGTCAAAGCCAGCGGCATTGGCGCCGGCGCTGGCGTTGAGATTAGAGCAATAATAAATTACGCAGCTAATTAAGCGGCGGCTGCCACTGCAGCCAGCGCAGCCACCGCAGTACTAGACACAACCAACCACGCAGATGCAAAAGATACAGATACATGCCGCAGATTGCAGCAAGTACGAGCAGCCCCGTACAAGCAACGAACAGCAGCGACGACAATAATGAACGGTTCGTGTTGTACGTACATATACTCGTGCTGTGCTCGTATGTTGCAGCATACACTCGTATGCAGGTATTAAAGCCAAACAAAACCAAGCCCAAGTTCGGTCCAGGCCTGGTCTGGTCTGGCCTGGCCTGGTCTGGCCAAGAAGCCAACAAGCCAACGTAATTAGCCTTGGAATGTCCTTGTGCACGTGACTAGCCCCGGACTGGAGACTGGAGTCTCCACTCTAGTGGCCAGCCGCTAGTAGTCGAGTCGTACACTCGTACTCTGTCTTGGTGTGGGGCTAAATATAAAACGCGCGTGCCTTTGGATCATCAAAACCTCGGCCACTTTCCTAACGAACCCGAAGGCGACACACGTTAGGTGACAATGCTGGTGTTTGGCATCGCAGTATCGCGGTATCGCGGTATCCGTATAGGCATTTGGAACGTAAACAACTGAAAGCTATCTGGGCGACAAGGGTTCATTAACTTCAACTGACAGCTGGGACACAAGAATGGTCTAGGCCCAATATCTGTTTCCTATAGCATAGCCGCGAATACATACATATTTAAAAAGCAGTAGCTCTCATATTAAATCATCACAAGCGGCAGCACCACCACTTGTCTTGGCCCCCGACACACTTGGTCGAGCATGGCTCATCTAAAGTAAACCACTTTTGTTTTTTACACCAAACTTCGGACAGAGAAGAGATGGCAAAAAAGGGAGAGATATAAAAAGAAATCCACGACAGAAGATCAACATAGAACTGGGTCAGAGGCGGCACGATCGCCAGCAGAATCTGAGAATTATTGGAAACCCCTTCGAACGTCACCCTCCACTCCAGGGAATGGCTGAGCAAACAAATTACTCTACCAATAACATAACTGATGGAGTGCGAGGAGCGCTCAAAGGTGGGTTGGACAGGAAAATACCCTATAAGCTTTGGATTCATGTTAGTTTACCAATTAATATGATGATCAAACTCAGACTTCGAGATGGATATTACCCACCACTATATTATTTTCCATTCAAAATAATATCCAAAGTCGTGTAAAGTTCAGATAGCGTAACTTTACTATTCGAATTATGAATTATGAATTATTACATTTGTATCCTATTCAAAAATTACATATACATGTGTAGACCATCTTAAGATCTTAAGTTTCACTTAAGTTGTGGTATGGTCTCCCCCCACACGAGTCACTTCTTGGCTACTTTCTTTAACCGCAAACAGGCAAACACTTTGCCAAAATCTTATGCACTTTATTTGCAAACATTTGGCCACTTTTCATTGACACAGTTCTTAAACAAACAATTCAAGAATTGGTATATACATGTGTGCATATATGTACATATGTATACAGAGAATACACTTCCGGAGTAGCGTATTATGTATATGTTACTAGATGGTACCTTTTTTGGAAGCGTATTATCTGAAAATAGTTGAAAATAGCAACTAAGGGTGGAGTGGTATACAACGGTATAAGTACACGAAGAAGCAGGAAAAGCTATGTTCTGGAAGCTATTTCATAGAGGCCTGCACAGGCAGGCCTTATCGATACATATCGATAACAAGAACCTAAAAATGTATTATTCGAAATTGGGTCTTGAGCAGGGCTTGTTACAAGAGACGAGGTGGCCGAGAGGTTAAGGCGTTGGACTGCTAATCCAATGTGCTCTGCACGCGTGGGTTCGAATCCCATCCTCGTCGAATTGCAATTTTTTTGCAAGTAAGTTTATTAAATATTATTAATCCTTTTTTTAACACGTACCAGAGAACGGCAATGAGCCACCGCAACTAAAAGTACACCAGGTGTCTGTGAGTATGTCTCTGTGAGACACCCGCGTGTCTTCTGGCACTGCAAATAGGGTGCAAGCGATTGGGTCTGAGTATATGTACATACATGCAAGGTGTTGAGGCAATTACGTTGCCTATAGTGTTAATCGTAGTAATAAAAAGAGAATAGAAATGTTATGCTGAAATGTTATTGTCTCTTATACCAACGGAGCTCATGCTGGCAGCGGCCGCTCATGAAGAGGGCGACGCTGCTAGAATAAAACACTCTGATACTGAAGTCGAAACAGCGCACAAGGTTTTCTATCGGTCTGTCCGGTTCCCGTGTCCCGAAATATTGAAATCATCTATGCTTAACGGTACAAACAGTGTTTAAGTGCAACTTTTGGATTTGCACCAAACACAAGGCATACTTAACAAGGTAGCCGCACTGAGAGAGCTTTACTTCTTATTTCAGTGAAGAAGAAGAAGAACAAGAAAAAATCGTCCGCGGAGAGAATCCGCGCTCACAACTGCTGCTGGCAGACTGAAATTTAAGAAGTAAAAAAGAGAGCGAGAGAGCGAGTGCGGCTACCTTGTTAAGTATGCCTTGCATACATGCGTTGAGGCTGATGCAAAATGAATGGGTGAAAAAGGAAACACAAAACTCGAGAAAAAAAACGTTTTGCACTTTGCCATTGCACTGTCGTTAGTTATAATAGTTTAATTTCCAGTTCCAGCATCACAATCATGTATGTATATTTAAAATAAAAAACTATTTTTTTACAGCTTCATTGGATGTTGATAAACTTTAATAAAAAACTTAGAAATGCAGGACGACGTTTAACGACTGAACTAGACCGCTAATACATATGTGTAAATCAGTGGAATAAAATCAGTCGATCAGTGCAAGAGCACTCGGGTATCTTCGTGACACCCGGAGTGTCTTAAAGGCACCCCACCCGGTAAAAAATGTGTACTTTGCCCACAATCCTTGCTTCTCTTACATTCGTTCTGAGTACGAAAATGATCGACACTCGTCTACGAAAAATATCTGGGTGTCTGGTGAAAAAGAAGCAACGCACAATGTGTGAGCGTGTGCCCGAAGTACATACTCGCAAACACCGGCGTGGTTTAGGGTGCGAGTGTTTTACTTTTCTTGAGGGTAATGAGTAGCACCGGCACACAATTTCAATGGGTGTGAGTAGAGTGTCAAAACGTGACACATTTGGCGTTCTCTGACACGTACTACAAGATTTGTATTCGCCAGTTGGAAGCGCATTAAGTTAAATCAAGGATATTTTTTGCACTATTAGCAATAGTCGATAAAAAAAATACGTTACCGACGAGGATGGGATTCGAACCCACGCGTGCAGAGCACATTGGATTAGCAGTCCAACGCCTTAACCTCTCGGCCACCTCGTCATATAGAATATACCTTTTTTGGATCGTTTTTTGAAGGAAAGAATATATACCTTTTCGAGTCAAATATGATCTTGAATGGTTTAATTAGTTCTGAAAAAACAATACATACATAAATTTATTCATGGCAATAAAATCATATTTTAAATATTTTTAACATACAAAAATAATCAATAAAAAAGAAAAATTACTGCAAAAAGTTCTTCGACGAGGATGGGATTCGAACCCACGCGTGCAGAGCACATTGGATTAGCAGTCCAACGCCTTAACCACTCGGCCACCTCGTCCCTTGCTCAGGGTACGTCCAACTATCAACTTCTGAAGAGAGCAGTGTACATGTACACTATTACCGACGACAAGCAGTGTGTGCAAACATTAGATTCTTGTTGATGTGGCAAGCGGTCGCCAAATTAACAGTTATTACATTGACAAATTACAAAAAAAAAATGTGTGTCCAATATCACTAATGCATTGTTTAAAGCATCTAGTGGTAAAGAATTTTAGTTTATACAACTATTCTGTAGCTATCATTCGTATTCTCAATGAAGACAAGAACTTCTAAAGAGAGCAGGGTGCATTCACACTATTACCGATAGCAAGCAGTGCGACAGAGGTAAAGCGGTTCAGCAAATCAGCATCTGTCTGCCAAGGTCGCATGTGACGAGGTGGCCGAGAGGTTAAGGCGTTGGACTGCTAATCCAATGTGCTCTGCACGCGTGGGTTCGAATCCCATCCTCGTCGGGAAACTTTTTGAACACCATCTTTCGTTTGTTCTTCTTTTATTTTGTTAAACTATAATTAAATATCAGTGAGCTATGCTACTGGGGAGTAATAATAAGCCATGTTACGGCTGGAGCAATGTGAACCATTAAAACAGCGACATGGGGATCGCCCTGGAAGGCGAGATGGTTATCTTATTTCAATTGAAATTAAACTTTTACGGCCCCGACAGCAGATGAGAGACAATAATGGCCAGTCAGCAGTATAAACGGAATGGAAATAGATACATTGATAACAGCTTTAGTGTCGCTCCGACCGATCGTAGGCATTGGATGACCTCTGGGCTGGGATGTGGGGGATAGGATACTGGGTGAGACCTCGCTTCAACCAGATGAATTCTCCAGAACTTGAGTTTATTGACATTGAGCGTGGAAAGGGACCGTCGGAACGCTTGAACGCCTGAACGCCCGCCCGTCCAAAGTGTGTCTTCAGAGCCATTAAGATACTGCCTCGTCTGCCTTGTGCTTCTGCTTCTGCTGTGATTCTCAAGGTCGCTCGAGATGGGATCAGAAATAATGGAAAATAAAATTCGCAAAATCTTGGGGGCCGTTTAGGCCAGCAAAAGCAAACAATGTCCATTCGAAAAATTAAATTCCAATTGAAATAATAGTAGTGTGGCTTTTGCCCGTTTCTGTTGCGGGCCAAAACAATAAAAGCCAGCGGAGCAATTAACTCCATTTCCAATGATTTCTTTCTCGTCCACTCGCCGGCTAATTAATGCACTTAGTACAATTATTGTTAAATAAGTATGCGATCCAGTAGAGTACCCGAAGAGCCAGAGATCTGGGGATATTGTTGTGTTTTCCATTTGGCCAACTGGTTTCCAATTAATAAAACTTATTTCGAGCAGGCGAAAACGATGGCCAAGAATTTTCGTGCCACCATTTGACGGGAGACGTGCTGAAATCTTCCTGCCAATGGAAAAGTCCATAAAGCTACCATACCATCATTAACGATCTATCCGTCCAACTATTGTTTGCTCTAATTGTCAGACACTTGGAAAGTTTTGTGCGTGTGGGTTTTTTTTTTCGTTTATAGCGGGGATAAATCATCGGCCAATTGAGAGATATAGATCGCGGCGGATCGTTAGCTCGAAGCTGTGGGTTGTGGGGGTTATGGGAGGAGGGAAAAGTAGCAGGAAAAGCGAAATCTTTTGCCCGAAATTTTGGGACAATTCTGGGGATTCCCCCATACACACCACACTCTTAATTCGAACCACTTGAGGCCTTTGTTGTGACTCAATAGGTAGCCAACAGTCTTGACTCCAATTTCGGCTTCAGTTCATAACCAATCGCCCCCATTCATCGCAGGCCAAGCTCCAGTGCCTCCCACCAAAACGCCCATTTGAACCTGCCCCTTGGCACCCCCCTGGCACTTTCACAAAATCCACCGAAGAATCCGCCAAACGCTTTCGGGAACGGATGAGCAAATATTGAATTTTTGTGGCCGACAACAATCAGTGGTACTCGTAGCTGTAAAGCTGTAAATCTGTAGCTGTTGCTGGCAGCAGTAGCTGTGTTTTCCTTTCGTTTCGTTATACTTTTCCTTTTTGTGCGATCTACAAATATTTGACTTTCGATGAAAGTCAGTGCAAACGTGCAGGCAGCAGGCAGCAGGCAGCAAGCAGTCTGACCCCAATCCAGGGGCTTACTCAGAAATGCCACAATTGCCACTGCCATAGCCACAGCAATGCCATCAGTACACGGACATACTTATCCAGATCCAGATGGTTGGCATTGCATCATAAAACAGCGACGGCCACAACTTCATTCCAAATGCATTCCTCGCAGCCGCGAGAGGAGGCATGGGCGCAGATCGAGCTGGATCAAACACCCCACAAATGACAAAAGCAAATGCTAAAATAAGACCAAACAAAGGCGCAAAGTGCCCCAACCTGAAGCCCACCTGAGTCAGTTAACGAGAAGAGTAGAGGGAGGGGGGCTCATTGAGTTTAATGAACCTGCGAATTTATCGGCAATAAAAGATTTGCTATAATTGGGCAATATATAATCGTTGGGACTTAAGCCGGTCGCCGGTCGTCGGTCGTCGTCGTTTGCCGCATTTGCCGGCTGCTTATCTTACTTATCGGACTGTGGGTGTTCCCGCCATTCATCTAAATGGATCTGGGAGATCTCCTTCGCCCTGTCTCCCTATCGGAGAGCCTCTAAGCCGCTAATTAAAACGTTGCCCATGTAAATGAAGCCTCCGACAGACGGCGAACCCGCTCGAAAATGCTTAAAAATTCAGTAGCCAAACACGCAAGCGCCACCAGTCGCCGGCCACGCCACGCCACGAGTGTGTAGTGTGTGTCTGTCATGTCATTCATGCCAAAGCCAAAGCCAAAGGCAAAGAGTCGGGGCCTGGAACCGAGACTCTGGCCAGACGTGGGTTTAGCTGATGACTTTTCCTGAGGTTGGAGTTGGACTTGGAGTTGGGCTGGAGTTGGGTGGGGGTTTGGTGGGGAGAAGGGAGAGTTTACACACAGCTGTCTCGTTTGTGGTGGCCCCGTGCTTTGGCCATCTATCTATATTGCTTCCGTCAGCATTAAACATATTAGTCTTAATAATTCCAAAGCTCGGTTCACACAAGGCTCGGCTCGGATCTGCTCGACTCGGAAAAAATGAGACGACACAGATCCAGATACTTGGCGTTTGCAGCTTGTTCGTGATTTGTGTTGTCTAATCGTTAACAATTATGCTGGATATGTAGAAGGAGATGGAGACGTGGCTGCAGATGGGACTTCCAGTGGATGCGTGCAGTTAGTTGGCTCACTCCCATACATGAATGTATCTGTGAGATCGTGTATCTGGCAGCTGTCTGTGGCCAGCGGTAGCCGCCATTTGGCACATGCGAGAGCTTACGCACTTCAACACACACTTCAGAGTGAGAGGGGGATGGGCAGAATAATTGCCAGAAGAGTGTTAGAGGAGTGGCAGGGAGGGAGAGGGAGCCGCCAAGGCTAATTAATATTTAAATGTGCTTGGATCCATCAGCAATGATGCGAGATTCAGAGTGGAGGGCCTGGAGAACACGTACTAAACGCACAATTTGTTTTATTTAAACGAGTCGAGTACTTTTGGCGGTTATGTCATTTGCTTTGTTTTCTTTGCATTTTGAAGTGCCTCTGGTCTGAAATTAGATGGTTTCTGCGGTCCGTAGCCGGGTGAAAGATGCCCCGGACATGGGAAAGTTGCTTGGTTTCGAGTGGAAATGCTTTTATATAATCTCTCTTTTGCCGGGGGAAGTTGCTTTTACTTGTTTTAATTAGTCTTAGCCGAAAGGGCACACACTCGTAAAACCTGGCTCAAAAAGGGGAAGGGAAGTGATATAATTAACACTCATTGTGCTCGAATTTCGCTATAAATTATGACAAATTTGACTGATTTACTGCGCGGACAACTGGCGCATTGGGTCAGAGGGTCGGTCGAATAAGAATTTCTCACACAAAGAACACCCTTTCCCATTTGCCATTTCCCATTTCCCCATTTAGCCAACACTTCTCAATCAGCGTCAACACATCACGCAAAAGTATTTAGAAAATGCCAGAGATTTCAGTCCCTCGGTCTTTGGCCAATTAAATTATGATGGATGCAAAAACTTTACCCCCGAAGCGCCACACGCACAGATCCCAGGAGACGGCACCGGCACCTGGTGGATGTGGCTTGCGTTGGCCTGTCAATAGGCAATACCAAGTATTATAGTCGACCATGAGATTACCTGGTATTTGGTAGGGACAGATATGGATTGATAGATAGATAGATTGATATAGTGTGAACACATACGATTATGTACTGTATGTCGTCAAATATGCATCCCATATCTTAAAGCAGCTATTCTTACATAGATCGGAATCTGGAGAAAGGGAGCTAAAGCCACCCAGAAGATAATATAACCTTGTGCTCATTAAACGAGGAATGGGCAATAAAGAACGATGATGAGAGAGCAAAACTGCGAAAAGAAATGAAGCCCCAACTCTGCCTCAACCGGGGCTTCGTGTTACCTTCAACGGCCTTTGTTGTCGTAGGTTCATTTGTAACTAATTTGTTCACAATATTGGAAAGACAAAGAAGATGGAATCCAGAGCAGAGAACCCACACCCGAGACCCGAGACCCTCTGCAGAAGAAGCTGCTACTCCACTCGTAAGACTGTTGCTCGAGGTGTAATTCAATCAAAAGCGACTGACTGGACTGGACTGGTCAAGTGGTGGAGTCGGGTTTCCTGCTGCGTACAGCTCTGACACTTTCCTGTCGTGATATGCAAATGTCGCCGCAGAGCGAGGGAAGTGATGAATCAATTTTCTCCCCTGTTAAATTTGTCAAGCAAATAGCAAAGAGACAGAAGACAGAAGAGTCAGAAAACCCACAAAGTGCATCGCAAACTGTAACAGTAAGTGGACAAACAATAAACTGGCTAATTTATGGGTCGCTCTTCGACTAAAGATCTTGGATCTTGGTCTCTTCCACAGAAGAACTTGGGGCAGATCATCCATCGAAGATCTCGGCCCCGCTTATCCACAGAACGTCCACCGTCCACTAAAGATCATTTGCCAGTGTCTGGTCTGTCTGGTAGCCAACTAGTTAGAGTTAGATATGGACATTGGCATCGGCATCGGCTTGGACCTCACACACAACAATAAAAGTTGAGCCCGCGCCGGCTCACACTTCCAGTTGCTGTCGCTGCTTATGACGTCGCTCCACAGCGACGACGACGACGACCAATACGACGACAGAAGCAGCAACAGCAGTAGCAGCAGCATTAGCCGCAGCAGCGACGTCGGCCGACTGATTTTTGATTTAAGAGGAAAAAAAAAACAAATTACAAACAGTCCGCAGACTCATTTATTTGCCGCACTTCGAGGCGTTCACAACGTTCAAAAAGCTGCGCGCGCAACACGAAACCAAACCGATCGACACTGTCGGCAAAGCAGTGCGAGGAAGCAGTTTAAATTTAAATTCAAATCGAGACTAAATACAATGCGGGAAAAACAATAAATTAAATGCTTCAAGTGATATTACCATTTAAATAATTATAGAAAAGAACGTGATAGAACGTGCGCATACAAAACATTTCATAATTTATGCAGAAAAACGCCTAACCAGAAAAACACTCATCTCTCGGAGAAGGAAGGACACTTGGGCAATAAATTAATCGCCGCTTTACAGTCAATATAATTAAAGAAAATACGTAATCAACTGCTTCAGCAACTACTCAGCTCAGCAAGTACAACCGGCAGCTGCAGTCAGAGCCATTTAAAGTGAGTTTTGAGATGCAAATAATCTCGTATGCCCATAGAGGATGGGATGGGATGGATGGATCGATAGAGTGGTGGGGAGGGGAGGGGAGGGGTGAGATAGTGGAGTGGAGAGAAGGGTTTATTAATTTGCATTTGACAGTTGGCAGCAGTCCATTAAATTAATACGCTTTTAATTGCTGGACGTCCGCATCGACATCTCGAGTTCGTTGCCAAAGTCTTTTGAAGAGAGAGAGGTGACATGATTAATCATGATGAGACCACATAATGGCATAGGCACAAAATGAAAATGACCTTGGAAAGATTGTTCACAAGTGTTCACCACAAAAAGGTCTCGATAACTGAAGTCTGAGTGGACAAGTCAAGATTTTTCGCCAGACAGAAGCAATCAACAGCTCGTGTGAACCACAAACCATTAGGGATCAGAGATCTAACCGAAACAAACAATTCAATTGGAATGAACTTTTTACCAAAATCTCTCTCTCTCTCTCTATGTGTGTCTGTTTGTGTGTGTGGTCCCATTCGCTCTTTTTTCTGTTATCGCTCCTCCGGATCATACATCATGCGGGGCCCATAATCCTAGATTCCTAGACTTTCTGCAATTTATCAGTTGCTGGCGAAAAACGCCTCAGGCCATAGACAGATTTAGACAAATGTCTAAATCGAAGAGGGGCGATTAGGGGCGATTCTAGAAAATATTTGGATATCGAAGAATCTGTTGACCGGGAAGGGGGCGCGCCTAAACGTTTACGCCCCGAAAGTCGTGTTTTCCCGCCGCTTGTTCTCCGATTTTGACCGGTGTTTCGTTTAGGCCACCGCCGACAGCTTGTTGTCTGCTCCAAACCAAATTTTTGTTTTTTTTTTCAATCTCTCGGGTTGATCAATTTATTTTTTTTGTTTTCTATCTTTTTAAAGGCTCGTCATTAATCACTGAAGCGTTGAAATCTGCCCCGCCAGATGGCGCTCGACGCGCTCATTAGCGTAATTGCTCAGTCGGCGTCGCAGCTGCCGTCGCTGCTGGCGTCGCGTCGCTCTTAAAGGCTTTGATTAGCGTGCATTAAATGCTTTCATTTAAATCAAATCGAAACGAAAATTACCCACCCGAGAGTAGTAGTAGTAGTAGTGTGTGTGTGTATCTGTGGGGAACGTGAGAAACTTTACAATGTAAAGGCGAAAGATTTTGCGCTTTGATGCGCCCAGACAATTTATTTATTATTAAATTATTCGGCTTTGGCATGTGACTTGCAGAAATCGCTCTTTGATTATTATTCGAATTCGGGTGTTGGCTTTTGGTTTTGATTTTTTTTTATTTTGATCTCGGACCCAACTCTATCCATATCTATCCCATCCATCAAATACTGGAACAATTAGGGAGCACTTCGCGCGTGTGGGTCGAACAGATTCCATTGTCTTTTACCTTGACACTCTCTCGTCCGGCTTCTCTTTGCAGCATGTCGCCCCTGTGGATACACTTGGCGGCACTGTTCGCGCTGGCCAGTCTGGTCCAGGCCTTTCCCTACTCCTACCACATGAGAGCCCCATCGCCGCTGCCGCAGACGTCGATGTCAAGTGGCCTGGATGGCGGTGGTGGTGCCGCCGCCGGGTCCCCGCTAACCAACAAAATTGTGGTGCAGTCACCCTCGCTGGATAACGTGTATATGGATTATCTGGTCACCTCGAAGCCACTGAACCTGCGGAAGTACAACAAGAACGGCAGTAAGACGAAAAAAACGAAAAAGGATTCGAAAATCTATTATATACCCGTACCCCCACTGCCCTTCCGTCACATACCCGGCATCGGTCTGGACTATCAGCCCATGAAAATCAAACCCATCATTCTGGAGAAGGAGACGCCGCAAACACAGATGCAGCCGCAGGCGCCAAAGCAGAGCCAGTCCACAGTGCTCCCGAAGCCGGGCAAACCCTCCATGGATCCCAATAATCTGGGCTACATTTATCCCAGCAAATTGTTGCGGGTGCAGCACCAGAAGGATTACTACTTCAATGGACGTCCCCATCGGCTGCAGGTGGCCCATGCCGATGCCAAGACCGCCCTGACTGCCCTCAATCTCAAATCTAAGTTCTACTACAATAAAAACATTATTTATTAATAAATTTAGTTAGATACAAATTAAAAAATTAAAAAGGCTTTTTCTCTTGAGGCAAGGTAACCGAATATCTTAAGCCGCTTTGCCAAAACAAAACCTTTTAGGTGGATCATATTTCCCATAAGCACTGGAAATATCACCGAATATGGGTCACAATCGAACGAATGGGGAGAGGAGAAAGAAAGCTCTGGCTAAGCGGGGCACCCATTAATTTTGATGATATCTGTATAGATCATGATATAATAGCTAACCATCATTATTAGCCCGGCTTCCGCATCAGCATCAACATCTCGGCACCAGTAGCACCACACCATCGACATCATCATCAAATCGTCTTCACGTGTGGACTGGCAGTCTTGTCTTTGGCCTCCAGTCTTTGCAATCCATTTAGTAAAAGTAATTACTGTCACCGTTGTCTCTTCAAACTCCGAATGTTTATTTCATTCAATGTTGTGCAACACATAAATAGACACGAAAGTAAGGCTCTCAATAAACTGGCTAATACATTTTAAAAAGTTTTTACTTCTGGTGGTATGTCTTCATAGAATTCCATAAACCTGAGACCTACTTTTAACAGAACGAATACTCGTCTGATAGTACTCGTATCTCCAGCATCTTTTGCAGATTTGATAACTCTAAAATTTGTGAAGAAACTGAAATTGGGGCAATTAGAAAACAATTTGGTATGCAAATTTCTGAGTGCCCGTTGGATTGCGAATCATTAGATGATTGGAAGCTTTCACTCGTGGAAATCTGACGCGTATGCGTGAGAAAACTAAGCACTGAACCGAAGGGAACGCTGAACCATGGCCAGAATGTTGGGCCTGGCCTGGCCTGGCCTTCGGCGAGGCGAGGCGCGTTGCCACAACAGGGCGCCTAGCAGCGGCATTCCAGTTATTGAACAAATTCGTTGCCAGGGGAGCCCCTTGTGACCCTGTCAGTCCCCCAGTCTGAGGCTGACTGGGGGACTACTCGAATCAGATCCCAGCAGGCAGTTTTCCGATTAGTTTGCTTTCCCAGAATATTCACAGAAATAGGTTAAAGAACATACATATATTTTTTAGAGCAGAACTATGAATGCCCCGGAGTTCCCATCGGCATTTGTGTGCAATGTGCAGCTGAATGTGGATCCTTCGGAGGAGCCTCAGCAGCCGGCGGGCTGTGCCCCAGTCGTTGAAGTGCACAGCACCGAGTCGGAGCACACGGAGGAAGCCTGTGTGGAGCTGGAGAATGTCACGGTGAAGTTTCACATCTCAGAGACGGAGATCGTGGCCCAGGTCTATCCTAACTGCATGACTCTTGCCGAGGTCAAGCAGGACATATCGCGCAAGTTCGAGGTGGAGCCGAAGCTTCTGGTGCTCAGTCAAGAGAATCGCCCTCTGTGCGACTCACTGCCAATCAATTCCACCAAGTTCGATGAGTTCGGGATACACGAGTTCCAGCTGGAGCTGGTCGTTCCCAAAGATACCGGGAATGAGCCAGTGCCCAAGCTGGATCTGGATGTCTACTACGAGTGAGTACGCACCATGGAGAGAAGTCTTAATGCGAATCTTTATCCTGGGGATCTCGATCTCACCCAGCAAGCACCGCCTGGCGGACTTCATAACTGTCCACATCTCCGGCGAGGACACGGAGGACGGCCAACCCAGAAACGTGGTGGTGGAGATAGTGAATGCTGCCATCATCAAGCCCTTTCTGTGTGGCTACAGGGACAGGGCCACCGGCAAAGAATACCTAGATGCGTTCACCCAGACCGGACCCTACTTTGACAAGTGGAAGGCCAGACGCTTTTACTCCAGGGATACCCAGACCTGGGAGCACAAGGAAAAGACTCTGGTGGGTGGAATACATATCAAATGATCTGCTAGGCGGTTAATTGTTGTCCCTGCAAATCCCCTCTAGAACACAGCCCATGAGCAGTCGGTACAATGCCATCTCGATGGCATCAATGTCCTGTACGTTTCGGCGGCCAACGATTTCACCATTGTTCCTGGCAAATACCAGACCTTCGCCCAGAAGGAACGCGCAGAGCGGAAGCTGGAGAAGATTCAGCTCATTCAGCGCAATTGGCGCCGCTGGATCCTGTGGAAATACATCCACATTCGCGCCAAGGAGTATCGGTGAGTACTCGCCAAAGAGTTAACAAAAAAAAATACCCCATCTGATTCGATTCGATTCCTGTCCAGCCGCTTGGTCCGCAACCGCGAGGCAGAGGAAAACCAATACGAAAAGTGCGTGGAGAAGCGCGTGGATCGCCAGAAGGCGATCAAGCAGTTCCCCCGCTCCAAGGACGACTTCGATCTGCTGTTTGCCGAAATCTGTCGCTGGAAGCGGGCCGAACTGAAGCGGATTGCGACCCACTACGAGGGACCTGCCCGTATCGCCGAGGTCAACATTCTTTTGGACAAGGAGATCCAACTGCTGAATGGGGTGGAGCGGCAACGTCGTGTGGTCTGCAAGGCCATGGAGGAATTTCGCAAGGATCAGCTACTCAAGAGAATGGGCCAACCCATCGAATGGATTGGCTACAAGGACTGCAAGATACATATGGATTTGCTGAGCACGCAGCGCGTACGCTTCCTCACCGAACTCTACAAGGATCTGCAAGTGCCACTGGCCAGAGATGTACGCCTGACCCTCCTACGACGTGTTATGGAGATACTCATGGAGGAGACATGCTTTCCCGACTTTCCTGAGGTTTGGTTGTGATAAATTGAATAATTTTACCCGCTAATATATACCCTATATGGTGCCCTTCTTTAGCTCTTTGATCTGTTTGATCGTGAGAAGAATTTGCTGCTCTATGCAACGTCAAGTGATGTCCAAATTCTGCGCAAGCGCCAGAATATCCTATTCTACGAGCTGATCAAGTTCCAGAAGAGCGAGCAGAACAAAAGTGAGTAGCAAAGGATTCATCGAATCGATCATTTCTAAGGAGTAACCTCTTTTTGAAGGGGTTCCCTCGAGAATGTGCATCGTCTGCAAGAAGGTCAAGGCATACAAGGACTTTGCCATACGTACGCGCCAGAGCCATGTGGATACCTGCAAGACTTGCTACTACCTTAGGGTGGGTTTATCCTCGATCTTCAATTGTCTCAGGTGATTTACTGATCTCCCTTCAGCTAACGGCCACCGAGAACACGGTGTACCAATCCATTCTGAGGTGTGTGCAACGCGATGAGCGCAAACGCAAGTGTACCACATCCTTTGCCTTTGTGATGCAGTCGGACGATGTGCGTCATATTATCGACAAGATCTGGCATGGCCACTCAGCACTAAGTAAGACTCAGAATCTCAACGAGCTAAGGTGAGTGAAATGCCTAAGGGATGAACCAATTGATCTAGCTCCGATCTTTACGCCCTCCTTAGATTGCCGCGTTGGATCAAGAGTGACGACTGGGCCCCATGGAATTGTGTGTGTATGACTGAGCGGGAGGCCCGGGATCACTACAAGATCGAAGACGCCGAGAAGGTGTACGATCCCAAGTTCATTTTGCATGTCAGCAATCGTCACATGTTGGCCCGAAGTCTGTTCCAAACACTGGCAGCCGTGGCCATCGAGTTCCAGGAGACGGGACAGTGGTGGAACGTGGGCATGAACAAGCAGCGCTCTAGCAATTTGGATTCAGTCTGAAGGCAGCACAACATTTCTTATAAACACATACATATGTACTCATTATATATAGATATTCCATAGCTTAAATTAAAGGTTTAATGAAAATTCGAAGGAAGATGTTGTTTAGCCTTTAATTCAGCGCCTAATTTTACATATACAAAATTTAAACAATTTCAATTTTGGTTAAACATTAAAAGGAATATTAAATAAATTACAACTGAAATTATTTGCTACTAACAATCGCCTTGAACTTTGCATCCAAATACTGAACGCGCTTCAGTAGCTTGTCGCTGGTGTTGAACTCATTGTACGGCACTGGTATGACCTGGTAGCCACTCCTCTCCAGCAGATCGAATGTAAGATTCGTCACTCCACTGGCACTGCGATGCGTGCCATGGCAAATGTCATGGAAGTCGATCACCATTAGCGCCACCCTAGAAATACGATTTCATACGATTCATAAGGTGTAAGTAAGATCAACCTAAATAAAGAGCCTCTCACTTAATTGCATTTGGATTCTCCTTGTCCAACGGAAGGGGATTTCTATTGGCATCAAACTGGCAAAGCGCATCTGAAAGTGGATACAATTAGAAGAGAACTTTAACTTTATTAGAAGAAGCTTTTTTTTTGTTACCTATAAGAAAGCCCATCTTGCTATCCACCGACGTCTGTACATGGTTATTGGCCGGCAGAAGGCTCTTGAGAGCATCAAGCATGCCATTTACCAGAATTTGTTTAGTCTTCGTGTGGGCCATAGGTACTTTGTAGGCAGGACTATCAGCTGGCAGCAAGACACCTTTATAATCTGTGGCCAACAGCCGCGCATAGCTATTTAGATTCAATAGCCTCATCTTGGAGACGGGTGTCAGCCCGGACTTGTCCTTTTCTAATTGCTCCAGGAATCCAGGACTAAGGAAGTAACCAATCGGAGAATTGAGTGATACATTTTTGCAAATAATCACCGATATGAAACGCACCTCAAGACCGAATCAAGATGCTTGTGTTCCACCAGCCCGAGCATGGTCAGGGACCAGACATAGCTTAACCATTCGGATTGCTTGGTGAAGTCCTCTCGTACAATGGATTTCGCCAGTTTATTGCTCACTTCATCGAGCAGGGCACTCTTGAAGTTCAGCAAAGCCGATGTGAGAAAGTACGCGCTGAGATCTTGAGGCCGGCAGATTTCACTGTTCTTCACGAGCCACTGCGTCAGCGATTCCAGAATATCTAACAGATAGGACTCGTTAGCATAGAATACAAAAGATTTACAAGAATCTTCATGAACTAACCCAAATCTCGATAGCGCAAAATGCCCAAGCTGGTGAGTATGGACCCCACTACCGCCGACTTCTCCAAGTTCTTTGGCAGAGCTGCTTGCACATCAGCACAGACCTTGGCGCCCAGCACCGAGTCCTGGAAGTTCAGCGTGGACATGGCATACAGAACATCCGCCGACTGTTTCAGGTCAAGGGTCTCGGAGGCGCTGCTGATGTTGAAGGCCAGAGAGCGTAGCAGGGGAGTGCTACGACGCTTCCGTTGGGCCAGAGTACTCATCACCTTAACCATTTGGGGAAGACTGATGCTGGCTATCAGTTTGGCCGCCTCATCGTCTCCAGCAACGCCGAGCACCGTGTTTAGATCGTCCGTACGGAAGCCGGAAATCCGTTTGGTGTTTCCACTGACATCGCCGCTGTTCTTGTTATTTCCGCCGCCATTCTTGGGCACAGTGCGGCCCAGCATGCGACAAATGCGCAAGAATCTGGTGTCATTCTCAAACTCGGAGATCTTGACGCGGTCCACGGTGCTCCACTCGGCCAGTATAGAGACTATTCTCAGAGCATGCTTGCGCGAGAATGCGTTGTTGTTTTCTGTTATGGCCAGCAGTCCATTGACCGACTTTGCATTGATAATCCGCTCATCTATGCTGCTAGAGGCGGGAGTCTTCTTGTCATCCGTTGGGCTCTCGTTCCGCAGCGACTCGAATGCAGCAGCAACCAAATGGCCTGCAATTAAAGCGCCTTCTGCTTAGATCAATCCAATTGGATGGACGACGTACCTTTTGGTTTCTTGGGATCCGTTGCCGGCGTGCGAGCTTCCGTCTCACTCACCTCAGTTCCCTGCCCACTGACCGCCGTTGCCAGAGGACCACTTGCAGAACGGACATTGCTGCTGTATGCGGCGCGGCGGTATATCTGGGTGACAATACTGCCGGCAAAGCGTTGTAGTCCCAACATTTTCAGTTATGCTCCCAGCGGCGACGAATCTCTCTTCACGCTGCAAAACCAAAGAAGTTTACATAACCTTTTTGTTTACATTTTTTCAGGCTAAACCAGCATGGCAGGGCTGGGCCAAGCCAAAAGCTGACGCTACATTGGACAATTATGAAAATTCTCAACAAAATCAGCCGTGTTTCATTTAATTTTGCGGATATTATTGAAAACTTTCCTATAAGAAGTCGAGAATACCAGATGACGGCAGCGGCAGCTGATTGAAGAAGTGCTGCCACCAGGGCTGCAAAACCATCGATGGATTAAACCATCGATAAGTCGACATTTTCATCGATTTCAATCGTTTTAAAAGATGGCAAGATGGCAAATTAACTTAATGTCTTTGCGCTTCCAATATTGGAGCGGATCTGCATCCTTCGCTGCATCGTTGCTCCAGGAAATGGAAAATAATTATTGAATCGGAATGTAATTATATTTAATTATGACCCTTTCCCCCACCAAATGATACAAATTATTATGGACTAGTGCACCACATCCTGTCTAGACTTCGAAGCCCCAATTTTTTAAAATAGTATATCGATGGTCAGCAGTCTTATCGATAGCTCCATCAATGGTCTTGCAGCCCTAAAAGACAGCTCACCAAAAATTTTGCTGCTCTGATTTTATTTAATTTTGGTTTAACTTTTACATTTTTGTTTGTCGGAAAGTGCACGCATAGTGCGCAAGATCAGCAAGAAGAGCAGCAGTAAATCACTGTGCGAAACTTCCATGCAAAAACACATTTTATTAACAGTCGCACACACAAAAACAACAACGCAAACGAGTTCGAGCTGTAGTTGAATTTTTTAGCCAGCAGCCAATCCAGTGTACGCTTTGACGAGATTGTGTGAAAATTCCAAAGCAGAGGAGAGATAAAATTGCTTTAAAATGGTTGATAAATTTATAAGCATGTGGAAAGTGCGCGAATTGGCAGACAAAGTGTAAGTTGCGTATAGATAGTGATAATGATGGTACATACACATGCACTCAAGATAATGAAATGGTGTGTACAACATTCTCTTTGAGTAGATGGAGGAGACACTCCCACGCCCCTACACTTTCATACCCACCCCCACCCGATTACACTTGAGCGGACAGGTGCTAATATTTGATTTTCGTGCCTGAAAGGGAAATAGGTTTAGACGTTCTCCTAATTTATGGGGGAATAGTCATTCAAGATGCATTTTTGGTATTGGATTGTGGCCGTTTTTGTTGCTGCTTTCAAGGTTGTTCGTAATTCCGAAATGAGCTCGAATCGCAGCCACATAAACACAAAGACATTCCCATACACAGGCCAGCAGCAGTGTGCTTGCGTGAGTGTGCTGTGTGTGATGTTTTATCAAGAAAACATTTTGTTTGCCTTCCGCCTGCCCAAATATAACAGAAATATATGTATTTCCACCTGTGTTAACACTTCCAGTTCCAGTCTGGTCGGTCTCTCCGATGACTTTCCAGTGAAATTTCTGTTTTGCCATCAACGTATTAATTACTTTCTGTTGGCTACTTTTTGCTGCTGCCCTGTGCGTGTGCCCACAACACACCTGTGGGTGGCACGAATGTGTGTACCGTCCCCCAAATGTGGCGATCGTTTCCCATTTCCCCAGCCCTTCCGTTCCACATAATTGAACCCAAGTTGCAGGCATGGCATTGTGGGGGCTGCTACTTTTCCTGCCAACACTTCCCGGGACTGGTACACTGTGGCTTATCTAGAATTTGATAAGGGCCTCTGGCCCAGTTGCGACAATTAACACTTGCTCGCTCCCATCACGTTTCGAGTGTCATACCGAAGCCATGTTTGCTTCACTTCAGCTTATCGTAACAGCTTAAAGCCCCCCGCTGGCACATCATATATCTTAAGTTTTCCGATGACCAACCCCT
Source organism: Drosophila affinis (assembly GCA_037356375.1). Classification (NCBI taxonomy): domain Eukaryota; kingdom Metazoa; phylum Arthropoda; class Insecta; order Diptera; family Drosophilidae; genus Drosophila; species Drosophila affinis. The sequence continues at coordinate 26,295,683 of JAZHFB010000003.1, forward strand.
CGCTTGCCTTCCGCAGCACCAATGTCGTGATGAACTACACCGAGACGGAGGGAAAGGTGCGCGAGGCCACCAACGATGATCCCTGGGGTCCGACGGGACCACTTATGCAGGAGCTTGCCTACGCCACCTTCTCCTACGAGACGTTCCCGGAGGTCATGTCTATGCTGTGGAAGCGCATGCTGCAGGATAACAAGACCAACTGGCGACGAACCTACAAGGTACATAAATCCGTTTGTATGCTCCAATTGGATTAAAAAAAACCATTATCGTAAATCTCTAATTATAGAGTCTTCTCCTGCTCAACTATTTGGTGCGCAATGGGTCGGAGCGCGTGGTGACATCATCGCGGGAGCACATCTACGATCTGCGCTCGTTGGAGAACTACACTTTCGTCGACGAGGGCGGCAAAGATCAGGGTATTAATGTTAGGCATAAGGTACGAGAGCTTATAGACTTCATTCAGGATGATGATCGCTTGCGTGAGGAGCGCAAAAAGGCGAAAAAGAACAAGGATAAGTACATCGGCATGAGTAGCGATGCCATGGGCATGCGTGGCTCCAGTGGATATGGCGGCTATAGCGGAGGAGGCAGTGGTGGCGGTGGCGGAAGTGGAGGCTACAACGATGGAGACTGGCGCTCAAATCGTGGAGACAATTGGTGTAAGTAAATCACAATCGATGGGTATCGTAATAGATATTGATGCTTCTTTGCCCCAATTGCAGATTCCGACAAGTCCGCCGGAGACCGGTACGAAGATGAAGATACTCAATACGATGGAGAGCGTGAGGGCTCTGATAGCGACTCCCCGAGTCCCAGGCAAGTATTCAAACAATAGTTGCAATCAATTAAAAAACAACTAACTATGGTACTCTTCCTTCAGACGCAACTATCGCTACAATGATCGTGCAAGTCCCGCTGAAGTGGCCACCGAAACCAGCAAAGCGTCCAACCTCAACATGAACATCCGTACAGCCAAGACAGCCGTCAGCTCGCCAGTGTCGAAGCAGCCGTCATCGGCTTCATCTGGTGTGGCCAAGCCGGCGCTTTCGCAGAAGAAGATCGATCTGGGTGCTGCCGCCACATTTGGCAAACAGCCGCCGAGCAGCGCCGCTGGCATTCACTCGCCCACGCACCGCGATACACCCACCAGTCTAGATCTAATGGGCGGCGGCTCACCCAGCAGCAGCCGCAGCAACGTCCAGAACAACAATACACAAAGCAATAACGATCTGCTGGATGATCTGTTTAAGACCTGTGCCACAACACCAGAGAAGACTCTGAACAGTGCTGCAGTCATTGTGGACGACGATGACGACTTCAATCCGCGAGCCCCGGAAGCCGGACAGCAGGAGTTTGGTGATTTTGCGTCTGCCTTTGGGGGCAGCTCCTCGGCTCCCGTCAGCGAGCCACCGTCAGCGGGGTTACTCCCAGCGGCCAGCAATGACGAATTTGCCGACTTTGCCGCATTCCAAGGCTCAACGACATCGTCTTCGGCTCTGGATGGCAATCTGTTGAAGACAGCGACGCCAGCGAACGATTCCTTTGACTTGTTCAATGCGGCTCCGGGTCCAGCAGCAGCAGCAACAGGGGGAACGGCCACAGATCTTCTGGCTGGACTGGGGGATCTGTCGATACACCAAAGCATGCCAATGGGTGAGTCTTAAAGTAGTTTCGATTAAGAGTTAGATTTAGACAAAGAGTTAGGCTTAGGCTTAGGATCTTCGATACGAGTATGTACGAGAGTATTTAGGAAACGTTGCATGTCGGCGCGCCCCTTTGGAGCTTGACTAGAGCCCATATCTCTAGCTCTGGCTCCACCACACACACACAAACACACACCACTCTCCTCCACATACACATAAACGGCAACATATTCCAATCGGATGCACTCGTTCTCTTCTCTCATTCTCTCTCGCAGCAGCAGCTGTTGAAATGCAATTGACAGCCACTAACCAGCAGTCGCTGCCGCTTCCACCACCTCCGGAGTGGGTGCACCAGGCCATCACTAAGGCTGTAAAAGATCTGCATGGTTTGGGGCAAGTTAAGAGCACATCAGATGCCGCCCTAGTGGCTGCCACTCTGCAGAAACTACACACCATGAATGCCCTCCCAGGATATGCCACGCCCGAGCAGCTGGTGGGACTCGATCGTCAGGCATTCGATTGGACTACACTGGTGGCCAATGGCGAGTACTCAGCTCTGCTGAGCCAGCTGGTTGCGTTGTTCAGCCCGGACTGGCCAGAGCCCACGCGCGATTTGGATGTTCTCAATCTGTTGCGGATTGATCATAGCTTTCCGTATACACAAGTGGCCTTTGAGACGCTGCACAGGCAGCTGGATAGACTCCCGGGAACAATTAGCTCTCTATTTGAAGCCCTGCTGCAGGACGAGAGTCTGCTGTCCATCAGTCTGCTGCACATTTCGCGCCAGAGGGCAGTCCTTTTGCAACGCTTCGCTCGCACTATTAAGGTGATGCCCGAGAGGTTGGTAGAAGAGCACGATGCCCAGGTGAGGCAGTTCATTCAGTTGATAATTGGACTGCCGGGTGAGGTGGCCAACCGCTTGGGCCGCCAGCTGCCGGAGATGTACGCCCCGACTCGATATGGACATCTCCTGCTATGCCAGTGGGTTCGGTCTCTGCACTTCATACTGCAATGCCAGGACACCTCGGAATACTTTGACTTGTCACCATACTCGTGGCTGCTTTCGCAACTGATCAACCACTTCTACGATGCCTCCACCTTGGAGGAACTGCTGCGTGTGCTAAATGATTATGCAGTGGCACCCAGCGGACGAATAGTGATAGAATCCATCCTGCTCGAGCTGGAGCCTGCAGCCTGCCTAAAGGTGGCTCAGTCTGCCCTTTCGGCCCAACTTAATCTGTATTTGATGCTCGGACCGGCTGCCCTGGATGTTTCCCCTCACTGGAGGCACTGCCTGCTGCAGAAGCTGCCCCTCCAGCGGACGCCCAGTGAAAACAAACAGCTCTTCACCCTGGTGTCCTACCTGCACGTCGTGGCTCCCGCTCAGCTGCAGTTGCTCTTCAATCAGCTGCTTGGAATCTGGTCAAAGCGCATTTCCCTGCAGAAGCTGAGCGGCCAGGAGCACTTGGCCATATCCAAGCTGCTTGTTCTCTCAGGGAAGTGTCTGTGCAAGGGACTGGAGGTGGGTCTAGACAGCAAGCGGCAGCTGCACGACGGCTTGAGCCATCATCTGGAGTCGCCGGATGCTCTGCAGCGGCATGTGGGAATGAAGACAGTGGAGCTGCTGTTCAATTTTATGGAGCAAGCGAATTGCAAGGACGAGGATCGCTTGCGCTTCAACTACGATTTCATGCGGGAGACGCCCGAATGGCATATTTTCGAAGAGTTCGACGAGTTGGCTCTGTTCGAGTGCCCCCGCAAGATGGAGTTGGACGAAAGCCCCAGTCCAGAGCTTGTCAAGCAATTGGAATCTCATCTACGGCAATTCATGGGCAGTCCAGCGGAAGGACAAGCCGTTCAGATCCCGAAAGAGCCGAAGGACAAACCTTCGGTGATAAAAGAGAATCTCAAAATGCAGTTGGACTCAGATGATGAGCCACCATTGGACTCCGACGATGATGACGATCTGAAACCCTACGACATGTCCAATGACATTTCCAACACCCTCGAGCAGCGACCCAAGTTCCTGCTAGATCTGCTGCAGCTCCTTCGCTCCAAGTGCGAGAATTATCAGGTCTTTGAAGGAGCTCTTGGCACAGCCGAACATCTTATCCGCGGCCAGCTGTCCAGGCATGATGCCAAACTGGCACTGGACCTCATCAGACTCTTCATCACCCTGGAAATGCAGTTCTATTTCGAGGATTTTGAGCGCACCCACTTCAACTGTTGCGTGGCCATCTGTGTCGCCCATCCTGGCCCCTGTGCGGAGTACTTGTGCCGACAGTTTCACACAGACAACTCCTGCTATGCGGCCAATGTGCGTATCCTGATCCTGCAGGTATTGGCAGCAACGGCCAAGGAAATTTCAGGCGACAATCAACAAAACGATGAGAGTGTATCGTTGGACATTGTACCGCCGGCGGCCAAGCAGCCGCGCAAGTTTCAGCTGCAGCACGAGGAAGACAGTGCAGCGGCACGTCTGGCTGCCGCCCAGCGAATCATACGCGAGCGTCTGCGGGCAAAGACAAGGCGGTATTTCAGCAAACCCAAAACACTAGTGGGGCAGCAGCAGGAGCGGGCGAACCCGTACCATCTCGTGGCCGGAACGTTCTTCTTCAGTCTGGTGCGTGGTCAGCGCACCCGCCAGATGCTATACGTGAAGTACGAGGATATTGCGCACAACATTGATACCCAGCTGCTGGTCAATCTGTTGCACACGCTGTCCGTGCTGGTGATGTGCTCTCAGAACTGTACGCTGCTGCCGATGATGACCCGCGAGATCTTCGATCTGTGCGCCTTTGTGCGCTTCAATGCCGAGGCCCGAGTTCGTGCGGCCACGCTGCAGCTGATTGGGATCGCTCTGGTCACGACGCCCGGCCACGTGCTGACCCAGCACTTTGCCGAATCGCTGAATGAACTCCAGCGCTGGCTGGATGACTTTGTGCGCTCGCCTTTGGTGGGCGGCGAGACCTCGGAGGAGTGCCGCGATCTGGCCCAGCAAATACTGAGCACTTGCTACAAGCTCTTCGATACAGCGGCCATGGAGCAGGCGTCTTAGGCTCTTAAGAAATATCTACATATGTATTCCTCTAAAAACATGGTGTCCTTAACATTTCATAATAGTATTAAGCTCATATAAATAGCATAAATGTAACTCTTGGAAATATCTTTATGTATTCCGAAGCTTGCCAAAAAACTAAAGCCATTGTACTAAAGCAGGTACTATATACAGATCTACAGATTTACTTCATTTCAACTATGTTCTTTTATTTACTTGTTTCCTTTCCTCCCACACTGCATATATGCATATACACACACAAACCGGATATGATTTCGTTACCAAAAAATTCCTTCAATTGCGATCGATTGCGAAAAGCATTTCTCAATATTCCGGGCATTGTGTCGCAGCCGCAGCCGCGGATGCACTAGGTAATCGATAAAACAGAACAAAACAATCAATCTAGAGCAGCAGCAGCAGCAACTGTACTCAACCTGTAACCGAGATACGAACTATCTATCGTATCTCTTGTTTATGTAATTTGCACGCAACAACTTGTTTTTGCTGCGCCTGTGCTCATCATTGCTTCCAGTAGTAGATCACATCACACCCAGTAGTCGCACACAGTTCTATTCGACGCCACACCCACAGCCACACAGCCAAATACACACAAGCTTCTTTTCTAAACCTATATCCAATCTATGAGACAAACACTATAACATTTGACTATATTCCATCCGCTCTTTTCAGACAATATGTTGCCGCCTATTGCCGCCGTCACGGGCAATAATCTGCTGCAGCCCATGTCCATCTCCAACAATAATAACACCACAAATGGAGGAACTGGAGCCGCTGCCACGGCGGCGGTCAGTGCCGCCACCCAGGCAGCTAATGTGGGTGCCACCTGGTCGGGCAATCTGAAGGCCGGGAACCTCAACATTGATCTGGACAATCTGCTGATGAGCAAAACGGCCAAGTCCAATGCGCCCGCTCTCTCGATGAATGCTTTAAAAACACAGAGTCCGGCCAAGACACAGGCGCCGTTGAATATCCAGACCACCGGTGGCGGCGGCTTTACTGGCATATCGCCCCTCACCAGCCCCAATCTGTTCGGGGCGCAGCAGCCACAGTCAAACATTCCACAGAACCAAGCAGCATTTGCCAACTTCGGAGCGTTCCAGCAGCAGCAGCAGCAGCCGTCACAGAATCACAGCAATAATAATAATAATATTAACAACAATGGCAGCGCGTCGGCCTTTGATTTGTTTCAATGATATTGTTTAGCTTAGTCAACCACTACTCCCTCCTATACACCCAGAACCTTTCGTCTACACTTTCCACGCACTTTCCGCACATTTCCACGCTAAACGAGTCACTTGTGTCTTCTATCAGCCCCGATTCCTGGATGTATGTATAAAGTATAAGAAGCGTACAGTGTTTGTTTCTAGATTGATTGTTAAACAAAGTGCAGTTCTAATCTTTGCCCTGTCCTCCACTTCCTTCCTTACGATACTAACCCTACAATCACGATCACATATGAATTCTACATCCGTCCCATGTGCCCACTCGGAATTTTTGAATGAATGTTGTCATCAAATGCAATAAGTAATAATACAGAGAGGAAACGAAATATAAATGGTTGTACCAAATGGATATGTTAGCACAACACTTATGGACGGACGGACGGTCGGATGGACGGCCGATCGATCCAATCCATCATTGAAATTGTTAAACAAAAAAATACTACCGATAATGAAATCAAACAATTCTTAGCAATAGTTAAAGTTACGATGTGTCTGTATATAAAAATTGTATGTAAAACAAATTATGAAATATAAAACAATTGAAAACAAACAATTGTTGTACCCAACTGCTCCTATTCCTCCCATTGCTGTGAACCAACACAAGCCAAGGTGCACAAGCGAAAAGTACAAAAGAGAATGCCCGAGAATCCAACAACAAAATACATGTTGCTCGACTCGTGTTTTTCAGATGTTCTTCGCCAGCTCCCATTCGCGTCGTGATATGAGATCATTCGGGTGTTTATCTTAGGGAATACCCTGAGTAATTGTTTATTGAAATTGAAATGCCGACTAAATGAAAATACAGAAGAAAATTGTGTATAAAGTAAAACCATATTGGGAACCTAAAACTAAGCTGAATGTTAAGGTGGGGGTGTGGTCATTACGCCTCCACGGCTTCCTTGTTTTTGTTCTTCTTTTTCTTCTTCTTCTTGGGCTCACCGTCATCATTACCATTGCCATTATCAGCGGCCTCGGCTGCGACTCCATTGCCATTGCTGGAGCCATTCGCCTCGGTCTCATCCTCGCCAGCCGGGCGCTTCTTCTTCTTGTTCTTCTTTTTCTCGGACTGAGGAGCCGCTGTCCCGTTGGCGCCCGCTTCCTGGCCAGCCGCCTCCATGGCCTCCTTCATGACTTCGATATTTTTGCGCGGCACATCGCCGGACTCGTAGAACTTGAGCCTATCTTCGACCTGCTGCTTCAGTGACTCGCCAAACACGCTAGTCGGCTGATCCAGGAAGCAATCGATACGGGATGCAATCGAGCACTTGTTCGCTAGGAAACGCGAAATGCGTCCCTTGTTCTTAAGACCTGCTCGTCCAATGAATGAGGAGTGATATATCAAACCGTACTTGGGGGTATTGGAGCGGGTCTTGAGAGCTCGGAAGAGCGCTTTCTCAGCGCCCAGAATTTGTACTGTCGATGCCGGATATTTGGCCAAATTGGTCAGGCTGCCAGCATGCGAGATGAGGCGAGCACCGACCTGATCACCAATCAGGGACTGCAGATTGGGTGCCACCAGGTTCATTTTGTTGTGCAAGTAGGTTGACAGCTTTTTGCGGTATTCAGAGAGCTTGACTACGCGCTCTGCGAACAGCTCAATGTTCATCAGATCCACAATGGAGATGTCCATACCCATGGACATCTTTGCGGCATCAATGATGGCCTGGGCCTTGGCCGAGTCCATAACAATCTTCTCAAGGTCCTCAAGCAAGTCTTGGGTCAAGTTCTTGCGATCCTTAATGAATTTGGCGGCCTTGGCGAACATGTAGTTGTCGGGGACAATTTTGACCAGTTCTGGGAAGTGGTAGGAGTACCACTCGCGTATCCGCATAGAGAACGTGTTCACATCCTTGTCCAACTGATCCAGCAGGGCAATCGACTGAATGATCATGTTGTCCGAACGATGGACGTTAAACTTGACCTTGGCACGAGAGTAGCTGTGGCCCAGACCCAACTGTGCAACACCAGCTGACTGCTCGGTGAATCCTGCAGGAGGTTGGTAAAGAGTTAAGCACAAGGATAGTTGTTCTTAGACTTTAGGATCTACCTTTGACCAGCTTGGCAAAGTGGAAGCGCACACCACGCAGGATCTCAGGCACGACACCAACTTGGCTGCACTGTACACCAATTGCTTCGGTGATGGCAGCTCCCAGCTTCGCATCGGCTATGCCCAGCGTGCACTTTTTCTTCTTCAGCTTGGCGAAGAAGTCATCGAGGAAATGCAGCAAATCCTGGGGCACAATGCCCTCGGAAATGGCATTGATGTTTTCCAAGGCGGCAATGGCCGTTTTGAAGGGAGCAAAGCCCGCCAGCTTCACAATCGAATTGAACTTAGCGAAGTCCGTGACGGAGGACTCCACCTGGGGAAGGAACATGGAGACCTCCTCAAACTCCTTGACGGAGAAAACCGAGAAGCCAGCTGCATGCTCGTACAGAACATACAGGATCGACTGGAATGGGTAATATGTGAAATATTATCAATTTTGATGTGGTGGCAGTGGCAGCACATGTGTTTTGGGGGTGCTCCACTCGATGCTTGTCTTGAGGTTAGTTTCATATGTCTGCTTTATCACTTTTGCGCATTTTTCATTAGGCTATTGATGGCAAGTTAATTGGAGTTGCATATTTACCATATTTAGGCCGTAAATATGCCTATTTTAAGTTGAAATTTAAATTATACACGCCAGATACTCCTACAGTTGTTTTTCCACGTGCTTAGCAATCAGTGTGACCGATAACGATAAAAAATACCGTCCTACCATTAGAAATATACCGAAAATTACGGTCTCATTCTCAAAAATATTCCGTTAAAATACCGACGAAAATCATATTTCTCGATTTTAATATTCTGTTTAATATTATTAGCTGAATAGGACACTGAACCCTGAACCAATAACTTTAACTGATAGATGAAACCATTTTTTACAAGAAAAACCAATTTTAAAAACCCCGTTTATTGGATTCGGTCTAAAATAAGGTTTAAACAAGTAAGGTCAACAAATAAGTCCCTATTTTTATATGTCAACTACACGGTAACTACTCAATGGCTACACATCGAGGGTATGGACAACAGTCAAAACGGCACAGAAAATTCAACGCATGCAACGTAAAATCCACCCAATTGCCTAACATACCATGAGGACACAGACTGGTAACTACACAGGCATGAAATGTTCATGGAGCAACGTCATGTCAATGTAGGTTCGCAGGAACAGGATCATTATTTGAACACAGATTACCATGGTATGCGCCGATCGGGTCACAAGTAACGGACAAAAAAAAAATGTATTTCTTGACAAAATTCCCTTGATCCTTGAAAAGGATTCTATAAAATCAAGGACTTTTTACTGATCACACGAAGCCGTCACACGTCCCACGACGTGAGTAATGAATCGTAAAGCGGTCATTCTGTTGGAACGCGATAACACATGGGAATGAGTTTCATTTAAGTTTCGCAATGCTGCCGAGAAATGTGTTTTCAGAGCATCGCCGAAGAACTCAAGATTATTTGGAGTTGCACGCATCCAACCTAAATGGAGAACTGTCCACCTCAAACTTTCATCTAACCAACTCTTTGATGGCTTTTACTTGCTGCATATGTATATATGTTTCGAACATTTTCCGGAGTATTCCTATGGGTAATAATGGGAAACTGCATTTACCAATATTCCGCACGAAGTGTGGATTTTTATAATCTTTTTAGAATAATGTCAGAGTGAAAATACTCTCTGATATGCAGCATCGCCTTGCTTATTTGCATTTCTTGATTGCGAGACAATAAAGCAAATAAATAGCATTTCCTTCGTCTACGACTGCTGCCAACTCAATCTCGGTATCAGCAGCTTGCAACAACAATCTTGCTCCTTTTGGTCAGTCTGTCCTGGGGACCGCGAACGTGTGAAACGGGACTAATTGCGGTACAGTGGGTGGACATAATTTGCGATAATTTCTCTTATTCAACTTATCCAAAGAGCTAATTCAGAAAATGACTTTTCGGCTGAGGTCCACTGTGCGATGCTGATCAAGGGCTACAAAGAGATAGGAAGCGAAAGAGAGAAAATGTGGTGTGTAAGTAAATTCACCTTGCCTTGCCCTAGCTTAAGCTGTAAGTCGTATGTGTTGTGCAAAAACGCACTTTCTTTTCTTTAATTTTGCCATGAAAAATATTAATACAAATTAATACAAAAATAAATACAAGTATATATGTACATATGTATATAAATATGAAATATATTCCCAACATAAGAATAGAAAATCACCATAAACTCGTCAAGCACAGCTAACGCTAGATGATGGCAGGCCTAGCAAATCTTTATACGCGATACCCAAAAAGTGTTTATGAATAGAGTCTTATTTTGTATATTTAGTACTAATGTGTATATAATTATCGTACATTTTCAAGCAGTTAAATTTTCAGTTTCAATCTATGAAAATCGTCAAAATTCTTTAAAAACTAAAATGTTACTGCCAAAAAGTTTAAAGATTTTCATTGTTCAAAAACAAAAATCTCGTAAGGACATTTTGGGAAATTGTTAGCCTGGCAGGTAAGCGAAATTTTTGGGATGAAAAAAGAAATTGCTGGAATGATGTTGCCTCCACAAAATCCCTCCACAAAATTCTCAAAAAGTCCCAATAATGTATATGTCTGACTTAACATATTCGTCGATTTTGATATTCCGTCTTATATTAATAGCTAGCTAAGACCCTACGCACTGACCACATTTCAACTGACAAATTAATCAATTTTCTACGAGATTGGCAAGTATTCCTTTTTGGCAAAAGTCTAAAACCTCGAAAAGTGCTTCGAAATAACACAGTGTGTACACACCACGTTCAAAGTGCAGTTACAGGGATGTGAGATTTATATCGATATTAATGTATCGATATATTTTTTTCTGGAAAATAATACAACTTGGACCAATTACACTGTATTCTTCTGTTATTTTATTGACCTGAGACTTGACTTGACACCCGCGATACTTACTATCCCTTTCCATCGATTCACAGGTGCAAAAATATATCGATATTTTTTTGCGATAAGCTTAACTTGAATTCGGCGGTATTCCGACCATTAAGGACATATGCAGTGCAAAGTTAATTGAAAGTTTGAAAAGCGACATCATATTGGCACTATAAATACGGGAATTTATTTCATGTATCGATCGAAAACTAAGATACTAACATTTTTATAATGAATATGATATAAGACTCATACGGGTATACCGTATACCGATTTAAGTATCGATATTGACTCTGCACTAACACAAGAGCACTGCAGTGTGTGTGAAACCAATTTTATTTTTATTTATAACAATTTTTGCGTTTATAAACACAACAAAACTAATTAGTTGCAATATACGCCTCCTAGAATCCAAGCCATCAGCTGTGCTCGCTCCAATTGTCGACATCAGTGACCCGAGTATCCGAGCAGAAACTTTTTTTCCACCGCCTGCCCACAAAACCTGCCACAATTGACAGCAATTTTTTAGATTATTATTTAGAATCAATTGTGTGAATATTTAAGCGTTCATTTACTGACACGTCACAGAAATTCCCTGAGTACGGTGCGCCACTTGCCGGAACAGGCTTCACAGCAAACGTATTTGGTGGGCCCGAGTGAAAGGCAAAACAGACCCCAGAGGCAACAGGAACTGCATGGCAATGGACTTTTTGTTGTAAGTTCGTGAAAAAAATGTTCCCAAGTGCAGTCGAAACCGCAAAAGGCCCGGGTTGCAACAAAGAAAGCTTCGGTTACCACCCCATTGTGTGCTTTGTTCCCCGTCTCTGTAGTGTGGGAGCCTTTGTCTCCCCACCTCCACCCATGTGACAGCCACTTGGGGTTGTTGGGGCCAACACTAATCGGCTTTTATTTTGCAGCGGTTCGCGTTCGAGCAAAACCTTCAAGCCCAAGAAGAACATACCGGAAGGCACGCATCAATATGATCTTATGAAACATGCCGCTGCCACTCTGGGATCTGGAAACTTACGCAATGCAGTGGCTCTGCCCGACGGCGAGGATCTCAACGAATGGGTGGCCGTTAACAGTGAGTAATTAGTATGCCATTAATCATGGTTTTTTTTTAAATGTACATCTGTTTTTTCTCCCTTCCCCTCAATAGCTGTGGACTTTTTCAATCAAATAAACATGCTGTACGGCACGATCACGGAGTTCTGTACGGAGGAGAGCTGTGGCATTATGTCGGCTGGTCCGAAATATGAATACCACTGGGCTGACGGTTTGACCGTGAAGAAGCCCATCAAGTGCAGCGCCCCCAAGTACATTGATTATCTGATGACTTGGGTGCAGGATCAGCTGGACGATGAGACGCTGTTTCCATCGAAAATTGGTGTGCCGTTTCCAAAGAACTTTCTCACCTCCGCCAAGACCATACTGAAGCGTTTGTTCAGGGTTTATGCCCACATTTACCATCAGCATTTTTCCGAGGTGGTGACGCTGGGCGAGGAGGCCCATCTGAATACGTCCTTCAAGCATTTCATATTCTTTGTGCAAGAGTTCAATTTGATCGAGCGACGCGAGCTGGCCCCGCTGCAGGAGCTCATCGACAAGCTGACGGCAAAGGACGAGCGGCAGATATAGGAATCACTGAAAGTGGCGGACACTGGTGGCGGCGGTGTCGGCATTGGATTCAGCAACGGCATGCAATTGGACTTGTGATGGAAGCGCTCTGGTATTCTTGTGTATTACGCTTTAGTTAGTTACCGCCTTTCCTTTACCTTCCTTTCCTCGTTTTTACATAGCTTTTAAGTTTCGTTCAGTGCTTCGTGTGGTCCCACTAAAAACAAAACATACAACACACTAACTATAGCGGGCTAATAATGCTGATGATGATCATGATGAGCAACTACTATATTTTTATATGTGACTCGTAACTTTAAGAGATATATAGCATATTTATATATATGTGTATGTAAAAGAGAAAACCAGAAAACAGCAGCACGCCTTCTATAACCCGCGCACACACTTGCACACACACGCCCCCGCTTATGGAAAACAAACAATATTATGTTCACAAAACAATGCGTCTATCATTTTCCCCTGAATTGTATGTATGTATGTATTTATTACTATTAAGCTATCGCATGGCATATGTATAGCTCGGCGTCGTGCAACTGATGGAACGACTGTTTGTAAGGCAAAACCCCAGAAATGTGAGGCAACGCTCGACAGCACCCAATAAATGATAATAATTGTAGACTTGATAAACATTTTTGATACGTTTTATACTAATAAAGAGAATATTATGAATACAGTCCATGCTCTGGATCACTTTTGTATCGTACGTTGACTCCAACTCCTAAAAAAATCTAAAAAAAAAGAAAAGGAAACTCAGAGGAATTGATTAGCTTATAATCAGATAAGCGTGATGAACATGTACATATGTATGTACAACTTATTGGATCTGTTTTGTATGGAATTGCAACGGCTGGCGACAAAAATATGCGCCTATGAACATTTACGCATCGACAATGAGTCGCCCTAATCTATAGCACTTGGCTAATCGCCTCCCTATCTTTGTCGCCGCCGCCCGCCTGCCGGCTAACCTAAATCACTTGAGCTTGCTTTTGTATTTGTCTTGCTCGACATAGAAATCGGAATTCTCCTCCAGCAACCGTTTCCATTTGATAGCGAGTTCAGCGTAGCTTAGGCCCTGGCCACCCAGTTCCTTTGGCAAGTGCGTACTGTTAACAGAGGTTCCCTCGCGTCGGACCATCACTCGGGATCGTATCTTGGGGGTCATGAAGATCCTGAAAGATCACTTAAATTAACTATCGGATGCCAACTATGTATGCCAAGAGTCAAAAGCACCGGAAAGTGTTCAGAAAGATGTTGACATGAGGAGGAGAGTTGGTAAACTCCAAGAGTTTGGGCTGGCATGGATAGGCTGTCCAGCTCTCCACCGATCTCTTGATCAGCTTGGGATTCAGTTGAAGGGCGTGACCCAATTGAACGCCCCGCATGTCTAGTATAGCCACTATGCCCTCAGCACAGCTCTCCGGATCGAGCTTCAACAGCAAATCCAGTATCATTTTACTGGTCTATAAAAATAAAGCAAAGGTATCTATAACCCCATTTTGGCACGTTCTCCATGACTCAACTCACCTTGAAGACGTTGTTCTGTGTGTGTTTCTTGGGATCATGGGCCGCCGTCCGTATGATCACGACCATCCGTTTCTCTGAATCCGGGCCAATGGGAAGAAAAACACCCAGTATTAGCAGCTCTTGGATTTCGGGTAATTTTGGATCGCGATTATCGAACCATTCTGTTCGCTCTGCACGCATCTGATAGAATGTCTTTAGCTTCTTCTTGGTGCGTTCCACATCGTATTTGGAGGTGCGCAGAAAAAAATGCAAATTCTCGAATGTTTTGCACCCGTTGATGTGGGGATTGGCGACTAGCCAGTCGCTCAGTTCCTGCACCTGCCTCAATATCTTCTCGGGATCACTGTCTGTGGCCGTGACTTGCCGCCTTGCACTGCTGCTGCGCGACCACATGACGGTCGGGGTTTTTAATTGCAATTTACTGAGCAGTTGTTTATAAACAATTTGAGCGCGATGCACTGCCCCGACAACGTAATCTATCTAAGCTTTTTGCCGACTGCTGCACGGCTACGTTACTTTCAAAACGCAGACTCAGCGATTCGTGCTGCCGAATGCTATAAATATAACATACGTTGTTATCCATTTGAAAGCTTGAATGCCTTCGCTTCGCTGGCGCAATTGGATTACGCGCACAGGCTATTTTTGAATTTGCTAACAATGCAGTTTTTTTCTTTGAGCTTAACTAGACTTTGCCTCGATAGCGATATCAGCGAAAGCACTTGGAGATGGGAGACGTTCGATTACTCCGCAACAGCTTCTAATTGATAATCGGGCTGTTGGTTGAGCGCCAAAATGAAATAACAATTTAAAGTTTAATCGATAAGTATAAATATGGTAGAAAAATTAAATTTTAAATTAAATTAAATTCCTATTGAAAAAATGGTCTAAAAATGTTTGACACTTATGTAAATCAGGGCGTTCGAAACACTTTTCGATAAGCTCTAGCTAATTGCTGATGAGCTCTTGGAGGTGCTCAACAAATGTCTTTGGCCATTTGCATGTCATTAGACCATTAGTTGTATGAGGTATATAAGCCCAGCATAACCGAGTTGTCAGCAGTTCAGCAATTCTTCTACAATTACTATCAACATGTTTCTTCGTGTGCTTTTTGTTTGTGTGGCCCTCTTTGCATGCATTGTGTATGCAAAGCCTGGGGTTCTGAGCGACGACCTCATCGAGGGTGAGTTCAAAACGTAAAACGTATCTTAGATATTTAATGTTTCTTTAATTCTACAGCATCTCAGCCTGGAAGTGTTCGTCCAATTGTTGTCCCGGAGCCATCAACTGACCAAAAGCAGCGCACCTTTGTATTTCTACTGCCACTGCTGTTCCCCAATCAATTCTACGTTTAAATATGAAAATAAAATCAACTAAATGAGCTTATAATCCTTGGCTTTATATTTATTATCTTCTGGGTGGAGTCGATTAAAACCACAGCAGTACTTTAAGATAAACTTTATTCACATAAAAATAAATAATTGTTACATTTCAACACTTTGTTCTCTGCCAATTGGCTCACCATAAAATCGTCAAATCGCATGGCTCCTTCTTTTCAACTCGTTTTGTCTCCTTACCCTTCCTGCACGGGCTTTAATTTTGCTTAGTTCTTAGTCTTAACTTTTAAAATAGAATGAATATTTACAAAGATGTTGTACGTAAAACTTAATTCAACCGGATGGGAAGGGCGGTGGACATCTGGCTCTGGGGGAAGGAATCAGGTTCGGGAACGGGACCGGAAACGGAAACGGAGGTGCATATTGCTGGAGGTACATTTTTGTTTTGTGCCTGTGGGGTGCTTCGGGTTGTGGTGGTGCTGGATTGGTGGTGCAAGTGCTCAGAAGGCGCCATTGAAGTGCAGATTTTGTGATGCAAACTGTGGTATCCCATGGTTGAGAGCTAAAACTTTACTGATTACTTTTAATTCATCAAGGTTTCTTAAGCTGCTAAATTGACTAACATGATTGCTCGTTTCTCTACTCTTGAAGTGTGCATTACCTGGACTAATGTTGGATGTGGCATCGGCAGCCTGTGGCTGTTGTTGCTGCTGCTGGATTAGCTGCTGTTGCAGATACTGCTGAGCATTCTGTTGCAGTTGATTGCTCAGCTGTGGCGTCAGATGCTGCCGATAGAAGTTCTGATTCTCCAGACTGGGATTCGAGTTGGGCTGCTGCTGCTGCTGCTGGTTTACGATTGTGGTGGCAAAGGAGTTGCTCGGCTGGATCTCTACATTGGAATTCAGGCCAAAGTTGCCCACTCCCGACTCCTGCCGAAACTGGCGTCCCCTATGCTGTTGATGTTGCTGCTGCTGTTGCTGCTGTTGCTGTTGCTGCTGGAAGAGCGCACTGCTCACGTAGCTGGGGAGCAGCAGCTGTTGCTGTTGCTGCTGCTGGGGCTGTTGGAATTGCTTGAAACTGTGCTGGGGCAGAGCCTGCTGGTGTGACGCCTCCGCGGGGGCAAAGTTGAACTGATTCGAGGGCTGGACCTGCACATTGTTATTGAGGGAATTTTCATTCGATTTCTGCAATGATTGCTGCAAGTTTTGGAAAATCTGTTGCACTGCATTCGCGGGGGCGGGGCCCGGCAGCTTCTGGTAGTTATTTTGGCTGTTGCCGTTGTTCAGGGCAAATTTATGACCCGAAACGGCATCGCGGAGCGGCAATTGCTGCTCAATTGGATATGTGGGATAAATAACAGTCTTGGTATGTGTGCTGGGTATAAATTCCACCGAAGGTCTTATGGAGTAACCCACCGCAGGCGGTTGCAGCGTCTGAATGGCCTCCAACGGACCATGTTGATGCTGCTGCTGTTGCTGTTGGATTTGGGGCAGTTGCTGCTGCTGTTGTTGTGGTTGCAATGTGCTGGGTTGCGCAAGTGGGGCGCTCTGGAATCGGCTCTGGCTCTGCTCTTCCAGCAGCTTCAGTTGGCGCAAGATCAAAGCCTGCTGGTGTTGTGCCTGCACCTTCAGCTGGTAGATCTGTTGCTCCAGAGCCCGCTGCCGCTCGATCAGGTAGTTGTTGACACTGGGCGTGGCAGCCAGATCGGTGAGTGGCTCCTGCTGCAAAGAGTTTCAAGGATTAGACTTCAATCGGGTGCTTCTGGGGATCCTACCTTGACGTAGTTGGCGGTGGAGCTGGCCAGAAATGCGGGCGTGGTGGAGAACCCATTGTTGGGGCTTGTACTCGTGCTGACCTGAGTGGTGGTGGTGCTGCTGCTGGCGGTGGGCGGGTACTGTGTGGGAAGCGGGGTGGCCGGCGGCTCTGTCTCCAACACGTTCAGCTTGGTGATGGTGGGTCCAATGTGAGGATGCTGCTGCTGCGGATAGTTGGGACGCTGTCCCCCGGACAGCAGGGGGCGGAACTTCTGCGCTGTTCCCCGCTCATCGAGATCCACCGTAAAGGCCGTCACGAGTGGTGCTTCCTGGATGCGAATGTCCTGCTTGTCGACCAGCTCAATGTTCTCCCCATCCTCGTTATGTGTGGGTCTGGGTGTGGTTGTGGTCGTCGTCGTTGTGGTGGTCGTTGTGGGACGGCGGCGTGTGGTGCGTGGACGAAGTGTCGTGGATGTTGTACTCGTCGTTGGGGTTGTTGCCTCTGTGGTAGTCTTCCGGACATTGCTGATCTCGAACTTGATCTCATGGCTGCCATCGTGGGAGATCTCGTTGCTGCTCACGGACCCGGAGCTAGAGGCGGAATCCACGCTGCGTGTGAGCTGGCGATTCTCCGGACCCGCCTCCACAGACTTTGGCTCGATGGAATGGGCCTGGGATTGGGTGCCCTGCTTCCTCAGCGCCGTGGTCTTCTTCCAAAGCTTGGAGCGATCGATGAAGGAGGAGAGCAGCTGTTCCTGGGCATTCCGCTCGTCGAAGGTGGCCGTGTAGAACTGAACGGTGGGCACCACAGGCTCCGGCTCCGATTCGGCCTTGTTGGTGCTCTCCTCGAGGATCTCGTCTTTTTCCCGTAGCGATGGCAGTGTGGTGGCCTCGTTCCGGGCCAGAGTCGTTCTGGATCCGCTACTTCTGGGGCGTTCCTCCCCACTCTCCGTCACGCCAGCTGCGGAGGCAGCCGCCTCCTCCTGCTCCAGCTTGTCGATGGCCCGCAGCAGCGCCTGGCGCACAGAGTAGTCCAACTTCTGGATGGCCTCGCGTGGAATGATCTCGTTGCTCTCGGTGCTGGCGCTCTCGCTTTCACCCTCCTCCTGCTCCCCGCCGGCGCTGGCCAACTGGAGCGTGAGAGCGGCCAGCAAGAGGAGCACCAGAAGCGCCCAAGGCAGGCTGCTGTTGCAATGTCTCTAAAAATGGGATAATCGAAAAATGGGGAACCATTAGCATTGGACTCTGACTCGGATGATTTAATGGCTTATCTTCAAGTGTAATAACTTAATAAGTTTGAGCGTTCCGCTGCCTTAATCGCTGGAGGTTTCAGCCTAAGTTTCAGGCCCCATTTCATTTAATGGCAATTGATGTTCGGTTCGCTGGAGCCACCTTGGGCTGAAGTGCTTGGGCTAATTGTCTGTGACATCACACGACACTGGCTTAATTTTTGGATGTCCTAAGATTAGTTATAGGGTTTGCTTAGGATTCTTTTTTTGTTGCACGCAATAATATCGTATGTCTTTCAAATTTCTGCCTTCAGTGAATTTTCTTCTCACCAACCAAATAGACTTGTGCAACATGCTCGAAAATGCATGTAGTCCCATCTGACCCCTTAGCTTTTCAAAATAAAGCCCACCGCGAATCGCGAGTGGGTAATCTTTCCGGCATTTGCACAGACAGCAAATCAAAACGCATTATAATCGTGGCTGGGGCCAGCAAGAGTGCCCACTCATTGCCGGGGGCCAGGAGGATTGGATCTGTGTAGGATCTCTGGGCTTGACTGACTGCGTTGGGGTTTGGGTCTGCTCTGGGTCTGCGTCAGCGTTTACGTCTTTTGCACAATTTCACATTTTCAACAGCTTGACGATTGATTTCTTGGTCTCGGCTTTGGCTGTGGCTGTGGCTATGGCTATGGCTCACCCAAACAGCAAAACATTTTGCAAATTGGCTTGCAACGCTTGTTTGGACCTGGCCGAAAGTTTAGGCTAATTGTTGCATCAACAAGCACTGTACTGTGGGTCTCTTACCCGTTCCCGTACCGTTCCATAGCGAAAGCAAACCTATCCGACCACCTGTCGTTGGGCCTAGAGTTGGAGTTGCTGATGCGATGCCGACTGTGGTGCTGATTTTGATTTGGTTTCGGTTTCGTTTCGGTGTACGTTTGTGGGTGCCCCTGCCCGGGTTCGGGATCGGGATTAGGCAGAGATCTGGCAGTCACGTTGTTGCCACTTGGCACTTTGCATTTTCTGGCTACGTTTTTAGCATCGTGAATGGTTCGCAGTGGATGGCTGCTTGGAAATTATTTAATCAGCGCTACAGCAGCAGTTGAAATGAAAAGCAGAGTAAAATTCAAGGATTCGATCGATTTGCATTTCCATTGTTGCATAAACAATTGGTAGGAGAAATTTCACTGCTGTTCGACTGTTAAAAAATTATGAAAATCATTGTATAGTACACCATCGATCATCAATTTTCTGCAGTGATTAAATCTTTCAACACTCCCCACAGACACCCTTTGACTCCAGATCGCCCCGAAACTTTCCAATAACCGCAGCTGTCGCTCCTTTGATGTCCATCAATATAATATTGAACATGACGCGACTCATTTTCTCCGGCAAGTGCGATGCACGAAAATACCCATAATTTTGCACCATCTAAATGGGAAGAGCTCGTGTTGAAGATGGGGATGGGAGTCGAGTGGGAGCAGCAAACGTCTTCCGCCCCTGCCAAGGCCAGAGTTCAAGTTCTGCCAAAGGGCAAACCATTATAGCTGCAGCTTGACTGCGCCAGCCAATTGGAGACCCAAAACCAGTCATAGCTTTTTGATGGGAAATAATTTTCGCTGGCAGTCATTGCTTGTCCGTCTTCTCTGGTTAGTGCCTTTTTGTCTGACTCTTTTTTGGCTTGGCCGAAATAAAAAGCCCACAAAATCAATAGCGATGTCTGCTTGGCTGCTCATTTGCGTCAATTTCACTATGGAAATCATCATCACTGCCATTAAGACAGTCTCAGGCGGACAGTCAGTCTGTCAGTCAAGTCTGTGGGGATATTGGCGTTAAGCTAATCAAGTTGCCGGCTGTCTTTGGGGGCCAGAGGAAGAGGAGGGGAGCACACATCTCTGGATTTTACTCGTAGGAAAAAAAAATAGTAATCATCATAAATTGTAATGGTCAGGCGGCGAAGGCAGCTAGAAATCTCCTCCGTCGCCTCCACTCAACACACAATTGCATGCAGGCATTTCCATTTCCCTTTCTTTCATGCTATTTCCCTCCCCTCTCCTCTCATGTTTGCCACTTGAAAACACGAATGTTTCATGCCTCTTTTGCGGAAGTGCTTAATGGTAAATATTTGCTCGAATTGTGTGGAAAATATTCCTTTGATGTTTGTGGAGATATGTTTACAAGTTTTTAGTTAAATTCATGAATTAGTGTGGGATTAATGATTGCATCATGGCAGCTTCTGAATGATATATCGTGGGGAAAACACTTGCTTGATTTCTTGTGGAAATTCTTGGAGGATGGACTTACTCTTGGCTGCTATCCTGAAGCGATGCTGGATATTGAGATGGATTTATCCATCTGGCTAACAATCCAATACATATGTATGTATTTCATAATTCTATAATACAGAAATGTCTGTGATGTACAGATTAATTAACCGCAAAATTACAAAACTTGCGCAGAAAAGTTCACAGATCATCGCATCATAATGAACAACTCAACCCAATTCCAGTACCTCGCCGCAAATTTCCGTTTTAATTGACTGAGGAATGGCCGAAAGTATTCGCATGGTAAATACACATTTAACAAGCAGGTAAAATGCCAGAAGGCACCTCTATAAAACTCCTTTAATTATCAATAATTATTTTAGTGGCCGCTGAGTTCCGCAAAAGCCGCAGGCCGCAGGCCGCAAACATGCGGCAAAGTGTATGGAAAAAAAGTGTAAAAAGTGATTTAACAATCGGGCAACGTCAATAAATTAGCAATAACTCAATGGATAATGGCCCGGAGGTGTCTATATTATTTATTTGCTATTGTATTTGCGGTGTGTGGTGTGGTGTGGTATGGTGTGGTATGGTGTGTGGGTTGAAAGTGTTTTCCAAGCTTAAGCAAATCTCACCCGAGGCCCGAAACTGGAGAAGAGAAGCGTCAATTGCATAATCCACTGACCAGCCGAACACTGAACGCCAAAAGCCTCGCCTTCGACGATCAAGTCGACGGGGGACTGGGGGACTGACTTGGTAACCCAGTTAAAGTTCCAGTTCCAGTCGAACGATAAAAAGATGGTACATCATATTCGCATTCGTATTCGTACGGCACGGCAGTAATGCGAGCTGTCAGCTGTGAGTGCGCGGGAGCTGCATGAGTGCTGTATATGGGTCTCTGTGCGATTGTGTGATTAATTTCACGCTCCGCCTCAGACATTTCACATTTCACATTCTGCAGATGCATTTTGCATTCGACTGCTGTAGGCCTGGAGAAGGAGGAGGATTGCTCAAGGCTTGTGGTTGCCTGCGGCTGTGGCATCCACCAGACACGCATTATTAAGCAGCTGCGGGATGTGATAAGACCCGAATACAAATACTACTCGTATAACCGCCCGAAAGTTGTATTTCTGGCTCTGGATGGGATGTAACACAGCTTCACCGCATAACGCAATCCATTGCCATTCCCCGTGCCATCTGCCAGCCAATTGGCGAGTCGGTGCCAATTGCCGTTTACGAGTGTATGCTCTATGTGGGCCAGCATAAATATTAATGCCGTTAAAATTATGTATGTGTGTTGTAATCCCCTCTGTCTCGACGGGGCAGTGTCATAAAATTTAGCACCATAAATTGTAATCAAAGATTAGAGTTATATATATTTTTTAATAAAAAGCACTGAACGATGCTTTATGGTTTGTCGGTTTATGTTTGTTCACGCCCAAGAAGACGATGGATGAAGGGAACGAAAGTGCGTGGAATGTTAGACACATTTTGATGCATAATACACTAAATGTGTTCTAACTACAGCTAGTTCAGGCTAGACTAACACCCTAAAAGTCTGATAGTCTGCCAGAGACGACGGCTTATTAGCCCAAATCAAAATGCTCATGTCGATCATTTCATTACCACTTTACCCTACCCAATGATGGACATGTTTTTGTCCGCTGTTTCCCAATAAATTTGTTACAGTATTTTATGGGCTTTTAACTGCCTTTGTGGCTACCAAGCTTTGTTGTCCACGGGCCCATAAAAAACCTCTGTAATTGCGTGTGTGGGCCTCTGAAGATCGGCAGCCGCAGCAGCAGCAGCATCTCGATGGGACTCACCTTTCTAGAGCGGACAGCAAGTCCCCATCCCAGCATTTGCATAATTTCACACTCGCCACTCGACTCTCCTCCACGAGTGTCCGAATGTCGAGGCTGACGCGCCCTGGCCAGAGATCTACGGCATTGTTTTGTCAAGATATTAACCTAATCTTTGGTGATCGGGCGTTCGATGCGATCCGCATGGAGGCTGTTTTGACATGGAAGTGAGCTTTTGATTGGCATTGATTGGGCCTCTGGATATTGACCAATAACGAGATATGATATTCGTATCGCTATAAGCGAGGGGATATCTTTTCAAAATTCATTGCTGTTTACAATACGATTAGGGTCCATTTTGCAGACTGTTATTTGCATATTTATGTGCATTTAATTGGGCTTTGGGTTCGCAGATACGGGCGACGGGCAGGGCGAGGTGTATACCCTCGTATGCCCTGTGAACCAGTCCGAAGACAATAGGTATTCGGTTTATTTTTAGTTGATTGGGCAGAGGTCAGGCCAGAGGTCCATTGATGAACCGATCGATGATAACCATCCGAAGCTCCAGTTGAGGCCTGAGTTTTGATTGTTTCCCGGCTCTGTAGGCATCAAATTCAATTTGCCAAGCCGATGCTACGCATAATGGCAATAATAATATGATGCTGTCTATTACAACAGGTTTCCATGATAGTTTTTTCGCCACGCCAAACTCTCGCTGACATTGGCAGCTCCCATCTCCCATCACCCATCTCGTAGTGGAAATCCAAATCCCCAGCTCTCCTCTCCGCTGATTGACCAACGCTTTCTGCCCAGTCTCCCAGTGTCTTTTATTTATCCACGCCGCATTTCATAATAAAAATAAGACAAAATTACCAATGTGCGCATATTACAATAAATTTCCGAAACACACTCCACCACTCCTATAAGGTTTTTCCATCTTACAATCATTTGTGTTTGTTTGTTTTCTTTGGGGCTGGCTTGAATCATTTTTTCTTCTTTTTTTTGCGGGCGCGTTCGCGTAATGTCTGCCTGCCCATTGTTTGCGGGTCTGAGGTGGAAATATCTTCTTTTTCTCTGGTTTTCGTTGTTGTTTTTATTTTGCTCTTTGCTCGTACATCTAATGGCGCGTTGAGACAAAAATGCAATGTCAATGGCATCATTGCGCCGTGTACTCGGTAATTTCGGTTTCACTTTTATCGATGCCCGAGCATCTAGTCTTTGAGGAAGACCTTACCCCAACGAAGCTAAAGATGGGGCTGGAGACTGGAGACGGGCGCTGCAAGCTGGAGCTGGAGCTGGATCTGAAGATGAGGCTGCTCTGCTGCACCGTCGTCTGGTGTCCATTTGAAGTGGTAAATGTTTTTATACGCAGATCCAATGCTTTGTTTGCCCTGTGTCTATATATACCTACTTATTATAGTTACATATTATTATGTAAATCGCTTGCATTGTGCGCTGTGTGGTGTGCCTCGTCGTGTGCCACTTACTGTTTAGCGTACAATTGCCAGATGGGCCTGCTGCTGTTGACCTTTCGACAGCGTACAGAGTACAGGGGTCGGGCAAGAGTAAAAGCGAGACACTTACAAAACAAAAGACTTAGGCAACGAACGCGGGCGCTAAACTCCTGCTAAAAGCATTGCATGACCACAATTATCCAGGGCACCTGCTCACGCGTCTCTCAGCAAGTGTCGTCGGAAATTATAGGACATATTTTATGGCAGGCAGTGATCTCAGGTGCCTATGATTTATAGTATGTACAAATGCGCCGAGGGTTTCTTTTACCCGTCCTACCAATCCTGTCCCATCATCTATCATATGTTAAATCGGTATTTTGACAATTGCGCAATTTCGTGCAGAGTCTGGTTATAGATACAGATCTCCAGGCACGATATACGTGTACGTACACGCTCGGAACTCAGTGTGCGGGCGTTTTTTCCTTTTGTTTGAACTTTATTTATATTATTATTCGCTGAATTCATGAATTGAATATCTTGTGAATGAAGCCCCCGATCGTGAGTGAGTGTGTGGCACTTTTACTTTTGTTGGCGTGCAAACTCAAAACTCTGGATCTAAGACAATGGCCAGGGGGTTAATAAATTCGATAAGCAAATCAAATATCATGCTCTGATCGATGACTGTGAAAATTATGGCCTCCGGGCACTTGAAAAAACACTAATTGAAATTTGGTGGGAGATTGGAAACTCAGGAAATTACTATATGAATGCCAAAAAAATGAACACTATAGAGTGGAATTTTCTAGATATACATTGTAGAGTGCTGAAGTTATTAATTCATTAAAGACACAGTTCCAATGGCAGTAACATTATATTTAGTTGGAAAAAGTATGAATATTGTTTAGGTTTTAATTTTGTATTGAAACTGGGAAACATTTTTCTTCATTTCAAAGATATAGTTTGAAGAGTCAATGTGAAATTTGTATCCTAAATCCATACCAATGGCGAAACATTTTCCCTTTTTTCATTGAATTGGTGAGTGGTAATTAAATTCGAAAAACCATCCTTCAGTCAATGGCCTCGACACCTCCTCCCTTGACACTGGTCGTCTCTTCTCTGTATGATTTATGACCCGATGGCTAATTTTGGGCTGGTGAAATCTGCAGGCCAGGCAGAAATTGGCAAGGAAGCTGCAGAGCTGCAGAGCTTCTTTTTTTGCCAAGGCAAACTTGGCTAGTAAAAGCGAAAAAAGGAGAGAGAAAAGTAACGCAGCATAATCAATTTTAAGCATTGTCAAACTGCAATTATGCAATGGTGAAAAGTGAAATTTTATTGCATGTCAACAACGGCAGACATCTGCACACATCTTGCGTTTGGGGACGTCTTCACTGATGACTTGCTTGCTGGGATGTGGCTGGGCTGGGACTGGGATGGGATCCGACCCGGTACTCAGATCTCATACTGGTATTGGCACTGGCTTTGGCTTTGGCTTTGGCTTTGGCTCTGGATGTGGATATGGCTCTGGCTCATGGTCCAATCGAAGGCTGAAGCCGCAGCAAACTCTCAACTTTGGCTGGCTCTCAACAGGTCGCTTGTCGATTTGAATTTGGCCATAAACTGTAGATTGCATAAGACGAAATCGGATATGCTTGGGGTGTGGGCTTGGTCGCCGTTCGGTGCGGTTCGGAGTGGTACAACTTCGTGGGGTTTGCATTCGGTTCAGAAGAAGCATAAATCCTGTAACTGGCTCGGTTGGGCAACCTGCCAGCAAGGCAATCCAATCGCTTTCTGGTGTGGCAGTTAATTGAGTTAAATCACCGACCAACCTGTGATTAGAGGTCTTATTATAATCCCAGATCCATTCACATTTATGGCTACTTTAAGGTCTAACAGTCAAAGCGTTATATGTCGCTTTTAACGGTCTTAATCAGCCCAGGCATTAAGTGGTTTTACTAACTTCTTTTGACTCTTTTTGAGTGACTAACGGTCGTAAAATAACTCGATCGGTAGCTGGCGTACGCATCTGCGATCTCCACATGCGAATGCGTCTCATATGTCGCTAATTAAATTGTTTTATTGGGTCTCAGGTTGTGTCCAGCACCGAAATGGAATCATTAAACGGCATTAAAAAGCCATTACACAAATGACTCGGCAAATGACTGTCAATAATTTGGTTTTGCCAAATAAAAAGACCAGCCACAAAGGTCCGATCCGATCCCATCCCATGCATACATTCATGATTGGGTTGTGCTGTCTGATCGATAGACGTCGATCGGAACTCCCACACGGAGTGGACCGACGGACCGAATCGATGTGCCAAAGATGGGCGGGAACAACCAGATGGATATTTCACTTTTTACTAATTTAAGTAATTTAATTAGCAGACATGGAGAAAAGAAACTTTTTTTCTTCTCTGTGCGATGGAGGCTTTGCTTTGCATATGGCATATGCAACTTTCAGAAATGGACAGAGGGAAAAGACAGAGTGGAATAGAAATTGTTTTGGGAATCTTTCTTCTTAGCACCTTTTAATTATACTACGACTCTACTGACTGACAGAATAACTTTGATATGATTAGGAGTAAACTCAGATCTAGACATTTGATTAGAACCAGGTATATAACTAACTGAATTTTTTGACTTAATAGATATTAAATGATCCATAACATTATTCTTCAAGTGATTTCTTCTACTTTTAGCAGTGAGTTATTTTATATTGAGATTTCTTTTCGTTTGATGTAACATATCAAAGAGTATATGTATATATGTATATTTACAGGGCGGCAAAAGTACGGTGTACTCGCTTGGGTTGTGCGCCAGCCCCGGTTCACTTGCTTCGCTCGCTTTACTCGATATGAGTAAAACATGGGACGACGACCCAATAATTTTCTATTTTTATTGCCTTCATATACATATTCTTGATCGCATAATATTTCCGGAATTCTTCGATAATTGTTTCAAGTTCTCTCTGGTCTCAGGTTCTCTGTTAATCTTATCCTACTTACCACCATTATTTTAACTGTGTATCTAAAAGGGATATATCCAATAATATAGCGACGTATTCCAAATCGAATGAGGACCGCTCCACCGCACACTGGCACTCTCTCTGGCTCTCTCCCAGACGACACACAAAGGTCTTTTGCACGCAATCAAATTGTAATATTCGTTGATTCGGATCTCGAAACAGAAACCGACCCTAATCAAATGCGAATTAGTGGCCAATGTTTCCTTTACTGTGGGTTTATTGTTGGGGGTTTATATTTATTTGATTAGTTTACAGCTTATCTGCCGCTGGCTGCCTGTCTGTCCGTCTATCTGTTTGTCTTTCGGGATGTGGCCCTTTTGTCGTTGCACTTTATTCCGTTTCGTTTAATTGCCAAATTTCGAATCGTTATTTTCAAATTAGCGAACAGTTCACACCAGCCGATCGATTGATGGAACCAAATGAAGCGAATTTTCGCGGCTTGGAGGTATTTTCTGTGGGGGTTTTCGGGCTCTGAGTCGACTGGCCGCTGAACACAAACCAAACCGTCTGAATGCTCGCTGCAGACTGAAGCTTGGAGCGCGTCGTGGTTTCCTGGCCAAAGACAAAAGCCAGGCCTGAAGATGCTGCCGCTGCTGCTGCCGCTGCGGTTGCTGCTGTTGCTGCTGACTCTGCAGCATGTTGCTGGCCTGAAATGCGGCTGGCTCTTGGCTTACGGGCCTAATGAATGAAAGCTGCCTCATTACGGCCCTCTCTTGTTGGTCGGTGGGCTTGTGCTTGGGCTTGAACTTGGCTTGCCAATTCACTGACGCCCAACACCTTTAGCCGCCATCCATTATGATGCAACGCGATTCTGCCGCGTTTACAGCCTGTGGCTTAATTAAATGTTTATATATATTTATACGCTTTTTCCATACAGCTATTTTATGCGTGTCTCGTTTTGATGGCCTGGCCAGACTTTCCTTTTCGTTTTACGACATTACCCAACAGTAAACAGCTAACAGCCTCTTCGGTGGCATCTTCGCTGGCCAACCCGTTTCGGCCAAATCCTTGCTCACAGCCACCCCACCGCTTAATGAGCCGCCGCCACTCCGTCCAGTCCAGCCACCACACAGATAGTGCCCCACACACGTGCCACAGATCAGAGTTGAGCTGGACTTCCGCGTGGCCCCGTGGCTCTGCATTTTTGGGCCAGTTCGCGGCAAAAATTTCTCTCAAATTAGCGCCAGTTTTGCATGTAAATTAACTCATATCTGCAGACGCATTTTCTATATTCGATTTCCGCTTTTTCTCCATTTCCGCTCAGCTCAAAATTTGTTAAACTTTGCCACTTGTAATTATTTAATTTCAGTCTTAGTTTGTTTCTTACTTGGCTAAGCATTTGCTTTAATGTGGCTTTTGATGAAGCAGAAAGCGTCGACTCCATGAATGGCCATCGCATCCAATGGCTAAGGAAAATGCAGCAGCAAGGAAAATATTACACAGAAAATGGCGTCAAATCTGTTGTATGTTAACAGATTTATTTGAATGGGATCTGTGCACAAGGAAGTAGCAGAAATGGTTGTAAATCCAGTGCCAAATTAGACAAGATCTGATGAAAATGTCTTATAATTTAAAAATGCATATGGACACTTGGAACAGGATGTTTCCCCTGGTAACCCCTTGCATAATATCTCCATAATTAACAAGTTCATTAAGTGTTCCATTTAAAATGCTGCCAAAACTCCCATTTATGGTAAATGTCATAAAACTAAGGGTGTCCAATGTCTAACAGAGGTTACTACCGTTAGGGGGAGCAAGCACTTATCCACTGTCAATGTGAATCTGGCAGCCAGTGAAATGCATTTGCGGCTGCTGCTGCTGCTGCATGACAAGTTTTTCACATGCCACAAGTAGGAGAGCCGGCAGAAGAGGCACAGGCACAAGCACTGCAGCACATCTTTTAGCGGCATATTATTTGGCAAATGTTTTGTAAAGAGCAACGAGAAAAGAAGAAACAAACCCAAAAAACCAAACATCGAACTGGCAATACACGTAGACACGTCGTCCCAAAACCAGCTTTCTTCGTCGTGACTTTTGATATTTGAAATGAGATGCTGAGACGCCTCGACGCCATTCCATGCCATTGCCTGGTGAGCATTTGAACCCGTTTGCACCCTTTTCCATCTGCTCCCTGATCCCAGCTCCATCTGCATGGCCACATGCGTTTTCCCCTGGCTGCCAGCTACATTTTAAAAAATAGTTTTCAATTTTCTCATTTTTTTTTTATTGCTGAACAAATTTTGATTGTGGCCAGAACGGCAGCTGCAGCACATGCTCCAGCCACCTGGAGGCCGATCGTGATGATCTGGAGGCAAATTGAAAATGCATGTGGCTAGATGCAGCCTGGACCTGTAGCTCCATGCAGGAGGGGCAGTTATGTGAACTGATTTCTTAATGAAGTTTTGCGGTTTTCGATTTTGCCTCCAATACAAGTTGGATCATCGCTGAGGGGAGCGCTGTCAGACCTGTCATAACGCGGGTTAACCACAATTTTGACCTTTTCCCTTTCGTTTGGCAACTGTTGACCTTACTGCCGATTACGGCAGATTGATCAATGGGCCACGCCTCGTACCTACTACTGTTCCACTGGACACATAATAAAGTCATCCAAACGATAATCGGAGGGGCTTAAGATGGAGCTCTATTGTGACATGTGTGCCCCACTCTCTTCGATTCCATTCCCCCTTTATCAACTATACGAACATCCACTCATGCAGTCATTTATGATTAAAGGTGGCAAATGAAACCATAAAGAGCAAGAAGAGCACCGAGTCTGAGTCCATACAGTGGGCTCCAATACTCGTACAATAAATAGGACAAACATGGAAAACAATCGAGAAATTTGTTTGAAAATAAATTTGTATAAATTGTTGATATTCGATATAAGACAAAGGCCTTTGTGCCACATGAAATACACATGTCAATGAGGGTCGCAGTAATAATTTAAAATGCAAATACTGAATAAACTCGACAAGAAATTCATGGATTGTCGTTTAAGGTGTGAAATATGAACGCAGCAGAGAAGTAGACGAGCAGACCAGTAGACCAGGCCCCAAACTCGAGATTTGCCAACGCATTTTGGTTATTCATTTGCATCCACTCTGGGCTTGGGATTGGGGATTAGATTCGATTGGGCTTGGTTTTAGGATTGGGTCTTAGGTTACATTTTTTCGTGCCCATGTCAGTTCCGGATTAGACGAAATGGGTTTTTAAGTAAGCTAAATCAATCATTGAACAATCGCTTAATTTTCTACCGACCTGGGGTCACACCCACAAGGCGGATCGGCCCTTGCTACTGACTGAACTCTTGAACTCCTCCTGTCCCAACGACCCATTGTGTGTGGCTCAATGTCAGGGTAATTTGTTTCCTATCTTATGGTCGGCATTTTTCACGGAATCCCCCGGTCAAACCTTTGATTGGAGCCCAAGCCCAAGAGAAACTATGAAATTAATGGAAGAATTGATTTTGATTGATATGTGTCTGGATATTTTTTGTGTGTTACGGTATGCGAAAAGTGAAATCTTGGGAACCAATATAAAGAGAAATTTTGTCGATAAATTGATTCTTAAGAGT
The DNA here is from genome assembly GCA_037356375.1 of Drosophila affinis. Classification (NCBI taxonomy): domain Eukaryota; kingdom Metazoa; phylum Arthropoda; class Insecta; order Diptera; family Drosophilidae; genus Drosophila; species Drosophila affinis. The sequence goes on from JAZHFB010000003.1 coordinate 26,326,179, forward strand.
AGGGTTCAGAATGGCCTTATTAGTATTATATGATTCCATCTAGTTCAGTCTCATAACAACTAACAAACCAATAATCGATCTAGTTAGGTAATCAGCAATAATTTCCCAGGTCATTTATTACCCCTCGTAGTATTTCTATGTTGTTTATGCGCTCCTCAAGATGATCAAATTTATGCATTTATTCGATCAACTCCAATTTCAGGGCAGAAAAAAACCACATTTGATACGCCACGAGATGACGTCCGGCTCATAAACAACAAAATGCCAAGCAATATCAATCAATTATGCCGTATCCAAGTTTATCAGCAACTTCAGGCCAGGCAAGAGAGAAGCGGAGCCAGCCACAGCCCATCCTTAGCCTCGTGTGTGTCTTCCTCTGGCATCTAAAAGACTAGTGAAGAAAGTATATTCGATGATGCTATTCGAAAATGCACAACTATCTACATACATAGCATACCTTGTCCATATCTTAGCGATATATACTCAATCTTTTATCCCCCAGAAATTCCTGAAACCATTTAAACAAAAAGTTCAATACAAATATTATAATTTTACTTAGCTCAAGAGATATATTAGTAGTATATTTAGAGTTGGTCAGACATACTATGATCGAAATCAAATAAGTATAGTAATTTTTTGTATATGTACTTATGAGATAGGTGGCAAGAAGGGCATTTGTATATCCACGAATCGTATTCATCGCAATATGTGACTTCCATCACTAGAGTTTACTCTTGAAATGCTAGTGATATAATCGAGAGGTAGCTTAAGTTTCGAGACATCTAGCAAAATCATAAATCTTGTGAATATTTTCGTGGGGTCGCATCACTTCTGCGCACTTTGCTTTACATATGCACATCCATATCATATCAGAAATGCAGATAGAAACAACAAAAATCAACATGTTTCGCCTTAAGCCTTTTCGAGTGATTAACATTTTGTTGACCCAACGGATTGTAGGTGGGGTGGTTACCCAAATGAGGGGAGGACATGACAGGGCGGGGAACGCTAACGCGAACGCGATCGCCCACTGGGACTGACTGGTGCGTGTGAAAACGGATTGGCCAAATTAACGAAAAACTTTAGGGTTTTGCCATCGGATGGCAGTTGTTTCTACTTTGGTTATGCCCGAAATCTTTTTGGCCTAACTGATCTTTTGTTATGCTGATGGCCCGTAATTTGTCAAACGTTCGGGCCCCAACTGAAGGTTGAGGAGGCTTATGGATCAGCCGGAGACATGACAGTTGGCTTTCAACACACATCTGTGAATGATATGCTTTGGGAGACATCACACTCGACCTCCACAAATATTGATACCAAATGAGTTACAGCCGCAATAAGTCATGCTTTAGTTTCTACGGGAATGCTCAATCATTATTACCGTCGCGACAGTGGGCTTAGAGTTTAGACAAACTGCCAGAGCAATATCATTTAATAATAAGTATAGCTAAAGAATTTCCTTCGTTCCATCAGCTCTATTGTCTCTGTGTTCCTCTAAAGGCTGGTTCTCTTCTTGGTTATTTCGAAACAATATCCCTATCCGTTCAGATTCATTGCATAAAAATTTATATTTTGAAGACTCTACATGTCTATACAATAAACACAATTCATTAGCAATAGCTTAACTTAAGCAAAAAACAATAAACAGTTTTCCCTACAATGGTTTCTCTGTCGGTTGGCGTGACTGCCACCAGTCGCTGACGTATTCCCTCAGGCTGGACAGGGCGAGGACGGCATGGACATCGAGCTGCTGCTCCTTGGCCAACCAGTCGCAGTATTCCGAACGTGGACACGCGGCGGAGCCACCAAAGTTCTTCACATAGCGGATTCCTGGCAACTGATCGGGCCAGTGCCGTGCAACGCATTCGAGGAGCATATCCAGCTCGTCAGCGGACAGGAGGCTATGGTTGCCATCCACCGAGGAAGTCTTCCAGAGCACGTTAAGCAGGCGAGCAAGGTTAGGCACAGAGATGCGCGGCGAGAGCCGCGGCAGCAGTTGCAGGACCAGAGAATGCACACGTGATTGAACGATGTCATAGTCGGGCAGCTCTGAGCGGGAGGCGGCCGCGGCATACCACAGATTGTTCAAGATGCTGATGATACCCTCGATGATGTCGAACTGATGGAACTCCGTGTGGCAGATGACACCGACGAGCCACGAGTAGATGCCCACATGCTCAAGCATGATCTTGACAGCGCCAGGGATCTTTGCGCAGGTGGAGAGCACGGAGAGGAGCAGTAGTCTGGTCTCCAGCGTGCCCAGATCGCACGTGTAGAAGGTGAGCAGCACCTTGAAGGTGTTGGTCGAGACCAGCTGGAAGAGATCGGCACTGCTCTTGATGCCGCACCGGAGGAGCTCGACCATAAAGTGGCGGTAGTCGTGGTGCTCCGGTTCGTGCGAGTAAAAGAACACGTTGAAGTCGGGTATGGTCTGGAAATTGAAGCTCTGCTTCAGCCTTAGGTACATCATCAGGCGCTTGTACAGCAGATGCGTCGGATCCGTGCTCAGGTTGAAGCTGTGGGCGATGAAGAGGGCCGGAATCAGTGGCACTCGCGGCGTGCCTCCATGCGTGCCCCTTTGGGCGAGCCACGATGTGCGCAGTTCGTTCAGTCCCGCCTGGATGTTGTCATAGGCCTGCGACCACAGCGGACGCTCGTAAAACTTGGAGAGCTCGAAGTGGGTGCGATAGCGTTGCTGGCAGCTGGCGGCCGCCAGTCGCATGTCCTTGTCCAGTGAGGACAGGGCACAAAAGCTGACCGCCAGGAGACCGTTCTGAACAGGCCAGCGGGCCCACACCACAGAGCCGGGGGCGAAACAGTGCAGCATCAATGGTAACAGGAAGGCCGGGTCGTAGCAGGACTCGTATATCTCCTCCCGCTTGGGGCAGAGACGTCGCACATCCTGGGGGAAGTCGTGGCAGCCCTGCTCCACCATTTTCTCCAGGGGATTGTCGCCGAATCTTTGGGATTTCTTCGACGGATTCAGGAACTCAACTTCGGGCAGCTGCTTGCTGGCATGCAGGCTCCTCCAGATTGGAAAATTCTCCATGGTGTACACGCTGGTCTCGCGCACAATCAGGGCCAGCACCTGGGCCACATTCGTCTCCTGCTGTTGCAGCTTTGCCCGCTCATCCTCGTCTGCGGCTCTGAGGGCATAATGTGCCACGGCGCTTTCGCCCCATATGAACGGTCGGAACTTCTCCAGGCCCACATCATGCCGCTCATAGTGCTCCAGCAGAGCCAAAGCATAGCGGTCGGCTGTCGAGAGCTTGGCATGGTAGGCTCCAAGGATTACGGGAACGTGCGACGCCTTCAATGCTGTGGGTCCTTTCCTGGCCAGCGTTTCCATCAGCTGCAGCAGATGTGTCTTTGTGCCGCTGGCAGCACCCAGGAGATGATCGAAGCAGCACGAATGTGTGCAGATCATTTCATAAAGCAGAGCTGGCGTGGGATCCTCTCCCTCTGGATCTTCTGTGCAGTCGCTATAGAGACAATCGCACAGGAAGGCCAATAGCTTGAGGATAAGCGCATTTGTCTGATCCTGCTGCGGCTGCCGCTCCTCGCCCAAATGCAGGGCCAACTTCAAGCAACTCTTGCAGAAGTTGAGCCATTGCGGGGCATTCACCAATCGACTCCAATCAAGCTGCAGACCCTCGCTCTTCAGTCCACTCTGCCACCACTCATAGCAGTTCCAGGTAATCTGCTCCAGTTTGCTCATTTCAAGAGCCTGCTTCTTCAGATCGAGGGCCAGCATTTGGATGTTCAGATTCACAAAGTTGACGAAAACGCTGCTCTTTTGCTTGTCATCTTTGGCTGCGTCGAAGGCCTGCCAGTAGATCTCGCGAAGTACCCGAATCTGGTAGAGCTCCACAGAGTCGAGCTTCAGCTGTTTCTGACAGTAATCGATGCACTCTGACTTGGGCATGCATTGGGCAATGAGCAGGGCACTGGCCTCTGCGTGCTCCCGATAGATGAGGGCCGCCTTTTGCGGCTTCTCTATGCTTTTCATGAATCCGTTCTTGTACGTTTGGTAGCAGCGCTGAAGCAGCGCCTGTGGCACTTGATAGTTCTTGGACAGGGCAATGTCCAGCAGCGGGTAGACAAGTTCCTTTTGCTCCAAATTCTCCGGCAGAAGCTCCACAAACGTCACGGACAGTCTGGACTGGCGTTCGAACAACAGGCTGGCCAATCGTATGGCCGACTTGCTTATCTTACGCGTTGAAGTGAAGAAACAGGCGAAGAAGCTGCTATCGCACTCAACCAGGTGGTGATGGAAGTTGACCAGGAACTGCAGAATGGCCGCCTCCAGGGGCTCCAGCTGCTGTTCGCTTAGCTCACAGAAACCGCCGTAGTAGCCGAGTAACCTTCTGAAGGACTCTCTGCAATCGATGGGCTCCTTTAGCTGGCTCAGCCGGTTCAGCAGCAAGAGCAGCAGCTCGTAATAGTGATTCGGTTTGCTGTTGGACACGTAATCCTTGGCCTGAAGCTTGGACGTAAGCAAATCTAGCATCTGAGAGCAACCGCTGGCATTTACCTCGAGCGTATCGACCAGTGCCACACACTCACTGAGCTGCTGATGCTCCTCCGGCTGCTGCATGGAAGAGTCCAACGCAATCTCCAAGGCTTTGACCAACTGCAGCCGATACTTGGCCGTGAAACTATCGAATCGTGGCAGACTCCGGCAATGCTCTGTCAGGCGCCGTAGAAAAATTACGTAGTTCAGTCGATTCTCGCTGGTCTCGCTCAGTATCTGGGTGGGATGCAGCGGTCCAAGGCGGCTGTTGTAGATGTAGTGGAGCAGATGGTGGGTGTGGGTCTCGGGCTTCTGCTGATCATCCTCTTGTTGTATGTCCTCCGTGCCAGCATCCATTTGGCTGGCGATTTGCACAAATTTGATGAGATAATCGGCTGTTTGCTCTGCCTGCCTCTTGGTCAGGCGCTGCCTGGATAAGGACTGGATGAAGACGAACAAAAGATCTTGGACATAGATCATGTTGCGACGCGGATTGCTCAAGCTGAAGTGCAACTGCATCGTCTGTCCCTCCTCCAGTTTCAGTTCAAAGTGTTTCTCATCCTCCGGCTTGAAAGTGATTTGAAAGGCCTGCGAATCATCAGCGGTTAGAACCTTCCGAAGTTCCTTCAGAAGTGGCCATTTCTGCCCAATGGCAGCGGGAAGTTTTTTCGGTTTCTCCTCCTGGCTGCCAGGCAGCCAGCTCTTCATGTAGTCGTGATATTTCTCCAAGTGCCCATCGTACAGCTGCAGCACCTGCTCCGGCTGGCTATGGTAGTGGAAAAGCATTACGAAGACCTGCTCCACATATGCATCGTAAGGCGGCTCAATATCCACGCCCTGCAGCAGCAGGGGCATCATCTTGCTCAGCATAAGGACCTCCACATACGACTGCACTGTCTGGCCCGCCTTGATTTGGGCGAACAATTTGCGTATGTTCTCGCTGCTAATGGCTTCGGTTTCGGCTTCATCCAGTTCCGGCAGTTTTATCTTCCGCCAGGCGAGGCACAGAATGGTCAACAGAATGCTCACGACATTCTCCACAGTCTCGGCATCGAAACCAATGAGCGACTCCAACCAGATGTTGATCTCATTGTTGCAGGAATCGAATAGTCCCGTGTTGAGGAAAAGGCGGTTCAATATATTGCCGGCCTCCGCTTTAATGGCCACATCCTCCAGCATATAGGCCTTAATGAACGAGCGGAAGACCTTCCCAAAGAGTTCCTCCTGGGGGTTGAGAGACATCGGGAAGAGAAGCAATATTGTCTTGATTGACTTCAATTCCAGTTCTACTTTGACGAGCTCTTGTGGCTGATCCACGGCATCGAAATCGGTCTCGTACAGCGGCCGCAAAACCTCCAGATAATCGATAATTTTACTTGTTTTGTTCACAAATGCTCGATTCTCTTTGCACATGAGCAAGACCAGATCCAGGGTGACGGACAGGCACTCCAGGACATTCACTTCCGGCTGATTCTGCTGCTTGATGGCCAGATATAGGGAGTACAGGATCGACTCGATGGTGGGAAAATGCACCAGGAGGTGGTTCAGCAGATCAAATTTGAACTTACGCATCGAGTTGCCTGCCTTCTTCGACTGCTCTCTGAGGGAAATGGCACCCATATAGTTGCTGTACTGCTTCATCATGGCAAGGAGCAATCGCTGCACGGCCAAGCGCAGTTTAAAGTTCTTATCATTCAGCATACTCTTTCCCGTAATGTGAAGAAGTCCCTCAATGGGCAGACACAGCTCCTTGATCCAAAAACCGAGGTCCGTCAGCGTCATTTTGTTAAATGCGGTCCCCAGGGAGCTAGGGGGCACTGAATCTATGACCTGGGCGAGAAAGAGTGCCGCCTGGGGGATATCGTTTATCCCCACCTTGAGGGGGCTCATGAGACAGGAAAAGCTTCGCACTGAATTGCGACCCAGATCGGGACACGCAGTCAGGGTCTTGATGACCAGTTCCGTCTTGCGTGGATTGTTGTAGGGCTTGTAGAGCGAGCCAAGCACCTTGCCCTGCAGCTTGTTCTGCTTCTGGCGGTAGTGGGTCATGGCATCGAAGCAGATTCCATGCTTGCGGGAGGTAAGCAACAGCAGGAGTAGCTCATGGACAGCAACTGCAACAGCTTCGGCTTCCTGCTCGTTTGGCTTTCCCTTGGAGTTCTTATTGACGAAGAGAGCTGGAAGGCCATTTGGGCCTTTCCAGTCGTAGAGGCGTCGCAGGGATTTGCAGCATTCCAGATCAAAGACCAGAACCTTTTTCGTCTTCTGTATGTCGGGGTTTTCCAACACATATTGCCTGAGTGCGTTCAGCACCACGCAGACGGTGACATGGTCGTCATAGACCAGTCCTTTGGCCAGCACACCAATCAACTGACCGCGGTCCAGAATATTCCTTATGAGCAACGCATTGCCATCGACCAGAAACGCCAAAATAAAGTGTATGTACGCCTTGCGGACGGTTTCCTCGTTCTGGTAGTCATTTTTGGCGTGCGACAACATCTGATGCATGACGCTCACATTCGAGAGGATGTCATAGGAGTTTAGAACCTGACGTCCTAGTTGCGGTTCCACGCACACAATCGCCGTGAGTAGCTTTAGTGCGTTCCGGCGATGGCTGGGCCGCGACGACTGCAGCAAGTTTTCAAGCACTCCGCCATGGGCTTTCAGAAAGTAGCGACAACCATGGGCCGCAGACTCGATGTGACCCTTCTGATTACTAAGTATTTCCATTACAATACGATGCAGTGCTTCGGTGAGGTAATCCACATGTAGAATATTACTTTTGTCGATGCGGTCAAAGGCCTCAGCCAGCTCCAAGGGTTTCCCTCGCTTCTCAATGTACTTGGCAACGATCCTGGGACGCGTCTTGCACATGAACAAGAAGTGCCGCAGCTCTGGATGGACAAGACATGGGATTTAAATATATCCAGTTTGCAAAGTGGCAATGTCTACTCACCTGTTATAAAACTATTGCTACGTAGTTTGGTGCGGAAATTTATCATTTTGAAATCATTGGGAAAATTGGGTGTATTCTCCTCCGGCTCAATACCAGAGTCGGGGCTTATCTCTGCTTCATCCAGTGCGTGTTCAGGGTCACCGTCTGCCGCCTGAAGCACTTTCTTTGGGTGCCTTTCCTTACGTTTCTTCTTGTCTGCGGGTGGAGGTTCGATATCCATTTCCACCTGTTGCCCTTCTGCATCATCTACAGATGTTTCTAACTTATTTACCTTTTTCTTGGGAGACTCTTCTGCTGTGTCGTTTACTTTATTCGCCTTTTCCTTCTTTTTCTTTGGCGTATCCGACTCTTTGGGAACCTTTTTTGGGACCACTAACTCGCCATCGTCGAGCTGCTGCTCCATGTTCGTCGCTTCATGTTTCCGTTTGCGACGATTCGGTTGTATGGCCATTTTGATATTTTGACAGCGCGCTTTTCCTTAATTTCGGCAATCTTCAGCAACGTACCGTACCTTTCCTTAATTAAATAAATAAATACACAATTAAGAAAAGTTGTTTTTAAGAATTGCGGCGCGCACACACGTGCTCAGTGTGACTGCGGAATTATCGATGAAATATACCGTCCGACCATCAGAAATATAACTAAAATTACGGTCTCATGTTAAAAATATACCGCAAAAAAACCGGCGAAAATTATATTCGTCGATTTTGATATTCTGTTCAATATTACTAGCTAAATAAGACCTTCAAGCCTGAACAGATAATTTTAACTGTTAGATGAAACAATTTTCTATAAGAGTAATCAATTTTAAAAACCGCGTTTATTGGATTCGATCTGAAATTCGGCTTAAGCAGGACAGGTAAGGGTCGTATGAGCGTTGCAATTTTCTTTGGCCGCTTTTGCCTGTTGTCCCTACCTTTCCGTAGCCCAGCGTTGTATGAGCCGAATGCCCTGTGACTTTCTCTCGTAGTTAACGACTGTAGCATACCCACAAGGCACTTTTCGTTCAAACAACCGCAGCATAATGCGTAAGTAAGCATGAAATGCGCCGTAAGAAAACGTAAGTGAGCATGAAATTTCACGTCACTTGAGCACTTGTTGCTTGTCAACCGGTAGTATCGGCATTTGTATACCCTTTTTTCTTTGATTAATGTTAAAATTCTCTTTTCCCAGCTGCTTTTAAATGTAATTAATATTGTATTTTGGAAATAATTAAATTTTTTTGACCCGCTAATGCTTTTTATTCATTTATTAATATTAACATATCGATCCCGATACCCATATTCAGTCTTTATAAGAAGACTAAAAACCGTAGAATTGTCTCGCTCATTTCGAGGCACATGTTGCTGATCCATACAAATAAATGTTGGTAACGGTCAAAAACGTAAGTGAGCGTAAGAAACGTAAGTGATCATGGAATATAAGGGAAATTGTTAAAAATACCAGTATATACCATGACATACTAAAATACTTTTTGCACAATTTTGCCTTCAAAAAATACCATAAAGTATTTAAAATACCTTAATTGGTCACGCTTCAAAAAGACACCAGAAGGCGCGTCAAATTTAAGATAATTTAATAAAAAGACGCCAGGTAGCGTGTTGGTGACCAGTGATCATTGCTGAAAAATGGAATTCGCGCGAAGACGAAACTTATACTAGCCGAAATCAAGATAGACAAATACATTGTTTAACATTTTCTATAATTGGAAACTAAGATCGTACTGAGAATACAAATAATCTGTTTGTCCTTAAAACTGAGCCCTAATGCAAGTGTCGCCTGCCGCATGGGCATGACTCATGCGAACGGGTTTTTTCCCATTTGGCAGTTTCAACTTATTCCTTCTACGTAATCGATTCCTTCCTTTTGAATTGTCTATTGGCTAGCTAGTCCTCCTCCAGCGCTGCATTTGTTACTCCACTGGGTCCTCCTCCTCCTCTTACTGGCGCAGATGTGGTGGGCACAGGAAACTCCGGCAGCGTGGAACGTTGCTTTCCCGGAGCCGGGGGAACGGGAGGTAAATCAACAGATTTACTTGTGGCTGTCAATGTTTTTAGGTAGACCGCGTTTTTTATGTTTAATCTGATAAGTTAATAACTTACCCAAACAACAACCCATTATACTTCGCGACCTATTCCCTGTAGAGCGTGCAAAATTGTTGAAAGTTCTTTGAGCACTAAATCAGGCAAAATCAAATCGGGGCCAATTGACTCGGTGGACGTACGTATGAGTACACCTAACGTGCAAACGATTCATGGCTTATTGATAAGACGTTCTTTTATTTTCATTTTCTTTTTGTTTGAAATGTAAAGTGGGTTATTTATGACCGTGGTGGCAGCTATCAGTTTGCAGGTCCGTGAGGGTTCTATGGGCCCACTAGAAATGAGCTTCGGGGTATGTTTAAAGCGCACACTGTGAGTCGACTGCAGCCATATCATTATGATGGACTCGACAATTAAGATAAGCGCTTATCGGGGCAAACAGTTTTGTACGCTTCATGGTTGGCGCTGAAATTTCAATTATAAAATTTATCGAGCATTAACGATATATACATACATACATATATATCGAAAGAAAAATTATATTTTGAAGAAAATGATTATTACTTATTACAACCGGTTATCTATAATCTATGATAATTATCACTTGCCGGTGCCAGGCGGACGTTGTGCTGAGACGGCTTTACTGGCACATCTTCTTCATCTTCTTTTCCATCAAAAGCTGATTCACCTTTTTCACCTTTCAATCTTGATTTAATTATGAGTTTTCAACTGGAAATGGCACAAAAATATATTGTATAGATAGCATTTCTTTGTATTTGAATAGTATGTGGCCGACTTGACCAAATACAAACAATACAGACAATCGACGACTATCGATACGCCCAACAATAACAAAGCTTACAACACTTTTCGGCACGACTATCGTACGAACAGCTGATAGTTGATGCTCTGCTCCCTCTCTCTTCATTCTTATCTACGCTGCTCGCTCGCTCTCTCCACCCAACGTAAACAGCGTATTTCACGCTTTGATAAAAATGTTTTAAATCAAAAAGTGTTAATTAAAGCCGAAATCAAAATCAATGCGGCTGTGGAAGCTGACGGTCGTGTGCGCGTGAACGAATATTAACACAGGCAAATCAATCACCAAAGAAAAGAACAAACAAATTTATTCAACAGTAGCGGCAGAGTGCGTGAGAGTGTAAGGTGGCGAGAGCGAGCAGGCGCAAGTTTGCATATTTTGTGTTTATGTTCTGCCTGACATTCGGCAGCTTTTGCTGTGAATTGTGAATGTAGCCACAAAGTGAATGAGCCGAGAAATCACGGCCTAAAGAACGTCCATAAAAAGCAAGTCTCACTGCGAGCATCGTCAGTAAATTAATCAAAACCAAGAAAGTTTATATTGTGGCCAAAGAAATAGAAACTGCTGGACAGGCGACAGCCCTCAAACAATCCGAGAATCCTCCAAAATCTGGCTGAACGGCAGCGCCATGGATGATGAGTTCAAGCTCTGCTGGAAGAACTTCCAGGAAAACATTGCCAGCGGATTCCAGAACCTCTACGATCGGGGGGATCTCGTGGACGTGACCTTGGCCTGCGACGGCAAACTGCTGCAGGCCCACAAGATAGTCCTGGCCATATGCAGTCCCTACTTCCAGGAGATCTTCACCAGCAATCCCTGTCGTCATCCCATAAGTGAGTATTCCATCCAACAGATGTGGGGATACCTTTGACGAGACTCTAAACATGGCAATTGCTAGAAATTCGTTTTGTTTGCTCATGTTGTTTACGCCGTCACCGCCGTTGCCGACGACGTCTGTGCTCCGTAGTCCGACCGTCCGTCTGTCTGTCAAATCAGCCAACCAAAGTGCGCTTAAAATGCAAAGTTATACGGCGGTAAATATACATACAATGCACACACAAGTAGAAACTGGATGTATTCCTGCACTGCATAATGTTAGACATGGCTAAACATCGCCAAATGGCGATAGATATTTGTCATTTTATCACTGATAAAGTGCACACACTGCGGAGACTCTGGGGGGACACTGGGTCGTCGTTTGTCGTCGTCTCCCTCCCTGTGGCTCCTGTCCGGCACGGCACCCGGCACCTATCTATCTAACAGTTTATCTAAAAGCGCCCGTCAGCCTGTCTGTTTGTCACTGTTGTCAAATGCCAGCCCCCAGCACGATATAAATCAACTTCTGTATTAAGTTCCGTGACACATTCAACAGTTATCAGACGCCGAAGAGAGCCTCAGAGAACTCCAGCCACAGCTCCAAAGCTATAGCTACAGCTCCAGCTAATGGTGGCAGCACGTGTACCAGTTCGGAGGCAAATAAAATGATTTCGCTTGTCATAAATCTAAAGACAAACAAGAGCAGCAGAAGCAGCAGCAGCAACAGCAGCAACAGCAGCAGTGGGAATAGGAGTAGGAGCTACGAATCGAGGTCTGAGAATCCTCCGTTGAGCTATTGCCGCCACGTTGTCTCACCCGGCTGCATGCGTCCACGGGCTGCATGGCTCTCTCTTCATGTGTGGTAGCTGCAAGAGTCGTGTCTTTGGTGGCTTGTTTACTTACGCTACGTATACGCATATGCATTGTGATAAGAGGTACACTCCAATCGAAGATTGGGTGCGTTGCTGACCTCATCAAAATGTACTCCAGAATGGACTCTACTCTAGAATGGTATATGGATATCATATCGCTGCCAGCCTGACTGCTTGCCTGCCTGCCTGCCTGCCTGTGACTCTATTTCATGTTCAATTCTGGACGGACAGAGTCCGTGTTATACACGGCCCTGTGCTGCACGGTGGCTTTATCTGATCAAGCGGCAATAAAAACTAAGGTTTTATCTTTTCAAGTAGCAGCAGGAAGGTGCTACCTACCAACAAATGAGGTACAAGAGGTATTTCCAAAGATAAAGAATATTAATATACCCTATAAATAATGGTAACGGTATGGTGTGGGCGGGGGGTGTAAGTTATTAAAAATAAAGCAACCAACCAACAAATAAAGCAACAGCTACAGCCATCATCAAGGTGCTAACAAGCCAAATGTGGTGCGTGTTACACACAAAACCACTCGATGGGGTACCAGTGCCACCCATCCATCCATCCATCCATCCATCCAACAACAATAGTCTAAATATTTTTATCTTTTTATCGCGTTTAACAATCATTTATTGCCCAACTGAGCAACTGGGTCCCCAACAACCATCCAATCCCCTGGCCACTCGAAGACTCTACCATTTGAGATATTGATTAGACGTCGACGACGACGACGACGAGCACGGGTTTTGTGATACGCTCTCCGTCCGGGCCAAGTGGCCAAGTGGCTGGTTATGTATATGTATCTATGGGACACAGCTGCTCGCAAAGCTAATCCTCGAATATTATCTATTTCCATGCCGTTTAAGTTTTTATTATTGGCATAAACAACTCGGACATCGGACATTTTCGTTCTCCACCAGCCCACCAGTCCACAGCCCACAGGCCACAGAGCCCATGTCGTTTATCAGCCACTTTGCTTTGGGTATCACTCTTAATCGTAAAATAAGATTTTGAACTTATTGCCATTGTGTTAGATAACGCACTCAGACGAATGGCGAATGGGTCTGGGTCTCGTGTGATATTGGTTGCCTCTCGAGGAACAGGCAGCCATGGAAATAGCCATAGCCCCAAGCCACCGGAATGGAGTCCAAGCGATGCCACCACTCCCATACCGATCCGATCTCCACTACCCTCCCCATTCACAATTTCAAGTAGCGGTTGTTTAGCGGCCATAAATGTTTCGCTGAAATAATATAATATCGATCGATGGACTTGTCGTAAATATCAAAAAATACCCAATGTTATTTATACATATGTATGTATATTTTAGTGCCCAAAACAGAAGCAAAGACGTGCTGTTTATCAGGCCCCAGGGTTGGTTGAGCATATTTTTGGAGGGGGAAGTACTTTTAATACCGTTTATCCCATCCCTCAGTTAAGATCAGCGGTGGCAAGGCTGTTCGAACTCGGAAGCAGTCCCCAAGTCACCAACAGTTTCCTTATGAGTATCATGAACACGCCATGTATGTTGTTTTTTCAATGCTCGCAGTATTCGCTTGTGGGCCTGGAGTCGAGCATGAATGTGCTGCGTCATGTGGAAGCAAGGAAGGAGGCATCAATGTTAATGATGGATTTTGCCTTCATACTTGGTTCTTCTTGATGCTTAATTTTGACAATATTGTGTTTCCAGAAATGATTTTAAAAACAGATTATATGCTTGAAAAACTTTGGACTGGCGGCCTTTGGAAAGGTAGATCCGAATAGATATTGAGAGCAATTCAAGTAGATAATGTCTGGGCATCGGCAAGCCTACGATCGGTAGAATCGATAGAAGAATTAAAGAATTGGTATGTGAACATCGATTAAAACGCTAAGAATCTTATGGAATATTATACAAATCCCAAGAAATCATATAAGGTGTTTTTGAACTAAGCATTTGAATTCCTATTAGAAGCATTCGCAAATTCTCATCATCTAACAATGTTTTCACTAGTCGAAGCTATTTTTGGATATTCTATATGATGCGGAAGTAGTTATTGAGGTCCATCAAGTGTGCTGCTATGAATGATTGATGATCTTAATATTATTGAAGTTTAACTCCTTAAATTGTTGATACTGATACTTTCCCAGTTATATACTCCTTTCTGTGGAGATATTTTTTTGTGGGATAATCTTTCTATGGATTTCGCTACGGGCCTTGCCCACTCGATACCCCTTAATTGCCAGCTTACGTTGTTTTTTTATTATCCCGTTCATACTATAATATCAAACTTTGACTTTGAGCATACGAAATTTGATAAATGGGGCCTTTATGGGGCTTTTGTGTTGACAATTAGTAATTTATGGTTTCCGAAATGGCAGTAGCCGCAAAAATAGATTGTTTAGTTATCGGCTAAGCTATGGGCTAATCCCTTGTCCCGGGCCCAGGTTCAGGCGCAGGCCCCACAGAGACATTGCCACTGTGGAAAAGGTTATATATATCGATGAGTGCGGAACCCAAGTCGGAGCCACTATAGGATCTATCCAGAAGGGGAAGAAACAGACCCTATATGTATGTATGGCTGGCCATTGTGTGCTGTTGGGTTGGCTGGAACTGTTGTTGGGGCTTCTTATATTTTATCAGGTTGTACTACTACTACTACCAGTACGACTATTCGACTACTCGACTATTATGGCGTTTTTAGAGATAACAAATATTTATGAATGTCAAAATGAGGGGCAGCCCACTTCACACAACTACTACACTCCAACGACAACGAGGGTGACAACAACAAGATCCTATTGGCGTTCTGATTCGATAAACATTTATCATAATCATAAAATAAAAGTGTTTTTGAAATCGATCGACTGCAATCCGATTGGTGGAAGCTTCTACAGTGGGCGTGATCTTGGCCATATATTTGTGGCTGTAGCAGAGTAATAGTCCCGAAAGAAACGAAACGAAACGCAACGAAACGAAACCGAACCCAAAAAACGTAACCGAAAGATATCTTTGTCGAATTGTCGAACCATCAAGCCATCGTAAGATCTCGCACCCGCGTCTCGATCCATTTATGAGACAGCAGCAGCTCTCTGATATCAGCGGAGATCACTTCGGGGTCAGCGGCACATAAAAATTCCCCTTGGCGTCGCGCTGCTCGTGTTCCGCTGTACATTGGTACATCGGTACATCGGTTGGAGCACAGAAAAGATGCCCGAATTGGACATTTTGGTGTCTGGGATGGTGAATGGTGTGGGTCTTATCAGCAGCATACACGGATTTATCACATTTTCCGTGAACTTTAGACAAAGTTTATCTACAGCTCCGACATAAATGGTTTATTGATTCGCTAGCCGGCTCTGTGTGTGACTCTGGATGTGCCTGTGTCTGTGGATCTCTTTGTCTCTTGATCCAGGGCCAACCTCTATCGCTATCGATTGCTGGGATGCCCATCGGTATCTGTGTTTTCCCAGAAAAACTAATATAAACTCTGTGCTTATTATACGGGCATTATGCAGCACGTAATTCCGTATCTATCTGGCATCAGCAGTCAAGCTCATGTGTAGATCAGATCGCTTGAGGATTACAGACTGTACCTCTCCAAGCAATAGGCGTACATATGTACATACATATATATGTATTCATGTATTGCCCGGATTTTGATCTTCGCAGTGCGAATGGCGAACGCAAATACGGACATGGCAAAGGCCCAGGCCCAGGCCCAGTCCCAGTCCCAGGCAGCCAGATAGATAGATAGACACGAGACAAAACGATCAGTAATGACGACTACGGCAAATGATAGGGCGCACACTTGATGGCTGCTACTGCGGTTGCTGCTGCTCCGTCACTCCGTCCTCAGATTAAGCTACAGACGAGAACTGATCGGCGGATTAATACATTCACACAAATGTACGTACATCCATCGGCATATTGTACGTGGATGTTTGTATATTAAATTGTTATTGAGAACAAGTGATAATATTGTTTTTAACTAGATGTTGATGCTGTGAGTCGTGCACAGTGGCCTGGGATTGCGAATGAAATGGAGGGGGAAAATCCTTGTTGACTGTTGGGCGATTTCTCGCAGAGCTGGGGGTATCCCATTTCGTGAATGTAGTCTGACTAAAGATACTACCTACCTGGGAAAGGTAAAGGAGGACAACTTGGTATATTTAATAAGCATTGATAACCCCAAGGATCTCTGCCGTGTACGTACAATGACCACGGTCGCTTCTAATGGGAGTAATTTGGAGAGCAGGAGAGCTAGAAAAGAATGTGAAGGAGCAGGAGGAAGGAGGATGGAGTTTAAACGTTTCCAATTAAACTTTAAATTAAATTAGTATATAAAGATACATAAATACATATAAAGATACATAAAGATTACATCTAATAGACAGAATCGAGTATAATATTTAAGTGTCCATTTTGTCTCTCCTCCCTTCGGATTCAAGCGATGCGCACCACTGTGCCGTGTCCGTGTCCATAGATCGTGGAATCAGTTTCGAATCCCGGACAGCTTCAGTTCCACAGTTCCATAGGCCGTGTCGAGAGCACCCCGATGATATGTCATGCTACTTATTTTATAATTACTGCTGTTGCTGCCCCGCTGCTCCCCTGCTGCTGCTGCTACTGCTGCTGCTACTGCTGCTGCTGTTGTTGAGGTTTATATTTAAGTTTTCAGATTTCTTATCGTAGCTGTTTTTATGTATTGATTTAGTATTTGAACGTTTCGATGATAACATCTCCACTATGAATGTGACCTCCTTTCGGTCTGTGGATGATGTCGAATGTTGTAGTTGTTGTCGATCGGGCGGGCGGGCGGTGAAAAGGCATATGCGACTTATGTAAACGAGTCACCAACTAGTACGTGGGGATTTTTGGGTAAACAACTACCCAACAAAATACTAACGAATCCTCTCTCTATCTCTCTCTTTCTCTGAACTTACAGTCATTCTCAAAGATGTGAGCTTCAACATCATGCTGGAACTCTTGGAGTTCATGTACCAGGGCGTGGTGAATGTGAAGCACACAGAGCTGCAGTCGTTTATGAAGATCGGACAGCTGCTGCAGATCAAGGGTCTGGCCACCAACTCCAATTCCTCGCCGGCTTCCAGTGCATCAGAGAAGTCTGCTAGTCATCCGCCCAGTCATGGCCAAACGGACGAGTCGTCCCTCAATAATACCCACAATAACAGCCACAGCAATAGCCATCACAACTCCAGCAACAGCACCTCAAACAACAACAACAACATAACGAATAACAGCAGCAACAGTAGCCCCAACAGCAAACCGGATGCGGATCACAGTGAGGCCAAGGGTCAGAGCACGCAAAGTAATTCGCGGACCACTTCGCCAGGCGGTGCCAGCAGAGCCTCCAGCGATGCCAGCCACCTGTATGCCCTGAACAAGCGACCAGCGCCTTCGGACTTTAGCAACGACT
Source organism: Drosophila affinis (assembly GCA_037356375.1). NCBI lineage: Eukaryota > Metazoa > Arthropoda > Insecta > Diptera > Drosophilidae > Drosophila > Drosophila affinis. Next base: position 26,343,621 of record JAZHFB010000003.1, read on the forward strand.
CCCTGTCTATCTACTCGGGAAAACAGCTGCGGCGCTCCATGAAGGAGCACACCAGTGGGCAACACGAGGGCAGCAGCGACAATGCGGATAATGGCGTCAGCCTGGAGAACCCCCTGAACACGGAGGAGTTCTTCCTGCCCCCGATTCCGCACCTTTCGCTGGGCGAACCACGATACGACCTGGGGGGACTCAAGCGGGAGCAGGATGGCCATCATGGACCGGGTGGCGGAGGAAGTGCCGGCAGCGTTGGCAGTATCAACTCCTCGGCCTCCTGCTCAACGGCAGTCAACTCGCTCCGCAATCCCTTTGGGCCGGCCTTCAATCTGGACTACAATAACTTCTACAAGCCGAGCGGCAACAATAGCGGCGCCCCGAGCGGCAGCTCCAATAATGCGGGCCCAGGGTCTGGTGGCCTCAGCAACAATGGATCCTCTGGCCTCGGCCCCGGCCACGAATACCCAAATGAGCTCTACATGCCCAATGATTACTCCAAGAACTTTGCGAATCATATGGACATTCCGTCAAGTAGGTGTTCCACGAATCTTCTTTTTGCGGATTACTTTATTTATGTTTCACTTTTCTGTTGCACGTATGTAGCTCGGCTTTCATTTTTTAATTTTGATTTTAATTTTAAGCTTGATATGGGTTCTTTTTGCTTTGCATCCCACTGCGGCTGCTCATCCACACATCATCATCATCATCATCGTCATGCATCCCAAACACTTACTAGCCCACTGATAACACTGTCGTAAGGGGACCCAAATGAGGAGCAGGCTTAAGGTACCAGGAATAGAATAAGAAAAACCCAAACGAATGATGGGGATATTTGGATTAGTTATGGCAAGCAGGGAAAATTCTGTTTACATGGCTGTAAATGCAGTAAAAATACTTCGTGTCCGTCAGTCAACGTTAAAACATCTCAACAAAAAAATGATGTGCATATCGGTCATTGCAGGTTAATTTCCTTGAAATCCTTCAATTCGCTATAGCAGAAGATCGAATACAAAAAAAGAATGCAGTTGAAGAATAAGTCTGATTCTCTCTTCCATCTGTTTGCATACGGAATCCTTTGTCTTTTGTCCGTTTTCTATGACCCTAAAGTTGAATAGAAGAGATATGAGAAGAGTATTTACACATTTCATGAGATTGTGGTCCTACTTTATACCTCAATCCCTCGATCCTTTTTCGGCATCTACAAAAGAACACAAGAGCCGATACACTACTAGCCCCAAACACTACTAAAACCATTTGCAGCTGAATCGCTTCTAACTATGGCTTATTAACCCAACTTACAGAACCATATATGTAGAACATAGCTTCCCCATTTAATTTGATCCTGACCTTTGGCCTATTAACCGAAACGACTGAAACGCCTGACCACAACATGCACACGGTCCGAACACACGCACACAGCCGCTTAGTCCAGCAATGGTAGCAGGCCTCCCTATAATCTATGACCCCCGGTGGCACCACCTCCACCTCCACTTCCTTGAACGGCTGCCCTCACATCCCCCCGTCTCTGTAAATAACATCCGTTAAGACGTTCCAGTGAAGAACTGCCCACTAATGTCGTTCCATCATTGTACGTTTGTTTGTTGCCCGCTGCGGACGCTGCTTGTCTCTGGAGCAGACGGCAGCAATATGGTAATGCTGTCCACCACCTCGCTGCTCCATGGCAACTGCGTGTTCAACCGCAACAACACGGTGGCCACGCAGCAGGGCATGAAGACCTACTGGCTGTGCAAGTCCTACCGGATCAGCATGTGTCGGGCCCGCTGCATCACCCACCTGGGCAGGATAATCTCTGCCACGGGCGTCCACAACCACACGCCCCATATGCGCGGCAGCCAAGGGACGGCGGCTGCAGGAGCATCTGCCGCTGCGGGTAGTGGTGGCACCCCCCCTGTGACGGTCTCGCTGGCATCCCTCCCGAATCATAACCAGCCCGGCGGTTACTCCATGGCAGATGGAAGCCACATTGGAGCGGATCTGAACCACGGCGGCAGCTCTACCATTAGTCGGCTGGGGGCAGCCGGCAACATGTTTGCCAACCAGACGTCTCCTCCGGCGGCAGCCTCACATCATCACCATCACCTGAGCCAGCCTCTGCCGAACCTCCTGGTGCAGCATCATCCGACAGCGACGCATATGGAGCAACACGGCGGCATGGGGAGTGGAGCACCGCCCTCGAATGTCATGCACAATCCCAATCTAATGCATCTGCCCATGCAGCCGCACGCCCATCACCACCACCAACAGCAGCAGCAGCAACAACAGCAACAGCACTCTCCACACGCCCACCATGCGACAGGAGCACCGCCACCACCTCCGTCCCAGCACCACCTAGAGCTGGGAGGGGGACAGGGTGTGCTTCTCTCACCCGCTCATATGCAGCAAAGTCCGCAGTCGAATCGAAGCAGCCACTCCATGCATGCCCAGGAGTCTCCGCTGGGCATAAAGAGTCCGCCCCCACCGCCAGGAGAGGAGCAACAACAGCAACAGCAGCAGCAGCGAGTGGACATCAGCTCGAGTGCCGATGGGTCGGCAGAGAGTGCCGCCGCGGGGACGGCGCATGTCATCAACTCCATTACAATATCCCCCGGCAGCAGGCACAGCTTCAAGATGGAGAACATGTAAGGGTGCAGTCTCCGCTCCTGGTGCACCGCTCTAGAGGAGCTCTAGGCCTTAAGGATGAGTTATTTATTGCGGCTGGAGCCGCGTAGTTAGTGTCTGTAGTAGAAATTGAATGCGAGAACAAATTGAATTTGATTCGAGTCCCACGTGTACATACTGATGTGTATATCTGTTTGATAAACTAATGCAAAATGATAAACTAATACCAATCACGCAGCAGCGGGCGCAGTGGAATAAGTTCCAGATTGAGCCCTGAACCCTGAAATCTGGGTGCATTAATTTTGGACTTGTTTCACGGCGCTGGACGTATATATTCTATGTAGTATGGGTATGCTAAGGGTATGCTCTCCACTAACCATTATATTCGCCAGGTAAGTCCGATCTGCATGACACCAACACACACACATACATAAAATAATTGGGCTCATTCGTGTACGTCCTGACATTCCAAAACGATCCATACACCACCCAACCACACACACACACGAACAGCATGCACAACAGCAGCCTCTCCTCAACTGCAATCTTGTCCTGTATTATAGTCGCACCCGGCGAGCACTGGTTCCAGGGCAAACTAGAGTTCATGCTCAGTCAGCGAGGCAAGCCGCTGCTTGTCCATGACGGCCACACCTTCGGGATTCAGTACGTGCGCAAGGACAAGAAGTACTGGCAGTGCAATCTGTCGCGCAAGTTTAACTGCAAGGCCCGGGTAACCACCACGGACACGGGCGAGATTATTGTGACGAACAACGAGCATTGCCACACGGAGATCCGGCAGCACCTGCGCAAGGACTATCAGCGCAACAAAGTGATGATGAATGCGCTGATCAACTTGAGTACGAACCGATTCGCCGATCTGCGGCGGCACAATCTGGCCGGACTAGGAGCTCTTCCCATGGTGCCGGGTACCCTTTCCCAGGGATCGCCTATTGATGAGGTTGTACAGAATCTGCACGATCTTGCCAAGGCCTCGGCGGAGGCCAGTCAGCAGCATCAGCAGCAGCAGCGGGCGCACGAGGCCATGAAACAAGACAATGACGAACCGTTGGACTGCGGGCTGCGCAGTTCGGCGGCACTCGAGGAGATGGCACGCAGCTTCATGGCCAACAAGCCTTCCATTGGCTTCCCAGGACATGAATCCAGCGGTCATAACAGTAATGATTTAACCAAGGACGAGCCGTGGAAGGAGAAGAACGATGGCGATGTGCACTAAACAGTTTAGTTTAGTTTCCGTTAGTCAGAGCTGCATCTGGCGTAGCGCCATCTGGCGTTACGTAGCAACACTACGGTTTGGCGGAATAGACTTCAATTCAAAGCGAGGACAGTTAAGTACAAAAATGGAATGATTGCAATAATACTCAAATACACTAAAAGACAACATGACCAAACCAATTCCAAAGAATTTAGACAATTAAATACATATGTAAACGTACAATTTATTAGTGAATTTCCAGCAACGCGCATACATGAATTTTTATCGTTTTTATTGTACGTTACGTTAGTTTTAAACTGTAATAAATGTTGAATTTTAATAAACCTTTTTTATAAACATCGACTTCTCTACATCTAAATTAAATATTTATCACGCGACTCAGCTTCTGGATGCGATTGAGCAGCAGATCACCCTGCTTGATGGTGGCCTGGTACTGCCAATTCTTGTTGTCTGGGCGATTCGTCTCCACAATGCCGCCGACGCGATCCACCTTGGCATGCAGCCTACCAGCGGCGATAAAGCGTGCCAGCTCCTGGTCGATGTAGTCCACAGTGACCCCAAAGGACTCGGCCATGTACTGCAGCGTGAGGGAGCGATAGGACTCCAGTAGTTGAGTGTAGCCAAGGATTCGCATCTCGCGCACATAGTAGCGGTAGTGAGGATGGATGAGGTAGTCGGAACGCAGCTGCTTCTCGACCACAGCCAAATGCACGTAGAAATTCTCATACTGACAATTATACAGGGAGAAGAGGAACTGCTTGACATCGGGCAAGCCGTGCAGAACCTCCTGGATCTCCGAGCCCTTGATGACTTTGTCGCGTAGCTCATTGCGCGGCAGGGCTATCATGGAAACATACACTGTGTAGCGCACAAATGTGGGGTAGTCCATCAGCTCGTACGAGGTAAAGGTGCTCACGGTGTCCAGGAAGAACGTGGCCGCCGCCTTAAAGTCGCGCACTGCAACGGAATATACTCCCTGGTAGACCTTTAGACGATTGCGGCGATCCCAGTCCCCTCCCTCCTCAATCAGGTATTTTGCCTTCTCGATGTTGCGTGTGATTAAGTCGTGATCCAAATAGAACAGGCCCAAGCGGATTAGGTGAAACACAATGTCCAGGCGATGGCCCAATGAGACGGTCTTCTCGTATGTCTTGCGGAAGGCCGTCTCTGCAGCGGCTTTGTCGCCAATGCGGCACAAATACTCAGACTTCTTCAGGTTAGCCTCGCGCACCTCCATTTCGCCCAGATTCTTATCGGCATCTTCGATGGACGCATCCAGTTGTTCGATCTCCACGCGGTTGTTCTCCTTCATGCGCGCCAACAGATCCTTATCTGCAGTCCAGCCGAGTTCAGTGCAGATATGCTCGTACCATGGAGCCATATTATCGGCCCGTATGGCGTCCAAGAGTTTCGCCTTCAGGCCCACATCTTGTTTGTATTCGGTCAAAGTCAGCAAAAACTTTGTCTGGGCCAGCTCCAGGTTTGGGTTCTTCTCCAAACCCTGCTCTTCGAGGTTTTCAGCCGGCATTTTGTTTATTTATTGCTTTTCTAATCGTTTAACACAAAGAACAGTTGAATTTATCGCGAAAATAAAATTTTTGTTACAAACCGCAGAGTCATGTACACTAGAGCTGGAGAAACATCGATGTTAACATCGGTATAACCTTAGGGTTGTAACTGCACACATCGATAGTTTTTTCAAACATCGATGTTCTTGCCAGACACCCCTAATTTTAATCGATATGGTTTTAATCGGCTCTGGAGGCACATTTTTTCCAATTTGGTATTCCGTTTAATATTACTAGCTAACTAAGACTCTCAGGCCTAAACACATAATTTTATACAATAGATAAAACAATTTTCTACAAGACAGGCTTATTTTAAGGCTCCGTTTGGTTGGATTGCTTATAAAATAACGTTTATAAAACTTAAGTGAGCATGACATGCGACGTAAGAAAGCATAATATTGCAGTTTATGGCCGCAAATAATAGATTTAGCAATTTTACAATGGCTGGTGAGCAACGCTCTGCAACGCTCGTGTCGAAGTTAGTTGTTTTGGGGGCTATTGGTTTATTTGTTCACTATAACTTGGGCTATAAAGAGTTGGGAGTTGGAAGAGTTGGAAGGAAACCCATAAATTATAGTAAAAAGATAACATAATCGACTAACTAATCTCCCATGAAACAGTTTACTCTGATTTCAGCAATTTATTCATTATTTTAGTAACTAACTTGCTCATTTCAAATCCGCGCGCAGTAAAAAATCCTCGCCGTCCTAATATTCTTCCCTGGGAAATTTCTGAGGCTCTTCGGAAAATGTCGGGTATGGACAACAGGCAAAACGGCCCAGAAAATGCAAGGCCTGCAAGGTAAAATCCACCCAGCTGACTATCGGGGATTTTTTCGGGTAGGGTGAAAATCGTGCGAGCCGTGAAATTTCCCTTGGCTAAATTTACCCGTTATCCATACCTTTTTTGGCTCAACCCAAGCTCAAGCCAAAATGTTGTGTCGAACCGATCGGTTTGACACTGGACGCGCTCTTTTTCTCATTTTAGCGTTCGTGTATGAGCTCTTACTCTCTTTTACTCTCACGGTATGAGTTCGAAACGATCATGCAACAAAACATCGATAACAAAGTATATTTGGTGATGTGGCGGTAATTTCGAAACTCATATTCCTCGCTTTTGATATTCCGTTTAATATTACTAGCTAACTAGGACCCTCAGGCCTGAGCACATAATTTTATACGATTGATGAATCAATTGTCTACAAGATTGGTTAAGTTTAGTGACTATTTTTTTTTAGATTGCTTCTAAAATGACGTTTAAGCCAAGGTATAAAATTTAAGAGCATGAAATGCGACGTAGGAAAACGTAAGTGAGCATGAAATGTCACGTCATTTGAACACTTGTTGCTTGTCAACCGGTAGTATCGACAATTGTATACCCTTTTTCCATTGATTGATGTTATAGTTCTTTTTTTTCCAGATGCTTTAAAACGCAATTAATATTGTATTTTGCACATATTTACAAATTTTGACCCAATAATTAATTTGATGAATTTATTATTATTAACACATCGATCCCGACACCCATTTTCAGTCTTTATAAATAGACCAAAAACCATAACATTTTCTGAGATAGAGACTGACTAGTTTCTGCAATAACTGGTGCCTAGTAAAACAAACTTTTCTAAATTCTGGCCCATACAAAAAAATGTTGCCAACGGTAAAATATGTAAGTGAGCAAGGAATGTAACGTAAGCAACGTAAGTGAGCATGGAATGTAAGGGATATTGTTGCGATGAAAAAGGAAATTGTTGGGATGATGTTGCTCCCACAAAATCCCTCAAAAAGTCCCAGAAAAAGTCCCAACAAGCACGACGGCTAAAAGGCAACAAAATATTGATATTTTCCGCAAACATCGATTTTTTGTAATTTGGCTGAGTTTCAAAGAGATAACGTACAGAGAACATTATAGAAAAAAAAGTGAAAAAATTCAACAAGATACGTAAACACAAGAGAACAAACCGCAGAGTCACGTACACAGTGTGACCGTATTAGTGGAAAAACATCGTTGCTACCATCGATGTTTTGTGTACGATGTTTTTCTCAAACATCGATGTTGACATTAAAGAACCTAACTACCTAACTACACTACAATATACTACTTTTTTATATATGATCAAATATATCATTGTTTAATACAATACAACATACAATGAAATATATATTTGTGAATATATATACATATATCTGCTCAATATATTAGTATATTCTATATTAAACAAAGATAGAATCTAAAGCATGTACAAAATAACAGTTATTCTGGTATTATAAAGCAAGCGTCTTCAAAAAGGGCCGACTCCAATAATGCTAAAGTGAAGGGTGGCGCGAGCACAAAAAAAAAGCGAAAATTTCAGTTGTGCGCTCATGTGTATGAGCAAAGACAATATAAACACTAAGATGTGCCGCGCTCATAAAATTATTTGGTGTAGGGAGGGTTGTTTTTTCAAAGAGTGCTATCTCGCTCGCACGAACTCCAGTGCGCTCGCAAATCTAAAAATAGAATGAGCTTGCTTGTATAAGTACACACGGAACGTAAGTACACATGTGTGTGTACGTGTGCCCAGCTGCCGAAATTGCCAGCAAAATACTTTTGAGAAGATTTCTTGAGCCACAAATTTATTTGCTGAGTGTTGCTTATTGACACGACGCACTATTACCCTATAGACAATTAATATAATTTGATGTTATATCTGATATACATTTAGCATTTGTACATATTTACATTATATTCATTATTCATTATATTCGTTTATAGTACATTAAACAAAATTAGCATGTAAAGGATATACAAAATATACAATTTTTTATATTTTGGGCATGCGTCATCGCAAAATCATAATCTCCATTCAATTCTAAAGTAATGGGTATTTTCTTCGACAGCGGCGTCGTCAACACCAATGCAAACAAGATGTATACACACATACAGTTAAAGCTCAGCCTCACGTACAGAACGTGTGAATGTCTATCTGTCTCTCTCTAATTCACGCCGGAACTGTTGAATGTTCCAGCCAGCCAGAAATTGCGCTCAAAATTTTGTATGGCGCCGCACATCTTAGTGTTTATATTGTCTTTGGTATGAGTGTGTACTTGCAAACACGCAAAGTACATGAGCACACATACACTCTCACGACTCTCGGGCGCTGACAACACATATGCAACAGTACGTGAGAATGCGTGAGCACGTATACACTCACTCGGGAGCTCATATCTTATTGTTGGTGCGGTCAAAACCAGCGTGTGAATTGTCCCGTCTATATATTGTATGGTTAGTGGTTCAACGGAGAAGGAGACATTGAGAATTGGCTATCCTGTGTAAAAAATGTTCAATGCATCTTCAAAGTTGACGACGACATGATGCGCTCACTTATTTGTGCGCGCATGAAAGGCAAAGCCAGCACTTGGTTTTTTATGAATTATTCACCCCTTTCTTCCGGCATCGATGAAATTTTAACTCAGCTTCGTATCATGTTTGGAAACAAAGACAACATTTTGGAGATTCGTCGCAAATTTGAACAGCGAAAATGGCAACATGACGAAAAGTTTGTAGTGTATTATCACGAAAAGTTGTTACCTGAACATGAGCGAAGCCGAAACAGTACAATACCTGATCGACGGAATCCCGGATCAACTTATGCGAAATTAAGCTACACTACAATGTTTTACCTCAGCAGAGGCCATGCTTCGGGCATTCCAACATGTGAATAGACCCCGTCCACCACCGACGAAGATGCGCCCCTATTCCCTGGACAACAAGAAGTACACGGGACCCAAGTCAGAGGTAAACCAACCGGCGGCCACCACTACCTTACAGGCCACCAAATGCTACAATTGCCACAGTATGGGCCACTCTGCTGCGTAGTGCCGCAAGCCTGTACGTCCAGATGGAGCTTGCTATGCTTGTGCTCAATACGGCCATATGGCCAAGGATTGCAAGTTGTATAAGAAGAACAAATCAGACTCTAACAATGATTACGTAAGATGTTATAATGTAATTTTTCCTCATAATTCTAACAAAGTATATTCCATAGAATGCCTCTTAGACTCGGGAAGCCCAATTACATTTTTGAAATACTCAATAGTTCCGAAAGGTCTACAAATTAGTACCAATGAAGAAAACGGAAATTATGTTGGAATTAATAATAGTAAATTGAATATTTTTTGAAAAACATTTTGTCTTATCGAAACGTCAAATAAAACTGTTAAAATTGAAGTAATGGTCGTAAGCAACGAGTCTTCAAGGCATAACATGGTACTAGGTAGAGATTTCTTAGAATTAAGCAACTTAAGATTGGTGTCAATGGACGATGTTAAAAACCAATTAATCAATGAAAAATGGAATAACAACTGTGTACAGCCAGTAAGAGACGGCTATATAAAAACAGCAAAATGTAGAAGACAATGTATAGAGTCAAAAGTAGAGCCAAAAGTAGAGTCAAAAGTAGAGCCAAAAGTAGAGTCAAAAGTAGAGCCAAAAGTAGGGTCAAAAGTTGAGTCAATAGAAGCAGATTTAAAAGAAAGAGTCAATGTAGCGAGTGATCACAAAGTAATACCGAATGATAAGAATTACAGAACAAATGCAAAGTCAGTATTACTCATAAAAGACCATGAAAATGTAGATGTCAACGTAAAAATCGCATCAAACGATTTTGAAAAAGAAATGCTTTCTATCAACGTTGTGCAAGATAGCGATGTTGTGTACAAAGTAGGAGAAGGAATAAATTACAAAGTAAGAGAACATTTTAAACGCATGTTCAAAGAACAATATTTGCTAGCCAACAGATCCATAGAACCTAAAATAAAAACTGAAATGAAGATAACTGTGGAGAATGAGAAACCATTCAATTGCCCGCCGAGAAGATTATCATTCAAAGAGAAAGAAGAAGTACAAAGAATATTAGACGAAAACTTAGAACTAGGTTATATACGTCCCAGTGAATCAGAATTTGTCTCACCAATAGTATTGATTAAGAAGAAGACTGGTGAATTGAGATTGTGTGTAGATTATCGACGCCTGAACAAAGTTACTATGAAAGACAATTATCCAATCTCTTTAATAGATGATCTTCTAGAAAAATTGGCAAACAAGAAGTTCTTTTCCAAACTAGACCTGAGGAATGGTTTTCATCATGTATTCATGCATGAGGATTCCATCAAATATACCTCGTTTACAACGCCCCTTGGACAATTTGAATACACCAGAATGCCATTCGGTCTAAAAAATGCATCTGCCACATTTCAAAGATATATAAATAAGATTTTTACTGATATGGTAAAAGATGGAAGAGTAATCATTTATTTAGACGACATTATGATCGCTACAGAAGATACTGATACACACCTGAATATACTAAAAGAAGTTTTCAAAAGAATAGTAGACAATAGTTTAAATCTTAGGCAAGATAAATGCGAATTTTTGCTATCTTCCGTTAAATACTTAGGCTATACAATCACTAACAAAGGCATCTGTGCGAATGAAACAGGTATAGAAGCCGTAACTAACTTCCCAATACCAAAAAAAGTTCACGAAATTCAAAGCTTCATTGGTCTATGTTCCTATTTTAGGAGGTTCATCAAAGACTTTGCAATAATAGCTAAGCCATTATATGATGCCACAAGAAAAGATAAAAAGTTTCAATTTGGCGAAGTAGAGTTAGATGCATTTTATACTTTAAAGAGTAAACTGGTAGAAACTCCGATTTTAGCTATTTACCGTCCGCACGATGAAACCGAGCTGCACTGTGATGCAAGCTCTTTAGGCTATGGAGCCATACTTCTACAAAGGAAGAATGATGGTAAATTTCACCCAATATTTTACTTCTCCAAAAGAACTTCAGATGTCGAGTCAAGATACCATAGCTTTGAGCTAGAAACACTAGCAATTATAAACGCACTTAAAAGATTTCGTGTTTATCTACAAGGTATTAAATTCAAGATAGTCACCGATTGTAATTCATTAACTTTAACATTAAATAAAAAAGAGCTGAACCCTCGCATAGCGAGATGGGCACTTGAGTTACAAAACTATGATTTCGATCTCGAGCACAGATCTGGCAAAAGGATGCAACATGTAGATGCACTCAGTAGGAATAACAATATTTTAATAATAGAAACAAACACTTTTGAAGATAACTTAATTATATCACAAAGTAGAGACGAAATATTAGAAAAAATTAAAAATATGTTGCTAGAAAGAGAAGACGAGTACTATGAGATGCGCAATGGTGTAATTTATAAAAAACACAATGAAGGACTTTTATTTTGTGTACCAGACGCAATGATTGAGAGCATTTTGTACAAGTATCACGACGAAATGGGCCATGTAGGAGTAGATAAAGTAACAGATTTAATAAACAAAAGCTATTGGTTTCCACAAATAAGAAAAAAGGTTGATGCACATATCAAAAACTGTGTGAAATGCATAGCCTTCTCGTCTAAAACCGGCAAGAAGGAAGGATTTTTACATTCCATTCCCAAAGGCACAACCCCATTCAAAGTCGTCCACATTGACCACTATGGTCCCATTAACAGCGGTGATTCTAAGAAAAAACATATACTCTTAGTGATAGATGCCTGCACAAAATTTATAAGACTTTATCCCACCAAAACAACCAGTTCCAAAGAAGCAATAGATGCGTTGAAAGATTATTTCAAGGCTTACAGTCGACCTAAGCACTTAGTATCTGATAGAGGCTCTTGTTTTACATCCCATGAGTTCCAAATTTTTACAGAATGACAAAACATAAATCATATAAAAATAGCAACAGGCTCACCACAAGCGAATGGACAAGTAGAAAGAATCAATAGAGATTTAGGACCAATGATTGCCAAAATACGAGACGTAGAAAAAAATGAACAATGGGATAAAGTATTAGACAAAGTAGAATTTGCAATGAATAATACAAAAAATAGAAGTATAGATGAGTATCCGAGCGTAATGCTATTTGGTGTTTTACAAAAAGGCAACAGCATAGACAGTTTAAAAGAAAACATACTCGAAGAAAATCAAAATAACGATCAAAGGGATCTGGAACATACAAGATGCAGAGCAGCAATAGTTCAAGAGAAAGTTCAAGCGTACAATAAGAATTATGTTGACTCAAAGAGACAAAAACCCAAAGTGTATTCAATTGATGATTACGTTATGATCAAAAATTTCAACTCACAACCAGGAGCGTCCAGTAAACTGGTACCAAAGTTTAAGGGACCATATAGAATTTCAAAAGTTTTAGAGAATGATAGGTATGTAGTCCGAGATATAGAAGGTTTTCAACAAACACAAATTCCCTATTCAGGAATTTGGGCTGTTCATAATATTAAACCATGGATATGTGATAGTAATGTAAACAATGAATTAGATAACGAAAATATAAGCGATGAACAAGAAAGCGATGAAAATAATAATGATGAAGAAATACCTGGTCCTAAAAACGACATTATATCAAGCAAAAAGCAACAACAAAATACAATAAAAAGAGATGCAAAAAAAATTGCTGAGAGTAGCATAGTAACAAGAGGCATGGCTAAGAGAATAAGGAGATCCTCAACGTCAGGATAGGCCGAGTTGTAGCAGTACTATCCCCATACCAATGTACATATTCCTTAGCTAACTGTAATTAACCCAAACCAATACCACTGTATATATTATTATGCTTAAGCCCACTTTACTGTACTCGCAATACATACACAATTGTAATATACTCTCCGAATAGAATAAGGATAGAATAAGAAAACAAGAAGAAAAGAGAAGAATAAAAATGAGAGCGAGATCAGTTTGGATCGAGCGAGGAAACAAAACAGACGTGCCGTCCAGACTACAATGGTAAAGATCGTCAAGAAGGCCTTAGTAGATGAAATTGCCAGTTTTGTGTATGGCTTACGGGTCTATTCCCTAGATCAACTGCGGGATGAATGCGTGGAAACAGAAGCGCATTTGAAGAGAAGGGCCCGATCGTCGTGGCGAACAACACCAAGGTCTACAAGTTATGGCCGTGGGGCTAACCCTAACGTTAGTGAGGTCGTGCAGGATCGGTCAAAAAGTGATGAGGAGGCAGAGATCGTTGAGGAGGCCCAAGTGACACGACGTGTCCCGCAAAAATTGATTTGCTGGAACTGCGGGCAAACCGATCATGGTTTCCGGGACTGCATGGCAGCAGAAAGGTGAATTTTCTGCTACCGATGTGGAAAGCCCGATGCATACTGTCCGACCTGTCCGAATTGCGCGGGAAACGGGAAGAAGAGTGTGAGTCAAGCAGGCGAATCACGCTCGCAGATGAGGCCTGCGCAGAGAAAGTAGGGGCGAGTAAATGTGAAATTAGTAGTCATAAGGTGCATGCTAGGTTAAGGAACTTACCGTATGAAGAGCGGCTAAGAAATTATTTAGAAGTTAGGAATAGGATATTCTCGGATTTCTCTTATAGTAAGCCCTAAGGCTTGTGCTTGTTCTATATTAGCCGTCACTTTATTCAAAAGGGCTTCGTGTTTTATACCGTTTGCAGATACAGTATAGCTTAAAACATATTTCCAGTTTTCAAATAGGCCACTAATCATGAAAACACAGACTTGCTGCCCCAAAAGCCTTTTGGGCTGCCTAAGAGCAGCTATTTGCGACCAGGGCTCAAATAATAGAGCTGTTTTCAGAAGACTGGGAGTTGACATTAAGAACCCCAGCTTTAAAGTTCAAAACAAAGAAATTTTTGCGATCTACGATGTTCCACATTTAATAAAATCGATTAGGAACATAGTTAAAAATAGAAATCTTGATACCCCTGATGGCGTTGTTTCTTGGAAAATAGTCGATGAATTATAAAAAATCGATTCCAGAAATTCAACGCGACTCTGTCCAAAATTATCACAAAAGCACATAAATCCAAATAGTTTTGAGAAAATGAAGGTCAAATATGCCACTCAAATATTTAGCCACAGTGTAGCCGCTGCTATTCGAACAATGATGAGCACTGGAAGCTTTGAAAACTGCAAAGAAAGTGCAGAAGCGACAGCCACATTTATTACAAAAATGAACAGATTATTTGACTGCCTGAATAGTCATGTTCTTTATGATAAAAACCCATATAGAAGTGCACTGCAGAAACATAATGTTGTCAATGAGACCCTGTTGGAAATGAGCACATATTTTGAAGAATTCAAATATCCACAGGAAGTCCACTGCATAAAGGGTATGATTCTAACAATCAACTCCATACTTTCCTTGGCCAAAAAAGTATGGAGTGAAAGTGCTGAAGTTTTTTTTATTGCAACGTCCAAATTAAACCAAGACCCTTTAGAAAATTTATTTTATTTAATCCGATCTCGGGGTGTTACAAACAATAATCCAACTATGTATGAGTTTAATGTTATAATAAGTAAAATGCTATCTATGAAAGTTCTAACGTCAACAACAGTATCTGGGAACTGTTCTCCCGATGAAGATACGATGTTGATTAGCATTATAAAAGATAATGGGTTGAGTGAGTCGGCATCAGAGTTTAAAACTCTTGATGACGATATCTTGACTTGCACTGACGAAGATTCAGAGTTAGAGCTTTCAATAGAAGCAACAGATTTAAGTAATCAAGCCGCAGCTAATGATAATGCATTACGATACTATGCAGGGTATTTATTGTATAAGTTGCTCAAAAAGGAGGACTGCAAAAAATGCTCTCAATTTTTAAAATCGTCCGATGAGGTCCGATCATCTTCTGAGTATTTAATATTCAATAAAAATTTTGGCTATGTCAACAGTAATTTAAAACTTAAAGCCCCTTCTGAATATTTTTTCACTTTAATTAAAATTTGTTTTGATATTTTTAACCAGCATTTCGAGAAAAGCTCTCACAAATTCCATTTAAAAAGAAACATAGTCCAAAAATGTATATTTTTAACGTCAAATTTAGATAAATATGTAGACTGGTTTAATTCGTCCGATCCGTGTTCTGCTCACCGTCTTCACCTGCTCAACCAGTTTGTATTGATTTTCATTAGAAAAAATTGTAAATGGATAACAGAAAAAATGATAAGCGATCGAAATGCAAAATCATACGAGAAAAAGCTCAAAATATTGCGGCAGTAGGATATTTTTTTTTAATATTTATAAGTTTATTATTTTTTGTTTATTTTTTATGTTCTATTTTTCACATGTATGTATGTACAAATATTTAATAGATTTAATTCTAGGCGGGGAATATGGATGTGACTTAATTATTGAAAAGTTTTTAAATTAAGTCATATCAAGTCGACTCAAAGGTCAGATTAATGTTTGACCCCATTACAGGTGTAATGGCCTCCTCGTGGTGTTCCCTGGGTACCGATCTTCAATCGGAAGCCAATTTGAGCGGCGACTTTATGTCTATATGTACATATGAATGTACATACATATGTATGTTTACGGCTTTTTCATAGGCAATAATAATATAATAATTGATATAATAAAAATAAAAAAAATAACAGATTTATTTTTTCCCACGGCCAAGTGTCCCACCAACCCACACCCACCCCCACCCATCCTGCCAGTTCTTCATTTATTTTGTGGCGGTAGGTCAGTTCGTGAACAAGTTGAAGAAGAACAGCAGCAAAGAACAGCAAAGAACACACGCCCTGTATGTGAGGCTGAGTTTTAGCTGTATGTGTGTACATATCTTGTTTGTATTGGTTTTTAACCACGCCGCTGTCTAAGAAAACACCCATTACTTTAGAATTGATTGTAAGTTATGATTTTATAATGACGCTTGCCCAAAATTACAATAATTGTATATATTGAATATCCTCTATATTCTAATTTTGTTTAATGTACTATAAACGAATATAAGGAACGAATGTAAATATGTATAAATGCAAAATGTATATCAGACATGACACCAAATTATATTATTTGTCTATAGGGCAGGGGTCGGCGCCGTCGTATCCCGTGTGCATAGCAAAAAGGCCGCTGGGCAGCGCAGTCGGCACACGCATAGCGTAAAAACTTCGAGTAGCGTCGGCCTTACTGCTCGGGTCCCGCGGCGGCAGAGAAAATGCGTCGTGTGTGTTCGGGCATATGCAAAAGCTGCTTCGGTATTCTGTTCGTCAGCGTTGCGAGAACAGAGATGAATCAGTTTGCGTTCAGAAGTCAATTGGTGAAGACCACGCTGCGCAACTTTGAATTGTACACTGACAAAAATGTTCAATGTTTACTGTTTACAGTAAAATGACTGTAAACAGTTTACAGTCATACGCCCAAAGACGTAATCCTCTTGTAATACTGATTCTCAATGTCCACCCAAGGATCGAACTCTCGTATGGTCAAATGATCCGGATCCAGCGAGGCAAAGGAGTATATCATGGCGGAGCACAGCCTGGGATCGATCTGTTCGGGGGCAAAGTGTCCATCAGCCTTCCGGTAGAAGGCCCAATTGGACATGTAGCACAGGACCTTGGGCGCCGCATTGTAGTTTTTCTTCTTTTCGGCGGCCTTGCGATGGGCCAGGGCACCATAGGCAGGGTTCTGCTCCTCCAGATTCGCCTGTGCCAGTGCACCATAGGATTGGGGCTCCCTATAAGGATCGAGCTCATCAATGTGCTCCAACTGCTCAATATTTACGTACCCAAATCTAGTTGAACCTTGAGGATTGTTTTTATCAAAAAACAGGGTCACTTTCCCACCGCAAATTCGCATTAAGACTGGTTTTCTGTGTTGTGACATCTTTAATGCCGGCGAAATTTGTCATTAATTTCATATGTCCGACGATACATATTGTTCTGTTTATTGTGCAAACAATTAAACAAATTCGATTGAAAGCGCCGAAAGATTATAAATTTACGTGTGGCTTCTCTTCTGCGGTTTTGCTTTTGCAAATACAATGAGATTATTCCAGCATTCACGCTAACAACTGTTCTATGTATTTCCAGGCCTGGAATGTTCTATGTACACATGTATACATTTTGACTATAAGGATCGAGCTCATCAATGTGCTCCAACTGCTCAATATTTTTCCGCACATAACTTTCAAAATTCAAAGGCTTGCTCTCTACGTAATTACAAGCAATTACTCTCTTTTCCTGAATCTGTATCTGCCGGTGAAGTTCGGCAACATCGCTTCTTTGCCTATAATTGTCTTCGTTTTGTTTTCGTTTGTATATATACATATGTATAGTACATATACATATGTACACATGTATACATTTTGACTAAAATGACTAAATGTATTTGTGTTGGTGTTTGTCCATTTTGATTAAATGGCGAAAAATCACCATGTGGAAAGAAAGAGACAAATATATATTTTTCTCTTTTCAACTTGATTGTCTTATATTTCTGTTTTGTTTTCTGTTGAAAGTTGGATGATATGAAACTAATAAAACAAGTGTTTCACTTTGCAACTTATTGTTTCCACTTATTGTGGAATTTTTTCCTGATTTTTATACCCGGTACTCGAAGAGTATAGGGGTATATTAGATTTGTGGGGATAACGGTTGTGTGTAACGCACAGAAGGAAGCGTTTCCGACCCCATAAAGTATATATATTCTTGATCAGCATCAATAGCCGAGTCGATATAGCCATGTCTGTCTGTCCGTCCGTCCGTCTGTCCGTCTTCATTTGCGCCTATATCTCAGAGACTATTAAAGCTAGAGCAACCAAATTTTGTATCCAGTCTGCTTTGTGATCACACTACTCCAAATGTGTTGAAAAATTTCGCCCCGCCCCTTTCCGCCCCCACAAAAGACGAAAGTCTGTGGCACACACAATTTTGAAGATACAAGAAAACTAAAAACGCAGAGTCATAGAGAATGCCCATTTCTATCAGAGCGTTGAATCTGGATCAGATCGGATCATTATTATAGCTACAATAAAGAAAACCATTTCGAAAGTCATCATTCCCTCTCGCTCTCTCTCACACGCGGCCCCATCTGCTTTGCCGATTCGTATTTTTTGACGCCTAGTTCTCAGAGACTATAAGAGCTAGAGCAACCAAACTTTCTATCCAAGCTCCTGTGATACCGAACCAGCACGAGTTTGTTTTAAAATTTTGCCACGCCCCCTTCCGCCCCCACAAAAGACGAAAATCTGTGGAATCCACAATTTTTAAGATAAATGAAAACCAAAAACGCAAAATTACCATATCTACCAGATTACCGAATCTGGATCAGATCGGATCAATATTATGGCCAGAAGAAACAAATTAAATTTCAGTGGCTACGCAACGCCTGCCAAGCGCTGACTCATGCCCTCTCTCTCTCTGTCGTAAACACTTGTACGTCTCAAATATGTATTTATACATGTCATGTAGAAATGTAGGCGCAGATATACAAAGCATATGTAAACAAAAATGGAAACGAGTAGAAAAATTCCAAAAAATTAATTTTTTTAATTTAAATATTATTTTCGTCCCTTTTGAGAACATATAATAAATTTCATAATTCGTAGGCTCATAAATGTATGTATGTATATACTGACTAAGTACCGGGTATAAGGTAGAGCCGTGGCTTTTGCCACGGCTCAAAACGTTCCCTCTCGTTGATTTTTATACCCGGTACTCGAAGAGTATAGGGGTATATTAGATTTGTGGGGATAACGGTTGTGTGTAACGCACAGAAGGAAGCGTTTCCGACCCCATAAAGTATATATATTCTTGATCAGCATCAATAGCCGAGTCGATATAGCCATGTCTGTCTGTCCGTCCGTCCGTCCGTCCGTCTGTCCGTCTGTCCGTCTGTCCGTCTTCATTTGCGCCTATATCTCATAGACTATTAAAGCTAGAGCAACCAAATTTTGTATCCAGTCTGCTTTGTGATCACACTACTCCAAATGTAATTCAAAATTTCGCCCCGCCCCTTTTCGCCCCCACAAAGGACGAAAGTCTGTGGCGTACACAATTTTGAAGATACGAGAAAACTAAAAACGCAGAAGCATAGAATATGACCATTTCTATCAGAGTGTTGAATCTGGATCAGATCGGATCATTATTATAGCTACAATGAAGAAAACCATTTCGAAAGTCATCATTCCCTCTCGCTCTCTCTCACACGCGACCCTGTCCGCTTTGCTTATTCGTTTAAATGAGCGCCTAGTTCTCAGAGACTATAAGAGCTAGAGCAACCAAACTTTCTATCCAAGCTCCTGTGATATCACTTCAGTACAAGTGTATTTCAAAATTTTG
Source organism: Drosophila affinis (assembly GCA_037356375.1). Lineage (NCBI taxonomy): Eukaryota > Metazoa > Arthropoda > Insecta > Diptera > Drosophilidae > Drosophila > Drosophila affinis. Next base: position 26,363,162 of record JAZHFB010000003.1, read on the forward strand.
ACACGCCCCTTTCCGCCCCCACAAAGGACCAAAATCTGTGGAATCCACAATTTTTAAGATAAATGAAAACCAAAAACGCAGAATCATGAAAAATTACCATATCTACCCGATTACCGAATCTGGATCAGATCGGATCAATATTATGGCCAGAAGAAACAAATTAAATTTCAGTAGCTACGCAACGCCTGCCCAGCGCTGACTCATTCCCTTCTCTCTTTTGCAAACACTTGTACGTCTCAAATATGTAGTTTTACATGTCATGTAGAAATGTAGGCGCAGATATACAAACCATATGTAAACAAAAATGGAAACGTGTAGAAAAATTCCAAAAAAATTATTTTTTTAATTTAAATATTATTTTCGTCCCTTTTGAGAACATATAAAAATTTTCATAATTCGTAGGCTCATAAATGTATGTATGTATATACTGACTGAGTACCGGGTATAAGGTAGAGCCGTGGCCTTTGCCACGGCTCACAACGTTCCCTCTCGTTGATTTTGAAAAGATAAATGATTGGGTTGATTGTTAAAATTATGATTTTTTATTTGTTATCTTAAACTAAGGCTTATATCTACTAAAAAACTCTGCCAGTGCAATGACTCTGGTCATTATTGGGATTGCATGTGGGGATCTAGAGCTTACAATATATGGGTTTATTTGATTTATTATATGTATTATATCATAAACATGTAACTTTATGGCTGAACCACCTTCCTCCAGGGCATTGTTTGTGGCGAATTTCAGGGAAAATCCCTCTTCAACGCCTCCAAGCGCGAACCGCCTGTTAAGTATTGCCCTCAGGGCATTGGCTTCCCGCCGGTACGTCCGTTCCACCTGGTCTGCGGCCAACATAGTGTCCAGGATGGGGTATCCCTGGGCTGCATCGGCGTATGTGAACACATGGTGGCAGTAGACGTATCCGAGACTCAAATCCACATGATTGTACTTCAGCATAAGCCGGATCAAGTGGTGCAAATCCCAAACCACAGGGATACCCCTCCTCTCCGCCGAGATGAGTCCTGGCTTGTTGGCCTGGTTGCCATCTGAGACGATGCCCAACAACAAGGACTTCATGCGGAGGGCGAAAATCTTATCTAGCACTTTCCTCAGCGCCTCCTCCATGACGCTGGCTCCCAGCATCGTGCCTCTCGGCTTGACCACTGCATAAATATTGCGAAAATCTTTACCATCGGCTCTTTGAGCAGCGATGGCAAAGAATTTCCAATATTTTACTTGGTCATCCAATTGTTGTGGTTTCTGGAAAGAAATTTTTAGGTAACTGTTAATTGGTGTAATTGGTGTAAAAAAGTTTATTATTATAACTTACCCCGAGCTGGTCTATGTGGATCTCATCCATGACCAAATAGAATGGATGCCCATCGAAGTTTTTTAACTCGTTCAATTCGTTCACCACTCCGGAATTCATTTCGGCTACGTGATTCGGCCGTTCAAAATATTGTACAACTTTTGCGACATGCTCGAAATATTGAAATGAGGTGTGCTTTGCCAAAGCATTCAAAATTATTTCTTGCACATGCGACATTGTTGTAATTTCTGAACTGCAAATACATATTGTAATGGAAAATTTAAATAATAGTTTTCAATGACATGACATTTGCATATTTAACACATGTAACTTATCTATAAGTATAAGTAACACAAGTAATGTGTACGGGCACACTTTTCGAAGAGAAGTACCGCTCTACACTTCTATGCATTTCTTCTTCTATGCATAATCTTCATTCTTCTTCTATCCACAAAAACGGGAAATAAAATGGAATTGTGCACCATACAGGTGAATGGTAACCGTGTTACCATTCTTCAACGTACAGAGTGTCCAGTACTAAAGCATGTCGTAGATGCAGGAACTCAAACAAAGTTGAATACTACTTCGTATAAAATTAGCCTAGAAGCCTGCACGCAGACAGAGCCAATAGGCCTACCGCCTCTGCAGCTCCTGCAGCCCGTAGACCAGCAGATACAATCAGATGAGGAGAAGGAGTTGTTACTGAAGGAATGTGTTTATGACCTCCCGCAGCACCACCACCAACAGCAGCACCACCAGCTCCCTCAGCAGCAGGCACAGCTACCTCAGCAGCACCACCAGCTCCCTCAGCAGCACCACCAGCTCCCTCAGGCACAGCTTCCTCAGCAGCACCACCAGCTCCCCCAGCAGCACCACCAGCAGCAGCAGCAGCACCACCAGCAGCAGCAGCAGCACCACCAGCAGCAGCAGCAGCACCAACAACAGAGGAAGCCTCTGCAGGTTCTGCAACAGCAGATTGTGCAGCCGACGGGCGAGGAACGCAAGGCCACCAGCAACAGGTTGCCCCCAGGCGCCGTTAATCTGGAGCGGAGCTACCAAATCTGCCAGGCGGCCCAGCAACACCAGCAGCACCAAGCTCAGGTTACGGCACAGCAGATACTGCCAAACACATTCAACATATCGCAAGAGCAGATTCTGCCGCCAAAGAAGCCGCGTGTGAACCAGGAGAAGCATCAGCGGCTGCAGAATCTGCTCGACCTGCACAAGCGGCAGGAGATGGAGATGGAGCAAAATAAGGCAAAGCAAAAGGAGCTGGAGGATACCATTAAGCGTCTGCAGGACGGAGGAGGTGTTTGGCAGGAGTTGAGGGATGACCTGGTCGCACGTTTCCGAGGCACGGCCTCCGAGTTTGATCGCATGAGAGAACTGCGGGAGAGGATGCAGCGGCATAATGAAAGTGTGGAAGATTTCTTTCATGCCATGCGGAAACTAGCCTCGAGGCTGGAGACGCCGCCATCTGAAAAAGAGATGGTAAAGATCGTCAAGAAGGCCTTAGTAGATGAAATTGACAGTTTTGTACATATATGGCTTACGGGTCTATTCCCTAGATCAACTGCGGGATGAATGCGTGGAAATAGAAGCGCATTTGAAGAGAAGGGCCCGATCGTCGTGGCGAACAACACCAAGGTCTACAAGTTATGGCCGCGGGGCTGACGTGACACGACGTGTCCCGCAAAAATTGATTTGCTGGAACTGCGGGCAAACCGATCATGGTTTCCGGGACTGCATGGCAGCAGAAAGGTGAATTTTCTGCTACCGATGTGGAAAGCCCGATGCATACTGTCCGACCTGTCCGAATTGCGCGGGAAACGGGAAGAAGAGTGTGAGTCAAGCAGGCGAATCACGCTCGCAGATGAGGCCTGCGCAGAGAAAGTAAGGGCGAGTAAATGTGAAATTAGTAGTCATAAGGTGCATGCTAGGTTAAGGAACTTACCGTATGAAGAGCGGCTAAGAAATTATTTAGAAGTTAGGAATAGGATATTCTCGGATTTCTCTTATAGTAAGCCCTAAGGCTTGTGCTTGTTCTATATTAGCCGTCACTTTATTCAAAAGGGCTTCGTGTTTTATACCGTTTGCAGATACAGTATAGCTTAAAACATATTTCCAGTTTTCAAATAGGCCACTAATCATGAAAACACAGACTTGCTGCCCCAAAAGCCTTTTGGGCTGCCTAAGAGCAGCTATTTGCGACCAGGCCTCAAATAATAGAGCTGTTTTCAGAAGACTGGGAGTTGACATTAAGAACCCCAGCTTTAAAGTTCAAAACAAAGAAATTTTTGCGATCTACGATGTTCCACATTTAATAAAATCGATTAGGAACATAGTTAAAAATAGAAATCTTGATACCCCTGATGGCGTTGTTTCTTGGAAAATAGTCGATGAATTATAAAAAATCGATTCCAGAAATTCAACGCGACTCTGTCCAAAATTATCACAAAAGCACATAAATCCAAATAGTTTTGAGAAAATGAAGGTCAAATATGCCACTCAAATATTTAGCCACAGTGTAGCCGCTGCTATTCGAACAATGATGAGCACTGGAAGCTTTGAAAACTGCAAAGAAAGTGCAGAAGCGACAGCCACATTTATTACAAAAATGAACAGATTATTTGACTGCCTGAATAGTCATGTTCTTTATGATAAAAACCCATATAGAAGTGCACTGCAGAAACATAATGTTGTCAATGAGACCCTGTTGGAAATGAGCACATATTTTGAAGAATTCAAATATCCACAGGAAGTCCACTGCATAAAGGGTATGATTCTAACAATCAACTCCATACTTTCCTTGGCCAAAAAAGTATGGAGTGAAAGTGCTGAAGTTTTTTTTATTGCAACGTCCAAATTAAACCAAGACCCTTTAGAAAATTTATTTTATTTAATCCGATCTCGGGGTGTTACAAACAATAATCCAACTATGTATGAGTTTAATGTTATAATAAGTAAAATGCTATCAATGAAAGTTCTAACGTCAACAACAGTATCTGGGAACTGTTCTCCCGATGAAGATACGATGTTGATTAGCATTATAAAAGATAATGGGTTGAGTGAGTCGGCATCAGAGTTTAAAACTCTTGATGACGATATCTTGACTTGCACTGACGAAGATTCAGAGTTAGAGCTTTCAATAGAAGCAACAGATTTAAGTAATCAAGCCGCAGCTAATGATAATGCATTACGATACTATGCAGGGTATTTATTGTATAAGTTGCTCAAAAAGGAGGACTGCAAAAAATGCTCTCAATTTTTAAAATCGTCCGATGAGGTCCGATTATCTTCTGAGTATTTAATATTCAATAAAAATTTTGGCTATGTCAACAGTAATTTAAAACTTAAAGCCCCTTCTGAATATTTTTTCACTTTAATTAAAATTTGTTTTGATATTTTTAACCAGCATTTCGAGAAAAGCTCTCACAAATTCCATTTAAAAAGAAACATAGTCCAAAAATGTATATTTTTAACGTCAAATTTAGATAAATATGTAGACTGGTTTAATTCGTCCGATCCGTGTTCTGCTCACCGTCTTCACCTGCTCAACCAGTTTGTATTGATTTTGATTAGAAAAAATTGTAAATGGATAACAGAAAAAATGATAAGCGATCGAAATGCAAAATCATACGAGAAAAAGCTCAAAATATTGCGGCAGTAGGATATTTTTTTTTAATATTTATAAGTTTATTATTTTTTGTTTATTTTTTATGTTCTATTTTTCACATGTATGTATGTACAAATATTTAATAGATTTAATTCTAGGCGGGGAATATGGATGTGACTTAATTATTGAAAAGTTTTTAAATTAAGTCATATCAAGTCGACTCAAAGGTCAGATTAATGTTTGACCCCATTACAGGTGTAATGGCCTCCTCGTGGTGTTCCCTGGGTACCGATCTTCAATCGGAAGCCAATTTGAGCGGCGACTTTATGTCTATATGTACATATGAATGTACATACATATGTATGTTTACGGCTTTTTCATAGGCAATAATAATATAATAATTGATATAATAAAAATAAAAAAAATAACAGATTTATTTTTTCCCACGGCCAAGTGTCCCACCAACCCACACCCACCCCCACCCATCCTGCCAGTTCTTCATTTATTTTGTGGCGGTAGGTCAGTTCGTGAACAAGTTGAAGAAGAACAGCAGCAAAGAACAGCAAAGAACACACGCCCTGTATGTGAGGCTGAGTTTTAGCTGTATGTGTGTACATATCTTGTTTGTATTGGTTTTTAACCACGCCGCTGTCTAAGAAAACACCCATTACTTTAGAATTGATTGTAAGTTATGATTTTATAATGACGCTTGCCCAAAATTACAATAATTGTATATATTGAATATCCTCTATATTCTAATTTTGTTTAATGTACTATAAACGAATATAAGGAACGAATGTAAATATGTACAAATGCAAAATGTATATCAGACATGACACCAAATTATATTATTTGTCTATAGGGTATTAGTGCGTCGCGTCAATAAGCGACACTCAGCAAACAAATTTGTGTCTCAAGAAATCTTCTCAAAATTATTTGGCTGGCAATTTCGGCAGCTCTGCACACGTACACACACATATGAATGTACTTGCAAGTTCTCTCTGTGGATGGAAATTCGCATCAGAAAATGAGGGATGATTTCAGATTTGACTCGCAAGTGTGGCACTAAAATCCGTATGGACCCATTTATTACCCATTTATATGTCATTAATATCCATATTCAAGGATGATATATGTATATATGTTTTTTAGCGCATACTACTTTTTTATAAATGATCAAATATATCATTGTTTAATACAATACAACATACAATGAAATATATATTTTTGAATATATATACATATGTATATAAGCTTATTATATTAGTATATTCTATATTAAACAAAGTTAGAATCTAAAGCATGTCCAAAATAACAGTTATTCTGGTATTATAAGGCAAGCGTCTTCAAAAAGGGCCGACTCCAATAATGCTAAAGTGAAAGGTGGCGCGAGCACAAAAATCAAAACATAGTTTGGAAAGCGAAAATTTCAGTTGTGCGCTCATACACACATGCACAACACGCAAAATAAGCGAGAATACATGTGCACTCATACACTCTCACGACTGGTGTAGCTGCAGTGCTGCCAACACTTCGTTGCATGAAAACGTTAAATCAGCCTTTGAAAAAAGCTAGAAATAGCTAGAAATGTTTCTTCGTAGTTAAAAAAAACCGTTAGAATATAAATTTTTTTTTTATTGGTTTATTTCAATATTTTGGGATGATTTCATCAATGACTTCATCTTCATCATCTTAGTTTATGTAGTTTTCATTGGCCCCTATCTTTCCATGCTGCTGGTAATTTGTAATCGTGGCAGCATTTTTCTTTCTTTCTTCTTAAATAAAAAAATTAATTAAATTAATTTAATTCAGAATTAATTAACTTAATTAAAACAAATAATATTCGTATGAAAATGTGGCATCATAGAGCATAAAAATATACGAAGTTACCAGATGTTTCAAAAATATAACGTAAGCTAGTTATCTTGGAAAATAGCTATAATTCCCGCTAGCCGCTATTTCACAATTTATCCCGAATATCCTTGTTGCAACCCACTAGATCTAGTGGGAAAAAAGCTAAATTGTCAGCACTGGGCGTAATTCGAAAATTCGCTGCTTCGAACTCATTTTCGAACATGGCGGCTCTGCCGACGCTGACAATTTCTATATAAAGGCAAGCGCAGTCGAAGCCAGTCGACTCTTTTTTTGTTTTTTGATCTGTATTAGGGGTACCAGCACTCCCAGCTCGGGATGAGCCTGTGTGTCTAGCGCCCATTGGTCGACCTGTCCCACTGGGACTGCCATCTCTCTGTCCTGCTTCAGCTCCGCAGTGATGCGTGGGTCCACTGCCCTGTTCCGCGTGGCGGCGTTGATCTCCTTTCTCTCAAAGATCAGCTCCCTGATCGGGACGAGCCCGGCGATGACCAGCGCTGCTTCGTCCGAGATTGTCCGGAACGAGCACGCTGACTTAAAAGAACACTGGCTTATGGTGCAACCAGAATGCCTTCCTCTGCTGCATGTTTTGGTCGCAGGCCTCCTCCACTGCTTCGGCCAGGTTGTTAGCCCACTCGTTGGCTCCAACTGCCTCGCTTTAATCTGGAGTGTGTCTGTGTTATTGTGTGTGTCATGTGTACGTGTGTTTGTCTATGTGATTGTGTGCCTGCATTTTTAGCAATATCTTTGTTTCCCTCATCTATTGATGATTCATCTTTAGTCTGAATACCCTTTTTTCATAGGGGGGAAAAGCATTGAAAGCCGATAAGTGTGGGTTAAACGGAAGTTTCTGAATCTTTTCCTTGAGACTGCTGGTAGCTGATCGATCCTGCACTGCAGTCGTCGTCATTATACTCCTGCTTGCATTTGTTGCCGTCGTCTTTATACTCCTGCTTGCATTTGTTGACGTCTACATTATACTCCTGCTTGCATTTGTTGCCGTCGTGGTTGGACCCGTCATCTTCGTGCATTCCTCCATGGGAGCGGTTGTACAATATTTTAGCAATATCTTTGTTTCCCTCATCTATTGATGATTGATCTTTAGTCTGAATACCCTTTTTTTATAGGGGGGGAAAAGCATTGAAAGCCGATAAGTGCGGGACTTGGAGTTACGACGGAAAACAACCATGGCTGGAAGCAGATTAGACGGAAGTTTCTGAATCTCCTCCTTGAGACTGCTGGTAGCTGATCGATCCTGCACTGCAGTCGTCGTCATTATACTCCTGCTTGCATTTGTTGCAGTCGTCATTATACTCCTGCTTGCATTTGTTGCCGTCGTCATTATACTCCTGCTTGCATTTGTTGCCGTCGTCATTATACTCCTGCTTGCATTTGTTGCCGTCGTGGTTGGACCCGTCATCTTCGTGGTAGGAGACGTGCATTCCTCCATGGGAGCGGTTGTACAATATTTTTCTTTCTTCTTCTTTTTCTTTCTTTCTTCTTAAATAAAAAAATTAATTAAATTAATTTATTTCAGAATTAATTAAATTAATTAAAACAAATACTATTCGTATGAAAATGTGGCATCATAGAGCATAAAAATACACGAAGTTACCAGATGTTTCAAAAATATAACGTAAGCTAGTTATCTTGGAAAATAGCTATAATTCCCGCTAGCCGCTATTTCATAATTTATCCCGAATATCCTTGTTGCAACCCACTAGATCTAGTGGGAAAAAAGCTAAATTGGCAGCACTGTGTAGCTGGTCTCCTGGTGTAGCTGATGTCTGACTGCCGTGCGGTCATTTTCGCTACATGAATTGTCATGTCTATATATTGTATGGTTAGTGGCTCTTGGTAGGTTAGTCTCGGTAGGGCCCCTGTAAATCAAACGAATTCCATTTCCCACAGCACACATATCCCACCACCACCGCAGGGGTAATGGTATCCCCGTACTCGCCCAAACAAACACGGGCCTTCATCGCGATTATTCAATCATTCACTTATAAGTATTGTTGGTTGAACGTTTTGGTGTTTCTTAGCTTAGGTTAATGATAATATGTGTAAAATATTGAAATAGAAGTTCAAAATGAATATCATGAAGGCCTAAATTAATTTAGAGGGAGGGCACGTGCCCTTGACCATGGATTAGACCAGCCGCAGCCGTTCCAGCAGAGGGTGGCCAAAACGAACGTTTGGAATTTGACCACAGGCAGAGTGGGCGCGCGAAGTGGAAACACGAACGAGATGACACCGATTGCAGTCCAGGCGGCAGTGACAGGCACGACAGAAGGGCTTATTCCGATCATCGTCGGATCGTTTTAGCCACGGTTTGAAGAGGCTTAGCCACTTCTCGCAAAACCTTTGATTATACTTGGGTTTTATGGCGCCAGCGCCTCCAAGCTTCTTGCCCTTTTCCTGCTTAGCGGATTGTTTGACCTTTCGAGGCACTCTTACCCTGGCCTCTTTCCTATAATTGGTTGTAATGGATTTGAATTTTTATTGATCTAAATTGATCGTTCAGCTTACCATGAGTCGCAATAACTTGGTTTCCCCGGTGACTCTTTGGACACCGGTTGCAATTCTTATTTTATTTAACGTACTGGGTGTTATATTCAATATACAAACTTATCGAAAAATCGAAAAATTTATTGAGCCTCGTTTGCCGCCTCGTCCTCGTTTACAAGAATTGATAAGAGGGCACTAATCTCCTCCTCCTTGTCTGCAGAGTGGGAGGTTGAATCGGGGGGTCGGCGGGTGGGGGGTCGTTGGGTTGATGTTTTGCCGTTTTCTCAACACATGTCTCGCTGTATTATAAATTCTATTAGTACAATCCTTTACAATCCAATATTCTTTTTTTTCATTCTCAAAGTTTTCAATGATTTCGTTAACGAGGACTTTACTTTGGCATAGAGGCAGAGAGGTGTTGTCCATTGCTAGGAACAGAGCAATTTCTCTTGAAATGAATCTCCTTTCTTTCTTGCTTAAATGTGAATCAATTTTCTTGTCAATTTTGTCCAGTAAAGTATTTGGCATTCTTTGCCGTCTGTTCCTTTTTTTCTGTGTAGTCATGGTTTCGTCCATACTAATAGTAGCTGGGTCACGTAACCTACTTAAAGTTTGCATCACTGTTATAGGGCCAAGAGAGGACACCCACGACGCCGGCTCATATTCTTCGGGTTGGGCATCCCGGGTGGCCTCTCTCCATGCTAGTATGCGCTTCAATCACTTGACAGCCGTCTATTTGTTTGCTTTGTTGTGGTATTTTTATACCCGGTACTCGAAGAGTATAGGGGTATATTAGATTTGTGGGGATAACGGTTGTGTGTAACGCACAGAAGGAAGCGTTTCCGACCCCATAAAGTATATATATTCTTGATCAGCATCAATAGCCGAGTCGATATAGCCATGTCTGTCTGTCCGTCTGTCCGTCTTCATTTGCGCCTATATCTCAGAGACTATTAAGGCTAGAGCAACCAAATTTTGTATCCAGTCTGCTTTGTGATCACACTACTCCAAATGTGTTGAAAAATTTCGCCCCGCCCCTTTCCGCCCCACAAAGGACGAAAGTCTGTGGCGTACACAATTTTGAAAATACGAGAAAACTAAAAACGCAGAATCATAGAAAATTACCATTTCTATCAGAGTGTTGAATCTGGATCAGATCGGATCATTATTATAGCTACAATGAAGAAAACCATTTCGAAAGTCATCATTCCCTCTCGCTCTCTCTCACACGCGACCCTGTCCGCTTTGCTTATTCGTTTAAATGAGCGCCTAGATCTCAGAGACTATAAGAGCTAGAGCAACCAAACTTTCTATCCAAGCTCCTGTGATATCACTTCAGTACAAGTGTATTTCAAAATTTTGACACGCCCCCTTCCGCCCCCACAAAGGACCAAAATCTGTGGAATCCACTATTTTTATGATAAAAGAAAACCAAAAACGCAGAATCATGGAAAATTACCATATCTACCAGATTACCGAATCTGGATCAGATCGGATCAATATTATGGCCAGAAGAAACAAATTAAATTTCAGTGGCTTCGCAACGCCTGCCAAGCGCTGACTCATTCCCTCTCTCTCTCTGTCCTGAACAATTGTACGTCTCAAATATGTAGTTATACATGTCATGTAGAAATATAGGCGCAGATATACAAAGCATATGTAAACAAAAATGGAAACGAGTAGAAAAATTCCAAGAAATTCATTTTTTTAATTTAAATATTATTTTTGTCCCTTTGAGAACATATAATAAATTTCATAAATCGTAGGCTCATAAATGTATGTATGTATATACTGACTGAGTACCGGGTATAAGGTAGAGCCGCGGCCTTTGCTGCGGCTCACAACGTTCCCTCTCGTTTTTCCTTTTGTTTGCTGATGTGACGTTTAGTACTGGTTCCTTGTGTGTTTAGATGTCCCGAGAAGTCGCGTTTCTGAAAAACTTTGTTTACATTTGGCGGGCAGGGGGAACTATCCAGCCCTGGGATCGACAGCTAGCCGGCGTTGCCCAAAGGGAACCAAGCCAATTTGTAACAAATGGCGCCCAAACGATTCGCAGGCATCCGGACTGGTGCAGGTCCGGGAGTCATTTTAGCAAATGGCACTCGGGCGTGTAGAGTGGGATGCATGGGAGTAGAAAAAAAGAAATTTTGTGGAGAAGACGACAGCTCGCGAGGTGCTGTATACCTGTCCCGGCAGGAGTCGCTGCTGCAGGATTAAGGGGAGCAGAAAGCTGGCCCTTAATTGCGCGGAGTGACCAATGCTAGGGAGAGATAGACGGAAGAGGTTACGAAATTAATAGATGAGGACTTACGAATTTCACTTGAGCATTTTGTCACAGTTCGATGTCGCTGGTGGACGTAAGTCACTGCCGGTCAATGAATGAACTGGGAGTTTGCGACGGACACATTGCCTGGTGGACTGTGATATCGAACAAATCTGTGATAGAATGTGATATTGAAATAAGTTAGAGTAAGTTGTGTAGGTAAATTGTTCAGTGTAATTTTTGCCTATTTGTTTGTAAATAAGCCGCTTTCGTGTTTTGGTTCTGTCGTCCGTCTGCCGAGATGGGGTGAGGAGTGGGTGTCCCGGGTGTCGTGAAGATAGCCCGCGATGCATCCACTGGCACGTCGGATGGGTAGGATGGATGGCTGGAACAAGACATAGGAAAGTGAGCTCATGCACCGTGAGGCTCTCACCTATCGGCCATCGCATAAAGCGAAGACTAGAGTAGGTGACAGGTCACACAAGTGGTGTTTGTAATTGTAGTGTATCCGTAGGGCGACTGTCAAGTGGAGCGCAGAAACTGGAGCGGTTGCTGGTCCCGGTTGGTCACGTGTCCCCCTCTTTATGAATCCTGATTGAAGAAGGAATATTTGTTGAGAAGTTGTTTGTTTTGGTGCATGTTTGTGAAGTTTTCGGCGTCGTGTTTGTCGGCCAAAAATCTTTATATATTATTTATTTATTTATTTATGCTGATATTTATTGGGGGTATTTATTGATTTATTCGGGTATTTATTTATTTATTTGTATTTTTATATTTATTTTAGTTTAGTAGTGAGTATTAGGTTAGGGAGTAGTAGATTGCTCGGTGGGAATGCCACAAGAAGGGTGAAATCGACCGTACAATACTCGTTCTCGCGCAAACGAAATGGGGGACCAAGATCGGAAGGAACTTGGAGCTATGGGAGGTTTGCCAAGAACTCCGGTCCAGGCCAGGAGGGAAGAATGGCCAACGTCGGATCCGACGCCAACGCTTGCTTCCGAACTGGCGTCGGCGGTAAACGTTTCGCTGGCTCAGGCGCACGCGACCCATAGAGCATCGCAGGGTGACTCAATAAGTCCGGTGTTACAAGAAGAGTTGAGGAACGGGTTCATGGAGATGATGCGCGAACTCAATCTGGTACTGCAGGCCGTTAGACAGCCAACAGCACAGTCGAGTGGACAGCGAAGGGAAGAGGTTCCTCTCGAGCAGGGGCATGGGGGAGCAATCCCAAAAAGAATCCAATCGAGCATAACGGATGCACCGGTACCGCCACCAAAACCATTTTTGGCTCGCTCGTCTAGGGGGGGTTTGTTCCCAGAGCCGTCTTCAGGCGTAGGAGCGACCGCATCCGGGGAACAGGACCGCCGGGGTGAACTTTCGGCGCGGAATTGGCGAAACCCGATGAACCGACAATCGGGTCAGAGTCGTGGCGAGAGTAGGAGACCAGGCTGGTACCCACAGGAAGATCCGCATCCAAACCCTCCGGGGTATAGACAGTGGCCACGGTGGGGCCGAGTCGAAAAGTGGGACGTGACTTTTGACGGAGATAGTGAAAAATTGACTGTCGGGGATTTCGTGTTTCGAATAGAGTTCCTACAGGCTCAAAGTCGATGTCCCTGGGACGAGTTTCTGAAAGGGTTTCACCACCTGGTAACGGGAAATGCTCGGGAGTGGTATTGGCAGTACGTCAGGGACCACGGCGGAGGTGTTTGGCAGGAGTTGAGGGATGACCTGGTCGCACGTTTCCGAGGCACGGCCTCCGAGCTTGATCGCATGAGAGAACTGCGGGAGAGGATGCAGCGGCATAATGAAAGTGTGGAAGATTTCTTTCATGCCATGCGGAAACTAGCCTCGAGGTTGGAGACGCCGCCATCTGAAAAAGAGATGGTAAAGATCGTCAAGAAGGCCTTAGTAGATGAAATTGCCAGTTTTGTATATGGCTTACGGGTCTATTCCCTAGATCAACTGCGGGATGAATGCGTGGAAATAGAAGCGCATTTGAAGAGAAGGGCCCGATCGTCGTGGCGAACAACACCAAGGTCTACAAGTTATGGCCGTGGGGCTAACCCTAACGTTAGCGAGGTAGTGCAGGATCGGTCAAAAAGTGATGAAGAGGCAGAGATCGTGGAGGAGGCCCAAGTGACACGACGTGTCCCGCAAAAATTGATTTGCTGGAACTGCGGGCAAACCGATCATGGTTTCCGGGACTGCATGGCAGCAGAAAGGTGAATTTTCTGCTACCGATGTGGAAAGCCCGATGCATACTGTCCGACCTGTCCGAATTGCGCGGGAAACGGGAAGAAGAGTGTGAGTCAAGCAGGCGAATCACGCTCGCAGATGAGGCCTGCGCAGAGAAAGTAAGGGCGAGTAAATGTGAAATTAGTAGTCATAAGGTGCATGCTAGGTTAAGGAACTTACCGTATGAAGAGCGGCTAAGAAATTATTTAGAAGTTAGGAATAGGATATTCTCGGATTTCTCTTATAGTAAGCCCTAAGGCTTGTGCTTGTTCTATATTAGCCGTCACTTTATTCAAAAGGGCTTCGTGTTTTATACCGTTTGCAGATACAGTATAGCTTAAAACATATTTCCAGTTTTCAAATAGGCCACTAATCATGAAAACACAGACTTGCTGCCCCAAAAGCCTTTTGGGCTGCCTAAGAGCAGCTATTTGCGACCAGGCTCAAATAATAGAGCTGTTTTCAGAAGACTGGGAGTTGACATTAAGAACCCCAGCTTTAAAGTTCAAAACAAAGAAATTTTTGCGATCTACGATGTTCCACATTTAATAAATCGATTAGGAACATAGTTAAAAATAGAAATCTTGATACCCCTGATGGCGTTGTTTCTTGGAAAATAGTCGATGAATTATAAAAAATCGATTCCAGAAATTCAACGCGACTCTGTCCAAAATTATCACAAAAGCACATAAATCCAAATAGTTTTGAGAAAAATGAAGGTCAAATATGCCACTCAAATATTTAGCCACAGTGTAGCCGCTGCTATTCGAACAATGATGAGCACTGGAAGCTTTGAAAACTGCAAAGAAAGTGCAGAAGCGACAGCCACATTTATTACAAAAACTGCCTGAAAGTCAGATTATTTGATAAACTGCCTAGAAATAGCAGAAATGTTCTTGTTGTCAAAAAAACCTGTTAGAATATAAATTTGTTGTCATTGAGACCCTGTTATTTCAATATTTTGGGATGATTTCATCAATGATCCTTTCAGGAATCATCTTAGGGTATGTAGTTTTCATTGGCCCCTATCTTTCCATGCTGCTGGTAATTTGTAATCGTGGCAGCATTTTTCTTTCTTTCTTCTTAAATAAAAAAATTAATTAAATTAATTTAATTCAGAATTAATTAACTTAATTAAAACAAATAATATTCGTATGAAAATGTGGCATCATAGAGCATAAAAATATACGAAGTTACCAGATGTTTCAAAAATATAACGTAAGCTAGTTATCTTGGAAAATAGCTATAATTCCCGCTAGCCGCTATTTCACAATTTATCCCGAATATCCTTGTTGCAACCCACTAGATCTAGTGGGAAAAAAGCTAAATTGTCAGCACTGGGCGTAATTCGAAAATTCGCTGCTTCGAACTCATTTTCGAACATGGCGGCTCTGCCGACGCTGACAATTTCTATATAAAGGCAAGCGCAGTCGAAGCCAGTCGACTCTTTTTTTGTTTTTTGATCTGTTAATCTATCTACTATTAGGGGTACCAGCACTCCCAGCTCGGGATGATCCTGTGTGTCTAGCGCCCATTGGTCGACCTGTCCCACTGGGACTGCCATCTCTCTGTCCTGCTTCAGCTCCGCAGTGATGCGTGGGTCCACTGCCCTGTTCCGCGTGGCGGCGTTGATCTCCTTTCTCTCAAAGATCAGCTCCCTGATCGGGACGAGCCCGGCGATGACCAGCGCTGCTTCGTCCGAGATTGTCCGGAACGAGCACGCTGACTTAAAAGAACACTGGCTTATGGTGCAACCAGAATGCCTTCCTCTGCTGCATGTTTTGGTCGCAGGCCTCCTCCACTGCTTCGGCCAGGTTGTTAGCCCACTCGTTGGCTCCAACTGCCTCGCTTTAATCTGGAGTGTGTCTGTGTTATTGTGTGTGTCATGTGTACGTGTGTTTGTCTATGTGATTGTGTGCCTGCATTTTTAGCAATATCTTTGTTTCCCTCATCTATTGATGATTCATCTTTAGTCTGAATACCCTTTTTTCATAGGGGGGAAAAGCATTGAAAGCCGATAAGTGTGGGTTAAACGGAAGTTTCTGAATCTTTTCCTTGAGACTGCTGGTAGCTGATCGATCCTGCACTGCAGTCGTCGTCATTATACTCCTGCTTGCATTTGTTGCCGTCGTCTTTATACTCCTGCTTGCATTTGTTGACGTCTACATTATACTCCTGCTTGCATTTGTTGCCGTCGTGGTTGGACCCGTCATCTTCGTGCATTCCTCCATGGGAGCGGTTGTACAATATTTTAGCAATATCTTTGTTTCCCTCATCTATTGATGATTGATCTTTAGTCTGAATACCCTTTTTTTATAGGGGGGGAAAAGCATTGAAAGCCGATAAGTGCGGGACTTGGAGTTACGACGGAAAACAACCATGGCTGGAAGCAGATTAGACGGAAGTTTCTGAATCTCCTCCTTGAGACTGCTGGTAGCTGATCGATCCTGCACTGCAGTCGTCGTCATTATACTCCTGCTTGCATTTGTTGCAGTCGTCATTATACTCCTGCTTGCATTTGTTGCCGTCGTCATTATACTCCTGCTTGCATTTGTTGCCGTCGTCATTATACTCCTGCTTGCATTTGTTGCCGTCGTGGTTGGACCCGTCATCTTCGTGGTAGGAGACGTGCATTCCTCCATGGGAGCGGTTGTACAATATTTTTCTTTCTTCTTCTTTTTCTTTCTTCTTAAATAAAAAAATTAATTAAATTAATTTATTTCAGAATTAATTAAATTAATTAAAACAAATACTATTCGTATGAAAATGTGGCATCATAGAGCATAAAAATACACGAAGTTACCAGATGTTTCAAAAATATAACGTAAGCTAGTTATCTTGGAAAATAGCTATAATTCCCGCTAGCCGCTATTTCATAATTTATCCCGAATATCCTTGTTGCAACCCACTAGATCTAGTGGGAAAAAAGCTAAATTGGCAGCACTGTGTAGCTGGTCTCCTGGTGTAGCTGATGTCTGACTGCCGTGCGGTCATTTTCGCTACATGAATTGTCATGTCTATATATTGTATGGTTAGTGGCTCTTGGTAGGTTAGTCTCGGTAGGGCCCCTGTAAATCAAACGAATTCCATTTCCCACAGCACACATATCCCACCACCACCGCAGGGGTAATGGTATCCCCGTACTCGCCCAAACAAACACGGGCCTTCATCGCGATTATTCAATCATTCACTTATAAGTATTGTTGGTTGAACGTTTTGGTGTTTCTTAGCTTAGGTTAATGATAATATGTGTAAAATATTGAAATAGAAGTTCAAAATGAATATCATGAAGGCCTAAATTAATTTAGAGGGAGGGCACGTGCCCTTGACCATGGATTAGACCAGCCGCAGCCGTTCCAGCAGAGGGTGGCCAAAACGAACGTTTGGAATTTGACCACAGGCAGAGTGGGCGCGCGAAGTGGAAACACGAACGAGATGACACCGATTGCAGTCCAGGCGGCAGTGACAGGCACGACAGAAGGGCTTATTCCGATCATCGTCGGATCGTTTTAGCCACGGTTTGAAGAGGCTTAGCCACTTCTCGCAAAACCTTTGATTATACTTGGGTTTTATGGCGCCAGCGCCTCCAAGCTTCTTGCCCTTTTCCTGCTTAGCGGATTGTTTGACCTTTCGAGGCACTCTTACCCTGGCCTCTTTCCTATAATTGGTTGTAATGGATTTGAATTTTTATTGATCTAAATTGATCGTTCAGCTTACCATGAGTCGCAATAACTTGGTTTCCCCGGTGACTCTTTGGACACCGGTTGCAATTCTTATTTTATTTAACGTACTGGGTGTTATATTCAATATACAAACTTATCGAAAAATCGAAAAATTTATCGAGCCTCGTTTGCCGCCTCGTCCTCGTTTACAAGAATTGATAAGAGGGCACTAATCTCCTCCTCCTTGTCTGCAGAGTGGGAGGTTGAATCGGGGGGTCGGCGGGTGGGGGGTCGTTGGGTTGAATGTTTTGCCGTTTTCTCAACACATGTCTCGCTGTATTATAAATTCTATTAGTACAATCCTTTACAATCCAATATTCTTTTTTTTCATTCTCAAAGTTTTCAATGATTTCGTTAACGAGGACTTTACTTTGGCATAGAGGCAGAGAGGTGTTGTCCATTGCTAGGAACAGAGCAATTTCTCTTGAAATGAATCTCCTTTCTTTCTTGCTTAAATGTGAATCAATTTTCTTGTCAATTTTGTCCAGTAAAGTATTTGGCATTCTTTGCCGTCTGTTCCTTTTTTTCTGTGTAGTCATGGTTTCGTCCATACTAATAGTAGCTGGGTCACGTAACCTACTTAAAGTTTGCATCACTGTTATAGGGCCAAGAGAGGACACCCACGACGCCGGCTCATATTCTTCGGGTTGGGCATCCCGGGTGGCCTCTCTCCATGCTAGTATGCGCTTCAATCACTTGACAGCCGTCTATTTGTTTGCTTTGTTGTGGTATTTTTATACCCGGTACTCGAAGAGTATAGGGGTATATTAGATTTGTGGGGATAACGGTTGTGTGTAACGCACAGAAGGAAGCGTTTCCGACCCCATAAAGTATATATATTCTTGATCAGCATCAATAGCCGAGTCGATATAGCCATGTCTGTCTGTCCGTCTGTCCGTCTTCATTTGCGCCTATATCTCAGAGACTATTAAGGCTAGAGCAACCAAATTTTGTATCCAGTCTGCTTTGTGATCACACTACTCCAAATGTGTTGAAAAATTTCGCCCCGCCCCTTTCCGCCCCCACAAAGGACGAAAGTCTGTGGCGTACACAATTTTGAAAATACGAGAAAACTAAAAACGCAGAATCATAGAAAATTACCATTTCTATCAGAGTGTTGAATCTGGATCAGATCGGATCATTATTATAGCTACAATGAAGAAAACCATTTCGAAAGTCATCATTCCCTCTCGCTCTCTCTCACACGCGACCCTGTCCGCTTTGCTTATTCGTTTAAATGAGCGCCTAGATCTCAGAGACTATAAGAGCTAGAGCAACCAAACTTTCTATCCAAGCTCCTGTGATATCACTTCAGTACAAGTGTATTTCAAAATTTTGACACGCCCCCTTCCGCCCCCACAAAGGACCAAAATCTGTGGAATCCACTATTTTTATGATAAAAGAAAACCAAAAACGCAGAATCATGGAAAATTACCATATCTACCAGATTACCGAATCTGGATCAGATCGGATCAATATTATGGCCAGAAGAAACAAATTAAATTTCAGTGGCTAAGCAACGCCTGCCAAGCGCTGACTCATTCCCTCTCTCTCTCTGTCCTGAACAATTGTACGTCTCAAATATGTAGTTATACATGTCATGTAGAAATGTAGGCGCAGATATACAAAGCATATGTAAACAAAAATGGAAACATGTATAAAAATTCCAAGAAATTCATTTTTTTAATTTAAATATTATTTTTGTCCCTTTGAGAACATATAATAAATTTCATAAATCGTAGGCTCATAAATGTATGTATGTATATACTGACTGAGTACCGGGTATAAGGTAGAGCCGCGGCCTTTGCTGCGGCTCACAACGTTCCCTCTCGTTTTTCCTTTTGTTTGCTGATGTGACGTTTAGTACTGGTTCCTTGTGTGTTTAGATGTCCCGAGAAGTCGCGTTTCTGAAAAACTTTGTTTACATTTGGCGGGCAGGGGGAACTATCCAGCCCTGGGATCGACAGCTAGCCGGCGTTGCCCAAAGGGAACCAAGCCAATTTGTAACAAATGGCGCCCAAACGATTCGCAGGCATCCGGACTGGTGCAGGTCCGGGAGTCATTTTAGCAAATGGCACTCGGGCGTGTAGAGTGGGATGCATGGGAGTAGAAAAAAAGAAATTTTGTGGAGAAGACGACAGCTCGCGAGGTGCTGTATACCTGTCCCGGCAGGAGTCGCTGCTGCAGGATTAAGGGGAGCAGAAAGCTGGCCCTTAATTGCGCGGAGTGACCAATGCTAGGGAGAGATAGACGGAAGAGGTTACGAAATTAATAGATGAGGACTTACGAATTTCACTTGAGCATTTTGTCACAGTTCGATGTCGCTGGTGGACGTAAGTCACTGCCGGTCAATGAATGAACTGGGAGTTTGCGACGGACACATTGCCTGGTGGACTGTGATATCGAACAAATCTGTGATAGAATGTGATATTGAAATAAGTTAGATTAGTTGTGTAGGTAAATTGTTCAGTGTAATTTTTGCCTATTTGTTTGTAAATAAGCCGCTTTCGTGTTTTGGTTCTGTCGTCCGTCTGCCGAGATGGGGTGAGGAGTGGGTGTCCCGGGTGTCGTGAAGATAGCCCGCGATGCATCCACTGGCACGTCGGATGGGTAGGATGGATGGCTGGAACAAGACATAGGAAAGTGAGCTCATGCACCGTGAGGCTCCCACCTATCGGCCATCGCATAAAGCGAAGACTAGAGTAGGTGACAGGTCACACAAGTGGTGTTTGTAATTGTAGTGTATCCGTAGGGCGACTGTCAAGTGGAGCGCAGAAACTGGAGCGGTTGCTGGTCCCGGTTGGTCACGTGTCCCCCTCTTTATGAATCCTGATTGAAGAAGGAATATTTGTTGAGAAGTTGTTTGTTTTGGTGCATGTTTGTGAAGTTTTCGGCGTCGTGTTTGTCGGCCAAAAATCTTTATATATTATTTATTTATTTATTTATGCTGATATTTATTGGGGGTATTTATTGATTTATTCGGGTATTTATTTATTTATTTGTATTTTTATATTTATTTTAGTTTAGTAGTGAGTATTAGGTTAGGGAGTAGTAGATTGCTCGGTGGGAATGCCACAAGAAGGGTGAAATCGACCGTACAATACTCGTTCTCGCGCAAACGAAATGGGGGACCAAGATCGGGAGGAACTTGGAGCTATGGGAGGTTTGCCAAGAACTCCGGTCCAGGCCAGGAGGGAAGAATGGCCAACGTCGGATCCGACGCCAACGCTTGCTTCCGAACTGGCGTCGGCGGTAAACGTTTCGCTGGCTCAGGCGCACGCGACCCATAGAGCATCGCAGGGTGACTCAATAAGTCCGGTGTTACAAGAAGAGTTGAGGAACGGGTTCATGGAGATGATGCGCGAACTCAATCTGGTACTGCAGGCCGTTAGACAGCCAACAGCACAGTCGAGTGGACAGCGAAGGGAAGAGGTTCCTCTCGAGCAGGGGCATGGGGGAGCAATCCCAAAAAGAAGCCAATCGAGCATAACGGATGCACCGGTACCGCCACCAAAACCATTTTTGGCTCGCTCGTCTAGGGGGGGTTTGTTCCCAGAGCCGTCTTCAGGCGTAGGAGCGACCGCATCCGGGGAACAGGACCGCCGGGGTGAACATTCGGCGCGGAATTGGCGAAACCCGATGAACCGACAATCGGGTCAGAGTCGTGGCGAGAGTAGGAGACCAGGCTGGTACCCACAGGAAGATCCGCATCCAAACCCTCCGGGGTATAGACAGTGGCCACGGTGGGGCCGAGTCGAAAAGTGGGACGTGACTTTTGACGGAGATAGTGAAAAATTGACTGTCGGGGATTTCGTGTTTCGAATAGAGTTCCTACAGGCTCAAAGTCGATGTCCCTGGGACGAGTTTCTGAAAGGGTTTCACCACCTGGTAACGGGAAATGCTCGGGAGTGGTATTGGCAGTACGTCAGGGACCACGGCGGAGGTGTTTGGCAGGAGTTGAGGGATGACCTGGTCGCACGTTTCCGAGGCACGGCCTCCGAGTTTGATCGCATGAGAGAACTGCGGGAGAGGATGCAGCGGCATAATGAAAGTGTGGAAGATTTCTTTCATGCCATGCGGAAACTAGCCTCGAGGTTGGAGACGCCGCCATCTGAAAAAGAGATGGTAAAGATCGTCAAGAAGGCCTTAGTAGATGAAATTGCCAGTTTTGTATATGGCTTACGGGTCTATTCCCTAGATCAACTGCGGGATGAATGCGTGGAAATAGAAGCGCATTTGAAGAGAAGGGCCCGATCGTCGTGGCGAACAACACCAAGGTCTACAAGTTATGGCCGTGGGGCTAACCCTAACGTTAGCGAGGTAGTGCAGGATCGGTCAAAAAGTGATGAAGAGGCAGAGATCGTGGAGGAGGCCCAAGTGACACGACGTGTTCCGCAAAAATTGATTTGCTGGAACTGCGGGCAAACCGATCATGGTTTCCGGGACTGCATGGCAGCAGAAAGGTGAATTTTCTGCTACCGATGTGGAAAGACCGATGCATACTGTCCGACCTGTCCGAATTGCGCGGGAAACGGGAAGAAGAGTGTGAGTCAAGCAGGCGAATCACGCTCGCAGATGAGGCCTGCGCAGAGAAAGTAGGGGCGAGTAAATGTGAAATTAGTAGTCATAAGGTGCATGCTAGGTTAAGGAACTTACCGTATGAAGAGCGGCTAAGAAATTATTTAGAAGTTAGGAATAGGATATTCTCGGATTTCTCTTATAGTAAGCCCTAAGGCTTGTGCTTGTTCTATATTAGCCGTCACTTTATTCAAAAGGGCTTCGTGTTTTATACCGTTTGCAGATACAGTATAGCTTAAAACATATTTCCAGTTTTCAAATAGGCCTCTAATCATGAAAACACAGACTTGCTGCCCCAAAAGCCTTTTGGGCTGCCTAAGAGCAGCTATTTGCGACCAGGGCTCAAATAATAGAGCTGTTTTCAGAAGACTGGGAGTTGACATTAAGAACCCCAGCTTTAAAGTTCAAAACAAAGAAATTTTTGCGATCTACGATGTTCCACATTTAATTAAATCGATTAGGAACATAGTTAAAAATAGAAATCTTGATACCCCTGATGGCGTTGTTTCATGGAAAATAGTCGATGAATTATAAAAAATCGATTCCAGAAATTCAACGCGACTCTGTCCAAAATTATCACAAAAGCACATAAATCCAAATAGTTTTGAGAAAATGAAGGTCAAATATGCCACACAAATATTTTGCCACAGTGTAGCTGCTGCTATTCGAACAATGATGAGCACTGGAAGCTTTGAAAACTGCAAAGAAAGTGCAGAAGCGACAGCCACATTTATTACAAAAATGAACAGATTATTTGACTGCCTGAATAGTCATGTTCTTTATGATAAAAACCCATATAGAAGTGCACTGCAGAAACATAATGTTGTCAATGAGACCCTGTTGGAAATGAGCACATATTTTGAAGAATTCAAAAATCCACAGGAAGTCCACTGCATAAAGGGTATGATTCTAACAATCAACTCCATACTTTCCTTGGCCAAAAAAGTATGGAGTGAAAGTGCTGAAGTTTTTATACCCGGTACTCGAAGAGTATAGGGGTATATTAGATTTGTGGGGATAACGGTTGTGTGTAACGCACAGAAGGAAGCGTTTCCGACCCCATAAAGTATATATATTCTTGATTAGCATCAATAGCCGAGTCGATATAGCCATGTCTGTCTGTCCGTCCGTCCGTCTGTCCGTCTGTCCGTCTTCATTTGCGCCTATATCTCATAGACTATTAAAGCTAGAGCAACCAAATTTTGCATCCAGTCTGCTTTGTGATCACACTACTCCAAATGTGTTGAAAAATTTCGCCCCGCCCCTTTCCGCCCCCACAAACGACGAAAGTCTGTGGCGTACACAATTTTGAAAATACGAGAAAACTAAAAACGCAGAATCATAGAAAATTACCATTTCTATCAGAGTGTTGAATCTGGATCAGATCGGATCATTATTATAGCTACAATGAAGAAAACCATTTCGAAAGTCATCATTCCCTCTCGCTCTCTCTCACACGCGGCCCCATCTGCTTTGCTTATTCGTTTAAATGAGCGCCTAGATCTCAGAGACTATAAGAGCTAGAGCAACCAAACTTTCTATCCAAGCTCCTGTGATATCACTTCAGTACAAGTGTAATTCAAAATTTTGACACGCCCCTTTCCGCCCCCACAAATGACCAAAATCTGTGGAATCCACAATTTTTAAGATAAATGAAAACCAAAAACGCAGAATCATGAAAAATTACCATATCTACCCGATTACCGAATCTGGATCAGATCGGATCAATATTATGGCCAGAAGAAACAAATTAAATTTCAGTGGCTTCGCAACGCCTGCCCAGCGCTGACTCATTCCCTTCTCTCTTTTGCAAACACTTGTATGTCTCAAATATGTAGTTTTACATGTCATGTAGAAATGTAGGCGCAGATATACAAACCATATGTAAACAAAAATGGAAACGTGTAGAAAAATTCCAAAAAAATAATTTTTTTAATTTAAATATTATTTTCGTCCCTTTTGAGAACATATAAAAATTTTCATAATTCGTAGGCTCATAAATGTATGTATGTATATACTGACTGAGTACCGGGTATAAGGTAGAGCCGCGGCCTTTGACGCGGCTCACAACGTTCCCTCCTGTTTTTATTGCAACGTCCAAATTAAACCAAGACCCTTTAGAAAATTTATTTTATTTAATCCGATCTCGGGGTGTTACAAACAATAATCCAACTATGTATGAGTTTAATGTTATAATAAGTAAAATGCTATCTATGAAAGTTCTAACGTCAACAACAGTATCTGGGAACTGTTCTCCCGATGAAGATACGATGTTGATTAGCATTATAAAAGATAATGGGTTGAGTGAGTCGGCATCAGAGTTTAAAACTCTTGATGACGATATCTTGACTTGCACTGACGAAGATTCAGAGTTAGAGCTTTCAATAGAAGCAACAGATTTAAGTAATCAAGCCGCAGCTAATGATAATGCATTACGATACTATGCAGGGTATTTATTGTATAAGTTGCTCAAAAAGGAGGACTGCAAAAAATGCTCTCAATTTTTTAAATCGTCCGATGAGGTCCGATCATCTTCTGAGTATTTAATATTCAATAAAAATTTTGGCTATGTCAACAGTAATTTAAAACTTAAAGCCCCTTCTGAATATTTTTTCACTTTAATTAAAATTTGTTTTGATATTTTTAACCAGCATTTCGAGAAAAGCTCTCACAAATTCCATTTAAAAAGAAACATAGTCCAAAAATGTATATTTTTAACGTCAAATTTAGATAAATATGTAGACTGGTTTAATTCGTCCGATCCGTGTTCTGCTCACCGTCTTCACCTGCTCAACCAGTTTGTATTGATTTTCATTAGAAAAAATTGTAAATGGATAACAGAAAAAATGTTAAGCGATCGAAATGCAAAATCATACGAGAAAAAGCTCAAAATATTGCGGCAGTAGGATATTTTTTTTTAATATTTATAAGTTTATTATTTTTTGTTTATTTTTTATGTTCTATTTTTCACATGTATGTATGTACAAATATTTAATAGATTTAATTCTAGGCGGGGAATATGGATGTGACTTAATTATTGAAAAGTTTTTAAATTAAGTCATATCAAGTCGACTCAAAGGTCAGATTAATGTTTGACCCCATTACAGGTGTAATGGCCTCCTCGTGGTGTTCCCTGGGTACCGATCTTCAATCGGAAGCCAATTTGAGCGGCGACTTTATGTCTATATGTACATATGAATGTACATACATATGTATGTTTACGGCTTTTTCATAGCCAATAATAATATAATAATTGATATAATAAAAATAAAAAAAAACGAGAGGGAACGTTGTGAGCCGCGTCAAAGGCCGCGGCTCTACCTTATACCCGGTACTCAGTCAGTATATATGTACATACATTTATTTATGAGCCTACGATTTATGAAATTTATTATATGTTCTCAAAGGGACAAAAATAATATTTAAATTAAAAAACTAAATTTTTTGGAATTTTTATACATGTTTCCATTTTTGTTTACATATGCTTTGTATATCTGCGCCTACATATCTTCCGACAGAGAGCGAGAAGGCATGAGTCAGCGCTTGGCAGGCGTTGCGAAGCCACTGAAATTTAATTTGTTTCTTCTGACCATAATATTGATCCGATCTGATCCAGATTCGGTAATCTGGTAGATATGGTAATTTTTCATGATTCTGCGTTTTTTCATTTCATTTATCTTAAAAATTGTGGATTCCACAGATTTTGGTCCTTTGTGGGGGCGGAAGGGGGAGTGTCAAAATTTTGAAATACACTTGTACTGAAGTGATATCACAGGAGCTTGGTTAGAAAGTTTGGTTGCTCTAGCTCTTATAGTCTCTGAGATCTAGGCGCTCATTTAAACGAATAAGCAAAGCAGATGGGGCCGCGTGTGAGAGAGAGCGAGAGGGAATGATGACTTTCGAAATGGTTTTCTTCATTGTAGCTATAATAATAATCCGATCTGATCCAGATTCAACACTCTGATAGAAATGGTAATTTTCTATGATTCTGCGTTTTTAGTTTTCTCGTATTTTTAAAATTGTATACGCCACAGACTTTCGTCCTTTGTGGGGGCGGAAAGGGGTGGGGCGAAATTTGGTTGCTCTAGCTTTAATAGTCTCTGAGATATAGGCGCAAATGAAGACGGACAGACGGACAGACGGACGGACGGACAGACAGACATGGCTATATCGACTCGGCTATTGATGCTGATCAAGAATATATATACTTTATGGGGTCGGAAACGCTTCCTTCTGTGCGTTACACACAACCGTTATCCCCACAAATCTAATATACCCCTATACTCTTCGAGTACCGGGTATAATAACAGATTTATTTTTTCCCACGGCCAAGTGTCCCACCAACCCACACCCACCCCCACCCATCCTGCCAGTTCTTCATTTATTTTGTGGCGGTAGGTCAGTTCGTGAACAAGTTGAAGAAGAACAGCAGCAAAGAACAGCAAAGAACACACGCCCTGTATGTGAGGCTGAGTTTTAGCTGTATGTGTGTACATATCTTGTTTGTATTGGTTTTTAACCACGCCGCTGTCTAAGAAAACACCCATTACTTTAGAATTGATTGTACGTTTTGATTTTATAATTACGCTTGCCCAAAATTACAATAATTGTATATATTGAATATCCTCTATTTTCTAATTTTGTTTAATGTACTATAAACGAATATAAGGAACGAATGTAAATATGTACAAATGCAAAATGTATATCAGACATGACACCAAATTATATTATTTGTCTATAGGGTATTAGTGCGTCGCGTCAATAAGCGACACTCAGCAAACAAATTTGTGTCTCAAGAAATCTTCTCAAAAATATTTGGCTGGCAATTTCGGCAGCTCTGCACACGTACACACACATATGAATGTACTTGCAAGTTCTCTCTGTGGATGGAAATTCGCATCAGAAAATGAGGGATAATTTCAGATTTGACTCGCAAGTGTGGCACTAAAATCTGTATGGACCCATTTATTACCCATTTATATGTCATTAATATCCATATTCAAGGATGATATATGTATATATGTTTCTTAGCGCATACTACTTTTTTATAAATGATCAAATATATCATTGTTTAATACAATACAACATACAATGAAATATATATTTTTGAATATATATACATATGTATATAAGCTTATTATATTAGTATATTCTATATTAAACAAAGTTAGAATCTAAAGCATGTCCAAAATAACAGTTATTCTGGTATTATAAGGCAAGCGTCTTCAAAAAGGGCCGACTCCAATAATGCTAAAGTGAAAGGTGGCGCGAGCACAAAAATCAAAACATAGTTTGGAAAGCGAAAATTTCAGTTGTGCGCTCATACACACATGCACAACACGCAAAATAAGCGAGAATACATCTGCACTCATACACTCTCACGACTGGTGTAGCTGGTCTCCTGGTGTAGCTGATGTCTGACTGCCGTGCGGTCATTTTCGCTACATGAATTGTCATGTCTATATATTGTATGGTTAGTGGCTCTTGGTAGGTTAGTCTCGGTAGGGCCCCTGTAAATCAAACGAATTCCATTTCCCACAGCACACATATCCCACCACCACCGCAGGGGTAATGGTATCCCCGTACTCGCCCAAACAAACACGGGCCTTAATCGCGATTATTCAATCATTCACTTATAAGTATTGTTGGTTGAACGTTTTGGTGTTTCTTAGCTTAGGTTAATGATAATATGTGTAAAATATTGAAATAGAAGTTCAAAATGAATATCATGAAGGCCTAAATTAATTTAGAGGGAGGGCACGTGCCCTTGACCATGGATTAGACCAGCCGCAGCCGTTCCAGCAGAGGGTGGCCAAAACGAACGTTTGGAATTTGACCACAGGCAGAGTGGGCGCGCGAAGTGGAAACACCGATGCTTCAATCACTTGACAGCCGTCTATTTGTTTGCTTTGTTGTGGTATTTTTTTTCCTTTTGTTTGCTGATGTGACGTTTAGTACTGGTTCCTTGTGTGTTTAGATGTCCCGAGACGTCGCGTTTTTCGAAAACTTTGTTTACATTTGGCGGGCAAGGGGAACTATCCAGCCCTGGGATCGACAGCTAGCCGGCGTTGCCCAAAGGGAACCAAGCCAATTTGTAACATAATATACAAATATAATAAATAATAATACCCTTTGCATTATCTTACCCCTGAACTAACCCTTAAACATATAGCACTTAGTACTTACAACCACCTGAACTCAGCTAACCTGTACTTTTTTTTTTAATTTTATCATAGTTAATCTTTAGTTCTCTTCCTAATTTATATAGCATTATTAGCATATAATTGTTAATTAACTGAATAAATAAATATACCGTAAACGGTCACGCTTCATGTACATAAATTAAAAAATTAGAACAGTCCAGTATTAACTTTAACTTTCACGATTTAAATTAAATTAAATTTAAATTATTGCGATATTTTTTACCAGCTCAGCACAAGAATTCTTCCAGTTTTAACATTTTCCCATAAAAAAGAAACAGTACAAAGCGTAGACGGTAAAGTCCCATTGGATCTGTGGCGATTGTCGCCGCCGGCAGTGCTGAGCATCGGTGCTGCCATTTTAGCATATTTCGAGCTACATATGTATATCGAGCATTTTGAAAGTGTCATATCTTATAAACTATGAAAAATGCTGATTCAAGCAAACTTACGTATCTAAAAAAATTAATTCAGTATTTTTTAGCTTCATATCTTCTAGATTTTATTGCAGCATTAAAAGTAAAACTTCAAACAATATTTAAAAACATTGAATTTAATGAGGGGCTTCGAAAAATTCCAGCAGAAACAACACAAGCCTGTTGTTGCTATTGTAAGTGTTCATTTACCGCTAAATAATTTGATGTTCGTCAGCAGAGCGTTTCTCAGAATAACAAAATAGACTTTACAAAATATACAAAACAATATGTGTATACACGGTCGATGGATCGTAATTTATCAAGAATTTATGTACGGAAACTATTTATCGGTCAGATATGGTCATACATCGGACAACAACACACATGAAATTTCGGACGACGACGACCCAAACCAATTTTTTACAATAGAGGACCCCTTGCTTTCAGAGTCATCTCTAATTTTGAACAATTCGCATTCC
This sequence comes from Drosophila affinis, assembly GCA_037356375.1. NCBI lineage: Eukaryota > Metazoa > Arthropoda > Insecta > Diptera > Drosophilidae > Drosophila > Drosophila affinis. The sequence goes on from JAZHFB010000003.1 coordinate 26,392,361, forward strand.
GCCCTTCTCGGCGCTTCTCATAAGTGGAAGGTAAGCTCAACGTTGCTTACCCTCTTCGAGAAAATTCTTTAGTGTTTAAATCAAAACTAGACATTGTAGAGTTTTCCCTAATTTTGCACCGATTGCTCAAATTTTTTTTTTTTTACTATGAGCATGGTTTTATCTGTCGGTTTTCGATAAGTCTTTTGTAGAGCATGTCTCTCCAAACTTAATTATGATGTTTTCCACGCTATTTAAGCGGAAGGCATTTTTTGGTAGGACAACCAGAACTACTGCTACAGGTTTTATTCCGCAGAATCTCGCTGTCTCGCACTTCTCACACCAAATACAGCCGTTATCTTCCCCTTCGCCTGAGGGCGCACACAGTACGAAAAAGAGTGTGGTTGATAGTTTTGTTATACCCGGTAAGGGGTATATTAGATTTGTGGAGATAACGGTTGTGTGTAACGCCCAGAAGGAAGCAGCTTCCTGAGACATGTTTCAAGTTCTCTACTTTAGTCAGCAAAATGCCAGAAGTCACATGGCTGCTGAAGGTTATCTATGCTTCGATACTCAAGCACCATATTGTATCGCATAAATCGTTTCCGGGATTCCTGAATGTAACTTGGATTCGCTTCGGAAATTCGCAATAATTTTTCGCACAGGTCGGAGCATCTTGGCTGGCACATTGGTAGACAGAGTGCCTGGTTTGCCGTCCTCTCCTCGCAAAGGGTTAAGTGGCAAACAATTGTTGCTATTAAAACTAACACAAGATCGTTCTTATATGTTCTAATATGATTTTAAACAAGTGCAGAAAAAGGTTCTGTAAGGTTCATATTGTCCAGATGTCCCACGAAGACTCAAGCGATGCCAACTCTCGAACATTCACGAACTGAAAAACTTCCTTCCGGGTATTGCACACAAATAAAATAAAATGTTTTAACATATGGTTTCATCAGCATCTGGACTCAAATCCAACCCGTATTTAGTGAACTATTTAAGCCGTTTTGCTTTTTCCGTCTCCGTCTCTTTCGAATGCTGCTCAATGGTTAGTGTTCTTTGGTTGTTGTACTTGTTGTTCTTGATATTTATTTGCGCTCGAACGGTTTTAGTAGCAGTATAATTGCCCCACTAGCAGCGGAAGCGGAAGTTTTGTTAATGAAGCTTATAATAATTAGATACTGATGCTCATTTAAATTGGCTTCGGTTATAAGTGAAATTACTTACCACGCCTTTGCTGGAAAAATAGAAGGGTTCGGTTGATTACAAGCCAAACGCAAATCATCAGCAGCGGACATATCGAGTTCTGCCAATTCAGCTATCCGTCGCCGCTTGGTTCTTTCTGAGCACTCTACCAAACTGAGTCTAGGACGTCCTCGATTTTGACTCAATGCAGACGATTGCCGACTTAAGAATATATATTCATATTCTGCAAACCAATCTTAATTTTTTTTTTGTAACTTTGGATTTTATTCTGTTGCTTTTATTCCACATTTCTCCAAATTTTTATACCCGGTACTCGAAGAGTATAGGGGTATATTAGATTTGTGGGGATAACGGTTGTGTGTAACGCACAGAAGGAAGCGTTTCCGACCCCATAAAGTATATATATTCTTGATCAGCATCAATAGCCGAGTCGATATAGCCATGTCTGTCTGTCCGTCCGTCCGTCTGTCCGTCTTCATTTGTGCCTATATCTCAGAGACTATTAAAGCTAGAGTAACCAAATTTTGTATCCAGTCTGCTTTGTGATCACACTACTCCAAATATGTTGAAAAATTTCGCCCCGCCCCTTTCCGCCCCCACAAAGGACGAAAGTCTGTGGCACACACAATTTTGAAGATACAAGAAAACTAAAAACACAGAGTCATAGAGAATGCCCAATTCTATCAGAGTGTTGAATCTGGATCAGATCGGATCATTATTATAGCTACAATAAAGAAAACCATTTCGAAAGTCATCATTCCCTCTCGCTCTCTCTCACACGCGGCCCCATCTGCTTTGCCGATTCGTATTTTTTGACGCCTAGTTCTCAGAGACTATAAAAGCTAGAGCAACCAAACTTTCTATCCAAGCTCCTGTGATACCGAACCAGCATGAGTTTGTTTTAAAATTTTGCCACGCCCCCTTCCGCCCCCACAAAAGACGAAAGTCTGTGGAATCCACAATTTTTAAGATAAATGAAAACCAAAAACGCAGAATCATGAAAAATTACCATATCTACCAGATTGCCGAATATGGATCAGGTCGGATCAATATTATGGCCAGAAGAAACAAATTAAATTTCAGTGGCTACGCAACGGCTGCCAAGCGCTGACTCATGCCCTCTCTCTCTCTGTCGCAAACACTTGTACGTCTCAAATATGTGTGATGTAGAAATGTAGGCGCAGATATACAAACCATATGTAAACAAAAATGGAAACGTGTAGAAAAATTCCAAAAAATTAATTTTTTTAATTTAAATATTATTTTTGTCCCTTTTGAGAACATATAATAAATTTCATAAATCGTAGGCTCATCAATGTATGTATGTATATACTGACTGAGTACCGGGTATAAGGTAGAGCCGCGGCCTTTGCCGCGGCTCACAACGTTCCCTCTCGTTTAAATATATAATCGAGTCTTTTCATAAGACTATTTTCAATATATTTTTAGCCTTCAGATTCGAATCTATGTTTTAGGACGTCATATATAGGCTAGAGGTGGCAGCTGAAATTCAAAATGAAGACTAAGAAAACACTAACTAGTATTAACAAACAAGTTTAATTTGAGGGCAACACGGGGATCACAACTTTTTCTATAACTTTAATCAATATATATATTGAGAAAGTCACTTCTCAAAAGGTCACTGGTAAAACAATAATTTAAAGCAATAGTTCAACTTATTATTCTATACAAATAGCTTAGTTGTATAGTCTATACCTTTTTTTTTCAATATTCATTATAATTTACGGCGATTAAATGCAATAATACCATAACTTAAATTTTTTTAGGAAAGATAACCTCAAAGCTCCATTCGCTGCATAGTCCGCCTGTCTTTATTGTCTCCTTTCTCACGCTATTCGTAGCGCGTGCGAATGGGATGTAGCAAAAATGAATTTAACGTATGTTTTATTGTTCTTATAAGAAATAGTTTTAATACGTACAGTGGTATATTTCAAACTTTTTGTTTTTGGCCTATGAAAGTGTGTGTTAACAAGTGTGCCTATAAAAAAATTATCCGCATTTTAAGGGAAAAAAACCCTCTAGACACGAAAAAAGCGCCTCTCTTTTTGCCTGCTAAGGAAATTTCGATTGGAGCAACTTGTACAATTAATCTTTCTGATGCTACTGTTCAGACATCTTCTGGTTGCGGTGTGACAATGTCGATTATAATTTTGATAGTTTACATAGTCTCAATAATATTAAAGAAATTTAACTTGTTTAAATAAGAACGAATCGATATCTGATATGTTTTTAAGCCAGATAATATTTAAATATTCTTTTCGAGTAATTTCGTCAGAGCTCAGCAAACAGGCCCAGTCAAAGGCCTTCAGGCTTCGTCTTTACTTTTTATCCCAGCTTGGATCACAGCATATCTGATCGAATTGCATTCACTCTCTGTATCTACGATCCGAATGTAGGGAACAGATCGTGTTGGGAAAAGGATATGCGCCCAACGTATGGATAATTGAAAGGAGACGGTGCCCACGCGATCCCAGTGGATCATGTCGCAAGAGACCTCCGCGGCGCAGTTGCAGGGACCCATGCTACCTATAGGTAGAACATACATACATATATGCAGTTAATCAACCACCACCAATTCACCACCCTATATTGTTATTTTTTGGGGATAGCGTTTTGTCAATGGCGTCGAGTATTTTTTCCTCCTCGACAATTCCGGATGGACGAACTACACGGGTCAACTCATCGACAGTCATAAGAGCAAGCCGCACGAGCGACACCACCGACTGGATTTCCTTGTTCGGATTGTACTGACTCCATTCGCATACAGCTTCAAAGATGTTCAATTCGTGGACTCTGAAGTTGTCCCGTCGCAGGACTTCACTCAAGGATTGTCTTGATAGCGTTTGGAATGAGTCGTGTTTTACCATTTTCTGTCCATTTTCGTCCATATATGTAGGTCAGGCATCCCTCTACCAACTGAGGAAGATTATATATGAGACCTATTTCCAGGATCATGCACACATTTGTGAAGGCCAGATTCTTCTGCAGATGTCAAAGTAGGGCCGACTTGACTTCCAGCAAACAATACATGTTGGCCAAGCAGAGAACTTCGCAGATGGCAGTCAAGTCCAGTGTGGATATGGCCAGCTTGCCAGAATACAGATAGCCGAGAATTATCTTGAATGCCTCCAGTGACACATCCCCATATAGTCGAATCTGGCATTCCTTTGACTCGACCATGGTTTCGTAGAGCATGGCACGAAAGTATTCAGTGCGCGCGGCTAGAATTACGCTGTGCGCTGGCAGGCGCTGCTCCCCCAGAAGGAAGGACACGTTCGAGAAAAGTTCGTTCAAGCAGAGGCGGCCATGTCAGCCATGCAGCATCGTCTTATAGCACTGTGATCTACCGACATCTTTGTTGGAGGGATCCTTAATATAGATTGTATTGTACTTGGCGATCACACAACCAACAGAGACCTGACTATTGACAACATCTCCTTTCTCCTATAGCTGCTGACCTTTCCCTTTGACCTCCTGTATCCCGCATCCCGTTGTTGTTTGGCCGGAATTGTTGTTCCAGCCGATCCAGCCACCGGCCTGCACATCAACGACAACGAAAATCCCCCTGCGCAGAGCAGAGTAGAGGCCAAAGTGTAAGAAAATCTGCAGGAATTAGAGCTGTAAGAACAGCTCCCAGCACCAGGAATCCCAAAGTGGACTTGTGCCGACGGCCTAGGCGAGTAGCGCCCTTGGGCTAACATGGCTCAGAAAGACGATTTGGTTACGCAATTCATGGCTCTGTTCAGGCGTATGCGTGTAATGCGACGGCGAGATTTACTAAGCCATGTCGATATCATTTTTCGTGGCTGCCGTGAACGCCGACGTGTCGGTGGAGGAAGACCGTTTCCGACGTAATTGGTGGCATAATTTATTTCTCTGGCGGAGTGTTGTTAACCGCAGCAATGCTATTATCCATGCGCCTCCGCCGCATATATGTTTAACTTATGGGGGTTACAAAACTGCTCCAAATCAAAGGAAAACGAAAATTCAGTTGATATCTCAGCCCCTAAACTCCTAAACCCTAAACCTGTAGTACAGGGAGGTAGCATATGTACTTAAAAATTGCCTAAAAGACATCACATCTAAAGTTCTATATCGTCTTTGCAGCCATAGATGAAGCTGGAGGTATGCAGCTAGAATCTAATTGAATAAAAGGTGTAATAACTAGTTTAATTTAATTTCAATGTAGGTATATTGTATAATTTCAGGATTTTCAATACTTTAAATCGGCGCGTTCCGTACCGACGGAACTACCGAGCATTTTGATAATGCTCGTAGATAAGCAACGTCCAGCTTACATTCTACTTATGAGAAGCACCGAGAAGGGTGGAATGCGAGTTGTTCAAAATTAGAGATGACTCTGACATCAAGGGGTCGTACAGCTATTTATCTCTCTATTATATATAAAATTCGTTTGAGTCGTCGTCGTCCGAAATTTCATTTGTGTTGTTGTCCGATGTATGACCATATCTGACCGCTAAATAGTTTCCGTTCATAAATTCTTGATAAATTGCGATCCATCGACCGTGTATATATTTTGTTGTATATTTTGCAAAGTCTATTTTATTGTTCTGCGAAACGCGCTGTTGGCGAATATCACATTATTAAGCGGTAAATGAACACTTACAATTGCAACAACAGGTTTGAGTTGTTTCTGCTGGAATTGAATTCAATGTTTTTAAATTTTGTTCGAAGTTTTACAGTCATATTTTTCTCGAAACAAAGGTCCCATCAAAAAACTATATAGTTGCAAAACTTTTCATACATCATAGATTCTACATCCAGAAAATATGAAGCTAAAAAATACTGAATGCATTTTTTTTTAAGTACGTAAGTTTTCTTGAGTCGGCAATTTTCATAGTTTATACGTTATTTCCAAAATGCTAGATATACATACATATGTAGCTCGAAATATGCTATAATGGCAACGCCGATGCTCGGCACAGCCTGCGGCGACAATCGCCACAGATCCAACGGGAATTTAATAATAATAATGCAAAATCCAATTTTAAGTAATAATATTTAAATTATATCTTCAATTATATTTTCAGCATCAATTGAATTGGAAGAGCCAGGACCGGGGATCAACCACTTGCGCCGTGCTTTGCACCTACAGAAGAAGCGGATGATCTCAAAAAACAATAAAAATAAGTCTAGCATTTAATTTATTATAGTTAATAGATATTAAGTTGTAGATTTAAGCCATGAAGGCATTTATTTTTTTTTTTATTATATTTATTATTTTTTTTGTTTGCGTTATTTTTTTCTTGTTTTTAATTGTAAATAATGTAAATAGAAAATGAAAAAAAAAGTTTTTTATTGAGCCTATACCATTTTCCTAGCCTAGCCGTGGTTCAGTCCACATGGACCAGTCCATTAACTGGTCTCCGCAGCCTAGTCCGTGACTAGTCTACTTGGACCAGCCCATGGGCTGGCCCATGAGGATGATCCCGTGGTCTAGTACACTTGGGCCAGCCCATGGACTGGTCTCCGCAGCCTATTCACGGACTAGTCAACGTTGATGCAATGCCTGCCGACACATCAACCCCAATGACATGCAATGCAAAAATGGTATAGGATTTTATATGGGGTCGGGCTAGTCTGCGGGTCAGTGCTGGACCGGACAGGCCAGTCAGATAGCTAGGCGTGGGCTAGTCAAAGGTATACTAAACAAGGTAGGCTTATTGTCTCGCTCGCTCTCTGTGTTTAACTACATAAATTTCAGTCTGCCTGCAGCAGTTGTGAGCGAAGCATCTCCGCGGACAATTTTTTTTTGTTCCCTCAGACTTTTATGCGTATTTACATGTTGCCGCCGTATTGCTTTTTATGCAAGATTACTATATATACATATTATTACGATTACATATTATTATATATATGTTTTGACACAAGCGATCAAACGCATTTCTCCTTTGAGACTCTTTCTCACATTTATGAGTCTCTCTCTCTCTCTCTCTGCTGTCATTTTGAATAACTAATTATTCCTCTCTATAAGCCTACCTTGTTTAGTATACCTTGCCGATCACCACTCGTCACCATGCTGCCAGGGTGCTCTGGCGTCCCTGGTCGCAGCCAGGAGTGCGTGGCAGCCTGCCCACCCACGAGGACGGCACTTGCTCGGATGAGCCACAACGACTTGGAGAGCCGTCCCAGCTGCTGCCGCCCTCCACTGCAGGTTCAACGAGCTCATCCCAGCTGCTGCCGCCCAGCTCGGACGGCTCCCAGCGCATGGACGCGACCAAGCAGTGGGTGTTGATGGAGGATTTCAATTGCTCCAGCTACAAGTCGGAGAAAGCTGTGACAGTTCTCTCGGTGCTGCGCCTGCTGCAGAAAGGTCACGATAAAAGAACAAAACGAGAGGGAACGTTGTGAGCCACGGCAAAGGCCGTGGCTCTACCTTATACCCGGTACTCAGTCAGTATATACATACATACATATATGAGCCTACGATTTATGAAATTTATTATATGTTCTCAAAAGGGACGAAAATAATATTTAAATTAAAAAAATGAATTTTTTGGAATTTTTTTACATGTTTCCGATTTTGTTTGCATATGCTTTGTATATCTGCGCCTACATTTCTACATGACATGACATGTATAACTACATATTTGAGACGTACAAGTGTTCAAGACAGAGAGAGAGAGGGAATGCGTCAGCGCTTGGCAGGCGTTGCGTAGCCACTGAAATTTAATTTGTTTCTTCTGGCCATAATATTGATCCGATCTGATCCATATTCGGTAATCTGGTAGATATGGTAATTTTCCATGATTCTGCGTTTTTGGTTTTCATTTATCTTCAAAATTGTGGATTTCACAGATTTTCGTCTTTTGTGGGGGCGGAAGGGGGCGTGGTAAAATTTTGAAACAAACTCGTGCTGGTTTGATATCACAGGAGCTTGGATAGAAAGTTTGGTTGCTCTAGCTCTTATAGTCTCTGAGAACTAGGCGTCAAAAAATACGAATGGTCAAAGCAGATGGGGCCGCGTGTGAGAGAGAGCGAGAGGGAATGATGACTTTCGAAATGGTTTTCTTCATTGTAGCTATAATAATGATCCGATCTGATCCAGATTCAACACCCTGATAGAAATGGGCATTCTCTATGACTCTGCGTTTTTAGTTTTCTTGTATCTTCAACATTGTGTACGCCACAGACTTTCGTCCTTTGTGTGGGCGGAAAGGGGCGGGGCGAAATTTTGAATTACATTTGGAGTAGTGTGATCACACAGGAGACTGAATACAAAACTTGGTTGCTCTAGCTTTTATAGTCTCTGAGATATAGGCGCAAATGAAGACGGACGGACGGACGGACAGACGGACAGACAGACATGGCTATATCGACTCGGCTATTGATGCTGATCAAGAATAAATATACTTTATGGGGTCGGAAACGCTTCCTTCTGGGCGTTACACACAACCGTTATCCCCACAAATCTAATATACCCCTACACTCTTCGAGTACCGGGTATAATAATAAACTTAAAAGTACGTGAGAATGCATGAGCACGCATACACTCACTCACTCACACACACGACTGACTCGGGCGCTGATGTTTGATTTTGGTGCGGTCAATTTCAGTGTATGAATTGTCCCGTCTATATATTGTATGGTATGGTTAGTGGGAGACGGTACCCAGCAGTTCTGCGGACTAGCCCAAGGTATACTAAACAAGGTAGGCTTATAGAGAGGAATAAGTAGTTATTCAAAATGACAGCAGAGAGAGAGAGAGAGAGACTCATAAATGTGAGAAAGAGTCTCAAAGGAGAAATGCGTTTGATCGCTTGTGTCAAAACATATATATAATAATATGTAATCGTAATAATATGTATATATAGTAATCTTGCATAAAAAGCAATACGGCGGCAACATGTAAATACGCATAAAAGTCTGAGGGAACAAAAAAAAATTGTCCGCGGAGATGCTTCGCTCACAACTGCTGCAGGCAGACTGAAATTTATGTAGTTAAACACAGAGAGCGAGCGAGACAATAAGCCTACCTTGTTTAGTATACCTTTGACTAGCCCACGCCTAGCTATCTGACTGGCCTGTCCGGTCCAGCACTGACCCGCAGACTAGCCCGACCCCATATAAAATCCTATACCATTTTTGCATTGCATGTCATTGGGGTTGATGTGTCGGCAGGCATTGCATCAACGTTGACTAGTCCGTGAATAGGCTGCGGAGACCAGTCCATGGGCTGGCCCAAGTGTACTAGACCACGGGATCATCCTCATGGGCCAGCCCATGGGCTGGTCCAAGTAGACTAGTCACGGACTAGGCTGCGGAGACCAGTTAATGGACTGGTCCATGTGGACTGAACCACGGCTAGGCTAGGAAAATGGTATAGGCTCAATAAAAAACTTTTTTTTTCATTTTCTATTTACATTATTTACAATTAAAAACAAGAAAAAAATAACGCAAACAAAAAAAATAATAAATATAATAAAAAAAAAAATAAATGCCTTCATGGCTTAAATCTACAACTTAATATCTATTAACTATAATAAATTAAATGCTAGACTTATTTTTATTGTTTTTTGAGATCATCCGCTTCTTCTGTAGGTGCAAAGCACGGCGCAAGTGGTTGATCCCCGGTCCTGGCTCTTCCAATTCAATTGATGCTGAAAATATAATTGAAGATATAATTTAAATATTATTACTTAAAATTGGATTTTGCATTATTATTATTAAATTCCCGTTGGATCTGTGGCGATTGTCGCCGCAGGCTGTGCCGAGCATCGGCGTTGCCATTATAGCATATTTCGAGCTACATATGTATGTATATTTAGCATTTTGGAAATAACTTATAAACTATGAAAATTGCCGACTCCAGAAAACTTACGTACTTAAAAAAAAATGCATTCAGTATTTTTTAGCTTCATATTTTCTGGATGTAGAATCTATGATGTATGAAAAGTTTTGCAACTATATAGTTTTTTGATGGGACCTTTGTTTCGAGAAAAATATGACTGTAAAACTTCGAACAAAATTTAAAAACATTGAATTCAATTCCAGCAGAAACAACTCAAACCTGTTGTTGCAATTGTAAGTGTTCATTTACCGCTTAATAATGTGATATTCGCCAACAGCGCGTTTCGCAGAACAATAAAATAGACTTTGCAAAATATACAACAAAATATATACACGGTCGATGGATCGCAATTTATCAAGAATTTATGAACGGAAACTATTTAGCGGTCAGATATGGTCATACATCGGACAACAACACAAATGAAATTTCGGACGACGACGACTCAAACGAATTTTATATATAATAGAGAGATAAATAGCTGTACGACCCCTTGATGTCAGAGTCATCTCTAATTTTGAACAACTCGCATTCCACCCTTCTCGGTGCTTCTCATAAGTAGAATGTAAGCTGGACGTTGCTTATCTACGAGCATTATCAAAATGCTCGGTAGTTCCGTCGGTACGGAACGCGCCGATTTAAAGTATTGAAAATCCTGAAATTATACAATATACCTACATTGAAATTAAATTAAACTAGTTATTACACCTTTTATTCAATTAGATTCTAGCTGCATACCTCCAGCTTCATCTATGGCTGCAAAGACGATATAGAACTTTAGATGTGATGTCTTTTAGGCAATTTTTAAGTACATATGCTACCTCCCTGTACTACAGGTTTAGGGTTTAGGAGTTTAGGGGCTGAGATATCAACTGAATTTTCGTTTTCCTTTGATTTGGAGCAGTTTTGTAACCCCCATAAGTTAAACATATATGCGGCGGAGGCGCATGGATAATAGCATTGCTGCGGTTAACAACACTACGCCAGAGAAATAAATTATGCCACCAATTACGTCGGAAACGGGCTTCCTCCACCGACACGTCGGCGTTCACGGCAGCCACGAAAAATGATATCGACATGGCTTAGTAAATCTCGCCGTCGCATTACACGCATACGCCTGAACAGAGCCATGAATTGCGTAACCAAATCGTCTTTCTGAGCCATGTTAGCCCAAGGGCGCTACTCGCCTAGGCCGTCGGCACAAGTCCACTTTGGGATTCCTGGTGCTGGGAGCTGTTCTTACAGCTCTAATTCCTGCAGATTTTCTTACACTTTGGCCTCTACTCTGCTCTGCGCAGGGGGATTTTCGTTGTCGTTGATGTGCAGGCCGGTGGCTGGATCGGCTGGAACAACAATTCCGGCCAAACAACAACGGGATGCGGGATACAGGAGGTCAAAGGGAAAGGTCAGCAGCTATAGGAGAAAGGAGATGTTGTCAATAGTCAGGTCTCTGTTGGTTGTGTGATCGCCAAGTACAATACAATCTATATTAAGGATCCCTCCAACAAAGATGTCGGTAGATCACAGTGCTATAAGACGATGCTGCATGGCTGACATGGCCGCCTCTGCTTGAACGAACTTTTCTCGAACGTGTCCTTCCTTCTGGGGGAGCAGCGCCTGCCAGCGCACAGCGTAATTCTAGCCGCGCGCACTGAATACTTTCGTGCCATGCTCTACGAAACCATGGTCGAGTCAAAGGAATGCCAGATTCGACTATATGGGGATGTGTCACTGGAGGCATTCAAGATAATTCTCGGCTATCTGTATTCTGGCAAGCTGGCCATATCCACACTGGACTTGACTGCCATCTGCGAAGTTCTCTGCTTGGCCAACATGTATTGTTTGCTGGAAGTCAAGTCGGCCGTACTTTGACATCTGCAGAAGAATCTGGCCTTCACAAATGTGTGCATGATCCTGGAAATAGGTCTCATATATAATCTTCCTCAGTTGGTAGAGGGATGCCTGACCTACATATATGGACGAAAATGGACAGAAAATGGTAAAACACGACTCATTCCAAACGCTATCAAGACAATCCTTGAGTGAAGTCCTGCGACGGGACAACTTCAGAGTCCACGAATTGAACATCTTTGAAGCTGTATGCGAATGGAGTCAGTACAATCCGAACAAGGAAATCCAGTCGGTGGTGTCGCTCGTGCGGCTTGCTCTTATGACTGTCGATGAGTTGACCCGTGTAGTTCGTCCATCCGGAATTGTCGAGGAGGAAAAAATACTCGACGCCATTGACAAAACGCTATCCCCAAAAAATAACAATATAGGGCATATTGCATATCGGTGCATCAATTATCTGGACAAGAATATTCACAATATGTATGTATTCCTCCAAGGATGTGGTCTTTATCGAGCTGAATTGGTGGTGGTTGATTAACTGCATATATGTATGTATGTTCTACCTATAGGTAGCATGGGTCCCTGCAACTGCGCCGCGGAGGTCTCTTGCGACATGATCCACTGGGATCGCGTGGGCACCGGCTCCTTTCAATTATCCATACGTTGGGCGCATATCGGATTGTAGATACAGAGAGTGAACGCAATTCGATCAGATATGCTGTGATCCAAGCTGGGATAAAAAGTAAAGACGAAGCCTGAAGGCCTTTGACTGGGCCTGTTCGCTGAGATCTGACGAAATTACTCGAAAAGAATATTTAAATATTATCTGGCTTAAAAACATGTGCATATCAGATATCGATTCGTTCTTATTTAAACAAGTTAAATTTCTTTTAATATTATTGAGACTATGTAAACTATCAAAATTATAATCGACATTGTCACACCGCAACCAGAAGATGTCTGAACAGTAGCATCAGAAAGATTAATTGTACAAGTTGCTCCAATCGAAATTTCCTTAGCAGGCAAAAAGAGAGGCGCTTTTTTCGTGTCTAGAGGGGTTTTTTCCCTTAAAATGCGGATAATTTTTTTATAGGCACACTTGTTAACACACACTTTCATAGGCCAAAAACAAAAAGTTTGAAATATACCACTGTACGTATTAAAACTATTTCTTATAAGAACAATAAAACATACGTTAAATTCATTTTTGCTACATCCCATTCGCACGCGCTACGAATAGCGTGAGAAAGGAGACAATAAAGACAGGCGGACTATGCAGCGAATGGAGCTTTGAGGTTATCTCTCCTAAAAAAATTTAAGTTATGGTATTAAATTGCATTTAATCGCCGTAAATTATAATGAATATTGAAAAAAAAAGGTATAGACTATACAACTAAGCTATTTGTATAGAATAATAAGTTGAACTATTGCTTTAAATTATTGTTTTACCAGTGACCTTTTGAGAAGTGACTTTCTCAATATATATATTGATTAAAGTTATAGAAAAAGTTGTGATCCCCGTGTTGCCCTCAAATTAAACTTGTTTGTTAATACTAGTTAGTGTTTTCTTAGTCTTCATTTTGAATTTCAGCTGCCACCTCTAGCCTATATATGACGTCCTAAAACATAGATTCGAATCTGAAGGCTAAAAATATATTGAAAATAGTCTTATGAAAAGACTCGATTATATATTTAAAAAATTTGGAGAAATGTGGAATAAAAGCAACAGAATAAAATCCAAAGTTACAAAAAAAAAATTAAGATTGGTTTGCAGAATATGAATATATATTCTTAAGTCGGCAATCGTCTACCAAACTGAGTCTAGGACGTCCTCGATTTTGACTCAATGCAGAGTGCTCAGAAAGAACCAAGCGGCGACGGATAGCTGAATTGGCAGAACTCGATATGTCCGCTGCTGATGATTTGCGTTTGGCTTGTAATCAACCGAACCCTTCTATTTTTCCAGCAAAGGCGTGGTAAGTAATTTCACTTATAACCGAAGCCAATTTAAATGAGCATCAGTATCTAATTATTATAAGCTTCATTAACAAAACTTCCGCTTCCGCTGCTAGTGGGGCAATTATACTGCTACTAAAACCGTTCGAGCGCAAATAAATATCAAGAACAACAAGTACAACAACCAAAGAACACTAACCATTGAGCAGCATTCGAAAGAGACGGAGACGGAAAAAGCAAAACGGCTTAAATAGTTCACTAAATACGGGTTGGATTTGAGTCCAGATGCTGATGAAACCATATGTTAAAACATTTTATTTTATTTGTGTGCAATACCCGGAAGGAAGTTTTTCAGTTCGTGAATGTTCGAGAGTTGGCATCGCTTGAGTCTTCGTGGGACATCTGGACAATATGAACCTTACAGAACCTTTTTCTGCACTTGTTTAATATCATATTAGAACATATAAGAACGATCTTGTGTTAGTTTTAATAGCAACAATTGTTTGCCACTTAACCCTTTGCGAGGAGAGGACGGCAAACCAGGCACTCTGTCTACCAATGTTCCAGCCAAGATGCTCCGACCTGTGCGAAAAATTATTGCGAATTTCCGAAGCGAATCCAAGTTACATTCAGGAATCCCGGAAACGATTTATGCGATACAATATGGTGCTTGAGTATCGAAGCATAGATAACCTTCAGCAGCCATGTGACTTCTGGCATTTTGCTGACTAAAGTAGAGAACTTGAAACATGTCTCAGGAAGCTGTTTGACCTTCGTTGGAAGATTCGTCATATAATTTCTTCAGTGGAACGGCCCCGTTCCCGGAGATTCTGGAGCAATTAATGGAACACCTGAAAAGCTTTTTTCTATGCCTTATTCATAAGCATTCGAATCATTCATCGGTCTCAAATTATTTATGTGGTCAATTGATTACATATATTTACAAAACCATCATTCGATTCTGTAGTGGAAATGGTTGTTGTGCTCAATCATCTGATTACAATTGCAATGAAGATGCGTACTCTGTGTCTCGATATTGCCAAAAAAGAAGGGCAAGTGCTCGTTGAAGATAAAGATTCATTGAATGAGTTAGAAGAGGAATAACACCCCGTCCCGGATGGGTGAAGAACGAATCCGACACGCTTATTTCCACTTGTTCTTTCTGCAGTCGAAGACGAAAATATAACTAGTTCTTAAATCATACCAAATATAATTTTAAACATTTGTTGTGTCGTGATCATTCACCATAACCTTAAATAAAACAATTAAAATGTAAAAAAAACGAGGGGGAACGTTGTGAGCCGCGGGAAAGGCCGCGGCTCTACCTTATACCCGGTACTCAGTATATACATACATATATGAGCTTACGATTTATGCAATTTATTATATGTTCGCAATAGGGACAAATTAAATTTTGAGCAAAAAGAATATTTCAAAAAGTGAAGTCAAATCATTTTTTGAATATTATACATGTTTCCAATTTTGTTTGCATATGCTTTTTAGATCTGCTTCTACATTTCTACATGTATAACTACATATTTGAGACGTACAAGTGTTTGCGACAGAGAGAGGGAGGGAATGAGTGAGCGCTGGGCAGGCGTTGCGTAGCCACTGAAATTTAATTTTGTTTCTTCTGGTCATAATATTGATCCGACCTGATCCATATTTGGCAATCTGGTAGATATGGTAATTTCCCATGATTCTGCGTTTTTTCATTTCATTTATCTTAAAAATTGTGGATTTCACTGATTTTCGTTCTTTGTGGGGGCGGAAAGGGGCGTGTCAAAATTTTGAAATACACTTGTACTGAAGTGATATCACAGGAGGTTGGATAGAAAGTTTGGTTGCTCTAGCTCTTATAGTCTCTGAGAACTAGGCGCTCATTTAAACGAATAAGCAAAGCAGATTGCCGAACGTGTCCTTCCTTCTGGGGGAGCAGCGCCTGCCAGCGTAATTCTAGCCGCGCGCACTGAATACTTTCGTGCCATGCTCTACGAAACCATGGTCGAGTCAAAGGATCGCCAGATTCGACTATATGGGGATGTGTCACTGGAGGCATTCAAGATAATTCTCGGCTATCTGTATTCTGGCAAGCTGGCCATATCCACACTGGACTTGACTGATGATTTGCGTTTGGCTTGTAATCAACCGAACCCTTCTATTTTTCCAGCAAAGGCGTGGTAAGTAATTTCACTTATAACCGAAGCCAATTTAAATGAGCATCAGTATCTAATTATTATAAGCTTCATTAACAAAACTTCCGCTTCCGCTGCTAGTGGGGCAATTATACTGCTACTAAAACCGTTCGAGCGCAAATAAATATCAAGAACAACAAGTACAACAACCAAAGAACACTAACCATTGAGCAGCATTCGAAAGAGACGGAGACGGAAAAAGCAAAACGGCTTAAATAGTTCACTAAATACGGGTTGGATTTGAGTCCAGATGCTGATGAAACCATATGTTAAAACATTTTATTTTATTTGTGTGCAATACCCGGAAGGAAGTTTTTCAGTTCCTGAATGTTCGAGAGTTGGCATCGCTTGAGTCTTCGTGGGACATCTGGACAATATGAACCTACAGAACCTTTTTCTGCACTTGTTTAATATCATATTAGAACATATAAGAACGATCTTGTGTTAGTTTTAATAGCAACAATTGTTTGCCACTTAACCCTTTGCGAGGAGAGGACGGCAAACCAGGCACTCTGTCTACCAATGTTCCAGCCAAGATGCTCCGACCTGTGCGAAAAATTATTGCGAATTTCCGAAGCGAATCCAAGTTACATTCAGGAATCCCGGAAACGATTTATGCGATACAATATGGTGCTTGAGTATCGAAGCATAAATAACCTTCAGCAGCCATGTGACTTCTGGCATTTTGCTGACTAAAGTATAGAACTTGAAACATGTCTCAGGAAGCTGCTTCCTTCTGGGCGTTACACACAACCGTTATCCCCACAAATCTAATATACCCCTTACCGGGTATAACAAATCTATCAACCACACTCTTTTTCGTACTGTGTGCGCCCTCAGGCGAAGGGGAAGATAACGGCTGTATTTGGTGTGAGAAGTGCGAGACAGCGAGATTCTGCGGAATAAAACCTGTAGCAGTAGTTCTGGTTGTCCTACCAAAAAATGCCTTCCGCTTAAATAGCGTGGAAAACATCATAATTAAGTTTGGAGAGACATGCTCTACAAAAGACTTATCGAAAACCGACAGATAAAACCATGCTCATAGTAAAAAAAAAAAAATTTGAGCAATCGGTGCAAAATTAGGGAAAACTCTACAATGTCTAGTTTTGATTTAAACACTAAAGAATTTGCTCGAAGAGGGTAAGCAACGTTGAGCTTACCTTCCACTTATGAGAAGCGCCGAGAAGGGCGGAATGCGAATTGTTCAAAATTAGAGATGACTCTGAAAGCAAGGGGTCCTCTATTGTAAAAAATTGGTTTGGGTCGTCGTCGTCCGAAATTTCATGTGTGTTGTTGTCCGATGTATGACCATATCTGACCGATAAATAGTTTCCGTACATAAATTCTTGATAAATTACGATCCATCGACCGTGTATACACATATTGTTTTGTATATTTTGTAAAGTCTATTTTGTTATTCTGAGAAACGCTCTGTTGACGAACATCAAATTATTTAGCGGTAAATGAACACTTACAATAGCAACAACAGGCTTGTGTTGTTTCTGCTGGAATTTTTCGAAGCCCCTCATTAAATTCAATGTTTTTAAATATTGTTTGAAGTTTTACTTTTAATGCAGCAATAAAATCTAGAAGATATGAAGCTAAAAAATACTGAATTAATTTTTTTAGATACGTAAGTTTGCTTGAATCAGCATTTTTCATAGTTTATAAGATATGACACTTTCAAAATGCTCGATATACATATGTAGCTCGAAATATGCTAAAATGGCAGCACCGATGCTCAGCACTGCCGGCGGCGACAATCGCCACAGATCCAACGGGACTTTACCTTCTACGCTTTGTACTGTTTCTTTTTTATGGGAAAATGTTGAAACTGGAAGAATTCTTGTGCTGAGCTGGTAAAAAATATCGCAATAATTTAAATTTAATTTAATTTAAATCGTGAAAGTTAAAGTTAATACTGGACTGTTCTAATTTTTTAATTTATGTACATGAAGCGTGACCGTTTACGGTATATTTATTTATTCAGTTAATTAACAATTATATGCTAATAATGCTATATAAATTAGGAAGAGAACTAAAGATTAACTATGATAAAATTAAAAAAAAAAGTACAGGTTAGCTGAGTTCAGGTGGTTGTAAGTACTAAGTGCTATATGTTTAAGGGTTAGTTCAGGGATAAGATAATGCAAAGGGTATTATTATATATTATATTTGTATATTATGTTACAAATTGGCTTGGTTCCCTTTGGGCAACGCCGGCTAGCTGTCGATCCCAGGGCTGGATAGTTCCCCTTGCCCGCCAAATGTAAACAAAGTTTTCGAAAAACGCGACGTCTCGGGACATCTAAACACACAAGGAACCAGTACTAAACGTCACATCAGCAAACAAAAGGAAAAAAAATACCACAACAAAGCAAACAAATAGACGGCTGTCAAGTGATTGAAGCATCGGTGTTTCCACTTCGCGCGCCCACTCTGCCTGTGGTCAAATTCCAAACGTTCGTTTTGGCCACCCTCTGCTGGAACGGCTGCGGCTGGTCTAATCCATGGTCAATCCATGGTCCTCCATCTAAATTAATTTAGGCCTTCATGATATTCATTTTGAACTTCTATTTCAATATTTTACACATATTATCATTAACCTAAGCTAAGAAACACCAAAACGTTCAACCAACAATACTTATAAGTGAATGATTGAATAATCGCGATTAAGGCCCGTGTTTGTTTGGGCGAGTACGGGGATACCATTTCCCCTGCGGTGGTGGTGGGATAAGTGTGCTGTGGGAAATGGAATTCGTTTGATTTACAGGGGCCCTACCGAGACTAACCTACCAAGAGCTCTTGTTAAGGGTCAACGGGGCAAACAGAACAGGTGTTAATTTGGCGGATTTTAATTGGACCTCACATATCCCAACCACTAACCATACAATATATTGTACTTAGTACAATATATTGTATGGTTAGTGTCCCAACATACCCGTTGGGATTCAGTGACCCCACGTCCCACACAAAGGGTTAAGCCCTTTGTATCCGATCAGCTGTTGGTGGCAATGATTAGAAGGTGTTGGCGTTTTCACAAATACACTATACTACGTTAAACTACTTAAATGGCTAATTGCTTTACATATATACATAAGGGACAACACACGGAACAACACAACGTTCACGGCGGCTTCAGTTTTTAATTAAAGATGGGACTTCCAATGCCAGCGATACCAGGGTGGTAGATCCGCACACTATGTGGCTATGATTAGCTGCTTGGTCCCCACGGTTCTTCCGTTCGTATGAGTTTGACTAGGCTTCGGCGCGGTGCACTCTAGGATGAGGGAGGCACGGCCCTCTGTGAGGCTGTGGCGATGCCGAGATATGGCTGGCTCACAGGTATGGCTGGCTCAGAGGTACGGCTGGCTCCCAGGCACCCCAAGATAGGCCTGTTGCCTGACTTATGCACCCATGGAACGGACTCACTCGGATTTTTGGTTTGACATTCCGAACACGAGCTGATCCTCTCCAGTAACTTTCCGTCCGGGGCTCTAGAGGGTTCACTAGCCGATCCTCTCCAGCACCGGTGTACTCGGCGAAATTTCCTCTGGCCCGGCCTCTCGGTGATCTTCCGGGCAAGGCTATTGGGGAAAACAAACCGAAGTCACTCATCTATCTATTCTCTCTTTCACTGCGCGGCTCCTAAGCCCGACACTTACTTTTTGGACTGCCGGCTCTAACCAAAAAAACTGATGGGTTTTCCTGACACGCACTACCCTCCGCACCATGAGAAAGAAAATCGAGAATCCACGTTTCTCCAAATTTTCACTCCTACTTATCCCTTCGTATCCTCACTAATACCTTTATCTTATCCTATTTTCTTCCTTACATTATTCCCGTAACGGATTCTATGCATCAAAAGTGTAACTGTGCTCTCCATTATTAATGCCTTTCAAAATAATTCTTCGACGAATTCTTGTAAAATAAAAGTAGTTATAGAAATACTTTTCAAGAAGGAAAAGTTTTTTTCAGCGATGGGCACAACGCCAATGCCAGCCAGTTTTTTATCACGTACGCTGCCCAGCCTAACCTTGACCTGAAATACACCCTGTTTGGGCGCGTTATCGTCAGGTTTCATGCCCTGGATGAGCTGGAGAAGCTGCCAGTCAATCCCAAGAACTGCCGGCAACACGTAGACAAGAAGATCAACGTTTCATAGACTTTTGCACTTAACATGGAACTTACAATATAATAGACAAATGTATAAGATGGATGTTTAAACAACTAGAAAAGAGAAAACAATTCCTAACAAGAATCTCGTACTATGTATATGCGACTACATGGATTATGTGGATGCGCCGTTTTGGATTGATTTGGCGGGCTTCGGATGATCCTTCATGTGTTGCTCGAACATGCTACGATGGACATCCTGAAAGATACATTTCAGTCACCTGGCTCCTCCAATCAGACAGCTGAAAATTCAAACGATCAAATTCAAACGGCCAGGCTGCGATTTGGAACGCGTGCACGATGGAAGTTGAAAATCATGAATATGTATACAGGAAAAGATTATACAAATCCACACTTCGTGCGGAATATTGGGAAATGCAGTTTCCCATTATTACCCATAGGAATACTCCGGAAAATGTTCGAAACATACATACATATATATGCAGCAAGTAAAAGCCATCAAAGAGTTGGTTTGAGGTGGACTCCATTCAGGTTGGATGAGTGCATCTCCGATAATCTCGAGTTCTTCGGCGATGCTCTGAAAACACATTTCTCGTCAGTATTGCGAAACCTAAATGAAACTCTTCCCCATGTGTTATCGCGTTCCAACCCAATGGCAGCTTTACAATTCATTACTTACGTCGTTAACGTCGGGAACGTTAGCTCTTCTAACTGTAACGAAAAATAAATTTTCAGGATCCTTGATCCTGATCGTACATTGATATGAGGTGGCTCTATGATGATTTCGTCCTTGTGTAGTTACCATGTAATAAGTATGTAAGTGTCCTGTGGTATGTTAGGCAATTGGGTGGATTTTAATTAGCATGCGTTGAATTTTCTGTGTCGTTTGTCTGTTGTCCATAACCTCTTTTTTAGGGGCGCATAAGGTAATTGATTAAATGTTTGTCCAACGAACGCATTAACTGGTTTTATAACATTTTTTGTTTATTTACAAGGTATGCGAAAAAAATCTCCATATTTTTAAACTATTGCCATGAAATTTTGTGGCTTATAGTCTTCCTCCTGATACCAATTATGTGTCTCGGGATCAACACCTACGGGAATCTAATTAAATGCATGAATAGGTCAAAAACATTTTAATACGAGAAAAATACATTACTGTTTAGCTTAGAAAACAGAATTTTAGCATTAATTCAGAACTAGGGTATATAAAATGTTCATACTCCGTAAAAATGTTTTTGATGTGTAGCAAATGTGTAGTTACCGTGTAGTTGCCATGCAAGAAAAGAGACATTTGTTGACCTTCCATATTTAAACCTTATTTTAGACCGAATCAAATAAACACAGTTTTTAAAATTAGTTAATCTTTTACAAAATTGTTTTGTCTATCAGTTAAAATTAATTGTTTAGGGCTCAGTACCCTGTTCAGCTAGTTATATTAAACAGAATATAAGAATCGAAGAATATGATTTTTGTCAGTATTTTTACGGTATATTTTTAAAATGAGACCGTAAGCTTCGGTATATTTTTCTGACGTTCAGACGGTATATTTTATCGATAACCCCGCGGTCACACTGGTCTAAAAAGGGGAGTGAAATTGATTTTCTGATAAAAATTTTCCTGGATTTTCTCCTAGTATCCTTCGGGGAAAACTTTGCATACAGGTTCTCTGGCCAGGCTTCCCAGCAGACAACAGCGCACAAAATGATTGGTGGTTTGTTCGTGTACAACCACAAGGGCGAGGTTCTAATCTCGCGAGTTTATCGCGATGACATCGGACGCAACGCCGTGGACGCCTTTCGGGTCAACGTCATCCATGCCCGCCAGCAGGTGCGATCGCCGGTGACCAATATTGCGAGAACGAGCTTCTTCCATATTAAGGTATGCACATGCCACGTCCACCGCATGCATTATTGCTATTAATTGTCCACATAAATCTTGCAGCGTGCCAACATTTGGCTAGCGGCAGTCACCAAACAGAATGTCAACGCTGCGATGGTGTTCGAGTTCTTGCTGAAGATCATCGAGGTGATGCAATCGTACTTCGGCAAAATCTCTGAAGAGAACATCAAGAACAACTTTGTGCTCATCTACGAGCTGCTGGACGAGATTCTGGACTTTGGCTATCCCCAGAATACGGATTCCGGCACTCTAAAGACATTCATTACGCAGCAGGGCATCAAGTCGGCTACCAAGGAGGAGCAGATGCAGATCACTTCCCAGGTCACTGGACAGATTGGGTGGCGGCGCGAGGGCATCAAATATCGACGCAACGAATTGTTCCTGGATGTGCTCGAGTATGTCAATCTGCTGATGAGCCCCCAGGGCCAGGTTCTGTCGGCTCATGTGGCCGGGAAGGTGGTGATGAAGTCTTATTTGTCGGGTAAGGCTTTTCCAACTAGTAATGGAGGTCTCATTATTGTAATCTTTAACTTTAGGCATGCCCGAGTGCAAGTTTGGCATCAACGATAAAATCGTAATGGAGTCGAAGGGGCGAGGCCTGTCGGGCAATACCGAGGCGGAAACTTCGCGTTCTGGCAAGCCAGTTGTCGTAATTGATGATTGCCAATTCCATCAGTGCGTCAAGCTGAGCAAGTTCGAGACGGAACACTCGATCAGCTTTATCCCGCCGGACGGTGAATTCGAGCTGATGCGGTACCGCACCACCAAAGACATTTCGTTACCATTCCGTGTTATTCCGCTGGTGCGCGAGGTGGGACGCACCAAGATGGAGGTGAAGGTGGTGCTCAAGTCGAACTTCAAGCCCTCTCTGCTGGGCCAAAAGATTGAGGTGAAAATACCCACGCCTCTGAACACCTCAGGTGTGCAATTGATCTGCCTGAAGGGCAAGGCCAAGTACAAGGCCTCCGAGAACGCCATTGTGTGGAAGATCAAGCGCATGGCGGGAATGAAGGAGACGCAGTTGTCGGCCGAAATAGAACTCCTCGAAACCGACACTAAGAAGAAATGGACCCGACCGCCAATTTCCATGAACTTCGAAGTTCCCTTTGCCCCATCCGGCTTCAAGGTGCGCTATCTGAAAGTGTTTGAGCCAAAGCTGAACTACTCGGACCATGACGTGGTCAAATGGGTGCGCTACATCGGACGCAGCGGCCTCTACGAGACTAGATGCTAGACAATCAACAAATCCTGGAGCAAGATTATCACAGTTGAATTTAAAGAAAAAGAAAGGAAAGCGAATAATCGGCCCTCATTGGTATTTCCTCAATCAAATTGAACAAGCAGTTAATGTATTCCAAAATTAGTTCCAGCAAGACGGCGGGCATCCAAGTAGTGGATCCCGCACCACCATATATCGTAAATCGTATACCGCTGCCACACCCTCCGCTCCGCAGTCGCGCTGGCTATGCGGGCGAGGTGTTCTGTGCTCCCCATACACATACCATTACCTACTATTATTTACCATTACTATTAAATTGTAAACTATGTTGTTTCATATGCGCGGCAGGGCGCTTCTCAAATCTCACGCTCACGTTTTCACAACTATTGATTATTATTTGTATTAACCGTATTATATATACAGATATTATATATGTATACTTTTTCATTGTGCAAAGAACAAAGCGAACGATGCAACTGAATGTATTTAGTAGACCAACTCTCTCTCTGTCAGCGCTATAAATATTGATATTGATATTCAAGTGTTAATAATATTCGAATTGTTTAATAAATAGCATGATATATATAACAAATTTCTGCATCTTTGAATACATGACAATGCTAAGAGATTTAAGTTATTCATGTGCTTAGAGTACCCAATGATAGAGGGTAAAAATTCAACAACATCGTTATGGCATATGTCATCTAATCAAGCACTAACTACATTCTTCCGAACATGGATAGACACTTTACTAAAATTGTTCTACATATATAGGAATGGCTTTCATCCGTCAGAAACTACGCATATTTTTTAGATATGGCACCCTACAATGCCAGTTAATCACACGGGGAATAGATTAAAATTGATTGATTAATTTGTATGTTCCATTATACAGCGGCTCAAAGCCAAAACAATGCAGTGTCAAATAAACTGTTTCACTATGGTACAGATTTTAAACTAGAGTAAAAACCAAAAATTTTTAAACGCCAAAGCGGAAATCAAGTCGGATTCCTAGTTTCTATAAGCTTTGGTGCATTTAATCATTTTGTTTTTCCTCTAGTTTAAAATCTGTACCACAGTTAAACAGTTTATTTGACACTGCATTGTTTTGGCTTTGAGCCACTGTATATGTTTTTTCGCGGAACATGCAAATTATACACGAATATGTACATAGATTAAGATGACAGTATCGCCGCAAAGTTGAATGTGCGAGTATCATTTATTCATACTAGTAGCCGCAACTAATTAAGTCCATTGGAATACAAAGGGAAAAGCTTATCTTTAATTTATTGTGCACATGTACATATCTTTGAAAATGTGTGTTTAAGTAATGACTCATTCTAGTCAAGCGGCAAGCTTTATTTAAAGTGGTTTCTAGAACATATTTTTCATTATAAAAAGTCACTAAAAAATGCCGAAAAGAAACATTAGATTGGAAAGCTTTGCTATCGTTGTCAGGCTTTTTGCATAAATTTTCATTGACATGAAATCAAATCAGTTTTTGAGAAGTGACCAATCAGTTAGGCCCAATCAAAAGCTATTGAAATTTTCGACGAGCAAAGTTCATTTTGGTTAAACTATTAGTTCCAGCTGTTGCCATCCCATTCCATTCCTCAGCGAAAGGAGGAACCTTGACAGTTCTCAACATCTAGATATTAATTAATTAGACTGGAAATTTTTAAATTAGTCAACGGCTTCCGGCTCTCTTCCCCACCGATAGCTGTAGGGAAGCTTTTTTACTTATCGCCCAGCCGACTTGTTCATCAGTGATAAGAACCAAAACAGGTAGCGTCATTGCCGTGATTTCGTTAACAGGTAACACGGACACGTAACTCGTAGCTCCCATGGAAGACATTGTTCCCGATGTTGTGGATAGCGTGCCCAAGGGCATGCTGCAAATTATGTACGGGGGAAAGCTCTTTGTAGAGCAGGGCAGCGAGATGACTCCCACACAAGTGAAGGATGAGCCGAAAGTATCCTGGGAACTCCTTGAGGGGCAGGATTGTGAGACCCTGCTCACCCTACTCATGGTGGACCCAGATGCTCCTAGTCGAGAGGATCCTGAACTCCGGGAGGTTTTGCACTGGGCCGTGGTCAATATTCCGGGAGACGACCCCCGCTGTGGTCACTCTTTTGCTGATTATATGGGCGCGGGTCCGCCGCTGAACACTGGACTACATCGATATGTATTCCTACTGTACCGTCAGAGCCGAAAGATTGAGCAGCCCACGCCCATACCACACAAGTAAGGGATCGTAGATCAACAGAAAACAGTGTAAATCTTTCTCTTTTCTCAGCGTTCGCAAGGCACGCCTGAATTTTAGCGCCAGGGACTTTGCATCCAAGCACCGATTGGGAAGTCCCATTGCGGCCAACTATTTTAAAGCAAAGTACGATAATTATGTGCCCATTCGTAATGAAATGTTCATCGGTTAGCTATATGTATTTTCCAATATCATGCTATGTGGTGTATTCCCTGCGCCAGCCCGGCTGAATAAAGTCTACTCAATCGCTTATCAGGCTATCGCTTCGTGAAGCTATCTATGGGTGGGAATTAGGCGAAAAGTGCACGCAATTGATTAGAGGTTCTTGGGATCGTGACGATAAAAGGCGCACACCTAGGTATGTGGGCCAGAGTCACTGTCTTTACGCCAGACCGAACACAAGCAACATCAGCTAACATGGACACCGCCGGCATTATTCCAGACATTATCGACGTTAAGCCCAAGGCAAAGGCCACCATCACCTATCCCTCCGGGGCTCAGGTAGAGCTAGGCAAGGAGCTGACTCCCACACAGGTGAAGGATGAGCCCACCGTTGTCTATGACGCCGATGAGGGCTCCCTGTACACCCTGCTCCTGGTTGATCCCGATGCACCAAGCCGCGAGGATCCCAAGTTCCGCGAAATAATGCACTGGGCCGTGATCAACATTCCCGGCAACAAGGTCTCCCAGGGCCAGGTTATCGCCGAGTACATTGGCGCTGGTCCCCGCGAGGGATCCGGCCTGCACCGTTACGTCTTCTTGGTGTTCAAGCAGAATGAGAAGATCGTCTCCGACAAATTCGTCAACAAGACGTGAGTACAGTTTTCTGGTCCTCCCTGGAACGTTTATTTGATTATCGTCTTCATTCCCTTGAACCATGCAGGACCCGCGAAGGTCGCGTCAATGTTAAGGTCCGTGACTACATCACCAAGTACAACTTCGGTGCTCCCGTTGCCGGTAACTTCTTCCAGGCCAAGTACGATGACTACGTGCAAACCCTCATTGCCCAGGTCAAGTAATCTAAGCCCAAACTGTCCAGCTTTCTGTGAAATAATAAATATTGTACCGTATTTAATGTAATACCTAATATCTAACCTTATTTTTGCCTGCTGGAGGGACATTAAATCAATGAAAATTATCAACCAAAAACAGCCCTGATGAGCTTCGGGGACTGGGCGAGAGACTCATACGAGACAGGTTCAGGGTCCGATCCTAATTAAGCTGAAAAACTGGATGAATGTTTTCCCATTTATAGTACCTTGTTTATTAGTTAATAGCTAGCCTCTCCTCATGATTCCCGACAAATTACATTACACTTTTGGTCATGTCAAGGCTTTCTGTTGAAGAACTCCGCCACAAGTTTGTTAAATTCCTCCGCGTAGCGCAGGTGGATGTTGTGTTTGCCCTCGGGGAACTCATGATACTGCGCCAGAGGCAGACGCTCCTTTAACCACGGCACATGCTCGGCCGCAATCATGGGATCTTTCTTGCCGTGGAGTATAAATGTCGGAGCCTTCACCTGCTCCACTTCGGAGCGACAGAAGTCCCCCTCTTTTTGGTCGTAAAAGGAACAGGCAGCATCCACCCACTCAGCCCATAGTTGCGCGAAACGCTCCACTCCATACACCTTCTCCATGGGCTCCCGCATGCGTGGTGACCACTTGGCCACGTCCCGGATGTTGCGAAGAGACTTCACTTCCTCCTCATTCAAGTAGGCGCCCGCGCCCCAAATGGCAAGCTTTTCGACTGCCTCTGCATGACGACCGGCCACAATCAGCGCTGTGATACCGCCATCACTCCACCCGAGAATGGAGAACTTTGATCTGCCCAGGGCTCGCATCAAGTCCACGGCTGCTTGGGCATCCTCCCGGAAGAATTCCAATCCGAACTTGCGCTGGGGCGGCACAGACTTACCGTAGCCGGGTGGATCCCAGGCGATGATCGTGTGCTCTGGCAGAAGCTTTGGCAGCTGCTCGATTTGGGGCTTGAAGTCTGTCCAGGCCGATCCTAGGGCACCGGGCATCAGCAGAAGACTTCGGGGACCGCTGCCGCACTCCACGATATGCAAATCAATGCCTTGGACTTTCACTTTGCGCTCCGTGTGCACGGAACGAGAGAGGCGGGGTGCTAGACGGCCCAGTCGGCTTAACATTATGTAAGATTGCAGCGGACGCAACTCTCCAGTATGGCAACAAACTAGTCGTTTGGTTGGTTTGGAGTGCACTCCAAACTATTGAGATTTGATTGTGCGAGTCCTTAGCTGGTGGAGAGCGATAGACGTTGTTGTATTTGTTTGATTGTTGTATTGATTTGTGATAAGGGCCAACATATGTAAAAAATCCGACAACTGCCAATCGATCGCTGGAAACAGCTGTGGACTGCGACGAGTATGGCAACCCTATGTTGGCGCGCAAGTCAAAAGCTTTCCACTGTTCAGCCATTCTGCCGGAGTGGAGTCCAGTCCGTTTCGTTCCGAACGTCACAGCAGCGAAGGACAATGGACAGCACGTGCTGGCATTCGCAGCTCTTCTCCTCGTCGCTCGTGCTTGACAAAATTATTAAAAACCAAATGCATGGGAGCGCGTATCAGTCCCTTGTGTAATGTTTAGTGCGTGATGGTTGGCGCGTCCCAAAGCTAATACTCTCGAGTGACGTGAATTTATGGTAGCGTTGGCCTTGCAATTGCACACTAGTGGGAGGGCACCCATTACTGCCGCCCACACAGACAGAGGACGAGACAGGACGCGCTACAATTTCCATGGAAAATGCAAATCGAATTCGACACCGAGTTGTCGAAGTTGCGTAGTAAATGTCAAGGCATTTACACGGGTCGTCTTCGTGTGTCTTGTGTGGGTGGCTACACATACATACATATGTGCATATATGTACATACACATATGTATATTTATGTGCATATGTGTACGTACAATGCATATGAACCAACGCATACAGAGCCGTGTATCTATGTGTCCGTGTCCCTTCTAATACGCTTTGAGTGGTGCAGGTTATGAACCTGCGTATTACGCATGTGTGAGTGGGCCGTATGTGTGTATCTGTGTGACTGTGGATATTTGTGTGTTAGTAGTACGCATATGCATGCCCCTCGTGCGAAGTAAGCGAGCTTTTAATTTTTGGCATTCCCATGCGCTACACTCCAGCCGTGAGGTCCTTTTCCTAGCATACTTTTTCGGGGTCACTAGTGTAGAGCAGTCATATTGTTAAAAACATATACAAGTCAACCAGAAATAGGAAATTTTACCAATTGCATGTTCAAATATAACTAAAAGGGAACTAACTTTACACTTTGAGGTGCGCTGAACCGCCAAAAGTGAGTCGTCTAGACCGAACCCAAGGGTTTTTGTGAATAAGCTGGCAGAGCTTTCGTTATCCATTGGAAACAGTGCGAAGAAATTAAGTTTGAAATTGCAGTTCAGTCTTGTCGTGGATGCAGTACGGATCGATATCAAAACCAAGAGCAGCGGAAGGCGCTGCGGAACAAATTTCGACACACAAAATTTTTGTTCTCCATAGTTGAACCAAAAAATCTGCAGAAAATTCGAACGGAAACGCGTATCCATCAAATCGAGAATATAAAAGGGAGTTACATAAATAGAAAAGGGAATAAACTGGTGGCAAAAGTGCGTTGAATAAATGAACACCACCACAAAATTGTGTAAGATAAAATCAGAGTGACTTGAAAATCCGTTCCCCCCAATCAAATCAATAGTTACAATCAATACTTATAAATAATTAATTGCTGTGCCTGAGTTTAATCGAGAGCTGGTCGTCAGTTCTGGTCAGTGAAAAAGAGGCACGCTGTGGTAGCACAGAAAAATTTTCGCCTAAAACTCTCGACATGCAGTGAAAATTTTTTCCGATTCTTAGTATGTACATGTACGTTGACACGCTCGTGGGCGCTCCAGCAGCATCGGAGGGCAGGGGTATCCGGCGAGCTTTCGGCCCCACCACCAGCAGCACCACCAACCCCACAGTCGAAGCCACAACCACCCCCATCAGCCCCATTCGCGGTCAGCCATTGCCATCAGGCTGCTGCTGCTAACGGTTCTGTGACACGATACAAAACGGCCACCGGCGGCGAAATGTGCGCGCTACTAATCAATTTGCCAAACATTATGCAAATCAAGTGTACAAAATGCCAAAAACTCAAAGAGTTCTTCAATAAGCATCACGAAATAAGGCGAAATTAACAAATTATACCCGTGCTAACAGTGGTAGAACAGTGGACAGAGTGTAACAGTGACAGTAACAGAGCAATAACAGCCGCAGCCAACCTCGCTCGGTCGAGCTTTCCCTCTCTCGCGCTCTCTCAATGAAAGTTGGAAGCGCGGATAAAATTCCAGAGTGTAGTAATATTGTGGACCCGACAGGACACGACACCAATACAAGGACGCGCGAAAGCTCCCTCTCAAGGACTGGAATACGTATACGCAACGGAGCACAAGGCGACATTTTACGTTTTACGCGCGCAACGTGCGTATATCAACGTGTGCACCAGTGTGCGTGTGCGTGTGAATGAAGGCGCCAAGTGCAACATATCAGCCCCATCTCCAATATGCACTCGCTCCAATGACAGCCAGGCACATTGAGAACGACCACACCATGGATAAGGATCAGGTTCAGGATCAGGATCAGTATCGAACTGCTGAGATGCTGCACAGTCCGCGGCTCGCAGCCCCAGCCGCAACCAGCTCCTCCACCCCTAGCGCTGACTTGCTGTTCAACAAGGCGCGGCGCCGCCGAAGAGATACCCTCCCAGAGCGCAGCCTGCCGCCCCATTGTGCCCCGCTGGTCGTTGAGTACCGACGCTCCTACCGAGTATTGATTGTCACCGCCTTGCTGGTGAGCCTAGCTGCCAGCTTTGTGACCATCAGTGCTGGCTTCCAGCTGGACGGCTCGCAGAGCTCATTCTACACCTTCAGGAAGTGGTATACTGGCCTGAATGGCACCCTTGAGCTGGAGTTCAAGACGGAGCAGCCAAATGGACTGGTCCTCTATACCGATGATGGCGGCACCTATGACTTCTTCGAGCTGAAACTTGTCGAGGGCGCGCTCCGCCTGCGCTACAACCTCGGGGGCGGGGCCCAGATCATTACAGTGGGTCGCGAGCTCCACGACGGCCACTGGCACAAGGTCCAGGTGCTGCGTAACGACGACCAGACCTCGCTGATTGTCGACGGCGTCTCGCAGCAGCGCTCCACCAAGGGCAAGGAGTTCCAGTTCGGAAAGTTTGCCAGCAACTCGGACGTCTATGTGGGTGGCATGCCTAACTGGTACAGCAGCAAGCTGGCGCTGCTGGCCCTGCCCAGTGTAATCTTCGAGCCGCGATTCCGCGGTGCCATCCGCAACCTGGTCTACGCCGATCAGCCTGGAGGATCCACCAGGCGCCAAGAGATCAAACAGCCGCGTGACATCAAGTGCGGCGATGTGCCCTGTGATCATGGCGAGCTGCCTGCCCGGGAAAGGCCTCTAAGGGTGAGTTCATGAATGAAGCAATTAGTAGCTTTAAGATATCCTCTATTGGGTCTATTGGGATTAACGATTTTGGGGAAAAATATCATTTTGTAGTCATAATTTCTATATTATCCCAAGAGTAAGGAAAGTCTAGTTGCTATAAGCAGAAAAATCAGTGTCTCAGTAAGTTTCATTCGAAAATCTGTTGTGTCCTTTTACTCCGTATGCGATCAGGGTGTTCGAGGCAATACAACGGATGCTTGCGAACGGAACGATCCCTGCCAGCATGGCGGCATCTGTATATCCACTGATTCCGGTCCAATTTGCGAGTGTCGAAACCTCGAGTACGATGGCCAGTATTGTGAGAAGGAGAAGGCGCCATCGGAAGCAACGTTCCGCGGTACACAGTTCCTCTCGTACGACTTAGGCCAGACGGGCGCCGAGCCCATTGTGAGTGCCCAGGATGCCATATCCTTTTACTTTCGTACACGCCAGCCAAACGGCCTGCTCTTCTACACGGGACACGGCACCGACTATCTGAATCTGGCCCTGCGAGATGGCGGCGTCTCCCTAACGATGGGCCTGGCCAATGGCAAGCAGGAGATGCACATCAAGCCCTCGAAGGTGCGCTTCGACGACCACCAGTGGCACAAGGTTACCGTTCATCGTCGCATACAGGAGATCTCGTCCATAACCAGCTTCTGTCGGGTGGGTATTCGACTAGTGAAGGCAGGGAGTGCTTCTATATAAACGGAATACTTTGTCCATCAGCTGGTTACTGTTGTGGACGACGTCTACACTGATCACTCACACATCGCTGGCAAGTTTACCATGCTCTCCTCCTCGCGGGTCTATGTGGGAGGAGCCGTCAATCCGCGGGCCCTGCTGGGAGCCCGTGTGCACAACAACTTTGTGGGCTGCCTGCGCAAGGTGGAGTTCTCGGCGGACACGCTGAATCTCAACCTTATAGATCTGGCCAAGAGCGGCTCCAAGCTGATCCAGGTGGCTGGCAATCTGGAGTATCAGTGCCCCAGTGGTGATCCCCAGGATCCTGTGACCTTTACGACCCGTGAATCGCATTTGGTAAGTGGAAATCCCATTTGGTAGGAGTTCTCTTTTCATCTCATCCGTTGGCGACCATCCTGCATGCATGCTTCAGGTGCTGCCGCCTTGGGAGACCGGTAAGCAGAGCTCCATCAGCTTCAAGTTTCGCACCAAGGAGCCAAACGGCATCATTGTTCTGGCCACTGGCTCCAAGCAACCGCGCGCCAAGAACGTAAGTTCATTTCTGGGGCACATTCGAGTTCATTTTAAGGTGACCCGTCCTCCCACTCCATAGCCCGTGTTGATTGCCATTGAGCTGCTCAACGGACACATCTACATCCACCTGGATCTCGGCTCGGGAGCCTCCAAGATCAGAGCCTCGCGTCGCCGCGTGGACGATGGGGACTGGCACGACCTGATTCTCCGCCGGAACGGACGCGATGCCAAGGTGAGCGTGGATGGGGTCTGGAACGATTTCCGTACGCCTGGAGACGGAACCATTCTCGAGCTGGACGGGCACATGTACCTGGGCGGTGTGGGGCCGGCGTATAATAGTGTGGCCTGGCCGGCGGCCATCTGGACGGCCACCCTGCGCCAAGGATTCGTGGGCTGCTTGCGTGACCTGGTGCTGAGTGGCAAGGCAATCGATATCGCCGCCTTTGCACGCGTACAGGATTCGGGTAAGTAGCGTAGTCACGATTTCCCTGCCACCAGATGATGGAGTGTCACTGATAACCCACTTGGATCAGCCTCCGTCAAGCCGTCGTGCCATGTGCAGGGGAATGTATGCACCGGCAATCCGTGCCTCAACGGTGGCACCTGTCTCGAGGGCTGGAACCGCCCCATCTGCGACTGCTCGTCCACTCTCTACGGCGGACCCACCTGCGGCCGGGAGCTGGCCACCGTGGCCTTCAACGGGAGCCAGCACATGACCATCTGGTTGGGCAATGGACAGGGAACCAAGACGCAGACAGAGGAGCTGGTCATACGCTTTAAGACATCTCGTCCGGCGGGCTTGCTCCTGCTAACCAGCGCCGAGTCCAACTCACCGGACCGGCTGGAGATCGCCCTTGTGGCGGGTAGAATTCGTGCCAGCGTGCGGCTCAGTGATAGGGAGAAGGTGAGTCCTGAATGGAATGGGGGCGAGAGCAGGTATGACTCTGAGCATAACCACAACCAACCACATGGATAACTTGCAGAATCTCCTGGCTGGCCAGTCCGTGCTCAATGACAATAATTGGCACACCATCCGGTTCTCGCGCCGGGCGTCGAATCTGCGGCTACAAGTCGACGGGGCTCCCCCCGTCAGGGGTATGTTATGTATGTATCAACAGCACATCTATTGCCCTACTACGTGTCGTGCCGTGTCGTTTTTTTTACCAACCAACCAAACCAACTCTCCTGTCCTGACTGTCTCCGCCTCAGCAAAGCATATCCATCCGAGTAGTTTCCAGTTCGAGTGCTCCACGCACCACAACAACGAGGTTCAAGTTCAAAGTTCCCCACTAAGTTCCCCAGCCTCCAGGAAGGTGTGTGAAGGTGCTTCAGGACAGTCGAAAAGAAAAACTATAAAGAAAAACCACGAAAAAGTTCAAGAAAAGCAGAACAAAATCAATGAAAAACGACGAAAGTGCAGTTAGTGGCGCGTTATCCACTTTTATGTTATACTTAAACTTTTCATTTGAGAGCTTTTCAGTTAACTACTACTACTACACACCACACACACACACACACACGCACACAGACAGAACACATACAAGCACACGAAAAGAAAATGCAGCTAAAAATCGACAAAAGAAATTAATGAAACCAAAAGGAAAAAGTATTTAGCAAAGTTTATTTCTCTATCAAAACATTTCTTCGATACTCATTTCTCATGACACCATTTCTCGAACTTCTGATGATGCTGATGATGATTACACCCGATTTGATCTAGACAGCTCTCTCTCTCTCTCTCAACCTATCTATCTACCTATATCTGTATCTATCTCGCTCTGTATCGCTCTGTGAACATCGTTAAGCATATGCAATATACATACATAGTTTGAACATCATACTCGTACGACACCAAGCTCCACATCCACCATACACCATTCCACACATTGTACGCCTCTCTGAAAATTTGTTTGATTCATGTCCTTCCTGCTCCATACGACTACTACATCCAATCCACCGTTCTATCCACCGATTATGAGTTTCTTACCGAAGATAAGCCCCAAAAATATTCTACTAACTCATTCGTAATTTTACATTTACATTTACATTTGTTTTGCTCTTTGTAAGTTTCTCTCAAACCTCTTTCAAACATCTCGATGTTGTGTTTTCATTTGCGATACTTACTTACTTACTTACTTACTTTGTTTGATTTCCCAATTAAGATTGCCAATTCCAATTCCAATTACAATTCGAATTCCCACACAGTCAACAAATCGTATTCGTATTCGTAATCGAAAGTTATGTAATGCTCCCAATGATGAATAAATAAGGACCAAAGGACCGTCGAACAGCAGTTTTTCATATATAAATAGCCTTCAGTGTTCTAAATATGATTATATTGATTATCTTGTAAATGGTTTTGTCCCTTGTGTCTTGATTTATACAAAACAATGTCTCTAATTGGGTTACTACTTTTAATTACAGATATAATTTTAGTGTGTTCCTTTTTTCATAAATTTGAAACTAAATAATTGATTTTTACAACCTTACGGGTGAACAATTTCCTGAAATTACTTTGTATCATAATTTCATGTAAATATACCTAAATATACATATGTATGGAAAAGAGTTTTACAGGCATCGTAATATCGTAATCTAAACAATGAAAATTCATTTAAATAATTGCTGTACCATAACCCACACACGTGCCTCGCGGTATGTTTAAAGTATTTGTTTCAGACGACGGTCTTCTATGCAAATTAGACCTCAGAGAAACCAACTCCTATCAAAACATCGAATATGTGTACAATACAATGTCAAATGCAAACGCAAATGCAAATGCAGTTTTCTAATCACAAACGTGATCTAAACGACCTTCTGAAGAGAGAATAATACCCCACAGAAAAAATACCCCACAAATACTACCACAGAGAATAAAATGAAAGAAAATGAAACCATGAGCGAACCATGCAAAATGACGGGAGAAAGCCAACGTAAATGATTTCAATGTACAATATTGTTTTTTTGTTTCATGTTTTAGGCGAGAGAAAAAAATCGACACGCAAGAACGCGGGGAAACATTTTTTTGCCCGAATCGCTCGATGAAAGTCACGCCATCCCGGAGAAAAGCGATTGAAAAACAGCAGACACAGAGACCGATATCGGTACTTGTATCGCGGGGGGCGGACTTATTGAGACGAGAAAGGGCAAAACAATGTTTAGAAGCGCCCAGGGCCGTAATTTGCACCACTTAATATGTAATTAGCTTTGTGTTAAGTAAACTCAACTCAACTATCCGCAACATCAGTCCAACAATACAATTGCAAGCCAATCAATCGTGTGCCACGTAACAAATTAGTTTTTCCGTTGCGCAAGTGTGCTCCGAAGAGTACCGATACTGAATCGGTGGGCTATAGCGAGGGGGCGATGGCAATCAGTGGAACCGATCCTGAATGTCCTGTTTGCCAGAGTCCGCTCCTGGCCAACACACTGCCGACACCCACACCTCACCTCTAGCACAACTGAGCACAGGCACACACGCGACACTTAAGAGCACAGGCACACACACATCCAAGTCCACTCCACACACACGTGAAGCGTTTGCATGTGAGCACTGCACCTCACCTCTGAACGATAAGCCGCAAAAGCAATAATTTCAGGCCAAAACTAATAACTGTAAAGGAACAATAGTTCAGCGCATGACCTGCTCACGACCTATGTATACCGTGTACCGTATATTGCATATCGTATCGTATCGTATCGTACCGCCATCGCCATCGCCATCGCCTCGTATCACTCCAGCAAATCACCCAGCAAATTCGAGTAAACCAAGCGTCCTAATTCTGCTACTCGTACTCTCACTACCACTTCTCTTCACTCTGACCCACCTCTAGCCCCCCTCCTTTCTCTCTCTCTCTCTCTGTCTGTCTCTCTTTCTCTCTTTAGCTCTAGCAGTCTCTCTTTCTCTCTTGCTATTGCTCTGTCTCTGTCGCTGCAGTCATTTGCATGTAAAGATGTCAATCATTCAGCGGGCCAACGCGTCGTATGCGCAGTGTGGTCGCTCGTTAAGGCTAATGCACCGTTATTAACTTAGACGTAGTCGCCGCACACACACACACAAACACACACACATTCTCACATACTCACACACAAACGTACTCAGAAAACTCTTTAGGTCACAGATTAACACACATTTACAAGTATAAAACCCAAACAGCCACATCGACAACTAACGAAAACCAATCGATGTTTAGTTCAATGTCGTTCAACCAATCGCAAAAATTACTCTTTTTTTGGTATCATTATTATTGTTTTGAACCCCCACCCCCATATGATTTCGAAAATGATTATCTGTAGGTTAGCCGAATCCGTCTTAAGTTGTTCTTTATTTCAACTTTGAGCAATGCACAGAAGATGTATGAAAAAAATCAAATTGAAATGAAAATTAAATGAAATGTCACCGCCACTGTACTCGTAATGAAAATGTATCTCACACACAAAGATACTCGTATCTCTCGTATACTCGTACCATGCCAATGAAACCAGATCTAAAAGCGCACCACAACTTGCATACCTAACTCTAACCAACTTTAGCGAACTCTTTACTTTACTTTAACTAATACTAATACTACCTACTCGTACTTTCCTTTGGTTTTGCGCTGAAGCGGCGAGAATTACCTTTGGTTTTGTCTTAATCCATAACTACTTAAACTTACTACTATCCGTACCAGTACATATGTATTGTATTGTAATCTGCACCTTTCTTTAGTATGTACCAAGCTGCAACAAAATCGAGCAAAAAATAACAACTCAAAAACTCAAAAAAAAAACCAACTACTATAATACTCAATTCAAATTCCAACTACATTCAGCCACTGCCGAGTGAAGACTACAAAATGCTTGAAAAAAAAACCAAAAAAACTTTTGAACCAAAACTTAGATAAATGTCTACTAAACCGCATACCTATATCTACTCTATATATACCTACTACTTATATACTCTACTATATACTCTTTGACTACATATATATGCGTATGTGCTTCTTGTCACCAACTATTCGTATACTCCATATCTACCAGTACCCCAATAATACCCATATACTCGTATACCATAAAATAACCATACATATGTATCCAATGTTAATGGTACTCTGCCTAGTCTTCAATAGACCTTAGCGCAAAGCCGAGCCTGGCTTGACACCCCCTGGCGAGGCCCCGAGTTTTATCCATCTCTTGTTTTTGGAAATATTCTTTACGCAGCTGAAACGATCCTGGGACGCCACAGCACCATGGAGATACGTTCCATCCACCTGGGCGGTCTCTTTCACGCCGAGGAGGAGATCCAGATGACCTCGACCATGCCGAACTTTGTCGGGCAGATGCAGGGCTTTGTGTTTAACGGACAGCGGTGAGAGTCCCCCACCTCCTTTGAAGATTCACACACTATTTTCGAATTTTCCACAGCTATTTGGACATTGTGAAGAGCCTCGGACCGGAGTTGTCGGCTCTTCCGAGCGCCACCTTCAAGCTCACAGCCCGCTTTGTGAACTCGCCAGCGGGACAGCCCTACCACGCGGCCACCTTCCGCTCCAAGCACTCTTACGTGGGCCTGGCCATGCTCAAGGCCTATAACAGCATCTCCATTGACTTCCGCTTCAAGACGCTGGAGCCGAACGGACTGCTGGTCTTCAACGGCGGTCGCCGCAGCGATTTCGTGGCCGTGGAGTTGGTGAATGGCCACATCCACTACACCTTCGACCTGGGCGATGGCCCGGTGACCATGAGGGACAAGTCCCGCATCCATATGAACGACAACCGCTGGCATCAGGTCAGCATCAGACGGCCCGGACCCAAGACCCACACGCTGACCGTTGACGACTCCTTTGAGATCATCACACTGACCGGCAACAATATGCATCTGGAGCTGGCTGGCATCCTCTACATCGGTGGCGTCTTCAAGGACATGTATTCCAAGCTGCCAGCCTCCATCTCTTCCCGTTCCGGCTTCGAGGGCTGCCTGGCCTCGCTGGACCTGGGCGATGCGTCGCCCTCGCTCACCAGCGATGCAGTGGTGCCGAGCTCTTTGGTGGTCAGCGGCTGCGAGGGACCCACCAAGTGCAGCCAGAACGCCTGCGCCAATCGGGGAGTGTGCGTGCAACAGTGGAATGCCTATGCCTGCGAGTGCGACATGACCTCGTACACAGGACCGACATGCTATGACGGTAGTACACATTCCACAGAGTCAATTGGACATTCACAACACCCCATTCTATGCTGTATTTCCCCCTAGAATCCATTGCGTATGAGTTTGGCAACAACAAGGGCATGGTACAGTACACCTTCCCCGAGAACGCTCAGGCAGATACCGAAGAGGATAATGTGGCCATGGGCTTCATAACCACCAAGCCGGATGCAGTGCTTTTGCGCATCGAGAGTGCCACCACCCAGGACTACATGGAGCTGGAGATAGTCGAAGGGAACATCTTCATGGTGTACAACATTGGCAGCGTGGACCTGCCTCTGGGCGAGATTGGAACCAAGGTCAATGACAACTCCTACCATGTGGTGCGGTTCCAGCGCAAGGGCGGCAACGCCACCCTACAGCTCGACGACTACAATGTGCAGGCACTGACTCCGCAGAGTAAGTGGATGACTGCTCAGCTCTTCACTTCCAAGTGCTTCCAAGAAGGATTCACATAATAACGCAATTTCCCCGTGATTCTGATTGATTCGCAGGCCACCATTCGACCGTTTTCAATACCATGTCCAATGTCCAAGTCGGCGGCAAGTTCAGTCGCAACGGCCGCAGTCGCATCGAGCGGCCGTTCGCCGGAGTCATTGCCGGACTCTCGGTGAACAAGTTGCGCATCTTGGATTTGGCCGTAGAGCGCGACCCACACATCACCATTCGAGGAGACGTTCAATTGGTAACTGGAGTATTAGATAGAAATGATCTGCAGAGAATGCAGCAGGTTAGGGAATTTATTTGAAATTTTATTTGAATTCCTCTCAACTTTCAACTTTCCAAGTATTTTTCTCATCGTATCAAAACCCAAAGTTTATTCAAAAAAGTCTTTCTTTAAAAACCCTAAAAAAACGAAAAGTTTTATCTAACCAAAAATTGTATCGTAATAATCCGCTTCATGAGTTGTGGAACCCCTTTTCCCAAACCGATTTGAAATGAAATTAAATGATGTGATTTGATTTGATTGCACCAACATTACTCCACTCAACAATAATCCCGCAATAACCGAATCGAATGTTGTACAGCTCCCCAAGCACTCACCCTCCATCAAAAACTAACTAACACTAATCGTTAGTGCATTATCGTTCATCTGTTCGAATGCCACTTCATGATCTGTATTTTGAAGTAGCCCAAAGCCAAGGCCGAGGCCAAAGCGAAAGGCATGTGGCATCGTCATCACAATCAAATCCGGGAAATTCGGTTCGACATTCAAGACAAACGTTAACCGTTCCGACTAAAACCAAAGCAAAGCAAACCAAAAAGTATTAGCTAACTCAATGTATAACCCTAGTGTAAATGCTGCATTTGAATTGAACTTATGATTTACTTTACCTTGGAGGCGCCTTGATTTCTGTAACGCTTTTCACGCACCACCTACTAAAACGATAAATCCAATGAAATATTTATCCGATTTTTCACTAACCAGCTATGATTTTAGTTTCTTTCGATTTGTTCCAATTGCTGCACAGCACCTATGAATTAACATTAACCGAATAATTGTGAATATACATATATATATATATATATATAGTATACATATATACAGCAATATACTTGTACTGATTAATATGTATATATGATTTACTATGCACTAGAACTCGTCCGCACTAATGCTGCATGACTCTACTCAAAGCATTCACACAAACAATTTCATACTAAACACCACATAACGCTTTAATCTGAAACTCGCATACCAACGAAGTCACTGGAGGTTTACTAGTAGACACATCGGAGCAAAGAAATAATATGTTCCCCAAATTGGCAATTTGCTTCAAACATATCTTAATTCCACAAAAGATTCATCGGAAAACTAAGGAAGAGAAGACATGCTGTTTCTACATTTTAACATTAAACCATTTTCTACCGTAAAAATCAAGTCTAATCAGGGCAGATTGACCTCTTCATAGAATGTTTTATACGAATTCTGAAACCGCATTTTGTATAAATTTAAACATAATTTTGTACCAAGACTTCATATATGTAGCTCCAAATATGCGTAGAAATACTCTTTTGCCTTTCATTAAAAATTGATTTTGTTAGGATCTAGGCCCAAAATTGGAAATTTTATTTCTTTCATAGTGTTCTCAAACCTTGGTGGCTTCATACGCAAACACACATAATATACCTAATCAAACCTAACGTCACATAATACACGTATTTCAGTACAGCACATAACCAACTAACTAACTAATCGATTTACCAAATCTTCATACAATAACCGCTTGGCAGTCTGGCCACCAGATCACTGAAGTAAAATTAGACTTTGAACTCTACTCGACAGACGCCGGCCAGCGGCTATCCCGGTACCATTGACGATCTGATCTTCTCCGGAGCTGGGTCCGGGTGTCGTGGCGACGACGAGGACGAGTGCACGCCGCCCTTCGAGTCGGGCAGCGGCGATGACCTCATCACCCCCGTGTATGTGCCACCCACCAAGCAGACGACCACCTCCCAGCAGGGTGGCAATCCGAGCACCGGGAGCAATAGTAATGGGAGTGGCACTGGCGGCGGCAGCAGCAACAACGGCACGGAACGAGCTTGCGATGACGAGGACTGCGTGCACGGCTCTGGGGACTACGGGGAAACAACGGAACAGTTCACGTCGACCAGCACCGCCAGGGGCGCAGGTGAGTTAGCGGGGCCATTATCCTGTGGTGGTGGTGGTGTCATTATGTCATTGGCATTTGGATCGATCACAGATACACACTGCTATACACACACACATCATCCCAGCCAGACATTAGCTAGCAAACTCTTGAATCAAATTTACGATATACACATACGTATGCAGATATACCATCTACATATATGTACAATAACATTATATAGATCTATGTATATAGAGAACGTTATAACCATGACTCTGTGGGTTCTGTTGTGTTCCAGTTAACCTATACTCGTATAATCGATTAGCTAGAGACGCTGCTTTGCTTTTTATCGTTATCGTTATCGCTCAATGTTCGTTCAATGTTGCCGT
Source organism: Drosophila affinis (assembly GCA_037356375.1). Lineage (NCBI taxonomy): Eukaryota > Metazoa > Arthropoda > Insecta > Diptera > Drosophilidae > Drosophila > Drosophila affinis. Next base: position 26,433,793 of record JAZHFB010000003.1, read on the forward strand.
TCAATAAGTACAGTCGACCCCAAAGTCAATGGCAGAAGTTAGGTTAGGTGTGTGCGCGCCTTGAACTATGCAATGCCACTGCTTGAACGCTTACACCATCCACTCTCACATAGAACAGCCCAAAACAGCTCTGAGACAAATGTAACTATATCGCCTCGCACCTCTCGCAATGCATCAACAACCCAACCAACAACCAACAACCAACAATCAACAATCAACAACCAACAATCAGCAATCAAAGAACCAACCAACCCAACTCCAATTCAGATCGCTCGCTCGCTCCCTCGTGTCATCTTCAGATCAGATCAGCTAAAATCAAATAATATCTCAACAATCGCCGCCTCTTCATCATCATCATCAGCATCAGTTGTTGATGATTGTTGCCTCCTTGCCTTCTAATTTGAACTGACAATGAGTACGCCTTATGTGTCTCTTTCAGAATGTGAAATCGTCTTCATATTTCTGACTGTGATTGCGCCTTGGATACTCTGTAAATTTCCATAAACCAAATGCAACGCAACCAAGAAATTACAACCAATACAGAATGCACTTAGGCTATAAGCTTCCAACTAGACCATTGTCTAAATGTATAACTAACTCTAGCATTACGAGAGCTAAACCACCAACAAACAACAACAAAATGCAACTACTACAACAACCAGAAAACAACAACAACAACCAGACAACAACCGTACAACAACCACCACACCGATCACAAAGCGTATGCACGCAAGCATTGCGAGGGGTTCGTGTTCGTATTCGTGTTTATCGGTAAAGTTAAGGGTTCAAGATTGAAGGTTAGGGTTACGAATGGTTAGCAAATGTACTATATGTCTTGTATATAGTAGCGATAACTGTGTAATGAAGCGTCTGTTTGTGTAAATCAATCTTCCAATTACGTATCGTAATCCTGTTCCCACACTCCCCCACATCTATGTATTTGTTTGAATCCTCTTGATTGCATAGTTCTCTAGTTATTCGAATTCCAATTTGTACATATCAGCAGTACAGTAAAGTACAGTACATACAGTATGTATACAGTATGTATGTATATCAGGCAAGAGTTAAGCAAAGACAGTTATACCTTAAAAGCCTTAAAGCCATACACCAGCGCATATCTCTCAATATCTAAATCTCTATCCTCTCTATCTGTGTTGAATAAACTATCAAAAAAGCAAAGCAAATCGGGGGTTCCAATATTTTCTGGGCGGGCACACGCAGATACACGCAGATACGAATAATGCACCCACAAAACACTGCTTTTCGGCACCAGAATACCAGAAAACCCAAGCAAATACCAAATGCCAGACACAATCACAATCGAACACTTAACTCACAAACAACTGCCTAACCACTTGCAGAGTCCAACAACGAGATGGTTACGGCCACCACCACGGGACGCAGCGATCTGACCACGGAGCAACAGCAGCACGGTTCCAGCAGTGGCAGCACGCCCACCTACATAACCACCCAATCGAGTGGTGGAAGCAGCAGCAGCAGCAGCGGTAGCAGCGGGGGAAGCAGCAGCAGTAGTCCTCCGAGCCAGACGAGCACCACCAGCAGCGTGGGGTCCACCTCTTCGACGCAACGAGCCACAAGCAGCAGTACGAGCAGCAGCACCAGCACAACCATCACGACCACGTCGACAAGCACGACGCAGGCCACGGCACCACCGGAGACTAGGAGCACCGTCACCGAACGGGAAACAACACCCTTCGATATCTACGTGGCCGGAGGTGGCATGGGTGGTGCGGGCAGGAACGATCACGATCGCATGCAGCTACCCGACGAGCACCACCCGTTGCCACCGCTTCCGCCACCATTGCCGCCGCAGGATCCACCTCCGTACGGGCCCTATGGCGGCAATACGTATAACACGAACGTGAACAACTACCGACCCAAGGCCAAGGGCGGTCGCATCAACTCGATCGAGGAGGAGCGCACGGCCATGATCATCGGCATTGTGGCCGGCATACTCATAGCCGTCGTCCTGGTCATTCTCCTGGTGCTGTGGCTCAAGTCTAATGGGGATCGCGGCTACAAGACGGAGAGCGAGAAGGCGGCCGCCTACGGATCGCACAACCCAAACGCCGCGCTGCTGGGCAACACCAGCACCAATGGATCCTACCACCAGCAGCGCCAGCACCATCAGGGTGGGGCCGGAGGGCAGCAGCAACTCCATGGCCAACAGCAAATGCACAATGGGCACAACGGCAACGGCAATGGCGGCGGAGGAGGGGGCTGTGGCGGCATGATGTCCAGTGGCAGCGGATCCCTCGGCTATGGCAGCGATGGCAGGCCCCAGATGGCGGGCCTCGTTCAGCCAAAGGCCAAGAAGCGCGACTCCAAGGACGTCAAGGAGTGGTATGTGTAAGGTACAACAAGGAAAAGGACACAGAAACGGACAGAGAAGCGGAAACAGGAGCGAGGAATTATCGTCAAATTAGCAATAAAATGCAAGTAGTGCAAAGCGAGCCGAAAGTGAAAGTCCCCCCTAAGAAAATAATACCCCACATATGTACCCATAGATGCATACAACCACATATACATACCTATATATATACATACTATATAAATATAAATATATACATATATTTATTTAGCAGCCTCATAACGTTAATTAAATGCAGACTCAGTCAGAAGTCAGAAGTTTGAGTGTGGAGTGTGACGAGTGGAGTGTACAAATGAATGGAAGGATAATAAGTGAAGCGCCATGCGCGAGTCGGATCGGTCAGTTAATAATGTTAGCCAGCAGATATACATTTTGGCAGAGCATCTAATTTATCAGCGGCAATACCAAAGTAAACTCTAAATTATGCCTAAGAAAATATAGCTTCAAACTCAAGACTTACTAAAGATCTACAGCCACAGAGCCACAACCATCAGCGTATAAGCATATACATATTCTACACTATATATATTTACTACATATGTATGTATAGATATATACTATGCATATTATATATCACTACGTTATGATAAATTATGCCACTAGCCAATCAAGTAATTGTGTAAAATATTTCGCCACAAAGTACGCTACGAATCGTGTCAAGAAAACAATTAAACTGCAAAAAATCTACTAGAGAAGCTACTAAACAATTTAGAAGAAATTCAATATAATACGAGTATATATAACTATCAAAAAAATATATTTATATACATACGTATAGAGTACATTAAATGCATAAAGTAAAGAGGTTCTGTATGGGTTATTTTCCTTTGCCTAGGCAGCGTGTAAAGTAACAAAATGTGGTGCTGTAGATGTGTTCCTGCCGGATCCTCCAGGATCGAACCGGTTCGGATCGGTTCGAATCGGGTTGGGACCGGGGAATACGTTTACAATTATGATAACGAAGAATGCAAGAATTTAAGCTACAGATTGTTTGTTGAATTGAAACCGGCTTTAATTAGTTAAAATGTAAATGTGAATCGAGTTCGAAATCGAAAACGAAATCGATTAACAAAATGCTGAGAATGCAAACATGAAGATTAGTATTAATAATGGGAATGCTAACTTGGAGATAAGTATTAATATGATCGTAATACACAAAAAACACACGAGAACACCCAGTAGACACACTCGACACTCGATTTTGGTTGACGTAGGATACTACGTGCGAGTATATGCGTGAGGCGACTTTTTCGTTTGCGTGCAGCGTTCGCGACTCGATGCGACTTTGAGTTGGTCCCAACCATTCCCAACCCACATACTATATATACTTTTTAATATGTATATGTATTTGAGACTATATATTGCCAGCGACTTGTATGCAATATTAACTCAGACATATCAAGTGACAAGACACCAGAACACTAACACTAGCACTAACACTAACAATGTAACACACACAGAAACCAACACACACATATGTACACACTCTATGACACAACACACTCTTTGACACTGAAGCGAACCTACCTAGCTTTTTTACAACAACTGCTATCAGATGTGAGCGAAAGACATTACTTTACTGAATGAACAAACCCGGAAAGGAAAGAACAACCAAGCAACAATTTTACAGTATTAAAGCAGCTTTAAGCGTATTTTTCGAGGCGGCTTACGTGACGTATACACAATCAGCAGCAGCAGCCAGCCATGCCGCTATGCTTACACCCACACAGATACTTTCACACTGACACACAGACACCACACAGTTAGGAGCAAGATTTTGTTGTGTTTTTTTGTCCGTTTAGTTGGTAACTGTATCATGTATACCATAGCATATATGTATAATCACATATGTATATCATTTTGATGCGCTATATTAACACTTTTTGCCACGATATACATACTCGTATATATCAGTTAGTGTTTAATTTTGGACTCTATATACAAGACAACCTATATACACTTACTTATACACGCACATGCACACTCACACACACACACATTCACATTCACTCACTAGCGAAATTACTTGGACATTCAATACATATTTCTCTCAAAAATCTTAATGGAAGTCCCTGGCGATACGATACATGGAAATGAAAGAAAGTACTATACACAGACAAATATATACACACACATACATATATATAGATATATATATATATTTAACAAAAAACTACATATATACTGCATTTCAAGAAATTTTTGATATATTTTCGAGTTTTTTAAAACCCTCAAACTTGTATACAAAAAGGAGAACCGAGGCGGTACCAAACAAAAACCACAAAACAAATTAGCGAATCTAGCTGGACACCTAGGACAATTACAATTACAACTACAAGTACACACACACACACACACCAACACATACAAACATAAATCTATTATACAAGACATACATACATACATACTTACACCCAAACAAAACTCTACTATTTATACATATATGTACATCTATACAACATATACATGCATACGATAAAATGTATAATTAACAACAAAAAAACGGAAAAACTATGATTATTGTGTATTACGTCCCTTCGATTCGATATTGGAAACCAAACGAGAAGCAACAGAGTTTCGAGTGAATGCTGTTGATAGGAAAACCCATTCCCACTTAATGATTAAGGATATATTATATGTATGTATGTAACACTCTCTCCCAAATAACTTTCTCTCTATCTCCTCACAATGTTAATGCTGCACAAGGAAAACTCTGCATTTAAACTACTCGTATACCACAAATGTTTATTCATTTCGATTCCAGAGAAACCCAATTTCAATATGATATTTAAAAAAAAAGATACTATAAACAAATTTGCTTTGCATTCACACCCACACCACACCATCACACAGTCTCGATAACGAAATCAAAATGAGAATTTACGTATATTCCGAAACTATTGCAAAATTTCACACGCCATGCAACCTATGTTTCCAAATAGGATAAAATATACATATTAGAGAACCAATCCAAAAACGAATTGAAACAAGATAAATGTTATGTGTATGTATGATATATGTATGTATGGTAAGGGCGAGGCAAGTACAGTTAGTTGTATGGGTAACAGTAAATAACAGTAAATAGTTGAAGCATGTAACGAACGAGAAAAATGTAGATCAATGGTCATTGGAACAGGGGATGGCGATTGCAGAGAGCGAGGTACGAATATCAGTACTAAACCTTACTTCTACTTAGGCTTAATATCATTGTTATCTAATATATACATATATAAACCGAGAACAACACCCAAACACCCACAAATATATATATATACATATATATATACCTACTATATATATAACTAACAAATTGTAACGTGTATATGTATATGTAGCGGCAGTGATTGTTAAAGAAATTGCTTTGTTTTATGTTAGATTTTATAATTTACGAGAAAACAAAAAAGAAACGAAAACAGTAAAAATGCATACAAATACAGAATGACTGACAAAACACAGAATTATAACATTGCATATAATAAATACAATAAAATATAATTGAAAAAACAACTAAGGATTAAGTTTTACTTGGGTTTGGTTCAGGTCTAGGGTTCTCTGAGAAAAGGAAAATTTGTGCTCCATACAGTATCACTTTTGTACCTCTCACATTTTAATTTTAAACGAGAGGGAACGTTGTGAGCCGCGGCAAAGGCCGCGGCTCTACCTTATACCCGGTACTCAGTCAGTATATACATACATATGTACATATGTACATACATTTATGAGCCTACGATCTATGAAATTTATTATATGTTCTCAAAAGGATTTTTCTACATGTTTCCATTTTTGTTTACATATGCTTTGTATATCTGCGGCGCAGATTCTGCGCCTACATTTCTACATGACATGTATAACTACATATTTGAGACGTACAAGTGTTTGCAAGAGAGAGAGGGCATGAGTCAGCGCTTGGCAGGCGTTGCGTAGACACTGAAATTTAATTTGTTTCTTCTGGCCATAATATTGATCCGACCTGATCCATATTCGGCAATCTGGTAGATATGGTAATTTTTCATGATTCTGCGTTTTTGGTTTTCATTTATCTTAAAAATTGTGGATTCCACAGACTTTCGTCTTTTGTGGGGGCGGAAGGGGGCGTGGCAAAATTTTAAAACAAACTCGTGCTGGTTCGGTATCACAGGAGCTTGGATAGAAAGTTTGGTTGCTCTAGCTCTTATAGTCTCTGAGAACTAGGCGTCAAAAAATACGAATCGGCAAAGCAGATGGGGCCGCGTGTGAGAGAGAGCGAGAGGGAATGATGACTTTCGAAATGGTTTTCTTTATTGTAGCTATAATAATGATCCGATCTGATCCAGATTCAACGCTCTGATAGAAATGGGCATTGTCTATGACTCTGCGTTTTTAGTTTTCTTGTATCTTCAAAATTGTGTGTGCCACAGACTTTCGTCTTTTGTGGGGGCGGAAAGGGGCGGGGCGAAATTTTTCAACACACTTGGAGTAGTGTGATCACAAAGCAGACTGGATGCAAAATTTGGTTACTCTAGCTTTATTAGTCTCTGAGATATAGGCGCAAATGAAGACGGACAGACGGACGGACGGACGGACGAACGGACGGACGGACGGACGGACGGACGGACGGACAGACAGACATGGCTATATCGACTCGGCTATTGATGCTGATCAAGAATATATATACTTTATGGGGTCGGAAACGCTTCCTTCTGTGCGTTACACACAACCGTTATCCCCACAAATCTAATACACCCCTATACTCTTCGAGTACCGGGTATAAAAAGTCTCTAAAACTGATTACTCTTATAGTCATCAATAGTATGAAATTATGTGTTAAATCTCGAAGGTCCTAGCTAGCTAGTGATAATTATTCCCAATTTTCCTTACATTCCATGCTCACCTACGTTTTTTACCGTTACCAACATTTATTTGTATGGTCCAGCAACATGTGCCGCGAAATGAGCGACATTGTCCCGCAACATGGATATTACAGCTAAATTCTATTTTGTTATACCAGGTACCAATTACACTACTCAACAAAATTAAACCGTTTTTTTCCGTTGTCGCCCAAAGTGATGTAGTGATTTATAAAAGTTTGTTCAAACGGTTTTAACTCGGCTGTTTATTCATCGATTCTTACAAAAGATACTTTAAACGACGCCTAATTAATGTGTCTATCTAGAACTAAAATTGTTAAATACAAAATATATTTTTTTCGATTTTTCCTGAGTTTTTAAAGTTAAAATTTCGGAGAAAAATACCGAAAAATATTATGAAATTTGAATTTGAAAGCAATATCTTCTAGACGTTAAGCTGCAGCTACAAAGTGTCCAGATCAGATTTGTAGATTTATTTGTCAGCTTTTCAAAACTGAAAGGTTCAATACAACCAGTTGACGGAAACTTAAGTTATGTGAAAAATAGAAGCAATATTTTAGAAAAAAATACCACATTTTTTAGAAATTCTTAAAAAACAAACTAAACCTGGAAAAAAAGATTTTTCAAACATTTTTAAACATCCAAATCTATCAGAAAAAGTCATTTTGGGCGACAGCGGAAAAGTCGTGTTGACTATTGCTATTAAAGATACTGGTCAGTCTCAGAAAATTTTCGGTTTTAGGTCATCTGATAAAGACTGAAAATGGAGTACGGGATCGATATGTTAATATTAAGAAATTAATCAAATGAATTATTGGGGTTTTTATTACGTTTTAGCTCACCTACGCATTATGCTGCGGTTGTTTGAACGAAGAGTGCCTTGTGAGTATGCTACAGTGGTTTTATACGAGAGGAAAATCACAGGGCATTGGGCTCATACAACCGATCGCAACCGCTGCAAAAGCAGCCAAAGGAAATTGCAACGCTCATACGAACCTCAACTGTCCTGCGGGCCTACATTGACATAAGGTGGCTCTATGAAGATTTCGTCCCTGTAGTTACCATACAATAAGTAAGTGTCGTGTGGTATGTGCCGTTTTGTTTGTTGTCCATACCCTCTTTTTCATTAGGGGAGCATTTTATAAACAACCATTAAATGTTTTAACTAAAATTAAATGTTTGTCCAACGAACGCATTAACTGATTTTATAAATTTTTTTGTAAATTTATGAGGTATGCGAAAATAATCTCCACATTTTTAAGCTATCGCAATCAAATTTTGTAGTTTATAGTCTTCCTTCTGACACCATTTACGTGTACCTGGATCGAGTCCTACTGTAATCTAATTAACTGCATGAATAGGTCACAAAACATTTAAATACGAGAATAATGCATTACTGCTCAGCTGGGAAAACAGAATTTGAGCATTAATTCAGAACTAGGGTATATAAAATGTTCATACTCCGTAAAAATGTTTTTGATGTGTAGCAAATGTGTAGTTATCGTGTAGTTGCCATGCAAGAAAAGAGACATTTGTTGACCTTCCATATTTAAACCTTATTTTAGAACGAATCAAACAAATAAAGTTTTTAAAATTGGTTAATCTTGTAGAAAATTGTTTCATCTATCAGTTAAAATTATTTGTTTAGGGCTCAGTACCCTATTCAGCTAGTAATATTAAACAGAATATAAAAATAGAGGAATATGATTTTTGTCAGTATTTTTACGGCATATTTTTAAAATGAGACCGTAAGTTTCGGTATATTTCTGATGTTCAGACAGTATATTCTATCGATAATTCCGCGGTCACACTGGCCGCAATTTTTGTCAAATTTTCCAATTTTTAAATTATAAAATAAATTAGTAAAAATGGCTGGTACCTCAAGCGGATCTGCAAAGCCTGAGATGATTGATCTCACCAAGCTCAGCCCGGACCAGCTGATGCAGATCAAGCAAGAGTTCGAGCAGGTGAGTCGCGCGTGTGGGTGCTGCTGGCTAGCGGCGCGTGTGAGTCAGGATGGTTGGTGCGGGGCGACGGTGTGGGAAAATGGAAAGCAGCACATGCTAATAAAACTCGCCTTTGCCTGTGTTTCCGCAGGAGATGGGCAACATACAGGAGTCGCTGTCGACTCTGCATGGATGCAAAGCCAAATACGCTGGCTCCAAAGAGGCGCTGGAAACGTTCCAGCCGGACTGGGAGAACCGTCAGATACTGGTGCCGCTAACGAGCAGCATGTACGTTCCCGGACGCGTGAAGGACCTCAACAATTTTGTCATAGACATCGGCACCGGCTACTACATCGAGAAGGTACTTATACCCCTACTTTTATACCGGGCTGGCTGTTGGAACATCTGTTTGTTTTTATAGGATCTAGAGGGCTCCAAGGACTATTTCAAGCGCCGCGTTGAATACGTGCAGGAGCAGATCGAGAAAATTGAAAAGATACACCTGCAAAAAACGCGCTTCCTGAACTCTGTGGTCGGCGTGCTGGAAATGAAGCAGGCCGCCGCCGTGAAGATGATGCAGGCCCAGCAGCAGCAGCAGCAATCCAACCAGAGCGCCTAGACAGGCGTCATGGGGACAGGACTAGACTGGATTGACATGATCGGGCAGTGAAGCAGAACAGAAAGAATTAAATTATTAAACTTATAAACACGATGTGTGCATTTAATTAACATAGTTTATTAAATTGTTCCACTATTTTTTGGCCTCCTCCAATGCAACGCTCAGAACCTTTAACTTCTGTTCATAGGCGGTCCTCAGCTCCTGCAAAGTAACCATGGTCAATGGGCTGTAACCCTAATATTGGTATCAATATGTAACCCACCTTGAATATCTTTGACTGTGTGTCGTACTCTGCCCGCAACTTGTCGTATACGCCCTTGGATATGGCCAGTTTCTTCTCGGTCAGCGCACACTTTTCCTGCTCGGCCTTGATCCACAGCTGGCTCTTCTCCAGTCGCTCCTGTGTGTGCTCGCACTCTGTCGTCTTCAGCTGCAGCATGTCTTTGGTCACTTGAACCACCTCCTTCACGGACTCCACCTGCTTCTTCAGAACAGAGATCTGCTGTTCCTGCTGCTTGTTTACCTTGGTCTTCTCGAACAACAGTGTCTTTGCCTTGAGCAGCAGCTCCTCCTGTTCTTGGCGTGACTTTGGCGCCTCTGTCCCGCCCAGCATGACGGATTGCTTGAGGGACTGTTCCAGCTGAACCACACGCTTCTTCAACCGCTCATTCTCGAATTTCGTTTCCTTGAATTGGAGGGAGGAGGTTCGATGCAGATTCACTCAATGGATGGCGATGTTCGATACTAACCTCAAAATCTTTTCGAAGTGCTCCGATTCTCTTGCGAGACTCCTCTAGCAACGCCTGTTTCTCGCTCTCCAATGTGAAAACCATATCGAGCAGCTCATTTTGTGGCTGCTGCTGCTGTGGCTGCACTTCCTCCTGCTCGTTGGCAGTGGCCAGATCTGTGTCATTATTGTTCACATCGCCTCCAATAGCGCCCTCGTCAATAGTTCCGGACATTTTATTTTGATGGAAAAATATTACCAATTCTCTGAACAATGTGCGTTATGGCTGCTCTGACTATTTGATGTTTTCTTTTTCCGTATTAATAGACGAAACGAAATAGATGCAGACGCTATTTATAGGAACTTTCGACGAAAAATCTACTCTCCGGAGCGAAGCGCTCTCTCGGAAGCCGATTGCTCTCCCGAAAAGAAACATAAATAATTGAGCTCCAGTTTAGTTGGCGCCTCAGAATATCCTGAAGTTTCATTTATTGTGCCTGAAGCGTGGATGAGAAGGGATTACAGATTACATATGTGCGGTATTAATACAAATCGCAATTAGCAAAACAATTCAATTGTTATTACATGTGATGAGAAATGTGGGGGCGACAATTGAAAGTGAGTGGCGTGGGGTAGTTTTAATTAAAATTAAATGCCTAAACAGAGTAGAAGTGTCATTTGCGTATGCCTTAGCCATCCAGCTCGCCGGCGGCACAGGCATCGGCATAGCTCTTGCCGCTCTTGTCCTCCGGATTCAGCTTGATCATGTCATCAATGCGCAAGATGGTGATGGCTGCCTCAGTGGCAAACTTCAGGGATTTGATCTTCGACATGGCGGGCTCTAGGACGCCAGCCTTCTTGTTATCCCTAACAACGCCCTCGATCAAATCCAGGCCGGTCCACTTGAGCTCAGAGTGCTCAGACTTGGTCTGACTTGAGTTGTGGTAGGAGCGCAGCTTGGCCACCAGATCCGTGGCGTCCTTGGCCGCATTCACGGAAAGTGTCTTGGGAATGACCAACAGCGATTTGGCGAACTCGGCAATGGCCAGCTGCTCGCGGGAGGCTATCGATGTGGCAAAGTTCTCCAGGTAGATGGACAGAGCGGCCTCCACGCAGCCGCCGCCAGCAACCACCTTTTTGCTCTCCAGCACGCGCTTCACCACGCACAGGGCATCGTGCACGGAACGCTCCATTTCATCACAGTAGAAGTCATTGGGACCACGGAGAATGATGGAAGCAGCAGCGCTAAACATGAATTTAGGTATATACAATTGTTTCCATTTAAGGAGTTTTCAACTCTTTCACTTACCGAGCCTTAGTGCCCTTGATCAGAATGAGCTCATCATCGCAGATACGCTCCTGTGCGATCTCGGCGGCTTCACCCACCATCGAAGCATCGAAGCTCTCCTCACCATCCATGTTCGTCAGAGAGGTAAGGAATGCGGCCCCAGTGGCCTTTGCAATGATCTTCAGATCACTCTTCTTCACGCGGCGCACAGCCATGGCTCCGGCCTCAACGAAGTACTTCATGCAGAGATCATCGACGCCGCCGCTGACCAGAACCACGTTCACACCAGTGCCCAGAATCATGTTGATGCGCTCCTTGGTGATGTCCAGCTCACGCGCACGAATGGCCTCCAGCTTGTCCGGATCGTTGATCAGCACCTGCACACCCATCTTCATTTTAGTCTTCTGCAGCGAAAAGTCCAAGCAGGCAATCTTTGCATTCACAATCTTCTTCGGCATTTGCTGGGATGCAATGGTGCAATTAAGGGCGTATCCAGGGATCAGCACCGACTCGCGGGCCGACTTTCCATGGGCCTTCAGCACATTGATGGCCTTGATCGAGTAGGCGGTCTGGCCCCTGGGATCTGTAATCTTGACGGATTGAGCGGCATCCACAACCATGGTTGAGAAGAAATCGGCATCAGCGCCAATAATCTTGGAGCTCATCGAGGTTTTGGCGATGTTTATCAAGGTATCGCGACCCAGCTCGTCCACGGGGGCAGTCAGGTGCTCAGAGATGTACTTGCAGGCCTCCTTGCAGGCAATGCGGTAGCCAGAGATGATTGAAGTGGGATGGATCTTTTGCTTGACCAACTCGTCAGCATTCTTCAGCAGCTCGGCGGCCAAAATGACTACAGATGTGGTTCCATCTCCGACCTCCTCGTCCTGCAGCTGAGCCAGCTCAACCAAGACCCTTGAGAGACCACAATTAATCTTCATTCACATGTGTCTGTTACCATCTACTTACTTGGCGGCTGGGTGCTCCACCTCGAGCAAGCGCAAGATGGTGGCTCCGTCGTTGGTTACCGTAACATCTCCGATGTCATCCACCAGCATTTTGTCCAGGCCAACCGGCCCCAGGGAGCTTTTCACGATGTTGGATATGGACAGGGCTGCCATAACTAAAGAAAAGACAGGAAGGAAAGTGGAATCATAACCTCACTTTGCACTGTTTACGGGAGAACTTAATTTATCTTCATTTATACTGTGCATTTGCTAGATAAAACATCACTTTTCATTTTGAAGGCCTCCCACAATTTTGTTCGGGAACATTCTGGGACCGCAAGAGACCGCCTGACCAGAAACGTGCTCCGCCTTCCCACCGGCAGACAGACGCGCTTTGCAGCTGTTGTTAAAAGCAAATGTTTCTTACCATTCTGTGTGCGCACCGGTGCTCCAGACTGCCGCGTGCCCGCAATAGATAAAGGACTTGCCATGGTCGACATTTTTCTGTGTGTTTTTTTATGACTTTTAATAGAAAAAACGAAATAAATTAAATTGCAACCGCACGCTGATGATGAACCGCCTGACTCACTTTTAGAGCTGGCAAAACAACGATAGTGTCAATTATATCGATGGTTATCTCACTATCGCGTTTTGTACAATACATTTTAAATTTACTTAAATTAAATTAATGTGTAAAATATTAATCTGAAACTTACGAGTTATTTTTGATGTCGTCTTCGAATGACTTCTCTACTTTCTCGGGCTACGAGCAGTATCGTCTTATCTTTTATATATGTATCTCCCATATGAAACTATCGATAAGCCCGCTATTTTTTTGTTTTAAGTCTTCCACTTCTATTCGGTTGTTATAGAAAAATATTGCCTGAAAGGGGCCATTTTCTGAATTTTCACAGCAGTAAGCTTCCTTTCCTCATAATTTTATTCATCAGATAAAGTTTCTTAAAAATTTAAGTTGACCCTGAGATAAGGCTCTTTGGCTTTATAGTCGTGTTCGAAGTAACGCAGGAGCAGGAACATGATGGCGAGTAGGCCTGTGCCGAGGCTATCGCCTAGAGCTGTCAGATATGGAATGGCACAACTGTCGGGATCGATCCTGTACCTCCAGAACACATGCACCAGGCAGTGGGCGATCCACAGGAGAATGAAAAGCTGAATCAGGCTGATCAGAGAAAAGGAACCCACGAACACTGCACCAATAGAAATGTGAGCCTTGTAGATGTAATCGGCGACATATACGAGAATAATGTTGCCCGGAATGGAGACAATAATCAGAATTCGCGAGACGTAAGAGTAGGCAGTGCCATAGAAACAGATTCTCTGCGGCCACTCACAGATACGCGTGTCCTTGGGCAGCTGGCCGAGCGTGGAGCGTCTGTGCAGGATGGTTCCCATGTTGCTGCTTTGCACGCAAACCAGATTCCCGCCGATGCCATTGATGATAGGCGAGAAGACGGCAAATCCACCGAACTGCTCCACCGACGAGGAGAGCACAAAGCCCCCAAACTCACTGATGAACAGCGCCCCCAGCACTGGTATCCAGCTCATCAGGAGGAGTGGGCGGGTGTAGGTGTTGCGGAGCCCCACTATCAGCCAGAAAGGCAGAAAGACCAACAGGTAGCAGGACATTAAGCTAACACTAATCCATTCGTACGACTTTTCCAGTTCGTAAATGTAGGCTGCGCTGAAGGAGAGGAGACTGATCACGGTCACATCTCCGATGGAGGCCACAATTGGCGTGGCCATGTAGTCCGGATTGAAGCTGGAGAGCTGCGAAAACAGGATCATGACCATCAGCACCGTATCGATGACCATGCACGATGTGCTGGACGTGATCATTGCCGCCGCTGTCAGCGTGAAAAAGTGTTCGAGCCTCAGCTTCTGGTCCACCGCGGAGCTGATGGCCACCGTGACGGTGGAGAGCAGCAGGGCGCAGACAATGGCCTGCACCTGTACAAGCGCCATGTTGCCAACGACTATCTTCCAGATGTCACCTTTGTTCTTCATGTGTCCCAGACTCGAGTGAGTGCAGAATCGCGCTGCCACACACATGTCCAGGTTGCCCTTGAGCCCGCATAGCACTGGCACGAGCACGAACAGCTCGGACACATCCTTGTACACGGACCAGTGCTGGACATTGCCCAATATAATGCCCGCCGTTATGGTTCCCATGCCGGCCAAAAAGAAGGGTATCATAATCTGCATGAATGTGGAGTACCAGGGCTCGCTGTAGAGTGGATCCTCGCTCTCACCCTGAACCTCTGGCTGCTCCTGTGGTTGGTTGACAGTTTGATTCTCTTTCTGGCTTTCTCTTGTTGAAAACATATTTTGAAATATGTATATATGTATGCTTCGACCACCTACCAGATACCAAATTAAATGTTTATAGATTTTATAAATTTGTAATATGTTTTTCTTTTGTGTGTGTGTTGCTGAAAAGCATTTTGTTTATTTAATATTCAAATTGTTAATCGCCTTGAATCGAAATCGCCTTAACAAAATAGTTAATACAAAAGCTGCTTTGATTGATACTTAATAATGCCAAATGCTTAAAGATAAACGCCGTAGAGGCTGTCTATTAAAAAGAATACTTAAAAAGCAGTGACTACAAAATGGTTTTTCTTGTTTTCCTCAAAGATTTTTGGTTTTCGCATAATAAAAAAGAGTTCCGCGGGTGGGACCAGAATCGTAAAATATGTACGCATACGATGCCGTCCTTGAGGGCGAAGCTCTCTTCCAACTAAAGGTAAGAACTAAACCGAATTAAACCTCTCTCTGAACAACAATATCTACCGAATATATAGCAATTACATATGCATTAGTATATATATTGTATATAGGGGAGTTGTACACGTTTGAAAGGCCTGATATCTAGTACATTTGGCTACACACGAGTCCCTGTGCAGGGAGGCTCTGACTGTGATTGTGGATTAGTTCGAGTCACTAGGAGTTTGCGCTATCGCTATGCTAGACTGGTTGCTTACAAATTCATTATTCGCTAGATACAAGTACATATGTATATATATAGATATATATTAAGTAGAAGGAAAAATGTATATATATTACTCTATAGTGGATATCGTATGTATATGTATATTGCGTTCTAGCCTATAAACTCTTTGATTTTTCCTCTGACTCTAGCGTTGCTTCTGCTTGTGCGTTTTCCGTTCCCAAAATGCTATACGAAATACAGAAAAAGGGATTTGGGGATCTATTTCCGTGCACCCACAACGGGTAGCTTGGACTTGACGCTGCCTACAGCCGGATCGGGAGTGTTATCAAATGTGGAGCTGCGCAGCAGCGTGGGCTTGGGTCCCGCTCCGTTGAGCGTATTGGAAGATTTCGTTTGCTGTGTCCTCAAATTGGACGATTGCTTCGTTTTGGCTTCGTCCACGCGCTTCCAGATGTTGGCAATGCGACTTTGTGCCTGATTGATCTTGGCCGCCGCTGCTGCGGCTGCAGTGCTTCCGTTCAGATTGGAATTGCTGCGAGAGGGCGGTGTTGTGGTGGACACGCGGGTGGAGGCCACCCGCGAGGTTCCCGCTGACTTGGTTCCGGCCAGACGGAGGCTGGTATTGGCCCGCTGTGGCGTCACCCGTC
Source organism: Drosophila affinis (assembly GCA_037356375.1). Classification (NCBI taxonomy): domain Eukaryota; kingdom Metazoa; phylum Arthropoda; class Insecta; order Diptera; family Drosophilidae; genus Drosophila; species Drosophila affinis. The sequence goes on from JAZHFB010000003.1 coordinate 26,450,174, forward strand.
GGGCAGAAAGAGCTGGTGCAGTGCGCTTCGGAGATCCTGCAATTGCCTTTGGACTCTCGCTGCCTGTGGCCTTCTTTGTGGGAAGCTTCGACACACGATGGCTGGGGCTGGTGTTGGCCGGCTTGGCCTCCACGACGGGCACCTGGACATTGCTATTTGTGGGCTCATCCTTCACAAAGGTTCCCTGGCGTTCCAGGCGAGCTGGAACTGCTGCTGCTGCTGTAGTGGAGTCTGGTGGCGGTGTGGCCTTCTTTTTAGTCGGCAACACATTACGCTTGGCAATGGTGGGGGAGAGGGTCTTCTTTTTGGTACTAGCGGCGCTGCTGCTGTTCCGCTGACTCTGCATGCTGTATGGCGAGACGTAAGCAGGTTTCTTTCGTCCTCTCACCACCTTTACGGCAGTGGCTGGCTCCAGGATTGGGGGCTGGGAGGCAAAGGGTGATTTTATATCCAGCACTGCTGGCGGGGGCGGCAGCTCAGGCTCCTGGCCATGACACGACTCTGTCTCTGAGTTTTGATCGCATTCCGGATGATCCTCCTGGTGCTCCTCCGTCGACTCCTGGGCCTGTCCAATGTTGATGTCCGTGATGTACGTAAACTGCTGCATCATGGCGCGAATGGAGGACATCTGTTCGCTGGGACAGTCGTCTGCAATGGCCTGCCCCTGGATGAGCGCCCGGGGACACTCAATCAGTTGGGTCTTGTAGCGCTCGGCACTGCCTCTCCGACGGCCATTGGTGCGTGGTGGCGATGGTGTGGCCACATGGGCCGTGGTCTCCACAATTTCAATCTGCAATGTCTCGTTGAACTCCAGACCCTCCAGCTCTTGGCTTTTGCTGGCAATGGTGTAGGTCTTGAATCGATCCTTGGCCAGCCGTCGCTTCTGTTTGGGTGTCAGCGAGCGTCGATTGGGCGATGGCGTGGAGCCCTGCTTGGGTGTGGACTCGGCAGAGCTAAAATCATTCATGGTGGCATCTTCGTCCCCGTCCTCCCCGTCATAGCAGCTCTGGAGAACTGTAAATGACTGATCGTCGCAGGCGGCCGTCTCATAGTTCGACACCGAGATGGTAGTAGCCATGCTGCAGTCCTGCTCGCCATCGGCAACCTCTGACTGGATGCTGTCCACGCTGATCATCGAGTCGAGCAGTTCGTCCATCAGCGACGGCGGCTTGATATTGTCTAGCAGATTGCAGCTGGAGTTCACGCTCTCCGCGCTACCAGCCAGGTGGCCGAGGGCCCGCCGGGCCACCAGATTAGCTGGGAAAACCTTGCGGGCAAACCTTGGCGATTTGCTGGGCAGCTGCAGGCGCAACGAGCTGGGCTGCGAGTGATCCTGGTAGCAGCTGTTCAGTGATTCCATTCCCGAGGGCGGGCGGACGTTGTCCAGATCCAGGCTGTTGATGCTGAACGTCTGCTCAGTGTTGTCCTCATCTCCATTCTGTAGATTCTGGAGCAGATTCTCGGCCACCGCACGCGCCTCAAAAGCAATTATCGTGGAGTTGGTCATCATTGAGGAGCTAGTGCCATTGAACAGCAGATTGCGCTGCGGCACGCCAGCATTCTGTACTTGGCCTCCCAGCTGAAAATTCAGTCCGCCGCCCGAGGAGCTGCCTGAGTGATCTCCGTTCATTAGGGTATGCGTTTCCGTTTCCGTCTTCGTTTCCATTAATGCCGGTTGCGATGGCTGCTCCTCGTTGGTGGGCGTGATCTCCACCATTTCGTTAACCAATGACTTGGCATCTGTGGCATCTTCATCGTCCACATCCACATCATCATCGCCATCGAAGCTCAGCGAACCCTGGAGTACGGGTGCCGTTTGGCTGACACTGGGAAAGGACACATCATTCGGACAGGTGTTTTCGTTCCAGGTGTTGTGACTATTGGTATTCGTGTGGTTGTGACTCTTGCTGTGGCTGTGGCTCCTTAGCTGTTCTGCTGAGGTGACAAACTCCAGAGTTAATCTCTCAACAGATTTGAGCATCAAATCTGGATCCTTGTGCTTCTCATTGGCCGACCCCGAGCTGCAGCTGGCACTGGGGGGCACACTGTCCAGCCGCACCATGGTGTCCATAATAAAGGATTGGTTGGACTCATCACTGGATCGATCCGAGTCTAGCTCCAGCTTAGACCCAATACCTGTCCCGAGAGCGTTCCCGTTCGCGGTCGCGTTCTCTCGACCTGGAGCTGGAGCTGGGCTTTTTGTTGTGTCGATGCCTGTGCCGATGGCGACGGTATGACTGCTCGGGGGCAGGCTGTTCGGGCTGGGAATGCTGATGCTGCTGTTGTTGCTGCTGGTAGCGTGCGCTTTCTGCTCTACGTCTGGAGCTGCTGCTGTGCTGGGGGCACTTGCTGATGTAGTAGCTGCCATTGGGTGACACGGTTCCAATGCAGCTGCAGACGTAGCCAGGACGTTTTTTGGCACGGCGTTGATCTTCTTGGAGATGCCCGTATTGATGCACTCCTGCAGCAGTTTCTCGTCCTTCCTCTCGCGCTCTCTCTCGCGATGATGATGATGATGGCTATGGCTGTGGTGGTGGTGGCTGCTGCGTTGTCGCTTTGTCAGCTGCTGCTGCTGGCCACCGGAGGATGGCAGTTGCACGGGCAGCGAATCGAACTGCTTCGAATTCGATGTCACTGGCAGGGGAGGCGGCTGCACCGACTGCGCCTGTTGCTGAGACTGCTTTGACTTGTACATGCCCCTGAGGATGCACAGCTCAAACAGCGACTTAGACTGATTGTCGTTCGAGTCGCTGGAGTCCACTGAGCTGTAGGACTCCTGCTGGTTCTTGCGCACCGTCATCGCGGAGTTCAAAGAGCACGCCGAGGTGGCCGCATTTATAGCCATGGGCTGCGAGGAGGTCAACGAACTGGAGCGCTTCCCGTTCGAGCTGAAGCCAAGATTCGATTTGGGTCTATTACAGCCAGCGGCAATAGCCTGGGAAACAAAGAGAGACGAATCAGTTGCTGCCAAAAGCGGATGCAGATCGAATGATTGGCCTTTACCTGACTCAGCAAATTGGTATCGTCCTCCGAGTCAATGGAAAGGGAGCTCAGGGAATCATCTTGCCAATGCGGTGGCCGGGATGAAGATTGCTCTGCAGGAGCTTTGGGTTCCATGCTAGGACTACGAACAAGCAGAAATTACGCAGAGTCAAGAAGAGAATCATACGAGTAGTGTACATACCCCAAAGTTTCTTTTAGCTTCACCGCTGGACCCACCAGACTGGAGCCCACAGTGAGATTGGACAGACCAGAGACCACCGAAAAGTTGCAGGGGCTGTCCTCCACCACATATTTGCTCATCTCATCGCTGGAGGGCAGATAGCCGGGCAGCAGGCTGCCTCCTCCTCGCCTCAACATGGCAATGGGATCGTCGGGTGTCGGCGGCTGCTGCTTCTGCATACCATCACGTATGCATTGCTGCAGCAGATGCTGCCCTGCTGCCCCGCCACAGTCTGAGGTATTCGAGGAGACTCCGTCGGCGGAGGAGGGGGGATTGGGATCCTTTAGCTCGTTGCAGGAGTTCACAGAAATGGCTGACAGATTGGTGTGGCTGCCCACCTTCGAGAGCAGGGCTGGCGTGTCTTCGGTACAGTAGCTTCGGGTGGTTTCTTCCGCCTCCGAGGCCGTGGGCTTCCGTTGCATTCCCATGTTGATGCAGTTGGCCAGCAGCAGTTCGTCCTCGTTGTAGTGCACCGCCTCCGGTGCCGCCTCCTTTTCATCGTCCACGATGCTGAGACTGCTCAAGCTGGTGGCCGTCGAGAACTGGGCCGGGGTGTGTTCCACATTGAAGCTGCTCAGATCGTCCTCAAAGACGCTGCGCAGAGGACGCATGCTGGCCGCCACGGGACCCGGCGACTGTCGGTTCACACTGTTGCGCCTGGGAGACTGCGGCATGCTCTGGGTGGGAGAATCCGGCAGTTCTGATGGGGAGATTACACCGCTTGCCAGGCGACTGAATTCACTGACCACCGAACTCTTGTCATCGCAATTGGCCACATCCACATCGGGATCGTGCACGAGCGAATCCATGGAGCTGCGTCGAGAGAACATCAGTGGCGTTTCCAAGGCAGAGGAGGGCTTCACCAGAACTTCCTGCTCCTCCTCCTCCACTTGCGGCTGCTCCTCCTCTGCACGTAGCTGCTTAACAGGTTTGGCTTTGGTGTCTGCTCCGAGTGGACCAGCTGCCAGCTGCATGGCCTTGATTCCCGATTCATCCAGACTGCTGAGGGAATCGTAGCGACTAAAGTAGCCCGGTGTACCCTCCTCGCAGTAGTTGATGGGCTTCTCCGGCGTATACGAACCGGAACCACTGCACTGCGACAGCTTCGGGAGTTTCTTGGGTGCAGCAGAGGCAGTGGGAGCCTTGGCTTCCGGCTTTACCTCCGATTCGACTTCAGTCTTGGCCGCCAGTCGCAGATCCGTGACAGACGCCGCATTGGAGATTACATACGGTGTGTCCTCGGTCTGGTAGCACTTGACACTGTCGTCCAGGATGAGCAGTATCTCCTGTGCTTCGGGTTTTTCCCCGGGAGTCGCTGGCGTCTTCGTTGCTGTGGTCTTTGCTGATATGTCCAGGATATCGGCTTCCAGCTGATTCTCGGCGTAGCGCAGACTGAAGTCCGTGGGCTGGTCAAGGTCCGTCTCCTGATATGTCGATGCGGCATGTGATTTGGTTGCGTTTTCGCTGTACTTGGCCGAGTAGTCGATGGGCTGCTCCTCGGTGGCCTCTGCATCCTGCTCCATTTCCATCTCGAAATCAGTTATCTTCGGCTGCCCCTTGCGCTGGGCATCCGAGGCAGAGGCCGAACGCATCAGATGCTCGTAGGCAGAGTCCGACTTAGCCGAGTAAACCGAATCCCGGCTCTCACTCTTCGTCAGCATCGTGGATCGGGTGAGCCGTGGCACTGCCGGGTGACGACGTGACGAACTGGAGGCTCGTTTGCCGCAGGAGTCTAGATTGTCGCACGTTTCCGAGTGGCGCTCGCCCAGCTCCTGCTGCAGTGCCTTGGCCTTGCGTGCCTCCAGCGTGGGCAGTGCCTTTAGTCCCATGGAGCGGGCAATGGGATCGAGCTGATGCTGGTTCTGCACGGCCGGACGAAAGTTCAGCAGGTTCTTGAGGGCCGAGGAGCTGCCCTCCGAGATCATGGCGTGCTTCGAGTGGATGAGTGAACGCAGCATCGGCACGGCCCCATTGTCCCACAGGAATTTCTGGTCCTCCGGGCAGCGTGCCGACAGATTCCACAGAGTGCCGCAGGAGTTGCTGACGACCGTCAGGCTCTCGGACTTGAGCTGCTGCAGGAGGATGGCCAGACAGTTGTGCTGGCGCAGCACCTGCCGGTACGGTTCGCAGACAGCAATGTGGCTGGAGACGTTCCGGAGAATGCCGCCAGCGTTTTCGATGATCTTCAGGGTCTTGCTGGGTCCCTCGTAGCTGAGCATTCCCACCAGAAAGGCCAGGGCCCCGTCCACGGCGCAGAACTCCGCCTTGTTGGTGCTGCAGTGGGCAGAGAGATTCCAGAGGGCCGAGAGTATGGCCTTCAGGGTGTTCTCGCTCTTGTTGCGCATGGCCGCCAGGGCCAGGGCCGTCACCGTGCCAATCTCGTTGAGCACCGCCTTCATGTTGCTGTCCGCCCTCCAGGAGAGGTTGCGTAGCACACTGGCCGTCACCTGGAGGAGATCGTCGGGCGCAGAGTCCAGCTGGGCCACCAGGGCCTCCATGAACTGCTTCTGGCCGCAGAGCAGGGCCTTGTTGTTCTCATCCCCGAAGGTGAGATTGGTAAGGGCCATCAGGGCGTAGCGACGCAATGAATTGCAGCACTGATCCTCGGGCTTGGGCCCATGGGCGGCATGGTCCAGGTGCACCAGATTGGGGATGGCATGCAGGGCCCCCAGGGCGCACATGGCATGGCGATGGTCCTCGTCGAAGCTGATCTTCATCAGGGAGGAGATCGCGGCCAACGGATGCCTGTCCGAGTCGTCGGCTATGGCCTCGCCGCCGCTCTGGAGCAGGGTTTTCAGGAAGGCGCAGTAGTCGAGGATCTGGTCGAGCAGGCGCAACACCTTGGCCTCCCGCCGGCCGGACTTCTCGTCCGGGTGCGTGTGCACCACATTGTGCAGGGCCTGGCTGGCGCACTTCCTCACCTCCGGCTCGTTGTCGGGGGCATGCATCATCTGGACGAGGAGCGGCATGCAGCCGGAGCGCCGCAGCGTGGCACAGCTCTGGGCATTCCCCGAGAGCTCCAGAAACTTCTTGGCCATCTCCAGGGGATCGTTGGAGCCCAGCATCGAAAGCAGCGAGTACACACACTCCACCTTGGAGCCCAGTGTGGCATCCACTGCTGCAGCTGCTGCCGTGCCATAGCGCTCGTCGAAGCTTGTGGTCCAGGCGGCTCCTTTTGGCAGACGCGGCGGCATGGGATTGTCGCCGTCGAGGAAGCGCGACAGCGTATAGGAGGGCTCCTTGCTGCGCGAGGCCCGTCCCGAGCTGGCCGGCGAGCCACCGTTCCGCTGTGGCAGCTCCTCCAGCTGCTGCTGCTGGGCGGATTTTCGCTCAAAGTTCCTGTCCAGACTGCGGTGCTCCCGCATCTCGCGCAGCTCCTGGGCCAGCATGTAGTCGGGCGGAATGGGATTCTCGTCCAGGAAATGCTTTGCCCCCGGCTTCTTTCCCACGACGCCCACCGCCCCGACGCCATTTTGTGTGAAATTGAGGGTGTTGTCGTCCTGCGTGAACTCCTTCTTGGTGTACCCGCTGGCGGCCAGCTCGTAGTCGCTGATCTCCCCATCGCGCTCGTACTTCTTGTCCATCTTCAGCTGCTCGCCGGCAGCCCCGAACCCGTCCTCATAGTCGGGTGGCGGCACTGCATCGTAGTCCAGGAAGTGCGGCTTGCGCTCTGGCACATCGTCTATGCTTAGGCCGGCAATGGCTGCCGTCACCAGACACGTGCCATCCACATCCTCCAGCTCGGGCGTGAGCGTTGGCTCCAACATGACGAAGGCGCGGAGCAGATCCCTGTTCGTGCTGTGCTATGCTGTGGCTCTTGCTTAGACTGTGCCCCAAGTCAGTGCTCCATGGTCTGCAAGAAGTGGAAGGGAAGGCGAGTGAGAGGCGGAAAGTGAGACGTTTTTCTGTTATAAATTTAGTGGCGAGTGGCCGGACCATGGCGTGGGGTAATTATAGCCAATTATAGCCATTATAGCTTTTGTCCGCGTCATCACTGGACGGCTACAATAGAATATTCCCCAGAGCGAGGCTGAAATGGAGACGAGACGCACTGACGCCCCCGCCATATCAGGTGTGGGCCGGGCTCAGATCTCAAAGCCCAACAACATTCACTGGGATGGGTTTGCTTTTTTTAGTTGAACTCTGAGAAAACGATTATTGAACACAGCCGTTGAATCGAACGTGAATTTTGTATGGTATTTACAGGAAAGCGAATTTTCTATGCTAAGAATAATATTTTGTTTGGATCCTGTCCCTGCAAATTGTTTACATGATTTTTGGAGACAATCACACGAAATTCGAGAGATTTCCCTGTCTCTGTGACCATCAACGAAATTACTGTGCATTTTTTCTTAATGTGAGAACAAATCGCGCTGTTAGAAGTTATCGAGCTTCGAGTCCGCATCTACAAGCCACTGAACGACAGATAATTTAGAGCCTTTGAAGACAGATCTACATTGAACTCTCCATAATTCTAAATTCTTACGTGTTCACTTGAGCCTAGTCTGGTACTTTCTGTTAACAAAAGTCAACCATCCAATTTCGCAGTCATAAATTGAAGTATTTTGGCATCGCGAATACGATATTTTAAAGAAAAACCAGGTTATAGTTGCTTGCTCCTGATACGGACTATATAGTGTATATTGAATTGAATTGAATAAAGCAATCTAAAAACAGTCTAGTTGCCTAATCCGAGTTGAGGGTTTGGCCATATAAAAGTAACTCATGGTATATCATTTACCTTCCAACCAAAACCTCCGAAACCAAAATTGTCCATCATCAACCGAGACAGTAGCGCCACCATAGGCCTCGTACACCCCTTCTTCCCCTTTATCGTAAGGAAATAGTAAAATATAGCGGATATTTTCTTTATCTCCCAATGGAATCATCCTATTAGAAATCTGACCACGGATAATGCCCAAGTATAAATCAGTGTCACCGAAAGTTAGCCAATAAAAGCACACAAAAGTTGGATGGATTTCTTTTCCTCAGTCAACATCCCTAGAATGAAGAAAGCTAGTTCCTCTATGCTCTATCCTCTATCTATCTATCTATTCTATTTTATTATATTCTATTCTATTTTATTATATTCTATTCTATAACTCCGCATCAACTTTCACGAGAACTGCAATTGTTTTCTGGCCCCAAAAGTGTCTTCTATTTCGAGTAGTCTGCAACATGAAATGATAAAATGAATGCAACTTTCAGCTATTGTGCGACTGCTATATCCACTGGCAACAGCAATAATCAGCTGAAACATTATCATGATTAGCTGCTGCTGCTGCTGCTGCTGCTGCTGGCTGCATCTTTTAGAAAGTTAGCGGCACACGGCGTCGGCGTCGTCGTCGTCTTTGCGGAATTTCCAGTGCATGAAAAAGATTCAGATGCGTTTCAGCTGTTCCAGCAACAGAGGAGTGCGGAGTGGAGTGCAAAGAAGTGGAGGGGAGTGCACGGAGTGGATGCTACACTTCTGTAGGTGCTACACATACTCGCACTCGCACTCCCATATGAGTATTTTCACATTTGAGGCTACCGTTTGAATTGTGCGCAAATTGCAATTCGGATCTGCTGCAATTTCTTCTTACATATTTCTTATTTGCAGCGGCGCATGTGCCGTAAAATTGAGCGTACACACACACAGGCACACTGCTGTGCACAGATAGAATACACTCGAATACGTGTAGGTATACTCTTAGAAGTCAGTGTGTGATTTGGGGAATGACCCGTGGAATAGTCGTGTACCGTGCCAGTTCTCCCGTCAACAAGTCTTGTTTCAAGCTCCAATTGGCAAATTAATCAAAATTTAATTGCCTGACGCGGAAAACCAACCACAAGTCGAATGCAAATCCGCCAATCGCTTGTGTAACATTGCGCCACAGAGGAAATGCATCGGAATGGAAGTGGAAAAGGAGATGGAATGTTGGACTGTCCAACCCGCGGGCCAATCGATTCGATTGTTTGCCTAGGCCTTCAAACTTAGTTGAAATTCCCCCCTTCCCTAGGTATTCCTTATCGTTGATAAGGTGTGGTAGCTCCCTAGATTATGATGTGTCATTTAGCTAGAGACTCAGATATCAGTTTCCTTGAGCAACTAGCCAGATCTCATTCGATGAATCAACAGTCCGACAATTGGACAAAGTAACAAATGAATCCACATATAGTTTGTATCCGCCTTTACATACGAGTACGCCTTTTCGAGTATGTGTGTATGTACGTGATAGACGGACGGATGGATGGATGTGATGTGTGCTGTTTTCTGGCACCCAAGTACCGCCGCAAAGAATGCTAAAATATGCGTCACTTGTCTAGCCGCTAGACACTTCCCATCCTCTGGCCCCCTAGCCCTCCCTCGCTGTGTCATTAACCGCGTGGCACAGCCACAGGCACAGCCAAAAGCCATTACGAAAAAGGAATCCACCGCCGCACAGTGGAGTTCACTGCCCAGTGCCCTAAGGGGCATTTAGGGGTTCCCCAAAGACCAGAAAAGGAAATACTCGATAAGACAATAAATTAATGGGGAATAGGCAATACATGAAGTATTATCATAAACCTATTCAAATTACGAAACATTATCATTAAAAGTGTGGGGATTAGATGGCGTTTAAGTCTTAAATGCCATTCCAATGGCAGTGACTTGCGAGGCTGCTTCTTTTCTTGTTGGATTCTTTTCTTTTGTAAAAATCGTTAGGGGTATAACGAATATTCAATGCAGATTGCAATCAATCTTCAATTCTGTCATCGAAGTCACCTAATTGATCCCACTGTACATCATTTGGTTGTTTGGCACACATTTTGCATACCGAATACACATGGCAAAGCAAAGAATCATCAAAGGGGAGAAAAGAAAGAACCCGCTAGGAGAGATGAACGGGAGGACAGAATGGATTTGGCTGCCATGGAATGGCTATGGCTATGGAACCGAAGGCAATTAAACAGGCAAACAGGGAACACAAATAATAAAACTATCTTTCTGTCCGTCCGTCCGTCCGCCTGTCCGCCTGTCTATCTGGTTGGTTTTTCCGCGTGTGTGTGCGTTAGTTTAATGAACGACGCCGCTCCGCTGTTGTTTTTATTGTTGGTTGTTAGTGGACGTTGATGGTGTCTTTGCGGCACCACTGCTGCTGCTGCTGCTGACGATGATGATTATGTAAATTGTAGGAAAGTAAAAGGGAAACTAAATACCATTGCCTATCACATGGAATGGCATGGTATGTTATGGTACTCTCGCACTGTGTTTTATTGTTTCTTTGGTATGTGGTGCTGCTGTAGCAAAGGAATTATGGATTTAGAGGTCGGAGATGTTGATACCCTATAGATGGATAGATACTACTTCTATGATATAATAGGAATACGATTATCAGCAGTAACAAAAAGGATTTCCCTTCTGCCACAATATATAGACCATGTACATCCATATGTATGATATAGTAATTAGTTTTGGATCATATTTGAATGAGATATTGCGATGGTATGTACTGCATACCCTACAACAAACGGCTGCTGTTCCACACTAAATATCTTGATAGTTAAGTGGCTTGGCTACCCGTGCAACACAAAGATAGAGACACTTAAATAGGTATGGTGCGAAATGTAGGCAAATGATTGATTATGGTACGCTTCGAGAGAGCGGGAGAGAGTGTTATGGGGAAATGACTAAAAATACTTATCAATTAGGCGTGCCTCACAATCACTTTGCTGCTGTTGCAGCAACACAAAAAGGCAGAAACCTAAGAGATAATGCTGATAAAGGAGTATACAATCGCCATCCATCCCTCACAGACACCCACTGACACCAACACACACATACACCAATTCATGCATTGTCCCAATTGGACTTTTATTGATTTTTCCTGTAAAAGGAATCTGCGCGGAGAGCGAGAAATCGCCTAAAAAATACTTGCCACCAAAATTTTCAGTTATAGAAAATTCACCGCCACATAACTTTTGCCTTATTTGGTTACGTTTAACAAAAGGCGGTGCACAATATATAGTAAACATTCTACGTTTATATTCATAGTTTATTGTCACGAACACTCACACGACACACACACGCACACAAGGCGGACGACCAAAGAAGACGATTCCAATTTGAGACTCCCACACAGGGCTCAGTTCTGAGGCCGTACCTTGACAGTTCTATGGAAGCAGTGCTGCTATAGCCAGCTGACACATTTCACGCTTTATCACTGCTGTTTACTCTCAGATATTGCATTCAGTTATAATCATTACACATTTCGCGATAAAAACAAATAAAAACGAACCGCTCCAAGTTAGAGTTGGGAAAAATTCGATAGCACTTTGATATCTATAGTTAAAAATTAGCCGACTATCGATTGTTTACGAACTTAACCCACTTACCCCCCTCTAGTTAATCAGGTGAAAGACTTGTGTTAAGCCGCAGAAAATAGTACTGTTTGTTAATTTTCTTGTAAATATGTTATTTTTCATTACTTTAAAAAAGAATGGCCACGATATCTTTCACTTGAACGGCGCTAAAATTCTTGCACTTTCATCAAATTCGTGGAGTGTATTTTGATACCCACTGGTGGACAATGGGTTAATCCTTTTTGTCCATGATCAGAAATTATATATCTCGATTTTGATACTCCGACTAATATAAATAGCTAGCTGTGACCACAGGCCTGAACACATCATTTTATACGATTGATGAATAAATGTTCAACAAGTTTGGCTAATTTTAAAGACTCTCTTTATGTTTTTTAAATAAATTAAGAAAACAAGAGTACCCCGAAATTAGAAAAAAAAGATTAATGCTTGTAAAGAAATAAAAAAAATTTTAAAAGTCCACTGTAACTTTACAGTATGAACTGGTCTGAACAGGAACAATTTGTAGCGTAGATTTTTTTTTTAATTTCCTATATGGTAACATGTTACTATATCATCAAATACAGCGTACAACATTCATCAACATTAGAAGCGAGTGTTGTGTAAAAGTTTCCTCAAAACTTTTAATAGCATTCTCTATGATGCCACGGAGATTAAAAATAATTTGTTTATCCAAAATTCATGTTTTTTCTTTAAAATTCAATTTGAAATATTTTTTAATCTTTTTATAATGTTTTTAAATTAAATTACTATTGTTTTTATAGAATATTTCTTAAAAAGTTGTATCTTTAATTGGTTCAATTTTCAAGAGGTCAGGGTGGCGTAACCGCCTTAAAATGTTGTTTTAAATATAAATTGAATATTACATTTTCTTTTCTTAAATATTTTTTGTACATTTTTGTGTTAAATCGTTACATGACATGTTTTTTTTTATCTTATCCTTCGTGCTACATTGGTCTATGAACTACAAACCGTCCCAATTTAGCAAAACTGACAAAAGTTGAAATGCATGAAACTCTTGCTGACATTATATACAAAGACAATATAAAAACTAAGATGTGTAACACCTATATAATACCCATGGAATTCAATCCTGTATGCAGCGACGTTTTTTCGTAGGAGACAAAATACGCGCTTTCTCTCTCGCACGAAGTCGAGAGCGCTCACGGATCTATAAATGGAATGAGCTTGCATGTGTGCGTTTGCACCGAAAAGCAAGTACACATGTGTGTGTACATGTGCAGAGCTGTCGAATTTTCGAGCCGAACTTTGTTTAGCGAGTGTTGCTTACTGACGCGACGCACGAATACCCCAGACAATTATTCTAGTGTGAAGTCATGTACACATGACATACATTATGTATCTTTACATAGGTAAATTCGTTCATAATATTCGTTTATAGTACATTAAACAAAATTAGAATATGAAGGATATACTAAATATTCCTTTTTATACCCGGCACTCGAAGAGTATAGGGGTATATTAGATATGTGGTGATAACGGATGTGAGTAACGCCCAGAAGGAAGCATTCGAATCGAATTTCTAGTATCGGGCTGTTCTATCTGCTCTGCTGGTAAAAGCTCACAACTATAGTGCAGTATGCAATAGCACATAATTATTGCGCTATTGTTTTTATGGTGGCTGTAGGACCTTTTCCGATTATCCTCAATCTAGCTTTTAAATGACCAAACGCATTTTCTACATTTTCTACGACTGTAGAAAATCGGAATGCCGAGTCCCCGATTAGCATTCCAGGCACCTGCACTCCTTCAATTTCCATGGATTTTTCCTGAAGCATCTCCGAAGCTTCAATGCGTTTTCCAAGGCTTGAATTCCGATAGATCATGGAGTCATTGAACCTTCCTGCAGAATACTGTAACCTCTTAATAAATACATAATTTCGTGGCAGTATCTTACCTATAATCAACTAGAGCAAACAATATGGTTGAATACCTTTATAATTGAATGCCTTTATAATTTTGGTGGTCAACTGCGGGTGGTTTAATTTCGAAATGGCAGCCATCTAGATTGAAAAGCAAGTGCTCAAACCAATTTATATGCATACATTTAAATCCATATGTTATTGATTTCTTACTAATTGCACCTAGGCACTGTGTTGCAATTGCACACACTCATCAATTTTTCCGGAAGTTTAAGATAGTTGGGTGACATCTAATCATCCGAAAAATCGTGGATAACTGCTCTGCAAAACTCGTGCACTCCGAAAAGCCTACCAACTGTCCGATACTCATAGAACGAGCACAAGGTTTACAGTGCAATGACAATTCGCTTCTCCAATGGAATGGCAGCTCTACAGTTTGTATCCTTCTTCCTAAGCACTTCCAGCCGATTTACTAGAATGTTAAAGAAGGGCCTCTCCATTCTGAAGCTGTCCTTGAAAAACCCCTCGTTGTTGTCAGGCACATCTTTCTTCCAAAAGGTCCCTAAGCGCTTCTACACAACATAAGACCTTGTACTTAAAACTTTGGTAGCATTTAGTATAAGTGCTCACAAAAGCCCACAACCTTCCTGGCTAATGCGGCTGCCCAAAGATGGAGCTCCTCCTCTTTAAAGTCGCCGCTGTAATCGCTATCTTTATTCATTTCATCCAACAACATCATTAGTTGTTGCGAGAAAATATTTTGCTGTTGAACCACAGTTATAACAATTCCTAAGTTCCGCTTTGAAACTCAGTTTTTAATATATTCATCAGCTGTTAGACGGTAAACGGTAGACGGTGCCAGTGTGAATCGGAGTTTCACCGTCTGTCAAATTCCCCCGTGATGGGCTCAGTGTGCAGAGGGTATTACTCACGCGCTGCATGACTTTCGTTAGCAAAAATGTATAAATATCGAAATAAATATTAGCGGGATGGCCAAACGTGCGGCATTTCCAGAAAATAAAAAATACTAACAAGATTCACAATGAAATTAATAAAGGATGTCGAGAAGTGGGAATTGTTATGACACCTTAGAGGTTTAATAGGAAATAAAAAATAGTTGATTGAATTTCTGTTCAACAAAATCTGATTTATTAATTGTACATATTTCACATTTCATTTCATTTATTTAATATTATTTAATATTTAATATTGTGGTGCTTTACCTGAACATACCTGAGGGGGTCACAGCGCTTGCAAATAATACACTCCTGATTGTTTTGATACAAAATTTGAATTTTTAACTGATTTTATTTCTCTACAGTGATACTGCACACCTGGTCACACTCGGATGCTTGCAGCTTTACATGGTACATTTTTCCAGGAAATGATTTCGGATCTGAGTACAAGACTTTACATGGCGACTACACAGTAACTACAGAATTTTTACGTGTAAGCAAAATATCTACGGAGTATGGACATTATTTCTGAATTAATGTTAAAGTTATGTTTTGGAAGCACTTTGAAACATACGTTATAATGACTTTTCTGGTATTGATTTGTTTTTCACCTATTCATGCATTTATATAATAGCGTATTTACATATCTCGATCCCAATACATTGTAGGTATCTGCAAGAATAACATAAACAGCCAAATTTCAAAATATTCTAACCACACAAAATAAAAACGAGAGGGAACGTTGTGAGCCGCGGCAAAGGCCGCGGCTCTACCTTATACCCGGTACTCAGTCAGTATATACATACATACATTTATGAGCCTACGATTTATGAAATTTATTATATGTTTTCAAAAGGGACGAAAGTAATATTAAAATTAACAAAATGAATTTTTTGGAATTTTTATGCATGTTTCCATTTTTGTTTACATATGCTTTGTATATCTGCGCCTTCATATCTACATGACATGTATAAATACATATTTGAGACGTACAAGTGCTTACGACAGAGAGAGAGAGGGCATGAGTCAGCGCTTGGCAGGCGTTGCGTAGCCACTGAAATTTAATTTGCTTCTTCTGGCCATAATATTGATCCGATCTGATCCAGATTCGGTAATCTGGTAGATATGGTAATTTTTCATGATTCTGCGTTTTTGGTTTTCAGTTATCTTAAAAATTGTGGATTCCACAGTCTTTTGTGGGGGCGGAAGGGGGCGTGGCAAAATTTTAAAACAAACTCGTGCTGGTTTGGTATCACAGGAGCTTGGATAGAAAGTTTGGTTGCTCTAGCTCTTATAGTCTCTGAGAACTAGGCGTCAAAAAATACGAATGGGCAAAGCAGATGGGGCCGCGTGTGAGAGAGAGCGAGAGGGAATGATGACTTTCGAAATGGTTTTCTTCATTGTAGCTATAATAATGATCCGATCTGATCCACATTCAACACTCTTATAGAAATGGCCATTTTCTATAATTCTGCGTTTTTAGTTTTCCGTATCTTCAAAATTGTGTATGCCACAGACTTTCGTCCTTTGTGGGGGCGGAAGGGGGCGGGGCGAAATTTTGAAATACACTTTGAGTAGTGTGATAACACAGGAGACTGGATACAAAACTTGGTTACTCTAGCTTTAACAGTCTCTGAGATATAGGCGCTAGTGAAGACGGACGGACGGACGGACGGACGGACAGACGGACGGACGGACAGACGGACAGACAGACATGGCTATATCGACTCGGCTATTGATGCTGATCAAGAATATATATACTTTATGGGGTCGGAAACGCTTCCTTCTGTGCGTTACACACAACCGTTATCCCCACAAATCTAATATATCCCTTACTCTTCGAGTACCGGGTATAAAAAATGCATTAAATCGGATGAGAACGATATACAGGTGATATGTAGATACACAGGAGAAACTTGACGAAACCCGGAACTGTAGCAACGGAACTGTAGTTATGTAGCAAATCAAGTATTGTTACAAACACGATACATCGTTGTCTTGAAAATATCGATAGATTTTAGTCGTTCTTAAAGTGCCCGCCAAACATTTTTTATAAATGTTGAAGTTTCTATCCGAGAATATTTCTTAAGAATTTGTGAAACGAATATGGTGCTGCAAGGGCTCCTACCTATCTGTGAACAGTAGTTTCAGATTCCTCTACACATAGTACACGAGATAGTTTTCGGTTTATTATTCCAAAGACTGCAATTATTTTCGAACTGCATTTTTCATCGTTTCCCCGTTGACCTCGCTCAGTTAATCATTCTGATCGATAATTGGATAGTAGATGTCTCTATTCGTTCTCTTCCAATGAGTCAAAATTTATAGCGTGCATTATATTCGGACAGTTTAATTGGGTATCGACGTTTATTAATTTGTTCAGCCTGTTTTATTATAATGCCCGCCTTTTGCCGGCCAATCTGAATCCTTTTGCCCACTCAGGGCTTTCAACACTTTCCGTATACTCTTTGGATTCATCGGGGTCTCGTCTTCAAGGGATCTGCATGCTAAAACAGAGAGGAAGAGAGCCGGAGACAAGCGTCAGCCATGCACATTAATTAGGCTGGTTCATTAGACACATGTCCATCAAAAACGGCCCAGCAAGAGGACCAAGCTGGACGACTGCGCCGGCGGCAAGAGAAGCGAAGCTTGAACGAACCTCGGCTGCATCTTGTGTTGCCTGTTTTATGTAATTAAGCCAGGCGCTCACTATTTAAATTGCTGCTGGACGAAACAGAGGGACTGGACTGGGACTCTGGCCCCCATACCCATACGCGCCTCGGTGTATCACGAATTGGCAATTGAGGAGCCAACAGAATCAGTTTCAAGCCCAGGTCCAGGCCAGGCCAGGCCGAGTGCAATTTGGCCGGGCCGAGCAGCCTTGGATGGTGAGACAGAGTCAGAGCCACAGCCACAGCCAGATCCCGATCCCCAGCCAGCCTCCTCATCAAGATCCTCCAGCAGGCAGAGACGTTCGCTCGTCAGCGCTTGAGCCAATAATTATGGTTATTAATCGGCCTGAGAATTGGCTGCTAATTTGCAGTTTAGTTACAAATTCTGGCCGCTAGCGTGCAATTACCCGCTTAAATTATAGCCTCAAAATAAACAAAACACCGCAACGCCAACCAACGTGAATCAGATCCTGTTCTACCTCTCCTATTGGGGGGGACTAGTCTCCATTTCAATCCTGTCCAGCAACCGAAAAGGTCACACCAGTCTCCACGCACACTGGCTTTTATGTGTGTTTGCTTATCACGGGCCTTATCGGCGATTAGGCCGGGTCAATGCAGCACATCAGCTAATGATGCTACCCATCCGTCAGGCGTTGCACAACCACGGCCGCACTGATACGGCTGTGCTCCATTCCGATGGGGCCGCTGCTGCTGCTCCTGCAACTCATAATTAGACGCCAGTTCTGGTTCTGGGGCGTTACTCAATCAAGACTTGATGGCACAACCCTCTATACAGTGCAGAGCAGGGCAGAGCAGAGCAACAGCATCATCATCATCATCAGAGGTAACAATCCTCCTGCGCCTGGCCCTGGACGCAGAGGCAGACGCAGACACAGTCCTGAGCTTCAGACTGAGACTGAGACTTGCGCATGATCAGAGCAACTACAACATAATTTCCAGACGTCGACGCGTCGCTCTTCCAATTTCGGAGGCGCGCTGGCAACACTTTTGGGCCGCCAAATCAAATCGTGTGCTGTTTATTTAAATAACCATAATTTACAGCACCATCTGCCTCACTGCACTTCCCTCTAGCACTTGCTGTGGTTCGGTACGGGCTCGGGGGCTATTTATTAACCCACACACTCAACCTCAACCCCAACCCCAACCACAACCCAACCGAGCCGATGAAAACTGAGTCCGTGGCTGGCTTTTATGGCCTGCCACATGATTTTCCAGGGCTGTGAGAACATAAAAATTCAATTTAATATGCTCACCAGATCATCCTGTTCCCAGATCTCCACATCCCACTCTGCTTAGTTCGGGATTTACCTGGAAAACGTTTTGTCTTTTGATCGTATTGAATGCTGGTTATGGAAGCATCCGGTTTTGTGGTGCCTTTTGGCCGTTTGCCAGATCTGCGACAATTTTTTTTGTATACCTACTTATGGTATCATTCTCTGGGTGTAGACACCTTTCAAAAAGTGTTTGAAATTCAAAATTTGAGAAAACCTAATGAGGACGGGGATAATCAGAAGGACTACGCCCCAACTCTGATGAAGAAGAACGATGACACGAAGCCGAGCTGAAGGAGGCCATTGAGAAGGCGTCTGGTGGCTGGATCACAATCCTGATGCTGGTCCCGATGTCAAAGATGAACTGTAAGCATAGAATATCCCTCCATTAATGGGTCTTAGTGCTTTAATTTCTGAAATATTTATATGTCCAATAAAGTATAGTAAATTTTAAGCGCACCTTATATTGATATCCAGCCAAGTGCCTGGGCATAACACGCTCAATCCCATTATAACAAATTTATGATCCAACCACTGGGAACGTCACAGAATGGCCAAGCAAATTGGCTTAGCCACCGCGGCCGAAGATCGCTCAAGATCTTTTGCCTAAGTGGATGCTCCGCTGGATGATAGTCTGGTTAGGCTGGATCGTTTGGTTGCTTGGTTGGTTGGTTTGTTGGTGGACTCAGCACGTCAAGTTTAGAAAAATGAGCTTGTTAACGCTCCATGATGAGCCCAGTTAGTGTCTGCTGCCATGATCTAAACCATATAACCCGGAGCCAGATCGATTCGATCGTTCGGCTGGATCGATGCAGATGGAGATGGATGTGAATGTGGATGCAGGCAGCTCCGACTCTGACTCTGACTCCGACTTCTACTCCGACCCAGTCCAGAGAACAGACTCATCATTAGGGCTTTGTGTAAAATTACAACACGATAACACGTAATCATTAGCGTGGCTCCGAGACGAAGCACAGGAGGGTACGCTGGGACGGTAGGACGCTAGGACGGTGTGAGCAAACAATTTGAGGGGGCCACAAAGCAACATAGCAACAAAACACAAAAGGAACGGAACACAGCCTCAATTTGCAGTTTCATTATCAAACGAGCCAAAGAACATAATTTGACTAAGGCCAAACATTTGGCAACAGCAAACGGCAAAGGCAAAAGCAGAGGCAGAGGCAGAGGCAGAGGCAACGGCCAACTGCAGTTGGCCAATTTGCAGTTCTTGTTGCTGGATGGCAATGGCTGCCCGGGCTGGTAGTCTGTCTATCGATCACGTTTCAAACTGAAAGGCACGACCCTGACAACGAGGCAGTCCGCACAGTGGTTATACGATATCGAAGAATATATATTTCACATTCAAGAGAAAAACTAGTTTAACATTTATATGTTTTAAGAATGGTGGTTTCTCATTATCTAGAGCACAATAGACAATCATAAATTGACTTGAATAGAATAATAGAATTTCAATTCAATCAGACCACCGCTTGGACTTCAATATCTTTCCCAATTAAATATCCACCAGTTTATGGTACCCTCTCAGGCCACTGTGCGATGCGTCTTCGATAATGCGGCGCTTGGCAGTTGCAGTTGCAAAGTTGCAAGTTTGTCTAAGAGACGCCATTGTGCTGCGGGAGTAGGCGCAGGGGAAGGCGGACAATTTAGAACTTTAATGCAATTAATTGCAACAGTTTTGTGCCTGGAATGCGCCTCAGAGGTTCCACTTTCCTGCACTTTCCTGCACTTCCCTGCACCCACATCCAAGTCCACATCCACGGAATCCATTCTGAACCACTCCAATCCATTGCGAACCGTTTCTGCTGCCGTTCTAACCACTTTTGGGCCGTTAATTTAAAAATTGTGCTCACGTTCTGGCAATTTGCCGACCACCCACATGCAAATCCACTTCCACTGAACCACTATATATCTTCGATACTTCTGGGGGCTTTCCGAACGCGATTCGCAGAAAATTAGCAGCCCCTCTAATGCCCGGCAGCGAGTGTGCCCAATGCAATTTGCATTGCACATTTGATTTGATTTGCTTTGCTTTGGTCTTGTCTTTTCTGGGCTTTTTTTCGTTTTGCTCCGAGTTGGCATTCAGTTTGCTGTTTGTCTAATTTGACACTCGGGGCAGTTGCACAATTTCGCTTATGGGTGGATAGAACAGAGCTCTGTGCTGTGCTGTGCTGTGCTGAGCTCGTAGGTGGGTGCGGGGCTTTGTTAGCATTTGGTATTCAAAGATTGGCTATGGCAATGGGTGCTAATGCTGGGTTTTGTCTCGAATTGGCCATCTTGTGTATGATTGAATCACCTTGTTAAGTCCATTAAAAGTCGCATGATCTTCGATCTTGCTGGGTTTCGGGCTTGCAAACTTGTTCGGTTCGGCCAGTGGTTGGCTTAAAACTGCCAACCAAAATGTCGATTTGATAATTATTTTTAATGAGTCAAATGTTCGTTTGTTTCTGTACAAAAATTCAATTTGGATCGGTTCAAAATTGATTGTCATTTGATGGTGCTGTCCTGTCCTGTCGAACGCCAAACTACATTCTCCAATCGATTCGATATCTCATATCCCCCCGACCCTCCACTACCTATTCCTTGCAAGCCAAGCCAATCCCAGCTAGAATTTAGCTTGCATTCAAGCCATGCGTTAAAAAGCAAATTTCATGACAAATTAACGAAAGAGTGTCAGTCCAGAAACCAGAAACGCCACAGTCCCACTCCCAGTCCCAGTCAAAGTCAGAGTCGAAAGAGCGAAAACAACACCAGGACCGGGAACGGGACCGGGACCGGGACCAGGACCAGGGATTGTTGGTTAGGCTTCCTTGTATGGGCTGTCAAAGCTAGTCGAAGTCGGGGTGGTGGCTTATGGAGAAGACATGCACACAGGCATGCCAAGGCACGGGGAGAGTGTGTGCCAGTGGCAGTGCCAGTGCCAGTGCAAGAGTGAGTGCCAGTGCGAGTGCGAGTGTCCAAGTCCGAGTCTCCTGCCCGTCTCTGGGCTGGGGAGTCCGAGTCAATATATATTCCAAAAGGAATTCCGCAAATAATTGCAGAGCGGCCAAAACTTATGGCAATTGTGTGGTCAAGCAGGCAGGCAAGCAGCCATGGAACGCTTTGGAGCTGGGGCGGCTCACATCGCATACATCACGTGCAGGAGCAGCCACCAAAAGCAGAGAAAAAAAGGTAAAAATTTCGAATGCAAATAAAAAGTCGCGCCAATAAACTAGACTTCGCGACGGCGGCGCAGACTCAGACAATGACAATGCGATTGCGGCTGCGGCTGCGACTGGGACTGGGAGCAGTCGACCCTGCAAATCCACGACGTCATGATGTCTCGCTGGGATTTGGATTTCAGCTCGAGCTCTGGCTCAGGCTCAGGCTCTGGCTCTGGCTCTGACTGGCTCGAGCTCACCCCTCATCCCAGTCTTCTTGATCGCAAAATTGCATACAAATCGGTTGTTTGGTAAATTTAACATAAGCGCGTCAGTAGCGCCTCTGGTCCGTGTCCGTGTATTTCTGTGGCGAGCTTGGAATAATTTAAAGCAGCCGAGAGGCAGCCACAGAACCAAACAATCAGGCAATACCGTGGTTCAACGATTGAACAGGAATGCATTTAAATGATTGAGATTAACGATGGGAGAATGTGAACCCATAAAAGGTGTATATATTTTAAATGATTGTCAAGAGAGGTAGCTCTCTGTTGAATTCCATATTCATAGTTGAATCGCGCTGAAACACACAGAATGTCCATCACCTTTTCAATAATTTCCTTACAATTTTCAGCTCTAACAATCCCAATTCGAACCACTGTGCGATGGGGCGCGGGCTTATCTTGTTAAGCCGGCCGGTTGTCTGAGTGGCCGCTCCTGTCCTGTCGTGTAGGCATCATGTAAAACGCATTGGCCTGGCCTCGCCTGGCCCAAAGCCCTCTCTCCGGATTCCCCTTTTCCTTTGCTCTTTCTCTGACTGGAAGACTTGGACCCATCCACGTCGCCGCGCCTGTTGATCAGTGTCGTCGTCATCGTCGTCGTCGTCGTCGTCGTCGTCTGCGTCTTCGTTCCTGTTGCAGTTGTAGTTGTAGCCGTTGCTGTTGCCGTTGCCGTTGCCGTTGCCGCCGTCCATTTGAGTCAGGTCAGGCGTTTGGGCGCTGCAATTTGTTTGAGTTACGGCGCTTGTAAGCACACTTTAAGGATCCATTGTATTCCAATCAATAAGCCGGGCATGACAATGAGACAGACCGGGCTACAAGCTCCATTGAATGTCGCAAATGTGTGTCTTTGTCTTTGTTTTTGTCCGCGTCCGCGTCCCGATTCGTGTTCCTATCTCTTCTGGTGTTCTGGTGCTTGTGTGGAGCGCCGATGTCGCCGCCGTCCTTTGGGGGTTGTCCTGGGCCCTGGTTTTTCTGGCAGTTTCTGGGGTTCCTTCTTCCGGAGTACTCGTGTAAAGAATTTTTGAAATATTTCAGAATTTAATTCAAATTAGATCTGAATGTTTAACCAATCGCAAAAGATATATGTAGATGTTTGGAATTCTGTTTATCTTCCCTTATAAGGTGTATATAACTAATATGTGTGATCCAAATGAATCTGTCAAACTTTTATTTAAAACCTCAATTAATGAAGAACACGATCGATACCTCTTCGTCTGGCACAGAAAATGGAATTACTAATGAAATACTCATTCTTTATTACTGATGCATTCGAAATTTGCAATTCTAATGCATTGATAGTTCATAATATTTCAAGCGACTTCCTTGATCGATTAAGCGATTAACTGGTTCGCCAATGCCCAGATATCGTACTCACATTAGCGACACCTTTGTGGCAATGCCAATTGGCACCTCAGCAATCACATCAATCCGGGCCGAACCAATTGACTTCCAATCAAACGACACAAACCGTTAACACGCCAAGTGGGTGGGGGTCTTACGAGTACATATGTATGTGTGACTGATTCCTCATGCAAAGGAATCGCTCTCGAACTGAATTTCATTAGCATATCATCGGAGGGGCTGCCACAGAAGCCCCAGCCGTAACAAAGACTACAATCGGAGTCGAATTTATGTGCGTCTGTGCGAGGCACAACAGTCAAAGGGATTAACGAGGATTAGTAGCCTTGGCAACCGCAAGCGCAACGGCCAGACCAGACCAGAGCCAGAGCCAGAGCCAAAGACCAGACACAGAGCTAGATCCAGAGCCAACTCCAGCCAATTGGCCAACTCTAGTGACTAGCTGACTGACGGACTGACTGTCTGTCTGTGAGAGTGTCTGTCTGACAGTCGGCTCAAGTGCCTGAAAAATCTAAGGAGAGGAGACTGACTCGGCTCAGGCTCAGGCCTCAGCTGATGGCATTTACGATAAATTTACGCAAGTCATTTGACAACGCTGCAACTGCTGCATCATTATAGAGTCGACTGCAAGGCATCCACAAATATGCAAAGCAGCTACTGATGATTGTCGAAAGTTGTTAGCAGAGCCAGAAGGAACAGCCATGGTAACCCGCAACAAAACAAACAAAATGTCGCACATTAAGCGTCTGAACATATCTCAAATGTCACGTATACGTCATGTCTGCCGCTCTGCTGACGAGGCAGCGGCAATTAATTAATCCTGCACTCGGCCACAGCTCTGCTAACTGGCCAGGCTAACTAGACAGTGTCTAGCGTCTAGCGTCTAGCAGGCTGCCCCTTGCCCCCTGCTGCCTGCCCAAAGTGTGGTTCAGGCCGAGACCCACATCTTCATTCAGATCCCGATGAGCCTCTGTGGCTCATTCATGACTGCAGTCGAGAGTCGCTGGCATATTAAAACGTGTCTAGGAACAGGTGAAGATGTTCACATAAATTACCACCTCTTCATTAGTCGCGCATACGCGAAACACTGCACAGTGGTTGAAACGAGACTTGCATTGGGAACCTTTTCAGTAGGAGTACCCATGGGCAGCTGCACTCTTGCGCGCAGCATGTTGCATGATTGCGAATACACTGTGCTGCACTGCCCGACTGGGGCTGCTCCTCTTTGGCTTTGAGCGGGCTTAATGGAATTTAATTTCTTGTTAGCCGCAACTAACTGCAACTGCAAGCACATCGAGATAAGCAGGAGGAGAGTTCTGTCCTCTTCTTCGGGAACCAGAGAGTGTGCAGAGTGTGTGTGTGCACGGTCTGCGTGCCTGACCTCACAAGCCCCGATAGCCGAGATCCGAGAGCCGTGAGCCGAGAGCCGTGAGCCGTGAGCCGAGAGCCGAGTTAGTTGCTTGGCTCGTTTCCTGTGACACAGTTCTGGCAATTAGTCATTGGAATCACGTATACGCCTGCGTGTCTGGGAGCCATTTTATGGCAAAAGCCTCAACGTCAACGCTGGGCTTTTGTAATTTTAATTACTTCCCCTTATGGCTTGCTGAGTTATTAGATGTAGATGTAGGAGTAGGAGTAGGAGTAGGAGGCTAGTGCGCGTACAAGGAGCTGCAATTGGGGCTGGAGCTGGAGCTGTGGCAGGACCTGTTCAAAGTGACGGCTCGGCAGATTGTTTTACAACATAATTAAGCAGCATTGTTGTTGGCAGCGCACATACTACACACATATATGCACTCCCGTACGCGTACGCAGGCAAATTATGAAGTGCAGTCAAGTGCATGTTCCTCGTTCCTCGTTTCTCTTCTTTTTACCATTCGGTATAGGGGCAGGCATAAAAAACGTCACTCATGTGGCCAAACAACGCCCCTGTCATTGTGCGAAGGAGTTCTCGGAGCAAGGTGAGAATCGAGGAGATGTTGTTATGTGGCTGCTTGCAACTTTATTTTCATGCCCCAGAGGCGTGCGAGCACAGCAACAGCAACAGCAACAACGCGAAGCAACAGCGACAACTGCTGCAAGTCAACAACAATTCGATACACACTTGCCACTCTGGGGCAAGCAGCACTGGCCACTTGGCGACTGCCTGGTGTGAAAGCGTGTTGCCGTCCTCCGATCCAGATTCCGATTCCATTCGACATTTCCTGCACGCAGAGAAATTAAGTATACAAATTTGAAACTAGGATTAAATTCGATTTCGATTTGTGTGACCTTGATGATATCTACATATCTATACATAACTAGTAACAGGCTGATAGAATTGAAATTTATGAATCTTTTACGTTGCACACTTGAGTGTCGCTTAATTATCTCTCAGTGCAAGCAATTCTCATGCATCTGGAGTGTCTGGGCCCTGGCTTTGGGCCTGGGCCTGGGCCTGGCCTCAGGTCTGTCGGTCTGTCGGTCAGTCTGGGCCGTCTGCTAAAGCGTTCAGCATCGATTCGTTATGATTGCATGTTAAATGGCTCCCGCTGAGTTATTACGAGACAAAATCCTTATTTATCGCTTTCTGATTTATTTGTAAACGATTTTCATGCCCATCGCCCATGGACGTGGACGTGGATGTGGATGTGGATGTGGACGTGGACATGGGATGTGGATGTGGATGCGGATGAGGATGGACAGGACTTGGATGTGGACTCGGACTTGGAGCTGGACTTTTGCTGGCATCGCACTGTAGAATCTTGATGGGCTGGCCAGGTTGTTTGCTCAGCAGAATCTCAGTTGGTTCTTGCCAATTTTTTGTTGTTATTTTTTAGTGATTTCAACGCCTTGTTTTATGGGCACCCCCTTGTTCGTCGTGTTTTTCGCACTGCCTCTCCCTCTCCCCGTTTTCCTCTCGCCCTCTTTATTATTTCCCTTGTGTGCATTTCTTATCTCTTTCGAAATTGTTGCTGCTTACTTAATTTTGACATATTTATTTTTATTATGTGCTGCATTCTGAAGGTGGGAGTCGGATCCCGCACTGCACTGCACTGCACCTGGTCTGTAGTCCTCGTACTCCCCGCTGATGATTAAGTGCGATTTCTTGGGGGTCACGCTGGGGGTCAGGTGGGTTATTTGATTTGCAGCCAAAGGAAAGTGTTTCTTGTTTGTTGGTTTTCTAATTTGAGCCATTCAAGTGGGAACTTCATTTTGACTGTGGGAGACGGCGCTTTCATCCGGATGGAACTTGAATATGATTCGTGAGGGAGAGAATGGCAAGTGTTAGAAAAAGGTCTGTTTTAATTTACATTTACTTATACTATTGAAGACCTTTTAGCATTTGCGAGACATGATAATTTATTACTTTTTGGACTAATCCGACTTCTACTATATGCACATATGTCTTCTATATCTTTTGCTCCTAGCCCGCCCTCGTGATCTCTTAGCTACCATTAAGCCCCGTTAGGTTTCAGTCTTGCGTTCCATAAACCAATGTCACTCAATTGGCCAATTGCTCGACACCAAAACACAACTCCAATTTCTCAGTTATGCCAAAAGAATGCAGAGGAAGCGGCAGGCAGAGAGAAAGAATGAAAGAACGAAGGAAGGAAAGAAAGAGAACGAGAGACAGAGTGAGAATGAGGGGGTAGGAGATGGTGAAATGGTCGACGCCTTCTGTTAACAACCGAAACGAAGGAACCGAAGAACATGGCTTATTAAAACGCAAAACGGCTTTTTACGATGGCAATAAATTGGTGCCGAAGCTGAAGCTGAAGCTGAAGTTGCAGTCGGAGCCGGAGCCGGAGCTGGAGCTGGAGATCAGGCCGAACCTGAAGCTGGTTCTGCTGCTCCACAGACTTTCCAGGGTATATGCAAAGCTAAAAAGGAGCTGCAAACAAGCAACAAGAGAGGGCAACGTTTATGGCTTAAATTAATAAAATAAGCTTTGTCAGACAATTTACAACGCGTCTTCAGCGAGCAGATTACGAGCACGCGGACGCGGACACGGACACGATCCAACTCCATGTGGAAGAAGAGCAAGGAGATAAAGGAGCAGCCAGAGAAGCTCCACTACACACAAGGCAAACAAGCAGGAGGAGCAATGGGAACAGCGGGAGGAGGAGAGCCCAGAGCCCCAACGGGGCTCGGAAAATGTTTTAGCGACGACGTTTTAATACCCTTTGCAGATCGATTGTTCCTATGGATATGGCGGTCTGTTCCTACGGGGACATAAAGTAGGATATTAGTGGCGATGGTGATACGGTGAGCGAAGGCCTCAGCAAAAATAATGATCTGTGTCAATAGATAGCGCCGGATAGTTCCATAACTGAATCACTAAATGTTTATTCTGTGGATGTCTTCAATTTGTCGAATCTAAATTCGAATCAAAACCATGAGACTCTCATGTGAGGATATTAAGAACCGCAACAGCGAAGAGCGCGACATTGAACGCTGCCTGACTGTCTGCCTGGATTCTCGTTAGTTAGAAGGAGAGACAGAGACCCGGGAAGAGATAGAAAGAGATGGCTAGCAGTGGTCGCCTACTCCAGAGAGTTGCGGTGTTTGTTCGTTAATTAGTGAACATATTTCGTATAATCGGTGTCATATTAGTTATAAATTGGATAAAAGCGCAAAACGACAACTTAATTAATTTTAAATTCCAATTTATAAACAAGAAGTGCAAAAGTTGCTATGCTTATAGTAGGCTCTGCCTGTTGCTGGGGCCCTGGCTCTGGCTCTGGCTCTGTAGGTGCTGATGATGGTGCCGCACTGATAACGATTATGGAAGGAAGTACCCAAAGTAGGGCCCCAGAGCCACAGATCCCTTGTTTGCTAATCATGTGCAGACAGAGAATTCCTAGAGATGGGATTCCTACGTGTACACCAGAAGGGGGTTTGAAGGCATCGTTTGTGAAGACAGAAGGCCTCGTTGTTCTGTAATTTCTTTCAGATTTTCTTCGCAGTTCTGCTCCCATCACTAGAATATAGAATTAAGCTGCTGCCGCTCCAAAATCCCCTCTTTCTTCCACTATATCACTGCCTCCACAGCTTCATTTAAATTTCTTTGCTCTTCTCCATCTTCCATCTTCCCTTTTCGCTGATGCTGCTGCTGCTTCTGCTGCAGCATCCTTTGCCGATTCCGAGAATTTCATGTGGACTTGCGGCTGGTTCGGTGTGTGCCGGGCCCACAATTCGATTAGGTCGGAGAGGCAGTGGAGGCCATGTCCGCCGTTGATATATTGCCAACGATCATCAGTGATCATCATTTTGTTTCGAGCAGATTGCATTTCGTTACGAAATGGAGGAGGAAGAGCCTCAACAGCGACTGCAAAATTACCTTATAACTTAATTCATTAATAAATTTATGAATTGATCGTTGTAAATTGCTGGCCAAGTTTATGGGCCACAGATCTGTGGCATTGGAATGGTTAATTTAGCCAGTCTAAGATCTGCTGCTTCTTTGGGGCCGAGCCTGTGAATGATCTGGCCATTTGTCAAGCCCATTTCAAATGTCCAATGATCGTAACGCTCCAAAGACATTGTAATTAATGTGGCATTGGGCCTTAAAGACGCTTTGCCTAATTTATTTTGATAAATTTCAATTATTAAGCCATCATTATCGGCCTGAGGCTAAACCCCAGACCCCAGCCCAGACAGAAACGAAGCCTGTGGGCAGAGGCCATACAATGAATGAATCTGAATGGTTTTTATTCACCCATGGGCACATGAATGAGCGCGAGTTTCACTTCCTTCTGAAGCGACTCTTTGGGTTGACAAAAACCAGACCGTGTAAAGACACTTGGGCTCTCTTAAAATATCTTTCAAACCGTTGGGGATATCAATCAATAAAGTTTTTGTCGCCAGACAATAATAATGGGAAATGGGGGAAAGACGCACAACAATGCTGCCTTGACAAGGGGTTTGCTGTAGATGAATGAAATGAGTTCTGTGGACCCATTGATTAATGCGCACACTTTAGGAGATGATTATTCGATAAACAACCACCTCGAGTTTCAAAACTGTTCGCCAGTGGGAAACTGAATTATTTTCGGATGAAATTTTTTCATTTAACTCGAACATTTTTTCGCGAAATTCATTTCATTGAAAGTTTCTCTGTGGCTTCTTCGTGTTTTGATGATAAAGTGAAGACCTGAAGCGATGACAGCTTGGGATTCCAGCAGCAGCCGCAGTCTCCGACTTGCCGCATTAATTTTGCTAATCCTGCCTGAGCTGCCCGACGATGATGGGGCTGACGATCATGGGAGGAGGAAAGGACAGGCCAGGAGACGTGGGCTGGGGATAAAGATCGAGACAGGTCAGGAGAGGCACCAGCACCAGCACCGGCACCGGCAGCAGCAGCACCGACTGCGGCTCAGTGGCTTTGGCCGACTGATTTTATATGGTTATATTTCTCGCTTTTGACAGCAACAAGCCTCGTTTGTCGTGCTGAAGAGTGTTGAAGCTGTTGCTGACCATTCCCGTACCCATACCCATACCCATGCCCATTGCCATTCCCGTTCCCGTTCCCAAGGAATGTCAAATTAACACACAATGCGGCAGCTAATACATTAAACAATATGGGAGAGAGAAAAAATGAGAGATATATTCAACCAGCATCCATCCAATTGCATTTTCCCAGAAGTTATAGACAGACACACAGCCGCCTGCCCGAGTGATTTTGTTGGGGTCGGGATCGTAAATTATATCAATCTTGTAAGTAGCTGCCAACATTTAGGAACAATTCTGTTAATCACTTAATTTATGCAACTGCTACAAATCGCAACCTTGTTGCACAAGCAAAGCACACACTACATACGTGAGGATATGGTATGGCATTGGATTGGATTGGTGCTGGAGCTTATCCATTTTGGGAGGGAGCCCAACCGATCGGCACAGAACCGATGTTGGCCTGGGCTGGGCTAATAAACGATCATTTAATAAGCGTTTTAATGCCAAATTTACGATCGTTTTATTTGCATAAATTACCAAAGTTGCCAACTGTAGGCACATTAATTTCCCAACCAAATTGCCAATAAAATGTAATTTATGTTGCTATGCGAGATGCGAAAATACACCAAGCAACCGCAGAGGCAGGCTGCGAGTCCCCGCGAAATTCCTTCAACGCGCTTGGAAGATCAGCGAAAAAGGGAACACATGACGATGACTATATACAGGCATACTCGTACCTCGTATATTTGGCCGATCAGTTGGAGTCAAAGGTAGTAAAGTTTATGATCTTTCGGTTGGCATTTTGCATCGTTTGCCTTTTCGCCTTTTTTCCCTCCGTTGCGTACTCGGCTCTCCCTAATAGAGTCATAAAATTCGGCATTCGACAGAATTTGAGTGCATGGAACGCTTTTCAGAAGCAATCACTCGAATACCTCTCTCGTATTACCCACTCACGAATAATATGGGATATACTATCTATAGTACTGGGCAGGGTCGTGACAGTTTGTGGCTGAAGTTTCCCTATATAAGTCTGCTGGGGCTCCAAGAGTTTCCAGAGCTATAGTTATACTTTAAGCACCAAAAACCTAGTATGATGGCAATTTTGAATCCGGGTTCGATGGCCAAGATGTTGTGCTTTGCTGTAAGTACAAAGACACACTTAGGCTCTAATAATCCACTGTGTTGTTATCCCTAGGTCCTATTTCTACATCTAATGGCTCCATCTAGGGCTCTGCTGGACCAAGTACTGGGACCATTGACTTCTGTGGAGAGTTCTGTGTTGAATGATGTTTCTGACTTGCTCGAGAATTTGACAAAAAACCTAGTCCCAGATTTGTTGACGGCTTTATCTCCAATTTTGGAAAAAATTCTGGCTCTACTGAAAACATTATTGGGTGATGTTAGCTCCGTTCTACAAATTCTTAAAATTTTTGTAAACCCACAATGAATCAATAAAGTTTCAATCACTTATTGAAGTGCAGCATATATAAAGTACATTTTAATTTCTGGTGCATTTAACAACAACAGCACCTCGAAGACGTGCCATCGTCGTTGGAACGTCCTCTGAACTCGGGAATACGGGTGACCATCATCTCGGCCATGTCGAAGACCTCGAAGGCCGCGCAGAAGTCTTGGAATGATATTTGATTAGCGCCCGTACGATCCATTTCCATCATTATTTTGTCCACTATGTGCATGATTTGCACGTGATCCATCCTATGCGCGAGAAGCTTGTGCACTATGATCACCAGGTCCACCTGTGAACAGGTTATTAAACTGTATTTAAGATTATTACTTAACGTTATATGTATGTATATATATCTACCCTGGTGATGCGCCCATCTTTGTTGTGATCATACATACTGAACAGATCTGTGAGCGAAGAAGAAAAACTCATTAGGACAACTGGCGATCTTACGAGGATATCTCTTACAGTTCAACTTGTGGTCTTTTCCCTCGATCTTGACGTTTGTCTTGGTCTTCAGTGAGTGCGCCTGGAAGGTGCTCAGGAACACGGCAAATTCCACAAAAGTGACCACATTCTTATCCGCGAACATGCAGTTTATGATCGTTGGCAGCAGGGGATTCCGGGACAACAGGCCCGAGTAAAAGGTGTACTTCTGCACCTGATTGGGACGGTATTCGCCAGAAATTTGACAGAATCGATTGTACAGATACTGTATCTGTGTGGGCTTGACTGGGGGAAGCGGGTGCAAGCACTTGCTGAGACTCCTCGATTACTTTCGCCACTCACTTACACTGTGTCTTGTTCTTCAGGGTTTCCATAAACTCCGCCGGGACTGTGGGATACGGAGATCTGGGATTTCTGCAGCAACAGCAACAGCCACCCATTCTGTTCGAATTTCCTGCGTACAAAAAATGCTCATAAATCTGACAGAATTTACCAGGAAAGAATGAGGCACTTGCTACTTAATTTTCAGTTTTTCCTGTACTTGATAGCCGCCTTTCGAGATCAGTTAAGATTAGGCCTGAGCCTCGTTTTATGTGCTGCTCTCTATCGGTCGGCCTGCACATTTCTCGTTGTCTTTTACGATTGCGTACACCCATAAAACCATTGAGATCTCAAAAGACAAGAAGCTGCGACAAGTGACATTCCGTGTGGAGCAAGTCGAGCAGTCATAAAGCATATTAGTTCATTAAAAAATGAAAATTAAACCGAACTCGGAGTCGCAGTCAGACTCTGATTTGGATTGTAGTTCTTTCTGTGTTGTGGCCGCCTTTAATGAGGCCCGCGTGTCCGTCTTTGGTATTATTCTTTGAACCACGAACCGGTTCAGGGTTCTTAAGGGCGTAAAACTGTTTATGAAAAGTGTCTCTTTACATTTTATAGTTCTCCAAATGATGAATATATGAATGAGGGTTATAGTTTTGCATTGAGGGATTTGGAAGTGAGAAGATTGTCCCACTAGTACACCACTGTTTTCTAGGTGTTGTTTGTTTATTTTTAGTTGACACTCGAACGGATTTGGTTACTTGTCTATATGTGATGTATGTAAACATACATTCCAAGAGCATCGCAGCGTCGTTTATGCCTTTCTGAAGCTAGCTTACATAATTTGTCTGACCGCCACAAAAGGCCTTGGGCGGAGTGGAATATCATATACTTTTTTGGCAGTCTTAGAACAACTTCAAGCGTTGTGTGGTCCGCGTGCCGGGGGTCACGTCTCGCATATCTGGCGGCCAATTTGTGGCAAAAATGTGTGCCACATGACAAGCAATTAAGCTTGGACTACGACAAAGTACGTGCCCCGATCCCGATCCCGAACCCGATCCCGAACCCGACTCTTGTCTGTGTCCAGGGGACAGTGGAGGTTTAGTGAACCCGGTCGCGAAAGCGATAAATTTATGACAAATTTTCAAAAGAAATGCCAGGCAGAGTCCGACTGGACAGACTGTCAGACTGGGCAGGCTGCGTGTGGTTTAGTGGTTCTCCACCAAGAGTTTCGGAACTCTCTCGACGTGGCGGCACTTAACACCACGCATCATTTTAATTATTTATTTGGCCATAAAACAGTCGAAGCCGGGGGATGTGAGTCGGTGCCGAGGGCTGAGGGCTGAGGGCGGAGGGCAGGAAGCGGGCAACTTTCGGCACAGTTTTCGTTAGCTTGAGGTTGAAAATCGTTAAATTTAACAAATTGCCAGCGATTTTTATCGCGCTCCAAGCCCACAGCCACAACCAAAGCAGACCAAACCAAACCAAACCAAACCCAACCCGACCCAACCCTGGCCAGTCCTGTCCTGAACGGCCCTGCCCCATAGATTGTCAGTCGCTTGTGTTTTCCCTGTACATATTTTCGGACTGGCAAATTTATTTATGACCAACGGCAGAGATACAATATTTTCAGTTTCAGTTTTGCGCCGGCCATAACGCATAATTGGCCAAAGAGTTATGAGAGATGACTCAGGTACTGCTCGAAAATTTTCCCTTGATTAAGTTGAGTGAAATTCCTCCAAAATAAAAGATTCCTAATACCTTATTCTGGCACTGAACATCCCCAAGGACTCAAAGTTGGACTGAGTTGGACTAAGGACTACCATCCTCAGCAGATAGATACATTTTTCGGGCCTTAGTTCGTTGCCTAAGTCTTTTGTTTTCGCCAAAATTTGGGCCAACGTTGCCATAATTATTTCTGCGCATTTAACTAATTAAGCATGACATCAAAAGGCAGCTAATTATAAGGAAAATGTAATTAAATTGCAAAAACCACCAAATTATTATTACCAAAATATATTTGTAGCTCAAAATGAGCCTATTAGTTGCCTGCTGCATACACACACATATGTATGTATATACGTATGTACATACATGCTATGTATATGTATTGGCCGGCCAAAAAACGAATCTCTACTGTGGCCAGTCGACGTCAACCGGCAACAGCGGCTACAAACATGTTAACTGAAAATAAACTGTAATTATAATAATTATCTGTAAATTATATGGCGCACTTACAATTGCACACGGACTCATGCGCCTGTCATAAAAATCCGAAGCGGAGGTTTGAGTGAACTTTTCTGTTTAATCTTGCTCAAATTTCAGCCAACCAGCCCCGCATTTCAGCCGGCAGTACGAGACCAGTTACCGACCAGTTGCAGTCAGTGGTTAACGGCTGTAAGCTACTGGCTGGCCAGCACCGTTGCCACTACAAGTACTCACTCGATGCACACTGCCCCGAAATTTGTGGCACGTTTCATTGGCCTCTCAATCTCTCTTGGAGTGAAGCTGCTAAAAAAGAGTAGCATGAATAGACATCGCTTGTTTATTGGTGCTAGATATGGTTAGAGGTGTACACATTGTTTTATTAATATATTCGCTAATTTCAACAAGCTATGAATCTACAGCAGTGCTCGGCACGGATAATGTGGATAGCAAAAGTCTCTATTGCTGCGCAGTCGCTCAAGCAGCAAGCCACACGAAGGCTTCGGCAATGCGACTTCGGCTATTGCTATCTCGCTTTTTGCAGTGTAAATCAATTGGTAGATTTCTCCCGCAGTCGTGTTCGGGTTTTTGCTACACACACCAGCGAACTTGAGTGTATTCTTGCCGAGCACTAATCTATAGGCATGTTTTAGGCATAGTAATAAGAAGATAACATCTAAGGATCGAAAGTGGTAAAGTGATATATTCTTACGATACCCTCAGATTTAAGGCAGTGGCATTGTTGTGCGTGTGTGTGCTTTTCTTTCAGTGTGTTTTTAGCCAAGAGACAGACAATTGCAATTTTATGCCGGCGGACATCAGAAACGTGATCATAGCCTCCATTTAGACGAAAATTAAATCAAATTTCATTCGCATGTGTAAAACTGTCGCGCTATCGCATAATATACTGTAATTCCTACTCTATCCGGTTGTTGTTGGTGTACTTTTGTTGGTGTGTTTTTTGAGTCTTTTTTGTTGCTTTTGGTTTGTTCTCTTTGTTGTGGAACTTTTTTCGTAGATGAGTTTGTGGTGCATTGTTCTTGTTGTAGTAATTTTGCGGTTGGAATACTGTTGGTGTGTGTTTTTGGTGTACTGTAATCAGCACTCGCTTAGACCGCTCGCGCGATTCTTCATAATTGAAACGAGTTTGCCACAAGTGAACACGTTTTTTTTAGTTTTATTTTCGTCGGCAGTGGGGGTAATTCAACATACAACATTGTCAGATGTTTCGCAGTTGAGTGTCGGTTATAAAGTAATTAGCCTCAATTTAATGTTTATACTTTGTTGATTATGATTATGTTAATTATATGAGTTTATGTGACGGTGAAAACAGGGAAACATTCCGGTTGCCCTGTCATCATCATCATCGCCGCTCCTGACACTGATGAACTCGAAAGTGTGACAAGCCGAGAGATTGCTTAATGTCCGAGTTACATGGAAACTTTTCCATCCGTCTGCGATCGCCCAGCCCAATCGCCCAGTCGCAACCCAGTCGCCCAGAGAAATGATCCAGAGGTGGGTGTTGAGTCAGAAAAAAATTCTGAGGAAGCTTACTTCTGGTTTGCTGGCTGCCCCGTGGCCACTGGCTGGCTAATGGCGTTCTATTAAAAACCACTTTTATTAATTAAGCAAAACAACTTAATTCTCATGTAAGATGCTGCATCACAACCATCCTCAAATCAAAGGCAGCTGCTCAAGCTATCCACGCTAATTGCACCCAAGCATCTGCATCTGCATCCCGAGCCCGAACAGAGCCCGATCAGAGGCAGAGGCAGAGGCAGAGGAAGACACGGACACCACAGTCGCGTCCACGGACGCAGACACCTGAACACTTTGAAATGAAAACACGATAAATGAGTTTAATAATGGCGGCAATTAAATGGATACACGTTGCTACACTCGCACCGAGATCTCACCGATATAGGCCCAAGAGCCCAGAGTCGCAGCGTAGCAGCGGAGCAGCGTCGCAGTCGGAGCCCGATCAGGCAGCATCTCAATTACCGCTGCTCTGCATGGCGCTTCACGGTTGAGAAATTCGACGCCACTTTCAAAAACGCATCACTCAAATGCTCGTCTTCCCGGCTGCAGTGCACGGACGGGGCCGTGCCCCCTGGTAGCCAAGGCGTTGATTCTGTCCCCCGTCCCAGTCCCCGTCCCCGTCCCCGTGTCCGTCGCTAACCAAAGATTTTGGTATCTCTAACAGCCAGCCGCCAGCCCCAAGTCGGCCAACTCATCAGCAATTTATTAAAACTCATCAATACTCATCAGAAACAAAAACAATGCCGAGGCAGAGACTTCAAGCAGCGAGCTGATTCGAGGCTTGAAAAGAGAAAATACCTAGATCCCAGATACAAAACCGAAGACCAAAACCGAAAACCGAAAACTGAATGCCTGCGGTTAATTTGGCGCAGCTTCAGAAATTGAAATAGATTTGTTTAACTTTTGATTATTAGGGGTTTTCGGTTAGCAGGAGTCCGTAGGTTGGGGCAACTGCTTTGCTGTTTGATTAGATCTGAAGATCTGCCTAATAGGATTCCTGGGAATCTGTAGGTTTGGGTTGATATCATCTCATGTTATCTCTCATCTTCTGTAGATCATTGCCTAGTCGACGCGACCCGCAACTTTTGGATCATCATCTCCTCGTCTACTCTTCCCAGCTCGAGCTGGCAGCTTTTTCACCTTCTGCGTCCGTGATTTGTCTGCATTCTCGGCTCATTTATTTGGATACATTTATATCTCCGAATGGTGTAGCTCTGTAGCTCCTCGAGATCTCGTCCAGTGTACCAACAAAATGTTTTGCATATGTCAGAGAGCCACAGAATGCTCACAGCCATCAATCCCGAGGGCATCAATTTGGGAAATGCATCAAAGTTGGCAGCTGAAACAGCTTGATTAGTTGTACAACCATCGCCGGATCCCCGTCCCCGGACCGACGGCAGCCCCAAGAGCAACGGCACCGGCAACATCTTGGCTGACCAAGTGCATGTTGGCTCATTAGCTGCCGCCGCTGATGAGCAGTCACGGGTTGGGTTGGGGGAGTGAGCTGTGAAATTGGTAATCGAAAATGCTGCGGACTCCGGTTTGGAGACGCAGTCTCATGTCTGATGCCTGGTGCCTGGTGCCTGGTGTCTACATCAAAATTAAGTTTTAATAATTGGCTCACATTTATTTGCTGCCTTAATTTGATTGTGCCGTCAAATGGTTTTATGCATTCGAATCATCAATTAATCATTGCTCATTGATCGATGTGCCGTGTGGTTGAGTGTTTGTGTGGTTGTGCCTGATCTTGTTGGGGGCGTGTTAGCCTTAATGAAGCTGGCTAATGCGGAGGGGGATGATGGAAGATGATTCGTAGGAGCATTCTACAGTTGATTGAATAAAGAGAACGTAAAGGGCTAAAGACAGTGTCCATAAGACAGGGAATAAAGCAAGGGAATGTGAAAATGAGATCTCCAATAACTATCGAAATACACACCATTATTTATTGATTGACTTCAGAAAATATTTAAGTTGGCTAAAAATTCCTTGGTGTCAAATCGCACACCTTCAAAATTCGATTAAAACAGAACCTAAGCCCTGGGCACGCGCAAAAAAGGAGAACAAACAGAAAAGGAAGAGCTAAGAAGTATAAAACTTCATTAAGAAGTTGGCAAGACTTTGGCAGACCTTTTGTCGCCTTCGCGATACAAAATTGAAATTGCGAATGTGGCCGGGAGACGGCGAGAGAGAGGCGAGGGCGAGGGCGAGGGAGAGAGGGCTGTCCAGCCGGGTTGGGTCCATTCTGGGTCGTAATCTGTGTCGCCGGATCAGCGGCAAAAGCGTTTGGATATTTGTTTAATGAAAAGCGAAACCAACGCGCAGCGAAACCGAACGCGACTCCAGATGATGC
Organism: Drosophila affinis; assembly: GCA_037356375.1. Taxonomy (NCBI): domain Eukaryota; kingdom Metazoa; phylum Arthropoda; class Insecta; order Diptera; family Drosophilidae; genus Drosophila; species Drosophila affinis. The sequence continues at coordinate 26,488,100 of JAZHFB010000003.1, forward strand.
CCTTTGGGATGTCCAGCACCGATCCAGAGGCATCCTATCGTGCGGCAAATATCAAGTCATTGGCTTTAGTCACACTTAACCCCAATCCCCAGTCCCAATTCCAATCCCACTCCACTCCCAGTACCACTACCAGCTTCAGCTTCAGTTCCAGTTCCAGCCAGAGTGAGAGTCGCAGGCCCAGTCCCAGTCCCCCAGTCCCCTCGCAAGGGTCTCTTATCCGGCATTTGCTGTGCAATTAATTAAGTTGAGCATTTTTAAATGTGTGTGCTGGCTGAGTTTCGGGCCTGTTACCATTTTAATGCCCTGCCGAAGACGAAGACTCCGAACATGTTCCTTAACATGTCTAATTAGTTGTTGTGTTGTTCCTCAGCCTCAGAAGATGCTCTTTTTAGCTGGGATTTTTGTCTCGCTGCTGCGCGCGATAAAAAAATGCATGGCACTCATTTAGTGTTTTCTTAAGCTGAGACATAAATTTGCAAGCAGTTAAAAGGCCTTTGCCTGATGGCGATGCCGAATCCCCAATCCCCAATCCCCAATCCCGAATTGCTGAAATCTTCGCTCCCAGATAAACTCTTTCCAGAAATGCTGTGGCACACCTGAGAGCAGTCTGCAGTGGAGTGCGAAGATAGCCTTGAAATGATTCCTCAAGGTGGGTGAGTATCGGTGTTGCAGTCGCATCGTCTTGAGGGGAACCAAATCTAGAGACAGTATTGGATAAGAAATTAAAAATCAATATTCTGAGAAGTGTTAGAAATCTTAGAAGTGTTAGATCTCTAGTTACCTTTGTTCTAGGTCTCAAAGAGTCCTTTTGTCTCAAAGATTCTCCCTGTCCTCACCAATTATGGTGACTTCGGGTGCACCACAGGGCAGTCATCTAGGCCCCTTACTCTTTACACTCTTTATAAATGAACTGCCTTCTGTATTAACATACTCTCTAGTACTCATGTATGCGGATGATGTGTCCAGTATAAGGACATTTCTTTTCAACCCAGGTTGCAATCCGATCTTGATAGATTTCAGTCAATGTGTTGTGCAAATTCAAACCTTAATGCTTCAAAATGTAAAGTAATGACTTTTCATTGCTCCAGCGCCTTTCTGGTTCCTTACACCCTTTGTGGTGGGTCTCTTGAGAGAATTACCCGGGTTCATGATCCTGGTGTTCTTTTAGATCCCAAGTTAAAGCTTTCGGAACACATTTCTACCATGGTAAATAAGGCCATGGGCGTGCTTGGGTTTATAAAGAGGTTAACTGGGATGCAGATGTGAGATTTCCGTCTAACCCTAATAGATTGCTTTCAATAAACCTTCTAACGTTAGCTAATCGTAGGAAAATGCTTGGTGTGATTTTTGTGCACAGCTTGATTAAGGGTGAAGTAGATAGTCCTGACCTATTGAGCCGCATAAACTTCACGATTCCTATTAGAAGCAGTAGAAACTATACACCGTTGTTTCTTCCGCTTTGTAGATCGAATTACTCCTTGCATGAACCATTTAGGGTCCTATGCTCGGATTATATTTCCCTCCACCATATCCTATCTACTACTAACTCCCTTCCTAGTCTTAAATTACTGATACTCTCATATCTTTCTCGTAATTAGAAATTGCTTAGTTTGTTTAGGTAGATTAGTTCTACTTTTACCCAAACACTAGTCTAACACCTATCTTTCCTGCATGTCCGCGATCGGTTCGGTCAGCGAGTCGCGCGTTATGCGGCAGCGCCCCTCTGTCGGTTGGGCGGAAGGAGGGCTGCGTTCTGGGCTGGGATCCGCGCGTAACAGCCATTGGCTGGTGCCGCTTGGGCCACTGGAGAAAAAGACAAAAAGTGTTGCATTGAAGATCAATTAAATTTCTATGAAATTATTTTCTATTCTATTCCACAGTCTTGTGGCTTCCATTACACTTTGATTTGGATATTTTCCTCAGGAATCCCGCCTGAGATGCAGAGATTCTTGCTGCGGCAGAGCATGTGGCAGGCGTGGCAAATGGTGAGCGTGGCTCTAAGCAAAAGCCGTGCAAATAAACTTAAGTTAATTAACTTCTGGTTACATTAATTTATGCAGCATGATTAATTACCCCAAAAACGAGCAGCGCAGCGTCTGTTATGCTGGCCTCGAACTGCGACTAAGAGACGGCGACTGCCAATGCAGTGAGTGCAGGAGATGGAGTGCAGGAGGATCGAGACTGAGGACAGGGGACTGGAGACTGGGGACTGGGGACTGGGGACTGGCCAGTGGCCAGTGGTTGGCACGTCAGCCGGCGGCCTGTCAGCGTTGCCTGCTACCGGGAGGCAAGAGACGTCTTGGCTGCCACAACTCAAGCTGCTCGTCGGATCGCCGCCTCGACTCGCTTCGCTGCAGCAATTTTGCACGCAGTTTCGTTTGTCGTGGCAGCAGGAGGGAGCAGGAGGTGTCTGTACAGCTGCAGCAACCAGTTGAAAACGCCATTGGTCATTTGCAGCACCAGCAACAGCACCAGCAACAGCACCAGCAACAGCAGCGCCGGCCATTAAAATGACATAGAGCCAAAGACAGAGGCACGAAGTTCCAGAAAGGAGTCATCTGTGCTGCAGGGGGAGTGCTGCACAAGGGGGCAATAGTCGTGTCCACTCCTGGCATACGATATTTAACCCAAACACATTGCTCCGAGTCCGAGTTCGAGTCCGAGACGCCTTCGCGAGCATGTGTTAATGTCCGCCGCTGACTCCGGGTTTGGCCAACAATTAAATTCAAATTAACACAAATGCAGCCACAGAAGAGAGCCACAGCCACGGCACAGACAGCACAGAGCCACAGCCAAGCCCCTGGCAAAGACTTTGGACCATTAAAGAGCAAATAAAATGGATTTATTTACTTGCCAGAAGCAAACAGCTGCTCAATCGAGAGGGATGCCATTAATAGTTGATCCAAATTGAGCTTGATCTTTGGGCCTAATCTATTCGGCATTCAGGATGCAACTTGAGGACCGTTGTGTAGTCGCACTGAAGTAACCAAGCTGAACCCCAGCCCCTATAACCAGGTCCTGCCATCCCTTGCGATTGTTGCAGGTGGCAACAGCAACAGCGACGGCGTGCCGTTCCCTTCTAAGCCCCCCCATAGATCCGAATTTCTTACCAATTTACCAGATTCCTTCAATCTGAGCAGCAGCCACGGAAATGTGTTAATTAACTGCCTCATTGTGGCAGCTGTGTTGCTGTTTGGATTTGGGCTCAGCGAATGGCATTCACAGCCCAATATCGATGCCACAGAACGGGGACAGGTGTCAGGCAGTCTCAACCATAAGACTTCGCCTCCCCCCCCTAGACCAGGGAAACGCGGCTATTTCCACTGCGACCCCATAATTTAGCCGATTGTCAGCGGCAGCGAAAAACTTGGCTAACTTCAGTTGCTGGGCCGCACCCATTAATTATTTTAAAGTAGTTGGCCGACGCGATGTTGCCTTTGCAACATTTTCCAGAGCCGCCGCAGATTTATTGACTGTGCCACAAAAACTTTTAGCATACAACAACTACGTGTTTGTTCCCCCTCCATGCCCCTCCATGCCCCTCCGTGGGGTTCAAATGGGTTTTAATAGCAAATGTCGGCAATTTGTCGGCGGCGACAAAGCGAAATGGCTTTTAAATGGAGGCCCCCTCATGTTCGAAGGCGTAGCCCGCCCCCACATGCACTTATTGATTCTGTTCACCGGGATGGGGGACAGGGGGTGGGGGTGGGTGGAGCACATGGATATGGGGCCAAAGGTTAATTAATTAATTGGCTGGGCAGGTGAACTTTGGAAGGAAATTGAAGCCAGGTTTGTAGGATTTCTGGCATGGAGGAAGCAATGTAAACAGTGGGAGTAGTCGATGGGTGGATTCCATGAGAGAATGCGGCAGTGTGTTCTCCATGGGAGCTGATAGATGTCTATAAGATCTATCCTTGTCCCCTGTATAGCTGATCCTATAGATCTCAGAATTTGAGGCTGTGGAGGAGTCTATTTAACCCCTTATTCTCCATAGCTCCATTCTTGTCCCATTATCATCATAATATATCCTTAAAAATGCGTATACCAAGCTATCTACGCTATGACTCGGTGACTCATACTTCAACCACTCATCAGAGGATGGCCAACAATCACTAGCCCCATCATCCTTATAACCCAACCGATTTCGTTTTTTGTTTTCAATTTATTTCAAATTCATAAACCGAATGTGGAGCACCACTTGCCACACCCCGAAGCAGAACACAAACGATTTGAGGGGTTCACCTTATGTACGGGTAGCTATATCTGATTCATGGCCAACACACACCCACCTCTAACCCTCGTGCTGCCCTTCGGGGCCACCAAGTAAGTAGAGCGAAGACACTTAACGAGGTCCCGGCGCCCAATTCTGTTCCCAAAAACGTCTCTTAATACAAATCGTTTGCCATTTATCTTGGCCCATTAATTTATAAATATAACTAAGGCAGATTCTCTACAAAAACATAAAAAAGAAATACAACAAATTAAGCCCAGAGAGCAACGAAACGAACCTGAAGAATTAAAGCTTCCATGGTTTGCGTGCGCATTGGGGGCGTGGCCGGGGAGTGCGCCAAATGGGCGCTCATTAATTTCCACAAAATGAGGAAATTTTCAAATAAACCCAAAATGCATCAAATTGAATTTGTTGCCGCTGCGATCGGTGGCATGGCGTGGCATGCTCGGAGCAGGAGATTCGTGCCTAATTAATGTTAATTTCCTCGCTGCTCCCCTCGCACGGGTAGCCACATAAATTATCCACTCCAGCAGATCCACAATTATACGAAATTAACAAATCATTTGTGTGGCAATCTGTCAAAGCTTCTCCCGCAGGAGAGAGGCAAGGCAGGTTCTGTAGATTCTCGAAAAAATGAACATTGGAGAGAATGGCAAACTTCTCAAAGGGACCTAAAAACATTCGCCATACGGAAAAACCGTATAATATAAAAATTCGTCTTACGAAAGAATAGAGAACTTCGCAATGGAGAAGCTCGACTGTATATAGTCTTATAGTCTATTCGAATAGCAATTTAACTGAGTTGAAATTTCATAGGAAAGAAAATGCGAAAATTGCGATGCTCTCGTTTTATGATTGGTATGCATCCTTAGAGGCTTTATTTTCGATTGATAGAGACACTGGCCGACAGTTGAAGGACAGATGAAGCCAGGAAGCAGAAGGAGTAAAACCAACGAAAGACATCATCTCTCATATCCAGCAATGGGATCTTCAAGAACAATCAAATCAGCTTAAACCTCTTTGCAAGGCCATAAAGGACCTCACGAGCAAAACCGAGAAGGCCTGTAGCATGTTAGCAAAAGGTGGTTCCTAGTTTCTCATCGCAGCCGCTGAGATGGATATGCTTGTCAAATGAAATGGATAACTATTGTTTAAGGGAATATCAATATTAATTAATATTTACCCGCTTAAGCCGCTCAGGGCACTGCAGCTTCGTCACGGTGGCTCATTTATTACTGCGACTATTTGCGGTTTGTTTTGCGAGGCGATCATTAAATTGCAATTACGTAATTGCAAAACAGGCAGTAAAGTTCGAGGCGTCATCAGCCGGGTCGTGTGTGCATTTCCAATTAAAAAAGCATTAAAAAACTTTTGCCCATGGACTTGGCCGGAATTGGAATTGGAATCGGAATGGGAATCGGAATGGACTGGTGTTGGAGCTGGAGCTAAAGATGGGCTGAGTAGCACCTCACCTGCCAGAGGAGATCTTTGGAGATAGATAGGAGCTGAGTTCGATTCCAGAGTGGGAAAGATCTTTCCTTGGCTTAGTTCCAGTCCGTCAATGTGGGTTATTTATGGCGGCGAGAAAATTAACTTTTCCTTCTGGCTGACATGGAAACCAATTTGCCAATTGACGCCTCAACCACTTGCAGGCATCTTTGGCAACGACTTGACTTTGGTTTGGGCTTGGGCTTGGGCTTGGGTTTGCGTTTGGGCTTTGGTCCGTCTTTCAATTAAATTTATGTTCGGGCAGAAGGCGCCAGGCCAGAGCCGTCCAGGTCCAGAGCCACGTTCAGAGCCACGTCGAGAGCCACAGCGACTGAGCAATCGCTGATTTATGGCCTGGAAACGAAGGCGGCAGCTGAATGGAATAGAAAACACTTTGCAATTATTATTGAAAGTATTATTTTTACGGCTGTTGCCGTTGTTCCCGGCTTGTATCGACCGCCCACGACGCGTCGCCCCCAGACGGTGGCTCATCGAGTGCGCCAAATGAGGTTTAAACTGCAATTCCGTTTCCATTTGGCAAACTTTTCCACATACAAATTGCCGCTAAATAGCTGAGGCCTGACACGGCCTACGCCGTTGCCAGCACGTCCGCGCCCCCAATGTTGCTGTTTCTGTTGCCGTTGCTGCCACTGTTGCCGTTGCACTGCGGCAAATGTCAGGACCATCAAATGTCGTCACCCTTCCCCCAACACCTGTCAAATTTGCAGTGCCTGCCGCACTAATGACGCCCTTAATATGCTCCAAGTGCCCTGGCCCGGCCCGGCCCGGCCCTGTCTGCTGTCTTGGCTGAAAGCCATTTCCCTCTCATTTGAGCAAAAATTTTGTTTTCAAAGTCATCGTCGTCATCGTCATCCACGCTGGCAGACATGCCAAAATCAAACGAAGAGGTTGGCCAAAGGAAAAGCCAAGAAACTGCTCTGGCAAGTCGATTGGCAAATACACTTTTCAAAAAGAACTAACCGAATAATGGGTTTTTTATTGGAGTGTAAACGTTTGAGCTACAATTAGAGCTTAACAAATTTTTGGGAATACTTGAGTTCCTTATTCCATATTCTACTTTGCGGAAGAACCTCAAAGTGAAGGTAAAAGCCCACAATAGCTTTTCTTCTTTGATTTCACCCCCTGGTAATACTCGTACTTTGTTTGCTGTTGACTAACGTAACCAAGAACATGTTGACCAAATTCGACTTTAGCAATCAGCCATCAAATGGATACACATATTTGTAGATATGTTCAGCTATCAGATACATATGTGCATGTGCAGATACATGTATCTGAGTGGCAAGCAAAAGGGATTGACGTGACATTCCCCCGTATGGCCCCGAGCAGGTGTCTGCTGCCGTAGACAACTTCATTTTGTGGGTCGAGACTAAAGACTCATAAATTTCCCGCCCACAGAGGAAAAGCAGAGCCAGCTAATGTATATTTATAAGCGTATACACAAAAGTGTGGATGTGGCTGTGGCTGTGGATGTGTGTGTATGAAGCCATTGCAACTGCAATTAAGTAATTCTCACATCGTTTATGCAAAATACGTAAATTTTCCAGGCATTCTCCTAGTGGCAGGCACCCTCCCCATAGGGGGATGCAGACCCCATCCCACATCCTTTCCAGCTGGGTTCTGTTCTGGTGATTGCTCGCGTGCAACCTCAACACCCTTTGCTTGTATTCAAGTGGCCCATAAATTGTTGGCCAAGTTTTCACGGGGTCCGCCCACTTTTCGTTGCGCTGCTTTGACAACGGCAATTACCTTGAACTTTTCGCCGATTCGCTGTTGCGCGAAAGCCATATCGCAAATTTATTTATACTCCACATACTTTTTGGCCATGGCCAGGGGTCGTTTTCTGATCTCTTCGCATTTTGTCAGTTTAATTTTTGGTTTAGTTCGCGTCCCGCTTTAAATGAGCCCAAATTGCTGGCCCATTAGTTCGGTTCGGTTCGGTTCGGGGTAGCCGCTGCCGTTGCTCCATATGCATATTTCTTGAATAAACTGACAGCCCCGCAGCGATTCAAAACGGGTATCCCTCGTACTATATACATATAGTAAATATACTTTATAGGCAATCGTTTGCATTTTGAATATCAATTTCAGCGGCTCCGCTGCTCTCGCCCTGCAGCCGGCAGTTGGCTCCCCAGTCAATTTCGGCCTCTGGCTGCTGCTATCGACTGACATTTATTTTTTGGCCGCTTTATGAGACCCTAATTCGTAATTGCTGATTGCACTTTTTACTGTCAACGTTTAGCACACAACATTCTGGTCGTTGAGGCGCTTTTGGCCCATCAACAACTCAATAAGGCGGAAACCTTGTTAGCAATATATTTTCGGAATCGAACTGGATTTTCTATTGTCGTTGTCCTGACAGCTGATCGATAGTCATTGTGGATTGGAAATGAGTTTATCATGCAATCATATGTGAAGCTATTGGGAGAAGGGAGAAAAATGCTGCCACTTTTACTGTGAAGGAGCGTCCTTGGATGTCCTAAGTACTACTCATCATATGTGTGGTCTAAGGGCTCCTACCTTTAAAAACCATTGACTCTTCTTATTTCTTTCGTATAATCATTTTTGTTATTTATGCTTTAAGATTTAAACAATTTAAATTAGTTTATACAGATGACAAATAATTTACAAGAAATTAAAGGAACACAAAATAGCGGAGAGCCCTCTCCAGCAGAGCTCTCTGGCTCTCTCTCTTAGCGATTACTTCTCCCGTTCTCTGTCCAGGGATCTCTCCCGCTCTCTTTCCCGCTCGCGCTCTCGCTCTCGCAGATACATCTGCTGCTGCTGGATGAACTGTTGCTGCTGCTGCTGATGTTGCTGCTGGAAATGTTGCTGGTGCTGTTGCAACAGTTGGTGCTGCTGCTGGGGGGTAAGTGCGGGTGGCTCCCCAGGCTGCTGCTGCTGTTGCTGCTGCTGCTGGAGGAGCTGCTGCTGGTGCTGCGCCAGCTGCTGCTGGAACTGCTCTCTCAGACGCTGATGCTCCTCGGCATCCATGTCGCTGCCGTAGTCCTCCATGTCGATCACTTCGTCCTCGTCATCCTCCTCTATATCGTCGTCGTCCTCTGCCTCCTCGGCATCGTCGTAGCTGTGCTGAGAGCCATCCTTCTGGGCATCCTCATCCCCATCGCCGCCACCGCCTCCGGAGGAGCTTCCCTTGTTGCTCTTGGTGTCGCTGCCATCGCCGCCCTCTTGTTGCATTCGCTTGTGCTTCGTCCTCCGGTTCTGGAACCATACCTTAACCTGTTCCGGGAAGAGAGAACGACACGGAATTTAGTTGGGGGCTATCTGCTGGGGGAGGGGCTTCTTGCGAACCCTTCTTCCATTTTATATTGTTTCCTCTTTTTTTTGGCAAGTCGTAAATAAACCTAACGAGTCTTTTAATTCTATTTACGGGCTGCCTCTTAGCTATGCCCTGCCATAGCAGGGGTGTTGGTTGCCCCCGGGGCAAGTGCCCGTTGCACACCCCCTTTTGCACCTCCTGCCCCCTGATTGCGCTAATAACTCAGTAACTCCCGGCACTACTTGGGCTAACGACCAGACGACATGCAATCACTTAGCTCCCGGCCAAGGGGTTGAAAGAGTGCAGGAAGCAGCAGGAAGAGTGGGTTTTCGGTGGGGGTTACTTATTGAATTTGATGCGCATTAAGGGAGCAAAGGGTTGAGCTCGCCCGTCTCCCAAGGCCTCCCACTCACCTGTGTTTCGGTGAGGCTCAGCCCTTGGGCCAGCTGCTTGCGCTCGGCCCCGACCACGTAGTGATTCCCCTCGAAGGCGTGCTCTAGCTTGAGCAGCTGCGTCGGCGAGAAGGCGGTGCGAACGCGCTTCGGCTTGCGGAAGGGCTGGAACAGGAAATCTGAAAGAGATCAGGAGGTGGAGTTGGTTAAATGGGTGGTTTTAATGGGGTGGTACTTAGATCTATGATGGATTGACAAGGAGCGACAAGGAGAGCCCTTGAGTAAGACATTTTCCATCTCCTATGGAAAGGCACAACCTGTTCCGATGATTGCTGCATCTTTCTAGTGATCGCAAACCTTTTTCCCACACCTTCGGCACATTCCATCCTTGATTGTTCATGGGCTTGACAGTTGTCATCTATGAGCTCCTCATCTATGAGCTCCCCTGAAACTATGGCCTACTGACAGCGTGACTGACACATATTCGGGGGCTCTTCAATTGGGTAATTATTGCATGTACCGCCCCAGGCATCGTGCACAGTAAGAGCTTCTCCTTTTGCTTGTTGCAGCAACGTTGGGGGCTCTGCCAATTAGATGACGCTGGGACTCAAATTGTTGATTATGATTTCCGCGAATGCCCCAGGCAAAGGGGCCGCACACACATATCCCACACACTCATTACAAAACAATAAACAAATTTCCAGACATGGCCCCGAACACAAAAGGCTTCTGGTTCGTGCCGCTGTCGGCGCTGTGTCTGGGCCATGTCCCAGAATCGCTGATAAGGCCAAAACAATTGCCAGGCCAGGCCAGGCCAGGCCAGACCAGGCCGAAGCCAACGCGGCTAAGGCTCAGCTGTCCGGGCCTTCCCTGGACGCCAAGTCGAACACTTTAGCGCGCCTAAAAGCCGCCTCCTTGGCCCAGGTCCAGGCCCAAGCTGAGGCCCCATTGTTCTTCCTTTTGGCCAGGCACAACGTGATATTTTGACGTTTATCACGATTTGTGGAAGCGCAGACCCCTGCGACCACCACTCATCTGCTTCTGCTTCAGCTTCTTGTATGTTTGCCAGTTAACAAATTTTCAATTGAGCCACAATTTGAATATTGATATGAGGCTACTGTGCGAGATGCAGCTGAGATTCAACCCAAAGGAGAAACAGGGATTGGAATGGGGAAGAGATGATGGAATGTTGCCAGTATGTTGTTACAAGATATCTTAAGAACAGAGAATACTTTTAAGAGCCTTTCCATCCACCTTGATTCACCAGCCGGAGTTGTTATGATATAATTTTGTTAAAATATTAAGCTACCAGGCATCGTTAGCCACAAAGTGTGACATGGAACCCTTCTTCTCCCCGATCTTGTTCTTTGACGTCTAATACAATACTCAGTGGAACTCTAATACCGGACTTGTTGTGATACCATTTGGCAAACATGTTAAGCTACCGGAATCTATAGACCTCCACAAGGTGTGCCAATTACAAAATCAATATTGACATAGCAAAATGGAATCGGAATTCGGGGACAGGACAGAGTTTGGGTCTGGCCTAACCACGATGCATGCCGGATGATGCCTGATCCACGCACACACACAACAGAAGCTAAGCCACTGGGAAAATAAACAGCAAGTAAACGAAAGGCAACCGAAAGGGCGCGAAGCTATTAAAAGTCAGAGGCAGTGGCAGTGGCATTGTGACAGTGTGGCAGTATGTATCTTGTAACTCGTGCATTGTATCTTGTTAGCGTGGCAGGGCCTAGAAAAACAATAGCTGCTGCAGCCGAAGAAAACCCTCCCAAAACAGAAGGGAGAACGGGACGGGGAGAACTTGTCAATTTGACACTTCATAAATGCAGCCTCGGGCCATTGATGGCCATGTATCTGACAGATGCAACTGACTGACTGACTGACTGACTGACTGAGTGATGCTGTTACCTCGTACTGTGCCTCTGCCTGAGCCTGAGCCTGTGTCTGGGTTCGGGTTCGTGCGTGCTTGGTTTTTGCTATGAACTTGACAAACGATTGCTGCATGCAGCATCCAGCGGCTTCAAGCTGACGCTAGAGCACCAGCACTCGTAGAACGATCTAGTTTTTTATGAACCCGGGCGATTTCTTGACATTTGTTACATTTGACAGCTAACAATGTAGCTACAAGATACACGACTGCACGACTGCCCATCGCCTTAGATGTGCGATGGTCTAGTATCTCTGCTCGGTAGCTCGGTGGCTGTATAATTGATAATGCCGCCGCTCACAATGGCTACTTAATTATTTTTCCCTCTTGTCATAGACAGCCATCGAAGCAGGGAAGGAGAGACCCACTCTTCAGATCTCAATGAAGTTCGCTGATGGTTCGGTTCGGTTCGGTTCGTTTTTTTCCTCCCATTTGGTCACAAAGGAAACCGCCGTGCGAAAATACGCGCAATTGACAATTAATTGATGTGTCCGCTCGGCTGCCAATGTTGCATGTATTTCTGTTGTTGTTGTTGTTGTTGTTGTTGCTGCTGCTGTTGCAGTTGCTACTCTTGCTCACACCCTTGTCAGCTGTCATTTTTTTATACACGAGCATGGATACAGTGTGTGTTTTTTGCCCATGATTGAAGTGCTGCCTCCATCGATCGTTTCGTTTCGTTTCGTTTTCGTTTGTTCTGCTGTCCTGGCTCTTTTTGTTCGCCCTATTATTTATCACTTATGTGCAATTGTATTTGTTTGCTTTTTTATGGAGTTAGGGCTTAATTTTTATGCTCTCATGATTTTTTCATTAATTTATTGCATTCCTGGCTTGCCCCGGGCCTGGCTTTGGCTCTGGCTCTGGCTTTCGGCTGGAAAGGACATTGACTGGGAATCGATAATTGAAATCAAATGTTCTGACAGTTGTCGGGGATGTGTGGCTGATCGATTCGATTGGGTTTTCCCATTTGCAGTTTCGGCATGAATGGGATTTTGTGGGTTTCTTGCTTGTGAAGATGATACTCATGAATGGCAGGATAGTATAGGACTCTGATGGAAAAGGATCAATCAGAGGGATTTGTTTGCTTGCAAGTGCCTCTAAGTAAATCTAATTAAATACAAACAAATTGACTAGATGCTGAACTTACAACTGGCGAAGCAGTTTAATTATAAATTTCAGCTAGTTCACAAAATGTTTACTAAAAACGAATTGAAGCTGTCAAACCATAAATAATGTTCTGTGCAGTCAAACCCTAGTCAAGGACTCAATCTTAGGCCCCCCTCTACCCTTTCCCGCCTCCACATTTTGGTACATTCACCTGCATTAGAAGGGCACGCCCAGAGAAAGGGAAGCACGTGCAACCCGAATGGAGTTGTTGACGCATCATCGTCGCTATCGCCATCGCCATCGCCACCGCTATCGTCATTATCATTATGATTGTAGTCCCCACTCCTCCCTCCTCTGATCTGTGTAACCGGGCATTACTCACGCGACTTACAAAACAAACGAAGACGAGAAACATTTACAATTAATGGAATCGTTATGCGAAACATTGACATTTCACGTTCATAAATCAAGCGAAAATTACAGCCAGTCGAAGGAAAGAAGGAAGAAAAGATCGGGAGTGTGCGAGTGTGAGAGAGTGAGAGATGGGGGAGCAGCGCGGGAAATGGGAAAAGAGAAAAGGGAGAAAATAATGAAAGAGTGCACAACATAATTAAGGCGTAACGGGCATACGTACGTACTCGTACACCGAAGGCAGGTGAAAGGCGTGTGAGTGTGCCGAAAATTATGAACCAACCCAACCCGAAAAAACACAACAGGCAAATACTCGTAACATGTGAGAGTCGGTAAAAAGATGGCATGAAAATTCAAATTATAATTATGGAAGCGGGGAATAAAAAATGCTTAAACAGTAATAAATGACATTGTTTTTTGAGAAGCGATGCGCTCTCTGCGGTCTGCGGTCCCCCTCCCCCTACTCATCATTCTGTATAGCCAACTCTACTGTTTGGTTCGTTCTTTGGTTGGTTCGTTCTTTGGCCCAAAACCCCAATTAAAAACGCATTAACATTTCACTCCTTGCACTTTTTAGCCCGGCCATGTTCTCGTGTGTGTGTGTGTGTGTGTGAGAGTCTCATGTGTTACACATACGCCGCATGGGCCCAAACTGGCGCCCGTCTGTGTCTGTTGGCCATTAATGGTAATTCCGACTCCAGAAAGATATACATACATTCTCGTACGTACATATGTACATATGACGGGCGGCACACATGGCTGGCCATTTAGGTACGCTGCTTGACCTAACGATGTGTGTAATGTTGTTTAAACAATTTAATTAAAATGTAATTTGTTTGGAAATAGTTATCAAAATGGGTTTGGTTTTCTTTTCCTGACTTTCAGTGCGGTTCCCCATATCTTTCTCGCTCTCTCTCTGTCTCTGGTTAGTGCACTGCTCTCCTCTGCTGATGATGATGAGGCTGATAGACGTCTAATTAACTTGTAATAAATGTTTGCCATTTGCTTATTTAACTTTAATTATATGGAGCGGCGGATAGCAATGGCAACAAGACCGACTACAACAGCGATAACTGAATAATTGCTTGATTGAGGTTCTCCATATATAATGCCAGTGCGCGATGGAACGTTGGGAGAGGGTTAGGAATATGAGTTTGAGGTGTGGTTTGGCTCGGTTTGGTTACTTCTTTGCTTCAACGGCCATTTTATATAGGAGTTTGCAAACTCAAAACTTACAAATTCTTGAGCGATAAATATTTAGATTTTTATTATATGGATCTACAACGAATTTGGGAACTATAAACAGTCATTTCTGAGACTATAGAATACGGATTGAATCGAATTTACTGAGGAATACTTAAATACAATTAATTCTTCTCTATTACGTTCGTTCTGGGCGAATTTAAAAGTTTTCTGAATAACTCTAGAATACAATAAAGACTTTTGTTTGTTTCGCCAGATATTTAAGTATACTTTAGAAACCCTAAAAACTAATAGATTTCTTTATGAAAGGCCCCCAATTAGTCTTGTTTGAAATGTTCTACGTTTTTTCGTATTAATTCCATAGTTTAAAGCCTTTAAAATGTAAAACTAGTTTTTGTTGAACCGGTTGGCAAAATCTCATTTGGAATTGACTTTTTTCTCTCTTTAAAGAAATAAATCATTAACGAAATCGTTGATATAGTAGTCTGATAAGCATACAAATCCCATCCATCAGAATCGATTCCGATTTTAAAGAACGTTTAGTAGTGGTTTCGTGAAAATCATTTAATTTAACCGGTTTACCGCCTAACCGTTTGATTACGCCCCATAACCGGTTCGATAAGTCAGAGCTGAAAGTACTTACTGCCTGGAAAGCGTGGAAATATGCGTCCATGGCGACTCAGCAGCCAGGGATACAGCGGGTAGCTATCACGGATGAGATGAGGAGCCGCACCGAAGGGATGGTGGTGGCCATGCGGTGGGGGATGGCCGGGATGTGGCCCGCCCGGAAAGATGCCCAATGGATGGCCGGGTGGCAGATGCGGGGGCGGACCATGCGGCGGTCCTGTTGGCACGGGCGGATGAGGATGCTGCTGTTGCTGTTGCTGCTGCTGCTGCTGGTGATGGTGGGCCAGGGCGGCGGCCATTTGGAACTGGGCGGCAAGGAACGGTGGCGGCGGCGGACCCGGTGGAACGCCAGCCGGCGGTCGGACCACCACGGATGGGGGTGAGGTGCGGGCCTGGGTGATTAAAGCTAGATTTGGCGGTGCCGGCAGTGCTAGTGGACGGATCAGGCCTCCCATGACGCCGGCTTGGGGTGGAGGAGCGCCTGCAGCGGGATTTCCATTCCCATTTGGCGCTGGCGAGGGTGAACGACTAAGCGGCGAGCGCGGCGGACTCCGCGATCGATCCAGGGAGTCACGTCTCCGGCAGTAGATGAATCCTCGCGGTGTCCTCCGGCCGCTGGTCGTGGGCGACGAGGGACTCTCGCTCCGCGGCGGCGAGGCAATCACACTGACTCGCAGGGGAGCAGATCGCGTCGTGGATTCGCCCACTATGGAGTCGATGCTGAAGGCCAGCTTGGGCTTGCTGGTGGCATTCGTCGCGGCCGTGGTTGTGGCGGAGATGGGCACGGATACGGACACGGATACGGCGACGGCGACGGCGGCGGAGGCCGGGGCTGCTGTGGCTGCCGTGGCTGCCGTGGAGGAGCTGCTGACAAAAGGACTTGTCGGCGCCATTGGCAGCATGTTGAACGTTTGACGGCCGCACGTGACCATTTGGCGTAACGGTTTCCGATGGCGCGATTCGAGGGAGTTTTTGGCGGGTTAATTGAATATTGGGAACGGATCGGAGTCTCGTTCGAGTACAGTAGTCACTGTCTAATCACAAACACACACACACGAGCACATGGGAAGATAGGGTTCAGCGATTGGCATCCGCCGGACTGACATTGATAAACTGGATCGCCGGAGAATGTCGTCGCTTGTGGCTGGGTCTCGATCTGCGACTGCTACTGCTGCTGCCACTCGGACTCTGGGATGTGGGTTTGCCGTCGCTGGCAGATGGAGCGTAACGGTGCCGCTTCAATGGAGATGCGGCGGCGGGCTGAACGTGGACGACGTCGATTGCGGTTGCCGCGATGATGAGCACTGTCAACGCCATTAGCATTATGGAGCGTCTAAAGGCGTCTAATTGTCCACAGCGCTCGGCCGCTCCTCTCTCTGCAGTCCACAGTCTGTATCTCTCTCTCTTTCTCTTTTCTATCTACTGTTCGTTGTCTTTCTCTTTCGCTCCGTAAGTTGTGGGGGCGTCGGCGAATCGTTCGGAATCTCGCGGTAAGCGTCGCGTGGATGCCGCCGCTCGAGTGTCGTGGGCACACAGGCACAATGCCCGTCCAGGGCCCGTTCACGGGTTTCTTTCTGCTTCTTTGCCTCTCTGCCGGGCCGATGCCTTCCAGTGGAGCAGTTGGGGAGCTGCTGTCGGCACAACTGTCGTCTCGCTCGCTCACCTCTGCACGGGCATGCGCCAAAGCAGCGCAGATGAAACTCAGCGAACGACAGAAACCTGCTCCCCAACTGCTGTCCATGTGGATGGGGGTCGTGTCTCTCGCCCCAACTCCCCTTCCAGTGACTATGTTGTGGCTGGTGCTGGTGTTGGTGGAGTCGCCCGACCGGACTAGTCTCTCTCTTTCTCGCTCTCTTGGTCTCGCTCTGGCTGTGGTTCTGGCTCTGCCTTTGGCTCTGACGCTCGCTCGCTCGGCTTAGTTGGCTCTCTTGGCTCTCTTGGCCATTTTTCGCACCAGTTTATGACAGCGAAACAAACAATTTGCGCTAAACAAAACAGCATCATTAAAGCGTTTGTGGTTTTAGTGCCAAGCGAGCTGGCCAGTCGGTGGGGTCAGGGGAGGGTGCGGGGCAAGCGGGGCCAGCTGGCACAGTGGCAAGTAAATATTGGATTCACTAATCTTTGAAAAGGAAAAGTCGAATTCGAACAAGTATTTGTCCGCTAGGATTTGGAATTTCTATTCAAATGTTCTTTTATTTGCATAGCCCATGAATATCATTTTCAGTATTTGAAGCTAAAATGATTCAAATTTAAAGATAAAGCACATTTTTACAAAGATATGGACATACATATGTATATTCAAAGACATATTGTACTGAATTCCTATTTTTCTCTTAAAAAATAGTTTCTTGTTTCTTCTGATATTTTGAGAACATTTTACGAGCTTTCCTAAGTGTAATTTTGCCTAACTTTTGCCCATTTCCCAGTTTAATGCATTGCCAGCCACTGTGCCTGGGCATCAACGTCATAGCTTACTCGCATAGACGCCCCGTCGTCAGTGGTGGCTACCCTATCCCCAACCCCTTTTCCACCCAAACCCCACCCAGAACCACCACTTTCCCCTCCCCCTTGGACCGTTTGGCTTGCCACCATTCTGAATTGGCTCGAATTGGCATCTGCATGATGTTGGGCGAGCGCATTTGAACATGAAAATGGGCGGTAACTTGGTTTCTTCACCTTCCAGCAAAGCTGCAACTGCTGGCGCACACTCACACAGATAGAGATACAGATACAGATACAGGCACAGACACAAATGAACGCTCTCAGAGAGTTGCAGTGGATGCCCCAGTGGATGGTCATCCTCATCCTCTTCTGGCTGAGAGTTGTGAAAATAAACACCTCGTTAAAGATGCAGGAGGAGGCATAAAACATGCAGCGCCAACAACGCTGCCTCTCATAGGTAAATACACCCAGACATGTGCAATATACGACCGACCGGCCCCACCCCTAGCGCCCCATAATCTCCTGGCTGGCTCCATGGCGTGGCAGGGGCAGGGGCATGAATGGAGCAGGACACAATGGGGCAGAGTGCTGCAGAGTGGAGGCTGGCAAATAAATTGACGTGCGCTCGACTGGATTTGTATGCATCTAGATAAGGTTTCCCTGTCGATGGTCCGATGGTCGATGCTGCCGCAGATGCTGCTGCTGCTGCTGCTGCTGCTGCCGCTGCTGCAACTGGAGTTGCATCTGTATTTCTATCTGTGTATCTGCCTGGCTCTCCTCTCCTCTGTATCCGTGCATCTTTCTGTGTGCTGTGTGGCACCTCTGGGTGCGGTAATTGTAATTGGTTTTTATTTTTCGCGTTTGTTCCTTGTGTTGCCTTGTGGCCGAGAGTGTTTGCCGGGGCTGCCTCACGTTTCGGGATAAATCATTTAATTAGCCAGACAATGAGTTGGGGCGAATGGAGCGAATGGGGCGAATGGGGCTCTCCATCACAGCTAAAGGTTATCGATCGCCAATCAGTGATTTTCGGGGGGCGTGCACTAGCATTCGGCATTTACGTTCAATTGAAATATGACCTGGAGGTGGATCCGTCGATGAAACGATTAGAAATGCCTTGTTTATCAGTTCATAAATTTATGCGAATTATGGGAATTTTTTTGGTTGAGAATTAAATCTTAAATTGTATGTTGTATTGCCAATAATCAAGAAAAATCAACTATTTTTATAGCAAAATGTGATTGAATGTATGATTTAAATTAATATCTAAGGAAATGCTCATTTCCTAGCTGCTTTTTCCATGAAAAATGTCAGATTCTGACGAATTAAAAGCATTTCAAGCTGTAAATTCCTTATAATAATATTTACCCCGTAATTAGAAATAAATTGTTTGGATTCTTCTCATCACGGGATCTGGCATTTGAAAGAAACTATTTTAGTTCAAAAATAAAGATACATTTTCTTTAATATAGGTAATCTATGTTTTTTCTTGGTACTGTCATTACCAAATACTAAATTTAGCTCAAATGTTATAATTCCGTTTCAACGAAATCCCCCAACCACCACACACTGTCTAATAAACTCTTCTAAGACGGTTTCCCAAACTAATTAAAGTCGGTTTCAGCCAAAGAATTACATTCTTCCAGTGGAGGTTCTCCCGATGATACCCTCCTAATCCTATGTATCATCTCGTATATGCAGGAACTAACTGCCTTTCTTTCCTCTCTGCACATAAGCGGCTCGGCTCTACTCGGCTCTCGCTCTCGAATGGAATCCACAAGATTCCATGTTCCACAGGCAACTGGCAGAGCGAGATAAAGCCGCGGCTGTCGTTGATTGGCTGTCCGCTCTGCTCAGGCAGGTCAGAGTGAGACAACAGTATGGGCCAGCTGCTAGCAAGGGGTTGGACTGTTAAATGAGTGTGTGCCTGGGAAAGAGAGAGGGAAGGAGGGGGGTGGGCGACGCTGCTGCTGAGAACGTATAAATCCAATTCATTTAATAATTGCCAACGAGATGGAGCTCATTATCACGAGTACTTTGCACGGCTTTGCCTGAGTCTACCCGGGGAGCCAGAGAGGGGGAAAGTGGATGGGGATGGTGATGGTGATGTGGAGAGGGCTTATGTGGGGAGGCTGTGCCGTCCCTGGTTGGCTGTGGTTGTTGGTGGTGTCTGTGTCTCCCCAGTATTACTTATTGCAATACGTATATAAATTTAACAGAAAATCAGCTAAAGTTTCGGTTCGGGGATACCCTGTGCCGGGAAGGGATTACTGGCCCATATTCTTTTCAGAGTAGTAAAAGTTCGTTCGCTTTTTTAAAAAGGCCTTGAAGTGAAATATTATCACAAGAAGGATCTGAATAGAATAAAGATTTTGATTGAAATTTATAATGTTATATTTTATTTTCGATTATGATTTGGAAGAGATTTTAGGAATTTGGGTTTAAATGGAATAAATAGCTTCAAATTTTAATACGACTTTCCATTAATAAAGGTCCTCTTGTCCTTTACACCAGTATACCCTTAGCCGTAAAGTGGTATGGGCTAAAAATTGATTGCGCCGCCTAAGAGTTTTGTGCTAATGCTCCACTGTTTCTGTCCCAGTGTTTGTGTGTATCTATGTGTGTCTGTGTATCTGTGTGCGTTTGTCTCGTTAGCGTTTTTATTAGACGCGCAAATGGAAGCCCAGAGCACTGAGAGGCTGAGACCTGGAATGGGGCGGGGGCTGGGGCTGGGGCTGGGGCTGAGACCAAGACCGAGACCGATGCCTGATGCCTGATGATGGCGACGGCTTTTCATTGTCAATTAAAACAGCTTCTTGTCTGTGTGGGGATAGCTGATGGACTATGATGCAGGGAGGATGATGACGGTGGCTGGAGACTGGTGGTTGGTGGTTGGGGGATGAGGCATGAGGCATGAGGCATGCGACATGCCGCATGGCGGATGGAGATGAATGTCTGACTGTTTAGCGAAAGCATAATTGCCACAAGGGTTGGACCCGGCCCGGCCATCAGACATCGCTATAGCCATCGCCTCGCCATCGCCTCGCCATCGCCTCGCCATCGCCATTTCCATCTCCGTCGCACTCTGGGGTCCGTGTTGACACAGCTAATTGGCTTTATTTGTTTTAATAATTGAGCATTTTTGGCATCGGTCCTGGGCACTGATTTAATTAAAAATGTCCACGCTCATTTCACTCGGGAGTCGCCCCTTCGAAAGGGTTTTCCAATGGTGCTCTGCTGTCGTGACACTTTCTGTTTGTTTGGCTCTAAGGAAATTGAAATTGAATTTTAGTGGCGCGGATTTAGAATCCGATATTCCGTCGGAGTGAGACGCGTCGGGGCTAAGCGAGAGACTTAATTAAATGCAAATAAATATTTTGCAACTATTTGGAATGCTTAGTCGCAGATCAGGATCCGTGGATCAATGGTGCTACAGCTCTAGAGAGATCGAAGCAAATCCCTAAACGTAGCCCCGACGGAAAGCCTCTAAAAATCCACCGATCAGTGCCGAGATCTAGCCGTGGATCTGGATCTGCCTCTAGGATCGGCGCATTTAATCCAATTATCGATGCCTTCGCCTCTGGCTTTGCCTTTGGGTTTGGGTTTGGCTTTGGCTTTGGGAAATTGTGACCTCGTCTAAATTGTGGGCGGGTGGAGAGGCTTAGCCTTCGCCCAGGTAATACTCTCATTCCCAGAAGGAGAGAGTGCTCCGAAGAGCGAGAAAGAGAGAGAGAGAAGCAATTCGTTGATTAATTAAAATTTTGATCAGCTCTCTAACGAGGGCCATTATTTAATGAGCTTTTTTTTATGAGATGCCAGGTGTGGCATGTCTGTGGCCAATGGGTGTGGCAACCAGTCTGAGACGGTGCTTGCGTGTGGGTGGGAGGGGGTGGGGGGATACAGTGATTCCGATGCCGATCGAGGCGCGACAACTGCCGCAAATTATCGCAAATTTGAGGGGTTCGTGGGATGCAAGCGAAATATTTTATTGCCTCATTATGCAAATGCGAATGGCTCTCAGCGGCGGGGCAGGGACTGCCACCAGGAGGGGACACAGCCATACAGGAAGGTGATAAGGTGTTCGGTGATCGGTGATCGGTGATCAGTGATATCTGGTATCAGGTCGTGAGGTCAGGTAGCGCAGCAGATCCCTCAATTGGTTACGCTTGCCGGCGGAAAACCGCATTGAAATTACGCCAGGACCTGCCCGAGATCCATAATTGCGGTAATGCCAATAATCTGTTTTCGACCAGCGACCCGATCGCTTTCCACCTTCCACTTACCCCTCAACCCTCTCGCAGGCAGCACAGCACAGCCTCTCCTCTCCGCTCCTCATATTCATATCTTGCGCTTTCCGCCTCTTAATCCCCGCGAACCGCCTCATAAGCCTGAGTCAGCCTCTAATTGTTGGCCCTCCGAA
Organism: Drosophila affinis; assembly: GCA_037356375.1. Taxonomy (NCBI): domain Eukaryota; kingdom Metazoa; phylum Arthropoda; class Insecta; order Diptera; family Drosophilidae; genus Drosophila; species Drosophila affinis. The sequence goes on from JAZHFB010000003.1 coordinate 26,509,667, forward strand.
GCAAGGATCTCCTATGGATGGGCAGCGGTACGGCCTACCCCTGCCCCTGGCCTGCGTTCCCTACTGGTTCCTGTCGCGCGCTCTAAGCAGCATCGATAATTGGATTAAATCGGGGATGGCTGCTTCCACGCCAAGATCCCGCGCTAGTCCCGCGCTGATCTTTGGATTTCCAGCGTGGCTTTGAGGCGCACAAATTCCGAGTTAAGTTTGAGGATTTGCTGGCCTAACACGCGCTGATCATGTGTGCACTATTCGGATTGTCGGATTGATTCCCTGGAAAACAGTCGGACTATATCGCACTGATCCCCCCCTCGATCGCCAGGCTCTCTCTCTTTCCGCCCTACTCCTAGACTAACTTCTGGCTTGATCCTTAAGCTCGGCAGATCTGGCAAATCCAAAATATTTAGTTCCATTTAATGGGGGCTCTACCACCCAAAACAGTTGATGGATCAGAGGGGATCAGATCAGAGGAGAGCTCAATATATATATTTCTGTAGATTATGAATCAGAAAAGATTGATTCCAATACAAAGATGATCGCAGCAAAGATATTTTTGGGAATGCATAAATCTCAATGAATTGGATTTGGGTGAATATTCGGTTGTAATTAATGAAATGATAAACAGATTTTCCCCATTATGACGAACACTTGAGAATTGCCATTAGACAAATGGCCAGCACATGTATCCAGCACATCCCCCATCCCCCCTTCCCAGAACACTCTCTTCCGCCACCTACCATCTCTCCTGCCGCTCTTGGCCTTAGACAAATCGCTGCTCATTAATATATTCACTCATCATCGCCGGCAAATGCACAAGTCATAATTGCAATTGCACTCTGACGGCGCTGATAGATACAAATGGCCCAGAGACCGAGGTCTCGTTCCCCTCCAGAACGTAGTCGCTGTCCTGCCCCTGCCCCCTGTGTCTACGCCCACGCCAGAGTGGAAAATGTTGCGTGAAAATTACAAGCAGCTGCCCCCGAAGGAAGGGACAAACACAAATACAAACACAAACAGAAACCATACACAACCGTGTCAAGGGTAGCCGGGGGGAGAAAGAGCATTGTACGAGTGTCCGTATCCGAGACTGCATTCCCACAAAAGACATTTGTCAACACCCCCCACTTAAGGCCACAGACGCCTCCCCGCTCGATCCCCTTTCAATATTTTGACGCATGAAGTTCAATCTTTAAAAAAGGAACGCTCTGTTCTTGTATGTAAATCATAATTCGTGGAACGCACTCGCACAGTCCGTGGATGCAACTGCAACAGCATCTGCTGGCCGCAAGTGTTGATAGCTGCACTTATCGGTTGGCTGGTGGCTGGTGGCTGTTGGCTGTTGGCTCTGCGGATTCAACTCGTTGCTGGCTAATTGGGTGCGAACGTGCGTCAATTAGTTGCACTTGGAATGGCTCACGAATGCAGCGAGCAGCAACCCATCTACAGCTGAAAATCCAAGGCACGACATCGTGATCATAGTCCCAGCAAGGCGCCATGCTGATCCACCGATCATCATCGAGTCTGATCTTCAAGCGATTATCGACACAGAAAAAACCGTGTAACGGTTCGACCATTTCCCATACCCAAGCCCATACCCCAAAAGAAAGCCAAAAGAAAGTGTCGGACAGACAATCTGTCTGTCTGTGTTTGAGTCAGTGATTTGGTTAGTCAATTGTATCTGTTGTTGCTGCTGCCGCGGCTATTGTGTCGGCTAAGCTCTTTGGCGCCATGGCCAAAATCCACCTCGTGGCACTTTTGCTTTCTTTCCCATGATTTATTGTCGCACATGTATCTCATGGGTGCGTGCATCCGAGAGATGCACTGATTCAGATTCAGATTTATATTTGTTTTCTGTGTTCGACATTTACAAAATGTTTTGCTTAATATGTTTTCCGTCTCTCTGCAAAGGGGGGGCGCCACGTTGTGGCAAGGAGGGAGATGAGGGAGCTTTGTGGGTGTTGCATGACAGCATTCAGGGCTTGTCGCTCATTAGTTGGGCTTAAATTCGTGTTTGGGGGGTGGGGAGAGCGTCATTCTGTGGCACAAGCAAGTGGTTGATGGTGGGGTTCAGTCGTTCCGTTGGGGTTCCGTTCTGAGAGTTCTGTTTTTGAGGGAGTGTCGAATGGTGAATGCCGAATGCTCTGGGATTAGGCCGAGAACCTTCCTGCTGTGGCCTGTTGTGGCCTGTTGTTTCCGTGATCCCCAGAGATTGTCGTCATTATCCATACCCATTTCCAACTATTTCTTTTGACAGAACCCTCTGGCTGATCTTTGACTTTGATATTTGTGGGTCTCGCCTCAGTCTCTTGCCGTGTCAGTGTCACTGGCATGGGATGTATTATTCTTTCATTAGGCTGCACGTTGTTGCAACTGCTCGACACTCGAATTGGGATACGGATTTGCATACCGCATACCGCATGCGGCATGCCGCATACGGCATTCGGTGCTCCCTCCTTGCTGTTCTGTGGATCTCTGCTCGGTTGCTGCTCTCATTTCTCCTGACAGAAGAGCCGCGAGCTGTGAAAAGTAACTCACTCTGCGCTGGACAAATGCAAATTATAGATCAGGTGCAACATCAGTAGTTGCAACTGCAACAGCAGCAGCAGCATGAGCAAGAGCAAGAGCAACTGTAATTGCTGCCATAATTGCAGCAAGTGGATTCGTTTTCCATATCATATACCCTCCAGTTATGAGCAGGCTAAACTGAGGCATTTTTGCATTTTGCCATTTTAGCATTTTGCCACTGGTTCGGGAGATCTGGGGCGCTGCGGTGCATGCAACACATCTTCCAGCCTCATCTGGTCCAAATTGTAGCTCCAATTGCAGTTGCAGTTGCAATCTGCATGTGTAATAGAGTCAAGACGACTAATTTTGCGGCAATTTGTGCTTGGGAAATCCATGCGGAATGGATAAACGGTGGCAGGCAGGCAGGCAAGCAGGCAGGTAGGCCATCTCCGTCGTTCCCCCTCCCCACTGGGTTGGGGCGGGGGGCACATGTGGAAATTAAACGAATGATGGACAGACACACATCCCAGACGTCCCAGACGTCCCAGACGTCCCAGACGTCGAGTGCATGCAAACTTGGGGGGCGATATCTCTTTGGTTGCACTGCCTATACCCATTGCTCTCTCTCTCTCTCTCTCTCTCTCTCTGTCTCTCTTAGCTTGTCATGTTATTAGCAGCAATTTAAGCAAATAATCAGTGCAACTTGCCATCTGAACAGGAGGAGAGTACCAGTCGCAGGAGGGGGATTCTTGGCTAAAAGTTAGTGCCAGGCCAGGCCAGGTGGATGGCCAGGGAAGGGGAGGGGTGGAGGGGAAGGGGCGGGTTCAACGCGTGACTTGCAGGCAGACACATCACAAAATTGCAGACAAGTGTGTGGTTCTATCCGAAATAAGCAGCCAAAGCCGAAGTCAAAGACAGAGTTAGAGTTAGAGCCACATGCAAATGCCAGCGCCAGCAATATGCTGCTTGCAGCATGCTTAGACGAGTGTAACAGAGATAGCTTCTAATTAGAGATGGAACACAGATGGAGGCACGCACGACCAAGGCATAAACAAACCGATCAACGCACAGTCCCTATGAATATTAATGCTTCGTAATTGCATAGAACAAGGCTTCTCTGATGCTGAACAAAACACCCATGTTCCTTGCAATTACCGCGCATAAATATTCATAAATGGTGCTCTATGCAGAGTAAACAGATCCATCATTTTTTCCGCTGTTGCAGCACCCTTCATGGTTTAGTAAATTCGTGTGCCGTAACTCTTTGCTGGAACTCAAGAAATCCCATCCCTAATTCTAATGTTGGAAAGCCTTTGCTGAGCTTTTTTCGGTGCTGGGTAATTTGCATTCCGTTGCGAAGTGCAACTGTTGTTTTGCGCCTGGCTCCTCTCACGATTTGCCAGCAATTTGGTACAGTTTGTGGCCTGGCCTGCTACTTTGTTGGCTCTGGCTCTGGCTCTGACTATGGCTGGTGAATTTTCACAGTTGATTTACCAAGATTGAGGTGCCTGGTAGATCGGTAGTTTTATTTACAAAAATTAGCACAGCTTTTGCTTGTTTACTGCGCCAATCGAAGCCAGACCCCAGACTTCGACTCCGACTCCAGCTCCGGATCCGTATCCGAACGGACCCCAAACTCAAACCCAATCCCCGACTCCGACTCCAATTCCGAATCTGACTCTGAGGTGAGCGAGCGTTTTAGTTAATTTTCCAAATTGCTTTTATTAGGTTTCGTTTATTTGCATTTTGCGCTTTAATTTTACGGTTGATTTTCCTTAGCTCCTAACCCTCTGCCGCTGCTGCTGCCGCTGCCGCTGCCTCTGCTGCTGCCTTTGTAATTGCAAAGCGTTTCGTTTTGTTTTTTCCAGTGCGAAAATTAGCAGCCGTCCCTTTCGTGCTGTTGCTGTCTCTGTTCCCCTTAAATGTTGCAATTTTCGAGTCGTAAAAAATTTAAATTTCTGTTTAAGCTGAACTGGAACTACAAAAACAAAAAGTTGCCACAAAAAAATTGCAACAAATTGTTTGGGATCTTATGCAATCCCTTCTTTTTTTGGGGGTTTTGCTGGTTGAATAACCGTTGAAAAGTTTTGGCTTTGGAATTGGGTAACCAGCGGAGAAGAGGCGTGTATTTTTAATCTCAAATGAGATCGCTCAAAACCAAAAGTGAATTCAGTTTTGTAATTGCCAAACGGACTGCGATGGTTGCCTCCAGTCGGGGTCATCTATGGCCTCTTGAATGATGGCTCAAAGATGTGTAGTTTTTGTCCTTGGTTTGATTGAAATTATCGCTACTCTTTTTGGGATGGGTTGGGCTGAGGTTATCCATAACCATTTTGAGCTATTAATCCTTATCATATCACAGATTCTCCCTCCAAATTCATTTAAGATCAGACTTGATTTCAAGTTTTTCCTGTGAAGTCTACTGTCACTGCATTCTACCGTGTCATATCAAGTTCTTCCTACTGTCACTGAATAGTTGTGTCCCGTGAATATAAGCGGAATATCCAGAGGACAATGAGGAGGGGTTCCCGGAGCCAGTGCAAACACTTTAGTGATATTTAATTTAAAATTTAATGATGAACGATTTCAAATGGTTTTGACAACAGCAGTAGATAGCGGCGTCTTCTAGATCGGTGTGATGCTGTGTTCGGTGACGTTCGCAAGCAGACTAACTCTCTCTCCCACGCACGTCGCTCGCAAGACCTATGCTGTGGGTACGCACGAACGCCAATGGTCCGAGAGAGCCTAGATTGGAGAGTTTTGGCACCTTGGGACCAGTGATGCAAAACCGAACAGTCACCTCATTCTACCCATCATCGTCATAAGCATCTGCTTATTTATCATTCATACGCAATCGGCTATCTCAGTGGCTCAATCAGTCTCCTGCTCCGTCTATTGCCACAACCCATACGCATGTAAATCAACACATAATAACATACTATAATGCTCAACAAGTCTTTGGAAAGGGAGCCCCAAGACCAGAACTGCGACTCCGGCTCCATCTCGCAGCGCGTGCGTGGAGACTTAATTGCTGATTACAGATTAGCGATAACAGACAGTCGTCTGGTCTGAAGGGAGAGAGCTTGGATGGATGGATAGGAGAGCATAGGATAGGATAGTCGAACCAGGGCAGCCCTTGAGTTAATTAAGACATTAACCACTGCCAGCACTGAGTGATTCCTCTGCAGACTGCCATCATCCAGAGCCAGCGACAGAGCCAGCGACAGAGCCAGAGGAAGATGGCAACTTGCCCCCAAATCACTGACATCCGCCTCCCCTGTTAACGTAATTGGTGCTGCCACCTTATCAGCCTTATCAGCGCCCACGTGTCGCCAGCCTGCCGCTTATTGTCGACCACTTTCCGGCCATTATTGTGCTTGCCACTTGAACTTTGGGCTTGTGCCGCAATTACATTGCCTCGACAATTGTGTCGGCTTCCTACGGCTTCGATCGTTTGTCATAATCCCCATCAACCACCCCCCCCCCCCCTCACGAACACCTCCACTGACAGAGTTATCGATTACCTTTGGGGGGTCTTATCCGCCTGTCCATCGAACAGCAACGCATCGACGGAAGTACAGCTGTCACTTTCGGTCCGTAATTATGATCGACGCCATATTTGTCCCGCTCATAAAGTAATTGTGCCTACCTACCCACCAATCTCCGAGACGTAAACATAATTAAAGATTCCGTGCGGTACACACAAAATATTTTAATTATTTCCAATTTCAATCGAGACAATCGTGCGGGGGGGGGAGACAATCCAATGCGTTCTTTGTGAGATATTCGGATGCGTGACAGCGGTCAGGTAGGCTCAAGATGACTTCAGATGTTCCATGATTCATGAGAAGCCTGATCAATGCGGGAGGAGGCCAACACTACACCCACAGACGACTCCATGGCCATCCCACACCATATGGCCATCCCAGTAGCAAGGGACACCCTTCGATACGAATCAAAGGGCTAAACTCATTTGTAATTCGATATTTTCGATTTTCCACAGATTGCCAGCCCGTAAACGGCTTGCCGATTCAGAGCGGGCCAAAAACTCCAATCAAATATCCGAGGGTCTATAAAATTTGCAATAAAATAAATTGACGCCATAACAGCATCGCGACGAGACACCTACAATGTTGATAGTGAGCGCCAGCTCAAGCTCCAGCTCCAAATCCAACTGCAACTCCAACTCCTTCTCCGGCGCAGAGGTGTAAGTCAATTTTCATTTTAGCGCCGCACATAAAACATTTTTTATTGCTTTAAAATCGACGAGGAGTAAAAGTTACACTTTCTCAATAGAAAGCCGGCCAATGGCATCGACATCGACATCGGTTTTGGTGAGGAGGCCTCTCTGGGGAGTGCTTAGGGCCCAAGTGCTCTCTAGGCCGAAGTGTTAATGGTGCGTGAGGGTCATAAACCAAAAATACAGACTTTGAGCAACTATGTAAGTCGCATCCCCCAGACCGCCAGACCGCCAGACCGCCAGAGCCCCAGCCAAATGATGAGCCAGTTACAGTTACAGTTACAGTTCCACTCGAAATGGGGTCAAAATTTATGGCTAAAAGTGCAATATGTCTTTGCGGGCATAGGGTGTCGAGTGGGTTGGTGGCTTGGGCTTGGGTGGGTTAGTTGGAAGGTGGTGCGGCCACTCAATGAAACTGTCAAGACATCGCATTTTAAAACAAATGCGAGGAAAGTAAATAAAAACTGGACCGTCTTGGATTTCGCACACGCAAAAGGTCAAACCCCGAAAGAAAAGGAGATGACTCCGCCGACCAAAGGGGAGAGATCTGGACAACTGACATCTGTACATGACTTTGGTGGTGTGGTGTGGTGTGGTGTGGTGTGCAGGTCCAGTTGTGTAGCTGTGTGGGCAACATTACGAGTACCGTACCTCTCCTCCGGATACCTCTCCTTCTTTTGTGTTGGTTGTGTCTTTTACATTACCTCAATTCGACAGGCAACAGCGGCCCCTTGGGCCACTTTAATTGGAATTGCCTGCCCTGCTCTGCTCTGGGGGTTCCAGACATCTCAGAGATGGAGACTGGGTCTTGGGTCTACAGTCTGTAGTCTGCAGTCTGCAGTCTGTCCCTGGCATTAACTTTGTGCAATTGCAAATTTACGAGCCAGGCGTCAATTAAGTATCGAATTACAACTTGTTTAATGTCAATCTGTCGGGGCTGGTGCCTGTTACAGTGAGCTGTCCAACGATCTGTCTCTGCCGCTCTGTTGCTGTCGCTGTAATGCTTCCCCCTTTTAGTGGAAGAACCCCTAAGTGCAAGTGCAGAGAGGGGGGGATCCTAGGACCACCGATCCGATCTCATTGGAGCTGTCAGAATTCGCATAATTATCCAACAAATTAGCTTGTCACAGAGTCGCGTCGCAGTCAACATGGCGGCAGCGTCACCTTGTCTCCCAGCCCACTCCTCCCCTCCCTCAATCCATTCCCATTAATATGCCACACCAGGGGCAACGCGTGGGCAGTTGACAGTTTGAATTTCGAGTTTTGACAGCCCGTTGGCTACCATATAGTATCAGAAAAGAGACAGAGAGAGCGAGGGAGAACAAGACTTATTAACTGCATATATTAACATTCAATTTGAGCGGCCATTGCTGCATACCCTACGACACCCCTCCACCCCCTCCAGGGGAGGCATAAATCAAAATATCGAAGAAACCTCTAAAGTCGTTTATGAATTGACAATTGAGACAACACCCAAGACCTAGGGGCAGCGGAGAGGGTCCCATGCGGGGCGGGTCGGAGCGGGGCTCTTGTCACGTTTGGGCTGTTAACGTGTTTCGGTGACCACGAGAGGGGAACCAGGGGCACCAGGGGAAGGGCACCAACAGCGGGCTGGGCTCTGGTTGAATGATGCCTGCCGATTGACACTCGCACTTGTACAATTTTAATTAAACGCCACTGGTTTTGATACATTATCTCCTTCCATACACCACAATACGATACGATACGGTTCGAAACGGTTCGATTCGGTTTGTTGGCGAGTGTGTGCACTGCGAGAAATGAATGGGGCATTGTGATTTATCTTTTAGAACTTACAATTTCAATGATCCACTCTCTTTAGATACATTTTTATGCACTTTCTCATATTAATTAGTTCTTCAATACATCAATTTCCCTCAGTGTACATAGATATCTTTCCCTTGTCCACTCTTCTAGCAGTTGCATTGACTTTCGATTCCAGGAAAACTTTTAAGCCACAATTTATGCTCGTTTAAGGCGATAAATATAACAGAACCCAATGTGATTGAAGCTGATTGCATTCCAGCAACCACCCGACCCCGACTCCGACTGCACTACCGCATTCCGTTCCCCATAACCCCTGCACCGTTCCCCACATGCCCCGTGCCCTGTGCCCCGTTCAGAGTCATGAGTCACTGCCCCAAAGAGCAGCTGCAGTGGCGGTAATTGAATGCGTGTCAATTGAATGGCGTCTCTCTCGGAGTGGAACTCGCATTCGCACTCGGACTTCGACTTCGAGTTCGAGTTCGACTCCGCATCGATATCTGTATGTGTATCTGTATCTGTATCTGTGCCTGAAATCGCCCATAAATAAACGCTAAAAAGCATACAGCGGCAATTAATAACGCCAAAAGATTTGCAAAATGGCCGCCACTTCCATTGGCAGTTGCAACTTTACGAGCTGCCATCGAAACCGAGAAAGAGAGGGAGAGAGGAGAAAGGAGAGCGGAGCGCCAAAAGCTCTCGCAGATGGCGGCTACCGAACCGAACGGATCCCAGGGCCAAGTCGACGGAGTCGGCCATTGATTTATGCATCCCGTTCGAGCTCGAAACTGTAGCTCGAAAATTGGCGAATGATTTTGTGCATTCTGAGAGTGTTAAGCACACAGAGAGAAAGAGGCTGAAAGAGGGAGAGAGAGCGAGTGGGTGTGGGAGGAAAGCGTGAAGAAAAGTTGATTGATGAACTGCAATTAAAAGCGCATTTTCATTCAAGTCTCGAAGGTGGCAAAAGATGCATCCAAGTGCGAATAAGGTTAGAGGAGGGATGTGTGCGGGGATTGTGTATGTTTCCATTAAATAGATTTTTAATTGGGTGTTAAAGGAATCTAAACAATTAGTTAGATGTGTACAAATGTTGAAAAATGGAAGATGATTAAGGGGGAAATACAGCTAAGAGATTGGGGGTCAAACGAAATGAACTAGAGGGTAATGGAAAGGTTAAACCATACTCTTTATATTCTACAGAATGTCAAGGAATGTCATTATTAAAGGAAACATTAGTGAATCATATTTCAGAAAACATTACAGAAATATTCATCTACGAAAATGTGAACTACTTTTAGTCTTCCATTTGAAAACTTCTACAACATAAAATTAATAACACAATAAGAAAATCTTACAAATGAAAGATTATTGTTAAATACAAGTGATTCATAGTATAAAAGAAAGTTAGAGAAGTGCTCAGGAAAGGTGACTAATTTTAGTGTTACTTGAGATGTAAGTACTTCTGTTTTCACAAAAAATCATCTATGATTCATAGAAATGTAATGAAAGCTCTCTCTCTTCGTAAATAGTCATTGAGTTTGCTTCTTCAGTTAGGGATTCCCTTTGGCATGGATGGTTCACACACCTCTAACCCACATCTAGGCAACCAACTTTCCACGACTCACTCACCTGTCCCCAGTCCAGAGACACAACGAATTTCAATTAAAGCGACACGAAGAAGTCTTCGCCATAATCCCTTCAAGCTGGACAATCATAAAGTATGAAAAATATACAAAAAACCAACTGATTATCATCTTTCAGAGCTGAAATGCGAGCCATTAAAAATTTCGCACTACAAAGAGCCAAAGACAAAGCTGCCGCTGCCGCTGCCATAGCAGCAGCCACATCCCCAAACCCACATCCACATCCATATCCACATCCATGGCCAGGAAAGGTGTGAGCTGCGTTGAGTTTCAATTCCATTCGGGCAGCTAATTAGCCGGCGGACACTTGCTGGGGCCAGGGGATGGGTTGTGGAGGAGGTATTCGGTATTCAGCGGAAATGCTATGACAAAGTGGTGGCTGCCTCTGCTGCTGCTGCCTTTTCTTTTGTACATTTTTGTTTCTTTTTCGGGGGCTGCATTTTGGCCAGCGCGATGCTTATCCCAGAGATGAAATATTCGAGCAGACTGGAGAGGCAGCATGGAGGCAGCAGGCAGCAGCAGCAGCAGCAGCAGCGTTGAGGATGAGTCGCGTTGGTAAACGCTTGTCAACTTTGCTTTGATTGCGCTGCTAACGGGGAGAAAATTAATTTTTATTGCAGCCCACGGGGCGTATCAGCGATGCGAGGCCCCAGCACTTCCTCCGACCTTTTTTCGCCTTCCTCCTGCCGTCCTCTGCGTCTTCTACTGTCTTCTGCTGGTCGCACATCTCTTAGATTTCAGTTGTCAGATCTTCGAGCGACGCAGCTGAAGTATGGCTTCCGTTAGTGCGAGGGGCTACTGTGGAGAGGCACCATCGCTACCGTGGCAAAGGCGAGGCCGGACCGACACTTTTCAGTTTTCTGTTTTCTGTATTCAAATGCAGTTGGTCCGACCGGTGCGGCCTTCTCGGCCAGCTTAATTAGCCAAAACGTTGCATGTGTTTTGCACTTTAGTTGCTGGCAAAATCTTTACCAAATTGCCAACTTCTCTGGCCCCAATGATGATGAAGACGATGAACAGAGCGGCGAGGTGACGGCGATAATGGGGATGGTGATAATGATGATGGTGTTGACATGCGAGGCCATTGGGTCGCCAAGGAGTTCAAGTCGTGGTGTCAATTGGTTGTATTCTTCAAGTATTTACAAGATACATACATGCAGAATACAGGGAATGAAGTTCAGAGAAAAACCTTAGAATTGTAGTAAATATTCTCTCCGTTCATAGCTATGAAACATCCAATTTACCTCAATTATACAGGCACTTTATTTATTTAAGGAATGCATGCCTCCAATAGAGTCTCGAGTTCTCATGAAAACTCTTAGCCTTTCGATGGACTGGGAGGGGCAATGGGAGTTACAAATGGAGCTCGGTAAATGTTCTCAGTTCATAAAATGCAATTGAGGAATTGCCTTTCACATTTCATCAAAACTCATCGAATAGCTCAAGCATTTTATGGCACTTTCAACGCACACTCTAGGAGGCGATCCGATCTCCGATCTCAGTGAATATTCTCCCATATAAATCACAATGGAAAACCTCAGGTCGCCGCAATAAAAATTGTAATTAATTGCGGCTCTCTTACCGAGTTCGGGGCAATGAAAAACACACAAAACAAATAAATAAATATGTACAAATATTTTTCAGGGCAGACCCCATCCCCATCCCCAGCCGCAGCCACAGCCACAGCCCGAGGCACAAAGTGGAGCGTTCACGTTTCCCCCTTTCCAAAGAGCCGTGTGCTCTGTGAATGCCTAAAAATAAATTCAAATTAATCACGCACTGAGCGATCGCAGAGTTTTCCCGCTTTTCCCACAGTCAGAGGGAGGGAAATCACAATAGAAGGATACCCCCGATATGACCCCTCGAAACTCCGTCGATTCCGATTCCAGTGGCTGGACTGTCTATAGCAAAACAAACCAACTGAAATCCGAATTGATCAACTAAAAAGCTAACTAGCCGCCAATTATGCAAAGGCATTCGGACGGAGCTTGTGCTTATCTGTCCAGCGATTTCTCTGGAATCCGGAGGGGCTTTGTAGATGGCCGCCGCTCGAAAATTATGAAAAAACAATTAAAATTATGTGCTGACCTTAATGAGCTGATTAAGTACAAAGACTCAAAACATAGCGATGACATTGTCTGACTTTGGACTGGAAGAGGTTGCTGACTGTGGAGCACCACTGTGGAGGCTGCCACTTATCAACGGACACCGCATCTCATCGCCTCAGCACTGAGTCACTTACAAGCTTCGGCCATTACGACGGGGCCATGTAAAGTGTACCAGAGTACACCCCCTGAAGTGGATCGGAGTGAAGACCACACACACGCACAGAACGGAGCTCTGATGCGAACATCAGGCACTTGACATGCGTCAGGCCATTTGTCGCAAATGTCAACGACATGACGCCGGAGGCGGACCACACAGGCGGCCACCGAATCCACTTAGACTGGCCTACTATAAACACGTCGTCTATCGATGCTATCAACCGCCGAACGGGGCCGCATTCCCTTGACTAACCAACACACAAAAACGCACAGATCTTACTCATATTTCAGGAATTCCAACGGCAAGGAGAGGGATAGAGCTAGAGGTATGGAGAGTACGGGGGAGGGGACAGACTTCGACTCCAAGCTGGCAAAACTATTAAAAAATAACTGCGACGCGTCGTAATTCGCTCGAAACTGTGATAAGTCATTGGACATTGGAAGTCGAGGCGATCCTCAGCAGAGTAGAGTCGAGTCGAGTCGAGTCGGACAACCACTGAAGGAAAGGAAATAAAAACCCTCATCAAGCAACGAGTTCATCATCTTTTTGACAGCCAAACTAATTGACGAGACGCGCTTGCGCCGTGGCCATAACAAGATATATGGCCGAGATGACAACCCAAAGCATCAGCATCCAATATGGGTCTGGTCTGGTCTGGTCCGCTCTGGTCTGGTCTGTTCGAGTATCTGTGGTTTTCAGATAATTATGAGCTTAGCGCCGGGCATGGCCAGGTCCAGGGCCAATGCTAGGGCTCGCCCTAGAAGGGATCTCCTTAATTAGCGTGCAGCCCTCACTCGATCTCTGACTGGAACACTATGCTCCATGCGGAGAGATGGAGAGATGGACAGATGTAGGGTGGAGGGAGGAGGGAGGAGGCAGATCGGTTAGCTCTGTATCGGTTTCAACAGAAATATCAATCAAAATGTGAAATTGAAACGATTGAGCAAATGATTGGCTGACTGGCTTGCTGGCTGGCTCACTGAACCATCAACTGACAGTGTGAGTGGCGTGACGAACAATGCGGCTTTGATTCGGCTCTGATTCGAAAAAACCCAACACTAACAACACACAAATATCGGGTAGAAAAGTGTCAGTGAAATCAAATCAATTTTAATTAGGCATTCGACTCAACTCTGGGACTCGTCTCATGTGTGGGGTCTGATCTGTGGCAGTGGCAGTGGCAAGTGGCAGCTGATTAAAGCACACAAACTTGCCGCTGGCTCTGTTTAAATCTATTTTAACCACATGATTATACACTGGGAGAAACGAGAACATATAGTGGGAACAACTACAAAAATAATGAGAGTCTTTAAGCACTGACTGTTTAAATCCTTTGATTTGAGCAATGCTTTAGCTCACATTATTCTGAGTCTCCCCATGACCATTTCTCCATTTGAAATTGATTTCACAATGTGATTCTGAGTCTGAAGCACAGCTCGAAAACATTTCCACAGAGTGCTTGACATACCCGAACGTGCATTGACACCAATTGCATGCAATCGAATTGAATCGAATAGCCTGGAATCGACTCGAATTCAATGCCCTGGAATTGTTCGATTGGGCCTCCGCCTCGGCTGCGGCTTCTATGCAGAGGCATTTTAATTGTTTCGCCTATAGAATACAGAGAGTTCGGCACGGGCCGATGCTTCTGTCGGCCAATTAGCTTTAATAAAAGTATTTCAATAAATTATACGCACTTGCCATAAGCGCTGACAGACCCGAAAAACAACATCATAATCGTAATGGCCGCAACAGCATTTGCATTGATAAGAACCGCGCGGGGCCCGGCCACATCCAAGGGGCCGCCGTGGAAAGTAGCACAAATCTAATTACACGGCCAAGTGGCACACCAACAAGAAAGAAACCGCTCCGCTCCAGTCCAGTCCAGTTCAGTCCAGAGGCTCAAAGCGGAGATGCCGCCTCGGAAGGCACGGCTCTGTTGTTGCACATGCTGGGCAAATTAGATAATGGCATGCGCAAAATGCCCGTAACGAAGCTACTGTTCAGGAGCAGTGGCAGTGGCAGTGGCAGTGGCAATCCACTCCACTCCAGGATTACGCTGCGGATGTGGATGCGGTGCTCAAGTGTTCCTCAAAAGTCAGCGACTTGCGGGTGTTCCACTTTTCCCATGGCTAAGCCCTGGATAATGCCACATGTGTGTGTGTGTGTGAGCCGGTGTGCGAGTGTTCGAGTGTGTGCCCTTGTACGATGATTTTTCCCAAAACAATTACGGATCAGGGAGACTGACTCACTTGTGAGATCCTCTGCCGGTCAATGGGCATTAAATTGGCTTAAATTAAGTCAAGTATGTGAGGCCATCGCATCTGAGGCATTCCCTATTATCCCGATGAAACTCCCATCTCTCCCAACTCTCCTTTCACTCATCTAATAATGGACGCATATGAGTTGTATTATCCTTCTTTTGCTCTGCCTGCCGTGGAGTTCTTCAAGCGAAACAATGCCGGCTCCGGCTCTGGGTCTCTGGGCCCTTGGAAGGGGTGCTTCAGCCAGACTCTTGGCTTCTTGTCATCTTGTTGACTTTTTGTTTCGTAATCCTAATAAATTTAAATGACGTGCAATGTGTACACGCTCTCTCTCTCTCTCTCTCTCTCTACCAGGAGCTGTTGAAAAGGGTACGAAAACAGAGGTGTACAGAAAAAGGGGGGATCAGACATCTCAGAATCGAAGAAGCATATGTTTCTCTTAGAAGAGAATATATGTACTCAGTTTTGGCTGAAGTTCTCTGCATTACCTTCCCAGAGTAGTTTATAGAATGGGAGCCATTTTTATGTGAAATTCAACCCCTTTCTATGCCATCCACACCACTGCCCTTTAGACAACTGAAGAGTTCTTGTTAAGCAACCAGGGAAAATAGTGTGAACCCATTAAAATTTAAATACAAAAACAATTATAAGTGGATTTTTATAATTAAATTCATAGAAATATGTTGCAGTCGAAGAACTGGAACTGGAACTCGTCGGAGATGAACCCCTGGCCTGGTCTGGCCTGGTCTGCCGTGGCCTGGACAGATGGGTGGCGGAACAAGAGAACATATTTTAATTATAACTTTAATAAGCCCAACTTCAACACGCACTCGACTCGACTCGTCGTCCACAATGGCTGAACCGGGCCCAGAAATAGGGTCCAGGTCCGCTGTTCGGTAGCAACCCTGCTTTTTGGGAAATCTTGCACCTTTCCACGTTTCGTTTCCCTTTCCCCTGGGCCAGAGGCGGCACTTCATTATTTCCCACTTTGTATTTAAATCCGTTTTGATCCTCTTGTATGTTTGTGGCTTAACTTTTTGGCTCTTTCCGCTTCTGCAAGATCGCAAAGAATGGGAACTGGAAAATGCTTTGTTCGGCCTCTCACCCTCCCCGATCCGATCCGTGTAGGAACACCCGCACGCTGCCAGGTCCCAAGTCCGAGTCCGGGCCTGACTTTTGTAACAAGATCAACATGTTGAGATCGTCGGCAATCTGCCCGGGAGCAACCGGTAGCAACCATTGTTTGCATCTCATCTCCGGAATCCTTGGGATTGATTCTTGCCTTGATCCAGCTACAGTTACAACTACAGCTACAGTGTGTCGGCTTGTTTATGCCCTGAAGTTCATATATGTCGGCATTATCTCATTGTTGGATCAGTTAAGATTCGCCTGATAGACGGCTACCGTATGACAGCCCACTGAACCCATCATCTAGGTAGTGGAGAAAGCGGTCCATGAGGCACATTTGCCAGCCCATTATCTGGCAATGTTTGCAGTTGTTTTGGATTAGCTGGAGAGCAGGAGATCTAGCTGGAAGCTAGAAGATCTAATGAAGCCAATCCACACCGAACTCCATTCTATCTACCAAACTCGATGCGATAGCCTTCAAAGTTCACCCCTTAACCACTACTCCAACCCTTCGCTTTTATTTTTGAATGCACTTGAATGCGGCGCATGCACTTAATCAACACACAAATCCTTTTAATTTAACACGCGCTCGGGTTCCCATTTGCTTGCTACCAAAATCCTTTCATTCTGGCCGCCATTTTGCAGAGAGAGAGAGAGAGCACCCCTTAGTCCTGGCAGCCGCTCTCACAGGACAAACACAAAGTGGCGGCATTATTTGTCGCAATCAAATGCTGATGATGTGCCTTGATTATGCGCGGCAAATGCCTGTGAAAAATGGCACAGACGACCCCGACCACGACGACTATGAGGACTATGCGGATGAGGACGAACAAGGACAAGAACAACAATGACAATGACAATGACAGGGACATGATTTTTGGGGTGAGTCCCGAGTTCCGCGTTGCCCTCTGGGGCTGGGGGCTGAGGGTTGCTAGAGGTCTCGAAAACGTGCCGGGCGACATCGTCGCAGCATGGAAGCGAATATTATTTAAATGGCGTATAATAATGGCAGACGCTCAGGATGCTCCGGACGCACTGGATCCAGGACAGCGGCCTCATAATGATGCGCCTCATAAAATGTGCAAATTGTTGTTGCCTCTGTTTGCCGCTGGCTGAGTGGCACTTTGGAGAGCTTGGCAGGCGTCGCGATGCGTCGCGCTGCGGCGCTTCAGGCAGCTGGCAGCCACCGCCAACCCACCCAATCAACCCACCCATTCTTCAGCTTCAGCTTATTATGGAAACCCATCTAAAGTGACATTGCAATCAGGCGACGCTTATGGCAATTCATTTGTTTAACGACCAACGCTCGAGGATCAGACTCCGACAAAGTCCTGGGAGAGGGGGTTCTCAAAATGGCGACGCATCTTTTTATCGCAATTAAGGGTTGCCACTGCATAACTCAAGCGGTGCTTTTGTACTCCGATTTTCAAATTTCAGGAATCCACAACAAATGAAAGTCTTGGATCTCTGCATAAAAGTTTTCCTTCTCTAAGAAATCTTTCAGATCCGGACAGTTTCCAAGCGATTGAATACAAGTACCTTGATGTATTACTCAACATCCGCAGATATAATTTACTCGCAGGGATTCAGGACACTTCTAAAACACCCCTCTGTACGGCAACGGCATCCCTCTCCTCGCCAGCTAATTTCGCTTTTATTAGGTTTGCCAATTTGTAGCCGAGTCCTGGATTGGCAGGGATGCTGGCAGTAATGGTTGGGTGGATGCTTGGCCGGGAGGAGGAGGGAGATCGGGGATATACATTTCATTTTTACATTTGACATTCGCGCAATTGCCGGAGGAAGAGCCAGGCACGAAATGAGGCGCAATTTGCAGAGCTCGTTGCGTGTAAATTGAGTCATCTGCCAGGGCACCCCGCGAGTCGACCATCCCCCATGCCAGGGTCGGGTCGTCCCTCATCCCCTTCCCCTCCGATGTGCTACCATCCTGGCAATTGCTAGGATTCCCTGCTCCTGCTCATTCCCAGTTCGTGTCCCATTTTGACTTCTGTTTTTTTTTGTTTGGCAGCGACATTTTCGAGTTATATGCACAAATTTATTTCATTTGTTGTTCCCAAACCTCTCCTTCCCCTCCACTCCATTCCCCTGTCAACCAAACACCAGTCGACCATGTCCGCATATCCCTACACCGAACCCCTCTTCTGTCCCTACCCACCCCTCTTTTCCCTACTCTACACTCTGTTTTCTTTTCCATTCTTTTTTTTTTGGGAAAATTTACATTTTTATGAAATTTCTTTTTTGTTTTTTACAAATTTACACATTTGTTGGAATTTTTTATTGGCTGTCATCATTAGTTTCGATATGGCCAGGGGTGGGGGGTTGTGGCAGGGACTGGGGGGTTGCTTGAGCACTGGAGGGGGGAAGTGTGCAGTCGACAAGTGTGGGCGTGTAATTTATAAAGTGTTTGCCATGGGGGAAACATTCGGGGGAGGCATTCGGAGCGGGAAGCGGGAAGTGGGAAAAGATCTGCGATAAGAAGGAGACGACGAGTAATTTGGTTCGGCTATCAAGTTGATTGGGGTGGCATGTGGATGGAGATGGCTGGGGCGTGGAATACTAAAGATGGAAGACCTGCTGAATGCTGAGTGATGGTTGAGGGCCTCAAGGGGATGCCTAAGATGGTTACAAGATGATTTAAGATTTCACGGATGCATGTACACATGTAGAAGCGATTAAATACTTTATATCATTCGGGGAATGAGTAAATTCCATACCCTCCCTGTATCTTCATCAAATACACCCTAAATCTGGGCTATCCTATCTACCAAGCCAGGCCTTATCCCTGCTCCGATCTGGTCATATCATGCCGCCTGCTCATAAATCCCGCCTTGTTGTCCGGATCTGGGCAAAACGATAATGACACACGAACAAAAGTGCCTGTCAGCCAAAATATTACCCAAAACGAAAGTGTCAACAGGACGCGGGACAGAACCACGAGGCCAAAAGGAGGAGTAGAACCAGGAGCAGGAGTACAGGAGTACGAGGAGTACAACGAATGTACCGGTAAAAAGTCATAAACATTACGTTGATTTTATTTCAGCAACTATTTTTTATGCCCATTCCGAAAGGATTGTCCTTCTGCTCTGCTACGGAAAGTGTAATAAAAACGACTCGGATTTTGGATGGTTTTCCACTGTTTTGCACACACACGTACCAGTGCTAGTGCCAGAGCCAGTTACGGGACGGGAGGGGGTGGGGAAAAGAGGTTCCGAGAGGGAGTCGAGTCAGACATTTTTATGACATTTCTCTGACTACTGTATGTGCTCTTACTCTCGTTCTCTGCCCCTTTCTCCAGCTCTGTCCCGCCCTTTGTAATTTTCGAGCACTTTTCCGACGTTTTAAACATTTTCTTGCCGCTGGCAGTTTCCTTTTGTCAGTTTTCCTACAGTTTTCCTCTGCTCGTATCGTTGTATCGTGTCGTTTGTGTAATTTTTATGATTGTCAAGGATTAGATATAAATGTTTTATGATGTTGGCCCGCTACCGCAGCTCCCCCCCATGCCCCCTGCCCCCTGCCCCTGCCCCATGCCCGATGTTCTTGTTGTCGACCAGAAATTGTGTTTTAATATGATTTTATGGCTTTGTAGTTATTCCGTATTTTCTGTACTTGATTGGCTCTGACCCATCCTCGACGTGGCGTGCCTGAAATATCAAATACGCCGTGCCCCGATCCCAATTCCAATTCCAATCCCTGTCCCGATTTCGATTTCGATTCCGATCCTTCGGTCATGCACCCCTTTGTGGCGTTCTGTAATGTGATTTCTCCTGGTTAACGCTAGCGCTCCTCTCGAGTTCTCAGAACTCGGCAGGCTCATCACAGCCCAGTTGTTTGATGTTCTTATAGCTGACACGCCCATGCCCCTGGAACCGCTGTCAGTTTCCCAGTTTCCCACTCTCCCTGTTTTCCCGGCTACCATCGCTTGATTACAACGCGTGAAAATGCAGCCACAAGAGTTGATGTCGATCCATCATAATTTTGTGGGTCGCGTGGATTTACAAGCGTTCAAATTATCAAGAGATCGTTGGGAAAATATGAAAATAATGAAGAACTGTGAAATCGATAGATCTTCTTCGCTCTTCTGGGAACCCACAGACCCACAGACGACCACGCAGCGATGGCGCTTGTCCTCCAATCGAGTTTCCAGAAATTAATTACATTTAAACGGCTCTGGCTGTAGCTCTGGCTCCCCCACAGACTCTGAGACTAGAGTCTACTGTCCCTCAAGACTTCCCTGTGCCAAAAACAAGCAAAAATGGATGGGGGAAGCATACAATTCAAATGAATTTGAAGGAGGGGAGAGCGGAGTAGAGCACTCCAAACGCATTCTAAACGCCAACTCATCATCATTAAAGTCAATTTTCCTCGTCTTCTGTTGCTGTTGTTGTGTTGCTACTCAACAATTTCTGGCCATCGAATCGGACAAAGGGAAATTTGCCACGTTTTTCATTGTTTTCCCGAAAGAAATACCCGAAAGAAATACAACAAAAAGTGAAACTGCTGTTTTTTCTCTACCATTTTCAGCTGAACTCGAAACGAAATGAAACCAAACGAGGATTGGACTGGGAAGAGGTGAAATTGCATCATGCTGTGCCTCTGGCTGGGCCTCTGCCTCTGCCTCTGCCTGGGCCTCTGCCTCTCCGGGTTCTGTGGAATTGTTCGCAGGCTGGAAAATTGTTGATTTTGACACCTTGGGCCATTGTCTGCCGCTTTATTTCCATCTAATAAATACATTTGTGCTCATTGTTTCTCCCCAGACTCCCTTTTGTTTTCCCTGTTTCCCTGTGTTGCATTTTTTATGGTTTTTATTTTGCGGAGCCCTGCGAACCCTGGCCCTGGCCCTGTCCGCTAGCGGCGGGGGGCACCACTTGACTGCTGCTTGGCTGCTGCTCGTGGTGCAGGATATCTTTATTCGCTCATTAGCAGCACAATTCTCCTGGCTGCAGGTCCTGCAGCTCCTGCGGCGAGGATATCGCAACGGTGGGCGTGTAAAATGACCAGAAATAGATGCACAATTACATTTTAAAGCAAAATTAATAGAAATGTTTAGATGGAATGGGAAATTATAGCACTTATAGTACATATTGTTTGGAAGATAATTTAAGAAATCTACTATAGAGTGGAGTTTTGGATGCAAAACAAAACTCATAAATTTGTACTTTCACGCTGGTCGAAACTCAGAAAAATCGAATAAAGTGTGAGCTTCGTACACGTTTCGCGCATTAGAGCGCAAAGCGAAACCTCGGGGGGAGAAAACCTCTGAACTTTCCACGGCGTTTCGCCTTGTAATCAAAATCCATTAGTCAACATAATTACGCTTTAATGAACTCGAATGTTGTTTTTGCCTGGCGTCGAGTCGCGTCGCGTCGCGTCGCGACGCCTCGGATGGAATCGAATCGAATCGCATCGGATGGGATGGAAATTGTGCAAATATGCGTGGCTTAATTAGCGGCCATAAAAATCTGATAGATTCCAATCTGACACGCAAATTGTCGCCGGCTATTTATAGCCACAGATTTCTGGAGCCGGGCACTCGCACTCGCACTGATAAGCGAGTGTGAAAACATAAAAAACATTATTTGCTGATTGCTAATTGAGGCGAGGCTTGTGTCGCATTCCGAAAAACCTTTGGAGTCGCGGGGTACGGGGGAGCGTACGGTGGAGGTTACGGGGGGTACGAGTGCGAGCCTTTTATCACGTTCCGGCAATTGCTGGAGCTGCGCTGCTCTGATTTAGATTTTGATTTTGATTTCGATTCAGATGCCGATCCGAAAACATAAGTTATGCGGACTTTGTCGTGTGCCAAAAAAAACTAGTGTTCAAAAATTAACATTTGAATCGTGGCGAAACAATGTACAAAGCTATAGCAGATGCCATAAAACTGTCCCGATCGGCGCTCGAGTATGATTTATTGGAGTAGTACCCAATGGTGCTCCATTGAGGTGCATTCGTGGTGTGGAATCGCTAATGTGGATCGCGGAACGCGGATCGGCGGCTGTGAATCGATTGGAAGCTGTGTTCGGGGAACGAGAGAGAAAGATTTGATGTTCCCTTAAGCTTTCCAGAAACAACAGCAATTTCTTGTTTCCTAGCAAACAGTAAACTTCGAGGCAAATCCCAAGTAACCCGCACAAAGAGCACCCGAAAATTGTTCAAATTTAGACGCAGGATTTGCTGTGAAACCTACAGGAGGACAGGGGGACATTTTGCCACCTTGCATTTGATTTTCATTTAACGCTCGTTTTCGGAACAAAGTCTAACCACAAAAACTATGAATGGCAGTTTAAGCCAAATTACACAAAGGCCCTAACAAAGCCGGAGAGCGAAAGAGAGAGAGAGAGCGAGAGGGAGAGCAGCAACAACCACCACAGTGGAACGGAAGCCATATGCAGAAAAACTACAAAAACAGCAACAGCAGTCATAAGGAGAGAGAAAGAGGGAGAGACAGCGGTAAATGTACCGCATTAAATTGGACCCGCCCCGCCTTCAGAGTACATATGTATATGCAGACAGATAATGAGACAACATGCCCGTTTCACTCACTCGCACGCAGGCGCATATCGGAGCAGATAAAATCCACAAGCAGGCGAGAAGGCGATGGCAGCTCTAGACCAACACTCTCTGTCGCAGTCGCACTCGCACTCCAGCAGGGGAATAGCAGAAAAACGAGTTTCACCAGTATGCGCTGGTGTGCGTGAGAGTGAGAGGTTGAGAGAGCGCGCAGGCCCAAGAGCAGCGCTACAGCCACTTCCCACATCGTACACTTGGTGGTGGTGCGACGACTCTCCGAATTATTCAAACCGCAACCGTCGTCGAGTAAGCACCGTTGTTTCGAAACCGAGCGCGTCGATCGCAAACGAAACGAAAACAAAACAAGTAGAAAGTTGTTTCGTCTTCCACGGGATTTCGCCATTCGACACAGTTTCCCCAGTGTTTGCAGTGATTGTGTGTGAATAATATATTCAGTGAATATACACAGCGACCCGATGAGGCGCCCCGCATAAACTCCAGCAGACCGCAGAACCCAAGGAGTCCCCAGAGTGGAATCCCCCCACAAAGAAACGCTTAGCAGAGGATTAGCCAGAAATACCAAATACAAAAAATACGTGTACACCCGTGTCCCAGAGAAGCCGCCAACATAGCCGAGCTACTAGCCGCCTCGCCACCCGCCAGCACCACGCGCGTATTTATGACTAAGATGATTCCGCCGGTACCCACCTCAGCCGTCATGATGCCCACGCCCAAGCAGAAGATCGGCTTCAGCATCGAGTCGATAGTCGGCAACGATGCCGCCTCGATTGCCGCCGGCAATCAGCAGATGCGCGCCACCTCCGACCACAGCGCCAGTCCGCCGCCAGGAGAGCGCAACGGCCCCGGATCGCCGCCCCAGACCCCACCGGCGGCCATCACCATGCTGCCGCACCACCTCATGGCCCCGCCGTCGCACGGCATGCCCCTGCCGCACCACATGTCGCCACATCAGCTCCAGCATCAGCATCCACATGCGCATCAGCATCAGCATCCTCATCCACATCTTTCGCCAGCCCAGCAGCATGTTCTGCACCAGCACCTCCTCATGCAGCAGCAGGGCACACCCAAGACCCACCAGGACATCCAGGAGCTGCTGCAGCGGCTGCACCACAACGCGGCCGTTGCCAGCGGCATGAGTCCGCTCCAGACACGCCTTTCGCCCGAGTCGGATGCAGCGCCCGCTCCCGTGTCCCTCAAGCGCGAGCGTTCTCCGGCTCCACCATCCATGGAGCAGGCCGAGAATCCCTCCCAGCGCATCCAGCCACCACACACGCCACCAAAATCCGTGTCACCACAGTCGTCGCAGCCCTCCTCCTCGCCCAGCCTGCTGGTCAGCAGTCCGCACAACACGCCCCCTCAGCAGCAGCAGCAGCCACCAAACTACCCCAAGCCGGGAATGCATCCGGCCGGAGCCATGATGATGCAAGGAATGCCGCCAGCCGGCTTGGTGCGACCCTTCCCCGTGGGCCCAGGCGGACCCCCGATGCCGCCACAGGGACAGCCCGGCATGCCGGACATCAAGGCCCTGCCCCCGTACATCAATGCCCCACCAGAGATGCCGCCCCAGCACAATCCTCACCTGATCGCCGCCGCCCAGTTCCAGATGGCTGCCGCCATTCAAGCAGGTCATGTCCTCGGTCCCGCTGCAGCGGCCGCTGCCGCCGCAGGACTGCCACCGCATGCCGCACAGTTCATGCCAAATCCCAGCATGGCACGGGATAGCTACCAGCTCTATCCCTGGTTGCTGAGTCGTCATGGACGCATCTTTCCACACCGTTTCCCTGGAAGTAAGTATCTCTCACTTGCCTGTGCCCAGCTACCACTTTCTCCCACTCCCCATTCGACAGATGACTAACCAAATGCTTCTCTTCTGATCCTTTAAGGTTTCCTAGTGCCGCCATTCCGCAAGCCCAAGCGCATCCGCACCGCCTTCTCGCCCTCGCAGCTCCTGAAGCTGGAGCACGCCTTCGAGAGCAACCAGTATGTGGTGGGGGCCGAGCGCAAGGCCCTCGCCCAGTCCCTCAACCTGTCGGAGACGCAGGTGAAGGTCTGGTTCCAGAACCGTCGCACCAAGCACAAGCGGATGCAGCAGGAGGACGAGAAGGGCGGCAGCGGCAGCTCCGAGCGCAATCACCACAACGGCAGCGGGGACGAGGATGACGATGAGCTCATCGATATGGAGATGGACGATTGTCCCAGCGATGAGGAGCACGATCTGGATGCCAGCCACTAGAACCACTAAGCTGTTCCATCTGTGAGTTCCTTACCCAGTCGAGGGGGTCACCAGTTCCCAGAAGCTCTCCCGCGAATAAAATAGTTTGTTTTTTGTGATATATTCTTAAATGATGGCGATGGCAAGCAGCGTTAGGCGATAGGCGTTAGGCCACGTGTAAATAGCAGGCGATAGAAAGTATTAGAGAGTTCAGGCCCCCTCCAACACCTACATATATCTCACATCTATAAAATATCTCCCTCTCAAGAACAGTGCCAAATCTTTTGCTAGGGGCCCCGAAGAAAACAGAAGTTGAGTAGAGCTCAAGGTGGGAAAACGTTTTCCTCTTCTTCGAAGCTTTTTCTCTTTCCAAAAACTAAAAACAAAAAATCTTTATAAATTATAGTATCTATAACTGTACAAATCTAATGATTTAAGCCTGTAAATATTTATGACGAGCAGCGCAGAAGCAGAAGCACAAGCACAAGCCGATGCATTAGTTTTAATTAGTGAATTCCTTGAAGAAAAGAAACTATACCCTACCCTACTGTATAATTCTTGTATATTGTATGACGATCTAGCATTTATTTATGTCTAGCCATAAGCACGAACCTCTCGAGTCGCTCAACTGCAGCTGGATATTACTTAAGCCCGATGATTAGTGTAGCCTTAGTCGCTAGCTACGTACGAGTACTACTTCCTAAGACCCGATACAACCACATGATATTTTAAGCGAAACATACAAAAATAATATTATTATATTAAATATAAAATATGCATTATGAAAAAAAACTATTGAATCTCTTTTTATGTATTTATTTGGAGGAAAAATAAGCGGGGTTCTTGGGTCTTAATGGTAAGAAAACTAAGACATATGTATAATGGAAATTTCTCAAAAACAGAATGGAAATCTTACAATGAAATATAATAAAATATATTTATTGTCTTGGATCTCCTCAAAGTGCACTGACACTGTTACATTTTTTCTGTCATTTCCGTGGATATGTGCCCACTGTATGACCCTATATAACAGGTTCTCTTGGTTTCTGCGGATTATAGAATAGTTTGGGAATAAAGATGGATTGCTTCGGATGGATGGATCCTTAAAGATGTATATAACCTTTTTAATACGAAACTTACTTTTTAAATGGACCTTGCTCTAAAATATTTCCTTAAACAAGTCTCTCAATCATTCAGAGTCTCTCCAATTTCCGCTTCCATCAGCGTTCAATTTCTCCACATGTCTTGGAGATTTGCAGTGATTTCGTCCCACTGTGTGACACTGTGACAGAGTTGGAAATTATGCGCCGTCAATTAATTAGCGTGTGACATTTAACATTGTTGTTGCTGTTGCTGTCCGCTCGATGGCTGACAGGTGGGGACAGGAGGAGGTGGACGAAGGAGGCGACTATAAAATGCATTTAGCGATCGTTATTTCTTATAGATTTCATAAGCATTTTAATTGCACAATTTAAAATGCAAATCGTGTTTTATTGTAGAATTTAATTGAGCGCAGCTCGTGAGAGATCAAACGGAAAGGCAGACTGGAGAGTAGAGGAGCAGAGGAAGGGGAGGGGGCTATGCCACGGCGAGGTGGGAGGTGGCAAGGAGCCGCAGCAGAAACTGGTTAACAAAATGTTGTTGCTTTGGCTGTGGATCGAGGTGTGCTAATGACTTAAAATCAAAATTTATTATCATTGGGCCACAAATTTATGCGACAGTTGGTGGACAGCCGCCAGAGAGGTATCCTTATCGGAACAGCATCGCCACGAATCGACTCAGATCCGACTCAAAACTAATGAATATGCAATGGGTAATGGGCAATGGATAATTGCAATGAAAAGTAGAGCTATTCACATGGGAGTACGAGTACGGGTACGATGCGATTCAGTTCAGTTCGATTCGTCGGTCAGATATGGTTAATTAACGGACATAACGAGTCTAATTACTAGCTGTTAACAGCTCTAAATCGTGGCACTCTGTCAAAGGTCCCCCTCTCCGCACCAATCCGCGCCTGGAAGTGGCGGAAGTGCGGCAGCAGATACCTCAGATGGCAAAGTTTGCAATGGCAATAGCAATTGCAAAGGCATAAATCAGGTTAGAGCAAATTATATGCTTCAACCAAGATCACAATCGCACGATTACCCATAAACCCCACAGACTGAGAGAGATAGAGAGAGAGAGAGAGAGGGATGGGGTATCTAATGGCGATTCTTGTTTGCTTAGCAGGCACGCACATTCGATGGCAGTCCAGAGATACAGATAAAAAGCTCTTGACTTTTGCCCATCAACAGTCGGTGCTGCGCTGTGCCCTACTGTAATTAATAATGGGGTTGGGGTTGGGGCTGGGGCACGCCCCAACATTGTATAACCGATTCAAAGCTGAAGTTGGAATTGGATTTGGAGCCCAGGCTTATCTCTCCCGCCTTTCAATATCGCTTCAAATGTTTCTGTAGAACGCACACACAACGAAACTGAACTGAAGTCCCTTTCTGATAATTCTCAGAAATTAAAACACAATTTGGTAAGTTGTTGCTGTTGCTGATGATGTTATACATATCTTTCTGTACCTACAGACATACCTACAGCCAGACAGACTGACAGACAGACAGACATATGTTTGTACAACTTGTTTTGCCTCGTGGCTTCGTGGTTTTTTTGAATGCCTCAAAAGGTTTGTTATGCGGCGCGCCCCAAAAAAAGATATAGAAATAATATTACCACAACCACACGGCATTCACTTTATGGGCACCACCGCACCAGCACCACGCACAAATTGTTGTTGTTGCTGTTGTTATTAATCCCATAAAGTTTATTAAGTAATCCAATTTGGTTAAATTAGCTGTGTCTCGTTTCTTCGTTATTTCAGATTTTAATTGAGTTTCATTTTCAGTTTTTCAGTTTTGGTTTCGGCTTGGCGTTGGAGTCGGAGTTGGAGTTGGAGTTGGAGTTGGGGCCCCCACCCATGGACTTCTCTTGTTGCGCTCATTATCGGACGGGGTCTCACCGATCACCTATCACCGATCACTGATCGATGGCCAGCATAATGCAAATTGTCAAGCCAGGAATTCTTCTCCGACTCCGAGCCGATGCCAAACTGATGCTCTCGCTTAATGATCACACGCAGTCATCCTCAGAGTCAGAGCCAGAGCCAGAGCGAGAGAAAGAGCCGTGAGGGCATCGCAGAGTTCAAGATCGGAGTGGATCGGGACGTGCCATATCGGCGAGTGTTCTCTCCATATCTCGGTGTTCTGTTAAATGTGTGTTTCCTGGAAGATTAATACGGCGAAATTAAGGAAAATAAATAAATGTCAACGCTGTACAAGATCGTTATCTCATTTAACAATAATTACCCTGATATGGGATATGCTAACTAATCTGTTATGCCCGCGTCTTTAGGCCCAGGATCGTCTCAGATATACACACACACACACCCATAGCGATTGTGCATACAGTGGTGGATGTGGATGGCCAACAGGTTTCGGCCCGAATGAATGTTTAGTGCTTTCCGTTGTCGCCCGACTGGAGTGGAACATCATCGGAGGTGTCGCTGGCCGCGTGTTGTGTTAAATTAAGTAATTAATTTTAAAGTCCATGTTCTGTCCATTTGTCTAAAAGACAGCCAGTCGGAGAACGGAATGAACCAGCGATCAGTCCGCCCAAAAAAAGACTTAGGCAACGAACTTTTGTCCGGCTGTACGGCTGTCCGGCTGTCCGCCACGCTTGTTAGCTCCACTTCCGTCATCATCTCTGGGATAAAGAGATATCGGATCAGGAGATCCAATTGCTTGTAATTTACTTGGGACTGTTCCCGTTTTCGTATTTCGGGGCACTTCCTGCAGTTAGCTAGATTGGCATCACTTTTCCATGCAACACAAAGCCCCTCTCGACATTTGTTTGTCATAATAATAATTCGTAAGCGTTTTAATTGAATGATTCGAGGGTGGGCGTGGATCTAGCTATGACTCTGGCTCTGGCTCTGACTCTGTCTGGCCCTGGATCTATCTCGGTCTCCGTCGCAGGCTCTGCTCTCAATCCGCCCAGTCATTGCCAACTGCTTGAGTTTTGGGCCTGGACCCGGGGGTAAACATTTGGCCGGGCTTAGGCCCTCAAGTGCTTAATTAAGAGCCGCAGCAGCATTCCACTTGGCGTTTATTTATTTAACAATTTTCTGTGGCCAGGGCCCAATATTTTGATGTTTTCTAATTGCCTCAATTATGCTCGACTCTGGGACTGTTTCTCGGACTGTTGTTGTGCTGTTTCGGGGCCCCTCCCTGCGACCAACCTGATCACGATCACTGGCGCCAGACGCCGCTGCCACAGCGCCGTCTCTTTCATATGCAAAGTGCTCCTCTCCCCCGATCGAATATCGAATGCTTTAATTTGGTATATCAAAGAGAGACATTATGCTGCTGATCCGCACAGCCGCACAGCCGTCCACCGATCGCCGCTTGGCTCGTAAAAGCGTCAAATTTCTCGATTCCCAATTCTCAGTTCTCAGTTCTCCGTTCCCCATTACCCCATTACCGATTCCCCATTTCGTGGCCAGCTCCATGGGGCGTCCTAATTGTTGATATGCATCTCGGTTTCTCAGTTTCAGTTATTCGGCCTGCTCCAAGACTCTTAATATTATTTGGTGAGTTTTATGTTTTATTTCGAATTAGTCACATAAATATGCGCTCTTTATGACAGCCTGATGTTTTGTTGTTACTGTCTGCCCCGAGCGCCCACGCTGCGTATGATTGTTAGTCCACAGTGGCTTAAGGCACAGTGGTTCGGCTAGGTGTGAAAGTGGGGAACGGGTTTCCCCAAGGGGTTTCCAAGAGCCAAGTTTCTTTTAAAAATGATGATATTTCATGGGGGCTTCATAGATGTTGCATTTCCTATAGATCACTGGTCGATTATATACATTATATATATAGAAAACGTATATCTAAAAATATTTTCAGTCTGAAACTCATAAGAAACCGAACTTGAACAAAAAAGCTTAACACTTTTCATCCCTCCCGCCCCACTGTGCATCGATCAGCGCACAAATTGAATGCAGTTCCACACCGCCCGGAGTGTCATGCATTATTCAAATGCTGGAGAAAATCCCGCCTTGGACATTTAGCTGTTTAAACAATCAATTAGCGCTGGCCGCAACTGAATTGTTTATGCCGTTATTGAATTATACCCGATGCGACGCTATCAGAGGGCCTCGAGGACCCATTGCCCCCACCTGACGAGCCCGGGCTCCGGCTCCGGCTTCGGCTACAGCTACGACTGCGGCTGCGGCTCTGACACGCCTCCGAACTGACAGAGCAACAAATGCCCGGATTGCGTGCGGGCCCCAAGTCGCTCAGTGTACGATAATTATGGGTTTGCCAATAGACGCCGCCCGTTTGGGAGCTGCGCGGCACACGAGTGGGGTGGGGTGGGGTGCGGTGAGGTGAGTAGTGCAGTGCGGCCTGTGTTGTGCAGGGCAGTGTAGAGTTCAGGTGTGCCTCTAGTGCGGCGGTGGCCCAATGAGGCGTCGTTTAATATATTGCAATTACCACTGGCAATTAGTCAATTGGCTTCACTCGAACACGAAACGCTTTTCGCTTGTAATTAAAAGCCAATTTGAATATTTATTATGAAAATTGGCCAACAAATGTGCATAATTGAGCCCATGTGAATTCGTTTAAATTACAGCCAGCCTGGGAGCCCAGTTATCGGAAGTTCGAGTTGGTAGCCATGAGGTACTCAGAAAGGGGGGAAAATTTCTGTGATTCACGCCTATTTGCACGGTTTTCCATAATTGAATTACGTATTTCCCATGCCCCCAAATAATCGCTATACAAAATAATAAAAAAATGTTTGAAAACAGTTGTTTCCTGAATCATTAGGAACTTTGATGTATGACCTTCTACTTCTCCCACTTTGTCTGGTATTCCCTTTGGTCTTTCTTAACAGCTTCCCAAAACAAGTCTGTGGCCTTCCTCTGTTATCTGCAGTTAATGTTTAATTTGTGCTAAAGAGACTTTTATTTATAAACAGCTAATTCGTCACACAGCTGGCTACTGCCAGAGCACACCCACACCTACGCTGGGGGACTCATCTATTCACACTTGTATTCATATGCTGTGGGGGTCAGAGCCAGAGCCAGAGCCAGAGCCAGACCCAGCTAATGCCCAAATATTAATGAATCAACATTTGTCACACACACACACGCAAACGGACGATGAAAATATTGAGAAATTATGCAGCCAAGGCAATCAAACAATTAAATATAAATTTGTGGTATTCACGCCCCAAGAGCAGGGAAAGAAAAAGAGGCAGAACGAATCGAATCGAACAGAATCAAACAAAACAAATGAGTGCGTCCCTGATGTTGATGTTGATGATGATGTTGATGTCTGATGGCATTCCTTGAGCTGCTTGAACTGCTGCTGCTGTTGCGATTGGAATGGAAATTCTTTGGAAAATATTGTCAGCATAATGCTCGTAGATTATCAGGGAGGGAGCACACCCAAAACGATCACCCATACATTTTTGACAGCGTGTTTCGTAATAAAATGGAAAATTCATTGAAACTGAAGCCAGCAGCAACGGCAAGTGCATTTCAATTAGGGACCTCTCTCTGGGACTCTGAGAGTGGCTTCTATTTCCATTTCTAATTAATCAGACAGACAGACAGACAGACAGACAGAGAGGGAAAGATACTTACTGTGGGAGTGAGAGAATGCTGCTTTATTTTGACATTTCCACGGATATTAGATTATCATCATTTTAAAATCAAATTAAAACATTAGACAGGGCCCACCCCTGACAATGTGTACAGGGTATTGGGTTGGGTCACAGCCAGATCTAGGGTTCGATTCGGTTTGAGTTTGGTTTTGGGTTCCTGTGTGCCACTTGGCTTCTCTATTTATCACCGTTACGGCAACTGCTGTTTTTGTTTTGCTTGGCGTAATTTAGATAACAGGTACAGCAGAAGGACCCTCTTTATGAACAAGTGGCATTTTCCGGGAAAACTCACACAGAACACAGAAAGAAAACCTCATTCGATTGCCCCGAACATTTCAACAGAGACCAGTCCAGTGGAAGGGACTGTGGATGGCGGGAGACCAGTGCCCACGCACAATTTCGAC
This sequence comes from Drosophila affinis, assembly GCA_037356375.1. NCBI lineage: Eukaryota > Metazoa > Arthropoda > Insecta > Diptera > Drosophilidae > Drosophila > Drosophila affinis. The sequence goes on from JAZHFB010000003.1 coordinate 26,541,367, forward strand.
CAGGCCAGGCCAGGCCAGAGCAGATCGGACCAGACCAGGCCCAACTGGTCAGCCAAGTGGTGGTGTCAGGCGATCCTTTCTGTCTGTTTGTCCCTCCTTCCTCCGTCCCGAGGCCTCCTGGTACGTCTGGTCCGCCCGGCCAGCCTAAAACAGTTGTCAAGCAACAACGCATGTCGCGATGTCAATGAAGATAATGCCAAACGATTTAACCTGCTGTGCGTGGGCGTAAGTGTAAGCGTACCTCTCTCTGGCACTGCCTCTCCCTCACACACACTCATCGGTCTGCCTCTGCCTCTGTCGCTGTCTCTGTCTCTTTCCGTGCCAGTGCCAGTGTTTGCTCTTTTAATTGGAAATTAAACAAATGCCTGGAGTCTTGAGACTTATTGTCCGGCTTATGGTTTTGCGTGATTTTGGCCCGGCCGGGGGGCACTTGAGCACAGCAATTGTTGTGGTCCCTGTGCTCGATTGTTCGGCTGATTTCTTTACGAGCAGGAGAACCGTTAGCAAAGATGGATAGATTGCATTGCAGAGGAGAGGAGAGGACCTCGATTCCTTTAGGAGAGGAGTCATTGTTGTGGGCTGTTATAGTGTAGTCCGTTTTGTCCTTTTTATGGTGGGAAACAATGGAAATCAATCTAATTACTTGGAAATTTCAGAGGCAATGATGTAAGATAGAACAAAGAATAGTTTTAATGTTTTAGTTTTGTATATAATTATATACCTATACGGATGTGGATACGCTTACGTTTTTCCTATGAAAATCAGTTAGCTTGGGAGAAGTTACTCAACTGTCAGCTGAACACCCATATGTGTATACTATCGGTATATGTATATCCCTCATAATCAACTTATAAACTCTTTTCAGCTAGTTCGTTGCTGAAGTCTTTTGTTTTAGCCTCTCTATCGCTGGTGATTTTGATAAACATTTGTCTGCACAAACGAAGCATTTATCCCGAGGCCCGGGCTTCCGCTGAAACGTTAGTCGGAGACGAAGTCGGAGGAATAATAGCCCCCCGCCCCGATGCGAAGAAAGGCCCAAGGATTGCCGGACTAAACGAAGCTTCGCCTGGGCATCGTTCAAATTTGGAACAATGAGCCACAGTCTCAAATGACATACACACAGAGCAGCGAAAGAGGTAACCTCTTTGGCTGGAATTTTTGAAGAAATTCTAATCATCTGTTGGCACGCCCACCAACCGATTCCAATCCCAATCCCAGTCCAGTCCCAATCCCGATACCATTGCCGATCCATGGCCCAGGGCTAGCACAAACGTATTAATTAAATGTGCGCAACGCCTCCCAGTTTAGAGACGGTACGTCTGCCGTCCGTCCGGTTCCTTGGTCTCTGGTCTCTGGTCTCTGGTCATTGTGTCAGCCGTGGTGGAAGGGATACGGAACAGAACCCTTTAACGGTATCCCGCTGGTGCGGAGATGCAATGGCCGAAGTTCGCTGTAAAATCATGATTATTGCCATTATGGGCTTATTAAATATGAATTGTGATCCTGTGATCCCCGGCAGAAGACCCGGGCGAACCCCTGACTCGGACTTGTGACAAAAGGCATAAGTCAATGCAGCATGCAAATGTGTGTGGGCGTGGCAGGGCTCCGAGTCCATAACTCGACTACAAACAATGACGAGGCTGCAAAGAGAGAGAGAGAGACGGAGATAGAGAGTAGAGTCCTAGAGGAGTCGCAGGATTACAGCCGCTGACATTCATTCAGGGCAGGCAGCGACAGCAGCAGTGGCAGTGGCTGTGGCAGTGGCAGGATCCCTAACAGGATTTCAAAAAGTTAAGCCACAAGTGCCTGCAGCTCACCTCTAATCCTGGCCAGAAGCAACGGAAGCAGAAGCCAACGGCAGAGGCAAAGCCAGCAGCAGATACGGAGTCAGAGAGAGGGAGCTGGGAAAATCCCAGTGACTCTCTCGGCTCAGGTAAACCCAAAAGGCAGCAATTTCCCAAACAAATAAACATCATTTGACTGTGGAAATGGAGGAAAATGTGAGCCAATTATGTGGACTGACATTTGAAACGCCTGTCAACGGTTAAATTTAAACTAAATATTTATTTAGTCCATCCAAAAGGCAACTCCGAGCCAGAGCAGAGCCAGAGCAGAGCCAGACTGATGGACAAACAACATTTCATTGGAAATGCTTTCTTTTGCTTTCTTCGTAGACAAAAAAGACAGTCTTATCGGGTCTGATCGCGGGCCCGTGCTGTTTCTGTTGCTCCGATGCTGGCAGGGACTGTCTTTTATGGCCAATTTACCAACTAAATAAAAGTAAAACGTAACAAAATCTCTTGGCCAAGAGATGCGCCATTAATTCCAAATATATTACCAAAAGTAATTTGATATTTTCACTCTCTGGCGGAGCAGCGCAGAGCCGAGAAGCGCGCGCGCCAAACTACACAAAAACTTCAATGTAATAAAATTAATTTAAATTCTTCTCTCCCACAGATACAGATACACACAGATATGGGATACATACCCTACGGAATGAGTAAGCGCCTCCATCTTCGGGCATGGAGTTAGAGCTGTGGCTCATGAGGCAAGCCAGGGAGAGCAACAAATATCTGTCGTTTATTTAAATTTAGCTATCAAAAATGTTTACGATCCACATAACTGACTAAATCACCATAAACACCCTGTTCCGTGTTTGGAGTCGCCTCACCTCTGGCACATGCCCCGTACCCGTGCCCGTGCCCCTGTCCCTGCCCCTGCCCCATGCGGCGCTATACACTCTCTGACCATCCTCGGTGCTGGACACTGGCTGAGGCCCCATCATGATCATGATTGTAGCCTTGCCTACCCTAGGTGGTAAGTTGTGGCAACAAGTGTCTGTCTGCCACGCCACTACCATGCCCCCCATGCCTCCTCCCCCACTCTATGTGGCACAGACTCCTGGCTAATCTCCACACACCACACCACACTCTCAGACACACACACACACACACACACATACAGGCCCATCTTTGGCACTTTAGCGTGTTGAATGCGCTCATTTATGTGAAATATGATACCCGCCATAATATGCAAAAAAGAAAAGAAAAGAAAAGAAAAGAGAGAAAAAGGAAAAACATTTTAATCAATTAATTATCCAAAAGGAGAAGAGCTGCGGTTGGACATGGACTGGGAGTTGGAGTTGGAGGAGCAGGCGCAGGCGCAGGCGCAGCCTGGCCAGAAGGTGTTCATGTCTGTGTGGTGCATGTAAATAATTTTAAAAGTTGCTTATGTGAAATGTGGCACTTAAATAACACAGCGGGAGCGATTCGGCACGGCCAAAGTGCGGGGATCCCAAGAAAACCCATCAGCAAATTCGGGGACGGGTGCAAGGAGCACGAAAGCTAACAAGGATTACTGTTTAAAGGTGGCTGGAGAATCACTAACCTCATTCGAGCATTCCATCAATAAAATGTGGAATTGAAGAAGTAGAAGTTGTACAGCTAGGAAAGAGTTTCGGCCTAAAGCTCAGACGGTAATCAAAGGTCTCCTCTCTCTTTCTCTTCATTCCATCAATTGGAGAAGTATGGGAATAACAAGGATGTGAGTAGATTAAAAAAGGATTTAAATAAGGTTCGGGAATCAAACGTTTCCCACTCACCGATTCCGAACATTCCTTTGAAGATATGCCAAACATTTGAGGGCCTTCCCCCATCATGCGCCTTCCCTTTTCCAACATTCAACTCTTTGATAAATTGTATTCAATTAGTCAGCCTTGTTGAGAACAGCGCTAATCGCATTTTATTGATTTTAAAACGCTTGCCAATCTCATTCTGAGCAGATTTCCGACCCGACAAATTCTTTCAACCTCTTTTTTATGAGCGTCTACCTCTGAAGTTCTCCTTCTCGTTTCGGCTCTATAGGAAAGGCATATCTTGGCTTCTATACGATGCTCTTCTTAATTTATTAATGAACCCCTTGAGCCACAGTTTTTTGGGGTTTCTTTTGTTTTTGTTTCAGTTCAGATGCCTAATTAAGTTTTAACAAAACTTTATAATTTTCGCTGTGCATAATTTTTGGCCCGAGGAATGGCGGGGCTGGGAGCGAAGAAGAGGCATTTGATTGCTTTCATAAAATGTATTATTTATGTACTTTTAATTGGCTTCATTTGATGATTTTAATGATGCGCAAATATCGGCAGCAACAATTTTTATTCACGCTAATAATATTCATTGTCGGGGACAGGTAGAAACGGGTTTCGCCAGGGGATGCGCCACACTAATGTGTATCGGGGAGAGTCGGGGCAAGGGAGCTAATGATATCACACCCAAAATATCAGAAAATATCTGAGGAGATGGAAAGGAAAGTGAAATCCATTTGGGATCGCTCGACCACTGACCGCTTCTCTCACCTTCACCTGATGCACTGATCCCCAGAGCCAGAGCCAAAACCAGACGCAGGCCCAACTGGCACGCAACAGGAGATCGAACACGGCCGATGCGTCCCCTTCCCCCCTGTCTAACAGCCCCCCTGCTGGGGCAAGATGATGCCTCAATCGCTGGACGGGCTGTACAATCTCATCGGAAATCACTTAGATCCCAATAAATAAACCTCGCATACGTGGCATGACTTGCCCCGAACGAACTGTGCCTCCAGTGCTCCCCAGACCTCCTCCATCCACTACTTATCCTCGTCTGGCAACATTAATTACGCCTTACTTAAATTCTAATACCCTGCGACTACAAAAATTAAGTTGTTGCCTTTAACATTGATGCGAATTATCGTGCTGTGAGGAATCTCTTTCAGAATCTGATTATGACTCTGATTCTGATTCAGCTTCAGAGTCTGATTCCCCCCCCCCCTATTTCCATTCCCATTCCCAGTCTGACTTTGAATCTGATTACTGGCCAACCAGTTGGGCACAGCAGGCTCTTTATATATGTAAGAGTGGGAGAAGTCCAACAGAAATGCCAATTCATCGACGAGAGAGTGAGAGAGAGAGAGAGAGGGAGACAGATGGGGGATAGACGCCCCCGTACTCGTACTCGCACTCGCACTCGCACTCGAGCTCCGCATTAACGGGCATTACAATAAATATGAAATTAATATTAATTTCAATTAATGTCAAATATTAATGTCCACAAAAGCGTCGAACATCATTTGTTTGCTGTCATTTCTTCAAGTTGTTCGGTTGTTCGTTTCGGTTGTTTGATTGTTTGCTTGGTCGTCTGGGGGTCCCTTTTGTAAGCCTTTGTATTTGGGGGACTGGCGATTTGATTAGCTCGATAGTGTCACAAGAGTCGGCATGATTTATGGGCCCGCTGGCCCGCCCGTTGGCCCAAACAATGTGGTATGTGGTGAATCAGTCGTCGTGCTGAATGAATTTTTAATTTCTTTCCAATACACTCGCATGGGTATCTCTCGTTTTTCGCCAGATCAGATAAGTGACCACTCATTAGGCCCTATAACGGTCTACCATGCTGATATCCATGCTGACTTTCCCACCGCAGTTTTTTGTCTGTTTGCAAATTAGCAACAGTCTGAGATCAGCGCTGGTTCTTTCCCTCTCTCTCCCTCTCTCTTCCTCTCTCTTTGTCTCTCTCTTTGAAGATCGATTGCTTAATTAAGCCACGATTTGACAATGTCAAGTGTCGGTCCCCAGCAAGGGGGCTATCTCTCAAGACCAGCTTCAAAGACAAGTTTACCAGGTATACCCCTCCCCCCACCGCTTCAATGCTCCCTCGATCTCATGCAAATGAGGCGTTGGCGTTATCGATCGCAACATGTGTAGAAACGTATTTTGTATTTTGTTTTTATTACTGTCGATAAGTCGTTATAAATTGGGTTAGAGGTGCGTTCCGATCACAATGTCTTATCCATCCATCTGTGTATCCATCTCTTTTGCACTGCCTCACCGCACCGCACCACACCGAAACGATACGATACGATACGTTTTAAAGGTCTTAAATGATTGTCAAGAGATTTGCATAATTTTGTGTGGTGGTTTCTTTCTATATCTGTATCTGTACCTGTTTATGTCTCTGTGTCTGTGTCTGCATATGGCAGCCCATGGAATCAAGATATATACCCGCAGTGTTCAGATTGTATGTTGGAACATTTTAGAAACATGCGTCAACATAATTTTAACGCCAACCGAACTTAGCATAATCGATCTTATCTAGGTCCCCGTCCCCCCACTACTCCTACAGTTCTTTAGTGTGTAATTTATGTTGTCTTGGCCCTGGTTTCGGCCTTAAATCAGCCATTAGAGGAGCTCGAATCCAGGCCATAGCTGGCTGCGATCGTTCCCCCTTTGCCCCTTTGCCCGTTTCCCTGTTCTCCACTCTCTTTTACTTTGGGTTAGAAGGAAGTCATAAACCAATTTGGCCCCTGGTCCCTGGTCCCTGGGCCAACTGGGCTAACTGGCGCTCGATGCTCTCGTGCCTGCTTAATATGTTGGGCATGTGGCTATATTTAAACAGAATCTCGTGCGTACGTGATGAAAATTCCGTGTGTACCGGAGTATTCGAGGCAGTGGTGTGGTTCAAAAGGGTATTTGGGTTTTTGGAACCCGAAAAGCAAGAGACGAAACACCTGAGCACCCCTTCTATGCCCCTGTGCTGTGTTCTAACATCTTCCAGCGAAAGTCTTACCCTACACACTGTAATTGGCTTCATTCACACTTTTCTCTTGTTTGGTTTTTACTTTTACAAAGAAAATGTCGATTAAAATCAATTTTCTCTCTTTCAGAACGTTTGTTAATGAACTTGTTCTGATTTGACATTCAACCGATTACAGATTCATTCATGAAGATCGGACAGCATCCCCTGATTGCCATTGATAAGCAGCATCCTGTTTCCTCGCCAGATCTCCGATCTCCCGTCTCCCGTCTCCGATGCTCACTCGCTCACTGAGGGGCAGAGTGCCACGAATATTAATGAGAGATCGGGAAAGTACGGCTGCAGCAATTAGCCGGGCGGAAATACCATCCACGTACCCGTACACACGAGTACGACTGGTCCAAATGGGAATTGGGATTGCGGCGCCCACATCTCTGACAGAATAGAAGAAGATCTGTCAAGCTGAAAGCGCGAATTAGTGTTGATTAAATTATGTTAATTTTTTCACTCTTCTCCAGCTCGGTTTCTTCTTCTTCTGCTGGAGCCGGGCTGAAGCTGCTTATTGGATTGGTTTTTGTGCGTTTTGTTATTTTTAACTCGCCAACTGTCAGATTTCATTTGTAAGACACTAAAAACGTTTTGCTCTTGCAGCCTCCAGCCTCCAGCAGACAAGACATCACACGTGCACATGTATGTGGATAAAGTATGTGTGGGATATACGCTGCTCCGAAAGGGGTACATGGGGTATAGAATGAGTTCAGAAGAGTATCTTTGGGCTGACTCGACTCCCAGTCTATAAATAGTACTCCTCGCGGCAGATCTTTCAGCTCAAAGTCTATGTTTCCTTGTAGAAATAATTCTAAAATATATGCGGAACATACGTTCTCCTTTGGTAGAGCATTCCCTTGTCGTTCACTTCAACTGCAGATAGTCTGCGTTTTTTTATGATCTTTCGCTAGACCCGCATCGTGTTGCAAACAGCTTGTCCTTGTCCGAACTGTCCACACAAAGCGCGACAACAGCCACAAGACAAAGAGCAAAAAATGTTGTACGCAAGTCCATTTAAAATGCATTTACATTAACATTATGATGAGGACGGGGCCTTGAGAGTGCAGCTCTGGATCTGTGTATCCGTGGATCCGTGGATCTGAGCCAAACCGAGCCGAGCCGAGCTGAGTGTGCTCCCTCTGTGTGGCCCCCCCAAAGGATGCGGATGCCTCTGTGTGACCGAGCCACAGACTGGACTGGACTGGGCTGGACTGGACGGGGGCCCAGGCGAAACAATTACAATTGTATTGGGCCACGGATGGGCCACGGGATGGGGCCCCTTGGCCGATCCCCGATTCCGATCGATCGCAGCGATAGCTTTGATGTCGTATTTGGTGTGTTTTTAGTGCAAGATTTGGCGCTTTTTTGCTTGGCTTTGTTTGCTGATTTTTTCTTTCTTTTTGTCCGCGCTCTCGGCTCTTGGTTCAAACAGAGCGACAGCACAGGCCGCGGCCCAGGCGATACTTTGTAGAAATTATTGTTAACAACAGAAACGACAGACCTGAAGCAGGGCCACGGGCAACGGGTACAGGGTTAGGGGTAGGGGTAGGGGGGCTTGGGCCAAAGAGTTGTGCACAAAGTGAAAATATTTACGAGCCAATCAAGCATTTAAGTATCACATTACAACGTGTTCAATGTTCGATGAGTTGTCAACTCGTGTTTGTGTACCCCAAACTGGACCCATTGGCCGTGCCTTCCCCCGTCTAGACCCTACTGCTCTCTGCCCTCTCTCTGCTCTCCGCTCTCTGCAGTGCTCTGTGATATGTGAAATGTAGTTTTGTAGCTTTTAAATGCATTTTGTTTGTCTGACTGGCCCAATAAAGCACCGCTCCGGGCACGATTCTTATTTAGATCGGTTTACATGCGCAGAACATGACGCTTGGACACGCCTCGTCCTCGGCCATGGTCTGGTCTGGAACAAGAACCATGTGGCATGTGGCATGCTTTCAACCTGGAATTGAAGCCATCCCCGCTGGAATTTAATAAGCGTGTTTCGCTAATTTCCCACTTGTCATGTTAGACGACATTGAACTTGAAATGTCAGCAAGAACATGCCCCAACTCCAAGTCACATTCCCCCCCTGCCCCCGGTGGATCCCCTTCTGGCATCATCTAATTTAGCACCGTGTTGGCTGTCAATTTGCGGACAACATTTTGTGTTAATTTCAGTGAAATCCATTTCAAAGTGCGCCGCCTGGTTAGCAAGTGTCGCCCTCCGCTCGTATGTTATCCTCAAAGCGGTGCGCTGCCATGCCGCAGCATTCGTTCATAACTCATACGCCGCGTTAGCCGCTCACTGCCCACGATGCGGCGCGGCATCTGCGTCGCACTGATTCTGATTGTCAGCCAGGTTTGAGTCTCTGCCAAGCAAACAAACAAACAGCCAATAAATTTCAAGAAACGCGACCAATTGAGGAGCAAATGCAGGTAACAGTGGGGCGGAAACTGAGAAGAGTTGATGGAAGGGTATGAGAGATTTGAAGGGGGAAATTAGTGATAAATTGGTTCCTACCAACTAAAGCTAAGCAGAGTGTCCCAATAGAGGAATAGGCTACCGCTAACCTCTATCATATGTATATTTTGCACCCATTCAGATCGTCCGTTCTAATCAATTTTCTTCAGAGACCATCAGTTCTCGTCCCACTGTGCAACTAATTTAACCGAGAAGATACAAAAGCTAACACTTTCACGAAATTGGCCAATTAAATTAACAATAAACTGCGCCTCCCCCCGCAACCCTTGGATATCCCATCCTGCCCAAGCACACACCCCCGCCCACCACCACTCCGCCGATATGTGGCCAAGTCGCCAGCAAAGTGCCAGCAAAGCTCCGATGTGGCCGCAATTTATATTTAGCCAGCCCACGTTGGAGAGCAGAACAGGAAGCCTGGCCAACGACGACGACGATGGGAGCGTAGCGATAAGGAGCAGAACCGAGTACGGGTACGGGTATGGGTTTGGGTTCGAGGGCGTCGCACGCTCTACGCGACTTCCAGCTATAAAGCCACTCTGCCAGACGGTCCGTTCCGTTCCGTCCCGCTCCCCCATCCCCCGTCCACCGTTCCATTCTGTACTTAGTCAAAACAATAAACGTGAAAGGTGGAACCTATTGCGAACGTAAATTAAGTCATTAAAAAATGCTAAGTTACCAAGTCGAGGCGATTGGAAACGAAACCCAGACCGAAATCGGGATCGGGTTCGGGAAGGGGAAGCGAACTAGGCTCCAACAGGCTGTCGTTTGTGGCAGAAACGAGGCGGAGACTTTGTCGCCCATATACCATATAGCATATAGAAAGAGAGGGAGAGAGAGAGAGAGAGAGAGTGTGTGTTGCAGTTTGTGTGGCTGTGCCTCACTCTCAATGAGGTTAAGTAAGTCATTAAATTTGTCGCTAGACACGACCATGTTGGCCACAATGGCGACAATCCCCACCTCTGATCCAGTCTGATGGCGGAACTGGATAATAAAATTAAGCAGACGTCGAGGCAGCAGCATGGCAACACGGCAACACAGTAGTGGAAGCTCCTCCATTGAGGAAGGAAGTGACAACTGCCACAAGGCAATGAAGACATCGGAGACATTCTCGGCCCCTTCCCCTCTGCCGCTCTACTCGTATTTCAGATCAGTTTCCCGTGTGGGTGTGTGGGTGTGTGGATGTATCGCATTCGAAATCTGGCAAAAGTCTGTGCGCTGTTTATGGCCAAAAGACATAAAATTAAGACCTTCGCGCTGGCTGCGACCATAGTTGGACAAAACGCATAAAAAGCGCTAATTGAATAAGCAACCCAATGGATCGTGAATCATTATTAGACATTTATGTTTGGCTAATGTCCAGAGAGCGGGAACACACAAGCATACAGCTCTTTTCTCGACAGATTGTAATCAAAAGATGGAATAATAACTATAAAGCTGCTTCAAATTTATCGTCGTATCGAACTTTCGTACAAGTTCCCACATTCATGGCTCCTCATTAATCGATCTTCAAATTAATTATGCTAAGTTTTTAGCTTAATTGCAAACAGTTTCTCAGTTTTTCTTGGCCTTATCTCAAAGGCCGAATCTCCCATTTCGTCTTCGAGCAAAATTTAACAAATGTACAATTTAATAAAATTAGTTAAACTATTCGCAGGCCAGATGGAAATTTGAATTTCTAAAGAGACTCTCAGTCGGTGCACCATACAACATCTGTTTGGGTATCTGTGTATGTGAGTGTGTGTGTCTGTATCTCAGCTTCAATATCTGAAACCCATAATTTTGGACACACAAGAGATTTATCTCAAGCGACTTATCTAAGCAAAACGCTCGCCGCTTGATTACTGCTCGTACGTCCCCCCTGCCCTCGGGGAGGCACAGACGCCCTCGCAGCGATGCCCATGCCCAAGTATCAGATTCAGATCGAGATTGAGACTCGAGTTTTATGTACGACATGACGGTTGTTTATGAAACATTTGGCTTAATAAAGTAATCGTGGCATGTTTTACGATCACTTCAGCAATGGGAATGGGAATGAGAATGGGCATAGGAACGAACCCACTCCCACCCCGGGACCAAAGAGAATCACTTTCTATGCAAAAAAAAAAGAATAACTTGGGGTATATGTATGTTCGATCAGTTCGGCAAAGTGCGAAGCCCATTAATGTCCCGCTGTTTCAGAAAATATTTCTTCGGGGATTAATGAGCTTTAATTTGCATTTAGCTCGAGTCTCCGGCTGAGAACAAAAACTTCTAGACCTGGGATCGGCCCCGACTCTGGTCCCAGCTCTGGTCCCGACTATGATTATGGCCAAGCGTGCACAAATTGACATTTATTTATATTTGAATGGCGTTTAGCATTCGAGCGACTCTATAAGTTGATATTTTATGGCTCTGCGTGGGCCAAAGCCAAAACCAAAGCCAGAGCCAAAGCCCGGCAAACATATACGATCATGTCTCTGGGGATACCGAAATAAACGAAAAGAAAAACAAAACCAAAATCATATTTAATATTTAATTATTTCAGTCGATCGTCGGACAATGCCAACTTCCGGCACAGCCGAATTATGAATAATATATTGTTGTATCTTCTGCATAAATTTGTGCCAAGATTGGGTTTCTTACAGAAATCCGCTGTTTGACATGCAAATGTTGTGTTTTATGGCCAATTTGGCATTAATTACAATAACTCAAGAGCCCGATTTGAAAGTCCCGCACTCAAATGCAAATCGACTTGACCTAATGCCCTTCGCAAGACCGTTCGATTCCGATTCCTAGCCGCGTAAGCATTCAATTCATCTCCCTCCCCCCCGAGTCGAATGAGTCGCACTTTCCAATTGAATCCGAGAGATGCGAATGTATCTCTAATGCCCGAATGCTCACTCAATTTATGCACAATCTTACACCTCTTCTTCCTTCTCTTTTTCCCAATGGAATGCGATAATCCCCCCTCGGTGTGGTGTGGGACAGCAGGGGCAGGCAGGCAGACAATTGCGTGTTGGTCAAGTTAAGTAACAAATTCGCCCATCAAATGCCACAAAGACTCTATCAGTGGCCGCCGGGCACACACACAAAAGGCAAAAGGATTGCACCAAATTTCATGGGTCCAGGGGCAGCCACCGCCACCGAGCCAGACACTCGCCACAAGCTTATTGTCACCTCAAGCTGTAAGCTACGGGCCCCAGCCACCGACACAGACAGAGCCACAGCAACAGCAACAGCCACAGTCCCAGATCCAACTCCAACTCCAACTCCATCTCCAATTCCGATTCCGTTGCCATTTCCATCTCCATTGTGGGGACCTGTGGGCCGTTTTTGCCCGGTAAAGGTGCTAAATAAGTTGCTCTCGTCTGTGTCGTCGTCGTCTGTGTCTTCGTCGTCGTCGTCGTCGTCGTCGTGGGCCAATCTAAATATCTTAATCTGGGACTGCCTGAAAATTGGATGCCCGACTCGGTTCAGGTTCGGGTTTGGGCTCGGTTTTGGCCTGGGCTGGGACTCCGGTTTTTGGGACGTTTGTTTGTGCGTAAGCTTTTTGATAGAATTGAACGATTAGAAGTCCATAAAGCGACAAAAACATGACAACTTACGCGGCGGCTTTGCAATACAAGGCGTTGCCAATGCAAAGGATTAATGATGCCAGAGCCAAAGCCAAAGCCCCAGCCCCAGCCACTGCCTGAGAAGTCATCGTTGTCGCAGTGGTCGTCGCTGTCTCTTCTGGGGCTGTGGCTGTGGTTGTTGTCGTTGTCGCTGAATATCAAGTCTGGCAGTCGCTCAGCGGCAGCTTCCAACTCTCTTTGCTCCATCTCCAGCTCCAGCTCGTTAGTCGTTTTTGGTCAAACGAGATTGCTGCGACAAAAACTGAACAGGGGAGGGCGCGGGGGAGCGGAGAGAAAACAATCTGTGTATAAGTTTGTATCTGAGGGCGCAGCTTCAGCTAGAGATGAGCGGGTGATGATGGGATCGCGAGATGTGGAGTGACAGAGCTACCAAATCACAATTCTTAGGTCGCTTCGTGCGTGAACATCTCACCGACAGGGTAACAATATGATCACTACTTCGTTACTCTCGTCCCAGCTGGAGACACGCTCTCATCCCTAACAACCGGCATCCTACAAGAAGAGGTACAAATAATCGCCATGATCATCATCGTCATCATCGTTGCCGCATTGCTTGGCGGATTAAGGCAGCCGGGCCAGACCCAGCGACGACGCTGGATCGTCCACCGAGTGTCACCAGAACACTCCTCTCTCCAAGGTGCATTGTCCCAAGACCCCCGACCACTGTGCGAGACGAGACGACGCTTCGGCCCATTTAAAATGTGCGCAAATAGTTGCACATGCGCGCAGTTAATCTGAAGCTGATGTTGGATCTGATGCTGAATCTGAGCCAGAGCCTGAACCTGAAACTGAACCTGGGACGAGGAGGCTGATTCTGAGGCTGCGTCAGACTGTCTGGTCTGGTCTGGCCTGGTCTCGTCTGGTTGGAAGTTGGCTTGTTAGCCTCGGCCAAGTGGTCAAGCCGGGTGCTTTCGTCGGCCTGGCACTTTGGAGTGATAGTGATGGAAAGTGACGCGTTCATGTTTTGTGTCATTTCGCAGCCATTTGATGTATTGTGACAAACATTCTTTGCCACAGCCCCTCCCCTTGTGCTGTCCGTCTGCTCTTCCCTCCTGTTAGCCGCTGAGTAGGAAGTTGATTTCTCATAGGCTTCTGAGGTCCATGGCGGCCAAGTTGTAAAGAGTTCCCCGAAGAGGTTTATGATCGCATAAAGTCCGGTAGCTGCAATTCGTATGTGATCAGTGGAAGTGAGAGCTGTGGCATTGTGGGAGCGAATATCGAGCGATGAAATCGCCGAGTAAATCGTACGAGTACAGGGGGCTACGAGCCAATCAGGTGTTCAAAAACCTTTATTATCACTCGCTTTTCGCACTCTCTGGACCACTTTTAGGCACATAAGAAAACAAATTGATTGAAATTTAATAAATTTACATACATAACACTCGAATTGAGTTTCCAATTAACTTATTTCATGCCAGCCTCACATCCGGCGGAGCACATGCCAGGACAAAACCAATCACAAAATGGCCAACCGAAAAAGGACCAACATTGCAGCACTGCAGCGGAGGGGAAGCGTTGAGGAGCGAGGCCTGAAAAACCCCAAACCAATAACAATATCAGTAACAATATACACAACAATAAACGAACAAAAACCAATTTACAATTTTATTATATTTTCGCACACGTAGAAAACAGAAAACAGAACCAAAACCAAAAGCAAAGGCAGGCGCTGGAGAGAGGGACAGAGGAAGAGAGAGAGAGAGACGGTGCGGTTCCATGAAGGTCCTACGAAAAACAGGACAAGCAACAAAATGGCCGAGTGGCAGAAAAGAGAAAGGGAGAGCAGCAGAAGCGAAAGAGATGGCAACAGAGAAAGAAAACCAATAAAAATCGAAATTGTCGGATGCGAAACGGCGCGGAATTGAATGGGAATCAATTTGCTTGCGACTCATTGAACAAATTGAAAAGGACAAAACCAGAGCCAGAACCAGGGACCATCATGCATGTGGATATACACAGGATAATGCACACACACTCGCAGCTCAGAAAGAGACGGAGAGAGCTGAAATTGCCAGCAGAGCAAATAAACAACGTCATGGCCGGGAAAGAGACAGACAGACAGCGGGTGCCGGAACGGAGGCAAAAGTGTTATTGATCCTTAACCAGGGATGGGGGTCTGAAACGGGATCACGGCCCAGAGCTGGCGTTGATGCTGGGGCATGCAAAAAAGCACGTTATGCGGCCAGGATAAAGGACCTGCCTCTGCCTCTGCCTCTGCTACTGCCTCTCTGCCTGTGTCTGTGTGCGTCTCTGCACTGCGATTATGTTTGCGCAGCCATCTTGATTGGCAATGTTATAAAATAAATACACTACGAGGGCAACCCTGGATGCGGGTGTGGGGCGACGAGGGCGGGGCACATTCCGGAAACTCGTGTAACGTGGGTACAGGACAAGGGCAGTGGCACTGCCACTGCCACTGCCAGGGGTGGCAGGGTCGTTGAGTGGGTGAGTATGCTTTCGGATTAGTGCGCATTGCCAGAAGCAATTGCTGTGGGATTTAGTTGCCAGAGCCGAGTACAATGGGCCAGATTAGAAAGAAGTGGCACATATAGCGATTCCATGGATTAGTGGTTCAAGAAAGAGTGATTCATGGAATGGATTCCAAACCAAAAAGGGTGGCGAAAGGAGATCGGCCATACCCCATACGAATACAACGAACTTCTTTACTTTTCCCTGCAGTCTGCCCCACTGTACCACGGATAGATGATGGTTTTGCTGGCTGCTGGTGGCTTATTGGTTTTCAGTGCCGTGCCAGCGGAAGGATAATGTCAACGGCTGACTGTTTGCCAAATTGAGCAGCGCAAAGTGCGAGGAAGGCCGGGAGGCAGGCTGGCAGGATTTCGATTGGGAGTTGGGAGACTGGTCATGACGACGACGACGACGATGATGATGATGATAGCGGGAGGGAGGAGGGAGGGAAGACCAGAGGATGGCGTTGATGAAGTTGTGGAGTGGGGCGTCAGGCAGCGCTAGGCCAAGCGATGATGACAATGGCAATAATAATTTCACAAAATCGTTTGTCATTTACGCATGGCAAACGGTTTTGAAAGTAAACAGCCGGGTCGTCATGGGTCCCGGACACGTCGCGAGATGGGGTAGATGTAGATCCAGACCAGAGCAGACGGGAGTGGTGCATGTAGACGGCAAATGGATGTGGCAGCACCCCAAGGATATTTATGGCATATAGATATTGTTCATTTCACTGTTGGCAGGCAATTTTGTGACTAATGTTTGTTTAGCTGTCGTTGGGCATTTGCGACTCTTTCCTGCTCTACGGCTCCGTGGGGGAATGGCAGTAGAATGGCTGTGGAACGGGAGTGGAATCGGTCGAGGGTTTTAAGGAAAGTGCGGCAGAGAAGGTAAGCAGGGGATTAGGCTTAAGATATTGTCAAAATGGAAGGGAAAGCACTGGATGGGGGGATGGGGGGGGCAGCTGTAAGTAGAACATGGAATCGATGCTGGAAGAGTTCATATAGTACGTCATTCTTTAAATAAACTAAAGTTTTCGTGCTAATTTTAGCACGATTTCGACAGCTCGGCCCCACCCCAAAAAGGTAATTCTATACGATACAGATTGAAGGAACCGTTGAAACATAATTATGATGATTTATGGCAGCCGCACGAGCGTCTCGCGTCGGAACAAAGCCAGCGCCCACGCCCAGGGGCCGTCCACACTTCACACAGTCGAAACCGAGTGTTTAGCTAAAAGCTACACACAAATAACATAATATAATATTGATTTATGTGGCAGATCTGCACATTCAAACATTCAAACGTTCAAAGGAGAAGCCTTCGGAATTAATTTCCTGTCATTAGGAATGCATTGTGAGAAAACACAGCAACGAACTGTAGATCAAATTTCCAAATGCCAGACCAACACCAAAGACGAAAAAAACTTCCATAGCAAACAACAAATCTGAAATCTGAAATCCAAAATCTGAAATCCAAAATTCCACAAAGAGTTACACAAAACGCGGCCCAAGGCAAATCCGAATCGAGTGGATCGCGAAGCAATAAAATGGATTTTTATAACAATTTTAGTTAATTTCGGTTTATATGGCCCATCATTAACAAAATTGGTTCCGCCAAGTTGACAGCTCCGAAACTCTGAAGCACTCTCGAAAGAAACACGTCCAAAATGGATTTCTTTGCTCTCACCATGGAACTGTTGTCCATTGTTCTGCTGGGCGTTTTATGTGGGGAATGTTTATTGTTTTCCCCCGCTCATCTCTCGGAGTTATGCAAATTAGATGGCTGCGACATATACACACCAGATCTTGCATACGTATGGGTATGGTGTCATAAAATTGGGTTTAGCTCTGCTCCAAACACGGTTTTGGAGCGAATTCCAGCCGGCGGCAACGAGGCGTATGCTTAATGTGCCATTAAAATCAATGACTTAGCATGAGAAAATAGCATTACCATTACCATAGGACCAGCCTTTGATTACTCGAGCGTTTAACGAGCTGGCACTCATTCATGCTGCTGCCCCTGCCACACACACTTGAGCAGTTTGGTTTATCACTTCATTCTTCGCTCCACGAATGCCTGTGTGGTCCAGGGTCGCTGCCTCAAGTGCCCTGCCACCCAGCACCCATTTAGCATCCCAGCAAAACAAGTAGCTCGAAAACACATGTAATGCCATGACATGCCGTGCCATCTCGGATGCCGCTGCAGTTGCAGTTGCAGTGGCAGTGGCAGCCGTCCTCAGCCTTGTCCTTATGTAATTATGCATCCTTTGTCATGCCAATCAAATATAGATGGAAATGGAAATGGAAATGGGAATGCCTCTCAAGTGGCGCACACACACACACTCTGTGCCACCGGCTGTGCGTCCTGCCCGCACTTGAAGGGATATTTAAATTTTATGCCCAATTAAAAATACAATTTCAAGGTTCATAAATATACAAATTGGTTGACAGAGCTCCCAGAATTAGCATTGGTTTGGGTTTCACTTTAACGAGAATCGGTGAGTAGGGAAATACATACAATATATCTGAGCTACTTTAGGCATTGATTGTAGTAAGGATTTGTGGGACACTTGATGATTCTGGTGTTCATCTGGTTATTAAATCATTGAAACCCCCGATAGAAATCTATTACGTTCAGCTTTAGAATGTAGTTACACTTTAGCGTCACCCTAATTTTACTCTAAAACGTAATTTGATGATTACCGTGGCTCATTTGATATATGAATATTTTCTGGGACTTCCCCTTGTGGTTTCTATATTTACGTGAAGGCGAGATCTCGTGATTTGCTCCACCAACAATTCATTAGTTAACAGTTTCAGCTAAAGAGAGGGAAAAAACCTATTGTAAATCATTCCATTTGAAAACCCGCAATTTGTGTTATATATTTCAACCTTCCTCGCTCTATATACAGCTATATGTGGACGTATATAGTGGCCATATCTGATGCGATTCACTGCGCAGTCTCTGAGTCTGGAGAGTAAACCGATTATCTCAGCTTCCAGTCTCCCCTGGGGGCTTGGATGACTCGCAATCCACACGTGAATGTGGGCGTTGCCCAATGTCGAGGTCGAGCATTGCGAGGGCACTGGAAGGAAGACACAGGCCCTCCCCCCGGCTGGGATTATGCAAACGTTTAGATAATTGTGTCGCAACCGCAGAACTACAACAAAAAAACTTCCAGCCTCTAATTTATGTACGGCAAGTGCTCGCTTTGGCGCTCATTTAATAATTGCACGATGCCTGGAGGTCTCATTACACTGGGCCACTCTCTGCCTCTAGGACGCTCTACTGCTCTACACTATCCGTGTGTGTATCTGTGTGAGTCTTTTTACGTAATTACCTGAAATCACGGGACAAAAATAAGGCACACGGAAGGAGAGAGAGAGAGAGAGAGAGCAGAGGGTGGGGGAGATCTACGCCCATTTGCAAATCGCTTTTCAATTATGGGGAAACAAGCCCAGCTAAATGGGTTTCTTAATAATCGAAATTAACACGCGACTCCGAATCGGAATCGGAATCGTAATCGGAGTCGAAGTCGGATTCCGATCTGGAATGTCGGAAGCTGTCCAACAGAGGGAGACGGAGCGACTTAAGCGCCTGATAAACGACTTCAAAACATACAAAACGTTCGATTTAACTCACAGAGCTAATAATATTATCGGCTTAAGACATTGTCGCCGATCCGCTTGCTTGTATGCCAATCGATTTATTAAAATGTCAGAAACTAGTTTGTTTAGTTTCCAGCCAGAGCCGGAGCCAGAGTCCCGCCAGAAGACTGGGCCAGGTCTGTCGCTGTCGCTGTCGCTGTTGCTGGTGCGAGCCAAGCCAAGCCGAGCCGAGGCTTTGGCGTGATATATATTTTGATTTTAATGCGTTATAATTTCGCTATAAATCAAATGCTCGGCTTATGACGAGCCGCCGGCCAGCAGCCGCAGCCAACGGCCCCAACCTGCTGCTGGCTGTCGGAATTGGTTTTCGGGTTCGTTATTATTACACTCCTATCCGTATAGCGTATAGCGTATAGCGAATAGCGTATGTGTGTCCCCCCACCTTCTCCGATAAGTCAGCCCATTTCTAACACTTTCATTAAGCAGCCGAAATTTATGGGCCCAATCCCCGGCCCCGGCCATATCCACTCCATTCCACTTCAATTCGAATGCAGATTCCGCTCCCAACAGTAGCCTCCCATTCAATTCTGGGGAAAATGTATCGAATAGTTAAGCTCCGATAATGGCTTTTTAAAGAATTTCCTCCAGGTGGCAGGTGGCTTACGGCAGCCGTCGTGTGGGGGCACTTTTATGGGCCACAAAGACTAGAAGGTCTCGCGCCTCTGGCGAGAGCCACCCAACTTGAAAACGGTTTCTTGAACACAGAAATTCCAGCAGCAATTTGCATATGACACGAGGGATTTTCCCATTTTTATGGAACCATTTCACTGACTAATAAGGCTTGTATATTTTGGTATTATTACAAGATCATTGGAGAAGTAGAGTTCTCTTGGGACTGGTCGTATGGGCAGGCGAGAGTCAAGATACTTAAACTATGTTATACATAATAATTACTATATATCAGTAGTGTACAAATGTAAAGATTTAGAGGGAAAGTCGAACTTTCAAGTGGAATAAGATTGAAAAGTCTCATCGTTTTCTGTTCAGATGTAGCAATCATTCCATGACTAACAATCTCTCATAGCTCCTTTCAGAGAAATTTCCCAGCCTGTTTGCAGCTTCCCATGGTCGAGTCCAACCCCTTGCTCAGGGCCATTAGCTGCCTTGTGCGTAGCGTATCGCACACTTTGCCGGTTAGCCAGTAAGTCAGTTAGCCATTCAGGCCATCAGTTTGCCAGTCCATCCATCAGTCCGTCCGTCCATCAGTCAACCCCGTTACGCCGTTTGTCGCCGTTAATTAGAAACTATTCAAAGTCTACTTAAGTGCGCACTTCCTGTGCCGGGAGCCCAGAGCAGAGCTCTGCGGAAATTCTGTGGAAATGTTCCATATTCGGTGAGTGCGTGTGTGTTGATGCGTAACTCCTTTGCTCTGCTCTCTATACCACCATATAAACATACATACAGTACTATATACATACATATATATACAGTATCTTGCGGGCAATTGTAATTGCTGCCGGCCTGCCTCGAAAACTAACGAGACAATTTGAAAATAATTGCCTTATATGGCGGCCATTAGGCGGAGTCTGCTCATTGGTTGGCTGGTAATTTTTACAGCATTCACGAGTGTTTGGGGTTCGCTGAACCTTTATCTGTCAACGTTTTGAAGTACTCCAATGATTTCCCATGGTGTGGGGTCTCGTCTAGACATAGAAATGGCTGCGGTTTCCCTCTCTCTCTTTCTCTTCGAGTATTTAGATATCTCCAGCTAATTGCGGACTTTGTTTCAAGTGATTTGTTTGTTGATTGGCTTTTTAGGATTTAATTAGGTGTATCCACCACGTATACTATATAAGATAATGTTGAAACCAGCTGCAGCGGTGCCTGTAGAGTAGGTTCCGTGCGATGGCCTTCCCTCTCCGCTCGGGTTTCACGACAAACGTCTCCAATAAGATTTATTTACACAACTCAATCAAATGCCTCGACTAACTCCGCTCTGGGTTAATTAATTAAAGTCAATCTCGATTTGTGGCCAATTAGTTTTTGGTTTCGTTTTGGCCTTTTTTCCATGCCAGCCCCCAAGCCCCCACTGCCAACGGCCATTTGGCTTTATGTGGATCAGGTTAATTAGCCAAGCAGGCTGAGGCCCAAAGCCTGAAGCCCGTAATTAACTCTATAAATAAACATTCAATTTGGTCGCTCGGCCATAAATTGATCAATCTCGAGTCGTCGACTGATGAACGCTTGACTTTTGAGATTCTTGTTCTTTTTCTGCGCCATAATTGCTTAATTTGGTTAATCGAGTTTGCGATGGTAAGTCATGCAATAAGCATATAAATCAAATGATTTGAGTGGTTCCCATAGACACGACGCCACTAGACCAGAGCTCCATCACATCCTAACTCATCCTGGAAGTCATTCTCGCAGTCAACCGCACTCTCATGTTCACATTTCACCCCAATTACCTTATCGCTGGCGACCCATTTAATTTATAATGTTTAACATCAACCCCCGACCAAGTCCCAGCCGACCCACCCCAGAATGAGTGTTGTTCCTTGTGGTACGGACTCTCATTGCCATCCACCACCAGAAAGCAGGCACCACCGACAACGACAACGACAACGACCGAGATTAACGGATGAAGTCAGCGCCTCACTTGAAGTCCGACCCCGGCAATTTTTCGGTTGGCATCTATGTAAGTGTTCCCCAGGGTGAGATACATTTTCAGTAACAACCCATCGACTTTACATCATTTTCATGGTCGTTTTTCCATTTTGTTGCCGCTGCGGTTAGAGCGGGACAGAGGAGGGACACAAGAGGGAACAGAGGAGGGACGGGGGGCCGCTCTGTCAAATATTAAATTACGCTTGTTAAATTGTCTTGTTAAAATCAACTGCACTGAATCGGCGCAGTTTATCATATTTTAATGGGGTTCACTTCGAGAATCGAGATTCGAGTATCGAGAAATTGCTGCTTATCGATAGAGCTGCAAAGAGAAAGAGAGAGAGAGAGCGAGAGCAGAGCCCGAGATTGTGGAGGAGCTGGGGGATCCGATCGGCCTGTGGAGGGAGGGATGATGATAGTGTTGCCTCTTTTGGGACTCTGGCGCTGTAGCTGCCTCCGCCTCCGCCTCCGCCTCGGTCTCTGTGCCTCTGTGCCCCTGAGCCGATGAGCAATGAGTTGTTGATTTCATTTGTAATGGACTTTTATTTCACTCGCCTAATGCCAGCCGTATAATTTTCGAGTTCGGCCCCGTTCCTGCCACCCTACTTGGTGCAGTCCGCACCTAATAATTGAGCAATTGAGCTGGAACACGAAAAGCGCCTTAACATTTGAACCTGGCCACCATCCCAGCCATTCCCTGCTCCCCAGCCAGGGCTGCGCTGCTCTGTGGCTGTTGCTGTTGCTGTTGCTGGGGAGCAGAGTTCCGCAGGATATCAGCGCATGCTTATTATCACATTATGGCCACATAAATATTCCTAGGCCAAGTCCCAGTCTCAGTCCCAGTCCCAGTCACAGAGCCAGCCCAATCTCGGGCATTCATTATGTGAAATATTTATCGGGCTGTGCACACAGCCCGATGCAGAGCGATGGACAACCCAATTCTAAGCCCCATGGAAAGCCCAAGTTATTGCGCTTTTTATTGCCATCTATGGGCTTCGGATCTCCGGCAGTTGCAGCTCAAAATTAGGCAAATTGTTGGTGGCGAAAAGCCGAAGATGAATGGGTGGATGGGTGGAGAGATCTGTAAATGTGCGGAATATGGAGAGATGGATACGTGTATTTATGGATAAACACATAGGACGACAAACAGAAAAATGAAATGGATACATGCTAGATTATGCACAAATCAATAGCAATACAAATATGTGTATTTAGGTGAGTCCTCAAATATTAAGGGATCTTTTACACAAAATCAGAAAAGTTAAGTGTTTTTTAACGAGTCAAATTATTGTCCATCAAGATGTCCGCACTCTCTCTCTCTCTGTCGGAAACCAATTGAAGCATAAAAAGTCAATGCCATAAAGCATTTAAATATATACACTTTCCGTTGATATATGTATGTATGTACCCGAGGAACAACACAACCCATCACGCAAGGCCTCTCCACTCATCCACTCATTTGAGGGCACATCGATGGCTCAGTTTTTGGGCTGTTTATTAACGACAAATTATAATTAATTGCATCGATCACGTGATGGAGATCGAGCAGCCTGCAGACACATTTCAGCAGGCTCAATTTATTTTTGGGCTGCAGGTGTGAATAGGCCACGCCAAGGCTCCGGCCAGGGCCCCGGGCCGCGGGCACCCCACAACCACCGCCAAAAAATCCGAAAGAAAAAGTGCACACAAATGTATGGCCATAGCTATGGCAGACCCAACTGGCCACTCACATACCCAAACATGCAATGGGGAATACGGATGGGACGGAGTGGAGTGGAGTGGGGCTGAATGGATATGGATGTGGATGACGTGCCAGGCACAGCAGGACTTTTCTCAATTCGGAGTTTTGGAGTTGAAGGCAAAATGCTGCACAAAATTATTAACACGATTTAAAACACTTTTATGGCATCGCCCGCTGTGAATGAAGTTGTTATGCATTTTATCGCGAGATTTCGCTGAATTTCCAGCAGATAGCAGCCGATATGCAGGGGGACCCCAAGAGGGGTCCAAGGGGTGTCCATGGACAAACCAGTTGGGCTGGCCGAAATGCATGGGCATGCAAATGAAATTAACGCTTTGGCCGGCAGTTTTAGCAGCATTTACTTGGCCATTTTTTCGTTTTGCCTCGATTCGGCTGATGTCTGGTCCCTGGCCGGTTGCCAAGGCGTGCAAATCAATTTTTTGAACAATGTTGTTCACTTTTGCGGTCCTTTTCTGCCCGGATCGACTCTGGATGATTGTTTTCTATTGGCTTGTTATGACTGAGTGGATTTGACGCTTTAAATTCCGTAGAAGAGCACCCCCGAGCAGGGCCCTCAGGACAATGCCAGGGGCATTCAATTTGAAAATTTCGTTTTAATTGTTCTTCTGTTTTCCCTTTTATTGTGCGAGTATTCAATTGTTTTTTGGCTTTGTACTCCTATGGTTATGGCTTATTGTTGACTCGGCACAAAATGTGCTAAACCGCCATCCCATTACAATCCATTCCGTGCGATTGCCTTTTCACGGAAGCGCACAAAGGCAGAGATAGAGAGAGAGCTGGAGGTGCCACTTCAGGCGAAGTCAAAGGAGCAGACCGTATCCTTCGGTGGCAATTGTAAGAGAATAATTATACAAAGGACTGCCTGCCAAAGCACGCGTGAATATTTGTTATAAATTTGTCAACCATCTCCCGAAGGTTCCCTGCCTCTGCAGAGCCGCAACATCTGCCGTCCGAGGGTCTCCTTGCGTCCCGATCCCTCGACACTGATAAGGCGATGGGCAACACCAACACCTTCGAGTCATTGCATTTTCATTAATTAAAGGAAGCCCGGTTTTATTGGGATATCTCAATCTCCTCGTACGAGAATGTACTCCACCACGTAGATGTATACGTATGTGTATCTGCCACGCCCCCGTTCCCCCGATCTCCTTTCATGCCATTGTTCGCCTAAGTGGACATCGTTTATTGCACGTTTTTGTTTGGCTGCCTTTTCAAAATTAGTTGCGCTATTCAGTACTCCTGGCCTCCTTCGACTCCTGGCCAGCGCTCCGTCAGCGGGCTGTAAATTAGCCGGCTGTATAGATAACTCTCCCCTCTCTCCTCCCCCCTTGGAAGACGAATCCATTTCTGCTGTTGATTGCACCCACACGATCCATTGTCCATGCCACATGTGTGTGTGTGTGTGTGTTCCTCCGAGCATTGGGTTCACTTCGGTAAACGAGCATTTTTGCATTTGGCACATGCGTTGTGTCCCCTCGTTTAGCAGCTGTTGCTGCTGCTGCCGCTGCTGCTGTTCCATCCCCTCCCCTCCATTCCCATTCCCAATTATACAATCGTCGCACTCTGGTAGCGAAATTATGTTAAATGACTTAATTTATAATGTTTTGTTTGGCTGCCAAAAGTGCGGAGGGAAGCGTGCAATGCATTTGCAATAAAAATGGAATTCCATTGCGGAGTGTAAATGTCACACACACAAGGAGTGAGGGTAGTATACATACATACATATGTACATACATATTTACATATGTGGTGTAGAGGGGAGAGTATAGTGTCACACATAGCGAGGAATATGTAAATTCCTTGTAAATTATTATCTGGCAATTGGTCTTCGACTTAAGTACATACATAATACGTACATACATATATGGTGGTTGGTAAAAGTTTAATTAGAGTTAACCAGTTGACATATGTATGCCTCAGGAACGTGAAATAATCTGTACAAATATACAGAATACCCTGATTATACTTTCCACCAGGCAAAAATGATCTTATACTTGGATTTGTCAATGCAATCCAAAATCTTTTCTAACTTGCACACTTTACTTATTTCTATTCGTCATCTGCAACGAGGATATCCACAAAAATGTACGTATTGAAAAGTGAAATGTACTACCTTTCACATGATTTTCGATTCGTGTCGATAGAGGCATGGATATACCTGATCTTATGTCGGCCGAAATTTGAATTTGTTTAAGGTTTCTTTACAGTTTTGCATTGTATAGTATGGTCCTTTTTTACCCCTTAGCTCTTTAGTGAGATTAACTATCAAAAATATTACCTACTATCCAATCAAATTGTCCAAAGAATGTCGAAGGTACAAACTATTTAGCAAATCAACCCTTTTATAAATGTAGCAAAATTGGAATTTCATAACAAGAATTATTATATTAAGGGTTCCACGCGTAACAGCCTTCTACTGGTGTCGCTTGGGCCACTTGATGGTGCAGTCATTACATATCAACGTCCTAAAGTATAAGGATAAATGAATCGTCACTTTTCTAAAGGTATACGATACCTTTATACGATACTTTTACTTTGGTTTCAATGACAGTGATTTCACAAAGGTGTCGCCTGGCAGTTCGTTTTGAATGAATTTTAATCACTCCAAGCGAATGGTTTCTCTCCGTAAGATTCGTAGCGAATTCCTCTTGAAATGCCAGACTTCCTGTCCACACAGCTGATGATTACATAAACACCAGTAATCTATAATGAGCTCATCTGAAAATCGGGATGGATTGAGTTTCAATCCGGGCATTTCCCTTTCGGGTTCAGCTTTGAGCAGCTGGACAGACTTTCATTTCGCTCAGAGTTGATCGTTTTATTGAAATCGTTTTGGCAACAGGAAAGCACCTGCTCGCCTCGGAGCCACGGTCTCCCCAGTTGCGCCGAATGATCTCCCAAATGATCGGACTCCTCCAGTGATCCACGCAGGCTACAAAGTTGTCAGGCCATTAAGCTGATTGAGTTGAAATTCGGAGCTCATTTCCCATTACGAGTTGATCAGTTTTCTGCCATGGCAGTGGTACGGGAAGAATGTTTGGGTGTTCGGGGATGGGGAAGGGTTTTAATTTTACTGCTTGTTTGCTTTCACACTATCATTGTGGCAGAATGAGGCGCTGCTCCACTTTCGTGAGCCGTTCTCCTCGGGCCACATTCCCGTCCCGGCCTCCCCTGTGTCCTTGGTTCTGGTGGGCCGGGGGAGCGTTTCCCGTTTGCCATTTTCACTCGATCCCGGCCTGATTATTATATTGTACGCACATGTTCCGCCATTATGGAGTTATTATGATCAATAAGACAAGTTAAATGCTGCAATTAACTCGGGGCCAACGATTTCTGCCGCTCTCCCCTCTCTGAAAGAGTCCGCTGCCCTCGCTGCCCTCGCTGCCTTCCTCGATTTCTGGTCTTGCGTCCGCGTCCCAAATTTGAGACTCTGCAGCGCCAATGGCCAACATACAATATACTGTACGAGTATGTATGGATGGATGGATGTATACGTACTTCTTCGTACAGTCTGGTTCTCTTATTTTGTCGGGCTGGCTGCGCGTAATTGGCGCTTAATTCTCCTGCGGGATCATTTAATTTTACGAGCCCGGCCAATTGATTATAATGGACGCCATCAGACTTTTACAACATGCTAAATGCACGCGTAAACATCGCGATCGACGGAGCAAAAGAGGAGAGGCCGAGGCAGAGCCAGAGACACAGACAGAGGCCTCTGCCCAGCAGCCGAGGATCGCTTTGGATCGGGGATCGGTCTCTGTCAATCAGGGTAGCCACGATGCAGATGCGGTGCTATGCGGCCCGGTCCAGACCAGACTGGAACTGAGATTGAGGATCGATCGTGGGTCCGTCCCGGGTACCGGGTACGATCGGTGTTTGTGTTGAGTGGCCGTCGCCATTAGGCAAATTCAACGATCGATTGCCCCGCATCGGACGATGATCGCGGATGAGGGGTGCGCGCTGCAACCAATTTGGGTTTTATCGACGGCAGCAATTTGCAGTTACTTGTGAACTACCTGAGAAGCCGTTGCAGATCGCAGATCTCAGATTCACTCGCACTGCAGCTCCCAGCCCCAGACACGCATCCGTATTAATAACCACAAAAAATAACGATCGATTGCGGTTATTAGAGGCAATTTGGCCAACAACATTTTCTGCGACTGCGTCCTGGCCTGCACCGTGTTCCTTCTCCGCCGTGTGTTATTTTTTGATAAATCGTTCCAAATTTATTGGTTGATTAAAAGTTATTGCACTAGCGCCTAAGTGGTTAATGATACCCGTACAGATCCCGATTCTGCTGCCATGCCATGCCATGCCATGTCCCGCGATCCACCTCTCAAACATTTGCTCTAGCATGAAATGAATTTGATTTTAATTGACAAACGCGTCAAGCAAGTTGCAGCAAATTGGCTCGCCCGATCGTCTTGGTCGTCTCGATCGTCTCGATCGTTTGAGCGGTGATCAGTGCAACAACTTCATCATGCATGTGCATGCCGATCCGTCCGTCAGTCGGTGGATGTATGGGCGGCAACCCGGCGGCCCCATTAGCCGACCAAATGGCGATCTCCCGCTTCGATCCACTCCCGGTCCTAGCTGACAGCTGCTCCTCGATCGACAGCGGCAGAGGCAGAGAGTCGCCTTAATTTCGCCCTGACTCAGCCCCTGACTCTGTCCTGCTCTTCCCTGCTCCGTGGATGTCTTAATGACACATAAATGATCATCGTGTGTACTCGGCCACGGGGTTGCTCTGACACATTTGCAAAAACTGACATGCCGGACCACTCTGACTCCGATCCGACTCCGACTCCGACTCCTCGTCATTGTCCTAGTTCTCGTCCCGTTCTGGCCGGTGCTGGTGCTGGTGCTGGGGTGTCAAAAGAGGCAACCTTTTGACATTTATACCCCCCGACAATGGCCAGTCATTTATTAGGCAAACAATGAGCGGCCTGAAGTGCCACTCGCCAGCACAGAAGGACCGCTCTTCAAGGGTCTCTTTGTGCGGCAGCTGAGCCGCAGACAGGCTCGAGGACAATGCGGGGATCGCCTTGCTCTGGCCTGACCGCTGGCTATTTACATATGGTTTAGGCCCAAGTGTGAAATTCCTTTTGGGTTTGGCTTCGGCTTTGGGTTTGAGGGGTAGCTGTCGTGTCGCCATCTAAGAAGTTTGTCGAAAAATTGATTTGCCATTTTGGTACAATGAAGAGAACCGCAGGAAGTGCATATCCTTGACACGATCGATCGACCTGATCGATCGAATGCTTCCCCTATGTATTTGCATACCAGACATTAAGTTCACAAATTGCCAGCTTCGTCTCTTCTGGCAATTTGCGATCGTGTCGGTAATTGCCGAGTAGCTCAAACTGAAACATAAACTGCGACTCCGACCGAAACCGAAACCGAAACCGACCCGACACTGAAGCTGAAACTGAAACAGAAACAGAAACGGAAACTGGGGCCGAGCTTTCCCTTTATGGGTAGGCTATAAAAACTTATTGACAGGCCAAAGACAATTACCAAATTGTAAACGCTGACCAGGCCCCTTTGGCCAGCACGCCGTCGAGGCAAGCAGCAAGGTGCAACTGGAGAGCCGAGCCGCTCCAGAGAGCTCATTAAACTGCACTTAACGAGTGGAGCAACGCGCTGGCAATTGGCAATGATCTCGATTTATGAGCGACAAAGTGGAGCCTCGATAAAAGGGCGGCCGGCGAGGCGAAAACTGGGCTAATGAAAGCGTTAATGTAACTCTTGGCCGGCCAGCCGGACGGCCGCAGACGACCATCATCATCATCCACCATCATTCCACCATCGTGGTCGTAATGCTCAACCAATGATGATGATGATGAGGACGCTCCGTCTCGGCCTGGTTGTGTCCCTGCCTCTCATATTTGTTTTAAATCACTTGGCCAAATGCCAGACATAATTCATGTTCCTCTATAGGTTTGTTTTCGTTTTTTTTTTCGTCTGGGTGTGCATATGAAGCATACGCCTCCGTGTGCCACGTAAGTCATCCGCTCAGGTTCTGGCTTCGACTCGGACTCTGGTTCTGCTGGTGGTTCTGGGACTGGGAGCTCGGCCAAGATTTCGTTTCGTTTCGTTGCGTTGCGTTGCAAGGAATTTGAATTTGAACGCCAGACATTTGGGCGTTGCACGGTTGTAAATTCATTTGTTAAACGATGCGCTCATAAAATTTGCGCCCTTTTTTTTACGGCCCCGAACTCGAGTTGCCAAGGCCCCAGAGCTGCCAGAGCTCCCAGAGCACACAGGACAACAAGGGGCGTGGCCGACTTCCATCTCTGGCAGCTCTGTGGCAGCAGCAGTGCCATTGCGCCGTCCATGGCTCTGTCCTGTCCTGTCCTGTCCTGCCCTGTCCTCCCCGGCTCTCATCGTCGTCGTCGTGTCCCTGCAGGCAGATAAAAAGTTCAACAGCAGCGCGATTTATTTGCCAGAGTCGTCGTCGCAGACACGGCGCCAGCTGAGCGGCTTTTGGGCTGCCAGGAGCTTACCCTCGCCAAAAATTCTACTATAATTATATATCTCACACACACTCGAACCCGCACACACACACACACACGCACACATGCAAATTGCGAGAAGAAATTTCAGCTAATTTGCCAACATTTAAATGTAAAAAAAAGCCTGGCTGATGAGGCACAGTCCCAGTCGCAATCCCCATGCCTCAACCCATACCCCGTACGCATTGCCACATCCCAACCACAAGCACTCATCCAGCTGCCCCTTAGAGCGTGTTAATTCGACGTGTTTTTCGCCGTGGCCAGCAACAGCAGCACAGACAGAAAAAGTCAAGACAGAGGGAGAAAGAGAGAGAGAGAGAGAGCCATTTAGGGCCAAGTATTTGCACTGCGTGCGATGCTGCGACTGTGGCTGCGGCTGCTGCATCCTCATGAAATTCATGCGGATTTCATGGAATAAAAACTCGCGTAAAAAACGTCAAATTGCAACACCTTGAGGGCACACACAGATACACAGATACAGATACTCACACACAGCCACAGCCACTGACACCGAACCAGAATCGAGAATCGGGAATCCAGAACCAAGCAGGGCAGAGGCGAGGCCACGCCACTGAGGGGCTGTCTCAGTCCATAAGTTAGCCACGTCTTATCCGCTCCTTGCCATGCCAGTCCCTGGGCCTGCCCTCATAATAATTGCGTATCTGGCAGATGCAATTTATCCGTGAATTTGTTTTTAATTTTCAACACATTCGCTAATTTGATTTTTAACTTCGTTTCGAGCACTGCCTCGGTCTCAATCACAGACAGCCCCAACCAAATTGCTGCACCTAATCGTGGACGTGGATGTGGATGTAGTCCCTGGATATGGATGGGGGATTGGATTGGGAATGGGAATGGGAACAAGAATGGGGATGTGGATGTGGATGATGCTACGAGAGAACGAACAGTGTCCAACACCCGCTTTCATTTATAATTTTGTGCAACTCACTTTGGTAAGACCCATGCCAATGCCCATGCCCATTCCCATTGCCTGGCTCTGGATCTGGCCCAAGACGTTAGTCCCCCAGGTCTGTTCCCAAGTATGAAGTGTTTTTTTTTGTCCTCCTCGACCCCTCCGCGAGGTTTTTTTGTATCTTTTTTAGCTGCACGGGGCGCTGCTTGTTAGTCGCGTAATTTATGTTCCACCAGATACTCGTTGGCGTTGCTTGGACCGAGGACCGAGGACTGACCGACCAGCCAGGCACAGTCCGCTCTACAGCTCCACTACTGCTCCTGCCCCTTCCTACTGGGCACGTTTCGCGGGATAGTCCACCTCCTGGCCGGTGCGGTGCGGGGCAGTGTCTTGGCTTGTCTTTGCTTATTCCCTTATCCGTTGTTATCCATGGGACGAGTTGTTTGCGCAGGCGCAGCTCAACGCAACGCAACAGCTACAAAAAATGGTAGGAAATAAAAATACAAATCGATTTTCAACGCAACGATGCAGCGCGAACCCGAACCCGATCCCGATTACGCGCCCGAAAATGCACAGTGAGCGTGAAAGGATTAAGGACTATTAGTGGCCACAGACATAACTGTCCAAAGCAGTTGCTGAACAGAGGCGTATGATACGGACGGAAGGACCCCTCGCATCCGCTCCAAAAGTGGATCGAGATGCAGTTCGTAAAATGGATACAAATGCGTTTGGTGACCTCTTCAAATGGTGACCCTTCATAGCCGCAAAACAACGTCTTGGTAACCCCATAGCATAAGCCACATCCAAGAGTGACCTCATCATCATGTCTCTCCCCTTCTCGTTCCCCGTGACTTGGCCTGGCTTGACTTGGCTACCACTCGCACTACTGCCAGCAACTATAATCCACACCTTAGCTTTATGGCCAATAATTCTGCTGGCAACAAGAACATGAACCGGAAACATAACAAATCATAAATTAAACCCTCGTTAAGCGAACTTATTGCACTGGCCAGTGGAGAGCGGTCTCGCCCATGCGCCATAACTGGGTTCGAGTTCGAGTTCGGGATCGGGATCTTTCTCCCCCTTGCCGCCCGTGCCGCCCGTGCCACACCGCACTGCATGCCACTATAGGAGTGGAGTCCAGGAGTTCGAATTCATTCGTAGTCGATGTCTGCTCCGTTCGGTTCGGTTCTGTTCGGTTCTCTGGAGTAATTTGCTTCTTCTTTATGCCTTTCAGTTTCAGTGCGTGGCTGTGAGTTTTATTTTATGTTACTACTTGTTTAAATTATATTGCGCTATTAAGCGAATTTAATGAAAACGCTCCGAGGCCGAAAGGGACGTGCGAAAGGGACGACCAGACGACCGGACGACCAGACGACCAGACGACCGGACGACCAGGGAGCGTGCGTGAGAAAGAGTCAGTTATAGTCGTAGCATTTTAGCGTGCTCTTGCTCCTCCATCACGGCCTCGTTAGGTGTAAAATAAAGTTCAGCAAATCGAACGTGTTGAAGTCGTTCCTCCATGATGAAGATGCTGATGATGATTGTAATGATGCTGATGATGATGATGATTGAGGTGGATGGGGTGATGCTGATCGGGGAGCAGCAAAAACGCGATAAAGATAAAGATCCAGGGGACAATCAGTGGGTCTGCCGGCCACATGCCGCACAAATTGCGCTTAATCCATTGGCATTTCATTATTAAGCAATTTTCTGCGCTTTCCAGCAGGACGAACGCAATCCGCAATCCGCGAAACAAACATCCACACAAAAAAACCGAAAATCCGTTCATCTTGCTGCCGGGGCAATTTAAATTTTTATGCAATTTGTACAAAAATGCTGTTATTTTTGCACAAAAGTAGCATAATTATTTTCGAGAACCGGACAGGCCCAGGGCCTGGTCCTGGGCCTGAAATGATACAAAACGAAAGCCTCTTGTTCCAGGCTTTTCACAACAAAACAGCAACAAAAAAACACATGTCAACGAAAATCATTGCAGACGACACATTATCCTCACGGCAAAACGATGCTAATCCATCACGGACCCAGACTGGGACTGTTACTGGGACTGTTACTGGGACTCGGACACGGACGCAGACCCACATCCACATCCATCCACAGTTTCAGCAGACGAAATGTCACTTAAGCATGTGATGGAGAGAAGAGAAGATCAACGGAGAAGGCAAGCGAATGACATTAGCCGAGGGTCGATGAAGGAATGGGGGGGGGGGGGCCAGGCCAGTGCTCCTTATAGCTAACCAAGTGCGATCAGCGATCAGTTATGAGATCAGAACAAAAGAACTCTTACTGTAAACGAGGGCAGACCAGACCACAGAGCAGACCCCAGAGCCAAATCACGACGCACCGCAAAGTCTGGTCTGGCAGAACGTGGTCTCTGATCGTCGATCCCGAATCTCGATCCTCGATCCTCGATCGGTGAATTATGCGCGACATCATTTTAAATCGTTGTAGCAACGTCAAAGCTAAACACCGATCAGTTCAGCCAAGGCAACTGAAACTGAAACAGAAACAGCAGCAGCACCAGAAAAAGGAACACGAAAACCAAAAATCGAACAAACAGATATCCACACTCTGGACCCCGCTTGGTCCATTGTCTTTGAGTAGCAACGGTTAGCAGTCGTCGGATCGCCGACGCCCTAATTGATGCAGCACGGCCATAAATTTTGATCGTCCAACGATCGCTCAGTCCCCATCCCATCCCATCAGTCCATACACATCCCCATCCCCATCGCCATCCCCATCGCAGCTGCAGGAACAGCAACAGCAACATCAGCATCAACAGTGATCGACATGTTGGCCTTTCAGAGGAACTGCCCCAAAACCTTGCCATGAATACATCAACATCACCATCAGCATGAACATTGCCTTCGTATCCCTTTATTTGTTAAACAAAACTGTGTATCTAATACATATATGACTCTTGTTCTCACTAAAACTCTGGCTCAGAGTCGGTGTCTTGGTCAAAAGCTACTTCTGAATTTAGTTCTGCCATTGGCTCCTCGCTGAATAGTAATGCCAAGGACTCAAGCCCTGAATAGAAATCGTTTTCCCCTGTGCGTGGATCGTTCTTGGGCTCCAAATCTGGTGCAAAGTCACTCCCCTGTAAGCGAAGGGAGAACTCTACGCCGCGATATCGGTGTTCGTTGTGGTATAAGCCGAAAACACCTTTCAGTAGCTCATTCTTCACAACCATGGGTTGTTTAGCCAGAATCAAAATCGTCTGCTTCAGATAGGTTACGGGGTCCATGGGTCCGGTAGCGAGCAATCGCTTTGCCTTGCGGTTGGGCACGGCCACCCAGAATTCAGAGTACAGTGCAAAAGCTAGGAGTTGCCCGTCATTCAGAACCCGCGTTTTAAAAGGCGTTTTGAAATGTTCCTCGTCCGCCTGGGCCGTGTTGAGATCAATAGTCTTGAGGAGGAACTTCTGGGTCACGACATCCACCCCGACTATATGAGCATCTATCAAATTTGACCGGGGCCCATCCTCTACTTGATAGTCTCCCGAATTGGAATAATCATCTGCATCAGAAGAGTAAGGGTCGTCTTCGAATATGTCGCCCTGATAACCTTCTGTGTACTTAACAGGGTTATCATAAAGGCCGTTAAGATACAGCTTTCCTATATTCGGAAAGATTAGGCCGCCCTTTACCAGCCACTTGTCCCGAGCATAGAGAATATCCTTGAACCACGAGCCCACGAAGACCGCGTGTCTGTGAAGGAAAAAGTATCAGACACTCGATGTCCATCGGCTGAGCCACTCTGTACCAACCCCATCCACTCGGAGACTATGACGTCGACATGAGTCAGGCCGAAAGGCAACTCGATCTCGGAAATGGGACCCTTGATCGCTACGAATATATCGCCATATCCACGAATGAAGCCACTTAACCCTACAGGTGTTGCAGCGTTCTCACAGCCCGTGGCAATGACCATTGCCGCACCAGCCTGGATGCAATACAGGCTGAGCAAGCCACAGGAGCAGCCAACGTCCATGACAATCTGGGGGGCGTGGTGGGAAGTTGGGATGGCAGGAGGAAAATTGCATCCTTCCATATCTTACCTTGTTGGCGAAAAGATCCAAGTTGCTCTTAATAAACTTGACTAAGGTGACTGCAGAGTTTCGATCCACCACCAAGTCTGCCATATCATCATCCTGCTGCTCCTGCGACTCGTTGTCCATGTTGTCCATGTTGTCCATGTTCTCCATATTGTCCATATTTTCCATATTGTTTATATTGTCCTCTGCAAGCCCATCAGAATCATACTCGCCAGCATTATTCTCTTCATTCTCCGCATATCCAAGGCCCTGGTTCTCATTCGTATAAGCTTCATCGAAGACGGAGTCATTGTCGTCTTGCTCCTCCGCGAACCTTTCGAAGCCCATTTCCATCTCGTAAATCTCGGTGAGATCATAATAATCGAAGGGAGGAATATTAGACTTCATTTTTATCGTTTAGACCTTCTGATGTGTACTCGAAAAAAGTGTTTTTTTTTGTTCAAAAACGGAATAAAGATATTATAAGTGAGTTGTGATACTTTCGTTGACAAATAGAGACTGAATATTTATAGGTATATAAATATAGAGGAGATACAAGTTTTGTATCGGAGTTCTGAAGCAGTGCTACAATGATGGCACAATTTCTCTTAGAAATATAAACCAGCAGAGAATAGAAAAATTCTGAAAACATGGCCATGCCCCACCCATCACCTCCACAGCTTATCGGCAAGCAAGAACGAGTGGCAACAATTAGTTATGAGGGGAAAAGTGTGGGATCGCAGCACCTTATCAACAGGCTCTGGGGCAGGACTAGCACCATGGACCCCGGCCTGGGGTTAAGCTGTCTAACGAGTCTCTAATTTATAGATGGCTCGTTGCGCAGTGTCCCGCTCCGTTGACAAATGCCAGCAATCCGATACCCGGACAACAAGACAACGAGACGGGGGAGAACAAGGAATGGCTATAGGAATGGGTGAAGCGGGAAGCAATACAAATTGAGATGTTTGTTGGGCCTACGCTGCGATCAGACTGTGGCTGTTGTTTAGAATTTTGTTAAAGTGCGCCGCAGGGAGCACTGCTGGAACAAGTGTTGGCCAGAAATCGAAGATCTTCGTCGTCCGCTGGCCGTTGCCCGTTGGAGGTTGGACGTTGCCTCATTTGTGGCGCTTTTGTGTGCGCTAGATAACCAATATTTTATAATCATGTCCAATAATGGTGTGCATATTAATTTCATGAACGTATAAAGCAGTTTTATGGCTTTTTAAGAACTGCCATTAACAAAGGCCGGCCATGCACAAACACAAAACGAGCTGACAAGAGATTTCTGGAGCCTCTCGACCCTCGAAATCGACACAGAATCTGTGTGTGTGTGTGTGTGTGTGTGCAGGGCACCTCGAGACGAGACGAAAAGAGACAATGTAAATGGCTAAAATAGTAAATAGAGTTATAAACGCATAAAAGGCGTTCATTGTGGGCCCACGGCGTTGGCTTTCACAAATTTATACGACGGGCCATCAATTAATTAGGGGAGAAGAGCAGTAGACACAGACATGGGCATTTTCACATTCCCGAATGCGTCTGGATTGGGGATTGGGGGATATAAGCTCTACTCTGGCTTTGAAATTAATTTGTTAAGAAAGTCGTTAACATTTCGATTTCGGTTGTCCACTTTCTAAGCTTCGACGCGATTGATTGCCGTCCCCGGGGCACTTCTCGACCCTCGTTTAACGACCCATTTTATGGCAGTTATCATTTCTGTTCAGCGCATTTAATGATCGACGCGAATAAGGCAAATATCTGTTGATGGCATTTGAGTCATCTCACGATCCGAGGCCCGATCCCCAATCCCCACGAGCTACAGCTTCTGAGAGGAAGTAAAGTACTTGAAGTTCGACGCCTGGCCCTGGGCTCCCTTGGAGCGGATGCCCAGCTCGAAGTTTATGCAGCGTTTGCTCTCCGCGCTGGGAAACATCCCGAACCCGCCGCTGATCCGTTCGTTGGCCTGGACATAAAGGGGTTTGTCCAGATGCAGGACGGTCTGCTCCCAGTGCGTCCAGGGCGCCTGTGGCGAGGTGGAAAGCATCACGGGCGTCTCTGTCTGGCCCCCAAGGAAGCCCACGTCAAAGTACAAGATCATCGAATGGATTATACCGGTGCGAAGGACCTCCAGTTCAAACATCGAGCGAAATTGTATCTGTACGTTTGGGGCACTCTCCAGGCGAGTCGTGTGCACGAGATACTCCTTCGTGAGCAAATTCTGGGAGGCTACACAGTCGACGACGGCCTCATGGGAAACGTGTTTCTTGACGCTGCTCATGTCGAAGCCATCGACGTTGTTCCAGAAGTCATTGTTGAGGGACCGATGCGGATCACAGGCACCAGCTATCCACAGATTGGCCACATTGGGAAGGATCAGGCCTCCGGGGGACAGCCACTTGTCGCGAGCGAAGAGCACAGAATTCAGCATGCCCTCCATATACAAGGCGTTGCTAATGAGAAGAGAAATAATTAGGAAGAGTGCTCCCTGGTTCGGCTACTCACCCCATCCACTCGGACACAATTATGTCCACCTGCTGTATGCGCTCTGGCAGCTTCACCTCCTCGATCAAACCCTGGACAACATTCACCACGTTCTCCATTCCATTATCCTTCACTATTTGCCTGGCCAATACGGCAATGTCTGCGTTCTCCACTCCTATTACCTTGCGGGCCCCCGCCTTGGCCGCAAAGATCGAGAGAACCCCCATGCCGCAGCCCACATCCAGAACGACCTTGCCTTCGAAGAGCTGTCGGTTCTTTTGGATGGCATCGCGATACGCCATGCTGCGCGCTGTATCCTTTAGCAGATCCATGTGCGTCTCCAGGCGAGAGTAGGTCTGAAAGAAGACGTCCTCCTCCAGCTCCTCATTCAGCTTGAGATTCTGCCACTTGGGGCTGGACACAGCAAGGCTGGACGCAGCGACCTCGTCACCCGACATTCTGACAATTCACAACTAGAAACAATTTTCATTCATAAGTGAATCTGACAATGTTTTATTAACACCACACACGCTTATATGTTTTCCTAACTTATACATTAGTTACAATATTAATTTTCGTCTTCTCGTAATTTTTCCCGCAAGCTAAAATAACATCATGCAGTATGCAACACCGCATCCATTCATTTTAATGTCATAAACTGTTGATTAAATGGTCACATTGTCGTCTAATCAGCTGATGGGTATGCGTATTTCCGCATTTAGTTGGAATCTTACTTTTTGCTGTTTTTCCTCCGTATAGTGTGTGTAGTATATCATTTGAATGCGACTTTGTATCCCTTATCATGGTGAATGAACCGAAATTTATGTTAATTCACGAACCTGCCAGAACGACTCCTACTGTCCCATGATAACTGTAAGAGACTGGACAGATTGGGCAATATAATTTGAATGCCTATTTCCAAGCTCCGCTTTCGTACATTTCTTTGTACTCAGGTTCACTTTTAAGACACGAAATCCTGGTGGTTCTGGTTAGATTTATAGAGAACGGAGGCAATTTCTTTTAAAGCGAGATTCTGGTTGAGATCGCAATGAACCTGTCCGAAGTTGGAACATGAAAAAGCAAACGCGTGCCAATAGTATCCAGCAATTTGGTACTATCCTCTGGCTATGGCTCCTCACAAATTCATCAGTAAGACCCTATTCTACTATATAGTCGCCATTAGCATGTGAATGCAAATACCAGATAAATCAAAAGCTACCTTTAATGGACCCATTAAAACAGGGGAAAAAGATTTAAAAAAACCTCCTCCCACTCAACCGCCT
Organism: Drosophila affinis; assembly: GCA_037356375.1. NCBI lineage: Eukaryota > Metazoa > Arthropoda > Insecta > Diptera > Drosophilidae > Drosophila > Drosophila affinis. Next base: position 26,579,813 of record JAZHFB010000003.1, read on the forward strand.
AACACCAAAGTCCGTGAAAGAATTGTGCCGCCAACACCTCAACCATAACGGACCATAACCCGTCTAATCCGCACAGCCCTAAAGACCCGGTTTATGGCCAAATTTTAAGAGCTCTACGCCTGCCGGTACGGCACTACGATCAGGCACTTTCACTGTGGGCCCAAAACGAGATAAACGGCTGAATACAAATTGTGCAACATGTGCCCAACGGTTAAAGCGGCAAAATACCTGGAAATGCTCGTCATAATTTTCGAAGTGTCATAAAAATATGTCCATAAGCAGACGAAACTATTAAATTGGCTCATTAATCAATTTAGTCACAGAGCTACAATAAAAAGGAGCACACACACGAGGGATTGGAGCACAATAAAGAATAATTTTTAATGTTGCTAAATTTTATGCTAATTTGCCATTTCGGTCGTTCCATAATTAGGCCCGCTCATCAGCCGGGGGTCTCCATCTCCCTCCTTCCACCGATGGCGACTGTTACTGGGAGTGGGTCTGCGCCTTGGCGTGGCCAACAATCGAATCCATTTATTCAGCCCTGTGTTCGGGCTGGCTTTAAAAACCTATTAAACTTTTGGCACAAATCAATTAAATAGCAACGCAAGTTTCCATTAGTGTGGTGTCGCTGTCGCTGTCGCAGTGCTGCTGCGGCGCTGCTGCGGTGTTGTGTTCCCATTGAGAATGCCACCCACTGTGGCGAATAAAAATGCGTTGATGCTTTGCATATTCAATTCGATGATGGCTTCTTCGACATACTTGGAGCGCATTTGTCGTGTATTACCAAATGTTCGACATCAGCCAATTAGGCATGAATCAGAGGAGGGACCAGCTAGATTTTCACCTGCTGACCCACAAGAGCGCATGGCCATAAACATAGAAAATTGATGGCTCTGCCACTGTAGCGGGGGGTCGAACTTCGAAATTTGTGTTTGAGGGTGGTTGGATATGGCTGGGGAGGGTCGATTGCAATCAACCACTTCATCAAAAACAAATAAAAATAATAACATGTGCTCATTCGAAGGCCCAACAAAAGGCTACAAAATGTACCGAAACCAGGGGTAGGATTGGCCTATCATAATCGTTTTAATAGTGAGCGTACCCTAGCGGCAGCAAACTGTTGTTTGTTGGAGGGAGAGTTGAACTTATTGCCCCTCCCCTCCACTTTGAAGCAACACCACATCTCCCCTGTGATGCTGTTTGGCTGTCTCGCTGTCTGGTATAACTTTCATTTGGACAATCAGTCATCGATTAACCAGCGAAACCAAATTCTTATATGTACGATGCCAATGCCAATTCGAAAATCCAATCGACTTTCCCTGGGGTGTTAACGATGCGGCAATTTGATTTTAACAGAGCTGCCACTCGACGGCTCTGGCAATCCTCCCCTGCGGATGACCAAAAAATTAATTGCTGGTTGTGCAAAAATTTGATTGATGCACTTACTTTGGCAAAGAAATAAATAACAATTCTGACACTTGGGAATTTTAATTAGAATGCCTTTGTTTCGGGGACCCAGGCTCTGCTCTGATGAAGTCGTTTCGATAAAATGCAAAAACTCTGTCCGATCCCTGCCGCAGCTCCCTTTTTGACCATTCCTTTGTTGGCCAAGTGTTGGCCAATTAGCGCCCCCCTGTCGGACAGTGGACGGACTGAGCTCACGATTTTGGAGCGACTGATAAATTAGCAACATTTTAATTTGATTTCCTTCACAAATTTCCGCTGAACTGGGCCTCGCGTCCCCGCATTGTCTGCTCTGCGGCAGGAGCGGTGGTAGCAGCAAATAAACTAAGTAAATTTATGGCCGCAGGGCAAGAGGCAAGCAGCACACGTGTGCGACATGCCCACACATTGACACCTTGCCACACCGAGCGGGGCAAGCCCCAGCCCCAGCCCCCAGGCAGCCAACCACATGGCAGCGGCAGTGGCAGCGGCAGCGAAGGCGACAGCCAGCACACACACTCATCTAGAACTCGAAACAGTTGCAGGTCCCTTGGCGTATTTCGTAGTGGTGTGGTTTTTTGTTAATGCTGGGCAGGCACAAACGCGCTGACACTGCTGCATGGAATCGAAGACAAAGTCGAAGTCCATGCCCCATGTCCCATGCCCATGCCCATGCCACGTACGTGCGGCCAAACAAATTACAGGGAAATTGCGTCACCTGCAGGAATTTCCACTCAACATTGTCAAATGCCATCAGAAGTTGTTGGACATGTTGTAACATTAATTTGACATTTTAGTGCATTGGACAGGGCATCGGGATCGGAATCGGCATCGGGATCGCATCCAGGAATCAGATGGCATACCGGTCCACAGCACAGCCTACATGCATATGCATATCTGACTAAACTCCTTAACAATCTGGCCCCGGCTGACCGCAAAGGAACACAGGACAACGACAGCTGTCGGGTAGGATGGGATGCTGGAGCCACCAACAGATCTCGCAGATCTCTCGCAACTCCTCCTCCGATTCGGCAGCTGCCGTAATCTGTTGGAGTAATGTAAAAACATTTTTGGCATTAAAACAAATTGATGCGGTTGCGAAATCTCATTGCCGGCGCACTGAATCTGATTTGCGGTCAGGTCATCGCAGGCAGGATCAGGAGCATCTCCAGCAGGGCAGCCCTCTTGTTAACCCGAATTCGAGAAGATTTTACAGATGCGGAACCTGCAACGATTCATTTACTGCGGTGCCGATAATTTGTTAATCGAAGCACTGTCCCGTTCCCCCCGCTGCCTGCTGCCTTCTGCCCGCTCCGGCTGCTGTTCCGTTGTCCAATTAAAGCGGAGGCCACAACCGAAAGTAGGGTGGGAATGAGCTCCTTGCTGGACTTGTTTGTTTTACGGCCGACGCTCTTTTACGATGGCATTTAGCTAAACTATCCTGCAGGCGCTGGCTGCAAGCACACGCCCCTGGGGAGGCTAGGCCATGGGTTGAGGGTTGGCCATGCTGATGGTGCAGTATTTAATGCGAAAACGTGCCCCCAAAGTGGGCTTCGATTAGCGGCTCGGATATGTGCAGGTCAGCAGCAGGAGATCACGCAGCTGCCATTATGGCCAGAGGCACGCCCGCGCCTCCCTAATCACCAGCAATGCCTGCGACCCACTTTTACGAGTGGACTGGTATCCCATCTGATTACTGAAACTCGGGCTTAAATTGGAGATACATACATACATGTAGGTTTTATTTGAGGTTAACAATTACTTAATCTAGAAAAAAAAGTAGGAACTTCAGCATAATATCATCAAGACGAATCCGTATCCGTGGTGCTGTCGGCGACTATGTGACGCCGTGTTATACGCTCCACCTCAAGTGCGTCGTGATCCAAATCCGAAGTATCTGAGTCCGAATCGGGCACATTGGATTCGGCGGCTTCACCGCGCGTAAGATGAGCCACCATATTTACGAAGCCAATGTCAAAACGTGGCTCGGACACAGCCAGTTGAATTTCCAACATGGCGGCTTGGAACGATCGCGAGACCTTGGAGTTCCGCTCTTCCACTTTTCCGTATCGCTTAGAATGTTTTGCAAAGTCAAAAATGTTCTTCTTCGGCACCTTTGCGTAATTCCACGTGCCGTAGAAATACACACTGAATGCATTGCCAAGCTCATTTATAAGTCGACCTGGCCACGCGCGAAATCCTCGCATTTTAGCAAACACGAACTGTCCAGCTTGTAATGGGGGTTTACGAACTCTCCTTCGGTAGTATCCCATTCTATTCTTCTAATTTTTCACGCGAAAAAATCTCAAAGCGGATGTAAACAAGCAAATCGTTCGGCTGCCTCCTTTCGTTGAGTTGCCATTGCTGCCAGATCGACGATATCGATAGCGTCGCAAGTTTAAAAAGGGTTCAATTTATGTTTAAACAATTAAAACTGCTTAATGATTATGATGCTAATATATTCAAAATTCTATCTATTGCGAAAGATTCTCCTTTCTTTGAACGGCGAGTGCTGCCAGATCGTCGATATTGATGGCATGGCGTCGCAAAGCTGGCTTCCGATCTACCGTCCCACCTTATTTCACCATAGAACATGTCAATTTGATATATGAAAAAAAGAAGAAGAGTTAGGAAAGATTTGGCAATAATTTGAGACGAATGAAACGGATATCCGATATCGACTTTGACGCAAGGTTGCATGTGGTGGGCAATGTTGCTATCGATCGCAAAAATTGAATTCGAAATTCGAACTCGAATGGCAACTGGGTCATACAGTATGGCCGAGTATTTGTGGGCGGTCAATGATTCCGTAATGAGCAAACAAGATTTGCATTAATGGTCATTGGCGTGGAAATTTGCGCGGACACAGGGACAAGCGAAACACGCTACCCTCGCCTGTGTGCTGTGTGCAATTCTGTTTTAAGTTTTCGCTCACGTTCGTCGTATTATGCGCAAATTGGCTTTTTAAATTGTCGACTTGTTTAAGCTAAACGCAGCTACACTTTATGGCCATGTTCCGCGCTGCATTTTAAACCACGCGAAATTCCGCTAAGCCAAAGATATTCGCCAGCGAGCCCTTCGACTTCAGACCGGGCCCTTTTCACCTTAACTCAATTATAATAATTTTAATTTAACACAAACATGGCCTATAAAATTTGCAAAATTGCATTATTTACCAGCTGTAATTACAACCATATTTTATATGCTAGTGAGCCTTGCACTTGGCATAAATGCAATAATGATGGGAAATTAACCAGGGCCCAGTTCCAGGAACCAGTGGCAGCCCAAAGGTGTTGGATTGGATCTTTCTCCCAACGTCCCCATGCGAGTATAGTATGCATATGGTGGTGGGTAGGATTGTCTATCCATAGAGCTGATAGTGGTAGCGGCGACCTCTCCGGACTGTCACTGGCCGCCGCAGTGCTCAGAATTCAATTAGAAAATGCAATTTACGAGCCAGCCACGAGACACAGCGCTAATACCTATCAGGCTGACGCAGCCATAGTCACAGTCACACAGTTGCAGCCACAGCCCCAGCCACAGCCAGGTTCCCGGTCTAGTGAGGCAGGCACAAAGCACATTAAGCAAACAAGCTGAAGGCGGCACGGGGGCAAAAGCTACGCATGTAATTTGTAAGTAATTTTTTCAACTATCAACCGCCCAGACCAACGACAGCCACAACGACGTCGACGACGCCGATGACGACGACGGCCACGCACTTTACCAGCCCAAAATGCATTACAATTACACAAGGAGAAGGACAGGGGACAGGGGGAAGGGGAGAGAGAGACAGTGGGAGGAGGCCTGGCCAAGAGGCACAAGCCATCGCGTTAAGTTGGAAAAATTAAGTAACGAAACCATTCAATGGCCAAGTGAATAGGATTGGGAATAGGAATGGGAATGAGAATGGAAGAGAGAATGGGAATAGCAATGACCATGGCCAGCGACAGGCAACGGGCAACAGAGCCCAGGCATAAATTATGAATCATTTAGACGCTTCCTTATGACACCAAAAGCCAGAAGAAGGCACCAGGCAAGCCTCAGTTTGATGATACATAGCCATGGATGTGCCCAGGGCGGAGCAGGAGCGGGAGCTGGAGTGACGTGGAATGGTATGGTGCTTGGTGATTAACAAACGACGAGCACTGTTGAGTCGAATGTCATGCTTTCTATGGCGACTAACAAGTATTTATGTTACGATGGGGCCTGTGCCATTTTATTCGTTTCATTGACTGGACATGGTCAGCTTCAGCATCAACAGAGCTAACCAATATTTACGTTATGCTGTTAGCCAAAATGCTAATTGAAATGTCTGCACAGAACGAGACAATTTCCCATTGCACTTTGGCTGTGCTGTTCTGTGCTGTTCTGTGGAAACTCCATATGGGAATGGATAAAGTCAGGGGAGTGTCCGGCTCTAAATGGTAACTGTGGACATATAATCAAATTGGAGAAAATCGACCATAAAATCAAGTCGAGCTCATCAACAGGTTTGCGGAGGAAGGCCAATGGGGCTAATGAATGGGTTACCTGATTGAGGAGTATACGGTGCCGAAGAACAGGTCGAGCGGCCGCTTGGGAGGGCAATGGCAATGATAACCCAGATATATAATGACACCTTGTTGCCGATGTGTTCACACTAGCGAAATAGGAGCTTTCTCCGATTAGAGGTGTCCTCCTGAAACATCCGCACGCTCTTAATGGCACTGCAGGCACCACTGAACAAAAGACTTAAGGCACGAACTCGGCGCAGTCAAGGCACATTTCCTGCAGCACGACAACCACCTCCATTGTGTGCATAATTCGCCACAGGTCCAAGTCAATTAAGAGACTCTCTAATTAAGTGATTAAAACGCACACCCACACATACACGCACACACACAAATAAGGGAAATATGCAAGTTCATAAAGCAAAGCCGCACGCCTCACCTGCCAGAGTCCACACCCGCAATACTGATAAGAAGAGAAAAAGGAGATAGGTGGGGAGGTCTAAGGGTGGGGGCTTTGCAGTTTTCCAGGAACAAACACGCTTTTGCATTTTAATGCCGCGCAAATGAGGCGACGAGGCAGACGAGGCGTCCAAAAGCGGGCCAGCCAAATGGACGATGTGAATGTGAATATGATGGTAAATGTAAATGTGAAGGTGAATGCGATGTGAGTTGCTGGCACGCACACACGCATGAACACACCGAGCAGCTTGTTTCTGGCTAATAAATGTTTTTTTAATGAATAAATCACTCAGCGATAAACATCTCTTTAATAACGTTCATTTAAAGAAGCGAAAACAAAACACACACCCGACAACAGCTCAAAGAAAGCCAGAGCCAGAGCCCGAGCCAAAGACCAGACAAAGCTCTCGTCTGGGAGGCAGGCAGCTCCAATGACTCGGCGTTGATTTCAGGCACTTAACATTGGGAGCCGCAATAGACAAACCCTGAATGATTGGGCCTAGAAACGCAACCTGAAAAAAGGCATCGGCAGAAAGAGAAATCCAAGATATGGGATCCCACACCCATTCGTTGCGTTGTCTGCCGGCTGTCTGCAAATGCCAGAAAATTTATTTTGTATGTCTTCTTCATGTCCAGCTTGATGGCGAGCACAGCTGACACATGGCTCCTTTCCTTCTGCTCTGCTCCTCTCCTCTCCTCTCCACTGCTCTGCTCTTCGATATGAAAATTAATAATTCCCTGGCCCAGGCACTTGGTATGCCAGAAAGGATTACCAGCTGGATGGGATGGTATAGGATAGGATTGGATTGGATACCAGACGCGTTCTCAGACTTGTCCAGTGGGGCAATCATCAATGTCAATTAAATGCTAAAATGTTGGAGGCCATTTGTGGGAGTTGGAGCAGGATATGGCCCTGGATATGTGGCCAGGGAATGCATGTATCCCAGATGAAGTTATCTCTGCCAGCAGGGTCAAGCCGACCAGCCTCCTACTCATGTTGCAACTCATGTGGCAACTCCAACTGCAGCTCCAGCCTCGACTCCTACTCCACCCCATTGGACATAAATCTACGCCTCCAAATCTACATATTAACGCCAGAGCCTGGCCAACTCAATGCCAACGGACAGGACAGCGCCACAATTGGCCAAGAGTCGGGGCCAGCACAACGATCACTTACTTTATGATCACTTGAAAACCAATCAAGCACAATAAATAATCTTTCTGCAGCAGGGACAACAGGAGATATTGAAAATTGCGCACCCAGATGGGCAGTCCGAACGGAGGGACAGTCGGACAGTCGGACGGACACGGGCGCAGGCACATTAAATTATATTCACACTTTGGCCCCCAGAAAATGAAATGGTTTTAAATACAGAGGAAAGCCAAACAAGCTGCAGATCGCATTGAAGATCAGCAAACAGCGGACAAAGGAGAAGGCAGGATGCGTTGTGCTGCTGCGACCGACGGACAAGCAGTCATGGACATGGGATGCAGCGGCCGAGCCCGCGACTGTGGGCAACTCCTGGATGAATCTGGGACCCAGCACGTACGGCATGGCCAGCACCCTGGAACGATCTCTCTGTGGCTCTGACTCTGTCTCTGGCTCTGTCTCTGCCTCCGACTGTGGCTCGCTTATCATCATAACAATAATGTTAAAGTGGCAAAATGGCAAACTATGCGCAAAATGCATAAAATTTATAACCAACAGACGCGGGCCCGGGCAATGGAAAAACAGATTTGTATTTGTATCGGTATCTGCATCGCCGCATGTTGTATTTCACGCTTCCGCTCCGCTCTGCTCCGATCGATGGTCAAATGTTAAGCGCTGAGGCAAACACGATCACAATGGGACACATGCGGTGGCATCCACAGAGGGATACGTAGCCGGGCAGGATTGGGGATTCGCTCCCTGGATTTGCATTGAAATGGATGAGTGTGAACGGTTCAATCTGGGAGATCGGCTTCTGTGGAGCAAAGTGACAGATCGGATGAACTCCTCTAGGTCGGTTGAGGACTGATATTAGAAGCATTATATATTAGAGATCGCTGGAAGATGCGCCACGGACCGTTGGGCATTGAAATTGCCTGCCATTTGGCACGACTTTCGATTGGTTTCCCCCTTGATTAATGCGAGACCAAGAACTCTCCCATTGATCAGCCTTTAGCCTTGGGTGCTGCCATAATTGGTCATATAGCAGCCACTCCCTTCGCTTGCTCGGCCAAATGCAAACAATTAACTAGCAATGCAAATATGATCGAAAAACAGCCCATTTCTCAAGGGAAACAGGGGAAAACAGGGAAGTAAGCTGCCAATAAGCGTAAAAAGGCAAACACCTTGAAGCGCATAAATTAACACAACGACAATCCGCACCGAGTGCCATTCGGACCGGACCCAATCCAGTTTGCGCTGCGGGCCTGGTCGTTGCGGTCGCAAATCGAAGATGGCTGAGGTGGCCAGAAGGGCAATAGAACACAGAATTGGCGGATGAGTGGGCGCTGGTTGGCCAGAGACAAGTGGCCTACAATAAGTATACGCCCCACTGCACTTGGCTTGATGATGTTCGCTCATCATTCACTATAACGACAGCTTAATAAATTGGAAAATTGATCGAACAAAGCCTGGAAACGACCCCCAAGGTGGTCTATCTGGCCAGCAGAAACCGCTAGACGATCTCTAATGAAGCTCTGAAGCATAACTTAAGAAAACCCATCCGCAGTTGTGTGCGGGGCTTGTGCGAGTATTAATAAAACAAGCAAACAATCAAGCCAACAATTTTTGGAAGCGTCGAAACTCGTTTCAGACACCTCAGGGGTGGAGCCACAGTCACAGTTACAGCCACAGCGACAGCGACAGACAGAGAGGCATAATGTACAAGGGACAGAGACAGAGGCAGGGAGAGGCCATCACAGAAATCGAGTGACAATCAAAACTTAATATTTCGTATTTAGAGAGCCGCGAGAGAGTGGCGCACATTTCGTTTTGGCGATTAATTAAAGACTCATTAAGAATTTGTTCAGCTTGGGCGATTAATTAAAAGGCTGTTAAGTGTGGAAAGGGCGAACAGAGACACACACACAACAGCAATTAAGAGAGTTTTACTAATGGCCAACAAAAGAGACCAAGCCAAACCCTGTTTACTGGTCTGGGTCAGGTCCGGCGAAAATGCAAAATAAGCACCAATCAAATTTACATAGCATTATGCCTGATCCGAGGAGGGGATGATCTGGCCGGGGGATATGCTCGTATGCATATACATATGTAGTATATATCCATCCATATACCTACTCGTAGTGGATGATGACAAATGCCTTTGGTTGAGCTGTTTGTTGTGGGGGCTGGGGGGCAGTTTGAAAAATCGTTTGCCAAAAGATCACGCAACGACCAAATTGAAACGTCAAAAGTCGCAACGAGGCCGAGCAGGAAAACCAGCAAACATTGCTCTGTGTTGTGCCCCTTTCCCCCACGAATATTAACACATTAAAAAGGCAAACGTGGTTGAGTGAAAAATTAACCCAAAGCAGCCAAAATGTGGTTCCATCAACAGCAGCAGCAGTCTCTGCTCTGCGGCAGCGGCGGCGGCGTAAATTATGCAAAGTCATCAAGTCAACGTTATCCAAACATCAATGGCCAGGACTGCGAGGCCTGGGAAAAAATTAGCATAAGCCAAGCGGTACAGCCCCTGAGGGCCACTCCAGGACAAGAAACACGGACCAGGGAACAGGGAAAAGGGAGAGAGCCCTGCCAATGGCAATGGCCAATGCCAAGCATGGCAGGAATGCCGCATTGATGCAGTCACTTTGATAGCGCGACATTAGCAGCAATTTATATGCAAATGCATCAGTGGAGCGAGTGGAGAGGCACTGCTTACTGATTGATGGTCTCATTTCATAAGATGCCAAAGTGCGTAAGCCCAAAGCCCAGAGAACCAGAGATCGGCACAGCGATGGCCAAGGAACGGGGAGCAGTATGAACAGTATGGCGGTATGGGAGTATGGGAGCGGGCCATGTATGCAGCATCATTAATGCGAATCATTAGCAGTGCTCGTTGATAAGATCGGGTGCAAATTATGCAGCAGCCGGAGCAGCTGGAATGGGGGAACGGGACAGAGACTGGTACTTGGCCTAAGCTGCTCCTTGGCGAGGCAGCGGTTAAGAGGCGGTGAGTTGGTAATTTTTAATTGGCAATTAAAATTGTTTCAATGAAGATGTGAAAGCTGCTTCCCTTTAGGGCGGCAACGAAAATCCTTGATAAACAGGACATTAGGGTAGTTCGTTATTAAGGTTTCGCACGTGATATAAAATTAAAAATTGATTCATTTAGACATTTATAGTAACTTTAAAAAATCTTACTACCATTAAAACAGATTCGAAAATATCCGCCAAACTTGTGATATCGATATCATGTCTATCTACAGACTTTCATCCCTAAGTGTGACCTTGCTCTCTCGTAGTGCTGACATCTTTTGTTTTCCGTTTCGCAGCACTTTAGTTGCAGTGCTGCAAAGATTCCGTTTATTTTACGCTGCTCAGCACCGAAAGGAAGCCTCACAAAGTCCGCGGATATTTGCAGATATATCCGTATATCCACAGAGGTGTCTGATACTAGGTAACTAGGACCATGGGCTCGGAGGACAAGGCAAACCTGCTGCGGGTGCTGATTAACTGTGCGGAGAAGGCGGCAAATATAGCAAGGACATGTCGAGCCAATGATCAGCTGCTGTCGCTGCTCGTCCAAGAAAAGACCGAAGGAGAGGCCAACGAGCGGTTCGAACACGATTTTAAAACGCTGGCCGATGTGCTCATCCAGGAGACCATCAAGCACGAGGTGGGCGCGGTCTTTCCAGAGATGCAGGACGCCATTCTCGGCGAAGAATCCCCAAACTTTACGAACAAGCTTGGTGAGAGTGTAACCGTGGCTGTGGGGGCCTCTGAAGCGGACACCACCGCCTGCCTAGAGGCGGTACTCAGTGGACATGGGGGTGCAGCAAGTGCACTGGCCGACGAAGTGCATCGTGTAGTCAACTTTGAGAGCAGCACGCTTGGCGACATTCCAGAACTGCCGGAGGAGTTGGAGTATGCCAATCTGGGCATATGGATCGATCCAATTGGTGCGTAAGTGGAAACGCTTGCCCTTGAAAATTAATGCTTTGTTCCTTGCAGACGCCACCGCGGAGTATATCTCGGGCGATACGATTTTCACCAACTTTCCCGGCATCACCTCCACCGGCCTGGACTGTGTAACTGTTCTGATCGGCGTCTATGAACGCGACACCGGAATTCCCGTCATCGGAGTCGTTGCCCAGCCCTTTGGCAACAAGCTGGATGAGCACGTTTACAGCTCCTCGATGTTTTGGGGCATCTGCCTGCCCAGCCTACAGGCCCACAACTGTGACTTTAAGGCACGGGACGAGCATCGGCAGCTTGCCATCTTCTCCAGCTCTGAACAGTCGGATATACTCCAGCGATTCCTTGACCTGGGCTACGAGTTCGCGTTCTCAGCAGGCGCTGGACACAAGGCCCTGAAAGTCATCACCCGTGAGGTGGAGGTGTATCTCCTCAGCAAGGGATCCACCTTCAAGTGGGACACTTGTGCGCCGCAAGCAATTCTACGCGCTCTGGGCGGTGATGTCTTCGACTATGGTGCGAGTGTGGCTGAGCTGAAGGCAGTGCCCCTAAAGTACCTGATGCAGGATTCAGATTCCGACTGGAAGCGAAATGCTACTGGCATTATCGCCGTACGCAACGTTGATGCGATGGAGGTGCTCCTCGCCAAGCTGGCCTCACAATGAAAGTTGTTAATGTTGTAATCTCATAATCTCATTATAAGTGTTGTAATTGAAAGATATATGTTGTGGAATGTATCGAAATATTTAAAGATATTACATGATCGTCAAAAAAGGAAAAAGCCAAAAAAATAAAAGAATGTCTTGAAAAGACTACTTCAATTGTACGCATTGGTGTACACTTAATTCTAGGGATAATAACAAAATCTTAATTTAAACTCGACACTATTGAGACAAGATCTCGTCCAGATTCAGTATGGTAACCGCCCGCGAATTTGAGTCGGGTCCTACCGCGACACGGCACGAAACGTTCGGGTTCGTCTTAATATGCTCCTCCCAAAGACTGAACTTCTTCAATGACTTGTCGAAACCTGGAAACAACAGGCGATTATTAATGATTCAGTGGTTGTCGTTTTTTTCCAAGGCAGCACACACCCTCAATGTAGCACTTGGTGGCATTCATTCTCTCCATTAAATTGGAGCTAAAGGGCTTCAGGTTTTTGAAAGGAACCAGCTCATGGTTGCCATAGTCACAGTATACGATGCGAGCCTTATCGCCAAGGATCTCCTCGCATGCGCCCCGATACCACATATTGTCCTCGCTAAACAGGGCCAGGACCATTTCTCCAACACTGCGCGGGAATATTGCATAGAGAATGGGATTACTTGTAAGCTTTATGGGCTTGGCATAGGACTTACCGTGGGACATATTCTTTAAGGTCTCGGTGCGAACGCTTTCCTTGCATATCAACCATAGTAAACAATTTCTGGTAGAATGCGGCGTCAGTCTCGTCTTTAAAGTAACAAGCGGTGATCATACCAGTGTCGGAGAGTCCCGATGCATTCAGAATAAAAATGGAGAGACGTTCGCTTAGTGGAATAAGAATCATTGGCACATCTTTGTAATAAAAACGTTCAAATTGGTCTGCCCCCTTAGTCTCGACAGCGGGGGAAGGTGGGGGCGATGGCGGCAAGGCTGGAAGGTCTTTGACCATTTCTGACTCAGCTGGAGTTAGGTCAAGATGATGCTTGACCTTGAGTTCTTTTGGTATAACTGCCGGAGCAGGAACTGCAGTCGGAGCCTCAGGAGCAGCAGGAACTCGATCATGAGCAGCAACTTCCTGCGAATGCACCGAAATGGGCGTAAGCATCAGAGGCAGTATTCGAAGAGCTAGCGAAGTCGGCTCGCCCGAGCACGAATGCAAGTCCACGAGTTCAGGGTTGACAAACTCGACGCGAAATTGGACACTATCGGCCAAGAGCTCCTTCATCAGTTTACACCCTGCATTGTTTGGGGTCACTGCAGATTCGGGAAGGTGGCACACGGACTTTAGTTTGACGCGCGACAGGCTCACGGGCATGTTGCGCAGAAAGCGACAGGACATGCGCAGGAACTGCGCTTCCACCTGGCATGTGGCGCCAGTATCAATGTTGTAGACATCGAAGAAGTCGTTAGCGCCACCAGATATCTGTAAAAATGGGACTATAATGTTGTTTTTATTTCACGTCAAAATGCTTACCTCGCCCCGGAAGTGTCCCAGTTGGGGGCTCGCCACCAGCACAATGCAGCCAATCGTAATCTGATCCGACGCATCGAAGGGTTTGCACTTCTTTTCCAAGCGCTTGAAGATTTTTGCATATGGCAAGGTCTCCATGGAGCTGATGAAGACTTCCTTATAGTCGACAATGTGAGTTATGCGAACCATTGTGCCGTTCTTAACGGCCTCACGCCAGTACTTGTGGCCCAAGGTGGACACATCTCCCATGAATGTTTTCAGTGCCACTGCGCCTATCTGCTTTCCGTTGGACAACAGGGCGGCACTGACCTTGCGCACCTTTTGCTGGCCTTGAATTCTCTCAAGATCTAATAGCTTGACCGTAAAATCGGAACCATTCTTCTCCACCAGTTGCCCCAGCGGTAGCTGTTGCTTTTCGTCGTTTAGCGTCATGGCAAATGTCTGAATGGGATAACCGATCAGCTCACTTGGAATGCGGCACACGTCAGTGGTTAGCGAGATGCGACCCACGTCCATCTCGTACACCAGAAAAATACACGTGGGCGGGCCATCAATTAAGTCCAGCAGAAAGGCGCGTCGGTAGTCCTGGTCGATGCGAGCGGCCAAAAACTTTGTGGTGCACGCGTCGAATTGACTGAGAGAAATCGACATAGGTTGGAATGCTTTTCCGCTCAGTTTTTCATTCATGGCGTCATTGACTTGGTTTGCCGTGGATATATGGAGTAACGCAAATGGCTCCTCTTTGCGCTGCAGACAACCTTCAAGTATTTTAACCACAGTCACCTCCGGGTTCATCTGCAACATCTCAACCGGAAAGTTCAGCGGAATTATCATCTTGGGCTTCAACTGAACTGGGTAGACGCCATCCTCGGTTTTAGGGCCCAGTAAGCGAAGCGTCAGATGCTTGTTCGTCTCCACGCCCGTGTTCGACAGCAGCATCACCTGAATCGCAAATGCTTGGGTATCTGCCATGCGCGACTTCGGATCGTAGATTTCCAGGAAAGAGAAAGTTACCACAGACCCATGATCGATCAGATGGATCTCCGCAGTCTTAGACTGCGAGTCCACATAGAGCACATGCCCACGATGCATTTTTTTGTCGCCTTGGACCACAACCAGCGAGTCCTTCTCAACAGATTTGGCTAGGGAAAGCTTCGGCTTGACGCGCTGCATGTTCTCGTTGAAGCGCTCCATTAGCTCAATGTTGGCCACATCCACTACGCAGATGACGCCGTCGGATCTTATGTACGTCACACGGCACTCGAAGAAGTCATTTTGCGGCGGCAAAAATGTCTCACGCCACACAGAAGACAGCGGCCTTTTCTCTTCTTTCGTTATGGAGATAGCCGTAGAGTTCACGGATGACGTAGATTCAACGCTTTTCCCTGAATTGGGAGTAGATGCCAAATCGACAGTCTTCACTGGCTTGGAGACGGACGCCAATTCATTATTGATCGTATTCAGTGGCAGTGGCTCATCTGAAAGTGGCTCTTCTTGGAAGCTCTGCGCATATTTCTTGGGCACTAACACACTGAAAACAGCACACACATAAACGGGCGCATGTACGCATGGAAAATTCAAATTTCTGCAGAGCTACTTACGGCATGGGGATGCAGTACAATTTGTGACGACGCCAGTCCGCGCGTTGACAATCTGTGCTGCAATACGGCTCCAGGCAACGCTGACACAGATTTTGAGCGGAATTGCCGCAAACTCCACAAAACGTATCAGCAGTAATAATATTCATTGTTGCAATTGCAATTCGCTCGATCGCAAATTCGAGAACAAAAATTTCCACGCTACGATCCCGAAAAAAAAACATACATGAATGAACGCCAGATCGCCAAATCAAAATGGCGGACCTAACGGTTAATGCGTGTCGCAGACTCGTCGACGGCCAATACTTACGCAAAAAATGATCAGGCACCAGCGCTCTGATTTTTCGAAGTTGTAGTGTGTATATGTTCGAATTGTTGAACTATATGTGATTGTGGAATATTGTTTCCTCAAGTTTTCAGCTTTAACTTCACTTTAAACGATCACACCCGAACAAAACCGCGTAATTAAACAGTGTGATCGTGGAATATGCCGTCCGATCAGAAATATACCAACAATTACGGTCTCACTTTAAAAATATACCGGGAAAATACCGACGAAAATCATATTCCTCGCTTTTGATATTCCGTTTAATATTACTAGCCAACTAGGACCCTCAGGCCTGAACACATAAACAATTTTCTACAAGACGGGCTAATTTTAAGGACTTCGTTTGGTTGGATTGATTATAAAATACCGTTTAGTGAGCATGAAATACGCCATGAGAAGACGTAAGTGAGCATGGAATGTCACGTTTTTTGGAAACTTAACCGATGGTATGGACATGTTTATACCCTCTTTTATTTGATTTATGAAAAACTCTTTTTAGCTAGCTGCTTTAAAATGTAATTAATATTGCAATATTTGCACATATCTACATTTTTGACCCAATAATGCATTTGATGAATTTATTATTATTAACATATCGATCCCGATACCCATTTTCAGTCTATATAAGAAGGCCACAAAGCGTAAAATTTCTGAGATAGAGACTGACTAGTTTCTGCAATAATTGGTGTCCAGTAAAACAAACTTTTCTTAAACTCAATAATATCCTTTCCTAGAGGGTATGCAAAATGTCGCAAATTTCACGACACATGTTGCTGGTCCATACAAAAAAAATTGCCAACGGTAAAAATCGTAAGTGAGCATGGAATGTGAGGGAAATTGTGCGATGATGTTGCCTCAACAAAATCCCTCAAAAAGTCCTAATAAAATATACGGTCTGACCTCAAAATATACCGCAACATACCAAAAATATAACATATTCCTCGATTTTGATATTCTGTTTAATATAATATAATAATATAATAGGCTTTTTATTCTACCGTACCATTGTTGAAGGTGCGGAAAAATGATGCGAGGCGTTTACACTTAGGCCGCATCATTTCCGCATCATTTTGTTAGCTATTGTTGGCTCCACCGAACAATAATTACGTGCTGCTGACTACAATCACAAACCATACAGTGGGACACTTCATACATTTAAATGTCCGCACCAACCGGGCAAGTATCAGTGACCGAGAGAGTCGTGAGAGAGCCGTGATGGCAAGAAAAGGCGGACGCAACGGAAAGGCAAAACGATACAGACCAGGGCAAGTCTAGAAGTTGACTAGAGCAGTTGAATTAACAGCGATTTGATTAAATTGTTTCCCCACAATTAATGATTACAATCCCAACATGAGTAAATTCTTCCTGTATAAACAATTTAAATTTTTAACCGATTGGGGAAATTTACATCATTTGGCTACATAACAACTACACAGTAATGCAATGGTTATGGGCGAGCAAATTTGAAACCATCGATGTTGTCGATAGTATGATCGATGGTTTCCCGCTTCTTCTGTGCTGTTTTTGTTTTGAGCAATTTCTTTTTAATATTGCTGGTTTTGTTATAATTTTACAATGAGCGCCAATAATCAGGGCGAGTACAAAACACCCAAGAAGCAAAATAAGTCGAGAAACCTGAAATCCATTGAGAATCTAACCAATTCGGAGGATGACTCTGCCGCCGACCTGGACACGGCGTTGGTTGGGCTGAATGATGCAGGGGAATCCGAAGAGGAGCAGTCCCATACAGTCACTCGACGCTCCGCACGCAAGCCCAGTCCGACCAAAAAGTATCAGGCTTTTAAGCAGAGGAGCAAGGACCTGCGCCAAGACCACGAGCACATTGTTGTCAACTATGTGGAGTGCACCGGGGAGGAGAGCAACGGGGAAGAGCTGGAGGAGGCTGGCGAGGGCGAGCCGGAAATCGTGGGCAGGCCCATCAGGCCAGACCTGAACCTAATCCAGTCGGAGCACAATGTGGCCGGCGCCAGTCTGTTCGGGTTTAACACGCCCAAGAAGCGGGATGCCATGGCTCTGGCAGCTCTCAATGCCACGCCGCGTACACCGAAGACGCCAAAGACCCCTCGCTTGGGTGTCAAGACGCCGGACACCAAGCGAAAGAAGCCGTCAGAGCAGCCAAAAACTCCGTCCCATGTGCGCAGCCGTGTCAAGAATCGTAAGTACTGTGCTGCTGCCCTTACATGATGTCTCGCTGAAATCGATTCTCTTTTAGAGATTGCGAAGATTGTGGCCGACTCCGATGAGGATTTCTCAGGAGACGAGAGTGACTTTCGACCCAGCGACGAGGAGTCATCGTCTAGCAGCAGTAGCAGCAGCAGCGAAGGCAATTCCTCGGACAACGATGCCGCCGACGATGAGCCCAAGACACCCTGCAAGGCGCGCCGCGCAATCATCGTGCCCGTCCTGCCCAAAACTCCTTCAGCGGCTCGCCTGCGTCAGTCCGCGAGGGCCAAAAAGTCGAATGAGTTTGTGCCAGAGAGCGAAGGCTACTTCCACTCGCATGCCAGCAGCAAGATTCTCACCTCGGACCACACCCTGGATCGACTGAAGAATCCCCGCCTAGCCGCCGATCGTCTGTTCAGTCTGCTTTCCGAAATGAAAGTGTCTGCGGAGCACGAGACAGCCATTAATGCCATCATGGAGGAGTACCGCTCGTACTTTCCCAAATGGATGTACATTCTAAACGAGGGATTCAACATCCTGCTCTACGGGCTCGGCTCTAAGCGACAGCTGCTGCAGTCCTTCCACCACGAGGTTCTTGCCCGCCAGACGGTTCTGGTCGTAAATGGCTTCTTTCCCAGTCTCACGATCAAGGACATGTTGGACAGCATCACCAGTGAAATACTGGACGCTGGCATTAGCCCGACAAATCCGCACGAAGCTGTGGACATGATCGAGGAGGAGTTCGCCCTGATACCAGAGACGCATCTCTTTCTGATCGTACACAACCTGGACGGTGCGATGTTACGGAATGTAAAGGCCCAGGCCATACTATCGCGGCTGGCGCGTGTGCCCAATATCCATCTGCTGGCTTCCATCGACCACATCAACACACCTCTGCGTAAGTACTCACGCACTCCTTGTTGGCGATGCCAATCTTCTAATGTTCCACATTCCTCCTGCAGTGTGGGACCAGGGCAAGCTTAGCAACTTTAATTTCTCCTGGTGGGACTGCACCACTATGCTGCCCTACACGGATGAGACGGCCTTCGAGAACTCCCTGCTGGTGCAGAACTCTGGCGAGCTGGCTCTGTCCTCGATGCGCAGTGTCTTCTGTTCGCTGACAACCAACTCGCGCGGCATTTACATGCTGATTGTCAAATACCAGCTGAAGAACAAGGGCAATGCCCAGTACCAGGGTATGCCCTTCAAGGAACTTTACTCAAATTGCCGCGAATCGTTCTTGGTCAGCTCGGATCTGGCATTGCGTGCCCAGCTTACGGAGTTCCTGGACCACAAGTTGGTCAAGTCGAAGCGCAGTGTCGATGGCTCGGAGCAGCTAAACATACCAATTGATGGGGACCTTCTGCAACAGTTCTTGGAAGAACAGGAGAAGAAATAGGAATAGGCAGTCGCATCATTTTAGAACATATTAATTTATTATCTAATATTGTTAAATACAATTACAATTTTGCTTTTTAAAAATGTTGTGTCTTGCTTTTAGTTGTATTGCCCTTTCGAAGCTACATACTTTAATTTATGGTAGATTTCAATTAGATTTACGATGAGTTCCTCTTCTCATTCGCCTTTGCTACACATTTAGATTGACGCGCATGCATAAAAGTTGTATCTGATTCTCTGGTGTCCGCTGCTTGCTTTACTAGATACATGTATGTATATCTACTATATATTTTAGATCATAAGTTTTGATTTTGTATTTCCAAACCGATCTAGATCTACTCGCTGTATCCGTTCCCCCTTTCCATTCAATTTCCAGCAGAGCGAAAAAAGGATTGGTAGTGTTGGTAAAGAATGCTGCCGGCCTTCGCAACACTCTCAATCATTTTTCAACACTCAAACAGAGAGGAGAGCGTGCAAGCGAGCGAAAAAGTGAAACAAATAGTCGTATAGCAGACAGATAGATGCCCTTCCCGGAAATCCCTATTCTTTAGCTAATATTATACACTCACACGGCACATACACTGATTTAAAGCATTATTGTGCAGTCGAAACAAAATGGAATTGATGCGACGACTAAGGCTAGAGGAGTTTTTCTATATACATTTTCGGCTAATGCAATCGGAAGTACGATATTGAATGGAAAGCATTTGTATTTGCATTTTTCACTATCATTATTATCTGTTTGTGGTTCTTGTTCTTGTTCTTTTCTCTACACTGTTGATTCGTGAATACCTGAATTTGACACACTCCCAGGATACCACCGAGGAGTTTTTATGTGTTCTTACGAGTTGCTTTTGCATTTTAGCATAAAAAACGTCTCAATTACTTTAGAGTTTACTTTAGTTTAGATAATTTGTTATCACGTTTACTTCACTGTCACTTTATTCGTTCGATCTTGTTTGCAATTGCAGTTTCCATGGTAAAGAGCGACTAATGGGAGGATCTACAGTTACCATCCATCTATCCTCCACCTCAATCCCACCTTACATTCTCTTGGAATGCCACAAAATGAATGAATTGATGCGTTGTTTTTTTGTTTGTGGTTTTTATATGCTTACTATACACAAATTGCTACGTTTTGCTTTTATTTTATGATAGTTTTTGTTTTTTGTTTTGTTTTTAAAGAGTTTTGTACAACAAATTAATTACATTTGCGCTTAAACGAAAAGATAAAAGTTGATCTGTTTAAATTATGAAAAAAAGAGTACGACAGAAAAAGAGAAAAACATGCAAAGAAAGTGTCAACAAGGTTCTGGTTTCTTCCTAGGGATTCGAAAGGGGGATGTTGGTGGGTGTAAAGGGGTGTGGTAGCGGTGGTAGCATTGGGGATATGATATTTTGTATTGCAATGAGGAGAAGAGCAGCTCTTCTGATAGACACATGGACATATGATAAACGCTTTAACGATTGCAGAAAGTAGAAATCTGCGTGATCAGATGACTTCCATCATCCAAACATAGAAGTGGATTCATTCAGGGATCTAATAGTAGGATAGTTCCATGATCTGTCCAGATTGCACACTCCTCCACCAAAGAAGGAGAGTGGGGTTGGATAAGAGGGGAAATTAAACCTTGAATGAACGGAGAAAATTGCTTCCGAGTTTACATATACACACAATAAGTATAAATCAACTTCATTATCATATCCGTATCATTATGCATTACTCAATTACATACTCATCATTACACGTTATTCGTTACTCAACATTAGTCATACTCATACTCATCCTCATCATATTCATGTTCTCTCTCATCGAATATACATCACAATCAAAGTGTACGCTTTGTAATCGGTAATCATAATTCGTTACAATTAGAATAATAATAATAATAATAGTTGCGTTTTTCTCTCATTGAATTTTCTGTTTGCTTTTCCTTTTTTTTTGTTTGTTTGTTTATTTCATTTTTGATGGATTTCTTAATCGCTCGTTTTACTCTTTTACTTTATTTTATATTCTATTATATTTTCAACTTTCCTTTTGTGTTTCTGCTCTCTTTCTTTATTTTACTTAGTACTTTTGTTTTTTGTTTCTTTCTTTTGTTTGTTTGTTGGTTGGACTTAAACGTAGAATTAATGGATAATTATTACTCGTAAACATTTTAATCATAGGTTCATAATCATAATTCAACAAAATTAAAATAAAAATACAATTAGAATCAAGTTTTTATGTTAAAAAATGAATTAAATTACTCAAAAATCGAAGCAATATCGGAGGGTACTCCGTCCTGATCCTCCTCTCCACCAGTCCGAACATTTCTCCATCTTTCTTCAACTGAATTTCCCGTTTCATTGAATTCATCTGCCTGTTGTTGAAAAAATTGATTGTTGTGGGTGTAATTATTGTATCTGACGCTGTTCTCCGGCATGTCCTCCTGAAGTTAGCTGCCAATCGATCGAACAAATTCTTGCATTTATCATAAATTTCATATAGTATATTGCTTTGATTCTTGTAGGTTGTAATTGGTGTTGCTTTAGGGTTTCTTGTTGTGGTTGTTGTAGTGGTTGTTGTTGTTGAAGTGTAGAGTCAGCTCATTTTCACGCGTTTCCTTGGTGGTCCTATTGGTGGGATTTGTTGTGTTGCGAGCGCACGAAATGCCTCTGCTATCAAATGTGAATGTGTTGTGATCATATTTTGCCATCCAGAGGTTTCCATCACATCGGTGGCATGACTATACGAAAGAGTAAAAACCCAGAGAGATAAGCAAAAGGAAACCCAAAAGGGAAAAACAACGGCCTAAAGCACTTACGTATTTATGAAATCTATCGTTTGTGCTTTCAATTGATCCGCACTATGGAGATCAGCTAATATTAATGTTTCGGCTGCTGTTTCAACAGAGAGATTGACGCACAGCGCCTCCTCGCACATCACTTTCAGCTTTTCGAGTGCATACTGTAATTAAAAATGAGATTCCAGATTAGACACAATCAACACCGGAAGCAATTCTGGGGATTCGCGTACCTTATCAGCAGCCGCTAGGAGATCATCAGCCATTTTTTCTAAATTGGGAGCCTTGCCCGTGTATATGAATCGCAGCATTTCTTTTAGAACCTCATGATCCACATCGGTTATGGCGACACGATTCAGCTTACGCTCCTCCATTTCATGCTCAAACATGGCCGCAAAGACATCGCTGCGCGCTGGAAAAAGCATACGGTACGTGGGTTAAGGCGATTCCCAAATGATGGCTTCAAGATTTGTTTGCTTACCTGCCAGTATGGCCTTGTGCGCCTGAAACTCTCGACCGCCCACTGAGAGCGTTACATCGCTGAATTTCTCATTGTCAAAGAGATTGCCAAGATCCTCGGAGAGCTTGCACTCGGGCACTTTGAACTGCACAATATTGGATTGTCCAGAGATGTTGACACTGTCCGCCACGACGCTGACCTCACAGAAGATCGTTAGCTTGTCCTCCGGCAGCAGGCCGTTGGCCTCGTCGAGCAGGAAGTCGCGTCGTATGAATTTCTTGAAGCCCCAATCTTTGCCCTGCACAAAACGGTAAGCTCTGCAAAGGTAAACCAGATTTGGTTGAGCGATTAGTGATGAATGGAGATCCTCGAATGAGGGAGATCGATGGATTTACCTTTGGGATTCCATGGCTTTGGTCTCCTCACGCTTCGCATTCAGTATGGAAAATTTGAACTTGGCTCTGACTTCTGATTTATTACACGAAACTAATAGTAAATATAATGATAAGTAATCCTTGCTCTCCTCGTCGAGGCCCTTTGGATTAACCCGTAAACACCTGGAACACAAAGATAGGAAATCCATTATAGCTTATAGCTGTCTCTCTAATACGATTTGGTATGTGATTTCCTTACCATTTCAGTTTGTCATTAGCACCGGCTGAGAAAGTGGACGATTTGAGTACCTCACCCATCTCTTCCCGACAAAAACTAAAGTTATTTATGGTCCACATATAACTAAATTTAACCACTTTAACCTGGAAAGATGAGAAGCAAGAGCAACAGTTAGTACCATTTTCAGATTACATCTTCTTCCTGGGAGACCATCTCCAATTTCTCCCGACGCCCGACGCCCGACGAACACACCCATTTGAGTGTACACCTGTACCCCAAACGGAAATGCATTTACCGCTGGATTCAGCTTACACGAAATTCTGAAATTCGATCGGCAAATCCATAGGAATGCAAAAATCAACACACACACAGAGGAACGTGTGTATAGGGAGGGAAATTTAATCCCTTCTGTGGGATTATCAGCAGGAAGGGAGGAAGGATGAGGGTGAGGATTGGGAGTCGGATTTACCTGCGTGTAACACCAGTTCTCGGCAACTGGCGTATTAACTTCCGGCAAGGGCGGCGAGGGTACACGGCTGACTGCCATCGTGCTACTGGATGCGTGCAGGTTCGAGGTGACTCTAGCTGTTTGGCTTGCCTGACATTCGTTCACCGGCAATCTGTAAAAAACGAATAAAAAAGTAGAAGTTTTAGCACTCGATAACGATAATTCAAAGGTATAATGACACTTTTCTTCAGATAATACATATTTTTGTGTAAAGTAAAACAGAAAGAACATGTATAGAGGAATGGAAAACTTTTACTTGTGGCTAAGAAACCATTTTGTTTCGGTTGTGTAAAAACTGTATGCCCTTAGAGCAGACGAATTGAGAAAAGTAAGAGAGATGTGTAAAAATATGGCTTTGAAGGGATATTCAATGTATTACAAGGTGATTTAAGTCATCTTGGAAGATATTAATATTTGAATATTGAGTCGGAAGAGTGGGAAACTGAGGTATAGCAGAAGCTGCTGAAAAGCAGAAGAGAAGAGAGGCAATAATGAAATTGAATGAAGATGTCTGCTTATAAAAGGCAAGACCTATAGGAATGGTTATATGGAAAACGGAGAAGGAGAAGGACAAGTAGGAAGCTAGAGCAAAATCGAGTAAAAACGAGTCAGCTTCGTGTGGTTTCACCTTTGGTCTTGTATTAGATCCATGATACTGCGCTCGAATTCAACCTTGACGAAGTTGGAGTCAGAAGTCGAGTTCCTCGCTAGCAGATTGAGCAGCTTCAACAGCAGGGAGTTCTCCAGCTTGCCGCCCGTTTCAAATACACGCACACAAAACACGGAATAAAATCAGAGAAAGATGCGAGACAGGTTACAGGTTAACGACAAATTAACAGGAATAAACTTTTCACGATTAACACGACACAAACGCGAGGACAACACAAAACGAAATGCGCCAAAAAGTGCAGCGGCAGCAGCGTGCAATCATAATTGCGGAATTGCGGACCGAAGGAAGCTCAAACGTGAACCGTTATTCCGCAAATTAGTCAGCGTCTGAGAGCGTAGGTGTGAGCGGGAGGCCGATGGAGTCCGTGTAGAACGAAGCGAGATGGCAGCATATGCAGATCGATCACAGTAAGAAGCTGTCGGAGTGAAGCTTTGGAAGCTTTCGAAGTTCGTTGTGCTTTGACTGGGAACGGACTGGGAACAAAGCGAGAGCGGTAGGCAGGCTGGAATATCACAATCGAAGAAAAACACAACCGTTGCGCAGGAGCAGCAAGAGAAAACTGATGGACTGAGGGACCGATGAGCCTGGAAAATCTAAAGGAAACGAAAGGAAATCCGTGTCTGAGGACACAAAACAGGCAAAGAAGAGCCTCTGGCTCTGCAGATGACAGCAAACAAAGGGCCAACAGAGCAGCCAGAATTGTAGCCAAGAGTGGAAAATTGACAAACAATGGGTCAGCGAAGCAGAGGGTGAAGGTGATGCTCAGCAGAGGGAGATGGATAGAGCGATAGGTAGAGGTAGATCTGCCACACTATAACAAAACACATTCGTCTCGTTTGTGTCGGAGTTGCAAGCAGGCGCAGATGCAGCAGCAGCAGAAGCAGCGGCAGCCGCGACAGCAGCACTTTTCGTAAAATTAAGCGGAGGAAACTCGGAAAATCTGTACAAGGCTGCGGCCACCAGCATCAACAATAATAGCCTCTGTGTGTTCTGCTCTCCCGCAAGGTTGAGATTTTTCAAGGTGCGTTGGCACAGGGTCCATTCAATGGAAGGTAAGGCAGTGAGGGCCGCCTGAAGGGTACCAGATACACATGTACCCTCTCCTGCGAATATGTACCTTGTGCTGGCAGGCTGCTGGGTTGGCGATTTTGATGGCCATCATCAAATCCAGCTGGAAGGACCTTCAATGAGTCTCTGTCTCCCTCTGCGTGTGCGTTTGCATGTGCTGTATGTGAGCTGCCATACAGCCAGAGCAAAAGGTTGACGCGCATTTCGTCAAGGTGAACAAACCGTAAAACCAACTGCCGACAGAGCAGAGCAGTCAGCAGAGCAGAGCAGAGCAGTCAACGCAGGCAGCGCAACTCCACTGTTTAGCACTCGCAGGCAGGCCGCTTTGTTCAATTTTTAGTGAGTGTGCTTTAATGTTAATGACATTGATTTGGCATTGAGACACGCACACAAATACCAACACACACACATACACTCAGCCATTACCTTAAGCTGCCTCTTCTCTCTCTCTCTGTGGCTCTCTGTGTGTAGCCTCTCGCTCTCTCAAGGGCTCAAGAGCCGAAAAAAATTGTTTCGTTATGACATTGGAAATCATTTGGATATGGCGCCATAAGGCAAATGACACAATGCGAGTAGGGGGAGCGGGGGAGGGGACTTAAGAAGGTTAAGCTTAAGAAGCCGAAGCTTAATGAGCGGACAGTAGCAGCAGCAGGAGGAGGCAAGGTTCTGGTACTGCGCTGTAGATTAGGGTGGACCTTCAACGACCTTTCAAGACTACGAAAATACCAAATGACTGACAAATGATTTCAGGTACAGCTTCTCTACCTTCAATACCTCCGACTGGGAAGACTTTGAGTCCAAATGTGATTATAATTAAATTTGTTTAGCAAACACGCACACATCTGAATGCAAATTCCTTGTAATTTAATTTCCCCCAGTCATGCCATTAGCTTTGCTTGCTTAGCTGCCAAAGGCCATTAGCCATGGTCCAAAGCAAACCACAAGTACTGACCCTTCTCAATATTAACAATACGAGTGAGTGTGGCTGCCCAGTACTGCAGTTAGGGACCAGCCTAATGTGCCAGGACGCGCCTGTTCAAACATCCGACAGCTGAGACGCAACGAATGCACTTGGACACGGACACGAGGAGATCACCCTTGGCGATCCTCGGCGGACAGATGAACAGAACCTTCGCCTGTCTTCCTCTCTTTCGCTGTCTTTGTGTGGGCTGAATGGGATTCTCTCTCGCAAAGCAGACAAGATTAAGGAAGAACGAAAAGGCAGAGAATTTATGACAAATGAAGAAACGGCGTAGCAGAGGCGGGGCAGCACGCGTTAAAGAAATCTCATAAATCGGCTTAAGTGAAAGGAGGAAGAAGATAAAGAAAGGAAAAAGGGGAAAAGGAGAAGGAGAAATTGATTTGCCAGCAGCTGCTCCAAAGAGAGAGGAGAAGGAGGAGGGAGAGAGAGTGTGTGCGGCTCACAACTTTTCACCAAAATCTTTCCGCCAAAAAAGAAAAGAGGAAAAGTTATATAATTTGAGCGACTCGCTTAGGCGCTTTCCATACTTCCGGAAACTTTTCATTAGCATTTAAATGAAATTTGATAAAAACTACAACAACAATCGCCGCGAACGAATGTCGACAACAAAAGGCAATAATAAACAAAACAGAAAAAATGGTGAACATTTTTTCATTTTTTTTTTCCTTTACAACAAATTATCGCATGAGTTTTCACTTGCATGGCGGCTGCCACAAAGTTTTCACCAACAACAAATGCCTCCTTTCACTCGCCGCCCAAACACCAAAACACCACCAAAGCAACAACAAACAACAAATGAATGGAGCGGAGTGAAAAACGCTTTTCTGCTGCTGCTGCTGTCGCTGAGTGAGCGAGCAAAAGGAAACGCTTTTCTTTTTACATATCGTAAATGCAAAGACGCATATTTGATACCCTAACAGAAGGAGGCTTTTATGTGTCTGATGATAAGTTTGCAGCGAAGAAAGGGAATGGGATTTCTCTCCCTTCAATGGCGCCCTTGCTGCCGCTTAGTAAAAATGCAATCCTATGATAAATTTACAAGGGTATCCAATGCTTCGACATAGAGATATCCCATCGTTTCGTGAGAGGAAAAGAGAGAGAGGCACCGCGACAAGAGGAAGAAGCGTCGCCGGTTGGCAATTTAATTTAAATAATGTGAACTTTCATGCCAATGAAAATGATTTCAAAAGAGAAACTCACTTTCCATCCAACACGTTCGGTTCGTTCGCTCGTTTGCTCCCCAAACAACGAACCGCCGACAATATCACTTCCGCTACAAATGCAGTCAGCAGCAACGATGACACCCACCCACCCAAGGAAAAGAAAGAGATAGATAGAGGGAGACAGACGCATGCAATTTCTCTCCAACTCTCCCCCCTCCTTCCCTATAGTGTCGTCAAGAGTTTGACGCATATTAATTTTCAAAACTCCCACGCTCAACATTTTTGTTATCGCTTTTGTTTCTCTCCATTTGTTGTGCTTCGTTTTCTTTGGATTTCGTTTTGGTCCGATCGTCAGTCCATTTGCCTTTTGCCCTACCTATCCCCGCAACCTCCGTCATCCTCCGCAATCCACGTTCCACGATACGATCCACGATCCGCATTGCGTTTTTGCAGAGGGAGAGAAAGCTCCTCTCCTTTTCGCTGTCTCGCTCTCGCATCTGCAGTTTTGCCTGCAGTTTTCGTGAAAGTCGACAACGTCGTCGTCGCCTGTGCGCTGCCCCTTTGCTGAGCTTTTGTTGCTTTTGTTGTTATATAAAGCGTACGAAATCATCTAAGTGGAGTGAAATTTGCCTTCTGTTTCGATGTTTTTGCAGTTTTTACCTTGTTTGGGCCTATTTGATTTCATTGTTTGCACTAATGAAAACAATTGAAAGTTTGGGCAAATATGTTTCCATACATTAACCTCTTAAATGATCCTTGATTGCAGGGGAAACTTTGTTTGGATGGGAAGCAGCTCCCTTAGCGAGGTTATAGCCCTAAATGGACACTTGTTTGGCTGTCAATCTAGTTACAGGGGAAGCTCTTATGTAGAGACTTTTCCTGGCGAGAGGGAATTTTCACCTGTGATCATCATTCTATGAAGTTTCAACCCTTTGACCCTTTTTTGACCTTATAAAATCGCAATTAATTTCAACATATCTCTCATCATCAGCATGTGACAATGGCCAGGTCATCGCGTCCCATTTTCCACGCATAATCCGAGTATGCTGTTAATTTTTACATAACTGCCGTGGCTTAGTTTTTTCTGTTGGTCTTTTGTTGATTTGAAATGCTAATCAACTGAAGACGAGGCCTTTGTCACACTTTGTGTGTGCCCGAAAGTAGGCCGGCCGTGGGCGTGGCTTGCAACATTTGTTTGACACTTTTTTTGGTTCGGTTCGGGGGGGCATTGCAGCATAAATGAAAGTTGACCATTTTTAACCGCAAATAATAATGAGGGGAAAACATACATATTTCGATTACGTAAAAATTACAGGCAGCATAAAAAATGAGCAACATCACGACGTTGGCGTCGTCGTCGGCGGCGACGTCGCTGCGCTGCCCTGTGCTTATTTGTATGGCCCGGACTGTGCACAGGCGCGTAGGTGGGCAGCGAACGTTTTCACCCGATCGCAAGCAAACACGAAGTCGAGCCAGAGCCAGAGCCCGAAGCCGAAGTTCGAAACGAGAGCAACACTTTTATGTAATCGTAGAGCGAGTCAAAAACTTGTTTGATGACGTCGTCGAGCTTGATGCTCTCCCTCTCTCTCTCTCTCTCTCTCTCTCTCTCTCTCTCTCTCTCTCTCTCTCTCTCTCTCTCTCTCTCTCTCTCTCTCTCTCTCTCTCTCTCTCTCTCTCTCTCTCTCTCTCTCTCTCTCTCTCTCTCTCTCTCTCTCTCTCTCTCTGTGCAACGCCTCTCTCTGTTTGTGATTCTCTCTTTGGTTCGAGTTGTAGCGCGTGGCTCTTGGTGTTTTCTTTGTTGTGGTTGTTGCTGTTGTTGTTGTATAACAAGTTTGAGCCGCAGTGGCAAACATCATTATGACCATTCGGTATGATCATCATCATGATGAAATCAATAAATTAATAAGCAACATGCTCCATGTGTGCCCAATTTTCCCATTCAAACATTTTTTGGGGCAAACTTTTGCTCGATGCCCGATGCCCAGACGCCGGACGGAGCTTTCTTGTTTGCATTTTGCCGCTTTTACCTCTTTCTCTGCACTTTCTAAACAAATTGAGCGGCACTGAAGAGAGCGCTGAGTGAGAGGGAGATGGCGAGAAATTGGCTTTCATGCGTTTTCACATTTT
The DNA here is from genome assembly GCA_037356375.1 of Drosophila affinis. Taxonomy (NCBI): domain Eukaryota; kingdom Metazoa; phylum Arthropoda; class Insecta; order Diptera; family Drosophilidae; genus Drosophila; species Drosophila affinis. The sequence goes on from JAZHFB010000003.1 coordinate 26,609,393, forward strand.
GTTTTTGTCGTGCTTTCTTTTTTTTCCCCTCACTTCGTTGTTGCTCTTCGGATTTCTACTACTTTTTCTTTAGGCGCAATGCGTCTTCGTGATCTGTATTTGGCTTAAAGACGACTGCCTGTCTTCTCCCTCTCCCTCTCTCTCTTTTATTGGCTTAGAAATTCTTGTTTGCTTTTCACCCGATTTCCAAGAGATTTGTTCTAAATAAAATGTGGGTTGAGTGAGAGAGCGGAGCAGATTTTTCGTTTTACGATTATTGGGTGAAATGTAGTGCTGTGCTGAGGCAAAGTGAAAACTCCTCCTGTATCTGTATCTCTGGCTGGGTTCAAGACACACGATTCGAAACAGCAATTACTCCAAAAAGAATGGAGGCCAAAGACAAAGCGATACGATTACTGCCCTTGCAGATCGTAGATTTGAGCAACAAGAAATAGTTGTAAGATCTTTATGAAGCATAAGTACAGCAAACTATCTGGTAAAATAAGGAACTTTTTACCCTATGGAAGGATAAATATCAACTGCAAATCCATTGCAAATTCCCCATTCAACATGCTGTCATCAGATCCGCAACAAAAGGAGGACAGCGACTATGTTAATGAATTTAATTTCGCCTTAACTTTTGAAAGTTTTCAATAATTTATATAAAATAAATGGCAGCCAGCAGTCACAAAAATGGGAAAGTTGCATTGCAGCCCCAGCCGCAGCCACAGCTACAGCCGATATCGGATAATAAGTGAAAGAGACAACAATAATTTGGTTAAAATCAAGATTTACGGGAAATATTTCCGAAATTCTATTGATTCACCACCTATAAACCGCTTTGAATTTCTGAAATGAGCTGCTTGGGTTTTCATTCAATTCAATAGTGTTGTAAAATACTTAAAATATGGGGTTATAGTATTGACAAAGCCATTTTTCTATGAAATATTATCTTTGGTTTGGTGATCGCTAATATAATAATTAGAAAAACTTCAATAAATCTCTGATATCTGAACAACAGTATTGTAAAGCGGTTAAAATTGTAGTTTTCAGTTTGATTTTCTCCAATAAGTGTTCCGAAATACCAACTTTCATTTCTTTCCCCTCCAGTAACTATCGTGTGTCTCAGGCACCTTCGGCTTTCAAAGGGAGCTATGATGGATAGGTGGAGCAGGGGGGATTGGAGCGGCGAGCGGAAGCTGAAAGAGGTCATTGCATAACGTTGCCAAGGCGACGCGAGCCCTTTCACAGCAGCAAAAATTCAGTGAAGCAGACTTCCCGTTCGAGTCCCACAGAAACCGCAGAGCGAAACAGAGTGACAGCAGGGGGACACCCTGTGCACAGGGTACACCCTGCAGAATGCTGTCAATGTACCCGTCCTGTGTGTCTGTGTGCGAGTGTCTGTAAAATCGCAGACGCCAATGCGGGGCCAAGGCACTGATAAAGACTCAAATACCTCCTCCTCTCCCCCATCCATCCATCCATGACTCAGAATCGGCGGCACAAAGAAACGCTTTTTGTTCTTGATTATCAGAGAATTTCACTCCAGCAAGGCCACGAGCAACAAGTGCAGCCAAATGTGGTGCAGGGGGTGAACGGGGGCCAGCAGAACATTAACAATTTTGTGGCACATGGTCAAAAGCATTAAGAAAGAGGTCTCGTCTCTCCCTCTGTGTTGCCACCAGCAGCAGCCATAGCCATAGCCATAGCCATGGTCTCAATTCTCCAGCACCTCACAATCTTCGTCTCTCTCTTTCTCTTTCCCTTTCTCTCTCTCTGCCCTCTCTTGCTCTCTCCAAGTTCCCTTTCTTGCTCATTTCTTTAATGACGGAAGAAACAGCTGGTCTCCACGCCCATTAATTAGCCGAAAATTGAGTGCCACTCAATGGATGAAACGGTAAACAAAACGCATCAGCATAAAACACAAACATTTTCTTTGTTGTTTACCAAATTGTTATACTTTTTTCCACTTTTTTTGAGGTTAGGCGAACGCCTTTTGGGGTCAGCTTTTCACCGACTATACATATGTGTGTGTGTGTGTGTGTGTGAAAGCTCAGAGAAAAGCATGCTTAGGGGTGTCAGGGCGAGCAAGAGACGGAGAGTGCGAGACTCACAGTGTGGGGGAGTGATAGGAAACTTAATTACTTAAGTTTTGTGTTTATACGCCCATGCAATATTACGACATTTTCAGGGCAGTCTGTAGAGCGACCGAGAGGGTGGTTTGAGGGTTGGGTGGGTGATCGGTGGACCACCACGTGCCACCACCAATCAATAGGGATTCAGTAGGCAAATCATCATCAAGTTTCATGTTTCATGGAGGAACGGAAACCAATTACTTACGCAAAAGTAAGGTCAGAGCCGTACATAAAAAAAGAAACACCCATCCATCGAGGTCTTCAGTTCGTACAGAAAAACTTACAAGTCATCAAAAATAATACACTGCACACACAGACATACAAAATATAGTAAGTACCAATGAAAAGTTTTGTTTGTTCAGTGGTTTGTTTGTTTGCTTGCTTGTTTGTTGTGTGGTTGGTGGTTTCCAGTAATTCAAGGATGTGACAATGGGTCTCCGAGTACGAGTGTGTGCAGAGCAGAAACGAAGGGAAGGTCCTGCTGTCTGAATACCAAAGAAGTGGGTCATAGTCATATGGTTCGCCCCTTCCCCCCCAAGAGCGAGGGCGGCACATCTCAAGAGCATTTACCATTCGAATTGCTGCTAATGATTGTTTGCCCTAGAAGTCCTCGTAAACCGACTAAAATGTGCCATCACTTAGAACTTGTTGCTATGCCCCAGTGGTTCATGAGAGGGTTTTTCTGTTTGGTTGGAGAAGTCACACATATTACACATATCGAATGGTAGCAGTTCGTGATCTATGGTTTGAGGGAGCTTTATTGGTTCTATAATCATGCTATTGGTTTAAACTGAAACTTTCCCCTACTTTTATAGAGCGCTGTAAAGTGAAACTCATACGAGTTCCTTTGAAGAACCTTTTCATGTTTCATACTTTCCATTTGATTCTTTCAGATATTCCCTACTTTTCTTACTTATATCTATAGAAAAATCATCTATCATTTACAGATCTCTAAGGCATTCCCGATAATGTACGTGATTTCCATTAGCTTTTGCCACTTTTCTGCCTGAATTCCATTAGCTTTTGCCACCATTTAGAGGTGTAAAGAATTCACATAAGATTATACATGGCACAAAATGTCATCCGATGGCATTTAGGCATTCGTTTTGGCTGCTGTTCTCATTTACATACATGCCACTTGCCACACACACACACACACACACACACACTCGTAGAAACAATAGTACGTTCCATTTTTGGTGTATCCCTTACCTTTTATCACAGAAATTTGCGGCGGCTGCGTTACAAAATTCCTTAGAATTGGGGCATTTAACTAATAATACTAGGCACAGAGGAGATTGTTGCGGTTGTTGATTGTTGTTGTTGTTGTTGTTGTGGTTGTTGTTGTTGTGGTTGTTGCTGTGGTGTTGGTGGTGTTGTTGTTGTTGATGATGATGATGATGGCTGCTGCCGCTGCTGCTACTATGATGATGATGTTGCTGCTGCTGCTGTCCAGGATGAGTGCAATTATAATGCTGCTGCTGCTGCTGTTGGTGCTGTTGGTGTTGTTGGTGAATCGGCGATTGTTGCGTCTGATAATGCGGCAAACGAGGCGACGTGCCACTTGACGACGAGGAGGAGGAGGCGCTGATGGGATGGTGCTGCTGCTGATTGAGATGCCGCCGTATACTCTGATTGATGCGATTCGTGATGGAGTTGGTCAACGCGGAATGATGGCTATGCAGATGGTGAGGCGACGATGACGGCAGGTGGGACGACGACGACGAAGAGGAGGAGGGACTGGACGATGAAGAAGAGGAGGATGATGCTGCCCCAAACAAGCGGCTGGCAATGATGCTGTTGCTGTGGTGATTACTGCTGCTGCTGCTGCTGCCACCGTTGTAATGGGTGTTCCCCGCACAGGCGCTGCTGCAATTGTTGTTGTTTGAGGAACTGGACGATGAGGCAGATGCTGATGCAGCGGCAGAGGTGGTGCTTGCCACGTGTGAGGAGGAGGCGGCGGCGAGGGAGGAGGCGGAACTTTGTGAGCGCGTCAATATGTTTTGCAAGTTGCTGCTGCTGCTGCCGCTGTTGTATGCCGCCTGCAATATGTTGCTGGGTGTTGCCAAATGCTGTGCCAGTGTGGCCGATCCACTTCTACTGGTTCCAGCTGCCGCTTGTGCTTGTGCTGCTGCTGCAGTTGCTCCACTTTCGTAATTCAGGTGACCCAAATGCTGTTGCAAAACTGAAGGCGCAGCAGCTAGATGTTGCTGCTGCTGCTGCTGCTGCTGGTGGTGCGGTGGTGTGGGTGGTGTGGGCGGTGGTGTGCTTACAGCTTGTGGCGGAAGGTGGTGCAAAGGAGAGCTGCCTCCTTGCTGGTGCTGGTGGTGCGGCGGCGACAGCGACGATCTACGCAATAATACTGGCGGCGTGGAAATCAATTGCTGCAATCGGCTGCAGTTTCCACTGCTGCTGCTGCTGGCTCCTCCTGTTGCTACTGCCGCTGCTGCTGTTGTTGCCACAGTGGCGCCCTCTCCTAGTGCTATTGGGGGCACCTCCTCGAGGCAGCAACAATTATCACTGCTGTCCTCCTGCGGCTCCTGTTGGTCCCGTTCCCTTTCTAGATTCGCGTCGTTTTGCTGATAAATTTCTTGGACATTTCGCTTTTTCTTGATTTTCACATAGGGCTCAAACATTTTACTCTCAATTCCAAAAGATACAAAATCTATCTTTTATCTATTTCTTAAATACACACGAACACACACACACACACACAGAGTACACCTTTTATGGATTTTGATACGAAATTACTCAATTTTGTTTTCAATTTGTATGCATTTCAACAAATCTTTGTGCCACACATTGCTCCACAGGCCTTACTTTTTTTCGAGTGTGTGCTTTGGATTTTTGGTTGTATCTTGTATCTTTGTATCTTTTTTTTGGTTGGTTGGTTGGTTGGTTGGTTGGTTGGTGGGCGAACGACACAAGAAAACAGGCCGAACACAGGGCGGAGGAGAGCAGAACGAGAGACGTTACGGCCGGAAGAGGGATCCAAAGTTAAAATTACGTTAAAATTTATAAACTTTTGTACTTTTACTGTTTCCTATTGGGTTATTCGACGCGCGCGCAGCAACCGTGCAGTTCGAACGTTGGCTGGCTGGTGCGACAGCGACAGAGCAGGGAACCTCTCGATTCAAATAACGGCGAACGATTGGACGTGTTGAGTCGCGTTCGCGAGGCAAGGCCGTCCCGTCCCGCCCGTGCATGTTGCTGGCTGGTGCTCCGAAATGTTGCTCGGCCACATGCTGCCAGAAAACGTGTTGCCGAGTTCGACTTCGCTCGGCCGGTCGGAGCGTTTTTCGCTCTTTGCTCATTTTTGCGTATAAACTCTCTCTCCCTGAAAAATACCGCTCTCGCTCTGCTCTCTCTCTCTCTCTCTCTCTCTCTCTCTCTCTCTCTGTGCCCCCCTTCTTGTGGTGTGGCTCTTCAATGGGACCGACCGCGGCGGGCGGCCTTCCCTTCAGTTCCTATATCTTTGAATTACAGTTATCGCCACCCACACACAAGAGATTCTCTTTGTTGGAACGATTGACATTGGAACACATAAGCTCTTGGCCGTCCTTTGGTGACGCTCTCGATACCCTCTGAAGAGCTTTTCCAACTACGTTTGGCCTTCTCCGACTACAGGGTACCTCATGGTCGGACCAACCCACTCTATCCTTCTCTTTGTCACTTTTCGGGGTGGCACATCCCACTTTGCGCCTGTGTGTGTGTGTATCCAAATGGGGCGTTGTCGGTGGCACTTGCAACACATGTCGCTGGCAGTGCGTTGGACCCCTGCCTCTGTAGCTAGCCGCAACACCAGCACTTTTCCACTTACCACAACTACAGATGCAGTCACACTGCATCTGCATCTGCAACTACTCGCACCGCTTGCCACTCAACATCACCATTCGTCTCATTTATGGCCTGCGAATTAGCATAGGGCCAAAAGGGCCTTCCTGTGGGGTCCTTTTGGGTAATGACCACACACACACACACAGGCACTGGCACTGGAGAAATCTCTCGCATTAGTTGCAGCTTCCGTACGGACCACTCGCAACAATCAGCCATAACCAATCCACACGTGTGGCCATCTGTCTGTCCGTCTACTGTGTACTTCTGTTTGCCTGCTCATTAGTTAGATGGTTTCAGTGGGTCCACGTCCACGTCCATGTGCCTCGCTGGTCTCTCTGTAGCATTTTGCTAGAATGTGTGAAAATTTGACAGTAATACCCCGCCCTTTGATGTTGCGACGCCCCGAAGGTGTTGAAAGTCGAGTTATGCGAACCCATTGCACACTCGCAAGTGGTTCAGTCTGGTAGGGGGTGGGCGGTTCGAAAACTTGTGAAATCGTTGGCATAATTGAGTTATCCACAGACTATAGAGACTACAGAGATGGGAATGACTTCCTTCTTGCCCACACTCAAATGTGGGTACAGTTTCACCTCGAATTCTGTTGCCAGCCAAGAAGAATTATACGAGTCTTGGACAAAGGTTTCTGTCGAAGAGGTTCATGGCCCATGGCCACAGAAACTCCAAGGCAAATCCGTTCGTTAAACATAATTGAATCATATGTTGGAACATCCAACGATCAATTTCAAAGTTACCAACGCCCCCACACCACCATATAAAGAGGGGATCTATTCGAATTCGTATTCGTGTTTCGAGTGTGGTTGCTCATCTTTTCGAATGGACAAAACGGACGTTCAGTGACCTTTTGGGCCAGCAGCAGCTGGCAGCTGGAGGCGTATGTGTCGAGCTCTGTTCAGCTTCCTTTCGGTTTTCCAGCGAGATTTGCGGAAGCAACTGGCAACTGGTTCACCTTTTCCACTTCGTCATTGAATCTTCAATGAGTTTCAATTTCATTGGAACTTTCACAACATCATGCCTGGCGCCTGCTGACTGCTGACCCGCGTATCTCCTCCATCTGCCACTGCCCTCCTCTCCCGCTGCGGCTTCCGCCTGTGATCATCGTCAATCGATATTCAATGAAATAGAAATTTCATTTAACGCTTTCCCATAGCCACTGATATAATACCACTCATAGATGGCAGTAGTTTCAGTTGTTGTTTCTGCTGCTGCTGCTGCTTCTGCTACTGTGTGTGTGTGCCAATATGTTCATGCACATGATTTACTTGACACTAATTTCCATAAATAAAACAAAAATGTTTAATAAAAATGCCTGACTGCCTGCCGCTTCAATGGTTTGCTGCTGCTGCTGCTGTTGGCTGACAATAACCCAATTTTCACAATCGAGGCAGGCGCCGCCGCCACATGGCACAGTGGTTCAAGTGGTGTTCGAAATTGGGGTTTTCCGATTATAAAACAAATACACACACACATACATAGACGGTGTATGTGGATCAAAAATTGAACGAAAAGTGGGGGGAGAATGAGAGCGGATTGCGTTCTCCACTTATTGGCCAGCAGCGAGATGTTCTATCATTGGAAGTCACTGTGCAACATTGGAAGCACCTCGGATGACAAAATTGAAATCAAAGCAATCAAAACTGGAGGCTGTGCTGCCGCTGCGACGCTGCCTGCTCTGCCTGCGTAAGCCTAAGCGTTTTGCGTGGGCAGCGACGCAACGAAAGTGTTAATTGATTTGGAGATTGCCTTCAAAGTAGGCAGAAATATCGACCCCCCACCACCCGAAAATCTCAAGAGATCGAAACTAGGAGATTAACCAGTTACGAGACGCTGACATTGCATCCGTTAAATGCGAAATGGAGTTGTAAGATACAGATACGTTGACTCCGAAAATGCTGCTGTGGGATCACTTCCGCACTCGTGCCTCCAGGTGAAACTTTCAAACAGAGACACAGAGAGAGAGAGGGCGAGGGGAGAGTGTGAGAAAGCCACAGAGGGAGAGAGCCCCCAAAAGGAGAGAGACAGAGAGGGAGAGAGAGCTCAAACTTTTCGTAATCACTTTGCAGCAATTGGCGTTTTTCGGTTCGGTTTTCGGTTTTCGGTTTTTGTCGAGAAATTTACATTTCACATTTTCACAATCTTTTTTTCTTCTTTCTTTCTTTTTTTTTTGTTGGAGTGTCTGTTGCTCATGTAACAAATGAATGATTGGGGCACACAGCTTTCCGCATTTCACACAGATACACACACACACACACACACACACACACACACACACACACACACACACAATGAGATACAACGATCATAGAAATCTGCGCTTTGTCGTCATCTTTTCTTTTTGACTCTTGGATTGGCTTTGGCTTTGGCTCTCTTTTACTCTGCTTTTAATGCTTTCTTTTTGTCGCTTTGCCGCGGAGTTAATCCGCTAAGAGTCTCCACTTCTGTAAGTGGGATTTCGAAGTGAAATAAGGGCATTTCTCTTGACATATAACCATTTTCAATTGATTAGCACTTAAGCTGTTAGAGTTCTTTGGGACTAGTCCCTCATTTTAGATTGATTTGTCTTGGTTGTATTGTTTTCCAATGATTTCTGCTCTTTAACACCTATATTTCATGAGTTCTGTGGGACTAGTCCATATATTTGTATCGATTATTTTGATATTTGTTCTAAATTTCACGCAGATCAAGCAAGTAGATCACGAATCACAAGTTACTAAAAAAGGATAACACTTTTAGTGAAGAAATGTTGTATTTCAAACACCCAAATGGGACCTCGAATTCCCTCATGGTATTCAAAAGATACCATATAATCCTTAAGAATTAGGTAGGTTTAGTCTAAACCATCTTAAACATTTCCAAGATGTAAGATCTCTAGTAATTTTTCGAAGATTTCTCAAAAAGATCTCCACTCTATAAAATCGAATCTCCAAATGCTCCAAATGCTACTTCCTATACAATCCACAAATTCCATACAGATAACCCAAATAGATTCCACCGGAGGTCTGAGCGATTGGATCGCATTGGATTTGCTCCGAGCTTTAGCTTCAGGCTTCAGGCTTCAGCTTGAAGTTTTCAGTTTCAGTCTTCCCTGCCGATTGTGCCTTTGAAGTTTGGTAACTCGCTTTTTGTGTTTGTTTTTTGGGCCTATATTCCCCGTGTCTGTCACGCGCCGCATCGAAACTAGTTCACAGATAAATCATAAAATGATTTACAATTTCCAGTCGATTCGAAACCAAACCCATTTGGCCCGGCTTTTATTGGTGGGGAAAAGAAAAGTTTCACTTGGCCTTGGGTTGGATTTTTATTTGGTGGTTTGCCGTTCGGTTTGTGGCTTCGATTATACAATACTATGGTCACCGAGAGAGCCGCAGATGACAGAAAAGATAGAGACAGAGAAGCTCTGTCTTCAGGTAGCAACAGGCCACAAATTGTGAAATGCATTTCCGGTTTGTCCAAATCCGATTCTGAAATCCTTCGACAAATTGTCTGTGCAAAATGTGCAAAAGTGTCTGTGCGAGCAATTTGCCAAGACGCGGGATTATCTTTTCAGTCTTCAATCTCTCAATTGTTCCATCAATACACCAAGATCCATCCGCACAAAAGAGCCAGTAAAGAGCAGCACAATGCGATCATCAGTCAAAGGAGAGGAACACCCAGGACGGGATTTTGTCAAGATCCTATCTGCGGGACTCAAACAAAAATGTCAAAACATTCTCCCTGCCTTTGTGATTCCCAGTGGTAGGTAAATTATGAAATTGTCTTTGGGTTCTGTGTGCTGCAGACTGCAAAAGGGCATCAGGCATCATCTTCTTGATGGATCTACCACCACACCACACACACCCCGCTGGCTGAAACCACAAATCGGAGAAGGAGAGTCATAGAAGCCAAAGGAGAAGTCGTAGTAGTTTTCAATGGAGGATGAAGGCTCTGTTCTGCTCTGCGCTGCTCTCCTGTCCTGTCGCCTGTCTCCTGAATCGGAGAATTGCATCCCACGGAGTTTGTTTACGCTCATTAAACGCTGAAAAGGTGCCATCCGAATAGGCAAAAGACCACCAGAGGAAACCTTAGCACCTGTAGATCAACGAACCGTCCGTCCGTCCGTCCGTCCATCCAGACATCGTGTGTGGTCCGCTGCGGTTCGACGCGGTCCCTCATGTACTTCTTGTTCTCGTTCTCTCTCGCACCACCCCTTTCTTCACTCTGAGAGAACTCTGTAGTTCACTCACACTGCACAGATCTCTGAAGATCTCTGAGGGTTCTCTCGTTCCTCTTTCTCGCTCTTTCTTCTCCTTCTGCAGCTCAAATACAATTCTCTAACAATTACAACGGACTTTCAATGGCATATAATTCAATCTTTTGGCTTTTCCGCTGCTTAGCTGCTCTTTTGTCTGATGGATGGATGTGTGATGGATAGCTCTTCGACGGAGAGAGAGAGAGAGAGAGAGAGAGAGAGAGAGAAAGAGAGAGAGGGAACACACACAAAGATCTTCTGCTGCTGTCAGGTGTGGATTGAGGAGTATCAGGGGTATCTGCATGTGTGGTTTCCCCTGACCCCGTCCCTGTCTCTGCCCTGTCTTTGTATCTGTATCTGCATGTGTGGTTCGTGTATCTGTGTATCTGCGTCCTAGGCTAATTTGAAGTGCGTGTGCGTATCTCCAGGGCATTGTGTGTGGCCTTTAAAGGCGCACAAATCTCCGCTGCCCACAGTAGACACTCGCAGAATGGGAAGCTAATTAATTAAAGAAAAGGTTTCCCTCGTGTGGGGAGGGATCCGTTTATCGCTCATTCATGACTCTATTAAGATCTTTAGAATATCTCTGGATATACTTACGGAATATATTGTATTGTATCTTTTATATGGAACTTTGACAGTCCTAACTGTACCCCTTAACTTCTTCCTGGAGAGCCTTTGCTTGGGATGGGAACTCCTTTCATTCTTTTTTCCCCTCCCTCTCTGCCGATTAAACACACATTTCTGGGTGGTTTTTTTTGTTTTTAATAATTTAAATACAACAAAAAATATAGATATAAAAAATGCCACCAAAGTGGTTTCGGGTTATGGCTGTGGGCAAACATCGTGGCTATGCCCGGACGAGTGTGTGTATTTGGGTGTATTAAGCGCAGACGCAGTGCCTAAGCACACACAGATACTCCACACAGCCACACAGACACAGACAAGCAGAGGAACAAACATGTGAGGCAGCGGCGGCCTCAGGACCGTCCGGACGGCGCGGCGGTCTCCGATGACGACAGCGAGCCACACACGAATATCAAGCAGCGTTGGTGGGCTCCGGCCAGGCACAGACTGTGCCCCATACCTACAGCCATATCGTTGCCTCTCCGGATACGTCTCGCTTGGACAGTCACCAGGCAGGCAGCAGGCAGCAGGCAGGGCCTCAGAGACAGGGCCCAGAGCCAAGAACCAAGAGCCGAGAGCCAAAAGATACAACAAGTAGAATCGTTTTGTTTGTCCAACTCCCGTTTCAATTTACTTTCTGGCTTGGCCTTTTGTCTCTTTATGGATTTTTATTGCTGTTGCTGTTGCTGTGGCTATTGCTCTTCTGTTTTTAATTGCTTTCCCTGCACAGATCAAGTCCAAGGTTTTCCATTCTTTCCCATCTTCTCTGACCTTTGACACTTGTCTGTCGCTGGCATTCTTGTCGGTGTTTGTGGATTAAGGCGGCGGGTAATTAATTTCCCTTTTGTTTTTTTATTATTATCTTTATTATTACGAGGCCTTTGCCTTTAGGTTGTAATTAGTCTGTAAAATTAGCCACAGGTTGGATTTTATGGCTAGAAAACTGTGGGGTGGGCTGGGGGGTGGGGTGGGCCGGTGGAAGCCTTCGTCTTGGGTGGTGGCTCGGCTTCGTGTCTTGTTAAGTGATTTCCAAAAGCCATTAGGCGGAGGGCTTCTTTGTAATTGGTTGGGAATTTGTTGGCTTTTCATTGGAAAGAAAATCTCGCAGGTTAATGGGGAATATTTATGGGACATGTCATAAGTGTTTCAACGAAGTGTTCGATGATTCAACAGATAGATTGATCGTAGAACCCTTAGGGGTTCCAAGAAGTACTTCCCCTCATATAAAATGATCATCTCCAATTGAAGAAGGAGAAAATACTAAAAAAATATACCAGAAACTATAAGAAAATACATGGATAATGCGAGAAATACCAAGTAAATGACAGATAAATACTAAAATGTATCTATCCTATCTATTTATCTACTCCTCCACAATATTCAATCCAATCCTTGAGAACTTTCCATTCATTAATGTTTCCAGTGTCTAATAAACGTCTAGAAGAAATGTCAATCCATTAGGTTATCATTTTCTTATCATTTCAAGGCTGTCTTTTTCGTATACGCGAAATTCCGTCTAAGGGAATCCAACAAAAAAGTAGATTAGAAATTGCATTGAAGCGCTACAAAGTTGATTTTGGCATATTGATAAAAGATTTAACAATAATTAATGATTCCACATAATCGCGACAATTACGTTTCCAAGGTGAGAAACGATTGCTATCGATAAAAGAAGCTTTGCATCGATAAGGAAAAGATGATTAATGCATGGGAAATATACATATATGAATGATCTATAAAGAAATTGGAAATTAGGACAATGAACGATTAGCGATAGAGAATATACTTACTTCTTTATCCCATATACTCGTATATTATTAAAGAATAAAGAATAGAATTACGTATGTAGATACGGACAGCCCAGAAATATGGAAAATCGATAAGAAAATCGTGCCTTTTGTTACATCTTTTGTATCGAACTCAAACTTTCAGTGTTCTCAATTATCGCATGGCTTTCCAACACTGCTGCTGCCCCGAAAAAAACTTTCAAATCAGCTGTTAATCATATTTAGCCAAGAAAAACTCAGCGGCAAACAGTAAAAAGCGAAAAAAGAAACGAGGCAGCACGACTGGCGCGTCAAGGCCCAGTTAAGAGAGTTAACATTACAATGGGCCTCCAATCCAATGCGGGAAAGAGTTGGCCCTCAAAAATGGTAAGAAATAATAAAAAATATACAAAAAAAAAAAAGAGTTTGGTGTCTGCGTCTGAGCGTCGCCCTAAATGAAGACAAATTGTAAATAAACGTAAATTTTCGAAATGAAAGAGTGAAAACGGCGACGGACAAACATTTAAACGCAAAGACTCCCAACCAAAAAAATAAAGCGAATTACATAAAAAAATACAAATGTGAAGAAAAGGTTTGGAGCAGACAGATGGAACATCAAAATGGTGTCTGAGAGAAGAGCAGCGAGAGGAGGAGGGGGCTGGGGGTGGGCATGGAGATGGGGAGTCGGCGCCGCCGCCGTTACGCACAATATCTGCACGGTTCGCTCTGACTGTACCCTTTCTCTTTGGAGAGGCTCTTACTATTCTAAGGAGAATCAAATCAGTCTAAAGAATTTCAATTGCAGAGCAAAAGAAATCTTTTTTTTAGACAAATATTACGAATAACAAACCATAGGAATGGATAGTTATAAAAAAAGAGATCGCTTGCAAGGAGAAAGTGTACATTTTTTAGGAGAAGTATACGAATCACTGGGATAAACTCTATATTAATCCAATTAAACAATTCATATTCCAGACGTATATGTTTTTACAGCCTTATAGATCACAATCGTACCAATAAATCTTGTAAATGCTATAGGAAAAATCGCTCATAAGACAAGTTTAGTGTGGATAATCCCATGACAGCAAAAACTCTGCTGTTTCTATAGATAAACTCTTGAAATGATGAATATTAAAAGCTAATTTAGATTTAGATAGGTAGATAGATATGTGTAAATTGGTCATAAGAAATCATGCATAGATCTAAATACAAGTTTATAATCTTATAAACATGGGTACAGTAGGAAATATAGCAAATGTAAGGAACTATATGGCCATTCAAGAGTATCTCAATCTTCGTCTTCCCTGCACTGAGCTGTACTTCGTTTCTGGTTGCATTTGTTGTTGTTTTTGTTGTGTGTGTAATTAAGCGAAATTAGGACAGTCCCAAAAAAAGAAGAGAGGAAGTAGGGAGAGATGCAAGCAACCGATTGTGGGCCAGAGCGAGCGAGAGAGCAGTAGCCAGATGGGGAAAAAGAAAGCCGAAAGAAATCCCCGCCCGCCCCCTCTCCCACACCCGAAAAGGTGTTTCGCTCTTCCGATCGTTTCTTTGGCTCTTCGGCTCCTCGGCTCTTCGTTTCTTCGGTTCGATCTGCGCTCGCTCAAACTAAGCCAAAGTTTTTGTTGTGTTTGCGTCTCCCTCTCTCCCATTCGTGTTTGCCGCTTATTACGTTCGCTGTTTGTCGCTGCCGCTGCTGCTGGCTGCCTCTGCTGCTGCTGTCGTGCCCCCTTTTTGGGGCCATATGACGGTGCTGCCGCTGCCGCTGCTGTTGCTGCCGCCGTTGAGGCTTGCACAAAAACGCGTCGCGCTTGTTATGTAATATCCCCAGCGAACGAGGCGACGGCGACGGCTACGTTTTGTCATTTGCCGTTCATTTTTTGTTCGTCTCTTTCTTTAGCCGTTCATTTGGGTTTCTTTCGGGTTTCAATTTTTGGTGTTGCCAAAAAAACAAAAAACAAACAACAAAAAAACAGTTAGCCGAAGTAAAAAGCGATTGCAAGCTGCAGCTGCAGCGACAGCGGCAGCTCCGACTGTGGGCGACTCTCGCGCGTCTCGCATTGAGATAAAAATTGTTATTTCTGAGCCACACATACCCCGGACACAGAGAAGAGGGCATGGGTATGCCGGACTAGAGCAGAAGTTGTGCCACGGCGAGACGTGAAGGCCCTATGATGGTAATTATGGAACCCTTAGGCACAGGAACATTTTGTCATATAGTTTTCATTGGAAAGATTGGAATTCTCTAAGGAACAATCGCATGAAAGTCGCTCTCCACCTGACTTCAGAATCATCTCAAGATTCAATCAATACACGTCACTAGGTACTTAGATCTTCGGGTATTACATTGGACCCTACCCTTTCTTTGGAGTTTTTTGTTTGGTTTGGTTTTGCTTATTTTATAATTTGCTGCGCTTTTTAAAGCTCAAGCCATGAAAAAGAGGTGAAACTAATTTTTTCTTTATGTGTGGCGTTGTTGTGGTTGTTTTTGCTGCTGCTATGTGGAAATCCCTCGAAGCGTTTATGTAATACGATTTTTGGGCAGAGTTGTGGCTTCGGGTTTTTAGTGGGCGATGCTGCTGGTTTTTCGGTAAAATGTCACTCTAAGAATGAGGAAAAGAAACGGCAGCAACAGCCACAGCCACAGCAGAGAATGTGTGAGGGAGAGAGGGATGTACTGCTAGTCCTTATGGTAGGGTTGCCATTCTGCCTGAGCGCATGCTTCTGCTAGGGTTGCGCACTCTCCACTTGAAAGTTACCATAATTTGAAGGCATGGATACCCTCGATTTATGACTACTTTCATAGGAGAATGATGGCTTCATGGCTTCTCTGTTTAGGGCTGCCCCACACTGAAGAAATGCCTGAAAGGGCAGTGGCCCATATCCCTCCTCACTTTAGGGTTATCCACCCTGGGAATGCATCCAAGCGGTATGGGTTTTGTGCATGCTCTTGTAAGGGCTTCCACCTCCACTGGCATGCATGGCAGGGTCACCCCACCGCTCTTTTTGGGGTCACCCTTCGCTCCTACGCCTCTATGGGCGGGAGTTCAGCAATTAATTCGATTGCACAACAGTCGCACAACTAAAAGACAATTGAAATTAGAAAGGCTGCCCAAAAGCCAAGCAAATTCGAGAGAAGAAACTACAACAAAGGTTGAGCATCGCCGGGCTGTTGTTGTTGTTGGCGTGAAAGGTGAAAGGTGTAGATAATCGGGCAGCGGCAGAAAAAGAGAGTTGATGGCAACAGTGTGGGGCCCTCAGCGTCATCGTCATCGGCGTCGGCGTCGTCGTCGCCGTCGTGTGTGATAGCGCGGGTGAGATTTGGATACCAAATAAATCGCGGGTGGTTTCGGCGATATTTTCAGTCTCTTTTTTTGTTTTAAATATAAATTTAAAGTCTTTCTTTCGCTGCTGCCTGCCCGCTGCCACTGCTGCAGCTCTTCTTCTCCCTCTTTTTTTTGGGGTGTTACGAATCCGAGAGTGAAATCGCGGAGGATGGAAAAAGTGCATGAATTTGTTTTTTAGGCCAAACCCAACGGATAGTTCCGGCATTCGTGGACCTCGCAGCCCTGTGGGGGGACACACGGATGGCTCCACAGATTTGAATTGATTGGCAAAGCGAATGGAAATTCAATTTGTAATGTGTATGGCTGGGGCATCAGAGACAGAGACAGAGAGAGGGAGAGAGAGACAGTGCGACAGCGGGTGGGGTGTTAATGGGAATCTCGAGTGGGGATTGGATTCAAATTTAGCTGGAGATTAATGTGTCCGCTAACTGTTATACATGAGCGGTGAAAACGGCCAAGAGGGTGCGAATGATGGATGGTACATGATGATACATTTGCAACCATTCCGAAATCGGGCATTAGGAAGTGTTATACACATAGCAACATGCATTACACGAGGAGTTATACACAGGAAAAGTGTTATACTTATGGTATTTATGGATAATTTTAAGTTCTTGAACGATTATTAACTGTCATACAAACTGTTATACCAACCGATGTACCAACTGTTATATACATATTTTGTACACAAAATAATCGTTATATTAGAACCGAGTAATAATATTTTCCAAAAACGGTTATACTATCTGTTATACTAGCTGTTATACCAACTGTTATACTAACTGTTATAACTCAAGAAGGGGAATTCGTTTGTTAGACAAGCTGTTATACTACTATAATCATATAGCAATAATAACAATCCACCATTTAAACCGGAAACCGCACAAACAGCTTGTTATACAACTGTTATACGCCAATCGATTGCCCGTTGACCTATCAAATGACATCGATCGAAAGTAAGTGACTTGCTTGCATCGCCCGCCACTCGAACACAAGTTATAAAACCCAACTCGAAAGGTGAAAACTCTATTAAAATGGATTTATTTCTCTCTTGCTCTCTTTCTCTCTCTTTCTCTCTCTTTCTCTCTCTTTCTCTGTCGAATATGCATCTTAAAATAGCATTTACAACAGTAGAAACGACAGCAACAACAACAACGACCACAGCAACAAATCAAATGGTGAACAATAGTTCAGAAACACGAATGTTCGTGTCGAAATGTCATGGGGACGGACGAACGGATGGACGAACGGACGGGCGGACGGGCGGGACCCTTCTCCGTCTATCGCCCCCGCACTTGGCACTTACTCTGGGGTTAACCTCCGTCCGTCGGTCCGTTCCCCCATTAGACCATATCATATCCCCCCTCTATCCGAGTAACACCCTCATCCCACCTTGCTAGCCCCCTCGCACCCTCTCATAACGAATTGCCCGCATTGTTACCAGACCCTCGGGAACTTTTCGTTTTTTTCTGCTTTTTCTGTTCGGTTTGCCCCGTTTCGTTCAGTTTCGTTTCGCTTTTTTTTATCGTTGCTGTGGCTGTAGCTCTCTGTGGCCGGCACATAAATTTCCCCCCTGGAACTTTCAAAAAACCCCAAATGAAATTGTTCAAATGAACAGAGAGACGATTTGCATTCGAAAGCTCAGGCAAGAAGTAGCCAAAACCAGAGCAGGGCATCGCCATGGTAGAGGGGGGCATTACTCATTGTAAATACTCTTCACAGAAGGTACTATAGCTATCCCTTCACGAATGATCCCACATGATACCTGATCCCAAAGTAGATGCCTGAATGAGCCTCTCTCTTACAGTGTGGCTTAGCAGTAATGAGTGATGCATTAGATCTTCCATGATCTTCTTCCATCTGCAATGGTATACCTGATCCCAAAGACTGAATCAGCCTCTACAGCTTTCCATCTATCACTCTTACACATCTCTTACAGTGTGGCTTAGCAGTAATGGACGATAGTTATCTGTTCACTCGCAGATCTTCCATGATCTTCTTCCATCTGCGAGAGTATCTCCATCTTCGACCTTCGAAATGCTTACCTTTCTTCATTGTTTTTGCATAATTTTCCCTGAGACATCGTTTCTCCGGTGGAAAGCCTCTTTAGAGAAAAAGCAGATCACAACCTTCCATCCCGTGGTGATCTTCAATCGCGTCTTTGGGACCAAAGAAAGTCATTAAGTGAATGGGAGAGACGGACTCCGAGAGAAAGAAAAAGAAGCAGCGGGTAGTGGCGGTGGCAGTGGCCGAAGAGCCACAAATTAGCGTTCAAATTAAGTGATTATTATTATGATTATTATCCACCATTAGCCAGGGGGTGAGAGAGAGAGACGAGTGAGACAGATACAGATACACAGAGATACTTTTCCAAAATGTATCTCAATTTATTGTGTGTTTGTTTGGTTAGCAGTCGCGCCTATTCAAATGAAAGTCGTACGCCCCCCGTCACCATATGATACTTTCTAAATGTGCGGCCGCATTGCACAATTTTCCTGGAGTTTTCCTCTCGATATTTTTGTGTGTTTTCGGGGCTCGGAGCTGGGGGCTGTTGGCTGTTGGCCGGGTGTAATTGCAACTGCAACACTAATGTGAAATTCAATTTGCTGCCCCAGAAACACAACGGCAACAGCAACAGCAACAAAAGCAACTTTCCAAGTTGCAAAATTTTCAAAGCGAACGACAAACAAATTTTTGTGTTTAACTTTCCACAGAGCAGTCGCAGCAGCAGCAGCAGCAGCAGCACCGCAGTCGCCGTCGCAGAGGAGCAGCGCAGTCGCAGCAGCAGCGGCAAAAGTTGGGTTATGTCATACCCAGAGGTGAGGTAAGTCGTGATCAGAGGGCGGCGGGGAGTGGGGGAAGGGAGAAAACGGAGAGGTAAGGTGCGATTTCCCTCGAGTGAAACTGTAAGCTGCGGTTATAGGGTACTATGGGTTTGTCGAGAGGGTAGCATCTCCTGCTCTTCTGATTATATAGTCTTTTGCCCCTATCTTGAGAGCCAGAATGCATCTCTTTACACCCTTTCACAGTGTGGCTTGGCAGTAAAAGGCGGATACTGAAAGAAAGCGTCACAGTGTGAAACAGATCCTTAGGCCTATTATGAGTATCCGAAAGCATTGGATCATAGATCCTAAGTTCTTCATTCTTATATCCTTCATAGGAAGGATGGATCACGTGGTAACACACATTTCCACCCCGAAGCTAGCTTTCCTTTCGGGTATTGTTCGTTTTTGGAAAGCCGTAGGCCTCACTCAATGCGTGGGGACACCCAGCAACAACAGCAACATCATCAGAGAGAGAGATAGCAGTAACAGAGAGCGACAGAGACAGACAGAGACAAACGAAACGAAAACGAAAGTGTGCGCATCCGCAATTAAAATTGTAAACGCGAGAGTTTAAAAGTAGTAAAAGAAGCCAAAGAAGAAGCCCCAGGGGAGGGGAGTGGTGGGAGGGGAGGAGGGGCAACAGAAGCACAGACGGCACGAAAGAGGAAGGAGAAGAAGTCGCGACGGAGAGAAGGAAACAGAAACGCCACCAAAATGCGGTCGCTGTCGTCTGTCAAATTAGAGGCAAAAAAAAAACGTTTTCAGGTGAAAATTTTGACCCAATTTCAGTTGGATTTCAACCGAAATGAGGATTACCTAATGCTCAGAGAAGGAGTTGGAACACTAGGGGGTACGGGGGAGTGGAGATGGATCTCCATCTACTCTGGCCCTGGGCTCTGAGACGGTAGTGGTGCCCTTGCTTCACTCGGGCTCTTCTCTTCTGGTTGAGCCCCAAGTACTGGCTTAATGGGGCAGCCGCAGATGATTTGCGGCAGGTATGTGTTGGGGTGTTGCAATCCACAAGCATTTTGTTGTGGGGTTATGCGATGGTTAACGGTAAAGTATTATATATGTAATTCTGGTTTACGAGACAACGACAGGAACGACAGGAAAGCAAACACGACTGCAATTGTTCTGATGCCTCGTTTAGCCAGTACTTAAGGCTCTGCACGCTCCTCTGCCAGTGTGGCTTATCAGCAGGAGAGATAGAAGTAGAGCAAAAACAATGACTGGAGCTCAACGGTAGCCAATAGATTCGTGTGCCCAATCGATCACCAGAATTTAACGATCATTAACACCTCTTTTCTGGCCTTCATTCTCCCTCGCTCAGAACTTCTAGTAGATGGTCGACCACTTTGCTTGCCCTCTCGGGGGCTTTCAGTGTTCGTTCGCCTTTCTACTCCGAGATCAACCCTTTCGGGTGAAATATCTCTAGATTATTTGGGGCACACGCATCGATGGATCGCTTCAACTGGTTTGCTTATCACTTCTCCTCTTTTTCTGACATTTTTTTAGTGTCGTTATAAATGAATAATTGCGCTGGGCTGTCCGAAATGGGTCACCAGAGAGACCCAGAGCCAGACGCAGACCCCGACACACAGATCGCATCGATTCGTATCGATCGAAGCGAATCGATCGAGTTTCCCTTTTGTCTGGAGCAGCATCTCGAAGCCTCGTAATCGATTTAAATAAATTATAATTACTCACGCGCTCGGGTAACGTGTTTTTACTTTAATGGGATCCTTGGACAAACGAGATCAGGGCGATAGTACTTTATGGGTTTCGAAGGGAAGGTCCTTTTATGACACCCAACACACTCGTACATACCTGAAATGATGCAGAAAGAGGGAGAAAATGTAAATTAATTCAATGTTTGGGATTGCATTTAATCGTTTTACGGGTAAAGTAGTTCTAAGAAGGAGAATTACGAGAGAACCAGACACATGAACCACATGGTCCGTCCATCATGGTTTTAATGGGTTTTTTGTGTAACTATGTAATATTTGGAAGTATAACAGTTGTATAACAGCAGTACAACTCTCATATAACATTCGTTTACTGGTTTGTAGTGAAATATGTGATGTATAATATATTTTGCAATATTTGGAGGACAAAATTAGTATAACACTTTGTATAACAGTCGTATTATAGTCGTTATAGCACTTTTCAACTGTCTGTATAAAAGTTGCCTAAGTATATGTTTCTTCAAGAGAATATCAATCTATAAAGTGAGTATGCCATAACAAAGTATCCATGATGTAGGGAAATAAAATAAATCAGTTTTCAGATTTATTATCCACCATAAATGAATGCTAGACTGTACATATTTTGGTAGCCCTCTACTCAAATTAAACCCTAATTTCTTGTAGGACATGATGATTTATGAGTGGCTTGTGAGACTGACTCCTGCTTTGAGTGGAGCATTTAAGAACATCATAAAAAGTGAGCCGAGATCATAAATTTCTGAACACCTTAATGATTCATTAAACCCCGAAATCGTTTCAGTTCTAAGAATCTCTCACCCACTCCCTCGCTCTCCACAAAGCCACACACACAGTGAAGCACCGATAAAAGCCAAGAACCTCCCTACAAAGTATCCATCAATAATCGCTCGTTCGGGCGAGACGAAAACCACACAAAAGAAACGCATTTCGTTCCGTAAAAGTGTATATGAAATAGGTATATGAAGTCATTTTTGTGACGACGACAGACGAAATGCCAAAGTGAAATTAGCCCAAAGTTGAAATCCATTTAGAAATCTACATGAACCCCCGAAAAAAGGTACAACGAAAATTATAAAGAAACACATTCGAGAGATGTGATATTAATCCCAATCATAAATCAACCGAAAACCAGACAGTCGGACATTGGACATCGTGTCAAAAGTTGACAGGGTCCCCCCGTTCCCCCCTAATCAAGAGATAAAGTCTCTATAAAGACAGAGAGAGAGACCGGGCCTAGGCGTTGGCCCATAGCTGTCCATTTGTCGTCTATCTTTCGGTGTCGGGTCTAGGGTTTTGGTGTTGCCTTTCTGTCATGTGTGCGACTTTTAGGGCATCCATGACCGTTTTCTGTGTTTTTGTTGGCTTCCACACATCTGAAGACGCACATATACACGAGTGTTTGCCCAAAACCATCGAAAGTTTGGGTTTACTTTAAACGAATTTGAGGGTCTCATCTGCGGCTCTGCTCTGCCCTACTCTGCCCCGCATGGAGGCCTCTCCGATGGGTGGTTCCTCTTCTGGCTGGATGGTAATGAGCGCTTGTTAGGCCCACAATTTGTAATACTCTTTTCAGAGAAGAGGGATATACAATTCAAAAGCTTTCCTGACAGAATGAATAAAAAGTACAATAGGAATCTACTAGGAAAGTAGAATCATATTAGTGATTCTGTATTGAAACATAAAGACAGGCTTTGTTATTTTACTAGCGCATTTTTCCAAACATTTTCAAGCATTTTCACCATCTTTATCAACACTTTTGACAGTTTACAGCACTAGTTCTTAGGAAATCAGCTGTTTTAGAGCATTTAAAGCAATCAGGTGCGATTTTTTAATCAAACGATTAATAAACTAATAACTATTTTAGAGCTACAAAAACATGTCCGATTCTTTCGTTAAGTTCACTTTGTAAAGTTCATTTTGTAAAGGAGTAGATTCATATGTGAAGCAGTGTTGAACATTTCTGAAGAGATTATTTTCTTAGGTATTAGAAAAATAGAATAAGCAATAGAAACATCTCCCCTTTCTATAATATTTTGTCTATAATGGATGAACAAATCCCAATGAATTTGTAGAATTCCCTTTAAATATCAGACGAAATCGATGAGTAGTTTAATCCTCATTGAACTCCCCAAAAGAGCATCCGCAAACTGTTTGAATTTCTCTTGGGTTTTCCTCGTTTGAGCCTCGTGGCGGACGCACACACACACACAGGCAAACATTCGAGCAGTTCGAGTTGAAACAATAAATACTCACGCATAATCTCCGCCAAATGGAGGACGCACCGCCGAGCGGAGCGGAGCAGAGCAGAGCAGAGAGCCCCACAGTTGAAGGCCCGAATGTGGTGCCATGTGCCTGTTTCACGGCCAGAGAAGCAGACCCCCCCCCCCTCCCCCACCCCCCTCCTAATCATAGGCATAGTTTTTTTGGTTGGCAGAGTGAAAAGCTGTCGTTGCTGTTGCTGTGGTTGTTGTTGTTGTTTTCTGTTTCGCTTCGAGTTATTCACACAAATTTCACGCCAATGGCCGCAACAGCAGCGCAACGCAAACGCAGACGCAAAAGCCAACAATTTAGTGCTGCCGATCCGTTGAATGGCCTTTGGAAATGATTTCTGCCTGGCAACAATTGCAAAAGCAGCAGCCAACAGCCAACAGCAGCTACGAAGTGAAAATCAGTTGAGAAAGAAAACTGTGACGAAAATCATGTGAAAATCGAAATTGAAGGCATGATTTAGGGGTAAAAGCATGCGCCATTCGATTGGTTATAGAAATTCTTTTGATTTTATGAAGGGGTTAAAGGGAAAGCGTTGGAAAAGTCTTGAAAAGATTGGGGTGAAAACTCATGTTACACATTTCTTAAAGTTTCATCCTCAGTTGCTAAGTCACAGTGTGAGAGAAAGCCAGGGGAGTTTGTTTTCTTCATTCTGTCTCTGTTTACAAGGGTTTTACGATCCATCAAGTATTTTGCTTCCTGAGTCGCCCATGTAAATACTCTTGGAGCCATCAACAGCCTCATCATCATCATTAATAAGGACCATCAACGGGCCACAACAGCTCGGCCACAACTCTGATGTGAAGTCGGGGGCAAGACGATTATTAACTTGGCTTCGGCTGCGGAGACTTTCACGTGCGACTTTTAAATGCTGGCAAAACGCATCGCTGCACAAATTTGCATTTTCCCAAAGCGACAGGAGGAGAGGAAAGCATGGAAAATGGAAAGCAGCGGTGGCAGCAGGGAAAACTGTCATAAACATAACTCGGGCTTCAATTGAGCTTCGCGGTGGTGCCGCTCCGGGGTCTGCTGATATCGCCTGAACATATCACCGCATAACGATAGACCCCCCTGCCCCCCTTCATTGCCGTGAACCAGCCATTCACTTTGTGTCTAATGATTTCTCCTTTAAGCAAATCTCTCGTTTCCTCAGCCACAGGCCGCACTCTTCTCCTAATTCCTCGCCTTGCTCTCTCTCTCTCCCTGTCTCTCGTTGCCCTCTTCACCTTTTCGTCTCTCTATCCACCTTCTACTTCCTCTCTGTCTCTCCCTTTCTGCTTTCCATGATTTATGTAATAGTTTATGGAGCTGAAACAATACTGCCGCCGGCTGCCTATCAACCGCCTGACGCTTTCTTCGTACCCAAAAAAAACCCCTTAACGAAAATAAAGAGGTAAAAAGTATCTCGAAGATACCCAAAGTGAATCCACACATGTGAGACGAAGGAGAAATAGCTTTGCCGCTTAACATATAGAGGATCTCTTGCGGAGAGGGAAAACCATTTGCTAAGAATATCTTTAAAGATATTGAAGGTATTTTTCCAATGGTTTCACTCTTCTCAAGAAGTTTCATTCAATTATTTACTATTCCCTTTTGTCGTATACCCATTTTCCTGAACATAAGCCCCGCCCTAGCACCAGAGCTGTCTGCGTTTTCGTCGAAATCGTTTTCCTGCACTTTTCCTGGCACTTTTCTTTTGTGTGTCAGCTTATCGCTTCGGCAATTCCCGCAAAATGGCAAACAATTTTCCGTCAGAGACAATATTGATTTTGCACCCTCTGCCACCCCTACCAGACCCAGCATCCCCTCAGGGGTACCTCCTGCCAAAAATAATGTTGCAAGACTACATTGCCACACGTTTTATGGGAAGATGTTGCCTCATTTCCGACTGTGAGGTGAAATTTTAGTATGGGCTCGAGAATCTGTCTTGTAATTGATTCTGAGGGCATCAAAACAGGGGAATTTCTAGGGGTAGTAAAGGATACCTTACGGTAGATACGGCAAGTACCTGTCAGATATGCCAGGAGCATCCTCAGGGAATAGATCTCTACAATTACGCTACTCCTCTGTTTATTATAATTCAATTAGAGCCCACTTCCACCCCACACCCAAAGGGTCTGGCCCTCAAGACTTGAACAATCAATCAAGCAGTCAATCAAGGCACTCCAATCCAGTCATTTTTCTTCTAGCCCTGCAGCTGTCCACCCTTCAGACCCCCGTAATCTATGGGTTCGTTGTGGCGCTTGCAACACTCCACCACACACGGCACAAAGATTAGCCACGGTTTCCGCTTGAGTGGATCTACAGAAAGATAATGCCTGCAGGCAGTAGTGGGCGGTGGGCAGTGGGCGGTGGGCGTGGCCATAACACTTAAACTATCGTGTAAAAGCGGCGCCAGCATGACTGCCAAAAGGGGTTCGAAAAGCCTCTACTTAGTTTTCTTCAACTTGTAAGATAAATCAAAGGAAAACAGACTGGAAAATGAAAAAAACTTTATGCATTTTAATTAAATTTTATAGAACTTTTATGGGTGTTGTTTCGCAATGGAATATTTATTTTAAATGAAACATTTATCACATTGCAATCGATCTAGCTCGCCTTTTGGGTATTCTTATATAATTTAAGATATTTCTTAAGAGGAATCACCTCCTATGCACTCTCCAATGAGCTTAAGGTTGAAGCGAGATAACTAGAGACACGAGACAAGTAAGGTTGAAAGGAGATGACAAGTGAGATGACGAGGAAGAGGCCAGACAGCTGAGGGTTAAAGAGAGATAACTAGAGAGCAAACAGCTGGGAGGGTTAGAGAAAGATGACAAGAGAGGAGACATTACATACAGGTTGAAAAGAGATGACTGGAAACACAACTGGAAATGGCAGAGCACTTTCAAAACTAAGGTTAATCAGAGCTTTAATGGAATGTTAGAGAGATAGTTGTCTTGGTTTATTTTTAAAGATTAACAGATTAAAATATATAAACATTCGATTGATATATGAAATAAGGAGCAGGAGCATCGCCTAATTTCTTCGTCCTCTGCTTTCGACGCCAGGCAGCTGGTCCTCGAAGTATCTTTCCATAGTAATCGCATCTCGGTCCCCGTTTCATCTGCATATTCAGTTCGCTTATGGGAACATTAAACTTATGCGATCAGCCTTTTCTTCTGAACCTTCAATTTGCTGTTAAAAATGCAAAAAACACAAACCTTAACGCAAAATAAAACCATTTAAATCCGAAGGAGAGGCGGCAGCTGCTGCCTGCCGCTTAAGATCTCCGGTCGAAGGATGCTGCCACATTCCTCATCTTCTTGTCCGTGGCACGTTGCACGCAAAAGAAGAAGTACCCAAAAATTATGCCCCAGACATTAATGAACATTAAATTACCGTCGAGTCGACGATGCCGCCGCCATAGCCGCTCTCTTTATTATGTGACGACGATGCCGACAAGACGACGTTGACTGCGACGCCGGCAGAGGCAGAGGCAGCGGCAGAGGCAGAGACAGAGGCAAAGAGTCTCGGTTTTGTATCTGTATCTTTGACCCACTTTGGGCAGTTGTAAAAATTCAATAACAGAAACGGAAAATTAACTGAAAAACGGCACTCGAAAACATTGATAAGACACCACCACCAAAAAAAAAAAGAGAGCGAAGAGCAGGGGGGGCAGGGGGTGCCCCAGAGGCGGCAGGGGCAAGTGGAGGCAAAACCAAGGCTGGACGCTTGAAGCACGATTTCTACCCAGCTGCAAAATGAAACTGGCGTTGCCCTTCGCGGCTGTGTGGAGTCCAATCCAAGGAGGAGACGGAGACCCCAGTGCCTCCTCCTCCTCCTCCTCGCAGACACTGCCCCACACGCACACGCACACACCTTGCACCCATTTCCATGCCATTTCCATTTACGTGGACGCCGCAAAACAAAAATATGTACGTGAAACGTGAGCAGAGCCCCAAGAAGCGCGTGTTGACAGCCCCGAAAGCAGAGAAGAGCCACGGAGGATCGCATTTTCGGGGTCTGCTCTTTGGGGAAGAGCCGAGCTCTCCGCCGCCCGTTGCGTGCCTACGTGATGCAATCAAAGTGTTATTAATAACGCAATAAAGTAACCATAATTTAGATCATTAAAATGCACACACTCCGCCGTACGTGAGACCAAACGAAACAACTCGACAATCCACCAAAATCCAGAGAACAAAAAAACACCCAAAACAATTGAAAGTACAAGAAACCAAAACAAATATAAGAAAAACTACACAAATTTAAGAGACAAAATGGAATAGCTAAAAATAAGAATTAAAACATAGGAAAATAAAGGTTAAAAAGTAGAAACAAGAGATTAAAAAACGACAATAAACGATTACAAAATGATAAATAAAAGATTAAAAATAGAAAAAAAGATTAAAAAATATTAAAAAATATTAAAAAAAGATTAAAAAATATAAAAAAAATATTTAAAAATATAAAAAAAAGATTGAAAAATATTAAAAAAAGATTAAAATATATAAAAAAGAGTAAAAAATATAAAAAAAGATTGAAAAAAAGAAATAAAAGTTTAAAGAATGAAAATCAAATTTAAAATATAAAAATATATTAAAATAAAACTATACAATAACGATTTTAATTTAAAAGAAAATTAAAAATGTAAATTAAAATTAAATTAAATTTAAAAAAATTCAAATTAAAAAAATAAAATAAAAATTAGATTTAAATTTCAAAACAGCACTACATAATATAAAAAAAAAATACAGAATACACCAGGAAATTAATAGGTTTGGAAAAGTTACGACTGAATGGTCTGCCATGAATAAAAACTGATTGCTGATTCCTAAACTAAATGAGAATTCCAGCACCTCTGTAGGATCCATAGCCTATAATATGATAAATACGAGTACAAACAGTTAAAGAACGTACTCGAGAGCTGTTCTTTCACTTGGGTGTTCTACAAGAATTCCCTACAAGTCACTTTAAATATCGAAAGAGATTGTCTGCTCACTTATACCTATTTCCGAACATTTACTCAATGAAATCACACTTTGAGAACTCGTTCTGACGTTTGTTCGGCTGATAATTTACTAAATTTCCCTTCATTGAATAGGTTTTATGGCTTCCCTTCTGATTAGCACTGATTTGCATTGGAATGAAGACCAGAACCGGAACCGGCTAAACACTTCTGACGTCACTGAGCACGACAAAGAGCGGTGGCAACAACCGGCTAAAGGCTAAGCAGCAAAACAAAGCCCATTCCAGACCAGAACTTGGCTGATGATGAACGGGTTGAGCGGAGAACAAGTTGGACAAGAAGACAAGTACTCACTCGAGGAGGCCCCATCCCCGTCTCCAGCCGCGGAAGGGCAGGGACAGGGCAGCTAAGGGAACCACAGCAGAGCCCTAGAGCCCGGAGTGTGGCCATGGCACGGGGCATACAATAAAATCGTGCAAAAAGAGACGGAGAAAGAGAGAGGAGGAAAACTACTGATAGACAGATAGAGACAGCAAGACGGCGACAGCAGTGGCAATCATTCTCGTCGCAGGCAGAAGCAGAGGCAGCGGCAGAGGCAGAGGCAACCTTGGAAGTTATTTTCAAGGTGTGCACACGCTTCAAACGGAAGAGCAGCGAAGCAGAGGCGGAGGCACAACGAGCGACAACCAAACTAGAAGTTGGACGTACAAACATTCGAGCAGCTGAAGACCAGAGCGAAGAACCCCAGCCCCAGCCCAAGACCCAGGCCCCATAGAGAGCATAATTTATGGACAGACACGGGGCTGACATCCGATAGACAGAGAGCGAGCGAGCGCGAGAGCGCACTTCAGATACATGCAAAAAGTTTTGCTCAAGATACAAGATACTTCTCCGGGGAGTTGGATAAACTTTTGCACGAAATCTCACGCAGACGACGAGAAATAACCATTAGAATATTGTTTGATAGTCATAAATATTGACAACCAAAAATCTTTCAACATGCTTGGGTGCCGTCGGTGGACGGATACCCTTTAGGAGAGTGGCTAAAGGATGAGGCAGGAAGTTTGTACCCAATCGCTTATGGGAAATTTACACTGCAAATCATCAAGCGGAACAGTGGAAGCTCCTTCCTATAATATCCCGGATTCGCTGTAAAAGCAAATGCATTTCATTCCGCATCATTCGATGAAAGTTCTTTCGCTTGTGGGACATTTTAGCAACCTTCGAAGCATTCAAGCTAATGGGAACAGAGAGGTCTCGTGCATCCAAGATCTATTATCGCTAGAATCTGTATAGAGTATTTGCCCGAGCGAATCTTCTCTTGCCGCAATCCCACCATCTATTTTCTTATTTTTATTTTATTCCCGCGAGTACACACAAATTTCGTTCGTTTGTTTTTTGCATTCTGCGCCTTTTTTATCGCCTGATTTTCTGTTATTTTGTGCTTCTCTTTTTACTCTTTTTGCCTTCTTTTCTTTTGCTTTTGTTTGTACTGTTTTAACGAACTCAGGTTGTTTTGACCATGAACCCCGCGCTCGGTCCCGTCATAAGTTTCAAATGGCTCACGATTTTATTTCAGTTTTGGGGCAATGTTTGCCGTAGAATGTCTCGCGCGTCTCTCATTTTTTTGGTTTGCTTTTTTGGGGGCTCCTCTTCATGTTACTATGGGTAGTTTTTTTCGGGGTTTTGTTTATTCGAATGGGCGGACTATTTGAACTTCTCTCCTTCGATCGTACTTAAAATGTGTTCTTGGCCACATAAATTTGTCATAATTTCGTTGGTTAGAGGACGGTCATAATTAACAAGCTCTTTGGTCTGGTCTCGTCTGGCTATTGACCGAGCGATATGGACGTACGAACGTTCGTGACTGTATCTGTATCCGAGTATCTTCGTATCTGCGTATCTTCGGGTACCAGTATTTGCGCGTGTATTTGCTTAGTAATTATAGACGTTAGAAGTCTTATATAGGTGTCTCGACTCGACTCGACTCAGACTGTTTTTTCGGGGGCATTAAACGTGCCATCGACTCGAAGCAAAACCTCAAGGTTTAGGGCGTTTTGTGTTTCAATGGCCCCGGGGCTTGGTCGAGGCGGCTTTTTTGCTCCCTCTCTCTCTCTCTTGCCTGATGGCCATTAATTTTGAATAAGTTTGGGCGCAAAAAACCAAAGAGAGAGAAATGGTTAAGAAGTTTTTTGCGGGGGATTTCAAATGGTTGCCGAATTTACATAACTTTGAGGCATAATTTTGGGTTTTAGCTTAAATTGGGGATAAAGAGGGCTCCCAGAAGGGACTGGGGCAGACCCTAAAATTGAGTTTGTGAAAAGATTTGCTATAAAGGATCTCCAAGTACTCCTTTTGGATTTGATTCGACCGAAAAAGTGCAGTCTCAAAGCGGTTTTTATCGTCTCTTCGAAGTGTCGATTATTTTCTTGTACATTTTTGCAGTATTTTTATCCCATAAATATACTTAATGATTTTTTAGAATAAAGATAAATTCGAATTAGATAAATTTCTGGTATTTTTATAAGGAAACTGAAATTACTCAATGCAAAAACGTTTCCATCAATTAATTACTTTTTAATGATGTTATTTTAGTATTTATCAATACTAAATATGCTAATGTTTCTTGAATATTATTTTCTAATATTCATTGGGGTATTATCTAGTATTTTGTAAAGATTTTTAATAACATAATTTAGCTAGTATTTTTATGGAATTAAATATTTTTTAAATAGTTTTTGATAGAGTATTTATCAGTATTTCTAATTTGTTTTAAAATGATTTTTCTACAATTTACTACTACTATTTACTACTATTTATTTAGTGTTTTATATTTGTTTAACATTTTCTAGCATTTATTTAGTATTATTTATTTAGTAACTGTTTTTAAATTGGAGTTTTCAACTATTTATTTAGTATTTTCTACTCTTTGCTTAGTATTTTATAGTTATTATTTAGTATTTCTTTATAATACTCATTTTACTCGGGACTATTCGTAACGTTCTTTGCGTTGAAGGTAAATCAGAACCCCTTTCTGTGAATACCTTGACAATTTCATTCCGTATCATTATTCCTTATCCCTTTTCCTAGGATAAACAAAACCTTTCTTAAGTATTTACTACTACACCAGAGATAAATTTCCATTAAAAACTATCAAAAAATCATAATCAAGAGCAACAGGAACCAATTACTTTTGCTTACCTTTAAAATGTTCCCTTTAAATAACAAAAAACCTTTCTCCCCCATTCCCATGGCTTACACAACTGTACTTCTGCTTATGTAAACCCCACACAGCGCCTTCACTCATAGATCAAATCTGAGATCAGCTTAACCCCATTTACTTACACACACACACACGCACTAACCAGATACACCAGACAGAAGACACGAGAGACCCTCGCCAATTGTCAACATAAATGTCATCGGATGATAAACATACCTGAAACGACAAGAGTTAAAGGTTTACAACCGATTAATAAAGGTTCAAAGCAGGAGGAGATTTGCTGTAGATGAAAACGGAGGGAGAGGGAGGGATGGGGAGGAGGGGGAGGGAGGACCGTGACATGTAAGGGAATATTAAACAACATAAATAACATATTGTACAATGAGTCTCCGGCTCGTCTCTCAACGGTTTGGCCAGGCTTTTTGCCTCTGATAAAGATCGCATTGTGCATTGTCTTTTCCTCATCGCCTTCCACCGCCCCTCTGCCCACTCTCCCCCTCTGTGTACAGAAGAAGGGGAAGATCTCCGTTGCTGGGATGACAAGTCCGCTGAAAGCGAGGGGCACCACCGTGAAGCACCACCAATTGAAGTTGCACAGAGAGATATTTACAATGAGCATTTTGTTGAAGGAAGCGAAATTAAATAAAAGCGCAGACCTCGACGATGCGACGGCTGCAAAAAGCAGATCAACATAAAATGAAAATAAATCAAAAACGAAAAATGTACAGCAGAAATGTGTTGTTTCTTGTTGTGTTTCATTTTTTATCAACGGGAACAACAAAGATATAAAAAACAGAAGAAACTGCGTAGATCGAAGGCAGGGATACCCTTGAAGATTCATCTTGGTCGAGAAGCAAATGAAACAGAAAAGATGCACCTTTTAATTTGACAAAAACCAAATTTAAATTAATAAATTAGATTCTTTTACACCAAAAAATCTTTAGAAAGAGATTAGAATACTGTGATCCGATCTCAATGAATATGTCTATCCAAAGCAATCCAATATATCTATCCAAAATAGTTCTTTTATAGGTTCTGTTCTTCCAGCTTCTGCTCGAAATCATAATACTCCACATTATAACAGTATAGGGTAGCATAAACAGAAAACAAGAGGAGAAGTCAGTCAGTCATACAGTCGACTGGCTGGTACCATGCCGTATCCGAATGAAACTTTTCACCATTTTGCATAACAATTTGTATCTCTCAGTGGAGCGCGTTAAAGTAATACAACAGCAGCAGAGCTCCCAGAGTCAAGGGTCCAACTTTTACTCGTTGCTCAACTTTAAATTTTATGAAAGGAGGAGGAGGACAGGAGAGGAGAGGAGAGGAGAGACAGGGGAGGGGAGAAACCATAAACAGGGATTGGGGATGCAGAAATGGAAACGGCAGCAGAAGCAGCCCAGGGGAGTGGTTAGGGGGTTTCAATCAGGGGCAATCCTCCGTCTCCGTTTCCATCTCAGCCTTCATCTTCATCCTTGTGCTGTGTTGTCCCCTGCTTGTTCCGTTCTTTCTGGGATGCATGCCAGAGGTAGGAGATACATCCACACGAAAACAGTGCGTTGCGCAGCTGTAAGGCCAGTTTTCGATAAATTAAAGATAACGTAATCATCCAACAACAATAACTTATCGAAAGTGTATCGATTATGAGATCGAACTGTCTGTCGTTTGAGATTCTCAAGGAATATGGAAGATACTTTGAAATTCCAACACTTTCGACTTTTCTCCACTTCTCCCAGTGTGGCTTAGCAATAAATGGGTATCCTGTCTCCTTTCAGCCATGAAACGCACTGTACTTGCAACTTAATGTGTGCGGAAAAGGCGGAACACTCTGAAATTAACTCAAACTGTCGACAAGAGCCACAAACGAAGTATTTGGTTTGCGGTACGAAAGAAGAGAAGTGTCTTGCGGCACAAAGAGGAGAGAGAGAGAGAGAGAGAAATCAGGGGAGAATGAAGAACAGCAGGGGAGATGGAGGGGGAGGGGCAGAGAGAACCTTCAAGCAGAAGGGCGGCACTCAAGTTTCAATTTAAATGCAACTGACATTAAATTTACTACTTTGCCACACTATGCCCGGCCGCAAGACGACTACTGTGAGCGATGTTGCATGCCACAACCAGAGAGAGAACGAAAGAGAGTCTTTGAGGGAGAGAGAGAGGGAGAACAGGATTGTGTCTGCGCTGCTGGCTGCTCTCTTTCTTCCGTCCCCGCTCGTTCTGCAACGGCAAAAGACTTTAGGTGCGGCACAAGGCGGGGGCAGGCTACATTGTTGCTGCCGCAGGGCGGGGAGCAGGGCGAGGCAGAGGGAGAGACCCGACCCGTGTGTCTGTAAAATAAATTTAATGAACTAGCGCAACCATAAAGCTCAACTTATCAAGAATGCCACGCCAGGGAGAAGGAGGCGAAGGGAAGGGAAGGCGCACTGCATCGGGGAGTCGACTCCGCACCAAACTGTGGCGTGTAGCGTGTAGGAGGCAAAGGGGAGCGGGGGGACTTCAACATACTGTGGCACAGTGGCAAATGCAAATTTATCGAACAGACATTTTATGGGAATTGCTTAAGCATTGGTTCCTTGGAGGGGCAGGGGTTCAAGGGGGGAAGAGGTTGGCCGTGAATGAAATAAAAGCGATCCGTCGAAGGGCGTTCATAGAGAAAGATTCTACAGATCTCAGGATAACAATTGCAAGAGACAGCTTTGGATACTCTTCACATCTCTCTTCCAAAGTGGCCTAGCATTAGATACATTTGATGTATCTAAAGTACCTCTAATAGACTAATCTCTCCCTCTCTCCGAGTGGCTTGGCAGTAATGGGTGGATCACTTCTCACTCTCTCACAGCGTGGCTTAGCAGCAACCGAATAGATTAAGATACTTTTTATGAATCCTAACGATCGCCAATTACTTTGTATCTCCTTTTTCCAGAGTGGCTTAGCAGCAAAGACTGCTGCTCTCTACAGTCTCTCATTTCTATTTTGTGCCCCCGTGAAATCACTATTCCATCCCACTGTATCGCAGTATCTGCCACCAAAGCATTTCACAAACACAGAGACAATCAGCTGACAGACAGACAGACAGACAGACAGCCACACTTTACGGTTAAACTCATTTCGACTCGTTGTCCAATTGTGCAATAAACTAACGACGACAAATAATTGTACGAAATGCAAATTTTGTGCAGCAACAAACACACACAAAAAACACAAAAAATAAATCTAGAAAAACCAAAGCGAAACAACATTTTGCGTGAGTCAGAAAAAGTTCAGTGAACCTCAGAGATTCGAGCGAGATTGTGTGGCTACCCAAAGATAAAGATACATCTCAATATTTGAATTGGGGATTGAAGCGACAGAATATTTATGGAACATTAAAGAATGTTTTTGGAATGAAATGGAAATGAATTATGGCTAGAGAATGATTTTCATACTTTAATTCATGTTCAATGACTTTCCATCTGCCATAATCCATTATCTTCCAACGATCTCGACATCTGTACATAATCCATAAAACTATCATCCAATTCAATCCCATTTTCAGTGTCCCTTTCAAAGTCTAGACGCCATTCCCTTGCGCTTTTACCCCCCTGAAGCGTGGGTGTTGGCGTTGTCCACTCTTTCGCCGACTTTTAAACAAATGAAATCAACAGCTCACTGCAAACTGCAGACACCAGACAGCAGCAACAAAAGATACAAAGATATGCAGAGGAAAACGTCAAGTCAAGTCTGTGGCGGCAATTGAGATGAGGAGAATTGGCTGACAAGCAGCGCACACCAGCAATAAAAACTATCTACTGAGAGGCAGATCGCTAGATACTCTTCCAAATCGATTGTTCCTGAGGCAGACATCTATTTTATCCACGTATTGCTCGTTTCATTCGAACAGAATGTGTCCTTTCGCTTAGGGAACATTCCGAACAACGAAACAACGTCATCCCTCATCATTCAGTCAAGTGTGGAACAGTGGAACAAGTGGAACAGCCTTCAGTTTAATATATATCCAGAAGTTACATCCGGAATTAAGATTTTTAAGACTTTGCAGCTGAGGCAATGCATGTCTTAGGCCCCGAAAGCCTCTCTCTTTGCTCTACAAGCTTCTCGCTAACAACGGGGTTCACCCTTCTTGTAGAGTAAACCCGTCATCAAGAGACTGACAACTGTCATTTGTTATTGTCTCTGTTCAGTGGTCTCCACCTCTCACACGCACACGCACCCACACAAGCATTCTGTCTGCCACACGAGTCCATGCACCAGATTGCAATTACTGCGGCAGCAACGCTCTGCACCCACATTAGTTGGGCCTCTCAATAGTTTTTTGAGTTGGATTTCGCTTTGGCGCTGGATTTTTATGATTTCCATTCATTTAACGCCGAAACAGGAAGAGAAAGTAATGCATTGCAGCGGCTTCCATGCCGGAGTCCGACTGCGACTTCGACTTCGAATGTGACTCCGTCTCATCGACTTCCACTTCCATTGCGACGACTGACTCTGCCTCTGACTCTGGGGCGACTCTCACTTCATAAATTTAGCTGCTGGCAAGGTGTCAAGTCAATGCCAAAGAGCTGGAGGAGGACGCCGCAGCGGCAGCACCCAGTGGCAGAGGCAGCAGCAGCAGCAGCTGAAACCGATGTTGAAGTTGAATTTTGAGGCTGAAGCTCAGGCTTCCAGCAGTTGCCGCTGCTGCTGCTGCTGCTGCTGGCCGCCAAGTGAATGACAGTTGCCACCTTGAAAACGTCTGCCGTTGTTGTTGTTTTTGCTGCTGTTATCGAGGCTGCCCCTCTGCGGCCTCTGCTGCTTTGGCTGCTGCGGCAGCTGTCGTCGGGCCAGCGTCAAGCTTTCATTTAACCAAAGCGAGACAGCAAGTGAGAGAAAGAGTGAATGGTCGAGCGAGAGATGCAGGTAGGGATGATGTTAAGTGAACAAGAGAATGAAAAGCATATGTAAATCCATCAAATCCTAAACTAAGTATGAAGTATTGAAGTACTTCTTATTCTAGTATCATATTAGCTTCTATCTGGCATGAAACAGGCTCCTACTGGGCTATCATTCGCCCATTCAGGCATGAATCAAGCTCCCACTGGACTCATACTCTCAATGTGGCATGAATGAAGCTCCCACTGAACTGTCACACTCTCATTCTTGCTAGAAAGAGACTCCACTAGCTTTAGTTTTTACGTTCTTGCGGATATTGTGATCCTGCTTCCTGGCAATCTCTCATTCTTGCATGAAAGCTCTATCATTCAACGTTGACATGTGAATGGCACTCATTTAAGATTTTAACAGCTGCATTTGAAGACGGATATTTCTCTCTTTAACCTCTCTTGAAAGCATTTCTGATACTCTGTTACGTGTGACTGTCAATTACTAGAAATCAATCAGAAAATACATACAGAACATTACCTGCACTCTACGTCCTCTCTAGAGCATATCTTTTCCTTGGATATCCTCCCTAGCACATATTTGCAGCATTCTCTCCACAGAGTTGTGTCATTCCACGTTTAAATGTGACTGGCACTTTTTCAGACTGTGAGAATGCGATAGCCACATCTGAAGTGTGCCATAAAGTGCAATCAGAGTATTAATAATCTTAATCCTAATCCTTCAAATCATTGCAAATTCCACATCTTTTTGCACCACCCATCAGTGGCCTCCAGTGATTCATCCGACGCTTGTGGTGTCTTGTTTTCTGTTTTGCATTTGCTTTTTTGCCCTGTTTGAAAGCAAATTTCATTTCGTTTCTTTATTTGATTTCGTTTCGCTGGCATTTCGACTCTGACTCTGAGACGCCGCCTCTGCGGGCGCCCACCCGCAGTAGTACTTTCCTTTACTTTCATTTGAGTGAAAGACACTCTCGAAGCACATCATCGTCTCCCACTCTCCCGCTCTCTCTGTTGCCCCCGCTGATCACTGGCCCCCCAACTCCCTGGGATGTTTTCGTTTTGAAGAGTGAAAAGGACCAATTTCAATTTCAATTTCACGTCGTTGCCTCGCTTTCAAATACCCAATGCATCCACGAATCGCTGCTCTGTGCAGTTAATTATATGTGTGCATGGCAGCTGCATTCATTCGTCGATGCCCCGATGCTGCTGCCAGCCCCTGCTGCCGCTGTTGCTGCTGCTCATTTGTAAAAGTATCTTATAGATAAACAGGAAGTGAAATGGGTTTCATTGGCCATGGGATGCCGTCGCCGTCGCTGTTGCTGTTTTGTTGCATTCGCATTTGATTTTCTTCGAACAAAAGTTAACTTTTACTCTGCAGATTAGCCGTTGCGTTTTCCCCTGATGGGTTTTCCCCCCTACGCGCGTTCGAGTGGGCGTGAGTGGGCCTTGGGAAAGCGCCATGGGGTGAATGGCTAAAAATTAATGGCTTAATTGTATGATGAATGCCAAATGATGGAAAGTGGGTGAGCAATTGAGAAATTTGTTGCAATTTAAGGGATTATCAACACTGGCTTCATTTTTCAACCATTTGCAACTTTATCTTGTAACTTAGCTTATGATTCAAATGTAATATTACACTGTTTGGCGTTGATCAACATTCTATCAAACTGTTAGGAACACTTTTAGGAACGTTTACCACCACCACTAATTAAAGGATTTACCAACACTTAGACATCTCAAGAGCTGTTAAACTCTTAAATCCACTTACATTTAACGAAAACTCTTCCCTTTTTAACATCTAACAATCCCCCTCTTTCTGTCTTTTGTATTTTGAGTATTTTGGGTGATCCATAATCTCGCAACATCATCTGGAAACATGAAAACTAGGCCTGGGATCGTCGCTGACAAGCAGAAAAGTAAACACAAAAGTGAAATACTTTCTAACAACTATCAAATTTCGCCGTGTGGCCGACAAAGTGTTGAATTCTCGACAAGCGACAAGAGTTCTCGGGTGAAAGCGTTTCACAGATTACAGATGGCATAATTTTCACGCTTTTCCGCTAAAAGAGGTACAGAGGGAGGGCAGACGACGAGCAGGAGAGCCTCTCAAATGAGAACTGATTTATTATACAAATTAAAAACCAGACCACACAAAAAAGGTGTAGAGTGTGGAGGGAAAATCTCAAGTAATTAGTGGAAAAATGATGAACCCTAGATCAGAGTGGAAGATACAGCCAGAAGGCAGACAAAATGCGATATAATAGAAGCGATTAGCAACAATAAAAGGCAGTTGAGGGAAGAAGAGGTAGTCGGATTAAACATATTCAAAATGCAAAGAGATGGAGAGAGAGGGAGAGGGAGATCCAACCTCGAGAGAGCGAGAGACAAGGAAGCGGTCAGCGGCCATACAAGTTGAGTCGACATTAAGTAGCCTCAAGATACACACCTGATCATAATAATAGGTACACCCATCGACGTAAAGTTTAACTTAACAGAACATTTTTGTTTTCAATATTTTAAACATAAAATTTGTTCTCAGTTATTCTTTCAGTATTTGTTTTCAATATAATAAACTTAAATATAATGTAGGATCATGCTAATTTAAGAAATAGATAAATTTCTTACTCAGAGTCAGTGTCAGGCTGATCAAAATAATAGGTACACTTCAAGTGTTGGTATGAAAAAAATCTACTAACTGCTTATTTATATTTATTCTTTGCTAAATTAGTATTTACTAGTAAATATCTTATGTGTCCAGCTCTATTTCTGCCTACCTTTACTACATTTTTTTGTCATACTTTTAATAAACGTATGGCAGGTTACTATGGGTGTCTCATACCACAATTCTTGGACGCCCTCGCATAATATTTGCTTATTTAAAAACGAAAACTTAGCCAATGTACTTCTTTAATCTCCCTACAAGCTTTCGATTGAATTTAAGTCAGGAGATTGACTAGTTCTCTTCAAAACGTCATTTTTTGAGTCGTCAAAAAATTTGGTCAAAAGCATCCATGTGTGCTTTAGGCCGTTTATTTGCTGAAATAACCAACGAAAGGGCAAAATATTTTAAGCATATGGTAATATAGCACTATCCAATATAGATTTGAACACCACAGCGTTCAGTTTGTTCGTATTTTTCGAAAATTGGACGTACGCCGCACCAGGAGAAGCAGCCCCATAGCATTATATTGCCACCTCAATGTTTGACATATTTTCTTGTGAAACGTGGATCAAATTTCTTTCATTTAGGGCGTCGTACATTGTTTTCATAATCATTCCCAATTAAATGTATTTTAGTTTCGTCGCTCCATAAAATGCTTCTCCACTATAACTCTCCGGCTCATCCTGCCGGAGTCTTTGGGAGCATTAGCAAAAGTTTGACCCATCGTTATATTTTTTTGGCGCATATGTGGGACCTTCCGTGCTGTTCCCCCTGGAAGGCTGACTTGTTCTAGCCGTCTACGAATTGTTGGAGCCTCAACTTCTTGTCCAATTTCTGCTGCAATACTCTTTGACAACTTATATCGGTCATTTTTGCTCAAGGACACCATGTAGTGGTCAAGTGTTTGGATTGCTTTCTGTGGCCTTACCCGAGTT
Organism: Drosophila affinis; assembly: GCA_037356375.1. Classification (NCBI taxonomy): domain Eukaryota; kingdom Metazoa; phylum Arthropoda; class Insecta; order Diptera; family Drosophilidae; genus Drosophila; species Drosophila affinis. The sequence continues at coordinate 26,648,783 of JAZHFB010000003.1, forward strand.
TCCTGACTATATTTCCATTTTAACACATTTCTAACAAAATTATGAGATATTTGCATTAGTTTGCCAAACGACCCGAAGAGATTTGCCTTCTTTTTACAGACTAAGAGCCAATCGTGCTTCTTCTTTTTTACAATGAGACTTTAGGCCCATTCTTGCAAGAAAAAAAAAATTATTTGTTTATATTTTGACTGTAGCTAAATGAAATGTTCCTTAAATAGCTAAAAAAGAAAGAATTTCCAAATTTTTCACTTAATATAGAAGAGATACTGTAACTGTACCTATTATTTTGATCAGCCTGACACTGACTCTGAGTAAGAAATTTATCTATTTCTTAAATTACCATGATCCTACATTATATTTAAGTTTATTATATTGAAAACAAATACTGAAAGAATAACTGAGAACAAATTTTATGTTTAAAATATTGAAAACAAAAATGTTCTGTTAAGTTAAACTTTACGTCGATGGGTGTACCTATTATTATGATCAGGTGTGTACATGCACGCAGACAGATACAAAAGATACAGATACGACAGCAGACAGGTAGCCTCAACCGCAGCGGCAGAGGTAGTTATTGCTCTTGAGATACTTTTGGACACGAAGCGGAAACACGGACGGACACAGGCACACCAGAATCGAGGGACGGGACGGACAATGGACAGACGGGAGGGGGACACGCCTGTCGAGCGACTTAGCTCTCTGGCTACACCATAAATTTGTTATGGGGAAGATGTGTAGAGAGATGCAGCAGCAGTAGTCAGGGCAGTAGTCGCGTTCGCGTATCTTAAAGATACAAATTACAAGCGAGAAAAAGAGATGATGATTAAAAGAGCTTCAAGAGCATGTCCATGTCTCTTCGCCTCGATGCGACGCCGCTGCCGTTTCATGGTCAACCAGAAGCAAACAAATGAAACAGTGGAACGAAACGCCATGAAATGGAATTGAAACAGCACTCGCTTGTTTTTGTGCATGCAAATGTCGAGGAAGCAGAAACGATGGCAATAAACAGAAACGGAAAATGTCATCCAATGCTCCACAAAAAACAACAAAAACTGTGCATCAACGGATGGAGACGGAGCGGGGGATGGGTGCGAGGGCGGAGACGGATGGACAAGTTTTGTCATCATTTTTGTCACGCACGAAAGCTGTTTGAAGGCTTCCCCACGTCTTCTTCTTCTGCTAGTTTGTGGTTGCTTCTTGTGCTGGTGCTTCTTCTGCGGTTACTTCTTCTCTTGCCTTTTGTGCTGCTGCTTCTTGAGCTGCTTCTCTTCTTTTTTTCTTGTGATGCCGCCGCCAACGTACGCCACTTGAATTCAATTTGTTAAGCGCTTAAGCGTGCCGAAACGAAACGGAATGGAATGAAACACCCAAACGAGAGAAGAGATAGAGAGAAACACTCAGGGCAAAGGTGGAGCGACTCTACAGTGCAACCAAACATATATTAGTAGAAATAATTTATAGAGAATTATCTGAAAGATGTTAGACTATGAGAGCTACCAAGATATGGAGATTGTTAGGGAGTTAATGTAATTGATAGATTGATAGATAGATAGATTGATAGATAGACAGATATATGGATAGATGGATAGGTAGATATATGGATAGATGGATAGATAGATAGATTGATAGATAGTTCTTTCTTTTTAAAACATTTCAAAGGATTGTATTTCTTTAAACTTTTTTTTTCGTGAAACTTTAATCAATTTCGAATGCTGTTCGTACCACTGTGCGTTTCGGGAGTCGACTTTCCACTGTGGTGGCACTCGTCATAAATCGTTTGACTTTTGTAGGGCTCTCGTGGATCCAACGCTGCCACTGGCGCTGCCACTGCCGCTGCTGCCACCTCTGCTGTAAGTATCTTTTGGATTTATGCATTGTTTATGTTGAAATTCCACTTTTGGGATCTGGATTTACGAACTGTAGCTCTGTGGCTCTGTGGCCTGTCGTTTGTTCGTTGATTTCAATTATAACCCAGTTTTTCATTAATGCAGTTTACTTTTGTAGCCTCCCCTTCAACGCCCCCCCTCCCTTCCCCTACGCCGCTTCTTTCAGGGTCCATTCCGGGGTCCATGCCGTCCGCAATCTCATTGTCAGATAATTATGGTATGGTCTGGTTGGGGCAGGGGTTTGGGTTTGTGTTTGGGTTCGAGAGTGCGTGTGTGTACTTTTCGGAAACCCTGACCTGAAACCGTAGCTTTTTTCTCTTTCCCTCTTTGGAGGGTGATAGGGCTAGAGGGTGTGCGTGTGCGTCGGTCTCTATCTATCAGATACATCGCACTATATAGTAGATATTGATTATGGAAACATGAAAACATACAACATGCTAAGCTCCAATCGATATTTGGAGCAATTACTGATAATAGAAGGCGGTTGCTCGCTCATTAGTTGCACGTGCGCCACCCAGCGGTTCCTCTGGCAAATCCTGAACGAGTATCTCCCTTTTCCTTTCCATATTTTATTATATTTATCCCTCCCTTTTGTAATCCAGAGCTTCGTTTCGACCATGAAAAAGCAGTAGCTACAGCAACAGCACCAGCAGCAGTAGTTGATGACCCTCGTCGGATAGATACTTTCAAGGATACGTCTCAGAGCGTCGCTGCTTCCATTTACCCAAAGGTTAAAGGTACCAACAACAACAACAACAACAACAACAGCAATCACAAGGCTAGAACCCGTGGCTGGTTTCAGTCTCCGTCTCAGTTTCGATTCAGTTTCCAGTTCGTTTTGGGTTCAGTTTCGGTCGGCAGTTGGGGTCCACTCTCATTATTGTGTACTCTCGGGTTTGAGGTCTGGTCTGGGAAATGTCTCCGCTCTGGCGGCCAATGGAAAGGGAATACCTCGAGACGGGCAGTGCAAGGGAATGACAGCACAAATGAAACAGATGACAGAGTAGCACACAACTAAGCAAAACGAAGCTTGGATACTCTTCAAAAGTCAAGGATTTGCCATATATGAAAAATAAGACCGATAAACGGAGCTGCATGACGCGTGATGTTAAACTCTGGATTTAGCGAAACATTAAATTTATTTGAATTTTGAATTCGTAATATTTGAAATGTTAGTAAACAAATAATTGTTTCAGTGGAATATTTTATGTTTGCTTTTAATAATTTTTTTGTTTATTAATACGCTTTTTCTGAGAACAGCAATGACCGTAAACCGTTTCGTAAATAGTGTAAGAAAATGTAAGCGAAGCGCGTAATTATACACAGAGAAAGAGAAAGAGAGAGAGAGAATGAAGCCACACAGCGAGGGAAAGGGAGAGAAGGGAGAGAACGAGAGGACAGCCACTGGCTAGCAACAGGCTAATGGCTGGGCGACTGGTGCCAACAAAAAAAGGCTCATAATAATAGTAATAATGAAATAGAAGCACAATTCGAGGGGCAGGGATCCATAGAATGGTCTCCCACCAGGGGAATGAGTGCATTAATCAAAGGGAGGAGAGGAAGGTTGGGGGGTGGAGTGCCACCATCTGTTGCCATTCAACTGAATACAAAATAATTGCAGTGTGCAAAATGGGAAATTATAAAGAAGCCAAGCAAGTGGTATGCCAGACAGAGAGAGAGAGAGAGAGAGGGAGATGGAGGGAGAAACATATCCCTCTTTGAGGCAACATCTTAAGAATCACATATACTCGTATCTGTAATTAAATTATGGAAGCTTTTCCGTTGAGTGCATTTTACAAGATTTACAGAGATTTCACAGGTTCACGTTGTGGTTCACTGTAAGAAACTTTTCATAAACGAAAGGATACATGCATACCGGCTACACATTTCGTAGAATATAGCAGAATATTTTGACATGAAATCCCAGAAGTATACATGTTGCTATTGGTATCAAACTGATTGAGAAACATGCCCTAAATCTATCAATAAATTCAGAATCCAAACAAAAAGTATTCTCTTTTCAATTCCATAAATCTCTCGAGATTTCCCATCAAAATTTCATAATTTACAAAGATTTTCGGGGGGATAAATATGAACATTTAAATGGAAATTACAGCAATATTTACCCTTATGGCATTACATGGAACGCATTCCTCTGGGATTACTCAACCAAGTGATTGTTTTATTTGCCATTTCAAAGCGACTTCCATACAGAATCCATTGCCGTGACCCAAGTACTCAATTAGCTCGTAGATCGATTGATTTGTACTCCGCTTTTTACCCCTGGGATTGTATATCATTATCATACACGTTTCAGGGCTCTATCTACATGTCTATCTATGTATGTATATCGGACGAGCGGCAAGCAACATTTGCCAGGCCCTCAAGAGAGCAGGCGGCGGCGGAGGGCATCAGAATTGGGTCAAGTTTCTGTTTTATTGCCCCATGAGTCGTCTCTGCCTCCGTTGCCACTCGCATGATTCTCTCCCCCATTCTTTCCCCAGGGCACACCCTGGTGATGCGATTGGATGCTCTCTCTGTGACTCTGTGACTCTGCGGCTTTGTGACTCTGTGCCCTGTGCTCTGCTCTGCTCTACATGCGTGTATAATTTCCTTTGATTAAATCATAAAATATGCAAAAACACAAAAGAAGCCAGCCACAAATGCGAGCCACAAAAAGTTTTTCAGTTGCCCAAAAATGCGGAAACTGGGTCAGAGTTTTCGGGGGCTGATGAGTGCCCCAAAAAAAAAAAACCAAAAACAGAAAGCAGAAAACGGGAGACTAAGCGAAGTTTATGATACCCTTAAAGATTTCGTGGTTTTTGTAATCCAAATGATATTTTCATTGGATATATGAAATTACTTACGAATGACCCATGACAAACGTTTTTCTTAAGATAAATCTATGTACAATATAGTGATACAGCGATCTGAAACTTCATATTCAACTTTGCAAAGTATTTGAGTTTCCTTGTAGCCTTTTGGGTTTCCTTCTCGCGTCTTATGATTAAATGCTCTGTGGTACAGTAAACACCTTCCATAGAATGAATCATCCATATCTTGGCGATTGGCATAATAATAAAAAAACAACTCGCCCAAAACAGAGCTTTATTTTGTAGCTGTCTCACACGGCGTATGCGTAATATAAGCAATTTCTTTGCTGCTGCTTCAGCTTCAGCTGCTCCTGAGGCCTAAAAGGTCAAGCTGCTGCTGCTGCTGTTGCTGCTGTCGAAGTCAGCGTCAATCAGCAGGGGCAACAGCAACAGTAGAGAGCAGCAGCTGCGGCTGACTGGCAGCAGCAGCATTGAGTCGACCCCCGGCGGCAGAAGGCGAGTGCGGGGCAATTAGCGCGCAATTGACCTACATTCGGGGCAGCATTAATGGTGTCAATAGTAAACGAGACTCTGACTCTGACGGTGACGACGACGACGGCGACAACCTCCGCTCCGGTGCGCTACGCTCCACTCTACCGCCCGCCCCCCGCCCTCCGCTCTTCTCACTCTCTGTTCAACTGAGCGCAAAGCGTTGAACGTTCAATGCCTCTCAATGAGAGAATCTCTCAGGCATAAGTGCAACACAAATTATATTTAAAATTATGTATGTTTCAGCCTTCAGGGCCCAAAAAGGAAACCTTGCTTCATTTTCCGGACTCAATTAGATGACATCGCCCGTCGCCTGTCACCCACCCCACTCACCATCCGCCATCCATTGCCTTGTGACGTCAGTGCCAGAGAGACATAAGGAAGCGATCAATTGAGTGCGAGTGCGAGAGAGAGCGAGAGCTCTCTAGCAATGAATGCCCTTCGTGTGTGTGTGTGTGTGCGAGAATGAGGAAGACTTCTTCGAATGCTCAAAGTCACTCTGCTCTCTTCAGGGTTTTCTCTTTGAGCAATGATTTCTATGGGAGGTGGCGGATACTCTGATAAAATAAAAGAGCAGCACAATTGGGGGACTACTAAAATGGATTTAAATTCATTTAATTCGTTTCAGGAATTCCCACTATTTCCTCGCAAAAATCGAATTACATTGACATCGAATGTTATCGAAGTATCGACTAATTTCTGGTGTTTTTAAATAATACTAAAATCACTTTTGAAATGTAAGCAAAACGTATCGATCTTGTGATTATTCTTGGAGTTCCATATATATATGTATACTAATTTTTTTTGGAAATATAACTTCTGGTATTTTGTAGTATTTTCTAAAATACAATTAAAATACAGTCTGTAACATGTATTTTCTATATTTCGAACTAAAAGTCGAACGTTTTGACTTATGGAAGTTAGTATTTATGTGGTATTTTCAATATTTTGTCTAGTATTTTTTATAATATTACCAGAATTACTTTCAATATGATTTTCAATGATCATGTTCATTGACGTATTAAAGTATTTCTGGTATTTTAAGTATATTTTATATAGTATTAAAGCTTTGTCTAGTATTTTTTATAATACTACCACGACTATGACTGTTTATCGATGTATTGAAATATTTCTGGTATTTTCAGTATTTTTGAGTACAACTTTTAAAATGTTATCTATTTTTTTTTTTTAATTTTTTGTTTTTTTTTTTAGGAATTCTTTATTATTTTACATTTATTTTTTATGAAAAACAAATGCAATTTAACCGAATAATCGATACATTTCTGATGTATTTTGATCTACCAATGAAAATATAGTACACATTTCCCTAAAACTGCTCCTTCTTTTTGAAGAGATTGTATCCCCACGAACAGAGAACCTCTTAAAAATTTACATTTACAAATCAAAGAATCTTGGCCAAAACAATTAAGGCGTTCTCGATGCGTGCGATGCCGTTTCTTTGAGTGACAGCTGAGACAAGCCCCCCGACCACCCACCGTCCCATCATGATCTTACACCACACCACAACGCAACGCAGCAACCCTCAGCTGGCAGCAGTGGCAGCGGCAGCAGAGACATCAACAGCGACCGAGCGACCGAGGTAACGGCAGAGGAGGCAGCATGTAAGTTGTACACGATAAATGAGAAATGAGGTTACCTACTTTTTAAGAAGGTCAATACGACCCAAAACAAATGAGCGAGGCAACGCCAGGCAGCGCAGTTAGCAGTGGCAGCAGAAGCAGAGGGAGAGAGAGCGAGAGAGAGAGACGCACAAAGTGAGAGAGAGAGAGAGGTTGGTGGCAGAGGGAGAGAGCCAGCCAGCTAGCTAGTGAGCACATGGTGTCAGAGGCAGCGAAGCAGCCCAAAGCTCAGTGACCATGTGAGCAGCAGAGACTGCGACTGTAACGGAGGCAGCAGCGCAGCGACTGCGACTGCGGCAGAGACTTCGACATCGACTTGCGACTGGCGACTGCGATGCCACACAACATACCACAAACATATTACAGCAAACGTTTTCAATGAAAACAAAAGTAGTACACGCTGCTGCCACCGCCACCGCCAACGCAGACGTTGACGTCAGCCTGTTGGCCTCTCTCCCTCTGCTCCGCCCCGTACTCTGCTCTGCCCCCCCTCTGTTGTTGTAAGTGTCCAAAGTTTGGTGACGAATTCGGGTGTTAAGAGATTTGCTGTTGTGGCCACATGGAGGGCGACTGCGCTGCCTTCTGTTTCGGCGGCTGCTTCTGCTGCTGGCGCTGCCATTTACGAGGGCGCGGCTGACGCGCTGTAACGAGGCTAAAGCGGCGCAGCAGCAGCAGCAGCATTGCTTTTGTATTTAAGCACGCCAACGCGCGGTGGGCTATGGCTCTGCTGGCTGTGGACGTTGGCGTTGCATTTTTGTCGCTTGTCAGCTGTGCTGTCCCGACCCTCCCCCTCTCTCTGCTCTGCTCTGCTGCGTTGTGTTGTATTGCTTTTAGCCTCCACCTCCTTTTGGCTTTTTCATTGTTTTATTGTGTTTATTTTTTGTTGTAAGCATTTCTGTTTGTTAAATGTTTGAATGCTGCTTGCTGCTGCATCTCAAGAGAGACAGAGAAAGAGAGAACGGAATTAACGGTAATTGAGATCAGGATTGAAAGAGGGTTAGTGATGGAAAGGAGTACAAGGAGTAGTTGCGAATAGTGTTGGAAAAGGGTTTAGAGATTTTGGAACTTGTTAACAGAGATGTTCATGTTATGTTATGTTCATGATTCTATGGGATTTGCCAAGAGAGAGATAGAGACTTGGGGAAGAGAGAGAAGAAGATGAGAGATCTCTTTGGTAATACCTTTATATAACCTGAGCAAACTTCCCTCTGAGGCGAAATAGTCTATAAGGATCGTTACCAAACATGTATGTTGAAGGATATCTTGCATAAATCTATGATTTATTTCCCAATGTTGTCTTATAATGTTTTCATTTTCAATAATTCCTATAGAAAGTCTACTGATAAATGGTGGAATTCGACATATTCGTCGATATCCTCCGTAAGGATGAGAGAATCTCTTGCATTCTCTAATATTTGGATCAATTTCAGTAGGAGAATTTTTCAGTTGAGTGTCCCAAAAGCTGTCCCTAATCTAATCCTACCCTTTTCAGGAGAATTTTCCCCAGCACTCAATTCGTGTCTGTGTGTATAATAATTCCCTTTGGTGTGTGTCTGGCCACAGCAATTAGGCCAGAGAGACATATCATATAATATTGAATCAATAAATTTCACGCCACATACGCATATCAGGGGCGACAGGGGTGGTGGCATCGACACATCGACTGAGGGTCAACGATTGTAGTCGGATTCCGTTGCGGGTGGCTGGCAACCTCCACCTACCCCCACACACACACCCGCAGGCACACACACTGCGGTGTGGCAACACACATTCGTGAATTGTGTGTCATTGTTATCGGGTGCGGGAATCGTGAGTTTTGTGTGGCATGAACATTGAACTGAAATCATGTCATCGATATAAATATAGAACGAATATGCTTTTTGGGAGGTTGTGTGTTCTCTAACCCAACCTCTATCGCCCAACCGCACCCCCCTCTGGGCCCCTTTATCTATTTGTCAACGTCAAAATGACAAAGTTTGAGGGTCTCACATGGTACACGGGTGCACAGGTCCCACCCCCAGCCAACCCGCACACTCGTTTAGAATTTATGGATTGGTTTATTACGAGGGGAAAACCTTCACTCTTATTGACCACATTGATTTCCATATTCAATTCCCACTCCCCCTCCGATCTCCTCTCTGCGGGCACTATGACAATGGGAAAAGCTCCCTCCCTTTCCCTCTCTTTCCCTCTCTTCAACAGGTTCCACTATCTGACAGCAGGGACATTCGGTGTCAAAGAACCTTGAGGCCAGAGAGCAGCAGCAGCACACAGCATATGGAAGGTGTCAAAAACAGATATTGGGAAATCATTGGAATATTTCAAGGGGATTTGTGAACAGAATTCACTGAGGATGGAAGCCTTAGACTGATAAGGGTCACCAATTTCGATTTAGGGCCAGAGATAATGAACAATCTTCAGCTCAAATCTGTTCAAGAAGGTGCCTCAAATAACCTTTAACCTTTTCCTATCTTATCTTTCCTACAAAGGAGCATCCTCCATTACTCTTTACCTCAGATTCCATTAGGTTTCCATTTCCGTGTCTGTGATAGCCAGACCCCACCCCACATGACCCCTTGTCAGGGTTATTCCTAAAAGGTTTTTCAGCATTGAAAATATTTTATCAACTGCAATTACGCAAAATCATAGAGCAAGACGACGACCTTATCGTCGCAGGCACAAATTGAAACAGCAACAGCATTTGCCCCTCGTACGAGTATGTTGTACATAACAAAACGCTGTTGTAACCCATGATTACAACAAATGCACACAAACACACGCACACGCTGAGGAATGGGTGTGTGTGTGTAATTGTAATTACAAATGCCTTGACAACAACAGCAACAAAAGCGGCGGCGGCACTGGCATCGGAACAAAGTGGAAATGAAAACACCTTCGCACAAATTGAAAAAAAAAGCTTGCACACACTTCCTCATGCACAAGGTACACTGCACAGAAGGGGTGAGTGAGGGGGGCCTGCATCTGCTTCAGTTTTAAGATTAGGCCACCCAGAGAGCAGTACTAACCCACCTTCTGTTCAATATACCCTGCTCATGCACAAAGCAAAATAAAGAGCAAGAGAGCAACAAAAGCAGCGGCAGCAACGGTAGGCAGAGAGAGAGATTACTGTCGCCAATATGCACATGTGTACGCCAGCCCTTCCACTCCCACCACGCTCCCCTGTCCGCTCTTAGCTCATCGCTACTCACCTACACACTCGCTCTCTCTATTCCTCTCTCTGTTACACTAGTCACCTTCGGTCAAACGAATTAAAATGAATTAGCACGAGGCTTTGCGCCTGCATGCCCAAAGTGTATTAAAACGAGGTGAGGCATGCGCAAATGACTGCGCGCTCTCATTGATCTCATTGTGCAATCGAAAGTAAGGCAATCTGAAAGGCACCTCCCGCTTCGAGCGGCAGGGCAGAACAACATCTCTGAGAGAGGGCGAGAGCATTGCCCGTTGATCTTTATTTGAAGTGAAGAGTGGAGCAGGGAGCATGGATCATGGATCATGGAGCGGCCGTCGTCTACTTTCTCTCTATAAATAGTTGAAATCGAGTTTCAATGCAAAAGACATTTTCGAAATCCGTGAAAGTGAAGCGCAGCAGCAGCAGCAGCAGCGGAGGGGTCACCCTACAGCACAGCAAAAACTGCGCCATAGCTATCCATCCACACTCTGGCCTTCTATTAGTCTCAACGGTTTTTACTCCTCTCAGCCAGCCACACACAGTCTCTCCCTCTCGCTCTCCCTTTGACCTCTCTCTGCTCTCCATTAGTCCTTCCCTGTGACTCTCACATCTCCCCTGCTATCTTTGGAGGCTGGCGGCAAAAAGTTTGTAATTACAATTACGCCAATTGCAATGCGATACCCTATACAGAGAGGGGTGTTATGGTTTTGAGCAACGCAGAAAAGGGATCCACAATTATCTCTGATTTCGGAACCTTACAATGTGTAACTCGAAATCGGAAGATAGAAATATTCATAAGATCGGTTTTCTATAACAACATCTCGAGTCTGTCAGGCTCTTACTTTTGTCTTCCGTTAGTGTTTTCTCTGTTTTTTTCTTTGCTTTTGTTTTTCGAAATTTCACTTCAAAAGAGAGAGACAGATGGGGGGGCGGCTGTGGGAGGGGGTCACCCGATATTTATCTCCCATATGCACTTTTTGCACTTGAGTATAACGGTAATTACATCTAGGCACGGCATTGCCCCTGAATTTTAATGCACACACACACACAGACACATGCATGCATGCATCAAATGTTGCATTCATTTGATTGTTTACAGCCCCCACCGCACGCGCCGCTCTGCCACCGACCCACCGATTCCTATCGTTGTATATTTTCATAGCTTAACGGTAATCGCCTTTAATGACGACATTGAATGTTGTTGCTGTTGCTGTTGCGCGGTGGCATCACACAACTAATTGATGTCTGTCCCAAGATCATCAAACTTAATGTTTATCGTTATGTCCGATTTCGCATTGAATGTGGCGGAAATATTGGAGGATTTTCCGAAAGTAGAACACTTTTGAAAAGCTATGATTGCTAGCCGAGTGATATTGGAGATCTTTTAGAGGGTATTGCGGTTGCTTCCTACTCTACGTCACGTTTAAGTTATCTTTCTTCGTGCGATATCATTTCCACACAGTTTTATTATCCATTAAGCGATAAGTTCGTATAACAAAGAAACTTATCTGAAAACAAAGAGTCCTTCAAATATCAAAGATGCAAGCCAATGAAATACCATAAGTGCTTCCAAAATGAACAGAAATGGAATATAAAGATGAGTTTTCTTACCTGGCTAAGGCCATTCTAACATGAGAAAGCCCTCCGTGAGGCAGCGCCAGGGTATCCACTTTGATAGATTTTTCTCCGAACCGTTTTCGCACACAAAATCACAGATCAAAACTTTTGGCTTTGATTATTATTGGTTTTAATTTGTTTGTATAAATTTGTATGTTTTTGGCACTTATTTAGAGAATCTTTTCAAGTTCTTTGCATTTTGTGCTTTAACAAAGACAGAAACAACGACAGAAATCAGCTGGGGGAAGGAAATGGGGCGTTAAAACCACTTCCCTTCCCCCAGAGAACCATAAAGAAGCCCAAGAACAAGAAGAAAATCACATAAATTTTATCACATTTCAATTGTGAAGCGCACATACACATACATATGTACATATATCTACGTGTGTGACCATATAATGAACTCCCCTTTAAAATACGTGATATTTGTACGTGAAATAATCAAAAAGTCAACGCAGAAAAGACTTTATTTGAAGGTCGAAATTTGAGATACCCTAACGGGTACATTCTATTGGTGAAAGATATATGATATGGTGGTAAAAATGTATTCTATTCACGTGACAAGACTATTGCCAAAGATTCGGCTGAGTTATGCGAGAGAGACTCTTGGGTGCTGCTGTGACATATGCCGGCAAGGCCAGATTTATGAGCAAAACTGTCCCATAGTACCCTCCCTCTTTCAGGGTATAGCCAATACAAACACACATTATCATGCACGGACACACACCGACACGGACGGGGCACGGGGCTCACTCACACATCAAAGAGGAAGGGTGAAAAACCGAGCGTACGTACAATGTTCAATGCCAAATCAAAATAAAAATAAATTCACGAAGCAACAACAGCGAAAGATACTGGAAACACACAGAACAGAGCCAAAACCGATTCCAGTTATCAGCAGAAGCAGCAGCTGAATTTTTGCGTTTTTTTTTTTTGGGTGCTTGTGATAAGCAAAAATTAAACAAAGAAACAGCAGAGTGCTTAAAGCTCCGTCTCTCTCTCTCTTTCAGCCGCACACTGTCTGCTGTCTGCTGTCTAGACCTCTCTCTTGCACTCTGTGCGTGGTCCTGCAGTGCATCTCTTTCTAGAGATTTGCACATGGCCCGCCCGGCATTAAGAAAGAATCCACAGCCTTCGGGGCCAAATAGTAAACGAAATCAATAAAAAGAAAACACAAAAAAAAGCAAGAAAAGCAAGAAAAGAGAAAAGCAGACGGGGAGAGCAAAGAAGCCGAAGGGGAACGGAACAGATGCGGCAGAAGTAGAAATCTGGTGGCGCTTCCGCTGCTGCGAGCCGGCAAAATAAATCAGTGCAAAAAAAAGAGCTTTGGAGGTCAGCATTGACGCCCAAGACGCAAAGAAGAAGGAGAATCAGAACTAGAAGAAGGGGCACGAGGAGAAGCAGCTGAGAAAACTTGTAGAGAAATGATTGGGAAAACAGTTTGAACGGAATTCAGGAAATTGCTTGAAATGCGGGAGTAACTAGAAAAAGCAGTATTGGAAACAGTAGAGCAAGCAGTTGAAAGTGCTTGAACTGCTTAAATATGGGACCAGCGTCAAGCAGGAGCTAAAAAGCAAGCAGTAGGCATTATGAGGAAGCTGGAAACCGCTTTAACCTGTGAATAGGAAAATAAGCCGTTGAATCTACATGGGAAGCAGTCGGAAAAGAAAACGCTCTAGAACTGCTTGACCATGAGAAGTGCTAAAAAGTGCAGTAAAATAAGCAGTACAACCAAGCAGTAAACACAAATGTATGATATGCTAAAAAGAACCTCTCGCTCGGAAAGCTCTAAGCGATCGTTTAAGAAACACTTGAATCGATAGGTTTTTGAAGCCAAAGTCCCAAGACGATTCCAAATGTCATTTGAAACACCCCAACGGCAGAAAATAAACTGTATAATAACAGAAAACCGACATTATCACAGAGCAGAGGGGGAGGCAGGGGGCAGCAGCTTCAGTGGAATTGAGAAACTACAACAACAATAACTAAAACCTACTAAATTCCATTCCATTTCATAGCCCCATGCGCATGCATATGTACGAATACAAGGTTCTTCCTATATCACTCGCTTCCACACGCACACACCCACACATGTGCTTCTATATGCACACACATGCACACACAAGAGAAACAGAACGCACACAATAAGCTTCGAGCAAAGACAAAACTCGCGCAGTTGAGAAGTAAAAGCTTACATTTGCTTTGCTTCTCTTCTCTCTCGAAAAGCTGCGCAGCGCCGGCATTTGCTGGGGCAGAGGCTGACCTCCAATGCAGTGCGAAAGAGAGGGAAGCACAAGCAGAGAGAGAGAGAGGGAGGGTCTCTCATTTATAAACAATAAACAAAAATAGTGGACGGACAGAGTGGACACAGCACATGTTTATAATTGACTTTTGGACGTGGATGAGAGCTTTTCCGCAAAACATGTGTAGTGCTGGTCGCCCCCTCTTCTCCACCCCCTTAGTCTTTTGCTGTCTCTTTCTCCCTTCGCAGAATGTCAATGCTATTCGAATGAGACGTCTGGCAACGCCACCACGCCATAGCAGAGCGACTAAAAAAGCTAAAGCTCTCCTATACGCTAGGCAAACAAAAATTAATTGTGTATAAATTTAATCAAATTCGAACGACCACATAAACATGTGATTTGCGTCAGAGAGCTGCATAGACTACCGAGAGCGACAGAGATAAAGAATCAGATATAACCGAAAAGAGACGGATAGAGAGATAGAGAGAGTAGTGGGAGAATGAGAGGCTAGAGAGAGAGATAGAGCATTTACCGGGTTGATTCTATAAGAAAGTCCGTGTGTGTAAAAAAGCCGACTCCTAACTAAAGAAACGCTAGTACATATACGGTACATATATATAGAAAAACTGGTCTCAGGTTCGTTTGTTTTGTGGGTAAAGCGACTTTGAAGGGCGTTAGATTCGATTCGAGGAGGAAGCTGTCGTTGCCGTTGTCGTTGTTTAACCTCTAGTTAAAGCTCGTTTTTTATAGTTCACTTTTTTGTTTTTTTTTTTTAAATTTAATGCACATTTTCCCAAAGTAATTTCCACTAAAATTAAGGCCACCCTTTGGTAGGAGAGAGACACGCGCCAGCCTAGGAGTCACGCTATTAATTTTGTTTGCACCTTTTGGAATACTCATTACCGTTTCGAATAGGTTTTTTTTATGGAAAATTAGTTAGCAGCACACACTGGAGCGGCAGATGAGACGACGTACATGTGCGGGAGGGGAGGGGGTTCTTGTGTGGAACAGAGTCGCGGACGGTACGGAAAAAGCACAAAAACACTCGCCACGCGCAGCAGCTGATTTAGCTTGCCTTGCCGTACAATTTTTGATTCACTTCACCCGCCCGACCAAGAAAACATTCAAACATTCAACATTCTCAGTTCTCAATGTGCCGTCCCGCCAGAGCGAGAGAGATTAAGCTCATTTTTGCGTTAGACGAGAGCGAGAGAGAGAGAGCAGCAGCTGACTGAAACGACCGAGAAGTCTTGCTTCTGCCTTTGCTTTTGCTTGTCTTTGGGTTTTGCCTTTGCGCGGAAAGAGAGCTTTGCGTAGGTGAGAGAGCAAAGCTTTGCTGGGCAGCATTTTTAGAGAGTGAATAACTCTCTCGCTGCGAGAGATGTTTGATGGCGGCAACTGTTCAAGGCCCTTATCAAGGCTATTTATTGCCAAGAGAACGTAAGCGCGACACAACAGAAGCTTATCAAGAGCAAAACAATGGCAGCGCGAGAGAGAGAGAGAGAGAGAGAGGTTTAAGGAGGGAGGGAGAAGGAGAGCTAATGACTTAATATCTTTGCAGGCAAACAAAAAGTTCAATCGAAATCATTTAATGCCTGATTAAAGTCCAATAACAAAAATAACTCTGATTATAATATAATTATTGATGACACAATGTGATATATTGATCTATCACAGATAGACAAAAACTCACCTTATTTTGTGATATTTTAGGGGCTCTAAGCGTCCTTTATTTGTCCCAGCTTCGAGGCGAGGAGGAGAGGTCTGTAAGAGAAACAAATACAATCGATTTTAAAAACATATTTTTCTCAAAAAGTAAAAAACAAACCCGTTTTATACAGAAAATATACGAAAATAAATGGGGCTGCGGTTCAACGTCTTGCGAGTACGAGTGCCCCAACAACGTCAGGCCATGCCAAAGTCGTTGCCATTCCGCTGAACAGCAACAACAACTGCGAGAGTCGGGAGTACCTTTGACAGCGCACAAAAGTTCTCAAGTGAACAACCTTAACGAGAGACAGGGAGGGCCCCCCCTTCCCAGCACCCTCCTTCAATGGCGCTTCCTCTTCCACGCAAGCATGCCACCACCGCACAAACGTCGAAAGTCAACAAAGCGGGTCAAAGCGGTGGCAAGCGGAAAGTTTTTGGCTTAGAAGAGTTGTAGGATCTACCCAGAAGCACCCACCTTCTAGAGAGGAAACCATCCTTCTTAGAGGGGAAACACCCGTTAAGCCTAGGTCAATGCATTTAGCATAGGTAGGCACCCCCCCCAAACATATCCGCAAGCAGAAACTTTTATCAATTTGTATTTACTACCCAGACGGGAGTAAAACTTTATCAATTTCATAGAGTTTTCTTATCAAGTCTTTTGGGTAATCTTCCTTATCATATTGTAGTGTATTTTTAGCCAAGTATAATAATATCATATAATGATTGATCAAATTTTGTTAAAATATAGAAAAATTTCACAATTCCTAAAAGAAAATAAAGATGAAAATGAGATATACTCAGACTCAGACATTGGGTACCTCAAATATCACAAATCTTTCAAAGTTACAAGAAAACCTCAAATGTCGGGTCATTTAGAATGATCAAATCTACTAGTGTGCAGAGGAACATAGCGATCGGATTATTATTACAGCCAGAATGATCCAAAAACAAGTCGTTTGGCTGTTTGAACACCTGGCTTTGGAGCAACGCGCTTTCTATTGCATACTTTTACGCTGCGTCTGGACTAATAGAAACCGAGAATGTACAGGGTATGAAAAGCGTCGTGGCACGTCCCAACTTTAGGACTGATCTTGTAGTAATTTGAGACAAGTTTGTTCAGTTATTATTTTATCTATGAGAACCTATTTTTCTCTTAAGGAATTTCTATATGTACTAAAATGTGTAGATCTCAAAATAGACTTATGACTGACTCACATTTAAGCGTTGTGTTTAAATGAATAAAGCAGCCATTCATTTGCGTGGGAGCTGACGAAAGCTCTGGAGAACTTTAATAAATTAATTTTGATTAAACAAAAGTCTCTCTCGACATCAGGTTGTGTCTTCCAAGCTTCAAGGGCATTCAATCGAGTTAACATGTTGAAAAGAGGTTGAGTTTTACATGAACTCTCAAAATGATGAGCTCAGCAAGTAAACCCTGTAGATTTCCATTGATTCAGATGACTTGATCTATGTAAACGCAGTTTATAGAACAAACAATCGTTGCTTACGCTTTTCTTGGTTAAATATGGGTGTAAAACGTGCCATTCCATACGGTATGCTAGTCACAATTTGATCTCTTGATTAGCATTTTAAAACTAGTTTTCATTCGTTTCGATTTCATGAAATTATGTCCGACAAAAATAAGCGTACAAATTCCGGTTAAAGATTATTCGAAAAACAACCTGCTACGGGTGTTAAAGATAACGTTCTGACCCAAAGATATCCCTTCCTTCGGACCTTCAGTGCTGGCGTTTATCTTTTAAAATTCTCTTTGAAAGTAAGAACAGCTTGCTGCTTGCAGATACTTTAAGAAAGAACAAATATCTCGTTCTTTGAATTGTATATTTACTATAAGAAATTACCCATGATAGGACCCGAAAGATCCCCGCCAGAAACGTTAGCCGACCGAGGAGCGCTTCTGCATGACGTCTGCCACACGTATAACGGAGAAGTGGCTGCCAAGCGAGAACGGATAAAAGTTGATTATAGCTAAACTATGACTTTTCATTCCTTAATATCGTGTCTAAACTTTTCTATGTTATCTACAAACACACGACCGTCAAAAACGATAACAATTTAATAATAGAATTGCATTGCATTGTGCATTCAGAACTCATATCGAAAGTACTATATATGAATGTACTATATGCATACTTGAACGATTAAGTGCCTGCTGCTACTCTATAATTATCTATTGGCGCGACGTCTGTCTCCGCGCTTATGCCTCAAAGCCGATAGGAAAACTGTTTGCTGTTTAATCATTGCTTGCGCTCTGCATGAAAATGCCCTGTCACACTGATGAAGCCGAATAGACCCGAAAGAACTGTGCAGCGAGACCCCCTAGAAACGCGGGAGTCGCGTAGGATTTTGTGTTTGTTTCGTTTCGAGAGCTCACAGTTTCACCATGTTTTTTTCTGGCTGATTGTGCTATCTCCGGCGGGCGGCGAAAACAAGCGAAACTGCCTGCTGGCCATACGACTATAAATTGTCGTTGGAATCTGGCGGTTTAGTATCATTTCAGCGCTGTGGGGAGGCACAGCTCCGTATTATTCGACAATGATTGGAATACTCTTGCTGGTTGCCGCAGTCAGCCTGCTCTACGTGTACCTCAAATGGACATTCAGCTACTGGGATCGCCAGGGCTTCCCCTCGGCCGGGGTCACCATACCCTTCGGCGCCCTGGACTCCGTGCGCAGAGGCAAACGGTCCTTTGGCATGGCCATCTACGACATGTACAATGCCACGAAGGAGCCCGTGATGGGCATGTACCTGACCCTGCGTCCCGCCCTGCTGGTGAGGGAGCCGCAGTTGGTGCACGATATTCTGGTCAAGGACTTTGCCAGCTTCCACGATCGCGGCATCTACGTGGATGAGAAGAACGATCCCATGTCGGCCACCATTTTCGCCATGGAGGGCAGCAACTGGCGGAATCTGAGGACAAAGCTAACGCCCTCGTTCACATCGGGCAAGTTGAAGGCCATGTTCCCGACCTCCGAGGCGATTGGCGACAAGATGGTGGCACATCTGAAGGGGAAATTGCCCCAAAAGGGCAGCCAGGAGTTTGAACTGAAGGAGTTGATGTTGACGTGAGTCTAAAGAAGGCAGTAAGGTCCCTACAAAGATCCAATACTCTCTTCTATCCTTCAGTTATGCTGTGGACATCATTGCCTCGACCATCTTTGGCCTGGATGTGGATAGCTTTGCTGATCCCAACAACGAGTTCCTGGCCATCACAAAAACCATCAATCAGAATAACTTTAAGGACATCCTACGCGGCACCACATCCTTTCTGTATCCAGGGTAGGTTCTCGAGAGGGAAATTGCAGAGCTCCTGGCTTATGTTTTGTGTGTTTATAGATTGGAGAAGATCTTTGTTCGCTTGGGCTGGACCCAGGAGGGGACTGAGCGCATGAGGGAACTGTCGCACCGCACTGTGGATCTCCGGGAGGAGAACAACATTGTGAGACGCGATCTGCTGCAGCTTCTGCTGCAGCTCCGAAACACCGGAAAGATTAGCAGCGACGATGGCGTGTGGTCGGCGGAGAATGTCAACGAGGGGCTCAAGACCGTGTCCAAGGACCTGATTGCCGGACAGCTGTTCATTTTCTTTGTGGCTGGCTACGAGACGACAGCCTCCACGGCGGCTTTCACCATCTACGAGCTGACCCAGAACCCAGAGGTGATGGCGAAGGCCTTGGAGGATGTGAAGAGTGCGCTGGAAAAGCACGATGGAAAGCTGACCTACGACGCCATACAGGACATGAAGTATCTGGAGCTCTGCATAATGGGTAGGTCTTTACCTGGAAATCGCCAGGCATCTTCTATAGAAAAGTGTATAACAGGGAGTCTCATTTTACAGAGACTGCACGCAAATACCCGGCTCTGCCACTGCTGAATCGAGTATGCACACAGGAATACCCAGTACCCAATAGCAAAATGGTCATCAAAAAGGGCACTCCCATTGTCATTTCCCTGCTTGGAATGCACCGCGATGCAGAGAACTTCCCAGACCCACTGGCATACAGGCCAGAGCGGTATTTGGATGAGAACAAGAACTTCAACCCGGCGGCGTATCTGCCCTTTGGGGAGGGTCCGCGGCACTGCATTGGTGAGAGCAATATACCCTGGCATTGGTATTGGAATGATTTCCTTTAATGATGTCTCTTCTGCAGGTCTTCGAATGGGCAAGGTCAACGTTAAGATTGCAGTGGCCAAGGTTCTGTCGAATTTCAACGTGGAGATGCGCAAGGAGAGGCGGGAGATTGAGTTCAGTGTCCATGGGATCCCCCTGATGCCCGAAGGCGGCGTGCCCGTGCGTCTCGCCCGCAAAGAGTAGCCGCTTGAATTGTCTCCCCTTAGTTCATAGTCTTAGAGTTAGTAATGAATCAAATAATAACACAAATTCGAGTGAAACAATGCATTTCTGCCCACCCCACCCCTTGCACCGATAATACACACAAAGAAAATACGCACCTCTTTGTGAATGTAATTAGTATTCTTCCCCCGATTTACATAAGTCGGGCGCACACAATCACTATTTACTCAATGATATATCGATGTATTTCGAGTATTATATTTTTCTGTGTGTGGCAGTTGCATGTGCGTTCGAAATGCACTTTTCCCCGAGCAATGACAACACACAATATGGCCGAAAAAAATACCTTATTGCTTCTTTCACTTTTTCCAGGCCAAACACCACACACACACGCACACAGAAACACACAGAGCGTACGCGGCGTGAACAGGGGGCACACGAGGCAGGGCGGGCTCTGCCGTTAATTAATTATATTGCACTTCACTGGTATCTGAGGCCCGGTTGGCTAGCTCATAGAATGCAGCATCGATTTTTTCTATTACTTTATTAATTTACTAAATAAATATGACGGAATAAGGCCGAATCAGCGTATTCGTGCTCGTGGGTGCCCCTCGTCAATGCAACTCTGTTGTGAGCAGGGTATATCGAACAGAAGGTGATGCAGCGGCCTATATCACACAGCGAAAACTGCTTCTGTTAATTGATTGTTTAAGTTCCGAATCAGAATCGTAAGAAAGCGATTTGCTGTTAACATTAATTTACATTTAATTGTATTTGTTTGCACAAAAATCAAAAAGCACAACTCAAAACAAAGAGAGTGGCAAACAAAGGAACCCAAGGCTGACTTACCTCACTCTCCGCAGACTATGATTCCATTGCCGTCGAATGCAGTGCTGCCAGAATTTTGAAGTAAATACGAGCCAGATTAAGACAAGTTGTACAAATACGCTAAAATTCGGCTATTTAGAACCCAAATATTATATATTATACCCAAATTCATATCCCCTCTCTCAAATGGGCTGTGTTCTCCACGTATCTGTAGGCTAGTACCAACAGAATGTTGCTTCTTTTGGCATGCACCACATTGATAACAAATGTACAATAAATGGTCCCGTAACAAAGTTATCGATCATATAAACAAAGTTAACGTCATGATTCTTACTTTGGGTATTTTAAAATCCAGAAATAAATTAAATATACATTGAAGGCTAAGTTTACTGAGTTTATTTTAAAACGGCTAGATATAGCCTAAAATAAACTCAATTGGCAGCACTGGTCAAGTGACCGTGTTTTTTCAGTTCAACCAGGTGGCAATATAGTCTGACTTTTTGCCTGGTGAAAAATTCATCCTACTTAGTAAAATCAATTAAATTCTAGTGGAAGACTTAAAGTAATAGGCAATACTAGTGATAGCTACAACAAAAAACTAAGAAGAGCCTAACTGATAACGAAAATAGCAGTAGGAGGCTCTGTTAGATTTGTTTGGCTGTGTGTAGTCCGGAAATATATCTTATATATACACACATACGGGCTGCCCTACGCATACAGTGATAAGCCATTATTTACTGACGAAAGAGCGACTCTGAGCACCACGTAGTATCCAAAAAAATCATCACCTGTTCAACATCAAATAACCAGCATGGACGGCAACAAGGACGAGGCACAGCGGTGCATTGACCTCGCGGTGCAGTCCCTGGCCGAGGGCAAGATCGACAAGGCGGAAAAGTTTCTGCTCAAGGCAGAGAAACTCTATCCCACGGAGAATGCAAAGAGTAAGCAGTGGAATTGTTATTTGCTCCAATCCAATTCTTAATCGACATTCTCTTTTAGAGCTCCTGGCTAGAGTGAAGAGCACACCTGGCAACGGCAGCAATGGCAAATCTCGACCAGCTGCAGCCGCCGATGAGAAGGATAGTGGACCCAGAAAGCGCACCAATTCGGACTCGCGTAACTCCGCTCCCGACTACACCAACGATCAGCTGGAGGCTGTGCGCAAGATCAAAAAGTTTGTTCACAAAGAAAACTCTTCCGCTTTCCTCTGTACTCATTTCCATTTTTAAATTTAATTTTTGCACAGATGCAAAGACTATTATGAGGTCTTGGGCGTCAGCAAGACCTCCACGGATTCAGAAATCAAGAAGGCTTACAAAAAGTTGGCCCTACAATTGCACCCCGACAAGAACAAGGCCCCTGGATCCGTGGAGGCCTTCAAGGCCCTCGGCAATGCTGCTGGCGTCCTTACTGATGCGGAAAAACGGAAAAACTATGATCTGTATGGCATAAACGAGACGAACAATGGACATAGTCATAATAACGGAGGCGGAAACCATGGACATGGACAGTACTACAATGAATATGGATATTCGCGCGGTTTCCAGGCCGACATCAGTGCCGAGGAGCTGTTCAATATGTTCTTCAACGGCGGTTTCCCACAGCAGAATGTGTATATGCGACAGCAACGGCGCCAGCGGCAGCAGCGTGAGGATCGCGAGGTATGTGGCGTAACGTGACGTGCAGTGACCTTTGATCTCAGCCAACGGGAGCAGATACTTATCTAAGGTCTAATCTTTTTTGTTTACAGGGAAACAATTCATCGGCTTTGATCAATTTGTTGCCCATATTGCTGCTCATTGGCCTGTCCATGATGTCGTCCTTCTTTATCTCTGATCCTATGTACAGCTTGACGCCCTCGCAGTGAGTACCAAAGAGATCCCGTATCAAGTATAGACGTTTGCCTAATCTCTACTCTCTTTTCTTTCCCAGTAAATACTCGGTAAAGCGTGAGACGAACGGCCTAAAGGTGCCCTACTATGTCAAGGAGAACTTCTATTCAGAGTATCAGGGTTCTGTGGCGCGACTGGAGGAGTCTGTTGAAGAAGACTTTGTCAATCATCTCAAACACTCTTGCAGTCGTGAGCGAAACTATCGTGAGTACAACAGCTGCACTTTTCAGGGCAATCCATATCTAATGATTGTCTTGCTCGTTTACAGGTGATTCTATGCTGGCCAAGGCGCGTACGTTTGGCGACCGGGACCTGTATCGCAAGGCGCAGAATATCAATACGCCTTCATGCGAGAATCTGCAAAAGTATTTAATCACATAATCTAGTTAATGCTGCTACACGAAATTCCTCTTTTAAAAGCTATTAAATTTGGTTGTAGTTTGTCCCCCATCCCCATACCAACCATCGCTTATATGTAGTTGTTATAATTGAATTTCATTGTTTTTCATTTGATTGTTATCATTTTCACCTTTCGTTCCTTCTGCCCCTGCCTAATTCCTCGACCAATCAATAGATTTTATTTATGGCTGGACGGTAAAGACGTTCAGGCTACTTGGTAGAAGATGTCCTTTCTCCATCAGTTGAATATATAAATTAAAGTGCAATCCACACACACCACACCTCCACCCGCGGCAAGTTTGAAAGCGAAGCGAATGCAACTGCCATTAAGTCACATCACGTATCTACGAATACGCGTATCTACATATGAATGGGAGGCTGAAATTCAATGCGTATTTTGTTCATTATTTAGCATTCGGATATTTAGATATAATGCAAGATACGATGATACATACATACATACAAAAAAAAACATATTGATAGATAAATTGTAAACTGGTTTTTCTTAAGGACACAAACTATCGATCGTTCATTGTTCAGTGTTTTGCGATACTCTGAATAAAATTACAAATCATTATGAAAGGTGTTTCAATTGCTAGAAAGAGCTGTTATGACTGTGATAACTAGTTTTCTTTGTTTTAATTGCAATGATTTGTAGTGGTTCAATGCTTGATATTTGTGGATAGATGGGTTGTTATCCCAACTATGAATAGAACGTTTTGACAGTTCATGATGACAGCAATATATATGTATACTGCAGCCATCCTTCAGTATCGAGAGCACTGCAATTGTCAGGCGACTCACAGCAACGCAGCAACCAACCCGCACCACAAGAAACTCCGCTTATAAATCATTTGTTTATGTTTTTTTCTTCACTAAGAGTTTATAAATGTACAAATAAAGCAGTGTTATGCTAAGTAAATGATGGTAAACAGATGGTCCAGACTCCAATAGCACCTTCAATTGCTGATGATGGCCTCCAGGGCGGCCACAACATCACCGCTCTGCTCCCGTAGAACCTTCTCGGCATGCGCTTTGCTAACCAGCAGCTCGTTCATCTACAAAGAGAGAATGCCATTGAACATTGAGAGCACCCGCACCCTCTATCTGTTGAGGGTGTCTATGGAGTCTTATACGTACAATCAGTTCGATGTCTTCCTTTCTCACTTGGACCAATTGCAGCTCCTTTTCCTTGGCGACACGCAGCTCGTTCTCCTTGTTCCGCTGGTTGCCGAACTGTGCCACAGCCTGCAGATTAAAGAACCCCTTAGATCACATCTCTGCTTATAAGATATACACCTGGTTGTACGCACACTGGATATATTTGCTGCAGAGATCTCCTTTTCCTCCGCATAGTCCGTAACACGCTCCAAATCCGCGGCGCCGCCGTCGTGACGCGTTTGTTTCTTTTGTTTTGTGTCCTGTTCGTCGTGCCCCTCATCCTCTGCCTCGGTGCCATTCACCTCCACCTCCTGTTCGGCTTCCGTCATATTGTCTGGCTTTCCTAATTTGAAATTTAATATTAATTTAATTTAGTTTTTTATTTTTTTTTGCTCGAAGCGGCCTCGTGCTCGACAGTTATCGATAGAATATACCGTCCGACCATCCTAAATATGCCGAAAAGCACGGTCTCATTTTAAAAATATACCGTAAAAACACCTACGAAAATCATATTCTTCGATTTTGATATTCCGTTTAATATTACTAGCCAACTAGGACCTTCAGGCCTGAACACATAATTTTATACAATAGATAAAACAATTTTCTACAATACAGGATAATTTTCAGGACTTCGTTTGGTTGTATTGATTATAAAATAGCGTTTATAAAAATTAAGTGAGCTGACATGCGACGTAAGAAAACGTAAGTGAGCATGGAATGTCACGTCATTTGGAAACTAAACCCTTGGTATGGGCATACGTATACCCTGTTTCATTTGATTAATGCTAAAATTCTTTTTTTCCTGATACTTTAAAACGCAATTAATATTGTATTGATTAATATATTAATAATAACAAATCGATCCCGACACCCATTTTTAGTCTTTATAAATAGACCAAAAACCATAAAATTTTCTGAGATAGAGACTGACTAGTTTCTGCAATAATTGGTGTCCAGTATAACAAACTTTTCTTAAATTCTATAATATCCTTTCCTAAGGGGTATGCAAAATGTTGCTAAATGTTGTGGGACAGTGTCGCTCATTTCGCGACACATGTTGCTGGTCCATACAAAAAAATGTTGCCATGCTAACGTAAGTGAGCATGGAATGTAACGTAAGCAACGTCAGTGAGCATGGAATGTAAGGGAAATGGTTGCGATCAAAAAAGAAATTGTTGGGAGGATGTTGCCTCCACAAAATCCCTCAAAAAGTCCCAGTAACATATACGGTCTGACCTCAAAATATACCGCAGTATACCAAAAATATAACATATTTCTCGATTTTGATCTTCTGTTCAATATAACTAGCTGAATGGTACTAAACGCTGAAACAATTTTCTACAAGATTGACTAATTTTAAAAACTCCATTCAGTGGATTCAAAAAAGGTTTAAGCGAGATAGGTCAGCAAGTAAGTCCCTCACGCATCAGTTTATGGCCGCAAATAATAAATTTAACCATTTTACAATGGCTGGTGGGCAACGCTCTAGTTGTTTTGGGGACTATTGTTTTATTTTTTTATTATAATTTGCGCTATAAAGTGTTGGGGCTACTCTTTGGAAAGAAACCCATAAATTATAGTAAAAAGATAACATAATCGAATAGCTAATCTCCCATGAAACAGTTTACTTTAATTTCAGCAATTTATCCATTATTTAGTAACTCCCTTGCTCATTTCAAATCCGCCCGCTGTAAAAAATAATAATATTTTTCCCTGGGAAATTGCTGAGACTCTTCGGAAAAAATCGAGTATGGACAACAGGCAAAACAGTCCAGAAAATGCAAGGCCTGCAAGGTAAAATCCACCCCACCTGATATACATGACTTGTGGGCAGGCCTGCCATATCGTCATAACGGGGAAAAATTCGGGTAAGGTGAAAATCGTGCGAGCTATGAAATTTCCTGTGGCTGAATTTACCCATTATCCATACCTTTTTTTGGCTCAACCTATAGTAGTGTCAATCCCAAAAACAGTAGTGTCGATCCCAAAAACAGTAGTGTCGAGCCCAAAAAGTAGTAGAAGTGGTAGTAGACACGCTATGTTACTTATTTTCGCGTTAAAATTATGTGCGGGGCGGTAATTTTAAAAATAATACCAGTATATGCCAGTATGAAATGCGCCGTAAGAAAACGTAAGTGAGCATGGAATGTAAGGGAAATTGTTGGGATTATGGTGCCTCCACAAAATCCCTCCACAAAATCAAAAAGTCCCATTAAAATATATGGTTAGACCTCAAAATGCACCGCAAGTATTCCATTTCTCTTCGTATTTCTTTATGTATACAAATGGCGCGCCTTCAAAGCGTTGCCACTTACCTGCGATGAAATGAGGTCTGGTAGCTCTATTGCGAACTAGTTCGGTACGCGAGCTTTTGGTTTCATTGAGTACTGCCAACTTGGCTGCAAATTAAGGCGCGTGAATTTAAATTTTTGGGTTGTTATTAAGGTTCCTTAATCAGAATCCACAAGAATAGTAAAAGCATTAATACTCCAAGAAACAGAGTCATTGCACATCACTGCAGTAATTTTATTGAGGAAACGAAGATTATTTGAAATTTAATGGACAATTTTAATAGATTTTTCATTAAATTTTGTTAATTTAAATGGAATTTTCATTATTTTTTGTACTTTAATTTTGATGGAACGCCCCAAGAGTACTTGACATTTTCTCAGATTTTATATGAAATACAAATATTCTTGAATTTTAGTTGAAAGTTAAACAAATTTGAATGGATATTTTAGATTATATCTTCTAATTAAGCCATCTCTAATTTTTAGAGCGGAATTTGTAGTAAAAATTCTGTATTTTTATTTAAATTTTACTTGCAACTTCATGGGTTTTTCTTTAAATTTAAATTTGAATGTGATTTACTTTTCAGTTTTGTATGTCAACCGCAAAACTAATTAAAAATGTCTCTTGCACATGCTTTAGGGGGTGTGTGTGTTCCCCTTTTGCCTCCCCCTTTCGCCTGCGACTTTCCTCTTCTTTTTCTTTAGTTTCTTTTTTCTTTTTGCAAAAATTTTGTGCTGCGGTCAAAATGTTAATTATAAGTTTGATGTCGAATATAATTAGATTTCTGCACTGGCACCGGCACCGGCACTGGCCGAGGGTTTCCATATACTTACACAGTGTCTACCATATGCAGGCGTACCCTCTGAACTGACCCGCCAGCGCACCCCGGCCCCTCCCCTAGCCCCTTCGCAGCGGGTGGTCTGTGTCAGTGTGTCCTGTTGACATAATCGTTTGCCATCATGATTAATTTAATTGTCACTTTAACGTAAGGATATACTCTCCGGCGTTCTCTCCAGCTCTCCAGCTCTGCCTCTCTATCCATATCTCTAACTCCCTCTCTGGCTGTCCTTGTCTCTTTCTGCGCGTACTCCTTCGTTTGGGTTCCGTTGAAAATCAAGATTAATTAGCATCCATGACCATGGGCGGTCAACATCATCTGTCAGTGGGGGCAGGGCTTTAGTGGGGTGTAGAGGGGGGTCAAGGGGGTGTGGCGATGATGGTTGTTGTGTGTGTGAGTGCGGGGGGTTGTGTTTTGGGGCACATCCATATGTGCACTGCATTTAATTCGATTTTATTTCGACAGCTCGACATTTTTTCGGTTACCAAATTTTTGCATGCAGAGCGCTGACTAAAATATCCTTTAGGATTGCTCTAGAACTACTAAAGGATACTCTTTATTCTAAAGAAAAGAACTATTCAAGAAAAACATCTACAAGAGGGATAAAAGAGAGATTATGTTATACCCAGGGGATCAGCTCATGAAATTCCCTTTGAATCCAGATATTTACATGTAGTATCTATAGACCGTACGACATCTGTCTAGACCAGTGCCTAGCCCTATCTAATACGGATAGCAAAGGTCTCTGCTGCTGCGCTGTCGTGTGTAAAGCAATAAGTCGATTTCTCCCGCAGGCAGGCTCGGGTTTTTGCTACACATAGCACCGCATTTGAGGGAGGAATGCTCGAGTGTGCATTCTTCATGGCACTTTCTTCTCTGCATTGCAACCATCTATACAGAATTCTTGCTATAATCGTCTTAACCTCTTCTAGAGCATCAAAAAAGAGGTTGCCGCAAAATGTGTTTACCCCAATTTCGGCTAAAAAAACGCATCCAAGTGTATTTTTGTGTGTCTGCGTTCTGGGGCAGAGAGTGCTCTGCATCTCCAATTTCAAGAGCAACAGGCGCACTGTGGCAACACTTTTTTCAGCTGCATTGTTAGCCCAGTTTTCGCAATTCAACCCCACTGGCCATCCCCTAGCCACCCACTCGCTGCCACATTCCTCTCTTTCACCCACTTGCCACCATTTTTCTCTGCACGTTCCTTTTTTTGGCCTTTCGTTTTTCCAATTGGAAATTAAATTATGGCGCTAATTAGCGTCGAACATAAATTAAGTTGGCAATTTCGGTTGGCATTGTGGCTGGCAATGAACCCACACATCCTTTCGCCGCGCTCTCCTTTTGGGTGTCTCCTGGGGTCTGGGTGGGTGGGTGTGTACATGTGTGACGTACATGTGTGGGCTGCAGCCCAAAATTCACACAGTAAATTTTTTGCAACCGTTTGAGAGATACGAGTGGGAGCAGGAAGTGGGTGATGGGCGAGGGGAGGTGGGAGGGTGGGGCACTGGGGGAGTAAGCAATCGGAGGAATGAGAGTGGGGAGACTTGGAGAGAGAGCCTGTCCTTGGAGTGAGCGGGGGATCTCGCGTGTGGGTCTCCAAAATTTTCGGTCGCGTGACGTAATTTGACTTGCATTGTCTTTTGCCTGCTGCAGGGGTGGGGAGGGAGGAAAGGGTAGGAGGCGGTGGTTACACTTCCTGTTTTGCAGTTAGGTTTTTATGGTTTTCCCTTATTTTTGAGTGGTGTGGGTGAGTTTTTGGTGCTTCAAAATGACATGAGAGACATTTTACAACATTTTGGTATCTTTACATTTTGGGTGAACCAATTGGGATACGTGCTCGGTTTTAAGAACTTTAAATATGGATGAAAAAATTCTTGTAAGGGTCTTTAGCAATCATATTTGTTGGAATTTAGAGCCAAGTTATGAAACAGTTTTGAATGGTTTCTGCACTCGAAAGTATTCATCATTTTTCCACGTAATCCCAGAACAGTTTTCCCAGTTTTTAGTGTTAAGACCTTAAAAGAAAAGTCTAGACACTTGTGAGCACATTAATAAATTCATACTAAGTAGCTTTATATCAGAAACGTCGGGCCTTTATGTAATTTTACAATGGGGGATGGGGACAATTTGTATTCTATTCTGATCGCTAGATCCACAGAAAGGGTACATCGGTACTGCGAGTTTCCAACTGATTGCATGTCTTAATTGCTTAATGCACTTGACTTTGGGATGTCGTATGTATTAATGAGATCATTGAGATCTCATAATGAGATAATTTCTCAGTCATAAATTCCACACTTTATGTATGTTTTTTACTTAGAATAGATTGGTTTTGTGTAATGCCTGTTGTTCTTTAAGTATAATAATGTGTTCATGTTTGAACATTTATATTTCAAGTAGGCTCCCTGTGAAAATATAATTAACTCGGAAACAGGACTATTTCCCAGGACACAATCGAAAGAGTCTCAATTGTTCTGATCTTTGGATTCCCTTCTTCCTTAATTTTCCACACATCGTATACACAAAATGCGTTTCAATTATTTGCTTTGATTACCAGATTTGGGTTTCTATTTCCGCAAACCAAATAAAGCCAATCATCCTTGGCATCCTTTCGGCCATGGCATCACGTTGAAACATGGACATGCAACCCACATACACACAGACAGATGCAGATACAGAGACAGGGGGACAGACAGTCGATTGCATTCTTCCTAAAGGGAAATCCCCCTTCAACAAAAAAGGGGGAAAGGGAGACATGACATGCCATTGAGCCTGAAGGCTGTGCTGTCTTTGGGGGGGTGAAATGTCCATGTTGCAACGTGATGCCATGGCCCTGCCACTGGGCCCAGAACATTCTGGACTGGTCTGGACATTCGGTCCGTCAGTCAATAAATAAATTTGCATAGCAAATAAATTAAGAAAATGCAATTTTCAAGGACTGTTGCACGTTTTCGAGGTGAAGCCCACCCGCAGGGACAGAGGAATTGCATTAAAATTTCAATTCAAGGACAACACACTGTACGCGGAAGAGGAGCAGGGAGGATATCTTTAAATTTGGGTCCCTCTTTCCGGCCCATTGCTTGGATAATTGGCTAGCAAACTCAATTACGCTAATAACAATCGGAATCTCGGCTCAAATCTACTGTGTTTATGTGTGTGTATATTTATGTGTGCGCTTGAGTGACGCCACAAGGAGGCAATCCTTCGCAAATGGTCCAGAGAGCGTCCAGAGAGCGAGGAGGATAATTGAGCCATTGAAGGCGCTCGAATGGTCAGCAAAAGTTCCAACAGTAACTGATATCGAAGTGGGAAAACTTGCTCCTTGAAAGGGATACGAAAAGGATACTATCTGCAGAAAGTTCCGCAAGGAAAGGGACTCGTCCTTCGACGATGGTGTGGTGTGGTTGGGCACATCGGCGACCCATTGACGACCTTTATCGGGTCTGTACATAAACCATAATCGCAATTGGCAAGTGGTCGCCACTCGAGCAAGCATCCTTTTGGCCATTGTCATGCTTCACAGGATGGACACACACACACACACACAGACATCTGTAACCCAGAGATACATCTACTACTATGTCCCAGGCTCTGGGCATTGGCCAGCTTCGAACGCATCGAACGGAAGCCGATGCTCATTCATTTAAAACTTGTCTGCAACTTGCCAACTTGGCTCCTTCGTCCTCAGCCAGTCCCCCATCCGCCCCCACCCCACCACACAGATCCTTCCAATAGAACTAAGGTGCAAACACTCCTCGAGTGTCTGTGTCTGTGTGTCTCGTAAAGTCTTTGCTTCCGTTTGCCTCCTGCTACCCCATGCCACATGCCCCATAATGTATCCCTGACATTTTGCAACTTTTGCGTTTAACAATTTCGCTTCCTTCCGCTGGCTAAACGGCGCCAGGTTGTCGTGGAAATTTGTTTTAATCGTCATCTTTGCCATCTACGTAAGCGTTTCTCCTTACCCAGAGCCCAGGACTCCCCCTACGGGGTTTCCCCCCCCCTCTCAAAGGTTCGTTGACGTCCCAGCAAACTCCTTTCGGTTATCGATGGCCTGTTCAATATTTTATTAGTGTCGTTAGGCGAAACGACTCCAAACATCCTTTATACCTTTCGACTCACTGAGTTTTTCCTGGCTTTCCTTTGGCCTTCCCCCCTCCCCTACGGCTTTTGCTTAGATTTGGGGTTTTCGGTTTGGTTCCTAATACATTTTTATATGGCTGTAGGTCGGATTTTCCTTTTGCCTTTGTTTCATTTTTAGTGTCTGTTAACATTTACATAAGTTACCTACTTTTACGAGAGACTAGGAATGGGGCAGGACCTGCTTGATATAGAGGTACTTACTCTCTAGGTAGACAATTGAGCGCCTACGAAAAGGGCGAGTGGGTTGGGGGATAATGAATGGAAAGCAGGGAAACAGAAATGATATATGACTCAAGAATGGAGGAGAAAATTTTGTTATTTCTTAGGGACAAATTAAATTTCATTGATGGGAAAAGTAACATAAAATATGTATGTATTTTTTATCAAATAAATTGTGGTCATATCTGAAGATTAGATGATCTTGCTGTTGTGTGGGAATACTGAAAGATATTGTTCTGCTTTTAGGTATCGAAAACTTTCAATTCTCCATTGTTTTTTCACTGCCTTTTAGTAATTTTCCAACACAAACTAATGTTCTATTGTCTATTTATCATTTTCCAACACAGAAAAGTGTTAAAAACGTGAAAAAGAAAGGCAAGTTCACTACAAATTTTTGTTGAATTTTACCAATACTGCGACATTGATACGGCAACTAAAACTCCACAGGGACTTTCATTCACTTTAAAGGCCATTAAAATTTACGGTTCCATCTTTAAAATTCCGAAAATATTTTCAAATTATCCTGACATTTACCAACACTGCACCAATACCCTTACAGCTTCTCTTAAGTGCAGCCTCGTTGCCACTTTGTCCCGAAGTGATTCAATAAGTTTGACTGTTATTTTGCACATTTCTTTTCGCCCCTTTCTCCTCTGCTACATGCCACATGCCACATTTTACCGTTAAGTAAACTCTGGCTAAAAACCACCAAAAGCCAAGTATGCAGAAACTCTGGAGCAAAAGTTGCGATAAGAGAAGAGGAACTTTGGCAGTCAGGTCAAGGGGAGTGGGAGAGCGAGCGAGTGCATAAACATTTCCCAGGCTCTTCTTATCAATGGGTTATACTACCATAACCCTTACGAATGATGCTAGGGGATGCTGGAGGGGGTTGGGTGGCTGGGTGGTTGGGGGAGTGCGTAGCGTACTATTTTTGTAGACTTTATAAGACCGGCAAACACTAAAACTGTCTGCCATTGTGTCATGCATTTAAGTTTAAACGTTATTATTGTCGCCTGACAGTCTCCGCCAATTTGGCATAATGTGTAATATTTCTTTTTTATAACCAAACTACGGATGCCACACAGCGCACTTAAGGTGTACCCAGTAACCAGTGGGAGAGAGACGGCCAGAGTGTGGAGAGGGGCGGGGGAGAGATGGAACTAAATGTACGTCCCATATATCTCTGGGATGTGGGATGCGGGATGTGCTAAGGATAATAAAATATAAATAGCATTGCAATACTTTTCAGCGGAACTCCTTTCCTTTGTCTGGTGGAGGCGGCGATTGCGTGCAAAGGGGTCGACCAGGAGGATACCTCTTTTACTGGAGCAATAATTATACAAAATTAATGGATCTACAATCAATTTATTGTCAATTTATTAATTTCTTGTGTGATTTTTGCGCTGACATGCGGACGTGCAGGATGTCTCTTCCAGTGTGGCTTAGCAGTTAGCAGGTCATCATTCTAAAGAGAAGGCTCGTCTTTATGTTTCTATTCATAAATCGGAAATCACAGAACCATTTCGATCATCTCTTTTCCTCTCATTCGCCGTTTCCAATACACCCCTAAGAAAACAGGAATTCCAGGGTATTTTGGGAGTGTGTAAATCAATGAACACAACCGGACATCCGACTAATATATCACATTATTATAATTTTTATGAATACTGCTACTTTTTCCCATTAGAGCAAAGGGTCGTTTCATTATAATGGCTCTACGAGCCCCCATCCCATCCAATCGCATACCATCCCATCCAGAAACTTGTTCTTTCGTTCCGTTCAATCAATTTGATGTGCTCACCATTTCAACCGCAAAAAAAAAGTCAGAGAGAGAAAGAGAGAAAAGAATCTTCAAATATTAATTTTTCGCCTGAGAGTGTTACTAATTAGAAGTGAGGCCTGCCAGACGGTCCAAAAGTTCGATGTAGAATTTGCTGTACAGAAAGAGAGAGGGAGACAGGGGTGGGGGAATGGGGCAGAGGGGCGAAAGAGCCAAAGGCAAGAAGGCAAAAAACGAGCAGTGAGAAAAAAACCATCAAATGTCTATACATCATTTTAACAATCAATCAATTTGAAGCAGAGTTAATCCACACGAATCGTGTTACATGTGGCCAAGAGCAGGGCACAGGAGGGCAATGAGGGATGTGGCCAAGAGCAGGGGCAGGGCATCAGGCTCTGGTCGACTTGACTTGAGCCAAACTGGAAATCTTGTATATTAATCAGTCTATTAGACACGATTTGTTCCACTGTCCTCCCCACATGAGACGGAGCGGCAGGGCGCAGTGGTGCGATTATTCAATCAGCGCTCGGACTCCGACTCCGGCCCTCTCGATGGGTTGTCCAGAGACCCGGTCAAAACCCCACACCCCCCGTGAAACAGTGCGGGTGCGTGGGTGCAAGACCATGTAAGACCATGTCTGCCATGGCTTTAAATTTGGAAGTTTTTTTTCGTGTTTGAAGCGACCTTGAGGCAGGTGGAGGCCTCAGCTAAGGTTTCAGCGTGAATTGAAGTTGGAAAAGGGCATGGAAAGTGTTTGAAATATGAATTGAATGTGAAAGAGTTGAAAGGCTTTAATGGAAGCCAAAATATGAGTGAAATTTTGGTGGGCAGATGATGTCAGAGTATTGAAAAGCAAAATGAATTGAAATAAAACAGTTTCAGCAAATATGGGAACCCCAAAATCTTTATAACCTTATATTCCAAATTAAGTACTCTTAAGTCGAATTCCAGGAAGATATCCTAGCTATTTCATTTGTCAGGAATGCTCTAACATATAAGAAGTCTTGTATTTCATTTACATTCAATCAAATGATCTATCATCTAAGCGTATGACAGCCTACAAAACTTAAACGATTATTATTATAGAGTTCTACCCTTTCAATAACCGATTAGTGTCCAAATAAATACACATATCATATTGTGTGTATGACCATAAACAATCCACACTAAGCATAATCCAATACACAAGATATTTCAACATAATCATCGTCATCAGGAGGAGAGCAACTATCTCCATCTCCCTCGCAAATGTGTCCGAATCATCATCGTCAAAGCGACACTTTGGCGGACAGCATCCCGAAACCATTTATGGCATTTTCCTTCTCAATGAAAATTTTCCTCATACTCGTAAAGTTTTGTATGTGTTTCGCCTTTCGTTTTATGAACCGAACCAAACCCCCCCGCGCGTTGCTGCAGAAATGGCCAGCGATAGAAAACGCATCAAATTTGATGACATCGCTGGGAAAGTTGAGGAATATTTGCCGAAATGTTTGATGAGGTCCTGTCCTGGTTGCTGTCCAGCAAAGGCTTTAAAGTAGCACTGGATGGATGGGTGGATGGGTGGGCGGGCGGCTTGTAGTGCTGCTGGTTGGGGCATAAAAATGAAAGACAAGCTCGATTGAGCAGCATTTGCATATTGAAGTGACTCGAACAGAGTTGAGTTGATGCGAGTCCCAGGCTCAGTGGCGTGGATAGAGGGATATACATACAAGTGTGGGGGGGAGTTTCCACCCCACAATATCATATCATAACCCCAGCAATGCAAAAAAAAAATGCTCATTGTATGACTTATGGCAATGGTTAGAGCTCGTCTTGTTCTTTGGGGTAGCAACCATTGCACACAGAGCACATACGAGCACATAGAACTTTTCAATTTCATCATTACCGAAACCCCACCACACCACCACCACCCCCACCCCCATGTCCTCCTCTGACTATCCGCTACCCCTCCATTGTCATCCTGCAGCACGTCAGCTGTTGACGGCGCCGCGTTGCGCACTCGCAAAGATTTATTTTTATCGCCTACAATTCCAATTCAATCCAATTCATTTCCCTCGGCTTTCCATCCATCTCTCGCTCTTCCCCTCCTCCTCGCTCTCTCTCTGTCTCTGGATTTTTTGTGATTTTTGGCCACAAGTGTGGACTGGCGGGGAGGGGCAGGGGCAGCAATTGTGGAAACATTTGGTTGCCATTCCTTTAGCCGCGCGCCACTTTCATCAAGGCAAAGTGTGGCTGCCTTGCCTCCGAATTTTGCGGCAGGCGGCTCTGGCTCTTGCTCGCTTTTGCCACTTGCCTCTTGGCTTTATGGCCAATTGGGTTAAGCCGGATGACTGGGCTGGGGACTCATATCGATGGCTATGCCGATGCCTAGCCTAGCCGCACATCGGGCAGGGCAGCCAAAATATATATTGATATATTACGCCAGCCAAGAAAAAGAAAAAATGAAGAAAAACTTGTCTGGAGACAAAGGCTGCCAAAAGTGCAGGTGACCAAATTTAAGATTTTAAAGGGGAATGAATAGATGTGGTTGGAAAAAATGTAAGAAACAAATCAGGAAAGTGATCGATTAAAGGTTCGATGTATCTAAATTATAAATTTTAAGGAAATTTGTCTGAAAAATGCATTTCACAGATCATTCTTCAAGGATATACTCATAGCGTGGCAGCTGTTCTTGACAGCTCATTAATTTTAGAGATTACAGATCGACTGATGAATCCACCAAAATATATAGAAATTCCCTTAAAATCTTGAAGCTTATATTATTGATCAAACTGTAGCTGTAGCATATATGTATGTACCTACTATAGATCAGTAGAATTGGAAAACTATAGAAGCAGAACCTTTGCAATAGGATCCACATTTATACGATAAGAAATCAATACTTCTTTAAGTGAATATTTAAAACTATTAAAAATAAGTAAAAAAGCTGAGAAAAAATATAATAAATAAATATAAACTCTCCGATAACACTAGTCGACACGACATTACTGCTGTGACTTTTTCTAATAGATTTGGAGATTAAAAATTTTTTGAAGTTACCGTTTATCCATCTATTCTTACAAACAATACCTGAAACGACGCCCAATAAATGTGCCTATTTAAAAACAAAAATGCATGTCAAGAAATTATTTTTGTACTTTTCCTGAGATATTAAAGTCAAAATTTCGGGAAAATATACCGCAAAAACTTTATCTAACTTGATTTTGAAAGCATAAAATCTTCCAGACGGTAAGCTGAAACTACAAAATGTCTTGGTCGGACTTATAGCTGCATTCCTCAGCTTTTCAGAACTGCCAATTTCAATATAATCCGGTATAAGGTACTTAAGTTATGTGAAAAAAGAAGCGCTACCTCTAAAAAAAAAATGAACAAAAAATACCAACTTTCAAAATTTACTTAAAAAAAAAACTAAATCATAAAAAAAACATAATTCTTTAATAAATGTTAACTCTCCAAATCTATTAGAAAAAGTAATTTTGGACCACAGCGAGAAAAAAGTTCAACTTTGTCAAGTAATGTACTAATAAATTGATTCTCAATGAAAAAAGAAATTTCATTAAAAGGTTATAAACTTTTTAAGACAAAATATAGTTTAAAAAAATTAATCCAAAATTTTTTGCTGTCATGTAAGAACCTATAAAGTTTCTATAGTCTAGACTTAAAAATGAAAAATAAAATATGTAATAAAAAAACGACTACCGACGAGGATGGGATTCGAACCCACGCGTGCAGAGCACATTGGATTAGCAGTCCAACGCCTTAACCTCTCGGCCACCTCGTCACTTTCTCTCTTCGAATCTTTTGGTGGTTCTTCTCTACGCCGCAACTTCTTTGCTTCTACCCGCTTATACTTTCTTCCATCTGTACTCTATCCGCCTGTTCTGCATTGTATGGTTTGTCTTTTGTGCGAACGAGAGTTATGAGCGGAAATTTTCTTATCTAAATTAAGAACTGGGACAAAGCTCTGGCCATTGTTCGGTTGATGATGATAACTGGTTTGCAACCTTCCCCCCAACAGCTGCGTTTGCCTAGGTCTTATATAATTTATGGTTAGATAATGAATAAATTAGGTGCCAACTATGGAGATACCATAGGAGGTCTCCAGCACGGCAGGCATCTCCA
The DNA here is from genome assembly GCA_037356375.1 of Drosophila affinis. Taxonomy (NCBI): domain Eukaryota; kingdom Metazoa; phylum Arthropoda; class Insecta; order Diptera; family Drosophilidae; genus Drosophila; species Drosophila affinis. The sequence goes on from JAZHFB010000003.1 coordinate 26,686,423, forward strand.
TCTCTCGCAGAATGCAATTAGTGATGGCAATTGAGCGAATCTTTATGGCGTGTGGAAGAAGTTTTCCTTTTTTTTATGGAAGATGGTATGGTATGCACTGGGAAGAGGTTTCTTCTAAATAGATTTCATAAATCAAACTGGATAAGTAGAAATCTTTTAGCTTCCAAGTTTTTCTTAATGCTGTTTCTCATGCCTTGAACCTTTGATGGTTTCCCCAATTTTAAGGATAGATCATTGCTCTTTCGAATCAAGCACACAGTTCCTCTCCTCAGGGAGTTCTCTAAGCTTATCAGAAGGTATTACTCCCTTCTACCCAATCAAGCCCTATTTCAAGCATAACCTCTAAGATCTTAAGTGCCAGATAGATTATCACATTGCTAATCGCCTGACACGAACCCTCATTTGTAGAGGACGATTCTAAGCAGTTCCTTGAACCACTGCCAAAGCCAGGCTCGTTTACGGCCCCAGACCCCGCCTCGACTCATCAGAGAAATCAATTTAAATTAATTTTTACGAGCGGCAAACTCAAAAAGTTATCTCTCCTCCATAATATACGTATCCCTCCCTGGTCTCCTGCCCCACCGAAACTTTGTAAATCGTATTAAGTCATAAAAAATATTGCGTGAGGAGCCGAAGAGCATATGAAAGGGTCCAAAAGGAAGGATAAAAGAAATTGACTTTGACGCCTTTATGACTGGGGGAGGGTAGGGGAGCGGAGCGAATAGGAGGGAGGCGCGTGTATAGTTTTACGATCACAAGCCCCTCCCCACCGCCCCCCAGATATCGGGTTAACCGAGCATAAAATCCTCCAAGGCGTCGGCGGCAGGGACTTAAATGGTTTTACGACCGCAGGAACCCAGAACCACAGGCCATGGCATGGGATGGGATGGGATCGGGGGGAGGGGAGTACTGGTACTGGCACTGGTTCTGGTACTGACAAAGGCCATAAAAGTCAAGCCAGCAAAAGCAAAAGCGCCAAAAGAGTTTTGATGAATGTTGTGTGAAGGCGTTGTCAGGTTTATGGATACGTATCTGTATCTGGGTATCTGTGTATCTGTGTATCTGCATCTGCAATTGCAGTAGCTGCCATGGGGCGCTGAAAAGGGGAGTGCCAGGCCGCTAATTGAGCATAAATCAGAGTTGGTAAAAATGTACGTTACGAAGAATTTATTGCCTTCGGATACTTTGCGCACTCTGAAATTCTTTGGAACCTCTCATTCCCGTGTCTCTCCGTCTCCCTCCATCACTTGGTCGCTATCTCTTCCGATTCTAGCAAAGTTTTCTAATACAAATTGCATCGACACTGAAGCGGAAATTTCACAAAGTGAGGAATAAAGTGAGTGGAAAGGCTACCAGGGGTTGTTATGACTAAAAGATACCTCTTAAATGGCTTATTTTTTTGTTTATTAAGGGGTAAATGATTTAAAAGGCTTTTCAACGGTGTGATTTACTCAGAAAGGACCTCTTGAAAGGGAGATAATGATTGGTATTCCTTATTTTGATTTTTATCAATAATTTTCTTGGAAAGTAGTTAAAATATAGCAAGATCTATAAATCATTGACTAATTAATTCTTTTAAATTGTGGATACGACAGCTGTATATGACAGCTACTAAATATTCAGTAGCCAGTGTATTTGTAGAAAAGTTTTGCTTCAGGAAAGCTATACGAACAGATAGACATAGGAATATGCTAATATCGATCCTGAGATGAAATCTGAATTACCGGTTACATGCATCCCCAAAAACCAAATACCCCCTGGCAGCCTACGCGTACCGGGTATCGGGAAAAAAACTATCCAAAGGCCGACGACAAAGTGGTCAACATGCCACAAACTTTTTTGTTAGTTATCCCTTTGCCAATCGTGGGTGGACAGAGGGAAGGGCACTCTGGGAAAGTGTGGGGTGGGGTGGGAGGAGGGGATGGGTGTCAAAGTTCCATGCTTTGCAGAATTCTTCTCGAACATTTTTAAACAATTTAGCGCAAGAATTAAAAATCGCCAACGCCGCGCAACGTGGAAAACTTTTCATCGCAACGCAGCACAACAAAAAAAAAAATAGAAAGAGAGCAAGAGCGAGGAAAACTTTTGTACGCAAAGTTTGTCGGGTTATAAATTATCCTCTCCAGGGGAATACAGAGGGGGTGGGGTTGTTGGGGGGATGCTGTATGCTCTATACAGCACCTTTGGCACTCTTTGGCCCAATGCTTGCTGGGCGCCTTTTTTAAGCCGATTTTCATCTTTCGTTTTCGGGTTTTTTCCTTTTGCTATTGGCAGCACCGTAGACTTTTGGCGCCAACGGGTTTGACTTGTACAAATTGCTGTGTCGACCATAGCATCCATACATAAACACACACACACACACTGATACACTTACACATAGACAGACGCACCCGCACGCACAGGATACAGTGGGAGCGGACGGGTTTGAGGTGGGGAGAACTCGACATTCTCGTCGTCGCCGTCGTCGTTGTCCTGGCAATGTAGACACGTTTGTGTCTCCTTTTTGGAATACTCTTTCGAAGTGAGGATGGGATGGGATTATCCCTAGGTTGGACTGAAAAAGTAGCACTACTTTGACAGGAAGCAGAATTCATTGAAGAGCCTCAGGCATCCAAAAGCATAGGAAGAGGTGCAAGGCATTCTATCGAAGGAATCTTATAAGGAATGCATAGATCAAGGGTAGATCAATCTTTTCATCTGTTTTAATTGGTAATCGACTCATTTTTCAATTTTCATTCTTTACCCTTGCACAATTCTTCTATATTCTTTTCAGCACAATAATCACCATTGTTTTTATGGTAGGATTCAAAGATTGACTTTAAAGCCCGTCTAAGAATATGATAATCCATTTCTTCTATTAATAGTTGGCTTGTTCTTTTGGCATTAAATCAACATTCATGATTCATTAGATTATAAACCATTTCAGACCACATTCATCTTTTATTTCGAATTTATTCCTGGAAAAGAGCATCCCTGTTTCGTTAGGCCTTAGGCAATTTGGATTTCTTTTTCCCTTTTTGTACCTTTTGGCCTGGCCTTTGGGCACTAATGGATTATCTAAGCCTTTTAGTGGCTATTGGTTGCCTTGGCAATTGTTCCATCAGGGCTTTAGGTCGCTGGAGCCATCGACAGCTGTGTTGGCAAAATCTTGGCAAAGGGCAATCGCATTTGAATAGTCGGATTCCCTCCAATCCAACCTCAACCTATGACCATCATTTGATATGCAAATGTTTTACATTTTAATCGCTTGATTATACGGGAAAAAGCGGCATAATTTATGATTGCGGAATGAATAGTTTGAATTTATGAATCAACTAATCAATATTAATGTCTTCCTTAATGCCTTACATCTTACATGCGGGATGTGGAACCCAACCCGAAAAAACTACGCAGATTAGCATATTACAAAGGGTTCTTGCGGCTCCGAAGAGGCAGTAGGTATGATCTAATGATGGTCATTAATGTGGAGATGAAGAAATGGGGGAAGAAACTTTAGATGCTAGTCGTGTATTTGCAGTAAGTATATTTCCCATCCATCCAATCCAATATGCAATTTGCGAAGAGATAGGATGATCATAATTGCAGGCAGCCTTAAGGATGGAGTGTGTCATAAATTATGAAATATTTCCTTCCTCCATTAATGTATATCCCAGAGTATAATCTCAGTTCTTTTTCCCCGTATTTCCATTTATATTTACACATACATGTGTGTACCGCTTATCACCGATATGGCAGGAATTTCAGAATGCCTCGTCGGTTGGATATCGCTCACTGCAACTGGTTGCCAGTGCATTCAACTTCATTCATGAAATGATTTATGCCCAGCCAAGAACATCCAATCAGCTGCTGGGTCCGGAGCTACTACTACTCCGTACCGTACCTACGAAGCAGCAGCAGAAATCAGAATAATTCAATTCAGAAATTCCGCCAGACGGTGGCGACTCCCTCGGCCCGATATCAGTCAAGCGCCAGACACAAACCGGCACATATACGTATTCAACATATATATACTTGAAAGATACAGTCTTATAAAGACAACTTGCATCTATAATTGGAACAAAGGAGAAGAGCTACTGGCTGAAGCTGAGGCTCAGCCCGAGGCTCAAACCCCAGAAATATGTACTTGATATTTCCGCATGCTCATGCTCTTGGAGTTGCAATTGCAATTGCATTTTCGTATTGCCTGGCAACAAGCAAATGAGAGGGAAAACCCATACGAATACGAATACAAATACAAATGCGAATAGCAATACTCGTTTACTGTAGAAGTAGAACTGCAATCAGCAAGGCCGAGGCACAAGTGCACACAAAAGCTTAAGCAAAGCAGCTTGCCCCTTGCCCCCCGCCCCCACAGTAGCCATCATTGATCCCACTCTCTCCATATATATCTGTCTCTCTATATATATAGACATATAATATCTCTCTCTCTCTCTTAGTCGGTGATAATCATGCAAATGAGCGAAACAAAGAATTTTCCAATGACAGCAAAATTCATGGAGAAGCAGTAGCAAAACTCCGAGCAGAGGTTCAATGTAGCCATCAAAAGTGAAAAAACTGTGTGTACAGTGAAGCCTCAGAAGTGGAACATGTCAATAAACCCTTATGGAAATGGTATAGTGTGGGAAAAGATCATCTTATGGGAGTAGACTTGAAGAAAAGTCAATCTCTCCTCCATCTATCAATCTATCCATCCATCTCCTTGAAGATATAAATAGTTCAAATAAACGCCATCATAGGCAGGTCCAACTGTACAACCCGTGCAAGTGATAAGAAGTCACATTGATAACAACGATAAGCAACCAGAAATACACTCGTATCATATTTATATACTTATACGTAAGAGGCTGGGCAATCCATTGTCCACCCACTTCGCATTCAACCACCCACCTCCTTCACTTTCGATGACGTTGTTTGCTTGCCCTCTGACCTACTCACAAATGTCGCAACGCGATTCCGCATATTGCCCGTATACACATATGTATGTATGTATCCACGAGTATGCGAATCTTTTCCCTAATTGACAAGCAAGGAGATATGTACTGCACATGATTCCTTAAGCTTATTCTGAGATTCCAATGCAAAAAAAATTCGATTTCAATAAGCAATATCTTATCAGCTTTACTTACGTTCCACTTCATCGCTCTCTTTTATTCTATGAGTTCCTTGGGATATGACAAGCCTCCTCCTAGATGTTCTATAAATAGCACAAAGCAAGTACAAGTACACCCATGTGACACCCACCCCCAAAAACACCAGCTTGGAGGAGGAAAAGGGAAGCTCTGGGATAGTCCCAGACCGCAGAACAAAGTGTTTAATTAAGAGGTTTTATAATGACTTAAATGGGTCAAATTTTGGGGGGAAAACTGTTCGCACAGACACAAACACACTCGGGTAATACTATTCGTGAGCATAATTTTCCTAATGGATACATGAAGTGGACCATGACAATGATAAGGATGTCCAGGGATGACCAGTAGAATGGTAACGTTGGAGGGCAGGGCAGGTCAGGGCAGGGGCAGGCAGGCAACTTGTTGATATGGCAGCGCCCAGGGCATATCCTTACATCATTGTAAGGGTATCATTGTGTGTACCGTACAATGATTCCCTATTGAATAGCAAAAGTAATTAAAGACGAAACGCTGAAGGAAGAGGACTATGGTGACCCCGATCTAACATATGTACGGATAAATGTGTGTACCCAAGGATGTGAATATATGTAAGCACCTTTTTATGATATACACGTGTAATGTATGCGTACAATATGGTAATGGACCATTACCATTTGTCACCCACTTACACTCCCCCACCCACAGCACCCTCATCTCTCTCCCTCTCTTTCTCCTGCCACATGTTTAGATACATCCAAGGACGCAGTAGAACGCCCTAACAACCACCAAACAAAGCCCGACGGCAAACAAATCAAAGGAGCAACCGAATAGCCGACGGACAACGATGGAACAATAGGAACCGTCGGCAGAGTCCTGCGGCAGGATGGGGAGCACACACCAGTGCGAGACGCTTTGCTCCCTAGGCTGCTCGCATCCAACCAGGAGGCTCGTCAAGGACCCGCAGCCAGTCGGCAATTAAACGGGCAACTAGCTGAGGACCAACCTATTGGAGGCGAGGACCTCTTGCGCAGACTCCTGACAGCGACCCGGCCACACCCACTTGGAGCGGGAGCGGGGGACATTAACCAAGGCGTTAACTGTAGACAGGTGGAACGGGGCTAGAATGCACGGCCACGAAAGTGTGTCACACCCAAAGGACCAGGCATTCCCGTACGTGTTACCGTTACCTGCCTGTAGCCGATTCCTTCCACAAGTGCCATCCCGCTCTGGTGCGAGCGAGCCAGCAAGTGTTTGAACGGTGGATGGGGGTGGCGTTGGAGTTTGGGGGAAGTCAAGCAATCGAACCGAAGACTGCGAAAAGTTTGTCGTAAGAAATCGACGTTCACGAAGGACATGACATCCGACAAAAAAAAGTTTGTTCACGAAGAGAGAGCTAGGGTGTGTGTTCGGGTGGTTGAAAGAGAGAGAACGTTTTGTGGAACGTAAGTACAGCTGAAGTAGAATCCAACAAGTGGCTAAGCAAGGGAACATTGGGTTGGATTGGGTTGAGCGACAAAAGTGCGAGACGTTTTCAGGATCAATGGGAAAGGACATCTGGATAAAAATGAGTATATTTTTCTGATTACTAAGTGGGTCTTGGGGGTTACTAGAGTGTTCCAACTTTCGTGTGGTGTTCGAATCCATCAGCTTCGCTGGTTTTCCATAGGGTATCTAAAGAATTAGCTTCGTCTACGAATTCTCCCACAAACTAGAAACTTTTTGCCTGGCAAAGCCAAGAGATATCAAAAGACTTTTCTCTTTTATCCCCCCACTCCACTCAGCATTCATCTCGTCAGCTCTTTCGGTCCCTTCATTATTTTGCCCCCTTCCCCTGAGAAACCGACAAAAGCTCCAAGCCCCACGCGGCTTTTTTTTCTCAATTCTCAAATTTTTTACTGTAAGAATTTGTGAACGACGCAATAGTCCGCCGCTGACGTCGCTGCCGGCGTACCACGTTTTCGCGTACTCTACTCTGCCACTGCCTGGGTATTAGTGAATGAAGGGTGGGGGAGGAGAGTGTGTGTCAGCAGAAAGAGAGAGAGCATACAGCATATGTATATATGTGTGCGTGTGTGTGCGAGTAGTGTTGCGTGCCACTTCATAGCCCACATTAGGTAAGGTTAGGTTTTCAATTCTGTTTCTGTATTTCTACTTTTGCCTTGCCTCAAATTTGTTCTGGTTTCGGCTTTTTCTGTGGAACTTTTGTTTGTTCTCTGTACACCTTCGCTGTAGCCCCTTCCCTTCCCCCATTCAAAATCTAGTTTTGTTTACATAAACGAAGCTTTTTTAATACCCTTCCTGGAAAAGCTACTATGCTTGTCGGGAAGCTTGACAGGCGACAAAAGTGATAGTAACTTAGATCTCCAAAATTTTTATATTCCTGATTCTTTAGTGATCAGTTTTTCCTCACAGTTTCGTAGGTGCCTGCCGTCTTATAGACCTTTAAGGGTATCGCCATCAGTCATTGATTTTCAACTTTTTGTGCTATTTGTTTCCGCTTTTCCTCTGTGTTTGCTCTGCTTTCGCTGTCTCTGCCGCAACTGGTTTGCGCCGACGACTGCGACGCTAAGATTCACTTTGAAATATTTTCGCGTACCATGTGGTTTTCCTCAATTATTTCTCAGGCAATGGGATGCTACACTGACAGAGAGTTTTGCCAAAAAGTAAATGTTTGATCGTCGAACTGAAATAGGAAGCGTAAACTTAGTGTCGCGCTCTTTTCGCTCAGTGTATGGCCTCACTTATACACTCGCACTTATACACTGCTCTGTTTTCTCTCTTTTTTTGTGGTATATTTTTACGCTTGGCTCTTCTTTCTGTTTTCCTTTGCTGTTTCTCTTTGGCGTTTTTGCCTATTTATTGCGCTCTGCGCTTTGTCTATGTGCTTCGCCGCTGAACTTGAGAGGCGAGAAGCGACGCGACCGACCACGTGGTCGGAATGAATGTCGCGCTGTGTGGATGCCAAGCGAGTGGGCGCTGTTTGTGTAGTGTGTGGATGCCATTGCCGATCGCGCTCGCTCTTGTATCTTGTATCTTGTGAATATCTTGGATCGACCCGACTTCAGGAAGTGCTTCATCAAATTTACATATGCGCCACTCTCGCTGGCTGGCCCAACATATTTGCATATTAAACGGGCCCGATACGATACGATCCGATCCGTTCGGAACCCGCCCCTAACCGATCCGACCGACTCTCGCAGGTCGACCATCGACAGTCACTTTCCAACAACACCGTTTACCCCCGTCACTGGGGCGGCCAATCTAAGTCGCACTTCAATCAGATCAGGAATTCTCCGTACCATTCTCTCTGGGGGAGATTGAGGGCCGTGGGCAGGTACAACAGCATCTAGGCATCTAGCCATCTGGCCATCTGTGTATCTGCATCTGTATCTGTGTGTTGCGTCAGTTCTGTGTGTTCTGGTCGAATCGTGCGCTTTTGCGGCCTGCATCAATTACGTCGTTAAATTAATCAGTTTGCCTTAATCTCAATAAATTAGAGATAACGCTTACGCGATAGTATTTTCTTCTTGTTTTTTTTTGCATTTTAAATGCCACACGCTACCGGTACAGTTATTTGAAATGGATGGGGTCCAGTCCAGTGCGAGAGTACTACGATGTGAATGCCATCTCATCCCCTTCCCATCCCCCACCCCCATCCCCATGTCCATGTGTGGAATGATCTGCGCTGTGTGTCGCGAGAGACAGTGGCGTAGACAAAGGGGATGCAGTTCTTGAGAGACAACACTCTTTTATTATCAGAAGTTTGACAGTTCTATGCAGTAAAATCAAAAATCGCCTTCACTGAAAGAGAGAGAGAACGGGGAAAGAGAACACTGGGAAAGAGAGAGAGAACGCAAGGTATACCATACCAATTCATATACTAGCTATACCAATTATCTGAAAAGATAATATGATATGAGAATAATGGGAGTAATCCATGAATCCCTTCAATGATCTACTTCCCGAACTTTCCAAGCACATTCTCTTCTGTAATTTATGTCATCTTCTTATTATAATCCCCCATAAGAGACTTCCCAACTACGCCTTTGCTCTGAGGCATTCCATGTGGGGCCACATCAGGGGGCTCGCTTTTGACAATCATACACACACATACATATGCTTGTACATATGTATGTATATACCCATGCATATTTTTTATATTCCTGATTGGCGCTCATCAACATTCGACATCATCTTGCTGCAAACGTCACAAAATGTTGTGTTCCTTTCACAAACAAATACCGTTTCAGATACAGTTGATCAAGCGGATTATAGGGAACTATTTCCAGTATTATCCATGATGGCTATAAGAATGTGGTGCGAAATTGCTAAGATGTTGATTTATTTTTACACTTCTTGACACAAAACTTTTTCGCAAAATCTTGTGTTGCAGTGGGCGCTGGAAACGTACCGATTCAGGTACTGTTGATCAAGCGGATTATAGGGAATTATTTCCAGTAAATATTATCCATTATGAGGAGTGGAAAGAATGTGTGAAATTACAAAAATGTTGATTTGAAGAACTGAAACCTAAAGAATAATAGCCTGGCGATAGACAAAAAGCTCTCCGCTAAAATATATTCTACTCTTCATCGCTTCACCCCCATTTCGCTATCAATTATGAACCGAATATGTGTGTTCTCAATGCAAAAACACAAACAATGCTCTCTATAAATTGTTGAGCTAACAAATTGTTACTAACAATATTCAAATTTCCATAAAGACACTGACACACACTGACACACAAACATAGGGCGAGGCGAGTCGATGCGAAGCGGGCCAACTGGAGCCCCAAACATCAGACCACCAGCAATACTTAGCACCAACAAGACCCCCAAGACCCCACCCCCTCACATGCCGCATACCAACACACTGTCGAGCCGAGTCGAGTCGAGTCGAGACATTAAAACAGAAATTATAATTTTTTGAAGGCCAATCTACTCTCTGTGCTTCGGTTCCACTCTTTTCGTTTCGTTTCGTTTTGGATCGTATCGGCTGTTCGGTGGGAGGGGTGGGGGCTCCAACATCTTTCTAATGTCAATTGCTGCGATACTACGTCGTCGATTGCCTGCTCTTTTTTTTGCTCGCGGCTTAAAAGCTTCGCGCAGGCGCAATAAGAGAAATGCGACGCTGGAGTCTGAGAGAGTACGTCACTCGAGGGGCTGCTGGCCCGTAACGTCACTCTTTCGACGGAAACCTCCATTCGCTTGGCAGCGCAGCGAGATTTTTGGCGCGCAATTTGAAACCTGAGTTAATGCCTTGCGTGTCCAGTTTGTCAAATTTGGCAGTGATTACGAGAGGCAGACAGACTGCGACGGGGATGGAGGGAGGAGAGGCCAGTGTCCCGCCAACGGGCGACGCGACGACAGTTAGCAATTCGCCACGCGCCAACGCAAATGAATACGCTTTAGATAGCCGTACAATATTTATACCCCCTACCCGCAAAGTACACGGGTATATGTATTCAATTCGTGTAGCCAGAAGGAAACATGTCCGATCCAACAGAGAATAGATATTCTTCATCAGCCTCGCTCTGAAGATACAAGAAAACACCAAGTGTTCAACTATATATGTATGTAGAATGATCATATCTACTAGATTGCAGAAACACGTTGCAATCGGATCATAAATATAGCCAGCCCATCTGTGCTTCGAACTATATTAATTCTAGCCCAAGATGGTGCAAAATAGGATTATTACTATCGATGTACATATATGAACTTTGAAGAGAAAGGAACTTATAAAGGTTACATATTCTGGAGATCTGGCTGTTTAAAAACTTTTGCTACCATCGAATGCGTAAAAGATCTACTTCATAGTTCTGCATTTTATAGGTTTCCTAAAATAAAACGGCCTTCAAGGGTATCCTAATCTTCGGTTACCAAAACAAGTCTCTTTCATGTTTATGGCGGCAATTATGGTCAAGTATCGAAGGGGTTTTCGGTGGGGTGGGCCAGGGTATTGATGACTGAGATGTTTGTGTAATCCGAATGGCATTTCTTGCGTATGAGTAGGCGGTGGTTCATTGAGACACCGTTCGATGCTCGATGGATTCTAATAAGCTTTGACAGGCATTCACCTAAATTTCCTTTTTTTCTGAGAAGTACCCACTGTATCATAATGTAGTGGTCTGTAATCCCCCAATGGAACTTACCTATACCAAGAATTTACTTGCTTACGCTTAACCTTTATAGCCTGGCAGAAGATAACCATCTTTGAGTTAATCCTTATCGTGCGTAGGGTAGTATTTGCAAATCCCTAAGGGTCATAAAAGCATTCCTGTTTGTCATTTTGTTTTGCTTGAAGCACCACGCAGACTGTTTGACTTTGAAAAGTTCCAGTTGTTTTCTAAAAGATATAATTTTAGGGTTGTGTTTCTTTCCTGCTCCACTTTCGATGCCATTTTCCAATGAAAATTTCCATTAATTTCCATAGATATGCTGCCATATCTCATTGGATTTCCTGTCCGATTTGTAATCGTCTCTAATCCACCTTAAGCACGTTTGGCGACGCGACTCATCTCGGGACTGGGCAGCGGAGTTAAGTTTTAGACGATCCATAAAGTGGTGGATCGGCCACAGCGTCTAGACTTCATTAGCCGTGTAATGTTGCGGAATTTATGTGGCAGGCACATTAAAAGCAAAAAAAAAAACACCGATAAACACTCACACATGGGGCACGAGAGCCCGGGGCCCCGGGACTAGGCGAACATGCTCAAACTGGTACTCTGTATAGATACGTAGAGAGGGGGTGTGGGGTGGTGCGGGAGATGTAGAAAAAAGCTATGGTAATAAAATACTTGTTCCCAAAAAAAGCTCAAAGGCATACACTCTGGCACAGATTTCATATTCGGGATTTTGTTTTATGGAATTTTTATCGAGAATATTGTATGTTTTTGGATCCTTAGATCTACGATACAAAAATCTACATATGTACATACATATATTATATACATGTACATATATTCCCCTCTTATATAGACGACTGCACAAATGTGCAGCGCTGGCATTATCAGTGGAATGCAATTTCGGGAAATTTTCCATCACGAGACAATCGACGACGGAATGTCGTGAGTGGATGAGAGAGGCCGAGAGTGAGAGCCAGAGAGCACTGTTAGGGAACACTAGAGAGATAGAGAACTCGAGGGAGAAGAGTAAGTTGTGAGATAACAGCTGCGGTGCCTACTTTTTTTTCTTATCAGCAATGCCAAACGCAAAACCACCCAACGAACCAACCCACCCAATCACTGACCCATCCACAATCCACACACACACACACACCCACCCCACAGACCCGCCTCACAACCTCTATACCCCTCTGACAGACCACTCTCCGATCAGCTTTCGTCGAAGAATGTACAAAAGGCATCAAATTTAAATTCCAAATGTATAAAATAGGTAAACTATGGCTTTTATTTCTTGATATCTACTGTATATACGTATACATTAGTATGTGTCTGTGTGTGTGTGTTTGTAAAAAAACGTGAAGAGTGAGCGGCAAAAAAAATAAAAATAAAAGGCGGTTGTTTTGTGTTGAGTGTGAGTGGAACGTAAGTGGGAGCACCATGTGGAACTTGAATGAATGGCCAGCAACGGAGAGCAAAGCTTGTTCTCTCTCTCCCTCTCTTTTCCGATTGTTGCTTTGCTTCGTTTCCTATACGAACGACGTAATACAAGCACACACACGCACACACACCAGAACGACCGCCTTTTTTGCGCCACGAAACGAATGAACGATTGAACGACTGAAACGACGAATCAGTGTTCACAGTCGGCATCCAACTTTCCAACTAGAAGCAGCAGCGTTAACGATAGTCTTTGCGCGGTTAAAAGCCACGAGGTCGTTCATTTAAACACTACCTAACCCAAACTTCCTCCCACAAAAGCCAAGATCGATTACGCGTTTGGCAAAAAGAAAATCGAGAAAAAAAGTGAAAGAATTGTGCGCAATCAGAAACATGTGAAAGAAAGAAAAAGTGTCTCCACCAAAAATCAAAATTCAAAAAACTAAAGCGTAAAAAGAACGCGTTCCGTAAAGCGTAGCGTAAAGCGAAATAAAAGCAAAAAGAGAAACGAGAGAGAGGCAGAGGCAGAGTCAGCGTATATAGTACGTAGAACGATTTGGATGATCTTCGTCTCGAAGAAGTCACGTTGTTGTATTTTTCTATACGAGTATATGTAAAACGTATGGCGGGTATATGCGATTTTTTATTTTTTGTCTTTTGGGGGGAATAAATTTTAAATATCAACACGCACACCATTTAGGCGGTTGTGGGGTTGGTTGTGTGTGTGTGTGTGCGCAAATTGGAGTAAACCTGAAACGTGTTTATATTAAAAATTTGTTGTATTCCCCTCCCATTTGAACTTTAAACAACATTTTCGGTTTTCGGTTTTCATTGAATTCTCATACGAATTCCAATTAAACGGTTGTATGTGTGCAATGGTGTGTGTGTGTGCTTCCAATTGGCATGAATTGATGACGTGACGTGATCATGATCCAAACACACTCTCTTCAGTGCTTCTCTTTCAGCCTCTCTCTTATCGTTCATCGCGTGTGCGAGAGTGTGTGTTGTGTGTGCTTTTCTCTTCTTTGTTGTGCTCTGCTGCTCTCTTGTATTGTTTTTATTTACTTCTCTTGAATTTCATTATAATTTTCAAATATATTTTGCAAATACAGCTTCAGCAAAACCGCCGCCCAACAAAATACCCAAAAACCCTAAAAAAAACCGAGCAAAAAGTTATGCCTATTCTAAACCTGTAGAGATCTGATACAAATCTATATAAAAAGTAAAGAAAGCACAAGTTTTGCTCAAAACAACAACATCATCAACTATAACCAGAAATACCCCATAAAAACCCCATTAAAAGTGCAAAAATACAAAGTAAAACAGTGCCAATTAACAACAACTAAAAAACACATAAAAACATCGTCATCGGCAGCATATATAATAACTAATATCCACAAAGTATCGCAGTCAACAAGGAGCAACAGTTTGCTGAATAGTTTCCTCAAGCATTTGGCACTTTTTTGGCGGGTAAATAACTAAAACTATAACTATAACGATACATACTTCCCAGAAACATACGTAGAGCCAAGCCCTGGAACTGCTTTAGAGGAATGCGGACTTTCAGAGGAGTCTTTCCAATTTAAGAAGTTCTTTTAAAATTTAGTTTTAAGGAAAATTCTTGCAATAAATTAAAATATTCATTTTCATAATATCTACTAGAATTGGTTTCCAAATATATTGTATTATTTCTAATAAATGCGGACTTTTAAAATGGTTCTAGTTGATTGATTTTTATGAATTATTTTGGTTGGGTGGGTTCTTTTTTAAAAAGTTAACTCTATAGTATTTATTTTTCATATTTTAAAAGTTTTATAAAATGTGTGTGACAGGTCTTCAATTCATTAATTTTCTTGTGAAAAATACTACTTTTCGAGATATTAAAATGTTGCTTAACCATCGGAATATGGCACACTTCATTCACATTCAATATTTAGGGCTATTCCCGAATCCATTGGGAATAGTTTTGCCAAAATTCCATACGATAAGGTCCATATTTCTGCTTTCCAAGAAAAAGTGTGCCATTAATAGTTTTCCTTTCCAAAATTCCTCGAAATTTCGGGAAGCGGAACCGTTTGCTTTTTCAAGATCAATCGGAAAGTGAGTTTCATTCGAGCAGTGAAAAGAGAAGTCACGTTCGATTGATATTCTATGGCACTCGTGCGGGGTTTTATTGGTTTGGTTTTTGTGTTCATTTTATTCGACTGTTCAGAGCGGAGAGAGGGGAGGGAGCGGGGCAGGGGATCGGCGGGGAGATCTTAATTAGAGCACTGCTGATAATGGCTCTAAAAATAGAAAATTCAGCGCCACACACCATCCACTGATAGCACGCTGAGGCCCCCGAGCCCCGAGTGTCGTGTGTCGCGCTTGTACATGTAGCATGTACTTAAAGTACATAGAGTAGTTTGCTTTTGCTGTTTATATTCCCCCGATTTCCGATGCGATTCGTTGGTCTCAGCGAGTCCGAGCGAGTACTCGCATGTTTCTGTGTTTTTAAACCACATTTTGAGCACATTATTGACATTGAAATGCGATTAGGTTTAATTTTAATAAATGGGTGAATACGCCACTCGGTTGGCCTGTCAAAAAGAGTTCGTTATGATAAGGTGTTCTTTTTTTATCTACCACAGAATGGCGGTACGGTGCCAAGGTACAGAAGCTGATGGCCCACAGTGGCTTCGGTGTATGCGTTATCATATCTTGAGTGTTTGCTGGCCACACTGGTGGAACGTGCCGCACGGATAAGGTTGTGGAAAATGTACTAAAAGTTTGTTGAACACTTTTGTAATTGAAAGAGGGGAGAAAGTAGGGGAAGGAAGAAAGGAGCGAGAACAGATGTACGAACATGAACGTTTGAAAAGAGGAACATTGTAGATCTGGAAGACGCATACTGTTCCATTCGATACCTTTGATTGATGGAATATTTATCAATGAAATGAACGAAAGAATCGCTTTGATTGAAGGCATTGAAACCATCAGGCTTAGTGTCAATTAACGCTTTCATGAAAATAGATACTAGGTTGAAGCGGTAACTGCGGACCTATTAAAGATCCGTTGTGATAAAAATATACTAAATCGAACCAAATATCGTTTCCAAGTGGAACTAAAAGTGCATTCCATAAAAACCATCGATCCACATACATAGGTCCCACATCCCACACTATCGAGTCCACAGTCAGTTGCTACCTCCAGATCATCCTCAATTAAGATGATTAACTGGAAAGAGGATGATCACATCACAAGTTTTCCACCCCGTCCATCCATCCATCCATCAGTCGATCCATCAATCCGATGATTGACTGGTGGGCTTCGGAATCGTTTTGCTCTTTAATTATTTTAATGAATTCTACGAGCATTGCACGCGCTCTTTTGCCTACTTCCTACATTTGCATTCGCTGCCGCTGCTGGCGCTGCTGCGGCTGCATTCCTCCTTCGGTGACTGTGAACTATTGCACATTGCCTTTGTGTCGCTGCCGCTGCCGCCGCCAACGTCGCCACACATTCTGCTGCTCCTCGCTCTTCGCTCTCCCTTGAACCGCTCTCTTTCCTAGCGCGTGTTTCTCTCCCAAGCCGCCACGTGTGTGTTGGCGGGGGGAAGGAAGAGATAGAGAGATCTAGAGAGAGGGGGGGATGGAGATGGAAAGAAAGGGGCCAGAGGCTCTGGGCTTTTAGCTAACTGCACTTTCAATAAGCTTTTATTTGAATAAGCTTCCGCGATAATTGACTTAATAAATTATTAAATATTAACAGCGTAGAAAAACCAGAATGCAGTGGGAATGCAGGCACTTGTCGCTGGAGAGCAGAGGCGAGGAGGATAGACTGCTGCCAGCTGATGCCGGAATGAAAAGTAATGAGAAAATTATGGAAAGCATTTCCCTCTTTCCCTTTTACACGTGTTGTCCCCCCACCATTCTACTGCCCAGAATGCGAACAACAGAATGAAATTGTAGAAGAAATCAGAAGTAAAGTGGAATGCAGATGCAGATTGAAAGTGTCGCATAAATAGATTTTGTTGTCCAAGGTTTATGTTTTGGTTTTGTCAAGGGGTTAAAGCCGTATAGCTTAGAGAGAGAGAGACAGAAAAAAAGTGGGAGAGATAAGCGCAAACCACATACAGAGAGACAGATGAGCATAGCAACAGTTATAATGTGCATAAAAATATGATATGCATTTTGCTATTGTTATTGCTGTTCCTCTTTATCTTCGCTTTTATCTGCCGCCCTCTCGTTCCTATGTGTTTTCGATAAGAAACGCACTGGGAATGGATTACAGAGAGGCGGAGAGAGAGAGAGAGAGAAAGGTAAAAGGGAATAAACTGAAATGTGAAGCATTACTGGAATACAATTTCATACTTCATAATTTCATCGTTTAAAAAAATCAGTTGGAAACGGATTGGAACGGTGCAAATTAACTTCATTGAAGAATTCAAAGGAATATGATTAAAAGATACAAACAAAAATATTGTTATCGTATCTTTCTTTTCAGGATATTTAAAAATATGTATTTCAATATTGATTGTATTCCCTTATCCCTTTCTTAAATCTCGGTTAACATCACTAGTCAAAGCGCCTAGTTTAGGTATGTTTAAACTACTATTATCCACTAAAACCACCACATCCTTAAACTTTATAGATCCTTCTATATCATATTTTCGCGAAGAGTGTAAGAATGCCGGGCAATTTCAAGTTCTTTATCAGCAGGTTAAATTTTGCTCGGAATACACTTAAAATACTTAAAAAGCAAAGGTCGTTCCGGCTTTATGGAGGGTGACAAACCGCATACTGGCAAACCCTCGCACACACACAGCCATGCACATGAGTATAGCAGTATAGCGGACAAGTGACTCCGATGTGGCCTCGTCATCGTCATCATCATCATCATCATTATGATCCCCCACATTGTAGGGTCGCGAGGTGCTTGGGTTTTGGGCTTTGGGCTTGGGCTTGGGCTGGAGCCGGGGATTGATGTCGTCGTCGTCGTCGGCTCATTAGGCAGAGGGCCGACCAGACCAGATCAGTGCAGACCATACCAGTTGCTGCTGTTGCTGTTGCCTGCCTGCCTGTGTTCATTGTATCTGCGGTGCCGATGCTGTCCGATCGACCAGCTGTCAGTCTTGCTTTTTATTTTCTCTGTTTTAGGTTTCTTTTTTTTAGTTTTTGGCTGGGGAGAGACCTTCTCTCGAGAGTTGACTTACTTTGCTTTATAATCCTGTTTGACGGGTTACGGCTGCTGGGGCTACTGCTCTGCTGCTGCTGCTGCTGCCAGGGAGTAGATCTCTTTTACTTCCACATTGCTGAACCTGGTCTTATGTGTGAGGGGCAAGAGCCAGGCCAGGCCATGCCACGGCAGGGGACAGGCAGAGTAGGCATACGAGTAAGAGTTTCCATGCATACGAATATAATCACATGGTTTCGAGGGGCAGAGCCTCGCATCTGGCAGATAGTTTTGTGATCCCGGTTCGTGATCTTTCGGTTTCCCCCTAAAATGATAAGCAGAGTGACAGCAGCCGCAGTGGCGGAGCTGTCAAGGGAGGGTCAACGAGTGCCTCAGGCCCTGCCATTGTGGCGGGGTCACCATTCTGACCTTTTAGCTTATATTCCTTCCTTGGATTTGCTATGTAAATTGCTATATAATCGTAATGTTTGCTGCGATTATACGCCATAATTTTTCTTAATTAAACTCAAGCTCAGGATGATGCCTAAGTCCTGCCATTGTCGGGGTCACCAGCCGAAATACAAAATATGAAGTTACCCATTTTGTATTTCGCCTGGTGAATTCACGTTTCTGATTAGACTTTGAATACATTTGTACCCCTTTTTCGGGGTCACCGTTTGAAAGAGGTTGATGGTTAATTGTTGATGCCTTCTCCTGATTTTACTTGCACAAAAATACATTTCCGTGCATTCTTTTGATATTCAACCCTATAGCGTATGTAAATTCTAATTGTCTGGGTCACTAGTTTCTAGAAACATAATTTTGGGTCACCATTTGGAAGTGACCTTTAAGTGTGTATACTTTCTTGTAATGTTTAACCCGATCATCAGTGACTTGTTTATATTTGTAACTTACGCTTTGACCTACTTTTCATTCATTGCGATTATAGTGTCCTCCCCCTCCTAATCATCACGCCCTTAATGTGCTGCCCCTGACTCCTGCAACTTCATTGCTTATCATTCGATCTCTACGGAGAGGGCAAGTCTCGTCTCGGGTCTCCGGAGCAGATGTTCTCAAAGTCAAGAGATTCTTTTTTTTTGCTAGAACTGTAGGCGCTGATAGCGGAGCATTTGTATACCCCTGAGAAATGGACGAAACCTCTACACATGTATATGTAGAATGTGTATGTTTGTGTGTGGAATCAAACGGAAGAAATGAGAGAAAGCGGGTTGGAGAGGCAGAAGAGAGGAGAGCAAAAAAAAAAGAGAACTATTAAAGGAATTACGTAACAAGTGTTCGGTTTATTTTTGTTTTGTTCTCGCTCTTGTGTTGTTTTTCTTTCGTTTCATATTCTTTCCTTCTTCTCGTTTTCGTTTTCTTTTCTTTTCATTCGGATTCTGTTTTTATTTTCATTATATCTTTTTTATTGCCATCTTTATTTAGTTTGCTTTTGGGTGGTTTTCTTTTTATATTTTTATTATTATTTAAGATCTGTTTTTACCTTTCGTTCTCTCTCTCTCTTTCCCCTGGCCTATAGGAGACACATACACGCAGAACCGAGTAGTATTTAGTGTGCATATGTAGTGGTGGGTTGTAGAAATTTTCAACTTGTTGCGTGTCCCATTTACCGAAACAATTGCCACACCTCCTTAGAGAATGTGAAAACCAGAAGAGACAGCTCGAGTCATTTCCCTAATGAGGCGCTTGTCAAATGAAATTTTCTTACGTTTTTGGCTGTCCGTGACATTGAAATGCTTTGGCCCCCACCCCCACAATACTCGAGCATTTCAGCAACACTTTTCTCTACAAATTTCCCCATATTCCTCAAATATTCTGTAATATACGAGAAGGAATAGATTTCGTTTCGTACATATGTATATTTTCAAGGCTAATTTCTCCAATCGACACACCCACGTCGTGGCGAGGGGAATGGAAAACACACATCTATTCTGAATCATCTGATTTGTGAATATCTTTCAAAGATTACATATGGTACATGGGCTTCCACAGAGTGGCTGCCCAGCGGTTGTTCAGAAGTTTATGTACTTTTCTTTGCAATCATTAACATAATCTCTCACATGTTTATACGAGAGTTGTTTTCTATTGATCTTCAATGGGATGGGATCGGCGTAAAAACACCTACGCAAACATGCGTCAGACGAATGTTTTTCCTTGGATCTGATGTAATAAATGATGTATGGAGAATCCCATCTCTTAACCGTAATCTTCCTCTCTTAATTGGCTTTTGAGCCTTGTGACGCTTCTCTTTTCGTCTGAAATGCCCACACAAATCCACTTCCCAACCTGTGAGAGAAGCTTTGTTTTTGCTTACATTTTGTTTTGATGTTATTGTTATTCTGCTCTGTTTTCTTTTGTTTATATTATGTTCTATTTTATTATCAACTCCTATTGTATATTATTCAATATATTTCGCATTCGCAGTCGCATTTGGGGGACGACGCAATTGGCGTCTGGCCGAAAATACAATCAACTCGAGGAATATGTTTAACAGCAGAAAAATGCAAATAGCAAATGCTCATCTTAATTTACTCGAATTAGTTGGCAGCAATTAGAATTTTACACTCCCCCGAAATGGGTTATTTTTAGATGGTGATACCCAGTAGAGCCAGGGTATAAGCGGTCGGCTGTTGGAGGATTAGAGGATTCTGGGTGGATAGCTTGTGTCCTCCCAAAGGAGGTATAAGTCAAGAGATTCGATAAGAAAAGGAATGAAATGATGTGGAAAAGTTGAAAGTGGAAACCTATGAATATCAGTGGTCGTTCTCATAACAAAAGGGAGTCATATGTTAGACTTGTAAACCTCAAGACACTCTATAGGAGTATAGAGAAGAGTAAAGAAGAGAGTAGAAACGCTTTAGGAGCTATGTTTTTAGCATATAAATAAATAATTCATAATTAAGTCTATTTACATATGTGGAATATTAATTCCGTATGCTTTTATTCTTTGGTCTCTTAAAGAACGTGGATCCTATCCTTATACTAAATAAGCTAACACCAAAAGCATGCGAGAGGGAGAGAGAGAGTTAGAGGTAGTAGTCGGAGATCAAGAGAGCAAAGAGAAAGCCACCCAAAGACACGACCCCACGAAGGCACTAACCGTAGGTGCGTGTGCACCGAATCAATGCTGGAAAAGATGTTTCGTTTGTCGTCGTCCCTCTCTCTCTATCTCGCTCTGTCTTCGGGTAGAGAGTATGCCCTATTCGAATCACAGTTTCTTCTGTGCTGGGTTTCCTCTGTCTCTCTTGCTCTTTTTTGACAGCCTCACTCTTTGAATTTCTGCTGTTACTCGCGTGGTGTTGTAGTTGTAGTTTTGTAGTATGTAGTGGCTTAGGTCAGGTTGTTGGAATGTTTCACTGTATTTTTTTGTTTCTGTTTCCAATTCGTTTTGCTGCTTTGGGTTTTTTTGTTTTGTTGTGGGGTTGGGCGGTGCGGTGGCACCATTATTTGCGGCCATAAACCTTTCGCTAGAAAGCTATTATATAATGACAAAAACAACGACGACGACGACGCGCGACCTTATCTAAATAATTACGTTATTTAAATACGCACACAAGAACATGTCTATACGTGTGTATGTATGTATGTATGTATGTATGTATGTATGTAGATAATACATGTAGCAACGGACATAATTCCGAGTGTTTTATGGGTTTTTGGCAAAGTCTAAAGTTTGAGGCAGCAGCGGCAGGCAGGCAGGCAGCAGCCCAGAGATGATTTCCTAGAACAGAAATCGTTGGTTGATGCCACGCCGCGATGTTCAGGTAGGCCGACCGCCACCAACGATTTTTAGGTACAACACAAAAAGATCCCGAATGAATGAACTTCCGTGTTCTGAAGGCAAATGCTTTGGCCGCGCCCGCCCCCTTCTCTGGTATCTGCCTCTACATCGACACTCTTGCTCTCTCTTTTTATGTGTTGTGTCGTTCAATGAACAAAAATATATATGCGAATATACGCATACGCATACGCAGATATGATTGAGTGCCGTGTGTGTGTGCGAGTGTTTAATTGAGTTACGCGCCTCTACGCACTGACACACACACACGCGTTTCAATTTGTTTACAATATCACAACGAAGAGAGAGGAGTGAAGAGCAGAGGAGAACAGAAGAGAGCAGTCAGTGCATGTGTGTGTGCTCTTTGATTCCATTGAGCTTTTCGGCGCTCTTATGCTAGAAGAGCAACTATAACTACGGTTAGAAAAAGTTGAGCTTTGAATGGTTTGATTTTAACATTTAAAGGAATCAATATTTTAAGAGCAAAGCTTAGATTAAAGCTTGATCGATTTGTGATCTCTTAAAAAAGAAGCAGCTAGTCTTTGACAATGCTTGGCTATCTCTGAACAATATGCATTTTCATGTGTATTACTTTCTTTTGGTTAAAATTGCAACAGACAGAATGTCCATTCCCTATCAAGGTTCCCGTACGATGCTCGTCAGGCTTCAATAACTTATCAGCGGTAGTCTCCCGGTCTGTCCGCCCATTCCAGACAGTGTCAATAGACCTTTTACGAGAGTATATACACAAGCAGATTGTCTCTTCAGATCACACAAACATACTAAAAGTTATATACACAGAGCGAGAGAGAGAGAGAGAGAGCGACATGTTTGGACTTTTATTTTGATTAGCCACCAAAATATTGTATTCTATCAACATTTATACGGTCTCGGACATTGATAACTGTCGGTGGTCGTCGCCAGACTTTGAGACTAATTGAAATCGTTTCTATTCGCCGTTCTCCTTCGTTCCGTTTCGTTTCGTACCGTTTGGTTCGGTTCGGTTCTGTGTGCTAAATTTAGTCATTCAAAGCATTCATAGATTTTATTAAAATTAATTGATTTCCATTCCACATTTCAAGCACACATCACATTCCACCTCAAACAACGCGTACAACAAATGGAACAAATGGGACGTACGAGAGAAGAGAGTGCGGAATATATTGAAAGTCATAGAAAATGTGTGTGGCGGCATTTTGAGAACAAGATCATAACCTACATTATCATCGCATCGTATCGCTGCTCATTGCCGTTCGCTCGCTGCTTTCATGCTCTCTCTCTCCCTCTTCTTTGCCTTGTGCTTAGCTGATAAGACGCTCTCTTAAATTTGCGCTCTCTTTAGCGTTCGTTTTCTCTTTTTAAAAGATTATTTATTTGCATTCAATACTATTCTATCAAACATCATTCTCGCCCAAAAGTTTCTATTGATAACATGAGAGATGAGAGATTTCTTGGTCCGCCTAGGGAGAGCCCAGCATTTCTCTCTCTCAGTGTGTCTAAGCAGTAATTTAATTGTTTTTAGCGGTAGAAGATCTTCAAAATTCTCGTAGGTTTAGTGAAAAGTTTAGGGAAAACCCTAAACGTCAATTACTTTAACGATTTGGAGGCACTCAATAGCATTTTGTAATCGATTTTCGGCACGGAAACAATCAGAATGTAATTTCCCGACGAAATGATAAAACGATCACAGAATGATGTTGCATAAAGATATAAACGTGTATTACATGAGGAACGAGACATTCGAGACAATGACTAGACACGAACTCAAGGTTGAAGCTAACTTCTCTTTCTTCTCTTCTTTCCAGGCGAACCAAGGAGATCTTGAAGCGAGAGCTTTGTGTGGGCGTGTGTGTGTGCGTTTGTGCATTTTTGGGCTGGCGAGGAGTGCTGGAAAAGCTGCAAAGCTGCAACTCCAGTGGAACGAGCAGTGGTACCACCCCATGATGGACGGCTTCGCGCAGGACTGGCCAACGCTGACCCACACAGACAATGGCCTGGCCATGGACCAGCTGAGCGGGGTGGTGGGTGGCGGCGGCGACCTGCCCGGCGATGTGGGCTTCGAGCCCCAGACACGTGCCAGATCCAACACATGGCCCTGTCCACGGCCGGAGAACTTCGTGGAGCCAGCGGATGAATTGGACAGTACAAAGGCCAGCAATCAGCAATTGGCACCAGGAGGTATGCATCTTTGTCTTTGGCATCTGTGTGTCCATTATCTAACGTGTTTGTATCTTTTGTATGAATGCAGACTCACAGCAGGCTATACAGAATGCGAATGCAGCCAAAAAGAATTCATCGCGTCGCAATGCATGGGGAAATCTATCCTATGCGGATCTCATCACGCATGCCATTGGCTCCGCCACCGATAAGCGTTTGACCCTCAGTCAGATCTACGAGTGGATGGTCCAGAATGTGCCATACTTTAAGGATAAAGGCGATTCGAATAGCAGTGCCGGCTGGAAGGTAAGGACTCTAAAAACCCTCTCAAGAGTTTCCCCTGCAATATTCTACCATATTTCTATCTGCAATGGTTTCATGTTACCTTTTGAACATTTAGAGATATTTTTGATCAAACGTGTTTCTGCAATTTTCTATTAAATTGTATTACTTTTGAAGAACTTTCAATATTTATTATATCACTTTCCTTTCTGCCACCCTTTGAACTTAGCGTGATCAGCTCGGACTCACTGGGAGAGAGAAGAGAGCTATGATTGAGAGGAAACTGCTACAGAGCATTCGATTCAATAGTATTTATGGAAATTTCAGATCTTTAGAAGAATCTCCGAATAAAATTGATATTTAAATTTGAGTAGTAGACGTTACTGCATAAACCCCTTTTCAGTCTGTAATGTAAGTCACTGTCATAATATGTCGTTCCTTTACATTCGAAAGTACTTCAAAAGTTGCCTTTCCACTTTCTCCGAAGACTTTATTACACCATTTACTCCACTTAAGCGGTCTTCCAGGTCTTCATCTTCATCTTCCACTTCCACTTCCAGTTTTCTTCTTCGTTTTTTTGGAGAGCTTTCCGCTTTGTACAATTATATTTGGTTCTCTCTCATAATAGCTTGCTCTTTGGCTTTCAAATAACAATTTCATTCGCCTTTCGAGCCACAAACATGGGGCACAAAGCACAAAACGGTCAAGTTCATGGCCAAAGTCTATAAATTGGAGAAGAGAGAGAAGGAGAAAGGGAACAGAGAGCGAGAGAGAGAGAGAGAGAATGAATTGAAGTCTTTGTTTGGCTTACACTTTTTTTTGTAGCTTTGTTTGGTTTTATTTTTATTTTATTTTGTTGTTTTTTTCTCTGCTTTTACGGGCATCATTATGCAATTTCCACTTGTTGTATGCATCTTTTTTCATCCACGAATTATTTCATATTTGTCTTTCTCTTTTTTTCTCTTTTCCACGCTATATTCTCTGTCTCCTTTTCGCTAATACTTCACTCCTTGAAACTCTCTCCTTTCGCTATATTTGGTTCGGATTTCTGTGGATTTTTGTGACAGAATTTCTTTGGTTTCGCAGTGGCTTTTATTTACATTTCGTCTACACTCATTCATAGGTAAATAGATAGAGGAGTGCACACTCGTTTATGCATTCAAAACATTCACTCACACACACACTTGAAACACTCATCCATAAACATGGATACATGCGTGCACACACACACATGAAAATGAATTTCATTCATACTCGGAGACCGGTCCGCAATGCCAGCAGTGCCAGTGCCCCTCCAAAGACAACCAGACACTGCTCTATCCACTCAACTTTGACCCCTTAGCCTATTAAGTCCTCTCCATCGTTCAACGGAATCTACATATGTACATATAGAAATCGCTAATGACTCAACAGTTGAATATTCATTTGCCAGAATGAATGATAGAACTTTTAGACGTCTGTTATCGTTTAATCGTTGTTTAATTAATGTAATCGCTATGAGGGATAAGAGCTTTATGATTGTTAATCTTCTTTCCTATCAGATAATCGTTATAGATAGATAATCTATATTATAATTATATATAGATAATCGTTTATGAAAACAAACTCTATAGATTGCAATACCAATCCCAAGCCATTCCATTCATCTCCACAACTTTGATATTATTTGATCAAATTTTTTCTTTTCTATAATAGCGTAATATTACGAAGTGATCTTTGGGTATTAACCATATTAGTTATGTATAGAGAGGTATTTTCATTAGAAGAGAAGCAATGACTATTAGAAATTGAGAAAATCAAAAGCTGTTAATCATTGATGATCTAAAATATAACATTTCTGAAAGAAAGGGTTTTAAAATCAATCAACACCGAATCTTCTCAGTGTAAAAATCGTATAGAAGTTGTACAATATCTAGCATTAATTAGGGCACATAAAATTTTGCTGGCAGGGCGTATTATTAAAGCCCAAATAATAATAGATAATAATCCCATGACATGATTACTATCTTATCCAAAAGAAGAAAAACTCCCCTTAATATTCATAGTTTTTTACATCTCAAAATTATACCAAAAATCTGCACGAAATTCATTAGATTTCTGTATAGTATTTCGCTGTACATCTTTTCGTTTTGATGGTTTATTTTTGGGTGTATTCTCCCTGATAACATACGCTTACATAGCCATAAGTACTGTGCTATGTGCTGTGTGTTTGCATTTGTGTTTGTGTGTTAATGCCATAGATACTTTTTGCAATGTTATCAATAAGTGCCAAAAGTTCATTGACACGCTGCACAATCAGCCATCTTTTCGTGTGTTTTGTTTGTGGATTTAAGAATTAGAAGATGTCCATCACGAAAATCTGTATTGATGGATAGATACCCAAATGGAGGGGATTTTTCTTTGCTTAGGAGAATATTTGACATATCGTACGCATCATGCAGCAGCGCCCCTCGGTCTGTTCATATTTTATATATCAATCTTTAGATTTCCAATAATCGTAGAACACTCTGTATTCCCCATTGATCACGTGTTACTCTTTTTCCATGGTGTTATTCAACTCGTATTCGCCTGAACCCCTTTCCTTCCCTCCCCCCTTGGGACGGGTTCCTTCCGTTCATAAAAATCATTCGATCTACTCATATTTCTTCGCCGACTGCAGTGCGTCATTCACGTGATTGTTTTCTTTGCCATTCATTTTTTGCTGATATTTCATTGCCCGAAGACCGAATCGAACCCTGAGCCGCCCGCTCCGCTCGCTCGCTCGCTTTTGGCACCTCGCGAGTGATAAAAAGACTCGTACGATCAGAAAAAAAGCCGAAAAAGAATTGAGGAATGCGCTGAAAGTACGAAATCGAAGACCCGATGAACCACCGAACCACCGAAAACCCGATACGCCGAACCGCCCAGACAGCGCGCTTCCAGAGAATTGTTTTTCACTTCTTTCCTTTCCCGCTGTATTTTTTGCTGGTGGGTTTCTTGAACTAATATTTTCATTATTTATATTAATGTGCGATGATGATTGTTTATAATTGTTTCGGTTGTTTGTTCTCGAGGGTTCACGGAAGTAGTCGTCGCAGCCCCTCAGGCATAGGTCCCCAGACGCACCGTCCCCTCATGATGAGTTCTGCTTTTTTGATTATGGCTTGCCTTGCGGGAAATAACAATCGCCGTCGAAAACGAAAACGTTGATAAGGAATTTCGTACTAATATTGGGAGTATTTACGTTTCAGTTTAATGGGGGAAGGGACAGATAGAGACAGAGAGAGAGTTTCTAGGAAAAGAAAACTGCAGTCGTTGCAGAGTTCATGCAGCGGAACTTCTCAAGGCATGGGAATACTCCTATGGATGTATGTATATTCAAGCATTTCCAAAGAACTAAACACAGATACATCGTCTAGTGGCTATTTATAGATAGTTTTCTTTGCACATTGAAAGGAAGAGTTTTAGCCTCGCTTTTGCACATTCCTTGTAGCCCTCTCTGGCTAATTTATGCAACACGTTGCCTGTTCTACCTGACACTTGCTTCCTCCCTGTATTTCCAATAGCGAAAGGAACTTCCTCTTCGAGCAGTCATCATCGTGAGGCGACTCGTCGTAATAATAAAGAACGAAACGAGCGAAACACTCGAATGACATTTGTGGAATTTTAAATGTTCCTCCTTTTTTTCGTGCTGCCACTGCACTGCGAAGGCTTCTTCTGGACGGTGGCTCGTGGCCACCACACGTTTTGGCCTCATCTTCATCATCTACCCAGCCACCCTGCCCCCCTGCTGCCTCCTGCCACCCTCCAACCTCCTGCTCCTCTTCGTTTTGGCCATTGAACCGGTGCCAAGTATTTCCCTCCTTCCTTGCCTTCTGCTCCGCTGTTCTGCTGCTCCTTTTATCAATTTATTTTTGTGTTTCTTTTTTGTGGTTTTCAGCGTTCTTTTTGTTGAATCTTTTAATTGGCAGCGACCCGCAACGTGTTATAAATATTCTTCTGAGGCCCGCAACATTTTCATGGTTTTATTCCGTCATTTTCGTTCGGTTTTTTTTCGTAATTATGTTTGGAAATTTGTGTAATTTATGGATGCCATCTTCTTAGGTGGCATCGCAGATATAGGAATTTATTTCCTGATTTTGCGGGAAAGGTGTGGAATGTCGAGGAGGGCGGAGCAGAGGGGGTGGGTGTGGCAAGTGTGGGATGGGATGCGGGCTAAAAGATCAGATGGTGTTGAAGGATGCTTGAAAGATTTATATGTTCAACTTTTGCTCATCAACCAAGAGGGAAAAAAAGAAGAAAAATTAAAGGGAAAACTGAGAAGAATGGGAAATGAAAATGTTTGAGATAAAACTGAAGAATTGGTTGAGGGAAACGCAAATAAGATTTGTGGAGAACGGAAGAAGTAGATTAAAGGGAAAGCTATAGAAGCTTGAAAGAGAGATGGGGAAAGGAAGTTGAAGTTTTGATGCATGAAGGGGAATTTAAGTAGAAAGATGGATAGTTATCTTCTGATGAAAAACACAACGAAATATTATAAGAGAAATGTGATACAAAAGCAGAAGCATTTTGTCCCTAGAATCTTATTTTCTTCAAAAAACAAGAATACTCTATAAGAAAGTGAAACGAAAGATGATTATGACCTGAATAACCTCAAGAAGATACAGCAGATCCATAGGAATTCATAGAGTGTTCTGTTCTGAATGTTTTTTGCACCTTTTCATTACGTGCCATTTGTTCCCTAATTTCATTGAAAAGAATAAGAGAGAAGCACCCTAAGTACACACAAATGTACAAGGCGAAACCCTCGCTCACTTGAAATGCTTTGCAATCTTACAGATAGACTTTCCCACACTTTTCACTTGGTTTGAACTTTGAGCTTGGTTCTGGTTGTGGTCTGTTATCAATGGGACTTATCAAAGGCCTTGCTGGCAATCATCCTCCCCCTCCAGCGCTGCCAAAAGTGCACGTCTATCTGCAACTTAGAGGCGTTTGGAATGTTCCTGTGAAATGCGCGTTACTCAGCCTAGCGCCGTAGCGCGGCCTGCCACCCACTTGACCAGTGCAACAGGGCGACAATTTGCAGGGGGTCGGTCGTGCAATTGCAAGACGTAAGCTCTTCAGATACGAGGTGCATTGTGTGAACAAATATGTAATAAAAAAATTGAGTAAACAATGGGCCTTCATGGAAGTGATAGGGCGAGCAATTTACGATAGAATTTGTAAGCGTGTGGCGGCCAATCAATGCGACACCTTGACAGGGTGCCCCACTATTTCTTTGGGATAGTTTTTCCCATATTTTCACGCTCGCCAACCGAACGTTAAGTATACGCAGTGTGTACGAGTGTGTTGTTGCTGTGGTTTTTTGCGGCGCATTTCATTTGGCTTAAAGTGCATTTGAATGCAAAAACAAGACCCCGAAAACGTAGACAATTGTTGTGCGCAATAAAATCGCAATAAAATCGAATACTTTTTATCGATTCGTGCAAATACTGGAATGAAATCAAAAATCAACCAAAAACCAGATCAAGAATAAGAATGAGAACAAGAATGAGAATGGGAACGAGATCATTAGAAGTCTAACGTTCACATATTATTCATTTATAAATAAGCATTAGCCTTGCGCCGAG
The DNA here is from genome assembly GCA_037356375.1 of Drosophila affinis. Lineage (NCBI taxonomy): Eukaryota > Metazoa > Arthropoda > Insecta > Diptera > Drosophilidae > Drosophila > Drosophila affinis. The sequence goes on from JAZHFB010000003.1 coordinate 26,716,093, forward strand.
CCCCCCGCCCCCTAACTGTCACTCACGGGGGAGTGCAGAGCAGAGCAGAGCCCCTCCCCCCACTCGCGTTGCATTAATTTCTACGTATTATTTGCCTGCAGCCCCGCTCCACTGCGTAATACTCTGGTATTCGTATTCGCATTCGTATTCGGATTCCCTCAGTGCGCCGCTGCCCGCTGCCCGCTGCCCCGCTGCTGCCAATGAACACGCCCCCTTTTCGGGCTGCTCTGGCGACACGGAAGCAGACGCGCCTTCTTTTTGTTTTGTTTTCGTTATGTTTTTTATTTCGTTTTGTGCTTAGTGCATTAGTTGCACTCACTTGTTATTGTTTTTTGTTTTGCTCTTAGAAAAGTGTTAGTTAACGCTTTTTTATGACCGGCTGGGGGTGAGCCATGGGGTGATATGTCATTGCATTGCCGCCTGGGACTTGGCAATGAAATTCATTTGTGGTGCAATTATTACCGAACATGTGACAAGTGTTTGCCTGGCTGAGAGAGTTGGTAGATCCTCAGCCATCACTGGCGCAGAAGTGGGATGCAATGATGTAACTGGATGCATGCCTTGACAGCTGTAGCCTGAGATACCATGACATGTACTATATGACTCTATCAATGCGTTATGAGCGATTAAAAACACTTCAGAGTGAACTTGTGGCATTTGTGCGGTAATAATTACTTGACATTTAAACCGATTCTGATAGTGAGTAGAAAGATCTAGAGCTGTTAGCAGGTATCTGCCAGCAATATAGCCTTGAAATTAGTTCTATAATGTAAGTAACACAGTGTAAAACCGTAGAAGTAAATGGAATATCTATACCTAGATGTTTATTTATCATAAATTTAAATTTAAATGATAACTAGGTACAGATTTTAGAAATATTTTATAAAGATCTCTTGTTGTAGTTTTAGGACTCTTAAAAAACTAAATTTTAAACAAATATTCAAACAAATATCACTCATCTCATGATGTTGATGCATTCTGTAGGAGGTTTATTTACATGAATACTGAATATTACTTTAAATGCTTTCCAGGGTTGAAATATACTTAGAAATATCATCGGTATTGAGTATTTTCTCGACGTATATATATACCAAATATTTCCGATATTGTTTTAAAAGATTCCGAGATATGATCGATTATAATCTCATATATACCCTTAAGCGTTTCCAATTGGCATTTCATTAATATTCCGCACATTCAACAGATCTCGAGTGGGATCCACCAAAAAAATGGGTGCTCGTATGTCATTCCCCGGAATATCTTTTATTGCCACTGCGCATCATTCTTCAATGATTTGTGTGATGTTATCCGATATTCTCGAAAATATTGTGAGATATGGAGCTCTTGAAGGAATGACCTCGTCACTGCAACCCACAATCGCATGCGGAACCCCAAAAGGCATCACTCATTCGGGTATATGGCCTGTCCCTGTCCATCTGTCCCTGTCCCCCCCTCTGTCTCCGTTTTGAGGTCTGTCTAGATCGCAATTGTGTGGCGGGGCTATTAATTATGTTGTACTTAGTCGTAAAAAGTTGCACGCGGTTTTGCATTGTGTGAGGTTAGTGTTTGTGTTTTTACAGCCTGCCCCACGACGGAATTTGTTGTACTAATTAACACCAGAACCGCACACTGCCGCACACTGCCGCACTGCCACTTGCCCCTCTCCGGGGCAGTTGTAAAACTCAAACGCATGATGTATCTACGATATATGTAGATATTGTAGAATTTATGTTCTGCTTAGAATTTTACGATTTGTGCACGAACACAGCCCGGAATGCAAGTGGCAGGAGTTGGGCCGAAGGGAAGGCCTCTCGTATCGCTGTCTGGCATTGCCGCCGAGTGTCTGGCCCTGAGACAGCACGGTCCCGATCCCCCAATACCACATCCCCTATCCATTGGGCTATGAAAATGTTGCGCATATTTCGGTTTTATGGGGGGTAGACGGGAACACGAAAAGTAACGCAATTTTGAGTGGCAGAATTTTACGAGTATGCCACACATTCTCGGTGATGACTTTTGATAGCCAGCCAGCCAGTACTCGGGGTATATTCCGTCTGTGGGGACTACGCAATTGTGGAATCATAAACAACGATCATAGCTGGTTAATTGCTAAAAACTCATTAATATCTTATTATAATTAAAGCCGGAATGAATAAAACAATTAATTTAGCTGACTTTCGATTACTGGTCGGGATTACTGGGTATTCTAGTATCGATTCCCCACGTTTCGTCTAATTCTTAAATGCAAACAGTTATTTATAAACCTTATTAATATGTACAAGGGGGGTGGGGGCCTTGTTTCTTCGTACATATATAAATATCAAAGTTTGTCCTCTTTTTTGAGTGGTTTCCATAGAGCAGAGTCGTAATTGTGTGATGTATAAATAAATATATTTGTATTGACTGCAATCAAGGCATCGCAAATCGAAACTGTTTTCATCGGATAAAAAACTGCAAATTATTTATTGAGAAATTATCTCATGTGTCGGCGGCGGCACTAGGGGGGGCGGCCATAAAAAAACGACACCCGTCTGGTCATCAGAGCCCCAGAAGCCGTAAGCCAGAGCGTTGTCCAGTCCACAGCTCTGGTCCCCAATAAATATGCAATAATCATAAGAAATAAGCCATAAAATCAACCAAACTTAAGAAGCGACGTCTCTCTCTCTCTCTCTCTCGCTCTGCGGCTCAAAAAGACGATTAAAGCAGAGACAAAAGCCCCAAAATGATAGAGCAGGAACCCAGAGCAAGGTTAAGCCACTGGGGATTACGGAACGAATGCGTTTGTACCCTGGAAAAGGGATAAGTGTATATAAAACCCAACATTTTATGGGATCTATCGTTTTGATAACTTTTTCTCCAGATAATAAAATTATAACTTCTCTTTCAAAAGTTTATGGCCAAAAGGCGTCTGCGTGTGGTGGGGGGCGTGGCTCAGACAGACGATGACAACTCCAAAGCCCATTGATTGTCGCTCAAAGACCACTTGCTGGAACTTCCAGCCACATTTATCATTTGGAAAGTTGGCCAGGAGGGAGGCGGGAGGCGGGGACGTCCATTCAATGGATGTCCAGTTAATGGCCAAAACGGGGAGTGTGTGGCAGGAAGGAAGGAAGCAAACTAATGGGGCGGCCAATGTACACACACACACATGCTCGTAAATAAAGTTTTCTTTTTGTTGGATTTCCGCCTTAAAGGAAAATGGCAGTGGAAAAATGATTATTTAATTTGTTCGCGCGACTCTCGCTCGCTCTCTTTAAGCCTCAAGCCTTAAGACTGCCCCGAAATCCAGTCACATAATCAATCAGGGAACACTAAGTAACCCACCAGTTACAGAGGGCAAGGCAGGGGGAGGGATTTCCCCCCTCTTATTTGTACTTAATGAATGTCACACACTGGAGAGCGGAGCAGCTTCATAAACATGGCCAGCAGCAGCAGACGACAAACACATTTATGAACTTGGCTTCAATTCCACGAGTATTTCAATTGCATACATTTTGGGGCAATGTCCTCGACCCGTCCACCCCCACACACCCACACACACACACATAGCAAGACAGAAATTGCACATCATTTGGCCCGATTTCGTTGGCCAAAGTGCAATGGGAAAACTTTTGTGCGGAGCTTCCAGTTATAGCTCTATTGCTTCTACTCGAGGATATTCCTCTGCCCGATTTATACACTAACCAAAGGAGGAGAATGCCCAGTTTCTGCTCAGTTTCAGGCAGAACTTTGAATACTCAAGGAAGAAGTCCTTGAGTCTGCACAGAGACCAAAGAATATGTTGCCATACACTTTATAGATTCTCCAAGATATTCTCCCTTAAAAATGCTTTTCTTTTTCCAGAAAGTGCATCGAAAAGTCTACCAACGTGTTCTTTCTCTTCAATATTTTCTTTCAATTCATTCCTTTGGTGTCCTTTGTCGTCGCCAAACAAAATGCGACACTTATGGACTGCTTATAAAGTGCACTTGTACCGCAGACACATAATGACAGACAGGCAGACAGACAGCCAGCCCGAAGGACAGCCCGAAGGACAGACTGGTCTTTGGCTACGCTTTCTGTATTGCAGGAATCTCCTTGGGCTTAAAGGTTATTTCTCCTTTCTTCAGGTGCTCCTGCAATCGACTTGCGGCAGGGAAACTATCATTTTTTTTGTCATTTGATTTCCGCTTCCGTTTGGCACGCAGGCGCCGCCGTGTCCTGCGATTAATCCCTGTTTGGCGGCTTTGTCGCAGGCAAACTCTTCTCCTCCCCCGCAACCCCGAAATATGCATAAAAGTTTGCCAGAAAAAAGGGAAACCCGCAACACACAGACGCAAAAGTAAAAGAAAAGTTTCGCAATTCCATATCATATCATCACATCATCATTGCCCCGCTGATAATGCCACCGTCTGCCCCGTCTGCCTGTTTTATGTTCCACATACTCTCCTCCCCCTCCTCCTCCGCCGTATCTTTACAATATTTGGCGAGCCCACGAGGAGGGGGTTGCAGATATGGAGGGGTGGTATATCTAGTTGCTAGGGGGAACATTTTTCCGCACTATACTCGTATGTCTATTGCTCTTTTATTCAGTTTGAACAGTTTGAAGTTCGTTTCTGTTTGCCGAATGGCTTTTTGATACAGAAATTGTTCAAATATTGATTTTAGAATGAAAGAAAGAACACAAACATTTACTTTAAAGTGGGAAATGTTTGTGGAGAGACTTTAAAGAGTTCTCATTAGAAGTATCATTATACAGTACGTAATGCCCCATAAGATCTACGATAAACCCAAGCATGTCTTTTAATCTATCATTTGATGGATGATGGAGGGCTTCCTCCACGAAAGTGTTCCACTTTTCATATCTTTGAGGTTTTCTGGGGAAAGGCAAAGCCCATTGAATGTTCCCTTGTTGTAGGTCTGGGTCTCGGTCTGGGTCTGCGTCTGGGGGGGGTCATTATCTAATCAATTACTTGAGTTGCTATCAAACACGCGCCATAAATTACACACTATAAGGAATCCAATCAAGCAGCGACCGTTTCGTGATAAGTTTCCAAATGGTTTCCAAATTTCAAACTCATTTGCAATTTAATGGCAACTGTCAATGATCGCTCTTCGATCGCTCGTTCTTTGGGTAAACAATTGTCGATTCGAGTCCAGTCGAATCGAGTCTCATCTGCTGGCATCTTGAGTGCAAACTTGAAATTGTTTAAACAATTAATTAGACTTTCGGTAAACAGAGCTTGCAGACACACCAGGCGGCCCAGCAGACCAGAGGCCGGTCGAGACCATCGAGATCATCATCATAAGTTCTCATCGCATCGCAACCCCACTCTTCGATTTGTTTAGTCTTTGGAGCCCTCTGGAACTGAAACTGAAACATAAACTGTTTACAAATTGGCCAGGCCGTACAGCCGCACAAAATGTTTTGCTCAAACAATTAAATGTTCGACTTGAAAAGCGATGGAAAAAAATCGAATCTAAAACCAAACTTACGGGTCGGTTTGGTCTGCCTGCCGCCGCTGCTGCCATTGAAATTTGTGTTCTCATGGGGTTCAAGGGTATATTGATGTTTGTGTCTGGTTTGTGGAATGATGGGGATGCTACGAAAGGGACAGAGGATCTAGACCTGTTTTTATATGTGATTTATTGGCTGTTAGTCGAGACTGGATCAATTCTCTGGGCTCAATATTAAAGAAAGACTTTGAGGGAATACTTTGATCTAGAACCATATTTCCTGTGGGAGATAATATATTGAAGAAAACCATAATAATACCAAAAAAATACCGAAAAATAGATCTTTTGCTTATTTTAAAAGGTTTTCGGATCAATTTCATTTTCGGATTCCTAAATGGCCTCATTACACCCGTGACTTTCTGTGTTTAACAAAAGTCGATTAAGATTTTAAAGTTATATTTGTCTGATTCAAAGGAAATGACTATATGTATGAGTTATATACTGATTCATGAACTATTGTCTGTCAAAGACAATACTCGACAAAGATTACATAATCTCATATCTGTAACATTTCATTAAAATTATGGTATTTTTATTTATAGTTAAGAACTTTAGCGAGTCCCATTTCATAGATCGTGTGAGGACCCATTGCAGCTTCGGGTGTAGAGGGTTATGGCTTGATGTTTCTTGCTTTATTTTAAGTGTCTATCCTACCATCTTTTATTCCATGAGATGAGGTCCCAAGTGACAACAATCTGATAAAAAAAAGTGGTTTATTTAGGAGCATTTCACTTGTGCTTTCTTTTTAGTTTCCTGCAAATGATAGATAATCGATTCTCCGAAATAATTCCAAATAAATCCCACAAGATTCCCAGGGTATCTTTCAGTTCAAATCCACATTGAAATGTCAATGTGGGCTTACCTACTCGTTTTGGTATTAAATTTTAACTGCTGTCCAGTCGGTGGCATGCCAGCAATTAGCTGAATGAATGAGGAGCGGGGGGCGGGGGCCAATGCCGTTCCACCCGTTCTGGCCCCATTTCGGGAGGGAGAGAGGTGGTCAGGGCTGGGGTGGGGTGGGGTGGTGTGGGAGCCATGGAGAGTGTCGTTTCAAAAATTTATATCTCAATTTCACATCTAAATGCGAATAATCTTTCTTTTTTTTCCCCGCTGCTGCGAGTGTGTGTGTGTTTGCTGCTAGTCTGCTTGTCCGTTCGAGTACTTTGGGGTTTCATTTGATTTGTGTGTGAGAATCGCTGCAGCTGTTCTGCCATTGGATTGGCGCGGTTCCCACTCCCCCATTCCTTCGCCCGATAACTCCTGCACTACAATACTGCCTCACCCACTGCCCCTCTACACCTTCCTGATGTTAACCTTTTACCATAAACCGATATAGATCTGGGTGTCCAATGAAGGGTTTTTTGTACAATTTTCTGCCCATTTTCGTTGGACTTTTGTTGAATTTTTTCAAACGCGAACAACCGCAAAAAATTTGAAATGCTGCGTGTAGAAAAGAAAATTGTAGGAATAGAATTTCCTAAGCGGATGGAATTTAATTTTATAAAAATTTAAGGCTTCAAACTTTTAACTAAAGATATTAAGACTTTTATTTGAAGCCATTTTATTTGTTGTAGGAGAATTCCCCATCAATACTTAATTTCGTTTTACTATTTTTAAAGTAGGGAAAAACAACAATTTCCACATGCAGTCAAATATCATCTTAATGGAAAAATGTAGCTACAAGAAAACCTCTTGCCTTCCAGACGCTTCCAGTGTATCTCCCACCTAGAACATCTCTATGCCCTTGCTCCCCCACTAGTACGAGCGAGTATGTACCCTCCCCCGCTCTGCTGCCCCCTTTCGAACAGCCACTTGCCGCAATGACGGGGGCGACCCAGTTAGCGCCACATGTCGCGATTCATCGAGAGAATGCGCCATGCCACATATTCCGTTCTCTAGTGTAAGCCTCTTGCGGCTGAATGGCCCCATGAAATATGCATATTTGATACGCGACGACAGCGCGTATCATGAGATACAGTGGCAGCCCCCCGCCGCAGAAGAACAAGAAGAAGATTGCAAGATTTAATATATTTTAGTGCTCTCCCCGCCCAGGGCTCTCTCTCTCTCTCTGGCGTATCTCTCTGACAATTACTCATATAAATTATAAAGAAATGAATCAGAAAACCCCCGTCATAAATCCGAAAGTTTCTGCTGTAATAATTGTAATTGGGAAGGAACTTTAACTATGATTTCCACCCATCGATTTCTGTTGCGGGGGCAGGCCGATCCATTGTGATTCACGCTCGTTGCACATTAATTGAACACGGAACAATGAGGATACATCTACTCGCAGCATATCCTTGACGACGACACTCGAACGGAGCGGCAGACTCGTATGAAATTTCCATTCCTTGGGTTTTTGCTCATTTGATGCTAAAAGTAAATTCAATGGAAGCCCAGTTTTGTCGCAGTTTTTCCCCCCTGCGAACCCACACAATATATGTGATTTTTCTCTTTTTGCCATGGATGCCGAATGGTAGGTTGGGTGGAATGGTGACCTATATATACTCCCCTTTTGGATACTGCGGATGGCTAAGCACACACTCACATAATGCAGCTCCTTGGTAACCGAATGCGTGGGGGGGGGAAAGACTTTCTTCAGAGGGAAATGGAGGCCGGTCTCTTTGGAGGCCGGCATGTGGTCGCTGTCGCCGTCGCCGTCGCCAGCCTCTCTCTGCCGCATGTATCTCGTATCTCGCTTCGATTTAATAGTCCCAATTAGTTAGATGAATCGTGAATGTGTGCGTGTGTGTTCTGTTCTTGCTTGCTGCTGCTGCTACTGCTCTTTGGCCAGATTTAAGTTTATGAATATTCAATGAAGTGTGTGCCATAAATTATAAATGCCATTTGTTTGCATTTCGCCTTGATTTTATGGCCTTGGGCGTGTAAGCGCCAGCCTGCCTGCTGCCTGCTCTTAAAGGCCATCGTGTTTCTTTAAACCATTTTGCATAATTTCACTAATAAGTTGTTACATTTTCTATAACTTTTGGAGTCGCGGAATACGGGCCTTGCTCTTGTCATACAATACCATCAATCTAGAATCTTGTTTGCTCAACATTCCAGGATAAACAAATTATTCCCATAAAAATATGTATGCTTCTCATAAAGTTATTCCCAAATTGCTTTGCAATTGCCTTTCAAATGAATATCTACTTTTCTATGGCTTCTGTTACTCCTTCTTGAATATGACATAACCTTTCGGCTTTCCATTCACTTAACCCTTGCCAAATCTTGCGAGAATCGAGAACTTCATTCTCAGATGCGGATCCAGTGCCCATTACTCACCCACGCGACTATATTATATGTATGTACATCCGGCTTCTGGGCGGATGCTGGTTCGGATAATTCCACAATCTGGCCATTAGCATAATCAGAACGTTTGCCAAAAGAAAATGTTTGAAAATGTTTACTTGGAGAGAGAGAAGGAAAAGGGAAAACGATGGCAAGTACGGGGGGCTGGCGGGGGCACTTAAACATTTAAATAAAAATGATAACTTTATGCACGAAGGGGGTAAAATTAGTGGGAGAGAATATCCCCAAGGAAGAAAATGTCATTACAGGAGGACTCGCACACAGGACGACATAGAGCGAGAGAGAGAGAGAGCAACTCCCAGCCACTGACTGACGCCAAGTAAAAGTTTTCATAGGAAAAAGTAACTGTGGACTAAAGCAGATCCATGAAAAGTATTAGAAAAGTCTAGGGAGGATGGGGGGGGGCACTGTCTGTGCACAGGTTTTGGCGTCTGTACACCCACCCACTCTCACATGTCCTGTGGCAACGGTGATAAATGGCGCCAATGTGCCGCCTCGCGTCGCGACGAGTCGCAATCGTTTCTTTTTTTTGGGATGTGCTTGTGCCAGGGGTGGTGGTGGGTGTCTATGCGGGTGGGTGGAATCTGTGGCAAGTTGCCTTTACAGTTAGTTTAGTTTTGTAATGCTCCATTTAGTTCGTGTTGCCACAACGCACTCTCTTCCTGCTCTTCGTTTTTTCAGCTTTCAGCTGGCATTCCTCTCCCCCTCTCTGTCCCTCTCTACTTTTCAATCTTTTTTCCAGCCTGATGACAAATCCACACTAAACGTGTTTGATTCCATTTGTTTCTTCTCTGTTTATTCCCTTTATCACTCCACTTTTTGCACTCGATGACATGTAATTGTTGGACCCAGTACCTAGACAGAGTTATAGATTGCTGAGTATTGGGATTGGGATTGGGTTGGGATTGGGGTTTGTGTGTGGATTGGATGTTGGTGTAGTCGAATGTCGATTTGCTGTCATTACGCTGCTTACACGCGGTTATTTATGACAATTGCTGCAAAATATGAATTGACAGCCGCCGCCGACGACGACGACGACGACAACTACGACGACAGTCGATAGGCGACGAGGTCTAGTGAAGACGTCTTCCAATTAGAGGCGGGTATGCGTGTCCGTGTGCGTGCGTGTGTGTGTGTGCCCTGTAAACCATAAAAATGTCGACAGACAATTGAATGGCAAAACCGGCAAAAGGAAACGCAGCAAACACACACAGATCCTGGGGAAAGTACGAGGCGAGGGAGGGAGTCATAGAAATTGCTTACAAATTGTTACATCAGCTCAACGAACGAAGGAGCGAACGAGCGAACATTACGTCGTCTCTCTGTCTTGGGGATTTGCAAATTTTGCAGAAGATATTTCTCTAAAAAATTCAATCCAATTTCTCTCGTGCTCGTTACAGAACTCTATACGGCACAATCTGTCGCTGCACAATCGCTTCATGCGCGTCCAGAACGAGGGCACCGGCAAGTCCTCCTGGTGGATGCTCAACCCGGAGGCCAAGCCGGGCAAGTCGGTGCGTCGCCGTGCCGCCTCCATGGAGACGTCGCGCTACGAGAAGCGCCGCGGTCGGGCCAAGAAGCGGGTGGAGGCCCTGCGGCAGGCAGGCGTGGTGGGTCTCAACGATGCCACACCCTCGCCGAGTAGCAGTGTCAGCGAGGGACTGGACCACTTTCCGGAGAGTCCACTGCACAGGTAACTATCAAATGTGGCTTGGAGACTTTATGTTGATTAGTTAGTTAGTTGCATAGTTCTGTAGTCGATAGATCCTATGATTAGAGTTTGAATTGTAGCTGGTTGAATATATTGCCATAACCCCTGAACCCCTAAGATCTTTGTGAAAGACATTCGTTCTACGTCTGGCATAATCCTAGCTTCCGCCATTGCAGCAAACACAGTATTCGCGGACCTTCGACCTCCAGCCTGTTGCCGCAGTCACAGGACAAAGGACCACCGAAAGGAAAGATTATGAACACAAGAATGTGTCCGTATTATTAGGTCGCCCCCATGGGCAACGTGAATCTGCTGGTCTTCCCACATAAAGGAAACAATTTAAGAATTCAAATTCATGTTCAAATTATTCCAAATTTAAAATATTAAATGAAATTCAAGCATTAAACATGTTTTTTACTCTGCAGTGTTTATAGAAGAAGATTTCTCTACGAAGGTCATTTTATATTACGATAAATAATCGATATTTACAGCTCCTTATCGATATACTTATCGACCTCTAAACAGGATTCCCTTCCTAAGAAAACCAGTCTTTCTGGCAGCTTTCTTTAATAGATTTTTCCCCATGTATCGATATTATCTTGAATCGATCAGACAGTTTTCCTTCTTCGATTATATTGAATTCAAAAATGATCGATAAACGCTGTGCGTGCCATATACTAATCGATTGATTGCGGTGTAAGCTGATCGATCCACTCTGAGTGCTGTTTCCTACGATTACATTCGCATTGTCTCACACGCGATGGATGAGTGAGTGTCCAAGTCCCAAGTCCCATGGGAATGGAACTGAAAGCACGCTCCGCCACTGACACAGAAGATTGTGAGAAAATTGCTATGAGTCACGATTGAACAAGAGAGGGTTCCCATGTACTATATTCAACCGATATTTATTACTTTATAGCCCGCAATAATATCCATTTAAATGTAGTCTTAAGCAGAACTTAAGCATGATATTACACATTTAATAGAGTAGTGTAGAATAGTTGGATTAGTTATGTTAATTTAGAATACATCTTAACTCTAAGTATCGCTTATAGAGCATGATCTAGAAGCTAGAAGTTTATTCAATCAAACATTCAGCAATCAGCGCTTAAGCTTCAATTGTGCGATTGATTTGTAGAATATTTTGATTCTTTTTTGGATCTGATTTCACTTCGTATCCGTATCCGTCCGTCCTCTAGTCTCGTCTATAAGTTTCGTCCTTTGATTTGCTGTTTTTTGCATTTATTCTTATCATTTATCCGCAATTTTTCTTTTTGTTTTTCTTTCCGTTTTCCTTCTTCGTTTTTGTGTGCGATGCGATATTGAAGCGGCGGCGGGTTCCAATTGTCGCCTGATTTCCGTCAGCGCGCCTCGTCCAATGCCAGTTCCTGCGGACGCCTCAGTCCGATACGAGCCCAGGATCTCGAGCCCCAGGATCTCTGGGGCTTCCCGGTTGACTACCAGAACACGACGATGACGCAGGCCCATGCCCAGGCCCTCGAGGAGCTCACGGGCTCCATTGCGGACGAGCTGACTCTGTGCACCCAACAGCAGCAGCAACAGCAGCAGCAGCAACAGCAACAGCAGCAGCAGCAGCAAGGGTCAGTTCTCGATGAGTGTTGAGAGTGTTTCCTTTGGTTTACCTTATGTGTGTGTGTCTCACCCCCCAAATATCCCCATTTTCCAAACACACGCACACACTCTTATGTTGTTTGTTTTGCGTTGGTTGTTGCATGCCACGACACACACACACACGCACTCGTACACGAACACGTGCATGGGTCTTGCATGTCTTGCCACAGTTGATGCCTCTGCCATATCGATATCCACAACAAAAAACATGTCTATAAAGTCACCTTCTCTTCTCGTTCTTGCCACCCAACGATCGTACGGCTGGAGTAGGTTCAGCGCCGCCTCGGGCCTTGCATCGCAGCCACCGCCGCCGCCCTACCAGCCCCCGCAGCTCCAGCAGCAACAGCAGCAGCAGCCATCCTACACGCTGAACGGCCCCGCTCCCGGCGGCTACCAGACGCTGCAGCCACAGTCGCAGTCCCAGTGCCTGCTGCACCGATCACTCAACTGCAGCTGCCTGCACAACGCGCGGGACGTAAGTACCATCAATCTACTACTATTTCAATGGAATCAGTCATCATCATCATTCGGAGTGAGTTATTCGAACAGAAGGATACTCGTACTGCGTACTATTTGATTCAATCAGAGTTTGAAGCGATTGCAGCGTACTATGATGATCTTAGGGCTATAAGATGAGGGTTGGATCGTCTGATCTTCAATACAGCCATTAAGAAAAGGGTACATAGTATTACCTACATAGTAGTGTATCCATTTGCTAGTTAATCAAGAGGCTTGTGATGGGACTTTAGACTATACGGAGTGGGCAACTAGCTTGTTCTACTAGCAGTATGGGACTCCTGTGTCAATTCAGAAGGTTTTGAACTGATACTCGTAATACTGTGGGATTATTTCTGAATAGGATACAGAATTGATTGGCAAAAACATGCATAAACAAGTTTGATGCATTTCAAATGAGTTCTGCGACTATTATTCAGCAGTGCAACGTAATTTTTTAGAATATTTCAATGAAATTACACTATTTTATATGCAATAATTGTGATCAGTAGATTTAATCACATGTAAAATATACATTTATTATGTCACATGGACTGGGAATAGCGATAAATCACAGTAAACAATTCTTCAAGAGTTTGTTATTGAATCACTAAGCAGAAAGAATGAGAATGTTAATGGGTTCTGAATGTACTTTAACCTGACTAATCATCCAACTGTTTGCGTTCTTGTACAGGGTCTCTCGCCCAATTCAGTCACCACAACAATGTCGCCCGCGTATCCCAACAGCGAGCCCTCGTCGGATTCGCTCAACACCTACAGCAACGTGGTGCTCGATGGCTCATCGGACCTGCTCGTGCAGCAGCAGCAGCAGCAGATGCAGCAGCAGCAACAGGTGAAAGTGGAATTCGAAGGTGAGCATCGGCAACGGCAACGTCAACGGCGGGGACTCTATGTGAATGTGCAACAACTCTTTTATCTCTATCCTATCCTGCTTTCTCCCCAAATCTTCTTCCTGCCGAAACTGCCAAATGTTGATGTCAAATGCCATAGATAATAACTGCGCTTCTACTTTGATAGGACAATGCCTGGAGGTGCTCAACAATGAGGCGCAGCCCATAGACGAATTTAATTTGGAGAACTTTCCGGTGGGGAACCTGGAGTGCAACGTCGAGGAGGTAAGTGACACAGGCAGGATCATATGAATCAGATATACTCACAGCAGTCCCAACCCTTTTGCAGCTGCTGCAGCAGGAGATGAGCTACGACGGTCTGCTGGACATCAACATACCCTTGTCCAGCGTCAGCACGAATGCGCCGTTGGTCAGCCTGGTGAACAATAGTACAACGATGAGCAGCAGCAGCAACCTGAGCGGCTCCACCACCACCTTGTCCAGCAGCAGTCTCAGTGCCGCCGTGCAGCTGAATCAGTTGCAGGCACAGTTGCAGCAGCACCAACAGCAGCAGCAACAGCATCTCCAACAGCAACAGCAGCAGCAGCAGCAGCAACACCATCAGCACCAGCAACAGCTGCTGCTGAACAACAACAACAACAATAACAACAGCAGCAACAGCAACAGCAGCCTCGACTTGGCCACACAGACGGCAGCCACAAATCTGAATGCCGCTCGCGTGCAGTACTCGCAGCCCAGTGTGGTGACATCGCCGCCCTCCTGGGTGCATTAGGATCCAGTCGATCGGTGCGGGCATAGGGATGATTGATCGGTCGATAGCTAATCGCTGCTATATCGTTGTATGTTGAATGTTGTGTGAATGTGTATGTGTTGTGTGCGTGCGTATGTCGCCAATGGAACGCTTTAAAACGCTAATTCTAAGGACAATAGTGTAAAGTTTTTAAGCAGCCGCTGATGGGAAACGGATACGGAAATGGTTACGGAGCAGCTGCAGGATCAGTGAGCAGTAAGCAGAAAGGAGAAAGGAGAATGCAGAAAGAATGGAGGAACAAGGAGCAGGAGTCGCCGCAGCTGGACCGCCACTAAAAAGTTTACAAAGTGAGTAACGACCGCGCCCAATGGGAGCTGGGAGTCGCTTTCAATTTCCATCAGCCCTAAAAGCCATTCAATGTGACAGCATAAATTATGTTAATAATGTCATTTCACGGCACATTTTATGAATATGTAAAGGAAAAAACGACGTACTACAGACCGACCGACCGACCCAACCAACCATCCTCCCCCAAAATATCCTTAAAGATTTTCCATTCCCGTTTCTTCGCCTTTTTGTGGACTGCGATTTCGTGTCCTGTTTATATAGAAATCGTCTTCACTTGACTTCATTTCGTGATTCACTTGCCATGAATCTTTTATGGACATTCTTTTCGTGGATTTCCTTTTTCCGTGGAGTCTTATTATGTGTTGTTTTTTTTTGGGAGTTTTGTGTTTTGTCTGCCGCTACTTGAGGGCAATTACACGCGTTCAATTATCATAATACATTGTCGGGAGCGAGTAGTCCTCCCGCTTTAAGTCCTTTTCAATTTGAGCGATTTTAAAGTGTAGTGTGGCTGGGCATGGCATGTGTCTCCCCTCGCAGAAGCTCACTCAAATTATAGCAAATTAAGTCAATTTACCTAAGCCATAAAATATGTAAGAGGCCACTTTTCGAACGTCGAACGGCGAACGGACGAAGGACGATTCGATGCATGGATACGTGGACCGTGGGCAGGCAAGTGTCCTTCCACAAGTCGCGCTAATTTGACTCCCGTGTCCCGAGTCGAGGCAAAAACCCCCGAGGCAGGCAGCAGGCAGCAGGCATCTCTTCTCATGCAAACCACGGCGCAAATTCGTCAAGGCAACTCCGGGCCCCGTCTTTTGGGGGTCGGCAAGCAGCAGTCGAAAAGCAAATGCTGAAAAATTAATTACGTCCTTAGGGTGACTTATGCATGCCACTGATACTTCGACCCCCCCCCTCTCCCCTATCCGAGTGGCTACTGTTTGGTCGCTGCCCACCTGAAGGTGGGAGGAGGGTGGTTGCGTTGGCTGTGCTAAGTCTTCGCTGTGCTGGGTGGTGGGTGGGGGTGCAACTCAAATCAAGCGCGTTAAACGCTGCTAATATTGAAAAATTACACAGACTTACCAGCTGGTAATGGCGGGAGCGAACGGACACCGGCTAATGGTTGAGATTTTCAGATTGTCTAGTCTTTAGAATAACAATATTGATGGGTTTCATTTAGGGAGATTTTTGGGTGTATTTACTTTGATTTCAAAAGTGTTGTGTACTCTGGTATCTAAGCTAAGATGCAGCTTAAGAAACGGTCAAGACTCTACTAATTCGCGGCTATAATAATGATTGTTTTGTAATACATTTGGATATGATTTCTCTCTATGATTCTGTGTGTTTTGGAATTGGAATCTGTCCCAAACGCTTACAAAAAAGGGATATTAATGGATGGTCTAAGAATTGTGTAATGAAATCATAGAAGAATACCCCATTTGAGCATCGTTCAACAATAATAGGGTATCATTTCTCAGATTATTCTCACATGGAGGGACTCCAATACGTCAGTCTTCTTCCGCTCTCGCTTTCTCCAATCATGGACTCGCTCTTCCCAGTTTTCCCTAAACACAACCGCGATCGATTCCATCACTCTTCCAGCCCCCGTTTTCTATATGTATCTCCAGTTTCCCCTGTCCACTCAATTATTCTCAGGTCTGATTAACATTCCTCCGGCTTGGCTTTCACTGCCACTTTTTTGTATTGATTCTTTTTTTGTTTCAATGTCGCACTGGTAACTGTCACTGGGCATTTCTGCTTTGTGGCAAAGTTTCTCAAGCAAAAAAATGTCGCAAGGCAGAGGGGGAGAGGAAGAAAACCTTTGTCCTGTCCGAACACCCACACAAATTGAATTCCACATTAAGTTCTGCTGTAAGCCAACAATTAGAAAACAGCAAAAAAACAGCAAGAAAGAAGAAAGAAATGCCGAGGGA
Source organism: Drosophila affinis (assembly GCA_037356375.1). Taxonomy (NCBI): domain Eukaryota; kingdom Metazoa; phylum Arthropoda; class Insecta; order Diptera; family Drosophilidae; genus Drosophila; species Drosophila affinis. Next base: position 26,732,641 of record JAZHFB010000003.1, read on the forward strand.
GGGAGAGAGAAATGGTAAATGGTTTGCAGAAGACCAAGTTGTTAGAGAAGAAAGTTGTAACTTTGTCAAGTTTTGGCGCCAATCGCATGACGTGCTAATAAAATGAGATTCCCTTCGAAGGAAGAGAGGATTTCATTTCGAAATTTATGCCAAGTGCAAACTTTTGTGTTTGGCGCGGGGTCTGGTCTGGGTTCTGCTCTGCTCTGGTCTGCTCTTCTTTCGCTTCATTTGAGTGAATAATTTGAATTGCATCAGCGGATGAGGAGCGGATTTCCATTTCCATTTCTTTCACTTTTCATAATTCAGCGGCGAGTGACAGGCGGCGGGGACGGGGAGGGGAGGAGGCAAATTCTATTCTTATTATGCAAATGCCTTAAAGAAGCCGGAGAGCGAGAGGCTGTTGCATATTTAATATAAGAGAACTCGTGTAACTTTAAGAAAAAGTCGCGGCTTATTAGCCAGTAGCGACACATCGTGCCACATGCCACTCAATAAGTTGCCGCAACATCTGGGCCCGGGGAGCCTGCGGAGATGTCGATGTCGATGTCTATAAAAGGCGCTGAGGCAGCGCTGTAAACTCGTGAAGAGGTGGCAGGAGCAAATCACATCATCGTCCGCAGATTGACTGACTTGACACATAATAAAGTCACACTCAAATTATGGCTGCAGCTGTGCGGCTGTGCCACCATGCCACCTTACCACCGAGGGGCATGCCCCTTCTCCAGCTTCACGACAAGAGAGGGAGGCGCAGGTTGGTTGCCCTGGTGAAACCGCGCGTGAAACACAAAAGCATTTTCAGGCAATTTATTAGTTGACAAAGAAGGAAACAAAAAACCAAAAAAAAAATGGGGAAAATCTGGCGGAAAATGTGAATTGGGGCAGAAAAAAATGTGCGGCTTCATTGTCCTGTGGCCTATCAGAGGGGATCAGAGGCAGGACCCAGACCCGGACTATGCCTAGGCAACCATTCCAGGATCAGGGTGAGAACGCGGACGACCACCGCTTTCGTTTAGGTGTTGAAACTTGTCCGCAACTCGCTGAATAATTCAGAGAGCAGAAACTTTCTTGGCGGGGCCCAGCCTCACATTTGATTAAATTTTAATGCCAGTGCATCATTAATAAATTCCCAGCGGGTGCGGCGGATGAATAAATTGAATTAGCGACAGGATGTGTCCGGCGGGGCCTAATCCCCGCAGATTGTTTGACAAACTTTGGACAGGTTTGGCGCCGCAAAAGTGTCAGAACTAATTGTTCAAGTGCACGAAAATGGTGAAGTGGGAAATGGTAGGACAAGAAAAAAGGTAGAGCAAAAGGACACTGCCACTGCCACTACCACCACATCGCACCGCACCGCACCGCATTGGCATTCAAATGAAAATTTCATTATCCCGGAATGGCGAACGGGAAACGGGAGTGGAAATCAATTTGTCAGCGTGTGCGCTTCGCGACTTCATAATACAAATTGTCAGCAATTTAATAACATTTAAGCTGCCAGCCAGCCAGCGGTAGCAATGATAAGCGAGGGCACAGACGCACACACAGAGGACAGACAGCACAAGGACCTGCCGCAGGGGCAGGAGTACATGGGGAGTACTGGGGGTCCTTGTGGCAACCCAACCGCATTTACACTCACTTAACTCGACACGATTCGGAGGTCGCTTCGGTCCTCCAGTCCTTTAGTCCGGGGCTTGGCACTCGCTAAAGGAAGGAAAACAAAGCAAAGGAAGCAGGGCAGCAGGGAAGCGACAGGGTTACGGGGAAACGGAAAAACGGCTTGTGTACAAGCTGCTTAAGGTCCTTAAGGACTCAGAAGGAGAGACCGACGACACACAATCGCAGGCACAAACGCACACTCGAGCAAATAAAGCTCTGTGAGCGATTTAAACACTTGTTGCATGGACAAAGGATAATGACGTGACAGGAAGGAGCACACACACACACCGCACACACCGCACACGGCATAACGTACACCACGCCATAAGTAATAAAGCAAACAGGCAACGCGTTTCGTAATAAACTGCAAGACGGTAGCTGGTGTGGCTCGAAGGATAGGAGCCACAGGACATGGGTAAAGGCAAAGACACCTGCAGGCGGGTAAGGCCGCCCTGACAATCGGTCCGTGAAAGGCGTTGCAAATATGCCGGGGGCGTGGCAACTAATCACAGGCCAAGGCAGTCAGTCACACGCACTCACACACACAAATGTAAAGCCCCCAAGGGGCGGCGGGTGGGTGTCGGCCATAAAGCGCACATAAGCAGGCAATGTTTCTGTTCACAGTGTGTCCTGTCCCTGTCTCTCTCTCTCTCTCTTTTGCTCCGTCCAAAGCTTAAGGGCCGCATAAAATTCAATTGCAGGTCATAAAAATTGCGCGTGATCTACATACAGAATATAATTTAAAGCTGTAACTAATAAAATTGTCAGCGATAAGCGACGACGACAAACGAGGACGACGAGCTTTGATTTTTATGTTCGTGCCACACCCTCGGAGTCGGAATCGGAGTCGGAGTGACAACAATTTTGCCACCAAAGGCAATTCATTGGTTATGAGCCCACGAGCCCAGCAGCCGAACCGAGGGAGCAGCCCGAAATCTTATTTTAAATGTTTAGCGCTCTCGTTTTTATGGCATAATTTTCAGGCGTTTGTAGTTTTTGTCCTCTTTTTTTCTGGGGCGTGGCGGTGTGGCCGGGGTGCAAAAATTTGCATAAAAATTGCCATAGTGGAGGCTGTTTCTCTGCCCTCTCCCTATCGCCTTCATCGCATTTGCTTATGAATATTTCTGACGGCTGGGCAGGCGACAAGTTAACACGAGAGGAGGCTGCCAAGTGTCAAGTGGTCCATTCCCCCGTTCCATTCGCCGTTCTCTGGCAAAAATCTGAATAAATTAGCCTGTAGGATGAGGAAGGGTGGGATGGGATGGGCTTGGTCATTTGTAGTACATGCTGATTGTCCTTTTATGAAGTGTTGATGTGGCACTGAGATACCCCCATGCCCCCTTAGGAGTCTCATTTGATAAAAATATAAATTCTAATGGAATTTCCTCTTATTTGTGTCGTTTCAGGATAAATCTGGTCGCTTCTTATCTAACATACATACAGTACATATACATAGATATATATAATTACAAGAATATATACGAGTATATATGCATTACACATAGAAACGAAGCATACAAATAATACCAATAATAACCAATAATTAGATGCTACAATTAGTGAAATTCTCTGCTGCAAAGAAGGACGTAAATGGAATGGAATGGAATGAATGAAAGGGAAGCAATGGGAACGGAAATGGGAAAAACAACTTCCCTGAGAGCCTTGGGAGCCGAGTCGGTGAAAAGTCAGCGCTAATGATGGGAATACTGAACACTGAAGGAATTCAATTGAAAATATGGTTAGTCAATAAGTTCAACTTTGTACATATTAATTTTAGTACCCTTGACGTAATGCAACCAACAAACTATAATAATAATAATAAACAAACGTAAAACGTACACTAAATGTTCGAAAAAGCTACAACTAAAAAAAAAAAGAAAAAGGAAAATTCATCAAGAAAATCACAGACAGGAAAAGCTATAAAAAAATAAAAAAGAAGCATAAATATAAAACAGAAAGGAGAAAACAGAAACCGAAAGAAATTAGCACAATTATGTAATAATTTATGCTTAATTAATGTATTTAATTGAAAATCTAATTGTAATTGTATATTTTTTCTAGAGAGAGACAGCAAACGAAACCCTTAAAGAAAGAAAGAAAGAAACTTGTGTAAAAATTATGCTTAAGACTCGCAATGGAATACGTAAATGTTCTCTGGTTAGCTAGTAGCTCTACCATAACCTACCCCTACCCCCAAATCGCTATTCACCCTATTCACCTTTTGTTATATGAATATATATGTACACATATGTATGTATATGTAGATCGTACACGTTAATAAAGGGCTAAACGAAACGAAAGTAACACCACGAGAACACAAGAACACAAAAACACAAAAGATAAAACCCACAGAAACCATTGAATGTAATTCACGAAATTTCAAATATTAGTAAATGTATATGTAAATGTTGCCTGGCAAAAACGTAGCAGAAACTCTCAAGCGAATCAAACAATTTACAAAACAAATAGAAGCAAACGCAAAAGCTGAAAATATTAAACACACACACGCCTGCGCCTCATTGTGTACTATTATGGGCTAAATGTTAATTAATAACTAGATTGTACAATTCAAATGTAGTTCATACTATTTAAAACAAATGCAAAAACGGAGTGAAGATGAATAAATCGATGATTCAATTTAAGAAACAAAAAAAAAAGAACTCTCATTGGTTCCTCACTCGAGGAAATCCTCACCACAGCTGCAACCAGGGAGGCTGACTCGTACCTTGTGGATGACTCAGATGCTCTATTTAAGATGGTCTCAGATACTTTTCAGAGTAGACATGTCACCCTCAATGTCCAGCTACAGCTACAGCTCCTATTACATTCATATTTGGATTCCGGGTAACCTTCTTGTCAATTTTATTCAGTCAATAAAAGCAACTAATTGTATCATTTAGAAGACAGATTTAACCACCGAAACGATGGCTGAGACCCAGACCAGCCCCAAAGTCCGTCCTTTGATTGGAGAATGGACCACTCATCCACTTGCTGGCCGATCCGGTCAGATCTATGTTCGTGTTGCGATCGGCCGAGGACCAGAGATTGGCACGAGCCTCGGCGCCCAGCTGACGACCGATGCCAGGGAAATTGCTGTGCGTCACACTGGCACCATGACCATTGATGTGGGAGTAGTCCAGGGCGGCGCCATTCCGTTGGAACTCGAAGCCGTTGGCCAGCTTGTTCTGCGAGGCGAAAGCCTTGGCATCCAGATTGTGCACGCCGTTGTTGAAGAGATTGGCATGGATCTCCTGCTGGAAGGCATCCTTCACGCCGGGAGTATGGGTCCTGGTCACAGAGGCACCATGGCCATGGCTGTGGGAAAAGAGGAAAGACTTGTTAGTTACTTGGCTGTCAGATGTCCATGTCTCTAGGCATCCACTTACATATTGTAGGCCGCAGTTCCGCCAGTGGTGACTGGACCCGATTGGGTGTTGCCGGCGGCGAAGGCCTGGGCCACGACATTGTGATCGGGAGTGCCAATAGCCTTGGTCAAATCCATACGGGCATCGGCCCCACCAGCCGGGTTCGAGGTCAAAGAGCCGCCCAGAACCTGACGACGGAAGCGATAGCGAGGTGGCTGGGTTGGCGGCGGGTGGTAGGGCACCGTTTGGGCCACTGATTCGGCTATAGCTGCCAGGGCAACGAGTGCCACAATTAGAATGCTTCCCTTCTGCATGTTGTGTTCTGTTTTGGGGTTTGTAACGAACGAACGAACGCTGACTGATGCCTGATTTTGGCAGACCTTTCGCTTTTATAGCGAAGCGAACTTTCTTTCCTACGCGAATACGAACGAGGGGGATCACCTCGTCATCACGTTTCGTCTTTGATCTTCCATCTGAGCTGCCTTATCAGCAAGAAAATCCCCGCTCTGCACTCCTTGGGTGGTTTACCTTTTGTTCCCCTCCACTAAGCCGCCAAACAAATTGGAACAAGTAAAGCACCGCAATGGAAGGAGGCTTGCTGGAAATACTAGAATTCCGCACTAGATGAGAATTGACGCTTAAGAGAAGTGAAGTCTATTTTAAAGTAGTACGATTAAGATGTTAGTACATTAATCTGTACTAGTTCATTGCAATGGCTGTAATAGATTTTCAGCTAGTTTTATAGCAGCAATTATTCATATCTCCATTGTTTCCAATTTCCTAGCACTCAGCTTTGTTAGTTTCATAGCATTCAGCTCGCACAGTGGTGCCATCTTTGGGAGAAAAAATATTTTATGTCGCCATCTATCGAACAGTTTAAAGTTGGTTTGGCGCCAAAGTGGGCAGCACCAGTTCCGCAACATCTTCTTTGCAACATACAGATGGGAGATATGAAATTCTCAAATTCGCAACACTGTTCCGCAACACCCAGTTTCTTCGAAACATGCTCATGGCGCGATTTTCAAATGCCAGGATTGCGTTGATGTTGCATCCTGTAGGTTTTACAGGAAGACTTTGACGACCAGCACAAGGGTTAATTATAATTGTATACAAATAATATTTTATATTTTTAAAATATTCCTCACTACCAAACCAAAGCACATAAATTTGGCTTAAACAGGGCTGGTATTGGTATTAGTTTTTGAATATCAAGTGACAGAATTTAAAATAGTGTACTTTAAAATGTTTGAAGAGTAATCATACACAGTGCGCATATATTGTCAAAAAAAATGTTTAGTTGTCAGGTAAGAATGGGATTTTAGATCAGCCCACCCCACCCTCTTCCACACCCATTGGAGTAACAACTATGGGACGAACATACATAAATATGTACATATGCAAGTGCTCGTACACTTCCGAGTGGAACAGCAGACTTTGTACGTATGTACATATATCACTTCCCCATTCTGCCTTCCTCATTTCGAGTGGGAGCCTCTTCCATCTATAGCTGAAACGATGCGCCAACAAATACTTACAACGACGCAGTTCAGCATTTTTGTAAATCATCACCGTTTCGCTCTCAGTTTCGACTTTAGTTTCGGCTTCCGTTGCTCTCTCAGCTGATTGAACGTTGACCGCACTCACACATACGAGCATCTATGGTAGAGTATCACGCTTTTCACGTGAGGAGTGCCACAAATGGCCGGAAACTTCAATTCTCTGCACTCGAATGGGAAAATATTGTGTAAAGACCGGCTGAGGCAGAGTTTGGACTGCATTCGATCCATCGATTTGGACACAGCTTTCGGTTTTTGTCAGTCGCATTTCAAACCTCGTTCGTGGCAGTCGCAAGTTCGGTCTTCCCGAAATCAAATCGAACGTTAACCAGCTAAAGCCCAAACAAAAGCCTGGCATTCCTTTCCCACCTGTAAGTTGATCCCAAGTTCCATAGAGTCACGTTTCCGTAATGTGCGCGATCGTTGTGTTCTCAGTTTCGTTCGTGGTTAACTTTCTAAATCAAAAATGCTAATGGCGCTGGAATGACGATCGTCTCAAAAGTGGGCACGTCATGAGCTCGTCAACTTCCTGACTGACAGACGACGGACGAGCGACGACTACATACACAAAGAAAGACAGAGAACGCGGTGCTAATGTTTAACTCAATTAAGACGATTTTCGCACAAGTCAGAGTCGCAAGTCGGGTGGGGTGCGGCGCCGCATAGCCAATGAGATGACATTTTGGAAAACAGCGATCGATGGGCAGGGCGGGACTAGTTCCTATCCCATTTTCAGACTTTTTATGATATAATCTGCTATTGACTTGGGAATGCACTTTGCATTTTAAGTATCGAATGTGTCTATTCCAAACAACATTTTCTACGGCCCACTGGTTGGCTCTTGACTCAATGGATATTAACCTGTCTGTGAACATCGCACCTTTGTTGGCCTTAGGTCGGTTCTGTGTAAATTTGTGCTTGAAGATGGCGTTTCTACAGACTGGAATATCGATCAGTGGCTTTCCAAACTCGTTGGCGTTCCATTGTTTTCACTTTTCATGGAGAAAACCTTTATGAGCTGCTATTCTCGATATAATCAGATGCTTCGCATGCCAAGCAGGCCAAGAAAATGGGCTGTCAGTTAAGCTTGTGAGTCAGAGCTAAAGCCAGAGACAGAGACAGACAGAAGCAGCAACAGAGACAGAGCGTCGGCCAGTCGGTCTGAGGTGATCTTTCTATATATACGGCAAATGCGGTGCGGCTCAGGTTTCAGTTGCCGATCGCCGTCAGTCGCTTTGGAAGTACAAGCTCCGCAGCTCCTTGTGAAAACTCAAGTCAACCCGCAACTCAAATTGACGACAATTGCTGTGGAAATTGGTAATTTATTCAATTAGCGGTAGGCAGAAAATTAACTCGAATCAGGAAGAAAGTGAACTAAATAAGAAGTGAATGATAGTTTGAGTCCCACAAGAATTAGGGTGCCAATCAGTTTGTTGAATGGTATCTGTGAGATTGCCCCGATCTGCGATTCGCCTTGTGTTGTGTTGTGTCAGAGGTGTAATTGCCTGAATTTGAGACTCTTATTTTGCAGTTTGTTTGCATGTTTTTCGAGTGTGGAGCTGTTTTAAGCCAAGGTCGATCTTTCGAGACGAGTGCAACCGGTTTTGGCCTCGACTCGAGCTTGATAACAAGCCAAAGCTCTCGCGGCCAGGCCACAGGCCATAGCAATAAGCAATTAGCGACCTGTTGTTAAATCTATATCACTTCTCCTACAATTAGCCATAGATAAAAGTACTCGTACAACAGCAACATCAGCAAAATGAAGCTCAACTGTGGACTGTTTTTGATCTGCGCCGCTCTGCTTGGATGCTCGACTGCCACTGAGGTCAGGCCCTGCCCGAAATGTGAGTCCACGCCGAGAGTAAACTTCGGAATATAGATACTAAATCTCTTCTCATGCCACAGCCAAGTCGAAGGCCCTGAGCTCCAGTGATGTGTCCATCTCCAATTGTCCCAAGAACAGGTGCATACTGAAGCGCAACACGGAGGCCAGCATCATGATGAAAATCCGACCGGAGCGCGATTTCGAGGAGCTCAACTCGGACATTCAGGGCATCATTTTGGACGTGCCTCTGCCCTTCCCCGGCTACTACGGCACCAGTGCCTGTCCGCACATCTACGACGAGGCTGGCGAGAAGCAGGTGGGCTGCCCGCTGAGGGCCGGCCAGACGTACACCTACAAGAACAGCTTCAAGATCCTGCCCCTGTACCCCACCGTCAGCCTGGAGATCCACTGGGGACTGGGCGACAAGCAAGGCGATGCGGCCTGCTTCCAGATACCCGCCAAGATCAAGGCCTAGGCCAAAGAGGTTGCGATGTTAGCTTTTACTTTATTAAGGTAGAATCTCTTAAAATCGTATCCGTATATCATAGTTAGGGATTAAGTACGGTTAAGTGAATGTAAATGTGAATGCAATGTGAAAGCAAAGTTCTTGATATGGTTTCCAATATTGCGGCATCCAGCCAGTGACGCAATACTGTGCCTGAAGAAGACCCCCGATCCGAGCGATCGGTTGTGAGTTGTGTCTGATAATTCTACAAATACATATACGTATACATATACTATATGTAATAATAATATTAATAAAAACCAACAACGAATTCTACGAAAAGGTTTCATTTACATTTTGAATGCTATCAAATGGAACACTCCCCCAATTAACCTGATCTGCGTTTGCTCTCTCCGATGTGATCTGTTAATTATTTGCAATTTATTCTTAATTGAGGCCCAACATGCAATGACGGTGGTGCAATAAATATCTTTTCATTTCTCTATTTTTTTGCTATGTTATTTAGTCGTTTTTTCGCATAGTTTTGGCAATTAAATTAAGTATACGCCTGGGTGGGCAATGTTCACTTCTTGAGTTCGTAGAGTTCGCTGAGAGTCTGCTGCTGCTGCTCGGCCGCTCCCTCTCCATCAGCCTCGAACTGAGCTTGGGCCTGGGCTTGGGCCATGATAAGAGCCTGCTGCAATTTGCGCCAACTCTCGGCGGCTGCATCGTACTGTCCGCCGCCCCTGCCGCCGGCGCCCAGTCGTGACTGCTGCTGCCGCAGTTGATAGCGATGCTGTTGCCTCATCAGTTGCGTCCACTTCAGATCGTTGGCCTCTTGGTTGCGATACTTCCTATTCCGTTCCTCAGGGTCGCCGCTTTGTGCAGACAAAGCAGGGGCTCTCGGGGGAAAGTTGTTCGGGCTGATGTTGTTGGTGTTGTTCGAGTCGTCATCGGTGTATTCACGTATATTCTGGTTGTTGTTCTGGTTGTTGTTGTTGTAGAGCTGCTCTGCCAGAGATTCCACCGCAAGACGACTGCCGCCAGCCTGGGCAAACAGAAGGAGTAAAGAAAAGGAAACACACACATCATGCGCTGCATGCCATCTCTTACCTTGCCTGCAACTGCTGTCTTGCCACCGGAACGCTTGCCGTGAGCTGAGAAAAAGCCACAAAGTGTTAAAAAAATCGATGGACTCCTCCGTGAAACACTTACCTCCCCAACAGGAGTGTCCGTATTCCAAGCAGGAACCTGAAAGCATGAAACATATTTTCCTATTTAGAATAAATCATCATCTTCGTTGGATCCACGGCAGCCACATTGACGGGCCAAGACCGTGTGTGCGTATGAATTTATGGGTAAATGAGCCACAGGCTAGACCCCTGTTGAGCCTAGGCAAAGGTTCTTCTTTAAAAAGAAAAAGTTAAAGGTAAGTCACTGAAAGCCACCGGCAACAGTGGCAACAGTGGCTACAGTGGCAACAGTGGATGCTGCAGTTGTTTATTGTGTGCTTGGCTGCTAATGTCTCGACCCATGATAAATGCGACCATTACGGCACGGCACTCATATGCTAGAGTCGGAGCGGGTTGAGTAATGCACTCAGGCGGAGGCCTCCCCCTCGGTGGAAGGTGTAAGTAGCCTGTGGGAGTAGCCTCCTACCTGTGGCGTTGTTGCTCTTATACAACGTGTCCTTGATGCGAAAACTCTTGCTCTTGCATTGTGTGTGTCCCCAAAATAGCTGAAGAGTCAAGAACTAATCATACAAATGGACGGCAACGCATCAGGAGGCGTCAGCAATGAAAGGCTCAGCTGGGACATGGACGGACACTTGGATACGGATGTGAATACGCAACTGTCACTCCGGTGAAAGGGTGTGAATGGGAGCAGCATGGAATTGGAGATCTCCGGGTTACACAAAGGCAACAGCAGCAGAAGCAGCAGCAGCAGCAGCAACAGCAACAAGTTCCATGACGCAGATGGCTAACAATTGGCCTGGATATAAGCGTGGGGGATGTCGTCGGATGGGGGATGGGGTGTGGGAACTAAGGGTGAGTGGTGTTTGCATAAGCCAAGATAAATATAAATGTCAGACCAGACGATTCTATCATGACTCCTCGCTCGGCCGTTGCTACCCTGGCCATATATCAAACATGTAATCATTTGTCAATTACTTAAACCGTGGATTAATTGTTGCCGGGCCCTCACAGATGCACCACACACACACTTGTTGACAGGCATAGAGGCCATCAAAGATAACGGGACTGCTCTCGAAGCCTTTGGGGGCGCCGCATCGAAGGGCTGCCGCCTGTCATTAAACGAAGTCTCCATTTAACAGCCGCCCACTGCTTTCGCCCACCAGCGACCCTCCTTCCTCCCCGCAAGGCTTTCACCATCACCTAATTACCGTGACCCTCACTTTTAATGGTCGTATCCTTGATCTTGGTCAGCTCTGAAATCGCGTTGGCGTCTCTACTTCAGGGTAATGGCATTTTTTAATAGCCTCACCTCAAAACAGTTTGCTTGAACCCACTTTTAATGGTTTGTTTGGGCCAAGTGCCCAAGTGAAGTGTTTCTAATTGGGCTGGGGATTCACCAGAATAAAGTACTCGTAGAATTACGTATGGTTGATTTCTATCATTTATGCCATTTATGCATTTACGTATGGCATCATTTTAAGATGGGTCTGTTTATCTTGTATGTTAATTAGCAGTTGGCAGTTCTGGTCAGACCTTTACGTATTGTTAGCGTGAACTTTGTCTAAGGAACATTACAGAGCTCAGGTGTGAATACAATATTTGATAGATAGATCTCTAGCTCTTACAGTTTTACATAGAACCCCCTCCTCATGAAATAATCCGTTGAGAGAGAAAAGTTCTTTTACATACAATTAATTTGATGAGATCATCTAGTGGTCATTAATTCTATGATTGCCATATACTCGTGTGGGCCATAATTCCAATACCAGTGAGATATAGTAGTTATCATTATTAATCATTAGATTTATTAGATTGAGTTCATAAATTTAATTTCTGCAACCAGATACCCTAGAGTACACCCTAGTATGACCTAGGGACCTTATGATGAGTCACTTTCGATCCCCAACAAATGTAATTGATCTCCTGCTATTTGCAATCTGCATTCGTACCGATTTTAGTTTCACCTTCATACACTGAAACACCCAACTCTTTTGGCTCTTCTCTAATACCAATCTCTGCCTATGAGCCACCACCCCTACTGCCACCAGCAGCAGAAGGGAATGGGATGGACATGGACTGCCACCCACAACTGCAATGCCTGCAGGCGGCACAGCTTGGTGGGTTCACACGTTCGCTTTGGGTTTTTTCCCGCTGAATTTCCCGCTGTCTCTTAGCCTATCGGCTTCCATTTCCACCGTGGCTGTGCCGCTTACTATTGTCGGTTGTCGGTTGTTGTTTGGCACGCAGTTTGGATTAATTTACGACAGCAATTGGAAGCGTCGACGCATTTGGAGGGTCCCAAGTGGAGTGGTAAACCCAGCCCCCTCCGACCTCTGATCTCCGTTCCATGCTTCTCCATGTTCAGCCCTGCCTTCGCGGTGAGTAAGAAATGTATATTGAAAACCCAAAAGGGAAGCCGCTGAACCAACGGGCGGACAAAGGCGTATCAACAGGAAAATGTGCATAAAACTGGAGCTGATAAGATGGATTAGGGCCAATGGGACGGCATGGGCATGGGCATGGGCATGGCCATGGGGTGTGCAGGATTAGGGGATGGATGGGGATGGCAAACCAGAATATGAGCATAAAGGTAATACGTGTTAATCAGTTGGTAGTTTGGTATTTTTATGGCCCAGATAAGCCAGGAAATTCCAAGAAACAATTTTGATCATGACGCAGCAGCAGCACTAAAACTGACCAAACGGAAATAAGAATTTCACCATTTTCGAGAGCCTAAAAGTATGCTTCAGCTGGCACTTTTGTTACAAACGGAGTTTCAACAATTTTAAATGGAATTTCAACCAACTCTTTTATGGTTTTCATGTGTTGAGAATACAGTAATATTTATTGTGAAATTTTCTGAAATTATTTTACCTGTCACCAGGGCAAAGAGTGCCACAAATACCAACAAAGTCCAACTGCACTTCATGTACCACATTTTCAAGCAATTTAACTCCAAAAATATACACTTAAACTGTTTTGATTTTCAATTTTTCAATGTCTTTTCGAATTTGGAAAACGTTTTAAAACTTTCAAAACTTTTGGCTAAACTTTTTCCCAACACTCTGCAGTTTTCACCTCCGCACTTGTTGATGCCAACACTTTTCGAATTGCCAACAAAATGCGGTCGACCAACGGCTTTTATAGCTACTCGTAGAGGAAGCATGCAACCAGCATGGTGCCAGCATGGTACCAGTAGAGCGCCTAAAGATAACGTAGCCAATGGAGCCAGCCCGAAACAAACCCGAGTCGGACACTCGGGCACGAAGAAGGCGCCGCCAATGAGCATAGAGAGAGGCGCCCACGCAACAGGCTATGGGCAGCAGAGTGGCGTTGAGTGGGGTATGGGGTGTGGTGCTGGTGCTGTTGCTGGTGTGCCAGGTGCGTAGTCGGAGGGGAGACTCGTCTCCACACCTCTCATGGGGCGGCAAAGGCGAGACTATAAAACACGCCGAAGTTGCTGCATTTCGGCCCCCCCCGCACACAGAGTTTATTTTGTGGCTGACGTCAAGGATTAACTTTTAAATACAGTGGCAACTCTGAAAGCAGAAAAATCTGTAGGGAGAAACAAAACCAATACCTTTCCAGAAATTTATGCAAACTCTGGAAAAAAAGATATCCAAGTAGACTGGCTGGCAAATGTCAAAAATATTTAGGAATACAATTATTTCCTCCTATCTTGGCTGTTCGCTGAAGAGGGCTTTCACTGTCACTCCACTGTGCCGATGGGTTACCAAAATGAAGAAAAATATTTCAGCTGAAGTAGTTTATTTTCAAAGATGTGTGTAAACGTAAGTGTAAACGTAAGTGGCGACTCGTAGTGGTATGTTTGGGCGAGCTCCATCACATTCATCTCCCATTTTTTGCAATTTCTATGTGAGTGTCCAGTGTGTGTGTGTGTGTATGTGTGTGTGTTCCAGAGATACCAAATAATCATTCAACACATGATAATCATTTAAATTCGAACGCAAGTAGCGCAGAAGCAAAGTTGAGATATGTCTTTTTTTGCTGCGCCGGTCAGAGTGAGTGAGAGTGAGAGTCTGTCTGCGTGCAAGTATACAGAAAGACTGTAGTGTACGTGTGTACGTGTGTGTGCATGCGTGTATGTGTGTTGAGATCGCTCGATCCCCTATTCCAGCTTCGCCAGGATGTCGCTCTCGCGGAAGAGCACGTACTCGCTCTTGTCGTCCATGTCCACCTTGGTGCCTCCGTACTTGGGCAAGAGCACGCGATCGCCCTCCTTGACGGCAACGGCCAGGTGACCAGCACCGGCCGGATTGCGGGCTCCGGGTCCAACAGCCACCACCACGCCCTGCATCTCCTTGGGCACCGAGTCCTCCGGCAGCAGAATGCCCCCGGCAGTGGTAGTCTTAATCTCAAAGCGCTTGATCAGGATGCGGTCCAGCATGGGAATGACCTTCTTAATAGTGTTGGCCATCTGAAATTATTTCCAAAAAATTATTTTATCAATTTTGATCACAATAAATTTATTTGGAATTCTCACTTTTGTCGTCAGAAAAATAATTTTTTTTTTGTTCCGATGTGCTCTGTTTCGCTCTAGACTACGTACTGATTTTTCCCAGTCCTACAAATGTATTTGTTCACAGAAAAAAGTTCAGTCAAATGCGATGGTTACTGCGATTGTTGAAAATTATTTGAGCTCAAAAACAAATACGAAATTGTCAAAGATTCGTTCCATTCCCTGTCAACTGTTCCTCTGATTCGAATTATCTACGTACGAACGCAAAGGAAATAAGAAAATGTTTAAGTCCTTCTGTTAGACCATGACTCCTGTTTCTGTAAGTGAAGGCTCTTATTATATTGAACCATTTTCAACAAACAATGCACCCACTGTGGCCATAAACAGCTCAAAGCCTTAATAGTTCCGCCTAACATGGTCCACCCCAAACCCAACCACATCACTGCCAGGGTCGCTGCGTGGACGCTGCTGGTGCTGGTGCGATGTCCGTTATGTTTTTCGCTTTGATTAATTCCCACGCTAGCGTCAGCGCCACCTGTTGGCAGTTGGGCTTACTAAGTTTAGCGGGTGCGCGGGGGTGTTTCTGTTTCCCTCGTTCCGGTAGTTTTTCCTTCTCTATTGTTCTGCTGCTCCAACTCTCTCTATGTCTCTCTGCCTCTCTCTCTCGCTGTGTATGCGTGCGTGAGGCTGCCTTCCTGCCTTGTCTGTGTGTGGTACGTGCCCAAGTGAGTGTGGCTGTGTGAGAGGTTGTGTGGGTGTATGCGGAACGAGTGGTGGTTGGGGAGATGGGTGTGTTTGTCTAAACTTGTAGCGCGTTAAATGCTGTTAGAAATAATGTTTGGTTTAACTTTTCCCAGTGCTTTTTTTTTACACCCCTGCATTATATACAGGGTATTCATAATGATTTCAATAAGAGCCAGTTCAAAGAAGAAAGTAATGGTTCATCGACCCTATAAAGTGTATATTTTCTTGATCAAAGAATACATCCCAGTACACGTCTGTATATTCTGAATCAAAATCAATATCCAAATGGATTTAGACATGTTATGATCTATCTACCCTCATTACTTAAATTTTTTGGCAAAACTTTATTATTGGTACTATTATTGTTCTACATACTCATAAAAAATAGACGGAATCACGAAGATTACCCGAACTCTATTAGTATATAGTATAAATGTCATATGAAATTCGGTCATAATAAGAGTCTTTGTTAGAAAAACCTTTGTGTTTTTTTAGGATAATAATCCCAAAGCTGATCAATCATCAATCAGCATACATATCTTATAATAGCCATGGGACCATCAGATATAGAACTCGAAGGGGTATCTTAAGCATCGGTACTCGATTGTGACCATTCTTTCCGGTTTTTTCTTTCTGCTGCTTTGCTCGCCCGATTCGCTCGTAAATCACAAAACTTCATAATTTCTACGTCATTTTTGCAGGCATGTGTTTTGTGTGTCTGTGATATATATGTTTTTTCGGCTTTACGTGACGTCGGTGGAAAACAGTTTGATGTGGTTTTTATCCATCTGACTGTTTCACTCTCGCTTTTTTGTTGTTCCTTTATGGCCCGCTGCGCTTTGGACTTTGACGCATTTGCGACGTACTAGCTCCAGGCAACGGACGGGTCCTGTATGCAATTAAAGTGAAGCTCTACTCTGTCCGCTACGGGTACAAGTCATACGGTGGGGGTGGGGCACTGGCTAAAGCGCTGGCATCCATTTGGTTGATTGCATTTTCATAACAATTTGCAGGATTACAAATGCGCCACGGAGTCCGTGCATTTGCATGACCTTGAACCATCCGCCCGGCACCTCATTAGAATTTCATTTGTAGTCGGGCAGACGACAGGGCCACAATCGATACAAACCCAAATATATTTATGGCCAAATTACATTTGGAGCACGTCGAATCCTTAGTAGTTGCCAAAGGGAGAGCGAGGGACACGGGGATGCGGAAAAAAAGGCAAATGGCTATGAGAATATGCTAAGTTTTATTTTCGGAATAATAATTCGGGTATATCGTTCATTATACATATTTCCTCAAGGGTTCCTTCCCATTGATTCAACAGCGTTGGCTGTTCAATAAATTCAATGAATTATAATCAATCTTTAAATATATTTTGATGATAATTTTCTGGCTGTTTCAAGGCTGTTGAACTAAAGCGATACAGAAATTAAGGCAAGCGGAATGCGGTAAGCCTAATTCGAGGAATATTTCTGGTTAAGGAACCCCAAGATTATTAGTATTAACGATTTCGAACTGAAATTGCTTTTAAAAATGGTCAGTAATTTAATTTACTTCAAATCGTTGAATCTTCTAAAACATAAATCGAATATTTGTGCCACATTTTTGTTGTTTTGTTTTGGTTTAAGCATATTTTCTTACACATCGAATGCGCACAGCCGCACTTGCTTTCTTCTTTCCATTCTTGAGTCTGCAAGGCTTGTGCTTGCAGCGTAACTGCCCTCTGGGCGTGTTGCCATTAAGTTAATTGCAGAGAGCGAAGCACATTGAATACTATTCTTATACTAAATAGTCGTAAATCTTAATGCTTCAAAGACTAGCTCAGGCGTACTCGTGCCGACACTGAATCTGATTCTGATTCTGAATGAATGAAAATCTTTATAGTAGATAAATATATAGTAGACAGACAGAGATAGAGAGAGAGAGAGAGAGAGAGCGAGGGGGTAGTAATTAAGGTCTAATTGCAAGGCAAATGAATGCAAATGCAGGTTGTACTAAACGCTTTGGTAGCAGCAGCAACTGCAACAGCAGCAATAGCGGCCATAGCAGTGGACTCGGAGTAAAAACAAAAACATGTGACTAACTAAGAATCTGGCTTAAACAATATTCAAATAAATTAGCATTAGGAAGCGAGCGGCTCGATGAGGGGCTGGAGCCTGAGTTGCCTCTGGTCCGCCCCTAGTTGCTCTGGGCATTGATCATGGCGTACTGGGAGGCGAGTTGTGGCTTGGCCAGGGCTAGACGATCGTGGTGCGGGGTCTGAGAGAGAGTAATTGATAGAGGTAGAGAGGTAATTGATAGATTGACAGTCGTTGTAAGAAAGCCAGACAAACCCACCTGCGTTTGTGTCTGTTTCGTCTGTTGCGCCTCCGCCGACTCAATGGAGACGCGCTGCGTCTGGCTGGAGGAGTTCAGGGCTCTCCTCAACCGCTGCGACTCAATGTGGTGGCGGGAGTTCAACGAACCCTTGGACAACTTCTTGCCAAAGAGCACGGCCTGAAAAAGGGATAGCTAATGGAAAATGCCATGCAAAATGCATTGCAAAATGATCCTTACCTTGAAGGCCTCGCGGAACTTGTTGCTCATGATGTTGTACAGCAGCGGATTGATGCAGGTGGAGAGATAGTAGAGCACCCCGGAGATGTAGGTCATCACCGTGTAGAGGAGCTCGTGCTGTTCGTGCAGCTTGGCGCCCCGGGCGGGGGCGTAGATGGCAATCAGTCGCTGGGCATGGAAGGGGGCCCAGCAAAGGAAGAAGCAGACCACCACAGCAACTGCCAGGAGACAGATACAGATACAGATAAAGATAAAGAGTGAATACTGAAGTACTTTGGACTTTTTTTTGGCAATCGCCATAATCATAAATGAGAGACGACAAACGACAAATGACAAATGACAAACGCAATAAATTGGTCGGAGAGCGACTGATTAACAGGCTTAGAACGATTACGGGCATATGGTCCGATGTTTGGTGTCTGGTGTACCCCAGGGCTGCATAATTACCGAGCATCCTCAGCACACGCCGAGTGCCATAGTGATTGAGGCGACCCCGCACGGAGCTCAGCTGGGCGCCCGATCCCGTGCCATTGATGTTCACGGCGGAACTGGAGCCCGCATAGCGGTACAGGATAGTGTCCGATTGCACATTCTTCAGCGGCGCCCTGCGGGTCGGCGCCAGAGCTGGGGCTGGGCCATCGCTCAGGTTGGAACGGTAGAGCTGCAGGCCGATCAACAGGTACAGCACAAAGATGATGGACATGGGCGCAAAGAAGAAGATGAAGGTGGAGAGCTGGAACGAGTGCTCGACGATGACGCGCACCACCACGCACTTGTCCACGCCCGCGTAGCTGTTGATCCCGAATTGGGCCGCCTGCGGGATGGCGGTGAGCACGGCCAGGGCCCAGACGAGACCGATGATGCGAATGGCCCGACTGAGCTTGCTCATGGCCTGGCCCAGGAACGGGTGGCAGATGGCTATGTAGCGCTCCACGGTGAAGGCGGTGATGGTCAGGACGGTGGCGTTGGCCGAGGTCTCGGCCAGCAGACCGCGTCCCAGGCAGAAGTACTCGCCAAAAACGTACGGATACTTGGACCAGATGAACCACACCTCCTGGGGCACGCCCGAGAGCAGCAGCAGGAAATCGGAGATGGCCAGCGAGAAGAGGTAGTAGTTGGTGGCCGTGTGCATCGAGCGGTTCTTCTTGATCACGATGCAGGTGCTGATGTTGCCCACCACGCCGCTGATGAATATCAGCGTGTAGACGACTGTCACCGGCACCACAATGGCCAGTGGGTCGCGTGCCGGTCCCAGCAATTGACTCACATTCCCAGCCGTCCACAGTGGCACGTTGTTGTCGGCGGCGCCGGCCAGGATATCCGATTCGGAGACGGTGTCTGGCATATTCGTGTCCTTTGCAACTGGAACTGGAACTTTACGGAACCCTTACGAAAGCGGCTTTTGTTTTCACAAAATTTCCACTTGCTGCGATAAATTCCGATGTCGTTTATCTGCCTGCGACTGTGTCCCCCTGCCCCCAACTACGCTAATTATAATAATTCGATGACGCGAACGGAGACTCATCCAGCGACTAGTCTGCTGCCTCGTAGCGTCTTGACTCTCTCGACTGCCACTGTCTCTGGCGCTGGCACTGGCACTGTCTCCGGCACTGGCACTGTCACTGGCACGCAAACGCACCAAATTACCAAGCGGCGAGGTCGATCCCCGATTCCCGAACCCCGTACGCCGTACCGTTCCCGGCCACGATAACCGTGTTCCGTAGTCCGTTCCCGTCACTGCACTCGCAGCGCACTCGACCCGGACGTTGACTTGGCTCTGATTTTGGAGGCACGTCGACTATACGCGATGACAACTCTCGACTTGTAAACACACAGAGCAGAGCAGAGCAGAGAAGAGCGGCACAGAGCGAATCAAGTTTGGAGTCCGTGTCCCGTCTCCATTCAGCAGCAACCGTACTCCAGCGCGCTTCGAACTTATCTGATAAGCAGCGGCGACATTTCATTCAGATTTGTATCTAAAAGCCAGCGACGAAGCGTCGCAGTTTTCCCTCACATGAGAGAGTAACGTGCGCGACATTAGTGCTTGATTAATCAAATAGAAATATGCGATGGCCTTGAGAAATTATTTTATTATAATACATTTAAAACATAACAAAAATAAAATCGATTGAGAAAGGATCCTTAAACATCTGAACTCTTTGATAGATTTAAGAAAATCACTACAATGTATGGTAAGTAAATAATAGTAGTGCTTTGGTCGAAAAAGGAATATTTGTTAAGAAAGATGAGAATCCATCAGAATCCCTTCAGCTATTCCACGCACCTTACAGTCACATTTATGGATCCGTCTCGCCCCGTGCTCGCACCCATCTTGTGTGTATTTTGGCAACCATATTTCATAGTGGCTATGAAGCAGGCAACTTTGGGGCATTAGCTACATTTGGGCAACAAAAGAGCAGCCACACGCTGGCAGAGGCGCTGGGAAAACTGGGTAAAGTTGGCTCGAATGCGTTTTGTCATAGGTCTGTCGCTCCACGCCGCTGACGAGTGACATTCTCTATGGCCACATAATATTTTCATTCATTTGTTTCGTTTCGTTTAGCACGATGCTAAGTGAAGACTGCCACACCGTGTCTAGACCCCACTACCCCTCACTCCAACCTCCCAATAATCAGGCACACCCCATGCCCCCATCGTGCTCTGGTCACACGCCCCGTCGATGGGTGTCAAAGTGCGTGCTTAGCGGTGCCTGTGGAATTTGGCACGAGTCAAACGAACGGTTGGAACTCGCTCGGTAGCTTTTCACTTGCAGCCGATGGGGGAGCTTTTCAAGCTTTAGCCAACTGCATGCGAAGTGTGGGAAAAATCCCATCCATCAACGACATCGAATGATGAATGAAAACTCAAGGGTGCAACCCACGTCCAAGTTTTCTACAAAAACAAACACAGAAGAAGTGGGTCTAACACTCAATAGTTATGCATGTTTATTAAAGTTCTTCAAAAGTAGTACAGCATATGTATGTATGTATATTACCAGTAGGATATTTCTTAAATTATTTCCCCTTTCAGGGTTACTAATATTCGATTATTATTATCTTGTAAATTAACGCATAGCTTTCATTTCGAATAAACACTCCAAAAATGTGCGTAATGTAAAATTCTTCAAAAGAATTTATTTAAAAATTAAATTATTTCTTATTCGCTTATCCCAGGAATACAACTTCCTTTTCATCCCAATATCAAACGATTTGACTTAAAATTTTTCTCAAAATCTCGAAAAAATTGCACTTAAAATCAGGGTATTACGAGTATATATGTATCGTTATATGTAGGTATGTATGCGGTTATCTTATGCTGGACTTAAACATCCTTGAATTCTTACTCTACCAGCCTCTTTCGTTTCTCAAGCTCGAAACCCTCAAATGAATCGGAATCCTACGAGTCTTACGGATTCCTCAAGTGGTTGGACCTTCTTCCGGCTTCCTACAGCCTCGATGCATTCACTGACTATAATTCGTATAGACACAAAAGCACATATATGTATATGTACGAGTATATATATATAGTATTGTATATAATTGTGCTACGACTCGAATAAACATGTAGATCCACCCGTATAATGGGTTTTACAATACGAGTGATATATTGTGAGTAGATAAAATCTTGTTATTGATTACATTTGAGTCTTCTTAATCTTGTTCGAACAGTGTATAGCTGTTTCTAGTATTGCACAATCCGAAAGTGTTTGGTCAGTAAAGGAATATCAGACCAGGTCGATCCTCGTTTGTCATTTATTGAAGATTGAAATGTTGGGATAGATGGGTTTGTTTGGAGGTACGCGTTGTGTGTACGTGGCTACGATATTTGGCTTGTGTTGTGGCTGATCTGAAGGTAGCGATCAAAGGGGATTAAAACATTAAGATTTCACCTTCAAGGGTTTCTACACGATTGTGCAGTGACAGCGGATTATTATCATTATAGATTATAGACGTATATACGATGGACGCTTTGCTTCATCATATTTCACTGGGCCTTCTGTTCCGTTCCGTTCCGTTCCGTTCTGTTCTGATCTATTCTGATCTATTCTGATCCGTTCTATCCTTAAACGACGACTTCGATGACCTCAACCTCAACATCCTCGTCCTCGTCGCTGCCGTAATAGCCCTGTCTCCCCCAGTTGTAGGGGAGAACCCTGACGTCCTGTCAGTGAATGTACCTCTCCTGCTATAGGAGCACCTGCTTCATTTGTGGGCGCTGCTGCTCGATGAGCCGCTGGGCCTGCTCCTGGTCCATGCCATCGATGGAGCAGGCAATCAATTCGACCATGTTGTGTCCGTGCCTGAGTATATGGTGAATGGACTGCAGTGTGAGCCTCATGCAGTTGCTAATGTTGATGCTCCGCAAGCGCTTCAGATTGCGCATAAAGTGTCTCACGGTGTCATCTTCCACTTTCATGCAGCTGGCAACACATAGCGTCTCTATGGCCGGAGCATTGTGGGTTAGCGCCTCGAAGCCCTCCGGGTAGAAGAACGAGCAATAGCCCAGCGATAGGATACGTAGCTCTGGCAGAATCAGCGCCTCCTTCAGGATACGATCCGTCAAGTTCTTGCAGCCGCGTATGTTCAGCTCACGTAATCCCCGGAGACGGCTGATGGGGTACGGAAAGTTTGGGCAGCCCAAAAAGCCCTTGTCCGTGATTTTGATGCAGTATTCGATGTTGAGTTGACGCAGACCCGTCTGGTACTTACAGATGAGGGACATGGTGCGGTCGGTCACCGCCTGCCGACAGTTGTCCAGACTGAGGCGACGCAGATTATAGAGTCGCACGAGCAGCTCGCACAGAGAGTCCTCGTCGATGAAGCAGACCTCCTCGAGATGCAACTCCTGGATTATATAGTTGGGCTTGTGAGCAATCCCCTTGAGGAGGGCCACACCAGTCAGCTCTCGGCAGTAGGCCATGGTCAAGCACTTCAGCTGACCGCTGAGCTGGCGCAGTCCATCGATGCAGGCGCTGTTGAGCTGCACGCAAAACATTAGGTCCAGGGACTTGAGAGTAAACTCCCACTTGGAGGCCACATACAGGAGCAGTTCGTTGGTCAACGAAAGCATGCCGGTGAGGTCCAGTTGGCGCAACGGAGCCTCTTGTGGCATCGCCGTAAGAATGGACTCCAGCAGGAGAAGGTGACAGTTGCCCGACAGCTTCAGGACGCTGAGGTTGCACATGGCCCCGAAGGCCAGACACCAAGGCAGCGTCTCGACGCTGGGCGAACAGCTGAAGAAGATGTCAATGTACTCCAGCGTCTTGGCATGGTCTCGGAGCACAGCCACCAAGACGTCTTCGTTATCGTGGGTGAACTCGAACTGCAGATGACGCAGGCGCACCTTGTTTGCGGGCTTCCGTAGCTGGAGAAGCATGCTCAGCTTCAGCGCCGAATCCAGGCTGACGCCGTCACACTCGAAGGCCTCAAGGTTGATGAACTGCTTCAAATTGATCCCAAGATTGTCATCGAACACGGTGGTCGCGGCAATTGTCAACACCTTCAGGTTGGGCATCTTTCCGTTGATGTTGCGAAAGACGGGCGCATGGCTCACCTGCAGATGCCGCACCTCTGGCCCCACCAGCTTCAAGAAACCGTCCAGCTGCGGAGACTGCTTCAGGTTCCGCAGCTCGATCCGCTCGAAGCTCAGTTTCGAAGGTGCCTTCTCCACATGCTCTCTGATCGCTGCCAGATTGTGCCTGGTCACAATCACCTTGCCCTGCAACATGAATTTGCGACGGTTGACCAGCTCGCGACAGTGCCAGGACACCATCCGCAGCTGCTTGAGATCGTTGTAGGACAGATAGGACATGACCTCCAGCCACATCTCGTTGGGCAGCATATCGATGGGAACCCGTTTTTTTCTCACTGCCCTGCGGTCCTTCTTCTCCGGCGAGAGTGGCGGCGAATCCGTTGAACCCTTGTTCCGTGACAGCCCCGACAGCAGCGGCATCATCCTGAACTCAATTTTCCTCTGCGTCTGCAATGGGAAAAAATATATCTATCAGATGTATGTTATGGAAAGGGGTATTTGACCTGGTAACCATGGGTGACCATACTGCAGTCGAAGGACCATATATGGTCTGCACTGTTCACCTGTACTGTTGCCAGGGACCTGCAGCGTTGCCAGGGCCCTGCACGGCTGCACTTTGCCACCCACGCTTTGCGCAGTCAGGCGCCAGGTTGCGGGACTCCCACGACCCTAGCACTTACCTGAGCGTAGGTGTTGCTCAGCCTCTCCAAGAACCTCCTCTCGCGACGATGACTGGGTTTTTCACACGTAATAAGACTATTACCCATCCAGTGGCTCTATTGTTTCTTCAGATTTGGTTGAAAACCGGAAATACACTGTTTTTAGCGCCTCTGCAGAACTGCGCCTTCACTTATCTGTCTATCTATCGCAGAACCTGATTTTCGGTGCCTCCGCACAGAAGCGTTAATTGGAAAATAGTCGAATGGAACTTTTGCCGTTGATTGACAGAGTTTTGCCGTTGTTTTGAAACACTTTTCGTTTGATTTTGTCTCCGCTTTGAGTTTTTGACGGCAACCTGCTGCCGTTGTGCACCTTGGAAAATACAAATGTGTTTTCCAGCCAGTGAACGACGGACGGCGGAAAAACGAACCACTTGCAGCACAGCTGTGTATCTAATAATGAAAATTTGATTGTCGCTGCAGAGATACTTCCAGCACGCATGCTCTCCCCCTCTCGCTCGCTCGCACACGCACCCCAAAAGGGCTAGTGCAGTGAATATTAAATAAAAGGTAAGGGCGGCACAAATAGCAGGGACCTATGACTCGTAGATGCGTGTGAGACATGACCAACTGATATTGATTATTGTTATTGCCTCACTTATCCCTTTGTAATAGGCTGTCCAATTTATTTATGAATTGTTAATAGTTTAGTATATTGTATAGCCATATAATTTGAGTCTCTATGTGAAAAATAGGCCCCTCAAAGAGGGCCAACCCTAACCTTATATTTTGGTCACCACTTTGGCCATGCGCACTGAAAATAAACTCTCTTGCTCTTTTGCTGGGAGAGAGAGACTCTCTATTTACTGCGTTCTATTTTGTTTATGTTTGATGCTTGTGACCCACATACATCCATGAAGGCGGCCTTGATGTGAGAGAGGGAGAGCGATTTCAGCTACTAAGTGGAAATGAGCCGCCAGGCAGAATTTGAGAAAATACATACATACATACATATGTATGTACATAGCTGCGCGCGCAGAACACGAAATTTGTGCACACACAGCTTAAAGCATGCAATACGTACTTCGCACCTTGGAGGATCCGGAGAAACGAAATTGACACGGTCCTTGTACAAACTCCGCTTACAGTGTTTACCTTATTCTTCGTTTAATGAAAAGCGACAGTAACGAATCAAAATCGCTGCTGCAAATTAATATTTTCGATATATTTGTGTGTTTCTTCCAACATAATATATTCCAATACTTCGATTTTTATATGAAATCAGTTTAAATAACGAAAATATATGATTAAATGTACCACCAAACTGTTTCCGGGCAATAGAAATGGCGGAATGTCTTATTGCCAGAGTTGATGATCATGCAGATGGATTTATAATATAAAATATGATTCTGATGTGTTGAACAAATCGTCTTCTTGTAATCTTAACACTTTTCGGCTAGCCGCCGTTTTTGCGGATGTTGGTAGCCGTCCTTACGGTGCTCCACATGACCCGGCTGTGTCCCGCTCCTCGTCGATAAGCATTCTCCCCTGGACGAGGCCTTGCTCGAGGATAATGCTGATTTGTGCTAAGTTTTCAAAAATGAGAGTTACAAATATCAAATTCTATCTGTTTGCTTGTCTTATTGAAACTATGTATTTACATTGCTTACATATTACGTATATTATTATATACTGTAGACGGACCTTATAATTATTTCCACACTTGTTAGTTAATTTACACTTGCAGGTACATACTTTAATATTCGTAGATAGTGGAGGATTGGAAAAGCGGCAAGGGCTGTAATTTAGCAGAGCAGCAATTAATGCAATCCGACGACGGAACAGGGAATTTTGTAAATTGCGAAGCACTCTTGATTTATACTTGTAATTGCAGCTCAATTACCCCACTGGAATCGAAACCACTAATTAATAGGATTCCTAGCTGCAGGACTCTGTTTACTGCAGCGATGTGTGCGACTATATATAAGCCGATTGGAGGTGAGGTCCTAGAGAACAGTACAGTAAGCCACGATGAAGAACACCGAGCCGAGGAAACCAATCAAGATGGAGGACTTTCTGAGGCCTCAAATGTTCCAGCAGTGGACCCGGATGGTGCATTTCGTCTGGAAGCGAGATGGGGCCAACCGTCTGGTGAACTCATCCTCGATTGGCTTCTGGATATCGGCGATTTTAAATGTGTTCTTCTTTGCGTTCAACGGCTGGGACATTATCAACTATGTGCTCATGGGCAGGCCACACAGTCAGAACCCGGCCGTGTTCAGCATTACCATTTACTTTTCGGTACGGGGACTGATGCTCTTCTTGAAGCGTCGAGAAATCGTCGACTTTGTCAGCGAATTGGATCGGGAGTGTCCCCTGGACATTGACAGGCAGAAGGAAATGCGTCTGGAGCGCACTTACTCCTCCTTCTGGAAGCGCTATCGGTTCCTGCGGGTCTATGCACACTTAGGCTTGCCCATGTTCTGCTGCCTACCACTGGGTGTCTATCTGCTGACCAACGATGGCCTCGGGGCGCCCATCACCCTGCACCAACAACTGCTCGGCGGTTGGATGCCATTCAACCTGAGGAGAGACCCCAGATTCTATCTTCTGGTGTGGTTATTTGATGTTTCGTGCACCGCCTGTGGGATCTCCTTCTTCCTGACCTTTGACAATCTGTTCAACGTGATGCAGGGCCACTTGATCATGCATCTGAATGACCTCGCCAGGCAACTGAAGACCGTCGATCCCGCGGAGAGCGTGACCAATGAAGTTGAGTTCTTCGCAGGTCTGAGGACTCTGGTGCAGCGTCAGCAGCTCCTGAATCGTTTGTGCGGCCAATACAATGACATCTTCAAGGTTGCCTTCTTGGTTAGCAACTTTGTGGGGTCCGGATCGCTCTGCTTCTATCTATTCGTTATCTCGGAGACGTCGGATCTATTCATGATAGCCCAGTACATTCTGCCCACTATGGTTTTGGTGGCCTTCACCTTTGAGATCTGTCTGCGTGGCACCCAGCTAGAGGATGCGGTGAGTCATCGAATTGAAACCCAGAATCATATTCTGTAACCTCTCCGCTTTCTTCGACAGTCTGCTGAACTGGAGTCATCGCTGCGTAACCAGACCTGGTACATGGGCAGCAAGAGGTATCGAAAGTTTTTTCTCCTATGGCTGCAGTACTCCCAGTGCACCCAGAAGCTCGGGGCCTTTGGATTGATCGAAATCAACATGGTGCATTTTACCGATGTGAGTAGATAAATATCAATATATATATATTATATATTATAATAGCAAGCCCTCGAGGGATTCGCTCGCTCGGGATTTTTTTGAAAGCAGATGCGTAGAGGCAGAGATAAAGGACCAATTTTTTTACGTGGTGTTCGATGCTGATCAAGAGCATATATACTTTATAAGTAGAAACGCTTCCATCTGGGTGTCTAAATGTCAGTTTGGCTAGTCAATTTTAGAATGCAACTTTTCGGGCTTCTGGTGGATGTATAGCAAAGCAAAGATTCGCTTACAAAAAAAATTGGAAACGATAATCCCGTCCAGTCCGGGTCTTGATCCGAGGACCTACGGCTTGAAGACCTAGGCCATTCTTTGATTTGGTTCTGGCAGTCATATTACAGATTTTATCCAGCTCCAAAATTGGAAAAAAATTAAGTGTCCCTAGACCAGGTTAAAGCATCCGAAATCGGTTTGTTAGTTGAAATGCTTAGCCCAAGCGGAACAATTTACCAACAAAATCAAATCCTAGGAGCCAACGATGTGAGCTGTGGGATATTGATTTAAAAAAAAGACCTACACATTTATATATTGAGATATTTTCTTCGTTTTCAGATCATGCAGTTGGCCTTCAGACTCTTCACCTTTCTGAGATCGCGCTAAGAAGCATAAAAGAATGCCACAAATTCTGCAGTGAAGTGAGTCACAAGCACACACATAGGTACGTTTATCTTAGACTCTTAGAGGCACCCGATGTTTGCAAAGCGAAGAAGAGTGTACTACCGATTCTATAATGTAGAAGACATAATATATAAGCCTCATTTTAGGAGACTTCAAATATCGACTTTCTTTTGTATTTGTACGTTTATCTTAGCCTCTTAGAGGAACCCGTAGTTTGCAAAGCGATGAAGAGTGTACTACCGATTCTATAATGTAGAAGACATAATACATGAGCCTCATTTTAGGAGACTTTAAATAGCGATTTTCTTCTGTATTTTCTAATCATTGAACGGTTTTTTTCCTTTAAGCTTTCCATTCGTTTATTCATAGGATCAAATATACTTTTATAAGATGGGAATATATAATACAATAATTATGCAGAGATTTCGAGCAAATCGTCTTCAGGGAGACCCGTGTGTATTCCTAACCTCTAGTAACAACTATTCCTGAGCACCTCCAGTTCCAGTGGCTGCCATCGATCTTAAGGATGCGGCCTCGAATGCGCATTCCTGGCAATTCGCAGAGATGACCGTCGGGGGCCTGCGGTTCCAGTGGCGAGTCGGGGCAGGCGTGGATTAACGGGCGGACCCATAACGCGATCGACAGGATCCGCTTGGGTTTCGATCGGCGGCAAAGGGGAGGCCGGAGACCACTCTGAGCTGGAGCTGGAGCCTGGAGAATCGGATCTGTGTGAAACACAAAGGGATCGTTGTACATACATTCAAAAGAAAATGGGAGTGGTATGTTACCCCGCTGTGTAGATGGGCGGCAGCTTCTTTTCGTAGCTGCTGGTGCTAGGCGTGACGACACCTGCATGAATTTCCTGCTGATAGAGGCCGTAGAGCTCTCGCAGCTCGTCGGGCAGATCCACGTTTCCCTCCTCGATGAGTCGCCTCTGTGAACTGATGATGTCCTCGCACAGGCGTCGCTGACGCTCGGCCCGGAGTAGCTGAAGGTCACGTCGTCGCAGCTCCGCCTGGCGGGCCAATCTCTCCGCCTGCAGGGACACCTTGTCCGCCTCCAGCTCGTGGACGCGACAGAGTAGGGCCAGCAGTTCCCGCTCCTCGTCGCTGCTAATGCGCTCTGGCAGCTCCTGGAATTTAAAGAGTGTTAAAGGCTGCGGCGTAACTGAATCTTGGGGAGCATACGTCCTCCAACTTGACGCCTTTTTGGCGACATTGCTCCAGTTCCTGCTCGGTGCGCTCGCGTATCTCCTTGTAGCGTCTGTTCTCCTTCTCAATTGCTGCCAGCTCGCCCCAGGCATTCTTTAGGGCCACGGAACCCTCCGATTCAACATCTGTGAATGAGAAATTAGTCCTCTGCAAGTAGCAGTATCGAAGAATACTTACCATCTTCGCCCATTGCATCGTAGAGCTTGCCAATGCGTCCCTGCCAGTGGGAGATGATCATGTGCTGGCGCTCGGCATCCAGCTCTAGGCCCAGGAGGTGACTCTCGGCCTCGAGGAGCTTGCGGCGTAGCTTCATTTGCTGCTTAAAGGTAAGAACAATCTGCTCCCGCAAGTACCGCAGTTCCGTCTTCCTCTGATCATCCGGCTCCTCGACCTCGACTGGCGGTTGCTGGTTGCTGGCTGTCGTCGCCATCGCCATCGCCGCAGCCGCCGTTGTTGCAATGGCAGCCGCTGCTTTTCCGCTGCGGGGCCGATCGGTCAGCATTTTGGTGCGAAGGCGGGAGACCTCGTCGCGTAGCTCTGAGACCAGGCTCTGGTAATGTTTGGTGGGGAAGTCCTTGAACTCGTCAATGTACACAGAGTTCTGCAGCTTGGTGGTGATGCTGTTGGCTCGATCCGCATACACGAGGGTGTTCTTCGTCTCGTCGCGGTGCTTGCTCTCGGGCGCCACGTGGGCGATCATGACCGTCTTGCAGCGGCCGCTCAGGGCCTCCTTGAGCAGGCGTGTGAGCTTGGAGTCGCGATAGTTGACGTAGCGGGCGCCGCCGGACAGGGCGTTGATGCAGTTCCCGAGCGCTAGAAGACTGCGGTTGATGTGTGCCCCCTCCTGGAGTCGCTTGCCTCGGTTCTTTGTCTTCTTGGCCCGCTCTGAGCCAGCCAGATCGGTGAGGAAGAGACGCCCTTGCTTTGTGCCCAGCGCAGTGCGCGTCTGAACCGTTATGCTGAGCAGGGCGTGGCTGCGGGAGGAGGTCTGGTTGGCGGCCGTTGGCTCCATGGTCCGAGCCTTGTTTCCCTTCAGCAGCAGCCCCACCACCTCCTTGCGGCTGGACGTAGTGATCTCCGACAGACCGGCCACCGTGATCCGCTGTCCGCGATTATCCTCACGCAGCTCCAGCGGTCCTCCCGGATTGAGTAGATCGCGGATGAGCTCGTTGTAGATCTCTAGATACGAGATGGAGACCTTGCAGGCTCCTTCCTCCTCCACGGACTCGATATGCGCAAAGATGTCCTCGATAGCGCGCACCATGAGCCCGATGTCCTGGCTGCTCACATCCGCCTCGCACCCGGAGGCAGCAGTGGGCGGAGCACGGTCGCTCGTCGCAGGTTTCTTGCGCGGCACAGGCCCGAGCATGGTGTGCGTCTTGCCGGATCCGGTGGCTCCGTAGGCGAACACGGCCGCATTGAAGCCGTTGAGGACATCTCGCACCAGTGGCGCCGTGGTCGTCTTGTACACCTGCTCCTGTGTGTCGTTCTCCCGAAACACATGGTCGTAAGAGTACTGCCGCGGTCGATTCTTGCTGCCATCATCGTACAGCAGCGATCCCCCGGAGATCACGTCGATGCAGCGTTCAGCGGCCTCCAAACTGGGACGCACTCGAACTGCCACCTAAAAACATATTCCGGATAAAGGATTGTTTGTGAGGCGGTACGGACATCTGCTCTTCCTTCTCCGACTTACCACTAGTCGCTCATCTTGCCCGGTTTGGGCCGTTGCAATTGCTCGTCCCTGGGAGGATGTGCTTCCTCCACTACTGCCCGACCAGCTGCCAGCTCCCGCACTGGCGGCCATATCCAACGGATGGTCGGTGGTCGAATGTCCTTCGATGGACACGTGCCGCCTGGCCTGGCTGATGAACTGCCGGCTATCGGGGATGGGAACCAACAAAACCATTACAAATTGTGTCAATTTGTTGTCAACAATCGTAAAAATGTCATCAGCCCGGCAACTCCCTCGCTGGCGCGCTGCCCTAATGGATTTGTAAATTTGCGCGCCAAGGTCCTGTCCCGAATGAGTTTGAATCAAGGGGCAGGGGCACCTACGAGTCCTTAGGGGTACTGCTCACCTCCGGAGCAGTTGGCGTGAGCCATAAATCAAGCCGTGAACTTGAACACCCCGAAAGTCTCTGCTCTGCGTGTCTTGGCATGCAAATCATTGAAGGTTATTCCCCGGGAGCGAGAACGAGAGTTCGATGTCAGGTCATCGAATGGATACTGTACTGTGTACTGTACTGGTTCTCAATGAACTGGGCAAAGTTCCATGCACCTATCCAAAAGGGTCTATAAACACCTTGAAGGCTTTAGGAGTGTAGGTTATTCGGGAAGGTTATTCTAGAACCCGACAACGAGTTTCCGAATGTAGTTTGGGGCTTTTCGCACCCAGAAATGGCACGTTGGCTTCTAGGCAACGACCAGTACGACCAAAGGATTAAAGTGTCCTGACAAGTTTTAAGGGATTCATATTTTCTGAAATAAGTTTTGTCTTTAACACTTTAAAAGATTACTTGGCTTTCAAGCCGCTGTTAAAATTCCCTCTCATCCAAAAAAACCCACAAACGAGTTTCTATAAATATTCGACTCATGTTCCTCTTTAATCAGTCTTTCACGCACAGTTTCAGGCCCATTCGAATCTCTTTGAATCTATAAGATACCTACGTATTGAATCCAAACACACATATTCTGCAGCTCTGCAACCATCCGGAGACTTCTTGTGGCGACTGTACTCAATAAATGATGAAATCCCTTGGGATCTATCATCTAGATTTCGAATACAGTCTCATCATCATCTCCTCATTTATCTCCTAGATTGGGTGTTCCAAAACCCATTTACCTATCAATTGAGGATACGTGCTAACCTCTGACCCTCAATCAACTGTCGCTTCACCACACCCCATCCCATAACTATTTAATTTAGTTGAAAGCTGCTTAATTATAAAACGTGTGTGACCATCGAAGTTGTGTGGTGCCAAGTGAAATACATTATTAACTTTAATTCCATGCCCAGTGGCTGGCATGAGTATGAATATGTCATGGAACAGCCCACAAAGCATCCGCGGCTCGGCACTTTCTCCTCAAATATGTACACAAATTACAGGCCCCGAGTGTCAACAATGGGACATGGGCATGGCTAGGGCTAGGGCTACGGCTGGGTAGGGGACACTCTTCAGGGGGTACTCCGACCTACAGAGAACGTCCAACCATTGGGGAATCCGCCACAACTAATTTGATAATGCTACGTAAAATCGATTCAAATACTTTAATGAGTGCCACCCCCCAATCGCTCCCAAAATCCTGCCCCACCCCCGAAAAGAGCCCAAAGCAAACCGCGAGTGGAGAGACCTCAACACTTTTCCCAGTTCTCGTTTCATATTCCACGTATATACAAATATATGTATATGTGCATGACTGGCTATTGTCGTTTATTGAATTTGTGTAAATTGCCAGCAGACACGACAGCCGGTGGACAGGTAGACTCCTGGCGGTCTCCTCTGTGGAGGCATATCCCTTGGAATGTGTTGGGGGATTGAGTGGTTGGATCGTTGGATAGGCGGCTACGTGGTTTGTTTTGTCTTCGTTTGTGGCTAATGTTTTTAATGTTTTGGTATGGCGCGTTTTGATTTGCCCCTCTCTGTGGGCTACTGAACCCCCGATCCCCGCAAATGAGGTGGTAATATTTCTATACCACATTCCGCCCTCGTTTTACTTTTCTTTTTTTTCCAACTATAGTGGAGCTCATTAGTGGACATCGGGAGTGGGAATTGGAACAGTGGAGGAGTGGGGATTTGAGTGCCTTTTATGAGGGAGAACCACTGTTCAACTGGGTTCAGAGTCCTGCCACAGGGGGGAATTCCCCACTTGGTGGGGAGGCACTCTTCCAACGCATCAATCCTAGATAAGTAATAGCACGTGGCAAAGTCTCTTTTTAGCTAATAATTTTGACAGGCCCCCTAATGAGAGCCAAACAATGAAAAGCCTTTTAATGAAAATATGGGAACCTAGACTGACAGACTGCCAGACAATGGTTTTCAAGTTAAATAGGGGCTTTAGATAGAGATCATATTGGAGAATAATTGAAATATTGTATCTGAAATGAGCAGTACCTTTAATAACCAATAAAATAGCAATTACGAATACTAAATAAACTGAATATTAACTGTTCCTACAGTTTTCCAAGACAATTACGGGTATCAAATGGAAGCTTTCTACTATTGAAACCAGAGATTGACTTTGTCAATTAATAAAACTGTTAATTATTTCTGTAATAAGGACACTTGAATTTGTTTCACAAAAATGTCTATAAAATGGCTATTCTAATACTAACGTTTTTCTGAGAACTTAGGTCTAATCGGAATAATCGAATGTTTCGACTGTAACTATTGATTAACTGAAACAACAAATATGTTTATAAGACTAAATCAAGCTTTAACTAGGGATCCGGATAAAATCAAAGAAATCTATGTTGGAGCCTTTGTTTTAGGCTTCAAAAGCGAATGTTTTAGGCTCCCCGAATACTCCCCTGGTTCTAGCTGGCATAGGAACTCAGTCTAATCACAGTTAAAGCAAAGTTGCCCAAAGGTTTAGACTGTAATTACCCTCGGGGTAGCGTTGCGTATACGCAGCAGACTTGTGATTGATGGCCAGGATTGACTTAATTACCCGAAAGCCATTTCCCTGGGCACCACCCACCATGGCTATTTTTAGGCACCTCATCAGGTAAAGTGACCAGCCCCCTGGCTGTTGCATTTCCAGCTTAAATGACGTCATGCAAGTGCGAAAACTTTAACCTTCATTTAATTGGTGGGGGAAAACATGAAATCGTGTGGTGTGTAGGGAAATGCTGTGCGTGATAAAGTCTCAAGAACTTGGCCAATAAGTGGGCCAACTTGTACGCATTGTTGGTACACACAGTCATGCCGAAAAGTATTCGCATATCTCACACATTCGGCACACAACAAAATGGCCAACGGCTGGCTACAGGACTGAGACATGGGGATTGTGGATGAGGGCTGGCCCCAATCTCTGACATAAAATAATGTAATATTTTACAGTTGAGCTGAAAGCAAATCCGATTCGAGGATAAGGCAACCCCCAAGTAGGTCAATTAAATGCGGTTCCTGCAGAGCCCCCCACCCATTTCTGGAACCATTTCATGCAAGAACTCAAAGATCGATTATATACAGAAAACATTTGATAACAACTTCTGAAGCACCTCTGCAAAATGGCGCACTTACAAATAGTTTTGTTTCGTTGTATCCGCTTTGGTCTTTACTGTGTCACTGCACCCGAAAACCGAAGAAACTTTGCCGTCAAAAGGTTTAAAAACGGAAGAAAGAACTGAACCGGTGAACGGACGAATTGGTTGGGGGTCGGACTAAGACAAAAAAAACTTGCGAGTTACCAGCCGGCTTGAACCTTTCGCGACGACGGACCACACTCAACTGGTCAGAAATAACGAAATTATAGGCATAGCAGGACGTGTCCTGGCCCGAGCCCAAGTGTTGGGTTTGGGGGGAGAGACGGCACGGCACAATCAATTTTTGTTGTTCTTTGTGAGGCGCTGGAGGGGGTTCCTTTCGGTTGTTTTTCGTTTGTGAATTGTTGAAATGCTAATGCGCCATTTTGCATACATTTCAGGTGAGTTCGAGGAGGAGTTCGAGCAGCAGTTGGCCCTCGCCAACTCGTGCGCTGGTCAAGTGTTGGATCCGAGTAACATTTCTCGGGCTCTGTTGAGGTCCACTTTAATAATTGTCGACAAATAAGTAAGGCATTCTCGCGAGGTTTAGCACATTTTATGCAAATCACTCTGACACAATCGTCTGTCCGACAGCACGTCGAAATGGTGAGGCATTTCCGCCGCGTCAACTTCTACGTTTCCCTCAAATAATAAATGAGTGCTTTTCTCAGAGTTCATTCCATTTCCTTGATGCAAACTTAAAGTTTTCCCCGGGAAAACAGGACAAGACATTGAAATGCTAAATGTTTGTGGAGCAGCATGTCGATGTCGATAGCGGAATGATTATGATTGATTGATTGACTGATTCGGGCGAGTGGCCTTAATAAAAGAGTGTTGGCATATACCTAAGGTACTCCCCTTCCATCCATCCACCCATTCATCACTCACTCCTCCGACTAGATGGATGGAGGGATGTATGTCCAAGGACTTGCATTTGCATTTCACTTTTTGGCAGGGCCTCCCCTCCAATTAAGAAATTTTCTTTTATGGGCGCGTACACACGTGAAGGTCAAGAAAAATTACACGGTCAAGAGTACAAGGACTGGCGCGGTCTAGTAATTGAAATTTTTATTAGCTATTATTCATACGAATACGAGTACGAGTACATGGTAGAGCGTGTTGCATATTGTGTATAGATTTGATTTGATTCCGTTTTCGGGCAATTCCATTTCCATTTCGACTAAATATATAATTGCAAACAATATTCACGTTGCGGTTCGTAAAAGTGCAGACAAAGGCAAAAGCAAACGCTAACGCAAACGAATACGAATATCTAACGAATTAAATGCTAACTGAAATTTATATAACCTACGGCATTATTGCTGGATGGATGTACGGGGGCATCCAAGGGGGTAATAATCCAAGCGGAAGGAAAACAAACAAAGTAAAATCGCTTGACAAAACTGTGGGCAAATATTTGGATTGGCTGGCCACGGATGCGGATGCGGGCGGGGGGTGGATAGGACATGAATTCGTCTAGATCTAGGATTCGAATGTCTTTCGTTATTAATTATTAACTTGCTTTTTGCAATATTTTCTGCTACTAAAGTGTAAATAGTTAGAGTTTGCTGCAAGCGCGCTCTCAGGGCTCTTTTAAATGCGGTCCAACCGACTCCGAGTCCCTCTTCGATCTCCCATTCAGCAATTCGGAGTGTGGACAATGGATCTTGTGCTTGGTATTAGACTAAATGCAGCTTGAGGCTGATGTCTGAAGAGTCTGATAATGGAATACTTGCTCTCGCCTTGTGCCTAGTGTTTTGTGTGTGTGTGTGTATGTGTATGTGTGGGTGTAATTGTATAATTGTCCTTATCAAAATATGCTCAAAATCGTTATCGTCATTGTCAAACGAGTCTGTTCCGGTCTTTAGCTTCCCAAAGAAATTGCAAAAAGAGTTTAGTAAAGACTCGGGTATTCTTTGGGAACGGCCAAAGACGGGAACAGACCAGATAATGCAGATTATTGTAATGGTTGGCATGTTTTTAGAATACGAAGCAGCCTCAGTAGCTCTAATTAGACGCAGGGCTCCACATAGTTGCCCGGAAAGAGACCGGTCACGCCATCCATGACGCCCTCCCACCAGCCGTCGTCGTTCTTCTTGAGCACATACAGCACTGAGCTCTCCTGGAAGCTGAGCTCATCGTCCTTGTCCGCATAGTAGTCATAGATGGCCACCACTGAAAGTAATTGATAATTGAATTATTCTGCTCTACAGTGACCCACACACAGGGATAGAGTCTCACCCTTTTCGATAAAGTTCTTGGGCACCCAGCCAGGCAAATTCTGATCCTCGGGCACAATGGGAGCCAGTTGGGGGCCCGTCGAGGTGCGTGGTCTGCCAAAGTCCTGGTGCTCATCCTCTGGCGGCGGCGGTGGCGGCAAAGGCGGTGACTGCGAACCCGGACGTGCGAAATTCAAGCTGAAATGATTCCTGTGGCAAAGAGAAGGGTTAATCAAGTGCTGCGGATATACATATGTAAAACGTAAGCATGCAATTTACCGATTCGGATTCCTTGGGTGTTGCATAGAGAACAATGAAATGAGTTACATATACAGGCAGATGCAGGGGATGCGGTTGCGGGATGCGACTTACCTGTTGATATTGCGGCCCAGCGTGTGCATTCCGATGTGGCTCTGCTCGGTCATCTCGTGCTGTGACACCGTCAGCGGTGAAGGAGGAGCTGCTAAGTATCAAGAAGCGATTATTAGCCTTCGCTGGGGTCATCACTTCAGGCTAACTCACGTGGCATACTGCTCCTGTCGTCGTAGGTGGTGGGCGGCGGCGGTGGCAGCGATTGCATCATACCCGCCGAGGGTAGGTTCACGTGCGTGGCTATCTGCTGGCTTGGGGGCATGGGCAGCGCACTGTATCCTGCGGCACGCTCATTGCCTGCTGCCCCTCCGCCCATGGTGGTGGTGGTCATCGTGGTGCTGGACGATGCCGTCGACATGCGCTTCGGATGCCCTATGGGATAATTGGGGGCGTAGTGCGAGGGCACCTGCGGCGGATTGACCACCGGCGGAGTGCGATACTCCCGTGAGCTCTTGCCCAGCGTCCCGGTATTGCTCACCGACTTGCCCAGGGTGCCCGTGTTGCCCGCACGCGACATTTGGGGCGGTGTCGGTGGCTTGGTGGTGGGCGGTGGACCCACCGAAGGCGGTATTAGGGATTGCACAGACCCGTGGCTGGAGCCGCGGTGCTTCTGACGCACCTGATGTTGGGCAGAGTTGATGCCATGCCCTATTTCGTCCAGAATCGAGTAGTCGATCGGCTTGCGCACGTACTTGATGGGCTTCTCCGGATTGATGGGCGCCACAATCTTGAATTGCCTCGAGCTCACTTTGTTGGCCGTCAACACGCCAATTTCTCTGAAAAGAAGGGTGTGAATATCGAACAGGACACAGGGGATACACCCCTCTTACCTCCTGGCCACCTTCTCCTTATGAATATGCACCGTCTGGGCGATGTGATTCATCTGCGACTCCATCTCGCTGAGCTGCTGAGCCTGCAGCTCCAGCAGCTGCATGTAGCTGTAGGCTAGGGTGTTGATCTGGTAGGCGACGCTGGCCAGCGATTGGGTGGTGTAGTTCTTGGTGGCCTCCAGAGCCCCCTTCTTGTTGTCCGCCCGGTAGTAGGTGTCCTCGCAGTAGTCGGCCACCCGCTCGAGATTGGTGTAGCTGTCTCTCAGGCTCTGGCGGCCGTCGGGGATCTCGGTGCGTATCAAAGATGCTAGTTCGTCCATTATGTTGTCACTGGCCATGGGGGCTTCGGTTAACATGGGTGTGGATGCTGTCCAGAGAGGAAAAACTATCAGTTTTACTTCATTTTTCATGGCATGTAAACATTTGGGGCGGTGACTGGCCTCTGCAGACGTCGGCAGCGACTGCTTCACCAGCGACAGAGCGACACTCTGATTTCCCACTAGACCGTGGAGAAACGCCGAAGCCTAATTGCTACTCACTTTATTTACTTTGCGATTGCACTATTAATGCTTTTTTGTGTTGGTTTGGTCGCGTTAAATGCAATTAAATGCAGTTTTTTCTTTACATTTTACCAAGCGAACTCTTTTTTTTTTGGATTGGGGGGTTTGGTCACATTTTTTTGTATATTGGTGTTTTGATTTTCGGTCAGTTCGGTCACACTAACATCAAATTTACCCGATTGATGAATCAATTTTCTTCAAGATTCTAGAAATGATATTGTGATTGTTTTTTTTTTTAATAATACAATAAATAAATATAAAATGTAAGTCAATATCCGCAAAACAAGAAGTATTCACCAAATTATGTATAGGTTTCTTTGCCCGCAGTTTCCATTAATATTTTCCCGCTATATAAAAACCGCTAGATCTTATCTTACCAGAAAAAGGCTGACATGACAGCACTGTCGTGTACTTCTGTTTTGGTCACACTAGTCGGTTGTGAGTAATAATTTCTTTCGATAAAATTAAATATAATTTTTTTAAATGTCTCATCAAACGG
Source organism: Drosophila affinis (assembly GCA_037356375.1). Taxonomy (NCBI): domain Eukaryota; kingdom Metazoa; phylum Arthropoda; class Insecta; order Diptera; family Drosophilidae; genus Drosophila; species Drosophila affinis. The sequence goes on from JAZHFB010000003.1 coordinate 26,771,503, forward strand.
GTATTCGAGGTAAGTTCTTATCTAAAGCTATATAAAAACCAAGGTCAATATTCCTTTGTGCTTCTGCAGCCAACGAACAACTGGCCAAGGTGCTTGGAAAGGCCAAAAATGGAAAATTGCGGGTGGTAAAAGTATCCATAGAGAATGGTGAGTGAATTCCACATATACACACGATAAATACTGTGTATCCAGTGATAACTGCACGGCTTCCGGCCTCTCTTCCGCCCCCACAGAGCAGCTCAGCTGTAGTGCCACAGCTGATGTGAAGAAGGACTGGGAGCGCGACTACGATAAGCTATTGGGCCCGCTGCTGGAGGAGAATGTGCCCTGCTACATATTGTACCGGCTGGACGTGAAGATACCGCTTGGTCATAGCTGGCTGCTGATCAGCTGGATCCCGGACACGGCCAGCATCCGCCAGAAGATGGTGTATGCCTCCACCAAGGCCACGCTCAAGACGGAGTTCGGCTCCGCGTACATCACAGAGGAGCTGCACGCCACCACTCTGGAGGAGACCACGCTGGAGGGCTACCGCAAGCACAAGCGGGACTTTGCGGCTCCCGCACCGCTGACCACGCGTGAGGAGGAGCTCAAGGAGCTGCGGAAGACGGAGGTTCACACCGAAATCAGCACGAACACACGGCACCAGACGCTTGGAGGCATATCCTGTCCCCTGACGGATGCCACGGTCGCCGCTGTACAGGATTTGGTGCGTGGCAACTACGACTACTTGCAGTTTCGCATCGATCTGGAGGAGGAGCGCATCCATGTCTCCCATGCGGCCCAGGTGGAGCTTACCGCTCTGCCCAAGCAGGTTCCCGAGGATCATGCCCGCTACCATCTGTTCCTGTTCCGGCACACTCACGAGGGGGACTACCAGGAGTCGTATGTGTTTGTCTACTCCATGCCCGGATACACATGCTCTGTGCGCGAGCGCATGATGTACTCCAGCTGCAAAGCGCCGTTCCTCGAGCAGCTGGCGGCCCTGGGAGTCGACGTGGTTAAGAAGGTAGGTGGTGAGCCCAGTCATTCTGATTCCCTGTCTAATTTTTTTGCTCCTCCAGCTGGAAATCGACAACGGCAACGAGCTGACTGAAGCATACTTGCTCGACGAGCTGCATCCAAAGAAGATATTACATCGTCCGGCATTTGCCAAGCCCAAGGGCCCACCGAATCGGGGCGCCAAGCGCCTCACGCGTCCCTCCAACGAAGACCAAGTCTGAATCGCAATCCCCACCGAGTCAATGCTCTTCACCACCCTCAACTTTCAGTTTCCTAGCAAAGCATTTAATTTATTACTTGTTTCATGTCTGCCTGTCTTCTATTCTCTATGTTGCGTCTTCCGTATCCAAGTCTTTACTGTCGTGAATCATATCCAAATCCTTAGTTGCACTAGGCATCAACTGAAACAACGCATAGCAGCAGCCATTGTGGGCTTCCTTAAATGTATTTCTGTCTAACTTTAAATGGACATATATGCAATTTATTTAAATTAAACTCTGATCTAAGTCTACACTTTGAAACTATTTACTTAACGGAGTCCAGGGACACCTCTTCGGACACTCGATTGTCGTGCGCCTTGAACAGCTCGGGGTGTTCGTCCTCGGACATTTTCTTGAATGCCGCCTGAATGTTGTCGTCGCGGTTCACTCGCCACTTGTACTGCCAGTACCGCACCTCCTCCATGGATGTGCCCGAGGCCTTCATCAGCAGCAGGGAAGTCACGCCAGCAATGCCGCCCATGAAACCACCGATAATGCCGCCAGCAGCCATGCCCCGAAGACCCAGATTCATTTTGTAGGCGGCACCAGTTAGGGAGCCAGCGGCAAGGTATTCGTAAATGGAGGATTTGTCGCGGTAAACAGAGATGCAGGTGATGATGCCACTAAAAGAGGGAGGAGGAGTCAGTTTGGATCTATTTTTAGTTCATAGTTGCAACACTCACAAGTAGGAGGTTGTGAAAAGACCCACGCGCCAGCCCCATTTGAAGCCGCCTTTGGCGAAATTCACTGTGAACTGATCCTGCAGTTTTTTCTGTAAACATAATTTAAAGCTATACAATTAGAGCACAGTACTCAAAAGTGTAGGCCAGACACTCACCTTGGCATCAAAGTGGGACTTAAAGGCCGTGGCCTGGTTGTTCTCCATGAAATTCATGTATCCCACCCGCGATTGTGTAACGCCTCCGTATATGGCTCCAATGAGGAAGCCCAGGAACCCAGCCTGATAAATGGAGTTGAGTTCGGAAGATATGCTGCCAAATTCACTGTTTAACCATGGATTATTATCATTAGTTCTGGAATAGTTCTTATTATCCAAATTTTACTCACTCAATCGTAAACATAAGCTTCAGACGCTCGAGACCGGTTTCATTTGGCGGTTTGCTGGCCAAATAGGCTTTGTAGGTCTTGTTCTCCTTGTCGACGATGTCATCGGGGGAGTTTTGTATGGCCGGCAAAATGCCGGCAATCAGAAACCGGCCACCTTTCTTTAAAAAACTCATTCGGAAATTGGATGGCGTTGAATAACAAGAAATACATGCGAAAGAGCAGCTGTTGACCGGCTGTTTTTTCAGTGCTGCAACACGATGAGAAATCAATTTCAGTATTGCCAAACGCATGTTTATCTAAAAGCAAAATGTGCAATAAATTAATAGAACACACAAAAGTTAATGACTCATAACTTTGAACATATCTGTTTTAATAGAGAAAATAAATGAATTATCTGCCTTAGAAAAATGTAATCTTATTACATCAAATAATTGCTGTTGTTGCTTATGTTGTGCATTTACCAACACTACAAGACAAACGCCGCCGAACGCGGTTTTTGCTGAACAATTTGTTGTGAAATATTGTGTTTTTTTAAGATTTAATAAGATTAGATAAATATATTAATATTTATTTACTAGCTTTAAGTGCAATTGCACTCTAGCAAACTCGACAACATGATGTACGACAACGAGGAAGGTGTGAGAAAAAGATGCCACAAGGCACGCTGTAAAAAAAATCGAACATGGCGGCATGGAGCACTAGCGCTCCGGTCGCGTTGTTCTTTGATTTGTTACTAATAAATACGTCTTTGTAGAGCTGATGGAGGAGGAGAATGCAGAGGAAATCTCCCACGAGCTGTGGCAGGAGGCCTGCTGGATCGTGATCAACGCGTACTTTGATGAGAAGGGTCTGGTGCGGCAGCAACTGGACAGCTTCGATGAGTTCATTCAGATGTCTGTGCAGCGCATTGTGGAGGACTCGCCGGCTATTGAGCTGCAGGCAGAGGCACAGCACACATCCGGGGAGGTGGAGACGCCGCCCAGATTCTCGCTAAAGTTCGAACAGATCTATTTGTCGAAGCCGACGCATTGGGAGAAGGATGGTTCGCCCAGTCCCATGATGCCGAACGAGGCCCGACTGCGGAACCTCACCTATTCAGCCCCCCTGTACGTGGATATCACAAAGACCAAGAACGTGGAAGGCTTGGACCCCGTGGAAACGCAGCACCAGAAGACCTTCATTGGCAAGATTCCCATTATGCTGAGATCCACCTACTGCCTGCTCTCCCAGCTGACGGATCGTGATTTGACCGAGTTGAATGAGTGCCCACTGGATCCCGGCGGCTACTTCATCATCAACGGCTCCGAGAAGGTGCTGATAGCCCAGGAGAAGATGGCCACAAACACCGTGTATGTGTTCAGCATGAAGGATGGCAAATACGCCTTCAAGACGGAGATACGCTCCTGTCTAGAGCACAGCTCGCGACCCACGTCCACGCTCTGGGTGAACATGATGGCCCGAGGCTCGCAAAACATCAAGAAATCCGCCATCGGGCAGAGAATCATCGCCATCCTGCCGTACATCAAACAGGAGATACCCATTATGATTGTGTTCCGTGCCCTAGGCTTCGTGGCCGATCGCGACATTCTCGAACACATCATCTATGACTTTGACGATCCGGAGATGATGGAAATGGTGAAGCCATCTCTGGACGAGGCCTTCGTGGTGCAGGAGCAGAACGTGGCCCTCAACTTTATCGGAGCGCGTGGCGCCCGGCCCGGCGTGACGAAGGACAAGCGTATAAAGTACGCCAAGGAAATCCTGCAGAAGGAAATGCTGCCCCATGTGGGCGTCTCCGATTTCTGCGAGACAAAGAAAGCGTACTTCCTCGGCTACATGGTTCACCGGTTGCTGCTGGCTTCGCTGGGTCGCCGGGAGCTGGACGATCGCGATCACTACGGCAACAAGCGCTTGGATCTGGCCGGACCCCTGCTGGCCTTCCTCTTCCGCGGGCTCTTCAAGAACCTGATGAAAGAAGTGCGCATGTACACACAAAAGTTCATCGATCGCGGAAAGGACTTCAATCTGGAGCTGGCCATCAAGACGAACATTATCACCGACGGCCTGCGCTACTCCCTGGCCACCGGAAACTGGGGCGACCAGAAGAAGGCCCATCAGGCGCGTGCCGGCGTCTCCCAGGTGCTTAATCGACTCACCTTCGCCTCCACCCTGTCCCATCTGCGTCGCGTCAACTCGCCCATCGGTCGCGACGGAAAGCTGGCAAAGCCCCGCCAGCTCCACAACACGCTCTGGGGCATGCTGTGTCCCGCCGAGACTCCGGAGGGAGCCGCCGTCGGTTTGGTCAAGAATCTGGCTCTGATGGCCTATATATCCGTGGGTTCACAGCCGTCGCCCATTCTGGAGTTCTTGGAGGAGTGGTCCATGGAGAATCTAGAGGAAATTGCACCCTCAGCGATTGCGGATGCCACCAAGATCTTTGTGAACGGCTGCTGGGTGGGCATCCATCGGGATCCCGAGCAGCTGATGGCCACGCTACGAAAACTGCGTCGCCAGATGGACATCATCGTGTCGGAGGTGTCGATGATCCGTGATATTCGTGATCGTGAGATTCGGATCTACACGGATGCGGGTCGCATTTGTCGACCGCTGCTGATCGTCGAGAATGGATCTCTGCTGCTGAAGAAGACCCATGTGGAGATGTTGAAAGAGCGCGACTACAACAACTACAGCTGGCAGGTGCTGGTGGCTTCCGGCGTGGTGGAGTACATCGATACGCTTGAGGAGGAGACGGTCATGATTGCCATGTCGCCGTATGATCTGAAACAGGACAAAGACTATGCCTACTGTACGACCTACACCCACTGCGAGATCCATCCGGCCATGATCCTCGGCGTCTGCGCCTCCATTATACCCTTCCCCGATCACAACCAGAGTCCGCGTAACACCTATCAAAGTGCTATGGGTAAGGGATCCTCTCTGGAGTACCATTTTTAATCTTATAGTTATACCCTTCTTCCCTTTCCACAGGCAAACAAGCCATGGGTGTTTACATCACCAACTTCCATGTGCGGATGGACACGCTGGCCCATGTGCTGTACTATCCGATGAAACCGCTGGTCACCACCCGATCCATGGAGTATCTCCGTTTCAGAGAGCTACCTGCTGGTATCAATTCGATTGTGGCCATTCTCTGCTACACGGGCTACAACCAGGAGGATTCTGTCATCCTGAATGCCTCGGCGGTGGAGCGAGGATTCTTCCGATCAGTGTTCTACCGGTCATACAAGGATTCGGAGAACAAGCGGGTGGGCGATCAGGAGGAGAACTTCGAGAAACCCCATCGCGGCACCTGCCAGGGCATGAGGAATGCCCACTACGACAAGCTGGACGACGACGGCATCATTGCCCCTGGCATTCGTGTCTCTGGCGACGATGTGGTGATTGGAAAGACCATCACTCTGCCGGAGAACGACGACGAGCTGGACAGCAACACCAAGAGGTTTGCCAAGCGAGATGCCTCCACCTTCCTGCGTAACTCCGAGACAGGCATTGTGGACCAGGTGATGCTGACCCTCAACAGCGAGGGCTACAAGTTCTGCAAGATTCGTGTGCGCTCCGTGCGCATCCCACAGATCGGCGACAAGTTTGCCTCCCGTCACGGACAGAAGGGAACGTGCGGCATCCAGTACCGGCAGGAGGACATGCCCTTCACCTGCGAGGGACTGGCCCCCGATATCATCATCAATCCCCATGCCATTCCCTCTCGTATGACAATCGGGCATTTAATCGAGTGTCTGCAGGGCAAGTTGGGCTCCAATAAGGGCGAAATCGGTGATGCCACGCCCTTCAACGATGCCGTCAACGTGCAGAAGATCTCCACGTTCCTCCAGGAGTACGGCTATCATCTGCGTGGCAACGAGGTCATGTACAATGGCCACACAGGACGCAAGATTAATGCTCAGGTGAGTCCCACAGAGAAATCCATTTGTGAGCTCTTTCAATGGAATTTCGTTTCCTTCTTTTAGGTTTTCTTGGGACCCACATACTATCAACGCCTCAAGCACATGGTGGACGATAAGATCCATTCACGTGCCCGAGGCCCTGTCCAGATTCTAGTGCGACAGCCTATGGAGGGCAGAGCCCGTGACGGCGGCCTGCGTTTCGGTGAGATGGAGCGCGATTGCCAGATCTCTCACGGTGCCGCCCAGTTCCTCAGGGAGCGTCTCTTCGAGGTCTCCGATCCTTATCGCGTCCACATCTGCAACTTCTGCGGCCTGATCGCCATCGCCAATCTGCGCAACAATACGTTCGAGTGCAAGGGCTGCAAGAACAAGACGCAGATCTCCCAGGTGCGCCTCCCCTACGCGGCCAAGCTGCTCTTCCAGGAGCTAATGTCCATGAACATTGCGCCCCGTCTGATGGTCAACTGACAGAGCGCTCCTCTTAATTGCTCTAAGCCCCAGATTGGGGAGCTCCTCCCCGCAGCTCCCATTAGCAGTTAATTATTAAATTACCATAATTGACACCCAATTTTTTTCTGTCTGACGGTCTCCATTGTCTCCTCTCGCGCAACTGGAGCGAATGCCTGGGCTGCATTTTAAAGATGCCACCAGACGTGCCACGACCCATCCGCCCACATTTATATTTGGGCGAAAGTCTGACAAGAGTTGAAGAGTTTCAAATGGAATGTGATTTATTTGCTTATTTCGCATTGTTTTCCACCGGGTATAAGGCTTGTGCTGGCAGATTTGGGATGTAATACGAGTATCAACTGAACATGTTATCAATAAAATATGTAGTCTAAAAATTATAAATTCTGCCATATTTGGAATTGGGATTTATATTTGCCAAGTATGCATAGATCGATTAGATTCTTTTCTATCCGTACGACTAGTGGACAATGAATCTATGGGCCTTTCTAAAACTGATCAGAAAGGTACCACCTGCTTTAAGTGTATTCACAGTTCGACTTTAAGTAGAAAGCATTTCCATTTCGATTTATGTTTTGTTATGCTTTTGTTGCTTTCTTTGATTTTGACGTAATGCCTTGGCCCGCGGTCTGTGACGCCCAATGACAAAAGGGATTAGTTCTTTGTTGCTGCCTGACGAAGCCGGAGCTGGGGATGGAGCTGCGGCTGTGGCTGCGGCTGTGGCTGCGGCTGGGGCTGGGGCTGGAGAGAGGAGGCTGGAGCTTTAGTTCGACGTGCGCCGAAGCCGCCAATTGAGTGACAGTTATTAATTGCCGCTTGACGTGGCTCCAGCCCCAACGAAGTTCATGTCTGAGCCCATGTTGATGCGAATGTTGATGCTGATGGCGACGGCGAAGGCGATGCTGACACCCATCATTCAGCAGACTGATCCGAGCGGGAGCGCCTTTGCCTTGTTTGATGAATAATTGAAATTGCGTGTAAATCGTCCCGCAAAGTGTCTCCGATAAGAGGCTCAGCCCCCAACAGAACACAGAAGCAACAACGAGAGCTGCACTTAAGGCGTCCTGAGGTATGGTATTTATTTATAGCGTCTTAAAAATAACTTAAATTACTTCTGTGCATCGTTAAGATGCAGCGCATCGCCCCCCTCCTACTTATCTCCGTTACGGAACACACTGATGGCGTAGAACTCGGGCACTCTGTAGACCTTCAGACGCTCGTGACTGAAGCGCCCGTTGGTGCGGGCCTTCACGTAAAAGAAGTCCTTCAGGCCCAGCTCCTTGCGCTGCGATGGTTTTTCCTCCTCCGCAACAAGGCGCTGCTGCTTGGGCCTGTATCCGCTGGACTTGTCCTGCAGCAGCTTCACGAAAATGATGTCCCTGTCGTCGCTCCCTCCCAGGGTGCGCGCCTGGTAGAGATTTGCCCTTGGCTGCGGATAGATGAGCAGGGGCTGGATGGGCAGCACTTGGCTGGGTGATGTGGGATAGGCCTCCAGTTCATCCAGTTCCCTGTCGCTGAAGCGCAGAGAAGGAGCTGCCCAGGACGACTGTACGAAGACCATCAGCAGGATAAGGCTGAGTATGTGTTGAAGGAAAGGACAGAGCTAGGGAGAGACAAGAGAAAAAAGTTGTTAGAAAACTATAGCCATGTTGGTGTTAGAAGGTGTTAGACGGAAATTTGCAAGCCAAGGGATGAGTGATGATTTTCATTGAAGGAAAGGATTTTATGTATGTGTAAAAATAATAACCCACAAAAAGTAGAGTGTCTGTCTAATTTATAGTCTGGACAAAGCTACAACTAATGCTCAACATTACTTAATGCCCCTTGGTGATAAATCTTGCCGAAAATATAGAACTAAGTCATAACTTTTAACAGAGATAAAACGGCGATTTGCATAAATAATTATATCGATTTGATCTCCAGATCTGATTCAGCTAATTGAGAAATGTGACCAACCGGAATCGGTTCCAGTCAAAACACACACACACTTCGATGGGGCAGGTGCTGGAACCGCAGATGATTCGACACTCTTAATGGATCGATTCTTGTCTTTGAATTACCGTTTTCATTGCGTTTGATAAATCACAGCTCAAGTTCGCTCGACAAAAATCGAAAATTTGTGATGTTGTAAGCGGCTTTGGTTCGCTTCTTTCTGTATTATTTTTGGCACTCTTGCTCTTTCGGCCAATAAAAAGTAATATCACAGAAGTAGGAGGCGGCGGCGAAGACGGAACGGAACGATCAAGCGCGACGTGCAAATGTCAGAGGCAGACTGGCGTGTGACAAGGCCAAGCGAACTTCATTTACCACCAAAGTCGGGCCTGAAGCTGTAGCTGAAGCTGAAGCTCAAGCAGAGGCAGAGACAGAGGCTGACTCTGGAGTCGGACGGGACTGGAGTTCCATGGAGTCACGAGTAGCAGCAGAGCTTCAGCAGAGCTGTCAACAAATTGCAAACTCTTGTGGAAACGCAATGGCCAAGAGCTGCTGCTGCTGCTGCTGCTGCTGCTGCCGCTGCTGTTACTGCTGGGGGATCACTCATTATTTGTGCTATTAATTGATCAGTAGGTCGGAGATCCGCACGGGTCAATGCTATCAGCATACAATGTTTATCAATCAATTCGGTTTAAAGCTGCACGATGAGCTCAGGCTCGGTTCCAGGCTTACATTCGGCAGCTGTTGTCGGTAATTTTATGCTGTGATGTCAAATTTATTATTACTGCCTCCGAATGGTAAGCAAAATAAATAATGTAGGGGGAAAAAAACCACTCAGAGAGGTATATTTAGGCACGTAGAAATGCTTAATTAGCAAATATTTGCGCTGCCTTGAGCTCGGTAAAGAGATTTGCACATTTGTTAGATAGTTTTACGAGTGTTTGTCTCTTTTCTTAACAAGTAATAATTGAATAATTTCTATGCTTAGTCGAGAGGCAAACGATCAAGACGAATACACTTTGTTTGCGGCTTCTATCGGTGCGGCAGCTGCTGCTGATGATTGCTGGCATATTAATCATACGCACCTTGGACCAGCTGCAAATCAATTACAAGCCCGTGTACGAGAGCCAACACTGCAGCAAATGTGCACAAAAGAGCAGCCCTAGAAATGAAGTTAAGTGGAATAAAACAAGAAAGGACGGCTATACATAAATTTGAGCTGGTAAAAGTCATCACACCCCCTTCAATGGTATCGTAAAATAAATAACCAAGAGTAATTGAAGCAACATAACGAGAGCTGTCAACAAGCGAAATTTAATCGCTTTAAATGTGAAATTATGGCCTAAATGGCAACGGCAAGAAAACAAACTGGCAAAGAAAATAACTACAGCTGGACAACCCATCATCGCATAATCAAAACACATTTTTGTCGTCCGATTTCGCTCGGCCATAGATTCGTGACTGATTAATTGCAGCGCATCCACAGACGGACTCGGAGAGACCTCTCCTCATTACGGACGTACTGCTGTGGGTGTCCGCACTTTGCATATTTGATTTGTACTTTCGTTTCATTTCGTTTCGGACTCGTTTTCGTTTTGACTTCATTCTTTTGGGCCGAGAAGCGGACGCTCTTAATGAGACCATTCGCATGCTTTCGGGGGAATCGTGTGAAAGGTGGAATACTTAAGAGTATGTTTTTCTTGCTTCTACCTCTATCGCTACTGTTTGCCAGTAAAAAAAGGGAAAGCTTTTCGATTCGATTTCAGAGGTGTCGGCATCGATGTTTGTGGCGCCAGCAGTATTAGCCACAAAATGTGGTTTATGCGTCTGGCCAAAACCCATAACCATACGCAATGGTATCGAGTTTTTGCCAGTGTGGGGGAGGGAATCCCCATCGATGCGTGCTGTAGAGTGGAGTAACAGGTGTCGTATAACATTGTCTGCACTGCGGGATTTGCGGGGGGATTAGGTGGCCCTCAAGGGGCGGAGGTGAGGGCAAAGATTAATCCGAAACTGCAAACAATGTGAGCAAATTTGATTGTAATAAAATAAAATCTGTCGGTCTACATACTCGTGCAGAGAACGGAAAGACTATGGATACGGGGGAGTGTGAAGAGGTTATTGAATTGGTGGTTTATAATGCTGTGATGTCAATAGGAATTTTGTGTTTAATGTTAAACAAGTGGAGGAATGCCAAATATTTTATGTCAAAGAGTAATGAAACAACGGTACATATTATGAAATTAATGTAAAATAAGTGAATGCCAAATAAATGTTTTTAAAAGGTCAATGTACATTGTTTTTACATTTCATATCTGTGGTTTTTCCTTTTTTTTTTTGTTTGCTATTTTATATAATTTTTAATATAAACAGGAAAGCTTGACACATTGATATTTGTATTTATTTTGTATTTTATTAGTTTTGCTGATTTATATTTATTTAAAACCTAATGAGGGGGAGGTAGAAAAGCGAATGGGATTGCTAATGTTTTTGCTAAATTTCGCGTCTACATTTTGCCAATGGAATTCGTTAACAATTTTTTATATTTCGCATATTTCTGCGAGTTTTTGTGCCCGTATCTTATGCAAGTTGTTGATGTTTGTGGAGTTATATTGTGAGGGTATTATATCATACACAAACAACATGCAAAAAAGACTAAAACGGGAAACGTGGACACAACAAAAAAAGAGTACAACTTAATTCATTGAATATTCATTTTTAAATTTTTAGTGAAACAAATATTAAGCCTTTAAAATGATCTTTTTGTTAGCTGTAAACTCTTTCCCCGGTATCTGTTTCCATTGACATCTATAACACATTTATTGTGGGATGTTACGCCTCATTACTTGCTTTAAGCTGCGATAAACAATATGTTTCATTTTAATCGTTGAAGCTTTAAAGCCATTAATTGTTCATTGGGAAATAAATAAGCCAGACGTGTTATTTTTACACTTAACAAACATTTAATGTGTACATGATTACTTTTGTGGATAATTTTGATTTCGGTTAAAATGCAGAGTAATATAATAATCCCCGATGGCCAGATTTAAGCGGATATTTCAGTTTCAACACCTCGCGCCGTGGGGACTGCACACTTTTTTCTTCGCACAATTTCCAGGCAGGGTGGCTGGGTGGAGGGAACCTCATTAGCATTGTTAATTGATAATTGTGTGTGTGAGTGGCTGGAGGGGTGTGTGTGTGGATGGGTGGAGTCTGACAAAGAGAGAGACAGCTACAATTTATAACAAAATAATCATAATTCTGTTGGGGAAACAGACGATGCCTCTCTCGCTCTCTTTCTCTGACTGTCTGTAATATTATTCATGTAAATGCGAATGTGTAAGGGTAGGAGGAGTATCTGTGTTTGTGACAGAGGAGCCTCTCCTCTGTCTATGGCTTTGTTCAAATAGGAAAAGCCAAAAGGTGCTTAACTATGAAATACGATGACAAGACAAGCGGCGGAGCCCCAACAAGCGACGTTCGCTGCGCGTTTTTAATTACCATAATTACATAACTGCACACAGATACACACTCACACTCAGTCTTACGCACGCACGCACAAGGGAAGTGTGGTCCGCGCCTGAAAGTATGCAACATTAAGCTACATATAATATATGACATATTAAGAAGAAGGTGAGGTACATACAACTGCTATCTAAAAGGCATATATATCTATAATACCCAAGATTGTATGTCCATAGTTATATCACAGCTTTTCCTCACCGTCCCCAAAGTCCGAAACATACACTACCTTTTGCTTGAAATACCTTGTGACACCCTTCCACCTACCTAAAAGATGGTCTAAAGGAATGGGCCCTCTTAACTGTTGTTATCGCATAAACTTAAATAGTTTTTGCCAGCCACTTTGCGGCTTTTAAGTTATTTTGCGTGCACCACTTGAATGGAGCACTTTTATTTTGGTTCAACAAGGGTTCAACAGGGGGCTCAAGGGTCACATTCTGTGTGCGTGTGTGTGTGTGTGTGCTTGGGTTGAAGTGGTGTCTTTTAGAATGGGACCAGGGCTTAGTTTGACTGTCTAACTGGCTCTGTTAATTAAATTGCAAGTCTTCTCTGCCAGTGATACACTCAAACACTCACTCACACACATACACACACACACACTCTCACGCTCGCACCTCTCAAACCCAATTCTTGGCCGCAAATTAAGTCAAAGTTTTCCATTTCCATATACTGCCCTGCCCCACTGCTGATGTCTCCTGCTGTCTGCTGCATAATTTCGACCACCCACCGCTGCTGGTTGTGGGGTTTTCCTCCTTGGCCTCGTCGCGTGGCAGCGGCGAAAACTTGGCTAAATGGTTTGCTATTAATTTTTCGTGGCATGTCGGTTATTAACCTGCCTCCTGTTTGCTACCTTTGCTTGGTGTTGCACTCATATACCCTCTTTTTTTTAGTGGGCGTGAGTGTGCCGTGGGCGTGGCTGACACAGTTTGGGAATCAGCAGCAGAATCAGAGGTGGATTTGGTGTGGCGAAAACTAATTGAAAAATTGCCAAGGGTACGGCTGTAATGCCTTGGAATTTATTCTTAAATTAGAAGGGAAATTAGAAGGGATTGCAATTACATACCCGTTCGGAATATGAAGGAAATATGTATATGGATCGGAGCACGAGAGAGGCGCATTATCCCTTTCTACCTCTTCATATCTCTTCATATCTCTCCCTAACTCTATCCTTTTGGTCAGACATTTGTCCATAACTTATTGACTCATGTCTGGGACACGTGACCGCTCCTGGAATTGGCTTAATGGCCATCAATAAACTGATGATTTAAATTGAATTTCGGTCACATCTTCCATTGCCGGACAATCGAAGTGCATTTTGGCTTTCATAAATAAATAAGATTGTTAAATTGTCCACGCTCCAGAGGCTTCGGGCTTAGTCCCATTCCGAAGTCAAGTCCGAGGCCCAATCCGGGTCTGTGGCTCCGTGTGCATGACTGCTCCGGCGAGCAGTCTGTCTGTGCCCCAGGCCACCTTCTGACCCCCCGTTCTCATTGTAAATGCGGCTCGACAATTTGTGTGTTTGGTCAGAGTTCCCCCTGAACTCTGCCTCCTGCTTCCTGCCTGTTTGTCACTTTCTGGCATTGGATTTGAATACGCTTTTGATGCTCATCACGTGGCCGGTCAAAAATTGCCTCCGGCCGAAGTCAGAGGGTGCTGGTTCGGGTCCTGAGGGGACCCAACTACCCCGTGGATCAAAGGCACATTTAAGCAGCTTACCGCAAAATGGAAAGCGATTGAAATTTTCATGAATCTCCATTGCTCCAAAAAGCTCCCACTACTCTCGTACCCGCCACAACGAAATTCGCTGGCATATGGTATTCCATTCACACAGACTTGTTTGCCAACTTTCCGACCAACAATTAGTCTGAGCGGAGCCCCGCTTTCCAACTGTTTTCCCGTTGAGCCATTAATTGATTTTCGCCCTCGGTTTGATTTTCAATCTTGCAGCGTTCCGCAAACTCAAGTTAAATGTTGCTAAAACCCAAACAACTGCAAGCCCGCCAGAGCAGCAGCAGAATCTCTCAACTTTGATTGCAAATTTCTTTGCCTTCATCGAAACAATTTTTAGCCGCCGCCCGTCTCTCTCGCTCTCTAGCGTGGAGTTTTTCTAATTTTTTGTTGCATTTCTAGTGGGGTTTTTCCTTTTTATCATTCTCCTCTATTTTCCTTTGCGTGTCTGCCTTTCCATGTCCAGGGCCGGATCGGGATGAGATGTGAGGGGGAGGGGATGGGGCTCATTTAATGTCTTATTTATGGGGCATATTAGGTTTGGGAAAGTGAAAATTCGATCAATTAAATGATAGTGATATGAGATGAGGTTTAATCACGCTATGAGCATGATTATTCTGATTGCAGAAAGAGTAGATATATTGTGTATGGCACCATGGAAATGGATTGGACACACGTCACCCGAAACCTTGACTCCGCTCCTGGCACCTGGCCCCTGCATCATATTCATTTTGCATTCCCCTATATTTTCCTATTTTCTGGATTTAGAGGGACCATTTTTTCGAGGAAAGCCGGAACTGGCAAAAGTGTTGCTTGCAAATGTTTACAGTTTAGTTGTGCGGATGTGATAAAAACAATTTGATTGCAAAATAAACTGCACAGTGCACTGGGCAGAAGGGTGGGAGAGTTCGGTGAAAATTGATAAAAAGAAAACTCTGTGATTGGGCAAATGGAAAACAACGTGCTGTGGAGCAAAAGCAGAGAGCACTGAACCGGAATGCAGATGGGGAAATGTTTGATTGAGTCCGAGCTTGTATTGATTTCGGACATCGGTAGGCGGACATCGGAAGGCGGGCGGCAGACTGCAAACGAAAATGCCCCGAAAATTCCACAAGGAAACTGCATTTTTGCCTATATTAAAGATACTTTTGCTGCAGCTGCAGCTCACATTCGACTCAACATTTGATGGATGTTTCATAACTTTGGGCTGCTGATTCAGTTATACAATCATTCGATGGTTTAATGGGTTTGCAGAGTGCATACTTCCACACTTGTAAGGAAGGAAATTCCATCGGGCATGTTCCGATGAAGGAATGTGTGCAAAGAAAGCCATTTCCTTTGCATGTTAGTAGATAGTTATGGTCTAATATGTGCAGAGGATATATGAATCATCTCAGGACATAAATACTTCGGTATGTTTAGCGTATACCATTCTTCAGTTCCCTTTCTTTGAAAATCCTACCTCTATAAATAATTCGCCTTCCCAATTGCTAGCTGGCAAGTGTATTTCTGGACCCAATTGAGAACTGACCTTCCAACTTAATTTCCAAGCCAAATATAGTTCTAACTTAACTCAATAATTGGACGAACTTAATAGTTCTCACAGTTCGTCAACTTTTGTAATACGATAACTATCATTACTCGAATCAATTACGGAATTACAAGTGAATATGAATGAGTTTTTAAACTGTTGTGACATCAAATATAATTGTGGTTTAGCCATGAGTTGTTCTACAAGTAAACTTGTTTTCTTTCTTCCAGGTAAGGGTACATTGAACCCTTTACTGCTTTACAGCTAACCACATACATATGTGCGTATCTCCTTTCAACTACCATGCATGAGAGGTCCTTTGTTCAGGCCAAATCTGTGTCAGCTTTGGCCAGTTCCTCCGTCAGTCCGCCCGCCTGTTGGCCTGTTCGCCTGCCCGCCTGTCAGTGGGTGAGTTATGTGATTAATGGCCACAGGACGAGGCTATCTATGGGGCACTAATTACATAGAGCCGGTATAGAAAACGGGCACAAAAAACTCATTAACGCACTTGCAACATGTCCTAAATATATTATTCATAATAATTCTCCATAGCTGTCTCTTGTTACCCCACTGTCTCTCTCTCTCTCTGTAAGCTGTAAAAAAAGAGAGCTAAACTAAAGTAGAAATAAAAACGTTCTGCATTTCGGCCATAAGAGTAAACTTTTCTGTGAGTGTTTCCCTGCCCCGCAAGTGCCGTTTGAATGCGGGCACAGAATGGTGTAAGTATGTATGCCGGTTGGGGGACGACTCATGACTCCACGTATCCGCATTACACATGAGTGAGTGTGTTTGTGAGTGTTGGTGCGGGGAAAGCGCATGTTTTACATGAATCACAGTTAGTTTCGGGATACTTTTGCGCTTTTCCGACCGGGCAATGTGTACATAAACCACAAACGTGACAACAAAAATGCGGGCGCCCTTTTGGCCTTTCCTCCCGGCAAATATATTGTGTGCTTGCATCTGTGTACACGTGTGAAAAGTGACAAAAGCATTGACAGGAAACAAAACTGTCCGCACAAAAACACATATACAACTACAGCTACAACTACAGATGCAGAAGCAAAAGCAAGCGGTTGAAACCAAAAAGGACCTCTACTGCGGCCAGGGATCATGGTCATGGTCGTGCGGGCAGATAAGATTCGAATGTGGATTCGAATGCGAATGCTAGGATGCTCGGATGGGGATATGGATGTATGGATGGGGATGTGGATGTGAATGCGTCAGCCAACTTTTATTGATGGCCAACCGCAAACTTTTCGGGGTCATTTCTCTTCTCGTTCAGGTCTTATTAGTGCTGTCTCGTTAGGTTCCATCGTTGGAACTAGTTTTCAAAAGAACTTTTTGAAAGGGAGTTTTGGGGACTTACAGAACTTTGTAGATCTGATCCAATTCCTTTTAATGGAATAATAATCTGGTAAATAATCTGCAGATCTCATATTGATTATTATATTGATCTCTAATGATCCGTTTCTCGCAGCTCCACAGCGGAAGCCCTCAGCTCTGTCGATATCGGATCTAGACCCTATTTGGAATCCATACCCGCATCCCTGTCTCGTATGCCCGTCTCTCTGGGGTTCTTTTGTGTGCTTAGCCAACTGTCAGGCGACTGTCAATTGTTAATTAAATGGGTACCCTGGACCAGATGTTGGCCCCGAGTTCACTTGATTTGTCTGGCCAAGCGGCGACCACCGACGAATCCTCGTTTTGGGACCGGACTGTTTCTGTCAGCGACACCCACCCACAGCAACAGCCACAGCCACACACTCTCCAGACATTTCTAGATACATTTATTGCCAAAGTTTCGCCCAATTTATGTAGGCTTTATGTTAATATTGCTATGGCCTTGACAGTTTTATTGCTCTGCTCTAATAACTTAATTGACAACGGGCATGTGCAGGTGGGCGATGGGAGCTGTGTGCACTGCGCACCTGTTGTCCTGTAATAGTTGTAATTTATTCCCCCAACCCAATTGACTCGAAAACGAGTAAACGAGCCGCAATTAATGCTGCACAATTTGATTTATTGGTTTGTGAGCGCAATCAACAAATTATGTATAACTGTATGCGAGTTAATTGTCGACGTGCCGCCTGAAAGTATGCAGCACATTTAACCAGTTGCTGCTGCTAGTTGTCTGAGCCTCCGATTATGGCCAGAATGTCCATGAATATGTTAATTATATCCAGGTAAAGATTCAAGGCCGCGAAGATGTACTCCTCGGGACTGATGGAGTAACGGTGGCCGCCACCCATCATCAGCTGTGTGTCGTAGATCAGGTACATGGAGAACAGCAGGGCGCTGGCCGAGGCATAGATGAGGGTGACAATGCTGCCGCCCACAAACACAGCCACAAATCCAAAGATCAAGAGAATCACCAGCAGTGTGATGAGGAGGCCTCCCATCATGGTGAAGTCGTACTTTGTCTGCATGGCGAAGAGCGTGAGGGCCAGGCAGACGGCAGCCGTGATTCCCACGGCCATCAGGACCTCCGTGGGAGCGAAGCGACAGGCCGACACGCCCAGCAGCAGGGACTGGGCCACGGTGAAGCCCCCCAGGAAGACGAAGTTCGTGGGTGTCTGGCGGCGCAGACTCTCGTGGCACATCAGCCCCAGCAGCGTGGCCAGCATCAGCAGCAGGGCCACAACGAAAACCCACCCATTCTGCAAGGCGTACATCTTGACACTGTCGTTGAAGACGAAGATCGACACGGCTCCGAAAGTGGCCACCAGTTGGGCCATCAGTATGAGGTACACCTTGCGGATGAATCCGCGTCGGATGCTCTCATCGTTGAATCCGATGTACTTCGGCTGCCCCTCGGTATCGCCAGCGCCGTACGATCCATACGACCCCAAGGACTCCATGCTGAGGAACTCAGCTTGATGTCCTCCCATGTTTCCGTACTGAATGGTTTGACCGGTCACTTGCATTGTTAAATCTTATCTTACTTGTTTTACTCCTTTTTCAACGTATGTATTTCCAGCTCGAGATACTTCCTGGCTTGAGCTGAGCGGTGATTGGAAAGTCGGAAAAGGTTTGATTTGGTTGAAAGCAATCTTCGATACTGCCTAAAATGATAAATAAAAAAGACTCGCTGTACTACAAATGATATTCCTAACTTTGTGATATTTCCGTTGTAAACGGAGGCAAGGAGAAAGGGCAGGACCATGTGCGAATTCCGCGGCGACAGATCAGGCACAGATTCCAGTGAAAGTTAAAGCGAAGGTTGAATTCCCTAGCCCACAGATGTAGGGGTCTGATCTGACTGAAGCGAGGCTGTTTTCCTTTCAACGACTCGGAGTATAGGGAGAAGTTTTGAGACGATCCAGACTATGACCGCGATGAAGAGCGTCTGGATTGGGGCATATTGGAAGTGCTGGTGGCGGAAAGGCACTTTGAGATGCTGGAGAACACAATCCCTTGTTTCCCCTGAAAGCCTCCAAAAAACTTCGACTTTACTCACTCTTCGAGGAGTTTCACCCGCAGTCTCCTTGGTGAGTGGGTCAATAGTTTATGGCTCGATCTTGGCTACAGATTAACAAAAGCAACAAAAACTTCAACTACAACAGGTGGTGTGGTGCTCACAGACCCCAGAACTCAGGCTGAACTCAGGCCCCATCTCCACAAAGCCTCTCTCATGCGCTTCTGCGCCTTGACTTAATTCAGAAAAAATGGAGAGCTTTTTTCGTGCATTTCTGATGGTTGAATGGAAACGAAAATGCTTTTCAGAATTTTCAGTTTTTTTTTGTGGGACTGGAGTGGCCGGAGGAACCGCTGGAGAAGTGCACTTGGCATTTTCTGATTGCCTAGCTACCCATTTCGATGTAGTTCTCTGGCAACTAAAACCATTTGAAATTCCTCTATTTATGGTACGAAATTAGGGGAATGCTACACACAAATTGAGTTGACAGCTGGCCAATATCTGGGTTGTTTTCACTTTTTTGCTGGCATGTGCCCCCGGAGTTCGAATAGTGACGGTGTGCCCAGACACTTTTGTGCCACACATCAATCAGAATGCCATTTAGAGGGGCCATAGCCCAGGGCACCGCCAGGCTCTGACTCTAGCACGACACGTGTTGCTTTTTAAAGCGAATCAGGCCCATGCCCATGCCCAGACCCAGACCCATTCCCCCTGCCGATTTCAAGCTCATCCCCCCCTCATACTCATGGCAAGCCCTAAGCTTTTGTCAAACAACTATCAACAAGTTTTCTTTTTGTCTCTTTTTTTGATGTTTTATTTTTACATTTTGTGGGGTAAGCAAAGGGGGCTGAGCCCCAGAGCTGAAGTGCGTCACGTGTCAACCTAATCCTCGAGGGTCGGGGTCGGGAACTGTGACTGGGACTGGGCTAATGAAAACAGCCTTAGCCAAAACAGAACAGGGCCAAAATCGTGGGAATGGGAAACTTCTAAGACAGGGTGCGCCCGCAGGGGCGTGGCTGGCTGGCTGGCTGGTTGGCAGCCATCTATCAACACTTTCCGAACTTTAAATGAGTTTTCAAGCGACACGAAAACTTTCGCCCGAGTGCCCAACAAAAAAGTACCGCCAAAAACTAAAGAAATCGCACCGTAGCAAGGAATGGCTGACAGGAAAGGCCACAAAACGCAGTTGAACCACAAAATCGATGATAAAAGACCGAAAGCCAACAGCAAAATGTTGGCCAAAAGTTCAACAGAACAGAGCAGACCCGAAAAAAAGGCAAATGCGACACGAGCCAGTGATTCTGGCTTAACAAATACTTGCCAAACAACCCATAACGAGGTATCCAACAAACAGCAACGAAATCCGAACAACGACCAGTGTCCGGCATCAAGAAATATTAGGTACATAAATAGGTACATACTCGTGTATATATATATGCAAGTATTGTGCTGTATATACTTTCTTATAGCAGAGGGTAGAGCCATTGCAATTTAATCTATGCAAATCCACAAGAAAAACTCATTTTGCGGATTTAAAGTTGATAAAAAGTACGCTGCAGCCACAGCAGCAGCAGCAACAGCCCAAAAAATATCCCCAAGAAATGTCGTTGACAATATCCGTGGTACTCCTCCGTACTTGTGTATTCACCCACCCCAACATTCGCATTTATTTTATGGAGAACAACACTAGCACTCCACTTCATTCCACTCCACCCGACTCCGCCCGACTTGACTCGGTTCCGTGTTCTGCGTTCTGCGTTCCGGGCTTCGTGTGAATTTTATGTGGAGAGAACTCAATTCTTGGCGAGTCCCGTCTACCGACTACGGACTACCGAGCCCCATTTCCTTTATTTTATGCATTATTACGGAATATTTTATTTTCACTCTGGTTTTATTTTCGCCAGTTTTTTGTTTGCTTGTTTGTCATTGTTGAAATTTTTTGCTCGTTGCAGAGTCGGCTCCGGGTCCCAGGGTCCCAGCTCCTGCTCCATCTCTGGCCCTATCCTTAACCCTTTGTCGCGGTCATTAAAATTAACAATACGCCAAGGGCAAGAACCTCCAGGAGGGGCAGCTGCAACAGCAGTCGTTGAGTCGCTGTACCGTTCCTGATGCATTCAGCCCACGCTCCTGCTCGGAGCAACAATTAGTTTTTATTTTCCGAAAGCATTTCTGGCTATCTTTTGGTGTTGCTGATAATTAAGGACATCTCTGAGCAATTGAAAGAATTGAAAATGATGTAAGAGTCTCTTGTAGATGGGACAAAAGGGTAGAGTTCCCGCGTTTAAGGCATGGCATCCACTCTTGGCATCCAGGAATACCAGATGGGACAGTATTTTCACATATAAGTCCGACTATAACTAGGGGATGGGATTGTTTGGTCTCAAAGAAAAGAGAACGGAATCCAATATTTATTGGAGTTACAAAAAGATGTGGACGTAGATGAGGTAATACGTTTTCCTTACCTACTATTAGCTCTATTAGATGGTCATTGAATCCTTTACTTTAAGACTGGATACTTTAAGACGCTCTTTACCACAGAATCCACTTACGTTTATTCAAGCTCTGCCAAACGGCCAATCCCATTTCCATTTCCATCATACAGTGGCTG
Source organism: Drosophila affinis (assembly GCA_037356375.1). Lineage (NCBI taxonomy): Eukaryota > Metazoa > Arthropoda > Insecta > Diptera > Drosophilidae > Drosophila > Drosophila affinis. The sequence continues at coordinate 26,792,960 of JAZHFB010000003.1, forward strand.
GGAGTCTGTCATGCAAATTGGCAGCTTAACGCCCTTTTCGGTTCAATGACTCCATGGAAAATCAACTCTGGGACACTGTAAGGAGAAAGTGTTTAATATGCTGCACATTTTGTTCGCCTGCGGCTGCTTGCAGTCGCACAATTTTCAGCTAGAGATTCACAGCCATTGCTCCTCTCCTAGTGGCACAAATATTTTCCAAGCAAGCAAAAATATTTGCCAATCATGCACACACAAGCACACATACATACACACACACACAGACAAACATAGAGAAAGTAGAAAAGAGAAAGTAGAGAAGAAACAAGGTTTAACCGCAAAATGTCCATAAAGTTCATGGTCATTGGCTCATCATCGAACGCACTCAGACAGCGGTCCAAGACGGAGGAGGCGAGGGGAGGGACCTCTACCCCAGCTCCAGACAATCATTGAGGGACAGGACCTGGCTTTAGTCTCCTTCTTAACTGCATTTTTGCCATCTTGTGCTCTTTTCAGTGAAACACATAAGTGGAAACAATTTTGAGGAATTTATTTGCAAGGCCAAACTTTAGTTTAATTGAATTTGAACTTTCCATCTCCATTGGCCGGTCGAAAACTCGTATTTTTTTAGATTTTCCTGGGGGTTTCCATTTAATTGCAATTCATTTTCATCCAGCTGCTGCCTCCAGGCTTTGGTTTCTGTATTTGTAATTGCTCTATGCAAATCTATTGATGGCCGGCCCCACCACAAGATGTCCCCAAAACATTCAACACACAGATCCATATAAATGTTATTTCATTTATTTTGTTTTCGGTTTGGTTTTCGCTACTTTTATTATTTGGTCCCGTTTCCTATTCATTTAATCCTTTATTGCTATAAACCGATGACAAATGTTTATCCCCCGAGGCCCCTAAAGAGGAAATGAAAGAACAAGCACACATTAGGGGGAAATTGTAAATCAATCAACAACACATTGAACGCAGTTCACTTGTCGCTTGAGAGGGGATATGTTTTGTTCCTAAATAGAAAGCTTTCTAAGGATTATTTTACTTTTTTAATTTGAAATAAATTGTTTATGGGCTTACCAGAGGAGAAAGTTTTTGAATTAAAGGCTTAGGGCAAAGGGGTTTTCGAGCAGTTACGACTTTTTTGATATGCTCCTAGAAACCACTTATATTTGTATCATTATTCATATTCAATCTGCACACTAGAGCAGTACTGGATGAAAGATAAATCTACAATGCTATTCAAATCTTTAGCTCCGAAACTTAGCGTTTTTTCTTCAAGCTCTTAGCGTTTGTTTAATTTGCGATGATGTTTTTTACCCAAGTTTCTAAAATTCTTTATAGAGTGCGTTTCGAAATGCCGGAACTGCCACAAAGCAAGTGCTTGCTTCGGGGGTTTATTTTATTTGGGGTTTTATTCCATAGAAATAAAATAAAATTCAGGCGAAATTTGCCGCGCACTTGTTTGCATGCGCATGCATGAATAAATATTTTATTTTATTGCATACTTTGGGGCGCACGGACCCGAAAGCTGCCACATGCCGCTCTCCCCCGCCCTCCCCCGCCCTCCCCCGCTTTACCACGCTCTCGGGGAGCTCGTGCGTGGTAGGAGCAGAGAGCTCCCTCTCCGCCTACTAGAAAGTTTTATTTTACGGATTATTATAGTTTGCACTGCCAGAGAGATACCCGAGAGCAGAGTTTTTGTTTATGATTGCAAGTTGACAAAAGCCAATGATTATGGTGCTAGAAAGTTGATTTGCTTTTGCAGAGTCTGTCAGAGTTTCGAGCACCTATAATCCGCTCCAATGAACCATAACTCCGACTAACCCGAATTAAAATCTGGCACTAAGAGCCGCAGCAAACCCAAATCAAATTTTCCAAATGGAAAATACGACTGAGAGTGAGTGTGAGTGTGTGCTCCCCCCTTCTGGAGACGAGTTTTGCGAACTTCCCTTTGTGCTGTCAAAGTTTTGCTAAAAAACTAAGCCACGCTCACTCACAGTCGGGGAAAGCTGATGCCCGTTTTTTCGGGCTGGTTGCCATTTTCCCCTTAGCCTTTAATGGAATCGTAAAGCTGATGTTTGTTTTGGCCAAGGCGGGGCCACGGCGTGGACTGCCTGGAAGGAGAGCAGACTCACATGAAGGGTACTCCGGTTACGTTTCCAAGTCGTTGCCCATACGCAGCGTTCTCGCCGCTGCTTTGTTGTTCATACGCAACGTTGTCGCTGAGCGGATTTCTGCATTAATTAGAGCAACGGTTGCGAGGCAGCCAGCGCCGAGACTCGAGATTGCGTGCCAGCCTGCATGCAACCGTGGCGACTCCGTGTGGCAATTAAAATGCTGCAATCGAATATTCATTAAAACCCAATTGTGGCACAAAGGACAGCTGGCTTTTGCCATTGTGGCATTACGGCAGCTTAAAGCGACGGAAAAGAGACCAACGTTGCCGCTGCGATGTTGCAGCAGGTGTTGCAGGGCATCCTCAGTGGCAGCTGTATGACAGCCAGGAATCCAAATCCTGCGCAGCTGCTCCAAAATTGCAAAAAGAGCCCAAAGCGCCCCAGAAAAGTTGGCAAAAATGGCAAAGTAAGGAAGGCGAGTGATTTGGACAGTTAAGAAAGTTTCGGGGCCAGCACAAATCTGCCGGCATAATTATTATGAATTATGCAGCAAATAAGTTGGCTCGGCTACTAATGGACCTGCCCGCGGCCTGTCGGTCCCAAGACTTCCGCTTGCCGCATGCCGCATGCCGCTTGCCGGCTTTAAAGGTAATGCAACTAATTGACAAATGATGATAAAGTGTCTTGGACAGCCACTGGCCTTCACCTGCCTTCACTCGCCTTCACTTCACTTCACTTCACAGTGTACAACATTTTCTTAACGCTCCTTGACGTGGCCAAGTCCGGGCATTCGTTGCGCCCTCGCCCGCCACACACTTTTATAGTATGTCCGATAAAAGCTTTGTTTGTGCTGACGGAAACGGATGTTAACTGCCAGACCGAATGGCCACTGACATGGTGGGCGAGGACGAGGGTCCTTCGAGGAGACCAGCACCCGACCGGAGGTCAAGCTTACTAAATAAATATTTTTACATTCTCTGGTAATTGTTTTCCCTCTCGAGCCAGGCCCAGGGTATCAACGGTACCACTTGCCAGAGGGTCCTCTTCTCCTGTTTGATTTATGGAGTGCCAAAATGCGTTTACCTTTGACCGCCCCCCCACCCACCGTCCTCTGCCGTTTCCCGCCTTGCTGACTTTAAAGCGTCAAATTAAAAATCCCATTAAATGAAATATTCAACAGAGTTTGCACAGAATTTCAACCCTGCTCCGGCTGCCATTTAATTATGCAGAGACGGGCATCCTGGGGCATCTCGCCCCAAATCATAATTTCGAATATTTTAATCATCTCTGTATCCCTGCCAGAGGTCTCTCGGTCGCAGCTACGAATTTGTGCCACAAATTTGAAATATTTTCATGCCTATCTGGTGCAGTGCCAAAAATAAATGTGCTCCTCTCGCCCACCAAGTGTCCTATAAAATATTTCCGCAACGGAAACTGAAAACTGTTGCTCGATTTATCGGGCCATTTTCTGTTGGCTATTTTCGTGGGTTTTATGTTGCTGAAGAAACGTTTTTTTGCGGCTTTTTTTTGGGTGGAAATTGGCAGTTTAATGTGAATTCAGTGAAATTATAATGAATGAAATTCGGAATGTGGTACAAGAAGCAGTCGAGTCTTAGTGGCAATATTAATTTGAATTAATTTACAATTGATTGGCTTTACACAGGATTATTATATATGGGAAGATGCTGTGTATTTTGCTAATTCTAGTGATGGATTTCCCATTTCATTGGGAAGTGATTTTGATGAAAGAAGCCCCTCAAATCTTTAATCTTTTGGAATGATACTTTTTTATACTTTTTCTATGAAAAAACTGATAGGACACTCATTAAAAGTTGAATGTCTTCTGCTATCATCGTTCTCTAAGTTTCTTTGTTTCCCAAAACCAACCTTATCCTTATCCTCATCCTCATGGTCACTGTTTACCCATTTGCTCTTTTTTCAGTTCAGGTAAGATGTATTTTTCTTAATGAACACGCAAGAAAAGGAATCTTTTTTTCTCCCCTTTTTTCCTTTTCCCCGTAATTGCTGTAATTTGTATAATTAAAAAATTTCGCGTACTCTTGTGCAAATTTGATGCTCGTACCTTTGCTCGTCCCGTCCCGAATAAATTGGCTGAATTTGCAACGAACCGTTGGCCCTAGGAAGGTCCGTCTCTGGGGTTTGGTTCGGGGCTACAACTGCGTCTGGGGATTTCGAAGAGCCGAGAGCAACAATCATGTTGTGATACTCGTACGATAGTGGAGCCTAGACCACTTATTACCCCCGAATATGAGCACGCACGAACCCATCGAGTGCTATGGGGAACGCATATCTCCTAATCAGCTTAGGTATTTTGCATAGCATTAGCATGCCATATTAATAGACTATTATTCTGTGCATAGAGCGTGTGTGGTGCCCTTGTGCACTGAGAGAAAGTGTTGCGTTGCTACTGAGATTTCTTTTATTATACATCCGAATAAATGATAAGCGATTCGATATATTTTGGTTCTTGATAAAGATTATTTCCGAACACTATCTTGATTCCAATGTTGTTCTTTCTATGTTTGGAAACTTAATTTCTTGTAGAATATTTGCTCAAAGTGTACTTCCGTTGATAAAGTGCCGCAGCTGTTGTGCCCCTGCCCCTGCCCCCGCCCCGCTCTTCATTCCTCGCGCCGCTCTCCTTCTCGTCCTGTTCGTGCCTGCCATTTAATTAACTGCACAGACAACATTTTCAATCTCTGCTGCAAATGGCTCCCCTCGATTCCAATGTCGACTGGCAATCCGAAATGCTGTTATAATATCGCAAACAAGCTGTTGGGCTTACAAAATTTAATCCCATGTCTCTCTGTCTGTCTGTCTCTCGTTGTATGGCACTAAAAACTAATTGAAATTGCCATATTTCATGCATAATGTACAAGCTTTACACAAGCTTCTTCTACATAACATAACATTTGATAATGCCATCGGATTTTCGCAGCATTAGTGAGGTGGATGACTCTGTACATCTGTTCATCTGTGTGTGTGTGTTCTGCCTGCGTACCATCGCTAGTTCAAGTTCCTGGAGACGTGATTTCAACCAAGGAAAAGCAACAACAAAACGCCAACACACTTGGTGAATTTTTGATGAAGGGGAGCCAAAGTGTCCAATAAAATTTCACACCAAATGGAAATGCTTGACAATGGGGCGAGGAGGGGAGGAGGCGCAAGCTTAGCAGTAGTAGCCACAGTTGTAGCAACAGTTGTAGGCGGCAGGGCTACAGGGATCGTATGGCTTGCCCCTTCGATCGATTTGATCGAGCGGAGGCTGGGGTATATCGAGCAGGGCGCGACGCCTGCGCTGGGCGTCGGTAAGGCCATCGGGTCCGAGAACAGGACCGGTTTTACCCTTTCCACCTTTGCCGCCGCCAAACGATCCATTCTTCTTAAGGTACGCCATCATGTCGATACCCTTCTTTTTCAGCTCGGCTTCCTTCACTTTCTGCTGCTTCTCAGCTGCGGCCGCTTCCTCTTGGGCTTTTATATAGCGCTGGGGCATTTTAACAGGAATGGGTCCGGCGCCCCCTGTGGGTCCACCGCCTGCAGCAGCAGTCACTTTGGCTGCCAGATTCTTTGGAAATCCCGCACCGCCTCCGCCACCGCCACCGCCAGCACCACCGCCACCTCGGCCGCCTCGACTGGCTCCTCCTGGTCCCCCTGGCATCGGGCCTCCCTCAGCGGAGCCCCAGATGGCAGCCGACTTCGGCTTTCCACCAGGCGAGGCGGACGGTCCGTGTGGTCCACCGCCACCCCACCCAAAGGCACCATCTTCGAAGACCTCCTCGCCGGGCGTCCCAAAGGCAGTGGCCACATAGCGATCGCCGGCGGCGCAGTTGTACGCTCGCCAGTAGGGATTCTGCTTTACAGGGTACTTGGGAGGTGGCGGCTGCATGTCTATTTTGCTGGTCTGTGTGCCTCGGTTTCCGGAGGGAGGTTTTGGTCGTATAGGTGGCTGCTCAGTGCCTGCGGGAGGCGTGACATCGAAGTCGAACTCCATGTCGCTCTCGCTGGTGTCCGTGAGGACCAACTGGTCGGGACAGGGGGCTATGCAGTGGCGGTTACACTCCTTGTTCAGGGCGCCTATCAGCTGGCTCTTCTCTAGGGCTGTGCGGCAGGTACACATCATTAGCGTCTGGTGGCAGGTGCACTTTCTGAAGCCCTTGTTCTTGAGAATCTGTTTGATCTGTCGCAGCGCCGCGGCCATGTCACTCTTGACCACCCGGAAGGTGATGGGCTTCTGGCGCATCCCGAGGGTGCTCAACGGCCGGAGGGTTACAAAGATCTCCCCGTTCTTCTTGCAGACGTTGAGCACCGGCTGCTGCATCTCCTTGGCCAGTTCCGCGGCCTCAGCAGCCTTGCACTTCTTAAAGGCCGAATCCCGGCTGGAGTCCAGTAAGAAAAACTTCATCAGCTTTTTGATGGGCCGCCGTATGGCGCCGGGCTGCCAGCCCATCCTGCGCGCTTCATAGCTGTTGCTCCATGCCCATCCGTGGTTTCTGGATACGCCGCCCTGCTGGCGGACGCAGCGCTTGTGGCGGCCGGTTACGGTGCGTTTGTTGAAGGGGCGCTTGGGGCCTGGGCAGTAGAGTGCCTTTTTCGCAGTTGTGGTCTGTTCTTTGGGCTTACCCTTGCCTATGTTCTTCTGATCAGCTTTGTCTGGAGACTTGGTCTCCTTCTTTTTGAGGTCGCAGTTCTCGTCGAACTCCGACAACTTTTTAGTGTCCTTGATGTCGTAAAGGTCGCGTAGTTCAGAGAAGACCTTGGCCAGATAGGGGCGGCAGTCCTCGTTACTCGACTTGTTGACGACGCAAAAGTCTTCGGGCGGCTCCGGTTCCACCCTGGGACACTTGGGGACTTGGTCCGTCTTAAAGACGTCTGCGCATAGAGCCCGGATGCGACAGTGGGCACACATCTTACCGAATTTGCAGGTGCAACGGCAGGGGGGACACTCGTCGTCTCCACCCGTAGCCTTGTCCTTTTTGTCCTTGTCGCAGGGATCCACGCAGTAATCGTCGTCCACGCCCGCCGGTTTGCCGAGATATTCGCGCAGGATCTGGTCGGCCGTCAGCTTCTTGTCCTTGTGGCGATCCTCCACCACCGGCATCGGCTTGATGCCACACTTTGGGCAGGAAGCAAACTTTGGCATCCAGGACATGTTGGTCAGGCACAAGGGACAGAAACGGATGGGCTTGATCTCCGGCGTCTTTCCGTCGCAGTCTTTCATGGGAACTGGTATGAGGTTCCGGTCGGAAAAGTCGGGCTTCTGCTCCTTCCGAGTCGGCAGATACGAAAAGCTGGGCAGATGGGGCTCTCCCGGCATTTTCAGATCCACGGGCATGTGTGTGTCACGACAGGGATTCATATCAAACTCATCCGGATTCCGGCAAGGTGGCTTTGGAGGCGGTGCGCCGCCTGAGGATTTCATGATGGAGTCTATTAGCTGCTCATAATCCGCGGCCATTTTCTGGGAAAGATTAAAAGATAGGATCATCACCGGGAATGCACACCTTACCTCGCACCTCGCACCCACCTTCAGTTCACAGCAAGCCGGGATTCCAGATGGTCTGTCCGTCGTCATTTTGTTTGGATTGAAGGTGCCGCCGTCCAATCTACGATATCGCTGCAGATCCAGGCGCAGACGCTCATCACCCGGCTCTGAGTCCAGGTCATCTAGGCAGGGATCGCAGGGCGCCGGACAGTGCTGGGACTCGCCCATCACGAACATTATGTCCTGCGGATTAATGCTCTTGTCCATGTTCCGTTTGCATTCGCTCTCTGCCGCACTGCGCACATTTCAAGGAAGAAATTGATTACGATTGGATCTCTATGGGTGTTTGTACATTGTACGTACTTTGGCTCGTTGCAGCGGATGACAAGGCGGCAGAGGACTTCCAGCTTACCACTCGTATCCGTCCCCTTGCTCAAAACGCATGTGTCCACGTGGATGAGGTCATTCATCTCCGGTTCGATGCTCTCAATGACTTTGTCGGGAAAGGATATCTGTCCGGTACCCACGGGGTTATCGCCGTACTTTACCACGAACGCCATGCCGCATTCCTCCATATTTTTGCGCAAGTTTTTCGGCTGCATCTGAAACTCTTGTCCGCGGCCCGCCTTGAACTCGTCAACGTTGATTTGGCTCGAGGTGAGGGCCAAAGTCAAGTTATTGAACTTCACCTCGACCTTTAACAGCTTGGGATCGGTGATTTCTATCCCCGTTGCCTCCAGACTGGTGACCACGACGTCAAAGATGAATATCGGTGGCACCACAGGCTGTGTCACAGTGGACCGACCCGATGGCCGGTCCGCAGACACAAACATCACGGGGAGGGACTTTGCCAGCCATTCCGTGCTTGCCATCGTGAATCAGGGATCACTGTACTTTGGTCGGAGTCACTGCCGATCCGGTTCTGAAAATTGGGGTTCTGTTGGCCTTTGTACAGAGATTGTTAAAATTTTGTTCACTAAAAAATTTTTTTTCTTGACTAATACAATAGTGCGATAAAACTGGAATATTAAACAGACAGCTCTGTGTCGGACACTAGAACAAAATGAACTTTGATTAAGGAAAACTCAATGAAATTGAGATACGACTACTTCGATGATTCGAAAGGATTCCAAAATGCTGGAAGCCGATTTTATTTTTATACCCGGTTCTCGAAGAGTATAGGGGTATATTAGATTGTGTGTAACGCCCAGAAGGAAGTGTTTCCGACCCCATAAAGTATATATATTCTTGATCAGCATCAATAGCCGAGTCAACATGTCTGTCTGTCTGTCTGTCCGTCTGTCCGTCTGTCCGTTCGTCCGTCTTCATTAGCGCCAATATCTCAGAGACTGTGAAAGCTAGAGCATCCAAATGTTGTATCCAGTCTCCTCTGTTATCACACTACTCCAGGTGTATTTCAAAATTTCGCCCCGCCTCTTTCCGCCCGCACAAAGAACGAAAATCTGTGGCATACACAATTTTAAAGATTCGAGGAAACTAAAAATGCAGAATCACAGAGGATAACTATTTCTATCCGAGTGTTGAATTTTGATCAGATTTGATTATTAATATAGACACAATGAAGAAAACCATTCCGAAAGTCATCGTTCCCTCTCGCTCTCTCACACACGTGACCCTGTCTGCTTTGCATTTTCGTTTAAATGAGCGCCTAGATCTCAGAGATTATAAGAGCTAGAGCAACCAAACTTTCTATCCAAACTCCTGCGATATCAATTCAGCACAAGTGTATTTCAATATTTTGCCACGCCCCCTTCCGCCCTCACAAATGACGAAAATATGTGGAATCCACAATTTTTAAGATAAAAGAAAACCAAAAACGCATAGTCATGGAAAATAACCGTATCTACCAGATTGCCGAATCTAGATCAGGTCGAACTACTATAGACAGATAGAACAAATTAATTTCAGTCGCTGCGCAATGCCTGCCAAGCGCTTCTCAGGCGCTTCTCTCTCGTACACACTTGTACGTCTTGAATATGTAGTTACACATGTCATGTAGAAATGTAGAAGCAGACGTAAAAAGTACATGTACATTAAAATGGAAACATGAATAAAAATTCCAAAAATGGTTTGACTTCATTTTTTGAAATATTCTTTTTTGCCCAAAATTGAATACGTCGCTTTTGCGAACATATAATATAATATATTGCATAAATCGTAAGCTCATATACATATGTATGTATATACTGACTGAGTATCGAATATAAAATAGAGCCGCGGCCTTTGCCACAACGTTCCCCCTCGTTTTATTTAATTTTACTTGTATACGCCAATTTGCCAGTCATCTGTCTACAGTTATGGCGAACTAATTCGGCAGTTGTCTTTACTGGCCATCGGGAGCGACTGAGAATCGCGGTGACATCGGCGAACGTCGAGGTTCTGACCTGGTTATTTGTGGGGTTAGATTGGACCGAGAACGCTGCTTTGGGTATCTTTGGACACTGGTTAGTTATGTAGCGGAGTTCTTCTCCGTCTTCTCCTTTTCTTTTCAGAGAAATCTATATCTTCTAGCCGTTGCTTTTAGATGACGATCTGTACGACTGCCATTCACGTCGCAAGCGTAGCTATTCCTGAAAAAGTTGCTCAATTTGCAGATGAGTTCTGCTTTGGTTAGTTTAGTGCACTGCCATCGCTGGTGGATTCGAGATTTCCGCTGCAGTAAGGAGTTTTTTATATCTTTCGAGTGCTTGTCCTTCTGAGAGCTGAAAAAGCGTGTTGAAAACCGAGATGGTCCTCAACACAGCGGACAACATCAATTAATTTTGCCATGATCTAGGGTTCTGCAATGCTGAGAGCACTGTTGTGTTTGAGAGTCATTCGAATTACGTTCCTTTACTACGAGGAAGTACAAATATTTGTATTAATGTACTACTATGTAGTAGTAATTTAAGACTGGTCTCTCTAACGGTACTCTGCTCTAGAAAGAGAGAGGTAAAACGGGGGAGAGTAAGAGTTGCCGATATTGCGACTCTGCTGCTTTGGCTGATTTACACCTCACCAATTCATACTTACTCTGCCATTGGCGGAGTTATATGCGGTCTGTTATATTCTCCTCTAGGCAGGTTGTGCCACTAAATCGATTGCTGTTGTCTTCGTTGCACTACACAAAAGACCATGGCAGGGCCTGGACATGGATATCGATGGGATAGGCGTTAGCCGAACAAACGTTAGCCCATTTAGCCGATGACGCCGTCCTCGAAAACAGTCTCCATTTTGTCGCCAAGGGCAGTGCTCATGTAACGATCGTCCACCCCGCAGTCAATGGTGTGCAGAAGGGAACCTGCTGGATGGATACAGTGAAGCGGGCGGCTGTTCGTGCCTGCCAGACAACATTTTCAATCGCTACTGGAAACGGCTCCCCCGATTCGAATGTCAACTGGGCTTACAAAATTGAATCGCATGTCTGTCTGTCCTTCTGCTACACTAAAAACCAATTGAAATTGCCACATTCCATGCATAATGTACAGGCTTTACACAATCTTCTTCTACATAACATAACATTTGATAATGACATTGGATTTTCGCAGCATTAGTGAGGTAGATGACTCTGTACATCTGTACATCTATACATCTGTTTGTGTGTGTTCTGCCTGCTTATCCTCGCTGGTTCAAGTTCCTGGAGACGTGATGTTAATTGGAAACGAAACGTTGTGGGCTGATCAGCTCCGCTCTGAGGAAAAGCGACAACAAAAGCTAACCCACTTGGTGAATTTTTGATGAAGGGGAGGAAAAGTGTCCAATAAATTTTCACACCAAATGGAAATGTTTGACAATGGGGCGAGGAGCAGTAGTAGCCACAGTAGAAGGCGGCTGGGCTACAGGCTTGGGCGACGCTGTTGGGCGACGGTTAGGTCATCGGGTTCGACTGGGACCTTCTGTTTTCCCTCATTCCGATCAGTGGGCCTTGCTTGCTTTTGGGCCTTTATTTGCTATACTAGCTCTTGCACGAGCTAGTGCTGCTAGTGGTCCTTTGAGACCCCCTCTTTTAGCAGCAGCAGCCACTTTGGCAGCCGCACCACTTGGGAATCCCTTCCATCCTGTGGCACCACCACCAATTCCTCGGCCACCTCCTCGGCCGCCTCGCTTTGCTCCTCCAGGTCCCCCTGGCATTGGGCCTCCCCGAGCGGAACCCCAGATGGCAGCCGACTTCGGCTTTCCACCAGGCGAGGCGGACGGTCCGTGTGGTCCACCGCCACCCCACCCAAAGAGTCCATCTTCGAAGACTTTCTCGCCGGGCGATCCAAAGGCCGTAGCCACATAGCGATCGCCGGCGGCGCAGTTGTACGCTCGCCAGTAGGGATTCAGCTTCTCAGGGTACTTGGGAGGTGGCGGCTGCATGTCTATTTTGATGGTCTGTGTGCCTCGGTTTCCGGAGGGAGGTTTTGGTCGTATAGGTGGTTGCTGGGTGCCTGCTGGAGGCGTGACATCCAAGTCAAACTCCTTTTCGCTCTCGCTGGTGTCCGTGAGGATCAGATGCTCGGGACAGGGGGCTATGCATTGGCGCCGGCACTCCTCGTAGATGGCTTCATCCAGTTGACGCTTTTCCCGCGGACTTCGACAGGTGCACAGCATCACCGTTTGGTGGCAGGTGCATTTGACGAACCCCCTTTCCTTGAGGCTGCGCTTGAGCTCCCTCAGGGCCAGGGCCAACTCGCTCTTGACTATCTTGAAGGTGATGGGATGCTGTTCTATTCCCAGGGTGCTGAGGGGGCGCAGGGTCACGAAGATCTCGTGGTTCCGTTTGCACACGTTGAGCACGGACTGGTTTTGTAGCTCCATCTCTTTGTTCTTCTTCGCCACCTCCTGGCAGATGCTGAACGCACTCCGCTCTTGATCCAGGAAGTACTTCATCACCCTGCTGGTAGACCGTGCAATAAAACCAGGACGCCAGCCATGCTTGCGAGCCTCTTCGGTGTTTATCCAGTTCCAGCCGTGTTGCTTGGGCACGCCGTTTTCGCCGGACAGACAAGTTTTGTGGCCCGCCTTTGGGCGCTGCTTCTTGGCGCCCAGAGACCGCCCAGCACCCCTTTTCATCGTGGCCTTCTGACCCTCCTGGCCCTCCTTCCCCTCCTGCTTCTCCTGGTCCTTGTTTAACGTTCTCTTGGAGGGCATCAACAGCAGGGACTGAGCGCAGCGCGCCTCCAGGTCGGAGGCCTTCCGGGAATCGTTGATCTGATAGAGATTGATAAGCTCGGAGAAGACGCGGGTGAGGTACGGCCGGCAGCTATTTGGGGGATCGGTGAGCACGCAGTAGTCATCACCCGTCTGCGGCTTGGGGCACTCCTCAGAGTTTTCCCGTGTCTGGAATACATCCGCGCAGAGCTTCGCTATGCGGCAGCGGACGCACATTTTGCCGCGCGTGCAGGTGCAGACGCAGCGCTTGTTGCATCCGTCACTGTCCACCTCACCGTCCGTTTTCTTGTTGCAGGGATCCTCGCAGAAATCCTCGCCTGGAGACAAACTCTTTGGCTTGCCCAGCTGCTCCTCTATGATCCTGTCCGCCGTCATCTCCGGCCTCTCCACCTCTGGCACGGCCTTTGCGCCGCAGTTGGGGCATGAGGAGTACTTGGGCAGCCAGGACATGGGGTGCAGACAAATGGGGCAGAATCGGATCGGCTTGATGCCAAACTCTGTCGTATCGCCTAGAGGCACGGGTATCGTGCGTTCCTTTTGCTGGCCAGCTGGCAGACGCTGGTGTGACTCCCGCTTGACTGGACGCACTGTACAGGGCGATGACTTCATGTCCTTGACCCTATCGGTCACCGACTGGATTATGCCCCCATACTGGTCTGTAAGCTGTTGCAGGCGTCCTAAACAGGGCCTCTCCTGCGGTTCGGGTTCATCATAGTCGATCCGCGAGTTGCGGCTGCAGTAGCGCGAGAGATCCCATTTGAGCTGCTCGTCGCCCGGCTCGGCCGGCAGGTCGTCGTCGCATGGTTCCGAGGGAATCTCACACGGATCGGGATACCCCATCATGAACATGATATCCTGCTGGTTGATGGATGAGCCCAGATTGACGCAGGTGGGACGTCTCTTGCTGCCTGTGTCGGGTCTGAGGCATGGCATTGAATAGGATGCACTTGGAGCCCTTCCCGCAAATACTTACTCTTTGGGTGGATCTGTGCACTTGGTGGTGAGCCGCAGCATGATGTCCACGGTGCCTACAATCTCGTCTCTGCTTTTCAAGATGCAGGAGCCGCCGAACATCAAGTCGTTCATGGAGCTGTTGATGCTGTCGGTGAAGTCATCGGGCAGCCTCAGCGTGCCCGTGCCCAGGGTCTTCCCGGCAACGCGCACGGTGATGGGCAGTCCATTCTCCGCCAGATTCTGCCGCAACGAGCGGGGATTGTCCATGAAGTCGGTCTGACCGGAACCGCCCGGGAACTCCTGGATGTTGATGCAGCTGGATGTAAGGGTGATGGGCACTTTGCCAAAGCGAATGGACACCTGAAGGTGCTTCGGGTTGTTGATTTTTTCGTTGGGCAGCTCCAAGTGGCTGACGACTATGTCGCACAGGAAGTTGACCGCCATCGCTGCAGTCGTGTGTAATTTATCAGATGAACAATCTTAATTGAAAATTTCGTCGGCGTATTGCTAATATTCGAACTAGAAAAGTGCTTAAAAAGCTGGTCCCTCCAATTTAATGCCTTCCTTAAAAGTGTCTAGGAGTCAAAATGTAAAACTAAGTAAAAGAATATTATCTGAAATTTATTGAATGAGTTTAATGTCGGAGCTCAAAGCAAACTGTGATCGAAGTGAATTTTTGGTCCGCGCTCGGTTCGGTACCCGAGTGACTGCCATCCTTTGGGAACATCTAATTGAAAGCTTCATTACCGCCGCTGACCTTCGGTGACCTCTTGCTCTCTCTGGCCCCACAGGACCCTGCGGAATGTCGAGGGTGTCTGGCCCTTGGCCAAGGCGAAAAATGTTATTCTAATTACTGGGACCAGACCCCCCCTCACGGACACTCTTTAGCCTGTTGCACTGGAGAGGGCATTACCCTAAGCTCTCGGCTCTAGGCTACCTTTACTCCCTTAGTTTCATTCTACACCCTTAAACCTATGGAAATTTATTACCTCGGGTTGTCACTGCACTATAAGAAAATACGCTCGGAAACTAAGAAAGCATTTCTCATGCTCTCCCCCCGTTTTCCCTCCGTGTACACTGTTCAGCTTTCGTAAGCGGCTTAGCACGCAAGGCATGCCGGTGCCACGCCCACTAAAGTGTGCCACAATTTATCATATCAGCCCCCGCTCACATGCTTATCTAAATTAAGTTCAATTTTAATTAAATTTCGCGCATTAAGTCGACGCCTATCGTTTCTCTGGCAGCCTGCAACTCTCTGCACCACTCGTGTCCCCTCATCAAACTATTCAAATTTGCAATTGGGTTGGGGCAGTGGCAGGGGCTGGGGCAGGGCTTGGGCTGGGGCAGGGGCTGGGTTTTGCAGGGAAAACATTGGAAAATTTGCCCAAAAATGCTGAACCACAAAACGAAAACGATTCTACGAGGGATGAGGACAGAACAGAATAGACTCCCTGACTAACTAAGCCGATTTAATTGGATACAAATTAGTGCAACCAAGTGGGTGGGTGTCCAGAGAGTCTGCCCGATAAGAGGGTGCATGGTGGCTGGTGGATGGTGGCTGGGGGAGGATGGTGGCCAAACAATATCAAATTGGTTCCATGGGCGCAATTCGTTTCTATGTATATGTTTGGTTTGTCGAGTGTTTGGCCGGGTTCTGCTGGCCAAGTGGAAACCACTCGTGCATAAATTATCCACAACTAGTTGGGATCTAACGATACTCTCTCCGAAGGAGGAGAGCACCGATGGAGAGTCCATGATACCCTCAAAAACACCACCAACCCCAAAGTTTAGTTTCCTATATGTTGGGAATCCATTAAGCAGTTGTTGATTATTCAGTCACATCGATTTCTGAGGGCTCAAGAAGGCTAGATCATAGTCCTTTAATTAGTATACTATAGCGATATCTGAATTGATCAAGTAGATAATAGATTTGTAAGGGTATACACCATTCTGTGCCGGGGCACATCCTGCTGCGACTGCAACAAAATTTTAGCCCGACTTTGCATAAATGTGTTCGCGCACAAAACGTGTGAAAATGGCGACGAGAGAGTGCTGGCCAACATTTTCGTGCGGCACAATTGGCTTTCCTCTGGTCGAAAACGTTGCATTAATGGCTTGTTAATTAGTTGTCCATTTTGTCATGTAAAGCAATTGCAAAACAATTTTCGGCATTGTCAGAGTTTCGATCGAGTATGAGTATCGGTCGAGTGGCGCCCAGAATGCCAATGGAAATTGTCTCTGGTCGGAATCTGGAGATTGAATGGCCATCGAAATTGCTAAAGTGTCTTATGTCCAGCCTTGGATTGCATAACTGATTTCGGTGCACTTTGTCCCCATTTATTTGCATATTTGAGCCACAAATTCCACATCTTCGTTCGGGCCGCAATTTAATTGCTTTGCCAAATTAATGTCTGGACTCAAAATAAATGCCAAGCACTTTGCTAAGCCAAAAAACCAACCAATTAGAATTTCTTACAAACACAAAGCTCTCTCTATATCTCTCTCCAGCTCGGTGTCTATCTCTTTGTGTGTGCGTGTGCGAACTGTGCGATATGGCCTGAAGCATGTTGGCCATAAGTAGAGCTTAATAAATCCTTTTGGATAAACAATAAAACAAAAGATGTTGCCACAGCAGAAAGCTGGCAAAACTTATTCCAATTCTCCTTCGGCCATGGCCATGGCAGTGGCAGTGGCAGTGGCAGTGGCAGGGGTCTCAAAGCCACATTCCACTCCCATCCGTACTCGTAATTGTTAAGAGGGAGAGGGCGAGTGTTAGTGTGCATTTCGAAATGCGTTTTTGGCCCTTTTGTTCGGTTTTCGCACGTTACGTATACGCCACAAGTACAAGGCACATGGAACATGGCAGATGGCACCCCTTCGCCGCCTCGCTTCTGCTCTTTTGGGTGGTGGTGGGGGTGCCTGTGGCTGCATCTAACCCACTAATACTGGCTAAGAGTATTGCTGATGTGGCTGCCTCTGGTGGTGGTGCTTCTGCTGCTGCTTCTCCTGCTGGTAGACAAATGAGCACTGCCATTAAATGCGTTTGAAATATGCTGGCAAATCCCTCACAGCTGCAGCTGCCGGAGTTGGAGGTTGGAGGTTGGAATTCTGCTATCAAATAAATCTGCGAATGGTGAAGATGGAAGGCAGACGACTCCGGTCTTTGGGAGAGTGGAAACTTGCTCGTGTTCTCTGCAAAGTGTTACATCATGGCGGGTGATAGGCTTTCTAAGCCTTCTCCGCGTTCTTTACCCGTTGCAGCTGTTCCAGCTGCCACAACTTTAAGCTGCATATTCGCTCAATATTGATTGTCCTTGAGGCATCCTTTCGTCTCTTCTGAGCTGAAAGTATATCCATACAGGACCTACTTTGACTAATACTCGTACCTTTTTGGGGTAGCCAAGCTTCGCTTTGCCTGATTAGAATTTGACTTCAATTTTGGTATTTTTCTGCCTTCAGCAGATAAGCAAAAGGTTGGGATTTTTATGACAATTTTTGCTCATTTTAATGTCCTAGCTTGTGGCTCCCCCTCGCTTTTCTTGCTCGACTGCCTCAAGGATGTTTGTCCGGCCCACACATACATGTTGGCCCCAATCCCCCCACATATGGGGAAAAGGCAAGTGGGTTCATCTATTTTTTATTTGCCCTTTGCCAGATGCTTCAATATCATTTGTATACCCACACACTCGTATATGGGGATGTACTCGTCGTATCTGCCGGGGCGACAGCATTATGTTCAAGCGAATTTCAATATTGACTCGAATATTGACTGTCTGTCTCCCGACCCGTTTCTTTGTGCCAGAGTCTCCAAAGCGTTAAAAGCAAGCTCCAGGTCGAGTCGAATAATTGAATATTTATTCGATTTTGAACTTCATTTCGCTTTGAATAGGCCGTCATTGTTAAAGGCCCCATATTTTCACCCAACATCAATTTAAATTACATCCGCTTCCTGACATAATATTGCTTACAAAGGGAGGGGATAATAACAGCATCACAATGTGAAAGATGCTTTCACAAGATACACTTTTCACCGCCGCGTAAGTTTTGCCACTTTCATTTGGCAACATATTGGAATACATCTTTGAATACCCGACACGACAATGGCACTGGAGGGAACCAATTGAATGGAACACACAGTGGGCACCGGGAGGTGCATTGCAGTTGCAGAATGCCCAAATCGGAACAATGACATTTGGTTCCACGATGCCGTTAGTTGTTTATCATCAGCTTTGCGCAGACACTTGATTTCTACTACTATCGATGGTACTATCGATGGCTTCTGACTATCTGCTGGCGACCGCAGAGCGGAAATTAAAACTTCAGCCCCGACAAGGCGAGAATGAACGTGCTTGTGCATGTTTGTGCCTGTCTGTTTGCTCGCCCGTGCATCCTTAGACTCGTATATATACACACACACACACACACACACAAAACCCCAACCCAAACCAAACCAAACAAATAATATTCGTTTGCGGTTCTGTGTGTATTTTTGTTTGTGTTATTGAATTCCGGGAAATTCTCTTTTAATGAACTCGAAATTCCTTGCACATGCTGCGCCAGGAATCCCCATCACTATTCCCTGCCACAGAGGCAGAAACAGAAACAGAAGCCTGGACACTGACATGTCGATATCTATACGTTGCGGGGCTGGCTGGGAATTTAATTTTGGAAAAATGCTAACACTTACCTGGCCTGACCTGCCCCGGCCTGTCCCGTCCCGGCCTGGCCCAGAAGCTCAATGGAGATGCGACATGACAGCGAGAATGCTGCTATAATTGAATCAAATTGGAAATTTCTTTTCCATTCGATACTCGTACCCGTACCCGTACATATTCCGTTCATTTTCCTCTCCCTGGACGGGAGGCCCCGCGTTGGTGGCTGGAAATGCAATTAACTAAAAGCCAAATTCATGCTTATCAATATTTTTCGGTATTTATTTAAGTATTTCTCACTTTGCTAGGTATTTTCTGGGGATAAACTTGGATCAGAGCTTAGCAATTTATACAGAACAGGTGAAGCACAAGGGTCAGGTGCAGGGGGGAGGGGTCACAGCTTAACTTAAGAGTGGATGGGGGGCGTCCAGGAGTAGAACAGGGGTTCTTGATCTTAACATATATTTAGAGACATATACAGATTATACACAGACACATTTACGGCTAATTCTTTGGAATGTTCCTTTAACCTTTGACCTTTTTATTGGGCTATTAGGTTATTGGGTTGTGGGGCTACATAACGCACACGCATTGAACTATTTACTGATTTACTGATCCATTTATTTTTAGTTTAATTCATACTTTATTCATATCTTTAGACAGCAACAATGAACTACAATTTTCGACTACGGATTTGCTTTTCTGATTTACGTCTATGCTATGTATGTGTATCTGTGTGTGTATGTGTGTGTGTGTGTGTGTGGGCTGAGATTCAATAATTTACAATTTAATTTTTGTCTATCCGGATTACCAGTACTGTATTTGTATGTGGTTCTTGTTTAGACTATTAAATGCTTTCAGCATAATTGTAGCTTAACTCTTAGATTGTGACACCCACCGATTAGGAGTAGGAGCAGGAGCAGGAGCAGGATAGAGAGTGGAGTTCGAGTAACTACCTGCTCCCCTCCCTTACTATTCACATACACAAATATATATCCATAAATCTATGTATAGTATAGACTCGTATATGTATGTATATGTAGGTTTGTTTAGTAGGTGTTTAGGTTGGGTTTAAGTTTACTTAGAGCTAGACAAACGTTCAAGTTTCACTTAGCGCTTTCAAGGGATCCATCCTTAGTAAATTCGAAAGTGGGAGAGCAAGAGGTACAAAAGAGCCTTACATACTGACATACTGACATACATACATCCTTACTTAGTTGCGTCCTTCGATACAAGACTTTGCCATTTAGCTAATATCTATAACATGTTGTAGTTTTTGTTTCCGCTTCCGCTTTGATTTGCTTAGAATCTAAGTTGGTTTTGGTTTTGGTTGTGGGCCTTCACCCAATTGATAGTTCTTTGGTTTGATATTCTTTCGGGTGAGTACACACAATCTTGCTTGTTATTTACATAATTTGTGTTACCGTCTACGGGTAGAGGGAGGGGAAAGTACAGTTTACACAACGCAATCACCTCAAGGTACAACATAGTAGATAGTATAAAGTATATGTGTGTAGGTACATAATTCCCTTGGCTGAGTCTTTTGCAATATCAGTTTGAGTTTCAGTGTTTCAGTGTTCCAGTGTGCGTGATATGTGTGGCTGTCTGTGACATTTGATAATTAATAATTCAAAACCTATCTGTATGTTTCAGAGAGCCTCTCCCCTGACTAGTGTGGCTTTCCTATGGACATTTTCCTCTAATGGCAGACACTGATGCTCCCCAGCGGAGCCTCATGCTAGCTATAAAAATGTGGCACTAACCGGATGTAGCCCCCGCCTGATATGAAATGCGGAAATGCACTTCGAAGCCCCGGGGGATAGCTTCTAATGCCACTGCATCCCAGCTCAGCCTCGGTTCATTTCAGTTCGGTTCAGTTCGCTTCAGATGTGGGAATGTGTCAGCGTCAGCTTTTGTGTCAATTGTGTGGCCATTAAGCTATTGCACACCGACAGATGACAGACGACAGACGACAAAACGGAACCACCAACAGATACACTCGTTTCCGCTCTGACAGCTCTCATATTGGAACATGTCAGCCATTCTTTGACATGTTATCTTCCCGATGCCAGGGCCAAAGTTTTATTGCTGCCTAAAAAATGTTGCCACAAGTCCACGAAGTCTGTCGCTGCTGCTGCTGCTGCTGCACCACCTCCACCACTGTGGAGGAGCAGTGGGAAACTTGCACAGAAGTTGACAGTTTTTAGCGCTTAATGCAGCTGTCAGCTGCAGAGCCAGAGGAACAGAGGACTAAGTGGCTTCCATTCACTTTGCTGACCGGAAGAGGGGAAGGAGAGAGGCAGCTGGTGGCGGCACAAGGTCCATTAGATAATTTGATGATTGCTGGGACCCTCGTCCAGCGGACAAAGGTGCTTGTGGACGAAAGTAGAGAGAACTCCTGAAATATTTCCATATTTTATAAACCTACCATTGGTAGCTAAGATTTTCACAGCTTAGGGAATATGAAACTCCATTCTGGCCATCCACAAAAAACGCTGCCTTTTATTTTGGCAGCCAGAATGAACAAAAATGTCAGCAGTGGAAAGCAATCGATATTCTCTTTGGCATATTGTTTGCACCTCCTGGAAAAGCGTGTTTGAAATAGATAAATCTTTGCTTCTTGTGAAGCATTTAATCCTTTTTCAGATACAATTTAGAGTGCCTTTGAAGGCCTAACTGTGGTTACTGGTTGCCGTAAATAATTCGATTTTTGATGCATTTTCAGAATTTGCTCCATCAAGATTCATAGTTTATTCATGCGAATCTTTAAGCCGGGCAGTGGGAACAATTTGTGCAGCCATTTGCTTTGGTTTGGCTCTTTGCACTTTTTGTATTTCACTGAAAACATATTTGCCAGAATTTATTTATGCGTGTAAACAAAAGTGTTGGAAATGGCCCAGAGCCAGAGCCTGGTCGAAGCTACACATGGATCCATGGATGGATGGATGGATGGTTGGATGGATCCATGGATGAATGAATGAATGAATGAATGGGGGCTATGCAGATGGCGGGCGTGTCAGGCAAGAATCGCAGCCTGTTTCACGGCAATCACTCAGTGCATTGTTTGCACTGCCCCGCTTTTATTTTCGCTGCAACAACAGAAACGGTTCGTCCCAAAAAAACCAAACAAAATACGAAGCCAGAAAGAAATGGGCGGAGCAAATATTAAGTAAACAAAAGAAGAACCGAGAGAGTGCGAGTGGGAGTGGAAAACTCCCGCCATTTCACTTTTCATTGCGTGCCATCGTAAAATGAAAAGTAGTGCGAAATATTTGAGCGGAATCTATGTCAGCAGTTCCTCCATTCCATTCTCCTGCACCTCAATGCTGACGAAGCTCGTAAAGAGTGTGGAAGCCTCGTAATTTTTATGCAAGTACCAGCTCCAGCTCCAGTTCGAGTTCGAGTGCCAGTACTTCCCCCAGAGGAACGAGAAAAGTGCCCAACTGGCAGTCGAGTGGCCCGTTCAGCTTCATTTAAGTTGGAAGCTTCCTTCGGAGGGCTCCTCGGTTGCACTTTTCCCACATTTTCCGTTTCTCTGTTGCACCGAAACTGATCTAATTAGGCAGCGGGGGGCACGGCACTCAGAGCGTATTGGACTGCTTGGAAAAACTTCACAGCAAACTTTTCAATGATGATTATTGAACGCTGCCGGACACAACAAAATGGAAGGCAATCACAACAATTTCCACAAGTTTTTGCCCAACGAAATATTGCATTGTGGGAAATGCTTCAATAATTCACTCGACAGGGAACCAACTTCTTCAGAAAATCGAAAATTATTAACTATTTGACAATTGGATTGGCCACCGGAGAAGGCCGCAAATGAAGTCTGACAAATTCGCGGAGCAAGCAGCCAGCAAGGAAACACTTCCCGAGCACCACAATTCCGCTTGATTAATGGGGGGAGCTTTGGGGAAAGGAAAGTCGAGAAACCGCCATGATTGATATCAGTGTCTTGCCGGAGACGGAGTGAGGGTCCACTCCGCTGGCCAGCAGCGGGAGGCATTCCTCAGCCCGGCTCTCGGCAATTTGTGCGGGTCAAAAGTCATGAGGTCTAAGCCCCAGCTAATGAAAATGTGAATCAGCAGTAAACGTTTTAAAAATTCCGTCAGCTTAATAGCCAATTAGTGCTACAAAAGGGGCAGAGCAGGGGAGCGATGGAGAGGCCTGGATTTCAATAAATTGTCTCTTCTGCCACACAGAGGGGGCCCCCTCCCCCCCTCTGTCCCACTGCTAATGGAAAAGAATGTCCCTCCTGCTGCTCTGTCTTCTGATCCTACTCCTATGGCGCATAAATTACAATTAAGTGTAATTAATCATTGCTGAGTGGCCCGGCGGCATTTCGACATCGACATCCACATCGCCATCCATTGGTGGCCCAGCCGATCCAAGATGCGGACCCAGCCGCAGGCGGACCAGCCGCCATTTGTTTGGCTGTTGTCTCATCCTGGGACATTGGACAGGTTGATGGGACACTCGAGTGGCCAGCCGCACGGCCACTTACCCGGAGAAAGAAACCGAAGCAACAGAGCAAACTGACGCAACAGGAGCAGCTGCAACAGCAACAGCAACGACCGTTTCCGCAGTGCAGGTGCGTTACTCTTAACACCTGATGGACTACACAGACATCGACGACCTCGTAGATTACTACCTGGAATTATTGGAATATTTAAGGATATGGCTCTAGGGATATCCTGTGGAATGGAATCTACTTTTTTCCTCGACTAATAACGAAATTTTTATATTGTTTTCCGTTCACTAATCAGGAAACAGTAAGGTAAGCTGCCAGCCAAATCGAGCTCAAGGATTGTGCAAAGACCAAAAGAAACGAAACCAAACAAATTGGGCTAAAACATGGTACACTCCTGGTACACATTAATCTTTATAAGTAATTACCATAAGTGACCGGGATAAGGGTAGCCTGAACAGAAATTATTTTTATTTATTCTACTGCTCCTGCCAAAAGTAAGAAGCTTTAGTAAGTATTTAATAAGTCATAAAAATAATTAACATAAGTGGGGGAGGAGGTTAAGCTGAAAAGAAGAAGAGAAAAGGGAAATTTCCTGCAAACTATTTTTGTCGTGGGGTCAGTCAATGGCACTTGGCCGTTGGCGGGTTAATGGCAGTGGAGTGGGCTCAAAGGGGGAAAACGAGGAAATGGCTCATGTCTGCTGGTAGCTGGTCGCTGGTCGCTGGCCAGGTCGCACGTTCTGCACTAGTTGGCCAAGGCAAAAGGCAAATCAATGAATGGAATGAAAGAGGATGAAATACACAGGAGAAGCCTCACATAGAGAGAGAGAGAGAAAGAAAATGAAAGCGAGAAAGAGATGGGTATAGAGAAGCACAAAGAGACAGAGAGAGAGAGAGAGAGCGAAGCGAGTGTGCTCCATCAGCGGCTCGTTCAGTTGGAAAAGTTATTGCGCCAGAAGTAATTCTATAAAGAAAGCTGTCAGCCACTGCTCTGTGCCTCTCTCTCTCTTTCTCTGCCTCTCTCTTTCTAGATATACCTGTCCCTTTCATTGACTCTCTCTGTCCTCGTCTCTCGCTCTGTGGAATTTGCCTATTCAACGGGAGGGAGTACGAGTATTCCAGCTTTTACTTTGCTAAACGGAATATTCACGCTATTTTAGGTCTTCAAAAAATCTCTTGAATGAGGTCCTGCATGGGTATATAGTCTATATATACCCCCATCCATATATCGGGAATCGATTTTGGGGCTAACAGCTATTTGTGGACTCGGCCAGCGAGTTGAAGAGCTGTTAACGATGGCTGAAATATTCGATTACCAGCATCGAAAAGGGTTCTGTGGCGGAGCACGGGAGGGAGCTCCCCAAGGAGTTTGCTTTTTTGGGCTGAATGAAACGTTTTTTTAAAAATAAACTTAATTTGATTAGTAGGGTTCACTCGGTCACACACACATACACACACATATTGAGAGAGAGAGAAAGAGGGAGAACTAGAGAGCGATGGAAAGAGAGAGACAAAGGACAATTCTCAACCAAACAGAACAGAGAGAAATTCCAAAAATTGATTTTCCTTCAACAGTTTTATTTGCCAACATAATTTAATAATAAACTTTGGCACTTTTAGCCATGGCCCAGACCCCAGGACAATGTCAGGCGTATTCAGGCAGGCTGCCAAGGATTGAGGATTGAGTGGGGATTGAGGAGGGATTGGAGTGGAATGGAGTGGAGAGGAGAGGAGTGCAGAGGAGTGGAGAGCAGAGGAGGGGCTGCCAGCAGGGATGATGGGTTGGCAGGGCCGTTCACTGAAGCTTGAAATTTATGTTCACGCCTGCATTGTTGCCCCGCAGCTCTAGCAGGACGCTTTCCATCAGCCCTTCCATCCCCCCCTCTGCCATCCGCTTGGTGGAGGCAGCCAGCTGTCAGGAGCACACGGACCGGGGGGCAACCACTGGCAGGGATAGGGACAGGGACAGGGGCAGGGACAGGGGTCTGGTTTTTAGTTTCGGCTGCGGATACCCGTACGAACTGGACTTTAATTGGAAAATCATGGAGCAGCAACAGGGGAGAACAATATTTTAACAAATAAATTACGTTTGAAGTTCGAGTTTGATTGTGGGTCGCCTTTTATTATCGTTCCATTCTGGTTTTCCCCCAAATATTTATCAATTAATTAAATGGAAAATGTGGATAGAGCAATGTGTGTGCAGCGTACACGTGCCGAATCAAAACCAAACAAAAAAATGCACATAAATCAATTACTAAATTTCGCCCGAACGATTGTAAATTGCTTTGTCCTGGTTATTATACTAAAATCAAAATATTATTCATGTTTGATTGCTTTCATTCAGCTTAATGCGGATTAAATTTAATTTGATTTTTCACTCATGAAATAATATTTTATTGCGTGGCAAGGCGGATCGGATCGGATATGTTTTTCCTTGCAGCTGTTGTATTTCCAGGTTTTATTCATCGAAGCGAAACTAACGGAGTCTGACACATTTCGGCTCTTCCATAACAATTTGTAGGCTCTGCTAAGCAGACTCCTCCTTGCTTAAGCCTTTCCTGCGCTCCAGTCGGAAAATTCTTAGAATTCTTGGCATCAATTAACACTCGAGGCTCGACACGCCCGCATTCTGTTTCCACCTTAAGAGGCGACATTTTTAAAGTCTCATCAGATATGCGGGCCTGCCTGTCAGGCCTGCCTTTGGGGAACCTGGGGCGACACACCAGACCAGACCAGACCACACCAGACCGCCAACGACGACGACAGCGACGGAGACGGCGACGACGACGGCGACGACGATGGAGTAATTCAATTTGGGCTTAAAATTGCAAACTGCAGGATCCCCAGCCCAAGGCGGGACGAGGCCTTGGCAAAGATGTGGGCGAGGGTGGGCATCGGCAACAGTCTGCCTCAGGGTCACAGATTGGGTGGTGGATGGTGGGTGGTTGCACGGCTCAGGGGTTTCTTTCCTCTTAATTAAAATGCATTACATGTGAGAGCCGAGCATATAAAATCGATTGAGTGCAGTTTAAGTTGAGCAGGCCGCTTGCCGCTTGCTGCATTCCACTTGCCGCCTGCTGCTTGCCACTTGTAAGCCGGGATCGGAGTCAGAAAGTACAAGAAAAACGGGAAGGAGGCGGGTATTAATTAATGATTCCTATATCGAGTGAAGACCGGAATGCAAACCGAAAAACTCCTCCCATTCAGTGGATCGCTTCGGGGCACGCCATCAGCCATCGTTCGTGGAGAAAGTTTTGCTTGAAATTGAATTTGTTTCCCAATTAAATTGCTGCAATTGAAAGAGCCGGCATTAAGCCCAAGTCGAGTGCATTATGGATCTGCAGCTGAGGCTGGGGCTGGAGGTTGGGGCTGCAGCAGGAGCAACTCTTTCGGCGCAACAAAGAGCTGAATGCGACTGTGGCACATAATTTTAATTGCAGACTGCCGCGGCAGGTGGGCTGCAGGGGGCAGGGGAAATCTATCTAAACTTTTGCCGGCATTTGTTATTGTTGCAGCGACTGCACAAAGTTTTGCCAGCGCAAAAGTTTTCCCTACTCTTCGCCAACGTCAAAAAAAGAGGAAACTTTCTGCGGGGTGGCTGTGGCTGCAGCGCAGAGGAGATGAATATCAAATGCCAGTTGCTGGCCAGAGTCTTAGGGGCGGTTTAAAGTAGTTTATGTTGCCAAATGTCAAAGATTGCGTATACGCAGAGGTTAAATGTCAAGTTCATTGCATCCGCATTCACATCAGTAGCCACACTCACATCCACATCCGCTTTGTGGTTGGAATGCTGCCAAAATGGCCGGCATTCAAGGTGTAGGCCAAGTCTTCTGCTCTTTGACCTCCTAAAATGAAGGAAACACTCATCCAGCAGATGGAGAGGGGCCAAATGCTTTGCATCTATCCAAATATTTGCTGGTAATTTGCCTATGGAGGAGTCTGACGGAGTGTGCAGCCAACGCCAGAGCCAAATCCTGGCGCGTAAGCGAAAAAAGAAATTGTGATTAAAATTGTGTTTTTATGATCCATTGAGGCGTGACTGGGGCTGAGCGTGGCATTAAATTACGGCCTCCAGTTTGGCCTCGGCTCTGAGCGCCGAACGTATAAATTAGCACGCCCAGCGTTGGTGGCAATAAAACGATTTTCGGGGGCATACGTTGCGTATACGCCATGCTGGCCAAGCACAAAAGCAGCTCAGACTGAAAGTAGGCTACAAAATGACACGCGCCTGGGGCGAAAACAGAGCCGAAAGAGGGTGAGATCCTGGCAGCCAAGGACTGTGTGTAAGATGAAGCGGAAGGAATTTGTAGAAAGTCGTAAAACAAAGTAAACACAGGAAGGCGCCAAAGTTATAAAAATGCCAAAATATACATCTCACGCAGAGCCAAAAGATTGGCAGGACAGCAGGAAGGTGGGCAGACAAACAACTGTTGATAGTTCTTGGTCCTTGGGAGCCAGGCGCTCTGTCAATCTCTGCTGAGCACTGACTAAAACCGAGCCAGCCAGCCAGAATTCAATTCAAACAAAGGCAGGCGTCCAACCATCTATCCATCCATCCATCCATTCAACCATCAATCAATCAATCACATCACTCTAAGCCAGTCAATGTCAGTGCCAAATGTCCAAAATGGAAAGCGACCGATTTGCGCTGTGCCGGCATTCAGCATGCAATTTATGCGAAATGTTGACATTCATCGCCTGACTTTTTCGACTTAAATATTTGCCCAAAAGTTCGGCACCGCTTCCAAGGCCAAACAAATTGTGTGCAAACAGATTTTAAAGAGGGCTCAAAGGATTGTCGATTGCCAATTGAACGTAAATGCCATACATACAGAATGCACACACAGGATTAGCCAAAGCGACCGGAAAAAAACTCCACTCTCAGATGAAATATTTGATATACAATATTAAAGATTCATATTCGCATACTAAATATTAATTTGAACAAACTCCAAATTCTTAAATTATGCAATCAATTTTTGCAAGCCGTTAAAAACGATAATCAAAAGAAGAACAATTTCCATTTAATGCGGGAAATGTTAAAAAGTGAACGAATATTTAAGCTACATTTCCTGCCTATTAAATTACGATGGCCCAAGCTAAAAGAAGAGGGGAATAAATTGGCCCTCGAGGGGCAACAGAAGGCAGAAAATAATGCTAATATTTCTTAAAGTATTGAATTTTAATTTATGCATTTATGGAGCAAAGAATAAAAGGAATTCCGTGGAGAGCCTACAAATTATTGATTCCTAAAAATATGTAAAAATTTAGAACCTATTACACGTCAATGTTTATATTTGCTGGCAAATATTTAACGTAGAATTTCCCTTCTATTAAATAATTTAACCTTAGCCAAAAGTCAAACAATTCCCTCAGTATCCAACAATCCTACAAACAAACCCTTAATAGTACAACATTGGGTTCAGCATTCGATCGATGGCAAATATTTGTTTAACGCTCATTTATGTTATTTTTAAATTGAACAAATTCAGTTTGAAGTGAAATTTTGCCACTTTCTTTCTCGCCTGCATTTCCAATTTGTTTGCACAAAAA
The DNA here is from genome assembly GCA_037356375.1 of Drosophila affinis. Taxonomy (NCBI): domain Eukaryota; kingdom Metazoa; phylum Arthropoda; class Insecta; order Diptera; family Drosophilidae; genus Drosophila; species Drosophila affinis. The sequence continues at coordinate 26,821,351 of JAZHFB010000003.1, forward strand.
TTGTAATTGTTTGTTGTTGCTGTTGGCATTGATGGCTGTTGTATGTTTGTTTAAATGAATTTCCCTACGTGTTTTTTTCGGCTTGTTGGTTTTTTGTGTGTGGGGCAAATAATTGAATTTCGAAAGCAATTACGAGAAATCTGTTGATTTAAGCAACAAATAAGCAGCCAAGGCAGTCAGTCGAGCAATCGGATCAGACAACAGGCAAGCCGCTTCATTCTCTCTTAATATATATATAGCTATTCCTCTCTCTCTATATCTGCAGAGTAGTCTGGAGGGTATTTTTTGTATGCAGCGATTATGGTAATGAAAGGGCAAATTCAGCTTGGCTTCGTTGGGCTTCGCTTTCCTCTGCAAGAAAAAACACAGTTTGGTATGCCCGTCACGTAGTCATCTAACATGAATCTGGCTAATACAATTAGAAGCAGAAAAGACTGGGAAATAGAGAGGAAAACATTGGAGGAGGGGCAGCTGGGAGAACGACTGCCCTACAATTGAGATCCAGTCGCACAAATGTTTCAATTAAAATTCAGTCGAAATCAAATGCTCGAAAAAAGCGCGTAACCTTTGGCAGTTCGATCATGGCCCAGTCAACGACAGCAGAAGACTTTCACGATGATTGCAGGACAAAAGGAACTCGGAAAAGCCGGAAAAGCGTCAATAGCCGCAGTGGCAGTGGCAATCCCAATCGCATGGCCCCGAGCAAATCGAAGATGAACAAAAGAAGCACCGAACCCAAAGTGGAAAAAACAGGATGCCAGATTACGGAAAAGCAGAAACAAAAGCGAAGGTCTGAGAGGCATTGGGGGCATCTTAATTATGCCCCAAAACCGAGTCTAACCCTTGAGTGGCTGAACTTCTCAGACAGATAATGCTCCAAGAAAACGAGGGACTGAAAGTTTTCAGAAATATAATCTCCTAAGGAATGGCATATGTCTGTCCTTACCAGTGCAGCAGTGGGACACTTTTTTGATGCTGTGCTGTCTTTGAAGTGTAATTCCTGATTTATTTCAATCATGGAATCTGCTCGATTTCAGGCCACAATGGGTTAAGGCTTAGGGTTGCGTATTTATCATGTAATACCCCGAATTTTTTTCCTGTTGGGGGTTTAGCGCGCCACAAATACCAAAGTCAAAGTCAATGGCTGTTTGGGCCCAACAAAAAATACGCAAATGGAAAGTGGGGCAGCGTCGAGAGGTGGCTGGGGTGGCGGTGGCATATCGATGGTGCCACTCGTGAGGGGCGATACATTTCAAGCCTTTACCCGGGTAGGAGGAGGAGGAGCAGGAGGTGCTGCGGCATGCCCCTGGAAGAATATGCGACACGTGCGCGTGGCAGTGGCAGTGGCAGTGGCATGGCGCCAAAGTCGAATTGATTGCGTGCCAGTTGCGTGGCAGTGGCGCAATTTGGAGGCGGTTCGCTGGGGCGGATGAGGGGCGTGGCCGTCGATAACAAATGCCATTTGGCGTATTGTAATTAAAATGACGAAAGCAGGCAACTTTTAATAAACTGCCAAAATAAATACGAAAAGGAGCGCGAATCGAATAAACAAAGGCTGAAAGGCTGAAAAGTTGTAAGAGGATTGCAAGAAGAAGGAGCGTGGCGAGCGGAAAAGAGCTGTATAAGAGGCAACATAAGTACTTTGTATTAATAACAGCACAAGGCAGGAGCAACAGGAGGGGCAATGGAAAAGCTCTGTGGCATCCTCAAATAAGTGGAATTGAAACTCGAGTACTCGAGTGGCACGAAAGGGAAAACAGAAGCAGAACCCCAAGCAGAAACAGATCCCAAGCCCCGGAGCAAAACTCAGACAGCATAATTTTTCATTATGCCGCGAAGAGCAAACTGTTTACATTTGTTGTACTTCAGCAAAGACAGAACTCCCCCCTCCAAACGAGGACAGGAGAAGGCTTCCGCCACAGCCGGAGGGCCAGCCAGCGAGCTCATTTCGCCTGGAGCGCTCCTCTATCAACCCCACTTCAAGGCTGAATCTGTTGCCTGTTTGCAGGTGCGGCTCATTAAATCATTCGGTAATCAGAGCTGAAGCCCCGAAACGCTTCACGGTTAACCTTTCGACTGAGAATGTTTCGAGTACAATACACTACCAGAGTGCGAGCATTGTGATTGATCAGAGCAAACAGCCGCTTGGCGGTCGGAAATGTATCCGCGAGAGTAGCTAAGCATTCGGTCCCCGAAAATGTCCTTACATTCTTGCTACCTTTTGTTCCTTCCTCCTCCGCGAGTGTCAATCACAGTTGGCTTAATTAACATTGTTGAGCAGAGCGAACCGACGTATACAGAGATTGTCCCGCATAAATTCAAATCAGTCTGAAAACTTTTCAGGGGTGTCCCATAAAAAAGTTGGGGCCAACTAAAACTTGCATATACTACCCGTACAAAGCAGGAATAACGAAGGGGTTGGGGGTTGGAGCGGTAATGCCATTTGGTTTAGCCATAACAATAATCATTTTGGATGATTTACGACTGCAGTTGGCAGCTCCGCCGTTCAATGGCCATAAATTCTCATCAATAAATCAAATGTAAAGCTTTTCCTCGTCCAATGTGAGGGCGCCGCGATGTATGCAATGTTTTTTTTTCTCCTTTCTTCTCTTCTTGTTTGACAGCCAGTGTAAATGTATTTGTATTTGTATGTGTGTGCGGGTGTGGGTGCGGGTGCAAGTGAGAGTGTGGCAAGTGACATGTGTCACTCCATAATAATCGCATTTGCATGGATTCCAAACGATTGCAAAACTGCCATGAATACCCAAACAGGAACTCGGACAGAAAGCTGTTTAGGTGCTGGAGGGAGCGGAGGGGGTAAGATCTTAGACCTAATCACGTCTTGGGCTTCGTTTGTGGTTGTGGGACACAACAGGAGCGGGGGGGCTTACTGCTAGATACGATTAAGTATACGCATAGTTGATTGCTTTGTCTGTGGGACGCGCTGATAATACTTACAGGTTTCCATTTTGCTTTCGACTTGATTCTGGGGGGTAGGAGGGACTCTGGATTGCTTTGGTTTCGAGTGAGATACCGAGAGAGAGAGAGAGAGAGAGAGAGAGAGATCGAGATGCTATTGTAGGAACCCAGTTAGTGGCTTAGAGCAGCTCCGTTTCCATTTGGGCGGCCTCGACGGTCTCCACAATGGTGGCCGTAGGCGCCGTGACCGAATCTCATGGAACATAGCGCGTGGTCAGTGCTCCGTCGTCGTCGTCGTCCACCCGGAGGCCGCCACAGCCGCAGCCGTAGCAGCACGGCAGCCAGCTGTCTCCGCTGTAGCCGCCTTTTGGTCAAATCGCAGAGACCTGCTCGAGCTCGGCACTGGAGCGGCCCGAGTTCATCATTCCGACCACATTCTTGGCCGCATAGTCGGTGATGAAGCGGTCGCTGTTCCGCGGATGGATGTTGCCCACGTCCTGGGCACAGCACCAGGGGTTGCGCATGGTCAGGATGCGCTTGAAGGCGTCCCGGAATTCCTTGTTGAAGATCGAGTAGATGATCGGGTTGAAGGCCGAGTTCGAGTAGCCCAGCCAGGTGAGGATCTTGAAGGTCTGTCCGCCGATACAGGTCTTGCAGAAGGCGGCCGTGATGTTCACGCAGAAGAAGGGTACCCAGCAGATGAGGAACACGCCCATGATCACGCCCACAGTCACCGCCGCCTTGTGATCCGAGACGTGGTACGGCGAGCTGTGGTGCAGGTTTCGCACCTTAAACTTCTTCGGCGTCATCTTGGGGCGTCGAATGCTCTTGTATCGCTGCTTCTCTGCCACCTCGCCGGGTCGGGTCACCGCCTTGATGGACTTGACATGCTTCTGGGCATAGCAATACAAGCTGAAAGATAACCAGAGAGAGAGAGAGAGAGAGACGGGAGAGAGAGAGAGAGAAATGGCAATTATTTGTCACTTAATGAATGTCTTGTGCTTGTGGGCGTTTGCGACAAATGATTGCTCAACTTCTGGCTATGTATTTTGTTACTGTTCAGTAGTTACTGTTTCATGTAATTGATATGATAATTATTCACTTGGGCCACTTGCCATGTCAACTACTTCACAATAGCCAAGGGAAACACACTGCGTATACGCAATGTACGACTATCATATCCAATCTTCCACTTCAGCTGCTCTCAATGAGACTCCCACTCCCATTTCTAGTACTACTCTCTGCCATCTATAGTGCTGCTGGGCAGCAAATAAACAAGCATATGTGTCCGTCACAGAATCTGTCAGAGTATCTGTCAGAGTGTCCGTCAGAGTGTCCGTCAGAGTGTGTGTCCGTGTCCGTGGGCGAGTGTTTAGTTGTGTACATCCCCCCACATAAAAAGGATAACACGACCAGGCACAAATTATGACGATAAAAGTATATTTATTCTGTAATTTAACCGAAATTTGATAGAAAATTCCAATGCTCAACCAGCAAGGGATCCATTTGATGAAACGGAGCAGAGTCCACTCCCCCTACCGCCCCCATTGGCTGCAAATCTCGTTAAGCTAAAATGGCAACGTGCCCCTGGCCGTAACGTTGATGAGCAGCCATGCCATATCGCTGTCCTGTTGCTACTCCTAAATACTTGTGTGTGTGTGTGTGTGTGTGTGTGTGTGTGTCCTTATCCTAGTCCTTTTCTACACGCCCAAGTCTTTTGCCTGCTCTGTTGGGGCGGGCACTGGTCTGGGGTCAGCCTGGGGATTACTTAGACGGACACTAATGCGTGCGCTTATTTGCTCACGACGACCCATACCCCCAGCAACCCCTTGCCAAAGCCCACAACCCACAGCCCACAGCCCACAGTCGACACAACCTCTCGTGCCTGGCGGACATCAGGGGAGCGCGCTTTTTCCTTGTGGCATTTTTCTGATATATTCAGCACTGCGATAGCGGCAAACTTCCTTCGTTTTTACAACATTTTATTATATACTTTTACTACTTCTGACTCGACTTTCTCTTTGTGTTTTCGGGATAGCTGGAAAATATTTGAGTTCTCGTTGCTCTACCATTTGAAGCCAAAAAGTTTCTTCAGCTCCGAGATACCAGAAGTATCTGTCTATCTGTGTATCTCCATAATTGCAGCTGAAGGCGTCGGCAAAGGAAATGAGTTTCTTTATGCATTTCATGTTTTATGCAGGGCCCAAAAGTTTGCCCCCCCCCCCCCAGAAATCTGACTCTGAAACCCCATCTGAAATCGCATTTGACTTACCGACAGTAGATGCCAATCATGACCACACAGGGCAAGTAGAAACTGATACAGCTGGAAACGACGGCGTAGGTGGGCGTGAGGTCGAGGGCGCATGTGGGGTACTTCTTGCCATTATCCTCGAAAATCATCGGCTGGTCGGGCCGATGGATACCCAGGGAGATTGGCACAAACGAGACGAATGCGGCCAGCAGCCAAATGGCGGCGATGGTAATGACAGCCACGCGTCGTGTCACCCAGCGGCCATATCTGTGAAAGAGTACAAAATGAAAGCGACTCGGTGAGAAAAGGGTTGCATCAATTGGGAGTAACGGAAGCGGAAATACACGCGCCATGCTTGCCAGGCTGCTCCTCCTCCATATGGTGATGCTGCTGCTGCCGCCACTGCTTCTGGCTTTTGTCATTTTGTCCTTTTGTCCTTGTGGTCTTCAGCAGGGGGTAAATAACACACAAAGAGGGAGAGCACCAGGAACGGGAGCAGCACAAGGACCAGGACCAGGACCAGAAATATCAGCAGCAGCAGTAACATCAGAGGCGGGACTGAAAACAACAGAAACACGGTGCCGTGTTGTGATTGTGGCTTTGCATGTCGCCGGCATTCCCTCAGCGCCCGGCAGTGGCAGGGGCAGTGGCCATTAGACACAACAACACAACATCATTTTCGGGGCTGGGCGCGACAAGTGTGTGCATGGGTCCGGCCGGCCCCAGATCAGGGTTCAGGATCAGGTGTGTAGCCGCGCTGCATGTCATTAATTACCCAGCATGCCCTTGCGACAAATCGAGCTAACCCGAAACCAAACCGCAGCCACATATCCCACACAGACCCTGCCACATGGCGCATGCAAATCAGCCTCGTTTGGCTACCTTTTTCAAGCACTTCGATTGCGCCCCTACAGCAGGAAATGAGCAGGCTGAATTAGGGTACCAAAAACCCACAACCCACAGCCACAGCCCACAGCCCAGACTCCCCAAAACCGATACCGAAATACCCAGCAAGACTGAGTGGGGGCCACAAGAGCGGTGCCATATGCCGCATCATTCTGGCTTGTGCAGGAAATCAAACAGAATAATTCAATTTCAATACAAAGACGCACTCAGACGATGACGAGGATGCGGATGCGGATGAGGACGAGGACGAGGACACAGACGACGACAAAGCGGAAACGGAAGTTTATGTAATTGTATTCACATACAAATTCAATTTCGTTTTCGGCACGAAAATTGATTTCCATGTGACGAAAGCCCTAGCACTTGGGGCCCAATCTCTCCACCTGTCAGGCTCCCGCACTCTCTATCAAAGTTTCCCAATCGTATTTCTTTCCTGCCACTCCTGCCTGCACTCGACGGTTGAGGTAACGCTTTGATATATATGTATATATACATATATGCACATGCTCGTAAAGCTGCACCCATTAAGTAACTGCCTGCCATCGTAGAGCAGCCAATCAGCGCCGAAGCATCGATGGGCTAATTGAAATCGTGTGTGAGAGTTCAGATATTGTGAACTGTACCAGGAGCAGGCTGCTCCCAGCCAAAGGACATTTGCATTTAACGCTCAAACTCTGGCTCTGGCTGTGGCTCTGGCTATGACTCTGGCTTCACTGGCTCCGTGGCATGCGGCGGCGGCGGCTCTGTGTGTGTTGTCCCACATGCACTCAAGAAATTACCGCAAGGCACGCAGAATGATCCAACAGTCTCCTACTGCTTCTGGGGAATGGGAGATGGGGCCTGGGGGCTGGGGGTTGGGGGTTGGCTGGGGAACATTTGCATAGTTCGAGCTGATTCTTTTCCAACGTCAGCTTGTCGGGGGATGTTTGCTTTTGCTTTTGTGTTCAACATGGGAAATTTGATGACTCTTTACTGTCATTGCCGGCACTCGCATCAGGTAGTGTGGAACAAAAGGTGCAGGCAGTGGGGAATGAATTCCAGAGTCACTATTACGCCACAAATATTGAATGTAGTTTGTAAAAGTTATCATCTCTCTTATCTTAAGTCTTAAAGGTGTATTCCTCAACCCAATACACTCGTCATTCCACTCCTATCTGTGGACCTACCCTGTAGGTCCCAAAGAACAACTTTTTGCCGACACAAGCCAAGACAACCCTAAAAAAAAACAATTACAAAATGTTCCCAAGTGCGTCATTGTAGGTGGGACAGGTATTTGTGGTGTGTGTTTAAGTGTTGAGCCTCCCCCAACCACAGCGCCATTCCACCTCCATTAACACCCTCACCTACATAAGTTCGTGTGTATATGTGAGGGGAGCTCCTGCACAGAAGCTCCCCCTCCTGTGGCAAAGTTTCATTGTTCTTTCACTTTTTATTGCAGTTTAAAATGAATTTCACATATGCGTCTGACAGTTACGATGATGACAGGCGCCAAAGTCAACGATGAGAGGACAACCGAGTTTGGGGAACGACGAACGACAACGGCAACGATGGCATCAACTTGTCACATAAAATACAAAAATTTCCCATTTCGTTATTCTACTTTCTTGGGACGGGAGAGGCTGAGATGAGAGGCCAGCCGCTTCAGCTTCTGCTTCAGCTTCAGCTTCACTTCGGCAGGGCCTGCTACTAATTAAATTTGCACGCGCTTCTCATCCAAATTGTTTTTTGCGAAATCCAGGCGGGCGCAATTAAATTAAACGCCTGCAATTATTCTAAAACGCTAAGAAAATATACTGAATCAGCAGTTCTTTCTGGTCGAGAATGGGATGGGTCCTGGATGGATGTGCTCTAATGAGACTGAACTTTGCTGGAAGGAAGGCGCACGCCTGCCCTGGACGGGGCAGGGCGGGAAGGGGCGCAAAGAAATGCGTTGCTGCCTCCACTTTGACATGCAAATAAATCAGATTTGCATAAAGAGCAGGATGGAGACGAGGGGCGACGAGAGGAGATCTGGGGCGCGGAGTACTGCTCCAAGGATAGCAATATTAATGCTAGACACATCCCAGAGATCCCAGCCACCATTTCTCAGACACAAAAGGTGGCGACTCTGCTGTGGCGCTCTGCTGCGCTGCGTTGAGTTCTCCTGCAATTTAGCTGCCAGCTGACGGCACCTCGCACTGCTGGGTGCTGGGTGTTGGGTGTTGGGTGTTGGGGCGAGTGTTTGGGTCTGCTTCTTCAGATTGAGTGGTGCCGGCGACGTCTTGACATTTGAAGTGTAAAGCATTCTTAGGGGCATCCTAGGGGCTTTGGTACACATAGTACAGGGAGCCACTGTCGGAAGGCGGGAATGCAAACGAATTCAGGTGGCCAAACTCAATTTCAAATCGCTGTCGGGTCTTGCCTAGCGGGCACTGCTCTTTGAGTGGCTCTGCAAATGTCATTAACCCAGAGGCTCGAATTAATATCGGACCATTGAAAGCGGGCTCAATCAGGGTCTCAATGGCAATCATTTGGATTAATGTAAAACCTGAGAAAGCCGTAAATAGATTACATCAAAACTGAAAGCTCTTTAAATGGAATAAATGTCAGCCCCAGTTGGATGTTGTTCTTTCCTATTCGATTACCCTATTGAGAGACTCTACCTTTACCATTAACGATTCCGTTATTTCGATTCCGATTCCGTGCAGAAAAATATGCTCTTTCTGCGGACTGCAGTTCGCTCTTTGCTGCAAAATCAATCCCATCTCTTGCTTAATTTCACATTCAATTCCGTCCATCCAAGCAGCTAGCGCTTCGTCCTTCTATGTCTGCTTATCCTCGAGGACAAACGGAATTCAAAATCAGGAAAAATGTTGCATGAAAATTGTCATTTGCTTGCCCCAGCCAGTCGCCCCGAATCTGCTCGCAACCCCTAAGCAGTCGCTCCGCCAGAGCTCATTTAAATCCTTTGCCGGGGCATACAAGATTTTGCAATCTGAATTTGTAGACCCGCTCCGGCATCAGCTTGCCACATCAATGAAGCGTTATGTGCTCTCCAACTCGTTACGGGAACCAGGCCCCATACAAAAGACCAACAGAGCAGAGAGATATGTACGCCCGTCTATAGAGTGGGGGCAGAGCCGAAGAGGAGGAGACGGAGGCAGAGATGGATGCTGCCTCACCAGTACAACTGTCGTGCAGCATTTTTCATAAACGAATAAGCCACCCCAGGTGGCAACAAGCAGGGGTCGTAGCTGTTGAAGGGGTGGCAGATTGCTGGAGGGGGACGGATGGACGGAGGGAAAAAAAATATTTTTCTACTTTTGGCTTTTGGCTGAAAATAGCATCAAAGGATTTATTATGGCTCTTTTATGACGGGGTTTGTGGGCTAGTGCTGCGGCAACTGCGGGGTTGGAAACTGTCTCGATTTGCTGTAGCTGCCCCTAGCCCCTAGCCCCTAGTTGCCACCAAACAGCTTGCCCCATACTGCCGCAGAGCGCTCTACAATCATTTCGTTAGGTTAGCTCTGCGCTCAGCTCTGCTCAGCGGCAGGCTGTCAGCAACTTGACCAACATCATTTTTAACATAGCACATAGGAACGCAGACACACACACACACACACGCACTGGAACACATCTACAAATGTGCTTTCACCCACACATGGAGAGATTCCGCTCTGCTGCTGCTGCCTCCGACACATAATAAATTTTTGCGTTTGACTTTGCCAGAAACTGTAATATTTCTGTTCCGATTCCTGTGGCCCTTCAAATTTTTGTTGGCTTAAACTTTTGGCCAGGCCAGAGAACAGAGAACAGAGAGCAGAGAACAGGCCCTGTTCGGGTGCATTGTTGAAAATTTAATTAACACACAATTGTTGTGGTCCAGCCGAATATAGCAGCATGTAGAGTTTTAAGAACAGCAGGGAGACGCCTGATAAACTTGTTTCAAGTTTTTAGGGGGGCCGACGGCTTTTGTTAGAATTGCTTGGCTTTGGAAATCAATTTCAAATGCTGACTACAAAGCATACTAACATGGCTGACTGGCAGCTTTTTAGGCCACGACAGCAGGACAAGCAGGACAAGCAGGACGGGCAGGCAGCCAGGCAGCCAGGCTCATTGTCATTGTCATAGTCGGAGGCACACTCACATAGAGATAGAGCGAGAGAGACACACACAGAGAGACACAGACTGGCAGCCACCTGAGGCAGCAGAATTTGATTGTCTCTTAGACTTCCTCCTCCTACTCCTACTAGTACTGCTACTCCTTCTCAGTCTCCTCTTGGCAGGAGAGGACAGAGCAGGACGGGACTGAGCCGCACAGCTGGAGGAGAGACGTGCCGGATGTATGTACACAAGCTAGATTGAACAGTGATAATGGAACATCACATTTGGGCAACTTTTATCCACCTGATAGATGAAGTCATTTCGATCGGGTGTGACAAATGCGAAATGTAGGCCAGAGTAAATAAAGTTAAACGAAATTTTAAAGATACACTTGGCTAGGCTTAAGGTTTTATGGGAAATGGAAATGGAGCAGAGCATGAAGGCATGGTTCAATTTCAATACCTTACCTTTTTCCACATTTATCAACGTTCTCTTCATGACAAGCTCAGGATTTCTCTGTTCTCTTTCGCAACAAGTGACCAGCTGCTAATGAAAGCTCTTTTGTTATCCTTCGCGTGGGTTCTGTAACATGACTTGCAGGAAACGATGATTCCCTCAAAAAAAAAGAAGCCCCAACCACAACAGACATTCAACCTCCCCAAATGCTGGCTGCTCTGGCAACTTCATCTTCAACAAAGTCTCCCCTCAAAGCGAAAAACATTCCTCGTAATGCCCAATAAATCTGTTACTAATGAAACAATTATGTGGAGCGATTAATGGGCCACACTGCCATAAACAACTCGAGTGGCAGAGGCGGAGAAACTGGGAGAGGAGAGGCGCGGAGAGCAGTGTAGCCGTGGCACGAGTGGCACAAAAACGTGACAAGCATGACAACGCGGCGTATGAGTAATGTGCATACAAAGCACCTGCAATGGCGCCTGACTTTGGGGCTGACATTAATGAATCGATATAGACGAGCGCGGCGCGGCTGTCAGTGGGGTCTCTTCACCTGTCCGTGCCAGCGCCCTTGGTCTCGCGGAGTACAATTAGTTTCTATCGCTCGGTATTACGGATGGAATAATTTATACATGTGACAGGGAGACGAGGACAGCTGACATCACTCACCTGAGCGGATCCTTGATGTGGATGTAGCGGTCCATTGATATAGCGCACAGATTCAGAATTGACGCCGTCGAGCACATGACATCAAAGGCCACCCAAGTATCACAAAACTGCGCTCCGAAGATCCAATATCCTGCAGGAGATATATCGAACAGGAAGAACAGATAGAGACGGGGGAGAGTTAAATGACTGTTTGATTGACCTGACGGTCTGATTGCTTGTTTAAAATTCTTAATAAGTACTATGGCAATGGCAATGGCTATGGCTCTGGCTTGGGGTTTGGGGAAGGGTCTGTGTCTGTGTCTGTGTGTGTGTGTGGTGCGGAAATTGCCATGTTGCGGCCTGCGCGCGACAGACGGGATAAAAAGTTGTTTCATTTGCTTGTCGTCGTGCAACAAGCCCAATAACAACAACCATAAACGGTGGCTGCCTTCGGAAGTCGAAACTTTTGATACCCTATACGGTCTATCGTTCATTTTCTAGCTTTTAAGTCGTCGAATTTGTGTACATGGTGGAGCCACGAGTGGCACATACTTTGTGTGGTCAGCAGAACATCATATGATAATCGTAGTACCCCTGGCATAGAGGATAAGCCCATCAGAAACTGCAACAGGGGCAAGGAGCAACAAGGCAACGTCTGCAAATGGTGTCACAGCCATCAGATTCTTGTTTCGTTTATTCATGACGTAAATTGAGTTTAAATGATTTCATAAATTAATTTCCGTTTCCTCTGCTTCCCTTTTTCATTCCTACCGTACACACACACACACACGTCCCGCTGTCCTTTGCGCCATTTAAATTTCATTTGGTCAAAAGTAAAAACAAATATTTTGTGTTTTTTTTGGGCTGGGAATTTTGTAAGTGCGCTCTGGATTTATGGACAGACTCGACTGATGTTCGGTGCGTGACCAGAAGCGGATGTCCTCTGGCGGGTCCAGGGAAGACGGCAATGCCACACGGAAATAAATTACACACAGATACAGAGCACTCACACTCACACATGTGTGGAATTCAATAACAGATTTTGATACACAAAAAGGTTATTTATTTGCGGTGTGGCTTTTGCATGATGATTCGATAAGAAAACACACATCATGCTGGCGAACGGTACGGCGCACGGCTTTCATGCCGCTCAATCAGGCGTGCCACAGGATATGGCTCTTAAGTGCCACAGGATGTGCCGACGCAACTGGTCAAATCAGATCGTATCCTCACTTTCCTGCTGTCGAACATCAAAAGTTATCCTGTCAAGTCAGCCATAATGACATTCAGTTTTCAATGCTTTAAAAATTGATTCAAATAGGGAAATAAAATGTATACAAATTGTGCTGGTAGCTAGCCAAAAGAGCACACTGCTTCTGGGAATATTTTCGAATGGTTGGAGCGGTTCTAAACTCTTTAGAGCTATGCCAAAACATGCTTCAGCTGTTAGTGTCCTGTCGATGGCCTCATTTCATAGCTCTCTTGTGGTTATCAAAAGCATTGCATTCGATTTGCAAATCTATTCCATTAAGCATCGCATTTGCACGCCACAAGCATGAGCTCCCCTCCCCACCCCCAAATGCACCCAAACTCCGCTCACAAAAGCAGCTTTGGCACAAAAATATGCACAGCGTTTGCCTCAATGCTCAGGGCCCCGAAGAAAGTAATTCCAGAAGAGAGAGAGAGGGGGAGAGAGCGAACTCTCTCATGGGGAAGCCTGGGGATCTGTACCAGTCAGCAAATAATTCCCACAGCCTTCAACACCCAAATGCGTATACACATGCCAATTGCTTATGGCCAAAAATGTGTTATATGCTTCTCTGCGGCACCATCTGTCTGTTCTCTTAACGTGTCTGAATCTGAATCTGAATTTGGGAAGGAGACTGGGATCGGGATTGGAAGTGGAAGTGGAAGTGGGTCTGATTCCGGGTCTCGGTCTGGGCTGGGCTGGGCTGGGCTGGATGGAGTCTCTTGTTGTTTGCATTTGTCCAATTGCGTATGATGTTTATTTGCTGATTTGCCTGTCTTGAAGCGTGCTAAATGTTGCCTTGGCGAAAATAATTTCCCTCTGTATGGGTGTATGGTGTGTGTGTGTATCTGCGTACATGTTGAAAGCCCCCTGAGGCATCTGTTTGTCTTGAGAGCAGCTGAGCATTTTTATTTATTTTTTCACACATTTGCTTGCGCGGCAGGCCTCTCCACTCATCCTCTTAGACGGGACGAGTGGCAAAGTCGTTTATTATTTTCACACACTTCCAGGCAAGCCCCTGGAAAACGGTGTGCTGGATGTGCGTGTGGGTGTGGGCCTGACATACATGTGTCACCTCAACGCATCGCAACGCATTCCACGCCCGGAATGGCTTTGGCTCACAGTTTCCAGCTCATATGACAAGCTCACATTCGGCTTCTTCCTTTGTTTGTGGGGAACGCACCTCCGCTCCTCCGCTCCGATTTTTTTCCACTGTTTGTGCGAGTCTCTGCACATTGATGTCAGCTGCATGTTTCCTGAACCGGAACACGTTGTTAGCTCGCTCCCCGACTGCTTCGAACCCCTATTCTTCTCATGGGAAAAGTTTTGCCGGCTCTCAAAGCCGCCGTTCGCCTAATTTGCCTCTTATTTACTTAGCCAATGTTCGCGCTGCTGCCGCTCGTCAAGTCCTCCCAGGATCCAGGACACAGTGCCATCAGTGCCATCCCCGTTGTGGAATTAATAAAATGCACTCATAAACGGCACCCGGAATGAGGCTGCGACTGGGCTCCCCCCTCCCTCCATCGGCATCCGGCCCGGCAAAAACTTGCAGCTGCAAAACTTTGCCAGTGCCAGCGTCAACGTCGACGTCGACGCTGGGAGGATGCGAAGGAAGGGTCTCATAAAGGAAGGGCTTCCATGGCGGCAGGAGGAAGGACTGGCACAGCTCCTCTTGGAATGGCTAATGGAAAATAATCAGAATGTGTGGTTGCACTTGGGATCTGCATGTTGGTCTCCGCATCAGACATGCAGCTGGAATAAAATGAAATTCCTGTACGGCTCACTATAACCATTTATTCAACGATGGCTGCAAGAGGGTGAGATGAAGAGTTGATCACTATGTAGATGTCTCTTTGGGCTACCCCAAAATGAAACTAAATCTTTAAACATCAAGGACAACCCTCGCTTATGTATATCGTGCTTCCACCTTCCACAGAAGTCCTTTGCAATCACAATGGACCTCTCGGCGTCGGCACAACCGCTGTACTTTGGGTACTCGTGCGAGGAGCAACTCCTCATGCAGCTGACACTTTAAAAGGCATTGACAAAGCCACATAAAATCCGGCTTTAAGCGCTGCCAGGCATGTCAAATGGGCCTCCAACACGAGAGCGGAGGAGGAGGAGGAGGAGGCAGAGGGCAGGCACTCCTCCGTCTACTCGTTTCGACACTCCTCGGTTCCTCTCAAGGGGCGAACCACAACGCTTTTTGCGCTGGAACAGCCTGCAGCATTTTACATAAATTTCCGCGATAGCAACAAAAAAATTTCAATTGCAATTTTCCATTACCCACACAGAGATACGGATAAAGACTCAATAGCTAGGGAGATGGTATTGGTGATGGCGGTGGTGATGGCGGTTGGGATGCTGATGGCAGAAAAAAGTGTTCATTTGTACTCACCCAGCAAATCGTTGACGCCTGCGAATGTCATCACCAGGGAGGCCACAAACAGATCCGCAATCGCTAATGAGGCCAGGAACAGGTTGCCGATGCGTCGCAGGCTGCGCTCCGTGTAGATGGCCAGGCAGACGAGGATGTTCCCGGCCACGGAGAGGAATATCAGCACCGATAGGAAGATGCCTGCGGCGATTCCGACAAAAACATATTTGTACACCCATAATCGCACCACATCCAGGTGATAGTTATGGCCATAAGCGCCGAACAATGATCAGACAAAGCATACTTATTGGATGGAATGGGATGGGACACTTGATGTGTTCTGTTGGTGATGTGGATGTGCCCTTGACTGTGGTGGTGTGGTGTTTGCCGCATGCAACATGCAATTTTACAGATAATTGCTGGGATTGTGGAGAGTACAGTGTCAGTGTGTGTGAGTGGCATGGCTGATGAAGGGTCTGGTGGTTCTGTGTGTGAGTGTGCGTGTGCGTGTTGCATTCAACGACATTTACTTTACCAACAACAACAATTGACACAAGGGACAGCGGCTCCGGTTCCTCACCAACTATTGTATCCATTTCGGAGGCGTTTGTCCAGCTGCTCTCATTGTAGAACGACGTCAGCTGCAATGAAGTCAAGTAAAAGAGGTAACGAGTGCTGTTAAGACAGTTTCCAATTAGTTCTAGGGTTAGTTCCAGCACTCCCACTCCTTTGATGTTCAAACTAATTAAATTTGTGAAATGTTTTTGGCAAATTTAATTGGAGTTTTCTCTGCTTTCATTATGCCTTGCCAGCGTGTGGCATGCGTGTCTTGGCTGCGGCTTCCGAAGGCAGGGCTGTCGCATAAAACTATCAATCATCTGTGGCATCTGTGGCATCGTTCGGGCAGCACCCGAAGAGGCCAACGTCTCTGGCATTATTCATAATTAAAATTGACAAAATTTCAAGAACATTTTTGGGGGAGGCTCTAATGAAATTAATTTGTTTGGCTAAGCGTTGCCTCTGCCCCCTCCTATCTATCTCTCTCTATCCCTCTGGCATCTGCCTGCCTGTCTGTCTGTCTGTGGCAACTTTGAGTGCGAATTTGTCTTGCGGTTTCCTCAGTCGTTTTACTGTGTATCTCTCTCTCTCCCTGTGTGTGCGGCAGACATGCTGGCATTCTGGTGGTTGCCTTTGCTGTGGACCCACCATCACCCACTATCCCCAGGCAGTGGCACCCACACACACACACACACACACACCCGGGCACAATTGAGCTGTGTAAATTAATTTATTAATTAATATATACTCGCAGAGCCAGGCACATGCTTGTACTCGTACTTCTACTCGTATGAGTGCGGAAAATGCAATTACTGCGAGAGTGGAAGCTGTAGTCGGGCATTGGCTGGGAACTGCCTGGGTCCCCGAAAAAGGATTCTCCGTGTCTGCCTTGCCCTGCAGCTGGCTTTGGTCTTTTTCCGCGTACGCCTGCCACAGGAAAGTAATAATAACAATAACAGAAACAATAACAATAATTATAATAATGAAAGCAATAATAAAATGCTCAAAAGCAGACCTGAAAACCGCTGACAAATGCAATTAATTAATTCAAACATTAAACTGCCGACGCAGTATAAACATTTTCCCTGCCACCCAGCACCTGGCACCTGCCTCCCACTCCACCAGCCGCAGTTCAGTTCATTTCCGTCCGGAGCTTCGCCTTCCATCGATAGAACTTTATTCAATTACATTTTTTCCAACGGCGCATGCAGTTATCCCATAAGCGGCTTATTAACTTTAAAGTTGCTAATTGTTTGAAATGGAAACTGAAGTTTAATGAGCCCCAAAATGCTGCGGCTGTGGCTGTGCGCAGGCCACAAACGAAG
Organism: Drosophila affinis; assembly: GCA_037356375.1. Classification (NCBI taxonomy): domain Eukaryota; kingdom Metazoa; phylum Arthropoda; class Insecta; order Diptera; family Drosophilidae; genus Drosophila; species Drosophila affinis. Next base: position 26,838,122 of record JAZHFB010000003.1, read on the forward strand.
CACTCTCGTCTGGCGTGCGACACATGGCGTATGCGTAATTTGGCGAAATAGTTTTGGGCACATGCAACTAATTAGCCAACAGATTGTGGATCTCTGTGGAGGATCATTCGTATTATTGTTATCGCTTAGAACGAGAAACGTATTTGAATGAAGCAGTCCCACATGGCGAACCCGTACTGCAATGAAAGCTGTTTTGCTGTTAACTTTTGACTCCTGCATGGTCATCCCTTTGGTATTCGATGTACAATTTACATAATTTGAAAAGGAAACACAACATCTTCGCTTGGCCATCAAGAAAATTGCATAAATATTTAACCTCTTCCCAGAAACAACATTAAAACTGTGCTCCCTCCTGCCTTGGCCCCAGAAGTGTGTTTATGCATTCACAACTTGGCCAGAGCGAGCAATATTGATTGGCCAAGGGCCTGGGTTGGGGGGCTAACTTCGTATGGATGGCTGCCCCCGAGGCACTGGCTGATTGGGTTAAGGATTACGTGTAATGGACCATGAATTAACAATAAACAAAATTAATTGCCGCTGCACATTACGACCGCCCGGCGGCGACGGACAATAAAAGACACTTAAGATTATAAAAATTACATGAAATGTTTTCGCGTGTCAAGTGAATTTTCATTAAACTTTCCAGCTGCTGCTGCTGCTGCTGCTGCTGCTGCTGCTTCTTCGACAGAGATTTTGTTTTGCCGGCAAACATTACCCAGATGTTAATGGGGATGTTGTTCATGTTGATGTTTCTTTCGGTGGCATCATTAAAAAGCCGTTAACTGCTCGGAAGTGGCAGGAGTCAGGGACTGGGGCACCGTGAGTCAGCCATTTTAAGGAAGAGGCTACAGCTACAGCTACAGCACTCATAATGGATTGCCAATGGAAGTTACGGCGAGATAAACGTGACCATTTGCTAAGGAAACAACGATAAGTTCTTAAGAATTTGTTGATTTACTCAAAGCTAACGTGACAGTCAATAAAGATGGCTTGAGGAGATGCGACTTGGAAGGCCACACCTTTCCCTTTGCATTTTAGTATCCCTCTTCTATGGTCAATATCTTGGTCCTACGTTCACCCATAATCCTTTGCTTCGGCCTACATTCTCTGTGTCCTTTCCTGCCAACTTAATCCGCAATTTAGTGACTTACATGGAACAACGCGCTAAGAGAAAGCATAAACCAAGCATCTGCCAAGCGCCTGCAAAAAGAATTTAAACTGCTCCAGAGAACAGCAGAAGTGGGTGGCAACCAGCAACTGTGACAGCAGCTGCTGCATTTAATTGCCAATGAAAGTGGACAACAAATGTATCTGGAAAACGGTTTGTAGCTGAAGGCCGCGTCGAGTAAACACAAAGCGGAAAAGGGAACGCAGTGGGACAAGCTAGCGGCCACGGGCCGCACTTAGGCGCTCTGGCTCTGTTTGCAGAGTTAAATGGCACAATGCGTTGATTAAACGTCAACACACACATACACACACACACTCGCAGGTGTATCTAACAGTAAACACTGATACACAGATAGCTGTAGGCTGGCAACAATAATAAGGCTCGAAACGGTAAAAGGGAACACAGACCTGTTGGAAAAACAACCACAGAACACGAGGCATAGTACAGCCGCAGGAAACGAGGCTGGAGATACCCTTACAAAGATCTCGTTCTTATGGTAGCCCTATATAGAGTCATAGAGTCATCCGATTCGAGTCATGAGGACATGGCCTGCTCATCAAAGCAAGCATCGTTGGACCCTTTGCAAGGGTATAAAAAGGTAAAGTGACTGCCCTGCCTCCCAACCATGGTACCAGCACCAGCCTGGCCAGCGTCCTTCCCTGTCTGTGTGTGTGTGTCTGTCTGGCTGTCCAGGAAGTAGTGTGATTTACAAGGAGCAGCTAAACAGAACAGAACAGGCACAATAATAAGCGAACTGCACAAAAGGAGGACACAGGACTGAGTCCACAGTCCTAGAGTTCCACACTTTACGGTGTCATTCGAGAACATCCGCAGTGAAAACAGTAGAATAGCCGACCATATGGCCAGGGGCGTAGTTTTGTTAGTTATATGTTATAAACCATAAACTCTAACAAAAGCTGGAGAAAACAGAATTCCCACGAGCAGAAAGTAAAGTTGTAGAATGCACCATAATACATTTCTCATTTTGCAGCTCTGAACTTTTCGCACAGGATTCCCCACCAAAAACCTGAACCGCTTAAACTTGAGCTTGAGTCTGAGAGCCAGACAGAATTCTGTGGTCTGTGCTGCTTGCTGCTCGACCTGGTGCCTGATTAGCATATATTTAAATTCTCATAATAAAGGGGAGAAATTTCGCCGAATGAGGGTCTCCCCCGGCCTCCTTGAGGTGGAAAGGATAATAGCCGGGCCTAGACAGCTGATTTATACGGTGAGCAAATATTTATTGTTTGCTTTAAGGAACTTTCTCAAAGAACTTCAAGTCTTGGTGGGCTTGAGGCAGTGGATACCTCGTTATCCAATGGAAAAGAAGACAGAGCTTCCAAGGTGTGGCATTCGGCACTCACTTGAGCAGATGGTAACTGCACTAACAATTGCGAAATGCGAAATTCTTTCTTCCTTCTGTACATCTCGCCTTGAAGCCATTGTCAGAACTGTCAATGGCCATTGACAATTGCAGAGGGAGAGGCACTGGCAGGAGTTCGAGCTCCTCCTGCAGACAGCTGTCTGTTCATGGCTCTAACCCCTCTACTCTTTACGCCTGTCAGCCAACATTACTGCTTGTTCTGAATGTGTGTGGGTGTGTGTGTGTGTGTGTGCTCATTGTTTGAATTTCGGCTTAATTAAACAAAGCTGAAAAGTCAAGAAGTTGCCGAGGGGAGTGTGGAGTAGGAGCAAAGCACACATGTGTCTCTGGCTGTCAAATTTACCCAAACTGTCATAAGTGCGGCCCAAGCATCTATGAGAATTCCAGCAGGGGCTTATGATGCAAATGGTGTGGAAAAGCCGGCCTTCTCCTCGAGTGGAGGAGGGCTGAAGGATGAGCACTGGCTCGTCCCTCAATTATGAATGAACTAATTAGATTCATATCGTCCTAAGCTGATGGATAACAAGATTTCCTTCCCTCCAGCGGGGACTCACACTTGCGATGAGCGACCAGACCTTGGACCTCAAGCTCATGTCGAATTTTTCCTCATATAAATAATTAAAATAACCGAGAACTAGTCGAATGCTGCCGGTAGAGCAGCCTTGTCTGTGGAAAAGTCTGATTAAAATTTCATTACGTTGCGGTCGTGTGCAACAGCCCCGGAAAACACGTTTCTTAGAGCAAGTACTTTTCGGTGGTGTATCCATGGATATATAGTGATTGAACTTAACTCCGATCTAAGCCCCGTTTTATCATGTATGTACTGAGTATGTGCCTTTGTAAGGCATATACTATATGGAGGTATATACAGTGAAGTCTACATCATCTGAACACTACAAGAGAACAAGCCTCCACTGCTATGCTAATTACCCCCTTCCCGTTTCATCATAAGTGTCTGAGGGTCCTGTTTGTCTCCGTGTGGGCAAAGCAAATGTTTTGGCTGTGTTTGCCCCATCGCTGCTCTATTGCCTGCCAGACCGTCCTGGTCGTGCCGATGAGGTCTGTTTGTGTTTGCTGCTAGCCTTTAGATTGCCTTGCTGATTGGCCTCGGGGCAGATTGTCAACGACAGGATAATTAGCTGCAACAGGAGATGACTGTCCGGTGGGATGCTGGGGCTGATGCCGCTGCCGCTGCCGCTATCGATGTGTATCTGCTGCCACTCTTAAGCTGATTGTATAAGCAGCATCGCATACCCTCTTCTCAAGCACTCACTCACTCTCACCCACTGGCTCTCAATCGCTCCGTCACTCTCCCCTGCACGGTGCATCGATTTTATTTTCCTTTGGCTTTCCTTCAACTTTTTCCGGATTTTCACAGAATTTGAGTGGAAAACATGCCAAGTGAACGTCAGGCAGGCAGTCAGTCAGTCAGTCAGCCAGTCACTCGCTGGGGCATCTTTCGAGTGTGTGCGTGTGGTTGTGTGCTTAACACAAACATCCCGTTAACTCGCACAAGTGTCGTCCTCGCTACACAGGCATTCACACTCACACACTCAGAGGAGAGGAAATACACACTCACACACTCGCACACTCATGGAGAGCAAATACACGAATGCAGCTGCACTTGGCTTTATTGGAGGTGGAGAACGAGGATGCGAGAACGGGAATGCGAATGGGTAAAGGAATGACAAATGAAACTCTGTCTTATGGACTTTTGTCTAGCCATGTCGGGAATCTCAACAATTGCACCTCCGCAAGTCCATAAAATGCGAAAAGCATCTGCAATCTACAATAAGATTTCTCGCACTTATTTGGTAGATACAAGAAACATCGCCTCAATATCAATATCCCTAACAGGATTGCCCATAGAATCACTAAATATAGTAGGAAGTAGTTGGAAGTAGGAAGCTTTGGCATTTCCTATGTCGTTTTCTCATCCGAAAACCAATCGACTATAATCTTCTCCCTCGCATTTCGAAATGCTTGATTCTACAATTGCCCCTCGACTTAATATTCCTGCACAGCTAATTCAAGAAACCTCTGACCTGGCGGCAGCCATAAAAATCAAATCTATTGGGAGTATTGTATTTTGGCAATAACTTACAAATGTCGCTGCACGCCCGACACTCAGATGATTGACATGGACATGGTATGACATGGCCATGGCCCTCTTAAATTGACTTGTAATCGTTTGCACTCCGGTGTCATTGTCGGAGTCACCGAAGCCAGAAGCTCTGCTTGTAGCCCCAACAATCAGACCCACACACACACACACACGTAGAGGAAATCATAAAAAATGGCAGCAAAATAGGGCAAAGAAAAGGACAAGCACACACTCGTATAAGCAAGGTTTATGGTCAATAAGGAGAGGTCCTTTTTGGGCTGGCGGAATCCCTTCGACTGCCCCATTGAAAATCCTTAGCCCCATTCACCTGACCCTTAAAAAAGGGGAAGAGGTGAATGAAATGCAGACAACATAAAAATCAGGAATATCCTACCATTTTCATTTACCTTTCCTGCAGAGAGGAGAGGGAGTTACAGAGGGGTGGTACAGGGAGGTGAAATTAAACGACAACACCTAGAAAAACACATTGTGGCTCTTGTGGCCAAGATTAATGTGGAATGGCACGGTGTCCGTCGGTGTCTGTCCTCAGCAGCTGCATCTCCCTCTCTTGATGGTAGGGCCCTGGTGGATATGTGTGTCTGTTTTTATGCGGTTTCTATATATCCGTGACCCGATTCGTGGAGCACACAGCATTTTCGCTCATTTATTTTGTGGCCAGCCCCGTGATTATGGCAGACGCTGTCACACACACATTTAATTAGGCAAAATTGCTGACATTTATCTCTCTCCAGTTTTCTTTTAGTCTATTGTGTGGTCTGTGATCCCCGCAAGTCTAATTGAAAGTCCCCAGAGTATTCGAGAGATATGTGTTCTGCGGTTGGCAAAAAGTTAAGCCACGAAATGTGGATGAAAGATATTTACGGGTATGGCTCAGAGATTCACAGAAATGCTATGCGATTTATGATTAAAATAGTTACGGAATATTTTTGAAGAGAGATCTTCAACATTTTAATTAAATGTTTGCCTAGGAACGCCTCCACATTCCACTCCTCTCAAAGTTGCAACATTACAAGTCTGCAAACACGCTCTGAAACTGCGTTTGTGGCAACTTTGTCCTTGATGTTGTTGAGGCATACCACAGAGCACATAAATTACTGGTTAGACCCTCTGGTAAACAATTACAGTAGCGGCCTTAGAGCCCCCATTTCAATTGGCTATCGATACCCATTTCAGTACGCCCCTTGACGCCCCTTCACGCCCCAATGCCCAGTGATTTCGACAAATGGCTGGCGGAAATTTGCACAAATTCCAAAGGATTTGCCACAACAATGAAGGCGCTTGTTGAATGGAAAGAGCGAGACGGGTGAGAGAGAGGCTGAAATGGGAATGGGAGTGGGCGAGCGAGAGCGAGAAGAGGCAATAACAAATAATGCTATTAATATTTTATTATTATTACTATGCAAAGCTGGCGAACAATGGCCAAATCCAAAGTTTTTCCATGCGACGGCGACGGCGACGGCTTTCGGGCAATAGAAAGTGGGGAATTCAATCCAAGAACACACACAATGGCTACAATGGAGCGGCTGGGAAACGGGATGGGACGGAACGGAGCGGGGGAAAGAATAATACTATTTTTCCATACTCGTATAAGCATTTTCAGTGTGGATGCAAAAGATTCGCCGAGAGCAGATTAATAATTCTATTAGATTGCACAGCACGGCGTATTCGTGATGCATTATGCAAATGCCTGGCAGAGGCACAAGAACCGGGGCAGACGATGCCAATTTGGTGGCTGACACATGACGAGGACAAATGTCAGTGTCACCAATTGAGAGCAAGCTCGGGGCACTGCACGTGGTGTAGGCCTAAGGTGAAACTGTCATGCATCCAGTCTGGTGAATGGAAAGCCAAAGCCAACTGCTGGCAATTAGATCAACCAGATTGATGGGCGCGAAGTGACCCAATTCAGTGACGAACATCAACCATATTACCGTTGGATGAACCAGGTTGCAGCACCCGATCTGCTCTTTCCTGGCAACAGTTTATAAATTAGTTAGAAATCTATTTATGTGGAAAATGTGCGTGGCATAAACATGGTGATGATAGCGATGCTCCTATAGGGATGTGTATCCCCCATCTCCAGGGAGTCGCCTCGTTTGCCAACTTACGTGATACTCATTATTTACATTCGATTGAAAGTTAAACGTGCGAACAGATGAGCAGAACTTTGTCGTTCGTTTCGGCACAACATGTATTTAGATTTCTATCTCTGTGAGCGTGCAAGTATACGCGTGTGTGCCTCGTATCCTTTACTGCTGCCACGTCAAGCACGTAAATTGCTCGTTTTCGACTCCGCCCTCCCCAAAAAAAAGGATAAACTTTGGTTTTCGTATACACATCCTTTCCTTCCACTGAGCGAACGGAGGAGGAGTTCCTTTTGGCTACACGCTTTTGAAAACCGGATTATGCATCAATGAAGGTGCACGCTTGTCTCTGTGCCTGTGTGCGGGAGTATCTGTGTGTTTGGTGTTCGGTGTTCGGTGTTCGGTGGGGGAAAAGGAAAAGTTTCACATGTGCTGGGGCTGCTAATGAGGCTCGCATTCATTTTCATTTAGCAGTTGGCTGGCTAGAAGTGAAATAAATTAAAAGCAAGGAGTAGGACCGAGCAGAAGGAGCAACTTTTGCTGAAACCTTTTGTCGTGATTTATACATTTTATTAAATAATATAAATGCGCATTTGATGTGTGATAATTGAGTAGCCCCGCTATGCCATTGCCATAAACTTTGCTTCACACAGAGTGGTGTATTCCACCACCAGTCCTCGCCTTTTCCTTTTGTCTCGACAAATCGTCAAAAGCCATCTGTGCTCAGAGGTTAGTGTAAATATTGATTGCGTATACGCACCATAAACCAGAACAAGGGAAACCACACAAAAACTATACGACAATGTTCGGCGAAATATGCGCGCACGTAATAAAAATGAAATGTTCATAAATGTCCAAAGCCGCGCCCTACCCATACAATATTCCTCCACACCCTCCTGATCGGAGGGAGGGAGGGAGAGAGAGAGAGAGAGACATTGTAAATTATAGTAGCAATACCTGAACCAGAAGCAGCATTTTTTACGAGCCTCGACGCAGCGGACATAAAGCCCGAAGAGAGGAGCCAGAACCAGAATCAGAGTGAAAGCCCAATGAATGCGTCGATGGCAACCACATAAAAACCGAATACCGATAATCCGCCCTGACCATCCCCTGCAATCGGAATCACTCACCGTTGTGCCATCATAGCCATTTGTCAGCAGTTGAATGTCGATTTCAAAGTCCATGTCCACCTTGGCGGTTGTCAACTGCAGCGGCAGGTGATCGGCCTCCAGCAGCGTGCCATTCCGACTGCTGCTGTTGCTGCTGCTACTGTTGCTGATGGCCATGCCGATGCTGGTGCTGAGGGAGGCGGCGGCTGTGGTGGTGGGGCTCATGGTGGTGGTCAGGAACGGACTGCTGTGGTTGCTCCTGCCGCCAGCCGCAGAGGCAGCCACCGCCGCTGCCCCGGCCGCTGTCAGAGCGAGTGCTGCAATTGCACTCATTGCATTTGTCATTTGGAAGGCAGGTGGGGCGATGATTAGGACGGGGAAGGAGGTGGGGTTCTGGTCTGGTCTGGTAAAGGGTGGCAGGTCCTCTGCGGTGCGTTCGCTTTGTGCCTCAGTTGCAGGATTGGCGGCAGTAACAGCCCGATGCCCGGATACGGAAATGCAGTTGCAGCATTTCGCTAATAGACTTTGATTGAGATGCAATTTGTCCACTTTTTTCCAGATATTCACTTGCTATTCGTTTGCAGTTTTCCTGGCTATTCGTTCTGTTTATTCATAGCTGCCGCAGAAGCCAGAGGCTCACGGGCGACGGTCGCACTGCACTGAACTCGGTTTCTACCGGAAATCGACCAAGTCTGTACATCAATCAGACTAAAATTAAAGTCAACTCAGAGGTCAGGTACCGCACCACTCCTTGAATGATTAATTGTCCGAAGCCAAACTTTTTGCATCTCCTACCCCCAAAGGACACGCACACGCACTTGCACACTGGAAAGCAACGCGCGCCCGACAAGAACTCTCGATCGGCACAGACACTAACACTGTCACCGATACCGATACCGACACCGACACAGACGCCGAAAGAGACCCCGACACACACACACGCACACACACACGTTGTGGTTCTTGAATATGGTAGGTCGGCTCCTGGCGGTCTATGCTTCAGCTTCAGCTGCTGTTTTTGTGCTGCCGCGTGCCGAACCGTGCGAACTGAAGTCTGAACGTCGACTGTCCGGACACGCACGACTGGCCGTGCCGGAGCAGAGACGAGCGTCGGGCCAATGTGTCTCCTCCGCCAAGTATCCAACAACTTTCGAATCGTTTTCATACGCGAATGACTGCCAGAAGGCCAGAAGGGGAGCCGGACTCGGAGCCGGAGCCGGAGCCTGAGCCGACAATTTTTATTCAACAGGATGTGTCGTAACACAGGCGAAATATCTGCGCCGCGCATCAACGAGAGAGCTTTGCTCCAAAGCGAGAGAGAGAGAGAGCACCGAGCGGGAGGGAGAGTGAGTTGGGGTGAGAGCACAACAATCACCTGTTGTGCCAAGAGGCGTTTTAGGCGCGACTTCTATATAGTAGGTTTTCTTGTGCGCGCTTTCGGCGCGTTTTCTGTACATTGGATGGGCGCGACTTTTATGCACAGCGCGACTTTCGAGCGTCTTGCGTTATGCGATTTGCGCTTTGCGAGCGGGTGCCTCCATTAGGTCTCATTAGCAGACGACAGACGACAGCCGCAACCGCATCCAAATGGGCGACAATTTCCAGCTTTTGACAAATTGCCGCTGGCGCAGGGCCACAAGTCGAGGAGGCAATTTTTCAATCTTTCAATTTTAATGTAAAAAACTAGGCTAGCGTTTATTTTGGCACTGGATTCACATAAGCTATTTACTAATCTTCTGGGGGAACCCCTCAGAACCACATGACCGTATGCAGCCATTCGATGTGCCTGGCCAGATCCGTGTAGATGACGGGCTGCGAGAGGTCGCAACGATTGCTCAGCCGCTGTCCGGCAGAGACGACTCCGCGCAGCAGCCATATGTCCGACTCCTGGAGCATAAGCCCCCCTCCAGAGTCCCCATTGCAGGGCCCGGCTCCCTCCCGATTACTGGCACAAATGGTGCGTGAGGTGACAAATCGCACATTCTCGGATGTGAGATTTCCCCGGCACTCCGGCTGGGTGATGATGTCCGTGTCCGTCATTTTGGCGATCCGGGAATTCCTGTTGCCGCGCTCATCCTCTCCCCAGCCGGCCACATACGACTTGTGGCCCGATGGCAGGTCCAGCAAATAGTTATCATTCCACAGGCAGATGGGTCGGATGTAGTCGCCGAATCTGAAAGATATTTAGTGTTAGGATTCCTCTTAAAGGCTCTGTCTTGCAGCACTTACTCCACTGGCTCCGAAAGCTTGAGCAGTGCCAGATCCGCGTCCGTATAGATGCTGGGATTGTACTGCTCGTGGATGACAAGCTCGGCCACTGCTCGCCGGGCTCCTGTCGTCAGCAGGTCCAGGGAGGTGCGTCCCAGCGACACGGCCGTGCGCGCGGCGGGCAGATTGCGGGAGCCGAAGCGGAAGCAATGGGCCGCCGAGATCACGGTAAGGGCTGAGATGAGAGTGCCGCCGCATAAAAAGTTGTACTCGTTGCCCACCCGCTCGTACAGGGCCGCCATCCAGGGCAGCTGTCCCCGCTCCACCACCTGCCCGAAGTGGATGAGCGGGCTACTGACCGACTTTTCCCTGCCGCAGACGCCATTCAGTTGTCCCAGGGTCTGGGGCCTGTTTCCCGACGGTCGTTGTCGAGATGCTGATGTGGGTCGCTGTGTGGTTGTTGCTATCCGTTCTGGGATAAATTGTGGCGCTGGCGTAGGCCCTTGACGTGGTCGGAAGGGTTCTTGGTGCTGTTGGGGTTGAGGCTGGGGTTGGGGTCGTATTCTCACGGGCTCCTCCGGCTGTTGTGGCTGTTGCGCCTCTTGTGGGTACTGTGGGTATTGTGGCAGCTGTGGCTGTTGGGAAAATTGCGGCTGTCGAGGCCTTTGTTCAGTTGGCTGTGGCAGACGATTCCCCAAAGGCGCTGTGGAACGTAGGGTGTGCGATAACGAAAGTTTCGTACTAGGAGGACCGTCTGCAAAGGGTATCAACGAATCAGATAAAGACATAGATGGAGAGATGGTTCTCGACTTACATTGCATAGAGCGGCACACAACCCGGCCGTTGAGGGAGATCATGGTTAGTTTTGGAACCACACCGGGAGTGGGGAAGTCCACACGATAGTTGATGGGCTCATTGTTCAGCAGACGATACTTAACCGATTCCTCATTCTCCAGAAGATTAAGGTCCCCCGGGTAGCTCTGAAAGAGAGGCAAAGAAAGCGCGTCACAATCTGTATTCTCTCGTATAGATATCGTCAGCACTTGTACTCATCGTCAGATCCCCATCCCCCCATCGACGTAAACATAACTCAACTGGTAAAACCAAACATCCAACAAGCGCAACAGCGACCGTCCAGCAGCTCAGACTCGGGCGACAATAATACTAGTCGGTAGTAAAAACCGGTCGTACAACTTTGTCCCCCCCGGAGAGAACAGAACCGATCAGAACAGAACGGAACGGAAGAGAATAAAGTCGCAGCATTGGGGTTTCCCCTCAGGCCTTATCAGGCATGCAATTTCCCATAAAAATCGACTGCAACATTGAGTTTGCAATTGTGATGGGGGAAAATCACGCTTCCCATCTGAGAGTAAGGTCAATGCATGATAAGAGAGCGCACAAACAACAGCTGGAAAGGGAAAACTTACAGAGGTATGTCGGCCTTGCTGGGAAAGCTCTACACGGAGAGAATTCTCCAGGAGGGAGGAGTCCAATTTCAGGCTTATGTGCCCTATATACTCCTGGTTGTAGCCCAAATACTCAAACAGCTCTGGACAGGCAATGTACGGCAGGTTTTGCGCCCAGTTTAGAGAGATCTGCAGCAGAGTCAGCAGGAGCCCTAGCTGTAGCGAACACATAACTTATCGATCCAATAAATATTTATAAGGAATGAAATAAATAATGTAACTGCGAAAGTCGCGCACAACACGCGGGTTCACAAGTCGCACCAATACCGAAACCGCGCTCAATGAGAGTCGAGCTTTGAATGATTAGTGTGTTTAGTAGGGGGCACGATCTAGCCGAACGATCTAGCGGAATAGATCGATAATAAGATTCGATCGGAGCTACTAATCAGCCTCTCACAGAGCTTGTTGGTGATCTCTCCCTCTCTCTCTCTCTCTCTCTCTCTCTCTCTCTCTCCGCTTGGTTAGGGCCCGTTTATTATACGTGTACTCTATCCTAAAGAGTGTGTGGATTTCCAACCAAATGACACTCGATAATCCTCACAGAGGAGTTTCCCTTTACTTTTAGAGTCTTAATAGGGAACATCTTATAGATCAAAGAATCCAGCCAGAACAGTTCCCAGAAATATTCCTTTGTATGGATTCGCTTTGGAATTTACCAGCAAACAGAGAGTATTAGTGTATAGACGTTTCGTGGTTTTGTTTCTTTATTTTAATTCATGATTAATGGTTGCTAGACTTGAATTACCCGGAGCGTAGATGCCAGTTTAAATTCCATAAATCAACCTACGGCTCGTCTCGACTTGGCTCTTCCAACAATTTGTCTGTTCGCAGTTAATTGTCATTGCATTCACGCGCATTCAAGGCAGGACAGAGTAATGATTTTGGCTTGGATTTCAGTTCTTTTGGGATCAGTTCCACATGTTCCTGCGCACCCAGTCGATGTGCTTGGCCACGTCCGTGAAGACGGAAGGCTTGGACACGTCGCAGGTGTTCTCCTTAGCGTTTATCCTGCCGCCGGCAATGACGCCGCGCAGTATCCAGACATCGCCCTCCCTTAGCATCAGAGGGCCACCGCCATCACTGCCACAGGGACCGGCACCCACCTTCTTGGCGCACAGGGTGCTCGGCTGGACGAGGACATGGGGCAGCTCTAGAGTGCAGTTCGAGTCGGAGACAATGCTGAGGTCAGTGACCTTGGCCACGTCCGTGTTTCCGTTGCCCTCCCCATCCGCACCCCAGCCTGCCACATATGACCTGAATCCCTCCGGCAGATCCATGCGGCTGCTCGTGCTCCAAAGACAAATGGGTATGATGTAGTCGCTGAAGCTGCAGGAAATTTGGTTATACAATCAGTGGAATCTCCAAATAGAGTATGCCCAAGTGAACCACTCACCTGACAGGCTCATCCAGCCTGAGCAGCGCCAGATCCGCCTCCGTGTATTGCTTTATCTGGTAGTTCTCGTGGATGAGCAGCTGGGAGACTCCTCGGAATTCCCCATCCGTTAAAATGTCCAGGCTGCTGCGGCCCAGAGAGATGGCCGTGCGACTGGCCGGCAGATCACGGTTTGGCTGCCGGAAACAGTGCGCCGCCGTCAGCACGGTGGAGGCGGATATGAGAGTGCCTCCACAGAAGAAGATAGGGCCGTTACTCTCGCGCCGCTCGAAGAGTCCTACTAGCCAGGGCAGCTGTCCACGCTCCAATCGCTGGCCCTGGAAGATCAACGGCGTGGTCACGGTCCTCTCGCGTCCACAAACGATGTTGCTGGAAGAGGCTTGCGGAGGAGTTCTGGACCCACTATTCCCGGGTGCGCTCTGTGTAAAGGTCTGCGGACTGGCCCTGCCCTGTCCAGGATTAACTGGCGGCCGCTGTGTGCTGTTTAGTTCGTTGGCCCAGAATTCGTCGAAGCTCTGAGGTTCAGCTGCGGGAAATACTGGAGATGAAGGTCGGACTGGAGATGAAGGTCGGACTGGTGGACGAACTGAGGGCCGGCCTTGGTTTTGCTGGACTGCATTTATAGCACGACCTGTGCTGCGCTCATTGAACGCAGACAGTGGCGAGATCGAGGTGGTGACCGAATGCGACAGTGATATGGCTGTTCTTGGTGGAGGATCTGAAGGAACAATTACTTTCCGTATAAGTATCCTAGCATCACAGATAGGACCTCACTCACATTGGTTATCACCACAGAGCTCCACATCGTCCACCCTGACGCTCGTGACCTTGGGCGGCTGGCTGGGAATGGGAAAGTCCACACGATACTGGATCGGCCAGCCCTGGCGAAGATTAGTCTTGAGCGTCTCCTCATCAGTCACTATTTCAACGTTTCCCACGAATTCCTACAATAAGAGAATGCAAAAATTATGTATTGCGATCTTGTTTACAACGATCTAGCAATCGGTTGTATTTATATGCGGTCATTATTGACATTGCTTTGCTTTTGCAAAGCCAACTGTGAGTGCCAGTGGAATGGGGGGAAAACACAACCGCAAACGCAACGAATGATTAGAGCATCAAATGCAATTGAAAAATGAAAAAGGTGGGCTAAGCCCGTGATCGGAGATGACATCCTACCCAGTTGTAGAATCCGCGCTGCGAGAACTCCAGGATGAGCGTGTGATTGTTCACCACCGGATTGTGACGCACTGTGACCAGGCCAATGTACTGCCTGTTGTATTCCTGGTACTCGAAATACTGCGAGCAGCCATTGGCCGACAGCTGTCCAAGACTTGGCGCGAGGCACATCGTCAGGATAAGCCCACAGACCAGCAGGAGCCTGCCCATTTCAGCTACAATCTTTATTTATTCACTATATTTTTCTCACTCTGCGATCTGTTCGACCACAATCGAACCTCACTCAATGAACGCCGCCTAGCAAATGATCTGTGCCTATTCCATCTCCAACGATCGCAGAGAGCCGCCCCACTTGTCTAAGTTCACTCTGAGTATAATCACTCGAAGCTGAAATATATTACGCTCTACTCCTAAGCTGTGTCTGGGTCTGGGTCTGAGTTGGAAAAGCATTATAGATGGGAATTATGCAAGAGCGTGGAAAACCTCTTAGATTATGCAATGATGAATTTTTTTCATTGAGATCTGCGGGCGGTGTACGAAATTCTCTAACATCAATTTAAGAAACTTCTAAAATAGTTGCGATAGTTGTGATATGCGATATTTATTTTACTGCCCTTAACCTAAGATAGATATTTACTTAATATCATCTCACTTATTTTCGCAAAGAAGTCTCCTAATAATTGCCAACACCTGCTGTTACTCTGTTACCGTACTGTTCGATGATGTCCTGCAACTGACTCTCAACTTTGAGTCGCTCTCCGGCGTATTCATCCAATGTTTTTGACAAGCACTGATTACTCCCCTCCCGAACAACCAGCAAATGTTCGGCCTTGTCCCGAAATCTATCAAGCTCCTCAGGCAACTCTATTAGACCATTGAGGGCTTTCCTTACGGCATGGCGGCACTCGGCTCTATGAATCCGACAATCCACCGTTGCTTGGATCAAGACATCGGTAGAGTTTTGGGAGATCTCCAGCGTCTCCTGCAATTCAAGATTATATCGAGTATGCGCCCAGATGAATCTCTCTTGACAGACAAGCAGGCGAAGGCCGTAGCGTGTGTTGAGACGCTCGGTGAGGTACGTAGCCTTAGAGGTACCCGCACCCTGTGTGGATTGCCTCACGTTTGACACTAGGATTGCGGCCCAGTGCTGCCATTCCACCGCTGTCTGCAGCTCCCAGTGATCGTTGTTCGCCTGCTGCCCGTTGATGTTCGCCAGGCTAGCCTCCAGATCGAGGATGACAGCAATCAGCTCGTCAAGCATCTCCATTGCATCCTGCAGTGCCTGGCTGCTGATCGTGTTGCGCTCCTTGGGGAGAACAGACTGCAATTCCCCCAATGCATTGCCCACACTCTCCACAAAGCTGGCAATCGACTCGGTGATGGCCAGTTGCATCTTTTTGGCCAGATCTATTGCGATGAAACCAGCCCTTTGAATAACCGCATTGGAAAAGATGTGCAATTTTTTGAAGGCCTCTTCGGAAGTAGCTCCACTGAACTCTTCTACTTGCCTTCCCAACTCAGGCAAATGCTGTTCAGCTCGCGGATCCATGGCACAGATGGCACCATAGCTGACACACAAAGCGACCAGCGAAAGCCACGAGCTGCTCCACTGCATCGCTCCAACAGCCTCGCCAGAGGTGCAGTCTCGCTCGGTTCTTATATAGATCGGTTGACGCAAAGCTAAATCAAATATTTGATCAATTGCAGTTAATCAATGGGCAGTCAGCACGTGGTCAGTAGATAAATATTTAATGAATAGCAATTCCTCTAATTGGTTTCCATTAGATATGCGATCCCCCACAACATAATTTTCATACTTTTACATACATATTTCCCTCAATCTAACGTCTGGAGTTGCATCAGAGGCATTGATCGTATGCTGTCCAATTATTTCCTCCTCCCAACGGAGATTGGATAAACGATGAAAGCACTGATTGAGGGCTATCAACAGGTGATCTGTCTCGTCCGGCATCAGCATGAGTTCCATCTGCTGCTTCCATGCTCCATCCTCTGCCAGGGGCTTGGCAATTCTGTACAGTGTCGCCTCCAACAAGGAGATGGTGCCACCGATACCCGCCAACGCTTGCAATGTACTATTTTGCTCCTTGCGTTTCTGAAGAAATATTCCCTCCATGACTCCAACAATTGTCTCAGTGATCTTCATCGAGAAATACGTCGGGGCAGTGTGTAAAAAATCACCTGTAAAGACACACTCTGGCAATCTGTTGGCCAGTGTCCACAGACCGATGAGAAACAACACCGAGTCACTCCACTGCATGATGCCAAATGGGACTACGGATGGATGAATTAGTTTGTTAAGTGCTCAAGCGCTGAACAGTTGGTCAAATGCCGCTGATCACTGAACACTGGTACCGCATAAACAGTGCGAGAGTAAGGGTTCGATCCACAACAGATCGAAAACTCGTTTTGCCAGCTGATTGGATTACTTAATACTTAATATTCCCAAACAAAAATAATCTGGCGGACAGAGATAATAAGCTAATGCGACTCAGTAAACGTGTTTGGCCAGAGTTACGTCCGGGCCAGAGAGTACCCAAAACATTTCATTTTGTTTTATCTTAAGGTTCTTTAATCTATGGTATACAATTCTCCCGCCTCTGTGCAGATCAGATTTAGCTTAGGTTCTCGTTGATCCAAGTGAGGTGCTTGGACAGGTCGCAGTAGAGCACGTACTGGGTGAGCTGACACCGACCGGAGGTTCCCCGTTCGCCCAGTGAGACTATGCCGCGCAGCACCCAGTGGGTGTCCCGCCGGATCATCAGGCCTCCGCCCGAGTCACCTAGGCATGGCCCGGATCCGTCCCGGTTGCCGGCGCAAAGCGTGCGCTCGGTGACAGCCGAAGCCTTCCAGGTGCTGATGCAGTCCGTGGCGCTGGCTATTTCGGCCTCGACCACCCGCGGATATTGGGTCTTGGAGTTGCCAAATTCGTCTGTTCCCCAGCCCGCTATGAAGCCGGATTTGGTATCCGTTTCACTCTCCTTCTCCGTCCACAGGCAGATGGGGCCAATGATGTCGTTAAATCTGGAAAAGGGAATGAGATATCAGAGATCAAATCGAAAGAAGATCACAGCGAACCTACGTTACTGGTCGTTGCAAGGTGACCAGAGCAATGTCTGCGTCGGAGACCACTCGTGTGGAGAACTCTGGATGCCACAGCAATCGCCTCACATCATGCATCTCGGCCCCATCCTCGTTGTAGTCGTCCAGATCGTAGCGGCCGACTCCAATCAGCACGCGATCCTCCTGCATCTTGTATACGCAGTGGGCGGCCGTGATCACCATGCTGGCTGAGATCAGGGAACCGCCGCACTTGAAAGCCAGAGACAGCGACTCCTTGTGATAGACCGCCGACAACCAGGGATACTGCCCACGCGGGAACTCCTTGCCGCGGTGAATGAAGGGCGAGAGTCTGCCCTCGCGACCACACTCCACCGGTGTCGAAGCGGGCTGGGGATTGAATCGATTGGGGCTGCGATTCGGTGCACGGGTCGGCGGTGGGGACTTGGTGGTTGCTTGTGGCGGTACTGGTGGCTGCCAGAAAACAGTCGAAGAGGGTGGTGCTGGAGTGGCAGCTGGACGTTGTGAAGGTGCTCGTGCAGGGGCAGGAGCTGGAGTCTGCCAGGTTTGGCGCCAGACAGGAGACACCGCGCCTCCGGGCGATACCGATGTCCAGGAGGGAAACGTAGATTGGGTCGGAGTGCCATAGAATAGGGTCTTCACATCCACAGGCGACTGTTCCCCGGGGAACAGACCAAACACAGAGGAGGGATCAAGCGGCCGCAGCGGACGCTGCGACTGTCCACTGACGTGAATCTCGTAGAAGCGATTGAAGAAGCTATTGGGAGGGCCATCTAAAAAGCAAAGATCGTGAGTCACAATCGTGCATCAGTCCGCAGAGTACTCACATTGGCTGGCCGAACAAAGCAGAAGATCGTTGTAGGAAAGGCGGGATAGCTTGGGCAGTAGACTGGTGGAAGGGTCTGGTCGGAGGCTAATCCGGAATTTTGCGGGTCCACCAGTTGAGCGGACAGCGTTCTCATCTGGATAGGGCCGCAGAGCGCCAACAGAAGCGGGCTGAGGAATGGGAAGGAGGCAAAGCGGTCAGTCAGGGTTTCAGGTGGAGACGGCTATAGCAATCCACCATACATCTTGATCCCCCCGCTGGGTGAGGCTCACGTCGATGCGGTTGCGGCCCTGCATCACGCTCGGGAGGGTCACCTCGCCCTGCAGGCCTTCGAAGGCATCGTTCACGTACTGGAAGTAGTCAGAGCATGCGTTCTCCGGCAGAAGCTGACACCTGGCCAATGCTATTAACGACACAATTATGGCTAATTTCAGCCCCATACCTTTCCGGATTATATCGACTTCAGTTCGACTCGGATC
This sequence comes from Drosophila affinis, assembly GCA_037356375.1. Classification (NCBI taxonomy): domain Eukaryota; kingdom Metazoa; phylum Arthropoda; class Insecta; order Diptera; family Drosophilidae; genus Drosophila; species Drosophila affinis. Next base: position 26,856,645 of record JAZHFB010000003.1, read on the forward strand.
CGTTTTCCCACTGCGCACGCGACAAGCGTCGATGGATAAATAAAACAGCCCCAGCTTCTGGCTCAGCCTCAGCACCATCTTCCGCTCCCGCTCCCGCTCTCTGTGGACGGGTTGTTGAGTCACTGAGTAAACTGGAAATTCCGCATCGTGCAGAGCCAATAAGACACACAACGAGCGATAAGCTGGAACGCCCCAGTCGCGCAACCCGACTACCCGATACCCGCGATTCAGATTAACATATTCATACTTGTATGCTCCCAAACAAAAATATCGCGATACGAGTATTCCCATATGTTCAAATCTTTTAGACATGGATCTTCATCCACACTCTAAACGTAAACAGTAACCGAGTATTTCAAGTCCTTCCCCCATTCCATAGACCCCATGTACCCTTACCAACCGCACCATTCAGATCGTCTGCTCTTGAGTGAAAAAACCCCCCGCACATAATAAACGTGGGAATTGCTATGCAAACGAAACACGTCTGAGTATTGTTTATTGCTCGGGCACATCGCATCTCTCATATTTCAAATGTCCGCTCAACAGATCTAACTACATTTTACTACACTTGGAATTCGATTAAGACTTCTCTATGAATCTCTTATCTATTTATTCACTCATTCACCTCATTCACTCATCACTCGTCCTCAGTTCTATTGCACTATGTTCTGTTCCACCCATGTGAGGTGCTTGGCAATGTCGCAGTATATAACATATTTCCTCAGATCGCAGATCAATCCCTTCCGCGGCGCCAGAGCGACGATGGCCCTGATTGTCCATCGACCGTTGCGCATGATCATCAGACCACCACCAGAGTCGCCCAGGCAGGGTCCGTGCGCATTACTGTTGCCGGCGCATAGGGTGTTTGGCGTGATGAAGTCCTCGGCTCGCTTCATATCACTTAGGCACTGCTCGCGGGTCACAACGCGAACATTGACGGCCTTGGGGTAGCGCGTCTCCACGGCGTTTTCGTCTAGGCCCCAGCCGGCCACCGCCCCCACATCGCCCTCATTGGCTGGCACTCCCATGCGCGATGTCCACAGGCAGATGGGTCGCACATAGTTGGTGTAGACAACCGCAGTATCGAGCACCACCAGACCCACGTCCGAGTCGGGCACTGGGTTGCCGTCGTACTGCGATGGCGTGTGCGTACGCGTGGCCCGGATAAGTGTGGCTCCGCTCTCGGGGTGCGTGTTGCGGTCATGACGTCCCACATAGACCCAAAGATCCAGGGCTTTCTTACCGTGGATGCAGTGAGCCGCCGTGATCACTGTCCGCCTTGAAACCAACGACACCACGCAGCTGTACTTCAGCGTCGGGCCGTTGTCCTCATAGAGGGCACCGAGCCAGGGGAATCGTCCTCTGGTTATAGTCTCGCCTCCGGCCTGGGCAGCCGCGAAACCTTCCACGCCGCACTCCGAGAAATCGGGATCGATTCGTGGAGTAACTGTAGCTTTATTAAGGAAGGGATTGTTGCCAAAGCCGGTAGGCGGACGCGAGTTATGGAAGTGCGGGGGCATCGTCGCAGGAGCTCTTGCGCTGCTGCCCGAGACAGATGCCGTCCATCCGCGTGTCATTGTGCTGGAGGGGGCATCATCTGTAGTATGGGAGAAAAGAAACGGATCAGCGCATGTGTAGAGGAAAACCCACAAATACTACTCACAATCTGAGGCACTGCAATAGACGTGGCCATTGAGCTCCACCTTTATCAGCTTGGGCAGCTCGTTGCCGTAGTTCTGAAAGCGCACAAAGGCCTGCGCCCTCCCTCCACTCCGCATCTTTGCGAATGCTGCCTCTTTGTCGGGATAACCCCCCATGCTGCTCACAGTGTGCGCCTACGAAATAGAGTGATTCAGGTTGAGATTGATAGTGGAATTTATACATAATTCACAACATCTCTGCTGCTTACCTGATTCGTGCCGTGTGCCGTGAACATCACGGTCCAATCGAGACTTGTGAGCCCGTCCTGAAGGGGTGTGAAGACACCTATGATTGAACCATCTCCTTGTCGAAAATAGCTGAAAAGGTCTCCGCAATTGTGGGACGGCACCGTCTGTGCCAAGGCCGTTCCCAAACACAGCCCAAGACAAACAAAAAGCAGGGGCACCGGTGCCATTGCCATTACGAGAACCGATGTTGATTAGGGTACAGCGCGTACTAACTCTGAAACCGTTGGCTGCACTTACAAAACGACTAACGCGACTAACAGTTAAACGAGCTGAAATGCACTCTCCAGCAGATCCAGCAGATAGGCAAGCAAATACATCTCTCTCTCTGGCCCGCTTGGCTGCGGGCTTTGCCCAGTGCTCATTGCTCAAATACTCACAGAGTCTTTGACACAGACTCGAATACTCAAATACCAGCGGGGGTCAACTTATTTATATATTCTTATTCAATCAGCTTATCAGGAAAGCTCCCGGACTGAGCAAAAAACATAGGTTCCAGAACACTGGTTCCACAACTTGTTTCCCCTCGGCATCGGCATCGAAATCGAAATTGTTCTCGCTCAGTGAATACGTCAGAGTTGACCGCCGTTCGCCCCCTATATTCTCTCCCCCCGATCTCCGGAACAGGGTGTTTGCAGTGTAGACGAGCTCGGGAGAAAGATCCGTCTCCGAAATGAGGCCCGGTCCAGCAGTCGGGCCCGGCCTGGCAAAGCCCGGTGAAGTTATAATAAAAAAAAACTAATTCAGCGGGAAATAATTCCAGTGGCAAATGTAAATGCAAATGCAGCCAAGAGCAATGATTTCTATAAATGCTTTTCTTTACCAGAAAATGTACAGAATTTTCAGCATTTATTCCACCTTTAGAATGGTAAATGTTTGATAAATGTAGATATCCAATGCTGAAAAAACAACTCGAACAGCCCGTGCAAATTCCCATAATTATAAAACAATCTGTTTTCTTTGAAATTTAGACAGTAATGTCAAACCTCATACCAAAAAAAGTGTGCAAATTTCGACATTTTATTCCAAAGAATATACAATGTATATTATACATTATTATAACGTCACATCTAAAACTTTAGACTGTGGTCGAGTCTTTTATCGTGCTGACATTTTATTCGGAACGTATTCGACCTTTGCCAACAGTTTTTGATATTTACAATTTTTTTTTATTTGCGAAGTATGACAGTGACAACGTCATATTTCCACCAATAGCCTGTAAATATATATAGTGGTGGATCATTTTTTAGCACGAGTTTCAACTGTCTTTGCCTTTTTGTGTACAGAAGTGTATAAGTTAACACTCAGTAGCGGATATTTGCAAATTGGGCACCGGGCTTTTGTCTTTAGACAAGAAAGTAAAAAAGAGCGTCTAAAAGAGGAACAACATCGGAGCAATCCACAGGCAAAAGAGTGAAGCTCGAAAAAAAGAAGATGCTGATCGAGATTTTCAATATAAGTTCGTTCTTGTTCTGTAATTTTTCATTATTTCCAATAGTTTAAATAAATGATTTTCAGATCTACATAATGTTTTAGTTGATCCGCCACCATACCTTACAATTTTCAAAAATGCAAAAAAGTAATGGTTTGCGCAAAGAGCTGCAAAATTGCATTCCATTTAAATTTAAGCAACCGCTTCTGACAGAAATATGCTCAATAGATGTCAGCAACTACCTGCTTTTGAAATTTGGAAAAATATTGCATTTTGAGAGAGGAAGATGCAAAAATCGTAGTGTCCGCCACTATACCTTACACTCCCCTATATTATTTTGTGCAGGAAAAAATGAAACTTTAAAACACCATGTCTGACCGCCAAATAGTTTCTGCTTGATAAATCGCGGTGACTAGAGGGTTTTTTTCGCGATTTCAGAAGCATAGTCCCGTCTTTTGAAAATTTCTTTAGCCATTTCAGAATTTATTCTACATTCCACATTCAGAAGTTAGCAGCAATTTCGAAAAAAACAAAGTGATTGAAAAGTACATTTGAAACTAGTCGCTGAACCGGTCGCTTCTAACAAGCAATAGCAGGCTGTAGATGTTCATAGATGTAGTGTAATGCATAGTACTGGCTTTTTTAGTGGGACTGTTAATAACGTTTTGTAACCTTGTGGGACTTTTTTGGGTATATCGGGCTTTCGGATAGGCCACACGAAAAAAGTCCGCGCCCATCTATATTTCGCAAAGATTTTTAGAAGAAAACTTGGGACTCTTATCAGGCAGGACTGCGACTGGGGCAACTTTTAATAACATAATGCAAGGTGGTTTATGCGAATGTCTATTGAAAGTGATGCCTGTGTACTTCTGTAAGTAGCGACAGCGCTTTCGCTCGAAACTTTTCCCGGCGAAACAGAAAGTAAGACCAGGAGGAAAAGCGCCTTCGATCCGAGTCCCCACATCATCCTCACCCTCATCCCTACACTCTTAAACTCAATTTTCACTGGCAGGGTTTTCCAGTTTCCCCTCTGGTTGTTCGCAACTTTTATAATCAGTTCCAAGTTGGCAAAGCTTTGTAATAATTTGTTGAGATTTGGCGCGAAATGTTCGCTGCTTTTTTGCTGAAAAATAAAATTATATGTGGCACCCGGGCACCCGGGCACCCGGCCACCCGGACACCCAACTTTGGCAGTTTGACGGAGGCGTTTTGACACCACTTGACGGCTGGCTGGCACATTCCCGGCAACATTGAGGTGTACAGTGCTTCCGGCTCTGGCTGTGGGTGGGGGGAAGTGTGTCCGACTGCACTCGATGTGGGAAGAGTGGGACGATAATTGGAGCAAACGATGTCAGGAAGCCGGGGCACTTCTAATCACAGTCGATTCAAATTAGGCATCCAAGAGTCGCCTGCACGAGTGCGTTTGTGTGCAGCTCTAGAGGCGGCGGAGCACTCTGTAGGTGTCGCAGGTGCAAATGCCACGGAACCGCGAAAACACGTACAGGAAAGGCTCGCCACAAGCCTTGAGGATTTTCAGTCTGCTGGCCTGCGTCAGTCCAGAGCGCAGCGATGCATTCAGTTCCTCGTGCCAGCTGTTCTCGATGCTCTCCTCCACCACCTGGGTGTGGAACACGCCCGTTAGCTGGAGACAGCGCTCCATCTGATTGGTCCGCACCACCGCCAGCATTTGAATGAACGGCCGGAACTTTATCCAGCGCTGGCAATCTTTCAACTCGACGTCCTTGGCCACATCGATGATCATCAGCTTGCATTCGTGGTGGTGAATGTCGTCGAGAATATTCTTCTCCATGGGCAGCACGAAGCAAGCTTGCTGCTCGGGAGTCATCTCGGAGCACAGCTCGTGCTGCGGCGTCTGCATGGTCCAGGGGAACTTGCGGTTGGCGAAATCGTAGGCCAGCTTCTGCCGGCGCTCCTGTGCTTCCCGCAGGTCGTTCACCATCTTGTCCACGCGCCGGATGGCCTGGGAGCCGCGTGGCTTGTAGTCGCCAAAGGCAGCGTCGTGCCTTGCCACAGTCTCTGCGTTGGCCGCCAGTTGTGCCGCTTCCTCGGCGTCTTCCTGTCGCTTGGCCGCCCCGCAGCAACGCAACTCGTGGGGCAACTCGTAGCCCGGATACCCGGCTTCCGCCAGATAGGAGTGGAAGTGAAGTTCATTGAAGGGCTTGCGGGGCACAAAGAAGTCGGCTGGCTTGCTCTCAATGTGGCACTTATTCTCCTCCAACAGCTGCGGCCACAGCTCGTCCAGGAAGGAGCTGCCCAGGGTTTGCTTTGAGGCGGCTTTATCGGTTGCTTCCATTTCGGGCACTTGGAATTTCTATTGTAGTTTTGTGGGATCAAATATTTACGATATGTGTCTAGCTCGACGATGGGATTTCGTTTGAGTTAAGTTCTACTTATGTACGACAAGTGTCAGTCTCCTTTAAGGCAGGTGCACACCGAGAAAAACTTTAAAAGGGTATGGAAACGGTCGTCACATCGGCTCAAACGACAGTTGGACAGTGCTCGAATGACTTATACCAATCTGTGTACAGGTGATTTGTTACAAATTTAAATGGACACTAAAGCTCAAATGGGTTTATATTTTTGTCTTTCAAAGCCCCTTGTCTTCTCTGTCCAAAGTTTCTCAGTGTATGCGCAACAATTTCGTTTTATTATCAGTACATAAATCCGTTGCCTGCCCACACGTTTCCCTCTGCTCTCTCTTGTGCCACACATTGCTTTTGTGTGTTGTATTTTTGCTCGATTTATGCACACTCACAGGCAATAACGGTAAGCAAGCCTCAGGCATCTGCCTCGACATCGGGCATCGGGCATCGAGCATCGGAATCAGGAAAAACAACGATTTGCGTAAATTTTATGACATTCCCTGTCGTAGGTAGCCGTCGATCGCTATCATTTTATGGTCTAAGCCGAGCTGAAACAAGTAAGAACTGTATACACCATATGATACCCATTACTTATGGACTTAACCACCTTAAAACCTTCGAAAGGAAAGAAGGAACCAATTTCCCATTCCTTTCCTTTGACATTTGGCCATTTCAACCATTATTTATTATATATTATTTATAAATAATTTAAGTATTTGCTAAGAGGTATGCAATATACCCTTGTACCTCATGAGTCCTGGGGGAGGGGGTAAAAATTGTTTCGTGTTTGATTCGATGAAAGAGTGCGGGCGCTACAAGTTGGCCCCGATTTTCATTATGCTCGTACTATGTATTATCTACTGTGTATTATTTGTGTTTGATATTCTGAGGGTGTGGGGGAAAGCAAAGGGAGTTCCTCCAGGCTGGAAGCTGGGGGCTGGAGGCTGGCGATGGCTGTGACAACGGCGACGAGTTTTCGGGCTCATTAGCTTTTATGGCTTTGATTTTATTGCCGCTGCCGTGGCAGACTTTAATTTCGCCGACGAAACTGTTGCCTATCGGAGGGCGCCTGCACTAATCAAACGGAAAATTCGTGTCTGTGTGTGGCTGCTTCTGGGAGTGTGCGTTGGGTCTTCTGCATGTGTGCAATAAATTTTCATAAATCAATTGTGCGTGCCACTTGGCAACACAATGGAACCCGTAACCCGAAAAAGGTTTGAATTTCGATTTATGCACACACGAAAAAATGAGTGACGAATGCTTTTTTTACGCTTCGATGTTCACCAACTTATTGCAAATTTGATTTGGAAAACCTTCTACCTAAAACTCTGATGCGGTGTGAAAATGTGAGCAACAGAGGCACACGTTTTAATTTAATTTCAAGGCTCCTCTCCACACATGTGGCAGGATGCGGCCTCGAAGATTTATGGCATCAGTGCTCTGGCAGCTGCCCTGCCAGGCCCGCAATCGAGATATCAAAGTGAAATTTTAAGCTCCCTTCTCGGGAAAATAAAAACTTGAAGTGACCAAAAGCTGAGGCCCTCAAAACTGTTGGCTCTTCTCTCTCTTTTTGGTCTATTAAAACGCTACAATTTTTGTCTTCCTCTGTCTGCAGGCCACACAAAAACGTACTGCACTGTGATGTACGGACACATGATACGTGTACATATATACATACATATATATGAAAATGTATGTGTATATTTATTGTATTTTATTGGGGCACTTAAATAACGACACAGTCGACAGACTCCCAGAAAATATCGCGGGCACAAAAAGCAGAAGAATAAAAAACGTTGAGAGTAAAAATAAGCCATGGGAAGAAGCGAGACTAAAAACAGGAAAAATGGAACAGAAACAAGTGAGGGCAACCGAGATGCTTATTGACATAAAAGCCAATCATTTTCAAATGGCTTTAAGCATTCGACAAATGGAGAGCAGCCCCCCAACATCAAAAGGAAAAAACAAACAAAACTGTGGCTTGCAGAACCGGAGAATGTTGTAGAAGATGTCAAGACTAGGGGATACCGGCTAAAAAATGATAAAAAAAACCAAGTTCAACAGGAGAGAAGTCAACGTTGCCAATGAGATTTTCATGGCTGGCTAAAATGGCACAGCGCCATCTGAGAACTCTACACGACAGAACCCATCTGTAGCTCGTGACGTCCCCGAAGCACAGAACATGGCTAGATAGACTCGGTTTAATTGAGGTAAAAAATGCTTTTCCTCTACAAGAATAAAATATACGTGTACCCATGAAGTCGACGAGGAGCAACGGGTGAACCAAGTTGAGCTCGAACTTTATTCGGTTATGCATTTGACTTGGCGAACCGCAGCAGCAGAAGCAGCACAAGCAGCAGCAGCAGCAGTAGCAGAACAGTCAGCCGCAGCAACCAGTGAATGCACTTTGAACTCGTGTCGGGGTTCGCGGTTCGCTGCATAAATAATCAAAAGCCAGCATTTTGCAAGTAAAATATTCGACTCCGAATTTTTTGCAACTGCTTGCCACCAAGACCACAGTATCATTTCGAATGCATAAACTTCAGGGCATGTCACAGGGCGACTTGGAGCCACACTGCTGCCTGACTATTGAATATCCATCAAATTATCGCTGAGGCGTGCGACGCATGATTGATGTACCCAATGCCCTGCCATCAATCATCGATTGGGGGACTCGAGTGCAATGTTCTCGTATGCTGCTCTTTGCAACTAAGTAAATCAGAGCCCCAGTCAAGTGCACACAATTACACCCAGGCAAACCCACACACACACACACACACACACACACACTGACAGTTCTGCATATTTAACACCGCTGAAAAGAACTAGCTGCAAAATATTCTTTACCCTGAATATTAAGAAATAGTCGAAATATAGCTTACTTTTGTACTACTTTGGAATATTCCCCAAAAACCTCATATTACATTAGTTCTTCTCCCAGTGTAGCGTTGGATGAATTTCGTATTTGTGGCATCTGGTCCGGTCTGGCTTCAATATTTCTACCATTTTCCAGCTGTCGGAGCTCTGCACAAACTGTCTGGTAACACAAAGGAGACATGCAGACATTTATTTAGATATATATGTGTATATAGAGGTATATATGTATATATATTGCTGTGCACCCCAACCCAAGTCGAGTTTGTGAGTGACATGTCAGATTGGGGAACGCTCTTCGTAGTCAGCTCCTCCTGACAATTAAAAGGGCTCTCTGACAGACAATTCTGCGGTAGGAATTTCTGAGCAGAAATAGTCTGCGGAATTTCCAATCTTTTGTAGATTTCAAGTTTTGTGGTCTTGCACCTCTTCGTTTTCTATGCAGGAACTCTGATTCATTTATGAAAATATTCCTGGCAGCGATTGTAAAGTCTTTTGAGTGGACCCAAGACCCATCTGGAGGCAATTTGTCCGGAGGAAATCTTCGCTTCATGAATCATAGTTGGGGTCGAGTCGAGCTATGGGCATTGATAAATAAGTGTAGGTCCAAATGCCAGCTTAAATATTCAATTCCTGTTTATTCGGGGCCCAGAAATGGGCACCGGGTATGAGCCATAAAGCATACATTGCCTCCACATCTGCGTATCTGCGTGGGCAGCGAGTGCCAAAGGAGGACACGCATGAAAAGCTCCCATGGAAATTTTCCTCTACCCAACAGCAGAAACAGAGTGTGTGGGTGTGATTTCCCTATGAGACATGCAAAGGGGGAGAGAGACACGGGGGAAGACTTGGCATCCTTATCCTTAGTTCAAGGCCAGGAATCCATAAGGAAAACAAAGGCAACGCACAAAGCAATGGCTCGCAGGCACCGCAAGAGATAGTCTTGAGGCAGGACCTGTAGCCGGACTGGCCTACAAATGAGTCTGCCACCTTGCATAACAAAGCGAATGCGGCACGCAACTGATTGGGGGCGTGATGAATTTCTGGCTGGCTTGGCATTAATTCCATTTAATTATTATGACACTCGAGGGCAACGCAAACAGCTCACCGCAATAATAATCAAGGCCGGAGAACAGATTACCAACAGCTCGGGTGTCGAGCGGATCCCAGAACCCATCTCAGACGCACTGCAGCTCTGCTTTACTCTAATGCTCCTGGTCGGAGGAAGCGATTTGCGAATCAGCAGTGGGCACATTTGTCATCCGCCGCCATGTGGGCCGGCCGTGAGTCGAATGTGCAACGCGAGGTGCAAAAGTTTTCCCGCAACTTGAATAAACTTTTCCTGTGGAGCCGGGGAAAAGTCGAGTGTTGGTCCTGGTGCCACCAGCACTAGGACAACATCGTTTTCACGCTTGCCCTGCCAAGTGAAACCAATTTGAGCATTTTGTCTGCCTCTAGACCCCTGGCCTGGCATCGATTCGCATCGCTGCCTTCTTGGTCGAGGTCTTGTCTCCAGGACCGAGCATCTTGCATGCTTGCAGGCCCTCCCCTTCCTGCCCAGCCCTGCACTTGACATTCAATTTTCGCTTAAAGCCACAGCCCCTACTCGTAATGTGTGCTATCCAAATCGAAATTCACTCAGCTTCCTTTGTGCTGCACCTGCACGAAGACTCTGAGCGAGACTTGGCCAACCAGCTGCCGTCCAGACCTTTAGCCTCATTAGCCTCATAAACATGCGTTTGACTGCTTTGATGGGGCTGATACGCAGAGGAGCAGTACTGACTGCAGCGAAAGGAACAGATTGAGTTGGGGTTTAGCTTGGAACAGAACCAAACATTCTGACAATCACCACTTCCCCCTCAAACTCCTTCATGCCCCCTGGTATAGTATATCCCTACATATTGCATATTTAAATAGAAATTCCCGCCTGGTCATAATTTGAAAAACAAATTCCAGTTTGCAGCATTGTTTTGCGGTCGCCCAGGGTCCAAGTATGTGCTCTCTCTTTCTGCTCCCACACACTGGATGGGTGTACGTGTGTGTGTGTGTGTGTGTGGTCGTAAATCAATATTTAACCCGTACACCCCCAACGTTAGGTCTGGGTGCTCTGGAGGGTTCCGTCAGCAACCAGCGTTTAAAAATAAAAACCCAAACTCATTCAACTCGTTCAACGACTCAATAAATGTTGCAAATGCGCTCGTTGTGGCACTCGCTCAGAGAAGGAGAAGCCACAGAGAAACGGACAGAGATGGCGATAGAGAAAAGGAAAGACTGAGCGGCGACTGGAGATAGATGCTTCCAGGGTATATTAGATAGACGGTAGAGCAGTGCCATATGCTGGAAACCCTACCTTCTGTTGAACACACCTTGGATGCTCCCACGAGCTTCGTCTCGCTCGAGTGTGCTACAATTTTTGGTCCATCTGCAAAGTGAAACATGGAGACCATTTCCAAACACTATTTATCTTTATTTCTCTGTCTCTCGTCGCCATCTCTCCATGTTGTTCCTGCTGCTGCTCCTGCTCCTGCTCCTGCTCCTGCTCTGGCTTTGATATTTGTTATTTGCTAAACGAAATGATATATACCCCCGTACTACTGGCATGCCATGTACATGTCTGACCAAAGTTGTCATTAGTCATGCTTTGCTGAACACACACCCCCACCACACACACACACTTTCTCTCTCGCTCTCTACTTCTCTCAGTGCCCCATTGCGTATACTTGATGTGGCGTATGCCTTTCGTTCGAAGCTTCATTCGCAGCCCCATTCACAGCTCAACTTATCGATTATGGCACAAGTCGTTCAGTCAGACAAACTTTATTCATAATGTTGCCTTTCCCATGCTGCATGCCCCATGCACCATGCCCCATCACTGTTTTGTTTCGAACTTAACGCACAATTTATGCAAAGTCTATTAAAATGCAAACGTTTCAGTTAATTACGGCAAATTTCAGATGCTCCAAGTCCTTGAGGGAAATTAGCCAGCAACTTTTCAAATATCGACGGCAACAATAACAGCAAAGTTTTCCGGGCTTTCTTTCCCCTTTCACTCTGCCCTCCCAGCCCCGCCCCGCCCCGCCCGGCCTGCCCACCCCACCCCTCTGTCTGGTCTGCCAGCTAAGAGCGTTAAACGTTTTATTACCAACAAACAGCGCATCGCGGAAAACTTGCTATTTTCCTGGGAAATTCTCGCTGCGGTTACTTTTAGCTGAATATGCACTTACCGTGCGACGTCCAATCTCTTCAAATTTCTATAATTTTTGTTGTATGTAATTTTGGCTATATTTGAAAGCCGGCACAGTGGATCGAGGGCGTCTATCGAAGTAAAAAAAGGAAACTTTTATTGCAGAATAATTGGGATATTTAAATAGGAAGGCAGGCAATAAAAGTTTAAACAATTTCTAGTTTTTCCAAAGGTATCAACATTTATCACAAAAAAACTAAGCGATTGAATTACATTTCAACAGACTAAAGTTAATTTAAGTATTAGCATAAACAATTTTGTTGCCTACTCGTTATTCAGACTTGGCATATTGGCATATTCAATTAATGAAAGTCTGTCCGAAATTCTTCCTCGGAGTATCTTCTTTTCACATTGCTGATTGATAACCTAAATTATATGATTATTAATAGCACGTGAACATTCCTTTGAGCCTGCTGGGCCACTGTGCACTGTGCAGCACTTCACCAGCCATTAGGCCCCATCAGCGTCGCGGCGCACTTGACACAAACACGACAAGCGGAATATCCGCCGCCATCTTGGCCATATTTACGCACCTAATCAATAAGGCCGGGGGCGGCCATGAAACGGGCCAACTGTTTGCTTGACATTATTTGCGTAGCCTGCTCGGGAAAGTGCCCCGAAGTCAGTTTCAGCCATAAATAATTAGGCAACTTAATTAGGCCCGCTTAACGGCCAAAGCTGCCGCTGCCGCTGCTGCTGCTCCTGCGATTGGAACTTTAAACTTGCAACTTTAATATACGGCAAACCACAAGGGTCCACCAGAGAAAAAACCGCAAAACAAAAACATACAGAAATACAAACAAAACGCTGAAATAGACGAGCGATGGGCAGGCACTCAGAGCGAATGCAAATAAATCGGATTTCCAGGGAAAGCCCTACAACAAAAACAGCAGCAGCGACTGCGGTAGAGGCAGTGGCAGTGGCAGTCGCAGCAGGAAGAAAAAGAAAGGAAAAACAAACAAAGCTCAAAAACTAACCAGAACCAAAAGCAGAACCAGCGCCAGGAGCAGGAGCAGAAGCAGGACCTAGACTGAGAGCAGTACACAATGTCCAGGACGAGGACACGCAATCAAAACTGGCCCGCGGGCCCAGGCTCGATTTGTGTTTAATGCGGCATAGGAAAATCTACATGAAGAATTTTCAGTATTTTAGAACATTTCCATGTTTCCAAAATATCTCTCAGACTAAAAGATGTGATGGAGCTTGCTTTTAAAGAGATTTAAGTATCAACGATAACCCTTAGGTTGATCTTTCTCTACATCCTTTTGAAGCCCTTCATTTGTTTCTCCCAGTGCATCTATTTGAGTGCTAAAAGCAGCCAAGTCGAGGACAGCTGCAGCTCTCCCCTGTTCAGAGCTACAAGAACTCCACCTCCCCCTGCAGCTCCACTCCAGACCCAAGGGTTGCCTTAACAGATTGAAACAATAAACTCAAATTGCCCCAACAGACGAAGACGCTGAGACGGGCCAAAGGGGGATACGGTGAGACGGCGGGGAAGTGGGGCAGTGGGTCTGGTGGAGTTATCTGCTGTAAGTTGAGCCGATAACTTTATGCGCACAATTCCATTTGATTGATGAGATTTATGCTCGCAACGCCCCCTCACGTATTTGATTTTATTTTTATTTAGTTGTCTTATTTCATCTCCGTTTTTTGTAGCTACAAAACGTATGTCTGTCTGTCTGTCTCTCTGTCTGGCTGTTGCTTCTTTTATTTCATTTCCGGCCCAGTGCCCCCCGTCCCTTATTTTATCTGAGAGCCGAAAAAGAAATCAGAGACAAACAAACGAAAAATAAAACATTTAAAGCCGCTCAACATGTGGCAGTGGCAGTGGCAGTGGCAGTGGGGGGTGAGACGCAGTTCCTTTATTTCGAGAGTCTGCCTTGACCCCCCGGCTGACTGTTCCCCCGAATCCTTCAGAGAATATGCGAAGTAAGTCAAGTAGGTTTATTGTCACAGAAATGTAATCTTTATCATTGTCTGTTTCATTTTTAATTGGCTTCCTTTCGGCAGAAGCACTGAGCGGCTTTCATTAGTGGCCAATGCATGAAAATGCCGTCGGATAATGATTTCCCTGGCAGAATGCAGTGCTCTGAAGGACGGGGATGTGTTATGGCAACGCGCCATCAATTATCAATTGGGAGAGCTTAAGAAACTTGGAGTACTTTTTGGAGTACGTCTTGGTTCATCCTTTGAAAGCTTAACGAATATACTTTGTGTCCTACTGGACACCTTCCCACGCTTCCTCGGCAAAGACCTCATCTGGTGCTTCCTTCGATTGGTAAATCTTACCGCCGCCTCCACTTTGAGATGCCTTTTGTTTGCCTGTCACTTTGCCCCCATCCTTGAGCTCTTTGAGTGCTTCATGTGTAAGCCGCTGCTGCATCCACTTCCGCTGTCATTGCTCCTCCTGATTCATTTCCCGCATTCCGGGGAGCACTTGCGCAAGGGGACGTCGCGGAAATTGCAAGTATCGTTGATTCATTTGATCGTTTTGCAAGTCAAATGGGTCGCATGACGAACGAGTTCACTGGCAGGGCAGTGCTCACAGTCATTAATATGCATTATGATTGGTGTGCAGGAACAGAAGCATCCTGAAGAGGAGCACAAGCAGGAGAAAGAGCCAGAGACAGAGTCAGTGGCAGCCCAAGGCGCTGCAGGTGTCCCGCTGTGCAAATTACAAGCGGCTTACCCACTCGCGAGGATGGGTGCTGGTCGTGCTGGTCCTCCCCAGGGGACTGTCTGTTGGTGTTGAGGGCACCGATTATGGGAGCCGTTATGCGGGGGCAAACAACATTAGCAACGCTGACTGTAGGACACTTACCAGGCGCCGGAAACAGCAGAAAAGTTCCACTGCGACGCCATTTAACTTGCTGTCAAATATTTGCATGCAACGTCAGACAGGCAGGCACACAGCACACGAAGATACAGATACATGGCTACATGGGTACATGGATACACAGACTGAGGCACGAAGATACCTTTTGGAAGGTGCATTTAATTTTCCTGTTCCCATTCGTTGCCTGTCGTCGCCTTTGTCTTCGTTCAAATTACATTTTTCATTTTCATTTTCCCTTTGTCGGGCGCTTTTCCTTCGCATAAATTCTGCATTGTCATGGAGAAGTGCAGCAAATTAATTTGTCCTACCTATGAACGTCATCATCATAGAGCATTCTTATGCTCATTACGCTGCGAAAAGTCTGTCAGAAGTGCACAAAACTTGAGGGAAAAGTTTGCCCAGCTTGCACAGGAAAAGTGAAAGGGAATCCCAAATTAGAGGTCCTCTCTGGTCCAAGGAGAGTGTACCACTCGGTCAGCGGAGAAAACTTTAAAATCAGCCCCATTTCCAGGCCAAATGAAGTCTGCCCCCCACCACCACACTAGACTGACCAAAGAGGCAACCAGGGAGGCATCCTGGTCTAGTTCCCTGTATGCAAAGTTATTTCCCTCTTAAAGCGCATTCGGGTGTTGACTGGGCCAATATAACTTATCCACTTGAGGGCCAAACACTTATGGCCAACGCCAACGACCGACAGTAGCTCTAAGCTACTTTTAATGTTTAGATACAAGCACAAACACAAATACAAACAGACCCCCGAACCCCCCGTCGTCTACTCGTCGTGCGTCGTATTGGGGACGGACGGATGCCATGTTTTGGCATGAAGTTAATAAAAGTTCTACGACATTTTGACCTGAAAAATATTGCGAAAATAAAATGGCTGCCAGGCTGTTGCTTCAAAGGAGCCCTGCTTGCTGCTTTCTACATGCTGTGCTCTGCATTCTCCTTGCCGCTCTGTTGCCACTGCCACACCGCCTGCAGCTGCTGTGGTTTTCCAGCTGTGCCGACAGCCGCCTGAAAGTATGCTTTAAATAGTGGCATAGTAAAATATTTACTTTGGCGCAAAAAAGGGTTCGGTTCGGTCAAGGGAGGGTTAAAGCAAAATAAACTTTTGCTGCCCCGGCAAAATGAAAAGCAGAGGCTGGACCCGGACTCAGACTCGGAGCCGGAGCCGGAGCCCAGCAAAAAATTCATTAAAAGGGATAACGACTCACATAGTTGGAGTCCGTCCGTCCTCCTCCACGTCACTGTGTGTGTGTGAGTGTTGTCTGTGTTAAAGGATTACGGATTTGGTGGGAATTTTTTAGTGCAATTTAATTACAGATTATGTGAAGCAGCGAGCAGCATGGCATCCACTAATGCGGACTAAGGGTGCGAATACTTAACATATTTCCCAGAAATGCGGCAGCCATGTTCCCAGTTTCATTTCCGCTAAACTAATGCCAACTGAAGTCTGTCACTATTCATAGAAAAGTTTTACAAAAACTCACATGACTCGGAATAATCACATTATATGCATAACCTTGTCCGTGTATGTGTACATACTCCTACATGCACATTCGAGCAAATTTTGTGGAAATGAAATCAAGAACAAGTGCTGTATATTTGCTCAATTTAATTTTCATATTTAATTGCTATAATTGGGGGAATTACAACGTTTGTTGGTGCTTGTTGGTGGCTGCTCTGGCTGCAGCTCTGGTTGTGCCAGGCCAGTGATTCATTAAACACTTTTGAGATGGCTTAATGAATTGGTTAAACGTAATTTGCACATTTGCCAACATTAATTTATTTACTGGAATTATTCCGCTTTTGAATTTGCATATATTTCGCAGACAATCCGATTAGCAAACTCTGCCCTGACATTTGATATGCTTTTAACATCAAATGCAGCTTATATGTATGTGCATACATCATCTGCTAAGGACTTACCACAGCTGCAGCACGCGAGGGTTTAATCAGCAAACCGAGATATATTTGGGTGCACTACTCCTCTGGAATACTAAAGCGGTCTAGAGATATATATGGCTCCAAGCAATCAACGCTGCGCTGCTCTCGAATAGTTGCATCCACACAATCGCCCCGGGCTCCCACAATGCTCATCCATTCTCCTCGTGCTTCTGAAGATACTCGTACTGTTGGAAATATTGCCAAGGAGTATTTTCAGGCTTGAGGAAGCCTGGCCAAATCAATTTGGTGGCCACCACGTTGATACAAGGTGAAGCTTGTTGTGAGGTTCGCGTAACCAAGCCCCCGTCCCGGACCCGGACCCGGACAGGGGCTAATTCATTTACAATATTGCGCATACGCCACGTGGCTGGGGGAAAATTAAATTATGCATTGGCAGTGTATGGTGAGGCCCTGCGGCGGACAAAGGGGCGCCAAGGCCATCCACCGGGCAACTTTGTAATTAATCAAAGTGCAACAGCGTTATCCCTGCCACCGCAACATCGACGGATGCCGGGCAGCATCCTCGACTGCCACTTAAGGCTTTCCTTCAAGTTTAAGCAGCATTTAAACTGAATCATTAACCTTATTACCTGCCCCATCTCCTAGCCCTGCTGGAGCCCGTCCTAAGGAAGCAAGACCTGCATAATTTCATTTTGAATGCAAACTTAACAACTTTTTACAAGTCGAGCATGTTAATGCGCTTGTTTGTGTTCCCTGTTCTGTTCTGTTCTGTTCAGCTCTGCTCTGTGTCTCATTAACGTCAACTTAATTTGCTTTCCATATAAATTTAATTTGCCACAGGTTCTGTATTAAATTCCACGCAGCAACCGATCGAAGGAGATGTGGTTTGCTGATAGGGGCACACCAGGCCACCACTAACCAGATCAAAACTTTTCCTTCACTTGGCGTTGACTCTCCCCCATTGTTGGTGACTTCTTTTGTATTTGTTTAAAGAACTTTGATATAGGTATATTTTCTTGAGGGTTTGATGGACATTTAAGCTGAAGCTTCCCCTGATTACTCTCGCTATTGAAAGCAGCCCTGCTGTAAAGTTCCAATTTCCCAATTTAATTTGGTTTCTGTTGTACCTTGCTTGAGTTCAACTGGTTCAAGGGAGTGCCGAATTCCACCAACAGAATGCACATGCATTGCATATATGCATTCTTTAGAAATGTAACCCAATATTCTGCCAGATACAAGTACATTGGATACCTTCACCATTGTTTGGTTTTCCCTTCGATGCTGTCTTAAAAATTTTCTCACAAATTAAATTTCCCTCTTCGCTTAATTGGTCTGTCTGCCATCACCATCTCTGGCCTCTCAAAATGCAGCACAAAAATGTAATGATGGCCTGTAGTCTGTCAGTTTTGGCAATGCTTTTCAGGCAAACACTAAAGTGTCTGCATCAACATGGACAGCATCATCATGGACTCCACTGCAGGCCACACAGCAAATTGCAAGTTAACTGGGCCCAAAGCCCGCACATTTTGGCTGGCTAATTGCCAGAATCCCCATGATAGATACTCCGACACGAGAGTAGGGATGGAGAGTGAAGGTCCCTCCGGTTGAAGCAAAGCTGTGGTCGGGCTATGCGAACATCCAGGTAAATTGTGGTCTACCTGCACCTGATGGCCCGACTGGCACATCAACCATTAACGCACAATCAAGTGCACTTTGTACTACGACGAGAAGAAAGTGAAGGCAAGGCAACAACTTTTGACTTCTGTGGCTGAGACTTGATTGATGGTGCAGCTGGTAAACTCTTTCTCGAACAAATCCTAATTAAACCATTTCTTACTGCGCGAGTGAAAAGCTTTCGCGCTCCTCTCGAGCTCGAGCTCGAGCTCGGGACAGCAACGAATATCTTGAGTCGGCCATTGGCTTACAAGTAATCTAATCAGCTTTGTCTGATGCTCTCGGTATGGCCAGGACCAGCACTTGTCTCTAATGGTTGCACTTGAGTCCTGCTACTGCTGCTGCCTCCAGTCCTTCTATTGCTCCCTTCATCTCCCTCCATCGCAACATGCATTTCCACTTAGATTGAGAGCAACATTGCCATTTATTTTGATTACACTTTGGCGGGGCCGTGGCCGTGGCTGGGGCTGGGGCTTTTTCCGTTTCGGCTTTTTCTGTGGAAATTAAAATAAATTAACAAATAAACTTTGGCCCCAAAACTTAAGTACGAAGTTTGGATGCCAATTGCAGGCCATAAATTACGTCCCATAACGGGGGCTAGTATGCCACCTGATTCTGACTTCAATTGCGTGTAATAAATTACCGAACCAACGAATATGAGCCGCCTCTAGAGAGAGAGAGAGGCTGCTGACGGCTGCTGGGTTCCTTCCTGCACATAATTAAGTGGATTTTAATGAGACTCGCATCGAAGTCGCAGGAAGAGTCCCCGAGGCGAGTCGAGCGGCACTGTGATTTGTGGCCACTTGGGTACTTATTAGATCCTGTGCTATGAATAAATACGGCAAGACAAGTGGTTTGTAGGTTGACT
Source organism: Drosophila affinis (assembly GCA_037356375.1). Classification (NCBI taxonomy): domain Eukaryota; kingdom Metazoa; phylum Arthropoda; class Insecta; order Diptera; family Drosophilidae; genus Drosophila; species Drosophila affinis. Next base: position 26,875,811 of record JAZHFB010000003.1, read on the forward strand.
CTGGGACTAGGTTTATTACGGCTACTTCAGGACTCTGTCGTTATCGTTGTCGCTGTCGTTGTCGTCGTAGTGGCCGCCTTGAGGCGCTCCTTCTTCGATTTGGCACGCTTGGCTTGCTGCGGCTGGGGCTGCGGTTGTGGTTTCTGCTGGACTGCCTTATCCTTCTCCTCTATAATGCGCTGGAAGAGCATCGCACTGCTCTGCACATCCAACTGATGACTCCTCGTGCTGCCGCTGCTGCTGCTGATGGAGTCCCTGGCAAAGTTCTCGTTCAAACAATCCCAGCCGCGCTGGGACGCGGGCACGCTGAGCTTATCGAGCAGCCGTGTGGCCAGCTGAGGAATTATGGGCTGAAGCACAATGCCGCAGAGCCGCAGCGCGTCCATTGTCATGGCGATTATGGTCGCCAGTCGTGGCTCGTTGGCGCCTTCGCTACCGCCCTTTAGCTCCCAGGGCCTGGCACTCTCAAAGAAATTGTTGGCCGCATGCAGAGCAGCCATAGTCGTGTCGGCCACCAAGTGGAAGTGATTGCACTCATAATGCTCCTCGCATCTCTCTGCAAAAGCGAACAGAAAACGGTATACGGAATACAGAATACGGAATACAGACTACAATATACAAAATGATGGCTTCACTTTGAGCTCTCAAGCTCTTTGCATGGCTTGGCCACACTCTCGAGTGCACTTGCCGCTTAGTGATTGGCCGGAAGAGCAGCAAGCAGATGCTGATGGAGATGCGGATGGGGATGGAGATGGGGATGCGGATGCAAATGCAAATGCAGATTATAAAGCATCTCCATCTGCATCTCGAGGCAGGCACTTCAGCAGCAGCTTCAGCTCGAAGATGGGGGCTGCTTAAATATTAAAATGACAAGGAGGCTGTCTTGGTTTACCTGACAGCTGCCGCAGCGAGTCCCGTAGACGCTTGGCGGCATCCAAGCTCTGGAGCAGATCAGCCAAGTGCTCGGCATGCGGCTCGGGATAGACTTGGCGGGGATTCAGCGACTTGGCACAGGCACGCGATAACAGATTGCCCAGAGTGTCCGCCAGCTCAGAGTTGAGGATGCGCAGGGCCTTCACGTGGCTGTAGTCTGAAACCAGGAGAAACTACTTGTCAGTTACTTCTTTCTGCTGTCGCTGAATGCATGAGGAGAGAACAGAATCAGATCTGCTCGCATTATCACTGTTGTTGACCCAAAAGAAAAAGAAAACCCTACTCAAAGCAGAGCACTGGTCGTACGAGTTATATTTTCATCTTCCATTTAACTTCCCCACGAAATACCCCATTAAGGGGATTAGGACAGCGGAAACAGACAACCCACCAGAGAGACTCCGGTCAAAGACTGCCGCCCTCCGTGTCCGCCTTGTCCTCCGTGGGGATAAAATCCGAATAACTTAACAACAACATCAGCAGCAAGCTGGAAAAGCACTTCCCCGTTTTGCTTATTTCCCGCTCAATGTGCTACAAAATGTTGCAGGTGGCTTTGTGGGTAAGAAGCAGAGCATGAAAGGGTTTCAGCTTCGCTAATAGTTACAAAATCTTAACTGCTTCTTGGTTCCGGGGAAATTGAATTGAACAAAGGAGCGTGTAAAGGATATTGAGAGTGTCCAGTTGAGGGCTTTTACTTGGAATAATATGATAATTGTGCCCTAAGAGAAGCTCTATTTGCGTTGCTCTATTCGTATTTAATCAAACAGTAACCAATTTCGAAAGTCCTGTGTTCCGAGAACAGCTTAGACTCCTTTTGCTTTCAGGGGATTGTAAATGTATTTCGAATTTCATGGAACTCTTCCACACGTCCAATGACCCCTTTGTTTCAAGGATATATGGTTTGGAAACAGTAAGTAACAATCGCCTGCTTCAAGGATATTGAGCATCAGTCGATAAACGTTGAAAGTTCTGCCAGGGCCAGGACCAGTCATCTGCGGCAAGCTAATTAAAATTTCCACCTATGAGAGTGTATGAAATTGCAAACCGAAAGTGCGCCAACAATTTCGGATTTGATGATAGCCCCAGACCAGACCAGACCCCAGACCAGACCAGACCTGTCCAGCCATCGATAAGCGGGGCCACAAAATGCAGCTACAGCTGCAGCGGCATCTGCAGCTATTTGGTAATTAAAACTGTCTCTGACCAGAGACAATAATCGGCTAATTGCTGCTGGCAAATAATTATGCCCGTTTCGAATTTCTGACAATTTTGATTGGCGGCTTTTCAATGAAATTAAAACTTTGCCGAAAGACAATTGCTTTTTGGGGATTTCATTGGGGAGTTCTATGAACTTTCAATACTCTGTTGCTATTGCAAAGACGACGCAATGGAGTGATTTTTCCCCTGGCGAAAACAGCAACTGCCAAAACTGTTTCCTACATCATTAATGCAATTGTTGCGCAACAAGAAACAAAATGGGGGACCAACAGAGCACAGTTTGGCCACCTGAAGCGAAGCAGGCAAAAGTCAGATGAATTCGAGTGAATGGGCGTCGTCGTCGTCGAGTTGAGTTCCACATGCATAGACGACGACTGTAGATGGTAGGTTGTACTCTGGAGTGGCTGAAATCATGCATTCATGTCAAGCAGCATATACAGAAAAAGAGGATTGAGATGGATGAGGATTACGGATACCTCTGAGTACGTAAAGATGATTTCAGATATTTTCCAAACTAGCGACTGGCGTTTACTTCTTCAAACGGCATCTCTTCTGTATATGTTTCTCATTTGAAATAGGATATCCTTTGGGTCGTTGACATCCTGTTAGACAGGCACTGCACTCTTTTCCAAGTGTAGTACTAGTATGTGTAGTCCTAGCCTTTCATTTTGAGTTAACTGAAGCGATTGGATGGCAGTGGCTGGCTTTTCATTTTGAATGCATTGAATTTTGATGCCTTGCCTTGCCAGCCGCTTGCCTGCCGTTGGCTGTGAATCCATTGAAAATGTAGAAATGCATCAAAGTTTATTAGCAGCTGCCATCCCTCTACCTATACACCCCCTCGCAGCCCAATCGAGTATTGCTTTCTAATGAAATTGTTCGGAAAAGGCCCCGCAACACGTGTTGTATATTGTATGGACAGGCATTACCTGTCCGAGACCCCCCTCTAGCTGGCGCTTAAGTCCTGCCAACTCTTAACTGCTTACGTGAGCAGCTACAAATTGCAAAAAAGCAAAAGTTCCTGGCAACAAGCTAGGAGGGTGGGTGGGAGTTGGGTTGGGCAACCGGGACACATGTACAACAAAACTTTAAGCATCCTGCACATGGAACACGGGAACACGTGACAGGGAAAGAGGCCCGACCGGCCACAGACAAGTGCTGCTGCACTTCCTGCTGCTCTAATATAAATAATACTTTTTTACGTGCCCCACGAGTTGCACTCTAGATGGTGCCAGTTGCCGGTTGCCAGTTGCCGCTTGCTGTTAGCTGGGTGCCGGTTGCCTCCTGGCTGCACCTTAAATGTCCTGAATAACTTGTCGCTCTTCCACTGCTGCTCCACTTTGTGCGATTTGCCCTGCAGAACTTTGACACAATTTCCCTGCTTTTCTTCCCTTATATATTTTTGCAGAAAACTTTGGCTTTAACTGGCAAGCAGAAGAACGGGGGGGAGGGGGAAAGGAGTGTGTCTGGCAACACTTTCCCATCAAACATTTAACCAGCCTTGCTGCAATCGGAGACAGCCAGTCGGAGGTGTCATGCAAATTTTCCGGCGAACACAGTTCGTACGGGTTAAGAGTACGGGTTGTGTGCCAAACACTAATTTCTTGTCGACACTCTAACAGAATTAGTTAGGGATTAGAGGAGAGACAGCATAGAGGAATGGCTAAGTAAGCTTGGGGGAAGATGAGTAAGCACAAGAAGGAATCTTAAGAAGATGCAAGCCGAAGGATAAGCCTTGGAGGATTATGGAAACGTTTATTAGATCCAAGCATCCTTGTACGGATGTTCCACGCAAATGGAAACCGAAAACGCTGAACACTAACCCTCGAGGGTACAGAATAGACAAACAATAATAATAATAATAGTAATAGACTTCTGATAGATTCGAAGAATTCGTTTCGCGCTGTCACCAAACTTGTCCGACCTTCAGCTTGGCTCCATGCAGGAGGAGGCGCCGCAGGACTCGAAGGAACAGCATTCTCCAGCGACAAGTTTAAGTATTCAAATTTATAAATTGAGTAACGCCCCGAGGAAGCTGATTGCATCAGTGTACTGTTGCCATTGCCGGAGGGCTGCCTCCTCCACTTATTTGCATTTGCTGTGAAACTTTTTTGCTAGACAGATGACGCAGGTCCTTCAGCAGCTTGGTCTAGTCTTGGACTTTGGTCCTGTACCCGCAGCTGTTATTACATCAATTTCGAAATGCAATTTCCATGCACGCAGTGGAAGTTTTTCCTTCCTTGTTGCTAATGAAAACTTGAGTTGAGCGTTTAAGGATGTTGTCCTTAGTGTCCGAAATGCAACGACTCCGAAAACTACTGTCCGCAAATCGAGTTTCGATTTTGATGGCGAAGGGCACCTAGTGTACAGCCATCTGCTTGAATTAAACCAAAATGTATCTGTCATAAATCATTTATGAGCCCCGAAAATATGCAAAATGCGGGCTCGAAACTTTCGTAATTTGATCAGGCGGCGCTGACGCACTGCAGCAGCACACTCTCGTTTTTTGTATTTTAATTTTCTGGCCAAATGCAATAAAAAATGCAATTAAATTAGCCGCAAGGCAGCGGGCCATAAAACACAACGAAAATCACAAAAGAAAATCATCAACAAGCGCAAATTGAATAAGGGCGAACGTGAAAATGTGCTGCATGTCTGGGAAATCCACCGAAAAAGCAAACGCAAAGCCAGCAATAATTGAAAATTAAATTTTAAGACCTGGCAGACAGACACAAGAGGAGGATTACGGAGCACAACAAGTTATGCAAATTGAAAGGGAATCAATCAAAACGCATCCAAAAGTGGTTGTTGACGCTTCACAAATCAGTCGCTGGGCATCGAAGTGTGTTAATTGCTTTCGAAAGAGCTCTGAATGGAAAAGCGAACACCGAACCCCTATTCCCGGAACCTGATTGATGGCAGATCTAATCATATACGTCAGACAATTGCCGGATCCCCTACGAAAACGAGAGTTCTGCTGCTGCTTTTGCTCTGATTCTGGGGGTGGTTTCCGTTTCCTACTCCTATGTAAATCACCGAATCTTCCCAGGATACGAGAAACTTTCAAGGAAAATAAACAAAAGTCAGTTTTGGCAGCAGGTCCTGCCGGACCGAAAAACTTTCACCCTTAGTTTGTGTGGAGTCGGGCATAAAATTGAAATGCAAATTAAAGCAAAGGTAAGCGGAACGACGACAGATGGTCACTCACATATGCATGCACACAGGCGCAGGACACCGCAACCTCAAGACAACCCCAAACAGTTTTTGCTGATGATTTGATGGAAAAACTATTTGAATAACCGCAGGGCGGCTCCTCCTCCCTTCAGCACCCACCCTTGGGGAGAGATTCCTGAATGGCAAACCGCAAAGTGAACAAGCCACAGACATCAAAAGGATTTCGCGGTTTCTGGTCGGGCACTGAACTTAGTTGGTAGCTACCAGCTTGGTAGCTTCACTCACTGCCATCGTTGTGGGCCACGCCCTCGCGCAGCAGAAAGTAGCGCAGGCCCTCCATGGTGTACTGCTGGGCGGCCTGGACGGGATCCACCACGTTGTGCTTGCTCTTGGACATCTTCTGGCCGTCGACCGTCCAGTGCGAGTGCACGTACAGCTGCTGCGGCGGCTGGAGGCCAGCGGCCAGGAGAAATGCGGGCCAGTAAATGCCGTGGAACTTGAGGATGTCCTTGCCAATCACCTGCTGGGCAGGCGGCCAGTGATCCAGAAACTGCAATGGGAAAATAACAATCAGAAGAGGATGAAAACAGGTTATTAGCAGGATTATACCTTCTCATCGGGATATCCCAAGGAGCTCAGATAGTTGACCAGCGCATCCAGCCACACGTACACAGTTTGCGAGTGGTCGCCCGGCACGGGTATGGCCCAGTGGACGCGGTTAGAGGGCCGCGACACGGACACATCCGGCAGCGGTTCGCTAAGCGTATCCAACAAAATCTTCTCGAACTTGGCTGGCCGTATGCGCGCCTCCTGCTTAACCCAGTGCCGGACATCGTCCTGGAACTGCGAGAGGCGGAACATGTAGTTGGTCTCCTCCGTCCACTCTACGGGATGGCCCGACTCTAGAGAGTAGCGCGTGCCACTAGCCTCGTCCAGGCGCAGTTGAGAGTCGGTGAGAAAGGTCTCATCGGACACACAATACCAGCCGCTGTATGCAGCCGAGTAGAAGTGTCCCCGAGAGTGCAGCGTGCGCTGTGGAAGCAGAAATCGGCATGAAAATGTTACAGGAATCCCAGTATCCCCCATCCTACCCAGAACTGGGAGACAGCCTGCATGTGTCGCTCTTCTGTGGTGCGTATGAAGTCGTCATTCTGTATGTGCGCCGCCTGGAAGACCTCCCGGTAGCGAGATGATATCTCCTGGCAGTACTGATCGACGGGCACCTTGTGGTTGGCTGCCGCCTGCTGGATCTTCGTGCCATGCTCATCGGTGCCAGTGCACAGGCGGACATCAACGGCAGGATACCGAAGCCTCTGGTAGCGACAGTGGGCATCGGCTATCACCGCCGAGTACAGGTGGCCAATGTGGGGGGCTGAAACGAAGTCCATTCTTAGTTATCAAACTTTTTGGAGCGATGAAATCACAGAACTCACCAGCGTTTACATAGAAAATGGGCGTCGTCACATAGTGCGAGCTGCTGTAGCGTGCTCCCAGACATTTAAGTAGCTTAATCCTACGTATCAGCATTGTCTTGTCATTTCTTTTCACAGACAAATCCAACAAAATCTCAAAATAAAAACTGCCGGCAATGTTTTGTAACGATAAACAGCTGTTGGCGGTGTGACCATTAGAAATATAGCGAAACATACGGTCTCATTTAAAAAATATACCGTAAAAATAGCGACGAAAATCATATTCTTCGATTTTGATATTCTCACCCATCTTTCATTGCAGTTTATGGCCGCAAATAATAGATTTAACAATTTTACAGTGGCTGGTGGGCAACGCTCTGTAACGCTCGTGTCAAAGTTAGTTGTTTTGGGGGCTATTGTTTTATTTGTTTATTATAATTTGCGCTATATAGTGTTGAGGATACTCCTTGGAAGGAAACCCATAAATGATAGTAAAAAGATAACATAATCGAATAAACGAATAAACGAATCTCCCATGAAACAGCGTAATTTGATTTCAGCAATTTATCCATTATGTTAGTAACTCCCTTGCTCATTTCAAATCCGCCCGCTGTAAAAAATCCCCGCCGTCCTGGGAAGTTTATAATATTTATCCCTGGGAAATTGCTTAGGATCTTCGGAAAAAATCAGGTATGGACAACAGGCAAAGCGACCCAGAAAATGCAAGGCCTGCAAGGTAAAATCCACCCCACCTGATTTACATGACATGTGGGCGGTAGCCCACACGTCCTATCGGGGAAAATTCGGGTAAGGTGAAAATCGTGCGAGCCGTGGCGGTAAATACCATTATATACCATAAGAAAAATACCAGCGAAACTCAAATTTCTCAAATTTTGATATTCCGACTAACATAACTAGCTAACTAGGACCATCAGGCCTGAATACATAATTGTATACGATTGATGAATCAATTGTCTACAAGATTGACAAATTAAAATAAAATGTGCATATTGGAGTCGGTCTAAAATAAGGTTTAGGGAAGGTCAAGGCATAAAACGTAAGTTAGCATGAAACGCGCCGTAAGAAAAAGTAAGTGAGCATAGAATGTCATGTCACTTGTTGCTTATTAGCCAGTAGTACGGCACTTGTATACCCTTTTTTCCTTTGATTAATGCTAAAAATTTTTTTCCCAGCTGCTTTAAAACGTAATTAATATTGTATTTTGCACAGATTGACATTTATTTACCCATAATGCATTTGATTAGTTTATTAATATTAACATATCGATCCCGATACCCATTTTCAGTCTTTATAAGAAGATCAAAAACCGTATAAGTTTCTGCAATAATTGGTGCCTGGTAAAACAAACTTTTCCTTAAGTCTATAATATCCATGCCCTAAGGGGTATGCAAAATTCCGTGCCCATGTTGGGTTAACAGTGCGCTGCGCAGCATTTCTTGGGCACTAATAGCATGGTATAATTATGCGCTTTACAGCACAGTTAACGCGGATAAGCACAGAGCTGCACAACAGGCTTTTGAATTTGAATTTGTAGATACTATTTCGGTTGTTGAATTGTTTTACCAAACAAAGGAACAAAATTTTATTGCGTTTAACAAAACAGTAAATAAGAAAATATATAAATTAGGAAACACACATGACGCACTACATCTTGGCCCCTCCTCGTACGTATTTTTTCGGCTGCTCCATAAGCCACCGTCGATATGCGGCCATGCGCCGCATCCTTTGCGAAGCTTTTTTTTTTGCCTCGACAGCGGCACAGGCCGCTTTGTAGGCTGCCTTCTTGGTGTTCTCAAAATCCTTCTTGGCGTCCGCCATCTGCTTACCTAGATTCTGTACTCGATTCTTGGCTGCCTCCAGCAGTTGGGTTTTCTCCGACAGCTCCGTCTGTGCACCTTGGGACACGCCCTCGATATTGACCAGATTGGCGGTGGCGGCGGCCATCAAACGCTTGATCATCGCCACCTGACTCTCCGACTCGGTGACCACAGCGGCTGCGGCGTTCGCGTTGGCTTGGGTGTTCTGCAGCGAGGCCGTGACCTCATTGACGACGGCTTCCGCCTCGGCCATCTCATGGCACAACTGCTCGACTATCTGCTGCTTGCCCGCGAGTGCTGCTTCTGCTGCACGCGCCGACTGCGCTGCTTTCTCCGCCAGCTCAGTCTTCACTTGAGTGGCCGCTGCCTCGGCTGCCGACATCTGGGCATCGCTGGCCGCCTTTGCTTCTTGTGCGGCTTTCTGGGCGATGTTCGAGGCTTTGGACTTGGGATTGCCCTGGCCTAAGTTGTTTCCGCATTGTTTCGGGCTCCCGCACCTGCTTTCTCCACCAGCCTCGCCGCCGCCGTCTGGTTCCAGGTACAGGTTGGAGAGGAACTGCCTGTCATTTCTTTCGTCCAGCTGTGACGCATCGTCGTGCTGGTAGTAGGACTCCAATCCGGAGATTCCATTCAGCAGGACAAGGAAAGTGATTCCCACCTTGTGATAGTGCATTTTGCGATTGAGATCCGATGAGAGTCTGTCGTTCGTTTGTAAACGTTTAAGGCCTGGGCTGCTTTGATGCTGCTCCGAAACGATATTATTGTACCGCCAGACAATTGCAGTGGAATATGATCTATTTAGAATGTTCTTAGTTAATATTAAGTTGACTTTGAATCTGATTGCGATTTGCAATCGCTATCGGCTGATCGGTGCACGATCCTGTTTGCCACCGCTCTGCTAAGGCGCCAGTGTGCTTGGCGCAAATTTCAAAACTGAAATATTTTATTGTTTGGCTTTTGTGCGCACCAGAAAACAATGGAGGCAGGGACTTATCAGAGATATATGTTATGTTTAATAAAAAATATATTTAATCAAACATCATGAACATTAAATCCAACTCAAGTGTCACTAAGAGTATCTGTGGTATCTCCGAGCCCGTCGTTTCCGATGCCTCTGTCGCAGCATCCTACGATTCCTTTGGGCCTTCTGCTTGGCTTCGACGGCAGCACAGGCCGCTTTGTAAGCTGCCTGCTTGGTCGTCTCAAAGTCCTTCTTTGCCTCCTGCAGCTGGGTTGCGAGCCCCGTTACCCGGTTCTTTGCCGCCTCCAGCAGCTGCGTCTTCTCTTCCAGCTCCGTTTGCGCCCCATTCGACACCGTCTCAATGCTGTTGAGGGTGGAAGAGGCCGCCAGCAACAGAGCCTCCAGCTCCTTCAGCTGCTTCTGGGCTTCAGCAGCTGCCGTATAGGCAGCGGCCGCATTCGCAGTGGTGCTCTGCAGGGAGACTGTCACCTCCTCGACAACGGCCACCGCCTGCCGGTGCTCGAGCTCTATTTGTTCCAGGATCTGCTGTTTGCCCGCAAGCGCTGCTTCCGCTGCCCGCGCCGACTGGGCAGCCTTGTCGGCCAGCTCAGACTTGACCTGTGAGGAGGCCGCCTGTGCGGCAGACGCCTGGGCCTCGTTGGCCGCCTTTGCCTCCTGTGCCGCCTTCTGCGCAATGCTGGATGCCTTGGACTTGGGATCGCCTTTGCGCAGACCGCAGCTTCCTTTCGGCGCCCCCCCTCCCTTACATGCTTCTCCGCCATCTTCTCTCTGGCCGCCTTCGTCTAGCCAGACGAGATCGGGATAACAATCGACCATATGTCGCTTCCTGTGCACCTACCCGGATAGTCCGATGAGGGATTCTGATGAGTCGAACGTCGGATGGCTCGGGGCTCGCTCTTACCTTTTCGCGTGGTCTTCGACGGAAGCTTTCGGATAAGCAGATGGCGTTGAGGATTATGATCATGCAAATGACTTTTCTAAAGAGCATCGTTTTCGGCTGGGTTGTCGATCTGACAACTTTGTCAAAGTCTGAATGGACATTTTCATGTTTTGGAGGGATTTGCCTTCGATTTGACAGGTGACAGTTGACAGTTGGCTGTGGGAAAAATGCTCGAGAATGCGAATAGAATTTCTTATATTCTGGCTCATCGCACTCATTGTTTTGACAGCAGAAGCCACGGACTATTGGGGGGATGGAGACTCTCAATTCCGAAGACGGAGCAAGCGGCTTATGCACTACGATGCTTTCGGAACAGATGACTCGAGAGCCGACGGTGAAGGCTGCGATGGCGATAGCCAGCGGGATGACAACCAGCAACGGGAGGAGCAGCAGCAGGTACCAAAGCCCCGCATGCAGGGAAAGAGTAATGCCAAGCATCGGTCTTCGGGCATTGCCGTGCAAGCAGCCAAGGAGGCGAAGAAGGCCAACGATGACATGGCCTCAGCCGTGAAGGTCGCGTCGGACAAGATCAAGCTCGAGTACGCAGACAAGGCGACGTCCGCAGCCAAGGCTGCAGAGGCAGTCCTGGCCGGCAAAGGCCAGGTGGTGGAACAACTCGAGGCGGAGGTGCGCGAGGCCGAGCTGGTGGCGCAGGAGGAGTCCCAGGCGCTGACCACGGCGGAAGCCAATACCCAGCTGGCGATGAAGCAGTTCCAGCAGGCACAGACGGAGCTGAAGATGCTGATGGCCACGCTGAAGGTGGCCAAGGAGAGCAAGGACAGCTCCGACCAGATGAGCGCGGTCTGGCAGCAGTCGGTGACCGAGAAGACCGCCCTCCTAGAGGCGGCCCAGAAGCGAGTGCGCGTCCTGCTCCGCCAGCTGAGGGATGCCCGCACCGACTATGCAAAGACCAAGAAGGAGGCCTACAAGGCTCTCTGTGCCGCCAAGGAGGCCAAGCAGCGTATCGAACAGCCCGACAGCGGCAGATGCCGACGCGCCTGGCGGCTAGAGGACTATGACGGCTGATAATCATATTCGTATATATTTTGCTATTCTCTATTTTGCTATTAAGATTTGAGAGCGTTTTTTGTTGTTGAATTTTAATCTGTAGTTTATTAAACTTTTTTCTTTAGGGAATAAAAATATAAAATTCCTCGACAGCGTGCAAAAAGTGCGCGCGCGTCTTGAATGGCTGCCAAAAAAATGCTATGGAACTTTTGCCTGTCCGACTGATCCAATCCGATCGATCCAATCATCTGTCCAGTACAGTCCAGTCCAGTCGATCCATCCATCCATCCGTTCGTTCGTTCGTTTCGCCTTAACAAGCTTATACATACATACAATATATATATATATATATATGCGCGACAAATACCAGAGCGGACTAAAACTATTAGAATAAAAGGGGGAGGCGGGCGGCTCCTCTCTCTAGGACTACAATATTGGTTACAATTTAAAATAATTTTAATCGAACAAGCCATGAAAGAAAACGTTCGGTACGGATAAAAAATGTACACGGATTCGGGTTTGACATATACAAAAAAATATTAGAATATACATATAAAGAATAAATATACAAATTAAGAGTAACTTTCATTAAAAATGTGTGGGTGTGTCTATCTGTCTGTCTGTATAATTTCAAGGGGTGATGCTTGGTTTCTATATACTAAATACATACATATATCTCCCTATATCGAGTGAAGCGGATTACAATTTGTGGTCGAATCAATCAATCAATCAAATAGTTAGTATTGACAATTGTTAACAAACATAAATACGCAGAGGCTTTCTACATAAAATAGTTGCTTCTCCATCATCCATAATCTGGTTATACATTTTTGTATCTTTTGTGGGTTATCCTTAATGTTATCATCATGTTTTCAATTCTTATTTCAATATTTCTATGCATAGATATACATATACCTTAATGTATATATATTTATAATTCGTATGCGATTCATATGTACAATCTAACACAAAGCCCCTGTAAGTAAACATCCTACCACAATTGTCATCTAATTCACGAATTCCATTCCTCCCCACATCCCCCACAACTCGACTATATCCTATGCTTATTGTAGATCTCGTGTGTATGTGTGTGTTTTTGTTTTTTGTTAGTGTTTGTGTGGTTGGAGCCGTACTCCTAGATAGTATAGTATATATCTAATTGTAATAATTTCTTCCCCATCTGAATACTGACGTCATCGAGTTTCTATATGTTGTTGTTCTTGTTGTTTTGGGGAGGGGATATACATATATATTGTTGGGGATTCTATGTTGCATTCGTTGCTGCTGCCGCCGCTTAATATGTGCTCCTTATTCTTCAGATATAATATATATATATATATATATATATATATGTATTATTTATATGAATGTGTGTGTTGTATGTGTATGTGCATGCGTGTGTATGTATAGGTATAGATATAGATATAGGATATATAATAATATCAACTGTTTAACTCTTACATTTACTTAAGACTTTTTCATGGGGGTGTTGTATGTTGTGGGGGTGGGGGGTTAGGTTTGTTGTATGCATAAAACGAAAAGTATATCACGATAGATCAAACATAGATCGCAAATAACCGTTAACTACAAATGTTTCTTTTTCTCATGTTTCATGTTTCCGTTGTCTCCGATACTGAGTATATATATAGTTGGTATATATAAGGAATATATCCCATTCCCATTACATCCTTGGGAACTAATTTAAGTACTTGCGACATCGCTTGGAGCCGCACGAGCAGGGTATCTTCTCATCCTCGAAGGGGAACTTGTAATCGTAGGTCAGCTCCTCGCCCTGTACAATGCGACGCAGGGCAAAGATAATGATGTGCTTGTGCCCCAGTATATCGACGACTTTTGAGTAGCAATTCGGCTGCAAAATTCAAAATTAATACAAATCCACAGGGAAATGCTAATCGGTACTCACCTCACAGGAGTGATTGATAAAACGGGCCGCATTGCCACGCATGGTGGCATCCACCACCAGATTGTCATCGATCTTGAACATGTAGCAGCCGATGCCGCGACTATCGTAGTAACGCTCCCTCTTGTCCGTTAGCGTGGAGCGTATCAGCTCGCCAGCGTATTCGATGACCATTTCACCTGCGATAATGAAAGCAGAATTTTTTCGTGAATTTGCATTCATTTAAAATGGTTTCACATCCACGACACTTACCCGCTTCAATGTCCTTTGTGCAGTAGAGACCGCGTCCATGGATATGGGAGCGGAACACGCCCACGTAATCCTTGTAGGTCTCCTTCAAAGTCCTGTACTTCATGGCCATGGGTAGATTGCTGCCCGTTCCTCTTCTGCGAATGCGAATGCAAATGAAAATGTAAATTGAAAACCAATAAGACTCCTCGCATAGGGGAGACTGAAGGATCCATTTACCTTGGGACCAGCTCGTTGTCCGAGGGCTGCACAAACACCTGAATGGGCTGCTTGCGGTGTCTGGAGGCCAGCCAGCTAAACATGTCGTATTCGGATCGACTTGCATACGGCTCACAGCGCGCACAATCGTACGCGTTCTCCTGCAACTCGTCCTGGTCGGAACCATAGTCCAGCAAGGCTTGAGCATCCGCACCAGCGGCAGCCAGGGCTGCCAACGCTGCGGAACTGCCTCCACCGCCTGTGACAGCATGGCCACCGATACTTGCCGCCGTCGACACATTTCCGTTGCGCTTGTGGTACTTGGGCGTGTACTTAGAGCACTTCTCCACCCCCGGCAGCTGCTCGATGAGGTACTTGAGGGCGTTCGTCTTCAGGCCAATCATCTGGATGCCGCCCATGTCGGCCAGGGGTCCCTCGGGCAGCGGCGTGAGGCCGTGGGCCCGCCTGGCCACCTGCACCGCCTCGAACACCTTCTCCCAGATCTCAGCTATGGAGCTGGACTTGTACGTGAATCCGTCCTCACTCTGGATCTCGTACAGCAGATGTGGTCCGCTGATCTTCTTCGGCTCGCGCATCGGTGACGGCGGTTCTGGGGCCGCTGCTGTGGGCACCTCCATGGCCACTGCGGAAACTACTTCCTCCTCCTGCTGCTGCTGTTCCTTAGTGGACGTCTCCTGCTGCTGCTGCTGTTGTTGCTGTTGATGCTTCTTGAGCTCCAGTTCGACGCCATTTTGCAGTTCCTTCAGTTCCAGGACATGGGCCTCAGCCATTTCGTTGATGTAGCTGGCGGCTGCCTCCACGGCTGCCGTTTCCTCGGCCGTGGCCTCAAAGGCAGACGGCGCCGAGGAGGACGAACCCGCTGCTGCTGCCGCTGCAGTGGTGGCCAGGACATCCTCCACCATCTGCTGGTAGCCGGCGGCTGTGGCCTCCACCTCGACCGTCGTGGCCGTGGCTATCGAATCGGCACAGTCGTCGTTCGTGAGGTTGTCCAGGATCTTGCTGATCTTCTCCTTGACCGCCGGCTCCTCACTGTCGGACATCTCGTGGTCGTTGCACGCGGACGTCGCCATCTTCAGGCTAAAGTCGTCGTCCTCATCCTCATCCTCGTCGAGATCTTCGTCGTAGGGATTGTCCGTGTCCATGGGCACCGAGGGCTCCGCCTGGTAGCTGTGCTTCTCTAGCAGATAGCCATTGCTGACCAGCTGGTGATGGTGCTGCTGTTGCTGCTGCTGCTGGATCAGGAGCACTTCGCTCTTGGCCTCTGGCTGCTGCTTCTCGTACAGTCCCTCCATGTAGATGGACTCTGTGGGCTGCTGCTCCTCCTCCTCCTCCTCTTCTTCCTCCTCTTGCTCCTCCTCCTCCAGGATGTTGGCCATCGATGTGAGAGCAATGCTCTCCAGAGCAGCGGCCGCCTTCAGCTCTGCCTCGTAAACAGGCGAGGGCAATGGCGATGGGGAGGCTGAAGTCTTCTGGGCATAGCACTTGGACACGCTGCCACTGGAGATCTGGAGGTTCACCTGCTGCTCCCCGAGGGGCTTGGGAGGCGTGGGCGATGGCACCACGGGCTCATTCGGAAGCGGCGCTGGCTCCTGCCGCTGCTGCATTGGTAGCACGCGGTTTGTGGGGCGACAGTTGATGCTGGTCGTGGTGCTGGTGGTGCTCGTGCTCGTCATTGTGATGCTGGTGCACGGCGTCGCCTGCAGCTGCAGAGGATTCACCACATTAGTGGGAAGGGTGCTGCTCCCCGCAAAGTGCTGCAATCGATTGATCATCTCCGGCTGCTGCTGTTGCTGCTGCTGCTGCTCGAGCACTTGGGTTTCCATCACAAACTGTGCGGCCATCGATGGTGGCGCCTCTGCAATGGTGATTATGGGCATCGCTGGCTGGGATTGCGGCTGCTGTTGGATGAGTATCTGTTGCTGCTGCGGCTGTATCTGTTGCTGTTGCTGCGCTTGCTGCTGCATCAGTTGCTGCGGCTGCTGTTGCCGGTGAAGCTGCTGCTGCTGCTGTTGTTGCTGGATGATTGTTACCTTGGCGGGCACTTGGCTAATCACTGCCGGATGCTGCACCTGAGGTTGTTGCTGCTGCTGCTGCTGCTGTTGCATGACAGGCATTGACTGTGGCTGCTGTTGCTGCTGCTTGGGTGTGGGCTTCATCAGCTTCGGCTTCACCTCCAGCTTGTGGATGGGCCGTATCAGGTTCGTCTTTTTCTGCAGCGGCTTCGAGGCAATGCTGGGCGGTGCTCCGCAAGTGGATCCCGCCGTGGCCTTGCTCTTCATCAGCCCCTGGGATGCTCCACCCTGCTGTTGTTGGTGTTGCTGCTTCCCTGCTGCCGCCGCTGCTGCTGCGTTCTTCAGTTGCTGCTGCTGCTGTGCCTGCTGTGTGGCTATGCTCGTGGGCAGCACCTTGTTCACGACCTGAGGTTGTGGCGGCACCTTTCCCACTCCTCCAGCACCACCAGAGATGTTGTTGGCCTTTCCATTCGCTGTTCGCTTTATCTGCGTCACGGGCGGAATCTTGGCGGTGACCACCAGTGGGGCAGCGGAGTACTCCGCAGACGAGGATGTCTGTGGCACCGTTTGGAACTGAAAGTTGGCATTCTGCAGCATCTCTTCCTGGCTCTGATGCTGCTGCTGCTGCTGTTGTTGCTGTTGCTGCTGCTGGAGCACACTGGCGGCATTCAGGAATGTACTGCCACTACCGTCGGCCGCATTGTTGAGCACCACATAGCCGGCGGGCAGATCGACAATCGGTTCGATTTTGCTCGCCTGGAACACCTGCGTCGTGGTGGCCGAGAAGCTGGCATTCTGGCTGAGGACCCCCGGCATCGCAGTCGACACAAACTGCTGCGAGGACATCACCGTGTTCTGGACAATCGTCTCCAGGCCGTAGTACATTGGTTGCGTGGCCAGAATCACCTGCGGTCCCCCGGTGGCAAATTCCAGCCCAGTCGTGCCGCCGCCTGTGGCTCCGCCAAGGATGAGCGGCTGCTGGACATTCGATCCGTTCTGAATGGCACTGCCATCCCCCGCCGCCGATGTCGTGGCCAGTTGAAGCGTCTGCGGCTGGATGAGGGTTCCAATCACCTGCGGCTGGGCCTGCAGCATCTGCAGACCCGAGTTGGAGGGCGCCGTCGTCAGCACCAGATTCCCGCTGGCATCCGTCTGCAGGTAGGTGGTGGTGGCCCCCCCGCCCGGGGCGGCGGTGAGGAATGTGGGCGCCGCCTGGGCCTGCGGCTTGAAGTCGCTCGTTGTTGGTATCGAGATGTACTGCAGCGGCTGGCCCTGGCTCCCGTCGCCCGTCACGAACGAGATGATGTTCTGGGGCTGTGTGTGCTGTGGCAGTATCAACTGCGGATGCTGCTGCTGGGCATTGCTCTGGAAGAGAAGCTGCGGCTGCAGCATTCCCTGCCCCAGTAGCTGTCCGTTGCTGGCCACCGTGATCCCCGGATGCTGCTGCTGCTGATGATGCACCTGGTGCTGGTGTTGCACCTGGTGGTGGTGCTGCTGTGGTTGCGGCTGCAGCTTCGCCTGAATGGGCTTCACTTGGTGGTGGCCACCGCCGGACTTGAGTTGCTTTTGCTTGGCCGCCGCCGTCGCCTGCTGCCCGGCCTTGGTTGCCACCGTTTTTAGCGGTTTGCCGGCCCCGTTCAGCGGCAGGACGATCTTCTTGTCCGAATTGGTCGCCTGCAGCGTCTGGTAAGTGGCTGCCGGAGCCGTCGTCGTCGTCGTCTGCATCGATTGCGGCAGCTGGATGAACTGCTGTGTGCCGTCCGGATTGGTGGACACCGCAATCAGCTGTGGCTGCTGCTGGGCCGCCACCTGGGGCTGCGACAGGGTGAATCCTCCGCCCAAATTGGCCGCCAGACTCTGCAGGGAATTGGCGTAAATCTGCAGCTCGTCCGTACCGTTGCCCGTCGCCTGGTGGTTCGTCGGCTGCGATGACAGGAAGAAGCCGTTGCCGAGGGACTGTGGCTGCAGCTGCAACTGCTGCAACCCCTGGAGCCCGAACTGGCCCAAGGATCCCAGACTCTGGACCTGCGGGAAGGACGTCGTCTGCAGGTAATTGAGTCCTCCCACATTTCCCAGCGTTGCAGCGGCCAGGGCTTGCTTCTGCAGCTCGTTCAGGCTGTCGGCGCTCAGCTGCTGGGCGTGGGCGTGCTCCGACTCCGATTCGCTGGCAGACATTTGCTCGCAGTTGGGCAGATGTCGCTGGAAGGAGTCGTAGTTGCGGTACGTGCACTGGCACCGCTCGCACTTCACCTGTCCCGTAAACTGCGCCGTGGACAGGTTGCCATCGCCGCCGATGATTCGGAATTCCGTGATGGAGTCGTCCACGCCGTCCATCTGCATGATCCGCATCTTGGCGGGCTCCTCCCTGGCCCCCTCGTGACCGCCGGACTTTTCAAAGTACCGCTTGGACGCACTCCAGGTGAAGCTCTTGCTGCGCATCGTCGATGTGGAGGCTTCCTCGCTGATGGACTGTCTCCGAGAGACCCCGGCGACGGTGGCCATCTCCTTTTTGGAGCGCTGCTGATTGCTCAGGCTGAGCAGGACGCCCTCTGCCAGGTTCTTGGAGAGCTTGCGCCGCTTGATGGCCGCCACACTGTTGCCGTCCAGCTTCGGCCAGGCGCGCGTCTTGAGCACCTGCACCTGGGTGGAGCTGCGGGCGGCGGCGCAGAGCATAGCATCCTCCACGGGATTGCTGGCGGGCCAGCAGTTGCCGGTGCCGGTACTGGTATTTGAGTTGCGGGTGTCCTCGTCGCAGATGTGATGCGCCGTCGCCGTCTGTCCGACGCTGGTGCCGTCCTTGGACTGCTCGCTGATGGCGAACAGATCGGACTTGTCCGCCAGATCCTCGTACATGAATATATCCAGCATGGAGATGCCGTCGAGCAGCTCGTGCGGCAGATCCTCGAATATGGCATCTTTGATCTCTGGCGGCAGCAGATCCGCATTCTGTTGCGGTTCCTCCTCTGTGTTCTCATCGGGCGGGACACACGAATTGGGATGCGAATGGGGATACTCGCTCCATCCGTCTGCGCCGTCTGTGGCTCCCAGGAGATCGCTTCTGCTGGCCAAACTGCTGTGCCAACGGGCGATCTGCGCGAGTCCCAGCTGCACCACGTGACCATTGGGATTCGTGTGATCCACCGTGTAGTTGCGTCCCACGTCCAGGGCCGTGAGGGTCGAAGAGCAGCTGTTCTGGATCGTAGTGCGCACCGTGTACTCCACGATCTTCCAGGGCTCCTTCGAGGACCAGTAGAGGCGGCTGCACAGGAAATTGATCGGAACAACCGCCTCGTAGGAGTCAGAGAAGCGCGGGACAATGGTGCCCAGCTGGCGCACCTCCAGGGATCCAATGTGGAACTGCACCTTCGCCGGGTCGATGAGTTTTTTCCGCTTGCGGTCTAGCTCCACGTAGACGGGACGGGAGACCTCAAAGTTAGACTCGTACGTGACGCTGGGGGATCCGTTGGCCCTGAGCGCGTTGCCATTCCTCGCATGCGTCGGACAGTACATGGACTTGTCCGTGAGGAAGGCGCACTCAATGCTCCTTGCACAGGGATAGTGATAGTGCTCCCCACAGGAGCGCACGTTGCAGCCAACGGTGGCGCCGCGATTCCCGCAGACGGTGCACTTGATCATCCGCCCACGGGCCACCGCGCTGTGGACATTCTGCAGCGATCCGTCGATCTCCTCGAACACCTCCGCGGACCACATGGCGCAGTTCGTATGCACCCAGCAGTCGTGGCCGCAGTACAACAGTCGCGCCTCCTCTCCGGACAGTCCCTCGCCGCTCTTGCGGCAGAAGAGACAGACCCGTGTATCCAGCCGCATCTTGATGCCGCAACAGCTGCCGAGATCGTCCACCTCCTCGAGGGGTATGTCCAGCACGCCCGAGCGGGCCGCCTGCGACGAGGACGAGTGCTCGGCGTAGACCGAGGAGGAGGAGCAGGGCCCAGCCTCCTGCTGCTGTTGCAGCTGCAGCTGATCCTCGTAGCGACTCGACTCGAACATGTCCTCCTCGAGGGCATCCGTGCAGGCCTTCGTCTCGTTCTGGAACCAGGGGAACTGCTCGCTCAGCAACTCCTTGTAGGCAATGTCCAGCTCGTCGCAGTGGCTCTGTTGGATCACTTGGCTCATGTCGTAGTTGAACTCCGCCAGCGAGACGTATGCATTGCCAGCAATCTTTTGCTTGATGTCCACCAGACTGAAGGAGTGCGAGTGCGACTGCGGCTGCTGTTGCTGCTGCTGGCAGGAGCAGGTCTTCGACGAGGAAGATCTGCCCTTGGAGTTGTGCAGATGGATGTTCCTAGACTGCTCCTTGAACTCGTAGACATCGTCGCTGTTCTGGGACTCCCCATCGCTGCCGAGGCCGTTGTCTGAACCGCTGCTGAACTGCAGAGCCTTCGGCTGCAGCTTTCCCTGCTGGGCCGCTGCCGCTGCCGCCCCGCACGTGCAACGCAGCTTCTTCCTGGGACTGAGCTTGAGGAGGGCGCACGCCTGTCGCGATTTGCTGAGCAGCTTCAGGACACTGTATAGGCTGGCCTTGAACTCCTCCATCACCGCCTGCCGCCACTCGTCGGCCTTCAGGCGCGAGTTCTCCCGGCGAGCGCACCTCTTGCAGATGAACTCGATCGATTCGGGCAGGGTGCTGAGCAGATTGTACTGCTCGTCGCTGAGGCCTTCGCACTTGGAGTGCACCCACTGGTTGCAGTCGCCGCACTCCATCATCTTCAGATCGAAGTCGTTGTCGTCGTAGCACTTCTGGCAGATCGGACAGTAGTTGCCCTTTTTCCGCAGCTTGAAGCAGCCCGTGCACATGGGCAGGTTGCCCACGAATTTCGACACCTTCGTTGTGCTGCAGGACTTGCACTTTAAACAGTTCACGCAGATCAGAGGTCTGTCCGCCCCGAGCAGCCGCTTGCTGGTGCCCAGGCACGTGCTGTGGTAGTTCTTCTGGCACTTTTGGCACTTGACCTTCGAGCCCGAGGACATGTTGCAGGTGTAGCACACTGTGCAGCGGGGGCACAGCCAGTTGAGGCGCTGCGTCAGCTGATTGAGTGACGAGTGGGCGGCGCTCAGCGACGTCTCCAACAGGCTGTTCATCAGCGTTGTGTCCTCGAAGGAGCTGTGCTTCAGATTGTATTCGTCCTGCACGCAATACTGATGATACGGCTCACAGCAGCAGGCGCAAAAGATCAGCGGATCCAGCCCCGTGGACCCACACAGGAAGCACAGCGCCCGCTGGGCCACCGTCTCGGTGACGATCAGACCGAAACCCGTCTGACAGACCTCCGCCGGATCGTAGTTCTCCCAAAAGTCAATCGATATGAGAGTCCGCTGCTGCTGCTGCTGCTGTTGGCGATCCCTTGTTCTTCTGCTGGATCCGACTGATCCTCCAGCTGACACCACGGATGACGACGACTGTTGGCTGCTGCTGCTATTGGCACCGCCTGTGATGAGGTCTCCGTTCCTTGGCTTCAGGCTCGAGGCGGAGGTCGTTGTCACGGCCGCTGCATTTCTGGTTGTGACCTTTACTCCTGCCGTTCCCTTCTTAGCCTCTGTTTGAGTATTCTTGGCCTTGGTATCTTCACTGGAGGGACACGTTGTCGCCGTCGTTGTCGCGGTCGTGGGTGTTGTGGTGCAGGTGGCACAATTATCATTTTCATCCGTCAGCATAGGAGCTGCCTTGTCGCCAGCTACTCCAGATGGCGGCTCTGCAGGAGTATCGCTCTGCAGCTGCTGCTGCTGCTCCTCCTCCTGATCTTCACCAAAGGTGGCCAGTGGCTGACCGAGAACTATGGAGGCACTGCGGCAGACATGCTTTACCCGGGGACCCTTCAGGTCAATCCTTTGCCTCTTCGCCCCCTCTTCTGCCTGGGCTGCTCCTGTGGCCTCCGGTTCCGGCTGCTGCTGCTGCTGCTCCTCCTTTTGTGGAGCTTCTGGGGCAGGTGTTTCTTCTGTGGATTTCTCTCTTTCGCTCTCCAGCTCCCTTGTCTTCTCCTTTTCCTTTTCCCTTTCCTTCTCCTGTTTGCTTGCCTTTCGTGTGGCCTTTGCCTCTGGATTGGGACTTATCGCAGGCACCTCTGGGGTGGCGGAGGCGCTGGCGGGCACCTTCTGATCCGTCGCATTGGTAATCTTCAGGAACAAAGGCTTCTCGAGGATGGCGGGTCGCAGGAGTGGCGTGCTGCCAAAAGTCACATTGTTCTCGGCCAAGGGATTCGCCTTGATGGCCGTCAGCGCAGACACTGGAGCAGACGTGGCGTCTGCATTCGATTTCCACTTGACGGAGGACACCGCCGCCCCAGAGGAGGAGGATCCGCTGCTCCCATTAGAAGAGCTGGTCGTGAATCGCAGACTCCCTCCGACTATTGTGGGCGACAACAATTCCGGTCCAGACTTCTCCTCCCTGGACAGTGTCATATTCGCTGGCAGAATGGCAGCCAATCGACTCCTGTGCGCCGCCGGCAGCTGGAACGAGACGAGGCACTTCTTCAGCCAGCAGGCGGTGCACCGTTCCTTGTACAGCTTCTTGAAGTTCTTCAGGAGGCTGCTCTTCGGCGAATGAATGCTGCAGGCGGTTCCTGGGGGGAGGATACAAACGGGGATTAGGTGTGTTCTCTAAGATCTGAAAGGACTCGTACCCTCTGTTCCTTTGCACTGCAGCTGCGTGGAGCCCGAAGACGAGGCACTGCCTGAGGCAGAGGCGGACGAGTTGGCCGATATGGATTTCTTCGTCATCTTTGAGATGAATTTACGGCACACATCGCATACCACAATCCCGTATTTGCGTTCCTGGGCCACCTCCTTGCTGCTGACGGCTGTGCAGCACACGGCACAGGTCGCAGGAGCTCCTGTCAAGTGGAAAACAAGAAAGGATTAGAATGGGTTTCGAATGCGAAGGGGGGGGTCGGCTCTCACCTGTCGACGCGAGTGTCCCAAAGGACAGGCCAGCTGCTGGCGGAATGGCACTGTGAGGCGATGTGGCGCCAAAGGCTGCTGTCGGCTTGGTGTCCATCTGAACCTGGAGACGGGGCTGCCAGAGCACAAAACTACTGCTGCTGCTGTTGTTGTTGTTGAGCTTCAGGCCCCCAAAACTGGGAAAAGTCTCCTTTCTGGAGGAGGTTGAGGTTGAGGAGGAGGATGCTCCTACTTCCGCTCCCAGGCCAAAGTAGTTCTTGGGCTTGGCCTTGGGTGTGGGATTCCGGACGATAGCCCCCTCTTCGAGCAGCCGCTTGTTGGGCTTGATGATCCTCGAGGAGCGGGTGCTGCGCTTTGGCAGGACAAAGTGCGAGTCCATCACGAGTTGCTTCTCCTCGGAGGAGGAGGACGAGTCCTTTTCGGGCATCTCCTCGCTGGCACTCTTCTCCGAGGCAGCCTCCTCGTTGTCCTGCTCCTGGTCGTCGACCTCTTCCTCTTCATCGCTACCCTCATCCTCTTCCATGTCCTCATCCTCGGACTCATTCCGTCGGAAGGTGACGCCCCCCGACTCGGCCTCATCCTCGTCCAAGGGCGCCCCAAAGGCACGCGAGAAACCAAACACATTTGTGGCTCCTCCTGGCTCCTGGCTAACTCCTGCCTGCGGGGCCGATCGAAACTTGAGGGAATTGAGCTTATCGATGTTCGAGTTGACGTTGAGTATCTTGGAGAGAATGGAGGGTCGCACGATGCACTCGCCGCTGCGGGAGTAGGCCATGGCCCGGTTCAGCGAGTCCTTCTTCATGATCGAGACGAGGGGCGTGCGATTGTCCGGATTGTAGAACCGCTTCACCACTGATTTGTCGTCGCTCGTCTCGAGGACATTCCTGAATGTCACAGTTTTCTTTTGTTTCACGGGCGCTGCAGGAGCAGTCGCTGTGGCTGTTGTTGACTTCGGACTGCTTGCTGCTGCTGCTCCACCTGATCCTGCTGCTGCTGGTGTTGGTGCTGCTGCTCCTCCATTTCCAGCTGCTGTTGCCGCAGAGGCCTCTGTGGCCCCTCCGTCGCCGGGCATTTCGCTTAACCTGCGCTTCTGCAAGAATGCGAAACGGAAAAGGGTGTTCGTAAAAAGGGTTCGGTTAGAACGGGGAGTTAGAGGGGGGGTTCCGCAAACAAAATCAATAATTCATGCACTAACTACGGGTCTCGGGAAAGGGAACCAAAAGGGCGGGCAGAGAGGATAGTATAGGAACAGGGGGAGGGGAATGCGAAGCAAACTCGAAAATGCAACTGAAACAAGAGGAAGGCTGGAAGGCAGGAAAGGAGAAAAGAAGCAGCGTGCAAACCAGTAGCAGGAGTAAGGGCTACAGCGGAGGGGAGGGGGGCTACGGTTTAAGGCTAAAAACAAGTTACTAAGTATGTGCCACCGAATGGGGTACGTACTACGTACAGACACACACCCCAGACACAGCAGACACGACACCACATGTGCAAGTTGCAAAGAGCGCTAAAACGTCATAAAAGCCAATTAAGCAGGTAAGCGAGCGATTCAGTGGAGAGAGGCGGGGTGGGGGGAAGGGCAGGAACAGAGGGGGCGGAGGGTTCCCTCTTCTTTATTTACATTCTGCGGGGGCGGGGCGGGAAATGGTAGTATCAGGATGGGGGTTGCAGCACACGCAATCCCCAGTGCAGCGACAACAGAAAATCTGAGGCAGGCATCAGCGTGGGGAGAGTGGGAGTGGGAGGGGGTAGCGTTGGAAAAGCGGCTTAAACTTATTCATAAATAAAGCGAAAACACAAAGCGAGAGAGCAGCCACCACACACACAACAAACGAGACTTACCAATGCAACATCTTCGACCGATTCCACCACAGACCTGGGATTCCCGACTCCTACTCCGCCTCCTCCTGCTGCTGCTAGTGCTGCTGCCCCTCCACTAGTCGAAACACCGCCAGGTGGCAATGTCGTTGGGGGAGACACTGCCACAGCAGAAGCAGAAGAAGAAGACGTTGCTGCAGAGCAGGAGGAGGCGACGGGTACAGAGCTGGCAGAGGCAGAGGCGGAGGCGGATGCGGATACAGCGGGGCAATTAAGTTGCAATTGTTGTTGCTGCTTCAGTTTCGATGTCGAGGGCAGCATCACCTCGCCTCGGGCCAGATTCAAGTTCTTGAACTTCTTGTTGCCCCCCTTTCTGGCACGTTGCAGCAATGCAGTGCTGACCACAAAGGGACCGGAGACGGCGGAGTGGGCTGCTGCTGCTGTCGTCCTCTTTTCGCCATTGTGGCTGCCGCTGGCACTGGCACTGTCATCGTCTTCATCCTCGTCCTCCTGGAGATCCTCAGAGTTATCAGCGCTTGCGCTCTTGTGATTCGTTCCTCCTCCTCCGCCACTGCTGCCATTCACCCCGCTGCCATTGGTGGTGCCTCCTGTCGATCCATTGCTGCCACCGCCACTGCTGTTGTTTGTGGCTTCAGAGCTGCCACCGCCACCGCCTGTTCCACTGATGGAGGCACCGCCTGGGGCATTGTCGTCCTCGTCGTTATCACAATTGTTGCCCTTCTCCCGCGCAGCCGCCGATCCAGCGCTCTGTCCACTCTGCTGCTGTTGCTGTTGCTCCGCCGTTGCCTCGGTGGCAGCAGCATCTTCCTCCAACTGCAGGACACTTATCCGCTTACGATTGATCGACTTGGAGGGTTTCCCGGGAAACTTGGAGCGGCCCATAATAGAGTTGTTTTTCCGCTTGTTTGTTGCATTTGCCTTCGATTGCGGGGGGCACACGATAGGGGTATCACTTGGATATCGGAGCAGGTTGGCGGCGCGGCACGGCACGGCACGGCGCTTTCCTGGCTCCCACACACTGTATGAAAAAAGAGAGAAACGAAACACACGGTTCACGTGAGAGACACGACACCCATCGCACAAATACCGGTATTGCAGCAGCAACGACAACAACAATGCGGTCCCGGGTCCCCTGCAACCGAACCGCGTCTTTGGAATGCGTCAATTTTCCCCCCTTTCGGTACGCGACGACGACCACAACGACCGACTCGTTTCTGCTCGTTCCTGTTTCGACTCTAGTGCTCGTACTCCTCCTCCTTCTTCTTCTTTTTCGTTCCCCACTTGCGTCTTGGTTTTTTTATTCACGCGCGCTCCTCGTTCCGTTCCTCGCTCCTTGCTTTGCGAATTTCGAATAAAGCCGAAGGTGACGTCAAAGCGCGACAACGCGTCAAGCCTCGGCTTTGTCTGAGCACTCTCTCTCTCTCTCTCTCTGTGTGTTTTTCTCGCTTGATTACTCTCTCTCCCGCTCTGAGGCTGACTCTTGCGCGCTCCTTGGACTGCACTGTCAAGGTACATTGCCGATGGAGGGTAAGGCACGCAGGCAACTGTAGCAGGTCGTGGGCCACACTCTCACGCGGTCTGCCTTCCCTTTAGGATAATATACCTTGAGGGCTGGAGGTAGAGCAGAGAAGAGCGCGCTAAAGGTGCAATTGCAGCTGCCTTTGTTTCGCTCTGGCGTTTACGTTGCCGCTGGCACGTCTTGCGTGACCACCAGCACACACACACGCACACAGACCATCATACACCACCTTTCCTACCACTAAATATGCACCAGAGCAGCGCCCCTCAAAAAACAACTGCCCCTGCTGCTCCTTATAGCACGCGCGCCACGCTCTCCTCTCACTCTCACAGACTCCTTTTTAAGAAACTCTTGAACTCGAACTCTCTCTTATGCTCTGCTCTCGCTCTTTCTCTCTCGCTCTGTCCTGTCCGTCCGTTTGGTCTCTGTCACGCTGTCCCATAGACGTTTCATCGACGTTTTAAGTGGTTTTTCTACTTCAGACTTGAACTTTTTCTCTGCCAGGATTTTCTCGTTTTGCATTGTTGTTGCTGCCGCTGCCGCGCTACTGCTTTTGTTTCTCTTTTCTATTTTCTTTTTGCTTTTTTTTTTTGCTGGAAATTGAAATTCTTACAGTTGTTGTTGTTGGTCTTGTTGTAGGCCACTATTAAGTGGTGGGTTTTTCCTTTATGACTGCCTTTTTACGACAGTTTTTTTTGTGTGTTTGTTGGTTTTTTTTTGCTGCTGATTTTGCTCTGTCTCTCTCTGTCTCGCTTGCTCTTTATGGCCTTTAAGGCTGGGTGACAGGAGGAGAGTAAGAGAAAATTCTTCTTTTTGCGCGTTTAGTTTTTCTGCGTTCTCCGTTTTTGCTCAACTTCGTAGTATTTACAATTTTCCACATTGCTGTGTTGCTGTACTTTCCGCGAAAAACTTCGCCTTAACTTCTCTGCTGCTGCCGCTGCTGCTGCTGGCGCTGGCTGTTGCTGTGGCAGAAGCCAGCGTTCTGTGAGTGCCCCTGCGGCCTCATCATGCTCATTATCACCATCATCCCCATCATCATTATCGGGATCGGATCATCATCATCATTATGGGCATCGGCTCTGGTCTACATCATTGCCATTCCTCCATAAAAACTATACCAACAGGCCAACACACACACACACACTGGCGCACAACAGTCTGTGTCTCTGTTGTTTGGCAGAGTTTTCTTGAATCTGCAAAAATGATTGAGAGTGGGGTTGGGGGGTTCGGGGTTGGTAGGTGTTGGTTGGTAGGTATTGGGGAGAGAGAGAAAACAAAGTAGAAATTTATTAGTTCGCTTCGTCGCAGTTGGGCAAACACACAGTTGAAAGTTGACTTTGGTTGGAGAGTGTGGTCTGTGCATGTGGTGTGTGTGTGCGTGTGCGTGTGAGGGAGAGAGTGTGAATGGTGGGTGTGCAATGATTATGTGTGTGCATGGATGTGTGCGTGAAGCGTGTGTGTTCGTGTGAGTAGATTGCAAGGAGCTCAAATGTTGCCTGACTGCTGCTTCTATGGGCACCACAGCACCTCCTCCTCCTTCCATTTCCACTTCCACTTCCACTCCCACTACCACCTATGAGCATGAGTCAGTGTGGTAATTGTTTTCCGTTGTGGATACCCTCTAACCAAAGGGTCATAGCACTTTAATGAGAGGTTAAGGGAAGGCAAGAAGACTTGGTGACGGCACAAAAGAAAAACTATACTCAATCATTCTTCAAAACCAATCTCAAAGGGCAGAAGATTTCTGGTAACAATTGGTTCTTCTGCAGAAAGCATATTATAAAGGAGTATCAGGATCAGACTACTATATCATACATATAGTATACAAAGGAATGGTCGACTGCCGATCTCTATAATGCTTCCATTTTCCCATCAAACCTCGCAGAACTGTGAGCACATTCCTGGCTTAAGCATTCACCAAATCGATCGTGTAACTCCCACGGGAACCATCTATCCAGTCTCCTTTTTAAGGGTATCTAATGTTTCATCACTCGCATGCCACGTTTATTGCTTGTTATTTTTTTATGGGTTTTCACTCCTGTTTCGAGCCAAAGGTGTTTCTTGTCAGTGGTTGATTTAGTTTTAGTTTAGTTCGGTTTGGCTTTAGTTTGGTTTGCTTGTTAGTTAGTCAATCTTGACAACTGTACTCCATAGTCGGCCGGGGCCGGGGAGTCAGGAAGGCAGGCGGCAGGCAGCAGGCAGCAAGTCAATTTAGTTACATTTTGTATCTGTATGCATGACTGAACTGAACACAGTGGTCTGGAGCAGTACGTGTACTCCTCCCCCCCTGACTGAGCCTGGCCAAACAGGTCAGCATGTGTACATACAAACATGCATACATACGCTTATGTGTGTGTCTGTGTGTGTGCACCACCCACTGTACGTGAGTCGATGTCTCTGACTCTGACTCTGTCGCTGTCTCCGGTTATGTGTCTGTTTGCGATTTGTGATTTCATTTGTCGATTTTCCTCTATTTTTTATTTAATTTCCTTTTAGTTGTTGCTTTTGTGGGGTTTTGCAGTGTCTTTATGGCCCGAACGGTCGGACTATTGGCATGATGTAAGCCCCGGAGCTAAGCTTAATTGGATAGCACTCCTCCGTATATTGGCATAGCGATTACACTAATTGCCGTTGCCGTTGCCGGAGTTGGCTCGAATGTGTGCGCACGGATTGAATTGGATTGAATATGCATATCCATAGGTGAATAATTTGCATATTCAATCGATAGTGTACAAAAATAAACACTTGATTCTAAAGATCTCAACAGACTGCAATCCTCCCCCTTCCTTTCCATCGTAATGATGCAATTGATTAAGGCCTTTGGATCAGATTTTCCTTCCATGTGGTGTCTGGCTTAATTACAGTGCGATTCAGAAGTATAAGACAGATCTTTACCTAAGAGGATCCTAAAGTAGAGCCCATTCGAACAGCGGGAAACTCGAATTATTTTTATGCAAATATTTTATCGAAAAATATATATCTGTTAATTTTTTCGGTTGCCTTACAGTCCCGAAACGCACTGTTCGGCTAAATGACTATTCCACAATAAACACAAACAATAAATAATTAGATATTTGCAACGACAACAGTAAAACTGCAATATTAGTATCTATTTAATGGCGACACACAAGAGTCCAACAACAGCCCAAGCACAAAGCAAATAACATGACATAACAAACTAAAGGTTAATTCTCTCAAGCTCAAAACAATTGTCAACAATTTAATACTCATTCACGGGGCAGGCAGGCGGTGCTAGCGGAGGCAGGCACTAATAGTTGGTGTACCGACTAGCAAATGCCCATCGCTCGATTGCGTTGGATATTTGTCAGATACTCTCAGATTTTCAGGAGCCCTAGGAAAACCAATGCAAGTACGCACATGAAATGTGATTTGTCTAGAGTCCTCCCAAGGGTCCAGGTGTTCAGGATTTCTATGCCTATTACATACCACACACACCCCATTGTTCTCAACGATTACCAGGTATAAACACTCGCCAACAAATTGCACACAAATTGGGCCCGAGAAACACACACAAACACACACGCACACAAGGCACAGTGGCAGACACAAAGCAGTGGCAGGCAACAGAATGCTTAGCACGCTGTGTGTTGACATCAATTAACTAAATCGCTTTAATTATAGTGTGCCACCGAACCAGCAGCAGTCCCAGCGCCAGATCAAACCAAGGCAAACCCCACCCAAACCCCAGGAGAGAAGGATTGTGCGAGAGCGAGAGAGAAAGAGAGAGTCCGCCGCCCAGGCAAAAAATCATCTGAACAAATCAATAAAAGGCCTCACCAAAATGACAAAACGCGAGCAGGTCTTCCCAACGAAGAGACGCGCAAAACAAAAACAAAAAACAAGAGTGAATTTTGATGGGAGAATGCAATCTGAATGACACTGCCTATGTCCGTATGACACTCACTTTTGTAGATTTTTTTTATTTTTCAATTACTTTGTTTCTTTTACGTGAAGTCCTAATATTAGAACATTTGTTTAGCGTCTGATAAAGTGTCTGAAGGTGGGATAATGGGGTTTAGCTGTGGTAGCAGCAAACTTAGTGCTGGCATCCCCTTCCTTGGAATCCGCTACCATGTGTGACAGGATAGCCTCGACGCTGATGCTGATTCATCATCGAGCAGACGCCTCTCACACTCAAAGCGATACTCTATGCTTCGTCTGCAAGATGGGCTTCAGGAAGCATCCATGTCTGCTCAACATCTGCGAGAGGTGGAAGTGCTCCATCCACAACTATATGTCCAGAATTAGAGTAACGGTCCGGCGACCTTTGGTCAAGGAGTCCCACTTCGTTTGCCATCTCCCGATTCTGTGCAGCCTGGTTGATTTCCTAGCAACTCTTATGGAACTCCACCTTTTCCCATCATGCTCCGCAATAGGAATCGATATCGGGAAGACCAGTGCCTCGTTGCCTCGTAAGGGCGTTGCCTCGACTCCTCGCATATATGTACATATTTAGCTCTGAACATTTGTCTCTTTGATCCCCTGGTATTTAGCAGGATTAGTGATAGTGCTTGGCACGTCTGTGATGGCAAAACTTCATGTGCTCCCTGAACGATAGTCCAGTGTCCAGCTTAGCCCCCAGGTATTTTAGCGCCACTTTTCGATGTGATGTTGTGCCCATCGACCGACACTTTGGTCTACCATCTTCCAACTGCTGAAAAAACGGCCTGCGTCTTGAGAGCTGCCATAACCTTCAAAGATTTGCATATTTGAATGACACTGACAAGAGGGTGTGGTGTGGACGTGGGCTGACAGTACAGCTATAAGATCATTTGAATTTAAGAATATAAAGTATTATTTCCCTAGTTGAATCCCTATCCACAGATATTCTTTGTAATTCGATAGATAAAATATTTAGAAATTAATAAAAATAAAATTAAAAACAATATTCGTCCGATTATCTACCTTCTTGGGTAGCAAAGTATTAGCAGCCTTAAGTGGACACAAATGACATGTCCTTCTAATTAGGCTGATTATCTCATATTGCTTTTATCGACGTACTATTTTAACGAATTGATCCGAACGAATATGTAAGTGTCATACGGGACTAAACAAGAGTCACGCGAGAGCCGTTGAGGTGAGGGAGAGTGGAAGAGGTCGAGAGATGACAGGCAACAATCTCCAACGGCGAGCCCCGAGAGCTGGCCAATTCGAACGCATCGTCATCGACATCGACAGCGACATCGAACCGGCCCGAACAGACAGGCAGTGGCAGTAGGCAGAGCAGACAGCCGAACAAACACGACGAGGCCGCCGACACACACACACACGCACACACGCGAAAGCACACAGAGAGACAGAGACCCACTCACACACCTTTAATTTAATTGCCATCAATTATGGTAAAAAGATTAAGAAATCAAAACAAGCGCAAAAATGTACAAAAACATGAATAAGAAGAATGGCAAAAGCAAAATGAAACGGAATACACGCAGACACACAAGCAAGCAAGCAAGCCAGCAAGCCAGCACGCAAGCAGGGAGAAAGAGAGAGACTGGCAGACAGACGGGGACAGGAATAACCCCCACACATGCCCCTAACGAACCCACCCCACATCCCACCAAGGAGGCGCGCTCATACAACTTGCAAATTGCGAGTAATTGAGAAGATTAAAGTCAAGCAGAGCAGCATGCCAGAGGAGAGCAGACAGCAGGGCAGCGCAAGAAACCGGAGGGAGAATGAAAGAGACAGCTGAAGGCAGAGAGCAGACCAGGTAACGACGATTGAAAGCCGAATCGACTGCCGAACGATTAAGAGCCATAAACACGAGCACGACAATCACAGATACAGCAGCAGCGGCCAGCACCCCCTCCCACTCACACACACAGGCACCCAATAGACAACTATCTGCATACACTCGCATACTCACAACAAACACGACTGACAAGTTGAGCAGCAAATATACATACATATGTATATGTATGTACGGAAAAAAAATCGAAGTCTGCTACAAACGAGAGCGCGCCACAGCTACATAAAATATGTAGATTTGTATGAAATTATGCAAAAATGTCTTAAATACATGTGCAACAATAAGAGACAAGGAGCGGAGCGCAAGAGAGAAAGCCAATGGCCAGAAGCTGTTGAAGAAGAGAAAGACGATACAAGACAAGCAACAAATGAGCTTCGCGCTCACCTCAAAGAGAGATGGAAAGAAAGAGAGCAGCAACATCAAGAGAGCACAGCGCAGCACATGGCTCCCCCAACCCCAACAGACAATAAGAGGGGAGCCATGAATGAGAGAGCATGCGGGGGTGTGTGCGCTCACTCGTTCGTGCTTCTGCTTCTGCTTGTGTGTGTTTGTGTGTGTGTAAATCAAAACACGCAGCAAAAGGTGAAACATGAAAAATGTGCGCGCCAATAAAATGCAAAAGGTGTGAGAGAGCATTGGTGCTGACTGGTATTGCTGTGGGCCATTAAAATAGAGTATCTCTCTGGGCCATTAATGAGCAGCATTAAGAGCCTGAGCGTGAAACGCAGTTTGATGTGATGATGATGATGAGATGTCCAATTTGCCACGAAACACGAAACAGCAGCCGAACAAAATGCGTGAGAGTGTGTGTGCGTGTGAGTGTTGGGACATCTGTTTCGTCGTGGTATTAGTGGTGATGTGCGGTGGTGGTGGGTAAGGTAACCCAGTTGGCAGCTGCACAGCCTCCTCCTCCATCTCCTTGTTCACCAACAAGAACTAACGAAAACTAATATTTTGGCGAGGGCTGTTCAAAGAGTTAGTGCTGCTGTTGCGGCTGCTGCAGCGCCGATCAGTGGAGCGTGAAAAGTGCACCGGAATCAGCATTAGCTTACGGGCCCACAGGCCTGCTGTTCCTTCAGACTCGCCTGATTTATTGATTCTTTGAAAGGCAAGGCACATTTTTAATATGCGCAATTACTCATTTTA
This sequence comes from Drosophila affinis, assembly GCA_037356375.1. Lineage (NCBI taxonomy): Eukaryota > Metazoa > Arthropoda > Insecta > Diptera > Drosophilidae > Drosophila > Drosophila affinis. The sequence continues at coordinate 26,908,903 of JAZHFB010000003.1, forward strand.
CGCCTCGAATGTTATTTGGCGCGTAGTTTCTCACGAACTTAAACTTACACACACAGTCACACTCTCTCATAAGATTTGGAATTTGCCATTTCGATAGCAACAAAAATGGCGTCAACAACAGATATACATATGTACACGTACATATATGTACAAAAATACACATTTATTTAGTAATTATTCAACAACAACAACAACAGCAACAACTACAACAAGCAGCAGCCATCGATCGTTTTAGCGGTCTGCCGCTGTGATCGTTTCTCATTTTATTGTATAATTTATTAAAAGCTTCAACGACAGCAGCAGCAGCAGCAGCAACAGCGGCAGCGGCAGCAGCAGTGGAAACAGATCAATTTTTAGTTATACAAACACTTGGCCCTGGTGTGCGTAAACGGGAGGGAGAGGGACAACAAGACGACAGTGGGAGAGTGGGCAGCGCAGCAGAATTTAAGATTTCAAGTACTTCCTAAACAATACAGAAGCGCAACTGCATTCTTGGATGCATGATATTTAGAGTAAAATGTGGCAAATCAGATATCAAACTGATGAAATAAGACCAAGATGTAGCCAAATAATAATAGAGCAATCTATCACCATTATTCTTGCTGCAGCAATCGTTTCTGCTTCCTTGTTTCGCCAGTACTTTAATTGAGGCGACCACAAAAACAATTAGCTTGTCAGAGCAGCACAACAGCACTGGTCACATTAACTGTTATTTATGGATGCTGTCTTGCGGGTGGGCTTGGGCGTGTGCAAGAGTGAGTGGGTGCGACTATCGTGTACCGTGGAAACTCTGATTTGGTCATAAAGTAACTGTATTTGTTGTACGAGTGGGAAGGCTACTGCTCAATTTGCATTTCACCTTTGCATTCCAGCGGTAAATCAACAATCTAAAATCTACTCACTAAGAGGTGTACGGGTGTTAGTAAATATGTATGGATGATGTATATGGATATGGATGGGTGGAAATGTGTGTGTGTGTTAGAAGTCAAATCAATATCTACGTGCACAATTCAGGGACCGACTGACTCATCGGCCAATCCAGTCGTATCACTCGGATCTCTTTTAATTACCTTTTGCTCAGGGATGGCAGGGGGGCTGCATTTAATATAAATCCAATATCCAATTTAGGCCGAATTCAAAGACTCGTTTTTTCGTGTGCCAAAAAGGCACGAAACAATCACAAAAACACCATACACAAAGAGTGTAACAGGGGCAGAGAGAATAGGGGGACGAATGGCGATTTTTCGTTTTTATTTTCGTTCACTTATTTCTTGGTTTTTGCTTTGGCTTTCACATTCGCCGCGCGACTCTCTCGCAAAACAACACCAACACACACAAACCACGAACACAAATTCACATATACAAAGGCCGACTACTACTATTGCTCTCCTTTACGCTCTTGCTCTCTTTCGCGCCCGCGCGTTTCGCATATGCACACATATATAGATTTAAGGCTGTGTGCGCGCGTGTGTATGCATGTATGTATTTTTACGACGATGGAAAAATGCCTGCTTCTTCTACACAAATCAGGTTTGCAGCACCATTTAGATTTTCACATTTTCTGGCAATTGCGCTTTGGAAAATCAATGATATTTCATTATCAGACACTGCCTGCAGCACTTACACACACATTTCACATTAGTTTTACAATTATTATGGATATTTTCCGCATTTTCAACGACGAAAACGAAAAAACGGACCACCGAGAGAGCGAGCGAGCAAAGTTTTTTACTCTCTCCCTCCACTTAGGGATGTTACAATGCTAATAGGTATATCGAACAAGTATCGATACTTTTGTGCGATAAGCGGAATTCAGGACGTGCAACGTCACAACACATGAAGCTCTGGAAATTCGAAGTAATGGTAATGTCTTCAATGTGAGAATTAAGAAAATTATCTTTTGAATTAAAGTTCTTTTAGGGCCTTCAAATTTTGCCAACTTTTTGTTGCCAGAAAACAACTGCATGGTATGTGAAAAATGGGTAGGCAACCGAATATATCGAATATTTGTAATCGATGTTTTGGTATCGGCACATTTCTGTATATGGCGGGAAATTTAAAGCTGTAAAATATGATTTCATTACATTATTAAAGCTGAAATACTGGAAAATTAAGCACAAAACAGGATTTATATAAATGAGTGGCCAACGTGGATTGTATATAATTTGTTGCTTTCCACAAAACGAAGCTATCGATAGGTTGGCTCGCAGTCGTTCACAAAAAACACGCGAGAGGGCGTTTCGTGGGCCACATTCAAATTTCCGTCAGTTTTACTGGTTGCTTTCTTGAACATTTTTTTCACATGATTATTTGATAATTCAATGAACAGTAAAGGCAAAACTAAGTTATTATTTGAAGAGATCAACTATTTGAGTGGGTGTCATGGCATCAAGTTTCAAACGAATCCCCTTATGAGCCCTCTCTTTTGTGTTCGCGATCCGCTCCATAAGTTGAGGCATTACTCTTTCGACAGTGGCGTGGATCCTTTGTGTCGATGTGCGTACAGACGGATTGAAGACGAAGCAAAACATCGCGTTCTCCAGCATCCGGTGTATCTTGCCCACGAACCAGGTGAATCCCTCGAACTGATTTCCCGCTACCAGCGTCTCCAATATGCCCCAATCCAGACGCTCTTCGTCGTGGTCATAGTCTGGGTCCTCCCCAAACTTTCTCCAATACTCCGAGTCGTTGAATGGCCAGGAGTCCCGCTTCGCACGGAGAAACCGCAACAAGCTCTGACTGTTGCGCCGCTCGATCTCGCGATCTAAATGAGTCAGGTCAACCCCTAACCCCTGTGGCTCTGGTTGGGGCTGTGGCTCAGTTTTCGGTTCAATTTTCACTCGAATCCCGTTACTTTTAATGATTCGTGGCATCGGAAAAGCAGAAATTTGTACCGCTCGCGGATTATTTAGAAATTCCGACAGTGTAGGTCTGGCCAGACCTCGTTGACCCGGAGGGCGGCCACGGCCACGACCGGCCAATGGGACGGGCCTGATCTGTGCCCGCGATGGACGAAACGGAGATGTATTGGCCAGCGCTGATCGATCCGGGCATGGATTTGCCTGCAATGGAAGCCTTACACTGGCAGCCTTCGGCGGAGTCTCGGGCTGGGCTTCCACTTTAACCACGATGGGCAACGGGAGTTTTGGCCAGGCAGCCTTTGGCAGGCGCTTCGACTTGGGTTCCACCCTGACCTCGCAATTCAATTCCGGCTGCAGCTTCTCCATGCGCAACCAGAACAGTTCGCACAGAGTCACGGCGTCCTGGAAGACGGGCGAATCCGGACTGTTGTAGGTCTTGCAGTTTTCGAAAATCAATCTCATGTCTTCCAGAAGATCCGCCCCCGACCAGTAGTACGTGTACTCCAGTCGCTTCTTGATGGTATTCAAGTCCATGGGCCTATCGATCTTTTCGTGGTAGTCCAATATTCCCTGCTTTATGGCGTTCACGGGATGTCGGAAGTGGACGGAGGACTTGTCGCGCAGCATCACATTCACCGTGGTCCTCAGTTTCAGCAACAGATTGGTGCTCCTTCCCTTGCGATGGGGCGGCGGCATCACCGCCGGCTGCACGATCCCATTCACAGGCTCGACCTTGGGCTCAACCCGAGGCGGAGGCGCCTCGTGCTTGCTTGCGAGCACCGAGAGAGCGAGCGCAAAGTCCTCGCATTGCTTATCATTCATTTTCTGAGCGCCTAGAGTGCAGAGATGAGAAATACTGTCTTTTTTACAGCAGATGCTCGCTTTTGAATCTGAACTCAACTAAAATGATAAGGTATTTTTCATAGGTTCCTTCGATTAGTCTTCATTAGAGCTGGATGTCAAATTTCAGGGATGACTTTTAGTTTTAATCAAACTTAATTTGATTTACGATGCAGAATGGTCGGTGTTTAAACATGAACAAATTATTGTACTTCACTGAGATAAACAAACATACATAAAGTAGATCATTTATGACTGCTAGGGAGCGAGCGGGGATAATGTATCCCAAAGTATGCAGTAAGCAATTAAGACCCTAATGTATTCTAAAAATACTGATGCTTGCATTCAATCAGTTGGCCACACCTAGTACCGATGTACCCGTTATGGGTATGGCTGTATGTAGCTTTGATTTGCATTACCGGCTTCTTGCCTTCGCAGTACGCAATTTTCACCGTGTCGACCTTGGCGATTTCATAGTTTTAGTCGCGAAATCCCCCAACTGTAAAGTTCCGAAAATATCGTAGGTAGTAATACCTACTAGAAAGCTTAATCAACCATAACCGTCTTGACCAATCGATCTGCCACGAAGATGTCACAAGTATTATAGCCTAACCATATCCAAGAGGCTTGCAGTGAGAATGTTGTTTCCGTACTGGTTGCTTCTCTTTGTTGGCCTCGGGGCTGGGGAGGAGCAGCACTATGCCACATCGACACGGCACCTGGCCTTCCTGCTCCAGGTGGAGAACGAGCTCGTGGCGATTATGCGCCAGTATGCGGCGCAGCTGCAACAAAAGCTGGACACGATGAGAGTGTAGGGTGAAGAGTGTTTTGTGGCGTTGGAATGGCTCTATCTGCAGATCCGCTTTCTTCCAGGCTGCAGGCCGAGTGGATGGCCAGAAGAGCGGAGGCCGGGGCAGATCTCGTCAGCTATGTGGCCAATCCCTTGAGGAGTCTGCCTCTGATGAGGAGGATGCACGTGGATGCCAGGAAGTTCCTGGACTTTGCTCGTCGCGAGTTTGGTCAGGGTGAGCAAACTGGGTTTAGGATGGTCTCGTGCAGCGATGCTAACAGTTCCTGTTTGTAGAGCCTTTGAAGCAGCTATCGACGTACGATTTGAGTGTGATCAGCCAAACGGATTTCAAGGAGGCAGCCAATGGATTGCTGCGCATTCAGGAGATCTACAATCTGGACGAGAGGGACATGGCACGTGGCAAACTGCTGCACAAGCATTACAAGTGCGTTTGTCCCCACATCCAGGCCACACACATTCCAATACCTTCCTTCCTTCAGTTCCAGGCTAAGCTCCGCGGACTGCCTGGCATTGGGCGCCCATCTCGACGAACTGAAGAAGGGACCCCTCTCCTGCAGGTGGCTGGAAGTGGCCCTGGAGCAGTACGAAGACAAGTGGGAGTCCATCCACAGGGCCCTGCAGACGGGACGCTCTCAGATCTGGCAGCAGTTGGGCTTGACGCGAATCTCGACACGTAGGTGGAGTCCCGTAGTTGGTTGCTATCTACGCTTCTCTCTCCCCAGATTATCTCCATGAAGGCCATGCGGCCTTTACAAAAGCCGTGGAGGTGGCCAGCGCGGATGAGGACGTGGAGATCGCACGGCATCTCGCCGACAACCTGGGCCACCACTTTGTGCACCAGCGCAACTGCCAGGGCAGGAGTCGGCTGCCGGTGCAGTCCTCGCTGCGCTGCCACTATGCCACAGAAGGAGCCGCCTTCCTGCGCTTAGCCCCGCTTCGGATGGAGCAACTGAGCCTGGATCCTCTTGTGGCCATCTACCACGACGTCGTCTCTGCCGCCGAGCAGCGGGACCTGATGCTCCTCAGTGGATCCCAGTTGCAGCGCCAACAGGGGCATCGGTACAATCAGGTCCGTACATTTGCGAGTGCCCCGGTGGCAGCGAATGCCACGCCCAATGTGCAGCGACTCCACCGGCGACTAGAGGATATCACAGGACTCGACCTGGCAGAGAGCGAGCCGCTGAGAGTCCTGAACTACGGCATTGGGGGGCAGTACTATCTGCATGAGGACTGCGAACAGCCACAGGTACGTACCCGGCTATCTTTTCTCGATCCTTCTAACTTTGTAGCTACACTTACAAGCCGCACGTGGAGCCCTACCCCAAGGAGTACCGCCTGGCCACCGTTCTCCTATATGTGAGTCCTTTCCATTCATTTTCCTATGACCACTTCATGGGGTTTCCATTTGTCTACAGCTCAGTGATGTGCCCCAGGGCGGCTATACATCCTTCCCCGTTCTGGGGCTGGGCATCAGGCCCAATTGGGGCTCCGCTCTGGTGTGGCACAATGCGGATAATGCCGGAAAGTGTGACTTTAAAGCTCTGCATGCCGCCTGTCCCGTGCTGCTTGGCACACGATGGGGTAAGACTCTACACGACTCCTCTTAGATGGAACTATCGTAAGGCTACATTTCTCCCACCCAAAACAGTGGCCAGCAAATGGATCAGTGGGTCAGGAGGCCAGTGGCGCAGGAAGCCCTGTCGGAAGTGAGGGAAACACAATTGCATTCAGCTTTTCCTTTTTGTTTCACTTTTTTTCGTTTATTTGTTTTGCGATAATTTATTCAATAATTTTGTCGTTATTTATATTATGATAATAAATTTTATGCACTATTTTATAGTATTCATATTTAATTTATATGCAATGTAACATTATGTTTTTGGGGGGGAATGGGTTGGGGCTGGAGCTGGGACTGGGACTGGGGCTTTGGCTATCCAATTGTCCACTATGATATCTTCGGGCAATTGAGATTGCGGGATGAAGCCAGGACCAGGACCAGGACCAGGACCATGGTTTGTTGGTGGTAATGGTGGGAACAACGCGATTCCTGATACGTATGCAAATGATATCTGGCGCAGGATGGCGCCCTTGGCGGTACATATATGTATGTATGGATGTATGTATGTATGTATGTGGCGAGGATATACACTAAGGAGACAAGTAACGCAAACGCAAACGCAATCGCAGAACGCAAATGGAAATGGTAACGGAAAGGAAACAACAAGAATGCAGGCGATATAGATGTCGATGTCGACGTCGATGTCCGAGGGAATCGTGTAGGAATACTTGATTGCCGGCTCTTCCTCAGTTTTGATATCACGCTCCCCCAGGCTGCTGTCGCAGCCGCATCAGCAGCAACATCAGCATCCACAGCAGCAGCAGCTGCTGCTGCCACTGCCACGTTGTATGCCTCCTAGTGGCCACATTCCGCGCCGCATCCTCGAGACCTGTCGCAGAGGGAAAGGGATACAGATAAGAGAAAGCTCCCTCGAATGGGGCACACCATTCCATTCTTCTCTTACCTCCGACGAAATTGAGATGATCATCGTTGCTGGCCGCGGCACCAGGATGAAGCTTGATTTCTGCAATTTACAAAATATACGCCCCCAAAGGACCACCACGACCACAAATGAGTAAGGACATTGGCAATCGCTGTGCAGAGATTGCGTATACGCACCGTATAACCGCAGTGTGCCCTCGGCACGGCCCAGCGAGTTTGTGCTGACGCAGTGATAGGTGCCCACATCGGAGGGCGAGAAGGAACGCACCACCAGCAGCATGACCCCGCGATAGCCATCGCGTCGCTCCGTTATCCCATACTTGGGCCTGTACAACGAAGGGGAAGGGAATGCGGCGTTTCAGTGGGGAATGAATCCGATAAATGTTGGCAGTTCCTTACCCATCGAGCAACATTTCGGGCCCTGGCGAGCCAGACTCCAGACTGGCTGTGGAGACGCTGGCGAACCCATTCGAGGTCCGCGCCCCCTTCAGCCAGTAGGAGACGGGCGAGGGCGAGGCCTCCACCTGGCATTCCAACTGCACATCGGAGCCCAGCGGCGTGCCGAGCAACTGGCTGGGGGCACGCACCATGGGTGCAACTGTAGGGTGTACTCTATTGTTATCGCTATACTGTATCGATAACTAATCGACTACTTACACTGCACACTGAGCGATACGCGTTTGCTGACTGCCGGTGGAACATCATTGGAGGCGATACACAGATAGGCACCCATCTGGCGCCGCTCCAGGCGAAGCAATCTCAAAGAAGAGCCATTGTAGGACTCCACTGTTCGGGAAACATCCAAATATATCAAATTATCAAATAGAAGAAGAGAGTACAGACCTTTCATCAGCTCACGACTGCCTGGCTTTCGTATGAGTATCATTTCGCCATCCTCCCGTCGCCAGATGACGCGGGGCAGAGGATTGCCAGTGGCCTTGCAGGTAAGCGTAGCATCCTCACCCTCCTGAACGGCCATATCAGCTGAGGAATCCTCATTAATAATATCGGGTGGGACTATAATCGAAGGAGTAAGGCATTAACATATATGGCATATATGAGAGAATTTCCATCATTAAAAGACAAACCTTGGACATCGATGCATCCGACCTGCTTCTTCATGGGACTCGTGTTGATCTGGCACATATAGCAGCCTCGATCACTCTCGCGCAGCTTGCTGATCTTCAGTTTCCATCTGGCAATGGATCAAAGAGTATAAGTATTCTATACAAAAGAAATCTCTTCTAAAACTTACGTGTGCATATCTTGGTGCATGACACTGATCCTCGCATTGTGGGTGACCACTCTTCCTTGCAGGGCCAACACAGTTTGATCGGAGGCTCTCAACCAGCCCACCTATTGTGGAGTACATCATAAATACCCTCGAAACTGTCTACAGTTCGAAGCTTACCTTATTCTTGCCCAGATTTCGTACGGAACAGGCGAGTATGGCCTCCCGTCCAGCCGGATATGTCACATTGTTGATGAAGCCAATGAACTCTGGATCGGGATCCAATTGGGAATTGCTCTCTGTGGGGATATAGTAAGGGTGTGGGTTAGGATAACTAACACTCCAACACTGGCCTCGATTTAGGTATCTTCAGGCAGAGCCATTGTATCGAAAGAAAGAAAAAATCCTATAAAAGATCTTAAGATTCTCTTTTCAACACATTTGAAAGTCACCAAATCGTGGTTTCCTTTGGGGGTATATTTCGAATTCAAAGTATGAGCAAAGACAATATAAACACTAAGATGTTCCTATGTACAAATAAATAATGTATGTCATACATGACTTCACATTATAGTTATAGCTTGTCTGTACACCCTATCGTACAGTGAAGGGTATTTGTGCGTCGCAAAAAATGTGTGGCTCAACAAATCTCATAAAAGTGTTTTGGTCGCAATTTCGGAAGTTCTGCACAAGTCCACCCACACAAGTATACCTGCAGCTCATTCTATTTTTCGATTTTGTCTGCTACGAAAAAACGTCGCTGCATACAACATAGAATTGTATGGGCGTTACTCATCTTAGAGTTGATATTGTCTTTGGTATGTAATGTAACATTTGTCTCGTGCAAAGTTTAATTATATCAAAACTATTTGAACGTTCTAGGCTCTGGCATGGCCCCTGCTGTGGCCATTATAGCCCCCTTTTTTCCCACTTACCGTGATGCTGGTTCTGTGCAACGCCATTGCCGCATTTTGTGGCCATTATCAAAATGACAAACAGCGCCGGCGATAGCAGTAGCTTCTCCATATTGTTGTTGTCCTTTGTTGTTGTCCCTTGTTTTTGTTTTTGTCGTTGTGGTTCAGTTATTTGCTGCAGCAGTACTGGCAGCAGCTGCTGTTTCTCTTCTCAATATTCTCTTACTGTTTCGCTTTTTCTCTCTCTCTCTCTCTCTCTCTTTGTTTTTGTGTTATTTTATGGGTATTTTAGTTGTTTTTTTCGCCCTGTTTGTTGTTTGGGGTCTCGTGGCAATTTCTATTTCTATTTGCATTTGAATGCGAATTTCTATTTTCAATTGCAAGCCTGCGATTGCGATTTCTATTTACCGCGTGTTTGTGCCAATTGGGCTTTGATTTCCAGCTGCCTGCACCACATCCACATCCACATAGATGGCATTGGTGCCGTTGCCATTGCCACCCGCTGACGCTAACGCTGCCGCTGCCGCTGCAGCAGCCACTGACATCTGCAAGTAAACAGAATGTGAGCAAAAACATCAAAATCCAAATCAAAATGGAATGGAAATCGCAATATATATATATGGGCTAAAGCGGACTCGGAGTCGGAATCTGAATCGGAATCTGAATCATCGGTTTAAATTTATTTCCAGCGATAAAGTGAAGGCGGAAAAACAGGAATCGAGCACAAAAGCCTGTTCAATTTGAGTGCACCAAAAGGTGGCAGGGTGGGCTGTTGCCATTGCCACTGCCACTGGCCCGGGGCAGTGTGGTGGGGCATGGACACGCCCATCGCGCTAACTTGATTATCAAGCGTTGCAACAAATTTCACGTTTTACGTTGCCTGCTTTTAGGAGCATCCAATATGGCTGCCGGGTAAGCTCAATCTCTCTCACTCTCACTCTCTGCCTCTGCCGTTCGGCCTCCTCCCTCTCTTTCCCCCCTTCTTCGCGGTGCCTCAACCTCGACACAAAGTAAAAGCAAATGCAATTTTCAACACAAACAAAAATTTATGACTTGACAGCATCCTTGGTCCGTCCATCCAGGCCAGGGCCCCCGTTTCAGAAGTTGCAATAAAAGAAAAGCCCCGCTCCTCCCCTCCGCCGCACTGCCGCACTGCCAGCATCGGAACGGAACGGAACGTAAAGGAACACGGAGCCCAGAACACGGAACACGGAAAAGCGGTTAAAAAGGCGCCAGGCAGAGGTGCAAAATATGAATGTAAATATTAAAAAAGTTCCAAGGCGCAGAAACTAACGAGGTGTTCGCTCATTTGTAGCTCCAGCTGCAGCTGCAGCTCCCCCCAACCCCCGCCAAAAAAACCCGCCACAAAACTCTGATCTCCTCTGTAACCCCCACAACCCCCCGCCCCCCTTCTGCCGCCATTCTGCCTGTCACATTTCGACGCGCTGTAATTTAATTTCAGTGTGAAATTGAGCGCTCTCCTAATAGTAAATTTGCACTAAACCAGTTAGCAAGTCTCCTCCTCCGCCTTCGCCTCGCCCTCGCCCTCGCTGCGGCGCTGTCTTGCAAAACTTTTGACGAGGTGTCAATGCGATGCCCCAAGCACGGGGCGGGACGGGACGGGGGCGCCACGGAGCTGGCTTCGATGTGGAGGAGCATCATGCCAGGAGATTGTCTGGAGGAGCAGGCGGTGGGGACATTCAAAAGGCGGAAATGTGATTTACTTATTAAATTAGAGTTGCAGAATGCACCCCACGACGAGGGGATGCACTTAAACTTGTAGACGGAACAGCTTGCCGGAGGCCAGCAGCTCTCCATGGACTTGCGGCATGTAAGGGGTGTCGGATCACCTAAGCGGATTAGCTTATGGCTATGCAATTTAGTTGTTTTTCGCCGCTCCCGCGAGAACTTATTGTCTCTAAATCGATTAGGGAATCAATAGATTGGCAATCAGGGGCTAGCAAATCTTTTTTGGTGGATTGTCGTTAGAGATATTCGTACAACGAAATCCATCTGTTTAGGTCTGCTTTTCGCCCTAGGAAGCGCTTTTCCTTCCCTCTCTTTACTCTTCATAGCGTTTTATAGCAATGCCCCAAGCAAAAAGCCTTTCATAATGGGCCACAGAAGTTCTCCACTCAACACAAACTTTCGTCCACAAACGAAAGCAACAAGCTCCAAGTTCAGAGTTCAGAGTTCAGAGTTATCCTCAAAGGAAGTGCCAGCGGAAGAGAGGAGCTTAAAGAACTGCAGAACCTTTGGAGCATTCATTGCGGTGCAAAGTAATAATTTCCTCTGTGCAGTGTCGTATATTAAGGATCATAATCATATGATTATGTTTGGCCAGTGCTTGAGGAAAGTTCGCATTCAAAACGAAACAGAAACGAAGTCGAGCCGAGCCGAGTTTCGGCCGATGTCCTGGACAGGAACAAGTGATAATCTCATTATGCTTTGTCCTGCAAATGCGCTTTTGCCTGTCGCTCAAGCTCCAGTGTTTCGCTTGTCTTCAAGGACAACAGGATTACTATTCCCGACTCATTCTTGACTTCTTTTTTATGGCATCCTTACTTCCTTATGGCATGTCGTCTGCTGATGTTTCTGTTTTGCTGCTTTGCTGCTTTCCTGCTTCCCTGCTTGTTTTATGAATTTCCATGGCAATTTAACAAGCGTTTCTGCCACGGTTCTATTGCAGCGCTGCACCGCACCGTCTGACGGCCAATTACTGACTTTTAGCGTTGAGTATTTTCCAATTGAGTGACTTCTTTCAATGGCTGCTCCTCCAGCTCGGAGTGCGTCAATAGAGAGGATCATCTATTCAGAAAACTCCATTCCGAGTGTATACAGTTAATTTTCAATACATATTTATCTGAAGCGATTCCCCTCCTGATTGCTGCTCACCCGCCTGCCGCCTGCCGCCCCCGCCTTTCCGTTGGCAGACAACATTTGCATTAGCACTCAAAAGACGGAATATTTAAGAGCGTCCCACAGTGCGAAAATAAATAAATTTGCTGTGTAAACAGAGGCGAACGCAAAGCGAGCAAAGGAGAGCAAACAAAAGCACAAAAAAGCAAAGTAGAAAAAATGAAATAAACTAAAAAACATGACAAAAAGCTGCGCCCATCAAATGAAAGGAAGAAACTGCAAGCACAGTTGCACCCAAAGGTAAACTTCAGGCTTCAGGCTAACACAGAGGGAAAGAGTAGAAAGCACGGGCTGGAGCGGCTCTGAGCTGAGCGGCGGGAAGAAAGAGAAGCCCGACAAGTGGCAGAGCGAGGTCGGTCGGGGTGCGAGGCGGCGCAAGTGAAGGGAGCAAAAGGCGACAGCAAAGCGAACTAACACAGCGGAAAAGCCTTTTGAAGTTCTACAGCTACACACACACACCAGCAGCAGTACTGAGAGCATCAGCAGAAGGAGCAGTAGGAGCCGGACAAAGGACAAAAACAAGAGAAAACGCTATAGTCGAGTGCTTCGACCATAAGATACCCGGTACTCACTGGAGGCCAAATGATACTCTACAGTTTCGGCATGCTTTGAGGTTTTCTCAATCTAAAGCGGGGCACGCAGGGCATCAGTTGTGGGATAAACTCTATAGTTTCCAAAAACCAGAAGCCATAGTCCCAATACATTGCCATAACGACTCGATTTCCAAGTCTTTCATACACATCCGCGAATAGAATATTCCCTTGCCATCCAAAAAGTCCTGGGTATAACAACAGAGCGATGACGACGACGGCGACGGCGACAACGTCAGCAACGCGTCGCTGGCGGCGGACAGCAGGCGTGCTAAGCTAAACGGAGATGAGGATGAGGGGCATGGGCAACAGTAGGGGTCAGGGTGCAGGGTGCAGGGCGCAGGGGGCAGGAAGCATGGGCCGGGGTCAGGTCAGTCGTGCAGGCAAATGGCGAAATGTTCGGCAAAGCAATTTGACTTAAAAATGCTTAGCACTTGCATATCCTGGCAATGGCGACAGCCCAAGCCAGCCAGCCAGTGTCCTCCGTCCTCATCCGTTTTGGCGTCCGTCAGCTAAATAAGGACAACAAAAGGCGATGACTGAAGCAATGGCGGCGGAGATGGCGACAAGGACAAGGCACTGCTGAAGGCAGCAAATAAGGAGAGTAGAGCCTTAAAGGATCACGAGCTGTGAGTGCGCTTAAGCTCATTTATTTAAATTAAAACAAACACTGCAGGCAGAAAGGCAGTGCAGTGCAGGACAGTGTACAAGAACAATTACACTACCCAAAAATGACGTTGTTTTTGGAGTTCTCATTTCAAGGAAGAGAATTGATTGATTTTTAGCAATTTACTAAACTTTTTCCCCCTTTTCATTTATAGAAAAACTTTATTAGCACGATTTTGTGCTGGTTTTTTTCCCAGTGTAGTTGATGGCAGTGGAGAGAGGGGCGGACAGTGTAAAATGTTGGCGATAGCAGTGTCGGCCTGGGGGGGGGGCAGAAGGCTGGGCGGAGGCAAAGCGGAGTAGATTGGAGTGGAGTGCGGGCGCGACTAAGCCGCCAAAGCATTTCCTCAGTGCATACATTGTGCATGGTCTTCCTCCCTCTCTCTCTCTCCCTCTCTCTCTCTCTCTCTCTCTCTCTCTCTCTCTTCTTGTTCTCTTTGTCTGTCTATGTGTGTGTGTGTGTGTCTGCCTTTGGGGCATATGAGTGTAGCTGTGTGTGTGTGTGAGGAACTTTGGCAACATTTCCGATTGCCAGGACCAGAGTGCCAGGCACAGCGGGTTCCGGGGACAAGTCCCGGAACGGACCGTTCCGTACCGTACCGTACTGGACGGGGCCGGACTGGACCGGACCGGGGCGAAAGCAAAATATTTTGCGCCATTTGTCCTTTTTGTCATTTGTCCGGCGGCACAAACAGGGCAAATTGTTTGCAATAAAGCGCGTGGCTGGAGTGGAGTCGACTGTGGCATAATGCAGGTGCGCCAACTCCCTGCCCACCTGCCGCCCCCATCCGATGGATGTGCATTCGAAACAATAAAGATGCACTCGAGGCAGGACGATCCTGCCTTTTTGGCATCGAACAACCTTAACAATCAGCAAGGAAGTAGGATTAAGAATGCCTCCTTTACGGGTATCTGCAGTATTAATGGCTAGATCTGGCGGATTAAAAATCCATATACCGATGGAATGCCACACAAATTAGTTAAGCGATCCCATAATATCAGGAAATCTCTTCCATCCGGTAAACAATTATTTCATTTCCCGTTCATTCAATAAATAAACATCTATTATGCACTTTCAAGCCATTTATATTGGCTTCCGAACAACGGCTGCAGGCGAAAAACAACAAAGATGACAAAATGAAATAATTTGCGCTGCGCTGGAAAGTTGAAGCGGAAAATCGCAAAATGAAAATGTTAATTGATTCTGTTTTTCCCTAGTATTTTTTTGTATTTTGTTGTTTCTTCTTCATTTTGCTGAATGCTCGATGCCGGCTAGTGGCCGCTGCCGCTGCTGTTGTTTCTTTCGCAGCTTTTATTTGTTGTAGTTGGCGGCTTCAGCGGCGTCAGCGACGGCGGCGGGTAAAAGTTTTGTCAATGGGATTTTTTATTGCAGTCGGTAAAAGTTTTTATGTGGCACCATTAGTAGCCAATTATTGGCGACTCGTGCAGCGTTGCTCGGGATGGGATGGGGGTGTGATGATGTGGGGCATTGCAAATTTATATTCCATGTCAGCGGCTTTCGCAGAGTGGAGAATGGAGTGTGGAAAGTGCAAAGGCCAGAGAATGAGAGAGAGAGAGAGAGCAGGAGAGAGATACTTGGCAAAGGCCGATAATGAGCATCTAATAACTCAATTTGGGCCAAGACAAGGATAAGAAGAGCAGCCAGAAAAGTGGTGTGGGGTGTGGGGTGTGGGGGCGAGGGGGCACTAATTAAAACCGCTGCAAATGGGGGGAAAATGGAAAATGAGGGAAAAATGGCGAATGGCGAATGACTGCAGTTGTCGGCGCTTCTTTTAGCTTAATTAAACATTGCCGCTTGACTTTTAATTGATTGTGAACAAACTGAAAAGCTTGCAGCAGACAAATAAACAATTTAACTAAATGCGCCGCAAAGTAGGCAACGCCAGGCGGCACCCATCCACCACCAGGCAGGCACCAGGCGTCAGTCAGCAGCGGCTTTTTATGGTCTCTGCGATGGCCTCACTTTCCCTCTCTCTCTCTCTCTCCCTGCCTTTCTCTGACTGCCAACTGGCATGGAAATGATGCCCTGGCCTGGCCTGGCCTGGCCCTGCCACTGCCACTGCCGCCTCTTGACGGAGAGTGTAAATGTAAACACAGTTCGTGCAACAAAAGCCAGCAAGGCGTCAGAGCAGGAACAATGCGTAAGTCGAATGAATGGGGCAGAGGGCATAGGGAGCTTCCCCTTACCCCCAGTGCTCTGCTCTATTTGAATGAGGGCGGAGGGAGGAGGCGTGCACGAATGAATGAATGAATGAATGAGCTTAGGCTGAGGCTCTGGCCTCTCTCTCGCTCTCTGTCTCAGCTTTGAGTGAGTGAATGTGAATGAGTGCTGGGGACAATTGTGATAATTGCCGTTGTCTCGCACCTAGTTCGGGTGGGGGTGGGGGTGGGGCAGGGTGGCTCGAGGACCTGTGGATGTGGGTGTGGGGCCTTCGTGAGTCGTGAAATGATGACAAGAAAATGCTTTTCCGCCGGCAGTTTGCCTGCCTCCTGCCTCGCCGCCGCGCCCCCCACGAACCCTATTTATTCAACAATTTTCTACAATTTTATTGTTTACATTTATGTTATGCCTCTCCCATACGCGTGTGTGTGTGTGTGTGTGGCATGCATGTACGTCATGCATGTCTGTCTGTCTGTCTGTCTGTCTGCGTGTGCCTCATCTTTTTGGGGAAAAGTTTTTCCTTTGGCCTGGCCTTTCGTTATTTTCAACTCTAACTCGGGGTTTTTGCCAGCTCATGTTTTCTCCGACTCTTTTTGTACCTCTGCAGAGAGGGTATGATGGGTTTCATGAACACCTCACCACCTAACCAAGTATTAAGGAGATTCTAGAAGGTCTTTCAGAGAGAGAGTATTGCAAGCGTCGGCCACGAAAGCTGCCTATGCTTTCTCTTTACTTTTTTTTGTCGGTCGTTTCTTCTGTGTGTCTTGTTCTGCTTCCTCTTTTTTTTCGCGCACAATTTGCATGCGAATTTGCCGCTGTCTGTTGGCTCCAGCTCGTTCCCCTGCCCCTGCACCTGCCCCTGCTCCTCTGCCGCTCCTGTGCCTCCTGCTCCTTCTCTTAGAGCTGCGCGTGCCTTTTCCTTTTTCCTGCACGACTGCAGGCTGCCACTTGGCCTGGCCTCTCATCTGCTTTGCTCTGCCCCTGCCCCTGCCCCTGCCTCTGCTCCTACTCCTCCTGCTTCTTCTGTTCCAGCCCCTCCTTTAGCCGCTTTCTACCCATCTGTTTGCACATTTTTTCTGCGTTGCCCCACCGTCTTTTTCTTGTTCATTTTTTATGCCCCGTTAACAACTTTTGCTCGGTTTACTTTTCCCGTGTCGGGCGGCGACTGCGACGTCTTTGAAAGTTTAATTGTTGTTGCATGTCTTTTTGCTGCTGCTGCCGCTGCTGCTTCTCCGTCTTCCTCCTGGCTGTCCTGTGATCCTGCCTGCTCATGGTGTTCCGGCTGCTCCTGAAAGTGCTCCTTCCCCTCCCACATCGCCTGCTACCCCACCTCTGCTCACTTCGTTGTGTAAATTGTACGCCGCACGTTTTTACGCCTGCAGCGGAGATGGAGTCCAGACCCAGGACGATGACGACTACGTCGACGACGACGACGAAGAAGACGAGTCGAGGACTCCACTGTCTTTTCCATATGCATATGTGTCTGTCTCTTTTTCTTTTTCTGTCTGTGTCTGTCAGTGTGTGTGTGTGTGGCTGGGGTGTCCTCGTGCTCGACGGAAGTGTGAAACTGAAATTGAGCAACTAAAGGACTAAAAGGCTGTTGCCTACTTCCTGTCGCAGCGTTCATTGCCAACGTCTGTTACTGTTAAATGTGTGGGTGGGTGTGACTGAACATACACACACGTACATCTGTTTGTGTGGCTGTGTATGTGTGTGGAGGCGCATATGTGTGTGGGTGGTGGTGGGGATATGTGCGTGCCTTCGACTTTATTTGGTTTACGCAGCGTTTGGCATTTATTTGCCCACAGTGAGACACTCGCAGCCAAAATGGGGGAAAACTTCGTTTGCTCTGCCCCCAAAAAATGTCCCACCCCGCACCCCCTCAAAAAAAAGCAAACCGGCAAAAAAGTATACATATACGATATATATTTTTGGAAAGTGCTCGGGGGGTTTGGGGGGCGGTAGGAAGTTTGTAAAACGCATTCTGCTCAGCGATAACTCCATTGAACTGGGGGTAAGTGTTATTCTTCCTTCAGGACTGCTCACTCCTTCCGTTCGTTGGCCGTTTTCCTCAGCTCTTTTTGTACCCTTAAATGTAGGGTATTATTGCAGATTATTTGATAGCAGGAAGAAACAAGCCTCATCTGCCGAATATCCTATGAATAAACCTTCTAATACTATACCAGATAAGATATCTCTCACAAACTGGCGCTGAACCTACATATTCTATTCCTGTAAGCAGGCCGCCAAGATCGGACTACTATCTATCTATATCTATACAAATCCGTCGATAAATTTCAAATTGCAATCGAACCCAAGGGGATGCAATGAAGTGGGACTATTTTCTAGTTCATTCGACATTCGGTTGACTTTATCACGGTCATATCTACACTCGGAGTAAAAAATTATATAAAATATACGCTTTTAAATTGGAAACCTAATCAAATTATTTAAATATATAAATAAAATAAAGAGTTTTCTAATCTAAATAGAAAACAATTTAAAATATATATCTATACCATAAATTTGTGGTATGTGTGTGTAAGGGGTCTGTGTGTCTCCGACACGCGTGCACCAAATTGCAGGCGGGTTTTTTTAGGCCGGATTATGTGGAATGGTATTTCTAAACCACATTTTTTTTAGTAATTTAAAATTATTCCTTAAAATCTCAAATTTGTAATTCTGTAGAACAAAACATTTAGTGACAAGATATGTCTTTACATCGAAATTATCATGGTTTCGTTTCGATGAATTCCTAAATATTGAATATTGAGCAACGCAGCGCGCGGGTCTGCTAGTATTATATTAATTTTGCAAAAAATATCTTTAGTTTTAATATGGAAATAATTGGGGCTCAGGGATCTTTATTCTCTGTGTGTTTGTATGCAGGACTTTCATAGGACTTTTAATTCTTCCAGGGTATGGAGAACTTCGGCCCCCTATGCCCAACCCTTTCTGGTTTTTTTTTTTGTGTGGCGTGTGTCCAGGAGCTGGAAGCAGCCAACGGAAGCGATAAGATAACATACACACTCGTAGACACACTTATGGCAACACACACACTCATGGATACACACACACTCAGGAACACACACACTCAGGGACACACTCGAGGAAACATTCACATGCATATGATTTCTACACGCTCGTTCATGTTCCAAGGGTTTTTCGGTTTTGTTTTCCTTTTCCCTTCCTCTTCCCCTTCGTCCACAGTTTCGTTTCGTTTCGTTTTCTTTTTTTTTGGCTTCTGCTTCCTGTGTTTGCTCTTCGCTGTCTGTTATCTGTTATCTAATAGTCGTGATTGCTCAATCATTTGACAAATTTGATTGTAATTGAAAAGCTGAGCTATGGGATTGACACGTTGGATGGGTTAAGATCGGATAGGATTGAATATATGTTGGAGAAGATTAAGTGCAGGTTGTAGTGCATAGAAAAGTGATACCGAAACACATAAGGGACACATTTTGAATGCCTTGATAGGTGGAGGAGTTTTTGGGAAACCGCTTTGGTGTAAAAGAAAACATTTGGGAACTATTGATTATTGCATTATTACTGAATATCCAAAGTGAAAGGCTTTTAAAGATTACTTTAATAAGGCTGAACTCCTTGATAATCCAAAATGATCTATCACTTTCAAAAAAGAGAGCTGAGAGTTCTCTAACTTTATGCTGAACTCCACGAAAACTGGTCCCCAATCAAACTACAACTCAGATGCTCCGAAGCATTCTGAACCTTCCTCCTTAAGGGAGGGATTTCCCGCAAATGCTTTAACTTCTTGAAGTTCCTCGGGGATCATATAATTGGCTTCGGCTCAGAGCCAGGCCAGAATGTCTTTAGAAAAATTCTTAGAGCTGCATGCCGCAGACTGGGAGGCATAATCGACGCTGCTAGCCGCATTTGTTGCCATAATTGCTGTTGGCTTAATTTCAACAGGCAACTTCCGTGACGGCAACTTGAATTGCTCCTGCCTCTTGGTCTTCCTCTGCCCCGGCCTCAGCCTCCACCTCGGCTGCACCGCCGCTGCAACTCCTCCGCTAGCGACAAGGACAACAAGAAAATCCATTTGAGTCCGCAAGCTCGCCTTGTTGCAGCAAACACACCTACATGCAAGCCCATGCCCACAGGCGAAGGCGAAGGCGGAGGCTGAGGCGGAGGCGGAGGCAGAGGTACTCCATGTGTGGACAAATGTGCACTTGAAGAAACAATTTAATTGAATGGAATTGACTGTAATGGGATCCTTGAGAAATATTCTTTTTGGTGAATGATTCTTAAGTGGAATACTTGGCAATGGAAATTAATTTATTTATTTATAACTAGTAAAAGTCCAAGTCTAATACTTAAACTAACACGATAAGGGCAGCACTGGCACCGTGCTGGTACTTGATAGAAAAAGGGTCTTTGCTCATTCACTGGGATAACCTCAAAGCCGATCCATTATAAGAAACAAAACATACATAAAGTATATAATTCATGATTGCTGGGATGGGATCAGAGATATGATCTGTAAACTCATTACAACACACGACATTCCAAAGTCAAGTGCAGTAAGCACTTGGGACCCTAATTTAGTCCAAAAATACACGCAGTACCGATGTACCCATTCCGTGGGTCTAGCGATGAGCGTAGAATATAAAATTGTCCCCATCCCTCATTGAATTTCTGAATAAAGTTTAGTATGAATTCAACTTCCACTCGCAAGTGTCTAGACTTTTTTTTAAGGTCAAAACAATGGCAATGGAGATAAAAGAAGGAGACACGCTTGGGGATCTAATGAAATGTTAACGAGCAAATGCATGCACATACATATATAATGTGTGTCCCTTGATCTGTGCCTCAGTAGAGTCTCTGTAACTCTTCTTTAACTATTTCTTTCTATTGAATCCTACTGAAATCTACTAAACATATACACATATACTAGTTTCTTGCAGTGCATGTGGTGCTGCTCATTTGGTTTTAGCTTTCTATACATGTGCCGGTCGCTTTTCCTTCCTTTTCCTCCCGGTGTAGGAGTGCACATCCTCTATCGCTCTCTATCGCTCTCTTTCGCTCTCTTTCGCTTTGTTATTTTTATTGCTCTAGCTCATGGCTCCTTCTCCCGTTCTGGTCTTCTCGTACTCCTGCTCCTGCTCCTACACCTACACCTACTTCCACTCCCACTCCCACTCATAGTCCTGTTCCGGCTCTTGGTCTTTCTCTATCGCCATCGCCATCGCTGGCTCCTTTTCGTTTCGTTTTCCTTTTGCTGTTTACTTGGCTCCTTCAATGTGCCTCTTTGTGTGTGTGTTTGTGTGTGCGTTTGTGTGTCCTGTGTCTTGGAATCGTTTGTCCGGCACCTAGCCCCTGCCGGCGTCTGCTCATCAACGCCACATTTGTGTGCTGGCTGCTGCTCATTCTGATGCAGTTTCTCCTCCATCCTCACTGCTCACATGAATGAGTCCTCCCGGAGTCCCTGGCAGTGTGCGTCTGTGTGTCTGTGTGTCTGTTGTGTCCATTTGCAACTGTGCATTTGTCTGGTCGCTTGAGCAGCCTTTCAGCTGTGCCCCAATCCAGTGCCCCCTTCACTTGTGGCACTTGTGTGTGTGTGTCTCCCCCCCGTTCGTTCGCTCGTTCGTTCGTTCGTTCGGTCTCCCTTTCTGTTTGCATAAATGACTGCGCCTCTGTATTTGGCATGACTCTTGAATTAATTTTGCAACATTTTAAATTGAGCGCAATTAATTGCAAAAATGTTTTATTTTTCCACTTGCACTCGTTTTTCACCAACACACACACACACACACCCAAACACGCAGTTGCATATCTGCATATGTATGTACGTACGCCTCTGCCTCGTGTGGCCGCGCGTGTGTGCGTGTTTTGGTTTGCTGTGCATTTGGTTGCCATTTTATATGGTCTTTTTTTTGTGCTGCATGCAAGTGCGAACACGCGCATTCAAGCATATGCACGTCGCCATCGCACGCTCCCCACATGCCCACCCATACATGCATATTCGCACACATCCACCCATACACACACATGGATGTATGCGACGTTTTTGTTGGGCATTCGACTGGACGTGTTGCCGCTTTTGCCACTCATTTCATAGCTGCCGTTTCTCTGGAATACCCCGCACTCGTTAGGCACAAGAGTCCTGCTGTTATGCTGTGAGTCATTTAGCGGTCATTCGAGGCAACAGTCCGCTCTTAGCATACATAATTATCTTCGATATGTTATTTTTTCTATATTTATAGATTACTTCGATTAGAGGGTAGCAGTGCAGTCGTTTTATTGACTTTGTCCCATCGCCGGCCAACGAGTCTTCATCGCTCGCCAGCTTGGCTTTTTGTCTGTGTGTTTGTGTGTGTGTGCGTGTGTGTATTTTTTCCGCTGGCGTATTTTATGCATTGCACTATGGGGAATTTGACCACTTTTTCTGGCCAAAACCCGTTGTCCAAAAGTCGTTAAAATTAAAAATGTTTAGCGGATATATATTGGAATAACATTGGTCTTCAATGTTACGTAATCGAAATTTTAACAGAGCGAACCACTGTTAAGTTAACAGCTTTCAAAATCAGCTGTTTTCTGTCAAGCAACATTTTTTTTTGCACAGAGTAATTTTTCTCAAAGTTTGAAGTTAAAAAAAGTGATTAATTGACCGATTTCAGTGCGGTTTTTACATAGAATACAAATCTAAGAGGTTTTTAATATATTATTTTGTTTTTGAACTGTACAAATTCTCCTTATATTTCGTGTAATTTTGAATAGTTTGACAGGTATTATTTTGTGACAAAAATTTGTCTTTAAAGAGGCCTACAAAAAGAGTGACACCTTTTGCACCCCTAAGATTTAATACATATTGTAGAGAATTTAATTGTCTTTCAAATGCATATAATATTAATGTGCACTTTTTTGCACTTTCTCTGAAATTTGATTTTTTAGGACTTAACCTAAAAATCCAAAATTAGAGATTTTTGCTTTGTGGCTATGATAATGATAAGATCTGATCCAGATTCAAAGCTCTGATATAAATAATATTGTTTTATGATTCTACGTTTCTAATTTTCTCGTATCCTTAAAATTGGACATGCCACAGATTTTCCTTCTTTATGTGGGCGGAGGGGGGCGTGGCAAAATTTTGAAACACAATTCTATTGAAGTAATATCACAGAAGCTTGGATAGAAACTTTGGTTACTCTAGCTTTTATAGTCTCAGAGATCAAGGCGTTCATTTGGATGAATAGGCAAAACAGACAGGGTCGCGAAATGGTTCTCTTCATTGTGGCTATATTATTGATCCGATCTGATCCAGAGTCAACATCCTGATAGAAATAGTCATTCTCTATGATTCTGCGTTTTTGGTTTTCTCGCCACATTATCTTTAAAATTGTGCACGGCACAGATTTTCGTCCTTTGCGTGGGCGGAAAAGGGCGGAGCGAAATTTTGAGCTGCACTTGTTAAAGTGTGATATAACAGGAGCTTGAATACAAAATTTGGTTCATCTAGCTTTTATGGTCTCTGAGATCTAGGCGCTCATAAAGACGGTACTCTCAATTAGCGGGTATAGAAAGGAGCTACCACGCCCATTTTTTCAAAATATCTTCCTCTTACTATTATTAACTCATATCAAAAAACCGAACTTAAAAATATTGCTTCGTTCGGAAGTTATTAATTTAGGCCAGAAAAAGTGGTCAAATTCCCCATAGTGCATTGCTTTTATCGCGCTTTCTAGCCACGCACACAGACACGACGGCACTTTCACACAGACACACCCCAGAAATTGGCACGCACCGCCTAAAAGTATGCAGCATGCATTGAAAGGCTTTTTACATGACACTCTCTGGCGCGCTACCCCTTCTCCCTCCCTCCGTCCCTCTCGACCGACGCCTCTTCTCATCCTCTTTGCCTCTTTTTTTCTCCCTCCGCTTTCTGTTTCATTTCGGGGCATTGTTGTCGCTGCTGTCGCTGTTAATTTTTTGGGACGCTGCTGTTGCATTTTTGTCATTTGCGCCGCTGCCTGCCCCAATCCGTGTCACTTTACATCTCTTTGCATGCGTGCCACTCCGTGCTCTATACATGCATGTGCATGTGTCCGTGTCTGCACTGTGTGCATGTGTGTGTGTGTACGATGCTATGTCGCTTATTTATATCCAATTGTTCATTTGTCTTTGGTTTATGTTACGCATACGTCATGTCTGCCCATATTTTATGCTCTCTCTCTTTCTCTGGGTGTGTGTGCCTGAGGGAGAGGGGAGAGTGGGGCACCACAATGTGAAATATTTTTCGTTATATTTATGTACATTTTGCATTGTATTTTTGGCCTGTTTTTCTTTTTTTTTTCCCACCATCCAATTTACGAAAACTCAGAATGTCGTATACGCAGATTTGTCAGGCATCCAGAAATTGATCAATGAGCGGTAGAAGAAATATTTGTACAAAAAATATGAAATATTAACAACTGAAAAATACAAATAATAATAATAATAAATAATAAATTTGCTGATCAGGAAATCGAAGCGAAGGAAGCGTTCGTAACGATTTTTATGGCCCACGCTGGGAAGTGAACTTTGAGTTATGAGAATTTAGATTTTTTAGATGGGATTTTGGGATTTTCCTCTCGGGACTTATACAAGTGATGTATCATGCAAATTCAACACAATTTCAGACAATTTTAATCCATAGAAATTTCAATATTTTTCAATGCAACAAATTGTCTTTCCCACTTAAGACTTCTGATCGTTCTCAGTCCCCATTGAATTCCTGGCGGTGAAGTTTGTTTCATTCTTTCCTTCCTTTGCCTGGCAAATAGAAGAACAAACTTGTCCACAAGTCGTACACGGAGAAAATACTAAACATATTACATTTCTTGATATTTAAATAGAATTAGGCAAGGGATATAAGAATAAAATACCCATGGTATGGACAATTTATAGTCCTAAATATATCTTCAAATATAATTAAAAACCACTCAAAGCAGTCTGCATTTATTTTCAGTGTATACAAATGAGTGCAGAGCCCGGGTTCTATGATGATGATGATGATGTCCTCGCTGTGCCAAAGGATATCCGCTTTAACTTTTGCCGCAATCGAACACTGAAATCGAATGTCTCGGTGTGTGTGTTTGTGTGTGTGTTTGTGTTTGTGTGTGTGTCTGGGTGTGCGACGGATTTCTCCACTTCTCTCATAAAGAGAAAGCGATTTTTCTTATTTATTTCTCGGTATTTCTTTATTTTTTGCTTTTTGCTACAAATTGTATCAGAATTTTCTCCATCGTTTTTTCTCCTTTGCCTGCAATTGGTTTTTCTATTGCTTTCCCTTCCGCTGTCTCGCTGTCTCGCTGTCCCACTGTCGCACTGTCGCTGCTGCTCCTGCCACTTCCATCCTGTTTTTGTTGTTTCTGTTGCTCATTGCTCAAATGTATTTTGCATTTTTTATGGAACTTGCAATGCCAATACAACAGCAACAGAAATCACAGGAAGAAAATATGCATTCGAGAGCCGAAACTTGAGATACTCTTGATGATCAATCGATGATTTGGTTGGTGTACGATGTGTTGTTCAGATTGAGCTATACGATATATGTAGATGGTACGATACAGTGGGCCCCCGATGAGGGTTATCTGTTAAGACCTCCTGTTTCTTTTCGGCAAACATTCGATCGAAATAATTATACCCTTCCTGAAGAGTACAACAAATTTGTCTGGCAGCAGAGGCTGAGAGAGAAAAGAATGAGGAAAACTTTTATTTCTCTCTCCTTTGGCTGTCACATTTTCTTATTGTAGTTGATAAACTTGCCGTTCGTGCGCCAGGACCATGTCCAAGTGTCTATGACTGTTTATGGCCCAGTCTGTCAGTTGGCCAAGAGCCTGCCTGCCATCCTCTAGCTGTGCGGGTGTGTGGGAGTGAGTTCCTCTCTCTCTTTCTCTCTCTCTGTCGTTCCGTGCCTGTGTCTGTCAGTATGTGGATGTTTTGGTTGCTTTTTTTATTATTCAGTAAATCAAATCAGTTGCCTAACAACTCAATCCAAACACTTGCAGCACGCGCCAGGGACATGGACATGGACATGGTCTCACTCTGTGCCCCCTACTGGTGCCACCCCACCCCCCCTGGGGCTGTCTCCTGTCGTGGGGCTGCCTCATCTTTTCCATCTTGCTCATCTGTCTGTCGAGTGTCGTGGTGGAACTGGTACTGGTCTTCGTCCTGCCACTGCTTCTGCTTCTGCCTTTGCTTCTGGTCTTGACTCGCTTTCTGGGCCTGGTCTTGCTGCTGCTGCTGATGGTGCTGCTGCTGCTGTGTATTTTTACAGTTAAGTCAATATGCAGCCGTCAAAAACAACACTTGATACTTTTGTGAGTTACTTCTGCAGAGTTTTGCCCCCGCCCACTCATCCGCTGGATGTATCTTTTCCTATCTGTCATCTGGCTATTGTGAGTTTTCCCTTCAAAGTTTTGTACAAAAATAAACAACTAAAGCCACACACAGACCCTCACGCAGACACAGACAGACACACACACACACATAATACACAGAAAGAGATACAGATACAGATACAGAAGTTGGCAATGAAGCAGCGAAACAAATTTATGGTCATATCAACAACACACACACAGATACAACCGCCCGCCCACATCCTCAAAGGGAGCCACACACACACACAGATACAGATACAGCTACAGTTACAGTTACAGTTTGTTTCAGTGTTAACAATGCATATGCAGGAGAGCTAAGGGCAACCATAAGCGACTTACGTGCATAAGCCCTAGGAAAAAGCTTGAGCTATCATTCTAACAAGCAAACGGCAGCACTGCCACTGCCGCTGGCCCTGCCACAGCCAGACCATCAGTCTGTCAGTGTGTCATTCAGTCATTCAGTCACTCTGTCATTCTGCCAATCTACCAATCAGCTAGTCCATCACTCTATCATCATACACACATATCCTTGCACTCCCTCATACTCATGGGTCAGCGTCCTGTGTCGTGTGCGGGTGCGGGGCGGGGCGGGGGCAGGTGTGGAGGTGGAGCAGGTTGCATTCCAAATCGTGTGAAAGCGGATTGTTATCAATTCAGTTGTCGATTCGCCTTCGTGTAGCGATTGAAGAGGTAGAGGCAAGGGCAATGTGCCATGGACCTCCGGACCTCCGGACCCCGGCGCCTGGCAGTCGCCTTCTGCAAATGATGCATCTAATGGCTCAGATGCGATAATCCCCAGATATTCCTCCATGTCTGATAGCCTTTGAGCACATTGATGAGATGCCAAAAGTGATTCACATTGGTTCTCGAGGAGTAAGGGGACTTGGAAGCTACTTAGGGATGACACAAATATCTTGAAGAAGCAGGTTTTCAATATCTCTCAAGTTTCAATATCTCAAGCTAAATATCCGGGAAGATTCTACACAAAACGATACTCAAGTCTGTGCACTATTCTATCGTTCTTTCCACCTGAATATATTATATTCTATTCTATTCTATATTCTTCTTCCCTTAAAAGAATCTCCTTAAGTTCCGATCAATTTAATTTTCCTTTCTGTCTGCTGCATATATGAAAACTTTTCGAATCATTCATCATTTTGGAATCATTTTCGGCCATCAATGTTTGATCGTTTCAATCGCTTTAAGGGCCATTTCCATAATCCCCGAACCCCGTCAGCATCCCCCATCCCCCCTCCACCGTCGACCATTGCCCATGTCCAATCCAACAGCCAAAAGAAACTTATTTGAGGAAATCTCATAGACACGTATGCTGCTGGGTCCCGAGTTGTGTGCCTTTTTGGCCATTACCAATTGAGGGGGGAACCTTTTTACGATTTACGTGCCGCGTCCCAGGAGAGTGGAGGAGGAGACTACGCCACACCCCAACTCGAACACATATCCCCACCTGGCACTCTGGTCATCCACACGGCTGGGTGGATGGGTGGCTGGGTGGCTGGGTGGCTTTTAATATTTCTCATATTTTTATGGCACTTACTGGGAGTGGGATCAGGTCATCATCATATTTTGTGTGATTCTTTTTTTTATTATTCTTTTTTCGGTCCTGGAAACTTTTGCCACTGAAATTAACAAGTCTCCTCATACACACACACATATTTACATATATTGTGTATAGATATGGTTTGTTTGTGTGTGCTTTTGACAAACATTTTGGATGTTTGTTCATTTGTAATTTGGTTGCTGGCATTTGCATTTGCTTTAGCCCAAAACCGAATCGAATCGCACCGAATCGAATCGAATTGAATTGAATTGAATCGTTGATGGCCGCGGGCCATTCACTGTTAATAAAGCCATTCAATTTTAATCATCGCCATACATCGTCACACAATGCAAAGCATTTCGCAAACAATACTCGCCTGCGATAGCAACAACCAACGGTAGCAACAAAAAAGGTGCACCTCGCACGGCAACAAACACACCCACACAAATGAGTAAAGGCACAACACAAATAAACAAACAAACAAGCGAACATTCGAACAAGGGAACAAACAAACAATGCAGCAAAGTATTTGCTTTGAACAAATTGGGCCGCAATCGGCCGCAATGTTGACATTTTGTTTGGCGGCTTTTGGTAATTCAATTTGATATTTGATTAAACGAAATTTTTGTGCAGAGCCGCCAGCCGCCACCCGCCACCCGCCAAACTAAGCTGGCTTGCTTTTTTGGGCAATTTACACTGAGCGAAACAGGGGTCCGCAGGCAGAAATCAAAATAAGACTGAGCTTATTTGAGTAGCGAAAGGTGGCTGAGTTTGGCAGTAATTAGGGAGTCCATTCATGTCAATTGATTGCCTGAAAAATCTCGTGCCAAGGAGCGCCCTGGTTCTATTCTATATTTATATTTTTAGTCTATATTTAATAAGTATATGAATAGTCTAGGAATAGTCATCAATTTGTATTCAAAAATCACTTACAAAACGTAAGGAAAATGCAATTAATTATGCATAGATCTGTAACCAAAAAATAAAGCCAAATATTGAATATTCCGCTCATCCGAAAATGCTGATTGCTGCCATGGACATAAGTCAAATTTTTGTTGGGCATCGGGTAAAAAGCAACCACCTGAAATTAAGACATCACCAGAACCGTTGAATAGATCCAGATCCAAACCTGTTCCTGAAGTCCAATCAAACCGTTTGGGGCCATAGAAATAGTTCACAATCCAGCAGCAAATGGTCAACCATTGTTTTTATAAAAATATCCCCGATAGTTCTACTGGTTAGACCCCAGCCCAAAAAACATTCAACATTCTTCGAAAAACAAAAACCAAACCTTGAAAAACATGGAAAAACTTGTTGCTACAGAGGTGGGTGGCTGTTGGTGGTTGGTGGTTCTGGTTGGTTTTTCCCCCAGTGCACCTGCCTTGAAAGTTCTCCTATCATTTGGCCAGGCTCATTTGCTCTTCTGTTGCATATTTAATGTCAAATTTTTATTATCCTTTTGCTGCTCCTGTCGGAGAAAACAAAGAGCCAAAGAAAGTTGAAATAAAGTTTTTCAAGTGAAGGCATCAACGCAAGTTCAGTTCAGTTCGGTTCGGTTTTGTTCGGTTCGGATGTCAGCCCCATCAGGAGGAGCAGTCAGCTGGGGAGTTGTCAGTCGTGTCCTGCTGCTGATCCGTGTCCCTGGCCCAGTCCCTGTCCCTGTCTCTGTCCCTACTCCTGCCTGTTCTGTTCTGTGCTGTTCTGTGCTGTGTGTCCCTATCTGCTGTGCACATCCTGTGGCCCATTTGGCGCTTACTGTGGCAACTGAGGCGTCATCATCATGCTCGGGTCCATTGTTGTTGCCCTGCGAAAGGACCAAGGGGTGGGTAGGGTAGGTTGGTGGTGGCGTGGGGTGGGGTGGTTGTGGGACTTTTGGGTTTTTGGTAAAAATGAAGTTTTTCCCGTTCTTTCGTCATGAATTGATAATGTACACATGCTCATAAGGGGATGCGTGCTAAGAGGTGCGTTGGTTGAGGGGAGGGGGACGGGGACGGGAACGGAGACGGGAAGGGGATTTGCATATATATACGTTCGTATCTTCATCTGTGGCTGTAGCTGTATCTATAATACTGCTGAATGCACATCAGCATCGGTGTGTATGAATTTGCAGATTATTTAGCCAAAAGTTGAAAGGTATTTCGCAAAAACTAAAAAACAAAGAACAACTCACACACAGACGCACACGGGCACATAAACAGATGGACACACACATGCATGCATACATTGGGAAACCTACAATGAGAGACAGAGAAACAGAGAGAGAGAGAGAGAGGGACAGCAGATGAGCAGAAGAAAAACAAGGGAAAAACCCCAAAACTTTTATTAAGTTGGAAGATATTTTGTTGAAATTTATACACATTTGCTTTCTTCTTAGCCTCCTTCTCCGCCCCCCGCCACCTCCTCCCCGTTCAGCTTAGAGCTGTTTTTTTTCTGTTTCGTTTTTTCCGAGTTTTCCCTCTGCTTTTTGCCCCATTTTTTCGGTGCTTGGCCGTTAAAAAACTACCAGCAAATGGTTCGGCACAAAATTCGGCATTTGTTCAGCTTCCTTTTCGTAGTATTCCTGCTTTCTTTGTCTTACTGGGTGGTACTGGCGGGTACTGGGGGGTACTGCCACTGGTTTACGTTCCTCCTTTTACCTACTCTTCTTTCCTTCCCATCTCGCATTCCGCTTCATGGGGATTTATATTTTTTAATGGAAAGTTAAGCTCATAATAAACTGTGAAGAAAATGTGGGGAGCGTCTTAGTTTCGTTGCTCGTTAGTTTTCCGAGAGTAAACAAAAATCTGCTGACTGTCCCGCCCTGTCCCGCTCTTTCCATGTGTGCGGGAACCCCCACTGTTTGTGTGTGTGTGTTTGTGTGCTGAAGGATTCGGCTCAGAAGTTTGAAGGATTTGGACTGCCTCGAGGTGGGGTAAGACCTGTGTACCTGCGGCTGATGCCGGCTGATGCCTTCATGATCAATAAGGCTAAAGGTCGCAGCGCCCTGGGGGGGCGTGCACCGCAAAGGGCAGATTAGGCTCTGTTATGGCTCTCCAGAGATGCGTTTAAAATGGTTCAGAAATGGGCTGGGGCCAGGTACAGCTGGAATGAGACAATTGTCTTGCATTCTCAATCTAATTAGGACAGTCCCGAAAGGTGGCAGGCCACTGCATATTATACTTCTTGGGGGAATTCAGCAGGAATTTCCAGGACATCAGCAAAGGAGCACAGGCTATGGGTGGGACTTCCAAGTGCAATGGAATGTAATTACAAACAATCCGCTGGTAGTCGAAACCAATAATCCTGCCCAGCAATTAATTGTCCGTTCTAATGGTCTGCCAGCACTACCCGTCCCTCGTTTCGTTGCCAAAAACAGGCATTAGCCAGACCAAAGTCACCGCGAATAATGCCATACGTACATTTATTTTTTGGACATCTAAATAGGAGTCTGAAACATTCATCAGGAGTACAATTTGCCCGATTATCGCGAGAGGGATAGAGCTCTGGTTGGCTCTGGCCTCTGGCCGAAAATCGATGGGGAAAACCGGGCAATGAATTCTAAAAATTATTATAAAATTATGTTGCCGGATGCTGCAGAGAGAACGAGTGCGAAATGCCAGTATGTATGGACTTGTGTCGTTTTGGCTAACATATTTATAAATAATTTCCATACTAATATGCATTTTATGTAATTAGCGGTTAAAATAATAAATACACTACATAATTATCGCTCATTGGCTGACCGCACGGAGGGGGCGGGCGACAGACTACACTCTAAGCTCTATATATTTCTATGTGTGCGAGTATGTACGATTATGTGTGAATGTGTACTTGTAGTTTGGTCACTTATCGCGGCTTGTGCAGCGCAGGTGCATGTGCATGTGTATGTGTGTGTGTGTGGGAGATTTGGGGCTGCTCGTGGGCGTGGCATTAAGGCATTAGCACCGCAAAAACATCAACTAATTGTGCATTTTAGCGATAATAAACACAACCATTGCCCGACCTAAGAGTTTATTATTTCAGGCCGTGCCACACGTGCCACACTTTATGGATATAGCATGTATGTATGTATGTATGTATGTATGCATGTATGTATGTAGAAGGGGGTGACCCTAGAGTGGGGGCACTGCCACCCGAGTGACAAAAAGTTTGACATACCCCAAAAGGGCGTCAGAAATTAATAAGCGTCGCATTTATTAGCAGTCAAATAAAGTGATCAAAATGTCACTCATACGCAGCGTGTGCCGCCCGACAGCTGATGCTGTGGCAACGGTAAAATATTTCAAAGGGAACTCATACACATATATGCATGTGTGTGTGTGTGGGTGTGGATGTGTTTGTGCCACAAACAAAGCCACACCCCCTTACCAACATACACACACACATTCACACTCACACAGAGGGGCAAAGAGAGAGAACGTTAAATATTTCAAATAGTTAAGCGCATTAGCGGCACTTTCAGTTTGGGTTTTCTGTTCGGTAGGGCAGGGGCAGGAGCAGGACCCGGCTCCAAAGAGCAGACAGCTGCCTCTTCTACTCCGACTGCCACTCCCACTACCACTCCCATGCACGCCGCCCTGCAGTGCAACAAATCCTTTTGCATATGCCGAGTGCTATCGCATATCAAGCATACGCAGCATGCGCCGCAGCCAATTAAAGTTTTTAATTCCCCCCGAAGCCCACACAGAGCGAGAGAGAGAGAGAGAGAGACAGACAGAGAGACAGAGAGGCAGACAGACAAACAGACCAACAGACAGATGCAGGGTAGAGCCTTGGCGCGCTTATCCATTATCCATGACAATTGTTAAATGAACTTTACGCTCTAATGAGCTCATGCTACATGAATTAAAAATTCCCCAACTTTGGTTGCAACTCACTGACTTTCATTTAAGTTTGAAACGGGGAAAATGGAAATGGATATGGGATAGGGGGCAGATGGTTAGGGGGGCAGACCAGTGCAGTGGAGAACGACACTCACATGAATGTGCTCGTAAAAGTGAGCAAATGTAATCGGGATTGGACCATATGCAATATGTATTTGCATAAATTGAATCAATTAATGAATCGTATTATGTTTTAGTAATGAGCCAAAGCAATCAACCCCTCTCCAGCTCTTCCATTGCCAACCCCTAGGGGCTCGGACTCTTGTTGCTGCGGCTGCTGGAAAAACTTGCCTTCAAATATTAATGTCATGTCAAACAGCAATTATGCCATGTAACAACAACACCAGCAACAAGGATAATAACAATAGCGATAAATCCAGACTTCATTCTTTGCATATGCACACACACACACACACACACACACACAGGCACGCACACAGATGCATCTGTGTATCTGAATATATGTACATATATGTATGTGCACATTTATACACATTTGTACACTTGAGCAATTTGGCAAATAAATCATTATTATTTCATCAAATTTGTCATTGATAATGTTACGAGAATGTTGCCAGCCATGTGTGCGTGTGTGTGTTTGTCTGTCTCCCCAGTATCTCTGCGTATCTGTGTGCCAGTGCGTCTGTGTGTCTGTGTGTGTGTGTGCCTGTGTGTGTGGAAGGATTTCAGAGATAGCCAAAGACAAAACAGAGGACACTACAGAGCAAAGAACAAACGGGTTGAGGCCGAAAACTGTTTGTCGAGGCAGGTTTATGGCAGGAAACTGGAACATAAATTTTTGGCCGAAACTGAAACTCGTACGAGAATGCGGCTAACGCCACTGCAACTGTTGATAAATTTTATTTGATTCAATTTAAATTGAGATTTAAGGAATTCTTAAACTGCGAATTTAAACAAAATTTAAGAATGTGTCCATCCAAAAGCTGACAACTGAATTTAAGTAAATGAATTTCGGGGAATTTGTGGGTTTAACAGAGTGAAAGTCTGGCCTGGGCGGATTATGAGAGATTATCCAATAAGAAGAAAAGAATTATGGCCAAGTTGAGTGAAAGATATAGTCAGTACTTTATTTGTTCAAGTATTTTGGAAAAGGTATATAAAAGCTGAAGGATTAACCTTGGCATTTAGTAATTCATTTCTTAGATAAATATGTACTATTGCTTTTTGGATTGCTTTTTTAGGGTTGATTAATAAAGTTTAATTTGTGAAATATATTATATGAAATTTATACTTTATTATAGTTTATCTTGTCTGTTCCTTTTGTATTCTATTCTCATTCTTTTGATCTTTCCGTGCACTTTTCAATTAACTAATCTCTTTCCATGCCAATAAAACATATTAATTATGAAAATCACTTTAATATGCCGACTGTTTTGCTTACGTTATAACTCATTTGCTTTGCTTGCTTACATTCATCCCATCACAGAGCCATAACCAAGATGCAGATTTCGCCTGCCCTTCCTTCCTGCCAGCCAAATTGAACTTGTCTTGAAAAGGCCAAAACTTAATAAACCCAATTCCGAGTGAGCACACATTAATGAAAGTCAATTTTGGTTTCGTTCAGTGTAGGCGCAGTGAGAGGCCGCACATTATGTATGAACTAAAGGATAATTGAAGCTTGAACGCATTTCATTCGAAGGAATTTTGCGAATTTGAGGCATTTCATAATCTCTCTCTTGGCCGAGTTTCTTTTGCCGCCTCCAGTGCGGGGCAGGCATCGGGGCATCGGGGCATCGGGGAGTTGGACAGAAGGACAGAAAGACGCCTCGGATGGCAGACGGAATGTTAACACACAATCAAGCATCATTATCAATCATAAATTTTGGTAAATTGCACTTAAATTGTAAAATGTTGGCCTGCATAAATTGAGGATTGCATTAGTCATCAATGGACCTAAGCACACACTGAGATACAGACACAGGCACACACACATCCCCACCACACCACACACACACAGACATGAATAGATAGCAGTGTGCAATCAACGGCAAATGGTTATTAAATTTGCATTCCACCAGAGACAGCCACAGAGATACAGATACAGATACTAACAGAGACAGAGAAACAGACTGGGAAACTGGGGGGCGGGGGGAGATCTTTTCATATGACTTTCATTAGTTGATTTTATGTTGGTTAATTCGCCTGAATATTTTGCCTTCATTACTCAACATTTAGACAAGCTGACTGGACTTATAATCCCCCCCTCCACAACCCGCACAACCCAACTGGATCTCTTCTGGCTCTTCTCTGACTATAAGAAGATTAAATGCATTTTACGTAAATGAATTAAAAACCTGCAAAGTCGCTTTGCTTAGCCAATTGGGGCCGGGTTGGGGAAAGAGTCGGAACTAATTGAGGTGCCTAAACAGATTTATAGCAATTAAGTGCATAATAAAATAGGAGAAAGAAAGATAGGGAATAGAATACAGATATCAAGATACAAGGAGATACAGAGAGCGAAAGAAAGAGAGAGAGAGAGAGAGAGGGCAGAGCAGAGCAGAGCAGGAGGACTATAAATCTGGAAAATGCCGCTGATTAAATGAGTGACTTCGGATTTGGTTTGGGTTTGGCTTTGGCTTAATGCAGAAAGGAAACACACACACACACATGGCCCTGATTTATTAGTTATTCAAGCACTTATCATGATTTATGATTTATTGATTTATATGTTTCTCAATTTATTTCTCGTTTTTTCACTCCTGTTGTTGTTGTTAAAGGTTATGCTGTGTATGTGTGTGTGTGTGCGTGAATAATAATGTTTCCCGAAAAAGTTTTCCGCAATGCACGTGATTTGCATAATTCAATAATTACGAGCGAGTGCGGAATGCACAACAAAACAATTGAGAGGAGAGCACATATTGCGACTGTGGAATGCCAACTAATTGGATTTAATCTTTTCGGAATGGAAAACACTCTCTATTATGGTGAGACGCAAATATGGTAAAATCTCATAGGGGATCCACGAAAAACTTCAATTTAATTTGGATTTTCCAAATGGAATGTTTAGCTCCAATTGCATATCGATAAAGATTGTGTGAGAATAATTACATTTATTTGAAAAGCAGAAAACAGTTTCATCTTTTAATTAGGCAATAAACCCTCCCAGAATCTAAAAGTGTAGGGTATCAAGAATTTCACAATCGACAAACGACAAACGGATGGGCATCCGCATAACGCGACATAAAGCAACATCATATCACTTTACGCTGATGAATTTCCCCCTCCCCTGCCTCCCCCGCCCCTCCCGAATGTCTTGAGAATTAATAACAATTTGTATTCATTTGTGAATATTACAAAAGGATTATACAAAATTAATTAAAATTTGCACACCCAAATTGCTTTTCGATGGTGTGGCCAAGGGGCCAAGGGGCCAAGGGGTTGGTTGGGACGGGCGCTGGCAGCGCTTCTGATGCGCTGAAGAGTGTCTCTTGCGATTGATGGCAGCCAGAATCGAGTTTAATCACATTGATGGGCATCAATTAATCATGCCACAAATGACACTCGCCCCAGTTGGCCTAAGCCGGCGAAAGCCCCCAAATTACGCATACGACACGTAGGCCGCTAAAACCAATAACGACACCGAGATACCCCCGCAGCAGCAGCAGCAGCAGCAGCGTCTCCCAGTCGCTGTCGCAGTCCCAGGCCCCGCCCCGAGGACAATTGCCAATTAAAAATTGAGCCCCAACGAAAAGTTGGCAATTACGGGAGAGGCAGGAGACTTGAGAGACAGTGATACCAATGCCACTTAAAGCACTCAATAATCGGAATCGTTTGGGCCTGGTTAATGCGCTCGACTTAAAGAAAACTCAAACCACATTCAATCCACACACACACTTACAGCCAAACAGCCAAACAGCCACACAGCCACACGCCCATGCACCCACACACCACCCACACACCTGTCAGACAAGATGGCAGAGTGGAGCAGCAGCAGCAGCAGAAGCACACAGTCAAACAAACATGTCATTATCATAATGCCAAAAGGAGACCTCGCTGTAGCCTCTCGCAAGACATTGTGTCACACACAGGACGAGATGGAATTCAACACGAACAGTGCGATACAGCGGGAGGAGACAGGAGACGGGAGACAGGAGGCAGGAGACAGGGAGTAAGTCTGAGACTGGGAGAGTCTTGGGGGAGATAGAATGAGACATTCCCATTCTGCTCCAGTGAAGCATGCGAAATGGCGACAGTTTGTGTGCGCATAACTGAGCATAATCGACGCCTTTTGGTTATAATTAACTCATTAAAGTGAAACGGCAGCCGCAGGATGCTCGCTAAATGCTCGCCCAGCTCAGCCATCAAAGTGCACACAAACACAAGCACGCCCACACACAGCCGCACACATGTTGAGGTCTCTCCCACTCCACTCTGCCCCACCCGACGTAATCCGACCCACTTGGAGAAACCAACTAAAGGGAACCACACCAAACAATTCCCATCCCCAGACCCTCAAAAACCACCCCCAACCATTGGCCTCCGCCTCCGTCTAACCGCAGGCTCGTAAATAAGAAATGAAATCAAAGTTAACATTTTATAAATCTGATTTTTATAACTTTTCTTGCACCGCACACACGCACACAAAACCATTCAAACACACACACACACGCAAGCTGGGAGGCAACTCCCATGTGAAATTGCAATTAAATTAATGTCACGCATACGCCGCGTATGGCGCGCACACACACACACACACACAGGCTTCCTGTGTGTGGAAGACGGAAAAGGGAGGGAGTGGGAATGTTGGCAGGGGCGGGAATAGAACGGAACAGGAACAACGGGCCACATAGCTCAGGTTTTATTGCTCAGCCGCAAACAATAGCAACAGCAGCAGCAACAACAGCAGCAGGAAAAGCAATAGCAACATCGGCGACAACAACGGGACGGGGCCCCGGACTACAGCAGTGCTCACAATTAGTGCGTGTTGGCAACCAGCAGCAGCAGCAACAGTAACAACCACTCTACACTGAGAGAAAACAAACAATCAGGCACGACATGTGATTGTTCATTTTCGAAGCTATAATTGGCTAAGGGATAAGCATGTTGTAGGCTTCGTGTATTACACAGAAATCAAATTCTATAAAACTTAATTTAATTTTTGCTATAGTAGCTGCGTTTTTCCCCCAGTGCATCAGCAACAGCAGCTGCTGCCGTTTGGCGGTCAAAGTTGCGGATGCTCCCGCTGCCGCTGCCACTGTCGCTGCTACTGTCGCTGCCACTGTCGCTGCCACTGCGGATGGAGGGCCTGTTCAGCGGGTCGGGTCCCGCATTTGTGCTCTGCATATAAATCGATGCTGATGTTGATGCTGTGAAAATTTGCTAAAATAACTACGGACACACACTCGTACGCGTCCGCACACACGCACACACGTATCCGACACATACTTTGGCAAAAGCAATTAAACTGCTAAAACCACATTTTGTGCGAGAAATAATTGCAAAAATGCCAAAACATAAAGCCAAACAACAAACATAACCGAACCGAACCCAACAACGATTCCAATCCGCCGAAAAAAATTAGGAAGAATTATTTGAGATATATTACGAACAAGGAGATACCCTCGAAAAACAATTTGATGAGGAAATGACTTGTTCTAGCAATTGGAGTGTCTGCAATAATTGTTTAATTGCGAACCCAAGTCGATTCACAAGTCTACCAAAATAAGAGAAATATATTTCGTAGGTAAGCCTTCCTTCTGATGCTTTGATGATGCCCATCATAGCCTGGTTCGCTCTTCGGGTACCGGGTATAAATATTCAGCCTAAAGCAGCCAGCCCCAATACAGCATCAGAGGCAGCAACAACAAAGCATCAATTACAATGGCAAGCGGCTGTGGTTGGGGGCCATCCCCATTCCCCGTCCTGAGCAGCAACGTGCCCCAAGAGGGATGACAAGGCCGACCTACCGCCAGTGATCGAAGCCTAACCGGCAAAAAGTCAAACCCAAAACGACAAAAACAACATCCATTCCGAGGGAAAGATGGAAAAAGTGGGAAAATGCCAGCAACAAATCAAATATATTATAACGCACAAAAACAAACCGAAACTCAAATGCCAGCTTCGATAACAATAACACAATGAGGCGGGGACAGTGGGCGTGGTTCTGGTAGCAAAAAGGGACGGCCTGGGGGGGAGTGGGTGCTGTCGTGGGTGGGTGGTGCTTCCACTGGCGAGTGGTGGAGTGGCGTGGAGTGGAGTGGTGCAAAAGCTGTAACAAGCACTGACAGAACTCGGTTTCGGCGGTTTTGTGTTTACACTTTACAATAGGATTGCCGAGGCTTTGGCGGAATTTTGGAAATATTTGACTGGGCTTTCTAATGAAATCTCCAAAGGCAACAAATTAGTTCGGTCTGTCCCCAAAAATATGGCGTCTGTCCCAAACAATAACGTTGGGGGTGGGGAGTGCAATATGAGAGCTCTTGGGCCCTCGGCATTGTTATTGAATAAATATTTGCCATGCCGAAGTGATTTTCTTGGAGTCGAATGAAGGCTTCATCGTTTTAGACCTCATGCAAATATAATACAGAAGAGAATTGAATAAAATCTACTCAGAATTCAGCGAAAGATAATGGGTATATTTCTGCTTATACTTATTCGAAAACCAAGCTAATTACCCTGGAGATTTTCGAATATTAAAATCAATTTAGAAACTTTTCATAGAATAATTTTCCCAACCTTTCACTCGGCCACAATTTAGAACCTCTTCGTATAGATATTATCTTGACGCACTCCAAAATTCCACACTCTTCCCGAAGTAACTTAAACATTCAATTATCCCAAAACTTGGGTACTTTCCCCCTCTCCCCGAAGAACACAGGCCTCCCAAGCGAACTTTGCCGCAGAAAATCTAGACCTCATAGGTACGCTACAGATAGAATATAGATGCTGGAGTGAAACTTTTAGTCGAGTATTGAGCTGTCCAAAACTTTGTTCATACAGTCCGATCATAAACACATCCATCCGGCAGGGCTAGAGCCCCCGAAAGCAGGCAACAGATGTTGCGGAATCGACTCCCAGGAATCCGAGGAATTGGAAAGGAAAGGGAAGGGAAGGGGGCTTGGAATCGCGGACGGTGACGGTGACGGCGACTGCGACATCGGTGCCAAATGCAAAATACGAAATGCGTAAACATCCATCCAAAGGAATAAAAACAAAAAAGACGGTAAAAAAAGAAGAGAAAAATGCAAAAAGCAAACAAACAAAATGAATGGCATTCGCGGTTGAGTCGCTGCCAGTGGCGCGAGTGAAAGACAAATTAAGATTATAAAAAAAAGAAAATAAATATAATAATAAAAATAACACATAGGGCAGATACGGGAAGAAAAAAACTGAAGGAATTGATTGATTGATTTATCAAATGTTCGTGCGTGTGGGTGTTGCGTACTGCTGCCACA
Organism: Drosophila affinis; assembly: GCA_037356375.1. Taxonomy (NCBI): domain Eukaryota; kingdom Metazoa; phylum Arthropoda; class Insecta; order Diptera; family Drosophilidae; genus Drosophila; species Drosophila affinis. The sequence continues at coordinate 26,948,631 of JAZHFB010000003.1, forward strand.
AGGTGTAGCACTGTATCTGTGTCTGTGTCTGTATCTGTGCGTGTGTGTGCTTGTGTTTGTGTCTGAGGCAGCTGCGGCACGACTCTGTTCGTACACCGAGAGAAAGAATATATTTTATTGATGGCCTGTCTATTGGATGGGTTCTGAATGGAATGACAGCTAGATTCTGGGCTTTTGCAGGGCAGATCGTTCCTATACCCGCGAGACGATATAGTCATCCAATCCTGGCGGATACGTCATATCCATGGCATCCATTCTGCTCTTAAATTTTTGGCAGTGTGTATATTTTTGTCTGTGAATGCGGCGCGATTGTGATTTGACAGACAAACTGACAGGAAGACAGTCACTGGCGGGGGAGCTGGGGAGCGGGGGCGTAGCGTGCGAGGGGTGTGATGGGTTCAGGGGTCGAGAACGACGTCTGCCTGTCGGCGTTTATGTATGCGCGTAATTCCCTGTCCCCTTTGGCCAGTCTCCTCCGCCGGAACGGAAAAGACGGGGCACGGGGGAAGCAACTGGAACTGGAGGTTGGAGATGGAGTGAACTGAACTGAATCGGAGCGAAAGTGAAGTGAGAGAGAAGCAGCGGGGCAGCGGGGCAGGGGGCGAATGGGAGTCCCTGCGTAGCTATGTGCCTATATCGCTGTCGTTGTTTGTGTGTATGTATGTGTGTGTGTGTGTGTGTGTCTGCGACACGTAGCACATTTTATTTTCCAAGTAATAAATCAATTTTCCGCACCACTAAAAATGAAAACGAAAAACGAACCAAGCTGAAGCTGAAGCTGGAGCTGAATCTGAGGCTGAGGCTGAAGTTGACGCTGACGCTTCTATCGAGTGGAGAGCCCCAGAAGTGGATTCCGTATATTGGGGTTGGCCAGCCCCAGCTGCTAAGGGGATGGGGTTCCCCTTGGCTTTTCGGGGGGTGGGCAACAGTTGGCGCACCTGGCAAGAGCGTAAATTAAAGTCACTAAATCAAAAAATTCCGAAAAAACACTGCCAAGAGTGAAACGAAGCAAACGAGAAAGTTAACATTTGTTTACGTGGTCGGACGATTGCGGACGTCCAAGACATAGAAACTGGACGTGGAGCCTGTACCTGTACCTATCCGAGGCCGAGGCTGTGCCAATGGGGGCTACGGCAGCCTGTTCTACCTGTTCTCCGCCGGCAAGTTTCTTAGTCATTTATTGGCCAGAAAAGTTCACCCCGCAACGGAAGAGAATCAGAGTAGAGTGGTGGCATGGAATGGGAATGGGAGCGGGATGCCAGTGGAATGGGAGCAGCAGGAGCAAATGAGCAACTTGGCGCAAAACAAAAAGTAAGTAAAACAATTTGTTCCTTTACACTTGTCCTGAATCAGATCAAGGGGCGTATTAGGCTGCTTGGGGTAAACGGGTGAAGGCCTCGAAGAAGTTCATAAAATGAGACTATTTTTCATACAAAATATTTACAGGAATTATGCAACACTACAAACTATATATAAATAAATAAAAATTAAATAAAATTTAATAAAAACAGCCTCAAAATATTTCCATTAAAATTTGAAATGTAAAAATTATATTAAAATAAATTAATCGTGTGGTAGGTTAACCTCATCAGACAATACGGCAGCCCCATGAATTAAAATAACATCTATCAGCCCATACGGCAACACTAGTATGCATATAGGAAGAATACCAAATATACGGCCACATTGAAAATGTGTAGAGCGACGACCGATCACTCCAAGGCATACTTAACAAGGTAGCCGCACTCGCTCTCTTTCTTACTTCTTAAATTTCAGTCTGCCTAGCAGCAGTTGTGAGCGACGATTCTCTCCGCAGACGATTTTTTCTTGTTCTTCTTCTTCTTCTTCTTCACTGAAATAAGAAGTAAAGCTCTCTCAGTGCGACTACCTTGTTAGGTATGCCTTAGATCACTCTGTGTGGGGCCAGGAAAACGAGAAGTCAGAAAATAAAGAGCGAAAGATAAATACGTAGTTATATTCTCACAGTTTTTACTCGCGATTAAACAAATTTTTGGTATCAAAGGTCAATGTACATATGTATATTATAATATTAAATAAATACAAATAAATCTTGTGGCACTACTATAAAGACCACATAATTACATATGTAAATAAATAAAAAATAAAAAACAGCTGCTGGATTCTGCTGTTAGATTCTTAGAGTTTTTAAATCTTTTGAAATATTTAAATTGAGAACGCTGCCATTCGTTTACCATCTTACATTACGTTCTATTGATGAAGACATCTCTAGTTTTTTGTATGATCTTTAGCTTGACATCCACCTCTCCTGGAGCTCTGTTACAACTGCGTTCTCTGTGAAGAGGTTAAATGGCATTCTCTTGGTCGAACCAGTCTCATTTGCACCGCACAGACTTGATTTTTGTGTTTTCTTTGGCCGGTGCGGCAATTTGTTTTGAGTGGGGTCGATGGGGCCTGTGGGGAACAATGGCATGGCATGGGCTGCTGCCGTAGCCAGGGGGGTGGCATGGGTTGGGGGGGGCGGCGTCAAAGGCAGCAAAACAAATCAAGTCAACAATCAACGAAACGCACACACACACACACAGACAAACACACACACACAAGAAAAACAAAGAATAGAAAGAGAGAAAGCGTGAGAGAGTGGGAGAAAGTAGGGATAGACATTGGGGCAGACACCCTGTAAAAGTTAATGTAACGGCGCATTTAATTGCACGCACGGAATGAATTCCACTCCGGCACTCTGCCGCATGCCACGCCCGTCTACGGGTCCGGATCCGGGTACGGGTCTGGGTTCGGTTGCAGGTCCTGGTACACGCCCACTCCTGGTCCCAAGCTCCCTGGAGTGGACAAGCGTAACTTTTTTCATTGCCGCAGACGGACGCCCAAACTTGGCTTTTTGGCCTCAACAGTTTTTGGCCCCGAGAATGGGCCTGCCTGGCTGCTCCTAGGTCTCGGGGCCAGGTGAGAAGCACCAGCAGCAGGAGCAGGGGAAGTAGCAGCAGGGGAAGCATCAGCAGTGAAGTAAGTAAAAATGGCTATTAGCCAAAGCATTTTATGTGGCTCCTTTTACTTGGGACACGCCCGCTTGGAGTTGGCTCATGGCTCCTGCCTCCTGGCCTGAATCCTTGTCCTCATCCTGTACGTAGTGCTGCATGTTTCTCTTTCGCTGGCTGGCTGGCTGGCTGGCTGCTGGCCTGTCTGCCATCCTTTTGTTGCCTAATGCGCTTTGCTATTTTTTAATTATAACGCAAGTTACCTGCAAATGAAAAGTAAAAGGGCTGCCAAGACGACGACTGCGACGACTACCACGACGACGACGACGACGACAACGAGGACGTCCGCATCCTGTCTCAGGAAGTGGCTGTGGCCAAGACACGAACGCTGGCAACAGCCATATACCAAGATTCCACTCAGCCTCAGCCTCCCCTTTTTTCGTGCCTTTTTCCTTGGTTTTTTCCTCTTTTTTCCTTGTGTTCGCTGCAACGAAGCTGGAAAATTCGCGCTGGCAACAATTTTAATTGCGTAAACTGTGCAGTTTCTTGCGTCCTCCCTTGCGCCCTCTCTTTCGCACTCTGTCTATCGTTAGCTCACTCTGTCTGTACGTCTCTATCCTGCTCTTTCTATATCTATTGCAATCGCCGTCTCTATGGCTCCGTGGTATTCCCCATCAGCTGTAACACCAAAGGCCAAGCTGCGGCAAAATTAAATTACTCATACGCTCAGTTGGCCAGCGGAACAGAACGCTCCTCCACTCCTTCACCTCCGGCATTCTCCTCTGAGAGGCTGCGACGGATTTATTGTTAATTGGAAATGAGGCATGCCCCGACTGTTTGATGCGAACAGAACAAGATTTCCGCCACTCAACCAGAGACCAAAAAAGATTCATTCCCACCGAAAAACAAAAAAAAAACACTAACGAAAAAATAGTAGAAAACGCTGACAAATAGCACGCGTAATTAGAAATTAAGTTTCTCTTACTCTCGTGGATGGCGAGTGGGAGAGTGTGAGTGAGAGTGGGAGTGGTGTCCTCAAAATGGCCTGAGGAGTACGCCCGAGGAGTGATTAGTACAATGACAATCTGAATGGGCAAACTCTGGTAACCGCTCGAGTCTACGCCGGAGAACAGAGAACGGCGAATGGAGAATGGAGAATGGCGACTGGCAATGACAGAAACTGCTTCCGTGCAGAGCTAATTTATTACGAATGCTTGCCGGCATCTTTTGCGTCTGGTTCTGCCACAGACTTTCCACCTCCTGCTTCCGCTCGTCCTCCCACTTTGGTTTGCTTTAATGAAGGTCTTTCAATTATTTTCTAGTTATGCACTTAGCCACGACATCGAGGAATGAGCTCCAAACAAAATTTAGTCATTCCAAGACGAGATTGAGTGGGATTTAGGGGTAATGATATATGTATGTACAAGTCAATCAAAAGGATATGCAGCAAATCTAGGAAAACTGTGTACTAAAACGTGGGCATTGAAGAGAACAGAGAACTAGTTATAGCATGGTTTAATGGAAGAGTGCTTGGCAGGAAAGAGAGATCTTTTTCGAGATCATTAAAGTACGGGAATACAAAGATGATATTGCACCACCACTTAATCATCACCACAAGGAGCCTAACTTATATATCAATTCCTTAAATGACTTTACTAGAGCATCTCTTAGGTTCGTTGACAGAAATATCAAAGAGGGCTGGTGGAAAATTTAGTATTAATCATGTTAATAGCTCAGTAAAATGTTCACCAGATGGAATTCGATTCAACGCAGAGCTCGCTAATTATTTATATTTATATATAATTGGATATACTTAAATTCCGTAACATAACTTTTAAACAAAGAGAATCATTGTTAGCTCGCAAAGCATTGTTTCTCATTAGAGAAATTAGAGAAAGTTAAAAAAGTACTACGCTATTTGCGCGCAAACAGCGAGAGCCTAATTATTTATATTGAACAAAAGAAGGAAAATACCCGGAAAATGTCACAGAGCATTGTTTCCCATTATAAAAATTAAAATCAAAACAATATAATGCAATTTATTGTTCAGCATTTGGTTGCACAACAAAAACGGGAGGTATTTTATGTTTTTAAACTAAATTACATGTCAAATTATTGTGGAAAAATAATTTTCGAAGGTATTTCAGTACAGTTTATTGCATCCTGCTGATTCTTATAATATGACGGAAGTATAGAAGGTATTTTTAAGCTGAATTAAATGTTAATCAACTAAGGGGAATGTGAAAAAAAACAGAATGATATTTACACATGACTTGATGTACAAAAATAAGTATTTTAAACTTAATTACAAGCCAATTTACTAGAGCGAGTGCTAATTACACATGGCTTAATGTATGTCGAAAACTAAATATTAGGAGAATACTTTGATGGCGGGACTGAAATGGAACAGGAACCACGGGAGTTCCAAATTAAAGTTTCTTATGCCAAAGGACAGCAGTTTTGATCCCATAATCCTGCAATACTTAACAGCAGAACGTCATGGACACTCCAATGGTACTCCCTGCCAATCTCGACCCAAGCCCGTATTGTCTTTGGCTAAGAAGAAACCAATTTGAAAGCACATAACTGACTTCAGGGTTTCAGCTGGCAAGCGGAGTCTCTCCACAAGCGTTCGGCTATCATTCGAGCAGTTTACTCCCTCAATTACCCCCACACACACACACAGGCCCACACAGATGCACATCCAAAGATACGGAAAGAGAACAGACACATGCATATGTATAGAGCATCAAATTAGAATGGCTAATTGCAAAGTCCTCACATCAGGACCACATTTTCTTTTGTTAACTTGCCCAAAAACTTGCCTCCAGCAATCATCACAACTCTGGCAATAGAACGGGAGGAATCAGAGTGGGTGCAGGGGCAGCTGTGGCAGGGGATTGTGGCCAGGGAGACAAGAGGAAAGGAGAGTAAAGGAGTGTGGGAGTGTGGGCGGAGTTGCAACTATTGCATGATGTCCATGGCGACGACTGGCTGGCTGGCTGGTGGCTGGTGGCTGGCAAGCAGTTAAATTACTTCTCGTTTATTTTAAATTGTGAAAAATATGTGCAAATGCTCGGCAGCTGCAGCGGCAGCTCGGCAGTCAGCAGCCAGCAGACATGGCACAATGATACCTAACAAGACCGAACAAGAATGAACAAGAACGAGCACGAAGGAAGCCACAGCCCTTGCAGGCAGCCAGCAGCAGCAGCAGCAAATGGAGGGGCAGGGCAGGGCAGGGAGAGCGACTACCAGAAAGACACAGAAAAAACCCCACACAAAGAAAAAGACCAAGGCACAGGATTGGTAATGGTATAGGTATGGGCTTGCAGTTGGAGTTGGAGTTGGAGTTGCACAGCCAATGCAAAAACATGAGGAAAACTCTTCTGCAATTTGCAGTGAAAATCGCATCGCACGCGCTGTATTTTCAAATAATGCGAAAACTTTTCCGCCTATGTTTTCCCGCAGAAGAACACGCAGGGAGGAGGATAGCAGCACCAGCAGCAGCAACAGCAGCGATAGCAGCGGAAGATGAGTTGGGTCGCGACTGCACCCGGGGTAACCCCAAGCCAAAGCCAAAGCAAAGCAAAGCCCCCGCCCCCCCGAACGGTTCCGAACGGAACGGAACGGAACCAAACCGTACTGAAATATCCAGAAGCTGGAACTCCAATATACTTTTGTTTCTTTGCCTCTATTGTCCTGCCTTCCATATCTCTCTCTCTCTCTCTCTCTCGCTCTCTCTGTCCTTCTTTCTCTATCTCACTCCATCCACTATATTCCTCTCTTTCCCCTTCGTGGCCGACTGCCTGTTGGCTGCGTGAAATGCAATTTCTCATATTTGCATAACTGCAGACAGCAGATAGCTCAAAATAAAGTTGAAATTTTCGCTGCGGTGGCGGCAACAACAGCCAAGCAGCAACAACAACAACAACAACTTTAATATTGCCTGGCCGTGCTGCGTAATTGCCCCCCTTTGCCACAGACACACCCCCACAACCAGTACAGCCTCCTATCCCGGCTCATTCCACACGACTTTAGCCCCGATCAGCAGCAAGTACACTGCGCAAAATAAATGGCCACCAAGGGAGCGAGCAATCGCAATCTCTAACTTTGATTGATTGTACAAATGCGTATAAAGTTTATAGATTATGCTCCTGTTTGGGTACACAGGACGAATGTTTTTCAACAGGTAGAATACAATCTTTGTTGATAAATCTATATAGAATACCCTCTCTCCATGAAGAGCATCTTCTGTTTATCTAAACACTTTCTTTCGGTGAACCATCAAAAAATATTTGACAAAAGTGCGTTCTAAAAACAGTAGTATAAAAACTATAAAAACTTTATTGCACAAAGTTTTCTATAGCATTTTCACTATAGAATAACTCATCGTGGCTGGAATCATTAAAGAAAACATCCTTTTCTTTTTTACCTATAACAAAAACTAATTTTAGTTTGATCGAAAGAGTTGAAACGTGTGCACGTTCATAGCATTCATAGCATTCCCAAGCGGATATTCCTGCCGGTGCCTGGCTTTATCTTTTTGTTTCAGTGTGGCCGTAGCATTGGCTATAACAGCGAAATCCTTTCCGCTTGGCGCGAGTACGTAGTTCGTGGGTTTCCGCCAACAGTGAGCTCGATTTTACAAAACAATACGGCATCGGAATGCGACGGAGCAGAGTGGTAGCAGCGGCAGTGGCAGCCAAATCAACGGAGTTACGCGCACAACAATCGCACACACACACACACACACACAGAGAGAGAGAGAGAGGGAGAGCGAAGCAAAAGCACAATGCAATATACATATACTCGTACATAAGACAAAGCATACTTTCGGGCGCAAATAACCAGCGCTCTGAACGGAAACCGAAATTGAGAGTCCTCCTGCTAGCGGACGCAGCGCAGCAGAACCGTAGAAAGAGATGGCCGTAGAGCCCGGAGAAAGAGATGGGGATGGAGGCAGGGAGTTCCCCTACTGCGGCTATTCTATTAGGATAAACACAAATCACAGCTGGAGCAGGAGCAGCTGGCCCCAGCAGGGCATCCCAGAATTTCACGCACAAACAAAGCAAACAAGTGGAACAGGGCACGGAGCACGGAGCGTGGAGCGTGGAGCGCGGTCCGGCGTGGGCGGCTACATGGCCATGGCCAAAAGCAAACATAATTGATATCGTAATCAATTCAAAAATCTCGAAAACTAAAAACAGCCAATGCTGTGAAAACAACGATGTGGACAAGGGACACAAGCATGGGTCCTGGTCCTGGTCATGGTCCTAGTCCTGGCTGTAGCTCTGGCTCTGGCTCTGGCCCTTGCCGCAGGCATTCTATTCCGGCCATGTGCACACAACCAACCTCCTCTTATCGCCAGCCTCCCCCATCGGAAACCACTTTCCCCACGCTTTGACATATGTGTGTGTGGCAGTGCGTGCCACTCAATCAACTCTGAAAAAGTCTACAAATATTAGCCCCTAATACCATTGAGACCAGAATGAAGGACGAGAACGAGTGGGAAAGGGAGTGGGAGTGGGAGTTGGAGAGGCGGAACGCTGAGAGGGAGAACTGCACGCACGCCCCTATAAAAAAGTGGAATTGTATATAAAAATGAAGCAGCCAGCGAGAGAAGGAGCAAGGGAGCGAAGGGAGCGAGCAGAAAGTGCCAGCTTCAAATAAAATTGTTGCGACAAAGGCATCGAAGGAGCAGCTGAAGGAGCAGTCCTGCTGCCACAGACGCAGCAGCAGTAGCAGCAGCAGCGGGCACAACGATAACATTAAGACGAAGTATCGAAAAAATGTGTAGTTCCACTCACACACACACACACACACACACACCCGTACACCCGTACACCACACACATACAACAGTCTGAGGCGACACAAAAGCGAAATAACAACACAATCAAGCGAGGAGAGGGCGCTGCCAACACGGGGCGTGCGGGGGTGCGAGTGGCAGGGTTGCTCGGAGCGTGTCGTGGCATAGGCAGCAGCGCTGCATAAGTTGCCAGCGTCACAGCCAGAGCCAGAGCCAGACGCCAGTCGCCAGGCGAAAGCGGCACGTAATAACATTTTTCTAAAGAAAAGCAGCGGCAGAGCACCACCAGCAGCAGCAGCAGCAGCAGCAGCAGTGGCAGCAACAAGAACAGCAACAGCAACAGCGACAGCTAAAGCAAGGACAACAAAATACCGTTACAGCGTCGCAAACGAAGATGTCAAGCAAAGGAGCCCCCGAAGCCGGGGCACGAAAAAAAGAAGCGAAAAATTCGCAGATGAGAAGAAAAAAAACCGAGGGAAAAAATATTGTATTTGGAAGCCGCAGAAGGAAACACCCTGAGAGATTCGATATTTTTACGAGGAATATTAATTACAACAAATATATGTAGCTATAGTATAGGTATAGGTCCTAAACCATTCAACATAACATTTAGAATACTCCTTTAGTATATTATTTGACATCATAGTTCCATCAAAGGAGTTCAGAAATACTTCCAAAAATATACCTTTTTCTGTATGCTGGAAACTTCCTACCGAATGGTAAGATCCTGTGGAAGTGTATGGAAAGAAATGTGCGTGCCTTGGCGTGTCCTGGCTCTTGTGGAATGCTGTCAGGAGACAAGTTATTGTTTTTGATTTCATTTTTCTTGCGTTTTTGCGCTGCCATCCCCCCACTTTATGGTCTGGCTCCGGCAGCACATACGACCCGCACATATGTGCGTTTCGGGAGGGGGCTTATTTCCATATAGGAGTGCCTGTAGTGACTGACTGTACGGTCGGTCTTGTGGCGATGCTAACCCCCGAATTGGTTAGTTTGGCTAATCGAGGTATTTGGGGGATAGGCCCGTCAGGATTTGCTCTCCTCTCCTCTCCTCGGCTATCCTTGACTCGACTCGACTCGACTCGGTTTGGTTTCTTTTTTACGAGAGCTGAGAAGATTGCCGCTGGCTGCGTTATTATTATTATTATTACGATTATAAAAAGTTGCCCTAATCCGAGTGGGTAATTCATTTCTGAGAGCTAGACGAGATGGTCTTGGTAATGGAAATCTCCGGACTCAGGATTGCGAGAGCATGCAGGAAAACTACTATGTCGGAAACTTGGCCCCAAAAGAGCCCTTATGGTAATTTGGATGGTTATTTTTTTTGGTAGACCTACGAGTAGGTTGTTATTTTAGGAGAAAATTCATCATTCGAGATGGGATTGAGGTGGGATAGAGAATGCCCAGAGTATGCTTTGCTGCTGATCAATAGAAAATTTGAATAAGTATTCATACAAGATGAGATGCAGTTAGTACTATTCCCACAATGAGCACAATTCCTATTAATAAGTGAAAGCGAGGGTCAAAACCTGCTCAAAAGAATTTTCAATAGAAAAAAATCAATTTCCTTGGAATTTTCGTGGCACAATTGAATATCTAAGCCGTGAGCAAAGTTCGGCAATTTGTAAACTCCGATCATTAGGGGAAGTTTTCTTATCAAGTCTTATCCACTCCATCCGTACCCGAAAGGAATCATCAAGTGGGTGAAAGTGAGGGGAGTCCTGGGTGCTGGGTGGTGGGTGGTGGGTGGTGGTTGTCGGGTGTCAGGATGGAAAACAAATAAAATAAAATAAAACTGAAAATGCAAACGATGTGAAAATGTGAATAAACCAGCAATGACAATCAATCATTCAGTTAGTTGCAGCAAACTTCCGCAATTTCGCTGAGCATCAGACTCTGTACGATATCCCAGTGGCTGCCCCTGCCCCTGCCCCCGTTCGGGGCATCATTAGGCTTCCAGCATTCTCTAGCCACAATTCTGGTCTGTTTCACTCGCAAAAACTAACTTTTTCGGGGCCAGAACGAAACTAAACTTTCTAATAAAATAGCCCTCTACTATGCGCCCCAAGGTCCAAACCCAGGTCTGCTGCGGGTACAGGTCCTCGGTCTCGGTCCTCGTTCTCGTTCTGGATACTGGGTCCTGAGTCCTGCTGCACATTATCTCGAGTGCAAAGAGTGCGAGTATGTGTGTGTGTATGTGCGATGCTGTGAAGCGTCGAAGGAGCCACCAGAACCGCAACAACAGTAGCACCCAAAAGAAGAGAAGCAGCTGGAGCAGCAGCAGGAGCAGATGAGAGGCAGACCCACACAATGCAGTTTCAAAAGTTACGAGAGAAAGCTTTTTGTTCAATGCTCTTCCGGCACTCTCGCTCTCTTTCGTTCTCTTTCTCCCACGGTTAGTTGTTCGTTTCCACTTGTTTCAATGCTCTTTCTCTGTTGCTGCCACAGCCTCTGCTTTCCCTCGGTGTCTGTGTGTGTGTGTGTGTGTGTGTGTGTCTGTGTCTGTACACGGCCGCAACATCCGTTACAATTTTTTACGACTGCGGCTCTGATGCTGACGCTGGCGCTGACGTTGATGTTGATGCCGCAGCCCGCCGTCTAACAGTCTGCTGGGTGTATACTGCGTGTATGTGTGTGTGTGTGTGTGTGTGTGGCTGGCTGTGTGTGGGGGCAGGCCGCATTTAAGGATTGGAGAAATTTTTGTGGGTTCCTCCAGTAATGATATGGAATGTGTTGGAATTTCAAGAAGTTACTTCAGATTTCTTTATTTATTTAAATGAGCAGCCACCGAGAATGCCTGGCATTGTCTGGCTCCGTCTCCGTCCCTGACCCTGTCTCCGTCTCCGCCTGTCTGCGCGTCTACTGCGGCAGCCAAAGTCAGTCTCCGGCTGTAAGTCAGTGGCGGAGTCGGAGTCGGAGTGTGTCGGCGGTGGTGGTGGGCATGTCTGTGGTGGCGCTGGGCAGCCAAGCAGCATCTCCAATTGACTGACTGAGACTTACTGACTGACTGCCTGAATGACTGACTGACAAACTGACAAACTGACTGACTGCCTTACTGAGTGGAGCATACAACTAAATGAGCGTTGTTATCGGTCTCTGCCGCTCCCTCAGCGACTGTCTGTCTCTGTGTCTGCTGTATGCTGTCTTCTGTCCCTGCCCCAGTCCCAGTCCCTACCTCGGCCCTAAACTTTCTGAATACACAGAGCGAAATTAGGGGGCCTCATTGAGTAAGCAATTGTGAAGGTTTAACAGTAAGTAAATAGGCTTAGCAGGACTTTCAAAGAAATCCATGAATGAATGAACGAAGAGCAGAGTGTGAGAGGCCCGTTAAAGTCTTTAGATTTCGGGATATTCTCGAATAAAAAAAGGCATTCAATTATTGAAACCTAAAGTACAATTAGGTAGAGTAAAATGTGTATGCTTTATATACTATTTTATAACAATTACGTATTGGAGAGGGCACTCACATATATTCCATACCCTACTTGTGTCGGTCATGCTTACTCTTACGATACCTATCTCCTAATTGTTCTGCCTTTCTGCAAGTGTATGGCTGTGTGACTGTGCGTATAATTGTAAGGGCAACCAGCAGCAGCAGCAGCAGCAGGCGTAGGAACAGAAGCAGGGGGCATCAGCCAAAGAGCAAAGAGCATCCAGGAGCGCTGAGCCAGCACAGTCACAGCCTGAGCCTCAGCGTCAGCCTCAGAGCAATCCTCAGGAGCAGGAGCAGGAGCCTCCTTCATAGCCAGCCGCAATCCGGAGGCAACCAGCAACGTCATTGAAATTTATGCACGTTGTACTTTCGTGTAGTGATATTTGTATTGGGAATTAAAACTATGCCCTCGGGATTATATCCTAATTTTTGGCGCTGTTCTGCTTTGGCTTCGGCTGCGTTGCTGCTTCAGCTTCAGCTCCAGGTCCTTCTCCAGGTTCCTCTCCATCTCCTTCTATTCTTGCTGATGTCTTACTCTGGGCTCCGGGCTGTGGGCTCTGGGTCCGCCCATGCTCTCGCCTCTGGCTCTGGTTCTGATTCCTGGCTCTGGGCCCTGGGCCCTACGCTCTCTGTCCTCTCACTGCCATTTTTACTTTTCATTGCTTTTGTTTTTCGTGTAATTAAAATAAAGGCGTGGAGTAATTGCTGAGGTCAGTGAGCAGCGGACAGCAGCAGAAGTCGGACTCGTCCAGTGTCGAGCTCTTCTTACACTTGGCGCCCCCGCTTTCCCCCGCAGTCCACACTCTGGAGTCCCCAGCCAGCAGCCTGCGCCCCGTAATCTATACGTATACGTAATGTTAACTAAGCTCGCAGACCAGCGCCGAAATTAACACTTTTTTTGCTAGTTCTGCTTGTGATGCCTTTTTTTTGGCTTCTTCTACCCCTTAATCGTAAATTACGAGGGTATACTCTTATTGTGTGCATGAAAGGCAGAATGAAGGGTTTCGGACAGCATAAAATTAGGATTAGCAGCCGAGTCTGGTCTGTCTCTTACTCTGTCTTTGTGAGCGAATAGATCTGAGAAATTGATAGCGATAATATAACTTAGCTTGTAGACTTCTAGGATGGACTTCAAAGTTATGTTTTGCCATTAAAGACAGCCACACATGTATCAAACTATGGGTATTATCTTCTATTGAGCCAGAAGTCATATTAAAACATAGAGAGGGGACTATGTTTAATATTCTTTAGAATTTCATGTATCTATTTCCTTGCCATGCAATATATTTCCACCTGAGGACTGCCTCTCAGAGTATCTTCGTAGCGGGGTATCCTCTAGTCCACATTTTCATTAGAGCTTTTGGTGTATTTTTTTCGGTGTGTTTTTTCCGTGGGCTGATTGTGGGTTTTGGGGTATTCCTTGGAGCCTGATGCCGGGGAGCCCGAGCTGTGAATTACCGAACAGCAGATAAAATTCTCAGTTTAACACTTTGTTAAAATGCTACCCATACGGATACGGATACGTACGGTACGAGTGTACGGCTATGACTAAGGCTAAGGCTAAGGCTACGGGCTACGCTGCTGATGCTGATACTGCTGACGCTTACGTTCGTTTACGTTTACGTTTACGTACGCCATGTGGCGCGTCCGTCCATAAAGTGTGCCAACATTTTGCTGCTTCGTTGCCCCAAACCTACCCACAACAGCAGCCAGCAGCCAACAGCCAGCCCCCCATGCCCCTCTACTCAACCCACTTAACTGGACTTTGGTCACGTTGCTGCTCTGCTGCCTCCGTTGGATGCTGGTTGCTCCTCTGCTCCTTTGGATTGCTGTTGTTTTTGGTGTTGCGCCTGCGGTAAATTTCATTTTCCAGGGCATCATTAGACTGGGACCCAGAGACCTAGATTTTCATGCTAATTGGATTCGCAATAAAAGCAGCCCGAGATCGAGAGACCAATACCAAGAATTTCTGGCACATTTCTTACTCGGGAGCCCAAGCCAGAGCCCAAGCCAAGCCCGAGCCCGAGTCCTCCTACTTCTTCTTATTCTTCTCAGCGGGGAATCCCCCTAATGGGGCTGGGGGAAATGAAAGGAAAGGCATTTGAAGAAAAATTAAATTCCCCAACTGCGCTCTTGTATCCCCGTATCCGTATCCGTATACGGGAGAGAGAGTAGCTACATGGATGTTTCAGCAACCACATATTTGCAAATGAATTATGAGCGCAAAGGAATTCGACCAAAAGACAGAAAAATAAAACAGAAAATCGAATAAATTATTAAGAATGAATTTGATGAATGGAGTTGAAGTACAATGCATATATAAGAAGGATTGTCTGGAGAAAAAAAGGTCTCGTGAAAAGGTCTCGGTCTCGGGTTAACCTTTATCAAAAGATTCTCAATCAACTTTCAATGAACTGGGAAAAGTTTCCTCTTCGAACTGCACTTAAGGAAACTGGCAACTCCACTTGAAAACACCAGAGAGGGAGAAAGAGCCAGAGAGAGAGAGCGAGGGGGAGAGAGAGTGTAAGACTCTTAAAGCTCCATCGAAGTCTCGACTCCCACTGGCTCCTGATGTGACTCTAATCAGCGCTTAATTATGCATTCTTGCCAGCCCACAAGTCACCCATTAATCAACATCATTTATTGCCATGCAAGCTGCTCGAACTCAAACCGAAATTGAAATTCAAGCTTGCAGCCAAAAATTCCTGCCACATCAGTAGAAAGCAGGGGCTTTCGGGGTGTCACACCCGAAAACCGTGGCCCCAAATGGCCAAGGCACTACCGACCAGGCACCAGGCACCAAGCATTGGGACATCAGAGCATCGGAGCACCGAGAAGGCAAGGACAACAGCTACCAACTGCCAACTAAGCCAAATTGTACGCTCAAGTGCCATAAAGCAATCAAAGTTGATATCAAAGTACCACACTGCTAACTTATGCTCTCATGTATTCAATTAGGACAGCTTTTCGAATGGCCCTGTCCCTGGTCCTCGTCCTGGTCTTGGTCCTGGTCTTGGTCCTGGTCCTGCTCTTAGTCCCTGTTCTGGTCTGGTCTGGTCTGGTCCTCCTCCTTCTCATTCATTTAAAAGAATTAAGCACTTTTCTGCAGCGCAGAGCTGAGGAGATGAAGAAATTACTGCAGCTCTTGGCATTGAAACCAGTCTGGGGCTAGAAGCTCCTTCAGGAACTTTCAACAACTTCCTATGCCCAAAGTTTCCACAAATTAGTTATGCAAATTATGTGAGTCGCCTTCACCTCAACGGGAGAGCAGGGCATCAGAGTAGAGCAGGGCTCCCAGCTACAGCAACAGCTACAACAACAGCATAGTTTCCAGCTCCCCCCCCCCCATCTTTCGCCACATTGAAATCCGCATTTAAAACAATGGCAGACGACCCTGGCCCCAAAAACGGGAACTCAGGACCCAGGACACAGGACACAGGACACAGGACCCCGAACCCAGAACTCAGACCCAAACCAGCCTCCGATTAGGACGCATAACAAAGTAGAATTTGTGTAAGTTCGTATTTAACATGCTTTATGCATTCCTCAATTATAAATAGATTAAAGTCCAGAATAGACTAAAGTTAAATGTTAACTTTCCGGCCAAGGCGGACACCATTCACAAAGCAATTAACGCAATCGTCTCCACGCACCCCTATCCCTCGATCTGGGTGGGACGGGATCTTTGGGGAGAAGGGAAAAGGGAGGATAAAGGATAAAGGGAAAACTGAGGCAGGAACCCAATTTAACTGACTGCCAACTTTCCACAATCACTGCCCATCATCAATTTCAGATTTTGTTGTATGTTTTATGAAGCAGTCAAGGCCCAGGACAACCTCCCGTCAACCAGACACTTGGACAGTCAGACAGAGACAGAAACAGAGACAGAGACAGGCGGACATTCAGAGCAAGAGACAGACGGACAGACAGACAGACAGTCACCGAGAGGGAGAGAGAGAGAGAGGCGGCAGGCAGATAGAGTGTTGCGGAGTGGAGGCGAAAAAGTGAAAACAATGCCTGGCCACAAACGGTTGGGCAATGACTGCCCAGGGAAGCGACCGCCCGCCGGGATAGAGACAGAAAGAGAGCGAGAGAGATGTGTGTGTGTGTGTGTGTGTGTGTGGGTTTCTTGGCGAGTGTTTACTTAACCGTAAGCCTGACCCCACATCCAATACCCAATCCCCACTGAACTTGAACCACATCGCAGAACAAAGGAAAGCAGTATAAACCAGCAACAGAGGCAGCGAGCGGAGGCGGTCAGGTCAGAAAAAAAGGGTATCTTAAAGGATTGCTCAAGTTTTTCTGTCCAAAACCAATATGTAAATGTGCGTGTTGTGATTAAGCACAAAAGCAAAGTAAGCCAGATACAAAAGGCAGACAGAGAGACAGAAAGACAGACGTCGAGGATGGTGGAGTGGAGTTTTCTTGGCCGAAAACCCAAAGCCAAAATCTCTAACCAAACCAAACCAAACCGCACCAAACCACACATAATGTGAGGCAAAAACGCAGCCTTGGCTAACTTTACACACCTCAAGTGTTTGTTTAGGTTGCTTTGCTTTGCTTTCGGTGCGGTTCGGTTCGGCTCGGTTGGGATGGTTGTTCAAGTGGAATGGTGGGAGCGATTGGATTGGTGCATGAGCAGCAGCAGCAGCAGCCGCAGCAGTGGGAAGGAGTAAGAGTGGCTGCTAGGCTGCCTGCTTTGGCCATTTGACGCCTTTGTTGTTTTTGGCCAGCAGCCTTATAAATCTTGCCAGCAGTGAAGGCAACGATCAGGTCTCGGCCAAGACAATGCCATGCCCGGGAACGGGAACCTATTAGCGTAGGGCATTCCTCCTTCAGTTCCTACAGCTCCTTCTGCTTCTGCAGCGTGTGAAGTTTTAAGGAGCCCGTCCATAAATTGCAACCGCCAGGTGAGCGGTGAGCGGTGAGCGTTGGGAAATGGGGGCTAACGCCGGGGTAATGGGTCACTCCTTGATGTATCACACAAACAGACACAAATGATATTTATGCCGCCTCCAAGGAGAAAGAGTAAGAGCAGGAGCCCATACCCATGCCCATGCCCGTACCCATGCCCGTGAGGCTTCTTATGGACAGCAGCCGCGTTCTGCTTGGGTGTAATAAAAACTAAAATCCGCACAACAATATGTGCGAGGATAATGCCATTTCCGTTTTATGGGAAATCCTGTTAGTCCTCTGCCAGTGAGTGTGTGTGGGTGTGGGTGTGGGTTTTCGGGTAGCGGTGCTCTCGCATGTGCGGCTTCCTCAAGGAGCCCGAAATCTGAGCGAACGAGTTACGGCTACACGGCGCCAAAAAAAGAATAAACCCGAGAAGAAGAATTGCGGTCGCCTTCTGCTGATGGTATGCGATAGGATGGAATGGCTCGCAGTGGCTCGGAATGGCTCCGAATGGCGTGGCGAGGCACGGACTGGAATGGAGTGTCATGCGTGCGGTGCTGCAAATGTTTGGGATCAGGGATCAAATTTTATGGATTGTCCGGGCATATTATATGTACATATACTCCGCATCCGCAGTTGGGTAATAATGAAGTCAAATTTAACAAATAAATTTGCCAAACTTCATTTTGGATGGACACACGAGAGTGAAGGAAGGAGAAGAGAAGTTCTTGAGTTCGGAAGAGGAATACATTATTCGATTGATGTATAATCATTGCCGCAGAAACAATACAAAAATTGAGACTTCTTCGAGAATTCAATTAGACAAAATGGATTAGGAAACGTCCTTTCCATAGGACTTAGGCCCTAAGGTAAATTGATATACCAAAAGCCCAAGGGATTAGGAAAAACCCTTCCAATCCACACTCACACCACACTCTTGCACTATTTACAATCGGCTAATCTCTCTTGCATATTTGCATATCTGGCCGGCTTCATCTTGGATTATGATAGTTATTCATTAGCAGCATTCCTGGCCTTGGGGATTGGACTGTGTGGACGAGCATCTAGAAGCTAGCTGCGGTTAGCCACAAAGCTCTCACTCTTTCTCCATCTCTCTTTCCCGCTATTTAGCGTTCTTCCTTCTCTATTTGGGTCTGCAGTCATAACTAGGGAAATCCTTTTTTTGCTCAGTGTGTGCTCAGTGTGAAGCGGCAGGAAAAACAAACGTCCGACGGACTGTTTCTCTCGTTCTCTCTCTGTGTGTGTGTATGTGTGTGTTTGTTAGGAAAAGTAAAAAAAAGCGCAACCAGAGGAGAGACGGATGGACAGCAGTGGAGGAGAAATAGAGCAGGATATAGAGGAAAGAGTAAAGGCAGCAGCAGAAGCAGCAGAAGCAGCAGCAGCGGAAAGCAGAAGAGTAAGAAAAACCATAACTAAATCCATTGCCATAGGAAAATCCAAAGCAAAGTCTGCGATGCAAATAGTAGAGATTATGGGACTGCAGATGTATGAAGCACGAGATGGAGATGAAGCTGGATCCCGAGATGGTGGCAGGCGGAGAAGTGGCAGCAGGGGCAGCAGTGGGCACGGGACACGGCACAGGAGTCGAGGAGCTGACGTTGAAGCTGGAACTGAGGCCGGGCGTCGGACCCAAGGCGCGGCCTCGCTGATGGCAACATGAGAAGGGGCACTGGAAGGTGTTATGTGTACGTGAGTGTGTGCCTCTGACTGCCTGTGTGTGTGTGTGTGTGTTCATGAGTGTGTGGCACAATAAATCTTGCAAGGGTGCCGAATGGCCAGGCACGGATATGGGCATGGATTTGAGCCGGGACGTTACCCGCTCAACCCTCAGTGAAAACCAAAACCAAATAAAACTGACATTATGCGAAAAGCGAAAGCCATAACTAAAAGTTGGATAACGTGGCCATGATGGAACCAAAGAGGAAGAGAACGAGGAGGAGCAGGAACAGCAAAAGGAAGAGGGTTAGGAGGAGGAGGAGGAGCAAGAGTAGGAACAGAAAGAGCGCCGGGAGCTGGAGCAGCCGTAAAGTTGATAGTGAAGCAGAGAGCAAATCGCGACGGACGGGGACGACGGACAGCGAAAACAAATCGGAACTGGTGCAATTCTGAGTGATCGACGGGGTGGTACCACGGAAATGAACCAAAACCAAAGAAATCCCAAATGATAGAAGAAGAGATCGGAAGAAAGGAGGTGTAGTATGCTAAGAGATTGATAGTGGAAGCGAAGACAGGTAATCAAACAAGTTTAATAGAAAAATTAAAAGGCAGTTTACCCTTAAGAAACTCCCAACACAACGAATGATGACTCCAAAGAATCCCAAAATATTCAGAGAGATTGAAATATAAAACTAATAATAATTATTATAACATTAGAAGGGGACAATAAAGATAAAAGTTACTGTATATTGATATTGGATAAAACATAGATTAATTAAGATGATGATAACAGCCCGAGATATGCAATTAGAGACCACTTCATTGAAAGATATTTAATGACTTTTTCTAATCTTTAACCAAGACTGCCACAGGGGATTCTACCAAGCGTTTCTCAAAGTTATATTCCATTTCAAATGAATACTCTAGACCTCATTAGGATTGAAAACAGTACACAAACGATAATAGTATTGTGGTAGAGGAACCTAAGATACCCTGTAAATGTTATTTGGTAAATGTTTTATCATGAATGATTGTGTAAAGAAGAATGTATCTTTGTATATATACTCTATTAGATATAATCGAAGAAGTTCGTACTTAAGGTAATTGATTGAGGTTAACCTGAAAAACCGAACCTGATAGAAGATAATCAATAGTATCCGCTAAACAAAACCATATTCCCAATCTCAATAGGAGTCTGTTCTATTCCGGTTCCCAAAGCTTTAGCCGCGCGAATTAAGAGCACCTCTGAATGCACCACAAAAGGATTTCCTAGCTCGAACACGAACTGAATATTCCCCGAGTTCACCCTTTCCTCTAGAGGGTGCGGGTTGGGGGCTCGAGGCTGGAGGCTGGAGGCTGGGGGGATACAGATATCGGGTATGAAAAACAGAAACAGGAAAATAGAAATGATAGCAAAGTTGTGAAGCGAACGGGAAAGGCGAACGAATGGGAGGGTAACGGGGGAATGGGAGAGCAAAGAGGGGCACCTGAAACGGAAATCGACTTTGGTAAGGAGTTTTTCTCGTACCTGGCGAATCTGAATGTTGAAGCTGCAGCAAAGTTATGCAAATGTGAAGTTGTTCTCTTTGGCCACCGTTTCGTAGAGCTCCTCCTTCTGCTTCTGCTTAAGCTCCTGCTGCTGTATCTGTTCTGTTCCCCTTCTAGGATCTGTGTTCCCCTTTCTAGGAAGGAGACCTTCTGTCAATCGAAGGCGATGTCGCGAGTGCTAATGACGTTTGCTGTGATTGCGTCCCGCATTCGAATTGGAAGCCGAAGCCGTAGCCGGCGCCAAACACAAGCCCGAACCACAACTCAAAACTGTCATTTTCGCGGGCATGGAAGCCGCTCTTTCTATAAGGAGTGTGTGTGCTGCTGTTCTCCTTCTGCTGTTTGAATGTGGATTTGAGTGTGAATGTTGATGCGGTTGGTAAGGAGATGTATCTGTATCTGTGCCTGTGCCTGTGCCTGTTTCCGAGCCCGTGGATGTCTATTTATTTAATTTGCATGCAATTTTCAATTTTTATGCGAAATACTTGGCATTGACAGCAAACGATGCGCACATTTCGCATCGGCAATGCACAATAGAAATTGAATTGCAAAAATTTGTTTGCCAGTTGGATAGAGGATGGAGGATAGAGGATAGAGGAATGGGGGATTTGAAGGGGAGACAACTTGAGGAATAGCGGTTTGGAGGACCCTCCACGTTCACGCCAATGTAAGGCAAGGCAGACGACGGCACAACCAAAGGCAGTGGCTGTGGCAGTGGCAGTGGCACAGGAAGCACAAGGAATCGCACAATTTGGCGGCGAAAATGTCAAGTATTCCAAATGCTGGAAGGACGACTGTGACTGCCACTGGGACGGGGACTGCAATTACAATGGCGGAGGCAACAACAATAAGGTTGTGCCGGCTTCCCCAGTAACAGACACAGATACAAAACGCACACTCGCACACTGGCACACACACAGAGGAGGAGAGGCAACATACATACACTGTCACTGGAGTTTCAAAGTTTCAGAGTCAGTGGAGTCACGACCGAAGACAGGACAGACAGCCAGCACTTGGCTCTGGGAGAGTTTTGGGGAGACGGACAAGCAGACAGGACAAGCTGACAGACAGACAGCCCGCCGCAAATGTGCAACAAACAACGAGCAGCACCAAAAAAAGCACCAGAAACGCGCGCGAAATTTGCGGCACGGACACGCGGCAGAACACTCGGCAAAAACGAATCTTGAACGACTCCTGAGGACGATGCTGCCACCAACTGCTGGGACGAACGAGCGTTCTGGTACTGAATTCGCACGCGACTGAAAGGATGCTGGCGAGGATGCTGCCGCTATGCTGCCGTCTGCTGCCAGTGTTCACCCGACGATGACGATGACGATAACGACGACAAAAGCCGATTCGGATGCTGCTGCCGAAGTTGCTGATGGACCCGTACCGTTCGGATGCCGTTTGAAAGAGCCAAGAGTGAGAGCTTTCAGAGAGAGAAAGAACGACAAAGAGAGAGGGACAGAGATTGGCGACGTGTGACTTCGTTAAATTTCTGCGGCGACAGCACACAAAACGGATTCGGAAGCGGAAGTAGCAAGTAAGCGAGCAAGCCAGCCAGCCAGCGAGCGAGCGAGCGTTCCGTCTCTTTGCGACTGTGTGTGTGTGTGTAAGGGGGGGAATGAAGAAGCAGTGGCTGGGGGCTGGGGGGTGGAGTGCCGCGTTGGAGTGGCATGAAAGTGGGGGCGAAGTAGCGCCAAGTGGCTGGCTAAAGTCGAGACGAGTCTCGAGTCGAGTCGCGGAGCACGACCAGAATGGAACTTTTGTGTTTGTGTTTTGCAATGGCAACTATACACACACACGCACACACATATGCACCGGCATACAGATAAATATATAAACACACACATGAAACACACACAAAGAAGACACACACAAGAAACACTCACACACCCCTATACTTATACTTATACGCCATCAATATTCACATTCGCACTTGTGCGAGTATTTTCTGATTTGGTGCAATCGCGTTAGCCAACAACAAACTTGGCGAACAGCAGCGGCAACAACAGATACAACAGCAGCGGCAGCAGCAGCCGAAACAACAACAACAATCAGCTACACAAGCAACAACACGCCAGAAACAATTACAACAACAACAAGGAACGCGAAACGAAGACTCGCCACGAGGGTCGAGGTCTTTGATACCCTTGCAGCTCGATCGTTAATATTTTAGCTATAAAATAAAGATAAAATCATCTGATTTATAAAAAAGATGAAACTATATCCCAAAGATTTTAGTCAGACTTACAAGAATGTTTTTCTCACAATTACATTGTTTTTCCAGGACATTCTCTGTGACATGGCTTCAGATATTGGTGATTCCAATTTATGATTGTAGGTACTGAAAAGCACTGGAATTTCCTGTCATACAATTTCGTTACTACTGGACTTTATCGACTCTGATGTTGATACTCCTTTCTCTGCGTGTCAAACATCTTTTCGAAATCATCATATCCGCTGCGAGGGTATAGAAAGCGCAGTATTTTTCAGCGGATGTTTGGTAAATCTTTGCCGCCGGATACCCAGCGATGTCTTCTCTCCTGCTTATAGATATATGTTCGTACCCTCAAGAACCAGCTCAGACGTGTGCTTGGGCTGAGAGGAGAGACTCCACTTTTCCAATACATGCACCCATATGTGAGTGTGTGTGTGCTGGCATCGATAACTAATAAAAGCATTACATTTATGTTAGAGCCAAGCGCACTCCGACCCTGCACATTCGCATGCCCATAGCCATTCCAGCATCCCATTCCCACCTGATCCGCCCGAGGCAATAATTCAGTTTTCATTTCTCTGTTTTCCTCAGTTTCTCATTTTCATTTTGCAGCCAGTGCATGTGTGCCCTTCGGTACCTCCACTCCCGCTGTCTACCGCTGTCCCCTCAACCCACTATGTATGTGGCACAGTCATGGCCAACTAATTAGAGACCTTTGCCAGCTGCGATTTCTGCTCGGATTCCATTCCGAGCCTGTTTAGAGAGTTGTCTGTGGGTGTCTCTCGTTTGGTTGCCGATTTTTTAGTTGATTTTCATTGTCAAGCTCCCCCATAGGTGGACTGCAGAGAGGAGAGGAGATAGCTGTTGGATTGTAAGTGAAACGATAAACTACATGTAGCTCGCTGTCATTAATTGGCTGCTGGCTGATGTTTATGTCGTTAGCTCTTCGTTATTGAAGGAAGGAGTTGTTGGAGAGTGGAAAATGCAGTTGGTAAGGGAACAGTAGTAGAGGATGATAGAGTGAAAGTAGCTTTCCTCCAAATACCATTTTAGTAGGGATTTAAAAACGTTATACGAGAATATGACAAAAAGGAGAATTCAAATCTGATTACTCGCTTCTCATTAGAGCTCTCCACTTGGCAGGAAATACATTTTGCTCCTTCGAACTCTCAGAGATCAATATTCAATTAACCTTTGCAGGGAAACATCTTTGGCAGCTCTGGAGGTTTGCTTATCATAATCTCTCCTTTCAAAGTTTCGTTCGGCGCTCATAAAAGTTGCAAGCACGAAAAATGAGAAGTGGAGAAAGTTATCGATGGATTATCGAGTTGAAAAATCCCTTTTCATATGGAGAGTTTCAGCTTTCATTTTCGTGTTTGTTTTTTCTCGAATAAAGCCTAAAGTTTAACAGCTCTGACCTGCCTTAAATTGTGCAAACAGGACTATCGATTTAGCATCTCTCATTTTCAAGAACATTGCAATGACTTCTATTACTTCCATTGACTGCTCTTAGTATCGTCTTTGAGAGAGTTCCATTTTCAATTAGCTCCCACAGGCAGGACAGGACACACATCTTTCGAGGAGGAGGAGGAGGAGGAGGAGGAACTGGAAGGGACATCGTCCAGCCTGGCGCTGCTCTGCTTGAATATTAATTAATAAAGTATTTATATAGACGAGTCCTTAGTATCTTCTGGCTGCTTAATGCAAAATGTTGCATAGAAACCATCAGGGCGTGTACTCTATTTCCTCGCCTCAATCGCCAAGTCATAGCCAGCTTCCGTCTGAGGCGGAGACCAGGATCTAGGACTGAGGACGGAGCACCTAGGAACCGACCAGGTTCTTGGCTTGCCTTCGATATCTGTATCTGTTTGTGTCAGGCGGCTGCATTTACCTTCCTTTAGAATGGCGAAAAGAAAATATCCGGTTTTCAACCGCATATTGCACTTTTCTACCCATTGTGCAGCCTCATTCGTTATCCTGCTGAGTGGCTCACAGAAAGAGCGAGAGAGAGAGAGGGAGAGAAGCAGTGGCAGTGGCAGAGACACAGACAGACACACGTTCAGGACATTGAATTTGTTTTGGGTTTTGATTTTTCGATTTCAGATTGCACGTTTGAATGGCCAGAAGCAGAAGCAGAATCAGAAGAAAGAACGAGCAGGAACGAGCAGGACCTGGTCGAGGAGCAGGAGCAGGAGCTGGAGCAGGGCCAGGGCTGGGTCTCCTAACCTCGACAAATTCAAGTTGCAGTTGAAGTGTTGACTGCTGCCTGCCACATTTATCGCAGCTGCATCTGCAGGCGACATGCACAAAAATATCCCCAATTGAAAGGAAGTGTTGGCCGGCCATTGCCATGGCCATGGCCATGGGTCCGGCCACAGTCCATTCAATAAACTAATTAAATCCAAGTGTCGTACAATTAATTTGCACTCGTTTCTGTTCGAGAACAGAAGACCAATCACGATAACAGTGGAAGATTTTTGTTTATGCGCATCCATTTCTAATTAAATTTACAAGTCTTAGGAGTATTCACTGTGCCTGTGACTTGGTTTGTCCACAGCACGGCACGGCAGAGCACAGCACAGCACAGCACAGCATTCCATAGCCCATAAATCCGAGCTTTGTTGGATGGAAATTGGTGAATTTTCAGCTTGATTCCTTCAAGCATTCAGATTGTGTTTGCATTCTCAATTTTCATATTTCTCATATTTCTTCCTCTCGTCTGTTTGCATTTGCCAAATGGAAAAATGTTCAACATCTCAGCTGCTGCTGGTGCCCCCCCCCCCTACTTTTGCTGCTGCTGCTGCTACTGGAAATCACCTCAATTACTGCAACAAAGCAAATGGAAATTGAGTTAATTTTGCAGTCACACTCTCAGGCGTTGGATGGGGCATTGGATGGGCTTTAATAAATATTCGAGCTTTAATCCAATAATCGGTTAATGAATCCCGATTCGATTGAGTGAATGGATAATGGACTCGTACTCGTATGTATTCCATTAGCCAATCACAGTCTTCACTTAGTCCAAGGAGGATTCCTTTGAGTCACTCGCAAGGAGAGGGTGAATGGACCTTACACTGAAAGGCTTTTAATTCTCCGTTAATATATATACGATGGGTGCACGGATTGCAGTAGAAGGCTTCAGCTGCAGATCCCGGCTCCAAGCTCATCAAACTGGCATGCATCGCCTGGCCACATAATTGCAAATGACACCGCAAAGAGAATCCCCCATCCCATCCCCCATCTCATCCCCATGCCCATTGCAATCCTTGGTGCCATTCCCATCCCATTTAACCCCCCTTGAACCCATCAGCCTAAGCGCGGCAAATGCCAGAGAAATGTTTCAAGTCCTATTTCTGTGTTTGTTGTTTAGCTTCATCCGGTGTGTGTGTGTGTGTGTGTGTGTGTTTGTGTGTTGTTTTTTTCGCTCTTGTCCTTTGGACCTGGCTCTTTGATGGCGACTGAAACTGCGACTGCACCTGGCAGCGCTCGCTGCTTTCCACTTCTCCACCACTTTTTGCTCTGACTCTGGCCTTGGCTTTCTGCTCTATTGTTGCTGGTCGTTTGTTGCTTGTTTGTTGCATATCAGGGAATAAGTATTTCTGGCATTATGGCTATATGAGTACACTGCATGCAGGTGCAAAGGGACGCACAGAGAGAGAGAGCGAGAGGGAGATATTAAGAGTGTGAGTGTGAGAGAGTACGGAGTCTAATACGCTTAACCCATTGCCAACCACAAAGGGATCTTCTGAAGTGATTCCACTTGGCGGAGAATCTCTGGGAAGCATCACTAGCAAAGTTCTTTGGTGTATAATTATCCCGCTGGAAGCGATGCTAAAGAGCTTTGGGTGAACACATGCCATACCCATTTATGACTTCAACTTTGATCTCTCTCCGATTCTATTCATAGAAAGGACACTGCAATCGCTTGAGCCTTTTGTATTGCGTATTATTTCATGAAGTTTCCAATAAAAGTATCAAGCGATCCTCAAACTTGAACCGAACTTTTTCGGGTCATAAAGAAATGAAGTGAAAAGGTCAATCAAAGTTGGACAAAGTATCCAAATTAGCCATCGGCCCAGAAGGGGTTAAGCTGCTGCGATGAGGCTGCGAGGCTGCGAGGCTGGAGCCTCGCTGCAGCTTTGGCTGGGGGCAACCTCTCTAGCACTTTCCTTCTCTCGCTCACCCTCGCAAAGCTGAGACTTTGCTACGGCAGAGAGCCAAAAGGATAATAGGAATTGAACCGGCACTGGATGTCTCAACTTTTGCAGCTGCTACAGCAACAGCCATAGCTTCAGCTCTGGTCCTGCTCCAGCTCCAGCTTGCTCAGACCTCTTGCTCAGACCTCTTGCTAGCAACAAAGCTCCTGTAACGTTTGGCTGGCCTTATCCTCCAGCCCAACCAGCGAAGGCTCAGCGCAGCTCCTGCCCCCTTGCCTCCTGTTCCGTTGTTTACCAAGTTTTTGCTCTGCCACGGCGTTCGCTCGGCGACTTTTGTGCTCTTTCCCAGAGCCTCGCCTCGCCTCGCCTCGACTCGGCTCAAGCTTGTTTGTTTGTTTGTTTGTGAGCCCTGCCTTACCACTGCCACTGCCACTCCTGACTGCTGTCTCTACCCCTGTTCCTGCTGCCACAATCTGCGTTATCGAGTTGATTGATATTTTTAAATTATGTGCCGCAGTCGGCATAAATTTAAAATTTTCTTTTCGGCTACCGCTTCAAGATGTTGATGCTCTTAATCCGAAGGCGGCTCAAGTCGCCGTCCGTGTCAAAATGCCAATCGAGAATCGGCATCGGCATCGGGGGATGCTGCTAAATCCGCTGCTGCTGCCGCTGCCGCTCCATCTACTCTACTGCTGATGATGATGATGCCTCGGACGATGCCTCAACCTCTGACGATGATGACGATGATGATGATGTTGATTGGTGCGGCCGCTACGGTGCTGGCCTCATTTTCCTGGCTACATTTCGGTCGCTGCCGGCTTTAGCATAAAATTAACATTAATTTACTTGCGGTCTTTGAAGTTATTGTCGGCTCCGTCGTCTTGTGCCGTGTTTTTTGTTCTTCTTGTTTTTTGAATTATGGAGCCGCCCTCTCGTACCGCTCCTAGATATTGGTCCAAACAATGCCCGGCCCTGCCCGGCACGGCCAGGCCGTGGGATTTTTGGGTTGCGTTGCGGCGCCGCTTATCGAAGCGTGGCACAAATGTTATCGGCCATTTCCATTAATGAGGCGGCCGTTTAATGAATTCAAAAGTGTGAGCAGGATGTGTAGGCAGGTCCAGATCCAGGACCAGGACCAGAACTAGGACCAGGACCAAGTCCTGGAAGCCGTTGAAGGATGTGAAGGATGTGAACCAGGCTCTGAAAAGATTTTCGATTTGGGCTTTTCAATTGTTCGCACGGCAAAGGGCCGACAACCAACAAGCAACAACCAACACAGCCGATGGCAGCGCGGACCAAAACTAATTTGCGGGCAACGTTTTAGGGTGCCGGAAATGGCTAAGGCCATTAGGACGAGCCGGGCCTCGTTTTGGTTCTCATTCTCCTGACTCTCTCTCTCGCTCCCTACCCTCACTTCTCTCTCTCTTTCTCACTCTCTGTGTGTGTGTGTGTGTCCTGGTGAAAAGTCATCAAATGGCTTATGTGCCCCCCTCTACACATGACGATTTTGGCATTTCGATAAGCCGGCGTAACAAATTTAAGCCACACGTCTCCATCGCCCCCGCCCGGCATTGATTAACTATGTATTTCAATCGGGCGCTCAAATGGTGGTGTTGGCAACGGTATTTTTTCAATTCTCTTTTGTTTCGTTCTCTGTCTGCTCTGGGACTTGATTATGTGATGGATTTTGGTCATTACGGCTTATGGTCGGAATTGTTCTTCGGCCGGCTGAGAGTTTGGCTTAAGCAAATAAACAATAAACTCGGTTCTTGACTGCGATCCGCCGATTGCGTTGCGTATACGCAATGTTTATAGTAGGTGTAGTAGAATAGTTTGCGAGGTGATAAATTTGCGATTAATTTGTGGCATGTATTAAATATTGAACTTGGGCAATAGTTCAGGTAATACACCACTGCGTATGATTTTGTTTGATGTTGATTTACAAATGAAAGCCGGACACATTTGGACATTTTCAGATATTAATTTGTACAAGTGCAAGTTCCCTTTTACGCTGCGTATACGCCATGTTGATTGTGGAAATTGGCAAATAGTTGAAGCCCTTTGGCGCGCTTATAGCGTACGAGAATTCCCAGTAGCCAATAACCAATCGGTGATATTAGGTTTGAGGTATTTGATTGGGAAATAGTTAGTAAATCTGATGCTTATAGGCTGCCGCCTGTACAACAGTTTGACAGGTGATAATGTATTAAGCTTTTTCGGGAATATATTTGACATTCGATTGGGCGGCAGCACCAAGCCCCTTTTCAAGCCCATACATAATGCTGACTAACAGTATAATCAGGGCCACATAATGCATGCAAATGTGTAATCAAATTTCGCACCCATAACCCATCACCCACCACACACAAATGGAAGGGTTACCCACTCACTTATTCAAATCAACGAACGAAACGAGCAGCAGCAAAGCAGCCACATCAACAGCAGCAACCGGCAGCAACCGGCAGGCAACCAGCAGCAGGCAACCAGAAGGCAAAGCATTTAAATCAAGCACCTCAGACTTATTAAATGGATTAAAATGTGCTTAAAGGGCGGCTGTGAAGGGCTCTCGGAAATTGGCAGCCGCCAAAGGGTCGCCTGGCAGCCAAAAGGATTAACTGAATTTATCGGGCAAATAATTGAAATTGCTTTCCATATACATATACATACATATGTATATTCGATGGCCAGCATTGAATGCCGAATGCCAAACAATATTTACCTCGAACAATTGAAACTTTGGCCCCGAAAGTGTTTGCGGGGGCGCCAGGCCAGCACCGAAGGCCAAAAGCCGAACAAATGGCAGTTCAAAAGCGATTTGAAAATAATGCCAAAGACAAATAATATTACCTGTTACACACACACACACAAACATACAAGCCCACATAGAAGAGAGCGAGAGAGAGAGAGAGAGAGAATGAAGAGGGAGGCGGCATAGCACACGCACAGCCCCCGGGGCGATATCGGTTTATTTATTTAATCAACACTCCACAGTTGGCTTAGTCGGAGGTTGCTGCTTTTTTCGGGGCTGCCTTTAAGCCAAATAAAGTGCGGCGCTTAATCTTTGCCACATTTTATCAATTTAATTATTTCAATTTGAGCGTAAGCAACAACAAGAGGAGCAGAAGCAGAAGTACGAGTACGAGGCAGCAGACAGCCAGAGCCACCGACAATTTCAGTTGCAGATACACGCACACACACACACACACACACATACAGCAACTCAGGGGAGTGGGAGATAGATAGAGATACGTACGTACACAGGCATCCGAAGCGAGCAAGGAGCAATATCGAAGCATCCTCTGGTATCCTGCCACAGCTACCGCCTCTGCTACTGCCACTGCCACTGCCATTGCCTCAGACCTCAGCTCCTGTTCTGCTCTGTTCCTCCTGGCTAAAATGCGCGCAATCTGCGCATCAATAAACGCTTTAATCTCTGCTCTGCCTGCCATGTTGCTGCTGTTGCTGTCTCTGTTGCTGTTCCTGACTTGTTTGCTCCAGCTTCCAGCTCCCCCTACTTGTTGTCTGGGTCTGGGCCTGCCTGCCTGGCTGCCGTTGAGCTCTGACCTAAAGCGATTCAATAATCAACTGCCAACAATTTTACCGTACTTTACTTTATTTTCACGCTAAACTATCTCAAAGATGCGAGCGCATAGATACGCTACAACGATTTTTTGTGCGGATTGCAGACACACTCAGACGCACACAGAGACAGTTGTATATAGACATACACACACACATATATACACGTATAGCCTTAGGCCAAAAGTTACCATACTAACTTGTTTTTAGTTTCGAGTTCGTACGACATCATTTTACTTTAAGCACTTAAATATACTTTGCCCCACCACCAAACCAGAACCAGAACCAAAAGCAGAGGCTGAAGCAGAACCAGAACTGAGACTAGACCAGACCAGACCAGAGAGTGGAGCCCAGGGCCACGGCAGGGCAGGGTCTGTGTGGGCGGCTTGCGAATGAGTATGGGTATGGGTATGGGAAGGGGTATGGGTGTGGGTGTGGGCTCTGATCCATCCCGGCAGCAGTGGGCGGCACGGGTCAGGCTAAGCTAGAAGTATATTCTATTTTATTCCTCCATCTATGGGCGGCCACTCGAGCAGTCCACACTTTTTATATCGGCAAACTTTTGTTGCGCTCCGAGTTGTTTGTGTTTTTCTTTTGCAGTTTTTCAGTTTGTGTTTTCCCTGGCCCTTCGTCCTCCTGCCGCCTCCTGCTTATCCATTCCCTCCTCCTCCGCCTCCCGCCCCTCAGTTATTTCTCTTTGGTTTTGGGCTGAGCCAGAGATTTCTTTGGAGCCCACCTACAGACCGCATAGGCTTCCGCATCAGTGTTGCCCGCTATCGATTACCGGAAAGAAACCAAGCCAGATTCCAGATAATCATTCAGAGTCCAATCACAGACAAACAATCACAGAATAAAATTCAATTCACAGAAACGGGGACACTATTTCAGCTCGCCTCTTCTCTGTCTGTCTCTGCCTCTGTGGTTCTCTGGGGTCGATGGAGCCGCCCACTAAAGAGTTGCTAACAGTATGCTAATGGCCGGATAGATATATAGATAGTTAATTGTTATTGCCGGGATAATTGTGATTATAAAATCAGCTTGAAAGCTTTTCTCTATTAAGTGGAAATACTGTTTCTGATTTATCGAAATTGCAGCTATTAAAAAGTTAATTTTTATTGAAAAACTATTGAATACTCTGGAGACCTTATGAAAATAATAAGTTTAGTTTTTTCTGGTGTTAAAATTGTGGCACTAACTGGTATATTTTGATGATACAAATTTTGATATCCCTGGTGATCCTGGTGGTGTGCGTAATCCTACTCAGTTAAGGACTCTTCGAGTATTCTTTCGCTCTATTACTGACGATTTCTATGACTGTTATTGCCAAATCCCTTTGGTTTTTCTATTGATCATACATATGTAGTATGTACTCGTGTGGGGTATTATTAAAGACATGCGTATATCATTTTTCAGTTGCTTTTACGGTAAGTTTTAGGCGTACTCTTGAAGATATTGCTGATGATTTGTCATAATTGCTAAAACTACCATAGTTTAATTTATTATTTCAGCTATTCTAGTCTCTGGCGCATTCCATTCAAGTACAATTTTATACCCTAACTCTTATTCCTCTACCCGCCAGTTCCTTTATCCCTAAAAAGTACGAAATTTTCGGCCTGAAAAAAGCTATCCTGCCATCGCTTTGCCGCATCTCGCACTCCTTTGACGCATTTATGGAGTTCTTCTTCTCCGTTTCCCTCTCCCTTTTGACCATTTCAGTCCCAAAATCCGAATCCGAGTCCCGAATCCCTGCTTCTCGCATTGCTCCATCCCGCGCCAGTCCCAGTGCCATTGCTAGGGCCAGCCCAAAGGCGGCGTATTGAAAAGCAGCAATGGCATCAAAATCGCATTTGAATTTAGTCGCCCCATTGTGCCGGCTCTCCTTGTTCGTCCTCTTGTTGTTGGTGTTTCGGTTCTTGTTGCCACGAGTATTGCCTAGGCCGGCCAGTACTCCTTGGGGGGAAATTCAGCTGGAGCAGCAGGGGCAGCAGAAGCAGGGGTGGAGGTATTGTGCCGATTGTGGGGTGGTCTTTTGGGGCGTCGCGTAAAGTCAGCGACTCCTCGGCCGACCCTTTTAGACTATGCGGCGCATATAAATTTCTACATAGCCCCACGCCATGCCGTGTTGTTGCTAAAGTTTTTGTGGAATCCCCTTCTATTGTTGTACACTGCAACGATGTATGACGATGTTGAGCAGATGCTTGCGACGCAGTGAAGAAAGAACTCCAAGCTTTGTTCTATCTAAAGATACATGAGGCAACACTCAAGATTTCTTTAGAGCAGGGACTGATCAGTGCAGACTAAAGTGTCCTTATTCGATGATTTCGTAAGGGTATCTTTAGCTTCGGCTTTTGCTCTTCTGTTCCGTCCTGTTGTTGTCCTGTTGGCGACATCGTCGTTGTCGGCCTTGTGGGGCATTAAGGCAAATCGGGTTTAATTGAAAATAAAAATTCTTAATGGTCTTTAACCCAAGATTATGGTCCTGTATTGCCAACGTCTTTTAGTGGCCTCTTTTATTAAATGGATGTGTGTGCGTGTATGTGCCTGAGCGTGTATGGGCGTCTGTGTGTGTGTGTGACCCGAAAACCCTTTTGGCCGAGCATCTTCGTCTTCTCCTCGGAGCCCTGCGCCATTTTTATGTCGCCGGAAGTGGCGTGTAATCGTTTTTATTTTGTAATTGTTTTAGTGCCACTTCCTTTCGTGTTTTTTATGTGCTGCCTGTCCTGTCTGGCCCCCATCCTGCCTCCTGCTTCCTTTTCGGTTTCTGCTTGGGTCCTTTCTGGATTTTTTCCCATAGCCTTTTCCCTTTTCGGTTATCCATCGTCCATCGTGCACGCTTTTATGTTGTAAAGTAAAGATATTGCTGATGATTTGTCATAATTGCTAAAACTACCATAGTTTAATTTATTATTTCAGCTATTCTAGTCTCTGGCGCATTCCATTCAAGTACAATTTTATACCCTAACTCTTATTCCTCTACCCGCCAGTTCCTTTATCCCTAAAAAGTACGAAATTTTCGGCCTGAAAAAAGCTATCCTGCCATCGCTTTGCCGCATCTCGCACTCCTTTGACGCATTTATGGAGTTCTTCTTCTCCGTTTCCCTCTCCCTTTTGACCATTTCAGTCCCAAAATCCGAATCCGAGTCCCGAATCCCTGCTTCTCGCATTGCTCCATCCCGCGCCAGTCCCAGTGCCATTGCTAGGGCCAGCCCAAAGGCGGCGTATTGAAAAGCAGCAATGGCATCAAAATCGCATTTGAATTTAGTCGCCCCATTGTGCCGGCTCTCCTTGTTCGTCCTCTTGTTGTTGGTGTTTCGGTTCTTGTTGCCACGAGTATTGCCTAGGCCGGCCAGTACTCCTTGGGGGGAAATTCAGCTGGAGCAGCAGGGGCAGCAGAAGCAGGGGTGGAGGTATTGTGCCGATTGTGGGGTGGTCTTTTGGGGCGTCGCGTAAAGTCAGCGACTCCTCGGCCGACCCTTTTAGACTATGCGGCGCATATAAATTTCTACATAGCCCCACGCCATGCCGTGTTGTTGCTAAAGTTTTTGTGGAATCCCCTTCTATTGTTGTACACTGCAACGATGTATGACGATGTTGAGCAGATGCTTGCGACGCAGTGAAGAAAGAACTCCAAGCTTTGTTCTATCTAAAGATACATGAGGCAACACTCAAGATTTCTTTAGAGCAGGGACTGATCAGTGCAGACTAAAGTGTCCTTATTCGATGATTTCGTAAGGGTATCTTTAGCTTCGGCTTTTGCTCTTCTGTTCCGTCCTGTTGTTGTCCTGTTGGCGACATCGTCGTTGTCGGCCTTGTGGGGCATTAAGGCAAATCGGGTTTAATTGAAAATAAAAATTCTTAATGGTCTTTAACCCAAGATTATGGTCCTGTATTGCCAACGTCTTTTAGTGGCCTCTTTTATTAAATGGATGTGTGTGCGTGTATGTGCCTGAGCGTGTATGGGCGTCTGTGTGTGTGTGTGACCCGAAAACCCTTTTGGCCGAGCATCTTCGTCTTCTCCTCGGAGCCCTGCGCCATTTTTATGTCGCCGGAAGTGGCGTGTAATCGTTTTTATTTTGTAATTGTTTTAGTGCCACTTCCTTTCGTGTTTTTTATGTGCTGCCTGTCCTGTCTGGCCCCCATCCTGCCTCCTGCTTCCTTTTCGGTTTCTGCTTGGGTCCTTTCTGGATTTTTTCCCATAGCCTTTTCCCTTTTCGGTTATCCATCGTCCATCGTGCACGCTTTTATGTTGAATGCTGCCGCTGCCGCTGCCGCTGCGCACTTCTGGGGCCAAATAGGTGGCCTCATAAATCAAATATGTCACAGCAATTTAGGTGTCAGAAATTTTATTTTTTATTTTTATAACATTTTCCCTGCCAAAAAGGAAATGTCCATTGCTCCTCGGGCTTCCTCCCCGCCCTCCCCCATCGCCTTCCGCCCCAGCGCCCGGCGAAAGGGCAACGAAATGCGTAAAAACCCGCAAAAAATATTTAGAGCCGTTCTCAATGGACAGGATCCTTGGGTCCGGTCTCTGGGTTAATGGTTCCAACGACAAGCAGCGTCCGTTTGGCAGGAGCAGGGCAGGGCTGGGACTGGGGCAAATATTTCGGGGCACTCCACCGTTGCGCTCTCAAGAAAACGCAAAATTTAATGAAAAAAGTTTCATAAATATGGCAATGAATTTAATTAAGGCCAACAACCACATCGCCGAAAAGGAAAACAACAACTTGGTACGAAAAAAAAGTTGAGAACGGTCAGCGGGGGCAAAAAAAAGGAGGAAAAATGGTCAGAAAAATGTCGGAACACTAATTACGCGAATTAAACGTCAAATTACAAAAACAATTTGTTAGCAGTCATTCAGCAAAGGGAAATGCAGAAAAAGGTGGTGCTCCGTGGGTGTAAGAGGGTGTACCCTCCCTCCCAGCTGAAATGGAGAAGGTATTATGCATATGAGGGTTGTCAATGCAGGTGCGGCGGTGGTCATCCGGGAAACACGAGTGGGATGACCGGATGGGCGTATGGCACAGCGAGTGGAGTAGAGAGAGGGATAGTTACTATAGTTGCGTAATTGGAGAGATGAATATAGGGATAGAGAGAGATTTATGTACACAAGGACAGGAGTAGATGTACATAGATAGACGTACAGTAAAAAAGGATAGATAAATGAGCACATGCATACAATTGTGGTATATACAGGTACAATATTTTAATCCTTTACCATTCTTTGATGTTACTATCCCTGCATTTTAGCCCTGTGTACTGTTTCAGCCTTCTTCTAGCACTTGCTTCGTTTGTCAATCAGTGTACGCATAAACATGTTAACGCCTTGTTAATTGCCACTACTTCCCTCCACTCCACTCCACTCCTTTTCTGTCTAATCTATCCGACACATGTTAATTAGCAGGCTTATGTTAGCACTCTGTTAATTAATTGCTTCCTGCCCGGAGCTCGGAGAACGGAGCTCGAAGTTGGCATTGGAAAGGCTCGCTGGTGGGAAAACATATTTCGTACTCCTATTCGAATGATTTTTCCGACTTATCTGGGAATTATCATTACATTTACTTTCATTATGGATATTCCGCTGATTAAAGAACATTACCATAAAATCATTCAGTTCATAACACACTGCAAATCGTAGTCTATCTGATAATGAATACAATTACTATTACTCTCCAACTTAATTGAAATCCCCAATCCCTCCCACGACTGCCCACAAACAAGGACGAAATCGAAGCCATCCAGATGCAGGACCTGACACTGTTGACTGTCGACTGCTGACACCGCGGCTGTGGCTGTTGCTCTTACTGTTTCTGTGTCTGTTTATGTCGCTCTCGCTGTCTCTGTGTCTGCGTCTGTTCGGATGGTCGAATGTCAGCGAATTAAGTCTAATTATGGCCGAGTCTGGAGCAATGATGAAAAATGTTGCCGAACACGCTGTCAACGCTGGCGAAAGTTTCGCTCTGTGGCGGGGAGGGCTCCATCAAAAGCAGCCGCATCATCGAAAACGCGACTCAGTTTCGATAGAGATTCATTAAACGAGGCCCCAGTCCCGGTCCGAGCCCCACTCCGGCATCCACCGGCCACCACCCCATTCATGGTCAAATGTTAATGAATCCATCGGTTGGCGGGCACCGGGCAGACTCTGTCGGGGAGTACATCATTGTAATTGAGTGTTCATTAGTGGGCCAGGCCAGAATGGGCCAGAACAAGCTGGCGGGCCGGCTGAATGAATTCTGGCTTATTGGCTTCTCCGACTGCGGCTATCAAATCAGCGGTACAACGTCATTAACATGTTGGCCCAATGAAGCAGTCAAGCTGAAAGCCTCACAATCCCACAATCTACTTGGGGTCCGTCCAACCCCTAAGCAGGAGCAGCAGCAGGAGAAGGCCAACGCCAACGCCACTGCCAGTGCCAGTGCCAGTGCCAGTGCCAGTGCCAACCCCAAGCAGCCCTCGTACTCATCCTCATTATCGTCATGAAATCATCATCTTTATGCGCTAATATTTGTGATGTGCTTGCCAAGTTTTGCGCCAATTTCATTGTACATTAAAGCCAGTAAGGGTTGGGGGTTCGCTGAGGGGGTGTAGTGGAAAGGGCGGAAAAGGGCCAGGGGTTTCGCCAAGAATCTGTAAAGGGCCACTCGGGCTGGCGGTAAGCGAAGTTTACAAATATAATTTGGTAAATGTGCGTTATGGCAATGAAATGAAAGAAAGGGATAGCAGTACCGAACTCTTTCTGGCCAAAAGTGCTGCTGAGGGAAGAAACTCGCGAAGGGGTGGCTAAGGCAAGGGCAAGGGTAAGGGTAAGGGAATGGGAAAGAGTAGGAGCGACTGCCAACAAATTGCTGTCGGTGTTGTTGTGCTTAAGTTTTTTGGCAGCGCGAAACATCTGACTGGGATTTGATTAATTCTGAAGTCGGTTTAACGTCTAAGGCGGGGGGAGGATGGAGGACGCCGAGTGGGACGGGGGAGAGGTTGAAGCTTATTCATTTCGCTGTGGCTTCTGGCTTAAACTTTGACGAGCAGGAAGAAAGCCAAGGATTGGAGGCAGGAGTTGCGGGCATCCGGCAGACGTTAAATCAAAAGTAGCTCAAGTAACAAGTTTGATTATAAAATGCAACAACTGTAAATGTTATTATGGCGGAAATTTGTGGCAAGCGAAAGATAGACAGAGATAGAGCGGGGCAGATAACTGTCAGAGCGAGAAAGGGAATTGGTTGCATTGTTTTCTGGCAGTTTAGAGCTCATTTTGGCCAGAACTATCAAATATTTATCGAATTCGCTCTCAAATTACACAGCGCCTGATTGCCTGAACCAGGCGTTCGCTATAAATTGGTTATACTCGTTTTTCTGCAATTGCATACTTAGCTTAAATGCTCTTTCCGATTAAATCAAAAGCAAAATCATTTAATGGAGCAAAACCACTTCACATTTTATAGCATACTTTTGAGCGTTGCAAATAAGCAATACAAATTTCATTGCCTACTTTTGTGGGCGATTGTGGGTGCGCCCGACTAGGGATTTAATTAGAGTCAAACCGAACAGAAGGACAACTTTTGTCACTTGCCACAGCACTTTATGGATAAATCCACTTAAGGCGACACATAATCAAAGACAACTTTCCAGCTTCCCAGTTCGCCCAAAATATCCTACTCTTCATATGCTTGTAACTGGGTAGGTGGGTAGGTGGGTAGGCGGTAGCCACTGGATGAGTGACAGTCAGCTCTTAACTCTCAACTCCCAACACCCTATGCTCCTGTTGCAGGACCAACTCCAACTCCATCTCTAGCTCCAGTTCCATCTGATAGTTAATTTCTGTCATTCACTGGAGAAGATAGAAGTCAAAGAGAGAGAGAGAGAGAGAGAGAGAGATAAAGAGAGAGTGGGAGACAATGAGAGGAAGCGAAAGGGTTAGAAAGCTCTGGGTGAGTGCATTTGTTGCCGTTGCTGTTGCAGCTTGAATTATGTGCATGTCATTGTCTAACTACACTCGCATAAAACTCATTTTCCATTTTCGAGTATGCTCTTGGATTGGTGCTGCTTCTGCTGCTGCTGCTTGTCCTGGCTCTGGCTCCCACTGATGGTCCTGGCTCTCCTCCATTATCATTCAGCCATCCGACTGCGACAACGATCAAACAAACAAAAAATACTCCAAATACGACTACAACAATAAGAACAGCAAAAATAACCAGAATATTTCCCCTTTTTCCAACAGCAAACACAAAATAAATTAGAATTGAAATAATTCCGGGCGAAACTTTGTTCCTTTGCAATTTATTTTCATTTTATTTCTCGTTTTTTTTTTTTTGGGTAGTTTTTAATAAAACAAACGCCGTTGTGCAAACTTTTCGACCAGCGGCGGCAACACTGCGTATGGGCAATATGCAAAAATGCCAGCGGACCCAACTCAACTGCCCCGGTGGCCCTCTGTCTCCCGGTCTCCCGGTCTCCCTGTCCGCCCCTGTTAGACATCGTCCTCTACCGTCGCCCTCTCCTGGCCACTCGAGCCAACAGCTTTTGCGGTTGGACTTGTGGCAAACAAGCAAACAAACAAACAAACAAAGCAATAAGGAGCAAAAGCAGGAACCAGGCACCGGGACGAGAACGAGGAGCACATCCACAGCCAGAGCCAGGACCTAGGAGTAGGAATAGTAGGACGAGCACTAGCACCCACAGGCCGCAGAGCAAAAGAGAGACAGAGCGGCAGTGAGACAGAGACGAACAGAGAGCGAGATATAAATAAATAAAAGTTCAAGGATGCGTGCGCTTTTATCTTCTTGGTCTTTTGCCGCTGATTCCACTTGCTTTGCTTTCGTTTTTCATTTTGCTGCTTTTCTTTTCTTTTTTTTATGTTTTGGTTGTATTTTCCTCATTCACGTTTTCATATTTTGTAAATAGCTGGGCCAAAAACTTTTTGCGGCAATTTAAACTAATGATTTAACATTTTGTGTGCCTTTGTGTGTGAGCGACATTCGCATTCATTCGATTCCGCCGCCGCTTTGGCTCCGCTCTGCATCCCATCCTACGACTATGAGAGAGTCCCTCCATTCATGTCCTGTCGAGACGCAGTCGAGAGGACCGGGTCGGGGTCGGTCCGTCGGTCAGTGAAACCGCAATTTGAATATATAAATATATTTTAATGATGTCGCCGCTCATTAATCATAATCTATTCATTAATTTTAGCCTCCTAGCCCGCTTGACATGTCTACGGATAGGGCTGGACGGGACGGGAGGGGACGGGACGGGATGGCGGGCACGAGGCTGGGAATACGGGGGGAGAGGGCAGAGATTGTAGAGAATGTTTTACAACCAAGTGAAATGTGTACAAAATGTTTGCACGACCTTTGTTCCACACAGGGCTTTACAGATAGCATCGCGAAGCGGCCAAGAATCTACGAGTAACATGACATCACAGCTAATTAACGAAAATATCTTTACCTGTCCCAGCGCCACCACCTGCCCAATTAGCAGCGGGTGGGAGGGGTAAACGAAATCCCTGCTTTCCCTAATGACAATTTTTTTTTTTTTTTTGTCGCAGATATAAATTATGCATTAGCTGGGGCTGAGGGCTGGGGCTGAGGGCTGGATCCGGGGCCTGGCTCAAGGCGGAAAAGTCGGAGGAGTCGGAGTCGGCCGCTCAGCGTCAAATGCTGTTAAATATTTGAAAAATATTTAGCGCTGAGCGCAGCTGGGATTCCGGATCTGGCCAGGACTGAGATTCGAAATAGGCGACAGTTGGCCCTTAAATAGGGGTGGGCGTGGCAGCTACACAAAATGTCTCCCATTAGCCCGTTTTTATTAAATTCAAGTCACAGTTGTCCGGTGCGGCTGGGTCCGGGACTGGAGTGGGTTTCGGCTCGGCTCGGCTCGGGCTGGACTGCTCTGCTCTGCTCTGGTCTGCTCTGGGATGGATGGGAGTCTCGGAGAAATCGAAGCAGGATAATTTGTCACCAGAGGGCCATAAGGGGAGAGAGAGAGAGAGAGTGGAGAGGGAAAGTGAGAGACGTGGGCGAGAAATGGTGAAACATTAAATTTGGCAAATAAATGGACACTTGTTTGTCATAACGCTGCAAATGCGCCCAAATAAAATGAAAATGAAAATGGAAAACCAAAAAAGTAAAGAGAAAACGTTGGAATCGACGGTGTGATGGCGTGACGGCGACGCTGCCGATGCTGCCGACGACGATGTAATCCAAACAAACAAAAAAACACACACAGAAAAAAGGGGGAGGGAAAATGTTAAAAATGAAAAACAAGACCATTACCATCGGTGCAATAAAATAGAAAACAAGCAGCACGACTATCATTCAAACTGAAGTGCTCGACCCAGGGGATACCCTGCAAGCGCTGGAGGATGGATGCTGGCGGATGCTGCATTGCAATTTTAATGGGAATATATTGATTGCAGAGCAAATGGCAGAAACAGTTGATGTGTGCATTGAAAAAGGAAAATAAAATTCACAAAAAATCGTATCCAAGAGAAATGGTTTTTAGTTCTTGGAGTACTTTTGTATACAGTTTAAATATTCAAAATCTGTGTAAGACATGCAGTTTTTTGCAATGGATTCAGAGATCTTGAAGTAATTGAAACTCCAAGGAAATCTTGTGTATATTATATATTTTCTGAGAAAGATCCGCGTATCTTCAAACCGCATCTCCCTTCCAAAAAAAAAGGCTCCAGAGAATCACTGTCGTGAAAGACATTTTTGAAAGACATTCGCCCACACTTTTGGGCGGCTATATTGTTCTCTGCTCTGTGCTTCACTTAACCTAATGAAATGTACAACTCCAGGAGCTCTCTTTGATCTCCAAATCCCTGTACACTCGGGCCATAGCAGCCAGCCACAAGATCCGTTTCCATTAATGTCCTATCGGAACATTGAATGCGATGCTGTCAAATCAATAAGGCAAATACTTTAGTGCCCTTCTATTCCAATATGCCTCAATTTGTTGCATGCACCGCATTTGGTAGCAGCCAGCAGCCAGCAGCAGCGACAGCAGCAGTGGCAGCACCAGCGGCAGAGGAAGCAAAACGGAACGAAAGAAATAGAGCAGGGGAAGGGGTAATGCAAGGAGTGGCAAGTGAAAGGAGTGGGCAAATACAACGACACGAGGAAACGGCAAATGGCAATGGCAAAAAGTAAATAAATCGCTTCAAATTTTCGCATGGATTGTGAGTGGGCGGAGGGGGAGGCATCCCAGAGAGGTTGGGGAACGGAGCCCCAAAAACTGCTGAGCACAAAGCTGAGCAGAAAGAAGCAGAAAGAACTGAAGAAGAAGAAGAACTGAAAAGTAGAAGATGAAGGCGAGATGGCAAAAGGCAAAGTTGCACCTACAACCGTTCGCCTTTTTGGTTCTTTATTGTTTTTATACCCTCTGAGAGAGTAATACGATTTTGAGCTGATGTCTGTGAGGCGGGAATCTATAATGTATAATCCTATGGGGTAGAATCGGTAGCCAAATCCTTATTTTCCCCCTACCTTACCAATAGACCCTTACTTGCTCTTATATCTTGATGGGAAATAAAGAAAACTGAATGCTTCATCCAAGATTGGAACTTTAAGGGTATCCAATGCTTCGGGGCCCGAGGCCATCGCTCAGTTCTTGTTGCTGCTGCTGTTATTATTGTTGTTTGCTGGTTTTGTTGGTGTCGTAGGTTGTTAAAGGTTCTGGTAGTGGCTCTGGCCCTGCCAATGGTGTCCCTGGCTCCCAGCTAGGGACACTTTCTGCGTAGAGTGTACCAGGTGCAATCTATCGATTCGCTGTGCTGCCCCATACCCACCCCCACCCCTCCTCACCCTTTGTCACTCTTTCTCGCCTTGTCGCCTGCCGCCTGCCCCCTGCTTTGTGCCTCGTGCCTTGTGCCTTCTTCTTGTTTGCTATTTGTGCTCGTTATGGTTGCCGGAGCCGCTTTGCTATTATTGTTGTTGCAGTTGAAATATTTACGATGTACGTTGGACTATTCCACTATTTGTAGCACCCTGAGATGGGAGCCCCCGACGACACACGCACAAATGTTGCCACTGCTCGCGATACCCCGTATTCAGCAAGGAGTCAGAAAGGGTATATGG
Organism: Drosophila affinis; assembly: GCA_037356375.1. Taxonomy (NCBI): domain Eukaryota; kingdom Metazoa; phylum Arthropoda; class Insecta; order Diptera; family Drosophilidae; genus Drosophila; species Drosophila affinis. Next base: position 26,990,990 of record JAZHFB010000003.1, read on the forward strand.
CACCCGTGCAGGCGTATGCAACAGGCAGAAGGCCGAGGACAACTCTTGGGAGTCTGCATGGATGATATCCTCTAGTCGCTACACCATCAACGTTTAGAGTTTTCACTTGATTTTCTTTCTCCTCTGGACACTCTCCCACTCCCCCACTCCCCCGCTCAGTTTGTGCATCACTTCTCTTATATTTTGTATTTGTATTTCCTTAGTTCTTGTTGTTGTGGGTGGGCGTTGCGACAGCGGGGGGAAACGGGGACACGGCGAAAGCGAAAACCAAAGGGGAATACACAGTAATAAAATAACAAAATAAGAATAGAAAGAAAGCGAACCCAAACAAGATGCGTTCTGCTTTCATTTATAATTTTATTTATTTTTTCAATGCATTTCGGCGTAAATAAAGAAATAAATTGTTGGGGCAAAAAATACAAGATACAGAGGGATCCAGGGTGGGGGTGAAGTGGTGGGGGGTGGCAGGTAAAGTGGAATAATTTGTGCAAATTTTATGTGCGGCACTTTTCATTATTTGCAAGAACAAGAACAGGAGCAAGGCCCTGGCTCGAATAAGGAAAATAGGAGGTGGGGGGCAAGACGCAGGACGAGTATTTTAATAAAACCGCATGCTACATACATATGTAGACACACACACAGCGAGAGAGATACACGCATAGGGCTGGTTTCATAAAGGCAAAGAAAGCAATTGAGTTGCGTTGAAGTGGCATAAAGTAGTGGCAAGTGGTGGCGGTTGGGTGGTAGTTGTTGTTGGTCCCGTCCTTACCGTGCCCGCCCCGGCGCTAGCCCACAGACCGTCTCGGCTTGCTTTTTAACCATTTTTGTTTGGCTGTGGCGCTCACCGTTCACCGTTTCAGCGTTTCAGCGTGCTCTTGCCACACAGGTAGAGGGATCCCGATGCCGAGCAGGATCCGAGCTCCTCTTCTGCTCCTCTGCCGGCATGTAATGGGAAATGAAATGAATGAATGAGCATAAGCACTTTTTTGTTTGTCTGTTGGTTTGTTTGTTTGTTGGTTGCTTCGTTGGTTGGTTCTGGGTTCTGGGCTCTGGGCTCTGAGCTCTGGATTCTGGCATTTGGGGAATGAGCGGAGGGGGGTCTGAGCGGACTGGCTCTGTTTGTCTGTTTGTGGCCGCAGACGCAGAAGGCAGAAGGCAGAGGGGAAAAGGTGGAAGGTGGAACGTAGAAGGCAGAAGGCAGACGGGACAGTCGACAGACGGCAGAGCAGAAATGATGCACTTCAAATTAAAATGCGAATGCAAGCGAAAACTTCAAAAGAAGCACTAGAACAGAACAGAGAATGCACAGAGAAGCGCAAACGAGATACTAATAGACAATGCCAAATGCTGAGCCACCACCAACCACCTTCTAGGGGATCTCCCCTTCTGTTTGGTCTGCTCTGTTCTGGTCGTTGGTAGGCGTGGTCGTTCCATTGAATTCAATGGAAGGGGGACGGGAGGACCGTGGGACACCATAAACACACTAACACACTGTCCCAGCGAAAGTGTCTCTCTCTCTCTCTCTCTCGCTCTTGCCAAGGATGTGTGTGTGTGTCTCTTTATGGGTGTTTGTGTAACCAACCAAGGATAAAGTTAGCGACAACGATGGCCCAGGACATACAAATGCACTTTGGCCTAGAGATGGTCAAGTGAATTGTGCAAGCAGCCGCAAAAGCAACATGTGATCGCAGCTGAAACCAACAATACAGAAACATACATAAATATATCCTTGGATTATACATATTCTTGGCCTATGAGATCAAGAATATAGTAAATCGGTCTTTCAAGCATCCCAAATCTACAGGGAACGTGCTCCATCTAGTAAAATCTTCAGACAACTCTCGTAATTCGCTGATATCGATGCATATACCCAGTTTGATTGACTGCCCTGTGATTTAAATCACTTTATATGTGCAGATTCGATGATTCGCCTGCATCACGTGCACCGACACGAGAACACGCTCCCATCTCTAATACAAATGCACTTTGGACGTGGCCGACGCGCGCTAAATTCGCCTTAATTCACTTTTCATACAAAACAGCAGCAGCACAAAAGCACGCCCCACACGCACACACACACATGCATAATAAAAAGAGAAAGAGAGTGTGAGAGGGAGAGACAGAGACAGAGAGAGTTTGGAGAAGAGGGTAGACACACAAAGACACTATCGCACACACAAACACACACCCACACACATACTGGGGGAAGCAAATGCATGTTTGTTGTAATTAATTTAAAATATTATTACAAGAGCGCGCGCGAGCGCTAAACTAAAGAAGAATCCAGAAACAAGAGAAGGTTTGGAAGGTGGAAGCAGGAGTAGAAGTAGAGGTGGAGGTGGATGGATGCTGGAGCAGGAATAGAGGTAGGAATAGAGGCAGGAGTGGGAGTGGGAGCATCAAAAAGAGAGACTAGAACTGGAGATGGAGATGAAGTTGTGGGGGGAACACCAAGCAGACAGTGACAAGGCAACGTTAAATAATTATAGCCCAAGCGAACTGCAAACAGAGAGCAAACAAGCACACTCAAACTAGCACTCACACACACACATATGAGAGAGGAGATGTGGCTAAATAACCGTACATATGTACATGTATGTTGCTTCTGGCTACACTGCAAAAAAGCATTGATTTGGGTTTAATGATCAAATATAAAGAAAAACGGAGGAAAATTAGTTCGACATTAGATCGTAAATCTACAGCAAATCGATATCATCCGATTAGTGTCCTTTCGAATTCCAGCAGGGTTTAGTGTTTTTCGTACTGTGCACCTTTTGTATGTAGTAGGCGATGTGGAAACAAAAAACCTGAGCCCCGAACCCGACTTTATTTTTAATTGACGCGACAACAAGCAGGAACAGCAAATCAACAAGCACCAGTCAAAGAGCTACGGGTGGGTTGTGGGGTGTGTGTGTGGGGGGGGGGGGGGTGTTGCCAAAAGTGGTGAGAGTGGGATGGCATTAGAGTGGAGAACAAATCCAGCCCCAGAAGAGATTGGCAGTCCTGACCAGACAGTATGGCAAAATACCAAAAAAAATTCCAGACACAGAATGAAATTGAAAAAAAAAACAACAAAAAACCGAGAACGATGAAGAAAACAAAAAGGAGAAAACGAAAGAAAGTAATAAACGTAAAGGCTATTACAAAATCTGATAATGGTCCGGCGCTGGCAATGAGGCAGACAAATAAACGCATGCCGGGACACGCACCGACATGCACAGACACGAACAGCATTAGAGAGAGAGAGAGAGAGAAACGAACAGAGCGAGTTTGAGAGAGTAGGCGGAACGCAATGGAAGTGGAACACAATAATAATGCAAGGCATCGAAACTGTAACAAAGTGCAACGCAGAGCAGAGGGTACCCTGGTCTAGGCAGCACATAAAGCCCGTTACAATATGCCCTGCCACAGCAGCAGCAGGAGCGGCAGCGGCAGCAGCAGCAGGCAGCAGGCAGCAGGAGCAGGCAGCGGCAACATAAACTTTGAAGGCGCGCGTGCTGCGACCGTTGCCGCAATATTAATTTCACGAATGAACAACCCTTGAATAAGCATCATGCACTTCAAGTCCCCGTCCCGTTACTATGTGTAAGAGAGCGCCCAACGAAGAGCGAGTGGCGTAAGAGAGTGAATGTGCCTAAGAGAGTCGCTGTCTCTCGGTGAAAGCTCGCTCGTCCTGGCCCGAAGTTCGCACACTGACAAAAATAAAAGGAAAAGAAGCCACGGAAGAGCCGAAGCCGAGAAGCCGCCTCGCCGCCTGTGTGCCGCTGTGTGCGTGCGTGTCTGTGTGGCTGTGCAGGCCAGTTGCTTTTTCATTGTGCATTTCCCAGAGGTGCATTTTTCTGAAAATCTAATTTGAGAGATTGAGATTGTTTGGTCTTTCAATGTTCTGCTCGGTCGTTCGTGTTGCGACGCTTGCAATTTTGGGCCAACAACAAAAATATCCAAGGCATTCTCACACACACATATGTACATACATGCATGCATATATGTATAGTATATGTTCATATATTTATGCAGCAAAACATATTGGGGAGTTATTGTCACACACACACACACACACTCGGAGAGTCTCTGAGAAAGAGAGAAAGATGTACAGTCCCTCACACGCTCACTTTAATTGGAAGCGCTTCCGTTACGCTGTGGCAATTTTTTTGAAAAATCTACATTGGACCTTTGGCTGTGGAGAAGAGTCAGCAGCAGCAGTAGCACAGCACAGCAGCAGCATAGCAGAGCGAAGCATAGCGGCAGTAACTGTGGCATCCACAGTGGCTTCAATCATTGCGCGCCACGCTCGCTGCGGTTTGACAAACATTTTTCACAGAATGTGCAGAAGGCAACCACCAACCTCCACGGACCCCAGCTCCAGCTATAGCTACTGCTCCAGCTACAGCTACAGCTCCAGCCATCTCTCCGACACTCCTCTGCCTTATGGCCCCCCTTCCCCTGACTTATTCCGTGTATGTTTGATGAGTATGCGAGAGTTTTATGGCTGTATTGGGAATGAGCTGTGAGCAGGAGCAGGAGCAGGACCAGGAGCATGATGAGGATGAGGATGGGGATGAGAATGAGGATGAGGAGCAGTATTAAAAGGCAGGATGAGAGCCAGGAGCAAGAGTATGACGAGCAGGCTTTGCCTTGATGGGGGTCTGGGGGTGATTGGGTTATGCTGTGATTTTAATTTTGAAATCATACGACTGTGAATGCCAGGGCTGCAGTACAAAGCGATACGATACGATACGATACATGTGCGGATTTATTTATGCATACTCACACACACACATGTATGTATGTATGTAAGTATGTATATGTATATGAGGAGCATAAAGCGATAAAGCGCCTTACAGGATTTTGCATCGGACTGCTGCTGCTGCTGCTGTTCGCAATTTGATAAGCTACCTCTGGGCATTATTTTTACGACTCTTTTTTTTCGCACTTGCCAAACGCCTGCAAATATGCAATAAAATATTCCGATATTAAGCTGGTGTGTAAATCAAACGAATCTTATTGTTTTCAATTTGTGCCACGGGTACCACGACCACCACGAGTTGTTGTTTTTTCGCCAAACGGATTAGACCTTCAGTCAATTGGGGATAGCGTGATCCCCAAAAACAAACCAAAATAAAACCAGAATCCATGTAGAACCGACCAACAGATACATAGCTGTGGAATAAAACATAGATGTGACCCAATAAATGTGAGGTAAAGCATATTAAGTATACGCTCTGTTTAACAATTTAGAGAGTTTGTTGGGGGAATTTTAATTGCCTGGGCCACACAAAGATTACAATTCTTTAAAGAACATTAAGTTTATTTTTATTTTTCCATTTCCGACATTAAAGAGAATCGTTTTGACATATCCCAAACAAAATGTGAAGCAGTTTTTATTGTGATCGATCGTCCACTACATCCACACTACGAGTACACAATCAACTCCAGCGAATTTACATTAAGTTACATACGTACGAACTAAGCTATACAAGGGTCGGATAAAGCGTTTCAAAGATATGACTAAGGGCATACGGATATGGTACAAACATACAACTACGACTAACAACTATTGCGGAAGGCGAAACGGACACGAAAGTGTTAGAAAGATTGACAAGGAGGAGTGGAAGACATGCCCTACAGTATTAATACATAAGAAAAAGTGTAGCGATCCTATAAGAAGATGAGCTTGATGAGGCCATACAGTGCCCAGGCGACCAACGCATAGAAAACAGCCAGCGTGGTGTAGTGCAGGACCTTCAATCTGGAAGAAAAGACAAACACAACTATAAGATAGGAAAGGGGGAAGAAGCGCTGCCAAGACCGACCTCTCGTATCGCTTGATGGACTCGGGAATATTGCTGGGATCATCCTTCACCACATAGAGGCGTAGTCCATAGAGACTGACGCGGAAGAGATTGGTCCAGTCCAAGTCGCGCATATCGAAGGCAAACAGCCGCTTGTCCCTGTCATCCAGCTTCTCGGAGAGACTCCTAACGTTATCGTTGTCGAAGCGAAACTCATTTGAACTGAAGTACTTGAGGACATTGCTCAGCTTGTGGATCTTGCGATAGATCTTCATCATTCTAAAGGATGACAGAGCGTTAGTCGAGAGACTCTCTATAGGAAATTCTCTTGTACTCTTACCTTGGTTTCTTGCCAATGATCACCATAATGAAGTCCATGATCAGGGCGGGCAATGTGTGGTAGAAGAAGCACAGTATGTGATACTGCCACATGTGTGGTACGATGGTGAAGCGCGGATACCATATGGACTTGCGCATCGGTATATCACAGCCATACTCGAAGCCATCCTCCATGTAACGCCTCCAACTAACCATGTTTTCCGCATCGGGGACATAGTTGTATATGGGCGGCGTCTCGTACCTGACAAGGAGAGAGTTATATAAAGAGAGTTATATTAAAGCAAAACGAGAAGGATTTTCCACTCACTTGTTACGCGCTATATCCCAGGCACTGGCCAGCAGAGCATTCACACACATGTCCACCGGCACGATGTGCGCCTTGTTGTCCATATCACCGGTGAAGACCCGCAGAACGCCTGAGCCAATGCCCACAATGACGCCACAGGGTCCGTACATGTTGTCGATCCAACCAGTAACTGGTTCACGGTACGTGGTGATCACTGTAGGAAAAGACACAGACACAGACGTGAGTCTTTGAATGAATCATAAGCAATGATTACCAACCTATGCCCGGTCTGAAGATCGTTACTGGCAGATTCTGTGCCGTCTGCTGCACCACATTCTCCGCCAGAACTTTGGTGAAGGTGTACGTGTTCGGATAGCCCTGTATGATGGTTGGCGTCAGGGTATTCAGAGTGTGCTCGTCCAGGCATTCGCTCAGCTTGAAGGCGTTCTCTCCGGTCATGGTGCCGCTGTAGAACTTCTCCTGAATGTGGCGCATGTTGCAATGGGCAAATGCAGTGGAGACATGTACGAGGGCCTGTTATGGTGCAGATAGTAAGGATCGGGGATCACATATAGGAGGCGATATACATAGGAGCAGAGGGGGACCCACCTTCAGGTTGACAATCTCTTTAGCCAGCTTGATGATCTCCTTGGTGCCATGGACATTGATGGCTATGGCCATTTTCAGCTTCTCATCGAACCGGACGGTGGCCGCACTGTGGAGAACAATGTTCACATTCTCCAGAATGGTCTCGCGCTCATCGGGAGAGATGCCCAGTCCCGGCAAGGAGCAGTCCCCGCTGATGATTGTGATCTGGCAGCGATACTTGGGATTGACCTGTTTCATCTTGTCAAAGACCTAAGGGAAATCAATGCAACGGGTGGGAGGTGAGAAAAAGGTCGAACAGTTTAGCACTCAATCACTTACCGGATCATTAAACAGATCCTCAATGCGTGCGAATGCATCCTTGCCCTTTTTGGTGCGTATCAGCAAATATATTTGTCCCACCTCCGTGACGCGCAACAATTTCTCGATGATAACTGGGGGACAGAGGGAGAGAATGGGAGAGAGAGCAAAACTCTGGGCGATAAGTATAAGAAATTCCAGTCACGTACTCGGGAGTGGAGTGGAACTTACTTTTGCCGAAGAATCCTGTGCCGCCAGTGAGGAATACGCCCTTGTCCTTGTAGAACATTTGCATGGGCGACTCATCTGTGCCACAAGTGGAAGTTTGCGTGGGGGAAGAGATCAATGCAAACAGTCATTAAACAATTAGCCAATTTGATGCGCATCATTGATGGGCTCTCCCACTCAGGCAGCCCAGCCCCTTCTGAGGGCTGAGGGCTGAAGGCTGTTTGCTATGGGTTCGATTCAGTTCAGTTTCCGTTCGGTTTGTTTGCCACCAACTTGAAGCGCCGTCCCGAATTTAAATGCGCATCAAATGCCACTTCAATTGCGCATAATTCACGCCACACACACACATACAGAGATACGGAGGCACACACACAGATATAGATTGCCACTCGGAATAGTTGGGTGGAGAGCCATGGGGCCGGAGGTTAGCTTCTAGCCTGCATTTTTGTCCAAAGTGCCAAAATGGCAACAACACTTGACGTTTCAACGTTGCCTGCCGATGGGTGCACACGCACCCCAGTCCCCCATCCACATGCCACATATATCACCCATCCATCTCTCGCCTATCCCCAAGCCCATACCCACACCCATACCATATTGTTGTTTGCGGCGTCGGTTGCTGCCTGCCGCCTGCCACTGCCTGCCACTTGCTGGGCCACTCATAAATATTTGCAAGTTAGCAGCTCGTCGAGCCATTCATCTATTGTCTAAAACTCACACAGACACACACACACACACACACACACACGCTCTGGCACGCACACAGCTACATATGCTACAAATGCTACACGTGTATTAATATGTACACTGGGCGAAAAACAATCATGGAAGCCAGAGTAAATATTTTCTATCCGAGATGGAGCTTCAAATTAGGCGATAATTAATAGCCATCGCAAAGAGCAGTGGAGCTGGCGAGCAAGGATGGACCACTATCAAGTGTTACTCGCAATGGGAATGTTCGGGTATTCGGGTATTATATTACAATATAATTTCAATCGGTCTGCTTTTATGTCATATTCTTTACAAGAATAATCATACCATCCTATGAGTCGAACCTCAGTGTTGACTCAGTTCTCCTCTTGGTTTCTCCCAGTGTACTGTGGCCCGTGCAGCACATTCCTCAATTGAATGGCATCTCATCTTGAAGATGCCCTGTTTAGACGCCGCCTTGCAAGTGTCTCGAGATGCCTAATTGCCAATCGTCGGCGTAAATCACTGTCAGTCAGTGTGCAGGGGCGCACTGGGACACACAGGAACGCAGGGTACACCGACACGCACACACAGACACACACACAATTGCCACTTGGTAATTGCATAATAAATGCAACATTGTTGAGGAGATGCCGGCAGCCCTTCAATGCTCCCCTGCCCCCACCAGCAGCTGCCTGCAGCTTCCATCGCCAGCGTCAAGCATAACAAACACATTCACACACAAATACAACTTGACACCTAGACCTGACACCAGCATTGGTGGCATGCCACCATCCTCCCCTGGAAGCCAACGACGAAGCCGATGCCTCAGCCGAAGTGAAGCCCTGGCCTGGCCTGGCCTGGCCTGAGGCCGCACTCAACCACAAGCACTTGGCCCGCTCACTCAAATGTTTTGTTTGCCTATGCTAATTGGCTTAAATGCAACTCAAGCGCACTTCGCCATCGCCTCGTATCGCATCGCATCGCACCGCGTCGAGCCGAAACTGAAACTGAAAATGTGCCACCAACGGTGGGGGCCCCCACCCAACAACCCGCCAACCCACCAGCCCCCCAAAGACAGCACTTGATGCCACACCATGCCCCGCCATCCATCATTGTTTATGAACGCTGCGAAATTGAGCCTGGCCCCACTCGGAGTCGGGCAGCCTGGAGTGTGGCATGGAGTGGAGTCGAGTGCGGCGTTTAAAGCTTTTTGAGCGCTTTGGGGCATTTGTTCAACGCTAACTCCAACACCAACAGTAACAGCAGCAACAGCAGAAACAGCAGAAACAGCAGTGGCGGCACCCATAACCAGAAAAGAAGTCTGCCTTGCGAGGTCGCAACTCTTGATACCCTTAAAAAAACGAACCATGCCACAAGCAGGCAATGAAATCATAGCCTGGTGAGGTTTTGTATAGAGAGACTTCTCCAATCCCATCTACAAGGTACGTTACAAACATCTCCTCGAAATCATGCAACCCTCTCGGAGGGCACAACAAGAGCGCATCCCCACTTTGAGTGAATTGTCAACAATTGTTGTTGGCTCTTTGGATTTGGATTTTGTGGGCTGCCGCGCTCAGACAAAAGTCTGTCACATAATTTGTCAATTTCAACCAAAAATGTTGCCCCTGCCCCTGCCCCTGCCCTTGCCCCTGTCTCTGCCCCTGCCCCTGCCCCTGCCCCTGCCAGAAGTCACTCAGACACCCCCTGCTAATGTAATATTTCACAGCGAACACCTTTTTTGCGGTTGGGGATTTGTGTGTGCGTTTCGCTGGGGGAGGGTATTGCTCTTTAACCAGATCCTGTCTGGTCTTGTTAAGTCTGGTACGGGTCTGGTTCGGGTCTGGTTCGGTTCTGGTCTGGTCTGGTCACGGCCACTCACCCTTCACGTCATTTATGAGCTGACAATGATCTTCCAGTGTTTTCATGCCATTCCTAATGTTCATTATTTTGGGATCATCCATCTTGAACGGGTAATAATAATAATTTCAGGTTGATCTGTAAGGAAGAAAAGAATCATCCAATGAATTCGAGGGTATACAAATTAGACGATTATCTGAAAACAAAAGTATGTTGAGGGTTGATTGATTGCTTGAAGAACTTTAAAACTACATGGAGAATACTCCATTACCAGAGACAAAACTTAAACCAGAAATCTAGTAGTAACCATCCGAGTCCACACCCTTCGCTTCGCTTGCCCCTTCGTTGGGGGGGACACAGATAATCTCGTAATTGAATAACCGAACACCCTTTCCCTTTGGCAGAAGTTTGGAGGAAAATGTTTTTCTAATTCGGAATAGTTGAATGGGAAAGCCAATTAGAAGGCACCCAAAACGGTCTCCATGCGACTGTGTCTTGGCGACCAAAAATCAAATATGTATATATATAAGTAAATTTCGCTTCGGTAAAGCTCGAAATTTAATTAAAAGTTTTCAGAGAGCTGGGAAAAGCAGCTCGGAGCCCCACTGAAATTTCTAATGAAGTGCCAGACGCACCTGTTGACAGAGCCCCCAAAATGCGAGAAAGCAAAAGCAAAACCAAAAACGAAAAACGAGAAAATATGAAACTGAAACCGAAACCGAAATGAGAGTCAAACTCAAATAAAATTATAATAAAATTCAACATTTTTGGGGCCGAATGCAGCGCGCCGAGGCGCAATGGAGGGGTGAATGAAACTATGCAAAAGTTGGGATAATTATAAACGAATTAAAGAATCTTTGAACTCGAAACCTGGACATAAATTAGCTGCGAACCAACAAATAATTGCTCATTTGCATCAAAGTAATTTACAGAGTCCCGAAATTAGCCCGAAATAATAACCTCGAAGACTCGCTACGCGTAAAACCAGTTACAATCGAATTCCGATGCAATTCAGTTCGACTTCAATCGATTTGAATCGATTCGACGCCAGTTCGATGACTCAGTGTTATAGTATTAATCTAAACAAAAGGCGTGCACAGCACAAGCCAGCGAATGTGTAAACCACTCGAACATACTAATAGTGATAATTACAACAATTGGCAGAGCAACAAAGACGACAGCGAAGACTGAAGCTAAATGAATTAAGTTCTCGATTATCTGGGGGCCCAGACAACGGCAGTCCCGACGTCTCGGGACCCGGGACCCAGACGCAGTTCCAGGCCCAAACGCAAATGACAAAGTAATCAAAGCTCGTCGGGCATTGTTCCGCAGCGAGATAAGTATCTCGGCAAACAAAAGCCGCAAAGAAAAGCATATTACGGTGCAGTGCGTTTCGTCAGTGTAAGACGGCAACAGAGCAGCAGCAGAGTAATGTGAAAAATAAATGGGCAATAATCGCTGCAATAAGTACTTTAATGACTTCATTTCGCATCTTTAACGATCGTTATCCGATGATATGAATTTCATAACACATGCTTAACACTTAATAAATTACTTGATTTATTTTGATTTATTTATACAAAGCTAAGTCAGAGTATACAACTATAGACTAAAATAAAATGTACTTAATTCGAGATTAAAACCTTGTTTGGGATTTTACTTGATTTGATTGACTTGATTTTACATTCAAGTGTTAAAATATTTAATTGAATGGTGAACTTTGGTTACCATATTTGAACATATATTCCATAATGGATCTTGAATAAATGCTCATGAATTGACTCAGAGCTAACTGTAACTATATGGAAAAATCGACTCAGTAATCGGTAGATTTCTATAACCACCAATATTTCTACAGACTTGCTCAACTATTAACTGGATTCCACACCTCCTTTTATTCGCCTTGGCTTCTATTTAGCCTCTCTTCCACTTTCTAATTTCCAACAAATCTTTACCATATTCCGAACACACATTCAAGCAGTGGATACATTTTACCAGTTATCCTTATGTCCATTATTTTAAGCCTTTACACAAGCTCAATTAAATGCGCATTACACGACGCTTTATATTTGCGAGTCGCACTGTTTGCCAGTTACTGGCTGGGAAAACAAACAACAACCCCTGGAACAATGGGAGAAAGAAAAACAATGAACAGACCTCCCCCTCCTACCCGAAAAAACGGACATCTATAGAGCAAACAAAAGACAGAGAGAGCAACACTCTCAGGTACGAGTGTCAGTGAAGTCGATGCGAAAATGGAAATTAAATAATTTTGTGCAAGTCAAAGTCTCGCACAATTAACCCATATCTGCCATATTTGCAATTGAAAACCGAACACAGTGGCACTGGCACATGGCACCCACCCACCCCTTAACCCCTCAACCCCTCAACCCGTCAACCCACTCTGTACGACGAAGTATTGCTGCGTGTTGCATTTCACACCAATTGAGAAGCTTTTAGACTGCTTGCGCTTGGCTCGGCGCTCACTCAGTCGAATGAATGACGAAAGCAACGCAATGCAATGAAACGGGAGCCGAGAAGAGGCGAGGCGAGGCAGAGAGGTGCTGGATAAGAGTGGAGGAGAAGAGAAGACGAGAGAGGGCAGGGGGTAGAGAGCAGAAGGCAGTGCGGTAAAAGAGACACTTAGTTAGTTGGGCAGCTTGCCAAGCTCCATCCAACCGACTGACTGACTCGCCACCGGCTCGCCCCCTGACACCCTCTGCCTCATTGCCCCGACTCACGGTATATATGGCTAACTACTGGCAATTCCGGCCAAAAAGCCACTGCAGCTGATTGCACCACGTTGGCGACCACAGTAGCTGCCACCGTCGATGCCACCGCCTGCGCCAACGCGGAGTCAGTCAGTCATTCCAGTCCAGTCGTCAGTCCAGAATGACGGCAGCCAGTGCTCTGCAAGAGGTGCGCCCTGATGCACAGCACACTGCCGCCTACCCCCGCCATCCCCCTCAATCCACGCACTGAATGAACCCTCGGTGGTGGAGAGGGGATGATGGGGGCAGCAGCGACAGCGACTGCGACTTTGTAGACGAATTTATACATTGTTTAAGTATCAGCCACAGATACTGCTCCTCTTTGGCCCCGCAGACCCAGTGGCGGTGCCCGTTGTCGACACCGAAACTCCATCGTCAATGCACATCGAAGCGCAGCTAATTGAAACAGTGCGGCACACTGGGTCAAGGTGGCGCGGAAAGTGGATGAAAGTTCAGAATGTACCCAGTGTACGATGATCCCAATTGCTAGTGGATTTTATTCCACTGTTCGACTCGATTACGATGTTGCCACTTTTGGTACTTCTTTTACTTTTGGCGCTTGTTTGCGTGCGGTGCACGAGGCAGCCGGCTGCCCGGCCTGCTGCTGCTGCTGCTGCCCCAACAACAGCAAATACAACAGAAACTTTTGGGGGGAACAATGGACTGAAAAACAAAAGTATGAACCACAACAATAACAGCGGCCGCAGAGCCAGCAACAGCAGCAGGAGCAGCAGGGGGCAGCGTCTGTTGGCAATGCAACAGCATTGCAACAGAAGCAGCAGCAACAGCAGCAGCAGCAGCAAAAACTACGCGGCGGCAACAATGAGAATAACGCGGGACTGGGGATGCCTGCACCACTTCAATGGAGCACCAACCACCCACCCACCGACCAAGCATCCTCCAACCGTGCAACCATGCACCCAAATGGGAATGGGAATCAAAATTGCCAAGCCAAGCCCAAGCCCCCTCGTCGAACACTTTTGACGAGGCTCATTCGCTTTGAATTTTATTTAATGCCTTTGTAATAAAGTGTAAAATGGCGAAAAAGTGCAAACAACGACGAGAAATGCTAAGAGGAAGAGCCCGAAGAGGAAGCTGAAGAGGAGCGAGAGAGAGAGAGAAAGAGAGAGCTGGCAGTGCATAATATCCAGAACAACATCATCATCAGCATCCCCATTATCGGCGCCACGACGAGGACCAGGACCAGGACCAGCACCAGGAAGAGGAGTCAGCCCAGCTCCAAGAAGAGGATGCGCCGCAGGTGCAGGGGAGTGGAGTTCGAATACATAAGAACTGCGGCCAGACACCAGTGGCCACATTAAAAGAAGAAGAAATAATTAACAGCAACAGTTTGAAAGTCCATAAAATGAAAATGGTCGAGCATTGCCAACACTGCCATCAGCATAGCCGTAGATTCCACCGCCGCCAACGTCCCTCTCCTGTGTCCGTCCGTCCGTCCACCTTCCACCGCCATGCCACCCACAGTCATTGGCGATGCCATTACCCAGCGTCGCCATCGCAACCGCCGCGACCACCGCATGTGCCATACAACTTCCGACTTCCGCTTGGCTTTGACTGGCTCTGGGTCCGTGTCGGTCCTACACTGCCCGGCCCTGCACTGCTCCGTGTCCGTGTCCGGGTCCAGGTCTGGTCCGGACTACTGTGTGGACTCTGGCCTGCCTCTGTTTGCCATACCCTTTTTGATAAGTGGGCATAGTCATTCAATCGGAGTGTCCTACCTGTTTGCATGTTGTCTCTACGTATTTGATTAGCTAACAACTAGAGAACTAGAGTTGTTTGTTACGATTTCCTGAAACAGCGATCCATGTACATATATGTATGTGCAATAGTCGTCGCCCAACCGATCTACGCATCAGTCACAGAACAAACGATAATCTTTGGGATTTCTATTTATCATTAAATATTTTTCAGAGTATCTGATGTTCATTGGAATTTGCCGGAACCTTTCCTGTTTCCATGCATTGCTATTTGTTGATGTAGCCGTTGTTATAGTTGGTGTTGTTCTTGTTGCTGCTGTTGTCACTGGGATGACACACAAGCAAAGAGTCGGTGCGAAAAATGTTCGTTAAATCTATTAAAAGATAATTACGTGAAGACAAATGGACGGGCAGCAGGAGAGCAGGGCAGCTCTGTCCCCGCACCACGGGGCGTACGAGTATCTTTGTGCTAGTCACAGAATCAGCAGCAGCAGCAGTGGCCCCAGTGGCGTTGCCAGTGTCCGCTCATTCACCAAGCCATACCGTATCCGTATCTCTTTGCCAGTGTCCGTATCGGTGTCCGCGTCCCTGTCTGCCTCTGCGGTGGCCGACACTGCCACATCGGCCATCCACACAGATGTATATGCATGCATATGTATGTTTATGTATGTATTGTATGTAGGAGTACGTTATTATTATTCGAGTTCGTTGATACGATAACGCTAATGGATATGGATATTGATTATAGTTTTTATGTCTCTCATGCATCGTGGCTGTTACTGTTGTGGCTTGCTGCTCCAGCCACTGTCCCCACCCCACCCACTCCATCGGAGGCTGTTCTAGGCTGGTGGTAATGATAATTTTGATTATATTGATGCGTCATTTTATGAGCCGCAATGGTATTGAAATTGAGTGTTCTGTGACAGCGTCTGGTTTATGGCAGACCCATTATGGCACATCCATTCAGCTAAGCCATTCATGGGGCACCCCCCATTCATATTGGATCTCAATTAACAGCTGCTCAAATGAATCTCTCTGTGTTGGATGATGGCGATGAGGATGCGGATGCGGATGGGGCTATTCAGTGTCTAATGAGTCCAAGAGACCAGGCTCCTTTCAGACTCAATTATGCAGGGATTTGTGAGCAGGGAGCAGGGAGCAGGGAGCAGTGAGCAGGGCGCTTTATGCGCTTCTTAGCAACGCTCCCTACCCACCCTTCAACCTTTGGCCAATGTGTGTGCTCAGCCACTTAGTGGGTCAACAATAATACGACTATTCGTAATTGCATTCGATGGGAAGCTGGTGGCTGCTGGCTGGTGGCTGCTAGCTGGTAGCGGGTATTGTTGCTTGCGAATCGCGCGTCTTAACGACTTTATCTAACGCCCGATGTTTGCATGGAGCACACTTGCACTTGCAAGTTCTTTACAATCCCTCCCTAGGAAATGCTAATTAAACGTATCTCTTAGCGGAACGTGTGCGAACTTGTAATTTCCAATTAGGAGGACGAATATTACACAAGTGACAAACATTTGCGGCAATTAAATTAATGAAACTTTTGCCGGGGGGCTACGTGTCTCCGATCTTGTGGCGATGTCTGCCTGCCTGTCCCCTTGACTCTCTTATCACTTGTCATCTTTCCGCCTGAAGCGCTGCGCATGCGTTGGTGGCATGCGACATGTGGCAGGGGCTGTCTACTACTCCCATCACCTTCCAACCTTCCTCCTAATCCCACCCGAAAACCCAACCAGAGTCCACTCTCGTCGCACCTGAGCTGCTGGCCAAGTTGAGCGTTTAACCAAATAGTTTTGGTTATGGCCAAGTGTGTGTGCGGAGTGTGCGAGTGTGTGTGAGTGAGTGTGTGTGGATGGCCATAACGTTTATGCATTGGCCAGACAAATACGAATATTGCCAAGAAATTGCCTCATATTCACATGACCATAACAGCAATCAAAGCCAAATTGAATAGGCAAATTACCAATCCTCATCTACTCAATGGCGTGGAGGGGGGGATGGGGGGAGAGGTGGGCATGTGGTGCCAAGTGTAATTCGCATTGGGGGAAATATTCCTATTCGTATTCGTATTCGGGCTACGAATGCAGTTCACTGACAGGTTGACCCCTGGGGCTCTTTTCAGTAGAACTTTAAGTCTAATCGAATGTTTGGTTCAATTCAATTGGAAAATTATGTGTGATGATGGCTAGAGAGATTGACAGACGTCTGAAATGTATGTGCATATAATCATAATTATAATACATTTCAATTGCCTGTACTGTTAATGGAAAGAAAGTTTAACCCAAGAGAGGAAATATATTATTGAATTGCATTTAAATCAATATATCTATACTTTGGCTTCCTTATGACAGCATGGAACAAGCTGTAACTATCTGTAGTAGAACTTATCAATGGGGTCTTAGCTGGGACACTCCATGCAGAATGAAGCACATTTCAACGGGGGACCGATGAAGCTGTCCCCATAAATCATTGAGAACTTTGCCATAAAGACATTCACTTTTCAGGGGCTTTCCTTTCAATGAACTCGGGACAACAATAACTCTTGTGGCAACAATACCGTATGCTGGAAACACCCCCACCCACTGCGAGTAGATGTAGAACATGTGTGGCAGCATCTATTCAATTCCAAAGCTTATAAAAAAGTATACAAACTTTGCCAATGGCTCATAAGTGTCAGATGCGCTTAGAAGGGAAATCGAATGAATCAATATTCATCGCTTTGCCTAATGGAAAAACTGGTCTTTCCATGTGCAGAATTTCTCCTTATTTTAAGTGTCCTTAATTGAATGTTTTTATTTACATATATCTAAGGCCCTCCCCAGTCCCAATTGAGACACAGTATTTAATCCAATGTTAGTTTTGCCCAATTAATATGCTTCGCTCGCTGAATTGAATTCTTATTTAATAAATGTTAATTAATTTTCATTATGATATATTTTAATATGATTTCGTTTTGGCTTCCGCCAACAATGAATATACAGCATATATGGTTAATTTAAATTTACATAAAACAAACAGCCAACAACAAGCCCTTACAGGATTATTATTAAATTTTTATTGAATTTCGATGAACAATTTCTAAATCAATTTCAATTGTTTGTCGCCCCATTATTACACCTGTTTATTTATGGCCAATTTTTTTCAAAGTAAAATAAAAATTGTGAAAAAAGCTTAAGCATGCTCACACACACATACACACACACACACACAGTCACTTGCGTGTACAAATTGTAATTACATAATTCGCTCATTATCAATGACAACAACAATTGCAGCAACACGACATTACAAAATCGCCGTAAAACAAAAAAAAACCGAAACGAACCCAATCGAAAAACGAACCGGAGTCATAAAAACTATATCTGTATGTATGTATGTATCTATGTATGTGTGGGCTATATAAATAAATTAAATGCGCTCCGCTATAATTTATATTAATTAATCGGTTCACTTTTTTCCTTCGCTTTCATTTTTATACCCTTCCAGAGGGTTCAATGTTTTTTCCAGATTTTGTTAGGCAAAGAAAGTCTCTTTAAAATCTAAATTAATATTATTTTTTGTTTTAAAAATAAGTTTAAAATAGGTGACCGATCCATAAGTGTATCATAAGCTTCGGTCTCGTAGCTTGGATTTCTTTGCTTTGTTTTTCCCCCTCTCATTTTTTTTTTTCTGCCATAATAATCGTTGAAATCACGCCAGAAATCAATGCAACAACAATTGCCGGCATGTAATGCACAATTGGCAGTAGTAACAGCAACAGCAACAGCAGCAGCAACAACAACAGTGGCAACAAAAACATCAGTGGCAACAAATAAAACTTCTGCAAAAACAAATTTATGCGCTAATAAATAAGCAAACATTTAAATCGTTTTCAATTGCCCCTCTCCATCTGCATCTGCAACTGCATCTGCAGCTGCCCCTCTCTCTGGGGCAGTGACTTTCCCTCTGCACTGCGATTTGTGTAATTTATAATTGAATATAATTTGAAATTTTTGTGCGGCCCAAACGAGTGCTCGTACGAGCACATACTCGTACATCTCCATAGAATATGATATTTTTCAATTAAATCAAAACAAAGGACAGGCAAACATGAAATGCATTCGCCGGGTGAGAGATTCCCCCTTGGAGGGGTATCACTGGCACGCGGATTGCGGCTGTCAGATGCCCACTAGGCTCCAGCACTCGTTTAGGGTTAAGGACTTTTTGAAGAGAAGTTAGGTGAACTCCTCAGACATATTTGCATTCCATTACCAATTTTTAGCTACCCATTTGGTATATTTCAGTAGTCAACAGGAAGGATACAGGGATCTTTAGAAAGATCGGTCACATTTCTAAAGCACATATACATATATCTTTATATAGCAAACCGCTTACTGTTACACACCTCATCAATACTTCGGCATACCCTTCCGCACTCACTACCTCCAGGGTATCGTGAGGGTGAGAAATCATAATGGAAATTCTTTGCAAATTGAAATTGCAGCCACTTGAGCGTCAAGAAGAGGCATGGGACACGGCCGGAGAGTGAGTGAAGTGAGAGCCGTAGTAGAGGGGAGGAGGGGGGTCATGGGGGGCCATGGCCAAAACCGACAGCGGAAGGCAGGAAGGAAGGCAGTTCCGGGGGGACAAACAGTTAAGAAATCACGTCATAAACGCGCCGAGCACGAATTATTTACAAAGCACGCGAAAGCCTAAAAGAAGGCCTCCCCCCCAATAAAATAACAATAAACTATGCTCCAAAGCCCCCATCAGACGGGATGGAGGCGTTACAGGGCATGGTTTGGGTAATAAGCGGGGCTAAGTGGGAGTAGAGTGGGTGGGGAGTGGGTGGGTGTATGGCCATGGAAAGCTATAAAAACAGAACAACAAAAGAACAAGAACAACAAGCCGCAGCGGCATAAACAATTGTGTTACAAATACGACTACAAATGCATAAAGCAGCGACAAAGTCGGAATCCTTCAGCCCTACCCCAACCCCTAGCTCCCACCGCTAGGACAGCACCCCACCCAACAACTGTGCAACAACAAAGGGGAACAACAAATGTCGTCTCTTATAGACGATTATTTATTGTTAACGATTTATATTTGTTGTTTGTGCTGCTGCCACAGCTGCCTCTGCCTCTACGTCTGCCTCTACGTCCGCCTCCACCTCCACCTCCGCCTCTGCCGGGAAAGCTCACATTTCAAAGCTGCGCCACTCGTACGTGCAGCTGTGTGAGTGCGGCACCAGATTGCAAGCTCCTCCATTCGTTGTTGCCTCTGCGATTGAGCCTGATTGCCGGCTCAAGTGTCGGTCGCGTCACACGGGGCGTATGCGTGTCGAGTGGGTGACAGTAGGAGCAGCAGTACTAGTGGGTGTGGATGGGGGTGGAGATGGGGATGGGGGTGTGAGAGTCCTGGTGGATGGCCTGGGTGTGGCCAGCCATTTAGTGTTGAACATTTTGGCCCCTGCCAACATTTGAAGTAATTGTTTAATATTCCGTTTGGACTGTTAACAAAGGTGGGCGTTTAATTGATGTTTGTTCAGGTCGGAAATACGCGTGGCAAGTTTCAGCTGTAACAAGTGTACATAAGTGGGGTTTCCTGATAACTGGATTATCAACTGTAGGAGAAAGTTCGGGTGCTTCTGTAAGTAGTCCTTTTCTGAGATATATCCGATCTACTGGCTGGCTCTAATTACGCCAGATTCTCCATTATTCATTATTCAATCTGATTAAGTACTCGTTTATCACTGTTCATCTTCAGTTATTTCACAGAGATCCCCCTTCGCTAGTGATTAGCCGATCGATCACTCAACCTGTTGGCATCACTGGCTGGCTGTCTCATCCCGGCTCATCCCGCCGCTTGGCATCACTGGCTTGCGCTGCGCTGTGCTGCTCTTCAACTCCAGAGCGGTTTGGTTTGGCCATCAGCCGCAAGTGCTACAGCTTGTGTTCCCACACGTCGCGAGCAGGCAGCAACATTCTTCTTCGTCAACTATGCGGCATGTTTGACAGCAATGAGTGCTTAACACGTACAAGAGCTTTTGTTCGATACCCACTGATGATGCTGTAGTTGTCGGTGCTTGTAGCTGCCATTGCTATTGCTATTGTTGCTCATTTGCCACTTTATCTTGGCATTGTGCATGTTATTTAGTGAGGGCTTCACTGTTGTTGCCTCACGAGCTTCCTTCGGAATCAGTGTGTGTGTCTCTCGCATTTACGAGTATGTATGGCAACATCTGTGTGCTGTGCTGTTTGTCTCTTTATCTGTAAATGTATCTGTATCTGTTGCTCTGTCGCTCTCTCTCTAGCTCTGTGTGTGTGCGTGCACATTGTTTTGTGTATGACAAATTTTCGTAGGAAATCATTTGCTATGCTCTGTTAAACGATGACTTCTTTATGTATTTTCCTTTCTCTTCCTCTCTGTCTCTGTCCATGAGTGTGGGAGTGTACGCCCAATTCATTGAGTGTACAGCCTCCAGCTGTAGTTACCCCCAAAATCCAGCCCAGCCCAGCCCAGCCCAGACCAGAACGAACCAATCTAAGAAACACAAGGCGAGAAGATGAACAATAACCGACCCACTGACCCACACACAAAGTAGCACAAAGATGTTTTACTGTGCCCCCGTTGTTGCTACAATTTGTTCATTACTTTTTATCACTAGTAGTCCTATCAGACACGACGCCCACCCACCCACTGGCTGTGTGACTGACCTCTGCCCTCGAAGCGAGAAAGCGAAAATGTTGCCCCTTTTTTTCGGTCTCATCCATTGTACTTCTATTGCCCTTTCAGTGATTTTTTCCCCATTGTTAATTCCTCTGATTGCTGTGGCCGTTGTTGCCCCAAAACTGACCCATGTTGAGGGTGCAGCGGCAAAAACAACAGCAACATCCCGAGGCACGCAACATTGCAAAATTGTGTCTGGTCGTGGCCACAAGCCATTCCATGCCATTCCATTCCCCCAAACATATAATTATGTATTGTGGATAATACTGAAACCACACATGCACTCATGCCCACATTCCATCCCAAAAACCGAAACCCCAACTGTGCTGTGGGGTGTGGGGTGTAGGGTGTGGGCTGGTGGGTTCCAACTCCATCTCCATCTCCATTTCCAACTCCAACTCGGACCCAGCAGCCAGCCGCTGGCTAAATGTATTTTTCCTCATTTTTATGCTGCCCACAAATTGCATTCAATTTATTTTGCTTGTTGCAAATCAAAAATCTCCATAAAGCAAAATGTTTCCTCCGCAATGCTTGTGGACTGCATAAAAATGTTTAACATCGCATAAAAGTTATTACTTCATTTATTTCAAATGCAAACAATGTTCTCATCCAAATCTGTTGCTCCTGGTGCTGCTGCTGCTGCTGTTCCTGGTCCTGCCCTGGAGGGGGGGGAAGGTTCTGCGAGATACATTTGTTTATTGCATTTAAATTGAGTATGTTTTTCATGGATTCCATGGTTTCGCTACACGGGGGGAGGGGGTGTTCGAGTTATAGGTTAGAGGTTAAAGGGGTACGCTGCCGAAAGGGGGGTACGGCGGTACCGGTACTCGTACTCGCACGGACTGTTGCTTTTTACGATTCCGTAATTTGATGTTCGCGTAACTTTGTTTTATTAGTTTTTAAATACCTTTTCATTGCGAGTTATTCTAAATGCATTCATTACAGAGTCATAATTTACAATGTTTGTGTTACTTAAATATTTGTTAAGCTAATAAGGCATTTATTTTTATTCATACTTCAGACATTGTGTGCAAAGTTGAAAGTCCTATAGGTCCACAGCTTTATCTAATCTCTCTTGTACGAATATTGGAAAATGGTAACAATAAGCTCTCCTTTCAGACTCCAAAGAAAAGTCAAGTTTCCCTGCAACTAAAACCGTAAAAAGCTAGTAAATATTGATGCGAATTACCACAATTTTCTGTATATTTTTCGCCTTTAGAGCACATATTTTGGAACTTGGGCGAACTGAGAGACAAAAGAATTTCCGAGAATAAAGACGGAATATGTTACACACTGTTATTAAATTCTTGTTAACGAAAAGAACAATGGAGCGGGCAAATGTCGGGAAGCGAGTGGCTCCTGATTCTGGCAATATTTCCGCAAAAGTTCTCCCCTCAGTTTTGAGTGAATTGCGGCGCTGAAGTACGAGTAATTTCATTTTTTTCATCTTCATTTAATTAATTTTGAATGGCCTTACACTCGGATAAAAAAAAGCAGAATGTTAAAACCCCTAAATGCAACGAAAATTCGGCTTGGGTGTGGATTATGCATATCAAGTGGCAATGCTTCTGTTTATGGCCAACCACTTGGGACCCTCTGCAATCGGCCATCTACATTATAACGCAATAAACCGCACAGCCCAGACTGTGTGGTGGGGGGAGAGGCAGAGGGTGTTGACCTGGTCGAAACTGATACAAAAGTTGATTTTTCAATCAGAAACAATTTCTGGGGGAGTGGTGGGCAGGGCGGGCAGGGGGGAAGCTTTCAGAGTTGCAGATCGGATCAATTTAAAGCCGCCTTCCTTCTACGAATGTGTGTTTGCTTTTTATTTATTTTTTAATAAATACTTAAGTATAAACCGGATTTTTCAATATCCTGGCCAGGGGCTGTACCCCCTCACCTCCCTCCCCCCACCCGACAACCACACACCCGAGAGCGAGAGAAAGGAAAATGCTTTTGCGTATTTGCATAAGAAAAACTAAGTTGAACCAAAATCAATGATTGTACACTCTCGCCCCCTCCCTCAACCACCATCGCTTCGGTCCTGAAACACTGCTGGAGTGGAGGATGAATAAGGGCTTGGGGGAGGAGCACTGGTCGCTTTCATATTATTACTTTATGGTTGCCTCCAGTTATGCATACTATAACCATAAATATGCTCCAATGGAGCCAAAGTCAGCTAACAACAAGAAGGAGCGACTAACTTTTGGCCTACGAAGACTACGATACCCTTGAAGATCGATCGTTTCTGGCAAAGAGTAGAATTATTCTTGAAAATTGACGGATTTATGGTGTAAGTATGCGATGCGGAGGTAGAACCTGTGGTTTCTATACTGCACACAAAACATGAAGTGTATACAGGGACTGAGAAAACCTGAAATCCCTAAGCAAAGTCCTTATGTCCTCTGCTAGAGTATCAGTGGTCCAGGACTCTGGCCAGTGCCAGTGCCAGTAACACGACCAGGACCCAGCCCAGCCCAGCCATGAGATGATGCTGATGCTGAAACAGCACCGAGTATCGAGAGGCTAGGGGGATGATATTTTGTGTTTGTATTAATGCATCCCGCATACATATTTATACTATAACTCAGAACAATAAATAGTAAAAGCTGGATTATGATTAAATCGATTACATGGGGGGCTAGCGTTAGCCAAACATTCGTTACGCTCTAAGTATTCGGCATTCCCAGAGATATGCCACGCCTCAAGCCACACGCCCAGGCCAGCACGCCAGCACGCCAGCACGCTTGTTTATCGATTGCAGCCAGAATACAACACAAAAAACAATCAAAGGCAGGGCAATCGACATAAAGCAAGGAGAGGAACGCAAGAAAACCATAAAAATGAGTCTATGACGGGATACATATTCATAAATGCAAACAAATTTATATACGATACGCATGTATTACGAACACATTCGGCAACAGAATCGTATAGAATATACCATTTGTATGTTCTGGGGGGAGGGCACACACATACACACACATATGTACAAAATAAATACACAGCATTCGGTTTTCATAACTGAATTGCATGCCCGATTGAATGACGAATGGAAATTGAATGAATCCCCCAGCCAAATGCAATTGAAGATGGAAATGGAAATGGCCATGGACCCATGGACACGGACACGGACACGGCGGCGGACGCGGACACGGACACGGTCACTGTCACGGACATAACAAGGTCCCCACTCAGACGCGTCCACCGGGGGCCCCCTCCCCTACCCTCCCCACAGAATTCGGGGCCCTTGGCAGCCCTTTTTTTATTAAAGCTGATGTATTAACTTTATCCTCCACTCAACGTTTATGCGCGGCAGCTATAAATCAGATTTTAAAGTTATCGAATATTCATTTCAACGAACGCACCGAACGGCGCCACAGAGTGCATTTTTGAAGAGATTGTGAACCCCTTCGCGCCCCTCGAGGGTCCTCGATGGTGCATTTATGCCGCGCTGATGAGTTTGAGGTGTTATCGAATATTCGTTTGAGCTCAAAAAGAGCACTTATCGCCCGCCCCCCCCTTAATGTACGCCTCTTTGCTGCCCGGAACGGATAAAAAGGCGAATTAAAAAACATAACTGCAAAAGTGATTAACTGTTAGTTGGCCATTTAAGGCCATCGATGGAAACTGTTTTGGATTGAATCAAATATTCTTTTCAAGTGCATCGAAAGTGGCTGTAAACATCACTCATCTGAGCAGCGGCCATTCTCATGATTAACTTGCAAAAAACCTTTATAAATAGCTAGTTGTGAAACCAGGATGAAGTCCACGCTCTGCCATGAATATTGAATACATCAATGAATACATATCGTGCGCATTTGAACGATTACACATAAACAAAACGTATCTAAATGCTAAGCGATTCTGGGCATATTCTGTGGAAATTTTTACTATGATTGAAAGCTTTTCCTAAGAATCCGCGCACGAGGAACATACATCAAAACAAGAATCACATAAATTGCCTTTTTTAGCAACGTATTCTTATATGAGCATCCGGTTTCTTGATTTGTAGTTAATATTATTTCTAAAGGAAACCTGTCTTCTGGGTGTCTTGGTCTTAATATTGCACAAATACTAATGGATTCCTTCGCATGGTACGCAGACATTCGAATATCCCTTTCTAGTATGTTTGGAGTTCCCATATTACTTTTGATCCAAAATAAATAACCTCACACCTCGCCAAAGTGCATTGAAATCGAATTTTCGCTTGGGCTATCTAAATAGATGCAACCTTAAGAGCGGCCTCCAGGGCTCTAATCACTTTCAATGTTCTCCATTAACTTCTTGAAGATCTCTCGCAAACGCAAACGAAACCCGACCACAAAACACACCAGACTCAGAGTTTGGTGAAGTGTTAATTGAAGCGAACCGATACGATACGATACGTTACGATACAGACCGATTCAAGAGCAATTTCATAAAAGTAAGTTCAATGTTAAGGCACTTAAGAGTTGTTAATTGCCGAGCAGACCGGCAGACCGGCAGACCAGCAGACCAGACCAGGCCTGATGCAGCAGTTACTTTCATAGTTTGTTGGTTAGTTAGTTGGTTCAGTGGGCCATTAATAGAATCTTGGACAAGAAATTCACCAATTAAAAGTCACGATGATAATCGCAGAAACTAGTTAATCATCATCACCATCAGCAGCATCAACAGTGGCAGTATCAGCATCATCTTTGGGCTTAGCTTTAGCTCCATCATCCATGTTGTCGTTGTCGTTGTCGTTTCGGTTGATAACTTTTCGCACTTGGCCAAACTTCCGCAGAAGGCGAAACGAAACTTTCATTGAACAAGACTTCGGAATCGAGACGCCTCTCCTCGTCTCGCCATCCCCTGCCCTGCCCAGCCCTGCCTCGCCTCGAGTTGAGTTGAAAAACTTCAATTAGCATTAATCTTGTTGACAAAATTTGTTTGTGCAAATCAACAGAACAACAAAGACAGTGGCAGCGTCAGCGGCAGCAGCGACAACAAAATTTAGAAGGAAAAACACTGTGTATGGCATAGTGGCATGGCTATGTATATATTTATAGAATGTTGCTATTAAAGCATCGACTGATTTGTGTCGTGGCACCTCCTTTCACTCGATGTCCCAGCCAATAGCCTTGTGGCATGCTCTCTCTTCAGCTCTGTCTCCGGCTGTGGCACACAATGGTCTCTGGTTTTTGTGGTCTTCTCTGCACTCTCCGCACTCTTTGATTTTATGATTTTCCATCATGACCGCATTATAGTGCGAGTATACTGTGGATACTCTAGCAGATGGCATCCATACTTCGCATTCCTACTGTAGCTTATAGTCTTTTAAGGGTATTCCCAGCTTCGACCACCCTGTAGTGGGTTCTTCTTTATTGTTTTTGTCCTGATTTTATTTTATTTCATTTTATACTATTTTATTCCATCTTTTTTTGTGGCTGCTCGTGGTGGAATCAGTGGACCCAAGGCACTTTGCATATCGATATGATCGGCATGTTATCCGCTCTGGCCCTGGCTTTGGCTTTGGCTTTGGCTTTGGCTTTGGCTTGCACTGGTCTCTGGCTTGGGGGCTCCAGTTCTGGTTGTACTGGCTTCACACAGCAATTGTTCTGTAAAAGCCCTGCCACCGGCGGCAGTCGTGTAATGGCTTAATCGGTTGCATGCATCAATTATGACGAACACAAGGGCTCGGGGACTTGTGTGAATGGAAAGTTAATGTCCAGGCAAATCGCTCAACCGGTTGACTAACCAATAGCCAAGAATTACTCAATAAGTATATGGTTCGAACAGCTTACGTCAAGTTCAAGCCACGTCTACTGGGGTCATGAACCGAATGGCAATTAAAGTGGCGACTGTTAATTGTAGAAAATTAGAGGCAGAGACACACAGACAACTACAACTACATTTAGTTCCATAGCAGACAGGGCAATGTGGCTTTCTAAACCCATTTCCATTTTGATCAAGTTTTATTCCAATTGCGATGGAAGGTCGCGTGCGAATGCTGTCACGTAGAGTGTCGAAAATGTTGGAAGATTTCGAAACTGGGACTGGGTCGCAATTGGTAACCGCCGCACAGGAACAAAACTCGCACACACGTCTCTCCGCCTTGGCACACAGGGTGCGTAATGCATAACAATGTCACCCGAAACGAATCGACTTGAATTGATTCGAATACCGAATGATTTTCAGTGTCTGATCGGTGGATGGATGGATCGGTTTGTGGGGCAGCGTCTGCGGCACCGGCACCGGCACGTATACGGAACCCGTTAGGCCCCCGACCCAAAACCCATGTGCATCGTATTCTGGGGTGCAATTTCTCTACACGTATTTCCCTTCCGTACTTTCTGGTAGTTGCCATGAGAATCTTTTCTTGGGACCCGAAGCCGGAGCCGGGGCCGTGGCCCAAGACCAACACCACACCTCATGGCAGTGCAAACAACTTTTATTTTCACATCTATCTGTTAGATACCACGCACAACTTGCCAGCGTACGTGCGTTATGATATTTTAAACAAATATTTAAAACAAATTACCAAAGCACAAAAGAAGCACGCAAATGTGTGCGGCTAACCAGCCAACTAGCCAGCCAGATGGTCACAGTGGTACGAGATGCATTCATTCATTCATTTCATTCTTGTTAATGAAAGAAGAGGCTCTTATAACCAAATCACTGAAGACCATCTGAGGCTGTGACTTTTGATAGTCGGTGGAAGAGGATGAAATGTCAAAAAACTCCTTCATTGATGTAGTAATTTCAGTACATGTACTTGTTACAATTACAATGGCCTTCTCCTTAACTGAAAGTATCCCTGACTTAGGTTGAGAGTCAATAAAGTCAAGGCTGGCCACTGCCAGAGAAATTCAATATCATTCTTGACTACAGGAAGTGAGCTTGAATTCAGGTTCAGACCATACTCAGACCACCTTTTCATATGAAACCCTAACCACTGTCCCGTTCCCGTTCCCGTTGCCGTTCCATTGAATCGTTCATGAGCGGGAAGTTGGCAGCAGCGGCTTGTTGGCTTATAGTTAGTATCAAGAGCTGCCGCTGTGTAGCCGCCACATATTGTACCCCACAACCTGTACGTACCCCTTTCCCTGTTCTGCTGGCCAGTTAGTGTTTTGGTCAGTGTGGCCAAAATGCGCACACAAAACGCGCTTAGCCGGGTTTGGAAATTGGGAAGAGATACATACGAATGTGAGACAGCGGTCAATGGTGGTCAGTGCGTGCAGCATATGGCAGAACAGAGGTTGGCAGGGGGTGGCAGGGGATGGCAGGGGATGGCAGGGGGACAAGTACTTCACTGGCGACTATCGTATGAGTTGTGCAAACAGACCGAAAATCCCCCACGAGCCAGCGAGTCGGACACAAAGTAAGGCAGCAATGTAAAATGCTTCGTAAGCAGTGTATCTGTGCACGAGTATCTGTGAGATACAAATAGCTTATGCCCGCCAGGCTAAATAGCCAGACTCTAGCCACCGCACAGCATTGGACTCGTGCAACTGCAACTGGAACTGCGTGTGGAATGGATTGGTCTCTGGACAGCTCACGGGAACGGACTGGAGCGCCCGGCCAGTTTATCAACGTCTGGAAAACCCGTCCCCGCATGACGCGCCTCTCCGTCTACCTGTACCCCTGTGACTGTCCGATTGGCAACATTTTCGTGGGACGGGACTGCCGCTGCTGAAATTATGTCAAACCTGTTTGATTGAAACACTGAAAATTGTCTGTAAATTGTTTTTACAGCATTGCCCAGTGTGGTGCAACCACAAGAAAGGGGGTGTAAGAAGCAGTTCCAGCTACAGCTCCAGTGGGGCATCAGGCACCAGGCGACAGGCACCAGGCCACAGGAACGGGTATCCAACGCAACCAACTCCAGCTGATTGCTCTAATGCTGCCTCATTACAAATGCACAACATTAGCATTGGCAACAACAAAGGATGTAGGCTTTTCTCCGACTTGATATATAATATTGGGTTAGTGGGGGAAACGTGTGGCATGGACATGGACTGATGTTTGATAAAACGAGTTTAATGGCAGATATTCGTATATTCGTATTCGTATGTATTTGATATTCCATTTCCTTGATGTTTTACTAGGAACACCAGACGTTAATTGAACAAGAAAAGTTATTCAACTGTTAGCTAACACTGCTGATTATAGTGTTGGAAAGTAGGTCATGTAACCGTCTATTGGAAGGATCTTTTAAATGTATTTCAGAACAGATGTAAGATCTGTAAAAGTCTTATATCGAAATGTTTGAGTCATCGAGCAAGCAAAGCAAGTGAGCCAGGGGTTGACGCATGAGCGAAGTACATAAGTGTGCTGGGGGCCTCTTTTCTACTAAAATCAATATTATAAGTGCAAAATAGGTAGTGTTGTAGAACAGTGTAAATAGAATACCGATCCGAGAATACCGGTCATCTCATCAAGAAGTTCTCTTCCGTAGCATCGACCAATACGTGGGTAGAATTTGGTAGAAACAAAAATGAAATGAAGAAAGAATTACCATTTAATTCCTGGTTACATTTACTATATACATACATACATATATGTACGTATGTGTATTTATAATTTATGAATATTCGCTGCGTAAGCTTAATGCCCCACGCAGATCCCTCCGCTGGTTGAGGAGTATCAAAGTTCAGTCAAAGTAGTAATCCCTGGCATCAGTTAAACTTTCAAAGAAATTCCTTTTATTTATTTTCGATGCATTTCAACAATTTCCCATCAAAGAAGATTCGGTTGCAGTTTTATAGGTTTTTTCCATTCCATGATATGACGGATGTGCGTGTGTGTGTGTGTGGTGCCTTTCACTGACCAAAAGCAAGCCGAATGTATGTACATATGTATGTACAATGTATGCAAACTGCATAAATGCTTCCTGAATCGAATTTAATTGTATCTGGGCGTCTGTGTGCATCTGTATCTGTAACTGTAATCGTATCTCTACATATGTACACATACATATGTATGTAGGTATGCATGTGTATCTGTATCTGCATCCTCCTCTGAGCGATGTTGTCTATCCATCTCGGTGTGGATGCATGCATGTCCCTGTCCCTGTCCCTGTCCGTGTCCCGTCCTTCCTGTGCATCCATCTGCTGGCTGCCAACGTTGCGGCTTTCTGGTTTAATTGGCTGCGGGAATATTCCATGTGATTACTTAATGAGCCCCAACTTATGTTTACTACGCGAAACATTGGTTCGCTTCGGCTCGAATCGGTTTGGGATCGCATTGGTCCAGTCCTCTCTCCGGTCGGACCTGAACAAAAGTTAAAAGGTTAACAGTGGCAAAAAACAACAAAAAAAAACCGAATAATTCCGCGGCAGTACAACAATTGTTCCAGCACTCCAGCTTCACTCCACATACATAGTAGCTGCCCCATTGTGGCAGAGCGAGGCAGGGCGGTGCAGGACGTTGCGTGGTGGGGTGGGGTGGGGTGGGGTGGGACGATATGCGGAGGCGTGTGCACGTAGTTTATTATTCAATTATGCATTCATTAAGGTACATAATTAATAATTTAATTAAAGGTAGCACAGCGTAGTGCATCAATTTGTGGCAATGTTTCCTTTATTACTCATTTTCACGCACTCTGACTCCGAGTCGAATCGAATCGAATCGAATCGACTCTCCATTCAGTGACTCATTCAGTGGGATGGCGAGAGGGGGCGAGGAGTGGTAGGCGGTTCCGCATGATCGCTTTAGGAAGTTGCAAGCAACTTGAGCCACCGACTGCTGTGCTCTGCTCTGCTCTGCTCTGCTGTGCCGTGGCATGCGTGATTTCCGATTGAAATTGAATGCCACATCTTACAGTTTATTGCCTGCCAAATCATGCAAATCATTGTTCCGTTCCATGTGCCTGGCCGCTTGGCTAGTAGATGACTTGCCGAAAGTTAAGGAGGAAACGCATCTACAGAAGTTAGGCCTCAATGAATCGATTTATTTTCGAGATCTAATGATTAACTGACTAATGTCACGTTGTATCTTTTGAACAGGTTTTGACTGATCTCTTACGTACATATGTAGGTGCTTCTAGGAGCACACACAATCTCCAATTCTCCCCCTGAAATATCCCAGACCTGTGCAGACCTTCTGCCTGATTGAAGGTTAAGTGCCACTCCATAATGTAATCCCCTAAACAAGAGCCGGGCAGATGCCCGGTCTAGGCCACCTCGTCTGCTCTGTTGGCCAAACTCTAATTTATGTCTTTATGGCACATTACATTCAAGACAATTCACTTGCTTTATAACCTGTTAAAGTAAGTCTTTTACGGCCATATCTGTGCGGCATTGGCGTTAGCGTTGGCGTTGGCGTTGGCTTATCGGACCAGCAGCAGCACTTGGACCAGCAGCGGAGATCAAAGCCGGGCCAGGCCATGGTAATGACCCAGTTGTCGGTGATGGCAGGGCAAACCTGCAAACCTTTTGGCTTGGCAAACCTTCAGCCGTCAATAATGGTTTCACAGCGACATGCATAATTAAAGAGCCGTTGCAGGATGTACAGGGCCCGAGTTAATGTCTAAATGTGCCGGCCAGCGGAGAGTTATGGGCCGGCCTTAATTGGGCCGAAACGTTGACAAACATTAGGCCAAAAGCGAACAGAAATAGCCCCGAAGAAAAGCGAAAACGTTGGCAATATTACGTGCGCCGTTTACCCCACGTCTGGCGGCACCAGAATGGCTTTAACCTTTCGCTTGGCAATGGCCAAGAAGTGACCAGCTGGTTCTGGCTCTTCATTGACAAGGCAGTGGCAGAACCAGAATGCCTTGCCCAAAACCCAAACCCAGACCCGGAGCCAGAGCCAGAGCCAGGCCCAAGCTCAAGCTCAGAGACGAGGCAGGCGCGCACACAGTCAAGGCATTCAGGTGCATTTATTGCAATTAAACACTTGTTACTGCCAAAGTTGCAACCGCAAAAACAACGCCACATCTAACAAGAAGCCAGCCAGCTAGCCAGCTAGCCAGCCAGGTTTCAGCCAACTAAGATTAATATTACGGCCGGGCCACGATTCGACAATTCAGCCAACGTTTCACGTTCGTTCAACGCTCAACGATGCCATAGCACTCCGTCCGAACGATCCAGCGATTTGCTTAGAATGCGACAACCGCCAGGCCCCAAATAAAAGCCAAAGTGCTGACCTTGTCAGTGGCTATGGCTACTGCTGGCTCTGGTTGTAGCTCTGGCTCTGGCTCTGGTTGTGGCTCTGGTTGTGGCTGCGGCTGTTGCTGCTAAATCTCGAGTGGTTTTCCTTGTGTTTGATTTTTCAATTTTTGCAGCACAAAGCGAGCACGAACACACACGAACACACCAACACACAGATACTTGCACACACAATTGCATTCGAAAGAAAAAAATTTGTAGTAAGTGCAACGATTTACATCGAATGAAATAAAGTTGGAAGAAACAAATTGGAAAACACTTTACGTGCAATATACTCGTACTCGCACTCGTACTTGTATGTATTTTTTGATGTTTTTTTTTAGAACTGGAATCACATTCGTCTGTGACTGTATCTGTATCTGTGTCTGTATCTGTTAACCCATAATTAAATCACATTCAATTTAGATCAAATGTCTGTCCATGTGTCTAACGAGGCTCTCAAATGTGTAGCTGGAATTTCGAAATTATATCCCACAGCAGCAGTTGAATATTTAATAAGAGTCATATGAAACGCATCAGATTTAGAATCCCGAAATATAATTACATAAATTAAATGAAAAATATGAAAATCACTGGGCGTTTGCTCTACATGAAATGTTCAACATTTGACTAACAATTTTTGATGCTCTTTTAGTCAGCCATTAGCTTCTAATTTGGCTAATTTATATTAGAGAAAAACATTTATAAATTCCTCCACATATACGGATAACCTTATGAGCATAATTAAAACTTCATTCACAATTCTTTAGACGCTAAACACTTTTGAATTAAGATGTTCTCAGGCAGATTCAGGGTCAAAAACAGAGATATTTATGCACTTATGCTCATTACTTGTGTCTCGAGGCATCGCATACGAAATGCAGCACAATACAATACAATACAATACAGGTCTTGTGCAGTGGTAAGAAGAAGATGGCAAATGGCAAATGAAAAGTGACCAAGAGCGGCCGAGTGGCACTGGCCAAGCTCGTCGGAGCTGCTTGGCAATATTCGCGCATTTATCGATTGCAAATCAATTTCATACAATTCCACATCTCACGTAACTTTTGGCTTGGCTCGACTCTGGCTCTGGCTCTGGCCTGACTCTGAGTCTGAGTCTGGGTCTGGGTCTGGCGGTGCTTCGCTACCGTCTCCCGCCTTCGACTCTCGTGTGCTGTGCAATGCATCGCTGCCGGATTACCCGATTAATGCTGCTTGCATACAAATTGGCGCATTTACGTTCGTATGGATCGACGGTGCTCAGGTGAGGCGCATCCACAAGATACAGACACGCGCCTGCACTCGTTAGCAGAGCGTCTGGGCATTGGTTTTCCTTTGGCATTCGCCAGTTAGCTCGAAAATTGCATAAACAACAAACGAAATGAAAACTGCAATGCGCTCAGAAGGGATACTGGTGCAAGTACGGGTATGGGTACGAGTACGGGTACGAGCACGGGCACGTGTTAAGGTAAAGTAACGTGCGAAATATAAACTACACCTCGATATGTGAATGCAAATTTAGTTTTTGATTTTCGCATGCAAATGGCCCGCATGGCATGGCACATTGTCGAGCACTTAAAGTTCTCCATGGGGCAACGCAACTGTCGCCGGCAGCCGAAAGCTTCCGGAAAATCCTAATCAGTATGACTGGCACTGGGCCAGTGCCAGGGCGAGTGCCAGTTTGCCCCTGCAACATCCATGGATGCGCACAGAAGCACAGAGAGGATGCCACCGAGGTGACAGCATAAGCAGACTTTTCGCGGGATTTGTCAAATATTTGCGCTACGTTGCGCTCATTCCCAAAAAAAAAATGAAACGAAAAGGAGACCAAAAAACTGCACTGTCCCAATCCCCAATGAATCCTGCTGCGGGGGAGGGGAAACCCCCCGTTTTTGGTGTGTGTTTTTCACGCCTCTTCCAAGGAGAGAGCAAACTTTTATTATTATTTCATTTTTTCCTTCTTTCCGCTCCCCACAGTTCAAAAAGTTTAATGCTATTTGACTTTGATTCAATGTTTGCATTGTGCCCAGGCACATCATCGATTATTTTTCGCTTGACGCCTCGCGGCCCCCAGATCCGAGTTGAGTTGAGTTGAGTTGTTTGTGGTGGACAAATGAAATATGTTGGATGTTGGGCTGCCCGAATATCCGAATAGCCTCCACACTGACAACCCCAAATCACAGCCACAGCCAGAGCCAGAGCCACAGCTACAGCTACAGCACGGGTGGTGCTGGCACGGGTGCTGGATACTGGATACTGGGGTGGCACGAGTATTTTGATAAATTGCGAATTAATTGAATTGCTATGACATGAAATTTAGCAGGGATTTCATATGCAATAATTAAAGAGTTGTCAGCGAGGGACTACGTATACGTAATGTATGAATGACAGGTGAGTTTTTTTCCATGCCAAGTTTAGAATTTATAAACTAATTGCTGGAAGGTGCGAGTGCTTGATTGCCAATTGTTTCAGTTTCCAGAATTTATCGAAACTTTACATACGGAAGAAGTGTGGGGGAAATGCTAGATATCCATACATATACACACATATATATTTCACCTGAAAATACCTTTTGAAATAATCAGTAATATGATCCCTTTTAAATGAATGCAAATTTGTATTATTTGTATTTTTACTTTTGCCAATTAATTGATTGAATCTTTAAAGCCCTGTAAATAATATATTTCAATTCGAAAGAGATGTCTGTGTGGTTGTATTTAATGCTCCACAAATATAAATCAAAATTAAGCCAGAAAAAAGGAATTTGCACTTTAAAGATTTCAAGCGGAGTTTCAGATTTGATGCAAATCTTTTCAGGAATTATTAAATTTCCAGTCTGAATCGTGACAAATTTCAATGTAAAACCCACCAATTTGCAGATAGATCTTATTTCTTCTAATACCCACACTGCAACCTAATATCGATATGGATACTGATCGGAATAAGCACTTCGTATGACCCAGAAATGGGTGCCTCCATCCAACCCAATCGCATTTCTGTGGGTTGGGCTCATTGAAACTCGTTTCGCATAAACAAAATAGTGTAATACTCGAAACCGTGTGTGATTATCGATTCTTTGTTGGTCGTAACTCTCATTGCAGGGGCGAAACAATGAATTACGAGTGTTTCCCAATTGCGGTGTTTGTGTATAAAATTTGGGAAATTCATTGAAATTTCACACATTTTTTTCGGGGCTGTACGAGTGGTGTGTGTGTGTAGCTGTTGGCGTTGCTGTTGCCAGAGCTCTCCTTGCCAGAGCGAATCCAACTCGTTTTTGGGTATTTTTTAGAAAGCCGTTGTCGTACGTAATAGTAATAGCATTTGTCATACGAGTGCCAGTACGAGAGCACGAGAGCAGATTGGTATAATCCAATCCCAGGTAATTCAAGACTCACCGATTTGCTCGCTAGCTCGTTGCCGTCGAGATCCCACGCCCACCGACGGAATCGATTTCAACAAAGGCTATACAAATTATAGGCTTCGTTAATCTGCCACTCGGAATCTTCCTCTCGTGTTTCGCTTTCCGTACTTCTGTGGGGCGGGGGTAATGGATACAATGTTTATTTTTTCTTTGTTATTTTTTTGAAATTTTGGGTTTGTTCACTTTCGAAACTTTGTCAAACGGTTTGTTTTTACGCTTTTGCCGCACGCAATGTTGCACAATCTCTAAGTAGTATCGAAAAAACGCGATTCCAAAACTGCGGCAGGCAATGCCAAAAAATTTTCAAAACTGGTTGCAGAGCTTGAGTCGTACCAAAGGGGTGAGCGCGCGCGCACTGATCCGAACCGATCCAAGTGGAGTCCCGGGCCTGAAAAGCCAACTAGGAATTTTCCAGACAACGAGAGGAGTACGACTGAGAGTACGAGCGACGATCGACGATACGCGTTCCAGAACCGCGCTCCTAGGCAGACGAAAACAGACTCAGCTCGAGCGCGGCTTGCAAAAACCACAACACCTGATGACGCCCGCCCGATGATGACGGCGGCGGCGGCGGCGGCCTAGCGGTTCGGCGGTTCGGCGTTTCGGTGGCTCCACAGTCGCAGCAGCGCCGTCAGCGTTGACTGCAGCGCAAGCGCAGCGTTTTTAGTAGGCGGCAAGCGAGAGCGGAGCGCGCAGCAGCAGCAGAAACAGCGACAGCGGCAGTGGCAGTAAAAGTCAAATTGAATGCCGTTTTACTTTTCGGGTAGAGAGAGTACGGGTGCACCCCCATCCCAGAATATTTGATAAAGGATTACAGATTGTCCAAGCAAGCATTCCATGATGCCAAAGGTAGAAAGCCTTTGTGTCTCCTATTCAAATGTTACCTAATATTCTATAGTAAGATATAGATATAACTCTACCACATATCTCAAAAATTGTAGATTAGTAGTCTAAAACCCTTCGTTTATCGCTTACATCATACTCCATATGTATAATATACCCCTCTGTCTCACCATTACAGGGTGGAATTAGCTATGGAAAATTTATGAACTGCTTATCCTGCTCAACTTCAACTTTAACTTCGAACTCAACCCAAGACCAGACCTGTTCTCACATTTGATCTGTGTGGACTGCGTGAAAAGGAGGAATTGAACCTACACGGACCTTAAATTGAGTCATCGCCAGAGCAGTGCAATCCACATCCGTTCAGACCCAATCCTACTTGGTATGCCTGCATCGTTCGCCCGGAGACGTCGTTCGACGTAGTTCGCTCATAAATTTTGCATTTGCTGTGTGATTTTCCTTTTTAGACGCGACAAGATTTCACTGATTTTGTTCATACGTATGTACATATGCGTCTGCTTATAATATATCAATACTCAAGCATTCTACTGTGGGTATTCACTCGTTCGGTTCTTAATGCTGTTGTTTTTGGTTTTGTTTTTTGTACTTGTATCACAGGTCCGCCATCAATCACGTAATTCCCAGCGTGTTTTGTAGCCGTCCATCTATATCTTGGGATTGTATCTTCTCACAGCGAACAAAGCCAGTCGCAAACGCAAACGCAAAGCCCAAAGCCAAAAACCCATAACCAAATCTACGGAATAAACGATGTTTGAAACAAAAGGCCCATTAATGACAAATATAAAGTAAGAAAGAAAATAAAAATTATTTGCGAGTCCGCCAGTGCATATTAATTATGCCCCCATCAAGAGGTACTCAAGTGCACACTTCTGTAGCCGATCCGATCTTGTTGAGCTCCTCTCCTCCAGACACCACTTGGCAGAGCCCTCGTTCAACATGATTCACATATCATCGGCTTGGTGAGAGAAGTATTGGCGCATTGAGAGTTCAAAGTACGCAGTAATTTACTCCCGTCATCATACATATGCCGAAATTCAATATGTGAAATGGATTCTTCTCGATCATTCCATTGTTAATTAGATAGATCATTCTCCCACCTTAACTTTTAGAGCTTCAGTCCATTTAATACTCTAAGTTTGACATTAAACTTCTCCTTGATTTTAGAATTAAAAGCAATTATTCAATATTCAAATGAATTCACATTCTCCCAAGACATGCTGCAAATAGAATTGTAATAAACGAAAACCAGTTTTTGAGCATCCAATAAAATTGTGTCATAAAAATTTCAGCGAAAGTTGACCTTGTCATGCCACCTTCGCTTAAGAACTAAATCCAATGGCAAATATCAAATCCCTCCAAATGGTTGCACCCATAGAGCTGGCCAGCTTCGTCGTGATAATGGCCAAAGCAACTTGCCAAGTCATTCGGGATTTTTTCAACCATATTCGCACCTAATTCTGACAAATCAACAACAAACAAAAGTGCCAGCCAAAAGAAATCAAAGTCAATGTCTAGAAGCTGCAAATCCGAAAGGTAATTGCCAAGGCAAATTTTGGATTGAAGGGAGAGGGGGGGACACCAACTGAAGTCGTCTCGACGCGAAATACGCTCGTCACTGCATAATTATCGGAGATTTCGGGGCGAGAGGACTATCTACCGGCTAGTTGTGGGTAATTTGCCGTTCCTGGCGTGATTTAGTATTGACTCTTGTGTGTCAGGCTCCTTGATTTATTTTATGGCTGAATGCGAGCTCCCCTCCCCCTCCTTATAAAATCATCAGTCACGATAGAACGCAAAAATTACCAGCACATTGGCTGGAAAGAGTGTGTGTGTGTGTGTGGGTGTGTGTACGGAGTGGTGAGGTGGGGTGGGGTGGGGTGGCTGGAACACACCGACATGGATGAACGGAGCGGAGCCCATTGAAATTCAGAGCGGGTTCAAAGACGGTCGGCCACGGCAACAAATCGTGCAAACAACAACTCACCGAATTGCATAGAGCAACATCTTCATGGAGGGATACGTACGGGGACTGAACTGGGATTTCGTTGGGGCAGAGCAGAGCTGCTGGCCGGGATAGCGATAAAGTCCCCAGCATTTGCAGTCGCCAAAGCGATTCAGCTAAATGCATTCCGAGTGCTTTATTGATTGGGTTTCGTGTGTGTGTGTGTGTGTGTGCCAGAGCAAAGAGTATAAAATCTATTAATTTTGCTTTGGGGATAAGCAAATGCATCTCAAGTGGCTCTGGCTCTCACTTTGACTCTGACTCTGACTGTGGCAGTGACAGTGGCAGGCCAAGTGGCTGACGTCGACACGGCCGAGACACGGACACCAACACGGACATGCCGCTCTGTTGATGTTGTGGTTGACAGGTGTTGACAGTGCAACGAGCCATTAATGAAAACATGGAAATGTTTAGCCAGTTAGTCAGACAGTTTAGAGATCAATCTGACTAACTGATACTGGAAATGGCCCAAACACAACCGCCAAATCACTTGAACTTTGTCACTGCACAACATGACATTGAACTCGAATCATGAATTACTTATTATTGCTACAAAATATTCTACGGGTGCATATACGTATGTATATGGTTTAAATCTTTACCATACCCCGTGCCGAATCCACATTTTCTACTTAATTAATGTTCAAAAATCAATGGCAAACCTGGGAAACCTACCAAATGGATTCACCAAATTTGTCTCTAGAACTTGACTTCCGACTTTTGTCCGATTGTGTGTGTTTTTGCTTTACGTAACAATGTTTGAGTTGCATACGTTTTGAGAATCAAGCCCCCAACAATTAGCCAAGAGTTGAGCCTCGAGATACGCCAGTAATGGCTGAGGAAAACAGTTTTCCTCATCTGATCAAAGTCAAAGTGCAGACAGATCTGACCCTGCCCGGCCACCCTCGTAAAAGCCAAATTAACGCACTGTGACTAAAGCGCAGAAGCATTTAAATAATAATTAAGCAATGACAGCCATAGAGGTCAGGTGGAATGCTTAGTCCAGGCACATATGTATATATTATGGCGCAGTATTGTTGTGTTTCACTAGGAGTTTGAATAGTTAATAGATTGAATGAACAGTATCAGAGGCTGAGCTAAAAATACACTTGTATAACTATGTATGCAATCAGCGTTGTCTATGGGCTCAAACTAGAGGGTAACAGAATTGGTTAGCTAACGAGAACTAAATTGATTGATTACTCGCTAATGTATAAAAATCTATAAATGTACATTCACACTATATAGATATATATGTACATATGTATGTATTTTCAAATTTTGATGAGGGGCAAACAAAAGCGTGGAGACCGAATCACACATCCCACAAACACCAGTCCGCCGGCATGAAGAGAGTTCTGGCTATTTTTCTGCTCCTGCTGCTCTTAGAGCGTTATCAAAGTGTATTAAATGGAATTTGAAGAAAGAGGAATTGGTAATATTTATAGCATCGAAATCATTTCAGGGAGCTGTTATATTCAAGATGACGAACGCCGTCTGCGAGTCGTACAACAAATCCTGGGTGGAGTTCAGTGTTTGCCGCTTGAGGGCCGTGAGTCGCAACAAGGTGTGCTTCAATGTGGATGCCATGCTGCACCATCCGGTCAACAATGTGTTCGTCAAAGCCCAGCTAATGAAGCGGGCCAACGGCTACAAGCCCTGGCTGTACAAGGTCAACTTCGATGGCTGCCAGTTTATTAGAAGGCGCAACAGTGCATTGATTCGCATAGTTTGGGAGCTGTTCAAGGAGTACTCGACGATCAATCATACGTGTCCCTATGTGGTGAGCTGTAAAGGTTTTTTAATTCGTTAATGAGCTCTAAAAGATTCTTTTTTCAGGGTCTGCAGCGGGTCAAAGACTTCTATTTGAGATCTGAAAAGCTGCCAACACCCATACCAACGGGCGATTATCTCCTACTCATCGACTGGGTGTTCAACAAAAAGCCGCAGGCTGCCACAAATGTTTACTTTACCTTCGTGGAGGATCTATAAAATAATAGAACGTGGCCCATTCAGTCATTAATAAAAACATTTAGTGGCGCGTTTTCAACATTAACAAATCTTGATTATAGTTAGTAATTTACCAAACTAGCCAATAGTTATAGAGCAGGCCATATCACCGAAATCAGACTCTGTCATGCCTGAAGTATTTGCTGGATCAAAAAATTCCTCCTAATGGTAACAACATCGAACGAATACAAATTATGTTATTAAACAAATTTCTGAGCGGCCTGATCTGCGACCACCAACAGCTCACCTTGTCAACAAAGACGCGGTATCAATAAGTGCAGGCTGTAGAAAAATAATTGCCAATTACAGAGATTTAAAATTCAAGTTCCGTTTGGGCTGAAGAAACAAAAAGAGCGTCGCGCAGCCAACGGATAATTTGAATGCGCATTTAAAAAGTTCCGCATTGCACAACACTCACGATGCTGGTATTTTTATCGAAAAGGTATTAATTTGTACTTATCGGATATTTGCAGTTAATTTAAAATACGCTATTTCAGTATTATGTATTTTAAAAAACTATCATTCGATAATTATAATTTTAAAATACTTGAGTATTTTTATGGTATCTAATGGTATATTTCATCAATCTAATCTATTATATTTCATTTTTAATTTTATATTAAAAAGCATAGGGTATCGTTACGTTTTCCCGATACTTATTCTACATAAGGAAATGGAGGAAAATATTTATTTTCTACTATTCAGAGAGCCTTTATTTTCTATAAATATAAATAACAATAAAATTATTGCGTCGCGAGTAGCTTGAAGATGCAAGATCGCGCTTTACGACAGCGGCAGCTAATGCATGGCCTGCAGGGCCAACCATCGCCGTGGAGAGATGTTATATTTTAGCGAAAATTCAGCGGTTACTCGCTTTCAAAGCTGATTGGAATATAGCAATTTAATATTCAATTAAGGAAACTGGGTATACAAATGTTCGTACTCATAGCTGATATTGACTAGCAACAATGACGTATTATTCACTTATTGTTTTATTCCGCACATTATTACGTTTTCTGCTTTGACCTTTTTGGATTACACCGTATTTTAGTCACAATCAAATATAGGAGTACTTAAAATGACCCAATCTTGTAGAAAATGTATTCATCTATCGAATATAAATTATATTAAGCCGAATATCAAAATCCTCGAAAATTATTTCCGGTCATGGGCTGAGAACAATTAACCCATTGTCGACCAGGTGGTAGCTTAGCTCAAGTTTTTCGCCTATTTAAATATATGGGGGCTAAATGGGTTAAGTATATTTTATCGAAAATTCCGATAATTAAATCTTTATTGATTACTAACAAAAAGAATTTTGCAAATAATTGCATCAACTTTGACCCGTTGTTGCTGCAAATTCACTCATATCTAGGCAGGATAGGATGGACATGATAAACAAATTCTACTCGACAGCAGTGCACACGGTGTCCACACTGTCGGGTGTGCTACCTGGCAACAACGTAACACGGGAATACGAGGTCCTGGAACAGGTGTGCACAGCCGGAGTGGGTGAGTGGATGCGGATGGGGGTGTGGGGAGCATCGTAAACATATTGTGGCTTATATCACGTCCTACGCGCACACAGGGCTCATGTGGAAGGTCTACAATGGCTACAAGAAGAGCACAAAGCAGGAAGTATCCGTCTTTGTCTTCGAGAAGAAGGTCCTAGAACGCTGGTCCAAGGACGACAGAGAGACGATGTTGGAGACACTGCGACGGGGCGTACAGCAGCTGACCAAAATCCGACATCCGCATGTGCTCACCGTGCAGCATCCGCTCGAGGAGAGTCGCGACTCTCTGGCTTTTGCCACGGAGCCTGTTTTCGCGTCC
Source organism: Drosophila affinis (assembly GCA_037356375.1). Lineage (NCBI taxonomy): Eukaryota > Metazoa > Arthropoda > Insecta > Diptera > Drosophilidae > Drosophila > Drosophila affinis. The sequence goes on from JAZHFB010000003.1 coordinate 27,033,544, forward strand.
CTGTCAAACGTTGTCGGCGATTCCGTGCGCTCCGAAAAGAAGCTGTACGACGTGGAAATTCGACACGGTTTGCTGCAGCTGTTCGACGGGCTACAGTTCCTACACAACGACGCCAAAATCGTTCACCGCAACATCAGTGCCGAGACGATTGTGATCAACAAGAATCGTAGCTGGAAGTTGTTTGGCTTCGATTTTTGCATAGCCAATCAGCCGGCAACGGATGGCACACCACATTGGCCTTGTCGGGAGTACACCACATCGTTGCATGTTCTGGCGCAGCCCAGTCTGGAATACACAGCGCCGGAGCTGGCCCTAAACAGTGTGAACACCCCGGATAGTGATCTCTTCTCCTTGGGTTTGTTCACTGATTGATCATTATGGCAGTGCCTTAATCTCCCCAATTCTTTTCAGGCGTGCTTATCTTTACCATTTACGCGGGCAAGCCTTTGAAAATGTTCGGCAGCGACTACAGTGGCTTCAGGAGATATTGCAACGAATTGAACCAGCGCAAATATCCAGCCATGAATACAATTCCCAATGAGCTGACGGAGAGTCTGAAAGCGCTGCTGCATCCCAGCGCCAGTCTACGGCCCAAGCTGCATGAGCTCAAGCAGATCGTATACTTTCAGGATGTGGGCGTGAAGACTCTCAGTTATCTGGATTCACTCTACCAGTGGGACAATCTGCAAAAGTCGAAGTTCTACAAGGGACTGCCGCAAATCATTCCGACGCTGCCGCACCGCGTGAATCTCCACTCGATTCTGCCTTATCTGGTCAAGGAGTTTGTCAACTCGCCAATGATTCCGTTTGTTCTGCCCAATGTCCTCCTAATAGCCGAGATGAGCAGCCAGCGGGAATACTGCGACCACATACTGCCGCACCTAAAGCCCATTTTCAAGCTGACGGATCCCATACAGATTCTGCTGATATTCATGCAGAAAATGGATCTCCTGCTGAAGCTCACACCCGCAGAAGAAGTGAAGCAAAGTGTTCTGCCGCTGCTGTATCGGTCTTTGGAGTGCGACATGCCACAGATCCAAGAACTCTGTCTGGCCGTCTTGCCCACATTCTCCACTCTGATCGACTACAACGCCATGAAAAACTCGGTTCTGCCGCGCATCAAGAAATTATGCCTGCAGAGCAGTAATGTCTCGGTGAAGGTCAACTGTATGATATCCATAGGTAAGCTGCTAGAGAACCTCGACAAGTGGCTGGTGCTAGACGAGATTCTGCCTTTCCTGCAGCAAATACAAAGCCGCGAGCCGGCCATTATCATGGGCATAATAGGTGAGTTCAGTGAAAACCCCAAATATGTTCCCATAACTTAATTTCTTTGACGTTTCCCAAGGAATCTATAAAATTGCCATGACAAACACTAAACTGGGAATAACCAAGGATGTGATGGCCCACAAGTGCGTGCCTTTCCTAGTGCCTCTTAGCGTAGAAAATGGCCTGACTATTGCTCAATTCAATACTATAATAGCATTGATTAAGGAGATGTTGGGCCGTGTGGAGCAAGAACAGCGCGAAAAGTTGCAGCAACTCTCTACCATCCAGCGAGACAATAAGTAAGACCAGAGGCCACAGCTTTTCCTTTTGAATGCTTTTATTGATATGCATTAATATAATTTACAGACCCAAAGATGCTTCCGAGATATTGGCCAACGAATTGGAGAGCAGCACAATTTCGCCTAGTACCAGCAATGGCAACAAGAACAACGATGACATGTTCTCCGGCTTTACAGTGGGTCAGCCACAAGGCGCCTCAGTCACCGCTGCCAACACCCTGGCGCCAATGAAGACCAGAGAACAGCTCAAGTAGGAATCAGCAGTCCAGAATGAAGCCGTGAAAACTCAAGAACCCCCTTTGCTATTCCAGAATATCGCACAATACAATGAACATACCAGCCGTGACCCCCTCACTGCCCGCAGCACCCACAGCAGCAGGAGCCTCGAAGCCAGACATTCTCTCCTCGCTGATGCAGAGTAACCTGAGCAGCCTGGCACCAGCTCCCAGTCCCAACAATGGCTGGCACAGTGCCAATCCGCTGGTGATGAACCATCAGCTCGCATCGCCGCAGGCCAGCAACAATAACTTCTCATCGCTGGACGACCTGGATCCCTTTGGAAGTGGAAGTGGCGGTGGCAATAGCAGTGGTGGTGCCCCAAAGACGAACAATACGAACGGTGCCAATATGTACACGCTGCAGCAGCCACAAGTGAATTATATATATCCAACGGGTTACAGCTTGAACAGCATTCAGCAACAGCAGCAGAGTCTGAGCATGAACAAGGCCATGGCGCCACCAACCACACTCGTGCCGCAGATGCAAAAGGTGATGCAGGCAACTGATAACCAGAACATCAATGCACTCTCCCAGCAGGACATACTTAACTTTTTGAACTAGACACAGTCGTAGCCAAATTAACCAATTCCATATATCTAATATACATAAATTTACCTGTTCGAATGTGTATCATGTGTGTGTGAGTGTATGTTTGAAACGTTTTAAATTATATTTATTATGTAGATTTTAACGCAGGTCGGGCCCTATTGGTCCTGTCCACTGTTCGTTGTCACATTCCACAACGCAAACGATATCAAATGTGAAACGAATGCATGTAGCATTAATTATAGTGTATGTATTATTATTGTTAGCTAGACAAAAAGCCAACCAACTATCCGTGTACTTGTCCCCCCGGTGCATTGTGCAATTGCTCCTTAACTATATTTTACAAAATATATCAATTTAACATCTTTTGATTCGTACTTTTCTTTCCCCTGTTATGTAGAGTAAAAATGCAATGCAATATTTTGGATCACCACCAAAAGGCACCAAAAGCTTTCTTCTTCTCATAGGGATTTTTTACACGCAGTAGATAATTATTTTGACTCGATCCCAAGTACAAGTAACCATCGAGTTCTAGAACATGTGAAATTCCTGAAGCCGTCGAATCGAAGCCGTGCAAAGAGTCCACTATCTTGCCGTTCCAATCCACGCGCACCACAGTTGTGCGTTTGGGGCTCAGCATCTGAAGATACTTGCTGATGAGACGGAACGCCACAGGATAACCCCTATTAAAGTATAAGCCGTCAAGGCAGCGCAAAGGAAAACGCAGCATGGCCAGCAATCGGGCTATATAGTTGCGAAATAGCGGATGAGGGGCCAACATGGCAAATAAATTGGACTTCCCATTGTCTGCACTAATGACCAACGGCACCCATATGCCCTGGGCATCGGGGGTCAGGTTATCCGGCAAACCTGGCAGACCATCCACAAAGACCTCGCTCTCACCAGCCTTGGGTCCCTTCAGGTGATACTTGGTCAGGCGCATTGCTGCTGTCTCCGCAACGACAATAAATTTCTCATCAGGGCTCAGGGCCAGACCATTCGCAAAAAGTAGCCCATCCAAAAGCACCTCGCTTACATTGTTCGCCCGATTATATCTGAATAGGCTGAAAGAGGAGTCCATCATTAGCTGCTGATCATGTTAGATATTCCGTTCACATGCACTTACCGGCCCGAGGGATTGGCAACGACAGCGTACAACAGGTCGTCCGATATGGAGTCGGTCCAGTAGATATCTCTGTCCCTTTGTCTACTGACTGCCACACCGTTAAAGAGATTTCCTGGGCGATTCACAGTCTTGCCCGGCAGATCCTGCTGCGGCGACACCAACAATGACTTATGGTTCGTATCCAGATCCACTTCCCATATGCCTAAAAAGCCATCAGCCACAATCAAATTGTTTTGTTGAGTGTCAAAGGCCATACCCAAGGGTATTCCGCAGGGAGATAACTGGAATATGTTATCTGAAAGAGGGGAAACCCCTATAAAGGATAAAGGATCTCTTTTACTGCTGGTTTGCTTACCATAGGGCTGCCCGATCTTTGCAAAATACTCAATGTGTCCATTCTTATTTTCATCCAATGTTATCCTGGCTAAATTTCCTCCTGGCAGGCCTGTGTAGATCTTATTGTTGTGCGCTATGAGACACTCGGGGCCGAAAACAGCACCCTCCAGGAGACGCTCAGCTTCATCCAGACGATGGTTTGGCTTTAGATTACCTTCTAGTTCTTTTGGCTTGGTTATCCTTCACAAATCCAAGTCATATAACTAGTAATGCAGATTAAATAAATGTACAACTTACGAGAACTCCGTGAAGGGGAAAGTCGTTCTAGGCGGCAGTCCGGGCAGATATAAGATAACCAGCGTTATAATTGCAATGTTCCTAAATTTCCTACTCAATGTGATCAACATGGCGCCAGTCTTATAAACTAATATACTCAGCAACTAAATACAAAATGTATGGGTTACTACTGACATATATGTACGACTTAAAGGAAAAAGAAAATCTAACTGGATTAGATTTCACTTGAAATACATTTTCTAACGTTGCTATAGAGTCGCATTTAATCGGGTCTAGGAAAATACCATTAAAACCTGGCATCCAACCTTAAAAAAGGAAACAAAGAACTTTCAAATTTAATCATTTATTTTTGGCAGATGCAGAGCGTGCTTAATCATGATTATTCGACATAGTCTTATTCAAAGATTTCCACTTTGTACTACTACTTCTATAACAGCTTTGAGTATCGTCTAAACCTGATGAGAGGAGATATCACGATCAAAGTAGCTACTCTCTTGCTAAACTACGTGTGTGCATCCCAGATCTAAAACAATTCAAAATGCCAGCCACTAAAACAATGCGACTAACTAACAAGCCCCCTATTTCGGCCTAGTCCTAGTCCCCTAACAAATAGTTAAGCTAAAAGCTATTTAACAATACTAAGTCGTTGCTCAGGTCTCCACCAGGATGTGCGTGAACAGACTGTGCATCCTTCGTTCGACCTCGTTGTAGACCAGCGTGCTTAGTCCGTCTATAAATCGGCGCATTTCAGCTCGCTGAAGGAGTGCCCGACGATGCTCATTGGGTTTCTCCGGCTTGTGCTTTAACATCGTGTATTCACTGTACTCCGGAGCAAAGCGGCAGATGCCAATTCCCTCGCTCATTATGCGCAAATAGAGATCGTCATCTTCGCCGCCCCAGCCATGGTATTCATTGGACATTCCGTTTATCTGCTTAAACTGATTGGCAGTTATGGCCACGACACCGCCAAACAGGCCTTGGTAGGGAAGGTGGAAGCGCCAGTGGTCCAGCGCCGGGCACAGGTGACGGGGCTTCTCCGAACAGGCATACATCTGCGCGGAGTTGAGCGGCATGAGGTCCACGTCGTGCAGAATGAGGCACGGAAAACCGTACTCGTCCGCCACCTTGGCCCCGATGTTCAGGAGCATGGCGCGGTTGAATGGCTTTTCGTCGTACTGCTCGACCAGAAAAATTCGATAATGGATCAGTTGGTGGCGCAGATAGTTGTGCATATAGGTGAGGAAGGCGCGCAGCTGCTTCTCCCGCTGGCGATATGGCACAATAATGGCGGTGCTGTACCGAGCCTGACACTGCCCCGGCTGGAATTCCCCTCCTGGCCAGATCTCCTCCTCATGATGAACAGTCTCGTGGTAGTAGGCGCTGCCGTACACAAATCTGTTGTTTGCAATGATGTCCGTGTAGCTACATTCGAATGTCTGTTGCAGGGAGACATTAAGCGTGACCTGCGGCAGCAGCGCCTCCTCTATCTGGTCGCCACCGATGTAGTCGTAATGGGATGCAAAGCGGAAGGGAAGCGCTAAGTACACGATGAGCGTCACGATTGCAATGGTCTTCAGCAAGTCATAAATGTGGAGCCGAGGAAGCCGTACAAACATTATATTGGAGCGGGATCTGGACGTAGACTCCGTTACACATATCCGAAGAGATATTTAATATATGTACACATACATACATATGTAGTCAGGGCTGCACAGACACTGATTATTTGTTGTTGTTTCTGGGCAAGTACCTCCATAATCAGATGTATTGTTGAGATACTTGAGATACTTGCAATGAGCTCGCTTGCCATTTCCTAAATCAATAAACAGATAAGACGCTTAATTTCTTAATAAAAGATAAGATCAGCAATCACAGTGGTTACACATCCGGCCAAATTGCAGTGGTCGCACGATCTCTCTCTGCTATCTCTGCTATCAATACATCAGAGGGAGACACTTTCGAGTGAGCGCTCACTGCAAAACTTATTTTTGAAAGACTAAGTGCCTTGTAGCTGTGTACGAGAAAGAGAAAATAAGAGATCTCATCAAAAAGACTGTTTTGCGGAAGGTGTCCGATCTCAGCGAGAGAACGAACCAAAGCGAACATAATTATAAGTGCTTGGTCTCAGAAGAACAGTTTTTGTGTTTTTCGCTATACGTTCTAAGAGGTTTCATAAATGATTGGTTTTTTTCGGACACTTTGAAATGGTTGACGGTTTTTTGCGAGCTCTGCTCTTAAGGCTGTCTTTGTCTTAGAAGTTAGTCAGTTGACAAAGTCTAGTGTCTTACGGCCATGAATGATAATACGTGAACTTCAAAAGATAGTTCGGCGCAGTTCATGCTGCGGTTGTTTGAACAAAAAGTGCCTTGTGGGTATGCTGCAGTGGTCGGTGTTGCTAACTACATGCCATATGTAGATAATTTGTAGAAAATGTATATTTAGCGTGTAGTTGTCATGTAAGAAAAGGGGCTTTGTTGATCATCCTTGTTTAAGCCCTATTTAAAACAGAATCCAATAAAAGAAGTTTAAAAATGAGTCAGTCGTGTAGAAAATTGATTCATCAATCGTCTAAAATTATGTGTCCAGGCCAATAGGACCCTCAGGCCTGGACACATAATTTTAGATCCTCGAAGATCCTCAGCAATTTCCCAGGGAAAAATATTATACATAAACTTCCCAGGACGGCGAGGATTTTTTACAGCGGGCGGTTTGAAATGAGCAAGGGAGTTACTAAAATCATGGATAAATTTATGAAATCAAAGTAAACTGTTTCATGGGAGATTAGTTACTCGATTATGTTATCTTTTTAATATAATTTATGGGTTTCCTTCCAAGAAGTAGCCCCAACACTCTAAAGCGCAAATTTTGGTAAATAAATAAAACAATAGCCTCCAAAACAACTAACTTCGACAAAAACTTTACAGACCGATGCCCGAGCGATGTAAAATTGTTAAATCTATTATTTCCGGCCATAAACTGCGTGATGCGTGAGAATATCAAAAAAGAAGATATATGTAGATATTTTTTAAAATGAGACCGTACTTTTCGATATATTTAGGATGGTCAGCGGTATATTCTATCGATAATTCCACGGTCAGACTGGTGCCGGTAGATGCGTTTTGCTCAACTTGTTTATTTTGTTTAATTTCTTAAGATGACTTCAATTATTAAGCTGCACACGATATCCGGGGCAATGGACGAGTCGCCGCCATGCTACATACTCCAGATTGACGATGTGCGAATTCTGCTAGACTGCGGATGGGACGAGAAATTCGATGCCAATTTCATAAAGGAACTCAAAAGGTGTGTGTCAATAAATAAATAAAAAAATAAAACATTTGAAACATTAATTTCAGGCAAGTGCACACACTAGATGCTGTGCTGCTCTCCCACCCGGATGCATACCATCTTGGCGCCCTGCCCTATCTGGTGGGGAAGCTGGGGCTTAATTGTCCCATTTACGCCACGATACCAGTCTTCAAGATGGGACAGATGTTTATGTACGATCTGTACATGTCACATTTCAACATGGGCGACTTTGATCTGTTCACGCTCGACGATGTGGACACCGCATTCGAGAAAATCACCCAGCTCAAGTACAACCAAACGGTTTCGTTAAAGGGCAAGGGCTATGGCATATCCATAACGCCTCTGAATGCTGGACACATGATTGGTGGCACCATTTGGAAGATAGTGAAGGTCGGCGAGGAGGATATTGTCTATGCCACCGACTTCAACCACAAGAAGGAGCGCCATCTGAGTGGCTGCGAACTGGATCGGCTGCAGCGACCGTCGCTCCTCATTACCGACGCCTACAATGCACAATACCAGCAGGCGCGACGACGTGCCCGCGATGAGAAGCTGATGACGAACATCCTGCAGACCGTGAGAAACAATGGCAATGTCCTTATAGCCGCAGACACGGCGGGTCGGATGCTGGAGCTGGCCCACATGTTGGATCAGCTGTGGAAAAACAAAGAGTCGGGCCTGATGGCCTACTCGTTGGCCCTGCTAAACAATGTCTGTTACAACGTGGTTGAGTTCGCCAAGTCACAGATAGAGTGGATGAGCGACAAGCTGACCAAAGCCTTTGAGGGAGCCCGCAACAATCCCTTCCAGTTCAAGCACATTCAGCTGTGCCACACCCTCGCGGATGTGTACAAGCTGCCAGCCGGCCCGAAGGTGGTGCTGGCCAGCACGCCGGACCTGGAGAGCGGTTTCACGCGGGATCTCTTCATTCAGTGGGCCAGCAATGCCAACAATAGCATTATTCTGACCACCCGCACCTCCCCCGGCACATTAGCCATGGACCTGGTGGAGAACTATGCTCCGGGCAGGCAAATCGAGTTGGACGTACGGAGGCGCGTGGAGCTGGAAGGCGCCGAACTTGAAGAGTATCTGCGCACACAAGGCGAGAAGATTAACCCGCTTATTGCCAAGCCAGAACCGGAAGAGGAGAGCAGCTCCGAGTCCGAAGATGATATCGAAATGAGCGTCATTACGGGCAAACACGATATCGTCGTTCGTCCAGAGGGTCGACATCATTCCGGCTTCTTTAAATCTAACAAACGTCACCATGTGATGTTCCCCTACCACGAGGAGAAGATCAAGTACGATGAGTACGGCGAGATCATCAATCTGGATGATTATCGCATTGCGGATATGAACAACATCGAATTTCCCCCCGAGGAACAAAACAAGGAAAATGTGAAGAAAGAGGAGCCAGGCACAGGCAATGAACAGCAGGCCAATGGTGCCATGGACACCGACGTCCAGCTGCTGGAGAAGCCCACTAAGCTGATTAACCAACGCAAAACGATCGAAGTTAATGCACAAATTCAACGGATCGACTTCGAGGGCCGTTCGGACGGTGAGTCCATGCTGAAAATTCTCTCGCAACTTCGACCGCGTCGCGTCATTGTTGTCCATGGGACGGAAGAGGGCACCCAGGTGGTGGCCAAACACTGCGAGCAGAATGTGGGTGCACGCGTCTTCACGCCGCAAAAGGGCGAGATCATCGACGTGACCACTGAGATTCACATCTACCAAGTGCGTCTGACCGAGGGTCTAGTCTCCCAGTTGCAGTTCCAGAAGGGCAAGGATGCGGAGGTGGCCTGGGTCGACGGCCGTCTGGGCATGCGTCTGAAAGCCATCGATGCTCCCCCCACTGCCATGGATGTGACGGTCGAGCAGGATGCGGCCATGCAGGAGGGGAAGACTCTAACGCTGGAGACACTCGAAGAGGACGAGATTCCCGTCCACAATTCAGTGCTCATCAACGAGCTGAAACTCTCGGATTTCAAGCAAATTCTCCTACGAAACAACATCAACTCAGAGTTCTCGGGCGGCGTCCTCTGGTGCACCAATGGTACCTTGGCGCTGCGACGCGTTGATGCCGGCAAAGTGGCAATGGAGGGCTGCTTGTCGGAGGAATATTACAAGATCAGGGAGCTTCTCTACGAGCAGTATGCGATCGTTTAAGATTAAAGTTTATTCTATTAGTAATAGTATTTTGTTGAAATTTGTATGGTACTTTTATTTACAAGTTTATAGAAACTGGGCCATGGGATCTTCAGCGCGTGGTCGCTTTCTTTTCCATTCCTCGATCTCGTCCTCGGTGGGCGCCTTCACATCGTACATGCTGTTGTATGGTCTCTTGCGATCGTCCAGATCCTCTTGGATATTCTTTTCTGTCGCTTTCGCCTTCTCCTTGGCTTCCTTTTCTTTCGTCTCCTTGCGCTTTCGCTGCTCCTTGGCCTTCCGTCTCTTTTCTCGCTTCTTGGACTTCTTTTTCGACTTTTTCTTCTCATGAACTTCTGGCTCATCCTCCTCTGAGGATGATTCCGAACTGGGCGCAGAGTCGGCCTCTGAGGCGAACTTCTCCGGAGGATCCTCTTGGACTCTGGTCTCAATATCGACGGATGTTTCTGGAGGCACTGCTAAGGCGGAGCTATTTGCCTGCTGTTGATGGTCTGAATAGCCTTCCGGTTCCTGCATGCCCACGCAGTAGGAGTTCTTGATGAAGGACTTGCAACACTTGTAGCCCCAGCGGCCGGCATTCCAAAAGCTGCCCCACACTGTGGTGTGATTATTGATATACACGTCTTCCTCGTAGATACTGCGCGCCTTGGGCTTCTCCACGCCCTTGATGACCTTACCGCTGCGCGAGTACTCAATGTACTCCTCAGTCTGGGCAAGCAGCAGAGACTTGGGCGGCACCTTCAGATGCTCTTCGCCACCGTATTTCTCCACAATATGAGTTTTTGTCTGCAAGCAAAATGTGATGAAGTAATTTAAGCAGAAATATAAAATGACAGGACTTACACTTGACTTAAACTGTTCCTTCTTCTGTTCGTACTCCTTTTGGAGTAGCTCCAACTTCGTGGGCTCGGCCAGCAGGTGGACATCCACACCCTTGCCATGGGCCTCCCACGCGAACAGTTGAGCAGTGGCTTGGGCTGTCGTATCGCCAGAGAAACGCACAAAGTTCTCTCCGGCAAACTCGGCTCTAGAAATGGAGAGTATATTAGAGTATAATTTATCGTCTGACCAGGTATCCTTGCAGCACTTACTCCTCCGCAGGCGTTGCAGGATTCGGATTGTCACGCATAGAGCGGGTCTTGGGATCATAGTAGGCGGAATTTGGATCCAAATTTCTCAGATATTTTGCTGTATCCTCGCGAATACGCAAATTTCGCACAGTAATCCGCTGTTTGGAGTCCACCTTTGTGCCGGGCATGTCCACTTCGTCGACGTATTTGTCCTCGTTTCCCTCCTCGTCCGAGATCTCCGCATCGGGGTCTGATTATGATGGAGATTGTTAGGAGGTATCGGTTGAAGTAAGTAAATGGTTGCCTTACCATTTTTAAGCTTTTCAGCTTTCAGCTGCCGCTTGGCCTCCTCCACTTTTTCGTACTCTTCGACAATCTCCCGGTGATTGGCCGGATCGTAGGAGCTCCAGCGATCGCGTTTCTCATCGTAGTTGATGGAGGCTTCACTCACGATATGCTCGTCGTGCACCACAATCGACTCTGCATACCTCGCCTGCACCTTGCGCGGCCGCTCCAGACAATCCTTCTTCTTGTGCGTCATCGCGCCGCAGTTCTCGCAGGCGCCCTTTCGAAACTTGGTCACAATTTTGGTGGTGTCCAGACCCTTAGGTGCCCGCTTGTCCAACTGGCCCTGCTCATCCTCGTGCTGTGGTCGCTGATGCTTCAGTGTGGGCCCCTGGGTGCCATAGTACCAGGGAGCGTTGGAAATGTACTGCGGAATGTGCGGATTGATGTCGCGACCCTCCTCATCGACGGCGGCTGGGGCTGTACCCGCCTTTCTCGCCTCCTCCAACTCCTTGGCCTTGCGCCAATCCTCGCGGGACTTTTTCTTTGGCTCCTCCTCGGCATCCTGGTCAGCTTTGTTGTTGATTATCTGCGAGACGGGAGTGCGCACTTGCCCCGAACTCATTTTGGAACACGGATTGTTGTGTATATAGTGAATTTATGCCCGTTTTCTTTTATCTACGGGACCAGATCGTGAAACATAAACAAGTGACAGGGCTGCGAAACAATCGTTTGTATCCCTAGTGCAACAGAAATTTGCTACATGTAGTTGTTATGTAGCAAAATTAATTTTAGTTATATTTTACATTTTACATTTTACGTAAAATTAAAATGTTTGCTTTCTATTTTACTTTCTATTTAACTCAATTGGTTTAAATGTTTTTATGGTGGGTTAGGCCTAGTATTCAGATACGTAAAAAGTGCTAGCAAACACAGCCAGGGTTGATATTCGTATGAAACCGATAGAAAAATTTTGAATGCAAAATGCGTTTGCTAGGGTCAGTTTGAAAGTTGTACTCATATCACCAAGCAAGCACGCCGATATATGCTGGAAAAGTATTTCCTGGTATTTGTGGATATACAATTAAAACTGAGGTTGTGAACGTGAATGTGAAGCAAGCTATATGGAGAATTTTGCGACGACGACATAAAAAATTAAAAAAGGCTGTCGAGAAGAGGGAATTGTGATGAAATTTAGGGGATAAATAGGGAATACAAACAGCAAAACCGGATTTATTATCAATGGATTGTCGTTCTCCGGCGGCATAGCGCTCACAAATAATACATATCTGCTTGCTTTGCTACAAAATTTGAATTTTTAACGGATTCATTTTTAAACAGTGCTAGCCTGTAGTTACTAGTTACCACTAGTTAAAACAAAAACTAGCATATCAACATTTAAATTTTGGCGCGTAAAAATTATGGCTGTGGAAAAAAGGTGTAAATGTTGTATGGTGAGTTAAGCGGGTTAAGTCAGTTCGTTCACTTCAGCGAATAGTTCTTTTGTGCGTTTTACAGCACTCGTTTTTCTCTTCTTCGTAGAACACTCAAAAAACTGGATCGTTCATGAACGACCCAACACTTTGGCGTGAATTTTTATCAATTAATACACACGAATTAATTCGAGGAAATATACAACCCAGCAATGCACAACTATTGTCAGAAAAGGAAAATGTTGGATACGTGATTTTGTGATTCGCGAAGAGCAAGAAAAAACAAAGAAAATTCCTTGAGATACAACCAATTTCAACTGTGCAAACAGGGTGCGTGTTCGTGTGCGTGCATCTGTATCTGTGTCTGTGTATCTGTGTGTGTGGGTTCTAGTGTCAAGGCATCCTTAATTTTTTCGCACACATAGCTCAACATTTTTTCTCTAATATACCAACAATAGAGAGAGAGAGGGAGAGAGCGCCAGAAAGAGAGCGCCAGCAGCAACGCGGAGAGAGCAAAGGTAAGGTAATTGAGGTGTAATGTAACGTAATGTAAACGCGCTCGCTCTCTTCTATTTTCTCTCACCCACACCAACGCGCACACTCAGATTCGCCTTCGTTTTTCCCAATTAGAAAATTACAAATTTTCCAATTGAGTTTTCTACTATTAATTAATCCGGATTTAATATTAATTCTAATTCTATGCGAATTGGAATCCGGACCTGTAAATCGCGTGTGCCCCTCCATTCTTGAGTGTGTTCGTGTGTGTGTATTGTTGGTGCTGGAATTTTTGTGTGTTGGTGTGATGCTGCTGCTGTCTTGTAGTAGGTAGTAGTGGGTGGAAGGCGAAAGGGGTAAGGGGAGGCATTAGGATTGCTTGTTATTATTTCTTTGTTGTTTTATCTCTGAAAAAATAGCTTCTCTTCTCCTATGTGGTGTGTGCCCATACCGATTTCGTACATGCATCAAAAACAATTTGCATAAAAAAGGGGAACAAACTGCCATCAAAAGATGTAAGACCTAATCAAAGCTAAATTGGAGGCACCTTGAGAAAAACAACTTGTGCCCCTTCCAAAAATTCTTTAGAATTAAAACGTTTCGATAGTACTATTATGAAACGTTTCCTTTCCTGTAGAGACGACGCTCTACAGTACAGTTATTATATTATACGAGAGATCGGAGCAAAATGGCGAGAGATTGAAAAAGTTGTGCAAACACTGCATCCGCTGACTCCTTGGAATGATAATGATTTATATGTGGGGGAAATATTACCACAACAGATGATGGTCGTGTACTATTTTCGATTTTCTGTTTCATGGACTGTTGTCGTTTGAGCGATTGCCTAATGCCCCCCAAACGAATGCATATATCTACATAATACATGTATGTATGTATGTATGTACATATATACCGTTGTGTGTTTGTAAGAGTGGATTCCATCAATGTGAGGGCGACCTTGGGAGTGAATCGGGTGAACCGCGTATAGCATTATATTTATGAGTGTCAATGACCTGCACTAACATTCATTGCCCCATAGAGAAAGTTCTGAACGTCACTCGGTCATTTCATTAATAAATTCTTATCTGATCTTGCAATTTCAGATCAGCCACAGACCCAGACACACACCCACACACGACCACAGAGTGGTTCCGCTGTTCTCCGAGTCAAACCACCGCCGCTGCTGACTCACAAGACGCAGCCCGCCTGCTGCTACCTAGGATCGTTGCACTAAAGATATTCCCCCTCTCCAGAGACCACAAAGCCAAAGCAGGGGAGAGGAGTTAAATCTCAGGAGAGTCAAGGGTCAAGTCAAGCAAGGGCAAACGGGGGGCAATGACAATGTTTACGGGCAAGCTGCAGATCAAGGTGTGCGAGGCGAGCGGCCTGCGTCCGACAGATTTCCAGAAGCGCCACAACCTAACATTCGGCAAACTAGCCGATGAGCAGCTCATTGATCCCTACGTCTCAATAGATGTCGACGAGAGTCACTTTGGTGAGTGAATCCCCATCTCCCCGCCCCCTAGCGATTGACGATCCCTTACTAATCTCTCCATCCTTAGATCGATCCACCACACGCCCAAAGACATTCGATCCTGTCTGGAATGAGCAGTTCGTGCACGATGTTAACAATGCCAAGAACATCAACTTGACCGTCTTTCACGATGCGGCCCTGCCGCCGGATGATTTTGTGGCCAATGCTATTATATCGTTCGAAGATCTTATGCAGAGCGAAACAGGCGCTCCAGATCTATGGGTAAGCCTTAACAGAACCTTTTTGAATACACCTTTATAACATATATGACTTTTTGCAGGTCAACCTGGAGCCACAGGGGAAGATCCATATCATCATTGAGCTGAAGAAATGCAATGGTGGGTGCTCGGAATTCCAAAAATTCGTTAGACATTTCCCATGTGTGATGTGTAACCCTGTGATCCTTTTATTTAGATCAAGCCAAAGCCGAGGCCGAGGTGGAACGCACTGTGGCCGTCAATAAGGAGTTCAAAGAGCGCGCTGGCTTCAATCGCCGTCGCGGAGCCATGCGACGTCGTGTGCACCAGGTGAGTGCCTCTCAGAGTACTTCGCAATGCCATTGACACTGAACTTTTGCATATCTTTTGCAATTCCAGGTGAATGGTCACAAGTTCATGGCAACATTTTTGCGTCAACCCACCTTCTGTTCTCATTGTCGAGAGTTTATCTGGTAAGTGGAGCGCTCCGCTCCGGCCTTGGCCGGCACACATAATCGTACAATATCCGTAACGTACTCACCGTACTCAGTCGTACAGGGCTGAACATCTACCGTACCATTATTTCTAAGTTGTATTTGCAGTGATTAATATCTACATAAACATGCATATAATTTCGGGAGTTATTTTATTTATCCACACACCTATCCCCTCACTCTCTCCCTTTCTTTCTCTCACACCATCTCTCTGAAACTATTTATGATTTGATTTGAATCGATTTGAGTTGATATTATTTCTATGTTCTTAATGTATCATCCCCTCATCACTCGCCTTTGGTTCTCTTATGCCGAGTTTTTGATTTCCTTTTAGCTATTTATTGTTTCCATTGATATTAACCCTGGTTTCTATTCAAGTGGGTCCCGGGTCTCATTTTAAAAGCTGCTTTTGGGGTCAGGAACTCATGAACAACAGCTAATGCTTGATTTTCTTTTGGGTTTCACTGGCGGTTCATTCATACACACACCACACCACATCACATCAGATCACACCACTCCACACCACACACACAAACACACAATCTTCATTCAGTTACCGAAAAAAATATATATACATACAATAGCCATGGAATTTCTTGCCTTTTTGCAGGGGAATTGGTAAACAAGGCTATCAATGTCAAGGTATGTGTTTTGCTTCAAACTAAACGGAACCAGAGCCAACGGGTCCTCCTGTGTCCCTGGGTCCCTGGGTGCCCTGGTGCTTTGGAGCTCTAGGAGTGGAGGGCCTTCAACAAGCTCTGCTCTGCTCCCCATTATCCATATCACTTTGCATTTGCTTGTTACGTTCGTTATTCGTTGTTCGTTACTCATTTTATTCGTTGTTTGCTGTTGTCGTTGTCCATGTTGTTGTCGTTGTCGTTGTTGATGTTGTTGCTATTCGATTGATAGAACAATAGCATCTGGATATTGTTCGTCTAGCTGCATTATTACTTATGTACTATATTGTTTTATTTTACCTTGTGAAACAAAAGGGATAAATGCTTTTATTGATTGGATGTGGATGTGGATGTCGCTGCACCCTTGCCAAACGTTCAGCATTGTCCGTTCTGGACTCTGCCATGGATGCATCGTTCACCTGCTCGTTCATGTCCTATCCACTCTCTCACCCCCTCTCTCTATCTCTTTTCGGACAGTTTGGTATCCTGGCACTAGTCCTGTCCGCTCTGCACCACTACTAATCGATTGGGTTGCCATCACATTGCCTTGTCCTTCATTTAGCAACGGGAGAATGAACTGAACGTTTTGCTGTTCTAATTTGTGTCTGTCAGGAAAAGCTTGTCCTAATTGTAACCCATCTTCAAGTCTTTAGGACCCATGTATCCTATATATTAATTGTTATCCCGGGATCTATTTAGTTTGCTTAAGTACAAACGGAAGCATAAGCTTTAAAATATTCCACGCGCTATTAAGTCTATTCTATTCCATCTATCTATTTTATCGCCATCTTATGTCCGATTTTTGAGAGTAATAATAATTATTTTCTACACTTTTCTTATTGGATGCATGCCTTAACTATTTTGAAAACAAAAGGAACAGACGAAGTTTTAATAGGGAACATTTTTTCTATATAACTTTTGTTGCGAATTTTTTAAGGATATTCAAAGCTTCGGGTCCGCCGAAGAAGGTCCTATTCTCTTGTGCTACTTTTTTTTATAATTTATTTCTGCCAAATAAAAGTCGTATACAAGTTTAATTTTGGTTTCGACATCTGCCCGAAGCATCTGAATGTTGTGATTAAATACTTTTGTGTACACCTGAACGAACACTAATTGGCGCACAGGCACAGAGCACTCACAACTCAACTAAACTTCACCTGACCAACACTCACAACATGTGAATAATCAATTCTGCACCAAAGAAATCGCACAATTACTCAGAGATTTCGCCTAATTATATATGCCCTCTCAATGGTGACATTCGATGGAGAGGACAGTGCAAAAAAGAACCCAAATCGCATGGAATGCCATCATTGAGAGCCCTTGTGTCTAACCCTGAATGTTTCAATGAGCTTGAGTAAACGATATGATATCCTGTAAATATACATCAAACATTTATTCGTATATCTAGAGTCTTGAGTTTCCCCAAAAATTGTCCTGAAATCTGCAATGCACCCCGCTCTGCTCTGCTTTGCGGGATGATGATGGAATCAAAGCGAAGCATAGCATAAAATCCATTCCATCCAGCATTCAGTTGCCCAGTTCCGAGTGGAGATATTAATGATATATCATTGTTTTTGGTCTCTCTCCTCATCATTTCTAGTCTGCACCCTAGTTGTACATAAAAAATGTCATCTGTCCGTGGTGTCCAAGTGTCCGGGCATGCGAGACGAGGTAAGCAACCCGATACTCTCCCATGTGCACTCAGATCAAAGGTAACCTCCCAATCCAATCCAATTATTCTTGTCTAGCAGCAGACCAAAGTGGAAGTGGTCCCTGCCGGCCAGAGATTCAACGTCAATGTGCCCCACCGGTTTGTGGTGCACAGCTACAAGCGGTTCACCTTCTGCGACCACTGCGGCTCCCTGCTGTACGGGCTCATCAAGCAGGGACTACAGTGCGAGACCTGCTGCATGAATGTGCACAAGCGCTGCCAGAAAAACGTGGCCAACACGTGCGGCATCAACACCAAGCAGATGGCCGAGATTCTCAGCTCGCTGGGCATCTCGCCGGACAAGCAGGGCCAACAGCGCCGCTCGAAGTATTTGAACCAGCAGGGCGGGGAGGATAACTACGGCGCCTCGCTGGGCGGCGACGGGGACAATGCGCCTGGTGCCTCGTTCCGCAGTGGCACAATGTCGGCCGACAGTCTGGCCACCTCCACCAGCACGCTGACCAGCGGGTACAATAGCAGCAGCTGCATGAGCCTGGCCGTGGGCGGAGCCACCGGGGACACACGCCCCGGCAAGTGCTCACTGCTGGACTTTAACTTCATCAAGGTTCTGGGCAAGGGATCGTTTGGCAAGGTGATGCTCGCCGAGAAGAAGGGCACCGACGAGATATATGCCATCAAGGTGCTGAAGAAGGATGCCATCATTCAGGACGACGATGTGGACTGCACCATGACGGAGAAGCGCATCCTGGCGTTGGCCGCCAACCATCCCTTCCTGACTGCGTTACATTCCTGTTTTCAGACTCCGGATCGCCTGTTCTTCGTGATGGAGTACGTAAATGGCGGTGACTTGATGTTCCAGATACAAAAGGCTCGTCGATTCGAGGCAGCCCGTGCCGCCTTCTATGCAGCGGAGGTGACATTGGCGCTGCAATTCCTCCACACCCACGGTGTCATCTATCGCGATCTGAAGCTGGACAACATTCTGCTCGATCAGGAGGGTCACTGCAAACTGGCCGATTTTGGCATGTGCAAGGAGGGCATCATGAACGGCATGCTGACCACAACGTTCTGTGGCACACCCGATTACATCGCCCCAGAGATACTCAAGGAACAGGAGTACGGAGCCTCTGTCGACTGGTGGGCGCTGGGCGTGCTTATGTACGAGATGATGGCGGGCCAGCCGCCGTTCGAGGCTGACAATGAGGACGAGCTCTTCGACTCGATTATGCACGACGATGTCCTCTATCCCGTTTGGCTGTCCCGCGAAGCCGTTTCTATATTAAAGGGTAATTTTCCATCGTTTTCTTATTATGTGTACTGAGCTAATGTAGTGGCTCCTTTTCTGTACAGGTTTTCTCACCAAAAATCCGGAACAGCGTCTGGGCTGCACTGGCGATGAGAACGAGATACGCAAACATCCATTTTTCAATAAGCTTGACTGGAAGGAGCTGGAGAAGCGCAACATAAAGCCACCATTCCGACCAAAAATGGTTCGTTTTGAGAGATCATTCCCATGCATTTTGAGTTAACTTTTGTAAATCCGTAGAAAAACCCACGTGATGCCAACAATTTCGATGCGGAGTTCACCAAGGAGGATCCGGTGCTGACACCCATCGGAAACGAGGTCATACGTTGCATCAACCAGGACGAGTTCGCTGGCTTCTCCTTTGTTAATCCCAAGTTCGGACCAGAGCGCAAAGTCTATTAGGGCCCAACGATAGTAGTTCATTTTCCCTTTCACTTTTGGAGGCATCCGATCTGATCCGCCGAAATAACAATAACCCGACACAGCTTGAGCTCCACCCACCGAAGGTGCCGGGCCGTATAGATCAGTCAGTGAGTTAGTTTTAAATTGGGTGGACATACAGATCGATATGTGCCGTCATCTAGCATCTACCATCAACCATCTAGCGTCTAGCGTATTCCTCTAGCGTATATCCGTAGCACAAGCTAACTATTCGTATTGTTTCTCGATGAAATCGCTTCATTGTTGTCTGTTTTCCAGTTGTAGTCGTTGTCCTTATTTCGTTCTAAATCCAAGGTTCGAAGCAGAGAAGTGAAACATTGCAAGTACCGTAGATCGATCACTGATTGTCACGCGAAGCCATAGCCATCTCCACAACCAACAACCAGTGCCAAAGCTGCTGCTTAGCTTCGACTTGAATGGTGCGCACAAGGCAGAAAGAACCAAATTGTTAAGTTTCCCCAGATTCCTCTTCCATTTCCGCTTTATGCTTCAAGCTAAAGCCTGGAGCCTGCCTCCGCTGCTTAAAGAGTTTGAATTTATTTATTGCATTGTATTGAAGTTATGTTATTAGCCAAGCCAATCCACCGCCTCGCCCCGCACCCGCACCCATCTAGTCAATGCCCTTGAGGGCTGCAATTGTGGCTCAGAGTGCATTTTGTTATTAGTTATTTATTGATTAATTGATTGTTTGATTGTTTAACGTGCCGAATCTCAAGTTTCGCACTTAAAGGCAGGCATAAAGACGGCCAGACAGCGTCCAAGCTTAGCTCTTGCTCCAAGCGAATCTCAAGGGAACCTCTAAAACACACAATATGTGCCGATCCGCAACGTGCCGTCTATAAAACAAATACCCCCCAAAGCATATACACACAAATTTAATTTCAATTTTTTTATATGTATTTGAAATCTTGCACAACTTCCTTCTCAAGTATTAAAGCGATATTATTTTAAAATTTAACCTTATTGTTATACATACAAATATTTATAAAAAAAAAAAAACTAAAACAAAAATCAAGCCAAAAAATCCTAAAACAAACGCATACAATTTACCAACAAAACAAAGAGAAAGTAAAGCTAACTAATCATAGAATATAAAGCTAAAACAAACAAATGTCTATAAAATTCACATCAATTTATGTATGCTAAAAACCTAAAAACAAATTATGAATACAACCAAGAAATGTGTTTAGTCCGTAAGCCGAAGAGAGAGGGGAGAAGAAAACAAACTAATTATATATATAATATACATACATAACGCATATAAAATTGTGAAACTAAAGGCATATTTATATAACAAACAAAACACCTAGCGTAATGAAAGAAATCCGAACAAAAGTTATACATATATGAAATTATATGGAAGAAGGATGAAGAGACGAGAGATACAATATTAACGATTATTATATGTTGATTTTAAAGCCAAAGACTCAAAGCTAAATTCTATTCTTAACAAATTTTAGTAGAACGCATCGAAATCTGTTAATTACTTCATTTAAATGTTGTTATTATTTAACGTGCGACATGCGATGCGATGGGTTAAAATTTGTTTCAGTTTATGTTTTCGATCTATCCACAGAGCAAAAGGAATTCTGCTAGCAGAAATCATTACAAAAAATATACTTATAATTATATTGGAGGGATGGATAGCCAAGGACCCTTCAAGGACAGGAGATTTATTAACTATAAGCAGCGTTGTTAACTAAAAAAAAAATATAAAAGAAGTAAAACAAAAAATTCAGTGGAGTCAGAAGAAAGCACGAAACATAAAATTTGTATGTAATAATGAACGCCCAGTGTCTAATAATATGTATTTGTGAAATAGCAAGCGCTAGTTACCCATTTAAAATTTAAATGTTAACCTAAAGTATTCTCAAGAACGCATTTTACAAACAAAAAAAAATAATAAAAAGGAAAATGTCAAAAAAAAAGAAAGAAAAGAAGAATAAGGAGAAGACATAGGCAAAAATGTTACAATGATAAAAGAATAATTTTATAAAACAATGAGCTCAATCGCTAGACGATCCAGGCCATTGAAAAGATTGAAAGATTGAAAATATAGACAAATAGTAGCCCTATTCAAGTAAAGGAAAAGAAAGAAAACAATACAAAATATACAACAAATAGAGCAAAAACTCTCACAGATATACGCATCCAGCCAACATGATTCATTAATATGAGTATAGTCCTTTGGTCAGGTACGGTCAGGTCAGGTAATAAGCAAACAGAATAGAAAATATTGTTGGGTGTTTTCGAGAAGAAGCACATACAAAATACAAAGAAATAGAGGTAGAATGAATGTAAGAGAAGCGGGGAACAGGAACAGAAACAGGCAAGGGAACGGGAAATGGGAAAATGAAAAGAAAAGCACAAATCGCGGAACCTGAAACAAGTAAAATATTATAGGGAAATGTGAAACCAAAATGTTAGCTATAAGCTCACTCTTCAAATATGCAAAGCAAATTAATGCAAATGCTCCCCCTTCCCCACTCTCAGTCTGCTAAACACACTCATAAACACACAAAAGCTATAGGTCGAAAGTCATTGCTTGCCAAAGAAGGGCTCCCTCCAGGAGAGCGATCCAGCCAGTGATATATGTAGCTCTGAATGTATGAGATCAGATCACACAGATCAGATCCAGCTTAGCTAATGCTTTGCTGGAGAAGAACAAACACACACACACAACCGATACATATGTGCAACTTTTTCATGTACCTTTCGCATCTTAGATACTTAAAGAAAACATACAAACATACACTCGAAGGATTATTAACGGCAGCCCAGCCCCCTAATCACTGTCTAAAAGTTGTTAACTACAAAAACTACTAAGAAAATATATTGAATTATTTATTGAATGGCGTACAAAGCAGAACGCAAAAAACTGAAAGAGATGAAGCAGGAGAAGAGGCATACTAAGAGGAAGAGTCATTGCAAAATTAATATTCATTAACAAAAAGTATTCAGAACACACAAAACCAAAACAAAAACCGAAGAAGTAACCAAACAAAAATTGGGAGGACGCATAAATAAAGTTAAGTTATGTTTAAACAAAAGCGATAAATAACTGTAAAGATAAAGTCAAGAGTCAACAGTTGATATGTTGTAAAAAAAAATATGATATATTAAAACAAAAAACATTAAAAAAAAAGAAGGGGAAGCCGAGAATAAGATGTGAAGTGTTAAAGCAGATACTAAATAAATGGTACAGAACAAATGTACCGATGTGCAAAGATAACCAAAGATACCAAACTTGAAAACAACACAAATTGATTTATAATTTTAAGTGAAAACTAATTAATAAATAAAGAGGTAACACCTATGAAAAATGTAACCGCCAAAAGTGTTTTGAATCAATTTTGAACTGAAGCAGCATTGCCACATCGGAAAAGACCTCATGGACACCTGTCAGTAATGCGTACGAATCGTACTGTCACCGGGTCATCGGGAACCCTACGTAGAGAACGAGACCATTTTAAATAGTGCTTCTCTACATCATTTATTATCTGTTCCTGACGGTACTTTTTACATGGTAATCCTAAACCGAATATGAAAATCGGGGAATAACATTTTCTGTATTTCTATACATACATATATAAATATGTATAGTGACATAACCATGGTCCATGCTCCGCATACCCTTATCTATGTCTGTTACCCTACATCCACTGTTACCCCACATCCAATGTTACTCTACACCCACATATTATAAACAATCCAACATCCTCAACTTCGAATCCCATAAACAATCCCACGCTCGAAGTTGACCACAGACTTGAAGCCGATAGCCGGCAATATAAACAAACACCCTATGCTAGGAGTCGAACATAAAAAAATAGATGCCGTTTATTCAGCTGCACTAGAATCACGCCACCCTCCAGAGATCAATTTCAAATCGATTCCCAAGAATCACGCCATCCTAGCTCACCAATCAGAATCGGTCATAAAACTAAGGAGGCTCATATTCGTAGTCACCCTCATACGCAGCGGAAGCCCTTCATCAAAAGCCGCCTTTCCCACATATCGATCGAGTCACGTACACCATCATCGGAGACGAAGCCGAAGCCAACGCCTCCGAGTCCCAACCCGAGCATCATGATATAAATAGTCCACATCTAAGAAGGGACCCCAGTTGTGTTCAAGACAAACGTCAATCGCGACACCGTCGGAGAATTCACCCAAGTTCGAATCCGTTTAAAGACATCTGACTTTCAGTCATCGTCGGGGAAATCAACTAAATCTGTACATTAAAGTTTAAGTTAAATACAAATCTTTTTAAAAACTTAAACTCGAGTGTCAAAACTGAAAGTGTCGAAAGTTAAAGTGAACAAATTTCCTGAAAACGATCCGTTTGCGTAGTGACAGTTACAGTGACAGTTACAGTGACTAAATCCATTAAATTGCGTAATAAACCTACAGTGATCAAAAACAAAAGAAAAAGTAACGCTATTAACCTAAAGAGATCCGCCAAAGAATCTACGTTCAACTTTCACACGATTCAAACCCAATTAATATAAGTGAAACCTATCAAACTATCAAACTACTCATACGACCAAAACTATAAAAAAAAAAATCAACATGCCGCTAACAGAGTTACACCTAAATCAAGCCTTGAAATCAATCAGGCAAATCCCACCATATGATGGATGTCAAGAACGATTAAGCTCATTCATAAGCCGGATCGAATACATCTCCGGATTGTACTCAACAGAGGACATACGACAACAGAGTATTATGTACGGAGCCACTGAGGGTCAACTGTGCGGACGAGCACAACTGTTGTCACAAAGCCTACATCCCAACACTTGGACAGATCTTAAGGCAGCACTAATCAGCAAGTTTAAGAATCACACTCCATATGAGACTCTACTACAACAATTACACGACACTAGATTCAATGGGAGTATTCGTAAGTTCATCGAAGAATTAGAAAATAAGTCAAACATTATAATCAATAAACTGAATTTGGAGACTAGCCCAGAAAATAAAATAATCTTTAAAAGCGCTCTGGAAAATACCACCAGACATACAATAGAAGATAGATTACCCAATAAATTGTTCATTATATTAGCAAAGAAAAACATTTCTACAATAGCTGATCTAGAAAAATCAGCTCAAGAGTTAGGAATTTTCGAAAATTTTGTAACAGATAACAAGAATTACGAACACCCAAAGAATGTAAATAACAATCGTAGGAATGTTGGAACTTACTACCCTCATTATAGTTGGAACGATTCTAGCAATCAAAACCCAAGTACCTCTAGAACTTCACAACATAACCGAAATAATTATGGATCGAATAGAAATAATACAGGAAATAATTCTGTAAATAATACAGGATTATTCAATGAGTTTAGAAATTCCCTAAACCAGGGCAGAGCACAGAATCCCACTAACCGTCAAATCAATCAGACTCAGGCAGGTAGCAGTGCACCGAATCGGCCGGTCAAACGGTCAAGGGAAAGACAAATCGAACTGATTAAAGGTAATGAGGAAAAAGTAGAAACATCCTACTATTTCCACAAGTTACTTATAAAAATCACGTATACCGAAATGACAAATTCATTAGCAAAAGACATAATAAAGGAATATGTGTGTACAAAAAAGAGTGCATTATATTTCCATAATGAAATAGATTTTCCACTGTTCCAAAGGGCATTCCGGGAAATAATCAGTCCAAATCACTTGACTAAACTGATTAAATCCTGAACCTGGAGCTACAACATGATTAAGATTATAATCTTACTAATGTTCACCATCCTACAGTCTACAGGACAGAATATAGAGATAAATTCCATCAACTCAAGGAATGGATATCTCATATTCAAAACAGACACTATACTATTAACATACCAATCAATTACGAATATCATTATTTAACAATCAATATAACAAAAACCGACGAAACATATCAGAACTTACTAGACTTACTAGAAATTGCAACGAGAATTCAACGGCGTGAAAATAGCCAAGAAAAACAAAAGAGGCCTTATAAATGCAGTAGGGACAGTTTACAAATATCTACTTAGAACTTTAGATCAAGATGACAAAGTCGAACTAGAAAGAAAAATAGACAATCTGGCTAGCCACAGTATTCATGTTAATGAATTAAACTTAATAATTGAAGCAGTAAATTCTGGTATAGAAGTCGTCAATAAATTAAATAAGTATAATGATAGAAATAAACAATTAGAAATCCTAATATTTAACCTTCAGCATTTCACTGAGTATATAGAAGATATTGAGTTAGGCATGCAATCAAAACGATTAGGGATCTTTAATCCAAAATTATTAAAGCAGGATTACTTGAAACATATCGATTCAGAGATATCACTAAACATCAAAACAATTACTTGGTTAAGATCAGATACTAATGAAATATTAATAATTTCCAACATTCCACGAGAAATCAAAAATATCCCCATACTCAAAATTATTCCATATCCACATGAAGACAATATTATTCTTACTGACCTAACGCAAAATAGCTATTACGTTCAAAACAAAAAATAAATAATGAATGTATTATCAGGAATAGTAAAACAAATTGCGACAAAATATCCATATACCAAAGCACATCAAAACTTTCAAATAAATTTCATGGAACCTAATATATTGTTAACTTGGAAACTACCAAAAACTGTATTAAACCAAAGTTGCTTAAAGCAAGAAATAAAAGTAGAAAGCAACGCATTGATAAAAATACATAATTGCACTGTACAATTAAATGAATTCCTGATGTCTAATTCAATACCAGAGTTTGCATATATGTCCACAATATTGTAAAAAAAATTAAACCATTGTCATATTTGCAAACTAATGAAATTGTAATAGAAAATAACCGATTAAATAATGTGTTACATGTAAGCTCAATACTTCTGTTTTTCATAACCATAATAGGATTATTAAGTTACAAATTATTTAATCTAATTAAAAGCAATAAGCTTAAGCCCGACTCACACGCAGAAACATCTTTAGCTGAAGACGGGGAATCTCCAGCATGCACAGTATCGGATGCACCTGAACTATATCCGAGAATAATCGCCTGAGGACAGGCTTAAATCTAACAATGAGGGAGTGACATATCCATGATCCATGCTCCGCATACCCTTATCTATGTCTGTTACCCTACATCCACTATTACCCCACATCCAATGTTACCGTACACCATCATATTATAAACAATCTCAACATAAATATCCTCAACTTCGAATCCCATAAACAATCCCACGCTTGAAGTTGACCACACACTTGAAGCCGATAGCCGGCAATATAAACAAACACCCTATGCTAGGAG
Source organism: Drosophila affinis (assembly GCA_037356375.1). NCBI lineage: Eukaryota > Metazoa > Arthropoda > Insecta > Diptera > Drosophilidae > Drosophila > Drosophila affinis. Next base: position 27,060,075 of record JAZHFB010000003.1, read on the forward strand.
TCGAACATAAAAAAATAGATGCCGTTTATTCAGCTGCACTAGAATCACGCCACCCTCCAGAGATCAATTTCAAATCGATTCCCAAGAATCACGCCATCCTAGCTCACCAATCAGAATCGGTCATAAAACTAAGGAGGCTCATATTCGTAGTCACCCTCATACGCAGCGGAAGCCCTTCATCAAAAGCCGCCTTTCCCACATATCCATCGAGTCACGTACACCATCATCGGAGCCGAAGCCGAAGTCAACGCCTCCGAGTCCCAACCCGAGCATCATGATATAAATAGTCCACATCTAAGAAGGGACCCCAGTTGTGTTCAAGACAAACGTCAATCGCGACACCGTCGGAGAATTCATCCAAGTTCGATTCCGTTCAAACACATCTGACTTTCAGTCATCGTCGGGGAAATCAACTAAATCTGTACATTAAAGTTTAAGTTAAATACAAATCTTTTTAAAAACTTAAACTCGAGTGTCGAAACTTTTACTGTATATATGTAATGAGTATAGGGAATAATAAACGCTTGGCAGGCGTTGCGTAGCCACTTAAATTTAATTTTGAATTCGGTTCTTAACGTCATCCCTCGGATTGTTAATGGTTGGAATAAGTGTGTTTCGCCATGTGTCAGATTTGAATTCCATATTATATGTTTGTTCTAGGATATTGTCCATTACCCGGTACTTTTTGCCAATACGGTATTCATATGAACAATATCCACCAGCACTGGGAAGCTTTCAGCTGCTTTATGATTCGCCCTTAGATTGTCGGGGCATCCGTCCGATATAACTGCCATAAGGCTGGTGACATACCCATGAGTCACAGTGCTCTCCAGAACGAACTGCAGTCCGGTGTCTATTGCCTCGAAGCCCAACACTTCCACTCCAATCAAGGTGCGCATACCGAAATTGCTGGGCCTCAACCATGCTCTGGGCGGCGCAGGATTGGGAATCGGAGCTGGAGTTGTTGCTAGCATTGGAGCTGGGCATACATACAACCCATACAGACACATACAAACACATACAGTAACACGAACTGTAGACAGAGTTCCAGTGCACTAGTCCCTGCACGGGTCGAGGCGGGACTTCGCTCGATTTGAAAACATCTAAATTTCATAAAAATTGAATAGTAAAAAAATTCCAAATTCACTATTGCATAAATCCATATTTTTTTTCGAACAATTTCTGAAAACTTTTTTTTGAAAACAATTTTTAACCTCATTTCGAAATATTTTTAAATTTTAAATTCGGGTTGTTTTGGAAACATTACATTACATTTAAGAGGGACTGGATATTACGACGTCACGTGCTAGATCATGGACATATTTCCAGCGACTTTTGCGGGACTTGAATTTTAAAAAATGCACATTGATTAGTCCGATGTTCTCTTTAGATGTTGACTGCTAAACTGTGTACATCAGAACAAATAGTAATATAAATGTTAAACCAAAGAACTGTGTTGTATATATATTTAAGGTTTTTTATACAGAAAACAAAACAGGTCTCTGTCGAAGCAGCTGATTGTCTGATTCTCTGATTAATGTAAGAGGTTGAACTTCGCTCGATCTGAGCAGAGCGGGAGCTCGACCGATCAGTAGTCGCTCGATCGTCTTTCAATGCAGTTCATCGACGATTCATAACCATGTCGATGCGCTTACTTGGTTCTGTGCTGTTACTGCTTTTTCTGAGCGGTGCCCTAGTGTTCAGCCAGAGTCCGGATCGAGCAGCTCAGCAAGGTGAATACCTGATATTCTCCGTACATATGATCTCTAACATTTGCTTCTTTCAGCTTGCACTCTCTTCAAGAAAACAGTTTTCGAGGAGACCGTTCCCATCAGCTTCTTTTTTGCCAATGCACCCATTACTTATGAGACAGTCGACTCCTGCCATGGCTCGCGACCTCTGATAGTGGGCGGATCACCGGCCGAAGCCAAGGAATTCCCACACGCGGCACGACTCGGCAATCGCAATGCTGCTAACAAAACGAATTGGTTCTGTGGAGGTACCTTGATCAGCAACAGACTGGTGCTCACAGCAGCCCATTGCTTCTACAGCGAGTTGTAGGTATCAGGAAGGTCCAAGCTCTCGACCTTTTATACTAAATATAATATATAACCCCTCGTTGCAGTGGGGCAGTGAATGTTGTCCGATTAGGAGAGCTAGAGTTTGATAACGACAAGGACGATGCCGAGCCAGAGGACTTTGAAGTGCTAAGCACCACGATGCATCCGGACTACAGCAACCCAGCCCTCTACAATGATATTGGCATCGTTCGGCTAAGTCGAGCAGTCAACTTCAGTCTGTACAAGCATCCGGCCTGCCTGCCCTTCGATGATGGCGAACGGCACGAGACCTTCGTTGCCATTGGCTGGGGTGCACAACAGTTTGCCCAAAAGCAATCCAAAAAGCTCTTGAAAGTCCAGCTTCGGGGCTATGGACAGCGTTGCCTAACCAGCGTGGAGCCCAACGAGGAGCTACCCAACGGCTATAACGCCAGCACCCAACTCTGTATCGGCTCCCCTGAAAGCAAGGACACCTGCAATGGCGACTCTGGTGGGCCGGTACTCTCCTACCACAAGGACTATCCCTGCATGTATCATGTGATGGGCATCACTTCCACTGGCGTTGCCTGCGACACTCCAGACGTTCCCAGTGTCTACACGAGGGTCCATTACTATTTGAATTGGATCAAGCAGCATCTGGCCACAGCCTCGTAGAGTGAAGGAGATGTACATATGCCTTTTATAGTTTAAGTTAATGCCTGATGCCGTGGGAAAGGGATCAGTAAGGGCCACAAATATATTATCAAGTTATCAATTGCTATATCTTTTCGTGGGTTTATGTTTGCTTGTGAACCAGGAAGATCGCTTAACCGGTTTGAAACGGATATACAGAGTCATCACTCATAAGCTATTTTTACTATCATCGAGAGATTTGTTTTTAGTCTCGGATTGTAAAGAGTTTTGTTGATTTTCCTATTTGCAAACCGGCTTAAAGATAGACAAGAGGTACATACCTCTAAAGATCAGTTATTTTTCACTATCGTCTGGAAATGGTAATGAAATCTATCGCTGGACGATAACCCCGTAGAGATCACATGGAAACCGCGATTGATTGATATTCATTCAGTAACTGCCAGAGCGTTGCGGACATAACACGAGACGCGTTACTGGGAAATGAAAACTTCAATAAAGATTTACCAGCTGGCAGTTGCCTTGTTGGTAGTGGCTGCAGACTGGGTTTCAGCCATACCTCCTTTCCGTATTAGGGTAGTAGGCGGATCCCCGGCGGAAGCTAAGGAATTCGCACACGCGGCACGACTCGGCAATCGCAATGCTGCTAACAAAACGAATTGGTTCTGTGGAGGTACCTTGATAAGCAACAGACTGGTACTCACAGCAGCCCATTGCCTCTACACCGAGTTGTAGGTATCGGATATGTCCAAGCTTTCTACTTTTTGAACTAGATATAATATATAACCCCTTGTTGCAGTGGGGCAGTGAATGTTGTCCGGTTAGGAGAGCTAGAGTTTGATAACGACAAGGACGATGCCGAGCCAGAGGACTTTGATGTGCTAAGCACCACGATGCATCCGGACTACAGCAACCCAGCCCTCTACAATGATATTGGCATCGTTCGGCTAAGTCGAGCAGTCAACTTCAGTCTGTACAAGCATCCGGCCTGCCTGCCCTTCGATGATGGTGAACGGCACGAGACCTTCGTTGCCATTGGCTGGGGTGCACAACAGTTTGCCCAAAAGCAATCCAAAAAGCTCTTGAAAGTCCAGCTTCGGGGCTATGGACAGCGTTGCCTAACCAGCGTGGAGCCCAACGAGGAGCTACCCAACGGCTATAACGCCAGCACCCAACTCTGTATCGGCTCCCCTGAAAGCAAGGACACCTGCAATGGCGACTCTGGTGGGCCGGTACTCTCCTACCACAAGGACTATCCCTGCATGTATCATGTGATGGGCATCACTTCCACTGGCGTTGCCTGCGACACTCCAGACGTTCCCAGTGTCTACACGAGGGTCCATTACTATTTGAATTGGATCAAGCAACATCTGGCGAGAGCCTCGTAGAGTGAAGGAGATGTATGCCTTTTATAGTTTAAGTTAATGCCTGATGCCGTGGGAAAGGTGTCAGTAAGGGCCACAAATATATTATCAAGTTATCAATTGCTATATCTTTTTGTTTGCTTATGTTTGCTTGTGATCCAGGAAGATCGCTTAACCGGTTTGAAACTGATATACACAGTCATCACTCATAAGCTATTTTTACTATCATCGAGAGATTTGTTTTTAGTCTTGGATTGTCAAGAGTTTAGTTGATTTTCCTACTTGCAAACCGGCTTAAAGATAGCCAAGATGTACCTCTGAAGATCGGTTACATAATATATGCGTCTATGATTTATAATCAATACATTCCCGGATTTTCCACTGGTAATCATCTGGCAATGGTAATGCAATCTATAGCTCGACGATAACCCCGCAGAGATCAAATGGAATCCGATTGAGATTCATTCAGTAGCTGCCAGAGCGTTGCGAATACAACACGGGACGAGTGACTGCGAAATGCAAAATACAATAAAAATGTACCAGCTGGCAGCTGCCTTGTTGGTGCTGGCTGCAGACTGGATTTCAGCCCAGGATCAAGATTTAGTTAAAAGTGGGTGCACAACTATTATTGGGACTCTGAATCAATGCAAACTTTCTTACAGCATGCGCTGCCTACAAGAAGAGCGTGTTCGAGGAGACCTCGGAATTCAGCCTGCTCTATCTGAATGCGCCAATCATCTACAAGACCAGAGACACATGCACCAGCTATACGCCCCTCATTATCGGTGGAGGACCCGCCCTCCCAAAGGAGTTTCCACATGCCGCCCGCCTCGGCAATCGCGATGAAGATAACGAAATCAATTGGTTCTGCGGCGGCACCTTGATCAGCAATCAACACGTCCTCACGGCTGCCCACTGCCTCTTCAGCGAAAAGTAAGTATCAGTATCAGCATGGGGCAATATGCATCTCTAAGCGATTATCTGCTGCAGTGGAGCCGTGAATGTGGTTCGGCTGGGAGAACTGGAGTTCGACAACGACAAGGACGATGCTGATCCCGAGGACTTTGGCGTGGCCAATTCCACGGTGCATCCCGGCTACGCTCATCCGATCATTTACAATGATATTGCCTTGCTGCGACTGAGCCGCCCCGTTACGTTCAACGAGTATAAGCATCCGTCGTGCTTGCCTTTCCATGATGGCACCAGCGACCAGACATTCATTGCCATCGGCTGGGGACAGGTGAAGGTTGTCAGCGAAAGTTCCAAGAAGCTCAGGAAGGTCCGCCTCAATAACTACGGCACTCGATGCAGCACCACGTCCGAGCCAAACGACGAGCTGCCCAACGGCTACAACGGCACCACTCAAATATGCATTGGGTCCAAGGACCACAAGGATACATGCAACGGCGACTCTGGAGGCCCGGTGCTGACATATCACAAGGACTTTCCGTGCATGTACCATGTCATGGGCATCACTTCCACTGGCAATTTCTGCGATACTCCAGACTTTCCAGGCCTCTACACACGCGTGTATCAATACTTGGACTGGATTAAAGCGGAGATGGCCAAGACGTCGTAATATTCATGGCACAGCCACGTTCTACGTTTTAATTATATTTAGTTTGTATTTGCCCATAAGTGTAAGGGAGGGTAAGCAAATCAAATCGGAGCTATGGAAGTTTAATTGTTTTCTTGGAACTCGAGGGAAAGGGGAATTTCTATTCTGCTTGTTTTACCCAATTAGCGGTGGCTGGGGCCTACCGATCAATCTGCTCTGCGATGTATATTTGATTCGAAACCCGTTCTAAGCGGTAGGTAGAAGCCTCATTTGGTTAGCGGCTGAGCAAAGTAATCGCAGTCAAATCTGTAGCGATGATGATTCTCTCTCTGGTGTTGCTGCTGCTTGTCAACTTACTGCCATGCGGTTTTGGGCAGCGTCAACATTCGGATATAGTACGCTGTAAGTGAGGCCTGATCTCCAGATGATCTCATCTAATCCATGAACTCCTTTGCAGCTTGCACGAGTTTTAAAAAGACCGTGTTCGAGGAAACGGTAGACTATAGTTTTCTGTTTCCCGGAGCACCTATTCAGCATCAGACTGTGGACAATTGCCGCAGCTATACACCGTTGATTGTGGGCGGGCATCCCGCCAATCCCAAAGAGTTTCCACATATGGCACGGCTTGGACGTCGCCAAGAGCTGGGCAGGAGGACTGATTGGTTCTGCGGCGGCACACTGATAAGTGAACGCTTCGTTCTAACTGCTGCCCACTGCCTGGAATCGGAACAGTAAGTGACATTGAGTATTAACTTAAAGAACAAACAAATTTACACAATGATTTTGGCTGCTGCAGGGGCGAGGTAAATGTCGTTCGTCTGGGCGAGCTGGACTTTGACACGTTTGAGGATGATGCTGCTCCAAGGGACTACAGTGTGGCTAGCTACATAACTCATCCGAATTATGCGGATCCACAGCTCTACCATGACATCGGACTGGTCAAGCTAGCAGAGGATGTCATATTCGATACATACAAGCATCCCGCATGCCTGCCGTTCGTCAATGAGCGCTATTTCAGTTCCTTCATAGCCGTGGGCTGGGGCAGTACGGCCTTCGCAGTGAAACCATCCGCAAAGCTGCTGAAGGTAAAACTGGATCGCTACGAGGATTGGGTATGATTATCCATCATAGTATTGCAAAGACGACACCAATATTATCCCATGTTTTTTCCAGGTTTGCAGGAAAGTTCTCTCACGAAAACATGAGGAATATCCCCACGGATTCGATCCCACCACTCAAGTGTGCGTGGGCTCCGATATGGCTCAGGACACTTGCAACGGAGACTCCGGTGGTCCTATACTAATGTACCATCAGAATTATCCCTGCATGTATCATGTGATGGGGATCACATCGGCGGGTCTGTCCTGTGGAACCCCAGGAATTCCCGGCATCTACACGCGCGTCTATCGCTATCTGGATTGGATAACACAAACGATTGCCAAATATTGAGTGACGCTGTATACAGTATAAACTTACCTCTGATAAGATTAGTCTGATTAAACTAGTAAAAATTCGTGATCGCTCTTGAGTCGGGGAAATCTGATGGTAATATATACATACATATATGCTGATATCTGAAAAATATTCTGTACGGAAACGCTTATTTGTAACTGTTACAATTGCAAACCATCGCCAAGTCACTGAATGTATTCCTTGCATCCCTGAAACATCGATAGCTAAAAAATGCTTGATAGCCGCGTACTGTAACATCGATAGTTGTTTACCTTTTTTCTAACAAAAAACATTTACAAAATATACGTTTATAGCTAAAACAATTAATTTTGAATGTCTCAAGAAATGCAGGATTGCGGGGTAAATAAAATGTGAGAGTGTGCGCTGCTGAAGCCTCCACACCGCTCGCAGCGGCACGCTGTTCGCTGCCAAATTCCCCCAACCCCTGTGCACTGGCTGGGGAGCATTTTTAGTTTAGATTAGCAGAATCTACGGCCCGGAGTACGTTGGCTAGTCATGGAGGAGGATGTTGGGCTGCCAGAGCCCAGTGCGGATGTGGCGCAGTCTTATATAACGAGGGCGAAAGTGAATCCTGCGAAGAAGGACAATGAGAAGCGGCGGCGAAAGGATGCTATGCGAAAGGTAATTAGTGTGCGCACCCCCACACACACATGCAAGTGATTGCATTTGTATCGGATCGTGTGTATCTGTGTTTCCTTGATAATAATCAAAAAATATTCCTTCCCTTCAGGTTTCGCTAATATTGCGGAAATGTGACTCCCTGCGCTCCGCCGATGACCGCCAATTTCTTGAGAAGCACCCGGACATGGTGAAGGCCACAAAGAAGCGGAAGGAACGCATCGAGATCTACAAGGAGCGGGTGGTCGAGAAGGAGGATGCCCCGCACGTCATCGAGGCCAAGGTTGAGCAGCTGGCCAACATCATATCCCAGGCGAAGCACCTCATCTGTTATACAGGTGCTGGCATCAGCACGGCCGCCCTCATTCCCGACTACCGTGGCAGCAAGGGCATCTGGACGCTGCTGCAGAAAGGCAAGGACATCGGAGAGCATGATCTGTCAAGTGCGAATCCCACATACACCCACATGGCACTGTACGAACTGCACCGACGCCGTCTGCTCCACCATGTTGTCTCACAGAATTGCGACGGCCTGCATCTGCGCTCGGGTTTGCCGCGCCACTCGCTCTCCGAGATCCACGGCAACATGTACGTGGAGGTGTGCAAGCACTGCAAGCCGAACGCCGTCTACTGGCGCCAGTTCGACACCACGGAGATGACGGCACGCTACTGCCACAAGACGCACCGGCTGTGCCACCGCTGCTCGGAGCCCCTGTACGACACCATAGTGCACTTTGGTGAGCGCGGCAACCTCAAGTGGCCGCTCAACTGGGCGGGGGCCACGCAGCACTCGGAGCGGGCGGATGTGATCCTATGCCTGGGCTCTAGTCTCAAGGTGCTCAAGAAGTACACCTGGCTGTGGCAGATGGACAAGCCGGCACGCCAGCGGGCCAAGATCTGCGTGGTGAATCTTCAGTGGACGCCCAAAGACAGCATAGCCAGCATCAAGATTAACGGCAAGTGTGACCGCGTAATGGCCCAGCTAATGCAGCTGCTGAACATCTCCGTGCCGGTCTATACCAAGGAGAAGGATCCTATTTTTGCTCACGCCACGCTCCTGATGCCCGAGGAGTTGCACACGCTCACGCAGCCGTTGCTCAAGAATGCCGACGAAGAGGAGGCCTTCACCACCACCACCGAGGAGACGCAGGACTCGACCATCTCTACGGAAAGCTGCAGCTTCAGCGATCTGCCCATAGGTAAGGGTCCCCGCATCCGAACCCCTATTAAGAACGGAAGACGCATTAAGACCAACCTCGACCTGCGTCAGAAGTACGCGCGGAGCGTGTGCTCCAACTTAATAAATGGGAATGATGCAGCGGTCAAGATAGAGCCATCCTCCAATGGAGCACTCAAGTTGGACAATGGCTGTCGACCTGGGTCTTCCCTGCTACTGGTGGAGGAGGAGGAAACAACAATTAAAGTGGAGACTGAACTGAAGCTGGAGGAGGCACTGGATATCAGTCCCAACCACGATGACGCACTCCTCCTTACCACCGTGAAGCAGGAGATGCAGTTGCTGGAGCTGCTGCCTAAACTGGAGCCGCTCACGCTCAAGGAGGAAGTGGAATTCGATATGGAAACGGGGATCAAGACGGGGATCCACCTGAAAGTGGAGTCAAGCATGGAGCTGCCAAAACTAGTCGCTATTCAGAAGACTCACTTGGACGCCAGTCCGAGACCGAGTCTCTGCCAACTGCCTGTAGAACTGTTTCTGGAGCCCGTTCAGCTCCCGCCACTGGTGCCCATCGGGGCGCCCCTGTCCACGCCGTTCATCGAACCCAAGCAGATATTGCCACCAGTGTTCCAGGCTCTCAACATACAGATCCAAAGCGACGGAGCGACCTGCTCGGCGGACTCCACCACAGAAGAAGACGAGGAGAATGAGCTGTCGCAAATGGACATGCTGCGGCAGCACAACGACGAGGAGCTCCTCCGCCAGCTGCCCAACTGGTACGACGCCAAATACGCGTACTCTGGTCTGCACAGTATCCTCATCCCGCCGCCCGAGGATCTCAACATCTGGAACTCGCAGGTGGTGCCGAATTTCGCCATGAACCGCTCGGCCGCCAGCTGCGACTTCTGTTTCGATCGGTATGCCGAGCTGGACTGCCAGTTCTATCGCCAGTGGAACCTCAACCAACGCAAGCACAAGAAGCGCGCCCGCAGCGGCCGCTTTGTCGTCTGCGAATGCTGTCCGACCAGCGACGATGAGGACGAGTATGACGAGAACATCTCCCTGGCGCACATTGCGGCAGCGGAGACGGCCAAGCGTCGTCAGCAGTTGACCACCAGTTTCCCCCGCAAGCTGGCACGCACTCAGGCGGGATGGTATGGCAAGGGATATAAGAAGGGCCGCAAGCGCAGATAGACCCGCTCACAATAAGCAGTTCATCGGCGACAGATCAGATGCTCGCTTCAATAGTATTTTAGCTGTAGGATCATAAGTTATAGCATAGATGGTAGTGTAGTGCCACCTAGCATAGGGTAGGGTATCTTTTAATTTGTATACTTTATTTACGTCCATGCCCAATTTTATGATGGTCTTAACTTATTTATTACCATGTCCTTCGGTCCTCGCTCTTTATTTTTTACAATATTTATCATGTCATTTTAATTTAAATGTTTGCTGATTTTGTGTGCCCTATTTGTAGGGATCTTTTGTCCTTGATGTGTGTTCGATATGTCTGTATTTATTTGGAAATCGCAATTCGATTCAATGTACTATGTCCTATTTTAAAGGATCTTTGTCACAGCAACCCACTTTATTTACCGCCCACTTTGACTGTAAGGTTAAATAAACAAGAAAGCATCCCATCCATCCTCTTTTTGTCGGGGTGGAGTAGAGCATGTTTTGCTCCCTAACTTGACCATTCGTGTTCGGCCAGAAGGCACCCCGCCGGTAAATGTCTGGGGAGCGATTCACACGATGCTGCAGCAGCCAGCTTTCATAATCCTACATTTCCTCCATCTTTTCGGAAACATGATATTGTGTTGGATTCTTGGTAACAACTTCTACATTTTATTCTTTCAATAAATAAAAATAACTAATTGTATAATTTAAAAGTCAGCCTTAGCCACGGAAATGATGGGTGAGACCCAGACCAGCCCCAAAGTCCGTCCTTTGATTCGAGAATGGGCCACTCATCCACTTGTTGGCCGATCCGGTCAGATCTATGTGCGTGTTGCGATCGGCCGAGGACCAGAGATTGGCACGAGCCTCGGCCCCCAACTGACGACCGATGCCAGGGAAATTGCTGTGCGTCACACTGGCACCATGACCATTGATATGGGAGTAGTCCAGGGCGGCGCCATTGCGTTGGAACTCGAAGCCGTTGGCCAGCTTGTTCTGCGAGGCGAAAGCCTTGGCATCGAGATTGTGTACGCCGTTGTTGAAGAGATTGGCATGGATCTCCTGCTGGAAGGCGTCCTTCACGCCGGGAGTGTGGGTCCTGGTCACAGAGGCACCATGGCCATGGCTGTGGCAAAAGAGAGAAGTCTCGTTAGATACTTGTCTGTCGGATATCTGTTGTGATTAACTCACTTATTGTAGGCCACGGTTCCGCCAGTGGTTACTGGACCCGAATTCGTGTTGCCGGCGGCAAAGGCCTGAGCCACCACATTGTGATCGGGATTGCCAATAGCCTTGGTCAGATCCACCCGGGCATCGGCGCCACCAGCCGGGTTCGAGGCCAACGAGCCGCCCAGAACCTGACGGCGGAAACGATAACGAGGTGGCTGTGTCGGAGGCGGGTGGTAGGGAACTGTTTGGTAATGAGGCACTGCCTCGGCAATGGCTCCCAGGGCGACAAGTGCCACAATGAGAATGCTTCCCTTCTGCATGTTATGTTTGGTTTTTGTTTCGCTGTGTTGGCTCTGGAACGAACGAATGCTGACTGATGCCTGATTGTGGCACATCTTTCGCTTTTATAGTGAACGGTCATTCCTGCGCGAATACGTACGAGGGGGATCACCTCGTCATCACGTTTCGTCTTCGATCATTCTGCCATCTCTCTTATCAGCTAGAAAATCCCCGCTCAGCACAGCTCTCTGTTGGGTGATGTGATTTACTTTTGTATATTATTCACAAGGGCTCTGACCCCATCTCCACCTATGTCGCTGCATAGCACCGCCAACTTGTTGCTCCTTTTTTGTGTGCTTTCCCAAGAATTTCTATAAGCCAAAAGATTTATTGGGCCTTTGTTGGTACTTTTAAACAGTTTTTCCACTAGCTGATTCTTTTCTTACAACCACAAAATGTAGTTCGAAAGATATTGGAATTAAATTTATAATTAATATTCTTATTCTTCAAATAATTTAACATTTTTCTAATTCCAATGAACTTCAGTAAAACATTTAAAACTCCATCGTTTCGCTTTCATTATCTGTATAGAACCAAGTTTATTCACTTATTAACTTAAGGCTTAACGTATTGCTAATTTAGTTTTAGTTTCGCGATCATTAATATTCATGTGTGTGTGTGTGTTATCAGTGTGTTTGTGTGTGATTAGGCATTCATGCTGGACTGATTGAAGATAAGGCTTCAATCCCTGCGAGGGTGAGTGTATCTCTCACTTGGAACATTACAAAATAACTATGCATCGAACAGAAGGACCGACAAAGCGGAAGAAACAACAAAAAGATACAATGGAACGGAACAGAACAATTAGAAAACAGCTAGATGATTAGATTAGCGCTATACCGATTGATATTATCGGTTTGTTGTGTGTCTGTGTGTGTTTGGGGGGAAGGAAGTTTTAGGTGTTAGGGACAACATAATACCTAGATCTATGCTGCCGAGCAGCAGCCATTGGAACCGACATATAAAAATACAATACAGTTTCACAAATACATACGTAGACAGGAATACAGCTGATACATGCAGATACAAGAAGCGACATACATATACGTATAATTTTAAATACAATTTTTATAAATGCTGTGAGGACGCACACATTTCCATATAATACAATTATTCAAGTGATCCAACAGACGCGTTGAGAGTGTGGGCCTTAGAGCGTGCTTAGAGCACAACAGAATTGAGATTAAAAACGTGACGCGATTGAGACGATCTGGCGCTGGAGTGGGAGGAATGAAAATGGAAATAGGAGTTGGAGGAATGATTGCATAGATGGGTGGGAGCTGAGACTAGATTTAGGCCACATAGATGAACATGTTGATGTCGTCGTCGTCGCGGCGCATGTACTTGTGCTCGATAAGCCACTCCAGCTGCTCCTTGATCATTTTCTTGGACGGCAGGAACATATTCTTCAGTATATCGATGAGTTCACCCTATCAGTCATTCGTAACGATACGTTAATTAAATGTGCGGTTGTGTGTTTGGGGTGCACTCTCACCTGCAGCGCTGCATTGTTCATCCGTTTTCGCACTTTCATGATCTTGATGATGGCCTCTTGGGTGCGCAGGATGCGTAGCTGCACTATGGACTGATTATCCTCCTGCTGCGAACGCTCAGTGCTGAGCTGCAAGCGCCCAATCAGATTGAGCTGCCGACAAAAGAGCAAAGGGAATTTGCTTAGCCTTGGCTGCGAGTCCTAGAGTATATCTTTTCTTACCTTGCCACGTCGCTGAGATTTGCCGTTCTTGACAATGGCAAACTCCTGATTGATATAGAACAAGGTGTTCTCTGTAAAATCCTTGGGCGAACCGATAACAGCCGGCTCCATCAGCAGTATTTGCTTTTTGATCTTCGGGAAGGCAACCAGGGACCACAGAGTACGCCTCAGCTCGGGATCTGCAAGGAAAAAACCGAATAAGGAAACGCTTTTGTAAGACAGAAGAAGAAGGCTCAAGTCTTGCCTGGCAGCTCGGTGGCCAGTCGGAGATTCTCGTAGGAGATTTTGTCATGCTGTCGCTGGTTCCAGGCAAACAGCACGGCCATCTGGAAGGTGGTCACATCCAGATCGTAGCGTCCAAAGTTGTTAACAAAGGTGATTGTGCCGTTGCTCATGTGATGGTACCACTGCAGCTTCCTGCCGGAATGCTTCTTCTTATAGAACTCCTCCACATCGGGTATATAGTCCTCCAGTTCAATGGGCAACGACACAGAGACGCGCTCCGAGCAGCGGGCCCAGGCCCCAGCATTGAGTATTTTGATATTGATAGCATCATGTCGACTTATCGAAGTGCGGAATTGAGTATTTAGATCCTCGCTGACCTGTAAGCAGACAGTAAACGAATGTCAGTCGGAAGTCCCACCAGGGACAACACAAGCGACTCACCTTAATGTCCTGGAACATGCGAGCCAGACGGTTCACATAGTCCGCTGGCATTCCCACCTCTCTCAGCCACTCGACAATGTCCTCCTCCTTTTCGCTGTCCGCACTGGTGCCCAGAATCAGGCTGTGCCAATGGATGGAAGGGGAATAACATCTTAGGAACATAACGAAATTTCAGAGTCCGAACTGTCGACTTACCGTCGCGTCAAGTGGACCTTGTGATACCGCATGAACACATCCTTGTTATTGACATATTTCAGTACGAGCAGGACATCGCGCAGGCGAGCATCAATCTGTTCGCTGGTCAGGCGTTTGCTCAATGGCGTGCGACGGAGCAGCATGTCGCAGTAATTGGCCAGCAGCTCGGGGCATTTGCTCTCGGGTGCCGTAAATTTGACCCCTCGATTGGCAATGCTCGTGGGTAGCTCCATCTAAAAGAGAAACCAGTGAATATCCCTCTTTAATGAAAAAAAAATTCGAACCAGAGCAGAGGATTTCTCTTCTTACTTTGAACACACTGGTGTCATTGACCACCGTCTTGAAGGCAATGTCGCGGGCGGTAAGAAATCGTGGGTCATCGTTAAAGGCATTCCGCACCAGATCGCTGAACTTGTTGAAGAGCTCCAGCAACCGCTCCACATACTTTTCAGAGTCCTGGGTAATGATATCAGAGGCGGAGAGCATGTCGGCCAGGCCCGCGGACATAATATGCCGCTGCAGGTCCCCCATCATAGCCTCCACACCGACACCGTGCAGCACGCGATCCATCAGGCGGAACATCAGATTGAGACGCTCGGTCTCGTAGTCCCTAATGAGGGCCGGGCACTCAGCGATGATCGAATTGAGGTGGTCCACGATGAGCACCTTGACCAGGGTGTAGGTGAGTATGCTGAAGCTGCTGGGCTCCAGGTAGCGCTTAGCGCGCACCTCCTCCTCCCGAAGCTTGGCGTCCGCGTACTTCATGTAGGCGAGCACTCCGTTTTGCTGCTGCTGTTCCGTGGACTTTAAGCGATAGAATTCGGCGGTGGCCTTCAGATAAGCCATCTCGAAGTTTTCGCGGTAGATCTCGAGCTTGTCCTCTGCGTTGGAGGAGAGATTTACGTAGCTTTCGCGCACGCCGACCACCAGCTGGGCATCGTAGGCGTCGCCATTTCGCTCGGCGTGGACGATCTTCATGGCCGAGTCTTGCAGACGGTGCTTGATGTCGTGGAAGATGTGCTTGTTCCACGAGTCGAGCATCAGTTTGCGCACAGGACTGTCTTCTGTGGGATTCTTCTTCGAGCTGGAGCTGGCCGTATTGCTCGCGGCCGCAGCTGCGGCGGCACTTGTCGAGGCGGTTGCGGAGGTGGACGCTGTGGCAGAAGCTGCTGATGTGGAGGCTCCCGATGTGCCTGCTGCAGAGGATGATGCGGCCGGATTCACAGAGGAACTTCTTATGGCCGCCTGATTGCTGCAGGACGCCGCATTCGAGGTGGTCGCACTGGTGCTGGCACCCGAGGTGGACGAGCTGGAGGCGGGTTTCACCTGCGGCGACTGCTCCAGCTGGCGGAAGGGCAGGGGCAGGTAGTTGGACTGTGTGAAGAACTTGCGCCACTCCACAATGTAGGTGGCCAGCAGGGCCTGTTCGCCCCGCTGCGCCTGCACCTGGCTCTGGGCGTGCACAATGAACTCGACGATGTCCTGCTGCAAGCAATCGTATATCTTGGCGGCCCCCTTCTCATCCCACAGGCACACAAAGTGCACGCCAAAGAAGAGGTCCTGCCATTCGCGCTGCGACACCGTGTCCTGCCGCAACAGCTTCAGCACAATCTTCCTCTTATCGGGCCAAACTTCGTCAAAGATGTCCCTGTCCTTTTTGCCGATTGCCTGCGAAGAAAATACATTGAGAAGCCGTTCGATGAGTACTTTTCTTCCATCGATTATTAATTTCTCAGTTCGTTTACCCGTAGCATTTTGTTCGTCGCAATCTCTTTGTTTTTGTTGGTGCGTCCGCTTCACTTCATTTATATTTATTTTTTTTGTAATTAAAACATTTGTTAGCGATGACACCTGCATCAACTCGATAGGTCGATGCACTAAATATCGATATAATTTCGAAATATGAACACTTTCAGATCGGAGTTGCAATAAAAAGGATATATGACCGCGGTTTTTAATTTATATGCAGAATACATAAATCTTGTAAAAGCAAGGGAAAGGTAGGTGGAGAATCTATTGTGATAGCAGGGATGTTATAGTAATGGAGGTTATGTATCTCCTTAATATTGTATTCAATTTTTATTCTTAAACATATTATACATTTTCAATGTTCTTACGAACTTTTGTATGCCTTTTCAGGAAGCCTTCGACTCAATGTTATTAAATTCCAGACTTCAGAATTTGGAAAATTTTCCGTCTGCAATAAATGATTGTTTCAATATGATAAAATTTCATTCCAGAGCATAAACTTACCAATTCCTTCTTAATTTCATCTGTTCTTCGGAAGTCCCCTGTCATTTCAAGACGTTTCTCTTTGTTAAAACCATTTTTTTTTAAAACGGTAATAAATGACTTCAAAATAAATAAATGACGTATTACGTCATTACTGGTGCTAAGAAACTGCACGCGTTTACATTTTCTGAGAGCTATTATTATTTGCTTCGCATAGAATTCGTATTCATAATCTTTAGGCAACAAAAATAGAATCTCCAGTGTGTTTCCGTACTTTGAAATAATTTGACCAAGGTTTCGCGCGCAACTTACAATTTCAAGCAACATCAACTTTTTGAGTTTCGGACATATTGGCAAGTCTAGTTGAATATAAAAATATTCAAGTGTCAGCTCTTCCAATTCAGGATACACATAATCCTGTTTTAGATCATCAGGAAATGCAATATAATAACGGTTCGTAGTAAATTCGCGAAGTTTCGGAAGGTGGGAGCATATTTCGAAAATGTTCAGTACATCGGACGATCGTATATCCAATGTTTCCAAGCATATCAGTTTCCGTATATGTTGCTCTGAAACAAATTTAAGACTACAAAAATTAGATCATTGTTCAATTAAATAATATATATACATATATATATATAATATAATAATGTAAATAAATATAATGCAATTGCACATAAGTTAATTAAGTTAAGTGTTAAGTACATATGTATGTATGTAGCTTAAAATTCTTACCCTGGGCCATTGTAATGTCCTCTAAAACCAAATCTTTACAGTACGGATTTACGTACTGGAGCAGATCCGTTCCGCGATAATCGCAACTTTCTAACAAAAGACTAATGCGTGTCATGCTTAAAACAGGTTTCAACGCGTTAAAATTTTCATTTGTTATCTTCAAAATGGCAGATGTGAGGTTAACACAGTACTTTTCTATTAGTTCTCCAAGTTGATTCATGACCTTAGCACATTGGATAGATATTCCATTAATAGTTGGTCCGCAAAACGACAGAATTACTCGTAATTCGTCGTCTGTATACCACGTAGACCACGGGTCTGTATCCCCCGGGAATCGCGCGCCCCGGACGGAAAGTGACCTATATTTTTTTCTAGCATGGTAGGCAAATGCGCATCCAATCTTTTCGTTTACTTGGGCCAAATTCAGTTTATCTTTCTCTTTTAAATATCCAAAAACTTTGTCAATAATCTCCACTGGTAAATTTTGAAGCATTTTTAAGCAGAAACAGGAACACAGCACAACAGCTAAGAAAACGGATTATCGATGTTTGGCAGTCTGTCCAGCCAGCTTCCAGTCGTTAACGATCTTGGCTTCGCTTTACATATGTATGTATCAGGTGATTGTGCGATGCTTTGTATGGATTGCCAGTGCGCCCTGGGAAATAAATGTACCAACTAGTTCCCAATTCCTTCAGAAGCAAACGTTTCTGGGCTACAACAAAATTTAAGTGTTGTTTGATATTCTCCTTTCGATTGCAGCGGCTAAGTGACGCCAGACGGCAGCTATCTGCAATTCTCGCGCAATTCTCTTCCTATCCTTCCTTCTATTGCTCTCTCGGCAAGAAAACCAACACTGCGAGCGCAAGTTGACCTTAGTAATAAGGTGATGGTGATGGTGTCACCACATCTGCTCTCTTTCGAAGACCATCCGTCTGTCAGTATGCATATGCATTCAAACGTGAAGAACTTACAAAATTTACGAGCGCTTTCTGACGATTGGGTCTCTACGAGCCGAGAGAGAGAGAGAGTATGTCACCTTATTACTAAACTCATCTTGCGCATTTTACAAGCAACGCTACGTTTCTCTCTTTGCACTCAGCAACAACAAAAAATAGCATAAGAAATAAAAAACTAGACTACATATTCGATTTTTGGGGATCTTAAATGTACTGTACATTGAATGTAATGTACTTAAATGTATGTTCATTCATACATATTTCATACCAGACCAGACCATCTTTTTGGTTTTTATCTTACAAAACAATCACAAAATCGAATGTCGGCTTTATTTTGAAAACAAAGATATGTGCCCGGTAAATTCGTCCCGTTTATCGCACTGAAATATCGATATTTTCCAGTACCAACAACTATCGCCTACAAATATATTGTCAACAAAAATATATCGTTATATTTTTAAGATTCCATTCAACGGCCTTGCCGCCCCAAAAAGTGAACATGCTCCTCATTCACGTTTGAATTTTCGTCGAGCACGCGTCGACAACAGACTAAAATCTATAGTTCTACCGTTAAAAATCGAGTTTTGACGTGAACGAACGTTTTTCGTTCGTCGGGGGAGAGAAAGATTTAGACAGAAGCTGATATATTTGGGATTGCCTGATTCTGTAAGTGGAGAAAAAGCGTACCATTATCCAGCAATCAACTAAAAAAAAAGCAAAATTCCGCGCGTAATCGTCCAATCAAAGCCCAGCGAAAGCAGCAAAAACTTTGGTTAATGAGACAAATGTGCGCGCGTGAAAAGGCCTGAGACAAGCGCGCTACAAGTGGAAATACAACTCGAGTTGCAACACAGTACAACTAACGGGAAGTGGCAGCCACTCAACAAGTGTCGCCTCCGCTTGGGATTATCTAATAAACCAATACGCACCCCACCAATAATAACAGATTATATATACATATATACAGAGTACCAAAGAGCTGGGAATAATATCAAATTTAAAACAGTTTTACGTGTGTGTGTTTGTGTGTGTGCCTGCATGTGTGTGAATCGAGCAAAGAAAAGCACCAACAACAACAGCAGCAAGAGCGTCGGCAGCAGCAGCAGCAACAACACTACGGCAACGTCAACAACACGCAACTGCTGTGAGTGCGACGGAGACAGCAACAGCGTGAGTCATAAAAGTGAAATGAAAATGCGGATAAAGCGAGAAGCGCCGTGTCTTCTGTTATTTATGCCAATCCAAAACACCAACAACAACAATCGCATTGGTGGTAAGTAAAAAACGAGTACAAGTACAATATCATTTATATTAAGATTACACTTGAACCAATCTCCAAAAGGATAGAGAGAGGGAGACGGAGAGACTAATCTCTTAAGCATTTTACCGCTGTTTACTTTGCGCTTGACTGTGTCGATGGACGGGGTGTGGATGAGGGGGGGAGTAGGTGAGAATAGGTGGGGAGGGGAGGGAACCCACGTAAGCGTCAGTGCTGCCTTCTCCATTTCAGAAGGGAAAAGAAAAAACAACGACTGTGTCGAGAGTCGGTTTCTACTTCATACGTGACTCACAATTCGCGTGTCTCTCAAAAATAAAAGCAAAAGAAGCGTTTCGCTCGCTGGCTTTTAACTCTGGCTCTGGCTCTGGGCTGGCTGGGCTGGTTAAAAAAAGAAATACAAACACACAAAAAAATGTAAAGCAAAGCAGGTTTCTGCGGCGGCCTGGCAACGCTCGGCCGCGGCGACAGAAAACCCGCTTTGAAACGACCTTTCGAGTACGAATTCAGCGGCACAACAACAGCAACAACAGTAACAACACCAGCAGCAGCAGCAGCAGCAGCAGCAGCAGGCGAAGAAGAGGAAAAAGAAGCAGGAGAATGAGAAACAGCAACAGCCTCAGAGCAACAACTTCGAAACGAAGTTGGCGGAGACATGCGCGAGAGGGAGTGAGACTGAGATATAGGGACGGAGGGAGAGTTGCATATGTGTATGCAGTGGCGGCAGGGCCAAAAGGGTGTCATAGGGTGGAGGTCTAATACCCCTTTGGGAATGTAGCTCCATTCAGTAAATCAAAAACAGTTGAATTTAATTGCTAGGCTGTTTCTGTTCAGTCAAAGCCCCTCTTTTGTACAGCGGGCGCCTCTGGGCGCATGTTTTAGTGGTTGCGCGCGAGCGTGCGTGTGTGTGTAGTGCATTGGCATGCAATTTTACTTGTTTTACTAGCCGCAAACAACAACAACAACTACAACTACAGTGCCAGCCAACACAACATTTCCTGCTGCCCGCAGTGAAAATATTGTTGTTTTTTTTTGTCAGTTATTTTAGCTTTTGAGGTCGCTTGGGCTGATAACAGCAATTTTGTGCCTCAATAGTAGTAGTTGTAGAACGAAACGCGAACAGCCAGCATAAAAAGACAGAATGTCTATGCTGATAAAGTCCGCCACCCCTGCCTCCCTCTCAGCTCTCTTTCTCGCTCTCTCTCTCCCTCTCTCTCTGGAATATAGCGGAAGATAGGCAATGCGTTCTCAAATTCCGTTTCTGTTTTTGTCCATTCACGCCGATAAGCGAAATTGGAAAACTTTGGGGTCTCGTCTCTGCATTCGACGCTAATCAAGCAAGCACACTCCGCTGCCGAAATAAGTGTCTTACGTCAGTGCTGGCAAGCAGTGAGCAAGCAGTCGAAACACTCTGCGGCTTATTCGACTCCGACGGGGACTTGGCGCGACAAGTTTTTCGCGCTATCCCAAAATGCTGACATCATTTGGTATAAAATTAAGCAAATTACTGAAACAACAAACGATTAGTAGCCATTTCGTAAATCTGCAATCTCTTCTCCCCTTGCAGCTAATCAGAAGGACTATCCCAACAAGCGGTCCAGGGAGAATCTGGCATGTGACGAGCAGCAGCAGCAGCAGCAAGTGACATCGACGACGTCATCGTCCACGGCAATGAATGGCGGCGGACGGACGCCGCCACTGATGCGCAGCTGCTCCAGCCCAGCGGTCTATGGTGAGTAGCGGAAACTGTCTCCGAAACGATCCCCCTCCCCCCGTGAACCGGCTCTGGCTCACTTTTCTATCAAGAGCGGAACTGATTGAGCAATCTCTCTCGGTTGCATTTGCATGCCGCTGCATGCAACAGCGCATTTGTGCTTTTCATTGATTTTCATTTCCTACTCAGTCGAAGCTTAGACTCGATCTCTCCCTACCCCATCCGCCTGCTGCCTCCTCTCCGGCTGCTATCTATCAACATGGCGATAAATTGTCTGAAACTGTCGTACAATCTTTCCGTCATCCCCCCTCACGTCCCCTCTTTGTGGCTCTCGCTAAGCGTTGCTTAACATAAAAAGTAAAACGAAACAATTTTGTTTTTGTTTTGGCACGTGCTGTGAGATAAACATGACAAAACGCGTGCTCTCTCTCACACTACTCTCCCTTGGCATCTGTTATTCGCGTTACCCACATCTATGTAGTATGTGCATGTGTACATGTGTAGTATACGAGAAGTATGCAAGCAGTGAAACACATGCAAAACAATATTCCCAACAACAGCAGTGAAAATTTCAATGTCAAACTCTCGGACATTACTCATTTACCCTGCTCCGAGTCGAGTCTGGCTCTGGCTCTGTCTCTGTGTCTGACCAGGGGTGATGGGTGGGGGAGTGTGTTGTGTTGTGTCTGTGGCGTGTGTCTGACTCTCTCTCACCTGACAGGCGTGTGTGATCGCATCACATCGCATCGCACTGTTGTTTCCTTGTTCCTCGCCCAGTAAAAGACAGCGAGAGAGAGCGAGAGAGAATGAATGCTTACGCACAACTGTAATAAGTATAGTTAGCGCACCCTGCTGCTGTCCATCCACTTGACTGTTCGCGATGCTGTTGCCATGCATTTGCAATAGCTGTTTACGCGATCCCCACAATTGAGTCACTGGGAAAATATTTATGAAATCTGTTAATTGCATTTGGACTGTGTACGCAATGGCTTTACTACGACTATCAGTGCTGTGCTGCGCTGCGGTGCCTCTGGCGTAAATGCCATGACAATCATCTTTACGTGCAAAAGTTACGTCCCCCGTTGTCCGTTGCCCTGCCCTGCCCCCGTGAGTTCTGTTCTCGAGGCGATGACTAATGCATGTGATTTCCGTGTGACCCACAAAAGTGCAGGCACCCGAAAAAAAACACGGCCATGGGTTGCCATGACTCCTCGGTGCTGCTATCAATTAACACGCGAGCGTATGACAAATAATCGATGAATTAGCTGGCTGGTGTTCGGGGGGATGTGCCTCAGGGCGCAGAGTGCCTCATGATAGGCAAAACCGCAGGGCATATGCTGGGGCTGGGTCTGGCTCCAGAGACTCCAGAGATACATTAGCAAGAACGGTGCACAATCATAGATACGATTCAGGGGCTCAACCATCACCAGACCGATGGTTGCAATACTCTTTGGAATGGAAAAGATTTATTAAACGGAAATCAGTTCGACTTTTTCTTGTAGTGTGATCACATCCTGGCGTTGTAATTTATAGTAATTCCTGACCACACTAATTGGTCTGCCTGAAGCTTGAGCTTCGTAAAACTGAGGGAAAAAACTAGTTTTCTGAGAACTTCCTTCTTCTCGGCATGGCAATCTTCTGGGAAAAGCTGTAATGCCTTCAGCTAGGGTATACAAACAATTGTGCGCCTCATTGAAAGTGCTACGAACTCGACGGCTACGACGACGACGACGACGACGACGAGTGCCGCAACGGCAATGGCAACGGCAACCCACCCTCCTTCTCGACTCCCTCCTCCTGCTTCGCCCACAGCCAAAGAGCTGCCAATAAAAGTGAACCGAACTGAACTGTGCCTGGCAATGGGATGGAATGGGGGTGGAGGTGGGGACTTGGACTGTGTGGCACGGTGACTCATGCAACATCAGCAGCAGACATAACGAAACGAAATGAAACAAAACAAATCGAAACAGACGGCCGAAAGAGAAGGAAAATAAACAATTTGTTGTAGAAAATTTAGACGTTGTATACAAAAAGCGAATCGCACAACAATACAATAGATAGATACACAACGAAACAGGGCCAGGCCAGGCCATGCCATGCCATGCCATGCCGGGGCCAGAGACTATCATCATCGGCAGCATCGTGATTATCATGTACAGCTCAATGATCGCTGATGATCATTAGTGTGTGTGGCGTGGCTCTTTTGTTGCATGACATCGCCAATTGGCAAACTTCCATAGAGCAGCCATAGCGCAACCATAGAGCTTCCATTCCTCCTATCCTATCGCATCCCGAACCCACAGAGAGAGCCCACCCCACAGACAATTAGCCCCAGCCAAACAATGAAAACAACCGACAATCGAGAATTTCGAATTGAAGAACTTTTCCATTATGTACTCGTAAAAACTAATGATCCCTGCCTGCTGCCTCTACATCTATCTATGTATCTATATCTATCTCTATCTCTATCTCGCTTACAGACATCGAAACACATCCCGCCTCGCCAGTCTTCCCACATCTATTGCTGGGCAATGGCCGCGACGCCGTTGATCCGAGCAGCGTGGGCGCCAACTGTGTGCTGAACGTTACCTGCCAAAGTCCCAGCGAGAGTCATCTGCAGGGCCTCAAGTATATGCAAATACCTGCCAGCGATACGCCCCATCAGAATATCAAGCAATATTTCCAGGAGGCCTACGATTTCATTGGTGAGTGTTTAAAAATTTCGTTGAAAATCATTTCAGATTCTGGAGAAAATCTCAAATAAGATTAGATTATGATTAAACATTGCTCAAATATTAGCTCGAGATTAGGCAAATCTTGGTTGGATTTTGCTTTCGTACTAATCGTTGGACGATTCCTTGAAAAATCCCAGTCCCAAAAAGTCTAAGAATCCCGAGCTACTTAGCTTAGTCATCATCTCTGGCGATTGCCAAACGTGACTTGTTATTGGATGCCTTGCGGCTCATTTCGACGTGATGGTGAGGTAGGGAGGGATAGGGGTCTGTCTCGCAGAGGTTGAGCTTTGGGTCGGCGCGGGGGCTTATTTGTAGTTTTTTGCATAACGGCTTAGTCTGGCTTCCACTTGCCTTTCTTTTTGGCCTGTGGAAAATTCGTTATTGACTTTTTGTGTGTTTGTGTGTGTGTTTGTGCTGCCTTCAGCAAATTTCCATCCGTACATGCATACATGCATATACTTTTGTTAATTTTAAATGAAAATAATAATAATACACACAATGTCTCTAGAAAGAGATGGAAAAGAAAGAAAACAGATATAGAGAGAGAGCGAGAGAGAGACAGAGGGGCAGAGGCAAAAGCAGAGCGCTTTAGCCATGGAATATACTGCTGACGTCAATCGCATTTTTCCATTTCCATTTTCTCTGGCTAAAGTTGTTCATCAACGTATTTTTATATTGTATTTGTTGTTGTTTTCTGGTTTTTTTTTTTTGTTTGACCAGCTAATGTCTCGGCACGTGCGACCACGAGCTTTGTAGTTCCTATAGATGTTATACTGCGGCTCTGATTTAAGCAGTGCAAATATTTCATTTAAAACAAGATGTGGGCGGCGTCGTACCAGTGCGACTACGACTGATTGATTGCGAGCGACCCCCACCCAGACAGAAGGAATTGTTGTTCCTCAATAGAATAGAAGAATATCACTGAAACCCTTTCGAATCAGAGCTACCCCACTGTCCCCACTGTCCCATCTGCCCAACACTCCTACACGCACACACACAAATCTGAATGTGTGTGCATGCCTAATTATGGTACGGGCGAGAAGCAGAAGCAAAAGCAGAACAGAGACGAAACGAAATGAGACGACCAATGCTCCTGTTCCTTCAGTGAGTGCGAGTGCGAGTTGGTGCTGCTCCTACACTTTTCCATGGCATTCGTTTTGCCTTCCTTCGCGCTCTCCTTCGTCGCTGGCATCGTCGCATTGTTGTTGCTGTTGCGTGTTGGCGTTGGCAGACAGCATGGCGGCGGCGGCGGCAACATTGTCGTCGTAGTTGAGTCGTTCGCTGCCGTTGCCCATTGCCATTGCCCATTGCGCCGTTACTATGTTCCGACTTCGGGCTGGGCTTCGGCTGCTATGACGTTGCCCTGCTCCTGCGTTTTGCCTTTGCATAATGGCAGACCAGAGATTTTCTTGGATAATGGAAATTTTATGGTGATTACCAACAACAACAACAACAAGCAGAACAGAGCTAACCGCAAACGTCCTTTCTGATAAGGGTTGTCCTTTCGGTTGCCTCTAGCCTCCTGGCTTTGGACGAACTGTAAACGTATTTCTGGCCACCACTGTGCCGACATCGCATGACTCATCGTCGCTCGTTCACAATGCAATGTGGAACAGCCGCCACACAAACACACACACACACACACACAAAAAGAGAGAGAGAGAGGCAGGCAGAGAGTGTCTCGAGGCACACGCTCCTTGTGTAGTACGAGTATTCAACCATCCGCATCGATTTTTCTTTTCGTCTTATTGTTGCTATTTATTGCGCCGCCAAAACGGCACTTCACCCCCGCCAGCCAGCTGCCCTGCCCTGGCCGCCGCCTCTGCTCTTTGGCATATGTTCTATTTTTGTAAACATTTCTGTTCCTGTTTATGAGTCATCGTCGTCATCGCTTCGCTTTTGGGTTATCCTTGTGCGTGGCCTCGACTCGACTGTTGTTCCTCTCGTTGCTGGCTGGCTGGTGCGGATGTCAGGTGCGTGAACAGCAACAGCTGCTGCTACTTCGCTCTCTTCATATCTTTTGTTGTTGGCTCTTGTTCTTCTCATCATATTCTTTGTTGCTGCTGCCGTCTGTATCAGTCATAATGCATATCTCTGTGTTGTTGCTGTTTAGCATCATCCCCAGCCCCATCTCCATCTACACCATCCACCCACCACCCAGCCACATACACCACCTCAACTCCTCACTCCTCACCCCTCACCCTGTTAAACATGCTCAAGTATTATTTTTATAAATGCCCCCCTCTCCCTCTTTCTCACACTCACTCACACTGCCCAACCGAACACACATTAGTACTCAGGCACGAAGTAACATCAGTGTCGGTATCGTTCGAGGTGGTGGAGAAGGAGGAGGAGGAGGAAGAAGAGGGGAATATATACTGTACTGAGTGCATGAGTCATGATTTCGGCTCTGCCGCCGTTGCTGCCGCTGCTGCTGCGCCGTGTTTGCCGTTTGGTGCCTTTTGCGCATTCGTTTTTTTGGCCTGCCGTCGTCACCTTATGCTTATTATTATTATTATTATATTTTATTTCTTTTCTTTCTGTTTCTGATTGTTCGTACAACTTATGATTTCTCATTGTCCGCTTCCTCTGCTCCATTCATTATAACAGCACTTGGTGTGCTGCACATGGAATGGAATAGAAGTAGTTGCTGATGGTCGGTCGGCCAAGGGGGGGTGGCCAGAGGAAGGCCCGCTATGTGAAGCAAAGCTTGAAATGAGCTCAACGTTGGCAGCGACGCGGGCAGAGCCAAAGCCAAAGCCGAGGCTCATTAGGCGAAGGCAGAGTTCGAGGGCCGACACGACGACTGTATGTATGTGTGTATTGTGTCGTTGATCGTCTTGTCAGGTCGGGTCGGTCGGGCAATGCTAATGGTAATGTTAATGTCATTATGCTGTGTCATTAACATGCATGATAAAGAGGCGGCAGCCACTTGGCCTAGAAACCAATCAAAGCTTCAATTGTCAGGAAATTGAACGGTAACAGTACTGTTTGTTACATGCATGTACGATTGTGCAATGGCTTTTCGCGATAGGGAAACACTGGGATCTGTTCCATGGGGGACATCATACCCTAGTGTTTTCTCGATCATTCCACATCCTTCCAGGCGAGAACACTCTTATCTTGTGGGGCTCCTATCGCCGCCTTGTCTGTGTATAGACTGTGACTGTACCTATTATTTGTGCGCCCCGAGTTATCGGGCTATCAACTTATCAGCCAGCAGAGGCCTCTTTGGCAAACTAACTTAATCTATACGTAGACACTGGCCCAGCTAAGTAAACTCGAAATGGAGCCCCCTCTGCGACTCATTTGGTGATAGCATACATACGTGCATATGTTCCCCTGTACATATGTACATAGATGTGTATGTTTGTATGTATGTGTATGTTGGTGGAGTATAACAGACGGACAGTTGATTAGATAAAACTTTGGGTGCACAGTGGGCCTTCAATAGATTAATTAGAATAATTTTCTATCCCTCATTAATTGTAAATTCCGAATGATGTATAACCAATATGGTTTTACTTTATTTGGTACTCGTACTCGCTCGCACTCGAACAATCCTGCAAGATCCGTGAGTAATCGAAAATCCGTTGGCAACTACAACAACAACAACAGCGAAAAGCCGAAGCAGTGTCGGGCCCCGGCCTCGAGGTGACATTTTTGTTGGCCCCCGAACGAACACACATAATTTCAATATTCGTCAGCCGGCTATTTATAAAGTGCAGAAACGAGCGAAATAAACCGAACAAAATCTTCGCACAGGAATTCGAAATTTGCGTTTCGGTGTTGTGCCGGGCGCACGGGTTGCTAGCGGCGGCGGCGGGGGCGGGGGCGAGGACAGAGGAGTGAGAAGAAATGCGCACAAATTATAAAACACTTAATCATTTTACAGGGTACCAGCAGAGGGCCCTGCCCACGCCCACGCTTCGCTCGCCCTCATTGCCTCCCTCCCCCTTTCTGTTGGCTGAAACATTTGCGCCCGCGCAGTTTATTTTCTTGGTATTTTTTGTGTTTTTTTGCGCGCAATTTGTTTATGAAACGTTTATTTGGTTTTTGTTGTTGTTGGGAAGGCTCTTTATGAATCACGAGACGTGCGAGATGCCCCTCCAGTCCACTCCACTCGACTCGACACTATTGGGAATGAGTTGAAGGCGACTCCGAAGTGCAGGCCAGGCTGGTCTGAGCCGTGCTTTTGTTGTTTCCGTATGACTCGACGCCGCGAAACGGCGACACGTCAAAGTCGAGCTTCGCCAAGTTGAAGGTCAAGAGTGTATGTCCGTCTCCCTCCCGCACTCTGAGTCTGCCTCTGTTTGTGGTGATTCATGGGGCTGCCTTATCGCCATTTGGGTATCCTGGCCGGCGGCACCTGCCGCTCTCAGAATCCGTCCCGACACGTGTCTCCGCACCGTAGACTGGAGACTGCAACCCGGACTTTGGGCATGAGTAAGCGGGCATTCTTAGTGATAAACAGTCTCCGAAAGTAATTAAATATTTCAACATAAACAGAAACTACTTGTTGCTGGACAAACACTCACTTACTCACATTCACACTCACACTCACATATCATGTTCCATGTTTCAGTTTGAGTTTCTGTTTTCGATTCTGTTCTGGCCATGACTCAGAGAGGAGTTGCGCAGGAGGAGGAAATACTCACTCCGAGTGACCCCTGGCAGGGCTTAATCATCGAACAAAAGTGAAATGATACATTCGGATCGGGAGAATGAGAACAAGAGCGAGACCGAGACGTAGTATGTAGTCATCATTGTCATCATCATCTCCGTTGTATGTCGGGACTACATACATATATGTATGTATGCAAGTGTGGGGATGGTATCCCGGCTGTCAGACAGTTGTCTGCCACTTGGCCCACTTCTGAGCCATCAGCCATGACGCACCACCGCCCATTGTCCCACAAACAAAAAAGATTCACAAAGAAAAAGAGGATCGAAGCTCTAGATACCCTGCAGATTGATTGTACAGGTATACGAAATAAATAGTGGGCTTTTCTATTCATCGCCATCATCGAAATACCCTTGGCAGAGGGTATCGTAGAACTGCTGCTGCACTTAATCATCGGTGGGGCAGGTGGTGGGTGGGGGGACTACCCAATGTTGGCATTACGCATCGGCGGCAATCAGCATCAGCGTGCCCCGAAATGGAGTCACGACGACGCATCGTCAGACAGCAGCGGCAATGCCAGCCCTATGAATGTCCATTGCCCCATTATAGGCATGGCAGAGAGGTACACTGTGGAGACACGTCTGGGGATCACTCATCGCCGCACTATGCGGCGCCCGGTGTACAGGGGCTTACTCATAAGTGTCGCACCCCCTCCCCACTGCTTTCTAGCTAACTATTGATTAGTAATCCCCATCCACTACCGGGCCCATTCAGCAGACCCATAAACATATGACAGTCAAGTCAGCCATTACCCAAGCCCGGTTTCCCGATAGTCCCAGGGTCCCCCAGCTAGCATGGAATGCCTTTGCACAGCTTTCGAGTTCCGCTTTTGGCAGTAAGCAAACAAAAACCCTAGAAATATGCAAAGCAAAAACAACAAACAAACAATCGGCAATTTTCCTTAATTCCCCAATGAGTAAGCAGGGACTCGACTCAGCCAAAGCCGCCGAGAAATCAACAATAAACAATCGAATCGCCATGAACGGAGCTTGGGAAGAACACTCTCGGATGAGAGATCAATCACTTAGCTAGAAGAGCTCAAGGGGTGACTCAAGAGAGGGGGAGAGAGAGTGAACATGAGTGGGAAAGGAAACTGGGGAAGAACACCTTTGCGCGACAAAGTATCAATCAGTTAGAGCCATAATTAGAGCAATTAATCTAGGAACTCCAAAGTGACCCAAAGAATGGGAGAAAGTCAAACTACAGCTGCAAACAAAGCTTTTGCTTCGTATCTCTCCTAACTCTCTCTTGTTCGGACTCTCTAGACGGACTCGTCTCTCCTTCAACCCTCCTCTTGTCTACTTCTTGGATCTCTCTAGCCACATGAGTCATGTGCCGTGTGCTGCCGGGCGGCGCGTTTACGGCGCGCTTTATGCGCGATTTTAACTGTCTGCGCGACGGGGTCATTAACTAAGAGGATTTATGAGCGCCGTGCGACTCGGGCGATGACGGGTACGGACGGCGGCCGGTGACCAATTGTCTGCCATTGTACGCTTAATGACCATCGCTCCATCTCTATTCCTCTAGCTCGCTCTCAGATCAGAGTGGCTATTTTTGGCCAGTCTACTCCACTCCACTCCACGCCACTCCGTGTAAAGGCCCCCTCTATGGGAAGGCCCCTCCCCATGAGGCCGGAGTCTTAGCCAATCATGAATTTCGTGGAATCTGACGTACATTTCGGGTGCTCTAGTACCTGGGATTGCTTATCGGTATTATTTATTTATGGTGGATTTTCCCCATTCTGTTCCTTTATAATTGCCATATCATTGTCGCCTCTGATACGAGGTAACTCGATTTGATTTCACTTGACTGGGACTGGGAGTGGGACTGGGACTGTGACTCGGACTAGGACTAGGAATGGCAGTGGGAGGGGGCAGAGGAATGGAAATACTCGAAATTTGTGAAATCGAAATACATAGTTTGGTGTGGTGTGGGGGTTGCCGTTGCTATTGCCATTGCCGTAGCTGTTGCCTTATCGGTGTCTACTTTGCACCCATTCATTGATAAATCAAATACATTGATAGCTCCCACCCACTTCAGTTTGGAAAACAACCTCCCCCAGGAGGAAGGGGGGTAGGGTAGGGGGTTGACAGTATTGCAATTCTGTAACGAGTGTTGCCAGCTTTATCGCTGATATCACCTTGATTACCCAAGGAAGGGGGTGGGCACGAGAAGTGTGCAGGAGACGGGCGCCTGCCCGCCTGCTTGGTGACTAATTGACTGACTGCATCAGCAGGAAGGCAGGCAGGCTCTGCTTTGGCCCGTTATCGGCTGTAAATGTTTGGAAATCAGACAAGTGCTGGGACGCCTGTTTGCATTATGAGTAAGCATCGATTAGGAAATGCTCCCCACGACACCACACTCCAATCCACTCCACCCACCCCAAATCACACCACACCATAGAAAACTCGACATCTGTGTGCGTTGTGTGTGCTTTCCGATTAGATTGCGATTATTTTTTTCGGGTGGTGGCTTCACTTTACCGTTTGTGATGAGCCTTCGAAAAAAAGTACGCCGTATGCTGCTCCATGGATTCTTCTATTTCCTTCTCCTCTGCCGCTGCCGCTGGCGCTGCCTCTTCCTCTTCCCTTGGTTCTGCTTATCTTTCCCAAAAATAACAACGTAAATTATGAGTTAATGTGCCCACGTGCATGTGTATGTGTGTGTGTGTTTGCGCGTGTGTGCGGGGTATAAAAATGTTCTGTCAATAAGCCTCGGCAGCAGCGAGCAAGCCAGCGGCTGTTCGGTTCGTGATGGTTGCGATGACTCATCAAACAAATTCACACAGCAGCAGCAGCAACAGCGCAGCGGCTAGAGAGTGGGAGAGGGAGCAAGCGAGCCCGAGCAAGCAGTATTGGTGTGTGCACACCACTACAAGTGCAGACATTATCGACAGCCAGCAAGCACCAATATCAGCAGCGAGAGCGAGAGAGCGGGCAGCAACATCATCAAAGCTTTGACAGCAACAGCACAACGAGCACAAAAAGTTTCTCTCTGACCGTCTTACTCTCCTCCACTACCGTTCGCTGTGTGTGTGTGTGTGTGTGTGTGTGTGTGTGGTGAGCGATAGAATACGGAAGAGGGGAGCTGGCAGGGGGGCGGAGGCGAGCAAGAGCAATCATTTCCATCGATTCCAGATTGTTTTATGCAAATCATCAGCGCTTTATCAATTACTAACCGATCCCCCTCTCTCTTTGTTCCATTGCAGAAGAGGCACGCAAAACTGGTTCCCGCGTCCTGCTGCACTGCCATGCGGGCATCTCGCGCAGCGCCACCATCGCCATTGCCTACGTCATGAGGCACAAGGCGCTCTCGCTGCTGGAGGCCTACAAACTGGTGAAAGTGGCGCGACCCATCATCTCGCCCAACCTCAACTTCATGGGGCAGCTGCTGGAGCTGGAGCAGAGCCTGCGCAAGAGCGGAGTGCTGGCACCAGCCTCGCCGCACAGCGTCCCCACATCAGCCGGATCCCCGGCGGGATCTCCGGTATCCCATTCTAGTCAACTGGTGGAGCAGCCCGAACGAGAGCGGGAGGAGGAGGAGGAGCTGCACCATCAACGCAAGTCCAAGTCCGACAGCGAGGCCATGGACGAGGATGTCTACGACTATGACGACGTGGACAGCGGCGCCGGTAGCTTCGCGGGCAGCAACTGCTCCTCGCGGCTCACCTCACCTCCCATTACGCCGGACGATGAGGCGCCAAGCACCTCGGCTGCAGCCACAGTCTCCGAACTGGACTCTCCCTGCTCCTCCAGCAGCAGCGGCATCTGCTCTCTGCTGCCCACAGCATCTGCCTGCTCTGCATCGTCGTCCTCCGCGGCATCGCCGACGCGGCAGCTGGCCCTCTTCAAGCGCAACTCCCCCGCAAAGCTCCGGCTCAATCTTGAGTCCAGCTACGCGCCTGCGCCGGCGGCTATACCAAAATCCATATCCTGCGTATCCGTAAATTTCGCCCCACTGCATCCCGCGACCCCGGCCACGCCCAGCTGTGAGGCGTTGCCACAGCAGCAATTGGTCATGCAGTCGGATGCTCCCAAGAACAATAGCAGCAGCAACACTAATCTGGCGGTGGCCGCGTCAAGGGACTGAGAACCGGAGCCGTGCCGCCACCAAGCAGCTGTGAATAAACTGAAATTTATGTGTACACATTTGGGTGATGCAAATTGGGTATTCCTATACACCAACATCAGCATGGACGTGGATCGGACAACGGAACTGCGTCACGTCACCTGGAGACTGGAACGCGTAAATTTTTGAATTTGAATTGTACATACACCGTACCTAAGGGATGTCTGCTCCGCTCCTGGGCCAGACGGGGAATACCAATTGGATCGTCAGATCGAAGACCGGATCTGACGTCGATTGATACTGTTAAGAGCTTTTGTATATGTATTTCAAAACACCCCGAACCAACAAGAAACAAACTATGTAATCCAAAAGAACCAACTGGAATTGATGGGCAGGGTATCTGCTCTTGTGCAGAAACTATCAGCAGTTGTTCAAGAGAAAAATGAAAACCTCGTATATGTTAATTTAGCTTAATTTATAATTATTAAACAGCTCCACCTAGACAATAAGCGAATCTTAACTATATCTACACACACACACATAAAATATAAACTATATTAAAACTTTACGTAGAACAATGAGAATCGAAAACTATATATATTTCTGCTACCTTGCCACACAGACCCCAAAGCGTACCCTTCCCAACCAACCAAAACCAACCCACTTGGCCATATTCACAAGCGAGAAAAATCTTATCAAAACTGTTATAAGTTTTATCAAACAGCTATAGCCCCAACACATACACCCGCACATATTTAATGAAATCTTGAAGTGAGCAAAGTTTTGTGTTTGTGTTTTCTAGTTTTAGTTATTTATATAAACCAAGCGCGTGAGATGAATGCAGTTTGATTGATTTGTATTAGGTTGTAAGATTTGTAGGCTAAGCTACACCCGAAAAGTGTGTTACCCGTGTGTTAAGTAAACGGAAATTATAAACATAACCAAACTCTGTCGCTGTTTTTTCTTAATATTCAAACCAAACCGCCAAATGTCACTCTAGTGCTGGACAACCTATGACTATGGAGAACTTGATGAACGAGACTGGAAAGGACGAAGATCAGATAGACTATAATATATTGGAGGAAGACGGCGTGAAGCATGCCCATGTATGCATATATTTGTGGCGGAAAAGTGGCATTTAAATCCATAGTTGTCAGTTATAATATTTTATTTTCAAATAAAACGCCGATAGTTTCTGTATGTCGCACAAAAATACCGATTTTATTTCAATCTAGCTCTGTGCATCGATAAAAAGAATCAAATCTCGGTATATCTGATATAGAGACGTGAAACAACAGAAATAGAGGGCTTATTTGTTAAAAATTCAAACAGTTTATTCCCTTGATGATTTATTGGACAAAAATATCAACGTTATTCTTTTCGCCAGTATAAAAGAACCATCACCTACAAATATATTGTCAAGACAAGACCTAATCGATATATCAATATATCATCCCTACTTCCAACAAGCTTTATCACGGCGGCGGACTGTTTGAGTTCTGTTTTTTAGTGGTTCCCAGTGAAATACATATTGGAAAGTCAAAGGGTAACTAAATATAAATTATTTAAGAGATTTGAGATATAAATAAGCTAGAACAAAGCCTTCGAAAGCAAACCGCAGAGATTTGCACGTTTTCGCCACCGCCGTCGCCGAATTCGCCGCCATTTTGCCTCGCATACACATACAAATTTACCGTTTAACGCTGCATCGGCATTTAATTTTGCTAAGTGCGCATTTTTCACGTGTTAGCAGGAGCAAATTCTCTCAAAATAAAACGAAGAGCTTCTTCCGAAATGTCAGATTGGGATGAGCCAAATGATCAAGCTCCTGCAACGAGCATGTATAAACAGGATAAAAGAGATTTCAACGACCGGTACGAGCGTAACTTGAGACACGACGAAAACTCGCGTGGTCAGCGCGGTCATGGCGATCGAAACAGGGACAACAACTGTGATGATTATGGTAAGGGACGCCGCGATCGTGATCGCGGTGAGAATGGCGGCGGGAGCTTTGCAAAAACCGCGGAGTACGCCCTCAGCGAGGTGATCAACATCGGCGCAGACATGGTTGGTCGTATTATAGGCCGCGCAGGATCTAATGTGACTCGCATCCAAACTGATTTCAATGTGCGGGTCAACGTGGATAAGGCCGGTTTGACTGTTAAGATCTTGGGCAATATCCAGACGAACGTCAACGATGCCGCTGATTACATACGAAATCAGATTTCGAGCGATTCTGGAAATCGCGATAGGGACAGAAAACATGGTCGCAACGATGGAGTTTCATCCACCTATGGAGGAGGAGGAGGTGGATCAAGCTATGGAGGAGGAGGTGGATCAAGCTATGGAGGAAGAGGTGGATCCAGTTATGGAGGAGGAGGTGGTTCCAACTTTGGAGGTGGAGGTGGTTCCAGCTTTGGAGGAGGAGGTGGATCCGGCTATGGCCGGTATCGCACCGAAGATGCCAGCCATGATGATGCCTCTAATAATGACCAAGGTGGCGACTTGACTGGCACCATTGATTGGGACGCCATTAACAAAGCCTCTGTAAGTAACCCACACATAATAGCGCTCTAAACCCATACTAAAGACACCAAATAATTACAGGAAATAGCTGCAGCAGCACGTTTGGCCAAACTTCCCAAATTAACGAAGAACTTTTACAAGGAGGCCCCCGAGGTGGCAAACCTAACCGATGAGGAAGTACAACGCATTCGCGCGGAGAACAATAACACGACTGTTGCCCATGTGTTTGAGCCCAAGGAGGGCGAAGAGGTACCACCCATACCGAATCCAGTATGGAAATTCGAGCAATGCTTTGCCGAATATCCCGACCTGCTGGGCGAAATCGAGAAGCAGGGCTTCCCCAAGCCATCGCCCATTCAGTCTCAGGCGTGGCCCATTCTGCTGAAGGGCCATGACATGATTGGCATTGCCCAGACTGGCACAGGCAAGACGCTGGCCTTTCTGCTGCCGGGCATGATACACACCGAGTATCAAAGCATTCCTAGGGGTCAGCGTGGCGGGGCCAACGTCCTTGTGCTGGCTCCCACTCGTGAGCTAGCGCTCCAGATTGAAATGGAGGTGAAGAAGTATTCTTTCCGCGACATGAAAGCGTAAGTTTTGACTATTTTTGAGTGAGAAGTTGTGACCGTTTTGACTGTGTCTTTCAGGGTTTGCGTTTATGGAGGCGGATGTCGTCGGATGCAGATCTCGGATGTAGAGCGTGGCGCGGAGATTATTATCTGTACTCCCGGGCGTCTCAACGATTTGATCCAGGCCAATGTCATAGACGTAAGCACCATCACTTATCTGGTTTTGGACGAAGCGGATCGTATGCTGGACATGGGCTTCGAGCCACAGATTCGCAAGATCTTGCTGGACATTCGTTCCGATCGCCAGACCATCATGACGTCGGCCACCTGGCCGCCTGGTGTGCGCCGTCTGGCCCAAAGCTACATGAAAAATCCCATCCAGGTGTGCGTGGGTTCCCTCGATCTGGCAGCCACACACTCGGTGAAGCAGGTCATTGAGCTGCTGGAGGATGAGTCCGAGAAGTACGGCGTCATTAAAAACTTTGTCAAGAACATGACAAAGACCGACAAGATCATCGTTTTCTGCGGCCGCAAGGCTCGCGCCGATGATCTATCCAGTGACTTGACACTGGACGGATTCATGACCCAGTGCATCCATGGAAGTCGCGATCAGAGCGACCGCGAACAGGCCATTGCCGACATTAAGTCGGGCGCGGTGCGTATTCTCATAGCCACCGATGTGGCCTCTCGTGGCCTGGACATCGAGGACATCAGGTAGGGAAGCATTCAGTGTTTTGCTGTAGCCTTCTAATCCCCTTCTATATTTGCAGTCATGTGATCAACTATGATTTTCCTCGCAACATCGAGGAGTATGTTCACCGTGTGGGACGTACTGGGCGCGCTGGGCGGACCGGCACCTCCATTAGCTTTATCACGCGTTCGGATTGGGGAATGGCTCAAGAGCTGATTAACATTTTGGAGGAGGCTGACCAGGAAGTGCCCGACGAGCTTCACAGCATGGCCAGACGTTTCAAAGCCATGAAGGAGCGACGCGCTGCTGAAGGTGGTGGTGGAGGAGGACGCAGCGGCGGTGGAGGCGGAGGCTATGGTGGTGGTGGTCGCAGCGGCGGTGGAGGCGGAGGCTTTGGTGGTGGTGGTCGCAGCGGCGGCGGAGGACGAGGTGGTGGCCGCTTCGATCGCTTTGAGTTTTATTAATTAATTACCAAGTTCCCCCCGTTATGCTCGCAAAGCACAAAATTTCTAGTTTTAAGAAACAAACACAACCTGTGAACCAGATCGCTGAGCTGATGGAAGATGAGACTTGGACGTA
Source organism: Drosophila affinis (assembly GCA_037356375.1). Lineage (NCBI taxonomy): Eukaryota > Metazoa > Arthropoda > Insecta > Diptera > Drosophilidae > Drosophila > Drosophila affinis. The sequence continues at coordinate 27,096,980 of JAZHFB010000003.1, forward strand.
CAGCATCATACAATCCGTTGTCAAGAATATGACAAAGATCAACAAGATTAATCCCTGTGGGGTTTCATCCAAATCAACAATTCCGCTATCAAATTCGTACTATGCTTGCGGAGCAAACAATTTAATAAGGGTTTGATGTAGTATCACTTGCTCCTAGAGCTAAAAAACGACTACAGCACATTGAAAAATGCCTTGAAATTATGTTTGAATATACTTAGGGCCCATATTCCGTTTACGAGAGATACCAAGAGGTATCATTGTTACCCTTCGATATTAAAGTTTAACCAAAAACACGTTCAAGTTAAGAAATTAGTCACTTTATTGAAACTTAATTTTCACCTCCGGCATATTTCTCGAGCAGTTCCTGCTTGCGCTTGCGAAGGAGCGCCTCCTGCACATCCTGCTGCGTCGGAACGGGCACATGGGCGGTGAATTTCGGCGCCAACAGACCGTGTGGATCGTCCACTGCAGCCCTGGCCTTGGCGTCCTCGGCAGCTTCGCGAGCAGGTCCAGAAAGTGGATAGATCTCATCCTCCTCCTCCTCGTCGTCGACTATGCGCCCATCGCGAGCCATTTTCTCTCGCCACTCCTGCACTGCCTTCTGCAGGGCAACGCGTTCGATCCGCTCCTCGAGCGGAATGAGAACTCCGTCTTCATCATCGCGGTAGCCATAGTATTCGGCATCAACGTCCTTCATCAGTTCGGCGCGGGATTTGCGAGGCGGCGGCGGTGGGTCCTGCTCGAAGAGTTCACGCACGCCGGGCAAATCCTTGGCGGCACCAAAGTATTTGTATCCACGATTGCCAGGCACCTCGCGACCCTCCGCATCAAACATCTTCGGTCCATAGCGTCGGTAGTGTGGTCCGCCGAGTGAGGAGATCTGGTTCTCCCAGTGGCGCTTCTCACGCAGCAGCTTGTTGATCTCATCGTTCAGATCTCGTATGCGGAATTCGCCGAGACCGGCTAAAAGCAGAAGCAAACCAAAAAGAAGAATAAGCCGCCATTTTATATGAAGGAAAGCGAATTAAGTACCATTCTGTATTTGTGCTACTTTCTTGGATATTTCACGTATAATCTCCAAGCGGAACTTCTCGCATCTGGGTAGATCGCCACATTCTGAGGCCAGGTACGGGCGGCGTTCCTTTTCACCGGATTCCACTTCCTTGGCGGCCCGCCACCGTGCCAAAGTGGTCCTGCCGGAAGGGAGCCAAGAAACGTTGAAAATCGATTAAACTCATTTTGTTGAGCATACTTACATTGCTTTCTCCGCATTTCTCGCCTAAAAGTACACACTTATTACATATTTTATTAAATAAATCATTAATTAAATCGCCGACTTACCATTTTGTTTACGTTCTTGTTCTGCTGCTTTTGCCATTCACAACGGGTCAGCTGATAGTCGAGGTTACACTCGATAGTTTTAGTGCTTGTGATATTTCTATAGTTTTGTTATATTAGCTTTTGTTATAATAGCTTACTGAATTGTTAATATCATTTAATTTGTCTTTAATTTTGTAGAAACTATAGCAAATTAAATGTATAATGTAACAGTGATGGGAAATACCATAAATAATACCAGAAATAAAGCCATATTTTATTGTCGATTTATAAAATATCGGAAACATCGATATCAATCAACAATCCTACGTTCACACTGTCCGCCCAGTTGTTTTTTCACGCCAACGCCATTTACGATTTTTTCCAAAAGAATTCGAATAATAAGCCCAATAAAACAGTGCAAATATGTTGGCACTCATAAACAGAATCCTCGACTGGTTCAAGAGCATCTTCTGGAAAGAGGAGATGGAGCTGACGCTAGTGGGGCTGCAGTTCTCGGGGAAGACAACGTTCGTGAATGTTATTGCAGTGAGTATTTGCATATGGGTGTGTGTTCAGTGTGTGCGTGTGTGTGTGCTGTTTTTGCGAGAGTGTGCGAGGGGGTTGCTTGATTGTTGCCGTTATGGTGTAGGAGGCGGTGCTGAGGGGCAGAGAAAGCCGGGGACTATGACTATTCCATCAAATAATACAAACGAAATTAACCCCGCGACTGTCAAAAGAATCGCAAAGAGAGAGAGAGAGAGAGAGAGAGCAAGAGCACAATTCCTCGCTCCCTGACGAGTGAGCAATCACCATGAACTTGAGCCCAGGTCTCGCAATTTGGTTATTGATTGCCTTTTGTTTCTTCGCTGGCCGCCTTATCGGGCAGTTTCTTCTTTTTTCCACCATTGCATTACTTATTAACGCTGTGCTAACTGTTTTATTTTAGTGCTACCTTTTATGTTCGCTCGTAATCAATAAACGTTATACGCATGTTCGGAACAATGACGCATTATCAGCGTCCCGACACCAGCTGACCCCCGCCCATTGTCGCCGGCTCTCCATTGTCCCACCCACCGCACAACCTCCTCTCCATCTCTCTTCATTTGCCAGCTGATAAGTCGCGATCCACATTTAAATATCAGCTTCAATGCGCTTTGAAACCACGAGTCGAGTCAGCTCTGGTGAGGAGGAGCGCTCGAGCCAGCTGACTATGAGTCATGTTCCTATGTAAATGTACCCGCATGCAATAAACTGTGGTCTGGGATTAGATGGGAGTTTTCCACTGCTTATCATGCTCATTTATAAATATTCATGATCTGCTCCAGTAGCAGGAAAACATAGCACGCTTTAAGGCATTCGAGTAAAATCGGATGTCCAGAAAGTTAAACGTGATATTTTGCTGTTTGATGTTCTCCCTATTAATCACTTAAATCTTGACTTGCAGTCCGGCCAATTCGCTGAGGATATGATACCCACAGTAGGCTTCAACATGCGAAAAATTACCCGAGGCAATGTAACAATCAAGGTCTGGGATATTGGTGGCCAGCCCCGTTTCCGTTCCATGTGGGAACGGTATTGTCGCGGCGTCAACGCGATTGTGTAAGCTAATCAGCTCAATAATTGAACAATGGAGAGGAATTAACTATATTATGTAATTGGCAGCTATATGGTGGATGCGGCCGATCTGGACAAGCTGGAGGCCTCGAGGAACGAGCTGCACTCGCTGTTGGACAAGCCGCAGCTGACCGGCATTCCAGTGCTCGTGTTGGGCAACAAACGTGATCTTCCAGGAGCGCTCGACGAGACTGGCCTCATCGAGCGAATGTAAGTGTTCAGATTATATAGAACGATCTTTAATTCACGAAACTTAATTACATTTTAGGAATCTATCGAGCATACAGGACCGTGAAATCTGCTGTTACAGTATTTCGTGTAAGGAAAAGGACAACATTGACATAACGCTGCAGTGGTTAATTCAACATTCGAAAAGCCAAAGTCGTTAGACAACTAACACAAGCCCCTCTACACATACACACACACAAAAACATAGGAACTGTATCTCACACAGAACAACTACATATATATATATACAAAAACCTATATATTAATGATTTGCAGAGTGATGAAGAAAATGAGAAAAGGTTCGGAGTGGAGAATCGATTGAGAATGTTTCCAAAATGCAAAAGAAATCGAAACTTACACAGTAATAACTATGCCTTGAAGATCTGTTTGTTTGTACGAATGTGAATGTCTGCATATTTGTGTTTTTGTAATTGTCCTTACACTGTGTTTTTTCCCCTGTACGAATTCTAGGGCGTAGAGTTGCGGCAGAGTTTCGGTGCTTGTTACCCGAAAATGCTTTATGGAACTCTGTGCAAATCGTTAGTACTGTTAGCTAATCCATGAATACACCATACACCTTACACAAGCAAGCACACGCATAAACACGCATTCTGGCCTGATCGAGCTCTCAATCTCCAATCCCCAATCCCTCGGCTCGTTGTCCCAGGCGTCTCTACCGATTTCTCTACCGTTGTCTGTGTCCACGTTTAGTTAGACTTATGTTTAGTGTTTATTGGTGTGATTATATGAATATTATTATTTTTTTATAATTTTTATATAAAAAAATATATTTACATTTCGCTTATTATTTATATAATTGAGTTTTTGCTTAGCGAAAAACAAACAAAAAAGAAAGGAACACTGCAACTGCAACTGAAACAAGAAGTAAAACGAAAAACAGAGAATAAACTAAAATTATTATTAAAACGTTTTAAACTAAATATAAACCTATATGTACGTGAAATCAACTAAAGTATGGAAAATTCATAGTTAAAGAAATTCGAATGCTATAGCCCCTGAAAAAGTTCATTGTAAGATATGCAAAAAGACACAAAAAAAAAGAAAAGAATTGTTGAGTTTTTCAGTCAGACCGAAATCCCAAACCGAAACCGAAACCAAATCAAAGTCCTTAGCCATCCTTGTCACGCTTTTTTGCTCGTCTTACTCATTAACATTCTCACCTAGTTAATTACGATAATTTATATGAAACAGTTATGCAAATTATAAGCTACTCGTACAATAATCAAATTGAAAATTGAAAACCGATAAAAACTGATAAAAACTGGAAGCGAGCAAGGCATACCAACAGCAAGAAACTAAACAAACACAAACCAATAAAGACAAATTATAAAAACATTAGAAAAACCCATGAAAATCCCATAAATTACACAAAACGAAAGAAGTCAAATCAAATATTCCAGACACCGAAACGGTGCATGTAATTTATAGAGGACAAAAGACAAGTGGCCAAAAGACTGGCCACCCAAACGGAGCACCGTAGGAGCAGGTTACCAATTGATAGATGCGCACAGTCCTATGAACGCATAAATATTGGTAAGGAGAACAGGCGCAGCAATCGAGTGGAATGGAAAGGAATGGAATGGGAGTGTGAGCCCTTGGCTAATTAGAAATTCTGTGTGCAGAATCAAGGCAGCAGCTACCGGAGGATAGCACCAGTCTGTAGTCTGTGTCGGTGTGTGCGTGTGTGTGTGTCTGGGGAGAGGGACCTTCCTGGAATACGTGTCAAGCACGAGCCGTCTGTGAGTCATGATCAAATATTGTCATGCCTCGTCCCGGGCTTCCTGCTTCCTTTTGGCCGACGTCTCTGCGGGACCCCCTGCAAGTTTGTTGCCTCAGTCTTTTGTTTGCTGTGTCGCTTCATATTTCAAATTGCGTTAATTACTCTTTTAAATGCTGGAAATTAACATTGCCCCCCGATAAGCATCTCTCTGCACGGCCATTTGCCACAAGCCAAACATTCGGCTCGGCCATAACTCGAAAGAAGCCAAAACTAACGACGTGCTCGTAAATTTTCATAAAAGAAAAGAAAAAAAAACTAAATTAAACTCAAGTCAAAATGCTTGAGTCGAAATTCGGACTAGAGAATACCCGCTACTAGGTTTTATTTCTTATACTATATATTATACATATAGGTATAAAATGGATCTCATTATTCTAAGCATTTCGTAGGAATTTCTAAAACTAATAGGAAACAACCTTCGGAAAGGTTGCTTTATTTATTTTATTTATCTATTTTCCTGGATACAATATACCTTTTTACTGCAAAAGTATTGGTGTATCAAAAGATATAAACAAACTGAAAACATTCACGAACATTACGCATTCCTTCAGCCTAGATGTCGTATATTTTTGAGTTTATACTTATATATACAGTGCGTTTCATAGCTTTAAGTTAATAGGATAATAGTAGTTTCGCAAAAATATAATGTTTTAGAGTTTTATCTGAGTTTTCCAAGTTGAGATCGCTCTCGAAAATGAATCTTGTCTTATCCAGAATTGCTCCCCAATTTCAGATTTATTTTCACTTTTTACTGCAGCTTGTCTTACAGTTGTGGTGCGCAGTGTATGGCTGTAAATGTGATATTCTTGCTGCTGGTGCCGCCGCAGGGGCCAGCTACGAGCTTAGTTCTTTCTGCTTAATTTCCAGCGATTTGTGCGACTTGTGCTGATTCTATAATGACATATAAAACATGCCCAAACAACATTTAAATTTTTTATATATTTTTTTCCTTGTGTTTATGTGTACGTATTTTTCGCAGGCCACATTAAGCCGAATCCATTCATTTGTATGCGCCACAGCTGCCCTCATCGTGACTCCTTTGATGAAAAGCCGTCACAAAATGCAAAAAAAAATCACAGAAAAAAATGGTGAAAAAAATGAGCGAGCAATAAATAAAAACTAGGCGGGGTGTTGACCATAAATATATAAAGAGATAACTTATAATTTATTGATTGAACTGCAAAGGGAAGTCTTATGATTTGCCATGAAATCTGTGCACGGAAATAATTAGATTAAAGAACTGTTTGGAAGAAATCTTTTGGTTCCTTTGAGATCCTCACTTAATGGTATATCTTTATGATTGATATGAATACAGATGCAAATCCATAAAGGCTTTACAAAGAAAAAAATCTATAATCTCTTCTATATTGTTGTATCCCCTCTCTAATCTGTCTAATCCTGTATCTGCTCTAACCAAATTATGCTTAAATGTATTTTAATTGAAAGCCCCCACAATGGGGACTGCACGAGGCCACCAAAAGTGTGTCTGGCCCCCAAACATGCTGTGCCACCTGAAAAGTTCCTGGAATTGTAGCAAAAATAAAAACAAAACCACAAAAACAAAAACAAGAAGAACGAGCAGAGAAAGAGCCCAACCAGAAACAATAACCAGGCAATAGAGACTCTGGGGGTGCGGGGTAGGGGACTGGGGATAGTAGCTCTGGAGCAGGCATAAAGTTCAAGCCTTAACAAGATGAAACAAAAGGCTGTCTGGCAGAATGCTCTACCGCGTACTCGCCAGACTCGTGGGCAACAGTTTTCATGCTTGGCTTTTACCCCTCACTCTCTCTCTCTCTCTCTCTCTCTCTGGATCCCCTCAAGAGCCAACTGTCAGTAGCAGGATGCCTGGATGGAGACGAAGACAGGAACAGAGACCCAGACGAAGACGAAGACGGAGCCAGGGGCAGCGACAGAGTCGGAGACAGCGATGGAGCCCGAAACGACGACGACGACGACAACTTGGCTGACAACAAGGCGAATGCAAATAAGTTCTGTCTCCGCTCATTTCTGCTGAATTTGCTCAACTGCTGCTCCAACTGCTGATTTCCACCTTCGCCTTCGCGTGCAGTCCGTCCCGCATTCAGTCTTGGTCTTGGTCTTAGTCCTGGTCCTGCACTGGGACTTGGTCTTGGGCTTTGTCTTTGGCTTGATTTATCTGGCATTTTATTGGCCAGCGCCATTTGCTTTCAGTGCTGTGTGCTGCGTCCGAAGCTGTTGCGGCCTAGACCATAATTTACGCATCTTTGCCACCTTTTTTGGCCCTTGCACTGGACTAATAAAGTTCTCTCAGGTGTGAACAGCCATCCAGTTGGTCGGTTGGCCGCGGTCGGTCGGTCCACAGCTTAATTGATGACAACATCTTGGAATTTTCGCTGGTATTCCAGCAACTGAAGTTGTCTGCTTGTTGCCTGTTGCCTGTTGCCTGTCCTGCCTGTCCTGCCTGGCAGCAGACTCCTCCTGCTTTCTTGGCCAGCTGTTGTTGTCGTCGTCGTCTTTGGCTGGGCTAACTGAAATCAGTTAAATAATGAAACATTTGCACGATACTGGGGGAATCGGAATCGGAATCGTATCGAGCGCGCGGGCCTGGGCAGCAGGATAGGGATGAGGCTTACGGCAACAGCAACAGCAACAGCATCACAGCATCGGCAACAACAACAACAACAACAACAGCAGCAGCAGCAGCAACAATCAGCACAATCCACAGTTGTATGGTGCTACATATCGTACAAGATTTCCGGGAATTGAAAACTGCTAAAAATCGTGTTTGATTTTATACGTTGCTGTGGTTGCTGTTGTTGCTGTGGTTGTTGTTGTTGCTGTCCTCTCCTTATGCATGCAACAGCAGCAAGGCAAACCCCAGAGAGGAGTAGAGTGTGGCATGGGGCAGAGGAGATACCTGCAGCAGCAGCATCTACGATACGCGTCGTGGTTCAACATGCAATCGCAACAAACGAAAGCAGCTTGTTAACTAATTAAAACCAAAATATATGCAAATCAAAGGCCACAAAGCAGATACCCCAAAAACCCCAAACCGAGAACCGAATACCGAAAACCCAGAAGCGAAACCCAGAAGGAACCCTGCAAGGAGTCTCTCCGATGACTGCTCTTCCTTATCCCCGATTCGGAGCTACCGTTTTGGATTCTGTTCTGCTTTTAGTTTTTGTTTTTTTTCCTTTTTTTCGGGGGGCAATTAAGTGAGTCGAAGGAGTCTGCCATAACTAAATAGCACAAAGAGCATTGTGCAAAAATTAATTGCAACATTTTGAGCAGAGGCACCCACAAGCCACAAGCCTCGACCGCACCCCTGCACTGCTGCTGCTCTGCTGCAGTGCTCCACTGCTGATCCTGCCCCAAATGCAATCAATTCCGAATGGATTTCGAGCGAAGCAATCGATGCGGATTTACGAGTTGCCTGCATTTTGCCTTTTCGAGCCGGCCATTTGGCCCATTGTCGAGTGTCCCCCAGGGCCAGTGCCAGGGCCAGGCCTTCCAGCCCGATGATGGTGGGTGACCAGGCCCATCTCCATCGTTGTCGTTGTCGTCGTCGTCGTCGTGGTCTTGTGTCTTCTGCTTAGGTGCGGACATATGTAAAACAAGCCATGAAACAACAAGCGGAGAGCAGAGCGCAGAGAGCAGCCCCAGGATTCGCATTCGGATTCGGAAGTGAAATTTATTTTGCATATTCGCCCCAAAAGCCATTGTCTTCTCATTTTTTTTTCGGTCCAGGAGGGATCTCTGCTCTCTGTGGGGTCACCGGCAAGTGCCTGACTGCCTGCTCCTGGGAAACTTTTAGCTCTTCGCATATATCAAGAGCAGGGAGGGAAGACCAGACCAGACCAGAGCAGAAAAGAGCAAAGCAGAGGACAGCCCTCTCGATTGTCACTGGGAAATTATCCAATTTTGTGGTTTGCATTCAAATTGAGCAGCAGCGGCTGTCAATTTACAAAAGGCCCAGGACTCAGAGGAGGACAGAGTCAGAGACAGCGAAGCTATTGGTGGAAGAGAGGGCACCAGACACAGACACAGAGCCAGACTCGGACTCGGATTCGGACTCAGACTCAGACGAGTAGCTGTCATGTTGATGAATGCAATTGGCAATTGCCCTCAGCTTTCGGTGTGGTCCCTCGGCTTAGCCCGACTCTGCTCTGCTCTGCTCTGCGCAAGGGGTGGGAGGCGATAGGATAGGGATAGCGGCGTAGCGGCAGTATGGAGACCATCAAAATCATAATCGCGATCTCTGCTGCGATCCCGATTTCGAACCCTTTTATTACTCGCTTCCGGATATCCAGGGCCATAAAATGCACTGCCAACGCCGCGCCGCACTGCGCCGTTTATTAATTGCATCAAGATCAGGCCACAGCCGACCAGCCAACCAGCCAAGCAGCAGACCAGCCTCAAGCCCAGTGGAGGATACGAAACAGAACAGAATTTTGATAAGAAATTTCACTAATGAGTATTTACCTTTTGGGAATAACTCTGGGATCGGGCGATGCTTTATGCTTTATGCATTATGCTTTTGTTTTTTTGTTTTTTGCTTTTGTTTTTGGGATAGGGTTAAACGAACGCTAACTTTAACGGGGCGTATGCTTAATGCTAGATTAATATCGCGAATTTCATGTGCGCTGAACTTAACGGCTGATCGCTCATAAAATTAATCAAGCTGCTTTAGGCTACTTGAATGTTTTCAGCATTTTACATTCGTGATGCCCTCACATTTGGTTCCGGCTATGAGCGGATTTTGGTGTGGACTGGAATACAGAGAAAGTACAACATTGAGACAGTGCTCGGCACTCAAGTGCGCCGAACATGCCTGCGGGAGAAATCGGTTTATTCCTTTACACTGGAAAAAGCAAGAGCCGAAGTCGCATTGCCGAGGTCACACGAAGGCAATGAGATACGTGAAACAATCTGGTGGTGTGATATAATCTTTCAATCTTTCAATCTTTCAATGAATAATTTTAAACTATTAATAGCTATACCTTTAAAATTCATATTAAATCCTCAGGAATTTCCATGATTAACGAATAAAATCAAACACAGAGTATTTGGGATTCGTTTTGGGAATGTATGTCTTGGACTTGTTTCAAATTGTTGTTAATATTTTCACATACTTTGGTGGGATTTCCTTTCCCTTTGCTGGGGATACACGCTCGCGGTTAACAAATTGCTTTTGTTATCGCCGATTTCGATGCAGAGCGAGTTGAATGCACTCTGCGACTCTTTGGCTCTGCCACTGTCACGCTGCCACTCCGCCACTGCCCCCCGAGGACTGTGTGCCGTACCACAACGTCAACTCCTTGGCTGTTGGCTGGCACTCACGTACATTACGAGTCAACCCGGGCGGTCGCTGGTCGTCGGTTCTCCGTTGGTTGAGCCATTTGTTACATTATAATATAATATAATAAATTTCACTGCAGCTAGACAAAGAGGAGTAGAAGACAAATAAATAATGCATTTGGCCATAAATATCCTGGTTGTCGCCTGATTGACGCCTGACGTTTGTCATGGGCCGGCAATTTGCATTTGGGTTCATTGGAAAATGTCAATTTTAATTGAATTTGCACTGACGAAAGGCTCTTTCGGCCAACTCCGATTTATGTCTTCTCAGCGTTTCGTAATAAACATGTCAGTCCCAATCCACAATCCCAATCCGCAATCCCAGTCTCCAGACTCCGGTCTCAGTTTGGACCAACTAATTTGAGCGCTAGCTGGGAACAGTTTTCTCACACACACACACACCCGTACACCCATACACACGCAGAGTGGCAGAGGGACAGGATCACTGGGAGGCTGGGGGAGAAACCTGCTTTGGAGCCAAGTGCGGAGGCTGCTGCAACTTGTCCCCGTCGCCTGCACCACTTGCACCAATCCCAGACGCTAGCTTAGTGCCATAATTTATGCGCACGACTCGCTGGGGATTGTGGCTCCGCCTTTGGGCCAATCAGCGGCGACTGGCTGGCCATGTCTAGGGCTGGCTAACAATATCGAATCATCCGCATCTGCCTACAATATCCGCAGAGGTTCAACATGAATCTAAATAGAAGCTAAACAAGCCTAATTATGGAATTATACAATTGCAGAGAAAGTTCTTTGTTGCAAGAACAAAACATATGTATCTACATATAGTACATAAGCTTAATGAGAAGCATCTGAAGGTGCACTGAGAGAAAAACAGCGTAGGAAAAAGAATCACAGCCTTATTTAAATTAAATGTTCGGTTTTGTAGTACAAATATTTTATAGTAAATTAAATTGAATTCACTTTGCGTTAAATATAAATGAATCTAAAAACAATTATGTTTGATACAGCCCATATTTAAATGAATTAAATAAATAATTCTTTAAAATATACATTTCAAAATAAAGTAATAATAATAAATATTTGATATTAAACTAGCGGGCACTGCAACGTTGCACATTGTGGCACGTACATAAAATGAAGATAACTCAATTGATTGTTTTATTGATGGAAAAGTATACCTTGAGTTTGGATATTATCTCCCGATAATGACAATAACTTATTCGCTTATTACGGCTGAGATTTAAATAAATTTTTTCGCGGTCGCGGGTGGGTTTTCCCAGCATTTTCTTCGTTAAATCGTTAAATCGGTCCAGCCGTTTATAAGTGATCCAATACTATAAATCTCTCCATTTCTGGGAAAATCAGAAGTCAATTAAACAACATTTCTATACACTCTCGTCTCACTTTTATTTTCTAACCAAATTGAAAATCAACTAATTAAAACAATTCACATTTAATTTGATTAACTTTTATCTAAAATATATTAAAATAATATTTTAAATAATAATTTAATATTTGTAATATTAAAATAATTTTTGGGTTATTTTTTGTTTTATTTTATTCATGTTTTCTTTTACTATTTTCTCCCATATGAAAGATGATTCTTGATAAAAGTCTCTCCTCAAAAAAAAAAACACCAGAAATTGTGCTCTATATCGGTTAATGGTATATTTTTTTAACCTTTACAAAATCAAGAATGGCTGTCGCATGCTTACATAAAATTGAAAAAAAATACATACGATACATATGTATAAGCGTATAATTAAAACCATTTTAAGGAATGGAAATGCACAGCAATTATTAGAAATTCGCATCAATATATGGCCTCAACCTTCTCTGAAATCCGAGTTGGAATTGATCGTCGCGAAAACCAGTTCCACTTTTCCCGTGCGAATTCCTTGAGCACCAATTCTAGGGCTTATCAAGACCTACTTTATAATGGAAAAATTATTTTGAAAATCCGTCCGATTTTGACCTTTACAGATTTGTGGTAAATATATTTAATTTAATTTAATTAATTCAGATTCCAAAATGTGAGTGGCAACATTTTTCTTTTAATATTTCTGCTCTAAGTGAAAATATAATGGCATTAATATTGAAATCGAATTGTAGCCAACTTTTTGCTATGAGTTAAGATAGTTCTGCAAGGAGAGACTTCTGTAATTCAAGAATTCTGTCAATTCCCAACCAATTTGTAATTATTTGAATCGCTTATATCCTTTTTTTATGTGTTTGTATAAAATCAGTGGCTCAATTTGGAAAATCCGTAGACTATTCTGCAATCTGCGGCGTATCTCTGCTAGAATACCAGTGGATAAAGTTCTAGAGAACGTTTATCTGCAGTCTGTTGACCCTCTAGCAGAGTCTTAGCCTTTGGTCATTCGAGCATTTCAAACCCCATAAAAATCTTCTTTGGGTATCCCCCAAGGCTGGTTTGGTCCCTCTCCCTCTGCGGAAACATGAATTACACATTTCTTCAGTCATCATCGAATTCGATTCGACTCGGCTGGGAATGGGCTGGGAGTCGTCTTGGAATCGCACCTGCCTGGTGGCCTGGGTAACCTGCGGCCAGCAGGATGAAGCAATAAAAATGCAGCGCGTGCCAAGTATTCCAGAGAAAAGTAAGGGAAAAAGAAACACAAACCGCCAAAAAATGAACACAGGAAAACTGAGAAACAGAAAGTGCAAGGTGCAAGGTGCAAGCCGAGTGGCAAGAGCAGCCAGGAGGCATCAAATGTGGGAACGAGAATGGGAATGGGCAGGGGAATAGGAACGGGAATGAGGACTGTGTGGCATCATCAGTAAATTGAATTACCGAGGGGCTAAGCTGAAAGGCAAACCCAAAATGCATACCCTCAAAAAAAAAGGAAAAAAGAAAAACAATTCTAGGCGGATTAATGCGTTTCTCGTTTTGCGCTTGAGTGGCGGAAACCGCAACACGGAAATTCTGTTTGGCAATTGTCGGATTCTGGAATTTGTCCAGAGATTTAATGCCTCAATGGATAAACACACACCACACACTCGAAACCGATCCGATCTGATCTCGGCTGAGCGATTGCTTTGTCAATTGCCAATTGATCTTTTGGGCAATTGATCCGCTTTCCCGTCGCTTCGTTTCGCTTTCAATTTCATTGGGTGGGATTTTCTTTTTTCCCTTTCTGCTATTTGTTGTTTGTTTCTTTTGGTGGGGAGTGCGTGCCACGGATAGATTAAAAAACAGTTAAATCAATAAATTTCAAATGCATTTCCAATGCAAATTCTGCGCCATTATTCAACACGAGATATGCCATCTAAATCGGTTTTTAATTGTGAGCATTAATTAGTCGAGCTGCAAGCGGGGGGATGGGGGCTGTGTGCACTGTGCGATAAACACTTGACTTACATACACATACATACATAGCCCACTAGCACAAATACACTTAATTATGGCTTAGACCCGTTCTGGCCATAAACAACGGACACTACGCAAAAAAAAATTGATTCTTTGCCAGGGACGGTCTTGAAAACTTTATGGACAGTCGTAAAAAATCGCATCAAATCAGGCAAAAATGATTGAGAAAGCTAAGCCAAGGGAGGGGTAGGGGGAATCCTCCATAGAGCTCGGGCACGTGTAAATAAATTGCTTACCAATGGGTCGGAACCCTTCCACTTGACCTGACCATTGGCTCTTTATCAGTGGTCCAGAGAGCCAGTCCAGTCCAGCCCAGTCCAGCCCGAAAGGGTTGCCTCTAATCCCTGGCAATAAAATACAATTTTGCCCAGCCAGAGAATATATGTGGGTGGGGGGGAGGGGAGGGGATGGGTGGTAAGGGATGTCTTCTCGGAAGCTGCTCTAGCTGTTGTTTAAATAAGAATTGAACTGTGAAGAAGCGATGCGAATGACGTTTAGTTTTTATGTTTGTTTATCGCTGAAACCGAAAGCTGGACACTCGCTCGGACACTCCACTTCAGTGCTCCCCCCACATAAATCGGGATACATATAGCACATATCCCTGCTTAGGATTCTGTTTTATTTTATGGATTTATATGCTGCCACTGGGCTTTTGGCAATTTGACTTGCCTCTGGGCCATTCCATTCCAATCCAATCCATTCATTCAACTGTGTAATTGGCTTTGAAATGTGGATTTTCTCTCCTTATTTCGCTGTCTGCTTAGAGTTGGAGTTCTCTTCGATATAGTGGCTGCAGAACTGTAAAGTTTCGACTTCTCTGATGACCATCGCGTGAGAGAGAGACACAGACACAGACGCAGAGAGGTAACAAAGTTAGTACTCTCTGGTTTTATGGCTTATTACTGGCCTAATTGAGGCCATTGTCATTCCGGGCTCTTTGGCAGATCTTGCTGCAGCTTGCATGTCACTTCTGACTGGGCATCCTGCCCGGGGTTTGGGCATGGGCTTGGGCCTGGGCCTGGGTTCGGGTTCACTCGCCCACTTAATTGTCATGTTCGGAGTGTGTGTAGGGTCTCTGTGTGTTTGGCGAATGACAGCATTTTGGCTGCTGAAATGCTCCAGTTGCACGTGAAGCGACAATTATGCCGCACCATGCAACATGTTGCAAAGACCGCAAATGTTGCCAGGCCCTGTGTGAGAGCTTGCCTGCCTGCGATGCGAATTATATGAATTAGAGATAGTCGAGTGATTAGGTAACCGCTGCTTGATAATACCTCTCATCAAAGATGGATGCGTGATACCCGAGGAGGAGCTTGATATGAAATAACATGGATTACTCCACGAGATTTATACTGGCATTGGTAACAAGAAGATATGTAATTCACTACTTGGGGCACAAATAACCAGACAAATTATACGAATTGTTAATGAATTGGACTATCTGCAATTTGTATTAATCTTAAATTTAAAGAGAAATGCCAAAAGAAATGTTTCTATGAATTGCACATCTCACACTCTATTAAGTCTTGACAATTTTGGAAATAATTACTGAAACTAATGTGGAAACTGAAATTTGGTAAAAATTTCCTAAGTTTTTTAAACTTATTTCTTCCGGGCAAGGAAGTTATGAAATATGTGGGATCTAGTATATCTTATGTGCCCATAGGATAGTTTTATTGGGTTCCTTGCCTCAGATGAAGTCCCTCAGATTTCGTTAGGAAAATAAAAGTCTTCTTACTCCAATAAATGGGTCTTAATGGACCTATTATCTCTAAATAATTGCAGAAGAAATGCTTGATGTGATTTTTATAAACAATTTAATCAAGGGCGACGCAGATTGTCCTGACTTTTTGAGTAGCACAAACTTTACGATTCCTTTTAGATCCACTAGAAACTACTAGAGACGCTTTAGAAATATTCCTTGCTTGAGGTGTCATTAAGGACTTGTACTCGGATTATAAATATAAGATCGACTAGAAACTACATACAAGCAAACTTCCATATATTTAATCTCAAGGGGACCATATAGACTTTGTAAAAAGAGATATACATATAATAGAATTGGACGAAATTTCGGGGCTCTGCAGCGTTATATAGAAATCTTCGTTACCCGAAAGTTCGTAACAGAGAAGTTCGACTGTAACTATGTACATTTGTTCCTTCCGCTTTGTAGAATGCATTATTCCTAGCTTGAACCGTCTTTAGGTCTTATGTTTGGGTTATAATTCCCCCAATTTATATTATATCTACTACTAATTCTTAAATTACTAACACTACCTTTCTCCTAATTAGTATAAGTTTTCGTATTTTGAATGCATTCTTAGTCCTTTTAGTCAGATTAGTTCAAATTTTCCTCGAATCTATCTTTCCAGCGTAGCCGCGATATGCGGCAGTGGCCATCGGTTGTTTGGGCTGTGTCTCTGACTCAGATCCGTGGGTAACAGCCTTTGGCTTGGTGTCGCATGGGCCACTTGATGGAGCAGTCCCAAGATATACACCGTCCCTAAGACCTTGCCAACATCAGGGCAGCCATAAATACATATGTTTAAACAACAAAATAAACAATAAAATCGGAATGTATTCTAATTAACAATAAAATAAAATAAAATGTATAACGATTCGGCTTGGACCAACCTAGTCAGGTCTCCCGCCTCTCTGCCCTGTTAGATGTGCGTCTTGTAAGCGGGTCTTGGCCGAGACCTGCCTCAAAGTGGCATAATTACATGTTTCGATGACAAATGCCAGCCCGGGAAGAGGGGACGGGACTGACTGCGTCCTGCGTTCATTAGGGATTGTCGCTGGAGTGGGGGAGTGGAATGTCCGATGTGGGGGAAGGTTTTGGCCTCTCCGCTTGCGAAGGAATGCTGCACGAATGCGCGCGATTAACTAGCCAAAGGAATGACCAAAAAAGTACACAAAAAAAGAGAATAGAGAGGGAACGTTCCCTGCCGCTGTTCTTGTCCCTGTCCCGGTTCCAGCCACAATTGCATTTTTGGTTACATTTCGCTCACGTTTCGGCTGCAATTAAAACCGAACGAAAGGGAACCACAAGCGAACAGAGGGGACAGCGGGGAGGCAGTGGCAGTGGCAGCAGCAGAGGCAGTAGAGGCCGCACCGCGCTTAGCCAACTATGAAGATTCAGATAAGCGTCTCATTTTCCTAGCAGCTTGTCCAGGGTCCACCTCGGGCTTAGGTCCAGGGCCAGTTGCAGTTACAGTCGTAGTCCCTGGGCCCGGGGCTGCGAACAGCTTTGGTCAGTTCTCGTTTTGTGTTCTCCACGTTTTCCATTTCATTTCATTTCATTTCGTGTGGCACAGGGGCGTGTTGCAACACACAACACAAAAAATTGTCGCCTCAAGTGAGATGTGGGATGGAGGCGGAGGAGGAGGAGTTTCGAGAGAGAGACAGAGAGAGCGAAAGAGTGGGCTGTAGAGGGGTAAAGACCTTGAGTGTCCTGCACTTGCATTTGAAATTACATGAAAATGCATTCGCTCCCCTCTGTTTGTTCTCCCTCCCCTCTTCTGTACCTTTTCCTTGCCCTCTCTTTGCCACCTTTTCTCTTGCCGTTCACTCTATTCAAATTTATTTGTAATAATGTCATTTTAAATGTTTCCAAACCGCTGTTTTCTGTGCCTGTTTTACAAACAGTTTTTAATTAAAAACCCATTTTGGGCTGGCCATAAAGGGGCGAGGGGACGTGGCTCTTGGAGCGGGGGGCACTGCTCAACTGCAGATACATTTACAAATTGCCCAAAAACGGCCGCAACCAATCAAAACTGATCCTCATTCGTGGTCGTGGTCGTTTGTAATGATTGCAAACACTATCTGGCCATGTTGATCTCTGTCTTTGTGCCTGCCTCTCTCTCTCTCTCTCTCTGGCCGTCCTCTGCCGTCTACTGTTTGGCTGGGGCAAAAGGAAAATGCTTTTCCAGAGAATTTCCCCCAGATCATGACTGCGAAACTGCATAGAATTTCAAGCATAATCGCAGCCAGCGACTAACAAACCAGCAAACAAGGCGAAAACAACACTGCAACTTGCAACTGGCAACAACAACAACAACTTGCAACAAACAAACAAAGAGCGGCAAAGGTATCATCATAATCATAATGCGCATAAGCCGCCTGCCTGCCTGTTGCCTGCTGCCTGGCCTGGGAGATGGGAGATGGGAAGGGAGTAGGCTGGGTCCGGGAATTCATTCCAACGAATTCGCAATTCTGCGAAATCAAATTGCACAAATATTTCTCTTATGCAATGCACCAGGGGGCTAGGGGATAGGCAGAGATGTAGGCAGAGAGAGAGAGACAGGAGAGAGGGGAGAAGGCGGATAGGAGAATAGAGCGGCTGGCAGATCCCCCAGCTGGAGCACTAACTAAGTAACTAAGCCTTAGTCTCGGCTCAGCGTCGGCTGCTGGCTGCTACGCCAATGGTGGCCATTGTTAGACGCAGACGCAGATGCAGGCCCAGACACAGAGACACCACACTACACAGCCAGAGATGGTCGCCATGGAGCTGCCTTTCGTAATTTTCTGGTTTACACGGGCAAAACTTTTCACAAAAATATAATATATTTTTCGGCAAAAAGAAAAAGTGAGAAAAAAATTGAGCCGCCCCCGGGTGGACTCGAACCACCAACCTTTCGGTTAACAGCCGAACGCGCTAACCAATTGCGCCACGGAGGCCGATGTGTTGCGCCTGGCTAAAAATAAATCTGAAGTCAGATTAGATTTGATTATTCGCGCTACTAGATTCTACAAGCGATCCATGTAATATTGTGTGTAATAAATAGTAAACTTTTCTTGATCAAGATAGACGATTTTGCATGTTTTTTAACAACTAAAAACATGGAAAGAGAACATTTTAGATGACATAAAACACATGTACATGCGCATATGTATTTATATTACGTACATTTCATAAAAAACAACCAAATTAAGAAACTAAAACATACCCTATTAATACATTAATATTAATAGTAAATAGTCCATGGCCCTGGCAGAGAGTACTATTAAGATTTCAGGTGGGACTTGACTTTGCAAGCGATTTCTGATATTAAATAAATGAATATTAATAGTAGATACGTAAAAATTATTGACAAAATTGAACTTACATACATATGTCCTAAATGACTATTTCAGATAGATTTCGGGACTACAAAATTTGTAAAGAATTATGGTTTTTTTTCTAGGTTTCCGTTCTACGATACAAAAAGTAAATGAAACAGGCGCCTAAAAACACATTTTTGGCACAAATTTGAGACTAATTTCCAATTTTTGAGGAAACTATTTATAGAAAAGCAAAAAATAAAAACTACACCACATACACTGGCTGATTTGGTGCACGCGTAGCATTTTTACAACGAATTTATATTATAGATTCTGTAAAAATTATATTAAAAATTCTGTAATTTGTAGATTATATATTTACATATATCATATGAAATACATATGTACTCTTTCAGAAAATTTTTATGTGTTTTGAACTTAATAGTCATACACAAATAATAATTAAAATTTTTGTTTAGTAATATTTACATGAGAGACCTTACAAGTAAATAAGAGTGATACAAAGTTTCAATCCCGATCCTGCCAGAAATCGATCATTGGTAATAGATCGATATAGATTCTACGAACTCCCTCACTGTATGAACTATAATTTTAACTTCAAAGCTAAACTAGTTTTTTCTATAAATATACCTAAAAAATACCTTCGTGTTTTTGTTTTTATGTGGCTTACTCGTCTTCTTCGGACATTTGCATATCATTATGATGTTTACATTGAAATCTTTTCCACGCAGACAGACACCCAGCTTGTAGGAGATTGAATTTCAACTTTTGAAACAATAAGTATGATTATTTGTGAAATATGGAACATTAGGCTTTCAGTAGTTAAAATACGAGATTATGCAAAACAATAAACTTCGTTTAGTTATTGAATGTTGAATCGGTTAAATAAATCTCATCTAACTATCTACAGATTTTTATTTAAAGATAAAGATGTAGGTTTGATATTTATTGATGGATTTGATTTGCCTCTCATTAATTTGTATGCTCGTATATTCTGTGATTTCTCTCCAGGAATATCCCCACTTGCAGACATCGCAATCTTCCAGTCTCGTGTAAACATTTTGAGCGTCTGGCAGTCTCCCGTGAACGTGATAAGCCCAAATCAACCGCATCATCATCATCATCGCCGTCGTAGTCGTCGTCGTCGGCGTCGTCGTGGTGGCTGCCGTTGTCGTTCCTGTTGCTGTTGTTGTTTTCCCGCTTGCTGTGGCAGTTGGCTTAAACCGCGACTCAGGCCAATCGGCATCGCAGGCCATGGAATTACAGCATCTCTAATCTCTCGACAATTGTGGGCGCGCACACCGAGAGCGCACCGCAGCGCGAAATCATGCGAAGAGGAAATGGAATCGCGAGATGCAACTGCAACTGCGATCAGGAGGAGTTGCAATGGGGCAGGGGGGGAGGGCGATGGCGGTAGGTGGTTGCAGACCCCAAGCAGTCTGCTAAGGTCTCTTAATGCACCCAATGTCTGTGACTGTCTGCGTTTTGTCTCCTTTCTGATTTTCTCTCTTTTCTTCTTTTTGGCCATGGCCATGTCCTAAGCCCCTGGTCCCGTGGTCCCGTGGTCCCTGATCGTGTCTCTGGCACTTCTAACTCCAGAGAATTCCTTTAAATGGTTTCGGCAACAATTTCTGGCGAGTTCCTTTAGTTTTGTGCATTTTTACCATGGAGGCCAGCAAATGAATCATACCAGCGCTGAGCATGGAGCATGGAGCATGGAGCATGGAGGTGCTCGCTCGCCTCCTCCCTGCTGTGGCGTCGAGTGCTGGGTCGAGTCCCAGTCCCAGTCCCCAGTCCCAGTCCTGGCCAGTCGACTCCCCACACAGAGAGAGATAGAGAGGAGGAGGCACAAGATGTGTGAATTTTTTGTTTCTGGCCAAGCAGGGACCAGCCTCAGCCTCAGCCACAGCCCCATCCCCAGCTTCAGCTTCAGCTCCGGCTGTGGCGAAAAGAGTGAAAATTTATTGAGCTGTGGGCGCGCATTATTCATGCACTGCATCGAGGCAGAGGCCAGAGCCAGAGCGTTTCCAGGCAAGGAAGGTCCCAAAAGTAGGCGACGCCGGACCGTGCCGTGGTGGAGAGCCGAGCTTGGGGACTTAACAGTCGCCGTCGCCGTCAGTTTGGGTTAACAGGTTAATGTTGTCCACGGTCCAAAAACGAGAGAAAAAAAACTATATCGTATAAAACTATGCACTGCTATTGTTTCACATGCCTCATGGGCTTGGGGCCTGGACTGCAACGCCGTGACCAGATCGAACCACTTATCGCCTGTCAAATGCCATCGATGATGTTGTTGTCCCCTGTCCATGGTCCCCCGTCCACTGTCTACTGTCTACTGTCCAATACCCCCAGCTAATGATGATGACGAAAGTAGAGTTTCGCTGCTGGAATGCGGATTTGGCCTGCAATTGAATGTTCAATTAGCCCCAGAAGCAGCGGCAGCGGCAGCAGCAGCTCCGTGGCAGACAGGGATCAGAAGTGTTGCCTGGTTATCACCTTGACTCTGGTAATTACACAAGAAATGATGTTGGTAACAATAATTCGTTTTGGCACAATTCTGGGAAACTGAAATTTATGTCTGTCTCTCTCTCTCGCTCTCTCTCTCTCTCTGTGTGTGTGGAGGAGACTACTCTGTGCTGCGCTGTGCTGTGCTGTGTGCTCCCTCGAGAACAGAATCCATGCTCAGGGCGCATTTATCGGTGCAGCATCAATAAATTCTCGCAGCCCAAGCAGAAGCTCCAGCAAACAGACCAGAACAGAACAGAACAGGAGAGACCAGATCGGATCCGAACAGCACTCGCAGGTCTCTCAACATTTCATAATATTTACAATAAACATGCAACTGTGTGGAGCCAGGGGTACACTGGGGGAAACTCCGTTTACGTTGATTGTGGGAGAGAAGAGTATTCCAGGCTTCAAGGCGGATTTCTCTCAGTGTACGGGGGATTGGGGCACGGCCAGAACTGCAGCCAAGTTGCTGGCAACATTTAGCGCTTCATGTTGCGTGAAATTTGACACTTTTCTGGCCAAAGAGATGACGACACAGACACAGAATTTTGCAGCCTGAGCTGGGCCAGACAGACAGGCAACATTTTCTGCGGCTGCCTGCTTGCTGCTTGCTGCATGTTGCATGTGCTTGTTTATAGAATCCGTACCACTCTGGTACGGGGCTACCGAATTTATGTGCCTTTGTCATATTTGCCAGGCACTTCTGCTGTCCTGCCTCGCCTCCGTACGCCTCTTGCTTGTGTCTTTTCTTTTCTGTTTTCTCTTTTTTAACAATAATACACAAATATGGCCAGTGCCTGGTTGTCAACAACTAACCCAAAGGCCAGTTAACCTCTCCACAGCCACAGTCAGAGTCAGAGCCAGAGCCAGAGCCTGAGCCAGAGACACAGCCATCTCCCCAGTCATCTGCATCTTCAGGTCCAGCTTCAGGTCCGTGGCCGGAGTGGGGCTTAAAAGGCAAGCTCATTGCATGTGCCATGCAAAAACGCACACAATCAAGCGACAAATTGATCGCACTCCCAGATAGCGCCAGACGTCTGGCCACAGTGGGGCACACATGGTTCTTAATCTTGACTATAATAGTTTCGAAATAAAAACACATTTCGATAGACTCAAGAAGGTTTGCCGTTTTGTCCTACAACTGTTAAAAATACCTCTAAAAAAGGCTCAAAGTTTTTCATCCAAGCCCCACTGTGTCTTCATTTTGTGTGCATTTTGCGGGCACTGTTATGGTCGTAGGCCTACCTACACACACACTCTCCCTCTTGCTCCTCTGGCATGATTTGGCCAGGCCAACGAGAGGTAACTAATATCTGTTGCAATTGCCAATGCCAATTTTCCTATTTAATATGCCACGAATTGACATGGGCCGTTGCCATTAAGCATTTGATATGACCAGGAGAGGCCCAGGAGACCAGGAGACCAGGAGACACAGGACCAGGCCTACGAATGGACCTGGGCAGGGCCATGTTTGGGGCTGGGAGTTGGACATGTGATGACATTGCATTGGCCAGGCCAGAGCCAGAGCCAGGCCAGAGCCAGATGCAGATGCAGATGCAGTTACAGGCGCATGGCCAGTGGCCGGTGCATGCCTAATTTAATCAAATTAGCTGAGAACTGTAATGGAATGAGATTGTTTGGCAGCAGCAGAAGCTCATTTGGTTAATCAGTTGATTGTGTGTGCGTGTTGGGAGGGGTGGTGGGGGACCCAGAGCAAATTATGACAAAGCATATGGAGATCTGGCAATTTCAATAATTAATTTACAGCCCTCCCTCCGCCCTCCCCCCCTCCCGACGGGTATCTGTTTGTGCAAGTGCAAATGCAATTTGTGCAATTTAATTTCATTAGAATAATTCTAATTAGAGCAATGAGTTGTAGCTGCTATCAGAGTCGAACCATCGTTGGACTAAGCTCCAGTTCAGTCCAATCCGGCGGCGCTGCTGCTGCTCCATGGCCCTGCGTCTGTGTGCGTGCGGTGTATCTGTGTGATAACTGAAATTTAATTGAAATTGCGGCAGGCCATTGTAGAAAATATTGAATGGAGAAGCAATTACATTTGCCAGTTGGCCGGGCCGGGCATTGATGAGCTCTCGGTCGGCCAATGATAAATATACGGCTAATGGAAATTGGCCCACAGATTATAATGTTTGTTTCCATCTAAATTGAATTGCAATCGAGGCTCTCCCCTCCCCTTCACTCCTGTTCCTATTAAAATTCATTTAAATCGACTCGCACTAGCACTCGGACTCGCACTCTCCCAATGGTAAAAGCTATTGCCAGGGACTATCGCTGCTAATCATCTAAAGAAGTGTCCCTGTGTGTGCGTGCGTATCTGTGTGTGTGTGTGTGTGTGTGTGTTCTGTGTGTCGCCATTGTTGGGTGCACATTTCCCAATCAGATAAACACGCAGACCAAAACGCACGAACTGAAACAGAAACAGAAACACAACAACGGATACAAAAGCAGAGAAAGGGCGAGAGAGATGGAGAGAGAGAGAGAGAGAGCAGGGCCAGGATACAATGAGGAAATGGACATGGTCAAAGCGAGGAATGGGGTCTCCTCCATTCTGTCCATCCCCAATCCCTAACCCCTGCCCTGCCCCCAATCCGGCTCCCTATCGCTGTTGCCACTAATTAGTTAATGCATGACCAAATATTTGCTGCTGTCTTGGTCTTTGACCAGCCAGAGAGGAGTCGGCTTAGGCTCTTAGACCCCCCATAGAAATGTTCAATCATAGATCGACTCAATTCAATTAATTCAAATTTATTTGTTTATCGTTTTATGTTTGAGAAATTCTTGGAGCAGAGACAATTTGAGGACATTTTGGATGAGTTCTCTGTCAATTATTTGGGTATTAGAGGGGGACTGTACAAATTGTATCTGAATTTTTGACAGAAATGACCAGTTTTTTCTGATTTGATATAGTTTATATATAGCTTCGTGTACTTAAAGAGGTTTTCTTTAAAAACTCAATGTTTTAAATATAAATTATCATACATTGCAAAAGATGTACCGATACATTGGCACTCGTGTATGAGTGGTTTTATTCGTGTGGAAAGAAACGCATTGAACCGAGGGGCGCTGCTGCACGACGCGTGATAGGATACCCTGTACAAGGTGCGTAATAACTAATGCACTTAACTTTACAAAAAGAATTACAAACTATTGTGTATTTATTATAGTATATTATTTAGTTATTTAGTTTAAAATGTTTAATTTGCAATTAACTTTCCCGTTAGCGTTTTGCATTCCCATTTAAGACTGATTTTTGTCTTTTCTTCAACGCTAAGAATCGATAAGGATTCATTGTTTTGCATGCCTTTGCATGCCTGAAACTTCTTCAGGTCTGTCCCTTCAACCTCTCTGAAACTGTTAAACTCATTCAACTCGTTTAAATCTTTATTTAGGCTGCATAATTTTCCAATTGCTGTCAGTTTTGTTGTTCCTGTGGCTCTCGAAGCCCTACTAATTAGTTAATGCATGGGGCTCCGAAAAACCATTTGATGGGACCATCAGAGACAACAGTTTTCCCTAATACACATCTATCCACCCCGATACCAACACCGAACCGTACCGAACCGAACCGAAACCGTATCGGACCCATTGATTTATGCTCATATTTTGTGTGGTTTATTTATGTCGTTGGTGGCAGTGGCATGTTCTCCAACTGGTTTCAGATGGCGTGCCCCATTATCATCCCATGTGTGTGTCCCTTCCGCACTCTCTCTCTTTCTCTCGCTGTCTGTGTGAATGGTTTCCCATTGGCTGGACATAGTTCCGGGCTTATCTGCGACGCTGATTAACTGATTTATATGGCTGGTCATTGCCTATGCATTGATCACCGTACTTGGCCAAATGATGAACTGGGCAGGAGTTACTATTACAGTTAGTATCTATCTATCTATATATAACTGTTACAATTGGCCCGTGACATATGTCTCTCTGTATGTCTGTCTGTCTGTGCGGGGGGTAATTGCCAAGGCTCTGACTCGAATGACTTATTTTGTTTCAATTATTTAGTAATTATATAGCAATTATACGAACCTTTTTTTGTTTGTTTTTGTCCAGCAACTTTGTCGGGCCGTAATGGCCGATCCGAGGGCCTGTGCCTAGCACGAGGTGGTCATGTGATGCTGACGGAACCGATGAACAAGTACAACTCCGCGTGTGGACACAGCGTTTCAGTATTGTAGGGCACTTGGAGGATTGATTTTTGATTCCGATTTCGAAAGTACCAAAGGGAAAAGATTTAACGTTTTCCAGGATAAGCTTGTAGGAGTTGTTAAGTATAATCTGGGTATTGCAGCTCGAAAAAAGGATCAATTACAGTCGAATCTCAAAATTAATTCGTTATAGGGAAATTCGTAAAACCAAATAATAATGAACGAAATTGTAGTGTTTTGGCTATAAAATAGAGAAAACTTTGTTGCCTTCGACTAAATGTATAAGATTATAAGCCATTATCTAATTGATTAGTATAAGATTATACGACATATCTTTGTGTGACATATCTTTGTGCTGCCCAAATCGTTCAATTTAATGAAATTACTTCACTCTTCAAACTTAATCAATCGTGGAATTGATTCATCTATGAAATATCATCCAATATTTCTGGTTAGAAACGAGCAAATGGCTAAAATACTCACCTTAAGTTAAGGTTACATTGATTTCTATTTCGATCATCAAACATTCCATTCGTTTTAGGGATCTTTTCATAATTTCCCATCCTCTGGTCATTCATTAACGCCCTGCACTGTCCACTCAGGGATATATGCCTCAATAACTGAACAATGTGGACCTGCTTGGCTGCCTCTCCGCCTCGCAGCGTGCCGTGCACTTAATTGTTGTCCCAATTACTGCATTGCCATGAGATATATGAGATATACCCGGCCGATAGCTGCGTATTCATATTATTGTTTGCAATTGGGAAAATTGATAATCGCAAACAACAACAAAAACCTTTGGCAAGGTGCAGCGGAAACGGATGCCAGGGCGACAAAAGCCTAATGGGGTCATCATTGCATATTGCTCGGCTGGTTAGGGGCAGCTGTAATGGGCAGCAGACACGCGTTTGCCACATCTGAGTGGAGTTCCCATAGTTTGAGTTGAGTTTTCGTAGCTTAATTCTGGCCTGCGCGCGCTGATTGAAGTACAAAAGACTTAGGCAACAAACTTTGCCTCTGCTGAGGTGGCGGCTCTGGTGCTCTGCGGCGCTGTTCTTGTGGCAGAACATGCCATTTCACGCCTCCAAACAACTCATAATTCAAGCGTTCAATGGCCAGGCCTGGCTGGTAACAAATGCTGCATAACAAATGACCAAGTCAGAACCGAACCAAACCCAAACAGCACCAGAAGAACCCCAATTGAAGCACGTTTCTGGTGTACCGAAAGACGCATCGAAATTTAAAGACCGATTCATGAGCATAAATGGCCATTATGAAGACATCATTCTGGGCTCAGACTCAGATCCAGAGTCAGGGGGGAGGGGATTTATTACCAATTCAAACCAATTTCGATTTTCGACTCTTCGAGTCTCAATTTTGTGTCCACTCATCCGGCGGCAATTAATCATCTTCAGTTACCGTTCTCAATTAGAATCGTTTGCTTTGTATTTTTCGTATTTTATGTATATTTGTTTCTTCATAAATTACTTTTATTTATTTTTATGATTTTTTTGTTGTGTTTTTGTTGTTGTTGGATTTTTCTGGTGATTGCCATTAAGTTTAGTACAATTTTCCATTTGATTTTTGTATTTTGTTTTTGTTTTTTGCTTTTTCGATTTTAAATAAACATTATCTTGCTTGATTTTTGTGTATATTCAACTATCAATATGGCCAAATTACAATACATTTATCGCTTATAATACATATTTATAGCTCTATATACTATATATATATTTGTATAGTTATGTATATCGTAGTGGGGGACATAAATTAGGGTTACGACTAAACCGGCTTTATACACAGAACTTAGGGTTATACGTGGTTAGGATTTGCTCTCGTTTTTTTTAGGTTTTCGCTTTTTCTGGCTTTTGCTAAAATTATACAAAAATTGCTAACAAATGTATTTTACAAATTGCCATTAACATTTAATTTAATTTAATTAAATTTAGTACTTTATGTTTATTTCTATGCATTAATGTGTGTGTGTGTGTATATATATTTTTAAGACTTAGGTTTAAACATTGAACATTTAAGTGTGTGTTTGTGTGTGTGTGTGTATTTTTTTAGTTAAAAGTTGGGTGCGGCCCCGGCCCTGGCTCTTTGAAATATTTATATATTTTCGGATTTGTGATGTGGTTTTTTGTTAAATTTATTTTACAATGGCTAAGGGCTGGCGCTCCCTAGTGAATATTTATTTATATTTATGTATATATAGATTTTAATTTTTTGTTTATCACGTCTGTTTTGTTTAGAGTCTAAGAATTTAACTAGTTTACAGTAGGCATACGCTATAAAGTATTTCGTGCAATTTTCAATTGCATTCCGCGAATTAGGACAATCGTCTTTCGGTTTTGTTTTCAACTGTTTTTTTTGTTTTGTTTTAATACAAAACTCTACTTCCACTCGTTTCTCTTCTTTTGGACGTGCGTTGTAACGGTGTTTGTCTGCTCTTTTTTAGCAATTATTTTTAGTTCTCTATGTGCTTGATTTTTCTCGTTTTTTATATATACACAATAAATATTTATGCAACTTCCTCTCTCTCCTTCTCCATCTCGTTTCTGTTTCGTTTTTTGTTTTTTATGGCAGTTCATAAAGCACAATTGAATACGCTGAGAGAAATTAAATTAATTAAGCGAAATATGAAACAGAGAAGCCATAAAGGCGAAAATAAAATACAAATAAATGTGCAGCCCTTTAATTAATTTTAATGGGTGTTTTTTGTTTTTGTTGTTGTTGTTGTTATTGTTGCCGGCTTTGCGCGGCTCGGCTCGGCTCGGAGTCCGGTCCGGCTCGACAGCAACAAAACGAAAGCTTAAATAATTAAAAATTGCACGCAATGTTTACAATTAGGAAAAAACCAGCGCCTGGGCATCAGTGGCACACTCGTACACCCGCACACCCGCACATACCATCCACACACATGTGTGTGTGGGAGTGTGGATCTCAAGTGCTAAGTGCGGACGGGCTGTCCAGGGCTGCTGGCTGTCAAGGAGTCCTCAGTTTGGCATTGTGTTTGTTGTGTTTGTTGCATCTGGTTTGCTTCTCATTTTGTGGCATTAACTGAACAGATTATTGTTCAAGTTATTACCACTCCATCACGTATAGTCTGTGCGCCAGGTGCCCTACAAGAGAGACGGAGAGAGAGCAGAGAGATAGCAAAACATTAGCAAAAAAGCTCTCAATGAAATCCACTCGCAAGGCAGAGCTTTGCCGAAGCCTTGAGTGTTTTAAGCTGCTCCTCCTTAGGAGTACTCACCATTGAGCTGAGTCCCAAGTGATAGGGCTGCGAGTGCGGCACAACACCGCCGCCCAGAGAACCGGCGGTGGAGAAGCCTCCCTGCAGCCCACTAGAAGCCCCCAAAGCGCCCATGCCGCCGGTATACCAGCTGCCATGCATATGCGCATGCGCCGGATGTAATCCACTCGAAAGGTGTCCATGTTGCGCTAAAGAGAGAGAGAGAGAGAAGCAAATAAAGAGAGCAGGCGTTAGTATGAGTGACAACCGTTTAATTGGCGCTTCAGCTGCCAGCTGCAGCTGCAGCTTTAGCTGCAGAGATGATGCTTACCCATGGAGGCAGAGAAGCCGCCGCCGAAGCCCTTCGAGGGGTCCAGTGGCTTGAAATCTCCCATGCCCAGATGTCCGCCCATCGGCAAGCAGCCGCCGCCCAGGCCCTTCTTCTTCTTGGACTTGGAGCTCAGCTTGCGGTTACGCGTCTGTATGCCCTCCTTCTTCATGGTGAGCGGACGATTGACCTGTAAAAGGTAGGGGAAAAAATAGAGGTGAAAACTTTTGTGCGGGAAAATCAATAAAGGAAAAACAGACTCGGCGTCTGACCACTAAAATGGGTCAAATTTATGCAAATTCATGGACCGGAAATGCCGCTAGCTGCACACGCTGTCTGTTGTAGTTGCAACTATGTGTGTACCAGGAGTTGGGGGTGCTATGTGTCTGCGTACTTGTGTGTGTGTGTCTGTGTGCTTGTGTGAGTGCAACCGGGAAGTGAAAATGAAGTATTACAAGCATTTCTACACGATCAGATAAGCGACATTTGCGAATGCGATTAGTTGGCGCTGATAGCGCTGCCAACGGCACCCGGGCAACTTTTTTTTTCTGTGCCCTCTCCCTCTCGGTGCTCTCTTTCGCTGCAGCGCTACAGCGCTGCTGTTGTCGTAGTCTTCCCTTGGCCAATGCTGCCATTGTTGCTGCTGCTGCTGGGCTCTCTTCATATGCAATGCCTTATCACTTGCGAACATCTAAGCGGCAGCATGCGCTTCATTGCGCTACAATTACAATATTGAGTTACCCTCTTCCCAGCAACAACACCAGCGGAAGAGCCACCAGGAGCCGCTGAGGCAGGAGCCGAAGCTTTAGATACCCTTGCAGATTCATTGTTTCTATGGCAGTAAAACCAGGGTATAAAGCTATAACCTACTCCCCCAGTAGGACACCAAAATTCAAGGCTGTTCAAGAGTCCGAATGTTCCCTGCAAGGGTATAGCAGAGCGGAGGGAGGAGCTGCGCCGCAGCAGCAGCAGCAGCAATGACAAAAGGAAAGAAAGAAATGTTACATTACAAAGAGTGAGCGACAAAGAGAGCCACCAGAATAGGGCTCTGGGCTCTCCCTTACCTGGGCGTGAATTATACGAGACGACATTGTTTGTGCCTTTTTTTTGCCCTTGCAAAAGCAAACACAGAGAAATTGTTAAATTGCCGGGACATAGAATGAGAGGAGTTCTGAAGAGCCGATTTCAGATTTGAGTGCATTTCGGAGGGTTGATCATGATTATTTTACCGTCGCAACAAACGTATCACTTACAGAGTTGGCTGAGGACGAGGATGAGGATGAGGAAAGGGGAGTGGACGGTGAACAAAAACTGTATCAAGATCACTTAGCGAGATCGGCAGCGGCAGCGGCGGCACAGCCCACGTAATTGATAGTCTCTCTAGCGTTTAGCGCAAATTGCGGCAATTAGCAAGTCGGCAGCTGCGCTTAAGCTTTAATTGATATGCAGCAACAAAGCATAAAGTTGTTAATGCACACAGGCCCTGATCATTAGGGAATTCGCAGGAAAATGCACTCCCGCCGGAGGAGCAGGCACCAGCAGCAGCAGCAGTAGCACCAGCAGCATCTGCAGATTAACTTTTTTTATGCATAAAATCTAAATCGAGCGTGGAGCGCACACACGCGCCGCTGCAGTTGACTTGCAATGTGACAGCAGCCCACCCACATCACATCCACCATCCACACACAAACACACAGTCCACAATCCACACCCTCGCACACTCTTGCATACAGAATGCAAGCCCGAAGCAAACAAGTAGCGAGACAGAGACACTGCCCTGTTGTCGGCAAATTGTGTGAGACGTGTGCGTTGGAAGGGGTCAGAGCGAGACGGCGCCTGGCTGCAGCCCGGCCGCCGGGCACCGTTAGGTCACCTTTATGAGTTATTGTCCAGGACAAACACTCACCCAGCCGGTGCACAGCGGGCATCGCATCGCAACGCATCTCTCTCTTGCTCCTCGCGATAAGCAGAGATAAGGATTGCGAGTATCAGGCGAGGCGATGCTCAGCAATTGTCTCATTTGCTGTTAATTAACATGATGAGGCTCACAGTTCCAGGGAACTGCCAGCAGATGCCAGATAACAGATAACAGACAGAAGATTTAGCAAGTGAAGAGGAGCGTGCACTCGCACTCGCACTCCCCATAGGGGAATACTTCTAGCCAGTCCCCACTGTACGGCAACATTTCCATAAATTGTGCCAATCACTTGGGCTCGCTCGCAAAGAAAAGCCCACACAGGCGACCGGGCCGAATAGCAAACGAATTGAATTGAAATGAACTGCGGGACAGAAAGAGGCAGCAATAGATGCGGGGAGACCTGGGGGCAGAGAGAGAGAGAGATGGAAATAGCTACAAAAATGTGCGCTGATTGGCATCTTATCGCGATGGGCCACTGTCCAATTGACGGGAAAATGCTCGCAAAAATACATTTCGCTGTAAGAAAAGCCACCCAAAGTGCATACATACTTGTATACCGCATGAGGCATGCGGCATGTGGCACGTTGCAAAGTTTGCTTTTTTCTGCTCTCTTCCCGCAGTCTCAAATCAGATTAGCGAAAATGGAGCACTCTTTGATATTTGCCTTTTATGGCGCGGGCTCAATTAAAAATATTTCGCCTTTACCGATAGCCATCGAAGTGCAGTTTTCCCGCCATGTGGCAAGTGGCAGGCCGCAACTTAATTAGTTTTTCCCAACCGGAGAGACAGACAGGGATAGGGACGGGGACAGGGACAGGTGGCCCATCACTTAGGGGCCACTGACATGTAAATGTGCCAAAAGTTCAGCCGCAAAACTCATTAAAAACTTGCCTCGGGGAAGCCCAAAGTTTTAGAAAAAAACCGTCAAGAAAAAGGGCCAAAAGAAGAAAAAGGAAAGAAAAACTTGAGCTTATCCCCTGAAAAGCGTGGCTAATGAATATTTAATAAGAATGCAGGAATGGGGCGGGGGGCGCTGGGGGAGGGGTACATATCATTTTTCAATCCAATGCAGTTTAGCTGGTGCTCGATTACATAAATTACCCCGCGATTCGTAGCCAAAAGGGGGAGATGGTCGCGTCCCTGCATCCTGCCACGCGTTGGCCATAACCGAGATCTGGGAAAAGCTTATCGCATTTTCACAGCCAAACACCAGAGCAGACGCTTATCGCTGAACAGGGGTGTGTGCCCGTCGAGTGGTTGAGAGGGTGGTTGCTGGGCTGGCTAACTGGCATCTTTAAATAATCATCAGCCATTCATCACGAGGGGTGCAACCTGCTGGGGCAACAAATGAAGAAGCTAAACGGAAGGGCCACCCCCCGGGTGGGAGGACACTTCATTTTTGTCACATTTAATCTGTGTTCCCGTCCGCCGACACTTGTGGAATGGGGGAGGGGGTGGGGTGGAGAGTTAAATGTGGCATGAAATCGCTTAAATCGTAAATCGATGAAGCTTCTGTTCTACGAGGGGGGATGGGGTGTGGCTAATGTTTCCGATGACCAGCGATCTATTGGATGGAATATCTTTAGAGATTTACTTACATTGTGCAGCTTGTAGTACAATCCGCAGGCGTTGCAGACGGGCTCGCCGCTGGCGTTGCGCCGCCAAAGGGTTGTGGTTGTGGTCTTGCAATTGGCGCAGGATGTACCCGCCCGCTTGGCCGCACTCTGCAGCGACTGGAGGGTCTGGAAAATAGAAGAAAACAAAACAAAGGGTAAATAAAGGATATCCTCTGGTTGAGTTAGCTACTTCCCCCCCAAAAATTGATTATGCTAATGCCAAAGTTCGATCAGCTAATTGAACAGCGCCAAAACTAACGCACACTGCCCATGCGGCCACAGCCATACAGCCATATAGCCACTCTGCCTCTGACCAGGATACCCAAACAAAGTTGCTCAACACGCCAGGCAACAGCATTTTTTAAATGGCATACCAAAAGCAAAACCCAAACCCAAACCCTCACTCCAGAGCGCTCCTCAGCTCCGGCTCCAGCTCCAACGACAGACTGGGCCCAAAGCTGGGGCCTTCGACTTGGGTTAACAGCAGCATCAATTCATTAAAATGACAATTTTTACAAAACTGCCCAAAAACAACAGCAGCAACAACAACAGCAACAGCAACAAGGAGGGATCATGTCTGTGCCACGCTTAAATTTCCACGAATTGGCTACAAGAACTCAGAACCAGAGAACCAGAGAACCAAAGAACCCACGAGAGGAGAACAGAACGAAGAACGAAGAGTCCAAAAACCCAGCAGACTCGCCCCCCACTCCCTAGTGCCCCAGCTCTGTGGCACAAACTTTGTCTGCGTTTTGGTCTTCGTTATAGCGCACTCCGCACCGCTCCCCCCGCTAGGTGCTGTGGTACGAGTACGTACGAGTGTGCACCCTTCGCAGTTCGCCTTCATCCAGTTGTGGGTCTTGTTCGGGCTGCTGCTGCTGCTGGTACAACACATGGCTACGAGGCCTTAAACTGGCGTTGATCATGTTTGACTTTGATTTTTAATTGTTGCCTCTGCCTCAGCTCCAACCCAAGCCCCAGTTCCAGCCACAGCTACAGCTTCAGCCTCAGCCTCAGCTCTGGGCCAATCTCGATCTCGATCTGTTTAGCTCTGTGTCTCACCTGTTCTCGATTTGGCGATTAACATAAATCAGAGGTCATATGGCAAGGGCCCCCACCACTACCCCTCCTCTATGTCTTTATCTTTGCTTTGGTTTGCTTTGGTTTGGGTCCAGCTTTGGGTGTCTGCATTTTTCTTTTTCTGTTTGTTTTTTTTGGTGGCACTGTCGTGTGTTAACGAGCTTGTAACATTTTCAACCAAATGCGAAAAAGTGAGAAATTCAAAATTAATTTCAACGCCTACAAGGCGGGAAAGAGAGGTATAGCCATATAGAGAGAGACACAGAGATCCAAACTGGAAGTTCTGTGGTAATTATGTGGGGACTCTGCTGGACCAGACTTAAGCGAGGACATGGCCAAAATGCTTAAGCGTATATAAATTAAGTTGTTAACATGACAATGCAACAAAACACCACAGAAAGTGAGAGAGAGATATATAGTAGAGAGGGATAGAGTGACAAACAGGATCGCCAGATCGCATTCCGTTCCCATTCCGACTGGTTTCGATCTGGGATCTGGGGGATCTGGGGGGATTCTGGTGGGCGTACAACTTCTGTTGGCCAACAGTGTCAATTCAATCAGGCTTGTGTTCGCCCTAACCTAAAGAGCAGTCAACATAACCTCAATTCCAGCAAACATAACCTCACAAAGGCAACATAACCTCAACAAGAGAATTACACAAGCAAATCACATAAATCAATGTCAAATGCAATCCGAGCAAGCAAGAAAGCGAGTGGGAAAGAGAGAGGGAGACTGGTGGAGAGCGGGAGATGATGGGAAAATGGACAAACTGTCAGACATTGACAGGCGTTTGGGGTTTAATTGAAATGCAAAAAGCGCAAGCGCCAAAACAACAAAAGCAACAATCACACAAAACAAGATGGCGCTTGCGATTAATAAACAAAAGCACGGCACACAATTGCTGTGTGTGTGCACACATATTACACTCTCCTACACGAGTGTGAGTTCGAGTATGAGTGTGTGCTTGTAGCTGCTTTTGTTGCATGATGTGATGGCTGCCCATAAATTGTGATTTATCAATGCATGACAAAATGCGTTTGCATTGTTAGTGTGGTGACTTTCAGCTCTCACTGTTGTTGCTGACTGTGACTTTTTGCTCTCACTGTATGGCTGTATCCCTACTGCTCTTTGGAACAGTTTTGAATGCAGGAAAGAAGAATCACTTTAGCTACCAGATGGATTGGGGACTATGGATTTTATGCCTCTCTCCCAGGGTATCCAAATACGTCATTGCTCTCTCCTTGCGGCTGACGCCTTCGTTGCGCTTTACTTGATTTCTATTTTCTGTCCATTCCCACAAAATGGTCGTCTCTTGGCCTATGGCTTCTCATATTTCTCTGGGGCTTTTGTTGTTTTATGCAAATTTCGTTTTCATTTTCAGGAACACTCGCACACAAAAACATTTAAATATTTAATTGTAAGTAAAACATAGAGAAGCTCAGGGCAGAAGGGCAACGAGTGGGTGTGGGTGCTGGGTGTGGGGGTGGGGGTGGCAGAGTAAATATGTACAGAGTAAATATATTTCCACCTCCTCCCCCCATGCCGTGTCTCTTCTTCTGCATTTCTATTTATTGCGCAGCTTTTGTGCGCTCTCTTTTGAGACGGGCAATGGCAATGCCCTTTGCCATCTTAGATACGCAACGGGACACAGTCAAGATGGCAAGTCAAGAGTGAGAAAGCGAGATGGACACAGACAGAGAGAGAGAGAGAGAGAGGGGGATTGAGAGTGGGCGGCAGAGAGTGAGTGGATGTAACAGCCTTATCTCAGTGTAACATCTTTCACTTGCGGGCAGAGAGTGAGGCTATCTCGCTCTCTCCCTCTCTCTGTCTCTCTGTTGGGGACATTTTATCAACTCATTTTTTTTGTTCGCTTTTCTACTTCTTTCGTTATCTAACAAAACATTCATTAAATTTTTCGCAGTCGCTTCTGCTGCTGCTGCTGCTTCTGCTGGTGGCAACCCTCAGCCAGGGCTTAGAGCGCATGGCCGCCCCCTTTCTGGGGGTTGTTTTGGAGCTTCACTGCCCTCCTCTGCCCACCACTTCCCCAGAGATGTACGCAGCCAGGGAAGATGGCAAAAAGATAGCGGGCAGAAAATTTCTATATCTGATGCTGTACAAAGGGAAAGAGAGGGCCAAAAGGAAAACCAGCAGCAGGAGGAGGAGGAGGAGGAGGACCCAACAAAATGGGGCTGATGCGGGTTGAAAGGATGGGATGATGGGAGAATGGGCGGATGGACGGATGGGAGGCCTGTGTCTGGCACATAACAGTTACATTTACAACGGGAAATGTGTATAGCAGTCAGTGTGTGTGGGTGTGCGGGTGTTTTTGTGTGTGTGTGTTTGTCTGACTGTGAAATTTAATTTAAAAATTCAAATTTTATTGGCCCAGAGCAAAATGTTTCCTTGTGGGCCTCATCCTACCACCACACTCCTCTCTGTCCTTCTTTTCTCTTCTTCGTCCTCAGTTTTTTGTGTGGTACGCTATATATTTTTTTGTGTCATTCTGTCTGATTAGATCTTCCCACTTTCTGCTCTTCTATTTTTGGCGTATTTTTGACATTTCTTTCGTATTTTTCGTATTATTATTTTCTCGAAGGCCTCTCATCTGGGTTTCTACTGATATTTCGGTATTCTTCGAATTGATTGGATGGGATTCGGTATTCACTTCGTTCGATTGGTTCGAATCATAATCTGGGCTCTCTCATTGCCAGATACTACCAGGTATTGCAGCACTCACACTGCTCGCATACCCTCTTGTCCTGCCTACGTAGTGGTCGAAACCATTAAAGCGGCGTGAGTCTAGCTGTGATTTTATGAATACTGTGGACTTCTTCTGGCCTCTAATATACCTTTTAGTCCTCCTTTAGCCACATCTCTTCATGTAAACAGTATTCCTGACATTTCATTTGGTGTTTTTCTATCAACCAGTTTCCTTTTCCTCCATTCCCTCGCTCTGCAGCTGTTCCTTGAACATCCAAACAGGAGGCGTCTCTCGGCTTGGGTTTGGGTTCAGGTTCAGTTGCAGGTTAGGGTATTTGTGTGAAGTTGTTGCTATTCAGGCCTCTCCTTGCTCTCCGGCTAATTTGACTAATTAAAACATCAGCTTAGCTCATTTCCATGCTCGGGCCGCAGTCGTAGCAGTCGCCGTCGCAGTCGCAGCCACAAACGCGGCACGAAACTGTTGCTAAAAATCACACCTGCCCCGCCGGAATGGAGGTAAAAAATCAATAAAATGGTTTATGGCCAGCAAACAGAAACAAGCCATTAATGTCGCTCATTAATGCTGCTCAATGAATTTTACGAGCTAGCAGGGGGCGGCGGGGCGAATGGCTGCGGAAGGCAAAAGGTGAAGGCTCTTTGACTGGAGTTTGTCGCCTGGAATGCGGAGGAGGCGCCTCCTGCAGGTCCAGCTACACAGCGAGAAAGGGGGTGCTGATTGGCAAGGAAAAAACAATTAAAAAGCAGTAGCGGCAAACACACACTTTCACCTTTTCCTGGTGGACAAATCCCATCAATTTCGTTGAGTGCACGGACAAATGAAACTGACTAGACTTGCAACAGACTGTCTACAACGGCTAGCTGCCCTGCCCCCTCCATTGCCACCCTTTGGAGGGCATGAGAATCGTCATTAATATTTGTCACCGGCCATTGAATGGGGGAATAGGAACAGGAATAGGAACAGGACAAGGCCCTAGGCCCTGGCACAGTCCTAATAAATAATGGAACCAGCCACGAGGCAAGGTGGAGCCTGGTCACTGGCCAGTGGCCACTGGCCACCGAAATGAATGTTCCCTAGACACGCGCACATCCCCCCGCACCCCTCGGACTGCGTGTTCCTTGTCTGTAAATGGAAAAAGGGTTAGAAAGTGCACTGGCAACCCTCAGCGGCAGACTGGGGGGAAACCTGTGCAAAATTATGCATTTGCATATTAAACAGTCACCATAAATTTCTCCAGGGGGTGGCATACAGCAAGGGAGGGAGGGAGGCGGAGGCGCAGGCGGAGGGGGAGGGGGACCGTGCTGGCCAAAAAGCGAAAGCAAAGCCTGAATTCCCACTTAACAAGCCAGCGAAACCTAAACAGCAAAACAAAAAGGAAAATAAAATGAGAAGAAAAGGTCCCAAACTCTTTGAGCCTTAATCATCTGCGGAGTGGAGTGGAAGGCAACCCTTTGGCTGGACCTGCCTTTGAGCCTTGAGTTTGAGCCTCTTTCATTATTATTATGGGCACGCCCCGATTTTGCTGCGTTGCGCTTCATATCGTTAATTTTTAATTGATCTGCGAGGCTGCTGCCACAGCAGTCGCAGCCGCAGCGCAGCAGCCACGACAGCAACAAACTGTTGCAGCAGTCCCCAGTCGCCAGCTCCTCTGATCAGGTCCCTGGCCCAGGGCCTTCTGTGTTTTTTCAAGTGCATTTTAATAACATTAGCCCCCCGCTTAACAAGATCCTAGCGCCCCAATAAAAACAAAGAAAGAGGGGGAAAAAACCTTAATGCTCTCGATTGCGTATACGCCCCGTTTTGGGGCAAGTTGATGAAGAAGCAGCCACGTGCATTGAACTTTTACTGCGAGCCCTTCTCCTTTTCTTTTCTTGTTTTTGGCTTTGCTTTAGTTTTGATTTGGCTGTCGTTCGTTTATCGATCGTCCTCGTTCTCATCCTCATCCTCGTCTCTGGGATCTCCTGCATTCAATTTGGGAGCGTCACTGCCTCCAACAGAGACAGAGCGCTTTTTCCCACGCCAACAAGGATGGGATGCGGAGGAGAGCCACAGCTGGCCCAAAAATGTGTTAATTATGTTTTCTCCCTCTACCCATTTGGCCTTTTGCTGGATCTAGCCTGATCGCTTTCTTTCTTCAAGACTTAAAGCCTCTTTGCAACCCGCTGAGAGGTCGTTGGATCCATTCTACTCTTGGATGTACCTACAATCTGGTATGGAAATTCAGGAGGTATATTAAACTGATTTATCTGCTAGGGTATCTAAAGCTTTGGCTTGACATTTACTCGTTTCCCGCTGGGCTGCATTTAATCATTTTGCATTTGTTTATGGCTGTTGAGTTGTTAGCGTTGAAATACGCCTTCGGATTAATAATTAATTAAGCTTTGAGCTTGATATTTTTCTCCTTCTTTCTGGCTAAATGCATTTATAAATGATTGTGTCAAGTGTTGATGGGTTTATTGTTTAACTATTTCTAAATGGATGTCTGCGGCTTTTGTAGTTTGTTTTTTATTTGCCTGGCCTGTGACATAAGACAATGTAATAAGCATACAAATAAAATGATATTTTGTTGGCATGTATGTACATTTTTCCTTTGCTTCTTTTGTTGTATTGCCTGACGTGGCCGAGCCGTCGTTTTGTTCAATTTACTGTGTGAAAACTCGCATAAATTAAGTGCAACAGCAGCGGCAGCGGCAACTGAGGCATAAATATTATGCAAAACGCAAGCGCCAAGCCCCTCTCCCCTCACACAGATACAGCACACACATGCTGCTTATATAAGTCACGATCTCTGAGATGAGCAGCTGCCGCGCCTGACTCCAGTGCCTCCGGATTGACCCCAGCCACGTTTGTGTTCTTTGTCGACTGGCGGATTTAACATGGATCGCCAATTAGCCATAGCTATAAACGTTTATCTGGACAGTGCGTTTCGAGATTGTAAGGCAATTTGTTGGAAAATCGATAAGATTTATGCAAAACATTGCCCTGCTAATATTGCAGCCTGTCAGTGCCGTTCTGCACTGTCTCTAAGGTCACCCGCATACGCCCTGCCAAATGTGACAAATCCCCTTCAAGGCTGGAACCAAAGTCTAGGCATACCCCTCCCCCCGCCCACCTTGGCCTCGGGGCAGCAGAGAACAAAGCGAATTTTCAACTGTAACGCTTATAAAAGCGTTTTTTGTTTTTGGGCCTTATAATTAAATGCAATAATTGCGTTGCCAGCGGGCTGCTTAGCCAGTTCGGTTTCGGTTTCGGGCCGGGCCTGAACACAAAAGCAGAACAACAGCGAAACAACTGGAAAACATATGTAAGCGACGAGGCCCAGACTCGGAGACTCTCTGGCTCAAAACTCCGACTTGAGCCGAAACTGAAACTGAAACTGAGTTGCAGGCTAAAATACATAAATTAAAAATTTGCATTGTTCTGTTTCTGTTTCAGCAACAAAAGCAGCAGCAGCAGCAGCGACCGCCGCACTGGATCGCCAAAGAGAGGCAAACCGAAAGAATTTTGCAGGCAAAAGAGTAACGACTTGTTGACTGTTTTCATACAATTCGGAAAGTTAATTAAAGGCGGCCCCAAAGCAGACAATGAGATCCCCTACCCTTGGACAATCCTTGGGTACACCTCCCAAAGCCCCCGTCCCCGCCCCCACCCCTCTGGCAGTGAGGGGCAGGTGCAGCAGCAGCATCCACTCAACTTTGTATGCAAAACTCAAACAAAACTTGACCCGCTCTCTGTGATCGCTGCGGCGACTGGCGGACGAATACAGA
The DNA here is from genome assembly GCA_037356375.1 of Drosophila affinis. NCBI lineage: Eukaryota > Metazoa > Arthropoda > Insecta > Diptera > Drosophilidae > Drosophila > Drosophila affinis. Next base: position 27,137,034 of record JAZHFB010000003.1, read on the forward strand.
ATCAATACAATTGCCACCCAAAGAGTTTTGGCCAACAAAATCAATGGTCAGCCTCCAGCCTCGAGCCACCAGAGGCACCAGAGGCAGGGGGAAGGCAGAGAAGGAGAAGGGCCAACAGTGGAGCACAGCTAAACAATTGAATTGCATTTCAAGCAGCTAAAGGACATTTGATGTTGATGGGCCGCATCCTGTGCCAACAAAAGTGAGCCAAGGAGAGAGCAAAGAGCAGGCAGGCGGTGAGGGGTTGAGGGGCTAGCTGTGTGGCAGAGACCCCCTTGGCCAGAGCCATAAGTCAGCTGAGTGCCACATAAATTTTAATTTGTTGCATATTTTGTCAACGAAAAAATCAACAAACAAACAAACAAACACTTTTCGATCAGTTCCACCTCCACAGAGAGAGAGAGAGAGAGACCAGAGAACCAGAGGATGGAGCTGGAGCTGCTCTCCAGCTGTGAATTTCTTGGGAATTCCCTCTCGAGCCACGTCACAGAGGAGCTGCTAAAGAGAGGCAGGCTGAGGGCAGAGTGGGGAGCAATAATGGTTTATTTATGTTAATGTTATGCAATCAAAATGCATACGATTTAAATGCCAATAAAAAATCAACGCCAAGCCAGCCATCCAGCCAGCCAGCCAGCGTTTAACAGTTTGCTTGTTGATGTGGTTGTTCAGGTTGTTGTTTGTGGTTGTTAAGGCCTGTGTTGCCTGCCTTTTTACGCATCTTTAATAGACCAATTTTTTGTGTGGTTGGCTTGAACCTGAACGAACATTCCCCGTCTCTGTCGCTGTCCCGTTCGTTGCCTAAGTCTTTCGTTGGCTGGCGCCTGCAACAGACATGGGGTTAAGCATATGCTCGTATATTTCCAATAGTTTGTTGCTGCTGCTGACGCTGCTGCTCTCCAGACCCCCACACACATACTCGACTCTGACTGCTGGTTGCTGGCTGCTGTCTGATTATGTTTTTAGTGCGCTAAGTGATAATGATGATGCACCTCGATCGTTATCAAGTCAGCCTCCAAATCAAAACTATTTTTTTCCAAGCTAAATGCAATCAGTGTGCGACGACTGTGGAATTGTGAGGGTCTCTCCGTCTCTCTGTCTCCCTGTCTCCCTGTCTCTCTGGCTCGGATCTCTGGTTCCCGGAATCGTACGAGTATTATGACATTTGAGAACTTTCACGCTGCTTTTTATGACCCTTGGCGACAGAAACGTGCCCCAAGATGGATGCTCATGTGCAGCGATTTCCCAGGAATCTCTCTCTTTCTCTGCAGTTGCTGAATTTATTAGTTAATTTGATGACGGAGCCCCGCGGGTTGGCATACTTATAGACGGACCAAAGTTATGGATAGGATAGAGATAGGTATGGGTCTTGGTATAGGGACTTACCAGTCTTCGCTTTGGCTTGATCAGGGGTCGGTTCTGGCCGTTCATCTTGTAGTAGAGGCCACAGGCATTGCATAGATAGTGTCCCGTTCCGTCGCGTCGCCACAGCGGCGTCGATGTGGCGCCACAGTTCACGCACTCGCGACCCTCTGCAAAAACAAATGAATGCACAAAATACGAAGATTATGAGAAATTAATCAAAATTAATGGAGCGATGGATGGAAAAGTTTTCTGTTCTTATTTGCTATTTCTTATACACTGGAAAAAATTCATGTTAATTAAATTAAATGTATCTAAAGTATTATTCAAGATTTGTTAATATTATTTTGAATGGGAGATGAATATTGCATAGTTCATTTTGGTCGTGTAGTTCTGTGGTTAGACTTTCTTGTGGCACTGTGCTGCTGCTTGCCAATGTTGCAGCAACACCAACAACAAAGGGCCACATTTTTCAGCTGTTTCTCAGTCATTTTTATGTTTTTCTCTCTTTCTCGTGTTTTTTCTTTTCTTTTTTTTTGGTTGCTGGGCAAACGCATGGAAGCGGAAATGATGGATTCGCTGGGGTCGGGCTCTGTCTCCCTCTGTCGCTCTCGCTGTCTCCCCCGCTAAACTCCCTCGCTCTGTCCCGTTCCTTCGCAGGGCCCGCTCTCTGTCTATCTCTTTCTATCACTGGGCTTCGACATTGCCTTTTGCTGACTTTACACATTTTAATTAAGCAGCGACTGTGGCAGAGGCAGCGGCAGCGGCAGCGCTGCTGCTTCGTTCTAGTGACTGCAGTTACGCGCTCTCTTGGGCGGCTCTCTCGCCCTCTCTTTAGGCTAACTGTAAGTCAGCCTCATTTGAATAAGTTTAGTCATAATTTGTAAGCAGAGTTGATTTGTCTCACACACACAGGCACACACACACACACACACACACACAGGCATAACGAAAGGGTGGGAGAGAGATGAAGTTGCAAATGTAACGCGTTATTAACGTTCCATATTACAGTTGTCTTTGCTCTTCCGTCTGCTCTCCCCTCTCCTCTTCCGCACTGCTCTAGTCTTTTGCTCAACTCATTTAATGACGCTACTAAATGGGCTTCATTATTTCGGTTTTTGTGTTTAATGCTTTTGCTTGTGCCTTTGTCTCGGTTCTGTTTGCTTTGAAATTGAAATTTAGTCATAAAAGTGCTGCCCCAGCCCACTTTCCACACCCCCCCACTTTGCAGTTACCATTAGCTATGCTAAAGAGAAAACTGAAAGATTTAACGCTACTTTTTGGAGCTTAACCCAGGGGCGTAATTAATTAACGGTGGCCTTTTTACATGGCCACATGAGCATAACTTTTTATTGAATATTAGCCCACAAGCCCACTGGCCCACCTGGCCGCACCCAAAAGTGGGGGGTGGTGGTGGGAGCGGGTGGTGTCGGGTTCTCATTAAGTGCGTCGCCTGCCCAAATACCATTAGGGGAATTCCAGTTGCGTTTTGATGACAGAACTTTAACGGTTATTCCTTTCATTTTTTTGGATTTGCTTGGCTTGGTTTGGGCTCACGTGATTTAGCTGCTGGCTGTTGTCACACGTGTCCTGTGCTGTCCCGTTGTGTCCTATCCTCTGGCATGCCAAACATTTTGTTCTTGAGCTTTCAAAGAAATTAAATTAAACGCTCTGCGTGTCTCACTCCCACTCCCTGCACTCCTCTCCCTGTCCCGCACAGCGTGTGGTCAAGTAATCTTTGTCCATCTGTCTCCCTCCTGTGCGCACAGCCAGAGGCGCGTTAAATAAACAGTTCATTTGTTTTCATTTAATCGCAAGTTTGCTCTGCTTTGCTTTTTTTCGTGTTTGCTTTGCTCTCTTCACTCTCTTTTATCGTTCTCTGAGTACTTGCGGCGGCGGCTTGACTTTTTTAATTGCCTCACATTTGGGTGCCGTTGGGTGTGCTCCACCCTTGGAGAGGGTATTCTGATTGTTCGCTTGCCATTTTCTATCCTCTAATATCGAGGGTATCCCCAGTTTCGATCGTCCAAGCTAGCATTCCCTCTCTGCTGTTGCTTTTGTTGTTGCGTTTGGCAAGCTGCGTAACAAACGAAGGAAAGGAAGAGGGCCCCCAGGCCGAAATTGCCGCCAATCTAACAGGCAACACCCCCTGAATTAAAACTGCATAAATTATGCGAGGGAAAAAAAGTTTCGTTTCGTTTCGCGAAACTGTTGAAGTCTGAAAATAGATGTGTGTTTGTTTTGTGCTTTCTTGAGAAATTCCCAATTGAATTTATGCTTTGCTATTCTTATGTCCCTCCACTCTGCTCACCGCACACAAAAGCTCGCTCCCTCGCGCGCTCTCTCTCTTTACCAAAGTAACTGCAATTTTCTGCCTAGCTATAACTCTCTCTTTCTCTGCTGTCTCATGCATATGCATATGTGTCACTGCTCCCTCTCACACGCCCTCCTCTCTCACACGCTTGGCACCTCCAACAGAAGCCGTTGAAAATTGAAAAGTTTATGCATTTATTAGTTTGTCATAAAGCAGAACCGTTCAGAAACAGAACAGAACAACGGAAGGCCATCGTCGAGTGTTTGTTGGTCTTTAACATTTAGCATAAAAGGGCTGGCCCTTTTACAGATCTACCTTTGCCTCTGCCTCCTCCTCCTCCTCCTTCTTCTCGTTTGCAGCTTATTAAGCCATAAAGTGTGGCCTGGCTATTGTTGCTCTTCTGACTGTTTGTTTTCCCCCTTCTCCGCCACTCTACTGTTCTGCTTTCTATGGGTATGGATTTGCTCTAGCGCAGTTCCCGGCTCCGAACCTCCTTCGGAATAAATATCCCCCCACTCGGCAGTTAATAAATCAAATGTGTTAATGATGTTTTTACCTTACTACGAGTATACAGTATGTGCCCACTGTGACAACACAAAAAGAGCAAACCACAGAAACGACTTCAGACTGCAGTGGCCGAAAACTGGAGGGAGGGGAGCGAGCCGAACCCGAAAACGGAGTCTGCATAGAGCAATTTAGGAGTGTGGGAGAGTGGGACTGCGCTCTTTTTAAAATCAAGGCATATTTATACAAGGTATGTCATCCTTTCCGTGAAGCACTCGGGCCTTGGGCCTCCCTCTGTTTTATGGCCATTAAGCCTTTGTTTTATCCACTCTCCTCCTTTGTTTTATCCAGTCTTCTCGTTTGTTTTTGGTTTCAATTTGCCTGTCCTGTGGCCTGTCTCTCACCCCTCCTCCCCCTCTATTCACTCCTCTTTCCACTCTCTGACCCCATGACAGTTTTTCGTTTCTAGTTTTTTATTTATTTGTGTGTTTGTTTGCCAGACACACGTAGCAGGTTGGTCTATGATTTAGTAGCCTGCTTATAACTGTTAACTGTTGTTCCCCTGCCCCCAGCCCCCTCCCCCACTTCTGATCTTATTCGTGGACTGTGGTCCAGGGACAATCATCATCATCATTGCCTTGTAATTTCTTGGAAATTTGTGCACACTTTGGTATGTATTTCGTTCCTCATCTGCGTCTCTGCTTCTCGGCCTTCTCCGTTTTCGGGTCTCTCTGTGTGTTTTACGGTGTGACATTGTCTGGGGTCCCATAACCGAAAATCGAAAACCCAAAAACTGAAACTGAAACCGAAACTGAACCTGTTTTTAGGGCCTGATTTGGCATCGTCTTCGCCTGTGCCTTCGCTGTGGCTGCCGCTGCTGCTGCTGCTATGCTTCTTGTTGTAGTTGTAGGTTGTAGGTTGTCCCGGGGTCTAGAGGTCTAACTAACTGTTGCTGCCTTGATTTGACATTTGGCGTCAGTGGGCCATAATTGTCTAGAATTTATGTGTTGTACCTTTTTCTCGTTAATTTGTTGCATGTGGGTAGACGACACAGAGACAGAGAGAGAGAGAGCGAGAGATCCTGAGACACTGGTCACTGGTCTCTCTGGCCTCTCTCCGCTATCTCTGGGGTCTACACAGGTTTTAATTAGTTGTTTGGATTAATATACAGATTTATGGCTGGGTCTTTGGATGGTTTTAGGTTTAAGGTTTAAGGTCTTAGATTTTAGATGGCTTTGCTTGAATAGAGAGAGACAATTACTGGTGAGCAAGACAAAAGACAAAAGACACATGGATGTGTGAGTAAATAGTTTCATAGTTGTTTCAAAGTTCACAAATGAAATTTCAGAAATGAAAATGCTTAAAATACTCGAAATAAAACACAAGAACAAGAACAGGAACGTAAACGGTAAGCGGTAAGCGGTAAACGGTTGGTAACTGAAAGGCGAAAAAGGCAAAATGAAAAGTATGCGCCTAGTATGAATAATTGACACGCTGCGAGAGACCAAAGGGGGGATGGGATCCTAAGAGGGTATCGTATCCTGCGCATGCCACACATAAGTGGCAAGCGCCTCATTTTGAGGCCAGAGCTGTCATGGGCCGGACAAAGGAACAATGGGCCCAATACCCGTGGCTCATCCACATCCACATCCACATCCCTGCTGTTTAAGCCAAAGAGCCCTGATTGAGTGAAGTGAGAGGCAGGGAACGAAGTCCGAGCCGAGTCGAAGGAATGCCCAGTGCCCATACCCATACCCATATCAATTACTTAAAGCTCATTCACAACATTTTTTATTTTCACCTGACAAAAGCCCAAATGGCATCCAATCAATTCAATGCACATTCGTGGCAGTCTCCCAGTTGCCAGTTGCCAGTCGCATCCCCAGTGGCTGATGCTGATGCTGAGGCTGAGGCAGAGCCAGTGGCAGTGGCAGTGGCAACGAGCCACAAACTCGCAACACATGTTCTTGCGCCCGAAAAACTTATCGCAAGCGATGCGATAAAGGATAAATAAATACGGGAACAGCAACGGCAACTGAGAACAGGCAACAGGCAGCGAAGCTCGACCTGGCTCTGCGGATGACTCCGAGATGGAGTAGGAGCTGGAGCTGGAGTTGGAGGACCAGGCCTTAACGAAGGTAACCCAACAATGCGGCTGCAGACAATTTTTTCTCATCTCTCTACCTTTCTGTTTTTGTATTTTGTGCTGTTGTTGTTTTTGTTTTTGGGTTAGTTAAAGCAAGCAAACTGTCGCCTGGCCAAGAAAATGAAATAAAATGAAATCTGAAAACATTTTGTCAGCGGCGATGCAGCTTCTCCCTCGTATTGTGTTCGGGTACGGCTACGGGTACCGCTTCCTCATTTGTGGCCGCTGTTATACAGTCATGATTACGAGTATATTGGGGGCTCATATGGGGCCCGGATGGGGGTACGGGGGCACGGTGGTACGTGTCTATTTTTGCATTTGTGGGTGCAGCTTTGAAGCAGGGTGCGCTCGGTGTTCGGTAACAGTTAACAATTGCAGGTGAATGGTGGAAGCATGGTGCCCTCAACAGGGGTCACAGAGAGTGACCTATCATCAGTGATGCTAATAACAAGGTCCTGTCTATAGCCGGATCTAACTAACTGGAATTTACCCCTAAAACTAACTAAAACGTTAACAGAGCTACCTCTTAGCCATTGCCAGCTGGTCTTTCGACTGGTTTCTTGTTTTTGGGGGTTGGCTGTGCCACTGTGGCAACTCCAACTCCGACTCCGACCCTCACGCATAGCATAGCCCAAGTGGCAGGGCAGGCAGCTATAAAGATGTCGTTGTCGTTGTTTCTGCCGTTGCTGTTGTTGCTGCTGCTGCTGCTGATGTTGAGTTGTTGTCGGGCCCATGCAAAAACGCAACGGCAACGGCAAAGCAGGTGCAGCAGCGGCGTCCAACTTCCGCAGCGAATGCGAATGAATGCGGCTGCTTCTGTGCGCAGTACGAGTGTGTGTGTGTGGTGGGTCTTTTCAAACATCAGCCACGGCAGCAGCGGCAGTAGCAGCAGCAACATGAAGTAATTAACAACCACAACAGCAACAGCAACAACAACAACAGCAACAACCACATTGATGAGATGAGGCAGTGGAGCCAAGCAAAGCGTTGACAATAGCATTGAAGTTGCAGTTGCAACTTGCCGCTGCTCCTCTGCTATTGTTGCTGCCGTTGTTGTCATTGTAATGTGCTGATTTCATGGCAAGCGGCCACACCGCGTATACGCAATGGGGGAGCGGGACACGGGTTGGGGCTGGGATCTTTCTGCATATTTTTACGCGGCCTGCAAGAGCAGGAAACATGCTCAAGTGGCGGGAATGTGGCCAGCATGCTGCTCCAGAGCACATGTCAAGTGCAACTTGTGGACGGGGCATCGGCTGTGGCTGTGGCTGTGGCAGAGGCAGGGGCAGTTTCTGGGGGGGCAAAGATTTCCGTGTGGTGCAGGAGTTAAGTGAGGAAGAGTGTTCTAGTAGCTTCCCACGTGAGCGTGTGAAACAGCGAATGGCAAAAGGGTTTGTCAATCAAAGCAGGGAAGCGGGGGCGGGGGCGAGGGCGGGTGACAAAATGAAAACTACAAACTAAAATAATGAAAATTAAACATTAAGTGTTGCAATGGGAGACGGTTTACATTGGTTATCGATCGATAAATGATCGAAATGTTATCGATTATAAAATAAAAGTGCTGATTAGGTAACAAAAAGAAATTTGCTATCGATTTTTTTCGATAACTTCAGCAATGTAAACAGCTCCATTGAACACAACACATAGGTAAATATAATTGAATTGTTGTACAATCGATAACTATCGATGACAAGCAACAATGATTATTCACCCACACCAAGATCGCATAATGTCGGAAAAACTTTTGTCTTGCTTACCAGCACTCGTCCTCGGCTTCGTCCGCACCGGCTTCACATCCAGTCCTCCGCCAACGCCACCACCGCCACCACCCACCCCGGACCCGCTGTGTCCGCCCAGGGATCCCGAGCTACCGCCCGCTCCACTGCCGCCCCCCATGCCGCCGCCGCCCATGCTGCTGCCCATGCCGTGCATGGCCGCACTGGCCGCTGACGAGGCGGAGGAGTGATGGTGGTGTCCGCTGTGGTGGTGGTGATGGTGGTGCGCCGCTGCCGCCGCCGCTGCACCCATACTATGCCGCACGGCGGCCGCCGCCACGGAGGAACTTTGGAACATGTTGGCCGCTGCCACAGCCGCCGCCTGGTGGTGTGCCGCCTGTGCAGCGTGGTGGTACGACGCGTAACTGCTGCTGTCGTAGCTGCCCCCGCCGCTGCCGCCGTTCGCGCTGCCGCTGGCGTTGTTGGAGGCCGCGTAGTGCGCCTGCGCGGTGCCGTCGAACAGGCCGTTCGAGGAGGTGGCCGCGGAGGCTGATGCGGAGGCGGAGGAGGAGGCATTGCTGTTGTTGGGATTGCTGCTGCCGCTCTGCTGCTGCTGCTGCTGTTGCTGCTGCTGCTGCTGGCTGCTGCTGGAGTTGGAGCTATTGTTATTGCTGTTAGTACCTTCGCGCTGCTTGGGCGCTGATGTGGGGGCGGGTCCGCTCGAGCTGGCGCTGCCATTCTGGATGGAGGGCTTGATGTCCAGCGCACAGCTGGCGTCCGTCAGTGAGGTAGAGCCCGTGGCCTGTTGGTGCATGAAGGCGTTCATAACGGCCTGCAACAAAGCGAGGGGGGGGAGAGTGGGAAGAGTTCGGAGTTAGTTCATGGTTTGAATGGATCGATAAGTTATCGATAAATCGAGCTAAGGGCTAAAGGCACTCACCTGGTACTCGGATGGACCGGTTTGTACTGAGTCGGGCGTCGAATCCTTTGGCGGTGTCGGTGGGAATGGAAACGAGTGCTGGCCGGCGGCCGTCGTCTGGTGGCTCTGGCCCATCTGGCCCAGCTTGTGCTCCACCTGCGGCTCCTGGGGGCAGGCGAACTGTCCCATGCTCCAGGCGCTGGCGGGGGCGAACGACTTGTGTTCGCTGGTCAGCCAGGGACTCAGCGGTGTGTGGAAGTGCGGACGGCACACTTGGGGCGTGGCATGTGTGGAGGGCATGCGGGATGCTGCAAATGCGAAAAAATACAAAAAATGCGAGATTAATAAAAATCTGCGGCTGAAGAAATCAACTTAAATGCTGCATTAAATCAATTATGGCCCAAATTTATAACGAAGATAAACCGACTAAGCCGCGACCAGAAGCGATAAAAATTCATAATAAACGACGCAGCGCGACGCGGTTGTTCCTCTTCAGGCCGCCGCTCGCGTTTTCCTCTTCTGCGGCGCGGCTGCCGCGCAAATTTGCTAAGCAAAAGCCAAGCCGATCCAAGGCGGAAAAGCTGCGTTATAATTTATGAAACACCACAGAAAGATACAGAGCGAGAGGGAGGGAGGGAGAGAGAGAGTCAGAACCACACCACAAGCACAAAGATCAAGCGATCGATCCACCATCGATTCAACGCTTGCGGCCTTCGGTCCGACTTTGCATATGGCCAGGCCAATACCAAAGAGAGCCACGCCACAGACTTCGACTGCGACGGCGACTTCTGCATTGTCATAAATTGTTTAATTTGTATCATAAACAATCGCGTTAAACTTTTGTCCCAAAGCTAAAAAGATCGATCAACGGTTCGGTTCGGATCGGGGGCCCCCGATCCGGCCGCCGCCGCCTCACCTATGGGCCAGGGCTCGGCTAAAAGTGTAGCCTAAATGTCTGGCAGTGTATAATTTAGCAGACACCAAGTGAGATTTATGTGCGCCAAAGCTGCCTGTGCCTGCCTGCCTGCGATCGGCTGGACCTATACACATCCTCCCGCCCCCCCATATGTACCATACCCGTAAGTCTGTCTGTGGCCAGTGTATCCTCGGAGCGGGTGCCAGGGTGCCACGGTGCCTGGGTGCCATGGAGGCATGTTGCAATTGTTTGGGGCGCACTTATTCTTATTATTATCATTAATATCGCTGGCTGCAGCTCCCCAAAGAGTCGCAAGCCTTTGGGGCTTGTTTGTATGCGAAATTATTTTTGATTATGCAGCAGCCACAGCAGCAGCAGCCGCACCAGCAGGAGCAGCAGCAGCACCACCACTCAGAGCTCAGAGCTGGCTGGCTGGCCAACAGTAGGTCAGTTCAATGGACGCCAAGATGGATTAGGCCAAATCAAGACCAGGCAAGAGCCACCACAGAGGAGAACCAACCTTCAATCGTTTTTGGGGAAATGCAGAAGCAGGAATGCTCTACAAATTGAATCTTTCTCTCTGAATAAGTCATGGGAAACTTGTGCCCCTCCTGATGGCTCCATCTGCAGCCAATCTTTCCCAGATTCTCCTCGTAAACAAGCCGCAAATCAAAGCCATAATTCCCCATCCCCTGATAAAGGGTATTCCTTCATCGCCAGCAATCAGCGGTTGCAAAAAAGGAGAAGAACATGATCGTTCGATGGATCGGTTGGTTGGTTGCTTGGTTTCTTGGTTTCTTGGATCGATGCCTGCGATAATATCCATTTGATTATCCTAATAACAGTGCTTTAGTGGCGATATTATATGTACGTGTGTCTGATTATAGAAATTAGCCAGGGCAGCAGCGGCGGCAGTTGCAGTTGCAACCAGCAACCACAACACAGTTGCACAGCTGGACAGTGGGACAGTTGGACAGTGGAACAGTTGGGGCTTCTTCGAGTTCCGCGGAAGATACATGTGTGTATAGTATTTCCCTGGCCAATGCCTCAATCAAATGTTGTTATTGCTTCTCCGCGAGACTTCACACTTTTGCGCCGACAACGACAAACCCGATTACCAGCTACGTGCCACCTCATCTCTGAATGAAAAGATCCCCGGCGTATGAAGTCGTCATCATCGTACTTGTATGTATAATTTGGCCAGAGCCAGAGCCTGAGACTCGGGGAAATAATCACATTGGACATGCTAAATTATAGAGTGCACCTCTCAGGCCGAGGAGAGGGCAAATCAGTGTTCGGTTCTTCTTTAATTGGAAACTTTCAATTTGTTTGGAACCGAAACCCACCGCCAATGCCGATGCATCGCGATGGTGTTGGCGATAACAGAGCGCTGTTAATGGGCATGCCTGCTGCTAACCCTGCTGTTAATCTGCAGCGTTGTGACTCACTGTTAGCTAAAGCTCAGCTCGGATCGGATCGGATTGAAGCTGAGCCCGGCCTGTGGCACTCTCTCGGACCGACCTCAGGCTGTTGGCATCTTTTTCTGTGTATGTGTGTGTGCATAAAACAATTCGCTAATAAATCAAGACTCGGAGTACACAGCAATTAAAGTTGCAAAAAGTTGGATGAAGAAAACAACAAGAAACAACGACTTTTTTTTTGTTTTTATTGTATTGTTGTCGGTATGCAAAGCTCGTGCTGGTGGAAAGCTCTGCTGTTGTTGTTGTTGCTGCTGCTGTATGACTCGTATGTGTTTGGACAGGGGCAGGGGTTGCCCTTGGTCGTCCCCAAAGCCGAAAAAGCCTGGCCTGACACGTTCTACACAGCAACAACAACAGCAACAACCTGTACAACAAAAGCAAGTTTTTTGTTACTTTTGTTTTTGTTTTGTTGTTGTTTTTTTGAAGTTTTTGGCCTGCGCTTGATTTCTTCAAAGTGACAGATCAAAGCCACAAAAGCCGACTCTCTCTCTCTCTCTCTCTCTCGTTCTCTCTCTTTTTGGACATTTCTATGGCATTTTAAAAGCGTTTGACAGCGCTCAACGCTCTCAGCGCCTGTCCATCTAGGCCCAAAGCCCGCGTCGCGTCGCTTCGCTTCGAGTCGAGTCGAGATTCGAGATTCCAGTCGAGAGCCAAATCAAATCCAAATCCAAAGCCGAAGCCGGGTATCCGTTTGTGCGCCGAAAGCGCCTTTTAATTGCAATCGACTCTGCTTGACGACGACGTGAATGACATAATTAATGTAGGCTTGTCTATGTGTGATGTATGCGATGCACTTAGCCGGACGTGTTGGACATTTGAAGATGACAGACCATGACAGACAGGGAAAGAGAGAGACAGAGAGAGAGTGGAAAACAGGTGATGTGTCCCGATGCCACTGATGGCCCTGTCGCAACAATTTCAATTAGTAAAATACAGCCAGCAGCTGGATCCTATCATCTCATCAGTAGCACAGCATCCTCTCATCCTCACCCCCTACCCTTTGCCATCATCATCATCTACACATTTGAATGGGGCAACAAAAGGACACGGACATGGATGGGTAGCGTACCGCTCAAAGAGCAAAGAGCACTGCCATCTTGATAGGACACGGGGCGAGCAAAAAAAGAAAGCAAAGGATTGCCGGCTCTTTGGTAAATTAAATTCACACCAAAAGCTGGGCCCAGATCTGTATGGGATTAGGGGTTGAGTAGAGATTTTCCACGTGTTATCAAACGAGACAAATCAAATCCGCAAATGAGTAAAACGAGACTCTCTCCCGCTCTCAGTCTCTCTCTCTCTCTCTCTCTCTCTCTAGCTCTCTTGATACCCTACTGCTGGAGATGATGTTTGTTCTGAGGGGGGATTCCGGAGTCGATTAGTGGATTCAGCTGCTTCCTGTTTTGGCCAACAATCAATCATGCAAAGGACTCGCGCAGTGGCCAGGGAATCCTCTGGTTTGACCCCTTGTACATCCATCTATACACGTGTGTGTGTGTGTGTTTGGTGTCTGCAGGCGGTGGCTTAATTTATGGCCAGAGCTACCCTCAAGACACATATAACAAGGACTTTTCACCTGCTCCGATGTTGTAGCTGTTGTAGGCGCGTGGCACGGCTCCAAAATGCGGTCAAGTGTCTCGCTCTCTGTCTTTGCCTCTCTCTTGAGACACTTACACCTGCTCCAAAATTGGAAATTGTTTAAACATGCACCAGCAGCAGCAGCGGCGGCCGCAGCGGGCCATAAACTATAACGGATTCCAGTTTTAGCCACCACCAGAGCGAGTGCCACCACCACCACCACTCTCTGGTACTCTGGTACTCTCTGCTCAGCAGGTAGGTCAGTTTTAGCCGCCTCAAAGACACCTTGATGGTGCGAGTAGTTTTAGTTGAAGCTCAAAACCCAGAAGTCGAGGCTGATGCCAGAAAACTGAAGCTGAAGCTAAAGCCTGAAACAGTGGCTCAGAAGAGAGGTCGGTAGTTGGTCGGTTGGTCTCTGGGGCTGCTTAGCATTTTGCGCGCTTGTTTGTTTTAATTATTTCTTTGCTTTTCCCTGCCTGGCATTATGGCATTTGCGTGACTCTGACTGACGGAATGACGGACTGACAGACCGACAGACCGACTGACTGACTGACTGACTGACGTACTGGGGGCCGCCGAATGAGTGACTGACAGAAACAGAGGCAGGCTGCATTATTAAGCGCAAACTGCGCTGCCTCTGCCATCTATATTATTAACACTTTATTTGCGGCATGCCGCGCTGCCCCGCAGCCTCGGCCCAGCCGGCCCTGCCTCAAGTTGCATGCCAGCTTATCATTAGTCATAAGTTGTCAATTGTATTTATGATAATGCGTTTAATAACTCAAGTAGCAGCAGCAGCCTGTAAGTTATGCTGCCATTGTGGCAGGCAGGCAGGGGGCAATGTTGCACAACTATGTGACCGTACATATGTATGTGTGTCTGTGAGTATCTGTTTTGAGGAATTCTCTCGGTTATTAATTGCTTTATAATTGTCATATTACAAGAGCATTTCTGTGCGAGAAATATCCAGTGCGCTCTCCAAGAGCCTCCACGAGATAGTTTTCGGTTGCGGCTGGGATCGGCTCTAAGTAACGGCCGTAACCAGCTTGTTTAGGCCAACGTGTGAATTACGTGGCCTAGCAGCAGCAGCTTTTGCATACTACGTGCAACAATGCTGCCTGCCACAAAAAACCAAGCTGAAAAGGAAAACATGTTGACAACAAGCAGTGCGCCACACGGGGCCAAAAGGGGCCAAAGGGGAGTCGGCTTTTGGGTTGGGTTTTGGCTCTGAAGTGCGCCATTTTTGTGGCCATTTGTTAGCGACTGCAGCCGCACCATTTTCCAGCTTAGACGGGGGAAAAAAATGTTAATAATGCGGCTGCAGTTGGCATTTGGTGGCACGCGGGGCGAGGGGCAGGGGAGAGTAGGGCACCTGGAATCCTTGCCACGCAATGGCGAATGCCAAGGAGGAAATTTATGCAAATGCCGCCTCGGCTGTCAGTCAGTCATTCAGTCAGTCAGTCAAACGCTTTGACAGTTTTCAGTTCGTTTGGCGTTTGTCTCCCTCTCTCTCTCCTGCTCTCTCTCTCTCTCTCTCTCTCTCTTACCCCGTTGGTGGTCTCTTTTGCTGGCTAATGAGCGGACACCCCGAAAAAGGATGCGGATGCCGGAGTGTGTGTCCTGTGTGTGCGCTAACAAATGCCTTCGCTCTTCGCACTTATGACAGTTCGAAGCGTCAGCGAAATCATTAAAATTGACAAGTTTTTATATGCCACAAACCAAATTTGGTCAACGTTTGAAGTGATCGCTAAAAGAGTGTTTCAACAAAGTGTGGTAGAACCAGCAGCAGCCACGGATTCATCTGCTTCTCCTCTGCCGCTGGTTGCTGCCGCTGACAAGTTGCTGTTGCTGTTGCGGATTGCTGTTTCTTTTTTGCTGTTGGGACCACCGGCGGGCGCTGCTTCACATGTCATAAATAAGAACGCGTTGACATTTATCACAACAAAGGGCCAAAGACAAAAGGCTGGCCTGCTGCCTCCGCTGCTCCCCTCCCCTCCCGTCCCCCCAAAAAAAAGAAGAAACGCAACTGGCCAAAGAAAACGTTGCATAAATTCATAAGCGGCTGCGAGCTTGAGAAATTCAATTGATGCGACCTCGACTTTGGAGCTGCTCCGAGTCCAAGCGGCGGCGGCTGCGGCTGTGTCCACTCTTGTGGCATATTCGCATATTAATAAAATATTTTATTAAACACACGCGCCGCCGCCGCCGAGCAGCCGAGCAGCCAAACAGCCCAAAAGATGAGAGATCCGATGAGAGGATCCGCTGCGAAAAATTATGCTAAACAGTTTGCTCTGCGCCCTCCCAAAAAAGGCCACAAACGAAAACGGAACGAAAAATCGTGAGTCTGGGCTGCAGCTGCCACCCCTCCTGCCCCCCTCCTGCTGCTGGCTCGCTTGCAACAAATTTTTGGCGGCGTCTCTGGCGACACATATTTCCAGTGATCGAAGCCCCGAAGGCGGCCCCAAAAGAACCCATGGATTGTCCACATATTTTCGTGTTATTGCTGCATTGTTGTGCTCTGTTCTCCTCGGCTCTTCTCGGTTTTTATTGCTTTTGGCTAAAACTGGTTGTTCGGGCTAAGAGATCTAAACAAATTTGGCTGCTCATCGAAGGCGAGCATTGACAAATGTTAATTAGAGAGGCGTCATTTGTTAGGGGGGCTCTCCACCTCCACCTCCAACTTCTTGTGATTTCGATTCCCAATTCCAATTCCTGGTAAGATTGTTCTAGTTTGATAGGGCGGGGTGTGGTAGGGGTTTTTCTAGGAAGCAATTTGACTGGGGGTACAATGACTCTTTCGGGGGGCCTCCTCCTTCTCCTCCTCCTCTCTGATTAATAAGCCATTCGGGGGGCTTGATCAGTTAAGGCAAATGTCGCAAAAGTCATTTGTAAACTTGACACTGCAATGGGACCACGGACGACTCTGCCACAGTCCAACTGGGGGCACAGTGCCGCCGCCACACAATGCCAAACACGGCTGCACAAATGTATTAGCAACAATTTATCAGAGGCACACAGAAATGTTTTCTGTGCCTGCCGCAGTTGCCGCCGTTGCCTCTTTTGCCTTTGGATGCTGCTGCTGCTGTTGTCGTTGCTGCAGTTGTTGCTGCTGCTGTTGCACCATTGACAGCGGGGGCAGCTGGCAGCTGCCAACAATGCGCTAATATTCAATATTGTAATTGCATGCACAAATCGTGGCATGCCCGAGACTCACTGGCAACATGTTGCAGGCCTCCTTTTCTCCTGTTGCTGTTGCCTTGCTGGCTGCCTGGCTGGAAAATTAATGAATGCTGCCTCCTTCTGGCCTCCTGGCCTGCCTCATTGTATGGGCCAGAACGGGGCATATCGACCGCTCGCTGTGTTAGACAAATCACAACAACAGCAGCAACAGCAGCAACAGCAGCAACATGTGGCTGCCACTGCCTTGTGCCGCTGCCACTGCCGCTGCTGCTGCTGCCGTTCAAGATGCGTAAGCTTTTGTCTTGATTGTTGTCGATATAAATCGCCTTCGAGTTGCATTTTGATTTAACAAATTAATAATGAAAAGCGAACGGTAGCCAGTGCCTTGCTGCCTTATTGATGATGCCACATCAGAGGCAACTATAGAAACTATATATAGATCTGTACATGTACATATGCATTTATGACTGAACAAGTTCCTGGAAATCTCCAACTGACAAATGACAGCACAGCGATGGGGACCACATCCAGTGCCAGGGTCTAGCCGGCAAAGACTTCCGGCCCCGTTTCGCCAGAAGCCAGCAGCAGCAGCACCACCAGAAGCCAGCAGTCGGCTTTGGCTTTGAAGGAGCTTGTGGCATTCGCCATCTTGGCCAGATTGATGCAGCAACAGGCACCAACAGGCAACATCAGCGACATTGATAGTGATTGAAGGACAGCTGTTCACACTAGGCGAAACCTGGCAAAAACCGCGGCACGGCCTGGACTGTAGTGGAGCCCTGGGCCTCAGCCTAGGCCATGGCCAGGGAGAATGTCAAATTAGAATGCGAAACGTGTCGGCAGTGGGAATGTGCAGATACGAGTACCTTGCCTGTGGCGGACAATGGCTGTGGCGGCACCTTTTGGACCTCTGATGGTTTGCCGGCAACACCTTTGGCTATGTGGCATGCAAAGCGGCAGTAACACTGCAGCAGCAGCAACACTGCAACAGCAACAGCAACAACAGCAGAGTCCAGCCCCAACAGCCAGCCAGGCAGGCAGAGTCAGTCGGAGAAGGAAATGTTGCTGGAGTGCAAATTAATTGAAGCATCGCGGCAATGTCAACGACAGTGGCAACATCACGTGTTGCATGTTGGATGTTGCATTTTGGCGTAGGCAGAGCAGAGGGTTTGGCTCTGTCGCTGGCATCGCATTCTTATAATTATGTCATTTAATTAAGCAGAGACAGTTCTTGCTGCCACGACTAATTAAAACATCGCGCCAGCAGCAGCAGCAGCAACATCAAACATGTGCAACGCAATGCGCAACGCGCAACGCGGGCGGTGGCTCCATGCCCCATGCCACATGCCCCATCTTCATCTCCTTGAATGAATGAATGACCGGCCACTGTCAATGCATTCAACAATCACACAAACAGCGCTTCAACTTTGCCGCCTTGCTGCTTGCCGCCTGCCGCTTGCCGCTTTGCATCGCACGATGATCGTACGAGGAATGTTTCCTGGAATTTGGGTCATAATTAATGTGGCATGATTTGGCAGACGTTTTAATCAAACGCGAATTAAATGCTGAACGCTGGGCCAAGCACCACCCAAAAACTAAGACCAACTAGAAGTTAGGCCCAAGGGAATTTCATGGGCTTAGAGGCCACATCAATCATACGCAGCGGTGGCCCAGCTGTTCAATTGCAATACCATAACTCATTTTTATAGGCCATCCACTCAAAAGCGCACACACTCATACTCACACTCAGTCGGGCTGGCACGCCGTATTCGTTGAAAACTTGCGCACCGGGATTAAGATTTGCAGTCGAGATTCTGTCCAGTCCGAGGTTCAGGCGGCACAAGGCAGCAGCAGGCACGCTATGACTCCTGCCCAGGCCCAGCCCCATCCCCAGCCCCAGCCCCAGCCCCTGACTGTCCCTGCCTTGTGGTTGCAGTCGGTAAATTACAACAACTATTACACACACACATACAACCAACAACCAACTAGGAATCCCCCCTCCTGTGTGTGACTTGTATTCCTGTGTGCTTTTTGCGCTTTTGGCCGTGTTGTAATTTCTTGGAAATTTCTGTGCAGTTTTATGCCTGGCCACACGAAAATTTATGAGTGGCGAGCGCTTCAAGTGCAACACCTGGTAGCTGGTAGCAGCACCAGTTGCCAGCTTTGGATCTAGACCTAGAGCAGGAGCAGGAGTAGGAGTCGCAGGCGGAGAGAGAGACTCTGAGAGTTAGAGAAGGAGTTCCTATGGGGCAGACTCTTTTCAATGGGCCCGCATCTCATTTGATATCCTTTTGTGTGTCTCTCGGTGCCACTGTCGGTGCGTGACATTTGCGTTAAGTGGTCGCTCGGTCGGTCGCTCGCTCGCCGGATTGTGGGAACATTCTGGCCAGCAAAAAACAAACTTTTCATTTGCCCGATTCTGCTTGGCCGATAAGCCTCCCAGCCCACAAAAAGCACGACACACCCCGCCTTGGCCACTGGTCACTTCTAGCATTCGGGCATTCGAATTTATTAATGGCTATATCTATATCTATCTCTATCTCTATCGTTCAGTTCGAGTGCAATGGCTATACTGCGGCTCTGTCTTCTCTCTCACTCGTTCAGCTCGAATTGCATTCGCCCGAGAAACACTCGGAATTCAAATGTTTGGCAATTAACAATGTATTTTATGCCCGCCACCGTGCTCTAACGTGGCCCACAGATTAAGGCTAATTGGCCGTTCAAAAGGTTACAAGAGTGGGAAAATTAGTTGGGTAAAGAATGCATTTTGAAGGTGCTTTCCCAAAGAAAACTGTGAGAGATTACAGATATTTTTACCATAAGAAATCAACTAAATTAAACCCAAATTCCATAAATCTAAGTCTTGCCTTTGGTAGTGTTCATTTCCATAAATGCAGTTTTAAAGCAGCAAATAAATTGCCGAAAATTGTATATTTAATTATATAATTCAATGCTCGAGTGCCTACATAAGAAACCCACCCAGAGTGCCTGCTCTGCTCTCGTGTCTAAGGCAAATAGCAAAAACAGCCAGAAAAAACAAAAGCAGCAACCAAACCACAAAAAATTAAAACGTGGGGCATATGTATATATTTCTCATCGAAATGTTTGAGAAAAAAGGTAACAAAATTTTAGAAAATACACAAAAACATACACAAATACATGTACACACAGATGCAGATACAGATACAGCTATAGATACAGATACAGTGAAACATGCAAAGATACAGATACACAGAGTCACGCGGCCGACAAAAGTTATTGCCAAAATTTGCGGCATGTTTGCTTTTGAAATTTAAATTTCACATTTGTTGTTGCCTCTCGGGCCCGGGCTGTGGCTGTCTCTGGTTGTTGGCTTTTTATGACTTTGGCTAACATCAAAATCTCCGAGCCATTCCGAACCAGTATACAGTATGTGTGTGTGTGTGTGTGTGTGTTAGCCATTAGACTGCATTTGCTCAGCGGGCGTCTAAATTTGAGGGGCGGGCGCGAGGGAAGCCCTAGTTGCTTAATTTGCCCACTAATGACAGCAACTAAAGTCGTCCACTCATAATTGACAACTAAATTGGGATTTTGACAACTGGAAGCCCCACCAAGGGGGCATCCACCGCCCCTCCAAAGCCCTCACGAGATGTGACATATGCAGACTAATGAATTTTAAAATCAACGCTCGCCACAGGTGCCTGCCCCGATGCGATGCGGTGCGGTGCGATGCTCGTTATGGATGCGAGTGCCACAGCCGCAGCCACAGCCACAGCCACTGCCATCGATGCCCCAGACAGACAGACGGACAGACAGACAGTCAGACAAACTGTCTGTCAAATGTTGAACGAACTGAGCGCGGGATTTGAATCCCGCGAAGTTTTGAGTGCATGAATGAATTACAGAGATGGAGGAGGGCTGGGATCGGTGGATGCGAATGGAATCAAATCAAGCATCAATAAAGTCGGCATATGAATAACATGAATTAAACATAAATGCAAAAGGAATCGAAAGAGAGAGAGAGCGAGAGCGAGGGAGGGAGAGGTGGAGGCTGTGGCAGTGGCAATAGGATAAGGAGCTCCCCCAAAGCTGATTGATCACTTTGCAGTTGCAGCCTCTCGCTCGTTGCCAGTGATCCACCAGTCCTTCCCCCCTCCCTGCATTCCTGATATACAGAAAATTTTAAATTAAAATTTTGCACACTCAAAGAGCAGGAAATAAATTCAGCGACCGAGCGAGCATTGATGCATGTCACGTTTGGGTGTTCGTTGCGTTTTACGTGGAACTGTCAAAATGCAAACCAAAGCCCAGAGCCGGAGCCCAGAGCCCAAGACCCCAAACCCGCAAAGCGAAAAGCCAAACCCCAGAGTGAGAGCCAGGCCAAAACTGCAGCAGCGGCAGCAGCAACAACAATGGGGCCTTGCAATGCTAAGTGCCAAGTGAAAATGGTTTGGGTTTCGGGTTTGGGTTTGGGCCATCAGCTGTCAAAACTGACAGCAGAGTCACAGTCTGAGCCACTCTTGGATACAGCAGCAGAGGCAGCAGCAGAAGCAGCAGCAGAGCGCTCTGGTGGCTCCTCAAATTGAAAATTAACTTAGCGGAACTGGAAATTTTTTGGAGGCGTGTGAACCACACATACACCCAACACCCAACGGGGAAAACTGAAAAACAGACAGAAAAAACTGAGAATAATGTCGTCTGCCATTTGCTGTGTTTCGGTGTTTTGTTGGGGGGCGAGGGCACCGCTCTAATGAGCCCAGATCATTTTCTTTTCGGCCCAGACAGTAGCCCACCAGAAGTCGGACGAACAAATTTCAGGCAATTAGGAAAAACTGTACAGCCAACGAATTTCCATTTTCACGAAAGAAGATACTCTCAGGTGGCGGGGTGGGAGAAACAGAAGGTTGTAATAGAGACATAGACCATGATGATGAGGGGGAAATTATGATAGAAGAAGCAACTATAAACTTTCTTCTGTTCTGGCTTTTATGGGCAGAAATTTACAGCCAAAGAATAAATGATTGTGGGATTAATCGCACTTCGTTCTCGTCCTTAAATTCCCTGGCATTTTCTCGACCACTGACCAATTGTTGTCGGGCGAAACTTTAATTCAATGCTTTGGAGGATATCTAGGATACAATCTGGCTACAAGTATCTGGGAGCCCAGCCATTTCTGTGGGCCCCTCCTACCCCTCATCATTATTTATGGCGGCCAACCGGAAACGTTCACTCAGCAACACAAAAAAGGCGCGAAGCAATCGATTTGTGGGCGGTAGGCGTTGGGCGGTTACAGACCGACCCACCACCAACTATCCACCACCGCTGACCCACTCCCTCCCCCGCACCACCCACACAAAATACATTCATTAAAAACGCATTAGAAATGACATTAGAACAAATGTCCGAGGCACAAACAACAACAGAGAAAAAAAGATGGAAGAAATTACTATTAAATAAAACATAAATCCAATCGAGGTGGAACCTTTCCCCGCACCTCCCCAATCCCTCTTCCCTTTGGGGTACTTACTGTGTTGATGATAGCTCGGATAGTACCGCCGATGGTGTCCGTTGCTCTCGAGCGCATAGAACGCACTCATGTCGCTGGTATCCAGGCCGAGGCCGGAGCCGGCACCGCCCGCTCCGCCGCCGAGGGCTGCTCCTACGCTGCTGCCCGCCGAGGAGGCGCCGCTGGACAGGCTGTGGTGGCTGTGGGCCAGGCTGCTGCCGGCGCTGCCCAGGCCGTTGGTGTGTGGGGAGACGCCGCCGCCGTTGCTGCCAGATCCAGAGCCGCCGCCGCCTAAGCGCGGACTGTCGTACCAGCTGCGCGCGGCAGCCTCCGCTGTTGAGGTCATATCCATTTCGAGTATAATCTTGAAAGCTTTCTGTGCTACCGGGGGGCGTATGGGAATCGGCTCTCGCTCCTCGCTGGGATGGCTGGATGGGTGGGTGGGTGTGTGTGTGTGTGCGTTGCAGTGGCAAGTAGCGCTGGCTTCTCAGCAACCACACATTTTCCTGTTCACGCGCCTAACCACACGAAACGCGCTGCAATTTTCAGAAATGTTTTGTACTTTAGAAACTGAAGTTTTGTGGCTTTCCTTCTGGAGGTGTCTGCACTTGATAAGATTTTAACGGTAGCGGTAGCTGCCTAGCTGGCTGGCTGGCTGCCTGGCTGGCTGGCTGTTTGTTATCAGAGAGCCCCAAAACACTCTGCACTCCTTATCAGACCCGAACGCACTTCAAGCCTTACATTCGTTTTGTTCAATTGTTTTTATAGCTATGTACTCCATGGGAACGGGGTACAGTTGTGGCGGCAGTTTGATTTACGGCTCGACTTTAACCGCTACCGCATTTGGCGGCAAGGAAAGTGCGAGTCGTTTTCTTTTTGGCAATTGCCGTTGCAGTTGCAATTGATTGATGATCCGCACTGCATCCCAGGAGGCCTAATAAACATGTCTGGGACTGTCTCCCTCTCTAGCCTGTCACAATGTTTACACTGTCATAAAGCCGAGACAATTGTGTCTCTGGCAGACAAAAGGATGTACAATGCACATGAACCCGTATCCGTGGGATGTCAAAGACGGCGCCTGGGATTTTGTGCGTGGGATTGCGTACCAGGGCAGGGCAGGTGTGTGCGTGCTGCCGTGTGTGTGTGGGCCCAATTAGAGTTTCATCTGGGGTTTATCTTGCAGCTTGAATTAGTACGGGCATCCGTACTATCGCTGACAATCAGACAATCGGACAGACAAGTTCTATTGATTTAGACAGGTAGCCCCAGAGGTGAGACAACATTTTTTGGGGAAATTTTTCGGCGCTCTTATCAGCCAGAGATAGTACGAACGAGCCGTGTGTCTGTGTGCACTGCACTCGTTGATTTCTTTTAAAAAAAAGATTATTATCAACAGGAGTCGTGCTATTTGCCTTCTTTGTTTGCTTTGGCTTCGAAAAATTAATAATACAACCCATGGCTGGTTGGACCCGACTTCTTCTATCTTTAAGGCATACGAATACCTATGTACATATATTCCAGATGCCTATCGCTCGATTGACAATTGCGCTACAGAAATATGATAAGGCAACATAATTTGTTACCTCAGCGCACCTCTCTGCCGCTCTGCCTCTCCTGGTCTCCCTGGGCCTCCCTGGGGCTTTCTGGGGGAGGCAGAAAGACAAACAGCTCGCCTCCTCCTATCCAACAATTTTTGATTTGCTTTCGTGCGTGGCACTGCGTTGAAACTCAATCAATTTATCTATCTATCAGTAGAAGCAGCAGCAGCAACAGCAGCAGCAGCAGAAGTACCAGCGATACGGGGAAAAAGAAGCAAACACTTTTCATTAAATGTCTTCAGAAATATAGTATTTGATTGTTGTTGCTGCTGTTGGCTGTTGGGCTGTTGGGCTGTTGGTGTTTGTGATAGCAATAAATTGATAAGCCAGTTGCCAGATTTTTCAATGCCTGTGTCAGCCAGTATTTGGGGCTGTTTGGGTCCCTTGAGGAGGAGCCCCACTGATGATTGCTCGATAAGGCGCTGCGTTGAACCGTTAAAATCTCATCAATTGTTGGGGAAACGTTTTGTTTTTTCTTTTGTATGTTGTTTTTTGTTTTTCCTTTTTTGATAGGATTATTATGGGTTTTTCCTTCGTTTAATCTTACATTTTAGCACATTTATTAGTCACACTGTTTTGGGGGCTCTTTGATTTGTTTCTCTGTTTCGGGGGGAGGACTCTCTTTTGGTTGTATCTCCGTTTCGGGGATCTTTGATTTGTATCTCTGTTTTGTTTAGCTTTGCTTTTGGCTTTGCACTTTCTTGGCCCTGGCTCAAATGCCGACGCGTTTTGAGCCTTCTTCTGGGCTTTGCGTTTGTTTCTCTGTTAGTTTTACGGAAAACACCGCCGCCGACGTAAAACGCGAACGGGGAAACGGCACGGTACGATACACACGGTGTACGAGCGAAACGAACGGCGTACGAGGCAACAAACGGCGAACACGATAGCGCTTCAGTTATATGTGCTGTGCTGTGGGTTGCATCGAACACGTCAACGGTTCTCGTCCAACTGAACAGGCACGAGCGCGAAACAGGAAAGACAAGCGCGTTCGCGTTCAGCCACTCACACAGACGCGCGCAGCGGCACACAGACACACACAGAGGCAAGCGCTCGTGGTGTCTGAGGGAGAAACAACTCGTCTGACGAGGGCCGGCCTTCGGTTCGTGTGGCGGTGTGCGCCTTTGGCACATACAAGATGGTCGCACCGTCAAGCAGTGCTGAGTGCGGTGCAAGCAGGATGGCTATACGCAGCTGACTCGGCAATATGCTTGTCACTCTTTCGCTTGGAGAGCGGGGCGTGTTTTTTTGGCTGCCGTGTGTGTGTGTGTGTGTGCGTGTGCGAGAGCAGCCAGCCAGCAGGTAACCGGTTCGGTTCGGTTTGGTTCGTTCGGGCTGCAGTTGCATGTCCGTTGCGTTGGTTTGTTTGTTTGTGCAGCTCCATGTTGCTGTTGTTGCTGCTGCTGCTGTTCGTCATGCTCGAGTGCATCGTTCAATAATCTCTTTGCGGCACGCCTCTCTGCACTTGGCATGGTGCCTCGGCTGCGTTTTGGTTGTCTGTTCGACGCTCGACGCTCTGCTCCTGCCCCCCTCCCCCCCTGCTCCTATCCTTCTTCTGCCTCTGCTATTCGGATGTTCGAATGTTCGGGGCTGCTCTGCTGCTCTGCTGCCGCCTTTGCCCGGCTGTCAAACAGTGACAACAATCATCGATCGTTCCGTTTGTGATTATGTGGTTTATTTATGGGCTTTAACATGTGTGCAGATTTGTCTGACGATTTTTGAGTTATATGCATGCGTGTACGAGTGTGTGTGAGTGTCTCTCTCCTCCTCTCTATCTCTCTTTCTGAGAGGGAGACAGACATAGAGAGTGAGAGAGAGATGTAGAGTGAGATAGCTCGAACATAAAACGAAATTTGCATAAATTAGCAGCTGGAAATTAAGCAAACTACAAAATTATGCCCATGCGCTATTTTTGTACGCTCCCTCCCATCCAACCCCCTGCACAACCTTCACCATCCACCCATCCATCCATCCACCCAGCAGCATCTTTTGGCTGGCGAAAACAAAACAGAACACTCGCAAGATAGTTTCCGCGTATCTAGATACAAATTATTAATATTGAGCTCGTTTATTTTGCTGGCAACTTGGCTCCTCCGCCCGCCCGGAGCCCTGCCTCTGCTACATGGTACATCTGCTGCGCATAAACCGCTCACACACACACGCACACACACATACAGACTGATATTGGAGGCAAAAGCTACGGTCCTAAAGCATCGAAACTGGTCCTTATTTTGGTTTGGGGAAACCTTTTATTTTATCTTCTTAAAGTTTCATAATTTGTATTGAATTAGTATACAGTCATGTACCAAAAGATTACGTTTTTATGGATAGATAGATATATAGATAGATAGATAATATACCGTTTAGACAATAAATAAATAGACATTTATATACATTTTTTATTGCTATAATGAATTTTAATTCAATTTTTGGAACTTTTATTATTTTTGGTTTTATGTTTTCATTACTTTACTTGAATAACAAAAACAAATGAAATGAAATGAACAAATTATGAAAATTGTGGTTTGATTTTAACTGTTTTAAAACAAGATATTTGTAAATATTATAAATATAGTATAATATAAATGGATATAATATAAATTAATAAAAATAAATAAAATTTCAGTGCCTTTCTTTATTTTCAGGATTAAAAAATGAAAAAAAATAATAAAATTATAGATATTATAGCTATTTACAAATTAAATCAAAACTCTGAAACTCAAACAAAATAAAATATTTAAAAAATGCGAAAAATATGCCGTTTTCATTACATTTTCCTTGGCTACAGTTATTTCATGTTTTAATATAATTTTAATGATAAAATGCCACATCTATTACTGCATCCAGCATCATGAAATGTATGTCATTTTAGCGTTGCACCTTTGACCTGTGGAATTCACAATGATTTATCCTCTTTTTTGCCAAGTGTATCTACTTTTTGTTGCCTCTTTTTGTTGGTGGGTCATCGCATTGATTTTGGCTTCAAAGCAGACAACTTTTGGGGCAACAAAAAGGGTTAAGTGCTGCCGCTGCACCTGTGAAGTGGCACAAGGATGCTGGCTGCTTGGTGTGGCAGGGCTGGTGGGGCAGGGCGACGGGAACAGGAAGACAGCTGCTGGCAGAAAACTTTCCCAGGCTGACTTAATTTTACATGAATACTTTTCGAATGTTTTCGGGGGCTTAAGCTATCTTTTTTGAGGGAATTTCATAAGTTCATATGCTCGTGGCAGAGAGATACGCATCTAACGAGAACTGGCTGGGTTTTATGGCCAAAAACCGTTTGTCAAAGCCGAGCAGCAGCAACAGCAGCAGCAGCAGTTTATATATGTAAATACTCGCAGCCGCAGATAGCGCGCCCGATAGTTACAGATACATATTTTGAGATAAAGATACACACCAAAAAAAGTGGCTGCCAAAAAAGAGAAAAAGAAAAACCTGTAACCAAAATCAGATCAACAAACGGTGCGAACACCAAACACGAGCGACGAATCACAAACAGCAACAACTAGAAACAACAACCAGAAACAACAACAAACAACCAAACAGCAAACAAACAACCACAACAAACACTGCTGAGTGGAGTGGAGTGGAGTGGTGTCGGTGTCAGGCAGAACAACGCAAACAAGAGCTCAAGACAATCTGCCCAGACGATCTACAAAAGGATTCCCAGAGCATTCCCAGAGCAGAGAGAGTTTCCCAGAGCAGAGAGTGAGCCATCGCAGATCTTCCTTCGATGGCATGGAAATAAGGCATCTGTTCTATGCCTGTCCACAGATAAACGCCTGCACCACTATATCATCTAGCAGATCTGGCAAAACACTCTCTCCCCCCCTTTGGGCAAAGCAGGCCATAAAAATCTCAATGGGTTGTAAGCCAGCCAGATAAGATTGGGCCAGTCAGGGATTGGGCCATAAGATTGGGCTCGGTCATGTCTACTTAGGGGTATCAGAATTGATGAATTGTCACGTCTCTGTGTCAAGCACCAAACACTTGGCTGATAACCCCACGTCATCCTCAATTGGTCTAGGAAGTTGTAGGCAGCCCCGAAATACACTTCCAGAGATAGCGCACGCCAAAATGGAACTTACTATATGGAGACCTACTATATAGAGAGCTGAATCAATGAACAATATATGGTTTCGTACTACGAGAAGGTATATACAATATATAGCGGTGTCTCAATGGATCTAGTCTGCCAGTGAAGTGAGTATAAATAATAATGGTCTTGGTATTTCCCGAGAGAGATATTCAGGTGAATTATCTGAAATTATGAGGAATTGATAAGGGAAATGTGTGCCACCAAAAGGTATCTGAATTCTTAATTGAATCTCTATCTTCGCTCTATCTTTGAACGATGAGAGCGCTCTGCCTTGATGGACTCCTTATAAATCTGAAATAATTCCAAAATCCTTCTGCAAAGTCAGAACTTTTTTGTGGATTATTTGCCAACTTTCTTTTCTGTTTTGAGGGCCATTATCCGAGCACCTGAAATCCCCAACCGTTCAGCACCCATGCACGCACACACACGTACAGCACATACATATGTACACGTATGTGTGCACGATTCTTGTGACTTTTCGAATGCATATTTTTCCAGCACGTGCGCAGCTTTTCCGGCTCCGTCCGACATCCAGACATCCAGAGTGAAGCCTCAAGTGGAAAGCCGTCAAGCAGAGACGCACCGCACCGCACCGCACCGCACGGGGACGCAGTGGAGTGACGTGGAGCTGGAGACCAGACATGGCTATCGTCATGCCCAAGCCCAGGCCCAAGCCATAGACCATGTGTGTGCACTGTCTGTGTCTGTCCCCCTCCCCCCAACCCCAACCCCAGCTTGGTACCCACTAAAAAGCTGACGCACGTTGCGTGTAATTCCGATTTTAATCGCATAAAAATGTTTTGTTTATATGTATAATTTAGTTTTAACAATTTACGTTAACCTTTTGTTACCATTTTTAATTTGTTCAGTGGCGGTGCGGTGCTGAGGCTGAGGCTGAGGTTGTGTGTAGTACTTGTTTGTGGCTGTAGTCCATAAGCAGCAACAATTAAATGCTCCATAAAATTGGTTTAAATACGCGTTCAGTTCGGTCTATCTATGCATGTATGTGTCCATGTATGGGTATGTCTGTATGTGTTGTATCTGTATCCGAGTACTTGTATGAGTACTGGCCCCCCTCCCTTGGTGTTCTATGCATATAGACAGTTATTATTACTGAGCTCACTTTACTGCTGCTTGCCTCTTTTATAATTATTGCCATGCGATAGAAATCAGCGACATTTTTACAGCATTTAAACAAAGCATAAATTCTGATTTAGTTCCAAAAGTGTCGCTCCTCGTCTGACTTTTCCTATATACATATGTACATACATGTATATATATATCATGTATGAGTATGTGTTTTGGCTTGGAGTGCCTATAAATACCGCATAAACATAGTTAAATAGAACAGCAGAAGCATCATCTGTATCACAGTTTATAAATACAATAAAAATTGTATTTAAATTGCCACTTGTAATTACAAATCCCCCCCATCACTCGCCAGTTTTTGCTAGTACATGTACTGTATATTATTATTATTATAGAGGCTGTACATTCTGAACACATTAACTAGAACATTTTAATGATTGGTTGCACGGATTGATTGAAACCTCTGTCTGAATCGAGGCAATCATATTTCTATTCAAATTTGATTTTTGATATTTTTCCTTGTTTGCTTCCTATTTGATATCCATATCTTTCGGTATATCTCGTATCACGGTGTTAGTGGCTCGTTTCCACCCAAACGAATCCGTTTCTTCGTTTTGCATTCGATTAAGAGCCAAATATGAATATTCCGCTCATTCGAAAGGGCTGATTGTTGCTTTGGATAAAGAATGTCGCCAATTTCAAGCGCTCAAATTCAAACTTGAGTTTTGTACTACCAGAAATAGAGACACTAACAGAAGCACTGATCCATCGGCACGAATCCAGGTTCCAACTTGTCCAACTTGAAGTCCATTCATCGGCAAATGGTTTACCGGGTCGGTATATAACTAACACTTTACATACATATCTTTGACTTTATTTGTATCTATCTATTAGCATTGATGTTTAATTATCGACTGCTACATAAATGAAGATTTATCTACATTTCTATATGCATCTCCATCTGGATGATATCTGGATCCGCCCTAAAGCTCTTGCCGCTGAATCCCTGGCTACTCGTCTGTCATCGGCATTCTCTATTTATGTATCACCCTTGGCAATAATCGGCAAACATTTGCCTCCCTGCCTTACCCCACCCCACACCACCCCCTGTTTGCCCCTCCGATATGGCCGCTTCTTGGTCTTCCATGTTGCTGTTGATTTTGTTATAGGCTGAGTATATAATTTAATAACTATAACAACAAAGCGACAACACAACGGCAGCAGCAGCAACATAACAGAACAGCCATGCCGCCGCCCTGCAGGAACAACAACGATGTTGCACAGTTCGGGGCACAGTTCATATGTCATGTGCCAGTTTTTTGACTGCAATGCAGCGCCCGTCTCCCACTCTCTCTCTCTCTCTCTCTCTCTCTGGATATCCCTCCCCTCAGCCAATCCTGGCCATGCGTTCTAATTTCATAATAAACTTGGCTGCCAGCCCCAGTCCCTATCCCCAGTCCCAGCCATAGACCCAGGCCTAAACTCCATCCCGAACCGAACTGAAATTGGCTGGATCCAAAACCGCAACGGGTGTAAATTTCATGTTGCCCCACTCCGGCACACCAGTGAGTGCCCCATACCGCCCATGCAGCAGCAGCAGCAACAGCAACGGCTGTGGCAGTGGCAGTGCACCGCCAATGGCGGCACATCCTGTGCAGCTCGTAAGCACCTCATGCGCCAGGCTATAAATGTAAATTGCCTAAATGGGCAAAAGCTCGAGCATACGTTGGCCAGGACATGGATACAGCCAGGCCGTCCTGGCTGGGAGACGGGGTGAATCGAGGGAGTGGGCCTGGTCAGCACTTGCATCGTAAATGAAATCAGTTGGTGCGCGAATCCTGCATGGGTCAATTATGCAAATGTCCTCCACTCGCACATGAGTGTATCTGTGTGTGTCCTGACTGCATTTGTGTGCGGTAGTTGTCCTGGCAGGAGCAGCAGCAGCAGTGGGAGCAGGAGTATGTATGGCGAAAGTGATTTGTTGCCTGGCAGTGTAAATCTGTTTTCATATTAAGTATTTTAGCGGCAAATTAAGTTGGACAGAGCAGAGGCAGGTCCTGGCTCGCAGTCCTGTAATGGAGCGCAGAACCACACATAGACTCCAAAAAATATGTGCGATTGACCGCCCGATGAAAGAACGAAACTTTCACTCGGAGTAAGGGACACAAAAGAGCGAGAGAGAGAGAGAGAGCTTTCCATTTCGAACCCCAGAATGTTGCAGTTTAGCAGTCAAACAAATGCCCGGGCACGTATGAAAAGGGGAGGTACGTGGCAGTGGAGGACGCAGTGCCACAAACAAAAGATCTGTCTAGGTTTTTGGGTGCTGTGCTGTGCTGGAGTTTGCCGACTCATATATTTAAAGCACGTTTCCCAACAGGACTGCAGTCGGTAGCATTTCCCTTGGCTTCCATTTTCCTACTACCCTTTAGGACGCTCCTGTGCCGCCGCCTTCTTTGTTTGCCCATCGTCTGGGCAAAGGGGGTTTTCTGCTTTTCTGCCAATTCATGGAGCCTTGTCTGTGCTGTCTCGTTCTTCGTCCTTCGTCCTTTGCCCCTCGTCGCTTGTCCGGCCTTTGTCCCGGCCAATACGCTTGGCAAATAGCTGGTCGAGCTGCTACTGCTACTGCCACTGCCACTGCCTCGCCTCATACATATGCATGCGAGTTTTCCGCTTTTCCATGGCTTGTCTGGCCGTCAGGATGTCGGCTTCCGCTTCACGTTTGTGCCTTTGCCTTTGCCTCTGCCTGTGTCTGTGCCTGTGTTCGTGTTTGTCCTGCTCCTGAAAGCTTGGCTAAGCACCTGAGCAAACTTATTGTTAGCCTGCGCATTGTGTTCGATCGGACGACCCAAAAGCCGCGTCAAGGTTAGCTCGAGTTCCCTTCTGGTCTCTGGCGTCTCGCTTCTGGCTTGAAAATTACGATGTGTCTGCCAGGATAATTTTACGATTTCCTAGCGAAAGGGGGAGAATCCTCTTGGACGGGCCCAGCCGGGCCGGGCCATTAGGCAATCAGGCTGTTCGGCACGTCGCGGAAACACTGAAACAAGG
The DNA here is from genome assembly GCA_037356375.1 of Drosophila affinis. Lineage (NCBI taxonomy): Eukaryota > Metazoa > Arthropoda > Insecta > Diptera > Drosophilidae > Drosophila > Drosophila affinis. The sequence continues at coordinate 27,168,456 of JAZHFB010000003.1, forward strand.
CGATCCCCTGGATATCTTTTCAACACCTACAAACAAACCGAAACAGATGAGACACCATCTTTATGATGAACACTCCGTTGCGATTCAGATTCAGATCCAGATACGGTGCCAGATTCGGGCTTGCAAATTACTTAAAAAAACTCACAGAGCAGGAGGAACAGGAGGAAAAATCTCAACTGATGGTCGTCCACTCGAGGAGATGCGACGCTCTCGATAAGGACGATAAGCGCTTACGCATTTCGCTCTAGAGATCTGATCTGATCCCGAACAGAGGCAGAGGCAGGGCTCTGAGAGGAACAGGGGTGGGGTCAGGGACCACGTAGGGCCGGAACAACAATAGCGCAAAAAAACCAACAACAGCAACCAGAGTTCGCTCTCTCTTTCTCTTTCTCTCACTGTCTGTCTGTCTCTGTCTCTTGGTTCTCGTTTTTTGCGATTGCTCTGATCAGATAGGCGATCGTGTGCGACGGGGCGTGCGGGAAACGTATGGCTGTATGGCAAAAGGGGGATGGGATGGGATGTAGAGATGGTAATGCCGATGGTGCTGCTGGTTTCGGGGCAGGGCAGGGGGAGAACGGGTCTGGTCTGCTCTGGCCTGGCCTCTCTGCGGCAGCGGCAAAGTAATTTGATGTCATATTGTGTCACACACTCGGGCCAAAACGGCGAGAGATGCTTCAAGATAGCGGAGAGAGATGGCACTATAGTATAACTCTGATTTCAGAGCGGAGCACTCTCCCTCTCGCTCTCAGTCCTTTTGCCTATGTGTCCTAGATGTCGGTAAGCCTGTCTGATCATCGGAAAGCATCCTTGTTAGCCGCCATCTGTTTGCTTTATTCCTTGCTTTGTTTATATCATAATTGTAGGCGTTGATTTGGTCGGTCCTTGGATCTCGCTCTGGGATCTGGTACGGAGCATCCTTTATAAGCCACTCGGCTGATATACTCGTTGGAAACCGGAGACAGCCAATGAGTGGGATAACCAGACACTAAACGACTTCTGTCAATCTTTGATGCAAGAAAAAGTGTGTTGTTCTTAAAGATACTTAAGAACAGAGATTCATACTTGCATTTTGGAGCAGTCTGTGGTATCTACAAGGTGATTTGGACACTCGAAAATACTTTTAGATGGCTCCAGATACTCATAGAATCTTCAACCTTGAGTGGTAGATAGAAATAAATGCCAGAGATAACCGATAACCAATCTTTTATATTGACAGATACCCTTAATTCTCAATAACATTCAATATACATATGTACTATATATAGTATTAATAGTGTTTTGCTTATATATTCTTTCATTGATACGACTAAGATCAAGATTAGTTTTAAAGCTGATTAACTAAACCCAACACAGTCGAACTTCTGATGACTGAAGCCACCAATCAAGAGAACTTTTAGTCGGAATAAATTATGGTAGAGGTTTCACAGAGGACTATTCACTGTATTATACTATATTTCCATACAAATATTTGTTGCTACTCCATGAATCACACTTTCTAGAGTCCATACGTGACACACCTAAAAGAACCCACTTAGAGAAAAAGAAGGACTACTTGAAGAAATTGATTCAAAGTTAAGCTTTCCAGTAGATCCCATAAAAACCACACCTGATTGCTCAGACGAATATACATATACCTTAGCTGTACATATAGTACCTCCATAAGTACCCGTATCTCTTGCTCAATTATTCAACTGATTCATTCGCTGATTCAGTATCAACTTGCATACCTTTCTTCTTTTTCTCTGGTTCTGGGATTACGTTAATGCATCTATAGATTTGTTTTCTTTCTTTGTGGTTTTTTTTATAGATTTTCCTCTCGCACGCGTTCATTTTCATGGCATTTGCTGCTGCTGCCGCTGCTGCTGCTGGGGCACTCTTTGTAAGCGTCTGCGGCGCTTCTTTAATGGTTAATGGTCGGTCAGTCAGTCGCGGGGTCTCCGACTTCGACTCCAGCTCCGACTCCGGCTGTCTCCTCCGACTCTCAGGTTTACGAGCTCTCGTCACTTTACGATTATTTGCTGGTTGCTCTTTTCTGGCTGTGTGTTTTGGTTTGGTCTTGCGTGGCGCATACAAATGATTTGATTTGGTTAAGATTTTCGGTGAACTCCCCTGCTCCTCCTCTCGTCTCCTCTTGGCTTCTGCTGCTGCTCTACTCTGCTTTTAAGCATGATTTTGGAGTTACTTCATTTGTCACTTTTGTTGTTGGGCTTCTTGCTTGGTTATTTTTTATGGGTTTTCCTGAGAATTTGCCACAGCAGCCAGCCCCAGGCCCCAGGCCCAACCCCAGCCCCAGCCCCAGCCACGGCACTGACTCGTCGTCGCTCATCGTCTGAGTCGGCTATTGACTTTGATTTTAATGGCTCTGGCCTGGCTTTTGCCTAATTTCACTCTGGCCACCGGCCACTGACCAACAGCAACCTCCGCCCCCGCCCTGCAGGCTGTACTACCGAGGAAAAGACTTTCTTTAACCGTATTCGATTCGCCTTTATCTCCGACCGACTGATTGCCGGTACTTGTTAATGAGAATGAGTTTATTTTAAGTATTTTAAGCAGCCATCCAGCCATCCAACCAACCATCGAACCGCATTCCAGCAACCATCTCATCTGTGGCTCTGGTTTTGGCTTCGATTTGTATCTGAAAGTGCCTTTTAGACTGTGATTAGTTTTAATGGATAGTTTTATTGGCATTTGAAAATCCTGCACTAAATTGAAACGAATCAACGAAATTAAATTGGTATTTTAATGAGGGGCCCTAAAAAGTTTCGACCCCCAAAATGCAAATGGAAAACCTATTGACACTCCATAAGCGGACATTTTCACGGGCGGAATAGTTTTCTCAACTTTTTCGTAAATGAAGCAATTAGCAGAGGGGCGGGGGCAGAGTGTGGGGCAGAAGGGCGAGGGTTGATGTGGTGATGTGATGAAAGGTCCTCGCAAACAGCAACAAAAAAGCTGTGAAAAATGAATTGATACAAACATTTCCGCAAGGCCATCGGAAAGTAAACACAACAAAGGTTTATTTATTTGTTGTGTGTGTGTGCGTACGTGTGCCCCTCCTCTTTTGGGTGTATGAGTGCCAGCGTGTGTGTGTGTGTGTGCGTGTCTGTACCCGCTCCAAAAATTTCATAACGGCCAAATGTTAGCCCGCATAAAAACGAGCGCAAAAAACATTATCATCCATGCAAATCTATTTCGGGATAAAAGTTGAAAGAAGTGGGTCCAACAGTTCCCCAGTGGAGTGTGAAACTACATAAGTGAAAATTCACTAAATTTACTCAACTTTTTGAGGCTTTAAAATCAATCTCGAAATCTACTAAAAGAGGTATATTTTTGGTGTATTTTGGGATCGGTTTGTGCCTCCTCCCAGGTCCCAAATAGTTTTCTTCTGTGGATTACTAAAATCTTGTGAAGCGGTAAGATTAAACTTTGACGATCCTTAAGTCTTATAAGTAACTAATTGAAACGATTTGGGTCTAATCATCAGGGTTTTTGAGTCAATAATTCGTATTTAAAGATTTACGGGATCGGCTAATCTTTAATCTGAGTCAACAGGAATCAAGAGACTATTACTATATTCGTTATTCTTAGGGTATTCGACTTTAAAGAGATGCTCAGTTCTACTTATAAAGACTTAGTGGTTATTCTTATTAAAACACTGTCTAACAGATCTCACTACAATCTATTTCATGCTCTTTTCGATTGCTAACCCTAACCCTATGTATAACCTTTCCTGTACAGTATACACTTTAGCGACTCTTTAAATCAAATCCCATTCTAAGTCCCTGAAAGGGAAACCAAGCTTCGTTGTCAATCTCTCAGGATTAGAAGCCTAAGCAAACCTCTTTTTAACCCTTTTCCTTGGTTTAACCAAAAAGGTGTCACACACACACACACACGCATACAGAGCACCCTTGTACATGGTTACGTGTGTGTGTATCTGTGTGCAATGCAAATATTTTTGACGTTCACTGAACTTTTGCAGAGAGAAAATTATGCAAGCTTCGCTTCCCCCTTGACTGTCCACCGCCTGCCGCATCAGCTGCATCTGTATGCGAGCATCTGCATCTGTGTGTGTGTGTGTTTGTGTGTGTGTGTGACAGCTGTGTGACAAAAATTATGGCAAACAACAAAAGCCAGGCAGCAGCAGGCCAGGCCAGACCCAGACGCCAGCGGGCCAAACTTTTCTCGCAACGCAACGAAATGCGAAAAAACGAGGAAGAGAAACGAACACAGAAAACAAAAAACTATTTTTCTTGACAACAACGAACAACGAACATCTGCAACAACATTTGCTGCTGCTGCTGCTTCAGTTCTGCTGCTGCTACTGCTACTGCTACTGCTGGTGGCAGCACACACTCACACTAACACACACAGATACAGACACGACACATAGATGCAGATGCTCACGCACACTCACTGCGCACTCGCAGTGGCCAATGAGAGAGTCAATGAAGTGTCAAACAGAAACGCCGCCCAAATCAAAAATGGCGAGCTCTCAACACACTATGGTTGTCTCGCTCTGGCAGCCAGCCGTCCAGCCCTCGCCGAGCAAGCAGTTCAAGCAGTGCTAGCAGCAGTGCTGGCTGGATGGCCTGGCCTGGCCTGGCCGTTTGCTTCTTTCTGGTCATCGAACATATCCTTCGGGTGCTCGCTGCTGCAATCCTTTCGTTCGGTATTTGATTTCAATTTCAATTGCGGCGCATCCTTTTGACGTTTGTTATCAGGCACAGCGAAAGGGAGAGGGCCGAGAAGGGGTAGGAGAGGGCAGGGAGAACCTGTCGCTTTTGTTTGCCATGATAATTGCATTTGTATGAGAAGAGATCTCTCCATTGCCATTCCGAGCCCTCTCTCTCCTTTGTCATTTATCAAACACTTTTTGTCGCTTTCTTTTGGGCTGAACTTTGCCCGACAAAGCGTGCAGCGCATGCAGATTAACATTTTACCTGCCGATGGCTGGCGCCGAGGGGTGTGAGTGGCAGTGGCAGTGTGGCAATCAGCCAGAGTTGTCACCGAACTGTGGCTGATTGAAATGCTGTTTGTTTTATAAGCTGGCGCCTTCCATTATGATTGCTCGCTCATTCATAGAAAGCCACAAAAACGAAACAATGCAAAATTTTTAATGAAAATTGTCGCTTGACTTCATTTTAACTGTTTCTGTTTCTGTTACTGTGTTTCTGTAACTGTTTCTGTGTCTGTGTATGGGTGTCATTTGATAACAAAAGGGAGCCCAGGAGCAAAGGCAGTGGCAGTGGCATCCACAATATGCTGATAGTCGCTCCAACATTCGATTAAATTTTGTATTTAATTCGTAGAATCTTTAAATTTATTACAAAAAATTATATTCCTCGCTTGCAAATGTAATATAATCTCTTCTCAGCAATACACTGAACAAAATTCAAACGAAAATAAATCATTTTTGCACAGGACCTTTGACCATTAAGGGCATAAAAATACACAGTGTATATTTTACTTTTTCAATTATTGAATGCCAAATTTTGAGCTTTATTTTCTTGCTGTGTAATAATTTAATAATTGTGTTAAAATATTAAATTGACAACAATTGCCGGGGACAGCCGCAAAAGCCGCAAAAAGTGGCCCGGCCAGAGATATTGTGGGTCCGATAACAGCCTCGAATCTCAGAGCGATCCAGCACAATCCCAAAACCCAAAAGCAACCCTCGCCTGCAGCAGCAACCCCCCCAAAAGCAAAAGGATACATACGTATGTACATATATATGTATGTGTATAGAAAGAGGGAGAGATGTAGCTGGGTATTAAGGCTTGACAAATCCTGCTCAGCCTCAGCCACAGCCACAGCCTGGCTCTGGCAATCTCAAATTCTCATTCTCATATCGACGATTGCATCGTTCTATTAAATTACCAAAAGGCAAACGGCAAGCGGCAAACGTGTGCGTGGGAGTGGGGGGTGGGGGGTGGGTATGGGAGGGGATGGATTGTGCTGGTGTGGCAGGGCTAAAGTGGGCAGGGTGGCGGCTCTGCCTGGTCCACAATTGAGATAAGATTGCCCGGGCTGAGATACAAGATATGTCATGTATCTCGCACACGAGAGCGAGCCAACGAATCAAAACCAAATTACATCAAATTCTCATCCTTGTCGAAGTCGGTCTGGCAGGCATTCAGACTGGATGGCAGTCAGGCTGGATGGCTGGCTGGCTGGCAAATAATTATAAAAGTCACAGGAGACTGGCAGCCAGATCGAAGATAGAACATGCATTGATAGAGTGAGAGGGCAACAGCCACACACACACACACATATGCACTAAGAAAAACAATCATAATCAAAAGTGCAAGAAAATGCTGCCAGGAGGAGGAATCTTATAGCCATACAATTTAGGGACTTTTTTTTACAGCTTTTGGGGCTGTACACCTGTTTGGGAGATCTACTTCCACGTGGAGCACTTGGGAAAGCTTTCTCTGGCTTTGGATTTCTTGCAGTGTATGGGGCGGATGCAGCAGGTTCGATAGCGAAGGCCACGTGTGACTAATAGAAATTTGCATGCGCAATTATTTGAACAAACCGCAGCAATTACACGGCAACACGCCGCAGCAACGCAGTGGCAAGCACCGCAGTGGCAGGCTCTAGCACCCTAGACACCAACAGCAATTTCCATGGCAGACAAGCTAATTAGAAAAGAAGTATATGGAGAGATAGTCAGCAGCAGCAGCAGCAGTGCAACTGGGGGGGAGAGGAGTGCCACACAGCCAAGAGGATGATGCCACCGCCTCTCCTCCTCATCCTCTGTGTTTATGCGAGACCGCAACGAATCGATTTGGGCATTTTATTGCCCATAGAGAGCGCTGGTCCTGCCACCAATTTGTGCCTCGTTAAGGGTTAGGCTGCAACGGCAGCCACATCCCACCCCCTCCCCACCGCTGTGTTGTGATTTGTTGTGACAGTTTGGCTACGAAAATGTTGTTATGCAAAAATTAGGCGCATAATTTTATTGCAATTTTTATGATCGAGCAGCGGCCAGTCCCAGTGGCAGTCCTGGGACTGTGAGAAAGTTTTCCTTTCAACCTGATTTCGTTTTAATTGTGAGAAACTTTGCTGACTCGGAATCTCCGCTCTGCTATCCTCTCCCACAATTTAAGGGGGAGCACACCGCACCACACCCTTAACGAAAATTATGATAATTTCATTTTATAAGGAATCCTTTTCTCTCCCATTGAGGCTCCTTCCCTACCTTTGTGTGCCGATTCAGACAATGGGGGAATGTCTGCACCTGACATGGCCAGGGCCAGCCAGGACAAAAGGGCATGGAATCGTGAAAAGTGCTTTTCATGTTTGACAAAATGCAATGACAACAAAAAACATACAGAAAGAGAGAAAGAAAACGAAAAGGGATTCCTTGCACTGATTTCGGGCACTTAAACAGCCACGACAGACAGCCACGAAACAAACAGCAAACAATTTCGGTTTGAGTTTATTTTCTGTTCTCTCTAACACTGGGAGGAGGAGGAGGAGGGAAATTGATGAAAAACTGTCACATCATGGAGGCTGTCCCGGGCTGCTTTCTCTCTCTCGTGTTGCATTTGCACCGGCTTTGATGTTGCGTATCCCATTGTCCCCGATCGAAGACCCTGCTCCTGCTCCTACCTCTGGTGTCCTCGAGAGTTGGGTTACACTGCCTCATAACCATACGCGACGAGTACCTTCTCTGTGCTCTTGTTGTAGTTGATTGTTATGCCAAAAACACTCGACATAGTTTTCCCAAGTGCAGGGGGGAGGGGAAGCGGTGTGCTCTGTAAAACTATGAAATCTCCATGCGTTGGCAGTCAACACCTGAAGGAGTAAACTCTGCTCCTCCCTCCTCTCTGGGCCAAGTATTCGTTTGGAGGTACAGTTTTTGCACAGGAAAGAATCTGCTTCTATCTTACCACTCCCTTCTGGCTCACTTACTCCCTTGCCACACACATAGATACATCTCTGAAAGCCATAAATTCTTCAAACACCAGAGCAGAGCAGATCCTAAACCACCCATTCACCCATTCGCCCCCCATCCACTGGCAGCCTCCTCGGCAATACAACAAAAACAATAAAACGTGGCAAGGCACATCCTGCTTCCATCCTGCCTCTGCCCCGGCCCTCCATCGGCCTCCTCGACGAAAAAAAGTTGCCTTTAACCTGGCCCACAAGTCACGGCCCAAAAAGTTGCGTTGTTGTTGTGCCTGCTCTTGCTCCTCCTGCTGCTTCTGTGGCTGTTTCTTTTGCCTTTTTCCCTTTGGAAGGACATGAAAAAAGAAAACCAGGAGAAGGAGAATGCATAGGCGGTAGAGGGCAGGGGATAGTAGGGGGAGGGGGCAGTGAAAGGAGGAAAAGGAGCCGGAGCACACTGTACGCGCCATTTTCCGTGCGATTGCCAATGTTAAACGCAGCTCCCGAGAGCCAAACCAAAACCACCCGCAACCACCAGCAGCCCACACCACCACACCCACACCCCTCCACCCTTAGCCTTTCGTGGGTGTCCTTGCTGCTGTTGTTTTTGTTGTTGTTCGTGGTGCCTGCTCCCTCTGGACCAGAAAAAGAAATGTTTCGCATAAAATGTTATCGCCAAGATTTACGACCCGACTTTTGCGCATCACACGCCACCCCCCTCCCAGCCCTGAACTCCAACCCCAACCCCAACCCACTCCAGCAGCAGCAGCAGCATCCCCCTGTCCGTGCTGCCCCCCTGCCCCTCACTGTGGTGGCATCCAGCAACTTGTTTTATGATAATATACGAGCTTTCTCCGCTGAAATATAAATGTTGTGTGTATGAGTCGTCCGTCCGTCCTTCTTCCGCTCTCCTTCCCGCTCTCTATCTCCATCTCTTTCTGCTTGTGCCTCCTTTGCGCCATTTTGGTTGTCATCCTTTGCAGGGGGCACATCACTTGGGCTGGCGTATCTATTTATCTAAGCATTTGTACATATTTATTTTAATGTTGAGGCAGCTTCAGCTACAGATACTGCGCCAGCGGAGGACTACAATTGAGGGCCCACCTCAGCTCCATCAAGCGTACTCTCCCTACTCCTGCCCCCCACCAGTCTCTCTGACTCTCTCCCTGGCAGCCAAGAAGTGAATCCACAATAAAAATGGCTGCTGTATCCATAAGATACATGCCACTGATTTCTATGCCAACGTTTTATCTCAGCAGGCATAGGGAAGCGCTTTGGCTTTGGCTTTTCTTTCTTTCTTTCTTGATGTGTGTTTCGGCTTTGTACTTCCTGTCCCCCCCCTGCCACGCCCCCTGCTCCCACTTCTGCTGCTGCTGCTCCTGCTCTTTGCCGAAAATCGTAAAATGAAGATTTTTCATGTGGATTGCTGTTGCTGCTCCAGGGGGCAGGGCGGGCAGGGACATGTGGTTGTATCCTTGGGCGCATCCTTGCCACTGCGGAAGTAATTTATGACTTTTCGTTTTGCAAATGTTTAAATCTAAACATAAATATACCCACCCCCCCTCAGTGCCTCAGCGCCTCCCTCAGTGGAGCATATGAGCAGCGCTTGTATTTATTTCATTTTCTTTTATTTGCTGCGCTGATAAATTGTGCAATATATGGGGCTTTGGCCATAAACATCGCAGCAGCGAAATTGGCTTTAAGCGGAGGCCAGGCCAAAGCACTCTTTAAAAGCCAAAGACAATCTAATTATTCACACACACACATACAGAGAGATACAGATACAGTCCCAAGTGTACTGTGTATATGTAAAAATATTAATCAAATTATAAGAAAACATGCTGCCAGCACTCTCTCTCTCTCTCTCTCTCTCTCTCTCTCTAATCCGACACACAGAAACTGGAACACTTCGAATGAGTCAGATCGGAGACAAAATGTTAATGTTATTAAAAGCAAACATGGCGATACGATACTGGACGGGCAATAACTCTATAATAATAATCCATATACCATATACCTGCTTCATTTGCGGCTGAGCCACACACATTGCCACGGAGAGCCTTGGAAATTAATGAATTCCCAGCGATTATCCTGCGGCCGCATCACCATCGACATCATCATCATCGTCATCGTTATGATTGTCAATGGGACAGCATAAATAAACACGAATTCAATTACTTATGCCAAATAAGTAGAAATGATTCAATAAAGCAAACGCAGATACAAAACGAAACTAGGCCCAAGCCACACACACACACACAGAGCAGAGCAGAGAGCAGAGAGCAGCGCGGAGGCACATCAGATAGCAGATAAGGTGCAAGGAGCCAGGAACTGCCACCATTTACCATTACCAGAGTGTCCAGATAAGCAGGGACTGGAACTGCGACGGCGACGGCGACACGGAGAAACTGATCAAATATGCTTAATTATAATTTGATTTGATTTATGATGTTTTCTGATTTCATGTGACATTTGTAATTATTCTTGTCGCGCCCCAAACAGCCGCCACCGCCACCGCTGCAGTCGCGATCAACGAAATCATCACAGAAGCAACAGGGCCCACAATCAGGGACAAGCAGGCAGCAGGCAGCACCAAGGAGCAACATCATCATTGACATCATCGACATCATCATCATCATTGGGTTGGCAGTTGCCTTGGCCATGGCCAATGATCAACGATGTCGACAGTGACAACGACGAGGAGCAAGCGACAATCCTGAGCTGCATACGAAATGGCTAGCCATCCCATCCATGCCCGATGAATAACTACTCGTAAAGAACTCGTAAATATATCTGTTTGTTCGTGTTTGAAGAGGGTGTTGGAATAATGTAGTGCCTAATGTGCACTTATCAAGGCTCTATGGGGCCCTTCGAAAGGAATACCAAATGATTCATAGCGCGTTGCCAGAGGAATTCACAATTTAGAGCGCCTAGAAGAGAGGGCTAGTTAGAGATCAAGAATCGATCATCTTTCAATGACAAAACTCTCTTGTGTGTGTAACCAAAGCCCCCCATTCGAGAGGAGAGCATTCAATACTTGTATAAGGGCATTCTCCATTCGATTCTAAGCCATTCCATTTTATGGTCGTCACCGTTGTGTGGCAGAGATCTTGTACATACCACATAGATACAGATACACATGGATGTATCTATATATCTGCTGCCATATATAGTATGTGTGTGCTCGTATGCCACTCGGGCTCAGTTACCAGGTCTATGGGGAATAAATCAACACGCTGTGTGGCTTCGTCAACGATCCATCTTGGCCCGGCTATGACTCTGTCTCTTCCACTATAGACGGGTCTACGTCTGTGTCTCTGTGTCTGTGTCTGGGCCTACTTTGGCCTGCTGCCGTCGATCAAAATCAACGAGCAAAGCAAAGCCTGTGTTGATCGGAAATTCTCGCCTACGATCGAGTGACAAAGTAAACAAAAACAAAGCAATCTCAAATTTTAGGTAGGTTGGCCAGCGTCTCGTCTCAATGGGGATCTATGTGTAAGCTTGATCCCCCTCGCTCTCGCTCTCTCTCTCTGTATCTGTAACTGTGTGTGCGCGCCGATTATCGCGTTTCGATCACCAAATCGATCAGTTAAGGCATCAGCAAAGGCGCGCGCGCGCCTTCTCCTTGGATAATAAGCTGAATAGGCGTATGACAATAAGCTATGTAATTATATGTGGCAGATCGACTGGCTCCGGCTACGGCTCCGGCAATGAGAGTAACTGGAGCGGATTACCGAGAAATGCGTGGGCAGAGACCCCCGATCTAGAGATGGCCTAGAGCTGCTCAACAGAGGGCACACCACATGGAGATGGGCGGGTGATTCACAAAGTCAACCGACAACAGGGAAAACGAATGCCAAGAGGGGAAAAGTTTCATGGAAATGGATGCGTCAAATATCTTTGCTGGCGTCGTACTTCTTAATAGGAACATTCACGTATGAAGTTATAACCCAAACAACTTTCAGCATCGTGTTCGTATATCTCTCACGCTACCATCTCTGATCTGCATATGCTCGTAATTGTGGTTGACAAATTGCAGTCAGCATATGATAGATTAGCCTGACGGAAGGGGGAGTACCTGTGCCCCCCGTACCTGTGCCCATACCCTGCACCTCCATACCTTACCTCTCCTCTCCCCGAGTTGGCGGCTGTTTTGCTGCTGTCTTTTAATTAGCATGTCATCTGCGACCGCACCAGCACTTGAGCTGTCTCCTGCCACGCCCACAGCTAAGAGAGAGAGAGAGCGAGAAGTGCATTTCGTTCGATGACTTGCAGTAAATTCAATTTACTTTTTAAATATTTTTGGTGGGTTCGCGCTGCTCATTTGTGTTTGCCAGCGCCCCTCTCACCGGCTGCCACTCAGGGCTCAGGGGCCGCTCCTGCAATGATTGGCGCTTTTTGCGCCCTTCCGCAGAATCGGGCTAATATCGATGACTCGACCATTGAGTGGCCGTGGCCTCCTGCTCCTTCTGTGCCGTGCCTGCTGACTGATGCTGAACTGACTCCGACTCCCTGACTGACACTGACTGCTTGACTGACAGGGTCTGCCCGCCACATCTTGGGCTTGGATATTTATTAGCCCACTACTCAAAGAGCGCCACTTGAGTTTTGTTTTGCTGTCTTTTGTTATTATTATTTTTTGGGCTTGCGTTTTTAATAAGCGGTTGCCTCTGGGCTGGGACGCCTGCCTTCTGCTTTCCATCTCCTGGCAGGGTTTTCAATTAGCCCGCTGCAGGCCCTACGCCAGCCCATGGGTTTGCGTAGGGTTTGGGTTCGGGCTCTGCACTTTAATTAATCGCCGTGTCTAACAAAATATGACAAGCGCCATAAATTAAAGAGTTAGCCCTCCGCTCCGCACTCTGCAGCTTGTCCTGTGATCTGGGGACACAGGTATCCCTGGGTCTGGCTCTGGCTGCAGGTGTGCGCCTCGAAATTTGCGTGTGCGGACAGCTAAACAGCTACCGCACTTAGTTGGCGGCTCATTCAGGCCTCTCTTGGCTCTGTGCTCTGTGCTGTGGGCTCTGTGCCCTGGGCGCTTATAAATGAGAGATGTTTAACTAAGAGACACACGCGTACACTCGCAGACTCCGCAGCAGAACCGCACATGCAATGGCCGCATCGAGAGCGTGGGTCTAGATGGGACCCTGATTGGAACCTGGCTAACTCTGGCTGGGTGTTGGGCCAACAAATGGGCACAGAACTGGGCTGTTTATGATGGGAAACTATTCAGAATTGTTCAAGGCTATAGTGGCAGTATAGTAAACATTAAGCACAGAACCCCCTTCGTTTCAATCAATTCCAATTCATCAAGACATTACGTCCTTAAGGTTGCCACCGTTTTTAACCCCTAAAAAAGAAGAATATAACCATTTTCATTCGGCTAATCCTGAATCTTAACTACCAGTGAGAGAGAGACAGATCCCTTTATGTAACACAATTATATAATATAGCAATAAATTCCATGAGCATCGCATATAAATTAAAGGCATACAAAACAAAAGGGTTACGCTGCCACCAGTATGCGGCCCCAAAAAGATGTGGCAATGGCAATGGAGAGGGGTGGGGGAAGCGAATGGAAATGGGGAAAAGAGATTGGAATGGGATGGGACTGTGGGTGCCACATAAGCCACAGCCACAGCTATAGCTACAGCCACGGTGCATAACTCAAGGCGTCTGTGACATTTTTATGGCATCAAATATATATATTTTATTCGTCGTGTGGTCCGAGCACCCCAGAGGCGCAGCAAGAGAGGACTCCTTTTCAGATCCTTTTTAGCAGACATCCCTCATCCCTTTGGCATACTTTTTTCGGCTACGCTTCTGGTCATAATATATTTGGTGGCGCTTTTGGGCAATTTACATTCTCTGTTTCGGCCCATTCCTTTTTGGCCCCGAGCCCCTGGGCCACGCTCTCCGCACGCCCCCGCGCACCTCGACGCAATTAAAACAAAAGGAAAAAGGGCTACATTAATCCTTTTTACACAATATCCTGTATCCTGTATGTATGACCGCCAAAATGGATGGCGCGTCGGCGGGGCAAGACGGGGGAGGAGTACTGACGGGTTGGGCGGCCATTTTCTTTTGCCAGCTGCCATTTTTATGCTCGTTTTGTGTGCTTTTTATTGTCTCTTCTCTTCTCCCTGGCTCCCTGGTTTTTTTTGTTGTTTGTTGCTGCCTCTGCCACACGGCTGTTGTTTGGCATTAAAAATGTTTTATGTTGTGTGCGATTTGAGCAACCTACTTTGCACATGCTCCCGGTAGGGGTGAAGGGGGTGGCTAGGGGGTTTCAAAGGGGGTTACAGAGGGGGGCTATGGTGGTTGAGATCTCTCTGGCGTTTTATTTTGTTGAATATATACTTTTCTATATATACATTTAACAAGGATATGCGCTCGTTTGTTTGCGTAGAAAGGCTTAATTTGTTCAGGACTTTTTACATACACAAATGCACACACACACACACGTACACATACACATTTTACGACTCCCAAATGGTGTGTAGGTGTATGTGTTTGAATTTGTGTGTGACTTTTGTCTTGGCTTTAACTGTTTTTATGGCGCATTGCGACTTTTTATGGCCTTGTCTTGTAATACACTGCCCTAAAAAGCGGGTCTTTTCGTTCAGCAATGAGATTGGGGTGGCTAAGAATCATCAGGAGGTGGTAGTAGTGGTTGGGACAACACATATTAAAAGACTTCTAATGTATCTAAATATGTACCCATAATTCATTAGCTACCAATATATGATTTCCTGTCATAATTTGCACAACATTTCTTAGAAAAATAATGAGAAAACACAGGACATACTTTGTAAGTTGGGAAAATAGTAGATAATACGAGTATATTTTATGTATAATGTACACTGAGTATTTCTCATACAGATGGAATGTCCATTCCACTTGATAAGAATGACGTTACTCATATACGATTTGAAAGGACTATTCAAATAATTATTTCAGTCAACGTTTTTCCGCCAATCAAAATGTATCTGAAAATTACAAAAAAAAAGAATTCTGAATTTAAAATTAAAATCATATTCTAAAGATCTTTATTCTATATTCAGGTTTTGGATAGGATAGTTAGAAAGGAGAGAAAGAGAGAGAGTATTCAATCTTCGCTGTGATGGCATCCATCTCTGGTGTCCCGTTTCTGCTTTTGCCTATTCTAATGTGTAGCGCCTCCTGCCTAAGCCTGGCCCCGAAAGGAGAGCCCCAACAAAGGACCCAAAAAGAAGAAAATAGCCCACGAAAAGTATAAAGGATAATAATAAAACGGAGCCTTATCGCTGATGCCGATGCTCCTGCTGATGGGGAATGCTGCTGCCATAGCCGCTCGCTCGCTGTTAGTCGTATAATAAAACAAATGGCAGTCAGCCCCATTTAATTGCTGGCCATAAATGTGTGTATGTGTGTGCGGGACCTGGCATATCCTTTGGCGAGGATGCCACCGAAAGTGATGCCCCCATGGCCCCAGTTCCCCATACTCCATGCGGTGCGTGTATTACTTTTTATTATTATTAGTATTTAAATTTATTTGTTGCTTTATGGCATGCACGCTGATAAATCTGAGCCAGCTCGTTCTGTGCTCGTTTTTAATGGCCAGCCATACCCATAAAAGGTAAGCCATACCCCGCAAGAATGAGCCAAATTATACAATCAAAGCAAGTTAAAAGTCCATTTAGCATCGCCGATATGACATAATTGAGGGTAGCACTGCCGCATGCCACTTGCCGCTCTCCAGCCAACCAAAACTCAATCCCAAAAACCCAATCCCAAAGCCCGAAAACCCAATCGAAATCCCAGCATATGGAGTGACCATTTGAGGCGATGTCCTGTGGCTTTTGTTTTTGTTCCTCAAAGAATGACTGCAATGCAATTAATGCAATTGCACAATTGTTTTTGCCCCCTCCCCAACCCAACCCCCTCGCTCGAAACAATCGACAGAAGAAGTTCTCCAGTTGGAGGGTAAAGTTGTCTTTTCGTAACATTTGGCACATTTGGTTTTATTACCCAATTGAGCAACTAATTTGTGGGGAGTCCTCCTCCTCCTCCTCCTCCTCCTCAGAGGAGGTTCAACAATGCAAAACAAGTCAATTTGCGGTTGAATCTCTGTGTCTCTGTGGTCCTACCCCTCTTCTTTTTAACCCTCTTGAAGTGCTGTGTCTAATGGGGAGGGCAACCCTCACCCAAGACCAGATGAACCTCATTAAATTGTCTACTGATTGAAGTCCTGCATTTGTTATGATATTTTGAGTAGTTTTTGCGGTGCCATGATTTCAATTTGATTTGTGCGATGATTAATTCATGCCGGGGCATAAGCCACACCTACTCCAGACCAGGCCATTCCGATTCCCCTCTTACCAATTCCCATTCTCAATTCCCAATTCCCGATGATAAATGAACATTCTTTTTCCGATCTCCGCCTGGCGCTGGCCACAAACTGTTGCCGTGTTTGTCCGTGTTTGTGGCTGTGTGTGTGTGTGTTGATGCTTATCCGCGACATTCCTGCCGCCCAAAGTGTCATTGTTGTCGATCATTTTTATGTTGTGTGCCTCCGCAATTTGATTGACAAGCCAGTCGGAGTCGGAGTTGGAGTCGGAGTCGGAGTCGGGAGTCGACTCCACTTCGACTGAGAGTTCATTTTACATGCAGCGATCATCTTTGGGCCCTCTCGTGTTTTTATTTGTCTACCTTTTATGATGATCATCGCTGGTTTTGTGGGGCCGGGCCGGGACTCGCCCCGAAAGAGTTTACCATAAAATGCGCATTAATCATTTAATAGTCCGCATAATGAACTTAACTTTTTCCCCCGGCCAGCTTTCGGCCTGTTCTCGGCTGCCTGCCAAAAACGACGGAAACTTTTGGCACTGCTCCGGTCCGGAGCCGCTTTGCTCCGGCTGGGATCCCTCTTCTTTTCTCTGTTCTGTTCTGTTTTTTGGCCATGGGCTCTGGGTATGGCTTTGGCACCTAATCCTGGCGCACAACTATGCCGTTTGCATTGTTCCACGCACAATGGACACAAAGGACATGTTTGCACTGATTATCAGATTAGGCCATTGTACGTACAAATTGATATTGTCATGTTTCAAGTGCCAGTGCCGAGTGCCCACTGCCCAATGCCCATGCCAGAGGCAGTGCAGAACTCATTGAATGCTGTCGCCAGTGCCGATTAAGAGATTTTTATTTTCGCACTCGCCGCACTGCCGCACTCTCCGCACCACTCCGCACCACCGCACTGCCACTCTCCGAAACAATGGCCCAGTCGACGGGACAGATTTGCAAACATTTAGCCGAACTGCAACTGCAACTGCAAATTTGTTGGTTTCTTCTTTAGTTTCGGTTTTGACGGAACAATCGCCGGACAATGAGCCATGAGTGGTTTTAACGCTGCGGTCCTCCCCCCTCCTCCCTGCCAATGCCACTGGCCTGGCTCTGGCCTAGTTTTTAGCTAGCCCTGAACCGATCATTAGCATAAAGCCACATCGGCGACAGGCAATCGTCTCGGACTCCGTCTGCGGCTCTGTCTCTGTCTGTCTGTGCTGGGCGTTAGCCGAACCAATCCGAGCCAATCCGAGGAAGGATTAGCAGAAAATGTGCACATCATCATCGGTCCAGTCCTGTCCGGTCCGGTCTGGTCCTTTCTTCTCCTGTGCTGATCTCGAGTTCGTTCTGTAGATTGCCGATCGGACAAGTGATCATATCGCAATCTCTGGCATTGATTCCTTGTCCCGGAAAATGGGCCCAGCCGAAAGCATATCAGATTTCCCTGGAAATCGCTGGATTTGCCTATCAATGCAGCTGAATCGATCCGTATTGATGGAGGATGGATAATGGAGGATGGAGGAGGTGTTGGCGGCTGCCGTCTCTGATCTCCAGGTCCAACCGAATTGTCTACGACTGCAGATCGGATGGGACTGTAGTGGTGAGATAGGCTAATCTTTTGGCACTCCCGATTGTGGGGTTTCCTGAAAATGTTCTACAGATCTAGTGTCCGAAGTGTTTTTGGCACTTGACGATCTTGATTGCTGAAAATCTGTGGGATTTTGTATCAATTTTGAAGGAATCTGGGTCCCTAAACTGGATCAGATTCAAACATATGTGTAGAATTGAAATATTCTGTATTGAAAGTAGAGATTTAACAATCGTTTGGATTTTAGGTGATTAGGAGAGGATAGATCGTATAGATAGTCTACGGAAAAAGTGCGAGGAGTGTCCTGTTCTTGGGGCTCTCTAATCTCGGTCCACTACATGAGTAACTACTTCAATGATGCCTGCATTTTGCCCATCCTTGAAGAAATACGATACCCCTCTCATGTAGCCTCGTGGCATTACAGAGGGCCACTTGGTCGTGTTGAGCAGAATGTCCTTTAGATAGTAGGTGCCCTTGGGCAGTGGACATGGCGTGTCCACAATGGGGAAGTCGATGTTCACACCGACCTTGGCGCTGTCCGTAAAGTACGGCAAATACATCCTGAAGCCCTTGCAGGCGCGCGTCATGGGCATGGTGTAGGGAAGCTTCTTGTAGACGCCACTGCCCAAAGGATCGACGTATGCCTCAGCGTAGAATGAGTAGTGATCATCGTCCATATCTTCCTTTAGGGTGAGTGTTCCATTCAATTTCCGTTCACGGCCCACAACACGCACTTTGCTGATATCCCATACCCCGTCGCTTAGCGCGACGAAGGACACCAAACGGGCATCGTAGGGCTTTGGCATTAAAAGCATCTGCAGGATACACACATATACATAAAGACAGATTATACATCTAGGACTCTCCACATCCTCTGCCTGATACGTTACATGTACTTCCGTAAACAGCAAAATAAAGACCGACCGAATCAACATTGTTGACATTCTTGCCCGACAAAGACTCAATTAGGAACTCAACGAATCGGTTTCACTTATCATGTTTTATAGGGTTTTGCAGTATAAACAAATTAGATTTAATTACTTTGTTTTTCTGATGCTAGATTGTTAGATAGTATTTCATAACATGGCTAGAAACATGTAAAGCAAATGCCTATCCGGGTAGATCACTCGTTGCTGATATTATGTTTTCATTCTTGTTCAGTTCGAGTTCATTCGAACGGGTGCTGTTCTATGCAGAGGCCTTTGCCGCGGCTCACAACATTCCCTCGCCACATAGTCTGGCTATCATTTAAACAAAACCGCATTCAGTATGGGGCACGCGTTGCGTAGATAGCCCATTACACACACATTTGTTTCTACAAATCTATAGTATATTAGGAATTATATTGCAAGTTGTTTGTTGTTGAATGATTGCGTATCCCTGAAGATCCGACCACTAAAAGTAAATCAAAACAAATCTTGGATCCACATCGGAACGATCAGCAATCGCCCCCATCTGAGAGTCTTTGTGCAACCGAAATCTGCACTACTTTTACGGCTTATCCCTTTGAATTGCTTGCGCCACTTGACTACATGCCTGTGCAGATCGAGGATCGGTGCTGTCGGGCCACGATCGCTACATGATATCAGCACCAGTGCCTTCCTTCACCATCCCCGCCAGGCGAAAACTGCCTTTCACAGCCCTTTGTTAGAGGGATGAGCTCCTAGGCGCCGGGTCATAACTCTTAGCGGCAGCTATTTGTACATTTCATATACATGCTCGTATACGACTATTGTACATCCCATCCATAGATACATAGTTGTGTTCTGGCAGAAGCGGGCAATAAAAATATTGGCCTGCCTTCGGCGCTGCGAGGACAAAGGAATTGCACCATAAAATGTATACACAATATGCACACGGCAGCCGAACGGACACAAACGGAACACAAAAGCCATGCAGATTCCCGGGGCCCTTTGTCTCTCACAGGAAAATCTCCCAAAACTAGTGCAACACTTTTGGCTTATAGACAAAGCCAAAGCGCACTGTAGGCCAGAACGCGGAGAGCAGAGAGAACACAGAGCCAGAGAGCAGGCCAGAACGGTCCAGAACGGGCCAGAGCAGACCCAGCCGGGCCATTGTCTTCGCAGAAGTCGTTAGTGTGACAGGTTGGATTTGTTTTGTGTACGGTGCCTAAGTCTGTCATCATCATCAGCATAAGACTTGTCTGGCGCCAGCATTAGGGACAATATTTTCGACTAAATATTTCGTCACAGGCCCCGGCCAAAGGGCGACAGACAGAGAAAGGTAGACGGAGACGGAGAGAGAGCTAGAAGGCTAGAAGACGGAGACGGAGGCAGGCAGGGGTAAACGAGGGCGTAGGCGAAAGGGCCAAAAGAATCGGGGACTGCTCTGCGGGCGTTTATTTTGGTAGATTTCTATATGGCCCCGACCCTATAGTCTGAACCCTGACCTGGCCTGGCCTGGATGCAGTTACATTGATGATTTATGCACTGGCTAGGGTTACAGGTGCAGGCGCTTCGCAGGACTACAGGTAGTCCCTCGCATGATCAATATTTTGTCTCCATTTAGTCCAATAGGACTCGTAGTCCAAGTTGTTACTAATTGCGATCGAATATTTGCGTTTTGATATCTGAAAAGCAGTCTTTCCCTTTGGAAAACCGTGTGGCTTTACAACAAGCGAATTATCATCGGAACAATGGAAAGTGTCCTTCAGAAAGTATGTGACCTTTGGGAGGTTATATGGTTCAACGCCAAACTTTCTATCGGAGTCGTGTGGACGGACAGGTCTCTACATAAACCTCTTCGGAGAAAGTATAATTCCCGTTGAATATCCTGAATATGAGAGTCCCGAATGAGAGTTAATAGTTTTTAGTGGACACAAAATCGTACATAAATATCACCTTTAGCTTCCATTCATAATGAACCCAATACTTTTAATGATTTATTTTTGTTCTGCACAGCTCTCGCAGTCTGCAACATTGTTCAAATTTATTGATTCAAAAAACTTTTCCATATGGCCGGCAGTCGATGCATTGCTGCGCATATGATCTCCGTGTCCTGGCATCCTTTCCAGCCATGCTTTGGCATGTGCCCCGAGCTCGAAGTTGCAACATATTGGCGCACTTGAAGGGCCCGTGCCAGGGCACGCGCTTCGTGCCGCACTTGAACCCCGTACACCAAGTGGTGGTATAAGGTCCTGCTCCTGCGCCTGCTCCTGCTCCCGCTGCTGCTCCTCAGTGAACTCCTACCGGGTGGTCTGCTCTGAAAAAAGTTTTCAACAATTGGGGGGAGTTTTTTACCAAAGAAGTCGCACGCTCTCTATTGGAATTTCCACAAAGGGAACACTTGAGATACTTTTTTCACCCGCCTCCTTTTCTTTGGTCGAGGGGGTGGCTGGCAGTGGGTTGTGGGGTTGGTTGTGGTGGGGTGGAGAACAATGGTTCAAGTGCTGCTTGCAAAACAAAAAGCGTTTTAAGTTTTAATTACGCCAGACACAAAAGGCCGAGAGAATGAACTGGAGACCGAGCAGCAGCAGCAGCAGCCGAGGGAGGAGGAGGAGCAGAAGCAACCTCGACACATGGTGGTCTGTTCAAGTGGAAATCGCAGCCAAGGGAGGGACTATGCATGGAGGGACTCTAATGACAGTGGAACCAACATTCGATCCATGGAACACTGCCCTAACTGGCACCTTGCACGAGGTCTATCGGCTGCCAAATCTGAAAGTATTTCCCAACCCAGTCCGAATCAATTCCAAACTCACTTTTCCCCTCATCGCCACTTTATTTCTTTTGGCTTTTTGTTGGGGTGCCATCAGCGACTATCTATCAAATACAGGCAGCCATAGCTTGTCAGTGATTAGATTTCCAAACTCGCTTTTAACAATGCTGGAAAAAGCAACAAAGAAAATTATAGACAGCACTTCCCAAGGAATAACCATGTAGTCGACAAGGGGAGTACCTTAGGAGAAGAATGAATCGTTTATTTAGTTGATATAGTTGTTTATTTAGTTTATATAAGCCAATATTGCTCATAATGCTGACTCCTGTGTGCTGCATGCAGCATGCCACAGAGAACTCTCATACCACACCAAGTGTGGCCAAATCCACATTCAATAGTTCAAACTATTTCTAGAACTTTCTATGCCATTGAATAATACTAATTGTTATCTTGAATTGATTTGTTTCGACTAAACCTCGTGATCTCTTGATCTGAATTATAGTACTAGAACCGATCGTACGTACTCATATGTACCCCCTAATCCGGTAAGTAAGTGGTATATAAAATTGCTCAATTGCTCAACTGATTAGACTTTGTTTTCAATTTGTCTTTCAGCCTTTCAGAAGAAGGTGCCATGCCACAACGAAGACAACCTGACAGACACGAAGAAAGGAGGATACGAGACGGCCATGCAGGGGTCTAGGGGGCTGGGGGACTGGGGAGCTGGCTTCTGGGGCAGAGTTTTTAATCAAAATTGTACAGGAAATCAAAAATCAGTTTTCAAAAATAAAAATCACAGTTTCTTATCGTGATGTTGATTTGTTGTTGTCTTTTGATGGTTCTCCCTCCGTCTCCGTGTGGTGGTCGTTGTTTTTGTTGTGTGTTTTTTGAGGTAGCGCTTTACCCCAATTGTTGGGCCCTTGGCGTGTAATTTGAGGCGAACGCCTGAACGCTGGAACGCTGAACGCAGGAACGCTGAAAGCAAACGCAGTAGCTATGAAATCAATTATGCGATAAAGATTTGACAGCACAACGCACTGGAACTGCTGCTGGCAGTCGATAATTAATTTTAACGCCTTATCGCAATTGAAGGTGCGCCCCTCTCTGGGGGATGGGTGGGGCAAGGGGTTTTCCGTTCCCGAGATAGTTGCTCGCCGATAGGCCCGATTTGATTGAAGTCTGTCTAAAGACGTTTTCGGTGGGTGCCTGCCCTGTCGTCTGGGTCTAATCTGTGACACAATTGGTAAAAATTATGAGTGTGCCTATGAATTTATTAAGTTTCGTCTGTCCAGAATGGGGATGGGAATATGAATGGTTAGTTTAAGGGGAATGCCCAGAGAGGTCGAGATGGAGATGATGGTAGATGGAGATGCTTTCCCATGATATGCAAACGAACTCAATTATTTATTTTATCACAAATGATTTTGCTTATCAAATCTAGCAATCGCTTTCGGTTCTCTCTCTCTCTCTCAGCAGAAGACGTGGAATACTCGTATGGCATACGAGGAAGAAGGTAGGTTTTTAGACCTTTCTCAGACCTCAGCTCTCATCTCATCTCATCTCGTGTGTGTTTTATTTGATGCTCTGTGCCCTGGTGTTCTGCCTCTTGAGTTTTTCTTACAATTGCTGCTGCTGCTGCTGGGTCTCTCGGTCGCCGTCGCCGTCGCCGTCTCCGTCCTGATTGAGGCCGCCATTATTCAAGGAGCCAAACGGCAGCCTTCTCTTTCTTTCATTCGTTCTTTCATTCTGAGTCTGAGTCGCATCTTTTTTGTCGCGTATCTTTGCCTTGAAATCTCCACAGTTCATGTCAAATTTCTTGTGTTTTTATACATCATTCCCTTTGGCTGCGGCTGCGACTGCGGCTTCAGATTCTCTTGCTGCTTTCCTTGTAAGTATGTAAATGCGGACAGACTGCAGCTGCATTTTGCATACCCCTGCCACAGGCACAGCCCCAGCTCCTGCCCCATTCTCTGGCTAGCTTTGAGTGATTGTCAGAGGTTTATCTTTTGATGGTGCATAGCTTCTGTTGCCACAGATCTCTACGTATATCTGTATCTCTAGCAGTGTAGCTGAGTATACGAGGCTTGTTAATTAAGTTTCAAGCAGGTTCCCGTCTGGGCGTTGCTCGAAACTCAATTTTTAGCACCTATTGACATGCAAAGGACCCGCATGCCACACACTCTCACAGAAAGAGACAGAGGCAACGGCAGAGAGGCAGAGAGGAGGAGCGAGAGTACAATTTGACTTTGCTTTGGGCCGAACGAAAGCAAATCAATCAATTCAACACGCAAAGTTGTTGCCGATAATTTCTCTATTTTGACTCAGGTCTCGGCCTCAGTCTCAGTCTCGGCCTCAGTCTGTGTCTGTGTCTGGCTCCTGGGTCCTGGGGATGGGCAATAAATAATAACTCAATACAAATCCCAATTACAGGCCAGGAGTGCCACCCGCCTTGCCAAAAGGCAGGACAACCCTCTTGGCCCTTCGCTGGGATATATCGAGGAAATCCTTGCAGCCTTCTGATTGTCCTTTTAGCCGTCCTCGCCTTCCTTGCCCCCTGTACGTACGGGTGGGTATATGTATGGTATGTCCTGTTTGTCTGTCTGTATGTCTGCCTGTGTGTGTGTGTGTGTGTGTGTTCAGTTCATTTGATTCGATCAGCGGGGTTTCGCCTACATCAACCACAAAACAACGAGGGCTCCGGCCCCTGGCGTCTATCGAAGGGTCTTGTATGGCGTTTTTTTCCTTTTTGGTTTTTGGGTTTATCCTGCCACCGCCACATAAATCGTTATTTCTGTACGAGTATCTGCCGCTGCCGCTGCCGCTGCTACTGGCTTCTCTTTTATTTAAATTTTCATTTAATTTGTTATTTGTTTACATGAAATACTCCGTCGTGCGACGACTGCGACGACAGCGACGGACGGAGGCGACATATGACAACATTCTCAGCCGGCCACAATTGCCATTGTCTGATGCGGGATGGGGCAGGGGTAGGGGCAAGGGCAAGGGCATTCGTGTGGTCATCTATTGTGGCCACACACCTGGACGTCCATTCGGACTGCCACTGTTTGGCAACAACCTCTAATTGCTGCATTCAAATGCTGGTTCCTCCTGGGATGGGATTGATAATGGGATTTGGCAAATTAAATCCACTGGTACAATGGGAAAAGAGTTGAAATTAACCAGAATCGAGCTCGATTTGGGATTAGATGGGAGTCCTTAAGGGACTTTGGCTACTTCAACCATTTATCAGAGCCAAAACCAAACTCTTTATGTAAATTAGCCAATAGACTTTATTTCGGTGGCCCCACCCGAGCATTTAACGCAGTTTAAGCGCTTTTAGGCCAACTTTGAAACCATTCCCAAAATCTTCTCAGCGATACATGAGAGGCCCATAAATACGGCATCCAAGTTGTAGATCTACAGCGAATTAGTAGTGCTAGGGGACAGGGGGTAGCGGACAGAGGACAGCGGAAATATCTGGACAGCATCTCTAACAAATTAAGTGGACAACAATAAATCAAATGGCTGACGACGACGAAATTCGAATGAAAAATCAATAAGCAGAAAAATCTATGCATGTCAGGGCAGGGGGACGGTTACGGCTACGGGTAGGGGCAGGGGGGTATGGGTAGCCCCTAAATCTGAAACCGAATTCCGTATTGGATTGGTATCGGAATCGGAATGGGGATCGAAAATCTGTGGCCAGGCAAGCTGCGTGTTTAACAACAAACAATTAAGATGGCGTCCAATCGATAAGGTCCGTACCCAGAGACAGCCCCAACAGACGGACAGACAGACAGACAGACAGACAGACAGACGGACAGACACAGTCGTCGCAGAGTCACAGACCCAAATCATCAGCCAAAACAGTTAGCAGAAGTTGTGGCCAATGGGGCTGATGAAACAAATGGGCCATAATGAAATAATTATGACTGCGCTTTGGGCCCGAGCACAAGCATGGCATGGCCTATGATGATAGACCTGGCTTGTGGCTGGCTGGCTGGCTGGCCAAAAACGCATTCAAACTAGCCCTGATTGAGGCTGGGGAACAATGCCTGGCACTTTATCGATCAGTGGATCGAAATGTCGGGCGACTCGATGCCTGGCGATGCCAAAAGGATGTGTGGCACGGACCTGGCTCTGGCATTGGCATTGGCATCGGTTTGCTTATCGCTGCCTTGGCATCTACCAGGACCAGGGCCCGTTGCCAGCAGTTGATGGACTTTGATTGCCGCTTTTGGCCATGCGTGATATTTATTTGTTATTTGACACAAAACACTGATTGCTGACTGATGGCACAGTGGGGCCGAAGAGGTTTGGATTGGCGACACAATTGGGGGTATTGTTTTCACTCCACTGCTGTCTACTGTCTACTCTCTCACCTCCTTTATTCTCTGTAGATTGTGGCATTGTTTGGTTATTTCTTTCATCATTTGTTAGAAAATCATCAGCTTGCAGCTGAAATAAATTTCTATTTCATCGCCCTGCCACCACTGTGGTGCCAAGGCTGTGCGACGACTGTTGCACCCATCCTTTGGCATGTGTCTCGCGCACAATTGAGTGACCAACATGAAAAATGAAGCCCAGACCCGACCAGACCCAGTCCAGACCCAGTCCAAGCCAAGCCAGTCCCGACCCGACCTAACCACTGGAAACATTTTTAATTTCGCTGGCATTGTGAGCCACCAGAACAGAACAGAACAGAACCACACCACAGCACACAAAAAAAGTGAGCAGCAAAATTGTAAACATTTTTGCGCGCCAGCATCAAGATAACCCAACAACAACAACTGGAGAGCCAGTCCAACCAACTCCAACAATGGACTCCCTCCTGAGGACTATTTGGGCAGCGAGAAATTAGACACGTGATGGACCGACCGATGGTGGCCACAAAACCCAGGTTGATAACCCAAACTCCACTCGTTTTTTGTTTCCTTTCCTCGTTTTTTGTGTTGTGTTGTTGTGTGCAAAAAAAGGAAGAGACTTGGCTGTAGCTGTGGCTGTGGCTGTGGTGAGATTAGGTTGAATCGAGTCAATCAGCTGCTCCTGATGCTGAGGCTGCTGATTCGGGCAGATCATTTGAATAGGTGCGAACAAGCGATCCAAATGCTGCGATAAGATCCAAAGAAACTGAAATACAACCAGAAGCAGGAAGTGGAAAGCGGGAAATGGGAAACGAGAGCCGAACCACACAAAAACCGATGCCAAATTATGAATAGGCATAGGGGTCCAGGTCCATCCACAAGATTGCTCTCTTCCCGCTCGCTGTTCGACTTGGCACTGGGGTGGGGGCTGGAGCTGGTTCTGGGGCTTCCAATTAAATTGAATTTTGAAACAAGCTCGGGCGATGCTACTGCGATAAATTAAGCAAACATTTTGTCGCTCGCTTGTGGGTTTGTTTCCTTTTTGGTTATTATTTTGTGTGTTGAATGGTGTGTGGTGTCCGCAGCGAAGACAAACAAGTCGATTGAATGGCCGGTGGCAGAGCAGGCGACCAGACCGATGAAGGCACATACAAGAATCGTTGATTATCTAAATTTGATAAGGTCTTAGATAAACACACACACACACAAGCACATGGGCACACATGTGAAGGCTTACAGTGAGAGAAAATCGTAATCTGAACAACAATTCATTCAATAGAACAATTGTCAGATATGCAAGCATTTCCAGCATTTCTTTCGGAATATATATCCGGGAACAATGTTTCTCCAAAACAGTGCTCGGCACTCAAGTGCACTGGTGTGTGTAGTAAAAACCCGAACATGCCTGCGGGAGAAATCGACTTAATACTTTACACTAGGAAAAACGAGCTAGCAAGAGTCGAAGTCGCATTGCCGAAGCCACACGAAGGCTTGCTGCCGTGCCGTGCCGAGCACGGCAAATCGTTTTTCTATTTCATTTTTTCCTGTATCAATATCATTTCTCACAGTGCAGTTCACAGTCCTGCGGCTCCGCTTCGCTTCACTTGCTTTGGCCTCCGTCCAAATGGATTTCTAACGCGCTCTACAAGTCTATTTGTGCGTAAACAAATATTTATTGGAAAGGTAACACTTGTGTCACAACAACCGCAGAGGTACAGAGGTACCGAGGGGTTGGAACTAGGTGTTTGGGTGCCTCAAAGCCTCACCTCACCTCACCACACTGAAACTGTTGCCCAATTGACCAATAAAATGTTTGATGATGTGTGTCCCACTGCCACATGGCCGAAAGAGGGAGGGGAGAGGAGAGTGGGATTTCTGGCAGCAGCAAACCATGTAGCAATTATTTCTGGCTGTTTGGATGGAGTGAGATATATGGAAGCTACAGTGGGCACTGCATGAGAGGGCTAACACAATTCAATCTTCGATGGATACTTTAGGAAATTATACAAAAATATCCACTAAAGATGAAACATATTCGAATAGAATGTAATGATCCTTCATGTGGAATCTTCACAGTCCAAAATGCACATTATTCTATTCGTAATTGTAAAATTTCTCTGCTCACCATCAACCTCTATCGCTCTTGACCCCACAGCTCCCGCTCTCTCTCCCTGTTGGCTTTTTGTTAGCTGGAGGATGACTTGCAGAACTGTTGCCATTTTGGCCTAACAACTTTGTAATTTTTTGTTTACACGCTTAAATTGTAGCGTAATTGCTTTGGGAAGTGACAATTGTTGGCCATCTGTAGAAAGGGTCTGTGTCCGTCTCTGTGTCTTGTTGCGTTTGTCAATTGCCCTGGCGCTGTGAAAGCGGACACATGCTCCAATCCAGTCCGAATGCCATGGAAGCGCCTTGGAAGCGGGGCCCAAACAAAAGATTCGGACGCACTTGGCCCTGCTGCTGCTGCTGTCAACGGCAGGGCCACAGCCACGGAGATGAGATGAAAGCCGATGCTAACGGCCAGATAAGCACGGCGACTGCGTCGTAATTCGTGTAATTATATTCTCAATTACCAAAACCCAACCAGGCCAGGCCAGGCCGTTGATGCTGTGGCTCTGATTAGGGCGGAGGCAAGCGTTTTCAGATTTACTTTTTTATTCTCCTCTCCCGATGATGTTTTGACAAGGGATGCATAGTTGTGGTCGAGGAACCACCGACCTGGGGCCAGACACCCACCATCGCATCTCGGCTGGGCAGGCCCTGTGGCAGGGCAAAATCAAAAGCAGGCCACAAGCAAATATAGCAATGAAAGAGAGATAGCTCCTAAATGCTGCTCATTCGTGCAGCCGAACAAACAAGCCTCTGAATGGAGAGGAAGACATATGCAAATGGCAGTCCAGGCAGGGCCCATCCTGCGGTCCTGAGCCCGAACCCAAGCACAAGCCCGAGCCCGGACCAACTTAAGTGGTTTCTGCTCGGCAGCGATGTGATGCCTACGACGATATGATATGATTATGTTAAATGCTCGTTTTGTTTGCTCACACACACACACACAGAGAGAAGGGAGGAGACAGAGTGAGAGTGAGGGAGTGAGATAGTGATAGAGAGAGGGCAGGGAATTGGTCATTGGGCAGCTGCTACCCGTCTCTTCTGTGACTGTGTTGCTGCTGCTGCTTCTGTCGTTGTCGTCGTCATGCTCTCTTAACTGATTTTCCAGTCTATGGACAGAAAGGAGCAGCAGCTCTCAGTTAGCTTACTGCTGCATTCAGTTCAGTTTCAAGTTGACGATTTCATAATTCAATTTACAAGATAAGAGTCCGAACCCGAATCCGAACCAGAGAACGACCCATCCCTGCCAGCCAGCCAGCCAGCCAGCCAACCAAACAAACGGCCACCGTTTTTGGGGCGTGTTGTCAAAAGAAGTCAGCCAGCAAAAACCACAACAAAAACCACAACAACAATAATATTGTTGGTAAAAAACCTTTTAATTAATTATGCATCAGCGATTGTGTTTAAATAAAAAAGAAGCTCGGTCAAATCTTTTTCAGATATTTTCGATTGTGTGTGTGTGTGTGGGGTGTGGGGTGGGGAGCGACTCCGCAGCTGCCGCGGACAGTGCGCACGTTACGCATACGCCAGGATGAACACGATGTTGAGATGATGAGGATGATGATGCTGATAGGATTATCAGATAATTTGTGAGTATTTAAGAAACTTTTGTTTGCTCTGATGGTTTATCGTATGATTTCTGATTCTAATTGTTTGCCTTTCATTTGCTAAATGATGGAACTAAGCGATTTCCGAGGGGAACTGGAAATCTGCATTTATTTTATACATATATCTCTAGCTAACAAATCTGCATGAAAAATGCTTTGATTTCCCACAAGCAATCGCTGAGAGAACTACTGGGAATAAAAATTTAGCCTTTAAGGAGAGCTGTATTACTGAAATATAAATCTCTGTATCTCTGTATCTATTCATTCGATCTTGAACACTTATTTCTCAAGCATACTCTTTCACATTTGATGTATTTCTTTTCTGGCGCTCCGAACCAATCGCTTAAAGAATGGGTCTTCAATCAGCGCATTTGTCAATGGGTCGTCAGGAATGTCAGCAGCAGCATGACTTCTGACACGATCACCACACAACAGAAAGAGAAAGAAAGAGACAGACAGTGAGAGAGAGAGAGATGGAGAGGTAACCCATATGCCCACATTGGATTTTGACGGCGACGAGGGCTGTGGATGTGGATGTGGATGGGGCGCAAGTTAGAAGCCATCATAATTTAAACATGAGTGTTGGCTGCCACTGCGCACTGGGCTAACAATAATGCGGATGCGGTTGTGGCTGTGGCTGTGGTTGTGGTTGAAGAGGATCCAGGCTCGGTTCAAGCTCTCTCTCTCCGAGAGAGGCAGAGGGTCGTCCATTTGCTGGCGTTATCAGCAACAGCGATGGCAGATTAATCGGCCCTGATAAGCGAAAACCCTGTGAGTGCCGAGCCGTGCCGTGCCGTGCCTGGATGTGGATGTGGACATGATGACGAGCACGATGACGAGTGAGGATGATCGACCAGAAGAATGGAGTGCTGATGATGACGGTAGCGCTGCGTTAGGGTTCCCTGTCTCTGCCCTGTCCCTGCCCCCTGCCCCTGCCCTTTCCCGTGGCTCTGCTCTGGCTCTCCTCAACAATACCCAAGCATACCCTGCAACGAAACAAACCAAAAACATATTTTGAGTGCCTTGGCCTCACTTTCCTATGCTTTTGTTGTCCGAGCAAGCGAGCGAGCATGCTTTGAGGGGTTATCCCTTCTTTAGCATTTTCGGCGGACTTTCAGACTTTGGTGGAAAGGTGTGCCTGGGCTATGCGAAATATGCGTGGCGTTGTTGTCGATGATCGGATCGGGGCGATCTTCATTCTGCCATTGCCCAAAGTGGTTTAGATTAAAGGGTTTGCGAGTAGTTCTGTCTTGTGTTATTTCTTTTTTGGGCGTTATTTGCTCAGCGAGACGTGCGACTGCTTTAGCTTTGGCTTTGGCTGGGCTCTGGCTTCGACTTGGACTGGGGCTTGGACTTTTGGTCAGTGAACGGAGGAAGATCGATCTGGGGCCGGTCGATCGGTCGGTGCACCTCATTGACCTCTCCATCGCTTTGGCTGTGTCTGTGCTCTACCTCTCCTTCGTTCACTTTAGTGTGTTGTGGCTTTAGTTGAACATCTGTCGATCTTGTTTGGCGATAATTTGAATTGAGTTTTCTCTCTGTTTTGCGATCCTCCACACATGTATCTGTCCAAGTCCCCATTCTACAGTCCCCAGTCCCAGCTCCAGTGCTGTGGGGCGTGTCTGGGAGGGTGTGCGATTGTGAGTGGTGTTATGTTAATAATAGAGCTCATCCTCATCCACTGATGCGGGCTGTCGCAGCCACCATACTCGTAATGAGACCAGATCTAGGCAAAGTGCAAAGCTTTCTCACTGCCAACAAAAAATTCTTTTTTTGTCCCCCCAGAACGTGTCAACTGCTTGAGAGGGGGTAGGGAGAGGTAGGGGATGGGTACAATGTAGGTATCCCCCTCAACTCCAGCCAATCCGTTGAGCACGTTCAAGTCGTTTTCTCGCAATTAACGCGAAATTCTACGAATTGTTTAATTAGAACTCCAGTTTCAGTTTTCAGGTTCCATCTTCAGGTTCAGCTCTCGGCAACCTCTGCACGTTTGCTGTCCGTTTTCTGGTTGTGGTTGTGGTTGTGGCTGTGGCTGTGGTTCTGGCCTGGGACTGCATAATCTTTTTTGTAAACATGAAACTCGCGCCATTATATCGAAGCTACGTTGCTCCAGACATCCAGCCAGCCAGCCATCCAGCCATCCAGCCAGCCAGGGAGTCAGCTTGGGAATGGAGTGGAGAATGGTATGGGAGATCTTGAGAGAGACCTTTACATGTTCTGTGGTGATGCTGCGGCTGCTGCAACGATTTTAAATTTAAAATCTGTGAATTTGAAGCAGTTTATCGAGACTGCAGCGACTCCTTCTCGGCCTCCGAGTCCCCATTCCCTGCACCAGCTCCAGCTCCAGCTCCAACCACTGGGCAGGCACTCATCCTTGTGCTTAGGTGTTTTCCTCGGCTCGTTCTGGCTGTTGTTGTTGTTTTTGTTCTTGTGCCTGATGTGGCTGGGCGATTAAATCATTAAATATTCCGATTGTGTAGCGTTATAATGAAATGTTTTTAACGCTTGTCTGATTTGAAATTATGCAGAGAATTAAAGGATCTCTTTCCCTCTCTGTCTGCCAAGGAACTCCTTTTTATGTGGAACTTGTTGGAAGGTTGTCTCTGATAAGCAAAGATGTTCCAGGCATTTGATATATTTACACAAAGAAGGGGCTGGAACTCTGTAGAGAAGGAGTGAGGGAGGAGCCCCATGGGGAGGGGCTTTTAATCCTTTCATTATCGGTAATAAAATATTGACAAAACGCCAAACAGCTCCGATATATAGAAAATATGTACATGGTAGGCATCTTTCTGTGATCTGTCATCCTCTCACATCGTTCGAGTGAACTTTTACTAAACAAATATCGAAGGATTCAGTCAGCGTAGGGTCCACCCTAAAATAGTGTTGCTGATTGTAATGTTGAGTCTGACATTGACTTATCGCCAGCCACATGTTGAGGAAGCTCTACTTTGTTGCTGTTCGCTCTTATCAACTAAGCAAAGCTTCCCAGGGGCCATTCAAGCACACGCTTTGTTATTATCAGTATTGAAGCCCCCTTCTGGTCTGCCCTCTCTCACACTTTCTCCCTTCGGCTGATAAGCCGCAGATGCAGTCAGAACTGATGCTCGACTTCAGTGCCCAAAGCGAGTCTTTCAGTGACAGACGAAGCCTCTCATAGAATCGGACGAGACATGCTTCCACATCTGTGCCTATATCTCCTGCTGCTGGTGCTCTACGGTCCAGATTCGGGCGCGACCCAGACCGTATACGACGCCACCGGACGCTTCAATCTAAGCGCCAGCTGCCCGGATGCCTACTGCAGCCTGGGGGATCAGCCCATGGCCTACTCGGCCGATCGGGCTGTGAGGCTGAAGGAGCTGCACCTGAGCAACTGCAGCCGCCTCTCGGTGCCCTGGGTGGTGCTGAATCTCACGCCCAATCTCAGCAGCCTGGTCATCCGCAACTGCAGCACCTACTACATCAGCAAGGAGAGCCTCAAGCCGGTGGCCAATCTCAGTGCCCTGCAGATGCAGCGCACCAATCTGTGGGTGCTGCGCGACGAGCAGTTCACCACGGTGCCCCGCCTGGAGATGCTGGAGCTGGGCCACAACACCATTCACACGGTGCACGTGCGGGCCTTCAAGGGCCTCAGTCGCCTGCGGCTGCTCGGGCTGCAGGCCAACGGGATCGGACAGATATTGGAGAGTACCTTCGATCCGTTGGTGGAGCTGTTGCACCTGGACCTCAGTGGCAATGAGATCGAGACCCTCCCGGGCACCATCTTTGGCCAGAACTCGAAGCTGCGGACGCTGATGCTCAATGGAAATCGGTTGACTGTGCTCACACCCCAGACTCTGGGCCACCTCGCCGATCTGCGTCTGCTCGATCTGAGTCATTGCGGACAGTTGTCAGAGCTGCATCTGCACAGTGCCCACACCGTGTTCCTGGAGTCGAGCGGAGTGACTAGCCTGGTCATTGAAGGCAGCGTTATCAGGCTCTTGGCGGACAACAACGAGCTGACGCATCTCAGCATTGGCGATAAGAGCTCCGTCCTTCATCTGAACTTACATGGAAATCTGCTGGATGGCAACGATACCGACACTCTGCTTCGGGGCATGTGGAATCTGGATAGCCTGGATCTGTCCAAGAACCTCCTTGAGGCCCTGCCCCAGCCCGGCGACCCCAAAGGAGACGACAACGAGCTCTTTCTCCTGCCCAGTCTTCGGTACCTGAATCTGGCCTACAATCGGCTGGGCCGTCTGCCCGTGGACTCGCCGCTGCTCTCCCCTCGACTGCACACCGTGGACCTGTCCCACAACCACATGATGGAGGTGCAGGTGGAGAGCTTCGCGGGACTGCAGAATCTGGAGAGCTTGTACCTGGAGGGGAATCGTCTGAACGACTTGGACTACGAGCTCCTGCACAGGCAGCACGAAGGACTTAAGGAGCTGGGTCTCAACGACAACGAGTGGGGCGCGGTCTTCTTCCGCAAAATGGCCACCTACCTGTCCGATCGAGGGGTATATCTGCCGCCCAGAGGTCAGCACATAACTCCGTTCAACATCACCCAGTTCGATGTGGACAGGTCGCCGGTCGAGGGCGAGGTTCTCGCCCAGAAACGCGACCAGGCTGGAGTGGCAGGCATTCATCCGTATTGGACGCTCCGCGATGTCCTGGCCATGGTCACCCTGCTGGTGGTGATGCTCATTCTGCTGCTGCATCTCTACCGCATCCTGGAGGAGGAGGGCTGCTTCAGGCGATACCGGAGGTGGCGCAGGCCCGTCAGCGGTGTGGGGCGCCTCAACGAGCAGGACTCTGAAGTATGAGGCAAGCAATGCAGTTGGTGGTACGGCCTGTAGTATGCTCATTTCTATTCCTTTCTCCCGTCTGTTTCTTCAATCAGCACAGCTCGAGTGAATAGTTGGCGAGGATCTCGGGTGTGCTATGCAACATGCCACATGTTGCCTTGCCGCTTGCCGCTGCTTCCAGCCAAATAAACGTCAATTTGATGTCAATTTAGCGCTAGTGTTTCCTCTCTTTGGCCAGCTAGCGTGTTGCACTCTGAAAGTCGTTGCTGCTGCCTAACTTGTTTGCTGCTACCCTGTACTTACGGCGAATGGAAGGAGTTCCGCTGTAGGCAGTAGAGCCAATCACACCTTGGGTTTCTCCTTATATTCTCGTATAAACTATTGGCTTAAGTTTATTAACTAATTCTAGAAATATACATACATTTGGCTGTACTTAGAAGTAAGGCGACATTTTATGTACTGGTACCTTGTAATCTATTTATATATGTGTCTATGGAATATAGTTCGTGCATGTGAAAATGATTGATCAAGATTAAGTACCATTATCTGTACTCAAACAAATATTAGCTGATTTTTTAAATGTAATCTAGCAATAATTTCCTCCACCTTTGAGATGATGTTTGCGCATCAACTAAGGAAATATAATTATATTGAACGTTCGAATGCTCGTACAGGGTGAACACAAGTCGCATTCATCCCTCCTGCCTGCAAGCTCTGTAGCTTGTATATATTTTGCATATGAAATCTTAGCGACAAGAGGACTGGAACAACATCTTCCACTTGCCCCAACCAGGCCCAGACCTGGCCCAGAGCAGTCCCAGAGCAGAGCTGAGCAGAACAGAGTAGACCGGACCAGACCAGCCAAACAAGATCCATTTACAAGATTCGAACAAAATACGAATTTAAGTTCAAAATAATTGCACGGCATGCACAGGAGGACATGTGGACTTGGGCTAGTAGAGGAGCTGCTCCTGCAGCTGGGCTCCAGCTAAGAGTTTGTTAGGTGGGAGGGGGATAGCGAAAGGGGATATAGCTGGTTGGAACCAGCTGAACAACGATTTTTCCGCCTTCGTTTCAGGCACTTCATGGCATGTGCAGCGCTCAGCGCCTCCCGTAGGCCCTGGGATTTGTGGCGTTTGCATTTGCGTAGACGACCCGTCCCGCCCCCGCAAGGCAACATACTATGCCCTACCCCCGCCTCCTTCACCCCGAAGGCCTATCAACATGTTTTGGGTGGAAATTTCGCCCGTGTTTATGTTTGGGGGTCCGTCCTCGGAAGATTTTGATAGGGCATCGCAATTTCTGAGAAATTGTATTTTGATTTATTTATAATGTTGCAGGGACATGCACATGCATCACACACAATGGCAGCAGCAGCAGCAGCAGTGGCAGTGGCAGCAGTACCGACGTTTTATGGCCTGGCCTATAGATTACCCAGTGTTCTTGTTGCTGTTTGTTGTTGTTCGTTGTTGTTGTTGGCATTGCTGGCAGTATACGAATCAAATCATTTTGATTAAATTAGAAATATGCAAATGATGTGCAGCTCATTAATTATGCGACAGCAGAGGATTTGGTCAAGGCGATAAGCCAAACAGAGATGTGCCAAAAGAGAGAGAGAGAGAGAGACAATCAGAGTGTCAGACAGAGAGCGAGAGAGGGCGCAGCGATGAGATACATAATCGATTGAGTGCGTCTCTGCCTGGCGATTAAAAACGCGCGCAAAACGCTTGGCAATTAAATAACTTCACACCGCGCGCTGAATGGGCGTGTCCGTGTGGACGCCCACCCCCGCCCCAGGATTCGCATTTGAAATGTGAAGCGCACGCGGCTTTTCTGTGAAAAATATTTCAACGATTTGTAAAAAAATCGAAAGGCAATAAATGCAGTTTTTCGTTTTTCGTGCCCTCTAGCCTACCCTGTAAAACCAGGAGGGCAGTGGATCGAGTGTGCTGGGATTGGGAATGGTTATGGCAACGTTGCTTGAAAGTGGTTAATCGTCAGACTATCCACTATTATAGTACGGATCGAGTAGGAGTACCTAGTAATTCTAACAAATATATACAAAAAAGTTTAGGAATATTTCGTATTGGCACGAGCAATAGAAGCGAGTGAGCCGGGGTCACAGTGGGATTGCCCCTAGGGCAAGTATCAAGTATTATGGCAGTTCTTTAACTGAACCCTTGGAGAGCGGCCTTAACATAGAACCAACTATCAGGACAGAAGGATACTGTCTCCACACAGTATCAACTAGTTGATCCCTGTGCAGTTTGTGGGGCATTTCTGATTACAATTGCCACAAAGTATATCGCAAAGGACCCCTGAGAAGGCAATCCAAACCGTGCCAAAGCCAGAGCCAAGCCAATCCAAGACCAGGTCTGACCACAAGAATTTACCAATCGTTCACGCGTCCCAGAGAGGCCGCCGGTTCGTATTGCCCCGTTGCGTGTGTACGAGTGCAGAGTGTATGCCCCGCGCCGCATCACTCCCCCACTCGGGCGGGCTGCACTCCGATTTCTCCCACTTTTTTTCGGGGTGGGCGTTGCCGCGGAGGCTGTGCAAAGTGTAAATTTATGATCATGCGATTTTTATCGAATGTGAATGTGAATGTGAAAAAGAGTACAACGTTTTTTGCACTTTATAAACCACGACAACAGCAACAAAAGCGAAGGAAGGGGTTCCCTTCCAACGGGGCCAGATCGGACCGGGACTGGGACGTTGCAGGGGATGGGGCAGGGGCAGGGACCGGGGCCGGGGCCGTCGGCTGAACGCATTATTATTAATACTCGCACGCCGTCTGTCATGTTTTGTATTTAGTCAATTTTTATATGTGTGGTTTTATTGAACGTTTTTTTAGCACTTTATGCGGGGAAAACGAAGCCCAGGTTCACACCACACACCACACCCCTTTAGCGCTCACGGTTTTGGTTTTGGTGCTGGTTCTGTTTCTGTATCTGTTTCTGGCTTAGACCTGGGCTATGGGCCATGGGCTATGGCTATGGGTTGGTTCTTCCTTTTTGGCATTGCCGATCCATAAATCATGCGCCTTTTGGGGGTCGGCGTTTATCAAATTTTCGCACACTTGGCTTTCGAGCTTCGAGCTCGTTCTCCAGCTGCCTGCCAGCCTGATGGTTGCCAGCCTGATGGTTGCCTGCCTGGAAAATGAGATTTTCCAAGCGCTTTGCAAGACACGCCCCACCCGGCTGGGCAAAGACAAAAGTGCAGGGGAAACGCGCCAGACCCGCTGGCGTTTCCCAACCTTTGAGCAGACACGACAATGACACGGCCCCCGACCTGACAGTCAGTCAGTCAGTCAGCCCGTCAAGCAGTCATTTAGTCACTTGGCTCACACGTGGCCAACAGAGGGGCTGCTGCTGGTACTGGGACTGGAGCTGAAGCTGGGGGTGGGGGAGTTAGAGCAACATTAATGCGATTATTTTGTGCACTTTTGGCAAAGTTAATAAAAATTACTTCCAAGCCAGTGAATGGCATACGTCGTGAAGCACTAAAGACGCTTTAATGGTTCGGCGGGGTCGGTCTCTCATGACGTGGAGAGACAATGACAAACCAAACCCGAAAACCCAAACCAAAACCAATAATTTTTCATTCCTACCCCACTCCGTAGTACTCCGTACTCCCTCAGACTCCCTCTCCAGTCCTCTCCATTCATATTTCACACCAGGCTCAGGCGCAAATTTGTAGCACTAATCCGAGAATCCATGAATCCGGCAATACGGGAATCTCTCTCGAGCGCAGTTCCTTCAGTGGCTCATTAACAACCCCCACCACTCTCAAGGAGCAGCGGGTGAACAGGATCAGGAGCTGGCTGCGTGATGCCGTTAATCGCATTATTTACAGCAAACAGGATCAGCGGGTTTGACTCCGCTCAAAAGTCAGAAAGAACCCTCCCACGGGGATATCCGTGACATATGTAAAGTGTAAGCCCGTCCAAGGACGCGTCCATGTCCATCCGTCCCACTGAGTCCGTTCTCGCAGAGGGTGCTAAAGCGTCGGCGCGTGGCAGCGTGCGGTTCGTGTAATGAATATCCGCTTAGCCTTAGCCTTGGCCGGTGTTCCTGCCCCACGATGGATGCTGCAACGGGTGGTGGAAAACTGCAACTTGTACTGCTGTGCTTCTGTGCTGGGGTGTTGCTGTGCTGGCTGTTGGGTGGTGGGTGTGGCCGTTGTGACGGGCGTGTGCGTATGGGAAATTGCCTCAGTGACTGCCACAATATGCCCATCCAAAAGTATTTTCCTCCTTTGACAGCACAAAATACGATATAAATGAGCAATCAATGGATGGATGGATGGGTGGACGGGATGGCTGGCTGAGGGGGCAGTGTGAGAAATCAGGGAATAAAAAACTAAAGAAAGAGGTGGAAATCACCCCACATAAACGAATTGAAACCTGATCTGATTTAATCTGATTTGGAGACAAAATCAGAAATTAAAGTGGAGGAATGATAGACCTTAACAAGTATTCCCACACACATTTGTGTAGGATATCTGTATCAAGCTGGAACATGGACTTAAAGATCCATTCTGAAATCTCAAACTCTTACGTCTTTGCAGAGATTACGACGCCCTATATAATCTTTCCACCAGAATTAAAGCCCAATTTCTATATCTTTTGGTTAAGGAATTTCAACAAAAAGCAAACGAGTTTAGAACCAAGATCATTTCTTTTTAAATAGATTCTGTATCTTATTCTCTAATAAGCAATCTGTTGGTGAGAAAATCAAAATAACTATTCATAAATACTATTCGTTATTCATTTAACCTTGACAATCATAACTTAATAAATCTCTATCATATTCCCAGATCCCTTCATAATTTTCTTCCCCCAAAATCTTCAACCCCTAAACCGGATCGTAAACCTTTGGCAAGGACATCAGCCAGGGCTCGCACCCATCCATCCACTACTGTGAGAAGTCGAGGCGAAGCATTAAAAAAAGGTCAACGGTTACACGGCCCGAAGTCAAGTCATTTCGATCAACTGGGAAGAACTTTTCACGGGTTTTTACCGGGAAATGCCATAAACATAAAATGTAAGCAGTGAGAAATCTCAGCGCGCGGCAATTAACGCAGGCATTAAGCCGATTGGGAGAGAGAGAGAGAGAGAGAGAGAAAGTATGGGGGCCGCTCCAGGGGAGTAATTAGTTCTTTCTCGCATTGAGATAAATGCTCTCTCTCCTCCGCCATATTCCAGCGGTAAGTGCCCCTAGTCGAATGGGTGTTTAAAGCCTTTTTCGTTGATTTTTATTTGATTGTCTCTTTCTCTGGTTGGCGACCATTAAGTGGACCCAGGACCAATGATTTTTATAGGTCTTCAATAAAAAAAGTCAAGAAGCAACCAATATCAGAGGAAAACTCTGGTGGAAAACCTCTTTTATGAGCCACTAATGAACAAGCTGACAGCGAGCAGCGGGGGGGACACCAAACAGGGTGGGAGCAAGTGGCCAGGGACACCGCCATCCTGGCACAGATTAACATATTAAACGAAATCGATAAGGCTGGTGATGGTGATAGCGATAAGGATATGGACAACGCTGCCAGTTAAAGGATATTGCGGCACAGAAGACGCACGTGATGCGCTAATTTTTTGTTTTGCTCTGCCACTGGCTCTTGCTATGGCTCTCGCTCTGCCTTGACACTTGCGCAGCCTTGCCCGGGCTCAAGAGGCGGGTCAGAAGGGGGTTGTCGTCGGCGCGTGTGGTCCGCCGGATATGTCAGAAGTGTCGTCGTTGATGGCACGTGACTGGCTTTAAAAAAAGAGCCTCCCCCTCCGCAACGCAACCATACGAACGAGAAGAAGAAACAAAGACCTGGCGGGTGGTCCATTGTCCTGGGTAATGGGATTGAGATTTGGCCGTGGGGGATTCCCCTCGCTCCGCTGCAACTGTAACCTGACCCCCCCCGCCAAACAATGAGTATTCATTTGCTTTCCCGAGCGCGATTCCGAATAAGTGGAGCAGTTAGTCGACACATAAACGGCATCATCAGGAACCGGACAACGAGCAGCCTAGGCCCAGTACCAATCCCAATACCAGTACCGACGTGAGCCAATCAAGTGTAATGCGAGCTGCAGATTGACAAGTCCCGATTAAGTCACTTCACATTAGCACTCATGATATCTAAATATATCTTTAGTGGGTCTAGTCCCACCGGTGAACCGGTGACATATCGGACTTGTAGCATCAGCTCGACTTTGCATAACACTATTTTCCCACATTTACATTGTAAATACCGCCTATCATATCACTAACACTTTGGCGTTAATCGAATCAAAGGTTGAGGCATTTCAAAGGGTCTCCGATTTCTTCTGATTATATTTAATTTGAATTTGGAGCGTTTCAAAGCCGTGGGACAATATTTTTAATGGCTTGCTGCTTGGTTTGGGATCCCTGGGATTGTACTGTCTTTAAACTATTTATAAGAGTCTTAAAATTTTATATAATTTCATTGCAACCCAGAAAAATAGATGTATATTCTTCCAGGCATTGTTAAATTCTCAACTTTTAGGAACATTTTTATCCTAAATTTCATCTTATCATTTCTGTATATTTAGATGTTAAATTTCTCATAGCTATACTCCTCTTTTGTAATGTATTTTGATGCATTTTGAAGCAACAAGAAATAATGTAAAAATATTATATAAATACCGAGATTGATCCGTACAATGAGGACAGATCCGTGCAAATTTACTGTTACTGTTAAACAAAGGGTTTTCCAACGGGAAGTTGGTGAAATTACTGTGACTAATATTTCTATTATATTTCTATAGAATTGGATTATTATGTTTATAGCAAGTTTCAGTAAATGAATGTATCCATAGTATGCCAAATGGATATAGCAAAAGGCCTGAAGCAGATATTTAAATAACATAAGGAGGAGAGATATTATATAAAACTGGAAAACTATGTGCTTAGGGCCTTTGAAAGTTGCAATAAAAATTATAAATTATTTTTGGCTGCAATAAATATATAATTTGAGTGCAATGTAATGTTAAAGTGATTAACGATTAACGATGGCAGCTGCAGGGGCGTTGTTTTTCCTTCTCTTTTTGTATGTTTTGTTGTATGTATATCGTGTACATATAATTTCTGCTTATCCCCAGCCTCCTGCTCCTTGCAAATGCAAAATATGCAACAACCAAAAGAAACCGTAGCAACAAAAATAACAACTGCCTGGTCATAATGGCCACAAGTGGAGGTTGTAGTGGTTTCTGTTTGGAACTGAAGCAAAAAGGCGCAACCTGATTGGATCTCTCCACTTGCAGCGGCAGCAGCGGCAGCAGCAGGAGCAACAGCAACTGCCACAAACCGAGTCAAACCAGAGTCAGAGCTGGAGTTGGAGCTGGAGCCAGAGACTGGAGCCATGCCCCATTGGGCCAGAGAAAGAGCGACAGAGAGAGAGAGAGAGAGAGAGAGAGAAGCGAACTGATGCAGATGCAACGTGATGCTTGTTGGTAATAAAATTGGTGCTTAAACGAATCCACTCACAGCCATTTAGCAATATCAGACATGGCTGTAAAATTAACAGAGCAACACAGCGATGCGGCCAGAGCGTGGCGCGGCTCGGCTATCCACCGAAGAGCCGTGGAGCAGCATCCAGGGAACGGCCTCCAGTGCCATCCGTGCAATTATTTCCTCTCCTTGCAGTTGCAGTTGTTGTTGTCGTTGCCCAGCGTTAATGATGCAGCGGAGGAGCAGTGGAGGCAGCGGCAGGGTTGGAGGCAAGTTGGGTTGAGAGGTTGTAAAATGGCAGACTGGTTCTGTGGTTGCTTGAAAGTTGCGACCAGCAACCAGCCATTGCGTCTGCAACCTCCAGCAACCAGCATCCAAGAGGACCCAAAACACTTAGCAACACCCACTTTTCCGATCACGACCAGCGTTCGGTGTACTGCCAGTACGAGAGTGTGCAATGCTCTTCAGGCCAGGCCTTCAGACTCCGACTCTGACTCCGACTCCAGACCCAAGCACAGTGTCTGGAGATCGTTCGGAAAGTATAGCCAGAATAAACAAGATGATCAATTCAATAAGAGGATGCTTACGAGTATGTGGAGCAGAATATGACTATTTCTTATGTTTCAGAGATAAGGGTTCTCCAATTTCGATTTGTACCAGCATTTCCCTTCCCAAAGAACATATTTAGTTTAAGATACCACAGAACACTGTCCATACTTTGAGCTAAGGCTGAAGAAGTGCCCACAAATTTCTGATTAAAGACGAATAAAAACATTTTGTATTGAGATTTTGGAAATTCTGACAAGCGGACGCGGGGAGCAACCAAACCTGTAGCTCTGGAGACGGGAGACTGGCCACATGATCGACTGTTGCACGATCGCATTAATTTATTAATTTAATGGCAAAAACGTTACGGCCAGGAGGGAACG
Organism: Drosophila affinis; assembly: GCA_037356375.1. Classification (NCBI taxonomy): domain Eukaryota; kingdom Metazoa; phylum Arthropoda; class Insecta; order Diptera; family Drosophilidae; genus Drosophila; species Drosophila affinis. The sequence goes on from JAZHFB010000003.1 coordinate 27,211,199, forward strand.
AGAGAGGAACATCGCATCCTACCCAGAGGCGCACACACACGGGGCGTTTCTAACAATTTTATGCCAGATGAGCGCCTAAATGATCGCGATCGCAGTTACCTGTCGAGCCCCCGCCTGGGTAAGGCCATGCCCAAGTCCCGATTCCCATGCCCATGCCCAAGCCCATCTCCAACTGGATCCCCATCCAGCGGGCGAGCAACGTGCGTCCACTTAAGCGCGGACAATCTTCATTATGGCCACTGCAGGGCACACACAGCTGCAGCAGCTCTTACTCCGACCCCGAGCCGACCCAACTCCGACGCGAAGTCCATCTCCAGCGCCGATTGGGGAGATTGGGGAGGTATGGTCATACCTCAAGCTCTGATCCTGCCTGATGGCTCCCACATCCAGTCCCCGCTCTGCACCGATCCGCTCCAGCGTGGTGCGGTTCGCCAGCTGAGGTGTTTATTAAGGTGTAATGCAATTTTTCATATTTCATTTCGCTTTGTGCCATTCGTTTTCCTGGCATCTCCTTTTCCCCTGCGGATCTGGCGTGGGCGGAGCAACTGGAAAATTGCAATAATATGGCCCGTGTATCTTTCTTTCTTTGCTTCCTTTGGCCAAAACAGCAACAAATAAAAATGGATGCACAATGCAGGCCAGCAGCAGCAGCAGCAACATCAATGGTCGAGGGAGAGCAAAAAGTGTGGCAGCATGTTTGAGGTTTTCGCTTTTCCGACATAAATAATGGCCATAAATTGAGCATGGCCGGAGCTAAAAATTCAGTATTTATAGCCAAATGATAAAAATAAGATTTATTAACATTCTGCAGCCCCCTCAGCACACACACACACACACACACCCTCTGCCAGCACTGCCTCTCGCCAACCCCACAAAAAAGCTTGGCAGGGAGACCTGGTCCTGGACCGGGACCGGAGCCGGAGCCAACGTGGCGCGAGAACATCCGTTTCGTTTCGCCGTGTGGATGATCCTGCATTCTGTGTGTGTGTGTGGGCGGGGGTGGACTCCTCCACGCCCTCGTTCCATCTAAGGAGCCTCCTGTGTGCAATTCAGAGGAAAAATTAACGCTTGGTTGGAGCGTGAGGAAGGAAGCCACAAACAGAGAGTGGGAAAGAGAGAGAGAGAGAGAGAGAGAGAGATAGGAGGAAGCTGGAAAATCCAGGCAACTAATTAGCTTTTAGCCTCATTGCAAATTCACAAGAAGCCAGCTGAGAAAGAGAAAGAAGAGTCACCTCGAGGTAGTGGTGGAGATGAATGAGAGGAGTGGCATATATACATACATATATACATACATAAGTGTCGCCCTGGCAGCTGGTGCTCATTAGCAGCCACTGAAACGCAGAGAAGAAATGCATTTCCCTCATTTCACTCTGTGAGCCATCCAAATGAAGATATTAGTGGCATTCCAGCAAGTGTTTTTGTGAATCTACACAACTGCTCCATTCCATTAAAAATACCCTGGGAAACTACGAGTCCATGCATCTATATAGTTGTAGCTGCCAAGCCAAAAGACAGTTCATGAACAATGTGGGATTACTGGATAACATCCAAAAAAACTACAGAAATACCGCTATTAAATATGAGGAAACGACAGAGCACTTTCAAAAGCCCCAAACGCTTTCTCAGGCCAAATTTAGGCGTTTGGCAATTAGTGGAACGGAACGCACCGCCTGCAGCGGACAAACGAGGCGGCTATAAGCCAGGCTTAACTTGCCCCAGATGTGAGTGGTGTGTGTGTGCTCCAATAACGACAAAACTCAAGCAGAAGGAACCACAAGAGAAGCCTGAGCTAAAGACGCACACGCAGGCTGATTTTAATCAAATTCACAGCATTGTTTGCCTGTCAAGCAGCCAGCGGGGCGATTATCACAGGCGCAGGACGACGAAGAGGAGGAGGAGAAGGACGAGGACGAGGACCAGGCCAAGTAGGAGGAGTGGACGACAAGGCAAAGGTCTGTCTGGTAAATTCCAAGCGCATTTCATACGACACCACAGGCAATACTTGCCACAACAACAGCAATAAAGCTACGCTGCTATGCTGCGCTGCGCTGCTCTGCTCCACATTCTGGAGCCGAGCCATGGACGCGCGTGACCACAACAGCCGGCAACGCACACACGACGAATAACACCCCAGCACCAGCACCATCCGTATGTCCCCACCCACTCAGCTCGGACAAGACTGGCCCCAAAAAAGCACTGCGCGCCTTTATCATGTACAAGAATATACCAATAGAAAACTCATGAATATCATTAAAAAGCGCGGCAGCTCACCCGTAAAATTATTTTAATAACAATAAATGCTATGGCATGCAATGCTGATAGAGACCTATCGTTCCTAAGTGCTAATTGAAGAGAAGATTTTTAAATTTCCAACGGCTAATCATTTTCGGGTCAACACTGACGTCACTCGAGTACCTATTAAGACTGTCTGGCAGCCCTGCATCTGCTCACTTTCGATAGCGATAGACAGTTTTAATATCAACAATAACGGAAAATTCCTAACATACATTTTATGATTTTATTTTGTATTGCGCGAGCTTAAGGCCTCGGTAGCTATATTGGGGAAGCCCTCTACCAACGCCCTTCAGCGATCTTGTACCACTGAGGATCCTATTCATCAGATGAGGACAATTCCTTTTCCTCGGCGGAGGACAAGAGGCCTTTCCATGCTGCTGTACGCCCGGAACTTACTGATGCGGCATCAGAAGAGTAATCGAATCTGCTTTCCATACTGGTAGTTGATTTCGTCAGCAGCGAAATCTGTAAAGATGTGGAGCTACGGAAATCTAGTCCTGCGTGCGACAGATTGCTCTCCGAACCCGAACAGATAACGCGCTCAGGTTCATCCACACAGCGAATGCAGTCGTCGATGTTAGTTTTCGCATTTTGCAGCAGAAACATGTAACTAGTGAACTCATCCCACGAGACAAAGGACATGTTCGGTGTAGTCTCGCAGACAGGGCGATGGTACTTGCAGCGCGCATCGACCATCCAACGGCGAGAGGGTAGAAGCCTCACCCGGGTCGTTGCAAGCCTATCCTTTAAGCAGTTCGGATCCATTAAACTAGTTGTTAAAAGGCTGCTGTAGAATATGGCATCAGCTATGATCTTCTTGGACTCGGGTAGCTTGATGAACACGTCCAGTATATCTCCGAACGGACCGGTCTGCGGGCGATCCATCAGCGTGAGCTTCCGCAGCATGAGGATGGAAAGAAACCCATAGCGCACGCTGTTGAGAATCTTGCCAACGCTGCCACGACGCATGGGCCACATGTAGCGCAACCAGCACAAGCCGCCATAGAACACCTACTTGGATATTGGATGTACAATGAATAAAATGTTGAATTCGGATTCAGATTCTGAGCTGAGACACTCACTTCCATTTCCGAGTTCACTGCCAAACGATCCGACTTCAGCAGAAGTGACACTTGAATCTCACTCAGCCACAGGAACTGGCTAGAGGAGAAGATGACCACCGTGGATTTGGTTATACGATCCACCATCATTCCATGCAGCTCCTCGATCTCGTGCACTTTTCGCGACTTGCAAAGCATCTCGAATGCATCGTATTCGATCGGGTTCTTCTTCTCCAAAAGCTTCCACATTTGCTCCAGCAATTCGGGAATGGCCAGGAATCGAGCCGCTCTAAGTATTGACAGATCAAAGCTCTGCACAACGCTGCACTCGCCATGCATCCAGCGGTATATTTTATCGAAGGCACGAGATGCCAGCTCCGGGGTCTCAAAGTGCAGGCATCCTTGCTGCATTTTCTCTATCAATCGTTTAGAAAAAAGTGAGAGAACCACGTCGTGGCACAGGAAGCGCACCCCATCCACGTTTACAATGGTGGAACGACTACTCTCTATGTGAATCATAGCCACGTCCATCAAGCGATCATTATTCTTTAATCGAATAAATGTTTTATATTTTCCTTTCGCCTTTTCAACATCGGCGGTGTGTTTTTTGAAAGCCTCCAATTGCTCTGAGATTCTGGTATTACCGTAGTTAAGGCTGCCAGGAAAAGTCGCGATTAAACACGAGCATGTATTATCTTTAACGGAGTTAAATTGTATTCTTACGCGGTAATTTGGCGGGGCTTAACTTCCCAGTCCTTTACTTGCTTTATCAGTAACATATTTTATTTGAATTCTTTAAAAATTACTTCTGCTTATGAAATTGGAGCAGACATATATATTGTGATTCTTGTGATTTCAGATATTTAGTTTTAAAACGTCAAACAGTTTTTTTGTGTAAAACATCGATAGTTCCAATCGCAACGACATCGATCATTTCCAGCTCTATTGTGTAACCATTTTACAACACTTAAAGTGAACGTCTTGACCAGCACATCCACTATTTCGGTATTTGGACGGTATATTTATTTTCGTTTATAAACAATTCAACCAAACGGAGTACTTAAAACTAGCCAGTCTTGTAGAAAATTGTTTCATCCATCAAGTAAAATTATTTTTTCATTCCTGAGGATCGTAGTTAGCTAGTAATATAAAACAGAATATCAAAATCGAGGAATATCATTTTCGTCGGTATTTTTGTCATGGTATATTTTGGGCAGGGGCGCCCACACGTCATGTAAATCAGGTGGGGTGGATTTTACCTTGCAGGCCTTGCATTTTCTGGGCCGTTTTGCCCGTTGTCCATACCCGAGTTTTTCCGAAGATCCTCAGCAATTTCTCAAGGAAAAATATTATAAATTTCCCAGGACGGCGAGGATTTTTTACAGCGCGCGGATTTGAAATGAGCAAGGGAGTTACTAAAAATATGGATAAATTGCTGAAATCAAAGTAAACTGTTTCATGGGAGATTAGTTATTCGACTATGTTATTTTTTTACTATAATTTATGGGTTTCCTTCCAAGGAGTAGCCCCAAATAAAACAATAGCCCCCAAAACAACTAACTTCGCCACGAGCGTTACAGAGCGTTGCCCATCTTCCATTGTAAAATTGTTAAATCTATTATTTGCGGCCATAAACTGTACGTTACGTTCTCTGTACGTTATCTTTTTGAAACTCAACCAAATTGATATTCGATATTTTGTTGCCGTATAGCCGTCGTGCTTGCTGGGACTTTTTCTGGGACTTCTTGAGGGATTTTGTGGAGGCAGCATCATCCCAACAATTTCCGTTTTCATCGCTACAGTTTCCCTTACATTCCATGCTCACTTACGTTTTCTACCGTTGGCAACATTTATTTGTATGGGCCAGCAACATGTTCCCCGAAATTAGCGACATTGTCCCACAATTTTGCATACCCTTAAGAAAGGATATTATAGAATTTAAGAAAAGTTTGTTTTTCTAGGCACCAATTATTGCAGAAACTAGTCAGTCTCTATCTCAGAAAATATTAGGGTTTTTGGTATATTTATAAAGACCGAAAATGGGTGTCGGGAGATATGTTAATACTTATAAATTAATCAAATGCATTATTGGGTCAAAAAAAAGAAAATATGTGGAGAATACAATAGTAAATACGTTTTGAAGCAGCTGGAAAAAAAATTTTAACATTAATCAAATGAAAAAGGGTATACAGATGTTGAGTTTCGAAATGACTGGACATTCCATGCTCACTTACGTTTTCTTACGGCGCATTTCATGCTCACTTACGTTTTATGCCTTGACCTTCCCTATTTAAACCTTATTTTAGACCGAATCCAATAAACGGAATTTGTTTTAGTTAATCAATCTTGTAGATAATTGATTTGTCAATCGTATAAAGTTATGTGTTCAGGCCTGAGGGTCCTATTAAGCTAGTAATATTAAACAGAATATCAAAATCGAGGAATATGATTTCAGTCGGTATTTTTACGGTATGTTTTTAAAATGAGACCGTAATTTTTTGTATATTTCTGATAGTCGGATGGTATATTCTATCGATAATTCCGATAATTCACTCTGGTCTGACTGCCTGCTTTATTGTTGATGCTGTGGTAATTTATTTAATAATTTAACCTGATAAATGTGTAAAGATAAGGTGTAAGGAAGACTACCTTAAAGTACAGAGTCGACGAATAACAAAGTGCCAATTAAGTGTGTCATTAGTGCTGTTTGCTAGCGAGACGCATCCCATCCGCGTCCGGAGAAATTCTGGTGTTTTCTCGACTATTAACTAATGCGTCATCGTAGCAATAGCAAAAAAATGTGCAATATTGTTGTTAAACTAAATATTTAGCCGGCACAGGCTCACGAGATGTGTCGACGTCAGAAGATTTTCATGTTTCGGGTTTCTTGTTTGATTAGAAAGTCGGCTTCGCCACTGCTAATGAAATAGCTCGGGGAGTGAGGGGCGCACGCAACAGTGGAAGATTTCACGTCAAGGCGAACCGCACCGCACCGCACCCCTGGTCCAGTTGCATGGCCAGCAGCAGCTGTTGTACGAGAGACCGACTGCTGCTCTCGCTCTCTCTTGTGGCTTGCTTTGTTTTGATGCCAAACATTTTCAATGAAAAATCCTCGCCTTGCATCATTCACTATTTCACCATACTTATATTTCGCACATCCTCATATTGCAGCCGCTTTGAATCATGGATTTTACCAGCGTGCTGGCCAAGAGCGAGGCGCATCAGCGCACCATTGTACATCTCGACATGGACTATTTTTACGCCCAGGTGGAGGAGATACGGGACCCCACACTGCGCACGAAGGCTTTGGGCATACAGCAAAAGAATATAGTGGTCACCTGCAACTATGTGGCGCGGGCTCGGGGCGTGAACAAGCTAATGCTCATCACGGAGGCTCAGCGCCTGTGCCCGGATCTGGTCTTGGTCAATGGCGAGGACCTGACGCCATACCGCCTCATGTCGCAGAAAATCTTCGATTTACTTCTCAACTACACACCCATGGTGGAAAAGCTCGGATTCGATGAGAACTTCATGGATGTGTCGGCCCTGGTAGATCTTCGGCAAGCCCATGCCGCCGAGGCACAACAAAAGCCACCAGTTGGACACACTTATCCGGCCGATGGCACGCCGTTGACCGCCTGCTCCTGTGGCTGTGCACAGCGCCTGGCGATTGGCACCCGCATTGCTCAGGAAATACGCGAGGAACTGAAGCTACGGCTGGGCATAACCTGTTGCGCTGGAATCTCCTACAACAAGCTATTGGCCAAACTGGTGGGAAGCAGCCACAAGCCCAACCAGCAGACTGTCCTGGTCTCAACATATGCGGAGCAGTTCATGCGGGAGCTGCACGATTTGAACCGTGTGACGGGTATCGGCCAGAAAACGCAATGCCTCCTCTTGGAGGCGGGTATGTCTACGGTGGAGCAGCTGCAACAATGTGACATGGACGTTATGCGCAAGAAGTTCGGCTTCGAAACAGCCACCAAGTTGAGGGACTTGGCATTTGGTCGCGACACGAGTACGGTCCGTCCGACCGGCAAGCCGAAAACCATTGGCATGGAGGACGCCTGCAAGCCCATATCAGTGTGCACAGATGTGGAGGAGCGGTTTCGCATGCTGCTCATACGACTAATCGAGCAGGTATGTTGATTAAATATACATTTAAGATTGATACTGATACTATTCTTACTTTCGTAGGTGGCAGAAGATGGACGTATCCCCATTGCCATCAAGGTTGTGCTGAGGAAATATGACGCGCAGAAGAAAAGCAGTCACCGTGAGACCAAGCAGGCAAATATTTTACCCTCCCTATTTAAGACGTCCATGTGCGCGGGCGAGATGGGTGTGAACAAAGTGCAGTTGGCGGATGGGGCCCAGGATAAGCTTCTCAAGATCGTAATGCGGCTGTTCGAGCGCATCGTGGACCTAAGCAAGCCATTCAATATCACCTTAATTGGATTGGCCTTCTCCAAGTTCCAAGAGAGAAAGGTGGGCTCCTCGTCCATAGCCAATTTCCTCATCAAGAAGGCAGATCTGGAGGTGCAGTCAATAACGTCATTGACCAACACGAGTCTCACAAGTCCAACGGCAGAGAGCCCGACCTCCGACGAGTCGGCGTTCCGCTCCTCGCCGACCACCTTCAAGCCGAGTGATCAATTCTATAGGCGACGCGCCACCACATCCTCGCCAATCCCCATGCTGCTGGACAACGGCTCCGAGTCGGCGGCCACCAATTCGGACGTTAGTGATTTCTCCGAAACCGAAGTAGAGCCATCGCCAAAGAAGAGCCGAATTGGTCGCCTGCTGGTCTCAAAACGCAGTCGTTTGGCGGTGGACGTGATGGACACCGCTGCCGATGTGGCGTCGCCCAGCAAACTCCGTGTCTGTGATCTGCGTCTCAACTCTCGCGACAGCGAAAAGGATTTTCCCATGAGTCCCATTGCCAGCAACACCACTCCCTCCACGTCGGCAAGCGGGTGCTCTGTAGGTGCTCCGCGATTCCGGACCATCCAGCCCCCCAACACGCTACTAAACCGGATCGATGGCAGCCTTCGCTTCATGACTGCGCGCACTGCCCGTCGGATTAGCTCGAACGCTAGCTCGACAGCCTCGCCACTGCCGTCGCCCATGGATGATTCTATGAGCGCCCCCTGCACGCCGACCTCAGCACCCGATTCATTTCCAACGCAAAACAATAACGCAAACAATAATAGCTGCACAGCAAGCGAGATCAGCCCCACAGCCAGCGTCCACGCCAATGATGTTCTAACGGATATTGCCTGTCCAGCAGGAGTCGATGCTGAAGTTTTCAAGGAACTTCCTGTGGAACTGCAAAACGAGCTGATAGCATCCTGGCGTAGTTCTCTTGTTGCAGCGGTGGAACAGACAGCGGCGGCTACCACAACAGCGAATAGTGCGGCCACAGCCAGAGCGGGTGGGGGTGGCGGTCCACCAGCCACGGCCAGTGCTGGTGCCGGGAGTCGACCCGAGAAGAACACGCTGTATCGCTATTTTTTAAGGAATAAGTGATGCAGTGCATCGGCAGTTGCTCCATAACCATCACATCCGTTTTAGTTGTAAGAAATTCAATTGAAATATCCGTTTAAATATATTATATTTTTGTAGGTATACGGTTACATATTGTTATTTGATAAGGTGCTAAATTGGACGAGCTTATGCTAGGATTTATCATCATCATTTTCATTCAGTAAGATACAAATATGAATACTCAGCGTAACAAACTTGTTGCTCGAGACTTACACTAACGATTTGGCGGAATCTACATTTACAAACAAAAAACACTTTATAGACATAAGCACAGACAGAACATCCATGAAGAAGCATGTATCCTAGTATGGGCAGTCCGTGGCAGCTGAGAGCTTTGCGACTATACATACGAATTCATTGTTGCACATTCGCAATACATTTATTTCATCATTTACCATTTCATTATCTTTACACAATATTCAATTGGTTGGGTGTGGCCTACTTACGCATAGATAATACAAAAGATCTGTACCTTGATCGGGCGCTTACACTAGAGACGACACCATCTCACACACGAAGTAAAAAAATGTTAGCTAATTGAATGGGGGCGGGGGACACAAAAGTGTCCTGCAGTGTCTGAGCCTGACTTGATACAAGTGAGATATAAATACATAATGGCTTTATTTTTTTTTTTTAGTTTCACCTCGAAATGATGGCAACAAAAGTTGGAAACAGTCGAAAATTGTTGTCTTTTTAATTATTATTACTAAACGCCGTTTTCAAAATAAAAGTGAAGTCCCTAAGTCAGTAATTGTGTTTAACGTTTTACTTACCATTCGATCTGGGGGCGGGGTGGGGCGGGTATGGATAAAGGGGCATTCAATGGCTCAGCCAGCCGCATTTGATAAAGAACTTGCGCAGAGAGATTTCCATGGGGCTGCCCAACGATGGCGCTCCACTCAGACAGACGGTTTTCAGGGAGAGGTAGGTGGTGGGTGTGATATTGAGTTTCTTGCACAAATCCTGCTCATTGCGGGTAAGCAGATCGCTGCCCAGCGGCTGGGGAAGCTTTTTAAGCTCTTCCAGTTGTGAGCGTAATTTAAAGCTCATGCTAGGCACCGCCTGCTCCTCGGAGGTATTATGGTTTCCGCTGCTGCCGACGACCTCGTTTGGATGCAGTGGTTGGTTGTTTTTGACCAGTGTTGGATGCTGCTGATGCGGCTGCGGCTGCTGCTGCTGAAGTTGAGGGCTTCCCTTCGCTGATGTCGTTGGCAGATTCGCCTGCGCTGCCATCGTCGTAGCCGTGGAAATCGCTCCCGTCGTCGCTGTTATGCCCGAGTCCAATGATGTCCCCGTCACCGTCCCCATCCCCGCCCCCGCTGTTGTTGTCGGCAGCATCGTAGCTGCCGACGATACCCGACAGTTATCCAAGTAGTTTCTGCTGAGCAATAATGCGTCGGAGCAGGTCGGGTCGGCGGTGTGGTGCGTGTTTCTTGGTGCGATTGAACTTGAGCTTGCCTCGGCGCCGCTTGACATTTCGCTAATTAGGAGGAGGAAGGAGTTAAAAAAAGTGAAACTCCAATTTCCAATCTAAGCCAATAACAAACACTTACGCCTTTCTGAGATTCGGTTGTGGGGAGAGCAAGGAAGAGCTTGGCGGCCGAAGATTTCCATTGGAGGGCTGCGTGAGGTCCTGTGGTTAAACATTGTCTTATACAACCATTCAAACGCTCGCTGTTTGGTGCGTTGATAATACAGAGGAGCTGAATATCGTGAGAACAAGACGGGAAAGCAATTGTAAGTTTGGTAGAGGAATGAACAAAGCAGCACACACGATATTCAACTCGTCATGCATTTTCATTGTGGAGCGCACACAAACAGGGAATTAAATTGTGGCAATAGCAGCCTGCATTCAATATCTATATCTACTTAGACTATATACAGAAATGTGGCTGCGACTGGTTGCAATTGTATTCCCTGCCGTGTTGTATGCCCGTTTAGCGAGCTCGCACTTACAGTCTTTCCATGACCATAAGGTCCTGTGGGTCTGTGCGATGCCATCGCCGCGTGCTGCTCAAAGTGCACACATTCTTCGATTTTTGTGAGACCGTTGTAGCGATATCGATACAGCTCCGACTGCCGGATCCGCAGCTCCTTTTCGCGCTCCAGGGAGCCTAGCAGACGCTCGTACTCGTTGCAAGTGTAGAACTGGGCGTAGACGCGAAACCGATCCCGAAACTCCTTCTGCTCCTTGGTGAGGCCTTGGTGCAAGGCATAGTTGCGGTTGCGGAAGAAATTTGACACCAGCTGGTAGTCGCGCACCATTCGCTTGCGGCGAGCCCGTTCGCGGAGGCGTCGCGTGTAAATGTCCACGTGAGCCAGCTTCAGCATAACGTCCACCTCAGTGTCCTCCGAACCGAGCGTAATGTTCGAGATAAGCTGTTCGGCTGTGGGATCGTACTCGCGCTCAAAGCTGTCCCTGTTGGGCATGTATCCCAGTTGCATCGCCTCGTCGGAGGTGATCTCCAGAGGTGGCAGACTGGCCATGGCATTGGCGCCAAGCGAACCACCATCATCATCGCCCGTGTGGTCGATGAGACGCGGGCGCTGCGACTGGGCCGGCGTCCAGGTGGCGCGGCCAATCGTGCCATTGACGAACTTATTTACATACTCCTCTTTGGCATCTTCCGCCGACTTGGTTTCAATGTGTTTGCTGATGTCCTCCCAGTTACCGAAGCCATACTGTTCGATGGCATCCAGCAGACGAATCTCCTCGCGGGCTGTCCACGCTCCCTTGCCACGGAACACACTCAGTATGGAGGTGCCCGTGTCCATGAACTGATAGGCATGATTGTTCTGATGGGCCCCGATCTCTGCACCAGACGCGAAACACTACAACAAAATTGAAACGTAAATACCTGCTGCGCACTCAGTAAACAGCTGTTCCCAAACAACATTGTGAAATCGCCGGTTATATACAGATATATGTAGATATGTTTGTATGAATGTACTATGAACTTTTGCATGAGTCAGTGTTAACAGTTCCAGAGCGATGCTAACAGAGGCATCACTAATATGCGATGTGGGCCTGTACTGTACACAGTATGTATGTACAGATGTGTGTTACTTTACTTACTTGCAGGCATAAATCGAAATTTTCACACTCTGCACAATGCACCCGAATGCCCTGGATGTCGTCCTGGCAATTGGTGCAATTATACTTTGTAAATAAATCTGCAATATTGGTCATTCGTCTAGTTTTAGAAAATTTTTAGACAATGCAAAAAATTAGAGCTGAAGAAACATCGATGTTAACATCGATATCATCGATGTTAGGGGCTTAACTGCAGACATCGATAGGTTTGTCAAACATCGATTCTTTTGCTAGACAGCCCTAAATTTAAAATTTGTTCCAATTTGATATTCCGTTTAATATTACTAGCTAACTAGAACCCTCAGGCCTGAGCACATAATTTTATACGATTGATAAATCAATTATCTACAAGATTGGTTAAGTTTAGTGACTCTTTTTTTTTAGATTGGTTCTAAAAGGACCAAGGTATAAAACATAAGTGAGTATGAAATGCGACGTAAGAAAACGTAAGTGAGCATGAAATGTCACGTCATTTGGAAACTTAACCATTGGTATGTACATCTGTATACCCTTTTTCATTTGATTAATGTTAAATTTCTTTTTTTCCAGATGCTTTAAAACGCAATTAATATTGTATTTTGCACATATTTACAATGTTTGACCCAATCATGCATTTGATGAATTCATTATTATTAAAATATCGATCCCGATATCCATTTTCAGTCTTTATAAGAAAGCCAAAAACCGTAAAATTTTCTGAGATAGAGACTGGCTCTTATACGTGTTGGAAACAATCTTTGGCTTCCCCAAGATTTGGTTTCAATCTCGATCTTTGGATCTCAATCTTTGCCTCCCACATTATGGATAAACAATATTTTTCCCCACACCCGCCCAAAATGAAATCAAACTTTTCTCACACCAGCCGTAATCGAAAAACAATCTCGGCCCACACCCGACTTTCGGGTAAACATTCGAACACACGGCTTTTGGGTAAACAACCGAACACCCGGATTTCTGCAGATTCTGCATTTTTACCATTATTCAGTACCCGAGCTGGATGACGAAATTGAGTCAATGCTCTTGTTTATATAAAAATTGTTCTCGAAAGAGAACCAGAGGGGCTTCATAATGTTGAGATGGATACAGTTAAAGCAGTCTTGATCGTGAACCAAAAGAGAACGGTTGAATATAAAAAAGCAAATTCGCAAAAGACGCGCTGATGCTTGTCCGGTTGTAAAAAAAACCTCCATAACTAAATTCTATGTCTTGGGAAGTTTTGTGATAAGAAAATAACAGCACAAAACGCCACCGCTATTGTTTAATTGTTTAACTAAATCTTCGAAAAGTGCAAGTGCTGCGTGGTTTAAGCCCGAAGAACAATTAATAAACGATATAAATGCTTCAAATCGAATGCAGTGTGTCGGAGCTTAAAGACCAAACAACAAGATGTGAGGAAAAGAAAATCAATCGGAAAGCTCGGCGCGTAATAAATTAACCTAATACCAACACGAATTGAATAAAACATTAATGAATGAAACAAAGGATAAAAAAAGGAGCTGTAGGGAGGACCCTCGCTTCCATCAACTATCTACATTACCAAAAAATTTAATAAATTGAATAAACATCATCAAGAAGGAAGACCCCAGTATTAAGTTTCTACGGACGAAAAGAAGATAGAAACATCGTAAAAAGGAAGGCCCCACTAAAAAGATTCTACAGACGGGACGAAGACGGAAAAAAAGGACGACACCTTCCGGATATTTCGTGAGCAACACATTAATTCAAGACGCAGAAAAATATAAATACAAAATAATTAATAATATATTAGAGAACAATAAAATATAAGTAGAATTAGTAATACTACAGTAGAGTTAAAGGCTATAAAATACAATATAACTATTAATGGATCAACTAATTTCTGAATTATTAAAAAAAATCAATCGAATCAATCAAATCAAAATTCATAATTAAAAATTATGAACATAATCGAGGACTGATCTGACCACACATCTAATCAAGCAGTTGATAGCAATTCAAATTTCAAAAGTGATCAAGGAACTATCAGATCTAAAACAAAAGTTAGAAGCAACCTCAGAATCAGACAGCAAAAATTGAAAAAATTAAAGATGAAACCACCTTAAAATTAATAGAATCCTGATTCCAAATCTATAGTATTATCATTTAGTTTCTTAAAGTCGATTACTAATCTATGCTTTGGAGTCCGGTCTTTATTTACTTCCTTTTTTGGTGATGATCCAATTCATTTCACTAGGTTTGCTGTGACTTCGACACGTCTGATCGAAGTCAAGTATATTTCTTAAATTTTTGTCCGGGTCTATCCGGAACTATCAGATCTAAAACAAAAGTTAGAAGCAACCTCAGAATCAGACAGCAAAAATTGAAAAAATTAAAGATGAAACCACCTTAAAATTAATAGAATCCTGATTCCAAATCTATAGTATTATCATTTAGTTTCTTAAAGTCGATTACTAATCTATGCTTTGGAGTCCGGTCTTTATTTACTTCCTTTTTTGGTGATGATCCAATTCATTTCACTAGGTTTGCTGTGACTTCGACACGTCTGATCGAAGTCAAGTATATTTCTTAAATTTTTGTCCGGGTCTTACATTCTTCTGCCTAATGTTTTCCGAATGGCTGTACGGGCCAAACGTCTTGCCGGTCGACTCAATTGTCGTCGGGCATTACAATTCTTAGTATATTACTTGAATTATTTAATATATATTAATAATAGGTATTATATATTAAATGTTTGGCGCTCTTGATAGCGCTGTCGGTCATTTCTGGTTGGCTGGGATGTCTGCTCCCTCGTAAGCATAAGCGGCGGCCTGCCTCTCATGCTTTGGTCGATTCTGCATGTGCCTCCTGTATAAGGCACGTGCCCTCGCAGTGGGGGCTGTAGAGGGGACCTTCACAGTCTGGTGGGCATCGGCGTGGGTATTTGTCTTGGCGGTGGACGATGAGTAGTAGTTAGTATTGGTTTTTTAATATCTGAGGAACAGGGCTCGCTCTTTTTCGTTAATAATGACTCGAGATGTTCAAGTTCGTCATTTAACTTAACTGCAGTGTCCCACTGGGGGGATTTCGCATTTATAGAGAAGTCTTACTATCTCAGACTTTCTTTGTCTGATTTGCTCCTTTGCATTTCAAGCCTCGCGTGAAGCGATAAGAGCCATTGCTCGTTGAAAATGATGTTATACCTCTTGAACTATTTTCTAGTTAAATTTGGAGAAAACTTGACATTAAGTCAAGGCATGAAAAATATTTTGCTCTACTTAACTGCTCTAAGATATCATCAATTCTAGGTAGCGGAGACTTGTCGGCCAACAGCTTTTTGTTGATTTGACGATCAATTACTAATCGCCATTTTCTCTCATTGGAATCTGAGTGGGATTTCTTTGGAACTAATAAAAGTGGGCTGTTATATTCTGATACGGATGGTTCGACAATTTTGTCGTTGATTAACTTCTGTACTTGGGCTTGAATTTCATCTTTCTGGCTGTGAGGATTTCTATAATTTTATATATATATTGGTTCATCATCTTTTAATCTTAGCTTTTGTTTATAAAAATTATTTGTCGAAATTGGTTCGGTTTCTAGTCCGAATATGTCTGTATAGGCGGTGCATAACTCAGTTAATTTGGATTTGAACTGTTGTTGGATGTTTTTGGATAGTCTAGACATGACTTCTTTGCTTTTACTACTAGTGTTTGTTTGAACTACTTCCTAGTCCGAAAGTGATTCGTAATTTAGATTGCTTATTTTAACTAGTTGGTCTGTACTGGTTATGTTCAGTTATCGGACAAATGCGTTTTCTGTAGTTGCAACGGTGTTTGCAACATAAATACCAGTTTTGATTTCCTGGTTTGGGATTAGTACACTATCTTCACTTGAAGATAGTTCAATCTTTCGGACAACCTCGGATCTTGCTGGTATAAGTATTGTATTATTACCAGAGCTATGTGTTATTGGGACATGAATCGGAAAATTTAGGATATTTGGTCGGATTATTAGCCAATCCTCTGTCGGTTTGAAATCTAATTGGCAATTGAATTTTTTTATGAAGTCGATGCCTATAATTCCATCACATGGTATTGCAAATTGGGAGTTTACAATATGAAAACAGTGAGGAATTATATATTTGCTTGTCTGTATCTCAATGAAGGTTAGACCTTGGGATTGTATTATCCCTTGGTTTATGTCTTGAATATTAATTTTGTAAGTTGTTTGAATGTCTTGAAAGACGTCGGAATTTTCTTTTAGAATTGAAATGTCTGCACCAGTGTCTACCAAAAAGACTAAATTTTTTCCTGTCGCTACATGCTGGAATGAAACGAATATATTTATGCTAAGATTAATAGTATGAACCTTATTGGTATTTATTGTTGAACATCCAAAGCATTTTCGGAGTTTCCCGAAGTGCCTTTAATAGTGGTTTTTAGTTTTTCTACAATACCGGCTATAGTGGTTTAATCTTGTACTATATATAGTGCGGATCCTATTATTTTTGACTTAATTACCTCAATGGCAACTTTCTCATACGGTCCCTTTGTTACGTTGACGAGGTTTACCGCTATGATAAATCTCTGTGTGATGATGAAATTTCTTTCATGTAGGCCCTATCGGCGGCTGACAGGTCGGCCACTGCCATCATGAATGGTTTTGATTCGGGCGTGCTTGAGTTTAAATCGGACTCTGAAATCTCCTCGTGTATTATGTCAGTAACTATAATAAATGCGGGGATTGTTAGATCGCGTAGATCTTGTTCTTTAACCTCGTTTTCAGAGTCACCAGTGTCGTCAAATTCGTCCGACAGATCTATATCTTCTGAGGGTGATCCTGGTTTTTTACCCCCCTGACCGTCAGGGGGGTATTTAGGATAAATGGTATTGATATATCCAAATTATACCTTATCTTTATTGATTTAAGATTCGATCGGAGTCGAACTAAGAATTTTGACACATATGACCAATGAGTTGTGGTTAGATTGTCCCTTTGGTCATTTATCAATGTTCGTGCCTGATTAAAACATGCTACAAGTATTGTGGCATGCTTATTTAAGGTCACTTCTTGGACAGTCCTATTTCGAGTTAGGCATTTGTACGATCTATTAAAAGTTTCCCAAATTTCTTTTCGCCTGATACAAATCTGTTGCCATTCCATACTATTCTATGAACGGGGTTATACTTAGTTTTAATAGTACATGGCCTTAATGAAATATATATTTGTGTTTTTTTTTTTGTTAATTTTTATTGGTTGCGCATTGGCATTTATTAGATCTTATCTAGATCATTTGCATGGCTTAGGGCGCTTTTCGTTATGCACTTATTGTGCAAGAGATATGCTTTATAAAGGAGATATGCGCTCAAAAATATTACAATTATTAAAAATAGTATGTTTGTTAGATGTGAATCAACATTTGTTGATTCGATTTTGTTTATTACATTTGCAGTGGAGTCCACTGTTTTGGTATCTATTATACCCATTATGTCTATATTAAATGTTGTCATCAAATGTTTTGATTTTACTTATATGATTATTTTCATCATCATCAAATGTTTTGAATTTACTTATATGATTATTTTCCATATATTTTGAATGCAAACATTTTTTTTTACAGTTTCCTGCCTATTTGTTAGCATACCTTTACAGGCTACACTGCTTTCGGGAAGAAAGGGTTCCGCTCAATTTTACAATGGGTTTTATAACATTTATCTTATTTATAAAAAAAAATGTGTCGATGTCCTCATCCGCATCAGCTGGACGTCGCCGGTTGGCTCGCTGATGCTCCTTCGTAGGCCTAAGAGGCGGCCTGCCCCTCACGCTTGTTGGTCAGCTGCTGTCGTCCTGGGCCTATGAGCTCAGGCGGTACCGGTGCCGGTCTGCACAGGTTTCATTGCGCAAGTGACTACGCAGAATACGCTTTCCAGAGGTCCCGGGCAGTCTTTCGGGCACATGTTTGTTAGCCTTGGTATTTGCTTAGGGAGTGGAGGTGTTGTTTTAGTTATTTCTGTTTTAATTGTATTAGTAACCGAGTCAGCTGGAGTTAGTGGCTCGTGTTTTATAAGACTTGTCATAAGAAAGTCAAGTTCTTCTTGAAGCTTTTGGGCAGTTTCCCAGGGGGGTGTTGGTGTCTTTTTGAATAATAGCCACTTTAAGTGCGCTATTCTTTTTCTTTTGACTATCTAATGGTTAGCCATATATATCCAAGTAGAAGTTCCAGTTTGCCATAACTCCATCTCTACTCACTTAGTTTTTTCCATGGTGTTCCTTTACTCCTTGTTCTAGTTTATGTGTCTCAGTATCTATGTAGGTCCTCCTGATTTAGGTTGACGGACCATGTCACGGTCGCCATGTAATAACACAATTTTTGCTTTTGACTCTGACACATTTCGTCAAAGCTACGAATACATATTTTGAGAATTCTTCCTACAGTTCTTCTTATGGATTAGCTTAGCTTAAGGCTGCCAATTGCTACGCTGGCGAAGCCAGCAGCGGAGCAGCGACATACATAAGTATATGTATATATATGTATGTATATACGGAAACGTTGCTAAAGAACAGATAATTGTATGCAAATTAAATTATCGCGGTGGCGGGTTGTGTTTTTAAAAAGTATCTTTTATTTTATTTCACAACACGTATTAGAGTTTAACAATGACTTATAACAGTTGGTGAGGTTTGTTTTATATTCGTATAAGGATCGGATAAGGATCGGCGCGTACTTGCGAGTTTCGGATTTTAGCTCAACTATTTCAGTTCGATTCTGGTTCAAGACTGCCTTAACTATTTTCATCTCCAAATCATGAAACCCCTTTTGGTCCTCTCTTGAGAACAAATTTCTTATAAACAAAAGGATTGACTCAATTTCAAGATTGACTCAATTTCGTCATCCAACTCGAGACTTGAGAAATGGTCAAAATGCAGAAGCTCGCAGAGAGCCGGGTGTTCGATTGTTTATGAAAGCCGAAGGTGGGCTGAGAGTGTTTTTCAATTTAGGCGGGTGTGAGAAAAGTTCGATTTCTAATTAAGTGGATTTTAAGTTAAGTGCGAGCCAAAGGCAAAGATTGAGTTTGGATCTGGCGAAGCCAAAGATTGTTTACAAATTGTAAGGGGCAAAGATTGAGATTGAATCTGGGGAAGCCAAGATATTGAATCTGAGGAAGTCAAAGATTGTTTATAAATCATATAAGAAGCTAATGGAATATGTTACGTTAACTCCCCCCTTACTTAAATGTGTCGTCCCGATACATTTTGAAGCTCTGAAATAGTTCTAATTTCTTCTGATAATTGCAAAATATCGTTTTCAACTGCTTCTTGTGTGGGTTTCATGAATTTAGAATGAATTTATATGATTAGTTTATATCCGAAATAAAACATACATAGGTACCTACCAATAAGAATATTATTAATAAAATAGCTGTCAATGGCATTCTCGTATTTCCAAATTTTATAAATGGATTCAAAATATTGACACTATCAAAGGAAAGTATCTTATCATTTGATTGTACATAATCAACTAAATCAAAATTACTATATCTATGTTGCGAAACATTTTTCCAAATTTTATTCTTCTCATTTATATACGTTTTGTTATTTATTGTGATTGAATAGGAGAAGATAAGTACCTATCAAACTAATATTATCTGCTACATTGGTGCCTGATACTAAAAGGCACCATCTTGCACAAAATCGATCTCTTTATTATTCTCTCTTATTTTTGTGCAGTTGGCTTTATGGCCATTTAGTAATTTTGTAAAGCAATTATTTTCAAAACTTATTTTCGCATAGTAATTAAATGTTTCTTTCTTAAAATTATTCATTAAATTATCCCCACATTCACAAATATTATTACTTATAACCAATTTTCTATCATTTTGTGAGATGGTCCTCGCAGGTTAAAGTTTACAAACATTATTAATTTGGGGGTACTTAAAATTGATAACTATTAAGTTTTCATTTCGCATTACTTGAAAAGTTGCAATATCAAGTAAATCAGTTAATTCAACAGGCTCTTTTTCATGTTTGTAAATTTCATCAATTTCATGTTTATTTAAAATTTTTGTATTTAGAATGTTTATTTTTGAAAGGGTCAACTAAGTTCAGCAGATCAAATGTCATTAATTTCAAGCGATGCTTTCTGAGTATTGTCTCTTCACTAAATATAACAGTTTTTAGCGTTTTTGATAGCATTTCAATTTCTTTGAAATCGTAAGCATCGTAAGTATAAACTTTTCTGTCGTCTCTAAGTAATAAGTAATCACTGGGCGTATAGTCAATGACTTCTGAAGTTGTTATCAAGACAAGGGTCAAAAATAATATTTGCAAATACATTTTCTGTAAAAAAATAAAGAATAAAAATTCTTAATATTTTATATTGTCTTTATGTATTATACGGTTTCTGTTATTGATTATAACCTTGTTCTCTTGATTTTCTTTAACAACTTGTTTTTTGTAACGAGGTTGAAGTTTATTTCTTTCCCCGAATTTTTTCTCATATATCACGTCTCCTATTTTATAGTCTTCACCTCTCCTATCCTTATTGTGAACGTCGACCGTGTTATCTTGAGCTGATTTAAGTAGTATTGGAATATTACCATGTTCTATTTTATTAAATAGGATGTCATAGGGCATTTGATTAATTGTGGAGTGTATTGTGAGGTTATATTTTTGCGCTGCCCTCATTATAATTTCTGTGTAACTTGTCAAATTTAGTTCCTCTTTAATACATCGTGCTATTTCTGTTAACGTGGAGTGCGCCCTTTCTACTTGTCCATTGGAAGTACTATGCCTGGGATCCGCATAATAAATGGTTAAATTACTGCTTTGTATGAACGATCTGAACTGTGCTGAAGTAAAACTTGGTTCGTTATCTGTCATAATTAATGTTGCTAAAGGAAAATTTTGCAATATGTCCAAAACCTTATGTTCGATGTTTAGTTTATTGTGAATTTCTTTCACGACTAAGTACTTTGAGTAAGAATCTATGCAGGTTATAAATGTCAGATTTTGGGCATAGAATAGGTCTATATGCAATTGTTCTTGTAGGAATGGGAGCTACACCTATCGGAATTTTTACGAGGTGTCTATTATATTTATTCTTGTGGCATATCTCACAGCTTTTGATATATTCTTTCAATTTTTTGTATAGGTTCGGCCAATAATACAATCTGGTTATTTGTTTGTAGTTTTCATCTAGACCTCGGTGTGCTCTACAGTGTGTTTGTTCTATTATCAATGCTTTATCTTCAGGGTTCTCTATATCTTGCAAAAATTTTCTCGTGAAGAGAAATTTGTTTATGAAATTTTCTTTCAATACTTTTTGTATTAGATATATGTAAGTCTTCTAAGGTGCAATGTATTCCTGTGGTTAGGTTTGGCTGAACAAATTCTTTTAAAATAGTCAATAAATCGTCAACTGCGTTAAATTCAATTATATGTCGGGTATTGTCATGAACTCTTACTTGCTCATGAACTGTGAATCTAGCTTTTGATATAAGTAATTGTTGTTTGAATTGGTTTAAAGGCTTCCTAGTTTCCTGAATGATGTTTTCAAAACTGCTCTCAGCTGAATGCTGAGTATTTGAATCTGAATCTATTTCTGATTGTTCCATTTCACTGTTTGTCAAATGAATTATCTGAATTCGGGATAATGCGTCCGCTACTACGTTGGTTGAGCCTGGTTTGTACATATATGATCTTTGGTGCACAACTTTCAATAAAAGTAGTACCACCGTTTTATTTCTATGTTTGGATTGTTTGGTGATATTGAAAAGGACAATGGTTTGTATGACTTTCAATTCCGCTTACTCCGTACAAATAATTTCGCATATTTTTAAACGCCCATACTATTGCTAGTAGCTCCTTCTTGTTTGTAGCATAAAATTGTTCTGTTTTATATAAGGTTTTAGAAATAAATGTAATTGGATTCCCTTCTTGTGATAATACCGCACCTAATGCTATGTCTGATGCATCAGTGGTTAAGGTGAATTTTTTGTTGTAATCTGGTTGTACTAACTCTATGTGAGCAATTAAACTGACTTTTAAGTTATTGAATGCTTCTACTGCTGGCTCATCTAGTTGTATCAAAGTTCTTTTGATGCTCTCTTTGAGACTTTCCCATTGATTCCTTCCCACGTGGTTAGTGGTTTGGCGATAGTTGCATAATTTCGGACAAATTTTCTGTAAAATCCTGTTAATCCTAGGAAACTACGTAACTCTCGGACATTTTTCGGAATCGGATATTATTTTATTGTATCAATTTTTTCCGCATCTGTTTTAATGACATTATGGGAAACTATATATCCCAAAAATTTGGTTTCTAATTAAAATAATTTAGATTTTTCAAGGGAAATTTTCATATTAGCCATCTGAAATATCTTTATTATTTGTATTATATCATCATAATGCTGTTTAATTGTTTTTGAAAATACTATAATGTCATCCATATAAACATGGCAGATGTAATATTGTGTTCCTTTAGTAGTTAAGAAGCCACAGTTTTGGTTGATACAATCACGACACGACTGGTCGGATTGAAGTATATTTCTTGAATCCTTCTTACACTTCTCTAATGGATTAGCTTAGCCTAACGCTGCCCATTGCAGCGGAGCAGCGGCATACATAAGTATATGTACATATATGTGTTTATATGCTAAGCAACGGAATCGTTGCTGAAGAACGGAGAGGTGCATGCACATAGTATATTATGTATATACTGTCAGAACCCTGTATTTATGCTGACTAGGTTCTGGCCGTTGCCCGCTACATTCAAGTGCGATTGTATTACGTTGCGCTGGGAATGTGTTGGGCTCTTAGAGATTGAGCTTTCCGTTTAAATGTTTTCCTCACTTTTTCCTTTTTATGTCGTTGCACTCTGTCACACCGCGTTTTAACTAAAGGACTTATAACATTTATTAATTATCCTTTGGGTTTTTTTTTTAGCCACGCAGCACTTTTTACTTTTCGGTGCTTTAGATACGCGTGGCCCCACGTTGAGCGCCAATTAAATTATCGCGGTGGCGGGTTGTGTTTTTAAAAACTATCTTTTATTTTATTTCATGCACATAGTATATTATGTATATAAGTAATTATTAATTGGACACAGGTATAATTTGTTTCACAATCTTTAATGATATTAAACTGTTTAAGATTGAATTAAGTACAAAGAGGTTATAATGTGAGTAATAAAGGCCCGCAAGGCTAGAACGAATGTGTTTCTGCCACTCGGCTGACCGCTAAAGACTAAACTTAAGTATCCTAAACTCCTAAAGGCAAGCCCTTCGCTGCCGCCCACGACGCCGGTTGCTATCCAGCCAAAGTGCTGACCCAGCGCCTCTTGAGTGGTGTTTGTTGACGGCCGGCATCCGGGCGATCGGTCGCGCCGATCGCAATCCCACAGATGACGAAAACTGCTTATTCGACAATAATGCAGAGTCCGCTCCATCCAGTGGCAGATTCTGTTAACTCTCGTTAACTTATACGGTCAGAACCCTGCATTTATGCTGACTAGGGTCTGGGTACAGTATACCCTCGATATATGTGCATACTACATCCCCCTCCTTTTGAAAAATAACGTAACCTAGTGAAGTATTTTATTTTGTTTTGTTTTTTTTATTTGTGTATACTAGATTTTATTTTAATATATATTTTTTTTGTGTGTAATTTATTTAATTTTTTTTCCATGTTTCTTTTTTTCGTAAATTTATATATATTTTTGCACATGTTATGTACATATGTAGGTTCCGTGAATAATAAAAAAATTGCTTTTGTTATGAAATGTCTTTCGGTGGTAGGCAGAATATGTTAAAAGAAAATTTCCCTTTTTTTTTGTGTTTAATATGTGAACGTCATTTATGAATGAATCCTAATACTCTGTTCCTATGAACGTCTTCATTGGACCGTACTTCAGAATAAAAGACTCAAATATAGCCTTAGCTATATTATATAGGATCGTTATGGTTTGTAGACAAAATAGCTTCTTTTTCTTGATTATTTTTTTTTATTAGGGTCACTGGGTTGAGTAGCGCCACTCTTAATGTTTTCGATATTTTATTGCCCATTTTTTTTAATTATCTATTGAAACATGTTCAAAGATATTTTCCCACGGTGCCACTTTGAGTTGGCTGATTTTATGTATACCGGCTTGCATTTCAAGCCTTTGGAAGAACTGACCTGAGTCGAGGGTTCCATTAATAGGTATATAAATCGCTAACGTCATATCTTGCTGTAATTTCCTTACCATGTTTAAAGAAACATAGCATATTTTTGTACATGCAAGGTCACTACTTTACGTACCTCGTAATTTTTGATGACTTCGAATACGTTGGGCTTTGAAGCTTTTCTGTAGATTGCCTGGGCAATTCTTCTATTTTATTTCCTGCGCAGGATTTTTGTCTACTTTGATCTTTTTTTTTTTGCCTGGTAGTGACTTCAGGATTTTTTTTTCCTTTAAATCCTTTTTTTCTATGACTTTTCTTGACATCTACCGTGGTCGGTACTACTTCTGGGTTCCTGATTTCCACGAAAATGTTGAAAAAAAGCGTTTGGCTTACAATGACCTACTAAGGGTGAACAAAAATGCTGAAGGAGATTCGACTTCAGATAACTTTGAACTTTTTTAAATTTCAAAGTCAGTGTCCATAGTTAAATTAACATTAAATTAATGTTGAAAATCCTTGAACATGGACGTACATGTGGAGCGTAAAATAACGGTAAATTGATGTAGGAAAAACGTGGACATAGATTAGATGAATCTTTACACCAACTCGGTCTAGTATTGTGAAAAACTTAAACATCGAACATAGACATAGGATGAGTTTCGACACTGTCAATAATTATTTTTATGTCTACTATGCCTGCACTAGCATTCTATGCAATGCATAGCAAACAGAAACAGATTTCCTAGTAACCAGTTATAACCCAAATAACAATGGTTCAGACGAACCTTGAATTTCTTAACGTAGCCTAAAGTTGTTCATATTATACTTCTCCAACAAAATTGGTCATACGCAAATTAGGTCGGAAACAGAAATTTTCGATCACCTTAAAAACGAAGAACGACTTTGTCAAAATGACAAGAAGTAGCAGTAGCAAACATTTATGAAAGCAAAGGACGACTTTGCTAACAATAATAATAATTTTGATGTCTAACCACTTAATGGAAAGATGTTTTAGCAACACTTAAATATAGAAATGAAATAAATGAAGTAAATACTCGAATCTACTCAGTCCAATATTGGAATTTTGAATCTCTTAACTTAGCCTCAAGCCTTATACCACAGGCCCTAGAGGCCCTATTTTGAAGACGGAATTCCAGAAGTAGTAGCCACAATATGTTCAACCTGTAGCTGTTAAAACTATTACAAAAAATTTCTTCATCGAAAAAGTAAAATTTATCTTGCAAGCGGACATTTCATACAATTTTGTTTTCTATATAGGTTTTTGTTCTTCCTGCATATTAAGTGTGATCTTTTTTTTTTCGTTTTGTGAAGAGGTTTGTAATTAATTTTTGCTAATACCTAGCATGCAGAGATATATATATAGGTAAATATTATATTTATTTATTTTCGATTAGCCCCATTTTGGGTGTATTTTTTTTATTTTTTATTTTGATTTTGATTACGTTGCGCATTGTCATTTTTTAGATGTTATCTAGATCATTTGCATGGCTTAGGGACCTTTTCGTTATGCACTTATTGTGCAAGAGATATGCTTTATAGAAAACACATGCGCTCAAAATTATTACAATTATTAACAATAGTATGTTCGTTAAGTGTGAATCAACATTTGTTGATTCTATCTTGTTTCTGACGTTTGCAGTGGAGTCCACTGTTTTCGTATCTATTATACCCGTTATGTCTATATTGAATACGTCATCAAATGTTTTGAATTTACTTATATGATTATTTTTCATATATTTTGAATAAAACATTTTTTTTTTTTGTTGTACAGTTTCCTGCCTATTTGTTAGCATACCTTTACAGGCTACACTGCTATCGGGAAGAAAGGGTTCCGCTCAATTTTACAATGGGTTTTATAACATTTATCTTATTTATAAAAAAAAATTTTGTCGATGTCCTCGTCCGCATCAGCTGGTCGTCGCCGGTTGGCTCGCTGATGCTCCTTCGTAGGTGTAAGAGGTGGCCTGCCCCTCACGCTTGTTGGTCGGCTGCTGTCGTCCTGGGCCTATGAGCTCAGGCGGTACCGGTGCCGGTCTGCACAGGTGTAACAAAGTTTCCGCTGGTGCGCAATGGTCCTGGGCAATCTTGCGGGCAGATCTTTGTTGTTAGTATGTGTTTTGGTATCTGCTTTGGAGGAGGAGGAGCAGTTTTAGATTTTATTTGTTCAATGGTGTTGGTGGCTGAGTGAGCTGGAGTTGTTGGTTTTTGTTTCGGTATATTTGTTAGTAGAAAATCAACTTCCTCTTGGAGTTTTGTTGCTGTTTCCCAGGGTGGCGGTGGTTTCTTTGTGAAAATAAATATATAAATATAACATGAACAATAGCCACTTCAAGTGCGCTATTCTTTTATTACATTTTTGCTTTAAGCCCCCGCGTTTGGGCATGTTATCCATGTATTCGTACCGTTTTGCCACAACTCCATCTCTACTCACTCAGTTCTTCAATGGTGTTCCTCCAATGGTTGCCTCCAATGCTCCAGATTAGGTTACGGTTCAGCCTATTTGTTCAGAACACTTGTCACGGCCGCCATGTAGAAGATCCAGTAATAATAGTGACAAAGGTTTCGCTTATTCTTGGGACTTCGACACGTCCGGTCGAAGTCAAGTATATTTCATTAATAATTCTTACACTTCTCTTATGGATTAGCTTAGCCTAACGCTGCCCATTGCAACGCTGGCGAATCATGGGATCCCCCTCGGTTTCATCCCAGGCTATCTGATGAAAATTTACATCCATTTTCATCTGACCGCTTTGGCTTTCCCTAGCTCTCTTAGTAGGTTAATTTGACTTCCTGCCACTGGCTTCGTTATTCTGGGTTTGGTAATTCATAGGATTCTGGGATTGCCCTTGTCGCAATGAATTCCAAATTCTTGGCGAAGTTCTTGGGTGCTATTACTGGGATGAATTTGTTTGAATTTGCGAAATCTTAGATGGTTGCTGGCTATTATTATTTGCATAATTTGGGTAATAATTTCCAGTATTCTTGCGATTTGATTGCTGTTGCTTTTGCTTATTTTTATCTACGTTCTTTTTTTATTCTGTTTTATTTTCATATAGCCCTTCTTCTTGAGCTGCTTTCTTTAAATTTAATATGGTTGTAATGTCTTTTCTTGCTAGTGTCATAAATAATATATCCGGTAGTTTCCGGGAGATTACCTCTTTAACCATATTCTGTAATGCATTGGCGTAGACTACTCTATTAGATGGATCTTAATCCAGCATTAATTGATTGCTTATAACTAACGATTTATTCTCTAACTCTTTTAGTTGGTGTTGTGGAGTCGTCTCATTAGTTCTTCATATGGCGTATGGTTTTTGTATTCGTTGATTAAAGCTGTCCTTAACTCGATCCATGGGTTGGGCTGCACCACTTGTGACGTTCTTTGCGCGTCTCCCGTTAACTGAACTTCTATTGCTCCGAATAGTATCCGCTGCTGCCGAGCCTCTCCGGCAGGATACAGCTCCTGGATATATTCTATCCGCTTGATAAAGGAACTCAGTTTTTCAATCGATCCGTCATAAACGGGCACTTGTTCGCTTGACAATAGTGCTTGATTAAAATGAATTTCACTTAGACTTGCTGGTTGTTTTCCCTTATTTTTTATTTTGTTTCACTTTTATATTGTGCGTTGTTATAAGACTGCGACTTGATCTTTTAATCGCTAAACTTGTATTACTTTTTATAACACAGCGCTTTGATGTTTCATTGGTGTAAGCTTTGCAACACAGCGTTTTGATCTCTTAATCAAATCACTGATCTGCGTATATCACTGTGTATTGATTTTTAAACACTGATCTTAGTGTAAGTTAAGTTTAAGTTTTTGCCTTGTGCTGCGATGCAGTTAGGTTCTTACGCGGATGAATAGAATCCACAAACTATTCCGGGATTACTAGGATTCTAGATAATCTAGACGTATAGATTATCGCAGCGAACCACTGACCTGAATATTTTCGCGCTAGTTTTGTTAGAATCCTACCGACTGCGCCAATAAGAATTCCACAGCATACGTTTGGTTTTTAAAAAAAGATAATTTTTATTTAAACGACACTCATGTTTTATTATGAATTATCCCTGACTTTGATTTTTAAAGTCTCAAACGGAACCGATTCTTTATTCTGCATCTATTTCCTTATAGGCCGCAGCTGGTGATCTGTATCATCTTTCATCTGAGCCCGTCACTTGTTTGTTGGAATTTGGAGCCGAATTGTTTACTTGGATATCAATGATCAAATTTGGGTGTGGGGGTACATGGGTGTAAGGGAGAGCGCTGGACATAGGTATAACGTGTTATGAATATGTCAAGTGCTTAACGTAAGTAAATTAAATATTAGTTGTGCTCGACTATGACTATGATACCGAGGCACCGGCCAACTGCAATCAAAGACGAGGGTTTAAATACAAAATGATCTGCACCGTCAGCGCATCGTGCAGACCATCAGCTCCTCAGCGAAATTTTATGCAATACAATAATAAAAAATTGTAATTTTATGAAAATATTTGATTATTGAATACCCGTTTACAGTTGCTACTTTCTTATATATCGAGAGTTATTTTTTATTATGATAGATTTTGTATCTATTAAGATATGATAGTTATAGTTAAAATTATTCCCACGATTATATCTATTAAAGCCCCTGTAGGGATAGTAATTCGGTCGTTGGTAATTTGATCTGTTTTGAATCTGCCTACTTTCATCCACCTCCATTGGCTCGGGGGCTGGATTTTGTTGTCCATTATTTGAAAAATATTGTTGTCCCCATGTCGGGTTTCTCGGTTCGTAGGTAGTGTCGTTTATCCTAGGGAGTCGTTGGGGAAATCTAAGGGTATTCTGATTATTAAATGTTTTTTTGTGTGGTTGATTAAACTGGTATGCAAATTGTGCCCTTCTATTGTTGGCTTGAAGTTCCTGTACTTTTGCCAATGCGTTCGGTAAGTCAGGTGGGTTTAGTGAAAATAATATCTCTGAAATTCCACCATTTAGTCCAGTAATGAAAATGCGTAAGGCATTTTCTCTTATTTTGTTATTTGTCTGTCTAGTGGACTCACTGTCCTTTCCGTGAGTCATGATAGTTTTATTGATCAATATTGTCATCTTCTTATTGACCTCATCATAAAAATCTATAATGGATAGATTCCCTTGCCTGAGGACACTCAATTCCTGTTCAATGATGTAGATTGGACGTTTGTCGCTATAGATAAAGTCCAGTCGTGCCAGAATGGCGTCAAAGTTCAATACAGTCCCATGGTTAGTAAGGGAATCGTGTGCTGGTCCTATAATTTTATTTCTTAGTATGGTTAATGCAATAAAATATTGCTTGCTACCATTTTTATATAAACGCATCGCATTTTCTGCCGACTCTCTCCAACCTACATACTGGTTTAGGCCGCCGCTGAAGTTTGGCAAAGATTCTATCACCTTTAAGGTGGTATCATCTCTAATTTGTTCATTAATTTCTTCTGCCTGATAATCTATAACTTGATCTGATGTTTCTTCTGATTGTTTTCTTAAAGTATAAGTATATTGTATTAAAAAGATTTTAATATAATTTTGAATGAATCTTTTTATTATTGAGGAGCAGCAAAGGCAACATACTACAATATAAGTATACATATATAAGTAATAAGTATTTTAAGTATTTTATATTTATCTGAGGGACAGGGCTCGCTCTATTTCGTTAAGTTCATCTGAATTCTTATCTGCAGTATCCCACGGAGGGGGACACTGCGTCTGCGTCTTTTGCCCTAGAGCTTTCCCTGTACTCACTCAGTATTGATTCGTATTGATTTGGTTCCTCGGGTCCTACAGGTCCTTGTCACATCAGGATGTAAAAGGTCCAGGATGTTCTTCCAATCCTTGTTCTAGTCCAAGTGTCCAGTCCTTGTGACACTATGTCACGGTCGCCATGTAGAAAGGTTTAAAGGAAGTTCACAAGGTTTGCTTTGTGACTCCGACACGTCTGGTCGGGGTCAAGTATATTTCAATAATCATTCTTACACTTCTCTTATGGATTAGCTTAGCCTAACGCTGCCCATTGCTACGCTGTCGAAGCCAGTATATGTACATATATGTATGTGTTTATATGCTAAGCAACGGAAACGTTGCTGAAGAACGGAGAGGTGCATGCACATAGTATATTATGTATGTATATACTGTCAGAACCCTGTATTTATGCTGACTAGGTTCTGGCCGTTGCCCGCTACATTCAAGTGCGATCGTATTACGTTGCGCTGGGAATGTGTTGGGCTCTTAGAGATTGAGCTTTCCGTTTAAATGTTTTCCTCACTTTTTCCTTTTTATGTCGTTGCACTCTGTCACACCGCGTTTTAACTAAAGGACTTATAACATTTATTAATTATCCTTTGGGTTTTTTTTTTGAACCCCGCAGCACTTTTTACTTTTCGGTGCTTTAGATACGCGTGGCCCCACGTTGAGCGCCAATTAAATTATCGCGGTGGCGGGTTGTGTTTTTAAAAAGTATCTTTTATTTTATTTCATGCACATAGTATATTATGTATATGTATAAGTATTTATTAATTGGACACAAGTATAATTTGATTCACAATCTTTAATGATATTAAACTTGGTAATATTGAATGAAGTACAAAGATATGAACTATGAGTAAGTAGGGCCTGCAAGGCGAGAACGAATATGTTTCTACCACTCGGCTGACCGCTAAAGGCTAAACTTAAGTATCCTAAACTCCTAAAGGCAAGCCCTTCGTTGCCGCCCACGACGCCGGTTGCTATCCAGCCAAAGTGCTGACCCAGCGCCTCTTGGGTGGTGCTTATTGACAGCCGGCATCCGGGCGATCGGTCGCGCCGATCGCAATCCCACAGATGACGAAAACTGCTTATTCGACAATAATGCAGAGTCCACTCCATCCAGTGGCAGATTCTGTTAACTCTCGTTAACTTATACAGTCAGAACCCTGCATTTATGCTGACTAGTGTCTGGCCATTGCCCGCTACATTCAAGTGCGATCGTATTACGTTGCACTGGGAATGTGTTGGGCTCTTCGGTTTTGTGTCGCTGCTGGGTTTGAGTTTATGCAATAATGTGTTGCTGTTAATTTGTTACTGGGTACAGTGTACCCTCGATATATGTGCAAATTAAATTTTTACGGTGGCGGATTGTGTTTTTAAAAATGTCTTTTATTTTATTTCACAACAGTTATTAGAGTTTCGGATCGGCGCGTCCTTTGCGAGTTTCGGATTTTAGTATAACTGTTCCCGTTTGGTTTTTGATCAGGACGGACTTAACTATTTGCATCTCCAAATCCTGAAACCCCTTTGGTACTCTTTCGAGAACAAAGTTGTCGAGAATTGAGAAATGGTCAAAATGCAGAAACTGCAGAAAGCCGGGTGTTCGAATGTTTTTTGCGAAAACCGGGATTGTTTATGAAAGCCGGGTGTGTGCTGAGATTGTTTTTCAATTTAGGCGGCTTTGAGAATAGTTCGATTTTTACTTAAATTGATTTTCAATTAAGTGGGAGCCAAAGGCAAAGATTGAGGATGAATCTAGCGAAGCCAACGATTGTTTACAAATCATATAAGAGGCCAATGGAATTTGTTACGTTAACTTGCATACTACACAATTAAATATCTTAGGTTGTCCTTGTGGACCACCCTCCCCCTAATAAGAACAGACAATCCCAGGTTTGGGAATACTGTTTCGACCACTTCGAATACTCTGTTCTGTCTCGAAGGGCTATTCCTGCTAAGACTGTTGTTTTGTGCCTTGTCAACTTAAGTTTTCATAAACTAGGCTTTTACCGAACTTGGAACTAATACGTCATTGACTTTGGTGAAATTTACACTGTCACTGTCGTGAAACTTGAGCTGTTCAGTTACGTTTCCGTATTTGATTGTGCTGTTACTCAGATTCAAAGCCGCTCCCGCTTGCGTTAACAAGTCTGAACCTATAATGGCATCGAACGTACTTAGTGTGTCTAACAAGAAGAATGAGTCAAAGCTACTCATTAAGCATTTCTTTTTGTTTTCACTGGAGCAGTGTATGGAACTAACAGTGAAAGGGGTCCTTGTCGACAGGGCTTACGTTTTTCAGGGTTGATGTTTTTAGAATTAACCCCAAGGAAAAATATAACGGGAATTAATGAGTTGAGTACCTTTTGGAAATAGCTAGCAGGTTCAGAATAAAGTAAATGAATTGATTGAAAATAACAATAAAGTTTTTAATGAATTTAACATTTTTAAAAGAATTTGAATTGCTATCAAATACATTAAAAAATTGTATATTCAGTGAAGAGATGCAGAGTTAATAATTATTTATATTAAATACCTACAAATTAATAATATTTGTAAACTTTACTATGCAAGAGCCATCTGACTACATGATGGAAAACTAGTTATAGGCAAAAATATTTTGTGAATGGGGTGGACAATTTTAATCAATAAAAGAGAAACATTTAACAGTTATGCAAAAATAAGTTTTGAAAATAATTGTTTTACGAAGTTACTAAATTGCCATAAAGCCAACTGCAAGAAAATAAGAGAAAAAAACAAGAAATAGATTTCGTGCAAGATGGTCCAATATTAGTGTCAGGCACCAATAACTTAGACAATACCAATTTTTAAGGTTCTTATCTTCTCATATTTAACAATTTAATTATAATAAATAACAAAATCTGTATAGATGATAAGAATATAGTTTGGGAATATGTATCACAACATAGATATAGTAATTTTGATTTAGTTGAATATAATGAATACATAATTATGTACAATTAAATGATAAGATACATTTCTTTGACAATGTTAATATTTTAAATCCATTTTTAAAGTTCGGAAACACTGGATTACCATTAACAACCATGTTGTTAATTAATTAGTATATTACAAATTAGCCATAATAATACGCTCTAATACATTCATGAAACCATTCTTTTGAAACCAATAAGCTTGATGAAATAAAGATAAATAAGTTTATATTTTGAAAACACAAATAGCCACCGCTATACATAGTTTAACTGTAAACAATTTGTTTGACATTAAATATAATAAATAAAACTTTGGAAATCCAAAAAATCGAAATTTTGGTGCGTTTTCTGCTTTAAAGGGCTCGAATCTTTGACGACCTGCGTTTAGCTGCGGAATATCTGTTGCTGCCCGGTGAAGCCACTGGAATCGGATTTCAGATCTCACTAAAAATCTTTGCGCGGCCGTATGGCGACAAGAGTCTCCTCGCTGGACCGTTTCCCTTGTCTCACTTACAGCAAGAGGTTACTTTACCGCGCGATACTCTCACGTTCGGACTCAAGTAGTTGGTCTTCCCATCGGAAATTCTGCGAGAAAGGGATTTGCTCCGCAGCTGGCTTCAGAGTAGGATCATCTATATCAAAACAATAATAATATTACATTACACTCTATTTTCTCCTTTGTACTTACATTTAGCCATATATGGTTTCTCAGATACCACATCCTTTATCTTTTCTTCTGCTG
This sequence comes from Drosophila affinis, assembly GCA_037356375.1. NCBI lineage: Eukaryota > Metazoa > Arthropoda > Insecta > Diptera > Drosophilidae > Drosophila > Drosophila affinis. The sequence continues at coordinate 27,244,796 of JAZHFB010000003.1, forward strand.
GCGACAGTAATTACCGCTTAGCTGCACCTCTGTGGCTGCTAGATGGTGCCACTTGACTTCAATTGTTAATCTTGCATTTCGTGGACGTGGCTAGAGCAGCGCGATTTATTCTTTCGTTCTGGAAGGCATTGAAATAGTGGTCGCAGCCTTAATCAACTCTCTCAACCTCTCCGGCTGATTTCGAACATAAGAATGTTCAGATTTACGTTCCTGCTGATGTTGTTCTTGGTCTATATTATATTATAATAATATTATATTTTATTAAATAACGACATTTCCGCAGTGGCCCAAAATGACATTTCCGATCGATTTCAGGACTTAACATTTTTCAATAAAATTATTTTTTTTGAATGGTTTAGTTTTTTTTTTTTTAATTTTTTAAATCTGGTATTTTTTTTTAGTTTTTTCAGATGTAATATTTTATTTCTTCACTTAAGTATACTTAAGTATCTTATATTTAGTGCTGAAAAGCTGACAAATAATGCTAAATAATAATAAATAAATGACAAATAATGCGCACCGTCTGGAAATTATTAAACATTTAAATTCAAATATGAACATTTTTTGCGGAATTTTTTTGTGTAAGAAACAAACGATTATATGTGGACTAACGGAATTTAACTGAAAAATTCGGCATACGATTCTTCTCCTCAGAGAGTCTTTAGCTCTGCAATGTTCCTTCTCCTTAGAGAGTAACGATGTAAAGTAAGTAAAGTAAAGATGCAACGATTCTTCTAATCAGAGAGTGTTTATCCCTGCAACGATTCTTCTAATCAGAGAGTGTTTACCTCGATTCTTCTCCTCAGGGTGTGTTCTACAACTGTCATACGTCGCCCACTTCGAGTACACCCCTGGAGTACTCCTCAGCATTTCCCGCCGGAGCCAACGACCGACGACGACCTGCACGCAACAAACAGCCACGTGCGGCCGCGTAGCCAAGTTAGAAGAAGACTCATACCGGAGATCCAAGACCTAGTACCACGCGACTAAACGTCATATTTGTAAAATTAAAAGTAATAAAGAGACAAACTTGCTATATTGCTTCAACATACGCCTTCTTCTTAAACCTGAGATCACTCTTAATAGTTCCTTTTAGCAGAGACATACGGAGTGCAATACGACCACTTGGTGTTCGCAACGCCAATAATATTGGAAGAAAGCGCACTGGATTGGTGGCATACAAAGCCAGCGCCCTTAAGTACATGGGAGGAAGTTAAGGATGGACTCAAGGAGAACTTCATATCACCCAGGTACCAGGAGAAACTCGGGAAGCAGGTGGCAAACGGCAACCAAACGGAGACGGAGACAGTGAGAGAGTATGTACAAAATCTAAAGAAATTGATGAGATTCGGAACGTACACAGAACAGCAGAAACTGGAAATAACGTATCAAAACTGCCGGCTACCCAATAAACTCCACGTGAAAAGAAGCGACTTCACAACACAGTAGCCAATTCAGAAGGAAGACCCATATGGTACCACACTTCTAAGCATCCCACTTGTAATATTAAGAATAATAAATATACAAACTTGTTATATGTACTGCTTAACCTACGCTTTCATCTTGAACCCGGGAATCCCTAATTATAGCTACCACACTCAGAAACCAACCAATTTCTGTGAACACCTGCATACCACGGTCGAAGCAATCTCACACCGATGATTATATAAATTTATAAAATATTTTTTATATGTCGTTTTGTATCGCTACTCGCAATTTTTACATCTGTTTTCTCTCCATCTACTTACACATCTTTGCATATTGTATGGACTGGACTGTGATCGAGAATCGAGTCAATGGCAATGTAGACTTTAATCGGAACTGGGACCGAAACAAATTGATCAAATGACCCTGGCCCAGCCTCACGAGTTGTACATCCAACTTGGAAATATTAATGGATCCACTGGCTATGCTCACTTCGATGATTTCAAAATAGTAAGCGAAGAGCAAGGCCACAAACTGAAATCGCTGGGAAAATATTCAGGGACAGCCGGTGATTCACTTACTGAACATCACCTGAATATACTAATAATTGCGCTTAAACTCATAAAGGTTTGAGGAATGCGCCCATAGTTAAACATATTTTACACATAATCAATGCTTTTAATTATTACGAATTTATCATATTAATTTTTTTTTAATATTACAGCTCCCTTAATGCAAAATATTATAAAGATGGTAAAAGAAGTAAAAGTGAAGATATTGGGGTTCTCTTCTTACATTTGCTCAAATGATGACAAGGCCAAAAACCTTATTAAATGTGTATTATTTAATGACCTTTTTGTTGTTGCAGCACTGCTGAAAGAGGATTTAAACTAAATAAAATTCAAATACTGCTAAAAGCAGTTTATAATTAAATGAACATCTAAATATATAGAAAAAATGTTGGTTGCTCTAGCTCTTATAGTCTCTGAGATCTAGGCGCTCATGAAGACGGACAAATGGATGGACGGACAGACAGACATGGCTATATCGACTCTGCTATTGATGCTGATCAAGAATATATATTCTTAATAGGAAAGAAAACGCTTCCATCTGGGTGTCACCACATATACTCATCTAGTACCGGGTATAACAATGAAAAGAAAACAATGGTATAGCAGACAGAAAGCTGTCTGCTACGAAGAGAAACAAAATTTCCATGGAATACAATTTCAAAGCCAGTTCGTTGCCTTAATCTTTTGTTGGAATCAGGGGCGAACGCAGAAAATTTTTTCGGGGGGGGTTCGACTATAAATTTTTATAAATGAAGTGCCCAGCCTTTGATGTCTTACGATGTTGATAAATGTTGCAAAAGCTGAAATTTGCGGCATTTTGAAATATCCACCTTTTCACCGTAAACAGATAGTTCTTTATTTTGAAGTTCATACCTATGAATTCGATTTTTTAATTTCCCTAAAATTTCGGGGGGGGGGTTTGAACCCCCAAAACCCCCCCTGCGTTCGCCACTGGTTGGAATCATCTAACAGAATTAGGAAATGCAAGGAAGTGGGCGATACGTATTTATAAAATGTTATATATTTATATATTATATATTGTAAGGTTTGCTGATTGGCTAATTTTTGCTATTTTCAATTGTTGAGGAATAATACAGGTATCCAAAATTGTATTGTAAATTAATCAGAGTTTATGTAAGCCGGTTTGCGGCAGATTTGTTAGTATTGTGTAAGGGATGATCAGGCTGTTTAAGCACTGAAATAATATTGCTGTAAGGAGGTCTTGCATAAGTTTTGCTTTGGATTTTGAAATAGAAGGTAGGAGCAGCTCTTTAATGCTTTGCTCATTTGCATTGTTTTCTCTAAAAGAGTCTGAGAAATTTGCGTTTGATCATATATAAAAAAGTAATATGCGCTGGAAAAATGATATATATCGACCATGATGAAATCGGTCTATATAGATTGTAGTGTATTGTACATGCCCATCAACTTTGAAATTGTAATTCTTAGAAATTAAAATTCCGACTTCCACTTTCTCACTCAAAAATCCACGCAACTATCTAACCCAGTTTGTTTGCACACATATAACAGAGACTAAATAAATATTTTTTTTAGTAAATCAACATATTTCATCTTGCCAACTTTGCCTCAATAACTTTACTTCAATATATAAATGTCAAAACAAGCATTGCTTATTGTAACAAAATATTTTGTTGATTTACTAAAAAAAATTCCTACGCTTGGCATTCTTTTGAACAATTTTAATAATTAGTACCTTTCAAAGTCGAACAAGAACAAAACCTATGAAAATCCATCAATTGTTGTAAAAATGCGGAAATTCACAAAACATTTTCACAATTCACAATTATTTTTTTTAATTGTTGGAGTCTTAGGGCGAATTCTCACCCAGGCCTATAACATAATTTCAGTTTCCTGGTAAGTAAATTAAAAAAATATCACTTCACCACACAGTGTAATTTTTTTAAACATTTTAATTTAATCCTGTTTTAATTTGAATATATATGGGTCGCGCAGAAATGCCAAATTGTGCCAAAACTATAATTTTGCAGCGTAATTTTTGCATACAACTTTAAAAAGCGATAAATTACTGTTATGTTGCATCAAAGCGAGAATAGGGTGGGATGTCGAAGTTGACCATGAACTTAATTTATCTTTAATTTAAATAAAAACACTACAACCACAAAATGTTATTTTTGGTGTGTAGTTAATATTATTATATTATATTATTTTCGGTTTTAGCTAGTCTTGGTATTTTTTTCCGTTGTAAGCTTTGTCTCTCATATTCTGGCAGCACTTGTTGTCACGTCGCTGCAAACGCATGCGCATCTTCAAACTGGTTCATATGAACGAACATTACTCTGAATTTATAATTTATTTATTATATGTATTATAATCTACATTAAAGTACTTAATTAGATTGTTGTGATCATCAATTCTGGATCACCATTTTTCCCATGACGCCAATCAGTGGCCTTGCACATACGATATATGTACATATGTATGCACGCTTTTATAACATGTAGTTCCAAGAACTTAAGAACATTTTGGAACTCTCCAGAAACTACAAGGGTTCCTGTGATTTAAATTAAAAAATGCATGAAATTTATATGCTTTAAATATTGATAGTTTATTTATTAATTTCAAAAGTTTAATTCGAGTGTTTTGCCTTTTTTTAAATTGATTTTTTTACGCTAATATCACAAAAATAATATATAGAACTAAAGATATATATGAGAAATCGTTAATATCGTATTAAACCGAAACCAGTGAAATAATAAATACATTTGCGATGTATATGTATATAAATATAGATATAAATATGTTAAACACCGATTGTGTAGGACTTGTAGATCAAATAAGGTTCAAAAAGCAAGAAGTGCTTAAAATGCAAATACATAGACATAAACATAAACATAAAACGGTGGTCAAGGATCATAGAACTTAGGCTAAAATTAAGAACATTATAAATCCTTTTGTGTCAAACAAAACGTAGAAAACAGATAAAATCGTTTGAACAATATCTTGATGCTTACATCTAACATGAATTGAAATTGGCGTGGGATTAGTACAAGCCTGGACATGTTTACCGAGATATTGTAGTTGGAGTTACAATGTTTGGGGGGAAGGGGTTGGGAGAGGCTAAAGGCTACGCTATATAAATAGTTGATTAATCGATTATTTTATAATTATGTATTGTATGCTTGAATATGCTTCGATTATGGTTAAATATTGCTGTCGTGTTCCGAGCAGTAGCCGATTTCTTATATGGGAGGAGAGAGGATTGGACTAGTTTGCGTCTTTGGTGGCTTTGGTAGGTTGCTAATGTTGCTAGTTTGCTTGGACCAATGGAAAAACAAAACAAGTTACACAATAAAAAACAAACAAATCTTAAAAAGATATGGCAAGGTTTTTGTGCAGCTGCGTTTTTTAAACACGCACACGGCCAACAAAACTCAATTCTTCAATTCGAGTACCTAAAAATCTCTAAATAAGTCTATTTGAGCTCCAAATTCGGGTTGGGTGTCGCACCTGCTACAGAGTGGAGTGTGTGTGTTGGGTAGGACAATACTGTTTAAGAACATTCTGAATTCGAGATTCGCTAACGGGCAGTAGACTGCGCCTCATAATTTTCACAGATAAGGTTTCAATTCAAATTTTCTTGCATAAGGAACTAAGGAGCACAACCCTTCACTCGCAGGCGCGACACTAGTCGTCATAAGCGATCGTGTACGCGACCACAGCGACCGGAAACTGGCCTTCTTGCTGGGCCGCCTGCTCGTCAGCTCTCGCTGGCCAGTAATGAAACTCATAAGCAAGCGACCACGGCCGGGCTCTGAAAATATACATAGGGGTGTCCTAAAGCGTAACTATTAACTAATTTGGTATGTAAAGTCTTTCTGTCTTTGTCTACAACTTGATGAATAGGAGAGATGTGATTCTGTGGTGTCCACTGGCCAAAGCCAACTAACAACAATAACATCAAAATACCAGCCGATAACTCAAACTCAGTGCTCACGTACTCACATGGATGTCGGGATTGGGACCGGGACAGGGACCGGAACTCGGTGGCTTCACGTTTGCTCGGTTGTTCGTATTTGTTATATTCTCCATTATTTTCTTGTTGTGCTGCGAGGGGTAGGGAAGCATCTAAACGTTGGCCAAGTTGGGCAGGTGATGCTTGGGTATAAGCCTGGACTAATCGGCCTAACTTGGCATTGGCATTAGCATGGGTATAGGAATGGGCGTTTATTCGAGTCATTCCAATATGCAGCTGTCTGCATAAACTGTGCTCGGAATCGGTGTCGCTGTTGTGTTTAAAGATCAGTGTCGTGGGTGCGGATAAATAACTTGGATGTGGATTAATTTGCTTCTTGATAAAATACTTGAAGAGAGTTTTGTTCATCTTTAGTTACGGTTGAATCTGCTTCTTGGGTTTTTTTAACTCAGCATCTTCGTCACGCTTGATCTCGGTGTACCGTTCGCCCTTCAACGACACAATCTTGTTGTCCCGATAGCGAACCAACTTGCGCGGCTCCATCTTGGGCACCACCGGCTTGTACTCGCGCTGAGTGGCGTTCTTGTCCACATACGAATACCTGGGCAAACACACATATGAATTGGCTCATAATTACCTACAGGAAAGTACTTACCTGGCGATGATGCGATTCTTCAGCTCATTATCATCAACAACAACGTTCTTCTTGATGATCATACTGTGCGATTTATCAGTCAGGCTCTGATTGGTCTCCTGGCGATGCAATAGAATCTGGGTGGCACTGTCTATATCACCCTTGGAAATGGCAATGCAATGCTTGATCTAAATACAAAAATCGGGTTTGTTATGGACTCACTTCGCCCCAGTATTAGCAACACAACTGACCTCAACATAGGCTGCATCTGGAAACATTTCCTGCAGAGCTTCGGCCTCATCAAAAAAGTAGTCACAATTGGAGCTGGAGCTATCAGTTGAGCCTCCATCGCTGGTCTCGGACAAGTGCTGAGAACGCTTGCCGTGGCTGCCACCGCTGCTACTGTTGTTCGAAGAAAGCTCGTCCTTCTCCGAAATGGACGAGTTACGAGCCCGCAGCCTGGACTCCGGTAGCGATAGACTCAATAAGCTGCAGAATATTCACATTATAAAATCCAGCAGTCATTGGGGGGGGGAGAACTTACTTGAGCGACAAGTCGACCGCGTCATGGTTGCCTTGGTTTTTCTCCATCTCTGTCAACTCGTTGGCCAGCTTGTAGATCCAATCGCATATGACGCCCTGGTCAATGGTCGAGAACTCCTCAAAATACGCGCCCATCATCTCGACAAAGCCCTCCACATCGAAACAAGGATCCTGCGAGGCCTCCTCTAATATGGAGATTATATAGGAGAGCACAATCTCATCTACAACACGGAAATCGGCGCCAGGTATATGACCACTGATGAACTCGACCAGGCTGCGCTTCACCATCTCGTGCTGCTTCTCTAGATTGGTCATCCTTTTTGCGTTTCTAGAAAAATCTGTGTATCGGCGAATTGGTTCGTTTCGGTTGTCGGTCGGGGTGTTCGCAGGAACGAAAGGCTTCCCCCTCACTTTTTCTTGGTATACGACAAGAATGCTTGCTCGAAACTTAGAAACTCAATACAACTGGTGTCCCGCAATCTTTAGAGAGTGTCAACTTATGTTCGCAATACGAAATTTAACCACAGCTCTGAAAGAAAATTGGATTTAAATAAATGGTTTCGATTTTGCTGTTTTGCTGCGCCTTCTTCTGCTTCTTTCCAATCAATAATACTTAGGGATGTCACATATGCATCGATATATGTTTTGTCGATAGTATATTTGTGAGTAGGTGACCGTTTTTTAGACTATCGAAGATATTAATATGAATATTTTCGTGTGATATATCATCAACGGAATAACATTTCTGAATTATGAGTGAATAGATTCAATTATTCTCTGATGTTTCACGTCGTTAGATCATATATACCGCCTTTTGATTCTGCTTATTGGTGCACAAATTAAATATCGGTATTTTTGTGCGATAAGCGGAACTTATCGGCGGCTTATTTTGAAAAGTTTGTTATTTTTATAGGTTTTTTATAGTAGCTATTTCAAATTAAACACCATATCTATGGCTAAGAGTATCGTTTTTCCGGTATAAATTTTAAGAATGTTTCATCCTTATCTAATAGAGTCTTCATCGGATCTTTCACTTGTTTCGTTTATGACCGTAGAATATTTTGCATAAAATAGATTAAGCTCTGAGTAATTAATTATTTAAAGTGTTCTTTTATTGACCATGTGCCAAAAAATATAACATTGTTCTTTTTTTTACATTTTTGTAGCATTTTCTTGCTAGTTCCACAAACGTGTTAAAATACCATAACATTTCAAAAACTGAGCTAATGTTTTCCAAACACGCTTGGCACTCCTGAACCCGCACCCGCCGTTCCGGATCCGGCCACCGCAGCAGTGATTTCCTCAAGAAGTTCATTGGATGAGTGATGACGATTTTGAATGGGATTGGAATATAAAACGTTTTCGTTGTTATTGACTCGGTTGCGGGAGCTGCCACGGTCACTAGCGTCCGCTTCGGGCCGACCCATTAGCGATCGCTGCAGCAGCGCCAGGCACCTGAAAATATTCCCAAAACTTTAGCAGAAGCCCTGTACTAACGAAGAGGAATACTTACCGCTCCAGCCTGCGTTCACTGCTCCAGTCCTGAACGTCATAGAGATCAGAGAAACCCAAATCGTTGGCTCTATTAAAATGTCCATAGCTCAGAAGAGACGAAGGAGTTAGTGCTCGCTTGCCATTGGTCCAGCCGCGGGAGTACTGAAACGTCTGACCCATGCAGGCCATGGACAGGGTGAAGAGGAACAGAGGCAGCAGCAGGAGACGCATCATGTTTCTGGAAATATTTTGTTTGATGTTTACGCACTTATTTTAATGGTAAGTGTGGTATTCTGTTTACCGTTCAAACCGCACACAACGAGGCCTGAGCAACGTCTGAGCTTGTAAGGCTCCTGCCAAGGCTTTTATATTGATGCCATCAAAGAGCAGCGGAGCAGAGCAGAGCAGAGTGCTCGCAAGGATGTGCTGGTAATTTGTACTTCGCAGCCTTCCAGCCATCACACGCTCTCACTTATGCAGATTAACTGGGATTATTAGCACCCAATTGTTTTAAGGCATTGGTTAACACCCACATAAACTCGGGGCGCCAAACACCCCAACCCACAACCCACGCCCAGTATGCTACAGCTGGCTGCTCAAACTGAATGCATTTGCTGATTGGAAAACTACCACTTGTTGAAGGGCTCTCCACACACTCCTTTCCCGTGGCAGAAAATAAACTAAAATTGCTCCCCCGAAAAGCAATTTGTGGCCACTGCCAGAGGGGGTTGGCTGGCTTCTCTGGGCTGTTATCAGGGAATTTGATTTGCGGGGATTTACCAAAATAAACATTTTTATAAATATACAAAAATAGAAAAAATATACACATGCAACACGGATGGGTTTTAATTGATTTAAAGACTAGTTATCTCGCTGTCGGGCGCTTGGCCACTATTTGCACCATTTCTCTCCAGCTCCACCGCGTTCTTTGCCTGGTCGGCCTTTCGACGCCGCAGGATGAAGTAGCACAAGCTAAAAGTGAAATAAATCAATTTAATTTTATATATTTAAGGTAGAGTTCAGAGAAAAGATATACATATGTACGTACACAAAGACCAACACATTGGGGATGTAGAAGATTTCGCCAAACAGGAAAATTGCCCCTGGGAAGGAGTCGACTGTTCTCTTGTAGATCTCGCTGAAGATGGGCGGAAAGATGAACTGTGCGATGGGTTCGCTGATCCCAAAAATTGAATACATTTTACCTAACCAAAAGAAGAGTAATTAATATTCATTGTGAGATCGATTGGCACAAACATACTTAGCTCATCGCCATCGACGATGCTGGAGCCAATTGTCTTAATGGCAATCACCCGAAGACTGACAAACATGTCCACCACGCCAGCCACGTAGAAGGAGGCAGTAGAACTGGCAAAGGCCTGGAAAAATCAAATGGGTATGACAATTACACTGGATTGTCAATTTTATAAGCACAACAAACACTCACAAATAGCACACGGGAGCACACAATGGAGAGGGCCGAGAGCATACCAATCATGGAGTCCGAAACCTTGAGCAATTTACTCAGGATTGCTGTACCAATGAATGTGCCCACCAAGGCAGCACCACTCGAGAGGGTCAGATATATGCTGAAATCGTTACCGTTCCAGGAGAGTTTTTTCAGCGTGAACCGATACCAGTAGTCGTTCTCGCCCGAGGTTGGTCCCACCGTCAAGAAATAGGCCCACAGAAGGAGTACGAGCAGCAGGCGGCCATTGTTGGGACGCTTAATCAGCGGAAACTTGAGGCAGTCCATCACCAGCGTGGGATCAAAGAGCTCCCTCAGGAAGGAACGCCTTGGTGGAACCACCTCCACCCTCGGCTCCATTTGCGGTGTAAGCTGGAAGTTGACATTCTTGTTCACATGATGCTCCTCCAAGTTGGTCGTTTCATAGGCCATGTTGTCCGTGCCCTGCTTGGGTGGCAGCGTGGTCGGCAATGGTGGGGGCTCATTCGAACTTGATCCATTGGCGGCCGTTGATTTTGGTGTGACTTTAATTTCTTTGATAAAGAAGATGATATACAGGATGGCAATTATCTGGAAAGCGATGGCCGACGCAAAGGATACTGAAATTGGGGATAATAATTTACTTCATATTAAAATATGTTTTATGTCCTTTTGGTACTCACGCGTATAGCCCAAGGTTTGAAAGAGTAGCCCACTAACCGGTTGCCCTATGAAGGGTACTCCCGTTACAAACATGGCAAAAATGCCGAACCTAAACACACGATCCTCTTCGGGTGTGGCTATGGTGATATAGCTGTAGATCGCCATCAAACAGAAGGTCAGTCCACCGAATAGAGCCGGCACAATGGCCTCACAGTACGCCCCAAATTCCATGGGCAGCGAGTCAAAGAATATCGCAGAGATGAATTGGCCTGTGGATAAACGATTGTATATACAGCATCTTCATGACTATAGTTTGGAATACTTACATCCAAAGGATAAAGCCTCGCCAATGATTGGCAGTATCATGCATGGCTTACGCTTGTTGTAGCGATCGGCCCAGCCTCCAGCGAAGAGCAGAACAATCAGGGGGAAAATAGCAGCTGAAATAATAAGATAGCTCAAGTTTACATACTAATTTACACTGTACGATATCTTAATTTAATCATGATAATCAACACCTCTCATAGACTGACTTAATCATGTTTCAAGATTGCACCAATCTAAACCTCATTTAAGATGTCAGAGCTAACAGAGCTATCTGTGGGACTTTGTTTGATCATGAGATATCAAAGCGCATAACAAATAAAGCTGAGTAACATGCTCCAAAATGCTTCCATGTAATTCGAGTGTAGTATATGAAACTACATATAAATAGTATGTATGATGAAAAATCTCAATTAGTATTTCAAGACTGTCTCTGCTATCCTCCCTCCAGTGCTGATGCAATGCATTTTAATGGAATTGATGTTTCTTTAATATAAATAAAAATAAAACAAAGAAAACCGGAATGCGAAGACAAGCTCAATGTAAATGACTTATTTGGATGTGTCTGTATGGGCAATATTTAGAATACAAAATGTTTGTAGACAGCGCAGATGAAATGACATCCATAGAACTGGCAATGGCAATGGCAGTGAACCCACGAAAGTTGTAAAGAACAGGTTTGATAGTCGCAGGGCTTTAAATTAATCACTCCAATGATATAATGGGGAGAAAACGCATGAGGGAATCAATTAAAGACGGTAATTAGATGTTTGGATAACCACTAATTTCCGGCGGTATCCATCAAATTGTAGAAGCTAATCTTCTTTGCACAAAAGAATCGTGCGGATAGGTAGGTGCGAGTAGGTAGGCGACATTAAATATGCAGAGGCGAAGAATTTCGTGTATTTCTGGAAATCGTAAACTTGAAATTTCACCAAATGCTAATGACAAATGCCAAAACGTGTATATAATGAACGAATCGTGTTATGAGAAATGTATGGTTTATAAATACATATACAAATCGCACCTATCGGGGCACGTTTGCCCGAGACATCGGCGGCCAGGATTTGCGCCTCGAGTTCCGCCTTGCAAACGGTATAGTTAAAGCCCGGTGAACCGATGGCCAGTCCGATCAGATCGGGAGTGGCCCCAGTGGTGGTGTTCTCAAAGTTAAAGTCGTCGCACTCGATGCCCAGCTCCGATTTGTCCAGCATGGTGTCGCAGACGATCTTGTTGTAGCCAAGATTCACTCGACATGCCTTATCCAGGGGGAAATTCTGCATGGCCACGGAATTGAAGACGGATGCCATGAAGTAGAAGAAAAAGAAAGGCTCGATGACCAGATATTTGCGATACTGCCAGAGCTTCTGGAAGTAGTTGAGCTTGGGCGCCTCCACGGCAGGGGAGGATGCCGCCGTATCATCCGCCCCGGATGACCTTGGTTTTGCCATTTTAAAGCGCGCCGAATAATGAATTCCCAATTCGAGTTATATTCGTTGGCGTATTCTTAGCGCATTTCTGCGATTTAATCAACACGTCGCGTCAAGTTCTAAACACAAACTAAACTTAACGACGGGTCCGGACCGGACCGGGGCAGGCTAGGTCCGAGCAGCAGCAGCCGCTTGATACGCACAAGAAACTTGTTCAATAATTTCTTCTTTTTGGTTTTGTGTTTGTCAGCTTCGATTGGAGCAGAACAATGATAAATATGAAGAATTGTCATTTCGAACGAAGAGCTGTGGAATTTGCATGTTCTCCCTTTCTCGCGCGACGTTACCTAAAAGAGCAGCAGCAATTAATTTGTTGTTGTTTTTTTTTCACATCTGCTGCTATGCTGGTTCTGATACTGTTGTTGCAATGACCAGCAATCAAGTATTGAGCGCCCGCCTGAGACGTTATTGCGGCGGCTTGGAGAATCTCAATGTCAATGCTGGCGCGCGTCTGGACCGGCACAGCGACTAATAGAGTTTACAAAATACTACATGTGTCATGTTATAGAAGTGTTATTTATATTCGTAATTATTTTCTATCAACTACAATTAGAGGGCGCATCAGCTGTGTCTACTCTGTCCAGCGATGAGTGCAGTTTTGGTTGGTACACACGTAGTACAGTCTCATCTCCTCCTCGGCACGTCGCGTCTGGGCCTGGAAGAAGACCGCCTCACGATGCGAGCACTTCGGGCAGGCATGGTCTTCGGTGCGGGGCAGTGTCGGATCTGATATGACGTCGGGCACAATGTGGGTCAGCTCGTCGATTTCGTGCATAATTTTGTTCACGTATATGCAATTGGAGTCCGCCTCCTGCTTGTAGTCACAATTACGGCACGCATACAGCAGGATTTTGTTCTCCTTGTCCTCTTTGGGGTACAACATGTTGTTGCACTCCTGGCAAAACCGAATGCCCACGAAACCAGGGCCCTCGGTGTGCGATGCGTCGAACGCAGTGGTCATTAGGTCTACGTGGGTGATACGCTTAATAATTTGCACATTTAAACATTACTTTTTAATAATATTTACCTGATTTCATGAAAATGCCGACCAGAGCTGGTACTCGTAAAATGGTTATCTGACGCTGTACAACACCACTCCACTCCGATAGTCGACAGTGCTACCAGACCACCGGTTAGTGACGTGCAACCCTGATATTTGAAGCAAAAAGTAAACAGTGTGTCGTTTTCGTCAGAACGGCAGCGCCGATTGTGATCAGCCGCATCGACAGAACCGCGGCGTTACCAGACGATACAACGATACAAGTAACCTGTACTGTACGGCACAGCGCTTGTCGTGCTGGAATTTTAAAGCACAGAGTTAGGTAAATTTTGTTTTATTTTGTGGTGATAAAAACCCAGCATTTCCATTCGGTTGTAAGCTCGAGTTACTCACGGGAAGTGGCGCAGCTTCTGCGCACACAAGTGGCATAGATTGGCATTGTGACATTGTGGCGAACGCGATCGCTCGCCCCTACTTTCTTTCGAGGACAGGAGAGACACAGTTAGTGTGAGACACCGCCTGCAAGGAACGAGTTTTCGGCCCGCATCATATCCCTCAGTGCCGCCCGGCAGAGTAGAAAACAATATTGAAAAGTATGCAACAAATTTCAATATCTATTAGAATTGTTTTCAACCCCTTAAATATATATTTTTCGTACAAAGACGCGTAAAAGAGCGAGGAGCGAAACTTGTTGCGTCTGCTGTGCGTCAGCACTATTGTGCTCTCGCTCGCTCTCTTCCACTCTCACGTCAGCCTAATCGCTCTCCAGCGATCATATGAGGGCTGGCCGCCATTTTTCTTCGTGAGCTGCTTATAGGCGTTGCTGACGCTGGCAAAAAAAGCAAATTATTTTAAATCACGTGCCCAAAAGTAGGCTAGTCATGGATTGGCGGGTCCTGGATGCATTTGTCAATAAATCCTCTTTTCATAAATCCCCTTCCCATAGATAAACCCACCCAGCATGAGCGCCGCAAAGGAGGGAAGAAAGACAGATGGCTCCTCCGAAAGGAGCAGCCGGGCCAACACGACTGTAGTGAAAATAATTGGCGTGGACAAACTATGCTTGCCCAAAGTCAAGGGACCAACGACGCGCATGAAGTTGCTCAACGACGTCGCCGCCTCTGCCAAGCCGGAGAAACGTGGTAGCCTTGGTGGCGCTCGTATTAAAATTCTCAACGAGGAGGTCTTGAGCACCCCGAAAGCCGACAAACGCAGCCCACAAAAGACAGTCAGCCCCTCGGGATCTGTCAAGATATTAAACGAGAAGCGAATGGCACCATCCACGGCGACAGCTGTGGAGACGACAAAGATCAAGACGTCCCCCACCAAACAGAAGAAGAAAATGGATCATTATGTGCTGCAGGCCGTAAAGGCGGAGAACAGCAAAGCAGACACCACATCGAGTGTATCCGAGGAGGACGAAAGCATTGCCTTCATCCTGGCCGACGACGATGAGATGGAACCTGTGGCGGGTCGAGCCAATGGCGAGGAGATTGTGGTTTCCAGTGCAGATGAGGACAATGAGGACGACGAAGAGGGCGATAATTCGGTGGAACGGGCCAGTAGCAGCCAAGGGGCGATCAAGGAGATGGTCGAACACGTTTGCGGCAAGTGCTACAAGACGTTCCGTCGCGTGAAGAGCCTGAAGAAGCACTTGGAATTCTGTCGCTACGACAGTGGCTATCACCTGCGCAAGGCGGAGATGCTTAAAAACTTGGAGAAGATTGAAAAGGATGCTGTGGTGATGGAGAAAAAGGACATTTGCTTCTGCTGCAGCGAGAGCTACGACACCTTTCATGTGAGTACTTATCCGTTACATATGTGATTCAATTAATAATTACCGTCCTCCCCCAGTTGGGCCACATCAATTGCCCCGATTGCCCAAAGTCATTCAAGACGCAGACCAGCTATGAGCGTCACATCTTCATCACGCACTCGGAGTTCAACACCTATCCCTGCTCCATTTGCAATGCCAATTTGCGCAGCGCCGCCCTGCTGACGCTTCACGAGGAGCAACACAAGTCTCGTGGCAAACCGTATGCCTGTAAGATATGTGGCAAGGACTTTACCCGCTCATATCACCTGAAGCGCCACCAGAAGTACTCGTCCTGCTCGGCCAATGAGAACGATACCATGAGCTGCAAGGTGTGCGATCGTGTCTTCTATCGCCTGGACAATCTGCGCTCGCATCTGAAGCAACATTTGGGCACACAAGTGGTGAAGAAACCAGAGTACATGTGCCACACCTGCAAGAACTGCTTCTACAGCTTGTCCACGCTGAAGTGTGTAGTCCTTTCAATATTCCACATTTGCATTCCATTAATTGTCATTCTCTTGCAGCATACACATACGCACCCACACTGGGGAGAAGCCCTTCGATTGCGATCTCTGTGACAAGAAGTTCTCGGCCTTGGTGGCTCTCAAGAAGCATCGACGCTACCACACAGGCGAGAAACCCTACAGCTGCACAGTGGTAAGTGCCAAGAAATCCATCTCATTCCTTCACCGTTCTTTCATTCCCTTTTTTCTTACAGTGCAATCAATCCTTTGCCGTCAAGGAGGTGCTCAATCGCCACATGAAGCGACACACTGGAGAGCGTCCGCACAAGTGCAACGAGTGTGGCAAGAGCTTCATCCAGGCCACCCAGCTGCGCACCCATTCCAAAACCCATATACGTCCATATGCCTGCGATTTGTGCGATGAAAAGTTCAAGACAGAGAAGCAGTTAGTAATCCTAGTAATCGGACTATTTGACCACTATTAATTATGCCTTTCAAACCAGACTCGAGCGTCACGTCAAGGAGCACACACGACAGAAGCGTGCCTCTTTCGCTTGCACTGAATGCAAGCGTACCTTCCGGACCCCGGCCTTGCTCAAGGAGCACATGGATGCCGGCGATCATTCGCGTAAGCCATTAAAGCCATCTTCTATGGTTTATGTACTCACTCCTTTGACTTACAGCCAAACCGCAACGCGCCAAGCGCACTGCAACCAAGGTTATCGAGCGCACAGACTGCGCCATTTGTGACAAGAACTTCGACAGCACCGAGACCTTGCGCAAGCACATCCGCTCCGTTCACGAATGCGATCCGGATGACATCTTTGGTGTCGAACCGCCAGCAGCAAAGCGCAGCAAGAAGTCCAAAAAGTCAGCCGACGCAGACGAGGATACAGAAACCGTGGAGCTTGATACTTCGGCGGGATCGCTCATTTCCAGCCAAACAGATGGCAATGGGGTTGTGGTCAGGGAGTTTCTGGTGGACGATGGCAATGCGCAGACCATCTTGCTAGAGAACGAAACGTACACCATTCTGCCCCTGGATGGGGCCATCAGCAGCGACCAACAGGCGGCCGGAAAAGGGGATACTGTTAAGCCGGAGGCCAACAAAAGTGAGTCCAAGAAAGCAGTGGTTTCGCCGGTGGTCAAGAAGGAGCAGCGAAAATCACTGGGGGCCAGCTTGGCAGCAGCCATTGCAGACAACATGGAGGATCCGGCAAGTGACGATGACGATTTCAGCGGCGATGTACTCACCGAAGCCGACCTGAAGCTCAAGGAGAATGTGGCCAAGTTGATTGACATGCTGGTCGATCCGCACGTCCTCAAGAAGTACGGCTGGCCCAACACCTCCGAGGAGACAATGCTCTGCAAGGTGATCGAGAACTGTGGCCACGATCTGAGCAAGGATGAAGAGAACTACGCTGAGTTGGAATACGGCGATCGTATGCGCGAATATTGCAAGCTTCTCTTCACTGTGGTCATCCACAACGAATCCATACGGTCCCTGCTCAACAACTTCCCCATCGACGATGTCATCGAGTATGTCCTGGGCGACGAGGACCAGGACGAGGAGGATGAGGATGGCAAGCAAAAAGACAGTGATGCTGCGTCCGACCACAAGTCGGAAACCGCAGAGACCCCCGAAGCTAAGGCTTAGGGAGCACGGAAAACCTTAAGTTAAGATACAGTTACACTTTTTGTTTCGGTTTCGGTTCAAACACCAAGTGACCTTAGAAATGAGTGCATCCGATCCGCCTGTTTATTTGTTAGGTGCATCTTAAACGATTTATACACAAAAGAAGAAACACCTTTGCTGACAAAAATGTTAAAGATATTTTAAGTATTTTGATATTATATTTACAAACTGCACATATTACTAAACTATATCCATGCGGGATATACTATTCAACTATTTTTGATATAAACATATTAAACACAATTACATATGTATTAAAGTTGTACTTTCCTCACTCATTGCTCCATCAGCATCTTGCGAATCCGCGCATTGTTTTGGATAATCCTGTTCCGACTCTCTTCGATGAGCTCCTCGAACTCCACAATACTGGCATCGATTTGCAGAAGTTGATGCTTCATAGGCTCTGTGGCGGAGGCCGTGAGACTTCTCTCGCGCTTCAGCTCTGTGGATGCCTGTGTGTAGGTGTCGCGCCACATCGTCAGTTCCAGCTGCATCGCATCAATGTCCTCGGGTATGAAGTCCATCAGCTTGCCGAGAGGACTCACCGCCTTGGTGAGGCTCTGTATGAGATCGCGTAGATCGTTCACCTGCCGAGCAGAACTTTGACGGGCGCCCTGATTGGATTGAGTGGCCGGCTGCTCCGCCTCGGCGCTCTGATGCACTAGCTCCTTTTGGGTTTCCAGTATTTGCTGCACCAACCGACCCTGTGCGTCTAGCTGACCCTCCAGCAGCGGCTCCTCTGCAGCACCCTTCTCAATATCGTGGGAGTTGGCGTCTTCGATGATCACCAGATTCTCCCCGTCATCGTCCAGGTCCCCAAAGGTCTCCAGCTTTACATTGATGCCCGACATCTTAACCTGATCGTTGGGCTGCAGCACGATCTCCACATTGCGACGTCGAGGTGCCCCGGGACGAGCGGAGGCTGGCCGAGCACTTGGGGGCCGCAATGAAGTGCGTGGCCGCTGATTGGTCTCCTTGGAGTTCTCCCGTGTGAGTGGAGCAGCCTCTTTGCCGTTCTGGTTGTTGTTGGAGTCTGCTTGTTGACTCGGTTCTTGCTGCTGCTGATGCTGCATCTTTGCCTCATTCGAGGGTGGCTGTTCGGCTTCTGCTTGGACCTGCCTCTGACTGGCACTGGAGCGTCGGCTTTTGCCGGATGATTTGCGACTTTCTGATTCAGTTGGGGGCGCTGTTAGATTCGTTTCCTTAGCAGTCTCAGCCACCGCTTCCTTGGATAATTTTGGGGATGAGGATGGGGATGCTTTCTTGGGTACTGCTTCAGGGGATGCTTTTTTGGGTACAATATCAGGTGACGGTTTCATGGGTATAGTCTCAGAGGATGCTTTCTTGGGTACAGCTTCGGGTGATGGCTGCTTGGCGACCACTACGGGAACGGGAGACATAGACATGGCCACTGTATCGCTCTCGGTTGAACTCTGCCCCTTGGTCTTTGATTTTTGCTTGATTGGCGATGGGCTCTTATGCTTGGAACCCTGCCTACTGAGCTTTGGGTCCCCTGCAGTCACTTTGGTCTTCTTCAGAGTTAGTTTTTCCTTCTCCGTAGGCGTAGCGCGGGATGCCAGGGCGGTGGCCTTACGCAGCTTCTGCTCTTGGGGCGAGACGCGTTTTTCCTTGGCTCGCTTTGCCTCCTCTTCCTTGCCAGCAGGTGAGGTCTGCTTGCTGGAGGTCTTACTCTCCTTTTTTGGCTTTTCCTTGGCCGGTTTGCTGGTGGCAGTAGCAGCCAACAAAACCTGATCGACAGCCGTCTTCCAGTCCAAGCTCTGTTCAGCCACACTGGCCATAGTCTGGAGCAGCTCATTGGTTAGCTCGGGCTCCTGCCCAGCCACTATCTTGGAGGTGCGCACCTTGAGGTCCTTTTTAGTTGTTAGTTCTGTGGATACAAAATGAATGAGTCAATCGTTTGGGGGCACTCCTTTTCCCCACGACTCACTGATAGCATCGATCATCTTTTGCAGGAATCGTGTCTTGGCCTCGCGGTCTCCTATGTTTTCGAACAGCTGCTCCTCAGCCGTGTACAGGCCCTCAAAGTTTCCAGTCTGCTTGATGAACTGCAAGGATAAGAAGTCTTAGAAGCCGACTAGAAGGACTAGAAGAGTGGGTATCTTCTTACCGAATTAAACACGTCCATTAGAAAGCGAAAGGGTGGCTTCTTCAGCAGCTTCTCCGTGAGTGGGGGCTTTTTAATATACTTACCCAAGGCCGTTTGGGTGACCTTGATAATGGCATCCAGATCTTGATCTGACGACATCTTCTGTGTGTTTATTTCTTTCTATTACAAATTCTCTAATGTTTTTCGCGACTGATGATTGTTGGGCCCACGGTCTTGTTGTCCTGACAACTGTAACGGGGCCTTAAACGACAGGATAGTGTTGCAAAACTCGCGTAGGGTTTGAACTTTAGCAGGCTGTTTACTTTCACTGTACTTAATAATTATAACTATTTACTTATTTATTAAAATTTTTTTTGAAAATCAGAAATAAATACAAATTTTGTTTTAGTATAATATAAATTTAAAATGTTAATTTTCAATTTTATGAAAATAAAAAAGAAACGAATAAAGAATTAAAAGTGTTAACTTTTTTAATAAAATTTGAAAATACAAGTTTATTCCGGAACATCAGAAAAACCTCTTATTTGAAATTTGTATTTTCCATAACAAAAGTGTGTAGCTATATTTTTACCTGATATCGGCTTTGTCCTTTTTTGTAAGCTGATTAAAACGTTTGGTTTTGTTTCAACAAAATTCTCACTTTATTACTTTATAAAACATTCTCTCTTTTGTCTCATACACAACGTGACTTGGCTCAGATATGAAAGGGTTTCGTAGAGGTTTAGTATCTTCAATTGGATTGCACACAGATTGGTATAGATTTTGCAGTTGCGGTTTTTAATACTCTTTCGAAAGCTAGCAAATAAATTACATTTACACAGTAGTTATTAGGTGGTTATAGCAGGGTGGCTAATTTCTCGGTTAGCGTAGCCAACACGGAGGAGCAGACAGACTATATACAATTAACATTAATAATTCTCATAACTAAAATTATACACAGTGCGATATTAAAGCTAGTCATACACAAAAAAATATAAACATAATTGGGAAGAAGAAGGAGGGGCGGTAGGGGAGGGGATGGGTATAGACAGAAGGGTCAGGTCAGACCTTGCAAGCAAATTGGCGGCAATTACAAAGGGCTGACACAATATAAGATCAAAATACAACATGGACAACAAAACGGCCTTGTCATCGTTCTACAGGTTTGTATAGCGCAGCGCTTACGATTAGTTCTAGTTTTGCTTTATCGTAGTATACATATATATATAGTAATAGGTAATAGGTGTACGGTACAGAGTAAGGTAAGGTATAAGGTAAGGTATGTGTACTGCGTGTCGATATAGATAACATTTATATAGTACGTATATTACATTTAGAGTACGCGGCATTCCGTGCGCGGCAATTAAAAACAATTTTTAAAATTAACTCTCAGTTGAATTCAGGCCAGTCTCAATCCGAGCGACTGCTGCTGCTGCAGCAGCAGCTACAACTCAAAGAAGTCGTCCTGCTGCTTCTCGAGACGCTTCAGCGAGTTTTGGACGCGACGCGTTTGCGTTGTGTTCAATAGCTGCGCCGTGTCCGAGTTCCCGCTGCCCGTCGAACTGTGGCGCTGGAATTGGGGAGGACGTTCACTGTTGTTCTTGTAGGAGTTGTTCAACGGATTGCGGCGCTGTGGAAACACATCCGCAGTGGCGCTGATGCAAATATCCGCATCACTCTGACTGCTGACCAGACTGCAAGGGAGATAGGAAAGCAAAGGAATCAATATGGAATTCAAAATGAAGAGATCTACTAAGTTCGCTTACTCCTTGGAACGCTCCACATATTTGCGCGACTCGGAAATGGTGTTGTCGATCTTATTGAGGAAGTCATTCATGCACTTGCGGTTCTCCTCCTCGGGCGTCATGGCAGCCACCGAGTCCAGAGACTTGCTCTGCTTGCTGCCGCACGCACTGTGATTGTGCATCATGGCCGGATCCTCATCGCTGGCCTGCACCAGCAGCTCGCCAGCAATCGAGTACGGACGTTGTGGCTGGTGCTGTGTGCTAGAGCGCACGCTCGAAGCGGAGCCGCTTGTATTGCAGCTGCTGCTGCTGCCTCCATTGCTGCTGCTGCTGCTGCCACTGCCACTGCTACTGCTGCTGCTGTTCATGTAGTTGTTGGCTTGCACCAGGTTATTGGCATTCTGTTGCGCCTCGCGCTGCACATTTACATCGGGTGTGCCCGGAGGTGTGGCCAGGACATCAAAGGCACCGATTGATTCGCCGCCGCCCACCTGCGGATAGTAGGGCGAGTTCTTTTCGACGGGCACCAGCAGGAATTGACGCAAGAATAGGCTGTCCGAGGCAAAGAGCCGGTTAGCGCGGCGTATTTGTTCAGTCTGAAACACGATAGATATGTAGACATATTAGTATCACTCAATTCACTCAATTATTTGCAATTGCATCAATGACAGCTGATTGATTGATTGATGTTCGATCGACGGTACGGCTTGATGAATGGCTACTGGTAATCGTATGGATGCGCTGTCTTGTCTGTCCGTTCGCATATACGGACAATGGTGTCAAGTCGAGCCGAATCCACTGATTTTTTGGGGGGCTATATAACATTTATTATCATTACTCTAATCATTAGAGATGCTCTGGGTTCTCGTTCTAGCTAAATATTGTCCCAGTTGCTAGCTAAACAGTTGATCCCATTGTGGACATAAATCATATGCAGCAATCTGTCAAGTCGAGAAATTCTAAAACATTTGGCTGCAGTATGGCCAGCGATAACGCGACTCGACTGATAAATATCTAGACACCTGCCAGTCCCTTTCCTCGTGTCTGTCTGTCTGTCTCTGTGTTTGTCCAAGTCGCTAGACGACTTATCACATCTCCCACATGTACTGCTCCTACAGGTGTGCAGGTGTGGGGGTGTTCGCTCGTAAATTAGGCGGACCGAACAATGGCATGGCACCCGCAGACTTTGAGTGGGTTTTTGGGCTCGTGTGGAGTTGCTGGGGGCAACAGTGCGATTATTAAATCAATAAAATTCTAATTTTATGGAGTTGCCATTTAAAATTTAAAGGTCTTGCGTGACCATAGAAGCATGTGGGTCATCCCTTGGACCGGATCGATCTGGTTACGAGAACTTACCGAACAGCCATATTTCAGAGCAATACCCTGCAGAGTGTCCGTCTTCTCAACGATGTGCCGTATCAGGGTCTCGTTATTCCTCATGCTGTTGCAGCAGGTGCTGCCGTAGCGCTTGAGGGTGCGCGAGGAGTCGCGTATTGATTGCTTCTCGTTGAACATGAATTCCGTGTCATCCATATCAGGTACGATCTCTTGAAACTGCAAGAACAGACATTACCAAGAGACTTTAGAAAGTTGCATTTATTGTCGATGTGATGTGATGTCATGGCCACAACGTAACACACATCCCACACCCCCTACCTCCCATAAACACACACAGACACACAATCACAGACATACACTACACCGACTAGTGTGTGATTTGGAGTGCCACCGATTTCCGCCTTAATTAATTTGTGCACTCACCCGAGGGCGCTCCTAGGCGCTATGCAACACCCCGGACGGTGTCAAGCGGTAACTGTTACTCCAGCCTCACACTGCTGAACGAACCCACACATATGCAGGCCCCTCCCCCGTCCAGAGAGCAACTTTTTAAATACGAACCAGAAGCCCAGCGCCTTTTACTTTTCTCTTTGGCAGGCAGCACTTTCAATTTTGCAAAATTTGCGACGCTATTTACCCAGCTAAATACATACGTATGACGAAAGCATACAGACGTGCCGTCTCTTTGTGCCGTCCCATATATAGTAATTTTTTTATAAATTTGCTTTGATTTTCTATTTTCTGTTTACTACGTGTTTACACTTACAAACCAGTGTGAGTAACAAACCAATGAAAAACGAAATTAACCCACTCAACCCCCCTTCAATTAAACATGTGAGCAACTTGAATTAAGCCGCGGAATAGGGTACTTATTTGTAAATTCTTCTTGTAGATCCATCCGTGCTCTTTACTTCTAGAAAGAAATTACAACCAAATCTTTTCCCTGAACTGTGCTGAAATTCTTAAAGTTTCACCATTTTCGAGGAGTGTAATTAAACTATCCCCGGTCTACAACAGGTTAAACGTTCGTTGTCGATGATAGGATATCCTATTCCCAGATTTTAATATTCGGCTTAATATTACTAGCTAAGTAGGACCCCCCATGGCTGGGGGGTCACATAGTTTTATCTGATAGATAAATTAATATTCAATAAGATTGGCTAATTTTAAGAACTTCTTGTTATGGAATTGTGTCTGAAATGAGGCTTAAATGTTGGTGCTGTGATGCATATCGGAGAGTAGTGGCAGCGTTGCCACTTGTCGGCAATGATGGCGCGCTTTTGAATCGGCAGCCGTCATTGCGCGCGCGTGGTTATTGTTGCCTTTTGTCTCAAAAACAGACTTTGTTGCTAATTTGCTTTGGTTGTGGTTGCTGTGGGTAACTTTTTCACGTGATCCGCCGCCGTCTACGTAAACGTCTTTTAATGTATTGTATATATTTAGTCAGGTTCGAACCTGTTTGAACAAAGCAACTCGGCCGCAGGCACCAACAACAGAGCACAGCTGCTGCTGGTCATGCTGGTGCCGCTACTGCCGTGGCTGCTGCAGCAGCAAATATTGAAATTAGTGGACGA
Organism: Drosophila affinis; assembly: GCA_037356375.1. Classification (NCBI taxonomy): domain Eukaryota; kingdom Metazoa; phylum Arthropoda; class Insecta; order Diptera; family Drosophilidae; genus Drosophila; species Drosophila affinis. Next base: position 27,269,083 of record JAZHFB010000003.1, read on the forward strand.
CGTGCCGGTGATTGTTAATTAACATGTGACTTTATTTATACCTGATATCTGAGCACCAGGGTATGCGCAATATTATTGCACTGTTGCAGCTGCCGTGGCTTGGCAGCCCGGCTGTGGGCAATTACTTCCTTGGCCAACTATTTGCATTACCATTAGCCAGCGGGAGCGGAGTCGGAGCCTGCTGGCCGTTAAGGTCAACAGCAACAACAAGTTGTGCTTAGCTCTGTTCAAATGTTTCTTGTCTGCAGCTCTGTGTTTGTGCTCATACTCTGTATGGGACACCATTTATTTATGTTTGGCAAATATTTTGCTGATAAGCTTTCCCGATAGCACACGCGTACACTCTCAGCTCTGCCACCTACATACATATATGATTGTATCTCGACGATTTAATACAAAAGAGGCGCGAAATGAAACGAATAGAAAACGGTCATTGACACGCTCTGACATGCAGTCCAGTCACGAGCTGCTTGCTATGCCACTCGTTCTAACGTGAAGGCGGCAAGGGGAATCCCCATTTACTTATCATGCCCTTGCCCCTGCCCTGTCCTACCTGGAGAAAGCTATCTTCACATTTGCAATTCCAGGCACAATAAACCATACACACCTGAGTAATGATCACAGCACGAGCAAATCGGTCAGACATGATCGTCGTCGTCATCTGCTTCTGCCTCTGTTTCGATGGGATATCTTTTATTATTTTTGCGTTTATTGATGCAAAAATTAATGTTAAATGGCACTTTTGGCACGTTGGCTCTAAAAGAAGCCGCCATTGCCTGTAAATCTCCGCTCAGACAGTGCGATTGTGGATGCTAAAATTGAAACATCAGACATGCTTCAGTGCCTCTAGAGCCTAAGCCTCTTAGCCTCTGTGCGTTTGTGCTTTATTTTGTGAGTCACTAATTTGCAGCATCGTGGGGGGAACAAACGATTGCTCGGTTGTTGCTGTGCCCCAAGAAGAGGGCAGGGGGTGAAGGTCAGACATCACTCCCTGATCGGAGCCATAAATTAGCCACAGAATGTGTCGGAGCAACTAAATTGTGTGTGCTCGTAAATTTAATGATATCGGTTCTAATCTACTTCAATTTGTTGCTATTCAACGAGTATTGCTCGCGCAGCTGGCTAAAATTTATGGAATTGTGCAAGCGCACAAAAATTATAACCGAAGGTTAAACTTAAGTAACCAAGCACACAGACAGACAGTCGGACAGACAGTCAGCTGCCACTATCTTTAGTATTAATTAAAACTTCCAAAAAAGGAAATTGCAAATTGATAAGCACAGTAATGGCAGCACAGAAACAAATTGTACTACGTGACTGAGAAATAAGAAGCTCCAAATATCTATTCAGATATTGCGTGTATCTTGGAGGCATTCCCCGCGACGCGACACTATCTGGAGCATTGGTAAATGGCGGAAAATACTGGAATAATTCGCCAACAAAGAGAACTCTTTGTAGATACGCCAGATACGCCAGAGACTCGTGATTTCTTGCGGGTTTTGTGGTCACTTGTTAATAAATATTGACCTTAGGATAGATATGGCTTGTGCAGATGATTCACTCGCGTTCTATGCTTAATCGTGACTGTTCTGCAGATAGTGATTCCTATCAATGTGTAAACACTACCTAACCACCATCACTCTTGTTTGAGGCTACCAATCCTTGACACAAATATCGCAAAAAGCACATCCTTTCATGTCACTCACACACCCACCAGCACAGTCACGGCACGCATTTGCTTATCAGGGAATTAGCTGGAAAGTCCCTAAAGAATTTGACTTTGTAATACCCCCGGGGTCTGGGGGCTTAAAGTGTCTGAAAATGCGCTTGTATAACCCCCGTGTGCACTCATGTAGCCTCCGTCAAGTGTTCCGAGTCTTAAGTGGTCTTTTCATTTAAGTTTTATTTATATTTCTTGATAAATTTAATGGATGGGGCGGAGCGGGCTCTTCTTCGTTCAGTCATTGCCTGCTGCCTACTACTGCGCGAACATGGTAAATGCCTCAAGTTATTGCCTGATTTTGTGGCTAGTTTAAGTGTCTAGCCCCCTGTTGACTCTCTGCCCTGTCTCTCCCCTGCTGGCCAAGGCCAAGTGCAGTGTATACATTTTGTCATTCAGCTAAAACAATTGTTGATTGCATTTCCCCAATATCTACGATATTAGTTTGTCCTACGTGCATTTTAGATTTTGTAAAATGTCCAGATATGTACATATGTATAAAGTATTTATCAACGTGACATTTTATGGTATTCAAATGAAAAAAAGCTGATATTGGAGAAATGCATTCGAAAACGACTAAGAATGCTGTCCATGAGAATGATCAATAGGGGTTCTACCCTGTAATCTGTTGAAATATAAATCATAATAATTGTAGCTCAGTTTTTTAATGCTCTCACACCATATTATATGTACTGTATACAGAAAGAGTATTTCTAAAGATTTTCAAGATTTCTACACATTTTCATAATGATCGCATAGAGGCTGTCATCAGTGGGAACTTCCGCAGAGGCAGTAATGAGGTTTCTCTTCCGTCATATATTCGTAACAGCATGGAAAAATGTGAAAAATTGCACCAGAAATAACATCCAGTGAATTATGTGCTCTGTTTTTCTGCCTTGGGGCTTATTAGTTAGTGGATCTAAAAAGTTTACGTGACTTTGCTCTGCCTTTTTGTGGTTTTGCGATATCTACACCGACTTTTTATAAGAAATACAGCCCAGAGCACACGAAACAATAACTAGTACAAATGACAATTGGGTACAAGAACCCTTGAGGCTGAGACTGCGACCGAGACTATAGACAATGTCGCGTTCTTAAGTATTTTATTCCCTAACGACTCTTTGCACTTGAGCAAATGATTGATTGTTCGCTTGGTTTCATAATAGCACATATGCGCTTGTCATTAAAACATCTGGGAAGCCATCGAATGACTATCAATATGATTTATTCAGCCATTAATTATATATATATATATTTGAGTTCTTTATGTTCTTGTTTTTGCGTCTGTATTGCTTTTATTAAATGGAAGACCGCCAATCCGTCCAGAGTCAGAGTCGGTTTGGCTTGGTTTTGTTTCGTTTTTCGCTTTGTTTTCCGAGTGACAAGTGATCGGGAGATAAGATTGTTGTTCAAAGTATCGCCGAACCATGGCGGGAGGAGTGCGAGAGAGTACAACGGGTGCAGCCTTCGTTTTATTTTATGATCAATTTATGGTACAATACAAGATATATAGTATGTGCCGGAAAATAACCTATAAACAAAGGCCTTTTTCTGTGAAAAACAAAGGACTTGAAGTTTCGGCTTATAGTATACAACGTACTGATAACGCCCTATGGTTTTTTGTCTAAGAGTCAAGGTTAATTCCGTTTGATACCCCTAGAAAACCACCAAATATCGTCTGATTCTCTTTGATTCCCATACAAAACGCTGACTTATCATTTGTTACTCCCATTTTGTTTTTCTTTTGAATGCTGATTGTTATTATTTTTATTTGTCTCCATCACAATCAAAACAATTCGGGGCATATCAGCCATAGATTTCTTGGAGCTCAATTCGATCCGAACCGGACCGGTTGTGCTGACAAAAGATAAAACTTAAATATAGAAAATCCGTAATCAGAAATAGCCCCAAGGAAATAGAATGAAATACCCCGAAAAAAATTAAACAGAACCCAAAACCAGTCTTATGCAGTGGAAGGTAAAAACTTGATGATAATTGTCCAATCCAAGAGATGAAGATCATCATCGGTTGACTCACAATTTGGCATTTCCCAAGATGTGCCACTTGAGCTGCTTAACGGTTTATGGGGGTTTTCTCAATCTCTGGTTTTTTTTGTATGTCGGAAGCGGGCAATTTGTAGATTTGATGTGGAACGGCCTTGGTCACTTTTGAAGGTACATACGATACATTTCTCTTTCGAATATGTTTTCAGGAAAGATTCAATTGGCTGTTCATTTGAATATTGAATATATTATAGAAAGCGAATTAGTCATTAATCCATAATCATCTAGACTAAGGTTGTTTGTCCAGTTTTTCTACAATTTCAACCATTATTGAATGGAAATACGACTATTTATTTATTCGAAACAGAAACAAAGTAAGAATAACTGATGCTAGATAGGAAGATATGCCCTAACACCGGGGTATCTGACCCAATTTTAATGATATACTTTAACTTCAAGTCAACCTCATTTGGTTTTAGGGGCCCCCCGCAGCCCGCATGCCGCAAACAATTACCGAATCAGGGGGGAGGAGTTAACTGATTAGTGAAGGCCAGATACGGGTACGGGGAGCCACAAACTTATTCAAATGCAAGTGTGTCAGTCAGGCGCTATCGCTGGGTTAACCCAAGGACAGACCAGAGCTCTGGCCTGGTCTGGATTGTGCGGATGGGTGCACACTGCAGTGGTTCAGTGTGACCCCAAAACAAATGCAAAATGGCGTCACTGTGTGCGAAAGAGATGCTAAAAGAACCGGACACCTGGAAGGGCCATTGAACCGCATGGAAGAAGAAGGAGAGCCGCGATCCGCCAAGGTTAAGGATATTTTTAGACAGCAAAAGGAATGCAGCGCAAAATAAATACAAGAATTAACTTTATAACCAGAACATCCAATGTACAATGTGCATTGGCCCAATTAGAGGCGGGCAGCAGTCCAGCGTGTAAAATGCATTTTGTGTTCGCTTTAATGCTGTTGCTTTTGCTTTTTGTTTCTGTTTCTCCATTCCGCACCAACTCATTTGCAATTCAGTCGGGGAGCCGACGCATAAGTTGATTGCGGCTGCCACTGCCTGTTGCCACTTTTAGCCAGATGTGACTGTGGGGCTTACTCATCGCGTTGGTTCGTTGGCCACGATCTTAGCCCACTTTGGTGGCATTCGCACTCGCTCCACAGACAGTAACAAAACCCGAAACCAAGAAAGAAAGGCCAGGCTGGGCACCTGAAACTACCATCTGCCGATCTTGCAGGACGATCCTTAAACTGGCAAAAGTCTGGCTCTGGCTCGCGTGTCGTGTAGGGTACACAAAAGTAGCATTCATTGCATGCTGTAGCTGGGTTTTTCTTGGGTAATGCGAGAACATTTCGACATGATCGTATTTCAGAGAATAATTTATTATTTTTGTTTGGCTATTGCCGTGTGGCTTTTGGCTTGGTCTTTCTTAAATGCGGCTAAGCACTTTGGCTTCAGCGCCGTGTCTGCAGAGAGACCGAACCCAGTAACACCGCCCGTCCGTCCGTCGTCTACTCCTACCTACCTCTACCTCTGCCTATCCCAGCTCCCTCCTTCACCTCTGATTCTGTCTGCTGCTGATCTTGGTGTGGTGTTGGTTGGATACAAGTATTCTGTGTGTGTGCATTCATATCGACTTGGCTCCACTCCAAGAGCTAACGACCGCTTATAGCCTTTCAAATTCTCCCTCCCCTTCCCACCACATCTCGCGGCCGCAGAAATGTTGCAAAAAAAATATTAATGACAAGAAAAAGGCAAACACAGAAATCGATTTCATTTTATTTCAAGAAAGCCAACAAAGTCAGAGAAAAGAAGCCCGTTAGGCGTTCCCTGAATGAGAACTGAACTCGAGTGTGTATCTTTTACTTTGTGCGATCCACAAACGAATGGCAGAATGAAACTGTATCCGATTGGAGGTTTAGTACAGTTTCGTTAAGTAAACTGCTTGCCCAGCCTGCACTTCCCGCAAGCAGTGTCAATTTCCCGAACTATATAAAGAATTTCTTAGGTGTTTCGTTGCGAAAATGATTCACATTAACGAATCTTTTGTTGTCGAAATCGAGAGAAACCCTAACCTTACACAATCGTTTCGTTCAGCCCAAAGCAGGTCAATACCTTTGTGACGTGACTCACCTGCGAATGCAGTTTCCAATCTTTGTAGGCCTTCACAATGTAATCCATTTCCGGTGTATCTTAAGCTGAAGAAGAACATAAAAAATACTTAGTATTCGGTGACACCTCACTCACGCTTTATTATCATTTGTCTTATACATAAAGAGTATACATATGTTGTTTTTCGTTCGCATTGCTTATCAATTCTATTGTTCATTTACATATTTTTCTTCCACAATTATGAAATTATTTCTTGATTATATTTTTTTACTTTTTGCTGCAATTTAAGAGCAATTGTTTTATCTGACTTTACTTTAGTTGCGGTTTTTTTTTCGCTTTAGTCAAGGCTGTTTTTGGTCTTGTCTTTCGATTCGTTTCGTTTTGGTTTTGGTTTTGCGTCTTTTTACACTTGTGCAAATCTCCAGAGTAGCTTTTGATACACCTCCAGACTCGTGGGCGGTTTTTGTGTGGGAGTTTGTGTGTGAGTCGTGGAAGAGTGTGTATGTGTATGTGAATTTGTTTTCCGTCTGCGACAAGCGAAAGCATACGGCATTCGGAAACAACGCTTGTGTACCGCGTTTCGTGATCTTTTACCAGTTCGGTCTGACTCTGTGCTTTTTTATCTACAAAAAGTTCATTTATTTTACAGATTTTCTTGCTTTGATTATTATTTGTTTGCGTTTTTCGCTGTAGCTGGAAACAACGCCGCCGTTTTGTTTGTCACAATGCAAATGAATACAGAAATGTAAGTATATAAATATACAATTAAAGCATTATATTGTTGGCTGGTCTCTGCGGGCAGTCCGGGAACGGAATCGAACGAACCGATGCCGGGCCGGGCCGGGCCACGCTTGGCAACAACAGTTAACAGTTAACCGTAACTCAAACTCAAACTCGAGCGGGTTTTTTGCCCCGTTTTCAAATGTTTAGTTGCGTTTATTTCACTTAATTTTTTATTTTTTAATTCTTTTATTTCTTTTTGACACTCACACAAACTTAGAACGACGGCGGCAGCGACAACGCGAGCGGGTGCTTGTAGCAGCTCAGTTTTTCGCAGCGCACACGGATTAGCCTAAACAGACACACTAACTAGAAAACACAGCCTTGAGGGGGAGAAGGCGCTGTTGCTGCTGCTGCTGCTAGGGGCAATACCAAATGCCAACCAACTTCAAACAGCTCTCGAAAACAACTGATTGGAGGCAAGCACCAGCGCCAGCACGGTGGAGACCGACAGCGAGAGTCGACCGTTGGAGCAGCTCTCCATGCCGACGGGCGATCGTCAAAGCTTGCAGTGGCTCGCTCTCTCTCTCTCTCTCTCGCAGTGGATGTCTTTCGCTCTCTCTTGTGCAAATAAATGCTCTCCTATTTAGCGGCTGTTCCACCATTAAGCTTAAGTTTCATTCAAGAAGGGGAATAAGAGTCGCCCGCCTGGGAGTACAGTGGTATTGAGCCCTGATTAAGCCAGGTAGCAGGTGCTGATTAAATTTTGATATATGTAGTGATTATAATCCATGATTTGTAGTACATTTTAGAGATGTTATTTTAGACTTAATGCTTAAATCGTTTTTTATTGTTAAGATGTTAAGGCAAAGCAACTGCATTCTCTTAAAGCTTGCAGCTGTTCGCTCTTGCTCTCCTGCACTTTGACTTCTGTGGACTGCTCTCTCGCTGCGGCTCTCTCCTGCACTATGTCTTGGGTGATTGCTCTCTTAGTTAAGCCCAAGTTGCATTTGTAGATCAAAGAATGAATAAAAAGCCAGCAGCTGTATGGCCAGATGGTACATACATATATCACATTATATTAATGTAAGTGTACGCACCCGCTGCTCATCTGGGCACGGCCGGCACTCGTATCCCGCCTGATTGTGCCTAATTCAAGTGATAATAGTGATAGCAAACACACTGGAACTAGGCAGCAGTGCGGATAGAGAGAGCGAGAGCGATAGATAGACCGCATAGAAATGGTCTCTGCAAACATGTGCTAATCACTTAAGCAGCTTTTGCCGCTCTCTTCCTGCACTCTCTCTGTCTCTCTCTCCCTCTCCCTGATTATTAAATGATAACTAGGGTATTGTTGAAACTGGAAGTTTTTCTTACTATTTGTTGGTGACAATGGCGTCATAGAATAGAGGCCTAATTAGCATTCAAGATAATCGTACGCTTTGAAAAGGAATTCCTACTCTATTTGAATGGAATGGGGAATTTTTCCAGGGGGAATACAAACGTCATCGCTTGCATTCAGATTACGAAAAAGTTCGCCAAAAAAGAAAAATGTATTTTTAGCATCCGCATGATAATGCTGTCAAAACAAAAGTTTCATTATGATTCTGCTGTTTGGGCATAGATAAGCCCCGAACCGCCTGTCCTACAAGGTAATCCATGTTAAATATATTGTTATCGATGGACCTTATCTCTTTTGCCTAAACAAAAAAAACAAACTAGCGGGTGATGTACCGCAGAACGGGGAATGAATGCGTCAGCTGTGAAAACAATCTACAGGGAAAGCTATTTGGGGGCGGGGACAAGGAACCATATTCGTATGAAAGATATGGACGACATGGAAAAATCATTCTGGTTCTCGGGTTCTTCTGACTTGCCAAATTTCTCACTTGATAACTTTAAAGAGTTGACAACAGTTGACTTGTAAATTTCCAAGGTTTCCATTTATTCAAAAAGTGCTAAACAATTTCAGACTAACGTATGTATTTGCTTTCGGTTGATTTCACTCTTACAATAGAAAGACTGACGTAGCCCTTTGTGAGCCTCGTATTTGTAGTTTTCCTGTTGCCGCAGACTGATAAGATCAAAAATTTGGATCACAGATTACATTTGGTTTGTCATCGACTCCGTACAATGGAACCCTTTAATCATTTGCAGACAGAAATGAATCAATTTCTGGCGAATAAAAGTGAAACTGCGGCCAATAGAAACAACAGAAATGACGTTGATAAGTCCCAGCTCCTGCCCGGCGCCCGAATCTACTATATTTGCTTTATGAATCAAAAATGTGTTAATTACACAGACACGTACAAATCGTTGACCAAAATTATTTGTTTACTTCGCGCCTTGACCGGCCACAAAAGCGTTTTGGTGTCTTTCCAAAATTTTTTTGGCTAATAGCTTGGGCAAAGAGCAGAAAAGGGGCCCAGCTGACAGGTTGTTTATGTGGGTCCACACATTATAACTTCATTATGAGAACGCAACTAATCCGATCTGCATACATATGTACATATATGTACGAATATGTAGGAATAATGAAAGCCCAAAAGTGGTGCGATTGAAATTTGCGTGTTAGCTGCGGGGCATGATCATCTGATGTCCCTTTTTGGAAATACCCTTTCCTAGGCCCAACATCAATTAGGAACTTTTAAAAGTCACGAATCAAAAATTTGAAGTTAATCGTTCACTGAGTCAAGGCTGTGCGCTTCACAGCCTTAGTTCTAATTAATTTAATTACCACCAAATAAATAAGTTAGCAGTTACACAAGCTTCGAAAAAAACGATCAGGTTAGGTTCATTTCAAAATTATTTTCTACGCGCGTAAGCAAGTATCATATCAGTCGGCAGTTGTCACAAATCAAAAGAAACTTAATAACGACTGCGTTATGCGATGTTTTCTCCGATATTTCATCTTCTACGCGTTTTACAGCACTGCATGGAAGCACTACAAGCGGTGCTGCAAAACTTGCGTTTTTTTCGTGGGCACCACGGCCGAAAGTCGTGCAAGGAGATTTTCGAATAAAATGCCGCGGGGAAGTCTGTTGAACGAAGATTAAAAAGGGAGAATAAGTGCGTACAATGAAGCTGGCTTTACCCAGTGGACCAAAAGACGATAGTAAAACGGAACTATCATAAAATGTTCGTAAACGGACTCAGAAAAGAGCGTTTAGCGGACAAAAAACACGCGACGACCAAAGTCTCGCAAAAGTATCGCAAACGGACTTAAAAACGGACACAATGTGCAAGAAAGAGCGGATCTCATAATAGAGCAAGAACGAACATGTCAATAAGCGTCCCGCCGCGACGCCGACGTTTTTTTGTGTTGCACTGCCTTTTTTCGTTTGTTCGTTCTTTTGTGATTGAAAACCGCAGCGGACGGACGTGCCTGAGAGGATATAACAAAATAAGTGGTTTAAGTGGCGTTTAAGACATAAAATCGGTAAGTAAATAATATTATATTGCCAAGTTTAGTGGAGGGCACAAAATATGAGCTTACGAGTAGTATTAAAACCGAAAAAAACAAAATTTAACACACGCTGTGTATATTTTTTTTTTCTGGCCCTCTTCTTGCTCTCCGCGCCTCTTGTGTGGACGAAAAAAAACAATTTTCGCTGGAATTGAGTTTGCGCTGCCGTTTTTTTTATATACATAAAGGGGAGTATAACTAACATTAGAAATGCTAACATTATAGTTGAGAATTTCGAAACAACAAGTTTTAATGTGCGCCTAGGGCAATGGATGTCCGAAAACAATATTAGAAAAAGACCAGCTAATGATTTGCTCCAGCTTTTGTCCGAAAAAATGCCAGGGTTTCCACGTGATGTCCGAACTTTAAAATGGACGCCACGGGGTGTTATTAAAAGAAATGTCGCTCTAGGAAGCTATGTGCACTACGGCGTAAAAGACGCGCTAACAGATTTTCTAGGCAATTTTTCACTTAAATCAGATAACTTAAGCCTAAATATTAATATAGACGGACTTCCCCTATTTAAGAGTTCACTCAAACAAGCCTGGTCAGCATAAAATAGATAAAATTTCGGGAAAAATCGTTCATATATATTTGATACTGATGTGCACATTTACTTTCCATTAATTCCCTAATTCCAGAAACACGATGATGAACCAGCTGTTTAATATGGATTCTGGCAATATTGCCGAAACAAGTCAGCAGATTCCAGTCAACCAGGAGTCATGTAAGAAAATGTCTCTGTATTGGCCAAATAAATACTTAACAATTATTTATAATTACAGATACCTTAAATAATAGACTAGATAAACTAGAAAATAAATTAGATAGAATAGAAAATAAGCTAGACCTAATTTTAAAAAAAATGGACCGGGACACTGCGAAAATGGTGGCTATGCGCTCGGAAGTCGCCAACATAAAGGCAAAAGTTTGTGGAGAGATCCGCAAACCGAAAAAAGTGATGCCCTTAGAACCAATGAAATAAGTAAGTGTTATTTTAAAATTAATATGTGCATTGTAATATACTAAACATCGATTATTTTTTTACAGCTGGATTTAATGAAAGATTTTCGTTGGAAGATTTCGATAGAGCTACCCAGAATTTCTTCCAGTACGCCCAAGATAGGGTCCAAAAAACCCAAAAAAAAAAATTAAACTTAATTCTAATTTTTTTTTTTGCGCTTTTTAGTGTTAATTTTTCTATAATATAAATAATAAAAACAACAAACAAAATATATTTTTCGGCTCGTTAATTATATTAGAAGAGGCTCGCAAATGATATTAGAAAACGCTCGCAAATGATATTAGAAAAGGCTCGCAAACGATATTAGAAAAGGCCCGCAAACGATCCGTTTTGGAGCTATCGAAAATGAAACTTTCACTGCCACAAACCACTAACCATACAATATATAGACGGGACAGTTCATACGCTGGTTTTGACCGCACCACCAACAAGATATCAGCTCCCGAGTGAGCGTATGCGTGCTCACGCATTCTCACGTACTGTTGCATATGTGTTGTCAGCGCCCGAGAGTCGTGAGACTGTATGTGTCTCATGTACTTTGCGTGTTTGCAAGTACACACTCATACACATGAGCGCACAACTGAAATTTTCGCTCACCGAACTTTGTTTTGATTTTTGTGCTCGCGCCACCCTTCACTTTAGCATTATTGGAGTCGGTCGATTTCAAATTTGACTCGCAAGCGTGGCACTAAAATCCGTATGGACCCATCTATTACCCATTTATATGTCATTATTATCCATATTCAAGGATGATATATATATATTTTTTAGCGCATACTACTTTTTTATATATGATCAAATATATCATTGTATAATACAATACGTCATACAATCAAATATATATTTGTGAATATATGTACATATATCTGCTCAATATATTACAAACAAAGTTAGAATCTAAAGCATGTACAAAATAACAGATATTCTGGTATTATAAGGCAAGCGTCTTCAAAAAGGGCCTGAGCGACCAGTGATTCATTTTTGTATCATTTTCGGATACAAAAACGATAGTTTTACACGGTGGAGTTTCGCAAAACTCTCGTTTGCGATATCGTTTACGAGCATTTGGTCCACTGGGATTCTGCAAGCGCAATTTCGCGATTATTGGGTCGTACACGCTACGTTATTGCTAAATTTTTAAGCGATCCGAGTAAATACGGTATTAAGCATAACACAGTAGAAGACCAAGGCTCTCAGACCGCGATAAACGTCGCATCATATCAAAGGCGACCAATTCGTTTGAATCGTGCACGACACTTGCTACCGGTTGCAGTCAGCCTGTGTCCCGGATGACTGTTTGGCGGACGCTGCAGTCGTCAAAAATATTGTCCGAGGAGTTTTAAAAAAGGCTCCTTTCTTAAAACCCCACTACAAAATAGCTCGACTCATATTTTTCATTTAGATCATTTTTTCTGATGAGAAAAAATGTAATCTTGACGGCCCAGATGGCTATTGTCACTATTGAGTCAATAGTCAATAGTATTGACGAAATCTGCGAAAGGAACGACTGATGTTTTCCAATCGCAACTTCGGAGGTGGATCCGCAATGGTTTGGGGCGCGTTTACAAGTTTGGAACGCCTAATTTGAGCTTCACCCGCTCGCGGATGAACAGGGGAGATTATAAAAAAATATTCGAAGATCGTCTCCTACCATTTTTGGAAGAAAATGGAGAAAGGGAGACCATTTTTATGCAAGACAATGCATCTATCTTTTTTAATGAGCACTCCATTAGGGTTTTGGAAAACATTTGGGGTATCTTAGCCAGGCGAGTCTACGCAAAAAATAAAAAATAGAATAAGGTTGCAATCCTTAAAAGTGAAATTTTGACGCAATGGTGCCTTTTAGACCAAAATCTTCTAAAAAAAATTTAGTTAATTCGATGCCAAAAAGGATTTTTGAGGTAGCGAAAGTTCAAGGGGGCTCTATACCCTATTAAATAGTATTAATGTACTACAATTGAATTAAAATAATAAAATAAAATAAGTGAATACAAAAAAAATAAAATGTGTCGTATAGTTTGGATACACTTGCAGTAAAGCATAAAATATAGCTACTGTGCTCTTTTCCCCGTTATTCGAAAATGCAAGATGTAGTGAGAGACCAGAACATCAGTTTTTGTTCATTACTCTTTCTGCTAGTAATCCGCATACTTTGTTTTGTCCCTTAATGCTGTTGCATTCTCCTACGAGGGTCGAAACTGAAATTTTTGAGGTGTCGTATAGTTTTGGGCAGGAGTGTATATAAACAAAAAAAAGAATAACGAATAGAAACAAATAAAAAAGGCTTTTTCCGGATAGGAGAAATTTTACATTTTTTCCGAAAATTGCATATTAAATTTGTAATACCCAAAATTTAGTCTTGTCCGTCAGTCCATACGTCTTCAAGAGCGCCTAGATCTCAGAGAGCTGGAGCAACGAAATGTGGCATAAAGACTTCTGTAATATCGCACTATTTCAGTTGTGGCATCCACAATGATCAATTTTATTATTTAATTATGATGATTTTGATGCTCCAGCACCAACGAAGCAGCAGCTAGGATGGGAGGCACATTTGAATGGATTGATCGCGACTGTGCGGTAGAGCTGGAAATATAAAGAAGATAAATAACAAATTTACGCATGCGAATGCATTGCAAACATACATGTACACACTTTATCATAATAATAGGTACACCCATGTACGTAAACTTCAACATAACAGAAAACAGTTTTATTCAATATTTTCAACTTAAAATTAGGTTTCACTTCTTTTTTGAATATATGTTTTCAATAAAATAAACATGATTATATAACAGGATAATGATTTATAAGAAAAGAGATCCATTTGTTCTTCGAAGTCAATATTAAGCTGATCAAAATAATAGTTACACTTCAAGTGATGGCATAAAAAAAATTTGTAAACGGGTTGTAATTAATTTTTGTTTTGCCTTGTGAGCATTAAGCATTATTAAGTTAATATCCAGTGTATCCACCTCTATTTTTGGTTACCTTTATTATTCTGTTCGGCATACTTCTAGCAGGTTTCTATAGGAGTTTCGTACCACAATTTTTGGACGCCCTCCCATAATTTTTGTTTGTTTGAGAATGAATACTTTGCCACTTTGATGTATGCTTTGGGTCGTTGTCCTGCTGAAATACCCAACGCAAAGGCATATTTTCTTCAGCATAAGAAAGCATAGCACTCTCTAATATAAATTTGTACTCCTCAGCATTCATCTTGTTTGTCGTCTGGAAAACTGGACTTACGCCGTACCAGGAGGAGCAGCCCCATATCATGATATTCCCACCTCTATGTTTCTCAGTCTTTTTAGTGAAACGTACATCGAATTCCATTTCCTTTCACAGTCATTCCCAAATAATTTAATTTTCGTTTCATCGCTCCATAAAATATTTCTCCACCTTTTTTACTGGTGCGTTCTGCCCAGTCTTTGTGATCCTTAGCAAAAGTTTGCCCCATCGCTATATTTTTTTGACGCATAAGTGGGACCTTCCTTGCTATTCTCCCAGGAAGATTGGCATCTTGTACTCGTCTACGTATAGTTGGAGCACTTACCTCTCGCCCAATTTCAGCTGCAATCGCCTTTGACGTCTTAATTGGGCCTTTTTTGCTCAAAGAGACAATGTGGTGGTCAAGTGTTTTGCTTGTTTTCTTTGGCCTTCCGCGAGTTTCCTGACTAGGTTTCCTTTTTAAAGCTTATTTTACAAAATTGTGAGATCTATTCTTTGATTTGGCAATAGCCCGAAGAGAACGGCCTTCTTTTCTCAGGCTAAGAGCTAATCGTGCCTCTTCCTCTGTACAATGAGTCTTTCGGCCCATTCTTATAAAAAAAATTAAATGTTTGTATATATTTTTGCTAAAGTTAAATAAAATTTACCTTTATTAATCAAAAAGGCAAGAATTTCAAAACTTTTCACTATATTTTAATGAGTTATCGGCACTGAACCTATTTGATCACCCGAAATGCCGAATCGCCCGAAGCTGGCAATATCGATAAAAGCTCTGTCCCTGATTAATTTTTTTGTCACAGAGTTGTTACACATTGACAAATAGAATGTGGGTACTAAAAAAACTTTATTTTCAACACTTCAACTACGATAAAACAGATTATTATTGAAAAGTTTATGATGTGCCATTAATTATGATCAGGTGTGAAGATGGTTTTACATTAATCATATGTGGACCGCACAATGAGAGTCTCCAATGAGACCCGCACACCTGCTCTCTCTGAAAAATGGAAGCCGTCCCATATAAGCCGTACATCCAGTTCGTACAAAGATTTTATGTATTCTTGTACATCCTTAACGATCTTGTTGACCGCAGGTTCTACAAATATGACTGCTTTTTTTAGATCATCAGCGAAGAACGCTTTCAGATCTAGGCAAACAAATATGCAATATATCAAAGAAGTAATAAACCAAGGAGTGCAGATAGTGTTGAGAGAAGTTGAAGAAAGAGGAATGCTGTCGAGGGTCATGGCAGTGGTGTCGGATGGCAGCCCGGCAAACGGGAAGGCTCGCAACAATGCGGCCATCCTGATCCCCACCGCATGGGGCCCTAGCCACTACACAACGTCAAATATTATCACGGGGACCGAATACTATGGAAATTTTATTTAAATTTATTCAAAGTCCAGAGCTACCAAGAAGATCTGGTGTCTTTCCCAAATGAGTATTCCCTCCTTCGACAGTCCCTCATACAAAGACTACTACGGCGTTACGACAGGGAAATGGCCACGTTACAGGATATAATCGTACAGAACTTCACGAGGACCAAAAGCGATCTCAGCATGCGGACAGATGTCAACAACGACAGTCTGGAAAGAAGTGGGAAGAGATCATGGCAAAAACGAAATGGATGGTACAGTTCGCTGATTCATATGCCCGTGACGAAGATCCGCTAATTTGAATAACCCAACTCATCGGGGTATTTGCACTAATGGCGACCCGATTGCCGCAACAACGCCGACAACAACGAAAGAACGCCGACAATCCCCCTAGTGACGGACAACAGCGGGGCAACCAGCCGTCCCCGATCATCTAAAAAAAACCATTTCATTTAATAATAAGATTTATGTAAGTTAAAAGTTTTTTGGAGTTTGTCGGAAGAAGATGAAAAGCAATCAAAGAAGAGTTATAGTGAAGAAGTGTTATAGTGTCGAATCGTCAAACGTCAAACCGTCGAAAACGCATTAAAATTTTACCCCTATTACTGAGCTTCAAAAAGAAAGACAAAACATAAGAGAATTGACGTATGCGAAAACGAGTTTTTATTGGAAAGAAGTTGTGAAATTGATATTGATAATTGATAAGTGATATTCGAAAACATGGATAAATATTTAAAAATAAGTATTCATTTGAAAAAAAAAATGTTTTTAAGAATTGTACACCAAATGCGTGTAAGCACATGTCTGCCGGCAGGGTTTTATTTAATTTAAATGCAGTTTATATGCATATATGAACCCATCCATATTCCAAACTAACAATATTGTATATTTACGTAAAATAAATTATCTCTAAATTTTTACGTGTTTTGAAATTGTAGATTCGACAGATGGGAATTTAAATGATGAGACACACGATGATGATACTTTGGACAACGAGAACGATGTCTGATGTTGAAATATTGAAATGTACAAATTAGTTTTGAAATATAAAATATATGTATGATATTAAAGTCCCACTGAAGGGTATGGTTTATATTATTAGTTTTTAATACTCTAAATACAAAATGGCTAAATTGAAATATCCTATGAAGGGGTTTGCTTATACCCACATATATATAAAACTACCCCACATATATATAGTGTCCTTAAGAAATTTAAGGAAAATTTTATAAAAATCGATGTTTAATCGATTTTTGACCATCAAAATATAGAAAATATCAATTATTCTCCAGGTCTACCACAAATTTAATATGCGATTTCCGGAAAAAAATGTTTTGTTTCTATCCGTAATTAATTTTTGACAGTGCGCCCGCATAGTTTGGATTTGAGAACAAACCACAACAAACTACGAAAATTCTATCGTTCACCCATTTATGAGAAGCGCAGCGAAGAGCGGAAGGCGTATTGTTCAAAATTAGCGATGACAGTGACACCTAGTGGTGATTCAGCCAGTTAATTCACTGCTTTATAAAATTGTTTTGGGTGGTCACCCAATGTACGACGTAAATGTACGTTAATTTCTTGTCCCATCCGTCCCATCGACCAGCGATTGATTATGATACTTAAGCACATGAGACGGGGCTTGCCTCTGGTTAGCTATAAACAAAGAATATCGTCCACTTCAACATCCTTCTTTTGTCTTGATTGTTCTGAAAAGCGCTTTTTGCTAGTGTTTGTAGGGGGCGGATCACCAGGTATTAGCACTCACAAGCCAGTCAAATGAAACCAACGCGTCTATGCATTCCACTTCATGCACTTAAGTTTATTTTCGGTTATTCAGGTATAGTAGGTAATAACAAAAGGTATGTAGAGGCGAGAATTCGTATGTATGTAATGAAATGAAATGTAATGTATGTACGAAAGACGTCGAACGATCGTAACGGGGGTGGGCGCGCAACTGCAAAACCCCGCTCCAGCTGGTGGCCGCCCGAGCTCTGGGCGGCTCTCCTGAGTGCCGTGTGCAAGAGCGTACGTGAGTGAGTCGGGCGCGATGCGCTCTCCAGAGCGCTCTCCACAGTGCGCTGCGGAAGTTAGCGGCTGCCTTGAACAGCTAGTATTTTGACGAATGTAAAACTACTTTGCTGCAAATTAATACTTACAAGAGCCACAAAAGTCTTCTGTTGTGTCTGCTGGAACTTTACGAAGCCACTCCTTGAATTCAATGTTTTTAAATTATGTTCAGAATTCAGCTAAATTAAGCAAACTGTTTTTTTTTAAATAGGTTAGGTTGCTTGAATGAGCTTTTTTTTAATATTTTACAAGAAATTCCGCTTTTAAAATGCTAGATATATGTAGCTTGAAATATGCCAAAATGGCAGCCCCGATGCTCGGTATGGCCGACGACAATCGCCACAGATCCAACGGGACTTTACCGTCTACGCTTTGCGCTGTTCTTTTTGCTGTTCTTTTTACGCACGGCACAGTGGGACGGAAAACACATTCACTACACGAAGTATTAAGGGCCATTTTTATGGGATAAAATAACTGTACAATTGAATGTACATATGGCATAATATAATGGCATACGCGGATTACGTCGCAATTAGTTTCTCGGGGAAATACCCTCAAACACTCTGTGACCTTATGAGCACAAAGCTCGCAAGACTGTCAGAATGGACAAAATCGCGAGAATTGGGAGTAAGTCCCTCAAAAACGGAATTCGTGCTATTCACAAACAAGTACAAGGTTCCGCCCCTTAACCCTCCTATACTAAATGAATGTAGGCTCTCCTTCAGCGACAGCGCTAGTTACCTAGGGTTGGTAATTGACAAGAAGCTTAACTGGAACCTGGCTACAATAGCCCTATACTCTTGCAAAAAAGCTATTGACCAGTCGACCAAATTCAACCGTGTAAAACTATCGTTGTTGTATCCGAAAATGATACAAAAATGAATCACTGGCCGCTCAGTTTGTGGCAGTGAAAGTTTCATTTTCGATAGCTCGAAAACGGATCGTTTGCGGGCCTTTTTTAATATCTTTTGCGAGCCTTTTCTAATATCGCTTGCGAGCCTTTTCTAATATCTTTTGCGAGCCTTTTCTAATAACGTTTGCGAGCCTTTTCTAATATCGTTTGCGAGCCTTTTCTAATATCATTTGCGAGCCTTTTCTTATATCATTTGCGAGCCTTTTCTAAGAGAGTTTTATTAGAGAGTTTTTTGTTTTTGTTGTTTTTATTATTTATATTATAGAAAAATTAACATTAAAAAGTAAAATAAAAAAAAAAATTAAGTTGAATTATTTTTTTGGTTTTTTGAACCCTATCTTAGGCGTACTGGAAGAATTTCTGGGTAACTCTGTCGATATCGGCGTCTTCCAACAAAAATCTTTCATTTAATCCAGCTGTAAAAAAATAATCGATGTTTAGTAAATTACAATACACATATTCATTTTAAAATAACACTTACTTATTTCATTGGTTCTAAGGGCATCACTTCTTTCGGTTTGCGGATCTCTCCACAAACCTTTGCCTTTATGTTGGCGACTTCCGAGCACATAGCCACAATTTCCGCAGTGTCCCGGTCCATTTTCTTTAAAACTAGGTCTAGCTTATTTTCTATTCTATCTAATTTATTTTCTAGTTTATCTAGTCTATTATTTAAGGTATCTGTAATTATAAATAATTGTTAAGTATTTATTTGGCCAATACAGAGAAATTTTCTTACATGACTCCTGGTTGACTGGAATCTGCTGACTTGTTTCGGCAATATTGCCAGAATCCATATTAAACAGCTGGTTCATCATCGTGTTTCTGGAATTAGGGAATTAATGGAAAGTAAATGTGCACATCAGTATCAAATATATGTATGAACGATTTTTCCTGAAATTTTATCTATTTTATGCTGACCAGGCTTGTTTGAGTGAACTCTTAAATAGGGGAAGTCCGTCTATATTAATATTTAGGCTTAAGTTATCTGATTTAAGTGAAAAATTGCCTAGAAAATCTGTTAGCGCGTCTTTTACGCCGTAATGCACATAGCTTCCTGGAGCAACATTCCTTTTAATAACCTCCCGTGGCGTGAATTTTAAAGTTCGGACATCACGTGGCAACCCTGGCATTTTTTCGGACAAAAGCTGGAGCAAATCATTAGCTGGTCTTTTGCTAATATTGTTTTCGGACATCTATTGCCCTAGGCGCACATTAAAACTTGTTGTTTCGGAATTCTCAGCTATAACATTGAACAATTTGGAAAACTTAAGTCTGCTACATGTTCTTCAATAATGTTAATATTGGCAGTACCGTTATTTATATGCTTCGCTTAGCATATATGTATATTTTTCTCCTGCTTTTACGTTTAAATGGCATTTCTAATGTTAATTATACTTTTCCTTATACTTACTTATACGTCCACACAAGAGGCGCGGAAAGTAAGAAGAGGGCTAGAAAAAAAAGCGTGTGTAAATTGTTGTTTTTTTGGGTTTTCATAATGTTTCCAAACTCATATTTTGTGCCTTCCACTAAACTTGGCAATATAATATTTGTTACTTACTGATTTTATGTCTTAAACGCCACTTATAACAATTATTTATTTAAATCCACTCAGGCACGTCCTTCCGCTGCGGTTGTCAATCACAAAAGAACGAACAAACGAAAAAAGGCAGTGCAACACAAAAAAACGTCGGCGTCGCGGCGTGACGCTTCTTGACATGTTCGTTCATGTTCTATTACGAGCTCCGCTGTTTCTTGCACATTGTGTCCGTTTTTAAGTCCGTTTGCGATACTTTTGCGAGACTTTGGTCGTCGCGTGTTTTTTGTCCGGTAAACGCTCTTTTCTGAGTCCGTTTACGAACATTTTATGATAGTTCCGTTTTAACTTCGTTTTTTGGTCCACTGGGTGGCTTGAAGTGGGGCATGAACCCAAGCGTAGTCCAATGGATTTACCAAGCAATAGTAAGACCAATTTTACTCTATGGAGTTACAGTGTTGTGGCCGTCTTCAAAAGGATCGACAACCAAACAACTTGGCAAGGTTCAGCGAACAGCAGCATTATGTATCAGTGGAGCATTGCGCACCACCCCGAACGATGTACTAAACGCTATCCTAAGTCTCCAGAGCCTCGAGTTTGCGGGAAAGGAGAGGGCAGAAATTGCAGCGATACGTCTGAGAGACTCCGGACAATGGACGTCACATTTCAATGGGCACTCATCGATACTTACCAGCAGTACCGTCCCTACGAAGACGGACTACTGCGTCCCAAGGGAACACACTGTTACCCACTTCAACGTAATCATCCCTAGCAGAGACGAGTGGCTTGAGGGACCACCAGGCCAAGACATGGCCATAAGCATCTTCACAGATGGCTCGAAGCTGGATAACAAAGTTGGAGAAGGAATTTACTCCGAACAGCTCGAAATTAGGCACTCCTTCAGGCTCCCAGATCACTGCAGTGAAGCTCCTTCAAACAGCCGCAACGGCTTCACTGGCAACAACAACTGTAAACATTTACAGCGATAGCCAAGCTGCGATCAAATCACTTCACGCGATTTCTTCGAACTCGACCACAGTGGCAAATTGCCGCAAATCTCTTCACGAGATGGCCCAACAATTTGGGTCCCGGGTCACCGGTATATTGAAGGCAGACGAGCTGGCCAGATCAGGTACCACAATACCCCTTCTCCAAGATAAGGAGGATATTTGCATGCCAATGGCCACCTGTAGGCTTATCATAAAAGAGCTATATAAGCGACGAGCAGACAATGCGTGGCGGTCAGCACCACTATGCCGCATAACCCGGCAAGCATGGCCGACCATTGACAGGAACACTAGAACACTAGAGCTGTGCAAGCTCGGCAGAAAAAGGTGTAGTCATCCGCTGCCTTACGGAGCACTGGCTAATAGGCTCCCACGCTAACAGGCTGGGAGCCCCGTACAACGATTTTTGCCGAAGCTGTAGAGATGAGGAGGAGGAGGAAACGGTAGAACACCTGTTCTGCTCCTGACAGCCGCCTTAACCTAACATAACCTAGTGGTCCTAAAAATGAAAATCGCTTTATACAGTTCCGGGTGTCCGTTAAGAAACAGAATAGAATTTATCAGCGATATTTTGTATCTTGTATGACATACATTAGGTATTTTTACACAGGTACATTCGTTCATTGTATTATACATTATACATTAAACAAAATTAGCATCTAAAGGATATAAATCTGCTAACCACCGCCCAGGACGCAATATTCCACCCATGACTTACTTGCTGAAGTTCTGAAACCAGTTGGGTTGGCTGACACACATTGATGGCTTCAACTTCAGCCGCCGCCGCTGAAGGCACCACGGTGCCAACCGACACAGACCTTCCACAACATGCCCCCCGTGAGTTAACCCAAAGGTATCATCCCAACAGGAGGGACACGGTGCAGATGCAAAAGAAATGTCGCGCGACTGTTATAGAATCTGCAGGGTTGACGCCGCCACCAAACAACGAAGATGACGAAGAATCGAGCGACAATACTGTCTGAGATCCCAAATTGCATTAAAATCGTGATCTGGTTTAATCATCCGTTCTCGGAGAAGGGCTGCTAGAGTCTATGCCTCCGATTTGGAGGAGAATGCTTCCAGTTAGTTCAGGTCACGTCTATTCGTCTAGTCACCATTGCATACATATATATATCGGAGTAAGGTTGGCATTGAACGGCACATCTTGACCTTCATTTTCCTTATTCATTTTTATATTGTCTTGTCGCCACAGCACAGCAAGTCCTAAGTCGTTGTTGTTCGGCTTGCACGCACAGAATGACTGGACCAAATTTTACGTCCTCTTTGCACGGCGCTTTGCTCGTCTTTTTCTGTTTCTTTTGTGCTTCCTTCTTTTTACAACAACACTTAGGCCATGCTCATCTGAGAGTCTCTCTTGCTCTCCGACTATGCTCTCAGCAACCTTGGGTCGCACTAACAAAATATCGATAGCTAGTATCGTTGGAATATCATTTATTAAACATTTTTATTATTAAAAATACTTCTCCATCTCCGACACGGCCTTCCTGACACTCACACGTCCTCGTGTGCAGTGCCGTACATATTAACAACCAAATACTTAGTAGCTTCCTGCCTTGCTCAAGTTACTTAACATTTAATTTTACATTCGTTCTTCAATTTCATTTAACAATAGATAATTTTAACTCAAATTCATTTTCAAATCTTTATCTCTATTCTTACATCATACTAGAGCCACACGCTCTCTTTTTTTTTTTTTTTTTTTTTTTTTTTTTTTAGTTCTTGCTCGTTAACATTTCATTCTTCTCTAGTACCACTGTACTATCGTACCATCACTGATTCATATTTCTTTTACATTTCTCAATATCATATCATCAATTTCATACCACGTTCTAAGGCTCTTGCTGTCTCAATACAACGCTCTCACGCACTCTTTGCGTCATGGTCTCTCTTTAGACCCTCTTGACCCCCGCCACGCGACATCAACCGCGCCGCACGCCATGTTCGACTCTCACTAGCCTACACTTGTGCCATCGGTTGACCATCGTGGTGCGGTCGTAGCCTTCGTGTATGATTCAATTCAACGCACCCACCGGTGCCACAGTGCATGGTACATCTTCATCATCCTTGCCCTCGAGCAGGTGATCCACCTCAGCTGCGACTAGCCCACTTGGCATAGCCCGCAACTGTTCATGAGCATACTTATACGTTCTCTTACTAGATAAAGATTTTAACATATAACGGTCACCTTCAAGTACTTCAATTATCAAGAATGGTCCTTTAAACTTAGGATCCAACTTCGTTTGGTGACGTTCTTCACACTTGAGCAAGACATGGTCGCCTACGCCAAATCTCACAATTTTGGCCTTATCTCTATCAAATCTCTGTTTATCATACTCAGCATTACTTATCATGTTTCGTTGGGCTCGAGTTCTAACACCTTCTACATCTACTTTTTCTTCTTCCACTAAAGGCATCATACCCAAAGGACTTGCCTCCTTTCCAATTAACATCTCCAATGGACTGGCCTTGGTGACTCGATTCGTTGTACAATTTAAAGCCAACTGAACATCTTTTACTGCATCTTGCCAAGACCGTTTACTTGTCTCTACAGCCGTCAACATTGCTTTCATGGTACTCATAACGCGCTCTACTTGACCGTTCGCGCGACTAGCGCCAGTTGCTATCAAATGAAAATCAATCTTTTGTGTCGAGCAAAATTGTCGGAAGTCATTACTAGCAAAACTACGACCCTGATCAGCAATTATACGATTGGGAACACCGAATAAAGATATGGCAGATTTTACTGCCTCTATGCAACTATCAGTATCAAGACTAAGAGTGTGATGAAGATACACGAATTTAGTGAAAGCATCGATCTGCACTATCACGTATTCTTTGCGATCACTCTTGCCACTCAGCTTTCCGCTAATATCAATATGTATCGTATGCCATGGTATGTCGATCTTCGGTATGGAATGCAATTCTATTTGTACTTTGCCTGTGGCAGGTTTCGTCAATTTGCATGTGATGCAATTTTCCACAAACTTTCGCACATACTTTGACATGTTCTCAAACCAATACTGAGTATACACCTTATCTAAAGTCTTTTCCCAGCCGAGATGCATTATAGCTTCGTGTACGTGATTGATGACTGACCACCTGAATGCCCTGGGTATTACAGGCAGACACCTGGTTCGACCATTTCTTTGTATTTTCTTGTACAGCATACCCGCTCGCAGCTCATATGTCTTTGCAATCTCATCTTGCAATTCATTATTTTGCATTTTTAGAATTACTTCAGCTAACTCTTGATCTCGCTGCTGTTCTGCTAATAGCCAATTATTCGTTATTTCCGCTAGCTCCACGCGCAATTCCTTATTCTTTACTACATTTGAATGTCTATCAGCCGGTAAGGGGTTGCGCGAAAGAAAGTCTACATGTGCCATATGATTCCCTTTTCTATACTCTATGCTAAAATCA
Source organism: Drosophila affinis (assembly GCA_037356375.1). Lineage (NCBI taxonomy): Eukaryota > Metazoa > Arthropoda > Insecta > Diptera > Drosophilidae > Drosophila > Drosophila affinis. Next base: position 27,293,711 of record JAZHFB010000003.1, read on the forward strand.
AATGATTGTAGATATGCCCACCAGCGATGTACCCTAGGCGATAACTCAATCTTATGTCGACTAGCTTTCAGAGAATTGCAATCAGTGTATACCACAAAAGGACGGCCATGCAGGTAATGGCGGAAGTGTTTTACAGCATTAAACACAGCTAGCGTTTCCAACTCATATGAGTGGTATTTTGATTCTGCCGCTGTAGTGCATTTGCTGTAATACTCGATAACCCTCGATTTGCCGTTTACCTTATGTATCAATATGGCACCATACCCTATCGAACTAGCATCGGTATGCAACTCAACAGGATACTGTGGATCATAGATTATCAGAACGGAGTCACTCACTAGTGTTGAAATGATTTTCTGTCGTACCTGTTCGTGTTTTGGTTCCCATTCAAACTGGTTGTTCTTAGAGGTCAGTAAATACAATGACTTCATTTGCTCGGAGAATCGTGGAACAAATTGCCGAAAGTAAGAAGACAAACCTATGAACTGTCTTAGTTGTGTCACAGACTGTGGTGGTGGCAAAGCTTCCAAGGCTTCTATCTTACGCGGATTCGGCCTTAGTTCGCCATTTTCAACTTTGTACCCCAGATATTCAACACTTGGTTTCATAAATGTGCATTTGGCTATATTGAATGAGAATCCGGCCTCAGTCAGAACGTTCAATACATTTTCCAGTCGATCATACGCCTCCTTTCTCGTGTCGGCCACAACTAAAACGTCATCGATATACACTATGGCATATGAATAGGCCAGTTCACCTAAAGCTCGCGTTATCGCTCGTTGAAAGACAGAAGATGCATTTTTCAAACCAAATGGCATGGAAAGAAACTCATACTGACCCTCAGGTGTTACAAATGCAGTACGTTCTATCGAGTCAGAATGTATGGGTACCTGATAAAACCCGCTTGCCATGTCTAAACTCGAAAAGAATTTGCTGCCACGCAGTCTGTTAATCTGGTCAGATATCAAAGGCAGAGGGTACTTATCCGCAATCGTATTCGCATTCAATTCTCTATAATCCACACATAGTCGATCATCACCATTTTTCTTCTTTACTAGCAGCATTGGACTCGCAAATGGAGAGCAGCTCGGACGGATGACACCATTCTCTAGAAGCTCTTGTATTTTGCCTCTCACTAACGTTTTCTCTTCTGAGCTAAGCCTATACGGACGCCTCATTACGGTTTTATTCACATCAATCAAACGAATTTCCAGCTCCCCAGTTGTCACTCGGCTATTTGGGATGCCCTTTATAAATCTGTGTGCATATGGCTCCAATATTTCGACTAGTCTGACCTTGTCTGACTCACACAATTCTGGATCGCTATTTATGAGCTTTGCAAAATCCACTTTGGCAATGTCGGACAGCGTGTTGACAGTATTGATCTTATATATCTCGAATTTGTTGGCATCCATCGAAACACCAAAACCCTGACTCAAAATTTCACGGCCAACTAACACGTCATGCTTCAAACATTCATCCATTACTACATGAAAAAGGATTTCTAAAGAGTATTCACAAATTTTAACAGTTGATAGGATTTGCAACGTACATGATATTGAATTATCGCCAATGCCTCTTAAAACTACCTTATTATTGATTCTCTTTCCTGCGAACTTTTCAGCCAGCTTTTCTTTCAATAATGAACACTCAGCACCCGAGTCGAAGAAAAATGGAACAGGCTCACCATACTGATACAGGGTTCCCTTTGGCTCCACCACGGTACAGACATCAACTCGCCTCTCGTATGTGCCGCTCTTACTCGACGCTGAGGTACCCTTTGTACATACAGATGCAATGTGTCCAGGGTTGCCGCATTTAAAACATGTCACCGCTGCTCGTTCTTTGCCCTGTGGCGCGTTGCCATGCGTCTGACTTCCCTTGAATGCGTTCCACTCTCCAGTTTTCCTGCTGCGGCACTCCGCCATTTTATGTCCAACTTTGCCACAGAAATGGCAGTGTAGCTTCGGCGTTAATTTTTGCTTCTTCCTTTCGGGGTGGGTGTGATCCACACTATAGTAGTCGTTCCGTTTGCCAAACGCATACGCTCGCAACTGCTGCTCCAATTCACTGCGTGTTCTGATATTGGTAGTGAATAGCAAGCGCTGCAGTCGGTTGTCTATTTTGGATGCGTGGGCTAGCACAACGGACACCGCTATTTCCTCCAGATTCATTGTTTTCCATTTAGACAGCAGTGACGTCACTAAGCGGCTGCCATATACAGACAAGCACTCGCTCGGCTTTGGGCTCCCGTTGAAGATGTTCAGCAAAATGGCTGCCGGCGTCTCTATTCCCTCGTAACGCTGAACAAACAGATCTCTAAACTCGGGCCATTTAATTCCCGTGTAGCAGATCTGCGATAGCCACTGTGATGCTCCACCTTGAAGCGAGTCACTGAGTGCCATCACAAGTGCGCTGCCTTCTATCGGATTCTCAGCCATGATTATGTCCACCGTTTTGCACCAGGCCGCAGCATCTGCACACACAGCGTCGGGATTGTACTTTGGCAGGGTTACCAATTTTGCTTTTTCAACAGCCTTTCCTGATGCCTGCATCGATTGAATGAGCTCCATAAAATTTCGGTTCTGCGCCTCGAAAAGTGCACGCCAATGATTGCCAGAGTGGTCTGGTGGCGAGGCCGATCCCACTTCTGATATCGGAGTAAGGTTGGCATTGAACGGCACATCTTGACCTTCATTTTCCTTATTCATTTTTATATTGTCTTGTCGCCACAGCACAGCAAGTCCTAAGTCGTTGTTGTTCGGCTTGCACGCACAGAATGACTGGACCAAATTTTACGTCCTCTTTGCACGGCGCTTTGCTCGTCTTTTTCTGTTTCTTTTGTGCTTCCTTCTTTTTACAACAACACTTAGGCCATGCTCATCTGAGAGTCTCTCTTGCTCTCCGACTATGCTCTCAGCAACCTTGGGTCGCACTAACAAAATATCGATAGCTAGTATCGTTGGAATATCATTTATTAAACATTTTTATTATTAAAAATACTTCTCCATCTCCGACATATACTTATATAAATTCTTATGCACACTCTGCCATACAGAGTGTAATTCCTCGCGTAATTCCTCTTTTAAATCATTTTCTTTTATTTAATGATAATTTGCAAGCTCTCCGAGCTCAAGTGTCTGTCTAAGAACGGTTTGTAACTTCTGCTTTTAAATCCTTTTTCAAATTCAACGGCCTATATGAACTGGCTATCGCACAAAAAAAACCGATATATTTGTTTAACCTGCCCTCTGCGTCGATAGGTAGAATCAAAGTCAGTATACATGACAACAACGTTTTGCAACAGAAAAACAGTCTCATATACTGCAAGTATTTTCGGTGATGAAATATCCCTCATATGACATATCCATATTTCACAAATCGAACCAGTAAAAATATCGGCTACAAACATATTGTCAATAAATAATAAATATGTATCGCTATATCACAATACATCCCATCTCTAGGTGTCAGTCAACCAAAAGCTGAGCGTGAAAATTGTAATAAAAAACGCAATTGTTTGGAAAAAACAACGCAGTAATGTCCTATCAGCTATACCGCAATACCACCCTGGGCAACACGTTGCAGGAGAGTCTCGACGAGCTCATACAGGTGAGTCGAAGTGTGCCGAAATAAAATTGCCCCAGGGTCTGGTCTGCATATTTGCGCATCGCAAATGCCAAAATTTGAGAATAACTGTTGTTGCCCTTTTCCCTTGCAGTACGGCCAGATCACGCCAGGACTGGCCTTTAAGGTGCTTCTCCAGTTCGACAAAAGCATCAACAACGCCCTCAACCAGCGCGTTAAGGCGCGCGTCACCTTCAAGGCGGGCAAGCTGAACACCTACCGTTTCTGCGACAATGTCTGGACGCTCATGCTGAACGATGTGGAATTCCGCGAGGTGCACGAATTCGTCAAGGTCGACAAGGTGAAGATTGTGGCCTGCGATGGCAAGAGCGAGTTCTAGCACTGTCCGTGACCAGAAAATAATTGTATTTATAAGATGTATAATTGTTAAGTGTCCTTTATAAAGAGTAGACGACCATGCAAATCTATCAAGCGTCCCACCAGACACACCACAAAAGGAACACCAATAATAGGTAGTCCTTGGCTTTGGCCGTCGAACTCGAAAATAAATATTGTAAAGATGTTAACGCCTCTGTGTCATTATGGCTGTTTCACTGGATGTAACGCAGGATTACCACCAGCTGGTCGAGCTGAGCGCTTGGCCGGGCAAGAAGTACCTGTTGGATGCCGTAGGTGACACCTACTTCGCCCAGGCGAAGAGAAGAAGTCGCATACAGCTGACGGCTAAGAAGAGCACCAAATTAGATTGAGAGCACCAGGTTTAACGAGCAGGTCGATCAGGTATCCTTCTCTTAAACATGGAGACAGACCGGAGACCCACAGCTGCCGCTTCAGAAGACACGGGAGACATAAATCCATCTGAGGAACGCTTCAGATCTAGGATGTCCCAATCCCTATACTCTTGTCGGTCCTTTACAAATCTGATCTTCAGTCCAAATCTGCTCACAACTGGATGGTAAGCGTGGCAAGCGTCCACGCCCGCATGCAAGCGTCAGCCGGTGGTTCCAAAGACGCGCAAGGTCAACGCAAAGGCTCCCTACGAACCTAAGGGCCGGACACACCATCCCATGTACTCAGGGACTACAGAACTCTTCAAAACAGTTCAAAAACAGCTCTTCAAAAACAGAAGGAGCACTCATGAAGTGCTTAAGAGGAGATTAGAAGCAGATTAGAAGTCCCTTCCAAGGCGAACGACATCCAAAGGTGGTGATAAACAAGGCACAGAGACTTACATCTAGTTCTGTTTGTTAGTCTTGCCATTCACCTCCAACTTCATACAAGTCTATGTAACTAAAACCTCCGTCTTCTCTATCTCGACGCAGTTCATGCAGTTCCAAGCCTACAAAATTAAAAAATTCAATTTTGGTACAAAGGGGATTTTTAATTTTGTTGCTATGGTACATTACTTTATACAAAGCAAACAAACTAGATCTATAACTGCATTTTATTGAAAAATTTTATTTTTAAGCAGTTTATGTGCTTATAAATATTGTTTATTTTTATATTGTTATACAATCTCAAAATCGGATGTTGCTATATTATTTTCATTTTCAAAACAAACAACGAAACCGCCGAATTCACCTTTAAGCTATCGCACAAAAGTACCGATAATTTATTGTAAGCTACCCTGTGCATCCATGAGTAAAATCAATCCTCGGAATATATGATCTAGCGACGTGTAATAACAATATAATAGTCTTAATTTACTGAAAATTCAGAAAAGTAGCTCCGTTGAACCATATTCACATAATATTTACAACATGTTTTCAGTCCAAAAAATATCACCTGCAAATATATTGTCAACAAAAAATGTATCGCGATATTGATCTATCGATAGGTATTTAACATCCCTAGCCATCCCGAAAAATGGTCTCACAAATTTTTCTGCCGCGACAATGAAACAACAAAAGTGTCGATTTGTTCCTGAATTTTGAGATCAGATCCGTTGATATATTCAAAGAAATATATATATCATCAATATTCGTTATATCAATATAAAATCGGCGTCGCTAGTCAAACAGTTTAATACAAGGGAATCGTCGTCCATTTGTTGTCGTCACGCCTGCATATTGTTGTTAAAAACAAAACAAAAAGCGTCGTAGAATAGCGTTTCTGCGAATGTTTATGCCATTTGTTGAAACAGTCGAAATCAAAGGCCGCGAGCGCGCGAGATGCGGAAAAGCCAAACGGCGGCGACCATTGTTTATGTGCGTAGCAGCAGCAAAGTAATCGCCAAAAATTAATGAGAAATAGTGTCCCCCGCAGCAAGTGCATTAATAGGTTGCCGCACAAATCATATTCCATTAGAGGTAAAAAATCCGAAAATTCAGTGTGGAAATATCTGAAGTGCATTTCGAATTGCGTGCTAATTTTGTTGTGCATAATTATGGCGAAAGCGGATCAATAAAATAAAGTGGAGAAGGCAAAAAAAAGGCTTGCAGAAAGAAGCGAAGAGTAAACTCTGCGTTGGCGGTGGGTAGAGCGGGAGAGCAGCAGCATAGGAAAACAAAGCTCGACGTTGCTGTCGGCGTCACGTCTCCGTTCTTTGGTGTGGCTGCGCAGAGGCAGCGCAGCAGCAGCGGCAGATGGAATGTTTTATTTAAATACAAAAATTGTTAATAAAACAATCTACGTAGGGCTCATTAAGAGCGAATCTCTGCTGTTGCCATACATTTCATGGCCGCTGCCCCCTGTGTTGTTTTCTGCTGTTTAGCGGTACTCCAATTGGACCTCCTGCCGCGTCGACGCCAACGCCAGCGCAGACGTTGACTGCGCCTCTTTAATGTTAATTGTTTTTACATCTAGGATGCAAAATATTATTTAAAAATTAAATAATCCAATAAAAATCTATACATGTATAATCCCTAAAGGTTTAACAAAAAGATCGTCAAAATTAATTTCCGTCGCATTAAAATCTTTACCTCAAAACTGGATTATAACCGATCCGTTGACATTGGCGTGCAGCAGGAAAACAATTCGGGGGTAACCAACAAAATGGTGAAACGGTAAGTCTCAAACACCCTTCTTGTCCGAAATGTTGTATCTCTTATCAGTCAAACGGATCGATATCGATCGCGATCAAGGGGTTTCGTCAGCCCACTTTGACAGGGCAATTAGCGGCACCCAGACACCAGACTGTTTATGGCCTCTCTCATGTGTGTGAGGGATGTGGATTTGCGTTGCACTTTGTGTAGTCCCCCAGGTCTATTGAACCCTCCGACCGACCTGATAAACATTTACCACCATTCCACTTCGTATCGTACAAGTTATAACGCAATTTTTGATTTCTTTCTTTTTTGTATTCCTCCTCTTTGGGCAATCGCTTGGGTTCGTTCTCTTAATCGTCGATTCTCAACATTTCTGCGGCGCAATGCAAGATTTGCACGTATTCTATTTATATGCGCATTTCGTCACTCCCGCCACTCTTTGCTCCCCTCACCCCTCTCACTCTCCTTCTCTCGTCATACTTTGAGAGAGCTCCAAAGTGGGCAAACAACAAGCAACCCCCGGGTAGGAAAAACACCCCTCTGGGTGCAGCAGCAGCACCGCCACCACCACCACCAACAACTTTCAGCCAGAATACATTTTCGTGTGCGTTTCCCCCCCTCCCCAAACAAGATAGCAATTCAGAGGCCAAGGAAAAGTATCTATGTTTCCTTTGGAGACCAAACCCTTTTTCAACAACAGATGGTTTCTAGTGGGTTTCCAGAGAAAACCGATCTAACTGTCACGAACTTGGCGACTTAATGGGTATACCCCGTTTCATTATGAAGGATATGGCCATATAACAACATCATTGAAGGAATGACAGCAAAAACAGAAAAGCGGCATTCAGATTAACGCATGCGCACATTGACGTCACGACCACAGAAAAGCCAACAAAGATACGGATAGCATCAGCAACGGCAGCAACAACAACAACTGTAAGCAGAGTCCGGTTCGCGGAGTTGCCTGCAATTTGATTTCATACACGATTTTATGCATTTTCATCTGCGTGCCTCCAAAATAGCCCTCTGTCTGTGCTGCTGTCGTTGTCGCTGCCTCTGCCTACATAAATAACTGCATACGTTGCACTCGGCCTCACTCTGTCTCCTCTCTCTCTCTCTATCTCTCTTACTCGCGCTTGTTTTAATTTTAGACTTTGCCTCTAACAATTTTTTCCATTACTTTGTCGCGTTGTGTTTCGTGTTCTTGTTGCCCTCTGCTTCGCCTCCTCCTTCTCCTGCTCTGCGTCGGCCTCCAGCCATGATTCTCAAGCAGGTTCTTCTTGTTGCATTTTTTTTACAGTTGTGTTGGTTTCCTTGTCGCGCCCCCACTCGGCGGCGGCAGCCCTGTATGCTGCTTGCGGTCAGCATCAACACAACAACTCTTTGCCTTTGCTGGAGTTTTCTCTTCCTTTTACAATGTTTTCGCTGCTTTTTACCTGCTTTGTTTTGACCACGAGGGCAGCGAGCGCAGCGCAGACCTGCTCTCCAAGATGTATTTCTGTAAGGTGAGAGGCATGGCCGGAAAGCCCTCACTCAAACAGATCGGCAGACAGAAAAGAGAGAGGGAGAGAGTGTGGGCTCACCTTGTCGCAGTACTACCGAGGCTCTCTCGCACACACATACACAAACACTTCCTGCCTGCCTGGCTGCCTGCCTGCCTACCTGGTGCGCGACCTGTTCCTCTTTGTTGTTGTTGTTGCTGCGTTTTTGTGGTTCTGGCGATCGTCTCCCATGGATTTATGTATAAATCCCCGTAGCCTTCATGCATATGCCTTCTGTCTTTTGTCCTCTGATTGTTGCTGCTGCTGCGCTGCGTCTCGTCTCTTTCTCTGTCTCTGTTTTGTGTTTATTAAATTCTTGGATGTGTATATGCATTTCAGTTGTTGCCTTCTGACTGAAAATTTATTTGTCTGCATGCATAGAGAGGGGCGTGGAGAGCAGTGGAATGGAGTGGAGTGGAGGTTGCTGGCAGACCGTCTCCTCCACTCGGTGTGTTTGTCTGTCCTTTTCCCCCTTTCTGCCCCATTAGTTGTGTGTGTGTGCGAGTATGATTGCATTCTCCATCTCCCTTCCACTTTTGTGTACATGTGTTCTTTTTATTCATTTTTGGCGATTAAAATTAAATTTTAATTCCGCTCTTCTGCCGCACTGCTGCTGCTGCTGCTTCTGCTGCTGCTATTGCTGTTGTTGCTCTTTCATTGAGCATGGCTTTGTTTTATGACTTCCTTGTCGGCTGGCTTACTCCCTTTCGCTTTCCCCCTCTCTAGCTCTCTTCTCTCTTTGTCATGTCGGGCTGCAATATGGCCTCCCGCCTGCCTGTTGCTCTGCAGTTTGTCGACATTTTATGCTTATGTTGCTCATTTGTTAAGTGCAAATTTATTTATGAAAATCCTACTACACTTATACTGAATCATATGTGTGTGTGTGAGCATAATTAACTGTTATTATTCATGCACATGACTCAGTGTGTGTGATGATGATTTTTCGAGCTCTCCTTGTTGAGGGGAAGTACAAAACTAATAAGGAGAATCCCCTCTCGTTATTCCCACAGACAAAACGTAGTTTCACTCCAAATACATACAAGTACACCGTGTATTCAACCTTGACAGTTTGCTGCACCAGTTGAATCTGGAGATTAGCATTTAAGACCCTGTTCCAGGCTGTCCAAATGGATTTCCGTTGAGATTACTCTTTGTCTTGTCAGATTTTCTGCTTCATTTCATTCATCTGCCCTTGCCTTATCATTTCACTTTTGTTTCGGACACACAAAGTGCACTGCCAGCCAGCCATCTGATAAGACCAAATATTTCCAGATAAGATGCATGCACATCTCTCTCTCTGTCTCTCTTTCTGATTAGTGATGAGATGCAGCAACCGCAGCAAAAAAGAAACAGGAGAATTTAATCAGACAAGTAAACACACGTGACCTGGATTTCTAAAGTGAACCTTAATTAGGATTGTGTCATGCACATGTGTGTGGCATGTGGCATGTGTGTGTGTGGCCGTGATAAGCACAGACAGTACGGAAAATTGTCAGCAAAATCAACAACATGAACGGAACACTGGACTGGCTGACTGACTGGATAAATAAACTACTAATCATGACTGCTTTTCGGGCTCTCTTCCAATAGACAGAACAAAGAGAGGCAACAAAAACTGCTTTGCCACCCCCACTGCTTGGCTTGCCGAAAACTGCTTCAACTGTAATATTTACTGCTTGCGAGCATTGATCTGATGAGAAGAGAGACGAAAAGTTCAACTGGGTTCAAAGTTCAAGGGGCCTATCAATGCGCACATCTCTCTCGGACAGAGATTGGAAACAAATTTCGCCATTGCCCATGTCCTCCCTCCGTGCATTGCCATTTGAACTCGCACTGAGCCGTTTAAAATTAACCCCAACCTCACCCCCGCCAAAAGCCAGAAATACCAAAAAAAAAAAAAACCAAAAAAAAGTTTTGCCGCCTGACCCACATAGGGAGTGGCCGGCCAGCGCCTCTCTTAAGCCGCCTCCTCCTCTGCCTTCTCCCGAGTGAAAGTTACAACAATTTACGACAAATTTGCATTTGGGTGCCACTGTGCTCCAATGAATATTCCGTAGTTTGTGGTGTGAAAAAATATGAAAGTGAAAATGAAAATTATTTAATGAATGCACTTAACTTTAGCAATTTGAGCAAGGTTTTTGTGAGTGATTGTGGTGGGTACGTCCGTCCAGGGGGGTTTTGACAGACAGGGAGAGCGATGGCGATCCCTTTCCTCTCGGCAGGATGTATGATGTCTGTGTGTGTGTGTGCGTGTGCGTGTGTGGGCAGGATACGCGCGTCGCCGATTCGCAGCTGCAATGAAAACTTGCAGACATCCTGCAAAAAGAAAAAATAAAACGAAACAATGTTTCATAAAAAACCAGCATGAAAAGTGGTGCCAACATTGTCGCACACAAAACAACGAAAACACAGAGAACGAGAGAGAGAGAGAGACAGACAGAGGAAGTCGAGAGGGTGAACGACCATTGGGACACCCAGTAGACAGTCGATTAAACTTTTATTAAATGTCACGGAACACAGATAATATACACATTTCAAGCTTTATTGAATTCGCATACAATGGCGCCGCCGGCGCACCCCATCAGGGTTGCTCCATCAAGCCTAAGAATTGATGGGGGAATAAGAATAAATGGAAAATATTTACAAGCTGCGTATAATATTTGCACGTTTTCAAGGAGTTTCCTTGCAACTCAGCAGACAATTGCCAGAATGACGTGTGAATGACGTTGATTCGATTCGCTGTACAATGTTTTCATAAGCGAACGGACAGAAGTGTTTTCAAGTATGAGTGTTATCGATAGTTGATCAGATTTATTGGGGTAGCTTTGCCTGTTTTATCTGTCATTTCCATATGAATGCCCTAACTATATCCCCTCTCTCCCTTGAGTAAGGGGTATCATATGCCGTGACATATACAGCAAACTATGCTCCATGTCGTTCTCATTAATACCATGCCCAGAGCAGCTCTCAGAGACAGACAGCACGACCACAGACAAGCTGGCTGAGAGAGATAGAGAGAGATGAATGCGGGCTTAGACCTCCTCACACCCCACAGCTGCTGTCAGACATGTTTGTGCTTGTCGTGGTCGGGTGGAGGGGGAGAGAGCTTTTGTATATGATTTGACCTTAATTCCCCGTGCATATACTGCACTTTAAATGCAGCTCGGAAACTGCTCCTTTAAGCGCGCTTTGAACTTTGCTTTCATTTTGGTTCTCTTCATTCTTCGAGCATTTCCGGTCTGTGTTGTGTGCGTGTATGCGAAGATTATGAATAAGGCGAAACAGAGAAGAGATACGAAAAGAAGCAAAGGAGATACACGAAGCTCAGGTTAAGCTTCCTTGTTGCAAGATGTTGTTGGTCTTCCTTTAAGTGGTCGTGCTGCCATCAGGGTGGGACAGAGAGGGGCAGCCACAGAAGCAGCAGCTGCCACATCCTTTGTGTGTAAGGAAGTTGGCTTAGTTTCCTTTGGTGCAGAGAGAGCGAGATGGAGACAGAGACAATGCGCCCGCAGGAAAGTGAGCGCTGGAGAGTGTGCCATCCAGCCAGCCAGCAGCAGACGCCCGACAGACAGGACACTGTTTACCACAAAGGATAGAGGATATTGCTCTCTCGCTATCTCCCTCTCTCTCTCTCTCTGTGCTTTCTGTATCTTTACTTGGGTCATTGGCTTGCCATGAAGCTGATGCCTCGCTTTTCTCATTCCATTTCCCCCAAACCAACCAAAAAACTTTACTTTAATAAATGTTCTTTCTAAAATTTGTTCTTTTTTCTCTTTTTTTGCAGGTAAGTTTTTTGTCCAAAAACTTTTGAATCTTAAAATGTTTTTTGGAGGCAATCGGAAACTGTTTTCACTCCGCCTGCACGGGCACCACTTGACTTTGACAGCGACCTGGAGGTGGATTGGTATTTGTTTTTGAAACTTTTTCCATACCCTAAAAGTGGGTATGTGGATATTGAAATGCGAAAACGACTGGGGAGTCGCCAAGCCACAATTGATTCCCAGATCGGAGTACCATATCATTCGTAGGAAATGTTCCTTTTATTATAAATCGTAATAAAAAACGAATATTTGTAGAAAATCTTGTAGCTATTATCAAAGCGTATCTTTAGAAAGGTTAAATTTCTTTCTTGATTTTTTGTTAATTTATTGTTTCTTTTTGTTTGTTTTTATGTGGGTTTTGTGAACTCATTTGAAATAATTACCACTCTTCCGTCATTATCATCAACTCTGGCCGAAACTCAATGTCTGGCGCTGGGGGACGAGGCGTTTATGCTTTTATTTTTTCAACAATTGATTTCCCACGCAACACAGTCAGAAATTGCAGAGATCACAAAGACCAGAAATGGGAAATTCCTTTTTGCTCATTGTTGACTCAATAAATACAAGTACACCTATAAATATGTATGTTAAAAGTAGTTGAAAATCGCGTGGGTTGTACGTTGGAGTTGTTTGGAGATACATGCAGTGGTAGGAGGTAGTTGGTTGTGGTAGTGGTAGAGAGAGGCTTGTTAGCCTTGTTATCTCCCAGCTTAGGCGTTGTCCCATTAACAGTTATGTACCATTATTCTATGGCTGTTTTTGTTGTTGCATTTTTTCACTTTGTGAGTTGGCAAATCCAAAAGATGAACTTTAACTTTAATTGCAAAGAATTCTACTCTAAAATTGGTATTGTTTTGGTCTTAAATCACAGCGAAATTTCCCACAAATGCCAAGAAAACTACTGTATAATTAATTTGGAAATGTACACATGTATTAATGGGATTATCATGGGAATTTATGAGCTTTCTTGAGGTTCTTAATGGAAGAATAAGTCGGAGATGATTTTCAGATTTTGTCGTCCAGTCAAAATGTACAGAAACAAGAAGAGAGAGACAACAACTACGCTGAAGAGTAGCGTTTCCCGTTGGATATTCCTTGTGCTTTAGTTAGAGAGAGACGAAGATGGGGTCGCGGGTGGGCACAGAAATGTTATTGTTGCTGAGAGAGCAAAATTGTGCAGAACTTGCGAGAGCCTGCACATGTTTATGTGAGAGGAGCAAAGCTCGCGAAATGAAATGACGAGAAGATCCGTTTCGCTGACACGATCGAACCACAACATGCGCTCGTATTATAGTGGTTGTTGACGCGAGAGAGAGAGCGATTGAAAGGATAGAGGGAACTGCTGAGAGAGAGGCAGAATGCCTGAGAGATGAAAAGCTCTGTGGAGTGATTGAAAATACAGAAACAAGAATGTGCTTAGGGAAAATGCCAACAAAATGTAACAAGAGAGGAGAGCAGCCAGGAGAGTGTCTATTCCTATCTTTAAACTTCTTGCATACCAAAAAGCCCCCCTATTACTACTTTTTATCACACCCAAAGAGGGAACCAGAGTACTGGCAGTTGTAGTAGCACTCCACGAGGGAGATAACCCACCCCACTACACTCCTCGCTCTTCAGTGCAAACCGCACTATATGTTCGGGTTAAGCCCCAGAGCCAACTCTGTTCTCGTCGCTCCAGTTAGGAGAACAGAGGCACTGCTGCTGCTGCTTCTGCTGCTGCTACTGCAACAGATTAACTTTGGGGACGGCGGGAGCTCGGGAAATTTGTATCCCCCACCCCACCCCCACGCGTTTGCCCTCATTTTCGGTGACCCAATTAAACTGTTTACTTGCATAATTTCCACGTTAGCTGGCGCGTAATTGCATTAGTTGGAGTGTTAATAGACCATGTTCCTGTCTCCATGGAGCACACTCTCTCTCTATGTGTGTGTGTGTGGAAATTCGCATAACTTTTCGCGTAATTTTCGCATTTGAAACGCGAAAATTGATGAACAAACTACTGCAATGATTACGATTTCCATGATGATGATGATGATGGCGATGACGATGAAGGCGCGCCTGGCCATGCCATGCCATGCCAAGCCATGCATTTTGGTTTTCTATAGTTGGGTTGGGTCTGCCAGTACTTTGATTTGTAACTGCAATTGCAAACTGCACACACACACACACACGCAGAGATATACTGATGCACAGATACAGATACATTCTTGGCACACAATTTGCTGTGTGGCATTTATTGGGTGTTATTGTTGTGGTTTTGCTGTTGACCCACTTTTAAAGCCAATAGTTTACTTTGCAGTTTACGCTCCCCCCACACACCCCTCACTTGGAGATTGTGGCACTCGGAGGAAGTGGCACCCAAGGTGTCATTATGTCTATTATTTACAATATGCATCTCAATAATGGTATCGATTTGGGGGCAACAATAACTGTATCTCTGTATTCTGGTTCTCAAATGAACGGCAAGAAGCTCTGGAAAATGATTACACTTTGCATCACTTATTTGGTATTTTCCTTCATCTTTCTTTTGCCAAATGATAAACATTTAAATATTCATATCTGTAGATGCCCTGAAACTATGAGGCTGGTACAGTGCGTTTCAAGAGTATGCATCGACAGGCGGTTGAAGTTCAACCAACAAATTATGCACGACATTATTTCATCGTTAATAAATGTTATGATTATTTTCAGTTATTATATCCATAGCTTTACACTCTAAAATTATGGAATTAATGTCACTTACAAGTGTTTTACACTAATAATAATTTTATTTAACGATGAATCTACCCATTTATGGAGTCGTAGAGATCTTTGAATCTTGATAACGTGCAGAAATCACTTTGGAATACACAGCACACTTATATTTTTGTATCGCACTGTACGACTACGTGGGTGTGTGCTTGCGGCTTGTGGGGTGGTAAATATACAAGAGGGAAACGCATTGCAATGGTAATTGTTGTTATCTGCGATGTCTTGACTCTTGGATCCCAGAAGCAGCCACAGAGACAGAAGCACCGCAAAGATTGAGAGCGAGACGAGGCGCGGGCAGAGCACAGAATAGCAACTCTGTCTCTGCTGATAAGCAAAAAGAGGGGGAAGGGGCGGGAAAATACAGTATTCAAATGCGGTCGTGACTTTGAACGCATTCGCCTCGAACCAGAGATTGAAGAACCCCTACACGAAATATTTGCAAAGAATTGAACATAAAATTAAAAGATAGATGCGAGATTATCTATAAGGGGAAAACTACAACAGCTACCCTTAAATATCGAACTATCTCTGACTGGCTATCGAATGTCGGATAGTTGTTATCCTCTCTATAATCCTCCCTCCCTCGCTATTGGTTTTGGCAAAAGCAAGGCTATCGTAGGTCCATGCTGTACCTGAGGGTGGATTATTCTGGGATCAACGAGGGGATTTTGTATGAATATTTTTAGGTCCCGATAAGATTAGCAGAGATTTATGGCCTTATTATGATTGTTTTTGGGCTATAGCAGGGGGGATATAATCAGGGATTATCTCATCATCATTCATTACCTGAAAAGACACACGACGAGGCACGACGATGCACACGATTCAGTAACACCTGCTCTCGGGATGACCTCACAAGTGAATCATTTTAATAGAGCTTCTTACATTGCACTGGCACTACCACTTGCGCCCCTCCCTCTTTCCTCCATCTCCTCCTCCGACATTGAGGGGGGCCCTGCTCTTGTCTAAACATCTGCCACCAATTACGGGCAAAAAAAAAGAGTAAAACATGCATGAAATTGCTGAAATTGCGGCAATTAACTAACAAATGGTTGAGGCAGATCAGTGATTAAAACATGAAAATGCTTTTATAAAAAACAGCAACACAAAAAACCAAACAAAACCAAGGCACATAAAAACAAGCGAAAATTTAATCAACTATTGTTGTGTCCAGTCCTGTCTGTGTTTATGTGTTTTTGCTTTTGTTTTTTAAAAGCTGTTAACCATAAAAAACCCAACCGATAAATCGAATCGCAAGAGAAAGGAAGAGAGTGTTTTTCTGTGGCAAGGCTATGCATTTCTTTGAGCTGGGAGCAAAAATCGAATTGAAGTTCAAGATAGGCGAGTTTTTGGGTAACTTTTTAGAAACTATCGATATTTCGATTAAACAAAGGGATAAGTTATAGATAATTATTGATTAAATATCAGTAATTGATATGAAATGATAAATATTCGACTGATACTTCGTTTATCTCAATTTGATTGATTATCGATAGGTATCGATTATCAAAATAATTCTCTTTTGAACTGTTTCTTTTTTAAAGTTTAAACAAAAGACAAAAAACAATATAAATATGTAGAAACAATCTTATAAATAACATCCGCGGGATTTCCATGGAACTTTCTTATCAATACTAAGAAAACTCCACTAATTGCGTGATGAAAAACCATTAAAGCCATTTATAATGGCAAGAACAATACTACGCTATGTATGTATATATAGATGGGGCATATAAATAAATAAATATAGCCCGATAAGAGAGTGGGAGAGCGCGCGCTTCAAGGGTATGCAAAAATGTCTGTCTCCGTCTCTGTCTATTTCTTTTGCAAATGAATCGGAAAGATCCAAAGAGGGGATTGTTTTGCACCATGAAATCCAAACCGATTAAATCATCGCTTGACTGGCGTAAAGGAAAAAAAAAAAAATAAAAGAAAAGAAAAATGAAAACTCGCTGGCTGGATTTGCGTTGTGTTGCATGCGTCATACGAGTAGATGGAAGTAAAACTGGTTCGGTTCGGAGTCGAGGCCCCCCAACAGATACCGATATACAATACCATGCCATACAGATCGATGAGGCAATGTGGCAATGTCGCTGACCAGCTTTTTCCACCTTCAACGACTGTCTCTCTCTCTCTCTCTCTCTGCCCATCTCTATCTCCTTATGTGAAAGTGAACAGCAGCCCAAGCCGCTGCCCCCCTTGGCCTTTGTCTCGTCTCTGTCAGCGGCGGCGTCTGCCTTTGCACTGATTATGGCAATTGCAATTGCAATTGTCGCTGCAAACAATGCGAAAGAAATAAAAGCAGAAGAAGAAAAAAACAGTAAAAAAAAGAAGAGTAAAAAACTCAAAGAAAATACATATAAAACGCTCGACGCAATAGTCAAAGCCAACAAACAGGCAAAAAAAAAAATAAACTCCAACTTTGGATGCCCTTTCCCACACACACAGGAGTGGAGCTTTTTAGATATTTTTCTTTGCTTTTGGGCTAGAGATGTGTGACCAGTGCTGCCAGAACTTCTAAGAAAAAATAGCTAGATTTGGGAAGAAAAATTGCTAAACATGTTGTGAAAATTGCAGATCTAAATTGCTAAAATAACAGCACTGTCTGTGACTGATGGCAGGACTATATTAATTGCTGATTACCTTTGTAGTAGTTGTTCTGCCTCTTCCGCAGAACTGTAAGGGTATTCTGCATATCGACTCTCTTGCATTTTTTATGCTTCTGTTGCTGTCTTTCTGTCTCTCTGTCATTGTCGCCTTGAGACTCTACCTCTCCTCGTGTCTGCACTGCGTCTTTTGGGTTCAGCGTCTGATTATTGACGAAGTCAACGGCGACGCTGTCAGGCAGACGAGTGTTGTTGACATGGACCCTACCAACCCCCCACATGGCGTACTCCCTCCTCTACACGCTAGACTGTAGACTCTAGGGAGATCTGTATCCATAAATCCCCCAGGCTATCATCAAGGTGTGCATGTGTATGCATGTCCATGTGTGTGTGTGTGCACTGCACTTGTCAACGCAATTTGCGGTTTTTGTTTCTATCTGTTGACTGCTGTCTCTCTTTCTCTCTCGGCTGCTGCTGCTGCTGGCTACTTGTCATGTCTGTGCATGCATGTACTCGTAGAAGAGTGGGAAAGGGGGGCGGTGTACAAGAGCGTAACGTGTGTGCGTGTGTGTGGTCTGAACCTGGCTTGCCCATATGGGTGTCCATAGCATTTGCATTAAATATCCATGAGAAATTGATTTTCTTTTCTCTCTTGTTACCCTCTAGGGGAAGAGCTTTATGATTGTGACAAGCAATAGGCGGCAATCAAATTGATTGATCTGCTGCAAAGGGTATCAATGTCTTCGACTCTCTCGTTTTGATGCAATTAAACACGAAATTATCTGCACGCTTTTGCGATTTGATTGGAGAATATTCATTGAGCAAATATCAAGATATTGTACGAGTCTGTCTAGGGGGGCAGGGCAGGGAAGGCGGTATGTGAATTGTCTATGAGACTGTGGGGTATTTGCGGTTGTGTTTTGTTTTATTTTCCGCCTCTCCCGATGTCCGCGTCAAATCGATTTGTGACCCGTAATGTTTCCCCAATTGACTCGGATTTAGCTACAGGGGGTGTGGGGATTATACATATAGTACACTAAGGAGTGGCACGATAACGAGCTGGATAGATGGCAGACTTCTCAGGTGTCGTGTCATGATAATTTACGACAACTACGACGTTGTGGGAATAAACTTTATTATTAGACAAACAAAGTGATAAATGAGTTATCGATTTCGGCATTGTTGTTCTTTGGAAAAGCAAAGAACTCTACAGAATAGATATACTACAATAACATCTACATACCGTATCTACATATATGTACCATGTATCGTATTCAGCCTTGTCAGAAATGTGCGAAGGTTATTCGATCCACTTTTAAGCCGACATTTTCCTTCATTTCTCATTTCCGTCGATAAGAACTAACGGGTAGAAACTAAACTGAAAAACCAAACTAGATTTTATGGCTCACATGCCTCGTACTTATATTAGTATACATATTTGTACAACTACATGGCTATGGCTATAACTATGTGTGTGTGTGTGCTGGGGGGCAACAAAAGTTTTGCGTCAATATCCGTTCCAAATTGTTTCAAGCTAAAAGTAAACAAAAGAAACAAAAGAAAAAGAAAAACAACCAAAATTGAAAGTGCGCCATGGTAAATTTTACTAATGTATTTCTTGCAAGTACCAGTACGAGTATACCCTTGAGTGGTAGACGAATGGGGGATATTGGAACCCATAAAAAAAGGTGTAAATCTGAAAGAAATAACACACCTTTGAAGTGCTAGTTTTGTATACTATATCGTATAGATAAGACCCCATACTCTAGACAGAGGGCGAGGCTCAAAACGAATCTATGTACATGTCATGTGCATAATACTAGTTTTTGGTTGTTGGACTTCTTCCCATTCCTTAGGGTATCCAAAGCTTCGGTAAGCCGTTTTCGGTATTCCCAAATCGAAATCTTTCATTCTAATGTTTCGACTGGCATT
This sequence comes from Drosophila affinis, assembly GCA_037356375.1. Taxonomy (NCBI): domain Eukaryota; kingdom Metazoa; phylum Arthropoda; class Insecta; order Diptera; family Drosophilidae; genus Drosophila; species Drosophila affinis. The sequence goes on from JAZHFB010000003.1 coordinate 27,312,937, forward strand.
TCCTTTCGGAAAAGTACCGTTACCCATATGACGACGTCACCCACTCACTCTCTGATGAATAACCTTTGAGGCACATGCGGCATGCGGCACTCAGTCACTCACCGTAATCGAATCGACAAATTCTTGGCATTTCGTAAATCACTTTGAAGTCTCCATGGGCTCCCCCCCTTGGAAACTAGAACGGAACTCTCTCGCTCTCTCTCTCTCTCTCTCTCTCGCTCTCTCTCTCTCTCTCTCTCTCTCTCTCTCTTGCTCTCTGACAAACGAACGGTTCTCTTGCATTAGCAAAATTAAAATAAAAACAACAAAACATGTATGAACATATGTATGTATGTACTCTCCATGCTTAACAAGGGCATCCATCTCTCACCCGAAAATGGGGTCGTGGTCGGGGGGTCGCCCAGGGTGAAGCGGCGGCGGCAGCGGGCCATCAAAAATTTAGTAGGAAAAAGCGCCCGCCCGGCCCCAATGGTTGCAAAAAGCTAAAGAAAAAGAAACATTTTTCCACAACAATTAAATTGTTGTTCTTGTGCCCTTCGGCATTTGCATTTCGGTTATGGATATCTGGATCTGAAGCTGAAGCTGAGGATGTGTATGGAATGGGAGTGGGTCTCCATTCGGGTCTCCAGTTTTGGCATTAATTCACAGAATTTCACTATTAACGGTTCTGACAGCTCGGAAAGCCCATTTCTCAACATGTCACTTAGCTGTGTTGGCCTTTACTGCCATTTTGGTGTTTGGAAATGTACGAAGATTACAGTGAAAACTCTATGGGAAGCACAGAATGTTTCATGCTAATAGAAATTCCATTAAACATTCCATACGTGCATGTTCTAGGCATTGCAATTCCCACAGATTTCAAGGCATTTATACGAGTACGAGTATGAGAAACAAGAATCTCTAGATTGTTGCAACATGCTGTACAGAAATAAGCCAGTCAGCCACAGCCAAGACTGTTGGGCCATGAGGCTGCCTCAGAGAGAGACCCCAGAGAGACCAAAAGCCACAGAACCCAGCCACATAATGACACCAAGATGCGAGATGCACAAGCAAGGGGCGGGGGCGGGGGGAGACCTGTTCTTTAACCCGTACAGCCAGCAGCCACCATTGGTGACATAATCGGCACAGTTGTTGGCCTGGCAACAAATGTTTTGCCAGTACTTGCACGCGCCGCATGTGAGAGTGGGTGTGGGGAGGGAGCAGGGGGCGGTGTAAACACACATTTTCGTACCACGAATATTTCTCAGATATCCCGAGAAATGTTTTGGGCTCTAATTAATGATTTGTATAAGGGATCTCCAGTTCTTGTTAATAAATAAATACTGAGCATTTGCATATGCCCGAGTTCGTGGGAAAACGACTGGAAGGAAGCCTATAATTAGAGTAGGAATATTCGTTGATTCACACAAGTTTGAATGCAGACACAGTGAAAGCTCTCTTTGTATACAGATTTCCTTTCTCTCTCCATAATCTCTTGATCGATTTGCAATCGCAAAACATAATTGATTTGATTTCTCCAACTATCGATTGCTAAGTGAGGCTATGCTTCCGATATTATCGTAATAGCACCCATTCCATGGAACGGGACACGCTGCAGGTTAATCAATACACACACACAAATCCACACACTTTCTCCATTCCTCCTTCTCCTCTTGTCCTCCTCCTGGCGTTGCGGTTGTGCCTCCTTCTACGTTTCATTGGAATTGGAGGTCATGCCGTGTCTGACCCAAAACTGCACGTTTTCAGATTTTGTGTGTTTGCTTTTTGGTCTGCGACCTTTGACATCTGACTGCCCTGCCAGTTGCCGCCAGTTGATTGACATAATTCCGTTATAGACAGACGCCTTGATTTGGATACACACTTGGATATATGTACATATGTATGTATGTATTTATCCCCCCCTTTTGCCCATATCGATTGGGGAGCTTTGCGGGCAAATGTCAAACCGAATGTAATGCGAAATGTCAACGTGCCAGAAAGGACGGCGCTGTGGAAGAGACGGAGAGAAAATGGGCAGCAGCTGTAGGCGTGTCAAAAAAAAGCCTTTATGGCAAATGCTATTTTATTTTATGGCTTCATTTCAATTTTTGCATTAATTGGGCCCCACGAATGTTGGTGAATGTTGCCTGTCGGCTTTTCTTTTCGCTGTTGTTGTGCATTTTCATATTTTTGGCCAGCGGCAACGGCAATCCAAAAGCGTACTCTCTTTAACACTCTTACCTTCTGGCACTCTCTCACTGCATTAATTTCTAAAGTACATATATTCTCAAAAGGCTCTCTCTTCCGCTAGTTTCCCAATTTGTTTACGCTCCGTTTGCACGTGTGTGTGTGATCGGGAGCGACGGACCTTACCCTACCACATAATATTGGTCCTCGCCTGCCTTTGCCACTCTTCGAAATCCTTATCTTCTTTCTAATATGCCTTGCTCTGCCCTCTAGCTATATAGCTTTTCACTCGCTGCTCTCCTACTCTCCCCATCTCTCTCTCTCCTCCTTCTGTCAGCGATCCCACTCTACCTTTCTCTCCTGCATGCTTGAGTGAGTGTGTTGCCAGACAGCAAGCAGTGCGAGAGGGTGGAGAGGGGCCATGCAGATTGTTGCTTTTGGCTGGAAAATTTTCAATGCATAATCAACAACAAAAACAGCAATACTTTTTTCTCTTTTTTTTGCAACGTGACGAATTACGTGCAAAATTGCCGCAACAACAAGAACAGCCAACCAAAGCATCGTCGCGGTCGTCGTCAGCCACAAAATGTTGCCCTTTGTGGCAGCTGCTGTTTGCTGTTTGTTGTTGTTGCCAATGTTTTGTGGCCAAAAGGAGTTTTATTCCGTTTAATTTTTTGGTTTTTCTGGCTTATGCAAGTCGCAGGCTTGACGCAAAAGACGGTTTTCTTTTTTCTAATGCGCAACAAAATATTCTCTTTGACGTGTTCTTGCCACCGCCCCTTCCCCTTCTCATTCCCCTTTTGACGGATGTGTCACGTACATAGCATGGCCAAAAATTTGATTGATCCCCTCCTCCTCCTCCTCCTCCTCCAGCCCCTACCCGTTCATTGTCTGCTTAAGCTTCTTCTCTGCATCTTCCCCTTCCCCCCGCCTTCTTTTGCGTTGTTCTTTTCTTTTGTTATCTGCTTCTTCTCGCGGTTCTTCGGGCTGTATTCCTATTCGCAGTCTTCTTGTTAGCTCTTTGCGGACTACGCTTAGCATACTGACGATCATAATTATAGTGCCAGGTGCTCTTCGTAGGACACATCCCACAACAGAGTAGAGTGGATTATTGTCTGTCTGGCACAATGATCTATTGGATCTGGAATACTGTTAAAGCTATAGGAACCCAATTTGGAATGTAGACTGGTGCGAAACCCACGCAGATCAAGTTCTTCTTTAATTGTCACAGTCGAAACCCTTTTTGATTGTAGATTCATCCTATGGTCGATCCACAGACAATATAAACACTAAGATGATACAGTTCTATGTTGTATGCAGCGACGCTAATTCGTAGGAGACAAAACATGCGCTGTCTCGCTTGCACGAAGTGGAGAGCGCTCACTTTTATATTGTCTTTGGTAGTTCCCTTTCTGCATCTCCAAAATCGGAATAAAAACGCTAATATTTTTGTATATTATATTTTAATCAAATTGCAATATATTTATGTATTCTTTTTGTTTTTGGCCAGCAGCATCTGAGAGACTCTGCCCCCCCGCCTGATGGTGGTGGGGATTTTCTCTTTGTTATTTGTGCTTCTCCTTTTGTGGAGAACAGCCAGACGCATGGACTGACTGGTTGTCGGTGGTTTGCTGGTTTGCCTGTCCGCCGCTTGCAGGTGAAATTGTGTGCAGCGTAACATATTATTAAATTGGCTTGATTATGGCCATTGCCCCGGCTCCAGTCGAGGCCCCAACCCCACGCCCAGTCGCAGCTACAGCCAGTTCTCTCCAAAACCACGGTCAGTCACTGGGCGGGGAGCAGCCGCAGCCCCCAGCAACAGCCATCAGGCACCAGCCAGTCAACTCCACAGCCACAGCGGCAGAACGGCAGAAAAAATAAAACCAATTTTCAACCGCCCGAACCGAGCATTTCCTGTCGTGCCGTTTTGCTGGTTCTGTTCCTCCCTGCTGGCCGGCCGGGCAATTAAAGCCGTGTAAACGTGGCTCAGTGAAGCTGCAGCCGTAGCCGTAGCTGCTGCTGTATCTGGGATCCAAAACAGAATTGACTGTCAGCGTGGCAGGCGGCAGACAGCACACAGCAGACAGCAGACGTTTGATCATAAATCTTCCGAGTGCTGCCAAAAATAGAGACATTCCCTTCTTTGTAGGGTTCCAATTGGAATGGTTTCGATTCGTTTCCATTTAATCAAATGGATGGATGGATGGATGGTTGGTTGGTCGGATGGGATGCAAGCATGCTTCGATGCACGGAACAGGAAAAACAATGAAAACGATAAAAGACCGAAAATAACCAACGCCATACACACACACAGACACATACAGAACGCGAGCAAAAGCAAACGAAAGGAAAAGAATAGAAGCAGAACCAATGCAATGGAAAGAAAAGGCAATAAGAATGAATGGAAAAGAACTATTTATAGAGAACCGATCCCACTAATACACTGGAATAAACTGGGGAAATGTATCATCAATGTATGCTCCTGGTGAATGGTAGCCGTTCGCTTATGGGTAAAAATCAACGTCATTCGCTAATTTCTAAACGAAATCAAATACAATCCTGTTTAAAACCGTTTCCCACCAGTTTTCTTATCTAACAACTAGCCGTTACCTTCGCTAACCTCATTGTGGCTCTTTCGAGGGGGGGATTATGTGCCTTATCAGTGGGCCTCGCCACTTTGTAATGCCACAAAAGTAAGGGTATATAAAAGCAATGATTGATCTAACGATTAAGTGTACAAATAGAAGTTCTTTGAGTGCTGCATGGGGAGGGGACGGGAGAGTGATTGGATCCCCATCGAACTCGTACTCGTTCTCGTCGTATATGGGTCAATAGTCTGTCGATCACAGGCCCTCGGTGCCTTCGATTGATAATGGTTTGGTCAGATAATTTGTGTGTCCCCCTCCTCCCTGTTGCCCTACCAATTAACAGAAGTTCTATCTGCCTCCCATCAGAAATTGAAACGATTTTTCCCCCAGTTCTCGTTAGGTTTTAGGTGGGGGGGCTTAGTGGAGTAAGACAACGTGCTTTGGCGTTTCATTATTTATTGTTATAAAATCCCGCGTTGACTCGTTTTACTTATTGTTTTCTTGTCTTTCAACGCGCTTTAGTACGTTATGTATATTATGTCATAACGACTTTAGTCACGCATCTATCTGTGTCGACAATTTTCACAACTTCTTCTTCTCTTTTTGGGTTCGTTATTGTCTTTAGCTGCGTTTGCTTTTGCTTTTCTTTGCCGCTACGACACCTGCAACTGTATAGAGTTTCTTTTTCCCCGCTGCCGGCTGCCGGTTTTCCCTCTCTCTCCCATTGCTGGCCAAATTATGTCACTTTGTGTGTTGAATGTTTATTTAAACAGCGCCAAAAAGTTTCAATTTCCGTTTGCTCATTAGACTCTTGTGGGTTTTTTTTTCTTTTTTGATGGTTTTTGAGGGGTACATAATTAAGCGCTCTTTTGCCATTTTTGGTCAGAGAGAGAGAGAGAGAGAGAGAGCGAGGCACCTGGCAGCACCCATCCAAATGGAGGAGGAGCAGCCGAAAAATAGCTGCAAATTTGGTTTGCTTTTCGCTTCTCTACCTAGCAGTGCGAGGGGTATATAGATTTTACAGTAATTTAGAGGGGGAAAATGTGTCAAATATTCTGTAAAGATTTAAAGAAAACATGCTATTTGTTTGTTGGAATTCTAGAATTATAAACAAATTCAATTACAAATAAAATATATGTATCCCCGTTTTCGTCGTTTTTGCTTCTTCTTTTGCAAAATATTTACACAACGCATCGCGTTTTGGCGGATATCTGCCTCTCACTTGCACTCAGCAATGGAAGGACTCGATGGAAGCTTTCATTACGATCTCTGAGCGAGTCTCTCTCAGAATGCACACTCTCTCTCACCAACACACGAGTGCAGTAAATGCAATAGCATATGAATGGCAACAATAACGGCATGCAAAGAGAGAGCAAAAGCAAAGGGAGAGCAAAGGGTATGCACAGTTTGGAGAATATCATACAGCGGCAGGCAGAAACGAATAAATATTTTGATTTTCTTACTTGAGAGTGTATTTAATATTTATACTTTATTTACTTAAAGTTTTTGATGTTGTACAATACTTTTTTAATTGTTCCCTTTCTGAAATGGGTAATTACCGTGTACTTTTTTACTGAGTATCGGCTAGTTCAAACGCTAAGAAGAGTATGTAGTTGTATTTGTGTTTCTGTTTTCGGTTGATTTGTGCTCCTCTCGAGACTTATTCTTTTTGGGTGCTAATGAGTTTAACAACCTACGGAGGAGAAAATCAATTGAAATGGTTTATGGAAATGTTGTGTGTATTTGCAGGGAATACGGGGAAACAAATGAATTAGTCAGAGCGAGAATTGCGGCAGGTGAATCAACTTTCACAATGGTTCATATTTATAGGAGCTACGCAGCATTTCTGGATGTGATATTTCGCGATCTTAAAAGTGTTATTTGTTGCCTCAATAAATAATTCACCGTAGGAAAACCAGAAGCAGCAGCTACTCATAAACTAATTAAAGTTCCAGCCAAAGTTTTGGCAGCGTAAACAACAACATTCCACCCATGGAGTTTGAAAACTTGCTCTTATCTCTGCAAGAATGCGTTATCTTTTGAACTTTTGATACCCGTCCATAGAAATGCACAGGCACCAGCCACATTCGTAAGCGTTTTAACCCATGACATGACATCATGCCGCACAGATGATGATGCATACATACATACATACACACATACATGCATGTATTTTTTTGCACTCTTTTTCTTGCACAAGTTGATGGCGGAATTTGTTTTTTTTTGTCGCACGGCCCCCAGACGCCAGAAGCCATTGGCAAGGCGGCGGAATGAACAATTCCAGAATTAATTGCGATCCAAGGGCCAGAGAGGGGGGAGGAGGTTCTACTTCATCAGGGAAATTTAATTTCATGCAACTAGCAAGAGAGAGGGAAAGAGAGGGATAGACTGTCCTGCCTTCGTTTCCTCCCCCCTTTGGCCAGCAAAGCTGGTCATTAATTTCTTAATCACGTATAAATAGAGAGGCACCAGGGGATAAAATAGATAGATAGATGGAAAGATGAAAAGAAGTCGTGCCCAGCACTTGGCATTTGTCTATTAAAATTGCTCAGAGCAAAACAGCAACAACAGCGACGGCAGCGACGTTTGTTCGTCATGGAAATGGGAAATTAGAGATGGGAAATTAGCATATTGCTGCCATCATTAGCCAGACGGCAGGCAGCAGTCGGCCTGCAGTCGTCAGGTTGTGGCTGATTAACACGTTCTGGCCAGGCCCAGACAAAGGCCAAAAACTAGTACGAAGACCAGACATCAGCCGCGGTTTGGTGGAAAGCGGGCTCTATAAATAGAAAAAGAAAAAACACTCGCCGAATGAAAAGCGAAACTATTAGCACGGAAATGGGTTGTCCCTCTCTCGCACTCGCACTCCATCTCCATCTTGGGCTCCTCGTGGCTTCTATTTTTAGCCACAAAAAATCCATAAACATGGGAACATAATGTAGGCTAACATTAAGGAAAAATCCGACAGGAAAAACATCAAAGTGGACGCCTGGAAATACTCTACTAATGGAATTTTTGTACAAGAATCTATCGCAGACTGAAACCAAGTTGAAAATCAAGTTTAACAAAGCGGAAAGCAATCAAATTTGATCTTGAGATTGTTAATATTGATACTGGAAGTGTTTAATCTAATTACTTGATTTTATTATATGGCTCAACTATTATTTGAGTTTATTAAGTCATGCAGTGTGTTGCCTTTCCAAAAAGTAAAAGTAAGAGTTCTATGATGTAATATTTGATTTAAGGAATTTATGATTTAATTATAAATAAAAAAACGAGATAAAAATGTCACAAAGTGAGACAAAAAAGAGGCATCTCCAGGAAAACCGAAAATACGGAATCATAGAGAATGATTGGAGGAAAACGTTGCGATGGGATCATAATTATAGACAGAACTCCGGGCCTTCGAACATCATGGATACAAGACAGCAACGAGCTTTGGTTCTGGACCGTTATCCTTCAAGAAGAAGAATACCCTATATAGGAAGACAAAACCTCTGGCTATTTGTGTATGCCTTGAATTTCCCCTTTTCGGTGGATCTTTGGAGATACAAAAAACGTGTTCAAGAGCAGTTGAGAGACGCTTGCTTGCTCTTGTTTTTTCTTCTTTTTTTTTTTAAATAAACTATGTTTTTTGCTGCCGCTTCGGCTCTTTGTTTGTTTAATTTAAGTTAGTTTTTGGTCTTTTTTTCTCGTGTGAGGTCCCTGTGCTCTCAGCAGTGCAAATTTGTTTGCCAAAAAGCAGCTGGAAAGAAGCGAACCCCCCACCCCCCGACAAACAAAAGACAACAAAAATTGTACGAAACGTGCCGCTGCATGAACAAGCAAAAAGCAAAAGGCGGGAGGCAAGGGGAGGGGCAAGATCGAGGGCAGCAGCAGCAGCAGCAGACAACCCAAAAAAAACAACAGCCATTGTTCAGGTCTTGGACTAAAAAGCGACTCAAAAAAAGAGCCGAAATTTCTGCTGATTATGTAACAATCCGAAAGAGAAAGAGACACAGAAGGGAGGGACAAGGAAAGAGTTTTGTTTAAAGAAAAGTTGTTAAGAAATTGACAAGGCAGCAGCAGCAGCGGGCCGATTTGCATAAATGGAATTAGTGACTTGACGCTAACAAGCGACACAACCCAACGCAACCCAACACCGCCCCCCTTTGACCCTGTCGCGGTTGCAACAGTTTAACAGTATCTGATAGATACAAGCACTTTTGGTTGTATCTCTTGCATGTACTTTATACATAGATACATATCCATAAGCTGCTTTTGCTGATTCTTTATTTTTTATGCTCTTCAACATTGCTCGTCGTCTTCTGGCCAAAACGAGTTTCTGCTTGTTGGGTTTTCTGTTGTTGTTGTTTGAAGTTGTCTCAATGAGAGTTTCATTCTTGAAATGCAAACAGCTGTGTGGCAGATACAGATACAGATACACAGATACATATCTACATCTACATGGAGAGGCAAACATCTAAAGAATATGAATGGGGAATGCGAATGCGAATGAATACGAGGAGACGAGTATGTTCCATGGGCAATGCTCATGTTTCGGCATGAGAGCCGAGCCAGTAGTAGGGAAGGGCAGAGCAAGAACTCGGAAAACCGCAAATTTAAACATAAAATATGGTAACGAAACACCTGCTCCACTCCCTCTCCCATTCTGCAGACCCTCTCTCTTTCTCTCTCTCTCTCTTTCTCTCTCTCTCTCTGGTGCCCTGCACTTAAGCACCTGCAATATATACTGGCAAAAAAAAAAGCAGCATCGTTTGTCCCTTTAGCCCTTGCTCTTTGTCTCTTCTAACCTCCACTCTTCTCTTCCCCCTCCCTTCCAATGCTTGGTATGTTTTCGGCATTGTTCTGCTTGCTCTCTTGTTTATTGTTTGATCTGCCTTTGGTATTTTTTGACAGGTGGAGAGCGGGGCAGCGTCGCACACTGCACTTTGAATATTTCTCTCTCTTCAGCTCAAATTTCAAATTCTACAAATAAGGCGAAAAGAAAATAAAGTAATGAAATGAAATGGAAGCTGAGAGAGGGAGTAGAATTTGAAAGAACAGGCACGCCCCCTCCCCTCGCCTGTATATTCTATTTTTCCGCTGTTGTTGTCGCATGTAAATAAATCCAAACGTAGACACCTTCTGGCTATTCCTCTCTCTCGCTTCAACTCTCTCTCTCCGCTCCTGCTGTTGACAGACAAACTCGAAAGATTTACACAAGTTATAAATATAAAGAGAGAGAGAGGGAGAGAGTGTGTGTGTTCCTTTAAAAGTGGAGCAAAAGAAGAAGCAGCATGTGCCGCAGAGAATTTGGAATCGGAAAAGTTCAACCATGGAATATTTCTTCTAAAATGTTGAAAATAGTTGGGTAAGAACTGATAAAGTGGGTTAGATGGGCAAACGATAGACATACGCATAATTGAATCAATCTAAAATGTAATTTAATGCTATATAATTCAATAACTTATTTGAGTTAACTTGGATGAGTTGAAAAAACTATGGGTTTTCTGGCTTTTCCCTCAATGATCATTGCTTGGTGGGTTTTTTCTTTTGTCTGTTCTCTGTATGCTGCCTCTAGGTTTCCGAGGACAATGTTTCTGCACCGGCTAGGATTTCATAGTTCAGCTTCTCGAATTCCTGCTGCTGTTGCTCTGCCTTCCCCACTTTCAGGAAGCTCTTGCCCTTCGTCTCCGACTGCTCTTCCTCGGACTCCTCCGTGGCCATAATTGCACTCGACCAGAAGAGCGCAGCTAGAGATGTGACCAGGCTGCCCACAATGATCGTCTCGTGGTGGTCGTAGTCCGCCTCAGCCACTCTGCCGAAGTGGTAGAGGGCCGCCTTCACCCACAGACAGATGATGAGCTCGAGTCGGGTCCAAATGAACAGAGCCACCACCTCCATGAGGGCAATGCTCAGCGTCAGCTCGATCGCGAACCTGATGGGCCAGAACATGCGACGCTTGTAGGCCTTCGACAGCAGCTCCGCATCCTGCAGGAAGTGCAGGCAGCCGCAGTACATCATGAAGCTGGCGTACAAGGTCCCCGGCACCGGGATCGGCTGATCCATGTCCACGAAAAGCGTGGTCTGAAACCCCACGTGCAGGATGGCCGAGAGCAGCATCACCAGAACCGAAACCATGGTTGAAAATCGCACAACGAAAGCTCTTCGAATGTCGAAATGCCAGAAATGTCGAAAGCTGGAATTTGCGGAAATTTTGTTTGACAAAAACTTTTTGGAAGTCAAAAAATTATGATTATTTTTTTAGTGATGTTTGAATGTTATGAATGTAAAATAAGGGGTATAAGACAGACAAAATAAAGACAGAGACTACACAGGTTCCCGTTGGATAGAGAGAACAGAGTCGCCGCCTACTACAGCTAGTTGTTGTTGCTGAGAGCGATTTTGATAGCCAGTAAACGATGCTCTCGAAAGGAAGAGGAGTTATTCCCGTTTACCGCTGCGTTCATAGCACAGAAAACAGCAACAAAATGCAACTCTGCGCTTGCATTTTTGGTTGTTGCTGCTGAGAGGGATAAAAATGACTTAAAGAAATTTGCTGAGAGAGCTTATTTGCGTGAGAGGAGCAAAGCTCGCGAAATGAAATGAAGATCGGGAGACAGAACCGCAAAATACACGCTCGTATTATTGTTGATGAGAGAGGGAGAGCGATAGACAGGATAGAAGGAATTGCTGAGGGAGAGAGCGTAGTGCGTTCAAGAAGAGAGGAGTAGCCAGGAGAGGGTGTCCTATCCCCGTCTCTGTTTCTCTAAGGTGCTCTCTCCGTTATAGTTCGGGAATACACATACATATGCAAATTTGTTGAATAATTTATGATATTCCTTTCATTTTTGCTACTTTCTAAATGACACATTTCCCAGTTGTCTATCAAACTAGTATCAAACGATTCTCAGTGTCGGAAGCAAACTTGAACCTGTTTCGTTTCTGTTGTGGAATATAATATTCCCTCATTTTTCCTGTGTTTATTTGTGGCCAAACAAGCGCTTGTTGCTTTTTTGCTTTTAACGCATTTGTCCCCCCTCTGTTGCTGGTTAAACTCAATTAGATGTGCACTGAAATGCTAAAAGCCTCCCTCTAGGGGAGGCCTAGGGACGGGACAGGTGGGAGGGAGGGCAAGGGATAGGCTAATGAAATGAATGTAATGCATCTGCACCCTGATAATCAAATTAATTTGCATAAGCTGCGACCTCGTGACATTAAACCCTTCACATGGGGCCAGCAGAGCAGAGAGCAGCAGAAAAACCCATGGTCAGAATGGGGTGGAGAAGTGAGGGGAGGGAGTAACCCATCTACGTACATACATATATCGTATATGTACACCTGCCCTGATTTCAGAGTCCCCCTGCTGTCCCCTCCACGCCCTCCTCTGAGTCCTGGGTGCACTTTTTAGCATGCAATCAAGGGAAATGTTGGCTGAAAGAGTGGTTTGCCCTTTGCGTTTTGCTGGAAAATTTATTGTAATGCGATTTTGTGGGGCTAGGCTGTGGCTGTGGCGGAGGGTTTTCCATGGCGGCCACATGGAACCAGAGGAGGAAAATCGATGGTACGCGAGAGCCATTGTCATGCAACCCGGGGGTTAGAGAGAAAGACGGGGGGAGGGGGACGGGGGGGACCTAATATAATGGAAATACTGCTTTACGCTTTTCCACTGTAATGACAGTGTCCGCACAGCCTTCACTCGAACACACACACAAACACACAAAGCACACAGATATAGAAATTGATTTCCCTAAACAGCAGACAGCAGCAACGAAAAAGCAGAGCCAGGGCGCACCACAGACAGACCAGAACCAGAACCAGAACCAGATAGAACCCATACCCCAAACACGTACAGGAGGCCAGAAAAGACAGCGATTGATTTGGTTGTGGCCCGAAGATTTGATACCCTATAAATGAGAGAGGGAGTAGAGTACTTCGATAGCAAGAAGAGGACCAAGAGAAAGAGAGAGAGAGATCTAGAAAGAGGCACTAGAGAGTCAGCCTTCGTTTCAGCTTTCAGAGGGAGAGCAGAATACTCCGTTAGCAGGGAGAGGACGAAGAGAGCGAGAGAGAGAGAGATCTGGAAAGAGGCACGTGAGAGTCAGCCTTCGGTTCAGCTTTGAGAGTGTTTTGATGAGATTGGATGGATTTTTAAGCCTAAGAATTCTTATAGAATCTCGTTTCCCTTGCTCAAAACAAGAATACCCTCTATGGAGGAGGGTATGCAACAAAGAACCCAGGCATTTGTAGATAGATATCGTATCTCATGGCTACCACCTCCTCCTGCCTCTTGCCTCTTTCAGTATCTGCTGCTGCTGTATGCGTGTATCACTACTCTAGGCTGTGTATCTCTGTTTGTGTGGTTACTCCATTTATTTGTGTATCTTTTTATGGCCTAACATGTATCGCACATACTCGATTTTTGCTGGTTTTTAGTTGGCTTTTCGGCTGTTTGCATGACGACGGACAGCGTACGAGCGTACTCACTCGCTCGTAATGTGTTTCGGTGCTTCGGTTCTTGGGTTAGTTTTCCAAATTGAAATGTATGCAAATAAATAGTTGCTGAAAATCAATAAATTCTTTAATGGTAGAAGGGGACTCTAGAGAGAAACAGCTGATTGCATGTGGAAATAGTCACGCGAATCGTGGAAGCACAGCGAGAGGTAGAGAGCGAGAGAGCGACGGAGAGGAAGCCCTCTCTCCGATCTTTGCTTTTATCAAGATTTATGTGGCTTGTTAATGAATTCTCATAGAAGGGAATATGGGGAAATGCCTGGATGCTACTCTTCTTTTACTGTAAATTGTGTAATATGAGGGCCCAACATTTTTGGGAGAGAGAAGTGTAGACATTCTGGCCCCCCCGCCCCTTGCAGCACGCATATTGTGTAAATATTTACTCCAATTCCGATTGAGATGCCATCGCTGGCTTTTGTTTGCCGCTGCTCGAGTTTGTTTGTTAATTAAATTTAATTTGGACAGCAGTCAAATGACAATCGACCCCCGCTTCCATCATCATCATCGTCATCAGTATTATTATTATTATTAATCTGTAGAGACACAGACTTGATCAATTTAACCCAGTTTTCTTTTGCTGCCAGCCTGTCGGCCTGCTCTCGAGTGGGTGGTCTCTTTGTTGTGTTGAAAGGGTGGCATGAGTTGAGATGTTGCCACAAGATGTCTATCTGTTGGGTCAACAACAGTGTGCCGAGGTGCTGAGTGTTAACCAACAGTCGGTCGGCATACACCTGTTGATGGTCAACAGAGAGAGAGAGAAAGAGAGGGTACTCGTACACCATTCAATAAGATGATTCTTAGGAAATGCTCTTGGCTCTACACTCCCTTCTCTTCCTCTCTCCAATGTGGCTGAGCAGTAAGTTTTTCTGAATATTCTGTCCATGGAACGAATGAGTCCTTTCGCTTATGGGAACGAGAACGGAACAAACTGTCTCTCTCTCTCTCTCTTTCTCTGTGTTTCTAAAGATTGGAGGGAGTAAAATATATAAGAAATACGAGAATATCCTTTACAAAAGCACTGCTCTCTGTCTATCTCTTTCTGTATATATTTATCCTTACGGAAACTGTACACCAACTCGTGCAAGTCCATTCATGTCTGTAGACGTGTCTAAAGCCGAGTTGCAGCGCTAATTTGATGCCTACGAAAGAGACATGCAAAAACAGACAGACAAACAGGGGGAGGGGGAGGGAGCGGGAGAGAACGAGAAACATTTGCCTTTTGCACCTTGCACGCGTTCAGAGTCTGCCCCCACACCACCCCCCCACGTACACTGCCTCCCCCTTTTGTGTGCTGCAATTTCTGTCTGCGCTGCAGAATATCAAGTGCCGTGGCAGCCTGCCTGCCACACCCCCTCTGCCCACTTCTCCCTTCTCGGTGGCACCCTTTCAACGTCAGTCAACGCGCAGACCCCCCTGCATGGGGCAAACACACATAAAATAAAAGGGGAGCAAGTTTAAATGCAACGAGCAAAAATCAATGCAACCCCAAAGCACCCCAAACCCTCTTGCTATCTCCTTCTTGCTTGTGTGTGTGTGTGTGAGTGGGCGTAAACCGGCGCCATGCTGCTTTATTAGATTGCTGTAAATAAGTTTATGATGGGCCAAAAAAAAACAGCGAAAATGTAAGAAGAATTCTGTAATAAAAACCAGCATCCAGAAAAGTTCGAAGATTTAGATACTCTTTAGGAGTATTTCGCACCATTAGGGTTCACTGATTCGTACAAATTTCCCAAAAGTGAAAGGATATACCAACCGCCCGTGTAATTGGAACTGCGGAATGGAACAGGAACTAGAAGGCGATTTGCAAAGCCTTCGCAGGAGAGTAGTTTTAGAACAGAGCAAATGTTAGAATTCTCTATAAACATTAGAATATTCGTACTTCTTGTTGCATATTAAATTGTAGATTATAGCCCCTTATGAAGGGTATAAATATAGAGGAGCAGCCGAGCACAGCAGCTGAAGGAGAAAGGCTGAAGAGAGAGGCTGAAGAAGGAAGACGCTGCTGTGTCATGGACGCTAATGAGAAAATTCCTAATGGCAGTAGGCAATTTTCAACTAATTTGCATTATAATTATACGATTATAATGCCAGCCTTAGTAGCTGATCGAAGAACTGAAGGAGGAGGGGAGGAGGCTAGGGAGAGAAAGAGGGTAACTTGAGGCCGCATTCCTAAGACTTCCATGGCCTGGAACGATGGTACATTTCCATTGCACTTGGCGATAGACACCACATATTGCATTTCTAGAAGGTAAAGATAGATGGAGAAAGAGGTTGTAGGGTGGAGTGGGTAATAGAAAGATACAGGGGCGCAGGGGAGAGGCGGAGACGTGCATTTGGTGCATTTGGAAAGTGAGCAATTTCTTTGGCATTTTACTTGGAAATTGTTTCGCCTTAGTTTTTGTTTCTGTTCTCGTTCGAAGTCTTTTCTGTTTCGTTCTTTTGTTTCTGTTTCTGCCACAAAAGTTTTGCTACCTTTTTATTGTTTTACTTTTCTCTTGCATAACACAATGGGCTGGCCAGAGGGAGAAGGCGATAGAGTCACATTCCGGCTTCTCTCTCGCTCTCTCTCTCTGCATCGTTATGCAAATCCAACCAGCCAAAAACCTGAAACTTTAACCATGCGAATGGCAGCAGCAGCGGCAGCATTTCCACTTCAAATTTCCATATAATTGAATTGAATTTAATATTTACTCTATTTTCCACAAATTTCCATTTCCACTTGCAGCACCGACGGCACAGAATCTCCCATACTGGCTGAAGACGGTGGCGATGGACACGACAAACCGCGTTTGCGCTATGGAGAATTAGTTATACTCGGGTAAGTGCCACCAATCCTCCAACCATCCTGCTTATAACTCAAGGGTTTCCTGTGGTCAGAAGTCCAATGGGAACTCCGCTGGAAAGGTTTAACTTAGAAACATTCAGGAGGAAAATAGAGTTCTTGTATAGAAGAATCAATGAGGACGATCGTTCAATCAATCCACAGTAAAAACCGTCATACGGGGTCTCGTTATCCACCAACTATCGAAGCTGTAAATCTGTAAGCTGAAATCTTTTCCTAGAGCCTAGACTCTGCGCAGTCTGGCCCCTAGTAGATTTGATTCATGCCTTAACACGCCAGGCCAGGCCCCCTGTTCGTCGCACTGTCTCACGGACTGGCGGGTCTGGCGGGTCTGGCGAGTAGATTGATGGCTCTGGCCGGCTGCTGCGACGGATGATTGTAAATCTTGGCTGTCCATTTGACCGAGCAAAGAGCTTGACATTGCGTTGATTACCCAGCGGCTCGACGCTTTGGCTGGCGTGACTCACAGAGGCCCAGAAACAGAGCCAGAAACAAAGGTGGAGCCAGAGGCGGCCTCCAATGAGAGCCACAACCATGTTCGAATGAGAGCCAGAAGCAGACCCAGAGGCAGAGCCCGGACTCATTCTCAAATGCGTTTTGAGTCATTAGCTTTAAACATTTCGACGCTGCAGTCTCAACACTTTTTAATTGCCTGTGGGACAAAGGGAGAGGCCTCTCAGAATTCTGGAATTGTAATGGGTACTGCTCAGAGGCGGTACATACTATTGTGTAGTTCTCCATCAATTCCCCATTTATCATCCCCGTATAGTAGTCGTCCCGCAGCCAGATGTTAGGCAGCTTCCCCTGAAGCCAAATTGAGGAAGTCGTCGGGTCAGTGATATATGAATGGATGTATGCTGGACGAGCAAACGATGACCGCTTGGACATGCAGATGGAACAGTTTAATTGTTGTCAACAAATCCCATTAAAAAACAAAAAAAAACTATGTGAAATTATATTTCAAAAGTCGCAAAACTTGGGTGTGTCCAGAGATTGTATCAGCCTCCGCTTCTCAGAACTTTACATCACGAATGCCAACGGAAATTATTCCATAGAAATGAAAATATTCATGTTTTTTTTATGGGGGAAACATGGGTCCAGAATGGATGATCTGTTCAGGGCATTCCTTTGGTGATTGTCCATAAAAAATTGGAAAAAATGCACGTACTATTGACATTTTATGTCTTAATTTTATGTTTTGATATCAAACAGGGATCATCTCTGATTGAAGGGGAAAATTAGGAAGAAGAGGCCTAAAGAAGCGGGGGATTTAGAGGGGGAACTTTGTTGTTCCCTTGATGGGAGTTTATGACTGTTTGGTGTATTATCAATACATTTCGACTATGAAAAGCATTAAAAATCTTGTAGAATGTGTTTATTACCAAAGAACTCCTCCACCACATCCTCTGTTTTGTATGGAAGTGATGTTTCCTCTTCAGAGAGCTCATCTTTATGTTCCTTAAGTGGAAAATAGTTAGGGGAATCGTGGGTGTTTTATTGAAGAAATATTTCTTTTTCGTTTTAGCTGATTCTTTCAATGAATTCTACAAAAATTGTTTCTCATGTTGAAGATCTTTTGAACGCTTGAACGATTCTGCGAAGGGATGTCTAGAGCTTCTCAGCTTACGATTTGTCTTGGTCTATAATAGATAGTTCCAGCAAACTAGAACTAAGGACGGAACCCGAACTGTTCCAATATTCTAGTTTGTCCAATTTTAGACAGTTTTTTGCAATTTTTTTAGAAAATGGTGACATAAAAACACCCATTTAAAACTCAGCTAATCTTACTTATCGGAAAGAATTATTTAACGCTTAGAAATCGCTATAAAATCGCCTTAAAACCAGCCGTAAACTGAAATACTGGACTGGGGTAGTACTGAAGTGAGTCACTGTTTACTCCACTCGCAAAATTTTCATTGAGAAATACTGTAACCCGTGTTTAGCCGCAAGCTTTGTTCTGCCTGCATTTCGTGATGTTTTTGCTTTGATTTGCTTATAAAAAGATCATAAAATAGTAGAGGCTACACACAGACACACTTATACACCTTTATGGATCAGTCGATCGTGATGTTTCCCCGATCTCCCCGCCGTCGAGTCATCGACACACGCGAGTGTGCACTGTGCACACACGCCATAAAGAGCTGATGGGCACTTTCTTGTTCTGCCATGACTCAATGATAATTATTTCCATTTGCCTAATGCCCGGCCGATAGCCGAAAGGGGTAATTACACATTTATGGTCTAGCTAATGTAGAAGTAAAAGGGGGAGGCGGATAGCTTAACCGCCAATTCTTTTGAGTTATTAGCGGCGGGAGTAATCATTATCTATGAGAAAAAACGCACAGCGGGGTTATGGAACCCCCACTAATTGTGTAAACAGCAAACAGAACTTGACCCAAAAACGGAATACTCTACACATATGAACATACGTTGGGCAATATTGCCCCATGGCCCCAATTGGGTTATCTGTATCTCATTCTCTCTCTCTCTGTCTGTCTGTTGCAGCTACAATGGCTACTTGCCGCAGGGCGATCGCGGACGACGACGCTCCAAATTTGTGCTCCACAAACGGACAGAGGCGAGCGGCGTGAAGCGCTCCAAGCACTACATCGTCCAGTCGCCACAGACATCGAAGGCCATCCTGGATGCCAATCAGCACTCAATCTCGTACACGCTCTCACGCAACCAGGCGGTCATCGTCGAGTACAAGGAGGACATGGAAACGGATATGTTTCAGGTGAGTGTTGGCCCCCGCACCCCCCGGAAATCACCTGTGGGGATTCAGTTTGATGCTAATCTTCCTTGGCACCTTCGTAGCCATGACTTTGATGAATGTTCTTTTGGTTAATTAGAACTCGCTCACGTGCTGCCCCTGAACTGGGGGGCCCCAAACCCTTGAAAGGGAATCTAGATGGTATCGACTAGGGGCTACCAATTGTAGACCATTGATTCATGGTAAATCCATAGATAATACGCTCCTAACAGTGCCCTAGATTGCAAAAACGAAATAGATACTGAAGAAGTGGGTCTGACTTTACGGACTCATAAACGCTTCCTTCCTAAAGGCCTATAACCCACATTGACACGAATACAAATATACCCTTCTGCACTGAACTTTTAGGCAAAAGGTCAAACGTTTCATTCGAACAGACAAAGCGACATTCAATATTTATACGAGGCCAAAGTATCGTTTCCCTATTGGCCTGAAGTGTAATGCCAATATCGCATGATTTGCCATTTGTTTGTACAATGATAAATTGCCAGATAGAAAACAGGAAAACACACACTCGCTCCCCACCCAATAATCCCCACCCCATCCAATCATTAGGTGCCAATCGACCAGCATTAACTCTTTCCCTTTCTTTGTTCCTTCAGGTGGGACGCTCCTCAGAGTCCCCTATTGATTTCGTTGTGATGGATACGCTGCCTGGCGACAAGAAGGATGCCAAGGTGATGCAGAGCACAATCTCTCGGTTTGCGTGCCGCATCCTGGTCAATCGGTGTGAGCCTGCCAAGTCGAGAATATTTGCCGCCGGCTTTGATTCAAGCAGAAATATATTCCTTGGGGTAAGTGTTTGTGCCGCGGTCGCAGCATTACTCGACAAATAGCTAATGAGATTTCCATTTTGTTTTCAGGAAAAGGCAACCAAGTGGCAGGACAATGTCGAAATCGATGGCCTAACCACCAACGGTGTTCTGATCATGCATCCCAAAGGATCCTTCTGTGGCGGCAACGCCAAATGCGGCCTCTGGCGTGAGTGCTCCGTGGGTGGGGATGTCTTTAGCCTGCGCGAATCGCGTTCGGCCCAGCAAAAGGGCCAACCGGTAAGTATTTTTCACAGTTGCAGCATCAGCAGCAGCCCTGATTAATCAGCAAACTTCGTCTCTGCCCTTGTAGGTCTATGATGAATGCAACATCCTTCAGGATGGCACACTTATTGATCTCTGCGGTGCCACGCTGCTCTGGCGTTCCGCCGAGGGCTTGCAACACTCGCCGGTAAGTCCACGCTGGGACCCACTGAGAAGATGATTCATTTAAACTTGAACTCCCCTTGCAGACCAAACACGATTTGGAGAAACTTATCGATGCCATCAATGCCGGTCGTCCACAGTGCCCGGTGGGCCTCAACACGCTGGTCATACCACGCAAAGTAAACATTAGTGATCAGGTGAATCAGCCTTATGTGTACTTAAACTGCGGCCATGTACAGGGTAAGTCGGATCTCTCCCCCCCACTCTCGCTTGACTAATAACTGAATCTCCTCTCTTACAGGTCATCACGACTGGGGTCAAGATGAGAACACTGGCGCTCGTCGCTGTCCCATGTGCCTGGAGCTGGGACCCGTTGTCACCCTCTGCATGGGCCTGGAGCCAGCCTTCTATGTGGATGTTGGTGCCCCAACGTATGCATTCAATCCATGCGGACACATGGCGACTGAGAAAACTGTCAAGTGAGAGAGAAAGAGAACAAGAGAGAAAGAGATCTCTACTAATCCTTTTGATTATCTTACAGATACTGGGCTAATGTTGAGATACCGCACGGCACCAATGGCTTTCAGGCTGTTTGTCCCTTCTGTGCGACGCCGTTGGATGGCGCGACTGGCTACATTAAATTAATATTCCAGGATAATCTAGACTAAATATAAATATACATATATATAAATGATAAATGATAAACAATTGTATTTACGTCTATATAGATATTTGTAGTAATTGAAAGATGTCCAAGTTTGAAGCAGGCATTAAAACTAGGCTTTATTTATTACCATTAATTAATATTAAAAATGCAAACAGAAAACGGAAACTGAAACCCAAACCGATTTCTGCTAACTGAAAAACTGAATTGAAAAGCAGCCAAGCGAAGCAAAGCGAATGATTGTATTTTGTATTTGTATTTGCTGTGACTGCACCCCTGATTACCGATTATGTGTTTTTTTTATTAGTTTCGATTGCTGCTGCTCTTTAATTGCTGGATTATGTTTGCCAAATCATCATACAAATCAACCGCCCCCGCCCCTCTTTATTGCGTGTTCAACTTTGATTAGGAATTGTATAAATTATTTTCAACTGAGGCAGCGATCAGCAGGCAACAAGCTAATGGGCGAAAGCATTTGAATGTAAATCGCAGATATATAACCATCATTAATTGTGTATAATTGTGTAAAAAAGAAAGAAATTGTAATCGTTAAATCCAATTATCCGCTAATCCAAACCATAGGCAGCAGCACACTCACACCAACATTTATGTATTTCTCACCAAATCTAGAGCTTACATATAGCAAGGAGTGGGGAGTATGCCCCCAACACAAACAATTATAAGCCAGCATTCATTTGACTCGATCAAAGTGCTAGGTGCGGTAAAGCATATTCTAAATAGCATATAACAACATGTACAGTTTCAAAACTCTGTCAAAAAGTAAACAAAAAAACAACAACAAAATGTAACGCATTTAGTACGACCCATAATGACTTCACACATGCATACTTGCGTACACATGTATGTACTATCCAGATCTATATATGTATCTATTTATATTTATCTGCAGCGATAAACGAGTATGTGCGGGTTGTTATTATTCTTTCATTTTCTGCCCAAATCGCATTATGCATTACTATGTTAATTAATCTTACATCTTATTATTATGTACTACGATTATTTGTATTATTATTTTGTATGCATTAAACACTCTTGTGTGTTCATTGAGTGTTGCGCCGCAGCATTGCGCTAACAAACAAACGAGAAACAAACAAAACAAAACCAACAACAAAATAGTTCATAATAAATACAAAATGTAAAATAACTTTCTAGCAATACACACATACACGATCAAAAAAAAGAAAGAGTGTACATTTATTTATGGGCAAGCATCGTCTTCGACTGTGGGTAGGCAAATGTATTCCCTAAATGTCTGTAAATTATTCAAGAAACTATAGGAAAGGCATGTTTATGACTAATGCTGTTTCCGTTGAGATTGTTTTTTTTAAGAATTAGCTCCAAATTAGTTTCTCAATCACTCTATCGTTTTAATCGATTCTCAAAACAATTTAAGTACAAGGGCAGTACTGGGTAGGACAGACGATTCCACATTGTTCGTATCGCAAATGTTTTATTTCTAATATTCTCATATTTATTATATATGTCGGGACGGCGCGAACGCCATTCCCGGCTACCAAAAATTACACGCACGAGTTATTCACATTAGGAATAATCGCAGAGGTCAACTCAGCCGAAGTGCAATGGCCAAGCCTCACTCCGGAGGAACCGCCTTCGTGATCACGGTTAACCTCTACGCCAGGTAAGTATGCTTTGCTCCGCCCGGCATCAGACTTTCCATGCCTCCGATGCTAGAACCAGTTGGGAATTCTTAGTCAATAAAAGTTGTTTGGAGTCCGAGACTGCAAACTACCCCCCAGAAGTATGCAGCACAATGTTGATGTTAGTCAGCGCTTTTTCAGACCTGAGTTCAAACCCCACTCATGACAAACATTTTTTTTTTAAGATTATTCTTTGATTTTGTTTGTTGTTTTTTAAATTTTAATTTAATTTGCCTCTCACGAAACACGGAAAATAAAAAGGCTGAAAATCATATTTTCACCTCCGTGTGAGAGAATTCGATAAAAGAATACGCAAAGATATATGTAAAAAGAAAACTCGGAATATGTAGGTATATATTTAGTCATACATATGTCATATGTAGTCAAAATAATTTAAAAAGTGGGATACATATTATACATGGAAGACACAAAAATAAATTGGTAAATAACAAATTATCTTTCAAAAAACAAGGTTCATTGTTTAAAAAAAAAAAAAGGCCCACATTATATAATTAAAATGTGTTTTTTCGTCAATTACATATATTCAATTGAAAATGAAATATTATATTAGCTTGAATAGCGAAATTGACCATAAAAATATCTTCATTTGTTCAGAAAATATTAATTTTTAAACTGAAATGTCCGAATGTCCCACTGTTCAGCGATTCTTATACATATACATATGTACATATTTTTGTGGAATAGATTTTTTTTAAGAGGATTCGATTTTTGTCTGGGGATGAATATCCAAAAACATTTTATTAGGCCTTTGTTTCCTTTGTTTTTGAAGACATCCAAACATTTTTTCCCCATAAATTGAGTCTATGTTGCAAAATAAATTTTTTCTTGTAGCTAGTCTGTCTAAGAGGAAAAATGGCAAACATAAAATGTACATACTCTGTATCCGACTTTGATATCACCTACTTTGAATGTCTTCACACATACTATATTCAAATACCAATATTGCATTGGGAACAATTACGAAGTTATCAATTCTCGGGAAACAGTACGATAAGACATACAATTCCCAACCGGTTCTAGCCGTATGGACAGGGAAAGCCCGATGTCGAGCGGAGGAAAGCATACTTACCTGGCGTAGAGGTTAACCGTGATCACCAAGGCGTGTTCCTCCGGAGTGAGACTTGGCCATTGCACTTCGGCTGAGTTGACCTCTGCGATTATTCCTAATGTGAATAACTCGTGCGTGTAATTTTTGGTAGCCGGGAATGGCGTTCGCGCCGTCCCGACATAAGCAATAAATATCAGAACATTAGAAATCGTGGAGCCCGTGTAGTTTCTAGATTTTGTTCGTCCATGCCTTCCTGTCTGTCCTCTACGAACTATGTGTTAGACATATATAATATAGATTCTTATGTATATCAAATATAATCATAATGACATCAAGGGAATCTCGGAATAGCTCTGAAGCAAAGAGTGTGCCAAATATTCGTACATCGGGAAAACTTAGTGAAAATTAAAGAGATATTCACCTGTTAGCTATCCTCAAAATGATTTCGGCAGAAACAGTATGGATTTATCAAAGGAATAAATGGGTGGAAAATTTCAATACGAGTGTGACCGACACCTAGTATGTGCAAAGGTCAGCATATCCGCTCACCTCTATTTTGAGAAATGGTAAACCTAATGATCATGTGGCATCATAACTCACTCAAATTGGGATAAGTTCCTTTTTTCTACCTGGCAGCTGGTTTAAACTAACGTAATCTACACATAGTTACATGTACAAACTTACTAAATATATACATACATATGTAGTTAAGGACACCGTTTTGTTTTTGTCACATGTCTTTTGACCAAGTGCATATTATAGATGTATTATACAAACATATGTATGTATATACATACCAGAGAACGGCAATGAGCCACCGCAACAAAAAATACACCCGGTGTCTGTGAGTATTTTTGACACCCGGGTGTCTTCAGGCAAATAGGGTTCAAGCGATTGAGTCTGAGTATTGTGTCGGGTGTTTTTACGCACAAGCGTAGATCGTGTCCGAGTGATTTTTTGTATGTATACATGCTTTGATGCCGATCAAGTACTGATGCAAAATGAATGGGTGAAAAAGGAAACTCAAAACTCGAGACAAGAAACCAAGGTATACTAAACAACTTTAGTATACCTTGCAAGAAACGTTTTGCGTGGCATGGGTGTTTTTGTTATTTCTTGTGCGTTCTTTCTTCACCCTTGTTTTTTGCTGTACCCATAATTTGCCTTGTACAGGCATATGTACATTAGTATACACACATGTACATATGTACATACAGCCATGGTCATATAAATAGCACAAAAAATTTTTCAATTTATGAATTGCTTTTTTTAGTTCAAAAAAATTTTTTTTTACAAAACAACTTTGGCTCTTTATAGCTTCACTTATTAACTAGTTAATTCATAAGGAAAAATATAAAAATGTTTTGAAACGAAATAGATACAAATTAAATAATGAAAAAATAGCAAAATTTGGGTGGTCACAGAAATAGCACACTTTCAAAATATTTCCAATAATTCATAGAAAAAAAGCTCAAAAGCTATGATTGTTTGACAAATTTAATATTTAGTTGAATATCCATGATTTTCAATAACTGCGTTGCATCTCCGGCCCATAATTTTCACAAGCTTCTGACATCTTTCCTTCGGAATGGAGTTCCAAGCTTCTTGGACACCTGTCCACAAATCGTCAAGATTGGCAAATTTTTTTCTGGATATCATGACCTTAACATCATTCCATAGATTTTCCCTTGGATTTAGGTCAGGGCTTTGGGCCGGCCACTCCAGAACTTCGATGGATTCGTCCTTCAACCACTTTTTAACGACACGAGATGTGTGCTCTGGGTCGTTATCGTGTTGAAATATCCATGTCACAGGCATATTCTCAAATGTAAATGGTTCCATTTGATTTTTGAGAATATCCGCATACATGAAACGATCCATTATGCCATTAATTCGGTAGAGCGGACCCACGCCATGCCAGGAAAATGCACCCCAACACATAACGCATCCGCCACCGTGCTTCACGGTCTTCATTGTGTACCTGGGGTTAAGAGCTTGGCCTTCTGGACGACGAACAAATGTTTTGCCATCGGGTCCCACTTTATTTATCTTAGTTTCATCGCTTCATAGCACATTTTTTCAAAATTTCAGACTCTTATCCCGGTGGGTCCGTGCGAAACTTAATCTTTGTTTGATGTTTCGTTTTGACAGGAGTGGCTTCTTACTGCTGATGCGTCTTAAGAGCGAAGCTTCGTTCAGTCTTCTAGCCACTAGTCTTCTTGACACATTCGTACCATATTCATCATTCATTTCCTTCATAATCTCTCGAGAGGATTTAAAAGGGTCCGCTTTGCTCTTCCGCACTATGAGCCTATCCGTCATAGAATCCGTTTTTCTTGGTTTTTTCTTACGATTTTTTTGTTCAATCAAATAAGTTGGGCTTAACCTCACTAATTTAAGTGCGTTGTACACTATCTTTCTGGAGCTTCTCATTATTTTGGCTATTTCAGAGGGTTTTTTTTCCAGATTCACTTAGTGTGTATATAGTCTTCCTTTTTTCAACTGAGCAATGCTTTCCACGGCCCATGTTAGCTTTTTTTGGGTAAATTATGTCAATGCGTTACCGAAGAAACAAAGAATTCTGCGAAAACAACTTTTTACTCGAATTTAGCTGCCGTTCCATCAAAATGTTCTATTTCTATGACCATGCCAAATCAGTGCACGACACCGAAAATTAAGCATAAAGCAAAGGAGAAAACTGATAACGAACATTTTTTTGCCTGTATACCATGTGGAAGAATGCACTTATCGTTTGTGATCATTATTTTTAAAATCGGACGTAAAATATTGTCCAAATTATCGATCGGAATATTCTGTTTTGATTTGTGCTATTTATATGACCAGGGCTGTATGTATATTGAAAATAAAAAACTATTCTTTTGCAAGTTCATTGCGTGTTAACAAACTTTAATAAGAGAAACAGTTCATTAAGTATTTTTTTACTTTCGTTTGATTTTAATCTCAGACTAGCTTCTTTAGGCCTTCAATGACTAGGTAAATATTAAAAATAATAACAAATGCTCATAATTAATCAAAATATATGTAATAAGTAAATTAAGTTTAAAAAGAATGTTCGGCTAAGCGCCTGCCCATGGCAGCACAGGGATAGGCATAGCTTACTCTCTTTACATTACTCTCAATGCATCGCTGCTGCTGCTGCTGCCCTACGCCCTACGCTCTCAATCGCTACATCGCCCTTTCCCTAAATTCGTCGTCCGACAAGAGCTGTGAGGGAGGCTCATCAACAGAGCAGAACTTACTTAAAATGCGATCGCCTTCGTGAGCAAACGTCGTATCGCTAATTTTCGTTTCGTTGTTATTGTTGCATCTCTCGCTAAGAAAACAAATCGAACATACACATATACACAATATACATATATACATTGAAACCAAACCCATTTGTGTTTAATTAATTCTCGTAAAAATACGCTGCTGAAGAAGCTCAGTAGCTCAACATTTTGGTGACCCCGACGTGATTAAAAAACAATAAAAAACAATATAAAACAATTGCATTTATCCAAATTTTGTCATTGCCTTACTCGCATAAAACAACGGTTGTTCGGTTCCTCAGTTGTGCACAAGCAATAGTAACGGTTATCGCGTCATCTGCTTTACCTTCTGCTTGCTGTTGTTTCGTTACTGTTTCGTTAAGATTGGGGAGCTCACGGAGGAGGAATTGAACGTCCGTTTAAAGTCTGTATTGGATCTTGTCGTGTCTTTCAATGAGCATCCTGATGCTCTGGAAAGAATCGATCTTGATGAGATCGGTAGTCCGTTAAGAAAAGAGTTTGACGAGTGCGTGGTTATGCTGGAGAGCAGAATTAAGCATGAGTTGAACAAGCGGCAGCCCACAATGCTCCCTTGGTCGACAATGCCGACGGACCATATTGCAGAGGCCCCAGCTACGATTGTAGTGCAGCATCGGCCTCGCCTACCGGAGTTAAAGCTTCCGGAATTCAGCGGGGACTACTCACAGTACTCTGCGTTTTGGAGCATGTTTTCTTCCATAATTGACAAGGATCCTGACCTAACGACTGTGGAGAAATTGCAGCACTTACGATCCTGCCTGAAAGGACCAGCTTTAGACACGATCTCGTCACTTGAATTTAGCCAGGCCAGCTATCCTATCGCGCTTGATTTGCTCAATAAACGATTCAATAACAGGCGTTTAATATTTCAGAAACATGTCGCCGACATTCTAAGTGTGCAGCGAATAGAAGAAGCATCTGTGTCTCAACTCCGGGTCTTGGCAGATACCGCAATTGCTAATCTGCGGGCTTTAAAGAATCTAGGGACAAAGGAGCAGGTCGCTGACTGCATTGTGATACAAAGCCTTCTGCAGAGGGCGGACAGTGCCACACGAGCAAAGTGGGAGGAAACGTCGTCTTTGGATAGCCTCTCTACAGCCGAGCAATTTACTACCTTCTTGGAAGAGAGATGCCAGAGATTGGAGACCCAAGAGCATGCTAAGAATATGTACACCAATAGTCATCGGAAACATTGCCTAATCGCAACTAGCTCCAAGCCGAATCTTTGTACATTCTGCGGAGATCCAGAACATTCCACGCATGGGTGTTTGCAGTTCTGCAATCTTTCTCCTCGCCTTCGCTTTCAGGAAGCCAAGAAGCTATCGCTGTGCATCAATTGCCTCCGAGCAGGCCATTGTCAACGTGCATGTCGTTCTCGATCCTGTCGAATATGTGGTTCCAGACACCATACACTGCTTCATTTCGAATCTCCGTCCAATGCTTCCCAGTCCATTGGGCCTCAACTCTCGACATCAGCATCGGCTCCACGATTGGATGCGATACCATCTCGCAATAAATGTACTGCAACGTCATCAGCCACGTCACTTGTCGCCCAGAGTCACAGACGGGACTCCGTGTTGCTGGCCACTGCCGTAATCACTGTTAGGAATAGCTCTGGTACATTCACTCCTTGCCGTGCCCTGCTCGATTCTGGTTCGCAGGTGAATATCATTACTTCAAGTCTAGCTCAACAGTTGCGGCTGAAGAAGGAAGAATCGGAAGTTTCAGTGTCTGGTCTGGGCGATTCGTGTGCCATGTCAGAAGGATGCTGCGTGGATATACAACTGAGATCACACGCGTCGAGCTATGCCACGACCATTTCGGCATTGGTTGCTCCCACCATTACGAGCAACCAACCCAACGGTACTGTTGACACAACCCGATGGAACATGCCCTCCAACATATGTTTGGCTGATAAGATGTTCTACCAGTCCCAACCTGTTGATATTCTTATTGGGGCGGCTCTGTTCTTTGAGCTTCTCTGCATTGGCCAAATCAAGTTGGGAGCCGGTCTACCACATCTTCAGGAAACTAAACTAGGATGGATAGTTGCTGGGGAGATGTCCCAGTCCCGAGTTCCTGCTTCTCGATTCACAGGTAACTCATCTGACGTGGCCCCTCGTTCGAGTGATAGAACCTATCATCGTGGCAGACATAGTGTCCGGAGTATCTGCGCTAGAGACGTTCCCCGGAGCAAGAAAGGAAGTGCTGCCAAGAAGGATGTTGAAGGCCCGTGCTCTTCAACGGGGGGAGTATGTTCGGCTAAGCGCCTGCCCATGGCAGCACAGGGATAGGCATAGCTTACTCTCTTTACATTACTCTCAATGCATCGCTGCTGCTGCTGCTGCCCTACGCCCTACGCTCTCAATCGCTACATCGCCCTTTCCCTAAATTCGTCGTCCGACAAGAGCTGTGAGGGAGGCTCATCAACAGAGCAGAACTTACTTAAAATGCGATCGCCTTCGTGAGCAAACGTCGTATCGCTAATTTTCGTTTCGTTGTTATTGTTGCATCTCTCGCTAAGAAAACAAATCGAACATACACATATACACAATATACATATATACATTGAAACCAAACCCATTTGTGTTTAATTAATTCTCGTAAAAATACGCTGCTGAAGAAGCTCAGTAGCTCAACAAAGAAATTAAACATAAAAAAATTAATTAACGAAATAAAACTAGTAAACTAAAAAGAAAAAAAACGTATTCTATTTTTGTTAAATGTTTGTAATACGAGTGTAAGAAAATTAAACTGTCAACAGATTTTGGTCCCAATCTATTCCGCTTTTCTGTTATAACATTGCCTGCTAGCGAAAATACTCCTTCAGCCGCTGCACTACTTGCAGGTGTTGAAAGAAGCTGAAATGCTAACTTTGACAGAAGAGGGTAACGATTTTAATTTATTTTCCACCACTCAATTACATCGTAATCTTCACTTAAAGCTACCCTTTCTCTATAATATCTGTCAATTTCTTCCATTGGAGATTCTTTAGAGCTATAATTAGGTGTTGCAACTAATTTTGAGAAGAAAAATGCCATTTTTGGCACAGAAGTTTGACTTGTTGATGCGGCTAATGAGATAGGGCTTTCTGGATTAGATGTATTTGGACTTGAAACATATTCTGTACTATTGCTTCCTGTTGAACAATTTTCAAACTTAATCATTTCTGAAATGCAAAAATGTTGAATTTCCATTCGTTCGTTTTCCTGCAAATGCGCAGCAGGGGGATATAGAAAAAAAGCAGCCTTGTGCCACATGCTCAAATTTTTCTGCCATATATTAACAATATTTATGTTGATTTTTTCTTTTAATAAAGCAATTGATGAGATGTCCAAGGCATTTGGTTCACAAAGCTCAAAAATTTTTGTAATTGAAGGCAATACAAAACAAATTGAAGGCGAGCTGCAAGTTTTCAGTTCTTTAAAAATTCGTTCAAAATCTTCTAATAACCCTACTAGCAGTTTTAATGTAGATTTATTTAAATTCATTAAACTTTCGGCACCTTGCTCGCTTAATACTGTGTCAACAGCCACCCAATTATCAACGATAGACTTCATCATTGAGTAGTTAGAATTCCATCTCGTGGGGCATGAACTTTTTAAGGTAGTGTTTAATCTGTGTTGTAAATTTGCCTTTTTAAAGTATTTCACAATTTTCTTGCATGTCCTCACTGTTTCATTTAGTTCCGTTGCTTCTTCAAATGATTTTTGTAAAACATTTGCAAATAGATGACTGCTGCAATTTAGCCTGATGTTATTTTCTAATGCTTTCTTTATGTTTGCGCCCCTTCAGTTACAAATTTGACTTCCTCAATGTTTTCTATATCGAATTGAGAAAAAACACTTTTAATTTTACTTAAAATGTTTTCTCCGGTGGATTTTTCGAAATCCATCGATTTAAGTCCTAAAATTAAATCGCAAAGGACATAATTTTTTTCATAGTGAACGGTGACACCCAAAAAATTTCGTTGCACATATTGGTCAGTCCACATGTCGACGGTGGCAGCTAGTCTTCCAGTATCCACTGCTTCTTTTATTTGATATCAGCGATCTTTTTTCTTCAGCATCTTTCTGGGCTTTCCGACTTAATGTTGATGGACTAAGTAGCAAGTCATCCACATCTACGCTATTCCCATAAGTGGCACCAATTTTAATCAAAAATTGCACCATGTTTTTAAATCCGGCCCCAGTCACTGAAGAAAATGGCTGACAATCTTGCACAATCCATTGACTGCATTTTTCCAACGCTTCTTTTTTGTCTTGTTCCGACACTTTTATCGCATCTTTTGGTTGCTTTAATGCAATGCAACATTTATGTCGAGACAAATTAGATGTTTGGTTTGCAACAAATTTCAGCACCTTTCGGCATGTGCTGCTGAATAAAAATCCTTCCAGCACACTTTCATCTTCTCTTAGAATTTCCCGTAAAATGTTCCAAATTACACTTTTCCCCTTATGTGTTTGGGTGACTGTGTATGTTCCACAATCAATTTTACTTTTTATGCAAGCCGACGTTTCAGACATTTTCGTGCCGCCTACTCCCTTTAACGACTGAGCTTGACCGCTAATATGTGTAAATCAGTGGAAAAAAAACAGTAGATCAGTGCAACAGCACTCGGGTATCTTCGTGACACCCGAGTGTCTTAAAGGCACCCGGGTAAAAAATGTGTATTTTGCCTACAACGCATTTTTGCGTATTCCTTTTTGTGCTCAATCCTTGCTTCTCCAACATTCGTTATGAGTGTAAAAACGATCGGCACGCTTCTACGAAAAATATCTGGGTGTCTGGTGAAATAAAAGCAATGCACAATGTGTGAGCGTGTGCCCGAAGTACACACTCTCAAACACCGGCATGGTTTAGGGTGGGTGCGAGTGTTTTACTTTTCTTGAGGGTAATGAGTGGCACCGGCACACAAAGTTCAATGGGTGTGAGTAGAGTGTCAAAAAGTGACACACTTGCCGTTCTCTGATACATACATAAATATATATGTATGTATACGAGTTAAAATCTATGTATATATTTTAGGTGACCGTGAGTGAAGGAACTAAATTAATTCCTTTGAATATGAAAATGCTATTAAGAATTCGCTGAATAATAATTTTTAAAAAATACAAATTATGTACATATGTATACTGTTTGGAGCAGAAGAAATATGAAAGGAAACCACCACAGATAAAGAGAGAAAAAATAAAATATATTTATTTTCAGAGCATAAAGAACTACAAAAATTACAAGTTTTCACATTGATTAAATTATTTTTCCGGGGCTGACTTGGCTAAATACAATGCATACAAATAGTGATTGAAATACATTAGATTGACATAAGAAACGATATTACGATATTATTAATTAAAAACGAGAGGGAACGTTGTGAGCTACGGCAAACGCCGCGGCTCTGCTCTATACCCGGTACTCAAGCCATAATATATGTGATATTATAATTTATGTAATTTATTATATTTTCTACAAAACAGAATTGTATGAGCATGCCATATCTTAGTGTTTATATTGTCTTTGTTTATACGTACAGGCTTTTTCATAGGCAATAATAATATAATAATTGATATAATAAAAATAAAAAAAAAATAACAGATTTATTTTTTCCCACGGCCAAGTGTCCCACCAACCCACACCCACCCCCACCCATCCTGCCAGTTCTTCATTTATTTTGTGGCGGTAGGTCAGTTCGTCAACAAGTTGAAGAAGAACACACATAACATAATTTCAGCTCAGCAAAGAACAAACGCTCTGTATGTGAGGCTGAGCTTTAGCTGTATGTGTGCAAAAACCGGTTTGCTTGGTTTTTTAGCAAGCCGCTGTCTAAGAAAACACCCATTACTTTACAATTGATTATAAGTTATGATTTTATGATGACGCTTGCCCAAAATTACAATAATTGTATATACATATTGAATATCCTCTATACTCTAATTTTGTTTAATGTGCTATAAACGAATATAAGGAACGAATGTAAATGTGTACAAATGCAAAATGTATATCAGACATGACACCAAATTATATTATTTGTCTATAGGGTATTAGTGCGTCGCGTCAATAAGCGACACTCAGCAAACAAATTTGTGTCTCAAGAAATCTTCTCGAAAATATTTGGCTGGCAATTTCGGCAGCTCTGCACACGTACACACACATATGAATGTACTTGCAAGTTCTCTCTGTGGATGGAAATTCGCATCAGAAAATGAGGGATGATTTCAAGTTTGACTAGCAAGTGTGGCACTAAAATCCGTATGGACCCATTTATTACCCATTTATATGTCATTAATATTCATATTCAAGGATGATACATATATATTTTTTTTGCGCATACTACTTTTTTATATGTGATCAAAAATATCGTTATATACTACAATAAACCATACAATCAAATATATATTTGTGAATATATATACATATATCTGCTCAATATATTAGTATATTCTATATTAAACAAAGTTAGAATCTAAAGCATGTACAAAATAAGAGATATTCTGGTATTATAAGGCAAGCGTCTTCAAAAAGGGCCGACTCCAATAATGCTAAAGTGAAGGGTGGCGCCAGCACAAAAATCAAAACAAAGTTGGGTGAGCGAAAATTTCAGTTGTGCGCTCATGTGTATGAGTGTGTACTCTCAAACACGCAAAGTACATGAGACACATACACTCTCACGACTCTCGGGCGCTGACAACACATATGCAACAGTACGTGAGAATGCGTGAGCACGCATACACTCTCTCGGGAGCTGATATCTTGTTGGTGGTGCGGTCAAAACCAGCGTATGAATTGTCCCGTCTATATATTGTATGGTTAGTGCCTGTACTCAGTCAGTATATATGTACATACATACATACATATATGAGCTTACGATTTCTGCAATTTATAATATGTTCGCAAAAGTGGCGAATTAAATTTTGGGCAAAAAAGAATAATTCAAAACATGAAGTCAAACTATTTTTTGAATTTGGTATATGTTGACTACGTGGACAACCTCTTCAAAATTAACGAAATTTTTTTCCTGGATAGACCCCGATTTATCATGAATTTTGGTAAAAAAATTTTGTGAGGGTCGCTTCTAGTTTTTTTTTTAAAAATGTTTTTTTTTAAAGTATCGCGCGATTTTTTTTTTTCTAAATTTTTTGCCTGCGGCGCTACTTTTCCATTTATATAATACAGCACACCTTTTATACTTTTATACATTCATATCTCCCACAGGATTCTGAAGCCGAGGAGTAAACCCACCAATTACGTACCAATGGCCACAGCGTCGAGACGACTCGTATTCTTGTCATCACTTGTAGCTAGTTTAGTTTACTTTAGTTTAGATATAGGCCGTTATAGCTACTTTTTAAATACTTGTGAAATTAAATATAGCTTTAACTGCAAACTAGCTATAAAATAGCTAACTTTGCAGCACAAATACATACATACCAAACACATTTCTATCGCTTTCTTATTTATTGGTTAAAATAACTCATAACACAAGAAAATACCCAAAACAATAACAATTATCCAAAACAACAACAACAACAACTAAAAGGACAACAAAAAACATGAAAAACCACACCAAAAAGCAACAACAACAACACAGCAAGTGACCCGCGCAGACCATTTTTGGCTTGAAAAACTCTAAACTTTAAACATTAAAAAAAAAAAACTAGAAGCGACCCCCACAAAATTTTTTTACCAAAATTCATGATAAATCGGGGTCTATCCAGGAAAAAAATTTCGTTAATTTTGAAGAGGTTGTCCACGTAGTTAACATTTACCTTGAATTTGTATACTTGCTTTCATTTTTGTTTACCTATGATTTTTATACTGCTCCTACATTTCTACATGTATAACTACATATTTGAGACGTGAAAGTGTTTGCGCCGTGCCGTTGTGCTGTGCGCAAAAAGAAGCAGCGCGAAGCGTAGACGGTAAAGTCCCGTTGGAACTGTGGTGAATGACGCCGTCGGCCGTGTCGAGAATCGGGGCTGTCATTTTAGCATATTTCAAGCTACATATATATAGAAGTGTGGAAGTGGAATTTCTGATAATACATGCAAAGTTCACATTCAAGCAAAGAAACATACATATATACAAAGTATCCATTCAGCTTGTTTTATTGCTGCATTAAAAGAATCAGAGGTACATAGTTTTTGTGCCACTCGTGATGGGAGCTTTGCGTCGAGGATTCATGTGTGGTCTGTTGTCATGTCTGAACATATTCTAAAATCATTGAATTTAAGGAAAGGCTTCGTAAAGTTCCAGACGACACAACTGTTGAAGCCTGTCGTTGCTATTGTAAGTATTCATAGCAGCAAAATGTTAGAAAAAAGCCCTTTTCAGAACAATAAAATAGACATAAGGAGACGTCCATGAAGTGGACGATATTCTTAGTTTATAGCTAAACAGAGGGCGAACCCCGTCTCATTTTCTTAAGTAACAAAACATAAACCAGTCGATGGATCGCAATTTATCAAGGATTTACGAACAGAAACTATTTGGCGATTAGATATGGATATACATCGGGTGACGACCCAAAATAAAATTTTGGGCGACGACGACCCAAACCAATTTGATCGAATATAGAGAATCTCTATTAGAGATATGTAGCTAGCTGTATCACCACTAGGATACAGTGTCATCTCTAATTTTTTACAATTCGCCTTCCGCCCTTCTCTGCGCTCCTCATAAGTGGAAGGTAAGCTGAACCTTGCTTTACATTTTGGACCTAATTCTTTTGGAAATTCACAATGGTTGGTGATTCCGACGGCACAGAAAATGACGGAACTAATACCCCTACACCCAAATACAAAGTTTAGCTTCATATCTGCTTATAATTTTTAGGCACTTTAGATTTTTGTGGTCCGTTAAGCTTCTCGTGCAGGAACAATGATGGTCCAGTGGGAACGGGTATCGGCGACTAATATTTGCGGGGCGTTGCCGAGGTACTGGATGAGAAGCTCGGATTGTTTGGGTCTGTCTTTGTATATTTGATGTCAAATATGAGCCCACTTACCAAGAGCTGTATATCCCCTTCTTCTTCGAGATAATTGTGCCTCTCGTGACAGCCATCTCCAAGCATATCTCCCAAATAGAAGAGAAAATACATTACTACCAAGAACTGCAAAATTGCACAAATCTATTTTCCCCACCACCGAAGAGGTACAGATTGAGGTGCGTTTTTTTTTTAATTGGTGTCCCCAAGAGCCCTAATCCACTAAATCGTTCATCATTATGCAAGTTAGACATAATGTCGGGTCATTGGCGTTCCCAACAGAGCATATACCCCAACAATAGTTGTTACCAATTGAGTGGGTGGTACCCCCCCTGCATATTCATGCACGAATTCCAGCATATTGCCGACTCTGATGCCAACCCCCTTCCCTAACTTCTCCAAAATGTTGCAATTAATATGCAACATTTGAAAACGTTGGGAGGACCTGCAGACGCCTAATGTTATCCTCCAGCTCGTTTTGCTTTGCCCTATTTTGCTGGAGTTCCATCTCCTGCCGCTTGTGCAGGTCGAGCAGATTCTGCAGCCGCTGATGCTTCTCCTGGTTCACACGCGGCTTCTTTGGCGGCAGAATCTGCTCTTGCGATATGTTGAATGTGTTTGGCAGTATCTGCTGTGCCGTAACCTGAGCTTGGTGCTGCTGGTGTTGCTGGGCCGCCTGGCAGATTTGGTAGCTCCGCTCCAGATTAACGGCGCCTGGGAGCAACCTGTTGCTGCTGGCCTTGCGAAGGCCATGCTGGGCTATGGTCGTCGGCACCACCTTCGAAGGAGGCAGACTCATTATTATAACGCTTGGTTTGGCCTGCTGCTGAGGGAGCTGGTGGTGCTCCTGAGGTAGCTGGTGGTACTGCTGCTGGTGGTGCTGCTGCTGAAGGACGCTTGGTTTGGCCTGCTGCTGCTGGTGGTACTGCTGCTGGTGGTGCTGCTGCTGAAGGACGCTTGGTTTGGCCTGCTGCTGCTGGTGGTACTGCTGCTGGTGGTGGTACTGCTGCTGGTGGTGGTGCTGCTGAGGGAGCTGCTGCTGAGGGAGCTGCTGCTGGTGGTGGTGCTGCTGAGGTAGCTGCTGCTGGTGGTGCTGCTGAGGTGCCTGATGGAAGCCAAATTCCTTCAGGAACAACTCCTCCTCCTCATCAGATTGCATCTGCTGTATGGGCTGCAGGAGCTGCAGAGGCGGTAGGCCTACTGGCTCCGTCTGCGTGCAGGCTTCTACGCTACTTTCACAGGAACTTGTACTTGTTTGAGTTTCTGCATCTACGAGATGCTTTAAAACAGTACACTCTTTACGTTGAAGAATGGTAACTTGGTTACCATTCACCTGTACTGTGCACAATTCCTTTCGTTCCATTTTCCGTTTTTGTGGATAGAAGAAGAAATGAACGGTACTTCTCTTCGAAAAGTGTGCCCGTACACATTACTTGTGTTACTTATACTTATAGATAAGTTACATGTGTTAAATATGCAAATGTCATGTCATTGAAAACTATTATTTAAATTTTCCATTACAATATGTATTTGCAGTTCAGAAATTACAACAAATGTCGCATGTGCAAGAAATAATTTTGAATGCTTTGGCAAAGCACCCCTCATTTCAATATTTCGAGTTCCTGCTCCGAGCTACTCGCATACCTTTTGGCCTTTCTGTTAGCTGGGCAGCCGTCGGCCACCAGATTGTCCTCTAAGTTTCGGGCACGGATTGCGCCTAACACCTTCTGGACGCCCTCGTTGATCACGATGCTGCCCAATACTTGCGTAACAAGAAGAGGGAAGGCACCTAGAAGAGGGAAAACAAATTATATTTCAACAATATTTACTAAAAAATTACTACTTACTGCGTGCAGATACAGGAATTGGAAGGTACTTGCTCGACCTCTCTCTCTTTGGTTGATGCTGCTTTCTACATCCCCTAGTTGGCCGAGTTCCGCCTAAATTTTAATCGGAATAAATTGCTTCTTTTCCATTATTCGTATTTGTGCTAATAATTTTTCACCATATTTCAGAAAATATTCAATGTTTGCCAAGTAACTATTAAGTAACAGCAATCAATATTTATCGGTTTCTCCCCTCCCTTCCACTCCACCTTGAACGGCACATGGTCATGTTAGTTGTCCAGGGGTGGCGCCTCTCCAATTGACAATAAGGCGAACACTCCTGTAACTTGCGCTATGTATTCTAATGGGTTTTTATTGGCGGCGTGGATATGAGCGAAACGGATCATATCCGTCTTCGCCATCACCTCGCTATGTTGGCAACGAGGTGGGTTATGTCCCAAACGGTGGGGATCAGGGTGCTGGAATTAGCTTTGCAAACTCGTTAGCCGGACAGCCGTCCGCCACCACGGCCAACAGGCGGGACACCATCTTTCGCCTCTTTACTTCGTCCAACACCAGCTGGACCCCTTCATTGATTACCGATGCGCCGAGTACCTCCACACTCGAGACCTATTCAAAGAATATAAAAGTTTCATAATAATTTATATAAAATACATTACATATATTACTTTTCATCCTTACCACATGGAACATGAGGAAATGGAAAATGTAATCTTCCAATCACTTGCTCCGGCCCATTTAGTAAGTGGACGGCCCTGATAAATGAAATAAAAGAATATTATTATATTATAATAGTCCTTTGCGAGCAGGACTTGACTTACGAAGTCTCCTAGATGGAGTTCATCGAATGTGATGATGAAGGCTCCATCAAAATTTGCCAAATTTCTAGTTAAATCTATCACGCCCCTTTGCGTTATAGCGGGGCAATTTATAAAATTTAAAATTCGTCGCAAAAGTGGTTCTTGGGCTACGTGAATGCGGCCATAGTCACGGAAAGCTCGAACCCCTGGCATTGTTTTAAATAATTTATTCAAGATTTATAAGATAATTTATTTATAGATTCTGTTTCGCTTCGCGAATTGGAATAAATTGAATATAAGGTATGGTATGGGTATATTTAGTTTTCGTTTTCGGTATCTTTCTGAGGTGGATAAGTGCTGGTCACATTGCCACCTACCGCCATTTTATGAAGCTAAGAAAGTATCCGAAGCTAAATTGAATTTTGAAATTAAATTACATTACATTACATTAAGAATGAATAAGTGATAACTAATTAATGAATTTTTAAAATAAATTTATGATAAATTAAATGTATTTATACAGTGTATACAGACGCAGACGCCACCACATGCAAAGTTCCGTTATTTTACTCGCGTGCTGGAACACACACACACACTTTTCTTCGGAATAACGAAACTTTTTTTGCATGTGTGCATGTGTAATTTTAATTTATTTATTAAATAAGTTATGTTATATTTCATTCGCAGGATGCCGAAGAATAAATTTGATTTTTTTGAGGGCACACGACCAAATTCGGACCAAGTGGAAGAGCACGAGGACCGTGGCAGGACTGCAACACAAGAGGAGCTGAAAACACGTGGTTTAAAGAAGGCTCGCCGTTCTATTGCCGGTGCGTGTGCATCCACGGATGGCAGGGACCGTGGCATCCTCAGTGCATTTTCAAGTAAGTGCAACTGAAAGTATTATTGATGAAATAAACCTAATGCTGAATTAAATTTAATGGGGTACAGGTTTTGGTAAGCCAGCGAGCGCATCCAATAAAAAGCAAGATGGCGAGACAGCGACCCTTAGCAGCAGCGTCACCTCAGCGGGCTGCATCGGCGATCGTACTGCTCGATCCACTTCTATTTTCGGCAACGCGTTTGCGACAGCAAGTACCACTCCGGCCACTCCCGCCATTGGCTTAACTACGCCCTTTTCCGCTGCCGAGCAGCTTCAGGCAAGAGTCCAAGAGCACCAGCTTCAGTTGCAGTCCATCAGCAGCAGTTCCAGCACCTTCAGGGAGCACTTGAACAGCAGCAGCTTCACTTTTCAATCCAACAGCAGCAGTTCCAGCACCTTCAGGGAGCAGTCCTGGCTCCTCCGACTAGAATCAATGCAGCGCCAATACTGGCAGATCCTCAAACTGCAACGACAGTGTCTGGCGGCGGTGGCCTGCATACATACCATCCTCACTTGCTGACCATCAAACGGGGCAGCATGCAAAGGGCCACGAGCAGTTGCAGTAGGAATAGCAGGAATTGGAGGAGTGGCAGGAGTTCCGCCAGGGGTGGGTGTGAGCGTTACCACTCCAGTACAGAGCGTGATACCTGGAGTACCCGTTGCTGGAGGAGGCTTTGCGTCCGGCCCCTCGCTGGTGGCACCGCAAGCGGCAGTAGTCCGTTGTCATCAGAGTCCATCAATATGTACCTGCTTGACTCAGGCCTCGCATATAGGGGTTGCTTTTCTGTTTTTGTTGTTGGACTGCTTAAAATTTAAATTTCAGGCCCACCGCAGATTATGCATTCACTCACTGGCGTGGGACCAATTTAAGGAAAACAATCGCCTGTTCCTCACCACCATGGTGGGAATGGCCGAGTTGGTCACGAAGAAGCCAGATCCGGTGTATATACCAATGCCGTAAGAACTCCCCAAATCTGCGCATCCTTCATACGTTTAAAGTCTTCAATTTCATGTTCAATGCGGTTCTTAACGTCATCCATCCCTTAAATAACTCTTGTGTTTCGTCATGTGTCTGATTAATTCTATATTATATGTCTTTCCTATATAGTATGTCCATTACCAGGTACTTTTTTGCCAACAAGTTTGCCGGGATTATAATACACATGCACAGGAAGGGTTTGACCCCATCGAAAATTGGTAATGTGATTGTGTGTGTGTTTGTTGTTTGAGGTTATGTTGACGCCATCATCTTGCGTGACTCCCATGGCGTTGCCCGGTCCGATTTGTCAATGGAAACAAGATCCTGCGTATCATGAAGTCGGTGGGTCTGAAGTCCGACATTCCCGAGGATCTGTACCACATGATCAAGAAGGCCGTTGCCATCCGCAAGCATTTGGAGCGCAACCGTAAGGATAAGGACGGCAAGTTCCGTCTCATTCTGGTCGAATGCTACTACTACAAGACAAAGAGCGTTCTGCCACCCAACTGGAAATACGAATCGAGCACCGCCTCTGCACTGGTCCTGGCCTTTATCTGAATTAAGTTGTACTTCATTCGGGGATTAGGCGATTTTCGGTGTTACATGCTTTGTACATACTCATACATATGGTCATTTTTTCGTTCAGTTACAACGTGGTACGATATGCCACAATTAAATTAAATATATATACATATATTTTTATATTGCAATTATTTATTTCAATTATTTCCCGAAATTTTTTTTTTTTTTTACCTTAAATCTAATTTATTTTAAATTCCTCTGCCTTTGCCTCTGCCTTTGCCTTTGCCTCCACCCGTTTGTGATAATTCCATCGCTGATACAGGACTCCACCCTTCTGGCGAAAGAACGACGCTTGCTTCAACAAAACGTCCAACTCCTTCTCGAGCCTCGCTGTTTCAGCCGAAGTCATTATGAAGCCTTTCTTTGCGTGGAAGGCAATCACTGTATCAGCGAGTAGGCTTTTTTCAACTTTAGTTAAAGCCTTAATTTTACCATTTTTGTTTAGATACTTCTGCCGGCAGTCT
Organism: Drosophila affinis; assembly: GCA_037356375.1. NCBI lineage: Eukaryota > Metazoa > Arthropoda > Insecta > Diptera > Drosophilidae > Drosophila > Drosophila affinis. Next base: position 27,354,259 of record JAZHFB010000003.1, read on the forward strand.
TTGTCCTGATATACGCAGGCGAATGCTGTCGGTGGTTTCTCCACAATCCCCAAAACCTTTCCCAAATTCACAACAGGTGAGAGTAACCCGATGGAATGAATATTCAAGTTGCTCTCGGCTCCGGTGTGGATCTGGAGGTCTGTGAGAGATGGTGCTGGTGCTGGTGAATGCGATTCCATTGGCGCCTTGAAAGTCGTCGGCTGCAGCCCCCTTGCTGTCCACTTGCCGAATAATTCAGTGTCACTGGGTACTGGCTGCTGCTGCAGGACCTGTAGAGGAAATGAGTTGCTGTTAGAGTCCTGTGCTCAAGGATGGGGTGTGGGAAAGACATAAAAAGTTCTCCCTGCAAACTCACAGCAGAAACCTGTCCAATGGCCCACGCAGGCGTCAACAAACTGGACGACGAATTCAGGCTGATATTGACGCCACCCGAGCCGGGGGTTGCATGATCGCTGGTCAGATCGTGCACCTCTTTGTCCATACTGGAGAGATTGTAGGCCCCGTTCGAGGTGATGGTCGGCGGCAGCTTGATCACCTCCACCCGATCGCTCGACGAGCCTTGGCCGTGACCGTGGCCCCCCATGATCGAGGACGAGGAAGAGTTGGCATTGCTGGTCACCGTCGCGGCACTGGACTTGGTGACACTCAGCTGATCCAAGAGATTGGACATGCCCGTGAGCCCGGACAGCAGTCCTCCGGCTGCTGCTGACTGCTGTTGCAGTTGTTGCTGTAGTTGCTGCAGCAGCGAAATAACGTTATTCAGCTGTGCCTGCAATTGTTGCTGTTGCTGCTGTTGTGCTTGCTGTGGGTGGTTGGACGACATCATCTGCTGCTGTCCTCCGGCTGCTGCCGCCTGCTGTTGCTGTTGTAGCACAGAGGATGGAGTAGACAACCCAACCGACGCCGAGGAGACGGGCGGCACGAACTGCGCTGCAGTGGGCATCGTGTGGGCCGGTCCGGCCGGTTCGAAGGAAACAAATATTGGTACATGAGCCTGCTCGTGGGAGTCGCAGAGCTGCTGATCCCTAGACCTACTTTGGTTTAATAATAAAAAATTAAATTAAAAAAAAATTTTTTCTTATTTTAAATATTTACCTATTTTTTCCTTGCAAAATTGTATAGACTGCCCCCTTTTCCGTGCAACCATGTTTTGAAATCTATAGGATCCAGCAAGTGTACAAGGTCTTTCTCCAGACGCCTGCAATTCTGGTAGTCCAATCTTACGCCAGCATTTATTTGGGCCCGATAGACTGCATTTAGTATACTAGATTTTTCCCGTCTCTCTAACAGCCTGGGTACCGACCTGCTTAAAATGGTATCCAGCACTGCACTGGCTTTTCTACAGTTTCGGATGGATTCCTCCACTGTGGGTGGGGGTTGATGGATTGTTGTTGGTGCCGATGTCGATGCTGCCGATCCGGGCGAAAAAGGTGGTAGTTGGTGGTTGGGGGAGGCGTGCAATATTGGTGGTGGGGGGGGATTGGGGGGTGGGGTGCAATATTGCACGAATGGATGACTGGAATCTTGCGGACGGGGGGGTGGGGTGCAATATTGCACGAATGGATGACTGGAATCTTGCGGACGGGGGGGTGGGGTGTACAATTGAACGGGATGGGGTTGTGGAGGGGATAGGTGAATTTCGGGATGACTGGAATCTTGCGGACGGGGGGGTGGGGTGTACAATTGAACGGGATGGGGTTGTGGAGGGGATACGTTGGGATGGGGTGGACGTTAACGGCATAATGCTGAAAATAAAGGAAAATAAATTATTAGTAGATTGAAGAAACTTGCCACGACCAAATCTCGCAGAAAGATCGTAAACGGACTTAAATTGATTGAAAACGACGGACGGACGGCTCGCAAATGATATACAATAGTTGCATAGAAAAGCTCGCTACAGATATTACAAAAGGCCCGCAAACGATCCGTTTTCGAGCTATCGAAAATGAAACTTTCACTGCCACAAACTCAGCGACCACAGATTATAATTTTTAATCATTTTCGGACACGGTTCATTTTACACGGTTGAGTTTCGCTTTTTATTTTTATACCCGGTACTCGAAGAGTATAGGGGTATATTAGATTTGTGGGGATAACGGTTGTGTGTAACGCACAGAAGGAAGCGTTTCCGACCCCATAAAGTATATATATTCTTGATCAGCATCAATAGCCGAGTCGATATAGCCATGTCTGTCTGTCCGTCCGTCTGTCCGTCTGTCTGTCCGTCTTCATTTGTGCCTATATCTCAGAGACTATTAAAGCTAGAGCAACCAAGTTTTGTATCCAGTCTCCTGTGTGATCACACTACTCAAAATGTAATTCAAAATTTCGCCCCGCCCCTTTCCGCCCACACAAAGGACGAAAGTCTCTGGCGTACACAATGTTGAAGATACGAGAAAACTAAAAACGCAGATTGATAGAGAATGACCATTTCTATCAGAGTGTTGAATCTGGATCAGATCGGATCATTATTATAGCTACAATGAAGAAAACCATTTCGAAAGTCATCATTCCCTCTCGCTCTCTCTCACACGCGACCCCATCTGCTTTGCCCATTCGTATTTTTTGACGCCTAGTTCTCAGAGACTATAAGAGCTAGAGCAACCAAACTTTCTATCCAAGCTCCTGTGATACCGAACCAGCACGAGTTTGTTTTAAAATTTTGCCACGCCCCCTACCGCCCCCACAACAGACAAAAATATGTGGAATCCACAATTTTTAAGATAAATGAAAACCAAAAACGCACAATCATGAAAAATTACCATATCTACCAGATTACCGAATCTGGATCAGATCGGATCAATTTTATGGCCAGAAGAAACAAATTAAATTTCAGTGGCTTCGCAACGCCTGCCAAGCGCTGACTCATGCCCTCTCTCTCTCTCTGTCGGAAACACTTGTACGTCCCAAATATGTAGTTATACATGTCATGTAGAAATGTAGGCGCAGATATACAAAGCATATGTAAACAAAAATGGAAACATGTATAAAAATTCCAAAAAATTCTTTTTTTAATTTAAATATTATTTTCGTCCCTTTTGAGAACATATAATAAATTTCATAAATCGTAGGCTCATAAATGTATGTATGTATATACTGACTGAGTACCGGGTATAAGGTAGAGCCGCGGCCCTTGCCGCGGCTCACAACGTTCCCTCTCGTTAAAGTTTCGCTCTTTTTAAATCATCAAAATGACTCGAATTAGACTCGTAATGGGGTTTTTGATCAAAAGACTCTTCCAATTGCTTGCTGGGTTGTATAACATAAAACACAAACACAGACACACTGTAACAATCGAGCGCAACAATCGCGTGTGTTTACAATAATATAATTACTCACTTTTCCTTATTATGCATGCAGCACTTGCAGTGCCATTCCTCCGTCTGTGTTTCTATTGAGTTCGTCTGGGTTTGCACTAATTTATTGTAATAATTATTTACGGATACCGCCCCATTTGAGTTTTCCACTTTTATTAACCTGAACATTTTGCTTGTTTGTAATGAAATGAAGGGAAGCTTATTGGATTCGGAATACTCCCGTTATTCGGAGAATAATTCCGAAAATTTTTCTAGCCGGCTACATTATGCATGCAGCACTTGCAGTGCCATTCCTCCGTCTGTGTTTCTATTGAGTTCGTCTGGGTTTGCACTAATTTATTGTAATAATTATTTACGGATACCGCCCCATTTGAGTTTTCCACTTTTATTAACCTGAACATTTTGCTTGTTTGTAATGAAATGAAGGGAAGCCTATTGGATTCGGAATACTCCCGTTATTCGGAGAATAATTCCGAAAATTTTTCTAGCCGGCTACATTTCATTTTACTAGCCGTCTTTCCGGCTACAAGAGGCTCGAGTAAAATGTCATATTCCTCGATTTTGCTGTTCGGTTTAGTATTACTCAGACTCTCAACACAAAAAAAATAATTTTATACGGTAAATTCATATATTTTCTATCAGATTAGATTACTTTCAGTATACCCATTTTCTTGGATACTTGTCAAATACGGTTTGAAGGAACAAGCTAAATTTCCACAATATATATTTTTTCCATCATATGTATGTATGTGTGCCCGTCCGATGGTCGATTGTGCCGGCCCGGCTGATTGTGCACATTCGAAATCGAAATCAAATCGGACCGTTATTCTGGAGGCCGCCGCTTGTTAAACTTGTATGTATGCTCCGCACCCCAATTGTTTAAGTTCATTTTATTTATTTATTTATTTAGTTAAGGCCTGTCTCCAGCACCGCGAAATTTTACTGACAGGAATCTGCTCTTTATTTCGGTTGTGTGGATCCTAAGTGAACCCTGTGAACATCCGGTCACCATTTACCCGGGTCCATCGGCCAAGGCAGCCGCCGGCGAGGGGGCACGTAGCAAGCGTCTGCTCAGTTCGGTGGAGAAGCACAAGGAGATCTGTCACATGCTCAATCCACATTCCAACAGTTCCACCTCCTCCGCCTCGTCCGGTTCGCAGCATACATCAAGCGGTGAGGCCTCGCCCCTGGCCTCCAATCTCAATGTGGCCACCTCCTCGAAGCTGGCCAAGAAGGAGGAGGACGATTACTCGGAGGACTCGCTGGAAGAGTCCACGCCGAGCAGATACGGATCGGCCGGCACCAGGGCGTTGTGTGTGTGGGCGGGTGGTGCGTACATCGATGCCTCTGGCATGATCGCCTTGGGCGGCTCAGCCGATGTGGTGTATACGTAGTAGGATGTGTAGCAGGATATGCAGCAGGATATGGAGCAGGGGCAGGAGCAGGATATGCAGCAGGAGCAGGATATGAAGTAGGGTATGTGTAGGGATATGAGTATGGGTATGGAGTAGTGTATGGGTATGGATTCATTTCACTTTGAATTTTTGTAGATCTTCCTGATCGTTGTAACGCTATGACGCTATGTATCTATTGTGTATGTGTATTCTATGTGTATTCTATGTGTAGTATGTGTAAAATACTGTAGGTGGCGTATGGCGTATTGGTGTTTTGCAACAGTTGGCAGTCATTTAGTTGGTTTCAAGGGCTTCCAGTTGGTTTCAAGGCATTTAGTTGGTTTCAAGGCCCAATTAGATTCAATTCGCCGTTAGGTGTTGGAAAACGGACAAATTCATATATTTCATTTTCGGTGGCAAGTTGCGCGCGCCCGCGTTATTTGTCGTTAGCTGGACAATGCGACAACACGACAACAATCACCGTATAACAATATCAAAAAGGTTTTAAATTTAGGTTTTGTAAGTTCAGACATCCATTGTCTCTCATTAATATATACAAATTCACAAATTTTCTCTTTACTCTTTGTTTTCTGAAATTCCTACCTTCTATCATTTGGAATATGTCATATATCGTCCCAGCAAGCATTTGGAAGACTGTTTTAACAGAAATCGTCATGATGAGTCTTTTTTGAGTCCCCTTGACGATTAAAAAACGACTAATCTCCTGAGCGATCGAAAGAAGACTCATAAATGACCCTACCATATGCTCAAAGTATGATTGGTTTGAAATACAAAAACAAAATGCAAAGCAATCGCCAAATGAGCATGCAGGTGATTAAAATATGATCATTGCTTGGTTTTGCTTTGTTACTATGCACTCATATTCTGCTTGCTTGGCTGATCCAAAAGCGATTCTTATCTAAGATTAGATCTAAGTTAAACGGCACTTTTTCTTAAGCACATGCCGAAATGTGCAAATTTTGTCATTCGATTGTGAAAGTGAAAGTGCAAGTGAAGTGCAAGTGCGAAGTGCAAACAAATAAATTATTATATCAATTATATCAAATAAAAAGGTGATTATGTCAGTGAAACAATTGCGTCGCGTGGCCAAAAGAGAGGCTTATAAACTACTATTTCCTGAAAAGGACAATTCAAATGATCTTTTGGCAAACGAAAGTTTTGATTATAATCATAAGAGTGCTGAAAGTTCAAGCGACAGTGAAAGTGGGTCTTTTGCCAGTAGCAAGAAAAGTGAAGTTGACCTTTGTGAGGGACTAGCTAAATGGGCCACTGAGTTCAACATAACTTTCATTGCAGTCAATGCGCTGTTGTCATAATTGCGAAACTGTGATATTTCAGTTCCGAAAGATGCGAGAACTGTTTTGCAAACGCCTTGCTCTGTGGTGGAAAGAAAAGTTGGAGACGGCACCTATGTCCATTATGGACTTAAAAGATGTTTGTCGGACTTTTTAACCGCTAATGATTGGAAGTTGCCAAATTTGATTTTAGACTTTGGCATTGATGGACTTCCATTATTTAAAAGCAGCACCACGCAAGTTTGGCCAATTTTGACAAGTGTAAGTTGCACAAGTTTAAATTGTTATTTTTTTCGGTTTTAATACTGCTCCTAAGCTCATATTTTGTGCCCTCCACTAAACTTGGCAATATAATATTATTTACTTACCGATTTTATGTCTTAAACGCCACTTAAACCAATTATTTTGTTATATCCACTCAGGCACGTCCTTCCGCTGCGGTTTTCAATCACAAAAGAACGAGCAAACGAAAAACGGCAGTGCAACACAAAAAAACGTCGGCGTCGCGGCGGGACGCTTTTTGACATGTTCGTTTATGTTCTATTACGAGATCCGCTGTTTCTTGCACATCGTGTCCGTTTTTAAGTCCGTTTGCGATACTTTGGTTGTCGCGAGTTTTTTTGTCCGCAAAATGCTCTTTTCTGAGTCCGTCAGCGAACATTTTGCGAGACTCAAACCAAAGCTAACTGTATTATTCGTTACTAATTTGCTTCTTTTCCCTTCTTGTCCAGTTTTCTCTCATTTTTAAGTCCGTTTGCGATACTTTTGCGAGACTTTGGCCGTCGCGTGTTTTTTTTCCGCTAAACGCTCTTTTCTGAGTCCGTTTGCGAACATTTTGCGAGAATTAAACCGAAGCTAGCTATATTATCCGTTACTACTTTCCTCCTTTTTATATTTTACCCTTCTTGTCCAGCTTTCACTCAGCTTTCAAAGTCTCCGTTTGCGAGACTTTGGTCGTCGCGAGTTTTTTGTCCGCAAACTGTTCTTTTCTAAGTCCGTTTGCGAACATTTTATAATAGTTCCGTCTTACTATCGTCTTTTGGTCCACTGGGTTATAAGTAGGCCGTCCAATCAGTGTAAGTGCGAGAAATATGCGGAATGTTGCGGTTGAGGTTAAGCGTTTCGCGTTTTTTTGAGGCTCACAGCTTACTATTGTCCAAATGAGCAATTTTGTTGGCCAAAATAATAGCTCGCGAGCGCAGAGATTTTTCATTTCGTTTTTTGTTTTGGATAGATAAGGCATATTTTTAAGGCATATTTAAATTATAAGTAATAATGAGTAAAAGGTATGGTCCATTTGAACACTTTCATTTAAAAGAGGGCAAAATTCCTTAAAAATTAAATTTAAGTTTAAATAAAAAATAAAAAAGATTTGATAAGTTGACGCAAAGAGGAGATCGCTTTTTTCAAGGGACTCTGAAATATAAAAGATTTAAATTTTTCCTGGACGTACTAGATTGAGTTTACCATTTTATACACACCTACATGTTTTTAAACCTCGTGCTCTTCGTTTTCCAGTTCCATACTCCATTGCAATTTAAAATTATCTTCATAACATCTTCATTGCGGCCTTGGTCTTCTAAAGGACTACTTTCGCTTGATAGTATTTCCAAAAATTCGGCTAGAGGGTTTTATTTATGTTCTCTTTGAATACGTCTATCAAGATTTACCGATGAAATAATGGGATCTGATTTACCCGTTGCTCGGGGGGTAGGGGTATTTGTCAATAATTAATTCCGAAGTTTTAAATCATTGTTGGAATTTGTGTACGTTTATTGGCAATTGGCATGGAAGACATATCAGCACAATCCTTAAGTTGTTAATAAGCTGCTGGTCAATGCCAGTGATGTTAGAAAATACTTTTGGCTTACTAAACGCACGGCGAGCTGTATTGCCATCATTTGTACTGCCGAATCCACCAGTTTTCGGTCTATCAACTTTCAGAGAAAGTTGTTCCCAAAACAAGTCTTGAATATGCCTTTTCTTTTCATAGAATTCCCTTTTATCATTTTGATTGCATATTCTCCACTTTTTAAGAATGCACTTGTATCCGGCTTGTCAAATAAATTCAAACATACGAATCCAGCAGGGCAGAGGGCTTAATCCGTACTTCAAATTATCTAAAATAGGCAAGAACTTTTCACATTGGAAATTTTTATTAGTAATAAAGTCTGAAGGCGTTGCCCCACATATTGGACAGGCGTGTGTTGACTTTGTATCTGTCAAGACGTTAAGCACTTTGCCATCGATAGCTGTTAGCTGTAATTTGAACTTGATATAAACAAATTTTTCGTCCTACATAATTATTTTACAGGGTTTCAAGTCTTTTATCTGTTCTTTTAGGTCAAAATTTTCTTTTAAAATACACTCCTTGGTCTCTGTCATAAATGCTAGTTTTAAGGGCCGACAAAATCTAATAGATTGACAAGCTCAATTATTCATTAATATGATTCCGGAGGAATCTACTAGCCTCAATCGAGCGATTTTTTTCCCCCAAATCGGCATAAACAACTTGTGGATCCGGTCCCTGTGATCTTCGAATTGTTTTTGGAGTTGGAACTTTGCCAAGTAACCCACGTAGTGTTTCTTTACGCATTCGTAATGCGGAATTTCGCCCCTCATCTCTCTCCAGAGGCGCTTCACATTCTGGGTGCGCGTGTGTGTAACTGGCAAAGTTTTTTGAGTGGTTAACTGCTTGATGATGGTATCCCTCGTCTGCAAGACAATTATAGGCTTTCCAGAAATCTGACATAATGGTCGTTCCATCTGCAATATGATCTTTAATTATGTTTAGCAACGTTTCGGTGTTGCGAATTTCAACAGGTATAATGAAGAAAATGCCGCTTCCTCGTTCGATGTCACCAAACACCCACTGGCCTTTGACCAATCTTCCGCAGTTATATTTTCTTTTGGCCACTTTTGTGCCAGGATCTCCAATAGTAGGACGACTATGTGTGATGCTCCAGTCAACATACACTTCCCGAAGAAAGTTTTTCCGGTCTATAACTGATGGGCGAGACCACCCCATTTCTGCCTCCATGAATTCGGTAGCATCTTTTACGCGAATAGCATCCCACACGATGAATTTGCACATTTCTTCTAACGTGAAGTGTGTGCCATCGAAGAATGTGTTTTTTTCGAATACTTTCACGAAAAGAGCACACGACTATTTGCATTTTTTTTTTTTGCTCCTTTTCACTTCTGTGCATACAGCAGTGCACCGAAATTCCACAATTCTGTCTCCCCTGATCGAAATTTTGCAAAGCGTACCACAATTCGGGCAAATTTTGTATGTACATACATACATATATCTGACACATCAGACTTCTTTGCCCAAGAAAGTCAAATGGAAAAGCCAGCAACCGGCGCGACAAAAATGGTAAATCCCATTTACCGTTACAATGTCGCGCCATAGTGTTGAGACGACTCGCATTCATTGAGGCCAGCTTATCTACTTTATAGCTATAGCTACTTTATAGCTATTTTAGCATGTGTAAAATAAAATATAGCTTTAATTTCCAAATAGCTATTTTATAGCTAACTTCGCAACACAAATAAACAGAAAAAACCAACCACAACAAGCTAGAAGCGACCGCCACGAAATTTTTATACCCGTACTCGAAGAGTATAGGGGCATATTAGATTTGTGGTGATAACGGATGTGTGTAACGCCCAGAAGGAAGCGTTTGCGACCCCATAAAGTATATATATTCTTGATCAGCATTAATAGCCGAGTTGCTATAGCCATGTCTGTCTGTCCGTCCGTTCGTCTTCTTTAGCGCCTATACCTCAGAGACTATTAAACCAAGAGCAAACAATTTTGTGTTATCACACTACTCCAAGTGTATTTAAAAATTCAAAAGTCTGTGCCATACACAATTTTAAAGAGAAACCCAAAAACGCATAATCATGGAAAATAATCGAATCTACCAGATTGCCGAATCTGGATCAGGTTTAACTGCTATTATAGCCAGAAGGAACACATTAAATTAAATTTCAGTCGCTAAGCAACGCCTGCCAAGCGCTTACTCATTCGCTCTCTCTCTCTCTCGCACACACTTTCAGGTCTTATATGTGTAGCTATACATGTACATGTAGCAATGTAGAAGCTGATGTAAAAATAATATGTAAACAAAAATGGAAACAGTAACTTTCAATATATAAAAGTCTAGCATAGGGTTCGACCTAATTTTCTTCAAGTTTTCTATTTCTGCCACAATTTAATTCATCCCTTTAGAGAACATATAATAAATTACATAAATTATAATATCACATATATTATGGCTTGAGTACCGGGTATAGAGCAGAGCCGCGGCGTTTGCCGTAGCTCACAACGTTCCCTCTCGTTTTTAATTAATAATATCGTAATATCGTTTCTTATGTTAATCTAATGTATTTCAATCACTATTTGTATGCATTGTATTTAGCCAAGTCGACCCCGGAAAAATAATTTAATCAATGTGAAAACTTGCAATTTTTGTAGTTCTTTGTGCCAGTGAATGCTCTGAAAATAAATATATTTTATTTTTCTCTTTATCAGTGGTTTCCTTTTATATTTCTTCATTTTTAGCAGATTTTTCAATGGTGCTGCAAACAGTATACATAATTTGTATTTTTTAAAATTGATTACTTCAGTGAATTCTTGATAGCATTTTCATATTCAAAGGAATCCATTTAGTTCCTTCTCTGATGGTTACCTAAAATATACAGGTTTAAACTCGTATACACATGTTTGTATAATACATCTATAATATGCACTTGGTCTAAAGTCATGCGACAAAAGTAAAATGGTGTCCTAAACTACATATACATTTAGTAAGTATGTACATGTAGATTACGTTAGTTTAAAACATCTGTCAGGTTCCTGGTAGAACGGATATTATGCTGCCCTTTGCACATACTAGGTGTCGGTCCTACTCATATTGAAATACATATTGTATTGGAAAATTTAAATAATAGTTTTCAATGACATGACATTTGCATATTTAACACATGTAACTTATCTATAAGTATAAGTAACACAAGTAATGTGTACGGGCACACTTTTCGAAGAGAAGTACCGTTCATTTCTTCTTATATCCACAAAAACGGAACGAAAGGAATTGTGCACAGTACAGGTGAATGGTAACCAAGTTACCATTCTTCAACGTAAAGAGTGTACTGTTTTAAAGCATCTCGTAGATGCAGAAACTCAAACAACTACTTCCTGTGAAAGTAGCGTAGAAGCCTGCACGCAGACAGAGCCAATAGGCCTACCGCCTCTGGAGCTCCTGCAGCCCATACAGCAGATGCAATCTGATGAGGAGGAAAAGTTGTTCCTGAAGGAATTTGGCTTCCATCAGGCACCTCAGCAGCACCACCAGCAGCAGCTACCTCAGCAGCTACCTCAGCAGCAGCACCAGCAGCAGTACCACCAGCAGCAGCAGGCCAAACCAAGCGTCCTTCAGCAGCAGCACCACCAGCAGCAGTACCACCAGCTACCTCAGGAGCAGGCCAAACCAAGCGTCCTTCAGCAGCACCACCAGCTCCCTCAGCAGTACCACCAGCTCCCTCAGCAGCAGGCCAAACCAAGCGTTATAATAATGAGTCTGCCTCCTTCGAAGGTGATGCCGACGACCATAGCCCAGCATGGCCTTCGCAAGGCCAGCAGCAACAGGTTGCCCCCAGGCGCTGTTAATCTGGAGCGGAGCTACCAAATCTGCCAGGCGGCCCAGCAACACCAGCAGCACCAAGCTCAGGTTACGTCACAGCAGATACTGCCAAACACATTCAACATATCGCAAGAGCAGATTCTGCCGCCAAAGAAGCCGCGTGTGAACCAGGAGAAGCATCAGCGGCTGCAGAATCTGCTCGACCTGCACAAGCGGCAGGAGATGGAACTCCAGCAAAATAGGGCAAAGCAAAACGAGCTGGAGGATAACATTAGGCGTCTGCAGGTCCTCCCAACGTTTTCAAATGTTGCATATTAATTGCAACATTTTGGAGAAGTTAGGGAAGGGGGTTGGCATCAGAGTCGGCAATATGCTGGAATTCGTGCATGAATATGCAGGGGGGGTACCACCCACTCAATTGGTAACAACTATTGTTGGGGTATATGCTCTGTTGGGAACGCCAATGACCCGACATTATGTCTAACTTGCATAATGATGAACGATTTAGTGGATTAGGGCTCTTGGGGACACCAATTAAAAAAAAAAACGCACCTCAATCTGTACCTCTTCGGTGGTGGGGAAAATAGATTTGTGCAATTTTGCAGTTCTTGGTAGTAATGTATTTTCTCTTCTATTTGGGAGATATGCTTGGAGATGGCTGTCACGAGAGGCACAATTATCTCGAAGAAGAAGGGGATATACAGCTCTTGGTAAGTGGGCTCATATTTGACATCAAATATACAAAGACAGACCCAAACAATCCGAGCTTCTCATCCAGTACCTCGGCAACGCCCCGCAAATATTAGTCGCCGATACCCGTTCCCACTGGACCATCATTGTTCCTGCACGAGAAGCTTAACGGACCACAAAAATCTAAAGTGCCTAAAAATTATAAGCAGATATGAAGCTAAACTTTGTATTTGGGTGTAGGGGTATTAGTTCCGTCATTTTCTGTGCCGTCGGAATCACCAACCATTGTGAATTTCCAAAAGAATTAGGTCCAAAATGTAAAGCAAGGTTCAGCTTACCTTCCACTTATGAGGAGCGCAGAGAAGGGCGGAAGGCGAATTGTAAAAAATTAGAGATGACACTGTATCCTAGTGGTGATACAGCTAGCTACATATCTCTAATAGAGATTCTCTATATTCGATCAAATTGGTTTGGGTCGTCGTCGCCCAAAATTTTATTTTGGGTCGTCACCCGATGTATATCCATATCTAATCGCCAAATAGTTTCTGTTCGTAAATCCTTGATAAATTGCGATCCATCGACTGGTTTATGTTTTGTTACTTAAGAAAATGAGACGGGGTTCGCCCTCTGTTTAGCTATAAACTAAGAATATCGTCCACTTCATGGACGTCTCCTTATGTCTATTTTATTGTTCTGAAAAGGGCTTTTTTCTAACATTTTGCTGCTATGAATACTTACAATAGCAACGACAGGCTTCAACAGTTGTGTCGTCTGGAACTTTACGAAGCCTTTCCTTAAATTCAATGATTTTAGAATATGTTCAGACATGACAACAGACCACACATGAATCCTCGACGCAAAGCTCCCATCACGAGTGGCACAAAAACTATGTACCTCTGATTCTTTTAATGCAGCAATAAAACAAGCTGAATGGATACTTTGTATATATGTATGTTTCTTTGCTTGAATGTGAACTTTGCATGTATTATCAGAAATTCCACTTCCACACTTCTATATATATGTAGCTTGAAATATGCTAAAATGACAGCCCCGATTCTCGACACGGCCGACGGCGTCATTCACCACAGTTCCAACGGGACTTTACCGTCTACGCTTCGCGCTGCTTCTTTTTGCGCACAGCACAACGGCACGGCGCAAACACTTTCACGTCTCAAATATGTAGTTATACATGTAGAAATGTAGGAGCAGTATAAAAATCATAGGTAAACAAAAATGAAAGCAAGTATACAAATTCAAAAAATAGTTTGACTTCATGTTTTGAATTATTCTTTTTTGCCCAAAATTTAATTCGCCATTTTTGCGAACATATTATAAATTGCAGAAATCGTAAGCTCATATATGTATGTATGTACATATATACTGACTGAGTACAGGGTATAAACAAAGACAATATAAACACTAAGATATGGCATGCTCATACAATTCTGTTTTGTAGGGGAGGGTTGTTTTTTCAAAGAGTGCTATCTCGCTCGCTCGAACTCCAGTGCGCTCGCAGATCTCAAAATAGAATGAGCTTGCTTGCATAAGTATACACGGAACGTAAGTACACATGTGTGTGTACGTGTGCCGAGCTGCCGAAATTGCCAGCCAAATACTTTTGAGAAGATTTCTTGAGCCACAAATTTATTTGCTGAGTGTTGCTTATTGACGCGACGCACTAATACCCTATAGACAATTTATATAATTTGATATCATGTCTGATATATATTTTGCATTTTTACATATTTACATTCGTTCATTATATTCGTGTATAGTACATTAAACAAAATTAGCATATAAAGGATATACAAAATATACAATTTTTTATATTTTGGGCATGCGTCATCGGAAAATCATAATCTCCATTCAATTCTAAAGTAATGGGTATTTTCTTCGACAGCGGCGTCGTCAACAAGCAATACAAACAAGCAGCCATAAAATACACATACAGTTAAAGCTCAGCCTCACGTACAGAACGTGTGAAACTAAAGCGCTCTCTGTCTATCTGTCTCTCTCTAACTCACACTGGAATGCTTGAAAGTTCCAAACGATCAGGAATTGCCCTCAAAATTTTGTATGGCGCACTACGTCTTATTGTTTATATTGTCTTTGGTTCGACCTAATTTTTCGAAATTTTCCATTTTGGCCAAAATTTAATTCGTCCTTTTTTCGAACATATAATAAATTACATAAATCGTTTATTATTTTATTAATTAATTATTTTAATTTGATTTGGGTTTTCATATGAATTTGATTTTGGCAGACAATTTGTATAAGTGTGTGTTTGCACGCCAATATATCTTTGATCTTTGGTGCACAGAAAATGGAACCGATGCAGAAAAATTAAAGACATTGATTGAAATAGTACACAGAGAATTGAAAACAACGACTACATTACCGAGCTGATGATCTACCAAATCGTATTGCCTACATATGTATGTAAAAGAATTGTTACTTTTTGGCAAAAGTACAGTTGCATGAAATCGTCAGTGGTTCAATATCAAAGTGTTTGGCTGAATGAGAAGGAACGGATTTTATTGCGCTGTGCCTACAAGATGTCTCCTTTTATCCAAAGTGCAGCTGATCGCGGAAGCCCGAAAAAAATTTCGTCGAGTCTTCTAAAAGGACAAAACGACGAAGAATTGCTGAGCTATCGAAAACCGATGAATCTATGGCTTCTGCCATACGTCCCTGCAACTCATCTCATCCAGTGATTTCCGAACTAAGTGCCGATGAAGTATTATCAATTCTCGTGGAGACAAATTTAAGCAAACATCAATATTTGATAATATGTACTTTTATTAATAGTAAAACGTCGTATAATTTATAACCAAGCTACGAAAAACTTCTGGCAGCCAAAGCATCAAGCTATCCTGAGAACATCAGTGTCAGTGAATCGCAAGCTGAAGTTGAGCTGCAGAGCTTGGCGGATCATACGGCATCACAAATAGTACAACTTCATGCAGATGTTCTTGACTCCATTGTCGACTACAACTTTATTTTAATTAGAATATGGGGCTTTCATGGCAAGTCTGGGCAATCCGAATATAAGCAAAAAACAGCGACAAATAATGTTGTCGATGAAAGTTTATATGTTACTTGATATGTCCCACTGCAATTATTAACTGAAGATGAAGATCCCAAAAAGCGCAAATTAATTTGGAAGAATCCTCGACCGTCGTCTGTACGTTACTGTAGTCCAATAAGGTTTCAATTTAAAAAAGATACAACGCATTTGGCCCGTAGCGAAAAAAAGGAAAGGAAAAAATCAAAGATCACAACTTGTACATTATCTGACATAATGATTCATGTTGAACATCATTTGCAGTTAACTATGGTTGATGGGAAAATTTTCAGTGCTCTAACCACAAACCAAGCAAAGCCGACAGAGATGAATAATTTGGGGAAATGCTTGGAAAAAAAGGTTCACGAAGCACGTTATGAGTTTGGCTTATCACCATTGCACTCATATATTCGGTTTCTTGAATATTTTTTGCACGTGTCCTACAGATTGGAACTAAAAATTTGGCGAGCTTGTACCCCAGTAGACGAAGCTGCTCTTCTAAATAGGAAAAAAACAAATACAAGCAGACTTTCGTACAAAAATGGGATTGATAGTCGACAAACCAAAATGTGGAGGAAGTGGAACATTCAACGACGGTAATTCAGCAAGAAAATTTTTTACCATTTTAAAATTGGCTAAAATTACAGGACTGAATGAAAATGTTTTAATTAGGTTTTTAACATTGCTACAATGCATATCATCTGGCTATAATATTAATATAGAACAATTTGGCGATTATGCACTTGTCACGGCAAAACAATTAATTAAATGCCACCATCTGTCCACAAAGTTTTGGTACATGGTGCTGAAATAATAAGTTATGCACTTGTTTTCATAGGAGTATTGTCTTAAGAAGCCGCAAAAGCAAAAAATAAAGACATTACAAAATTTAGAGACAAACACACAAGAAAAAATTCACGTGTTACAACAACATGTTACTGATTTGTTTAATAGATTACTTCTAAGCTTAGACCCTTTCATCACTGGTCAAAGAAAGTTAGCTTGCACAAAAAAGACAAAATATGTTAAACAGTAAATTCCACTTTTAATTAGATGAGTAAATATAATCTTTGATTTTGTTTATTATTTTTTAATAAATCTTCCATTTTATTAATGTATTCTATTTTTTAGAGCTAATTCACATGATTGGTCATATAGCGACAGTATGATATAGTTGTCTGATTACAATGAAATTCGGTAGGGCTATATATACTCATACCATACACATACTATATAATACCTTAAGGTGTTCTCGACTTATGGAGTTTAATAAACTTTCTTATCAATTTACGAGGGCGATAGGGGGCGTGGCGAAAATTTGAAACAAACCTCATTTGCGTGGACCATATACGGACTTTCATTCCAAATTTTACAATGATATCTTCACTAGAAGTTTTTTTGGCCGCTTGCTCTATACAAGGCCGACCACTGTGCGTAGGTACGACGCGCAGGTGGCCCATATGAAGGCATCGACGAGCGGGCTCATACATACCCAGTAGACCAAAAAACGATAGTAAAACGGAACTATCATAAAATGTTCGTAATCGGACTTAAAAAAGAGCATTATGCGGTCTCGCAAAAGTATCGTAAACGGATTTAAAAATTAGTGAAAACTGGACAAGAAGGGTAAAATATAAAAAAGAAGCAAAGCAGTAACGGATAATATAGATAGTCCGATTTTAGTCTCGCAAAATGTTCGCTGACGGACTCAGAAAAGAGCATTTAGCGGCAAAAAAAAAACACGCGACGACCAAAGTCTCTCAAAATTATCGCTAACGGAGTTAAAAACGGACACGATGTGCAAGGAACATCTCAAAAAGCGTCCCGGCGCGACGCCGACATTTTTTTGTGTTGCATTGCCTTTTTCGTTTGTGTGCCTTTGTGATTGAAAACCGCAGCGGAAGGACGTATGTATGTCAGTGAATTGAAGCAACATAATTGTGATAAGTGACGTTTAATACATAAAATCGGTAAGTAAATAATATTATATTGCCAAGTTTAGTGGAGGGCACAAAATATGAGCTTAGGAGCAGTATTAAAACCGAAAAAATAACAATTTACACACGCTTTATTATATTCTGTACAGATCTCAGAGCTAATGATGTCAGGCGAAAAATCGTTCGAAAAATGTATTCGGAGCTCTTGGCGCTCCATTCTTAGTGACGAGGTGGCGCAACAGTGCTCTTGGCGTGGCACAGATGCCAAAAAATGTGTTAGGGGCTTGCGGGTTACCCTAGCAATCCGTAGTAAGTATTATTTTAAAATTAATATGTGTATTGTAATATACTAAACATTGATTATTTTTTTACAGCTGGATTTAATGAAAGATTTTCGTTGGAAGACGCCGATTTCGATAGAGTTACCCAGAAATTCTTCCAGTACGCCCAAGATAGGGTCCAAAAAACCCAAAAACAAATTAAACTTAGTATTTAATTTTAATTTTTTTTTTATTTTACTTTTTAATGTTAATTTTTCTATAATATAAATAATAAAAACAACAAAAACAAAAAACATTTTTCGGCTCGTAATGATATTAGAAAAGGCTCGCAAAAGATATTAGAAAAAGCCCGCAAACGATCCGTTTTCGAGCTACACACTGAGCGCGACCAGTGATTCATTTTTGTATCATTTTCGGATACAAAAACGATAGTTTTACACGGTTGAGTTTCGCGTAACTCTCGTTTGCGATATCGTTTACAAGCATTTGGTCCACTGGGAAGCAATAACCAAGATGTTTTATAATCAGTAAAAATAGTTATGCCCACACTCAACAAACTAAGATTCTTTATTTAAATGTGTTTTGATATTAATTGTTCATGTCGGGACGGCGCGAACGCCATTCCCGGCTACCAAAAATTACACGCACGAGTTATTCACATTAGGAATAATCGCAGAGGTCAACTCAGCCGAAGTGCAATGGCCAAGTCTCACTCCGGAGGAACACGCCTTGGTGATCACGGTTAACCTCTACGCCAGGTAAGTATGCTTTTCTCCGCTATGATCGGGGGTATCCTTAGAACCCTGGCCAGAATCAGTTGGGAATTACAAGCCTAGAAACGAGACAAATTTCAACGAAATCGGCATTGAGTAATCCTTGTTACTTTGATTACCTAAGAGTGTTCGAAGTCGTATGTATGTATCCCGAACAATACGGCAAACGACCGAAACGGGGGCGGGCGCGTAACTGCCAAACTCCCGCTCAAGCTAGCGGCCGCCTGAGCGCCGGTCGGCTCACCCGAGTGCCGTATGCAAGAGCGAGAGAGAGCGAGCGAGCCACAGTGCGCTGCAGAAGATTGCGACTGCTCTCAACAAATACTATATAAAGCAAAGATATTGGAACATATGCAAATTTTCTTTCAAAAGTCCATGGTACTACAGTTTAATCTTAAAATAAAAGTCATTAGCATTATCTGATTATTTTTGATTTGAGCAAGGAACATAAAGTCACAGGGAAAATAATCCACATAGCGGATATATGTAACGCTGCTAAATATTTAGTTGTACTAAATAGAGTACTTCATGGAATTGTTAAATTTATGCAAAAAAAAAATAAAATATAATTTGTATTATTTTATAATTGCGATTTTTCACAAAAGGTGAGTGTAGAATTTTGTTTGCTGTGTTTTCATTATATTTTATGATTTATCCTCGTTTTTTTTTACCAAAAATGTATGCATCACATAATTTGTTGGTCTCTTGGAAAAATGCCTGTCATTCCCGGTTCGTTCAGGTTACCAATCTGTGTACCCGGTACTCGAAGAGTATAGCGGTATATTAGATTTGTGGTGATAACGGATGTGTGTAACGCCCAGAAGGAAGCGTTTGCGACCCCATAAAGTATATATATTCTTGATCAGCATTAATAGCCGAGTTGATATAGCCATGTCTGTCTGTCTGTCCGTCTTCATAAGCGCCTATATCTCAGAGACAGACTATAAAAGCTAGAGCAATCAAGTTTGGACGTTTCGCCCCGCCCCTTTCCGGCAAACACAAAGGACGAAAATCTGTGACATGCACAATTTAAAGATAAAGATACGAAAAAACCAAAAACGCAGAATCATAGAGAATGATCATATCTATCAGAGTGTTGGAGCTGGATCACATCGGATCATTAGAAAAGAAAACCATTTCGAAAGTCATCGTTCACTCTCGCTCTCTCTCACACGCGACCCCATCTGCTTTGTCCATTCGTCCAGATGAGCGCCTAGATCTGAGACTATGAGAGCTAGAGCAACCAAACTTTCTATCCAAGCTACTGTAATATCAATTCAGCACAAGTTTATTTCAAAATTTTGCCACGCCTCATTCCGCCCCCACAAAGAACGAATATCTGTGGAATCCACAATTTTTAAGATAAAAGAAAATCTAAAACGCATAAGCATGGAAAATAGCCGTATCTACCAGACTGCCAAATCTGGATCATTATTATAGCCAACGCAAAGCCTGCCAAGCGCATCTCATTCCCTCTCTCTTTTTCTCTCTCTCCAACACACTTCCACGTCTCTTGTATGTAGTTATGCATGTGTATGTAGAAATGTAGAAGCCGATGTAAAAATGATATGTAAACAAAAAAAAATAATTTTTTGTAATTTTCTTATTTTGCCAAAATTTAATTCGTCCCTTTTGCGAAAATATAATAAATTACATATGTAAATCGTAAGCTCATACAAATATGTATATACATATGTATATACTGACTGAGTACCAGGTATAAAGTCTTTGCCGCGGCTCACAACGTTCCCCCTCGTTTTAAATGGAATTTAAAGTGCTTTTCTCGAAATGATCGTTAAAAATATAAAAAAAAAAATGTAAATAAAGTGAAAAAATATTCTGAGGGGCTTTAAGTTATAAGTTACTATTGACATAGTCATAATTTTTATTGAGTATGAAATACTCAGAAGATGATCGGACCTCATCGGACGATTTTAAAAGTTCAACTTATGCAATAAATACCCTGCATAGTATCGTAAGTCCTTATCATTAGCTGCGGCTTGATCACTTAAATCTGTTGCTTATATTGAAAGCTCTAACTCTGCATCGTCGTCAGTGCAAGTCAAGATATCGTCATCAAGAGTTTTAAACTCTGATGCCGACTCAACATCGTATCTTCATCGAGAGAACAGTTCCCAGATACTGTTGTTGACGTTAGAACTTTCATTGATAGCATTTTACTTATTATTACGTTAAACTCACACATTGTTGGATTATTGTTTGTAACACCTCGAGATCTGATTAAATAAAATATATTTTCTAAAGGGTCTTGGTATAATTTGGACGTTGCAATGAAAAAATAAAATAAAAAAAAACAACTACGTTTGAGTGAGTGTTTGTGGAAAAAACTGCATATGCTAGTAGGACGAAAAGACCTGCATTTGCTAAGTGAAGTAGTGTTTATGGGGAAATCTGCATTTTTTAGTAGGACTAAGAGGACTAGAGCAAATAGGACAATTTGTGAATGGTAAGAGAATTAAACTGGCAGATACGGATAATATAATTACAAACGAACTAGAGCAACAGTGTCGAACAGAAACGCCTGATAAAGTTCCGTTCTTCTTCAGCTTGTTGACGAACTGACCTACCACCGCAAAATGATTGAAGAACTTTTCTTTAAAAAAAATTGGCCCCATTATTCAGGAAGCTTATGGAAAGCTTCCAGCATATCCAGACACTAATCTCACCTAGTGTCTATACCTTGTATTAATGGCACACGGATCTTTCTCCGAAGTCTGCTGAAGTTTACGCTTCTCTTAAATCATCCGTGGCATTTACTCAACGCTGGAAATAGCGCACCATTTTTTGACATGCGTGACTAATTTCTCATTCTCTTTAACAAGGTTAAGGCATCCTGCACGACCAAATTGATGTTGTGTGCCATGCAAGGAATGCATTTACTTGCTCCCAATAGGTTTCGTACAGCGGCCACTACGTTGGCACCATTATCGACTGTAATTGAAATTGTTTTCTGAACAGGAATACCAAAATCTGCTAGCGCTTGAGCTAGTCACTGTTACGACGTCAATAGTGAAAGCAATGTGTTCAATATCATTTAACGTTTTTGTTACACTTTCTTTGGGTTCGGCGTAGTTTTGTTTAATTGACTGCGTAATCTAAAGTAAAATCTTATATTAATATCTACATCATGCTCTTTATGCACGACAATAGCCGGTATTTCTGAAGGTTGATCATTGCCCAAGGTTGGCAAATGGCCAAGGTTAGTCATTGCTCAAGGTTGGCAAATGACCGTTTGTCGATGTCGCACAGTGGAGCCGAAAAGCGGAAGAATTTCATGGGCGTATAAAAACTATTTTGAGCTCCATTTTCATGTTGCATGGATCATACTGAAAAATTCAACTGGATGCGGGTGCCGTCTGATTAGACAGTGCTGCTGTCAAAGGCTAAAACCCCGCTACGGCACTCAGAGGGCCAAACGGTCATTTCAGCTGATAAAAATATACCGTCGTGCTGTTTTTTCCTTTGTGCGTCATGTAAATAAATCATAGAGACTCCCAATACAACAAAAGTTCAAAAGAGCTGATGAGGACGGCAATTCATACCATCGCCGGTCATTGTTATATCTCTTCCCGGAGGGACGGCACAAAATAACGAATTCGGTGGAGCGGGGGTCTCATCGTAAGGACTTGTTCTCTGCAGGACATTATGGAGAACTAGCACAACCACTAGCAATAGAACATGTATTGAATAAAATAAATATATACATATATGTATAATCTATACATTAAATATCATGTCAGCTTAATTTCAATTATTTGTATATCTACAGCTGCGGTCAAAATAATAGAAAATGTATTGTTTATTGTTGTAAGAGTCTTATTTTGACCGTGACTGTAATTTGAATTTGAACTGACCGCGCTCGTTATCGCCGCAAAACAGCTGCAACATTCTACAATAAAACTGTACATAACATTCGTGTAGAATGTATATTTCTACATGTAATACCCATTGTCGTGCATATTTCTACATCGCCTATGTAGACTGTAAAAGGTTTCAGTCATTTTCATTTGATTTCAGCCAATATTTATAATTGAAAACGATTGAAGTCACTTAAAACAGACTAAAATTGATTAAAGCAAACTATAAACTATTCAAACTGATTGATCTTATAAATAGCATAAAATCAATTGAAAACTATTGAAGATGCTTCAAGTCGCACGAATGTTATAGATTGAGCTGAAATTTATTCTTTATTCTAAAAACTGAAACTGAGCCGTCGATTTATGTATTTATATACGCATGTATGTACATATATGTATGTATGCCTGATATGGACTGTGGTTCCAATGTGATAATATAATATATTATACATATATATACACCTAGATGTGTACATGTTCGCAAGTGCATAAATGTGTTTAATTTGGAAGCCGGAAATTAATTTTAAATTCTTGATTTTCTAATGTTTCGCCACGCATAAAACCCATTTAACAAGACAATGCAATAAGGTTGAAGTATTATTTGCTCAAATCGACGACATCAATTGCTTAACAATCTTCCTTCTGAATGGTGCACACATCATGCCGTATTTGCAGCTATTTGTGTAAATTCATGTAATCTTTGTTAATTTCTTTGTTGAACAGTTTGTACGCTGATAAAGTAAGTTGCTTCATTTGGATCCGATCGATACTCATTGATTTTCAAAACCATAATCAAACCTGGAATCTACAAGCCGATTCATAAATGCTAGTTCAGTCTTCGCTTTTGAATTATGTATACGTTTTTTTTGGTAATCTTTGGAGTCTTATTGCTAGGCACCAAGCAGCAGACAGCAAACTTGAGACAGATGGTCAGACCACCTGAGATACACTCGGCGACCCTTAACTTGCACTGCACTGCACTAAGCTGATATCATCATTGAAGAGATGATGCCTTGATGCCCTGTCAGATATTGGTGGGTGAGACTTGGGGTATATAAGCAGCGGCAGTGGCTGGAGAAAGGCAACAGTCTTTAGGCGTTGGATCCATTCAGTGTGTCTAATCCGGAGCAGTTGAAAGTTGAGTGTGGTCGAAGGAGTCGTCAAGATGAAGATTGCCATTGTATTGCTGGCCTGCGTGGGCCTGGTTGCCGCGGCTAGTTTCCACCAAACGCATGAGGTGAAGATCGCCGACAAGGGATTCCTCATGAAGCAGAAGTTCCTCTTCGAGGTGGTCTACCGCATCGAGGATCCCCTGATGTTCGAGGATATCATCAAGCTGGGCGAGAAATGCTACTTTGATGAGTCCTACTACACTGTGAGTGTTTGCAGCAGACCTGTCTGCAAGGATGCTTCTAATGACACCCCACTCAAAAATTTCACTCACCGCAGCACTACGACCTCTACATGAAGAAGTTCTTCGAGGCCTACAAGATGCACTCCCTGCTGCCCAAGGGCGAGTTCTTCGGCCAGCTGGTGAAGTCGCATGCCAAGCAGGCGCGCGGCCTCTTCAACTTCTTCTACTACGCCAAGGACTGGGAGACCTTCATGCACAACGTGGCCTGGGCCCGCATGCATGTGAACGAGGGCATGTTCGTCTACGCCCTCACCCTGGCTGTCATCCACCGCGAGGACTTCCACGGCCTGATGCTGCCCTCCATTTACGAGATCTTCCCGCAGTTCTTCTTCAACAGCAAGTTCGTCTACGAGGCGGAGAAGTTCGACTACGAGATGTGGATGAAGATGACCATGTACGAGAAGGAGTATCTGGATGTCTACTTCAAGGACCAAGAGCACGGCAACATGTACCAGTCCGGCGACTATGTGTACATGAAGGACTTCAAGATGTGGCAGTGGTGGAAACTGATGGGTCTGGGCGAGCACTGGTACAACGAGGACAAGTTCATTCTCCGCGAGAACATCTACGAATTCAACCAGGAAACTAAGTGGCTGGCCATGATGAAGGACGTCAAGGTCTGGTGGATGCCTGTCGACTATACCCGCGACCTGGATCTGTACAATACGGAATCGAAGCTGTCCTACTTCACCGAGGATCTCGGCTGGAACGCATACTGGTACTACCTGAACATGGACTACTCCTTCTTCCTCGACGGAACCACCTTCGATCTGAAGAACGATCGTCGTGGCGAATGGTGGCTATACAACGTACATCAGCTGCTCTCCCGCTACTACATGGAGCGTCTGTCGCACGGCTTCGGCGATATCCCCGAGTTCTCCTGGTACCACCAGATCGAGATGGGCTACGATCCCCAGATGATCTACTACAACGGCATTGGCTACAGCTACCGCAAGAACTACTACGAGATGGAGACCTACGGAAACTTCGAAATGCTCGACAAGATCACCGGCTTCATGAAGCGCATCCAGGACATCATTGAGCTCGGCTACTACAAGACAATGGACGGCCACATGATCGATTTGCGCAAACCCGAGTCCATCGAGTTCATTGGCAACATGATGCAGGGCAATATCGATGCCACGGACAAGATGTTCTACCAATTCTGGTATATGCTGGCCCATATGTACTTCGCCGATGCCGACTACCACCAGATGGAGGTTTACCCCAACGTGATGCTCAACTTCGAGACCATGATGCGCGATCCCATGTACTACATGTTCTACAAGTCGATCGCTTCGATCTACTTCAAGTTCATGCACTACCTGCCCAAGTACACCAAGGAGCAGCTTCTGATGCCCGGTGTGACCATGAAGCACGTGGAGGTCAGCGATTTGACCACCTACTTCGATCTGGTTGACTTCGATGTGACCAACATGCTCAACGATAAGATGATCTTCCACGATGGCAAGTTCGTCTGGGACAAGTCTCTGTATGCCCGCCAGATGCGTCTGAACCACAAGCCCTTCACCTACACCTACACCATCGAGTCCGACAAGGCCGAGAAGGTTGTTGTGCGCGCCTTCCTGGGACCGAAGTTCGATGAGTTCGGAAAGATCATTTCCCTCACCGAGAACCGCATGAACTTCATGGAAATCGATGAGTTCTTCTTCGAACTGAAGGCCGGCAGCAACGTGCTCACCCGCAAGTCCAACGACTTCTACTGGACCGTCAAGGACCGCACCACCTACACCGAGCTGTACCACTACGTGATGATGGCCTTCGACGGCAAGTACGACTTCCCTCTGGACATCAGCGAGCCCCACTGCGGCTTCCCCGATCGCCTGGTCTTGCCCATGGGCTGGAAGAAGGGTATGCCCATGCAGATGTTCTTCATGGTGATGCCATACAACGCCCCCAGCCACGAGCAGTTCTCCACCTTCGACTACACCTACTCCTGCGGCATTGGCTCCGGTGCCCGCTTCGTTGACAGCATGCCTTTCGGCTATCCCTTCGACCGCGAGATCGATGAGTACGAATTCTTCGTGCCCAACATGTACTTCAAGGACGTGACCATCTTCCACAAAGACACAATGGAGCCCTACTACAAGTACAAGGGCTACACCAACTACGGCCAATTCGACTACACCTTCTTCCGCGACTACTACACCAAATACTTCAAGTTGTAAGCGGTGTGTGTCTATGGCGATGGCGAACATGGAACGATTCGATCAAAATATCATTTTTAGCTTTTAAGTCTTGCAAAAAGTCGAATAAATTTTCGAAAAACTGAAAAAAAAAACTAAAAACATTTATGTTTTGTTTAACATTTAAAAAATGGTCCCTAAGCAGTTGGTCATGAGTGAGATTTTAAGTCAGGTGCAAAGTGCAATGACCGTGGTATGCCATTCACACGGTGTTTAGACCTTAAAAGAAAAGTCTCGACAATTGTGAGCAGAGGTTGAATTTATACTGATCTTTATTCAGAAACGTCAGGACAACAACGAGGAATGGGAACAATTTTGTATTCTATTCTTATCGCTACACCCACGGAACGGGTACATCGGTACTGCGAGTGGCCAACTGATGGTATGCAAGCATCAGTATTTATTTATTTATACATTAGGGCCCAAATTGCTTACTGCACTTGACTATGGGAAGTCGTGTGTGTTAATGAGTTGACAGATCATTTCTCCGCTCGCACCCTAGCAGTCATAAATTCTATACTTCATGTGTGTTATTTACTTACAATAGATTGGTTCTGTGTAAAAACTCTTGTTCATTAAGTACAATAATGTGTTCCTGTTTGACATTCTGCAAAGGACCAGAAGTTGCATGGCTTTGTTTTCATTTTTATTTGCACATTTGTTCTTTACAGATGATCATTTTAAGGTTTATTAAAGTGGGTAGGGAAGTGCTATTGATTGCAGTCTTTGCGCTGCCTTAATTCTTCTTATGGCATATATTATTAATACTAACATAATTATTATTCCGATGATCAGGCCGCATGTCCAGATACAGATACAGAGACTTAGGTCGTTTCAATTCAAGATGACTCTTTTTTAACAATTTGTATCTTCACTACACTTCTTAGTTTCTTGCCAAGTTCATAATAAACCTTGCACCTATTTTCATCTTTAGTCGGCTTCCATTGCAGCCATAACGTTTTTACGAATGCATTCTCTTCAATGCTTAGTACCTTCCTTTCTTCGCTGCCTTTAATGGCTTTTATTTTTGGGACCTCTGTTAACCCTTTGTTTAAATTACGCCCTACTTCTTCTAATTCATGGATAACTTCTCTTATTTTCTCTTTGGCATATACATAATACGGATGCTTTACCTCTCATTAGGTCGTCCCTATAACTATCTTTTTCGATTTTTTCATTTATTGCTTTACGCCTGCAACACAATCTTATTATCTCACCCAAAACCCTCTTAGCTAAATAGGGTTCTGAAGATGTTTCTTATGATCTTCCATTTGACAAGCCTTTCCCATACCTCCGTAGTGATGTCCTGCAGGTGGCCTCCAATTACATTTATTTTGCTTTAATCACACAGAAATTTTATTTTCTAACTTCATATCTTCTTTCTTTCACCTCGACTTCCAATACACCTCCACAGTGAGGTTCTGCCGGGGAAATTAACTGATATTCAGTTTTCTGAGTCGGCTTCTCTGAGGTTATATTTGTATTATTTCCATATCTCTTGGCTTGCAGTTTCCAAGCGATTTTTAAATTGAATTCTGCGGAGCTACGAGGTTCCAACAGGTATCTTGCCATGCACCTTGCAAAGCAGCCCCCAGATATAGAATTTTTTGTCTTTGACTAATATCTTTTCTAGAAAGTATGAGCTTTGTAAATTGCTCAGAAAAGGTGTCCCACTTTGATGACCCGACTCTGAAGTGGCTGCCGCGACTCTGCCAATTGGAAGCGATTTGTAGGGCGCCAAGCTGAAGGTGGTGGACAGGGAGGGAGACAGGGAGACGGTATGGACAGGGAGTTAATCCCGTCCATACCGAAGGCGAATGTACTCTACCCCATCGCCATCCAAGGGTAGCCCACTACCAAATGAGGGGGCCAGCATGTGATCCTCCAGATCAATAAAGCAGTAGAAGACATCCTCTACCCCATTTATGGGAAATGGCGTGGGGCATGGGCCTCAAAAAGCGCCAGCCCGGAGTTAAGGATGATGCCTCCAAGAGATCGCCAGGGAAACTGCTTGCCTTTGCCAAAAATACCTCGATTCGAGGGGACTTCAAAACATTAGAAACACCCTCGTAAAGGTCCATACGAAATCCGGATAACTAAGGGCCATTCTGGCCTATGAGAGTCCCCGTTAGGAGCCGTCCCGGGTAACCTAACCTAACCTTAAATTCTTAAACTTTTTTGTTAAGTCTGAGGAATTCCATTTTACCTTTTCTTAGGTCACACTCCCCATATTGAGTCTGATCTAACCTCTCCACACTTTTTTCTAACTAGGTCCTCGAACTTTCCACTAACGTGTTGTTACTGTTACTGCTACCTTTTCTTCTGCCTTTTTCATTACGTCGCTTGGCCACTTTACCAGCTTAAATCTCTACTTTTTTTTAAATTAATACTTCCGACAACATCTTATAGTTTACTTATTTAAGTTAGTTTTAAAATATTGTAGTATCCAGACATAGCTGAGGATACTTTGCTGCTTATTGTTGCTTTCTGCTTATGCTGCTGCCGCTGTTGTTGTTTCCGATGCTGCTGCTGTCTATTGATTCTGCTGCTGTCGATGCTGCTGTCGTTGATTTGTTGCGTTTTGGTTTTCAACAAAATTAATTTTAAAATTGATTTCCTCAGTGCCATATATTTCTTCACTTCATTTATTAAACTTACGATGTCGGAAAATATTATTGATTTGGTTACGTTCGATGTTCCGGCATCGAACTGACTCGCCATTATTGTAGATATTATTGTTATCTACTAAAAGTACTGCCTGTATAGCAAGCAATTCTTCAATTTATTAATTGAAAGTTACGTTCCATTGATTTTATACTCAGTCTCTTACTACAGGAGGGAAAACTCGAGATTTTTATTTTGCTACCTTTAGCTGCAGGTGTACAAAACACAGCTGCAGTCTTTAAGGAGCTGGTTTAACTCCGTGCTCTTACCACAGGGGGGAAACCCCCTTTTGTTCTGCGGATCAACTATCCGAATCCAGCTCGAAGAACCAAAATGTTTAGAAAATGTTACATCAGTACTGCGAGTGTCCAACTGATGGCATGCAAGCATCAGTATTTTTGGACTACATTGGGGCCCAAATTGCTTACTGCACTTGACATTGGTATGTCGTATGTGTTAATGAGTTGACAGATCATTTCTCCGCTCGCACCCTAGCAGTCATAAATTCTATACTTTATGTATGTTATTTACTTATAATAGATTGGTTTTGTGTTTATCTCCGTGAATGTGTAAAAACTCTTGTTCATTAGGTACAATAATGTATTCATGTTTGAACAGGTGGCTCAGTCCTTTCTTTTGAAATATGTATACATTTTTCTGGTAATTGAGAGTCTAATTACTGGGCATCAAGCAGCAAGCAGCAGCCAGCAAGCCTGAGACAGATGGTCAGACCACCTGATGTACTCTGCGACCCTGAACTTGCACTGAACTGCACCAAGCTGATGTCATCATTGCCATGATGCCCTGGCAGATATTGGTGGGTGAGACTTGGGGTATATAAGCAGCGGCAGTGACTGGAGAAAGGCAAAAGTCTTTTGGACGTTGGATCCATTCAGTGCTTCTAATCCGGAACAGTTGAAAGTTGAGTGTGGTCGAAGGAGTCGTCAAGATGAAGATTGCCATTGCATTGCTGGCCTGCGTGGGCCTGGTCGCCACGGCCAGTATCCACCAAACGCATGAGGTGAAGATCGCCGACAAGGGATTCCACACGAAGGAGAAGTTCCTCATCGAGGTGGTCTACCGCATCGAGGATCCACTGATATTCGAGGAATTTATTAAGCAGTACGCGAAAGGCTTCTATGATAAGTCCGACGACACTGTAAGTGTTTGCAGCAGACCTGTCTGCAAGGATGTTTCTAATGAAACCCTACTGAAAAATTTCACTCACCGCAGCAAATCGACGGCTACTTGATGAAGTTCAAAGAGGCCTACAAGATGCTGCCCAAGGGCGAGTTCTTCGGCCAGCTGGTGAAGTCGCATGCCAAGCAGGCGCGCGTCTTCTTCAACCTCTTCAACTACGCCAAGGGGGTGCATGTAATAACGCTCAGTGTCATAACGCCCCTGGGCGCTGGGACACCAAAACAAGTGCCATAGCGCCCACAGGTATTATGGGCACTTTTGAAAGTGTCATAGCGCACGCGGGGTATATGTCACTTTTTTGTTGGTCTTATGACACTATGATGCCCAAATAAATAAATACTTATTATTTATTTATTTAAATAAATAAGTTAAATACATTTCAGTTATTAATCCGCCTTAAATCCTAACCTATTATAAAGGGAACATTTAGAAATAGGCCATGCGTGATTTTTCTGGAATTAAAATTTTGTAAGATGGCAGGATAAATGACGACTGAAATGCGCCGCGGGCAAAATTGTTGCCTGCGTCCTTATCCAAATAAAGGTAACTTCAGTCTTCTATATAAAATAAAACCGCGAACCAAATTTTAACTTTACATTTTAACAACTCTTAATGTTAAACAATTGTGACTGGGTGAACAGTGCTTTTCTTATCGGTAATCTCATCGATTCTTGATGCACTTTACAAGATTTTAGAAATTGAGGGCGCTGTCAATTTTAGAAGTGTCAGAACGCCCACGGGTATTATGGGCTACGATCCCCAGATGATCTACTATAACGGCATTGGCTACAGCTACCGCAAGAACTACTACGAGATGGAGACCTACGGAAATTAAGTTGATGAGTTCGGAAAGATCATTTCCCTCACCGAGAACCGCATGAACTTCATGGAAATCGATGAGTTCTTCTTCGAACTGAAGGCCGGCAGCAACGTGCTCACCCGCAAGTCCAACGACTTCTACTGGACCGTCAAGGACCGCACTACCTACACCGAGCTGTACCACTACGTGATGATGGCCTTCGACGGCAAGTACGACTTCCCTCTGGACATCAGCGAGCCCCACTGCGGCTTCCCCGATCGCCTGGTCTTGCCCATGGGCTGGAAGAAGGGTATGCCCATGCAGATGTTCTTCATGGTGATGCCATACAACGCCCCCAGCCACGAGCAGTTCTCCACCTTCGACTACACCTACTCCTGCGGCATTGGCTCCGGTGCCCGCTTCGTTGACAGCATGCCTTTCGGCTATCCCTTCGACCGCGAGATCGATGAGTACGAATTCTTCGTGCCCAACATGTACTTCAAGGACGTGACCATCTTCCACAAAGACACAATGGAGCCCTACTACTAGTACAAGGGCTACACCAACTACGGCCAATTCGACTACACCTTCTTCCGCGACTACTACACCAAATACTTCAAGTTGTAAGCGGTGTGTGTCTCTGGGGCATAGACCATCGTCCACCGGCTACGATGGCGAACATGGAACGATTCGATCAAAATATTATTTTTAGCTTTTAAGTCTTGCAAAAAGTCGAATAAATTTTCGAAAAACTTAAAACATTTTTGTTGTGTTTAACATTTAAAAATAGTCCCTAATCATAAGTGGGATTTCAACTCAGGTCCAAAGTGCAATGACACATGGGATGTCTCTGTCTACTTTTTCTAATGTTCTGATATTTATTGCTAATGCCGGGACGGCGCGAACGCCATTCCCGGCTACCAAAAATTACACGCACGAGTTATTCACATTAGGAATAATCGCAGAGGTCAACTCGGCCGAAGTGCAATGGCCAAGTCTCACTCCGGAGGAACACGCCTTGGTGATCACGGTTAACCTCTACGCCAGGTAAGTATGCTTTCCTCCGCTATGATCAGGGACATCCTTAAAACTCTGGTCAGAACCAGTTGGGAATTACAAGCCTAGAAACGAGACTAAAGTCACCACAATCGGCATTGAGAAAAAGGACCATGAGTGTGAAGTCCTTGTTACTTTGAGTGCTTTAAAGGCTAACCACCTTAGTTTTTTTGTAACAGCCACTAGCAAACCAAATCGAGGTCAAATCGTCAAAAAACCGCCTGCATAAGATTTCTGGTCAAGAGAGAGAGAGAGAAAGAGAGAGAGAGAGAGAGATTTAATTTTATATGTGAGACCGAGCAGCAGATCATTGGAATGTGTGGTTGTGTGTGTGAATTTATGGTTCTCATGCTTGCATGTGTTTCCTCACTTTAAGTCGAAGTCGAAGCGATAGTTCGTTATTATATCTGGTACTCGAAAATTATAGGGGTTACATAAGATTTGTGGTCATAGTGGATGTTTTTAACGCCCAGACGGAAGCGTCTATGACACCATAAAGTACATATATTTATTCTTGATATCCGATTCGATATTGCAAGGACAAAAGCTATTCATTCGTATTATTCCGCGACTCCGGGAGTTATTGAGACCGCTTTGAATTCGACCGCCTAACGATTCTTTTTATGAGCCATAACGACCCAGAGCCTGCTGTACCGGAGTCAGCAATTAACCATCTCGTTCCGGCAAAAACCTTTCGGATTTTCATAGGGGTATCGGCATTTTCGTAGAAATTCGCACGACAAACCATTGAACCAACTTGCATTTTTCGTCGTCGCGGCACAAGTCATTGGTTTTGTGCTTTAGCTGGCCGGTCTTCGTGTGAAAAATTGGATTCATCTATTAAATGAAAGGTGAAAGTCTTAGGGAAATCTATGGCAAATTCACAGGCATATTCAAAGGTGAGAAAAAATGGAATACTCAAGACACCACTTTGTGCGTTGTGTGAGTATTTTTCGTTGCCAATATTGTGGTCAATAGTGGCAAACTTTGTAAATTGGTACATGAATTTAATAAAGTACAAGGAAAATCAATTCTTTGTCGTAAACAAAGTGAACAGTCAGAAACCTATAATAATTATTTATATGTAAAAACGTTGTGGAATCGGGAAAAGTGTACATACTTATTGTGGTTTCACTGTGCTCGCTAATCAGAAGCAACGGACATTGCCGCTGTTTGCAATTCTATTTTGTTAAATACCGCTTATTAGTGCGGCGTTCGCTTCGGAACAGTCATATAAGGTAAGCTGATCATTTAATACTAATCGGCCGCAATTTCTGCTCAGAAATTCTGCGGATTGGCCTCGTCTACATCAGGTTGGGTTGTCCCCAGAAATGGAACAGTCTGAAATCTAGAGAAGAAAGAATCTAGAAGAATCTAGAAGAAAGTAGTCCAAAGATATGATATTGGGATCACAATTCCGCAAGCTAAAGAGGTCGAAAATCTTGTCACCACATCTTTAGCGACTTAGCCCGTTCATACATTCGAGCGAATTCGACGGAGAAGGATTCGACTTATTGGAATGAGTGGCAGGTTGCCACGGGTTGGCACAAGAATCTTAAGAAAATGGGTGCACTGTTTCCGGTATAAGTCTGTCCTACTGAGACAGATCATGGGAAACCTGCCAGCTCTATTCCCAGTCTGGGCCGTTCCGGAATAAATAAAAATATCATAACATTATAGATAGCAGATAGAAACATCCCATGTGTATGGCATACCACGGTCATTGCACTTTGGACCTGAGTTGAAATCCCACTTATGATTAGGGACTATTTTTAAATGTTAAACACAACAAAAATGTTTTTAGTTTTTCGAAAATTTATTCGACTTTTTGCAAGACTTAAAAGCTAAAAATGATATTTTGATCGAATCGTTCCATGTTCGCCATCGCCATAGACACACACCGCTTACAACTTGAAGTATTTGGTGTAGTAGTCACGGAAGAAGGTGTAGTCGAATTGACCGTAGTTGGTGTAGCCCTTGTACTTGTAGTAGGGCTCCATTGTGTCTTTGTGGAAGATGGTCACGTCCTTGAAGTACATGTTGGGCACGAAGAATTCGTACTCATCGATCTCGCGGTCGAAGGGATAGCCGAAAGGCATGCTGTCAACGAAGCGGGCACCGGAGCCAATGCCGCAGGAGTAGGTGTAGTCGAAGGTAGAGAACTGCTCGTGGCTGGGGGCGTTGTATGGCATCACCATGAAGAACATCTGCATGGGCATACCCTTCTTCCAGCCCATGGGCAAGACCAGGCGATCGGGGAAGCCGCAGTGGGGCTCGCTGATGTCCAGAGGGAAGTCGTACTTGCCGTCGAAGGCCATCATCACGTAGTGGTACAGCTCGGTGTAGGTGGTGCGGTCCTTGACGGTCCAGTAGAAGTCGTTGGACTTGCGGGTGAGCACGTTGCTGCCGGCCTTCAGTTCGAAGAAGAACTCATCGATTTCCATGAAGTTCATGCGGTTCTCGGTGAGGGAAATGATCTTTCCGAACTCATCGAACTTCGGTCCCAGGAAGGCGCGCACAACAACCTTCTCGGCCTTGTCGGACTCGATGGTGTAGGTGTAGGTGAAGGGCTTGTGGTTCAGACGCATCTGGCGGGCATACAGAGACTTGTCCCAGACGAACTTGCCATCGTGGAAGATCATCTTATCGTTGAGCATGTTGGTCACATCGAAGTCAACCAGATCGAAGTAGGTGGTCAAATCGCTGACCTCCACGTGCTTCATGGTCACACCGGGCATCAGAAGCTGCTCCTTGGTGTACTTGGGCAGGTAGTGCATGAACTTGAAGTAGATCGAAGCGATCGACTTGTAGAACATGTAGTACATGGGATCGCGCATCATGGTCTCGAAGTTGAGCATCACGTTGGGGTAAACCTCCATCTGGTGGTAGTCGGCATCGGCGAAGTACATATGGGCCAGCATATACCAGAATTGGTAGAACATCTTGTCCGTGGCATCGATATTGCCCTGCATCATGTTGCCAATGAACTCGATGGACTCGGGTTTGCGCAAATCGATCATGTGGCCGTCCATTGTCTTGTAGTAGCCGAGCTCAATGATGTCCTGGATGCGCTTCATGAAGCCGGTGATCTTGTCGAGCATTTCGAAGTTTCCGTAGGTCTCCATCTCGTAGTAGTTCTTGCGGTAGCTGTAGCCAATGCCGTTGTAGTAGATCATCTGGGGATCGTAGCCCATCTCGATCTGGTGGTACCAGGAGAACTCGGGGATATCGCCGAAGCCGTGCGACAGACGCTCCATGTAGTAGCGGGAGAGCAGCTGATGTACGTTGTATAGCCACCATTCGCCACGACGATCGTTCTTCAGATCGAAGGTGGTTCCGTCGAGGAAGAAGGAGTAGTCCATGTTCAGGTAGTACCAGTATGCGTTCCAGCCGAGATCCTCGGTGAAGTAGGACAGCTTCGATTCCGTATTGTACAGATCCAGGTCGCGGGTATAGTCGACAGGCATCCACCAGACCTTGACGTCCTTCATCATGGCCAGCCACTTAGTTTCCTGGTTGAATTCGTAGATGTTCTCGCGGAGAATGAACTTGTCCTCGTTGTACCAGTGCTCGCCCAGACCCATCAGTTTCCACCACTGCCACATCTTGAAGTCCTTCATGTACACATAGTCGCCGGACTGGTACATGTTGCCGTGCTCTTGGTCCTTGAAGTAGACATCCAGATACTCCTTCTCGTACATGGTCATCTTCATCCACATCTCGTAGTCGAACTTCTCCGCCTCGTAGACGAACTTGCTGTTGAAGAAGAACTGCGGGAAGATCTCGTAAATGGAGGGCAGCATCAGGCCGTGGAAGTCCTCGCGGTGGATGACAGCCAGGGTGAGGGCGTAGACGAACATGCCCTCGTTCACATGCATGCGGGCCCAGGCCACGTTGTGCATGAAGGTCTCCCAGTCCTTGGCGTAGTAGAAGAAGTTGAAGAGGCCGCGCGCCTGCTTGGCATGCGACTTCACCAGCTGGCCGAAGAACTCGCCCTTGGGCAGCAGGGAGTGCATCTTGTAGGCCTCGAAGAACTTCTTCATGTAGAGGTCGTAGTGCTGCGGTGAGTGAAATTTTTGAGTGGGGTGTCATTAGAAGCATCCTTGCAGACAGGTCTGCTGCAAACACTCACAGTGTAGTAGGACTCATCAAAGTAGCATTTCTCGCCCAGCTTGATGATATCCTCGAACATCAGGGGATCCTCGATGCGGTAGACCACCTCGAAGAGGAACTTCTGCTTCATGAGGAATCCCTTGTCGGCGATCTTCACCTCATGCGTTTGGTGGAAACTGGCCGCGGCGACCAGGCCCACGCAGGCCAGCAATGCAATGGCAATCTTCATCTTGACGACTCCTTCGACCACACTCAACTTTCAACTGCTCCGGATTAGACACACTGAATGGATCCAACGCCTAAAGACTGTTGCCTTTCTCCAGCCACTGCCGCTGCTTATATACCCCAAGTCTCACCCACCAATATCTGACAGGGCATCAAGGCATCATCGCTTCAATGATGATATCAGCTTAGTGCAGTGCAGTGCAAGTTAAGGGTCGCCGAGTGTATCTCAGGTGGTCTGACCATCTGTCTCAAGCTTGCTGCGTGGTGCGCAGCTGTCGTCAGTGAGGCGATCTTGGGCTTATCAACCACACCCAAGGCTGCCTAGTGCCATCCATCCAGGTTGTCGTCAAGGGGCATCTGCAGTTGCAATCAAGAAAACCATAAACATGAACAATGAGAGCAATATCAAATCCGGGTGCCACGAGCCGAAAATAAATTCGATGCAATTTTGTGTGTTCTAGAATTTAATTGGGTGGAATATTTCTTAAGCTGCTTCCCAATTCTCTAAAGAGACAACTTCATGTTTTTAGCGGATCTTAAACGATCTGCATATCTATTCAATAAATGGAGGAGTGCTTCATTTGTTTTGGTTTTTTTGTTTTCTTTATTTTGATTTTATTTGTAGTTTGTAATGAAAGTACTTTTCTTAGGTAATGCAGAAAAATGTTGCTATCTAAGTAAGTAGATGTTAAGTTATAATCGACATGGAAATTTTCGTATTTGCTTGAGTGTATTCTTTGGGAGTGATATTCTTTGCATTTGAATTTGATTTCGCTTTGATTTATTTTCATTTAATGTTTAATTTAATGTATGTATCTATACTCGTATGTATGTGTGCATATCAATTTGAATATAAATGTATGAATTTATTTATAAATATAAAGTACATATTTGCTTATCTCCTGTTTCGCTATCGCTATAGCTATAGCTATCGCTCCAGTTTCTCTTCATTTCTTTTTTTTGTTTTTTGCTTTTATTGGACTCTTGTGCGCTTAGCTGCTTTAACTGTACAAAAATCAATGTAAAGTACAAACCATGCCCTAATCCATCTCTAATTTCAACATCAAGTCGATTTCATATATTCCTACACCCCTCAAATCGCTTCACATTCAAAAATGTATCTCATTATGGGATATTCCAAGTACTCAGTATTCAGCGGGAAGGGGGAAGGTAACAAAAAGGAGGGAGAAGCATTGAGGAACACAACGCACAACAGAAACTTAACAAACATTAGTGTCCATTATTGTTAATACACTCATACTTTTAAGAAAAGTTAGTTCATATATTCGATTTCCGCTATAATTACTGTTCAATGTTCAAAATGGGATCTTTCTATATGCACTATACACTATATTTATGGATATCTCTGCTTGTATGGAGCTCGAGAGCCCAAAGTACAATAGTGGGTACCACAATGGAAAACGTGTACCACACACTCTTAATTGGATAATTTAATGGATAATTTTCAGTGAATAATATTACATTTAATGCCATGCCAAATATTTCTAAAGCATCCAGCATGTTTATTTGTCTGCCTCCCATGGATATTGTCGCACTTCTTTCGTAGTTTTCTCCTTCTATCTGCCTTAACATTAGAAACACACATCGCTTATTGTAAACATATACATACATACATATTATGTCTGCATTTATGTCTTTCGTATGTATATCTTGCTTATATAAAAACACCAATTATGCAAATATAGTTAAAAAAGTTACAAGAAAACCATCTGATAACAAAAACTGTATACCCCCCATCCAAAGAGGCGTGTGTCCTGGAGAGGGTTCACATAAGTTACATCTGTGTGTGTGTGTTTTTGTGTGTGTATCATGTGATTTACAGATCATCCTAATATCGTTACAAGAAGCACCACAGTAGTTAGTAGCATTAAATAACATAGTTTTCCCATTGGTTTTTCGCTCTTTAGTTTTCTCAGTACATTCAAAATTGTGTAAAATTATTGTATTGTCCGCCCAACATCATCATACTGATCATCCTCAAAAGTTCACATATCTGTAGATGGTTTTTATTGTCATACAAATTGCATTTGCCGCTGCCATTCCTTAATTCTTATTCCTAGAGTAGTAGATACATATATGTATATTATAATTCCTATTGTACAAGTCCAATGGGCTTCAGTTGCGGCCCAGCTAAGGTTTATTTGATTTCATTTTATTATTATCATCTTCATATTTGCATTACAATTTATTGTCATTGTGTTGCGTAATTATTGTCGGCATACACTATACTTGGAATACTTGGAACCGCATTGCAAGCGGCTTGGATTCGTCGTATGTAATTTAGTTTCTTGTAGTCGTACTGTACTTGTAGTTTCTATAAAAATTACAACTTTACGATGCTAGAGATGTAGATGTATAAGTAAATTTAATAAGTATACATGTAAAAAAGTAGAATTCCATACTCGTAAATGTACAAAAACGATCTTTCCCATCAACCGATCAGATCAGGCCCGGTTGTGGCCATTAATACCACCACTTTCTCTACTCTCTCTCTATCCCTCCCCCTTTCGTAGCAGTACACTCTCACGCATGCACACATAATTTCAACAGTTTTACATCTTACGAATTATTATCAAGATATGTTTTTCAGATGATATTAGCCTGGTTGTGAATGTCGCCTAATGGCCCAAAATCCCCAACAGACAAGGCCCCGGGCTTGGTGGTAATAACATAAATTCGTCAAGTTTAACCTAATACGTTCGCAGGAAAAACTCAGTGGGGTAGGTAGTGTACGGATATGTAAAGTGAACTAGGATATGTGCTCAAGGGCCCCGAGACCTTGTCTGTCGATCATTTTGAAGTTGAACTCTAATTTTTACCAATTTACTGGCTAAGGCCAGAACACTATCAGGCAAGCACGTGGCCAGTGAGATGAAGACGTGTCGCAACCAGACTAAAAACTGTTGAAATTACGTAGACCATTAGTCCCCTGCTTCCATCCGAACCACCCGATGCACCCATGTCCACCACATTGATCTTCCAGCCCAGATTGTTGTGGGTGAAGCACTGCAAAAGAAAATGGAAATGGATTTCCCTATGTTTTATAAGATCTTCTTCAGACAGTTCAGTGGGACTAACCTGATAGTACAGCTGATCAGGGGCATTCATTGGAACTGTCCAGTTAAGATAGCCCGGCTCTCCATCGTCGCACTTGAAGACCAGCGTTTTGACGTACTCCTCAAAGGTCTCGATCTCAGCTGATCGATCAATGGTCTGATGCTCCCACTCGCAGTAGCGTCCAGCTGAAAGAGTCGGAGGTTACCATTACTGCATGGAGGATTATGGGAGAGTTGCTTCACCCACCGCCCGTTGGTATGGCATTGCCATCCTCATCGTACTCCACGCCGGCATATGCCTTTTGTTTCCTGGCCTCCAGACCCATCTTCTGGCCGAGGCCGCCCTCCGGCGAGTCCGTGATGTAGAATGGATGATATCTGTGGGACAACGATGACCGCATAGTGGAGAGAAATCCAACTGAAGCAGGCGGGACTCACCTAGCTGGCTGGGCGGGATCGTTGCCGCCTTCGATGATGAACTCGTAGTTCAGGCCACGCTCCACAGTGATCTCAGGTATCAGCAGATCGTTCACATACCAGGCAATGCCCCACGAGGGCACACCCGTGATGGCCGTATAGCCACGCTTGCCACCCGTAGGCCCAATGCTGGCACGGAACTTCCTGACACCTTCGATCTTTCGCGTGGGCCATGGCCTGGGTCCGCTCTCGTCCTTCACCTCGTACAGCGAACTCTTGCAGGCATGATCGTTCTGGAAAAGCCGCACGAATCGTGTCAAGAAATTATTGCTGTATGAGCAACATTAAGGACTTACCCGAGCCGAGAAGTTGATGCGAATGTCCTCCTGGTTGTGGTCGCTGGCGGTGTGCGAGTGGGCATTGGCCTCCTTGCGGGCATTGAGCGGTCCAATGGCAGCGATAACGGATACCTCGCGGTCAATAGGAATGGCCGAGTCGTAGATGACCTCGTTCGTCTGCAGCAGACGTTTGTATCGGATGCTAGTCACCCCGTTCTTGCGATCCCCGCTCACTAGAAAGTTCCGGATTAGTAGAAGA
Organism: Drosophila affinis; assembly: GCA_037356375.1. Lineage (NCBI taxonomy): Eukaryota > Metazoa > Arthropoda > Insecta > Diptera > Drosophilidae > Drosophila > Drosophila affinis. The sequence continues at coordinate 27,394,332 of JAZHFB010000003.1, forward strand.
CTTGACCAGCTGATCTAGGACTTCCGGTCACTTACACACATGCACATCGTTGCGGGCCCCAATCCGTTCATCGGGACAGGCGCCTCGCTGACCGTCGCACTGGGACAAATCGGAGATAAAGTAATCCTCGGCCCGGAACACACGGGCATTGGTGTCGTAGAAGGCCACCACCACATCGGCCTGGGACATCTGAGCACGACCATTGGCCCCCGAGAGGCCGAAGGCCATGTACTGATCCTCCGTGATGCGGCCGAAGAGCTCTATCTGCAGATACTCACCCTGCAGCTCCCACTTCACCTGCAGCTTGTTGGGCAGGATCTCCCGGCAATTGCTGTACACCGGCCTGGGCGTGGTGGTTGTCTGCAATGGGGACAGAGGGCGAGTGTTAGAGGAGCGGCTGTGGGGGCGTGGGGCAGGCATGCATGAGGCTAAGTCTAGTACTCACGGGTGAATACCACCATGGAGGCTAATGCGGCGAGCATAAGTCAAAGAGATATACATTATGAGTTTTGTGCAAATGAGCAGATGCTAGCAGATGGATCGGGGCTGTGGTCCACAACTATATACATAGCTCTACGAGCTATACGTATGTATACTTTCACTCGATCCCACACTTACCGTTATCTTTGTCTGGCCCAGGGCTGGCGGCACATCCATGTCCCTGGGTATGTACACATGTCCGAAGTTGTGCCTGTACTCCACGCACCACACGGCCAGCCAGTCGATGTCGTAGACGGTCAGGCTGCCCGGCAACTGAATCTCGATATCCTCGCCCTGGTAGCCTCGCAGCGGTTCCAAAGAACCCACCTCGTTTGGCACCTGCAATAAGCATCAAGCATCATTATTAGCCAAATCTCTGGAGCTTCATTGAGTCACTGACCTTTATGCCCATGATGTTGGGTTCGCTGCCATTGCCCACCCAGAAGTAGGCATCGGGTCCGGCGCCATCGTAGTGCAGATTCGGTCTGGGGTGGCGAAAAGAAGGGGAACATTTCTTATGAAAACTGAGCAAAATGAAGTACTGCGGGACGGCTTACATGTAGAAGGTCTTGGCATCTAGTACGCTGATGTTGCTGGACCGTAGGCCATGGGCCAAGCGCTTGAATTCGGGTAGTACCCGCGGCTTGGGTATGTCCAGACCCGGCGGAATGAATACTTCACCAAAATCAACCTAAGCAAAAAAAAAATATATTCATTTAGTAAACAGGACATTGATTTTTATTTTCAGGTAATTTCAGTAATTTCAATTTCATTTCAGGTAATTTAAAGTACAAATACTCTTTATCTTTTATCTTCAGCCACCAGGTTTGCCTTTCCCTTCGAAGGCGTGGCATTGCCACACATAAAGATGCATTAGAATCCTCTTTTTTAATGCATTTTTGGTTTTAAACTCTACATTCGATATTCTACATAATATCGACATACCTATGATCTACATTCGACATGGCGCTAAGTAAGCAAACAAACATTTTGTTGTTGTATACCCAAAACATTTGTACATAATATATGTTAATGTATGCATCTGTGTGGGGCTTTCGCCACACTCACACCCCCTACCCTCTACCCTCCCATACCCTAAGCCCCAACACCGGGTGGCCCCCACGAACCACTACACACAAACAAACAAACAAAAAAACCCGGGCATGCGCGCTCAAAACTCCACAAACAAAACTCGCCCATACACACACACACACACACAGACAAACTAACCCCAATGTGGAAGCCTCTGTGTGGGTGTGTGTGTGGGAGCCAGCCCCCAAGAAGTTTTTTGGCTGTCAGTCAATGGAAGGAAGCGTAGCACACATACACACACACGGACGCCACACAGATACGCCGCAGTGAGAAAGAGAGCGGAACAGATAGAAAATGGGCACCCTGTATTCCATACGAGTGTATACACACATAGCCAGTATATTAGTCTGTGTGTGCGTGTGGGTGTGTGTGTGTGGGAGAGAGTGTGCCTGTATTTATATGCAACCACTTGAGTTAATCAAAAATGTCTGCTGTAATTTATTTTACTACGGCCGCCATCTTTTATTCGACCGTGCAGCAGCAAACTCCAGCCCCGAAAAACGGCTCCACCTCTCCCCAAAATCGAGTCAAAGAGTTTTGCTAACAATTTATAGAATTTATTTGAGAATGCATTCTTTTTCATATCCTTTTTGTCCGTTTGGCAAAGTACAACAAACGAAATCCGTTCCGAGCTGTGCCAAGGCAAACATCATTTGGAGTGGGACGGGACGGGACGGGGGGAGGTGGTGCTCTCTTGGCCAATAGATTTGCATATGCAGTAGAGTAATTAAAATCTAAAACCCTAATGAAAGCAAAGTTTCCACTTGCCCGGCCGGCCTGACCCATATTAAAATCTGCACAATGCCCGGATAAAAAAAAAAAAAAAAATACCAATGGAGAAAAGACTCAAATTCAGCAGCAAATTGAAGGCTGGGTTGGATGCCCCAGGAACAGTATAGTATGTATTATGTACGAAGGAAGGAAGCAAGTGTCGGCTTGTCTGAGCAAAGCCATCAGCCAAGTGAATAGCAGCTCTCCATTAGGAAGATTATGAAGACCAGATCGATGCAGAGGCAAGGCATAATGCCACAGGAAAATCTCTGTGCAGTTAAATTACAAAAATGTAATTACAAAAAAAAAAGGAACCGGCTAAATACACACACATAAATCTAAGAGGACGGCGGCGCGTGCCATCTTGAAAAAAAAAACCAATTTAGTAAAAGAGGAAAAGATAGCGGGAGGAGGACTCACCGTGAAGCGTCTGCACCACACCGACAGCCAGCGAATGTCCTTAATCCTTTTGCCCATGGGTAAGCGCAGTATGATGTCCGTTTTATTGTGGGCCTGCAGAATCGGTGGATCTCTGTGGAAGAGTGTGGAAGAGCAAAAGAAAAGGAAAGATTAAATATTGTAGGGGCCACAGTCATCTCTCTCTCTCTGTTTGAAGATACCGCCCATAGAATGCATAGTTTATTAAAAATTAACTCTGAAACTGGAGCTCATCGCAATTAAAGGGGCAACGTGGAATATTTGGATTAAAGCGAAGCCAGTCAGCAAAATGCAACAGCATCCACAGCCAATTAGGGGGTTTATGTACTCATATAAATGGGTAAGCTGAGTGGAATGCCCCGTAGCTGGCGGGTCATTAAATATAAAGCAAAAACCAGGCGACGAAGCGAACGCACGACAAACCACAAACATTTCTCATTTTCACATACATTTATATATATATATGTATGTATGTATGTATATAAATTCGCATTATTTATGAAGCGCACTCTGATGAAGATTTATGGCTAATGCAACGATGCGAGGCATTACACACGTCTCCTCCACCTCCACCTCTTGGGGATGCCCGAATAGATGCCGCTTAAAACTTTTTGCTTTGTGCTAAAGTCTTGGCCAATTAGCGACGTTTTTTTTGTTTGGGCATCTATCATCATGCATCTGTGGGAATGTCTGATGATGCCTTGGCATACTTGGACTAAATTATCATTAACAAAAGACGATTGTGACTCCAGTTCTAGCCATCGTTGTTGACTTTACATCCATCTGCTTTGAACAGAATGCCAAATAAGCAATGGGAGGAGTATTAATAATCAACTTCAAGTCTAAGTATGCCAATCCCAAGGGAGGTTCGTAACCGAGTGTGGGTGTATCTGTCGTCATGGGTGGATGTGGATGGATATCCATCAGCAAGTGCACAGCCATCCTTGCAGCTTGACGATGAGCGAATAGAGATTCTCGAGGGTGCTTTGAGGGGCGATGCCGATCGATGAACTGGGACAAGTGTCAGTCGGTTAGTAGTCATCCAGTCAGTCAGTCAGTCACGAAAAGGTCGCTGTCTAATGAATGTCAGGACAGGCCACGCTATCCGCATTAGACACGGCTAAGCACTTAGCCTTAACACCCTTGAAATGACGTTGACAGCGGGTCAGAGAGGCCGCCATGACCTCGGTGTTTCCTTGTCCGTGTCCCAGTCCAGATTTGAGATGCCAGATTCTAGCAACAGTTGCAACAGTCCTCTAATGAGCCAAAACAAATTGAATGGTTCTATGTCAACAGACCATCAAATGTATCTGCAAGATACACAGAGATACCATCCCCCATCTGTCTCTCTGTCTCAGTGTGTGTGTTCGTATCTCCAGTGAATCGGAGGAGAAGGAGGAGCAGTTTTCTCCGAATTCTGTTTGTCTTCGATTCCTGCTCCCATCACTGTTTCCGCACGGCAAATATGTTTGTTGCTTTATTTGAATTGCTTGTCCGCCCTTTGTCGATGGCGCTGGGACTTCGTCTGTGCAACATTTCGACATTTATTGATGCACTTAGGCCACACACCCACACAGACACACACACTGCCACCCACCCATCCTATGTACCATTAGACGATCCATCGATTTTATTCTGTTTGCTCTCATTCAGCTCAGCTCTCATGTGATGCCTGCCAATAGAGAATGAAGTCTCTGTGCACTTTCACCCAATTAGTTGAAATTCACAATTCCAAAAGGAAGGCGGCTTTGCGTGTATTTTGTCCCTACAACGAGGGGCTTACCACCCCATATTCCTGTGGGGTGTGCTTTGGGCCACCCCCCCATCCCATTTAGTATTTCAATATTTCAGCATTTCCGTGTTAGGAAACTTGTTGCTCGACTCCGTACTCCTAATCCTGCTGACTCTCGCTCCGCTCTGCTCTGCCCTGCTCTGCATTTGCCTGGTAAACAAAACGCACAACAATTGCCAGCATTTTGCGGACAATAAAACGCGCCAACTCAGCAGACAACCCAACCATCCAATCACCCCGTCACCCCAGTCACTCCATCCCCAACCCCATCCCCATCCTAGTCTCCATCCCCAACCCCACACTTTGTTCCCACACCGCAAACCTCAGTCACACAAAGGCCGGTGGGAAACCACCACCAAAAATATTCAAAAATTATTATGAATATTTCATGTTTCCGTGACGAAGCTCACGCAGAGCAGAGCCACCGCCCGCTCATCCCATCCCATCCCAACCCAACCCATCCCGGCCTGACACTCGCTTGTCGCTTGTGTCGGCGACAGACCACGGACACAGATGAGTCCCAGTCCCGGCAACGACTACTCAATTAAATTTGTAATAAAGTGCAGCGTGGGTTGAATTCTGTTCGAGGGGAGGGGCATTAATCATCCAAGCAGCAAACAACAATTAGGAAATGTTTTTTTTGCTTTTCGCTGAGAAGAGCACTTTGATATGCAAAGTATAAATAGAGAGTATGTACACGCGGAATATCTACTTCTAGAGTACATTTTTTGGGTGAATAATATTCTTTAATGGCTAGGATTCACTGCAGATCGAAATTTATAAGGTAATTTACTAAAAAGTAATATAGGACAGTAAAGAACCAGGACAGAAAAACTTAATACATTTTGCTCTGCGCGGCCTCAACTGGAATGCAAGTGCGGGATTGCCATCATATCCCAATATATAGATGGCTTTTCAGGAACCTTTCATCCTTAGGTAATAGTACAAAAATGCTTGGTGTGATTTTATTTAAAGTGCACCCATGCATGGACGTAGTATGTAAGTAACACCCTGTTAAACAGAATATGTTAAAACGCAGTGACTTAATGAACTTTGGTTAAGGTTATACATTCCCTTTTTTTACTAATTTATTTATTTATTTGGTCTATATCGTAGATACTACAAGATATCGTAGTCCTACTACAAGGCACTGGTCCCAGCAACATGATCTTCCATTTGAGAGCGGATCAGCCAAAACTCAGCGAGAACCCAAACGCACTCATACTGATGCTGCGGTTCTCTTTCAACAAGCCACTCTCTCAGGCAGAGACCACTCGCACTAATACTAACGCCCTTCGATAAACAAAGGAACAATATTACCCTAGGCTAAGAACTGAAAGGTATTCGATAAACGTTACCAATCAAGCAACCAAATCAAGAACAGACGCTTGTGGTTATGTCTAAATAGGACTTTATAGATGAATGGTGGCATTGCCCTGAACTTCACGATTCCTATTGGATCTAATAGAAACTACATACGGTTGACCCTTCCCTTTTGTTAATCGAATTATTGTTTGCTTGCTTAGTTTAGGGTATAGCGTTTATTTTCTCTCTATCATATTATATCTACTACTAATTCCCCTCTTCTGAAATTACTAATACTATCATACATTTCTCGTAGGCCTCTTGATGGTGATGATATTGCATTTTAATATCCAAATATAGTCTATTTCGTATTTCTATAGATCTTTTCGCTGCTGACTTCTATTGCCGACAGTAACTCTCTCAATGCCAAACAGTTTACAGTTCCCTAAATATATAATATATGTATCCCCGAGAATGTTACATGCATATTTACGATAATATTCTCCGCCTGCAACCAGATTTCCACAATCCCATTTCCAATATGTTTCCGCTTCTGAGGTGTGAAAAGCGTTGCCTGTTTTCGAGCGCGCAGATGAAGTGACAGCAACAGGCGAAACTACTTGATGGCTGACAGGAGGCGGAGAGGGAGGATGGAGGGTAGGCTGGGATTGTGGATTGCCAGATGGAGGGGAGGGTATGGGGTATTGCCACCAACTTTTCGATGCTTAATCGAGTTAATGCCATTTGCCACATCGTTCGCTGGGCAGAATCGGAGGCACGTCGACATCCGAAAAACAGTTTTTCGTGTTGCGGCTGCGTTGTCAGTGTTGATTATCCCAATGGGGGAGACAGTGGAATGGGGCAGCGGTTAGGGAGGGGGAAGGGGAAACGGGAAAGGGGTACAACAGCTCGCTAACAACACGACAATGAAGGACAAAACTAAAACTTCATTTTGCTACTTTGCATACAGAACATTTTAATGAAATCTGCATAAATCACCATTAAGCGAAAAGGCGAGCACGAAGGTGGACGGAGGGAGTGAGGGGAGGAGCGAGGGTTAAGGAAGTGGGGCAAAAGAGTGCCCTGTGCAACGGAGATGCAAATGAACAACAGCCACGGGGGCTGGGGCTGGCAGGCAGCGGGTAGCTGAGCGAATGGCGGCGTCATCCTCCCCCATTGTCATGGCAACGGGCGTTAATCAGCACGGCGTCGCTTTTATGCTTCTCAAAAAATTCTAATTTAATTACTTATGCTCGATGCATCCATTGTGACACATTCCATCCCCCCCACTTCCACCGCCCAGCGCCCCCTCTCTGCAAGCGGCAAAGCGAGCGTGAACACAAAAAGAAGTGAGCAGCAAAAAGGAGCTGCAGCAGGACCAGGATTGGCAGCCCTTCAACGAGGAACAAGAGCCAGAGCGAGAGCGAGAGCAAGAGCCAGCCCGCCAGAAACAGTTGGGATAATTAAAGTTGATTGGCATGCCCGAGAAGCTTAGCAAGAAGCCAACTGAGGCGCCTGTCACTTGCCATTCGCTTCTCTAACGTCAGCAGGTGGGAATGGGTGGCGCGGGAAAGGGGCGGGATGGGGTGAGAGGGCGGCTTTGGGGACAGGCTGCCAATCAGTTGCATCTATCAATTATCGCTTGGCGGCATACCCCAAAGAGCGATCGCGCACGAGTCTATCAGAATCATTAGACATAATAAACGGGCACAATTTGTTGGAAATACAGCGCCACATAATACAGCAATCATCATCATGCCAACACCCTCCCACCTCTCCTGCCAGCCTGCCAGCCAGCCAGCCAGCCAGCCAGTGTCAGAAGGTGCACCCGGTAATGTACTCCTCGCACTGGGGCACACTGCGAAGAGGCGAGGGCGAGGGCGAGGGGAGGGAAGGTATGTCATGGCATGGGTAATGTGTCTGAAAGCGTAAAAGCGTGCAATCGCTGCGGCGTTCCGGGCTTCCACTTTCACCCCCTCCCAGCCCCAGCCCCAGACCCACACAATGTTGCTCTTTGCGATGTGCGGGGGGGAGGGAGGACACGGAGGAAGTGGAGGAGGAGATGGAAATGGAAATGGAGGCGATGCCATCGTTGTACATTGAACTAATAAAGCCCGGCACGTGGCATCAACAATGAAACGCATTAAAGTCGATTACAATATGAATGTTTCGGCGCCCGGGATGCGATACGCGTACGATAGCCTGAGAGAGGGGTCTGGGTTCTGGATTCGGTTTGGTTTGCTTTGGTGTTAGCCTGCCATATACACATCATCAAACATCATCAAAAGCAAAGGATTCATTCTTCCTCGAGCGGGAAACCGCGCTGAGCAGCCGTTTTTTTGCGAATGGGGAAAATCCAACGCGTAAACACGCTTAGATACATATATTTTGTATTTCGGAGGAACTTGGCCTGGGACTTGGTGCAGCAAAGAGCCTGCGCAGTGGGAAGGTATATGTATTTTTTGGCTGGATTATTCGCGGCACGATACCTACTGTTATTGTAAGCATTGGCGAAATATTTCTAGGAAAAACACGTCCAAAAAATGAAGGAATGAAAACAGGAATCGCATATTTTACAACGATTAAGAGCTTCCAGGGGAACACTCCAAACAAACCCATAGGAAAGTACATAATACCTCAAGCAAAGGATCAGAAAACAATTTGCTTTCAGTTCGATTAAATAAAGTTTGAGATTAGCCTTAAAGGCCACATAAATACTCCCTTAAAAGCTATTATTTTGGTGTGTTGCCAAAGATCCTTAACTCTGCCAACCTTCACTTTTAGCCATGCAAATCAAATACCTACAACATTCACCTGAGGCATGTTTTCTTTGGGGCGCACCTGAGAAAATGTCAATGACGAGTGGGGCCACTTTACTTTTGCCTTGGGCTTGGGCTTTAGCTTCGGCTTGGGATGTGGCTGTGACTGTGGGATGATACGAGCATGGGGCAGGCTTAGTTTGGTGCTGCATTGTTCGTGATAATGAAATATGCAATGCTCAATGGCTAAGCAGCAGGCAAATGACGTCAAATTGTGTGCGTGCCACAGTAAAGCGAGTAAAGGATGCGCCAGGACGCGGCACTGCCAGCGGATCAGCCGCCCTAGGCTAGGCCTGAGGATAAGACTGAGGCGGAGGCCAAGAGCGGCTTAGTGTGCTCAAGTGACATCGCAAGGAGACTGGAGGCAGGCGGTAGGCGGCAGGCAAGGCAAGGTAAATAGTTGAGCGGCTTAACCTTGTGGCGACTCAAAGTAAATAGTGGCAGGAGGGGAGCACGAGCTCGAGCCTGCTAGCTTCACTATCTCTTCTCCCCCTGCACTTTTTCCTGCTGTCTTGCGGCTTTTATTGTTTGCTGTTGCGGCTGTGACTGGGACTGTGGCTGTGACTGTGGCTGTGACTGGGAGTGCTGTCTCCACATATGACCGCAAATCTAACGTAAAGAAATAAATGAGTTTTTCACATTAGGAGGCAACGAAGCGACGCCAACAACATCCACACAGCCACAACAACAGCAGCGACAATGGATCTCTGAGAAGGAGAAACCGGGCACGGGTACGGCTACGGGTACGGGTATGGGCACAACTGGCAGGCGAGATGAAAAATGTTTTTTAATTTTTGAAAGTGGTTTCATTGTCAGCCGTGCGTAACGTAAAGTCAGCAAGGATACATGGCCCACACACACACACACACACACACACACACATAGCCAGTCATACACTCTAAGTAGGAAATGGCCCGCTGCGCCTGAGTAGCCAGGACATCAGCATCCAGCACATTCAGAGCCCAGCCCCAACACGCTCTGGGGTCCTGGCCATCAATAGAAATGACCGAAATATGGCGGGATGTTGCCAATGTACTCACACGCCCGTGTACTCCTCCGGATAGGGTATGATGTAGCCATCGGGGCTGGGTCGCGGCGTCTTGCCCACCCAGAAGAAGGCGTCCGGTCCGGTGCCGTCGTAGGCGAACGACTTGACGAACATCGTTGACTCATCCACGGCATAGATGTGGCCCTATATCAAAAGTATCATCATTATCATCATATAATCGTGTATATGCATGGTACAGTCGTGGATAGTCGTGTACCCACCTTGATGCCATGAGCAAAGTTGGTAAAATCCCCGATGTAGCGGCCATAGTAGGGCTCTGGCGGTGCTCGTCTGGCAGCTGGCAGGATGGAAGAGAGAAGGAGAGGGAGAAAGGTTTTGTTAGTTGTAGTGAAATTTAATTTAAACAAGCTTTCGGAGCGAGAGTCGTATTTCAATGCAGTGCAGTTTCAGGTATATGTATTCGTAGCTGCTGCCTTTGATTCTATGGATTCATAATCCGCAAGACTCAAGAAATTTTTGCTGGACACGAACAAAGGGAAAAGGGAGAAGCAGCAGCAGCAGCAGCAGTTGCTGGATGCTGGATGCTGTGTACAAATTAATCCTCGTCCCGAGCAGAGCAGAGCAGAGAGCTGTGCCATACAAAAAGTTTCACCCACCTTCAGTTGAACTGTCGATGTTCATACCGCGCTCGATGCTGCTTCTGATGATGATGACGAACTGGCTCTGGCGCTGGCTCTGCAGAGCTCTGACTCTGGCGGTAGTCAGTCGTCAGTCAACTCTGTTTGCAATCCTCTTGACAAGTCCCCGGGGAAATTGCTGGCAACCCATCCCCACTGGGATTTCGGTTTGAAATTGATTGAAAACCATGAAATATATTGAAATTCAATGCTAAGCCTGACTCTGCAGAGCAGCAAACTCTGCTCGAGGCTAAACAATGCAAATGTATGCCAAATGCTTAAACAGAAGCCAGCAGTCAATGGAGGAGGAGCCCCGATAGGTGTCAGGGGCATGGGGAATGGAGAGTGGGGCATGCTACCCTCTCCATCGCCCTGGCAAAGCCTTTCGCTGCAATCTCAGTTTGTGCAAGTTCCAGCAAATGATTCGATATTATTAAATCCCGATGCCGTCAGCTCAATCCAAGAGGGTGGCTCTGCGTTGGCGCATTGAATTGTTGCCAGGGTGTTCCCCAGAATGTCTCAATTGCTGACGGTAGCCAGGACAACAGGACCGAAACCGTACCCGTAATATGAATTAAATCAACTAATGCGTGCATTAATCTCCAAAGTCTTTGGACCGCCGCTCCAATATGGAGCACGTGGCCACCATGAAATATACGTGCTCGAGGATATTTATACAAAGTGATGACGAGCACGTTGACATCCCCAATCCTCCCTCTCCACAGAGCAGCACCAGCAGGTCCAGGCAGAAGATACAACCATCCCGTGCCATGCCACACCATCCCATCCATCTATCGACAATGAAGTGAGCCGGCCCCAGGCTGCCGGCACACGACCACTGATGGTTGTTGTTAATAATGTTTGGTAGCTGCTCTCTCTGCTCTGCTGCCAGGATGTATCCTGGAAGGTGGAGAGAGTTCGGTGGAGGAGAATGGCAAGCCAGCAAATAATAGTCAATGGCCATGTCTATCTTTCTGGCTGGCTGGCTGAGTGGTTGTGCCGTCTGGGCCGTCGTCGTCTACATCTGACTCTCCTTAGATATTTCGTCATTGAAAGTGATAAGATTTTTCACAGCCGATAAAAAAGAAGGAGGCAACGGCCACAGCAACGGCAACGGCTACGCAGCGCCAGGCAGTGGCAGTGGCGGTGGCGACGATGACGTTGCCAGGCGAGAGTGGGGATTTCCTTTTGACTTGTTGCCAGGCCAGCAAAAGGAAAATTGATTGGCAAACGAAACGGACACACCGAGAGCCGCTCTGCAGATGAAAACACGACCCACATTGCGTGACATTTTCAGTCATTCCCAAATGAATTTCCCCGGCATTTGTCCAGGGAGCAGGAGCTCAAGGAGAGTCACCCAGACAACCAGCCATTCGATGTGCTTTGGGTACAGAAAACAATAAAACGTTTTCAATCTACTAATCGCATTTAAGTGCAGGCAGATCTTCCGAGAAAGGGCCAGACACATAAGCTCTATAAATTAACGGGTTGCCAGGGGTACTTAGCAGGGGATGACACCCGGTCGTCCCGCCCCCTCTTAGGCTTTGCCCAAATCTGCATTCAGCCAACAGAAAGGGTTGCTCCTGCTCCTGGCTATCGCTCGCTCGTTCTCATTCCCACATTCCTTCTCGACAAGTGCGTAGCCGAATAGAGAGAGCTCTGATGGTGAGCCAATAGGTGGGTGGTTGCGTGACCACAGGCAACCAGTGCAGCATTTGGTTCCGTATCTGATTTTGCACTCCTGCCATAACAGATGGGCCCCGCCGCGGTGATGGATGGACAGACAAATGATTGACTCTCAGAGTTTACATCAAATATTTGCTTAGCGAAATAAGCAATAAGGAGGATCGGGCTGATCTTGAAATGTATTACTAATGTCGGGACGGCGCGAACGCCATTCCCGGCTACCAAAAATTACACGCACGAGTTATTCACATTAGGAATAATCGCAGAGGTCAACTCGGCCGTAGTGCAATGGCCAAGTCTCACTCCGGAGGAACACGCCTTGGTGATCACGGTTAACCTCTACGCCAGGTAAGTATGCTTTCCTCCGCTATAGGCAGGAGTATCCTTCAAATCCTGGCCAGAACCAGTTGGGAATTTTACGGGAATGTAAAGTGTATTAGGGAGTAGGAGCCCTGCTAGGGCTGGGGTTCGGGAAAATTCAGGTAGCAAGCGTGGCATTTTCCTTGCATACTTTCCGCAATTAACTGGGATAGAGAGGGGAGGGGAGATAGGGATACCTCGGTAATGATGTTATAACTGCCGTAGAGCTGTGCATATAATCTTCATATTTATTTCGTTTATTTACTCTGCGCGGCGACATCAAAGGAACAAATGATAATTAAATTCGCACTAATCTGCCCGTAATTTATTTTATCACATGCCCATCTTCGGCTTTGACGTAGTCATCAGCATCAGCATCAGCATCCTTATCCTCATCAGCCTCAACATCATCATCATTCGTAGCCTCGTTGGGGGAGGTTCGGCACGGTACGGTTCGGTTCTGGTACGCACGCACGACCAGAACACACGAAATTCCAAATCAAATTTTCATTTACTTCCGAGATAGACTCTCCCCGAGAGCAAGGGAAAAGGAAAGGAGCGGAACGGAGCAGAACGGAAAGCAGGTCGCCCCTTGCCGGCGGGTTCATTGGTTGGCCGCCCAACCTCATTAAAGCTGGCAAATATTCCTCCCCAGGAATGTTGTCCTGTACCCTTCTGACGGGGGATGCTGCTGCTGGTACGAGTATTCTTTCTGCATCTGTATTTGTCTTTGCCAGCGCGCGCGTGTGTGTGTGTTTTTGTGTGCGTGTGTGTGTGTGTGTAAGGGGGATGGCAAATCGAATAAAATTTAGCTGACTCAATAAAAATCAAAAAGCGTTAATGCTAACGATATGACTTTAACCTGAAACCGAGTAAATTGTTGCTTGTGTCAAAGCCAAAAAAAGGGGGTGTCCTCTCCTGTCCTCCTCATCCTCAGTTGGGCGGAAAGGCAGCAGGATATGGCAACTGGAAGCAATATTGCACCGTAATCTGACAGCGACAATTTTTTTCCCGAGCTCGGCCCGGACGGAGGGGACTCTTTTCTTGCCAACAGTGGGAGCTGAGCTGGGCTGGGCCCCAAGACTTGGCAAGGAAGCGAAAGCGTTTAATAAATGATGATAAATAAATAAGAAAGCGCGAAAAAGGAGGCTGGACCAAGGCACGGAACGAACCCAAACTAAACAAGGGCTGCTAATGAATGGAATGAGGAATTGGAAATGGAATGAGGAGGGATGCCACATCTGAAGTGAAGCACCTCTCCCAAATGATCGATGAAGAATGAAACTAGAAACCTCTTCTCTTGGAATATAGGCATTTGTTCCAATTATTATACCTTTCGGTTTCCATTTTGATAACAGTCATTTATCAAATCGCAAGCTATCAGAGATATCTGTTCCACATTCATCGTGGGTTTAAGATATATTTCCTCGTTTGGTTCAAATTTCTTTTAAAAAAAAGCTACTCTGTGCTGCAATGTTGCTCTCCTTTGCCAGAGAGCGCCCACTGCACGAGGAAGAGTGCGAGAAGGAGCGCGTGTAAGGGACTTGCCTAGCACCTGCAATTTCATTTATTTCTTCTGGCTATATAATATTGATTCGATCTAATTCAAATGCACCAATCTCGTCGATACCATCATTTTCAATGATTCTGCGTATTCGCAAAGATTTTCGTAGTTTGTAAAATACACTGGAAAGCGATGTTTACAAAAATTAGGTTGCTCTAGCTTTTAAGATCTCTGGGATCTATTCGCTCATCGGTACGGACAGATGGACGACAACGGACAGACAGACGGACATGGCTATATCGACGCTTCCTTTTGGGTGTTACATAAAAAATTATAAATACTCTACGAGTATCGGGTATATGCTTGCGTTACAACATACAAGGTAAAATCGCTGTTATTTTAAATGTATTAACTAATGTCGGGACGGCGCGAACGCCATTCCCGGCTACCAAAAATTACACGCACGAGTTATTCACATTAGGAATAATCGCAGAGGTCAACTCAGCCGAAGTGCAATGGCCAAGTCTCACTCCGGAGGAACACGCCTTGGTGATCACGGTTAACCTCTACGCCAGGTAAGTATGCTTTTCTCCGCTATGATCGGGGGTATCCTTAGAACCCTGGCCAGAATCAGTTGGGAATTACAAGCATTGAGAAAAGGGAGCAGGAGTGAGTAGTCCTTGTTACTTTGATTACCTAAGAGTCTATCCTAACTGACTTTGACTGACAAGACCATCTTTGCTTGTTAAATACTATAGAAAACAAAGATATTGGAACATACAAATTTTCGTTCAAAACTCCATGATACTACAGTTTAAACTTAAAATAAAAGTCATTAGCATTATCTGATTATTTTTGATTTGAGCAAGGAACATAAAGTCACAGGGAAAATAATCCACATAGCGGATATATGTAACGCTGCTAAATATTTAGTTGTACTAAATGGAGTACTTCATCGAATTGTTGAATTTATAAAAAAAAAATCAAATATAATTTGTATTATTTTATAATTGCGATTTTTCACAAAAGTAAAGTGTTATGCTGTGTTGTCATTATATTTTATGATTTTTTTTTGGAAAAATGCCTGTCATTCCCGGTTCGTTCAGGTTACCAATCTGTGTACCCGGTACTCGAAGAGTATAGCGGTATATTAGATTTGTGGTGATAACGGATGTGTGTAACGCCCAGAAGGAAGCGTTTGCGACCGCATAAAGTATATATATTCTTGATCAGCATTAATAGCCGAGTTGATATAGCCATGTCTGTCTGTCCGTCCGTTCGTCTTCTTTAGCGCCTATACCTCAGAGACTATTAAAGCAAGAGCAAACAATTTTGTGTTATCACACTACTCCAAGTGTATTTCAAAATTCAAAAGTCTGTGCGAAAATAGCCGTATCTACTAGATTGTCGAATCTGGATCAGGTTTAACTACTATTATAGCCAGAAGGAACACATTAAATCAAATTTCAGTCGCTAAGCAACGCCAAGCGCTTACTCATTGGCTCTCTCTCTCGCACCCACTTTCAGGTCTCATATGTGTAGCTATACATGTACATGTAGCAATGTAGAAGCTGATGTAAAAATAATATGTAAACAAAAATGGAAACTGACAACTTTCAATATATTAGGGTTCGACCTAATTTTTTTTAAGTTTTCCATTTTGACCAAAATTTAATTCATCCCTTTAGCGAACATATAATAGATTACATAAATTATAATATCACATATATTCTGACTTGAGTACCGGGTATAGAGCAGAGCCGCGGCGTTTGACGTAGCTCACAACGTTCCCTCTCGTTTTTTTTAGTAATATCGTTGTTTATGTTAATCTAATGTATTTCAATCACTATTTGTATGCATTGTATTTAGCCAAGTCAGCCCCGGAAAAATAATTTAATCAATGTGAAAACTTGCAATTTTTGTAGTTCTTTATGCTCTGAAAATAAATATATTTTATTTTTCTCTCTTTATCTGTGGTGGTTTCCTTTCATAATTCTTCTGCTCCAAACAGTATACATAATTTGTATTTTTAAAAAATTATTACTTCAGCGAATTCTTGATAGCATTTTCATATTCAAAGGAATTAATTTAGTTCCTTCACTGACGGTTACCTAACATACATATATACATAGGTTTTAACTCGTATACATATTTATGTATGTATGTACATATGTACATATGTTTGTATAATACATCTATAATATGCACTTGGTCCAAAGTCATGCGACAAAAGCAAAATGGTGTCGTAAACTACATATACATTTAGTAAGTATGTACATGTAACTATGTGTAGATTACGTTAGTATAAAACAGCTACAAGGTTCCTGGTAGAGACGGATATGCTGCCCTTTGCACATTCTAGGTGTACTCGTATACTCGTATTGAAATTTTCCACCGATCCATTCCTTTAATAAATCCATACTTTTTCTGCCGAAATCATTTTAAGGACAGCTAACAGGTAAAGATCTCTTTAATTTTCATTAAGTTTTCCCAATGTACGAATATTTGGTACACTCAATGCTTCAGAGCTATTCCGAGATTCCCTTGATGTCATTATGATTATATTTGATATACATAAGAATCTATATTAATCTAACACATAGTTCGTAGAGGACAGACAGGGAGGCATGGACGAACAAAATCTAGAAACTACACGGGCTCCACGATTTCTAATGTTCTGATATTTATTGCTTATGTCGGGACGGCGCGAACGCCATTCCCGGCTACCAAAAATTACACGCACGAGTTATTCACATTAGGAATAATCGCAGAGGTCAACTCAGCCGAAGTGCAATGGCCAAGTCTCACTCCGGAGGAACACGCCTTGGTGATCACGGTTAACCTCTACGCCAGGTAAGTATGCTTTCCTCCGCTCGACATCGGGGTTTCGACGTCCGTACGGCTAGAACCGATTGGGAATTTTAGTGCACGGAAACTGGCCTGCACCTAAAGTATGCAACAGAAAAATTGTACCCCTAAGGTTCCACAACTGAACGGAATGGAAGATAATATAATGTGTGAACCTTTGGCCGGGGAGCATCCCTTTTATTTGGTTACGGCACGAAACACGAAGGACATTCAAATCCTGTAGCGCATTATCTGCTCGTCGCTAAGCCCGGCACTCTTGGGAGATTTGTAAGCGACACGCTGTGCTGTCGCTGCCGCTGTCGCCGCCCCCCCAGTCTTGGACGGAGGCGGAGGCGTAGGCGAAGGCGTAGCCGCTCAGCTGGAAATCATCGGCACAACTCGCATTTATATTTATTTCAATTTTATGACTTCATGTTAGCCGAAACCTAGCCACAAACGAAATGAAACTCAAATATGTACACAAAGTTTCAATGTGGTTGATGTGCCATGCCATGTGCGGGGGAGGGAGGATGAGGATGGGGGAAGGGGTTGGTAGCGGTAGCGGTTTAGTCGCGAGTGCATCAGAGTGGGTGAGTGGGCGATAAAGTGGGTGGGCCGGGGGGCAATGTATAAATCCAGCGTAGAGATTAGAACATTTTGCGCGCCAACATCAGAGAGAATTATTTGGTCGAGAAGAATGGGGGGGTGCGGACTAGAGGTGGAGCTGGAGGCGTGGCACAATTGCACCCAACATAAACCCACACAGACATTGTGCGGTCTCTCTTTCACTCGCCTGCTGTGTATCTCTCTCTCGCTCTCGCTCTTTCTCTCTGACTGTGCTTGGTGGTGGTTCATATGCAACCACAGCCTCCAACTCTGGACTTTGGACTCAAACTCCAGCTCATGGAGCATTTTGTATACATTAATACTTCTTCAGCAGCAGAAGGGCAGGAGGAACAGCAACAGGGGCTGAGGGAGAATCATCATTTGTGGGGGGAATGGGAAATCTCCCTGCGCGGCACGCTTGAGCTAATTTAATCTCTGCAAATTGCTCGACAATCTGCAAGGCATTAGAACTACTCCGAACACACACACACACGTGAAATCCGAGAGTCCCCAACTGAGAGCCAGAGATTTGGCCATGGATAGCCTTGTGAATGTGGCAGGGAGATTGAGAGTTGGATTGGGAGTTGAAGTGGGATGGAGATGGGAATGGGAATGAAACTGGATTGCTGGATGCTGGCTGCTGGTTGCTGGTGTGGCCAAGATTACATAGCCATGGATACGCCAGAACACGCAGCTGGAACAATTTTTGCTTTCTGTTGACTGCAAACATGCGATAAGCCTGTTGCAAACTGCAGTCTCCCCCACAACTCCATTCCCATTGCCACAACCAAATCTCATGTTCAATACGCAATGACAGCAACGACAGCAAAGACAGCAAAGAGTGGACAGGAAATGATGTAATGTAAGCTGCATTTCACAACCAAATCAGTTTGACATTTTTTGCCTTAATGGCTGGCTCTTGGTCTGTCCCTATTCGTGGTCGTGGCCGCCCACCGCCGCAGACAATTGAATTTCAATGAACTGGAACCGTGTTCCAACTGGAGGTTGGATAACAGGGCTGGCTACCTGTCTGGCTGGCTGGCTGGCAGGCTGGCAAGCGGCGCTTAATTGGCTGGTACCTCTAGTAGAATCCTAAAACTATATTTGTGGGTGGTTTGGATCTAACTCTAACTAATCTTTCCGCGTGGGATGCAGGTTCAGCTTAACAAATGGCACTCGATCGAGTAAGCTTGTGTGTTTTTTGATCCCCTTTGATCATTATTTGAAAGCGACTGCAAAATATGCTGAATAATGACAGTTGGCCAGCATTTAAAAATAGGTACATACTCGTAGATACTTTTATTGTCTTCTTTAATCCATTCAGCAGTGCAAGCCAGCTGCAGCCAATAACCAATAACATCAATTAGTTGGTAAACTGGTTTCGACCAGACTGAGGTCTGGAATCGTGTGCGTAATCACACACATCGTAAGAAGTCAAGGCACGCAGGCACGCACTCTTTTTGAGCCCGACACACTTTCATTTTTGCCAGAGTCGGGCCAAGTGGTTGCACGTTCCATTGGGCTGCAGTGCACTTCATATCAATTTGAGGCTGAGGCTTGGTAAGCTAGTGTTACGTAAGTGTCGGCTCCGACTGTTGTCTGTGGCTGCAGAGGACGGCGACAAGATTGCTGCCGACTCACTTCTGTTTGCTCCACTAGCAGTAGTCGTAGCAGGTCGTCGCTGATGTGTTACTTTTGGGCCAAGACGACTGTGTGGGAACACACACTGTACAACATACAGGCGAAGTACACAAAGGCCGGGGCCTACCGCCTGTCCGGACTCGGAACCGGTTTCCAAGTTACACCATTTTCCCCTCCAGCTCTAGGTAGTTTTTTTCCGCCATTTGGTGGGGACAGTCGCGGGCGAGATATGAATGATTTAGTTTTTTTTGTTTGCGGTTCATTGGCCTCTCTAATGTCTTATCGCGATGTTTTGCATAATGCGCAAAGTAA
Source organism: Drosophila affinis (assembly GCA_037356375.1). NCBI lineage: Eukaryota > Metazoa > Arthropoda > Insecta > Diptera > Drosophilidae > Drosophila > Drosophila affinis. Next base: position 27,413,671 of record JAZHFB010000003.1, read on the forward strand.
TTTTTGGCAATAAATAAGAATTTCCTGCTCTTTTGGTCCCAGGCTGGTTGGCACTTTCCAGTTTTCAGAATTTATAAGCAAATGTCAAGCTCGTACTCTTACCAAATGAAATGAATCGAATGAGAGAGGGGGCCCTATTAAGTGTTGTTGGCCCATTATTTAGATAGATAAAGACATGCACAGCAATGCGAACCGAACTTAAAGAGTGGTTAAAGCCTAGCGAATTTCCCGTCTTTGTTGGTCATCAAAAGCGAAGCGGTTCCCAGGCAATTCTTTTCTCTTTATGCTCCAGTTGTGGCTTTGCCAACACCTACCTTCCCCATTCCCATCAGGGGTCTGGTCCCGTCTATATTGTGGCAATTCAAATCTCTATTATGTGTCTGACCGCTGACCAATTGCGTGACCAGCTCGGAGTTGGCTTTTCTTTTGGTTCAATGAACCTCAACGTTGCGTCACTGGGCCCGGCTGTTGTTGGCCTGCCTAATTATGGCAATTAAGCAGTCATAGCCAAAGAATGGGAATGCTTTGATTTAGAGTTACCAAATTTGCATAATTTATACATATCGAAGCGACAGAAATCTTAAGACCCAATGGAATTGGCTTGAACAGATAGATGTATGAACGATTCTCCTTCACGAATCAGACTTGAGAGTGTTTAACGATCGTTAGCATCGTTAGAGTCGAGTTATGATACGAGAGTGTGGGAAAGGCAAATATGACTTATCTTATGGAGATGTCTAAGCAACACTCCATTTGGCCACAATTGAGGAACTTCCTGTTGGAGAAACTTCACTTTGTTAGTTGGATAATTGTGGGATATTCTGGCAATAACCACTCTACGAGTGGATAGTTTTTACAGTCTATTCTGTAAATTTATTACAGAGTTTCGTGAGAGGTGCTAATAGTTTTTGTAGACACACGTTGAGGTTTTAATGTCTCTGAAGCTTTATTTGAGTTGGGTTGCGCCATAAAAATGACGCATCAAATTTTTTGATTGTTTTTGTTTGTAAATGAAATCATTATAAGTACACCACAGCCAAAAGGCATCATCATTCGCGATACTTTCAACAGTCTTTTTATTGAGTTCGCACTCGTCCAAGCCTCAATTGGTATTGAGCAAACCTCAAGAGAGGGTCTGGGGCTTGATAATGTATTCACTCGAACCGAAAATTACTTAAGGCCAAATGCAGTCAGACTCTAAGCAATTGACTGGCCTCAGCTGTGGCTGGGGCTATTTATTGAGCTGTCTGGCGAGAGATGAAAAACAAAACCACAACATAATATTGGTTATCATATTGGTCAAGCATTCTTGTCTGTCAGTTCAAGTCAAGGAAAAGTAAAAGTGTCCCCCACGCACAAGGACATCAATAATATATGTACATGCATACTATGTATATTGAATACATATATGGACATGTACATATGTATGTGCATATGACCGACCACAAACTCACCTTGACAGACGACGAGGCAATTGAGCATCATTGCAACAGCAACAACAACGGCAAACGGGGACCATGTGATGGTTAATCCTTGTGCAGTCGATGTCCTCGTTCGCCTCATTGTTGTTTCTGTTGATGTTGCTGTTGTTGCTGCTCCTGCTTGTCCCTGACGACGCGTATTCCTCCATGCTGATGCCGATGTTGATGGTGATGCTGATGCTGATGGTGTTGCCGTTTCCACGACCAACTTGGTCGCTTTCCTCCTCCACATTTTCGATGCGCAAATAAAACAAAAGCCAAATCAAAGCGAAAATAGTTTTGTTAGCTCCAAGACCTGCGCTTGCGTGCGTGTGCGTATGCGTGTCCGTGTGCGGGATAGGTGCTTCGGATGGGGGGCGGGGGCCCTAATGATGCCCGCGACTTTCAGGTGGGTGGCTGATGGTTGGTTCGCATTTAAAATCAGATTGGAATGCTGTGCTCTGGCTCTGGCTCTGATTTCGTTTCGTTTCGGTTCTTTTCTCTTCGGTTGGTGGGTTTTTCTTTTTGTGGTGTGCAGTCGCTAAATGTCGCGAAAAGCTTGGCGGCAAAATGTAAGCCAAGCCGTTACATTTGCTGGTATTTTCTCTTATTCTTTCGAGGGGTCGCTCGGCTCGGTCTCAGGCTCCGCTATGTACATAGGATGCCATGGTATTGGTGTGGCCTCGCTGAGTGTGTATGCGTGTATATACTGTATATATGTATGTATTTACGTTCCACAGCGATTTTGTTATTTTGTTTTACTTTACTTTATAACTCTTAGTTGCATAACATTTATTACTATGTATAATTCTGAATTTAAATACTTTTTTTTTTGCTCTCACTTATAAATTTCTTATAGAAATTTTTGCTAAATTATTGCACAATTCACATTTATGTATAATTATTGTAGTTGGGCTTACGCACACAATTTACTTTAAGTAAATGTTTTTTTTTATGTTAAATAAACTATTTAAGAAACAAACGAAAAATTGTATTTTGGGCTAGGCCCATTTCTATTAATTCGGTTTTTCAGATCGCGCACTTTTATTTGTTGCTCTTTACACGGTTTGTAAATGGAAGTAATTATTATAAAAAAGTTTGGTTTATTTCGTATCCGGTTTAGGGGCGGAGTGGGTTTATTGTTGAAAATTCGGTTTGGTGCATCCTTTTTGCGATAGATTTTTCAGCGCCAAATGTTTGTGGAGTGGAGGAAAATGAAACGGAAAAAAGCATTCACGCGCGTCAGGGCAAGGAAAAAATCATGTCCAAAAGTCAAGTCAGACTGAATTCAGAATTCCAATGGGAAGGCGCGCGTCGTGGTATCTTCGTGGTTGGTATTTTATGTAGCATGCGCCGCTGGTATTTTTATGCAATGCTCAAAGTGACACAAGTCTAGAACTGCTTCTAGGCTTCGGGATGATTATTTCCTTGAGTTGAATTATTCTGAAATGGATAAATAAATATAAAAATGTGTAAATAACTTCGAAATAGACCCGAGCAGCAGTGAACCATAATGGCCGCTATTTAGTATTTTTTTATCTGCGCACGTGTTCGTGTGCAGAGCAAAAGATGGCGCCACTGAATGACGGTTAAATTCAAATGTTTGTGCTTCTCTCTACGCATTAAAAATGCTTTTTATTTTTGATTTTGTTGTCCGTTGCGCACTTTGTCATGCAAGCCGCAAACCGCAGAAGCTACAAAAACATGAGAAAGGAATTTCAGGAAAACATGCAATGCAAATGACTTCACACACGAACAGAAGCTGCCACTCTGTGTGAGTGGGTGTGTGTGGGTGTGTGCGCGTGTGGTAGCCCCAACTTTAAACAGTTGCATTTGCGGTCTACTGTTTTTTCTCTTGCAGCCACAAAATAATCCTTTTAGTTCCTGTTTGCAAATGTCCTGTGTATATTTTATAAATGCGTGGCACAAAAGTTACCCGCAAAAGCCAACACAGTCTTCTTTTTGCCAATGATACAACTGAATGTTGACTTTAAAGGTCTTTCTCCCCGCACATAAGAAGCCAATTCGACAGGACAGCCAACGAAAATACTAAGAAGTCTAGCAAAAACTCATTTAAAAGAAATGAAGAGCAGAGTAGCATTTTAATGCGAAGTACGTTAAGACCAGGCCGGTCAAAGACCAGGCTGAAGGGTAAGAAATGAAACTCGAACGATTAAGAGGAAGCAACAACAGAAATGGCAGCCGCCACACGGTGTGAGAAGGGAAGGTGTGTGGACCGGGGTCGAACAGTGGGAGGGAATACGGCGGCCATGACAGCATATCCGGCAGAATAGAAAGAGCAAGAATTTTACTACGAGCGGATGAACGAACCAGGCGCGTAAACACTGCAAGTATTCCACGATGCCCCCGCAACGACAGTGGATGCCGCGCATGGAGGTCTGCATTCGGCGCATGTCCACTCACACAGATATAGAGTCTGAGTCCTGTACATAGGATGTCACAATTTACATGCCGGCATGCGAGTACGAACAGCAAAACAATAGAACCCCCGACCATACCCACCAAATAAACCGACAGAAAGTCAAGATGGGCGTAAACTTTAAATCTTCGCAGAGCATTCATTAAATAAAATTATTTAAGGTATAATTTAACATTACTGATTATTCTAGCCCCGAAGGAAGTATATCCTCATTCTGTTTTAAATGGTTGACTTTTTTAAAAGTGCGCGGTGCTTCCTTCGCATTTCAATTCAAATAATACGCCATCTGGCGGAAATTTTAAAAACGACATTTCCCAAAACGCTTTTGGAAATTGTCGCATCGTCTGTATAGCCGAATACCGAAAAGGGTAAATATTTTTGATCTTGAAACAAGTTTATTTTTAGGATTGATAGGACATGTTATGTAGTAAATACTATGAAAACATTATGTACAGCTGTAATAAAATACATTGCACTTGTTTTTTAAAAACCTATTGCTGTGTTTTTTCTTTCACCATAGTGCTGAGCATTTCTAATACCGTTCTCATATCTTCTGCAACAAATTTCGTCAGCCAACATTTTATGCGCCAAAATTTACATTTTGAGCTGCTAATTTTTGTTGTAATTAGTGGTGTTAGTTCCACGATAGGCAGATCAGAGTTGAACAACTAATTTATAAACAAAACCCTTCAATGGAATTTAAATATAATAGATTAATTAATTCGGGATCAACATTAAACTTAGTCGGTGCTTGAAGACCAGAAGACATTGTAGTTCTTATTTCGGAACATAAGTTCTTGTATCATCATCTGTCTCGGCGTTCAAATTCCCATCCGTCGAATTTAGGAAAAGTTTGTTTTACTAGCCACCAATTATTGCAGAAACTAGTAGGTCTCTATCTCAGACAATTATGTGGTTTTTGGTCTTATAAAGACTGAAAAAGGGAATTGGGATCGAAATGTAATTAATAATAAATTCATAAAATGCATTATTGAGTCAAAAAATGTAAACATGTGCCAAATACAATATTAATTACGTTTTAAAGCATCTGGAAAAAACAAATCGAGCAAATAAACATACCACCGGTTAAGTTTCCAAATACGTGAGATTTAATGCTCACTTACGTTTTCTTACGTCGCATTTCATGCTCACTTAAGTTTTATACCTTGGCATAAATGTCATTTTAGAAACAATCTAAAAGAATAGAGTCACTAAACTTAATCAATCTTGTAGACAATTGATTCATCAATCGTATAAAACTATGAGCTCAGGCTTCAGGGTCCTAGTTAGCTGGTAATATTAAACGGAATACCAAATTGGAAAAAATTGTCCACCAGAGCCGACTAAAATCATATCGATTAAATTTATGGGTGTTTGGAAAAAAATCGATGTTTGAAAAAACTATCGATGTCTGCAGTTAGGACCCTAACATCGATTATATCGATGCTATCATCGATGTTTCTCCAGCTCTATTTTCCACCTCTAAGGAAGCCTGAAGTAAAAAATTACAAAATTATTTGTATAAAACGAAATATACATAGCGAAGTGCAGAAAACAATGAACTAATGTAAAGATATAGTGCGAGTACTCCATTTAGCGTGTTCCCCGCGTGGAACTATATTATTTTTCGTTTCCCTCATTTTGTGTAATGGTGATGTGCGCTTGTGCTTGTGTGTGAGAGCGAATCGAGTAAGTACCGACACACCGACACAGCGACAGAGACAACGACTCGACCAAAAAGGCGACGTCGGGGACAAAAACAAGCAAAGAAGCAACGCCTCGGCGCAGGAAAAACTGAAATTTGAGGCAAAGTCAGTACCAGTTTTTGGGGGATAAAAAAAATAGAATCAGGGCTATCCTTGATCGGAAACTCAAATCAAACACGAACGAATTATTTTCCTAATTGTAATTTGAGTCACCTGCAAAATTTAAGCAATCGTTTTTTCTTCTTCTTGAAATTGTAGAAAAAATTACCGTGAAACTTTAGCAGTAGCTACTTTTTTTTGCAAAATATTTCCGTACGTATATAGTTCTTGTCAGTTATTGGTGCGAATGTGCGTGTAAGGCTCGCGTGATTTCCTCCATACCTACATGGAATACTCGAAAAGTATTCCGGGGGAGCACACGAGAGACAAAAGAGACAAAGGCACGGATAATCCAGAGTTGGGAGGAGGAGCAGAACAGCCACACATCACGCCCCACATTGGGGCTCGTCAGTAGCTGTATCAGCGTCGGCCGTAGCAGCACCACCGAAAGGCAGCAGCAGGAGCAGCAGCAGACGCAGAGTCAGCACGGGAAGCGGTAAGTGCAATCAGACCCATACAAAAGCACACTCGAACTCACACACACATACACACACCTATTAATTAGATAAATAATACTTTTTTCTTAGTGTAAATAATTTGTCATAGTTATTTTTTCCTTAAGTTTTCGCTACGCCTTTGGGAGCTGTTGTTCCCTTTGCTTTCCCACTAACATTAACATACATACGCACACACAACCACACACACATACGCAAGTGCGCCTCTCTGTCTGTCTCTCTCTACCCCTCTGGTGCATTTTCAGGGGGTTCCAATCGGACCGAACAGTGGCTCCCAATCAGAGATATGATATGTGCTCTGTTTCTTGGATCTGTTCTGCTCTGCACCCACACAGACCCCAACTGGTTTTTGTTTATAAACAAACAAGAAACAAGTGAGAATTCCGCGCAGTCAGTTTTCGTTTTTGTTCGCGCTAATGCAGCGAATGGAAGCAGCAAAGGTAAAGGCAAAGGCCAGACCCCAGACCCCGTGAAACTCTTCGTTTGGGAACAGGTTTTCCCCCGTTTTCCCGTGTGCATTGGACCCAAATGGTGAGGTGGTTGCACTTTCAGATGGTTGTTGGCCCCAAATGCCATGGATTTTCTAGGCCAAGAGTCGATGGATACCAACCATTACCATTACAGTGGGTACAGCCTAAGAGAAATGCAAATGCTGTTTACGGCCAATATGTGCTCCATTCGATAGACGTCTGTTGATTGCATGTGGGCCGTGGAAAGTGTTGCACTGCCAGGTTGCACAGGTTTGGGGCTGCTCTGCTGTGCTCCCACGGCTGGTGCGGGGGCTCCTGCCTTCAGCTGCTTCTTTCTTTGTTCGAGTTTAGTTTTTTCTTGTTGTTTTTTCGGCGTGGTGTGCGCCACCTGTTGTTGTGTGTGTCATCGCTTCAGAGCGCACCGCTCTGTGTTTTTAGCGACACTCGGACGTGCCACAGCGACAACTGTTTTCCCATTGATAAAACACGCAGATAAGGCCGATACACTGGCGAATGCCAAAGCCTTGGCCTGGCCATCTTCGATCGGTGGGTTTGGATGTTTTCACGCCCCGCTAGGGAATGTGTGACATCATTAGCCAGTTCAGCCAATTGATGATGCGCCGCTCAATTGATAGGCAATTCAGTCGGCGCGAAAGAGACAGAGTGAGAGAGAACATTCGCGTATGGTTTAACTGCGTTAGTCATAAGTGGAACAACGTCCAGGACGCTTTTTGGGCGGTTTCTTTCCTCCTTCCACTATCACCCACCCGCACACACACACACACACACACACACACTCAAATGCATGCCAATACCACGCTTTTTACAATAATCTGCAGACAATCATCCTCGCATTTTCATTTCCATTTCCATCTTACTAACATAACGATTTGTTGTACATTTGTTCTGTTCCTGGCGCGCCGTGCCGCTCGTGCCGGTGCTTTACTTTCTGTGTGTCTGTGTCTGTGACTGTGACTGTGACGTGTGCTCTGCGTGAATGCGTGCGTGCAGATCCTGCGAAGGTCCTCCCATGTTCCTGCAAACGGGAGGGGGTGGGAAGGGAACCAGGCCACAGTCAACACACCAGCAGATCCACAACCCCCACCAGACAGCGCATTCGGCGCACCACCTTCACCTACAGCAGCAGCAGGCGGTCCAGCAGCAGCAGCAGCAACAACAGACGCGAAACACACTGTTGCATCACCCTTCGACACAGCAACAACAGCAGGACCAGCAGCAGGCCCACGCACTGTACGTCACCAATCACAGCAACCTTCATCCACATCAGCAGCAGCAGCTGCTGCAGCAACAACAACAACAGCAGCAGCAGCAGCAAGTGGCGCAACATCATCTTCAACAGCAGCAGCAACAGCAACACCAGCAGCAGCAACAGCAGCAGCAGCAGCAACCACTACTCTACTATCATCCATTCGGACCCCCTCCGGGTGGCAACGGTAATGCCAGCATTGGCGGCGGCGCTGCACTCCAATTGAGCGCCGCCGCCAGCAACAATTCCCTGGTACAACACACACAGCTCCATGGGCATGGAAATAGCGTGCTATCGGCTCCCAGTAGCAACACCAGCCTGTCCCGAAGCATAAACAGTACCGGCATGCCGCCACACTTTTCGCAGACAGCTGGACTGATTGCGACCAGCGGCGGTAATGGAGGTGGGGCCCCCAGTTCGGGCTACCTGACCACCGCCTTCTTGCCATTCAATCAAGCCGGACAGTTGATGAGCATGCAGCCCACGGTCGCATTTCCGAACGCGGCTGGCGGCGCCCAAGCCGGCTTCTATACAGCAGCCTCACACTCACAGCAGAAGCAGCTGCAGTCGGCAGCCCAGCAGCAGCAACTGCAATCAGCGGCACAGCAGCAGCAGCTCCAGTCAGCAGCACAGCAGCACCAGCTCCAGTCAGCAGCCCAGCAGCAGCAGCTGGGCCCTGGTCCAGGAGCTGGCCCACTAACGTACTACCCCATCTCCTTGGGGGCTGCGGGCCCGCCCAACGGCGGCAACAACAACATGAACAGTGGCAGCAACTCCCACAGGGGCATTCGCCAACGATCGGCCACGCCCCAGCACCAGAACTATTATACCTACGCGGTGGCGGCGCCCACAACGCCACGTTCCGCGATGGTCAACCAGTCGACGACCGGACCTGTGGCATCCATGATGAGCACGCGCAACGGAGCCGTGAACGGGCCATCCGCATTTCATATACAGCCGAACTTTATGCCCAACATAGCCCTGGCTCCTCCGACTGGAATCAATGCAGCGCCGATACTGGCAGAGCCTCAAACTGCAACGACAGTGTCTGGCGGTGTCGGCGGCGTCGGTGGCCTGCATACATACAATCCTCACTTGCAGACCAGCAATGCCCCGCCAGCATTGGGGGCAGCATGCAATGTGCCAGGAGGAGTTGGAATAGCAGGAATTGGGGGAGTGGCAGGAGTTCCGCCAGGGGTGGGTGTGGGCGTTACCACTCCAGTGCAGAGCGTGATACCTGGAGTACCCGCCGTTGGTGGAGGAGGCTTTGCGGCCGGCCCCTCGCTGGTGGCACCGCAACCGGCAGTAGTCCAGCCGCTGGCCATTGTCTCGGAAAAGGTTCGCGAGCGTCCTCATGCCATACCCATTATACATCCAGACACCAATGAGAACGTCCTCGATCCGAGCAGTTCGGTGTTTATTAAGAAAGACACGAGTGCCGCCACACTCGCTCCATCTCTGGACGATGAAGTACCGTTGTGTCAGTACCAGACTTTGCCTCCCATTCTGATGCAGGTTGACTCGTCATCGTCACTGTTCTCTCTGGGGGATGATGGAACTGGCATCAGCACCGAAATTGGTGCTGTGACTGGGTTAATGGTGGATGAGCAGTTGCAGACACTGCAGCCTTCGCCCGAGCACCTCGGTGGCCTGGTCTTTACGGATCAGTGCCCCACCGTGCTGGAAGCGCCCTGCACCACGGACAAGGAACAGATCAGCACCATTGTCAAGGATATACTGGCCAATTCCAGCCATGCATCCGATGATCATCTCAGCTTCTGGCAAAACACCGATGGTAAGTCTTTCCTCCCGCACTTTTTACGCCTCAGCCCCCTTTTTGAGATTAGAGAAACAACAAGAAACAGAAACGTAGCAATCCTTTTTTTATGTTTTGGGAAATTTCCATACCTAAACAAAACTCCTTCAATCAACAGACAGGGAGATAATTTCCATATGTTGTTATATATATTTTGCAAAGGTAATTCAAATTTAGGTTGGCAATTTTGATGTGAAAAACCACAAAGGAAACACTTAATTTCAAGAATTCGTTACTTCCAGGGTCGCACATTGGGACACATACAAATAGATATACAGATACTATTCCAAGCGGTATGCACCTGTGACTCGGGCTAACCAAAGTCTCGGCTTTTCATGCGAGTTTGTCTTTCTCCCCCTTTGCAGTGGACGACGCACCAGAGACCCATGCCAAGCTGCCGATGGTCCACAACGAGTTGAATTCGACAGAGAGCCTAGAGAGAGCCACAGGAGGAGGAGGAGGCGGCGTAGACGGCTCTGGATCAAGAGCCAAAGAGCAGTCACAGCAGCGTCCCAAGTCAGCCAACAAACAAAGTAGGATCACAGTCACATTTTCGAATCCAGACAGAAACTAATCAACGAATCAATCACATTGAAAAATTTCAGGCACCGCCACGCCTACATCTATAGCGAATGACGTGGCCAAGGCGGCTGCCTTTGGGGGAACGCGCATTACCATCCTGTCCAGGAGCGATTCAATGCTCTCTGCAGAACCGGAGCAGACCCAACCACAGCAGACGACGCCAGCACAGAAGCCAACAAAATCCATTGCATCCACCGCAGCTCCAATTCCAGCTGCAGCTGTGGTGGAGCCTTTAATATCATCCAACGAAAAGCACTTAAATCCTCCACAGCCGGTTGTGCAACGTCCGCAGCGGCAATCATCGAGCACAACGAGTTCGGGGGCATCCTCATCGTCCGCCTCTACGCCCACACATCAGCCCAAACAGACGCAACAGCAGGGGCAGCATCAGCAACAAAACCACGCTGGAGGAAGATCCCCAGTGACATTCGTACAGCCACTAACGCGCATGTCGCCAGCTGTGGCGCTGCTTACGGGCGCCACGACCACCAACACGACCAGCAAAAAGACTCGCAAGGCTCTGAAACGTGCAAAAGAGCTTGAAAAGAAGAAACTGATCAAACCAACATCAGCCTCCACAAACAACGGCAGTGACCAGAGCCAAAGCGGCAGCAGCGCCTACAATAAAAGTAGCTGTAGCTTGGAGCCAGCAGAAGCAGAATCCAAAAACATCAGCAATAGCTCTGCTCCTCCCATTCTGAGACCAGTGGCAGGTGAAGGAACAGCAGAAGCAGCAACAAAAGCAGCAGCAGGAGAACTGCTTGCAGAGAGATCCAAAGAAGCGGCGGCGGCTGTTGAACCAGCAGCTGTTGAAGAGAAGGCGCAACCGACGACTGATAAGCTTAGTGCATCATCTAGTAGTAATTCTATCGTAAGTTCTAGTCTTAGTGACAAGCCAGATCACGTGCAACCCAATGTGGAGACGCCACAGATCGGCCACAACAACAACAATGACGAAAAAGATGACCTCGAAGGAAATGTAAATGAGAATCCAATCGGCGTATTAGAACGTGAGTACAACAAACCTTGGCATTGGTCCAGCACTACGTGGAAATCTAACCCTGGCATCTCCTCTTTTGTTGTTTTTTTAGCGGAGAAGAAAGAACTAAACGTTGCCGAAACAAAGCCTGAGGGACAGCAGCACATACCAATCGATGAAATCGTGTGCAAATTCTTGCTAAAAGAGAGCCCCAACACTCCGGACATGCATGATGTGACGCCGCCACAACTGGAGTTCCTCAACAGCAGTGGTTCGACGTGCGGAGAGGAAGAGAACATCCGATCTGCTGCTGCCAGCACTGTGTGGGCCACTAAGAGTGAGGAGTGTGCCGCTGTCGCCGATCTGAAGTTTGGGGATTTCCAGGAGGATCCCCGAGAGAACGAGACCGGTACAGGTTTCATTTGCAGCTCAACGTGGTCCAGTTCGAAGGTAACGGAGCCCAGCGAGGAGCTACGCGAAGAGGTATCCTCGCAGAGCAGCCAGATTTCGGTGCCCAACGCAGCTTCCACCACCTCTGCCAACTCTGCAAATTCCGCCACCTCCGCCGCTACGACATTACCCAGCAGTAGCAGCATCGACAATGTGGACTGCGCTCCCAAAGAGAGTACGACTACGACGGATATATCGACTACGGGAAGCAGCATCAGCGCTGGTCGCACCTCCAGCAGCACCTCGAGCAGCAAGAAAAGCTCTCCGGTGCACAATAGACGCAAAAATTTGGACTCGCCAAAGACCAGAGGCGGCGCCAAGAAACAACAAGAAGCCCTACCCTGCTCGGCTTCAACTTCGAAAAGTCCCACGTCCGCTATGACGACTGCCACGCCCGCTACCCCCGTGAAGCTTGTCCGATACTCCATGGACGAACTGCGCAAGCTGTGCGATCTTCCCGAATCGCGGAAGGCACCTCTGGTGCCCTGCCACAAGGGCGACTGCATCTCGCAGCTGTTTGTGCCCCGCCTAATCATACATCCGCACGCTCATGTGCAGCACCACAACCACCAGCAGCAGCAGCACATTTCGCAGTACCAGCACATCAACTTTAACGAATCGATGGACTTTGTGCCGGGCAAGCGGGGACGCGGCCATGGCGGCTCGAACAAGAAGCATCACGATGGCGGTCATCAGCAGATGGGCTCTAGCTCTGGCAACATGATGGGCAACATGGGCGGTGCTGGTGGCAGCAGCGGAAGCAGTTCGAACTCCAACCAACGCCACATGGACATTATACGCGTGCAGCTGTCGCTCAAAGAGGAGATCAAACTCTCGGAGTGCGAGAATGCGTGGCAGCCGGAGCCGTTACGTCGCAAGGCCCCAGCCGCAGGGACTGGCGGTGGTGGTGCCGCCGGCGGCTCAGAGGAAGATGGCGACATTGATGGTGTGCTGAAGAAGGTACGCGGCATACTGAACAAGCTAACGCCGGATAACTTTGATGTGCTACTCAAGGAGATGTCCAGCATCAAGATGGATAACGAGAGCAAGATGACGAATGTAAGAAACGCAAGGGCTCTTTCTCCTCTATAAGTTAAGCTTCTAAATAATCCCTTTTCAGGTCATGCTGCTGATCTTTGAGAAGACCATCAGTGAGCCCAATTTTGCCCCCACATATGCGCGCTTCTGCAAGGTTTTGTTCCACGAGATCAAGGCCGAGAACAAATCTCTCTTCACCTCATCCCTCATCACGCGGATTCAGCACGAGTTCGAGTCGAATGTAAACGATGCCAATGCCAAGACAAAGAAGCTGCAGCCCACCCTGGACAAGATGAACCAGAGCACCGATGCGGCCCGCAAGGCCGAGCTCCGTGCTGAGATGGAGGACCTGGAGTATCAGTTCCGACGTCGCGCCTGGGGTACTGTTCGGTTCATTGGCGAGCTCTATAAGCTGCAGTCGCTGACCAGCGACCGTGTGCTGCACTGCGTGGAGTCCCTGCTGGAGCACGGCTGCGAGGAGAAGCTCGAGTACATGTGCAAGCTGCTGACCACCGTGGGACACCTGCTGGAAAGCACCCTGCCCGACCAATACCAGCTACGGGATCGCAACGAGAAGATCTTCCGCCGCATTCAGGACATCGTGAATCGTTCACGTGGCACGTCGCATCGCCAGCCTCAGTTCAAGATAAGCAGCCGCGTGCGGTTCATGATGCAGGATGTGCTGGACCTGCGTGTACGGAACTGGGATCAGCCTGTGACGCCGCAGCAACTGAGTGGCCGTCAACGGCACAAGCACGATGACTCCAAGGATCAGCAGCAGCAGCAACATGGGGGTCGATCCAGCATGGGCCCTCAGAGCGGCGGGCATTATCAGCAGCAGAAGCAGCATCAACACAGCGGTAACCATGGCCACGACGGCGGCAACCCCTTTCTGCAAAAGGCGCACAACAAACAGCAGCAGGACAACCAGGCCCTCAGCATCGATCTGAACAAGCTGCGCTTCAGCCCCAGCAACGCCAACGATGACTCGAGCGCCAAGCTGGGCAACTCGTCGAACTACCAGTGGCGCAACGCCGGCAATCGTCCGGTGAGTGCATCACCATCGGGGGGTACACCCACCAGCCTTCTGAAGCGCGCATCCTCCGGGGGACAGAACTATATGTACTCGCCGTATCAGCAGCAGCAGCAGTCACTGTCGGCTGCCGCTCACTCACAACCTGGCAGCAGCAATAGAAACAGCAGCCAGGAAGCGTCGCAAAACCACGCGACTTTAGATGGGAAAAGTTGCCAGGAGCTGATTACCAAACTGGTTGAGGAAGCTCTCAACGAGCGCAACTGGCAGCCAGAGGTGCTTGGCATTTGGCGGTCGCATCAGGTGAAACACCAGGCTGCCGTGGTGCATTATCTGCTCATGCACTACCTGCACCGGTCGACAGTGAAGCGGCAGGAGCGGCTGGCTTGTGCCAATATCTTTACCTTCCTAATGAGCAAGGAGGCCATCGACAAGGCGACGTTTGCTCAGGCATATTCGAAATTTGCCGAAGAGCTGCCCGAGCTGCTGTTGGATGTACCCAACGGCATGGGGTATGTGTTCGAGTTCCTGGGCCCCATCATGCATGCCGGTCGGCTGGAGCTGAAGGATGTCTGGCAGCGCCGCTGGCAGGAGGATTTCCAAACCACGGAGCGCTTTGTGTTTGCGTTCGTCAACTATTTCGTGCGGGAATTCGGTGCTGGCTACATACGCAAGCTGTGGCACAGCGACCTCAAGCTGGATCGCGGCCAAATGTTTTGGGGCGACTGTCGCAAGCATCGCGATTTTGTCAAATCGAACAAATTCTTCTTCCTGGACTCCAGCCAGGGTCAGACTGGTGGCCAGAGGATGAAGCTCGCGCCGCTGCAGCGCTCCCCGCAGGACCATGTGGGGCGGATCAGGTATCTGCTGGGACAATCTGGCGACATGGCCATCGACTACATCAACACCAATGTCGGCATCTCCTCCGACTTTGTGAGGGAACTCACTAGATTCCTCTGCTGTGATTTCGCACTGACTGTGATTGCAAAAACAACAACAACAAACAACAACAAGACCGTCGGCAAGAGCGGCAGCAGCCCAAAACCGCTGCAGCTGAACGCCGAGTGTTTCAGGAGCCGCTGCACGCCCCTGTTGCGGCTCTGCATTGATGCCCAGGAGCCGCTGGAGATCGCCTGCATCGATGCGACGGTTGATTCGCTGCAGGAGCACTTCATGGCCGAGCTGGAGGACGAGATGGCCGCCTATGAGACCATCTGTAATGCGTTCAGCGTGCTGTACGACTCCGAGGTGATACCTAAGGAATCGTTCGACAAATGGTACCAGCTGGAGGTCGAACACTCATCCGGCTACCGCAGGCCCTTTATAGACAACTTGCGCAGCTTCATCAGGGATCTTTAGAAGAACACCAAAGAGAACGTTTCTACCTAAAGAACAACGAGAAAACAAACAGACACACAGACACTTTCGGGAGATGAAACATTACAGAATATAGAATCCTACAGTTTCAAAAAGCTAGCGCGGTCGCAAGTATGGAATATACATTACGTATAGTACGACGGCGTATACCATTAGCCAAAATAACATGATATGAGGCATACACCACATACACACACACACAACGAATATAGATTTGACCAAATCGAAATTTCTTGTTTTTAATCACACGACAACAGAGAAACAATATCAAAAACCAAAAAAAGAGTTCATCATTTCATTTGTATCACAATACGTTCCTTAAAAGAGATGTTAAAAACGCTTTTCTTTTGACGACTGGGGTCATCCAACAAGCAACAAAACACACACAAACCCAGTAACAAATAAATAAAAAAATAAAAATTGAAATGAAAATGAAAAAGAATATGAAAATGGTGTAACAGAATCTCCCATTGAAGAAAAAAGTAAAGTTCAAGTTCAGTGCAAGGCAGGGTAAATGAAACATTAACTGATATACAGCGTGTACGAGTATATGTAGTGTATTTGACATAGATATAGGATATATAGGAATCAATTTGTTTTGTTTTCGAAAACCACAGTATTTCGTTGATTATAAAAGAACAATTTTGTGTTTCCGCTGAGGAGAGAACATTGTTCTTTCGTTTCGGCATCTCCATTTTTTATGGCTTACCATTTACGTTTTTCTAGACCTTAATCGAAACTTTTGTTCAGTTTTTACCTTTCAGTACAAAGCTTTATGAATTTGCGTTGTTTTGTTTATTCGATTTATTATAATTATAAAAAACTATTGCCTACGTTTAATTTGATTGTGATTTCTACGATAACGGCTCAAAATGAAAATGCATCTGAAACCTAAACATAAACCGATAAATTAACCTTCATTTAACCCTAACCTTTCTCCCTAATCTCACTCAAGCAAAAACAAAACAGATCTGTATTTAAAACCTTAAGTCCTGAGGTCCTTACTGTTCGACTCAAAACCTTCACGTATGTTACAAAAAAAAAACGAATAAACCCACAAAAATTAAGTATAACACATAATAGGTTATACAAAAAAAAAAGAGAAGGGATTTACGAAAGAAAGACATGAAAAATATACTAGACGTATAAAAAAGAATGTAAATTATAAACAAATTATCGTAAAAGTAAAGACATGTAAAGTATTTATAACACAAACTCATGATACATGATTGATTATCCAAAGATAAATCTAAAGAAATTAGCTGTATAAAGGAAAGAAAAAATACACTATTCTTAAAACCGAATAATCTATGAGGAAACAACCAACCCAACCCCCTAACTATAAAGCTATTTAAACCAAATTTAAGGGAAGGAAAACGAAACAAAACACAAAAAAAATAATAATCTAATGTAAAAGCATATAGAAACACTTACAACATCATAAGAAAAGGAAAAACAAAACAAAGAGCTCTAAGCCGCCTTCGATTAGTTATTTTTATAAAATTGAGTGAAAAACAAAATTTAACAAAAAGAGAAATCAACAAAAAATCTGCAAAATTTAAAGTGGATACAAAAAAAAAATGAATCGCAGTAGCAAAAAAAATTAGTTGTACGAAACTCTAGATTTTTTTGTGTTTGTACAAACTCTAGGTTTTCATTTTATTTTTTACACTACAAGTGACACAAAAAAAAAACTTACATTTATTTACGGCGAAGGCGAAGAGGAGACATGGGATTTGTATGCATAAGAAATTAGCAAAAAACAAAAACAAGAAACAAAAAGAATATATTATTAAGAATTATAACAGCAGGACGATGCGATCAATACAAAATCAAACGCTTCTGCACTCGAATGCAAAAATATTTCTAAAGCCAAGCTAAGACAATGTTTAAGACAAGGCTAATACCCCATATAGAGCAAGTGGGCGTGGTGGCACCCTTAGTTTCGTAGCAACATTTCGGCAGGCATTCCAAATGCGTTTTGGCCACCACCTTCTAAGATACATTTCACACTTTCAGCAGCTGAGCAGAACAGAGCAGAGAGCAAGAAGATAGAGATCCCAAAAACGATAAACGATATATATACGAGTATAGTGCATATATTTGAAAAAGATATACCCAAAAGCAGCCAGAGAGAAGAGCGGGCGGGGCGGTTGAAAAGGAAAAAAAACTTTGAAGAAAAACTGTAAACGGCAAATAATAAAAAGAACAAGTAAAATGGCAAGGCGTTTTCAATGTGGGTGCAGCACTTTGAGGAGGTTCCACCTAGGTCTGGAGCACGATAATCCTAAGAAGGACACATGCATGCAGCACACACACACATAAAATCACATTCCCATAACCACACTCACATACACACACACATTCATGCACAGTATTTGTTGGTGACTGGCAGCTTTTAAGATACATTTTGCAATCGCTTATCATAAGGGTTAAGGATAACGCTTAAGGGCTTGTAAGAGGCAAACGTAAGCACAGTCTAAGTCCGACCAATTTCGGCCACATATATTAAATATCTCTTATTTTTCGTACCCCGCAGTGTAGAGTAGCACAGAATGGAGCGACGTGGACGCATACCGGTGGCCAAATTCCGCACTCAGGAAGCCAAGACACGCAGCAGAAGTCGCGTCCGGGAGCCGGACTACAATGAGCAGGACCCCGAGCATGATATGTTCACCCTTCTGGAGGATAACATTGCCCTGAAGGAGGAGAACAAGGCCCTCAAGCTGGAGATTGAAACCTGTTTGTGGAGCAAATGATATCACCATCTGATCTGATTACTCATGAATATCCCCACATGAATTGTAGATAAGGCCACACAGGAGGAACAGCAGGCCCAGCACGAAAAGCTCTGCATCCAGCTGGAAGCACTGCAGCAGCAGCAGACCAACTTTGAGACACAAATCAAGGAGCTCGGCGGCAAATTCAGCAAGGCCCTCAACGAGCGCAATGCCCTGGACAAGCTGCACAAAATGAAGGTCGATCAAATACACAAGTGAGTAAAAAGGAACACAAATCCACTGGAATTTCTATGTCTATATCCAATCTTCCTTGGGTTCACAGTCTCACCAGCGAACTGGAGCACATGCGTGAGAAACAGCTGGAGCAGCAGCCCGGTCAGGGTAGTAGTCCCACCCAGCAGGTACTGGGCTCTGCGGAGCTCAAGCGAAAGTTGTTCAAGATACTGCAGCAGGGCAGCGCCGACAGCGGTGATAGCATCAGCCATCATGATTTGGACAGTCTGGTGGATGTGAATGTGGATGGTGTGCCCATTACCAGCGGCCTTGTGGAGCGCCTGGCGGACGAGTTCATGTCGCTCAAGAATACCACAAACGCCGTGGAGCTGCAGCTGTACGAGGCAAACGAGAAGATGGCCGAACTGTTGGAGCATGTGAGTAGAAGGGGAACCGTGAATGAATCTGCGGCGATACTTACTGCTTTTTTCGGTGGATAGCAACACTCACTGGAGGAGGAGATCGAAACGCTGCGCTCGGAGAACAGCAATCTGACCAAGGTGGCCAAGCTGCTCACGGAGAACATGAAGGAGAGTGTGGAGACCAGTCAGAAGTAAGAAAATCCCATTTGATCATGGAGATCCTAAAGTAATCCTATATCCCCGCAGAATGGAGAGTGCTCTGATTAAGCTGAAGCAGCGCAACGATGAGCTCACTGCCAAGACACGCGATCTGACCGATGGACAGCCCGGAGCGAGGACCAGTGCCAATGTCAGTGCCTGTGCCTCGCCCACCACGCTGAAGGAGGAGCAGGTGGAGTTTGAGCAGATCAAGGATCAGGTGCAGCAGCAGGCGCGCGAACACAACGAACGCATTGTGGAAATGGTTAGTCCGGAGTTCTGGTTGCACTCTCTCCTTCTAAGTACTAGTACTATTATCTATCTATCTATCTTATCTATCTGTCCTGTATCTATCCTATCGAACTATTAGCAAACACGCAGCGTGTTTGACATTTTCAAGCCGCTCTCGAATATGTTCAAGGGTGGCAACTGAACCACAACACCAGCGGCTGCAACTTCTGAATGTGGCACACATGAGAAGTGCATGGGAATGTTCCGCCCTGCTACCTTCTGCTGGGTGTGTTGTTGTTCCCACCCCCACCCCATTTGGTGCTGGTTCTATCCACCTTCTATCCACACACCATTCAATACCATCTCTGGGAAACGTAAGCAATCTGCTTGCTCTGCGTCGCTTCTAACTGCACTCTGTCGCTGCCTCTGCCCCTGCCTCTAGATGTCTATCTCTGCACTAACTTACCCCCAACCAGATGCTTTGATTGATCTACTAATTTTCCATTACCCTACCCTCCACACCCATGCCTCCTCCTGCTCGCTCCCCGCCCGTTCTACCCTCTCGTTCTCTGTTTCTTGCCTTTGTAGCAATGTCTAATGGATGCGGCTATAGCAAAAACTACTAACGATGAACTAAAAAAATTACAACTTAAGTTGGAGATACTCGAGGAGCAGCTGCGCGAGGCCCTCACGCGAGCCGATCTCGCCGAAGAGCAGCTGGCCCACTATCACCAATCGGAGGCGAAAACCACAGCTCCACTGCCGCCACCTGCTCCACCACTGCCACCACCTCCGCCACCGCCTTTGCCGGGAAAACTCTTGTTCACGGCACAGACGAGGGCCGGACTGGGACTGGGTGGAGATGGTGGTGATACGGGAAGCTTCAGCGATCACATTGTTGGCCACAATCTGCGCAGGGGCAGCGATAAGATAATAGATAACGTCAAGCATCAGGTACAGGCCGAGGCTGCAACAGGTATGTAAAAAGCAAAACACTTCACAGACACACCCACCCACCCGTCCAGCCAAGTGTCAGCTCCGGACAACCCCACAAACCCCACACTCTCTTTCAAAAGGGACAGCCTTCGTTTTAATTACCCCAATTTCTTCGAATCGATAGTGGGCTTTAGGAATTGCCAATTTCTTGGCCTTTTGAAATTTGGTCAAGTTTTCAGAGGCCATTGTTGAAAAGTTTAGGACAAGGCGCAAGGATGAGCACCGGCCCCCATGCATGAGTAGAGCCGAAGAAACTATGCAAAAGTCGAAAGTTGAAAGTGGAAAAGTCTGCAGGATACTTGGAGGAGCATTTGAAGCGTTTCGTGGGGCATTGACTACCAGGTGGGATACCAGCTCTCAAAACTGAGCTTGCATCCCAGCAAAAACTGTGAATATGCTAAACCGCTTTGCTGGCATTGTTCTGGGTCACCTCAGGAATGCAAAAAAAAAAAGCCTTGACATAGGGGAAAGGGAACATGCCGAAAACATCTACCCCTTTGCTTTCGCTTTTGCTGGGGCTGGACACTCATGTTACCAGCTAATCCCTGCCAGCCGAGCGTTGACAAGTGCCTGGCATTGTCGTGGTGGTGGCCGGGAAATCTGGCTGAAGGCTGAAGGGCCCCCAACTTGTTGCTGTCAATTGTCAGTTATGCCGCATGCCTCACGCCACTCACTGGCTACGGTTGCTCCTCCCCGACTCTCACGCTCTCCAGTTCTCGGCCCACGCAACATGGCAACCCGTCTGCGATTGTAATTGATTTTACCTACACGTCGTGTCGGCTTCTTTTACGGCTCAGTGCATCCGCCCCATTCCCCCATCCTCCTGTCCTGTTCTCCGCTTCGCTACCCAGTATCCATTGTTGACTGCTGCAGCAGCAACTTCTTAATTAAGTTTGCGAGCAGCTTTTTGAGGGGAATGGCAATGGAGAGGAGAGGAGAGTGGGCAGGTGAGTGCTGGCCTGGAATAGGCCGTGCTGCTGGAATAGGGCAGCACTAGAGATGCTCAGGAGTGTTCAAATTAAAGCTGCAACTGAATTGCTGCTTTTTAAATTTTGGGAAACAATAAAACAACCTTTCTCTGAATCAAGGTGCTGCGTCATGCACAGGACATGAATATTATTTTTTTACTAATTCTCGGAGCATTATTTTTTGCCGCGCTCGCTTGTGCCTCTCGAGTTTAGCATAAATCATTCATCAATCATGCCCGCGACATGTATGCAATTCTCGGGCTTTCTTCTTAGCATCGTGTACGCGACATGTGATACACATTCTAGAGGATTATCTATGTGCCACCTTACGTGGCAGCAGTTCGGAGCAAGGAGGTCACTACCACTGTCCTACATAAAACGAATGTGAATTGAAAATTCCCTTTTATTTGTAGCTTTTGTAAAGAATTTGCTTCCAAGTGGGGACCGTTATTGTGTCACGCGCTCGGTTCTAGGAATAAAGTTAGTGAAAACCTAATTAGCGTTGGATTTTCCACCTGCTGTGTGCGTGTACGAGTGTGTATGTGTGCTTGAGCGAGATGGATTCACATGTTTCTCTCTCTTTATTTTTGTCATAACTTCATAATACATTTTTCCCGCACAATACGAAGCCGAATGAGGGGGAGGAGTTGGGCGATACATTCGAGTATATAGGTATAGGTATATGTATATGTAGTATATATGTATGTGAGTTGTGCACTTGTGGGCCTTCTTTGCCGTTTAATTTCCGCTTTTATTAGATTGAAACAATTGTAAGAAATATACAACCATATTCCCCCCCCCCACTCAACTCAACCCAACTTTGATGGTAGTTCAGGGGCTGTGGACTGAACCGGAGATGTGGTTTAACCATTGAGATATCATCACTGCACATGACACTTGTTTGATAAGCGGAATCAATTGCAAATCCAGAGCAGCAGTAGCAGCAGAACAACCAGCAGTGCAGAGACAGAGACCCGCATGTGCAACAGAGCACTGTGAATGTTCTGTTCTGCACAAGTGCAAACATCATATAAAATATCTTTAGGTCTATCTCTGTGTGTGTGAGTGCGCTTCTCCGAGTGTTTGAGTGTTTGAGGATGGAGCAAGAGCAAGCCAGGAAAGTGCATGATTATATTATGCATGCATCAGGCAATAGCAATACCTTTGGCAAATATGTGCACATATACTTGTATAAATATATGACATATCGATTCAGGGAGACTAAACTTTAATGTATTTAATGTGTCCTTTCCTATCCATCTTTCTCCACTAATTAGTAGGGAAATCTGTCGCATCAGTCACATGAAATTGTCACTTATTCCATCTTGAATCATGGGAGGGCCACTTACCCGAACAACAATCTCAGACAATGTCAGGGCCATGCTTATCACACACATACACACAACAAACAAACAAACACACAAACACCTATGCGCATACACACACACATATATAGAGACAGCGCGCTCTGTCACTAAGTATTTCCGTTTCCGCTTTGTTGCTCTTGCTGTTGCGCCTTAGCGTTGCCTACTTTTTGGCGCGCACAACGCGTCGTATGCATAACGAGCGCACATTCAAATCAAAATCAATCAACGCGCGTATTGTTGGAAGCCAGAAAAATGCCGAAACGAACAGGATATGTACTATATCCATATATACAAATATATAGAGCGATATATACGCGGAAATGCGAGATATATAGCCCTCCTCTACTATGAGTGCGGAGCGGAACGGAGCGAGGAAAGCGCGCGCGTCTCTTGAGGCACATGAAGCGTTTGAGCTGGCAGCGAACCGTACATCAGCTTTACAGCTAGGCATCATTGCTGCTCGTGTGTCCTGGCCGCACTCGTCAAAGCCATCCTCGTCCTCGTCGCCATCGTCGTCGTCGTCCTTCTCGTTGTCGTGGCAAAAACAAATGAACCAAAGGGATGCGGAACGGGACATGGTGAGGTGAGGTGTCTGCAGAGGTCGGATAAAGCGAAGCGAGGCTTCTCCTCGCTGGAAATTCCACCCTATACATATGTACACACCATACATAACAACAAGTAGTTGCTATTGCTGTTGTTGCTCCTCGTGCTGCTGATGCTGCCATGGCTACTACCTACAGCTTCACTTTCAATGGGAGGTGGCGGGGGAGGACTGCCCGCCGACACTCCATGACCTGCCCTGTGCCAAATCGCTGTGTGCTGGTGCTGCTACCTATGCTAAGCGCCCCCAACGCAAATTCCCTTTTTTTAGGAGTAGAAAATTCCAACACACACGGAGTCACTGAGACAGACAGAGGCTGAGTGCCATTTCCGGTTTCATGGGATGCATTGAAAACTTAAATTTGATTTGAGTACTCCCCGCCCTGCCCCGGTGCTACCCTCGGTGATGCGTGACATCTATGAACTGAGCCCAACTGAAGCTGGGAAATATGGGAAATCTGGGAACTGGAGCAAAATGTTTTTTCGTTGTTGGTTGGCTTCCATTCCTTGGCAACGTGGAGGGGACTCCAACTATGGCCTGCCTTCATTCTAGCTTTAAGCAAGCGAAGCGTTCACATTTTTCATATATTTCTGTTCGCTTTATAGCTTTATGTTACCTCCCCCAACCCCCACCACCCAGATTCACGGTCCTTTCCCGACCAAACTGTCAGCACAAGGCAGGGCCGTATCAAATTCGACTACGACGACGACGACGATGATGATGATGATGATGATGGTGATGGGGATGAGGGCGAGAATGGAGATGGCTATGGCGATGGCGGAGAGGACGCAATTTATTATTTTTACGAGAAGGGGCCTGGTCCAGAACAGAAGGCAACCTCAGGCCGCATTGTTGTGTTGGGCTATGGCTTATTATTATTATTATTTGTGCGTTTTATATTTCCGTGTTTTATTGCGCCACTTTTCTTATACACAAACCTTGGCCCCCATCCTCCACAAAACACATACACATACACAGACACACACACACATTGGTACGAACCGAAAAGGGAAAGAGAGATGGGGGGAGACCATAGATTTTCATTGACTTCCTTGAATCCAAGTCAATGCGTCTTCAGCTTCATTTGTCGTCGGTGACAGTTGTCGAGTGCCCGGCAACCCGTTCCGTTCTGTCTCGTTCTGGCCTTGTCCGTGATTTATTCTCTCTCTCCACCCAAGACGCCCCTCCCCTCCTATTTTAAAGTCCAGCGCTTGCTTCATTGATTGTGTCAAGGCGAGAGGTGAGAAAAGGTGAGTATGCCAACCCCATGTGGACCTCCTTCCGCTTGGGCTACGGTGCGTCCTCCTCCTAACAGCTAACCGCATGTTAGATAAGCTTCTGTAGCGTCTTATTGGCTAATACCGAGCGCCTGGCCAAGCATTGTTCTCACATCTTTTCACTCTACACTCTTTCAGGTCTTGACGCTTTAGTGCGGGAGTTCAAGTCGGGTGGCGTTACACTTCGGCGACGCAATCGCCGCAGGACTGGCACCAGCGAGGCCCTCAAGGAGATGTTCCAAGTACTGGAGATAAGTCAGAAGCAGAACCGCAACTCCAAGATATGCGTGGATCTGAATTTGAACATCTGATTAGCTCTCAAGGAGTTCCGTGCTATCTATCTCGCTCTATCTCTATTGAACTTTGGTCTCAAATCTCTCCTCTTAGGACCCTGCTGTGTGTCCTCGAACAACAACGAACATTCCATGCATTTCAATGTCCTAACCTCCTCCCGAACCTAACCTCGTCTAAAACTGTATTATTTTATTATCGTGTGTGCCTTTTCAGAAGAAATCAAAAGCCATTTTACCCTCTAATAATCTTAAGACTTTCCTCTTCAGGATCTATTTAATCCATACATACATACATTTATACATATGTATGTATATTATTTAAATTGTTATTGACATTTAACAGAAACTTTATCCGCCCTTCGAAAATGTGTTCATTTTAACAGGTTTCGCGATTTTTACTAATCTTAACAACCCTAACGATTTATACGTTCTGAATAAAACGTTTATTTTTTAACAAATAATGTGCATTTGACTTTTGATTGTTGTTTGCGGGGAGAATGTGAAATTTGCAATAATACTGTGCTGCACGTTCCTTTATATTGAGATTTCAGTCGGGCATTATCCTTCAGATTCTCTTTGATCTATAGACGAAAGGTAGTAGTGATATGGCAGGTACTATCCCTTAAGGTTGAGCTGTTTTGATTTAGGTTTTAAACGTTAACGAAATAAGTTTGTGGCCCGTTCTGGGTAGTCTTTAGGTAGTCTCTGCAGGCAATCATTTCCTTGCTGAATAATTGTTTTCAAGAATATATTGGGATAGTTCTTGGAACCCAGAATGTATTCAGTATAACCTGGGATAATATCAGAAGTAGATAAAATAAATGGACTGAAATATACGGGCGATTGTTGTAGGATTGCAGATATGTCTCTCTTCCGTGCTAAAAGTTCAGAATCTGATCTAGAATTCCTAACAATATATTGGTTACTGGCCAAGTAAATCGAACGATTTGTACGCTTAGTTATAGTTTATTATTGCTTAATCTTTGGCCGATACACAGATCGCAAAATACGTACGTTATTACACACGAGTTGTTTAATTATAATGAAGTTGTATAGTTTTGATTTGTTCACATTACGATTAAAAATACATACACACTCGAGAACCTAATCTGGTTGCAGTGCGACAAGTTGATTATATATATATATATTTGTATATATATGGCTCTATTCTGAATTGTATTAAAAACAGTGTAAATAGTTCATGCTCTTTGTTTAAAAAATTGTTCTAATTTAAAAATTTAAAAACCATGCATATCGCATTTCGTATTTTGTAATTGACTCGTCGTACACAATTTTTCTAAAAAAAATCTTCTTTTTTTTGCTCTTATAAAGTCGTAGACATGCATGATATCAGCTTATTGTGTATAAAGATTGTGGCACTTGTTTGTTCCTTCGAATTGCCAACAGAAGCGGGCGCTTCTCTGATTATGAACTACATGTAAATACGTGTACATATATAATATATATATATCTAAAACTTGTGGAAGACAAGCAGTTTGGGGCTTTTGGGGCTTTGTTCGGAAACAAATTACATGACGAATTTCTAAACTAAACACAAAATGATGACATGTTCAACATAATATCATTTCAAACACTTAACACAAAGTTTAACCTAAACGTTATTAGTTATCGGATACATCTGATCGTTCGTTAAGACACTTGATTCCGTGCTCAGCGGCTCTCGGCCGTTGGCTATTTGGTAGGCGGTCAATGTGGTTGAGGCAAAGGTCGTGCTGGCTGTGCTATCTGTATGTATGTATGTATGTAGTAACAGGAGTATTTGGCACTCGACTACGTTTGAACATATGCATATGGCGCTGGCTCTGTTTCTGTCTCTGGCACTGGCACTGGGAGCAGAACTCGTCTTCGCCCCTTATGGAATGTGTTTGCTGTGCCGCGATGGCTTCGGCGGCGGCGTTGGGGGACGCGGCTTACTGGCATCGGGTGAGGTGGCGCCGGCACCCACCAGACTAAAGTTCGTGGCCTCCAAATATTCATACGTGCTGTTGGTAATACTGGTCTTTGTCATAGTCGTGCTCGTGCCCGTGCTGCTGCAGTTGCTGGTGAAGCTGGTCTGGGTGCTGAGCATCGCATAGCCATTCGGTGTCCAGTCCAGGTTGTGTGACAGGCTGGTGAAATCGGTCGAGTCGCGTGTCTTGGCCGGCAATGGCGGCGGTCTAATGTCCTCCTCCGACGTGGAATCTGTGGTTTCTGCAGCAGCAAAAAAGGAAAAGATAGTTTTATATTGCTTTACAAATGGACCTGCTTCTCAGCTTACCAACTGAATTCCGATTACTGCTCTCGGATAGGGAGCGGGTGTCGTTCGGGAAGTTCTTGATGCTGGCCGTGGGCGTGGCAATGCTGGCAGGCCTTGAGAGGCGACGCTCCTTCTCCTTTTCGGAGCGCAGAGGCCGCTTTGGTGTGAGCTAGAAATGGAGTTGGTTTAGCAAATGGCAGAATGGTTCTATGTTCTGTAAACATTACCTCCTCTGTCAGCACATGAGGATCTGGTGTTTTTGGACCGCTCAACGAGCTGTTGGAAGCGCTGGCCAACGAGCCTATAGACGTGTTGATCTCCTTCTCGGGCGTCGAGGTTATGGTGGTCAATGGCGGCGTGTACCATTGACTGCTGGGAAAGCTGAGCGCTTCACGATCCTGCCAAAGAGGGGAGGTTTAGACTTAGAGTCATGTTGGATGGGATAAGGATTTCAAGTGTTTTACGTACCTTCTTCATGGACCGCCGCTTGGCTGGTGTCTTGTCCTTGTTCTTGCTGCTCTTCGTACTTGGCGAGTGTCCCAAACTGGGCCTACGGAAAGGAACAGCAGCAGCAGCAAAGCAACAAAACGGAAGTTAAAATAAAAGTAAAAGTAAAAGCAAATTTAGTCATCGAAACGAAATCAAATTAAAATTAAATTCTCAAACTAAAAGCAGCAATTAGCACGATAAAAAAGAGAGAGTTAAAAGAGGTTTCTGGTTAGGGAGGAGTGCATTCCATTCATTCATTCATTCCGGGGGACTCTGCCACTCACCTCGTGTTGAAACTCAGGCTGGCCAGCGTGGACTTGATGGAGCTGGTCTGCGGCCTGGGCAGAATGGTTGACTTTGACAGTCCGCTGCTGCAGTTGGGAGTAGAGAGGGAACTGGGAATTAGTAAGAAGCACGGGGGTTGGGGGCTCCATTTGGACTTACTCTGAGGATCCCATACTGGTCTCCGACAAACGATTGCAGCCGCCATCGAAGAGTGCCGGCAGAAAGGAGTTGGTGCGTCGCATCACCACCGAATCGCGTTCAATCTTCAGGTCACAGGTCTTCCGGCCGTAGCGCGTCTCCACGTGCTGCTGCATGTCCGAGAAACAGCTCTCCAGGTGCTCCTGCAGGGCCTTCAGGCTATCGGGCGCCTTCTGTCGATGCAGCTGAATGGCTATCTCCAGCAGCGGTATCTGCGTGGCGATCAGTTCTTTAAGCTCCTCAACCAGATCCTTGTCGTCGGGATGCTCCTCCAGATACTCGTCGGTTAGGAAGGCCTCCTCGTATTTGGCAAAGCCCCCCATCACGGCCGGATCGACAATCCCATTGAGCTTCATGCTCAGCGGATTGATGTGCAGGGACTCGTCGCTCTTGTGCAGGATTACCAGCTGCCTAATGCCCCGGTTCGTGTCTTTCATGATCTCCACTGCGCGCTCTAGAGGGGAAATCTTGAACGTAATGGACTCGACGACAGGGAACCAGCGCAGAATGCCGGGCAGGGGGAATCGCGTGATCAGCTCCGTGCGCTCAAGCCAAAGGCTCCGCACATCATCGCCGCCGCCGCTGCTGTCGCGGAAGGGCCGTGAGAACTGGAACTTCTGCACATTGTTGGCGGTATAGTACTTGACAATCTCGTTGGAGATGATCTTGTCGTGGAACTTGCTAAAGGCCGCGTCCATAATGGGCTCCACCTTGTTGACTTGGATGTACTGGCCATCGCTTTGGGTGATATCCTCCCCGGGGGCCTCCAGTGTTTGCATGAGCTCCGCCTGCGGATGCTGAACCAGCATGCGAGTGCAGAAGTCGCTGTGCCGCTCGTACTCCTTGCCCCGGAAGATGTACACCCGGTTCTGGAGGAGGCGCGGAAAGCCACGCCCATAGAAGCACACGCGGAAATACTCGGAGCTGTGACGCAGCTCCTTGAGGATCTTCTCGTAGAACTGGGCCATGCGCTTCAGCAGCTCCGACAGCTTGATGTAGTCGTAGATCTCCTCCTCGTATTGGCGGGCCAGCACCTTGCACATGTCGATGGCGCACTCCCACTGCTTGCCCTTGTCGAAGTACTCGAGGATCTCAAAGTACAGGGCCTCCTTCAGGTCCCTGTGAGTGCGGCACATGCTGTGCCGATAGCTGCGCAACTGCGGCGACAGTTCCGTGTCGGTCCAGCGCAGCAGTTCGGTGTGCAGCTTCAGCGTGAAGGCGGCCTCCGTGTAGTTCTCGAACTCCATGTGCAGGGCGCACAGCTTGTAGACGTACCGGATGTACATCTCCTTGAGATCCACCTCCGAGTAGAACTGCAGCAGCGAGAAGGTGCAGGCCATGCGATTCTCCTTGCTCTCGTCCTGGATGATGAAGCGGTACTCGAGCAGCTTGTCCATCAGACGTGTTACCATCTGCACAAAGCTGGTGCCGTCCACATTTAAAGTGTTGTGGGCGGCACAGCGCTCCAGCATGATCTCCTCGAACATCTGCTTGTACTCGGCATCGCCCTTGCCTGAGAGAAAGAGGATTATGAGGAAAGTTACTTTTAGGAGCAGCACTCCAGCACTCACCTGCTCCAATGAGGATGTCCAGCTTCTCGATCATGGCCGTCTTGAACTCCGTAAAGTTGCCCTTGTGGTGGGCATTGTTGTATTTGGTGTCGCCATAGCTCTCCAACTCCAGCCGCGAGCTGTAGTACTCGCACTGCATCATGTCAAAGAAGATGGGGATCGTCTCGCGGCGCAGCTCCGTCTCCGGTATCATGCTCATCTCCAGTATGGGTTCGACCAGCTGCGGCACGAACTTGGGCTTGTGCTGGCCCAGCTGGAACCACATCTTGCGTATCTCCATGGCCGTGTCCTTGCGTATGTCACGGTAGCGGGCGAACACAATCTGCCGCTTGTTGTCGTTGAAGTCGTTCAGCTGGAGCGGCGACTGCACCAGGAAGGCGATGGAGCACTGGAAGAAGTTCGACCAGATCTGCTTCTCGAAGGGGCACAGGAAGTAGTCCGTTATGACCACGCTCAGGTGCTTGAGGGCGCCCAGGATGACCGTGTTCTGGTGCATGATCATGTCCATCCAGTCCCTGGGGAACACTGCCTTCTGGTGCGGCGACACTAGCTCCTCGAACACCAGCAGGATTTCGATGACAAAGTCCTTCAGCTCGCCCCTCTGATGCAGATCCTTGACGAAGTACTCATAGTGCTGGGCGTCCATGCGCTGCAGAATGCCCAGCATAATGGCAAAGAACTTCCCCACCAGCCCCGTGTCCCGGTCCAGCGAGTGAGCCGCCTTCATCACGGTGCGCAGCAGTATGATCATGATATCCCGAATGTCGTTGTGGGTGGCTCCCACATCCGTGCGATACAGCAGCTTCAGAATGTTGTTCATGATGTTGATGCACTCGGCAATCTGGCAACGGAAGAGCATGTTAGTGGAGATCTCAACGGGGTAGGGATTGGAAGGACAGTGTGTGGGGGGCAGGGGATCATTATATATCGCGGCTTCCGGGAGCTTACGACTCGGTTCGGACTGTCTCTGTCTATGCTTTGCAGAACTCTGTTAACTGTTAACATTAGTGCTCTAAAGTAATAATTAACATAAATAAAAGTTGCAGTTGCAGTTAAAAAAAAGAGAGCAAGAAACACGAACATTGCATGTCAAAAAGCTCGAAACAAACTTAAGCTTAACTTAGCGGCGACCACGAAAGCTCCTGCGAGAGCAGCTCCTCCTTGCCTGCCCTGCAGCTGCAGAGAGCGCTAAAGTTTTAAAGCAATGGAAGCCAACAGCCCAGCAATGGAATGGCCCAAAACTTTTTGAAAGAGCGAGTGCAAGGGAGAACTTAAGCGCTAGCGAGAGAGAGAGAGAGAGAGACGAAGGAGAAAGGCTAGCTTCGGGTGCCGAAGCTTTTGATACCCTTGCAGATCGGTCGTTTATTATGTGGTTCTTCTATTTCCACACCATTTGTGACACAAAGACATATTTTAACCGATCATTTGGCTATTTGGGGATGCAGCAAAACGAAGGGTCTGTGCATACATAGTTTTAGGCAAGTTTAGAGAGTTTGAACCAAAAACCCTCTGCAAGGGTACAACAACAATATGGGGGTATGAAAAACAAAAAATTTAAGAGAATTACAGGTGCAACAGATACAGCAGATTCTCCCTCCCCACTGGAGTGGTCGAGTGGAGTAGAGAGTGGGAGGGAGTACCTGATCTGGGTGAGAGTGCATTTTTGAGTGAGATTAATTAATCGTTTACCTTTTTGTTGGCAGTCGTTTCACGCGTGTGCAGTTGGGATTTCGACTGTCCGAGCACTTTGGCGGCTTTCGAAAGATTCTTTTCTTGCTGCCAGATATCGGTTTTCGTGTCTCCCTATTTTTTGCGTACAAGGCGGATTGATTTGTGTGATAGCAACAACGAGAACGATACAACAAAGCACAGCAACAACAGCAACGGCAATCCATTGAACGGATTGATTGTTTGCGTGTGTGTGTGCGTGTCGTTTGCGTGTGTAAATAAATATTTTGATTTTTTGAAATATTTTAAACGATAAACATTTAGTTGCAATGAAATTAAGAGAAAGTAAGAGTCAAATACAAAGAGAGAGAGAGAGAGGCGCATTAATAAGGTGTAACGGTGCCAGTGAAAAAAGAGAGAGAGAGCGATCACAAGAGAGTAGCGCACGTTCCATGGATATATTGTATGTGTGTGTTGTTGTTGTTGGTACATTCACAGTTGATTCTTGGCCGTGGCGTGGGTGTTGTGTGTGTGAGTGCACTGCTTGAATTGACTGCATACATCTGGATGTTTTGATGTGTGTGTATGTGTGTGGTGCTGTGATTATGAATTGCAGTGTTGCCAAATGCAAATTGCATTTCTAATGGACAATGGACGATAACGATGACGATGACAATGGGAGCGGGTGGGGTGGTGTGGGGGTGCAAAACTAATCTAAAACAAAAACGTTTCTAAGGCCCCTCTAGAGTCTAGACACAAACAGAAGAGAAAAATATATCTCTAGCTAGAATGGAACGATCCTTGCATCACTCTACGTTTGTATACACATGATATTGTATGGGGTGGGTGGGTGCTTAAGTCTAGGACGTGGACAAGACATATACGAAACATAAAACATAACATTAGACGAACAATCACTCAATCAAATATGTAGTTCAATCGCATGCCACAGAAAGAACGTTCAAGCAAATGCAACATGCTTAACATACTAGCTAATAGTTGGTTCTAAATACTAAAACTAAACTAGATTCCGTACTAAAATTCGGAGCAAAATTAAGACAAGTCACATGTCAAGATGAATGGATCCATGGATACCCAAATATATCTGGATATGTATATCTGGGATATGTCAATGATGGTATTTGTATTTCAATGAGCATTTTTTAATATGTGGAATATTATTAGAAATATTATTAAAAGGAGAAGCTCTGTTTGAAAGTTAGTTACTTTCGGATCAGATCAGATCAGATCGACTTAATCATGTGTTGGGTTATGTTTTAATTTTGCGTCTCGACAAGGCCGTTTGTCGGGGACAATTACGAATCGAAAAACGGATGCATCGGATTAGGATTAACAAACAAAATGCATAAGGATTCCCAAAATGACACGCAATGGAGTAGCACCATCTGGTGGGGTGGGGTTTGGAGTGGGGGCACCTACCTCCTCTTTGCTCTCGAGATGATCCTTGATGTGCTTGCAGAACACCGGCAGCAGGATGGCCCGACACTTGGGCGAGCTGAAGAGCTTTGTCTCCACGAAATCCTTGATGCAGCCCATCTTGGACTGGGTCAGACGACGCGGCGGAAACTTCTCCAAGATCTCCACAATGGAAACGCTAAACGCACAAGATAATCATTAGCATAAAGCAAAACCATCTGACAGCTCTCTTAGTCACCTCAATCGGACTTGATCGAAGACCTGCATCAGATCGGTGGCTATGATGTGCAGATTCTTGAGCAGGGCTCCCTCGGACTTCAACAGGTTGCTGGGACATCCAATCATGTCGATGAACATGCGCAGCAGCTCCTGCAGGCGCGTGGCAAAGTCCACGTAGTCCGTGTTGCAGTTCATCTCCGCATAGAGAACCCGCGACCTGATCACAAACTTCATCACGTAGTGCAGGTAGCGCGTGGTCTTGTACAGCCGCCGCACCTCTGCACTCTCCTCGGCATCCGCGGACTTCTCTCGCGGCGTGATGGCTTCGCTAATGTTCTTCTGCAGCACATCCATAAGTTTGCTAAAAGGTAAAACAGACAGGGATTAGACGAGCCACTGTTTGAATCTACAGAGTCTCGGACTCACGTGTAGGCCAGGGTAAAGGAGAAGCTCTCGTTGATGTAGACATCCAGGACGGTGAGAAAGTGCTGATACTTCAGTTCGGACACCGTTTCGATCAGATGAATGATGCTCATGAACACCAGCTGATCGTACTTCTCCGGATGATCGTTCTCCACCAGAATATTGAACAAAGCATCGAGTATGTCCTGCAAAAACTTGACCACTTCCTCCCCGGGCACTGTGCACAGGGCATTGAGCGATTGCTCGAGGGTTTCCTTGTGCGCAGACCAGTTCAAAAGTCCCAAAAGGCTCACTGCAAAGATGGGATGATTAGTGGTGGCTACAGAAAGGGAAAACGCGATCTCTTACCGCTCTGCGTGAGCTTCGTGCTGCATAGGTTCACCCCAATGGTCAGCTGATCCTTGGGCAGGAGGGTCATGGCACTGTTGGAGGGCTTGGTGCCCTGCAGCTCGGCGAGGGTCGATGGCAGTTCCATGTAGCAGTTGGCCTCCGACTTGTCGTACTTCTTGTGATCGATCTTGTAGACGGCCAGGACATGCTGGCCCTGCGGAATGGTCGTGCCGTTGGCCTGCATGAGACGCACATAGGCCAGAACGAAGGACTTGTCCTGCCTGTCGCGCTGCTCGTTGCTGCTGCGGTGCTTCAGAGTGAACCGCAAATGGCACTGCTTAAAGTCCTCGATGGGCACGTGGATCTTGAAGGTCTCCTGCCACTTCGGCTTGTCCTCGTGGTAGTACACCACCGACTTGTACTCGTCGATGGGCGGATGGCCGGCGCCCATGCTGATCACTCCCGGCATGAGGCTGCCCTGCTCGTTGGCCACGCACACGGACACCTCCACGTTCTTGGCCGTCTTCGCGAACTCCCCGCTGCAGATCGTCAGATACAGATCGTTGCGCACATCCCCTGGCAGGATGACCTCGGGGAAGCCCATCTTCCGGGCCACTGGGACATTGCTGTGCACCAGGCGGGGGAAGTCCTCCTTGATCTGCTTGATGTCGCCGCGCAGCACCTCGATGGTCACGGCCATCTTGGAGTCGATCTTTCCGATGTCCTTGTTGGCAATCAGCTTCCGCAGCGTCCCGTCTAGCGTGTCCTTCTCGCACATGATGAAGGGCAGGTCCAGGTTCCCCCGGTAATCCTCCGACTTGCTAATGATGGGCGTCAGGTCCTTGCAGGCCACGCCGAACGGCCGCCGGAGCACGTACTCGCCGGTGCTGCCCGCAGACCCGTTGGAGCTGACAGACAGCTGTGAATGCTTCCGACTGGCGGCCGTGAGGACGCTGTTGGCTATGCTCATGCTGGTGCGCTTCGAGTCTGCGGAGTCCTTGACCTCCATCGAGCCGATGCGTATGGCATAGCACACCAGGTACATTTTGGCAATGTTCAGGTCGCTTCTGCTGAGATCCGTGAAGAGCACACGATTGTTGTCGATCTGTTCAATGTCCCGGGCGATGCCCGTGCGCGACCACTTCACGACGTAGTTCTCGCTGATGGGCTTGTGCGTCTCCCCATCGAAGAGGGTGAAGAGCAGGTCCGCATCCTCCTGGAACTTGCAAACGAATGCATTCACATGCAGCAGGATGTTGTGCGAGTATTTGTTGAGACTGCGGGTGGTTCCACGCTCGCTGGAGAGGCGCTAGAGGAAGGATACATTGCAATGCAATCAGTAGGAGTGAGTTAGGGGTTTACTCAATGGTCTGTCTACTCACATTGGCCTTTTCTATGCGCGAAACGGCATGGACATGATGCTCGTACAGCTCGGTGGTGCATATGGCATTCGTGTCCAGTATGTCCCCGCTCTCGTCGCGCACCACCATGTCCAGGCTGAGGATCTTGTTCCCCGTGTCGATCTGGGCCGTGGCCAGAAGCTTCACCTTCCGCACCTCATCCAAGGGCAGGTTTCCAGAGATCAAGGCCGCTCGATTGTTGTTCAGTTCGTTCATCTTGCGGCGTATCTTTTGAAAGCTTGGATTTGTCGTCTACAAAAAAGAGAGGTAAAGTAAGCAACGTGTTCCTCTTTCGGCTGGCTATGGCTTACCAAAAAGTAACTCTTGGCTATGGCGCCCCACTCCAGCAGCACTTTGGTGATCTCCTCGACAATGTCTGTGCGCTGGATGCAGAACTCCCCATTGACAATGCTGTACTCGCACAGATGCACATAGCTCTTGGGAAAGATGCCGCGCGTTTCCTTGGCTCTGAAAGAAAGCACGAAAAATGGGAGTTTGTCATTAAATGTGGTCTGCAGATGGGACTGGGGAGTGGGGAGTGGGGAGTGGGGAGGGGACTGCAGTCTGCTGTCAGCGACAATGCAACAAATTGCCAGTGCGTGTGTGCAGCTACAGTGGGAGCTCTCCAAAACGCAGCACTTGTGCTTCGGCCTCACTGTGGCCGAACATACACTCATATCTGACACAATTTCACATCCATCCAGCGATGGATGCTCTGGCTGTTGCTGCTGATGAATTGCCCAACCCAACCCCAGAGAACCCCAAGTTAAGGCTTAAGCGGATTTTTTATCTGTCGCTCTGTGGCTGCATCTGTATCTGTCGACTGCAGTTGGGGCGGGGACGCGGGGGACGGCAGAGGAAGTGCGCTCAAAGTGTGACACTGCCAAATGGAAATGGAATGCTTTAATTTGGCTCAATTCCTCAATTCGTTGCTTGACATGCGGGGTGGCCGGCTTTAATTGCTCCAAAACAGGCATTCCATTCCATTCATTCACTCATTCATTCATCATTTAATATCTCTCTCTCTCTCTCTCTCTTTCCCCCCTCTTCTGGCGTCAGTCGCTTCCAGAAATGGTTCTCTTGTATGCAACGATGGGCACTTCCTGGTTACCAGCTGCTCCGATTGCCACTATTGCTCGGATATTTATTCTTCGACTCGAGACGCACAAGCGAATGCTGCCAAAGAGAGTTCCCACAACAAAATACATGTCGTGTGCATGACGAAACCTTTGATGTGATTAAAAAAGAGGCTTGTTGTTGAAGTCTGTTCTCCGCTGGTCCATATATGTATGTACCTCCATATTATATATGTATACTGTCGATCTTCTCTAGAACCAATTTCCGTATAGCGGAGTTTTCTATATGAAGAAGTTATTTTCAGAACCCTGCAATTTCGTCCATTCTATTATGTATTTTTGCGAATTCTATATATCGAATATTCCGTTTGGTTCCCTTGGGATTTTCTATATGGAAGTTCGACTGTAGTACATATGTATCTATAAGTTTCAGTTTAGTTTCAGTTTCCGTTCAGGTATCATTGGTTAACACCCCGCCTCCCACCGTAAGTTAACCTTCAGCTTGATTGACCATTTTCCAATTGATTTAGGCGAGCCCCCTCCCTCCTGCCTTCAGTCTTAATTTACGATAGGAAAATCGTGAGAAAATGCTCAATTAAAATTGATATTTTCCTATAAACAACATGAGAGAAGGAGAACCGAAAACAAAACATACAATTTTCGGGGGCAAAGGGGTTATCAGGGTCTCGCTTTGAGAATTTCTTAAGTGCCCCACACACACACACACACACATAAGTCTTGGATACGAACTAAACTACAGTGAAACCAGGGCCATGTGGGAATCAAAAGTGTGAAGAAAATAAGATTAATATTAGATTTAGAGAAAGATTTCGATTAGATGTTGGAACATTTAGAGAAACTTCAAACGATGCTTGTGGAACGAATTTTATCTCTGATGTGATATTTCTAGCGCGAAATGGAAAGAGAATCCCAATATCATTAGTGTTTTTCCCATGAATCCAAAAATATATCAAAATAAACATACAGAAGCCTCTTGCTACGAGTTCCCACTGTGATCGATGGAATTCTCTCTTGGTGTATTTATTTATTTATTTACTTTCTTTTATTAATATTTGTCCTTCCACTGGCCAGAGATCTGTCTGCGGTTCCCAGCTCCTCCATCAGTGTATCTGTATCTATATATCTCTGTATCTGTCCCTGGCTCTGACTCTGACTCTGAATCTTGCTTGGGTTTTTGGTCGTTTGCTGACCAAAGCGGGGACTAGGGGTGTGGGCAGGGGCACGCTGTGGGTCAGCAGAAATATGGAAAAAGGTCAGCGCTCGTCAATTCTGTTGGCGTTACCCCCTCTCTCTCACTCTATCTCTCTTTTGCTTTCAATGCGATAACAGACTGTGGCTATGGTTGTGGCTGTGGCTGTGGCTCGAGACAGACCCCCACCATCCAGTGTACTGCTGACGAGACAGACCCTATAGATAGATAAAACCAACAGAAACCCGAACGAAAACTGGGAAAACTCCAAGAAAAACAACAAACCCAAACAAACCAAAAACAGGGGCAGTGGCAGAGGAAGGGGCACAACAAAAGGGTCAAATATTGAAGAAAAAACTTTATCTTTTGGGATGCAACTTTTGGTTTTCTGTGCCACATGTGGTGGCATCTGTTGGCCGCAAAAGGATTGAGGACGATTGGGAATCCGATTCGATCCATGGGAGTAAACAAGCAAGCAGCCAGCGGCCTGCCTCATCAGCCTCATCAAATGCATGCAACAAATGGCCGGGGCGGGGCGGGGCGGTGCTCGTGTACCTGATTTACGATCTACAATGTGTTCGTGTGTTGCTGCATGTGAGAGAGATGTGTTTCAAGCATTTCCGCTTCTGAACTTTTTCAGTCTTCTGTCTGGCTGCTGCTGTCTGGTCGAGCACCAAACTGGCGGCTGCTCATGAATATGCATTAGACAAAACGAGAGATTGCAGTGAAAGTCTCGGGAAAAAGATCTACTAGCTTGATTGTTGATTACAGAATTACAGAAATCAGCAGCCATCAGACATCTGCCAGTCTGTAATTTTCTAGGTATGTAAAATACTTTTCACCAAAGAAAATGAGCATTAAAATGTTGCAATATCCATCTGTCTTAACTAATGGAATCTTATGCTTCTCTGTTCCTGTGGCACATTTCCTATGGAAATTATGAAAATGATGTAGTACTAAAATATTCCATAAGCGAACTGACACATTCAATAGAGTGTCACGCAAGCAGTGCAAAAAATATTTAGACTTCTTAAAGTGAAAGATCAAAAAAATATATACATTAATAATAACATTTGTGAATTTGCTCGATAAGCTATCGAATTTCTCTATCATTTATTGAATTTATCTAACATTAATCGAATTTTACTATAATTTATCGAAGTTATCATTTTAATTATCTATAACTAATCGAATTAATTTATCATTTGAAGAAATTTCTATAATTTATCGAAGTTATTCATATTTATATTATATTTATACATATATTTATATTATATATTCAACGTATACGATTTTTGGTGTTATCGATCATTTATCGATCAAAGTATTAGTTAAATAAGCTTAAGATGTTTGGGTTCTGGCTGTTAACAGATTGAAAATACAACCAATAGTTGTAATAATGCCACATAGCACACCCGTGGAACTAACAGCATCTGCTACAAGAACTGTGATAGAAGAGAGCTTTAACGGTATTCAGAGACTTGGGATGCAGACGCAAGTAGAGCTTTTACTATGATGACTGCAGTACAGTACTATTCACTATTCACAATTCCCTTGGTCTTGTTCTACTCTGTCTGACTCGTAAGAGTCTTAAGATAAGACCATTCATTGTTAATGGAAGCTCAATTGTTGAGTACACAAACACACATATGTATACACATAGTAAATTTTATATAATCTATTGTTTTACACTCACTTTTGCTTGTAGCCGTAGTACCAGTGGGTGGTCTCCTTGAGTATTATGACTGCATCGCCCACATCCAGATTCAAGCGATGTGGCTTCCTCTCCTGATCGAAATTGCACTTGGCTGCAAAAAAAACAAAGGAAAATCAAAATTAGTGTCAAACGAAGGGAAAACAACACTTCAAAGACCTGCTGGTTGGTTAGTTGGTTGGTTGGTTGTTTTGGTTGGTTGGTGGGTTGTAGAGAAGTAAACATGTACCTTCCCCAGCAGTCGGACAGCGGTGGACTGAGCGTGAAATCGCCGCAAAAATCAGAATCATCAGCGGTTTACCTATCCGTATCTGGGCCGCGACATCAACGGGAGCGGAAGGTTATCAATTAACCCCCGTGTCACCGTCACCGGCACCGCCACCGCCACCCTACAGTGGGGGGAATCATCGCTAATCATCGGAAACTGTCGGAGCTGTCGCTCTGTGAGCGTCCCACAGCGGATGGGATATTTGATAAACCGAAC
Organism: Drosophila affinis; assembly: GCA_037356375.1. Taxonomy (NCBI): domain Eukaryota; kingdom Metazoa; phylum Arthropoda; class Insecta; order Diptera; family Drosophilidae; genus Drosophila; species Drosophila affinis. The sequence continues at coordinate 27,452,971 of JAZHFB010000003.1, forward strand.
CCCAAAAACCCTCTTCCTCCCCACCCCCGCCACAGCTTCCGCAGCAGAGACTGTTCTATTCTACGTGAGATCCAACTACAGAAATGCGATGCGATTTGAACCAGAAACGCAATTGAGAATCGGATTGGCACTTCCTCAAAGCGCAGAGGCCCGATAAACCCAAAACAGAGCTCGGATTTCTGAGACGCATTTCCATCCGAGAACTACGAAATATTTTAGATGAAAATGCAATCCAACAGCTGGGGAAATGAGCACCGACGTTCGTTATAGATCGGTAGTTATTGCTGGCCAACTTTAAGATCTCCCAGACTATAGTTTGGTATATTGTTTTCCGATTCCCATTCAATGGATTTGAGGAAATTCCCTTTCTCGTATTTCTGTACAATATATGCTTTAGCTAAAGCTTTAAAAAGAGTTCTCATTCGAAGCGACGCAACGGAACGCAACGACGATATCGTCATCGTCTCCGGCGAACATATGTACTTCCTCCTTGGCTGATAATGCGAGTTTTCAGATATGCCATATGTAATAAATACATGCATTTACGCGTACATATTCATATGTACATCTTGTGCTATGATGGGGATGCACTAACCGAAGTGCCGCTGTCAAGCATAAACGACAACAAGAAAGAAAGCATATTTTGATTGGGGAACCGAAGCGTTGGATACCCTCTTTCATGCTGATCGGTAATTTATCGAATATGCATTAGCAGCAAACCATAAATTGTCGATAAATTATAATAGTAGTGTTATACCCGTATGGCACTAAGCTTTGAAGCTGGAGTAACTGCAACAGAGACAGCCTACAGAAAAACCAGGCAGTCAGAGCGAGAGAGATACATATACATAATGTCATGATGCTATAACCACTAATTGTGGCGCAAAAGGTTGTTTACCAACACTACTTTGAAGCCAAACGAGAACGTATATATCTCTCGCTCACTCATACTGACTGCTTTTGCCATAGCCCACCTTCCAGCTAGTAAAATTATCTTCATTAATCAAATGGGAAAAACCAAGTCCAGTGTGTGAAGGTTTTTAATCAAATATCTTCAAACCTGAGTAGGAAACGATCTTCGTTTTCTGGTCATTTGGTCGAAGTCGTAGGCCCCCCCTACGAGAAAGTGTAATTGAAAACAAAGTTAAGCCGCTTTTTCTCGCGCGGCACGCTCTCCCCCGGGTGGTGCCGATGGCGGCTGCGCGACGACAGCAAAAGCAAAAACAAAAACAAAAGCAACAAATAACAACTGCAACATCCTCCACGGTCCAATGACCGATGCTCTGCCGCGGGCCGTCTCTCTGCTCGATGAAAAGCATAACAGGCGAAATAAATAAAGCGAGAACGACCTCCACAGCACATTAAAGCGACAGCAGCAACAGCAAAAGCAACTACAAGCACGCTGCGAAAGGTAACACTCGTTGTTTTTGTTGTTGCTTTGTGCCGCTTTGTCTGCTTATGCGCTTGCATGAGAGTGGAAGAGTGAGAGAAAGAGTGACGATTTGCAAAAGGTAGTTCTGTATGTGTGTGTGTGTGTGTGTGTGTGTCTGTGCGGGGATAAGAGAGTCTGCGATTTGTCCGTCACTTTGGTTTTTGTTGCTTTTTGATTTGGTTTGGAAGAGTGGGGGGAGAGATGGAGCGAGAGTCAGTGAGTCTGTGTTCTTCTGTTACTTTTCGCCTGTCCAATTGAGTGGAAAGTTGACTGCGAGTGGGACTGGGTCAATTGCGGTAAACCAGTTGAGCGAGACAGAGAGCCTGTTCTAGGAGAGCTATCCAGGGGTCTGGAAAGTTTCTCATTCTCCACTTCACATAAAAGCGGAGCACAAGGAAATATTGAAATTATCAAAATTAAATGGAATTGATTTAGATATTGGTTCTTGTTTCTGCTTCTGTTGCTGGTTTTTGCGGCTACTTATGCGCAAGTAAAAAATTACTTGGAAATGGCAAATGAATCATCACCAGCCGCTGCTTTCCGCTGCGGTCAGGCAAACCACTCAGCGTTGGTTGGAGTGAGAATGCAAAGGGGAGAACGACAACACACCTTGTTTGACCCCAGCGAGAGAGAGGAACACAGACGGAGATGGAAACTAGAGTGAGGGAGTGGTAGAATTATCAAAAACGTCATTAAATCGAGCCCATTCCCTTGCCTCCAGTTACCCGACGATAAGCAAAGGCGTCGTGCGGCGTGGCCTATCCCAAGTCTCTTTCCCTCTCTCTTGTCTCTTGCGCCCTGCGTCCACTTGTACAAACTTGTTGACTAACGGAAACAATCATAAATAAATAAGTAATAATGAAATGCACAAGTTTCCGAGAGCTATAAATACGCAAAACGGATAGGGATAGGGAGTGGGAGAGGGACAGGGACACGGCTCAATGGTCATGGGAAATGAGAGAAAAAACAGCGTACAATGCAAAGGGCCAGGCCAATACAGGCAACACTCAACAGGCAGGTAAAGCAAACAAAATGATGCAAAGTCTACTGCAGCGGATGCAGCTGCAGTTGGACAGACAGAGGGAGAGAGAGAGGGATGGGTGATGGGGAGACGTGACTGCTGCTGCTGCCCCCCAACAGCACGTGAACGAAGTGTGGCTCCCTTCAGGCACTGCTCCTCGCGCAAAACAGTTTCCTAGATAATGAAGCAGAAAAATAAAAGAGGGATACCCAAAGAACACAAAATACAAAAAACTAAGACTTTGCATGGATAGTCGACTATGTGATACCCTATAAGGTGGTGTTCAATAGGCATTTTCAATTCATTTAATATATTATATTTATTTGTATTTTATTCTTAGATAAATCCCCTTAGGCACAACATGTTCCCCTTTGGAAGCATACCCCTTCTGTTCGACGATGATTACTGGGTATGCAAAAACACAACCACAACAAAAACAGTGGCGCGGCGCTTCGTCATCATTTGGTGTCGCAGTTGGCGTCGCAGTCAGCAGCAGCGGCAACGACGGCGACGGCTCTCAGTTAGCTTGGGAGCCACCAGCCGCATAAAGTATGATCGTGACTGGTGGGGGGAGATGGTGACTGGACAGACAACAACGACTTGGCTCATTTCGAAATTTCAGGCTTAAATAGCACGCGGCTCTCCGAGAAGATTCTTTATGGCTATATATGTACATATATGCAAATACATAGATACATATACATTCATTTATTTGCCTTAACCCGAGTCTAAAAGCTCTCAGTTTTGTAGGATAAGTGCTACGTAGATTCCATGAGCTAAGCGTCTTCTATATGTATCGTATATCTCGTATATCTGTACGTATTTTAAACGTATAATTGCTCAAAGCCTGGTGTATATTTTCGAGGGTTAATTATAACGATTCTCATCGGTTAAGTTAAATTGTAGTTGCTTGGCATTGACTAATTACACACACAGAATTCTCGAGCACAGAACAATTCTTTTTCTCTCCTTGGGAAGATCTCGAATGTGAATACAGAGGGGGATTACTCCCCCTGCCATGGAATATATACCTTGTAAGGGTAGGGGTACGAGTACGAGTCTATGAGCTGATTGGGAACTCTATTGTTGGTTTTTTGTTGAAATAATTGAAAGTGCAGGAAGGCAACGGGGGGGATTCGGAATACTGCTAATTGGAGATGTTGGCTGGAATTTATAATTAGAAAATAGCTGCCCCTCCGCCTGTCTGCGTGTGTGCTTTCCACGAATAAATTACTCTTAAATGTTGTGGGAGGGCAGGTAATAAATTGTATACAATGCGCACTCTTCTCAATCGATTTATTCTCATCGCTGATCAGTTTCAAAGCTCCTTGAAACCAAGGTATACTAAAAAAGGTAGCCGCATAGAGAGCCGATCTGCTTCTTAAGTGTCAAAATGACAAAAGAGAGCGAAAGAGTAATGCTTTTGCTCTCTTGTGTCAAAACATCGCTCACAACTGTTCACAACAGACTGAAACTTAAGAATGAAAGAAGCAAAGAAAGCGAGCGAGCCGATGCGGCTACCTTCTTTAGTATGCCTTGCTTGAAACCTCTCCTCCCAGAGAAGCTTTATAAGTTCTGAAGGGCAGAAGGAGATGGCATGTCCCAGGCTGGAGCTTGATCATTGGATTTATTTTTCCATTAAACCGAAGAATTGATAAAAATAATAATCATGGTTTTCCTATTAATTCGGCTTTGTTTATGTTCGTCTGCTTCTCTTTATTCTTATCGGCATAAATTTATGCGTGAAAGTCACTAATAACCGGTTATGACCAGCTCTATTCGTATCCTATCCAACACTGATCGCTGAGCAAGTTTGTGCGGGCGAACGCGCCCAATGGATAGCCAGAGCCAAAGCTTCGAATACAGTTACAGATTGATTGATTTTAAAGAAATTTGAAGCACACAAATATCTTAGACAAGACAAGATAAATATTTAAAAAATAACATTAAAAATTAAACAACATTTTGTTAGGCTGGGGGCATGCAATGCCGGAGATGTGGGGTTGGGGATGGTGGCCAAACGAACCCATTTTCCAGATAACATTTGATGGCACATAAATTTATAAACCCACTAGAACCCTCCGCCCCAGTACACGGGCGGACGGGACGAGGCGTCTTGCCATTTGGTTGAAACGGTTACGGTTAATGTCGCTGCGGCGGAGGTCATAAAAACAGGCAGCAAAAAATTAGAAACCAAACAAAAAGAAAAGAATGCTGATAAAAGACAAAAAAAGAAACCAAGTTATTATTACGGAGCAACAGCAGGGCCATAAAAAATTGCGGTGCCTCTCCACAGAATAGAAAAAAATTAGAGGAAATGTAAACACAAACTTGACCCATTTGGAGGGGTATTTGATAAAAATCACTTGAGGACAATGTAGAAGAATCTGCCGGGGTTTTATGGCATTTGTGGAGGGGGGAGGTCTCCACTTTTGGAAGGTACATACAATATGTACAAATGTGGATACTTATGTACACATGCATATTCCAATTTGTAACCTTAGCATTTTTATTATTGAAATCCAACTGAAACCAGTTTTGTTCACTTGCATTCGCTGATGACGCATTGCCTCCATGACACAACCTCCTCCTCCTATTCCTCCCACAGACACACGCCCCTCCTCCCCTCTCTGTGGGTCCACTTTCTCGATCGGAATTGGAATCGGAAGGGGTGGGGTGGGTATGGAATGGAACGAACTACTGCTCTCTAGCACTGCCCGGCAATTTATGTTTAATTAAGCAATTTCAGCGACGAATCGAAGATAGGCATTTGGCCAATTAGCATGTGCGGGGAAGGGAGTCCCTCCCCTCTGACTCTGACTCGGGGCTGGGGTGGGGTGGGATGGGTTTTGGGAGGCAGATTGAGTATCAATTTGATTGCAAAACGGAAAGCAGAGATTCGTTGCAAGTGGTGGAAATGGAAATGGAAAGGGAAATGCCAATCGAAATCGAAGGAGGGTTACACATCGGGTGGGATCTGTGGTCCAAGTGGATGATGTGTGCGAGTTGTTGTTGCCCAATCTACTTGGAATCCAAGGCGGGGAGTCGTCGCCGCTGCCTTCTCTGGTGGATGAGTCCCCCGTCGTCTCTGAGTCAGCAAAAGCAAACAATGATGCAGCTGATGCCAGGAGGTGGGCATGTAAGTACATATGTATGTGAGGGGGGGATTGAAGGCTGCGGACATCTGACACGAGAGATAACAACAAACGCTGGGTGGGGTGGGGCACTCTTATTCTTCCCCAAATCCAGCCACGAACTATCTTGTTTATCTTTGAAATTAAAGAACCAAACCCCAGCCCCAGCGCAAGCAGGAAAGATCACAGCTTTTCTCCGATTTCCTGGTCACTGCCCATCGAAGTTTTCACTTGGTGGAGGGGAAATGGAAAAGGGAAAGCGTTTTGGCAATTATGCAAATCAGAGGGCATTTGCATGCATCGGCCAGCAGACCAGCGAGCTGGAAAATTTTAATTAAATCGAGAAAAGCTAGACTTGAACAAAATCACAAAAAACTACTCCTCTGCTCTCCGTCTCACTCACTCGCTCGCTCGCTCACACATTTCCTGGCTCCCAAGCATCATTAAGTTTTACGTCAGTTCTGCTCCCTCTCGCCCCCCCTCTCCCTCTTTTACTTCGTCTCGTTTCATCGTGTTTTTGTATTTATTATTAAGGCTCTTTTTTGTTGTTGTTGCTATTCAAATTTAGAAGTAGAATGTACTCCCTCTGCCTCTCTATCCGTGTACTCCCCACCCGCCAGGCACTGTTGAGCCAAGTGTAAAATACATAAAGCGAGTTGGGGAGAGAGAGAGACGGCGGGGGAGAGGTGCTGATGTGGAGAGCTGCAGGTGCACTAGTCCCAGTCACAGTCCCAGTCCCACTAAAGGCAATGAACAGTGGAGTAGAGCAGTGAAGATGTCGCCGCCAGCCACAAGGCATCCTCAGGATAGAGCGGGATGTGTGTATAGTGTAATCCCGCTATGCAGGAGGCAGTGAGCGCTCTTTGAGTTCATTTTAATTTAGCATACGCTCAACCCCACTCACACACACACACACGCATATTTAATTCATATGTATGCGTATGTGTGTGTATGCCAGAGCGTACACATATTGTGGCTCATAAAATGATAAAGCGATTACTAAATCTTTATCGCGTTTTATTCAATAAATGGAAATCAACTCTAATGAATAAGCAATGGGTCAGGCGACACCTCTCTCTCCCCACCCAAAGTCGCCTCCCTAGCAAATTTGCCAATACATAATATGCGTTATATGTATATAATATTGAACAAACTTTTGTCAAATGTGGGACAACAAATGTGTCTTGTTTATCGCCCTGCAATCCTCAATACAGCTATAGAGCTGTGTTGTTGAAATTTCAAGACGCCGGACTGGGACCCTGGAGGCAACAAAAAGAGCCAACGAAATACAAAAAAAAAAACTAAAAAAGAACTGAGATAAGACAAGAGAATACATCAAACGGCTGCTGATAAACAGTTAAATACGAGCGCCATTGCATGTCATGGGGTGAAGGGGATTTGGAATGAGTGACTGAGTGAGTGGTTGAAGTGGGGGTGCGGTCTAGGCGAAGGAAGGGCGCAGCTTACAAATTTCTAAGGTACTTCGCATTACAAAAGCCCAAAATCGCAGCTCAATGCCGTCTGCCGACTTATCTTTCAACCTCTACCCCTCCTCTCTCTCTCTCACTGGCACACTCTTTCAATAACGTATCAGAAAAGGCAACGTTAGATTAAATTTTATGAGTACAGTGGTACCCCGCAATTAAAACTTGCGCACTTTAGCTGAATTTAATCGAAATATTAATTAAGAAATGGTTCTAATTAATGAACACCCACTGTACCCGCACCTGACCACGCCCTGCAGCGTATACGGGTTACTGTGCGGGTGGTAGTGTTGATGGCGCTAGGGGTGCTGTTGGGGTGACAGGAGGCGTATCAAATACGCGAAATGATTTCGACAGTAAGTACCAGCGTAAACACGCACAAAAAAGGGACAGGCCAAGCGGCAGAGGTAAACGCAAACATGTGTAAATAACAAGTGCAAACAAACAATGATGAACGGGGCTCCGTTCGAGTGTTAACTGATTACAACAGATACCGTGCATTTGAGTGGTTTTTCTATTCCACTCCACTCCACTGTTCCATTCCTACCTGTCCCACCACTCCACTCCGATGAATTCCTGCAGTCTACCTGTAGTGGTGCCCCAGTATGTCATATCTATTGATCATCACATTGCACCGGCGTAGAAAAGGTCAACAAAGCGAATGTGCCGCGGACTATAAAAAAAATTCACACGTACTCGTACGTAAAACGGGTCGCGATTAGATATTTCATGGTCACTGCCAATGAATAGGCTGGGATTTGTCTTACATACACTCCCTCACACACACACGCACACACACACACACAGATGTGTAGAGACAATGGATATGGATGCTTGGGTTGCAGTCGCGTTGCAACTGAGTGCACATGAGAGGTAGGCAGGCAGGCAGATGATAGAAAACAGGTTTTCGTTTCAAGAGCAAATCTCAGAATTCTGTGCTAGTGTTGAATGAGCGAGCGAGCGGCGGAACGGGAAGAGGCTGGGAAAACAGGATGAAATTGAAAGAAAAACGAAATTGGTGTGTGAGAGAAAGAGGAGAACGCAGTCGACCACATGGTCAGCGAGTGCAAGCGAGAAGGTGCAACAAGTTACCGTACAAAACACAGCTACCACAGCGGGGGGTAAGAGAGAGCGCTGAACGCCAGCTAGAATTGAGAGAGGGAGAGCGCACCACCGCATGTAGGCGGATTTTTGGGAAGGAGCCGTCGTCGCCACAGAGCCGCAGCCATAGCCACACCACATCCAAAAACAACAATCGAAACAGTTCATAGACAATCATTTACTGTTGTTTACGCCGCAGCAGCACTTTGTTTAAACATTATTTTTGGCGCTATATTCTAGTCAATTTATGGCCATGCCTTAAACCTTTTCACACTTACCAATGCCGAATGCTTGCTTAGCATTGCAATCGCTCCACACAGTAGTCATCTTGTCGCGCTTTTGTTGTTATTTTCGCCAACTTTTACCACCAACACACTCGCGATCGCGATCACGCTTACGCCTATGCTTACACGAAAAAGGGGGGACACGCACACATGCAGCAACAAATGGACTTTCGTTTGCAGAAAACAAAAATAAAAACAACAAATTAAGCAACACGTAGTTGATTTTCTGGCATTTTCTTCATACCGATAAGTAATTAATAACAAATGGGACAAAACTCATTCACTTATTATTGCACAATGGCTTTCGTTTTAATAATGTTACTACACCATTTAGCGCTGTTTTTTCAATTTGTTCTCATTTGGGGAGTTGGCCGCCGCCGCTCAGCTAATAATCTCCGCTTACGCTCACGCTCACGGTCCCGCATACGCACGCACACACACAGAGAGCATATTCCCCGTTTCGTTCAAAAATTAATTAATTGCTACGAGCTCCCGCGCTCCGTTGAATTCTTTCGACACTCTTGTTGTTTTCATCGTGCGCGGTGTACCGCAGGGTGACCGCGCCGGCAATAACGAAATATACTATTTTTGGCCCGATATAATACCAAAATATACTATTTGAATATTCATTTAAAACCACGAAAATACCAAAACGAATTGCATATAAAAGGCTTTAAAATTTGAATTTATTTTTGCAATTTATAAAAAGAATGAATAAAGAAATGCAATTGATCGTTTTTTTATTTAGTTTATTTCACTTTTTATTGACTTAAAACTAAATATATTTATTATAATATATAATGATTATCAAGTGAGGCATAAAATCAAGGCATATATCAACGTTAAGGCATAAAACGTAGGTGAGCATGAAATCCGCCGTAAGAAAACGTAGGTGAGGATGGAATGTCACGTCATTTACCGTTAGTATCGACTCTTTTACACCTCTTTTCCCTTTATTAATAATAAAATACTGTTATCCAAGGTGCTCTATAACGTAATTAATATTGTATTTTGCACATTTTGAAACAGCTCACAAAATAATTTCTTTATTAGTTCAACCATATTAACAATGTGGTTGATTTCTAACATTTTGTTTGTCAGCAGCCAAACCCAATAACTCGTGTTTTCAAGCGATATACATACTTTTCAATAGCAAAAATTGCAGTGCAGAATTCTTTCTCGAAAGGCCTGAAATGCACAGAATGGCCGATATACTATTAAATACCACAAATACAATTAATATACTATTAAATACCAAAATTTTCCTCCAAAAAGACTGCAATATACCAATATACCACAAATATACAATTGGGCAAAATATGAGCTAATTAAATACCAAAAAGTATTTAAAATACCATAATCGGTCACCCTGATCGGCAGGCTGGATACCTGGGTCTCCTGGGCTGACATTTTGAGCGTATAGAGTGCTGTTTCCTTATTTTTTATTAGAGCTGGAGAAACACCGATGTTAACATCGGTATAATCTTAGGGTTCTAACTGCACACATCGATAGTTTTTTCAAACATCGATGTTCTTGCCAGACACCCCTAATTTTAGTCGATATGGTTTTAATCGGCTCTGGAGGCGCATTTTTTCCAATTTGGTATTCCGTTTAATATTACTAGCTAACTAAGACTCTCAGGCCTAAACACATAATTTTATACAATAGATAAAAAAATTTTCTACAAGACAGGCTTATTTTAAGGCTCCGTTTGGTTGGATTGCTTATAAAATAACGTTTATAAAGCTTAAGTGAGCATGACATGCGACGTAAGAAAGCATAATATTGCAGTTTATGGCCGCAAATAATAGATTTAGCAATTTTACAATGGCTGGTGAGCAACGCTCTGCAACGCTCGTGTCGAAGTTAGTTGTTTTGGGGGCTATTGGTTTATTTGTTCACTATAATTTGGGCTATAAAGAGTTGGGGCAACTCCTTGGAAGGAAACCCATAAATTATAGTAAAAAGATAACATAATCGACTAACTAATCTCCCATGAAACAGTTTACTCTGATTTCAGCAATTTATTCATTATTTTAGTAACTAACTTGCTCATTTCAAATCCGCGCGCAGTAAAAAATCCTCGCCGTCCTAATATTCTTCCCTGGGAAATTGCTGAGGCTCTTCGGAAAATGTCGGGTATGGACAACAGGCAAAACGGTCCAGAAAATGCAAGGCCTGCAAGGTAAAATCCACCCAGCTGACTAAGGGGCGCATGCGCCCCTCAAAGCCTATCGGGGATTTTTTCGGGTAGGGTGAAAATCGTGCGAGCCGTGAAATTTCCCTTGGCTAAATTTACCCGTTATCCATACCTTTTTTGGCTCAAGCCAAAATGTTGTGTCGAACCGATCGGTTTGACACTGGACGCGCTCTTTTTCTCATTTTCGCGTTCGTGTATGAGCTCTTACTCTCTTTTACTCTCACGGTATGAGCTCTTACTCTCTTTTACTCTCACGGTATGAGTTCGAAACGATCATGCAACAAAACATCGATAACAAAGTATATTTGGTGATGTGGCGGCAAGTTTGAAAATTTTCGAAACTCACATTCCTCGCTTCTGATATTTCGTTTAATATTACTAGCTAACTAGGACCCTCAGGCCTGAGCACATAATTTTATACGATTGATGAACCAATTTTTTACAAGATTGGTTAAGTTTAGTGACTCTTTTTTTTAGATTGTTTCTAAAAGGACGTAAAAGCCAAAGTATAAAACTTAAGTGAGCATGAAATGCGAGGTAAGAAAAAAAAGTGTGTTTTAACACATACGGGACTACATATACATATGTATATAGAGTTTTTAGAGAACAACATTTTAAATCAGTTAAAAATCTGTAGAACGAAATTGCATAGATAAAGAACCGCATGGATAAATCCGTTCTTGCGGAACAGGAATGTAATAAACATTTTTTTATCCCCAAATTGCAAAAATTTCGAACCGTAAAAAGGAATGTCAAGAAAAATAACGGTGACGACGATAATAGAGCGATGTAAAAATACAGTTTTATATTACGACTGATGTGATGTCAAAATAACGTACGTTTGTTTGGCAACAAAACAAAGCTTTTTTCATTGCCTTGCCCCCATCCTCCGACTTCCTTCCTCCGTCCTCCGTCCTCGACCTTTGGCTGACTTAAATCCACTTTACGCCGGGGACCGGCCATTAATTGGAGGCAACATCGGGCGGAGACGCCGGAGCCGGAGAAGATTCCCAAAGAAATATGCTACTCAAATATTATTTGTTTAGGCAAGCAATTAAAAGTGGATGGCCACAATATGAGTTCCTGAAGAGCCCCGGCAGCAATGATTGTTAAATGTTGGCAAATTGGATTTTTGCCAGCCAAACGCAGACAGCAAACAGGACAGCAGAATGCAGAGATGGACGGGGGAAGGGCTTCTGGTCAGGTCAGCTGGTCACTTGGTGGCATCCCTCTCTATCTCTCTCTGATAATGGTGCTCTCGTCCTGCAAAATAGGCGTAAAATGAAACTTTTAAGTGATATATTTTGACAGTATATTTTTTAACTTTAACTTTTACAGACGGTTAACAGCACAAGCGTTAACAGACGGTTAACAGCACAAGCGCTAACAGACGGTAAACAGTTCCATGAACCATACAATGGAAATTGAAAATATTTTTTTTTGTTTTGCGCCGATATACAAAACAAATAGCAATGTATCGCATATCGATAGCATAGCGCGACGATTTGAAATTGCATTGCGCTGGAAAATGCCACGGCACGGACGAGACGAGCAACAGCGGGAAGAACTGCAAGAAGAACTCTGCAAGAGCTCTTGGAAGAAAAGTGCTCGGCTCCACGTGCACGAGCATAGCTGGAGAGTGCCGCTTCGACGAGATACGCTGCCGGTATTCGCATGGCGCCGTGGTACCCGGTCCGGTGCCTCCATTAGGAGCTACATTCCCCCACATTTTCCCAGGCTCGCTTGAAAGATGCCAGATCGGCTGTGGCATCGTAGCCGTGTCCTATGCGCTAACTTTGTGGAGCAAACGTTCCGTGTACGTTTGGATCGCGAGCCGAGCGCGACTGATGGACGGAGATGTAGAACAAGAAGAACAACTAGATTGTACAGTAGATATATCCAGCTTATATCCAGCTCCTTCCCAATCCTTTCAAAATTGTTAGAATTGACCATCCTGAGTTGTAAAGACAGGTCGGACGCTGTGAAGTGTCGCCTCACTAAATCAACGATGACGCCCACTTCCCTGTCGTAACGTGCTTGCAGAACGTCGGAGAGGGAGGGCCGAAGCTCGGCGAACTCAGCGTTAATTTCTTCGATAATGGGACAATAATTAGTTATGTTGTACTCCATGTTGGCAACGAGGTGTGTTATGTCCCAAACGGTGGGAATCAGGGTGCTGGGATTAGCCTTTGCCGTCCCGTTAGCCCGGTTGCCGTTCCTTAGCACATGGAAAAGGAGGTAATGGAAAATGTTTCCATCTAAACTTTGGGCGGCAACGGCAAGGATCGTCCTTTTCTTCGAACCGGCCCATTGAGTAAGTTTATCGCCCTGAAAAATAAAATAAAAGAATATTATTATACTATATTTTTGTATCCTTTGCAGGGCAGGACTTACGAAGTGTGGTATTGATAATGTTTTGGAGGGGGTTGGTTTTCCTGGTTTGCACTTCGTCGATAGAAAAGTCGTCTTGTCGCGTCTTATTGGATTCGCACTATATTTTCAATTAAAACGAGGGGGGAACGTTGTGAGCCGCGGCTCTACTTTATACCCTGTACTCAGTCAGTATATATGTACATACATACATATATGAGCTTACGATTTCTGCAATTTATAATATGTTCGCAAAAGTGGCGAATTAAATTTTGGGCAAAAAAGAATAATATAAAACATGAAGTCAAACTATTTTTTGAATTTGTATACTTGCTTTCATTTTTGTTTACCTATGATTTTTATACTGCTCCTACATTTCTACATGCATAACTACATATTTGAGACGTGAAAGTGTTTGCGCCGTGCCGTTGCGCTGTGCGCAAAAAGAAGCAGCGCGAAGCGTAGACGGTAAAGTCCCGTTGGAACTGTGGTGAATGACGCCGTCGGCCGTGTCGAGAATCGGGGCTGTCATTTTAGCATATTTCAAGCTACATATATATAGCATTTTTAAGTGGAATTTCTTATAATACATGCAGAGTTCACATTCAAGCAAAGAAACATACATATATACAAAGTATCCATTCAGCTTGTTTTATTGCTGCATTAAAAGAATCAGAGGTACATAGTTTTTGTGCCACTCGTGATGGGAGCTTTGCGTCGAGGATTCATGTGTGGTCTGTTGTCATGTCTGAACATATTCTAAAATCATTGAATTTAAGGAAAGGCTTCGTAAAGTTCCAGACGACACAACTGTTGAAGCCTGTCGTTGCTATTGTAAGTATTCATAGCAGCAAAATGTTAGAAAAAAGCCCTTTTCAGAACAATAAAATAGACATAAGGAGACGTCCATGAAGTGGACGATATTCTTAGTTTATAGCTAAACAGAGGGCGAACCCCGTCTCATTTTCTTAAGTAACAAAACATAAACCAGTCGATGGATCGCAATTTATCAAGGATTTACGAACAGAAACTATTTGGCGATTAGATATGGATATACATCGGGTGACGACCCAAAATAAAATTTTGGGCGACGACGACCCAAACCAATTTGATCGAATATAGAGAATCTCTATTAGAGATAGCTAGCTGTATCACCACTAGGATACAGTGTCATCTCTAATTTTGTACAATTCGCCTTCCGCCCTTCTCTGCGCTTCTCATAAGTGGGAGGTAAGCTGAACCTTGCTTTACATTTTGGACCTAATTCTTTTGGAAATTCACAATGGTGATTCCGACGGCACAGAAAATGACGGAACTAATACCCCTACACCCAAATACAAAGTTTAGCTTCATATCTGCTCATAATTTTTAGGCACTTTAGATTTTTGTGGTCCGTTAAGCTTCTCGTGCAGGAACAATGATGGTCCAGTGGGAACGGGTATCGGCGACTAATATTTGCGGGGCGTTGCCGAGGTACTGGATGAGAAGCTCGGATTGTTTGGGTCTGTCTTTGTATATTTGATGTCAAATATGAGCCCACTTACCAAGAGCTGTATATCCCCTTCTTCTTCGAGATAATTGTGCCTCTCGTGACAGCCATCTCCAAGCATATCTCCCAAATAGTAGAGAAAATACATTACTACCAAGAACTGCAAAATTGCACAAATCTATTTTCCCCACCACCGAAGGGGTACAGATTGAGGTGCGTTTTTTTTTAATTGGTGTCCCCAAGAGCCCTAATCCACTAAATCGTTCATCATTATGCAAGTTAGACATAATGTCGGGTCATTGGCGTTCCCAACAGAGCATATACCCCAACAATGGTTGTTACCAATTGAGTGGGTGGTACCCCCCCTGCATATTCATGCACGAATTCCAGCATATTGCCGACTCTGCTGCCAACCCCCTTCCCTAACTTCTCCAAAATGTTGCAATTAATATGCAACATTTGAAAACGTTGGGAGGACCTGCAGACGCTTAATGTTATCCTCCAGCTCGTTTTGCTTTGCCCTATTTTGCTGGAGTTCCATCTCCTGCCGCTTGTGCACGTCGAGCAGATTCTGCAGCCGCTGATGCTTCTCCTGGTTCACACGCGGCTTCTTTGGCGGCAGAATCTGCTCTTGCGATATGTTGAATGTGTTTGGCAGTATCTGCTGTGCCGTAACCTGAGCTTGGTGCTGCTGGTGTTGCTGGGCCGCCTGGCAGATTTGGTAGCTCCGCTCCAGATTAACGGCGCCTGGGGGCAACCTGTTGCTGCTGGCCTTGCGAAGGCCATGCTGGGCTATGGTCGTCGGCACCACCTTCGAAGGAGGCAGACTCATTATTATAACGCTTGGTTTGGCCTGCTGCTGAGGGAGCTGGTGGTGCTCCTGAGGTAGCTGGTGGTACTGCTGAAGGACGCTTGGTTTGGCCTGCTCCTGAGGTAGCTGGTGGTACTGCTGCTGAAGGACGCTTGGTTTGGCCTGCTGCTGAGGTAGCTGGTGGTACTGCTGAGGGAGCTGGTGGTGCTGCTGAAGGACGCTTGGTTTGGCCTGCTCCTGAGGTAGCTGGTGGTACTGCTGCTGGTGGTGCTGCTGCTGAAGGACGCTTGGTTTGGCCTGCTGCTGCTGGTGGTGCTGCTGCTGAGGGAGCTGTGCCTGATGGAGCTGGTGGTGCTGCTGAGGGAGCTGTGCCTGATGGAGCTGGTGGTGCTGCTGAGGTAGCTGTGCCTGATGGAGCTGGTGGTGCTGCGGGAGGTCATAATCAAATTCCTTCAGGAACAACTCCTCCTCCTCATCTGATTGTATCTGCTGGTCTACGGGCTGCAGGAGCTGCAGAGGCGGTAGGCCTATTGGCTCTGTCTGCAGGCTTCTACGCTAATTTTATACGAAGTAGTATTCAACTTTGTTTGAGTTCCTGCTCCGAGCTACTCGCATACCTTTTGGCCTTTCTGTTAGCTGGGCAGCCGTCGGCCACCACAGTCACCAGATTGTCCTCTAAGTTTCGGGCACGGATTGCGCCTAACACCTTCTGGACGTCCTCGTTGATCACGATGCTGCCCAATACTTGCGTAACAAGAAGAGGGAAAGCACCTAGAAGAGGGAAAACAAATTATATTTCAACAATATTTACTAAAAAATTACTACTTACTGCGTGCAGATACAGGAATTGGAAGGTACTTGCTCGACCTCTCTCTCTTTGGTTGATGCTGCTTTCTACATCCCCTAGTTGGCCGAGTTCGGCCTAAATTTTAATCGGAATAAATTGCTTCTTTTCCATTATTCGTATTTGTGCTAATAATTTTTCACCATATTTCAGAAAATATTCAATGTTTGCCAAGTAACTATTAAGTAACAGCAAACAATATTTATCGGTTTCTTCCCTCCCTTCCACTCCACCTTGAACGGCACATGGTCATGTTAGTTGTCCAGGGGTGGTGCCTCTCCAATTGACAATAAGGCGAACACTCCTGTAACTTGCGCTATGTATTCTAATGGGTTTTTATTGGCGGCGTGGATATGAGCGAAACGGATCATATCCGTCTTCGCCATCACCTCGCTCCCAATCCTCTCCAAATTGCTTGAATTCACCATTCTGAGGTGCAGGGACAGGTCGGACGCTGTGAAGTGAGCGACACTTCACAGCGTTAATTCTAACAATTTGAATAGGATAGGGGAACAAAGACAACAAATATGATCCGTTTCGATACTCAACTCCACGGCATATGGTCATATTAGTTGTCTAGGGGTGGCGACACACCATTTACCGATAACGCGAACACTCCTATGACTTTCGTTATGTACTCCAGTGGATTTTTGTTTTTAGCGTTGCTAAAAGCGAAACGGATCATTTATGCCGTCTTCGCCATCACCTCCTTCCCAATCCTTTCAAAATTGTTAGAATTGACCATTCTGAGTTGTAAAGACAGGTCGGACGCTGTGAAGTGTCGTTTCACTAAATCAACGATGACGCCCACTTCCCTGTCGTAACGTGCTTGCAGAACGTCGGACAGGGACGGCCGAAGCTCGGCGAACTCAGCGTTCATTTCTTCGATGAGGGTGGAATAATTCGTTTTGTTGTATTGCGTGTCGTAATATTTTCTAAGCAGTCTGTCCCCGTGGAGGTGTTGGGAAGCCATGTTGGCAACGAGGTGGGTTATGTCCCAAACAGTGGGGATCAGGGTGCTGGAATTAGCTCTTGCCGTCCCGTTAGCCCGGTTGCCGTTCCTTAGCACATGGAAAAGGAGGTAATGGAAAATGTTTCCATCTAAACTTTGGGCGGCAACGGCAAGGATCGTCCATTTCTTCGAACCGGCCCATTGAGTAAGTTTATCGCCCTGAAAAATAAAATAAAAGAATATTATTATACTATATTTTTGTATCCTTTGCAGGGCAGGACTTACGAAGTGTGGTATTGATAATGTTTTGGAGGGGGTTGGTTTTCCTGGTTTGCACTTCGTCGATAGAAAAGTCGTCTTGTCGCGTCTTATTGGATTCGCACTATATTTTCAATTAAAACGAGGGGGGAACGTTGTGAGCCGCGGCTCTACTTTATACCCTGTACTCAGTCAGTATATATGTACATACATACATATATGAGCTTACGATTTCTGCAATTTATAATATGTTCGCAAAAGTGGCGAATTAAATTTTGGGCAAAAAAGAATAATATAAAACATGAAGTCAAACTATTTTTTGAATTTGTATACTTGCTTTCATTTTTGTTTACCTATGATTTTTATACTGCTCCTACATTTCTACATGCATAACTACATATTTGAGACGTGAAAGTGTTTGCGCCGTGCCGTTGCGCTGTTCGCAAAAAGAAGCAGCGCGAAGCGTAGACGGTAAAGTCCCGTTGGAACTGTGGTGAATGACGCCGTCGGCCGTGTCGAGAATCGGGGCTGTCATTTTAGCATATTTCAAGCTACATATATATAGCATTTTTAAGTGGAATTTCTTATAATACATGCAGAGTTCACATTCAAGCAAAGAAACATACATATATACAAAGTATCCATTCAGCTTGTTTTATTGCTGCATTAAAAGAATCAGAGGTACATAGTTTTTGTGCCACTCGTGATGGGAGCTTTGCGTCGAGGATTCATGTGTGGTCTGTTGTCATGTCTGAACATATTCTAAAATCATTGAATTTAAGGAAAGGCTTCGTAAAGTTCCAGACGACACAACTGTTGAAGCCTGTCGTTGCTATTGTAAGTATTCATAGCAGCAAAATGTTAGAAAAAAGCCCTTCTCAGAACAATAAAATAGACATAAGGAGACGTCCATGAAGTGGACGATATTCTTAGTTTATAGCTAAACAGAGGGCGAACCCCGTCTCATTTTCTTAAGTAACAAAACATAAACCAGTCGATGGATCGCAATTTATCAAGGATTTACGAACAGAAACTATTTGGCGATTAGATATGGATATACATCGGGTGACGACCCAAAATAAAATTTTGGGCGACGACGACCCAAACCAATTTGATCGAATATAGAGAATCTCTATTAGAGATAGCTAGCTGTATCACCACTAGGATACAGTGTCATCTCTAATTTTGTACAATTCGCCTTCCGCCCTTCTCTGCGCTTCTCATAAGTGGGAGGTAAGCTGAACCTTGCTTTACATTTTGGACCTAATTCTTTTGGAAATTCACAATGGTTGGTGATTCCGACGGCACAGAAAATGACGGAACTAATACCCCTACACCCAAATACAAAGTTTAGCTTCATATCTGCTTATAATTTTTAGGCACTTTAGATTTTTGTGGTCCGTTAAGCTTCTCGTGCAGGAACAATGATGGTCCAGTGGGAACGGGTATCGGCGACTAATATTTGCGGGGCGTTGCCGAGGTACTGGATGAGAAGCTCGGATTGTTTGGGTCTGTCTTTGTATATTTGATGTCAAATATGAGCCCACTTACCAAGAGTTGTATATCCCCTTCTTCTTCGAGATAATTGTGCCTCTCGTGACAGCCATCTCCAAGCATATCTCCCAAATAGTAGAGAAAATACATTACTACCAAGAACTGCAAAATTGCACAAATCTATTTTCCCCACCACCGAAGGGGTACAGATTGAGGTGCGTTTTTTTTTAATTGGTGTCCCCAAGAGCCCTAATCCACTAAATCGTTCATCATTATGCAAGTTAGACATAATGTCGGGTCATTGGCGTTCCCAACAGAGCATATACCCCAACAATGGTTGTTACCAATTGAGTGGGTGGTACCCCCCTGCATATTCATGCACGAATTCCAGCATATTGCCGACTCTGCTGCCAACCCCCTTCCCTAACTTCTCCAAAATGTTGCAATTAATATGCAACATTTGAAAACGTTGGGAGGACCTGCAGACGCTTAATGTTATCCTCCAGCTCGTTTTGCTTTGCCCTATTTTGCTGGAGTTCCATCTCCTGCCGCTTGTGCACGTCGAGCAGATTCTGCAGCCGCTGATGCTTCTCCTGGTTCACACGCGGCTTCTTTGGCGGCAGAATCTGCTCTTGCGATATGTTGAATGTGTTTGGCAGTATCTGCTGTGCCGTAACCTGAGCTTGGTGCTGCTGGTGTTGCTGGGCCGCCTGGCAGATTTGGTAGCTCCGCTCCAGATTAACGGCGCCTGGGGGCAACCTGTTGCTGCTGGCCTTGCGAAGGCCATGCTGGGCTATGGTCGTCGGCACCACCTTCGAAGGAGGCAGACTCATTATTATAACGCTTGGTTTGGCCTGCTGCTGAGGGAGCTGGTGGTGCTCCTGAGGTAGCTGGTGGTACTGCTGAAGGACGCTTGGTTTGGCCTGCTCCTGAGGTAGCTGGTGGTACTGCTGCTGAAGGACGCTTGGTTTGGCCTGCTGCTGAGGTAGCTGGTGGTACTGCTGAGGGAGCTGGTGGTGCTGCGGGAGGTCATAATCAAATTCCTTCAGGAACAACTCCTCCTCCTCATCTGATTGTATCTGCTGGTCTACGGGCTGCAGGAGCTGCAGAGGCGGTAGGCCTATTGGCTCTGTCTGCGTGCAGGCTTCTACGCTAATTTTATACGAAGTAGTATTCAACTTTGTTTGAGTTCCTGCTCCGAGCTACTCGCATACCTTTTGGCCTTTCTGTTAGCTGGGCAGCCGTCGGCCACCACAGTCACCAGATTGTCCTCTAAGTTTCGGGCACGGATTGCGCCTAACACCTTCTGGACGTCCTCGTTGATCACGATGCTGCCCAATACTTGCGTAACAAGAAGAGGGAAGGCACCTAGAAGAGGGAAAACAAATTATATTTCAACAATATTTACTAAAAAATTACTACTTACTGCGTGCAGATACAGGAATTGGAAGGTACTTGCTCGACCTCTCTCTCTTTGGTTGATGCTGCTTTCTACATCCCCTAGTTGGCCGAGTTCGGCCTAAATTTTAATCGGAATAAATTGCTTCTTTTCCATTATTCGTATTTGTGCTAATAATTTTTCACCATATTTCAGAAAATATTCAATGTTTGCCAAGTAACTATTAAGTAACAGCAAACAATATTTATCGGTTTCTTCCCTCCCTTCCACTCCACCTTGAACGGCACATGGTCATGTTAGTTGTCCAGGGGTGGTGCCTCTCCAATTGACAATAAGGCGAACACTCCTGTAACTTGCGCTATGTATTCTAATGGGTTTTTATTGGCGGCGTGGATATGAGCGAAACGGATCATATCCGTCTTCGCCATCACCTCGCTCCCAATCCTCTCCAAATTGCTTGAATTCACCATTCTGAGGTGCAGGGACAGGTCGGACGCTGTGAAGTGAGCGACACTTCACAGCGTTAATTCTAACAATTTGAATAGGATAGGGGAACAAAGACAACAAATATGATCCGTTTCGATACTCAACTCCACGGCATATGGTCATATTAGTTGTCTAGGGGTGGCGACACACCATTTACCGATAACGCGAACACTCCTATGACTTTCGTTATGTACTCCAGTGGATTTTTGTTTTTAGCGTTGCTAAAAGCGAAACGGATCATTTATGCCGTCTTCGCCATCACCTCCTTCCCAATCCTTTCAAAATTGTTAGAATTGACCATCCTGAGTTGTAAAGACAGGTCGGACGCTGTGAAGTGTCGCCTCACTAAATCAACGATGACGCCCACTTCCCTGTCGTAACGTGCTTGCAGAACGTCGGACAGGGACGGCCGAAGCTCGGCGAACTCAGCGTTCATTTCTTCGATGAGGGTGGAATAATTCGTTTTGTTGTATTGCGTGTCGTAATATTTTCTAAGCAGTCTGTCCCCGTGGAGGTGTTGGGAAGCCATGTTGGCAACGAGGTGGGTTATGTCCCAAACAGTGGGGATCAGGGTGCTGGAATTAGCTCTTGCCGTCCCGTTAGCCCGGTTGCCGTTCCTTAGCACATGGAAAAGGAGGTAATGGAAAATGTTTCCATCTAAACTTTGGGCGGCAACGGCAAGGATCGTCCATTTCTTCGAACCGGCCCATTGAGCAAGTTTATCGCCCTGAAAAATAAAATAAAAGAATATTATTATACTATATTTTTGTATCCTTTGCAGGGCAGGACTTACGAAGTGTGGTATTGATAATGTTTTGGAGGGGGTTGGTTTTCCTGGTTTGCACTTCGTCGATAGAAAAGTCGTCTTGTCGCGTCTTATTGGATTCGCACTATATTTTCAATTAAAACGAGGGGGGAACGTTGTGAGCCGCGGCTCTACTTTATACCCTGTACTCAGTCAGTATATATGTACATACATACATATATGAGCTTACGATTTCTGCAATTTATAATATGTTCGCAAAAGTGGCGAATTAAATTTTGGGCAAAAAAGAATAATATAAAACATGAAGTCAAACTATTTTTTGAATTTGTATACTTGCTTTCATTTTTGTTTACCTATGATTTTTATACTGCTCCTACATTTCTACATGCATAACTACATATTTGAGACGTGAAAGTGTTTGCGCCGTGCCGTTGCGCTGTGCGCAAAAAGAAGCAGCGCGAAGCGTAGACGGTAAAGTCCCGTTGGAACTGTGGTGAATGACGCCGTCGGCCGTGTCGAGAATCGTGGCTGTCATTTTAGCATATTTCAAGCTACATATATATAGCATTTTTAAGTGGAATTTCTTATAATACATGCAGAGTTCACATTCAAGCAAAGAAACATACATATATACAAAGTATCCATTCAGCTTGTTTTATTGCTGCATTAAAAGAATCAGAGGTACATAGTTTTTGTGCCACTCGTGATGGGAGCTTTGCGTCGAGGATTCATGTGTGGTCTGTTGTCATGTCTGAACATATTCTAAAATCATTGAATTTAAGGAAAGGCTTCGTAAAGTTCCAGACGACACAACTGTTGAAGCCTGTCGTTGCTATTGTAAGTATTCATAGCAGCAAAATGTTAGAAAAAAGCCCTTCTCAGAACAATAAAATAGACATAAGGAGACGTCCATGAAGTGGACGATATTCTTAGTTTATAGCTAAACAGAGGGCGAACCCCGTCTCATTTTCTTAAGTAACAAAACATAAACCAGTCGATGGATCGCAATTTATCAAGGATTTACGAACAGAAACTATTTGGCGATTAGATATGGATATACATCGGGTGACGACCCAAAATAAAATTTTGGGCGACGACGACCCAAACCAATTTGATCGAATATAGAGAATCTCTATTAGAGATAGCTAGCTGTATCACCACTAGGATACAGTGTCATCTCTAATTTTGTACAATTCGCCTTCCGCCCTTCTCTGCGCTTCTCATAAGTGGGAGGTAAGCTGAACCTTGCTTTACATTTTGGACCTAATTCTTTTGGAAATTCACAATGGTTGGTGATTCCGACGGCACAGAAAATGACGGAACTAATACCCCTACACCCAAATACAAAGTTTAGCTTCATATCTGCTTATAATTTTTAGGCACTTTAGATTTTTGTGGTCCGTTAAGCTTCTCGTGCAGGAACAATGATGGTCCAGTGGGAACGGGTATCGGCGACTAATATTTGCGGGGCGTTGCCGAGGTACTGGATGAGAAGCTCGGATTGTTTGGGTTTGTCTTTGTATATTTGATGTCAAATATGAGCCCACTTACCAAGAGCTGTATATCCCCTTCTTCTTCGAGATAATTGTGCCTCTCGTGACAGCCATCTCCAAGCATATCTCCCAAATAGTAGAGAAAATACATTACTACCAAGAACTGCAAAATTGCACAAATCTATTTTCCCCACCACCGAAGGGGTACAGATTGAGGTGCGTTTTTTTTTAATTGGTGTCCCCAAGAGCCCTAATCCACTAAATCGTTCATCATTATGCAAGTTAGACATAATGTCGGGTCATTGGCGTTCCCAACAGAGCATATACCCCAACAATGGTTGTTACCAATTGAGTGGGTGGTACCCCCCTGCATATTCATGCACGAATTCCAGCATATTGCCGACTCTGCTGCCAACCCCCTTCCCTAACTTCTCCAAAATGTTGCAATTAATATGCAACATTTGAAAACGTTGGGAGGACCTGCAGACGCTTAATGTTATCCTCCAGCTCGTTTTGCTTTGCCCTATTTTGCTGGAGTTCCATCTCCTGCCGCTTGTGCACGTCGAGCAGATTCTGCAGCCGCTGATGCTTCTCCTGGTTCACACGCGGCTTCTTTGGCGGCAGAATCTGCTCTTGCGATATGTTGAATGTGTTTGGCAGTATCTGCTGTGCCGTAACCTGAGCTTGGTGCTGCTGGTGTTGCTGGGCCGCCTGGCAGATTTGGTAGCTCCGCTCCAGATTAACGGCGCCTGGGGGCAACCTGTTGCTGCTGGCCTTGCGAAGGCCATGCTGGGCTATGGTCGTCGGCACCACCTTCGAAGGAGGCAGACTCATTATTATAACGCTTGGTTTGGCCTGCTGCTGAGGGAGCTGGTGGTGCTCCTGAGGTAGCTGGTGGTACTGCTGAAGGACGCTTGGTTTGGCCTGCTCCTGAGGTAGCTGGTGGTACTGCTGCTGAAGGACGCTTGGTTTGGCCTGCTGCTGAGGTAGCTGGTGGTACTGCTGAGGGAGCTGGTGGTGCTGCTGAAGGACGCTTGGTTTGGCCTGCTCCTGAGGTAGCTGGTGGTGCTGCTGCTGAAGGACGCTTGGTTTGGCCTGCTGCTGCTGGTGGTGCTGCTGCTGAGGGAGCTGTGCCTGATGGAGCTGGTGGTGCTGCTGAGGTAGCTGTGCCTGATGGAGCTGGTGGTGCTGCTGGAGGTCATAATCAAATTCCTTCAGGAACAACTCCTACTCCTCATCTGATTGTATCTGCTGGTCTACGGGCTGCAGGAGCTGCAGAGGCGGTAGGCCTATTGGCTCTGTCTGCGTGCAGGCTTCTACGCTAATTTTATACGAAGTAGTATTCAACTTTGTTTGAGTTCCTGCTCCGAGCTACTCGCATACCTTTTGGCCTTTCTGTTAGCTGGGCAGCCGTCGGCCACCACAGTCACCAGATTGTCCTCTAAGTTTCGGGCACGGATTGCGCCTAACACCTTCTGGACGTCCTCGTTGATCACGATGCTGCCCAATACTTGCGTAACAAGAAGAGGGAAGGCACCTAGAAGAGGGAAAACAAATTATA
Source organism: Drosophila affinis (assembly GCA_037356375.1). Classification (NCBI taxonomy): domain Eukaryota; kingdom Metazoa; phylum Arthropoda; class Insecta; order Diptera; family Drosophilidae; genus Drosophila; species Drosophila affinis. The sequence continues at coordinate 27,477,551 of JAZHFB010000003.1, forward strand.
TTTCAACAATATTTACTAAAAAATTACTACTTACTGCGTGCAGATACAGGAATTGGAAGGTACTTGCTCGACCTCTCTCTCTTTGGTTGATGCTGCTTTCTACATCCCCTAGTTGGCCGAGTTCGGCCTAAATTTTAATCGGAATAAATTGCTTCTTTTCCATTATTCGTATTTGTGCTAATAATTTTTCACCATATTTCAGAAAATATTCAATGTTTGCCAAGTAACTATTAAGTAACAGCAAACAATATTTATCGGTTTCTTCCCTCCCTTCCACTCCACCTTGAACGGCACATGGTCATGTTAGTTGTCCAGGGGTGGTGCCTCTCCAATTGACAATAAGGCGAACACGCCTGTAACTTGCGCTATGTATTCTAATGGGTTTTTATTGGCGGCGTGGATATGAGCGAAACGGATCATATCCGTCTTCGCCATCACCTCGCTCCCAATCCTCTCCAAATTGCTTGAATTCACCATTCTGAGGTGCAGGGACAGGTCGGACGCTGTGAAGTGAGCGACACTTCACAGCGTTAATTCTAACAATTTGAATAGGATAGGGGAACAAAGACAACAAATATGATCCGTTTCGATACTCAACTCCACGGCATATGGTCATATTAGTTGTCTAGGGGTGGCGACACACCATTTACCGATAACGCGAACGAACACTCCTATGACTTTCGTTATGTACTCCAGTGGATTTTTGTTTTTAGCGTTGCTAAAAGCGAAACGGATCATTTATGCCGTCTTCGCCATCACCTCCTTCCCAATCCTTTCAAAATTGTTAGAATTGACCATCCTGAGTTGTAAAGACAGGTCGGACGCTGTGAAGTGTCGCCTCACTAAATCAACGATGACGCCCACTTCCCTGTCGTAACGTGCTTGCAGAACGTCGGACAGGGACGGCCGAAGCTCGGCGAACTCAGCGTTCATTTCTTCGATGAGGGTGGAATAATTCGTTTTGTTGTATTGCGTGTCGTAATATTTTCTAAGCAGTCTGTCCCCGTGGAGGTGTTGGGAAGCCATGTTGGCAACGAGGTGGGTTATGTCCCAAACAGTGGGGATCAGGGTGCTGGAATTAGCTCTTGCCGTCCCGTTAGCCCGGTTGCCGTTCCTTAGCACATGGAAAAGGAGGTAATGGAAAATGTTTCCATCTAAACTTTGGGCGGCAACGGCAAGGATCGTCCATTTCTTCGAACCGGCCCATTGAGCAAGTTTATCGCCCTGAAAAATAAAATAAAAGAATATTATTATACTATATTTTTGTATCCTTTGCAGGGCAGGACTTACGAAGTGTGGTATTGATAATGTTTTGGAGGGGGTTGGTTTTCCTGGTTTGCACTTCGTCGATAGAAAAGTCGTCTTGTCGCGTCTTATTGGATTCGCACTATATTTTCAATTAAAACGAGGGGGGAACGTTGTGAGCCGCGGCTCTACTTTATACCCTGTACTCAGTCAGTATATATGTACATACATACATATATGAGCTTACGATTTCTGCAATTTATAATATGTTCGCAAAAGTGGCGAATTAAATTTTGGGCAAAAAAGAATAATATAAAACATGAAGTCAAACTATTTTTTGAATTTGTATACTTGCTTTCAATTTTGTTTACCTATGATTTTTATACTGCTCCTACATTTCTACATGCATAACTACATATTTGAGACGTGAAAGTGTTTGCGCCGTGCCGTTGCGCTGTGCGCAAAAAGAAGCAGCGCGAAGCGTAGACGGTAAAGTCCCGTTGGAACTGTGGTGAATGACGCCGTCGGCCGTGTCGAGAATCGGGGCTGTCATTTTAGCATATTTCAAGCTACATATATATAGCATTTTTAAGTGGAATTTCTTATAATACATGCAGAGTTCACATTCAAGCAAAGAAACATACATATATACAAAGTATCCATTCAGCTTGTTTTATTGCTGCATTAAAAGAATCAGAGGTACATAGTTTTTGTGCCACTCGTGATGGGAGCTTTGCGTCGAGGATTCATGTGTGGTCTGTTGTCATGTCTGAACATATTCTAAAATCATTGAATTTAAGGAAAGGCTTCGTAAAGTTCCAGACGACACAACTGTTGAAGCCTGTCGTTGCTATTGTAAGTATTCATAGCAGCAAAATGTTAGAAAAAAGCCCTTCTCAGAACAATAAAATAGACATAAGGAGACGTCCATGAAGTGGACGATATTCTTAGTTTATAGCTAAACAGAGGGCGAACCCCGTCTCATTTTCTTAAGTAACAAAACATAAACCAGTCGATGGATCGCAATTTATCAAGGATTTACGAACAGAAACTATTTGGCGATTAGATATGGATATACATCGGGTGACGACCCAAAATAAAATTTTGGGCGACGACGACCCAAACCAATTTGATCGAATATAGAGAATCTCTATTAGAGATAGCTAGCTGTATCACCACTAGGATACAGTGTCATCTCTAATTTTGTACAATTCGCCTTCCGCCCTTCTCTGCGCTTCTCATAAGTGGGAGGTAAGCTGAACCTTGCTTTACATTTTGGACCTAATTCTTTTGGAAATTCACAATGGTTGGTGATTCCGACGGCACAGAAAATGACGGAACTAATACCCCTACACCCAAATACAAAGTTTAGCTTCATATCTGCTTATAATTTTTAGGCACTTTAGATTTTTGTGGTCCGTTAAGCTTCTCGTGCAGGAACAATGATGGTCCAGTGGGAACGGGTATCGGCGACTAATATTTGCGGGGCGTTGCCGAGGTACTGGATGAGAAGCTCGGATTGTTTGGGTTTGTCTTTGTATATTTGATGTCAAATATGAGCCCACTTACCAAGAGCTGTATATCCCCTTCTTCTTCGAGATAATTGTGCCTCTCGTGACAGCCATCTCCAAGCATATCTCCCAAATAGTAGAGAAAATACATTACTACCAAGAACTGCAAAATTGCACAAATCTATTTTCCCCACCACCGAAGGGGTACAGATTGAGGTGCGTTTTTTTTTAATTGGTGTCCCCAAGAGCCCTAATCCACTAAATCGTTCATCATTATGCAAGTTAGACATAATGTCGGGTCATTGGCGTTCCCAACAGAGCATATACCCCAACAATGGTTGTTACCAATTGAGTGGGTGGTACCCCCCTGCATATTCATGCACGAATTCCAGCATATTGCCGACTCTGCTGCCAACCCCCTTCCCTAACTTCTCCAAAATGTTGCAATTAATATGCAACATTTGAAAACGTTGGGAGGACCTGCAGACGCTTAATGTTATCCTCCAGCTCGTTTTGCTTTGCCCTATTTTGCTGGAGTTCCATCTCCTGCCGCTTGTGCACGTCGAGCAGATTCTGCAGCCGCTGATGCTTCTCCTGGTTCACACGCGGCTTCTTTGGCGGCAGAATCTGCTCTTGCGATATGTTGAATGTGTTTGGCAGTATCTGCTGTGCCGTAACCTGAGCTTGGTGCTGCTGGTGTTGCTGGGCCGCCTGGCAGATTTGGTAGCTCCGCTCCAGATTAACGGCGCCTGGGGGCAACCTGTTGCTGCTGGCCTTGCGAAGGCCATGCTGGGCTATGGTCGTCGGCACCACCTTCGAAGGAGGCAGACTCATTATTATAACGCTTGGTTTGGCCTGCTGCTGAGGGAGCTGGTGGTGCTCCTGAGGTAGCTGGTGGTACTGCTGAAGGACGCTTGGTTTGGCCTGCTCCTGAGGTAGCTGGTGGTACTGCTGCTGAAGGACGCTTGGTTTGGCCTGCTGCTGAGGTAGCTGGTGGTACTGCTGAGGGAGCTGGTGGTGCTGCTGAAGGACGCTTGGTTTGGCCTGCTGCTGCTGGTGGTGCTGCTGCTGAGGGAGCTGTGCCTGATGGAGCTGGTGGTGCTGCTGAGGGAGCTGTGCCTGATGGAGCTGGTGGTGCTGCTGAGGTAGCTGTGCCTGATGGAGCTGGTGGTGCTGCGGGAGGTCATAATCAAATTCCTTCAGGAACAACTCCTCCTCCTCATCTGATTGTATCTGCTGGTCTACGGGCTGCAGGAGCTGCAGAGGCGGTAGGCCTATTGGCTCTGTCTGCGTGCAGGCTTCTACGCTAATTTTATACGAAGTAGTATTCAACTTTGTTTGAGTTCCTGCTCCGAGCTACTCGCATACCTTTTGGCCTTTCTGTTAGCTGGGCAGCCGTCGGCCACCACAGTCACCAGATTGTCCTCTAAGTTTCGGGCACGGATTGCGCCTAACACCTTCTGGACGTCCTCGTTGATCACGATGCTGCCCAATACTTGCGTAACAAGAAGAGGGAAGGCACCTAGAAGAGGGAAAACAAATTATATTTCAACAATATTTACTAAAAAATTACTACTTACTGCGTGCAGATACAGGAATTGGAAGGTACTTGCTCGACCTCTCTCTCTTTGGTTGATGCTGCTTTCTACATCCCTAGTTGGCCGAGTTCGGCCTAAATTTTAATCGGAATAAATTGCTTCTTTTCCATTATTCGTATTTGTGCTAATAATTTTTCACCATATTTCAGAAAATATTCAATGTTTGCCAAGTAACTATTAAGTAACAGCAAACAATATTTATCGGTTTCTTCCCTCCCTTCCACTCCACCTTGAACGGCACATGGTCATGTTAGTTGTCCAGGGGTGGTGCCTCTCCAATTGACAATAAGGCGAACACTCCTGTAACTTGCGCTATGTAGTCTAATGGGTTTTTATTGGCGGCGTGGATATGAGCGAAACGGATCATATCCGTCTTCGCCATCACCTCGCTCCCAATCCTCTCCAAATTGCTTGAATTCACCATTCTGAGGTGCAGGGACAGGTCGGACGCTGTGAAGTGAGCGACACTTCACAGCGTTAATTCTAACAATTTGAATAGGATAGGGGAACAAAGACAACAAATATGATCCGTTTCGATACTCAACTCCACGGCATATGGTCATATTAGTTGTCTAGGGGTGGCGACACACCATTTACCGATAACGCGAACACTCCTATGACTTTCGTTATGTACTCCAGTGGATTTTTGTTTTTAGCGTTGCTAAAAGCGAAACGGATCATTTATGCCGTCTTCGCCATCACCTCCTTCCCAATCCTTTCAAAATTGTTAGAATTGACCATCCTGAGTTGTAAAGACAGGTCGGACGCTGTGAAGTGTCGCCTCACTAAATCAACGATGACGCCCACTTCCCTGTCGTAACGTGCTTGCAGAACGTCGGACAGGGACGGCCGAAGCTCGGCGAACTCAGCGTTCATTTCTTCGATGAGGGTGGAATAATTCGTTTTGTTGTATTGCGTGTCGTAATATTTTCTAAGCAGTCTGTCCCCGTGGAGGTGTTGGGAAGCCATGTTGGCAACGAGGTGGGTTATGTCCCAAACAGTGGGGATCAGGGTGCTGGAATTAGCTCTTGCAAACTTGTTAGCCGGGCAGCCGTCCGCCACCACGGCCAACAGGCGGGACACCATCTTTCGCCTCTTCACTTCCTCCAACACCAGCTGGATCCCTGCATTGATGACTGATGCGCCCAGTACCTCCACACCCGAGACCTATTCAAAGAATATAAAAGTTTCATAATAATTTATATAAAATACATTACATATATTACATTTCATCCTTACCACATGGAACAAGAGGAAATGGAAAATGTTTCCATCTATAGATTGCCCACCAACGGCAAGGATCTTCCACTTACTTGCTCCGGCCCATTCAGTAAGTTTGGTGCCCTGATAAATGAAATAAAAGAATAATATTATATTATAATAGTCCTTTGCGAGCAGGACTTGACTTACGAAGTCTCCTAGAGGGAGTTCATCGAAAGTAATGATGAAGGCTCCATCAAAATTTGCCAAATTTCGCGTTAAGTCCATCACGCCTCTTTGCGTTATAGCTAGCTGGGCTAGCTAGCGTGGTTCTTGGGCTACGTGAATGCGGCCATAGTCACGGAAAGCTCGAACCCCTGGCATATTGTTTTAAATAATTTATTTATAGATTCAAGTGTTTCGCTTCGCGAATTGGAATAAATTGAATATAAGGTGTCGGTGGTCCCGTAAATGTGATGAACAAATCTGCTGTACCATAAATCGGGAAGCTTGCGTGGCATATAGTTTCCACTGCTTCCATTCGGTGTATTCCAGGCGTAGGATCCAGCTTGTGGTGTCGGTGTTATGACGTTGTAGATGCCGACACCCGGTGGCATAATTCCCTGCGCTGTCTGCGCGGTACTAGTGGCGCAAAATGGCGTCACACAACTGCTACTTGTAAGCAGTGCCGGTCCGTTATAAAATGGCGGCTGCCATTATGCTGTACTGTTCACTCCGACCCAGTTATGTGTGAGCGGATCGCCACTCAATGACAATGGCGGGCCGCTCGAAAATGGCGGCTGTATAACTGCTGCACTGCTCACATCATTGCGGGCTCTTACCCCTTCCAGCTCCCTTTCCAACGCTGCAATTCTCTCCAAGAGATCCAGCATTGAAGATGGATTGCTCTGTCCTGGTACTGATACTCCAGCTGTGGTCGTAATAATTACAGACTCGGAAGCGGCCTGGCTGTGACTCAGCATGGCCGACGTGGCTGTTACATTCGGTGCCGGCAGCATGTTTGCTGCACCACTACTGCCAGGTTGTGGCGTCGCACTTGTTGTTGTAGGCGTCACTCGCCCCTCGATCAATCGGGCACTCCGTCTGGGGGAATGTTGCATCCTTCTATTCTGCCCAGACTTTGCTAATCAACGCTGCCTGCGTTTACTTTGAGTCGCTGTCTGCGGCTCGTCCAATCGACGCCGTCTGCGCCTGCTCTAGGTCGCTGCCTGCGGCCTGTCCAATCTCAACGCTGTCCGCGTTCCTGGCAACTCTCTAACTGGAGGTGGCTGCCTGCCTGTGCTCCAGTGGAAATTGCCCTTGCAGTCGTCTTGCCTAGGACTGCGAATAAAAGATCATGTCGGTGGTCCCGTGGAGTTACCTTTAACGGCCCGTATTTTCAAGCAAAAGCAACGTGTTTCGGTAAGCCCGTTTTATTCTGTCCAAAAGAATGCTTAATTAAATAACCTCTCATACAACACAACTGTTCTTACCGCAGTACGTCCTCCTGCTTCAACCACGCGACAATGAAAAAGAAAGCTTAAAACTATGGCGCCAAATCGTGACGTCTAAAATATGCCCGTACATTGCAGAGCTCAAAATCCATACATTTCTACATACTAGACTAAATACTAAATATACTTAATCCGCCTATCGCTATCGACCGGCGACATAAGGTATATTTAGTTTTCGTTTTCGGTATATTTCTGAGGTGGATAAGTGCTGGGCACACTGCCACCTACCGCTCATTTTATGAAGCTAAGCAAGCCCAAGAGTAAAGTAAAAAATTGAATTTTGAAATTAAATTACATTACATTAAAGAATCTAGCGTTAAGTGAATTTTTAAAATAAATTTATTATAAATTATAAATTTTATAGATAATTCATTTAATTTTAAATGTATTGGACACAGACAGTGCAGACGCAGACGCCACCACACACATGCAAAGTTCCGTTATTTTACTCGCTCGCTGTACACACACACGCACACTCTTCTTCGGAAAAACGGAACTTTTTTTTGCATGTGTGCATGTGTAATTTTAATTAATTAATTTATTAAATAAGTTATGTTCATATTTCATTCGCAGGATGCCGAAGAATAAATTTGATTTTTTTGAGGGCACACGACCAAATTCGGACCAAGTGGAAGAGCACGAGGACCGTGGCAGGACTGCAACACAAGAGGAGCTGAAAACACGTGGTTTAAAAAAGGCTCGCCGTTCTATTGCCGGTGCGTGTGCATCCACGGATGGCAGGGACCGTGGCATCCTCAGTGCATTTTCAAGTAAAATCAAAAATATAAATTCGAAGTATGCTGCTTGATTTGACGTGTTTATTATAAAATGAAACAATTTTTACGGCATAACATAATTACACAAAGTGCAATAAAACAAGGAACTAATGTAAAGAAATAGTGTACATACATACTCATTTAAGGTTTTATCTTGGTTTTTTTTGTGTAAGCGCGCATGTGAGAGCTAATTGGGTAAGTATCGACACTCCATTCCGACAGCGACACCGATAACATAACACCAGAGATAACGACAAAAGGACAAAAGCAACAAGCGAAAAGCAACAAGTCGGGAAATCTTAGACATGGGAAAGAAAAACAGTGAGTATTGTTCGAAAATTGTTTTATTTGATTAACTAACGTGCTTAATGGCATTTCATTAAAATTTTAGAACGTAAGGTGAAGGCGTCTGCAAAGCCACAGTCGGAGGCTCCTGCAGCACAGCAACAACAACAACCACAACAAGGTAAGTGAAATGCACTCGCAGAGCCTCTGATAAAATCAATATTATATGTATCAGTGATGCCAATAACTCGTCACAAAAACAATCCGAAAGAAAAATGCAAATGTAATGCAAAAAGGATGCAAATATTTAAAAAAGAACAGAAAATAGGACAAAATATTTTTTTTTTTATACACAGATTGTAGGACATTTAGGGGAGAAAATTATCTTATGAGGCACTTGTGTCTATCAATTTCAGGTATCTATATATTTTTTAATTATTCTAACGTTATTGAAATCTAACAAGAAAAGAAAAATTAGTTTATAATATATACGATGCATAATTTGATTTTAGCCACATTGACTTGGCAGAAAACTCGCTCAGCTTCGGCATTGGCCATGGCAATGAATGCAATGTTAGGGAAAGTGTTGCCTATTCGAAAAATGGACTGTTTCTTAAGTAAAGGAAAGATTTTCCTACCTTATGAGGCGATTATTATTATACTGAGCAACAATTTTTTTATATCAATGCTGTTGACTGTTGTATTGGTTTTTTTTTGGCTTGAAATATATTTGTCTGTTGTTGAAATCAGTGCAGGTCATGCGGATATTATTTTCAGAAATATTATCTATTTTATCCTTCAATTGTTTTAACTTTTTTTTCAAACTCGTACCCCAATTACATATCTTTTTTTATCTGTATCAACATTTAATAAAATATCCACTTCGATATGTGGGGTATTATTTTGGATTTCAGCGAATTAATGCTCAAATTAAATCTCCTAGAAGTTTATTGTGATTTTTGCTTTGGAACATATTTCTTTAAAAATGAAGGACAGAAAATACCAATACCAAGGCTGAAATGGCACCACTGCAAAACGGCCGATATTCTGACGAAAAAAATCCAGATCAGAAGTTTTGTTTTTAGTGCGAATTAATTTCCTAAATTTAAAAAAATAATTAACTAACTTGCCTGTCCTGATACTTGCTAACAATGTTAAATTAATGTAAAAAGTTTATTAGTACTAACTAACTGCGACCGTTACTTTTACGTTCATTTTCGTTTTGTAGGTTAGACTGAATGACTCAATATTTTTATTGATAGATATCAATAGAAATGCTGAAATATCCACTGTTACGATCTTGATTTTTAAGCAGCTGAAGACATATATTTAACTCAAATACGGAGATGAGATAAGTAAAAAAAAAGTAATGATCTTAGAAATTTAAATAGAAAAATACCTTCAAAAACGTGGGACAAATTTTAAAAAATTTGAGTAGATGCTTTTCTTTGTCTTAAATTATCTTCAATAATCATAAATATAAGAATTTTACAAATACTCGTCAAATAATCACGTCAATAATAGTAATCACTGATGCACATATGTATGGGGTAGTGGTGCTCGAATCGGTCAGAAATTTAACTCAGCTCTTAAATATATCATTACTGTTTCAAGTCTCTAGCTTCATTTTTCGGCAGTCTGGTCCAATTTGCACTGGTTTGGATTGACATATTTTATCACGAAAGATTTCACTCCTTTGTTTAGTGGAAAACATCAGATTTTAATATTCCCTTTTTTCCATTAACAAAATAAGCACCTGCTGCTGCACCGGTTGTTCAACCCGCTGAAGCCCCGCCCACTCCCACTCCATCCACAAGCTCAGACGCTTCTGGTTCCCAGGGAGGATGGCAAATACAGGGCAGTCGTCAGCAGCGCTCTCAGGCCGGACAACAGAGAGGACCACCCGAACAACAGGGTGGCAACCAGCAACGTCCTCAAGGGAGTCAGCAAGCACAGCAAGGCGGCAATCAGCAACTTCCTCAGGGGGGCCAGAAGGGACAGGGCCAATCCCAAGGTCAGTCCCAAAGAGGCCAAGGAGATGCGCTTTTGCCGCTTGCACCACCAGGCCCCATAAAACGTGGAACTTTGGGCAAGCCAGGCCAAGTATCTGTCAATTATCTCGACGTCAACTTAGATAAAATGCCAGCGGTGGCCCACCACTACGATGTGAAGATCACGCCAGAGCGTCCTAAGAAGTTCTATCGTCAGGCCTTTGAGCAGTACAGAGTTGAACATTTGGGCGGTGCGATTGCTGCATTTGATGGACGCGCATCGTGCTACTCAGTGGATAAACTAAACTTGAGCTCCCGGGCAGAAGAAGTGCAAGTAAGTGTTGCTGTTGTTGTCTATTTCGCTGAATTGTATGTAATTTTGATGTGAAACTTGCTTTGTCTTGTCGTCCAGGTAACGGATCGCCACGGCCGTTCCTTGACTTTCAATCTGGAACTCAAGGAGACAGAGACGGAAGTAGATTTGAACTCACTGAGAAAGTGAGTCAACCGCCTTATCCGTTTTATTAGACCGAATGTGTCGGGTCGGCATAATGAAGTTTTCCATATTTGCAGCTACATGAAGGATAAGATCTATGACAAGCCCATGCGAGCCTTGCAGTGTCTGGAGGTTGTCTTGGCGGCCCCCTGTCACAACACCGCCATACGCGCCGGTCGCTCCTTCTTCAAAAGGTCGGATCCCGGAAAAGCCTTTGATCTTAAGGACGGCTACGAAGCTCTGGTTGGACTCTATCAAACATTCGTGCTGGGCGATCGCCCGTTTGTCAATGTGGACATATCACACAAGTCCTTTCCGAAGCCCCTGTCGATCATTGAGTATTTAGAAGAGCATCAGCAGCAGAAAATTGACAAAAGCACCAATCTTGACAACAAGCGTTTCGATATCGATGGTTTCCTAAAGGGCCTTAATATTGTTTATGAGCCGCCTGCCTGTTTTAACAGCGCCCCTCGGGTCTTCAAGGCCAACAAGCTCTCCAAGTTTCCGAGCAACTCCCAACTATTTGAGTTCAATGGGAAAAAAATTAACGTTGCAGATTACTACAAGTCGAAGAAATATAATTTAAAATTTCCGAACCTCCACTGCTTGCATGTTGGGCCGCCGAATAAACAAATCTATTTGCCTATCGAACTATGCCGCATTGAGGATGGGCAGACATTGACTGTGAGTACTACAGCTCCCATTCAGTTAGCTTCCCTTCCCTTCACTCCCCATTACATTCCATTTCCTCCTTTGATTTATTCGCAGCGCAGGGACTATGCTACTCAGGTGGCGGCCATAATTAAGTATGCTGCCACGTCAACCAACGAGAGGAAGGCCAAGATCATCAACTTGCTTCAACATTTCAAGCACAATTTAGATCCGACCATCAGCCACTTTGGCATTCGACTGGACAACGACTTCATTGTGGTGCATACACGGACCCTCAACGCGCCTCAGGTCGAGTACAAGAACAACAATTGGGCTCCGGTGAGGAACGGTGCCTGGCGCATGGAACGCATGCAATTTCTTCAACCCAAGCCAAAGCCACACAAGTGGTCGATCCTCTACGGTAAGATTGACTACAATTATGTGGGCGAATTTCAAAAACTGGTAAGTTGTGCAACGTAGCTGGGAGCATCCTGGAAGCGATCCTGACTAATTTTTCTGCTCAGGTTATTCAGCAGAGTCGCACTGTCAATGTGTGCCTGGCTGCCAAGGCCGAGGTGCGGAATTACAGGGATGAACGTGAACTGGACACTCATTTGCAAGCTTTGAAAAAAAATCAATTTGACTTGGTGTTCGTTATTATACCGAATTTCGGGCCCTTCTATGATATGGTGAAGCAAAAGGCCGAGCTGACGTATGGCATTCTTACACAATGCATCAAGCAGGTCACAGTCGAGCGCAAATGCACTCAGCAGTGTATTACTAACGTTCTACTCAAGGTCAATTCCAAGCTGAACGGAATCAATCACAAGCTAAAGGAAGACCCGCGCTGCTTGCTAAAGAATGCCATGTTTTTGGGCGCCGATGTGACTCATCCATCGCCCGAACAACGTGAGATCCCTAGTGTGGTGGGTGTTGCCGCCTCCCATGATCCATTCGGGGCTTCGTATAACATGCAATATCGCTTGCAACGCGCTGCCCTGGAGGAGATCGAGGACATGGAGTCGATAACTCTTGAGCACTTGCGTGTTTATTATCAGTTCCGTAAATGTTATCCCGAGCACATTATCTATTACCGTGATGGTGTCAGCGATGGACAGTTTCCGAAGATTAAGAATGACGAATTGAGGGGAATTTCTGCGGCTTGCAACAAGGTAACCAGAAACCCCCTGTTCTTCTATCGCTAATCCCCCTGCGCCTCCTTTCAGATGCGCATTAAGCCCAAGATCTGCTGCGTCATTGTTGTCAAGCGGCATCATACACGCTTCTTTCCGCACGGAACTCCAACGCAATTGAACAAGTTTAACAATGTTGATCCGGGAACCGTCGTCGACCGCACCATTGTGCATCCCAATGAGATGCAGTTCTTCATGGTCAGCCATCAGTCGATTCAGGGGACGGCCAAGCCAACGCGTTACAACGTGATTGAGAACACGGGACACTTGGATATTGATTTACTGCAGCAATTGACATACAATCTATGTCACATGTTTCCCCGTTGCAATCGCGCTGTGTCCTATCCTGCTCCGGCCTATTTGGCACATTTGGCTGCTGCACGTGGACGTGTCTATCTCACTGGGTACGATATTATTGTTACTTATATTCATTCTGACGTTGTACATCTTGACTGCTTTTCTTACAGCTGCACCAAGTTCCTTTCCCCACGGGAGGAGTATGCGAAGCGTATGATTGTTCCAGAGTTCATGAAGACAAATCCCATGTATTTCGTTTAAGCAAAAAACTCAAAACCAGTCAAAATTCCAAAGATATTCAAAAATTTGAGGCTAAGCTTCTGGTGTGACAGGTTCAAACCATCGAATTTTGTTTTACACTTTTCAAAAGTGCAATATCTATACCGTAAACATTTCAGAATAAAATTCAAATTTTGTAAATTACAGCTCTAGTCGAAGCGTGCTGCTTCATCAGTTTTTCAATACTCAAACGCGTTCTTCTCGAAAAATTGTTTTCTCTATCGGTCACAGGCCTAGAAAAAAATGTATTCAACCAATTTGATTGCTCAAAATTGTATATGTTATTATTATATTATTATTATATTATTATACAGTAATTTTAATAATATGTTCCTATTTTAATTAGAATGATTTCTAAGAAAAATAAATGCGAATTTTGCATTTTTTTTCGAAAGTCAATTTTTTTTATTTAACTACTTAAGTGTGATAATTAAGAAAAAATCCGAATTTTTAGTTTTAAACATCTCAAACTGCCGCTATCGCCAAAGGCAGGTGACTGCTTTTTTTATTATAAACATTAAGAACAAAATATTGTAACATCACCAAATAACAATTTTTTTTTGTTAATCTTAAGATATCATTAAGAACAAACATTGAATTGAATTTCATTGTTCTGTAAAAAAAAAACCGATCACACCAGACAACTAATAAAATTAATCAACTTTCTGGCCCACCAAAGAAAATTTCTTTATTTAAAGTTTGTTAATCGAGTCGACCTCTTGCATATGGTACAGCGCTTTTCCAACCTGTCAGAAACCTAACAGTGCATTTTTTTACAGATTGACCTTTGTAGGCCTATTTATACATATGATTGTTTATCTCGATCCCAAAACCTATTATTTTTCTCTGTAAGCAACCCATAAAAGCAAAGCTTCATTGGGACAGCTTTAATACAGAAACTGACTAGTTCAAAACTATCTTTGAGTCTAACGATCTGCAATAGTTTTTTCAGATCATCGTCGCGAATATACTTTGTGAGGGATCTATCAATATGTTTGTACTGATGGTTTGCGTATATCTTGAATATATCTCCAAAACACACGTTCAAGGATGCGAATCTGAGTTGGTCTCCCACGTTCCTGGTGTTGTTGATGCCGTAGCTACGCCCACCGGTGGGACTTTCAATCTGGTCCATTGCCTCGTTGAATTTGGCTGCCATGTCGGTATCGAATTTCTCCTTGTTCTCAAGATATGAAAAGAGGTCCGATCGTCGATTTTTATATTGGTGGTGATCTTGATCTCTTTGTTTATATACTTTGTGATCTTCGCTGGCTACGCCATCTGGCCATTAATCATGGCAAACACCAAGTCGTCAACGCTAAACGATGTACCACTCTTTTCTTCAACCACTCTCGCCACAGCGCCCATTAATATTAATTTCTTGCTTTTTTTGATACCAAATTTGAATTTTTAACTGATTTTATTTGATAACAATGTGACCGTAATCACACTCGGCCGCTAGTAATATTATATATCACGTTCTGCCAGCGGAACTTTTCTAGGCGTCTAGGCTTCAAACATAAATTTTAGCCGGCCAGCCGAGTGAAAAATTTAACAAGATGGTAATATTTTAGTGTGCTTTCATATATGAAAAGTTGAATCTTGCGATATTTCGTCGTTAAAAATTCGTTCCGATATTTTTGGCAAAATTCCCTAATGCGTTACAAAAACGCAGTTCTTTTGCCATTACCATCACCATTTTTCGGACATTGTGAAAAAATCGGCGCGCCATTTCGCCTATTTCTGCGTCCCCCAACGAAATTTTTGCCAAACAAACAGTTTATTGTTTATAATAGCGGCGCCGGAGGATTGGCTAACGAAAAAAACGTAGCGTTGCACTTTGTCCTGGTTGTGAAATCGGTAATTTGAATCATATTGTGAAATCACGCGCGGTCGACGCTGACGACGACCCAAGGAGCCATCAAGTGGGCTAGTGCATGTGTTTACGCTTTGTTTGAGGAGCCTCCCGAGTGAGTAAAGAATAAACATGTTTGGCGGCTCGAAACCCGCGTTTGGAACCACGCCCACTGCCACCAGTTTTGGCGGCTTTAGCAACACGGCCGCGTCCACACCATTCGGGCAGTCGGCCTTTGGCAAGCCAGCGGCGCCAGCGTTTGGCAACACCTCCACCTTTGCCGCCCAACCCGCCCAGCCGTCGCTTTTTGGTGCCGCAGCAACGCCAGCGCAGCCAGCCGGTGGCATGTTTGGAGCCAGTACGTCCAGCGCCTTTGGCAGCACCGCCGCAGCGCCCACAACATTTGGAGGTTAGAGACGAAGCACAAGTTTTCCCTGCATCAGCAGCTTCAATAATCTCTTATTCTTGCCGTTTTTCGCAGCCTTTTCACAGCCCCAACAGCCAGCAAATATCTTTGGATCGACACCGGCCACAGCCAACACCTCGCTCTTTGGCCAGGCAGCCACACCGGCATTCGGAGCCGCCAAGCCGGCCACCCTGGGCATGACTGCCTTTGGCCAGACGCCAGCAGCACAGCCTACAACGTCGCTGTTTGGCCAGACGGCGGCCGCCACCAGCGCCTCGGCATTTGGGAGCTTTGGCCAGGCAGCGCCCACCACCACAAATGTCTTTGGCAGTGGGACAGCATCGGCATTTGCCCAACCGCAGGCCGGGTCGGTGGCCAGCGGCGTCAATCTGGGCTCGGCGGTGGCCAAGTATCAGCCAACGATGGGCACAGACACGCTGATGAAGGGCGGACAGCCGAACAGTGTGAGCACCAAGCAGCACTGCATCACGGCCATGAAGGAGTACGAACTCAAGTCGCTGGAGGAGCTGCGCATGGAGGATTATCTCAGTTCGCGCAAGGGTCCGCAGGCGGGCAGCACAGCGGGGGCCTTTGGTTTCGGGAGTCCGGCCACGGCCGCCCAGCCAGCAGCCTCGGGACTGTTCGGAAGCACGGTCCAGCCGAGTACGGGACTCTTTGGCCAGTCGGTGGGTCAGGAGAACAAGAGTCTATTTGGAGCATCGGCCTTTGGCCAGCCGGCCACTAGCAGCGCCTTCGGAGCACCCGCCCAGCAGAACAGTTTCCTGCAGAAGCCATTCGGAGCGACAGCTGGCACGCCGTTTGCCCAGCCCGCCGCAGATGCCTCGAATCCATTCGGGGCCAAGCCGGCCTTTGGCCAGGGCGCTAGCATGTTTGGCCAGGCACCCGCCACCAGCGCCGCTCCAGCTTTTGGCCAGGCTAACACTGGGTTCGGCACCTTCGGCTCGACGGCAGGTCAACAGCCGCAGCAGACGTCGCTCTTTGGCAGCACCCCCGCCGCTGACCCCAACAAGTCGGCCTTCGGCCTGGGCACAGCTGCAACACAGGCCAACACAGGATTCGGCTTTGGCTCCCCGGCTACCAGCACAGCGGGAGGAGGCCTGTTTGGGGCCAAGCCGGCCACGAGCTTCGCAGCGCCCGCCTTCGGAGCCACATCAACGGCTAACACGGGCTTCGGGAACTTTGGCATGACCAACAGCAGCGTCGCCGCGGGCGGAGGACTCTTCAACAACGCGGGCGGCATGAACAAGCCAGCCACCACGGGATTTGGCGGCTTTGGGGCTACAACTGCGGCGCCGCTCAACTTTAATGCCGGCAACACAGGAGGATCGCTCTTTGGGAACGCAGCCAAACCGGGAGGCGGCCTCTTCGGAGGAACATCCACGTTGGGCGGCCAGCAACAGAGTGGACCAGTCGGCGGCGGACTGTTTGGCGGTGGCACTGGAGGCTTTGGCACGAGCGGTGGCTCACTCGGCGGCGGCGGAGGATTTTCCAGCCTGGGGGGCAACACATCCATGCCCGGCGGTCTAGGGATGGGGGCCCAGCAGCAGATGGGCGGCGGTGGGTTTATGCAGCAGTCCCAGCAGCCCATCCACCAGCAAATCTTGGCCCGTGTGACCTCTCCCTATGGGGACACGCCGATCTTCAAGGATCTGCGTCACGGCGATGACGTGGACGCAACGCGGGCCACCAATCCCGCCGCACAGCAGGCCGTCATGGACATGAACAGCAAACAGTTCAAGATCAACACCAATGGCTCAAGCCCGGCTCCCTTGAAGGTGAAGGCCGTGGGGAGCATCACCCGCAAGTCCATGTTTGAGGGTCTCGAAGAGTTCGATGGCAGCGTCGAGGGCTTCAACATCAAGCCGAATTTGAGGCGTCTGGTCATCAAGCCCAAGGAGAAGGGTGCCGAGGTCTCAAACTCGAATTCTCCGGTGAACAGCAGCGGGCCACACAGCATCCATGGGACTGTGGGGCGCTCCTACCGAGAGTCCTTTAACGGCTCCATTCCCAATGAACCATCGCCAGCTGGTCCGGCCAGCAGTGGTCGCTCACCCAGAGACAGCAAGGACCAGCAGCAAGACACGAGTCGCCGCGAGTCCTGGCTGCATCCCAAGAACCTAGAAATGGTGCGCCAGCGCAACATCCAGACGGGCATGGACCAGCAGCAGTCGCCTCTCAACAGCACCCTCAACGAGCTGGTGCCGCGAAAACCGCTGGAGACCTATCGCCCCTGCTCCACGCAGCGCCTGTCCGTGTCCACCATACCAGAGAATCCGTTCGAGGATCAGTCGCAGTCGGCCAGTGCCATTGCCAGGCGCGATACCTTCGTCTCGGACCAGCAGCAGGCCAATGAGAGCTCCCTCTCGAACCGCTCCCACGAAGAGGAGGCCGCACAGAACCGCTCCCGACTAGCCATCGAGGCGGCGGCTGCTGAGGCGGACCTGGAGCCGCATCCCACGGGCATAGTGCTGCGACGCGTGGGCTACTACACAATACCTTCGCTGGATGATCTCAAATCCTATCTGGCTGAGGATGGATCCTGTGTGGTGCCCAACTTCACCATCGGACGCGAGGGCTATGGCAATGTGTTCTTTGGCAAGGAGATGGATGTGGCTGGTCTGAATCTGGATGAGATTGGTAAGTGATTGAGCAGAGCAGAAACAGCTAGGAGCTAATCCCCGTTCCGTTCCCTTCT
This sequence comes from Drosophila affinis, assembly GCA_037356375.1. NCBI lineage: Eukaryota > Metazoa > Arthropoda > Insecta > Diptera > Drosophilidae > Drosophila > Drosophila affinis. The sequence goes on from JAZHFB010000003.1 coordinate 27,495,564, forward strand.
GCAGTTCACTTCCGCAACAAGGAGATTATCATTTATCCGGACGATGACAACAAGCCGGCCATCAACCAAGGCCTGAATCGTGAGGCACAAGTCACCCTCGACCAGGTATGGCCAGTGGACAAAACCCAGCACGTAGCTGTGAAGGATGCCCAGCGTCTGATCGAAATGGACTGGGAGGGAAAGCTGCGTCGTGTGTGTGACAGGAACGACACGCGCTTCATCGAGTACCGCCCGGAGACGGGCAGTTGGGTGTTCCGTGTGAAGCACTTCTCCAAGTACGGCCTGGACGAGAGCGACGAGGATTGCAGCGTTGACAAAGTACCCACCGATCCAAAGAAGCCAAAGATGACGGCCCTCGAGGCACATTATCGAGCAGCAGCTGCAGCAGCGGGGCCACAGGATACCGCACAGGATAAGATGACGCTCAATTCGCTGCGGCATGCCCAGAGGATATCCGAGGATGCCGCTCGCTCCCTGGACCCCAAGGCACTGGTGGCGAATGTGGCCAGCAGCAGTTTCCGGCCCATGGATGATTCGGCCGAGTTTATGCTGATGGACAAGACCCGTGAGTGATCCGTCATTAGTTTTTTATCACAATTAAAACTCATACAAGATGGGGGGCATACAGATTTCTTTCAAGCTGGCGCTGGGACCGACTTCTCCATGTTTGAGGCGCCACGTCAGCAGCATCAGCAGCAGCCCCAGAGCATTGTCAGCCCCACAGCCATGCTGGCCAAGGAGATGGCTGGCAATGAGCCGCACAAAATGCAATTGATGAAATCCTCGCTGTTTGTAGACGACGATCCCAGCGAAGATGAAGACAGAGGTAGCAGCAGTGGTCCGTCTTTTCCTTGACTCCCCATTCAATATTTGCGTGCTTTTCAGTGACAAGTAAGCGCTTCCAACGCCACCGTAACCTGGGCCAGGCAGGACAATGCGCCTGGACAGATATGGCAGCCTCCGAGTCCTCCAGTCCGTATGATTTTGGCCGCGCAACTCCCGGCCTGCCCGTCTCCTCATCGGCCTCTGTGGCCAGTATGCTGCAGTCAGATGAGGTACAGGACACAGGAAATCATCCTTTGGTAGAGTCCTATAATATTAACCAATAAATTTTCATTGCAGACCTCTTCGGTGGCCACTGGCAGCCTCTTTGCGGAGAAGCCAAAGCCAACAGCTGTGGTGGTGCCCTCCAAGGTGCGCCCCTTTAAGTTTGTGAGCAAACCGAAGGTGGCACCCGTCAAGGTTTTCGGCACAACAGTGCCACTCATTCGCTCCATTTTGTACGAGTACCGTCACAAATGGGTGGCCGATCTGGGCTTCTACAAGGGACGCGGCCTGAAGCTGTCCTTTGGGCCGCACAACACACTGATGGTGCCCCAAACCTTGAACAATGTGCGCAGCGCCATAGAAGGTAGGAAGAAAGCACAAACATTCTCCTCCCGAATTGTTTATTAATAATGTCCTCTTTCCTGTTTTATAGATGGCACCGTGTCGCCAGCCTCTCTGGTGTTTATGCCACGAGCAGCCAATGATTTCTCGCCCGTTTTGTGGCAGTTTTGCAACTTTAATATGGTGCATGGCCATGCGAGTTTCCGCGAGACGATTGTGCCCCATTTGGAGGTGCAGCTGGCCGAGGTCTCGGCCGTGCAGACCGGCGACAGCCAATGCCCCTGGCTGCATGCGGGCACGGGCACGCAGCTGATTGCCAAGCATCTGAAGGCAGCCGTCAAACTGCGCAACCTGGGTGCCCTGGAGAAGTATGGCGTGTCTGTGTGGTCCCTGCTGTACGCCCTGTGGGGGCAGCACGAGGAGCTCTCGGATGATGCGAACGACGCGAACAGCCACCACACGGTCATGTGTCGGCGCAACCTGTTTTCGGAGTGGCTGGAGAACACCCTCGTGGACAGGGAGCTCCTAACCAAGAAGGTCAGCAGCCACAGCTATCTGGACCATATGCTGGATCTGCTCAGCTGCCATCGCGTGAGCGAGGCCTGTGAGCTGGCCCTCAACTACGATGATGCCAATCTGGCCCTGATTCTTGCTCAACTGGGATCCGGTCCCGTCTTTCGCATGCTCATGGAAGAGCAACTGTCCTCATGGCTGGAGAATAAAGTGGATAAACATATTCACCTGAATCGCCTCAAGATGTACATGATGGCCGCGGGTCTCAAAATGATACAGTCCCACCAAGGGACCATCAATCTGATGGAGGACAACAGCTGGCTGACGGCGGTGGGCCTGGAGCTGTGGTACTTCCGGGCACCCACCTCTTCTATTACGGACGCCCTAATGGAGTACGACAAGGCCTTCCAGTCCGAGGAGTGCTTTGCAGAGCCGCCCAGCCCCACCTACAAGGGAGCATCCACCACTGAAGAGAGAAAGAAACCTGTATACGACTTGCGTTACCATCTCCTCCAGCTGTATTCGAAGCGAATCCATCCCCTGGAGGAGACACTGAATCCCATAACCCATACAGTCGATCCCATGGACTTTCGTTTAAGGTAAAAACTCCACTCCACTCGAAGATGCATTCAATTGAATCTAATACCTTCCTTTATCCGACAGCTGGCTGCTGCTGCAGACGCTGTGGGCCCTCGGCTATCGCCACTGCTCGCCCCTCACCGAAGCCCAGCTGACGGTGGACTTTGCCAGTCAGCTGGAGAACGAGGGCCTCTGGCAGTGGGGCATCTTTGTGTTGCAGCACATCGAGAACAGTGGCCGGCGGGAGAGAGCCGTGCAGCAGATGCTGCTGCGCAACGTGAGCGTATTGGCCCAGGCGGCACACGACGACGAGGAGCGCTTCATCGTTCAGCAGCTGGGTGTGCCCAAGTCCTGGGTGGACTATGCCAAGGCGGTGCGGGCCGGTTCTCTGGGCCAGCGACATCTACAGGCAAAGCACCTGCTGATGGCCAAGCATTGGGCTGAGGCACACGAGATCATCTTCCAGTACATTGCACCCGATGCCATCATTAATGGTAGGTGCCACAGAACCGGCGTCAGTCCAGGCCGTGTAGTCTCATATTATGCTTGATTGTGTTTTGCAGGTAAAATGGAGTATTTGCACCGTCTGCTTATCCAGTTCGAGGACACCGAGGGCTGCAGCAGTAGCAGCAGCAGCAGCATCCGAGTGCCGAACTGGGCCAATCAGGGACAGATATTCCTGGACTTTATCGATATCAGTTCCAAGTTCAAGCAGATACGGAACGTGCAGAACATTGAGGACATCAAGGCGCGCTGGGAGAACCTGAAGCCGCAGCTGAGCGAACTCTGTTCGCGCATCAGTCTGCTGCCGTGTCCCACGGCCAAGCATCGCCTGTGCCAGACGGAGATCTCGCAGAGTCTCAACTGTCTGGTGCATGGCATGTGCATTGTCAACCCCCAAATGCAGTCTTCCTCCATACTGAAAGTGGCACTCGAACGTCTGCCGATGCCGCAGGAGTTCCTCTCGAAAGAGCTGCGCACGCTGCTGGACGAGCTGCTCGAAGATCTGGAGCGTAAAACGTCCTTCTCTGAGCGGGTCAGTGGCATGGCGGTCATGTAGACCAAAAGGAAAACCATGAAAATACAATGTAAGATCGAATATAAGTCTAGATATAACATCATAGCATCTACCTAAATATACAAAAAAAAAACAGCCTCAACTAGAGTAAGATTTCGAGCTAAGGAAAGCGTTTCGACAACAGGAAGATCAGATCACGACCCCATCAGAGTTAAAATGAATGTGTTTGTTATTGTTTTAATTCGATTATGTTTGTGTGACTACTTTTAGATTAGACATTTTTTGGTAAACAATAAAATAGATTTGACTGTTTGTAAACACTAAAAAAGAGAACCCAGATCGTGCGTATGCGATAAAAGCTTTCTAATTCCGATTCAAACGCGATAGAATTGATCGATTGCAAGAGCTGATCGAAATTGGAGCTGCAAAACCATATTTTTCAAATAATTGAAGCGAATCTGTGTCCTGCGAAGCATTTAGCTGCGTCAACCATACATTTTCTCTCAAACGATCGTCGAAAAAAGCCATTGATCAATCACACAATTCGAAACCCAATCGCCATTAATGGTGGTCTTGCAGCCCTAGTCGGAAGATTACCCGTCCGCGGCTCAACTTTTGAAATCCGATACCAGACCATTAGATCGATAGCCAAAGCTGAACTAAATCGTGGGCTGAATATGCAACCGCATTACCGACAACACCTTAATGAGTGCAAGGTGTGACAATCAACAATTAATTCCAGAAGCAATGGCCAACCCAACTGTACCAGCCCCTTGGTGTGGACGTGACTTCAAGCCCCGCACTTTTGATAAACACTCGCCCGTCGTGTGCTACGACAAGCCCAAAGCATCCGTTGTTTGCCATAAGGAATACGATGTAAGTGTCACCCCACCCATCACCGATCTGGCGAAAGTTAACACAATCTCTGCTCATCTAGGATAAACGCTTCCTGGCTATCACCGGAGAGACAGTGCAGACACTGGTGGTGCCCAAGCGAGAGGCTCGCACCTGGACCATGCAGGCGGGCGATCTCTGCCGGATCACTGTCCACGAGGGCTCGCAGGTGGGCGATTTGAACTTCTGGAATCTGGATAACACCCAGGAGCGCTTCTACTCGGGCAAGACGCGTCAGCTGCACTCCTCCCACCTGAAGGTGTACGATCGCCTGTGGAGCTGCCTGCCCTACTTGCGTCCCATGGCCACGTTTGTGTTCGATTCTCTGGCCAGCTATGGCATCGACGAAGACGGTGCCTCTCTGCATGATGTAATCGGAACGCGATGTGATGATTACACATACAAGCTGATAACGGGCAAAGATCGTGTCGGCAGCTGCCACAGTTCGCTGGTGAAGGCCGTGGTGGAGGAGCGCGGCCTGACCGAGCAGGATGTCCATGACGTGTGGAACATCTTCATGTGCACTGGTTTTAAGAGGGACACGAATCAATACATGTGTAAGCCCAGTCCCGCCCGCAAAGGCGATTTCATCGAGTTTGTGGCTGACATGAATCTGTTGGTGGCTCTGAGCGCATGTCCCCAGGGGGATGTCTCCATACCGGTGGGTGCCGAGGTGCCCGACGAGAAGTGTCACCCCCTGAAAGTGGAGGTGTTTCGCAAGAAATAGAAATGGAAGCCGATAAGCCATAAGCCGATCCAGCGGAATTCCGTTGCTGTTTTGACGGTAATACTGAAAGGACTCTGTATTAAATGTAAATAAAGTATATGATTAAAGATTACACATTATTATTAAACAGTCACACACGTAAGGAAATATACAAATTAATTAAATTCTTGGCATTACCGGTTAGGTTTTCACCATTTCAGTAGCTAGCTTTTTCTTGCCAAATGTGTCAGAGCTATGGCATATTTTTAGTATCGTTAAAAGGATGTATGTGTTGACCTTCCCTGTTTAAACCTTTTTTTAGACCGAATCCAATAAACGGAGTTTTTAAAATTGGCCAATCTTGTGGAAAATTGTTTCATCATTCAGTTAAAATTATTTGCTTTGGGCTTAGTATTCTATTTAGCTAGTAATATTAAACAGAACATCAAAATCGAGGAATATGTTATATTTTTGGTATATTGCGGTATATTTTGAGGTCAGACCGCATATTTTATTGGGACTTTTCGAGGGATTTTGTGGAGGGAATTTGTTGAGGCAACATCATCCCAGCAATTTCCTTTTTCATCGCAACAGTTTCCCTTACATTCCATGCTCACTTACGTTTTTTACCGTTGGCAACTCTTTTTTGTATGGGCCAGCAGCATGTGCCGCGAAATTTGCGACATCGTATCACAACATTTTCACGGTATTAGGAACATTTTGCATACCCTCTAGGAAAGGATATAATAGAATTTAAGAAAAGTTTGTTTTACTAGGCACCAATTATTGCAGAAACTAGTCAGTCTCTATCTCAGAATATTTTATGGTTTTTGGTCTATTTATAAAGACTGAAAATGGGTGTCGGGATCGATATCTTATTATTAATAAATTAATTAAATGCATTATTGGGTCAAAAAATGTAAATATGTGCAAAATACAATATTAAATACTTTTAAAAGCAGCTAGAAAAAATAATTTTAGCATTAATCAAATGAAAAAGGGTATACATACTTACATACCAACGGTTGAGTTTCCAAATGACGTGACATTTCAGGCTCACTTACGTTTTCTTACGTCGCATGTCAACTTAAGTTTTATGGAAAAACAAAACAAAACAAAAAAACAAACATGATTTGCGGCGAGGACAACTTTGAGAAGCTGCGAAACTACATACTGCGGCCGGACATATCCATACATGATCCCCTGCCCGACGTTCTGCCACGGCAGATCGATCCGATGCGCCTGTTGCATGTCCCAAAATGCCCGGGCAGCACTAAGCTGACGCCGCGCCGTGACCTGAGCGGAGAAATTCTCGAGTTCGTCGAGGTGGACCTCGAGGATGTGGGGGCCAATGCCAACAATTCAATGTCGATGCAACGGGAGCCGGGCCTGCTGGAGGAGGCGACACGTGGGTCCCACATGAACTATCCTTTTTGGCCGGGGGGGTTTGACGAGCAGCGGCAACAGATGGCCGCCCTGGATGTGGACAGCTTTGATTTCGGGGATAATCTGCTGACGGTGCCGCCGGGCTTTGCCTCAGGCCATGATTTCGCCCAGACTCAGCCAGGCGATGGAGGAGCTCGAACGACTGGAGGTGCCACGACAGTGGATCTGCTGGACAATCTGGAGCAGGATCTGGATGTGCAGGAGTGGATGCAGATGACTCGAAATGAGAATGAGGTTGGCAAGGGGCCGCAGGTGGATCTCAAGTTTCCCTCCTCCTCCGGCGAGTTCCAGGATGTGGACGATCAGATCATGAAAGCAGACCTCAAGCCGGTGCTGAATATCTCGACCACTGCGAAGACCTTCAGCAGTGACTGGGCGGAAATGGTGGACATTAGCCAGCCGATTAGTAACTTCAAGGAGCAGATACCCTGTCCCGCAATGGATTTCCCCTTCGAGCTGGACGTATTCCAGAAGCAGGCGATTCTTAAGCTGGAGCAGCGACAGTATGTGTTTGTGGCGGCCCACACATCGGCCGGCAAGACGGTGGTGGCCGAGTATGCCATCGCCCTGTCCAAGCGGGATCTCACCCGCACTATTTACACTTCGCCCATCAAGGCGCTCTCGAATCAGAAGTACCGCGACTTTCGCAAGACCTTCAAGGATGTGGGCCTGATAACGGGAGATCTGCAGATCGAGCCGACCGCCTCCTGCCTGATAATGACCACTGAGATTCTGCGCTCGATGCTCTACTGCGGCAGCGACATCACCCGCGACCTGGAGTACGTGATCTTCGACGAGGTGCACTACATCAACAACCCGGAGCGCGGCCATGTCTGGGAGGAGGTTATCATCCTGCTGCCCGACCATGTCAACATCATCATGCTGAGCGCGACAGTTCCCAACACCATGGAACTGGCCGACTGGGTGGGCAGCACCAAGAAGCGAAAGGTCTATGTGATCAGCACTCTGAAACGTCCGGTGCCGCTGCAGCACTTCTTGTACACGGGCGCGGGTGGCAAGAGTCGCGACGACATCTTTCTGCTGGTCGATGCCAATGGCAAGTATCTGCAGGGCAACTACGAGAAGGCCGTGGAGCGCAAAAAGGAAATGCAGGGCAAATCCAAGGGCGGAGCCGGCGCCACCGGGCCGAAGAACTATGTGAATGCCAAGCAGGAGCAGTACACGTGGATAGGGCTGATTGATTTCCTCAAGCGCAACAACAAGATGCCGGTGGTGGCGTTCACGCTGTCGCGCAATCGATGCGATTCCAATGTGGCTGCCCTCCAGTCGGTGGACCTCAACACGGAGAAGGAGAAGGGAGCCGTGCAGAAGTTCTTCCTGCAGTGCCTGGCCAAGCTGAAGCCCCCGGATCGCAGCATTCCCCAGGTTATGGTGCTCAAGGATGCCCTAGAGCGGGGCATTGGGGTCCATCACAGCGGCATTCTGCCGATACTCAAGGAGATTGTGGAGATGCTGTTCCAGAATGGTCTGGTCAAGCTGCTCTTTGCCACCGAAACCTTCTCGATGGGCGTCAACATGCCCGCCCGCACCGTGGTCTTTGATTCGCACAAGAAATTCGACGGCCTGGAGGTGCGCAACCTCAAGCCGGGCGAGTACATACAGATGGCTGGTCGTGCCGGGCGCCGTGGGCACGATGAGACCGGCACCGTGATCGTCCTGTGTAAGGGGAATGTGCCGCCCTCGATGGAACTGCGGCCGATGATACTCGGACTGCCGGAGAAGTTGCAATCGCAGTTTATCCTCCGGTATGCCGTCATTCTCACCTGCCTGCGCATCGAGAGCATCAAGGTGGAGGACATCATGCAGTTCAGCTTTAAGGAGTTCAACCAGAAACTGCAGCTCCCAACGCAGCAGAAGCAGCTGCGCATAGCGGAGGATAAGTTTGCCACGCTGCCCGCCCTGGGAGAGCATCTGCAGCCTCTGGTCCAGTTCTACGACAAGTCCATACACTACTGGAAAGAGAAGCATCGCGTTATGGTTGGTTCCTCTGCCCGGAGTGTGTGGCGCTTATTTAATGTCTCTCTCTGATCTTTTGCAGAAATTCATCGTTACCCAGGCCAAAATCCAGAAGGAACTGAAGGTGGGTCGCGTGATTGTCATCACGCAGGGCAAGCATTATAACAAGCTGGGTATACTCCTGAACATCAAGTCCGTGCTGGGCAAGGATACCATGTACAAAGTGCTCGTGCTGGATCATCAGTTCAAGGCCAAGGAGAACGAACTGCTCAATCGCGGCGAGTTTTACTACAAGATACTCTCGCTGACGCCCAAAAACAAGTTTTTCCAGCCGGAGGGGATTGGCGGTCATGCTGTGCTGGACATCAAGGCCATTGACATTGTGAGCATCACCAAGTCCACATTCAAGGTGGATGCCGATGTCGTCATACGCAACTGGGAGCAACGCCAGCTGGAGCGCTTCAAAGACACGCCACCGGGTGCCACGGTGGTCAAGGCAGTCGCCGATCTGCATCAGCTCAATGAGAACTACATCGCCAATGCGGACAGCGTCAAGTTCATCAACTTGGCGAAGGAGATCAATGTCAATGCGGACACTGAAGTGGATCTTCTCCAGTCTGTCGAACAGTTGGGGCGACAGGTGGCCGACTTGCTGCCACACACGAATATTGCCGGATTCGAGCAGGAGTTCGCCAAGGTCTATGAGCGACGAATGCTGGAGATACACATCGAGGAGCTGCGCTTCAAGAACTCGGCTAAGAACCTGTCCCTCTATCCGGACTACTGCAACAAGCTGAAAGTCCTGCACGCCCTCAACTACATCGATGAGCAGAACGAGGTGACACTCAAGGGCAAAGTGGCCTGCGAGATGGGCCAGAACGAGCTGCTGATCACCGAATTAATTCTCTGCAACATGTTTAATGATCTCGAGCCCGCGGAGATTGCTGCCCTGCTGTCGGGTCTGGTGTTTCAAGCCAAGATCCAGGGCGAGCCGGTCATACCGGAGGCTTTAAAGGAATGCGTTTCTGCCTTTGAGCAAATCAACGATAAAATTCTAGCCGAGGAGCAGCGCTTCCAGGCGTCTACTGAATCCGAGAGTCGCCTGAACTTTGGTCTGCTCGAAGTGGTTTATGAGTGGGCCAGAAATAAGGTAAGCAGGTGTTTTGAGGATTGTTGTTGCATCCAACCGGTGTTTATTTTCAGCCCTTTGCCGAGATTATGAAACTGACCGAAGTCCAAGAGGGAATCATTGTGCGCTGCATCCAGCAGCTGGACGAGACTCTGCGCGACGTTAAGACGGCGGCCATACGCATCGGAAATCCCGGCTTGCAGGCCAAAATGGAGGAGGCATCGGCGGCCATCAAGCGAGACATAGTCTTCACTGCCAGCCTGTACACGGAACTGTAATTGCATGCGGGATCGGGCTTGGCCCGGATTCGAGATAAGGCAAGATAAGGAATGTGATTTCTTAAAACTATTTATTATGCACATGTGTCAATTACAATCCAAGTGGGAGACTTATAAAAGTGTAAAAATATTTGTGGATTCAACATTCAAACAGCGCGACGCGACGCGATGCGGCGACGGGGAGCGATGGAAATAAACGATAAAACATCGTCGCGCTGTAGGAGCAATTTCATCGGGATTCTGGCTTGAATTTGGGCGGCACCATCATGCCAGTCATGTGCTTTTGTTTTTTAGTCTTCTTTGATTTGCTCGTGCCCGACTGGAAGTCGTGCCAACTGTTCACGCGGCTCTGGCGGGACTCTTCGAAGTTTTGCTGCCACTCGCGGTCCGATTTGATGCGCTCCTCCTCCTCGATTTCGGTTTCCCGCTTTCGCTTGCGCTCCTCCTGGTCGCGCTGGTCCAATTTCTGGCGCCGACGCTCCATATCGGCAAACAGTTTCATTACCATCACGTAAATAGCATGCTTGTATTTCGTGGGATCATCCTCCGGTATGGGCTCCATCGGCCTGCCCTCCTTTTTAAGCTTTTTGCGTTTTTCTGCGATCTGAAATTGAAAATACAATTAAGAATACGTTTGGCTATGATATGCCATGGGTTAGGGGTCAAACCATTTTATCCGTCCGTCCCTTGGCCTCCTCATACACCTCCAGGCACTTTTTCCGCGACAATTCATTCTCCAAGATTTTCCAGGCACGCGATACAATGTCGAATGCCAGTTGGGCGCGCTCCTGGTTATCGTGATTCTTATCCGGATGGACCAGAATGGACAAGGTGCGGTAGCGCTTTTTTATATCGGCCACCTCGACCTCTGGTTCGATTTGGAGCACTTCGAATGGATTAAGATTGAAGTATGTGGAACCTGGACGAAGTAAACGATCAATTTGTTGAGTAGGAGTTAGTACAGAATCGCGTTTTTCAATTTCTTTCACCTGCGAATATAGTCACAAAATCGTTTATTTATGTGTACAATGAAGTAATAATTATGTTATGTTATGGGAGGGACCCATCCAGTGCCATCCTGCCATCCATTAAACTTACTTCAGTGTAGAAGTCCTCGAACGATTCCTTCGATGTGCTGGGCTGGTCTCTGGCTGATGCGGAGGACATTGTGTGTGACTTTCTTATCTCTTATATTACTATATTGACACTTTTCCGCTTTCCCCAAACAATAAAATTGACTTTTTGTTAAAAACGCACTGTCTGTACCCGGGCAGTGTTGGTTAATTTCAAATTGCTTCTCTTCGTGATTCTATCGAGGCTGCAGCTATCGTTATGAGCGCACAATCACATGGTGGTGGTTGATGTCGCGATTACCTGTTGAAAAATTTATACAATACACAATTTTAATGCTCTCTGAGTTGAAGCGCCTGGGACTCTTTGTGGGCGGTAGGTTCCTACACATACAAAGTAGGCTTGTCACAAATCAAGGCCGAAAAATGAGCACAAATAAAAGTCTGGCCGATATGGAGTCGGATCTCGTTTGGATGGATCTGGAGATGACCGGCCTCGACATAGATACGGACAAAATACTTGAGGTTTCCTGCATCATCACCGACAAGGATCTCAACATCAGGTCGGAGGGACCCTGCTTTGCCATCAACTACCCAGAGGATGTTTACAAAAACATGAACGAATGGTGCATGAAACACCACTACGAGTCTGGCCTGATTGACCGTTGCCGGAGCTCTGAAGTAACTCCCGAGAAGGCGGTGGACCTAGTGATGGCCTACCTGGAGAAGAATGTTCCCAAGGGAAAGTGTCCCCTTGCCGGCAACTCTGTGTACATGGACCGGCTCTTTATTAGAAAATATATGACGCCCGTCAACGAATATTTGCACTATCGAATTGTGGACGTTTCCACCATCAAGGAGCTGGCGAGAAGATGGTACCCCGACATAACCAAAGCAGCGCCCCGCAAGGTCTTTGCTCACCGCAGTCGCGACGACATTTTGGAGAGCATTCAGGAGTTAAAGTACTTTAAGGAGCATTTGTTTAAGTAATGTTCGAGTGTGTGCATTTGTAAAAAAAATCGTTTAATGACTTGTGCGGATATGCAAGCAAAAACAAAACTCTATTATAAGACATAAGAATACGATTACAATAAAAAACTCGATTTCCTAGTAGACACCATTTATATTGTTGTGGGCCGCAGAGTAATTGTTTGTGTTGTTGTCCTGTCGCCTTCTCGAGGATCTGTGATTAGTTGTGGCGCTGTCGGTGCCCGTCACCTTCTCGGCCTCAATGCGTCCGGACAGAAAGTTGGCCACACGTTCCTGGAAATGCAATTTCTTAGTCAGTAAAGTAATCGAGGTGGCGGTGTGGGGTCTAGAGTCTGGAGGGGTCATCGCACTTACCAGATAACTGTTCGTCAGTCCCTGCAGACTGCCATAGAACGCCAGTGCGCGCTTTAACAGAGATTCAGCCTCCTCCTTGGACAGGGTCTTCACCTTGTCCAGGCGAGATATTGTGATTATGCGATGGTTAATATATACGATGTGGTGCACTACTTCTGTGGTGGTGTGTGCCAGGTTTCTGTCGATATCAAGCGCAAGATTAGTGGGGAATCAGTAGGGAAATATCTTAGGACACTCACCTGGGAATATTGGATGCTACAGTGGCACTGAAGTTCACCAAATGCACAACTCTTCTGGCCGATTCCCTTGTGAGGAGCACAATCAACTGCTCCAGGGTCTCAGGCCTCGCCTGGTTCTCGGGCTCGTCTGCGCTGAGATATGTCCACAGTTCCCTAGCCTTTTGCATGGCCTGTTTAGGATCCGTGGCAATCTGTAGGAATATTCAATACGCATTAGGAATGTGGTCTACCTTACAGTCAATCCTTTTACTGACCAATTCCACCGCATAGATGAGCACATGGATGGCCTCTTTGCTTTGTTTCTTCAGGGCTCGGGCCTCGGCAATCGTTCTTTGTGTGAGACGGCGCTTCAGCTTGCGGGAGAATCGTTGACCGTGATGGATTGCCTTGATGGCCCCCTTCTCATTGAGTGTAGCTGCCGCCGGCTCGTTATCATCTTCATGCGGGGCTGCAAAGCAGATATATTCAAAATATTAAATACCATTTTAAATCCCCATGATTTGTAGATGTGTTTTGTGTAACAGCGACTTGAGCGGACCTGAGCCTCCGCTTATCTCGTGACTCTAATAATTCACAAGAGATAACCTCCTCGGCTAGCACCCGACATCGCCATCTCCATCGCAACGTTGGAATTTAAAAATAAACTATGAGCCGCCGAGATGAGCCAGGCCGCAGCAGAGCGTGAGATGAGTGCACCTTGTCTCAAGGTTACTAACCGTCTGTCTGATCCTGATCCGTGCTAATGGGCACCAGATATTTGTCCACGAACTTGTCGCCGGCGGTGAACGCTCCATCAATGCGATCCGCTGCATAGGTGGTCAGGGGACTCTCCAGCACAGCGTTGGTAATTTGTTTGACCGAATCGGCACGCTTGAGGACGGGGCGCACCAGATGATCCGACATGTATTCCTTGGTGTTCCAATACATCTTTAAGCACAAGATAATTGTCTTTTGTAAGCGAATCAAGCCACATTGGCGGGGCAGTGGACAGTGGGCCAGTTGCCTGTACTTACCATTTCGGGTGGCAGATAGACCAAAGGAATACGCTGTTCCAGTATGTCTAGACTCTTGCACATGACATTGTCGATACGCTTCAGGGGATGCTCAAAGAGCTTCACGGCCGGTTGAACGGAACCATAGGCGGCCGAGATAGTGGCCTCGGCGGCCTCAAAGTACCAGGAGAACAGACGATTGTTGTTCTTCACCTTCCCGTAGATGTTCTCCACCCGCTTCACACTCGACTCCACCAGCGGAATGGAGCCAATGCGATCGATGGCCTCTAGGTGGAGTCCACTGCCGCCGATAGTTGCAGTTGCTTTAAAAGGATGAAAGGCTATTATTTTCTGGAGATCACATTATGCAACGCGTGCCACCAACACTAACCCATTTGTGCGTGTGTGAGAGTGTTGTGTGTGGAAGGAGTATAAGGGCCGCTTAGTAAATGAACTGTTCCGGTCAGAAGCTAAATTCCTACTGTCTTCTTCGTTCGAGTCGTGCTTGTATTTGAATTCCCAAAATCACGTCGCGTTCTAAGTTGCTCGCACCGATCGCGCCTCCCTTTTAAGCGTTACGGGATGTGTATTCAGACTAAATCGAAATTGCACGCCACCCGTGGTCATCATCCATTTTTCTGGACACCACTCCACTCGCATCATGTTCGCTTTGACCCTTAACACTCGCGCGAGTGATAAGGACGCTCGCGCTCCGTATTTGCACCGAAACACCGTGCACCTCGACATTTTTCCAATGGCTTATCATGTGAACATGCTATTATATTATAGAATGCTCTGAATAAGTTCCAAAGTACAACCGGATTATACTAAATACATACTCACTCGTGTTTAAATTAGGAACTCCAAGCATGTGAATCACTTGCTTGTCGTCGTCTATCTCCGTGGCAATAATTGCCTGATTAACTATCGAATTATATGGCACTTAGAATTTAGAACAAGTGACGAAATGGCATAGCCGAGAGTCCAAACTGCAGTAACAAAATATTTGCGGGGGCGACGATGTTCAGGTCGATGTGCTCTCGAGTCCGAGTCGGAGTCCGAGTCTGGTGTGCCAGACAGCGTTAAATTCAATTTAGCGGTTCGCTATTGTCTGTGCCGGTTGCTAAGTAGCTCATTTCTGTAATCAGCCAGACAGACTTTATTTTATTACAACAGCAAGCAGCTAGATAATGTAAACAAACCTTTGAGCCGTTGACTTGGACAATGGACAATTCAAATTCAAAATTTCAAATTCAACTGTAAATGGATAACCAATCGAATAGCACTAATCAAAGTACCAGCCCAGTGCTGTAAGGTAAGATGGGGTAACTCGTTCAGTGTTGTAAAGCCAGGCTTCTGCTTGTGGCAAATTTGTTTGTTGCGTGTTTGTTTTTGTGTTAAACTGCGTTTTTGTCCATTTAAACCTCGAATTTATATTCACAAACTATGTTTAGCTATTAAGTACAACCGTTGTAGTCTCAATATGAATATATATCTAAGGGTTATCTGCCTTTTGGGCTTCCTGAGCTCAGGTCAGTACGCGTGCTTCATTCCCAAGCCACACCCAAGCGCACCTCGCCTAAAAGGCAGAGCAGCTTCAATGTGATGTGATTCATGTGGCCTAATCTTTAAATTATGTGTTTATTTGTAGCGCTTGCACAATTTAATCAAAATCAAATTGAGCAACGCAACTGTATTATACCGAAGATACTGCAGGGATCTTGGTTTTCATGGGAGACCGGCCTGCCTACACAGACGGTCATCGATGCCACTTCCATGTCGAGTCGAGGCTATTGTATCAACTACATGCGCCATCATGGGGATGAGTATTCATTTGTATTCAAAGAACGGACAAAGGACTGCTATCACTGCGTAAACACGAAAATCCGTACGTTAAATGTGTTTGAAAAGTACGAGGGCCCGTGTGTGAGCTTGCCCCCTGGCCAGAAGCCAACGGTGGAGAACATCTGCAGGAACATTAAGGATGACCAGCAGCTGATAACGCTCTTCAACGAGAACTTTGTGCCCATCAACTGCCGCTCGTCGCTGGAGGGCGTGTGGCATTTTACATATCAAGTAGGTCTTCAACTTTCAATTAATTAAGCACAATTAAGCAAGCATACATAAATTCTTTCTGTGCAGAATCGTTTCCGTTTTACGGGCGTATGCGATCAACCGGATGCACGCATACAGTCGTGCCAAACAGCTGGCACCCAGTTTCTTATACAGAATCAAAAGTTCAACATCACTTATCAGAAATGCGAGGGCATGGATGGCACATTCAGCGGCCCCGTTGAGTTCAGTTGCCTGGGCGATTGGTTTGTGGGCAAGAACCATTACTTTGCAGTGGCAAACACCAAGGAATCACGCAAAGATGAGAAATATCGTTGCTTCCTCAAGAATCGAGACGATGACCTGTACGTTGGTGTCTCCATCACGGCCGAGTGCAATACCCTGAAGACGCCCGAGACATCGCCCGAGCGCCTCAAACTGACCCCCGTCAAAGCCGAGTTTGTGGAACCGGGCTGCACGCTGCCGCAAAACTTTAGCGGCGAGTGGGTGAACACGGCCAACATTGACGCCGATGTTTCGATCAGTGAGACGCACATCAATGAGACCTATTATCCCGACAAGGCGCGTTACCGCAAAACAATCTACGTGTGCCGCGAGCGGCGTGGTAACCGGGTCATGATGGCCCGTCTCACCGTCGATGGATGCCAAAAGGATTATGTGTGTTTCGACTTCATGCCCCGCCATCATAATATCATACGCTACCGCAGGGGCCTTGCCGTGATCAAGGATGATTTCAGTACCGTCTGCTCTTGGGTGCAGTTCCCCAATTCGGAAGCCTGGAAATATGACTTGTTCCTAGCCAAAAATCCAGTGCCTGTTCGTTGTCCGGTAGCTGGAAAGTTCAATTTTACACAAAGAGGAGAGCATCCGTTCAGAACGAGGCATGTTGCAAGTTTATTTATTCCTTGTGTACGAAGCTAATCATATATCATTACAGGATACTTGGTGGTGTGACTTTGAGTCCCCGTCCGGACATTCATTGCAAGCAGAATATTTCAGATTTGTCCGTGTGCGATACGGACCAAAAGGAATTGGCTGTCGATGAAAACTATTGCCTGTCTGTTGATCATTTGGGACGGCCGGTGGACATCTACAGTGATCCGGATTATCGCATGCAGTGCATTGGCTTCTGGAAGGAGAACCTGAAGTCCTATCTGATAACCTACGACGATTTGGATCCGCTTTCCAAGTACCGCTGCTGGGTGTATCAGCGCGCCGACCTCAACCGTGTTCTTATGTCGCAGGCTGTGGGCGCCTTTTGTAAACTGGAACAGGATGTGACCTCATGGAATCACTCGGAGGGTGCAGCTGTGGCCATCGATGCGGTTGAATACGAGCGTGAACGCGACGATTGCCCGATGTACTTTGACGATGGCTTGAATCCTTGGAGACCATCAGATGCTTCGAACATTATCTTCGACTGGGACTTCTACAGAGCCGGAGCGTCGGCCATAAATGGAAAGCTGGCCACGGCCATTGCCATGGCTAGTATGCTGTTCACATATTTAGTCGCTCACTGAGTTCAAAGTATTTTTAATTCTACCAACGAAGGAATTACGTTCCGTCCATTTATTTTTCGTTCATTAGTGTCTTTTTTACACGTCCGTGTGCCTTTCAATGCAAAATCTGCGTTTTTAGATACAATTTGTAACCTAGTTTGTAAGTAAGCGATCAACCCATATCAAGTTTGTAATTAGTGTCAGCAATTCCGTCCCCAAACGAATCTCAAATGTTTAATTTAAACAATTTAAGCAGCTTAATAAAATGTGTGAGACAACGTCTTTTGTATTTCGATAAATTCAATGAGCGACAGCCGAAACCAAGCAACTCTGCTTTTAGTGTTGTACAATTTGAAAACAAGTCGGACGTATTGCCGAGCGAAGCAAGTGAATTTTATAATTTGTAAAAAATTCATATTTCCTACACAAGCAATCATGTCTCTATCATTGGTTCTGCGTGGCGCCGTCCGCTGCAATGGTAAGCGTTTAATGGATTGCCAGTTTCCGCCTAGCCTGGCAGGAAACTGTTTTTATTATATAACCAAACTGTTTGTTGGTATCCCCGCAATTAGCCACAAATCTCGTTAAGTCGGCGAGAATCACACCACTGAAGGCCTACTCCACAATTGTGGCCAATGCCCAACGTCAGACTCTCAAGCCCCTGGCTCTGACCAAGATAGTTGCGGTGAGTGACATGATCAAACCGAATGATGTAGGATTATAATCCCTGCCCTGTCTGTTCTTTTAGCCTGTTGTTCGTGAGATCTCTGTGAGTGCACCGCGCATGGCTTCGGCCGAGTCCAGTCATACCGCCTTGTGGACACTGGAGCGCGTTGTATCGGCTGGTCTGTTGGCCGTTATCCCAGCTGCCTTCATTGCCCCATCCCAGATACTGGATGCCCTACTGGCCATCTCCGTGGTTATTCATGCTCATTGGTACGTACACTTCTGGTGCTAACGATTGGTGTTAAACGATTCACTGAGAATAATAAATATTGCAGGGGTGTTGAGGCCATGGTTGTCGACTACATGCGTCCATCTGTGGTGGGAAATGTTTTGCCCAAGGTGGCACATGTTGCGCTCATCGTCCTCTCGGTGGCCACACTGGGAGGTCTCTTTTACTATATCCAAAACGATGTGGGTCTGGCCAACGGCATTAAGCGCTTCTGGGCCATCAAGGGCAAGGATGCTGAGGAGAAGAAGCAGTCCTAAAGTATTCAGTCGCACGATAAACACGCAAAATCCAACCGTTATTTATTGATAGTTTTGTGTGCTCCAAAATCCCCGGCCCGTTACATCTATATAGGCACTAAATAAATAAAATTGTATAAAGAGAAAGGCAGGCGCACATGTTTTTACAAAAATTGTAATTTCAACGAAATTGGAGAACTGCACCCATTTAATTAGTTGGGGAAACGTTAATGGGGGGAACAAGCTGTTCCAGTTACGTATGGTAATCTAGGGAATAAACATTTTGTGCTATTGTACAACTAAGGTCATGACTTTGCTTCCACATTATTTGTGTAGAATAACCTGAGCGCGTCCCATTGTTTGGTGTGCAGTAAAATATGCGGACGACACGCACGCATGTGGTCCACAGCTTGGTCTGGGGTCCATCCATTTTTCTGCAAAACAATAGATATCCTTTCGCATTTAAGATAAACCTTACTTGAAAAATAAACCTTTCACCTACCATCATCAGATAACATCCGACTAGGGTGGCACTGCGAGTTCTGCCTGCCTTGCAGTGAACATAGACAGAGCCAACATTCTCTGGAGACTTCGAGGAGCTCAATCCGCTGATGCGTTTTGACAGGGGCAGGAACTGATTGATGAACTCCACGCCGCGGAAGAGCTTCTCCTGGTTGGGTGACTCAAAGATGTCGGTGGTGGCCAGCTGTAGGAACTCGACTCCGAGTTTCTTCCACTTCTCGGTATTGTTCGAGAAGGCTGACAGCTCATAGTCCTCATTCATGGACACCACAGCCTTCATGTTCTCCTTCTCAATCAACTGTTGATCAACCAAACCAAGGCTTTAGATGCAGTTGGGGGCTCAATTTACGTTAACTTACGTCATTGGCTTGATTCCGAAAGGGGAGTGCTCCGAGTATTACATTGTCGTCAATGCGGTCGTACCAATTCCTGGCGGAAGCCTTCTCCATCAGGACATTGTAGAGTAGGGTGGGGTAGAAGGACACACGTGCAAACATAGCAGCCTTTAATTATAGATTGAGGGCACACACAAATGGAATGGTTATTCTGTTTTATGCAGCGTGGAGCGTGCAACAGCTGTAAACTTTCACCAGCTCGCTCAGGGGGCAGATGAGCAGAATATGATTTGTCTTGTCTGTCTGGCTTGAGGCGCGCTTTGGAACTGGTTTCGGTTTTCGTTGAGCCAGCGACTTTTGAAGCAGCCCGCTCGTGTCTGGCACTAATCTCGCGCTACTTACACTCATCTCCATGCCGGTTGCTCAGCTGCTGGTTGTGTCGAAACAATAGTGATTCACGTGTGTACAATGTCTTCCTCGCCTTCTAATTAGTATCTTCCAAATTAGCACCCCAATCTCGTCGGAAATGCGTCTAACTCGTACGTCCACCTGCGGCCCCACACCATCACCATTTGCATAACGAAACAAAAGACGAACGAACGTATGTTTTCCTTTGACCACTGTGCAGCACTGGCAAGACATTGTCTGCCGCCCGCTCGCAACACTAGAGACCAAAAACATTGCAACAAAAAAAAATTAAAGAATCTTACGTGTGAAAAATTAATAAAAGGTGGCATATGTTTATCAATCACTAATCGAATGTGGTTGAAAATGCGCCAGCGATAATCAGCACACTCGAACAGTGAAATAGCTATAAATCTTCTGGGCCCCCTACCCCCATCCGAGCGAAGAAGAAGTAAATAACACAACACGTCAGAAGTAAAGAGACGTAAAGATAGGCAAAGAAAAGTCGAAGATCAAATTTCGTGTTGTGTATATTTATGCTGAAAATTTCTGAATACCCACAGAGATAGCACCATGCAACTAACTAGCTGGATGTGCCTGCTAGTGCTCCTCCTGGCCCAGCGCGGCCAGCTGTTGCGGGCCGAGTTGCAAGGCCCAACAGCTACGACCGAAACCACTGGGACCTCAGCCCCCCCTACCACCAGTCCACCATCAAATGAGCCATCTAGTCAGGCCGAAAAGGAAGAGGTAACTACAGCGGAGACAGAGTCTCGGGCGCCGGCCCTCAGCAGTGAGCGAAAGGCGTCCAGGCCAAAGGACGCCACAGAGTTCGGGAATCCACGAGTGAATCCTGCTGTTCTTTTCGAACGCCTCTGGAACGATAGTCTGATGAAACAGCAGAAGCTGAAGGCTGAGATCGAGAAAATCGAAGCCCAACGACAGGCCACTGTCGAACCCAGTGTCGAGTTGACGCCGGAGCAGTTGGAAGGTGAGTGTTTCCCATCACTTCTAGTTTTTGATTACAACAAGAGGTTCATCTCCTGCCCCCATCAGCCCAATCGATGTACAACCAAGCCATGGACATGCTCGCCAAGCCGCGCACGGACAAACGGGTGGTCTTCACATTGCTAAAGAAGGCGGCGGCCTTTAATCATAGGGACGCCCGAGCTGCCCTCGCCTGGGCTGTGCTCATGGGCCACTGGATGGAGTTCGATTTCCATCATGCTGCCGACGAGTTTGAGAGCTTGGCTAACGAGGGTTTGCCCTCGGCCCACATGGGACTGGCATTCATGTATTCGGCCGGAGTTGGTGGTAAGAATGTGAGCCAGCCGCTGGCTTTAATCCACTACACTCTGGCCGCCCTAGGCGACGACACTCTGGCTCAAATGGCTTTGGGCTATCGCTATTTGTACGGCATCAATGTGCCCATCAGTTGCGAGAAGGCACTGATCCAATACAAGCGAGTGGCCAAAAAGGTGGCCTCGAAAGTTACCTTCGCCAATGGGCCGGTTGTGCATCGCGTGCGGCTGCTGGATGAGATGGAAAATCCCGGCAGCCACGAGACTGAAATTGTCGACTACTACCAACTGCTGGCCGACAAGGGCGATGTTCAGTCCCAGGTGGGATTGGGGCAGCTCTACTATCAGGGTGGCAAGGCCATTCAGCAGGATCATCAGAAGGCATTGGAATACTTCACGCTGGCGGCCAATGCGGGCAATGCCATTGGCTTTGCCTTTCTGGGCAAACTCTATCTGGAGGGAAGTGAACAGATTAAGGCGGACAATGAAACAGCCTTTAAGGTGAGAGCGAGAACTGTGGAATTGTCATTGATTTTAAATATGTTTTTGGTCATTCCACAAATCAGTACTTCTCCAAGGCCTCTGAAATGGGTGATCCTGTGGGCCAGAGCGGCTTGGGAGTGATGTACCTGAAGGGTCTGGGTGTGACCAAGGATCCCGTCAAGGCTTTGTCCTATTTCACACAGGCAGCCGACCAAGGCTGGGTTGATGGCCAGCTCCAGCTGGGCACCATGTATTTTAGTACGTTTCCAAACTCCCATCAAAGCTTTGGCTGTTTGCTAAAGAGAATCTTGTTTTTCAGCTGGGAATGGCGTCAAGACTGACTACAAGCTGGCCCTCAAGTACTTCAATCTGGCCACTCAATCGGGTCATGTGTTGGCCTACTATAATCTTGGCGTTATGCATGCCTACGGCATGGGTATGCTGCGCTCCTGCCCGGCAGCTGTGGAGTTCTTTAAGTCCGTGGCGGAGCGTGGACGCTGGAGCAACAGACTGATGCATGCGTACGGCGACTACAAGCGGAATCGTATCGATGAGGCCTATATGCAATACTCCCTGATGGGTGAGGTTGGTTATGAGGTGGCCCAGAGCAATGCCGCCTTCCTGCTGGATCGCGAGGAGGTGCATGTGTTCAATGACCGCCATGAGGACTTGATTCGAGCTTTTTATTACTGGAAGCGGGCTGCCGGCCAGGGCTATTCGGCTGCCCAAGTGAAGCTTGGTGACTACTACTATTATGGCTGGGGAACGTCCAAGGATTTCGAGACTGCTGCTGCTCTATACAGGTGCCTGGGATCATCCTATGTCTTTGTAATACATATTAATGTTCTATAATCCTGTAGGAAAGCCTCGGAGCAGCAGTACAATGCCCAGGCCATGTTCAATTTGGGCTACATGCATGAGCAGGGGCTGGGCATGAAGAAGGATTGGCATCTGGCCAAGCGGCTATACGATCTGGCTGCTGAAACCAATGCAGACGCCAAAGTGCCAGTAGCCATAGCGCTATTGAAGCTGCAGGTTCTCGCAAAGATTGAATCAATCAAAGAGGTATAGTATATAATATGGATACATATATACATACAGATATATACAAGTGTCTTGTCTTACAGTCCCCGTATAGGTTCATCTTCTATTTGGATGAAAACATAGCCGCCAACTGGGACTTGTACACGATTACATTGCTGACTCTTCTGTTGGGATTTATCATGTATACTCGAAGGCCATTCCAGCAACCCGATCAGGTTGCGGGGCAACAGCAGCCAGCAAATGATGTGGCCGCTGCTGCGCCAGTTCAGCTGGCACCTCCTGGAGTTGCCGAAGCAACAGCAGCCGCTGCTGCACCTGCACCCGCACCCGTGCCGGCACCCGAACCAGATCCATCAACGGCTGCAAGCACATCAAAAGCGACGGCGACGGTAACGGCAACGTCTAATGGCAACCGAGCTACAGAGGCGTCGTCGAGTGGCAGCGCCAATGCCAATGCGAATGCGCTCGATCCCACTGATTAGTCTTAGTGAGAGTTGGTTTAATCATCCCCCCACTCCCCCACCCCCTAGTTTAATTTAGTGTGCGTGTAAATATTTATCATCTAATTTCGCCCGATTTAATATTTTTTATTAATTCTAAAACGACCTTTTAGATATCTAAAAAATATCGTACTCAAATTATAAATGTTGTACTGATCAAAAAAAGCAACGAAAAAACCGTTTGTGAATATGTAAACATTTTTGTGTGTTAGAATTTCTGAATATCTGGGTTTATTTTTAGGAGAGTAGAGCGATTAGCAAATGACAATGTGTTTAGGTTAAACTGCAAATTTGTAGCCTTAAGCGTAGTAATTAAGATTAGCCTTCTTTTTCGCCTGGACCTCCATGATGGCGTCCATGAAGTCCTCGTGCGTCACCGAACTGGCAGAGCGACGCAGGGCAATCATGCCGGCCTCCACACAGACAGCCTTGCACTGGGCGCCGTTGAAGTCATCCGTGGACCGCGACAGTTCCTCAAAGTTCACATCGGTGCTTACATTCATTTTCCTGGAGTGGATCTGCATGATGCGGGCCCGTGCCTCCTCATTGGGATGGGGAAACTCGATTTTACGATCCAGACGGCCGGAACGAAGCAGAGCGGGATCCAGAATATCCACACGATTGGTGGCGGCGATTACCTTAATGTCGGCCGTCGAGCTGAAGCCATCCAACTGGTTGAGCAGCTCCAACATGGTACGCTGCACCTCACGATCGCCGGCCTTCTCAGAGTCGAAACGCTTCGTGCCAATGGCGTCCAGTTCATCAATGAAAATAATGGCCGGGGCCTTCTCCTTGGCCAAAGCAAAAGCATCGCGCACCAGCTTGGCGCCATCGCCGATAAACATCTGCACCAGCTGTGGTCCGGCTAGCTTGAGGAAGGTGGACTTGGTCTGGGCGGCACAAGCACGGGCCAGAAGAGTTTTTCCAGTACCGGGCGGGCCATACAGAAGAACACCTAATCAAATATGAATAATAAAATCACATAGACTATAATTTCTAGATGGGATTGTTTACCTTTTGGTGGATGAATGCCCAGATTTTTGAATTTCTCCTTGTGCGTCATGGGCAGCACCACGGCTTCGATGAGCTCCTGGATCTGCTTGTCCAGGCCACCAATATCGGAATACTGCTCTGTGGGTCGCTCATCAACCTCCATGGCCTTGACGCGAGCATCGTACTCAGCTGGCAGGGTCTCCAAAATAAGATACGAGTCCTTGTTGACGCCGACCAGATCGCCGGGCTTCAGTTTCTCGGCATCGACCAGCCCGATGACGGGCAGGAAGTACGCCTGACGAGTGGAAGTTTTGATTACGGCGCACTTGCCCTTTCGCTGGTTATCCAGCACCGTGACCGAGCCGTCGTCCTCCTCCTCTTGCGGATCAACGTCCAACAATTCTATGACATTGGACACCAAGTACGGCAGCGTTTTGTTAACCTACAAAGAGCGAGAATTAGTTTAGATTTTCTGCCTTGGGCATGGAAGTGTCGACGGTACCTTGATTTTCTCCGTGTTATCTTTGATTTTCTCGTTTTGCGCTTGTATTTCGTGCGTGATTCGCATCACCTCGCTCTTCATGATCTTTATTTCGTTGTCCATAAGTCGAGTCCTGCTCACAATCTCATCGGTGGACATACGCATCACTTCCTCACCCAGCGACTCCTCGCCATCCTCCCATATCGATTTGTCTTCCAGAGTCTGAGCCATTATTGGTAAGCTTGCGGACTGGCTATATAAATATCTAAGTCAAATAAAATAATTGCTGATCTTTTTTCTTATACTGTCGATGACTTGTAAATTTTCTTGTTTTCAGTGCCGGAGCTGACAGCTACGCGTAGTGTTGGAAAGGCTCTGTATATCGGAGCGGCGCCACTGACAAAGACAATAGTTATCGATAACGGGGGATATAAATTCGTTTTGAAACACTATCTCTGGCTTGGCAGAGAACGCTCTTTTGTGGAAAAGATTTTGGCAAATTATATTTATAAAAACTGACGTATAGAAATTGAACTCGCTATGTCGGAAAACAATGGTAAGTGCTTTAGCAAAGTCCTCCCACATGGATTGCTAGTCGATTCGCCGGCACTGCGCCGAAAAGTGCACCCTACATGACAAGGCAGTGCATTTTTAGTGAAGTGAAGCTAAATCCGAATCTTGTTTTTTCTTGTTGTTTTTATTTTAGAAGCTTCAGTTGAAAGTAACTGTTTCCGAGGTGGCTTCACCTTGAAGGCCTCGCGATTGGGCGGGGCAGTACTGCGTCCGGCCGTGCTTGGGCCCTCCGTTCTGGGGTCGAGTGCCCAGACCAACAGCAACAATAGTTCCACATCGCTGGCCGGCAACAACGACAAGTCGGACGATGAAAACATCTCAAACAATCCATTTTTGCGCGAGGACAAGGGTGAAGGGGATGAGGATGCCGGTGCCGCCGCCGCCACTCTGGTAGCACCAGAGTCCTCTTCCACTGAAAAATCAGAACAGAAGGACGACGAAGAAGTGGACGAGCGGCCGGATCCGCTGACCAAGCTTCGAAGCAATGGCATCGAACGATCCAGTATGTTCGGAGCGGCCAAAACCAATATGCCACATGTTCAGACCACTGGATATGTGTTCGGTCAAAATGTGCATGAGCGTGTCGTCGGCGTTGGTGACGGCCATGTGGCTGCTGCAGTCCCAGGAAGCTCCTCGGAGAAGGCCAACACAGACCAAGACAATGTCGAGGCGGCAGCCGCCACATCCAAATCGCAGCAGACACAGGAACCCTCTTCCTCATCGCAGCTTCTATTCTCCAGCGTCATTCAGAAGGCTGCACAATCCACAGACAGCAGCGAGGCAGCCTCCTCCAGCTCCAGCAGCAACAACAACAAATCAGAAGCATCAGAGGCCAAGAGCCTGACAGATGTGGCGCGCGAGTACGAGGAGAGCCGCGCCCAGAAGCGTAAGTACGAGGAAGTGGAGACCTTCACCGGGGAAGAGGACGAACTGAATATTGTCGACGTCAGCTGCAAGCTGTTCGCATGGGTCAACAGCAACTGGGAGGAGCGGGGACGCGGCAGTCTGCGCCTCAACGATGTCAAGGGCGAACGTGACTGTTCGCGCGTTGTCTTCCGTACCTCGGGCAATCTCCGCCTGTTGCTGAATACCAAAGTCTGGGCGGCCATGGTGGCCGAACGGGCCAGCCCCAAGTCACTGCGCCTGACTGCCATCGATAACACGGGATCCCTGAAGATCTTCCTTGCCATGGGCCGTCCGGCGGACATTGCCCAGCTGCACAAGTCCCTCGGCGACCGCATTGCCCGCCGCAAGCTACTCCATCCCGAAGAATGCGGCGTCGAGGACACGAAAAATGGTGTGGCCTCTGAGGTTGCCGCCACCCTGCAGCCCGAATCGACCACACACGACGATGACGACTCGTCATCAGCCACAGCTGAAGCAACCGCCGTTGCCGAGGCTGACAGCATGGAGCCCAGTCCCAAGAAGGTGCTCGTCCAGCAGCCCGACAGCAGCGATGATGTCTGTGTGCCGCCTATGGAGGTGGTGGCTAGCGAAGATATAGATGGCGATGCCGCTGCCGATGCCGAGGCCGAGGCCAAGGAGTCATCGTCCACTGATCAGAATTAACCGCCGCTTGCTTACTTGTTTTTTTTTGTCGAAATATAAATGGAGAACAGAACCGGAACACCGCCCCCCACTAAATGAAAGAGAATCGCAGTGAATTATTATAAATTAATTATAATAATTTATTAATAATTATTATTAATAAAACGTAAAAGTAAAATAAATGAAGTGAAGCGGCGTCTACAAAAGACATTCTATCCATTACAATTTACGAACGATTTTTTGTTTCGTTTATGAAAATCTGTTAAAACCGAAAAGAGAGAGTAGAGAAGAAAACATTCATAAATCGCGCTAATTAAAGGTTCGTTTGTTTCATTTTAGTCCACTATTCAAAAACCCTAAGTACTACTTTTTCGCTTAAGGAATACTCTTTCTTTTTTTTCTTTTACAAGACATCGCGTTGTCTTGAGTACGATTTGAACTTGGCAGGACCTTTTGCCAGAGACAGTATTAAATAGTAAGATGCATAGCGCCCCATGTCCACCCCAAGACGAATTCCTTAGGCCGCCTCCAGGCCCTCCTAAGCATAGATTTGTCCTTCTTTGTCGTTGTGCATCTTATTATTTGCATTGTCTTTGGTTTTTATGGCTGCGCCGTTTTTTCTTTCATTTATAATAGGTAGAAAAATATTATTATCGTTATGATGATTATACAATCTAAATGGAAGTAGAGATAGATATACTCGTATGTTGCAGGCTATAACAATGAAGAGTGCACGCTCTGGAAGACCAGGCTGCTTGGCCGGGCCATTAATTCAGGCATCATCATACCATCAGGGAAACATTTAACCATATTTTTTTTGTAATAACACCTAAAGATAAATGTACAAGGAGAGGAGGAGGCGGAGAAGGCGTGTCGCCTGTCGCGAACCCAATCTTAGCTGATTGTACTGCAGCTGGATACGGTCACGTTCAGGGGATTGTTGGCGCTGCTCACGGCTATGGAGGATCTGCAACGGGAAACACAGAGTTTAGAAATGGGGGAAATACTTTTTTATATCGCATTTCATTACCGATTGTGCCGCATGTGACTCTTGACTAGATCGCTGTTGACCAGAGCGGCCATCAGACTCAGTTCCCCGGCCATCACAGTGGCGCAGACAATCTGCGCCAGCTTCTTGGCATTGTCCCCGGGATGTGTGGGATGTGCCCCACGTACACCGAGCATCTCCAGGCAGGCACTTTGTCCTGGCAGGCCCGTGCCTCCGCCCACAGTGCCCACCTCCAGCGATGGCATGGTGCAGGTCATGTACAGATCCTCGTTGTTCTCCACCCAACACTCCATCGCCGTGGAGCAGTTGCTGGAGGTCACATTCTGGGCGGGATCCTGGCCGGTGGCCAAGAAGACGGCGGTTACCATATTCGCGGCATGCGCATTGTTGCCACCAATGCTGCCGGCCATCGCACTGCCGCCCATGTTCTTCAGTTTGTTGCACTCCACCAGGGTCTTGGCGTCCGTCTTCAGCACCGACCGGAGGGTGGCCGCCGAAATGGTGCACTCGGTGACCACTCGCTTGCCTCTGCCCTTGATCCAGTTGATGGCCGCCGGCTTCTTGTCGCAGCAGAAGTTGCCACTCAGCGAGATGATCTGCATGTCCGGGAACTGTCGCTTGATGCGACGCAGCGCCATCTCCGCCCCCTTGGAGACCATGTTCATGCCCATGGCATCGCCAGTGAGGGCGACAAAGCGGATGTACAGCTGCGGACCATCCATGGCAATGTGGCAGTCCTTGAGGCGGCCGAACCGAGACGTGGAATCGAATTCCAGTTTGATCAGCTTGTAATTGGTCTCATCCTCGATCCACAGCTTGGCCTCCGACGCCCGGGCCACGCTGGGGAAGCGCACACACGGCGCCCGGGTCATGCCCACGTCCTCGACCACGGAGCGAACCCCAGTCACGGACAGAGCCTTGCAGCCGCGATTGGTGGAGGCCACCAGGGCACCCTCTGTGGTGGCCATGGGCACGTAGTAGCTCTCGCCATCAAGGATCAGGGGACCTGCATAGCCCACGGGTATGGGCACGTATCCGAGGACATTCTCGCAGCAGGCATTCAAGACCCTGCTGTAGTCAAAGTGCTGGTACGGCAGCATATTCAGTCGCTCGGTAGCCAGCTTGGCTCGGGACGCAATTATCCTGCGACGGATTCGCACGCCCCGCTCCAGGTCATCCACCACCGATTCGATCTTGTACAGAGGGCAGTGCACAGCGGCCTGACCTCCAGCCTGGACCATGGCAATGATCTCGTCGTCAGTCACGGCGCGGGGGCCCTTACCCTCCTCGCTGGAGTTCAATATGTCCAGGCATTCCTGCACAGGACGCGGTGGCCTGTGGCTGAGCTGTGCTGCCAGTCGCTGTCGGGTCTGGGGCAGCGGCTCTGTTTGGGTGGCGGCATTCGCCGAGCTCTGCTCTTCGATGGTGAAGAGGGGCGCACGCACAGGCAGAGGCAGCGCTGCTGCTTCGGGTTTCGGCTCCTCCATGGGCGTCGTTTGTGTCTCCACTGTGCTGGCCGGACGCAGCTGCTCCGGCAGTTGGTCTCGATTGTCAACGAAAATGAATTTGATGACCAGAGCGATCACAACAATCGAAATGACTATGCGATCAGCACTCATGGTCAGAAACCTAACGCATGAGGAGGGGAGAGGGAGAGAGGGAAATCATGAGAACTCTGGCTGGAAATGGATCTGTACAAATGCTAGACTTACTTGATGATTATGTCCGTTATCTCCCCGGACTCCGTGCGGTTGTTGCTCACATTCAGATTGAGCGTGGGCGAGAGCGTCTTGTCCACCGCATCGTAGTCGCTGCTGGAGAAGACCACGCGACTGTAGATGTGCACGATCATCAGGCCGGTGGTCATGATCAGCTTGACCCTCTGCAGCACTGGATTCGCCTTTTGCTCTTCCTCGGTGAGGGATTTCAGCAGCAGCGAACCCTTGGCCTTCCCTTCCCGCACTACAGACATGTCCACCCCCGACCGCGACAGGTCAAAGATCAGCGACAGACAGGCCGGATAAAAGGTCATAAAGACCACATAGTTGACCAGGACCGAGAGCACGGCAAACATGCAGAGCACCTCCAGCCGCTGTACCCCGGAGAGCGTGCCCACGCCCACCAGCAGGGCCTCCACAATGGTGTCCAGCGAGATGGCCGGCCCGAGCAGCTCCAGTCCCCGGGCAATGTTCTGTGTGACCTCGGCCTGGTTGTTGCCGGACAGAGCCAGCTGGGCCAGGCGCCCAGAGTTGGACAAATCAATGACCAGCAGCAGGAAGAACAGAGCATCCCTGAAGGGAAAGCAATAAAAGAAGGGTTTAAAACTGCATCAGAAAGGATTGTAGGTTTGGTTTCACTCACTTCAGATCGGATATATCGCTGCCCAGAAACTTGATGATGGCCGTCGTGAAGATGAAGCTGGAGAAGACCGTAAAGAGACCGGCGATGCCTGCAACAAGGGAACCCAAAGCACAAATTACAGTCAGAGTCCGAAACGGAGGTCGAATCGTTTAGAGGGCACGTGAGAAATGCCAGGTAGCCGCCCGGCCCCATGCCCCACCTGCCCGCCTGCCTCTCTCTAAAACATTGGCCAAACATTCCAGCCAGTATTCTTCTCTTTTTGGGGGCCGCCGAAATAGTTGGAAGGCAAACAATGAATGGCCAGGTAGGCAGTCAGGCAGGCACAGCAACATTCTAATCTCTTTGGTCAACACACGTGCCATGCTCCAAGCGGAACCCAGCCCGAGATGTGGGATGTGATGTAATCTTTTTTCGCCGACACTCACCCAACACATATTTGGATCCCATGCGGTGGAGGCTGCAGAACTGATAGTAGCAATACAGCACAGCCGTACACCGCACCACAGTCATGAGAATGACATCGGCGGCGTTGTATTCCGCCTCGAGACCGTCGCAGGACTGACTCCAGCCATGGCAGGGCCTGTGGCGGCTCGAAGTGGCCGATGCGGAGGAGGGCATGTCCATGGGTATGTCCGAAGCGGCAGCAGCTGCCGCAGCTGCACCGGTGGCCGTGGCCGTGGCTGTGCCCAGGCCACTGCTCGTGTCCAGGGTGTTGTTCTTGTCCACCGTCAGCATGCACGCGGTGATGGTCAGCAGGGCCACAATCACCTCCCAGGGATGCGAGGCACAGAACTCGCCATGGGCGCGAAACAAACGTCCAATCATTGCGGGGCAAGCGGTAGCGGTAGCTCTATCCAAATCTCGTCCAGGTCTGGCCAATCTTGGCAGGCTGTTGAATAAAATAAAATATAGAAAAAATCGGATGCGAAATCCGGCTGTCAGTATCGAGTTTTTCCACATTATTTAACTACAATATGTTCTATGGCAGCCTGGCCCAAGGACGTTGCCAGAGGCAGGGGGCAGGAGGCCAGTCAACTTTTGTGTGTGCTCCTAGCAGCAGCAGCCGCCCAGGACAGGGCAAAGGAATTAACTAAAACAACTGAAACGTATCGATTTAACTGTTGACACATTCAGAGGCGCCCCAGGCACAGCCACACACACACGCACAGAATGGGGCACAGGACGAGGCACAGGCTGAGGTTGAGGCTGGGGCTGAAGCTCAGGCGATAATTACGACCTCTAAGCGGCTTGCAACGAAAGCAAACCAGAAACAATGAGGGGCTCCATCTGCGAGATACCCTAACCCACAAAATAGTCACAGGGTTTACCAGTACGAAAATATTTAAGCGTTTAGGAACTTCAAACATACCCATAATTTCAGAACAAATAATTTTATATTCAAAATTGAAATATTTTGATTCAGTTTCAGTAATGTGGTTCTTAAAATCAAGGAACAAATGCCCTTCTGTTGTTAAAGAAACATTATTCAATCCTGGAGGAAGTGGAAGAATAAATCTGTATAGCTGCGTCCACACAGGACGTGTATTTTGTTGTTGCATTCTCGGGACCGAGCGTAAGTCCCGTTCGCTGAAGAATAAAGCGCAGAGCACTGGCAACAGTTGCGAGTGTCAACCTAAGATATAGGAAGTTTGATGCTGAATCGGAGCTGATGCTTTCTGCTAGCCTTTGCCCGTAAATCACGACTAGATTCCAATGCGGAAGCATTTCCTTAACTGCCTTTGGGACCTTCTGTAGGATATTTATGTACCTTCTCCGCGAGAAAGGGTACAACCCAGAAACAAAACAAAAAGAAAAACTTGTTATTACACTAAGCGGATTTCAGCGTGTGTCGTCCTTGAGCGTGGAATGCCTCTCCTCTGCTACAGCAGTTTCTGCCATTACAGTCAGGTGTTAAGGGGAATCCATGATTGATGGCATAAGCCAGTCGGGCCCAGACCGAGTTCCGCATGCCGCCGCTACGCTTCGCTTGGCTTCGGTTCGCTTTGGTTTGCTTTAATTAAGCCATCACTTGGCGTGGCTTAACGATCGCTCTCGCCCACCACGTGCCCCGCATGCACAATTGTCCTGCCTGCCAGGCGGGTCTCTGCTGCCGTTAGGCAATGCCCCATAAATATTCAAAGTCTGTCCAGATCTCTGCTGGATCTCTGTGTGCCCGGAGAGACAGACACACAGAGAGCTGTATGCGCCGGCGCATATCCCACATATCCCACAAATGTTGTATCTGGGGGTGCCTGCCTATCTTGCGGCCATAAAAAATGTTTTCAGGCGGAGAAATACACACACAAAAAATGTAAAATAAATCAAATGCCACTTTGGCAGATGTCGTTTGGGGCTCGGCTTCCAGAGAGTGTTATGGGATTTACGAGTAGCAGGCAATGGCTTTGGCTTTTGGCTACGGCTTCGGTCTTAGATTGTGTAATCCGAAGCCTTTTGGGCCATAAATATCAGCTCTCAAGAGTCGAAAGAGGCATCCTTTTGTAGTACTTGGGGTTCTTAAGAGAGAGCGACTTTTAAGAGCAGAATCCACTAGAGAATGATTTGATGGAGATTCCAATGGTAATGCGATTCGATTTCAAATGCGATTCGTTTTTCAATAACTCCCAACTCTTCATTCTTTTGGGGGTAAAACAGTACTTCAGTTTTATGAAAATGCGTGATCAGTACGCAATGATTCGGGGCGATCCGAATCCGATCGAAGCAATGATTCGTAATGATCGAAAGCTTTGAAGAGGCATGCCCCTATGTAGCTGTGCACTCATGTTGGGCTCTAGTGCATACTCTTTTTCTTTTCTTTTCTTTTCTTCTCATTTCTTTTAAGTATCTTGTCAGCGGTATTCCTTTCATTTGCCTTTTGCTTCTGCTCGATTCCATGCTGTAACCGAAGCTCGGTCCTACAAATGCAATAACAACGTACATACATCCATGGCTTAGAAGATGCATCCCTGTTCGATTCGAGTTTTACAGAATTATTTTATGGTTTTTGTTGGACTGCGAACCAACCATTGCAGTACTCCTGAGAGGGACTCGCTCAGAGTGTGGATCGTAAGAGCGAGAAGAGAGACAGAAGTAGACGTCGAACGAGAGTCCTTGCTGTGGGGTTGAGTGAGAGGGAAATGTCTGCTGTAGAGTATATGCATTTGGCATGGGAAGAAGTGAGGCCTTGGAAGCCGTTTTTCTTTGAGAGTCGAGAGGGACGCCCAAAGAACTCGTATGCATATAACATGGCTCAATCGCTGATAGAAGAAATGATACCCCAACAAAAAATCAACAAAACCCTAAAAAATTCGAGTACAACTTTAAATTCTATCCCATCAAAACTTTTCTTACTAAAAACCGCTTAAAATTCCAAAGGAATTCAACCCCAAAAAAAGAGCTTAATGTATTTTAATTTCTTGTTTTTAATTCCAAACTCTAGAACCACATCAACATTATTTCGTTGGCCCCTGCATTTTTGCCCCTAAAGTGCACAACGCAGCCAGAACCGTCATTAGATGGGAAAAGTAATTACCCGTTTGGTGATTTTGGGAAATTTAAGCAATTTTCACTTCGGAACTGCTAAAACTTTAGCCCCAAAACATTCCCCAAATATACTTTATTTTTGTTTTAGTTATAGACATGGATCTTGCACCCTCAAGGGGCAGCCCGGCGGCAGTCATCGTAAAAAGTGCTCCGAGGCATAAACAAAAGCCTGTTAATATTCAAAACAAAAACTGAAACAGAAACAGAAACAGAAATGATGTTTCTCTTTCTCTCTGTGGCTAAAATAAAATGCCCCCGCGTATGGAGAGCCTGGCTGGCAATTGTTGATGTTATTTTTGGTAAAGCTTTTTATGGCAAAAAAAAAACCACCAGCAGCAACAGCAGCAGCCGTGCCTGGCCGTGCCGGGGTGCACTGACGAAAGGCCAGGGCTGAAAGAGTAGATCAAGATCATGTAAATGAATGTGTGTATGTGAGTGTGTGTGTGTTTGTGTGGCATACCACTCGGTGTCCGAATAGAATACGTAATTTGGGATTCATCCTTGGATCTCACTGATTTCGTTGTCTATTCTGAAAATCTGTTTTTGGTTGGGGTTTCGGTCAGATTCCCAGAATGGTTCCAAATACTTTTCACTTCAATTCGAGTACATACGACATGTATGTCAAAGACAATCGAAAACTTGCGAAAAATCACGTACACCGAAATGGTCATCAAATGAGCAAATATCGTCAAATGTTTGACATATTCCGGGACTTGGGTATTCGCTGATTTGTGGCATGGAAAGGGAATGGTGGTAAAACACGAGTTCACACTTTACCAAAAGATCCCCCTAAAGTTAGAAGTTATTACACACATAGATTATACTGAAGAACCTCAAAGTACAAAGATATTTCATTGTGAACAAAACCTAAGCCATATACACCGGGCCTGCCCTTAACACAGGGATTACGTTCGTAGAAAACCTCGTGTTAAGCGAGTCATGGATTCAGTAGAAGTTCAGTTCTTAGAATTGCCATATGGGTAGCAAACAAATGGTTTTATTGTTCAAATTTGCTCTATATATATTATCAACATTAAATATAATTTACTTCATATTTCGTATTTATCATAAACAGATTAAAATTTTTAAAAAGGCAAACATTTGTAAATGTAAGAAGGACTACACTATGATATCTTAATAATTGTAGGTCAATTGTAAGTCATCTTTCGATGAGCGTATCAGAATTTACAGAGCATGATTTCAAGCTGCCAGCATATGCGAATCCTTCTTAAAATTGTTTTCTTCAAAGCCATTTCCTCGAAACCTTCACCTTCAATTAAATAAACAAAGTCTAATATTCGATGGAATCCACATTGTGGCACTTCTAAATGTGCTTTCTTTGCACCTTCAAATGTGGGATTCACCTTTGTCTAGACTCTAAGTTCTAGACGCCTCCCATGCGTTTTGCTGCATACAAAAAAGCTCTTACACATCTATCGACAAACAAATAATACCGCAATAATATTAAGTTTAATCTTGTAGCGTTGGGATATAGTTTAAAGTAAATAAGTAAAGATTAAAGATTATAAGAATTAGGTTTTCAGTGTTAAAAGGTAGTAAGAGAGAGTAAATATTATAATCCTGTAAGATTGAGTTCGTGCTAAGCCAGAGATGATTACTAAAAGAAGCGGCACACGTGCCTCGACAGCAAGATACCCGTTATTCAATTGTTATATAGGAATTTAGGTATAACTACATCTTTATGAAATCCAAAATGTGTTGGCAAGTGTGTACATATTTGTTTTAGTACGAGTCCCACTGGGAGAGAGAGAGAGTACATTGCGAGTGAATGAAACTAAAACCTTTAGTGCTAAGCCACACTGGGAAAGGTGGAGAGAGAAAGATAAAGACATTTATAGTCTTCTAAAACTATTTAATCGATAAATTATTAACATATCTGATAAATTATCTAGTAAATTGTGTATTTCATTCCGCAAAAAATATGAATCGCGTTTCTCGTTATTAAATGTGTCCTTTTGCTTATGGGAAATCTGTACAGCGAATCGCTGTCATTCGTCAAATGGGCCCCAGTGAAACATACATACATACATACGAGTAGGTACTTAAAGTGCGGGTGTATTGACCCCCCCCTCTCGCTCTGTGATGTTTCTTTGATCGATTCTGGGTTTCGGCTTGCCTGTCCAATTTTCTTCAATTTCCTGCCTGCCTAATTCCCATGGAAACATCATTGAATGTAATTGTCTTGAACTGATGACTAGCCCGACTTTAAATTTGCAATAGAACTTAACTCGAAGGAAAAACAAAAACAAGAAAACAAATTGTTGCTATTAAAAGTCCATCAAGCTGGGTGCGAAGTACGAGCACCAAGTACGGATGAGCAGATGAGCAGATCCATCCCATGGATGACGTTGGGCTTCTATGCAAATGGGAGAAAAGTGCACGAACCGGGAGTGAATGTAAATGGGAATTGCCAAATCCGCTGCTGGAGAACAAATTATACGAGCATTTTTCATTTTTATTCAAATTGTTTATTTTTGGTAGAATTCGTTTCGGTCTTTGCACCAGCCACAGCCACAATCAGAAGGCATAGCCATAGCCATAGCCACAGCCACGAAACAGCAATCTCTAGAACAACAATTAACGAGGGCGCCGGGTAAAATCTAAATGAATGGCTGCTGAATGGCGAAATGTTTAAATATAGCCTCCGGTTTCTCGGCACGAACTGAAAAACTGGAGAAAATAGAGGAAAAATAGATCTGGAGGATGTCTCTCAAACGCTTGGATGCTGCTGCCGCTGCTGGGGGGCAAGGACGGCGGCGGCGGGCGGCAAGACCTTTTCTACTATTTGGCAACAAACGTTCTGCGTATTTAGGTCTGTGAGTGGTGGCGTTTCTGCATTGTTTTGCATACTTTTTTTGTTTCGTTTACATTTGAAAGCACTCTCGTCAGAGCGGATGTTGCCGGCGACCTCAACCTTATGGCTGCTGCCACTGCCGCCGCTGCTGTTGCTGCTGCTGCTAATGCTGTGGGGTTGACAGGGTTATTGCGATTTTAGAGGAGGAACAACTATGGAAATAGTAGGGGAATATGTCTAGTACATGGAGTATTCCAGGGTGATCGAAAGAGCAGGATACAAGCGAAGTAATTTTAAAAGAGTCAGAGATTTGGTTACTCAAGTATATGTATATTTATGAAAGAAAGAAAAATTCCGGAAATTGTACTCTATATTAAACAATTTTTTGTATTTTTTCCTAAATATATGATATATTTAAATTCTATTTAATTTCATTATTTTTATACCCGGTATAAGATTTCTGGTGATAGTGGATGTGTGTAACGCCCGGAAGGAAACGCTTCCGACCCCATAAAGTAAATGTATTCTAGATCAGCATCAATAGCCGAGTCGATAAGTCGTAAGATCACA
Organism: Drosophila affinis; assembly: GCA_037356375.1. NCBI lineage: Eukaryota > Metazoa > Arthropoda > Insecta > Diptera > Drosophilidae > Drosophila > Drosophila affinis. Next base: position 27,532,378 of record JAZHFB010000003.1, read on the forward strand.
TATGCATGTATATACTGATTGAGTACCGGGTATAAAGTAGAGCCGTGGCCTTTGCCGCTTCCTCGTTTATTTTAGCAACAACCCTTATAGCAGTAGCAATGTGTCCAAAATTTGTAGACCCAAAAGAAGGGGTAAAACTTTGAAAGTCGAAGCAATATAAGAGCGGCATATTTAATGAATATTTATTTATCTGGACCACCATCCTAGTGCTACAAGAGCTCCTTTATGCCCATTGGCCCTATTTCCACTGAGAAATTATGAATAATTGGAACACTGTCTTCCCCCAAAGGGAATACCCAATTGAATACTCAAGTGCATTGTCCAGAGTTAAGTCGTGAATCGCCTTAAACAAAAATTCTGCGAAAATTTCAAGCTGAACGCGCTGAGCATTTGCATTCACCCAAATTGAAACAGACATTGGCCCTGCCTCTTGGAATATCCCAATGGGATGGGATGGGTTGGGATGGGAGGCAATTAATATGCCCATTGAGTACGACGGGCGTAATTGTCAGGGTACCGAGAATCCGCGAGGGAGAACAAGATCATTGGGATGCGTCAGAGCAGACCAGACCCGAGAGTTTCGCTCGGTCTGCCTGTCTCTCTTTGGGCTGTGGGTGTGGGTGGAATAGCGGAACGTACGAGTGCTCGTAGGGGGGTTTCCTGGAATCTTTGGCACTCAACGCGCGCCACATCTTTATGGCCCCCCACCACCAGCTCTGGGAATTTTCCACATAATTCTATATTGTTTTTAAACAACGAATTTCGCCTGGCAATTAGCAGCCGAAAATCACTTAGCAATGCTATGCTAAAAGATAATGCAAAACAAACCCAGATCGTGTTATCCCAATGACATTTTACGGAAGAAGACTTCCTTCAGGTTGTTTACCAAAGTGTGCCAAAAACATACTTCTGGATTCCTTTCTGGATTCCCTTTTGTTTAAACAAATGTCGAGCACTTCCTTGGTCGCAAATGACGCGCGCGGCACATCCCAAGCGAAAAGTGCCAAAAAGAATGCCAGAGATTGCACGAAAATGAATCGCTCTACTTCTGCATTCGATTTACCTTCTGTCTAGAATGTTCTTTTAACAAATACACAACTTTTGCTGGAATTTTAATAAACATTTCGCCTTTCCCCATCCAATCCAAAAACCAAATTATTTCTGTTGCGCATCGAGAGAAAAAGGCTCCATTTGATGCTAAAATTATTGCAATTAACGCCTATAATTTATAGCCTTTGTTATTGAATTTTTGGCTTTCGTTTCGATTGATTCGTTGTATGGATTATGGCCATGGCTTTGGACTTTGATACACATTAGTTTCTCGTGTCTCAGTATAGTATAGGCCATATATATATTATAGTATATAGTACTTTCCCCCCACATAGAGAGAGAGAGAGAGAGACAGCGAGATCATCCCATCATGGGATCGTCATTCGCCTGTTTATTGTTTATGTGCTTTTCGGCAAGTATTTAAAATTTAATTGACTCAGTTTGATTAATATTTGTTTTCCAGCTGCAGCGAATCCAAACAACAATGTGGCAACACGAATTCGATTGCAATAAACCAAAAATCGTGCAAAATGTGCAACGATTTGTTTCGGTCTCAGGTATACAGCAGGATACAGCAAGGAATGCCAAAAAAATCAACAAACATTTTGATAAATGTGCCATAAAATGTGTGCCAAAAGATATATTGTGTGTGTCTCTACCCCAAAAAGAGGGACAGCCTTCAGGGAGGAGCAGGACCAGCAGTAGCAGGAGCAGATCCCTCCCAGAGAACTCCGGCGTGTGCCTGCATTAATTTATCCAATTAATATTTTGGGGCCTCCCCCTCCTCCTTGTCCACCGTCGACAGCATTTTATGGATTACCTTATTAGACATCGCTTATGTAAGGGGACACTTGTGGGGGGGGGGACTGTTTTTGCCTCCCCAAAATATTTATGTGTATGCTCAATAAATAATTACATTTTATTTTTATATACTAGGCAGACGGAAATATAAAGAGGGCGCCGCCGCTGCTGCTGCTGCCGGTTCCTGTTTATCCGTAAGTATTTTCGTTTCTTATTTCTAATAATACATTCTGAGAGTCTTGAGATTTTCCAGGAAACTCTGAAACATCGTAGTTTCTGAATAAGTTAATCGCATGTTCTAGAAGTCACCAAAAGAAAGAGCAAATGTGCAAATCTTGTCATTCTTGATGGGATCCATCAGTAAAACATTATAATCCACTTTATTGGTGAGTGTTTTTTACAAGTTTTCTGTAGTTTGAAAGTACTTAAGTTCTCCTTGTTTTCTTAAGAGTATTTATTTATCATTTCGTTGGGATTTCTTTTGTTCTCTGGTAAGGGACATCTCATTGTCATATTTTCCATTAGTTTACATTTTTAAAGTGATTTTTAAACACTAAAAATTTTAGTATTTTAGTAATCGGAATATTATTTTTCTTATATGATCATCAACAGGAAAAACCTCCTATAGCGGTCTCTTGTGCGAAACATTCAAGAGCTCGCTTCTACATGTGAATATTCAATCTAGCTGCTATGAAACTCAGATTATTAAAGCTGGTTGCTATGAAACTTTAAAACAATGAAAGTTCTATGCAACTTTTTAGCTGGCAGCTATAAGACCATGCATTTTGATGGTAATGCAACTACTAAAGACGCCTGCAATGAAAGCCATTAAACTAAAAGCTATGAAACTGTTTGTCATGAGGCTTTGAGTGCTGCTGGAGAAACTATTAAAACTATCATTATACTGCTTTCTAGCTATAGAATATACGTATTCTTTGCTATGATTTTAAATCACATTCATAAAATATTTATCATCAACCCAATCCGATGATATTATGGTCTCTGAGGGTCGTATTTTATTACATATCATATCATACAATAAACCATATGGGAGATAAAAGTATTACCTTAGTTTGGTTTTGTAATCTATATGGTGGATGAGATTATCGATTATTATATTCTGAAACAATCAAATCGGCTGGGCGTGTTGGTAAAAATAGTTTTGGCACAGATACTGCCAAAACACTTTGACTAATAGCGGAATGTAGATGGCTATCTGTCTGTCATTCAGACTTCTGAGGTTTTGAAGTGTATAAACATACTATGTATATAGTTTCGTTCCGCAAGTCAGTTTATTGAGAAATAACCACTGTTGTTATTTGTGAAACATTTGCATAACATTTAAAGATTCTTTTTGCAGCACAGTTTTTGGGGGAAGGGAAAGAGCGGACATCTCCGCGGGATCTCCATGGTAACCGGTTGCAACTTGCAAGCGAAGCAGCATTCATTCTTGCAACTTCTCGCCTGCTATTCCTGCTTTAATAAAGTAATTTTCCCCTGCCTTTCTGCTAGATCTTGATCCTGCCATGATTCATGACTCATAGCTCTTTTGCGTCTACTTGTTCTACTTCTTTGGGGTTTTTTTGCAGTGAAACTTGATTACGATCCCATGGGTGTAGACTCCAGAAGACATGGGTGTCCATGACTCATCCAAGAGAGAGAAGTCGTGGCCTAAACGGGGTAATTGCAATTGCCGTGGGATTGGGGGCACACCACGCTCTGCTCTGATGATTTTGCAACGCAGGCGGCTCTGCCGGAAGAGTGATGAGATTTGACAGGATTGATGGCTAATTGTCTGTCTGTCTGTCTGTCCGCATAGAAAGTGGCCTGGCCCCAATTCGGCATCCGATTAGATATGAGGCGAAACAGGGTCAAAGCCAGCGATAGTTTTATTGAAATTCGGTTGAATAAATCCCGATCGAAGTTCGATATGTTTGCCCTGTCTGTCTTTTTTATCTGCCTGTCAATTGGGTTTTTCCAACCAATTTCATATACCATGCCATCCCCTCAACAGGCGTTTCTGGCTAAAAGCAAAGCCAAGTCACAAGGCATTTGCCATAGAGATTAATGCCTGGCATTAAGCGGATAAGGAGGCTAACAAGATTTTCCCTGGCCACCAAAATGAAAGAAACAAATCTGAAACAATTTCGTACGTATTTTATTTTTCCCTCTTTTTGGTAGCAGCAAAGTTTTTTCAGCTTTTTTTGTGTAATTTACAAGTTTGGATTCACAAACAAAAAGTAAAAGTTGTCGTCGTGTGGGCCACACAATCAAATAAATTAATAAAAAATACAGAAAAAAGAAGAAACGACGCACAGAAACGGCAAAGAAAAAACAAAACACAAGCAAGAAACAGTTTTACTTTCTACCAAAAATGCGAATGCCATGCCTGCTGCTAATTTGTATGCAGTCGGAGCGGAGCGGGACAGCGCCGGAGCCGCCTCAGAGCCGCCGCAGAGTTTCAGAGCCAAAAAATTCGTTCAGTTTGCAGCAAAAGTTAAACCCACAACAGACTGCTGCTGGATGCCTCGATGGCACATCAAAAGGCTTTTTCACAGAGGTTTTCCGTCGCTTCTTCTTCTTTGCCAAAAAGTAAGACAAGTAAAAGTTCTGCCATCTAAAGGGATTTTAAATTAAAACCGTATCAAAGTTCGCATCGGCCAAGGGATGAGGGTCGCGACACACCCCAGCGGCACCCTGTCCCCCCTGCCCATCAAGAGTGTGTGTACACATCTCAAACGATGATATGTTAATCAGGTGCTCCAGCATCGCGATATCATCATCGTCTTCCGTCCAAGCGAGTGCTTGACATTGACCCAAATACTCCGCGATCGTATTCATTGATTCACTTTTGACCAAAGATCGCCTCGCTGATCAAGACGATCACGAAAACCGGAACCCGAACGCAATGAAATAGAAAGTTTATAATTTTTGTATTTTTCGGGGTATATTCGGCTTGAAGGCAGAAAAACGAACGCTTTGCGTGGCTTGAGAAATCATGGATTAGGTTTTAAGTAGAGTACGCGATGGAGAAACTCTCTTTTCGAAGGGCTATAAAAAAGTTCCATTTCAGATAGAGAGTAATAGAAGAGGGTATTCCTATACATGGCATTAAAGCCCTTCAATAAAGTACAAAAAACTACTCGAAAATGTTTAGCCAACCCCGAAGTAAACTTTATTTTACACACAATTAATTTTAATAAATTAAATGGAGGCTTTTTGCAATCTAAATGCAATTTAGTTGTGTGTTAATGGTTAACTTCCTATGGCAATTATTTTTATAAAGGGTTTCCTTGCGCTGTCGGGTCTTCATGGTAGACCTTTATAAGATCTGAACAATGTCTGGGCTCATCTCAGAAAAGTCTCTGCTCCCGTCTGCCACCAGTGAGAAGGGATGTATTCCTCGACAACCGTAGGCATGACGTCTCATAAGCGAAAATTACAAAAGAGAATGCTTGCGAATGGCAAAACAGCATGCATGTCGTGGGCCTGATTCGGAAAATTACAGCTGGACTCCAGCTTTGCCGATACTGATTCCAAATTCAAAGCCAGAGCATCCCAACTTCGGTTCTCGTTGCGTCTTCGCTTGGTTTTGTTTTTGATAATGAAATTTGTTGTTAGCTGGTTCCGGCACGTGCATTCTGTTGTGGCTATAGCTGTTGCTGTATCTGTATCTGCATACATTATAAAATATTATTTAGTGGCTTCTGAATGTAGTAGCTTCCAGGCTAGCGACCGAGACAGTCCAGACAGACAGGCGGTAGAGCTGCAGTTGGACGCGGAGTCGGGCGGTCGCAGCTAATTGGTGGAGTCCCCGAAGCCGCCGTGCAGCCAGCGGTTAATTGCCCATTAACATGAATGCTATTCAGCTCGTCTCGAAATACACATATTAAATACATATATGTGAAGTATAAAGCCAACCTTTTGTTAACAAATTAAGCAATCAAAGCCATTATTAAATCAACCATAATTGAAATGGCCCGCCGCCACTGCCGATAGGCAGGCTGCCGATGGTTTTTGGCCAAGGTTTTGTTTTTTTTCTGCGATGTGCAAAGAGACGCGTGGAAGATGCCTTGGGGATTGGCCAGCATACGATTCATCCGTTTCTGTGTCGCTGCTAAGTAAAGCTGCCTTCATGCTCGGTTGGCCAACACGCGAAAACGAGCGACTAAACACGGCAATTCTAATCAAGGCAGGCAGGCAGACAGGCAAACACTCCCTCCGTGAATGCGAATGCACACACATCATCATTAGAGGCCCATCATAATCAGAGAGGGGGAATCAGCATAAGCATCGGCATTATCATCATATGTGGGCTGTCATCGGCAGCCTAAAACGCCCATAAACTGGCGAAAAGTATGGCTGGGATGTTGCAAAAATTTGTATAAAAAAGAACACACACACAGACACATCCAGATGAAGTGAAGGAAGGATTTTTTATCGGTTTTCACCGGTTCTCATGTGTGTGTGTGTGTGTGTCTGTGTTTGCCGGATGCAATTTCAATTTCCAATCACCAGTCATATTACACGGTTACATGGACAGAAGGAGAGGGAAGGGAAGAAGCCCCCTCTAAAGCCTCCTCTGTAGCCTTCTACCCTCATATCCTGGCTTAAACTGAATTTAAAACTCGCATGAGAGTGGCTTTGTGTGTGTTCTGGCTTTCCATGCGGGTTGCTTCAAGACTTATCAATCTTATCACGAATGCTAATCTCTCTCACATTTCTCACATTTGATGATGAATTTTCCCCACGCCCCTCTGGACGTTGTTTGAAGTGAACTTTGGACAGAAATCCATTAATCGTTTAAGCACTGCGGTGCCATAAACAACCCGAAGATTTCCCATGGATTTCATTTCTATATGTGTGCGAATACTTTTAGCACGCTTTTGATTGACAGATGAGTCATGTGGGGATCTACCATCAGTAAGATCTGTGTATATAATAGATCTGTTTGATGAATCGAGAGCAGTTCACAGGAAATGGAACTAGATCATCGCATCTAACGTTGGAAAAGGGGAGATAGAGTGTTTACAGATTATACAGATACATAAATAGATAAATATTGTAGCAGTAGGTATATATATTTTATCCAGAAAACAACAGATTAAAGGGAATAACAGCATAATGTATGGGGTAGATGTGGATTAGTTATAAGAAGGAGTAGAAAAAAACCCTAAGCAGTTCCGATATGCCTCTAAAATATACACATAGTATACGTAGAATAGTAGTATAGTATAGAATGATGTGTTACGGATAGAACGTGCCAATTTATATCCCCATTAAAATATATTTATTTTTTATCAGCTTCAAGCTATTGATGATTCGATCCAAGACACGTAGTATATATATTTATATGACACATTAGGACCTTGATCCAGTGGCCCAAGAAATACCAAAAGCCGAAGCTTGTTAGGCAAAAGCATATCATGCGACTCACAGAACAGGTCGCAGGAAAGGTTTAGATATAAATTTCGAGGATTAAGAATAGGTAGAGAGCAAGATGATAGATAGATGGATACTTCCTTCTGCAATCCAAAATCAAGAAAAAGGAATGAATTTGTAGAACTAAATATGAAAATTGTTGTTTAATTTGTTTAATTCTGATTATAAGAACATATTTACATATTTACGCCATAAATTCAAATCCCTTTAAACTGTAAAGAAAGAGGAACCCCCTTTACATACAGGGAACACACACATGTTTCCACTGCTAAATGATGAGCCATTTGTAATCGAGTTATCCGCTTATCCCCACCCATAGGATCTGCAGCAGCAGCAGCAGCGACTCTTCGACGATGTCATGTAATTACAGCCATATCTGTGGGCTATATCCGCTCTCGCTGGTGCTTTTCCGCCCACCCATTTCTCGTTCCTTGTGAAAAGTTAATTAAATCAAAGCCGCGCAAATAAATTGCACAAATATTTGTTGCTCTTCTCGCGCGAGTCGTCGTCGCTGCGAAAACCTCGCCAATAAATAAATGTGCCACAGTCTGACTTTGAAGTTTGATTATATAGCCAGTGTGAGGGTCAATCGAAATGCGTCTTTGTCCATCGGTGATTCCATTCCTTTGAGGCATATTGTGTGTGGCTTTGAGGCTGTCTTTGAGACTTCCAGCCACACACTCACACACACACTAACCGAACCAACAAACAACGAAACGAGTGTAGATTAAACACCAGACAGCCGCTGCCACTGCCTGCTGCCTTCTGCCGTCCGTTTGTGCAATATTTGCGAGACCTTTTGGATATCTATCGCTGCTGAGAGTTGGGCAAACAAACAACGCGTCGAGCATAGAACCCGCGCGGCAGACAGAGAGAGGAGAGAGGAGTGGAGTCCCCTCTTCGGTTAATAAAATTATGCATGTGGGAGACCTACCCTGGTACTAGCTTCTGCATTGCTTCAATATTTACACCCCTCCAATGAATGCATCGTCGTCGTCTCTGTTGTCGTTTGTTTGACCAGCGCATACAACGCATACAACTTGGCCAACAACATCAGCCATGGGTGGCAGCAATAATAAAAACAGAAACAACAAGAAAAAACCACACCACATAAATAACAACAAATGCAACAGCAGCAGCAGCAGAAGCAGCAGCAGCAGCGGCGGTAACAGCGGGCAGCCATGTGACATAGACAACCTGGCTGCCACACGCGCATGCATCCGCCCCGAACTTGGCGCTGGTGCAACTTGATTATGCCATAAACCAATACGAACCCAAAGGCGAACGCATTTCTGTATGCCCTCCCAACAGAAAGAGGGGTATCATCATTTCCGCAAGGGGCATGTGCATAGCAAACGATTCATAGATCCATCTGTAGGAAGACGAGAATAGTTGTCATACTTATCTAAAAATATTACCTATAGAATATGGGAGCAGTCCAACAACAGCAAAACCCTTATTAGCAAACTCAAGTCAAGGATCGACGTGCCTCGTCATACGCACGAAATTTATTTTGTCTTTGCAATCTCTGGCATTATGTAAAGATGGACTTTTCTCGAGTGAAACATCAATGTACCGCGTCCTGTGGGAGCAATAAGAGCAGGTACGAACCCAGAATTTATTTAAAATATAAATCCTCCAGATCCTTTACGTTAAAACTAGATCAATGAACTGTTCGATTCTACCTAGGTCCCGCTCTTTCACAGTGAAACTTAGGACTAAACAACATTCTAGATACTTGAAAATGGATAATATTATTGGAAATTGGGATACAATTATAGGAACCATTTGAATATTTGTAACTATCTTTGAACATCCAGACAACCAAGTATTTCCGAATGCATTATCATGAATATTTTGGACTATCAATCAGTTCTGTTATATTTGTCGAATATGGAATATATATTAATCTATAGTTAGTGCACATCTTAATGGATTCCATGATAATAGCTGTATTCTATCTGCCTCTGCTTCAAACTAACTCTTAACAAAGACGTCCGAAGAGCATACACAGTTCTTCTTTCCAAAGTCACATTTCATGGATTTTTTCTTTGGTTACGCATTGGATTTTCTTCTGTTCAGAGTGGGCTAGAGGACTGGACTGTGGGACAGGTACTGTTGCGTCGTTGCAGTCTGCAGTCTGCTGCTCGTGGCTGCCGCTGCTTGCTGGCTAGCCATTAAGAGTCATCAGCATTCAAGGCGGTCAACTACGATTTTTGAGTGCCAATTGCCTGCTCGGGCGGTTTTACGTGCCCGCGTACCAAATCGGGTTTTACTGGGCCTGCGACTGAGACTGAGCCTGGGGACTGGACTGTGGGGTTGAGAGGCCAAGAAAGGCGAAAAACCGAAAATCAAGACGGTGGGGGATGGGTGGGGCATCCCATTCCAAACCCAGTTGCAATTGCAGCGGTTTGTTTTTTCTGTTTTTATGTACTTTTTGAACCCTGAACATGAAAAAATTGACAGGTTTTTCTACTTCTTCGATGATATCTTCCTCTGTCTACAGCCACTTTTCCGCTGTCTTTGGTGTTGACCTCATTTTACAACAACAATCCAACCAATACCAAAATATCGAGGAGTTATGCAAAACGTTTGCTGCTGTTGCTGGGGTGTGGTGGGGGGCAACGGGACAGATGCGGGTCCAATAACCATAAACATTGATATCTTTATGGCCCACAAGTGTGTGTGTGTGTGTGCGTGTGTGTTTGTGTTTGCATTTGTTTCGAGCATATTTGCATTACAAAGTGAATCTAAAGTGACGCCTCCTCTCCTCTCCTTTGGCTTCGATCGATGAACATCAAATTGATTTGGCCCATTTTTATGGTCAAGTCAGGCCTAGAGGCCTTCATGGGAACACGGTGGCCTACAGCCACCAGCGGAAGCACCTCAATGTAATGGTAATGCTTTAGGGTCTTTTGTAAGGCGGGCCTGAAGGTGATCCACCTCCACTTTGTGTTTGAATCAAGTCGATTGCGCCATGAGCGCTCTCAATTTCCTCACCCCGCTCAAAGTCCTCCCTCCTTGGGGGTTTTCTATGAAATACCACAACTTGCACCCAGGTGTCGACTCATCGCTGAACAATTTGACAGCGCAATTTACTTGAAAATAACAACAATTATGCTTTTTTGTTTGATGATGAAATTGCAGACTGAAATGCCTGGAAGTCGCGCACGCGTTTTGCATTCGGCGTTAGAGTTGGCCGCGCGCGTTTTTGCTAATCGCGCAATCAAACACACACGCACACTGATGCAGACATGTATGTTCGTGACTTGGCTCAAGAGTAAAAGGGAGAGGCTGAATCACAACAGGAAAAGAGAGGACCCAGGGGTATATTGATACTGGGGTAAGGAAGAGTGCGACGCTAGTGGTTGCAGAGCGGAATCGCCTTACCTTCTAATTAATCTACCTTTTTGCCGAAGCCCAAAACCAGAGCTCGCGAACGAGAAAGAGGAGGAAAAGAGACACAACTTGGCAACAGCTAGAGAGACGCGCGCCTGCGTGCGCGGTTGAAAACGCGCGTAAGCTTCGGCGGCGGCTCGCAGGTGGCGGAGAAAGTTACCAACATTTAAGCCACTCTTTTTCTGTTGTCGATTGTTGCTGTTGCCCAAGCTCTTGCTGGTGGCCACAAAAGCAATAAAAACAGCCAAAAGCAGAAGCGCGCTGGAAAATAAATTTGTTTAAAAAACCAAATTCGAAAAAAAGAAAAAAACAAAATAGGAGTCGGGACGGGACGGGACGGGCAGCAGCAGCGGGTAGAGAGCAGGGGAATTATGAAATCGCTGCCAATGGAATTCGAACTCGAACTCGAAAAATTCGGATCCAATGTAAATGGTGCGAGAGAGCGGCAGCAGCGCAGCCAAAAGCCGAAGCCGATCGGCTGATCAGCCTGTTGCAGCCATCTCTTTCCTGCCGTTGGCTTTTATACATAAAATATAAAATGAAAGAAAAAGAAAAAACTCTTTCGCAATTTACAATAACGAACGAATTGAGGAGACCGACCCGACCCCCCCGCGGGGTAAGACAACTGGATTGGCTTGTAATTGAATAATATTTCTAGTTGGCTTGCCACACGAAACGAAACCAAACGACAGAAACGAAACACCAGAAACACACCACCAACAAAAACAACAAAAACAAAAAGTAGGAAGCGCCAATGCACTTGACAGAGTCCGCTCCCATATACCCTGGGCAGACAACGGGCACTACGATTTTGAGCAGATGTTTGTGACGATCGTTCCTGTTCCATATTTGCCGCCACGAGCGATTTCGGATAAGATAGACAACAGATCAGATCAAAAGAAAGATTAATTAATCCGTAAGGGTATCTTAGCATCGACTCTCGAATATCCTTTCTGGTTTTACTTTTCTTTTTGTTGTTGTGGCCGTCGGGGACTGTGAGGCATTTTTCACTTTTGCTTTTTATAGCCAGATGTGGCACCGTACGTACCGTCGTCATCCGCCAATGTTTTTGTTCGGAATTTATTTTGGATTTTTGAAATTGCCGCGCTCTTCACATGCATAACTGTAATATCGGTTCAGGCCGTTCAGCCAGTTTGCTGTGCGTGTCAGTGCCTGTCCTCGTCATCGGCGCCAGCGCCATCGCCGTTGCCATCGCAATCGCCTCGTCTGTGTCTCGGCCAGATGTCGCACATTTAATTTTGGCATACTACTGGGAACCGAATCGGGAACTGGAAACTAGGGAAACGGGGAACAGGCCAAGGAAATCAAGTGACTTTCTACCAACAGCATCGACAGCAGCAGCAACAGAAGGCAGGCAGGCTGGCAGGCAGAAGGAAATGAGAAAAGTTGACAACGCAACAGGATGCCGCCTCTGGACATGGACAGAGAGGCCCTGAGGCGGCGCCAACTCATTCAATTCCGTAATAGAAGAACTCAAGTGCCTCCTCTCCTCAAGTGGGATTATGGTTTGGTTTGAGGAAATGCACATTGATTGGTTGGGAGGGGGCCGGAGAAAGTTGTCCGACATATGTTCCGTTCCCCTGATGCATGGGCCAGAACTTGTGATAGACGCCGCCGCCGCTTCGCCAGACATTGATAAGATTGCTTCAGTGTGTTGTGTGTGGAAACACCATTCCAACCCAATTGCATAACTAACCAAATAGTGGCTTCTCCTCTGCAACGGAAGAGGCCAAAGTTCCGTTTTCCCCCATTGGGCTAAATTACAATTATAATTGCCAATCAGACAAAACGAGACGAGAGAGAAAGTCGAATGAAGATTCTGGTTGGAGTGGCCCTACATACGATAAGATCCACTCGCTCTATATGGGAAAGATATCGAGGAGAATAGAACTAACCTTGCTTTCTGGATGACGTCTGCTCTCAGGGACTGGTCCGTGGACGGGGGATGACACGCGCACACACACGACGCCGTAATCCACAAAGGAAATGCAAATGAAGTTGGGAGGATGGTCCGCTGGCTGGGCCCAAGAGACTGGTTGGAGGAGGCGGAAGAGCGTACTCCCGGTTGGCAACAACTAGTTTATTGTTGTTTCTTTTCTATTTTTTTGTTTTTTTTTTGGCTACTCTTCTGTGCACGCGTTGTCTGATTCTCAGAATAGAACTATGTTAATGGCACGAGTAGTAGGAGTACGAGTACGAGTAGTGGTAGTAGTTCTGCTTATCTTGTGCACTTTTCGCAAACAAATCAACATAATTGGGGTTCGATATTGGTAATTGACGGTTTACATTTATATAACACAACCAATTGTGGCACTTTCGTTGGCTTTTGCTTTTGGTTCACAGGTGTGTGCAAATGTGATTTCGATTTCTATTTTGTTTATATAAAAAATTGTTACGCCGCGGCGGTCACGGGCTCTTTGTTGTTGCTGCGGCGCGTACGTATTTCTTCTGCTCGGAATAGACCAAAGAGAGAGCGGGGGTGGCGGGGGGTCGCGATTAGCACTGACTTTGATTGACCAACTGTGTGGATGGCTGCACTTGAACTATCTGCTGCGTGTTTTTCTCTTGGCCCACAATTATAACTATTTCGGGAATGGACAAGTGCAGTGGCTGCCGCGAACGAAAATCGAATGTGTAATGTGTTATCACCACAAAAAACATATGTGCTAGAGGTGTTAGATGTTAAATCAATATATCGGTTACTTGTTTCATCGAATCGCAGGGGTGTTTTAAGATATCAATATTTTCCTGCGATAGTAACTAACCATTAAGATTTTTCATTACCAACAACAGGTGGCGATACCGAACTAATCGGAATTTAAAAATTGCAAAGTAACTACATGTAGTAACATGTGCACAGTGGCGCCGTTTTTTACAGTCTACATTACAATCAAATGAAAGTTAACCAGCACTGGATTAGAATTATTTAGACGGGGCTGCCATCATTAGTATATAAATAACGTTATTATTGCATCAATAACGTCATTTTCTATCGGTTGTCCCTGTTAATGTTAACGATTGTTCTGTTAACCACCAGCCACCAGCTGTTAGTTATGTTAACTTCGCCCAACAGTAATTTGAAAAAGCCGATTTAGATTTATATATATATGTATATATTTAGAAAACCTGTAAATTAGGGAAACCATAAATAATCCAATTAAAACTATTTAAAAATCCTAATTGTGTATTACAATTAATACTCCCACAATGCGGGCAAAAAATCGTATAGCCTCCTTGGAGTCGTCGAATCTGGTTTCTTGTGTAAAATAAAACAACTGTAAAATGTCGGCCACCACCCCGCGGTGCTCAAAGTGAGAGCTATTCACCTTACTGAAACTAAATGAATGAGTCGCGGAGTGGAAATGTACCAATTGGAGGTATACAAATTTGAATTTTTCGCCGTCTAATGTTGCGGCCGCATAATAATATATACATGGAATCGGTATATTTTTGTATATTTCTGGGATTCGGCCGGTATATTTTGACAGCACTGATCAAAACAGAACACCTAGGGCTGGGAAAACGTCAATTGTGGCAACTGATATTATCGATACTATAAATATAAATAAAAATCGAATTGTCTATTTATTTAAACGTTATATGTTGACCTTATTAGAACAAAAAATAAGACCTATTTTTATTGGTTTTTCGCGCAGAATTCTAATAGAAACACATTCTGTGCACTAACACAATCAATGGACGGCTGATAGTATAGTATAGTTCCAGCCAACGATAGTATCGTTTTTACCCAGCCCTGAAAACAAGTAATTTGGTCAAGAATGCACATGCGCATGCAAAATGCAGAGCAGGCGCCGCCACAGGAGGAACAAAGGAAGGGACTATAAAAGGCACAGAGACAACTCTCGCAGGATCGCCGCGCTGCATGAACTATTTAACAATTTTGCTGTGCAATCGAAAACCGACTATGCTCTCGCGCCGGAGCAAGGAGAAATCCCAGGCACACAAAGAGGGCGTGGTGGGCAAGTATGTGAAGAAGGACACGCCGCCGGAGATACCGGTGATCAATGTGTGGACCAGCGATCAGCGGTCCAAAAAGAAGACGCTCCAACGCTGCGCCAGCACCTCGCCCAGCTGTGAGTTCAAACCGCGAAGCTCCAGCACCAGTCGCAACACCTACTCCTGCAACGATGCGCAGCCGGACTACTATCATGCGCGGCGCGCTCAGAGCCAGCTGCCGCTCAATCCGCACACGCACGCCCATCATCCGCCACTCCCTCCGCTCCAGTACCGGGCCAGCAGCAACCAGCTACAGCTCGGCCAAGGCAGCAGCAGCAATTACGTGAACATCGAGCAGATCGACCGAATGCGGCGTCAGCAGTCGTCGCCGTTGCTCCAGACGCCGACCACCGGCTTCCAACGCAGCTACTCCACCACCCCTAAGCACTCGCATCCACACATGGCGGCTGCCAGCTACGATGCCGATCAGGGCCTGCTGAGTGCCTCCTATGCCAATATGATGCAGCTACCGCGCCGTCCCCACTCTCCTGCCCACTACGCCCTCCAACAGCAGCATCAGCAGCATCAGCAGCAGCAACAGCAGCAATCACAGCTACAGCTTCATCAGCAGCACGCCTCAACGCCGTTCGGATCCACGCTTCGATTCGATCCGGCTGCCATGTCCATCAGGGATCGCCAGCCACGCTATCAGCCCACAAGGTAATCTCTGCCTTTTCCCATACCTTGTGGAAATCATTCTTACTTCAGGGCTTTCTCTCCCATTCCACAGATCTCCCATGCAGCAGCAACAGCAGCAGCAGCTTCAGCATCAGCAACTGGCTGCACACTTGGGCGGAAGCTACTCGAGCGACTCGTATCCGATATATGAGAGTCCGTACCGCGTCTCCTCCATGCGTGTGACCCAATCGCAGCGTTCGGAGTCCCCTATCTACAGCAACACGACAGCTTCGTCGGCCACCCTGGCGGTGGTGCCAACACATCACCATCTGACTGTGCCCTCGAGCGGTGGATCGCTAAGTGGCAGCGGTCGCGGCGGCAGCTCTGGCAGCGTTCGTGGAGTCTCTACCTCTGTGCAATCTCTGTACGCCCCACCACCCACACCGCCGGCAGCTGGTGTGGCAACCACTGGGGGTGCTGCGGCGGGAAGTGTGAACGGATCATTGCAGAAGGTGCCGTCCCAGCAGTCGCTCACGGAGCCCGAAGAGCTGCCTTTGCCGCCGGGCTGGGCCACACAGTACACGCTGCACGGTCGAAAGTATTACATCGATCACAATGCCCACACAACGCACTGGAATCATCCGCTGGAGCGCGAGGGTCTGCCCGTGGGCTGGCGTCGCGTGGTGTCCAAGCTGCATGGCACTTACTACGAGAACCAGTACACGGCCCAGTGCCAGCGGCAGCATCCCTGCCTCACATCCTACTACGTATACACCACATCGGCTGAGCCGCCCAAGGCGATCATGCCAGAGGCATCGATGTACGCACCACCCGCCCACACACACAACGCCCTGGTGCCGGCCAATCCGTATCTGCTCGAGGAGATACCCAAGTGGTTGGCTGTCTACTCCGAGGCGGACTCCTCCAAGGACCATCTGCTGCAGTTCAACATGTTCAGCCTGCCCGAGCTGGAGGGCTTCGACAGCATGCTGGTGCGTCTCTTCAAGCAAGAGCTGGGCACCATTGTGGGCTACTACGAGCGTTATCGGTGAGTGGCCCAATTCGCCGTCGCCATTGCCGTCTCTCCGCCATTACAAGAATCTCATTTCGTTTTCAGTCGCGCTTTAATACTCGAGAAGAATCGACGCGCTGGCCAGAACCAGAGCCAGTAGTGAAGTGAGGTTCCACCCAGCCCGAAGACGACTGACACACACACACACAGACCGGATACTCGCCACTCCACTAAAGACCTAGTTATCCTACACCATCGACCCCATTAACTTATTTAACCCCCCACGAAATCAGTGCCTTAATCAAGACTTTTACGATGTGAATCGGAGGAGATATAAAGAGAGCCAGATCCAGATCCATTTGACAGTTTGAGAACCTCTAGTTTTAACGTAGATATGTTTTACGTTCGATTATGCCCATTGTTTACTGTACTGTGAATTGAGCTTTGCTTTGATTTGTACTCGTACTCGTACTTTTACGCATGTTCTGTACTGCATATTGTGCAAATTAAACAATATTTTTGTATGCTCAAATGGCGTGAAGAATGTAATCAGAGCCAAGAATGTGGCTTAAGGAATGCCATCAATGGATGTTTCGGTGAGTATCTGATAACAAAACGAACCTGTGGGCGTCGAGGGGATTCGGATCGGATATACCTTTTGGCTGCGCCAAGTATTTGCTTTGGCTGGCAAAACATTTCATTTTCCACTTGTGCCCTGCCAAGTTTTTTCGCTTCGTTTGCAAAATTTATGCATTTAGCACAAAAAAAGATTTTGTTTGTTTTTTTTTGCCACAAAACCATTTATAGAAAGTGAATCTGTTTATCAGCGGTGGGCAGGTTTTTTCTGAATTTCGGAGCAGTCCAGCAAGAGCAACAACAACCCCTTATCTGCGAGCATCAATCGATCTTCAATGCGCCGCGTCATGCACAAGCAATGTATTGTGTTTTTGTACCAAACATTCTTTTGCATTTTTCGCCAGTGCGTCGATCACCAATGTGCCGCGTCATGTGGCAGCAATTACAGCAGTTGTGTGAGAATCTTTCGTTTATTTATGCTTTCGCTGTTGTTGTTGCAATCAAACTTGATTAGTGAGTGCCGTAGACCGTTATCAACCAGCACCAGACGCATATAAACAATTTTACTGCTGGTTGTTCTGCAGTTTCCGCCAAACCTCTCTCTCGTTCTCTCTCTCCCTCTCTGGCTTGCTGATAACGCACGTTTTTGGGTAGATTATGCTATTTATATCATGTAAATTGTATTTTAAGGTACACCGAAACATGTGCCAGTGCTGTTTAGAGATTCGAAATGGTCGTTTCCCTTTTCCGTACCTTTCTACCAAAAAATGTATGATCTTGTGGCAGCTCCTGAATATTTATAGAAAATTTGAGTACCCTTTCGATTGATGGAGTGGTTTGTCAAGTGCAAAAAAAATATAAACACAAAACGAGAAACGAGAGCTGGGCTTTGGTAGCATACACTTTATCGCGATACCCTTGCAGATCCATATAGGCATTCCATTTTGATGAGAGCTAAGGAGAACCCTCTGAGATAACCAGGTATTTGGGGATATATCTAAGAGATCTGTGGATTTGTGAACATCAAAGAATCATTTATAATACCCTGCAAGGGTATGCAAAGGCCCCCGCTAGAGCCGAACGCTTGGGTCTCACTGTGTTCTGGCTGTTTCGCGCTCGCTCCAATTGTTGGAATTGGAATTGTTGGTGTTGTTGTTTAAGGCCTGGGCCTGGGGAGTTAGTCGCGCAGCAGCGCCGTCAACTGCGCAGCGACTGCATGGGCTCCATTTATACGTATTGGCCTGGCCGGGGACCCGCTCAGTCGCTTGACACATCGCACATCGTTCGGTATCGTATCGTCTCGGCACTCATTCGCATTACCATCGTCATCCAGTGCCCAGCCTAATTGTCGGTTAAACACATTGTTTAACTTCTGTTTAAACGTCGGTAAGTGGCAAGTGTTTGGTCGCTGATTACTAAGACAAACGACGTCTGTTATGAGCGATTCTGAGCGATCTCAGGCTGTGCATTGTTTCGACTCGGAACTCGACCATTTGATGCCCCATAGTCCACACAATATGATATGTGAGAGTGCGCACCCGCTCTGCTTTCCAAGACCAGACGACAAACCAGTGAAAGTTCTAATCCGGCTGTAAAGACTTATAAACATTCGCTAAACAGTAGCGCTCTTTGCCAACCCAATCCCATGTGTTGAATTATTAATGGCTTTTGTTGATTTGTATTTACGCAATTGGTTTCTTATGGAGTGGTGGAGTGTGGAGTTGAGTGCTTTTCTTATCAGTGCAATAACTCTTCTTGTGCACTCATTTTAGTGCTGGCTTTGTGTGCGAAAAAATAGAAAAGATGCCAGAAGCAAGTCAAAGATTAACTTGAATAGGAACTTCTCTAGAGAACGGTTCCTTGATCATGCCCATGATATGCGTCTTGTGAAGTACCTGCCTCTATTCTGTCCCTTCCCGTCTGTGCGAGTGCATTGCTCAAGCCTGTGACTATAACCGAGGACTGGCGTAATTTATAGTGTTTGGCAATAATTCGAATAAAACCGATTGACACTATCAGCCAGCACCACTTCCATTGATTGTTTCAGATAAGCCCATTCTCAGGCGGCTCGACTAATAAACGCCTTGTCATGGGCTAAGCGTTATAAATACCCCACCACTCCCCTCCCCGTCATATAGCTAGTACTTGGTCTGGAATCATTGTGTGTTTTTTTATGGCCGTGTATTTCCTCCTGCTCGATCGAGTGCCGTGCAAAAAAAAGTTTGCTCTAATTGCCAAGTTGTAACATTGAGAGCGGAATGGTGGGGGGAGCTGTTGGGGACACTGTTGAAGGTTGCCTGCCCCACAAACAGTTTTTATCTCGTACGAAGTTGTTAACACGAAAGTTGTATTAAGAGAGGGAGACACGCACCAGAGTACAGAAAGAGATGCAATAGATCTCTGATAGAAATAGATGACGGTACTGGTAGATAGTGATTAAAATACTCCCCGATCACTGAACTTGTTATGGAAATTTGCATATGAAATTGAATGCAAAACTGTTTCACACCCTTTGAGTGCATGGGATGGGATGGGTGATTCCCCCCAGCATTGATTGCAGCTAATTAAATTAAATTCAATTAAATCAATCCATTCCTCCTTTTAGTGCGTCACCGATAAAAAATGCCAACAAGTGTGAGAACTCTCTGGAATAATCAGTTGATCTAAGATCTCGGAAGTACTTCGACTTCAAAGAAACCCCTAATCAAAATGAATACCTTTTTTGTGGCCCTGCTCTTGTGGGCAACAGGTAATTAATTGTGCAATTCGTTTGTAATGGAAACAAGAACTTTACACAAGAACTTGTGTTGTACCGGCAGTGGCCTTGGGAAATGGACAAACCAGTCGGCTACTAACAGTCGATTCCCATGACATCACCGTTCTGTTGAACACCAACGAGAGCTTCATCATCTTTGCCAAGTGAGTTTTTTTTTTTTGGAAACTGAACTTTCTTATCATCTTTCACTCAAACTCTCCATTCAGGGAAGATCTGGCAGAGCCTGTGAGTGTGAGGCTAGTGAAAGAGCATGACGATCATTTGAATTTGGATCCTGAGTCATTCATCTATCCGGCGGGAACTACAGAACAGCAGACGGTGGTGATAACAGGCCTAAGAGCTGGCTATGTGGATGTCACAGCCGTCGATGCTTCCAATAATATGTCAGTATTATTCATTCCAATACATACTATACATTATACTTATAATTGTTTCCTTCAGCATTGATGACGTCTATCTGCGTGTCACTATTGCCGTGTCCAAGGGTCTCATCTACACCTCCATTGTCTTCGGTTGGGTGTACTTTGTGGCCTGGTCGGTTTCCTTTTATCCCCAGATTTGGATCAATTTTCGTCGCAAATCTGTGGAGGGTCTGAACTTTGACTTTGTGGTCCTAAACATTGTGGGCTTCACATTGTACAGCATGTTCAACTGCGGCCTGTACTTTTTCGATAGCATGCAGGACGAATATGAGAACCGACATCCGCGTGGCCTCAATCCGGTGATGTTGAACGATGTCGTCTTCTCGCTGCATGCCATGTTTGCTACCATCATAACGATTGTACAATGCTGCATCTATGAGGTAACTCAGTGGAGATCTTTAAATATTTCAAGTTCTAAATGCAATTTACCTTTATAGCGTGCCGGTCAAAGGGTCTCGTGGACAGCCTATTCCTTATTGGGCATCTTTGCTGTGTTCGTGGTCGTAGCGGCCTCCCTGGCCGCAGCCGGTGTCCACCACTGGCTGGACTTTCTGTATTACTGTAGTTATATAAAGCTGGCCATTACCATCATTAAATACATACCACAGGCCCTAATGAACTACCGCAGGAAGAGCACAGCAGGATGGTAAGTGAATGATTGCATGAGGATTCCCTTACTAAAATCCATATTGTAGGAGTATTGGCAATATTTTACTGGACTTCACTGGTGGCACGCTGAGTATGCTGCAAATGATTCTGAATGGCTTTAACTATGGTAAGGGCTGCACTTGGTGATTATTTTCTCAGCTTAATGCATTGTATTTTCAGATGATTGGGCCTCCATATTTGGGGATCCTACCAAGTTTGGCCTAGGCCTCTTCTCGGTCCTCTTCGATGTGTTCTTCATGCTGCAGCATTATGTGTTCTACAGGTAGTTAGAGTGGTTAAAGTGGTTAACAAAACATACATAAACATGTACATATTTTAGTTAATTTAGCGATGTACTATACCCATCCCAATCGTTTGTCCACTGATCATTGTTGTGCTGTTTGCTCCCTTTCTTTACAGGCACTCGAGAAAGACCTCAAACTCTGACCTCACTACCGTTACAGAAGCCCCAAATCAAACACCAACCAACTCCAGACACGAGACTTCCGAGAAATATTAGTAGAGCTTTAATCTGTGTGCTGTAGTACTAGTAGTAGTTGTAGTAGATTTGTTTGCTTATTTATATTATTTAATTTGTACATTTTCGAATTTGTAAATACACATGTATGTATATGCCTTAGCTCTTCATATACTTATACAATAATCGTATTGACTTTATGCTATTGGAATCCAAGTATATTTGTATTCTAATAGCTCGTAATTTTTGTATTTATAGAACAAATCCCTCGTACGATAGAATGACAAGACGTGTGTCGGTATATGCACTAAGACCAGTGGGCCTTATGATGCGTAAACTATGCAAACGTTCCAAAAGATTCCAGTATTAAACAAAAATTCAAACTTAACGCTCTTCTTACTTCAAAACAAAAGTTAAAAAAAACGAATTTATGATTTGTGATCCCTGGGCAAAACTGGGCATACTTAATCGATAGTTGAGAGAAGAAGTATCGATAGCATTTTGATTCAATTTTTTGCATATTTCTTAAATTCTGCAACAGAAGTTTTGGTGTTTTCTTCAGCACAGGCTGTAGTTTGGTTCGCAAACATCAAAATGGCGCTCAAACAAACCTCATCGTTTACCATGACTGTGGAAAAGTAAGATAAACATATTTACCCGATTCTCCCGCATATACTTTATTGTTTTGCCAGAAATGATTGCGGTGAATTATGCCGCACCAGTAGCCTTATACAGTTCACGCAACACAACGATGGCTTTTTTACGAATGGATCCCAATTGATAAGCTCCAGCACCGTTTCTCAAGCGGCTTACAACACTTGGACGCCTGTGGTAGGACAGCAGTATCAGGAATCCGTGATAGCTGGCGTGGGATATGCTACCAATGCCGCACCAAATATCAACAATAACGTGATAATGTATAACCAAAGTGGACAAATGTCCAGCAACACGGCTGATGTTTATGGATTAAGCGGTGTGTCGCACGTGCCACAGACAATTGTGAATTCTAGTGTCGTAGCAAATGGCGGACCAAATATTAATAATAATGGTGCATACTATAGCGAAAGTGGACAAAACGCTAACAGCACAGGCGATGTTTTCGGATCGGGAATCATAAATTCCCGCGGCATGCCGCTCGTGCCGCAGGTCGTCGCAGCCGCCGTCCTTCAGGGAGCATATTTTAGCAATGGCGGACAACAAGCTTACAATGGCGGAAACTTGGCTGCAAGTGGTGCCAACCAAAATAATAGTGCGATGCAGCATTATTTAGCTTTTCCTCCCTCTGTGGGTGGAACTGGTGCACCTAACAATAATGCCATGTCGGCCACTGGCAATTCCTTACAACGCGCTAACAACGTTGGACAAAATATTGACAATCGTGGCGCAATGGCTGCTCATTGGAGGTGAGCATTTTTCAAACACAAACACATTTAGTTTTAAAAAACGCGCACATTGAACCGATAGCGGTACCTATCGGCTGTGTCTGCGTTCACTAGTGAATGACATCTATTAATTCCATCGATGGTCGATAATGAAAACACGATAGTGCAAACGATAGTTATAAACATTTGCAAATACCCTAAAAAATCCTACAAAACTGATAGCTGAAACAAGAAGAAAAACTGTCAAAAAGGAAAACTTGCCAGTCTCCTAGAAAATTGATTTATTTGTCGTTTGCATTCCATGCTCACTTACGTTTCTTAAGTGACATTGCATGCTCACTGTTTTTTTTACCGTTGGCAACATTTATTTGTATGGGCCAGCAGCATGTGTCGCGAAATTAGCGACATTGTTACCCCTTAAGAAAGAATATTATAGAATTTTAGAAAAGTTTGTTTTACCAGCCACCAATTATTGCAGAAACTATTCAGTTTCTATCTCAGAAAATTTTAGGGTTTTTTCTCTTAGGTAGACTGAAAATGGGTATCTGGAGAGATATGTTAATATTAATAAATTAATCAAATGCATTATTGGGTCAAAAAATGTAAATATGTGCAAAATACAATATTAATTACGTTTTAAAGCAGCTGGGAAAAATAATTTTAACATGAATTAAATGAATAAGGGTATCAATATGTCCCTACCACCGGCTAAGTTTCCAAATTACGTAGCATTCCATGCTCACTTACGTTTTCTTACGGCACATTTCATGCTCACTTACGTTTTACGCCTTGACCTTTATTGCTTAAACAATATTTTATAAACAATCTAAAAGAATATAGTCACTAAACTTAGTCAATCTTCTAGACAATTGATTCATCAATCGTATAAAATTATGTGTTCAGGCCTGAGGGTCCTAGTTAGTTAGCAATATTAGTCGGAATATCAAAATCGAGGATTTGAGGATATGGTTTTCGTCAACTCTGCAAACCAACATCTGGCGGTGGTGTTTGTTTATTGCGATTTATAAATAATCTACAACTTGTTGGTTTTCTGAGAGCTAAAATCTGGTAAAACGTGTGGTAGTAATGCACATATCGCAGCCAATGTCTTGGCATAAAGTAAGGTATTAATTATATCAATGAAAACATGTGCAGTGCACTGTATCATATTGAGGCGGCATAGACAAGTGTTTATTTATCAAATATTTCCACAGCGAGTATGCTGAGAACTCCGTGGGATCAACTATTTCGCCTGCGGAGGATGGGCCCATTGTTGAAGATCCCAACGAGCCCACCGACTTGTGAGTATACCGGCTGCAGGTTGTTTGTCCGGTCCACTAATATTTCATATGAATGTTTGTGTTCTCCTGCTTTCACAGAACCACCGAACCGATGGCCTTCCTTCAGGGACTAAACGTAAGTGGAAAAAACAGACATTTACTATTGATGGTGCACTAACGAATATTCTTTTATTTGTGTAGTCGGGGAATCTGATGCAGTTTAGCCAGGTGAGTGCTAGTACATTCGGAAGCGTTGCGACAAATCGGCCTGGACGAGTATCAGCAAAAAGCTAAAGACGGTGGAAAACACATTGATTATTAGCTGCATGTTTAGCTCATACAGGCCCATTGGCTTTATGTTGAACTTTGTGATGGTTATCAGGAAGGTGAAACTGTGGACAGCCTGACGATACCGGCAGTCGGCATGCTGCAGGTTTATCTCCTGCAGTATGATGGCTGTTCTCCTAGTGGCCACGAGCAGGTTGTTGCACAAATGTGCCAGCATTGTGATCTCGGTTAGCGATATGAGTAGAAAGACTAGATTTATGAGCGCTACCAGGCCGTCGTACGGCTTGCCGCCAATAAACGTGTCCGCTAGGGCAGAGTACTGGCTGTAAAAGCCCACTGTCATGCCCAGCAGATGGCAAATCAACGACAGGATAATCGATAGAGACATAAGGGACAAGTACTTGTCGCAATGTACATAAATCACCATGTATCGGTCCGCCAGTCGGTCCAGTTCGTCCGCCAATGAGCAGAATTTCTGCATGCGATAGAACGAAGTGTTAAGCTTTAGTTGATCCTCCCTCTGCATCAGATTCACCTGCTGGCGCTGCGACTCCAATCTCACATTCATCGCTTTCAGGATCTCCTTCACCACAATCATGGCTCCGAAGTAGCAGTTGTTCAGCAGATTGGAAATGATTAGCGGAAACAGACGGTAGATGGTCCAAATCAAACTCAAATTCGGCTCCATGCGCCGCTGCTGCAGTATGAAGATTGTCTGCAGTATCAAGGGGAAACCGACTGACTTGACCAGAGCCATGGCAATCGATCGAAGGAGGGACGCGTTGTCCAAATGAAACATCTTGAGGGTCTCAAATAATGGCACTTGGCTCATTGTCTTCGCCACAGCGTGGTTCATTATCATTTGTGTGACATAGTTGATAATTGCCACTGTAATGTTCATGTAACCATATAGACTCAAAGCATCCTGCAGTTTGATCTGTCCTTGCATATAGTCCTGGTATATCTGATGCCCATAGATGCCAGCAAAGGCGATGGTCCACAGGATGGCATACGCCAGATATGCTTTCGAGAGCTTAAAACGTTCCCGGCTGCGGCTGTCGTATCGATTGGCCAGGAGTCCAAAGACGGTCATTAACAGAATCATTATGATTGTTAGTATTTTCACCATACGCCTATGCCTTAAATCAATGGCAGATGTCATTCTGTTCGAACCTCTAAAGACAGACTGGTCTAGTGTCTGCTCTGCACCGAAAAACAGCCTAATGGCTGCTTAATTGTTTTTCCACTATCGTACTGATGGCATCTGGACTCTCTTCAGGACTCCTCCGTCCGACCCGACACTATCTGTAGGCATCGCGAGCACTTGCTTAATGTTCGGCGGCTAGAAATCAACTGAACTTGTTCCGTTCAGGAGCGGAAGAGGGCCGACATTCCCCCGTGTGACTCAGCAGCAGACACGATTGTGCATGCAGCAATTTCATAAGAGCGGCCTGACGTCACAGCGCGAAACGATTCAGAACAGAAAATACTGCATGAGTATAGCCATGGCCCGCCATGCGAAAAAGTTTGCAAACACTTGTGAAAGACTAAAACGAAATCAGTTGACGAGCTGTCCTTAGTCGAGTCGATACCTGTTGGACAAGCAGCACCATGAAGCTCTATCAGCTCTACGTACGCAAAGTGTGAT
Organism: Drosophila affinis; assembly: GCA_037356375.1. Taxonomy (NCBI): domain Eukaryota; kingdom Metazoa; phylum Arthropoda; class Insecta; order Diptera; family Drosophilidae; genus Drosophila; species Drosophila affinis. The sequence continues at coordinate 27,558,236 of JAZHFB010000003.1, forward strand.
CCGTCCCACTGTTCTTTGATTTGTGCTCGTTCTAATTACCTGGCCTTTTTTCTGTTTCTAGCAATCCGTGCTGCGCGAGATGATGCTGCAGGATCTTCAAAGCCAAAGCAATAGTTTGCCCAAACTGGAAAACCATAATATTGGTGGCTACAACTTCAGCATGGTTTTGAAGGAACCCCCCAAGTCGCACTGGGTGTATTCGGATATAATGAACAGGCTCTACATACGCATGGACAAGACGTTCAATGTAGACGTGCAGTTCAAGGCAGTAATGCCCATACAGCCCCTCAATCTGCGAGTCTTTCTTTGCTTTAATAAAGACGTCAGCGGTGCGGTGTTGCGTTGTCAGAATCACTTGAGCACAGAGCCAGGCGAGTACCCAGCTCTCTTAAGATCATCCACTTCTCTAACAATATACTTTCTCTTTCAGTTACTACTGAGAATTCAAAGATGCGCGACAGTTTGCTGCGTTGCGAGAATCCAAGCACCACGTACTGCGGATCGGCTCAGGGCAAGGGCATTTCCGAAAGGTATTCGGTGTTGGTGCCGTTGAATTTGACTCGCTCTAGCAGTCGCAACGGCGGCTTCATACGTCAGACGTTCGCCTTTAAGTTTGTCTGCCAGAACTCGTGCTTGGGCAGAAAGGAAACCAGCTTGATCTTTTGTCTAGAGACCGCGAGGTGTGTAATCTAACGAATGCCATAGTCCAATGTTCATACTCTTTATCTTCTTTTGTTTGACAGCGGCGATATTTTGGCCCAGAATTTTATAGGCGTCAAAATCTGCACTTGCCCCAAAAGAGATTGCACTCAGGACGTGCGCCATTTTCGTACGGGAAATGAGAGGAAACGCAAATCGGTAGCCCCATCCGATGATGAGGACGATATCGATGTGAAACCGGCGAAATTACGGCGTCGTACCGTGTCCTACAACGAGAGCAATGACAGCCGCGATGTGGCTCCACTGCCCATCGATTGGCAGGTGTCCCTAACCCATGATGGTCAGTACAAGCTTGAGATGACGTGCCCTAACAAAGAGTGGATGTTAGATAACATCGATGGGATGATAAGGGAGACAGCTTTTCAAGCTCTGCAAAGTCCGACCGAAAACAAACGGCGTCAACAATTTGCCAAAAATTTGGTAAACCTGAAACGTAAGACTTGCTCGGACATGCCCCCAATGGAATTTTGTTTCATGTTTTCATCTAATTACAGAACGAGCATTTCAGCTGCCATGACCTGGAGCTAATGACAGTCGGACAATGGTCTAAGTGGATAAGCTATTTTTTGATTATTATTAAAAACCAAGTATTAGGAAGAGCCACATCTGCCTAAAGTTCAAAGAAAGAGTACAAGTGATATAATATGATATATACTAGATATATATATATATATAACATATAAATTGTTGGCAACCAAAACACCCAATGAAAGTCAATTAAAAATATTTTTTAAGTTAATTTGTTTGATGTCTGATATTTCTTATGAAAACAAAGTCTATCATGAGTATACATTGGTAATGCTAGAAGACTATTCGGTTCAGGTCAGGAAAGAAGATTGGACAGTTTTGTGGTTTTCTTAAGTCATAAGCGAATGTTATTCATTCTAAAAATCTGAATGTCTATCGCATCAGTGGGCATGCTTTTGTCAAGTCACTGCGACTTTATTTGCTTAATTTCTACGCGGAATGTACATCAATGTTGAGATCCTACTGTACATCATCATCGCGCATGCTATGGTTGGCGCTTTGGGACATGTGTGGCTTGTGTGCGCGGTCATTGCTCTGCAGAGATCTATCCCAGCCCAGGCCACAGCTAGGCTGCAAATTGTTCTGCTGCGTTTACGCACATTTTATTTATACGCATACTCGTATCTGTGCATCTTTGGTTTTAGTTCTATGCTGATGTATTAAAAAAAAGACACGTTAAATAGCGCATGCGTTGCATGCCAAAGTTGCACATGTGCGTGAGGATGCAAAACAAAAAAAAAACAACAGATGTTGACACTATGCCGCAGCTGCAGGCGACTTTAGCTTTTGCCACATGCGGCAACGGCAACAACAACTGAATGTTTACGCCACAGCCAACCCACCAAATGCTGGTGCTGCTGCGGCTGCTGCTGTTCATTGACCTAGGGCAGGGCACATGATAGTATGTTCAAATGGTAACGGGCTCCTTATCCATGACCATAAGGCAGGCATAGCGGATGTATCGGCTTCCATTTGGGGGCCTTTCCTTTTTCACTTATAATCAACCTCGGCGGGCACCTTACCAGTTTTGTCGTCATGAAAATGGGTCGAATCGAAAAACCGCTCAAAGTCTCTCTCGTTTGTCGTTGAACGAAAGACTCTCAGAGAAAGAGAGAGAGAGACCTTCGTGTTGATGTTATTTTTCTTTGGCGCTGCACTCACCTTATTTAGCCAATTAAATATTTGAGTTTCGTCTCGATTGGCTGGCGGCTGGTGGCAAAATGTTGACAGTTGGAAAGTTTTGATACAGTGGGTTAGAACAGGCTGCTTTTAGCCTAAACATTTGTAGGCCAATTTTCTAAGTGTAAATTGGATGTTTACAGGAAAATACTTTTTTTCCAATTCGTTCATCGATGCTTGAAGGAAAAATTATGGTACGAGCTATCATGCATTTGGGTAGAGATCATGTATTCCTTTGGTACAAATCAGCTAAATTTAACTCTTAGTAAGCCTTAACATACATATGGCACACCTAGGGAATATTTAATATGATTTCATGCACCCAGTGATCCCCGAATAGTTTCATTTATATTTACGTATATATTTATGCCATTATATTTGTACCGGGAGGAAGTTTTATCACTTACAGTTCGACACTTATGTACATATGTGAAAATATTTTATCTAAATATATTTCATATATAAAATATATTTTTAAATATTTAATTTTAATATTTTCTTATTTTTATTAAATATAATAACATTATATAACAAATAATATTAAATAAAATAATAAGATATTCAATTAAATATGAAAATATTTAATCTAAATATATTTCGTAAATAAAGAATATATTTTATATTTTATTTTAATGTTAAATAATATTAAATGAAATATTCCCTATTTATTTCAAAGCGTTTTATATTCAACATAAGCATGGGCCGTGTAAGTAAGTGTGATTAATATGTACATTTTTGTGAATTATAAGTGAATTATATTTAATTTTAATATATTTTTATTTAAAAATACCGAATATTTAATTTAAATATGTACATACATATCTACATATGTTGTGTTTCTTTTCACTATGCCATTTTCCTCTCAGTGTAGACATGTTTATGTTAAGTTTGTTTTTCTCCAGATTATGTTTCTTAAAGTGATCCCAGATAACTACCAAGATAAACAACAGATAAATATCTACTTTTAACTAAATAGAACTAAGATTCCAATGAAACTCTGGTGACTCAGTGGACGATTTAAAACAAATCCAACTGGGATATTTATAAGAAGTGGCGGTGTCTTAATATAATCTTACTTCGCCATCCTGACTTGCAGTGGGTAGATATATTTTATTACAGGCAAGCTTTAACACTCATCTTATGAACAGTCACCTGTTGCTTGTGTCATATATAAAATCCCAGATAAAGGGCCAGAGAGAGAGGAAGAGGTATACACCCATTCCCTATCAAACCCACTGTGGGAAATGGAATAACGACGAAAAGAAAAACAGAAAGTCAGGTGAAACCCAGACTGCAACTCCACTCCATTCCTCTCCACGCTAACTGTTCGATTCCACTCAAACAAAAAGTCTCTCGGTTGCTGCCCACTCGAATGTGCAGTCGTAGCAGATCCGAAAAACCAGATATCAAGCAAACGACGCTGCTTGGGCTCTCGAGCCAAAAGCGATCTTCACTCGTGGGAGAAAGAGTCGAAAGCTTGACAACGGGCCAGCGTCGAGCGGCGGCGGTACTTTTGGCATTCGCATTCCGTTGTTGGCTTTGGCGTTGGCGTTGTCGTTGTCGTTTTCGTTGCCGTGTGTTGCCGTACTCAGTGTATTGTCCGATCTTCTCTCCGCTGGCACGTTACGTTGGAGCTGTGTGTGGAGTGACGAGAAAATAAAAACAATATTAGAGATCTCTCCCCCACAAGCTGTGCCATATTTGTGTTTTGACCGCGAAAATATCCGAGTGTGGGGTCCCTGCAGCTGGTTTTGCTCGGCTGTAAAAAAGTGTAATAATGGTGGAAACGGCTACCACTACGACTGTGACGCGTACGACCATCACGGCACCGGTGGGACCTGCTACGGTGCCCTCATCTTCGGCCACGCCCACGTCGACTACAACGGCTACCCAGGCAGCCTCCCAGGCGCGTCGCAACGATGAGACCACCCGAGCCATCTTCAATTTGAAAATCATCATCTTCCTGCTGCTGCTGCCCCTCATCCTGCTCGCCGTGGGACTGAAGCATCTCCTGGACTATCTGTTTGCTCTGGGCCTCAAGGAGAAGGATGTCAGCGGCAAGGTGGCGCTGGTAAGATCCATTTAAGTGTGGCTGCAGCTGAGTTATGGGCCCCATTAATGGCCATTAATCATGCTCGTCGTTGGTCAGATATCTGCCTGTCAGATATCAATCGTATGTCATATGGCTAGATATGAATCCCAACAAGGCAGACAGCTAGACAGCCAGACAGTCTGCAAGCCATAGATGAAACGTCACGCACTTTCCTTTTCCAGTGGCTGCATCCAGCACTTTCCCCCCCTTTGGTTGTTATCAAAGATGGGTGCGGCACGATCGGTTGGCTGGTTGGAGCTCTGGGCTCTTGGCTCCATGTTATTTGAGTCAATGTTTACGCTTCTCTGGTACCAAGCGGGTGGGCTGGTTGGCCAACTGTTTATGTTTGTAAATTGTTTATTATTTCTTATAAAAAAGGTTCTGTATGGTCAGCGCCTCTGACATCATATTCCATGTGGAAAACCCATGTAAATCTAAGAATATCTCTAATTGAATTTCGAAACACTTCGGGGCATCGTATCGCGCTCTATTAATCACATATTACAGACGGACTGGCGGCTGGCGGCAGGCGGCAGACCTGAATCATTATGAAAAGTCAATTGAGGGGTCGCCCTCGCCCTCGCGCAAGGTCAAGTGTGCGGGTAACTGGAGAAGCTGCCACAGCCATACGTTGGCACATATGTTGGAGAACCTGATCGAATTTATAAGTAAATTTAGAAGCCATTAGCATTCCATTCTTGTCTGCCAGCTTTTGTGGCGTGTGTGTGTTTGTGTGGGCGTGTGCTGGCCATAAACGTAGAGTATTTATGAGTCATTGCAGCCTGGCTTTTGCTTTTGCTGCAGTCTCAGACGTTCGATCGTTCTCTCAGATACAGATACGTACGGTCACAGCGGCGTGCCCACACGGGGGGCGGGTGGTACAAGCATCTTAACTGTGAGAAATAGCCCAATTAGAAGATTGACATTCAAAGATAACTTTTGATGGAGTTCATTGTTTTTGGAGAGTTTCAAAGCTAACAGATCCCTTCTGTCTACGCCCCTGTGAAACCGCAAACTGGTTTGTGTCGCTATTTATACCAAGACCAAAAAGAAAGAGTGGAAAAAATGCAAACCTCAGGAACTTCACTTTTGTTTTCTGTTCGGCACACAATTGATGACGTTTACCCGATCCAATGTAAACAACCACCGCGCCCTAGCGACAGATACTCGGCTCCATCGAACGCCGCGGCGTATCTCTCAGATGCGTGCCGAGATAGAACCCATACATATACACACACAGACACAGATAGACACAGAGTAACTACGAGTGCTACTTCTATTGTTGCTGTAGTTAATTTGCATATGATATTGAAATTCTTTAGGAATAGTACAACCAAAAACACAATTGCGCATCGGAGCTCAGCTGCGTTGTCAGGTGCTGCCTATTTTTGTTGTTCGATGATTTTCGTGTACCCCGTAATAGTAGTGGAGTGTAAGGGTATATCTGTTGCCCGAATACAGCTTTATATTTCTGTCTTAATGGAGCACCTTTATGGAGCACCTCAAGATTTAAAACAAGCAAATTTGGTGTGTTTGTACTTTGGTGATCTTATCTAGCCATACAAAAACAATCTGATAATCGTTACAGACTCCATGAGTATCGTTTGTTATACAAGTATCTAGTTTCAATCTATATATCTATCTATCTTTTTATCTTGCCTTAATACTCCCATCTTATCGGGTATCTTCTAGTCCGTATTCTTGGATATATTTTTGTAGTTTGTGAGTATTTTTCCATATGTTCACGAACGTGCCAAAACTTTGAGTTGTGTGGCACGGCGCATTGCATAGCGGCGTTGTGTCTGTGTCTGTGTCCCACCCCCCAACCGAGTAACAGCTGAGGTCACAGTTCGCTTTAATTACGGTCAAAAGTCACTCAATTGTGTGCCCGAGAGGAGGTTCGGCTGTGGCCCATAGAGCGTATGAGTAATGCTGTTCATAGTACTCGTAAGTCGTTCACATAATTGCCATTAAATGGGGGCTTTTTGTTCAATGCGAAGCCACATTAGCCTAAGTTGATTGTTTGCAAATTAAGCTAATTAATCTGTACGGTATTCGTATAATTAGAGTAAAATGCGTTTTAATCTGCCAGGTGACTGGTGGGGGCAGCGGCCTGGGTCGCGAGATCTGTATGGAGCTGGCCCGCCGCGGCTGCAAGGTGGCTGTCGTCGATGTCAACTCCAAGGGCTGCTACGAGACAGTGGAGCTGCTCAGCAAGATACCCCGATGCGTGGCCAAGGCCTACAAGGTGGGTCATTGTCATTGTCTTTCCTGACAGAATACTGATAGCACATTGTCCCTACAGAATGATGTCTCCTCGCCGCGTGAACTGCAGCTGATGGCCGCCAAAGTGGAGAAGGAGCTGGGCCCAGTCGATATTCTGGTCAATAATGCCTCCCTGATGCCCATGACCTCGACACCATCGCTGAAAAGCGACGAAATAGATACCATTCTGCAGCTGAATTTGGGCTCCTACATTATGGTGTGTATACTACAATCTCTCTTTTGGACTTTCTTTATCTTATGTCATGGTATGCCTTGCAGACAACAAAGGAGTTTCTGCCCAAGATGATAACACGCAAGTCTGGCCACCTGGTGGCAGTGAACGCCTTGGCGGGTGAGTCCTTCTATACACATGAGATGGTATGACCTCGCTTAACCTCTACTCTATTCCCATTTTGTAGGTCTGGTTCCCTTGCCCGGCGCTGGCATCTATACGGCCACCAAATATGGAATTGAGGGTTTCATGGCGGCCCTGCGCGCCGAGCTGCGTCTCTCCGACTGCGACTATGTCCGCACCACAGTGGCCAATGCCTATCTGATGCGGACCAGCGGAGATCTGCCGCTGCTCAGCGACGCTGGGTAAGAGCTTAGGCCTAAGAGGCGTATTCACACGATTCAAACACTTTTCCCAAATAGCATTGCGACCAGTTATCCGGGCCTGCCCACACCCTACGTGGCCGAGAAGATTGTGAAGGGCGTGCTGCTGAACGAGCGCATGGTATACGTGCCAAAAATCTTTGCACTCAGTGTCTGGCTGCTCAGGTGATGATTGCATTAGCCACGGCTGTAGGTGTAACCAGGGCCAAAGCCTAACGATTTCCCCATTGATTTTTCATTTGTAGACTGTTGCCCACCAAGTGGCAGGATTACATGCTGCTGCGCTTCTACCACTTCGATGTGCGCAGCTCCCACCTGTTCTACTGGAAGTGAGAGAGCGGGGCCTGGCCACCATTCCAGCATTTAGATGGGAAAACTCCCATTGTTTACCATTTGCAGCTCTTAATTTAATGGATAGGAGTACACGTTTAGCTATTTATACTAACTGTAGAGTTTAAACTAAAAGTAAATCTATTTTCGTACTGAAACCATGTTCCATATACCGCTGATAAGGCTGATAGGGCCTCCTCCAATCATTGCGGCGTGTTCGGCAACGGGTTCGATGGATTGCGCTTCCGCAGTCTCAGTGACTGGCTGTAGCACTTCTGCTGGGATCTCTGCACACAGGAGCGCTGCTCGTAGTTCCAGGTGTAGTTCAGGGGACAGCGATGGATGATCTTGTAGCCATTGGAGCAGTAGTAGAAGTAGGCGCAATTGCGTGGATGCGGCATGAACCCATAGACCCCGGTGAGGCAGTTGCTTATGGATCTGGTCGGCTGCCTCTGGGCGCAGGACACCAGCTGGGCGGGAGTGCAGGTCTTTGTGAGGCCAGCTCCCTCGTAGCAGACCATGTAGGGATGGCAGGGCCCAGCATTGTGCAGTTCGCGGAGGGTTATGGCCAGCGGCTGAGGGAACTTCGTTGTGTTGACTATCAAATCCGTCACAGACTCGGTGGTGCTGGCCACCAAATCCGATCCCTTGGCCTGGCATCGCTTCACCAGGCCACGATCCACGCAGCGTTCCAGGATGTCGTCGTAGTAGTGCTCTCCGAGGCATTCGGCCTCGAAGGAACCCGCTCCGGCGCAGTATATGTACTTGGAGCAATTGCTGTGGCTGGCCACGTAGACACCCAACTTGGGGACACTGGCGCACTCCTCATAGTCCAGGGCCAAAGTTCGATAGCCCGCGAAGGTCAGCAGAGCCATGTGGAATACCGTGGAGATGCTGCTTTTCGTTGCCATTTTGTGCGACCGATGTGCTTGGAAGGTTTCACAAGAATGTCTTCTGTTCGGGGTCTATCTGATAGATAGTAGGCTCTGAATATTTTTGCATGTGACCCGCTGATAACAGAAAGTACCACGGCAGAAAGTGCTTGTAGCCTCGAATATTACGCGATAATTTGCTTAGATAATTTTGATGAATTTCGGGCAGTTACAGAGGAGGAGCTGGGCCCACGATATGCCCCCTCCACTTGCGGCTTTCCATAGCATACTTTCCTGCAGAGACTGCACACAGATTTAATGAGCAAACCGCAATACTTTACAATACTCACCAGAGCGGGAGGGAACACAGAGCTCAATAAAATTGAAAACGCACTCAATACACAATTAAGTGTCGCCACTTCCGCCCAGGGCCAAACAGTCAGCCAGCCACACAGCCAGAACACAGACAGACCATCCTCATTCATTCACATCATCATCCACATCATCATCATCATCATCATCATCATCATCATGTGGATGCAGCAGGCGGCAGCAGCAGCAGCAGCAGCAGCGAGCAGCCCATCCATCCGTGGCTGTTGGTCGTTAAGCGATTTAATATTCGATGAGATATTCATAACTTGCAATTAGGTTTGGTGTCGCGCTCGATTTTCCCCGGATTTCTGCTCTCTTGTCCCTTTCGCTCTGCTGACTTTTTCCGCAAATGATTGCTCGCTGGCTGATTAATGAAGAATTACCAGGGCAAATGGCTGGGATCTGTGGGCATTATCCAATTCCCATCTACCCGACTGTCATTAACATAATATTCGATGCTGTCAACGGCCATGGCCACGGCAGGGCACGGCAGGGCACGGCGCGGCAGCGCCAATCGTGCGCAAATTAAAATATTATTAATTGTTAATTAAACGCAGTCGAGTGCCAGTCATAGCAGTCATCCCAGTCGGTATATGGCCATGTTGTGGCATATTTTTCGATTCATCTTTAGTCCGATATGAGATACGATCCGAGTAGTGGGCCAAGTAACAGGTTATTCCGAAAACACCCCAGAGACAGAGACACAGACAGACAGATAGATGAAGCCCCAACCGAAGCAACTCCAAAGGGACCCCATATGGTGCGCGGAGCGCATCTCAAGTGCATTAAGTGCACGTTGAAATTTTCAAATGCAAACTCCAAAGGAAAGGCAACATGTGCGCCAAGAACAACAAATACTCCTACAGACAGACGGAAAGACAGACAGACAGACAGCTCGCACTGGTTCGTTTATGAGGGAAAAAAACGTTTCAGAAAGTAAATTCTAATTACAATTATGAACGAGAAGACCCCCAGCACCTGCAGCCACGCCACCACTCCGACTCCTCCGACAAGCCATGCGCATGCGCAGCGGCAGCGGCACCGTCAGTGTCAGCGGCTTCCACTCTAACCCGATCCGATCCGATGCGATCCATAAAAATAGCTCACTAATTATTTGTATGCTAGGGTTACAATCCACATAAAAAACAAACAAACTGTCGGGCGTTTTTATGGATCTCTCTGCTGTCGTCCGCCCCCTCTCTTTGTCTTTGTGTCTTTCTGCCCCCGCAAAGATTTTATTCGTTTTGTTTTTCCAGAATTCGATGTTGATGAATTTGTATTCTCAATAACAGTTCAATTTGCAGAGGAGTTGGTGCCTAGACCGTGGCATCTGGATCCCCGTATCCGCCATGCCACCGGGCCGCATTCGACTGATCTAGATCGTCCATGGACTGCATATACTGTCGCAGCTGCGCCAGAACCCGATCTGTGCGCTCCTCCAGATGATCCAGGGCTACGTTCAGGGCGTCCAAATTCAGGATTACACTGTCCATAATGCGCTCCGCGTGGCGTCGCAGGACCACCAAGGTGTCGATGTTTTCACTTAGCTGCAAGCTCCTGCGCCGCTGTGACTCTTCCGACAATTCCTCGTCGTCTTCAGGGCGGTCCATTGGGACGGGGCGTTCAGGTCAGGCTATGGAATTTGCAAATTGAAACTGTTATTGCTTAAATTTAAAATTTTATTTTGGGCTGTGCATAATATCGATGTTGTTTTCACAGGTGCTGGAAAACACTGAAGTGTTAAGCAAATTCACTTTCATTTACAAATATTGGAAAATACCTGCATACCTACATTGGAAATGTCGGTAAAAATTGGCTTTCGCTTCTGCCACAAAAATAAATTGTATATCTGCTCTACTAATGGGCATTGTAGGCTATGGGTATATGGGTTTACGCGGATGCTTAGGACTTTAGCTTTCAGGATGCTTTGAAAAGGATAAAGGAAGAAGCAGATGGTTTATTGGAAAGCCCTTCTGTAAGCTGAAAGAAAAATGGCATAGTAAAAAGAAAAACATCCATATTTAATAATAGTCGATAATAATAGTCGACTTTTAAGTTAAAACATAATATTTAATCTAAATACAGTAAAAAACAGAATAAATAACGAAATAAAAATTTTAAATAAATAAATTATTTTTAATTTGTAAGAAATATATATAATATACATTTGAGATTTTTTTTAAATAGAAATTTATAAAATAGATATAGATATAGATCTATTATATAATAGATAATTTAAGTCAAAGTACATCCGACTCTTAACGTTTTTTTTCTCTTAGTGTACATTTTAAAGATAAAAGGAGGCTTAGTCAATCTCTATTGCTTTGTACCTCTTACAGGTTTGATATTATGTCAAGCCCAGCGTCCAAGTGTTTTTAGACCTAATTCTTGTAGACCCCATTACAAGTATGTGACATGTATTTTGCAGTAAAGAAGTCTGAGCGCCTCCAAAAGTTCTTAATGTTTTTACTGGATGTTTATGAATTCGCTGGGATGTTGAAGTTGCTAAATGAAAGTGAAATTATTAACATAATTAAGAGAACTAGGTATGTAGACAATACCTACCTTTAAGAGGTTATTCCTCACCTTAAATGTAATGAAAGAAATTCAAATGTAGGCCACACAATCGAGCACCCAGCATAGAGGGTATCTTAGAGTTGGAATGCTCGAGTGTGTGGCCCATTGTTTTATGTTTTGTTTGAAATGAGCAACCATTACAAACGACTCTTAAATCGTTGATTTCATTATATCCATTTACAAAATGGCACTGGCCATTATTTATACACATCAATTATAAATCGTGCGCTGCGCTTGCAATATTCATATTCACTTGTCAAAATGTCAACTCAAAATAGAATATTTATGCATTTTTATGTGGCATAACGCGCCACGAACTGAACTCCCGAACTGAGGCAACCTACGGTGCATGGGAGGGGGGAAAATGACAATCCAAAACTATAAATAGGCGGCGTGCAACCGGAGTGGAAATCAATTTTTTTGGCCCCATACTGCGGCGGATGCCGCCTGAGAGATGGAGGAACGGGCGATGCAATGCAATGCCACAGAACTAGTTGCCACAAATGGGTTTTTAATTTAAGGCCAATAGCTTGGCTTGTGGTTTGCCTTATGATTCGATTTCTTCCTGGCATTAACAGGATCAGGTTCCGGCCGTCCAACAACTCGTCTGCTATTGGCCCGGCTTCCACTCGTGTTCAACTTAATTAATTTTCATTGAAAGTGACTGCAACGTTGACTGTCCTCTCCGTCGGCCTGAAAATGTCTGAAGTGTGCTTCCTGCCACAAACACACACACTCACACACACACACTCACACACAAGCCATTAACCGAGCTGTTTCCGTCCATTCCGGCTCCTGACGTTTTCTTTGTGGCTTACTAAAATCTGTTATTATTGTCATTAAGGAGGCTTTTGTTGTGTGACGTTCGCAGTGGATGGGACACACTCTCGTGCTCTCTCGTATGCATGCATTTTTCTCTCTCCTCGGATCCTTAAGGCTTTTGTTGTTTGGGATTGTGTGAGATTCGGCTGGGGCCTGTTCTTGAGACTGTCATCGGCTCGTTATTGAATTTTCCGCACAATTTAAGGCACAAACTTGTTGCTGCCATTGTACTGGGCTTTCTTGTGGATGTGGCAGCAGGCTGTTGTCAATGCATTTTAAGGGCTGCCTCGTCATTAGTTGAAAGCGCTTAGTTTGCATCGTTCGTTTGCTTGCTGGAGAGTTTCATTGTTGGCCATTTGATAGGTACCCTTTTAATAAATTGAAAAGATGTTTGCCACAAACAGAAAAATAAGCATTTCCTGTGCATCCTGGAGCCATGCAAAAGATGTGCAAGTCCATCCAAGGGCTGCTCCTTCTGTCTCGTGTTGTTGCTGCTGTTGCATGGGGCAGGGCACTTACATTGTTTTGGCCAAATGAAGGCATATCATTTATGTGTGCTGCCACGTAACCAGAGTCCTTGCTCGTTTTGGCCATTGTCCATGGCAGCTAACGGGGCGTGGAGAGGGCGAGAGAGGGAGGCGGTCTGGTCTGGCTGTTCTACATACTCTTAAATAAAGTTCATAAACTTTGTCACGGCTTCGAGATCGTCTCGCCCCTTTGGGCTGCCAGGACACGACTCGACTCGACTCCTCCTCTGTGCGCATCGTTGGGCTGTTATTGTTTTTGCCAACTTTTCACTTTGGTTATGAAATGTCCAAAGGGATTGCAAACGCCTGGCCAGGCCTGGCCTGGTCGTACGTATCGTCGCTGGCCAGTCAGTTGCAGTCCAGTCCCCAGTCCCCAGTTCCCAGTCTCCAGTTCGCCTGCGTCCCATCATAGTTATTCTGTGCATCGCACGGGGCGGATCCCCATCTCCACCCGTAGATGACCCGTGACCCGACTCTGTCCGGGCCATGGACAATTTCGGCCAGGCTTTTCGGTTTGAGTGAGTGTGAGTGTCCCTCCCTGTCAGTGTGTGCGTGTGAGTGTGTGTGTGCTGTTGTGCTTATATCCTGCGGCTTAAGTATTTGTTGTTTTACAACGGTTCAGTCTGTTTGCCAAGTAAATAAAAGCTGTTAACTAGTTTTCACACACCAAGACACAAAAGGAGAAGACAGCACCAGCGACAGCCATAGAGAGACAAAGAGCGAGCGAGACAGAGAGAGACACTGTCACGGAGAATGGGATAGAGAGAAAGAGGCACGTGCTTGACAATTTTTTGCCTCAGTTGCTGCTGCTGCTGCTGCTGCTTCTGCTCTAAACTGCTTTTGTGCGTAGCATAGCACTCCTCGTGTATGAGCAATTATTTAATGCCATCCTTCTGTCTTGGTCCACTTGTCCGTGCTTGGTCTGTCCGTCCGTGCTCCTCCTGTTAACGTTGTCCTTGGAGCTGGGGCTGGGGCTGAGGATTGGGCTTTGTCTTTGGCCCCCGGACCATCCAGACAGGCGTCGTGCCGTCCCCTTTTGTGTCGCTCATTTATTTGTGTTTATCCTTTCGCTTTTAATTGTGGCTCTGTCCTGCTCCCACTATCCGGCCTGTGACACAGAAGACCATCTCTGTCGCACTCCGGCGTACAATTACAAGTGTTTGTTGGGTAAATAAAAGCGTTACCTCTCCGGCTCTTGAGTCCCATCGTTGACGCATCGTTTGCATGCTCACTTAATGCCGTCCACGGCATTGTCTCTGCCTCTGCCTCCGTCTCCATCTCTGTTTCTGTCTCTGTCTCCGTCTCTGCCTCTGTCTGTGGCATGTAAAATTAATTACAGGAATTAAGCTCCAACTAAGGACTGATAGCCGCCACAGGTGTTGGCTGTTGTCTCTTGGCTGTTGCCCCTTCAATGTAACGTATTTTCCTTAGATAATTCCCATACAACTCGCAGGGATCCTTCAGCAGCCACATGCTGCACCTTCGAGAGGGAGGCGGGGCCATTCAATTCATTCACCTATCGCGCACAGACACATGTGTTGCCCATTAGGACACGGCCACGCCCACGCAGGCAAGGGACGGGCAAAGGGGGGGCCACGGCCAACGAACCATGCGACGCCAAAAATTTCCATTTGGTTGCTTGAACCGTGCATAAATATGTCAATAAGGATTTTCCCCGTAACCCCAAGGCGCAATGAAATCTTTAAGAACTATAAAAAATGAGGGAGAACTGGAAGGCAGGGGGAACCAACCCGCAGCTTAAATAAACAAGGGAAAAGGGAGCAGGACTAGGGGCAGGAGCATCAGGAGCTGGCAATTTGATTATCCTGGCAACCTGCCACGCATTTCCCTGCTGTTAAATTATGACATGCAACTGTCAGAGTCGGTTCAAGTGGATTTCGGGTTGTGGCTGGTGCTGCTGTTGCTCCTGGTGCTCCCTGGTGCTCCCTGGCAGGCGTGAGAAACTGTTATCCTTGCACCTAAACAAACACATTCGAAATGGAGATGCAGTAGCTGCACGCAACAGATCCTTCGGGGCAGCTACTACACTCGTACTCCTAGCTGCTGTCCTCCGGTGTCGGATGGCAAAATGCTGTCGATCCTTGAGATCCTTACGCATTACACGACCAGCTAATTTATTTACTTTACTCTACTTTTACTACACTGTGTTTTCCTCTCCTTTTTTCTACGCTGAAACACATGTTGCAGGATAATATAATCAAAATGGTATGCTGCCTCATCCCGTGGCTGGCTGGCTCATTAGGTTCTGTCCTGTTTGCGGCAGTAGCACTTGAAATTGGTGTTGACAGTTGCCTTGAGAAATTGCCTCGCCTTTGCTTTGCTCTCCCCTCCCCCCCTCTTTCCTTTCAACATTCACAAAGTCCTTAGTGTCCGTCAGTCCGTCCGGGACATGCTAATGTGAAATATTACAGAAATAATGGAAAAAATGGAGAAGCCATCAAGATTAACGCGTTTGAGCACTCTAACTCCGCTCAACACTTTTTCACTTTATGTCAGGAGCCGGGAACCCAGGGACCAGGGAGCCAACCAGGGTCCCCCTTTGCCGTGGGAAACTTCGGTGTTCAGGTTTAACCAGCACTAATCCTTTACCTTAAGTACTTTGCTGCATTTTTGCTGGCAGAGCAGAGAACACTCCACACTCCACTCTTCGCTCTTCGCTCTTCGCCCTTCACTCGCCCGCCGCCAGTGTTCTCTTCTAGAGCCCTTTGAGGCTGAAGTGCTGTTGTCGTCGAGCAGCAGCAGAAGCAGCAGCGCTGAGTGGCACGGAGTTTTGACAATTAAGGGGGTCACAGTGGAGTGGTGCTCTGCCAGCACGGGACGGATGGATGTATCTTTATATCTTTCGCCCCCCACCCCACCGATAAGGGAGCCAGGCCATGTGCTCCTCTGCATTTGCATACGCAGACGCTGTGCACATAAATCATCAAAATCGAATCGCCACAAAAAACAGAGGGAAAAAAACAGAAGAAGCGCCTGCCAAGCGGCACCACGTGCACAAAGTGCGACCCGATTTTGGCCACATTCAAAAACTGTCACGGCATTCGCTAAAATAAATATAAAATTGCATCACGTGCAGCGGCAATCGAAAATGCCAAAAAAAAACACGAAATTAAATGAGGAAAATTCTCCACGGGAGCGCACACAGGCAGCACAGACAGCTCTTCTGCTTAAAGAACAAATTGCAGTCAGATACGTAATTGCGACAAAAAATGCACAAAGATATAGCGGAAGAAAAAACAAAACCAGACTCCATATGGAGGCTGCGTAATTGCGTACCCTTGAAGAGGGTATTGGAGTGTTTCCGAGGATCTACCCTCTGAATTTATCCAGAAACAAAGTGCCTCAGTTTTGGAATTCTATGACTGAATATTTTCATAGATAAATGTATATTTCCTTATCGGAAAACAAGATCGTTTAAACATTATCTCCTGATTATATCAAAAGTTTTGTGAGTCAGGGATTGGCCTATATACATATGTATGTGTGAACAACTTTATTTTTTAGCAAAATCGGTTCATAAATCATACATAATACAGTGGCTCCATCGCATAATCGGAGACTAGTGTACACGGTACAAATGTGCTCAAAAACTATAAAGAAATGCACTTAAATGATTGTCTGACAAAAACAAGATATTTTAATATTATATAATAATATTGCTCCTCAAGGAAACAAATCCTCTGTAGAAATCTGGCAGCTAATTGTGAAATTTAACTTGGTAGGCAAGGTGTTTTAGAATTTTCCGAATTGGTTGTAAAATGCAAATCTGCTGTGATTTTACATGAGCCAAAAGACCGTTCGATTTTAAAATAAATTCAAACTCTATCAAATAGGAAAATTTCTTTCAAAATCGATCTGGAAAAGACTTTGAGTATAAACTGTGCTTAATGAATATAGGATATTTCTGGGAATATGGTAATTTGATGGCTGCCTCAGGCCCATATGGATATCTAGGATATCTAAATATTCGTCTTCCAAAGCTCTCTTTCTTCCCTGAATATAATTCGCATTGAACCAAGGCGTAAGTCGGAACACCTTGTAGCCAGGCGGGGATCGACACATGTCGTCGAGTGCGTTAAATGCAATAAATTCATAGAAAAAGTGTCACAAGTGGAAGGGCTAGTCGAGAAGGGAGAGAAGAGTGGAAAGTGAGGTGGAGGCACCACCTTTGTGGGGCTAAAACTCTATTGAAAATTCTATTTTACCCAAGCGGGAAAGAGACAGAGATTTAAAGTGTAAAATGAACGAGAGTGTGGTAGGATCGACTCTTGAATGCCCTCGATTTATACCTCTTATTGCTGCCTACAACTCCACTATCCGATCAAACTTGTTCCCCAAATCATGCTACCTTTATTGTGGTTTTGCCTTGGACACATAAAAACTGAATATGAAATATACATATTTCACGTTGTACGTTTTTGTCGTTCGCTTTGCTATTTTTAACTAAAAACCACAGCCGGCAACTGCCCGATGTGTACTCTGGCCGTACTCCGGGTTCTACCCTATCGTGGCACTACTTTATTCCGGCACTACGGCACTTGCCATCTCTTTTTTACCCAATATCAAATTATCCTTTGGCTCTGCCTCACTCTGTCTCTCTATGTCTCTATGCTCCATTTTTGTGTGTGTGTGTGTGTGTGTGTAGTGTGGTGTGGGTTGTTTCTCTATTTTCTATTTTTTTTCCTTTGCTTTTTCTTTTTCTTTTTATGGATGTGGTACACTTTATTGTCGGAAAATCAGAATATTTTTCGTGGCCATCTCTCTGTATGTTTCTGTTGTACATCTTTCTCTTTATTGAGCTCTAGCTATACAAGAGAAAAATATCCACATATCTACATATGTGCTGTATGGGTTGTATGTACATTTTGTAGCCTGTTTTTTGTTGGATTTTGGATTTTTATTTATTACTAATGGGCTGGGTATTGGTATGTTGTTGTTGGTACTCGTGTTGCTGCCGCTGCTGCCACTTCTGTTCCCTCTGTTTTTATACCCGGTACTTATAGAGTACTACTCAGGGTGTATTGTTCATGTATTCATTTATAGTATCTTCTGCCACATTACGAGGGAAAGGTTTCCGGCTTTACAATGAAAACAAAGATAACTTAGAAAAAGGGAGGACCATATTTAAATTAAATAATCGGTTTTAAAAAAAAATATAGTGAAATTAATGAAATGAATTTAATATAAATGCATTGAAAATATATATATATATAATATTGCATTTTTTGGAAATATGTATATTTAATTTAAGCAATTTAATGTAAACAAATATTTAATTTAAATATGATATAAATTTATTTTAAACATGAATTATATTTAGATCAAGTAATATTAGATTATCTAAATATTTTATTTTACATTTTCAGGAAATATATATAATAGCAATATACAAATATTTCATTTAAATATGATTAAAATATATTTTAAATTATGATTATACTTATATTTATTATATTTAAAATGTGAAAACCCTTCCATTTTTATATTCCCATTCTCGGTGCAAATACTATGGCATAAATATTTAAATCTAAGTGTAACTACTCGAATCTGAGGGCTGTTTTCTCCGAGTGTAATACGCTCCTCAATCATCTGATTGGCGAAAACCAGTATTTCGAAGACCTTTAAAGTCGAAGCCACCACAAATGTGATGCCAAATTTCAACTTTCTTTTTAATATGTCTGCAATTATTACTTAGCTTCATTTCGAGACCTTTACCATCATTTTTGAGAGTGTTGCTTGAATAGTTTTTGACTTTTTAATTCTTGTCGAATTTAAGAAGAACAATTCTGACGATTGGGTATCTGACAGTCGACTCCAGTAGCTACTGCTTGTGTCTGCTGCCCCTGCCGCTGCTGCTGCTACTGTGTGCATATTGAACATTACTTACCGCGGACGCGGCGCGTACGAGGCTGCGGCTCCGGCTGCGGCTGATGCCGCGTCTCATCTGTGCAGGAGGTGAATTTTCTATTTATTTGCTGACAATGTGAGATTGTTTGTGTTTTTTTTATATTTTAAAAGGGGTTGCCTGACATTGTAAATGGCTTATCATTTGAGGAGTTTATTTCGGCTAATTACCAAACATTTTTAAACTCGACTAGCTATCCGGGTCAATGTGGAATGGAATGGAGTGGAATGGCTTAAATGCATTCAGTGGAATGGCCCGAATGGCTGAACGAGTTTCGCAGCACAGTCGGCCGACGCGTCGTCGATGCCGGCGTTTCTTGACTGATACTCGCGGTGCAGACCCACCGACCGATCGCGATCAAATTGTTTTCGCAACTCTGCCAGACCGGTCGTCGATCGGCGTCACTCTCCTCCAAGTAACAACGGGAAAATGTATATAGCGAAGACTCTGGTGAAGCTGAGAGCTGTTGCCGCTGTGGCAATCCTTGCCGCTCTCTCGCCCCTCCTTGTGGCAGTGGCTCTGCTCTGGAAACTTCTTGGCAAACTCTTCTGCTGCTCCACTCCCAAGAGCATTGTCGGCCAGGTGGCTGTGGTGAGTTTTTTGGCTAAAACAAAGTTTGAAACTGTTGTTCAAAGCTATTTGTTCGCTGAAATAGGTGACAGGGGGTGGCCACGGCCTAGGACGAGCCATAGCCCTGGAACTGGCGGACAAGGGCTGCCACATAGCCGTGGTGGACATAAACATGCAGGGAGCCAAGAACACTGTCAAGCAGATCCATGAAAGAGCAAAGGTTCGCGCCAAGGCCTATAAGGTAGGGAAACGGGTTCTCTATTAAGTAATTACACCATTTAACTGATGCATTTCATCCAAGGGCGATGTAAGCAATTACCTGGAACTTGTTGATCTGAACACCCAAGTGGTTAGCGATCTGGGTCCAGTGACGGTGCTTATCAACAATGCAGGAATCTTGTTGCACCGCAACCCGTCGCACCCGGAACAGACCGAAGTGCAGAACATGATAGATGTCAACCTTAGCGCGCACTTTTGGGTGTGTTCTTACAGATAGATTCCTCTCTAAAGGCCAGCTCCAAGTCGATATATATTTCCGTTTCAGACCAGAATGGTTTTCCTGCCCACCATGAAGGCGATGCGCAAGGGTTACCTGGTGACCATCAGTTCTCTAGCAGGTGAGGAACTCCCTCCCCTAACTCCCCTCGATTATCGTTAATGTTTTACAACTGTCTGCCGTTTTGAGGTCTGTTTGCCCTGCCCTACAACACCACCTATACGGCCACCAAGGCCGGCACCACGGCCCACATGCGGGCTCTGCGCATGGAGCTGAGTCTGGAGGGGCAGAAGGACATCCATGTGTGCACGGCGATGCCCACCTTCCTGGAGGCCAACGAAGAGGTAATTAATCTCTCCCAAGAGGTCAAAATCTCCAGCGTGTATCCGCTGATCACGGCAAAGGCAGCTGCCCGACGGATCGTGGACGGCATGCTCCGCGGCGAGCGGGAGATAATGCTGCCAGGACTGGCCTCTGTGCTGTACCGTCTGCTCACCCTGCTGCCCATCAGCTGGCAGGATCGGGGGATAATTCTTATTTCGGGCAGTAAATTGCAAAAGTACTGCACACTAAGAAACTAGGAAAAGTCTTTCCATTGGTTAAGAGATGTAAATATATGATTTTTAAGGCATTCGAATGTACTGGTGAGTGAGTGTAGATGTAGTGGATCGGATTTAATGCGCTTTAATTATAAAAAGTACTTAAAAGAAAGTACCATTTAATAAACAAATGTCTACTTTTAATATATCAAAAAATAAATGTAATCATAAAATGATGCAAGAGTCTGGAAATAGCATTTGAAATTGAAATTTGCAACTGTGCCATCACTTTAGTGCGTCACTGTATGTTGTGTTTGAGGTGCTTTGTAGGTGACATTCGGGTTGAGTGCTGGATCTAGACTTTAGAACGTTGATATGATGATTGCATCATCAAGTGGCCCAAGCGACACCAGCAGAAGGCTGTTACGCGCAGATCTCAGGCAAGAACGCAGCCCTCCGACCGAGGAGCGCTGTTGCATAACGCGCGACTCGTTAACCGAACAGATCGTCGACATGAAGGAAAGATATGTAGGTGTAAGTCTAGTGCTCGAGGAAAAGTAAAACTAATCGGTCTAAAAGAACTAAGTAATTTCCAATTACGAGAAAGATATGAGAGCATCAGTAATTTAAGACTAGGAAGGGAGATAGTAGTAGATAAGATACGGAAGAGGGAGTTACAATCCGAGCATAGCACCCTAAACGGTTCATATAAGGAATAGTTCGATCTACAAAGCGGAAGGAACAACGGTATAAAGTTTCTAGTGTTTATATTAGGAATCGTGAAGTTTGTACGGCTCATCAAGTAAGGGCATAGTCATTTCCCATAATTCTGCGTTTTTCGCAGATTTCCACAGATTTTCGTCCTTTGTGGGGGCGGAATGGGGCGTGGCGAAATTTTGAAATAAACTTGTGCTGAATTGATATCAAAGGAGCTTGGATAGAAAGTTTGGTTGCTTTATCTCTTATAGTCTCTGAGATCTAGGCGCTCATTTCGACGAATAGGCAAAACAGACAGGGTCGCGGGTGAGCCAGAGCGAGAGGGAACGATGCTTTTCGAAATGGTTTTCTTCACTACAGCTATATTAATGATGCGATCTGATCCAGATTCAACACTCTGATAGAAGTAGTCATTCTCTATGACGGGACGAAATTTTGCAACACATTTGCAGTAGTGTGATCACACAGGAGACTGGATTCAAAACTTGGTTGCTCTAGCTTGAATAGTCTCTGAGATCTTGGTGCAAATGAAGACGGTCGGACGGACGGACAGACAGACATGGCTATATCGACGGGCTATTGATGCTGATCAAGAATATATATACTTTATGGGGTCGGAAACGCTTCCTTCTGGGCGTTACACACAACCGTTATCACCCTTACTCTTCGAGTACCGGGTATAAAAATCACAACAGGCATTTCCTTACGATTAGCTAAGGTTGGAAAGTTTATTAAAAGCAATCTGTAAGGTTTAGACGGCAATCTCACACCCGCATCCCAGTTGAGCCGCGTAGAGCAGTTTTTCTGAAATGATTCTATATGGTCCTGGTGTTCGTTGTATTGAGGGCACCATACACAAGAGCCGTATTCTAAAATCATATGAGCCAGAGAGGTGTAGAGAGTCTTTGTTATATAGGGGACTTCAAATTCCTTTGACCACCTCTTAATAAATCGCAAAACGTCCATGGCTTTGTTTACCATGGTAGAATTGTGTTCTAAAAACTTTAACGTGGGTTCTAGTAGAACACCAAGATCTTCAACCCGGGTAATTCTTTCAAGAAAACCACCACAAAGGATGTAAGGAGACTGAAAGACGCTGGAGCGATGAAAACTCATAACTTTACATTTCGCAGCGTTAAGGTTCAAAATATTTGCACTACTCCATGACTGAAGCCCATCGAGATCGGATTGCAACTTGGATTGAAATTAAGTTTCCTTATACTGGACACAGAGCTTAACATCATCCGCATACATGAGTACTCGGCAGCATGGTAATACGGAAGGCAGGTCATTTATGAAGAGAGTAAAGAGTAAGGGCCTAGATGGCTGCCCTGTGGTACACCCGAAGTCAACATAACTGGTGAGGACAGGGAGTTTTTGAAAAGGACTCTTTGAGACCTAGAACCAAGGTAGCTAGAGATCCATCACTGGAGATTGGGCAGGAACCCTAGTAGGTCAAGTTTTTGTGCTAGGTTTACAGAATCAAACGCTTTACTAAAACCGAAGTAAACAACATCCGTCTGTATATTACCTTGAAAGCCTTTAATGACGAAGGAAGAAAACTTCAATAAATTTTGTAGAAGTTGATCTCCGCCTTATAAATCTATGTTGAGCAGGAGACATAAGTGATCTGCAGAGGTGTTGCAGGTGCGGAGTTGAAATTTTCTCAAACACTTTAGGAATAGCGGATAACTTAGATAAATATCTATAGTTCATTGCGTCAGACTTGATACCTTTCTTATGGAGAGGAATTATCGATATCGGGGGGAAGCATGAAAATAGCGTTAGCGGATAATTAAATTATGAGATAAGGCGTTAAGGTATTTCTAGAATTAAGAGACTTTCGATACATAACAATTTAAAACCGATTAAAGGCACGTATTTTGCAGGTGGCTGCGGCTGCAGACGAGACTGCCGATTGTTGGTTCATGTGTTTTTCATTTAAATTCAGACAACCAGCCAGCCAGCCTGCAATGCTTTAATTTTGCTGCCTCCTCGGTCCTTGGTCCTCGGTCCGTGGTTGTGCCCGGACCGTGTCCGTGTCCTGGTTCTGGTCCTCGTTCTCGTGCTGGTCCTGGGCACTGCCTCGATGTCTGCATTTGTCAGTTGGGCGGCAGGGGCAGGATTGTGCGGCGACATGCAATCAACTTGTCAGCAGGCGTAGCAGTCATTTTCTTTTCTCTCTCTCACTCACTCTCTCTCTCGCTGTGTGTGTGTGTGTGTGACTCTTTTTCTCCATTTCACACTCTTTTTCTCTGTTCATCTCGGTTGAATCTCATTATGCAACTTTTATGAGGTCATTGAGGCGGCGTGATTTATATATTTTGCGAAATTAAAAAAGCTTAACAAAAGGTTTTTAAAATTTCATGATCCGACTGAAGTCGAGTCAAACAAAATGTCTGTTGCACTCTGTGTGTCCTGGCTGTCCTGGTTGTCCTCCTCCTTCTGTTTTGAGTCGTCTTGCATTTTCATTTTCATTCTCATTTCGTTCTCTCTGCGTTTGAATATTCAGGGTTTTAGGAGCAACATTTTTCGGATCGCGTTCCAGAAACCTCCAGCATTTTTACGACTTATTGTTGAGTAATAGGGTCAAATGGAAGGAGGCGGGAGGGAGGCCCATTAAAAAGAGTGGCATGAAGAAAGAACTACTTGTATTATTTTGGTTAAAGTGATTTTTTAGCCCACGCTTTTCTTCTGCATTGTCCTCCCCCGCCGCCCATTGTGACTGTCAGAGTCGCGACGACTGCTTTTGCTTTTGCCTTTGCCTTTGCTTTTTTCTTTATCTTTATGTTGGCAGAATTAATGCAACACATTAAGAAAAATATTGCCAGCGTTGCGGAGCAGCCAACAGCCAGCAGTGGAGCCGTAGCAGACTTTCCCATTTTCCTTATTTTTGGGGCACAGATACATGCACACTGCATTTCTTGCATATTTTTCCCGTTCTTCTCTTTTACGCGCCGCGCTTTTCTTGTGCTCCTTGGCCTCTCCTCTCCTCTCCCTCCGCTCTGACGGGGTCTCTCTGTCCAGGACGCTTTTATTTTATTTATGCTATCACTGCAACCTGAAATGCTTTAGCCACACACACACACACACACACACAAACAGATGCACACACACACACGTAGATAGAAACAGGACAGGAATGGAGACGAACTGCCTTTATGCGAAATTTCTTTCTTGCTGCATCTGCTTTTTCTTTTCAGTTTCAGCCAAGCCAAGCCAAGGACATCAGGACATCAGGACATGCAATGCCTGGCCAAGCCAGGCCAGGCCAGGCCAGGCCATGCCATCCCAGGCCTCTGCTATGTGCTCGTCACAGCATATGCATGAAAATTTTAGTAAAATTAAGAATAATATATAAAAGAAATTTCAGCAGAGAGAAAGGAAACGCTTTTTTGCAAATGAAAAAATAATGCTGCGACATGCAAAAACCAACATCAAGAAATGAGTAAAAGTTTATCCTGCCTGCCGCTGCTGCTCATGAGAGAAGGAAAACAATAAAGTGAAAATCTCTGTGAGATGTGAGAGGAAAGTAGAAGATAGACATGTGAGGGAATCAGATCGATTGTGTGTGGGAAAAAGCCTTAGAGCCGGGGAAGCACTTCCTTGCCATTGCATACATAATTCCCCATTAAAAAGCCGTTAATGATGCATGCACCCCCATTGAGGCTGCCCCGAGACGTGTCGCATTGAACGCCTCAATGGCAGACTGATTGAAAACCCAAATGTGCTGCGCCCAGCCGATGGAGTCCGGGATCCGCCCCTGATGTTCTGGCTCTGGTTTATCGTATGTCTTTGACGGCGCTCACTTTTTTGTCTCCTTTTTAATTTCGATGGGTTGTCTGCGGACAAACGAGGCATTTCCGTGCCTGATTATCGCTGCTGGCGCACAGCATCCACTGGGAGAAGGGAGTCCCCCGCGAGCCCGACCCCGACCCCGACCCGAGCCGTTCGATTCCCGACTTAATTATGAGCTGCTATGTGAAATGCGTGGGAAGGTTGCAAGGGAAACACAGCCACCCCGTGGGAGCAATCGGGTTAAGGGCGGGCGGGGGCCTCTCACCTGTTGTATATCCAATCCAGACCTGACTTGGCTGGTAATCGAGCTGCCGTGTCGTCAATCAAACTTAGTGGATCTGCATTGTGGAATCCCAATCAAAAGCGAAATCAACTGCCAATCTGCCAAATAAATTTAATGGATAGTTGTATCTGTATATCTGTGTACTTTGGCACGATGCTCACAAAATTTTCATTTACATTTTCTATTTCCATTGCGGCCTGTCGACTGACTGTTTGCTGGGCGAAAGCTAATTAAAAACAGACCAGGCCATGGCCATGGAGAAGGTGCAAGTGCAGGTTGTTACCAATTTTGATGGCCCATTGATTTGCTATGCAAACAGACACAGACTTCGCGGCAGGCATTAAATTTCACGGTCCTGCAATGCAATACGAGAACCTGCGGCATATACTGGATTGGGCCACATAAATCACATGCTTAACTAATTAAACGAAACAGTAAATAACGATCTAGGCATCTAGGGGCCGGTCACTCGGTCGAGTCTTTGGCCATGTCGGTTTAATGAGTAGACAAAATGCCACCGTTAAACGCGCAGCGAGCACGCCCCCGGGGGCACACAAATGCAGTAAAAGTACTGGGCCATGCCACCACCCCAACCCCATCCCATCCCCTCATGTAGTATCCTGCAGATGGGTCTCTCCGAGTCTGAGTCCAAGTCCCCTGGTGCAATAATCATAAAAATTGCATATTAAAATTCATTCGGGGGGCGTGAACTGTTTCGGATTCCCTTTATACGAGTACGAGTACGGCCACAGTCTCTCTGCTCTCCTCTCCCTTCGGTTTGTTCTGCTCTGCTTTTTTTATTGTGCTACGCCTTTAAAATGTTTATAAATACAGTCAATTTGCTGTCAACTTTTGAACCTGCCACATGTGTTCGGCTTCGGCTTTCGAGTTGTAAAATGTCAAGAGGTCAACGGCAACAGCTCATTATAATGCCACCGCCGCTGCCGCTCCCGCCGTCGCCTAGACCGGAGTGAGTGACACTCATCGGCGAGAGCGAACAAGCAGAAATCGTTTTGAATATTCGAATTATGCTAAAACATATTTCGATCGCTGCACCAAATCGGAGAGACGATAGTCGCTCTCCAACTCCGAATCCGAGTCCGACTTCGACATGCATGTCAACGCAATCATTTGACATTTTGACAGGAAACCGAGGGGGGAGGGGAGGAGGGGAGACAGCGTATAGAGGAATGTGTGTGCGGAGGCTCGTTCAAGTTGAATGTCGCGCCTGCGCGTCTCATATTACAAATTAAACATTGAGAATGTCAGTGTTGTTTCTCGTTACCATTTCTCTCTTGGCTAAACAAAATCAAATTACGCTCTGACAAATGTACTTGTTGAATGAGATATATCCATGGGGGAAAACAGCATACAGCATACAACATACAGCAGGGGATTGCTGCTCAAAACACCTCCACAAATTGACGAGAAACTGCCCTGCCCCTGCCCCTGCCCCTGCCCTTTGGGCAAATGCAAAGATATTTTTTGAAATTTTGCCAAGTTGGGAGCAAGCGTGCTTCTTGTTTGTGTTTCAGGCAATTGGATTTGTGGGCAGCCACATTGTGGCTCTTGAAAAAATAATACCAATTTCAGATTGGGGCAAGTGCAAAACAGAGTCCAGCCAAAGATACAGGTACGAGTACTATATGCTAATGAATTCCGTATCTCAGTATCACAATGTCGATGGCCAGCCATACAGTTCGTCTGGCAATGAATCGAACCTTCAATCCAATGCAATTTACTGCCTAGATTCCGCTTCGATTGAGCTGCCCCTCTGCTAGGGTTTGGTAATCAAAAGAGACTTTGTTTATACATGATTCTATTTTGACAAATGAGTGCTGCGAGTAGTAAAACTCATTCCGACAGAGCCCAACAGAACCCAACAGAAATGGTTCCTTATTTATTTATTTAAACACATTTCCCAATCACATGCAAAGCAGCGGCCCCAGATGATGTCTATGATTGGAAATAAACAAAGGCTATGACCATTTTCGTTTCTGCTTTCTTACAATTACCCCAGATCTTACACTAACCCCCAACCCCACCCCAACCCCAACCCCAACCCTTTCGATGGGGAATGTGATGTAAATAAACGCGCCCATTTCCACAGCAGCACTGTCAAGTGGAAAATCATTGACAAATTTATGAATGCAGTCGCACATGGTAATACATATACATATGAACATATACATATATATATATTCTCGTTTATTTTTCAGAGTTCCAGAACAGCAGAACATAATGTTACAAATTTCATTAACAAATCGACACCGCACAACAGTCTCATTACTGGACAACAAATAAATTGTATTAAGTACACTTTTTTCCACTGTTTTTGCCCGGCATTTTATTTACGATTTTTCATTAAAGTCATTCGTTCGCCCCCCGAACCGAACCCACCTCTGGTTTGGTCCTCTGCTGGTCTTGTGATGTTTACCAAACATTCGGCATTCAGGCATTCAGAGTATATCCATTAATGTTGTGTATTTGTTGCAGTCTGCATTCGGCATTCGCCATTCGCCATTCGGCATTCTGCAGTCTGCATTCTGCATTCGGGGAAAAAATATGAAAATTTCATTGGAAATGTTTGCGTAAAAGCAGCACTCGTGTGGCCACTGGCCACTGGCCAGGGCAAGGGTCATTCATTCAGTTGGAGAGTTGAAAGCTTATACAGCTAATTAATCTGATGAGTTTTTAAAATAACGTCCATACAAATTCACTCAAACGAAATTGCATTCACGAAAGGAAGGAGACGAAGAAGCAGAGGGTGGGACTGATTCATGCCACAATTTAATTGAAATTGAAACTTTCCTCCAGACAAAATCATACTCGTAAATTGTGGGGTGCTGCCCACGCGTAAGACAAATTACCTTAAATCTTGTGAAAATTAATATTCAACACAGGGAACCGACAGCACCAGCATTTGACAGCGGAAATTGTCGAGTGTTTTCCCAGGAAAAGTCGCCGCGCGTCATCGACTACAGTATAGCCATCAACTCAGGTCCAGGTCTAGCCCGGCCAGAGGCAGTGTGACGCCAAAAAAAAGTATGGTCAAAAGTATGGTAAAAATCGCCTAATTTTAACAATGATGTAAGTTGTCGCAATCGGGCGACCAACAAAGGCAGCGGCCACACGGTTTTTTGGCAAGGAGCCCACTTCTTTTTTTCTCTTTTTTCCTGCAAAATGACAAACGCGCAAGTGGTAGAAATTGTGTGTTAAACGTTTCTGAATTGACTTGACGCGACCGGGCACAGAGAGGCACAGACCCCCGAACCTCAGACCTCAGACTTCAGACTAGGGCAGGGGCAGGGGCAGGGGCGGGCTGCTGCTGCCCGACGAACGTGCGCCAAGTCGCGATGCTTGCCAAAAAGCATAAAAAATATGAAGATTACGAGAAGATGGCATCATTTAATGATGAAGTGCCGGGCCTGGCTGGCCACTGGGGGGGATGGATGGGAACTTATAGTGAAAGGAAACTGAATGTGATTCATATTGATACGGATACGGATGGATTGGAAACTGTGTGCTGGAAGAATGAATCACATGCTCCGGAAATGTCGCTATTTCAACAATTACAATAACTCGATTGGCAGCTGCACTTCCTGGGGCCTAGGACAACAAGGGCGTTGCTGGATGGGAGAGGGGAGGAAAATAGTTTCGCAATTGCATTTTTGTGGCGCAAATTAAAAACATATTGTCAGGGGCATTAGCGGGCAGGCGGCACTCCACTTTCCACTTCACTCTCAGGATTAAGAGCTAAAAATAAACCAAAAAGCGAGTGAGAGCAGGAGTACGTGTGTGTGCTATTTGCCTCTTCTGTAGCTACTCCTCCTACTCCAGCGCCTCCTCCCGACTCTGAAGAGCCAGGCAAATGACTTGCCTTAATAAATTTAGCTCATGCTCTCGCGTACTTACTGTACTTTCCGCCCGCCTGCCAAGCCAAAGAAAAGGGGAAAAATAAGAGGAAAAAAATGGGGAATTATGTGGCAATAAAAAATAGTGCTAAAACATTCGACAGCCTAGCTGCAACAACAACAACAAGTAGCACAAGAGCATCATTGCAACGATGACGATGCAGTGGAAAGCAAGAGCACACTTGCACACCATGTGTGCAGTGGCAAGATCGGGAGGCAGCGGCAGTGGCAGCGGCAGCGGCACACAGGCAATTGCCATTGCCGTCGCCCGCTGGAAATGTGCACCAAGAGGCAGAAGAGATATCAGACAGTGCCACGGTCAAGTGCTCGGTGGAAAATGCGGCAGCAGGCAGCAGATTTTAATAAAATGAAATATGTGTACTTCATAACTATAGATTGAAGGGAGCCTTAAGTATGTAAATATTACTAAATTATACAATAGTTCTATAAGTAGTTCTATAAGTATCCAGAAGGGATAGGGAGATGGAAATGGAAATTATTATTATTTTGTATTTTATTTTCTTTTATTTTATGAATAAAAGGTATTCGGTTTGAAAGGAGATTCTCTTTCGCAGAGTGCGTTCATTGGGTGACTGCTTCACCATGCGCAAGCAGTTAATGCTGTAAATGCACCTGTAGACAGAAACAGGAAATGAAACTGCTTGTGTGGGAGAGCCACAGGTAAAGGAGTTCCGCAAGCAGTATTTCAAGCAGTTTAATGCAAATAAATGACTCGTATTCTCTACACAATCTTCCCATAGAACATTTTCCCTTTCTGGATCATCGCATTTCCCACCGGGCACTCTGTGCACGACTCACGCATAATTTTCTATACACAAACATAAGCCTAAAATAACAGTATTAACAAGAACAACAGCAACAGTACTAAAACACGACAGGAAAACCGTGACATAGACAGAGAGGGACGCACTGAAAGTGCGGGGTGAGGGGTGAGAAGCAGCAGTAGTAGCAGTGTGATCAGGAGAGTGAGGGGAAGCGGGAGCACATGTGCGTGCCAAAGAAGAAAAACCAAGAAGAGTGCGACACCGATCGTGGCAGAGGCCGCCGAGCAGCGGCAGAGTGTCGCAGCAGAGAGGCAGGATCCAACGCTGCTCCCGTGCCCATACCCGTACCCGTCCCGCTCCCGTCTCCATTCCGCTCCCATTCCCGTTCCGGGCATTTAAAAACCGTGCAGCAGCAGCGCTGCGGGTTATTGTCAGATAGAGCGCGGTGGCGTGAACATCACACAAGTACCAAGAACTAATGAGAGCCAAAGAACAGCGATTATTATTGAAATAGAAAAACTCTCGTCTTGCCGTGTGTGTGTGTGAGTGTGCCGTGGTGTGTGTGTTCTTCTGGGATTTCCCGCGTTCTGTGACCATAAAAATATTGGCACTCTTCCCAACTTGGACAATACTCTCGTACTCGTACTCGTAATCGTAATCGCTGCCAAATCGTACAGCTAGACAACTGCCGGAAATGCGAAAGTGAAAGCGGTCGCCTTTCGTGACACAAAATAAAAGAAAAAATTCTGAAAAATCATCAAAAAATGTCTTCCACGCTCAAGTCCCAGCAACTGCCACTGAGCATTCCCAGCCAGAGCGGCGGCGGCGGCGGCATGTACGTCAAGGCAGCGCCATCGATGCCTGGCAAGGGCTTCGAGGAGAACACTTGCTACGGCGCCTTCATGTCGCCCCCGCTGAGTGCCACAATTGGAGGCGGAGCGCAACGGCGGGACGACACCTTTCGGGCCCCGCTAAAGATGGAGCCAGCCGGCAGCGGTGGCTACAACAACTTCACCACCGGGGAGCTCCAGTTTCCGGACTTCTCGCACCTCTGCTTCGCCGCCGAGACACCCAATTCGGTGTTCAGCGACTGCCACAACTATGTGGGGCAGGATCAGGACTTTGACCAGGACCAGGACGACATCGTGTGCGCCTCGGCGGACCACACGGGCGGCATGCCGTACCAGCAGGGCCAGTACACACAGCTCAATCGCGAGGACATCTTCCGCTTCGAGCCGGAGGACATCGCCCGTTTAACGGGGGAGCCTGACTTTTCCGGACTGATGCACCAGCCGCCACCGCCGACGCCCTACACTCCCTACACGCCCTGCAGCGCCCAGTCCAGCCAGGTGTCGGTGACTGCCGCGCAGCTGCAGAGCGACTCCATTAATCTGGATATTGATTATTTTAATTATGATGAAATTAATTGCCAATCGAAAAACCAATCACCGTGCTCATCACCGCACCTGGACGCCTGGTTGAATTTCAATCTCGGCGAGATGTCAGTCACTGCCACGGGAGACACATCCGCCGCTGCCACAT
Organism: Drosophila affinis; assembly: GCA_037356375.1. Lineage (NCBI taxonomy): Eukaryota > Metazoa > Arthropoda > Insecta > Diptera > Drosophilidae > Drosophila > Drosophila affinis. The sequence goes on from JAZHFB010000003.1 coordinate 27,589,705, forward strand.
CCACGGCGGCAGCCACATTATCGCCAAAACTGTGCAACCTGTACGACGGTCTGCTGCAGCCCATCAAGCAGGAGCCCTCGCCCACAAAGCTGCCATCGATGAGCACCACATTCGGGACTCCCAAATGCATTCCCATGTGCGCCAGCAATTACGAGGATTACTCGAATCTCTATTCCGGCCCCGGCCCCGGCTCCGGGTCTGGGTCCGGGTCGCAGTTTGCGTCCGAAAATTATCAAAATAATATGTCGCACGCCGTCGAAAAGCCGAACCGTGAACACAAAGTCATCTGGACCATTGACGAGCTGGACGAGCTGATGCTGGGCGGCCAATGCCAGAGCACCAAATCCGATATGGCTAATTATTTTGCGGATGAGTTGATCAAATCTGAGGCCCTGGGTATGGGTGTGGGCATGGGGAATGCGGACAGCGAGGACGATGACAATGAGAATGAGGAGGAGAACGACGACCTCGACAACGAGGTTTTCGCCCAGTCCACGGACAGCGAGATCAAGCCGGAGGAGAGCTGCTGCGATGCGGAGGTGGAGGTGGAGGCCGAGCCACTGCCACTCATCTGTCGCTGGACCGGGTGCAATGTGGAGTTCCCTCATCAGCAGGCCTTCGTGGAGCACATCGAGAAGTGTCATGTCGATGTGCGCAAGGGAGAGGATTTCTCCTGCTTCTGGCTCGACTGTCCCAGGCGCTACAAGCCGTTCAATGCCCGCTACAAATTGCTTATACACATGCGTGTCCACAGCGGCGAAAAGCCCAATAAATGTCCGGTAAGTCCGGATGCTACATGGCAATCTCAATCTCAATCCGAAGCCCAATCCCAAACCCGTGAAGACCTTTCCAATCTCGTGTAGAATACCATTTTTCAAAATCACAAAACACAGCTGCTGGCTGTATTTGTTTATGTTGAGAGGGACTTCGTTTCTAAACAGGACTTTTCCACTCAAGGATCGTTTGCTCTAGACTACAAACCCAACCCCAACCCCAACACCAACACGATTGCTGTGTTAGTTTCCTTTTTGTGATACCCGCTAGTCGAGGAGTTCAACTGGTGTATATTGGGCATGCATAGCATTCCATAACATCTACCTATCTAACATCTTTCAAAGAGAAGACTATTAGGTGGATTTAGCCAGAAATTCGAATCGAATCCTCCTTGGTAGTGCCATCTCTGCTGTCTCTTGTAAGAGTGCTTTCAAAATAGTTCCTATAGGCTTATAGGAGGTATCTCCCAGTCGACTTAACTGCTTTTGTTGCCTTTTATCATGCACGTGTTGACATTTGATGCGGCATTGGAGCTGCCATCGCTCTCAGATGATGAATTGTGCGGCGCAAAGCAATCACAGAAATTGACAGAGTCAGAGAGTAAGGCCGGGGCTCCCGGCTCCAGGCCCGAGTAGCAGGAGTCGAAAGGAGTCCACTTGAAATAGAGTTGTGCTGGTAATGTTATTAGGACACACACACACATGCACACGCACAAACGCACACAAACCCACTCTGTGACTCTATCTTCTACGTCCCATCTCTTGCTCTCCCTCTCACTCTCTCTCTCTCTCTCTCTGGCATGCTCTTTCATTTTGATTTTTGAGTAATTGATGGATTCTTGGTTGTTTTTGGGGTAAAAAATACCCTCCCCGCCCCGCTATACCACTCTGCTACCCATGTCCGTCATCAGCTTGGAGCTTGGAGCATGGAGCCTGCCTTTGCCATTACACGTGTGTTTCTGTTTCTGCCCCTGTTTCTGTTGCAAAAGCGTAATTTGGCCTTTCACTGGGTGTGTGACAGGTGTGTGTAAGGGTGGTTGGTGGGGGGGCGGGGAAGGGGGAACTCTGTGAAAGTGGCTACCTGCGACACCTGGGGGCCAGAGCCAGCATCATCGAGGTCACAATTTTATACATCCTTCGGACACTCAACTCCACTCGACTCATCTCAATCTACCCCTCTCTCTCTCTCTCTCTTCGCACCTGCTTTCTCTCTCTTGTGCTGCGGCAGTAATTGCAATTTTCGATGACACTTTTCATTTTTTCTTGTTGTTGTATTTTTTCCATTACAGTTTCCCGGCTGCAATAAAGCATTCTCGCGTTTGGAAAATTTGAAAATTCATCAACGCTCGCACACGGGGGAACGGCCTTATGGCTGTCAGTATAAAGGTTGCCTCAAAGCGTTCAGCAATAGTTCGGATCGGGCGAAACATCAAAGGACCCACTACGACACGGTGAGTACAGCCCGACCCTCTTTTGCAGCGTGTGTGCGAGAGTGTGAGTGCGTGGGGCAAGCAATTTGCAATGCGTGTCAAAAGGAAATTGAAGAGCTCGCGGCTGGAGGAGGTGGAGGGGCAACAAGATGCAGTTGGGGTCCCAAGCGCAGCTTTAAGATTTAATGGATGCCAAGGCGCTTAGCGGCACAGCCCAGACAGCTGAGACAAAGTCACTTAAAACACACACAAAAACAAAGCAAGAAGATGGAATAGCCTTCCCTACAGTCGAGGGCCGCAGCCTTAGATACACTTGCGGATGCAATGGGTTATGTTTATGTCACTCAAATCACTCACAAAACTGCAGTTTGGGTTGGATTATCTTCTTTGAGGAGCACTAGTTTTACAATGATTTGCACATAAACAAATGCAGATTGATATATTGACGAGTACAGACATGTGCTCATCATACCCTCTGCAAAGGGTACCAGAAAGTGTGGCACAGTTGCTGCTGCTGTTGTGGCTGCTACTGTTGCTGCCGCTGCCAGCATGACATGTGCACATTTCGCATTTCGCTGCCTGAGTGATTTATAGTTTTGCCTGTGTGTGTGTGTCAGTGTATCCGTGCTTGAGGCCCGCCGGCAGCCACGGCTACAGCTAGAACAGCAGCAACAGTAGGAGCAGCAGCCTGAGCAATAGCAGCAGTCGCGTCAGCGCGTGGGACAACCGGAAAAAAGGTCAAAACCAGCATGAAGGACCAGGCCAGGACCAGGACCAGGCCAGGCCAGGCAGCAGGAGCCGAATCGAATAAACTAAACGAGTTACTAGCCCCGCACTAGGTGCAGTGTGTGAGGACGGGGGGCAGCCAATCAGGATCAGAAAGGGATACAATGTGTGGATGGTTGGGTGGGTGGGTGCTAGTCGTTTTTTCCCCGATGCTGCTCCTGGTGCCCGCGGATAGGACACAGCAGCACAGAACAGCAGAACAGCAGCACAGCAGCACTGCCAGAACAAACAAAGTGCATCATGACATTTCAAAACGATTTGACTTGGCAAATATGCCAAGCCATATGCAGGTCGTCCCCTTCTCTCTGTGTGTGTGTGTGTTTTTGTGTGTGTGTGTGTGTGAGGGGGATAAATCAATTGCATACTTTTAGGTAGCAGAAACAGCAACAGCTACATATATTTTGTGTTGCGGTTGGTCTCCATTGAAGCTGGCAAATATTAATGCAACGCTCTCTCTTGTCTCTATTCTCGCTCTATTGAAACAGAAACCGTATGCCTGCCAGCTGCCAGGATGCACTAAGCGCTACACGGATCCCTCCAGCCTGCGCAAACATGTCAAGAATCACGCGCTGCGCAATGCCAATGGACAGCTGGTGCGCCGCAAATCTGCCGGCGGTGGGGGTGGGGGTGGCCCATCGAATGCCAATGGCGCCTCCAGCAAGAAGGCGGCCAAAACACGCCGTCACTCAGAGTCAGCTCTGGCCCAAGCCCAGGCCCAGGCTCAGGCCCCAGTGCCCGTAGGTGCGACGACAGGTGCGGCGACAGCGGCAGCGGCGACGGCAGCGGCGGCGGCGACAGGTGAGCAGCATCGACAACACCGCAGCAATAGTTGCAGCGATGCGATGCTTCACTTTGAGAGCGGGCCAACGACTGCGGACAGGACAAACCGCAATGGCTGCGGCAGTGTTGCAGCTAATAACAATTCAATGAACTTTAATGAGTTGTCAAATTGCATTGTCATCATTGAGCACAATCAGAATGAGGCAACATCGGCCGGAGCTGGAGTGGGAACAGGAACAGACGGAGGCCATAACGTGGCAACCACAGCACAGACATCAGCATCGGCATTGGCAACAACATATGCTCTTTACGATACAGGCAACGGCAACGGCAGCAGCAACATGGCGCCCGCAACGGAAACGGATGCGCTGAGCGTTTGCAGCAGCAATAGCAACAGCAACAGCAATTACAATGGCGGCTACAGCGACAGCCATGAAAATATTAATCAATTAAGCGAGCTCGAACAATTGCTGACAGCAGCGAATGGGCGCAGTCCGGGTGCAGTACGGGGCAATGCCAAGCCGGCAGCTTCCTCAGCCGCTAATGGGATTAGCACAGAGGGAGGCAGCGACAATGGCAGCGGCAGCGGCAGCGGCAGCCTGGACACCAAATGCCATTTGAGCGAGTTTGTGTCCTTCGAGTACGTGACAAAGTATATGGCGGACACGTACGACCCCACGTCCAAGAGTCCGGCAGTAAATTTACATTTGCCAGCGGAGGAGTTTGACAGCAATTTCGATATGCTGGACTTTCAGGAGTTCATTTGAGGTTAAGTTTAGTTAGAGTTTAGTTGGAGCCCACCAAAAAGTCAACAAAGATCTCAGTGCCTGAGCCCCCCCCAAAGAGACACCCCCATTGTACATATAGTAGCATATATCTTGTAAGCCTAAGAAACGTTCCTAGATATCCCGTTGGTTCCAGTGATTAGCAGCGTCTTCCTCCACCATCCTCAGACCGCCATGAGAGAGAGAGAGAGAGCGAGAGAGATGGGTGGAATCATCAATTTAGTTATACATTAAGTGCCCTCGAGAAGTGCCCTGTTAAAGATGCACTTTACCGCATTAATTAAATTAATTTCCATGATTTTTTTCCTTACGCATCTTGTTTGAATATGTAATTATATTAAAATATGCATATTAATTACTTTGCGCATTATGTGAATAAACATTTATGTGGAGTACGGCAGCAACAAAAAAATAAACAGAAATAACAGACAATATAAAGAATGCACGAGTAAAGTTAATGTGTTGGATTAAAACGGATTTAATGCATTAACCATACAATGGAAAGGTGTTGAACTGAATGCTGAAGTGGTGAATATCTGTGCCCTTCTATGGCCATTATCTTTGCTTGAAATTGTGCAATTATTGGCAGGCAATAGACCGTGGTGAATATAACTCCGATACAATAGTTTTGTGTTTTTACTTAGTGATTGCTTTTATATTTTACGATTTATACTCTGCACACAAGCAGCCACTTTCAAACGAGATCAAGAAGAGAAGGAAGAAGAAAGACAGTGTGCCCATACATTAGGGATTTCTGTAATGTTAATTTTTTCTTTTAACATAACATTGATAGTGAGGAGCGAGGAGCAATGTTATGTCAAACACGATATATATTCAAGACACTCGTTGATTTATTGGGCCATGTCTGGCAGTTGGAAGATACATATTTGCGCCAATTATTCCCCCGTTATGTATGCACTCTTGGGTAACCATTTGACCCTTAGGATCCCCTTCGATTGCACATTACACCTGGCCGAAGCGTAGCACGCAAAAAAGACGGAAGGAGAGCCACGAACAACATGGCTGGGATTTCCGTTTCATGTTTGCCCGCCTGACTTCACTTAATTGCTGTGCATTCAAAAAATAATTTACACCAAACAGAGACCCGCCCCCCCCTTATGTACTCATTGGAGTATATGTATGTATATCGTATGTAGTTAATTTATTATACGAATTTAACACATTTTCAGACTCGCATTCATTTGCCCATGCACATAAATTCGAGTACATATTCGCATTCGTTCGTATTCATTTACGTTTCATATAAAATTCATGAAAAATCGGCTTAAGCCCTCAATTAATTCGTGCTCGCTCGCGCATTGATTTCGCATTGAATCTGGGTTGATTTTTATGCTCCTGCTTCCTGGTTGGTCCTTTACGTAGGGTTTTCCCTAATTTGATTTAATATTACAAGCAGACAAGCAAACTCTTTGCCTTCCTCAATGAATGGCTGCTGCATCACAGATATTACCCGTATTGCGGCTCATAAATGTGCAAAGTAAAACCTTAAGCCATGATGCCATCATGCCACAGCGGGGCTGCAGCACTGTTGTTGCATTGCCAATGCAATTTTAGCGACTTAATAAGGCTCAAATGTCCTCTTTCGTTAACTGGTTGGAAATTGCACCGCCGGCCATGGCGCACACAGCGGGCTGTTAATGTGTAAACAACTGCCAACATATCAATGAGCTGCTAGGGGGGCTGCTAGGAGGGTCCTGGGGGAGAGCCAGGCAGGCAGGCAGGCAGTCAGGCATGCAGTCAGGCAAAAATAAAGTGGCCAGAAGCCATGGCCCCGTTAAATGAGCAGTTAACATTGGCCGTTATGAACTTTAATATTAATAACCATTTATGCTTATGACAGACAATGAAAGCCGTGCGCAAATTTACTTGCTTGGACCACCCAAACCACCCAACCACCCACTTACCCGTTTCCATTTCCATTTCCGGTTTTCTGTTTTTGCTGTACAACCACAGACCTAAAAATGCTTAGGGAATGGGCCACAAGGGGGTGGGGGTGTTCGGCCATTCAGATGCATTTAAAAATGCTGCAAGTGTGCCAGTTAATATGCAGACCGACACGGGTCTTCATTACATGCATCCAAACACACACACACACAGACACACATTACACACACTGAGGCAGACAGGCACAGCGGCAGGACAACAAAATAAACAACGAAAATGCAAAGCAATTAAAAGCAGCGCCGCAGAACACAGCGGCTGCAGCGGCGGCGGCGGCGGCGGCGGCGGCGGCGGCGGTGGCGGCATATATCGCACATAAAACATGAGCGCACATGCACATGATTTTGACTTTTGTCGGAGCTGACTTTTTACTATCACTCCTCCATAGTAGTCCTCTCTATATCTGTCTCTCCTCTGGTCCTGTCTTCACCGAGTCCCGAATAGAGGACACCCACTGTGAGGGGAGTACTGCACTGTTTACAGATGGTACATACCAGTTTTACTCCATTCAAGCATATAATATAACGAACAGGGGATGCGAATCGAATTGGATGGGATGGTAGCCATAGTGGCAGTAGATCCTCTGCTCGGAAAACGTAATTGGAATAAATATATTCGGTAAATATTCTAGAGATACATATATGACTTAGTTGATAATTATTAAAGAGACAATGGGCGCGTTCACCAGCACAAGTTGATCAGCGATTAGTGAAGTATCGGATTGATCATGTTTTAAATTACCTTACTTATCATATAGAGCGTGATACATGTCATCCATGACTTTGTGCCAAAATTGTTTCACAAAGATCACTGATCGCTTATCAAGCTGTGCTGGTGAATGCTCCCAATAGATCAACAGCACAATGTATCATGGATCACGTATCAGGACTCATCTATCATATTTCGAATGCTGTTAAAAGGTTATGATACAATCGTTGCTATACTCAGAACCTATCGGTTATGGCTTCGATGCCTCTCGACTCACAAAATAAAAAGGGGAAAAAGTCAAACGGGAACAATTCTTCAAAAACCGAAGGACCGATCGAAATGCATGATTTTTTTTTATTATTTTGGCTTTGCTTATTTGTTTTTTCCTGCAGTATTTTTAAGGATGTTAATGGATTCTAATGAATCGTAATATCCATCGTATCCATCGTAAGAAATCCCTCACTGATCGCTGATCAAGTTGTGCTGTTAAGAGCGCCCAATGTAAAGGATATCCCCAACTACAACCACTACGAATCAATGCGAATGTGGCATGCAACATCTCAATGGGGTATACCCCTAGTACCAGCCCTTGACTAGTCATTGGACTGCCTGCTGAGGGCTACAAGTGGTCGGTCATTGGCTGGCTGTGGGATAGTGGGAGAGTCCTGTTTTCCGTTATGGCTCCCTTTTGGATGTTAGGTTGCGCCCCAAATGAATTTTTCGCTTCCGAGGTTAAAGTGCAGAAATTGTGCAGCAAAACACACACCCACACACACACAGCGTGTTATGGCAGCTAAATATTTACTAGCTCACACGCACACAGGCACACAAACACAAACGCAAAGCATAGATACACAAACTGGAGGCTGTGAAGTTTTATGAAAATGGCTGCCGCTACCTGTACGAGTGTGCATGTGTATTGGGTGTATCTGTTTGTGTGTGTGTGCTTGTAGGAGTAATTGTTATACCAAAGTCGCGCTCACAATTTATTTTTGTTAATCAGCAGAGCCGCCGCACCGCACGTCCCAGACGACGGCCACGCCCTCGAATGCTCCGTGCACACACATATGCGTGGCAAGTGGCAACAATTCGACAATTATGTGGCATTTCCATTGCCGTTTTTGCCGTTCGCTGTTCGCTGTTCGTTTTTATTTTAATTAAAAACTCCCCCCTCCCCAGCCGAAAGGAAGGGGCACTCGCAGTCGCAGTCGCAGTCGCACTCGCCTGGAGAGTAGGATGCAAAAAGCGAACAGGTTTCAGGGTTCCCAGCCAGCTGCCCCAGCTGCCCCAGCTGCCCCAACTGCTCCATGTGTTAGAATTTTTGATATTTATGTGCCTCCTGCAACACAACGGAGGCACCACCACCAGGCAGGAGGGTTAGCTCGCCAGTGCCCGTTGCCCGGTGGCAAGTTCCACTCCGATAAGCATCTGCTGCTGCTGCCACAGGCGGTTGCTGCTGCTGCTGCTGCTGCTGTGGCTCCGATTTTCAGTGCGTTTCGGCGGTTTGTTCCGCAATTATGCAAATCCAAAGATCGCCACAGAACGATATAACAAAATTCCATGCATTTACAATTTTCTAATCAATGGAATTTTAATTTTAATTTCCAACGGAACCCAGCGATGGCATGGCAGCGGGCACTCTCCTCGCCTCGCCTGGGCCATGTGTCTTTGCAACCTTTTTGTAATTGTGGTCGCAAAAACTGTTTAATTTGCTGTTTTCGGATGGTTTCTGTGGGTTCTGTGGGTCGAATGAGATATTGTCGGGTATGCTTGTGCATTCATATTTCGATTGATAAAGGGAGTCAAAGGGCTCTGTGGCTTTTGCTCTTTCTGTGCCTGAAGCCGAAGCTGTGTCGACCCCACATGTCACTTTCCTTTTCCAGAAGGCCATCGCCAGCTGAATTTTCGATTAAAAGCGCAATGTTTCAATTAATTCAATCTCAGTGTGAAATGTGTCACTCACATGTCCCCCCCATGGCAGTGGCGCTTTGTTGCCTATTTATGGGCCAGCAGCGCTCTGAATGCATTTCATACTCCCCCATTCGTATTCACATTCATATTCATATTCATTTTAATTTAATCAGGCTGGTCGGCGGCGCCGCGTCGCTCAACCATAATTAAGTTTCTTTGCACTGCTCGAACCAAAGAAATCAGTAAGCAGGCTCGTGTCGATGGCTCGACTAAAGGACACCCAGCAAATGAGAAAATAAAACAGATTTATTTAATGGGGAAAGGTGCAAGTGTACTTGAAGATCCTTTAATGGTTGATGCTAACATTAAAAGTCATTAAATATTGAATTTAATTGATATATTGAAATTGATTGAAAGGTTACTTATTTCTTAGATCCTCCGCACTTTGCAACAAATTTTTATTTGCATGGTTTTGCCCATAGAAGACTAAATAAAGGTCAGTTTTAAAGGACCTAGTCAACACGCTAACACCACCATGCTTTAGTGTGGCTTTCAGGTAGCTCCGTATTAGACACAGGCATTTAAATTTATATAAAAAATAAAAATGTTAGGATTAATATATATTATTGTGTAAATTTGTTTCTTTAATTTGCTACATTCGTTGCAATATGCCAAATACTTTCGGCTCCATGCAAATTTGATGTTAAAATTATTCCCTGCCTTCTTTGAGCTGTGAGCCACTGTATCATTTCATGAACTTTGATATGTAAACGTATTAAAAGCCAAAAGATGATTCTCTTGAACATATTGAACTACCTTAAGGAAATACCAGAAAATAGTCTGACGTTAAGTTAACATTTTGTAACTTTTATTATTGCATAACGTCAGTAAACAAAAGCAGGAAAGGAAAGTCTTTGTTTTATTTAATAACTTGGAAAATGTACACTGAATGCTTTATATAACTGCAGAACAAATGTTATATAGATAGTTATACTCAATGCTGAGAGCTGTGCAATTTTATAACATCCCCAGCTCAAAAATTATTATGGGTTTTCAACAAGGTTTTGGTACTATTAAAATGGAAAAATTTTAGCTATTTATTTTTTCAAAATTTTATATTTCTACCATTTTATATCCAAATTGAAAATTCGCTTATTTTCTCGAAAGATCACATTTATATGTACTTTTTTGTTGAGCTCTTCAAATGTTGCCTGCGCTTTTTCATTTTTTATGTAGTAAATCGCAGAAAACACTTTAACACTTATTTATTTTATGGCACTACCAGACAATCTTGTCCCATAATTTCTGTTTAGTCGTTTCTCAATTTGCGGTGTACTTCACCACCCATTCTGAATCGAATAAAAGCAGCCAACGTAACGGGATCCGATCTTCTTTTTTTATGAGTTTTTTTATGAATTGTTACCTCAATAATTTGGTTACAAGATACGAACAAAATTTGATGTTGTTGCACACTACTTCTGTGGCATACAACACATCAACACAAGATACCCACATTCTTTGCGTTTGTCGGCTAAAAAAGAGAGAGGAGAGAAAAAAACCGAAGATATAATGGAGAGAAATAAAATAAATCAGAAATGTGTAGCATGTTTTACAGTGGCCGCCTGAGCACCCGGAGCGCGTGGCCCCCATCGATAATGCAATAAAACATCCGTGCAACAGCACGTTTTTTAACATTTAATTGAATAAATAATTTCCATTTACCCCCGCCACCACAATATACACATCGTCCGCCGTATATCGTGGCATTGACAATTTCAAATATTCGAACGCGAACGCATTTAAATATGAAAACATTTTCCACGCAGCATCTGCATATTGCAGTTAGCATTTTGCCATTGTGTAATTAATTAAGCATTTCCGGTGGCTCGTCAAAGTTCTCACTTAGCACGAGGACCACCCCCCAGGACATACGTACATATGTATGTGCAATATGTCTATATATCAAGAGGGTCCTGGCTCGAAAGTTTACCCTGAGAGTAATTAGACGACAAACTCCTAGACGCCCCCCTCCACATATACTTGTCTTGTTCTTGGTTGGGGGAGTAGTCCTTCCTCCGAGGACTCTGTCTGAGTGCTTAAAATGCTCCTTTGGCGTTAAATTTATGACAACCGCACATGTTGTTTGCCGCCTAAACAGTAACAATAACGGCCACGAGGCAACAGCGCCAACAGGCAGCAGCGTGCAACATAGAGAGCAAAGTGGGGCTGGGGGTGGGGTGGCAAAATGCTCGTTAGAAAGTTTCTAAGGTTGTGGCGGTGCACGGAACAGCTGCGCCGCCAAAAAGGAAGGATTCTCCGAATTCTGGGGGGTGGGGCCTGGTCGGTCACATTGTTGCAAAGCTGGCTGCCACGGCCACGGCTGATAAGCCCTGGCCCCTGGTTGGGGTACGCATACGCCGTGTGGTGCTGCTGCTGCACTGCTGCACTGACGTGACCCCTAACATTGCAGCAAGTGCTCGAGTGGGTGTGGCAGCGAAATTTTGCTCCAAAGTAAATTTATTGTTTTGGCCATTACCACTTAGTGTTGCCCTTGTTCTTGCTTCTGGTGTATGTGTATTGCTGCAGAAACTTGCCCCAAAGTGCCGTTTTGTTCTGATGCAAGCGAAGAACTGAAACTTTTGGCTGCTGCTGCTGCTGCTGCCGCTCCCGCTGCTGCATCGACTGTTGTGGTCGTGCGGCTCGGCTTCCAAGGATGCAAATCAGAATCCATCTGAAGAGATGCTTTAACAATCTTCAAGTCCTGCGAATCCAAGGTAAAATTCGCAGTCGATAATGAGTGCTTCACATTAATTAAAAACCGAATGGATGATAGTCCTCCTGGCAGAATCAGAGTCAGAAGGAGCTGCATCGGCAGCTTACCTTCAGATTTCTTTTGACTCACAAGTTGAAATTAATTGCACCGGCAGCACCGCAGCGATTGTGCACCCGAGAAGGAGGAGCACTTGTTCCGGTTCCATTAGTGCTACCAATATCATTGGCGACCCTCGAAATTGCTGTAATTTCGAATAGATAATGAAATGCAATTAGAAAGTGTGCGACACACAAAGATACACAGGTACAAGTGCACTCTGTGGCAGAGGAGAAGGCAGAAGTGGAGAAAGACTGGCAACAATAACAGCAATTTAAACAGATTTCTCTCCGCACAACAAACCCACCCACTCCACCCGCCCAACGCTGCCGCCAGCTGCTGACTGCCGCATAATGTGGCATAGAAGTTTGTAATTAAAGTTTGCCGAGGCCAGGTGACGGCCAGTGACGACGGCGCCACGGGATATGGCCGGGCGGCCACACAATGCAACAGCAGCAAATCAATTTCCGCATCCTATCCGGATGCCCAGTCCTGGTCCGGCTGCAGCCACGGCTCTGGCTGAGGCTTGGGCTGGACCTGCTCTGGGGCTTGTCAGGGGCGATCAACATGGCAGAAAATAAAATTCAATTAACGCGCTTAAATTAAACTGCCACTTCCGGTTTTGATGACATTTTCATAGCAATCCAAGGAAGGCAGCAGCAGGGTGCTGCGACTGGCTTCTGTGCAGCTGGGACCCTGGGACACTGTGCGGTTATCCGGAGGGGCAGCGGAAGGACTAGGATGGATGCCTGCTGCTGGCGTTGTTTACTCCAAGCTGACATCTTGCCTTCTTTCAACGCCTTTCAATGCCCTGCCTTGCCTTGCCTTGCCTTGCATCGATATTAAATGGTAAATGGCCGACATAATGGCTGTCCGACTGTGGCTGTCATTATGGCTGCCCCAGGCCGAGGCCGAGGCCGATGCCGACCCAGGGGACAACCAGTGTCCGCCTTAATGATAAGTAAAAAGCTTATTACGCGCTTCACTCTTCATTGACCGGCATCTGCAGCCGGGGGGGGGACGGGGTCCTCGCCTGCAATAATAACTTGCAACGGGCAGTGCAAAGAGCGCATCTATCAAACGGACTCCCATTGTGGCGCGTACGTCAAAGTTGGAACCAAACCGTTGCAAACTTCATTATCGAGCCACGAGCCAAATGACACAAAATCGTTGAAGCGTTCAGAAGTGATTAAATTAGAAATCTTCTTGGCCAAGTTCTTTGGTTGGCATCGAGTGGAGGCAAGGCAGCCTTCTTGAATGCTGAATGGTTGAATGCAACCAGCATTTGGGGCAACTTCTTTGCATCCTCGGACGCAGAGCCCGTCCTCCCCCACTCCCCAATAGATTTTTCCTTTAGAGATGCCCACGCGCTGGGACGCCATTGGTCTGGTCCGGTCTGGTCTGGTCTGCTCGGGCGATAAGCAACTTTGGCAAAGCAACTGGCGTTTAATTTAATTAGTACACAAACACAAAAAAAATATAAGACTGGACTGTTCGTTGATTAAGTTGCCTGGCGGCAATGCTGAATGCTCAAAGCAGACGAAAAGCGGATTTGTAGCAGCAGCAATTCTCTCGCTGATGCTTTTGCTGATGCTTCTGCTGATGCTTCTGCTGATGCTTCTGCTGATGCTTCTGCTTTGGCTGATCCTTGTCCTGGTCCAGCGTCAGTTCATCATCAAATCGCAAGGTGCACTCGCACGGACAGCAGTAGAGCAGTGAGGCAGAGGATGGCTTTGTTTGGACAACCTCCTCCGGCAAATCCTCCGTCCCGCATTCAGCCAGAGCAGCGACAGAAGGTGGTGCGGCTGCTGCCAGTTGGAGCGTGCTCGAAGATTCATTGACATTGGATGGCATATACTCGTATAGGGGATGTTGCGCAGGGGCCAAGGGTCGACCTTTTCCAATGAAAAGCAGACTGTCCGCCTGCGGAAGAGTTGGAGTGGAGCAGATGGAGCCAGAGCCGGAGCTGTGGCTACTGCCGCACTCCTCCGCCCCATCGCCTTCAACTTGAACATTACTCTCTCCATTGGGCTGCCCTTTCAGCTTAACTGTTGCATGCCGTAAATCATTTGTTGAGAGTGAAAGATGCCCCGAAATTTCATCATGTGACGGATGCATTGTTGTCGTCCTTGGTGTCTCTCTCTGTCTCTGTGTCTGTGTCGGCTCTGCTGGCTCTGCGGGCTCTGCTGATTGTATCGTCTCATTGAAGGCATTGAAGTTGTCTGTGGAATTAGTGCGCAGCAGTGTGGCAGCATTGGACTCGAAGAGATTCGCCAGGGACTCGTTGCGACCCTCCAGCAGCCTGGTTAGAAATTTATTCGTTGGCAGCAGCGGCCTTCGTTTTCTCCAAATGCTTTGGTCAGCAGGTCCTTTCGCCGTCTGCGGCACGGCAGGGTCCTGGGCTGGGACTGGGTCTGGCACTTTGGTGATGCCCGCGAAGAGCTTTTGTCGCAATTTATCTTCAGAGCGACACATCTCAAAGGCATTTGCAATGGTCAAGTAAATCTGTTCGGCCAACAGGGCCCGTCGCGGCGTGTAAAAGTCGCGGCAGATGGGACAGCGCTCGGCCCGAATACGGCAATCGACGCACAGCAAATGTCCGTTCTGGCATTGCATAGCCGGCGGAGTTATGGTCAGATTGCAGATGGGGCACTCGATGAGGCGCAGTATGCTCTCCAGGGCAATGGAGAGCCGTCTTAGGCTGGTCGGCATGGGTGCACAGCATATGCTCTGGTGAGTTTTTTCACAAAATAATTTTCGGTTTTGAGTGTTCAATTGGATTTACTTACATTCTTATCACAGTCCTTTTCACAGCCACTGTTCCAGCACAGGATTGTGACGCAGTCCTTTTGGCTCTTGACTATTTTGGCCACATCTGCTACTCGCAGGCCCAAGACATCTACTCCATTGACCTGAAACGGGTTGAAATATTTAATTCTGGCTAATTTCTTCCAATTTTGTCAGATTTCATTTATTAAAACCAAGAAAATAAACGTTTATTTTCAATATAACTTACTGTCCGCATTTAAATGTTAATTTTCAAGTTCAAATCAACTGCTTGCCTAACAGTGAACCGCTTTAAACTGCTTGCTTCCACTGAACTACTTGCCTTGCCTTCGCTCTGTTAACTCAACCCGACGGCACTGTTAAGCGAAGTGCTGTTATTCTGACTGGCTTGGCTCGTTCAAGAGTTTTGTTTGTTTTCATTATTTGATTAGCGCTAATTAATCTTTTCCGATTTACCTGAGCTGGATATTACGTGTCGTTGTTAGTATGGCCTGTCCCGGCAAAAGCTGGTTCTGAATGCACCAACTGTTTCAGGGTTTTGATAAGTGTTTTCTATTTTCAAATTACATCTGATAAAACTACTATGAAACGTTTCAAGATGCCAATCAATTAGGCTTTATTGTATTGCTGTTTAAAGCAAACAATCAACGCCAACAACGTATTTACATACAATATATGTAAATTTAGATGTCATAGGGGATTTACAAAGTCGGGTGACCAATTATATCTTACCTGTAGAACACAGTCGCCCGTCTTGAGGCCACACAGTGCTGCAGGTGTGCCCGTTGCCACCTCGCAGACCTGTTTTACGTGAACACAATATCGGATTAAAGAGCGTAACACGATCTGCACTTATCGTTTCCTTTTATTACCCATGGATAGGGATCCCACTGGCTGCGTGTCAGATGAAACCCGTAGTTCTCAATGCTGGGGGCAGCACGTGGTATCCTCAGGAGTCGAACGGAGGATGTCGCTGGTTCACTTTGGTCGGCAGGAGCTGCACTTGGCTGTGTGCTACGGTCCGTATGTTTCATTGTTCCTAATCCTCACATGGAACCAACAGAAGAGAAACAGCGGCTAGCGCGAGACGTGTTCAACGTGTGCTCCCACCTGGTATACTGTTTTCAGAGTCTGTATTTCAGTCTCGCGCGTTTATGTGGCCGCCTGAAAAGTTGCCGAGCGCTTTGGGCCGACGCAATCGGCTATGACAACAAATTTTGGCATCAGCTTTCGGCCGCGCTCACAGCATCCCCCCCACCCGCTCTTCGCTGCTTCTATTTGGGGGGGTCTCTCTGTGTTGTAAGTTGTCGGCGCCGAATTGTGGCTGCGACCAGGGCCGCCAGCAGCAGGTTGTGCGCATGGAAATTAGTCTTACGAGCACGGGTGTGTGTATGTGTGTGCTTGCCTCTTGCCGCTTTTGCAGCTTGCTGGGGCTAAGTAAATATTTGAACGTTTGGCTTGGGAATCAAGACGTATGAAGCTTTTGTGTGCGCTACCCAAGATAAAGGTACACTGAGAGAAAAATGGCAGAGTTAAAGAAACATACTCATATGGAATTAAATTAGATATTCGGGTTTTAAATTAGAAACATAATGAAATTAGATAGAATTTACTTTGATATAAAAATAATTGAAAAATATGTTTAATACAGCACATATTTCTGTAAAATAAATATATTATATTAAAGTTCTGGGAAATATTTCAATCATTATTAAATATGAAATATAATTATAATAATACTACCTTAAATTACTTGAAAATTCCCAAAAATCTAAAGGAAGAAGGCGGTTACTGGTTTACTGGCGGTTGCTTATTGATGATAATATGTACGATAATATCCAACGATTTCGGAATACATCACATTTCAGGCGTTCACTACCGCATTCCCTGCTCTTTTGAGCCTGTGTTTATTTGCTTAATTTTTGTTTAGCCCAACAACGCCCGAAATGTACGAGTGTGTTTATTTTCGACATTGTAATTCAATTTGAAAATAAATATGATTATTTTTTAGCTTAATTGCGTGTCGCATGTGCCAGAGTGCCAGAGTGCCAGTGCCAGTTCCAGTGCCGAAGTGCCAGCGTATTAGAGCCAGTGTCAAATGGTATTGTCATTGACTGCCGCACAAATCAGAAGAGAAATGTAAACAGCAAACTGGGTGGGTGGTGTTTGGAGGTGTCAAGCCAGGATAAACATAAATAAGGGGCCCTAATATAAATACCTGGACCCGAAAAGCCAGCCTCGGCCATCGTCCATTAACCCTAACCATGATAACTGATGAAAATTGGCAGCTGACAAATGGATTTGGCAGTGCCACCAAAACCGAACCGGAGCAAACCATAGCAAACCGAACCCCCACATGCCCCAATTGACTTTCGCTTTTTTGTTGCTTTTCCATTCATTGTTTTGCCGCCATTTGATGAGGCAATTTTTGTTTGGCTCTCAGCGGACATGGACATGGACGTGCATAGGTTGCTGCCCAAATAGCATTGAAATTGGTAGGTAATTTCATTAAATTTTGCGCCCAGCTTAATGACCCTGGACTGGGTGGTGCTGTGGTGGTGTGGCTGTGTGGTGTTTGTGTGTTTGTGCGGCTCTTGGCTTTTGATTTCGTTTTGGGTTTTCAATTTGCGAGTTCAATTAGATTTGATTTGAATTTATTTGTGCTATTCAGAATTGCCTGGCATTTGAGTGGTGGCCACAGAAGCGGACGGCAGCCGACAGCCGTCAGCCGTCAGCCGACAGCCGTCGGCCGTTAGCATTGTCAAAATTAACCAAATACTTACAAAGCCAATAACATCGAAATTCATGTTCAATGTTTCTCAATGAGCCAGAGACGAGTTCGAACACCTACATACGTACTTTATGGCTCGGCAGCAAAGTCAAGCAATTGACTTTTATTAGTCGGGCCGGCAATTAGCCAAGCCAAGAAGCTGGCCCGGGCTCAAAGGCAAATGGCCCAATTCAAGTGCAGTCACGCCATGAGCCAGCTCCATCTGAATTTGGTCAGTGCTCAAGGCGTATGGCTTACATGTTTGAAAAACCGTTTGTTCGAAAGCTTGCGCTCAGCCCGCGGAGCTTTGCCCGCAGAGGGCGCTGCGCGTCGCGGCGCTCAGGTGTGCTGCTGCGCAGACGCCGGATCGTCGGTTCAGTCAAGGTATACTAAACAAGGTAGGCTGATTGGTTCGCTCGATCTCTACTTAGCTACATAGATTTCAGTCTGCCTGCAGCAGTTGTGAGCGAAGCATCTCCGCGGACAATTTTTTCTTGTTCCCTTTGACTTTTTTTTCGTGTACAATGGCGCCGCACAAAACTCACATTCATATATACATACATTTGCATGTATGTATGTATGTACGTACAAATTTCTTTGTTTTGACACAAGCGAGCAAACGCATTATTCCTCTCCTACTGAGTCTCTCTCTCTCTCTCTCTCTCTGCTTTCATTTTGAATAGCTACATATTCTCTCTCTATAAGCCTACCTTGTTTAGTATACCTTGGGTTCAGTCTTTCAGTTTCTTCACAGCGTTCAAGCAGTGCGCACGCGCCGCCCCCGCAAGTTCCGCAAGCAGACGCGAAGTGCGTGGCGCCGGCGCCCAGACCAAGACATCAGCGAATTGAGACATCAGCCTCCCCCACGAGAGTGTGTGCGCGTGTGTGTGTGCTTGAGTGTGAGGGTGACGGAGCGAAAAGCCGCAAAGTTCACAGGAAAATTGTGAAAATCGATTTCCCAGCAAGGCGCTAGAGCAGAGCCAAACGCAAAGCGTTGTGTGCTCATCTACTACAAAACCAAAACCCAAGAAAACGGTGCGTGTGTGTTCATCAAACATAATTATTGTATTAACGATTGTTCGGTCAAGCCATACGAGACTTTTGCTGTAAAAATTATACCTCTCTAATGGGCCATATGACCTTACGCTTACGGGTAGCCCTGAGCCCTATTGTCTGGTCGCTTTGTTAACGTTGTCTTAGGTCAAGGCGGCAGCTACCTCACAATCCACCGGGTAATTGCTCCGCGTTCCCCCCACGCTCTCCCTGCCAATGCGGAAGTGTAACGCACAATTATAATCGCATTTCGCATAATTAAAGATATCAAACGAGTTTGTTTAGCCAGAGCTATTCTACTATTTTGGTTCTCATTTCCTACTTCTATTCGTAGACAAACGAAACGAGTCTAAATTGCGATCATAAATCATAGACGGGCCTCTCTGAGGCTCTACGCATGCGCAATGCAATGTTTGTGCGAATTTCACACTCTGTGCGAAATCCAAACAAAGCGGAGACAAACAAAGGAGGAAAGCCAAAGTTTTGGATACTCTTACAGAGTCAGAAATATATTAGCTACAACTATGGCCTGTTGGGTGCGGTTCTTTAATAGATTCTTGAACGACAAACAAGTTCTTCCCACAAAGAATTAATCTTAATATAAATATGGACACGATCGGAACGACTTCCTTTTCTGCATTCCAAACATCTGTTCACCATCGTAATACCCTCTATAAGAGTACATAAATAATAAAAAAACCCAGGCATATTCAATTGGAAATTTACACGGCAACGCGAGTCTCAGCTTGCTAATTGTAGGCTGAGTCAGAGAGAGACAGAGAGACTGAGTCACTGAGGGAGCTGGAGGAAGAGTGAGAGAGAGCGACAGAGTCAGATGCAGCGCAACGTCAATGGCGCATGCGCAACAGTTTTGCCCGCTTTGGGGTTTCTGGGTCTCTGTCTCTCTGCCGTCGTTCGCTGCCTCCGCCTCTGTCGCTGCCTCCGCCTCTGCCTCTGCCTCTGTTTCTGTCGTACGTTTTCGCTTGCGGTTTCTTTCGTGTAATTGTGACGCAATTTTCGTGTGAGTTTGTTTTAGTCTCGCACCGTCAGCTCCGTCGTCCCCCAGTCTGCCCCGCAATCCTCTGACACGACTTGATATAGTACTGAAAACGAAAGCGGCAAAATCTGCGCTACAGATGCAGCTACGAGTACGAGTATAGCTGTAGCTGTAGCTGTTTCTGGCGTGTGTGCAATGTGCATTACCTTCAAGTGGCTGTTAGCTGCTGGCTGGTCCCTGGTGGCTGGCTATCAGTCGACTGACTTCCAGTTAGTTGCAATTCGCACGCGCCTAAGCACAGTTCGCTTCCGACAAAGAAATACAGCGAAAAAAGTACACATATATAGAGGAAAACTTTACGGTATAAATGTGGCAATTAATTAATAAAGTTGGGTTTCAATTGGAGCGTTACCACACGGGGGGAGGAGTGGGGGAGTGGGAGCGTCCATAGTTGGGGTTTCGTAATTGTTTGCTAACTGCTGCGCTTCATTGACTCTTGGCCCAGACAATGGCCGAAACGTGGCTTTCTGTGGTTGTTCTCCTGCTTTCTGTGGGTTCGCGGTTCTCGGTTCTCGGTTCGCGGTTCCCGGTTATCGCGTATTGATGCAACTCCGCATCGCCATGGCCTGCGGCGGACCTGCTGCGGTTTCCCACTCAGCCGGAGTCCACAACTGTTGGTGGTTGGGCATGGACTTTTTGGGCGCAACTTTAATTAATTTGTGCGGCTTTGAAAAATAATTAAATCAGTTTCTTAATTGCCCTTAACTTTCAGAGGAAGCTGCAAAGTAAAGAAAAAAATCCATGCATAATACATAATTGAATAATGGCCAGACACAAGTATCAATCGCTTTTAATTGCTGCTACAGCTTATTTTCGATTTATTGTTTAATAATTTATTGAACTTTTATCTCCTTTTCTTTTTTTGTGCGCTCACTTTACGCCGTCGACGTCACAGCCGATTTCATGGCCAATGTCAGTAAGAAGTGAAGTGAAGTGCGCTCAACAAGTTTGCTGTATCTGTATCCGCGTATCCGCGTGCGTACAGAGTGAGAGAGCAAACAGAAAAGATAGATAGACAGTCGCAGATACACAGATAGATACTTGAACGCAGCGCCGAAAGAGTCTCGAGTGTACGAATAATCAATTTGAGAATGATGAGAATCTTCTAAATTGACAGCACAACGACTGTGGAGACGACGACTCTGACGCACAACGAAATGACGAAATGACAATGACTAGACGAAAGAATCTGGTTTGCAAAAGTCGTACCCGTACTGCCTGTAGACTGCTTCTGGGTCTTATTATCGCCTTCGACGACTACACGATGAAAATGTTCTACAGACAGCTGGCATCTGGTATCTGCAATGTCTGGGTCGGGGCTATGTTTTCCATGAGATACGGATAGAACATCTGCGTTTGCTGCTTCACTATCGTCGGCTCCATGCACCTGAAGTATACCTGAAGTGTTATAATGCCAATTTTCCCTGCATTCTCCCATTTGCCAGCCATTGAGCTTCGGCTGCCCTGCCTTATCTGCCCCCCCAGGGTTTTAATTGATTTTCTGTAGTTTGTTCAACTTTTCCCAAGAAACCCTTTTTTCTAATGCTTTGGCCTGCGGCAGGCAAGGCGAAACTTTTGATTTATGTGAGCAAATTTCACGTCGGGCCACCGTGGCGTATGCGTAATTACGGCCTTTTGGCTGGCAAAAGTTTTCGGGCCACCTTTTGGTAGCAGCTTTGCTAATTAATTGCGCTTCGACACACCTGCCGAAAGGTGAAAGAATTGCCCACAGAAAGGTGCAAATGAAACAAGTGGTTGCCCCATCACACACACTCGCACGCACACTCCCACGCATGTATAATGCATACAAGTGTGTGCGCGCCCGTGTACGTGATGGGAATGTCAAAAGCAGGAAGAGGCCTCGAACCGATGACACGCCCACTCAGCAAGGGAAATAAAACAGTTTGGCACCATTTTTCACAGGGAAAACTAAGCACAAGACGTTGTGGTATGACCCCCCCTCTCTCTGTCTCTGTCTCTCTCTGTGTGTGTGTAATTAGATGTGTGACTGTGTGTGTCTGCCAGACGCCTCAAGTGTTGAAAATTGGCCAAATTTATGTCTGGCCAAAACAGTGCTATGTCTGGCCTCTTGGCAGTGCGGCAGTGTGGCAGTGGGGCGCGTGTGTGCCAATGCCGAGACATAAATTGCATGAAATGCCGCAGACGTGTGCGACCTTGAGTGATTCTGGATTTAATTCGAGCCAATTTCTCCGTTTATTCGCAGTTGAACGCCGACTTGAACGAACGACGAGGATGCTCCAATTGTGCACCATCTACGCCTGCGCCAATGGCACGCTGGGCCTCAATTTGAGTCGCGCCCCCTGGGACCCGTATCCCTGGGTCAGCGGGGTGCAGGAGAAATCGAATGCTGAGCGCGGCGGTGTCCGGATTGGCGATACTCTCTTGGAGCTGAACGGAGTGGACATACTCGGCCTGAGGATCAGTGAGCTGGCCAATCGCCTGGCAGAGCACTGGCAGAGTGGGGCCGAGTGTGTCACGATGATGATGTGGCGCCAGCAGGCGGCCATCTCATCCCCCGAAGATGCTGAGGAGGCATCCCATGCTGTGGTGAGTCGAAACCGCGTTGCCACTTGCCGCCTAATTGGCAGGGCCATGCCTGGAATCCAAGCTGCCTGTACTTGTCGATGGTTAAATGGGGCATTGTCATACACGAACTGTTGCCGCTGTTGCCGCTGTCGTTCACGTGCCACTGAGCGTTACGTAATGCTGATTGACTTAATGACTGGCGCTGGCTCTGTCTTGGTAATTAGTAATCGCTGCAGCTTGGTCTACTTAGCGATTCCCCCAGAGTCTGTGCCCCAGTCCATTACGGTTCTGCTGCTAAAAAATGCATCTACTATATATCCTTGACTTACTCTGGCTGCGAATATCGAATCGGATTGCTTTTATGCTGAATGCGCCACATGTAAAATCTATTACACGGCCCCAGCCCGGAGGTGTTCTTCCATCGCCTCCGGGCTTGGCCATGGGCGTGTCCGTCCGCCCTTCTGTCTGTCTGTGTTTGTCTGTCGACCGAGAAGCTGTTTATTTTATTAAATTCAATTGAATTGAAATAATGCAATTTTGTTCTTGACACATCATGTGTACTTTATTACAATTCAATTGACCCAAATGTCCTCAAAGGGGGCGGGGGGGAGGTGGACACTGCTGGACAGTCGAAAATTGCAGGCTGCATACCTGGAACCTGGCACGTGGAACGTCCATTCCAAT
This sequence comes from Drosophila affinis, assembly GCA_037356375.1. Classification (NCBI taxonomy): domain Eukaryota; kingdom Metazoa; phylum Arthropoda; class Insecta; order Diptera; family Drosophilidae; genus Drosophila; species Drosophila affinis. Next base: position 27,612,607 of record JAZHFB010000003.1, read on the forward strand.
CAAGGCTGAAGGCTATGCATCTGGACATCAAATCGAAACTCGGTCTCTCTCCGTGTGTGTGCGTGTGTCCGTCTGTCTGTCTGTGTGGCCCGTTAAACAGATTAAACTTGCAGCCGCATTGGGCCCGGGATAGGTATCTGTGTGTGTATCTTTCGGATGCATGTTGCCATCCTGTTGTCGGTGGCAGTATAATCATTTTATTGAATTACAATAATGCACAGCTTTGCTCGTTTTGATAATGGTATGGAAATCGGTCCGAATGGAAGCAGCATTCAATGTTATTAAAGGCATTCCTTGGACTCATTTGATTGCAAATTCTCTCAACCTTGAAGCCAAAACACTGAAATTAACCAAAGTTTTCCCCCCTCGTCTTTGTGTCTTTGCAGCAGCATGGAATTAATCAACAATCGCTGCAAAAGTTTGCAACATGCCTTCAACATATTTCCCAATTACTGGAGTGTCCTGTGTGCCTTGAGGTAAGTGGAGGGAGGGGTGGGGTGGGGGGGGCACTGCCACGAAAAGGCCAATCCAGACCATCGTTGCATGTGCGTTGCATATCGATGAGGTCGCCCTCTGTGTTGGCTGGCTGTGGCTGTGGCCCGTGCATCGACAGCAGCTCAGTTCGGGCTTTAGTTTTAGTTCGTCATTATCTAAACTCAACTCGACGGAACTCTCTCAAAACTTAGTTGCCAGTCCTGCCGCTTGTTTGCCTTTGAGAGGCTCTGCTGTGCTGCTAGTCCTGATCTCAATCCCAGTGCCAATCCCAGTCGCAGTTCCACTACCAGTCCCCCAGTCCCAGTTCCAGTTCCCTTCCGGCTCTGCGTTGATTTTGCTGCGCAAGTTTGTTGCTAATCACTTGACTGTATATAAAGTTTGCAACGTTGGGCTGCCAGTGATTGCTGCCCCCTTGACTCTTGGCTCTCACAGCCTCTCTCTCTCTCTCCCACTCTCTCTGTCAAGCAGGTATGCCATGCCGGCATTGTTTACTCAATTACTCAAACGACGCACCACACTAGAGCCGAGCCTCATCCACCTTCCTGTCGTCGTCCTGTTGGCAGTTAATGGCCGTCGGTTATGTTCTGGCCAAGTGTTTTTCCATGAGCACCCTACCCTGCCAGAGTGTTCTATGATTTTAATCATATGATTTGCACCGCAGTTAGATAATGCCTAACCAGTGCTTATAGGTTTCCCTATAGTTATCATTCCATAGAGTCCCTGCAAGGGTATTCCATCCATCGATCTAGCCAGTGGGTTTCCCATCTGTTTTTGTATGTTTTTTATTGAAGTAGGTTTTTGATAAATGTTTGCTCTGGCATGTGATTTGATTAGTTTGCCAAAATACATATGTACAAGCGCCTATGTAGATGCACGAACAGTGTGATTGATTATGTCGTTTAAAAATCAAATATTGACGATTAGGCAGATGTGTGCACATGTGTGTATGTATGTGTATAGCTTTATATATATATGGGAAGTCAGTGTGACTAATCGTGTCATTCGCCTGCGGGTCCCATCCTCTTTTCCGGCTGCTCCTGTTTCTGTTGCGCCCAGGGCTCGTTGTGCATTTAAATTGAAGCTGCTGGCGAGTGGCTGGGCTTTAAATTTATTTATGGCCCAGCTTGTCAGCAAAAACATAAATTTAATTAATTAGACAAGATAAAGAGTGTCCAGACCTGCAGCCAACGCCCCCCGAGCACCCCCCACACCCCCCGTGCAGCCCGTGCAGGGCGGTCATTTAAAATGTAAAGTTATTTTCAAATGAAATTCTCGCTTGCAGCACATCTCCGTGTGGCACTGTCCGTGTCACTATATATGTGTGTGTGTGTGTGGCTATAAATTAAGCATGTTCAGGAGACCCAGACCCAGGACTGGAAAGGACATATCGCTGGCAGTCTCCCCTGCCGTGCCCTCCCCAGAAATAGCCACGCTGCAACGCCTTCAAAGTGGGGCAGCCAGCTGGAGGGCCGCCGCAGAGCTGTCTGGGACTCGGACTCCACTTGCAGCTGCACTGAATAATTTGTTTATTAACCCAAAATCAGTTTATGCCTGGGATACACTGCCTCCCCCAACCCAACCCAACCAAACCCAACCCAACCCACCCAATCTCCTCTATCTTCTATCACTATCATCTCTGGGATATGCCCCTGCTCCGTCTCTGGCCTGCGGCTTAGTTGCTGGAGAGTCCTTTAGATTTGGCAATTATTACTGAGGCACGAAGCTGGCATTATACGAGTTTTGTATTATGAACATAGACACTGGTGCGAGTACATATATGTACGTACTATATGCTCTTATTCTTTATGCATGCATGTGCATGTGCGTGTGCATGTGCGTGTTTGCATGCGTGTCTGAGCATGTTTGGGTTGTATTTATGTATGCAAAAACACACACAAGTCCATTAAGTTATTAAGGGATTTTGTTTTGCTAGATTTTCAATACTGCTTGGTGCATTCCATTCTCGATGCCATCCAAAATATGTATAATCGCTTGCATTAGTCCTGCCCTTCCTGCGCCTGCCTGCCTGCCAGCCTGCTCTGCCTGCTTGTGGCATGCTCCTCCTGGCGTTCGGATAAGGATCTGGCATTGGATTTCCCTTGTTTGACATTAAATCGGGCATGAAACTGTTTTTGTTTCATTTAAATATGCATAAATTTGCAGTTCATTTAATTTTCATAAATTTCGCAAGCAAACAAAGCCCAGGCTCTGAAAATTGGCTTTCAACATCAAAAGATGATTAACTTACACTCTTCTCTCAACCAGAAAAAACTCCCCCAGGCCTTTCCTGGAATTAAGTAAGCGAGTAAATTTAGGGGGAAATGCATTTTCTTTGGTTTTATCCTCCCACTTGAGTGGGTGGTTTGATGTCTTAGTAACTTCTCGATATGGGATTACTAGGGATTTTCCACTAGAAACGCCATTTGCAAAGCTGCTTTGAGAAGGCATAAATAGCAGAGATAATCGGTTTAAAATTAAACAAGAATTTAAATAGGGCTTGCCATTTTTCTACATCGCATCCACAGACGAATATCTACATTCTACATGCCTTGTACATGCATTCTACACACTACACACTAAAAGTGGTGCATACTTTTGGGCTGAAAAAAAAGTTGGAAAAAATCCCAAAAAAGAAAAATAAGGCCTTTTTTGTTTGGCAATACCTCGCCTATTTCTAGCCTGATGTGGGCGTGGCATGTCTTTTTGTGATTGGGTGAGTTCTATCAACCGATTGGCCATGCATTCCGTCACTATTTTCGTGGGTGTTACACACATCCACTATCACCACAAATCTAATATACAGAGAACCAGGGAATCAGGGAATCAATTAAAGAAAATGAGCAATCACTCAGTCAGTGCAAACAAACTTTGCATGCTCTCGTCTCTGCAGGACGGAGATACAGCGAATTCTCTAATTTCCGATTCCATTTCCCATTTCCACTTCCCCTTCCACCAATATTGTTTTTGCTTAGATCATTTAATTGATTTCAATCACTAATTGGAGTCTTTGTTTATGTATGCAGGGGTATTAAAACTGAAAGCGTTTGCTTATGGCCATTTAAGCCAGTATCAAACAATAAAATGCATAGAACAGAATTAAAAACTATTCGGCACACGTACACATAGACGTTCCTTGAAAATCCTTGTTGCCTAAGCTTTGTAGGTGTTCTTATTTTGTGTTTGATTTGTGTTTGGTTCCGGTTTTATTTAATAGAGTATTGGTTACTGGTACTGTAATTGGGTTAAAAAGTACCAGTTTGTAGATAAGGATTATTTGGAATAACTATTTGCTAAGGTTTCAACATTGTTTTAAGAGCAGACAGCTGAAAGACTAGTTTTCCCCTCAGCAAAAAGGTAAGGGAAATCGGAGAGTCCATTCGATGGAGATGTAATCTTCCTGCTTCAGTCTCGGTTTTTGTTTAAATTGCAAACGAATCGTTTTACATTTGTAATGCTTCCAAAGCAGTTTGGGCCAAATCGGTAGAACAAAAAAAGTATGGAAAGCTTTAGACCAGAAATTGTTTCTTTATTCAACCAAATTTATGTCTGGCTGCATATTTACAACAGTTTTTGCTCCCCGACGCACACAGACACTCACAGAGATGCAGAGACGCACACGTGCCTTCCTTCCTCCCCGTTTCACGGCGAGGGAGAGACAAAAAGCATCATCGAAATTTCAATACATATTCTTCTATCTGTCAGTCGATCCGATTTTCCGCTTTCCGTTTTCCTTCCTTTTTTTTGGCTTTTTCTGTTTTATTTTTGTTATATTTTTCAGTTGTTGTTTTGCAGAGTTTTTCAGGGCCCAGGGCCAGGGCCAGCTTGAAATGCGCAAAAGTATTTTCGTGCGCATCAAATACTCGTACTGGCACTCGCACTCGCACTCGTACAGTTGTATTATTTTAAATCCGCTTGCCATATTTTCAATTTGATTTTCAATTTAAATGGAAAGCTTTCTGCGCACAATACAACCCAATATAATACATTTTTCATGTCAATGCGAGAAAGGAAAAGCAGGAGCCTCAATAAGGAGTGGGGCGGGGAGAGCCATGTTTCAGGGGATTGTTATGCGATTGATGCCCTGACAGAGGACAGGACAAATGTGTAGAATAATCAAATTTAGTTTGCAGTTTGCAGTTTGAGCTTTGAGCATTACATACATGACGTTGACTGTAATTGGGTTTCCATCAGAATCCAATTCAAAGTACAATCAAGGAGCAATCAGGGGAGCGCTGCTTCTCCTTTGAGGGTGCTCACTATCCATGATAGTTATAATTAAATTAAATAAACCCCCCACTGGCTACCCCCAATCCCCACCCCCACTTTTGTTGTATAATTAAATATAAAGTATACTTTCACAAAGACTTTCTTTTCCTTTTCATGTATTTATTCTCGCTTTGTGGCTGCATTTCCTTTGACTTTCCCCCTGCCTGCCTGCCTGCCAACAACCAACAAAAATCAGGTCATCAAACCACCTGGATGGCAGTGCTGCAACGGACACGTGCTCTGCAACAACTGCCGCAGCCGCTCCGTGAAGTGTCCGGTGTGTCGTGTGCCCCTGGGACCCAGGGGCCGCTGCCTGCTCTCGGACAAATTATTCACCCTGCTGGCCGAGAGCTTTCCCTGCGATGCCGGTAAGTGCAACCCACACTTTTACTCTACCTACTTGTATTTATAACTTTCATCATCTAATCGTGGCAAAACGATACCCAAATTAGCGTCATCATTAGGCGACATCTGTCTGGGGTCTGGTCTGAAGCCTAAATATCAAAAAATATATCATCCAGCTGTCATTTACTTTGTGCCAAAAACTTTTGAGCCAAGCGCCAAGTGTCAATGTTTCACTTAAATCTCGGCTGAAAGCACCAGAGAGAGAGAGAGCGAGAGCCCTGAAAGCAAATGAAAGGAAAATGTGAGCCAAGGCAAGTCAAGAGTGCTTGAAATTGAGCGCAATGGCTCATCTTTTCGCTGTTGTTCTTCTTCTTTTTATAGCATAATTATGTAACATAAATTGCTAAAGTTTTTCACGCTTTATGCTGTTGCCATATTGTTGGCATTGCGTTACATATTCCCATTGTTTCTGTTGTTGTTGTTGTTGTTGTTGCTGCTGCTTCGCGGCTGTTCTTTCGCTTAAAGTTTGGACGCCTCGTTGGCCCTCGTTGCCATTTTCAATCTGTGTCCGCGTCGGCGTCGACTTCCACGTCCACGTCGGCGTCCGCCCAACTCAACTCAACTTCAAGTGAAGTTTACAGCGTAGGTAACAAGCGGCAACAAGAACAAACACGAACGAATTTTCCGCCGTTGTCTGCATTTGCTTTTACTTGTTGGTCTTTCCTTCTTTTTTTTTTGTATATTTTTTGCCAACTTCCTGTGCGTTTTTGCTGGGGTTGTACAGGGTACTGGCAGAGTACGTGGGTTTATTATATCTGAAATAATACAGGAAGGAAGATCAAGGCAAATACATATATTAATACTAAAGATACAACAAACATGGATACCAGTTATGCGATTTGGCTGATTTTGGTACATGCAAATTCGCTTTGACCCCAAATCGAAGAGATTTCCCCGATTAGCGGGTATCTTTCAGTCGCAATCATTGTATCCATTGTATTCTTTTCTTGGTGTTTCTTTTCCCGTTTTCTTTTTGTTTAGCTTAGTCTCTGCTTAGTACGTTTTTATTGCTTCTACATTAAGTGTGCATTCTTTATGTTTTTGCTGAGATTTTCACCACTCCCCCCCCTTCTTCTCACACTGTCTCTGTGCTGCCCCTCCGGTTCATATTTATATAAAGACGGAGAAATTTATTTACTTTCTTTTTTGCTATTTTCATTTGCCACTTAAACTTCTTGAGAGTTTCCTGGCCAGGGAACGGGGGACAGGGGGCGGGGGCTGGGACCTAACGAGCGCAAAAGGACAATTCCAACTGCAGGAAAACTTGAAAATTTCAAGCCATCAACTATTGTGCGTATGCCTGGGATGGTCCTGGGGGGTGGGAAGAGGGTCCAGAGGGGGTCAGGAGGGCTATAGATATTTACAATATTCGTGGCAACATTTATTGCATTTACATTTTGGTAGCTATTTTTTTTATTTTCTGTACAATTCGTTGAACTTTTTCCGTTTTTGTTGCAGGAAAAGGTAAAATCAACAAGGTGACTGCGGACCAGGACCAGGACAAGGACCACGACCAGGACCCGGACACGGACCCGGACCAGAGCCCGGAGGGCCAGCGAAAACTGAGCAGCGTCAACAAGTGCACAAATGAATATCATAATCAACCAAAAATGGCGCTGGCCAAGTCAAACTCTGGGAAGAAGTGCGGCAAACAAATCTCCAGGCAACTGCAGCTGGACGCAGTGGCAGTTGTGGTTCTGAATGGCAGAGACAGCGGAGCAGGTGGCTGCGGGGACTCCCCGCTGCAGCTGCACCAGCACCCGCACCCGCACCCGCACCAGCAAATGCCAAAGGGAAATGAGGAAAATGCTCGAATTCGAAATAATGTCGCCGACAACAACCACAGCAGAAGCCACAACAGCAGGAGCAGGAGGCACAGCCAGGATGAGGACAAGAAGCAGGACCTGCAACGCTGCACACTGATAAAAGTGCAGCACCAGGAGAGTCGTTTCAGCGAGGAGGAGAAGCAGCTCCTCGAGCTCAGTCTCGAGAGCAACAATTTGCTCGTTAAACCAAAGTTAAAGTTGAGTAAGAAAAGTTGGCGGATTACAGGCAAAGATCAAGACGGATTGCGCCGTGATGAAGTTGCGAACATAAATACTGGGCAACACCAGCCTCAGCAGCAGCAGCACCAGGAGGAGGAGCAGGAGCAGGAGCAGGTGATGCAGTCAGCTGGCGGCGGCGGCGGCAAAGGCCAGCTGCAATTTCAAAATTATCATTGCCCCACTGGGAAATCATGCATCTCCAGCTGCAGTGGCAGCAACAGCAGCGCGACACTCGGCTCTCGGAACAAATTGTCAACCGTCAAAGAGGGGGGGGCCACCACCGCAGACGCAGCGGCCACTCCAGTGGCAGCCGAAATTGCAGCGGCGGCCACCTTATCAGTGGGGAGCCATAAACAGGCGCCAGCATCTGAAGTAAATCAGGCAACGTCGTCGCTGGTTTCGGGGTCGACGGGCGCGTCATCAATAAAGTCCTGCGAGTGGCAGCTGCTGAGGCACCTCAGCAGCGAGCACCGCCTGGCCGTGCTGCACTCCTACGGCACGTTCGGGGAGCGGTTGCACGTCCAGCTGCCGTCCCAGCAGGCGGTGGCATGCCTCAGTCTGAGCGAGGATGTCACTCCGGGCCACGAGAATGTCAGAGTGCACACATTTTTCCTGGCTGTCATACCGATCAGCCCCGAGCATGGGCATGGGCATGCCGTATTCCTCTGGCACCTGGACCTGGACCGAGCCCAGGAGCCACACTTTGAGACTGTCATCGAGACACAGTGCGGGCGTGTCAAGTGGTTCGGTCCTGCCCAGTCACTGAGACGCAGTTGGCCGGAGATTGCTGCATCTGGCCATTTCCTCACCTGCCACAACCTTCAGGAGAACGCCTGCGCAGCCTTTGATGTCACAGTGAAAAGAAAGTCGTTTCCATAGACTTACCCTTAGCCTAAGCCCAATTCTAACCCTAATTAGTGATTAGTTTAGAAGACTGCAAATGAATGAATTTCCATTTAGAATCTGTGCAATTTACTAACAATTTTCATGGCATTCCCGAAAAGATTAAAAATAAAATGCAAATACAAATGGGGCGTCCGTGGAATGTGGAAATCTCTTGACGAGCCTTGACGGCTGTGTGCTTTGTAAATTATATTTGCATTTTTTCCCGTTCGTGTTCGTGTATTTATTCGAAAAAATGCAAAACGCAATTTGGAAATGTGTTTAATGTGCAATATTTTTAATTAATAAAAACATTTAGAAATTTGCTGGCCAGGCAATATAAGAACCACATAAACATAGAGACTTTTAATACCCTACATTCGGATGATACATCAGAAACTGTAAGGCATCAATATAATATCAAAAATTAAATTTCTTTTTAATTTTGATGAGAGATAGTAATACCCATCGTCGATTGCACAATTTCGCATTCATTTCCATCACCAAATTTTAATAACATTTTTTTGTCCGACCGACCGATCGACCGACCGGCAAAGAGTATTCCCGTTTCGTGGCTCAATAGGTGGGAAATGTTTCTTGTTGTTTTCCTGTGGAAAAATAGCTCTGATATTTGCATTGGAAACCAGCAGAAACAGCCGCAGCATCGACTAGCGCTTGTCTGTTTGCTGCCTCCTGATAATTGACTTGCATGCAAATTAATGTTTTTTGCCCGATGTTCTTGCTGCTCCTGCTGTTCCGTGTATCTGTGTATCTGTGTGCGTGCGTGTGCGTGTGTGGGCGTAAATTGCCGCCTCTTCTGTCCGACAAACAGTAAACACGTAGCCCAGGACCATGAGTAATTTTCATCAGTGCCATGCAATACATAAATCTCTGCTGCATCGATGTTTACTATATTTAACGGAAAAAACTTCAATTTTCATACAACAAAAATCACAGATACTCGTCTCGTACTATGCTATATGTACACTCTATATGTATAGTCCGTGTTTTTGGGTGGCTGACTGCATGTGCAGGGGGCAAATAAAGGCACGTTTTGCTTTATTATACCCGTACGCTTTTTTTGTGTTTGTGGCACTCGCCCAGCTTCAGTTTGCTTTTGTGGCCTTTCCACGCTGTCGCCTGTTTGTTTTTGATGAGCCATCATCATCGTCATCAGCAACATCATCCACGCCACTGCCATTGCCATCTTATACACTGCACTGCCCGGTACTGCTCTGCACTGCACTGCACTGAACTGGGGCATGGGCAATGGGCAATGGAAAAAAGTGTACATAGTTAAAATAAATTAAAAATTTCTGCATACGACACTTTTTTCGCACAGCCTGACACATTATGTGCGCCCCTGATGATGAGGAGATGATCTGGTTGCAACACGGGATATGGTGGTGGCATCGGTGGCGTCGGTGGGTGGACAATGCTGTGGTGCTGTGGCACTGTGCGCTGTGCTGTGTCCTTAGCGGTCCATCAGGTAAATTAAAAAAGGCTTCGGCATCGCAATTACGAAAAAAGTGGCAAAAATGATGAGCCGGTAAAAATGCAAATTTCAGAAAACAATTATAAAAACAAATGCGTCGTTTGGTGGCCCCACCAGCTCGACCCAAGGATATCCGAGAAGCAGGGCGGGGGAGGGTGTATTGGCAATCGGTCACTTACATCAACAAAAAAATGATTGAAAGCTGCTAAAACCTTTGATGGTTTCTCAATCGTTTCATTTAATTTCATTTTTTGGTGTTATACTTTAATATACTTGATATCGATACAGATCCGATTTGAATCAATCTTCGCAAACCTTTTTTGAGCGTTAATAAAATTCAAAAAAATATTTCCATATCGACTATTTATATCTTTTAGAGAGATCAAATCGACTCGACCATAAAAGTGGGAGCTCCAGGAAAATAATGATCCAAATCTTAGAAACATATCCGAATAGAAATGGTTGCTGAACGACAAAAGAGTTCCCTTGATGAAAAGGCCTTTACAGTCATTAGATTTAGATCACCTTTAGGGGACCCCAAAAAAAGGACTGTTTATGGGAATGGCTTGTGGTTGTCTATTGATCCATAAATGGATCTACGTGTGTCGAAAGTAGTGGATTCCGCTTAAAAAGCCAAGTCTGACATGAGATCTTAATAGTACTAGCTGTTATGTTTTGATAAATATTGTGTACATATATAAATATGTATGTATGTATAAAAATAAGAAAAATTATTATTTATATATTGTTTTTTAAGGTTGTTAAGTCAGTCACTAAAACTACAAAAACTCTGCCAAATGTAATGGGGTAGGTCGTGTTCGGCTTGGATCATATACCATCACTGAAATCAAAGTCTAACAAACGCAAGGTCTAACAATCTCTCTGCCTGACAACAATATACCCGAGTTGCGCAATATTTCAGTAGCCATTAGTACGGTTCTTATCAATTCCGGATATTTTACTATCGTACTTTTCATTTATTTATCGGGTAATTGGGGAGCTAAAAATATGAGAAATTCTATGCCATTTCGTAAGAAAGATAAGCGTTTCTGGTTCAGCCGGTTGTTTGACTTCAAACATAAAAGCTTTCACGTGACCGCACAGCGACTTAGAGCATGGTAAATTTATTTGAGGTAAGGAAATCTACAAGATGTGCTTTGAACTTATTTCCTGATTTTGAGTGGGGCTTGTGAACATGATCATCGCTGCTTGAAACAAAGAGAGAAAGATGCATGTTTGATAAGAAAATAGGCAGTTTCGTAGAGCGGGAGCGAGAGCATTACTATCTATAAATATGTACAACTGGACTCTGAGTTTCCAGCTCTGCTCTCCCAATTATATCGCTCTTGACACTCCCTTGTTTTGGCACCCTAGATGCTTTCTTTCTTTTTCTCCCTCAGCTGTCTTTTATTCAACTGTCCATTCCGTTACCGTTCCCCCTCTGCTTCAGGCTGCAGCATTCTCTACGACTTCATAAATGTCAAGGTCTATTAATGCAAGGTAAAGAACGCACACGGAACACTTTCATCATAAAAGGGCTCACCTTCTATTAGCATATTCTCCTCTACAATCATGACTCTATGTCTTTCCCTTATAGACTACGTCTCCCACTCTCATTTTCTTTCTCTCTTTTAACTCGCTTCTACCACCATTTACCCACCCTCTCGCTCTCTCGCGAACGTCTCTTCTCTTGTCCCTACGTAATCGCTCTTTGCTAATTTTTTTCCATTCTCGCGGACGTCGCTTCGTTCGGCGTTTGTTTTGCGACGACGCTTATTTGTTTGCCAATTAGTTTTAATCGAAGAGAGCGCACAATCGCCGCCTCAATTGCTTTTCTAATTAATGCGTTGCGCAAATATTTGCCAGAGCACGTGTAATACAATTAATGAAATCCGATGAACCTCTCCACAGTGCGGGCCACGGCTACTCCGGTCGCGTCTTAGAGTCGCGCGACTTATTGTTCTTTCTTGCAGTGCAGCGTGCGGTCTGGTCTGGTCTGCTCGCGTAGCGTAGCGTCCATCGGTCAAGTGGTCGTCGATTGCGTAGCTATCGCTCTATCTCTGCGCCCTGTCGTTCTTCTCTCACGACTGTCAATAAAGCTCCACCGCATACGTCATCATTGAGTATCGGCTGCGGCGGCGTCAGCGGCGACCTCTCTTTGTCTTGTGCTTTTTTGTTTTTGATTTTTGCTCAGTTTGTTTTGCTTCGCTCTTCTGTTGCTGGGGAATCAAACGCGTGCTGAAGAGGGAGAAACGCTCAACATGAGCAAAGAATTTGGTGAGTTTTTTCCGTGTTTTTCGAGTGCCTTAACGGGGGGTATTCGTTAAAAGGTAAGTATGTATTTGATGTGATAAATGAAACGATGCAAGCTCAGGCATTTCTTAAACATTTAAGGATAGCCCATAGATCGACTACACATACGACATTTTTCAGAAATAATACAAACACTACATAGATAAAAGGATAAGTATTTGTTGAATCCATCGAAAGAATAGATTCGCCAGGGTATCTCAGCGTCGACTGCCAGCATTTTCTTTATTTTCATTATTTTTTTTATTTTTTTTAGCATGTGGCTTTTTTCCACTGCGCTGTTAATTTACGAGTTTATGGTTAATCAATTAAATACGTATTGTATTTTTTTGCGGCGAAAGTGCCAATAAGTGAATCGTGTGCAAATAAATCGGATTTCGGAAATTGATTATGCCAACTAATGACTAAATCTCGTCCCGACAGACGTATTCGATGTGGTGGCCGGCGACACTGGCCCCGAGCTGCAGGCCTACCACAGCAGCAACCCGTTCGAGGACTCCTATCTGGCCCCGGCGCTGCCCACAGAGGATCCTCCTCGGCAGCAGGATGTCAACCACCTGCCTTTGCAGCTGCTGCGGCGAGCCAGCGAAACAGTGACCGCCAGCATTCTTACCGACTTGGAGCCCGAAAAGGAGCATCTGCTGGGGTCGAGCAAGGAGCGTCCCCAGCCACCGCCCCGCAGCCATGGCCAGTCGTCGTTCAAGGGACAGCAGCAAATCTCAGTGCCCGTCCTCGGAGAAGGTGAGTGATACATCTAATTGTGCTTTGAGTGCGGCAGGAGGAGGTCCCGCTCCACTATGGGATGGGATGTATGTTGTCATGGAGAGCACCGAGAATTTGGTGCTGGAGCAAAGCAAAAATATTTGCACCGGAAATTCTTTTTATTCTCCCCACACACACACAAATACAGAGTCAGCCAGAGGAGGATGCCAGGAGCAGAGAGAGACAGGGACAGGAGTAAGATATCCAAATGCACATAGTTTCCGCACAACGTCAACGCTTTTGTTGGCCAACCAAGCGAAGTGGGTCTGAAGAGAGCGCAGAGACAGACAAAGGCACATTGCGCACACATCAAGATACACATACGAGTATGCAGATAAAGATACAGATATATATATATATATATATTTATATATGGAGTATATATATCAGCACATATTCATAGTTTGCTTATTCAAAGTTTTTGTTTCACTCCCGTTCTCTGCTCGAGTTTGTGCAAATAGCACTGGAAGGAGGAGGAGGAGTAGCAGGAGGATGCGTGCCACATGCAGTGTCTAAAGTCGAATCACAGTCCTGGCTCTGAGTCCTGTGCCATGAGCTGATTGAGGCATTTCGATTTTAAGTGAACTCCAGATACTGCTGCAAAGAGCGTTCTGCTAGGATGCTTGGATGCTGCTTGCAAGAGCCACGCTTAGCAGCCGTATACGTAATATTTTCGAATATTGACGCCAGGATGTCTGGAATTGGCATGGCTGCATGTCCCGGCCCATGCGCATGCAATTTCTTGGCATTTCCACAGCCCTTGGCTAACAGTAACATCCCGCCACTAACATCCCGCCCATGTGATCTCCCTCCCTCTCTCTGGCTCTGGCTCTCTTTCTGTTTACTGTCGGTGGGCCCTTCTGCTCTCTTGGCCTGTTTTGGCAGGTGGTCGAGGCTTGTTTTTCCCCGAATCCCACAGATATTATTTTTGAAATGCTCTTGCAGTTGCGATTGTTTTGCATCTGTCCGGGAAAAACTTTCGCCATTCCAGCAGGGCTTTTTGGACAGGGTTAACACTGCCAGGCCATGGAATATTTTGCACGAATAATGAGCTGTTTTAGTTGCGCACAAATGCTCACACAATCAGACAACTAACACGGGTCCACGGACCCCACACTGGGTGCTCCTGGCCGTGCTGGCCGTCCCGGCCCCCACAGGCATTCGGAAAAGTATGTTTCCATGAATATGCATTAGTCGGAGCGGAGCTCATTTCCTGTGCATTCAGTTCGAGTTTTGCCACCGCTCGAAAAACTCATATTTAAATAGATTCTCCCTCGGCAGGCCAGAGAAGGGGCGGGGGTGATGGCTAATGCCAGCTCGTTTATATTAAATAAATTCCATTTAAACGCTGCGTTTCCAGGCAATCTCTCAAGCTCAATCTTAAATGGATGTGAAGTCCCCGACCTCCTTCTGCCTGCTGCCTCCAGCCTCTCCTTCTGGTCGTCTGTCACTTGGGCGACGTTTCTGTTAACTAAAGCCAACATGATATACGCTTTGCACACAAACATTCTCGACTATTGATAAATGCAAGGCGTGTGCACGTCGTACGGACGGTACTCTGGCGCTCAGGTCGGTTTATTACGTATACGCAGTGTATGACATTTATAAATGCCAACGTTGCTGTTATTGCTGTTGCTGTTGCTGGCTGCTGCGCTGTGACTGAGCATAATGACTGCCAAATGAATGGGAAAATTTCAACTTACATACCCACACCCTGCCGCCCCATGACTCTTGTGGCACAAATGTGCCACAGAGAGAGGGGAGCCACTCCTTTCGACGCCATGTGCATTGACGTTGATGCGTTGATGCCCCACAGCATTTCGCTTTGACTTGCCGTACGTAGTACGTAGTATGCTGCACTTGCACTTGCCACGCTGCGAACGTTGCTGGGTTTTGAGTGGCACAGCTAATTTCTAAACTACGCTTAATCGAGCGCTTTCCCTGTCGTCGTATCATCATCTTTGACTGTTTGGCTGTGTTTTTTACTGTGCGAGTGCGAGTGATGCCGAGGACTTGTTTATTTGGTTCTGCATTTGCAATCTGTCCTTTTATTTGCCAAGCTGTGAATGTGAATGCGAATGCGAATGGGGCTGACCTGTTTTTTTTTCTGCTGTTTCTTTCTCTTTCTGTGTCTCACGAGCTTCAAGAATTTTCCATGCCTGGAGCCAAGAAGCTGGCAGTTTCCACTGATTTGCTGTTGACGTTGCCATATAATGCTGGTACTCGCATGAGCACTAAATTAGATACGAATCGCTGAAGCGTGAGTTCATCTCTTGGCGGGAATGCAATCTGCTGCTGCTGCTGCTGCTTCTTCCGCTGTTGCATGTGATGCTCGATGGAAGCACACACAATATTTTCTGCGAAAAGAAATTATTTTTTGAATGTGTTTTGCACGCACTGGTTAACAGGAAAGTTGCAAGTACCTAAGAGGATGCAACAGGAATCCTTTCCTGCACACACATTCAGGACACGACTCCCACAGACAGACAGACAGACAGACAGACAGAGGGGGTGAGGGCGTTCCAGAACGACGATGATGGGTGGCATAGTTAAAGGATGGCACGCTTAAGTAAACATAAATAAAATAAATGTATGTTAGGTACGGGGAAAAACTCGAATTGATATATGCTGCAGACAGAGAGAGTCCTGGAACTTGAAACACTTTAGCAAACACACACACAGACACACAAACAAGGAGCAGGATACCCAGCAGAAGTCATCAGCATCAGCATCCGCATTCGCATCATCATCGTTGTCGTCGTCGTTGTCCTGTGTCCCTGTGCAACGTTACCGTTTAAACATATTGAAAAAAGGGATCTGTAAATAATGAATAGTTGAATAACTCATATAAATCACTTGAAATACTTATGAGTGTCTCCAGGAGTGTCTCCTTCGGCGAGTTAGTTTCGCAGCGAATGAATCAGTAAAATATTAAACAAATTTATGGCACTTTCTGCAGTTTCTGCCTCGCTGCCACATGCCCCATGCCCTCCCTGTAAAAGCAATCTAAATGAAAAGTGACAAAAAAGGAGAGAAGAAAGTAGAAAGAGTTTCTTCTCTGTTAGTAACTTCAAGAAAGAACAATAAATTTTCCATTAGATCTTTAAGAAGTTTCCACCGATGTCTCTGTGGAGATTTTCCGAAACTTGTTTGGGTTTTTCCTTCAGCCCTGGCTCTGGCTCTGGCCCTGGCCTGTGGCCGTGCGAAAGTGTTTGCCTTGATTCCAATTAACACCTCAGATGTGTACGCAACTCATTGTCTCCTCCGATGGTACGATGCTCCTCCGGAAAGGGGCATATGACAACCGAATGACAAAAACTTTTGCCATCGCCCCGGAAATGCACTCGTCGCCATCTTTGCATCCATGACTCTGGCTTTCTCCGGGGCATCCGGGAGAGCCGGCAGAGCCGAGAGAGTGTCGTGTCTGTTTTTTCTGTGCGTCAGTCGTAGTCATCGTCGTCGTCGTCGTCGTATAATTTGTGTGGAAAGTTTCGCAGCAATTGAAAAGCGAATTTCTGTGCACTGGCTTTAAAAAACTTTTGCATTATTTTCGTGCCTGGTCACTTGAAAGTTGCAGAAAATATGACAAGATAAAATGCCAAAAAGTGCTACGGGGCAAGTGCACAAGGCCCCATCCCTCGCTCACTCCTTCTGCTGCAGCAGCAAAGAGCATGGGCGTTGGCGAGAGTCTCAAGAACTATCCGCCCCCTGGTCAATGGGGGGGAGGGGGCGCAGAGATGGAGCTTCTGCCAAAGGTAATAATCAATGGGGCCTAGACCCGTGCTCGTCCTCCGTGGTCTTTGAGTGCAAAGAAAGCCTTAATGACCCGCCCAACTTGCAGTTCAAGTTGGCTCAACATTTTCCGTCTCTTTTTGTTGTCCGTCTGTCCTGCCGAGTGCAGGGCATGAATATGAAATATCACAGGAGGAGTGCACTCCACTCTCCACTCTGCCCTCCGCCAGTGCCCTCTCCAGCCACTTGATTGCAGCCGAAAGTCCTGTCTTACAATACCTGTGCAGGACTCTCTCTGCGCTCTTTGCTCGCTATCTCTGCTGACACCTTTGCACACAATTTATGCACAATTTTTTCCCATGCCCGAGACAAGAACTACGCCGATTCGGTGTGGCAAAAACTTTTAAATGAGGCACATAATTCACAAAAAATAAAAAAATGGTGGGCAGAAGTGCTATCATTTCTTTAGCTTCCATTTTCCGCCATTCCCATTCCCATTTCCATTTCCTTGCCATCCTGGAGGCCATGCCGCAAGACAGTTTATTATTGCGAAGATATTTTAAATTAATTAGCAAAACTTAAATATTTGCCTTGGCTCCAAACGGGAACTTCTCATTGAACTTGCAATAGGCTCGAAGCCACAATGAACCGCTGAAACGCCGAATGCTGAAGCGCAACAACCAACTGAAATGGCAAATATTTACCGAGTGTACATAAGTTTCAGTGTTGATTATGGGGCTAATTAATTGATAAGCAAATGCTCGTAATCATAATTATGCTCGAGGCCAAGAGGCACGCAAAGCCCAGCAACTGCTTGCCACTATGTTCCAACTTGTTAATCGATGTTCTAACTCTGTTTGATGTTGATATCTTGATACAGACAACTCTTTTTTCCATTGAATTTATCTGCTAATAAACCAATATTTTCCCAGCTCTCACTTACGCATTGCTGCTCTCCCGCTCTCCCGCTCTGTTGTCTTCCAATTTATTTGCTAATTTTAAAATATTAAACAAATATTCCTACTCGCGTGCTCGTGCTCTCTCGGAGACTGTGGGGCTGGCTGTATGCTTTTTTTATTAGCATAAGATAAAAAAGTATCTGTAGATGTGGGGAGATGCTCTTGCCGTGAAAATTATAGCAGCCAGAGGAGCCACAAGTCAGTTGTCAGCCGGCACCGAGTGCGATTAGTTATCATTCGGCCTCAAATTCGATCGGTGCGGTGCTGTGAAAATCCCATCCCCTGAATAGAACGAATTCGTAATATTCCATGGAAATTGTTGTGCTTATTAAAAACTCATTTATTCATTGAAAATTGTTCCGGTGAGTGTTAACAAAAGCCCAACACGTCGCGGGGGAAAAACACCGCTTAGCCGACCACAAATTTTCACTTAGTTTCATTCGTTTATTTTTGCTAAAATCTACTCAAAATAATGTTGTTTTATTTGAAGCACAATGGGAAACATTTCAGTGTTTCACGAGTGCACAGATTATTTAAAAAGTTTTCGCTTTTGGAAACTTTGTATTTAATATTTTATATTCAGCTTTTGCTCTGATTATAATATATTGTTAATGTAATTATAAATTAATTTGGAAACTAACTAAAAGGGTGCTCTGTCTTTGTCCCGCTAATGACTTGTTTTGGTTCGCTTTCTCTCTCTCTCGTTCTCTCTCTCAGTTCTATCGCTTTCGCTGGCTGGCATTGAAAGCAGCAGAGGTGGAATACCATCTATAGATCAGCTGTGGCTGTAGTTGAAGGCGAGTGTCTCTCAGAAATAGTGGAAAAGATTATGGGAGGCCCTCACGCGGGATGGAAAGAGATGGTTTCAATGTCAATGTTGATCTGACTCTCTCTAACTGAATGAGCAGAGGTGGTTAGCCCCAAAGATCAGCTGTGTCTAGACACCTGTGCGTATGAGTGATCTCTGACTAAATTCTAGCTGGCTGCTGTTGTAGGTCTGTCCTTGGATCTGCTGTTTATATGTTCTGTAAAATGGAAACTCGCCTGAAATCAATGTCGATTGTATATTTTCCTTGAAGCAAATTTAATTTCCTCCTTCCTACTGATTGATTGAATCCAATTACTCACAGAGCAATACTTCAGCTCCATATTGACTCGGAGGTACACTTCCTTCCTCTTGAGATTATGACACCCTGCCATGTTTTGTGTGCGTTTGAACGGGTCGCATGATAGCCTGACTCTCAGGCGACACGTGATCCATGGGGCACACAGATACGCAAATAGTCCGATTGTCATACCGTGTCAAAACTGGAGCCTCGAATTGGCGCTAAATATTTGCGGACAATTAACACGTAGCCGGGGCCCCGTCCGTCGGTTGACAAATGACAAGCAGATTGTCTTCTAAAATCAAATACAAACAGCAGTCGATGCTGAGAAAATACGAAAAAAGTAACAGCATCTCAAATCAAATCAACTGCTGATTGCACAGCCTAACACACAGATACTCACACACACACATACAGTGACAGTCTTGCATAATAATTGTGAGAACTGGATTGGAAATTGTCGTTATTAGAGCAGCGCTTCATATGCAAATGGGGAACCCAGAGACCAGAGCCAGAACCAGAGCCAGAGCCAGAACCAGAACCAGAGGAGTCTATCGTCCAATTAGCCTGGCTAGAAGCGCGTCAATTGGCCGGAATGGTTCGACAGGCTGTCGACAGGCGGGCCCGAACCGGCATTAAGTGCGCTAATTATAAATGGAAATATTTATGTATTTCTTAGGCTCCTTGCTAGCACCCTGCCCTGCCCTGCCTTGCCCCGCTCTGGTACCATTGCATTGGCAGTGGAAAAGTGTGAAGTTGTCGCGGCAACAATGAGGCCAATTATGGCGGAGGCGACTCTACTCGCAGAGGCTGTGCCCCAGAGCCAGAGCCACAGCCAGAGCTGGAGACTCGACACACCTGTCGACTGGCAGAGGCTTTGTCGTGGCCTGGCGAAAACAATTTCCCTGCCGCCAGCAGGAAGCTGGGTTATCATCCTTGGCTCGTTGCATCCACCTCTCCACACTCCACACTCAGAGGCGCCCACTCCTTTGAGGCTCTCTCCTTGCGCTGCGTCCTTGCCGCACGGCAGCGCTGGGGCGCAATCAACGCTTGTCAATCTTTGTTGCAATCTTCATTTTGCCATCGTCGACACCGCCACCTTGAGTAGTACGAGTACGAGTATTACAGGTAGTACAGTTCGCCGTATCGCATGAAAGCCGCACTCGGCTGCACTTTGCAATTTAAACGTGACGACTGCCGACTGCCGACTGTGGAGGGATGCCAGAGCGTTGCCGTTGACGTGGATGCCCCTCCTTGCCTCTCGTCTCCCCTTCTCTGGTTTTTACTTATGCATGAGCTGCAGAAATGAATGCAAAATGGGTTAAATGCAGCTTGTTAGCGCTTGTGCCTTCGATGGTTTGGCTTGGTTCGGTTTCGGCTTGGCTCGCAGGGAATACTACTAACACACGCTCTTCAGGCCGCACTCTGCAGCTGTCCTGCAGCAGCTCTCCCTTTCAGGCTCTCTCTGACATTGACATATCTATTAAAACATTTAAATCTGTTTGCCACTTGCAGCTAAGCGCAGCAGATATCAACAAAAGCAGAGGCTGCAACAGCAGCAGCAGCAGCAGAAGGCTGACAACATGACACAGGACCAAGGCAGAAACGGCAACACTGCGCCACAGGACACACTCGGTGGCAAGTCTGCCCCGTCGTTGCATACGAAATTAGACATACAAAAATTCCCGGAAGACTACAACAAAGCGCAGACGGATGGCAATGGAGTGGGGGCGGCAGGCGATGCCACACAAAATGCTGCAACAATAATTTTAACGCCGACATCATTAAATTTAACAAATACAACACAACAGCAGCAAAATGTTGCCAGTAACAATGCGGGAGCCCCACTGCCCATTCCCAGCGGCGGAGGAGGCGGAGTCCAGACCGAGGAATACAAAGGACCCAAGTGGTAAGTGAAATGCTCATGTGGCCTGTCCCCCTCTCCCAGGTCTGCTGCACCATTGTGCGGATCCATGCTTAACCCTTTGAATGCACTTCCGGCGGGAGAGCCGCGCCAGCCGCGCCGCCATTCACACTTGCATTGCACGCGTTTTTCGCATATCCGGTCTTTGCTTTGCTTTGCTTTGCATTGCATTTGGTTTTCTATTTCTTTTATGCGCTAACAATGGTGCTCTTGGTGCACACTAGGCACCCGCGCGTGCTTCCGCCTGGCTCTGGATTCGAGTCTGGGTCCCCAATTCCCCGGGTGCGACGTCTAGTCGCAGTCAAGCCTGATTTTTTGTGTTTTGTTTTTGTGTGTTGTCTCCTTTTTCCTTTTTGGCAGTGACACTTACTTTAATAGCTGGCGAAATGCCTTGCTGGCTGCCGGCATTTATTCTCGATGTTGTTTTCGGAGTGCGGGGTGCAGACAACGTGGCGTATGAGTTACTGCGGTGCTGCTGTTGTGCTGCTGCTGGGTTATGGTGTTGTGTTTAACACACTTTGTGTGGCCTGGCCCTGGGGGTCTGCTCTATTGTGGCTCACTCCGCTTACTTGGATACTTTCAAGAGCAGGGCAAAGAAACTGTAGGCATTGTTGATTGTCTGCAGAGAAAACACAATTTAGCACGGAGTGGCACAAAACCTGGCACAAGCCTTTACCTTGACGAATATGGGCAGGCCAATCTCAAAGAAGACTCCGGCTCGCACCTTGACGGGGCGCTTGAGGAACTCCATGTAGCAGTTGAGCAGCTTGCGGGTGGGCACCGAGTACTCCAGCCAGTTGGTGTGGAACACGCTGTTGGTCAGGGCGCCGGCATGGACGGTGAGCTCGTTGCCGAAGTAGCAGGGCAGGAATATCTGCAGAATCATCACGGCCACAAACTGCAGGGTCGTGAGGAAGAGGCCCGGCCGCTCCCTGAAGCCCATGTGGACCAGCCGGTAGGCGCTGAAGCAGATGATGAAGGCGCTAAACACCACCTGCGAGAGGACATAGGGCGAGACCAGCACCTGGCACTGGCGCGTCAGCCGGCGCACTCGTGTGTGCAGCCGGAAAATGGCACGCAGCTCGGCACTGGCCTGCTTCTCCGGCGTGTGCTGCAGGGCCTGGAGGCGGAGGTTCATCACCCGATACAGCAGGGCGATCTGGAACATGAAGTAGCAGCCCATGGTGTCCAGCTGGGTGTTCGACCAACAGCACAGCGTCATGGCCAGCACATTGTAGCCCCAGGCGTAGTAGTAGCGCTCCGGGGTGCGCCACTCGAACGGCACGTAGTAGCCGAAGGGCAGCTCGTACTCCTCCTGAACGAACACGCTGGAAAAGCCCATGGCGGCCACAAACAGGCTGCCCCTGATGTAGTAGTAGAAGATGCGCTTAAAGTGCCTCTGCTGGCGCTGCCAGAACTGCACTTCCTCTGGATTGCGCAGCCCGTAAGCGGGATCCTCTTCCAGTTCGTGAATGAACTCTGCCACCTGCTCGCGCCTGTACCAGATGTTGATGAGCTTGACCACCAGGGCCAGCTCCGTCACCGACATGTACAGCACCTGGCCGGCCTGCTCGAAGTCGACGGAGGTGAGGGCCTCCAGCCACATCAGGGCGATGTAGGTGAAAGTCAGCGGCAGATGCAGGACAAACGGATAGATGCGCTTCAGCCGTGTCCAGAGGTCATTTCCATGGTCATCCTGCCATTTCAGGAGCCCCGTCCAGCGCTGGACCGTAATCAGGAACCGAACAGCAGCTATACGATCCGTGGACTCCATTTTCAATGAACTGCGAACTACTAGGAAATTGTCTCCTTTTATAGACTTTTGGCCTTCCAAAACGGTCACCCTTTGGACACATTGCACAACTAGGGTTGTATTCTTGATTCGCTTCCCCCTGGAACACACTTTTCCGATTCCAGTTCCCATCAAACTCGTTAAAATGAGCTCCAAGAAGTGCCTGGCATCCATTGTTCGACTTATGTTCTCTTGTCTATCAATGCATCGAGTGGAACTGGTTCTTTTTGTGAGCCCTGCTCCGGCGATGCTCCATCCCTGAGTCGTTCAGTTAATTAGCCAAAATATTTATACAATTTATGTCAAAAGCAATTACAATAATTAGCCCGCTGACATAATGTTCCCATTGATTGCCTGGCAATGTCTCCCACCAAAAGACATCAGTCACGCAATGGCCAACAAAAGTGGAGGGGGTGGAGTGGGTGGAGTGGAGTCCTAAGGATACATCTGCTGCTTCTTGATTATTTCAGTTCATCCAAGGCTTTGAGGAGGTGCGCATTGTTCTATGTAGACTCTCCTGTATACATGTTGCTATATCTAACAGTTTCGAATACATTGTGTACCCACAAGGATGACGTTTGGAATAATCCTTATTGTTATTCCCAAGCATTTAGGCAATCCAAAACTAAATATCAATAAATCTAGGCCCGGGTTTTCCGTAGTTGTACATCGATCCAGGCCGACAGGTCTTATAATATGTACACATATAGTTTTATAGACTAATATTATTTGTGTTTGTTTGTAATTACAATTTTTGAGTGACAATATTTGCGCTTTTAATGTGCTTGTTTGGAGTGAGACTTTGGCACCGAATTACTTGGCGTCGATCGTGGACGCTGGGTTCTCTCCTCTCTTTGCTCGACCGTCGCTTAAGTCTCTCTCTCTCTCTCTCTATGTTGCTTGCACTGTTATCTGTCTCTTTGGCTTCCCACCAAATCTCATATAAGTCTTTGTTAAAATTGAAATTATCTGAAATCTGAAATTATTATGGTATTATTTTTACTTTCCTGAGTGAGTAGATCTCTTCCTCATACTTGGGTTTTGCACATTTTCATTATCGGCAGCCCCGATTACCCCAAAGGTCGAAGGAGCACACATATTCAACAAAATTTGTTTCTCTTTATTACATATTTTATTTACTATATTATGATATATGAAGAAGCTGGTTTTTAGCTACTAATCCAACAAATTAGCCACAATATGAAATATTTACTAAAGCAAATTTGTTTTTATGTCTATTAAATATTCTGCGACCATTCAATTCGCTTCACCAGTGATCAAATACCAAAAAATAAAATACATATTCCGATATATTATGTATTCCCAATAAGATGAACCACTTCTCATGTGGAGACATTCAGCAGGAGGGCAAAGAAACTGTAGGCATTGTTGATGGTCTGCAGAAGAGAAGACGAGTTTCAAGAGAAGGCACTGCTAAAGTAGATCGAACTTCAAAGGTTCTTACCTTTACGAAGATCGGCAAACCAACTGCAAAAAAGTTGCCAGCTCTGATGGCCACCGGCCGCTTCAGGTGCTCCATGTACCCGTTGAGGAGCTTGCGGAGCGGGGGCCTGCAGTGGAGCCAGTTGGTGTGGTAGACCTCGTTGGTCAGCTGGTGGGCATGGACGGTGATCTCGTTGCCGTAGAAGCAGGGCAGATAGATCTGCAGGATCATAACACTGACGAACTGCAGCATGGATATGAATTGGCCAGGATTCGCCCGGATGCCCACGTGTTGGAGCCGGTAGCCGCTGAAGCAGATGATCAGAGCACTCAGAATGATTTGGGAGAGAATGTACGGCGACACAATCGTCTGGCAGGAGTGGGTCAATCTGCAAAGGAAGCAGAGTAGCAGTAGCTGTAGGAGATGTATAGGATGTGTCCAGACCTGCGCACGCTGTGGTGCAACCTGAATATCTGACGCAGCTCCTGGCCAAAGTAGGACTCGTCCGTTGTGTTCTTCAATGCCCGCAATCGCATGCCCAGCAATCGATAGAGGAGGGAGATGTGGAACAGGAAATAGCAGCCCAGGGTGTCCAGTGTGATGTTCGAGATGCAGGTCAGTGTCATGCCAGCCATGTCGTAGCCATAGGCGAACCGATAGCCCCGTTCGTTGCGCCACTCGAAGGGCACGTAGTAGGCGAAGGGCAGTTCGTAGTCCTGCAGAAAGAGCACGCCCGTACAGCCACTGTAGACCACGCCCAGGCTGATGAGTATGTAGATGTAGAAGAACCACTTGAAGTACCGCTGCTCCCGCCGCCAGAACTGCTGCTCCTCCTGGC
The DNA here is from genome assembly GCA_037356375.1 of Drosophila affinis. Lineage (NCBI taxonomy): Eukaryota > Metazoa > Arthropoda > Insecta > Diptera > Drosophilidae > Drosophila > Drosophila affinis. The sequence goes on from JAZHFB010000003.1 coordinate 27,637,062, forward strand.
AACGCAGCCGCAGCTCTGGCGCCTGCTGGAACTCGTGCATCAGCCGCCAGGCAGCCGAGCGGTGATGCCAAATGCTGAGAATCTTGATGACCAGCGCCATCTCCGTGATGGACATGTACAGCACTTGACCCGCCTGCTCGAGGTTGCTCGACACGAAGGCCTCCAGCCACATGAGCCCGATGAAGGTGAAGGTTATGGGCAGGTGCAGCAGAAAGCGATAGTTTCGCTTCACGAAACCCCAGACAGTCCACTGCTCTCCCTCCGACACAGACCAGGGCCAGAGGCCGAAGAGTCGCATGACCTGGAGAATCAGGTGCATGGATTCAATGCGATCCTTGGGGCTGTCCATTTGGTTGGCGTTTGTCGGCCGTCGCCGGGGTCCGGTGGGGTTTTATAGCTCCCCAGGAGCCAGGCAATTAGCAGCAATTATATTTACATAATTTGCCTGATTAACAGAGACACACGAAACCCCCGCCCAAAGGTTGTCCTTTGCTTTGCTCTCTTCAGTATATTCTGAACCTTCAAACGGAGTAGGTTTAACCCCCTCGTTCTATTTATTCTTATCGATGAGAAAGTTTCTCGTCAGTTGGCTGCCTCGCAGTAGCAGGTAGCGGTAGTTGAACGCGATCTCCTCCCCAGGCATAATGCACTTTACGCTGAACAGACCGTCCACTTTTGGGTCTCCGCATTGGGGTCTCAGCTGTCGTTCTTGAAGCGCGATATGTTGCCCTTCATTGTGCCATCGATGATGGCCTCGCCCTCCAGGGCCATGAAGCAGTAATGCCTCAGCTCCTCGCTCACCCACGGCAGCATTAGCTCTTGGAAGAGAATGAGATCTCATCGGAGACGGAGACTAGATGATGGAGCCATAACACTCCCTTCGGTTACATATTTGCAAATGGATTTCACTGAATGGCAAGATTCAACGTTGATGTGTGCTTTGAATGTCTTTGATAAAATGGGTGAATATGGAACAATCCAACGATTATCTATTTCAAATTAAATCAACAAGATATTAGCTACTAGCGAGTGTAGTGCTGTTTCTACCGATTTTCCTTTCTTGTAGGCATGCTGGTCAAGTAACAAGCATGCCTACACGAAAGGAAAATCGGTAGAGATACATTTGCAAATATGTAACCAAAGGGAGTGATATGGCTCCATCATCATATGCTCCTCCGCTCAACATCCGGCTGGACATATGATACTGGCTCCTTTTCTCCGATAGACGCTGCTTGGTTGCATGGACTAATCGCACTATGGCTTGTGGGGCACTGTTCCGATTCTTTCGCAGACGCGGCTTGGCCTTCTTGGACTTGGCTTTGGTTGTGGACTTTGGTTTGCCCTTGGACTTTTTTTGGTCTTAGGACTTTCGTTTGTGGGTGAACAAACGTAATTAATTTTCAATTCATTTTATGAACATACGAAAAATTGAAAACTTATTGCGTTTGCTCATCGACAAGCCAAAGACCCAAGACCAGAAAAAGTCTAAGAGCACGTCAAAGTTCAAGGCCAAAGAAAAGTCCAAGACAGCCAAGCCACAGAGGCCACAAGACGCTCCCAAAGTCCCGTTTTGGTTCAATTGATGTTCGAGATCCTCCTCGGACGGCCAGGACCCAGCTGGGGATAGATTGCGATGCTCATCGTTGGAACCAATCAAATTTATGTTTGGACTTACATACGTCGTATGCCCGATCTAGTGTACTTTCAAAATGCATCGCTCTTCTTCCACCTCATCGCAGCTGTTTTTTGTGATTTTTTGAGAATAGGTTATTAAACACATATCGAACAATTTGTTTTGTTTTGCTTTGTTTTACCATAATTTTGAAGAGAAATAATTTGGTTTCTTTTGTTCTTCGATGACTTGTACTTAAAAGAACACTTATTTTTTTCCGGTAAAGAAAAACAATGATGCGTTAAAAGCAAAAGCTTAATGAAAGTGAAAAGAAAATAATACTTGTTTGTTGGAAAAATATTTTTGGAAAGGTATTTAAAAATTGTTTGGTGTTCTCAGAGTGAGAACGAATTCGGAACTGATTTTATTTCTAAATCCACACTTGCCTGTCGCTTACTCTGTTTTTGAGGGTTTTGGAAAAGCCTACTGGAATGCCTTTTATCGTATCGGAAAAACTGTTTGAACTCTTAAACTAAATGGTTATTTTTAACTTCGATGAAAGATTTCGCCATCGGGCGAAACAGCGTGCTTTTCCATTAGTAATAATTATAGATAAAGATAAATATATAGAATTTATTTATTTAAACATTTTTGATGTCTGTGTTGCAGGTGGCGTCACTTGGTGTTGCATTGGCACCTGATTTCCGAGCATGTCGCCCTGCTGACCATCTTTCTGGGTCTCTGGGCGATGGCCTGGATCCTGCTGCGGGAGTTCTCGCCGCCACAGACAGTCATCATGCGCATAGCGTTCCTGTTTGTGGGCGCCCAGATATCCGGTATTCTGGTGACCTTCGTCCACCTGCCCGACATGCTGGGCATGCTCTTCTTCGGCGTGCTCTACGCCAATTTGGGGCTGGCCAATTTCGAGGGCTATCAGGGATTCGAGCTGTTCCTGCGGTAAGAGTGAGATGAGAGAGGCTAAGAGGAGCACTTTCCAATCGAAAAGTGTCCAAACTTCTCCACAGGGAAATGGCTCTGATCAATATCATGCTGCTGGCCGGCCTCGGACTGGACGGGGATGCGTTCAAGCGCCTGTGGTTTATGATTCTCCGCCTGACGCTGCTGCCGACGATTGCCGAGGTGGCGGCCATCGCCGGACTGGCTTACCTCACCCTCTCGATGCCCTGGCTCTGGGGCATTACCTTGGGGTGAGTGTGTTTGTGTGTGTGTGTGTGTGTGTGTGGATTGATTGGCCATCAATGTTTCCGTTGCGTAATCTCCCACACAGTTTGGTCATCACTGCCATCTCGCCGAATGTGGTGGTCACCGTGATGCTTAAGCTGAAGGAGGATCGTCTTGGCCTGAACAGTGGCATACACACTCTCATCTATGCGATGACCACATGCAACGATGTGGTGTCCATCTTCATGTTCGGCGTGATAATCAGCGTCATCTTCTCGACAAGTTAGTGCCACCCAACAGCACCCACCAGCAGTTCGACTGTCAACTAAATACTGTCTTTGCTTTTGCTTGCAGCCTCGCTCACCCAGCAAGTGCTGCAAGGACCCATTGGCATTGGAATTGGACTCGTTTTTGGTTATCTGTACGGCATGATGCTCCAGTTCTTGCCGTCTCGCCATGCGGTAAGCGCCCAGCCCCGCCAGATCCATGCCCATTCGCAGACAAAGGCATAGACGAGGGCATACGCAGACGTGGCAGCGCACTCTTTTGGTGGAGCCTGGTGGAGCTGCACTTAAAATGCACATTCAGTGAACACTTAGACACTCAATCAGCGCATTTAATGATGCAAAACGCGCACAAGCACCGCTGGGCGGGGGGGCTGGCGGCAGGCGTTGGGTGCCATATGCACACAAACACACAAGAGAGGGGGGAAGGAGATGAGATCCTCTCTCTACGTCTGGTGTGAGTGTGAGTGTGAGTGTGTGGGTGCATTTTGCATAAAAAGACACTTACATGCAAAGCGGCAACGACGACGACGAGGACGACGAGCAGGACGAGGACGGAGCTGGCGACATTTGCGACGACAGTTACTGCCAGCATCTATGTGAAGTTATGCTGGGGACATTGTGGCAGCCGCAGCCACAGCCACAGCTAGAGCAGAGCCAGTGCCACAGCCACAAAACTCATTGCCGCAACTTACACCGCTAATGGCGCGCATAATCAAACGCCATGGGTGGTGCCACCGAATGCACTGGGGCTGCCACATAACCACACAACCACTCACCCACACACACACACACACATATACTAACACACATAGACCTCTCATAACTTTTGTTTTCTGTAACGCGTGGGGCTGCCTTTGCGCTCGCCTTTGTCGCCATCGCCATCGTCGTCGTCGTCGTCGTCAAGTGGCATCCGCAGCCACGCGGCGCTGCAGTTTGTACAAAAATTTCACGCTGTGCGACGTTGAAGTCGCTGCATCCTTACATCCTTGCATATTTTATACACACACACACACACATTTAGAGCCACAGTTCGCAGTAGGAGAGTGTTGGTGTCTGTGTGTGTGTGTGGCTGTCATCAGGCCTCGGTTTTTGGTCTCCAGCATCTTCTCGCGTGTCATTGGCGCTGCTTTTATTTTATTATGATTACGCAGTCTCTTGTAATTTTGCAGTTTCACCTTTCCACCTTTCCACCTCTTGGTTTTTCGCTTTCCACTTTTCGCATTCAACATTCGCATTTTCCTCTGCTTTTCCTCCTCGTTGACAGTATTTTCTCAATACTGTTTGCAATTGCACGTGCTAGCGAGAAGAAAACTCAACTTATTATAGTACTGTCGGGTGGGTGGAAAATTAAAAGTTCAGAGAGTACCGTTCAGGGCCAGCGGGGGGGAGGTAACTGCTGGCAGTTTTCCCCCTTGGACAGACCTCGATAGAGTGTCCGAGCGAGTCGCCTAACGAAGCGCAATTGAATGCAATTTCATTCGATTTGAGCAAAATGCAGCTTAAACCTTTTCTAAATCTGTGGACAAAGGAGTAAAGGAAAATTGAATTGCTGCGATTTGCGGTCTGCCAAAGTGAGTGGGAGCTCTGAAAGGGAACGCCAGCCAGCCAGCCAGCCAGTAAGGACGAAAATTAAAAGATCTCAATCAGCCTCAACACCTGTCGTCTCGTCCAGCCAAAACCAACAAGCCAACAAGCTGCCCATCCTGGCCTGGCCTGGCCTGTAAGATATACAAAATATAAGACAGAATACAGGAAAAAGATAACTTTGTTCTGGAGGCGACGTTTATCAGAACTAAATCGTTGTTCAGGCCATTTAGCCACAATTTTTTCCAAGTGCTGGCCACAAATTTCGTATGCAAGCAAAAGCCAAAAGAACATCGAAACGAACAAAACGAGGAAGGCCAGGAAAACGAGCAAAATGGAAATACAAGGCATTTTTTCAACGAACCGTATGGGGGGCACACGTTGCGTATACGCAGCCTGACCACACGGCGCACTGCCCGTCAAAGCAGAAAGAGCACAAACAATGGGTGGAAAACAGTGGTGTGGCGAAGCGGGAGAGGAGGGGAGGAGAAGAAAAACAGTTTCCATCAGAGTTTTGTAAAGTGATTTGGTTTTTTCTTGTGTTCTTTTACGTATGCGTATGCCTAACTCAACCATTTTCCCATCCACTCTTTGCACTCCTTTCACTCTTTTCACATGCCTGTCTTTTGATTCATCCCTTGCAGACGTACGCAAATGGCCTCCGCTTCGTTCTGACCATCTTGGGCGGCACCATCGCCGTGATGGGCAGCCGCGTCATTGGCTATACGTCGGCCGGCGCCCTGGGATGTGTAACGACTGCCTTTATTGCGAGGATTGGCTGGAGGCGGGAGGAGGCCAAGCTGACACCGCAGCAACTGCAGGCCCAACAGATTGTAAGTTGAACGCCGGGGGAGAGTATGGGAATGGGATGGGATGGGTGGGTGGTATGTGACTAGCTTTTTGTGCTCTCTCGAGAGTGTTTTGGTCCTGCCTTTGCGTAACTGAGTGCCTCGGACCTCCACCTGTGTTGTTTTTTTTCGTTTGACTCTTGAAAAATGTAGCATGCAATAGTGCCATTTTTTATAACCGAGGAACAGCATCGGCCCAGTGTTTGGGCCTCTATTTGTGTGTGGGAGAGACTTTTGCTAGGTAATTTGTGACATCATGTCCTTGTGCCATGTCCAGGGCTGACTGTTAGCTCTCGATTTGTTTTTAGCTCTCTTGGCTAATACCTTTAGCCCAGTGGAGGATATTGTTGACTTGCCAGGCAGGAAAGTTTCTCCAAGAATCCTCCAGACGAAAGGCCAGTCTGTGCCCTGGCTAGCCAATGGCTTTTAATTGCCTCTTTACGTTGCAGGAAACGACATAAGCAGTCCTAATTGAATGCCATTCGGGAATATATTGATCTAATCACAATTTATGGACTCTCTCTCTCTCTTTCTGTCTTTCTCTCTGCAGGCCAGTGTCCCCAAGCGTCTGGATCTGCTGTGGAAGTTCCTCAAGCCCGTCTCGTTCGCACTCATCGGCAAGGAAATTAATTTCAACGTGCTGCAGGGCCATGTAATCGGTTATGGGGCATTGCTGGTGCTGGTCGGAAGTTTGGTAATTAAAACGGTCGCCGGTCGCCGGTCGACTCTGTGGGGGAATGCAACAATGTTCACCGTTCACCGTTCTCCGCTCTCTGTGCTCCGTTCGCCTTGCCACTTATTTAATTTCTTTCGGCTGTGCTGGGAATACTCTGCTGCTGCTGTGCGACGGTCCCCGCGGTTTCGGGTCATCCCTGCGCCAAAAAAAAGAGAGGAGAGGCGGGAGAGGTGAACCGGAATGTAAATGCAAATGTTACCTGCACACAACCGAGAGAAAACAGCGGAGCGGGAGGCGAAAAAATATGGAGAGTGAGAGAACAGAGACTAACCAGAGACTGACCCTTTTCTTGTTCTCGTTCTCGTTTGCAGTTTCGCTTGGGTTTTGCATATTTATCCACATATGGCGGAAATCTGTCGAGAAAGGAACGTGCCTACATTACAATTTCCGGTTTTCCCAAGGCAACTGTCCAAGTAAGTTTTCCGTTCCGCGTGTCATGTTTTGCTGCTGCTGCGGTTGCAACTCCAGCCTCGACCTCTGCCCCCCATCTCCATCCCCATCCCCATCCCATCCGTTGTCTGCTGGAACTTTTTTTTGTGTTTCATTGCTGGACATTTCACTCGGTCCAGGCCGCTGCTGGCCATGGCATCACCGCCACCACCACAGCCGCCACCCGAAGGGGTTTCCCCCGAAAATGCTTAAGTTATACACGAATTCGCAGGTCGCAGGACTCCGACTCAGGCCCCGACTCGGACTCGGACTCGGTCTCTCTGCTGCAGTTGGCATGGAAGCCTTTTGTTTGCAGTTTAACCACAAACGGACATTTTGTTTATGTCGCCTGGCCAATGCGTGTCTGTGTGTGTGTGTGTGTGCGTATGCATCTGTGTCTGTGGTTGACTGAAATTTAAATGTTCCGCTGGCTTACTAAGCCGCTGCCTGCTGACTGCCTTGCATGTCTCTCTTATTTCGAATTTTGGCCAAAGCCAAAGCCAACATGTGGCTCTGTCGCTGGCTGAAGTTTTCCCTAATATGCGGTCCGGCAGCGGTCACATATTTCACTGTCTACCTTCTCCCTTTGTGTTCATTTTTTGCCTGATTTAATTAAAATTTTACAGCAAAACCGTATTTAATCTGCTTGGCGCTGCGCTGTGCTCATATCACTCATACGCAGCGGCTGCCTGTTCTTAATTTGAGCCATCTAATCAGTGAGTCCTTCCACCCCCCCCTTTCCTCTCCCTTAGGCGGCACTGGGTCCCGTGGCACTGGATCTGGCACGTGCAGCCAGCGTGGCCAACGAAGCGCAGCTGGCCCTGGCGGGCAATGTGCTCATCATCTCGGTGCTGGCGATTATATTCACGGCGCCGCTGGGCGCCATCCTCATGCTGCGGCTAGCTCCGCACTGGCTCAAACACGGCGATGCAGTCGCGGAGGAGGGGGCCACCGCGGAGACCCCAACTCCAACCCTGCCCGAGGCCCCCTCGAACGCATACAAAAGGGCATAAACGGTGCTGCTGCCGCTGCCGCTGCTGCAGGGGCTTCGATCTTGCCTTGGCCCGTGGACGCCATCAGGCTTAACCGGAACTCCGGCAGCTACAAGTTTTAATCCAACTGTACCGTACCGTACCCCTAGTTGTAGTACTTATACTAATGTGTGTGCCTGTACTTAGTTGCATTCGTACCAAGTACCAAGTACAAAGTGCAAATGAAAATGAAAATAAAACTAAATGCGAAAAGTTCTGGACATATTTTCTTTAAGGTGTCGCAATCACTTCGAACCCTAAGAGGGTGTGGGTCCGGGTGCGGGACCCCCCCCCTTCGAGGTGAGTTTTTCAATTCGTTTTCAATCTAAGCAATACTCGGAGAACCTTTTTTTATTGGCCTAATTTCCCAGTTATTTGCTTACTGCTCTGCTCTCAAAAACTTGCCCCGAATTACCAAAAGTTTAGCCCTAATCCTGGAGGACTAGCACGGCCGGCAACTGGCATCCCAAAACGAACTTTGCAAAGCGGTCGGAGGAGCGGGGGGCGGGCAGAGTTTATTGTTTTTCTCAGGGGGTTTTTTGGGGGCCGAAAAGAAAAGCTTTTTCGGCACCTAATTATGACTGGGATCCATGTTAATCCCGCACTGGAGCCCCTGCTAATAGATTTTCTAATTAATTTTAGGGGATTTAAATGCTTAGATTGTCGTCCCTCGTCCGACGTCCGACGTGTTTTTCTCATCATGTCAAATCAATCCCCGAATAAATGATTGACAATTGAAACAGCTGCTAGGAGGCAGTGCGACTGGGAGGCTTTCAAAGACTTTCATCTGAGTTGGTCAAGTAAATAAATGAACCCAAAATGATTTCGTTATTTTCAAAGAACTGTTCTCTCCTCCCACTCCATCCCATGCCTCTCGCCTTTTTACGCCTGCTGCCTTTGTGGCAGGAACGTTTGGCCCAGAGCATTCGCCTTTGCAGCGGCAGTGGCAGCGGCAAACAGCAAAAAAACAAAGCCGAGAGGAGAAAACATGAAATAATGGCCAAGAGAAGAATGCCATTTAATTGAAAAGTGATTGTGGGGCCAACCAGGCTGGTCTTCTCGGTTCTCGGTCCACATCCTCCGCCTCTGCCCCCGCCTGTGCCCTGCCTGTGCCTCTGCCGTGGGGCGAATGGCGAATACCATTCCCATCTTCATCGCCTTTTGTCGCCAGGCAGATGCACCATTTGCAATGCAAACGGCTTAGAATGAACTTGGCTCAGTCCTGGTGGGGTCCTGTGTCCCCTTTTGATGATTTTGTTTTTGCTGTGCTGCTGCTGCCCCGTTGCCCCCTCCCGTTTGCCCCGCCCCCTTTGCTATGGCCCTCGCATGACGTCCGACGACGATGACGATGACGCTAGTGCCAGTGCTAGTGGTCGTCGTCGGAGCTTCATCTGTGGCCTGGTTGAGTGAATGCTGAAAGGAATCAAATTAAAAGACGGCAAAAAACGGAGAATCGAGAGGAAAAAACTTATAATTTTTTTTATTCGTGCAGCTGCGCATATTTTTAACTGGCATTTCTCTCTCTCTCTCTCTGTCTCTCTCTCTGTCTCTCTCTCTGCTTGTGGCACTGGTCGCCTTTGTGTGTGGCACGGAAAAAGAGTTGAGAAAATTGAAGGTAAATTAGTGTTATTAAAATTGCTGCACAAAAATAATTGTGCAACTAAATGAACATTTTTTAATGAAAATTCTTTGGTTTCCATTGGCCCAAACCCCGAGCCAGTCCCAGTCCCAGCCCCAACTCTTAGCCCTTGCCGCAGTTCTTTGTTATTTACAGCATTGTTTTCCCAGTTGATGTCCGTGCAATTAGCATAATGAAACTAGGTTCCAACCACTGACAGAGGGAACACCAGGTTCAGCCAAAGATTTACTGGGCAAACACTCAAAGGAATTAAGTACTTGCTCTTCAAGGGAAGCCCGGAGTGGCCGGGAAGAATCATAATGAAGTGCGTAAGAGCCAAGATTTGCATTCCACAGCCATGGCAACAATTGAGTTATGTTCGCCGATCCAATCACCTTCGAAATGGCCGCATCGCATGCCCCGTGGCGCATCAATTATGCCTCCCCCGGTGCCGCCTGGTGGCATAATCCCTCAACAATGGATGCCCGTCTCCTTATCGGCGGCCAGTCAAGTACTGTGGCCACCGGCCATAGATCAACCTTATCAGCGCAGCCAAAGTATTTTCCTGTGCGAAGTAAATTCCAACAGTTTATTATTCTAATTCGCATGCCAAAATTTCGACGGCAAAAGCAACGCCAGGCACGTCACCACCGCCTGCCACAACAGCCGATACTGCCACGCAAAAGGAGTTGCGCGCGAGTGGCAAGCGGAAATCAAATCAAAAAGTTCACAAAAATGCCAAACCAACTGAAATTAAGTTATAAAATTTTAAGGACTATGCGCTGTTTAATTTCCAAATGCCATGCCACCACCCGCCCCCCCACTCCCTCTCACAGGTGGGCCCTGGCTATGCCTCGAGGGCCTCTCGTCTGTGTTGTGGGCGTGGCTGGGGCCAGAGCGTATTGTGGTTTCTGTTATGCACCGATTACCATAAAAACAAGCTAAAGAAAGTTGCGTCGTCGGAAACGGAAATCAAGAAAACAAAAAGAATGAACTCAAATGAAGTCTTGGGCCTGCGACTGCGACTGGGTCTGGGCCTGGCGCCTTCTCTCCTTCGGTTAATAAAGTTAGTTGCGTTCGCCTTGACGGCGAAACTTTTGAGTTATAAGCGCACAAATTATGGCTTACAACAAAGCCAAAGCCATCCACAGTCCGTCCAATGGGAGGGTAAGCAGCGGCAACAATGGCACAGGAATACAAACAAAGGAAAACAATTAACATGACGAAGACACATAAAATTTCCACTTCCAGAATGTTGTTGTGGATCGAGAGAGGGTGCGTCGAATTAGCAGCTGGAAATTCCAGGTCGAAATGTGCGTCAATCACGTGATGGGAGGCCGCTATCTACCCCCTCATCCCGCATGTATTTACATAGATGCCACCCCCCCATCATCGTCTCGTCTGTTGTCTAGGCCAGGGCCTAGGACTCGGCCTGTTTCTGGGTTGTTTTGTTAATTTTAATACATGTACTTTTTATCGCCCAGGCATTCCAGGCCGAATTAAGCCATTTGTTAGCTGTATCAGTGGCTGGCTGAGCCTTCGATACGAGAGCCAGGCGGCGGGGTCACAGGTCACAGCACATCACAGTTATTTTCGTGTAAATGGCATATTTTTTATGGCTTGTCGCCTGGCGTCTTGTTTCTCGTGTCGTAATTAGACAAAATTGTTGACTCCGCCCAAGGGTCTACCTCCTCCCCCTCCATAGCCGAAAACCCAGCCCAATGGAGTCCCAGGCCCTGGCCCTGGCCCTGCCCTGCCCATTTCACAATTGCTCACTCAGTCTTTAATACCCACTCATGGCCGACTCTTGGCGGCATTATTGTGTGGCAGTGGCAGTGCCACAACCGCTGGAAGGTGTGTCTGACACTTGGCGTGTCAGGACAGCGAAAATATTGTTCTACCTACCCTCCCACCCTTTAATAGCCGTTGGGGGATTGGGGGTGGCTGATCTTCGGGTGGGTAGTGGCAGCAGCAGTTCGTGGAGTTTTTATTGTTGTCGTTGCTATATGGAATACCAATACGAATACAAACATAATTGCAAATAAAAGAGAGAAGGAGGAAATGACTGCCTCAATGGGTGATGCATTCAGGAAGCAGGAGCCCACTAGAACCACTTGCTTTTCGCATAATTACGAAGCTCTGTGGGACAACCAACTCGACGAACGATTGATAACCTCTGACCACAGCTGCAGTGATGCGATTGAGCGACCCAAAAGTCCTGATAACGCTTTATCCGACGCACACACATTATACAAATATATTATTATTATTTCTGGCATTTTTTCCCCCTGATTTTGTCCGCTTTAAATTGGTTTATCGCAAAATTGAATTGCATTTGAGGTGAGCGCTGGGACGGAGGTCAGAGGAGAGCAGAGCTGGGGCAGAGCAGGTGCACGCAGCGCACGCACATTTTGGCAAATTTGACCCAGGAATTGAATTATCTGCATGCCGTGGACCGCAAAATTGTATAAATAAATATTAGTCAATTTGGTATTTCATACATGCGCACGCATAATTTGGACTGGAAAATTATGAACTGAACAGAGCTGAACTGATGCTGAAGGCCATGACAAGCGGAAAACCAACCCAATTTCGCATTTGGCATGGAATGGAATGTTTCGAATGCACTTTAAGCGGCTTTAACTTCTAAGAATCCAATCGTCCAACTGTGCCACACCATTCCGTATTGCATATCCACAGATCAGATGCTCTATTTCGACGAGCAGATGAATGGGCCTGGCCAATAACAATAGCCTAATCCGGGAACAGCCCCGAACAGCCTCCTGGCATTCTGCTTCCGCCATTGTCAATGGCTCGTTGATGGGGCGAGGGGGCGGTGGCTATGCCAATGCCAAGCTTAAGTCTTGTCCGCTTTCAAACTATTTGAATAATTGATATTAATCGTTGCCAAGAGCTGTCAAAATTAATTTGTGATGTGTTTTCGGAGCGGTATTATTGATGATGATTATGGGGCAGGGCCGAGCAGCAGCTCTAATGAATGCAGAGGGCTAATGGAAGTACAGTTCGACAGCTGAATGCCGAGCGCTGAGTGGTTGCGTCTAGTTTTCCATCTTTCCATTGGCCATAGTTCCATCTTCCATCTGCCATCTTCCATCTCCTATCTAAGGGTTTAATTACACTTTGACTCGGGGAAATTGACTTCATCGGACGTGGCAAACTTTATTGTCTTCTTCTCGTCGAAGGAAATCGCTTAATATGTATTAACATTTATTGCCTCGGCAAGGGCTGCTGCTGCCGCTGCCGCTTCTGCTGCTGGGCGAAACGAAAAAACCATGCCACACCGGAAATTGCCAAATACTGATACTTCCGCCGGAAATAAGTTCAATTCTTGTTGTTCTCTCTCGCCAGCAGAAGGAGGCGCACTGGGCAGTCGGGGGCGGGGGGGACAGGAAGAGGCGGAGGCTGTTGCCGGCCGCCACCAAGTAAATTAAGTTAAAGTTCCTCTATCGGTCCATCGAACATGAAGGACAACAGCAAAGCCTTGACGGGCGCCTCTGCTATCACCAGAAACACATTTCACACCCGACTCGCCTCGTCCCGTCCCCTCTCGTCTCCGCTCTCGTTCCGTTTAAGGCGGCTTAATTGCTGCCCCGAACTTCACAGCACTTTGCACAATAAACAGATCATAATCTGTCGGCTAAAACTATCAATTTCCAAGGAGCCAAACAAAGGCGTCCCAATGGAGTGGCGTCCCCTCCCCCTCCCTACTTGGAAAGACAGTCACAAAAAAGGAAAGAAACTAAAAACAAATGAAAATGGTTTACAGCATAAAAACAGAGTCGGTGGGCGGGGAGGGGCACTGGGGAGAGAGTCGGGGCGGAGTGCCCCGACTGAGAGACAGCAGAGGACAACGATGTGTTAACATTGGGAGCAAGATGTCGGGTGACAATGAAGAGTGCCGAACATCCTTCGATAGGTTCCGTGTGGGTGGGGGTGGGGCTGGGGGAGGGAGACACAGGGAGAGGGCATCGGTCCTTATAGATTTACGCACACTTAAGCAGCGTTTACTCAGACTTCTCTCCAGCTTCAAATAGTCGTATAAATAGTTCGGCAGGCACAGCTCTAGTCCTTGCTTTGTTTCTAGTTTCAGTTTGTCTTTCTTTCAGTCCGACTTTGGACTGGTACTCGTTTAAGGGTGGTGGGAGGCACTTCCGGGGCGTGAATGAAGTGCCATGTTCTCACGCTTACGCACTTCCCGAGTGCTCCGACCCAGGCCCACATGTCGTATGAGTTTTATGTCCCTCTGTTTATACGACCGTCGTCGTCGTCCTTGTCTCTGTGCGCGCTCAATCGTTTCTCAGACACATTTATTTGCCTTGCCTTCGCCTTCGCTGTTGTTCTGTTAGTTTGACAAATAAAATTAGTGCTATAAACATTTGTGAGCCAATGTCTCTGTTTTCCACAACTCGGGGAGCAGTGCAACCTGACATAGTTATCAAGTGGATTCTTTTTGGTAGCTACTCTGAGAATTGTTCCTCTATAGGGATGGCCCCCTTTTCGGCCACACCACTGCCTCCATTCGCAGCTCTTTGCCACTTTACAAGTTCTTTTTGTGTCGCCACTGTTTCTTGGGGAATTTATTGCCACAGCAAATGCGCTGATATCCAGCTTCAGCTACAGCTCCAGCTTCGAGCTTGTATCCCATTTCCGGCAGATGACTCGGATGTTTGTTTTAGCGTCGGCGGCGGCGGCGGCGGCATTCCACTGTGCTGCATCTCCATTGGAGCCAGGGTCCTGCGACTCCGTTATACAGTCATTCGAGCTGAGAGAAATATGTATTCAATTTATTTTATATGGGCGGCATATCGAAGCAAATGCATTTTGCGCACAAACAGCCGTCGGGCAACATAAAGTATAACAAAAGATGCTCAAAGGTAAACACATTGATAAACAGACAATAAACTGAGGGGCCAGCAGAAGCAGCAGCAGCAGCAGCAGCAGCAGGCGGAGAAAGAATGAGTGAATGAAACAGCGAATACCCTGGGGAAAGTGATTGTAAATACAATTCTGAACAGATTAGATTAGTCTTCAAAATCAGCAACTAATGAGAAAGTTAGATGTCTGCTACTTGGATTGGTTTGAAGATGGACAGAATTGAAGATGTAACATTCCAAAGATAAGAAGAAGAAGTCGGGTGTTGTATATGTATATTAATTATAATTCACCATGTACGTACATAGTATATTTCCGCTTTTGTTTGCTTTGGTTGCTGGTGCGTAATTATTGCTGGCTTTAAGCGAGGTTTTAAACCTATGCCCGCTCGTGTGGATCTTGTGGAGGCCGTGTGGAGCGTGAGAGCGGTAACAGTGCGCTGTAACCGAAAGCGGCCACATGCGGTAAGAGGCTGTTAACGGTGATCGGTAACAGCACTAACCATACGCACAATGTACTTTATGGTTAGTGGTAACAGGCTGTTAAACCTGAGCGGTAACATACAGTTAAAGGTGATCGGTAAAAGGCTGTTAGAGGTGTGCGGTAACTTGCTGTTAACCTGGAGATTTTAACAGAGCTGTTTCTCTGTTCGTAGGGAATTGATCCTTCATCTTTTGTGATGCTTGAAATATCCCCTGGATACCCTGTATAAGCTGTCGTGTGGGCTTCTGTCAAGGCCACATTCTGGAGCTTCCCTGCTAGGCTGCTTTTAATGGCCTTTTTGGGCTGCTTGTGGTGCCCGTAGCCGTGGGGCATGGCATTTTTCTATGGCATTTTGGGGCAACTGCTGATGGAGGCCAGGCGCGCTCTATCAGCCATTAAAAGCGTTGTCCGCCCACGTTCCACCAGATAAGTAGATATATGTATGTTCCATATATTATGTGTGTGAATTTGTGTATTTAATATACATAATTATATAATTTCAATTGAAGCAGAAGCCAGGGGAAGCCTGTGGAAGCCGGGCCAGGGACATAATTATAATTCGCCATTGGACAGCCACTAAATTTCAGAACTCTCGCATAGAAAACACACACACACACACACTCGCACACAGGGAAACAAATTGCTGCAAATAAATTGTATTATTATCGCAATTGAATTGAATTTGCGATAAAACACACAAAATATAATTCGCATGTTGCACATGACCACAGGAGCGGCCGAGCATCGATAGGGATTTAGTGTGTGTGGGTCGTTGGCTATGGCTCTGGCTCTGCAGGCTCTGCAGGCTCTGGTCTGGCAAATCTCAGACGGTGCGGGGATCTGCAGCATGTTTCTGTGTGTTGTAATCCCTGCCAAAGCGATTATAGTTTTTGTTTCAATTTTGAATGGAGGGGACAGCAGCAGCAGCAGCACCAACAGCAGTCGCAGAATGACCCAACATTCTGCAGGGCTCACAAAACGATGCATTTTAATTGGATGCCGATGCCGCATGTGGCATTGGTCCACATGCCACACGGCCACGTTGTGCACACACACATTTGGGCGAGGCGATTAGCGTCGAATGGAGTCCGCAGTTACTTTATTTCCCATTGAAATGCAAATTTTTTCTGGTCAGCGGCTGGGCGGCCGATAACAATGGTTTAGTTTAGGCGTCCAGCCAGCCAGCCAGCCAGCCAGCCAGCCAGTCGGCCGCTAATTTGCCTGCCAATGCGGAGGTGGATGCCGCTGCCGTTGCCGTTGCCGCTGCCACAGATAACTGCTAACCTGGCCCCTGATTTGTTTGCCATAATTGTTATTTATTTTAGTTTTCTCCGCCCCGGCCAATGGCACAAACAAATTTGTTTTATAATTTGTCGCCGTTTGGCGGGCCATGAATTCCGCTTTTGAGATAAACGAGTGCGAGTGTGTGTGGTCGCCGGCAAATTGGTGTACTTTATGGGATTTCGAGAGTGAGATATGTTGGCTAATTTAAAACCTAATTACTTGAAGCCCGGCGAGTAGCATTCCTGTGTAAATATTTGACCACTCATTAGAGGGGGGCGGGGAGTCTATCTCTCTTGCTATAGCTATTCAACTCCCTCTTTAAGGCTCGCCCGCATCTGTGTAAAAAGTGAGCGACCCAAGCCCATTCCCATGAGGCCCATCCAGTGCTCAGCATCACTTGAGTTCAATTAAAACCGCACTTGTAGTTGTTTGCTCAACAAATATGCACACACACACACACACATAGCGCCTCCTCGTACGCACCTTTCGGCCATTATGCGAATGAACTTTGTGCCAGTCAAAGGCTTCGAGGTGCAGTGCAGTGCAGTGCAGTCCAGCGTGCAGGCCATTGCCGGGCGGGCAGCAGCATTGTTTAACAATTAACCGCAAATTGAATGCAATTAAATAAATAACGGTGTTGAACCTTTGTGCAAACGTTTGTAGGCCGTGAAGAGAGTCCGTGTAGTCGTCGCCGTAGTCGTGGACGTACCTACACACATGCCCCATCCACATGCCCCCCGCCCCAATCGCTAGGCTGGGCCAGGAGGCAGGCGGTGAGCAAACACAGACACACACACACAGACAAACACAGTAGGGCTGCGCGTATGTGCGTTGTACAAATGAAATGAAATATTACGTATACGTCACGTCGGTCCATTGGCCAGCAAACAAAAAGCAACACACCAGCACACAATGGCTGCAACGGCTGAAGTAGCAGTTGCCTGCTGTGCTCTGCCCTGCTGTTCTGTGCCACTGGTATTTGTTGAAGTTATTGTTGTAGTCGATCCGCAGACCACCGCCCGGCACCACCACCCGACCCGACAGCACCGCTGTAAAACAATTTATTGAAACTGCAGGCAGCGAGAGGAACAAGAGAAGTGTAGTGTTGGTTGCAGCTCAGCCAATTAATAGCAGCAGCCACTCCACCGGCAATCGAGCCCCGGGCTCAAGCACACTTAAAGCACATAAATGAGTAGTTAAAAGATTGCCACACTCACACGAACACTCGCACAGACACTCTCTCTCTCTCTCTGTCCCACTCTCTGTGCATTCTGTGCATTGATTGATGGATTTGCTTTGTTACCATTTTTGAGGCCGAGAGCCAATTGGCAAAAGTTACTCAAAAAACGGTTCAGACCGGTTCAGAGAGCCATGTTCTCTGTTGTCGGTTGTCTGTTGTCTGTTGTCTGTGGCGTTTGGCCCATTTGACACTTTTATTGAGCTGTTTTGTTTCTGTCGCTGGGGGAAAAAATTCAATTTACTCTTACAGCGGCACCCGCCCCCCCCCATGTACTACGAGTACACGCAATCTAAAACTTGTATAACAACGATACAGCTACAGCTAAAGCGACGGCGACAGCGAAAGCGAACCATTGCTTGCGTTTCAATTTGGCTCTAGGAGCCATTGATTGTCTATTTGCCAGGACCGCAGTCACAGCCGCAGCCGCACAAAAAACTAGCGCCACAGCAAACACAGGACACACCGCGAGACGGGGGCGGGGGCGGGGGCTGGGGGGTGGCCAGGAGTACACGAGTATGAAACACGAAACGCAAATGTTAAATGTCAGTAAGACATGCAAAGAATGTCACACATTGCGGCGTGTCTGACAGGGATGACGATCACAACGATGACGACGATGATGGCCATGGTAAGGATAATGCAGCGGCGTTACCTCTAACCCCATCCCGCACTGATTGCTTCGCTTTTTCATTTGAAAACGGGAACCAATACCGCCAGGTGCTGGTGCTGGGGTGCTGCTATGACTATTTATTGCCTGGTGTTTGACAAAATTGAATAGCCAGGCGCTGGATATTGTTGTCTGGAACCCACTCTGGTCGGAGATGGAAATTGAAAATTGTATGGCGGAGTGGCACCAAAAGAGCGATGCCACCCGAAAATATAATTGAATTGCCAGCCAGCCATTAGCCAGCGACATCGCACCTTTCACCAAAGAGCGGGCGATGCATAGTCGTATATTCGTAGACCTATTCGGTTGGTACCAGAATTTGAATAAAGTTGTCCTCGAACCTCGAACCCGATTCCTGCCTTGGACAGATTCCTTTGAACTGTCATGGCATGGCCATTTCAAGTCTTTTGTTCGGTTCCAGGTATTATTTTTTCTTTTTGTTTTACTCATTCGAAACTTTTGAATTTCGGCAAACAAGAAGTCAAATTGAAAAGTTTTTATTTTGTCAAAAAACACAAAAAAACCAGACAAAAAGGCAAAATTAGAAGCCGCGACGGGCAAAAGTGAAACAAAGTTGGGGAAACGCGCAAGCCAATTGCCATTTTCCGAGCTGTGTTGAGCAAATAGCGGCTGAAAGTTGGCTTCGAGGGGGGTGGTGTGGGGGTGGCACCGGCACTGGCACTGGCACATAACGCATAAAGTTAAAGCTGACAAACTCTCGTGTTCGCTTTGAGTTTCTATTTAAATTTTACTCGTGAACAAAGTTTTTTATTCCCCCCTGCCACAGAGAGAGACAAAAACAAAAGAGAGTCTGGTAAGAAGTTGGCAGCAACAAATTGGTACTAAATTAGCATGAATTGGCCAATCGAGAGCGAGTGCATTATCGCATTAATTGGTAAAAATATATGCATATTCCGAGGCATGTCCTTCTTTAGAAACCACAGCCAATGCCCAGGCCCAGGCCCAGGTCGGATCAACATTATCTGCAGTCGAGCCGAGAGAGAAAATAAATAAAAAATGAGAGCCCCGACAGACGCAGATAAACTGCAGAAAGGGAGGTAATTATTATTCTTAATTATCCATGGATGGGTTGGCGTTAACGTTGGCGTTGGCCATGGCCAAGAGGAAGTACCAGCAGAAGCAGCAGCAGCAGCAGCTTAGCCAGTGCCCTGCCTTGCCTTGCCCTGCCTTGCCTTGTACCGTCATTGTCAGCCCGTTTTGGTCCGCAGTTGGTCCGAGGCAATTATGCAAACGCCGGACCCGGCAAAACACACACAAACCCACACAAACACACACAACAGACAGCAGCGGATAGCAGAATCTTCGCTTCTCTCTGAGCCCTGAGCCCTGAGCCCTGAGCCTTGTCCCATTCCGGCTTTCATTTCTGGCTTAGCTGCCGCTCGTTAATTGTAATTGAAGTTTGTAATTAAAAAGTTTATTCGAAGCGTGGAGTCATTAAAATGAAATGATTTCCAGCTAATACAACTCGTACAACTACTGCTGCTGTTGGCCAGGCCTTCTAGGAGAGGGAGGGGGAGAAGATCTCCTCGTCAGGTAGCCTTAGCCTCAGCCCAGCAATCGGACATTAATTTTGATTTAAATGGTGTGTAAACGCTTTAAACTTCTGAGATTTGTGTGGCTGTCCCTTGGCCGCAATTGAGTTATTGGCCTCATTAGCGACTGGCTTTTTGCCAGACCGAGAGCGGAACTTGGGCGACTAATTATACCCGAAGCAGGGACACCGCACGCTTGAAGCCATCCTCGTGCGGAACAGGACATCCACCTTGTCAAGCAATCAAAGTGGGTAAACACTCGATTCGGGGACACACTCACACACTTACAACAGGGGGCACACACACACACAAAAACGAGGAGCAAACGACCTCAACCTAATCATGAATAATGTGCCACATATTCACACAATAAAATCAGGGAGAAAGGCACACAACACAAATATCATGACAGGCAGGACCCCTGCCTAGCGATCCTATCATCCGAAATGTGGCACAAGCCACGCGCCTGAGAGGGTGGCAGATAGGAGGTGGCTTTGGGTGTGTGTGTGTGTGTGTGTGTGTGTGGGGGCGTATTAAATATGCGTGTCATGTCCATTTATTTGGTTTTGTTGTCACCTTCGGCCATGTTGACTTTTCAATCTCGCCAACGCTCTCCAATCTCCACGCTTGGCAGCAATCTGGCAAATGCTGCAAAACATATTCGGGCGGGACATCTTCATGATCCCGGACGGGCGGGTCCCCCTCACGGGTTGATGAGACTTGATTGAATGGGCCTAGACTATGGCCAGACATCTAAAGTGCACAAACACACAGAGGCACACTTGAGAGGTTCTCGTGTGTAATATTTCCCCCTGCTGTTCCCGAATATAAGCAAATATTTTTTACTCTCAGTCGGCCGCTTAATCAGCATTTGTCAAATGAAAAACCTTTCACCAGAAAGCAGTGTCGAGCAGCAGCAGCAGCAGCCCCAACATGACACTGACATTGCAGAGACAGGAAAATGGAGTCGAGTGTACGCCTTTTGGCTTTCTCTCTGTCTCTGCCTCTGCCTCTGTGTGTCTGTGGGTGGTTGGATGGGCGGCTGCCTGCCTGCCTGCCTGCCTGTGTGTGGGCTCCTTAACAATGACACCAAAAATGCTTGGCATTATGCGGGATGGCTGGCTGGCTGGCTGGTGGCTGCATTGAGTCTAACGTCAACTGTTTCAGTTGACAAATTTGTGCAAAAAGTAAAAATGTTCCAGCTCCCCCTTCCCCAGACACACGGACGGAGAGAGTCATGCCACAAACGACTTTCTGTGTGTGTGTGTGTGTGTTTGCACGGGCTTTTCTGCTTTCTGGCGACAGGCGGAGAGGAGGTGGAAACGGAAATGTGAATACCTGAGAGGGAGGGGGAGGGGGAGGGGGAGGGTTGGGTGCACACCCCCACCTGAGTTAGCAAACAAACACAAAGGCTCGAGTGCGGGTCGAGTGCTTTTCCCCAATGCGAAGCTGGCGAATTTCCATAAATCATATTAACCCACATTTGACATTACTTCTTGCTCTTGCTCTCAACACTTCTTCTGTCTCTGTCTCTGTCTTTCTTTGTTTTCCTAGAAGTTTTCAGTTTGCACATTTGGCATAGTTTTAGCCCACTCTTGTAAGGGGCTTGCCTGCAGCTTGCACTTAGGATTCTCTCGCTCGAAGATGAAGATGAAGGCTGCTCGGAAAATGCTCTCCTGTCTGAGGCTTTTAATGAATATCGAACATTTCAGACAAGGCATGGGCTTCGGTTCCCCCCAAATGGCGTCTAAATAATTCAGCCTAAGTGTATAATCGTGTATTCGGGCACAGGTGGTGGGAGCTGCACAGAACAAGGAATCATTCAGGCCGCATGCATTTTTTATTCTAATTACACAAGAAAACAAAATGCCAAAAGCCCCAGCAAGGAACATATTCATGGCAGCTCACCTTTGCTCGCTTTTCACCTAAGACGAGGACGGAGACGAGGACGGAGACGGAGACGTAGACGGCTCTCATTGTGGGGCAATAAATCATTTTTATTGTTTGCACTTAAAATACCATTGTGTTGCAATAAAATCGCAGGAGGTGCGCACGAATGTTTGCCACGTTTTGGGGCTCCTAGCTCCTGGCTGGCTCCTAGCTCGTAGGGCAGTTACGAGCTGGCCAAAATAAAGTGGAACTCTGAGGCTGACCTCGCAGTGAGGAAGGACAGGCAGCGTTTAGCCTGCTGCTCGCTGCCTAATTGATTCGGGGCAATTGGTGGGGATGTCTCTCCGAGCGGGAGGCTGTGGTCATTACTTTTAATTTTCATTTCGGAGATACTTCTCTGGTCCACGGACACAATGGCACACTGGCACTCTGGCACTCTGGCCCTCTGGCACTTGCTGCTGCCCTGCCTTCTGAGTAATTATGCAATCACTTTTTGGCGTGGCCGGATTGCATGTACGTCTACAAATGAGGCAGCCAACTGTACCGCTCTCGCATGTCCTCGTCCGGGACTTTTCAATTCGGGGCCACGTCTTCAGCCATCAACCATCCTACATCCCTCAATCCTCTTTCCGGAATTCTGGCATTACAAATCGCTGGCATAAGCAAAGTAATGCTTTGCTATTTGTACAAAATGCTAATTTGATTAATTTCCATTTCATTTTTATGAGTCCGCGCTTGTTTTGCGTCACATTAAATCCATTTTTCAACAGACTCGCGTGCCGACGACTGTACCTGCCGCCTGCCCCCTGCCGCCCGGCAAGCACCGCAGTAACAGCCGACTCATTCGCTTCACATCTCTCCCACAGTCGCACACAGTCAGTACGGACCACGGACGGGTCTAGGGCCAGCTCCCAATTAGGATAATCGGTGCCGGGAAATGTTAATTTAAATGTGAATGATTGTGGCTGCCTTCTGCTTCGGCTTCGGCTTCTGCTTTGGCTTTGTCGCTCACTGACTCCAGCTTTGGCTCTCTCTTTGACTCTCACTTTGACTCCGACTCTGAGTTGACTGTTGCTCTGACTAGAGCTAGAGCTAGAGCAGGCTTTCGTGTCGCTGGGGCCAGGAGCCATTGGCCAGGGGCAGCAGTTGCGTGCGAGAGTCGTGACAGGAGTACACGTGTTCGGGGCGTGGGACCTATCGAAAGCCCGGCGACAGACTGCACTGCGATTGTGTAAGCTTAATTCCGAATAGGATTATCACGTGACAAGCCCCCATGCATGGGCGGGCATTTATTGGGTAACGTTTGTTTTCATTTGTAGTATTCAATTAGGATTTTCCATCGACCCATCGAGTGCAATGGTTCAGATTATCTTTGAAGTGAATCTTCTGCTCCTCGGTCAGTGCCATCTAGGCTCGGAGGGATCTTCGTCCTTGTGAAGTAAACGATGATGAAACGGAGATCATCATCAAAATCAATGCTGGCCTGTAGAGGTGATTCTTCGACAAAGGCCATACGTTTAACTGTTCCTACGAAATCTCAGATGTGGTTCGGATCTGCGTACTCGGCTTTACGTGTTAACCATTGTTGCTGTTATGTTTTCTTATAATTTTATCTGTGCAAGGAGCAAGCAGAATTTCATTACATAAAATTGCGAGCGAAGTGGAAATCTTCATCGAATGCATTTACCATACATTGTATGGTACACTGTGTGGCCCTGCATGGCCCTGTCATAGGTGCACAGGAAAGTGCGCTGTTCCGTTCTGCCTGCTGCCTGCTACGCATGTGAATATATGCGTGCCGACCTCTAGCGACTAGAGTATCGGTTAAGGGCAGATATCGTATTGGGTTAGCGGTAAGGGTACTATGGAATGGGTTGGGACTAGAGTTAGGTTACTCAGGATTACTTTACAACTCCTCATAATTAAAGAGTTTCCTGCCGCCTGATTGGGAGCTGGAGATGCCCTTCCATCTCTGTTCTGTGTCCCGCCCTCCTCCCCTTTCGGCTGGCAATCTTATCGCTTGGCTAACGAACTAACGCCATTAGCCAACGCGGACTGTTGCGACAACGACAACGACAACGAACAATGTGGTAATAAAAAAAGGCCAACAACCGACCATTAACCAGGCAGTAGAACAGCCTGGAGCAGGCAGAGTAGGCGGTGGTAAGGGGTGGGAGAAGCCTAATGAAATTCCATAGAACCATGTTCTCGCCTGATAAGCAGCCATTGGTCAATTGGCCCAGCGCTCGGCAGCGGCAGCAGCAGCGGCAGGCTGGACGGCATGCAACATACGTCGAAATGTGCACCACACAGGCGATGCCGCGGAAGCGAGCGTGACGCAGTGTGAGCGAAACCCGAACTCTGCCCACATGAAATATGAACTACAGAGAGAGCCCTAAAAGAGGACATTCCGACTAAATGATACCTAATACTCGGGAGATATGTTTAATATTTTGCACACAACTTTAAAAACTTTCAATTCATTCCAGAGAATCGACTTTTCTGTAAAATGAATGACTCTGCAGAAAATGAATGACTCTCTGCAGGGCTTTTGCCTGATCGCAGTTACAGGCTTCCCTCTCGCTCATACACGTACAGGGTACGGGGTACAAAAGCTGCAAAAGCTGCAAAAGTATAAAGTCAATGTCATTTGCAATGCAGCGCCGTAAATTATTTTACATTGCCGAGTTAATGCCTGGCAGTACCGCGAGAGAGAGAGAGAGAGAGAGCGGGAGGCGGGGCGACAGAGAGAAGCTTTAACAAAGCCCGAGGCAGGCGAACTAAGCTTTACTTGCGCGGGGAGAGCGAGCGGTTCGTCCAGAAGCTCCTATTGCGGCGGCAGATTGCAGTACGACTTCCACACTGCTGCAGCCAGCCGCCGCCTCAACTTTCTGGCATTTATCTTTATGAAAAGAAATCGCTCAACGCCCGGCACACGGCACACGGCACAGGGCACTCAGCACTCGACGCTCAGCCTTGGGGCGGGAAGGGGAGGGGAGTGGCGTCATTGTTTTTATCCCAGAGATGGGATGGATGGGATGGCATCCAGCAACCGCAAAGCAGTGTTTCCGTGGCATATTCCTGAGCTGAATTTCATGCAACGATTGCCAGAACAGAACAGAACAGAGCGGAGCGGAGCGAGGCAGAGCTTCTTTTCCGTCCAGGCTTTGTGTATGCAAACAAAGTACGAGATAAACTTTTGTTCTGCCTGAACTTTGTCGCGCTTTGGTGTCGCCGCTGTTGCTGTTTTCGCATTCTAATTTCAGCCTGCCACCGCCACCGCCCCCGTCTCCGACCACCCCTCGCACAGTGCTTTATGAAAATGAGTTAAACATAATACGAATCTCTCTCTGGGGCAAGTTTTGAAAATTGTTTTTAAATTTCGTCATCGCCATCGCCATCGCCATTGCCGTCGCCATCTCCGACTCCGACTTGGGTTTTGGTTTTGGTTTCTGTGACACGCGCAACAAAATTGACAATGGCTCTGGAACAATATGTCATTAGAATATAAATTGAAATTGACGGCATAACTTGTTTGCTTTTGGCTGGTTTTTTCTTTTTGGGCCGACGGAGGTCCCCGGCACGCAGTAGCCACTGGAACTGTCATTGGTTTTGCATGTTGCAAGTTGATTAAAAAACTACATGTTCCACTCACGTGCCACACGCAGGCCAAGGCGAAAATTATATGGCTCTGAGGCCAGGGCAGAACTTCTCTGGAATCCTCGTCGGGGGCGGAGGGTGACAGCCTTAGACATACTTTTCCAATTTACCCCCGCACCAGCAGCAGCAGCAGCCGGGGCAGCACTGGTGGGGCAGGCTGTGCGAAATGAGCCACTCAAAGCAATCAGGCAGACACATCCCGCTCCCGCTCCAGCTCCTGCTCCTGCTCCACCCAATAACTCAGTCCTGGCGCCCCATTCAGCTCTCTCTCTCTCGAAGAAGAGGCCCATCCTGAAATCCTCACCAGCCATCAGCGCCATGAATTATGCAAATCTCTTGTGGCCAACTCAACAGAGAAATGGAAATGGAAGTGGAAGTGGCAGAACCAGAGAGAGAGAGCAAAAAAATCAAACAAAATCGATTGATGTACAAATTTTTCTTAGCATCCGCAAATAATTTTCTCCAAAGGAGATCCTGCCAGCCGTCCTGCCTGCCGTCCTGCCCGCCTCTGCCTTTTGATTTGTGCGGCAATGACAGGCGTGGGGCACCGCTGCGGCTGTTGCTATTTGGTTGTTGTTTCGTCCTGGCGTGGCATGGTGTGGCGTGGCGGACTACTCCTAAATTATGTAGATTTGTTTTAGCATAATGCTCGTGTGCGAGTGTGTGTGTTATGGTGCCTGCGTATCTGTGTATCTCTGAGTGGATGGTGTTGGGATTCGAGAGCGATTTTTCCTGCTCTCTGCTGCAACGTTTTAAACCGCCATTAAGTTTTCCCCCCATAAATATCAGACAAGCCCAGCCCCGCCCCTAAAAGAGCCTCTCAACCTCCCGCCTCAACTGAAGAATTATGTAAATTTGTTTGGTCACAGCGCCAGCACTGCCCCGTCTTTGCCCCCTCTCCTCCCCGTCTCTGCCCCGTCTCTGGGCCCTGTTTCATTGAGTTATTGTGCGTGTTGGCCAGGCAACGCATCTTCTGGCTCTCTCTCTATTGCCATAGTTTTTCTTTCTGCTCTTGTGGTGCCTTTTGCCTTTGTTCTCTCTGGCCAACATATGAAATTCTTTCCTTTTTGTCTCTGTTAATTTAATTCGCTCGCATTTTCCACAAAAATTTCGTTTGATTTTGCCAACGGACAGGACGAGACGAGACGGGACAACTTTTCCATCGGCCATGGCCAAGAACTTACATTTTAGCAATAACTTTTGCTAGAAATCAAATCAGTTGAAAATTAATTTAATTCGCACTCGAACGGCAAAGTTTTCGCCACGCCCCCACGACGGCTTGCCTCGTCCCGCCTCCTCCATGTAGCTTTATGATTTGCCTGCGTTTTTATTCTTTCGGCGAGCGAACAAAAAAATCATTGAAAATACTGAGCTGCAAAATTTTAATTATAAAAGTTTGAATCTTGCTCGCCTTGACGCCTGCTCCTGCCTGACTGACTGCTCGTCCTGTCTGCGGGGATTGGCGGGGCGACGGGGGAATCGCAGCCATTTCAAACAGTTATTAGTGCAACATTGGGGGGGTATTGGGGGGTATTGGGGGCTTATGGGGGGGTGGGTGGCTCTGTGGGTGTCCCTGGGGTTGGCAGTTTCCACCGATTCCACCAATATTAATTATGATTTCATTTTCGTTAGTTAACAGTTTCTTTTGCCAGCTATTTTTTTATTGCTTCTGCTTTGGCTTCAACTGATGCTGGGATCCATTTGAAATGAATACCAATTGCACTTCAGTCCATGTGCCACTGCAGTGCCACAGAGGCAGAGTGGCAGGGGGAGTGTGCTGCCAAATAGAGGAAAAGTTTCCTTGTGGCGCAACTTAATTAATTTTACATTGCTTCGAGTACGCGCTTGCTGCTGTTCGGTGCTGGCTGTCGGAAAAGTGTTCAGATGATAAACGAGCTAATTAATATGCGCCAAAAACTTGTCCCAAGGGCCACTGGCACCGGGCACCGGCACAAGCTTCTCTCTCCGTAATGCAAATAGCTGGGAATAGTCGCTTGTGGCTTTCCAATTATGCGATATGATTTGCACAAAATACCATGCCATACTTTTGCGAACACTGGACAGGGGGGCAGGACACAGGACTAGCCGCCAGGAGTGCAGCAGGAGGGCTCCAGGGCAGGCCAGTTCAACGACACAAATTTCATTAAAATTCATGTGAAATATATTGAGACTTGCATGCATAATGGTCACTAAGTTGCCACCCTCCCTCCGAGAGGGGCTGGGGGCCTCAAGTGTGCCACTCCCACACAACGCATTGCTTTCTTGCAACATGCAAATACCATCAGGATACGGCAGGAGTGGCAACGGCAACGGCAACGGCAACGGCAACTTGTAACTGGCAGCGGCATCCGGGGCATCCGTTCCGTTCCAAATGCAACTTGCATTGCTAGAAATTTTTGCCAGGCTTCCGTCCCGCCTCCGCCTCCGCCTCCGCCTCCCACTACTATGATGCCACTCGACGCTGTATAAAAACGCAGCTCAAGGAGTTTTGTGCGCCCCATGAAATTTCATGCATAAACTTTTACGAAATGCAAAAGTTTTAATAATTTAAGCCGGGCACGTATGCCTGTCCTGTCCTGTCCGCCCTGTGTCCTCCCTTTGTCCCTGGACCTGGACCTGGACCTGGTCCACTGGTCAGCCGTTGTGCTGCGCTGGCAAGAAGAGCTTAGAAGTGCTCGAGGTAATGTCCTTAGTTCGAATGATGAAAAAATATTGGAAAAAGTCGCCGAGCAGGTCCTGGGCCGAGGCCAGGGGCCTGGGGCCTGGGGCCTAGGTCTTACGTCCTGGACGCGAGTGCCATTGACGATTATATATTAAAAACGTTCACTCTTGTAAATTGTTGAGAAAGTTTGCCGCTCCGGCACGACCCCACTCGGTGCTCGATGCTCGGCAATTGCAACATTTAAATTTCATGCCCGGCCACTTGGAGGACTGCTTAAACTTGCATGGGGCATGCCTCATCGAATGTGGAGTGGCACTCGACTTGACCTGCAGGAAAACCAACAGAAAATGAAACACGTTCTTGGCAGAGAGTTTAGTTTTACATCTAATGCTTTATTTTGTAATTTTTCGAATATTTTAGGGATTCTTATGCGCATTAATCATACAATTAGCATCGTACTAAGTAGTTAGTAATTAATGAATTCTCCTTTAAAGAACACTCCCCCACGAACCATCCATCTAACCATCCATCCGAGAGGTGTTCTCTCTAATTCTTGTTCTTTACTCTGTATCTGTGTATCTGTGTTTAGTATCTTGGACTTCTTTGGCCCGCATACTAACACATTACTATCTGGCGTAATCTGTAGTTAATCCTTTCTCCTAATCTGCTTCCGTCCTTGGCTATGTTAGGTACACACACACATACACATTTATGTAGATAAATTGTAACGCTTTGATTTATTCATTTATTTTTACTGGTTTTCTGTTTCTGTTTTTCTGTTTTCTGTTTTCTGTTTTCGGTGTTGCTTTTGGGGGCATGCTAGAATGTACAGGTGTGTGTGGAGAGAGAGCATTGGATCGCATTGGATCGTTCGTACAATTAGAAAGTTGCAAAAGCTGATAAAATGCTTGCTCAATAAGTACCCCGTACTGGGTATTCATGTATTTACAGTGCCTGCTGCGAGTACATGCAAAATTCACATTCAAATACGAGTATTTTCTATACGATATCCTGACTGTCTGACTGTCTGTCTGTATTTATTCTGGGGAGCAAAGGATTAGCCTAGTTTTTAGTTTTCTTTATTTTTGGTGGTACAACATTGTTTTCTTGCTTATGCTCTAGTTTACATCGAAAAAACATTATATTTGATGTCCTTTACTGGATTACTGGTGCACTTACGAGCTATTGCTAAATCAAAGATACAATTAGAGAATACAGAAATGAAACAACAGCAATCGAGGGGTTAGGCATCGAAACACAAAACACTTTCGGGAAAATACTTTACAAACTAACATCGTTTTGTGGCTCTAGTTCCAATATTTTCTGCTTGCTTTTGTTATTTATAGTATGGGTTTCGTTTGAAACTAAATAATATCACTATATAATGTTTAATGTTTAATGTTTAATGCTTAATTTACACATACACATACATTTTCTGGATCTTTATGGGAGTAAAATGTAGTTCACATTCAGATATCTAATGCTTATTATTTACATGACCTATTTCCGAGTGGCTTACATGGCTATCCTGGTTAGGGCTAGTGGTTAGGGGGTAGGGGGTGACTACTCTTCTTTAATACCAGATTTGCATGCTCGAATCGCATTTTCCATTAACCGTTTCTCCATTTATATACGTAGTACTCGTACATTAGTATGTGTGTGCTAATTAAATCGTGGACAAAACTCTTGAAAATAGTATTTACATGTGTTGCTTGTTCTGTTCTGTTTTTTTGGTTGTTTTTCTGCTGCTGTTTGTTTGGGGGTTTGCTCTTTGGTTTCGCTTGCTGTAGTTTCAGTTTTGGTTGTAGTTTCAGTTGCAGGACTTGGGTTGGCCGGGAGGGGAATACAATTGGCGGTTAATCAATCCAAACTGATGTACAAATTCCAACCAAAATTGGGTCACGGCCCAGCCAGCATACGTTGACTCTTCCACTTTCTGGCCTGTGCCTGTGCCTCCCTTTCTGCTGTGAGCTGCCACGTCTGTGGCTGTGGCTGCTGCTGCTGCTGCGGCTCTATTGGATCGCTTATCCCAGACCCAGTCGACGCCTGTCGTACTGACAATTACTCAAGGCCAGGGCCAGCAGCAGGGCCATGTGTAGGAGCAGGCACTGGGGCAGGGGGCCCTGTAGGCTGCTGATGGCGCCGCTGTTGCTGCGCGACTTGGAGCTGGCCACCACCTCGGCGTCCTCGGGGGCAATGTCCAGGCTGTTGCTGGCGACGATAAATTGAAATATATCGCTGACCTGCAATGGGGTGAAAGTGCAAGAAAAGCGTCGAGCGTTGAGCGTTGAGTACACGAGAAAGTCGCACAAAATCAAGATTAAGTAGCCGCCCCGTGGCACAGTCCAGTTCGTGTGCGTGCAATTTAGACAGAGTGTCGAACTCTGTCCGGATGTGGGGTGGGGGGGACTGGGACTCAGATTAATGCCTGTTCTTTAGGCAGAGGGAGAACTCACCTCGTTCCAGCCATAGCGGTTCTTGGCCTGCACAATCGCCTCGTAGTAAGCCCCGGGATACAGATTCTTAATGGTGTAGGACATGATGTGTGTCAGGGGCTCCGAGGCCGGTCGGTGTTCGGGTGTGAGTATAAAGTCGTGCCACCTGCCCGGCTGCTGGAAGGTATCATTCATCTATCAGGTTGGAAAGAGACAGAGAGAGAGAGAGAGAGAGAAGAAGAGAGAGAAGCAAATTAAGTGTCAGACTCCACCATTCGACAGTTTTCCTTTGATTCCTTAATTAATTTCATGTCCTGCCGCAGGAACCCGACTACCGCCCGCTGCTTGCTGCCTTCCCTTTGCCATTGCGAACCAATGACCCATCGCTGTATGCAGTTATGACAGGAACATCATCAATTAAGCACCACCCCACAGCCGCCCACCCTCTCGAATATCCTGCAATAATTGCACTTCAGTGCCGCCTCCTGCACATAAATATTACCGGAGTGCCAGAGTGCCGGAGTACCGGAGGAGTATCTCTGCAACCAATCGAGGAAGCGTCGGGCAGGCCACGGCTTGCCGGTTTGACATTCATCGTCAAGAGCGCGTAAGTGAAAATCTCATTAAATCTCAGTCAGCCGCCCTTCTGCCGCCCCCTCTGCTCCATATCTTGCTCCCTTGTAGCCACAAATTGCAATTAAGCGACATTTTCGTTGATATTAAAAATCACTTTTGTCTGCGCCGCTCGCTACCTTTGCTGCTCTGTGGCAGGCTCTGCGGCAGACTCTGTCTCTGCCTCTGCCTCTGACTTGCTTTTTTTTGCCACATAATTGCCGCCGTTTTATGCGCTAACTTCTTCTATTTCCATGGGTATTTTTTGTGTGTGTCTCGACTTTTAGACAGAATATTATTTTAATCACGTGCTTCATTAGTGTGTGCCACCAATGGCTTGTGGCATGGCATCGGTAACTCGACTCCAACGCATCCGTCAGCTCTGAGCCGCTGTCTAGATGTCAGACTGCTGTTGCGACTGCGACTTGGCGGCCTTTGTGCATATTTCCCAATTAATTCATTGAAAGAAAAAACTCCTTTGCTATATCGGATTGCCAGTGGCTTCCCCTACCCTTCCGCCTCCCCGCTACTTACCAGCACACGGCGATAGAGCAGACGCACCTCCTCCAGCGGCGGGTAGCTATCGATTTTCCATGTCAGATTGTAGCTGTCCGGCGAACGGCCCCACTTGGGCGAGTAGAACTCCGCGGGTCCGGGTCGGCCCGACAGCTCCATGTACTTGCGCGATCGTCCCAGAGAGTTGTCGGCCACGCAGCTGCAAAAAACGATTAATTATTGGCAGGATTACACGGAGTACGAGGACTCGATGGAGCAAGGAGTGGACTGTGGCTTAAACTATTTGGCTTTAATGTTTAATTTACTTTTGGGCGGGTTTTGGGTGGCACCTGGGGCCCAAAAATCTAATTTCCTTTTAATTTTGCATTACACTCTGACAGCATTACTCATACGCCCTGTGTGTGTGCCCAAAAGAGTGGCGAGGAGTGGAGTGGACTCCCTCTGGGGTGGGTGTGGGTGGGACCCGCATCGATCTGGCAGTGTGGCAAGTGGCAACTGACTGGGCGAGTAAGCCAACTGGAGTCGACTCAACTAATCCAAACACGTCGACACGTCGTGTGCACAAAAGCCACTCACTGCGGGGGGGGCTGGTGGGTGGGTGCCAGGTGGCTCCCCCTCCAAGGGGGGAAGATGGCTAAAACTTTGTGCATGAAATGTTGTGTCAACATGGCGAAACTTCCGCTTCTTTAATATGTTTCAGACAGATTGACATTGATGTGGAAAACTTGTTTGTCCGCAAAATGGGCGCCCAGAACCAGTACCCAGTGCCAGTATCAGGGCCAATACTGGCAGACCCTCCCCTCTACTCCTGCCCCCCCGCAAAGCAAATAGAGACGGACAATTCCCTCGGTGCTGGACGTGGGACTGTGAAGCATATAGCAAATAAAGCATCGGCCAACTTGGCTTAGACTCAGCTACAAGGCTACATGGCTACACGACTCCTCTCTCGGACTGATTCCAGCTTGTCAGTCAGTCAACTGGGAACTTTGAACCGCTCGTTGGCTGGCAGAAAGTGAAATAAGTTGTAGCAAAAGTTACCAAATTGACTAAATCAACGCTGGCTCCTCTACGAATACAGTGTGTGCCACAAGTTGTGTGGCCTCCCCCTGGGCCCCTCCTCTACTACTACTCGAGCACTCACCTGTAGTTGCCAAAGTCCTCCTGCTGGATGTGGCGTATGGTGAGGGTGTGACGATTGGATCTGGTGTTCATGATTCGTCTATCGGTCGTTTGTATCGGAAATGAGTTTTGATACCAGGACACCTGCAGCGGGACACACAGACGGTGGGGATTAGTGGCGGTGGCAGTGGCAGTGGCAGTGGCGGATGATAAAGGACATGTCAATTGAGTGCAACAACGATTGCAACTAATAAATTCAGCTCAAATTTGACCCACTTGCAGCAGGGAAGTTTTTCCTGCCACAAATCGAGACCGAAAGAAACGCAAAGTTGGGCAAATAAAAATGGCATTAATTTGCCACAGGATCAAAAAAAAATCAGTAAAAGAAACTGCCAGGCAGCACAGAACAAAACAGAACAGAATGAAAGAAACGAAACGAAAGGAAAAAAAAAACAGGAAAAAGTGACCTGAAAACAAAGTTCTTGCATAAAACAGGCGAAGGAGGGGGTGGGTGGGTGGTGGACTGGCCCCCCCGTAATCGTAATAATCTAAAAATCCACGAAAATAACAAAAACTATCTGCTGGATACAATAGAACGAATGAAACGATGCAATGGATGCATTCAAAGAGCCAACAAACCGTTGCGACTGGATCAGCGTAGACAATGCAAACGAGTTTCGCCTCGAATCCCTCGCCCGAGTGTATCCAGGACTTTTCCACTTGTATATCCGGGGGATCTGTGTGTGCCACAGACACAGATACACAGACACACAGACACAGAGCAGAACAGACAAAGGCATCCGTCAGGTTGCATGATGGAGAGAGAGAAAGGATGGTAAAGAGAGAGAGGGAGAAAGAATTTAGCACATGAAAGCAGCAATCTGATTACAGTCAAAAATCAATTTATATACAGTTGCTAAGACCCCGGCTCTGGTCGCTGGTTGCAGGTTGCAGGTTGCAGGCTGCCGGCTGCCTTTCTTTTCTTTTCTCCGTTCCCAAATTGTTTTCCCCAGCCTTCGATTTGGATCCGGACTCGACTCGAACTCGGATTGGTTCCCAGCTACAGTACTGCACTGCATTCATGTTGCATTCATCCACATATCCCTGTGTGTATCCGTGTATCTCTGGCTGTGCATGTCTATAGATACTTTTTGCATTTCCTGTCGCTGTCAGAGACGGAAGCCTAGGCAGCCCTGATTTACGAGCCATGCGGGAATGAGATGCTTGAGGAGCACTTTCTTCGGTTTCGGTTTTACAATCGCAGATGCCACGGAGATGGCATTAGATGGCAGCCTCATTCTCTGCGTGATTAATGACACTTGCCGCGGTGGCATCCTACAGATACTTACAGAGCACATCCAGACGCATGTCGACGGTAACGGGATCGCCCACTCCGTTGTCGGCGGTGCACTGGTAGACGCCCGCCTGCTGCCGCTCCAGCTTCTCCAGCGTCAGGATGGGTCCGTCGCCGATGCGGGCCGTGGACTTGTTAGCGCCGCTCTGAAAGCAGAGAGAGAACGAAGAAGGAAACGATTTAGCAAACGCTCTCTCTGTAAACAGGACTCCAACAAATTGAATCAATCGCAGATATCTCTGGCTCCGGCAAAAATGAAGTAGCAAATGTCAAAAGACAACCGAGGAAAAAGAGTAGGGGAAATGAGAAACAAGACCCCGAATGAAGAGAGATCTCAAGCGAAAAACTTACTCGGAATGCACAGGGCGGTAACAGGGCAAAAGGGGCGGGGCGGGGGGCAGAGGTTGAAGGGTGCTGCCGTAAAGGCAAAAGTCAAGTTGCGCTCAAATATTGGATGTGGAGCATGCAAAACTGGATGTAAACACAGCCATCGAACAGTACGAACAGGCAATGGCAATGGCAATGGAGGCGACCAGGACTCGGGCTTGTGCTGGCTGTGGCAAGTCCCAAAAGGGACCGGAACGGTACGGAACGGGGCGTTGTAGCAAGTCAACTCTTTGCTGGCTGCGAGCGTCTTTTCTTTGGCAACCAACTTGGCCTGGCCCCCTGGCCCCCAGGGGGAGCACGTGTCAACCTGAACACACGCTGGGGCATAGTGGCAGCAGCAGCGGAAGCGCCAGAACTCGAGGATAGATTGAAACGGAACGGAACAGAACGGAACAGAACAGGACAAAATGAAATGACATATAACTTGGCAGTGTCTTTGGGTAAAGGGGCGGAGCCATACATGACATCTACTACCTTCCAAGGAGGCGGGAAGGGGGTCCTGCATGCAGACAAACAAATCGAACGGAAATGTCAAATGCGCCAAAGTGCAGTAATGCAAACGGAAGGAACTCTTACCGAAATGAAGAGAACTCCTGCACATCCCCCCCCCCCCCCCCCCCCCCCCCCCCCATATGGGAGTGCGGAGTGGAGTCCTTGCTCCGACACTTGCTTTATTGAAAGTTTCGTGTGCTTGTTGACCTGCCCCACGCCACATGCC
Organism: Drosophila affinis; assembly: GCA_037356375.1. Taxonomy (NCBI): domain Eukaryota; kingdom Metazoa; phylum Arthropoda; class Insecta; order Diptera; family Drosophilidae; genus Drosophila; species Drosophila affinis. The sequence goes on from JAZHFB010000003.1 coordinate 27,671,862, forward strand.
CCATGGCCCCTCCCGCTCTGTCTCGGTTTCCGTTAGGGATCGATCTGTTGAAGTGACACTGACAGGGGGACACTGGGTCACTTTCTGTTTGCCAGTGGCCGCCGGCACTCGGCCTGGCCCCAGTCTGTGCCCTGTCCCTTGTCTGCATACTTTTGTGGGTCTATGAATCGCATTAATTACAATTTGACTGCAGATACGACCCGACCATTCCTCCGGCCAGGATTCGACTGGGCTGGGAACAGTTTGCTTGTTTGCATACGCCTCTTCCTGTGTGCTTCCTGTGCCGCCTGTGGATCCTTCTTCTTTAGCTGCCACAGCCACTGACACTCTGCCTCTGACAGTGATTTAGTGTGTATCCCTCATTTTGGCACCTAAATGGATTCGAATGAATGCCAGAATCAGAATCAGACCCTGAATATCCGTCCACGTGGTAAATGGTTTAGTAAATGGGCAAGGAGGGGGGGTAATATATTGATATATTGAGTGTCCTGTGTGCTCCAGTTAGCAAGTTGATAAACTCCTCGAAAATTAGCAGCGAAAACTAATTGCCAACTCGGATTCGCATTCGCATTTGCAAGTCATATAAGTCGGCATAAATTCATTTGGCAAAGCCTCCTCTCCGCACTGCTCTACAAGCTACAGGCTACAGGGGAGGTGGGATGGAGGGGGGATGAAGGGGGGATGGAGGCCGGCCGCCCACACATTTGACCCACTTTGAATAGCTGGCAAATATGTTATCCCTTTGTTGGCTCATGCGTAAAATTATGTGTTTGTTGAATTCATAATTGCCTCCCATTACAGCCACAGCCACATGCCACAATCGTAGATGCCTCCTTGCCGCACAATTTATCATTTCACTTTGCACAGATTTCAACGCTTCAACACGGAATGTGTGGCATATTTTTGGTGATTTATACGCAACTCCTCGAGCAGGACTTTAATTTTTAATTGATAACAGAAAAAGTTCGCCTGGCCAAGAAGCGCTGCTAAACCGTTAAAGTGGAAAGGAGAAAGTGCTTGGCAGTAGCCCAGTCCCAGTCGCAGTCCCAGTCCATTGTCTGCTAGAAAACACACAACTTAAATTTACATAACGAGGCGAAACAGTCGGGTAGATTCAATTCAATTAAAGCGAAATGAAATTCACTTAAAAATACCATCGGAATTGCAAACGAGAACAGCGCAAAACACGAAGCACAGTGGAGGGCGAAGCCAGAGGAAAACAAAGAGGAAAATTAGAAAAGTAGAGGGAAAACCCACCTTTTTGGTCCAGTATATGGTGGGCACCGGATTACCAGATCCCTTGCACTCCAGCGTGATGGGTCCTCCCTTGCGGGCCTGCAGCTGTCCGGATGTGGGAATGGCTCGAACACTGGGGGGCACTGTTTTGGGCGGAGAGGGGGTAAATCAGTTATTAATTGAAGCCTTGGGGGTGGTGGGGGGGGGGGGGGGGGGGGTTTGACAGTTGTCAAATGTAAATCTTAAGGCAGAGAAATCTGCGCCTGTCGACATGTACTCACCCAATATCTCGACAGTGTGCACTTGATCACGATTTATTTTGTCACTGATTTGACAAACATAATCCCCGGCATCTTGCGGCTCCAAATCGGATATCTCTAAATTATAACCATCTATCAGTCTTACGCGCTCATCCCTGGTAACCATTATGTTGGAGGCAGTGAGCACATTTGTTCCCCGTCGCCACAGAAGAACGAAATTGCCTGTTGGAAGAGAGTGAGAGAGAGAGAGAGAATGTCAGAGAAAGCAGGAAATATATATGGTGGGAAATGTGTCTTCTTGTTTGGCTACGAAAATGTATTATAAAATGCCGCAATATAAACATGTACATATATGTATGTATACTTTTAGCTGTCACTATGCCAGAGCCAGAGCGTGGAAATAGTTTCCCCCCCAACCCACACACACATGGGATATATCTACATCTATCTATCTCCTGGCTTGGCCTTCCCTCTCCCTCCCTCTCTGAGAGCGCGCCCGTTGAGCTGTGAACATTCTGGAGATTCACTTCTGTTTGTCTACGGAATAGCTGGGGCCTGGCAGCTCCTACAGGATACTAGTCCTAGTCCTGTCCTGTCTGTGTGTGTGTGTGTGTGTGTGCGTGTGTGTGGGCTTCTGTTTTCATCTATTTTTTAGTATGTTTGCTCATATAAATGACATAATTTCGCAGATGTTCCTGGCATAATTCGTTGCTTTTTATTCTTTGCATATTTTATGCCACTTTAGTTTTTTCTTTCTTTTCTCTGGCTGTTGTTGTTATTGTTATTCTTATTCTTGTTCTTGTTCTTGTTGCCACAAAAAGGCAAGGGAGAATTTGTTAAATGAGATTAAGTGGCGTATAATATGTTTATTTATTTTATGTGCTGGAGACTGGAGACTCACCGAACACAGCCTCGGACAATTTATGAACTTGTATTTATTATGGAAATATTAAAAAAATAAAAAGTGAACGTGGAAAAGCGCCGCATGGACATATTACGTATACGTGCCATAAAACCAAAATCAGAGCTGTGTAAACACACACACAACAGCACGACGACGTCGTCAACGTTTATCCAATGTGTGTATGTATAAGAGTGGGTGTGGGCGTGGCCAGGCCGCCCATCAATAGAGGGGTGGGGGTGAGGTAGGGGCCGGAGTTTGTCCTTCGGCCCATTGGCCCGTCCGGCTTCGACCGTTTGTTGGAATATGATTTCAGCATTCGAATATAAAATTTTAATGAAATGTTTTCATTTATCCAACCTCCTGGTCGCTGGCTCCTCGCATGACCGACCCCGACCCCGGGCGTGCCCCACCCACAGCCCCACCCACGCCCCCCCAGCGTGTGTACTTTTTGTGCGGGCGGCAGCTGACATTTTCCCGGACGACCTTAAGCTGGCCATTAAATAATCACAGCTTAAAGCGATGCATTATGGATGGCTCGCCTTTAAAAATGCATACGCACTCGGCACTCCGCACTCCGCACCCGTAATGAGGGTGTTCAGTGGGGCGCGTGCCGATTTCCTTCCGGTTATTAACATTACAAAAGAAAACAAAGACCTCCGCCAGCCCCTGGCCATGCCAAATGCAAATACCTTAAGCCGTAAGCCACCCAAAGTGCGCCCGAAAGTTCAAGTAAACCTGCGACCCTGCCCCATTCTGTGGCACCAAAAAACTCACTCACGCAATCATCGTTTTATTGGGCTCGATTATTATTATTGAATCGGTTCGAGTCTTACACAGCAATTGCCAGGGCATTTTGTGGGATGATGATTGTGTGGCTGCTGCTGGCTGGTGGCTGGTGGCTGGTGGCTGCTGCCTGCTGTTGGGTGGTGCAGGTGGTGGTGGGCTTTTATTTTGATTTTATATTAGTCCTCGACATACTCGGGTCCTGCATTTTATTAGACCCTAATGGCGGTCGGGCTGCGCCGTATATTGATATTATTGGCAGCAATAAAAATTTCATTTTATGGCTCGTCAATTTCCCGGACATATTCGTATATGAATTTTGTATTGAGAGCGTTAAAGCTGCCCCCGAATGGTGCCACAGCAGTGACCATCACAGAGAGCTGCCTCCCCGGAGATAGCCCCACCGAAACGGGTTGGGCTGTGGCTACTCCGCACTGAATTACTTATTCCTTTCAACCCGTTTTCAATGGGTTAGTGGAAGTGGAGGCAATTTGGTAAGTCAATACCTTCTATTGGCTTGCCTTAGACCAATGAAAATCCAATTTGAAACGGTGCTCAGTATTTATTGACCAGCATTTTGGACCGCCATTCAATGGGTGACAACATGACGTATACGTATTTGATTCGCCCAGACATACACTCGACTGGCAATCAATGAACGGCTTCATAGACCATTTGATACTTAATTTCTTTTATTGGATTAAGGGCTTTCCTTCTCCACCCTCCAACCACCACTGCTTGACCTCGCTTCCCCTTGCCAGCTGTGGCTCTGGCTCTGGCTCTGGCCGGGGATCTGTTGCAATCAAACCGCTCCGCTAAAAGCCGATGCGGATTGATGACACTGCAGCAAACAAAAGAAAGCAAAGGAAAGCAAAGGAAAGCAATGGAAAAGCAACAACAACGACCTAAGAGTGACAGTCAAAACCAGAAAGCAAAGTGCAATCGAGGCAAAGCATTGTCTGGGCTATAGAATTACTCGTTCGTGGCATTATCCTGATTATTTAGCAAGAAATGCTAGCAGGAAAGTTATTTGAATTTGAATTTGAATTGCAATTTAATTGCTGGTCAAATGTCTCTGCCATCGACAGAGCGGACTTCAGAGGCTTCGCCTTGCATTAAGCCGAAATTTATGTGTTTTTCCTGGGTCTGGGTCTGGACGTGGCAGATTGAGGCAGAGATTGAAAATCGCTGTCGACCTCTGGGAAAAAGTCGAAACATCAGGCGTTAATGGGAAATCATTGCAGTTTAATGTCTCTGTGCCACAGTATCCAATTAATTGAAAATACTTTTGAATGGGAAACAAGCTGACACAAACGGAAATGTTCACGGCATTTGTGTGCGCCGTACACTGGTCGAAACGCAGTCTCGCAGGACTAACTTTTGCTCTGCTGCAGTTGTCCTTTGTGCAGCTTTATTCCCTAGTATTATCCCTAATTTCTCACCGTGTAGTGCTGCTATCTCTCTGCCGTTCTTCTGTGTGGAAAGGGAACCTTTGACTGATGTCAATCTGCCCGCTGGAGTGGCTGCAGCGCCGCACTGGAGCGTCCACTGTCGTCGCACTGCCATCAATGTGCAATTTATTTTCATTTGCTGCAGCGAACGGTTAATTGCATTTTATTTATTGGCATGTCAACAGCAGTTGCAAACCAACTTCCCCCTGCCCACTCCCCCACCAACTTTTCAACGGGGTCAACAAATTAAAGCGGATCGAAGGATAATGACCGCCCCACACACCCCCCAGCCAGCCAACCTTCTGGGTAGGGAAAATATTAGTTCAACTGTTGTTTAGCAGCAGCAAATATTGCGGGGCCTTTAATTGATTAAAGTTAGATTTTAGCCTGGCAAGGATCACGTCATAGCCACCACCCCAACCCCACTACACCCCACTCAGCCTGACAGGTGAGCTGTTGGCAGACAAACAAAGCGCAAGCTAATGGTTGCACTTGCCACTCACTTGGCTCTTGCCCCATGCTTTTTTCTGTTAATTAAGATTTCAAATATGCCCATAATCAATGGAAGATATTTCCACAATTTATGCATATTTTATAAGAATTTATTGCAGCAGCATGCAGCATGCATCACGCATCCATGCATCCATCGATGGCCAATCAAATGGCATTTTATTTAAAGCCCCAATAAAGGCAGCAGCTTTTCGCATGGATGGATTTCCCCCTCCCCCGCATCGAGTGGGTCTATATATATTCGAAATTGATGCTAAACTAAACAGCATTTGGCCAGCATCTGGCCCATGCCACAAAGTGGGCCACGCCCTGTGTGGGCCATGCTGCTGCAGACGTTAATCAGGCAAATTTATTTGCTGCCAATATGTGTGAGGTTGCATATTTTTGCCAAAATGTGTCGATGCGTGGCACAAACCGAAACGACAAGCTGCTGACAGCTGTTTGGTTTTGCCCCCTGCCCCTGCCCCCACCCCTCTAGCCACCATTGTTGCTGCTGCTGCTGGTTTATGCTGATTTTGTTGTAAATTAAATTTATGTGAAATGACATTCTGCCTAAACATATTTGCATGTATTTTGCATAATTCGGCGCTGATATTATTATTTTTTGCGGCCACTCTGTTGATTTTTATGATCGAATTTTCGGCATCGAAATACTAATGCCAGCCAGCGGATTAATTATACTAAACCATCAGCCACCAGGACATCGGGACATCAGGACTCACCCAGATTCTCCACCTGGCAGGGCAGGACGAGCGTGTCGCCGACCACGGCGCGGTAGGTGTGGCCGCGGGACAGGAAGCGCGGCAGCGAGGCGGTCAACGATGATGGGGCGGCCGCCGACTGTTGCACGTTGCTCATCGAGCGGCTGTTGCTGCCTGTAAAGAGAGAGAGAGAGAGAGAGACAGTTATAGAGAGTGAGAAATAAGGGCTTGAGTTATGGTTATAGTTTCGGTGCCACTCCCACTCCTTAGCCTCCTTCGACCGACCCGATATCGATGGCAATTTGCTTCCATATGAATGGCTTTCAATTAGCATAAAAATGTTGTCCTTTACGCCTATACGGTGGCGCCCCCAGGACTCCCAGGATGCCGATAAATGCGTACAGCCTGGGGTGGGGTGGGGTTGGGGCAGGCTGTCGGGCACGGGCGAGTGTCAAAATGGTCTGTGGGCCAAAGTCAGTGCTGTGCGGTGCGTGCCACAGTGCTAACGCACTGTCGGTGTCCTTGGGGCATCGTTGGGGCTGCGCCAACATGGCCAAACGTGAAAATTGCTGTCAGAGCAACCACCCCCTCCCGCACGCTGAGGCGGCAGCTTAAAGCAAAAATTTCTATGGAACAGGGAACAGAGAGAAGAAGAAAACTGTCTGACCCAGGCACGCAGCGCAGCCAGCAGGTCCTGGCCATTGTTGGCTGTTGCCTGTTGGCTTTTGGCGACAAATGAGCGCAGCGAAGCGTAGCAAATGCCGGCCAGGGGCATGCCCCAATGCCATAATGCCCCAAACGCCAACGTCTACATGTAGTTCAAGAGCAAGAGTCCTGTCTTGCACGCGAAAGGGAACGGGCACGGGAACGGGGACAGGGACACCAACGCAGCGTAACAAATTTGATTACAACAACAGGACAAGGCATGGGGCAGGATGCAGAGTGCAACATACAGAGAGACAGAGAGACGCCCCAAGGAGCTGCTGGCCAAAAGCTAGAAAACGCCAGCATCAGCAAACAGGCCAAAAGTCGCCTTGGCCAGTGGCTGCTGGCTGCCGGCTGCACTTTTCCGTTTGTGCTTTCATTTTATCTTTTTATGGCACCCAGACGCAGGTCCTTCCTCCAACTACGCGTCCATGGCTGCCATGGCTCCCACCTTCAGGTGGGTTGTCTTTGCTTTTAGTCCACCCCTCCCTCCCCCTTAGCAGTTACATTCTTAAGAGACACTTTTACAGGTCCTTAGCGTCCAGCAGACATAAAAGGACATTTTCGCAGATCATCATTTTATGGTGCGAGGGCCAGGGAGTACAACAAAGGAAGCGACGCCAAATTGGTCAGACTTTAATGCTGGTCCTGTGGAGAGTTTGTCGCCCTTCCCTCCTAGAGCCCTCCCCCCCTCTCTCTCGCTCCCTCTCTCTCTGAGATTTTATATTGTCTTTGCAGCAGAGTGCACGCTTGTGTAAAATTGTGGAAATTTCGCAGCTAAATGAACTTTAAGACAGCCAACACCCCTCCATCCCAGTTTTAGACCTAGGGTCAGGTTAACGTGGACATAACCCAGCTCCATACCCACTCCCCAATCCCAGCTTCAGAGACAGAGTCAAAGTCCTGCCACACCACACAGTGGGGGCCTGTAGAAAGTGTCTTGCCGAGTGGCGGAGTGGCCGAGTGGCAGGCCACTTTAAATCTCTTTTATGCCCCGGACAGTCGAGAGTCGACTGGCTGTCGAAATACGAAGCTGCCTCACTGGCTGGCTGTCCTGGCTCTGTGCCCCCGGCGTTAATATCTCACCATGCATAAATATTTCTATGTTTTGGACTCGGGCGCGATATGCACTCCGGCCAGAGAGTCCGTTGCCGGTCTCCATCTGGTTTTTTGGGGGCTTTCCGAAATTAGAGTTTCGCACATGAATTTTATGCAAAACTGTGTGGCAGGCAGGCAGGCAGGCAGGCGGGGAGGCGGGGTATCGTCTCCTCTCTCTCTCTCTCTCTCTGGCTGCAGACGTTGGTCATTCGGGGCAAACGGCAAAACGGCCCAAGTGGCACATGTCGAGGCTCCTGCACATATTTCTCGAATGGCCAAAAATGCAGTTGGCCTTAAATTGCATGCATGAAATGCATTAAACATGCAAACCACTTCGCCCTGGCCCCCTCCCATCCCCCCGCAGAGCGGCAAAGGCAAAGGACGAGGACGAGGACGAGGTGTTCGTGTGTGCGTAAGCCTTTTGTGGCTCTGATGGGTTTCGGGGTGGGGTGGGGGTGGGGGGGTTGTGGGTTGGGTTGCGGGCGCATTAAACAATTTTAAACTGGTTTCAAAGTATGCACAAAATTGCATTAAAACTGCGAAAGAGTGAGTGAGAGGGAGGGAGGGAGCGAGGACTGCTTCGATGGAACGACGACGAACTTTGTGCGTTGTCTCTCGACCAACTCGCAATAATGTTGCATACTTAAAGGCGAGCGAGAGCTCAACTCGAAGTGTTCTTAAATGCATACCACACACACTCACACACTCACGTGGCTCTAGTCGTGTGTGGCGTGCGTTTCGCAACACACAAAAACTTTCGCCACTTCCGCGCCGAACACTTTCTCTCTGTCCGCGATGAAAAATGAGCGCGAATGGGTTTTGTGTCCTCGCACACTGCACTGCACTGTCGCGAAACTGTGTCACATGTGCCGCCACACACACACTAACACACACTAACAGCGTGGAGCACTTACATCAAAAATGCATACATGTATGTAGCATACAGCTCTGCGGTTGTGTGAGTAACTGCCAGTGAGTGAGTGCATCGTCTGCTTACCGCAACCGGCTGCCCCGCTGCCCCGTTGCCCCGTTACTCCGTTGCCACACAATAAACTCAATTTAAACAAGAGGAAGGCATTTGAGGGTCGAAGCCTTAGATACCCTGGCAGATCAATGGAAATAGAATGAGATTCGATTGCGACTCGCGACATGTCTAATCGGTCTAGTCTTTTGGGAGGAATATAACCAATGGAATGATACATTAGATTAGAAGATAGAGCTAGTCGCAAGTGCTATCCATTGTTGCAACCTTCTTTGAATCGGAAAATGCGGCTAACAAAGTGGGCAAAAGGGCACTTGAGTTTATCTCGTTTTAATGCTGATTGATTTCCATCTGCAGCTGCAGCTCGATTGTGGCATACATGCGCCTCTCTTGCCTCTCCTGCCTCTCCGGCTCGAATGGCAAGTGGTGCGAAAAGCGCAGTTTGTTGCTTAAATAATTTATCTGCTGCACAAACACACACTTGCCGCGCCACGCCACTCCATGAGGGAGGCGGTGAGGCATGTTCTAGCTGGCTGGCAACGACAATGCGAAACGGGGCAGGGGCAGGGGCATGGACGGTGGCGGGGACAGTCAACATTGTTGCATAAATACTGCCTCTGAAGTATCTCCGGCACTTGCCGCTGCTGCTTACCCCTTGACAAGGTAATGGCGACGGCGGTGTCGCCTCTCCATATGCGTAGTGTGTGTGTGTGTGTGTGTGTGTGTCTGTGGCAGCCCCGCTTGCTTTTGTAAATGAAACGCATTGGCATACATTTGCGGAAAACAGCCTCAGTTCTGTGGGCAGAACAGACGGCATGCGGCACACGGCACACGGCACTGGCAGTGCCACTGCCACAACGAGTGCCTCGATTCGATTTCACACTGCCCCACTGCCCCTGCCCCACATGAGACACGAGACACGAGAGGTGGTGGTCGCTGTTCGACGCGCTAGATTTGAGGCATTCGAAATTGTTTCGCCGGAATCAGATGCCCCTCCCCCGCCCCCTTTTGGAGTGTGGCAATAGTTTTAGTTTCGGTTCCACTTTTCGCGCGATTCGAATGGCACTTTGTCGGCGCTTGCAAGCGACACGCGGCGGTTTCCAATGAGATGCTGTCTCCGTCGACTGAAATATGCAAGCAGGCACTCCGCTCTCCCCCCTGTCCCCCGCCCCCTGCCCCTGCACAGAATTTGTTGCATTATTTTCGGCGGACACAGAGACACAACTGCCACACACACACACGGCTGCCACATTCGATGCACATTCGCCCGCACATGCACCAGAAGCTTTTCTCATTTCCGTTGCGTGGTTGCGGCTCTCGTCTAACTTCCCTTTTGGGGGGGTTTCTGCGGTTCAGTTTACATGCCACTGGCACTGCCACTGGCACTGGCACAGCGGCTTGCCTCGTGTTGCAGCCACCGCCGCACTTTGTTTCATTAAAACTTCTGCCACGTGTCGCAAGTGCATCTTTGCATGGCTATACCCTACCACCAGAGGAGAGTCTAAAGGAGCAGCCATCGATCTGCAGAGGGTATCTAAAGCCTCGCTGCCCGAAAGATACATTTCTTAGCTTGTTTTGGCATTTGTTTAGTGTTTACTGCAGGGGGGGGGCTCCCCCCCACCTCTCACGTGCGCTATCTGCATTTCAATGCATTTTAAAATATGCATAGAACCGACGACCAAAAAGAGTAAAAGGAAAAACCCCGAAAACCAAGGAAAACCAAGGAAAAGCGGAAAGAAAACAGCAACAAAAAAATGTAGTTTTCTGCGGGAATGTTCATTACATTTTCCGCTGTTGCTTTCGCTTTCCTTTTTCTCGTGTTTCGCGTGTTTCTTGGCCAAAATGTTTGCTTGTTAGCCGAGATTTCCATGCATATGGAAGGGGTTGCCGCGGGCCTCATTGCCACACCTACAACGTGCAACGTGCAGCGTGCTGGCCACGGATCCGCACGGCATGCCCGCACACTCCGCACAGCATATTGCATTTTGTGCTCTTTTGCTTTGTTGCATATTTAATGCATGCAAATTATTTACGGGTGTCGACTTTTAGCCAGCGGCAAGAACCACCCAACACCCCCAACCCCCCACGAATGCTGGCTTAAAGCGCAGCTTTTTTCTGTGGCCAATTCATTTTGATTGCCTGCAATTTTAGCGCAGCGGAGCAAGACGCACATTAGATGCAGGATGCTATAGCTGTAACCCGGTTGACTCCCGGAGTGGTAAGTGCATTTATCAGAGTCCTCTCTCCCCGTCGCTCTCTCTCTCTCTCTCTCTCTGTGTTGCCAGTGACGTGCAAAAGGTGGAACGTGTGAAGGACGTGCCGCTTTGTGCTGCATCGGCATGGCAATTCCCAAGCAATTTCGAGGGGCAACAAAAAAAAGCAGCGAATGCAAGTGAAATGTCATTCAAGCAGCGAATGCCATTTACCTACCTGCCCCACAGAAGAAGAAGAAGAAGCCATCGCCCAACCATTCGACACCCGAAATATGCAAATGCTACCATCAACTCTACCTTCTGCTGCTGCTGCTCCTCCTCCTCCCCCTGCTGCTCCTCCTCCTGCCTTTCCGCGTTGGGCGTAAACCTGTCAATCCCTCGCGCTTGTCGACAGTCAATCTATTCATCTTTCTAACTGGTTTCACATGTGAAAGCTGCCACACATTCCCCACCGACATCGACTCCGACTGTGACTCCGAACCACCGCAAATCCGTTCATCCGCCCATCTGCATTGCTGGGCGTGGCCTGGCCTGGCCTGGCCTGACTGCTGCTGCTGTCAGAATCCGGCTTGACTTTTATGCACATATCATTTGCATAACATTATTTGGTAGCTGTGTCGCTGCTGCCCCCTTCTGCCCCCTCTGCCCCCTCTGCCCCACGTAGGGCATTAAATTTTGAAATGCCAAATAAATCCGCTGGCGAAATGCTATTTTTTCGAGCTATTTTCGTTTACGTTTGCACTTAGCAGGCGCTGCACTTTGGCCCCCAATCCACATGCACATCCTCTGCATCCTCTCCTGCTGCTGCTGCTGCTGCTGTGCATCCTTACTGGGATGCTGAATATCTGTCTGTCTGTCTGCTGGATGCTGGATTGCTGGCTGCTGACAGTTTCTCAATTTGCATTTCCAGTGCGAGCTTCGAGTCGAGAGCCACGTTTGATTTACGCTTGTTGACGGTGCACTCGGCGTATGCGTAATAAGCGTGTGAGCTGCTCCTTGTCCCCTCCTACCCCCCGTTTGCGTCCCTGTCCGACTCTTCTATGGAGCATATTTGATTCCGGGTTGCGATTCGCAAATTGTTTTATTGCCTTGTCATGGCGGCACATCCTCGCTGGTTCTTATGTGCCAGAACACGAGGAGACCATAAACATATTACGAATTTTCGGTTATTTATTTGGCAATTTATATTTCAGGCACATTGGCAGGCACGAAAAACCCTTTAAATTAAATAATAAAAACAATACGCCAGCCTTGCTGGCCTTGCGGAAAAAGCGGAAGGAAACCCCCCACTAGTAGGGCAAAAAACAACAACGAGGAGGAAAACCCTTTCGCACCCTTGCGGCGGGTAGGCAGGATACTCGTTTACGATAGAGGGTAAGCGCATAAAGCAGATAAAAGAGCCGTAATAAAAATATTAAAACGGCAATAGAGAGTCGAGCCCCCTGCTTCGGCGGGAGTTTATGCCTTTGTAAATTCCCGGAAAATTCTGCCAATTGCCGTAAAAACACGCACGCATACATGTGTGCGCCTAATAAGCCAATACAAAGAAATGGAGAAAGCCGCAGGATATCTGAGCGAAACTAGTGGCTTAGGCTACACATCCTTTACCTCCTCTGGCCGCAAATCAAACTCCTGAATAGACAGAAATGTTTGTGGTTAACTATTGACAGGAATTCCCTCCAATAATTTACAGAACCCGCGCCGAAAAAACCAGTTTTATCCCCGTTTTCCAGCTGTTTCTGCAGTGGCTCTCAGCTCTCAGCACATGAGTTATGTGGCTTATGGCACTCGGCTGCTGCTCCCAGTGCTAATTTGAATTTTAAGACCATTAACCTAGCAGCCACCCACCCACTCCACCCACTCTCATTGCCATGTCAATTGCTTGGAAAAAACTTCCTGCAACGACATTCGACACTCAAGGCGTCTCAGGCACTGCCAGGGGGCCATTAATTTAGCAACGCCTCAAAATTGTTTACGAAACATTAAGCAATTGCAGTGCCAGCGAAAAGAAGAACAAAATTCGTATTAAATACAAGACTTGCAGCAGACTCCTCTCCTCTGCTCTGCTCTGCGGCAGACACCACTCTGTGCCACATAGTTAGAGGCCATGTGGATGGCGTAAGATATCACATTAAGAATTTAAATTAATTAAATTAAAATGCGTGGAGCGTTGCTGCTGCTGCTGCGGCTTTTGGCCAACCATCGACCGAGAAATGGAGGAACCCGAGCAGCCTCTGAGCTGCCTCCTGCCGTCTGCTGTACGTCCTGTTCCTGTGCGGCTGCGGCTGCGGCAGGGCGCTGGTTTGTTAAAGCTGCCACAAGATTTGCATAAAGTATAATGGCCATCTTCCTGGTCGTCCTAGCAAAAGCGGACAGCGAGAGCGAACGAGGGACTGCCGCCAGGATGAAAAACCCAACCGAGCGTGGCCATTCAATTTTCATTTTTTTCTTCTCTTCTTCTCTTGCTCTCTTGCTACTTCCCGCCATCTTTGTCGTCTTTGAACTTTTCACATTTCTCGTCTCTCTCTCTCTCTCTCTATCGTTTTTTTCGGTGCTGTCGTGGAGCATTTGTACTTTTTGTACAAGACATTTCCGCGCCGCATGTCCAGTTCCTGTCGAGGCTCCTTTTGGTTCCTGGTTCCTGGCTCCTGGCCGCTGCCTTGGCCAACGCTTTATGGCAGAAGCGACGTCTTCGCTCGATTTCGCTTCGGCTTGATTTCGCTTTGGCCCTTCCTTTCGATTCCTTTTTGCTGTCTGTCGACTCCGCTTCCTGGCCCCGTTGTCCTCTGGTCGTGAGGCGGAGAAATTTCAATTTGATTTCGCTACTGCGATCGTTTTGTTTTATTTCCTGGCGAGATATCTTCAATTTCATGTATCAGATTTGCTCCGTCTTGCAATAAAGAATTGACTAAAGTAGCTTCCGCCATTGCTGCCATTCAATGTCCCTCCTCCTGCTCCTCCTCCTGCGTCTCCTGTTTAACCGACTGACAAATTTAATGCTCAATTATGGCACTACTCTTTGTATTATAGAACTCTGACTTCCAATAGGGTTTTCACTCCACTGAGGAGGTCCTTTAGAGACTTGAATTAAGTCTAATTACGGCCTAAGCCTTAAACGAGGAAAAGTTTAACAATGCACTCGAAACTATCAACGATTTCCCCTGAGAATAGCAGAAAAGTGCAAAAAAACATGAACTGCACACACACACATACCCCACCCTCACACACACCTACACTTTCACGCTAGAAGTAGCAGCCACATTGGCTGGTCGTCCGTGCCTCGACGAACGACCTTTGTCTTTGGAGGGCCATCTCATATTTGTGTTAACGGCTTTGGCTCTGGCTCTACCTCTGTGTGTGTGTGAGTGTGTTTGCTCTTTGAGGCCAAAATGCAAATGTTTGGCCGTCTCCCACGCAAATCCTATTATTTTATTATGAGGGTCAGCCGAGTGTCGTCGTCGGGCAGCAATATTGCTAATACGAAAAGCAAACAAAGGGCCCTGCCCCTCCCCTCCCCTCCACTGCCATATTAGCATTTAGCCTCCCCCTCAACATTTTGATATCTTTTGATAAGTTTTCGGCCAGCCATCGAATAAATAAAAGCCCAATGAACAGCGAACAGGATATACGGAGAAGTTTTTGCCTATAATCGGATACAACTTTGAAAGGGCTTTAAAGAGCGCACTCGCTTTGGCTTTCGTTTTGGCCGCACTCTGCACTATTAGCCCGATTACGGGTGTCTGGATAATTACGTGCATTTAATCACAGCCCGGGAATGTGGTTCGTACATCCCCAGGGACAGGCCAGGAGAGGAGATACGAGAGGACAGGGCAGGATCAGCGTACAGTAGAGTGTGGCTCTGGCTCTGGTTCTGGCCAATTTTCAGCTAACTAATGTTTGTCTGTTACTTTGCATGGCGCTTATTTCTGGCCATTTATTTGGCCATGTTTTCTCTTTCCGTCCGTCCGTTTGTCTCTGATTGCCTGTCCTGTTTGCCCCCCGTTTGCCGTGGTGGTTGAGTCGTTCTTTTTTTAGTTTGAAAATAAATTAAACAGGATAATTTGTGGTTCGTTTGTTAGGAAAATGTTAATGAGTTTGGTTGCGAGAGAGCCCCTCCCAGGCCCCTCTAGTAGGTGACACTCGCCAGGATTAGGGAGGGGACAGGCAGAAGCTGCAGGCTGCAGCATTTAGCAATGTCAAAAGAAGGAGGCGAAGGGCCGTAAATTTCAATTTGTAGCCAGGGCCGAGGCATCATTTAGGTTGTTTAAATGCCAGCAAATGTGAGGCAGGGGCAGGAAAGGAGGCTGAGGCAGCATCAAAGGCATGTGAAAGTGCATCCACACGCAGCCAGACAAATTGGGCAACAATTTTTCAGATCCCCATGCAAGGACAACGAGGGGAACAGAGAGGAGGGGAGGGGAGGGAGGATGCCTAGGCTCTCCGTTCACATTGTTGCTTGTGGTTTCATTTTCTGGGCATAAATCAAGCAGAAATTTCTAGGGGTTGGCAGGGGGGGATTGGGCTTACAATCTGTCCCGTCCGCCTGGGCAGAGAGCGCTTAGGTCTGCTTCAATTTTAAAGATAAACACTTGACAGACTCTGGGCGGCTGCTGGTGGCATGGAAGTGTGGCAGAGTGGCAGAGTGGAGCGGAGGAGTGTGCTTTGTCTGTGGCACACAAAGTTATTTCATATTTAAGCCAAATTTAATGGCCAAGTCTCCAGAGCACAGACCAGACAGAGCCCTGGCTAGCACCAGCCAGGACCCTGCCTCCTGCAGGACCTAGAAAATCAAATTCTCTGCTTATGTATGCATGAATATATTGTCTTTTTGTGTCGTTTGCCCAGCTCTGATCCAGATTCAGATTCAGATCCAGATCCAGCCGATTTGGGTAGTATTTTATGTCCTTTCTCCTTCGAATATTTGCAAATCAATTATGTATGGTCCCTGGCCAGGGACCAGGCACCAGGCAGAAGGCAATGGGCACCGGGCACCGGGCACCAGGACTGGGGAAGGACATTGGATTTTTGTGATATGTGTCAATGTATCGTCTGGTGGTGCCTCGGGCTTTCTAATCTGCCAAAGTGACAGTGGGAAAAGGGTCCTTCGACAATCTATTTCTAATTATTTTAATTTGCAAGCCACAAAGAGGAAGCCATTTGTAAGGCGGCTCGATAATGCTCTGGGCCCCAAAATCAATGGGAATTTCGTGGCAAGGACTCGTTGCAACTGGGTCGAGCAGCAGCTACCAGTAGGGCGGGGAGGGAGGGGCAATTGGCGGCCAAGTGGAGGCCAAGCAAATGTTGTCTGCGCCGGAAACGGAAACAAGCTGTGCACACGAGTGGAGGCGTGCCAACCAGCCATTCGGGAGGGAGGCAGGGAGGGGGAGGCAGGGTAAGCTGCTGCTGCTGCTGAAGATTGTCGTTGCTGCCACACAGTTAGTCAGCAAGTCGCTGCAGCAAATGGGGCATACTGAAGGCGGAGCGGAAAAATAAAAAGCAATGGCAGGGTATAATCCGGCAGCAGCCTCAGAATGTGGCATAGAGTTGAATAGAAGGAGCCTCCTCCGCGCACAGGAAGGCGACGCCAAAGCTCCTTACCTTCATCTCCATGTACGAGTGTGTGTGTGTGTGTGTGTGTGTTTGTATGTGTGTGCGGAGGCATTCGAGTGTAGTTTGCTT
This sequence comes from Drosophila affinis, assembly GCA_037356375.1. Lineage (NCBI taxonomy): Eukaryota > Metazoa > Arthropoda > Insecta > Diptera > Drosophilidae > Drosophila > Drosophila affinis. The sequence continues at coordinate 27,688,384 of JAZHFB010000003.1, forward strand.
TTAATTCAGGATAGAAAATGAAATTGAAAACTGTGCCAAATGTGTGCACAGCCACAGCCACGGGCACACACCAAACCGCAGATAGACAAACTCTTCTCCTGCTCTCGTGCTGCTGCTGCTGCACTGCATCCCTGGCAGATTCCGAGTCCTGGCTCTGCCTTCTCCAAAGTGACATGTAATAAATTTTATTGATTTTCGCTTTAGCCGCACAGAGAGGCAGGCAGCATCCATCTGCCGTTGCGGCTTTAATGAATTTTTAAGACTTTAATATTTCGTCAGGCAGGAGGCATGAGGCAGGGTTCCCGGCAATTATAATTGAATCAGAACTGCCAATCAGGAGGGATATGGATGGAATGCGAATCTGTGTGTGGCTGTGGCTATGACTGCATTCGTGATTAGTTGGCCGAGATATTTGCCCCTGTATTTTGCCAGGAATTAGTTTGAAAACATTTTCCAGCTGCTGCTGCTGCTGTTGCTGTTGGGGGCGTTGCATTTTTTATGGATTGCCTGTCAAACACACTGAGTCCAGCCAGACACAGGATATATATATTTTATTTTCTGTGTATATGCTGGAATTTATTGCATTTTTAATAAGCAGTTTTACTGTTTGAGTTGTTTGAGGCGTTTCGTCTCTGTTTAAATGATTGTTTTTCATTGTTTCCTCTCGTGCAGGTTCTCGTTTAAAAGTTAAACAATAAATACCAGACTTTTGCTCTTTTTGCAGGTGTTTTCCAGGCCAGGACTTACCTGCAAATAAATAAAAGCACACAATGCATCAGGGAATGAATGAATGTGTTGACTTTTGTAAAAATCGTCTGAGTAATTAATAAAATGTTCAATGATATTTCGCACAATATGCTGTAAGAGCCAACAAAGGTTATTATGGCTTTCAAATATCTGTCTACCAATTATTGCAATCGGCTTGTGTTTTATGGCCAGAATGAAGACAATTTTCTTGGCTTTTCTTTGTCTGAACTTTACATTCAGTTTTCGCATTCAATTATTTCGATTCTCTTTTATAGTTTTGAATTTCCTTCACCTGCCTCGTACCCCTCTGGTACCTGGTTTGCCTGCCTCTTTCGGTGGCTTATCTGATAAAATATGAGCGGCAAACATGCACATCTAATTTGGAGTAAGCAAAAATTATAATTAATTGCTGCTGTGCGGCTTCTGTTGATTTCTCTATGCGATTGTTAGTTTTTCTCCATTTCCCACAACTGTGTGTGGCATTTTCCCAACTGCGATCCAGCCCGTCTATGTGTGTGTGTGTGCGTCATTTATCAAAGCACAAAATGCTCTCTGCTCTTGTTTGCCATGAAAAGGGTTGAGGCATGCCCCTCGCACCATGTGCGTGTGCTGCATATGAAAAATCCTGCCGCTAATAAGTGACACGCGTCGATTAATAAAACTGTACAAGGCTTCAGGCAGCCCTGCCGGAGGGTGTGGCATGCCGCTATGCCGCTGCGTGTGTTGTACATTAAAAGGCCATGTCACAGTCGACGATTATGCAAAACAGTCGGCCGATTATGGATAAGCATAAGACTCGCTCAGGGGAAGGACCTCGTGCCCCCGTCCCTTGGGGGCTCTCTGCAATGATAGGATGTTCCGCATTGTCGCTAATAGCAGCTCCTTTTGGACCACAATTGACCAAAGAAAAAACCCTCAAGATGTGCATCAAATACATCATTTGTAAGCCCCAAGCTTTTCCATTTAACAGCTTTAAGATTTGTGGAAAACCACTGCCAAAACTCCCTTTAAGACATGTCAGACATGGGATTTTCATTTTCATTTTGTTTTTCTGATTTTGATTCTGGTTTTGCTTGCTGTCCATCGTAGCATGTGGCAAGTAAATCAAATTTTAAAATATGCCAAGAGCAAAAAATATGAAATCAAAATCCATTCAATTTCCATTTGATGGATGGATGGAAGCCAACAGACTCTCCCACTCTCCCACTCTCTCGCCCTCGTGTCTGTATGGAAATGAACATGCAACAGCAGCATTCAGCTGGGGAGTCGGAGAGCGCAACAGAAAAACAGATGCAAATCAACAAGCTGCCATCGAGATGCTGCCAAGGCAAAAACAAGTGTCTCCTTTCTGTCCTGCGTGTCCTGTCCTGTCCTGTCCTGGATATCTCACTAGCCCGTCTATCCATCCGTTTGCTTCATCTCGTTCTCCGTCCGTCCGTCTGTATTTACAGTCCGTCCGTATGCAGAGATGAATGATGCTGCCAATGAGTGTCTGTCGTGTCTGTCTGTCGTGTCTGTCGTGTCTGTCTGTCGTGTCTGTCGTGTCTGTCTGTCGTGTCTCTCTGTCTGGGGAGGGCATGTGTTTTGACAGCATTTTGCTATTAACTTGCTATTTCTCGGCAGATATTTGTTTTTCTTTTCACTTCGACTCAGTGACATCTTTCCTGCTGCTTCTCCTCTGAGACGGAGTCGAAATTAACTCCGGAATGGAGCTGTGTCTTTGATAAGCCATCGGCTAAGCTAAATGACCGGCCCCGAGCACCCGAACCCCGGAGGGGGACTCCCGATAAGTGATTTATGTATTATGTGTCTATCGTTATGGACATAAATCGTATTAGGGATGTCCTTCCACCACCCTGAATCGCTTTGCTCATTACAGTCGTCCCACACCCCCACTCGTCCACCACTCGACGTCCCACTCAGCCATCTCAGACCCTCAGCCCCTCAGTCGTCCCTTTCCGAGAGCTCCTTTTGAAGTTTACACCTGCGGCATCTTTGGTCCTGGGCCAAGCCCATGCCCATCTACCCATCCACCCATCTACCCTCTTGGCTGTTGAAAACAAAAGCCGCTTTGTTTGTCAACCTTTGGTAGGCCTGACTGGTAGGCCAGAGCCACAGCCAGAGAGTCAGAGCCAGGCCAGGACACATTTCTACTTGTTTGGGTTCCTTTTTTTTTGCTGCTGCTGCTGCTCCTAACGAGAAACTTCAATATTGTCCCTTCTGCCCAGAAACAAACAGGGCGAGAGAGCGATGGCGAAAGAGCAAAAAGCGAGCTAGAAAGAAAGCAAGGCAAATATTAACCCGGGGCTATTCATTAAACAGTCCTTTGCTCATATGTTTTGCTTTCGCTTGATACTCTGTCCTTTCATTAAACAGGGCTCTCCCACCCGCCATGTCCTCTGCTGTCCTCTCCAGCCACTTGAAGCGCTCATTGTTTGCACTTGATGATGCTGGGTGACAGCTTCACCCCGGGCCCCCCTCCCCCTGCAACGAGCTGCCAGCATTTATGGGGCATACATACATATATTCCTTTTGCGAGGATTGCCAAGCATCAATGGCGGCACCTGCTGTTGCTCCGAGACTCCGAGACTCCTCGATTTCTCATTTCAATTTTCGGCACTTGTCGGCTGTCGCCTTAAATATATCTCGCGGTTCGCTTGGCTCTCTCCCGCTCTCCCGCTCTCTGTCTCTTCGCAAGGCTTCTCGAATTGTCTCCGCTGACAACAGCTGACGTCCACGTCGTTGCCGTCGTCTGGCGACAAAATTTGTACATTAAAAAGCTTAACGACGGCCCGTCCTTTCGCCATTCTCTCTTCATGGCTTTACTGCCTCGTGGCCAGACGCTGTCCTGCGTCCTGGCTGTTTCGGCTGTTTTGACTGTTTCTGGCTGTTGTTTGACCGTCGTCTGAGTGGCATTAAACGCACCTGATGTGCAAAAACTGCTTAATTGAAAACATAAGCTTCTATAATTTCGTCCGCTGCGGCTCAGAGAACTTAATTTAAAATTCAAATTTACGCGTTTGCATATTAAAAGGAACCCGTCACGTACCGCCCCCAAAACTCCGTCTCCATCTCCAACTCCAATTCAATGCGTGGGATGTCCTCCTGTCCGTTGTCTGCAATTAAAAGCGCTTAAATCAATAAGCCCCTGGCAGTTGACGTTTCGTTTCTCATTTGGCCAGGACGTGTTGGCTCTTAGTATGCAAAGCACAGACTCAATGCCAAATGGCAGCAGCAATGGGGCAGGAGCAGGCACTTCGACTGGGACTCCTTAGCACATCCGCCAGACATTAGCCTGACTTATCGCCCTGGAATTTGTCGGAGCCCGCCGAGAATCTGTCCCAGCGGCCCTGTTGGGCCCTCTCATTGTCGTCCTGATTGGCATTGGCTGCTGTCATCTTGAGACTCTGTCTCCTGTCTCCTGTCCTTGCCTCCTGCCCATCATCGCGGATTGCGATTCCGCTGTTTCCGTTTCCTGGGCGACTTGTCACTCTTCTGGCGAACTCTGGTCTCCAATCGCTGGCTTATCAATGTCGCTGTTTCAAATCTGCCAGCGCGACAAATTCGCGTGTTATCTCAATCTCTGCCAGCAGCAGTAGCAGCAGCAGCATCTCACCTGGGTCCACCCCACTCCACCCCCATATTTCCTTGTTCCTGGGTTGGTCTGGTGGTCTGGTGGCTGGCGACTGCTGGGTGGGTGGGTGTATTCTTCATTATTTCTTTTCACGCAACTGTTCGTCGGTTTGCGGTGGAGACAGGGGTAAGAAATGGTTAGCAGAACTCACGCAAAACTTCATCTTCTCGGAGTCATTTATTCGCCGGGACCTGGGGGGAGAGGGGGAATGGGGTCCATTGTTGTTGCTCCGTTCTGCTCTGCTCGTAATTTATCCACCGCTCTTGTCTCTGCCACAGCGATGCCGCCGCTCGGGTTGGGTGTCACCCGTTTTCTGTGGGGTGTTCGGTGGCATTCCTGGGGGCCCAACCGGAATCTCAGCGCAGTGCTTAGCATCTCAATTCGGTTTTTGGTCGGGTGACTGCTGCTGCTGTTGCCATCTTGGGCCGATAATAAAAATACCACCACCGCCCCTTGACAGAATCCCTGTCAAGTCCCAGGGGTGTGACAACTTCCAGCTTTGATTTTTTCTTGTTTTGCTTGGATATACGAGTGTATCATCCTCAAGGGCCCCCATCCACTGCCACCCCACTCCACCCAATGTCACAGTCTTATCAGCACTGCGGCTGGCATCCCCATCCCCTCCCCCGCCCAGTATGCAATGCCAAATTATGTCAATAAGTAAATGAATTTCAGCTAAATTCAGATTTTAATATGGGGAGCTTAAGCTGAGCAAAAAAATGTCAAGAAGTAAAACGCGAGCATCGCTAGCCGAAGCTCAAGATACCCTAAAGATGCCTCATGTGTAATATAAACAGGTGGACAAACAGGAACATTCGTGTCTGCTTTTACACAAGCAATGACTATTTTTTCGTCTCCTCTTTAAGCGATCACTTCCTGACGAACCAAGGCTTTGCTTGCGCTGGAGAGCAAAGCTTTGCAAAGAGAGCGGTTCTTTGACGTGTCGTTCTCTCTCTCTCTCTCTCTTTTGCACACAGCTCCCCGCAAGGTGTATCATTTTGTTGCTGTTATTTGTGCTCAACCGAAAGCCCACGAACAGAACACACGAAAGCGAATGTGTTTGAAAGCTGTTCGGATCTGTGAGAGGAGAGAGAAGAGAGAGTACACCCGAGTGCTTGTTTTTGCTCTGGTCTGCAGATCGCAGTGGAAAAAATATATTGTGGGTTGTTTGCGTGCTCTAAATATTGTATCTTTTGTTTTAATCAACATTTAAAACGAAACAAATGTGCTAGCTTTTTGCTGCGAAAAACTGCTCAAAAATTACAAAGGCCCTTCTCCGCTGGTTAGGGTATAACAAGCGACAAGTAATACACTCCTCGGTTATTCATACAGCTACATGCTACATATGTATGTGTATGCTCCATGAATGTGTAGGTGTGTGTGTTGGTATATTTGTCATTCTGATGACGCCATCCCGAAACGAGGCACAAGGCAGGAGGCAGGAGGCATATGTGGCCACACCCACCACTTTGTACTTGATTTTAACAAAACTGTCTGTTTAAAGGAAACAAAGTGAAATTGTCTCCTTTGGGGGTGCCCGCCCCCGCCCCCGCCCCGCCCCATCTCCCCACCAGCAGCAGCAGCAGCCACGTGCAGAAAAGCCGAAAAAGAAATGTTCCCCGAATGCGCGGATGCGGATGCGGGGGTGCGGGTGGGAAATGTATTTAATATGCAAATCCTGTGTGTCCTTTGAGATGATTATGGCGCACATTATGTCCCAAACAGCACACGTATAGAGAGTCAGGCACGAAACGACAGCAGGCTCTACACACCTACACCCACACCCATACACCCACACTGGGGGGTGGGGGGAACATACAATTATTGATTTTAAAAGCCGCTTTTCCCGGCCACCACTCCTCCTTTTGGAAAACTGTTTGCTCTGACAAATTGACGACTAATTTAAGCGAAATTAAAGAAGCTTTAGAGCAGCTCCAACTCCAGGACCAGGCCAGGGCGAGGCCAGGACTCGGCCAGGACTAGGACACCCTCTGCATGGGAGGAAAATCGAGCTGAAAATTAATATAAATAGGAAATGAACTTTTTGCTTTGTTGGATTTGTTTTGTGAGCCGCATCGCGTGGAACTTTTCCAATTTGTGCACGAAAACGGGAAGATAAACATAGACGTAGACACAGACAAGGACATGGACATGGACATGGACACAGCCACGAGGAGTCCGACTCCCACTCCCACTCCGACTCGGACACAGATATAGATGTAGACGTAGGCAAACAGCAGCAAATGCACCTGCACGGACATCTACACCTACACCTGCCTGCCCCCACGCCACGCCACCCACCTGCGGCGGGGAGCCGGAAAAACTAATCGAACCGAAATACTCGAAATGTTTGCCTGATTTCTCGAGAGTACGCGCTGCCTGAAATTGCAATCATTGAACAGAATTATCCTTTCGTTGCTTTCGTTTTTTCAACCTTGTTTTTCCGCCGCCGCCACCGCCACCCCCCGACGCCTCCATCTTGTGTCTCTGATCCGGCGGATAGCCGGTCCGGGCTGGGCCCATGACGCTGCCAGGCTTTAACAAACTTGAACGAACTTGTTAAAAAAAAAACAAGTAAAAGAGAAAGAGAAATGTTGAACTATCCTCCGATGGTCTGTCGATAAATTAGCTCTTTGGGGTCTGTCCGTTCCGCTCCCCCGTGTGGCCTCGACCCCCAGTCGATAATTGCGTGGAGCACGGACCACGGACCAAAGACAGAAGTTGATTTGGCCTGGGGCTGTACTCCCTCTCGGACTTGGACTTGGATCGGCTGGGGTTTATCTTTGCTTTGATTGCATTTAACTCGATTTAATGCGTCTCCGCTGGCTGCTGTCTGCTGGCTGCTGGCTGTTGCGGCGCACAAAGTGCTCTGATAGCTCTGAGAGTCCTGTCAGGGATAAAACGCGAGAGGAAGATGGATATTTCAATCTCGGAATGGAAAGGTTCTTGATGACATTCCGTCCTGGTTCCTGCTTAAGTACACATATTTTTGCGCCCTGGCGAGTCCTTAATTAAAATACAAACAGCGATTCTCTCGATCCCTTTTTCCATTCTTTCGGATTCTTTTTTGTGTCCTTTTTTGCATCCTCGCGTCCTGATAATCTCCATCTAAATGATGGCAAAAAATTATGCTCGAGCAATGGAAATGGTCGGCTCTTCCTTCACTTTCACCATTATCCTTCCTTCGCTCGTTCTAATTAAATGTGTGTGGCATTAGGTGCCGCATTTTGGCACAGAGCCCTGCCCTGTCCAGCCCCGCCCTGTCCTGGCCGCCTTTGGCCTTTTGGTCCTTTGGTCACAGATTTGTGGCCGGCGATAAGGCCAACATGGCACATGGTCGCGCGAGAACAGATGATGTCTCTGGCGATGGCCGCCAGCTAGCTGCCAATTTTCGCCGCCATTATTGAGGGTTTTTCATACATTTTCAGGCGACCACTTCCGGGCGCTCCATCCGCTTCAGCATCTTGTCTTCCATGGCAGCGCCACTCCAATTTTCTCTGTCTCTTCGTGTTTGTTTGCTCCTCCGAAATAATGCTGCACGCTCCGGTCGTACCGTCATTAGGTCCGCTGGCCGCCGCGACGCGGCAATGGCAATGGCAGCGGCAGCGGCAACGGCGTGGCAAAGTCGTAAAGTAAATTTTTTAATTAGAGTCACGAGTAAAACAAACCAATTAGTACAGCTGTCAGAGCAATCCTTTCTGGCCCGGCCCAGACCCGGCCCAGACCCGGCCCAGACCCGGCCCGACTTGGTCCTGTTGTATTTTTAATTTCTTGGCCATGTTTTGGTAGCAATTTACTCGCTGCCTGCCTCTCCAGTCTCCGCCTTTGCCTCCGCTGGAGATGGAGTCGTGTGAATTATTGAAAAAGTAAATTATGTGAAAAGGGCAAATTAAAGAGTTTCGGGACTCCAAGGAACCCATCCCAAGGAACCTTCTTTTTACGATCCTGACACTCTTCCACGCGCATCAAGTGTCTGCCTGGCAGCCCGGAGAACTCCTAGACCCTGGAGATGGACCCTGGGACCTGGTACTTGGACTATTTGAGGCTGCCTGCTAACCAAAAATGTAGTTTTAATTAAATAGCACAATTGCCAGTGCCATTTCCCCCGCCACCCCGCCGCCAGGCACCTTTCTTCTTTCTCCTTCGAAGGCAAACTTCTTGGTCGCTGCTTCTCCCTTTGGTCCTACTTTGTTTTGTTTTCGGTTTGTGTTTTTGTTTTAGTTTTAGTTTTTTGGTTTATATTCCGGTGGCTACGTGAGCGGCATGACCAATGCCCCCCACCAAGGGGGTGGGGGTGGTTCAAGGGGTGCGCAAATAAACCGAAAAATGTGCATGACTCATGGAGCGAAACGAAACGAAAAGTGCGACGGACTCGTCTCCGGGTTGCAAAAGTTTTCAACCCAGAAAAAATACAAAAAAAAGAAAGGGGTGGGGGTGAGAGAGGGGGGGAGGGAAAACTAAGTTATTAGCACCAACTGCGCTCCGATGGTGGGTGTGGTCGGTCTCTGCCCCCTTGCAGTTTATGTTTACTGCATTCTGGGGCAGGGTCCCGGTGCGGGCGTGCGGCAACAATTTTTGGGGGCTGCCACTCCCAGAACAACCGCTGACACTGACACAACGCTCCACCACCCCCCTCTCCGCCCAGGACCCTCCTCCCTCTAGGAGTGCGTAAAATGTGTTTCTGTTGCACTTTGCAGGAAAATATTTGCGGTTGGCGGTATTCGAATTTTATTTTCTTTGCACAAATGTTGTTCGCTATTTGTTTTGTCCTCCAACAGGATATCTGTTTGTCCAGGACTCGTCCTGGACATTGCCTGGTAAACACAATCGACTCTCCCCCTCCCTCCCTGCCGTCTTGAGGCTCACACCTGGCTCATCGCCGGATAGGAGAGGGCTAATAAAAATAAACAGCCATATAAAAGCTAAATAAAATTCATGGCAACGCCTGCCGCGATACAATAAACCATATTATTTCAGCATTTATTTTACTTGCTCCTGCCTCGGCTCCTGGCCTGGTCGAACGGTCCTTTCAGCCATCTTGGCAGCCATTTGGCAGTGGCTAAAGTGTTTTTTTTCCCCCCACATTGCCAGTCCCAGTCCCAAAGTCCATGGCTGTTGGCACGACGACGCTGCCTAATGAGTGCAAGAGCTACGTGATTTACTCGGAAAAACCCTCTCTCAAGCACACACACACACACACACACACACACACACACACACACACACACACACACACACACACACACACACACACAGGGAGAGAGGGGGAGAGTGGGAGAGCGGAGACAGTGCATCTGAAAAGGGCTTCCAGCTCATTAAACCCTGCTGCTGCTGCTGCTGCTGCTGCTGCTGCTGTGTCTTCCCTTTGATTCTTCATTATCGGTTGTAGGGATAATGCCAGCAACGGGTGGGGGTGGTGGGAGGGGAGTACTGGGTATGGGGACTCATCGAAAGACAAATGCTTATTTATGCCAGATATTGCTCAAGTCCTCAGCAAAGTCCTTGTTGGTTATTTACTCTCGGCAGGAGCACTCGATTCGATTCGAATGCATCCGCATGGAGGCGGAGAAATTGAAATGTATTGATTTATGGCAGCAAGTGGCAGCAGCAAGTCCCAGTCCGAGCTCAAGAACTTGGCCAAGGTGGAGACTCGAGCGTCTCTGCAGCGGTCTCGTGGTCGTGACTCTGTTTTGCTGCTGCTGGAAAGTTTGTCCTGGCTCTGTGGTCCTTGCTCAAAGTTCAATGAAGTAAACCCGCTGGTTCTCCTCCTCTCTCGCTCTCTCTCCTGTGGCCACACGGTATGGTCATTGATAAGTCATAAGTTCTCTCGGTCGCTCTCTCTTTGGAAACTTTGTCAAAGTCAAATACAAAAGTTTTCCCCGTTTTCCCTGTGGGTGCGGAAAAATGTCAATGGGTTGGATATTAGCAGTGCATTAGCTGCTGTTGCATTATTAATGACACACAGCGCTGAGCATTGATTTTTACACTTGCTCGATTGACACGGCTATCCCTCCAGCCACGCCTCCACTTCATCCTTTAGTCCCAATTGCTGGCATAACGCTCTTTCAATATTAATTGATTTGATTGATTGGCTGAACACGGAAACACACGGCTTTTGGTAGCTTCCTTTTTGGAACAATTGGTGGATGTCCTTGTATCACGAACTCCGAGTGACCCCCTTGACCTGTTGCATGTCCGTGCACCGTGCTGGCCAGTTAATTACTTTGATTTATTCGAGGTTTACACACATGCGTGGTACGACGCTTAATTACAACTCCCTACCGCCACCCACCCGCCACCTCCTCGCGCACTTTCAAATTAACGAAATTGCCTTGGGTGCCAGATAAGCCAAGTACAGCGCCCCCTCCCCCGCACTTGGCAGTAGATTTATTACAAATTTCAACTCATTTGGCAGGACATGAACAGGACACACACACACAGACACAGACAAGAGGGGGAATTTATTGTTTTGTTAGACCAAAAATTACAGGGATAAAAACATACAAAGTGCTTAAGTGCGACATTCGGTAAAGCCACCCCCCGTCCCCGTCCCCCGCCCTGGCACTCGCATCGATAAAAAATCGATAGGCATCAGCAATAAATTTCCCCAAAAAGCAGGCACGGCAGACAAGAGAAAATTCAAATAAAAACCAAATGCCGGCTAATCTCCATTAGGCAAATACGTTGAGCCTGCCCGAGAAATGTTGTGACCCATTTGGGGCTGGGCTGGGGTCCCTATTTGGCAGTGGCTCCTTTGGCTAGGTGGAAAAGGTCACTCTCCAAGTGCTTTCCATTGAGCACTGAACTGAACACTGAGCTGAATATGGCAGGAGCGGGGCGGGGAGAACCTGGTAGTCCCCATAAACTTAATGGAATTTCAATTTCTTCATTACGCATACGACGCGTGGGCTGCGTGGGCCGCAACAGGTGAAAGGAGCATCAAAATGTAACCTTTTGCGAGGCCCCAAGTTGATTACCTGTCTGCCAGCCACACACATGAAAGAGATTCCCGACTTGCCAGATTTTTCGGGGTTCATTTTCATGAGATTATAAAGAGCTTCGAGCGCTTAGGGTAGGACCCCTCCCCTACCCCACCCGCCCGAACATCAATAGAAAATTGATTTGCTCCTGATAATTTTAGAAGGTAAACAGGATTAGGGCACACAACGCACACATTCATAGATAATTGCCCCCAGGATAGCCCCCACTCGCGGGGTAGGGGGTTGGCCACCCAGGGGATTGATTGGAAGCAGCATGATGTGTCGTAAAAGTGGAACGAGTCCTGCTGGCTGCTGTTATTACTTACGTTCGAGGCACAACATTGTCGCAGGCGCAGGCAGGACTGCCACTCGATACAGGGCAAACATTCGCTTGGCTGGTCCTTTGGCCGGGCCGAGTTTTATGCTGAGTAATGGCCGGCCATGGCAATTGCAATGGCAATGGCTGCCGAGTGGCCGTAAAGAATCGCACTCGTATCGCACTCTCGTAGTTTACATAACAGTTTTACGGCCCGCACTTAAAGGCTGCGAGAGTGCGAGAGCGAGTCATAAATGGGGGGCAAGATACGCCGGAGATACGAGACACTGCACCGCACCACACTTTTGCCTGATTGATAGCTCGCAGAGCAGAGCAGAGCGGGGTTCATTCAACCCTTTTTGGCAATCGGCAAAGTCCGACGACTGGCACATGTTAATGATGGGAGATGCCAGGCAACATTGTGGCTGCTGTGCCACATAAGTTCCGTCTAGCAGTGCCCCAGAAACGAGGAGCACTAGCAATACCAGTACATCCGGCCTGCTTCCGTTCGGAGTCTGTTTACGCTCGGCTTCAGCGGCAGAAGTTTTGTTATTAGAAAAGTTTTAATGTCTTTGGCAAACGCACGAACAAACCCAGAGACAGAGACATGCAGATACTACTCTCTGTAGTGGGCATCATGTGGGATTCTGTCGTGTCCGAATTCCGTTTCCTTCGAGAACTCCTCCAGTGATCTGGTGTGCCACTTAATAAGCTCCATTTGCGCCTGCCACAAAAATAAAGCCTGTGTGACCTTCGGTTTGTTGGCTTTTAATTTGCCATCGAAGGGTCCTCCGCTCCACTGAGCAGGGGGACTCTGATGCCCTGGCTTGGCTTTGCTTTTCAGGGGAAAAATTTACATAACTGAAAAAATATTGTGCGGGCTCTCTGCTCCGTCCTAAACGAGGCACAAACGTCGCCCTGCGGCCTCAACTTTCTGGCGCTTACAAGCATTTTTAAAGCGTTTTTCCCTCGCTTTTCTTTTTTTGGGGGAAAAGCATGTAGAAGCGAGGGAAAACCAGATGTAAAACTTCAGCAGGAGTTGAGCAAAAGGAAAAAACTGTGAGCAGAACCGCCGCCTTCTAGGCAAATGTGTTTAACATGGACGAGTGGGCGGTGGCGGCGGCGAAGGGGGGCGGGGCTGTGTTTGCTTTCTGTGCGGTTTATTTTTCCAGTGAAAAAGAGAAGGAAAAACATTGACCAGAAAGTTAAAAGGTGGCCCCGGGCCCTGGGCGACACATGTCTATAACTGGGGCTGCCACACGTGGCGGCCATTACTTCATCGATATTTCATTTAACCCGTTCGAAGCGAAGAAAGAAAATCGAGAACCTACTTCATAACTTTAACCCCCGCAGACTGTGGGAAGGGGGGATGGCTGCTGGCAAATGGAAATTGATTACCAAAGCAAAACAATTTACGATGCAAAGAGGTAGCAATTCGAATGTTTATTTATATCGCGGGGATAATTTGCATAAGCGAATGACTGATTGACTGACTGACTGAATGACTCTCGCCCATGGACACAACAAATGTAATATGCAAATGGCGAGTGCGGCTTTTAAACTACTACTTGGTGGGGCAACAGCGGGGGGCAGGCTGTTCAGCTGAGCTTTAGCTCGGACTCTGGATTTTCCGGCTGCTGGTTCCGCTGCTTCTGCTGCTTCCGCTCCTTCCGTACGTAGGTCTTGTAGTAAAAGTCGAGGAACATGAAGAACATGAAGACGTTCTGGATGAAACCGATGAAGGCGATGAAGGGGGGAAAGTGGCACGGGTTCCGCACGATCACCAGCAGAAAGTGGCAGCTGAGGTACCCAAATTGGAGCAGCTGCAGCTGGGTGATGCGCTGCTTCCACCACAGGATGTGCCGCAGGGCGCCCAGCGAGGCGGCATAGTAGTAGGAGTACATGACGCTGTGCACCAGCAGATTGATGATGCCCAGCATGGTGCAGTGCGAGCCGCCCAGGAAGGTCATGAAGATTGAGACCCCGAACACCATGCCCGCGTGATGGTACACATGCAGGAAGCTCACCTGCGAGTTCTTCTTTCGCAGGATAATGAACACCTGCAGGAGAAGTCAATCGGTTACTCCAAGAGAACTCCTAAGACAGCGAAAAACAGACCGTGTCCAGGAGATCCAAGTACTTGAGCATATAGTAGCTATAGGAGGCAGCCAGCACCTTCATCATCCGGGGCGAGGTGTCCGCGTGGTCGACGGGCTGGCAGGTCCAGCTGAAGCCCGGCTGCAGGTATGTGTACGTGAGGCCGAACAGGAAGACACTGGTGTTGGCCACCACCTGGACTATGTTGTACACCTGCATGACGGTCTTCAGCTCGAACGGCTGGCGGTGCTCCATCCACTTGGGGCCGTAGTGGAGCACAAAGGCCAGGTACAGGACTATCAGGCCGAGGACAATCCACAGATTGCCGAGCAGGGGCAGGTGGGCCACCCGGGGATCGGCATGCTCGGCGTACAGATCCCGTATGAGGCAATACAAGTGGGCCACAAGGTTGTGCCGCATCGTCCTGACGATTACTTATCTTCTTCCACACACAGTAATACTCTATCTGAAAGCCAGAGCCGGACAACGCAGCAGTTCTCACCCCACGAGGGTCTTCAGTCTTCTGAAATAGCCCTGGGCCTGGGCCTGGCCACGCCAAGCGTCGCTACGGGCTATGGTAATGACCGGCAAATGAGAAACAGCACGCATTCCGCATTGAACCCGAGAGTCAGTGCCACAGCCCAAGCCCAAGCCCAAGCGAATGCGAATGCATTGCCAATGCCACTGCCAGAACACAATCCAGAAACCGGAGACCAGAGACCCCGGAGAAAGCGAAAACGAGTATACGGCACACATACTCGTATTGTGTGGTTTTCTGTTCGATTTTCCAGATTGATTGCCGATGCAAAGCACAAGTTTTGCGCTGCCAGATGGGTGGCGTCTCCCGACAAGAGTTTCCCATTATTTGACAATGTATGAAAAGTTATGGGGGGCCATTACGAAGCCGCCGAACGAACGAACGAAAAAGAACTTGCCTGATAGCAGAGTGCTAAAAAATGATGTTCTCTGTGGTTGTGGCGGGGGCACATCCATTTGGGTTACTCAACGCTAATCGTTTGCCCCGCAGCTTGCGGCTGAGCACCGCATCCTCCCCAGATATATGTATATGCATCTAACCCAGTTTGCAGAGTATGCCAATAAATTTGCAGCATAACTGCCAATATAAGCGCAACTGTTTTGAAATTAAGCCAAGAAGAAAGAGAAGGGGAAATACAGAGAGACAGAGAGAGAGAGAGAGAGAGAGCAGCAGCTGGAGCTGGAGCATCTGCTGTGACCCACTGAGCGCCATGCTTGATAAATTCGCCAAGTCTTTACAATGGCTGTAAATAGCCGCGGGCATTGGACAAATGGCTCTTAAAAGCAACAACAGCAGGAGCAGGAGAAGAAGGAGCAGCAGGAGAAGCAGCAGGAGCAGCAGCGGTAACAACAAGCCAGGGCTCCATGCGACCAAAGGATACCCAGGAATGGAAATTACAAGAAAATACTTCCCCTGTCGTACGATTCCCTGATATTTCTACCCTTTAACAGGACCACAGGGTATGGCAAAAGTAAACCCACTCAACGAAATAGGCAAAAGTGTTTTACGAGGTGGGTGGCGATCCAGGGCTGAGCCAGTGCCTGCAGGACCTGCAGGTGGCCAATCAAACTGAAGCAGGTGCAATTTGTTTGGGCAACGTGCAAAAGTTGGCAGCCATTTTGTGGTCGAAAGTTTTGCCGAGTTTAAAGAGCCCGGCCCGGTCGCCGTAGTTTATTTACACTGCCAGTACGAGTCGTAGTCGTAGTCCTAGTATAAGTTTAAGTAAATGCTGCAATTTATAGCAGCACTTGCACGCCTCGAGAATCAATCAATTGAGCGGAAGACAGGCAGCAGGCAGGCACCCACTTCATGGTCGAAAGTGGCCACCAATTTGGGCAGAGGCTGTCCAGTCTGTCCAGCCAAATTCGTTAAACAATGATGAAGGAGAGAAACCTGTAGTAGGGCTCAGAGGTGCTTCGGCTCGGTTACATGCAAGGACCAAGTTGAAGCGAAGGCCGTTACTTGAGTCCTTAAGCCGCAATTGATGCGTTCGCTGGCGCACGCACACCCACACACACACACACACGTGTCCTTGAAGCCTGTATGACGGCTGGCTGTACAATGTCCGTGGTGACGTGACCTTGTTGTGTGTGCGGCAGACATTGAGCCAGCCACCGACAAAACAATCATTTGCATTCCACCTCCCCACGGACAATGAAATGGACGGCAGCTCATTTGCACAAATAAGCCATAACCGCATGTCGGTCTGCCGGTCTGCCGGTCTGCCGGTCGCTCTGTCGCTCAATGGCAGCCATTTTCGCAAAAGAACTCCAAGCGCAGAAGAGAGCGGGAGTACGTGCTGTGCTCTGCTGGTGCTCTGCCTCTGCTCTGCTCTGCCTCTGCTCTGCTCTCTGGCTCTGCAGAGATGGGCTGTCCCATGGACGAGTAAGTGCTGTTGCAATAACGGTAATGGCCACGGTAACGACAGCAGCAAACAACAGAAATAATAATGATCATCATTTTGCCGCGCACCGGAAGTATGCAAATATACGACATGGAACGACCAAAGACGAGGGCGCTGTGGCAACGACGGGAGCGAAGGCAATGTCGTTGTCGTTTGGGGACAAGGGTCTTGTTCGTCAAGGATGCGGATGTGGCAAGGTGCCCGGTGCCCAGCCCCGACTTCAGCCCAGCCCAGCCCGGACCCGACCAAAGCCATGGCCTTAACAGGTCGCGGCGAAAATTAAAAGTTTGCCGCGAATGAAGCGTTAATGAAGGGCGGCGTGCGGTGCGAGGTGCGCGGTGCTCCGTGGAGTACACGAGTAAGTAAACAGTTTGGGGCGACAGCATAAATATGAAAATGAACCTCTCTTTCTGTCCTGTCCTCACCCCCGCCCCTTCTCCTGCCCCTTCTCCCCACTCTCTCCTACTTTCTGTGTCGTTTGGCTATGGCATTAAATGAAAATAATAATCTCTTTCGGCCAGGAAATGAAGGGAAATTCAGCAGGAAACTTTTGTGACGTGCCGCAAACAGTCCGTGTGCAAACACACACTCGGCGAATGTTTGTTTCTCTCTCTTTGCGTGTATATGTGTACGTTTGTGTGTGTGGGTGTGTTTGTATTTAAATTGAAAGGTCCAACACAAACAGAAGCTGGCCAACACTCATGCAGGTGTTAAACTACGCCCCCGCTTTGCATTCTCCCTGCTCCGCTCTCCTTTCTCTCTTTGTGTTTCACTGAAAGTAGGTGTGTGTGTGTGTGTGTATGTGTGGGTGGGTTACCAATGCAAATTACAGTCATTTGGTCCGCTATTTGTTCCTACAACCGCCGCCAACAGCTCTCCTCTCGAATATACATATGTATGTAATTTCAAAATGTTGAAAAATTTATATTTTTCAAGGAAAAAAACCACGAAAGGTGGGACTAGATAAGGCAGGCGAAGCATTAAATACTCTAAAAAGCGATCGTTGTATGGAATTCGATTTTGTTCAGATTTTTATGAGATTTTTCAGTAACCAAAGCTAAGAAATAGTCCCAAACAAACAAAACTTACGGAAACCACATAGTCCATTCACTTCTATATTTTGCGTCATCATTTTTCAATTCGCGAACACTTTAGTCCAAAGCCCACTGCCAGTCTAAAATATGTACATACATAACTAAGCAAACACAAAAGCACAAGACATTGCGCGCAAGCAAGAAAGCTTTTTGTTGTCTCCCTTTGTAATCATTGCAAAGAGATCGGTACTTTTTCTCCCGCTCTCTCACACAACACACCGCAATGCGTCTCTGCGTTTTGTTGTTGTTATTGCAAAACAGACGTGTTTAATCGTGCTCAACCGAAAGCGGTGTTCGAAAGGTGTTCGGGTCAGTGTAACGATCAGAGCTCGGAGCTCGGGTGTGCTTGGATTGTTCTGTGTTGTCTGTAAGCAAATCGCATGGGATACAATTGTTGAGTTTTATTTTCTAGCTCTCTACTTGGAGAGTGAGGAGGTTTTCCTACCACAAAAACATGGCTGATTCACAGACGGCAGCCCAAAAGTAAGGTGTGTTGCCAATCCAAAAATCGTTGCTTGTCTGCCGGACAAACCTGTGGTCAAAATCATAATACTCTTTCTGAATGGGCTATAAAAATCCCCACAATTTTTTCCGTTGATGCCTGGTTCAGACTGTCAATGGCCCGGCGGAGGTGGGGCTGGGGGCTTGGGCCATTGTTGGCGCTGGCTGGCACGCACGATATCTATGGCTGGCCAACGGAACTTAATGGCTTTCACAGGTGTTTCCCTGCTGCTCGCACAGGTGTTGGCCCGCCATTCCACTATCCCCCACTATCCAGGCAGAGCAATAAAACTTTATGTGCACTCATTATGCACACCCCCACCCCACCCTGGCATTCCATATCGTCCCCCCCAACCATCGAGCGGCATTGCATACTCAAGGACTGCCATTAGTAGTGCATACTTTTCGGCAGCCGACAATCTGTGCACCACCCCTGGGGGGGGGGGATACCGACGAGACCACTCCGTGCTCCGTAATTATCACTCCGGCAAGTGGATGGGGCGATAATGACTTGATTCCAGTTTGGCAGAAGGTATAAATGGGTATTAATTATTATGATTATGGCTGGGGGTGGGGGTGGGGGTGGACGAAGACACTCGGGATTGCCATGGCACATGCCATGTTCTTGGGGCCCACGCGACTCCAATCCTCCTCCTTGACGTCCGTACGTATTCGTTTGGCGTTCATTCAGGCGGAATTTGGCAAATGCCCGAAAAACTTCAAGGGTATTATATAAATGTTGGCCCTGGCCAAGACTTCTAAGCATATTTTGAATGCCAACCAAATCCTGTTCGGTACGCCCATCCCCACAGCCCCATCCCCATCCCCTGCCTCATGAAAGTCACTTCCAAAGTTCAAGTCAATGTCGCAAAATGTTAACGGCGCGTTAATAATGCGATTAGTGGATGCTACGGACCCATTCCGATCCAGCGACCCAACTCAGAGCCCGCCCCTCTGGCCCCCGCCGGAGGACACACAGAGTCGAGCGGAGCCCCATTTGAATGCCGGAGGAAACATTGGAAAATTGGCTTTAATTGGTAAAATGTTTGCCACAAAACACGAGTTGCCGCCGCGCCGCTTCCTGCTCAAGTTTTATGCCTGTTCGAATGTGGCAGGCGCTAATTAATAAATTTCTTGGGGATTTCTCGCATCGTCTGCGATTCGGGAATCCAACCCCGAGCTGCCGAGCTCCCGATCCGATCCCTCGTATAATTATCACACGACAATCGCCTGGGGGATATCCATACATATAATGTGCAAAGTGTCTATGCTAATACGATGCAAAAACCCGATGCTCCCGCTCCCAGAGAGGGAGGGGGAGGGACACGCCCCAATGTACGATACAAAATCCCCGTCAAGTGAAGCCTTCAATTACATTTTGGTGTTGCTGTCGGCGCCAATCCCCTGGTAATAGGATATTTTCAATTTCCATTTTCAGTTTGGTTGTATTTGTTTTAAGTTATGGCCCTCCCCTGCCCACCCATCCCCTTGCCCTTTCCCTAGATGGCTCCCTCTAGAGGAATCATTCATTCATATTTTCTGTTTTTTTTTTGCACTCCCTCGAAACATATTTCATCGATACGCGAAAGGGCAGAGGCAGTCGAAAATATGTATACACGTGGTAGTATTTGCTGAGTTGAGTGCCAGGACCACAGCCTAGAGCCTGGCAGATTGTCAACCGCCAGGAGAAGAGCTATCCGGGGTCGTCCTGGTCACGTAATTGAGCCGTACACCGTACTCCGCACGCCGTGCAGGAGGGCCGCAGAGAGGCTTTTCCGGGCAATATAGAAAAATGAATTGTATGCACAGAAATATGACGAACAATCGGTCGGGAGTGTTCCGTAACAAACCGCAACGCAGGGACCAACAGCTGAGCCAGAGATTTGCCGTTTCCACGGCAGTACGGCATCTCCAGTCTCCAGCACCATCTCCAGTCCCCACCAGCATACCAGCCAGATGGGGGCGACAGCGAGTTAATGGAAATGGAGGCAGTCGCAGGCTTGGGGCAAGGAAAAATCGCCCTGGCCCTGGCCCGCACAGACACAGACACAAACACAGACACAGACACAGACGACGACGAGTGATGGAAATTTATTGCTGGCAACATACCCAAAGGGATTCGAAAATATAATACTACATTCAGAGCGGGGAAACAGTGGGCGGGATCTGTAAATGGAGGCAGGGCTGAGGCACGCCCGCCCCAGCGCTGCATACTAACACGTACCCCATGTCAGGGCAAGCCAGTGCGATCCATGCCACTCCCTTGCCGCTCTGCCGTTCTGCCGCTCAGCCGTTGGTATGCCAACATGTGGCACTGTAACGGCGGAAAGAGGCAGGGAGGGCGGGCAGGGAGGGGCGGCTAAACCTATGAACAATTTCCCAAAAGCATCAGAAAAAACATACAAAATGCGGTTTTAGCCGTTGAGAAAAAATCTGTAGAGAAGCAAAGAAAATGCAAAAAAAAAATCTGTTCGGAAAAATATATGACAGCTAGAACATGTTGCTGCCACTGCCACTGCCACACCCCCCTGCCGCCTCTGCTGCTGCTGCAAGCACGCACTGTGCATATTTTGTTATGAAAATTTAAGTGAAATCACTAAAATGGCAAACAAAACAGCAAAATATGCAAAAATGCAGCCCCAGTCTTGGGTTGGGTAAGTCTCTATGGATAAGATATATCAGAGGAGGTTATCAGGAGGGGTCTCAGAGGGGGTGGCGGTAAGCCCTCGAGGCGGAGAAAACAGCTGTTGTTTGTGTTTGCTGTTGCTGCTGCTGCTGTTGCTGCTGCTGCTGGAAAACTTATGAAAAATTGTTGTCAGTTTATAAAATGGTGATGCTGGCTGCGAAGCCACTGCGCATCCTTCAAGTACATCACGTGCTGCAAACAGACAACTGATGCTGACGCTGCAGCTCCTGCAGCTCCTGGCAAATGGGTCAAAGAAAGTTTTTGGGCCAGCGATGGGAATGGGGATGGGGATGGGCGGGGATGACTTGCAGTTTATGGCTCGTGTTACTCAATAAACATTTGTCAGGACGATGCAGCAGCAGGGGCAGGAGCAGCCAGGCCCCCCTTTGGGTGCGTTCCGATGTCAATTGTTACGTTTTATTGCCTTGTCCTTTGCATTGACTACACGCAGATACAGACACACAGATACACACACACACGCAGAGAAAGAGCTAACGGCCAAAGGTAAAAGGCAACTGGCAAACGAAGAAATTTATGATCAGTGACAAAAGCACATTCTCACCTTTGATATACATTTACTGCCTTTGCTTTTGCACCTTTTTCCACTCTGGAAAGTACACGGGCAGCGCGACAGGATGCTGGGTGGGGGAGACAGGGAGAGAGAGATCCTGAGCAGGGGATAAAGGCGGGTCCGGGTCCGGGTCTGTCTTTGGTTTGTTCTGTTTTATTGAGCACGCCCTATTGTTGTTGCTGCCGCTGTACGGCTCTCTATGGGGTGTATACAGGTGTACACAGGACTCTCTCCTCCAGGACCCACAACCAGAGCCAGAGCCACGCATCGATGGCTCTTTTATGCGCTCCGCAGTTTCTCGTTTTTCGTTTATTTTTATTTTTTGCCGCACTTTTTGCACAGTGTTTGCCTTTGGATTTTTGCGATAATGGAGACAAATGTTGTGCTCTTAAATTTATCGATTGGTTGGCCAAAAGTTACCAAAAAAAAAACACCATCAGAGGAAAGCAAAAAGGAAAATATTGCCCTGGCTGGAGGCAGGAGTACAGTACCGCCGCTCCTGGCTGCTTTAAGTTTTATTCCACCTGAGTTTTCAATTTATTTCTTGGGCTTTTTCCATTGCCTAATAGATGGCCAGCAAAGTGGTGGCCGGCAGACAATGGCAAGTGGAAACCCGCCTCCGAGTCCCAGATAAACTTGCGCCGCAGATAAGCCAACTATTTGTGCTGGTCCCTTGGCCACAGACGAACATCCTCCGCCGTCTTCCTGTCTTCCTGCCTGCCTTTCCTGTTGGCCCCAAAAAACTTTTCAATTGAAAGTTCTTCGCTTTTTGGCAGGACTGGAGAGTCCTGTTCCATGCCTAATGCCTTCGGGTCCATAACGAGTTATTAATTGTGTGTGTGTGTGTGAGTGTTGGTGGGGCACGGAGCATGTGCAGCGGATTAGTGGGCAGCAAACCATGCCACCGGCTTAGCGTTGTGGCTCAGCTCTCCACAAATGACCCACCCACCCCCTGCCACCACTCTGTCGAGGTCCTATCTCTCGGAGAGCTCATTTTTTCCGCGCTGTGTCCCTGGCGGCTTTAACATTAAACACCACAACGTGCTCGAGGACCACGGCGCCTGGATTTATGCAGCGTTACATTGGCATTAAAATAGCAAAAGGGGATTACGGCGGGCTGCAGCGGAGCAGCACACTCTACTCATATATTTTATTATATATTTTATATTTTATATTGTACATGTCTGTATGTATTTGAGCGCTTTTTGCCCTCGCTCTGCTCTCTTTCCCTGTATTATGTAAAAAACATAAATGCAACTTGCGTTGAGTGCTGTGCGAAATAAAAAACAGAATGCGTGCACCCAGAGGGGAGGGGGAAAATGGAGAAGGGAAAACGGAGAAGCCCCTCCGGCTCTGGTCGTCCATTGTTCGTGGGAGTCGGAGGAGGAGGCTAAATTAGATGTGACTATACATGCAACATGGTGGCAGTGGCGGCACTGCTGGCACTGCCACGACGAATCACTTACCTCGATTTGAAATGGCGGCCTCGACTGCTCCCCCACCCATGCCGCCTGCGCCGCCTCCGCCGTGGGTGTGCAGCAGCCATCCGAGGCTAATTACAATCAGAATGGGGCAATTCATTTTGAGCGCTGTGCGGTGGTAGTGCGGTGTGCAGCGGCGGCGCTTCTGGTGGCTCCTCCGCGGGGCAGAGTCGTAGTCGTAGTCGTCGTCAGTACCGGCGCCAGAACGTATGCTATGCGAAATTATTTTCATTGTTTTTGCGACCGAGTCGCCCGTAGGTCGAAAAGGATGTTTTTTTGCTCCTGCTCCCCCGCCTTCTCTTTCCTTTGTGATTAAATTTTCTGGAGCTTCCCCTCTCTCTCTTCCCTTTGTGCTGCTGCTGCTGCTGCTTGTGCCTTGGTTTTTCCGCTTTAAGTTTTCATTTCAGTTGAGCGCCAAACATATTTTGCATAGTCGCTGCTGCCACTGCCGCTTTGTTTAATTTGCAGTTTATTTTCGGGGTTTTTTATTCCTCTTTTTTTTCGTAATTAGAAGTTGAGCGCAAGACCACAAGCTCTCTCTCTCTCTCTTTGTCTCTCGTGTGTGTGGGTAGGACCTTCCTTCTTCCTTTATCCTTGACAAATTGTGCGGCGCGCAAATATATTTTCTAATTAAATTTTATTGCGCCAGAGAGCCCTTTGTTTTGTTTCGCCAACAAACTGCTAATTATCATTGCATGTTTCCAATTTCCACAGTCGGTATTTTCCCGACAGAGTCTGTCTGTATCTGTATCTGTAGCCGTATCTGTATCTGCAATAAATAAATAAATATTTGTGTCAGTTGCAGACTCGAAACAGGAGAAAGTTTTCAGCCCCAGAAGTGAATGGCGTTTGTGCATTTTCCGACTATAATGTGGAATGCCACAACAAACAACGCTTTGACTTTCATATTTATAAAGATCTGCCAATGCGAGACAGAGAGAGAAAGAGTATAAATATTTTAATTTACAAAGAGAAATAAAGTGAAAATAAATAGTAATCAGTTCTAATTGATTTCAACATAATTAAAATATAATATGTGTAATAATAATAAATAATAATAATAAATATAAAGATAATATAAATAAATAAAAATAATATTGATATAAAAATACCTTAAATTAAATATAATTTATTACATTTGTAAGGAACAAACATATTTCATTTAAACGTGAAAAAATGTCATATTAGATATACATTTTAGTATGTAATTTAAAATAAAATATTCATATTTCAATTAAATATTTTTCATGCTTTATTTTGTTACTACGCGCAGGTGCCACAGATGAAGGCATCGACGAGCCAGCACGCCAACAAGGTGGAAGAGTTGCTGGCTACCAAAAGGCAGCGCTCGACCGACAGTGCCGTCATTCCGGCGAGCAAGCGGCAGCGTGGACCTAAGAGAGCGGAACCTCCACCTAAAACGGCAAAGCAGGGGTCCGGCGAGAAGATCAGCGATGTGTCCAAGAGACACCTGATTGTAGCTCTCATCGACAGACGTGATGAGAATGGGAAGATAACAGCGGCGCAGTGGAAAATGGTCCACGCGCGGCTGGTAGAATCCCTGTTTACAAGGATGGATGAGAACCCAACAGCTCCCATGCCCACCTTCGATGGTGCTGGGTGGCTGAATGGGGTCAAAATCCTGAAATGTAAGGACGACCCGACGCTGAAGTGGCTGACGCAAACGGTCTGCCAACTGGAAGCGATGTGGGAGGGGGCCAAGCTGGAGGTGGTGGACAGGGAGCTAATCCCGTCCATACCAAAGGCGAAGGTGCTCTTCCCCATCGCAATCCAAGGGGACCGCGCGCTGAAGCTCCTTCAGCGACAAAACCCCGAGATACCGACCGCTGACTGGAAGGTATTGCATGCTGGTAGCCCATTACCCAACGAGGGGGGCCAGCATGTGATCCTCCAGATCAACAAAGCAGCGGAGGATCAACTTTACCCCAAGTACGGGAAAATGGCGTGGGGTATGGGGAGCGTGTACCTGCGCCTCAAAAAGCGTCAGCCCGGCGACAAGGACGCACACACCCTGCAGGCAGGCGAAGTGGAGAAGGACCTCGGTCTGGATACCATTGTAGAGGCCGCCCAGGGCATGGCGTTGGACGACACGCTCGAAGAAGAGGACGGTGACCTGACCGTTGTAGTCAACCCGTCGTATGCAGGGGAGCCAGCTGCTCATGAAACTGAGTGTGCTGCAGCTCAACTTGCATAAGAGCAAGACAGCATCAGCGGAGCTCCACACTGCCATGGAGCAAGGGCCCGCTGACATAGCTTTGGTCCAGGAGCCCTGGATTGCATCAGGCAATTCGGTGGCCGGGCTAAAGCTCTCAAATTACAACACACTCTACTCAACACCGGTAAGTAGGAATAGAACTGCCGTACTAGTACGGAAAGGAATCCACGCTTACCTTATATCTCATTACAGTACAGACGACCTGACAGTAGTCATGCTGGAAAGTGAGGAGAAGCGCCTTCTGGTAGCCTCCTGCTACATGGCGCACGACAGGTCCGCACCGCCAGAAGAACTAAGGAGTCTGGTGGAAGAAGCCGACTCCAAAGATTACCAACTGATCGTTGGCACAGATGCTAATGCCCACCATAGTGTGTGGGGGAGCCCTGATATCAACGACCGAGGTGAGTCACTCCTAGACTTTATACTAACAAATAACATAGATGTAGCAAACGTGGGGGAGGAATACACCTACGTGGGTCCCACCTCGTCAAACGTGCTAGATCTAACTCTCGCAACGGGAAAGAGTACCAACATATCTGGATGGAAGGTCCTCGAAAGACCTTCCTTCTCAGACCACAGGTACATTCAATTCAAGTGCGACTTTGAATACACTCCGAAAGTGGCAGTCTATAGAAACCCCCGGAACACAAACTGGGAGAAGTTTAGAAAGACAGTCACCTCGAAACTCGCGAGCCCAGGCTCAGTGAAATCCGCGGAGGATATAGAGAAGTCTTTAGAGACCCTATCTACGGAACTGCTAGAGGCATACCATACAGCATGCCCACCATCTAGAACAAGGAAGAAGTCCAAACCACCCTGGTGGAATCGAGACCTCTCTCTGAAAAGAAACAACCTCATGGAATTTTTCAAGCTCGCTAAACTAGCGAACGACGATAACATCAATGAGGAATACAAGACCCTATTAAGGGAATACAAGAAGGAGATACGTAAGGCACGGCGTAGCTCATGGAGAAACTTCTGCTCCAGCATTGAGAAAGTGTCTGAAACGGCTAGGCTGAGGAAGCTGCTGTCAAAGCAACCCACAGTACAAAGCCAACTCAAACTAGACAACGGAAAGTGGTCGGAGGGCAGCAAAGAAGCCCTAACGGCACTAATGGAGGCCCACTTCCCAGGATGCACCGAGGTCACCGATGCCGAATCGCATCAGGACCTAGCAACTGAGGAACAAACACCCCCAACAGATCTGATAACCCCAAAGAAAATCCAATGGGCTATAGATTCCTTCACGGGCATAAAGGCACCTGGACTGGACGGAATATTCCCAGCCATGCTGCAAGTGACCAAAGAGGTGATCACCCCATGGCTTCTCGCGATATACGCAGCATGCCTAAGAACAGGCTATATCCCGATCCAATGGAGAACCTCTAGAGTTGTCTTCCTCCCAAAAGCAGGAAAGTGCAGCCATGTGAGTTCCAAGGATTACAGACCGATAAGCCTAACCTCTTTCTTACTGAAAACATTAGAAAAGCTGCTGGATCTACATATTAGAACCAAAGTAAGCGGACTAATGTCAACCAACCAACACGCCTACACCAAGGGAAAATCGGTGGAAACAGCACTGCACTCGCTAGTAGCTACCGTCGAGAAAGCCCTCAACACTAAGAAATATGCACTTGGAGTATTCGTAGACATATCCGGAGCATTCAATAACGTCGCTACAGAAGCAATAATGGACAGCCTAGAAGCTACCAGCACCCACCCGTCAATCAACCTCTGGATAAAGAACCTTCTAGGTTGTAGACGGGTGCAATCAGAGTGGGGCACCGCCTCCATGGTCAGAGGTGCACACAGGGGCACACCCCAGGGTGGAGTCCTGTCACCCCTGCTATGGAACCTGGTGGTCGACAACCTCATCAAGAGATTCGAAAGGAAAGCCCCAAAAATAACAGCTTATGCAGACGACATAAGCGTACTTATTACGGGTGTATGTCCATCGACTCTCAGCTCCATAATGGAACGAACACTCAGGGAGATATGTGAGTGGGCAGAAGAAGTAGGACTCAGTATCAACGCGGACAAAACGGACCTCATCCTCTTCACCAAGAGATACAAGGTACCAACATGGGTCCCCCCGAAAGTCAATCAAACAAGGCTAACCCCTAAAGCACAGGTCAAATACCTCGGCACAGTACTGGACAGTAAGCTGGCATGGAGACCCAATGTAGTAGAGCGGGTGAAAAAGGCCACCAATGCACTATATGCATCCAAGAAGATGCTTAGTAGCACATGGGGCCTGTCGCCCGCTCTGATGCACTGGATCTACATCTCGGTAGTGCGACCTACTCTGCTGTATGGAGTCCTAGTGTGGTGGAAAGCCACTGAAAAGAAGACGTACCACAAGCTAATGGAACGAACCCAGCGGCAGGCTTTGCTCTGCATAACGGGAGCGCTGAGGTCAACGCCAACCAGAGCACTCGAAACAATACTAGGAATCGACCCCCTCGACATCTACGCTAGGCTGACTGCAAGCAAGGCGGCTCAGCGCTTGATTGCGTCGGGGAACATGTCTCCTCAAAGATTCGGGCATAGTTCAATTGGAATGGACATGATCAGTTCAACCGACTACATGATCCCCCAAACGTGCCTTGAAGTAACAACAAACCTCCTCATGGGACCCGAAGACTGGAAAGCGGGACGGGACCAGACTCAACACCTCAACATATACACTGACGGCTCCAAGATGAAGGAAGGAGTAGGAGCAGGCCTATACTGTACCAACCCTGAAATAAGGGCGTCGTATAAGCTACCCGACCGATGCAGCATATTCCAGGCGGAAGTCTTCGCCATCAAGAAGGCAGCAGAGGTCGCTCAGCTCACAGAGCGACCACACAATACGGTTAACATATTCGTTGACAGCCAAGCAGCGATAAAATCCATGCAGTCGTCCGCGGTCAGTTCTAGAAGTGTCCTGGCAAGCAGGGAGGCACTAGAATCACTAAGCACGACTAAGTCAGTGCAGATCTATTGGGTTCCCAGTCACCAGGGCATCGAAGGAAACGAAGAGGCGGACGTTCTGGCAAAGGAAGGCGTCGGGCTGGCAACCGATATGACAGAAAGCGTGCCGGTCTCCCTAAGGACGCTACAAAGCGACCTGGAGAAACAGGCCAAAATGAAAACAGATAGCAGGTGGAAGAACACCACCACCTGCAGAATCTCGAAAATCATGTGCAAGAAACGCAATGATAATCTCAGCCACTATCTGCTGCATCTTCCACGGAAGGATTGCAGACTGCTAGTGGGCATACTAACAGGCCACAGCCTGGCTGCGTCGCATGCAACCAGGCTGAACATCACTAACAGTGACATCTGCAGGAAATGCAATGAGCCCGGGGCTGTCGAAACCCTGGAGCATCTCATCTGCCGGTGTCCGGCTCTCTTAAGGGCAAGGAGAATGTACCTGGGCGCACCGATGTTGGCATCACTGGAGGATGCCTCCAAGAGGTCGCCAGGGAAACTGCTTGCCTTTGCGAAAAACACCTCGATTCTGGGGGACTTCGGAACCTCAGAAGCACGCTCGTAAGGTCAACAAAAAGAACCGGATTACTAAGGGCCTTTTTGGCCTATGAGAGGCCCCGTAGAGGGCCGTCCGGGATAACCTAACCTAACCTAACCTATTTTGTTTTTAATATGTTATATAATTTTTTTTAATATAAGAAATATATTATATTTATTTTTAATACAGAGTAAACGATGATCCAAAATATTTTTTTATTTATTTTGTATATAGAGAAGTGAAATATAATCACATATCTATTTTTTAGTATAAAATTTTTAGTTTAAAAACAAAATATATTTAATTTGTTATTTATAATATGCAAATATTTATTTAAAATATATTTTTTTAAATTATGAAATAAATATATTTTATGAATATATTTTCACATTTATTGTAAGTGAAAAACGCTTTCTTTTTTACGATTTCCACTCTCGCAGAAAATCTCTGGAAATACATTTAAAAATCCAATAGTACATTCAACACTTCCAGTAGTTTATTTTTCCCAGTGTACACAATCAGTTGTATTGCTAACAGTCAGAATAGTTGGTATCCTTTAGTCCTTTACATCGGCTTCCCTGTGCCAAGCGCCCAACTTTCAAGTGCAGCTCTCGAGGAGGTTTTTTGGTGCTCAAAGCGAGCTTTAAAGAGTTCATTCACGGCCCTCACATGCGCTCCATAAACCCATCCACAGATTCATATACATATGTGCACACACACACATACAGACACACACAGACACACACATGCAGGGCGCAGCACCGAAATGCGTCTGCAGAGCGAACTTCACTGACACGCAAAATTACCCCACAAAGTGCAATTAGCACACAAGTTAAATTATAAAAGTTCCGTTTTTTAACCTTTTCCCTGAGTCCTGCCTCAGTCCTGATCCTGTGCCCCACACACACACACACACACACGCGCACACATGGACACACACATGCCGTTGCATGGGAAAGTAGACTCCCTTGGGCCAGGGGCGGCTTAGGGCGTAGTATGGGGGGGGCGGACCGAGTAAACAACACTTCAAGAGCAAAGTCCAAAGCCAAATAACAAATTGTTCCTAGGGCCAGGGACCTCAGCCCCTCCCCCTCCCCCTTCCCCCTCGTCCACTTGTGCCATATTTAATGACAAAGTTTTGCATAATTTTACGAGTTTGCCGCTTTATCCCGGGCCATGCGAGTGGGCCGTTCGAGGAAAAGGGCTGACGGCCAAGCAAAAAATCAGCCAAGAGAAAAATTCAAATTATTTCATTATCACTTCCGTGCAGGGTCCTGGGCACCACCCCCCGACCCTCCCCCCAAACTACATCGTCTACGGCTTGGGCATAAGCTGCGGCAAGTCGGAAAAAACTGTGCTGCAAAGCTGTGCCCCATAAAAACAGGCTCCGAGAAGTGGACAAGGACTCGCGCGACTACTCATGGCAAAAAATTAAGTTATAAATTTAGATTAACCCATGCAGCGGCCAGGACTCGACTCACTTTCACTGGCCGCCCAGGACCAGGACCAGGACCGACTGGGGGTCCGACTGGGACGCTTGAAAAGTCCATTAAAAGTCGCACCAAATGGCGGGAAATCGAAGGATACACACAGAGGGAGAGAGAGAGAGAGAGGGATGTAATTATCTATCGTTTTCATTATTACCTCGGGCACGGGCACGGGCATCAAGTATACGCTACGTGGTGCCGCGCGCTTATGTGCGGCTCATATCCTGGAGGGGCAATAAAATATTTGTATCTTTCTAGGAGCCGCCACAAATCTGCACTGGCCTACACTCGTATAATTACTCAAAAAAGTTGGTGCCCCCCAACTGAGTGGCAGAGTGGGAGTGTGGCAGAGAGGGGCGCATAAAGAGAGCCTTTGCGCCGCTCTGGCAGCAAACGGAAAAGGCTTTTATCATGTAGGCGGTAAACAGCCGTAAATAAACAGGCAGCGGGCTCATAAAACGGCAACAAAAGATGCGCAGGGATGGGGCCAAGGCCAGGGACAGGCAGAGGGACGTCGTTGTCATCGCCACCGCTGGCTACCGGAATCTAGAGCTGGAGCTGTAGCCTGGAGACGGAGGCCCCGTGTCGACGATGGCCAAGGTTATCATCAGTTTTATGGTCTTTGGGCCTACAGATTTTTATACGAGTGTGCCACACGCTGTGAGGGGGTGCATGGGGGGCGCATGGGGGGCATTCCTGTTATTTATGACACACAGCGCTACAAATTTCTCGTGTCTCGCTTCTCCGTTCTTGTTCGTTCTTTGTCTTGCAAGTTGATCTCCGAGTCCGGGTCACAGACGGTCTGGCTAAACGTTTCAGCATTTTATCGGTAGCGGACCCTTTGTCCTGCCGCTCTTGCGGTCGCCATAAAAGTTTAATATTCTAATAAAGCGGATTTAATTATTTAAGAAAAACAACAACATTTCACGTTGCGGCGCTCGGACGTTTTTAATTTTTACGCGCTCCATTTCGCTGCCGCTGTCGCATCGCATCGCATCGCAGCGCAACTTGAGTCTCGACTTTTGCCAGTTCACACGCCACGACTTTTCCCCCATCCCCTTCCCCTTACCGCCAGTCCGGCCACCAAATTGCACTTTGCGGTACAATTTCCACAGCTACTCGCACTACAAGTTTTCCTCGGAGCAAAGTCGTAATTAGTTTTTGCTGGTTTCGCTGTGAAACTGATTTTCATTTGGCAGAGGGGCAAACAGGAAAGCGGGGGGAAACGGGAAGGGTGTGCTCGGGTGAAACTAAATCCCTGGGAAAAAGAAACAGCTTCGTCTTCTGTCAGGCTCTCAAGTCGCTCCCGCTCGTGGCTCGCCCGTCGCTGCGGTCTACTGGCGGAACTTTAAAATGGGTTAATTGCATTGTAAACTAAACGAACAAACGCCCAAACAAGTGGCACCGCTGCAGCGCAGCGCAGCACAGGGGGCAGGCAACAAGACAATAAGAGCTGCCTTGCTGTCAGCAGATTCGATTTGAGCTTTGGCTTTGGCTTCTGCATGAAAAAATCTGCAACTGCATTGCAAGTTCCCTTACAAATGTTATACAAGGTGGTCCCCGCTCGCTCTCTTTCGGGTCTCATTCGTGCTCTTAAGTTTAAATCTCGTCGGCAGCATGTGTAGATCTTCAGCTGCAGAGAGGTTGAGCTTTTGCTCTCTCTTCGTGCGCTCTCTTTATAGCTCACGCTCAAGCGAGATGGCAACACTGACAATTGATTGTTGCTTGAGAAATGCTGCTGCAGTGTCCTCCCAGTCACAAAAGCTCTTCGCTTACAACCAGCTGTACTGAGCAAAATAAGAACCGAAAAGAGAGCGCATTGCGAGAGCCGAAGACTTTGATTGCAGTCACGTTCTTTAGCTAGTTTAGTTATAGTCTAGCTAGTCCAGTTCTTTAGTTGCCAATGTCTCCAATGCTTTCTTTTGCATTGGGTAAACCTCAAGCCGCCATTCGTTCTTAGTTTTCTTCTCATTTGTAGTTCTTGTGTCTCTTGTGTCTTTGATGCCACACATGCCACTTGGCAACTATCAAGTGTGCCTCATTAAAATAAACAAAACGGGGAAGACACGGTTCGAGGCTCCAGGCAGGGGATCATCCACGCGCCTGTGGCAGCAGTAGCTCCTGCTCCTGGAACCGCAACTCCATCGGCCACTGGCAGTGAATTATTTTCAGCGACAAAGTCCTGTCGGCGGGGCACGGCACCCCATATTGTCATCGAAATGATTAACAAGCCAACTTTCAGCACAAAGGCCGCAAAGAAAAAAATAGAGGGAAAAATGTGTGCGGCAGGTCCTTCAGTCATACAGTGGCAGCCACAAGCCTGGGTCCGTGGATTGACACGGCAACAATGTGGCAAGATGGCTGACACACGCAGGCAGAGAGGCAGAGCCAGAGCCAGAGCCAGGAGCAGAGCTCCACCTAATATGCAGTTGAACAAGTTTTAATGAAACACGAAGAAGCACGAAGATGTGGCAAAGAGATGATGTTGGGGATCCTGCTATACACACAGCACACAGCACAGCGCTCGATAAAAGATTATTAAAATTTTCCAAACGAATGGCAAAAGTTGCGCTGCAGCAGTTTGTCAAAGGTTCAAAAGGTTATCTGCAGCACCACACACTCCTTGACTCCTCCTCGACTCACGACTCACGTGTGTGCGTGCGTGTGTGTGTCTGTGTGTGTGTGTGTGTGCGCGGGTCTACAAAGTTGACAGACATTTTCCAGCAGAGGAGTCAAGCACCCATCTAGCACTCGAGTGGAATGCAAAATCCTGTCTCCTGTCGCCTGTCGCCCGAGGCTTTAACTTTTGGGCGTATCTCCGTGCCAGAGGCTCGATGGCTTTAACCCTGAGTTATCTCTCCATGTGGGTGGGGCGGAGGCGGTGGAAATGTAATTTCGCTCAACCTTTTCGGGCGGGCCACCGGACAATGCCTGGGCCCATGAATACCTACTCGCTCTCTCGCGTGCTCGTACATGAAATATGAAAGTAATCTCTGCATACATTAAGGCGTTTGACGTCTGCTTTAATATGCAGCCCCATTCCAGGCTCTATCTCTGCTGCAGAAGGACCTCTCTGCCTCTCTTGATACTTATGCATTTTTGCTGAAGCAAACATAATTCGTCTATTATGCAGGGAGTGGCAGGCAGCCTCCAGTCTAGGCCTCTGCCACAGGACATGGACACCCTCTCCAATGCAGCACATCCGTCTCTGGCTCCGGAGTTCATGGAGCGGGTTCCTGCCTCGGCCCGGCCCGGCCCCGTCCGTATTCACTTGGCAATTACTGCTTTATTTATTATGCCGAAATGGATTATCCCTTTTAGTGTCCTGGGATGCAATTTCTGCTTGTGCTGCTATTTTGTGCCGTCAACATTTTTCTGGCCCCATCCCTCGCAGAAGCACTTTGCCCGTGCTGCCTTTTAACCCCGCTCTAACCTCTGGCAAGCCACTCTCTTGCTCTCTCTTCCTCTCTCCTCTCTCTGTGTGCAGGCCTGCTTTTGTTATGTCGTCGCCCAAGGGGGGGAAGCATGCATGGCGGCGTGGCAGGGACTCTGTGGCAAGGCCTATGCACTCGACTCCCCCTGGCATCTAATCCAGTGACAGGACAGGCAGGAAAACCTGCTACATTTTCCATTTAAATAGAAATTTCCCTGCAGCCACCAGCAACCAGCAGCAGAAGCTCCGCATAAATATGTTCGATGCGATGCGATGCACACAATTAAATTAAACAAAATAAGCATTGGAATTTGAAAATTGAAATTGAATGGGGGCTTGGCGTGGCTTTGCCGGGCAGTTTAAATGCAAATATTCAAGTGCCTGCCTGGCATTGTCCTGTTCAGGAATCATCTCGCTGAGTCCCCGCTCCCCGGCCGCACGGCGACATTTGTTGCAACATTTTTGTTGCACACAAAATCCATAAATCAAATCAATAAAATGACAGCATGAAAAATTGCCAACACACAAAAAACCGACCGCAGGGCAGGCTTTTGCAGCCATTATTCCTAGAGTTGGGAAAAATTGGCATTTTTCCGAAGTTAGAGCTCGAAATATGTAAAATCCGCAACCGCATTCGAATGGCAATCAGCAGTTAGGTTAGGGCCACCAAACAAAAGCCAGGCAATAATAATAATAATAAGAGAACAATGCTAGTACAAGGGCGCCATGCCACGTGCAGGGGGGGCGGGAGGGGGTAGAACGTTAACCTTTCGACACCTACAAATAAATAAATGGCCAAAGTAAATATTGTAAACAGCATCCGAGCAAACAAACCCAAAAACACACACGTAAAATGGACAAAACATGAAAGGAAGTCCAGTTGCGGGAACGAAACAAAGCGGTGGATACTCTTTCTCTAACGACTTCTAGAGCTTCGACTGACACAAAAGAGAGATCGATCAGAGCACGCCCATATGCAGCACTAAGAAAAAACAAAGCTTTGGTCTTGCGCATGGACTTTGCTTGTGCTTTTGCTCGAGGCATAAGCCTTGCAAAGAGATCGGTTCTATGGCTCTCTCTCTCTCTCTCTCTCTCTCTCTCTGTTGTGCTTGCTGTTGTTGTGAGACAGACGTGTTCAATCGTGCTCAAAAGCCTACAATACACGATGCGAAGCTAGAAAAGGTGTTCGGCTCTGGGAGACAGAAGTGAGATCGGCTGTCTGTGTTGGGTTGTGCTCCCGTTTGCTCAGTAGTAATTTGCTTTTCGTTTATTTGCAAGTTCTGCTGCTGCTGCTGCTGCTTTTACTTCCAGTGTTAAAGAACTCATTTGTATATCCACTTCGCCGCCATAGAACTTTCATTTTGTGCTGTGCAAACATCTGCCTATAATCAAAATACCCTCTACAAGCGTATGTATGTACATAGCAGAACAAACACACACGATGAAAATGACGCAACATGGAAACGGTTGAGCCAAGGCGGTTCGGGAGGCTGGCCACGACAACGGTTCGTCCTGTGTAACAAATAAAATTGTTGACTGTGCCATAAAGCGGGGCAGAAAGAGAAGCAGAAACACCAAGAGGAGGAGCAGCAGCAGCAGAGAGCAAGAGAAACAGCAACAGCAGCCGTAATGTAAAAGACAACGAGATTGAATGAAAATCCTCGCATGACATAAAAAATAATACGCAACATGTGAAAAACAAACCGAAAAATGCACAACCGTACAATAGAAAATGGGAGGAATCTAAGCAGAGAAAAGGATTCCACAACGTATTAGTTATATTTCCCTTCCTGTCTGTCTTCCCGTCTCCCTGTCTCCCTGTCCTGCTGTCTTCCTGTTTCCATGTGTCAGTTGTCATTGCGTCAGCTGTGGGAGATCCTGGCGTAACCCAAGCCGGAGCTCCAGAGTAGCAGGGAGCCAGAGAGCCCTTGCTGAGAATGGCAATAATAATACGTTATTGGGAATATATTGATTGCCTGTATTAAGGGGGTACACCCATCCCCATCTTCGCACAGACGCGGGCTAGGATTTTGGCTTCGGTCGTGGCATGACGGCATATGACGGGGGGGCGCCACGCACTGATAAATGCTCGTAAGCCAAGTGCCGCCGGGAGTGGCAGCGCCAGCGGCAGCAGCAGGTGTTCTTTGTTTTACGCCCAAATGACTTTCGGGTTTTCGGGCATTATGGGATTCCAACGCCCCCAACTATCGGCTGGGGTAGGGGTAGGGGTCGGGGGTCGGGGTTCGGGCAAACACACACTCGAGACGCACATGATGCGGCAGGTTTCTGACTTTATTCCAGGATATTTGCCGAGCCGATGACATGCAACGATTCTGTCAACACAAAAGCCAAGTCAAGGCCCAGACCAGGCCCAGTGCCAGCCCCCAGACGCAGCTGTGATTAATAAACAAATTGAAATACCTTTTGGCCAAATAAAGTCCCGGCAAAAGCGCAACCGAGTCGCTACTCAATAAATCACTGGCTTATCCGCACGCCCCTCGCCATCCCTGCCCTCCCTGCCGTCCTGGAGTCAGTCAGTCTCCTTCCAGGCTAAATCAATTATGGTCGGAGCACACAAAAACATGGCCTCGAACAGCACGCACACGGCGCAGAGATAATTTATTGATTGCCATTAACAAACAGCATGTCAAGTAAGTGTCATTAGAATGTCAACGCATGTTGACGAAGACGACCCCCTGACGGACAGACGGCCCTCGAGCCCCCCACACCCCGCCCTCTGACTGTGACTCCCAGGTCTAGCCCTCTGTCTGGTCACTGATGGACTCCTCCCCCCTCCCGACTGCCGCCTCTGTTAATGCTAATGCCCAGTGGCATGCTCATTAATTTCAGCGACAGCCACTGGTCGTCGGGAACAAGTTCATTTCGTCTGCAATTTCCTGCAGAAAGGCGTTAAATACGGGCGACAAACAGGTACAAAACAGAGGCGGGCCTGGAGGGGGCAAAGAGGGGGCTAGGACGGGCTAGGAGGTGGCTGACCTGACCGCGGACTCCATCACAGTTGACAACGTAAATTGACCCGCGGAAGAAGCGCCATGCCGACCGTCTGGGGGGATGGTGATGGGGGTGGACGGGGGTGGGGGTTGTCTTTGGTGACAGGTCGACGGCGG
This sequence comes from Drosophila affinis, assembly GCA_037356375.1. Lineage (NCBI taxonomy): Eukaryota > Metazoa > Arthropoda > Insecta > Diptera > Drosophilidae > Drosophila > Drosophila affinis. Next base: position 27,724,730 of record JAZHFB010000003.1, read on the forward strand.
GCAAAGAAAAAAGCACACAAAATACTGACAGTTTGACAAATTGTTTATGTAAATGGAAGTGCAAGTGGCTGAAAAAGATGGCAAAAGGAAATTCGTTTGGGCCAGAAAAGCTTAGGCATATTGGCTTAGCGACACGTCCTGGCTATCTCCTGTTGTCCTTCGACTCTGCTTTTTCCTGCAAGCTACGGATCCATTTCACGCGCTGCCTTCCGTCCGGGAGAGTGAGTAAACATCTAATTTACTGTTTGTGCTCTTTAATTGTTTGCCCGTACCCGTGCCCGTGTCCGTGGCCGGAGGGGACAGAACAGATACGCTGACAGCGGCTCTGTGAATGGCCTCCCTCCCCACCCCCCGTAAATGACAACGACCTTCACGGAAGAACGAACCGACAGCAACCGAAGGACCGACCGGCCGAAGGAGGTCCGCCCAGGCAATTAAAAATTTGCTGTCTTGAAATTTCAACTGTAACCGGCGTCAGCGTCTGGCCTGCAGCGACCTGCCATAGTTCTCCGCATTCCGTGAATGCTAAACCCTGCTCTTCCTACCCCACTTCGCCCCGCCCCGCCCCTACCCCTCGGGCAGTCGGGCTTTCCTGGGCGGCAATTTTCCTTCGTCGCCAGCTGACGTAGCTTTTACCCAGTTTTCTTTTTGCTTTCTAGTTTCTGCATACCCTGGCAGCTCTGCGATTGCAACGGGTATGTCGTATCGGTGCAGGGCATAGCGACCGAGGGGCAATGCTGCATGATGCGCGATGCTTAGGTAGAGCTGAATCAGTGCACAGTGGGTCAAAATAGCTGAGAGTGCTTAAAAAACAAATAAAAAGCAACGAAATCATAGACATTCTTTATGTAAGCAGTTTTTTTAATGTTTAAATCATTTAATAAAAAAATTATTCCATTAAAATATTTATAAAACATAATTACAATATATATAATATTATATTCCATAATTGTTATATTAATAATAATATTCAATTCTAAAATTCTATTCTAATAATTCTACAATATTTTTCGACGGTATCTTTTGGTCCGCAGTCTTGAAGATTCTTTTGACTTTCTTAGGTTTTTCTTCTAGTTTTCATTTGCTTTATGAATATGCGTGCTAGTGTGTGTGTGTGTGTGCGCTTGGAGGGTGTGTTGGTGCCACAAAAGCTGTTGCTTGCTTTTCCGCTTAGGCCCAGGCCCAGGCCTGGGCTTTTCTCTCTGAATGCCTTTCAGCTTCTGCGGAAAGTTTTCTTTTGAAATTCTTTCCCTACGTCTTGGCCTGGGAGCGGGCCTCGGCCTGGCCTTTTGTGGCGAAGGCGTCTTAGTGATACGTTCTTCCAAGCCGTTGGCCCTACTCTGGCCCGTTATTAACTCTAATTACCACATTAAACGCCAAAGTGTCTTAATATTCAATTATAAGTTTTCTTTTCTTTTCCTGCAACCGCATTCCACGTTTTCCTTTTGGCTTTTCGATGCGTGTCTTGGTCGTTTTGCGGCCTGGCAGCGGCGGCCTATTGGAAAACTTTTTGGGCACACCAGCCAGGAGGAGGAGGAAGAGGAGGGGGGACGGGGCCTCTTTGTGACCTGCTGCTGGCTTTAATGATGTCTGAGTGCGTACAAATTATTTCACTAACTGTGTTTCGGTGTTTATATTGCTTTTGATTTTGTTTGGTAAAAGTTGGTCAACGTCCGCCTGGACTGGAGCCCCCCCTATAATGTACGGTTCCATCTGGCTGTCCGTCCGTCTGTCTGTGTATTGAATCGAATCGAATCGATGAAATAAATTGCGGAAAAGCCGCATCGCTGCTGTCTCCCTGGCAATCAACTCTTGCCACAATTTGTGCTAATGGCATGAAACGTTTTGTCAGGGAGAAAATGACTTTTCCCACACGCCCCCACACACACACACACACACACAAACACACACGGGTACACACTGATGAGACAGTAACTCAATAAACTAATGAATGCTTATAAAGTCAAACCCGTTGACAGAATTTTAATTAAAGAAACGTAAAGCGCTAATTTTGCATATTAATAACGGCGGAGCAGGGGGGACACTTTACTATCCAGGACGCCACACGACACGACAGGACACGGAGGAGCTGGCGGGAGCCTAGAAGGATCTGCCACTGTCACAGGAGGCAGGAGGCACACACAGACACTGGCAATAAATAAAATAGTAGTCGCAGGGAGTCGAGAGAGCGCAGGAGCTCCACGGCGGGAGCTTCCTGCCATTTAAGTAGTTGAAATTAATTTCAATTCCACTCGCACACGTCCCGCACACACACACACACACATATCCTTCTTGTGTGTGTGTGCTGCCTCTTTGGGGCACGTAGCGCTGAATGGGGCGACCGACATAAAAGTCGCCTCGCTTCTAAATTATAATATCAATTATTTCGCAACACAAAACACATAAGCACTGAGGCGCGCGACGAGTGTGCAGGAAGGACCTTGTTTGGGCCTGACTTTGAGAGCCCTTCACGTGCAGGCATCCAGCGACAGGAACAGGTTAACACGCGGATGGGGAGGGGGAGGAATCTGGGGGGGCTGGGAGGCTGCAATAATTACCGCTTGGTATGCAAATGGCAGCCAACTAGCGATGCCAGCGGAGACACAAACAAAATGGCATCCTCCTCCTGGCTGACTGTTCCACTGCGATGGCTTTTCAATTATGCCCCATTAATTAGCTAAAAAACCCCCGCCCACGCCCCCATACTTACTGTGGCGCCCCATTAGGCAGAACAGGGCTTAAGGACAATCAGGACCATAAATCGAATCGCAGAGCCGCCGCCAACGGGCAATAGTCAAAATTTAATTCAAAATGTTGCCAAAGACAAGAAATTTATACATTTTCAAAGAGCCATGTCAAAGTCATACTCGGCCCCGGGCAGACGGAGACGGACACTCCGTCCGTTGGCTGTCCGGACGGATGACAGGACCAAATGGGAGAACATTCAGTGCGCTCCAACGCCTCAGCAGCAGCAGCAGCAGCCTTTAATTTTGGAATACGGAATAATTCCTGGATGGAAACTCATTAAATCAATTTCACACTCTGTGAGTGAAAGACCAGCTAGAAGACTTTTCCTTTCCACTGACTTTTCCTGTGTCTGTGTGGGGCAGAAAGGCTGAGTGGGAGGGTCAACATCCTTTCGCTTCCTCCCACTCGGTTCCCTCCTTCTCTTGTTTTCGGGATTTCTTCGCTTTTCCTTTCTTTATTTCCCAGCCTTTCGGCCCGTCCAGTGAAATTGTTTCTGCGTGATTGAGGTTTTCCGGCAGACCCTTTCTTCGCAGCTGCTTAGCCTGCTACAGAAAAACACAGTATTGTCAGGGTGAAAGGTCAGCCGTGTTTAAAGAGCCATTGCAGTGGGGCGGCGGGGGCGTGGGGCTCCGTCTTTGTGGCTGCCACAATTCATAACATTTGCAACTGCCTTTTTCGGGGCTATTTTTAATATTTTGATTAATTTGGGGACTTCCTTTTGTGCCTCGCTCGCCACAAAAGCGAAATTTCCTATCAGGCCGCACAATGGAAAACCCTTTTCCAGCGAGATAACATTATCTTTTGCCTCGAATGGCAGTATAAACAACACGAAAACACGACAACAAGCGGCCGCCCACCTGTCGTCCCTGCCACAAAAGGAGACCCTTCCACTTGTGCCACTGAAGTGCAAATGGTGCAAGATTGGAGATCGAATCGCAGGAAAAACAATAATCTAAATGCAAATAAAACTATTTTCCAGCATCGCGGCACAAAAGAAAAGTCCAAATTAAAGAAAAACTCAACTCAACTCGAGGAAAAGTCTCCCTCGACGGGGCATTTATTTGCACATTTTGAAATGCAAACAGCGGAAAATGGCTGAAACATTCAACCCTTTTGTGGCAGGGAGGGGGATGCTGCCCGGGCGCCCGGGGACAGCAGCAGCGGCAGCGGCAGCCGCCCCTCCGTCAAAGTGAGTGAAATGTGTAGTCCTCTCGCAATGATTTGTCAAATTAAAAGCAAAGTTTGTACGAGACAAGCAAAGGATATCCCCCGCCCCCCGCTTCCCTCGTTTTGGTCCTTCGTGCCACCCTTTCCAAGTAATTAGTAAAAAACTTGGGCTGCGGCAATGAAAAATGACTGGAAATTGGGCGTGAAAATGGCCCCAGCAGCGTACCGTGCGATTCTACATTTAAAGTTGCGCCATTTCTCAGGACTCGCTCGGAGACGTCCTCCTCCCAAGGACATATTAGCTTCCTGGCGGTAGCTCCTGGCTGCTCTGCTTCTATCAAGATCATGTCCTCATTCCTTCACTCCTTCCTCTCCTTTTTTGTGCACACTGCGCACTCGTAAGCCATTACTAATGCAGATAATTAGTGTTTTAATGTGTGCCATGCACAGCAGTTTCCCTCCGGGAAAACTAAAGGGAAATTAATGAAACTTATTGGGAGCACCCGAAACGGAGAGCAGTCCTGGCCACACTGGGGAGAACTTTTTAATGGATCCCCGCCGAATCCGAATCCGAATAGAGGCGAAGTTTTGAACCGATGCCAAAGATGCCAAAGCCGAGATTCGGAGATTGGGGCAAACATCCCAGCCTCCCAGATATCCTTCTGGCTGCTGCTGCTGCTTCTGCTTTCAATAAACAAATTTGTGCGCAAATATTTTGATACAAGCTACTAAATATTTTGTGTAAAGTCGTTCAACATTTACAAAGATTGCAATAATGACAGTCGAGGCAGCTACAAGAAGGATGCTAGGATGTGTGTGTGTGCAAACTGGAGCAGAAGGCGGCATATATTACAGGAAACGAACCTTCTTTCCTAGGAGCAGGAGCACGAGGGCGTTGCAGACAGACACATACAAAAGTCAACATAAAATTTAATTAAAAACTTTGCAACAACTACACGAGCGGCACAACATTTTGGGGCGCAACATAATGCAGCAAACGGAGGCAGCAACAACACGAATGTTGAACGAGTCTCCACAGAGAGGGAGCCAGAACTATGAACTGGAACTATGAACTGGAGCTATGAACTGGAGCTATGAACTGGAACTATGAACTGGAACTGGAGCTGGAGTTACTTACATTTTGTGCTTAGAAGTGAGTTTTTTCTCTTTGGCAATTTAAATATACATAAAATGGCAGCTGGAAATAGCAATGGCATCTCCAATGGCAGCCTCAGCCTCTTCCCGGCTTTCCCTGCTTTCTTTTCCGATGGGCGGCGGCGGCAAAAGGAAAAACCAATTACGAATTCAAATGAAATTCATGAAATTCCTGGCACTTTGTGCCTGAACTTAAACCACGTCTTTGTAATATATATCACATTGAGCAGAGCCCGAGCTCCAGCTCGAGCCTTAGACGGCATAAAAAGAAAAGCGAGGGCGGAGGCGGCATAGTTTTCCCGCTCCCCCTCGCTCTCTCTCAAGGCATTTAAATTGCCGGCATGATTTGAAATACAAATTGAGCAAATTGGCAGGAAAAACTGTGCAAAGTGAGAGCCCAGAGCCGAGCAAGTGGCTGAACAACCACAGGGAACTTGAGGTAGTCGCTGGGCTGGGGCTGGGGCCGGGAGGCTGGGGATGCCATCACGAATCTCCAAGTAACTTTAAAAGGTTGCCCACTCCGTCGCCAGTCCTCGGGCCTGAGAGATACGCAATTTTCCTGGCTTACAGGGATATTGATTTTCCCCCGCGGTTTGTATGCCATCGGGAATATGATTCCGCACAGATATCGCTGCTGCCGTCGCTGTCGCCGTCGCCTTCCTGACAATAATTAAAATGTTAAAAACGTGGTCACGGGCTGCTGCTGCTGCTGCTTCCTGCCTTTTAATGGGCGAAATGTCGTAAATGATATCGCGACCGCATTGAATTTCCAATGAACTGTAGACCCCAGCCCCCTGCCCTTTGCTAGGGGATGAATTTTGCTTCCCTTGAGGCAAATGAGGAGGAAAACATACATACCTGGAGGTGGCTTGCGGTGCGTCGTCACCTTGACAGCGACAGCAACGGCGGTTGCTCGTTAGCCCCGGCTTAGATACATTTTATCTTTAGCAATTTGCCGAGCCTTTAAAGCCTCGAACCACACGCCCTCCCGCCTGCCCCTCTGCTGGCCTGCCCTGCCGTCTAATCGCATTCAATTAACACACAACAAGAAAAGCCCAAAAGAAAGCGGAGGAAAACACTCGCCTTCGCCCTGGACAAAGCGGAATGCCCGTAAGACTCCGAGTCTCAGGATGGAAGTGCATGGAGGAACAGCAAATCCAATAAAGTTGTTATTGCTTTTGTTTTCGTTTCGTTCTGGCCTGGTCGAAAGGCGTTTATAAATTACTTAAAGCGCTTAAGGGCCAGCAGCAGGACAGGGCTGTTACTGGTGGACTGGGCCAACAACTTGTGGCGTGACCGATGCGGCCCAAAAGGGAATCCCACAATATGTTCGGCTGCCGTTACTCTGCTGCCGTTTTGCTGTCGTGGCAGATTAAAGCGTATCATGTAGCAGCAAATCCAAACCGCAAGCGGCAGACACACACACACACTCTCACTGGGGGACCAAAGAAAAGCCCACCAATTGAATATCAATCAACTTTTGTGCCGGCGCGTGCGTGTGTGTCCTGGCCAGAGGGGGAACAGCAGCCAAAAGTCCTTGGAGCTGGAGCTGGAGAACAAAGGATGGCCTGGTCTAGAAGTGGCCTGGCCCCGACTCCGATAATGGAATTAAAACTGCCAATTTTCGGCCCCCGCCTGCCCTTTGAGTTGCTGCTGCTGCTGCGTGTGGCAGGAGTGGCACATTCAAATAATACTTGCCAGTGTGTCTGAGGAGGGGCGTCTAACCGAATTAGGCAACACAAATCAATTGCATTAAATGGCAGCTAGCGCGTGTCTAGCTGTCAGATCGTCGTGTGTGTGTGTGTGTGTGTGGTTAAGCCAGGCCTTGCCACTGCCACAGGCCACAGCCCCTCAGTCTGTGCCGACGCGTAAGTATGCCACAAAACATTTTACCATACGAAATTGCAATGGAGGAGGTGGGAAAAACAATTGCCACACAGTCGAAAAGTGCCGACCGACGAACAGCTGCAAACGACTTATTTATGCCTCACACGGCTTCCACCACCCCCCACCCCCCTTTGGGGCACACCCGATGGGGTTCTGTTCCCCAATGAATTGTGCTTATTGTGTCCCGGAATGATATCCCCATTATAACTGGGGATTACTCTTGCCCCTTGCCCCTTGCCCCTTGCCTCTTACCTTAATTTGTAAATCTTCTTGAACTTTACTTTTCTCCTGGAAATGCTGGAAAAAGTTTTCCCCGAAAGAAGAGCAAAGAAGTCAAGGAAAAGACTGCTGCTTAAGAGTATAAATCAGTTGTTTTTCCAAGGAAAAACTTAAGGGTTTATCCCTCTCAAAGGGTACCCGGAGAATATGTGTATCTTCTGGATCAAAACTCAACAGAATTTCATCAAAAAATGTTTCCTAGCGAAGGATGTGGATCCTAAGTTTCTCCTTCGACTTCGCCTTCGCCCTCGCATGTGTTTATTTCATTTCTCATTTTCAGCAACATTCACCGCCTCCCCCCCATCCCGCCCCGCCCAAAGACGCCACATGCCACATTCTACTTCATTTCATGTTGGCATTTGCACATATTTTTTTTTATATTTCCCAGACTGCGTGTGTGTGCGTGTGTGTGTGCTGATGGAAATTTTGTTATACTTTTTGGTTTCTTACTTTTTGGTTCCTTGCGCACCTCCAACACACCGCCACCCAACCCTCCCTCCCTCCCTTGGAAGCCACCGCAAAACAATGAAAATTGGTTTTGTTACTTTGCTTACTTTCCGCGCAAAAGGACCGAGAGGAAGGCCCTCGAAGGCTCTTGGCTAAGACTCCTTCTGCGGATGCGACTGTGGCTGCCGCTGCGGCTGTGCGGTTGGAGCCCTTGGCGGTGGCTTTTTATTGCCCGACCGACCGACTGCCTGCCTTCTGCCTTCTGCCTTATTATTGTTGCTGTATTTATTTGGCAGCTGCAAAAGAAGCCACCAGCCAGCCACCAGCCAAAAAAGACTCCCAATTACACTCGGTGCCGCGCTGCTTTCTTTTGGCGGCTTTCCCTGCGGATGGGTGTTGAGTATTATCGCATAAAATCCAAAATGTAAACACTGCAAGGCGACTCCTCTGCGGCAGCATCCTGTCTTCGGTGGCACGTACACGCTTAAATTCTAAGCGACATTCAGACAGCATTAGGCGCTCTGTCTGCCAATTTGAATATTTGCAAAACTGCTACCAACGGCACGAATATTTTTCACTAACCTTTTCTTGGGGTATGCGGGGGTCCTTCGGGATCCTAGTTGGCACTCCACTCACAAAACTCTTAGATATTTTCTTAGTTATTTCTTGATGTCACTTTATCATTCAGTTATTTCTTTCTTTCACTTTCTTTCAGTTATTGGCAGAGTTCAACTCTTAACTGGAACTGGCACTAGCACGAAGACCCAAATAACAACCAGCACGGGCACTGCGAAAATTTCTGCACTCTGCTGCAGGATATCCCTAAGCCACACAGCTGTTCTCAGTTCCTGCTGCTGCTTGCTATGGATGGTTCTGTTCTCTCTGTCGATACTCTGGGAGGAAGCGTGTCGCGCGCGCGAATCGTGTCACTGTTTCGAAGCAACTGAAACGCTTTTTCTGACTGCCAGTATTGGCAGCGCTCTGGACTCGTGGTTTCGTGGGCGGCTTCGGGTGTGCTCGTTGTTGGCTCGTTCGGGCTCTAGCCACGAATGGCACGAACAGCCAGGGCGAGAGAGAGAGAGAGAGACAGAGAGCGAGTGGTTGCTTGCTCGTCGGGTTCGGCTGTGCTCTGTTCTCTCTCTGGTGCTGTTCGCCGAAGGACGAACTGTGCCACGGCGAATTGGAGTTTCGTATTTTAAGAAACCGTATTTTCTTGTCGGAGAAATATGAAAAATAAATATACAAAGTTTGAATAAAATTATAAAACTTTCTTTCATTTACAGAAAAGCTTTACTATCTTTGAATGACATCTGTTTTTATATAATTTGTAAGGCTGATCCTTCGTGGAGATCTCTCCCACCCTCTCTTCGTGCTTTGCCTCACCTGTCGCACGCAACTCCCTCTCTTCGCCGTGTTTGTTCGCCCTTCTCCTCTTCCCACAGACAGAGAGAGAGAGAAACACATACAGTGGGGTACAAGTGTGGGCCACTCCGAATCGCAGGGGTAGCCGAATATGCCTGAAAGTATGCTGGCAACATTTCGAACTTCGCAGCAACATTTCGAGATGTTGCGCAACATCCGCTAAGCATATGTGCCAGGTACATTGTGTTGCCCCGCCTTCGCAGGAGGGAATTTAGGGAATATCAGCGGCCATCGATGCGTAGCCGGCGAAAGGCAGACTCGCGTGTAATTAAAACTAAACAACATGGCCCAAAAAACAACCCAGCGGACCAACCACCTCCCTCCCTCTCTGCTCGCGACTCGTCCTGCTGATGGCCATAAAAAGCCAGTCAGCAGTTCCTACTCCTGCGGCTGTCAGGAAACAAAAGGCAACTGTCGGATTGCAGGATATTAGGACGATGACGAAACCGAATATGCCGGAGTCCATAAGTCAGGATTAAAAACGGCGCGCTGGTCAGACACGCAGAATAACGGCGACACAACCTGGTCAAAAGGACCCGACGACAGCCAGCGGACAGGAGCAGCGGACAGCGGACAGCGGACAGGAGCAGCGGAAAAGCGGACAAAAGTCGACGCAGAAATTAATTTGAATATTTCCCAGACCCGTTTTGGGGGTATTTTGTCTTTGTTTCTGTGGCTGCCACTGCCGCATGCTGTTGCCGTGTCCAATGCGGGCAAGGACCGTGTCTAGCAACGGCAGGACTTTCGACTTCATTAGAAGTAATGGCAGATTTTGCATCAAAAGTGAAAAAAACAAGAGTCCTGCCACCCTGCCACCCCGCCGCCCTGCCACCCTCTCGCGATGGTTACAACATTTTAAAATATGCACATAAAGACATAATTCCCCAACCCCCAGTCGTCATATTTTCCGGTAGATGCGGAAATGGAAACAACCCAGGAGTCAACGGTCAACAGGCGGCCGTGGGGGGGGGAGAGGGTGGGGCGGGGTCAGTCTCAATTTATTGGAGGCGCTTGAAAATAAATTTGTTTTCCGAAAATATGAACATCCATTTGGGAGGGTGGACGGGGGGCAGGTGGAAATTTGCTAAAGTTTAGGCACAAACAAGAGGCCATCAGGAAACGTTTACGCAAGAGAGAGAGAGAGAGAGAGAGAAGGAGAGAGTGCGAGAGAGAGAGAGTAGAATCCTTCGCTGTCCTTATACATTTCCTAATTAAAGCCTTCGGCCTAAAGGATTTATTAAAATATGCCGATTTGATGCCAATTAATTGCAAATTCATATTTATTTCGATATTAGAATTCTCGAGCGTCTGTCATTTTCAAAGCAAAACAAAGACAACGAATAGGCCCCAAACAATAATAAATAATTAAATAAGTAACAAATCGATTCAGATTTCGATTGATTAGCAATCTGCTAGCATCTTTGATTGTTCATTAAGCCATGGAGGCCCCTGGAAGGAGCCAAAGGAGCGAAGGTATTGTGTCTTTGACAAGAAATTCTGGGAAATGGAAAACGGAAAATGGAATTACATGCCATAAGCTGATTAGGAATTAATCAGTTTCCACGGAGTGAAGCACGAATTTTCAACTGAAAATTGGCAAATATTTATGACTGTACCACCCATCAGTGGGTGGGTGGGGGTGGTGGCAGCTGCTGCCTTGCTTATTACAACATTCCACAATTAGTTGCAGCGGCATTCAGATTCGCTACAGATTTGCCGCTCGCTTCAATATTGGCCATTAAGATTGTGCACCTGAGTGCCAGGGGGGAGTGCCTGGGGTGGGGGTGGGTGTGTTGCATGCCTCCTCCAGTCAGCTGCGATCTGGACAGGGGCCAAGCGGATTACGTTTCGGATTCGATTTACTTTGTGTCGCCAGGAAGTCAGAATGCGGGTGCGTTACAAATGGGCAACAGTTTTCAGGGTGTAAGCAGGAGCGGCGGCAGCAGGAGGGGGTGGTGTGCGTTTGGATGGAAATGTGGCAGCTTCAGGGCGACCTACAAACAAACAAATAAACAAGCGGCTGGCAAACAGTCCGCGTCGTGATTGCAGCGCATTTTGCAGCGCAAAAAGGCAAAACAATTGAATTCAATTGAATTGACAACAACAGACCACCAGGGGCCTTGGCTTGGGTGCTGCCACTGTGTCCCCTCCCCCCTGTTGATGCTGCCTGCCACTGCCACTGCTGCTGCTGCTGCTGCCACTGCTGGAGGGTCGCTCACTCGACCGGTAATGGTGTTGATAGCATTAAGCATGCCTCGGCGCAGCCAGCAGCAGCGGCAGCAGCAGCAGCAGCAGGATATGCGTGCAGCCGCTGCCGATTCTCATTCGCATTCTCCTGCAACATGGCCGGCCAATCTGTGCCTCTGAGTGGTGTTGCTGCTGCCCCTGGGTGGGGGGTGGGGGTGTGGTTGTTGTTGCGTGTGTTGTTTTCATTGCACTTCAATGCTTTTTGCAATGTAAACAGCCGCCTGCCCCTGCCCTTGCCCATGCCCCTCCCCTCCCTTCGGCCCGGACACCATCAACACTCGCACATATTTTCACATTTCCAATTCTTTTCCTTCCTCCTTTTTTTTGGGATAATCGTAGAAAGGGTATACGCGACAGCAGCAGGAGAATGCCTCTCGAAATTCAGATTAAAACTGCACTTAAATATTTAATAAATACAAAAAAAATGGCGTTATCTAAATAGGCTATCACTTTTGTAGAACAATTTATAGACCATTTTTCGCAGTCTGCACACAGACAAAACATGAAACAATTGGGCACACACGATCTCTCTCTGAGCTAAACACTTCTTTCGTTTCGCTTGTGCTCTTCGGTCACTTTTAAGAGAGCGTTCACTGCAAAATTGTCTTTGAAAGCGAGAGCGAGGCCTCAGCAATTCATGTGCATAAATGTTATGCAGGAAAACACAGACGCACGCATACACACAAAGCGACTGTTTTGCCGAAGGTGTCCGATCGAAGTAGTCAGCGAAAGAACGAACCAAAGAGAACACAAAAAAAGTGTTTTTGTCTGAGAAGAACAGTTATTGAGCGAAAACACTTTTGAATGTGCTCTTTCGCTCCACGTTCGCAAAGTGTTCGTAGAAGATCGGTTTTTTTCTAAATATGAGAATCTGACCTGCAATCTAATTATTGTCCAGGGGCAAAGAACAAATCAATGTCAAACAGTTTCATTAATCAAAGTCGGATATATCTTCATTCCATAGCGCTATTCTCTATCATTATCATTCATAATTTTTAAGCATTTTCGGCTAGAAAATCCCCTTTCATTAGTGTTTCTTCTCCTTCCCAGGGTATCGTTTGGTCGTTACACACATATCCAAGTAAGACTCCCACTTTTTTGCTGTTGTTGTTCTGTTTATTTGCTTTACTGTGGTTACTTTTGCTGTCTTTCCTATTTTTTTGCTGTGCCTCTGCCGCTGCAGCTGCTGTTGCTGGCAAATTAGTTGAATTTGGGCATTGGGCCTTGGCTTGGTAGGGGTAGGGGGAGGCCGGTGAAAGTTTTTGTTTGACACTTTCTGGCATAAGCCTCGACCACATGCGACATGCAACAGCAGCAACAGTGGCAGCAGCAGCAGCAGCAGCAGGACCAGCGGCAGGACCAACATCGACAAGGACAGTGACAGTCTGGGGGCTCTTAAACGTCCTTCGTTGAGCCTGCTGCTGCTGCTGCTGCTGCAGCACTTAATCCGCTTAAACGTTAAAAGTGCTAATAGTTTTTCATGTTGCAACCCCCCTCCCCCCGCCCTGACTTCTTTACTGTGCAAATGGCAGCCAGGGGGAGGGTTGGGAAAACAAACCCACCACTGAGCACTAGCAGCAGCAGCAGCAGAAACAACATCCCAGAGAGGGAGGAGAGTGCGCCTGTTCGGGGGGTGAAAGGTGTTAAAAGGCAATAATTTATATGCTTAGAATTGTCATTTGTAGATGTGTTTTGTGTGTGCAGCAAGAAGGACCCTTCGGTGTCCTTCGGGGTCCTTCGGGGTCCTTCGGGGTCCTTCGTATTTGCGCCTGTTTATTTGCTTTGCTCTTGTGCGGTAATTGCGATTTGTTTTGAGGTTTTTCCTCTCCTTAATGGCAAATAATTCCGTGATGGGTTTTTTACGCCTCGTCGACTCCCGAAATCCGCAGCTAATTCGCAGATCAATTAAAGTTTCCCCCACCCCCCCAACCACCACTCACCCCATCCCCCCGAAACGGCAATAGCAATAACAGTAAAGCGTCATCAATCAAATATAGATCCAATAAAATCACATATGTGCGGCACGCCCCATCGAAATTCAAATAAAGGACAGCCTGAAATTTCGGGCAGAATGGCAGGATATGTCCTGCATGGATTCCCCCACCCTCCACTCCTCCCCCTCCACTCACTGAATTATTAACAAAACTAATTGCACACGGAACTATGAATCAATAGTTAATATGACTCCGACTCCCCCCGACTACTCCTCATTCCTCCTCCTTCGAAGGGCAAAGCAGGCGACGACATGCAAAAATGCATTACCATCAATTTACTCCACCCCCTCCCCCCCACACACTCCCCCTCTGTTTGTCTGAATCTCATTTCCGCTGGGCGTGGCACACATCATTCCAACATTATTCCAATATTACACTATTCATATTTTAGCCAACAATTTTCGGGGTGGGGGAAGGGGAAACATTCTCTCGAACGGCCAGCAGACCAGCGGACCAGCAGACCAGCAGCAGGAGGAGGTGGTCCTATGGTCCAGCGGATGTCCTGCCGCGCATTGAGCCATGCGAAAGCTGCCTTATTATTTATGATAATGTTTGGCCATTCGTTTGGTTTATTGTGCTAATGTGCCGCAATTAAGATTAAGAAGATGACTTTCTCCGGTCCGGCCACCAAAGGGAGAGTACGTGCCTTTGGGTGAATGTGTAGGCGCAAACCCCAGGAAAAACAGGCACTCACTTCACCTATGGGACATATTTCAAGGTGTGTGTGTGTGGGTCACCATTCTGTGAAGTCCTTTACTGAGAAAAAACGGGATCAAAGAGAGATAACACACTCGGAATATTACCAATTCCTGGAAAAAACCTTCGACTTAACTATTCGAGCACTTCACATTATCGTAGGCGTACACTTGAAGAAAAATAGCATGGAAAAAGAGAGACATGGCACTATTTTTGATGCTCCGAATGATGTGATTTGGAATGGAGTTAGGGAATGGACTTCAGGAATAAGAATACTTCAACGAGGTCTGGTAATGTCTGAAGTTAAGGTATTTTTACTTTCCTGATGCGTCTGACTGCGTTCCGAATTCGAGTACACTACAATGGGGACATTCACCAATCAGCACTTTCGGATGAGCGGAATATTGAACATTTTGCTCGGACTCAAAATCGAGACGTGAAACCGAAGCGTGTTGAAATCCTCGCTATGTACTTTGTTTGTTCCTTATATCCTTAGAAAATAACTTTTTCCATGATATGTTTAAAAAAGTATCTACAATTACGAAAGTTCCGAGATATAAGCAGTTAATCCCAATAGTACAGAGTGTCCGAATAAATGTTGTGCTTACTGTATGTATGTACTTCTTGGCGTTGTCTGCCATTCTCTCTGTGAGTGGCACCAGGGCTGTCTAGGGGACTATCGGGTTCGTTACTCAATCAAATCACGGGCCCGTATATATGAATGATTCAACTAAAAGCATACCATACTGTTAATTCATTTAAAAGAATAACTGAGAGATTGGTCTTGAACTATATTATTCACAGTTTTCTATGTATAATTTTACAATCACCGGATGTCTTTCAAAAGCGCGGACCTTAGAGGATACCTTGGATACCTCCAATTGTCTCTGTTGATTTGGTTCATCTCGTTCCTCCTGTGATTGAGATTCATGCACATTTTCGTTATCTTTTAGGGTTTGTTCATCCGTTCTTTCTGCTCTACTATTTCGCATGTTTCTTCCACTCTCTGAGTGTAGATATTTAAATTTCAGTGCCCTTTTCTCTGGGTGTACAGTTTGGCAGTTTTCTTGGCGACCTACCTAATAGCCGTCAAACGTTATCCTCCCCAATTGTAGTTGTAGTTTGGCAAATGGCAAATCTTGGCTAAAGTTTTCACAATTAAAACTTGAATCCCCCAGACATGGGGCAGAGGGGCAGGGTCTAGGGGGGGGGGGGGGGGGGGGGGGGGGGCACACCACGAAGTGAACTGTACAAATGGCTTCGTTTTTTGGCTTTTTGCTGTGCCGATTTGTGATTAATGACTTGAGCAAAGGGACACAAGGGAGGCACGGGAGGCAGAGGGGCAGAGGGGCTGGGAGTCCTCCAGCAAATGCCGAGCCGTACAAAATCGTGCGATAAAAATTCTTAAGCATCAATATCCATCGGATTTTTTGGGACTCTGCCTCACCGTTGCGAGCGCGGCGCCGCCATTGACCGACCGCTTTGCGCTTTTATTTATGACAATCATTTATCACCGAACGATGTACAAGGCAAATTTTACGCGATTACGCTTTTCCATTATCCAGCCCAGCCCAGCCCGGAGTTTTCCTTCTGTCTGCCTGCCAGCTCCACAGCCGCCTCCCCGTTGTATTTCACAATGGCACACTTTGATCTCGAAAAAGAGATTTCCCCAATGTTTTTTACCTCCTCTGCGGTGCGTCTCTGCCTCCTCCTGCAACTCCTCCTGCTTCGCTTCCTTTCTCTTGGGTTTCCATTGATTTTTTCCCTCCTGCAGCAGGCAATGAAGAAGGAAGCTTTTTGCGGTTTTCCCTGACAGCTGACACATGTCAGGCGGCGGGCAGATAAGTTCGAGTGAATAAAGATGAACAATTGCCGTGAGAGATTATTGAATATGGATTGAAAATAATTAAGCGAACCATCCGCAGCCTCCACCCACTTTCGGTGGGGGAATTTGCTATGCAGACAACGATTCGGTCACTCAAAAATAAAAGAGGAATATCGCGAGTGTCACTTCGATGTTGTCAAAGATGCTTACTTTTTATGTTCATTTTTTGCTCTTTTCCGGCTGCATTTTTGGGAGAGAGCGCGACGGGCGACGAGGACAATTTCCGATGGCGACACGAGGGCGATGGCGACATTGACGTCTCGGCGCCGGGACATCAGTTTTATGCAATTCACGTCCCAGACATTAGGCGATGTCGAGTCCTGGAGACGTGCAGGCATCACCCGAAGGTCCAATGCACAGAATGGGGGGTGGGCTTAAAGTATTTCCTCCCACCCACACTTTTGCTTTGGGTCAGAGAAATCCAATTAGAAACCTCTCAAATGCAAGCCCAAGCTGGTAGCTGGTAGTAGCCTCAATCTCAATCTTTGGCCTGTCTTCGATTTGTTTTCGTTTCATTTGAGAAATTTCCCAGCCGGATTTCCGGCCATGGAAACTATTTAATCGAAGAGATGGAGCCGATAGATTAGCATAAACATTTGTAATAAATATGTATGTAAATATGTATGTATGTATGTATGTGTGGCCAAAAAACGTTGGCAAAATTCAATGCAGCAATAATTCCAATTGAGAGATCTCTGGAAATGCTTTGCCTAATTGTTTGTTTGTTTGTCGAGCACGGCAATGGCACGGCAATGGCACGGCACGGCACTCTCTTTGCATCCGGATGAAACATAAATATTACGTACGTACGTATATGCTCCTGCCTGCCTAATGGCTGGGACGCAATCCATGTGGGAAATGCAAAAGTTCACGCATGGCCAGGCCAGGCCACCCACCCACCCAGCCAGCCACCCACAAATGTCTGGATGATAAGTTTAATTGATGTGAAAGCCTCCACAGACTCCACACTCCACTCCCCTCTTCTAAACTGGTTCTGTCGTTTGCAGAGTGCTTAGATAAATACAAATCGAACATTGAGATCTGACTGGGTCTGGGGTCTGTGGCAGGGTTCTGTGCTGCTGCTGTTGCTGTTGCATGGAAATCATTAAGTTTTTGCCGAGCTGCTCCAGAGGAGCAATCACAAAGGAAATTGGAAAATTAAAACGTGCGGAAATTGCCGCTGAGAGCTAATTAGCTTTGTGGTTTCCAATGCACAGCAGTGCAGAATGTTCGATGATCTAATGGCGAATCCTATAGATACCCATCGATACCATGGCTATTCCTGGAGATATATCCAGGGCCCAACTTGAAGTTCTCTCTCAGCTGCCAAACGTCACACTTTTGTGAGGGCCACTCAATCAGAGACGAGCCTGTCTGGGCTGGGGCCGGGACCGGAGCCGGGGCCTAATTGTGCGTCAATTTTTTAGCCAGCTCATCGGCTTAAATCCAAGCCAATGCCAGATTTAAAGGTAGAGGGAAAAGCGCAACTCATGGTACGTTCAATCGTCAAATGTTCCACACGTACGCGCCTCCGAAAGCGAGGACCTGGCCAGACGACGCGTCGTCTATCCTCCATTTTGGCCATTGTCAGGCTTAATGTCCGTTCCAGTTCCTGTATCGCAGTGTATCGACAGTCATGGCGGGCAGGACATGCAGGACATGGCAGGGCAGACGACACGTGGGCCTCGGTTCTTCCACGGCTGTTAAATACCACTGACGACGAATTAAAAGCTGAATTGGCAAAAGGGCCAGCAGAAAACAGAAAGTGGAACAGGGACAGGGAGAGGGAGAGGGACAGAGAGAGGGGTCTGAGGTCTGTATATATTTTCTGCAATATCATCAACTATAAATTACGAATATTGAGGCACGACAGCTGAAGCAGCAGCAACAACAACCACTTCGAGGTACGTGGCGTGATAATGGATATTTGTCAGATATGTGAACATTTTAAACTTCCGCCCTCTCGAAAGGGAGGAACAGCGAAGGTTCGAATCGGATTCGGGCACTTTTTTGCCACATAAACATAAAAAAGGTAATACGGCACTGGGGACGGCGAGTAACCCAAATGTGTGGCAAGCAGCAAGCAGAGAGGGGAGAGCGGAGCAGAGACGTGGCAACGAGTGTTATTGCCACTCGTATCCCGATTGCAGTGTAAGGTGCAAAATAAAACTGAAAGCCCAAAAAACAGAGAGGGCGGCAGAGGGTGGCAGAGGGTGCAAATGGGAAATGGCAGGATGAAATGTTTTGCAATGATGCGGCAGGTTTCCTTTTGCGATCTCGTTATGATTAGCCCGAGTCCAGCTCCTGGCCCTGACGAAGGAAGTCAATTTCTTTGGCGAGTGGGGGGTGGGGAAAAGTGTTGGGCTGGGCACACACATAAAAGTGAATTTGAAAATTATGCACAGCCATTGGGCCAGCACAGACGGACAGTCAGTCGGTGGCCAAGAGTTTGAGTTTTCTTCAGTTTTTATGTGCGAAAAACACAGAACGGAACGGAAGTTGCAGGAAAAACAAGAAACAACAAGGGATAACACTTGGAGGGGACCTGGAATCCTGCTGTTGTTTTGTGACATTGAACTTTTTGCATTAAACTTGAAATGTTTTTAATGAAACCAGCCGACATTCAGCAGAGGCTTCGGCTCCGGCTACAACTCCATCTTCCAGCCTTAACTTTAGCTTCAATTGTTTCTGTGGGGATGGAGATTTTTTTGGATGCAAAACTTTGCATTTCCTGCATATTCTTCTCCATATTTTACAGCAGCAACTTCCGGCTTCCGCTTAAGAAACATAAAAAGGAAAAGGAAGAACGGAACCCCAAAATCCTGGCCCCAAAATCTGATCCTAGAGCCCAGAGCCCTCTGCTCTGCTCTGCTCTGCAGGGATTGTTTTGTGCAGGACAGACGCCAGCCGGCAAACAGAGAGAAGTTTTCCGCAGACATTTGCCATTCATTGGAGAGCCAGAACCCGCCCCCACCCTCACCCCCTCCCTTCTGTCTGGGTTCCCCGATAATTGCAGCAAAATAAACTTGAGACAATTGGGAATCAAACTTCGCAGACACAAGCCAAGCCAAGCCAGGCGACGGCTCTCGTCCTGGCATAAAGCGAATTAAAATTTCATAACGTCAGCGCCTCCATCTCCACTTCCACTTCCAGTTCCCGTTCCAGCTGCAGCTTGGATTCCAGGAAAACCTCGGGAAAACGGGTCACTGCCTTTCGGCGGGGGATTACGAGAGTGAGTACAAAAAATGTCTATCACTTACGCCAAATGTTACGCCACATTCATCACTTAAGACACGCGAGTTCCAGGAAAGCCCAAAAAAACAAACCCCAGAGCAGCCGACGAGACGTAAACGATCCACAAATAATATTAATTGAAATGTACAACTCATATGACATTTATGAAGCGACCCCGAAACACAGTGCCAGGGAAATGGGAAATGGTCTACTAGAAGGAAAAGTGGAGCAACCCCCGGCCCGGGTTCTATTCGGTTTGGGTTCTCTGCCGGGTCGCACCGCACCGTGTGCATGTCCAAATGCCAAATACAAGCGTTAAGCTAAATGAAAACAAATTACCGTTGCATGTAGCCAGCCAGTCGAAGGTGCTACCCCTCCCCCTCCCCCTCAATGACTGGCACAGGCCAGCCTGCCAGCCACCCCCTCATTTTCCGGGTTTTGAGGAGTGCGACTGCTGCAATATGGTGCATTCTCTCCCCTCCCTGCTCCCCTCGGGCTCGATTCACATTCGCATTTCAACATTTAAACACGCAAGTGCGTTGTCGTCACGGCCAGGCGGGCACACTAAGAGTATGCTACCGACTCTTCGGATACCCCTTGATCGGGTATAGAAAAACCTCATCACTTTCAGGGAGAATGGAAAAGAAAACAAAGAAGAAAGAGACATTTCTATTTTTACTTTTTGTTGTCTCCTCATTGCATTTCTTGATAATTGCATCTTTTCGTCTTTTCGTTTTCAAAGACTAGCAAAGGCATTCAATTATTTAGATTATTTTTAAAGACTATTACAAAAAATAAAAAGCAGTATTGCGCCTCATTATCTATGTAACGATACCAAAAGCAGATTTAAAATTATGGAATTCTGGCAAGAAACAAACGTTAAAATATGTAACAAAAATTCATAGAAAAAATAACAAAATAAAACAATGATTTTGTAATATTTTTTATAATTAGTTTTAACCAAATTTTCCACTGATTTTTTTTTTTGTGGACTAAACAAGCTTAGATAGATTTTTAATTAAACTCCAATAAGGATACCTTATGGTGGAAGTATACGAAAAATTAGAGGATATGAGCAAAAGTGAATGGAGTGTTTTTTGCAATTACTTAATATGGTCTTTGGGGTTTTGCCTTCTATGAACATTTCTGCCTATGAACCCGTATACCCTTCAAATCTAAGACTACCCTGCATCAAAAAAACAAAGCAAAAAGAGAAAGCAATGGAAAGGAAAAGTAACCCCGTGACAGAACAGACCCACGCAGAACAGACATCGTAAATTAATGAACGTAGTAATGAAATGAGCTGCGCTGCAGAGAGATACAAATGAAGGCCTAATGACAGGGCAGTTAGGAAGTCAAATCAAGTCGCGACTGGAATTCGATATCGGGACAGCCCCGTGCGTGTCCGCTGGCCCGCCGGCCAACCCCTTCGGGGGGCGGGTGCGACTTGTTAAAGTCCAAATGAAATTAATTAGAGCCGATAACAGCCCAGACTGCGACTGCGACTGCGATTCCTTTGTGTGCCGCCAATCCCCATTCCATTGTGCTCTGCTCTGTGCTTAAAGGTGAGCCAGTAGCTCATCCCAGGGTGTCAAGAGTGTGGGTGGGTGTACGGGTTGGAGAGTGTGTTCATAAATCTCCTTTTGCCAGTGCACATGTTCAATAAACCAGAGATTATGCCCAAACATAGACAAAGTGAATAAAGTATTTGCAAAAAGAGGAACTCCTCACAGCCAGGAGCCAAGGCTGATGTCTAAATACTCTTTGAGCCGCCTCTGAGGCGGCAGCTGCCATCCTTTGAATTTCCTACTTCCTGTCGGGTCTTAGCTGCATTTCAAAATATTGTGGACTTCAAGGCTCTCGGCTCCTCTCGGCCGTCTTGTGCTCCCTCCTCTAATATTCTGACAATTCGGGATTAGACTGAAGTCTGACTGTACCAACTGGCAGGATAGGGTATTGGTATCCATATAGAATAAAATGCTAGAGGACGAGTTCAAAGTCCCGCTCCACGGGGGGCGTTGCATGGCGGCGCCTCCCAATGAACTGCAATAAATCTCAATAAAAGTCGCACAACAAAACGAGCCAGGACCCCGCAATCCCATGCATGTGCGGCAAAACAAACAACCAGCAAGTGGCATGGCACATGGAACGGGGGGGACGATGGGGGATGCTTTCTCCCTCCCCATCCCTCCCCTTCTTTTAGAAACTGAAAAATGTGCAGACGGAATATTTTAAATTTGATTATTGAAAGTCGCGCAACGGCAGCGATTATGTGATTTGCAGGGGCGACAAATGTATTTGCCACCGCACGAGGACGGGGATGACAGGGCGGAGGTGAAGGGTGGGTAGGTGTGGGTGTGGGTGTGGGTGGGTGCTTCTGGGGGTTGCTGGTAAAAAACTTTGTTTATTTTATTAACAAGTTATATACGTGCCTGGTGTGTGTGCGTGTGTGTGTGCGTGTGTGTGTGGAGGCGTGCCCGCCCAACCCTTTTGTAACCTTTACTCTCCCTATCGCAGGGCACGGGCCAACCCTCGTTTGTCGCGGCTTTCCCTTTCAGTGTTTCGCACAATTCAATTTTCATTGTTTATCAATTTTCTGCCTGTTTTGGGCGCTTCAAAGCGACGCTTTGTAATTAAATTTGCTGCGCCGCCACTAAGGCATAAATCAGGGACCGACAAGGGGGACGCTCTGATTATGATTGCATGTGAGAGGCAGCTGGGAGGGGGTGGAGGGGGGGACGCCTCTACATACTGGCTATGGTCTGGTCTGGCTCTAGTCTGGTTCTGGCCTTGTCTGGTTCTGGCCTGGCTCTGGCCTGGTCTGGTCTGGTCTGGCTGTCGTTACGAGTGGGAAAAGTGCGTGGCTGGTGCTTGTCTTTGAGTTGGCAACTTTCTTGCACAAGTGTTTGCGCCTCCTTCCCCTCCCCCCATTCTCCTCCTCCCATATTGGCGAGCCAAAAAGTGCAATCGAAGCGAAAGGCAAGAAGGAACCAATAAGAAAGACACTCGAACTATGGCATACCCTCTACTTTACACTAGCAGAAAAAGGCATCGAAAAATCAGAAGTCAAACATAGTTAAACGAAATATTCGGATTTTAAAATAAAAATACGAATATAAAGAAATTAAATAAAATATACTTGCATTTCTATCTAATATTATAAAAAACTATTCTATTATATTTATAAATAATTTTTAATATTTAAAAAATAATATTTTCTATTTTAGAAATCTCCTACGACTGTATATTTTATTGATGTATTCTAAGGAGTTCGTTTCTAAGCATTAATAAATTAAAAAGTATAATATATAATAAAATAGAATTAAAACAAAATTAATACAAGCATTATTTATTATAAAGTTAAAGTTAATATAAATTAATATTATTGACTTTAAAATAAATTACAAAAATAAATAACTCACATTTGTATGAAATATATTTCATTTACAGAAATAAAGTAATAAAATGAAAAAGTACAAAAAATAAAAATAGTATTTTGTTAAATAATTATATATTTATTTTAAATATGAAATATATATATTTAAAATAGGAAAAATGTATATTTAAAAAAAAATATTTATATTTTTAATATCAAAATGTAAACAATGTAATAAAATGAAAAAATAAAAATAATATTTATTACAATTTCCACTCCCAATTCAAATATATATTTTTAAAGATTAAAATCAAGTAAAAATAGATCCAAATATTTGGATGGAGAAATTTCAGACCATTCAAACTGGTTTTCTTGCCTGTCTTTAGATCCATTCAAGATCCATCTGTTGCCTAGATTTTCCCTAAAACAATGTACCCCAGGTTTCCACGATTGTATCCACTCTGTGTGTAAAAATCCAAATTATTATGTGTTCATATTTCAGTCTTCTCCGTTCCAGACACATAAATCTCGCAAACAATAGACAGAGAGAGAGAGAGACAGACAGAGAGAGAGACACGCGTACTCGTCGTCGTATTCGTATAAATGTCGTTATGTGCCACAAACTGATTTGAATTTATGAGAAACTGATTATTTTTCCACGCTGCCAACAGACAGACGGACGGAGAGACGGAGGCGACAACCAGACAATGAGACAATGAGACCATCCACAAATATGGATTATATGGAAATGGTATAGTGCCAAAAGCTATGCGCATGTATCTATTTAAGGATCTTTACCCCGATGCTTGATCCACTATATTATAGTGCGTGGCACGCGACCGCGCCACGGTCGTCGCTTAAGATAACAAAGGCAGGCGGCGGCATCCTGCATCCTGGCAACAACAGTGCAACACTTAAATGAATCCGATTGAAAGGTCAAACAAATTATGGCAACACAAGGCGACCGACCGCCTGGTGGTCCCTCGGCTGGTTGCAAGTCCCTCAAGTCCCTTGAAGAGCACTCGACAATCTGCAGGCCACGGCTGCTGCCACTTCATTAGACGCGTGGCAGCAACGGCAGCAGCAACCCTTTCCTCTGGCGTGTTGTCTACCTTGTTTGTTGCCTCGATTCCTGGCAGGGATTCCGCGCTCCTGCTGCTGCTCCTGCTGCTCCTTGGGCTGTTGTGGGTTTGGCAAATTTGAAATTGATATTCGCACGGCATGAAATCCGCTTCAGTTTCCTGTTTTCTTTTTTCCACACTATATTTTCTGTCCCTGTTAATGCTGGTCTGCCCTCTCTCCGAAGAGTCCTTGGGTGCCGCCTTTGTTTCGTTTCATTTGCTTTGGGTACACTTTTGACCACTTTGGCGGCAGGCTGGGGGCCAGTGATTTATTGAGTTGCATAAACAGAAATGGCAACGCAATCATGTCGGCCCGAAACTTGCCCCCGCCTGGACCCAGGAATTCGCCGGGTGAGCTCAGCTTTCAACTCGATTGCTTCACAAGTCGTTAGACGTCATCGGCGTCGAGGGGGGCGTCTGAAAGGACCAGCCAGCAGCCAGGAGTCGAGACTGGGGTATGGGTCTGGCATTCTTTAGGGTAGACCTGCACTTCATGGTCCTGCGGCTGTGCCTTGCAACAGACGCCCGCCCCCTGCCACACTCCAACTCCAGGTTCTCTCACTCTCACTCTTCGAGTGGCAGCCACAATTTTGGTTATGGGAGTCGTCGTGCAACAAAGGGGATGCCCTGCCCTGCCGGCTGGGACTGGGCTCCTTTTCCATCACCAAAATATAAATCACAAATAGATTTCGTTCGCCGAGACTCCTTCTTGGCCAAAAACTTCCAGGATTCTGCCACCATTTCCCCAAATGGGGGAAAATGGCGCCTGCCACCGCTGCTGCCACAGCTCCTGCCGCCGCCTTCGACCTCCGAAGTTTATGTTGCCTTTGGTGGGCGGCAGCATTGGTGGCACTTTGTGCTGCTCGCTTGTGCTGCTCGCTGCTCGCTGCTTTGTGTTGCGCTTCAATGAGGTCGAAATGGCTCAAAAATAATGTGAAAAGTTCGCTTTAACCATTTTTCCACAGCCGCAGCGATGGTGACGCACAAAAAGAAGGAAAAACAGGCGGCGAGAAGCAGGAAGAGCCATCAGAAAGGATTCGCGCCACATTTCCTACTTTCCTTTCAGTTAGAATTTACTCCTTTGGATGCTCCTTCAGCTGCCACACCCCACACTCTGCCACACTGCCACTCCTCCTCCTGCTGCCTGGTTGGAGTTATGCGACTTTGGGGAATTTCTGACGGCCCTCGACTCGACTCCCGACTCCTCTCCGTCTTCTGGCCAGAATCTTTGCCATCTTATCCCTCTGTCTCAACCCGTTTGCCACTTTGGCTTCCTTTGACTTTTCAAGAACTTTGTTAGCAGCATCTTCGCAGGCTTCCGCTTGCCGCTAGCCGCTTTCAGCCTTTGAAGTTATTGCGGCCAGTGCAACGGCTGCTGATGCTGCTGCTTATGCTGCTGCTGCCACAGATACGAGTGGCAGTGAACAAGTTGGAAAAACTTGCTGTGTGGCTAATGTTGCGGAAGACATGTCACCCTGCCACACATCTCTTTCGCAGCTCCTTCGATTGCCAGTGATTAGCAAAGTGCTCAATTATTTCAGTCCTTGAATGCAAATCAGGATGCGAGACAGCAAACGGCACTGTCCGAACTTAATGCAATTAGCCGGCAAGCTCCACAGATTGGGGCAAGGTCGCTGGTCAGGAGAAGCATTTGGACTGATTTGTTACCCGAAATGACTTAAGTAATGCAACTGCGAAAAGGAGCCAGCAGATTGTCCAATCGCAGGACAGCGGGTCCCAGATAAAAGGCTATAAAACAAGGACTCTCTCCACTCTCGCTGACAAAAGCAAAGCAAAATGGCTGCAAATCTGTGCGCGGGTAGGCGGGGAGGGGGACCTGGACACAGCAGTCAGTCCTGGCAGATCCAGATGCTGATGTCTGCTCCTGTGAGTGCTGCTGACTATTGTGTCCTTGTGCCAGGAGGGCAGGCAGGAAGGCAGGAAGGCTGGCTGGCAGGCACGCAACAACTCAATTAAGCCGCTTTAATTGGCCTAATTAATTTGCGCTCAAACGCACTTCAAGTCTAAACGTGTTTTTCCTTTCCACAGGCCCAGCCAGGCAGCCAGTCAGCCAGTCGCGGTGCTGCCTGTCGCGAGATGAGATCCCAGGACCAGCCGTGCGCGCGTCCTCCTCCAGTCCGTGAGAGAAGGGTTGGCGTTGAGGGCCCAGCCCAGCCCTAAAATATGCATTAAGCCGCAGATTTGCGACTCGCGACGTTGTCGGTAATTAAGCAGACTCCCGGGTACGGCTACGGGTACGGGTACGGGTACGGATGGGACCCCAGTTGTTGACAAGCGGGATAGCTCCTGAGCAGCTGATTTCTCAGATTTCCAGCGATGCGTTTAATGAGCGGCACGTGACGGCGTCATCTAAGATTCCGTGCCATGCCCCAGCCCCCTTCCCCTGCGGCGGCAGTGGCCTGACTTTTAATTTGCAACAAATTTTGTGTAACATTTTTTTCGATTTTTTTGTTTTTTTAATTTCGTGTTCAATAAATTTTTATTCCGTTGTGCATTTTACACCTTTTGTTGGCCTCCGGCCGGAGAGAGGTTTCAGGCATCATTAATTTTAATTCCCGATGGACAGATGCGGAATAAAACCGGATTGAGATTAAGATCCAGTGGCCCAAAAGGAGTATGCACCCCGCAAGGTGGTTCGGGTCGAAGATTATGGCCAAATGGTGTCATGTACTTGGCATAAATATTTATTTGCACCCAACCAAATTGGCTATCTGTGTGTGTGTGCCTAATGGTGAAATATGCCAAGGCATAAAGCAAGGAATTGCTTTTAGGATAGAAGTACTTGCAGGCCTATTTAACAATTATTATACAACAATCCCGAAGATACAACTGCGACATATGCCAAAGAGTACTCTCTCTCTCTCTCTGTCCCTCTCTCTGTCTTGGCCATGCATAAATTTGGCCAATGGGCGATGGGGGATGGGGAATGGGCCAAAAATGAGTGATGTTTATTTGTGCGCGAAGGCAGGGAAGGCCATTAAAATGAAAAGCAGGAGCGGCAGTGGCAGTGGCAAGCATCTCAGTTGCTGGGGCACGGGGCATAGATCATGAATATGCAACAGCCAGAGATAAAGCGCAGTTGCCCCCGCAGTTCGACTTGAAAGCCGGGGATGGGATGGGATTGGATGAGGGCAGGGCAGGGCAAGGCAGGACAGGCGGCAATCGTCAGACGACAGACGGGCAGGAAGTGAAGCCAAACGCGCCATCACAATAAAAATTCATTACGTAAAGCGGGAACGAACGGGAGAAGGAACCAGAACCAGTACCAGTGTCCCGAGTCCGGACGGGGGAATCGGGCAACCAAAAGACCGGAAAAGAAATCGCTATAAATTTTCGACGCAAACAAAAAAAAAAACGCAGAGAAGAGAACAGAACAGAGAACAGAAAGCAAAATAACAGCAGCGCCAGTTACATGAAGAATTATTGCGGCGGCGAAATGCTGTCCACCTACTTAAAATTAATTTCGGCAAGGAATCGTCCAAACAACAGAAGCAGCAGCAGGGGGAGGAGGAGGAGGAGCGGGAGGAACCACTAGCCCAGCACTACCACCATTACCATTACCTCATAGACCCCATGGAGAACAACCACCACCACGAGATCGACCATCAGCAGCCGCAATCCAACAACAGCAGACGTCGGCTATATCCCGCGGCGTCTCCCGTCGACCGTAATGAGGGGGTATGAGCGGGGTGCAAAAGGGCTGTTAACGGCAAGGGGTGTGGCCGCTGGTGGTCTTCCGATATGCAAGGAACGGGCTGGGAGGGGGAGGGAGTCAGCAAGTCGAGCCCTGACATTCGGCGCGTATGTCAAAATATTGAAATATTGAAACAAAACGACGACAAGCAGCAACAACAAGTAGGCAAAAGGTTCGGTGGTTGATGCGACTAAAAGATGTCCTATACTGAGAGCTATATACAGACACATATACATATGTATCTAAATAAGAGAGAATTGGCAAATAATGCGAAAGCAGAGTTCGCAAAATATTCCGCAACACGATCGCTCGCAAGACAAAAGCACATCACACGATCTCTTCTCTCTCACAGACACGAACCTCCTTTTTTCTACCTTCGCTTCGTGTGCTCGCTTTCGTGGCTTCAGCTAAGCACGATTGAGCATGTCTCTCTCACAATGACAACAGCAATAAGAGACACACTCGTGGCGTTGTGCAAGAGAGCGGGAGAAAAAGTACCGATCGAAGCTAACAAAGCTTATCTCTTGTGCAGATTCAAAGCAGAAATGGAGAAAAGGGAATTTATTGAGCACAACGAATGGAAAGGTATTTGCGAGCTCTAGCCCTGTCGAATAGACTTCGTGCTTGCCTTTTGCACAAATGCAACATACCCCATTTGCTCTAAGAGTCCTGGGTATCACCTACAAAGACGAAGCATTTGGCAATGGCAATGGCCCGGCCCGGCCTGGCCCGTGGCCACAACAACTCTGTCATCTATACCCCCCCGTTCATTTGGGCCAAGTTTAATGAATGTCCGATGTACACGACATCCTCATAAGGCAGTCCCGCTGATGCCGCCACCAAAAACCAAATTAGTCGCAGTTTTGTGCCATTGAGAAGGGAGCGGACCCGCAGCCGGGAGCCCCCACCGCCACACGATTGCAGTTGCCTGATAACAAAACCGAACGCGTGCGCGGCACAATACGGCCATAGAGTCATAGAGTCCTGGTGGGAGTGGCAGGAGGTTGCAGTGGCAATCGCTTGCAGCGGAATCGATAAGCTGAGAACTGAGGAACATCCAACCCTCAGTCGCAGTGGCAGTGGCAGTCCTGTTCCCGTGCCCGCTCCCAATGCCGCAGTCAGTCCCAGTTGGCAGACAGTTGTCGACTATCCTGGGAACCTCATTAGGCAAGCGTCGCTAATGACTGCAACATTCAGCCGGCATTCTGTGTAGCAGCTTCACTCGGAACAATAGACAGCTCCCACAGCTCATGTACGCTCCACGAGTATACATGCGTACATACGAGTGTATTGGTACATTTATCCTGGTAAATAGTCGTGTGAGTCCCGGACTACCGTAAACATAATAATAATGCCTCGTTTGCCATTGCCCCGTGGCGCTCATAAAGCCATTAAGGCGCTGAACCCTTTGGCGCGACGCGTAATTTACAGGAGGAGCTCGGTTTCCGGTACCGTATTGGTACCCTATTGGCATCGGGCTTACTGCCACGAAATATGGCCAGCCCTCTCTCCGCTCCACTGCGACCCTCATAAATTATTTCACCCAAAAACGAAACAAGGCAATAAAATTGCGTTACAGATCTCTCACTCTCTCTCTCTCTCTCTCGCTCGCTCTGGCTCGCTCTGGTGTCCGGCAACCTGTGAAATCGATGCAATATTAGGCGGCTCTAATAGCTCCCCATATCTGTGATGGCACGCACACATACGCCAACACACAAGCGCCAATCGGTACACAGATACATACTCATTCATAAAAATTTCATTTGGTAATTTTTGGCGAATTTTGCTTTGGGATTTTTCACTTTGCCTAAAAGGGTTGCAAATATGTTAGCTGCAAAAATTTTCAAAAATAAAAATAAGGAAAGAGAGGAAGAGGACAAACAAATACTGAGTACATCGCCCGCGCACGGTGCAAATTTGAGTGCAGGCCGATGGGGCAGGGAAAAAACTCTAAGCCAATATCCACGGGATTTTAGGAAAAAACACTGCCCACAAAAAGTAAATCAAAAGCCAGGCACTCCACCACCGGCAACATCCACTCAGAGTCAATCTAGAAAACGTATTCCCTGGGAATGAGTGGGTGTGTGTGTGAGTGTGTGGCATGCAGCAGCAGCACCAAGTCCCGTATGAGTGTATCGAGGCAATTCAATTATATTTTTGCAATAATTTTCAATACACTTAAGTGCAGGCAACGCCTCCCCCCGACAGAGCAGAGCTTTGGCGGCAGTTTAGAAAACAAATAACATTCAATACAAACTTGTTGGTGGCTGTACCTGGAGCTGTCTGGGCTCCCCAACCCCCAACCTCCCCATACCCAACTCCATTTCCCACACTGCTAGCTGTGTTGCATATTTTCCTTATTTTATTGGCCCAGTCGTCTAATGGAAATTGAACGAGCGCTTGTGCTTGCCTTTTGATCTGGCTCCAACTGTGGAGCAGTCGATGCCGTAGTTTGAATTATGAAAACGCTTGCCTGCAATGGGGTTTGGTTTGACTCTCTCACCCCCTGCCCTTCCCCATCCCTGGGCAATACGTTTGCAAGGCAATCGCTTACAAATCGCTCGAAAATTGCCTCAACTCGAGCACGGTTCCCTCACACATGGCTTCATCGGATAAGTACCCTCCTCCTCCTTCTCCTCCTCCTCTTGGATGGTATCCTGACATTGACATTCGATATTATCGCTGACAAACGATCTGCAACGAAAAAGAGTTTATAAAAATACACAGAATTTGATGACTGGGCTGGGAAGGGCTGGAGGGTGTGGGGGCGGTAACTTTGCCCTGATCCCAAGTGCACTTTGTCACAGCTTATCAACATCTCCCGCTGGATCGGGATGGGCAGCGACGACAGCAGCGGTACAGATACTCGCTCCCGTCCTCGTAAATCCTCAAGCGCACACGCACACTTCAGAGATTAAAGCAATTTCCAGATTGAACGCGACCCAAAGTACCCCTCGAAACTTTTCAATAACTTTAAATTGAGCTCTGAGCCCCCAGCAAGCGGCCACGCCACGCCGTCTGCAACATGCCACACGGCTCTGGATGTGTGTGTATGTGTGTGGGCGGAGCGGCAGAGAGACAATAGCCCCGACCAAGTGCCGTCGCATAGGAAAAATCTTATGAAATGCAACCGTTTGGAAAATCCAGTCAATACTTTTACTGTTATTGTTTCATGTTGCACAACAGGAAGGGATGAACGGAGGGGTAAGAGCTTCCAAGCTGCCACCCTCCCACGGTCCCCGCCCACAGCCCTGCCCCAGCAGTACATATGCTGCCTGTTTGGGCCACTTTTGGCAGTCTTTTTCAACCAATTTGCAGTTTCAATTTTCCACGCTGTCCTCTGTCTCTGTCTCTCTCTCCCTTAAAGTTCATCTATGTATGCATGTGTGCGTGTGTGTGTTCCTTAAATAATTCAAGTGTATTGCAAAAGTGCAGTAAATCGTGGCGCTGGCTGGCGTTAATGTTATGGCCCTATTAACTGTTCAGCAGCAGCAGCAACAACAATGACAAAGCAATAAAAGTCAATCAGCATTTATTTCCCTTAACCCCAACAAGATCCAGAAACCAAAGCACAAAGGAACTCCGCATCCGCAGTGCCAATGGCCAACCAGACAGGGGGAAGGGGGGCGGGGCTACAAAGACACACGAGTTCAGAGTTCAGGCAGCGTTGAAATGTTTACACTCGTTATATGCCCTTAAAAGAGAGAGTATTACGATTACCAACAGAGACAGACAGACAGATAGAGAGAGTCGGTTTCCCCCTTTAATGATTGCCATTTGAAAAATAACATAAATTTCAGTATGTCTCTCTCTGAATCTTTCTTACTTTGGAAATTTCCCACATGCATCGGTTAGGGCAGAAAACTGGGGCGGGAAATTTGTCTCAATTAGCCGGCGAGCAGCTGAAGTCCATCCATGGAAATTAGCGCCGCATTTGATTGATGTTGGGCCTCCCAGCAAGCCACTGCCAATCAGGTGCCTCAATTATGATAAAGCTGCAGTCGAATATCTATAGGTGGAAGCAAAACAATACATAAACGAGAGTACATATATTCTGTGGAAAATTTGCATATTCCAAATTGCAAATTTATGGAGGAAATAAGCCGAAAGCTTATAAATCACAGCTAACTGGAATTATTTCATTTCATTTTCAGGTTCCGCCTGGCTGGGCTTTGGTTTTAGGAGCAAACCGTTAACGTGTGTTGACAAAATGTCAATGAAGCAGACATTTCACTTGACTGATGGCCAAAAGAGGTGGAGGTGCAGCGCCAAAATTATTGGCAGTGGGATTACTTTTTGGCGACATATGGCAATATTAATATGCAAATTAAATGCAAATAAACAATTAAAATTTCCAACTGCGTGTCACTGATTGTGGGTGGGTTTCAAAATCTATGCTATGCCCTTCTGCGTGGTGTAAAAATACATAATTAATAGACAAACAAGTCAAAAACACACACACACACACGAAAGGGCACAGAAGGGCACAGCCACTCGAATTGCCTTTTGGGCAAACAATTTGTGCCAAACGAACAGCAAACAGAACAAGAGGTAGCAACACCCAACAGCAACAACAGCAGCAGCAGCAGCAACAGTGGCAGCAGCAACACAATTCAAACAGAAGCCGCCATTCAAATTCAAAACAATTCGGAAGGCTTTAGAGTTGGTAACGACTAAGAAATAGCCATTCATTGGTAAGTATTCTCGTATATGAGACCACAAGAAGTGGGGCTATTGTCCTACAGTTAGAGCACAGAAACTAGGTGTCCCCATTTTAAACCTTTATAATTGTGGCTATTTGCATTTTAATGTTTATTTAGAGTAATAAATAGATATTTTCAGCACTATTGAGATACAAAACTATATAAAATTGAACAAAATAAAAGGACTCTCAATGAATAATTAATTCATCAATGAAATGAATAAAGTTTATGTCCATGTCAGAATTAAGACGTATTATGTTTATTTATTTAGTTTTTAACACTTGGTTATTTCTATTTTTTATTTTAGTTATTGTTATACATTTATTTTGTTTCTTTTTAATATTTTTGTTACTTATACATATGTACATGCGAACATCATTTTAAAAGGCACATATGTACATACACTGCCATATGAGATACTTCGGTTAACTTTTCCATCTACCCAATATACCCTTGTTCTCCACGAGGTATCACAAATGAAACGAAACGAAATTGTGAAAACCCCTCAAGACATTTTAGTGTTTGACATGGCAATAGCAACAATAGCAACAACAGCAACAACAACGACAGAGTAAAGGTGCGAACTGTTGGCCTTTGAAGTACCGGAAAAGGGCAGAAGTACCCTCAATTGGTTGGCGGCCAGAACACCCTTGGCCTTGGCGATTATTGAAAGAGCTGTTCATGCATCATCCAATCGCAACCACTTCTTCAGCTGATTGAGCCGCCTTTATGAACGTGTCTAATGGAGAGGCCGTGCCTGAGGGGTGGCCAAAATTGATGTAAACATCAGCGCATTGGTGACAGCTGCAAGGGTTGCACTTAAAAGTGGAAAGTTTTCATCATCCCGGCGTGAAATCCAATTGGCATATTTGTATCAATTCCCGCGGCACTCCAAGTGGCAGGGAAATCTCGGCAAAAGACTCATTAGCCATGCAGGAATCCCATGCAGAGGCCCCGAGGGGCCCAGGTCCGGGCCAGCGCAATTATACTCAAAGCGAAAGCGATGGGGATTGTCATTTGGCCGATACGCGAGTATGGCTATGGCTAATCTATTGCATCAGTCGGTTTTGTGGGTTGTTTGTGTGTCCTGATGTTCGCTTTTCTTTTTTGTCGCTTAGACCTGACGGCGACGCTGACGGACGCTAATGATACATTGACAACTGTTGTTATTCCCCGGGAATACACTGGGATACGTGTATCTATCTATCTATCTGTTTGCTTGCGTATCTGGGTTTGTATGGCCTGCGGACTCATTAGGCCATTAGACGAATCGCAACATGGTCAGATGGGCGCAGATGATGCCACCGTGTGGACATGGCGGTGGCATGAGAACGAGTGCGCTTCATTAACGCATTATGTGCGTCTACGGCATCCGTCTTTGGCAGACTAACAAGTGCGGCCGCACACGGCTATAACCAGCGCATAACCAGCGACAAACCGACCACACACTCCCCACCCCCACTCCCCTCCCCCACACGCATAAACATTCAGCGAACAACATGAAAATGCAATTAACGCGTTAATGTCAACTGAGAATGGCTCTTGACCGTTGCTCCCCTCCGCTCCTCTCCTCTCCTCTCATCTGCTCTCTTCTCTCCGCTGTTTGCTGATTGTTGGTTGTGGGTTACTGGTTCCTGGTTGCTGGTTACTGGTTACTGGTCACTGGCTGTCCGGGTCGTTGGCAGTAACATCAATTTTTTGGTTCCGTGGTCGCTAACACACATTTGTTGCCTAACATTGTCAGCAGGCATTGTCCCCAGTCGTCGGTCTCGGCCCTGTCCTGTCCTGTCCGGCTTAATGTTTTACAAATATGTACGTTTGGCGGCGGGTCATTTCTATACACGATATTCGTTCGGGTTCAAGGGCATGCTCTGTTCGAGAATGATTGGTGCAACAGGCGAAAGGGAGGGGTGCCCAAGCATTTTGGGGGATTTTTGGAGGTAATAAGAGATGCAGTAGCATGCGCTTAAAAAAATCAAAAAGAAATCCTTCATTACCATATATTTTCTTTTAATTTTTAAAATAAAAATGGAAAATAAAAATAATTTGTAATAAAAAATGTTAGATTAACATTTAACTTAAATATATTTTATTTTAAATTTAAATATGTTTTTCTGTTTTTATTAAACAAATTTAAATAAATTGGTATTTATTATTTAAAAAAAAAAATGTAAAAATAGGTTTATTTTATTTTTAAATATATATATTTTGAAATACAATATTTTGAAAATTGTTTTTTATTTGTTTCTATTTTTAATTCTTTTATTTGGAATTTTTTGTTATAAAAAATAAGTTTCAACGTTTATTTTATTTTATTTATTATTATTTATTATTATTTTATTGTAAATATTTATATTATCTATAAAAACTTTAGCGGACTCTAACTTTACGGACATTAAATTCCGTTTTGGTCCAGGCAGTAAAAGCCAATCAGCCTGTAGAAGCACTTACCACTTAGAGGGTATCTTGTAGTCGCAATATCCCTCCTGCTGTCCTGCTGTCCTTCTGTCCTTCCTGCGGCCATACATATTTATTTCATTAACAGCGAATGGCAGTGGGAATGCGTGGAAATACCGTGCGCTAATTGCATGCCAACCTGTGGAGTAAAAACACAAATAATTACGAATAAAAAAAGGAAAAGAAAAACCCTACAGGGATGCAATCTGCCCACCGCCTGGTCTGGTCTGCTCCTGGTCTGCTCCTGGTCCTGGGGTCTCGTCTCTGGCTGTTTTCTGCATTGCCAAATTGGTCGGTCTATGCCGCAGTTTTGTGCTGCGCTGCTCTTGCTGCCACGCCGCCAGGGTACAGAGGAGCCACACGACATGGCCGACGCAACGAAATTATGTGGTAACCGGAGGAGCCTGCAATCTGCTGCTGCTCCTGGCCGCTGTGATTTTCTAATTAGGCAAAGTTTCCCCAACGCAACGCAACCCAAACCTCAGCCAACGCCACCCCACCCCACCCATTCTGTGGTCGCTAACGCTGCGGCAATTTACGCATAACAGAGGAGAGGGGAGGGGGCTGGCACTGGGGCTGGGGCTGCTGCTGCTGTTCCCACCTGCAATTCTAGGGAATATTCCTGTAAATTAACATAGAAATATGTAATTTCCGCTATGGAAAAGAAAAAAGAAAAGTATAAGCGGCAGAGACGAGTTACTTTATGACTCGGCAAGATCCTGCCACACATCCCGTTGCCGTGCCGCAGCCGCTGTCGCAAAGACCCTCGCCTACTTATAAAAATATTACGGCAAGGGGCCACGGGCAACGGCCGCCAATCCCGCCGCCGACCAGAAGGGAATTGAGTGGCGAGAACGTGCCCCTGGGTGCGGGTCTGGGCGGGTGAGAAGATGGAGCCACCTATAATAAATTTCAGGGGCTCAGTGAGGTGGCGTTCGAGGGATCTTCAGGAAAAGGCACGGAATGAAAGGCAGCAGATATGTCCGTACTTCTTGCATGTAAGACCGCGCACCGCAAGAGTCCCGGAACGAGCCTCCGTTAAGCCCGGACGGAGGATGCGTTGGCCAGCCCCAAAAACAAGAAGGAAAAAAAAAAAAGAAATTGCGTTGAGTTGTGAATGCCACGCTGGGATTTACGTTTTCATTACGTTTGTAACCTTACCCACAAGTAAAGGCAACTATCCGGGTGTGCGTCCTGTCCCCCAGTATCTGTATCTTCGCGTGCGAGTATATGAAGCGCACCTCCACCCTCCCCCACCTCCACCCTGCACATTTCGTGCGTAATTTATGCGCTTATTGTCTTTTGCCCGTCCATCCGACCAGCAGCAGCAGCCTTTAGAGCCTCTACCGTAGTCCTGCCCCTGCCCCGCCCTCTTGCCCTCTTGACACCGCGTCGAGGACTCATTTCGGGCCTGCTTATTTGCTCACTCGCGCGAGTTCGCACGCCCTTCAGGCACGGCCCGGCCCGGCCCACGCTCGGCCCCGGCTCGACTCACTTGTCGCAGTGTCTGCCGGCTCCTTGAGTCCTTTCATGCTGGTAATTTTTCATAAACGTCGACGAGTTGTCCGCCGTTGCCAGCTGCCAGGCTTTGATCCATGGCGACACGTTGAATGGCTGGGACGGCGCACCTGCACCCGAACCGAGTCATCCGAAGGAGGACAGGACCCCTACATATTTGAGCCTTTGCCGCGCAAGAAATTAAATATAAACTTGCTGCAGCACTTTGCCCTCTGGGCGATGGCTGGAGTGTCTGCCTGCCCCCACTCCACGGCCGTCTTTCAGCGCCTGGTTGGGCAATAAAACGTCCCTGGATGCTATGGGAATACCCTGTCCAAGAGAGAGAGAGAGGGTACTATGATGTTCAAACTGATGTAGGCATCAGTGGCTGGGACCAAAGACTGTGCACATTGTTTTTGCTTTCTTGGGACCGACTTTTGCCCGTCGCCAAAGACTGTGTACTTTTTTTGTATTCTGGGGACCGACTCAGCTACCCGAGGCATTGAAGCAGAGACGAAGCCGAGTAGGAATATTCGTTCCTTTAGAGCCTTGTCTAAAGTCTTCTAAAGGCCGTATATTTTGTTGTTGCACTCTGGGGACCGACTCAGCTGCCTAAAGTCTTCTAAAGGGTATGGACTGCTTCGGTAAGTCCTTTCGTTTTCTCGTTATTGTTGTAGCCGTTGCCGTTGCCGTTTGCTGTTGCTGCTTGTTAATGTGGCACTTGTGTTGCTGTTATTGTTGCCGCTGTTACTAGCTAAGTGGCAACTTCATCATCTTGTGCTGGGACGAGGCAGAGAGAGATGCTGGACGGACTAGCCGGAGTCTCAATCTCAACGGCTCTGCCATAATTGTATTCAACAAGCTGGTGTCGCCTCAGATTTCTCATCCTGCCCCATTTACATGCAGGGCCTAGCCGCAGGGAGAGAGAGGGAGAGCAAGAGAGAGATGTGTCTGTAAGTGGGATCCCTAGTTACGTATGTATGTGTGTGTGTGGGGTATATTTCATTTTATACTTTTGATTACAAAATTCTGGTTTTTTTATGCAGATTATAAAATTTATTAGCCCACCCTCCACGCCACCCACTCCGCCCCCTCCACTCCGCACCGCTTATCCTTACGAGAGCCGGAGAGATATGACCTTAATGCGCTTGAGTTTTAATTCGCTTTCTCGTGATTTACAGCCATCGTACTTTACTTTACTTGGGCTGTACTTTACAGTACTGATACTGACTGTTCTCTGGGCCCATCAATTCAAGAGTGCGCCGCCCTCTTTATGGCTCTGTAAACGGGTATAACATTGAGTACCCGAAAAGTGTTCAACCTGCACTCAGAGAAAAATTATGCAAAGCAAAAAGGTAAGAGACAGCCAAGCCTAAAATTCCAAATAAATATGATGCATTTTGATTCAAAAATATATATTTCACTTTGAAATTAATATAATGTAGTACATGATTATATAAAGCTATTAAATATAGATAAGCAAATATTCAATTGAAATATGAAATATATTGTTTTGGACCTTAAAAGAAAAGTCTAGAGTCTAGACTCTTGTGAGCAGAGGTTGAGTTCATATTAATATGTAATCAGAAACATCTTATCGCTAGACCAACGGAACGGGTGCATCGGTACTGCGAGTGGCCAACTGCAAGCATCAGTAAGCATCGCTATCGACACAAAACTCTATTATATAATAATGAGAAATGTGAAATATATTGTTATTTTAAATATAAAATATATTTATTCTTTATATGAACTTCATTTATTTTTAATATGAATTAAATTTCAATCAAATATCGTCATATTAATACCAAAATCGAAGTAAAAAATACCCACAGGGAGCTAATCTGTTGCTAGACACTTTTAAATCCAAGTGTAATTGTTACAATTCCGGGTGTTTTTCTCCGGCTTTGATACTGGAGACGACAGCCAGAGTGGGCGTAGGCCACCTCTGTGCGTATCGGGTATCGGATCGGATGGGGGCACCAATTAGTACGGAATTCCATTCCTCAAATGCTCAAAATGCTCAACTCCTGAACTCCTCAACTGTATCCTGTGTTGTCGGTTGTCGGTTGTCTCAGTTGCCAGTTGCGGCCATAATAATTAGAATTTGGCTCATTGTGTGCCTGGCCAACGTCAACAACATTCCACACTGGACATCCATGGTCTGCACGGAGTCGGTCATACATACACATGTACATATACTCGTATACGTATTGATTTGGGCTGCAATGTAATAATTACATGGTTACATGAGCGCAATTTCCGAAGCATAACTCACGGGGCACCCGCATGAGGCATGCAACATGTTGTCCTGCCACACAGCTCCTCCCCACATCCGTTCCTCTGTCCCCACTCTGCCATAGATGTACACATTCGTGTCTGCTGCTAGTTGAACTTGTCGAGGAGTTGATGAGATGTTAAGATTATGTTAATGAGTTCATTAAATCACAAGAAACAAGCATCCGCATAAAATTACAGACGGACGGACGGACAGAATCGGGGGCAGAGTGCCAGAGTTTCGAATTCCAAGACCCAGAGAAACTCTTGACGGAAACCCACAGACTTTGAGGCTCCCGAGGAGCTCAGATCTGTGTGTTTTCGGTCAGTTTTGGGCTTCGTTTTGGACTTCGTTTTGGGCTTCGTTTTGGGTTTCTTTTCACAACTTAATTGGTAGTAATGGTGCCAATAAAATAATTGTTATGGCTCAGATGGACAGTGGATGGAAACCATATAGCACTCCCCTATACATTATATCCTATAAACTGAAGCATTTAGAAATCCTCTGCTGGCTGCTGTCTGCTGTCTGCAATTGGAATTCGATTTTGCTCTCACTCGCGAATCATTTCAATCTGATCGATTTGTGTATTTGTCAAACTGATTTATCGAGTGTCTCGGTTTGATGGCATGGAAATGTCTGCCCCTCTGCCATCTGCCCCCATAGCCTGCACCTGTGCACCAGTGCATCCCACACATACCGCACAGAAACAGGCCGAACAGAACGGAACGTCGTGGCGGGAGGCGCACACA
This sequence comes from Drosophila affinis, assembly GCA_037356375.1. NCBI lineage: Eukaryota > Metazoa > Arthropoda > Insecta > Diptera > Drosophilidae > Drosophila > Drosophila affinis. The sequence continues at coordinate 27,763,787 of JAZHFB010000003.1, forward strand.
CGTGATGTAATGATATGCAAATAGCATGCTCTTTTCAGCAGACCCGCAGGAGCACATCGGAGCACGGAGCACACATGCCATTGTTGGGTGGGTGACAGGGAGACACGGGGACACGGGTACACGGTCGGGAAAACCTCATTTCAATCTCGGCTGAGCCGCTCTGAGCTGGCTGCAGCCAAACGGTCGCGCACCGGAGCAGACCCCGACGCAACTGAAGGCAGCTCTTGTCCGGATTCCGGATTCCGGACTGCGGAATCCTGTCTTCAGTTCTTCAGTTCCGTTCCTGATGTGTGGCAACGTTTATTGGAAATTCATGTACTGGGAGTGGGAAGTGGGGCATGGGGCATGGGAGTGGGGAGTGAGGAGTGGCGTTGCAATGAATGCATTCAGCTGATCTGTGTCGCGCTGTGGCACGCATCTACTTGCGAATCCTTTCGTCGTCAGTGGCTAATGAAGCTAACTGGCATTGGGGAAAGGATAAACCAAAACTAGACCAAATCGCAGCTTATTAAAACGGACATTCCAATGCCCGAAAAATGCCAGGAGCGAGACTTGCCACTGAGATTTATATAAATGTTTCTGCTTATCATATTTGCCACCTTTTTTTGCTAACCTTTTGCACAGATTTTCGTTGAACCCTCCCCTGCCTCGACCGTGCCACATTGGGGTCAATTTTAAATTATACACTTCCGCTTCCATGCTCCGACATTCGCTCGATTGACGCTCGACGGACAGACGGACGGACGGACGGACGGACAACAGCGACGCTCCGACGCTCTCTCCGGCTGCGCCTTGACTTGACTTGGCCTGGCTCCTGTGTAAATATTGAAATCGATTCAGTTTTCATAAGCCGTCTGTCCGTCCGTCCGTCCGCCTCCTGGAGGGGGAGATGGCGGTGGAGGTGTGCCCCAGCTCCAGGTAAGCTGTCGACTGGCTGGCATCCTGCACTCCTGCGCTCCTCTCACAGTCTATCCGTGGTCTGGTTTGGGTCCTGGTCTTAGTCCTGGTCCTGGTGGGGTTTAGAGTGTGGTCTGTGTGGTCTCGGCTGCTTGTTATGCTTCATGTTTTTGCCAAGTTGTTGTCGACGAAGCGCACCCCGGCTCCTCGCCCTGCCTCTGCCTTTGGCTTTGGCTTTGGCTCTCTCTCTCCCTCGTCCCCTCGTCGCCTTTGCCTGTTTATGCAAGTGGATTACGGTGTTTGGATCTGATTATAAATCATCTTTATAATCCGTAAATCGTGTTTGGTTAACATAATGGAATAAATTTATTTTATTTATTGCAGCTGTAAGTTTTAATAAGATTTCTACGACTCGTCGTCGTTTATGCCGTCGTCCACACTCCCCCACACAGGGAGAGAGCGAGAGAGAGAGAGGGCGCCTTCTCCTTCTGGTCACTCTCTCTCTGTCTGTGCCCCAGAGACCTGCCTGCCTGACTGCCTGCCTCTTTGACTTCGTGTCGCCTACGTTTGTGTGGCAGCAACAGCAGCGGCAGCTTAAGTTCAAGTGCACTTTAAGGCCTCTGGAGGCAAGGTTGCCTACCCGCTGCCACACTGCCACGCTGCCTCGCTGCCACGCTGCCAGCAATTATTGTAAATTGCTTGGTGTCATTTACACATTTTCCACGCATTTTCGCCATCGCCATCGCAGTTGTCGGTTGTCGTTTGCCAGGATTTCACCAGGCCCCCCCAAACCCCCCCACCGTTTTCTTCTTTTTTTGAGTCTCCTCTGGCTGTGCTCCTCGTTAGCGTTGTGTTGTCTTCTTGCTTATCGTGTGGCTTGTCCTCCTTCATGCCACTTCAAGGGGCTGCCTGTCGTCGCCTGGCTCCGAAATAGTTGCCTCTGCTCGCTGCTGCATTTAACCAAACTGCCCACAAAATGGCATCCGGTGTGGTGCATCGCGGCAGCTCATTAAACGCATGCACCGAAAATTACAGCACTCCCCCACGTGGCTGCACAAGGACGCTCGAGCGGCGCTCATTGGCGCCTACTCGAGTATTTTCTTTCGAGGGTTTTCCAGCAGGACCAAAGGAGCCAAGGCCAAACCCTTGCTGTTGCTTTCGCTGTTGGCTATCGTTATCCATGTATCGCTATATGGCTTCGGCTTGCCCCGAAAATCCTGCCTGCCTTGCTTTCATGTTTCACAGTGTGCGGGAGGACTATGTACGGGAATGTGTGTCTGTGCCTATGAAATATCGCACTTTAACGTCGCTTCGGAGAATTTTTAAAATGATAATGCGAATAAATAATGCAAAGAGTCGACTCATGAACAGTTTCTGTTCTCCTACGCGCCGCGTCGTCCTGCTGCTCGCAGTCTATTTCTGGCACGGAATTTCGTGGAACAAAGGATTTATGGCTAGGCAAAGGATTTGCTACCGTGGAAGCCCCACAGCCCACCCGCACCCCCACCACCTCCATGAAATATTGTACGAAGCGAAAGGCGGCGCCCAATATTAGAGATAGAGAGAGATAGAGAGAGAGAGAGGGGGAAAGGGGTAGAGAAGCCAATGAAAATAATTTTAATTTGAAATTTCAGCTGTTCTTTGTGTGGGTTAACCTTTTTCCTGGAGTCTTACCAATTAAGGGGCGCAGCGCAAAATTCAAGTGCAACCGCCAGGTGGGGCATGCCTCGCTCTCTCTCTCCCACTCACTTGAACTAATTTACTTGCAGACAATTATAAATGTGGTGCATGTGCACAAATTGTTGCAAAAGTGAGCATTTAGCCACTTGAAAGAAATGAGCAAAAACACTTACCAACAGGAACACAACGCCCTCAAAAGATGATGATAATTATGATGTTGATGTTGATGCTGGATGGGGCTGCGGCTGCCAAGGATAATGATGATGTTAGCCAGAGCGGGGCATACAAATATGTACATATTTATGTTGCATATACATACATAAGCTGAGAGGCAGGCATTGCGCTGCATGCGAAGCTTTTTGATTTTGGGCGCAATTTAACAGCAAATTAAACCTCACCCACAAAAAAGGGGTGGGGGCATGGCCGTAATGCCACATGATTGGTGTGTGTGTCTGTAAATTGAAAAAGTTTCCGTTCAAGTTTTTTGGTTGTGTGTGTGCATGTGTGTTTTCTCTACTACCGAAATTTATTGAGAGTCAATGTCGAAATTGATTACGTCTCGTTCTGGCAGAGACCAGCACTTGCTGCCCCCTCCCCCGATTTGGGTAGCGATTCAATCGCCAATGTAGCGTGTAAGCTGGCCTCGAATTTATGGCTCTTCTATTTAATATGTTCGCTCACTGTCAGCCAGTCAGCCAGACGGCCATACAGCCAGACGGCCAGTCGGGCAGCAGGCAGCAGGCAGTGTGTGTGCCAAACTAATTAAAAAGTATTTAATATCTGTAAACATGCCGAAAAATAAACTGTTACTCCGTTCAGCCCCCCCGCCACCAGCCACCCCCCACCGGTCACTAAAAAATTCCCCTGAATGGGGGCAGGGGGCAGCCACCGGAAAAACTTTGTCGTCAAAAGGCAGCAGACTCTCACTCTCCCTCCTTTTCGCTCTCATGCATCATACCCTCCTCCGGCTGGACTTTATGGACTGCTCGAGGGCAGGACACAACAACAGCAACAGCAACGACACACTGCTGCCAGTGCCCCCATTTGGCTCGTGTCCTGGCCATTGTTGTCGCTGTCGCCCCGAACCTAGAAGCAAGTGTTGCCAAAACTAAAGCAAAAAAACCAAAATGGAAGGATATCGTTTGCATCGCGCTCTAGGTACACTATGAAATTGATCTATTGATCTTGCCATTTGATGTACGGCCAGCCATATTCTAAATCGACTAAGATTATTATAAAAAAATCCATAAAATATTAGAAAATAAAAGAAATATATATTTTAAAATTCCAGGAAGGACTAGAAAACTAACAAATAAATGACGTAATATAACATACTAGAAAATTTATCAAAAAAAAAAATACAAGAAAAATACTAAATATAACTAGAAAATACCTAGAAAGTACCCGACATTACTACCAGAAAATAAAAACAAGAAACCTAATATAAACATAACAGAAAATACTAGAAGGTATCAGAATATGTCAGCTAAAACTACCAGAAAATACTAGAAAATATAAGATATTGAATAGAAAATAAGAGCTATAAAAGTAATATAATCCTACCAGAAAAGATTAGAAAATACCGGTATATGACAAGCAGAAAATACCAGAAAATACTAGACAATGTCAGAAAATCGTAGAAAAAACCATACCAGTAATGTAAAGCAAAAATAACAACTAGAACAAATACCAGACATAGAAAAATACTGTAAAAATATACTTCTAGGGGTATATGAAACTACATATTTGAGGACTTACATCTGAAAGAACTGATTTCTTCATACAATGCCTTGTGTTTCGACCGTGCCGATTGTATATAGGGATGTACCCTCTGAAAGGGTATAGAAAACATTGTCGCGTCCTCATTATGAGCTCTGGGCAGCCAGCTGCATGTTGCATGGACTGTCGGGGGCTCCTCTCGACCCGGCGTCCCTTTGGAGGCTGCCTGTTGTGTGGCCCACTTTGGGCTCATTTCTCATCGGACGGAGCTTTGTTTTTAGTAAGCCAACTTTTGGCAGCCAAACATTTTTAGCAAAGTTTATGCCGCTCGTTGGCCAGTTAACGGCTTTTCGCATCAGCGGCGAACCTTGTACGGGTCGTCGGGCAGTTTGCGTGCTGGGTTTGGGTCCCAAAATGGCTCCACACACAGCAACAACTTTATTATTAGGAAAGTTGAATTATTGCCACACACACGTCCCCTCCCCCCGCCCCCCAGAAAACACTCTTCGCTCACGAAAAACAGCAGCAGGGAGGAGGAGGAGAGATGGAGGGGAGACTGTAATCAGCTAATTGGTAGAGCGCCTCGACCACGAAAACTGTGTTAATAAGTGGGGGAGTTCATACAGCCTGCACCTTATCGACGTGGCGGGGATGGGTTGGGTCTCCTAAGATGCATAGCTACCGGCGGGCCGAAGTGCTGCGAACAAATTGCACGGAAAGTGAAAAATAACGAAGGCCAAACAAAACCGACGGCTAACTTTTTAATTGTTCGATGTGTTTGCAAACTTCCCGATTCAGGATTCACGATTCACGGTTCACCATTCAGGATTCAGGATCTTACGAGTACTCGTTATTCTGCTTGCTGGCACTTTTGTTCGACTTTCGCGTTTTTGTTTCGTGCACTTAAGCAGACTTCATCTCCTCTCGGGATGGCACAGAGAGCCAGATCCTGGCAGTTTGCTGTGTGCAGGTTGCCTGTTTGTGTTTGTGTTTGTCTTAGCTGCGTTTCGTAGGGTTTCCCCTGGCCAATGTGGCGTATGATGAATTTCAAGCAGCGAAACGAACTGAACAGCCCGCCACTAACTGGTCACCGAAACAGACGGCGAGACAGATGTCGGAATGAAGAGAGAAACAGAAATGCAGCAAAAGTTGAAAAGTCAAAATGAAAAGAAAATAAAAACAAGAAGCAAAGCTTAAGTGGACATTTGCCCGTTAAGAAACCTGCCATTTGAAAACAGACTGAAGGACCCACTTATACAGAGTAAGAAAGAAATGAAAGGCCAGCAAAGCCAATAGAGAATTTCCTGGAAAATAATGAATATCTCAGACTATGTGCTCGCACTTCTTATGAGGAAAAGCCACATGGCAGATGTAATGACCAATCGCTCACAACTTTCTTCACGGCTGAGGCGACCGGCAAACAGAAAACGGAATATTAAACGAGCTCTGGTTCGATCAGGCAAGTTTGATGCAAAAATCTCTGTTTCGTATGATATTATTCTCATATCTCCCGCACAGCTCGCCGTAGAACAGGAGGATGCTACTCCGAAAGCTGCTGGTTTGCAAATCTAAATATACAACTGAATCGCTGCTCATAGTTCAGTGACTGAGAGAGAAGATCTCACCATTGAGAACGATTCTGCACCTTTCAATTGGGCGTGCTCTGCAAGTGACTTCTTAGCTCTACTTTGAACTTTGGTTGCCTTTAATAGAACTTAGCTGGAAAGTTAGACGAAGACAAAGTGACGAAAACCAGGTTATTTTGAGAGTTTATTTACTTTGGCGTACATTCGTGTTGGTTGTGTGTTCTTTGCTATCGCTTAGGTGAATTCGATTATGTGTGTTCTTCCCCTATCGATTGTTTCTGTGAATTCGATTATGTGTGTTCTTCGCTATCGCTTATGTTTAGGTGAAGTTGTTGATTGAGTGTGTTCTTCCCTATCGAATGTTTCTGTGAATTCGATTATGTATGTTCTTCGCTATCGATTATGTTCATGTGAATTCGATTTTGTGTGTTCTGCGTTATCGATTTTGTTTATGTGATGTCGACTTAGGGGCATATATACGATCTGTGGATGGGCTGTGTACGTAGTAGATCAGCTTGAGCTGTGGCCACCAATTATTTCCATTTGTTGGAGTGGTAGCACCACCCTGACGCCAGTCCGGTAATGGGGTTCATCTCCAGTTGAATCATGCGACGTAGCTGCGCCTCGCGCCGGTCCTCAGCGAACGTTTCAGGCAATTCGCCATGCAGCTTGGAATAGGCCACAGCAATAACCAGACCTAAAGCCGCTGCCCACAAACCAACGCCCAATGCAAATTTCCACTCGGGCGTAAAGTGCTGGAACTCGGCGTAGGTCTGACAGAAGCTGTGCCGATACAGAAGCTTCTTCTCCTGAAGCGACAACGCGTTCCAGTCGCCGAGCTCCTTTTCGCGCAGCGCGCACACCTCGGCGGTGACCTCGCGATAGCGAATCGCCGGGAACGGGAATTCCACGCAATCGATGTAGATGGGGTTGCCGTTTACGCCATAGCCGACCACCTCGCGATCGCCGCTCATCAGGCGTGTGCCGTCGTGATGGGTTTCACGGCGCACCATTGCCATCGGAGCCCCCTGCCGGGGGAGTGCTCGGTAGAGCTGCCGATGTAGATGCAAGCCAAGGGCACGCATTGCAGACATTTTCACTGGCCTGCACGTGCACGTGCACCTGCACCTGAAAGAGTCCCCAGTTTTAGGCACGCGAATGTATGTCTTGCTGCAGGAGTCTTTTTGCTTAATGGTTACCTTACCTGATGGTTTTATTTTGTATTTTGTTTGGATACAAGTGTAAGCTATAACTTCGATTTCGCCTTTTCTCTTTTTTTGACGAAATAAATCTCAGAGCTTGTCCCTTTTATACTTTTCTGTTAGTGTGACAACTGACAGCTAGGTAGGGTTGTCGACTGTTCCGAAGACATAACACAGCAGGCTGGTGATATCAACTATCGATATGATTCTGTGCATTCATTCTGTGCATTCCAGCAGATTCATATCGATAGTTGGTCTATCGACAGCCCGGGGAACGGTGTGTTTTTTTTGGCAAATGTGAAACCTCGATTCCCACTGGCTACCATCCATGGAAAACAAAGTTGACAACAACAAACAAAATATGTAATAATTTTTTTTATTCTAACTGAAAATTGATCATTTCCTACCTCCCTGCGCCTTGCAGTTTGCTGGAGAATTTCAGTTATTTTTGTCAGTCATTGTTTACATTTTAGAAGTGAATTTCTTTTTTTTTCGCTATGAAAGCTAATTTTTCAGAGTTGTATTTGAAATTCATCGGCCAAGTATCGCATAGAAACGTGCGGCTTAGGAACATCCAAAATTAATGGTGGAACTAACTGAGAACTGCAAAACCTTACGGACCATCACCATAATGGATGGTGGATGGTCGGCTTTGGGAACAGGCTAGTACAGTCATTATTATACATATATCGCTGTGCTGGACTCCGGCTTAAAAAATATTACCAGCCTGCTTAGTTGTGTCATCGGCGCAGTCGACAACCCTGCTTAGCTGTCAGTTGTCACACTAATAGAAAAGTATAAAAGGGACAAGCTTTGAGATTTATTTCGTCAAAAAAAGAGAAAAGGCGAAATCGAAGTTATAGCTTACACTTGTATCCAAACAAAATACAAAATAAAACCATCAGGTAAGGTAACCATTAAGCAAAAAGACTCCTGCAGCAAGACATACATTCGCGTGCCTAAAACTGGGGACTCTTTCAGGTGCAGGTGCACGTGCACGTGCAGGCCAGTGAAAATGTCTGCAATGCGTGCCCTTGGCTTGCATCTACATCGGCAGCTCTACCGAGCACTCCCCCGGCAGGGTGCGCCGATGGAAATGGTGCGCCGTGAAACCCATCACGACGGTACACGCCTGATGAGCGGCGATCGCGAGGTGGTCGGCTATGGCGTAAACGGCAACCCCATCTACATCGATTGCGTGGAATTCCCGTTCCCGGCGATTCGCTATCGCGAGGTCACCGCCGAGGTGTGCGCGCTGCGCGAAAAGGAGCTCGGCGACTGGAACGCGTTGTCGCTTCAGGAGAAGAAGCTTCTGTATCGGCACAGCTTCTGTCAGACCTACGCCGTGTTCCAGCACTTTACGCCCGAGTGGAAATTTGCATTGGGCGTTGGTTTGTGGGCAGCGGCTTTAGGTCTGGTTATTGCTGTGGCCTATTCCAAGCTGCATGGCGAATTGCCTGAAACGTACGCTGAGGACCGGCGCGAGGCGCAGCTACGTCGCATGATTCAACTGGAGATGAACCCCATTACCGGACTGGCGTCAGGGTGGTGCTACCACTCCAACAAATGGAAATAATTGGTGGCCACAGCTCAAGCTGATCTACTACGTACACAGCCCATCCACATATCGTATAATGCCCCTTTGTCGACATCACATAAACAAAATCGATAACGCAGAACACACAAAATCGAATTCACATGAACATAATCGATAGCGAAGAACACACATAATCGAATTCACAGAAAACATTCGATAGGGAAGAACACACTCAATCAACAACTTCACCTAAACATAAGCGATAGCGAAGAACACACATAATCGAATTCACAGAAACAATCGATAGGGGAAGAACACACATAATCGAATTCACCTAAGCGATAGCGAAGAACACACAACTAACACCAATGTACGCCAAAGTAAATAAACTCTCAAAATAACCTGGTTTTCGTCACTTTGTCTTCGTCAAACTTTCCAGCTAAGTTCTATTAAAGGAAACCAAAGTTCAAAGTAGAGCTAAGAAATCACTTGCAGAGCACGCCCAATTAAATGGTGCAGAACCGTTCTCAATGGTGAGATGTTAATTATACATGCACATGTAGAAGTGTAGAAGCAGATATATCTGATATATAAAAACATCTCCGAGGGTCCGACATAATTTTTTGAAATGTTCTTTTTTACATACATTTACATTTTTACATTTTTTACATAAATCGTAAGCTCATGTATATACTGACTGATTAACGGGTATAATGCTCCTGCTCATTTATATTAAAAAATGTTGAAGTGGCTTTTTGGCAGTTGTCCACCTTCTTTATCCGAAGTTCAATAGTTCGAGACAGAATATCATTTGCAAGACGTTGCTGCACCTCTGGTGCTACCTCAACATAATTTTCAAACCGATCCTGAGGCTCGTGTATCGATATAGGCGATATGTTTTTTACTTTCGATGCGAATAGTTTAGTAGACAGTGTTTATCTGGAGTGTCCGGTACATACATTTGGAAGAACCCTGTAGAACACACTTCCTCTCCCCGAGGAATTCCTAGTACACTTCCCCTCCCCGAGGAATGCCAAAGACGAAAATTTCAAGCAGCCCCAAACTGCATTCTGCATTCTGCATTCGATGAATTAAACATATTTGCGCTGTATTGGCTGTGCATTTTCGGCAGTTTCCTTCCGCTCTGGCTGCCAATCGATGGGAAATATGGATACATGAATATAAATTTTGCAGTCCTTTGTCTACTGCCACCTTGTGAGATATTTCAATGTCAATGTGAGAGCAACACACACCCCAGGGAGGGGCGAGGGGCCGCGCTTCCACGTTACATGAACAAAAAGTTTTTGGATACCGCAAGCGAGGAAAACTTTTGCTTTCAGCCGAGCCCTGCCATGATGCCAGGGCCGTGCGCTCGACGGAAGTCAGCGCCATAAAGTAGGGGAAAAGCTTAAAGCGGAAATAACAAAAATTCCCTAAATAACAACAATGGTAAATCGGGGCACATATTTCTGTATGTTTAGGGCTTTTATCTGGCTCTCCGCATGCTCCTCCTCCCCCTGGTCCTCCCGCTGTCTGCTGGAAAGTGCACTGCGGAAGTGCAAACTGCAAAGAAAACGAACACGAAATGGAAAACACAGTGAAAGTCAAACAGACAGTCATTGAAAATAGTTTGTGCGGGGGTGGGTGCGGGATTGGCGAAAACTTTTTGCACTCTTAACCAAGGAGACGATAATTGTGAAATGTTTTTGCTGCTGGCCAAGTTTATTATTTTCTTATCAGCAAAAGACTAGCAATACACACCCTCCCCACACATCCCCCCCTCCTTGGCTGCCACTTGACGACGCATAAAAATCTTCGCACGAAGTTTTCAGCAATAAAAATTGCAATAAATTGAAATGTGCGTCCGAAAAAAGGAGTCCAAGTCCAAGTCGACTCGTATATGTGGTGGTTATCGAGTATCAGCCAGTCGAGGGTCAGCCAGTCGTTTTATAAGCTTTTGTGTCAATAGAGAAGAGAGCCATTCTCTGGGGGGTTGCAAAGAATGGGTTTTCTGTGGTGTGTGGGGGTGTGGGATGGTACGAGTATGAGTATGTGTCTCTGTTTGATTTGATACACTCGTGTAGACCCAAGAAGCATGTCCTCATGTCCATAGCTTAACAGAGAAAACAATAAAATATCGAATGTCCGAATGGACTAATGTTTCAGTGGTTTTAGCTCTCTGGCACTTTTATGGATGCCAGTGGATGGGAGTGGGCCTGCCCTCCCCCTCTTCCAGCCCCTCCCCAAACACAACTTGACCAATTTGTGCAGTCGCTTCAATTATAGAGGGTACACGCTTATCGGCAAATCATCGAAAGTTTCCAATTATTTGTGTACACATGTAAATGTTGTAATTTTCAAATTAATTTATGTAAATTCCCAAATGGGCGAGCAGAGGGTGGGGGGTGGATGGCACAGAGATAAACATGAAATGATTCTCTAATTGGCAAGTATCTCATTAATCCAATTTAGGAAAATTAATTAAATCGCACATCGACTAATGAGCACGCAGTTTGGCTCTGATTTTAGCCACACAAACACACACGCTACGCGGGGCACACGGGGTAAGCGGGGCAGGGCTTTGAAGGCCAAATCACAGATAACTAAAGGGGAGGGGGCAGGGCTGTGGGTGTTGCATTGAAATCCATTCAATCGATGTGCCAGATTATACACAGCAATAACACGCATACGCCGTGTAGTGCATTGATGAGGCATGCCAGATAACGCACGCTGAAAGGGTGCAAAAGAGGGGGGCGGGAGGACCGCAGCCATTCCTTGACGGGAATCCAATTTCGCTCAAGCTGTAAACCGACATTGATTACAATTGTGGAGACAGACAGAGACACAGAGAGAGACTGAGAGAGAGAGAGAGTGATGTGTGTGTGTAGACATCATCAGTTTCCATCAATTCATCGACAAGTGTGAGATTTGCATTTAAACAAGACACTTGCTTGTGGGATACGCCCTCCAAGAATATGATATGATGGGCAGGTAGGTAGTAGCCCCTTTTTAGACGATTATCAGTCAATTTGCTTGGCATAATAATGCACTTGAAACTGCACGGAATACGAGTAGTAGAGGAAGCATTCGTTAAGAGGAGCAGGCCGAGTTCTGTAGAGATTATGCAAAAACCTGGGATCCCAAAGGTCATCAACTTCATAATCAACAGAGACATAAATAATCACATGTCCCACTTGGATTCCGTGCACAAATGCGTTCCGAGTGCGGTACGGAGTACAGGAGGGCACACAAGTTCGAGTTCGAGTTCGAGAGTCCATTGAGTGGCTACTATTCCACGTACACTTGTGCCCGTTGCCTGCGGCCAGCCGCACTTTTCTATGGGGGGGTCGAGGCCAGTGCCAGTGCCAGTGCCTGTGCCTGTGCCGTTGCCGGGACCCCATCAAATGGATGCTCACGTGCGTATGTTCGGGACCTGGGAACTGGGTTAGCCCGACATATGGCCAACCGACTTGGTCAGGCGTACGTGCGCCTACGCCGGGAGCGTATAAGCAAGGCATATGGCAGCGGAGGGAGGGAGGGCGGCACGGGGGTGGTGGCTCGCCTCGCTGAGCGTCACTTCTATTACGTACGGCTTGTGCTTAATTTCAAAGCATGTCCGCCTGTATTTTCACGTCTGCAGCTATTCATAACAAACACAGTAGTCCCTCGTACGACCTCGCAGAACTCGCACTCTCCACTCTCCTGCACTCCACTCGGAATCGGAGTGGCACGAGCATCGGGGACTTGTCTGCTGTTTATGGCATGTTGTCGACATGGCTCCAACCACCCAACAAGAACCACACCGCACCGCACCACCATCACCATGTCAATGTTCTGGCATTTGTGCACGTTTTATTAATGGCGCATGGTTTAATATGCATTATGGCCATGGCTATAGTCCATTGTCCATTGAGCCTCGATGGAAATTTGCATTGAATTGCTCTCTCGCTGGCTCGCTCGCTCGCTCGTTAAATATTTGTCAAAAGCCATAGCTCGAGCATTTAATAATCAATTTTAAGCACTTGCCAGCACTTTGTTTGGCCACGCAAATTGTATTTGTCTTGACCTGGCCAAGTCTTAAAATTTGCCCATCAAAGTTGTTGTCTCTAATAGAATTTCCACGTCAGCCAAGACCCCCGACCGTGTGTTCTGGCTTTAATTATGGTGAGGTATGGTGTCCGAAAAGGGTTCTTTCTATTAACAATTTGAAATATATTTTTGGTAATTTTTCAGAGCATAGCCAGCCAGCCAGTCAGCCAGCCAGTCAGCCATCCAGCCAGCCGGGGGGCATTGCCTTTTGTTACACCAAGAAGAAGATATATTACGGCCATTGTCTGAGCATTGTCCTTTTTACCTTTTGCCGTCTTACCACCTTTTGCCAAAAACCCGACCGCAGAGAACAGTTACATTTAGCCATGGCCTGCTGCCTGTGCTTTATGTCCGCTCATCTATTTCGTTTCAGGAGGGGGTGGGGGGGTGGGACATGAAAATCGTGTCAAAGGCGTCGGCCTAAATGATTTAATGAGTTTTCTTTATGTGGGTAACCATTTGCCAGGGGTCAAGATTTTAGGTTTCGGGCTATTCGACTCGTTCTGTTTTTTGCTCTGCTGAGAAATTCTTGTCATTTTTTATGCAGTGCATGGCATAATGATCAAAGGCATTTAGCGACAGCTGTTCCACACCCACACGCACACACACACACTTACACAGCAGTCCATGCGGAAACGGAAGAAGTCCTCCGCCCACATGATGGCTGCCAGGCTGCCAGACCGGATACAGTGCGTGCCAGCGATAAATACACATCGCACACCGCATATCGCACATCGCACAACGCGCAGATATTGTTTCGGTTAAATCTAACAGAGATTTATCTCTGGCGGAATGTCACATGGAGTGAAAATTTATATGCTTCTCTCTGAGAGTCGCGCGACAAGTGATCGCCTCTGCCCGCCTCCCGCAGTAAGCATTTCAATATGGCCACGTGAATTGCGTCTTCATTTGCATGTGCCTGTGCCCGTGCCTGTGCCTGCCACAGGGGCCGAGGGGGTTGGGGGCGAGAATTAGCTGCATGTGCTCGAGATTCCCAATGGCTGCCAAGGCAACTGGCAACTGGATGAGGATTCCACTGTTCAGAGATGCCAGGATATGCATAGATTCCAGGCATCACATGCTGCCTGCCTGCTGCCTGCTGGCTGTCTGTTTCCGGCTTAAACGACGCTCTGTCGCTTCAAATTTCATAGTCGCTTACTCCTTGGCTGTGCATCTCTCTATGTGTGTATCTGTATCTATGCATGTGGATCTGTATCTGTATCTATGTGTGCGCCATATAAATTAACATAATGCTTAAGTACGTGTGACAAGCGACTTCCGGGGTTTCATTCGGCGTAAATTTATGTTGCCTTCAAATTGTCGCTCTCTCTGTTTCTGTCCCCCTCCCCCCCGCTCGATGAGTATATGCGGAGTTCTCGCAATTAAAATCGTTCAAGCAATAAAATCCCAAGCGGTATAGTATATAAAATGTACGAGTAGGTATATAATTATACGACTCTAGAGAGTGTGTACTCACCGACTCACCGACTGACTGGCAATCAATAAACCACCACCATCTTACCATCTTTGGATGAGTGTTATAAATATTTATTCGCCTCATAATTCATTATAGCAGACTCGTACAGGTTTGACTTATGACCTCCCCCAACCCCCCAACTAGGACTGATAATGTAAACGTCACTGCATTTCACAGATAGTAAGTAGCTCTCTGTCTCCCGAGAGGCCTGAGTCCTAGTTGAGTTCGCCTCTAATTCCGTTTCCAATTTCAAGTGCTCCAAACGCAAACTTCACTCATTAGGTATGCTCTGCTCCTCCACTTGGAGGAGCTACCACTCGCTCTCGCTCTCGCTCTCGCACTCGCACTCAGCCATCGCGTTGCTGATGGCTGATAAAATGTATTACGCATGCCGCACGCGTATTCCATCTTGTTTGCTTGTTTGCCGCGTTATTATCGCCCAACGTGGCGTATGATTAACATAGAACGACAGCCTCCACCACAGTCAGTGCACTGCGCACCTCACCTGCTGATGATGATGCTGCCTCCCACTCGTTCACTGGCGGCACCACTGGAGTATCGAAATTCGGCGTTTCAACTGATTAACATACTTTTCTGGCATTTTAGCAGGGAGCAGAGCACAAGGAGACTGCGGCCTACTTCCTGGCATCTGCGGCACTCGCGCGCGTTTTATCTGTAGCAGGCGATAACCTGGTGCGTACACTCGGAGAAAGAAAGTCTGTTTATTTATTCTTTATCTAATCTAAATATAAAACACTTTTAAAAAAACATAGTGTGTGTGTTATATTTGTGGGTAATCTACATCCCACACTTACATCAGCTTCATTTCTTCGCCTTCATTCAAATACGGGCCAAATATTGAATATTCCGCTCATCCAAAAGTGCTGATTGATGCTATAATCAAAGCATGTCCCCATTGTCGAGTGCTCAAATTCAAACATTAATTAGGAAAAGTGCAACTAACTAAAATAGAGGCATCTCTAGAATCATTGAAGTATATGGGGCTTGCTCATCGACATGGGTCCAGACCCTTAAAGTCCAATTGTACCTTGAATTCATGATTTAAAATAAATTCCCTCGGAACAACAGAAAAAGTTCACAAATATGAATATAAAATTAATTTACATATAAAATATATTTAAATTAAATAAAAAAATATATTTAATTGAAATAATACTTATTAATACTTAAATGTAGGTATTTCAGCGCTCTTCTCTCTGAGTGTAGGAGAGCAGAAAATAGAAGGTTTATTGCCGTCGTCTCTGCTTTGTCAGATAAAGACATTAAATTGCAAATATTAAAGACAGAATTTAAATAAAAAGTTCCTATGGTATATAATACATATATGTATGTACATGATTCTCTCAAGTATTTTTAAAGCGATTTCAGGAATCATCCAAGGTATCTTTCAGTAAAAATATCTACCAATTGTTACGGTCTCGAGTAGCTGCGAGTGTGCGGCTTACACCTGAAAGCGATCAGTCCAATCCTGCCCCTGTCTCCGTTCCCGTTCCCGTCCATGGCTCGCACAATATTTAACATTTAAGGACTCAAATCGACTTGAGCGGCCATCCAGGCTATTGTTCGCGCCGGCTCTTTGTTGTAGGACAGGCCAGGTTCACGCTCAGGTCGGTAAAGAATGGATGGCATGCCAGAGCCGGCACAAAGGCAGGAGAGCCCGGCCCCGGCCGGGACACCCGTACACGGCAGAACCGGACTGGACCGTACCCTGTCCTGTTCTGTCCTGGCAGCCAATCAGGGACACATTGTGTGCGTGGCTTTACCCCCGGCTCCCCCAGCTCCCCACGACCCGGACTGCAGAATGTGAAATGACAAAAGTCGCCAGTGAATGGGGGAATATATACGGCAGGAAAAAAATCAAGTGGCAGCTAAAGCAAAACGCTTCGATATCAAATTGCACTCGCACTCTCGCCCCCAACAAAAGAGGATTTCAGCATTGAAGAGCAATAAATATTTAATTGAACTCACCTGAACGGACACGGGAGCGGGTGGGGGGTGGGGTGCACCAGGTTGGGGCACGGGCTGCAGCAGCAGTAAACTGGAAATTGCCGTATTAGAAGCAATTTTCATTTTATTTTAATGCCGCAATTGAAACGCTTCAGCTTCAGCTGGGGTCAGGTCAGCGAATAGATATTTCTGTGTCCTCAAAGTAAAGAAAAGCATTCGAGCTTTGAGTTTAATTGGTGGCAAATCGATGGAACTATTATTAAAGTTATACATCTATCTGAACACCAAGTGCGTGAATGGGTGTGAAATAATGCCAAAATGGTGTTCCAAAGAACGAAGATTAATTAACAAAGGCTTCTTGTTGGGTAAGCAAACGTTGTTTACCTTAAAAGTGTACCCGGAAAAACCCCAGGCCACCCCATAGAGTGCCACTGGCAATCAATTTACTGGAGTGGCCACCGACCGACACACATTCTCAAGAATTTTGCGTCACCAATAAGCAAACAAGAGGGTCGGCAGCCCCTGGATCAGACCGATGATGAGGTCCTTCATTGTTGCTGTTGCTGTGTCTGTGGCTGCGGCTGGGACTACTACTAATACTACTACTACTACTGATGCTATCCTGGAGGTATTATTACACCATTACGCATGCACTCAAGGCCTTCATTAGCCCGTAGTTTGGCGCTATTTGAAAGGCAATTACAGCTCGACTGGACTGGACTAGAGATGACGACGACGACGACGATGATGATGATGATGCCAGGAGACTGAGACGCAGCCTGATGACCGGAAACGAGGCACAAAGACCAGACCAGACCAGACCCCAAGTACAAGGTTCAGACAGGGGGCATAGAGAGAGACAATGATGGTTTTGGACCAAGCCAAGTAAATGAGCCCTCTCGTTGACAGGACCAACCCATGTGTCTGTCCCGCGTGTGCATGAGTGTGTGTATGTGTGTGTGTGTGTGTGTGTGTGTGTCTGTGCCTGTTTGCCAGCGGAAGTCACTTTAGCCAGTGTCTCTGTGCCACTCTCCGATCGGAGCGTTGTTTGCCAGTTACTGCTGCGGAGGAGGCAAACGAAACGAAGTCTGCAACACGCAAATGCAATTAACACGCCAGCAGACAGAACGGAAATGGAACGCTGCTGCTGCTGCTCCTCCTGCTCCTGCTGCTGGCCACTGGCTACTGGGCGGGGCGGTCGAGAGGCTGCCAAAATCCAGGCCCATTCCTCAATTTTTGTCCCTGATTGGAGTTGCTGCTGCCATGGCATGGCGTGGCATGGCCATGCGCTCGTAAATTAGACATCTGAGTGCCCGTAAGTCAATTAGTTGCAAATTAAATTTTCAATCGCCCAAAATCACGGGGGGAAGGAGGCGGCGGAAGGTGAAGGGTTGCTCAATGCTCATTCACCTTCGATTTTGTGGCACGTGGAGCGTTGACTTTTGTGTCTGGCGGCCAGTCAGCCGAAATCAACAACAATTCGAGCAGCCATGGCTGCAGGATAAGGCCAGACGATGCCCAGCCAAAAGGACAGGACACGACAGGAGAGCAGTCCTTGAAGCCAAGCCATGCACCGTTCAACGCACACGATTGCACTCATAAAGCACGCGCCAAGCACCGGAGCTTGGATGTGCTTTTCCTTAAACGTTTTCCCATCGCTTTTCACCAAAATAATCGTCCTGTGAAGTGTCCTTGCCGCTCTTGCTTTTGCTGCCCCCTCCTGCTCCTGCTGCCGTCTGCGCAGCGCTTTTCCTTGCTGTAGTATTTCTTTGGCTTTCATCGGCGAAATCTTTTATTTGCAGTTTTATGTACACTTCACTGCTCGTTTGCATAGCAATGCATACTATACTTTGGGGTGGGTGGGGATGGATGGGATGGGAAGTGAAAGATTTCCATTTGGAATTTAAGAAACTCACTTTTTTCTGTGGCTTTGGTTTGTTTCTGCATTTCGTGATGTCTTCAAATAAAATGTGAAACATTCAATGCCATAAATCTGCAACCACTGAAGAGTGGTGGAGCTGGGGATGCTTTTGCTTTTGCTTACCAAAACCAAAAAATGCCATTCCTTGAGAGCAAAGAGGGTTAAGAGCAACAGTCTCGACACCACATACGATATATTATTCATTCATTTAATATTTAAGCTGCATGACTGTAAATCATACTGTGAGTGCAGGCCAGGCCTTGGCCAGGAGAGGCTACCTATCCGAGCCACATGGCCACATGTATTGGCCCCTCTCTCTCTCTCTCTCATTGAGTGCAAAAAGCATTGTCCAACACATAAACCATGTTGCAAATGACCAGACGTGGGTCCTCCATTAGCCTTCCTGGCCTCAAACTACCTTCGGTTGCCTCTCATTCGCCCTCCCTGGGTCTCTCTCTCTCTCTCTCTTTTTGAGCCTGTTTGTGTGTGTGTGGGAGTGTTGGGCCATGGTACCATCGGTTTGTTGGCTCATTTCTGTTGCCTGCTGACTGCTGCCTGCTGCTGGTCGAGCATTTTTGCTGCTGTGTCTGGGTCTAGGGGTCTGGGCCCTGCTTCTGGTCGGGTTGTTTGTTCCACTTGACCACTAAAGCATAGTTTTAGGCGCTAAAAGCTAAACACCAAAATTCAAAAAGCAGCTGCTACTTGCCTGACCGCACAACCAACCTCCCACCCCACTCTTGGACCCCTCCCCCTGGCCCCATGGGCACTTTAGTTTATTATACCTAGTATTTCGGGGAGCAAAAGGGTATATGGTATTCGTGGTTCTGAATGTAACAGGCTTCCATTTTGAGACTATCAAATGTACATACCACTTGGTGCATTACTTGCTATTTTACTATTCAGAATTTTAAAGATAAAGAGCGCTTATACCATTTATTGAAATAATCTAATATTCTATAAAAATGCATAGATATTCAGTAAATATTGCACACGGAAAGAGACCCCGAAGATAATCCTCGAACACCATTTCGCAATGATCGCATGATTCGTAATAACAAAAACAATAAATCAAAGCAATGCAAATCCGAACTCTCTCAACTCTCACAGACACGAACACCTTTTCTACCTTCGCTTCGTGTGCTCCGTTTCGTGCTGCTTTCGGTTGAGCACGATTAAGAGCGTCTGTCACACAATAACAGCAACAACAACATGAAGAGACGCATTTTGGTGTGTTCTGTGAGAGAGAGAGAGAGCAAGGATGCCGATCTCTTTGCAAAGCTTACAAAGCTTATCTCTCAATCAGATTCAAAGAAGAGACGAAAACAATGCCTTGCCTGAGCGCAAAGTCTTTTGTTTTTCTTTGTTGTTCTTCTCAAGCAGGCCAAGCACTGTCGAATTTGTTCGCGTTGGCGCGATATTCGGTTCGTCGAAATGTTCGTAGTTGGTGGTAGTGTTGACATTCATGTTCGACGTTTTGTTCGACAAAGATAGAAACGATTGTATCTTGGCTGTGTTCGCGCGAACAAATTCGACTGTGCATGGCCTGCTTTAGCGCAAAGTATATTGTTTTATTTCTGTTGTTCTTGTTTTCAGAATGACTTAAAGCTATTCGTTAAAGCTTGTAAGAATGTTCCTTCAGTTACATACCTCCCAAAGTATTGTAGGGTACCTCAAAGTCTCTTATCCAGCCGTACAGTTACCATTCTAGTTTCATTTTCATGTGCGTGTGTGAGCCTGGGGAGCATACATAGTCATCCTACGTACGAGTACACATATATATGTATATCTGATCGCATTTCGGTGCACACACGAGGAGGAGCTGGTTCTTTGGCAGGTGGCCAGGGGCCAGGAGCCAGGACACAGGACACAGGACCCACCGGCCATCGTCTTGCCAAGCTGGTAGTCGCCTCAGTTGGCTTTGGCACTAATTGCATGCCCCAGCTCCTGCTTCTGCTGCAACTGGGATACCGAGAATAAAATAATTTCGATGGCAAACACTCTCGCACTTGGCTCTCTCTCTCTCCATCTAAAAAGAGCAAAAATTGTGCAAAAGTGGCAACAATTTGTTGAAAATTAACCGCTGCCAGATGCCTTTATGATTGATCGACAAGCCAGAAAATCTCTTCATTTCGATTGAACATGGAAACATTGAAATTTGCGGTCGTGTCATTATGGCTACATAGATATACATACAGATGTATGTACATATGTACATATATGTATGTATGTTTGGGGTGTGGTCGACCGCAATGGAATAAACCACTAAATAAATTATGCATCGATGGGGCCTTTTGCGGATTGTAGATGGAGTCCAGGGCAGGGGCAGGGGCAGGGGCATGGGCCTGGCTTTGTCCATGTCAAATAAGCCCCAGTCGAATGACCCCAAAGCTGACCGAATGCAAACAATGCAGCAAAAGTAAACTTGCAAAATTAATTAAAATATTATTTAAATGTTCAATCAAATATTTAAGTGGCGCCAGGCAGCAGCAGCAGCAGCAGCAGCATCACAAATGAATTTTAATAATTCATTGCAAAACCCTTTATTTTCTATTTAGATGTCCAATTGGCTGCCTGAGTGGCAGTGGCTATGGCTGTGGCAGTGGCCCTGGCGGCTGCCATTCTCCATGCAAATACCCGAAACTAACATCCACTGATGGGCCTAATGATGTCTAAGCCAAAATATGCCCAAAGGAGCCTCAAATCCAGGCCAATACCAGAACAGCACAACACTGGCTGCAGCTGTCTGTTGGCTTAGCCATTACACCAACAACGGCAACGGCAACGGCGACGGCAACTGCAACGAAAACGGAGGCAATCCAGAGTCAACATCACCCAAAGGCAGGAGCTCTCCAGCCCAGACTGGGCCAGAGTCTCCTCGGTCTCGGCCTCGGTCTCGGTCTTGCCCCACAATGTTATGGCCAGGGCCAAGTTCTGTTTGTGCCGCAAAGTGCCAACTGCAATTTGAGACGAGACCAAAGGGGCAACACAGCCGCCCGCCCCGCCTCCTAGCAGTAAGCCGCATGTGCATCTTGAATGTTATTAGTGGAAACTGATAGATGGAGCAGCTCCCACTAATGGCTGCTATACCAAAATTTATCTCCCTCCTTGGGGATGGTCCTGGTCGCTGGGCTCTGCACAAATTAGCGCTGGGTCCTGGCCCTAATTTATGTTATTTAATAAACGTTACGTGGCACTTGTGGCATCCACCAAAATCGAGAACCGAAGAGACATTTATCACACGCCAAGCCACGCCACGGGACTTGATGGGCTTTGATGGAAAGTGCAACTTTTTGCGGAGCATTAAATCCCACTGCCAGCACATGTGAAGTGAGGCAATTTTTCAAGCGACTTGAGAGTTTTCACCTGCCATCGAAAGCGACTTTGGCACGTCGCAGCTGTTTAAATTTAATTTGCCAGACGGCAGGAGGGGCAGGAGGGACGGGACAGCGGGGCGGGGGGTCGCCAGAAATCAACATTTCAGAGGCCACGTGAGCAATCGAAGGAAATGCACTGGCAATAGCTGCTGCTGCATAGGTGGGTGCAGAGGAAGTAGTTACCATCATTCCAAATATGACAAATGCACACATACACACACACACACACAGGAGAGAGCAAAAAGAAAGTCCGACTGACACGTAAACTGCATAAATATAAACGCAGCAGCAGCAGCAGAACGGAACGTGCCAGACAGAGGCAGATGGCAATCCAATGCAAAATTTAAGAAGACACACAGACGATTAGGGGTGGGGTGCAGGGTGTAGGGGGTGGGGAAATGCACGTCCCATTACCAGCAGGACGCCAGCAGCACTGCAGCAGCTGTGCGGCAGGCAGGCAACAAACTGTCCCCGAAGGAGCTGCATTCATTTGCTGTGGCTGTGGCACACAACACAACCTGCAACATCAGGCGACAAACAAAATAAAAGAAAGTAGAAAGTAAAAATAAAAGCAGCAAAAACCTGAAGCTGATTTGCAAACGCAAAATCCGCTTAAGGTTAAAATATGCAAAGTGTTTGTTCGCCTGTTGGCCACACGGCAAGTGAGAATGCCAAATGACATTTTCGGGGCTCACTCGACCCGCCACCTGCCACCCGCCACTGCCATTGTTCGTATTGCAACATCATGCACTTGCTGCCTCGGGAGGGCCAGAAGATGCCACTGCCAAAATGCAGTCTGTAGCCCTGGTAGGGGCGCTATCCTTTGACGTTTCCCAGCTAGGGGCGTAGCCCGGAGGGGTGGAGAAAGCTGCCCCCTCGATGGTCAAGAGCCGTTGTTTGTGGGTCAGCGCTGGCATGTGAACGAAAGTCAATCAAAGGAAAAGTCAAGTCGAACGCTGAAAAGATATTGCAATTTTCCGATTTTCAAACAACGGAAACGGAAGTGCAAAAACTGGAAGCAGACGCACACAAACACACACCAGCACACACGAAATCGATATTTGTTTGTCTTCTGTGGCAGACACACACACACGGACACATGGATACTCGGACATGGACAGAGGATATGCAAATGGCCCCATCGTTAGATTTGCATTTTGGCCAGGCAAATGGCCAGATGGGCAATGGACTCGAATGCTGTTCGTGGCAGTACGAGCACTGCAGAAAGTATATTTAGATAAATTCACTTGCACAATTGACACTATAAACCGATTGCGGTCGAAATTACTGGCCACAGAATCCTGGCAACAGCAGCAGGAGCAGGAGCAGCAGTAGGAGGCGTCGTCCAGTAGCTTCTGGACAAAGTTTCAGCAAAAACCGAACGCCTCTGCCACTCTCCTCCGATTCCTAATTGAAATTGTGTGTCATGCAAATATTTAACCAAAATGGCAGCTCTCAAAGCCTCCGACACCCACAATCATAATCAGAGCCAGACACAGGCGTGGACCAGGTCAGGGGGTGGAGGCCTAATTAACCCCCGCACATAGCCTGCATTAATTATCAATTTATATTTGATGTCAATTGTTTATTTGCACAAATAATTATTTGCATGCAAAAGTAATTACAAGTCAATGCAGATTCTGCGGCTGAGTTGCCTTTGTGCACAGGTACTTTAATTGCTAATTAGCGGCCAGGGCCAGAGCCCATGCCCCAGGGCCATGGCTTTCACCAGAAGATCCATAATAAATGCCGTCACTCAAACAAAGCCAAGTCGCAGCCAGAGCTAAAGCCAAAGCCAAAGCCGATCCTTTCTTGGCAGTGCACATATGCACATCAATTGGGATTTACAATGTCAGGTTCCCCCTCATTACCATTATCCCCTCCCTCCTCATAACTGCACACACGCGCCATAAAACCCAGAGAGAGGGAGTCCGTCGTCCCCCCTCCTACTCGCTGAAAGATTTATGGGAATGTCAGGCGAGGGCGCTGGGCGAAATTTAATCAAACGACGCCCAGCAGCAACCCTTTTCGGCGAGGGGTGGGGGGTGCACAGAAATCAAATTTGAAAATTTGCAAACTGCGCCAAGCGAAAGTTTTCATATCAAGGGCAGCCCCAGCCCCAAGACCCCATAATGGAAATGGCCGAAAATTGTGGGCATCGCATTCCACATACGGGAGCAGGAATGCAGACCCCCCACACACACACGCACACACACACACACACACACACACACACACACACACACACAGAGAGTAAGCAGGGACAAAGGTCCTTCACTCGCATGCCTTTAAATACAATAAATACACTCCTCATATTAGAATACTTCACTAAACGCAATCAAATTGAAACAAGCCAGCAAATGCCAGCCCCCCCCTGGTATTCGAGGCATTTGATACCCTTTCCGCTTGTGTAAAAATGTGATACAAAATATTAAAAGCTAGATTAAGAAAAAGATTATTTTTTTATACCAATTAAAATAGGGGAAAAAATGTATTTAATTATAATTAAAATTGAAATGACTTATAAAATGTTTTATAAAAATTTAACACAAATATGAGTGATAAGTATTAGATTTTAGTTAACATATTTCTACATGAATTCTAAATCCAATCACAAATAATAGATAATAATCTTAAAGTAAAGTTAAATAAAAATTATGCTTAATTATATTCAACATTTATATAAGTACAAACAATAAATCTATTATAAAAATAAAACTTTCTACATTAATTGTAAACAAAAAATATTCATTTCGGACTTGTTGCGCTGGGATAATAAGAGAGAATAAATTAATTCTGTTTTATACCATTAATGAAAAATAAAGTTTAAAAATGTAATAGACTCTGGTTAAATTATAGAAATATTAGAAATACATATACATATTTAGATACCTATAAAAAATACAGAATATTTATTATAATTAAATATTAATAAAATACCCAAACATCTCTTCTAAACAGTTATACCTTTGGGCAAGGGGATAAAATGAAGCAAATTCCTTCCCGGATACACATGCAGAGTGTTCGTGGGTGCGTATAAGGCCTTGACCCCCTAGCGTTCTGCATGTATTGGAGGGCATCTTCGGGCCACAACATAAAAACGTCGAAAACATTGCAAACATTAACGGAAAAACAATTTTCATAAATCTAGAATTATTACCCTGGAACGGAACACAAGCAAGAGCAGCAAAAAACAACAGCAACAAACAAGAGAGAGAGCACCGAGCGAAGGCAAGGAAGCGGAAGCTGCCAGTCCGAGCAACGCAATGGTGTCCATTGAGGCAACAAATTTGCCAAAAAAGAAATAAAATCCCAGCCCAACATATGGAGTACGAAGGCTGGGCCCTGCTCGAGGAATGTCGGGGGGTGGGGGGAGGGGGAAAACCCTTGCAGAGCAAGTGAAAGCGAGTGACCTGAACCCTGCCGCCGACTCGCGAAAAGTTTCTTGGGCAAACATATTTGCAAGCGCATTTAACATACGAAAAAGACCGAATATTATTTCATATTTTACGCCTATTTGGGGGATGTTTTCTAATACCCAGTACCAGAAGAGTAGAAAGGGTGTATGGCACATGTGGAAACACTGTACTCCGGGAGACTTTAAGACTGCAAAGTGCATAATTCTTGCTGATATTTCCCCGCTGCTATGCCAGAGAAGGTTCTCCCCAATCAATGGGTATCCTTTGGTTCATACTTTGCCGGTCTGCCCTGGGGCTTTGAGACGGGCAGAGTGGGAGGAGTGAGTGCTTATGTAATTGTGAAGCGTTTGGCAAACAAGCCGTTGCCATAAATCACATAATTCACGCTCTGAGGCACGAGGCAGCGCCCAAAAAAAGAGAAAGGAAGGCGCACCCACCCTTTGGCGTGGCGTCTTCCTTTCTTTTCGTTTCGTTCCGCAGTGTTCTAATTCAATTTTTGCAATCGCTTTGAAGTCCACTCAAATTTCAATAATTCTCCATTTCCATCGACATGCAAGCGCAAACAAATTATGGCCAGAAGGAGCAGGCCGCATCGAGTGGAAGGCCGGAGAGCGAGGAGTGAACAAGGAAAAGCTGAAGACATCAACTGTCGCTGGAAAAATCTGTTATTAAGCCATTTATAGCAAAGGCAAACAAAGCGACGAACCGAACTCGAATGCTCAAGTGCTTATAGACACACTTTTCAATGGCTTATCAAAATCTTAAGCTGACGACAATGGCAGCGCTCCAGCAACAAAGGAAAGCCATTCTGTCACTCCAGCAGATACCCACACACACACCCACACAGACACACACATGGCCACATCAGCGAACGGCGAGACAATTTATAAAATTAAAAGTCCCCTCGGAGTCGCGGAGACTCTGACAAAAAAGGAAAATGCAATGCGACCAAACACAATGAAGGAAACTTCTTTCCCGTTCATTCGCCCGGAAGGCCGTTACTGTGCAGCGGCTCGATAAGTCTCCGCCCCACCCCACCACACCCCTCCATCAATAAGTGTGCGGGATGAGAGGGAGAGGGAGGGCCGCCACTGCATTTGGCATATGGCATATGCGGCATATTAGTTTGTAAGCCTCTCGGAATCGCTATCAAAGGGAGAGCGTGTGTGTGTGTGTGTGTGTGTCAAGTGGCGCTGACAAATCCGCCAAATACGATCCAACCCTACCCGAAATCGTTTCGCCAATCCCGCACAGGGATTGGAAATTTGCATATTGCAAAAGCATCTCTCCAAGCAAAAGATTAATTATACCCTGGACTCGTAGAGCGAAAGGGTAGATGGGCATTTCCATGGGAATACAGTTCCATATACCCCCGGCTCACTCACTTCGCTGGCTCGTGCCGAAATAAGTAAAATATTAGGCCAAGATGACCTACAAACTTTTTTTTGGAATAAATATATATACATATGTGAACACGTTTAACATTAAATTAAAAACAAAACTATAAAAAACACTTTTTTAAGAGAAATCAATTCACAACATTCTGGGTATCTGTATCTGTCTTTGCCTCGTATCAAAAGCTAGCCAAAAAGAGTATCCAGGGTATGCTACAGTCGAAATGTGCCCGAAATATAGTCGTTGTTACCCAATTTACAGCCTAGTTGCGGGCAGAGCCACCATTTAAGTGGGAATTTTACGGCCTACTGTCAGTCGTCGTCAGTCGTAAGTACCGGTATCCATCCTCGTGTGGCATGCCCCCAATCGACAGAGTGCCAGTGCTTGTGACACCTGACAAATCACAAACGCAAGCAGTTTACAATTGATGTTAAATCAAAGAAATAAACAAGGCATGTGTGTATCTGTGTGGCGTATCTGTGTGAGCCCCATATTTGTCAGCCACTTTCAAAGAGCGGCTACGTGACAATTTTCCGTCATTCCGCCTGGAGGCGTATCCGTTTCCGTTTGACTTTCACTGCACTGTGTGGCAGCGGCGGCAGCAGCAGCAGCGGCAGAAGGCGACGTATTTTTTATTTAACTTAATTTTTTGGCAGCGCTCTAATGCTCGACTGGCTTTTGGCCGTGTTTGTGCCCCTGATTGTTGTTTATGTGAGAGCAGCGTGTGTGTGTGTTTGTGGCACACAGAAAACAATATGCAAATGCCAGGACGCCAGGATGCCGGGAAACGGACAAAAGGATTGAGCTTTTGGGCTGACAGCCGT
The DNA here is from genome assembly GCA_037356375.1 of Drosophila affinis. Taxonomy (NCBI): domain Eukaryota; kingdom Metazoa; phylum Arthropoda; class Insecta; order Diptera; family Drosophilidae; genus Drosophila; species Drosophila affinis. The sequence goes on from JAZHFB010000003.1 coordinate 27,790,875, forward strand.
TTGACAGAAGGTAAGCGCCTAACCTTTGGCCCCGGCTTAAGTGCCACTGAGCGAGCGCTTTATGCACACCTGGCTGGCCATGCGACGACACCTGGGGAATTCCTAAAAGAGTTCCCGCAGCAACTGCTGTCATGCTTTAATCAAGTGTCAAACAACACGGCGACAAACTGACGAATAAACCAAAATTCTAAATTAGCATTTTGCCACAATATGTGGAATCCATCCAACACTCAATCAAAACCAAAACATACACTCTGAGAAAAATGGTACATATACAAGTAAATGAACACAGAAAAATAGGTACGATTCCAGTTAAGGCTAGGCTCAATTATAAGTTTGGAGAATAAATCTCTACGTGGATTCTGCCACATGAGCCTCTGATGCGGCGACGGCAGTTTCAATTGATTGCCAACTCGAGGATTCTCCTCCTGCTTGGCCACGTGCTTCGACGATGTTTTGGCTTTTTGCAGTGGACAATATGGTTCGCTTGTCTTGGCCACCAGCAAGTGCATGCGTGGCCAGGATCGAAGATCACCTTTTTGCACTTGTAGAAGCTCCTCACATCGTCCAGCTCCCGTTTGCGCAGTTTCAATTGGCCCTCGCTGTAATCGCTGTTATTAGTTGGCGAAATGCTTCCGTTTCAGTTGGCTCTTCAATGTTATGTCGTTTATGTCGACAAGCAGCCTATCGCTAAACGTCTTGAGGTTCTGCCTGTGCATTGACTGGCAGCGCTGCATCTTCGAACAAAGGATTCCGTAGCTGCGCTGCGTATACTCGGTGCAGCTGTGCACTCGTCGCATGGCGCTCCAGTCCGTCTTCTGGAGGCTGTGGGATCACCAGGAGACATAGATCTTCACGCGCACTTCATCGATTTTGAAGCTCATCTCAGCCGTAGCCGTTGTTAGGTTGTGGCTCATATCGTTTACCAGGCAATTCTCTGCATAAGTCTGGGTCATCAGCTAGGGTATCTTCAAGTCCTGCTTGATGGCCTGGCGCAGCTCCTTCTGGCGGAAAGCGCAGATTGTCGAGAAGGTTTCATGGAAGAGTCGTATAAGCTCACTGGCCTCGGCTCGGAGAGCGGCTTCAGCTTGTGAAGAAAGTCCTCGCATGTCTTCCACTCGAACATATGGGAACCACATTGAATGGGTCTGCTTCACATGCTCGTCGGTCATCTCAAAGATCTGTGATGAAGGTTGGATCGATCATGGCAGAACGGAATACTTCTGGTCATAGGGAATGGAATGCAAATGATGTGATATGTGAACGATTTCGAATTATTTCCATGATTGCACAGTGTGCTGCTGTTGTTATTAAATGAATTATTACATTAATAATTATAAAATATTAAAAAGGTAAATGTTAAAGTGTGTGAGCTTTTTTCTCTGGTTAAATATATTTAAAAGAATAAGCGCAACTGTCGCAGAACTGGACTTTTTTGTGAAGGCAATCGTTGAAGACCCATTGAAAGTTTTCCTGCACAAAACACGAACTCTCTCTCGAAAGCGAAACTTACTGTCGAGGGTGCTCCACAGTCACACCGCAGTCGCAGTCGCAGTCGGGGGGGGGTGGAAGTGGAACTTTTGCAAAGACCCTCCTCCAACCACCTCGACACAATGCCAGGGCAGACCGACCGCCCCATAAATGCATAGAAATTCAGTGCAGAAATTAGAGGAAATCCACAAATCGAAGTAAAAGTTTTTCCCCTTCGCTTGCCCTGCCGATGGCCTTTGGGCCAGTTTATTGTTTGCAAATTTCCCAGGGGGGTCTTATAAAGGCAAAGACAGGCCACACACCACCACATTCCACACTCCACACTCAACACTCCATTCCATTCCATTCCTGTGTAGTTCAAATATTTGCGCTGCTGATTACTTTTAATGCTCAAAATCGAATGTGGGGGCAGTAGGCCTGGGCCCGCCTGCCGCCTGCCGCCTGGGCATCCATCAATCAATCAATCAGTTCTCGAGTTTGACCCAAATTCAAAAAAAAGCAAACCGATATCGGGGTTTTCCTACTCAAATTTGTAGTTCCATCATTGTGGTTTTCCTTTCTTTTCGGATATATCCGGTGGCATGTTTCGCAGTGTGCCCATACTCCCCCTTTTTTACAGTGCGCGCAGCATGTGGCACTCGATTTACAACCACTACCAATACCGATACCAGCACCATGACCATTACCGGATTCCTAGACCCATTTCGTGGCCAGCAGCCCTGCAAGCCGCTGGGACTGAAGATGACTTCTGCTATATTCCAATGGAAGAGGAGGAGGAGAAGCGTCCGACCTCGAAGCATCGCAATCGTTTTCGGGAGATGAGAATCAAGGAGTATGAGAATCGTCTGCGCCAGTACTCAAAACCTGAGAAGGTGTTCCGCTACTTTGCCACCATCAAAATGAAGAACAAGGCTGGCCGATGGGAGGTGTACATGACGCCGGCGGACTTTGTGCGCGCCACAACGCCCGGATCCCGCGAGCAGCCAGAGCACCTGGGCCTGGACAAGTTCCACAAAGTAACCGAGGAGCACATCCGGCAGTATCGCTGCAAGTCGCTGGACGAGAAGAGCATATTCTATAGCTTCCATAAGGATGGACTCCTGACCTTTGGCGACTATCTGTTCCTGATCATGCTGCTGTCCGTCCCGGAGCGTTACTTTGAGCTAGCCTTTCGCCTGTTCGACCGCCAGGGTACTGGGAATCTATCCCACGATGATATGAAGCAGTGCCTCACGAAACTCTACGAGGGGGATACTTATATGGGGAACATGAGCGTGAACCATTACTTCTTTGGCCCCGATCTCAAGCAGAAGCTCAACGTAGAGGTCTTCCTGGAGTTTCAGAGAAGACTGACCACCGAAGTCCTGCTCCTCGAGTTCAGGGCGCTATTGAGGAACTCCAAGACGGTGCTCAGCGAGGTGGCCTTTGCCAAAATGGTGCTGACATATTCCTCGAAAAACAGCGTCGAACGTTCCGCCATCCTGCAACGCGTCCACAAGAAGTACAAGGACACCGATCAGGGCGTAACACAAGACGAATTTCTGACCTTCTTCAAGTTCATCAAGGACATGGCCGCCGTGGATGCGGCCCTCACCTTCCACTATCTCAGTGGGGCAGATGTCTCGCGGCAGACCCTCAAGCACATCGCCAATGTCGTGGTCGGTGTGCATCTGTCCGACCATATCGTCGACGTCATTTTCACCATCTTCGATACGGACGACAATGGCGTTCTCAGTCGCAAGGACTTCTTCGCAACGCTGCAAGATCGCTCAGCGCGAAATACGAAGAAGGAGGTACCCCATCTGGCCGCCTACCTGGGTGTTGCATGCAAGTGTGCCGCCCAGGTGCTGACCGATCGATACATGTCCTGAGATGTCGCAGCCGCAGCCGCAGCCACAGCCGCTGTAAATATCCTTAGCAAACTCCTTTGAGGGTAAAGGCTTTTAGCGCACAGACAATACAAGCTCAGATCCAAGAACAAAGTGCTGGAGCCAGGTAACGTCAATTGACTTAGCCTCGACGGCACACGGCACACGACACACGCCTCCTCGCAGAAAGGATACGACAGCAGATGAAGTTGGAGTGGAGTGGAGTGGATTGGAGATGCTCTGAATGGTCTGGGGGCGCACAGAGGAGACTGCACTGCACAAAAGCGCAGTCTGTTTGCCTTCGACTTGAAACGTTTCAACTTCACGAAAGGAACCGCCGCGCTGCCACGCCGCAAAGTTGAACAACTTGGAAAAATGAAGCGAACCGAACCTGAAGGATGAAATCCATTTTGTTGTCTCGACACTTGAGCGGCGTGTGCGAGAGTGATGCGGATATTCAAATATAAAACAGATTCTTTCAAAGCCCGTATCCGTACCCCAACCCGTACCCGGAATCCGCATCGACCACGTCGCTCACATGACTTTGAACTTTTATCACCTGGTGCGAAAGGAGGGGTATGTGTGGGGTTGTGTGTGGGTGTGTGACCCGACACCTAACCAAAACAATTTTAAATACTTGCGGTAGCACGCACCCTGGAAATGGTTTTGCACTTCGTGTCGTCAATGTCCTCCTTGCTGCTGGATGATGCTGATGGCTGTGGCACCATATAAGTATATGTAGAATTCCTCAAACGTTGAAACAATAGTGTTGTATGTGGCACACCCACACACACGTACACACTTCTTATTGGTCCATTTGGAGGTCACAAAGGCTAGAAATTCTCCAGATAATTGTGTCATTTTGCTGCCCAAAACTGTTAAAAGTGAAGTCCTGAGAAATAAATTTAAGTATGAAGATAAAGAGCGAGTCATTGTCTCTTTGAGAGCAGTACGGATCGGGGATCAGGGAGGAGGTTAAGAGCTAACATCGATTTACCAGGTTTCCCAGGCTGTCCAGTTATTTTGAATTGGGAAATGTTTTTGCGAGCGAACGAGCGAGGCTCCCTCATAAACACGCTGAGGTTACCGCCCCGTCAACTTTCGCACTCCACTTTACAAGAATCAAACTCCGGTTCCTGCCAACACACGTGTGCAGGTGTAGCCCAGGTGCCCGGATACGGATACGGACCGAACCACGCCTCTCCACGCAGTTGTCTGTGCGGGAAAACTTTGGGGAACTCAACGCAACGCAACGCGTCAGGGAAGTGCGATAAAAATAAACATGCAAGTTCAGTCGCACAAAGTTGGCAGGACGAACGCCTCGTGGGTGTGTGGGTGTGTGGGTGGCTGGCCCAACTGAAAACCGCATAAAGTGCAACCGCAAAGATTGGAGAATTATTAAGAAATGCCACAAAACTTAGTTTCGGGCTGGGAAAATCAAATTAGGTTGGCCAGCACACGGCAGCAGCTCCAGCAGCTGGTAAACCGTAAATCAAAAATTATTATTCCACAATTGTTCACTTCTCTCGAAGGTTGATCAATCGAACGTTGTTTGTATCCATCTATCTGGGCATCTATCTGTTCGTGTATCTGTGTATATGTGCATCTATCTGCTCGAAATTAGTTCGTCCGAGTGTGGTGTGTAATCGAAAAATCTGCCGCAACTGTCAATGGGATTTCCTTATGAATAAGTCAGAGGCATTTCGCAATTCTAATAAATACTGACCAGCCGGGCTGGCAAACGCAAAAAGGCATTTTGAAAATGCTCACATTTTTTGCCTAAATTACTTTCCACTCTGCCCTGGCGGCTGCCTACTGAAAACTCAAGCCAGGCCCACTGCTGCACCACAATTTCTGCTGACTTTTCACAAACATCCAAGTAGTGTGTAGCTTTGACATTAAGACTAATAGGATACCCATTAATCAAACATTTTTTACACTAGAACAAAAGAGAAGAATATATACTTGCCGATTTTCTTAACGCCTTAAGTGTTCTTCCTAGACGGCTCATATAATTTGGATAAAATATTAAGATATAGCAGGAGTATTGGGATAGCCAAATACTGTATTTGGAAACATTCTACACTATTTTTTACACGCAATTATTATTATTTTCATAAGGTTACTACACCAAATTATTCACATGTTATTTAATACCAATTTTCCTTGGACTTTGTTTGTGGCCATTGAACAGTTCTGTTAATTACTTTCTTCTGCTTAAAGTCCAGCTGTCCAGCTGATAGACTGTCTGAAACGATTGCGCCATATTCTTTTTTTGATAAATTAGAGATAAAACATTTTCTTCTTTAAGTAAAAAGTTCTTTACAAACACTCTTCATGCTTAAAAGGGGAGACAGGCCTGCTTAATATGAATGTACGTACATTTCCTTGAAATCAATATACCCCTTTAGTCCCCAAGCAATGGGTATCAGAAATGGCTCTTTCTCTCTCTCTCTCTCTCTCTGTCTCGGTCTTTGCTCGTTTTTCTTCTGCACAAATTGTGTTTGAAATGCTCGGTCGAGGCAATAACGCTACAGTTTGACTCTGTCGAGTGCCTCCCCCTCTCTGCGCCCAGTACGGGTATGGGTATCCTACCCATATGAGTGTACATCCTTCATGTGTGAGATATTCAAATTTATAAATTATGCAATTTTATGGTTTTAAGGCGTAGAATGTGCAAAAATATTATTTTATACACGTTTATGCTCGAGCATGAAAATACACATTTTAGAAAGTGTGCCCGTGCCCCCACCCCCATGCAGCCACAACTGCAACACCTCTTCCTTTATGCCTCTTTGTGCACCCACCTTTGACAGAGAGAGAGAGGGGGAGAGAGAGGGAGGGAGAGCACCTGCACTTTAACATAATTTGCATGAATTCTGGCTGCTGGTCTCTAATGCTCCTTCCTGCTGGTCGGATGCGAAGCTGGTTGAAGGTGAGGCCGACGCCTGGCCGCAGCCACAGGACACTTATCTGAATTATGAATATGCAGGTGCTTATCGGCCTGGCTATAAATACTTTAGTGTGGAAGGTGCCAGAGGGGAGGGGGTAGGCCGGTACATATGCCGTGCTCAAGATTTAAGCAGCTGCAAATTTTATATTATCATCAAACATTCGCAAAGCGGCACTAAATCCCCGAGCGAAAAGTCAAATGCCGCCATCGTCGCCCATAAATAGGATACTCGGGGACATACTTTAAGGAGTATTTAAGGTTGAATCAGAGTGGTGGAGTGGGGGTGGGGGTGGGGGTGCGAAGTTTACTCAAGGAAGTGTATAATCAAGTTTCACGACTTTTGCTCTGTTTAAGCCCCCTGTTCGGGGTCCGTTTGGCACTGCCACTATGCCAGCCGCCGCTTTAACGTTATATTGAAAAGTTGGCATTTAAAAGGATTAAAAACTTTTTCACATCATTTCCTGCCGATTAAAATGTTCAGCGAGCGAACAGCAGCGCGACACTGTGAAGTGCGTACCGTGTGCTCCCTCTGTGCACTAAGCTTTAACTATTGCCATGGCACCCAGGACCCAGGACAGGAGCCATGCCAGCCAGGACGGACACGGACACACAAAGGATTCACATGTCGCTGAGCAAAAGTTTTGCATCCGAACAGAGTCTGGCTCTGGCTCTCTGGCAAAGCTCTAGTTACTTACAAGTTGTAAGTTACAGCCAGTATTAGCTCAAGTGGCCCCCGACTAACAACTGATGGGAGGCACTAGCACCCCACACCCACACCCACACCCTGGCAGGGTGTTAGCCATCCCTCCGCCCACCTACTGACTTTAAAGGCCACTAACTGTCTGAGGCACACACATACTCGTAGAAAAAAATTTTTTGCGGCTTGTTTGATTACGTTGCATCAAACGTGCCCAAAATTTCAAGCGCACACATGTCAAACTAATAAAGTTTAAGCGAGACAGAGAAAGCGTTTGATAACACGAACATTGGAATAACAACAGGCTGCCTGCTGCCTGCTGCCAGTGGGTCGGGGCTCCTCTCCATTTACATACGCCTCCTCCTACTCCTCCCCCCCTTCGCCTTACCCTCGAACCACCCAAAAAGTCTGGCAGACGTTTGTTCATTTTAAATGCTGCGACATGAAGCCGGCAAAAAGTTATTTCAACTTTTCTTTTGCTGCCGTCGTCGTCGCCGTTGTATCAAAATCATTTCTTTTTGCTCCTCCTGATGAGGCGCTGTCGCTCCTCTCATGAACTCCTCGTATCTGTGTGTGTGCTTCTGTGTGCGTGTATCTGTGTTTGGTGGCACGAGTACAAACGAGCAGCCAGCCAACCAGCCAGCCAGTTGGCATAAGCATAATGATGATGAATGGCCCATCCTGACATATGAAGCGCATTAATACAGTCTGTGCCATCGGCGTATGGAGCATGCTGCGGTGGGAGGAGGGACTACGGCTACGGCACGGCTAGGGTTACGGCTGCCCTTCTATGACAGTTTGCCCGTGAGATTCATATAGATGAATGCCCCTATTCTCGTAGCTTCACCCGTTAACGAACTTGTGGGTGGGACTTCACTTTCGCCATCTGTAATTTTGGCCATAATACAGTTTGGGAAACTGAAAAAAGGGCTTTATAATATTCTGTCGTTTTTTTTTGTCTTAATGATATAATGAGTAAATAGCCGAATATTTTGTATATGTATGTATATGTAACACTTGTAAGTAATGCATTTCTGAATATATTTTTGAAAATTACTCCGAAAGTTATTCAACAGCGACAGGAGCCAAGAGATGGGAGTTTTTGGGAGTTTTTAGATAATTGCTGAATAAAATTTGGCACATTTAAAAGGAAAATAAAGACTGTAAATAGATGGATGTATATAAGTAAAGGGCTATATTAATCAGAGAAAAAATTCATAATAAAAAGAATATATTTTTAAGTTAAAGATTCAGTTTTTATATACAAAAATAGTGAAATGAAATATAATAAACTATAAAATAAGATAAGAAGTAATAGGAAACAAAAAAAAAACTTAAAAATAAATATCTATCATATTAATAAAATTTGTAGGAAAAATAATTAATTTAAATATACAAGATATAAATTTTAAATATCATATATAAAAATATTTAAATGAAATATTTTTCAAATTTAATTTAAGTGTAAAATGTGAGTGAAAACACTTTATTTTCATTTTGATATTGGTAGACATTTTTAAATTTAATGTAAATATTAAAACATCAATGCTTTTTCTAGGGGTGTACCTATAACTAATGGCGGAAATATACTGAACCCTTTAGGCCAATTTAATCTGGGTTTAATTAGTCTCCATTTTAATATATTTATTTATTTTTTAAGTCCTATTTGGGTTTGTTGTTGTTTTTTATCAAAGTATCCTTTAAATCCTCTTTTATTGAGTCTTCCGACAGCTTATCAAACATTTTACTGTTGCATACATACATACATATGTGTGTGTGTGTGTATGTATGCCATGCGTGATTAATGCATAAATATATGCAGTGATAATTATTTAAGCACGTAAAGCTGATTACGTAAGTTAAACAAAGGCAAAATCCGCCATAATTTATAATTACTCGTCGCTTATTGACTTACTTATGCAAATCACATTGTTTTTGCAGTTAATTATCTCACAAGTTTTGTAATTGTTTGCATTGCCTTACAACTCAATGGAAAAGCCTACCAAACATATGTATATACATAAGCGGTCTCTTTAAATGAAAATTTCCTACAGATGCTTCAACGATCAGCTAAATTTATATACATATTTATGTACATTTATTAAGCTGCGTCCAGTGACCAGTGTTCAGGCAAATTACAATTAAATAAGCAGCCAATAGCCCGTGAAATATTGTATTAATATTAATGAAACCAACAAATTGATAGAAACACTCCACTCTCGTGAATTATTTGTGCGCGCAATTTAAATACTGATTACAGGTCGACCGGCTGGAACGTATTAAACAGAAAAAAAAACAGTAAACATACCTTTCATTAAAACTATAATTATAATTACACACCCGCTTTGATTATAAAATATAAATCTTTATTCTTTTTATTGGCAAACGGCGGCGTTCGCATAATTTTCATAATTTATTCAGGCGGCGAATCGGCGGCATTCGCTCGGTAACATTCGCCCTTGGCAACATTCGCACTCCGAAAGAGTCCGAAAAGGGCGAACCAGTTCGCTGGCAACATTTCCCCTCCTTCGTGGGCAGCGAACTACCCCTGAGCGGCAGTAGGCTGGGGTGTTGCCCTGCCCCCCACCCCTGCCGTACTTTTAAATCAAAATTAACCACAATAAATACATGGAAAGCCGCAATCCTGGGAGAAATTGCATAAAATATTTATAATTTAGCAACAAGCCAAATGCATTAGCGCCAATATCGGTTCGAATGCATAATGGATGACAAGGGTCGGGTCGGGTCGGATCTTAGGCCAGAAAGTTTTTTAATAAATTAAAAGCAAATATTTTATGAAAAATCATGTACTAAAGAAAGAAAAGGGCGAAAATCACAACCGAATGATTAATGTTTAAGAAATATAAAATGTGCCAAGCGATTAAAAGGCGGCCTGGCTTGGCCTGGCCTTGGCCAGTAACGCATTTTATTTATGACAATCATTTATCATTTGGACAAGCCAGATCCGGCATGGGGGGCCGTACACGCGCACCCCACACGGGACCGTGTACGCCTCTGTCTCTGTGTCTGTCTCCGTATCGGCTAGACAGGATACGTGATAATGCACATTACCTTTCGCCGTTCCATACCGGCGGATCTCTGTTTCTGTCTCTCTGGTCTGCCAGTCGAGATGCTCGACATCCTTGCAACATGCCATACAATTATTTATTCCCGGTTCGGTTCGATGTTGGTTTGTTACCTTTTGAATAAAAAATTGTCGAAGGGAATGGGGGCACAGTGACAGGTCAGAGAGAGAGAGAGATAGAGCGCGGGAGAGGAGTCCACAAAGGCAGCCGAAACTTGAGAAGAGTCCCCCGTTCATCGCCCCCATTTGACAGGCACATGTCAATCAGAGCTGGGCGCTGGGAAACAGCGGAATTATCTTCGTTTGGACATGGCCGAGAGCGAGAGATAGCCTTAAATGCATTATGACAAATATTCTGGCATCTCTTTCTCTGGCTGTGTGTGTGCGTGTGTGTGCCTGGGACCACCACACGCACAATTCTGTTTAAATAAAAATCATTTCGCTGGGCATTCCTTTCTGCTTTTGACATGCACCGAAGCCGCGCCGCGCTGCGCTGGACTGCTGCCTGCGGAATGCGGCATGAGGCACGTTATCGTGGCACGTTCTGCCCTCACTCTCACTTGTTGGACAAGAAAATCCACGCCAGGCCGGACCAGGCGTATTTTCGCTTTCGAGCGAACTGATGCGCGCTTTTCCGCCTTCTTCTGGCGCCTACGATATGCGAGCAGGTTTATTCTTTATTTCCCAATGGACATGCCGTAAATCAATTTTATATTTATTATTTTATGAATTGCAATTGCTTTTATTTTCAATTTTGAGCCAGCTCCGCTTGCTTCGCGGTGCGGCAGTGTGTGGCACTGTGTGGCACTGTGGCGTGGCGAGGTGGCACTTAAGTACGCAAACGCATACGAGTACGAATCGTTTGCATGTGGCGACCATCGCGAAATTTAATTTACCGTGTGGCATATGCCCTGTCCTGTCCTGTCCAGTTCAGTCCTGCACGAACGACCTTAATTGGAAATATTTGTGTGTGTGTGTGTGTGCATGTGGCAATGATACCGCGCAGCACGTAATTTTGTGGTCAACATGGGGCTCCGAGAGACGCCAAGGCGATGGCGATGGCCCCGCGACACCTGCACCTGAATGGCACTTAAAGATATGCTACATAGGAAATGATATTATATTTTATACGGAAAAAAAGTGCATCCCAAGTTCAAAAATGCTTCGTTTCCTGCTTTTGAGATTTGTACTTCCAACACTATTTCCCAAGGATTTCCAAGGATTTGGGTCTTGGGCAACTGTTGCCAGCGGCAACCATCAGGCGTGCCGGCGATGTTGCCACCGGCATTAACACAATGTTGACGGGACGCGCCGCTCCATGTGTCCTCGCGGACTAATTGAAATATTTTACACTAATGACGGTCTGCATATGCTAATGACGCCACCGAACTACTTATTAAATTGTCAATGAATCGCACAGTGGCGGTCTCCTGTCGGCCTGATTGTTTGTTTGCCGTTTTTTGGTATGGTGGGGGGTGAATCCGAGACCCCCCCCCGCCGGGGGCTGCCATACAAATTGAGGTCGCCCACCGACATGGAAATCAACGTTCGTTATTTGGCTGCGGTGGCAACATATCGCATGCAAATTTTCGCAGAATATCACTCGACTCGACCGCTTTGCCCAGCCACTGTTGACACACACTCGGACCGGGCCGGAATGCTGCGGGAGTGTTGCCGGTGGTGGTCTGGTGAGGAGGAGAAGAAGGAGCAGTAGGTGGATGGAGTGGGTGTGGGTGTGGGTGTGGGAGTAGAAGAGCCTTTTTGTAATGTGTGCACATTAACGAAATTTGCATATTAATTAAAAGTTAACGACGCTGTCTGGCGTTGCTTCCCTTGCCATGCTGCCAAATCGGTGGCTCTGACAAAAGTTCGACAGATTCCACTGCCACCGGGCCAAGAGTAATCACAATAATCATTAAAAGTAGAGAATACCCGGAATTTGGAAACTATTCGCAGTTCCCAAAACACTTTGAAGCCTGATGAGATTTCTAAGTACGAGATAATATTCATCTCGCTCTCACGATCCTCTCTGAGCGAATCTCTCCCTCCCTACTCTGTTTCGTGATGTGTGGATCTTGAGAGCGAGCGCGAGATCGCTCTCAGGGCGCTGTCAACGAGTGGGTTCAGAGCGCTTTATACGGCTGTTAACCTGAGAGCGATTACAGGCTGTTAACGTGCGTTTTTAACAGTGCTGTTGATCTGCCGTACAGGTGTCACCCAGACAATATATTTTGATAAAAATTGATTTATTGGTTTCCATAAAAATGTAAACATTTAAATTAAAATAAAATAAATGTTTTCAAATTTCTGTTAAATACATTTGCTAAAAATTCTAGAAAATTATACATTACAATTATTTGCAAAGTGATTTATATGTATATTAAGTATGTATAGATGTAATACTAAAAAATATAATTTTTAATACTTTTAAATAAAAGTGAATTTTTATATTTAAAAACCCTTTATTTCATTTAAACATTCTTTTTGCTCTGACAATTTTTCGTATATCATTAGGAGTTATTTATAATAGTTATAGAACAAGATATAACAACCATCCATCCGTGCACTCCTGGAATTGCATACATTTGGCCCCAACTTAAATGCACTTCTATCGGTATAAATAAACATAATTTCCCAGCCAATGATGCACAAACGAGCACTAGGACGTGTCTGAATGATTTAATCTTTGTTCTCCACTGTTGGTCGATATGTTACAGGATGTCCCAGATACTCGTATCAACAGCTGGCTAATTATGGAAGTTCATGCTACAATTCATTCCCACAATTCACTCTCTCTCACTCGCTCTACACACACAAGCACACACAAGCACCCACACAGTTACATCGGTTATGCAATCGATTTAAAGTTATAATTGCTGCAAAAGTTTCTGGCAAATACTTTTAACAAACATTTTCGATTTGATAGCCGTTGTTGCATTTGTTGCAAGTGCTGCTGCTGCTGCTGTTGCTGCTCTTGCTGCATTTCATAGTTATCCAATTTTCCAATTCTAAAATCGCATCAAATGCAAAATGGGAGCTGCACAGAGAACATACATACATACATAATCGGGAATGTGTGTGTGTGTGTGTTCCGTTTTGGGGCTTAGTAATTGGCTTAAAGAAAAGCTGTCGACAATGCCAGTTTTTCTTTCCCAAAAGCATAGGCCAGGCTCGACAAAGTCTAAATATTTCATCAGAATCAAACGAAATGTGACATTTTTTCATGCACAGATCTAGAGTATATTTTTAATAAACCCTGAGAACAAATTGCCAAGCAATTTGTGGGAGATGTTTGCACAGAGAGGATAACTGCATAACTGCATATCCTTGGCTAAACGCAACATATTGTATTTCCTTCTCCTTTTTTCTGTTTCGGCTCTGGCATCGATGCAATTTTGTGCAAACTAAAATTGAAAAGACAACAGACCACACATGTCCCCACCTTGGGACACCAAGGACAGGCAAGGGCAGACAGGGGGGGAGCCGAACAATCGAAATAATTGCCCAAAATGTTGTCGGAGAGCTAGCCGATGCCCAATGGGAAAGAAAAAACGCTACGAACGGGGTTGGGGTTTCTAGTCTTAAAAGCTGCTGCAAAGGGAAGGCAGAGCGAATTTCAAGGGTTCGAATGCAGCTGCATTGCCTGTAATCGAGTCTCTGAGAGAGGTCCTGTTCCCCCGACTTGGCGCAACTAATTACTGGCATAATATTTGCCCTACGAGAGCTGGGGACACGCATAAATCTTTGGCCCCCTGCAAACCGTTGATAAACACATTGATGAAATATGCCCGTTGGAGGACCCACAAGTTCGATTCGGGCATTACATTAACAGAGCACTCAGATGCACAGGGGACTCGAAGGGATATCAAATTGATTGATGGCCCTGGCTGGGCGTCAGAGCAAATACGAGTACGAGTGTACCCGTAAGTGATGGGCTCTGAAAACTAAAGAGCTGGCCAGTATCTGCATCTGAAAGTTGCTCAATCACCGGGACCAGAACCGGGAGGGACCCAGCAGCAGGACCTCAACCAGCAGCAGGACAATGGTAATATAATTTTCAATAACCTTTTTAGCAAATCATTTCATTGCTCCATGGTCTCGTGACCTCCAGAGCGAGAGAATAAATATTAATAACTTTGCCGACGCACAAAAAAAAAAAAGAAAATGGAAAACAGAAAATAAAGAAAGAAAACAGAAACAGAGACAGAGAAAAAGGTGAAGGCTAAGCCCAGTTGGTCGTCTCGGTTCTTAGTTGTCAGTTATCTGGTGGTCCCAGTACCAGTTCCAGTTCCAGTCGCAGTCCCAGCTAGTCCTTCTGGTAGCACCGCAAACAGCATCCAACCGAGATAGAGCTTCTCTTCTCTCAAATAATAATAAACCAGTGGACGCAGCACAGCGAAGCACGTAAAGGCGGAGGGGGTAGGGTGGCAGGGTGGCAGGGCAGTGAATAGACAAATAGTTTTGTTGTTGATGACAATACAAAAACATTTCAGACAGGACAAAGCGGGACGAGCAACAAATAAAAAAGTAATACCCCCCCTCTGCCAACCCGCCCAGGCGCATAATAAAGAAGGCAGAGAGCACAGAAACTGCAGAGGCTAAAGAGAGGGTTGGGGGGTAAGCAAAATGGAAATATTTTTATAAACTCGCTCTCTCTGTGGCACATGCATAGACAGGTTCAGGAATGTACGAGTAAGAGCAGATAGACAGGCAGACAGACGATGACTCTACCTAGAGCTTAGCCCCGGCCACATGCTCTGGACTAAATATTAAAATTCATATGCCATGTCGTACAGGCCAAAATCAGTTGTGGGCCGACTCCTGCCGCTGCCACGCCCCGAACCGAGAGCAGAGAACCGAGACCCAACCAGTGACAACAATCACGACGATTTTCATTAGGCAAACAGCCCAGAGTGGAGAGTGGCCGAGCATATTTGCCGTGAAGCGAAAGGATTGCTAGCACAGAAGTTCTTTTCCGTACAACAATTGCACAATTCATGTGGCATACATATGTATGTTTGTATATGTAGAAATACTATTTGCAGCCACTGTCCTGAGTCAGCTGAACGCTCAGGTCAGTTCAGGACTGGCACTGTCAATCCGGCAAACCTTTGGCACGCCTCCGCAACGTGTCCGACCGACAATGCCATGAAACGAGCCGTTGAGCTAGGACAAAAGAAGGTACTCATCTAGTACCAGGTCTGGTAGATATTACGACTATACAATACGACTATACAATACCAATAAAAGAGAATGAAATGACAGTCCTAGGGGCATTATCAAAGGTACCTATAGACAATGTGTTTCGCTTACAATAAATCTCTAGCTAAAAGCAAAAAGATATATTTTTTGGGGATTCCTTTTTCTTGTAAGAGTACCCAGGCACAGGGCACAGGTCACAGGAAAAGGAAAAAGAAAAAAGAGAAACACACAGGAGCCAAAACCCTGAACAGGAGGCAGAGGACCCTCCTTTCACATACACTCGACAACTAAACTGCAAAAATATTACAAATTCAAAATGCTAAATGTGCATTTAACTTGTGTATTTATGCAAATCTCTCGGAAATTATTTTGCCTCACAGTTGGCCAAGGTAAAGCCAGAAAGGGAGACAGGAACAGAGAGAGAGGAACAGAGAGAGTAACGGACATGAAATACTCGTACTCGAGTACTGCCAGTGTGAGGAGGAGAGGTGTCGGGTGCGGGGTGATGGGGGTTTTGTGCTGAAACCAACTGCAAATCATTTGAATATATTTTTTCCCTCTCTGTGCAGTAGCTGTGTCGTCCGTCCCCTCTCCCGTCGCCCCTCGCCCGTCCCCATGCCACATGTTCGTTCCGATTTCGCCTCGCCTTGTCTGCCAATTGTCACCATTTCGGATTGATGGCAAAGTGAACATTCTTTGTTCTGGTCCTGGTCCTGGTTCTGATCCTGGTCCTACTCGTGTTCCTTTTACTGCTGCTGCTGCTGCTGCTGCTGTGGCTGGACCACATTGCTTTGGTTTTGGATATTTTTCGGTTTTGCTTTTTTGGGTTCATAACTGGACGTCGAGTATACATACATCTGTATAATGAGCTATACTCGATGCTGCTCCTACTGCCTGGACTGGTAGTTGCATCTGCATATTTTAGACTGACAATAAATCTGCACATTGCACTCTTACCCTTACCCCTTACCCCTAACCCTGCTTTATATAACAATCGTACGAGTTGCAAGTGTGGTACAGTCATGAATCCTGCCGTGGCGTGGCTTCATTTGCGTCACGTTATTGCATATTTATGGCGGAATGCCTGCCCCTGCCCCTGCCCACACCCGTGTGGCCCTCGTATGAAATTATTCAAGGTAATGTGTGGGTCCGTCTCGGGCGCATTTCAAATTCTGGTTAGCCAGCAAAGTGCTAAATCCGATTTAAGCCCAAGTCCGAAACTTCCCCTGGCAGCACTCAGGAGCAGCCACACACACACACACATAGAGATCTCTACAAGGGAATATCTAATGCGACTTTCTCTCGACCTTTTCGCAATTAAGTTTTCAGAAATCAACCACCAAGCCAGGCATTAAAGTTTCCTCAACATTTCTGATGAAGTACCTTTTCCCTTTGAGAGAGCTCTGTTTTCATATTGTCTGGCAGTCATTCAAAATGAAAATGCCCGTCAGGCCAAAACAAATACATACATACAGCAGCAAACAAGCCAGAAAAGCAGCAGAGTTTAAGCCGAAAGGGGTGGAACATTTTGATACCCTTCGTTTCCATTAAGTTTGATCAACGGTTAGTGAAACAAAATCTCCCAAGGAATCCTCTACACTTTCAGAGTATGCGAAAAGAAAACCCAAAAAACAAATCATTTAAACCCACGACTTTTTTTCGTTTCCCCTTTCTTCGCAGACAGCATACTTTTGTCGAAAGCAGGCTACTCCAACGATGTGCTTTGCAAAGCTTCTCTTTCTCTCTCTCTCTCTCTCACATAACACACCGAAATGTCCCTCTGGTTGTTGCGCTTATTGTGCGAATGACGTGTTCAATCGTGTTCAATCGTGCTCAAGCGAAGGCAACACGAAGCAGAGTAAGCCCAAAGCGAGGAGAAATAAGAGATCGGGTATTCCCTGTCTTCTTTTAAAAAAGTCAGATTGCATTTTAGGAACTCTGGCTACAAGATATTCCTTCATATACTATGTACATATGTATCATAGACTTTTGGATCACATGAATATATTCAAGCACGAATATGTATGTATGTACATATATTCCAAGCATCTGCACCAAGCCGCACAAGCCTTCAAAATACCCTTTAAAGACTCAGTGAGAGCCCAGAGCCGCAGCCAGTGCTGGCATAGATCCCGGGCTTCATTCAATTTGCTCTTCGCTTCGACTCGAATGAGTTAATCCCTTTGCAAATCGCCGGCATATTATCAGTCTGCTGTTCCGTTCCCGTTCCCCTTCCCGGCTATCTACCGGGAACAATGCGACGAGACGAGCCTCCGCCAATGTCGGGCTATTGTTTATCAATTTTATGCAAATCTCAGCCGCCCCGCCGCACTTCTCCTCATCGGTCCTTTTTTTTGTTGGTTGTCGTGTGTTCTGCTGCTGCTGTTGTTGTTCTGCTGCTGGTCTGCGTCTGCTGCTATCAGGTGGACGGCATATTTTCGAAATTGAATTAAGTTGGCTTTTCGGCATTGAATACATTTTAATAATTTAATTTTATATGCTGGCCAAAAGCGAGGGCTCAGCATTTAATCAAATAATTAAGATCTAAAACTATGGGGTGGGGAATGGGCCGAGGACGAGGACGAGGCCGAGGCCGAAACACACAGAAGGAAAATGCTTATTAGCCACTTGAAGAGTTTATTTTTCGTTCGAAATGTGCTTCTGTGGAAGTGATTCTTTGGGGAGTGGCCCAGCCGCACCACCCAACCACCCACCACCCAGCACTAGTCCTGCTGCGGGGCATGCGTTCTGCTGTTGATTTCCGTTTAGTCGAAAATTCGTTTTAATCCCACACGCCCTCGCGGGGTTGCCTCAAAAACTTTCACTTTCCCTTTTCGGTGTGTGGCAGGAGCTCGCGACTGAAATTGAAACTGTTTAGCCGGAGGACACTCATCCGACTCTGGCTCGGGCTCTGGCTTTGGCTTCAAAACAAGTCCATGGCCCACGGGCCACACACGACTTTCGGCGGATTCGGGGGCCAGATTTTAATTCAATTACATCTGTAGCTGCAAGTCGTGTGCAAATATTTTCATAGGACAAATTAAAACGTCGCCCCCCCAGAAAACCACCCTGCAGCACCCCGCAGAAGCAGAAGCAGAGCAGGCCGAAAAGGCCCATGCGTATGCGTGATCCGCTATTTGCACTTGAGACTTACATATGTATGTATGCCCTCGCGCTCCTTGCCCAACAAGATTCTGGGGAGTGGAGAAAAAACTCGCTCGTTCTCGTACTCACACACACAATCGAGACGAAATGAGTGCCTGCATAGCAGAGTCGCACCCAGAGGGCATAATTGTGGTAGGACGTGCACCCAAGTTGCCCAATTGTCTTGTTGGCCCTTGTGCCGCTTGCATAATAATGATTGCAGTCTGTCCTCGGAGAGCGGGGCTCTCTATCTCTCTCACTCTCTCTGCATCCCAGCAGTGACCCCAACCTAGTATTTATCTGTGTTTTTGTCAGGATTGTGGCTTCCTTTTTGCTGCAGAGTCTGGTCTGTCTGTTATTATGTGCCCATAAGCAGCAGGGTCCGTCCGTCCGTCCGTCCGTGTGGTGTGGTGTGGTGAGAGAACCCTACTCTCGTACAATCTCGTTTTGCAAATTGCGTACACCCACACAAACACACAGAAAGAGGCAGAGAGGCACAGATGATCCAGAGAGTGTGGCAGTATCTGATTGTGGCAGGGTCTGGGTTGACTCTTTGGACGGGTTCTGTTTCTCTTACTTTAATTAAGGTTTACCTCTGCTTAAAAGCCAATCCAATCCATAGGTATGTATATTCCGTGCTAAATAAACATCTAAGATCAAGAATCTAAAGTATCCGAAAAATCCCAAATGATCCAATTTAATAAAGAATAACCATCTGGAAAAGGTAAGAACATATTTTTGTTAAGTTAAGTTAAGTATTTTTGTTGAACTGGATACCAAATGCAGAAATGCACATAAAATTTTTTAATTTTTATTCCATCCGAAAGATGCCTGTGAGTGGTTCCAAATTACGGATTCCCAGATCATTGCTTGAGTAATCTCTTATCTTCAGAAAGCTCGTTCGCCTGGGGGAATTTAATGTAAAGACCGAGCCGGACTGCATTGAGGAGCCCAATTATCTCAGCAGCCCAGGACATCGGACGCCAGCGGATTCTTGTGCATTCCGAGTGCAAGGAGTACTCCAACTACAAAATCAACGGCAACGGCTGTCATCCGACTGAAGCATCCAGTCTTCTTACGCACTTCATCATGCCCATCTGTCTGCCGAACAAGACATCGCCTTTGCCTTAAGCAGATTTATATACTTCTTTTCCAAACAGTCATTGACACGACCCGCTCAAGGAGTTGAATGACGTTGAGCAGACGGTCTAGTACCCAATAGACGAAATAATCATAGAAGTTTAAAGGTTTTAATACCAAGAGCACTGCTACACACTCCTACTGGTCTCTGTCCTTCGCGTAAACTATTTATGTCCTAGCTCAATGGCAAGTTACAGCCGGACTTGGGGGACTTGAGGCAAGAGCCTCAATCAACTCCTGGTTCCGCCTCTGCAACGCTCGCATATCCACAAGATAGATTCTGTTCCTTATCGCCACCATTTTTCTCGCGATCGCGATCGTTCCGCTCCATTTCAAAGTCTCTCCGGTAGATTTCGCATCGTGTCTGTTTTTGGATATTCCTGGTTTTATTCTCCTAAGATTTGTGGTCATCATTAGATCATTGCTAAAGCAAGAACTGCTTCTCTCCACCGGAAAGGAGTGATTCAATTTTTTCCACTAAACGTCATCGCTTGAGCGATGTCATACAGAGAATTAGGAATATTTGCACCATATTTATTTTATTTATAAAAATGCGTAAAGAGATATCTTTATTTTGAGTAAGCAGTTTTATTTTTGGAGACATTATGTACATTGTGCACACAATCTATTGCAGATGATCCCCGAGAAATGGGCAAATTCCTAAAGGGATGGGTCAGTGGGTCGATTCTCGTCTGTTTGCCGTGAAACACACGCTGTCGATGGTGGCCAAGTGGAGCTCGTGTCGAGATATGAGCGAAATTGAAACCTGCTGCTGCAGAATTGCATAAACTAGCCGAGCCGAACTGGTTGATCTTACTCCCCTTAAGAGGTTAACCCGTCTGATCGACGATCGTCATATTTTGACTGCCGCCCAATCAGATCAGCGGAGTAATCGGATCAGGTCGAGTAATGCCCAATCGTCTAGCGGCAGCGCAAGTATTACCCAATAGAAGAAATAATCATATATGTATGTAAGTTTAAAGGTTTAATACTAGAAGTACTGCCGCATGCTCCTATTCGTTTCTGGCCTTCTCAAGGGGGAGGGGCAGCCGCTCTTGGGAGACTTGTGAGACTCGGCAAGAGCCTCAATCAACTCCTGGTTCCGCCTCTGCAATGCTCGCATATCCAAAAGATACATAGACACTGTTCCTTATCGCCACCATTTTTCTCGCGATTGCGAATGTCACGATACATTTCAAAGCCTCTCCAGTAGATTTCGCTTTATGTCTGCAGATTGATCATCTCTTTTTGTTTTGGTCATCGTGAGATCATTGCTTCAGCAACGCCCGTTCCCGAGATAGAATCACTCCACCGGAAAGGAGTGATCCAATGCACGTAGCTTCGTTTTTGGATACTAATGTCATAGCTCGAACATTTATGTAGCTTATTAAAAGAATTCTATTTGCATCATCTTTTTTTGTGACCTTGTAACATAATTTGTAAACAGATATCATAATTTTGAGTGCCAGTGTCACCCAGTTCCATGAATCACCCCGTTAAACTTTGCCGATAAGACCGGTCGCTGCGGCGTCGGCTTCTGCTCGAGATCCCAGGGCTTTGCGACTATAAAAGATTGAGTTAATTGTGGACATCACACAGTCCATTTCATGCGTGAAGAAGAACCGTTCGATGCCAAGCGAATAAGTGAATCTAATAACTAAAAATGAAAGTGTTTGCGGCGGTACTTCTCTGCATTCTGATTGCCAACGATGCAAAGGGGGCCCAAAGTGAGTGTCAACGCCAGTTCGCTGGGATGTGTGTGGATAGAGATATCGCTTTAGAAAATCCCCAAAATCAGTGGGAAGCTCTGCCATAGAATTCCCTAAGGACACGATTTTGCTAGTATTTCTTTTCTGTTCCCTTTTAATCTGCACTTCCAGATGACCGATGTGTGAACCCGAACCAGCAGGCCGGTCGTTGTGTGCCCATCCAAGAGTGCGAGACCATCTACTTGGCTTTAAGAAAGCCCAACCCCTCGACAAGGACGGTGCAGTTTGTAATGGACTCGTTTTGTAAGACTGGAACTGACAACCGTCTCTTCGTCTGTTGCATCGACACCGATTATGGGAGAAGCAAGCGCTTAGCATCCTTTCCGAATAAAGCAAGTAGCTCCATCAACTTTGGAGTTAAGAGCCGACGACTGTCTATGCCTAGGCCTAGGCGACAATCGATCGCCACCGATAGTTCCAGCCTCTGGCCTCAGCGTCCTACATGTGGCGGCATTCCCATTAGGGACAGAATCTACGACGGCAAGGACACCGATCTCAACGAGTTTCCCTGGATGGTGCTCATGGAATATCGCAGACTTACCGGTAACGGCCTCTCCACCGAATGCGCGGGATCGCTGATCAATCAGCGGTACGTCTTGACAGCTGCCCACTGCCTGACGGGGCGCATCGAATGGAAGGTTGGACCACTGTAAGTGTGCACTTGGAGATTTCCCTGTACGAGCTTGTTATGTTGTCCATGCTAGTATGACTAGTTTATACTTATTTGTGCGCTAGTTCCGGGAAACGAGCTGCATTCTCTGAAACGAGCTGCATTCTCTGGATAATAATCTAGCGCGAAGACCTTGCCAAGCTGGCAGTCATAGCTATGGTAGCTCAAGCACCAATTAGCAGACTAAATCTAGTGTTTAAATGCTCATCCTCCTGTGTATCTTTTTCTCCACACAGTGCCTCGGTTCTTTTGGGAGTGCACGACACGCGTAGTATGGGGGCTTCTGGACTGCGCTTGGGCTTCGAGGAGATCATAGTGCATAAGCTCTACAGGGATAGGTCGCGCAACTTCATCCATGACATCGGCCTGGTACGCCTGGAGCGGAATGTGCGCTACTCGGACAGCATTCGACCCATTTGCCTGCCGGGAGTCGTGGGTCCGGAATCGCGGCAGGCGGGCCAGCAGTTCACGGTGGCAGGCTGGGGACGTACTAATAAGACGGCCAAGAGTCCGGTGAAGCAGAAGTTGGACGTGGACTACGTGGAGCCAGCGCGCTGCCAGCAGAGGTACGCCCCGTACAAGATAGATCTGGAGCCGACCCAAATTTGTGCGGGCGGACGGGTCCGCCAAGACAGCTGCTACGGTGACTCCGGCGGCCCCTTGATGCGGTTCCGCAACTATGTCTGGGTCCTCGAGGGCATCGTCTCCTTCGGTCAAAAGTGCGACTCGCTTTCCGGCCCCCAGGACTTGCCGGGAGTCTATACGAATGTAAATGCCTACAACAAGTGGATCAGAGAGAATGTGAGGACTTAGAGCCCCACTCGATAAGATATCCAGCGGATACTATGTTCAAAATGGCGAACATAACTAAAATTATACGTGTATATTTAAACTATTTATTTCCAATAAATATTACGCGGCGCAGGAATAAAATTACGAATGTTTCTTTAATGATGTCTAAGCGGCGAGTGGCCCTTGCTTGCCCTTCTCATTTCAAGCATTGCCGCTCCGATCGCTGGGCGCAGCTTCGCTTCCCTCGGCTAACATAGATAACGCCGAGCATAGATAACGAAGAGAAGCGCGAGCTTTGAGAGAACGTTTAGCAGGGCAAGCAAGTGCAAGAATTAACAGAATATGTATGTATGTATAAATATGTAGGAATGTAAATATGCGGCTGAAGGCCGATAAATAGCTGCTATTTGGCCAACCGCTATTCGGTGAGGATCTGCCCCGAACAATATTATCGAAATATATAAAGTTTATATTATAAACATAGAAAGAAAATGTATGTAATGTCATTACGTGAGAACGGCTAGGCAGATTTGGCTGATTTGGTCGTATTCGCCAGGAGATGGTTTTTACGAAAGAAAACTTTGGAGAACCCACTATTGATATGCGAGCGAAAAATATAAGAGCTAGAAGCAGTCGGTAGGTAGTTTTGAAGAAAAGAAAATCGGAGAGTTATAGATGCGTGTCCTCGTTATGCCGTCCCAACCGATGATCAATGATTGATTTCTTCCCTTCTATTTCGCGAACGTCAGCAGGAGTTCAATAACGTTGAGCCTATCCAAAAGTCGAAATCATTTTAAAAGTCGACAAAAATAGTGGCAAAATACATACATACATATGTATATATGATGTGAGATATACTCATAGTTGCGAATTCGTCGATCTCTCTGCTTGCAAAAGTGCTAGTGGTGTCCTTCGCGAGTTCTTGATGCTTTGAGTTCACATTCGTTTGCGCGAGGCACAGTGGGTCGATCCTTGATTGATGGTGTGGAAAAATCATAAACATATGTATTGAATTTCCGCTCTTTACGGATAGACCGCACAGCCGGTTGGTCCAAACAATCGCCTGCCATTGACATTTTTTCCGTGCTTTAATTAGCGAAGAAAAAAAAAAATACAAGGAAAATTCCAATGTCGGGTGTTTGCAGCTAGCTTGGACTTTGGCCAATGCGTGACCCACAGGTTGCTGCCAACTCGTCCTCCTAAAAGTGGCCAAGTTGATGTTGACACGAACTCCTGGTTCCGTCTCTGAAACGCTCGCATATCCACAAGATAGATTCTGTTCCTTATCGCCACCATTGTTCTTCCGATCGCGATCGATCCGATCCATTTCAAAGTCTCTCCGGTAGATTTCGCATCGTGTCTGTTTTATGATATTCCTGGCCCTTAGCGAGGCTCTTATTACTGAGCTCAAGTAGTCGATCTCCTGAATTTACCTATACTTTTCTCTAAAAATATTAGTCGCATTAAGTACTCCTAAGATTTGTGGTCATCATTAGATCATTGCTACAGCAAGAACTGCTTCTCTCCACCGGAAAGGAGTGATTCAGTTTTTTCCACTAAACGTCATCGCTGGCGCGATGTCATACAGAGAATTAGGAGTATTTGCACCATATATATTTTATTTATAAAAATGCGTAAAGAGATATCTTTATTTTGAGTAAGCAGTTTTATTTTTGGAGACATTATGTAAATTGTGCACACAATCTATTGCAGATGATCCCCGAGAAATGGGCAAATTCCCAAAGGGATGCGGGTGCGTAGCATGCATGAATAACAAAAACCGAATTGGAATATTTGGTGCCCGAAAAGAATAGAATTAATTGGAATGCTCGGCCCATAGAGTACGAATGAGTGGGAGTAATGACGTTTACATAACTCATACAACTGACATTCAAAAGACTTGGCACGGATTGAATGGGCTGAGTAAGGGGCTAAATTCGGATTATGCGATTGCATTCTATTTTTTGCCTCTACCTTTTGGCAGCTATCAGTGCTGTCAACTTTTAATAAGCAAAATAGCTGCCTCTGTGGTGAAATGATAAAATAGCTTGTTTCTTTGTGAAAGTTTTGCACCCATTTTCAGGCAAGCACCTTTCAATTGTTGTTGCTTTGCCTGACTCCAGGCTTTCTTGAGATCTTCAAAGGCCAGAGAGAGAGCGCACTAGACCGGCTGAGATTTATGTAACTGTATGTGTACACACGATTCCCATATATTTTAGGTCTTCCCGCTAAAGTACACATACGTTAAAAATAATGAATTAATTCGGATAACTCAAATGTCTGACGCCTATCCGTTGTATTCGTTTTGTTTTGCGCACTTTTTTTTCTAACACATAAAACCGAATACTGACGGCTACCAAAACTATTGGATTTTTGTTTTAAATGGAGCCATTCAGTATGTAATGTATGTATGTAATAAAACTATATTTTTTATTTATTTAAACATTTAACAATTGTCTGCTAATAATGCCATTAAAATTTAAAAGATAACTAAAGATAAAAATAAAATAAAATAAATTACAGATTAGCAGAATTCAGGAGGTTGTAAACAGAGCTGCAAACCCCTGAAAAAACGCCCAGGGTTCGGTTCGGGTTCGGAACCCTATGTTGAAAATTCGCAGAGGTTCCATAACCGGGTTTTAAATATTTTGGAACCTCGGGTTCGGTTCCAAACCCGGGTTCGTAGAGTAAAATAAATGAAAAGATAAAGAGCATCCATGTTTTATACAATTAAATAATTTTATTTTACTGCATTCGTTGCATTTCAAAGGAATTTAAATTTAAATCAATTCAAACCATGTTTAAAGAAATAAAAATAATAATAAAAACGACAAGGTTTAAAGTATGCGCAGCACACCGAACAGTTATTATTCTCTCATCTATCGTATCAACGTTATCCAAAATATTCGTACCTTCCGGTATACACTCACAAGCTGTGTCGCCGTCAGAATCGTCATTGTCCAAATCCGCCCTACATTGTTCATCCTGAAGCTCGCTGGCCCTAACCATATTTGTTCCATTATCGATAGTGATCGTGTAAATTTGCTGGAGCGATAAATTATAGCTGTCAAGGACCTCCTTAATTATGTTCGTCAGGTTCGAGCTGGTCTGCTGCACGTGAACCTCCTTCATCGCAAGCGTATAAATTTGAAGTTCTCCTCCATAAAATAGTTGACAATTTATGCCGACAATAGAGCGTTCCAAACGGCGTACGCAGTCGACTTTAATCGACATCAATCTAAAAAAATGTAGGCAAATTTAAAAAATTAAACAACAGCACTTTAGTTGCATGTGCTATACAACATATGTACATATATATGTACACATACCACATGCACATACCACATGCACATACCACATGCACATACCAAAGTTAATATAAACACTAAGATGTGTCACTCCATACAACATTTTCAGCTCGATTTTATCGGCGTGGAGTTCCACGCAATCTTCACTGATACGAGGGAGACAGAGAGCGCTCTAGCGACAAACTCTCTGTACGTGAGGTAGAGCACACGTACACACACATGTGTATTTGCAGTTCAGTGCGAACGCACACTTGTACGCAAGCTCATTCTATGTTCAAAACCGCGAGAGCACTTGAGTTCGTGCGAGCGAGACAGCGCGTATTTTGTCTCTCACTACATACAAAATATAATTGTATGAGTGTTACACATCTAAGTATTTATATTGTCTTTTCACATGCACATAGACAAATTATTGTTAATTTAAAACTTACTTACCGATTGGATACAATTTCTTTGATATTATCCCGAATAGCTTTTGCTTTCGATTGAACGAGGCTTTGAATATTTTGCCGATTTATTGTTAAAGGCTTTGGAAATGCCTTGCATAATGGATCTAAAATTTTTCTAAACCCAATCTTCCAGCATTTTTAGTGGGCGACCATTTTTTGTGACCAGTTCAACACATGCATTTGTTATCTCATCTTTAGATAACTTCACTTTTAAATTGAAATCTTCAAAAAAATTTACTGATCGGTGGCTGTTGCTTTTTTTGTTAATTTTTTCACATTCGGTAAGCTGCTTGTAAATATCAGAGTGCTTGCGTTCAACGTGTTTTTTCAAGTTTGTGTCATGTCGGCCAACTAATTTTACACTACAGTTTTTACACTGGCTTACTTTAGTCTGATCGTTATATTCAAAAAAATCTCGTATGGAACTCATTGTCAAACAACCTTCACTTCGCTAATGCCAAAAATAATGCAAACCAGATGCTGTCCCGTTACAACGGCACTGGCGCCATTCCGTATGACGTTTTTCTTACATAAATTTGAGCCATACAAATTATACACAAAACAATTAAATTTCACGACTTTTGGCAACCCTTAAAAAAAAAACACAATGAAGTGCACGGCGGTTTCATCCAAAAACACAAAAAAAAATGTTAGTAATTTGTAATTGAATCAGGATATGGAATGTTTTATTTAGTTATTGGTTGCTATAGTGAAATAAATAAAAATGGATATGAACTGAGTATTATTTAAAAAATGATATAGAATTTATAAGCTGTCCCCACTGTCACACGCTTTGCTTGTGACTGAGGATAGATAAAATAAGAAGCTGTCCGTTAAAAGCAGACGGAATATAACTCAAAAGGGAGACAACATCGCTTCATTGCGAATCATACATACATACATATGTATGCATTGTGTGTATATGATGGGATCGTTTGCTAACGGGAGCACAAAGAAGACACATTGCGTTGTCAAAGTATACATATTGAACAAAAAGTGTGCATAAAGTGTGTACATTATGTATGTATTACAAGTGTATGTATGTTCATACGTGTACTTCTTCTTCGCCTAAGTGTTCCACCAACACTCACTTTCACCCACCCTGCCAATTCTTCAAATATTTTGTGGCGGTAGCACGCATCCATACTATTGCAAACACGCAAAATACGTGAGAATGCATGTGCACACATACATTAAAATGGGACGAAACAATACAAAACAAAACAGATCCAGAAATAAGCATGCAAAAAATGAGAGTTCGTTCGGCTCGTGCCATGAGCCGAACATGACAACATCATGTTTATATTTTCTTGGACCGAACCCTTAAATAAAAACGGAACCGGTTCGGTTCACGGTTCCGAGACATTTCTTGGGTTCGGTTCAGGGTTCGGTTCGACATAGCAAGGAACCCGCAGATAACCGGTTCCACGGGGTTCGGTTCCGGACCGGTTTGCAGCTCTGGTTGTAAATACTAAGTGCTACTAAGTGTATATGTTTAAGGGTTAGTTCAGAGGATACCCTTTGTCATAGGGTATTATAATTATAGCATAGAACCCTAAAAGGTTCATGCTGGGCATAGTTTGACCTAAAAAGGGGTAATCTGATAGTCCTAAAAGTACGGGTAGAACGAGAGGGACCCGTAAAATCAATCTGACTCAAGAGAGGTTGGGACTCCACCATCCCGAGAAGGAGCTTGTGCACGAACATTGCCCCATTGCAGAATTCTAACAGAGCCCCGGTGTGAATTAGGAAGAGCGAAAATTAAGAATTCTTTCTGCGCTGATTCGAGAGTAGCTCGTTGCTCTTTATTTTGTGGGCGCCACACGCAGGAAGAATGCCCCAATGTCGGACGCAATAACGAAATGTACAACTGTTTGGTCACATACGAGTCGTCTAACTCCTTGGACTCTAGAACACCCTTTGCTTTATTAGCTGTTGCGGCTATATGGCTATTGAAACTCAATTTATGATCAAATAAGACTCCAAGATCATTTGAACCCGAAATTCGATCTAGGACACGATTTCCTAGAGAAAAAGGTTTGAAAGGTTCAAAAACAGAATTCTTTGTCTCTATTGCTGCTGTTGAAAGCAGAACGACGCATAATTTCTTATAGTAACGTAGAGTAAATGCCATCGATCGTAATTATTTGTTTTCGCTATTCACCGTTGGCTATCTCACGCTCTATCTAGCTAAGGATTCCTCTAAAACAGTTCCCTCTGTGGATGTTTCCCTTTACCGGTAGACCGCCCCCACCCCCTGAAAAAACTTCAGTGTCACCCAGTTCCATGAATCAGCCCGGACTTTAGCTAATCACCGTCAAACTATGCCCCGAAAGCCAATAAGCGGATGAGCCCGGTCGCTGCGGCGTCGGCTTCTTCTTGAGAACCGAGGGCTCTGCGACTATAAAAAGTTGTGTTAATTGTGGACATCTCACAGTCCATTTCATCCGTGAAGAGGAATCGTTCGATGCTTTAAAAATAATTACGATAATTACTAAAAATGAAAGTGTTTGCGGCGGTACTTCTCTGCATTCTGATTGCCAACGATGCAAAGGGGGCCCAAAGTGAGTGTCAACGCCAGTTCGCTGGGATGTGTGTGGATAGAGATATCGCTTTAGAAAATCCCCAAAATCAGTGGGAAGCTCTGCCATAGAATTCCCTAAGGACACGATTTTGCTAGTATTTCTTTTCTGTTCCCTTTTAATCTGCACTTCCAGATGACCGATGTGTGAACCCGAACCAGCAGGCCGGTCGTTGTGTGCCCATCCAAGAGTGCGAGACCATCTACTCGGCTTTAAGAAACCCCAACCTCTCGACAAGGACGGTGCAGTTTGTAATGGACTCGATTTGTGGGACTGGAACTGACAACCGTCTCTTCGTCTGTTGCATCGACACGAGCCAACGACTGTCTACGCCTAGGCCTAGCGGGCAGTCGATCGTCACCGATGGCTCCAGCCTCTGGCCTCAGCGCCCCACCTGCGGCGGCATTCCCATTAGGGACAGAATCTACGACGGCAAGGACACCGATGTCAATGAGTTTCCCTGGATGGTGCTTCTGGAGTACCGCAGCGGTAACGACCTCTCCACTGAATGCGCGGGATCGCTGATCAATCAGCGGTACGTTTTGACGGCTGCCCACTGCCTGACGGGGCGCACCGAACGGATGGTTGGACTACTGTAAGTGTGCACTTGGGAAAAATCCTGACTCCAACCTTATTAATGCTGAATCAAGCTCGTTATCTATGCTTATTAT
Source organism: Drosophila affinis (assembly GCA_037356375.1). Classification (NCBI taxonomy): domain Eukaryota; kingdom Metazoa; phylum Arthropoda; class Insecta; order Diptera; family Drosophilidae; genus Drosophila; species Drosophila affinis. The sequence continues at coordinate 27,820,696 of JAZHFB010000003.1, forward strand.
CTATGACTAGTTCAGACTTATTTGTGCGCTAGTTCCGGGAAACGAGCTGCATTCCCTGGATAACAATCTAGCGCGAAGACCTTGCCAAGCTGGCAGTCATAGCTATGGTAGCTCAAGCACCAATTAGCAGACTAAATCTAGTGTTTAATGATCAGCGCTCAAATGCTCATCCTCCTGTGTATCTTTCTCTCCACACAGTGCCTCGGTTCTTCTGGGAGTGCACGACACGCGCAGTACGGAGGCTCCTGGGCTGCGTCTGGGCTTCGAGGAGAAAATAGTGCATGAGCTTTACAGGGATGAGTCGAGCAGCTTCATCCATGACATCGGCCTGGTACGCCTGGATCGGAATGTGCGCTACTCGGACAGCATTCGACCCATTTGCCTGCCGGGAGTCGTGGGTCCGGAATCGCGACAGGCGGGCCAGCAGTTCACGGTGGCAGGCTGGGGACGCACTTTTGGGAAGGCCGCAGTGCGTAAAAGTCCGATAAAGCAGAAGTTGGACGTGGACTACGTGGAGCCAGCGCGCTGCCGGCGGATATTCGCCAAGAAAAAAATTAATGTGGAACCGACTCAGATTTGTGCGGGTGGACAATTCGGAAAAGACAGCTGCGACGGTGACTCTGGCGGCCCCTTGATGCGGTTCCGCAACTATGCCTGGGTCCTCGAGGGCATCGTCTCCTTCGGTTATAAGTGCGGTCTTAAGGGCTGGCCGTCAGTCTATACGAATGTGACTGCCTACGACAAGTGGATCAGAGAGAATGTGAGGACTTAGAGCCCCACTCGATAGGATATCCAGCGGATACTAGCGCATGTGTTCCAAGCTCAAAATGTGTACTTATTTTCACTTAGATTAATGTCGAGCTTAACTGAGATTAACCGTGATTGTTTAAACTATAATCGAAATATATAAAAATGGAAGAAAATGAATGTAATTTCATAACGGCTATGCAATACAGAGTCGAAGGACTAGCGAAGGTTCGAATAGGTATATGACGAGAGCACGACGACTCTGTTGGAGATTAGCCCGATTTAGGACGGGATCAGATTGATGACGCCGGGGGTCGGTTCAAGGCGGTGTCGGTTTCAATAGCTATTCGCAATAGACTTGGAAGGTGCTAGGTGCAGACTGAATTCAAGGGCGAGCGAGCGAGCGAGAAGACGTAAGATCGAGAGAGCGATAGAGAAGGCGAAGGATAGAAAGAAGACGCGAGAGAACGGATAGATAGGCTGCTGCTGAGCGGGAGCTTATGTATGTATGTATGCATGTACATATACATACGTACATATGTACATGCATGCATATTTACAAAGTGGTGCGGTGGGCAGTGCAATAAACAAACAGTAATAGAAATTTAAATTACTTCTGCACCACTGACCGATCGATGCACCGATCACGTTGGCTTATAATGGGTTGCGTAACCCAACAAGGACTGAATACATCATAAACCCTAGGCTGTACCAGATCTCTCCTTATAGCTTTGCGCACCCAAATCTCCTTTCTTTGGACTACGTTTCTGAGCTTCGTGTTTGTGGGTTTTTATCCCCGATCGGCCGAATAAAGATTTCGAATAAATAAAGCACGGAGCAGAAATAAAATTACGATTCGTTCTATATTTAGTCATATCCAAACGGCGAGTGGCGCTTACTTGCCCTTCCCATTGCAGCAATGCTCCCTTCGCTGAGCGCAGCTTAGAGAAACATAGAACGGAGTTAACGAAGAGCGAGCTTTAAGAGAGCGCTTAGAAGGGAAGCAAGTGCAAGGATAAAAAACATAGAAACAACAGCAATATGTAACAATGGAAATATGTACATATATGGGTTAGGGCTAATAAATAGATGCTATTTGGCAAGCAACTAATCGGTGGGGATCTGCCTCAATCAGTGTTTTTGATTCACTTTTTTCGCTACTGGGACTGATCGTTCGATTTTCTAAGTTCACTCGTCTGTCTGTTTGTCTTGTGTCAACTGACTCCTCTTTATTATCGCGTAAGCATCCCAGACTATTTCGCACTTTTGCTGAGCTCTCGGTCATATGTATGTATCTCGTTATTGCGAATTCGTCGATCTCTCGGCTTCCAAAAGTTCTGGTGGTGACCTTCGCGAGTTCTTGGTGCGAGGCACAGTGGGTCGATTCTCGTCTGTTTGCCGTGAAACACATGCTGTCGACAGTTCGCTGCGGTCATCGCTAAAGATTCTCCTTCCGTGTCCTTTTTGCCCTGTCGTCCGCCTACGCAAGGCACAGTGGGTCGATTCTTGATTGATGGTGTGGAAAAATCATAAACATAAACATAAACATAAACGAAGATCGAGAAGTAATATTATTATTATGTTGGTAAATTAGTAAGCAATGTTCAATAAATGATATTCGAACGATACTAGCTATCTATATTTTATTTAGTGTGACCCAAGGTTGCTGTGAGCATAGTCTGAGGGCGAGGTAGAGTCTCAGATGGGCATGGCCCAAGTGTTGCTGTGGAAAGAAGGAAGCACAAAAGAGAAGAACGAGCAAGGCGCCGGGTAAAGAGGACGGAAAATTCGGTCCAGTCAGTCTGTGCGCAGAAACCAAAAAGATAACGACACTTGGGACTTGCTGTGCTTTGGAGCTGGATAAACGAAAATGAATGACGAAAATGACCTTTCTCCGATAAACATATGTACAAATGTATTGTATTCCCGCTCTTTACGGATAGACCGAACAGCCGGTTGGTCCAAACAATCGCCTGCCATTGGTATTTTCTCCGTGCTTTAATTAGCGAAGAAAAAAAAAATACAAGGAAAATTCCAATGTCGGGTGTTTGCAGCTAGCTTGGACTTTGGCCAACGCGTGACCCACAGGTTGCTGCAAACTCGTCCTCCTAAAAGTGGCCAAGTGGAGCTCGTGTCGTTTTGCAAATTGCGTACCCACCCACACACACAAACACACAGAAAGAGGCAGAAGAGGCACAGATGATCCAGAGAGTGTGGCAGTATCTGATTGTGGCCGGGTCTGGGTTGACTCTTTGGATGGGCTCTGTTTCTCTTACTTTAATTAAGGTTTACTTCTGCTATAAAGCCAATCCAATCCATATGTATGTATATTCCGTGCTAAATAAACATCTAAGATCAAGAATCCAAAGTATCCGAAAAATCCCTTCATATCATCCAATTTAATAAAGAAGAATCATCTGGAAAAGGTAAGAACATATTTTTGTTAAGTTAAGTTAAGTATTTTTGTTGAACTGGATACCAAATGCAGAAATGCACATACAATTTTTTACTTTTTATTCCATCCGAAAGATGCCTGTGAGTGGTTCCAAATTATGGATTCCCAGATCATTGCTTGAGTAATCTCTTATCTTCAGAAAGCTGTTTCGCCTGGGGGAATTTAATGTAAAGACCGAGCCGGACTGCATTGAGGAGCCCAATTATCTTAGCAGCCCAGGACATCGGACGCCAGCGGATTCATGTGCATTCCGAGTGCAAGGAGTACTCCAACTACAAAATCAACGGCAACGGCTATCATCCGACTGAAGCATCCAGTCTCCTTTACGCACTTCATCATGCCCATCTGTCTGCCGAACAAGACATCGCCTTTGCCTTAAGCAGATTTATATACTTCTTTTCCAAACAGTCATTGACACGACCCGCTCAAGGAGTTGAATGACGTTGAGCAGATGGTCTAGCGGCAGCGTCTATTGGATCTAGTACCCAATAGACGAAATATTCATAGAAGTTTAAAGGTTTTAACACTAAGAGCACTGCTACACACTCCTACTGGTCTCTGTCCTTCGCGTAAACTATTTATGTCCGAGCCCAATGGCAAGTGACAGCCGGACTTGGGGGATTTGAGGCAAGAGCCTCAATCAACTCCTGGTTCCGCCTCTGCAACGCTCGCATATCCACAAGATAGATTCTGTTCCTTATCGCCACCATTTTTCTTCCGATCGCGATCGTTCCGATCCATTTCAAAGTCTCTCCGGTAGATTTCGCATCGTGTCTGTTTTTGGATATTCCTGGTTTTATTCTCCTAAGATTTGTGGTCATCATTAGATCATTGCTAAAGCAAGAACTGCTTCTCTCCACCGAAAAGGAGTGATTAAATTTTTTCCACTAAACGTCATCGCTTGAGCGATGTCATACAGAGAATTAGGAATATTTGCAGAATATTTATTTCATTTATAAAAATGCGTAAAGAGATATCCTAATTTTGAGTAAGCAGTTTTATTTTTGGAGACATTATGTACATTGTGCACACAATCTATTGCAGATGATCCCCGAGAAATGGGCAAATTCCTAAAGGAATGGGTCACACGCTGTCGCCAGTGGCCAAGTGGAGCTCGTGTCGTGACATGAACGAAAGTGAAACCTGCTGCTGCAGAATTGCATAAACTAGCCGAGCCGAACTGGTTGATCTTACTCCCCTTAAGAGGTTAACCCGTCTCAGTGGAAGACTGATCGACGATCGTCATATTTTGACTGACGCCCAATCACATCAGCGGAGTAATCGGATCAGGTCGAGTAATGCCCAATCGTCTAGCGGCAGCGCAAGTATTACCCAATAGAAGAAATAATCATATATGTATTTAAGTTTAAAGGTTTAATACTAGAAGTACTGCTGCATGCTCCTATTCGTTTCTGGCCTTCGCGTAAACTACTTATGACCGAGCTCAAGGGGGAGGGGCAGCCGTTCTTGGGAGACTTATGAGACTCGGCAAAAGCCTCAATCAGCTCTGGTTCCGCCTCTGCAATGCTCGCATATCCAAAAGATAGACACTGTTCCTTATCGCCACCATTTTTCTCGCGATTGCGAATGTCAAGATACATTCCAAAGCCTCTCCAGTAGATTTCGCTTTATGTCTGCAGATTTATCATCTCTTTCTGTTTTGGTCATCGTGAGATCATTGCCTCAGCAACGCCTGTTCCCGAGATAGAATCACTCCACTGGAAAGGAGTGATCCAATGCACGTAGCTTCGTTTTTGGATACTAATGTCATCGCTCGAGCATTTATGTAGCTTATTAAAAGAATTCTATTTGCATCATCTTTTTTTGTGACCTTGTAACATAATTTGTAAACAGATATCATAATTTTGAGTGCCAGTGTCACCCAGTTCCATGAATCACCCCGTCAAACTATGCCCCGAAAGCCAATAAGCTGATAAGCCCGGTCGCTGCGGCGTCGGCTTCTGCTCGAGATCCTAGGGCTCTGCGACTATAAAAGATCGTGTTAATTGTGGACATCACACAGTCCATTTCATGCGTGAAGAAGAACCGTTCGATGCCAAGCGAATAAGTGAATCTAATAACTAAAAATGAAAGTGTTTGCGGCGGTACTTCTCTGCATTCTGATTGCCAACGATGCAAAGGGGGCCCAAAGTGAGTGTCAACTGGCGTTCGCTGGGATGTGTGTGAATAGCTATATCGCTTTAGAAAATCCCCAAAATCAGTGGGAAGCTCTGCTTGCAACTTGAAGTGAACTAAGCCATAGAAAATCCTAAGGACACGATTTTGATAGTATTTCTTTCTGTTCTCTTTTAATCTGCACTTCCAGATGACCGATGTGTGAACCCGAACCAGCAGGCCGGTCGTTGTGTGCCCATCCAAGAGTGCAAGACCCTCTACTCGGTTTTAAGAAACCCCAACCCCTCGACAAGGACGGTGCAGTTTGTAATGGACTCGTTTTGTAAGACTGGAACTGACAACCGTCTATTCGTCTGTTGCATCGACACCGATTATGGGAGAAGCAAGCGCTTAGCATCCTTTCCGAATAAAGCAAGTAGCTCCAGCAACTTTGGAGTTAAGAGCCGACGACTGTCTATGCCTAGGCCTAGGCGACAATCGATCGCCACCCATGGTTCCAGCCTCTGGCCTCAGCGTCCTATATGTGGCGGCATTCCCATTAGGGACAGAATCTATGACGGCAAGGATACCGATCTCAACGAGTTTCCCTGGATGGTGCTTATGGAATATCGCAGACTTACCGGTAACGGCCTCTCCACCGAATGCGCGGGATCGCTGATCAATCAGCGGTACGTTTTGACAGCTGCCCACTGCCTGTCAAAGCGCATCCAATGGAAGGTTGGACCACTGTAAGTGTGCACTTGGGTATTTCCCTGTACGAGCTTGTTATATTATCCATGCTAGTATGACTAGTTTAGACTTATTTGTGCGCTAGTTCCGGGAAACGAGCTGCATTCTTTAGATAATAATCTAGCGCGAAGACCTTGCCAAGCTGGCAGTCATAGCTATGGTAGCTCAAGCACCAATTAGCAGACTAAATCAAGTGTTTAATGATCAGCGCTTAAATGCTCATCCTCCTGTGTATCTTTTTCTCCACACAGTGCCTCGGTTCTTCTGGGAGTGCACGACACGCGTAGTATGGGGGCTTCTGGACTGCGCTTGGGCTTCGAGGAGATCATAGTGCATAAGCTCTACAGGGATGAGTCGCGCAACTTCATCCATGACATCGGCCTGGTACGCCTGGAGCGGAATGTGCGCTACTCGGACAGCATTCGACCCATTTGCCTGCCGGGAGTCGTGGGTCCGGAATCGCGGCAGGCGGGCCAGCAGTTCACGGTGGCAGGCTGGGGACGTACTAATAAGACGGCCAAGAGTCCGGTGAAGCAGAAGTTGGACGTGGACTACGTGGAGCCAGCGCGCTGCCAGCAGAGGTACGCCCCGTACAAGATAGATCTGGAGCCGACCCAAATTTGTGCGGGCGGACGGGTCCGCCAAGACAGCTGCGACGGTGACTCCGGCGGCCCCTTGATGCGGTTCCGCAACTATGTCTGGGTCCTCGAGGGTATCGTCTCCTTCGGTCAAAAGTGCGACTCCGGCCCCCAGGACTTGCCGGCAGTCTATACGAATGTAAATGCCTACAACAAGTGGATCAGAGAGAATGTGAGGACTTAGAGCCCCACTCGATAGGATATCCAGCGGATGCTATGTTCAAAATGGCGAACATAACTAAAATTATACGTGTATATTTAAACTATTTATTTCCAATAAATATTACGCGGCGCAGGAATAAAATTACGAATGTTTCTTTAATGATGTCTAAGCGGCGAGTGGCCCTTGCTTGCCCTTCTCATTTCAAGCATTGCCGCTCCGATCGCTGGGCGCAGCTTCGCTTCCCTCGGCTAACATAGATAACGCCGAGCATAGATAACGAAGAGAAGCGCGAGCTTTGAGAGAACGTTTAGCAGGGCAAGCAAGTGCAAGAATTAACAGAATATGTATGTATGTATAAATATGTAGGAATGTAAATATGCGGCTGAAGGCCGATAAATAGCTGCTATTTGGCTAACCGCTATTCGGTGAGGATCTGCCCCGAACAATATTATCGAAATATATAAAGTTTATATTATAAACATAAAAAGAAAATGTATGTAATGTCATTACGTGAGAACGGCTAGGCAGATTTGGCTGATGTGGTCGTATTCGCCAGAAGGTTTTTACGAAAGAAAACTTTGGGGAACCCACTATTGATATGCGAGCGAAAAATATAAGAGCTAGAAGCAGTCGGTAGGTAGTTTTGAAGAAAAGAAAATCGGAGAGTTATAGATGCGTGGCCTCCTTATGCCGTCCCAACCGATGATCAATGATTGATTTCTTCCCTTCTATTTCGCGAACGTCAGCAGGAGTTCAATAACGTTGAGCCTATCCAAAAGTCGAAATCATTTTAAAAGTCGACAAAAATAGTGGCAAAATACATACATACATATGATGTGAGATATACTCATAGTTGCGAATTCGTCGATCTCTCTGCTTGCAAAAGTGCTAGTGGTGTCCTTCGCGAGTTCTTGATGCTTTGAGTTCACATTCGTTTGCGCGAGGCACAGTGGGTCGATCCTTGATTGATGGTGTGGAAAAATCATAAACATATGTATTGAATTTCCGCTCTTTACGGATAGACCGCACAGCCGGTTGGTCCAAACAATCGCCTGCCATTGACATTTTTTCCGTGCTTTAATTAGCGAAGAAAAAAAAAAATACAAGGAAAATTCCAATGTCGGGTGTTTGCAGCTAGCTTGGACTTTGGCCAATGCGTGACCCACAGGTTGCTGCCAACTCGTCCTCCTAAAAGTGGCCAAGTTGATGTTGACACGAACTCCTGGTTCCGTCTCTGAAACGCTCGCATATCCACAAGATAGATTCTTTTCCTTATCGCCACCATTGTTCTTCCGATCGCGATCGTTTCGCTCCATTTCAAAGTCTCTCCGGTAGATTTCGTATCGTGTCTGTTTTATGATATTCCTGGCCCTTAGCGAGGCTCTTATTACTGGGCTCAAGTAGTCGATCTCCTGAATTTACCTATACTTTTCTCTAAAAATATTAGTCGCATTAAGAACCAAAGAGATCTCCTAAGATTTGTGGTCATCATTAGATCATTGCTAAAGCAACAACTGCTTCTCTCCACTGGAAAGGAGTGATTCAGTTTTTTCCACTAAACGTCATCGCTTGAGCGATGTCATACAGAGAATTAGGAGTATTTGCACCATATTTATTTTATTTATAAAATTGCGTAAAGAGATATCGTAATTTTGAGTAAGCAGTTTTATTTTTGGAGACATTATGTACATTGTGCACACAATCTATTGCAGATGATCCCCGAGAAATGGGCAAATTCCTAAAGGGATGCGGGTGCGTAGCATGCATGAATAACAAAAAACCGAATTGGAATATTTGGTGCCCGAAAAGAATAGAATTAATTGGAATGCTCGGCCCATAGAGTACGAATGAGTGGGAGTAATGACGTTTACATAACTCATACAACTGACATTCAAAAGACTTGGCACGGATTGAATGGGCTGAGTAAGGGGCTAAATTCGGATTATGCGATTGCATTCTATTTTTTGCCTCTACATTTTGGCAGCTATCAGTGCTGTCAACTTTTAATAAGAAAAATAGCTGCCTGTGCGGTGAAATGATAAAACAGCTTGTTTCTTTGTGAAAGTTTTGCACCCATTTTAATAAAACAAAAACATAAATTGCACATCGAACTTTAAAAATAGCCAAAACCAGCTATGAAAAAGCTCATTTGACAACAGTGTCAGCAAGCGCCTTTCAATTGTTGTTGCTTTGCCTGACTCCAGGCTTTCTTGAGATATTCAAAGGCCAGAGAGAGAGCGCAGTAGTCCGGCTGAGATTTACGTAACTGTATGTGTGCACACGGTTCCCATATATTTTAGGTCTTCCTGCTAAAGTACGCATACGTTAAAAATAATGAATTAATTCGGATAACTCAAATGTCTAACGCCTATCCGTTGTATTCGTTTCGTTTTGCGCACTTTTTTTTTCTAACACATAATAAAGATAAAAAGAAAATAAAATAAATTACAGATTAGCAGAATTCAGGAGGTTGTAAATACTAAGTGCTACTAAGTGTATATGTTTAAGGGTTAGTTCAGAGGATACCCTTTGTCATAGGGTATTATAATTATAGCATAGAACCCTGAAAGCTTCATGCTGGACATAGTTTGACCTAAAAAGGGGAATCTGATAGTCCTAAAAGTACGGGTAGAACGAGAGGGACGGGACCCGTAAAGTCAATCTGACTCAAGAGAGGTTGGGACTCCACCATCCCGAGAAGGAGCTTGTGCACGAACATTGCCCCTTGCAGAATTCTACCAGAGCCCCGGTGTGAATTATGAAGAGCGAAATTTAAGAATTGTTTCTGCGCTGATTCGAGAATAGCTTGTTGCTCTTTATTTTGTGGGCGCCACACGCAGGAACATGCCCCAATGTCGGACGCATCAACGAAATGTACAACTGTTTGGTCACATACGAGTCGTCTAACTCCTTGGACCAGCGCTTGACGAACTCTAGAGCACCCTTTGCTTTATTAGCTGTTGCGGCTATATGGCTTTTGAAACTCGATTTATCATCAAATAAGACTCCAAGATCATTTGAACTCGATATTCGATCTAGGACACGATTTCCTAGAGAACAACAGACAAAATGTGGAGCATTTGAAAGGTTCAAAAACAGAATTCTTTGTCTCTATTGCTGCTGTTGAAAGCAGAACGACGCATAATTTCTTATAGTAACGTAGAGTAAATGCCATCGATCGTAATTGTTTGTTTTCGCTATTCACCGTTTGCTATCTCACGCTCTATCTAGCTAAGGATTCCTCTAAAACAGTTCCCTCTGTGGATGTTTCCCTTTACCGGTAGACCGCCCCCACCCCCTGAAAAAACTTCAGTGTCACCCAGTTCCATGAATCAGCCCGCACTTTAGCTAATCACCGTCAAACTATGCCCCGAAAGCTAATAAGCGGATGAGCCCGGTCGCTGCGGCGTCGGCTTCTTCTTGAGAACCGAGGGCTCTGCGACTATAAAAGATTGTGTTAATTGTGGACATCTCACAGTCCATTTCATCCGTGAAGAGGAGTCATTCGATGCTTTAAAAATAATTACGATAACTACTAAAAATGAAAGTGTTTGCGGCGGTACTTCTCTGCATTCTGATTGCCAACGATGCAAAGGGGGCCCAAAGTGAGTGTCAGCGCCAGTTCGCTGGGATGTGTGTGAATAGCGATATCGCTTTAGAAAATCCCCAAAATCAGTGGGAAGCTCTGCTCGCAACTTAAAGTGAACTAAGCCATAGAATTCCCTAAGGACACGATTTTGCTAGTATTTCTTTTCTATTCCCTTTTAATCTGCACTTCCAGATGACCGATGTATGAACCCGAACCAGCAGGCCGGTCTTTGTGTGCGCATCGAAGAATGCGAGACCATCTACTCGGCTTTAAGAAACCCCAACCTCTCGACAAGGACGGTGCAGTTTGTAATGGACTCGATTTGTGGGACTGGAACTGACAACCGTCTCTTCGTCTGTTGCATCGACACGAGCCAACGACTGTCTACGCCTAGGCCTAGCGGGCAGTCGATCGTCACCGATGGCTCCAGCCTCTGGCCTCAGCGCCCCACCTGCGGCGGTATTCCCATTAGGGACAGAATCTACGACGGCAAGGACACCGATGTCAATGAGTTTCCCTGGATGGTGCTTCTGGAGTACCGCAGCGGTAACGACCTCTCCACTGAATGCGCGGGATCGCTGATCAATCAGCGGTACGTTTTGACAGCTGCCCACTGCCTGACGGGGCGCACCGAACGGATGGTTGGACTACTGTAAGTGTGCACTTGGGAAAAATCCTGACTCCAACCTTATTAATGCTGAATCAAGCTCGTTATCTATGCTTGTTATCTATGACTTGTTCAGACTTATTTGTGCGCTAGTTTCGGGAAACAAGCTGCATTCCCTGGATAATAATCTAGCGCGAAGATCTTGTCAAGCTGGCAGTCATAGCTATGGTAGCTCAAGCACCAATTAGCAGACTAAATCTAGTGTTTAATGATCAGCGCTCAAATGCTCATCCTCCTGTGTATCTTTCTCGCCACACAGTGCCTCGGTTCTTTTGGGAGTGCACGACACGCGCAGTACGGAGGCTCCTGGGCTGCGTCTGGGCTTCGAGGAGAAAATAGTGCATGAGCTCTACAGGGATGAGTCGAGCAGCTTCATCCATGACATCGGCCTGGTACGCCTGGATCGGAATGTGCGCTACTCGGACAGCATTCGACCCATTTGCCTGCCGGGAGTCGTGGGTCCGGAATCGCGACAGGCGGGCCAGCAGTTCACCGTGGCAGGCTGGGGACGCACTTTTGGGAAGGCCGCAGTCCGTAAAAGTCCGATAAAGCAGAAGTTGGACGTGGACTACGTGGAGCCAGCGCGCTGCCGGCAGATATTCGCCAAGAAAAAAATTAATGTGGAACCGACTCAGATTTGTGCGGGTGGACAATTCGGAAAAGACAGCTGCGACGGTGACTCTGGCGGCCCCTTGATGCGGTTCCGCAACTATGTCTGGGTCCTCGAGGGCATCGTCTCCTTCGGTTATAAGTGCGGTCTTGAGGGATGGCCGTCAGTCTATACGAATGTGACTGCCTACCACAAGTGGATCAGAGAGAATGTGAGGACTTAGAGCCCCACTCGATAGGATATCCAGCGGATACTAGCGCATGTGTTCCAAGCTCAAAAAGTGTACTTATTTTCACTTAGATTAATGTCGAGCTTAACTGAGATTAACCGTGATTGTTTAAACTATAATCTAAATATATAAAAATGGAAGAAAATGAATGTCATTTCATAGCGGCTATGCAATACAGAGTCGAAGGAATAGCGAAGGTTCGAATAGGTATATGACGAGAGCACGACGAGTCTGTTGGAGATTAGCCCGATTTAGGACGGGATCAGATTGAAGACGCCGGGGGTCGGTCTAAGGAGGTGTCGGTTTAGATAGCTATTCGCAATAGACTTGGAAGGTGCTAGGTGCAGACTGAATTCAAGGGCAAGCGAGCGAGCGAGAAGACGTAAGATCGAGAGAGCGATAGAGAAGGCGAAGAATAGAAAGAAGACGCGAGAGAACGGATAGATAGGCTGCTGCTGAGCGGGAGCTTATGTATGTATGTATGCATGTACATCTACATACGTATGTACATGCAGGCATATTTACAAAGCATGCATGTTTACAAACAAACAATAATAGAAATTTAAATTACTGCTGCACCACTGACCGATCGATACACCGATCACGTCGGCTTATAATGGGTTGCGTAACCCAACAAGGACTGAATACATCATAAGCCCTAAGCTGTACCAGATCTCTCCTTATAGCTTTGCGCACCCAAATCGCCTTTCTTTGGACTACGTTTCTGCGCTTCGTGTTTGTGGGTTTTTATCCCCGATCGGCCGAATAATGATTTCGCATAAATAAAGCACGGAGCAACGAATTGCGATTCGTTCTATATTTAGTCATATCCAAATGGCGAGTGGCGCTTACTTGCCCTTCTCATTGCAGCAATGCTCCGTTCGCTGAGCGCAGCTTCGTTCGGCAAACATGTAGATAAACATAAAACGGATTTAACGAAGAGCGAGCTTTAAGAGATCGCTTAGAAGGAAAGCAAGTGCAAGGATTAAAAAACATAGTAGCAACAGCAATATGTAACAATGGAAATATGTACATACATATATGGGTGAGGGCTAATAAATAGCTGCTATTTGGCAAGCAACTAATCGGCGGGGATCTGCCTCAATCAGTGTTTTTGATTCACTTTTTTCGCTACTGGGACTGATCGTTCGATTTTCTAAGTTCACTCGTCTGTCTCTTTGCCTTGTGTCAACTGACTCCTCTCTATTATCGCGTAAGCATCCCAGACTATTTCGCACTTTTGCTGAGCTCTCGGTCATATGTATGTATCTCGTTATTGCGAATTCGTCGATCTCTCGGCTTCCAAAAGTTCTGGTGGTGACCTTCGCGAGTTCTTGGTGCGAGGCACAGTGGGTCGATTCTCGTCTGTTTGCCGTGAAACACATGCTGTCGACAGTTCGCTGCGGTCATCGCTAAAGATTCTCCTTCCGTGTCCTTTTTGCCCTGTCGTCCGCCTACGCAAGGCACAGTGGGTCGATTCTTGATTGATGGTGTGGAAAAATCATAAACATGTCGAAGATCGAGAAGTAATATTATTATTATGTTGGTAAATTAGTAAGCAATGTTCAATAAATGATATTCGAACGATACTAGCTATCTATATTTTATTTAGTGTGACCCAAGGTTGCTGTGAGCATAGTCTGAGGGCGAGGTAGAGTCTCAGATGGGCATGGTCCAAGTGTTGTTGTGGAAAGAAGGAAGCACAAAAGAGAAGAACGAGCAGTCAGTCTGTGCGCAGAAACCAAAAAGATAACGACACTTGGGACTTGCTGTGCTTTGGAGGCGGATGAACGAAAATGAATGACGAAAACGAAGGGCGCAATGTGCCATTGAATGTGAACCTTTCTCCGATAAACATATGTACAAATGTATTGTATTCCCGCTCTTTACGGATAGACCGAACAGCCGGTTGGTCCAAACAATCGCCTGCCATTGGTATTTTCTCCGTGCTTTAATTAGCGAAGAAAAAAAAACAAGAAAACTTCCAATGTCGGGTGGTTGCAGCTAGCTTGGACTTTGGCCAACGCGTGACCCACAGGTTGCTGCCAACTCGTCCTCCTAAAAGTGGCCAAGTGGAGCTCGTGTCGTTTTGCAAATTGCGTACCCACCCACACACACAAACACACAGAAAGAGGCAGAGAGGCACAGATGATCCAGAGAGTGTGGCAGTATCTGATTGTGGCCTGGGGGGTCTGGGTTGACTCTTTGGACGGGTTCTGTTTCTCTTACTTTAATTAAGGTTTACCTCTGCTTTAAACCCAATCCAATCCATATGTATGTATATTCCGTGCTAAATAAACATCTAAGATCAAGAATCCAAAGTATCCGAAAAATCCCTTCATATCATCCAATTTAATAAAGAAGAACCATCTGGAAAAGGTAAGAATATATTTTTGCTAAGTCAAGGTAAATATTTTTGTTAAACTGGATACCAAATGCAGAAATGCACATAAAATTGTTTACTTTTTATTCCATCCGAAAGATGCAAAATTTGAATAAAATATGAATAAAAAATTTTGCAAAATGAAACAATGTTCAACTTTGAGTGCGTAATTCAATAGTCCGGTTATCTGGAAATTTGATATTTGGAAGCTCTGGAAAAATTCTCTATTAGTTGCGTGTATTCCTTTTGTCTAAGGCTCTCCTAAAATTCTGCCTGTGAGTGGTTCCAAATTACGGATTCCCAGATCATTGCTTGAGTAATCCTTTATCTTCAGAAAGCTCGTTCGCCTGGGGGATTTTAATGTAAAGACCGAGCCGGACTGCATTGAGGAGCCCAATTATCTCAGCAGCCCAGGACATCGGACGCCAGCGGATTCATGTGCATTCCGAGTGTAAGGAGTACTCCAACTACAAAATCAACGGCATAGCTATCATCCGACTGAAGCATCCAGTCTCCTTTACGCACTTCATCATGCCCATTTGTCTGCCGAACAAGACATCGCCTTTGCCTTAAGCAGATTTATATACTTCTTTTCCAAACAGTCATTGACACGACCCGCTCAAGGAGTTGAATGACGTTGAGCAGACTGTCTAGTACCCAATAGACGAAATAATCATAGAAGTTTAAAGGTTTTAATACTGAGAGCACTGCTGCATACTCCTACTGGTCTCTGTCCTTCGCGTAAACTATTTATGTCCGAGCTCAAGGGCAAGTGGCAGCCGGACTTGGGGGACTTGAGGCAAGAGCCTCAATCAACTCCTGGTTCCGCCTCTGCAACGCTCGCATATCCACAAGATAGATTCTGTTCCTTATAGCCACCATTTTTCTCGCGATTGCGAATGTCAAGATACATTCCAAAGCCTCTCCAGTAGATTTCGCTTTATGTCTGCAGATTTATCATCTCTTTCTGTTTTGGTCATCGTGAGATCATTGCCTCAGCAACGCCTGTTCCCGAGATAGAATCACTCCACCGGAAAGGAGTGATCTAATGCACGTAGCTTCGTTTTTGGATACTAATGTCATCGCTCGAGCATTTACATATGTAGCTTATTAAAAGAATTCTATTTGCATCATAGTTTTTTGTGACCTTGTAACATCATTTGTAAACAGATATCATAATTTTGAGGGCCAGTGTCACCCAGTTCCATGAATCACCCTGTCAAACAATGCTCCGAAAAGCCAATAAGCTGATAAGCCCGGTCGCTGCGGCGTCGGCTTCTGCTCGAGATCCTAGGGCTCTGCGACTATAAAAGATTGAGTTAATTGTGGACATCACACAGTCCATTTCATGCGTGAAGAAGAACCGTTCGATGCCAAGCGAATAAGTGAATCTAATAACTAAAAATGAAAGTGTTTGCGGCGGTACTTCTCTGCATTCTGATTTCCAACGATGCAAAGGGGGCCCAAAGTGAGTGTCAGCGCCAGTCCGCTGGGATGTGTGTGGATAGAGATATCGCTTTAGAAAATCCACAAACCAATTGAATTAATTGCAAAAGTGCGAAAGAGTGAAGTGAATTCCCAAAGTACAAGATTTTGATAGTATCTCTTTTCATTTCCCTCGTAATCTCCACTTCCAGATGACCGATGTGTGAACCCGAACCAGCAGGCCGGTCGTTGTGTGCCCATCCAAGAGTGCAAGACCCTCTACTCGGTTTTAAGAAACCCCAACCCCTCGACAAGGACTGTGCAGTTTGTAATGGACTCGTTTTGTGGGACTGGAACTGACAACCGTCTCTTCGTCTGTTGCAAGGACACCGATTATGGGAGAAGCAAGCGCGTAGCATCCTTTCCGAATAAAGCAAGTAGCTCCAGCAACTTTGGAGTTAAGAGCCGACGACTGTCTATGCCTAGGCCTAGGCGACAATCGATCGCCACCCATGGTTCCAGCCTCTGGCCCCAGCGTCCTACATGTGGCGGCATTCCCATTAGGGACAGAATCTACGACGGCAAGGACACCGATCTCAACGAGTTTCCCTGGATGGTGCTTATGGAATATCGCAGACTTACCGGTAACGGCCTCTCCACCGAATGCGCGGGATCGCTGATCAATCAGCGGTACGTTTTGACAGCTGCCCACTGCCTGACGGGACGCATCGAATGGAAAGTTGGACCACTGTAAGTGTGCACTTGGAGATTTCCCTGTACGAGCTTGTTATCCATGCTAGTATGACTAGTTTATACTTATTTGTGCGCTAGTTCCGGGAAACGAGCTGCATTCTCTGAAACGAGCTGCATTCTCTGGATAATAATCTAGCGCGAAGATCTTGCCAAGCTGGCAGTCATAGCTATGGGAGCTCAAGCACCAATTAGCAGACTAAATCTAGTGTTTAATGATCAGCGCTCTAATGCTCATCCTCCTGTGTATCTTTCTCTCCACACAGCGCCTCGGTTCTTTTGGGAGTGCACGACACGCGTAGTATGGGGGCTTCTGGACTGCGCTTGGGCTTCGAGGAGATCATAGTGCATAAGCTCTACAGGGATGAGTCGCGCAACCACATCCATGACATCGGCCTGGTACGCCTGGATCGGAATGTTCGCTACTCGGACAGCATTCGACCCATTTGCCTGTTTTCGTGGGTCCGGAATCGCGGCAGGCGGGCCAGCAGTTCACGGTGGCAGGCTGGGGACGCACTAATAAGACGGCCAAGAGTCCGGTGAAGCAGAAGTTGGACGTGGACTACGTGGAGCCAGCGCGCTGCCAGCAGAGGTACGCCCCGTACAAGATAGATCTGGAGCCGACCCAAATTTGTGCGGGCGGACGGGTCCGCCAAGACAGCTGCTACGGTGACTCCGGCGGCCCCTTGATGCGGTTCCGCAACTATGTCTGGGTCCTCGAGGGCATCGTCTCCTTCGGTCAAAAGTGCGACTCGCTTTCCGGCCCCCAGGACTTGCCGGGAGTCTATACGAATGTAAATGCCTACAACAAGTGGATCAGAGAGAATGTGAGGACTTAGAGCCCCACTCGATAGGATATCCAGCGGATGCTATGTTCAAAATGGCGAACATAACTTAAATTATACGTGTATATTTCCAATAAATATTATGCGGCGCAGGAATAAAATTACGAATGTTTCTTTAATGACGTGATTTCCGGTTCTACCAGGATAATGACCCGAAACATTCGTCCGGAATAGTACAGTCCTGGCTTACCTCGAACTGCCCCCACTTAATGATTCCCCCCGCCCTGTCTCCAGACTTAAATGTTATTCAAAATTTGTGGGCTGCGCTGGAGAAAAACACCCAGAAACATCCGCAAGGGAGTCCTGTTCCTAGGAGGGTACACTCGTTCGAAACAACAGTGAATACGCAGAGGAGAACATGTGATCTCTGCTCCAAAGAGAATTATCCAATCCGTGAGTGTCCTCGCTTCCTGCACATCTGGGGACCAAATTTCGCGCCCGCGCTTTGATCAATTCTGGCTCCGAGGCCGCGTTCATTACGAAACCTCTAGTCAGCATGATCAAAGTGCCATTCCAAACCATCCTGGCACAGGTCTCTGGCATCAATCATGCTGTATCCGCTCAGTCGAAGAAGCTCTGCAATTTTTCATTCCGCTCTCCGACTAAGTCGGGTTTACAATTAAACATGCATAATCAGTCTCGCTTCCACTCCCATTTACGACGATTTCGATTCCTACGTACTCTTGCTCTAACTACGATATACAAAAATATACCCACATAAATCTAATGGCACTAGAGAATAAACTAGAATAAACATATAGTGAAGAAAGTCCAAGTGATGTCTTTATTTGGTGACTATTTTGTGATTGTGATACCTCCCGGATCCGCTCCCTACAAACACCTGGTATTTGGTAGAAATCCAGTTGCTGCACTAAACACAGTTTGTGCCCTTAAGCACAGTTAATTCTTTTTTTTGTGGACACGGGAGCCGGACAGACTCATGAGCGGCCGCTGCGAGCATGAGCTTCATTCGTATAAAAGACAATATATAACCTTTCCAAATAACATTTCAACATAACATTTCAATTATCGCAATTCTAACGTGATAAAACTAATACTACATGCAACGTAATTGCCTTAACACCTGGTATAAAGTCGAGCTGCGGCCTTTTGCGCGGCTCAGATCGATCCTTCTCGCTTAAAGATTTATTTGATTTTGTAAATTAAAACTAAATTAATATATTTCTTTGTACCAGCCTTGGGCATTGTGTAAGAAAAGATCGGGTTGTTGTAAGAAGTACCCTCAGGTGGGGTCAACTTAAAAATACTGTTGAAATAGCATCTGAAGTCCAACAACGTTTTCCAAATAATATTCCGGCTTGCGGTATTCAACGTCGACTAAAGGACATGACCACAAGGGCAAGTCACCTGCCGAAAAGACACTTTTAAATAGTCGAATGAAAAGAGCTTCGCTTAAATTGGGGAAAGAAAAACAATCACATTGCATAGATGCTGAAATGTTCAACATGGTCTTGCAGATTTATTAAATCACATTAACTCATTTTAAAGAAAGTAGACAGTTGGAGATACACATTGATCCTTTAAAAATAGTCGATATGCCCTCTGCAAGGGTACGTAAAACCAGGCATTTCTGTTTAATATTCGTGTCTAATCAAATTTCGCCGTCTATTAGCGTTATCCGATCTCTCGAGCTGAAGCTACTGAAAATATCGACATCGCCCACGGCAAGCGCGATGAATGCCCCGAAGGTATTGAAATTCCAAGAATTTAATAATTAAAAAATTGCAGCGTTGAAGCAGCAAAATATACGAGTATTCCCCGCATGAATACTGCCACAAGACCCCACATCCTCCACCAACCACCCTCTTCATGGGGGGGTGGGGGCGTGGAAAAGCAATAAAAGCTTAAGGAAAAACTTCGCACCGGAAGTCGCTATGGGGGCGAAAATCTGATGCGGAAATCGAAATTTGTTAAATGGAGCAATCGATGGATGGCTCGCTGACTGAACGGAGTGTGGGGGGAAGGGGGGAGGGGTGGGGCACGCCCCTCCACAACTCCTGAGAGAGAGTCCTGCATTTGGTTTTACATTTTATCGCTTGTACGTTTGCACCATTTCAATTACAAACAATAACAGTAAAAAGTGGGCGGCACAAGGGGCGTGTAAGCCGCGGGAAAAGCGCGTGTGGGGTGGGAGGGGAAATTAAGACAGCGATATAGAAAGAGAAAGGAACGAAGGATACAGAACGAGAAAAATAAAACACAAAAACGGAAGCAGAAGTGCAAGGGAATTAGTTCACACGGAAGTGGCTCACCCCCTACCCCCTCCACTTGACCCTAGGCATAGCGTGGAGGCACAGCGTCCTGGGGCGGAGGAGAGAGCTCCGCTCGTGCGGAAGTTAGGTGTCGAAGCGGGAATTGTAGGTAAATATTATTGTAAAAGAAATTTAAATACGGATTTTTTCCACTATCTGCTGCAGCTTTTGCTCCCTTACCAAAAAGGACCCCCATTCCGCGGGGCAACTTGTCCTGGGCCCATTACCCTGCCTGCCTGCCTGCCTGCCCTACGTCCCCGTCACGCCCCATGCTCCAGCTCTCAGTACGTTAATGGAATTTCTGAGCTCTTTTTTCCTGTACTTATCGTTAGGCGGCGGCAGCGGCAGCGGCGTGGGCATTTTCTTCTTAAAGTCTCTGCCCTCAAAGTTTTTCTCGAGAGAGAGTGCGGGAAAGCGCAATGGAAATGAACTAAAACTCGCCAAGAACTCGCCTTCGAGGACCTCGGAATCAATTTAACACGCACATAGAAATGGCTGTGAAGTGCAGCAGGCCGCAAGACGAGAAAATGGAAAATGGTTCTCATGACTCCTTCGATATTCAAATGCAGCATCGGAACAGGAGGACACCCACTAATTGGACTGCATAGCAGAAGCATACAGATAGATGTCACTATCTTAATCTCTAATGAGAACTTATCCCCCAGTCCCGCACACCACCACAATCGATGTCTCCTGTTTTAGTAGAGGGGCGTGCCACAGGGCACTTTGCATTCGGTGCAGACATGTCCTTGCAGCTGTTCAAAGTTGTTCAAAGTAATTGGACATCGCTCACCTTGCTCTAGGAACTTGGAATCAGCAGCAGGAGCAGCAGCAGCAGCAGCGCCAGCCTTCGAGGCAGCCAGCCAAGTACTTATAATCCATCAGAGAGCAACTGCTGACCCCCGTGCACTGCAGCAGTGCTGCAAGGAGCAGGTCCTTCTGTAAAGCAAAAAAAAAGAGAAATGAATCAATGAAATCTCTCCCCTAGCCATTCCCCCAGCAAATTGTGCGTTCATGTTGGTTGGGGTGGGGGTTGGGGGTTGGGGCATGCCTGGCTTTAGATACTTAACAGATCATTGGGTCAGTGGTTGAGCGGCGGATGCGGCGGCATTGGCCATGGTCTCTAAGCTCTCTTGCTCTCGAGACCATTCAACGGCCGTGTGTGGCACGTGGCTTTGTGGAGAGGAGCAGCATTTAGGTGGTGGAGCTCTCATTCAATTAGCCATTTCCACTGATTTCACTGAGTGGGAACACGGATACGGACACTGGGAGATACGGTTTTGTGGTGACAGTAATTAATGGAGCAAGTTTTGAGCCCCATTCGGATGGCATTTCAGTGGCATCAGTCACACATTAATGGTCCAGGGCCATGTCCACGGCCAGTTCCATATCCCAGATCCAGGGTCAAAATAAAGAAACATTTCCATTGCCAAAAGCAAAGCTAACGAAATAAAAATCTCACAAACTAAAAACTTATTTCATTAGCAATTTCCATCAAAGCCAAGAACCCACAAGGAAGCTGAACCACATCCAGAGGCAGGGACTGGGAGTGGGACTGTGACTGTGACTGTGAAAGGAATCCTGCCACTCGATGCGTCGCTCAATTTAATTCAACGCTAATAAAAAACCATATAAAGCGAAATTTGTAGCAAATTGTGACGGCGGCCACTGGGCAGTCCCGAGGAGACGCCATCATTGACTGTCGTCTGGGAAACACCTCCAGCGGCAGCCAAGTGTTAATCCTGCCGCTGGCTCAGGATCGTGAGGGAGTCCACTGGCCGAAACCCTGGACATAAATAAGAAAAATAAAAGAGCAACGGAAAAGTTTATGGCCAACATTTTTAGTTGCGGTCCAATGAATACAAAAGTGTATTCCATGAACACAACACACATTAATACGGACACACACACACACACACATACATAGAGCATAGTCCTGCTCCTCCTCCTCCTCCTCCTCAACTGAGTGGAGAACTAGACAAAGACATGGCAACATTTATTATATATCACAAGTGGCCCACTGGATGCCCATTGCTGGCCTGGCCCATTGTTGGCCCCAGCTCTGCTGTCGTACTTTTATTATTATTGATGACAATTTTGAGCAAACAATAAAAAGAATAGCAGCCAACATCAGCATCAACATCAACATCTGCCAGGTCTCCATCTCCGTCTCCCCGTCCAGCTGTCCAGCTCTCCTTCCATCTGTCCTTCTGTCCTTCTGTCTTTCCCTCCGTCTGGTCGTCTAAGTGACTTGTGCCGGGGTCACTTGCTCTGGCCAACAACATTAAACTAAACATAATCAAAATGGGCCAAAAGCGAAATCCAAGACGATGCCAATGCCGTAACGCAGAAGCTGGTAGGAGCGTTGCGACTTAAAGATATCTCGTAACTAGAAAGAAAGCACGCTTTAGACTGGTTTACCGCCAAATACATGGAAGCCAGAGCTCATAGTCCAGCCCTTAAGCCAAAGACAGTGCATTTTGTTGTTGAATTCTGGGGAGCGACTCAGCTGAAGAACAGAAGGCTGACCAAGAGAGTTCAAGTAACAGTACCCTGCGGACGGGTCTATCCTGGTCTTTGCTACTCTTAGTGGTGTTTACAGGGTGTCAATGAAAAAGGAAACCGTACAGAGCGTCTCGTGTTCAAGTGTGACCAGGAACTTGTAGACAATTTATGGGCGCGAAAACTTTTGACATTTCCCTTAACAAACGACAATGCAGCCAGGGCCCAGCCCACATCCACAAATAGTGAAGGCGGCTGAAAATGTCAATAAGAAAATAAATTAACGTGCGCCGACGACGACTCCATGAAAGAAAAATCACGTTCTCGCAAAAAGAAGGAAAATTGTCCAAAAATAACGGCAGCAAAAAAGTAGTGGGTGACGGCCAAAGAAAATATGAAAGAAAAATTTCATTAAGCTGGCAGCAGACGCCAACTAGAAGAAGCCAAGTTTCCCAAAAAGTTAATCTGGCAAAAGTTTTTGTACAGCGAAATTTTTCATTTCTAGAGGAAAGAGCGCTCGCGTGTGTGTGTGTGTGTGTTTGGGCCACCATGGCTGATGGAATTACCTACCTAGACAGATGCGAATGTATCTAATCTGATTGAATATCTTTGAATATCCGCTGGATGATGGGATCTCTAATGCTCTCAAACTTTATCTGTCTGGGGAGGTCAGTGCATTGGAAAATTATGAAGATTTTTCTTCTGGTCTTTTACTCTCGTACTCCTGGCAGGAACGTGCTCCATCAATTTGGTAGCTCGGTGCTGCCTGCCTATGCTGCACTTCTCTCCCACACACACACCCACACACACACACAACCTCATATGGAACTGACACATTCAATTGATTAAGCCAAGCCGCAACTCGAGTCGAGTCGGAGGCAGAGGCAGTGGCAGTGGCAGTGGCAACTGAGGCAACTTCTGGGCCAGAGTGGCTTCTCCTGCTGCAAGGCGAAGCTCATTGGGAAGGCAAAGTTAATTTTGAATCGTTTATCAAACAGCGTGGAGCTGCAAACTTGAAGTGCAGCATGTGCTGGCAGGATACAGAGCCAGAGTCAGAGCCAGGCCAGCGCCATACATACTCCTGCCTTGGCACTAGAATTTGACTAGCAAAAACTAGACCCACCCCCACGTATGGATGGGAGGCAGGAGGACGGCTGGATGGCTGCGCTATTTGTCAAATTTTGACTCGACTTTGGCCCCGGCCTCTGCTTCGGCTTCGGCGAAAATTGATGAAATGAGTTGTGAAAATTCGCAGCAGGCACCACTGCTGCTGCTGCTGCTGCTGCTCCTACTGTGGATGGTGTGGTGTGAGAGGAGGCGCACAAGATGATGGAATCAATGCGGCAGGTAAGGAAAATAAACAGAAAAGTGGGGAAACTTATACGCCAAGTTAGCCAAACAAATGGGTAATGGAAAAAGAACGAACAACCTTCAAGGAAAAGTATCTCCAACTGTGGAAATGTGATGGAGAGGCCGAAGCGCACTCGAACCTCGCCAATTTCAAGTCACTTAATACGCTCCATATCCCCAGGCCCCCACACCCCCTTTCCCCTTTCCCCTTGCCCCTTGCCCCTGTCGATGGGAGTGCAGATTTCATATGAATTATCCTTGACACGGTGGCAGCAGAAGGAGCAGCCGCAGTCAGTGGAGAGTGGAGTCGAGCTGCTGAGGTGTAAACGTTTGCCGCTCGAACGGAGCACCAAATGAGGCGACACACACAGGAGAGAACTATGGTAACGCTTGTGCTCCTGCCCCAAAACACAGAAGTACTCCTCCATATGTAAGACAAAAGTTGAGGCCAATTCCGAATTCTGCACTTTCTGGTCAGGAGCGATGCAGGGAGGCCGTAAGCCTCCATTCGGCAGCAGCAGGGCCATTGTAATGAGCTGTTGTTTGAGTCGTGTTGGAGTGCTTGATTCTTTGGTGGCACAGCCGCAGCCACAGCCACACAATACACATACACAATAAAGCCCTCCTCCACCAACTAAGGCTGAAGCAGGAGCCGTCTGTGGAGGCGGTAAACAGGGCTCCCCGCTGTCTGCTAACTACGCGCATTTTCCGATCCATTTATCACAGAAACAGCCTCCGACAACAACAGCAGCAGCGGCAGAGGCAGCGGCAGCTAGCGTGGGACTCAAACGCGAGATTTTAAACGATATCCTGCCCGTGCCACACGGCCATTCAGCCATCCCAGCCATCCAGCCATCCAGGAGGCAGCCAGACGATCGTTGCCAAAGCTCATTGTGTGTGCTCCTCTCTGTGTGAAAGTGTGGAAGCGTGTGCTGGTGGTAGTGTGAAAGTGGATGTGTGTATGTGTGGCAAGTGCAAGCAAGTTAACGGGAAATCGCAATAAATGCAGCAAATGTGTTGCTTTGTGTGGCGTCGACTGCTGTTAAACGCATTTTTATAGAAATTGCTTTCATGCCAGGCCAGAACCAGAGCCCCACCCCACACTCCTCCAAACGGTCGGCAGCCATTTTTATGCAATGGTTTTTTGTATACCCTTTGCTATAGGGTATCATCCACCAACTACAGAAGATGATTCCCAGATTCCTAACTCCATAGATCATTCCTTAATCCCATGAGTTATCCTTTTACAAATAGCTATCGTATAGTTATCGAAAGGGTATTTGCTGCTTCGTTACATTCAATCCTGCCATACATTTTTCTTGTTCTTTCCACACTTTTTGCAGTGATTGCACTTTATGCGAATCGCTTTTGTGTGTGTCGGCAGTTGGCAGTCGAGAGTCGGGCGAGGCTCTTTAGTGCACATTTCCATGACAAAAGCACACCAATTAGCGAGCGTTTAATGCAAATGTTTTCGATTGCCACATAATCGCTGTGGCATAGAAGGCCTTTTAATAAGTTAAATGCCCCCAGACAAAGGGATATCCTCCTGCTTCTGCTTCTGCTGAAGGATGATTTCCAGCTGACTCCCAACAACTGACATTCTCCTGCTGTTCCGTAAGATATCATAAAACTTTTATTATGCATACATAGAAAGTGGAGTCAGCAGTCAAGCCCAAACAATGGATTGAGACGCTCTGCTGGGAGTAGATACTGGGAGTATTACAAAACACAGACACAGACACACATCGGAGACCGAGCCGAGTGAGGAGCGGTCCCTGATGTTGGGTCGAAATGGGTCAGTGCCACCATTAGACCAGGAAACTGGAACAGCCCCACCATGCCGGAGATTAGCACCCAACCCACACAATCCGCACAATCCGCACACCTGGCCAAGGCTACCAAGTAATTATATACACAGATACAGATACAACGATACGCCCACACACAGATACAGATATAGATACAAGACAAGAGTCCAGCTGTGGAGCTCATTAAATTTTTAAATTTCAACCAGAGCTCTGAAAATCATCTCTCAATGAAATGGCAGACTGGCGAAACCACAAAGCAATTTACACAGAAGCAAGTGCAATGAGGCCATAAATTAAAGCCAAGTGGTGAGTGAATGAGGGAGTGGGTAAGGGAGTGGGAATGGGAATGGCAACTGGTTCTGGATTCATTCTGGAGACGGAGGTGAGGCGGGCTTCTCACATTCAAATTTCCCAACAGCCCACACAAATCCGCGTTGAATGCGTTCTGCGCCATGAAAGCAGAGCCAAAAATATAAAAACAGTTAACAGAAAAGAAGCCAAAATAAAAACAGTGGAAAAAAAGGATGAGACAAGTAAAATTGAGTGTTGAAATGGAGTAACTCGACAGAGAGATAGCCTGTACTACGATTCTGAATGAAATAACTTCATCTTAAAGGACTAATCATAAATAATAATAATGCCATACTCTTCTCCATCTTTTGCTAGCCGTTATTCTTGTAATTTTCCTGTTCTATTGCCGCTTCTGCTCCTGAGCGAGTGAGAGAGGGCAAAATCCACTGAGAGATGATCTTCAGAACAAGATGAAGAGAGTCGACGTCGTAGGTTGGCATTGGAGTGAGTGAGAGGTAAATGTCTCTGTCTGAATAGGAAGAAGGTTTTGCACGGCTTTGAGGTCGTTTTCATCCCTTTCTTTAAATGAAAGAAATCCTTTGAAAAATGTAAGTCTAGTCTTTCTGACTATACCATAAACGATATACCCTTTCACTCCACAAAACACGTTCAAAAAATAAAAAAAAGGGGAATTGAAAAAGAAAACATCTGGCTACAAGGGTTAACATGCCCCCAACCCCTCTACTGCCTGCTGCTCGCTGCCTGTGAGGAGCCAACCGCAACAATTTCTAAAGTCAAGCGCAACTTAATTTCAATATAAATAAATAAAAAACCAAGGAGTGTAAATCTCTTTTCTGCCTCTGCATTTTGCTGGCCCCTCGTCAAGGCAGCCCCCGAATGGTCGGGAGGGGAGCAGCAGCAGGAGATTCTCGTGCTCGTATGAAAAGAAAAGCTCTATGGAGCGCTTAAAGTGCTGGGGAATTGAAAGATGTATCTGGAAAATATCATTAGATAACGATAACTACTCGTGCAACTTTCTAGCTCGCACAAATAATCCCATTTATGTACTTATTGCCGCCACACATCCGGTCAACAAGTTGTTGTACGATGTCCATGTGTGTTTGCGTATGAGTGTGTGTGTGTGTGTGTGTCTGTCGTAAGAATCCGAAAGGAGTCCTCTGCAAGTCCGTGTTGTGTGTTTGGCTTTTGTCATTGCCACATATCGTACATAAATAGCGGCTGGGGGGGGGCATGGTAGAGGACATGCGGCGAAGGCATTCCAGCTATGTGTCATTGAAATTCAATAAGGACCATTCCCCCACGCACACGAAGAAGATCCTGGTCTGAGCCAACAATGGGTGTGGGCCAAGACAACATCACATCGTCTTTTGCTCGGCCAATAACTTCTGCTTCGTGGGGCCCCATGGATGCTGTTGCTGCCCGGCTCTTCATCCGGCTCACAGCCAGATCTTTGTATCCTCCCCCCGCACATACAAAGATGGCTTTCGTTTCTATGAAATTGATTTCCGCTTATGGCACTTTGTCCCCTGCTAACATGTTGCACACACAAACAGACACACACACACCCAATGAATATTTATGTGTCGCCCCCAATCTCTTGCTCTCCTTCCACAGCCAATGCCAGTTCCAGTTCCAGTGCGACTATCTTTGTGGTTTGTCCTTGTCATCGACATGTAAAACTCACATTATGTTAATGACTTCATTAAATCATCCACGGCCTCCACACAATACACTGACAGAGGGAGGCATGGACACATCCACATCCCCACATCTATTAATTATGTTTACTTAATTAAATTCCAGTCCCGGCTTTTGGCTTTTGGCTTTTGGCTTTCCCTAGCATCCAAGAAAGTCGAGTGGACGAGTAGTTTTGCACTGCATTCAAAGGTGCTTAAATGTTTCCTTTTTGCCCAAGTTGTTAATTGCTCATAATTAGATATGCCACACGCATTGGGCCAAGTCGAGAGAGAGAAAAAAGCGGCAGAAAGGCACCAAAGGAAACCGAATGGAATGCCTTCACGGCAAAGCCGTGCCCGCAACTTCCTGGCAAAAGCTAATTAAAGGACTCGCGCAGCAGTTAATGCACTTTTAAAGGCATTTTTTGCGCCCTGGTCTACAATAAAACTAATTGACGGCAAAGTTCTCTGTCGGCTGCCGGTTGAAAACCCTAATTGCAGTGCCAACTCCTCAGAAAACGAGGAGTACGAGTACACTCATACTCGTACATACAAGCATGTATAACTTAATCTTAACAGCAGCGCGAAATGCGGCAGGAAATTTGCCATAATTAAAAGCGCCCACAGAGCGTATGAGCGATGTCGATGCGTATGCGAATTACCCCGCCCGAGCCAAGTATTACTGGCCGCGAGTGCCAATCACATTAGCGTTTAATTGTCCTACAAAGGCCCAACCGCAGCAAACCGATGGGTGGCGAGAGGGGGAGTCAAGCAAATCAACTACAAATATGTCTGCCAGTCACACACGCACACGATTGATGAGATATAATGAATTGGTCACCCTATTCAGTGCATGCCCTCTAAATGGTGACAGAAATTGTGGCCGTACCCATTTTAGAGACATTTCGATGCAGCAGAAGAGAAGAAATAACAGTTTGCTCCGAAAAAATACTTGTATCTAAGCCACCGATCACATAATAAATAATTTAAAATATTAAATATATATATATATAAAATTAAAATTATATTACATTACAATTATTATTAAAATAAAATTTCCAAAACAATGATAATTGTTTAAAAATTTATATAATATTTAATAGTAAAATATAATACAAATTATGTTAAATTACGACGAATAAAAAATAAAAGGAATAAAACTATATAAGCTTTTAAAAACATTTTAATATAAATCTTAAAGATAAGTTTTAAGTTTATTTACCTGAATACAATGTGATTATTACAATATTATGAATTGTGAAATACATGAAATAAATACTTAGATTCTCAGACATAAAAATAAAATAAAGTTTGTTTATAAATCGATTTTAATTAAACAGCTAACCACTGATTAACAAACGAATAAAGTAACACATATGAGTGTCTTAAAATTGGAAATTGATTCAGGCTTAGACAGAGTGTTTTGCTTTAATGTACCATCAAAATGGCCTGCAGCCTGTAGATGTTGTAGCTTTAAAAGGCGGCCACAATTAACCCATTGCCATTCCATTGTGCCACGGACATGTACACATGCGGTCAGTGATTGAGTTGTTTCGCTTTTGGCCACTGATTTATTGCCCACCGCACAAAACGCGCTCAATATTATATTGAAACGTGCCAAATTGAATGCATTGCGTTCTCCCTCTCTCTCCCCATCTCCCCCTCTCTCTCTCTCTCTCTCTCTTTTGGATGCCAGTCAGCGGCCGAACAAAAGCAAATCGAGAATGCATTTTGAAAATCATGCCTAATTTTATCCAGCAATCACTCAGCCGCATGCCGCGCATGCTACCAGTTCTCCCACACACACATTTTCCCCATTTCCATTCGCACACGGCCGGGAAACCGTTCTTGAATAAATCGTGGTGTTGAGTGTGCGAAAACTGAAATTGCACTTCATTAAATAACCATCAAAACAACTCAATAAAATACTAAATTCTCGCAGCGAGCACGAAACTAACTGTGGCCGCACTCTCAGATGCACATGTGTGTGTGTGTGTGTATGTGTGGGGGGAGGGGTACATACACATATCTATCTGTATATATTCCCAAATAAAAAATAAAAAAAAACAATAAAAATAAAACAAATGGGGTAAACTTTTTCAATTTAACTACGATTACATTGCGCGGTCTGGCCCCCCCACACACCACACACAAACACACACACACACACATTTGTACTCGTATTTGGTCGAATTCACTGACAAACTCCGTCAAGGCTGCTTTGGTCTTGTTTTCGGGGGGAGTGGGTGGTTTCAAGGGCTGCTGCTGCTGCCGCTCAGCTCTCTGTTGATATTTGAGCGATGGCAGCCATTTAGGCAGATGCTTTCCAAACTCAAATGCATACTAATTTAATCAAATGCAGTCCATCAATGCCCGAGAACTAAAAGCGTTTCCACTAGCAGCTGCCAGGCGTTCCACATACACATGCATACATACATGTATGTGCATATGTACGTCCATCGCACGAGGATGTGTCAGTTTTCATTAGGGCATCTGTCGCCACTTAGCCGACAACTGAGACAAATCCGAAGGAGTTAATGTCAAGCATCACCAGATGGACTTTAATCTGATAGATGGAAATAACAAATGCATTCCGAATGCCAGAGAGAAAACAAAGAATATGAGAATATGTATGTCAGTCCCGACTATAAAGACAGTTCTAAGACAGAGTACCAAGGAAAACGAGAAAAAACTTTCAGCACTTTCAATTCAATTCATTTTAATGCGATCAACCAAGCAAACCCGATCAAGGTATGTATACTTATAAAGGTAGCCGCACTGAGAGAGCCACTACTTCTTACTTAAGTATAGAAGAAACAGAAGAAGAACACGAAAACTCGTCCGCGAAGATGCGTCGCTCAAAACTGCAGAACTGAAATTTGAGAAGGAAGCAAAGAGGGGGAGAGATTAAGTACGGCTACCTTGTTATGTATACTTTGCACCCGATCTTCTCTCACGGAGCCGAACACCTTTCGTGTGTTTTGTTTCTGTGCTTTCGGTTGACCACGATTGAACACGTCTCTTTCTCACAATAAAAGCTTTTGTTTTTGTGTGTGAGAGAGGGAGAAGAAGAGCTAAAGATCAGATTTCTAAGCATACATACATACATAAGAAAAAGACACCTTTAACAGCTGGTGATCGACAAAAGGTGCCGCGCAAAACAAAATATTTTTAGCAAACCCAGAAACGAATGTTGTTGTTTTTGCTTTCGCCCTCTTTTCTTTGTGTCCGTAAAAGCACTGTTGTTTTTTTAGCACCCTTAAGGGGTGTATCTTTTTTCGTAAACACTTTCTCCTGCTGTCACATCTGATTTCCCTCTATGCATATTTATTTATGGATGATATGTTGGATCTATGCTGCCAATAAAGTACCTACATATCTAATTCAATACATAACTCACTCACAAAAAAAATAAATAAATGAATGGTGTGTGTGCACCGACAATCGATTTAATATTCAACTTGACTTTGATGCAAAATTCTATTTGTGCACGGGCCCGTAACCTCAGGACAAATCTCCCCCTCAAGGCCAAGAACAGAATTCATTAATAATTCGAAAAGTTAAGTGGAAGAAGCCAAAGTCAGTCAGTCAGTCAGTCAGTCGGTCATTCGTTCGCGTCGGCTTCGGCTGGTCAGTCGTCGTCATAAATAGGAGATAAATAAATGGCATAAAAGTTGGTCTCTGGCTCTGCGGCTGTCAGATGAAATGCCTTTGGTCAAAGCGGGGAGGGGAGGGGAGGAGTCGGGAAGGACATTCCAAGTTTGAGGCTTTTGTTTGGCCAACTTTTCGCATTGTTTTGCGGCATGGAACGGCATTCTTTCTGGCAAAGGCAATATGCAGTAATTATTAAGATTAATACTCCTAATACGATGGCCTCAAGAGCGTGACCAAGACGTGTATGTGTGTGTGGTGTGGCCAGGTCTGATGTGTTTTTAATGAGTTTGAGGGCACAAAAGTCGCCGGCAATTAAAGTCCATTAATTAATATTAAATATTTCACTGGCAATTAAAGGAAATATTTCGAGAAAGCTGCCACAAACTGCGGCCAGACTCAAACAGTATCGCATCTTCGCTGGCAAAGAAAACTTTTGGCAAATGAAAATTTCATTAACCGCAGAAAACCAAATGGATTTCGCCCCAACTATCCATCCATTTACCATTCAAATTGGGAGTGAAAAACTTTTCGACTTTCTCCCCAGCCCCAGCCCCAGCCCTACCCCTAGCCCCTACCCCAAACAACAAGAACAACAACAGGAGGACGAGGGACACATGTTACAAAATTAGCAAATAAATTTCAAGTACGACCAAAGTTGCCACCCGCATTCCAAATGCAAATGAAATGCACGCGATTGTTGATCAAGGGGGAAGGGGGTCGGGTGTGGACGGAGGAGCACAAGGAGCCTTATTGGAGCGGGGAAAACCCAAGGCACGGCTTGGGCTATAGCCAGAGCTCGCAGGCTGCATTTCTTATGAGTGGAGGAGGGCATGAAAATATTTTCCAAGGCATTTCAATTTGGCCCCGCAATACGCGTAATTGAAATTTGCATTTGTATGGGCGGGCGGGTTGTGCGGGGGTGTACGCGTGAGCGCGGGTTTGGTCTGCAAAACAAAAGCAAAACCGAAAAGAAAATCAAATGAATGAAAAACGAAGCAGCGCTGGTCTGAGAGAAGGAGAAAAGCAGAAGAAAACTGCGCCGGCAGTTCCTTTTTCCCGTGAAGAAAGACCAATTAAGAGCTGCGGCCTGGAATTTTGATTGCGGTTTGCCGTTTGCCGTTTGCCGTCGGGAAAGGAATCTACACTCGCAGCAGGGCCAAGAAGGTAATGAAAATGGCGGACCTGCTCCTTTTTTGGTCACTTTCTTGGACATTGAGATTGGTGCGCTGACGTTTTATTTATGAGAGAAAAATCAGGCACAAAGGAGGTCTTCTTCAGCAGTACAAAAATAGAGATTTTGGAGAGAATTTTTGTTCAAAACTATTTTTATTCAAAAAAATGTCTAAAAATATCGGCTTAACATTTTCATTAAAATATTTATTTTTATATTAAACCATTTTTGTTGCAATAAAAAAAAAATATTCTGAAATGGAGGAAAATAAATTTTAAAAAATTGGTCTTACAATTTTAATTGTAATTTGTATTTTAGATTTAATTATTATAAATTAAAAATTTAAAAAAATATATTGTAAAATAGAGGATTGATGGATTTTTCGATTTAAAAAATTACCAAAAATTTTATTTTATATATTTTATTATCATTGTTCAATTTTATTGAAAATCAAATTAATTTCTGATGGAAAATAAAAAAAACTTAAAATTTAAAATATAACTATCAATGTTTAATATTTTATTAAAATCTTTTCTTAGCACTTAAAGCCTTGAACTTCAACCAAATCGAAAAGTTCACGGAAAAACACAAGGGTTCCTTGTCCTGCAGGGTCCTGTGGGGGTCACCTGAGTCAAAAATTTTGCAGACCAGACCATGACGTCCGCCCAAAGATTTGAAAGAATTCGCCAAACAAGCGAAAATGGCTAAAATAAAAAGAAAGTTCTCTCTAACCGACAGGACCGCAAATTGTTTTAAGCCAAACATTGAAAAAACAACAAGAAGCTGCACAAATAGGCAGTAGGATGTCCCCTGAAAGTGACTACAAGAGTACAAGAGAGGTTTCCCCTCTCAAATCCAAGGCCAAGTTTGGGGTAATTCTGCGGCCCAGCCAAGGGGCAGCACTGGTTGGGTGGAGGAGGGAAGATGGTGGAACCGTAAATTCTATTGCATGACTTGATTAAATTCGCATGCAACACTGACCGAAGCTGGAGCCAGGGCCGGCGCCCTAGAGCCTCCGCCTTCTCTCGTCTGGTTGAACCTGGTGTGCCTAGGAGGAGCCAAACAAAAGGGCCCATAGCCGGAATTTCTTGGCTATTTGCAAGCGGGCTTTGGGCTGTGGGCCTTGGCCACTGGTTCGCTTCGCCCCCTTGCCTCATTTTAACGTTTTAACGTGACTTAATGAAGTTTCAGTGTCACAGGCTTCCCCCCCCCCAGGCACCCACCTTTACCGCTGAAAGATGGGTTTCTGTTCTCCCCATTTCTGTTAATTTTATGATGCAAAAGGAACTTTCAACTTTAATAAGTGTGTGTGTGTGTGTTTGTGTGTGTTAGTGTGGGTGTAGGAAAAGAGCATTTAACTTTGGCAGCTTTTCGTTGATTTTTCACCCACTCTAAGCCACCATTTTGACCAGGCCACCCACTCAACACCCACCCACCTGCTTGCCCACCCCCGCTGGCTGCCATCGGGCTACCTTCTTTTCGATGGAACTTGACTAAAATATGCTTCACAAGACTTGAAAGCATTTCAAGTAATGAAAAAGAAGCGAACAAAAAAAATGCATCCAACAAGTAACCCCCAACCCCACCCACACACAGAGAGGGTAAAAGGTGGGTAGGGTGGCAGGGCTGCCAGAGGGGGGGAGGAATGGGAAAGCTGCGCAAAATTTAACGAAGCTTAACCTCATTCAATGTGAAAATACACTTTACGTGTACTTTGGCGCTGTCATTTCGGGGGCGTAGCAGCAGCAGCGGCAGCGGCAGCAGATCTCGAGGGCCGGCAATTGTGCAAATACTTTGTGCCGAAAAGAGTGTGCTGTGGTAAGGAATGGGGAGTGGGTGGCACAGAAAACTTCTTGTGCAACTTAAATTCAGAGGCAGAATGATGAATGATCCAAACGCTCTTCGGGTACTGCTACTGGTTCCGTAAGTATCTCCATCTCTCTCTCTCTCTCTCTGTCTCTCTACCTGTTTAACCTCTCTCACGCTGCTGCTGGTTAGAAAATATATTCGATTTGCCCGCTTGTGGCATGCAAAATACCATGCACCCAGAGATAAAAGTCACTTAAGTTGTAATAGTTACAATATATTATAACACAGAATGAAATTTGTTAAAAGAAAGTGTGTTTACTTTTGTACTTCATAAATATATCCCATATTTAAGTTAAATATTTTCATATGTCTTATTAAACCTAGTTAAAACAAATTTAAGATATTACATACATATATATTTTTTTAAGAGTTATATAGATTATAATATTTATTTATTATATATTTATTAGACGTACATTTATTAAATTTATTAATCTAATTTTATTAGACGTATTAAAAAATATTTTTTATTTATTTATTTATGTATATATATTTTTTAAATTAAATAATTAAAATTATATCAATATATTTGAAACATATTTTATATATTTTTAATTTTGTATTTAACTATAACATTTTCATATGTTTTTCATTAGATTAAATATATTTCCTATAGTCTTAATACATTTTTATTATTTTAAAGTACTATATATTTATGTTATTTAAATTAATGTCGTATTTTTAAGCATTTTTAATATACTTTTTTTTTATATTTTTGATTATATTTTGTCTTATATAATAAATGTTATACTAGGAAACCCGAGTGGCTGCCCCGGCTCACTCGCTTTTCGGATATGAGTAAGATATCGGAATCACGACTTTTTTACACATTACATTATTTTACACCATTTTTATATTTAAAAACCGTAAATTCAATATATCAAATATATTTTTGAGTGAGCCACATTTTTTTCCGAGTGTAATCGGAGCATCTGTTAGTGGCTGTGGCAGTGGCAGTGGCAAAGGAGTCAGATCTAAATGATGCAAGAACATCGATTGCTTGCCAAATGTCATTGACTGAAAACTGAAAGTGCAGCGGCGGCAACACGAGAGTTGTGATACCCCATCCGATTGTGTCACTTGGCGGAGACATGCCCCAGCGAGGCGGGTGGGTGGTGCCGCACCGCAAACACATAAAGAGAGCAGCGCGTCATCGGAGTGGCCGCGACATTGACCGCAAGCTTCCACCGAGTGGAAAATGGGAAATGTGATACGATGCGGCCCAGGGCGAACAGGGGGAAGGGGCTAGGAAGTTGCAGTTGGCAGTCCCTATGCCACATACCCCACTTCATACTGGAGACAGAAATATCATAGTGAACCGACAATCGAAAGATCGGATCGCTGCACACGCATCTGAGAGATACAAGATACGAGTACTGCGCGGAACAAGTGAAAGTTATACAATCCATCAACCGCGTAGAAGGCGGAGGAGGAGCCAATGAACTTGATGAGTGCCCCACTATCCGATTACATGTGGCAGTGGCAGTGGCGGGCAGGGCTCATGCGGCGGCTGTTATAAAAACACAAACGCGGCCAAGGAAATTTACATTTGAAAGCGGACAAACGCCCACAACAGTTGCACACGCACCCCCAACGCATGCCCAGGCGCCGAGGATTAGCAGCGACAGGACACGACAGGAACATGGAGCCTCCTCCCAGCGGTGGCAAACATGCCAACAGTTCATTAACGATCTATGCATTAATGTGGCTCCTGCTATCCATAACAATGAGCGGCAGTGGCCTCCAAGTGGAGGCGATAGACGCCTCTTTTCCACTGCACCAGCACCAGCACCAGCACGCTGCTGCCGCTGCTGCTTCTTCTGCTGCCGAGTTCCCATTCCAGCTGCCGCCAGTGGTTCTGCCTCTGGAACATGGTAAAAGCAATTACCATGACACTGGCGCGGCCGCGGCAGAGTCGTTGGCGGGATTAACAGGATATACACGAAATTATTATGGCGCTTCTGGTGGCAGCGATGACTTGGCAAGGGCCGCCACATATGGAAATTATGCCCCACACCATCCCTGGGCAACGCTGGGCAGCACGGCGAATGGATTTGTGCCCTTCTCGCACTACGCCAACAAAGTGCCGCTGCACTCGGAATACGGAAGAGAGGAGGACCATCACGAGCATGCCGAACACCCAGGACACCATGGACACCATGGACAGCATGGACTGCGGGACGATATCGATTTTGTCATTAATACTGGAAATTATGAGGCAAATATCGCTAGTCCTGGTCATGGTCCTGGTCCTGGGGCTGCATATCAAAGCTTTGGATATCAGCCTCTGTCGCCGCGAGTGCCACTGGCTGCTACGCCCCACGGTCATTACCATTTCGAACAAATTTCCAATTATCGCGACGAAAGGGAGTTTCTAACTGGAGAGCAGGAGAACAATGAGTCCAGTGCCTATTCTAGGATCAAAGAGCGCCAAACATTGTCGAATCCAGTGAAGCGCCGGCAGGAGGCTCAGTATCAGCCCCAGGTGGGAGGGGACAGCAGGGGACATCAGCAGGAACTGAGGAAACATCTGCAACTACGAGAACGGCAACAGGAACTGAAGGAACGGCAGCAGGAGCTGAGGGAGCGACAAGGACATCAGCAGGATCAGCAACTGCTCTACTCCCAGACCGATGCGCACATTGCAGATCTGCCAAAGACGAGTGACTTCCAACTGCCACCGATTACCACCAGCGTGCACCACACACCCACGAGCAGCCAGGCCCTGGCCGGGCTGCCGCTGGGCAAACACATCGAGACCATCCGACAGGTCCCCGTCACCCACTACCAGAAGCAGCTGGTGCCCCACAAACAGACGATACAGCTGCAGGTCCCTCGCACCGTTATAGCCGCCGTGCCCAAGCCCGTGGCCATCAAGGTGCCAGTCACCAAGACGGTGGCCGTGCCCCAGCTGCAGGAGGTGAAGATACCCATCGAAAGGATCAAGCCGGTGCCCGTGGAGCGGCCCATTCCGTTTGTGGTCGAGCGACGAGTGCCCTATCGGGTGGAGAAGGCTGTCGCCACGCCCGTCTACTATCCATATCCCGTGAAGGTACCCGTGGTGAAGACGGTGGTGCACAAACAGCAGCAACACCGACCGCACTATGTTGCACCCGGGGGCTGGAGTGCCGCCAGTGGCAATCACCTGTTCGGTTGAAGCCTTAAAACTTATATTCTGTATGCATATATGTATGTGTGATGGTTATGTCTTAATAATAAATTCTTAATCTTGTTCTTTAAGCGATTCTTGTCCTTTATTGAGACCTGCCCAGACCCCAGACCCCAGACCCCCGATCCCAGACCAAAGTAATTGCAATTAGTGTCTGTGAAACAAAACGAAAATAAGAGAAAGCAAAAACTTCGGGGCAGAACAAGACATCCCAAAGTCCGAATGGAAGTTGACGTCGGGCATCGGGCGTCGAGAGTCGCGGCCAAAATCGGAGTCGAGAGGTCCCAAATGAAGAAAAGTAGCCGGAGTAAAACTTTTTAATTGAGCTAAAATCCAACAAATGGGGCTAATAAATATGTATTGAGAGGGGGAACAGTGGGGAACTGGGGGGGATGCCCGGCCAAAAGTAGCGAAAGTGCAGGAAAATGCAGCGGCTAATTGCCAAATGTAACTGCAAGTGCAACTGCAAAAAGAACAACTTTTGCCATCCGAAGAGGAGAGGGGCAGAGGCAGAAGGAGAGACACAGAAGCAGGGGGCAGGGGGCGCAGGCAACAATGACGCACAAAATAAACGCAACGTTCAACTTCAGCGAGGCGTTAACGCAACACCAACAGAATTAGCCAAAAAGTAAAGTTGCACGAGACCCGGCCAAAGGCTTGGGGGCCAAGGGCATGAAAAGCGGGGCAACTTCTTGTGGAAAGTGCTGCAAGTTATTGCCGGCTAATGAAATTAACTCTAATTGACGTGGGAGCTGCATTGTACTTCATTCTTGGCTGCATCCACTCGAGAAGGAGGGATACGATATGGTTGGCGATAATATTCTAGGGACTATGGAAAATTAAGGAAAAAGAATTTAAGAAAATTAAAGAAGGGTCACATATGTATGTATGCCTGGGTATTCGGTAATCGAGAACTATTAGAACTATAGATATAGATGGAGGACCCTTTTAACCTTAGAAGAGCTAAAAAGCTTCGGCGGATTCCAACGATAAGAACGAAGAATGAAAGAAGTCGGTTTGCAATGTGCGTTCTAATGTATGTACCCACGAGCCTTGTGTGGAATCTACACTGTGGATCTCGCCTTGTGGATCTTGAGAGCGAGCGCGAGACTGCTCTCAGAGCGTCTGTCAGAGAGTGGGAACAGAGCGCTGTAGCTGTAACAGAGCGTTAACAGGCTTTTATCAGCGATGCTAACAGTGCTGTTGCTGTGTTACAGGTGCTCTCCTGAATAACAGCGGATAACGGCGGATATAATCAGCAGTAGCCATAACCATCCATTAACAATTATTGTTGCTCATGTTCTCTCCTCATGTTCATGCTGATCAGGAATATCCAATCACTTTGCTAGTCCAATATACCCCTGGCCACGCCACTAGTACGAGTACCCGGTATAATTAGAAGCCTCTTCTTTTGCCAAAAATTATGATTATGATTAGTATTTATGGAGTGTGCACAGACTAAACCACAAAAACGAGCGGAAACCCAACTAAAAATCAAATTAAATAATCATATGTACAATGCGTATGGACGTACGTGCAAATCAATGGCGGGGAGGGCGGGGCAAATGCAGAGCCTGGCTGGTCGTGGCACGTTTGCCTGATAAATGCACATAAATTCATAATTGCAGGACACACATTGACCGCTTCGTTAAGAATTTTGTGACCATGTGACCACTGCGAACGGGCGAGGGAGGGACCGCAACTGAAAATGCAACGGGATTGGGAATGCGAGTGGGGGGAATGGGAATGGGGATGGGGAGCGTATACGTAGTCCGAACTAACGAAAGCCGCAAAACGCAATGAACATGCGTCCGGTCAGATTGCTGACCGCGACGACTCTCTGCTGATGAGAACAGACGACCGAAAACGGCAGAGAGTGGCCTCCTGTTGGCCCCACGACCACGAGTGGTCCGTTAGAAGTAGATAATAGGACTATACATACATACCACATGCCACACATACATGCATATGCATGTGTGCATGTGTGTGTGAGTGTGGGCAAGTGTTTCCCTCAAATAATGAATCGTTTCCAATGTTTTTGCTCTGTCAAACTGTCACAGAAAAAACTTAAAGCAACAATGGGATTGGACTGCGCGTTCTATGCGGACGGAACATGTGTAACGGTAAACCGGAAACAGGAGAACGACAACAGGAGAAACAAAACGAAATGGAGCGGACCTGCGGCTGTTTACAATTAATTTGTCACGCATTCGCCACGTGTGCGGGGCAACAAAAACACTTTCCACTAACTCTCTCTCTCTCTCTCTCTATCTCTCTCTATCTCTCCTGCTGCCCCGCAACAACACCCGGAGAAAAAAGCCCAGAGATTCGAATAGTTACACTTGGATGTAACAAAACATCAATATATGTATTTCCACTCTTGGCATTAAAAAGAAAATATTTTGTTTAAATATATTTCATATTTAAAATAAATATATTTAATATATAAAATATATATTTTTATATTTAACATGAATCACAATTTTCCTGAATTTTTTTTTATAAATTTTCAACTTAAATTTAAAATAATTTTTAATGTATTATAACATTTTTTATTTTTGCATAGATTATCCTCATTTGAACCGAAAAACTAAAAAATTGTAGCCTCTCATAGGACTTAGTTATCCGGATGTGAATAGCCCGATACGGGTGTGTTTTTGATGTTTTGAAATTATAGAGAATCCAGGTGTATATCAATAGAAATATCATTATTAATTTATTTGTATTGCACCCTTAGTTTTTCGCTGAGTGACTCTGGCCATGGGCCATGTGTATCTCTGGCGGCCACTTGTTTGAAGTGAGACAACAGAATCGTCCAGTCAGAATGGCTCAAATCACCGCCGGGTTTCGGTTTCGACTTCAGCTCCGTTTTACGTGTTTTCTTTTTTGGGTGGCTACCAAATGACTTTATAATTTAGGAAATGACTCCACACTTTTGCCAGCAGCAAAGATAAACATTAAAAATTAATCAGCACTTTTACCTCCAAAACTTTGATAATTGCTGTGCAGCAGCAGCAGAAGCAGAAGCAACTGGAAAGCATTAACTGGTTCAGATCTGTGGGGTTGCCGGCTGCCACCCCGGTGGGGGTGTGGATGTCGGTGCGGGTGGGAGGCCCTTGAAAAATGACAGCCCGGCCAGCCATCAGTTAGCGCCCAGGAAACGCAAAAGTTTCTAACCCCGTGCGACACCCCTTTTTTTGGCAGCCATTTTGCTTTTGTTTTTTCTGCGTGAAATTTATGTGCAGCATAAAAATTTGCGACTCAGGTGGCAAGTTGTTATTTTTGATGTGGACTCAAAGGGAGACTTCAAGAAAACAGTTGACGCCCCTTTTTTTGATTATTTTAATTGTCGAATGGCCAAAAGCACTTTCAGGCTACAATATTTACCAGCCAGCTGAACAGATGATGGCCCTTCGCTACACTGTTTGCGTATTTTGGATATAGAAAAAGAGTTGAAAACGTGGCGTATGAGTGATATTTCATGTCTGAAGTTTTACGCAGACAAAGGTGGAAGGCGTGAATGAAAACCCCTCGTAAAGCACCCCACCCCTGCTGCTGGATATGCTATACGTATATCTTTTATGATTACCATAAACTATTTACACACACACACAACTTTAATAATCTGGTGCGTGCAGCAGCAAGCAGCAAGCAAAATGTTGGCAAGTATTTTATCCACTCCAAAGGATTTATGTTGCCAGGATCGTCTGGGGGCTTTGGGATACGATGTACGATATGCGATGTACGAGTGGGAGTGGGAGTACGAGTATGTGGCTGTGTGGCTATGTGGCTGTGCCTGTGTGGCTGTGTCTGTGTATGGGTTTGTTTGTCTGCCTTGGCTCTGTGTGTTGACGCTTTTTACCCAAAAACCCTACCCCGAACGAAAGTTTGGTAACACAAACAACTACTCGGGCGTATAATTGCCATTAAAGTGCGCTTAAAACGAGCTGAGAGACCCTCCAAAACGAGCTCTGTCCTCCTGCATAAGTATCAATATTTTACAACCTGCCTCCCCTGGTTCGGGGGCTGGGGGTCTGTGTGGCAATTAAGTGTTGCAACTTTTAGTCGTTCAAGGCTACGCCCCCAGCAGAAGCAGCAGCAGCTGCCAAAGCCGTAGGGATGGCCAAGTGCTCATCAAAAATGTCTCTAATTGAAGTCCACTGACGTGTGCTTGAATATCAGTGATGAGGAGAGCCTCACAGCCCCAGCCTCGCCCTAGCCCCGGCCCCCGTGTCAGGCCCCCGTGTCTCCTTTACTTTTTATATGCATATCCCAGAGAGAGTGAGAGACTTTTGATTGACCGTTTCTGCTGGGGGAAACTGCAGGGATATGATTACCTATGGCTAGATGGCTGGCATGTCATCAGAGAGA
Organism: Drosophila affinis; assembly: GCA_037356375.1. Classification (NCBI taxonomy): domain Eukaryota; kingdom Metazoa; phylum Arthropoda; class Insecta; order Diptera; family Drosophilidae; genus Drosophila; species Drosophila affinis. Next base: position 27,862,217 of record JAZHFB010000003.1, read on the forward strand.
CACAATGCTCTGCAGAGCCCAGAGACAGGGACAGAGACAGGGACAGAGACAGCTTCAGTTGACAGAGCATTCAGTTGAGAAATGAAACTAAATATAGCCGTTGAAATGGCAAGCAGCATCTAGCATCCAGGATCCAGCGTCCAGCATCATCGGATCATATTTCAAGTCCAAAACTGTGAACAGTCGGATGAGTTGCATTTGCAGTTGCCATTGCCCTGGCTGTGACTGCGACTGTGGCATGCCCCCACCATTGCAGAGCCAAAACACATAATGAGCAAAAATGTTTCAAATCAGCAGCAAACAAAGGCAAAGCGCTACAATCGAGTGTCCTCGACAATCGGATACCCGGTAGCATCTTCTGTTTGCCAATGCAATGGGCTGGGGAGAGGGCAGCTCTATCATTCACAGGCAATGCAGGTTGTTTCGATTCCCGGGAATTCTCTTGTGAAACTTGGCTCCTGGCTGTGTGAAAGTTGTACATATGTGATTGAGGTCAAGAACTAGTCGGACATGCTTTCTTTTGGCTATAAAAACTCTTGGCACAATAAACAAATGTGCCGTCCAGAGAAAGAGAGAGAGAGAGAGAGCAGAGCCGAGCCGAGCCGTTGACATGCTGACAGCACATTATTCACCAGCCATCCAAGACAAGGCAGAAATTATGAACTGTGTGGCAATATGGCGGCCGAGCGATGAGCTGGAACTTCTCGCAGAATGTAGTACAAAAGACTGCCTCATATATCCGTTTTTAATAAATTAGTTTGCAATTTTGACACGCCCCCGGTCGAATCGAGTCGAGAGCTGCTTCCTTCTAGTGTGGAAAAGTGGCAGAGTCGGGGCCAAAGTGGCAGCAACATAAGGAAGCAGCATTCACCTATTGAGCTGCACGCAGACACAAGCTTCTTCGAGTGCCATAAAAGCCAACTGCAGAGTGCCCAAGCTGCAAGCGGCAAGCGGCCAAGAACATAAGGTTTATCCGTATGTATCGCATAGATACATAGATACATATAGTAGGTTGCACTTCCGTTGCGCAACGCCCACTACAGTCGTTCGAATGTCTGTCCCCCTCGCTCATCCATTGGCCCATGAATCCGTGTTTTGGGTAATAAGAGATACTTTCCTATGAATGCACAAATCCATATGAATACCCACAATGGGTCTGGGATTGGGAATACAGTTTCAGAGACTTTTTTAAAGATTTTCTCAACCAAATTGAAGATTTACTTCTCCCATCTCTAGATGATCTACAGATAGCTCTGCTTAGATCCAATGCAACATTAAGCATCCTTTATGGCCAATCAAGGCTTATCCCTACAGCCAGAAGCCACCTTTAAGCCGGATGCTTTGGCAATTTCCAAAAATTCGCGTACAGCAATGGCAAATTGGTAACTGCAGATGGCCATGGCCGAGAGCCGAAAGCCAGTCCATGTGCAGATAAGGAAACACAGACGATGTGTAAATCATTTGAGCAAAACGTAGACATAATCTCGGCGTACGAGGGGCATTGCGCCTCTGCACACGTGCCACAGGCTTTTATTGTTGTCCGTCCCTCTGTCTGTCTGTCTGTCTGTGTGCCTGCGAGTCCTTCTTTTGTCCCTGCCTGTCTGTGAGTCCCTCCCTGCCTGTGAGCAGTCCCTCTCCGCTCTGTCTAAGCAAAGACCCTAAAAAATTCATAACATGTAGCGCCGCATATCCACGAAAATCCACACCCAAAGAAGGCGGCGACAATGTGTGTGTATGTTTGTGTGTGTGTGTGTGTGTGGGCGCCCATCATCAGCCATCAGCCACTGAGCCACCGCCATCTCGCTGAGTGGCCGCCTTACGTGGCAATGACATGGATGGCGGGATGGGGAAGGGGGGATAAAAGTATCATTGCTTTTAGAGAGAGTCCTCATCGACGGCCTCCCAACACGAGCATTGCCGGAGGCCCCCTCTCCTCCCTCGGCCATTGTGGCCACAATAAAAATTCGTATTCCCATTATATAGACATTGTTTTAGCTGTTGGAAAACTCCTCCATTTATATACATATAAGTACATATGTATTAATATATATACTTATAATATAAGAGCCTCCTGCCAACATCTCCTGCAATCAATGAAAACTTCCTTAAATGAAATAAAATTAAATCTGTTTAATGTGCAAAAGTGAATTGTTTTGTGAGGGACACTTCAAAAATCATTTTTAGCTAAACTTTTGCAAAAATATTTATATAAATAGCTGAAGTGAACCCCACAAATACACAGACACAGTCACAGACACAACTTTCAGGGAATTATAAATATATTGCGTCTACAATTTGGAGAGCAATGCATAAAGAGAGAGAGCGAGAGCGAGCTCTAAAACTTTCATTATGCAAAAGTTTTTTAATAAAAGTGCAAACACAGTGGCAGCTGCCCCCCGCCCCCTTGCATCACACACGCAGCATAGCATAGCCACATGCCACATATGGGCAGGGCAGTGCATGGCAGTGCAGGGCAGGGCGGGGCAGGGCAGGGCGGGGTCGTTTATTAAAACCAACTGTACATGTACTCCTCGAATGTCTGTCGAATGAGGAATCAGCTGCTCATTTAATTAAGCAAACATTTCCCAAAAAATAACTCAAATGTTGCCTTAAATGAAGCACGAAACCAGGTGGAAGGCCAACAACAATAACAGCCAATAAACAATTTATGTTAGTCAAGTCTTGTAATGAATTATAGTTTTTGTTTTAAACAATGAAAAGCACAATCGATACACATCGGAAATATTTGGAACAAAACCCACCCGCACAGTCGTTGAAAGCATACGAAAACCTTCTGTTTAAAGATCAATGAAATTATAATCTCGTGCCCAAACATTTTCAGCCATTCACAGATTTGTCGGCAAATAAACACAAAAGGTGGAAATTAAATCCAAATAATTATATCCCATACTTAGAGGATGTTCGGTTGTGTCATTGTCAGCCTTGTTGTCTGCCAGCCTCAAATTAAAATTAATTAATTTTGTGGCAAAACACAAGGCAAACTTTGCCAGAAACTAAAAACCCACACATTTGCACATAATAATTTCCATTGTACAAACGAAAGAGAGGAACGCCCTGCCTCCCCTGCTGCTCCTAACTCTGCAGTTCATTAAATATCATATAATATAATAAATGGAATACGTTGATGTCAAAGTAAAAATAATATTGCGGCAAGACACAAAAAGGCCAGAGAATGAGTCTAATAAAGTCAGCAAATGAAAATCATAATAATAATAACTAACTAAAATGTTTAATTTTACATAAAAAGCGTATAAAAATATGCACAAGGGAGCGAAAGGCAGCAGATGCCTGGCCGAAGTATTGGGTACACTTTCCAGATCAGGAATATTCCATTGAGATGGCATTTTCTTTTTGTGGCAAACATCTGCTCAACACTGAAGTACCCGCCACTATTTTCAAGGGGAGAGAAAAATAGGGGCACCGGAAGCGAGTCCAACGTGCGAGTACTCGAGTACACTGTACAGCGAGGAGTTGCCACCAATATTACGTATACGCACGCATGCACATGGGCGACGGGTGTGGAGCGACAGGCGACGCGACAAGGCAAATACTTTTTGTGTATGCAAAATAAAGTACTTGAAAAGTCACTTAAAGTGTGTCGCCGGGCCCCGTCCCTTCGCCACCGACTGGCTGGTGAAGCGGCATAAAAAGCGTAAAAAATGTTAAATGATAAATAAAATTTACAACCGCAACAACAAAGCCACCAGCCAACAACGACAACGCTGCCGCGGAGCCATATGTGGCAAGCAAAGAGAAGTTTTCCTCTCCCCTTCAGCGAGCAAGCGAGCGACATAATAAAATGCAATTTAGACATCAAAAATACACAGTAAATGGAGCAAGAGTAGCGCGGCAGCTCGAAAGTGGCAGGCAGCAGGCAGGCAGCAGCAGCTCGAAGCGGAGGAGCCACAGACAGAGCCGCGTGACTGACAGGCGAGTGCCAAAGGACCACATCCGCGCGCTCCAAACTGCAAACACAGTGTCGTGCCACACAGGGACAAAGGACAAGCCAGCAGGGAAGCAGGGAAGGGAACGGGAGGGAGGCTGTGCGTGGCAGAGGCGCAGTGGCGCAATGGGCAAGAAGGATTGCTGGCGAGCAAAATTTACTGGATACGATATGTTACTTTTGGTCGTCTTTGGGGCTGCCACAAATGTTTCTGGATTTGTTTGGCTTTGGTTGGTAGTCCTGGTGGAAGGACCAAATATGTCTGGATTGCAGATTCCTACTGGTTCCTTGTGTGGGATAATTGTTATAGAAAGGTTCCTACTCTGAATTCATGCATATTGTGGGCCAAGATTTTTCAGTTTAGATGCCCAGCCAAGAAAAACACAGCGTGGCATGGCATGGCACCTCCCATCGGGCATCTAGCATCTGGCATCTGGCATCTGCCATCTGGCAATGGGAAATCAAAGCAGAACTGCAAACAGCGGCGACATGCCGCTTTTGCAAAGCGTTGTGCACTTAATTTAATTAGACCTGAGTGCAAGGGTTGCTCCGGTACTCGTACTGCTCTGGCACCTCTTTCCCTATAGCAACAGTCCGAACTGTCGATGTAATGGTCTGGAAATGGCATTCGGCAGAGCCTGGGGAGAGCGGTAGGGAGAGCCTTTTGTGGAGATGAATTTCATTTCATTTAACACAAATTTCATTGTGTTGTGTGCGCTTAAAGGGAAATTAAATAAATGAGCATTGAAAAGGGGGCGGGGCAGGGCAGGCAGGATGTAAACGGAGTTGGCTGTTTATGTCCATGATAAATGCACCGTAAAATCACTGCTAAACAAGTATGAGCAATATAGTGGGCATATCGGCTATAAAGTACCCGTTAGTTGGTTATATTGTGCAATACTACATTTTGTATTTATTCAAAAATGAGCTGGAAAACGGGAATGCTAAGTGCAGTTCTGGCAGCCATAACTAACGTGGAGCTGGAGGTTACTTTTGTTCTAAGTTCTATTCTAACATTTCTTTAGAAATAATAGAGATTGTAAATATGTTTAGCCCTCAACACTGTAAGAGAGCAAAGCATCAGTGCAATATATCAGGCATCATGTTTCAGGCATCATGTACATGTATGTATCACGCATCATGCATCACGTGTCAGAGTGTTTCCAGTGCCTATGATGCATTCCTTACTATTGCGGCGTCCTAAAAATATAATCGACTAGTTCTTAGTCTTATCGGCAGTCACTTCCAATTTGAAGAAATAATTGTTCCTAAGATCGAAGTATGATATTGATATTTTATTACTTTGGCTTTCTTTCTTAATTTGTCATGGTACTAATTCATATTTCAGCTATCAATATAAGCCAACATTAATGCATCATCCAACAAGAAAATGGATGGTAAGATTTGTACGTTTTATTCGTGGAAATGTGACTACACTAATCATGTGGCTTCACCAGCACTATTGTATGATTTCCAACACTGATCCAAAATCGAGCTCTGCTGATGAGAGTTTCCTTTTTGCTTACGTTTCTGCTGTGTTTCTTTTGATATTGATCAAAAGCTCAGCAAAGAGAGCAGTTCTTTGTCGCTCTCTCTCCCTCTCTCTCACAAAATACATATACCGAAATGTGCCTCTCACTGTGGTTTTTATTGTGAGAGAAAAACGTGTTCAAACGTGCTCAACCGAAGGCTGCACGAAGGCAACAAAAGGTGTTCGGGCAGGCAGAGATTCCAGAACGGGTGTGCTTGGCATTTTCCTTTGGCTTTTCTTATCCAGTCAAATCGCATGGGATCTCTATTCGCATTCTATTCGAGTTATTTGCAAACTCCACTCGATAATATCTCCCAAATACCCCCATTTATGTGCCTGTTGCATACTTTTGAACCCACACAAGCTACCCCTTCGACTTTTTAAGTACTACAGGGTATGCTTAGTGTAAAAAAATAAAACTCCCATGCAGTCTCTTGCAACGGGGCTTCGTGTATGTTTCTGTTTCTGTTTCCGTTCGTGTTTGTATTTTAATGCAAATTGTTGTAAGGTTAAATGAGTCACAAAATTGTTGTACATCACATCACCAAGGATTAAATGAATTTTAAAACTCAAAACGGCATTGAAAATGGAAAATGGAATACGAAATGCTGTGCTGTTCTGTGCTGTGCTGCGCTGTGCTGAAAACTGCATAACGACGTTCGCTTTGGTTGCTGGGCGAATGGGATGTGGGGGCGTATGCGTAATGTGCTTATAATTATAACAAAATAACGTGTGCGCTGAATCCAAAATGAGGGAGAGAGAGGATTCGCAGGGACGTCGGATTCTACCACCAGCTCTTAACCTTGTGCAGGACTGTCTTGAAGACTGGCACCTTCACGGGGAACGGCTTGGGCACCTTGATGGGCACGTACTTGACCACATGATAGGGCACATGCTTCTCCACGGGAATGGGTATGTGCTTCTCCACGGGCACCGGCACCACACGCTCCACCGGCACCTTCAGCTCCTTCTCGAAGGGCACCTGGATGGTTTTGGTGACCGGTATGTGGATGGGAACGGGCTTGCGGACGGGTATGATGACCGCATGGGAAATGGGTATCTTGACGGGCTTCTCTACCGGAACGTGCTGCTTTTTCACGTGCTTCACCGGCACATAGTTGATGATATCCACGTGGTGCGAGTGATGGGTGTGTCCCTGGCCACCGTGACCACTTGACGACTCGGCCAAGTAGTTGGAGCTCTGCTCCTGGCCATCTCCTGGATGCTCTTCATAGTCATCGGATCCAGAACCGCTCGAGGCAGACGATGCCGAGCCAGAGCCAGATCCAGAAGTCTCCCCGTGGGAACTAAAGTAGGAAGACTGCTGCTCTTGATGCTGCTGCTCCTGCTCCTGCTGCTGCTGCTGGTAGAACTGCTCCTGCTGTTGCTGCTGATGGTCATCATAGCCAGAGGTCTGCTCATAATGGGGATGGAAATTTCCCATCGAAATTTTCTCATAGGCATACTGATGTTGTTCCTGCTGCTGCTGCTGATGTTGCTCCTCCGGCGATGGTAATCCCCATGATCCATACCCCTGCTCTTTGCCGCCGAATCCATAGCCGTACGCGGGCAGGAATCCCCCACCAGTGTGCGATACAGCTGGATAATTGTAAACAGGCGACTGAGGCTGATGCTGATTGTTTTCCAGACTGCTGCCATAGTCACTGGCCGATGCTGCCACAGCCGCCACGGCGGCCTCCTCGTTGTGCTCCTCGTAAATCGGTATCTCCTGCTTGGAGGAGCCCAGGGCCAGGGCCTCTGTGTGGGTGGGCGCCACTGAACCGTACCCGTTGCTAATGTGGCCCAGGCCCGATAGATTTGTGAGTCCATGAAGCGCTGCCGTCAGGCCACGGCCAGACGAAGAGGAGGCCGACGACCCTCCTTGGTGGATGCGACGCTCTCCTGTGCCGTGGCGTTGATGGTGCCGCGTCTGCGACTGATGCTCCATTGGCAGCCATCGGTTCTCATACAACGACGCCACATTGTTCCCATAGCTGCCATGCCCTGCCATTCCCATTGATGCAGGTGGAGGAGGCGGATTCCTGGCCATGGCTGTGGCACCGACAATCGTCAATATGGTTGTGGCAGCTGCAATGAGCGGCATCTGCTGTTTCGCGTGTAAATAATACAAAACGATTTAATATGCAAAACACTTGAGAATGGATAGAGTCCCTTTGCATAATGCATTTTAAATAGGGCTCTATCCATTCCACACAATCCCAGCCTCGATCTCTCACTCACCAAATTAACGTTCGCCATTTGGGGGTCTTGGAGGCTGGCTGCGAACCTTCTGCTGGTACCTTGATGACTGCTCGACGGCAGCTCTGGTAATGTGGCTCCGCTTGGTCGGCTGGCGCGTTTTTATATGGCCAGCCGCTTTCCTCGGAGTAGGACAACGGCCAGGCTAGTGTTTTTCCATTACACAAGCTCCAGCTCCAGCTCCATCTGTGTTTTGTGTTGATAGAAGGCGGTCGTCGGTCGCTGGAGCTGAAGCTGAAGCTGGCCAAAAAGTGAGTGTCTGCCATTTGTTGACCTGCGTTTGCTCTCTCACTCTCTCTTTCTCTCTCCTTTTTTGCATTTATGAATTAAGTTACGCGATCAATTCAAATCGCACACAATTCAACAGGAAAATGTTATATCCAAATCGTAGGAAAAACCGGCTGCACTGGGTGGAAAAACAATAAAGTTCAAAGTCATTTTCCATGACCAACAAGCAATGCCAAGGAATTAGATTGTGCCCGGCACGCGCCTCCATCTGTGGCAGCTTCATTATGATTTCGCCACGATCACGATCGCGGGCTTCGCTTCGCGTCTCGCTGTGGCTGTGGCTGTGGCCTTCACAAGACAAATAAACAGCCTGCATCCCATTTAGCTCCATCAGCGTCGCCTCTCGAGTGGACTGGACTGGAGTGGAGTCAAGTGCTCCAGGTCTCGTCCGCGTCTTTAAGTGGAGCTGCAGTCGAGTGCAGCTTCATCTGCGGCTCTGAATCGAGTGGAGTGGATTTTTTAGGAAGTGGTCCAACCGCTTTGGCGTCCACTCAGAGCAGGCGGACGACAGCTGGCTGCTACAAACGGGAACCCAGAGACCTTGCTGACGGCAGGCTGGGAAGACACTTTCTTCATAGCATAAGAGCATCCCATAGAAGATCAATTCCTACACCCAGAGAAAAATACCCTAAAATTCTAATATTTAACAGGGAATGAAAACAATGATTTTATTTTATTTTTGTAACCGGAAAAGCATTTAATTAGAATAGCCGCACATCAGAATTAAGGCCACCAATACACTAAGGAAAATCTGCCCAAATACACAAAAAAAATGTTGTAAAAGTAATGAATAATAATTACTATCACCGAAGAATATCCTTAGAACTTAGAATTCATTTTGTTATTTTGTGTAGTTTCTTTTCATAATATTTTAATTTTATTAAACATTTCTGTCACTAGACTTTTTTTCGAAAGTGGAAATGCTTTTTATTTGTACATTAATATGCAAATATTTGATTTAAAAGTGTTTTATATTTAAAATACATATAATTTATATTTGAATGTTGAATGAAAATATATTTCATAATTAAAATGAGTATATTTAATATTTTAAGTAAATATGTATTTTCATAATTAAATTTAAAATATTTATGAAATTAATAAACTTAATATGAAAATAAAGTGAATTTTCCTTTTTATATGTATATAATATTTATTTTACATAGGGGTGCATTTATTTTGTTATGCCATTTTCCCTCACAGTGTAGATTGCTTTAGCTTGCAACATTTTTCTTGGGGGCTGAGCAAAGCTGGCATCTGTGTGACTGTGATTGCGACTGCACTTTTTTATTTGGGCGTTTTCCCATCGAACCTTAAACTTTTCCGTTTTCCATTGTCTCTGATGCTGGCCATTGCTGGCTTTTCCCTTTCCCCGAGACCCCAAATAAAAAAGGTTAGTTTTAATTGTTTAAGCAACTTCTCTTTTTTCTCTGTCTCTCTTTTTTTTGTTGATCCATTGTTCGGATTGGATTGCTCTCCTTTTTTGGGGCGTGGCATGGGGGAGGAGGGAAGGAGGGGGTCTTGGGCTAAAAGTGAACGCCTTTTAAGTGCACCTGCAGACATGATGCTGCTGATTATATTTTTCTTGGCAAGCGTAACAGTTCGTTAGTATTTTCAAGTGATTTTCATTTATTTTCTCTGCTGTAGGAAAGCCGAGTGGAAAGGCAGCGAACGAAACGAAGGCCAAGATGAAGGCCCAGACCCAGGCCCAGGCCAGTCTGCAGAAGGAAGGAAGTGTACTGGGCACTGGGTACTGGGGTACTGATTTGAAAGGAAGCAAACATTTCGCTGGTCAGAGAGAGGTAGAGGTGGGCCTCTTATCGTGGCAGTCACTTTTCCTGGACCTGTCCGGGGCCTGTCCGTGGCCTGGCCTGGCTATTATTTTTTTAAGTCGAAATTTACGCTTACTTCATTTCAATTGCAATTACATGATGCCATTTCGCTGTTGCAAATGCAAAAGTGATGTAACTCCGAAAGTCGGTGGCAAGGCAGGTCCGAATATTACCAAAAAAAAAACAGTGCAGTGCCACAACAGTCCTCCGTTCCATAGAACCAATCAATAGCTCTGATCCACACACACACACACAGACACACGCAAATATCAACAATATGAAATCGCTTTTTAAATACTGTATTTTTTATTTGTTTTCATTTTTTTGTGTGTGTGACACAGATGCAGATGCAGATCCATATTCAGATACAGATACGGCAACAGATATAGAAAGAGCAACAAATAAATATTCAGATACAGATACAGATGCAGATGCAGATACAGATACATCTGCATCAGATGCAAATGCATTATAACATAAATAAAAGTATTTCATATTTTTGCTGGCTGGCTCTCTCCCTCTCCCCCTCTCCCCCTCTCTCTATCTCTCTCTGTCTCTCTGATTTTGAGTCGTTTTAAAAACTCTTTCAAATGCCGTGTAATATTTTGCCAGCCCGTATATTTTTTCCTTGTTGTCAAAATGCACAATCGAATGTGTAGTACAAAGGCACACACACACACACACTAATGCGGATGCCGATTCGGTTTCGGATGCGGATATTCCTGTCGAAATACCGCCCCGAAATGTGTATGTGTGTGTGTGTGTGTGTGCGTGTTTACATTTGCATTGTACTATATTTATGCACACTATTTTATTGTTGTTTACTAAAACTCTGTGGGGGTTTTGAAACAAAGGCTTTGAGCATCTCTCTCCATGTCTGACTGTCCAAGTGAAAGTCCTAAAACAAAATGGGGGAAATGAGAAATAAAAGAGCATTGGTTGCGGGGGTGGAGGGTGGACAAAACATTACACCACATGCAATTTTTGGGACCTTTTCAATTGGGGAACATGAAGTTTTGGATCCACCAAAATGCTGACTTTGATAAATGATGAGCAGCCATGCCACCCCATGCCACCACATGCCACCACATGCCACCCAACCACCCAAAACCATGCTGCCATATCGCTTTACATGCACGAGTATTTGTTGGCATTTATTTTCGAGTTTATTGCTCTCCCCTCCCCCAAATATTATACAAAAGCTAAATACCACAAAAGGCAGCTTATATTACAATTTTCTATTTTTTTATCCCTTATGCTGGCAGAGTGGGGTAATATTAATAATTTTTTTTAAAAGTGTGCAGTGCAGAAAGAATCCATTTGAAAGTAAATATAATTGGTTTTACATGTGGTTCGTCTGTTTCTGAAATAACTAATAAACTAAGCTTTTGTCTTAAATAAATCTATCTAACTCTCTTTAAAAGTACCCGAAAATATGTAGTTTTATTGCATGAAAAAGTTTCCATAAAAAAGTTTGACAAGTAAAGCAAATCCAAAACATATTTCCACGCCAAAACTAAGTTTTATTTTTTTCTTTCTTCAATTGTTATATTCATTACTTTGCATCTTTGCTGTTAAGGGTTGTGGTTTTCTTTTCTGTGGAAAAATGAAGCAGTCGCAAGACAGTTCTTTCATATCGGAGGCAAGGTACTGGATGAATGGATGGGTGTGGCAGCCCAGATTGCATTCCTGAGTAGCCAGGCAACTACGTGTCGTGCGCTGGTGTGGCAACACTTGGGCGATCGAGAAGTCGATCTGGTAACATAATCAAGAGGCCGACGACGTTACCAGAAACCAAACATTGTAATTGAGTTTAATAAATAAAGATATATATAAGATGTATATTAAGAAGTATCAATCGTACATAAATGGGTGTACTCTGATGTGCTCTGATCGATAATCCTCATGGAGGGAACCCTTATCAGTGCTTCAGAACAGGAGACCATTATGCCTATGAACTATGTATCTGCAAGTTTTCGTCTCCCAGTGGTTTCACTGTTTATTTGCCTAATCCTTGGCCCACCCCAAACCCCTTGGTCGTGCACCACATGAGGTATACTCAACGGAAATTAGTTCCACCGCTAAATGTGCCTTCGGAGACCCCCAACAGGAAAGAGTACATATCTGGGAAAAAAGAGCAGGAGCGATAGAGACAGAGAGACAGAGAGAGAGAGTCCAAGCTAAATGCGGCTCTTGTTCTACAAAATTAACTATTACATGTTAAGTGCCATAATTTGTATAAGCTGCCGCATGCCACAGTGTACATATGTGTGTGTGTGTGTGTGTGTGTGTGTGAAGAAAACGCACCCATGTCCATAGTGTGTATCCGCATTATTAAAAATGAAAAACTAACGCCTGTCCCATCCCCAGCGCCTTTGCGTGTGTGTGCGTGTGTGTTTCCGAGTTGTACTTGGCAGCCCTGTCCCCAGAGTGCCTGGACTAAGGGGCTGGGGGGCTGGGGGGGCAGGGTTGACTTTCGTTCTATGCCACTAACTAATTAAGATAAGTGTGTCTGATTTTCATATTAATGGGGCACAAACGCAACCCATTGTGGCGCTCTTATCTTAAATGTTTGGGGCAAAGCAGAAGCAAAAGCGTCAAATGTTGCGGTGGATATCCAGTAGTGGCTCTGCTCTAAGCCACAACCCAAACCCGAACCCAAACCCAAGTCCTTCTTCTTCTCACTCATCAGATTTTTACCCAACAGCAGCAGAATGAAACATGAAACAGCCAGCAGCAGCGTGTGGGATGTCAGGATGTCTGGGCAGGATGAGGCGCTCCTGTAACGGACGTGGCTTACATGAGCATGTGTTTTTAAGCCTCGTTGGGCACCAAACAATTAATATTGCGCTCCGCCCACCGGCCTCGCCCCTACACAGCACCGAGGGCCAATGAGTGGGTGGGGTGCTGGTGCGGTTCTGGGGCTAAACACAAATCAGCCTCCTGCGAAATGTGAAGCATAAAAGCGCGCGTTGGCAGCAACAGCAACCGGAAACGGAAGCGCACAACTCTTTGCGCGAATTAATCACACAGCCACTACAACTACAGCCAGAACAGGAAGAGGGGGGAAGAGGGGGGAAGAGCGGGAAGGTCGGGAAGGGAAGGAACTCCAAGGGGCAAGGGGCAGGGGGCAAGAACATAAGTAAGAACCGGAGCAAGCACAGGCCACAGCAAAATCAGCAGCGGGACAACATGAACATGGACACGCATATAAAATGGGTCCTGGTCGAAGGAGTGGGCAGGGGGGCGGGGTCTTACAGCTCATATTCCATTTCATGTGGCACAACAGCAGGGAATGTTACAGTGTGGATTAGCTGTGAAGAACAAGTGTTTACACTCCACTGAAAGATACTTAAGTTCTTATTTGTATCTGAAGGATAACCATCTATCCATCTAGGTATCTTTGTATCTTTATCTTTGTAATTGCAAATCAAATCCGAATGGAAAGTATTCCCCTGGGCAGCGGTCCTCACTGTGGCACGGTTCGAGTGCGGTCACTAAACTTATCCACACACCCTCCCGCCCCTCTCAGGGGCACCGCCACCACCCCCCGAACAGTGGTGCATGGAGCTAATTAAATATGCGTGCTTTGCCTCAATGCCCCGGCCGCACTGGGGCCTTGCGTGCCCCACGGCGTGGCTCAGACCGTTGGGCCTTCCTTCCCTGGCCCCACCCTCACCCTCACCGTCCCCGCCACCTGAGTCCCGTGCGCCTGTTTATGGCCGAGTTACGCCCCCGTTTGCGTATCTGTGTGTGGAGCAGCGCCTATTCCGAGCGGGGTGGGGCGGGGAGGGGGGCACATACATATTTGTTAATCATTTTACGTGCGCCTGCCCTGCCCCAAACCGCCGCGTCGCGTCGCTTCGCAGTCGAGCGGTTTATTGTTTTTTAAAACGTGGGCGTGGCCAGTCGGGGAGGATGGAATTTAACGAGCGGGCGGCTGGGACGGACGATGGGGCCGAGTCGCTCTTTGTGATGTAAATTAAATAAACATGATTTTTATATGATTTCGTAGTGCATTGCTCCTCCTCGTCGTCGTCCTCGTCCTCGTCCTGGAGCGGTCCTCGAGCAAGTGTCCTGTCGTGCCAGTTGCTTCGGGTGTCAATTTTATGGGCCGTCAGTCATTTGGCCAAAAACACTGAGCCACAGAGCCACAGAGCCGTAGCAACGCCTTCCTTCGAGTGTAATTTAATTGAATAATTAAAATTTTTATTGCTGCCGTGTGTGTGCGCTCTCCTCTCCTCTCCGCCACTCTCCCACTCTCCCACTCTCTCCGAGAGAACGTGAGAGAGAGTGAATATGCAAAGCGTGTCATTTTAATTTACGAGCATGACGTTCGGCAACAGCCAGATAATAAACACGCTCGCAATTAAGTACAGGTCGGCGGGGAGTGGGCAGGAGGGTGCATCCATGTCCTTCCAATGCCATGACATCCCATCACGCGAGCAGCAAAGTTCAGCCGCAAAACACAGCAAAAGTGCCAATTATTCTGCTCAACGAATAATGATAATTCCAATCATAAAACTCTATACATTCTCAGTGGATCCCCACGGCCACACATTCACTTCTCCCGCAAAATGCACAATTTTGTGCACGAATTAAAGCACTTTTTTCCTTGGCAACGAATGTCATTCGAGTAGGCTTTTCCACAAAGTACAACCATCCAAGAAAACTGAGAAAAGCAGGCTAGGCGTTTTCCAAAACCCAGGATACGAAAAAGAAAATCATTTCGTCAAACGTTCACCAGTATTCAGTGTGTACTGCTACAGTACACATCTAAGAACTCTCTAAAGTTTCAAAAAAAAAATAATAATTTTTCTACAAAAGTGTGCGAAAAAAAAACTCTAAAAGTCACAAAAATCAGCCCAAACTTATCAAATTTTGCGAGTGAATAATATGTGAAAATAATTTCGGCCACAAACAAAATTTAGGCAAATGTTTTGACTTATTTTATGACCAAAAAGCTTTGAAATTCAATTAAGAAATAACCAATTCCAGCCGTCAAAAAGTTTCAGTACATTATTACTAAATCATAGTATATCATCAGTTTTTTGTTGTTGTAATTTTGGAGCAGAACATTTAAAAAATAATTTATCGAAATAATTTCAAGCAGAATGCTATTTCAGAACAGACGACCTAGCCAAGGGAGGTTGCTTGTAGGAGGACGGGTCTAGCTGGGATTCCAACAATGTTCGAATCGAATACGATGAGCGACTTGTACAGTGCGCAGCAACAGTCTGCTGCTACCCTGAACAGACGTGTCAGACTTTCCAGTCCGTCGGTGTAAGTCCAAATACATACATATTGTATTAATCCCAACAATGCTTATCCCCTTCCGTCCACAGCTCGATCATATAACACTAGTATACAGCGGTGTCCTGGTTGTCCGAGGAAGATCTCGCGCAGCAATCAAATCAGCTTTCCAGACCAACCAACCCGGGAACAACCCGTAATCAACTTCTCTCCAGAGGCCAGCAGAAATTGTGCCGTGCAGGGTCCAACATCATCGGAGCCGCGGGTTGTCCAGAGTTCTGGAGAGTCACTGGCTGCGATGACTATGGGCTTTGCCAGGGCACGTTTTCTGCTTTCCTCTAGAGAGCTATTGATTCCGAAGACGGAGCCACGTTGTGCACGAGGAAGTGAAGTTCAAGGTGGATCCAAAAATATTGTTCGGAGGTGGAATGTAATTGTTTTTGTTGGCCTTCAGCGCCAATGGCAATTCTTATACTTATATCTAAATATATTATCTATTGTTTGCCATGAATTTACAATATAATATATTAAAAACTAATAGTCCGACTAGGGATATAAACTAGCTGTAATTTCCACAAAATGTGAGAATTGTAATGATTTCCACTGAATAGGATCTTCGATTCCAAAGGATAACCCGACCTATCACTTGAGGTTTTTTATGGAATTTTATCTTAGCTAGATTAGCGATGTCTGTTAAAGGTAAAGCATCTTTATACATACAATATTTATTTTCCTATCATTGAATTCCAGTCTCATATTCTATTTTTTAGTGGAAATTTCACCTATTTATAACCCACTTTTATGCCATATAAAATGACGGATATTAAAGTGATGAACCGACCCGCCATGACAGTGCCATTTCCGTTGGCCAGGTTAACAACCGAACTCCCACAGAATGTCATCGGACCCGGGGAGAGACTATTAAAAAAGTTGACTAGAACAAACAGGACGCGTATCTTGGCCCATTGAATGACTACCAGAGCCCGAACTACCATTGAAGTGGGGCTGATTATGGCTCCTGTAGGTCCCGGTTAACGGCAGGTTCTGTGTGGGAGTGAATTTCCTGGAAACAAGCAGCTAAATTAAAATGTTGTCGGTGGGGAGTCGTGGCTATTTATAGCCATTACCATGAAGCATTCAACGCAGTCGTTAACTGCCTGCCTGAATGCATAAATTAGCAATTGATTTTTGCTGCATTAAATATTAAACAAGCAGTAGTGCCCTTCCACATGAAGGGTCTTGCAGGGCCACTGCTACTTATTGGGGTGCTTGGGGTTGACTTTAAGTTTTTTTGACCAGCACCAGGACGCAGGGCGAGTCAGGACTCGAGATAAAACGCTGCAACTTTCTAACACCCCTGACAATTTGAACTAACAGAAAGTTCGCAGCAGTGTTGTTCCGCTGGTCATGCACTTGCAACACTTTGGCTGACTGCTAGCCCCGCAACCCCCTTCCACACCCCCTTCCCCCCACCACTTTCCCCGAGCTTTACTTAAGGTTTGTACAAGTAAGTACAATTTTTTATTGCCACATTGTGCGTAGATTGCTCTGTCCGTTTTTTCTTTCCTTCTCTGTTGGCCAAATGTCCGTAATATCTATAAACGTAATTGGATATGTGGTGGCTGAGCGAAACTTTTAGCTGGACTCGAGAGCCCTTCACACGTCTGGCCGTGTGTGTGGCTCCCGGCGAACAATTGGCAAGGAATGGCGACAGGACCATAAAAAGTTTGTATGAAAATTTGGCTAAGCGCACGTCAAGGAATTAGGCAATCAATTCCCCAATTACGCCCGTTGAAAGGATGTTATGTGATAAGCGGAGACGCCCCCCTCCACTGCCTTTAAGTGGTTGTATCTGCCATTGTACAAGTGTATCTATCGCTTGTTGGGTGTTCCTCAAATGCTGCTGCTGGTGCTGCTGTGGGTGGGGATGGGTGGGTTTTCCGCTTCCAACTTTGGCAGCATGTCAAGCTTCCGACAACAGCTGCTGTTACTCTTGGCCCTGACCACCACTCCACACACACACACACACACTCCAGCCTCCTCCTCCCCCTCTGTGATCCTCTCTGCTGCTGCTGCGGAAAAGTTTTTGGTAAATTTCATGCGTTAAGCCTTTTGACAGCTGCACCAATCTCAAGTATTTTTCTTAATTTTTTCCAATAAATTTTTGCTCTTTTGCTTTTTGCGGTGAAAACTTGAAAGTAGCCACAGCGTGATGGTTTTCTCTCGACAAAACTTTGGTTTAATGCTTGAGCATTTTATGAACCTGGCCAGTGGCTGTGGCAAGTAGCAAGTAGCAAGTGGCGCCACGCCTCCAGCTGGACGTGACGTCTTCCCACAGAGAGCTTCAGCTTCAGGCAACAACTATTTTGCACTTAGTCGCAGTTGAAGCATAAAATTGATTTTTAATTGGAAATTGTTTGCATATTTTGCATTGGTCCACCATCACCGCCAGCCAGCCAGCCGGGCAGCCACCACCTGATGAAAGTGAGCCAAGGTGCATGTGAGAATTTGCCCCAAAAATGGTCGAAAATTGAACACGAAAAATGCCTCGACAATGGAGATACCTGCGGGCCATCAGGCAGGTCCTTGCAGGTCTTATTGTTATTTCTTCGATACACAAGGATGCAAAAAGAGAAAACATTGTATATTGGAATTTCCTTGGAGAGCTCCAACGAAACAACAACAATTAGAAGTCACATTTCCATATACTGTTGTCACACTTATTTTCAAAATTGTTTTGAAATTTAACTTAGTTTATCAATTGATATATAATTTCATTAAAACTTATTAAAATCAGAAAAAGTCAATATATTTTTTACTTTTTATGGTAATGTTTTCAGTTATTACCTTCCAAAAGAATGATGATTCATGTTAAAGGTTCTTCCACAAAGTCTTTCACAAATACTCAACTATCTCAATATAATTCACAGAAAAATGGCTCTTATTTCCCTTGCGATTATAAATTTAAAAAAAAAAGGATTAATTTTTGGTTAAAAACCATTCATAAGAGAGACAACAATACCCAACATTGGAATTTTGGTGAAATTCATATATTGCTTGTGGTTGCGCTGAAATCGTTTGAACCAATGCCGTTTGTTTCCCCTGCGAATATCTTGGGCGTTTTGCAATTATCTTGAAAGAACAAAAATGACCAAAAATGAACATTTGCAGGTCACTTAGCAGTTTAAATGTTAAAGCAATTTGGAAATTAAAAATCCGTTTTTTTTTACTTTTTCTTGCCTTTAAATGGCTACGTTTATCCCATGTGAAACAGTGAAACAATGCCCATATGTTTTGCATGTCGTGTGCATGACGAAGCATATCTATGCTCCACCTCGAGACTGGTACCGAGTGTGTGAGGCCCTTGGAGCTCTCTCAAAGCCATAAAATGACTGAAATATAGCACAAACCTTTTGGTTCCTACAAGTACCAGGGTATTAAGCACACAATTTGTAAGCTCACATAAAAAACAGCCGGACTTGGGGGAGTACTACAGTCAAGAGTGGCGGGCCGTTGGCCTAAACTAAATGCAGGGCAAGGCGAGGCTTTAGTTTGATTGAAAGACCCGAGGAATCGCATAAAAACAACTGCCAGATGACAGGAAATTGAGTCCTCTCACCCAATTCATGTTTTGTTGAAGCGGCGTGGGGGCAGCTCCATTAAAATTGTAAATCAAACAACCACAACTCAAACACACTGCTCGTATCCTCGCATCAAGAAAAGGGCAGGCGGAACGGAGCACGTTGAACTAGGTCAGAGACGCGGTCGAAATTTTCGCTGCGGTTGCACTTGCCGTCCGTCGAGCATGCGCCGTTTTCCCAGGCTGCCCGCCCGAGGCGATTGTTGCCCTGCTCCTTGCGGCGAATTCAGACTGTGGCAGCAGCAGTGGCAGAGGCAGTGGCAGTGACAGAGGCAGTGGCAGAGAGGCTATCAACAAACCAATTGTTGTTGGGTGTTTTGTGGCAGTGTTTTCCCTTTTTGTATATCAATTGCATTTTATTTGATGGCCTTTTATTCGTTCATTTTCGGAATTTTCGTACTCGTATTTGCCCCGCTGCTGCCGCCGGTGCATCGCGTGTCCACAGGCCCAGGGCTAATGATGCCACTTGCCAGCGGCAGCAGCTACATAGCAGGCGACCTGCCATGCCTCTCTGGCATTTGTCGTGTCGTGTCCTGGCACTGCCAAAAAACACAAAGACTAAATAAGTATGAACTCCCATGACAATATGGTTGGGAATTTCGACTATGGGATACCTACCATGTCATCCATCTAAAGACAATCAAATTGTATTTTATAGCTTAGCAAGACGAGATGCAAGTCCTCCCGTATATCGCCATTATCTCTGTACTTTCTTCTGCTTATCACAAGTCCAATATACCCCATTGGCTTCCACTTCGAACAAGGGGTATACAAATGGGCTGGCTCATGCTGCGACCGCCTATCTCATGTCCTTTTTGTCGAGGCATGTCTTTAGTCATAACCGAAGCGGAGGATTCCCAACCCACCGCCTCCCCCTCGCTGCCATTGTTGTTTTTTGATGGTGATGGTGCTGGTGGGTTCTGGGCTCTGGATGGGGTGGCGGGGGGTCATGTGCATGTAATTATTTTTAGCAAAAATATGTGAATGCAAATATTGTAGGCCTCATTCTCAGGGCAGTGTGCATATTTTATGCACTTTTGCTTTTCGCCTGACAGCAAAATTTATTTGACCGACTTATTTACCATGTTTTTTCTGTTGTTCTTACCCCCCCCCTCAAAACCCCTTCCCATCCCATCCCTTGCTTTTTTTTTTTGGGCGTTGACAACAGCCGCAGGCATATTGCTCTTGAGAACCACAGTCATATGTACAAATATGCAAACAGTTTAAACAAAACTTTTAATTACATTTCGAGGAGCAGCAACACAAAAACACAGTCAAACAGTCACTCACTCCCCGAAAAAAAACGGGGCGCAACAATAAAATACAAATAAAAATAAAGTTCCATATATGCTTGGATGTTGTATGCAAATTTTGTCGGCTACAGTCGCGGGGCGCAAATGAGCAAACTTAATGGCCAACAAATCTCAATCGAAGTCGCGGCCAACCCGAGGAAAAGTGAAAATATTTGCTCAAACGGAGGAGCAGCCACTCCACATCTGGCCTTATCCTTATCCTTGGGATAAGCCATAATATCCCAGACGGCAGACGGCAGACGGTAGACGTATGCGCAACGTTAAGACGCTCCAGAAGCCGAAAACTGGCACACGGCTAATGATAATTATCAAGCCAGCACACACACACTCACAGTCGCACAGCCAGGCCTCATAATAAATATTTGAAAATATTTCTGGGTAATTTTATTTTCCAATTTTAAGGCCAATGTGTGAAGAGCGTGTGGGTTAGCTCCAGCTTTGAATACCCAGTACTTGTGAGATGAAAAGGGTATGTTCACCAGGTAAATATCCAATAAATAATCAATCAGAATAATAATTTAAAATAAATGTGGTTTATTGAGCTTTTCTTTGGCCTCAACTTAGAGTTGTTTCGCCAAGAGATCACCCTTTGTAGGGTATCTCTGATTTCACCATCTTTTTGTGGTTATGGTTGAGGGGGGAACAAAGGGTTTTGCACCATTCTTGGGTAACTTTTAGAGACGCACTTTCGCGCCTTTTGGCAACTTTTGCGTTTTCATTATTTTATTTAATTAGGTAAATGTATGCAAAGGCACCCAACACATTCGAGCACGAGTGTAAGTATGGGCAGGGGGGAAGGGGAGGAGCAGGGAGGCGCAACATATGCTTTTGTAATTACAATTACTTTTAATAATGTTGCCAGCCTGTAAATAGGGAGCGGGTTTTGTGCTCATTCTCGTTCAAGGATTTGATGCCCTGCCCAAAAAGCTAAGCTTGAAAATTGGCTTTTATGGATGAAGAGAAATTTAATACTTTTGGTTTATAACTCTGCAAGAGGCTTATTACAGATGCTTAGGAAAAGTGGCACAAACTTGGCGGTATTTTCGAAAATCTGCAGATACACCCCCACCCAACAAAGGTTTAGATTTTGTGTGTGGAAATACTTGAATACATTTTCTATGTCTCGATCTCTGAGATCTGGCATTAAACAAGACGAACAGACGGCCAAATAGACATGGCTACTCTTTGAGTGCCTGGTATATAATTCTCCTATCAATAATCCTATTAAACATCGGTGTATAACCTGTTAATCTCTATTAAGATCTTAAGTCTAGACATTTGCGAGTTGAATTGTGAATTCCAACTAATTCAGAAAACTCAGAAAATCCGAGTCTTAGATGTAATTTTACAATGAGGTATGAGGTACAATTTTCTCCTCTCTATTTGGACTACATTAGAGTCTTAATTGCTTACTTCACTTGACTCTTGGGTTGTCGTCTGTCATAAACGATCCACTTTATCTATGTATGTTTTTTAAATAGATTTTTTGATTGATTCGATTTTTAAAAATATTTTTTAATAACAATAATGTGCTCATGCTTAAAAATCTCAGTATATGCGGACCAAGTGCTTGTCACGTCATCAATCTGAGGAACAAGATGGAAGCAATGGATAGCCACTTGAATCAGGCTATGTTGGCTAATGCTAATGCAAATGCCTATACGAGTACAATACTTTACCCAACACACATACGTAAAACTATTCTCATAACTACCATAATGTTCAAATAAATACACGAAAATATTCACAAAAATACAGACATAAAGAACATTTTTATTGGTATGTCTCATTCTGAGTTGTTTCCAAATAATTAAATTCTAATGCGAAACGTTAAAATTATTTTTTTTTTACATTTGTAGCTTAGAACAATTACATTTTTGGAGTTTAGTATGGATCATCGATTAATAAAACAGGAAAAACTGTCCCATTCCGAAGGAACAAAAGCTGAAAGATATGTCAAAGGCAAGCAGTGGTCTCCCATTCACCAACTCCACTGACGTCCACACCATAAGATTGCACGGAACTGCCCCACCCATTCGATATGCTTATCCTTGTCCTTCGGCTGCTGATCCGATCTTTTAAGTCTTTTAACTAAGATTCAGAAGTTGGATGTACAACTCGGGAGGCCGGTTTAGATGGATTTTTCCAATCCCTGGAAATAGTTGCGGCCTGAAATTCCAGTGGGTCCAGATCTGGCTGGACTGTAGTCCAGAGATAAGTCAACGGCGATGTGAACTTTAATCGCTCAAATTGATTTGATCGATTAAAGTCCTCATTGCCGTTGACTTGTCGCTGTATTACAGTCCAGACAGATCTGGAGAACCCTCGGCGAGAACTTTTTCCTGGGACTGGAAAAAATCCATCTAAAGCAGCCTCACGAGTTGTACATCCAAGTTGGAAAAGTTAATTCACTGAATTAGAAGCTCGAATCAGCGACCGAGAGACAAGACATATCGAATGGACATATTCCGTGCAATTTGAATGTGTGGGCGTCAGGGGAGTTGGTGAATGGTATGCAACTGCTTGCCTCCGAAATGTCTTTCAGATCCTCCAGTTCTTTGATTGATTTATTCTTTGATTGTAATTGACCGTCTCTAGATTGATTCTGCTTTTCCATTTTCAACATTTCGTAGCCTTCAGATGTCTCGTTGATCGTTTCATGGCAGCGTACCGGAGAAGGGCCTTAACAATCGGGTAGCCTCCTCCCGGATCTTCTCGCAGTACTGAAAATGGAATACCCAACTAATTAGTTTATTTCAATTATAATATCTCAATCCACTGAATACTCACAGCACTACTCTCGAAGCTATCTTCCGTAGATAGCGTAATATCCGCTTCTACGTGGACGAAGAAAACCTCCAGAATCCAGAATATATTTGTCCGACTTTTATTCAATGACTATTTCCGTTGGAACTCTTAAATCAGACTGAATGCAAACGAATGATTCAAGTAGCTTTATATACATGTAAATGCTGATAAGCTCATGCTTGCATACGACTTGCCTGTTGTTTCCAAGGAAAAATATGTAGAACATGCTAGAAAGTTATACAATCGTGCACAAATATGTACATATGTATGCTCTTGTAGATCAGAGTTCACTTCGAATGAATTCTTTATGTGTATAGGCGGATACATAGTTGACAGACTCTGCTCAAGCTTGTTCAAGTATTGGTGTTTGTATTATGCATTGCCGATCTGTGTACAAGTTGATATCAGCGAATGAATGAATGAAAAATGGTGTCATGTTTTGAAATTTATTTGAATACACTAGTCAACAATATTGAACTTTTTTCCGCTGTGAATCAAACCGACTTTTTCTGATAGATTTGGAGATACAACAATTTTTAAGGTTTAGTTTTTTTAACATTTTTTTAATCAGGTATTTTTTCAGAGGCAGTGCTTTTTCACATTTCTTAAATATATTATATTTGGTTCTATTGAACTATTGCATTTCTAAAAAGCTGATAAATGCAGCTTTAAGTGCGACCAAAAATTACACAATACTCGAATAGTACGATCTCAGAGTCTATAGCAGCAAGATTAACAAAAAGTTGTATCTAGACTTCGGTGATATCACACTGTTACAGGTGTATTTTAAAATTTTTCCCTACTCCTTCCGCCCACATGAGAGTCGAAAGTCAGTGACATTCACAATTTCAAAGATACGAGAAAAGCAAAAATGCCGAATCGTTTGCTTTAAGGCTGTAAACATAGTGTGGGCTGAGACGAAGATGAAGACGAAGCTGCAGAGAAATTGCTTGCGTTGCGAGTAAGCTAATAGGTTGCATAGTGCAAGAAGAATTGGTTGCACTTTTGTTTTGTTAGTCGCAATGGATTTCTCATCAGATGATGACCTGCTAATTGAGCAAAGTTTATTTTTTAAATTAAAACGTCAAAAAGTAAATGAAAAAGGGCACCCTATAAATTTGGGAAGAAAAGCATTTGGTGAAATATGTTTGCAGCCATAGAACTGCTGATAGTATTTACATTTTCAATTTTATTGTTATTTCATTTTGATTAAAATTAATTACATAAATTACTTACCATCAACATTTAATTCGTTTGAAATTTCGTTCCAATTTTGGTCAACTATTTGTCTATTGTGGTAGAGTTTGTTTTGCTGGTCCCATAAAAATGTTTTTTAAATACTGCCGCAATTAATTCCTCGTTATTTGCAGAAATTTTCACAAAACTTACAACTTAATTTTAACATGCTCGACGCCAAAGCAACTTCATTTTCGTCTTCGTCTCAGCGCGCATCATACGTGCGGTCGAGTGAATTCATATAATTTGTTCTGCAGTGTTTTTCGTCTTCAGCTTCGTCTTCATCTTCATCTTCGTCTTCGTCTCAGCCCGCACTATGTTTGCAGCCTAAGGCTTTACACTGTAAAGGACCCACAAAGGACCAAAATCTGGGGAATCCACAATTTTTAAGATAAAAGAAAACCAAAAACGCAGAATCATGGAAAATTACCATATCTACCAGATTGCCGAATCTTGATCAGGTCGGATCGTTCCCCCTCGTTTTTTCTTTTGTTTGGCGCAAAACATTTATCCTTATCTGGATTCATTTCTTTCAGTGCAAAGCAAGAAACGTTTTGCCTTCGTGTTGCTTCGTGTCTCTTGCCTTCGCACACAAACGCACAAAACATGTGAGTGTATTGTGTGCCGACCCCTGCTTTACAGCAGAAAAGGCCACGTGGTAGCGCAGTCGGCACACGCACACTATAAAAACTTCGTATAGCGTCGGCCCTGCGCACACGCAGCTTCGTTGTTCTGCTCGGCACCGCCGCGCAGAGAAAATGTTTCTTCGTGTCGGCTGTCTGCGCACACAACGCACTAAGAACATGTTAGTGTATGCGACCCCTGCTCTACACTCATTTCTTATCAGTATTTCGCCGAATGCTGAACCACAACTTCCTGGCGCTTATTGATGCCAACTACCGCAAGATGGCTCCCGAGAATCTGTTCGATCTCAAAGAATACGGCTGGGTAGGCCATGGCCCGCTCCGAGAACTGGCTTCTCTTTCCCTCAGTCAATTCTAACCTTCCTATCGCCACACGTTCAAGAGCTCAAGAATCGCTTTCTTGATCTCTGTCTCTTCGGCACCTTCCGGTATGTATGTTTGAGCCGTAACGCTCCCTTTCAGTGGAACGAAACCAGGCTAGTGACTACTCCGGATAATGATACAATGGGTTGGCACCCTTGGTTCCTGAACGCGCTAACACTGTGCATATGTATATGTATGTATTTACATGTAGAAGTCCCATGAATGCGATGTAGTTACCATGTATGTATGATACGTTGAAGTGTCATGTAGAAACGATGTAATTAACTTTTCGATGTATGTATATAGTAGCGACAAGATGTAGCTTACGTGTAGATATAATGAATAAATGAATATATACAATACATACGAGTATGTATGTACATGTTTTAACGTTTTTCCGCAATTTTGAATCTACTGGCTATAAACTGTTAGTCCTGTAAAAATGCTGAATCTGCAAAGAAAATGAGTTAAGTTGGAGTTCCTTTTTCTTTCAATTGACTAGCTCGCTTTCAGTCTTTTCTAACCGCAGTGTTTTGCTTAAAGTTCTTGTAACCTGTAACTGCAGTGGCTTCATTGCATTGTTTTGGTTCCATATTATATGTACATGTACATACATATGTATGTATATAGTAATCCTAGTCCTAATATCCTAAAGAAATTGTGCTCTCAATGGATGTTCTGAAAAACGTTACAAGTAAGGTCATTCTCCTTTGAAGTAATCTCAAGATTAGCTAGAAAAGTAGAGAGTCTCTCTATGATTAAAAAGAATCAGCTATTTTTCTTTAGGACTGGCTCTGAAAAATCATATTATTTTAGGAATAACATTTCGAATTTGTTTTCGTAATACTTTTTTGCATGTTTATTAATATTTTTTATTGATTTTTGTATTTTTATACAATGTTTGTTTTTGTTGTTGTTTAATACATAATTATACTCCCGCATATCCCGCATTTGGTGATACTTTTTAATGCTCCCGCAAAGTTTATAATATGTGTGTGTGTGTGTTCTTCCGCTCCGTACATAATACATAATATAGTATATAAGAATAGCTATACAATTAAGGATAGAAAAGTGTCCTGCTCGGTTCTGTTCGGTTAGGCTTACAAATTAGATTGATGTCTTCCAGCAGTTAAATAAAAAATTATAGATAGAGTGGGTAGATAAATATAGATAGGATAGGCTTTAAATAGTTACAAATGAAAGTAAGTGGTAAGATTAATAGTATGTGGTAATCATATATCGTACAATTTGAAATCACTTTGAGCGCAGCAAAGGCTCGTTTCGTTATAAAAGAAAAGTGTGTCAGCATAAATAAAACACGCAACCAAAAAATACTCTTGAGCTTGCGACTAAATCAAAACTCATAAACTGCCAAGCTAGTGGAAAACGATTCCCGTCACCCCGCTACTATTCAGAGAATCTGCAGGAAACTAAGCAAGAAAATACTCGATTATGTTCTATTCTATTGCACCCCGGGGGCTCCAAATATTTGCCCAATATCATTCTCAGCCGATCTTGAGCTTATCTATAGATCTGGTATGATTTTTCCTGCCTTTTACTCTGGCTTCTGGTCGATTATTTACTATACGAATATGCCGCCACTTTATAGAAAATATTTTATACAATTTCATCAATTTTTGTGTGTTTTTAGATAGTACAGTTCTCTGTCATATGCGTAATGTAATATGTATCGCGTATCTTTTGAGTAGCTAGTGGGGAAAAGCGTCTATGTATACATATCTTTATGTATATGCATATGCTGGTGTCTGTGTGTGTATATACATCAAAATATTTGTTTAATTTACGCGTACTTGGCATATATATAGATTTTCAGTAAAAAAGAAAAAATTCAGCTACTTTCTCGCAACAAAAAATATCAATCAGGAGGTACCCTAGTACTAGCACTGTCGGACCTTTCAATATTCTCCTGCCTCTCTGCCTCTGTCTGCCATTTCTCTGCCGATCCATCTCACAGATTCCTCTATATATCACTTTCCAGGGGGTACACATATACATATATGTAAGCAGTAGAGCCGCACGCACACAAAGCCTTAGTCTAGAATTTTACAATGTTTCATTGTTCTTTTTGTTTTTACTGAATATGTTTTTGTTGAGTAATCGCTGACTAATTGGGGATGACTGGACCTGGTCTTGGACTCGTGTGTGAACGCTCAACGCACTCTCGAGGTGGGTCTGTAACGAGAGAATGATCGATTAGTATGTTGTGGCATGACTCCCCAACTCCACAGATTGCTCACCTGGGCGATGCGGCGACTCCTGCCTGGCGCCTTGGTGTATTGGGCGCCGTCACAGCCACTCGATTGGTGGGCGTGCGCGCCCGTCCTCCGGTTGGGGGTGTGGTTGTGGCAGATGTGGGTGTGTGTGTGGGGGTGCCCGCCAGACTATACCGCTTCGGTTGCACCATGCGACTGGGCGATCGTGTGCTGCTGCCGGCCTTGCCGCCATTGGCTGCATCCTGCTGGGCGCTGCTTAGTCTACTTATACGCGGGGAGGACAAAAGAGACAGAGGTTTGTTGTGGCTTTTAGTGACAGTCTTGGGTGTTGCCGCACGGGCAGGAGAGGGGCTGGCCACCGCAGCGGTGGCTGTACGCGTCGGTGTGGGAGTGGAACTTCTGTATCAAAACGTAACATCATGCAAAAGTTAACAAACGGAAACGCACCAAAAACGAAAAGAAACCAAAATTTAGAAAATAATTTTCTCAAAAATGAAGAAATTTCACAGTGCGAAACAGTCTTTGTGCGGCTGAATGAATACTAACCTTCCTGCTGGATAGCTAACTGGCCGGGGTATCCGTGATCTTGGCGCCGAATTGGAGCCCGTCGAATTGGTCGATGTGGGCGTGGAGCCGCCACTCTTGGTCGCCGCCTCACTGGCCAGCTCCTTGAGCATGCTCGAGTCTTTGCTCATCAGTTCCCATTGTATCTGCAGACGCTTGAAGCGATTGCTCTCGATCTTCCGCTGCTCCAGCACGTCCAGGGTCTCGCGACGCTGCAGTGCAGCCGCCATGGAAATGTTGGGCGAATTGGGCGGAGTCGAGAAGCGCTTGGCGTCGCCTGTGATGGCCGCCGTGATGGCGGCCGCCTCATCGGTGAACGACACCTTCTTCTGCTGGCTGAGCACGCGACTCACCTCCTTCTTGAGGGCAGCCGCATCGTATTGCACTTGCTCGCCGGATGTCTCCAAAATGGAGGCAATCTCCGCATAATACTTCAGTTCGGAGCGCGGCAGGCTGGCCAGGAAGTTCTCGGCCCGTGCCCGTGCGTCCAGATCCTTGCGGGAGAGGCGCTGCTTCACCGCCGGAGCCTGCGCCTGCTGCTGGCTATGCTCTTCCTCCTCGAACACGTCGGCCAGCTCGTCGGTGGAGCCCAGGGTGTAATTGAAGGGCGGCTCCTGCAGACTGCGTCGCTTCTCCAGCTTGGACATCTTCTGAGTCTGCTGTCCCCCCTCGATCATGGAATTACGCTTGGTCCTGGCCTGAGCAGAGTTCGCCTTGCGCAAGATGCTCCTTGGCATGGGCTGTGGTGGCGTGGTGTGCTGCTGCTGCTGATCGTACTGGTAGACATACATTTGCTTCAGCGGATCCGCATCCGCATCCAGTTCGGAGTCGGTCAGCAGCGTGGAAGAGCCCCGATACCCAGAGCTGGGCTGTTGACTGGAGCCCGAGCTGGAGGCCTCGTCCATCAGCTGGGTGTTGCCCGTGTGCGTCTGCTGGAAGTACTTGGCACAATCGCAGATGTGAGTGCGATTCCTCCGCAGTGGCGGCGACATGCAGAACAGCGGGCGCTGGGCGAGATCCGCATCCAGTTGACGTACCAGCTGCTTCACCTCGGGAATGTGCTGCAGCCGCCGGCGATACTCCACAGGCAACAGTGTGGCCAGGGACTGCCAGTCGGCAACGTGCTTGTAGTCCAGCGTCTTCAGAAGCTCATCCTCGTTGATGCTCTGCCTGCTGCTGCTGCTGTTGCTGCTGCGCTGCTTCTTGAGCGATCCGGAACCGGTGGCGGCTCCGTCCAGCGTCATCTTGTAGTTGAAGGGCGAGAAGATCACGTCCGGGGTGGCGGCTGTGGTCTTCACAAAGCCCAAATCGGGCAACGCATAGTTCGGATAGATCACGTAGATAGGCGCCTGCCGCTGCTCCCCGAGATTGTTCAGCTTCTCCAGGAAGGAGGGCGGCACACATCTGTACCTCTCGCTCAGGCTGCTTCGCGTGGTGCTCAACGAGCCGCAGGATGTCTGCATGGAGCGTGTTATCATCTCCGAACTGGACGCGCAGGACAGGGGACGTGTGGACGCCGCCTCTGCGCCTGCTCGGCGCGGCACCTGCGTCAGCTGCTCCTCTGTGCTGGCCTCCGAGGACATCTGACTGGCCGTCGAGGTCTGAGCTGCCGCCAGCTGGTAGAGCTGTGGATTCCGCAAAGGCATACTGCGACGACGGTGCGCGGGCGAGTTGGTGGCCGTCAGGGAGCCCGTGGAACTCGAGCTGGCTGCATCATCGTAGAACACCGCCTCGGAACGAGCACGCAGTTGTCGCTGCTTGGGTGTCGTCTGTTGATCCGCATAGTGGTGCTCCTCCTCCTCCTCGTCGTGGCGACTGACCGCGGAACCCTTGCCCGAGTCGTTCATGCTCTTCTTGCGCAGACGCTGCTCCAGGGAACCGCTGCTCGAGCTGGCCGCATCGCTGGATGGCCAACAGCCCGAGGAGACATCCATACAGGTGTGGGCGCTGGCCTGGGCTAGCAGCGGCTCCTCGTGGCCGCTGCTGGTGCTCTTCTGCTTGATGAAGAGCTTGACTAGATTGAAGGCCGGCGGATTGGAGGAGTTGCCCGAGGAGACAGACCCCGAGCAAAAGTTCTGGCTCTCGTGGGAGCAACTGCAGCGATGATGCTTGTGACGGTGCGAGTGCTGCTGCTGCTGTTGCTGTTGCTGGTGCTGCAGCTGGGAAGTGGGTGTGACCTGCTGCTGCTGCTGCAGATCTGTCTGTTGCTGCAGTCTCTCCGATATGGAAACGCTTATGGATATGGGCATCTGGCACATGGGCAGCAGATTTCTCGATCGCGACTTGCAAGACTCCATTGTCGAGGTGCTGATGGCCTGGGATACATTCAAAGGGGCTCCCTGATCCGCTCTCTGCTGCTGTTGCTCCTCTTGTTGCTGCTTTGTCAGTGGCAGTTCCTCCTCGCTTTGCAGATTCGGCAGACTGCTGCTCTTCCGCACGCTGCACTGCGGCAGATGTCGCGTGATGGTGATGGTCTCCGTGTTGTTGTTGCCCGACGGATATCTGCGTGCGGGCGAAACAAGGAATAGCGAGCGTCTTTAGACCAGACACATCGAACGCATTGAAATTACAATTGAGATTTTGTTGGCGGAGGGATTACAGGTAGGACGTGATTGGTCTCTGCTAGAGGACGGTAGAGGTGTCTGCCTGCCTACCTGCTGGCGTCTAACCCGTCTTTGGTTTATTTGCATAATAATTTAGGGATTTTCCTCGAGGGCTAATCTGTTTATGAATGAGTTTTTGCGGGTAATTGGTTTTCCTTAAGGATTAACTTCTGTGCCTGAGCCGGGGATCGACCCAGAGGCAGCATATGCCAAAAACAAAGATTAAAAATACCCATTGAATATGGAAATCTCCCCCAACTGTGGGGCATTCCGATTATATTCCGCCAGCCAGCAAATGAAACTAAATTAAACTCAATTGATGTGACCCCCAGAGCCAGAGCCGGCCAGAGCAAACACACATCCGCCCGTTCATTATTGGGGGCTGGGACTGTGAGAAGAAGCCTTGGCTCTCTTTTGGACATATGATCTCTCTCTCTTTCTCTCTATCTCTAGCAGGAACCAATCCTCTCCTGAGGTTTATGTGCGTGTCGTGTGAGTGTGTGTGGACCTACCGCTGCAGTTTTGCCGATGCTGCAGATGCTGCTGCTGCTCCTGCTGTTGTGGCTTTGGGCGACATGGGGGCACACAGCGGATGGAAGGCCTGGGCCGAGCGGGACATCGATACCTCCAGGGCCTTGTTGCGCTTGACAATATCCTCCAGATTGCTGTGCAAATTGATGCAGTTCTGTTTGTTCCTCAGCGCCATGTCATTGGGTTCTGGGAAAACACTTTTTAGATGGTTCTATCAGGGGGAAATAGACGATCTACTCACCATAGAAACTCTCGTCCGAGTAGAGGACACTGCCCTCGAAGGCTATGGTGTAGTTGTCCTTGTTGCAGGTGAGTATTATCTCGCCCTCGTCCGGATACGCATCCATGTCCAGCGAGTCCACGGAGATGTGGGACTCTCTGACGGGCGAAAAGAGCAGCTCGGACTTGCAGAACGAGTTGTCGATCAGCTCATTGGTGGATGTCGTCGACGTCTGGGACATCATGTTGTTTGGCATCATCATCATGTTGTTGCTGTTGCTGCTGTGCTCCAGCTGCTGCTGCTGTTGTTGCAGCTGCTGCTGCTGCTGGAGGAGCAGCGACTGCTGCAGACGACTATTCGCACCGCCCAGACTCTTGCAGTAGGCCGGCAGCTGCGACAGCAGCGAATGTATGTCCTCGGCACGAAAACTCTCCATGTCCACCTCGGCCAGATTGGCGTCCAGATTCTTGGCCAGATCCTCGTAGTAGATGAGATCTCCCATGGCGTTGTAGGAGGCCGAGAGGGAGCTGAGGACACTGCGCTGCATGCCGCTGCAGCCATCCCGGTAGCCGTAGTCCAGGAACCACTGGTAATCGGAATTGTCGTGAGTAAAGTCGTGCGACGAGGCCAGTGAGCAGTTGATGCCACCACCACCACCGTTAGAATCCCGTGTCCCAGTACCAGTACCGCCCCCACCATTTCCACCACCACAAAGCATTCCACCTACCCCAAGCTGTTGCTGCTGCTGCTGTTCACTGGCACTCCTGCCCCCTGGCGTTGTGGCATTGCTGTTGTAGTCCGATTCCGGTGTGGCTGCCATTTTGCCCCACACGTTAATGTTGTTGTTGTTGTTGTTGCAACGCTGATTGCCTGGGAAATTCTTATCGTTGTCGCAGCACAGCAGGCTGTTGCTGCTGTCGAGAAAGAGGCTGCTGCTGGCGCTGCCGCTGCTGATGCCGCTCACCTGCTCATTCAGTATTAGGCTGCGTAGGGCGTTGTTGTACCTGTCCAGATTGCTCAGGACAATGGCCACATTCTGCTTGAGGCTCTCCTCGCTCAGTTCCTCCTTAATGTCGTCCTCCTCATCGCTGCCACCGGCTCCACCTCCACCAGCGACTGCTCCCAGCGACTGCAATTGCTGCTGCTGGCAGTGCTGCAGATGTTGCTGCTGCAGCAGGCGATCGGTCAGCTGTTGCTGGTAGCGTTTGCCCGCCGTGTTGCCAAAGGGGGAGCAATTGTTGGTGGTGGGACTGTTCAGGGGATTCCTGTAGCCGAGCGGGGAATGTGGAGACGATCCTAGGCCAATGTGGGCAGCCGTGTTGCCGTTCTGTTGCTTGCTGTGGGGCAGGGTCTGCTGAAGATACTGTTGCTGCTGCTGTTGCTGCTGCTGCTGTTGCTGTTGGGCTAAGCGTTGAAGCAGATGAGGATGAGAATGTGGTTGCGGTTGCGGATTGGGATTAGTCTGGTGGATGGGTGAGTTCTGGAGCGGTTTCTGCTGAGATGCGGAGATGAAATGCGGTTGCTTGTGATCGTTGTTTGTTGAGAATTCGGTCATGCCACGTCGAAGTTTCAGGTTTCCTGCAAAAGAGAAAACCAAGAATTAGTATCCACATTCAGATAATCCCCAAAAGAGCCACTCTCCCCATTAGCCCTGACACTGAACTTGGCTCAGAGACACTGTGTCTGCAGTCCCCTCCAGCTAATGCTAATGATCTATTCCCATTTTCATTTGCACCTCCCTCGCATCAAATGGGACACATTTCAGGGCCATAAAACCTGCCAGCGGCAAGGGGACAGGGGACGAGGCATGCAGCATCTAGCGTGGCATGTTTCAATTAGTTTTTACGATCCCAGGACTAGTCCAGCAAATAAGTATCTTTCAGGGGTGCGACACGTCGGAAAAGTTGTAAAAATTATTTTTATATGTCTGAGAGATTTTTACGAGTCGGATCGCCGGGGGCCACGAGGTGCCAGGCACGGGTGCCCATGGAAAAACTTCAACACGAGAATGTCACAGTCTTTGTGCTCTCTTTCCATCTGACACATGCCACATACCACATGCAACTGCAACTTGTCTGTGCCCCGAAAGGCAATTAAAGGTTAAACTTTCGAAGCTACGACGTATTGCATGTCCAAAGACGGTAACTTTTTCAGTAAGGAAAAGGAAAGGAAAGCCCTGCCCTTCCCTGCATTGCCCCCATTTGCCGCATTTCAATCGATTGAATCGG
The DNA here is from genome assembly GCA_037356375.1 of Drosophila affinis. Taxonomy (NCBI): domain Eukaryota; kingdom Metazoa; phylum Arthropoda; class Insecta; order Diptera; family Drosophilidae; genus Drosophila; species Drosophila affinis. The sequence goes on from JAZHFB010000003.1 coordinate 27,895,728, forward strand.
CGGCCATTTTATATAATTCCTATCCACAACAGAATTTACATTTAAAATTAACTCGAAAACTGATACCATAAACAAAAACGCATCATCAGAAGCGGGAGCACCGCCCAGAGCAAGTGCAGACATGAAAGATTATTCGAAAAGAAAAGATCTCTGCGCCCCTTCAGACATCGGAGGAACTTTCCATATGCATCGCCCGACAAGTGGCAAAGCTGCCGTTGCACATGTCGCCCCATCTCCGCCCCTGCCTCTGCCCTGCTCTGCCACATCTTTCATTCCAGATCTTCGCCTCCCCCAAAATAAAAATATGAAATGACTTTCCATTTCATATTTGGGCCATGCGCAAGATTACAGACAAATATAAAAACTTTTAATGCATTTTGTGTGTAGATATATGCATATGTATGTATGTATGTTGTAGCTATAGTCATACGATGTCTGCTGAGAGGGCAATGGCCATGCCTTGAGCCGGCGCTGCCGGTCCCCCACTTGACTCTCAATTGAAATTAATTGAAATTACAAAAGCCTCGTCTCGAGATGTCCCGAGATGCAATGCGGGGGGCAAGACCAAATGTTGATTAAGCTTTTTGGTCTGGCAAATATTAATCAATTTTTAGGGAATATGTAACATATTTCCATAGGACTTTCCTTGGGGGCAATCTCTCTTTGTATACAAATATTAAATCTAAGTTAAATATAAGACTTAAGTCGCACCTTGGCCCACAATCTGATTCAAGTTCTGATTGTTAATATTGTTGTTCAGATAGTCATTGTTGCTGTTGGCCCGATATCGTTGCTGCTGTTGCTGTTGCATCTGCAGTTGCTGCTGCTGCTGCTGCAATCTTTGCTGCCTCAAATACTGTTGATTGCAGGTCAAACCCGCTGATGTGGTGGAGTTTTGTTTAGCTGGAACACCCTGATCCCTCAGTTGCTGCTGTAGGCGACGCCGCTGCATCAGTTGTTGCTGCAACAGTTGCAGCTGCTGCTGTTGCATGCGCTGATAGAAGCGTATCTGCTCTAGTTGCTGCGGTGTCACACCCAAATGTTGCTGTTGCCGCTGCTGCTGGTGCTGCTGCTGTGGGGCATAGTAGTTCTCCTTGGAGGAGCTGTTGCTGTCACAGCCGCTGCTGGTGCTGCTGCTGTTGCTGGTCGAGGCAGTGGCAACATGTTGCCAGCATGCCGCTCCAGCCGTTGTGTTGCCATTGGCATCGCTGTGCGTCAAGTTGCTGCCGTTGCTGTTGTTGTGGGGGCAGTCGATGCCGGCCCTGGAGCAGGCCGCACAGCGCTTGGAAATGTCTACGAATCGCATGATGAAGGCCAGTAGAAGCAACAACATTTAGTTGCAAGGCCCGACCGAATGTTGCCGGTGGATTTATTTCTGGTCTCTGGACCAACGCAGTGACGCTGCTGGCTGTTGCCAAGTTCTGCTGCCGCTGCTGCCGCTGATGATTCTCTTTTTTTTTGGCTATTTTTAGTTGTTGGCTTGGATATTTTTTAAGGGTTCAAACTCCATTGATTGGTTACACATTTTGTTGTTTGGTTTCTGCTGCTGCTGATGCACTTTTCATTTTGATTTCGATTTCTTTTGTAGTTCTTTCCACCGCCTATTTATAAATGTTTGTTTTGCCTAAGTTTTCCTCCTATACGACACATATGAACATATATAAATAAATTATATATAGATGGATCCACCAAATGTGTGGTGTGCTGTACACATTTCAAAAAGTTTTCCCAATTTTTTTCTGGTTTTTTTTTTGGGTGTGTATAAAAATAATTTACGAGTTTTCTGCAGTCGAGGATTTTAATATGTTTTACGCGCGGAGTTTCAAACGAAGAAAATGGGCTAAAATTATCTTGTCTAAACAACAAAAACAACAACAAAATGTTGTAATAAACAAAGCTCTATTGCCAGCCAGCCAGCCTGCCTGCCACAAAATGTGGTACGTCTCCGAGGATGGGATTTACGGGCCGCTGCAGTTTTTTGGCCAACCTCAAGGCAAGTCTTTCGGGCTTGTTAGCAGCCCGAAATATTAACTGCATTCAGGCCTCGTTTAGAGGGTCGTTAGAGGAGCCTAATTTATGCGCATAAATTTCCGGCCAAAGGAAATGCTGCCTTCCCTGCCACACAGGAGCTCCCTCCACAGGGCTCGTACTCGTACGATTTCTCGGGCCTTGAGCCTTGGGCCCTAGTTTCGAAAATGGTGTCTAAATTTAACAATTTTTCGACTGAAATTGTTAGCCAAGTTCATTATTAACTTGACAGCACAGCACAGCAGAGCAGAGACAACTGCGTGGATGTGTCATAATGTTTGCTATTGAAATCTATCTAGAACGCTCTCATGTGCCGCTTGCCAAAAGAATCAAAAGATCAGCAAGAGCCAGGTGTTTGTTCGTGCCAATAGAATATCTGGCATACTTGATGATTGACATCACCCAAGAGATGGTCTCTGCAATTAGATAAAAGAGCCCAAAGATCTAGACGGAAAACTGCATTGGGACACGCCCAACAAGATGGCTTCGTTGGCGGAAAACTTTCAGACAAAGAGCCACTGGCCATTGCTTGGCTGGCAGGAGTCGTAGTCCTGTGGGGGCCAACAGGATAAATGCGCAATAGTGGAAAAATACCCTAATATCGGCAAAAGAGAAAGTCCCTGCCACACAACAACAGGCAACGTGAGCAGGAAGAAGGAACGGCCACCCCGAGGGGAGGCATCGAGGAGTGCTCAGGCGCACCAAGGACCTGCTGCCGCTGGCAGCTGGCAGGCAGCCAAGAAAGACCCCACACTCAAGATACACTCCACGAAATGGAAAGAAAAGAAAAGCCATAGGAAAAGCATTCACGTGGCATTTAAGCATCTCCACGCTCCCCCTCCCCCGAGTTGCACGCTCCAGCTGCCCCTGCCAGAAGTTCTTGAGACCATAAACGGGACCAACAGAGGCACGCTGCACGTTGCTATTTCGCATTTCGATTTTGTGCACGCAACTCATTTGGATTTCTCTTTGCACCTTGCAACAACACAACAGAAATAAACAGTGCGTGCCACAAGCGGTACAGTTACCGCCAGTGCTCCTCCTCCTTCGTTCAATCACATTTTGAACTTTATTCAGCGGCGGCTGTTTGTTTAGGTGTTTTCCTTCTTTAATTCTCAGGAAGAAAGGCCATCATTTCCCCCATTTTCCCACAAGTGCAATCTGACGTCAGCTTCTGGCGCTGCCTCCTGCCTACTGCTGCCTGTTCTGGCTTCTAGTTCAACGCACTTGTTGGCCTACATTGCTAATGGAAACTGCCTAGAAAACTCTTTTGCGCCTTTTGCGCTGCGCCAGAGGCGCACGACGGAGCCCACAATTAAATGAGCCAGCGAAAAGAAAATGTATCTACAGAAGCGCACTCGGATTCGGATTCGCAGTGGCATTCGCCCTGGCAGTTGCTGCTGCACTTGCCGCTGCACTGTCGATGTGGTTGCAATTGCAATGGCAATTACGAAATCATCAAACGCATGTGTGCATATCGATGCGGAAGTCAAAGAAGAAAAGGTCAAAGCTATTTTGAAAAAGCTACCTAAAAACAGATGCACAGATACAGGAGCTAGTACAACCGCAAGATACAGTAGCTTTTGCTAAGCAGAGATACAATAGGTGCGGAGATACATGAGCTACGGAAAGATGTATGCACGAAAAGGCGGAGATGCAAATACTATTGCTAGGCAAATGCCGAGATACATTAGAAGAAGATTGTACAGAAACAGTAGATTCTGCCAGGGAAAAACAGATTCCGAGATACAGTAGCTTCTGGTAGGCATAGATATAATAGATATTACGATAGAGATACATTAGATACTCCAAGGTGTAAATATGCAGGAGCACACTGAGATATATATATAAATACAAGCCCCAAGCATACCCCTGGCTCACTAGCTTCGCTCATTCTCGCCGATTTGAGTAAAATATCGAACGACGACGATTCAAAACATTTTTATATAATACAGAATCTGTAGATACAGTAGCTACTACTTGGTAGAAGATTTAAAGATACTATTGCTCTTAAAAAGTGGATGCAGACATACAATAGCTAATGAGAAGCAGAAATAAATTAGCTATAACGACACGGTTGCGTAGATACATTAGCTACAGAAGCATTAGGCTAAGATAGAGTTACAAATACTATTCCTAGGAAAAAAGGAAAGAAATAAAGAAATACTATTCAGGAAAATCCCTAGAGATACAGTAGCTACTGCCAGTTTCAACGATATAGTAGGTACTGCTTGATTCAAAGATACAATAGCTACCAGATTCAAAGATACAGTAGCTACTGCATAGTGCGTCTGCGGAAACACAGTAGCTTCTACTAAAATGCGGATGCAGAGAACCATTAGCTAGCTCAAAGCCTACTTAGAGATACAGCATCTCATCTGAAGAAAATCCTCTGGATACAGTAGCAACTGCAAAGTGAATGCACATTTTTTTGTTTTGTAGCTACTCGAAACAGAATAACAAATATAGCTACTATTTTGACGGCATCTTATCAGCATGTCAAATGCTCCGATTTGGCGTGAATAAACCCGTTCGGCATGCCGGAGTACTTTTCACCTGAATGTAGCGATAAGATAAGGCAACGTTTTTGTGCAATCTTATGAACCCCGCAGAGCCCATGGCACCACCGATGCAGTGTGGCACTGTCTAGAGATGATCTCATTTCGTACTGCAGAAAACTCGTAAAAAAGAGACACTATTATGTGTCGCTGTTGTTTCCTTACTTTACCCATTCAATTTATGGTATTAGATAATCCGAATATTTGTGGTGTTCAAAGAGCATTCCCTTTGTCGCTGAGTTCGCTTCGCTTTGTTCGTTTAAAGATACATTGAGACACTAACACAGGGGCACAGAGGCACAGAGGCACACAGAGGCACTGAGACGCACAGGGAGTGAGATACATATACGAATGCACTTGAGATGTGGCCAATCTGTGGCGTATCTGGCAGATAATTCACTCAAGCATGCTGGCCCACGCACAATTAATGCGGTTTCAAGTTGTTTTTAGCTCTGATTAGGCTAAAGTATCTACAAGTTTTCACACACCACACCACACGGCATACAATGAATCGACGGGCAGTGAGCGCGTAAACAAATTAAACGAAATGAAAATAATATTAATATATGTATAAAAGGTCTCTTTTTCACAATCCACACGACTACGACGACGACGACGACGATGCTCCGCACATTTTCACAGTTGCACAAGCCCAAGGAGACTGACTGACGGGGAAAAAACGCGAGCGAGCGAGCGGGCAAGCGACGACCGACCAGACGACCACGACAACGACAGCAGCAGAAGCAACAGCAACAAAGCGGCAACGAGGCAGCGACTACAAAGCGACGAGACGAGGCTCTCCGGGTCTAGCTATGTGTGTGGGGATAGGGCGCCGCCTCCCCCAGTATCTTCGGGGTGTAACAGTGTGTAAGTGTGTCCGTGTGCACTGGCCGCATGGGTGTTTGTGAGCGGAACGAAAAGCGAACCGAAAACGCACGAAGTACGGGTACGGGTACGCCGTAGCCTCGCATCGGAATACATTATACAATGTGCAGTGGGGATTTAACCCCAAAAAAAATGAAGGAAATTCTCGAGCGAAAAGTGAAAACGAGAGCGTACACAAGCGACAAACTTCATGGATACGCCTGTGGAGGAGCAAGTGCAGTGTGTGGGTGTGTGTGTTTGTGTGCTTCATGTGGATGCTGAGAGCGGTAGAAGCACGACATTAGTCGGAGAGTAGATAGAATACAGCTTTCGGTGGGAGCCAAAGAGCTGATAGACGATAAGAGATGATAGAAGATGCTTCAGATGGAAGCTACTACCAGACGAAACTGCTGATGGAAGATTCTTTTCATGGCATTTACATATGTACATATTCTGTTGGAAGATAATTCTCATAGATGATACTTCTTAAAATATAAATAATACTTATCAAAGATAAGATTCCGATAAGAGATACTTTTAATCAAAGATACTTATGATAGCAGATACTACTGATAGCAGATATTATTGATAGAAAATACTTTTAAAAGAAGATACTTTTGATGGAATATTCTTCAGCAAGTGTGTACTCTGTCCAGGCACAAACAAATCCCATAGAATGCCATGCCATACCACAAGAGAGAGATCATGCGCACACTCTTCGAGGGTGGCAAAGGAAAAGATCTCTAGGGCTTCCGGCAGGATGAAGATCGAGTTCCCAGTTCGATCTTCGAGGGAGGGTGTGCATGTGCACGTGCCGCAACTAAAGCAAACATCTTCCCCGACCCTTGGCACGGACTGAATGCCACTTGAAACCAAACACCGAACATAAAATTGTATCACAGTTTTCCCGATATTCGAGGGGGGGGACGCACAAGTGCCTCATTAACAATTACAAGCAGACGATCAGACAATCAGCCAGTCAGCCAGTCAGTCGGAGCGTACTACATTTTTCCAATAAAACTATTAAAAATGCGCATAAATTGTACTTCCCTTTTCCCTTTTTCGGAAATCTGTTTCGAATACAATGGGGCGCTGTATACTCGTATCATATTTTTGCAAACTCTGAGTTTTATTTTTCAATTAATTATTGTCGGTTTCAGACAGAGATGGAGCGAGAGCGGGAGGGAGGACAAAGTGTAGGCGGCCGAGTCTTGCTCTCATAATCCATAAATTGCAAATAGCGGACAGAACAGCAACGATCGTAAAGAGAGAGAGAGAACCCCTCAGAAAAGAGAGCGCGAAGAGAACTCCGGTCAGAACTCGAGGCATACTTTTAGGTGGCGCCGCAAAATGTCTTCAGCTATTGATTCGATTTCGCTCTTGTTTTCCGAGTTTTAATTTAATTTAGTTTTATTTTTCCCCCCAATTGGCAAGTGCAGTCACAGGGAATGAGTCATCCTTCGATGACTGTCCCTGCTGGAGCCACCCCCCACTGCTGTTCCACCGCCAGTCGGACTCGAATTAGCATGAAATCCACCCTGGAATACGACCAGCACTCCTGACCTCCCACATCCTACTAGTCTTGCCACAAAAATAAGTTGCCAAAGTAAACAAACGAAAAAAAATTCACGGAACGGAGCGGCGTCGTTCTTGTCTTTGCGGTGGGTCCATCTCTAGCTGCAGCTCCGAAACGAGAGGTTGCACTTTGGCTGCCTCCCGGGTTAAGAGGCATCCATCCCGCCATTCCATCCCATGCTGCGCGAATATTTCTGCGCATAACCAAAGACGCAATAAAGAGATGACGCCGTATCTTCAGGGGGTGGAGGAGGGTAGGCCCCCTGGCTCCCTATTTTGAATAACATTAGAAATACGCAGTGAGCATATACCTACTGTACATATATACTCGTACATATATACTTAAAGGTTTCAGGTTACTTTTCGGGGCTGGTAATTTATCATTTTCCCCAATGCAAATGCAACGACAGCAAAATATTATTGAAGAACATTTAATGACATATTTAATTTCCTAACAGGCCGTAATTATGTCAGGGGCCGCCCTCTCATGACAAATCTCCAGCGATCCAGTGAGCCAGTGAAAAACAAAAGGGAAACGCGGGGAAAGGGTGTACAAGGGTGCCACAGAGGGGCGCAGGCCACATGTGGCAAACGAGCTAATTAAAGACTGTGTTGCTGTGTTGAAATGGAGGACTGTCGTTTAGTTTTGTTTTGTTTACTCAGACGCGGGAGAGGCTCTATTTTTCACAGTCACAGGGGGAGGGGCGAGGAACCCGTGGGACATATGAGATTTTAATATTTTATTTATCTTTTCTTTGAGAGAAGATACTTTCTGGTTTTTGAAAAGAAAAGAGGCTAAAATTTGGGCATTGTTTGGAAACAACTTGAGATGAACTTTATTGGCAATAAAACAACATAATAGTTATCCCATTATGATCCAATCTCTTCGATGGAGGTAATATCAAAGAAACAAATAGATGCACCCGAGATATATCCATTCTATAGCCCAATATACTACCATCTTTCCCTTGATTATACATCTTATTTATACCAGATCCACATTCGATGAACTTTTGTGAGAAAACGATTTCATCTATATAGTATTTATCCCACATTGAACCATTATTATCGACTTATATCCACTCTATTATATATATCTTTCCAGCTTGCCATTGCCAGAAACTCTTGGAAAATCATAATACCCTTGTCAAGCGTATTTACATACGCTTCTTTGAAACATATTGACAATTTCACAATCAATGCCCCAGAAAAGCAGAAAACATATGGTAGGAGGAAAAAGGAAATGTTGCAACATGGCCTGACAACCGCACAACGACATGTTCCTGCTGTTTTGCCCATCGGTGGCAGAGCAGGGCAGACCTTGACGTGCGACAATATGTCAAATGTCAACTGGCATTTGGTCTCAGATCTCCCTCCAAATGAGAGATGAAATTGAAAACAAGCCGCAAATACCAAGCATATTCCATGGAGGAAAGATAAAGTTGCGTAAAGCGTGGCGTGGAGTGTCGTATGGAGTGTGGCAGGGAGTTTTTCCTCGTTGCCACAAAGTGAAAGTAGAAATCATGCGTAATTATCGCTCGCCATAAAATGCGGAATAGTCTAGCCGGACCATAAGATAAAACCGATCGATCAAGTGCGCCGCCAGCCACTGACGGGCGACAAAAAACCAAAACACGATGCCTACGCAGCCGCCAAATGCGTGCAACTGCCTTGCCACACGCCTTCAGTCCGATCCGATCCGCTACGCTACGCCTCTCCGCTGTCTGTCTGTCTGTCTGTGGCATCATCTGACGGTTGTCAATGGCGTTTAACGCTTGTCTCCATCGTACAAATTGGTAAATCTTTCCAATGACATGCCCGAGGGAAAACAGTGGACTGGAGAAAATTCACCAACTAGAGAGATACGAATATCAAATACCCTATATGCAAGGGGAGAGAGCTTTTGGGCTATCTAGAAGATATGATTCACCGCTTCAATTCTGAGTACTGAGACAGTTTATGATTTCCTTTTGCCTATTTAATACGCTGTTACCCCTACACTCCACACCGGCCATATAAATACCCTAACCCGACTATCCGTTTGCCTGCCTACCTGTCGCTTGCCTGATGGTAGACTTCATTAACAAAACCCATACATAAATATGCCTTGAGGCTCTCCTCGGTTCCATTGAACCTGTTTATTCGTGGCATTTTTTGTCTGCATTGCCTAACGATTTGCCATTTGCCAAGGCGGCTATAAAGAGCCTTGAAAAGTGTACGGCAAAAGATACTACAATAAACGAAAAAAATACGCAGTTTGCAGTTGCATTGGGCGGAGAGTTTTCTCTTGCATAATGGCTATAAAATGGAAACCAAAAGGGAAACTACTGATGACACAACTTAAACCCACAATTAGCTATGCATAGATGTGTTGCATGCAACTAACTCAACTCACATGATGGATTCGGAGTAACCGATGAAGTAACTCCTCTAATGATTACCGTTTAACGATTAACTTAGAAATGCCATAATTCAAGGCAGATATAGAATATGGCCCACCGCCACCTCCCTCCTTCGGTTATGTCACAGCTTGCATAACATTAGAATTTCGCAAAATAAGATATAGATAGAACTTTGATATATGTTTGAGAGACATTTGCATGGACTGGGCCCTGGACTGCTCGTGCTTGTGTGCCACACGTGCCCCCACACAGCCCGACTGCTGACTAAGCCAGCAGCCATGCATCGGGCAACATCTAAGTTGTCGCCATATCACAATTAGCGTCAGAAAACACCTGTGTGGTGTGTGTGACCGTGTGATGATCAATGGGGGGAATTCAATTGAATTAATATTACCCAAGAATAATCGTAAGTGCGACAGAAAATTATAGGCTTCCGTCGCTCTGGGAAATCTCACATTAGCAGACGTCCGACGACCGGCGTCCGACGATCCCCCCACCAGACCTCAACCGACGTATAGATATACCATTAGCCCCTGACCTAGCCCAAGATCAATACCAAGAAATTCTCGTTTATCGTGCACGTTTTTTGTTTTATTGGTAAGCAAAATTAGGGGATGTGTAGAGATAGATAGATACAGATAGATACTCGTAATAGTCTTAAAACTGTTGTCTTAAAAGTAACAAACACAAACATGAAATAGGATCTGGGATGTAGGATGCATGGGATCCCTAGGCGCAATCCCTTGACTGATAAAATAGTATGTAACCCGTCTCTGAGGATTTGTGTATGTCCGAAGTGAGGCCGTAAAAGTCCTCGATGGTGGAGGCCTCGATCTTATCGACCATATCATCGTCGAACAGCAGCCACAGGCCGTGACTCTTCACGATGCTGATGTAGTGCCCCCGATTCGGGCCCGATCCGCAGTGTATGACCACCGCAGTTAGATCGTACAATCGGTCCGGATTGACGGCATCGTCGGAGGTGTTGAACAGCCGCAGCTCGAGCGGAAAGACAACGCGATGCGAGACCTTGATGTGGCGATTGAATTGCTCCATGTACTTGAATCGCTTCAGGTGCAGGGCCAGTATCATGGGCAGCTTCTTGACGCGCATCCGCTTCTGGGCCTCCTGGTAGCTGCAGCAGTTGTCGCACTTGAACTTGTTGTCCGAGCAGAGGGTCTCCGTGTTGCTGAAGCACCGCAGACAGTGCGTGATCGAGGTGTTCTGATCCACGTCCACCTGCAGATCGAAGAAGTTCTCGTCCTTGCTGCTCACCGTCTCGCAGTTGAGGCAACGCGTCTCCGACGTCAGGATGCCCTGAAAGATCTCGTGCACCCAGGTGGGCTCCGAATTGGCCCCGTTCGTCTGCACCAGAGGCGTGGTCGTGGCCGTCAGACCGCCGCTGGCGTCCAGCACACTCGTGGTGGCAGCATTCAGGGAGCCCGTGGAGTTGCTGCTGTTCCCATTGGTCGTCGTCGAGTTGGAGGTCGAATTGGAGTTGGAATTCGAGTTCGATGTGGAGCTCGATTTGCTGGCTGTGCTCGTGGCCATTTGGGAGGTGCTGGCTCCTCCACCACTGGACTTTCCGTTGCCATTGCCATTGCCGTGGGCGGGGCCGGCATTCCGTTCGGCCAGGATGATCTCGTTGATGTGATTGATCAGAAAGTTGAGAAACTCGTGGGCATCCTGCTGCATATAGTTGTCGAACTCCTCCTTCTCCTTGCGCAGACGCGTGATGAACTTCTTGGGCGCTATGGACCCGACCTTCTTCTTCTGCGTGGCAATGCTGTAGAAGAGGTCCGCGAGGCAGGAGAGCAGCGTCTCCTTGGGCCGCTTGTTCTTCGCCTTGTACTCGAGCACCTTCTCGCGGAAGGGCTTGCAGAAGTAGAGGGCCTGCAGCACCGAGTTGCTGTAGCAGGTGTTGCCAAAGTTCACCAGCCCGAAGTAGTGCTCGTTGGCCGGAAACAGATCCGAGCCGATCTCCCGCTCCAGCTGCGAGACGTTGGCGCCCATGCCAGCGCCAGGGGCTGCAGTGGCACACCGGTACAGAAAACCCCACACCGTGGCAGGCTTTTGCACGTCTTCTGCTGTCGGATCGATCTATCGTCTATCGTCTATGGCTTATTCGATCATTTACGGTAGCCCCTCCCCTATATATATGTAGATATATGTATCTTTTCGTTATATATTTGCTTTGTTTGCTTTGTCTGATCAATTTTTTGGCAATTGGGGGGCAGAGGCGCAAAACACTTTCTATACTGTGTCTGAAAATAAATAATTTTGAAGAGGGGATACACGTGAGTTTGCTTCGCATAACACAAACAACAGAAATTATAAAAAATTATCTAAGGCTTACTTTGCTTTATTTTTATTTTTCTTCATATTTTGCTTCAAAAATAGGCACTAAAAACAAAGCAAAGTTTCTTTACAACTAAAATGCGCAACGGAAAAGCAAATGAAGAATGAGATCTTCAAAATCTTTTAACTCTTCTTTTTTTTAGCATCCCCTCTTTAAAAATTATTCATTCAAACAAAGTGTTTCTTCTTTTACAGTTCAAGTTTTGGTTTTGTAAATGGAATCAAAGGTCAAATTGTTCAAGAAAATGTTAATAATATTCGAATTTTGGTTAGTTAAGAAAGCAATGAAATTTTAAAAATGTTGCATATATTTTATATATATTTTTTCTTTTTGTTGACGTAAAATTTAGTTCAATTTGTACTTAAACAAAAAATAAACATAAGATATTCTGGGGGTCAGCCAGCCCTAAATCAACATAAATCATAGCCATGGACGCAGCTTGAAATAATTCTCTACTATTTTCCGCTTATGGGACTGCCCACTGTACCGAAACATGATTACTAATGTATGTAAGTGTGTGTGTTGTGTATGCTTATGCACCCGGCAACCTAAGATGTACCGTTCTTTCATTCTCTCTCTCCCACCAATGATGAAATTATACCAGGTGGCGTTTTCGCTCTCTTTTGCCAATCGGTCGCGCCCTTCTTTCGTTTGATTCTATCTCTGAATAAAGCCAGAGAGCCAAAGCTCTCTCCATCTCTCGCTTTTGTTTGTTTTCGGCCAGCAGCAGCAGAAACAAAGCTGCTCTCGCACTCTTACTCGCTCTCTCTCCCACTCATTCTAAGCTCCGTTTTTCATTTAGAGCAGAGATCGGCACGCATATTTTCGCAGGTTTTAGTGCGTCCACTCACATGTTCGTGGGCGTAGCAGCAGACTTAGAGCAGGGGGGGCTCGTCTGCCTTTGGAATTATTCTTTATCGGTCGCTAAACTGCGGTAACACTAATGAATAATTTAAACATATTTAAATCAAAATAGCTATAAATATTAATCAAAACATTTTCCAGCCAAACATAAGATATGGTCATTCATTCACACATTTCTCATTGTATTTCTCTGGGTCAAAGTCCAGCTGTGAATCAGCACGTAGCCCATCGTCTCGAATTCACATGTAATCCGAACATGTCTGTTGCAAACAATACAAATACACACGGCAGACGAATACCTGTCTTGGATTTCGTGACAGCCCGTGGAGTTTGCATACAAAATTGTAGCGACAATTGGTGCTTAGAGCCACATATGAGGTGTCACAGCTAAATATAGCTCTAATTTTATAGACCTTAATTGAATCGATCGTTCGGTGATTTTTCTCACAACTGGTAAATGGCCGGCTGTGTGGGAAAATTCCAGCCGACTGGCGTGTGCCGTGGGCAATGCACTCTACGTTGACCGGGTAGAACAGACGACAGTATAAAAGCCGCAGCGCTTGCCACAGTCAACATACAGTTATCCACGACAACTTAGAGAAGCCACACACCTTCAGAGAAACCTCCAGTCAGCAGCAACAGCAGCAGCCTCAAGCCACATCTAAGCCTGCCCTTCAGGTGAAAAAACACTAAGGAATCGAAGGGCTTTCCAACCGCTTTTCGGAAACGTATTCGGCGTAGAGGCGCGTTGGATTTTCATCTCATACTTGCATCGAACAAACTAAATGCAGGCCAAGGGACTGTGTCGGAGCCAGTAAACAATCTTTCAGCCAAACTGCTGAAGATTCTAGCTTAAAGTTATTATAAGTATATGTATAACGGAAACTTTTCCTAACTCTAGGTATATCCAATTAAGTGTGCTTCCAATCATGTTTATCAACGGAGGCCTGAGTAAAAAGCTCTAATATTTAAAGCTTTTATTCAACTATTATATTTATATCAATGAAATCTGAACTCTGATACGACTAATTTCCACTCTTATGTAATGAACTTTTTTGAGTTAGTGCTAATAAAAGTTTCAAACTAAAATACAGTACAAATTGTATTTAATTTCAATTTAAATCAGATTACTGAGTGATTGGAGGGGGATTTCCCTCCAAAGCTTTTTTATAAGTTATTTAACATTTTCGGCAGAAAAACTATTAAAGTACGATACCTAATTGCGCTTCGACTATCAGTTAAAGTACATTTCTATACCACAAACTGGTGCCCTTCCAACGATACCCATTACTGCTAAGCCACACTGAGAGAGAGCGACAGACAGATGGAGTGATTGAGTTGTTCTAAGAGATGATAAAATTATACAAGCTGTTTTATTCCCTCTCTTTCGGGACTTAATTTACCCTCAGTACTACTGAGAATTTCATCGTTCCGTGCGCACACCGTGTTTTCTCTTTTTTAAATTTGAAGTAAGAGTCAGAGTTAGATACACATTAAGAGAAAAATAGAGAGAGAGGGAGGAACAGTACTAGTTCGAGAGCTAATTAGATGTAGACAGATAATAAAAGTAACCTCGTTTATCCGACAGAGACGAATACATGCAATCATATCAGCAGAGTTGCCAAACGTGTTAATTGGAATCCATTTTGAAGTAAAAACCATCTAACCTTTCCAACACATTCTCCTCCTTCACCAGCTCAAGAAGCTTAGTCACTTCGGCATCAGTCCAAAAGGATCTTTTTGACTCCGAATTCATTTTCAACTAATTTTCTTGCATCGTCGTCCCTATGTCTAATTTATTGCCTTTTCTTGCCCGGCGTTGCCACCTAACAAGGACAATGAGGCTGGATTCATAGTCAACTTTCGTGTGTTATCGAACATATGAAAAAGCGTTTATGCACACACTTTTTTCCTCATTTCATTCATAAACACAGTAAGGGACAAAGAGATACTGAGAAGATATAAGAAATATATAGGGAGAGAGGGAAAGAACTGGAAAGCATAAAAAATGTACTAGCATCTTCAAACACCGCACATTCTATTACATTAAAAACTGTTAAATGGTGGCTTTTCGATATAGTGAACTGATTTAAACCAAGTCTTATAGATTTATGCGTGGAGACATACGAGTATGAACATGAATTATCTTTATAAAGGAGCTACATAAGTATATACATAGCAGCTATAGCATAAAGTGCAGTATGAACTATAGTTTAGTTGAAATAGTTTGTGGAAATATATGTTATAGGGCCGATATTTCGACTTCGACCGTCGAGAAACCATAGTCATTCAATCTGACCGTTGTGCTTGCTGCTTCCGTTGCTCTACATTGATGCTCGACTCGAGACACACAATACAATACAGTTCTTTACTGTACTGGTCAATAATTCTGCTGGATACTGATAGCATTGAATGCACGTGTTTATGGTAAATAATATATGTACATATTCGCCTAGCAACAAGCACATTAAATATGTAATGAGTGACAAGTGTTGTATTTGATGAATAGTCCATGAATCATAGTCGCGTGCCAAGAACCAAGTATTGCGTTCACTTATTAAATAAAATCTTAATTTATGCAAATATGTAGTTCGCATCCGAATGAATCACCAATTGAAATTGATACACCAAACAGATATGGATTACAACCATAAACCCCTGAGGGAATGGAGATAGAATCACCATCTAAATATAAATGCAATATATAGATCAGGGAACCTACGAAAGACCTCATTAACTGTTGAGAAAAGATTTTCCCAATCTAAAAGCAACGCCCAATGCGAAACTAGAGACCAAGAAACTATAGCCCCCAACATCAGGGGCCCACAGTAGATGAGTCGGATAGCTATCTGTCTTGTCTGGGTAATTCTATGCACCTCCAACGACCCGAGGGAATATAAAAGCTCACTCGCAGGTGGGAAACCTAAACAGAACACAACGGAAAATGCAATCGATTGTAAGTAGAGAACGCGCATCATCGCAGAGGATTAGAATTGACATTTTTCTACCTTTACAGGTTATAGTTTATCTGATTTTGATAAGCATCTTACTGTGGTTGAAGTTAAGTGGGAGTCCTGCAAGTTCCAGTGCCCTGGACACGACTACATCTACACCTGGAACTCCAACTGCCAGGACACCACAGGATACACCACAAGACACACCAAAGGAGAGAGCAGACATCAACGACCCCAAATCACCAGCCACAAAGGTCTCAAGGCTATTCACTGTTCTGAAAGGATCACCAGCCAGGGATAACCTCGTTGCGGGTTCTTCTGCACCAACTTCTACAACCCCATCCAACGGCGAGGAAACAACCTTCGATTGTTATTCCATCTACGGAGATGATTGCTTCCTTGTACCAGATTTCATTGGACCAAGACTCAGTGCAAAGCTGTTGAAAATTCTCTCGTAGCCTTAACGATTCTACAAAATGTTCTACCATTTAAATGTTATTTCCCAAAATATACCCAGAATTATTCAACAAACCTCATACCGGTATGCATTTAACGATCTTAGCCCGTTTTTATTGGCTGTCATTAAACGCCCATTTAAAAGTAGAGGACCGAAAGCACAGCCCCTGCCCCTCCCTTTGCCCCGCCCACTCTGTCTGGCTGGAAATTCCATTGATTCTTAACGATCAATCAAAGCACAAATATATAAAGTGTCTGCCATGGGGGAAATCTAAACAGAACTCATCGGAAAATGCAATCGAGTGCAAGTCCAGATCTATCCAACGGATAAGCAAGTTTTAAATAAACATTTTCCCATTTTAGGTGCTGGTGCATCTCCTCTTTCTTAACATCTTTGCATGTTCGGGGATTTATGCGCATCCTGTAGATACTGGAACATCCTACTCCCAGATATCTACACTACAGGGTAAAAAAACTACTGAAACGTCAGTGCCAAATGATTTAAACCAGAATGGAATGAAGGATATTCAAATAAATATAAAAACATCAATACAAAAATCAACAACTCTTAAAGGAACAACAGAAAAGTCTACACCCATCTTCACAGAAAAATCGACACCAATATTCACAGAAAAATCCACAACAATCTCCACAGAACTATCCACACCAATCTTCAAAAAAGATTCCGCACCAATCTCTACAGAATCCACTACTGACGGATCTACGAATTCTCAACGAAAACCAGATAAAATCGGCCCAAGGCTGAGTGCAACTCTATTGAAAGTTCTCACTAGATAAAACTCTCAAAGAAACTCTCGCTAAAAGCATAGAAAATTCCAACCTTCATTAAAAACTATTACAAAATACAATCAAGAATTCACTTTGAGAGTATTATTCTCTCTTTCGTTTGTAATCTACGAACTCGTCACGATCTGAACCCGTTAGCGCTTGTATTAACTTGTATTAATGACTCGCAGCCGCTCCGGAGATTCCATATAGATATAAAACCCAGGTGCAACTAAGATCAGGTCTCAGTAATCGAGTGAAAATGCAACCGTATGTAAGTATCGAATGGCATTCAGCTAAATTTCAAATAAATATCAATATATCTCGCACATTTAGATGGTATTTATTCTCCTTGGCGGGGTCACCATCGCCAGTTCATGTGCCATCCCAAATACTGAGCAAGCGAAGGTTTTCAATGGAAACCAACAGCAGACAAAGTTACCAGAAATCCAAGCAGATGCTAAAATACCGGAATATAAATCCCAGTTGAATGCCGAGAAGGATATCGAACTGTTTCGAATGGTGCCACAAAGCACAACAATTCCTACAGCAGAAGGGATTGCGCCTTTGCCCACGCGTTCTTCAACACCCGGGATTATGGTACCCACTCGTTCTCCAACTCCTGAGATGGTGACGACCACCTCCACCAGCATAAACACTCCGGAAATGAAGACTTCTTATGGAGAAAATCAAAGAACAAAGTCCGCAGAAGTTGATCTAAGACGTATTGTGCCTTTACCAATTCCAGTCAGTGTTACGGATATCCCTAATGTGACGGTCGAGTGCGAGTCCCAGCCAAATAGTATTGGACCTCGATTGAGTGCGCAACTTTTAAAAATACTCACAATATTGGGCTAAGAAAACAAATGTAATTTATATTTGAAAAACAAATAAAATATCAAAACACGATATAGATTGTAGATGTTGATCATTGATTATCCCAACGTAATATCCCCAAAATGTATTGATTTCCCTGATATTTCCCCACAAACATATAGAGCAGCATTGATGACACAGCCAACCAACGACCCCCCCAGGTGCTGGTGCTGGTGCATCTCCTCTTTCTTAGCATTTTTGCTAAAAGCATAGAAAATTCCAACCTTCATTAAAAACTATTACAAAATACAATCAACAATTCACTGTAAGAGTATTATTCTCTCTTTCGTTTGTAATCTACGAACTCGTCACGATCTGAACCCGTTAGCGCTTGTATTAACTCGTATTAACGACTCGCAGCCGCTCCGGAGATTTCATATAGATATAAAACCCAGGTGCAACTAAGATCAGGTCTCAGTAATCGAGTGAAAATGCAACCGTATGTAAGTATCGAATGGCATTCAGCTAAATTTCAAATAAATATCAATATATCTCGCACATTTAGATGGTATTTATTCTCCTTGGCGGGGTCACCATCGCCAGTTCATGTGCCATCCCAAGTACTGAACAAGCGAAGATTTTCAATGGAAACCAACAGCAGACAAAGTTACCAGAAATCCAAGCAGATGCTAAAATACCGGAATATAAATCCCAGTTGAATGACGAGGAGGATATCGAACTGTTTCGAATGGTGACACAAAGCACAACCATTCCTACAGTTGATCTTGACTCTGAAATGATTGTGCCTTTGCCCACGCGTTCACCAATGCCTAAAACTTCCACCATCAAGGCTTATAATGGAAATACTGAGGATCCAATACCGGAACATAATTCCCAGTTGAATGCCGAGGAAGATATCGAACTCTTTCGAATGGTGCCACAAAGCACAACAATTCCTACAGAAAGAATTGCGCCTTTGCCCACGCGTTCTCCAACGCCTAGAACTTCCACATTCAAGAATTCTAATGGAAATACGGAGGATCCAATACCGGAACATAAGTCCCAGTTGAATGCCGAGGAAGATATCGAACTCTTTCGAATGGTGCCACAAAGTACAACCATTCCTACAGTAGAAAAGATTGTACCTTTACCAACTCGTTCTCCAACACCTGGGCTTATGATACCCAAAAGTTCTCCAACGCCCGGGATTATGGTACCCAATCGTTCTCCAACTCCTCGGATGATGACAACCACCTCCACCACCATAAACACTGAGGAAATAAAGGCTTCTTATGGAGAAAATCAAAGAACAAGGTCCAAAGAAGATGATCTGAGACGTATTGTGCCATTACCAATTCCTCGAAGTGTTACGGGTATCCCTAATGTTCCGGTCGAGTGTGAGTCCCAGCCAGATAGTTTTGGTCCTCGCTTGAGTGCGCAACTTTTGAAAATACTCACAAGATTGGGCTAAGAAAACCAATGTAATTTATATTTGAATAAAAATTAAAACATCAAAACACGATATAGGTTGTAGATAGAGATCATTTATTATCCCAACAAAATCTTTAAAATGTATAGATTTCCCTGAAATTTCCCCACAAACACATACACATACAGAGCAGCATTGATGACACAGCCAACCAACGATCCCCCTACATCCTCCGTTCTCAAAGTTCCAATCAACAGCAATTACTGTCAATCAGCATCATGATCGTCACGTCGGGTCGGTGTGTGGGCAATTATTAAATCTATTCAATAATCATAGTCAATACCGATGTAAAGAGTCACAACACACAACACGACCCGACAGATCTCGCTATATCTATCCTCTGTCGGCAAGAGTAAATGGTGCAGAGGAAAACTCTCGATTTGCAATGCTATTGACCGGTTAAACCTGTTCCGTAGTGCTCTATAGATCGCCGCAAATAAATAAGTATCGTCTACGAAACAGAAATTTCATTCATTCAGTGCTTTTTAGAATCGGGAACTAGAATGAACAGAGCCACTGCAGTTACTCGTACACGTTGAGGTCTAGAAACACATAATGCTGATCTCTCAGTTTCTGTCCGTGCTATTATTATTGATCTGTCTGTACATCGAAAGCAACGATGGCGCCACAAAAGTGTTCTACGAATTTCAGTGAGCCTTTTACTATTGTTTTCATTCCAATAATGTCCTAATGATGTTTTCTTAGCATTCGCGAGAACCCAGGTGACCGGGAGGAAAAGGGCGAGCTCAAAGATACATCAACATCCAGCGAAAGTGAAGCTCGAGCGGAACCCGAACTAATCATCACAGGGAAACACACTTCCTCCGTGGTTCTGGGTGGCTGTGATCCCACCACCGGTAGCTACTTATACAAGAAGGATGCCACCTATATGGTGGATAAGAGCGGGTACCATGTCAAGTACAACATCACCATAGAGCCCAATGATCTGGACAAAAGGCTCAGTGGGCAAGCACTCAAAACAACCGTCGGTTGACGGCGACGGAGGCGTATAATGTATTAGAATTAGCATTAGAAGAACCTGAACTAAGCCTGAACTAGAACTATATATTTTCCATATCACAATGTCACACGGCTGACAAATGAACAGAAACTGTGAAAAGAATGTGGGAATCGGTATGATGAAATCTATTACATATTGTATATCTGTACACATATATTTAGCAGAGTACTCAAATTTCATTTTACTGGTACTTTAAGAGCTTCAACATCGCGATTTTTTAAGTGAAAATAATTCAATCCGAAAAATTAATCAATTTTCTATAAGATTTTACAAGTATTTTTTCAACTATTACAACAGAAATTTGCATTGCTTATATATTATATTCGAAAGAAACATATTTAATATTAGACATTATCCATTATCCCTGTTATTCTGCCGCGGATCCCAGGCAGAAAGCCATACCTCCTCCCTCCCCATCGACCAAAGGGCGCCGTCATGCATGAAAGACAGATATTAGACTAAACTTTGAGGGAAATTACTGTAGTTTCCAGATATCAATAAATTAGCAAAATTTTAACCCATCCAACATTCCTTAGATGTTTTACCCTGTACCTTCCACAAACCTATTTTTTTATGACAGTTTGATTTGTTTTTGCAATAAGATGTGCTTTCCCTTGATTTAAACAGCTGATCAGTCATTCTTAGCGTTGCCACTTCATTTCTGTACAAAGTGAAGTTGGTTGCGCTGCTCTTTATGGTAAAATGTCAGTTCTTTATGAAATAATTTTGAAAAATTATCATCGTATAAACCATATTTGTATTACAAGTACAAAAAACTTAATTTCATAAACTTTTAAAGGGATCCTATGGAAACTTAGTCTTGGCTCTGCCCCAGAGTTTGAAATATATATATTTATATTATAAGAGAAAAAGCCTTACCGTGTGTGAAGTTTCCTTTTGTCCGGTGATGATTGCTGTCTGATCTGACTTCTAGTTAACACTTTCCAGTACTTAAAACAAAAACACTCTTCTGGTAATGGTCTCAAGTAATGTGTTTTTAAAAATGATTTAGAAGTCTAGCGCCTGAAGAAAAGCTCTATATCTGGAATGAGAGGGATGATTAAAGGGAATCATTAGATTAAAACGAAACGAGCAACGATTAAGTGAGGATAAACAAATTTCAATTTAGAGTACAAACAACCTTGGGGTTGCCCGGAAAACTCATTAACAGCGAGTGGGAGGAGAAGAGCAGAACGCCTGCTACCTTGTGGGTCAAGTGCGAATTGAGATTACAAGATCAAGAAACAAAAAGAGAAGGAAAGCCAGAGAGGGAGAGCAAAAGAGAGAACGATAGACAAGTGGTCAGCATTTTAGGTCAGAGTCGCGTAATTGAAATGATGAGCGAATAATATTCACTGCATCGGTTAATGAAACTAATTAACTAATCAAGCGGACGGTCGGTCGTTCGGTCGATCTCTGGGGCTCTCTGGGGGTTGGGGCTCGACGATAAGACCCCAGACGGAATCCAGTCAAAAATCGACGCATCTCTCGATTTCAGCTCAGTTTCGTTTCGGCAATCATTCGGAGCACACAGAACACAGTTTCTAAAGATCAAATGGAATACTCGGGAATCAGGCTGATGCTGCCTTTGCTGCTGCTGGGAGCCTTCTCTGTGGCTGGCGCTGCAGTGACGCATCCTTTTGCCACCAACTACACCAATGACATCCTACGCCTGGCCAAGGCGGCCCACATCAAGGCCTACATGGGCGAGGACCAATCAGGAGCCTGCGATAACTTCTACAACTTTGCGTGCGGCAATTGGCCGCGCCTGCATCCGGCCAAGGTCCACAACAAGAGGACCAACTATCTGGAGGAGCTCCAAGAGCTGTACATCCGCAAGAGTGCCGAAATGCTGAAGAGTTCGGCGCGCAGTGGCGACAGCAGTGCGGATCGCATCCTCAAGAACTTCTTCAACTCGTGCTGCCTGCAGGCGAACGACACACGCTCCGCCCTGACGGCCGCCCTGCTCCAGGCGACGGACTTTCGCGGCGGCTGGCCAGAGATTCGAGTGCCGTCGTGGTACCAGTACGAGTACGACTGGCTCAAGGTGGTGGCCACGCTGAAGCGGCACCTGGGCGTGGACATATTCATTGGTCTGGACGTGATCGTCGACTACAAGGAGGAACATATGCATCGCATCAAGCTCGGAGCCCCCGAGCTGCCGCTGGGACAGCGTCGCCTCTACCTGGACTGGCGCTATCAAGGCACACGCGATCTGTACAAGCGTTCAATTCAGCAAAAACTGAAGCTATACTTCCCCGAACAGTCCAAGCAATGGCTCCAAGAGGTCTCCTCGCAGGTCCTCAGCATTGAGGAGCAGCTGGCCAAGGGCTTGCCCCACAATCCGGCGCTTACCCTCGAGCAGACCACGCGCCAGCGAACGGCCGCCGACATGAAGGCCGCCTACGGCAGCTATGTGGACATCAATCGCTACTTGCAGCTGATCTTCAGCGACACTTTGTATGTGGACATGTACGAGACGCCGGAGGACTACCTGTCCAATCTGGTGGATGTGATCCGCGGCACGCCCAAGCTGCATCTGGCCAACTACACCATCTGGCGGACGCTGGACACCCTAGACGCGGCAAGGATACCGCAATCCGTTCAGCCCGACATCTGGTGCATCAAGCTCACGCAGCGGCACTTCCCCCAGCAGCTGGAGAGTCTCTTCCACAGGAACTACAACAACATGCAGATGATCAACGAACTGCAGTCCACGTGGACGGACATCAAGCGGGTCTTCCGCGAGGATCTACAGGCATCCGAGAGGCTGCACTGGCTCACCCAGGAGACGCGGCAGAAGGCCATCGCCAAGCTGGAGGCGCTGCAGCTGCAGTTCCGATCGCACGACGATCAACAGCTGATCCGCAAGACGCACGGCCTCCAACTGCAGCCCAAGAACTTTTATCCGAATCTCCTGGCCGTCCTGCAGTGGGAGACTCAGCGCAAGTTGGCCAAACTGATGCAGGATCCTGTGTCGGAGGATCAGATGCCGCACAAGCTGCCGCACTATGAGCTCAAGAGCAACAAGATCCTGGTGCCCATCACCTTCCTGCAGGCGCGCTTCTTCTGGGACCCCGCCTATCCGAACGCCCTGAAATATGGCACCCTGGGCGTGCTCCTTGCCCGCCAAATGCTGCACGGCTTCGATGCCGAGGGCAGGCGCTACGACAGTCATGGCTATCAGAACAACTGGTGGGACTCGACCTCGGAGGCCTCGTATGCGCGTCGGACCCAGTGCTTCCAGGAGCAGTACGCCATCTTTGTGCAGTATCGGGAGAAGCCGGTGCAGGACAAGCAGCTCCTGCGTCGCATTGTGGCCGACAACGGGGCCCTGGACATAGCCTATCGGGCGTACAACAAGTGGTTTAAGAACACGGCCGAAACCACGTCCATCTACCAGCGGGAGCGTCTGCCTCTGCTGGACCACTCGCACCAGCAGCTCTTCTACTTGGCCTATGCACAGCTGTACTGCTCCGACTATCCCGAGACCCTGGAGCGGTACGAGGAGCTGCCCGAGCAGCTGCGCATCAATGCGGCACTCTCCAACTCGCAGCAGTTCACCAATGCCTACAGCTGCCCCAGCGGATCCACGCTGAATGCGCGCTTCAAGTGTACCCTTTACTAGAGGGAAACCTATCTATCTATCTATTCCATTCCATTTCCACAAATGTATTTCACAAAAAGAGTGTTCCAGTATAAGTAAAGCACTTGTTTTCCCCCCTTTAGTTTTTATTTTCATTTACTCTCGCAAGAGATAACCCCCGGGAATGACCCTCGTTTCTCGACTATCAGCAACTGCTCTCTCTCTCTCTTGACTCTCGCAGCGATTCTTCTCCGTCAGTTGATAGCTTCACAGCCAGAGCTCCGGCAGCATGTCGGACTCCTTCTCCGGCTCGGTGTTTTTCCTTGGGCTCCTGCTCTTCCTGCTCCTGCTAAAGTGCTCCTCCGCAGCGACCGATGCAGCAGCAACGTCCAGCAGCAGCAGCTTCCAGCGCATCTACCAAACCGAACAGACCCTCCGCAATGCCAAGGGCAAGGAGATGCTTTCGTACCTGAATGTCAGTGCCGATCCCTGTACGGATTTTTATGAGTACGCCTGCGGTGGCTGGCAAGCGGCAGCCACACCCCAGATGCAACTGGAGCAGCGCACGGATGGCGATCTCCTGCGCCTGCTGGAGGAGAGTGCCCATCGGGAGGACAGCGGAGTGGCGCGGCAGGCCAAGGAGTTCTACAAGTCCTGTCTAATGGCCCAGGCCCAGCAGAGCCAGCAGCAGCAGCAGTTCCTCAGCGAGTTCATACAACAGAATGGTGGCTTTCCCGCTGTCCCCGGATCCAACTGGGAGGTGCATCACCACGACTACGACTGGCTGAAGGTGCTGGGAGAGCTGCGGTACCGCTACGGTATGGACATACTGATTGGTCTAAGGATCGGCTACAACTATGCCAATGTCCATGAGAACAGTCTCTATCTGAGCGAACCGAGCACCGTCATTCCCAGGGATCTGTGCACCCACAACCGCCTGGACATACGCGACATGGCCTACGAGCCGCTGGAGCGACGAGTGGCCAACGAGCTGAAGGCCTGGCTGGCGCTCGGCAATGAGTCAGCCGCCCGCCTGGCCGCCGATATCCTGAGCTTCGAGCACGAGCTATGCGGTGGCATGCAGCAGGACTCTGATGCGTCCTGGGATGCCGAGCGGCAGCTGTACGCCGGAAACTACACCCGCAAGGCCCTCCCCGAGTTCTCCAAGATCTATGGCATCAATCTGGAGTCGTATGTCAACGCCAGCTACGGGCAGGCGATCTTCAAGCCCGTCTATATGGCCTCGCCGAAGTACTACCGCCAGCTGCAGCGCACTGTGGCCGCCCACAACGCCAGCCAAGTGGCCAACTACATCATGTACCGGGCCGTGTCCGCGCTGACCTTTCCCCTGGACGATCGCCCGCACTTGAGACGCAACGAGTGCCTGGGGCGCATCAAGCGGCACCTGCCCACGGCCTTGGGGGAGCTGTATGCCCGACAGTTTGCCAGCGAGGAGGCCCGCCAGGATCTGGAAGCACTCTACGGTCAACTGCAGGACTCCTTGAAGCAGAGCCTGAGCAGGGAGTGGCTCGAGGAGGTCAGCCGTCGGGTGGCTCTGCGCAAGTTGTCGGACTTGAAGCTCCATTTGCCCCACTACGAGCGGCCGCTGGCCTACAAGCTGCAGCTGGAGCGGAACAACTACTGGTCGAATCTCCGCCAACTGTTGGTCGCCGTGCAGGCGCAGCAAATGGGTCGCCTCTTCGAGGAGGAGCTGCCCTCGCCCAGTGATCCCGTGGAGGCGTACGAGGCTCGGGTGCGGTACCGCCCCGTCCAGCGTCAGATTGACATCGGCCTGGCCCTGCTGCAGGCCCCCTTCTACGATTCGCACTACGGCCAGTCGCTGCGCTATGCCACGCTGGGCGTGGCTGTGGCCCGCCAAATGGCCATGGCCTTCGATGACCCACACTGGTCCGTGGGCCTGCTGGAGCGTGACAATTGGGATGGCCTGACGGCCTGGAGGTATCACGATCGGAGCGAGTGCTTCAGCCGCCAGGTGGAGGAGTATCTGCACACAAATGCCAGTGCCACGCGCCAGTTGATCGCCGAGAGTTCCGCCCTCAATGTGGCCTTCGGGGCCTACCTAACGTGGCTGGGCTTCCAGGAGCCGAACAACGACTTCAACCGGCTCTCCAAGGAGACCCTGCCCGGCCTGAACTACTCCAATACGGCGCTCTTCTTTGTGACCTACGCCCAGCAGCACTGCAGCCGGGAAGAGACACGCCGTTGGCCCAAAGAGACGCCGTCGTACAGCGCCCTGCAGAATCACAGTTGGCCCCGAATGGCCGTCAATGGCCCGTTGAGGAATCTGGAGGATTTCGCCAGAGAGTTTCATTGTCCCATTGGTTCGGCCATGAATCCGGCCACAAAGTGCACCATCTACTAGGGAACATTTTAGAGAATGGTTGGGTTCTCATAAGCCGCGAAGCCCCAAAGATTCTTCAAATAAACAAGATGATAAACTTAAGAAATGTATCGATGAATGTTCAAGTTTCACTTTCCGATATATTTCAGAACTAAATTTTGGTAGGAATATCGATATCTTTTTGGTATTTAATCGTTTCCGAATAGAATCGCTCATGGCAAATGCTCTTTTTTATCATTCCCTTATGCGAAGTTCTCAGAAATTATTTAAATTCTTAGAATTAAGTCAGCAAAAAATATATTTTTTATAGATATACATTTTTTGGATAATTTACAAAAATGTAATCGATTAAAATCGCTTTTCTGAAACGATAATTCCATCTCTTCAGCACATCCACTCGGACTACTCCATGGAAGATCCAGGCTTGTGTCTTCCTAAATATCCTCTTGCGATTCGAAGTTCCCCAAACACGGAATTGATCGAATCGAATCAAAGAATACTAATATGACTGATCATTTATTCAAAGTTCTCAAAAAAAAAACTATGAATTGTCTTGGATTTCTGGAGCACTCTACTATCAATAGTTTTTCTCAGTGTACGGAAGTGAGCAAAATATACAAGGGAAGTTTAAGGGAAGTAAGCACACAGACCTTCTCTCGTTGAGACTTGTGTTGTTTTGCTGTCACTGCCAAGATCTTGGCTGGCTGTCGATCGAGGCCGTCTTTGTTTACTTCTCTCCCAGACCCACAGCCAGAGCCAGACCCATTGCCAGTCTCAATCCCAGGCGCGATAACCCCTCAGGGACTGGGGAGAGGCAAACTTGACCCAACAAATCGACCAAGTTCATGAGCACGAGGAGTCCGCAGCACAGCTTATCGCCCGCTTAGAGACGCGTAGCCGGTGCTCAGTCGATTTTTCAACGCCAAGATGAAAGCTTCAAGAGCTGCTCTGTGGGATTTTCTATTCCTGCTGCTACTCATCCACGTAGACGGGGTCCAGCGGTACAACGGCATGAACCGCATGCCGCTACAGCAACAGCAGCAACAGCAGCATGGCTCCATGTACGGCGGATCGCAGCAGCAGCAGATCCCTCCCCATCCGGATAGTCGCGAGGAGTTCAAAGTGCGTCAACTGATGGGCCTGGAGATGCAGAAGTACATGAATCTCAGCGCCGATCCGTGTGTGGATTTCTTCGAGTTTGCCTGTGGCCACTGGGGTGGCTACCACAAGCGGCAGCAGCGCCAGGGGGCAGCCGGAGCCGGAGCCCCACTCTCCACCGCCCAGCAGGTGGTGGAGGGGAAGATTGTGGATCAGCTGCAACAGCTGCTCACTGCCCCACTGCCACCGCCGCACCATCCGAACCAGTACAGCGGCGCCACGGCGGCCAATGTGCGGAAGGTGCGCTCCTTCTACGACTCGTGTGTGGCCGTGGAGGCGAATGCCGGAGAGCGCCGCCGTTTCCTCATGAAGATCCTCAAGGACAACGGGGGACTGCGGAACGTGGCCAACTCCAATTGGCAGCACAACCGCCACTGGCTGCAGACGCTCGCCGAGCTGCGCCGGAACTACGGCCTGGACATACTCCTGGGCCTGGAGATCGATCTCAATCTGCAGCAGATGGGCGGCAACAGCATCTACCTGGGCGAGCCGCGGCTGACCATCATTCCGGAGGAGCACTGCAATGCCGTCGCCACCAAGGGGGCCAATGTGCGCGACCAGATCTACGAGCAGATCCAGCAGCAGGTGGCCGAGAATCTAAGGGATTGGCTGGGCATGGAGACGGGCGAGGCGGCACGCATCGCCGGTGACATAATCCGCTTCGAGTTCGAGCTGTGCAAGCACATGCGGGCACAGCAGCTCCAGCAGCCCCAGGAGGAGGACGTTTCGCCTCTTGCCATGCCCAACACAAACGCCTTTGGGGCGCGCTCGCGAATCGGACAGGATCGGTTGCACCGCCAGAAGACCAGTGGCATCTCGCTAACGGATCTCACCACCGAAATGGGCGGCTTCTTCGACTTCAAGCTGTACGTCGAGGTGATCCTCGAGAGCCTGTACACCAGTGTCGTCTACCTGCGATCGCCGGACTACATCAAGCATCTGGTGCGCACGGCCAGGGCCAACAATCGGTACACGATCGCCGCCTACATCATGTACGTGGCTCTCAACGAGCTCAACCAGCCGCCGGAGGAGCATCCCTCGAGGAGGGCCCGCCAATGCGTCCAGGTTATGCAGCGCCTGTTCCCCCAGGTCCTGGGGGAGATGTACCAACGGCAGGTGCAGCGCGACGATGCCAAGGACGACCTGCAGCAGGTGTTCAGTGACCTGGTGAAGGCCTTCGAGCAGCAGCTGCGCGTCGAGTGGCTGGACGACAACGATCGACGTGCGGCGCGGGCGAGATTGGCCCAATACCACACGCTGCTGCCGGACTACCAGAACCTGAATCTCGCCGAGCTGCAGTTCCAGAAGTCCGACGACTATTGGCACAAACTGGAGGTGGCCCTGCGCTTCAGGGCCCGCCAGAAACTGAACGGCCTGCGGGGCAATGACTTTGGCCAGGATCCCGAGGGCGGTCTAGTGGATGGCTTTGAGGTGCGTGCAGCTCTCGTGGCCCGCCAGCAGGCGGTGCTCGTGGGCTGGGGTCTGCTGCAGACGCCGTACTACAACTACCACTACCCCCGGGCCCTCAAGTATGCGCTGCTGGGCCAGCGGCTGGCCCGCGCCCTCGTGCAGGCCTTCGACGACGAGGGCTGGAATCGACACCCGCAGGTCACGTCTCCGTGGAACGAGCTGACCATGTCCGGCTATCGCAACGTCACCGAGTGCCAGCGTGCCCAGTACAGCAACTATCTGTACGACCAGCCGGCGGAGTTCCGCAATGCCACGCGCCTCCGGGAGATCATGGCCGACAGCAGCGGCCTGAATGTGGCCTTCAACGCGTACCTCGCCTGGCTGGAGCAGCAGGACAACAAACCCCGTCCGCTGCTCTACAAGGAGACCCTCCCGGAGCTGAACTTCACCAACACGCAGCTGTTCTTCCTCTACTTCGCCCAGACACGCTGCTGGGCGAGATCTAGCCAGGAGGCCTTGCCATTCCTCGAGTCCATGCCCCTGATGCAGCACACGGCCGAGCGCTGGGACGTCAATGGGCCGCTGAGCAACTCCGTGGAGTTTGGACGCGAGTTTGGCTGTGCTCTGGGGACACAAATGAACAGCGGGGACAAGTGTTTGGTTTACTGAGAGATCAGTGGAGATGACGAGGCGCAAAATACACTTAAAAATTGAATTGAAAGTAAGTCGAGGGGCTATTAAGACTCGAATTCGAATGGGGGGAATGGGTGGAGTCCGAGGTGCCTCCAAGGTTGCACTGCAACAAAAACAAACAACAGAGCAGATTTCTATAAATAATCCCTAATCGGTCAGGAACGTGCACGAGAGTGTATGCATATGGCTCTCTCGATGACGGGTTCTCTGTGTTCGATTTTCTGTGTCAATCGAAGCACTTGAGCGTGGAGGAGACGACAAACCCAGACGACAACCCGCCAGACGTGCCCTGGACATAGCCACTCGAGCACGCAGCATGCAGCCGTAAGCGATAGGTGCTTGCCACTCGTCCGTTCCGTTGCATGTGGCTGAGTAGTTTTCCCTGGACCTTGAACCATTCGATCGATCAATATGTGGGGGTTGCATGGGGATGCCTGCCTCTTGCTGTACGCATTTCCGCTTAATTTAAGACGAGGCTTACCTGCAATGACACAAGAAATTTTCATAATATAAGTAAACATGTTGTAAGAGAAGAAATATAGAAATTATACGACTAGAAGACACCCTTTTTACTCGGGGTAGAAGAAGAAAGAAAGAAAAGTTTCTCAAATTCACGGATTCTTCACATTCTTGCAAGCTACAAGTACTAAAATATTCAGTCCAAAAACGTATTACATTTACTGGTTGTTTTTTCTATAACATTTTAATAAATAAATAAATATTTTAAGCCCCAAATATTTCTTTCACCCTTTAAACCAATTTTAAACATTTTTGTTCCTTTTTTCGCATTTAACTAACACTATATCGATTTTTATTAATAATCGATATTTTTCGGTATTTTATCGTAAAATAAAAACCGAATCGTTCGTGGCGAATGGTTACTGCTAGTGTCATTCGCAACGAGGAATACCGTTATGTGCCATAGTGGGACCAGACTACTACTTAATCTGTAATCTGTGTAAAAATGATCCAATATTATTTTTGTACAAATTCAAAAAAAAAACTTTTTCTTTTATTTTTCTATATTTTTCAAATACAACATAATTCTCTTCAAATCTCCAAACTCTCGTATTTCCTACAAAAAAACACAAAGAATTCAAAAATAAGATTCCCTTTGCATGTTACAGACATTTCCATGGAAAGATACCCACACGATTAAGGGGTATCCAAAATGTGAGACCGAGTTCTCCGCTCTCTGCCGAATCATCGCAGTCAAGCCCCTCCTCCCTTCTCCTCCTCCTCCTCCGGCATTGATTGCAAATGGAACGGAAGTGCCAACCCCCATCCCCTTCCCCCACACACCATGGCCACTGTAAAATTATTGTTTTAAACGCCGGCTTGATCATCAATTACAGTGGGGCCTCCGTATAATGACAACGGATAATCACTTGGGACAAAAGCAATACAAAAGACCATCTCGTTAATGAATGTGTTTTCAGGGGGGGACGGGGAGGAAGGGAAGGCAGCTCTATAATCACTTAGGAGCGACGCCAAAAAGAGAAATAGTCTGCATAAATTATGGCCAAATAGTTTTCAATTCCCATCGAAATGCCAAAGACAGACAGGCAGACAGAGAGAAAGATGCCAAGTGCCGCCTGTGGTCCATCATTTTGCGACGGCTCCCACACACACACACACACAGTAAATGGTGTTGGTGTTGGTGTGTTGGTGTGTGGGGTGAAAATGTTCGCACAGCGTGGCAATAAAATTATGTGGAATTCCAGACAACCTGCCTGTGTCTCTCTCTCTCTAGCCTTTGGACCTTTTAACTATCACACTTCCCCCATAATTACGAGACTACCTCCTCCCAGACAACGACTCTGCCTCTGCCTCAGTCTATGACTGTGACGGCGACTGCAACAAACAAAGTCATCAAATCGATGTCGTGGCAAAGTCGTTGGACTTCGTAGAGGAAACTAATCAGCAGAAGAGAGCGACAGAGAAAAACGGAAGCTACGAGAAAGCCAATAACCATTCATTATAAGATAATCCATAAAACGCCCGAAAAAGGGCATCCAGAACAGAAGCATAGAAACACCTACGCGACTCCACCCTAAGTCCTGCTTCTTGGGCCAGGAAAAGAGGCTTAATGAAGTATCTATTCATAGGTATCTATGGATACAGTGGAATGGGCAGCCACATTTCTTATGCAACACCCAAAGCGAATGCAAATCTCACCTTAAAATGCATTCCAAAGCTAAAAGAAAAATGTGACAAAAGAAAAAAATGCAACAGGCCTACAAACGAGAGACCGAAACACACGAAGCGAATTGATTAATCAACTTAACAAAGTCCCCAATAAATCAGAGCTGGTGGCGAGGGCAGAAGTATTTAAAGTTTCAACAAGAAGACGGAGCCACAACCAGCGGACCCTCTAGGCAAATGACCCAGTTTTCTATCTACGTATCTATCTATCTGTTTGTCTGTCTCTTGGTCTGCCTGTCTTTGGAGTGGCATTAACAGAGAAATAGATTCATAGATCCCCTTGGGGGTCACGTTCCTCCTCTGAAATACTGATTCCAATATTTCATTCACACATTTTTAACCCAAATTCGAAAATGTCTTTACATTAGTTTTCCACAAAAACAGAGAAAACAAACAGCAAACAGTCCAACTAAGTGCTTCTACACATGTCGAGCAGCATTCCGAACAAAATTGATCTTGAATGTGATGATGATGGTGAATGGTGGATGGTCCATTCTCTTTCTTATGGAATCGATCGATGAATGGCTAGCAGGTGTGTGCTGCATGCACTGCTGATGAGGAAATTCTTCTGTGGTTTCTTCTGCACAGACTCCATTTGGGAGATGGCTCATATATCATATACAAATCGCTCGGCAAACAAACACACTTTTGTAACTCGAAACTGTTGACACTCCCCGCGCAACAGAACCCAAGATGAAAGACGGACAGAGGAGAGTGGAGACAGAAAAGCTTGAGGTACACTCGACACATATTGCCTCAGCCTCAGCCTCAGCCGCAGCCGCAGCCGCAGGTCTCTGTCTCAGTCACAGAGTTATTATTATTATACCATATAATGGTGACTGACTCCCTGTTGTCGCATGTGGCACATATATGTACAATGTACATACGAGTATGCATGTGGGCGAAGCCACCCGCTGGTACTGTCATATATGGCCTCCATTTATCCGCCGGGTTATAAATACTTTACATACGGCTTTGGCAAGCCATAAAGTAATGAAATTTTTGCGTTTTTTTCCCTCTCATTCAATTGAATTTCTGGGCTCTTGCTCTGACTCAAAGGTGCGCCCATAAATGGATAGTTTTGTCGAATAAATCTAATATTGCAGAGAACTCTATAAATATACGTGTTCCAATTAGCGAAAGATGCTACCCCACGGGGTTGCTTCTTCCAGACTGCAATAAAAGCTTTTTTTCGTATAGTTTTGGGGTTGCCACTGAATTTGGTATGCAGCAAGTGCCCGCATGGCCAAGACACCCTCTACTTCCGACAGCTGCCAGAATAGTATCTAGAAATTCGCCACAAAAGGGGCGCCTCTTGGGAAGGGGCACAAGCAGCGTGTCAAGGAAACAGCTGAGAGGCGGAAAGAGAGCAGCAACGGCCACGGGTCTGGTCTTTCTCTCGCTGAAATCGATTTTTCCCCAACACCTTGTGGATACATTCGATTGTGTGGCCGAAAATACACTTTACCTGGTTAAATGATGCTCTGTATGGAAGACGGGGAAGGTCTCCAATGTAGTCCGTATCTAAAGATCCAGTTGATAAAGTCACACAAGGTATACCGAGTATTCCGTATCCGAGTGTGTGCACTCTCTCTGTATGAACTTTTTATATGTTTTGATAATTCTGAATGCACAGAAAACAGAACAGATAAAAGGTAAAGCACTTTTCACATATGGATTTTTCACATAAAAATCATTTCGAAATGCACTTCTTACGCACAAAATGGAAACGCAATACACACCATCGAGAGAGAGAGAGAGAGGCAGAGGGGAGTTTGGGGGGTGGGGCAGGCGGCTGGAAGGGTGAATGTGTGAATGGATGGCTGGTTGGGTTGGTTGGGCTGGTTGGGTTGGGTGTGGTGAATTTTCTCGAAAAGCGCGGCCTGCTTCTATCGATTTGGCAATTAGATGCGTGAAAAGTGCACGAAACAAAACACAAAACTTTAGATTATATCATAAGCCAACCGATTTGCGCACTTAATACGATGCAAGAAAAGAATATCCGTGGATATATATCCAGTACACACACACACGATAAGGCCTGGCCACACGAGTGCGATTCCACGAGCGAGCGAGCAACGTCCGACCGTCTATGTGTGGCGCTGCTGTGTAACTCTTGTGTGGGGCGCCGCTCTTGGCCGCCACTCACTCCGCCTTCTATGCTGGCGCTGCCAGAGCATTGGCAGAGGCAGAGGCAGTGGCAGAAGCAGAGACTGCGCAGCCAACAGCGACTGCGTCGCCCCCGGCTCCCCCAACAGAAGCATAGACTGGTGGGAGAACCGTCTTCCAGGCGCATGGATTGACCAACATAAATCACAGAACAAAAAAAACACACACACAAATTAGGAACCAACAAGTCTAAGGGCAAAGGGAATACCCTAACGTTTGATGATTCAAGGAAAATAGAGAATGATATGATATATATTTTAAAGTTATTTCTATTATATTAATTATTTTTTATAGCCTTTCTTCTTTACATTGCAATGGTCTGTTCTCAAATTCGAATACCCGACGAAGCAGTTACTTCCTTACCTATGTGGCAAAATGTACCACAAACGCGTACTACCCATTGAGTGTAGAGTAGAGTTCGAGAGAGGAAGAGCGGGAGATCGAGAGAGCGTGAGAGTGCGAGTGCAAATGCAGTGCTCGTGCCGATAGCCGATGGCAACGCCGAACGGTATGACACACACAGGCCGCTGCTGTTGCTCCACAATCGCCGAAACCAGACGCCTAGTTATGGATGTTTCTGTGTGTCTGTGTGTTTGTGCGTGCTGCTGATAAGCGTACGGGAAATCGAATAGTGGGCTCTCTGATCAATTACCAGAAAGCACATACACAACAACAAAAACCGATCGGTCACGCATGCGCCCTCTGCCTCCCCCCTCCCCCGTCGGGCTGTAGTTCGGTTGGGAAACTGGTTTCAGGGGGATTTGACATTTTAAAGACGCTTCTACGCCCACCACCACCTCCGCCACGGCACAACGCATTCTATGCAGATTAGTTATTTTGTAATCAAATCGACCGCAAGGCGGATCGGAACGGATCGCCACGGATCGTATGGCTATGCTAAGTGGCATGCAATTTTCCAATGACAGGCAGCGAGAACCCGTTGTTCCGAGGTTAATGACACAGGCTTAATGATCATCTATTATGCATGCATTTCCAGTCCGAACCGAGATAATGATTTGGGGCAGCGGCTGCTCCACTGAGTTGGTGCATGCAATGGGCCACAAATCGAATTTCACGGCAGGGAAAGACTTTCAATTATTCAAAAGAAAGTGTGGACAATCCGCACTAACAAGCCCCCAAGAAGTGAAAACTGTTTCGGGGAATTACAAATTTCCTCAAATCTCCCAAAAGCGTTGCAGTCCAACCCTAGTGATTAGAGAACTCACCACAGCAGTGTGGCAGCCCGCGCCTTTCCATTACGCAGGCGCTCTATTCGCTCCAGGAAGGCCCCGTGAGAGACGGAGAGAGAGAGCGAGAGAGAGAAAGGGGGAGAGAGAGGCAGGCAGAGTTGAATGAAAATATGTGTGTTACAGGCCTAAAGGTAACGAAGAATCTACATAAATTGCATGCACAGAGCCACAGCGCAGAAAGTTTTGATGAATCATTTGGTTAGGTTAGGCCTGACTGGCCACCAGGGGGTGGCTGGGGGTTGAGGCATTGCCTGCCCAAAAGAAATACATAATTGATTCGGGGCCAGACTGCGTGACTGCGCGACTCCCAATGGCAGCTGTTAAAGGACAGTAAACATTGTCACGACTGCCAGGGCAGGGCAGGGCGGGGCAGGGAGCGGGGTGACAGCCAAAATATAACCAATCAACCTCCAAGACGAATTAATGACCAAATTTGTTGTTGGCCAACTTCCGGCATTGCACGCAAAGAAGCAGAAGAAAACGGTTCTCCAATCAAGGGAGAAATCAATAGAGAGAACCCCCCATTCAAGGCAATCAAATGCAGGCGCTGGTCGGGTCGGAACTTCTTTCGATGCCATTGATATGCAAATGATGGATGGAAGGGGGTAGCAGCACGCCCTAATAGATAGGGCCTCAGAGCGAGCAATCGCATCGATACGTTTGAATGGGCATCTCAAGATTTAGAGACGTGTGATTCCATCGAAAGCTTAATTACGATGAGATTTCCATAAACAACGCGACAAAGCTTTTTTTTGTCAGTGCCAAGCTCGAATTATCGCGTATGTTTTTTTGTTTGGTATTTCGATATGGGGTCTGGTCTGAAACGAGTTTGAGGAAAAGACAAAACACAACACCAAGAAAGAGGGAGAGAGAGAGAGAGAGAGATATGTATGTATTTCAGGTGATTTCTTAGTCATTCGGAAAGCAGAGCCGACCATATGCCATATGCCTCAGCCATAGCTGGAGGATAGAACTCCAAAGGCGAACCTCGCGCTGAGGCATTGGCGGTGCGATAATTATCAAGTTAATTACTCGACGCTAATTAGTCGGCAGCGCGTGAGGGGCTGGCAGAGGTGCCCACGGTGACCCTAGGTCGCGGCTGAAACTAAAACCAATTTGTTGCTGATGCTGCTACAGAAAGCGAAAGGTAAAGAGATAACAAAAAGCCAAGCAGCCAGCACCGTGCGCAATGAATGATAAAGACAAATGGCATGCCGAAGCGCACGGTAGCACGGGATGGAGGAAAGACCATATCCAATTGGTACGGAAACTGAATCTCGAAAGCAACCCGAAGAAGAGAGCAAAGCAGCGGCAGCGACAGCGCCAGCAATGGCAACAGCAAATCAACTTAATGACGACAGGCGGGCAACTTTTCAAACGGTTTTATCTGGGGAGATCGTGAGATGGAAGTGGAGCCGAGCCGAACCCTGCTCTGAAAGTGGAAACAAAATTTAAGTTTGGTTTTATAATCGAACCCAATAAAACCAAACAACAATGGTGGTGCATATAGGAAAAAAATCGATGAGTGCTCAATTAACTGTTATTTGCACACTCACACACACACACAAACGCACGCCCACACAAATCATACTCATACAAAAACACCCATACATGCTGAAATGCAGATGAAGTTACCTTTTTCTTTTGAATATTATTGTTGTATTTATTATTGGGCAATCTAATCCTCAACAAACATTGGTGGTGGTGGTGTTGCTGCTGGTTCCGCCTGCGCCTCCAACTAGATTGGCAAATGCTGCCACTCCCACTCCCACACCAATTGGCACTTGCAGTTTTTTTAGGGCGCGTTAGGGCTCACATACACACACACACAAACACCTTTTTCGTTGCCAAAATTACAGTCTCCCGTTTCGCGAGTGTGTGGGACCACCACTGTTTAATAATTTACTATTTTTGCATCTATTAACAGTTATGTCAACCTTTTTTTTTGGCAGCGCGGCGTCTTGGATGCGTCGTCGCTGCTGATATTTGTTGTTGCAAAATGTTCGTGTAAATTATGTACAATGGGGGTGGATTGGTGCAAGGTGGTCGAATTCACTCGGGTTCGTTGGGTTTTACGTGGTTTCGAATGCACTATGTGCCGCACGCATAATTTGCCCAATGGCAAATCGTCGATTTCGTTAGTAATTTGGCTAATTAATTGTTTTAACACGGAGAAAACTTTCGACGTCTTGGTTGGCAGTGTGACCGCGGAATTATCGATCAAATATACCGTCCGACTATCAGAAATATACCGAAAACTACGGTCTTCTTTAAGAAATATACCGCAAAATAAGCGAAGATAATCGTATTCCCTGATTTTGATATTCCGACTAATAATGATAGCTAACTAGGACCATCAGACCTAAGCACATAGTTTCATACGATTGATGAAGCAATTTAGTACAAGACTGGCTATTTTTAAGGACTCTGTTTATTGGATTCTGTCTAAAATAAGGTTTAAACGAGATAGGTCAGCAAATAAGTCCCTATTTTTACATGGAAACTACACAGTAACTACACATCGGCAACATGAGTATGGGCCTATCCTATACCCTATTTCTGAATATGCGAGCTCTGCGTCGTGGAGGCATGATCTGCAATACAGAGACATGTCAAGAGCACAGAACAATTTCAACTAATTTTTGACAGCGGACAGCGGGAGAAGATAGTCCCCAGAGCAATGCATTTAAAAAATGTCTCATTTATGAAGGAAAAACGCATAAATAAAATAAATTAAAATTTAATTTCGCTATTTTATATGAAATTCCAGATCCCACTCGGTTTTCAGCCACGTTAATAAATACCAATGATTGTCATAACTTATTTATTCAAAAACACATG
Source organism: Drosophila affinis (assembly GCA_037356375.1). Classification (NCBI taxonomy): domain Eukaryota; kingdom Metazoa; phylum Arthropoda; class Insecta; order Diptera; family Drosophilidae; genus Drosophila; species Drosophila affinis. The sequence goes on from JAZHFB010000003.1 coordinate 27,933,574, forward strand.
TCTTCCCGTTCCACACTCTTTGTATATTTATTTGATTTTTATAGTGTCCTATGAGATCCGTTATAAGCTTTGTTAGAAATAATCTAGTATGATCTAAAAACAAAACTGGTACTTAACGTTAAAGTTGGTGTTTTATTGTGAAAGCAGTGTTGCATTTCTGAACAAATCGATAAGCGCCGCCGCACTATAAACAAAAGAAATTTGTTTATAGAAATGCTCATAAGTGTTGTATTAATGCTAGCGGGCTTAAATCAAATAGCCTGTGGACAAAATCAAGGACTATGCAGCCCAGATGAAAACACATCCTGCGCCGACAGCAGCATTGATACTGGGGATGAATGTAAGCAACTTGTTGGCGGCTCATTTAAACGTTTACATATATGTATTTATACACTTTTAGTTAGCTTCAACATTCTACGAAAGATAAAGAAGGCCCTTGCCAGCTATCACCCCTGCAGCAGCGATGCCAATGATGCCAACTGCACTTGCCACGCGGCGGTTATCAAGAGCGACCTGGCTCCCTACAAGGCAACAGGTGTCAGCCGCCAGATGATCGAGAGCTCCGCCCGGTACGGCACACGATACAAAATATACGAGAAGCGGCTGTACCGAGATGAGAATTGCATGTTCCCAGCCCGGTGTCAGGGCATCGAACACTTCCTGCTGCCCCTGGTGGCCACGCTTCCCGACATGGATCTGGTGATCAATACGCGCGACTATCCCCAGATAAACACGGCCTGGGGCAACGGCGCACAGGGACCCATTCTCTCCTTCTCCAAGACGAAGGACCATCGTGACATCATGTATCCCGCTTGGACCTTTTGGGCAGGCGGTCCGGCCACCAAACTCCATCCCCGCGGCATTGGGCGGTGGGATCTGATGCGGGAAAAGCTAGAGAAACGGGCGGCAGCGATACCCTGGTCGCAGAAGCGAGAGCTTGGCTTCTTTCGCGGTTCCCGCACTTCAGACGAGCGTGACTCGTTGATCCTGCTGTCGCGGCGCAATCCCGAGCTGGTGGAAGCCCAGTACACAAAGAATCAGGGCTGGAAATCGCCCAAAGACACGCTGGATGCCCCGCCCGCCGACGAGGTGTCCTTCGAGGATCACTGCAAGTACAAGTATCTGTTCAATTTCCGTGGCGTGGCAGCTAGTTTTCGGCTGAAGCATTTGTTCCTGTGCCAGTCGCTGGTCTTTCACGTGGGCGACGAGTGGCAAGAGTTCTTCTATGACCAGCTTAAGCCCTGGGTGCACTATGTGCCCCTCAAGAATTACCCCAGCCAGCAGGAATACGAGGAGCTGCTCAAGTTCTTCAAGAAAAATGATGCCCTGGCCCAGGAGATAGCACAACGTGGCCGCGACTTTATCTGGCAGCACCTGCGCATGAAGGACATCAAGTGCTACTGGCGAAGGCTACTCAAGAGCTACGTGAAGCTCCTCACATACGAAGTGCGCCCAGAGGATCACCTTATATACATTAAACCAGTCAAGGACGAGCTTTAGTTTCGTATTCAAATGAGATTCTTAGGGCTCAGGGCTCTATGTACATGTCGAATATATTTATATCTTAAGACTAAAAACGCAATTAAAAATTGTGTAATTGGAAGGAGTTCTGGCTTACACTCCTAACTAGACCGTGAGGCACCACGACACACTAAGCTCAAATACTGATTTCTATTTCGGTTTCCACCCAGCTTAAATTTTGTGCCGCACCTGGTGCAGTGCCAACCATTAGACAAGACTTGGCAATCGGGATATCGTGCGATATGATCCCGCAGCTCCGACGTTTGGGCGTTGTGCACTAAGTGATTGATGGACGCATCTATTGCAAGCCGGGGGTCACGTATCCCGCGCTGTGCTGATGTCGAGTCCGCCAATCCGCAAATTGATTGTTCTCCATTTGGGCGTCCAGTGGCAGGAGTTTTTCTATTCCTTGTTGAAGCAATGGCTGCACTACGTCCCTGTGCCCAGTAATGCCACAGTGGAGGACTTAAAACAGCTGCTGTTCTACCAGCGCCCGCCGACGATCAGTTGGAGGATGCCCCTTTGAATTTCCCGGACTGGGACAGTGTGACCCTCTTTTGCCTGGTCAATTGTTACGTCACGAGCAAACAGCTGTTGCTCCTCTATTCGATTCCCCAGATTTTATGCGACTTCGCGCAACCCGCGATTCCGTACCATGGCAGCACAGTTGAATCCCTTTCGAAATGCTTTTCGGCTGCCCACGAAACAGCGCATCAACTGGTTCCCCGGCCACATGAACAAGGGTATGCGCCAGATCCAACAGAAGCTACGAAATGTCGATTGCATTGTGGAAATACACGACTCGCGCATACCGCTGGCCGGTCGAAACTCTCAGTTCTTTGACACGATAACGGGTAGGTACATACATATATATGCGTCTGCAGAGAATATACCACCAAGATCTAACCCTTTCATTTCCTTAGGCAGCGGCGTAAAGCCCCATATTCTAGTACTGAATAAGGTCGATCTTCTGGGCCCCAAACAGCAGCGCAGCGTCCTCCAACAGCTTCGCAGACAGCAGCCGGAACTGAAGAATATTCTGTTTACCAACTGCAAGGACCAGCGGAATCATGGGGTGCTGGACATACTGCCTCTGGCCACGCGACTGGTGGAAGATAGCAGTCGCTACAACCGCGCCCAGAGTGCCGAGCACAACATTATGATAATCGGTGTGCCAAATGTGGGTAAGAGCTCCATCATCAATGTCCTGAGAAATGTGCACCTGAAGAAACGCAGTGCTGCTCGTGTGGGAGCGCTGGCTGGGGTGACGCGAGCCGTCGGGGAACGCATCAAGATCCAGGAGAAGCCAGCCGTCTACATGATCGACACGCCTGGCATTCTGCAGCCTTCGGTGACTGACGACGAGATGGGCATGAAGCTGGCCCTGGTTGGCTGCCTGCCCGATCACATTGTGGGCGAGGATTTGATTGCCGATTATCTGCTCTACTGGCTGAACAAGCACCGACGCTACGAGTATGTGGAGAAGCTGTCCCTCAGTTCCGGGCCGAGCGACAATATCAGCGCTGTGCTGGCGGAATACGCCCAGACCCACGGCATGTTCCACCGCGTCAAGCAGTACGACGGGCAGGTGGAGGTGATGACAAATTTATTGGCTGCCGCGCGGAAGTTCATTCAATTCTTCCGCACCGGCCAGCTGGGAAGCATCAATCTGGACGAGCAGCTATGAGACTTAGATTAAGGGATTACATGTTAAATTCTAGATAAGTAAATATGAAATTGTTGAAGTGCTGACTCCTTATTGGGCGTCTGCCATGGGTACATCAATGGCTATGTTGCCAACGCCAGGAACCGGAATGGAGTACGAAACGTGGCCTAGATCGGCATCGTCGGGCAGTTCCATGGGAACATGGTCCGGGATGTGTTGGCTCTCCATGATGACGGCACTAGGGCCGGCAGCTGGCTCTGGCGGGGCCTCAATGGACGCACTGCTGGCGGCCGCGTAGCCCGTGCGGGCAGCCATCAGCCGGAGCTCCTCTGGCACGCCCTTCATCCGCTTGGCTATGTTATTGGCGTAGGGGGCCATCTTTTGGTAGTACTCAATGAGCATCTGGGGATCCTTCTCCGACACTTGGCTGCTGGACACCAAATCGAATTCGTCGCAGAATTGCCATCGGACCAAGTACTTGATATCGCCACTGACATCTGTGGCGCCCATGATCTCAGCCAGGTCGAGGCCCCGCTCGTAGCCGCGCGCCTTTTGGATTTCCTCGCACTTTGGCTTCTTTTCACCACGCTTCTTCGACTTGGCACGCGACTCCTCGAACCTCTGTATGAGGGCAGGACAATCGCAGTTTTCCTCGGGCTCCCAAGTGTTGTCGGTCGATGAGTAGCCACGCCATTTGATGAAATACTCCACCTTGCCGTCGCTGGTGATTCGCTTGTCCACGATGCGCTCCACTACGAAATTGGGCTCGTTTTTTACCATTTTAATTGATTCAGTTCGAGTTGTTTACAAAATTTTCAATTTACTTTTTTCCGATGCGCGATATTTATCGCACCTTAGCATGATATATAAATCGATACAAAATAAAGGACTAATAGTTCGCGCCGGAGCCAGACTAGTCAGTCTGCTTTGTTTTTCTTTTTTTTTTAAATCAATTCTGTTCAAAAGCTTTATTTTCTAATTAAATTTTATTTGCTAGATTAACATTTTGGATAAACACCCGTTTTTTTCTATTCGATAGTGTGAGCTTGTTCAGTGCGTTCACTTAAATAGTTCTTTTTGTTTTCGTTCATGAACCAATCAGCTGGTGCCTTAGAATAATTATCAAATAATAATCAAATTCTGGATGACAATACAAAAACTTAAAGATGAAACGCTCTTTAACGACGATAAATGCAACGAGCAAACATAGCGCTTCCGTAATATTTTTCCATGGCTCCGGGGATACTGGTGCGGGAGTACTGGAATGGGTGCGCTTTCTGCTGGGTCGGAATTTGGAGTACCCGCACATAAAAATTGTTTATCCAACAGCACCAATGCAAAAGTACACTCCGTTGAACGGTGAAGAGTCCAATGTCTGGTTCGATCGACGCTCGGTAAACATTGCGGCACCGGAAAGCAAAAAGAGCATGTCCCAAAGTTACGAAATCGTTAATCAACTTATCGAAGAAGAGGTCTCAGCAGGAATACCACCTAGCCGCATCATTGTGGGTGGTTTTTCAATGGGCGGTGCGTTGGCCTTGCATGCGGGCTACCATTTGAATTCTGGACTGGCGGGCGTCTTTGCGCACTCTGCTTTTCTCAATCGTGGCTCTATCGTCTATGAATCGCTTCAGTCGCAGGAGGCCGACCAGCTTCCAGAACTCCGAATGTTTCATGGTGAGCGCGATACCTTAGTCCCGCTTGAGTGGGGCCTTGAGACTTTTAAAGCTCTTCAAGAGTTAGGAGTCAATGGTACATTCCAACCAATGAAAAATACGCTTCATGAACTAAAAAAATCGTCAATTCTTGACTTACAAGAATGGATTCTTGAAAAGCTACCTCCGCTAGAAAACAATGTACAGAATAAACTGTAAGGGGTAAGTCTATACCTTTTATTATTACATACATAAACATCCTTAAACAATCTATATTACTGCAGAATTTGGCATAAAACCAGCACAACTGTCAGCATTGCAGAGACAAGACTTCCTATCACTTGCTTGATCTACGTTTTGATCTTCTCCACCGCCGTAATGAAAGCAGAGTTCTTCGTTTGCAATAATGTTTCGTGCTGCGAAAATGCCTTTCAAAGTGTACATAACATACAATACTCCGGTAACTTTTAAAAAGTTAATAAAACTCACATATTTTTGGTATGGGACAGTCTATTCGTACCGCCGTTATCTGACAGTTCGGGTCACAGCTGTGGTTAATGTAGCGTCCAATATTTCCACGTCGAGAAGGATCTATAATGGTGACTTGTCGGCTCTCTTTATGGCAGTCGCCGTCGGTCTTAGTGTATTCGTTGAGCATTAACACATAATTCATGGATGCCAGTTTTTTGTTGTTAGCTATGCGTCGTTTGGCCTCGGAAATAGTTAGAATTTCCCCTGCATATTCGCAGATGAAGGCACCACAAGGAATGCTCACTTTCGTGCGGACACCTTTGGATTTGTATGTGGGAGAATCAAATACTTCCAAATTTGCTCGTGGACCGTACTGCACCAGCCGATTGGTGCAAAAATCTAGCCGACACTCGCAGAAGGCATTGCACTCCACAATTGGGATAATGCCTCCTTTGTTACTTTGCCTTTGAATCAGTTCTTTCCCCTTTGGACAGTACTCATAAGCACCCCCGTGCGAACAAGTTTCATTAATTGAAGAACAATCGTCTTTATTGCATTGACATTGCTGCAAAAGCACAGAGTTGTAATCGTTCTTTAACTTGTTGAATTCTATGCTGTCTTCACTGGGCATTAGAACTGATTCTAAAATATATTCCAGATTGTCTGGGTGTTCATAGTCGTCATTCACTACTATGCAAGATTGTGCCATTGAAATACGAGCCCAATAAGAAGGAACAATTAATTCAGTCTTGTCTTTAATAGTCTTTAAATAATTTTCTTTATTTTCTAATTGTCTTGAACATTGTTTTGAGATGAATTAGGAACAGCTGAAGATTAGGGCTGCAAAACCAACGATGGCACCATCGTTTTAGACTTACTTCGCGCCCAACTTTCATTTCAAATGCAGGTAATATCGGGAAATATAGTCACCATGGATAGTTTTGATGAAGGATGAAAAAGATGATGACCAATAACACTAGTCGACACGACTCTTCCGCTGTCACCAAAATATTTTTAAAGAATGTTTTTTTTTTCATGGTGTAGTTTTTTGTTAAAGAATTTTTTAAAAATGTGGCATTTTTTGTCATAGGTAACGCTTCTATTTTTCACATAACTTAAGTTTCCTTCAACTGGTTGTATTGAACTTTGCAGTTAAAAAAAGCAGCTATAAGTTCGGTGAACGCAACTCCAGCGACGACACCGACGAAAGCGAGGAGTACGAAGAGTACGAGTGGGCTGGGCAGAAGCGCATTCGCGTGTCCACGCTCGTGCAGGGCGGCTATTCGGCCTTGAACATGGGCCAGACCATAAAGTACAATGGCAGCCAGCAAGCCAACGAAGACGAGGACGAAGATCTCAATGTGGATGAGGACGATACGCAGATCTACGGACCAACACAGTACGGGGAAGCAGATGTGATTCCCACGGTAGACAGAGACTCCGGTGGCGATGTCTTGGAGGCAGATGTCACGAACTACGTCCGCAGACTGATATCGTCAAACGAAGCACCCAAACCGAATCATTCCAACGATACTACTGCCACTGTGGAGGCTGCCGTTGAGCAGCAGCCAGAGACTGAATCAGCAGCGGTATCCTCCAGGGAGGCGCCATCCACTTCTCGCTCCACGCGTTCGGCCTCGCAGAACCAGCAGCTGGTCATCGAGGCTCTGAGGGCCAAGTTGCGCCTCTACGAGAACCAGTCGCAGAGCAAGTTCAAGTGCCTGATCTGCCTCGATGACTACAAGAATCCCGCCATCTCCGTCTCCTGCTGGCATGTTCACTGCGAACAGTGCTGGCTGCAAACGCTCGGTGCCCGCAAGCTATGCCCCCAGTGCAACTCCATCACTACACCAAAGGACCTGGGCCGCATTTACCTGTAGACAGCGAAAGACATGCGCCGCATATGTCTGTAGGGGGCCCACTACAGCACCGACTTGTTAGCCTGGAGGCTGCGTCTCAGCTTAAGCCGCGCCCTGGCTTTCTGCAGCAGCTCTAGTTGATAATCGTACATATATATATATATTATTTATAATAACTATCATGATGCGTGACATAACAATAAGCAGCATTAACATGTAACTATTAAAATAAACCATTGAAAATCCAATGGCTTGCAAGAATTTTAACGAATCCAGAGGAGTTCTTACGTGACGTACGAAAGTTTTCGAACAACACACCCATAAATTGAAATGAAAAAAGGATTTTGCTTTGATTTCATTGGAAATTGGCCAGCAATGGCAGTCCATTGATCTACAGTTGATTCTAATTGAGGCGAAAATGTTCCCCAAGCAATTTTATATTTAGAGTCAGGGTTTAAATTATTTTATTGGTTTGTAAGCCTCCGGGCACTGATTTGTAATCAAGTGGGAGCTATAAAGTCTCTGTCTTTCCTGGGAATCACATCTGCTTCCTCGTACTGTGTTGGTCCGTAGATCTGCGTATCGTCCTCATCCACATGGAGATCTGAGAATGAAATGGGGCCTATTATACTGGTGATCGGTGACCAGGTCCGCCAACATAATTTCACCTTCTCTTACCTTAGTAGTGGATTTTTTTTCGCTGGGTGGTAGTGTGGAAGAATAGTGTTTGTAGTTCGATCTATTGGATCTGCGGGGCGCAATGAAACTTAGTGTTCAGTTGAATTCTTGCCACATCCATTTCCATTTTTAATTTTCATATAGAATATCGGAACTTCCCCCAATATTGGGTGATCTAAAACCTTGGACTTTAGCGCAACATTGTCCAGTTTGCTTAGAACAGAAGCCTTCGTTTTGTTGTCGCCGCAGTAAATGATTGGAGAGTGACTTGTACTATATAAGCTCATGTATTTATATTCAAAGTCGTAGATGGAGATAGGCTCAGTCAATGATTTCAAAAGACTCGTTGTGCGATTTATAAATTTAGAATCTTCAAAAATAATCTTTTCCATTAAAGCCATTTTGAAAACAACAATTTTATGGATTTTTTTTTTGTAATAATTCTTTTTTTTTTTGTGCCTAATCACCTAGTGATGGTAGTTTGGTTGGTCACAGCATTAATACCGTTGAGAACAGTAGCTCTTGTGTATTTTGTTTTTTTTCTTTAAATACCAAAAAAGTTATTTTATGTTTTTTTTTTTTCAGTAGACCTATTCTAGTTGTTGTTTTAATTTTTTTTTTTAATTCTTTGAATTTGGTTTTTTTTTTAAATTATTTTTATTAATTCTATTATTTTTTTTTTAATATATACTGTTTTTTTTTTTGTTATCTTTTTTTTTGCCTAAAAGTCTTCCACCACATAGCAGCTCGGCTGATGTTTCAATCTCATATAAAGAGTAGCTATATTATTTGGACAAATAAAGGACAAGTGATTTAAAAGCTCAGACCTGCCTCCTTTATACATTTTTGAAGTTCTCTAAAATAAATTCTCTTCGACAGAGTAAGTAATTCAAATTACACAACTCGACAAAATTCAACTTTTTTCCGCTGTAGCCAAAAATAACTTTTTCTGATAGATTTGGGGATTTACATTTTTTTAAAGAATTATTGTTTTTTTTTTCATGGAGTAGTTTTTTTTTTAAAGAATTTTAAAAAAATTTGTTATTTTTTGTCATTGGTAGTGCTTCTATTTTTCACATAACTTAAGTTTCCTACAACTGAGTCTTCGACTCAGACACTTTGTAGCTGCAACTTAACGTCTGGAAGATATTAAGCTTCCAAATTGAAATTTCATAATTTTTTTCGGTATTTTTCGCCGAAATTTTGACTTAGAAAGCTCAGGAAAAGTCGAAAAAAAAATTGAATGCCTTGATTTTTGGTGTTAGATAGATTCATTAATTAGGCGTCGTTTAAGGTCGTTTATAAGAATCGATGGATAAACGGCTAAGTTACAACCGTTTGACCAAAACTTCATATGGCGTTTGGATCTATTCCAAATGCCATTTTACAGTTAAAAACTGTTACGAACATAGATTTTTGGTATTTTTGTAGGAAAAATAACGGTTATACGTCGGCTAACGGAATTTATCGGCGAAATTTGGTCAAACGGTTATAACTTAGCCGTTTATTTTTATATTCTTATAAGCGATACCTTACACGACGCCTTTTTTAGCAATTACTGATTCATGGCTGATTCTCCTGTGTGGTTGCGACCGCCGGCGTTTTTCCCTCGTTTATCTGCGTTTCTGTTGGCTGTGCAAACTCATCCTTATCCTCAATGCCCAACATTAATATGACGTGAGCAAGTTCATCATCGGCGTCTTCAGCAGATGTTTGAATCATCCACGCCTCTAAATCCGGTAAATCTACATCCTTTATACATCTATATATATACATAGTCGATTCCGGTCGCCTTGACCGCTCTCGCTTATAACGATCGAGGCGAATGTTATTCAGCGTTTTCAGTTCACTTTTCTTTATAATACTGTATGCGGCCACTTCTTCGTCTGTGTAGGGTTCTACCATTTTATTTGTTACCGCCTTGACGAGCATGGCATTGATGTAGCGCTGCGAACGATTGGCAAGCCACTTCCTGACCTTCCAACACACAGTTGAGCTTTGTCATCTTTACGTGCACTTTGGTACGCAAGCAAAGCAGCCGACGTCCTCCGGGCTGTAATCGCGCTGCAGATCCGCGGCAGTGACATTCTGCAAGATTTTTTCCCGGCTTAGATGTGGATTGTAGGCTTGGTAATGCTTAAATTTTTACTTACGAGCAGCGTATAATATTCACGAAAGATTTCCTTCTCGCTCTCATCCGTATCTCTCATCACCATTTGCTCCACCTCGGCTTGGTAGCTATGGAGGACCTCCGGTAGTCCTGTGCCCAACATGGTTTATCCATTAACTATGATAGATCCTATAAATGGACGACAGCCAACAGGTTGCTAAATAAGATTGAGTTTTGTTTTTATTCTTGCAGAGGTGGCAACAATTTGAGTTATGGTTGCGTTTAAGTTGCGCTTGTCCGATTTACTTCAGCCGACCACTCTAACAACAAAAACTATGAGATAAAAATTTAAATTTTTGGCGCGTAAAATGTATGGCTGAGGAAAATGGTGGAAATATACATACTGCATAATCGTTAAAATAAGCACTTGAAGCTAACTTTAAGATTAGGTTAACCATTTTAATAATTTGGTTGATTTCTAAAATTAACTCTAGTGTGAATAGGCTATTCTATATGAATGGTGTATAGATTCCGTTGTTCATTTGGTATTCGATATCTTTTGAAGGTATATCGCATTTAACGCATATATCGACTGCACCATACAAACATATGTGAATGGTTAAATTCTTCTTCCTCTGACATTTTCTGGGACATTTTGAGGGATTTTGTGGAGGCAACATCATCCCAACAATTTCCTTTTTCATCGCAACAATTTCCCTTACATTCCATGCTCACTTACGTATTTTACCGTTGCCAACATTTTTTTGTATGGGCCAGCAACATGTGTCGCGAAATGAGCGACATTGTCCCACAACATTTGCAACATTTTCATGCCCCTTAGGACCTGGATATTATAGAATGTAGGAAAAGTTTGTTTTACTAGACACCAAATATTGCAGAAACTAGTCAATATCTATCTCAGCAAATTTTACGGTTTTTGGTCTTATTATAAAGACTAAAAATGGGTGTCGGGATCGATTTGTTATTATTAATATATTAATCAAATGCATTATTAGGTCAAACATTGTAAATATGTGCAAAATACAATATTAATTGCGTTTTAAAGCATCTGGAAAAAAGGAATTTTAACATATATCAAATGAAAAAGGGTATACAATTGTCGATACTACCGGTTGACAAGCAACAAGTGTTCAAATGACGTGACATTTCATGCTCACTTACGGCGCATTTCATGCTCACTTACGTTGTGCGGTTGTTTGAACGAAAGTGCCTTGTCTTGTGCGTAGCAGTTCTAATCAGAATAAAACGAAATTATTCACAAGGCATTAAGTTCATACAACCGCAGGCCTGCCAGCTAAGTCGATCTGTAAGCCAAACAAACTGTTCCGAGTCACAGAACGAGCTTTTAAATATTCAAAGATATTTAAATATTTAAATATTTAAATATTCATAAGAATCTCGGGAAAATGTAGATATACATATGTATGTACATATATGTTCATATATCTTTAGTCAAATTAAAGCTGAACAAGTGGTTGCAAAAAATGTATGGATGTTTATTTAAATTTATGTATTTACGGGTTTTTGTTTTGGGCCTTGGCTGCTATTGCACAGTAGTTAAGTATTGCACAACGGCCGGATTTAAAGTCCGTGCTATAGTATGCGATCAATCAACAGTAAACACAGACAGTGAAAGATTGCGTGATTCGCCAATCCCTCAATTCGTATGTGATTACATTTGTACATCTGTTCAAGAGTGTTAGAAATAACTTCTTGAAACATGGTGTAATTACACTAGAGGGTAAAGCAACTTTTCCATGTTGCTCGAAAAGTTTTATGAAGACGACTCATCGAACTTTTTTCGTTGGGCACCAAAATTAACGGAAAAACACACCAATCCGCAAGGATATGATAGGATGGAAAGGATACTTCATTTTCCGTCAGTACAGGCATTAAAAAGTTTGCTGATCGTGATGCTTTTGAAGACAAGGATGCAGCCATTGCTACATCAATGTTTTTAAAAAGTATGAATGATGGTTTTGACACATTAAACCAGACATATTTTCATGTCAATAACACGTTTGCAAACCGCTTAGAAGATTGTTATTTTGGAATTATTAAATTCGGCCCTAATAATGTTACCGAAACAAATTGCCTGAAAAGGCTGATTGAAACTTGCAAAAGAATCAATTATGTTTGCAAAGATCTTTCAGAGATAAAAGATATTAAATATATAATTTCCAGGGGTTTCAATCAAGATTCTCTGGAATAGTATTTTGACAGTCTAAAGCGTAAAATTGGGTGGCAATATGGTAGCCCAACAGCCGCTCAATTGATTCTTTCGGAATCGTTCCGTTATTCGGAGAATATTTCCGAAAATTTTACTAGGCCGCTGCCGGGCTACATTTCATTTTTAATTTAATTTTTATGAATAAAGAAGCCAAAATTAAAATTTCTGCCAATCTCATAATTCGTAAAATTACTAGCTGCATTTAAAGCACAAATGCGGCATATTATTTCCGCATTTTCAATAAATAAAATTGTTCAAAATTATATTCATATATTTCATTTTCGGACCTAGAGGTGGCAAGTTGCGCGCGCCCCCATAACGACCCGCGTTAGCTGTGGACAATGCTTGAACAAAGATATTTGTCCATCAGCCAAAATGAAAGACACTCCCACAAAGAAAGGTGATAGAAAGCTATAGAAAGGCATCAAAATCAAATTCCAAATTAACTTTATTCGAAATCAAAATATTACATTTTTGGATGCAGCGACTATGAACCCAAGGCACGACAGGCTTACCTGAAGTCTCTGCCTCTAAGTATACCTGCAAAGGAAAATTTAGAGGAGAATGGTAAAATCCATTGGAATAATTCTGTTAAACAGCATGGACTACTTGTCTATCAAACAGAAAATGTAAGCCGGCCAATTGATAAAATTGCGGAATTGATAAAATTGCAAACTGAACATTGATTGCACTGTCTGTCAAAAAACAGTAATTCCTGATGTGAACTTAAAAATCCTACAAAGGACCTTTTCGAACATTCTTTGGAACACATTGAAATATTTTCGAAATACTTCATAAACACTCCATGCACAAAAAAATGGCAAAAAATATTGTTGAAAAATGTGTTAATAATGATAAAAAATGGTTTGAGGTTGTGGGTCAATGAAAAATTGGATAACGCGAAAGAATTAAATTTAAGCATAAAGAGGAGAGAAATGGAAGAAAAAAAGAAAAGAAAATGGGTGCAAGAAGGCAAATTATATTCCGAAACGAATGGCCTTATGCCAAAAAAATCAAGGGCATAATAAAGGATGGCTTTTGTGACTAGAAAATATTTACAAAAGGCTGAAAATCCCGTAACCCCCTTTAATTTAAAACATCTGTGCACGATAGCTTCAGTAATGCAGGCTGTCCGATTTACCATCTTTTTCTTGGAAGAGTGGTTTCTTCCGAAACAGTCAATGTTTGGTTTCCAATGTTAACTCAATAACTCAGAATGTTCCAACAAAAATTTTATAATTCAACCAAATTATGAAAATGGTTGATCTAATCATAAAGTTTGTTAAAAGTGCTTGTATTAACGATTAAATATATGCATATTTTCTACATTGACATGAGATGGCTCCATTAGGATTACATCCTTGTGTAGTTACCATATGTAAGTGTCTTATACAATGCGGTGGATTTTACATTGCATGCGTTGCTATTTCTAAACCGTTTTGCCTGTTGTCCATACACTCTTTTTTTAGGAGTGCATTTTTGAACTACCCTTCGACGTATGAGCTGATCTGATGGGTACATAGCAGCTCTTCTTTGGCTCTCTTTCTCAGTGTTCGCCGATTTGCCGGAATTTTGTATGCAATTTTTTAAACCAAACTGCATATGGTTATGGGGTATATTTTTAAAATGAGACCGTTCTTTTCGGTATATTTCTGATGGTTGCACGGTATATTTGATCGATAATTCCCCGGTCACACTGACCGTATTGTTGGAGTTTTGTAAATAAAAAAAAATTCCCCTCCCTCCCACTCTCATTCCAATTTTGCTTTTATGAAAAAAGTCAACTAGTTCTTTACATTTGTTGAAATAACATTGATGTTAATGTTAATGTTAATGCTATGTTATTTAATTGATTAAAAGATTGTCCAACAAAAGTAATAACTGATTTAATAAATTTTTATTGGATTTTTAGTAGGTATTCCAAAATAATCTTCACATTTGCAAGCTATCGCAATGAAATTTTGTAGTTTATAGTCTTCCTACTGATACCAAATATGAGGATTGGGATCGAGATCTACGGGAATATATATAAGGAAATCTAATTAAATGAATGAATAGATCAAAAACATTTCAAAACGAGAAAAATTCATTGGTACTTGGCATGGAAAACAGTATTTTGACATTAATGCAAATGTAGAATAGAGTATACAAAAACCATACTCTGTAAAAATGTTTTTGATGTGTAGCAAATGTGTAGTTACCGTGTAGTTGCCATGTGAAAGTAGGGACTTATTTGTTGATCTTCCTTGTTTAAGCGTTATTTTAGACAAAATTAAATAAACGGAGTCCTTAAAGTTAGCCAGTCTTGTAGAAAATTGTTTTATCAAATGTATAAAATTATGTGTTCAGGCCAGAGGATCCTAGTTGGCTAGTAATATTAAACGGAATATCAAAAGCGAGGAATATGAGTTTCGAATTTACCGTCACATCAGCATATATACTTTGTTATCGATGTTTTGTTGCATGATCGTTTCGAACTCATACCGTGAGAGTAAAAGAGAGTAAGAGCTCATACCGTGAGAGTAAAAGAGAGTAAGAGCTCATACATGAACCCGAAAATGAGTAAAAGATCGCGTCTAATGTCAAACCGATCGGTTCGACACAACTTTTTGGCTTGAGCTTGGGTTGAGCCATAAAAGGTATGGATAACGGGTAAATTTAGCCAAGGGAAATTTCACGGCTCGCACGACTTTCACCCTACCCGAAAACATCCCCGATAGGCTTTGAGGGGCGCATGCGCCCCTCAAGGCCTATTAGTCAGCTGGGTGGATTTTACCTTGCAGGCCTTGCATTTTCTGGGCCGTTTTGCCTGTTGTCCATACCCGATTTTTCCGAAGAGCCTCAGCAATTTCCCAGGGAAGAATATTATAAACTTCCCAGGACGGCGAGGATTTTTTACTGCGCGCGGATTTGAAATGAGCAAGTTAGTTACTAAAATAAAGAATAAATTCCTAAAATCAGAGTAAACTGTTTCATGGGAGATTAGTTAGTCGATTATGTTATCTTTTTACTATAATTTATGGGTTTCCTTTCAACGAGTAGCCCCAACACTTTATAGCCCAAATTACAGGGAACAAATTAAACAATAGCGGCCAATACAATTAACTTCGGCACGAGCGTTACAGAGCGTTGCCCACCAGCCATTGTTGAATGGTTAAATCTATTATTTGCGGCCATAAACTGCAATATTATGCTTTCTTAAGTCGCATGTCATGCTCACTTAAGTTTTATAAACGTTATTTTATAAACAATCTAACCAAACGGAGCTTTAAAATTAGCCTGTCTTGTAGAAAATTGTTTTATCTATTGAATAAAATAATGTGCTCAGGTCTGAGGGTTCAACTTAGCTAGTAATATTAAACGGAATATCAAATTGGAAAAAATTTTCGACAAGAGCCGATTAAAATCATATCGATTAAATTTAGGGGTGTCTGGCAAAAAAATCAATGTTTGAAAAAACTATATCGATAACGTCGATGTCTCTATACTGACGCTTCTTTCGAAATTTAGCGCTTCACAGGTTCAGTTGTTTTTACTTTTTGAGCAATGGAGGATCTTCAGAAAGATTGGTCGAACTGGAATCCAATGGCCTTGGATTATAGCAACGAAAGCTCTAATAATTACGTTGATGAGTCTGGCCAAAGTCTTGTTGAAAAAGCACGGGCGCCCTTGAAGCCGAACGATGTGCGTAAAAAAGCGGACAAGAAGAACGCAAAAACCGAATATCCGTATTTGGTTCTAAAGAAAAAAATGAATTATATTTCCGAGTTGGCGGTTGTCAATTTCTTTGGCCGAAAGCATATTCACAGCATCGAACTTCATCCCAATTTGGACAACTTCAAAGTTTTCTTCAAAGACTTGGGGTAAGTATGCCGTATGCGTGTTATCTCTACATATTTACATACGTATATATGTATATGTCTGGCTGCAGTTCCTTGGAGGCTGCACACAGCCAACTGGAAGCATTTCCGGAATTGATGGAGTTGCACAGAAAGCGTTCAGGCGGTCAGGAAAAGTCAAAGTCTGAATACATGCACATGCAGAGGGCCGGAAACATAACACCCGATCCAGTAAAGCTTCCAGCAATTTCGCCAACAGCTCGTGGTCAAATTGATTTCAAATCACGCACGATACATGTTTCGGCCAACTCAAATGGGCATCCGGAGTTCCCAGTAGTTCCAATCGTGGACTCTTTGTGCTATGAAGGCGGCTCTCTGCTGGCTTTAAATGACAAAAAAAAACGGTTCCTCAATGTGAGGTTTGCCTTTAAGTTGGAGCGGCACGGGGCCTATATACTCGAAAAACTCATCGAAGAAAAAATGGCGTCGATGTCAGTTATAGAGCAGCAGCGATGCGGCAGAAGGTTCTATAAGTAAGTACTGCTGCCGATGACTCGATTATATGGAATTTAAAAAATATTCGAACTTCCAGGAACACAGGTGTAGATGATAAGGATGTGGGTCTGAATGAAGATGATGACAGGGAGATGGACGTTTTGGGATACAGAAAATGCGCGGCCTGCCGCGTTTACACAATGACTGTGTGTAAAATTTGCGAAATGCCCTTTTGCGATGCCTTCTGCTGGAGCATTGTCTCCAAGGAGCACGATAAGAAATGCGGCACAGGCCAAAAATTGGATATTAATGATGAGCATTTTAAGAAGATATTTCCCAAGTCTGGTTTGCCGCCACGCCGTTCCAGGGTGAAGATTACTGCCTTCGAGCAGTCGAATGTCGTGTATGTGCGCCCGGCCGATATTCTTTCTGAAGTGGCCTACCATCAGGTGCTCGCGGAGGTCTGGAAGCATAGCAAAAATGTACCCAAGCTTGACCAGCTGCCGGTCTGTGGCCAGTTTGTACTGTACAAGTTCGATGGACAAGTCGTTCGGGCCATGGTGCTGAATGTGGATGATCCGAAGGATATATGCGTAGTCTGCATTGATTTTGGCACCGTTGAATACACTGATCCGGGGAACCTGTATCAATGCAGCGATTACTTGAGTGATTTGCCACGATACGCTGTTCCTGTGAAGCTCCGCGGCGTCAAACGACGCGCCTTGACCCCCCATCTGCGGGAGGTTATGTACGCAATGCAGGGCGATATGGTTTTTGAACTAAGGTACCACTGTGGTTAATGTAGCGTCCAATATTTCCACGTCGAGAAGGATCTATAATGGTGACTTGTCGGCTCTCTTTATGGCAGTCGCCGTCGGTCTTAGTGTATTCGTTGAGCATTAACACATAATTCATGGATGCCAGTTTTTTGTTGTTAGCTATGCGTCGTTTGGCCTCGGAAATAGTTAGAATTTCCCCTGCATATTCGCAGATGAAGGCACCACAAGGAATGCTCACTTTCGTGCGGACACCTTTGGATTTGTATGTGGGAGAATCAAATACTTCCAAATTTGCTCGTGGACCGTACTGCACCAGCCGATTGGTGCAAAAATCTAGCCGACACTCGCAGAAGGCATTGCACTCCACAATTGGGATAATGCCTCCTTTGTTACTTTGCCTTTGAATCAGTTCTTTCCCCTTTGGACAGTACTCATAAGCACCCCCGTGCGAACAAGTTTCATTAATTGAAGAACAATCGTCTTTATTGCATTGACATTGCTGCAAAAGCACAGAGTTGTAATCGTTCTTTAACTTGTTGAATTCTATGCTGTCTTCACTGGGCATTAGAACTGATTCTAAAATATATTCCAGATTGTCTGGGTGTTCATAGTCGTCATTCACTACTATGCAAGATTGTGCCATTGAAATACGAGCCCAATAAGAAGGAACAATTAATTCAGTCTTGTCTTTAATAGTCTTTAAATAATTTTCTTTATTTTCTAATTGTCTTGAACATTGTTTTGAGATGAATTAGGAACAGCTGAAGATTAGGGCTGCAAAACCAACGATGGCACCATCGTTTTAGACTTACTTCGCGCCCAACTTTCATTTCAAATGCAGGTAATATCGGGAAATATAGTCACCATGGATAGTTTTGATGAAGGATGAAAAAGATGATGACCAATAACACTAGTCGACACGACTCTTCCGCTGTCACCAAAATATTTTTAAAGAATGTTTTTTTTTTTCATGGTGTAGTTTTTTGTTAAAGAATTTTTTAAAAATGTGGCATTTTTTGTCATAGGTAACGCTTCTATTTTTCACATAACTTAAGTTTCCTTCAACTGGTTGTATTGAACTTTGCAGTTAAAAAAAGCAGCTATAAGTTCGGTGAACGCAACTCCAGCGACGACACCGACGAAAGCGAGGAGTACGAAGAGTACGAGTGGGCTGGGCAGAAGCGCATTCGCGTGTCCACGCTCGTGCAGGGCGGCTATTCGGCCTTGAACATGGGCCAGACCATAAAGTACAATGGCAGCCAGCAAGCCAACGAAGACGAGGACGAAGATCTCAATGTGGATGAGGACGATACGCAGATCTACGGACCAACACAGTACGGGGAAGCAGATGTGATTCCCACGGTAGACAGAGACTCCGGTGGCGATGTCTTGGAGGCAGATGTCACGAACTACGTCCGCAGACTGATATCGTCAAACGAAGCACCCAAACCGAATCATTCCAACGATACTACTGCCACTGTGGAGGCTGCCGTTGAGCAGCAGCCAGAGACTGAATCAGCAGCGGTATCCTCCAGGGAGGCGCCATCCACTTCTCGCTCCACGCGTTCGGCCTCGCAGAACCAGCAGCTGGTCATCGAGGCTCTGAGGGCCAAGTTGCGCCTCTACGAGAACCAGTCGCAGAGCAAGTTCAAGTGCCTGATCTGCCTCGATGACTACAAGAATCCCGCCATCTCCGTCTCCTGCTGGCATGTTCACTGCGAACAGTGCTGGCTGCAAACGCTCGGTGCCCGCAAGCTATGCCCCCAGTGCAACTCCATCACTACACCAAAGGACCTGGGCCGCATTTACCTGTAGACAGCGAAAGACATGCGCCGCATATGTCTGTAGGGGGCCCACTACAGCACCGACTTGTTAGCCTGGAGGCTGCGTCTCAGCTTAAGCCGCGCCCTGGCTTTCTGCAGCAGCTCTAGTTGATAATCGTACATATATATATATATTATTTATAATAACTATCATGATGCGTGACATAACAATAAGCAGCATTAACATGTAACTATTAAAATAAACCATTGAAAATCCAATGGCTTGCAAGAATTTTAACGAATCCAGAGGAGTTCTTACGTGACGTACGAAAGTTTTCGAACAACACACCCATAAATTGAAATGAAAAAAGGATTTTGCTTTGATTTCATTGGAAATTGGCCAGCAATGGCAGTCCATTGATCTACAGTTGATTCTAATTGAGGCGAAAATGTTCCCCAAGCAATTTTATATTTAGAGTCAGGGTTTAAATTATTTTATTGGTTTGTAAGCCTCCGGGCACTGATTTGTAATCAAGTGGGAGCTATAGAGTCTCTGTCTTTCCTGGGAATCACATCTGCTTCCTCGTACTGTGTTGGTCCGTAGATCTGCGTATCGTCCTCATCCACATGGAGATCTGAGAATGAAATGGGGCCTATTATACTGGTGATCGGTGACCAGGTCCGCCAACATAATTTCACCTTCTCTTACCTTAGTAGTGGATTTTTTTTCGCTGGGTGGTAGTGTGGAAGAATAGTGTTTGTAGTTCGATCTATTGGATCTGCGGGGCGCAATGAAACTTAGTGTTCAGTTGAATTCTTGCCACATCCATTTCCATTTTTAATTTTCATATAGAATATCGGAACTTCCCCCAATATTGGGTGATCTAAAACCTTGGACTTTAGCGCAACATTGTCCAGTTTGCTTAGAACAGAAGCCTTCGTTTTGTTGTCGCCGCAGTAAATGATTGGAGAGTGACTTGTACTATATAAGCTCATGTATTTATATTCAAAGTCGTAGATGGAGATAGGCTCAGTCAATGATTTCAAAAGACTCGTTGTGCGATTTATAAATTTAGAATCTTCAAAAATAATCTTTTCCATTAAAGCCATTTTGAATACAACAATTTTATGGATTTTTTTTTTGTAATAATTCTTTTTTTTTTTGTGCCTAATCACCTAGTGATGGTAGTTTGGTTGGTCACAGCATTAATACCGTTGAGAACAGTAGCTCTTGTGTATTTTGTTTTTTTTCTTTAAATACCAAAAAAGTTATTTTATGTTTTTTTTTTTCAGTAGACCTATTCTAGTTGTTGTTTTAATTTTTTTTTTTAATTCTTTGAATTTGGTTTTTTTTTTAAATTATTTTTATTAATTCTATTATTTTTTTTTTAATATATACTGTTTTTTTTTTTGTTATCTTTTTTTTTGCCTAAAAGTCTTCCACCACATAGCAGCTCGGCTGATGTTTCAATCTCATATAAAGAGTAGCTATATTATTTGGACAAATAAAGGACAAGTGATTTAAAAGCTCAGACCTGCCTCCTTTATACATTTTTGAAGTTCTCTAAAATAAATTCTCTTCGACAGAGTAAGTAATTCAAATTACACAACTCGACAAAATTCAACTTTTTTCCGCTGTAGCCAAAAATAACTTTTTCTGATAGATTTGGGGATTTACATTTTTTTAAAGAATTATTGTTTTTTTTTCATGGAGTAGTTTTTTTTTTAAAGAATTTTAAAAAAATTTGTTATTTTTTGTCATTGGTAGTGCTTCTATTTTTCACATAACTTAAGTTTCCTACAACTGAGTCTTCGACTCAGACACTTTGTAGCTGCAACTTAACGTCTGGAAGATATTAAGCTTCCAAATTGAAATTTCATAATTTTTTTCGGTATTTTTCGCCGAAATTTTGACTTAGAAAGCTCAGGAAAAGTCGAAAAAAAAATTGAATGCCTTGATTTTTGGTGTTAGATAGATTCATTAATTAGGCGTCGTTTAAGGTCGTTTATAAGAATCGATGGATAAACGGCTAAGTTACAACCGTTTGACCAAAACTTCATATGGCGTTTGGATCTATTCCAAATGCCATTTTACAGTTAAAAACTGTTACGAACATAGATTTTTGGTATTTTTGTAGGAAAAATAACGGTTATACGTCGGCTAACGGAATTTATCGGCGAAATTTGGTCAAACGGTTATAACTTAGCCGTTTATTTTTATATTCTTATAAGCGATACCTTACACGACGCCTTTTTTAGCAATTACTGATTCATGGCTGATTCTCCTGTGTGGTTGCGACCGCCGGCGTTTTTCCCTCGTTTATCTGCGTTTCTGTTGGCTGTGCAAACTCATCCTTATCCTCAATGCCCAACATTAATATGACGTGAGCAAGTTCATCATCGGCGTCTTCAGCAGATGTTTGAATCATCCACGCCTCTAAATCCGGTAAATCTACATCCTTTATACATCTATATATATACATAGTCGATTCCGGTCGCCTTGACCGCTCTCGCTTATAACGATCGAGGCGAATGTTATTCAGCGTTTTCAGTTCACTTTTCTTTATAATACTGTATGCGGCCACTTCTTCGTCTGTGTAGGGTTCTACCATTTTATTTGTTACCGCCTTGACGAGCATGGCATTGATGTAGCGCTGCGAACGATTGGCAAGCCACTTCCTGACCTTCCAACACACAGTTGAGCTTTGTCATCTTTACGTGCACTTTGGTACGCAAGCAAAGCAGCCGACGTCCTCCGGGCTGTAATCGCGCTGCAGATCCGCGGCAGTGACATTCTGCAAGATTTTTTCCCGGCTTAGATGTGGATTGTAGGCTTGGTAATGCTTAAATTTTTACTTACGAGCAGCGTATAATATTCACGAAAGATTTCCTTCTCGCTCTCATCCGTATCTCTCATCACCATTTGCTCCACCTCGGCTTGGTAGCTATGGAGGACCTCCGGTAGTCCTGTGCCCAACATGGTTTATCCATTAACTATGATAGATCCTATAAATGGACGACAGCCAACAGGTTGCTAAATAAGATTGAGTTTTGTTTTTATTCTTGCAGAGGTGGCAACAATTTGAGTTATGGTTGCGTTTAAGTTGCGCTTGTCCGATTTACTTCAGCCGACCACTCTAACAACAAAAACTATGAGATAAAAATTTAAATTTTTGGCGCGTAAAATGTATGGCTGAGGAAAATGGTGGAAATATACATACTGCATAATCGTTAAAATAAGCACTTGAAGCTAACTTTAAGATTAGGTTAACCATTTTAATAATTTGGTTGATTTCTAAAATTAACTCTAGTGTGAATAGGCTATTCTATATGAATGGTGTATAGATTCCGTTGTTCATTTGGTATTCGATATCTTTTGAAGGTATATCGCATTTAACGCATATATCGACTGCACCATACAAACATATGTGAATGGTTAAATTCTTCTTCCTCTGACATTTTCTGGGACATTTTGAGGGATTTTGTGGAGGCAACATCATCCCAACAATTTCCTTTTTCATCGCAACAATTTCCCTTACATTCCATGCTCACTTACGTATTTTACCGTTGCCAACATTTTTTTGTATGGGCCAGCAACATGTGTCGCGAAATGAGCGACATTGTCCCACAACATTTGCAACATTTTCATGCCCCTTAGGACCTGGATATTATAGAATGTAGGAAAAGTTTGTTTTACTAGACACCAAATATTGCAGAAACTAGTCAATATCTATCTCAGCAAATTTTACGGTTTTTGGTCTTATTATAAAGACTAAAAATGGGTGTCGGGATCGATTTGTTATTATTAATATATTAATCAAATGCATTATTAGGTCAAACATTGTAAATATGTGCAAAATACAATATTAATTGCGTTTTAAAGCATCTGGAAAAAAGGAATTTTAACATATATCAAATGAAAAAGGGTATACAATTGTCGATACTACCGGTTGACAAGCAACAAGTGTTCAAATGACGTGACATTTCATGCTCACTTACGGCGCATTTCATGCTCACTTACGTTGTGCGGTTGTTTGAACGAAAGTGCCTTGTCTTGTGCGTAGCAGTTCTAATCAGAATAAAACGAAATTATTCACAAGGCATTAAGTTCATACAACCGCAGGCCTGCCAGCTAAGTCGATCTGTAAGCCAAACAAACTGTTCCGAGTCACAGAACGAGCTTTTAAATATTCAAAGATATTTAAATATTTAAATATTTAAATATTCATAAGAATCTCGGGAAAATGTAGATATACATATGTATGTACATATATGTTCATATATCTTTAGTCAAATTAAAGCTGAACAAGTGGTTGCAAAAAATGTATGGATGTTTATTTAAATTTATGTATTTACGGGTTTTTGTTTTGGGCCTTGGCTGCTATTGCACAGTAGTTAAGTATTGCACAACGGCCGGATTTAAAGTCCGTGCTATAGTATGCGATCAATCAACAGTAAACACAGACAGTGAAAGATTGCGTGATTCGCCAATCCCTCAATTCGTATGTGATTACATTTGTACATCTGTTCAAGAGTGTTAGAAATAACTTCTTGAAACATGGTGTAATTACACTAGAGGGTAAAGCAACTTTTCCATGTTGCTCGAAAAGTTTTATGAAGACGACTCATCGAACTTTTTTCGTTGGGCACCAAAATTAACGGAAAAACACACCAATCCGCAAGGATATGATAGGATGGAAAGGATACTTCATTTTCCGTCAGTACAGGCATTAAAAAGTTTGCTGATCGTGATGCTTTTGAAGACAAGGATGCAGCCATTGCTACATCAATGTTTTTAAAAAGTATGAATGATGGTTTTGACACATTAAACCAGACATATTTTCATGTCAATAACACGTTTGCAAACCGCTTAGAAGATTGTTATTTTGGAATTATTAAATTCGGCCCTAATAATGTTACCGAAACAAATTGCCTGAAAAGGCTGATTGAAACTTGCAAAAGAATCAATTATGTTTGCAAAGATCTTTCAGAGATAAAAGATATTAAATATATAATTTCCAGGGGTTTCAATCAAGATTCTCTGGAATAGTATTTTGACAGTCTAAAGCGTAAAATTGGGTGGCAATATGGTAGCCCAACAGCCGCTCAATTGATTCTTTCGGAATCGTTCCGTTATTCGGAGAATATTTCCGAAAATTTTACTAGGCCGCTGCCGGGCTACATTTCATTTTTAATTTAATTTTTATGAATAAAGAAGCCAAAATTAAAATTTCTGCCAATCTCATAATTCGTAAAATTACTAGCTGCATTTAAAGCACAAATGCGGCATATTATTTCCGCATTTTCAATAAATAAAATTGTTCAAAATTATATTCATATATTTCATTTTCGGACCTAGAGGTGGCAAGTTGCGCGCGCCCCCATAACGACCCGCGTTAGCTGTGGACAATGCTTGAACAAAGATATTTGTCCATCAGCCAAAATGAAAGACACTCCCACAAAGAAAGGTGATAGAAAGCTATAGAAAGGCATCAAAATCAAATTCCAAATTAACTTTATTCGAAATCAAAATATTACATTTTTGGATGCAGCGACTATGAACCCAAGGCACGACAGGCTTACCTGAAGTCTCTGCCTCTAAGTATACCTGCAAAGGAAAATTTAGAGGAGAATGGTAAAATCCATTGGAATAATTCTGTTAAACAGCATGGACTACTTGTCTATCAAACAGAAAATGTAAGCCGGCCAATTGATAAAATTGCGGAATTGATAAAATTGCAAACTGAACATTGATTGCACTGTCTGTCAAAAAACAGTAATTCCTGATGTGAACTTAAAAATCCTACAAAGGACCTTTTCGAACATTCTTTGGAACACATTGAAATATTTTCGAAATACTTCATAAACACTCCATGCACAAAAAAAATGGCAAAAAATATTGTTGAAAAATGTGTTAATAATGATAAAAAATGGTTTGAGGTTGTGGGTCAATGAAAAATTGGATAACGCGAAAGAATTAAATTTAAGCATAAAGAGGAGAGAAATGGAAGAAAAAAAGAAAAGAAAATGGGTGCAAGAAGGCAAATTATATTCCGAAACGAATGGCCTTATGCCAAAAAAATCAAGGGCATAATAAAGGATGGCTTTTGTGACTAGAAAATATTTACAAAAGGCTGAAAATCCCGTAACCCCCTTTAATTTAAAACATCTGTGCACGATAGCTTCAGTAATGCAGGCTGTCCGATTTACCATCTTTTTCTTGGAAGAGTGGTTTCTTCCGAAACAGTCAATGTTTGGTTTCCAATGTTAACTCAATAACTCAGAATGTTCCAACAAAAATTTTATAATTCAACCAAATTATGAAAATGGTTGATCTAATCATAAAGTTTGTTAAAAGTGCTTGTATTAACGATTAAATATATGCATATTTTCTACATTGACATGAGATGGCTCCATTAGGATTACATCCTTGTGTAGTTACCATATGTAAGTGTCTTATACAATGCGGTGGATTTTACATTGCATGCGTTGCTATTTCTAAACCGTTTTGCCTGTTGTCCATACACTCTTTTTTTAGGAGTGCATTTTTGAACTACCCTTCGACGTATGAGCTGATCTGATGGGTACATAGCAGCTCTTCTTTGGCTCTCTTTCTCAGTGTTCGCCGATTTGCCGGAATTTTGTATGCAATTTTTTAAACCAAACTGCATATGGTTATGGGGTATATTTTTAAAATGAGACCGTTCTTTTCGGTATATTTCTGATGGTTGCACGGTATATTTGATCGATAATTCCCCGGTCACACTGACCGTATTGTTGGAGTTTTGTAAATAAAAAAAAATTCCATTCCAATTTTGCTTTTATGAAAAAAGTCAACTAGTTGTTTACATTTGTTGAAATAACATTGATGTTAATGTTAATGTTAATGCTATGTTATTTAATTGATTAAAAGATTGTCCAACAAAAGTAATAACTGATTTAATAAATTTTTATTGGATTTTTAGTAGGTATTCCAAAATAATCTTCACATTTGCAAGCTATCGCAATGAAATTTTGTAGTTTATAGTCTTCCTACTGATACCAAATATGAGGATTGGGATCGAGATCTACGGGAATATATATAAGGAAATCTAATTAAATGAATGAATAGATCAAAAACATTTCAAAACGAGAAAAATTCATTGGTACTTGGCATGGAAAACAGTATTTTGACATTAATGCAAATGTAGAATAGAGTATACAAAAACCATACTCTGTAAAAATGTTTTTGATGTGTAGCAAATGTGTAGTTACCGTGTAGTTGCCATGTGAAAGTAGGGACTTATTTGTTGATCTTCCTTGTTTAAGCGTTATTTTAGACAAAATTAAATAAACGGAGTCCTTAAAGTTAGCCAGTCTTGTAGAAAATTGTTTTATCAAATGTATAAAATTATGTGTTCAGGCCAGAGGATCCTAGTTGGCTAGTAATATTAAACGGAATATCAAAAGCGAGGAATATGAGTTTCGAATTTACCGTCACATCAGCATATATACTTTGTTATCGATGTTTTGTTGCATGATCGTTTCGAACTCATACCGTGAGAGTAAAAGAGAGTAAGAGCTCATACCGTGAGAGTAAAAGAGAGTAAGAGCTCATACATGAACCCGAAAATGAGTAAAAGATCGCGTCTAATGTCAAACCGATCGGTTCGACACAACTTTTTGGCTTGAGCTTGGGTTGAGCCATAAAAGGTATGGATAACGGGTAAATTTAGCCAAGGGAAATTTCACGGCTCGCACGACTTTCACCCTACCCGAAAACATCCCCGATAGGCTTTGAGGGGCGCATGTGCCCCTCAAGGCCTATTAGTCAGCTGGGTGGATTTTACCTTGCAGGCCTTGCATTTTCTGGGCCGTTTTGCCTGTTGTCCATACCCGATTTTTCCGAAGAGCCTCAGCAATTTCCCAGGGAAGAATATTATAAACTTCCCAGGACGGCGAGGATTTTTTACTGCGCGCGGATTTGAAATGAGCAAGTTAGTTACTAAAATAAAGAATAAATTCCTAAAATCAGAGTAAACTGTTTCATGGGAGATTAGTTAGTCGATTATGTTATCTTTTTACTATAATTTATGGGTTTCCTTTCAACGAGTAGCCCCAACACTTTATAGCCCAAATTACAGGGAACAAATTAAACAATAGCGGCCAATACAATTAACTTCGGCACGAGCGTTACAGAGCGTTGCCCACCAGCCATTGTTGAATGGTTAAATCTATTATTTGCGGCCATAAACTGCAATATTATGCTTTCTTAAGTCGCATGTCATGCTCACTTAAGTTTTATAAACGTTATTTTATAAACAATCTAACCAAACGGAGCTTTAAAATTAGCCTGTCTTGTAGAAAATTGTTTTATCTATTGAATAAAATAATGTGCTCAGGTCTGAGGGTTCAACTTAGCTAGTAATATTAAACGGAATATCAAATTGGAAAAAATTTTCGACAAGAGCCGATTAAAATCATATCGATTAAATTTAGGGGTGTCTGGCAAAAAAATCAATGTTTGAAAAAACTATATCGATAACGTCGATGTCTCTATACTGACGCTTCTTTCGAAATTTAGCGCTTCACAGGTTCAGTTGTTTTTACTTTTTGAGCAATGGAGGATCTTCAGAAAGATTGGTCGAACTGGAATCCAATGGCCTTGGATTATAGCAACGAAAGCTCTAATAATTACGTTGATGAGTCTGGCCAAAGTCTTGTTGAAAAAGCACGGGCGCCCTTGAAGCCGAACGATGTGCGTAAAAAAGCGGACAAGAAGAACGCAAAAACCGAATATCCGTATTTGGTTCTAAAGAAAAAAATGAATTATATTTCCGAGTTGGCGGTTGTCAATTTCTTTGGCCGAAAGCATATTCACAGCATCGAACTTCATCCCAATTCGGACAACTTCAAAGTTTTCTTCAAAGACTTGGGGTAAGTATGCCGTATGCGTGTTATCTCTACATATTTACATACGTATATATGTATATGTCTGGCTGCAGTTCCTTGGAGGCTGCACACAGCCAACTGGAAGCATTTCCGGAATTGATGGAGTTGCACAGAAAGCGTTCAGGCGGTCAGGAAAAGTCAAAGTCTGAATACATGCACATGCAGAGGGCCGGAAACATAACACCCGATCCAGTAAAGCTTCCAGCAATTTCGCCAACAGCTCGTGGTCAAATTGATTTCAAATCACGCACGATACATGTTTCGGCCAACTCAAATGGGCATCCGGAGTTCCCAGTAGTTCCAATCGTGGACTCTTTGTGCTATGAAGGCGGCTCTCTGCTGGCTTTAAATGACAAAAAAAAACGGTTCCTCAATGTGAGGTTTGCCTTTAAGTTGGAGCGGCACGGGGCCTATATACTCGAAAAACTCATCGAAGAAAAAATGGCGTCGATGTCAGTTATAGAGCAGCAGCGATGCGGCAGAAGGTTCTATAAGTAAGTACTGCTGCCGATGACTCGATTATATGGAATTTAAAAAATATTCGAACTTCCAGGAACACAGGTGTAGATGATAAGGATGTGGGTCTGAATGAAGATGATGACAGGGAGATGGACGTTTTGGGATACAGAAAATGCGCGGCCTGCCGCGTTTACACAATGACTGTGTGTAAAATTTGCGAAATGCCCTTTTGCGATGCCTTCTGCTGGAGCATTGTCTCCAAGGAGCACGATAAGAAATGCGGCACAGGCCAAAAATTGGATATTAATGATGAGCATTTTAAGAAGATATTTCCCAAGTCTGGTTTGCCGCCACGCCGTTCCAGGGTGAAGATTACTGCCTTCGAGCAGTCGAATGTCGTGTATGTGCGCCCGGCCGATATTCTTTCTGAAGTGGCCTACCATCAGGTGCTCGCGGAGGTCTGGAAGCATAGCAAAAATGTACCCAAGCTTGACCAGCTGCCGGTCTGTGGCCAGTTTGTACTGTACAAGTTCGATGGACAAGTCGTTCGGGCCATGGTGCTGAATGTGGATGATCCGAAGGATATATGCGTAGTCTGCATTGATTTTGGCACCGTTGAATACACTGATCCGGGGAACCTGTATCAATGCAGCGATTACTTGAGTGATTTGCCACGATACGCTGTTCCTGTGAAGCTCCGCGGCGTCAAACGACGCGCCTTGACCCCCCATCTGCGGGAGGTTATGTACGCAATGCAGGGCGATATGGTTTTTGAACTAAGGTACCACAGTCGTGAGTACGATTATGATAACCACATGCAGACGGCAGTGCTCATCTATCTCGAGAACAATAGAGCCTTAAATAGCTTTTTGAAAAACGTCATGACCCCCGTTGAGCCCGGCTTGCATGAACCCGGATTCAATGAAGATGTAAGCATTACAGTTCTATCAGAACTACTGCTTTTTAAAAATTTGATTTTCTTCAAAGTTTCTGCCGCATGTGGCTGCGCCACCAGGGAAGAATATCGACTTGATTATCACGGACAATTCGTTCCTGAAATTCGGCATCATTCACTGCACACCCGCCGGCTTGGAAGTGGAAATCACGGAAATGCAGCGGTCATTCCAAGACTATGGAGAACATATTGCCAAGGCTGAGACTTATGCTGCGCCGTAAGAACACGCAGACAATCCCACAACCAGAGTGAGTTTCTAATCCATTCTATTTGCAGGAAAGGAGAATTGTGCGTGGCCAAGTATATGGGAAAATGGAGTCGCGGAGTTTCCCTAGAGCTTGTGGGTGATGGCTATCCCAGCATCTTGTTTCTGGACTATGGAAATATCGTTCCAATCCATGTTACGGATATCCGTGCCTATCCGGAGCAATTAACGTTCCCCATCCTGACTACGGAATATGTTTTGATGGGTAAATTGAGCGTGCGGTGTAGTGCAAACAAAGCAAGATTGTTCTTAATTTCTACTCGTTTCGTGTTTAGGCCTGCCAGAAGAACTCAGCGAAGCGCAGGTTAAACGTCTCGAGAAACGGCTGGCAGTGGGTGCCCTTGTGACCGGCGATGAGATTGTGAAGAACGAGGAAAACAATTACTCGATGCGCATTGATGGGCTGCTGGAACTCTTAACTTAAAACTGGCAAAATAGAAGAGAATCATCATTATATTATTACAAGGCAAGGCAAGGCCCTATCTTCCATTATTTACATAGTATCTGTATTCGAAATATATATTCAAAATATTAATCAAAGCAAGAAAGTTGTAAAGCTTTTCCCAAAGAATTGTTTAAAAACAAAGTTAATTTTTATACTCGTTTTTTTATTTTATTTATATATTTAACTTTTTCTTTATGAAAATGGTGCTGAGGCTCTCTAGGCTATCGCTGAGAGACGCATCCTGCAAAAGATGAATGAAAAGATTGGAAAATGTACGTAAAAAATGTTAAATAAAGTACAGTAGTACCTCGAGGAACTCTTGGCTATAAGGTGGCTCCACATTGGTCCAATTGGCCAGTGCCTGCAAGAAGAAATGTCGGTTGTATTTGGCAAAAACTATAAAAGACAAGATATTGCTGAAGACTATGTATATTGTTGTTGGATTCTTGGACCGCCATATACATCGCGCGACCGTAGGACGAAGCAACGAACAAATAATGAAATGGAATTTGTTCCAGATGCAATATGAAATAGTCAAATGGAATAACTGGAATAAAATCTATAAGTACTCACGTGTTTTGCTTCTTCGCGAATATCGCTAAGGTCAGCACCAGGGATTAACTCTAGGCTTCTGTAGAACTCCAGCTCCTCTGGGCATCCTCCAGAAGTAATCAGTGTGTAGACTTTTGTATCTTTTTCTTTTACAGCCAATAGCTGTTCGGCCTTCGGTCTTGCGTCATAATTGTAAATAATGAGATATTTGCAGCGAAGGAAACGGATCTCTGATAAGTGGCTGGCCAATACCAACGCAATCATTGGCGCTTGGTCCTCTGTAGAGTTAAACGATGCTACATCGCTGGCATTGTCCAGCTGCATTTGAGGGATGTCATACGATCGACAGTATCCTTTGATCAGCTCCAGGCAGTCCTGACTGTTTGCTAGAACGCAGCATTTCTGGCCGCGTGCCACAGCCAAGTCATCAAGCATCAGATGCACAAACTCAAATTTAGCCGAGTCGTAGAGTCCCATTTCCTGCCAGGGCGGCAGCTGGAGCAACAGCAACTGCATCGCCTTACAGTGTTCCAGCGCAAGAGCTCTGGTTTTCAGCAGCACGGGGTGATCACAAATTTGCTTGGCCATTTCAGCGATGACGTCGGTTTCCTGAAATACCAAAAGGGTTAGGATTGTCCTCTGACTGGTGCTCTCTTACCATATCGGAGCGTTGGCTAAGTTCACAAAGAAACTGAAGAGCTTTATCTTGAAGTTCTGCGGGCTCCAGAAAGCACATGTACTCGGTTTGGGTGCAAGTTGCCGCAGGGGCATTGCCTTTCTTCAGTAGGGACGTCCTTATGGGTCTGGTGGGCTCAATAAGGCCATTGCCTTCGACCTGGACAAGCGTGGAAGCTGGGGGTTCTGAGGCCCTGAAGGAACTACAGGCATCGCTCCGCGCAGTAGGAGTCTCTATATGACCGTTCAGTGCATCTATCTTTGCACACCAAATTGCAATTTCCAGTTTCCGATGGGCAATGCACTCCTCGACGGTCTTGAACTCATCTTGAAGCTCCACATCCTTGCTGCCGATCTGCAGCTGATCGTTTTCCTTGAAGCTTCTCTGTCGGAAGCATGTCATGCTGTCCACAACCTTTCCCGTGTCATCTTTCAATGTCGCCTTCGATTCCGCAATCACCAGGGTGCCATTGCCCGTCCAAGTCTTGTGCTTTTTGGTGGTTTGATTCCGCCAGAGCACATGAAAGATGCGGCTGTCCTTTAGTGGATTTTCTCCGGCTTTCAGCTCTCGTGGTCCCTGGCTCTCGTAGCCCTTTCCCGTGCCCCATTCCATGGTTGGTGCGGCGGCGGGCCAAGCAGCTGGAAGTTCCTCTTGCGGCTCCACTTCTTGATATCCGCGCTTGGCAGCCCTACGGACAGACGGAGCCTGCGAGCGACGCATTGTATCTTTCAAAAATGTGCAATTCGCATAAAAATGAAATATTTGCGGGCTGGCTTGAACGATTGCTATAAAGTATATCGCAGTCGATCGCTAACGATACTATCGCATTCGAATCGCTTTTCAAAAATAATCTGCAAACATTTATTAATGAATAAAATATACATTAATTGCGCTTTGGTAAAACCGTAAATCGCTGCAACTAACCGGGGACAAGTGTTAAAAGGATCATTTAAATCTGCTGCAGCTGTTATTTGCCATTCGCCCAGGAACGGCATCAATTTGCACGGGGAGCGATGGGGTGGGAGAGAAGCAGAAGCATGGTATCGAGACGAGAACAAGCCGGCAGCAGGAAATCTCTTCCATATTAAGCATTCGTTTGAAACAGAGAATATAGAGGAATCCCCGGCCTGGTGCAGGCCCACGCCCATTATGGCGTTCCATTGGTGCGACAACAATTTGCACACGACGGTGCTCACGCCGCGTGACTTCCAAGTTGAGCTGCTGGCAGCCGCATACGAGCGCAACACCATCATCTGCCTGGGACACAGGAGCTCCAAGGAGTTCATTGCCCTAAAGCTACTCCAAGAGCTGTCCAGGCGGAGCCGACGCACTGGCAAAGTTAGTGTATACCTCAGCTGCCAAGTGGGAGTCGACAAGGAGCCAGCATCCATTTACACGATGCTCACGCACCTGACCGACCTGCGAGTGTGGCAGGAGCAGCCAGATATGCAGGTACCCTTTAGCCACAACTGGCTGGACTATCACGTGTCCATTTTGCGGCCAGAGGGGTTTCTCTCTCTGCTGGAATCGGGTGAGCTTCCGCTGACCATCGTTGAGCTGATTGTTCTAGAGGACTGCCATGACAGCGCCGTCTACCAGCGGATACTGCCCATTTTCTTGGATCACATTTTACCGGCGCAGCCGTCTGACAGACCGAGAATCTTGGGCCTGGCCGGTCCACTGCACAGCGCTGGCTGCGAGCTGCAGCAACTGAGCGCCATGCTGGTAACCCTCGAGCAGAATGTCCTCTGTCGCATTGAGACGGCCAGCGACATTGTCACCGTGCTGAGGTACTGCTCGAAGCCCCACGAATACATCGTCCAGTGTGCGCCGTTCGAGATGGATGAACTGTCGCTGGTTCTGGCGGATATACTGAACACGCACAAGTCGTTTCTGATGGATCATCGATACGATCCATTCGAGATATACGGCATGGACCAGTTCATGGAGGATCTGAAAGGTAAGTATGTGTCGTTTTGGAAAAACCTTCGACTCAAGCTCTCCATCCACCAGATATACCCGATCCCAAGCTGGATCCGCTGAATGTAATTGACTCATTGCTGGTCGTCCTGCATGAGATGGGTCCCTGGTGCACGCAGCGGGCCGCCCATCATTTCTATCAGAGCAACGAAAAACTGAAGGTGAAGACGCCACACGAACGGCATTACCTGCTCTATTGCCTCGTAAGCACGGCCCTCGCGCAGCTGCACTCCCTCTGCGATCACACATTCCAGAAGCAACAAGGAGGAGGAGACCAGCGGCAGACAATTGAGCGCTATTCCAGTCCCAAAGTAAAGCGCCTGCTGCAAACCCTGCGCTGCTTCAAGCCGGAGGAAGGACATGGCCATGGTCATGGTCATGGACATGGACATGGCCAAGCCGAAGTACTGCGCAAGATGCGCCATCAAGTGGAGCAGACGGATTTCAATAAACTCTCCCATGCGCTGGAGACCAAGTGCCAGGTGGTGGATCAACTAGAGCCGCGGGCAACGGACGCACGCACTCTGGTGACCAATCTAGAGCATATGTTACACCATCCAGAGGGCAAACCCCTGCCGAAACGCAACAGCCATCGGCCCCCGCCACCACAAGCCACAGCTCAGGCACAGTCTTCCCCAGCGAAGGGAAAGCATAGCTCCAACGCGCATAACCGTGTTCGGAGACGGGTTTACACGCGGCGCCATAACAGGGATCAGCACGATGGTGGGGACACCCTTTGTGCTTTGATCTATTGCAATCAGAACCATACGGCGCGTGTGCTGTTCGAACTGCTGGCGGAGATGAGCAAGCGGGATGCCGATTTGAAGTTCCTGCGTTGCCAGTACACCACAGATCGAGTGGCCGATCCCACCACAGAGCCCAAGGAGGCCGAACTGGAGCACCGCAGGCAGGAGGAGGTGCTCAAGCGCTTTCGCATGCATGATTGCAATGTTTTGATCGGTACCTCGGTCCTGGAGGAGGGCATCGATGTGCCCAAGTGCAATCTTGTTATCCGCTGGGATCCGCCGACCACCTATCGCAGCTACGTCCAGTGCAAAGGGCGGGCACGTGCCGCCCCAGCCTACCATGTCATTCTGGTGGCTCCCAGGTATACCAGTCCCGCGTTCGGGGTCGTGCAATTGACGGACAAGAGTCATCGCTTTATATGCGGCGCTGGAGGAGGAGCAGCAGAATCGACGGAGGTGGAAAGCGACTCGGATGACTCGGCCATGCCGAATTCCCTTGGCTCCGATCCTTACACATTTGGCACGGCCCGTGGCACGGTAAAGATCCTCAATCCCGAAGTTTTTAGCAATGTGCCGCCCATGGCATGCGAGATTAAAGAGATACAGGACGAGACGCCAGCCATTGCCATGGATAGCAGCAATTCCAGCGACGAGGCAGTGAGCTTGAACAACACCCCGCCCAGTGAGAGCCAGTCCAGTGGCGATCCCAAACCCAGGAAGCGCTTTCAATGTGAGGTCCCAACCGCAGAGGGCGATGAATCGGCCCAACCGAAAGCGGAAACGTTGGCTGTGGATGACCTAGCTATCACCACAAAAGCATTGGTCCATCAGATGGCCCAGTATCGGGAGATCGAACAGATGCTGCTTTCGAAATGTGCCAACACTGAGCCACCCGAACAGGAACAGCAGGAGGCGGAACGTTTCAACAGCTGTCTGGCTGCGTACCGGCCCAAGCCGCAGCTCCTCACGGGCGCCTCTGTGGATCTGAGCACCGCCATAGCGCTGGTCAACAAGTACTGTGCTCGCTTGCCCAGCGATACCTTCACCAAACTGACGGCCCTATGGCGCTGTACTCAAAGTGAGCGCGCAGGAGTCACCCTCTACCAGTACACACTACGCCTGCCCATTAACTCCCCACTGAAACATGACATTGTGGTACGTATCTGAGAGAGAGAATCGTCTTCCCATTCCATTATCATATGCCTTCTCATCCTCTAGGGTCTGCCGATGCCCACGCAGACGTTAGCACGACGACTGGCTGCCCTGCAGGCGTGCGTGGAACTGCATAAGATCGGCGAGCTGGATGATCAACTGCAGCCCATTGGCAAGGAGGGTTTCCGAGCCCTGGAAGCCGACTGGGAGTGCTTCGAGCTAGAGCCCGAGGACGAGCAGATAGTGCAGCTGAGCGACGAGCCGCGACCAGGGACGACAAAGCGGCGACAGTACTACTACAAACGCATTGCCTCGGAGTTCTGTGACTGTCGACCTGTGGCCGGTGCCCCGTGCTACCTGTACTTCATCAAGCTGACGCTTCAGTGCCCCATACCCGAGGAGCAGAATACC
The DNA here is from genome assembly GCA_037356375.1 of Drosophila affinis. NCBI lineage: Eukaryota > Metazoa > Arthropoda > Insecta > Diptera > Drosophilidae > Drosophila > Drosophila affinis. The sequence goes on from JAZHFB010000003.1 coordinate 27,969,233, forward strand.
CGGGGCAGGAAGATCTATCCGCCGGAAGATGCCCAGCAGGGCTTCGGCATTCTCACCATGAAACGGATACCCAAGCTGAGCGCCTTCTCGATTTTCACACGTTCCGGGGAGGTGAAGGTCTCTTTGGAGCTGGCCAAGGAGCGTGTGGTGCTGACGCCCGAACAGATTGACTGTATCAATGGCTTCCTCAACTACACGTTCACCAATGTTCTGCGCCTGCAGAAGTTCCTCATGCTCTTCGATCCCGATTCCACCGAGAATTGTGTCTTTATTGTGCCCACTCTGAAGTCGGGAACGCCGCCGCAGGTCAGCAAAAAGATCGACTGGAAGTTCCTGGAGCTGATCCAAGCCAATGGCAATACAATGCCCAGATCGGTGCCCGATGAGGAGCGCCTGGCGCAACCTTTCGATGCTCAGCGCTTTCAGGATGCCGTTGTGATGCCCTGGTACCGCAACCAGGACCAGCCGCAGTACTTTTACGTGGCCGAAATATGTCCGCATCTGTCGCCGCTTAGCTGCTTCCCGGGCGACAACTATCGCACCTTCAAGCACTACTATTTCGTGAAGTATGGCCTGACCATACAGAATGCCGCTCAGCCCCTGCTCGATGTGGATCACACGAGTGCGCGCCTCAACTTTCTTACGCCGCGGTATGTCAACCGGAAGGGCGTTGCCCTGCCCACCAGCTCCGAGGAGACGAAGCGCGCCAAGCGTGAGAATCTCGAACAGAAGCAGATTCTAGTGCCTGAGCTGTGCACTGTGCACCCGTTTCCCGCCTCTCTGTGGCGCACGGCTGTGTGCCTTCCCTGCATTCTGTATCGCATCAATGGACTGCTCCTGGCGGATGATATACGGAAGCAGGTGTCCGCCGATCTAGGTCTGGGACGGCAGCAGATTGACGACGAAGAGTTTGAGTGGCCAATGCTGGACTTTGGCTGGAGTCTGTCGGAGGTTCTCAAGAAGTCGCGTGAGTCCAAGCAAAAGGATGCCGTCACCAATGGCAAGGGGCAGGCGAAGGAGAAGGAAAGCGAACCCCCGCCAGTGCAAAGTGAACCCCCGTTAGTGGAAAAGGAGGCCCCCAAGAGCGCCAACGAATTGATCATCGAGGGAGAAAAGAAGCTACTGGATGAGGACGATGATTTCATTGAGATTGGGACGTGGTCGAACGACATGGCCGATGATATAGCATCCTTCAACGATGAGGACGACGAAGATGAAGACGAGGAGGCTTCCTATCTTCCCGTACTGCCGGCCAATGTAAAGTTCTGTAAGTTCAAACTACAATAATCCCTGGCTAGCACCAAGTGTAATAAATTCTTCTTTCAGGCGATCAGCAGACCCGCTATGGTTCGCCCACCTTCTGGGACGTGAGCAATGCCGATGGGTCGCTAAAGCAGCCGAAGAAGAAAAGCAACAAACAGCCGAGCTCCGCTGGCAAGGGACGTCCTGCGGGGAAACCCAGTTTCACCTTCTATGACTCGGACAACTCGATGGGCTCCAGTTATGGGGAGGATGATCATGGGATGCCGCTCAACTATTTCCAGAGCAACTACAGTTCGGATGAGGATGCTGTGGCGGACGATATTGATGCGGGACGCATTGCATTCACATCCAAAAACGAAGCGGAAACCATTGAGACGGCCCAGGATGTGGAGAAGCGACAGAAGCAGATTTCCATTATCCAGGCGACGAACGCGAACGAGCGGCAGTACCAGCAGACCAAGAATCTGTTGATTGGCTTCAAATTCGAGGACCAGCAGCAGCAGCAGCAGGAATTTGCACAGCCCAGCAGGGACTACGAGCAGTCGATCCTCAAGCTGCAGTCGGAAATTGAGAGTTCTGGCATGTTGGTGCCTCACGATCAGCAGCTGGCCCTGAAACGGCCCGATCCTGCAGAGTCACATGTGACTTCCTACGCGATGATTGAGCTGCTGAAGTGTTTGCTGCCCTACGTCCCAGAGGAGAAGCTGCTCCACAAGTTGGGCGAACGGCCAAAGTTTCAGTTGTCGGATCTGATTGATTTGAATGCGGATTGGATAAGCGGGCATGCTGAGGAGGAAATCTACAGCGTATTGGGCTGTGGGGACAGCTTCGACAACTACAACGACCAGCACAGACTGAACCTTGATGAAAAACAGCTGAGATTGCAGTACGTCAGGAGAAAGATCAGTACCTCCAGCCCCGTAAAGGCCGCCATGCCGATGATACTGCCCGCTGGCTTCAGCTTCGATCTTCAGCCAGAGCTTGTGGGCCATCCCGGACCCAGTCCCAGTGTCATTCTTCAGGCTCTGACCATGTCCAATGCTAACGATGGCATCAATCTGGAGCGCCTAGAGACTATCGGTGACTCGTTCCTTAAGTATGCCATCACCACCTATCTGTACATCACGTACGAAAACGTCCACGAAGGCAAGCTGAGTCACCTGCGGTCCAAACAGGTGGCAAACCTTAATCTGTACCGCCTGGGTCGTCGCAAGCGTCTGGGCGAGTATATGATAGCCACCAAATTCGAGCCGCACGATAACTGGCTGCCGCCGTGCTACTACGTGCCCAAGGAGCTGGAGAAGGAACTGATCGAGGCCAAGATACCCACCCACCACTGGAAGTTGGCCGATCTGCTGGACATTAAGAATCTGAGTAGTGTCCAGATATGCGAGATGGTCCGCGAAAAGGCCGAGGCATTGGGACTACCGGGCAGCGCAGAGCAGGCAACACCACAGGCGACAAATGTTCCCCTGGACGAATCGAATGGCAGTTGCAACGATTTCAGCTGCTTTATACCCTACAATCTGGTGTCGCAGCACAGCATACCAGACAAGTCCATTGCCGACTGTGTAGAGGCCCTGATTGGGGCCTACCTCATCGAGTGCGGACCCCGGGGAGCCCTACTCTTCATGGCCTGGCTGGGAGTGCGTGTGCTGCCGTATAGCCGGCAGTCGACGCCTGCCAGCTCAGTGGAACGCACGCCCGGCAGCACCACACCCGACGCCAAGCAAATGGTGACGGTATATGGGTCTTGGCCAACGCCACGCAGTCCCCTGCTCCACTATGCCCCCAATGCTGAGAGGGAACTGGAGCATCTGCTCAGCGGCTTCGAAGAGTTTGAGGCCAGTCTGGGGTACAAGTTCCGCGATCGTTCCTACCTGCTCCAGGCCATGACACACGCCAGCTACACACCCAATCGACTAACGGACTGCTATCAGCGGCTGGAATTCCTGGGCGATGCAGTCCTCGACTACTTGATCACACGCCACCTGTACGAGGATCCGCGCCAGCACTCGCCTGGGGCCCTCACCGATCTGCGTTCAGCGTTGGTGAACAACACAATCTTCGCTTCGCTGGCCGTTCGACACGGCTTCCACAAGTTCTTCCTTCATCTATCGCCTGGACTAAACGATGTTATCGATCGGTTTGTGCGCATTCAGCAGGAGAACGGACACAGCATTAGCGAGGAGGTAAGACATGCCGTCATTTGCATTAATTATTTAAATTCGTGCTTACATTTCTCTATTCGTTTTAGTACTATTTGCTCTCCGAGGAGGAGTGTGACGATGCCGAGGACGTTGAGGTGCCCAAGGCACTGGGCGATGTCTTCGAATCGATTGCCGGGGCCATCTTTCTCGATTCTAACATGTCCCTGGATGTGGTCTGGCATGTCTACAGCAATATGATGAGCCCCGAAATCGAGCAATTCAGCAACTCTGTGCCAAAGTCCCCCATACGGGAACTGCTCGAACTGGAACCAGAGACGGCCAAATTTGGGAAGCCCGAGAAACTAGCCGACGGACGCCGCGTGCGTGTCACCGTCGATGTGTTCTGCAAAGGCGTTTTCCGTGGTATTGGACGCAACTACCGAATAGCCAAGTGTACGGCAGCCAAGTGCGCACTGCGGCAGCTCAAAAAGCAGGGTCTAATTGCCAAAAAAGACTAAACCCCTAAGCCCAAGAAAAAAGCAACAGCAGTAGCAGCAATGTGTGATGCCAGATTAGGCTTTAATAGATAGACTACTAACAATAACACATATGAATGAATATTAAAGAACATTTTTTAAAAAGTAAAAACTTTTGTAATAATCTCTAAAGAAATATTTTGACCACAAAACTATATTGATAACACTAGGCGACAGTGATTTTGTTCTTGGTACGATACAAAACTTAGGTTGTAGGACTGGCTGAGTAGAACCCAAAGATTACAAAAGCTAAATCGAGAAAGGTAAAATACGACCCCCCAAATTATTGCTCTTCGACTCTTATCAGAATGGCAAGGGCAAAACGCGAAACGATGAAACAGAGAACTTTAGTGATAACTGGAAAAGAGGCGAAACATGACTGAAGCGTCGACAGTGCCTGAACTAGTTCCATATAAAGATATCGCCCTGGGAGAGGTAAGTTGCACATCATAGTAAATCCTTTTTCATGCTAATTGTACACTTGTAGTGCCTTGGTAGGGGTTTCTATGGTTATGTCTATAAAGCAGTGTGGGGTAACCTTCCGATTGCCGTGAAGCGGATAGTACAGGGCTTCGAGGACAAGGAATTCAAGAGGGAGGTAAACCAGCTATCGAAGCTTAGCCATGAAAATATCATAAAGCTCTATGGCATCTCCATACAAGAGAAAACAGTCCATCTACTCATAGAGTACGTCGATGGTGGATCTCTGCACAATTACCTGCATGCCGACTGGAAACCAAGCTATACGTTGGCTCATGCCATCAACTGGGGGCTCCAGATCGCAAAGGTATGTATGTATTGTACACGTCAAAAGATAATCGAAGTGTACGAACATTTCTCTGCCTTAGGGTGTTGCTTATCTTCATTCCATGACACCCAAAGTGATACATCGCGACATAAAGCCCCTCAATTCGCTGCTGGGGCAGAGAGGCCTCCATTTAAAGATCTGTGATTTTGGAACCGTTGTGGACATGAGCACTTCGATGACGAGCAATCGGGGCACTGCCATCTATACTGCACCTGAGGTTCGTCTCATTACCCCTTATATCCAATCTCCAATCTTTCGAATTAGCATATTTTCCTGTGCTTTCCCGCAAAAGGTATGCAATGGCAGACACTACACCGAGATGTGCGACGTACACAGCTGGGCCATGACCTTTTGGGAGATACTATCGCGTAGGCAGCCGTACGAGGATATTCATGACCCTTTTCTGATCACGTTTGCAGTGATCGCAGGTAACAGCAAACTTCTCATTTAAAAATCAAAAGTAGTTCGAACCTTTTTTAACCGATTAGATGAACGGCCAAAATTGGATCACGTAATGGTAGACTGTCCTGAGCACATAAAGGCCTTGATAAAAGACTGTTGGGATATGGAGCCCAGCAGAAGACAGTCAATGCAGCATATTGTCACGGTTTTGAAAGAGTTTATTACAAAAAATGAGGATAAACTCAAGCCGTTGGACTATGTATTCAGGAATCAGAAAGTACTCCCCATAGATCAGGATCCTATCACATTACGTAGTGTTACACTTTAGAAATACAAAGATTTGTGTATAATATCAAAAGGAGGAATGATTCCAGTAGATCCGTCATATCATCCCAATCCTTGTCCTATTTGATCTGCCAATTCGTTACGAATCATTCAGGAGTAATTCAATGAATGGTTTTTAGTTTTTAAAAAGGAACCAGCTTTAATGTAATTGATCTCATTTGAACGATATACAAAATGGGGTTCATGTAGTTCTTGGTACGTTTTTCTTTGTTTAGAAATGACAAAACATGGTTATTGATTATATAAAAGGTTTGGTTTTGTTATTTGTTCTGTATTAATAAACAAATATTAAATATGAACATTAACGCTAATTTATTTCCTGGAATATTTACATTGAAATGGAAGGAGGGGGGCTCTGAACAGATTATATGTGGGTTGGGTGGAGTAGGTCAATTAAAGGAATCAGAATGGAATTATCTGCGGGGGAAATACATGTGTAGTATGTTATCCTCGTTTACTGCGGGTTTAGGGTATGGTATGCATATAAGAGACCTGAAGGATTTTATAAAATACGATCTGTGCAAATGTTTTGCATCATTTGGATCACTAGCAAATACGGTTCGGTTCGTAATTAATTCATTGAAAAAAAATATAATTATATGTTAAAACCCTTTTTAATGTATGTATAAATATAGTTATATGTATATGTATGTATGTGTGTTTGTATATAAATATGATTCCTTTTGTTTAAAAGAAACTGAGCCTCGGATTCGACTCGAGTGCTAATTGTTGGTTGTGGATACTCGTTGGAAAACCTTAACCTTAACGCAACGCTTCATTTGTTGAGGAGTATAATTGCTTTTCCATTTCTTTTTTTGTTGTTAATAAATGTTACATACTTTTACTTATAGATACTACAGATATCTATGTATAAATATGCGTGTATGCAAGCATAGTATGTATAATTAATTCAATTGGTTTTGTTTTTTTGGTATAATTGTTTTTTTTTTTGTCTTACACTCGCTATTAATTGTGTTTTTTGTTTCGTTTTTTCTTCTTTTTCACCGCACGTTCCTGCCTACGATTTGTTCCATGTCTTCTCATATATATATATATATATATATATATATACGATACGATATACATATATATATACATATATATGGATGTTCAAGCATATATATTCCCTTTTTGTGTTGTTGTAATTTACGTCGCATTAAAAATTTGGTTGCATTTTGCTTCACTTAATTTCGGCTACAAAATAAAAAATACAAGAAACAAACGAAAAAAGAACCAAGACAGACAAAAAAATATCAATTAGATGATCAAATGAGTGATAGACGGCGCTAAAAGAAAACTTCATCTATGTATAAAGATATTCCCGAGCAAAAAACAAAAAGAAAATTTTACTTATTCATACTTGTTCCATTCTACCAACTAAAGACTTACATGAATATAGTGTATAAGCTAGTGTAAAACTGATAAACATTGATATGGTTCCGTCCGAAACAAATGATCATTTCGAAAACTGTTGTTAACAAAAGGTGTAAGAAACGTTTATTGTTTTGTCATTCGCATGTGATATGTTTTGTTTTTTGTTTTGTTGGGAGTGTGGTAAAAACACAAATTAATAAATTATTAAACTATAAAATATAAAAGATCGTTACAGAGAGTACAACTTAAACAATAATTGAACTGCTCTGGAGTTGAGTCTAGGTTACTGGTTAAACTATTTTACAACAGGGTAAACAGGTGATAAAAGCAACAAATATTCGAGTACACACAAATACAGAAAGAACACAAAAATACAAAATACAAATCATTTTTGAAAGCGTAATCGGCGCAGAGCAATGATTATGTGTGTGGGATGTCGTCTCCAAAGGCTGAAGCCATGTCCTATACCTAGACTTCATTCGATTACGTATACATACATACAATTTTCTAATTTGGATTCGGTTCACGATTCGTTGAGAGTGGGATAGAGAGCGAGCTAGAGAGATTACATGATGAGTACGGGTTACATTTTGTTATGCGTGTGAGTATTTTTAGTGTTTGGGAAGGGCCCACTATCAGGCTTGCTTTCGTCACGTTTCTACCGAAAGAATACACTAAAACGTTGGTTATACTGTAGTGGAAATCATTGGGCATGCATACAAGTGTAGTATATGGGGGTTAATGCGATTAGCTGTCTGAATTCTCTAGCTTTATATGTCATGATGTCATGTGTTTTATATGTACCTTTATACCTTTCGAAATAAAATACCAAATCAACTAATTGGGTTGGGGGGAAAATCTCATCTAAACAAGTGCCGTGTACTGTAAGGGGGATGGATGGCTACGGATTTTTGTTTGATTTGAAATGGTTTCCATGATATACACAATCATAATTATAACAAAACCTGTTGTTCAGCTGCAAATTGCTTTTGTTTTGAGTTCTTGACTTTCTGATTTGAATCGAAATCTATGTGTCTGTGTGTGTGTTTCTCTGTTTCTGTGTGTGTGTGTCTGTGTGTTGGTTGGCTGCTATATACTTAGAATCTAAAGAACGACGTCAGGCAGGTCGTGCGGCCTTGCCTAGGCGCGCATTTGGTTTTCATGTACGATCTTCCTCTCCTTGTAGTAGATCTCCTCCGATTCCTTGTCACAGAGCAGCAGGACTACGGCGCCAAACAGAAAGATGGCAGCGCCCCAGCCAACGCCGTAGGCCCAGCCAAACTCCCAAACTCGACGATTGGCTGTAAACAAAATACAATTTTAAACAATTTATACAAAAGATAAAAGGGTTTCCAGGCCCATACCCATGGTCAGCTCGCCGGCAAAGCACACAGGATACACGATCAAGGCGGAGAGTACGGACAGCACTGAAATATATAGAAAAAACATTAACTAAGGATTGCCTTGAGCCATTAATTGAGCATTACTTACAGGATACAAGCATCACCAATACCGCTATGCGATAAAACTTATATTTTAGATTATGGTTCTGTGTTTTTAGGCCCATGCCGGTCAGCACTGTGGCAATGACATCTGTTATCAATGTGATAATGCAGAGCGCTGCCGTGGCCTTGATGTAGCCTGTCGATCAGAGAAAGTGGCTTAATATACATGTATATCAAAATTTCCTAGCATTATCTGGTTTATTACCTATATCGCGGGTCCAGTAGCATCCCGGTGGATCCTGTATATTGAACGGCAGCGGCGCCACCGAATCATCCTCAATGCAGTGCACAAAGAGGCCCTGACGCCAGTCAGCGGCCATCAGCCAATCTGTTGAGGCCAGGGCCATGCACATGAGGGCCACCACAATGACGCCACAGATAAATGCAATCACCTGTGGAATACGAACAGCAAGAACACAAAGGTTTAAGGCTGAGAGATGTCCTGCCTGATTCGCCGACTTTATAATTACCTTGAGTGGCCTCGTGATTGTGATGGTCTCAATCGTTGTTGTTGGCGCCATTTTCTCCGCTGGTGGCCGTAGGACACTGATAAGACGTAAACCTGGATTAGTAGGGACGCTTTCCCGGAGAGAGCAACCAACTCACCTTAAAAATTATATATATGTATTCAGGCAAAAGGCAGGCTGCCTGCAGCTACTAATTGGAATGCGTTTCAAATGCGTTTGCTTGGTTAGTTTTGGTTAGGAATGGGTTTTGACTGGCAGTAACTCTGGCTAGGTATAACAATCTAACGCTTTAGCGTATATTTATAATGTATATTAATGATTCAATTGGCTTTTTATTGCTTTTCGTTTGCGCGTTTTGCGTTTTGGACTGCGACTTCCAGTGCGTTTCGAAATTTCACTTTGCTGGCGACATCTGTTTCAACATCTGTAGGACAACGAGGATTAATGTTAGTCAGGTCGGGAGTAAGGGAAGAGAGGGCGTGATAGTATAGCATTCATTTGGATACAACATTTGGGGGTTTACAGTGAAGCGGTTACAGCAGCAGCAACAACATGCAACAACAAAATTTGACAACAACAGCGTCAGCAATTATAATTAAATAAAAGGATCTACAGCGGACATTTCAATAAAGCTGTGCGGGGAACAACAGAACGTAGCGTCTAATCATTTTAAGGTCCCAAAAGTCACATTTCTTCAGTGCGGAAGTTCCATACATCTGAAGACGGAAGCATGGCTGGTGTTTTTTGGGGCAAGCAGCAGCCATACTAGTGCACATCTGAATGGATTCATCATTAATTATGCGATGGCGCGAATGAATCCATATGCATGCAGCAAGCTGGATATCTAAGGAGACGATGGGGTAACTCTTTAATGTATTCTCCACCCTCTCCTCTCCCACGGAACCAGCCAATCTGTAATGTCTACCAATACAAGATGTACATACATTTCTGCGGACAAACAGATTCTCTTTTTGCTTGTCAGCGGAGAGCAAAATCTTGAAAAATTTTGCGGGCCAGACAGAAATTATTCTGGGTTTATTTATAGCGCCTCACTGGCGGGCTCCTATTAGAACTAAAACCACATTATTTTGCAGATGAATGAGTGTGTGTGAGAGGAGAGGGAGGGCATGGCAACAGGATCAGAATATTTAATGGCTATATAGGACGTAACAGAGCAGGCGGAATTGGGGCACACAACAACAATAACACGGGCACCGTGATGATGGTTGGGTGGTTTGTGGGAGTGAAACGGAAGCAAAACAAAATGCAGAGCAAAATACTGAGATTGTATAATTCGGTGGGGGGGAATACCTCTCCTTGTAATAGTCCAATGTTACCGATTCGGAATCAAATTCTGAGTAATCGGGCAGGGATTCGGCATCGAAGGAGCTCATGCCACTCATCGTGTAATTGGGCAGGACGTTCATTTTGTTGTGGAAGCTACCAAGGCTGCTGTTTTGTGGCTGCTGCTGCAGCTGTTGTTGTTGTGGCTGCTTTTGTTGTGCCGTGAACTTTTCATCAAGTGGCGACATATTGACTTTTGTTTATCCTAACAATATAGCACATACACACGCATACGAACGCACCGAACAGACTGTGGAAACTGCGCTACTTTTTCTCTATTCTCTTTTTCGCTTTTTCTTTGGCTTTCCCACAACTCGTCGCGTCGGGTCGGCTGTCTGCTTCTCATACGCACGGAAATACACTTACAGTTTGCTAGAAAAGCTTGTGTCACTCTGGTTCTCTTTCACATGGCTTTTAGAGAAATTCTCGACTATTTTAAACGCTCAAAACAAAATAAAAATGAGAAAAATAATAATGTTTTCTTCTCATCACAACAACTGAAAATTAGGGATGAGCGATACTTGTATACCTGTTACTTATCACGATTATTTTAGCAGCATTGCAATGCTGTGACCAAACGACAGCAACATATTTATATTTCTTTTTATTCTTTAGGATGGAAGAACACCAAAGCAAAAATAAAATTAAATATGAATAATTAATCTCATATCTTTATTTACTATTTTTAACCAATCAAAATAAATATATGCGGGATGTCGCTGTGATTGATTTTTATAACCGTGATAAATGCCATCACCATTAAAAATCACAATATGTTCGCATAAATGCTGTGTATAACGATATATCGAATGCGGAACATATGACCGTTTCCTGCAAATGGAAAAATCTGATGCATAGTATGACCGTACCAAAAATATTATTCGGTCGCAGCGAAGAACGTAACAAATTGGCGTCGCGTGGCTTTGTGAACAAAAACAATAGCAGACTGAGGTCTAACTTGCGAATTCGCCAGCTAATTTCTGACAGAAAAGTACTGCGGAAGACCTCCAGACACTATGGCCACTGACACAGTGTCCAACGGCGAGAACTATCACCTCTCCAGCGACGACGATGTGATCTGCCCCACATGCAATGTCAAAATCAAGCGCAGCCAGGTGGCTGACCACTGCCAGGTCGAAATGGAGCGCCTGCACACAGTGGTTCCACCCATTAGTACTGCACCAACATCGACTATGACAACAACCACTACAACATCAACATCACAGTCGGGATCTGGTGGAAGACAGCCGTGGACTGTGTTCCAGCGTGTGCAAAAAAATCGCCAGACCCGACAGCGGCAACGCACGCGAAAGCGTCCCTCCTCTCCGCCTGCACCGGCGGCTGCCCCACCTGAGCCAGCCACCTCCGCATGTCCCGTGTGCAACAAAAACTTTCCGCAGGGCCGCATCCAGGAGCACGCGAATGAGTGTCTGCGAAAGAGCCGCAGAAACGGGCTGGCCAACGGTGAACGCAACTCCAGCGACGACACCGACGACAGCGAGGAGTACGAAGAGTACGAGTGGGCTGGGCAGAAGCGCATTCGTGTGTCCACGCTCGTGCAGGGCGGCTATTCGGCCTTGAACATGGGCCAGACCATAAAGTACAATGGCAGCCAGCAAGCCAACGAAGACGAAGACGAAGATCTCAATGTGGATGAGGACGATACGCAGATCTACGGACCAACACAGTACGGGGAAGCAGATGTGATTCCCACGGTAGACAGAGACTCCGGTGGCGATGTCTTGGAGGCAGATGTCACGAACTACGTCCGCAGACTGATATCGTCAAACGAAGCACCCAAACCGAATCATTCCAACGATACTACTGCCACTGTGGAGGCTGCCGTTGAGCAGCAGCCAGAGACTGAATCAACAGCGGTATCCTCCAGGGAGGCGCCATCCACTTCTCGCTCCACGCGTTCGGCCTCGCAGAACCAGCAGCTGGTCATCGAGGCTCTGAGGGCCAAGTTGCGCCTCTACGAGAACCAGTCGCAGAGCAAGTTCAAGTGCCTGATCTGCCTCGATGACTACAAGAATCCCGCCATCTCCGTCTCCTGCTGGCATGTTCACTGCGAACAGTGCTGGCTGCAAACGCTCGGTGCCCGAAAGCTATGCCCCCAGTGCAACTCTATCACTACACCAAAGGACCTGCGCCGCATTTACCTGTAGACAGCGAAAGACATGCGCCGCATATGTCTGTAGGGGGCCCACTACGGCACCGACTTGTTAGCCTGGAGGCTGCGTCTTAGCTTAAGCCGCGCCCTGGCTTTCTGCAGCAGCTCTAGTTGATAATCGTACATATATATATATATATATTATTTATAATAACTATCATGATACGTGACATAACAATAAGCAGCATTAAAATGTAACTATTAAAATAAACCATTGAAAATCCAATGGCTTGCAAGAATTTTAAAGAATCCAGAGGAGTTCTTACGTGACGTACGAAAGTTTTCGAACAACACACCCATAAATTGAAATGAAAAAAGGATTTTTCTTTGATTTCATTGGAAATTGGCCAGCAATGGCAGTCCATTGATCTACAGTTGATTCTAATTGAGGCGAAAATGTTCCCCAAGCAATTTTATATTTAGAGTCAGGGTTTAAATTATTTTATTGGTTTGTAAGCCTCCGGGCACTGATTTTACAAATCAAATCTGCTTACTCGTACTGTGTTGGTCCGTAGATCTGCGTATCGTCCTCATCCACATTGAGATCTGAGAATGAAATGGGGCCTATTATACTGGTGATCGGTGACCAGGTCCGCCAACATAATTTCACCTTCTCTTACCTTAGTAGTGGATTTTTTTTCGCTGGGTGGTAGTGTGGAAGAATAGTGTTTGTAGTTCGATCTATTGGATCTGCGGGGCGCAATGAAACTTAGTGTTCAGTTGAATTCTTGCCACATCCATTTCCATTTTTAATTTTCATATAGAATATCGGAACTTCTCCCAATATTGGGTGATCTAAAACCTTGGACTTTAGCGCAACATTGTCCAGTTTGCTTAGAACAGAAGCCTTCGTTTTGTTGTCGCCGCAGTAAATGATTGGAGAGTGACTTGTACTATATAAGCTCATGTATTTATATTCAAAGTCGTAGATGGAGATAGGCTCAGCCAATGATTTCAAAAGACTCGTTGTGCGATTTATAAATTTAGAATCTTCAAAAATAATCTTTTCCATTAAAGACATTTTGAAAACAACAGTTTTATGGATTTTTTTTAAAAATTCTGTTTCTATTTCACTTAGAAATACAAAGTTTGACAGTGAAATCTGTGAGTGTGCGTACTGATTTGATATGCTTTACCGAGCACTCCCTGATCGAAAAAAAATATGCAATATTTCCCCAACTATAGTACTTATATAATGTGTAGATACATTTATAAAAGTACCCCAAGAAAGGATCCAGCAAACGGCTCAAAAGCAGAGCTTTTCTAAGAGATGTCCTTAAAACAAACAAGAAAAAGCTGTGTATTTTGTATATACCATATCATTCCGTGCACTCTTGCAAATATCAGTGTATACCGTTACGTGTTAGAAGAGGGCGTTATCCTTGTTTGATGTTTACATTCTCAAGGATTGCACAGACACCAAGTCGGCAAGCCAAACTGCTGCATGGAACCTTTCCAGAAGAGCCTAAGACACATACTTGAACAGCAGACAGCATTGGTTTGGCTTGATTATATGCAGAAGCAGGTGATTTTAGTGCTAAAAGATGTGTTTTTTGCAATTTTCAAATATCAGCCGTATTTTCTTAAAACCACTGCGCGAAACGGTTAAGTATTCGATAGTAACCATATCGATACAGCCATATCGGTAAAACAGCTGACTTGATAAAAAAATTAATTTCACAAGGTTTTCCGTTTTTGTATCCAATTTCCACGACATGTCCAGCTCCGGTAGGCATTTCTTTAAATACCCTAAGCACATGTTCAGCTCCAACTGCATTACAGGCTCCAATCCCTTCTCCCACTTCGAGGAATCCTTCACACAGGACGGCAACGTTTACAAGTATTTTAATCTGCCGAAAATTGACAACAAATATGGTAATCATGGTTGGTGGATGCCTACAGAACAATATATATTTTCCTAATTTAATTCACAGATGCATTGCCCTTCGCCATACGCATTCTGCTCGAGTCTGCGGTGCGGAACTGTGACAACTTCCAGGTGCTGGAAAGGGACGTGAAGAGTATTTTGGACTGGACGCCTGCTCTAAGGCAGGAAGGCAACGATGTCGAGGTGTCCTTTAAGCCTGCGCGTGTCATACTCCAGGTATAGAGGGTTCAAATGTGCGCACCAGTCTCATTCCGTTTCTGATTCCGTTTGATCTGTTTAGGACTTCACCGGAGTGCCGGCCGTGGTGGACTTTGCAGCAATGCGAGATGCTGTCCTCGCTTTGGGCGGCAAACCCGAAAAGATCAACCCCATCTGCCCCGCCGACCTGGTGGTCGATCATTCCGTGCAGGTTGACTTTGCTCGCACCTCCGATGCCCTAGCGAAGAACCAATCGCTGGAGTTCGAGCGCAATAAGGAACGATTCACATTCCTCAAGTGGGGCGCCCGGGCGTTCAACAACATGCTGATTGTGCCACCCGGCTCCGGCATTGTGCATCAGGTGAACTTGGAGTACTTGGCCCGCGTTGTCTTTGAGAAAGATGCTACGGATGGCTCGAAGATCCTCTATCCGGACAGCGTCGTTGGCACCGACTCCCATACGACCATGATCAACGGCCTAGGCGTGCTCGGCTGGGGTGTGGGTGGCATTGAGGCGGAGGCCGTGATGTTGGGACAGTCGATATCCATGCTGCTGCCGGAGGTCATTGGCTATAAGCTGGTCGGCAAGCTGGGTCCTTTGGCCACCTCAACCGATTTGGTGCTGACCATCACCAAGCATCTGCGCCAGCTGGGCGTCGTTGGCAAGTTCGTAGAGTTCTACGGTCCCGGTGTGGCTGAGCTGAGCATCGCCGATCGTGCGACCATCAGCAATATGTGCCCGGAATATGGAGCCACAGTCGGCTACTTCCCCATCGACGAGAACACGCTCAGCTACATGCGGCAGACGAGTCAGTATTGAAAACAATCCAACAGAAGGAACATATATATTAATCAGATATCCACTGCAGATCGATCTGAGAAGAAAATCGACGTCATTCGGGAGTATCTGAAGGCCACGCGACAATTGCGTGATTACTCTCTTCAAGATCAGGATCCCACATATACAGAGGTTGGTGTCTTTTCTGTTTTGTGTGTATGTGTGTTTATTTGTTTCTGACTAACCCTTGAATGTGACGTGGTCACAGACTGTTACTTTGGATCTTTCCACAGTGGTCACATCGGTTTCGGGCCCAAAGCGGCCGCACGATCGCGTCTCCGTTTCGAGTATGTTTGAGGATTTCAAGTCGTGCCTCACAAGTCCGGTGGGTTTCAAGGGATTTGCTATATCGCCAGAAGATTTGTCAGCCAGCGGAGAGTTCCAATGGGATGATGGGAAAAGCTACAAGATACGTCACGGGTCTGTGGTCATTGCAGCGATTACTTCCTGTACGAACACATCGAATCCATCCGTAATGCTGGGCGCCGGTCTGCTGGCTAAGAATGCCGTGGAGAAGGGGCTCAGCATTTTGCCGTACATCAAGACATCGCTGTCGCCGGGATCTGGTGTGGTTACCTACTACCTGAGGGAGTCGGGTGTCATTCCGTACCTGGAGCAGCTGGGCTTCGACATTGTAGGATATGGATGCATGACCTGCATTGGCAACTCGGGACCGCTGGAGGAGAATGTGGTGAACACCATCGAGAAGAACGGTCTCGTTTGCTGCGGTGTTCTTTCTGGCAATCGCAACTTCGAGGGTCGCATCCATCCCAACACGAGGGCCAACTATCTGGCCAGTCCGCTGCTGGTGATTGCCTATGCCATAGCTGGACGGGTCGACATTGACTTTGAGACGCAGCCACTTGGCGTCGATGGCAGCGGGAAGAGTGTGTTCCTGCGTGACATTTGGCCGACACGCAGCCAGATTCACGAGGTGGAGCGCAAACACGTTATTCCAGCCATGTTCCAGGAGGTCTACAGTGAGTGTTAAAAGTTTAAAATTCAGTCAATTATATTCTTATTTAAACTCGTTTCTTTTAAGGTAAAATCGAACTTGGTTCTCCGGATTGGCAAACCCTTGAGGTCTCCGATGGCAAACTCTATCCCTGGAGTGCAGCGTCCACTTACATCCAACGACCTCCCTTCTTTGAGGGCATGACCCGACAACTGCCAAAGCTGGGCAGCATTGAGAGAGCGCGCTGCCTGCTTTTTCTGGGTGACTCTGTGACCACGGATCACATTTCGCCAGCGGGGTCCATTGCCAGAAATTCCCCGGCAGCGCGCTATTTGGCCGAGCGCAATCTTACACCCCGGGACTTCAATTCGTATGGTTCGCGGCGCGGCAACGATGCCATCATGTCCCGCGGAACCTTCGCTAACATACGCCTGGTGAACAAATTGGCCTCTAGGACCGGGCCGCGAACGTTGCACATACCCAGCCAGCAGGAGATGGATATTTTCGATGCCGCTGAGCGATATCGGGAGGACGGAACGCCCTTGGTGTTGGTTGTCGGCAAGGACTACGGCAGTGGCAGCTCCCGCGACTGGGCCGCCAAGGGTCCGTTTCTGCTAGGCATAAAGGCTGTCATTGCGGAATCGTACGAGCGTATACATCGCTCGAACTTGGTCGGCATGGGTATCATTCCCCTGCAGTTCCTGCCGGGACAAAGCGCGGAATCCTTGAACCTGACCGGTCGTGAGCTGTATAACATTGCTCTGCCCGCGAGTGACGACTTAAAGCCGGGCCAGAGAGTTCAAGTCGAGACTGATGGTAATGTTTTCGAGACGACGCTGCGCTTCGATACCGAGGTGGACATTACGTACTACAAGAATGGCGGCATTCTAAACTACATGATACGGAAGATGCTTGACTAGCGCTCGTTATTTTAGCATCTTTTTGTATATTCCAAGTGCATTTCTAACGAAAACATATTTTTTTACTATGTAACTGGCAATAAAATTTGATATGGGCGCGACTGGTCCTGCCAATCGGTTTTTTCGCCTTATTGAGCTGGTATGCGGTTGTGAGAAACGAACTAACGCCTGGCTAGAGCTGGAGAAACATCGATATCTGCGGCTAATCGATGTTTTCAGAAGCAGAAATCAACAATATAAAAAACTTCGGGAAATCTTTTTCAAATAATTATTTCTATCTATGTATACTTTTTTTAAAGGTGTAAATCAAATCAAATAAAGCTATAATTTGGAGAATGGGAGTACCCGGAAGTAGAGTCTCACTGAAATAACAAAGAGAAGCACTAGGTCAGGGCCGAAAGCAGACAATTTTTTCGGGGGGGGTTCGACTATAAATTTTTATAAATGAAGTGCCCAGCCTTTGATGTCTTACGATGTTGATAAATGTTGCAGAAGCTGAAATTTGCGTTATTTTGAAATATCCACCTTTTCACCGTAAACAGCTAGTTCTTTATTTTGAAGTTCATATGTACCTATGAATTCGATTTTCTAATTTCCCGAAAATTTGGAGGGAGGGGGGTTTGAAACCACAAAAAAATCGATGTTTGAGAAAAATATATAATATAATACATATAATTATATACATTTAATATGTTTATTTAATATTATATAATTATATATATTTATGAACAGAATATTGACAATTCATTCACAAAATTAACATAAGATTGACACTTTTAACAGGGCTTAACAACTTAAACACTTTATTGTTTACATTATTAGGATCACAACAAAATATTGTATGAATATTTATATATAAATATAAATAAATATAAGGTGAGTGTCTGACCTGGAGACAATTTGGCCTAAAGGTTAATATATGTCCATACCACCGGTTAAGTATCCAAATGATTCATGCTCACTTACGTTTTCTTACGTCGTATATACTGAAATTATTTTCAAAATTACCGCCACATCACCAAATATACTTTGTTATCGATGTTTTGTTGCATGATCGTTTCGAACTCATACCGTGAGAGTAAAAGAGAGTAAGAGCTCAATATTAACGCGAAAATGAGTAAAAGATGGCGTCTAGTGTCAAACCGATCGGTTCGACACAACTTTTTGGTTTGAGCTTGGGTTGAGCCAAAAAAGGTTTGGATAACGGTAAATTCAGCCAAGGGAAATTCCATGGATCGCACGATTTTCACCTTACCCGAATTTTTCCCCGATAGGACATGTGGGCGCTAGCTAGGTGGGGTGGATTTTACATTGCAGGCCTTGCATTTTCTGGGCCGTTTTGCCTGTTGTCCATACCCGATTTTTTCCGAAGAGCCTCGGCAATTTCCCAGGGAAAAATATTATAGACTTCCCGGGACGGGCGAGGATTTTTTACAGCGGGCGGATTTGAAATAAGCAGGGGAGTTACTAAAATAATGGATAAATGACTGAAATCAAAGTAAACTGTTTCGTGGGAGATCAGTTACTCGATTATGTTATCTTTTTACTATAATTTATGGGTTTCCTTCCAAGAAGTAGCCTCAACACTTTATAGCGCAAATTATAGTGAACAAATAAAACAACAGCCCCCAAAACAATTAACTTCGACACGAGCGTTACAGAGCGTTGCCCACCAGCCATTGTAAAATGGTTAAATCTATTATTTGCGGCCATAAACTTCAATATTATGCTTTCTTGCGTCGCATGTCATGCTCACTCAAGTTTTATAAACGTTATTTTATAAACAATCCTACCAAACGGAGTCCTTAAAATTAACCAGTCTTGTAGAAAACTGTTTATCTATCGTATAAAATTATGTGCTCAGGCCTTAGGGTCCTAGTTAGCTTGTAACATTAAACGGAATATCAAATTGGAAAAAGTTTTCCACCGGAGCCGAATAAAATGATATCGATTAAGTTTAGGGGTGTCTGGAAAAAACATCGATGTTTGAAAAAACTATCGATGTCTGCAGTTAGGACTCTAACATCGACTATATCGATGTTGACATCGATGTTTCTCCAGCTCTACTGGGATTTCTAATTCGCAGAAACAATAAAAGTAAATAAAAAACCGCGCGGTCGTAAACAGTGTGCCATCTTGTAGATGGAATCCGATTGGGAATACAGTGAACGCGCCAAGACCGACCTGTGGAAATATCGCGCTGTCCACACAGCACAACGTCGCGCCTCCGCCTCTGCCTCCGCCCGTTCCGTCGACACCTCCGACTCGACTCGACTCTGCCCAGTGCTTGTGCTTGGGGGGACTCTAGCAGCAAAGAGCACACAGGTCCAGTTTTGAACACATAGATATATATTGCAAGTTGCATACGTCGCGTCGTGTGGATTATGTCATTTATTTATAAAAACACAAAGGTACAAAACCGTTGAATGTTGCACCAAAAAGCAGAGAAAACCTGTAAAAATGTAGACTGTGTGTCCGTCTCTCTGTGTGCGTGTGTGTGTGCGTGTGAGAGTGAGTGTGTGCCGCAGATAATGGATGTTTTAGTTGTGGCCGTTTAAATATATACATAGATATAGAGAGATATATGTGCATAGTATAGTCCGTTCGCGAAGTATATGCGTCTCAGCACGTCGCCGCTTCTGCGAGCCCAAGACCGAGCCCGACCCCAAGTGTCCCCCGGAGTCCCCAGGGGCCAAAGCGCGCGAGCGATGCCGCTGCCCCTCCTCCGTTCTTGCATCGGCAACATAAACAGCATCAGCTCAGAAAATCCACAATTTTGGAGTAAATAAAAAATATCAACAAATGGCCACATTCAATGGGAACGCCACCAGCAATGCCGCGGATGTTCTGAGTTCCTCGGTGGCCGCTGCCACAGCAACAGCCACATTTCTAGTGCCCACCACAACGACACAATCGGCAGGAGCCAGCATTGGAGTGCCGCCTTCGCTGCATCTTGACCAGTTTGGTGGCTATATGAGCACGGGGGCTGTCACGCCGCTCCATCACCACCAGCAGACCAATTCATCCTACACCTTTGTGCAGATCAAGCGCGAGCCTTGCCAGGTATCCGAGATTAGTTCCAACAATTGCCATCAGCAACAGCAGCAGCATCACCAGAACCACCAGCCGCTGAACCATCACCATCACCAGCAGCAGCAACAGCATCATCATCTCCAATCATCATCTGCATCGCTCACAGCCGCTGGCCTGGGCACAGTGTCCTCCTCTGTGACTGCATCAGCCACCTCCAAGACCATGTCTTCGTCCACACTAACGACGCTCGTTAAGATCGAGGCACCATCCCCCAAAGTGTCCGATCTAGAGAAGTCGAATGGCACCAGCACAAGTAGGTTTCCCTCCGTCTACCGTCCTCCCCTGCTATCTCCTCTCAACGCCATTATTTTCATTATTTTTATGCTTAGGCAATTCCGTGCCCATTGGTATTGCCGTGGCCCGGAAACGGCCGCAGGAAGCCCTCGTGTCGGCACTGACCAACCCGGCCGCGTTACCTCTGCAGCAACCACTCAGCAAGGACATGAACTGCTTTGGCATACGCGTCGCTGACTTGAGTAAGTGTTGGACAGGCCATCAGCAGCATCTAATTTAATTTAAGAGCTCCAGATTTCTCTGTGTGTGTGAGCGCCCCTAATGAGCGCTTGCCAGCCGACCCGTCCCCAGGGACATCGTTATGATGCTTATAAAGCCAGAGCCAGAGTCCAGGACATGGCCGTCGTTCAATTATCCCGCTAATAAGATTTCAACAAACATTGAAAAATTCCTTCAGTCCGGTCCGTCCTTCCTTCCAGCCCCCGCTCCAATTCCTGAGTTGAGGGTGTCTCTGGTGCACACGGCACGCCGCACGTCGCACGCCGTAAACACCCCCCGTCAGAGTTGAGAGGGCAGAAATCATATGATGTGAGATGATGGCCGCCTGCTGTGTGGCTGTCGTTGTTGTGACAGCGGCTGACTCGGCTCGAGGCGACCCTCCCCTCGCGATGGCTTTAATATTGAAACGTAGATATTGTGTATAAAAATATATAAGGAAACCGGTGGTAAATCATACGAACTTCTAAAGCGGAAATAAAACGAAAGTGAAACACATATTTTTTTGCGAATGCAAAGAGGAGGGCATGATGGACTAGCGAATGCTCTACGATGGCATCTGCATTCGGGAAATGGCAGTCAAAAAAGTCAGCATACAGGAATACAGGATCCTCTTTCTTGGGAAATCCTATTGCATTATTACTTATTAATTAGAAATTCAGTTTTACAAGGCTTCAAGGAGAGTAATTCAAAACAAATTTAGATGCTTTAGACGAGTGTATGTTGTTATTAGATTCTGGGCCCGATTCAGTTGCCCGAACAGACGAAGCATGGTAGGAACAGCCGAAAAGAGAATCGAAACCCCGCGCGCGCCCTCATTCTAAGGGACATCAGGAAAAGCCCCCCCGCCACAAAAAAGTTTTTAGGTGCGTCATGCAACATCTTGGTAATTGAATAGCCATTGGCTTAAAGAACCAGCTATGGCCAGAAAATAAACCCTTATTATCGCTACTCGAGTCGCATCATGCACATGTAAAGTATGTTGTTTGTGTACTATTTTTGAACATTCTTAGCAGCGATTGCTTGAGCATCTCGAGGCGGGCATCAACGTGTCAAACAGAATACAATATTATGTTATGATGAGTGATTCCCAGATTGGACTGTCTATGTAAAATATGGACGAATATTTGCTCAAAGTTTAGGGCATAAACAGCTTCGGTGATGGTTTGTAGGCTTCAAAGAAACCTGGTCTCGTGTGTGCGTGCGTGTGTGTGTGTGTGTGTGGGCGGAGGAGGGCATTGAAGCGCGAATCTAAAGACAGATTACTCATAGGCACTGCTCTCGGGTGGGTGTTTTCCCGACAACTTAGCGACGGACGGCTGCTGCTGCTGCTCGGAGAATAAGAAGAAGGTGGTGCGTGGAGAGTAGTCATGGGTAAATGCCACAAGGGATGCTCATGCTGCGAACAGCGACTGGTTGCTGGCACAAGCAAAAGCAGGAGTAGAAGCAGGGATCCAGGAATACGACACGATGAGAGTGGTTTGGGTAACATGACCATATGGCAATGGTCCCTGGGTCTGGCTTTAGTTATTGTTTTTTTTGTCCCTTCCGTTTCGGGTACAAGTTCGGTACGGATTCTATTTATACCCACCATTTTGGTGGGTAGTTTCCAAGACGCAGGCTTACGGGCTGACAGGCTGCCCAAACGAAGGACTCACTTGTCAAATAATGTAGCTGTAATTGCGTTTTTCAAATGGAATCTCAATGGAAATACATATAAATGGATTTCTGTATGGCTGTCATTATTTAGATGGTTTTTAATAGCTCCCTTGTAATGTAATGCAATTAGAGAGCGGCAGGATGTACGCTTTAATCGAATTGTTTGTGACATTATTCAGCCACAGGCTGTGTAGGAGGGTGGGTGTTGAGGGTACTGCATAGTTCAAGGGCATTGAAATATTTCCCGTGTACATACACAACGAGACAGACTGTTGGCGAAAAACAGTCAAAACCTTAGCCCAGGGGGGGGCAAAAGTTCAAAATATGCGGAGCAAAATAATTTAATTTTTGACAAAAATTATATATATTTAGAATGTAATCGAATGTGCGTGTTGCAGGTGCCACCAGTTGCGGCAATCTGTACTTTACCGGCAACGGAGACCTGATGACCACCGGCACGGCCACAGCGGATGATCTGAATCGAACCCCATCGACATTCTGGCAATACCCGAGTGAGTAGTCTATACCCAGACCAGACCAGACCAGTTTCGAGTTTCCAGAGCACACACAAATGCCTCCCGATCGATCCCCCTATCGAGATTTTCCGCTATATACTATACGCTATACACACTGTCGTCGTCTCCTCCTCTATTTGGGTTCTCTCGTTTCTTTTTCGTTGCGTTTTTTGTAGATGCATTACCCATTGAATCAGTGATTTCCATGTCCCCCGCCACGGTGGGCCTGCAATATAGGGAGGCCAACCGCGGACAGGTGGTGCTGCTGCCGGCCGCCCCAGCAGCGCTCGGTAAGTCCTTGCCCAACATTCAACATTCTGCACTCCACATTGCATGCACGGGTCCTAGAATTAATTTGATTTCGACAACTGAATCGCCAAAAACCAAACAAAACAAAACTAATTCATGCTTTTATAACTACGCTTCTCTCCTCCTGCTCCTCTTCCTGCTCCTGTTCCTGTATCCAAACCCAAACCCAAACCCAAAAATGTCTCCATGCACACAGCAGGCATATCAAATTTTCCCCTCTTAACGCCCACAGATCCGTTCCAGCAGGCCGCGGCGGCTGCGGCTGCCACAGCCTTTGTCTGGCCCTCCTATATACCCCAAGCGACCGCTCCTGGCGGCTCTGCGGCCGCTGCTGCAGCGGCTGCTGCTGCCGCCGCCCTCCAGCCGCCGCCCAACTTGTTCTTCAACTCGATGGGGATGGGCGGCCACTCAACGCTGGGCCCTACCCCATCGTACGCCTCCACGCTGCAGCTGTACCTGGCCGCGGCGGCCAATGCGACGGGCAGCTCGACCCTGTGCCAGCACAGTAGCAATCAGCAGACGAGCAGCACCACCACAACCAACTCCACTATCAATCTGAGCCTGGCAGCGGCTGTGGCGGCCAGCGCGGGGGTCACGAGCAGCACCAGCAGCCTCAGTTCGAGCAGTTCGCGGTTTCTCAGCCTGGCGGCTGCGGCTCAGTCGACGCCTATTGGATCGCTGCTGTGGCCACCGCAGGGCATGAAGGTGGAGGACTTTTCGACGCACCCTCCACTGCCGTTGGCCCTGCCGCCTCTGGTGCCGCTGGAGTCGACGACGTCGCGAGACAAGGAGCAGGCTCTGAATCTGATGCGTCTGCCCACGCCGCCAACCTCGGCTACCATGGATGGTGCCACTGCTGCTGCGATGGGAACGGGCCATCCGATGCACCATCACATGTTTCAGTCGATGCCCAGCCACTCGGCCGCAGGCACGCCGGCGCTGCTGAATCTGTCCATGCATGGAGGCGCCAGTGAAATGTCCGCTGCTGGCACACCCATGCCTGGCGGGGCATGCGATGAGGCGGCGTCAGTGGCGGCAGCGGCGCTGAACTTTAAGCTGCACGCGCCCCTGACACCACAGACGCCGCCCCGTCTGCCGGAGGTGGCAATGCCATTGCCCCAAAGCTCCCTTTTGCCGCAGATGCAGGATGTCAATATACAAACGGATACGCCTGTGTGCAGCGAGGACGAGAGCTTGAGCTATCCTTGTCCACCTCTGACCAGGACAGGAGTCAGTGAGCCAATGACAGACGAAGCCCTGACGATTTCCCTGGTCCAGCCACTGGAACTGACCAAACCCAGTGAAGTGCCAACCGAGTGCCATACCCAAAACCAAACCCATACCCAAACCCATACCCAATCCCAGACCCAAACCCAAACCCAGACCAATCCAGTGTCCAGTGACATTCAACCCAGTGCCAGTCATGATTCGGCGGAACAGATCCCTCCTCCGCCAGTCATGGAAACCCCACAAACAGCGCCCGAAGATCTGACGGGGCTGGAGCTGCTCTCGAACATCAGTACCAATAGCAAGCCGCTTGTGCGGGTGAAGCAGGAGCCGATGGAGCACATCGAGCACACTGCACATCCGGTGGCGCCTCCGCCTTTGATGCCGCTGCAGCCTGCGGTGCCTTCGCAGCCAATGATGGAACTGGAGGCCACCCCCCAAGAACCATTGGGCGGCCTGAATCTGCTGTGCGCTTTGGCCGAGCAGCGCTTTCAGGAAGAGGTGGTACAGGGCAGCAGCCTCTTCGCCACGCCCTATTCACGTACGCCCAGTCCCACGCCGACGCCACCAGCATCACCGCCAGAACCACAGCCAGGCACACCCACGGCCACGGCTACACCCACGCCCACGCACTCGCACCCGACTGGTGGAGCGGCAGAGGGAAAGTCCTGTTTTGGTTTCGTGCCACCACCACCAACAGCAGCAGCAGCAACAACAGGATCTGTATTCTCCTCATCATCTTCCTTTCAAATGCCATTAAGCTCGCCAGCATTTCCATCCATGCAGGGCATTGAGCTGCCCACCACGTCGACGCAGCCTGCCGATCCGACCCCCACGAAGCGCAAGAAGCACAAACATTCCAAGTCCTCATCCAGCGAGAGCCGCAGGTCGGCGCGTTGCACAAAGAAGAGCAAAAAGAAGCATCGGCGGAGCAACAGCCGTCAGCAGCATTTCGAGCAGACGCCGCCGATGAATGTCGGGGATGCCGATGTTCAGCTGCAAGACGAGGAGCTGCAGACGGAACTACGAAATGCCCTGCAGAGCATGGATCCCTCTTATGCGCAGCGCTTTGGCACTGAGGTGTTCAGCATAATGGACAGCAGCATGAGGATGCGTTTGGCAGACATGTCGCGTCAGTATCGAAAGAAGAAGCGGAAGCTTGACGAGATATCCAAGCTCAAGAAAAAGCGAAAGAGTCAGAAGTTGCAACAACAACAGCAGCCAGTTCAGTCAATCCAGCCAACACAATCACCGCTGCAGCAGCCACAGTTGACGCTTAGCTCAACGCTGTCCAGTGTCTTGGGGTAAGAGCGGGAATTCCCTTATCCCAAGATCATAGAAAATAAGATACCATTAAACTTTTCAGAACTTCATCACCGCTGCGCGATTACAAATTCCCGAAATTCTCAAGCGGCAACTTGCAGGCGTCCACCTTTCTGCGCTTCCCGGAAAAGACGACACACTCGTTCCCACCACCACCGCCGCCCCAGCAGCCACAGACAGAGCCCAGTCCCTTGCCGAACAGTGGCTCACCAATTACCTCATCGTTTGTTCGCCTCGAGCCCTCGGCTCTGGACGCGGCCGTTGCTCCAATTGCCCCCATAGCTACCTCCATCTCCTCCACATCCTCCTCCCCGTCGGCCGCAACGCACAAGCAATCATCGTCCACCTCGTTGGTGCGCAGGAAGCGGAAGCTAAAGGCGAGCGACCCTGGTGGCGGCGACAACGGGGGCCCAACGGCCCCCACAGAGACCAAGCGAAGAGCTAGCGCCACGGATCGCGAGCTGCAGCTGACCAGCGAGCATCTGTACCGCGAGGAGACGCGCGTCCTCACCGACATGGGTGGGCTCTTCTATGCGGGCGTGATGAAGCCGCTACGTCCGCCAGATGTCTATGCCATCACGCTGGATGGAGAGCGCGGCAACAAGTCGCATGTGATGTCGCGCGAGGATATACTCAAAGATACGGTGAGTGCGGGAGTGCATCTCTGCACTGCAATCAGACAATCAATCGATTTCTTTATGGCAGATCTTGGAGATGGCGCCCAAGAGCGTGGAGTGCGTGCCGGTGGGCACTCGTTTGTGTGCCTATTGGAGTCAGCAGTACCGATGCCTTTATCCGGGCCGTGCCATTGAGTCGGAACAAGCTGCGGAGGGAGTAGCGACGGCCGGAACAGCAGCAGCCGTGGGTGCAGCCAGCACGCCTACCCATGCGCCGGACTTTGTTAGCGTGGAGTTCGATGATGGGGACAGCGGCAGGATCCGCTTGCAGAATATACGGCTGCTGCTCAGCGACTATCCCATAGCAGGTGTGTATGCAGGGAACTGTATTTCCAAGGGGCATTGCTGGGCATCCTGGGCATTCTGCCACCTTTCCTGTCACTTAGTTTCTCGTCTTCGCGTGTTGTGTGTTTTTGTGGATGTCTTTGTTCGTGCCTTTATTTACTTCTTTGTTATTTTCGTTGATCCTCGCTCCTTTTGACCTACATCCAACCCACATGGAACCCACAGAGTACAACGATAATCCCCTCTACTCAGTAGGCAAGCAGAAGCGCGGCGCTCTGCGCAGTGGGGAGAGTGGAGGATCCTGCACTTCGCAGGAGCCGCATTCGCAGCATCCTGCACACATGTCGGGCTGCGAGGACTCGCACAGCCATCACAGTGCTGTCATGAATAGTGATAACACCACCTCACTGGCTGCCACCATGGAGCTGTTCACGCAGCGTAGCGAGAAGAAGCGTCTAAAGAAGAGCCTAAAGAAGATGTCGAGGGCCCAGAATGGCGGCGGCGTCAGCGCCGGCGCCGGTAGTGGCTCGCTGGCAGTGGCTGCCGCCTCGAATGAAGGAGCCGATCTAGCCGCAGCTGGCGATGCTGGTGGCGCCGTCGATGAGGCCGCCGGCCGTAAGCACCATAAGCACAAGAAACGCAAGAAGCACAAGAAACATCACCGCAAGAATGGAAGCGAGGAGCCAGAACAGCAGACGACCACAGGACAGCAGGCCTTTTCAACGGCAGCGGAGGAAGTTCCAGAGGCGACGGCGCCGTCTGTCCCTGCGTCAAATGCAAACCGCGTCAAAATGGAGGTCAAAGTGAAGACGGAGCAGTTGGACATGGAAGAGGAGAGCGTTTCCAATCTGATGTCTGAAATATCCGATGAGGTAATTCAAGAAATTTCATAATCCAGTATGTGCATAATAAACTTCTCTTTTTTTCGCCTGTAGGCCAAGGGCGAGGATCTGGTCGAGCATAACAACTCCAAGGGCAGTAGCAAGATAGCGGCCTTTCTGCCGGAGCGGCAGCTGTGGGGTTGGAATGGCGTTGCCTATCGCAAGGGGGGCGTCAAGGGCCGAGCCAGAAAGCAATTTTACAAAACAATCAAAAGGGGAAAGGAGACCATCACGGTAGGGGCATTGCATAGCATTCGGCTCCAGTTTCAGTTTCAATTTAAAGATTAATTCCGTATTTTCCTCGAATTTATTTAGGTCGGGGACAGTGCAGTATTTCTATCGACGGGCAGACCGGATCGTCCCTATATCGGACGTATTGAGTCCATGTGGGAGACCAGCACAGGCAATAAGGTGGTGCGAGTGGCGTGGTTCTATCATCCGGAGGAGACGACTGGCTGCCCAAAATTGAAGTATCCGGTAAGGATATTATCCTGTATGCAAGCTCTTCAATTCTAAGCCATCATATTTTCTATTTTATAGGGTGCTCTGTTCGAATCGTCGCATGATGATGAGAACGATGTGCAGACCATTTCGCACCGGTGCGAAGTACTGCAATTCGGGCATTACTTTGAGAAGTTCGGTGCCGATTCGAAGCAATATCAATCTATATACGATAACAATGATACATATTATTTAGCGGGGCACTATAACCCAAGGTTACAAGTGCTAAAACTACAAGACGATATTCCAACTCTCGAAGAGCTGCAGGATACAAATACTACTACTACAAATACTACTACAACTACGGAGGATTAAGCGAAACGAGTGAATCATGGCCAGGCATGGCATGATTAGGCATAGTGCATACAAAACTATATATATACAATATATATACACACATTATACATTATATTTTACTATACGCGTGGAACAGAAGAAAAAAAGAAAGCATATATATATCTATATGTATACAAATATTACGTACTTCTATATATATTTTAAATGTATTATGTAGTTCAACAACAAAAACTCTGCAAAAAAACTTACAAAAAAAAGGACATTTAGCAGCGAAAGAAAACGATAGACAGAGAATGAGAGAGAGAGAACAAGGTACTAAGCAACAACCACTAAAATTTATGTGTAGTTACGAGAAGCGCAAGCAATTTTAAGTCTAATTTTTTGTAAAAAGATGCTGTACAACCCGCGAGAGCGAGAGAACGACGACAAAAGAAGATTCACTGAATGTTCATAAATGTTTATAACGAAAAGAAACGATATGTGTGCTCCTGACTTCCTTACATACAACCAACACACCCCCCAAAAACAATCCCACACTATACACAACACAAGACCACAGAAACAGAAAAAACACCCAACATTATACAATTTACAGCTCCAGATACGGATACGAATACGGATACAAATACGGGATACGGAATACACTTGTTAATGAATGCGTGTGTGTACATATGTGTATACCGACATGTTTCAGATGAAATTTAAAACGTGTTTTAATGATTTTAAGCAGGCAACATGCAGCAGCAGCAACTACTACTATAAATGTAACAATTCAATGTGATAGCAAAAGAAAACCAGACGATGATGTTGATGTGTACAGAGGAGAAGAGAGTATAGGCATAGGATGATAAATTTAGGATGAACAGCCAGGCAGAGAGTGTACTTGTACTATGTGCGGAATATTTACAGCTCGTTTATTCAAGAAGAATCAGTAACAGCAAACAGCAACAGCAACCATCAAATCAAACACCTATCTATAATTATATCAATAAACTTGCCGGATATACTGAACTAGCTTCTGTCTGTCTCTATCTCTGTGGGCCAACTAAATCATTTTCGTGGGGTTTTCCCCAGGAATTTGGCAGTTCAAGTGGCACCATGACGACTACGGGATACCCAACGGGCATCCTACTTTATGGAATGTGCCACATAGAGGTTACTACCCGATTTGCCTAAAGGGTAGGCATGACAAATGCGTGTCTGTCGATGAATCGGAGCCACCCACCCAGACAAAGACAGGTTGCTCTTTCTGATGCGCTCCACCCGCTGTCAAATGCGTGCGTTGCCTGGCTGCGGGGGTCACAAGTCACGAGTGTGTCCTGGCATCGATTAAACAATGGGGAAAATTTGCATTTTGGCCAGAGCCAGCCTATTGGGCCCCTGGCTATTGGAAATAGGAAAGACGGCGGAACGACGGATGCGTGCCTGGGAGACACAATAATTAAAAAGCGATTTGTTTAGGGCCAGGCGCAGGC
Source organism: Drosophila affinis (assembly GCA_037356375.1). Taxonomy (NCBI): domain Eukaryota; kingdom Metazoa; phylum Arthropoda; class Insecta; order Diptera; family Drosophilidae; genus Drosophila; species Drosophila affinis. The sequence continues at coordinate 27,999,151 of JAZHFB010000003.1, forward strand.
AATTGGTTGTGTTGTGTCAGGGGGTTGCCGCCGCCGGCCAGGCCCCCCACCGAAAAAATGAGCACCACTCCGAAATGGTACTGCCGCAACAAATCCCAGCCGATGCACACGTTCGCGGAAATCGGCAAATTGGGTCTGGAGCTCCGCCGGATAAGCAAACGGATTGTGATCGATGTTAATTCGGCAATCTTTAGCGAGCATGTAAGTTGATCTTTTTGGTGGTTTGGTGGGTATGGTTGAGAGCAGACTGATGATCTCTGTATTAGGATACCATTTTGGAGGAGTGCGAGCGTGTGGTGGAGCAGTACTGGAACCTCAAGGATGAGACAAAGAACGCCGACTTTCAGTCGCTCTCCAAGAAGATCAAGCGCAGTCCATACAACCAGTTGCTGATGAAGAAGTTCCATCTGGTGATGGAGCTCAATGACAGGCGCTTCTGTCAGCTGACCTTTGTGCTCAAGCGAACGGTGGGTCGTCCTGTCTCTTGCCTCCTGCTTTTTTGATGTGTGCGTGATGATCCCTTGATCCGTTTCAGTTGAGTTTCCTGCTGCGCAAGTCCATGCAGTCGGAGATGTGGCTCAACTGGGCGCTGCACATAACCCAGCTGTACAACAAGTGTCGCAAAGTGGAGAAGCCTCTGCTGGAGTCAGAAGTGGAGCTACCGCTGGGTGAGGACGAGCCAGACGATGGCGAGCCAAAGCTGAGCGGCAAACGGAAGGAGGAGATGCATGCGAATGTATGCAGCAATATGTTTCCGGGACTACTCCTCACGCTCAAGCCAATTGATTTTGGATACGTTTTGCAGGTGGGCTTCCCTTTCGTATGACCTCGTGGGCCATTGAAGATTGTGTTCGTTTTCGTTGTAGCTTGTTGCCCAGACACGTGTGGAGCAGAATGCTCTGGATCTGGTGTTCGGTCTGTTCAACATGGGGGAGCAGGATGCCTGGCGAGAGCAGCAGAACCACGAGTCCACTTCCTCAAGTCTGGAGATCCTACGCACTCTCAACATCTCCTTCGCCGCTGGCGACTATCCGCCCTACTGTGACTCTGCCCAGGACTGCAAGGCCATGCAGATTGCCGATGGCAATCTACAAGTTCAGGATGCCGACCACGACCACCAGAGTCTGCGCTGTAAGCATACCGAGAGCTTTCTGCAGAAGGAGCGCGTGTTCATAGCCCAGCTGATAGCCAAGGCAACGGAAATAAGTCCAACTATCTTTGGTAGGTTTTCAGAGTACTGGTAACCTATATTGATCTATAATCGCCAGCAGACAATGGCAAGGGCGGCACCGTGGACATGAACGTATATATTGTGAAGGGGTTACGCTTGCTTTGGTCCTACGTGGGTATCATATTGGATCACATACTCCTCTGGTGGATAGACACGCCGGTCTCCTGCTATAGTCTCACCCACATTGACTCCATTCGCAGCTGGCTCTATCATCAGAATGTGAATGGTAAGGCATACCTCGATTATAATAAGATGCGTCTACTAATTTATGTTCCATCAGATATACCGGAACCAGTATTCTCCACGCTGCGTGGTATTGGGGAGATCTTGACTGGTTTTGTGTGTAATAACATTTGGGATCAGCTCTTTCGCCTGACTCTCATATCATCGAACGACTCGAAGCGTCTGGTGGATGTGGTTGTGGAGCAGTACCGCGATTGCCCCAAGAATGTGAGTGTGTGCCATACCTTCTACTATTGCCAGTAGTAACCCCGTCTATATCCACAGGCATCTGGCACTCCCACTGGCACCGTGTGGATCAGCATATTCGCGAACCTCGTGAATTTGAGCAATCAGTATTTCTCCAACTTGGAGGCCCACAACAACTCCAGTCTGCTGCCAGTAGCCGAACAGATACCCATATTGCATAGGCTGGGTATAATCAAAAATGATAATGGAGATCCTTCACTGATCTGTGTGTATTTTCAGATCACTCTGTCCACTCGATGCGTCTGTGGGTCACCGAACAGGCGAAGCTGCTGTGCTGCGAGTGGCACATGGATCGCTTCTTCCAGATTTTGGAGCACGACGTAAAGCTTTGTCTGAATGTATTCATCACCTTTAAACTGCCGAAACTCACTGCCGATCTAAGCGATATCCTCATGCTGGTCTGTGTGGCACTGCGGACCAAGCTGATTGCCGAAGTCAATGCCAATATAGACAAGTTAAAGGTGGGTCAATCTGTTTATACTGTATGTATGCTCTGTAGCATTATCTTATTGTTTGCTCTATAGAAAACCACCGACGAGTGTGTTCAGATATTGTCAGCGGTCTGTCGGGTTCTCAGTCTGGCCAATTTTACGCTCTGCTTTCCCGCCGCCAACTTTTGGCAGCGCGAGATTTACAACAACGAGGAGAAGAGCCTGTATGTTGGCTATGTGCTGGACGAGATCTACCTGCCCACCATACGTGCCACCAAGGACATTGTCATACTAAAGCTCATCCTGAAGCTGATCTGCGAGGCCTGGCTGGACTTTATCTTCCAGAAGCGCATTCGTTTCAGCATCAATGGTGCCGTGCGACTGCTCAACGACTTTGACGATGTCCGCGAATGGATCTTGGGATGCACTTTGCTGGATGAACAGCAGCTGGAGAAGCTGAGCAATCACGAGGTGCTGCGCATGTGCAAGGGAGTGGGCAAGATACTCCTACGAAAACCAGAGGATGTCATCTCCATTACTCAGTCGCCCAAGTACGACAAGAAGGCGCGTAAGTTAAGCAAAATATCTTGGACACTGCTACCTTATGGATGATACCCTGTTTCCTCGCTTTTCAGAGGACGCTGCCGGCCAGGACACCCAGCTGCCGTCGGAGATGTTCGTCTCCAATCAGAAGCACTGGCTGCAGCTCCGTGCCAGCGGAGGCAGTGGCTTCCCCTTCCTGAAACTGTGCTGCGGCGATGTCTAGGATTGTCTTGTGGGGGTACAAATGTGTTTATTGTGTCGCGCAAAATGCTTTACAAAAAGAGAAAGATCTAAAATATACGAGTATATAGAAAAGGGATGGGGAGTGCTTGTGTTCTTGGAAGGATCCGCCTAGGCGGGCACTTTGCGACTAATGATCTTTACTAGCTCATCGACACGCTCGCTCTTGCCGGTAAATTGTTTTGGATGCGGTCCAATCATCTGAATGATCATTGGTACGTCTTGCGAGACCTACAAACAGAATGAAGAATAATGATAAATATGCAAATTGTTGACAGCTGTCAAAGGAGAACTCAATGGGGAAATGGGAAATGTGTCAATGGGTATATGGGTCAATACCTCGATGAAGCGTGCGAGGGCCTTCAATGTGCGATAGATCTGATCTTCGTTGGGACTGCTCTGGAAGAACTGCAGAATGGCCATGGCCAGCTCCACGGCGATGTCATCGAAGACCTGGCAAAACACGATCCGAAATTAGTAAAAAATTATATGATTTTAGGGTTCGTTTCTTACCACAGTCTTCACTTCCTTGATGGCGATATTGTAGAGGATCATGCTGCCAATGTTTTTCAACTGCGGGCAATTCGAGAGGATGCAATGGACGGCCACTTTGGTGGTAACGCGAATATTCGATGTTGTCTGGCCATTGTATTCCCACTCGGAAATGTAGAGCAGCCATTCGGAGGGACCAACATTCTCAAAGAGGTTGCACATCTTTTAAACAGAAAGGAGAGAGATGGTTGAAGAATCCACTTTGGGTAGCATATGGTTGCGACTCACAAACATAGCCCAGGCCTGCTGTTCCTCGGGTGTGTGCTTATCAATGTCCTGGGCAAAGTTCATCAGCGTATGATCCCGACGATCCTGGTGCAAAATAATGATAACATCGTCCTTGAGGGCCGCATAGGCCAATGTCCGTATCAGATGTATCCGTGTGTCCGGGGAGAATGCCTGAGTATCGCGCAGAACTCGCTGCACGAAGACCAGAAAATTGTCACCCAATGCCCAGGAGCCATCGTCCTCGATCAAATACTGATGCAGCTCCTCCATGGCCACTTCCTCCTCTTTGTAGATCTTGCCATCCAGCAGTTTCACTAGGCTTTCTAGTTCAGTCTTTATCTGAGGGAAGCGAAACGAAACGATTGCAATTGCAATACAATTGGAATTGCCAATCCCAATCCCAATCCCATTTCCCCTTCTATTTTCATATGACTTACATCGATGTCTTTGCAGACCAACGCCGGTTCGCGCGGTATCTCTTTCTCCTCCGTGGACTTGGAGCGCTCCTTGCCATTTTGCGGCTGCTGTTGTTGGGCTGCGGGCTCTGACATCTTTTGTCTATAAATAGCCGAGTGAGGAAATTAATAAAATAAATTTCTGTATTTAAAAATAAGTATGTGTGGGGATGGGGCAAGCGGTATGGGGTATGGGGGCCTTAACAAACTTTGGCTGCAACAAAACTGGCCAACGTCACTGCGACAGGCCGTTGTTTTTCGCCTTTATGGCCATTAATTGTACACCTTTTCACTTTTTACGATGTATGCTTATTTTTTACGAACCGCACGGCCTCTCTTTTCCATCTCAATGTTGTAATTTACAGTCCAATTATCGTGCGATCGTGCCGAAATGTTTACAATTTCGACACAAGAAAATATGCGAGGAATTCCCATTTTTCATATATAAACAAAGATGCGGAAAAACTCTCAATGTTGCAAATATTAACAACGAATTGGTATGGGTGGGCCATTGGGGGGGAAATGGCAAAAGCCGGCGGCGACAATTGCTAGAGACAGGACAGAGAAAAAGTTGTCAAACCGAAGTGTGACAGTAAAACAGAGAAAAACTCAAAATAGACGCGGTATTTTTAGGTCTTTTACTTTACGTAGACAAAAAGCTAAATAACAAGGTACAGAAAATTCAACAGGCAATAGGGAAAACGCAACATAACATGAAAGAAAATGTATGCAAGGCGATATAGAAGGGTCTAGGGTCTACTGCTTTTATGACTATCATAATTCAATTATATATTTCATTACGTCCATTAATTAGCTTAATTTATAATTTTCCAAATTACTCACATGCTATTTTAGTAGAAGTGACACAGAAATTCCTTCACTTTCGACACCAATTCCGGTCACGGAAATCCGAACAAAAAACACAACAAAAATGCCAAATTGGAGCGTGGCACAGAGTAATGGCTCAGTATTTCTCGATTGCGATTTGTTTATACGAACAGTTTCCAATATTAATTTATTTTTCCAGATCAAATTTATGTCTTGGCTAGCGGCAGGGGGCTGTTGCGATTGTTGCAACTTTTTCTTCACTGAAATGTCGGAGCCGAGAAGTGCGCGAACCGTTCCCACAGAGAATCGATTCGAAATTGCCTCTGTTTTAGCCGAAAAATCCCGTGAAAGTCTCTGCTGGTGCTGGTGTGGAAATCTTTTCAGAAAATGCACACTTGGCTACGAGAACGTGTGTGATGTACATAGGCATTGGAATCGGAGAGTATGTTTTCGGTCGGGTCTTTATAAATAGACGGACGTTTCTCTCAATCGCGAGAAAATGAAAATGCTCTGCCTATGCAGCTACACTGCGCCAAAAATTCAGTGCTGATGCTGATGCTCTTTAAGAATTTCAATTTAAATACCCCATGTACTAAATATTGAACGCTTGGCAAGGGCAAGGACCAAGGACCAAGGACTAAGCAGCATGGACCGCAAACGTCAATGCAATGTCGTTCGACTGGGGGTAGAGCTGGAGCTGGAGCTGGGTAAGGTCGGGAAAAACACAAAAAGCTATTAACTGGCAACCAAAATACATTCCACGCTCCGCAGGACGTCCTGTCACACTCTGAAAGCAACAAGTCTCACATCGCGTATCCGACATGTTGACCGAGGCCCAAGCCAGCGCTCCATTCATTTGGCTCTCGAGTGTTAAGCGAAGCGGGCGTTGTTCAAACTCTAAACGGATCTTAATAATTTTCAATATTTTTCACCAGTTCTGTCATCATCATGAAGAGTTCTCTTAAAATTTGCCTTGGTCTGGCGGTGCTCTTGGTTTGCATGCTCTCGGGCAGTGCATCGTTGGAGAGGGAAAACAATGAAGTGAATAACTTGTCAAATGTGAGTTTAACACACTAGCAGGCAGGATGTGTTCTATTTCGTTTATTTAAGGACTTGAGCAATAAATAATTCGCATAAGATATGGCACAAATGAAGCGTCCCTGAACTTTACAATCTAAACTGATAACTCAAAATACTATATTTAATCACAGTTTGTCTCTAAGTGAAATAACACAAATGGTGATAATATTTCGCCTTACGCAATTGCCATACTATTAAAAAAAAACTCCGCTGCCGTGGCGTCAGAATTTCACAAAAACCCATTAAAATTATTCTGCGCAGATTTTAAAAATGAGTCAATCGTTTAACGTTTTCCTTTGCACAGCACAAACTCAGCGGAGTTATACAATGGAAGTACGAGAAGCGACCCTTTTGCAATGCATTCACAGGTAACACTTATGAAAGTCGAAGATTTTCAAGCTCATAACATCCAATTGCAATCCCACTATCTCCAGGATGTGGTCGCAAGCGCACTTCGTATCCCTCGTATCCGCCATTTTCGCTCATAAAACGCAACGAGATTGAGGATAACAAGCCTTATAACAATGAATATTTGTCGGAGGGACTGAGTGATCTGATCGATATCAATGCCGAACCAGCTGTTGAGAATGTGCAAAAGCAAATAATGTCCCAGGCGAAGATCTTCGAGGCCATCAAGGAGGCCAGCAAGGAGATATTCAGGCAGAAGAACAACAGACAGAAAATGCTGGAGAACGGACAACGGCTACAAATTCAGGAGGAGCGTGAGAATATTTAAATGCCTAACGAACGATCTGAGGACTTCCCCGCCCCGCCCCGCCAAGACACAACATCCTTCGATAGTTATCACAACGGTTTTGTTATTGTATATAATACATACATACATACATTATATATCTATATATTTGACCCTGAATTGAGAGAGATTCTACATTGAAAGCATCCAATAAAAATTGTTGACTTGATGTGGACTGTGTTTTGATTGTACTTTTTTTATTAGACCGGATGAAACCTTTGAAAGTGTATGCTATGAAATTAAAACTTCTGAATTTTGTTCAGTAGAGCTCATGACCATGATCTCATCCAACAAGCAACCAACATATTTATGAAAATTTAATAAATCCTGGCCGTTACCGGAATTTATTTATCGATCCAAAACAGAAATGTTTGGCCATTCCTTATATGTAAAATTTGTTTCCACACAAAAGCTATATAAAGCAATGTTCTCCAACTTTGCAATTTTTAAGAGATTTTTTTTGTTATTTTGGTAATATTTTTTTCTTTAGAGGCGCTACCTTTAAAAAAGAAGCTATTAAACTTTTAAATCACTACTCAGCACGGCACTATCTAATGGGAATTGCAAAAGTATATGCTGCTGCACTGTCACTCACTGACTGTACAGAAAAGCAATGCGATTTTGGCTCTTTGCTATTTCGCTTTTCCCAGTTTAAAGCAATAAAACGATTTCTCCCGCAGGCATGTTCGGGTTTTAGCTACACACACTAGAGCTCTTGAGTGTATGCGTGCCCAGCACTAGCTTAAATTGTCCGAGGACTGATAAAGTAATGAATTTTCGAAGTAAATAAATCAAATTTCTTAGATCAATACCTACGAAGCATTGATGCAGCATTGATGGAAGTTCATAAATAAATCCTGCAATAGCTATGTACATTCGCGTACCATTATTTCAAACGCAGACTGCCATCACGAATGTACAGAACTATGACCCGAAAAACCATCGCTCAGCATACCCCACAGCATTATCTGTTTGAAACCCAATGCAATGAAATTATTGGATAATTATCACAACGATTTTATTATGGTACAGAATACAAGTAAATAATAGGTATATAAAATTAAATAATTTAGTTTGCAGGCACAATATAAAACTGTTTGGTTGGCATTGCTATTTAGTTATTTTTTTTGATAGTGCTTATCAGCAATCACATTGGCAACCAGAAACATTGATAATGATAAGACCAGTTAATCATTTCACTCCTATCTTAATCTAAATAATCAAAGCAAATTGATCGACTGCACCCACACCAGCACCCTTACAGCCTGACACTGGCATTGAATTTCATAATTATGCATATTTGTGGCTCACTTGGGCAGTCTCTTGGACAAACGCACCTTCACCCCATCCTTGGGTAGAAGGGCAATGCCGCTGTTCTGGAATTCGATTTCCCGTCTGCTCATCACTTCGACGTTGAAATTCTTAAGGATATTGATAATGGCTAGCTTGGCATTCACGCGTCCCATGCGCTGGGCTATGCAGATTCTGGGTCCCTCGCCGAAGGGCATGAATGCCGTGGGACTGAAGTTGCGATTCTCCTCCAAGTAGCGATCGGGATCGTATCGTTCGGGCTCGGGAAAGTATTCGGCATCGTGATGTATGCCATAGAGAGAGATGACCACCGGAGTGCCCTTCGGGATGACATGATTGGTGTCCGGTACAGTGTAGTCCTGGGTGCATTCGCGGTTCAGCATGGGAAGGCCTGGATACTTGCGCAGTGATTCCTGCACGCACAGATCAAGGAACTCCATCTTTTGCAATGCGTCGTAGGTGATGTGGCCATCGTTCTTGGCAAGTGTCTCGTCCACCTCGTTCTGCAGGCGCTCCAGCAGTTCCGGATACTGAGCCAACTCGAACAGAGTGAAGGCTGCCGTGGATCCTGTAGTCTCCTGGCCGGCAATGTAGAATATGAATGCCTGGGCCGTAATGGCCTCCAGGGAAATGCACTTGATTTGGTCTGAGATCAGAAAGCAAACTCTTTACACAACTGACTTATAGGAGACGATGGTTGGGCACTCACCAGTAGCGGACTTTTGTATTTTCCATATGTTCTCATCGCTTTCGTCCACTGCACCCGTATTCCTTAGCTGCATGAGCAGCTGGAGCAAGTCTTTGCGCACAATACCGTGCTTTTCGCGGTACTCAATGGTTTCCTTGACTATTTCCAGCATAGCAAGGGCTACCTGGTTCTTGAAGCCCAATGAGAACAGGAACTTTGCCACACTGCAAGAAAACGAAGACACTTTTAGCCCTGATTCGGCTCGGGATGGTATCGGCATAGACTTACGATGGCACTAGGAATATCATCATCCCAAACAGCGTTGTGAATCGAGTGTTGCGGCGTGCGATTGTCACCAAATTCCGGAACTTGTTGTCCGGTGTCAGGAAGCTGTTCATTTCCAAGCCAAAGATGGTTGAGGCAATTATGTCGATGGCATAGGTTTGCATAACGGTCTTCAGGTCCACCTCCTGGGAGCCCTGTTCCGGTAGAGTCTTCTGCAAATGGGTGACCATATTGTTGGCGATCTCCTCGGAGGTGCTGAACATTCCCTTGAGTTTGCCGGACGTAAAGCAGGGGGACAGCATGTGGCGCATTGAACGCCAGCTCTGGCCACGTAGGGCAAATATCGAGCCCGACAACGGATCGTTGACCTCATCGACATACACGCCCCGATCATGAAAACTGGCGAAATCCTGAGCCAGCACACGGCGGGCGAGTGCAGCGTCGCGCACTAGAACCGCCGGACGGAAGAGCAAGTAAATGCCCAGAATGCGTTCCTTGCTCCTGAGATATGCATCGTGGATGGCCATGCCCATGCCCTTCTCCCGCCGCCAAACACTGTCCAGACATCCGAATGGTATAGTGGAATGCCTATCGGCGGGAAAGCCACGTCGCTCCCAGAACTGGTAATGGTGCTTCACATAGAACCAGCCCAATGCCAAGAGGGTGCCGGCCAGCAAAATGAGGGAAAACATATTAAAATTGAATGTGAACGCGTCGTAACTCGAAGCCCGTCTATAATCAACTGGCCCGTTGCTCTATCGACTCTTCATTTATAGAGGCAGTGATTTCGTGCCTTAATCGACTCTGTCGTGGCACGGCAGTGTTCTCTTCTCGTAGATAAGGTTTGTAGAGAGCGATAAACGTTGTGAAATTAACTAAGAGAACCTGTTCGCTGTTCGGAGTACAGATGAGTGGCCTGTCATTCAACAATCCCCATGGAGAAAAATGCAAATCTGTATTTCAATTGATCGCTACTTAAACGGAACACTTTATTCCACAATTTTTTTTAGTAGAAAATTAATATAAGTTTTCTACGGTTCACTGGGCTGCTCCGTGGAGGAGATATGGGGAATCTTGCTCTTGAGGGATCACACATTAATACAAAAGTTTCACTTCGACTAAAAAACTTCAGGGAGATACATTTCTAATATGTATAAACAGTAGAAAACATCCATCCATCAACAAACAGCACTTAACTCATAGATAAGCCTCGAATCTACAGAATGCTACGTAATTATTTTAGATATAAATACTCCTCTGGGGGATCCTACAGGACTTTTGCATCGATAATCTCAAATTTCAGGTCGAACTGCTGATCAAAGCCCATCAGACAGTCGGACATCAAATACAATGTCAGCTGCAGTCGGCCACGGCGTGGAGCGGCCTGAAAGGAAATGCGATTGGTGGTGCGCTGTCCACGCACCGTGAGACGCTTCATGGCCAGAAGCTCGTCATTGGCCTGTGAGCCCAGTGTCAGGAACCAGGCCTCATTTTTCGGCTTGGGATACTTTGGACAGTGCACCGTATAGTTGCCTTGTCCGCCGGCTCGACGATTCCCGCTTCCGCTTACATTCAGACGCTGAAGATCAATCCGCAGGACATAGTCCTCGTTGGCATGCAGCGGCATCCATGTGTTGATCGCCTCGAAAGAGAGCGGTCGCTTGGCGTACTCCTCTTCCATAAAGCGACCCTCCACAGATATTTTCAGCGCAATCTCAGGCAAATCTTGGATGACCTGAAAAATGGTAACTGATTAAAGAAAAGTCTATTGTACGGAGGTGTCATCCAATGCTTACCTTGTACATCTGCTCAATCTCATGCTCTTCGAAGACATTACGCAGTGGTCCAGCAAGCACTTCATATTCTTTCCTACACAGCTCTTTCAGAACAGGGAGCGTCAAATAGTCGTGATCCGCATGGTCGATGTTCAAGAAGGCATCCAGATTATCCTCGTTGACCGCAGGTAATGTGAGGAATTCACTGGCATCGAACCAGCGTGCCTGGATAACACTCTGCATGAGCTGTTGCGCCACCAATGTGGTCGAGAGCCAGCCACGCTCCGCCGTGTAGTCCACCATGGCCTGCATCACACGCGTGGCATTGTCCAAAGCGGACTTTGTGTCCGTCAGGTAGTCTGAATTGGGCAAAGACAGGCGCGAGAAGTGGGCCTGCAGGAGGAGGAATGTCTTGGTGTAAGGCGAGTCCCATGTGCCCGATATCGGCCTGTAGCGACTCGTTTCGGCCATCTGCTCGTTGTACTTATCCTCGTTGTGGCGCACTGGCTGCTGATCAAATTCGTAGGAATCGGCTATGGCGAGGAGCACCTCCTTGGTACCCATGCCTGGCTGGAGATCTTCCAAGAAATGCTTCATTGTGCGGTACGACAGATAGTAGTAGGAGCTGATTCGCCCCAAGAATGTTGGCACTAGGAACCCATCGCGTTCCACTAAACAGGCGGCGTTCGACAGCTCATAGATGACTTTCTCCACGAGACTCGACATGAATGCATTCACATTCTCGGGCTCCACGCCCTCCAGTTGGTAGTACGAGGGATTCCGCAGCAATCGCCTGAAGAAGTACGTCCACGTTAGATAGTCCAAGGCGCCCTGTTTCGTCTGCACTGTGCCGGCCACGATCTCGGCGTTGATGTGCTCCGGGAGTACTCCCAGCAGACTGGACTCCACGGGGAATGGATCGTAGAGGAACTTCTTGTAGAAGTTCTTCTTCTCGTCATGCACTAGGACAACGGCAACGCCTTCGTTGTCGAACTGTGGCCGTCCGGCACGTCCCATCATCTGCAGCACATCTGTAATGGGCATGTCCACGTACTTCTTCACCTTGCCATCAAAGTACTCGGTGCCCTTGATGACGACCAAATGGGCGGGCAGATTAACGCCCCAGGCGAGCGTGGCAGTGGCTACCAGCACCTGAATCTTGCGGTTCAGGAACAACTCTTCCACACACTTGCGATCCTGCTCCTGGAGGCCAGCATGATGCAGTCCGATGCCAAAGGCCAGGCAGAATTTCAGGTTCTGATCGCGAATGTTCTGAAGTATCAGCTCCATTTCGTACTCTTTGATGTGCAGGAATTGCTTGGGATTGGCGTCGCCGGCCACGAAGGTGATAAGATCTAGGGCCGTGAGACGGGTCTGCCTGCGCGAGGAGACAAACACAATTGTGGGCTCGCATGGCGAGTAGGTGCGAATGGCCTGGAAGGTGGGTCGATTCATCGTGGCCATGCGGGGACAGTAATGTTTTCCCGGGAAGCCATTGATGTGCACCTGCAGTGGCACCGGTCGCACGGATGGTTTAAAGTTGTACAGACCCATTTTGGTGATACCCAGCCAATTGGCCAGATCCTGGGCATTGGCCAAGGCCGTGGACAGGCCCACTATGCGTATTTCGCGACCCGTGTGGGAGCGTATGAAGTTTGTGCGGGAGACAATCACTTCGATGACCGGACCACGATCCTCGCCCAGCAGATGGATCTCATCGATCACAATTAGTGAGACATGCTGCACGTACTCGCGCGTCTGCCAGGATCGACTTATGCCGTCCCATTTTTCCGGTGTGGTTACAATTAGTTGGGACTCCCTAATGGCCTGGATATCCGGCGTGACGTCGCCCGTCAGCTCTACTACCTTGAGTCCCAGCGAAGAGCGTTGGAAGCGCTTCTCCCAATCGCCTATTCGCTCCTTAACCAAGGCCTTCAAGGGCGCTATGTAGACCACCTTGCATTTGGGGTTCTCGTTTAGTGCCCGGAATATGGCCAGTTCTGCGACAATGGTCTTGCCGCTGCCAGTGGGGGCGCCCAAGAGTACGTTGTTGTCCGTGTGGTAGAGACAGTGGAAGATCTGCGTCTGTATGGGGTTGAAGTGCGTGAATCCGTACAGCGACTCGTACAGGGCGTTGTTCAGAGCGCTAAGAGGCAACGGCCGGAGCGGCAGCAGTTCCGTCAACGGCGGATGATGCTCTGGCAGCACCAGGTGCTGGAACGACAGGGGAATACATGTGGTGCTGCCCAGCCAGCTGTCGCTGGATACTCGAATGTAGTACTGTGGCGGCAGTGGCTCTTTCAGTGGAATGGTCATCACCAGTTGTTGCGGCTGGCCACTGAACACGTTCTTGCGACTCATTTGGAACAGCTCCGAGTGGTAAATGTAATTGGATTCGGGGTCCTCGATCCACAACCAGAAGCTCTGGCATGTCTTGCCGTGCACACGATCGTTCCACGTAAAATTGGCCCAGATATCCACCTTGATGCGAAGCACAGTGCGGGTGATGGGCTGCAGACTGGCCTCCACATCCAGAATTGGCAGCTCTTGGGCGGAGCGAATGACCAACTCTGCATAGCGATCGCTGCGCAGCCATTCCTTCAACTCTCGCTGTTCCATGTCGCGTAATCGATAGACACTCAACCCGCGACGCTCCAGCTTGTCTATGGTCTCGTGATTAATTGCCGGGAACTGGCGCAGATGGGAATCAAAGTCCCATTGCCGTCGCTCGAACATCTTGCAGAGCTGCAGCAGGCGGCCCGACAGAACGGCATTATTCTGTCGCAGCACAATGGAGAACAATGCTCGCGTGATCCTGCCAATGTTCGTAGTAATGTACGACATGTCCGAGCTTAGCGAAAAGGACTTTACATAGCCGTTGGAGAGATATGTCTGAATGAGAATGTTGACCTGTCAAGAACAAAGAAGAATTCATCAGTGAGGCTCAAGGAAAGAGATTCCGTCTCCGGTTACCTTTCCGCAGACATTCTCGCTGCCACCAAATGGCTTCAGCTTACAGTAGTCCGTCCTCAGCTCGTCCAGCTCATCGAGTTCGTCGTCGCGCACTTTTAGCTGCTGGAACTCCTGGGCCTGGGATATCATGGCCAAGATCTCAGCCTCGTTCATGAAGGGTTTCATCAGCTCGTTAAATATCTCCACGGTGTCATACTTGATGTAGAAATGCGAGGCCGTACGACCCAAGTCCGTGATATTCATGTCCATAGTTCGCTGATTGAATCGCATCATACGCGCCTTGTCCAGACTCATCGATGCGGACATAATGAGAGCCCTTCGACGTGCCTCCAGCGTCGGATCCTTTTGCAGCTCCGAGTACTCGATGCCATACACATGGGGATTGATGCGCATTCGCACAAATAAGTACCTTTAAAAGGGCGAAAGTGGAGGTGAGCCTATTCATTTTGTGTTAATTCTTGAACTCACGTATAACTGAGCCACTCAATGGCCTCCTCCACATTGGTGATGGTGCCCAGACCGATCTCCGCATTGAGATTATCAGCCAGACATTGCACAAAGTTCGACTCGATGGGGAATTGATTGGTTAGTAGCGACAGGTAATGATTGAGCTTATCATAGCTGGTGATAATGGTGCCCACACCGCTCTTGTCGAACTGCGGGCGTCCAGCACGACCAAAGATCTGCAGCACATCCAGAATGCCTAGATCCACGAAACTGCCGTGCTTGGCATCGTAGATGTCTGTGCCCCGTATGATTACCGCGTGTGCCGGCAAATTGACGCCCCACGCCAGAGTGGCAGTGCAGACGAGGACCGAGATGTGTCCCTCAACAAAGTATTTCTCGACCATTTGGCGGTCGGCTCGCAGCATGCCCGCGTGGTGCATGGCCAGCCCGCAGGAGAACAAGTCAACTAGCTGCTTGTTGCGGCTCTTCTGAATCGAGCGGTTGGCCAGGCCAAATGCATTCGAGTCCTTGGGCAGGAAGGCGGCGCTTGTGTTGTTTTGTTGGGCCAGCTCACGAATAACATTGGCAGTTCGCACGGTGGCATTGCGAGCGTGGACAAAGACCATCACCTGGTGTCCCTGCTGGACCATTTCCACGCATTTCTGGTAGCAGCACTGATCCATGTCGGCGATCTGTTGCAGCGGCTTCACCGACTTGATGCCAACGAAGTTGGTGTCCAGAGGCACCGGTCTGAAGCGGGAGTCAAAGTAGAAGAGTCCCTTCATGGGGTTCACCCGCAGAAAGTGGGCCACGTCCACGTAGTTGGGCAGCGTGGCGGACAGGCCAACAATGCGTATCATCGACTGGGAGGACTCCACGAGCCGCAGAGTACGTGCAACGAGGGCCTCCACCACAGGCCCCCGCTCGCCGTGCAGCAAATGCACTTCGTCGATAATGAGCAGCTTCACCAGGCTGATCAAGGCCACATCGCCGCTACCTGCAATGGGATTCAATAAGCAAAAGGCTCTCGTGATTTGAAATGTAAAGCTTACCCTTTCTAGTGACCACATCCCACTTCTCTGGCGTGGTTACCAGTATCTGTGTGGCTGCCATTTCCGCCTTGGTCAGCTGCATGTCGCCCGTCAGCTCTCGCACCACTATTTGCAGGGACTTGAGCCGCTTGGAGAAGTTCTCAACCATTTCAGAGGCCAGGGCTTTCATTGGGGCTATGTAGACGATCTTAAACTCGTCCCGATTGATGACACCCTGCTCCAAGTGGCAGCGAATCGTGTGGACAATGCTCAGCATGGCCACGTTGGTCTTGCCGGCACCAGTGGGGGCGCACACCAGCATGTTCTCGTTGCTATGATAGGCCACCGGGTAGACCACGGACTGGATGCGGTTCAGCTCCTTGCAGTTGGCAAAGGCCAGCCTTCCCACATCGTCCAGTTCGTCGATTTGGATGCGCTTGTTTCCCACTGTCAGCGGCGGAGGTTCGCTGGCTGGGATCTTGACCTCTTCCCACTGTTTATTGTCGATGCGCTGGGCGTTTTCTGGCAGGGCTATGCGGCTGCCGCCGATGAAGCCAGCGTGCTGTTTCGCCGCCAACTGGCTGTCGAATACGTAGGGATAACGAATAGGGGCCGCATTGTATTCCGCCTTCACAGCCTTGGTTGTTAGCAGGAGCGGCTCTCGCTGGGCATTTTCCAGCAGCATTCGCTGGTGCTGCATGCGCAGCTGCAAGGCAGGAATGGACACTGCACAGCCGGGGTCCTCTTGGTCCTCATCATCCTTGATGTTGCGCATAATGCGCTGCAACTTCTTCTCCTCCCGTCGCTGCATCTTGCCAAGCTGTTTCTCCTGTGCGGACTGAACCACCACGGCACTGGCTACGGTGGGACGTATTTCAGGTCCTCCCCCTCCAGTGGCTGCTGTGTGGAGACGTTTTTGCCTGACCTCCTTGACGCGACGCGTTCTCGTAGCAAACTGTTCCAGTTGCTGTGCAATCTTGGCTCTGTCCTGCAGCAGTTTTCCCACCAGCTCGAAGTGGTCAAAGCCCAGCAGTTCCATTAGCTCGTTCTGCAGCTCCTCGCTACTGCGCTTCGAGCCAAGTATGTCCCCCACGCGGGCCAGGAGATTCTCATCCTCAAGCTTCTCGGCTATGTCCACCAATGACTGTAGCACTGGACTCAGCTTGGCTCCGTCCGTGCGCTTGACCACCGGCGCTGCTGCGGCCTTCGATTTGTACTTCATGGAGAACTTGTTCACGGTGCGATTCTTCAGCAGAGCATCGGGTGCCAGATTGGTCAACAGGCTGATGTCCAGCCACACGGCTGGCGTGCATTTCACCTCTATGTCTTCGCCCCAGAGCCGTGCCTCATTGTGGGGCTTTCGCTGGGCCTGTTGCCAGCGCTTCAGCTCCATCCGCTCGTGCTCCTCCAGCGAATGTTCCACGGCCAGGATACATTCGTGAATTTGCGTCATCTTCCGATCGAAGGTCTTGCCAAACATGCCGTGCAATCGATTTGTGGTGGCCACCAGCACCACACGCTGTTCGTGCAGCAGCCAGAACAGATAAAGCGCCGCATGCTCCACCACCTGTGGCTGTTCTTCATATCCCATGCATTCCTGGACCAGATTCCGCAGCTTCTGCATGTGCACCTTGGCAGCGGGCTGTTTCTCGGCTGGCAGTTGTGCCAGCAGCTTGGCTATGGTCTGCTCCTCCTTCCTGTGCAGGGCATTGCCATTTTATTGTCAGTGGTATTTCATTAGTTGTGAAATCTCTCGACTTACTCATAGGATTTTGTCGTCGTGGATGCTAGATTGGCGGTCCACGCTTGCCGCTGGCCATTGAAGCGACGACTCTTGGCCTCCAGCTCGGTTTTGGCACGCAGTGATGCACTTAGTCGAGGCGGCTCCCACATTGTCGTTTTGCCTATGTAAATCCTGGGGAAACTTTAAATTTCTTTTTTATATGCTTCAATTCGGCAAAGTAGAAAAAATAAAGGAGAACAGCTGTTGAACAGCCATGGCGTTGCCACATCTGTGGATACAGGTGGCTTATCGTAAAATTATAAGATCGTAAATGACACGTTACGAGCATTTAAGGAATTTAAAAATCAATTTGAAAATATAAATTACAATTACAAGTGAGATGCGTTCAAACAACAGGAATATTGGTCGAATTTAATAGTTACGTTATTTGTTGATTTAATGAATAATTAGGTGCAAATCTCCAATTTGCGAATATCGTAAATGGCAATTTTTTATTATTTTTAATGTATTTTCTTTTCGTATGCACACCTTGTCACAGGCAAAACTTTTCTAGCCCGATGTCGATTGCCCCCCTCCACTTCCACCATCTCCACCCCACATCATCTAAACCCACCCCAAAAAACAAGAAATCTGCCCATAAACTTGTTGCGCAAGCTGCAATTGTCTGCTGCTCTGAGACGAGAGACGACCCTTTCCTTGCTTGGTTTTATTTATTATGCAGCTCATGTCCACATACTTGGATGAATCCTGTCCGCAACATGCTTCATTGACCACTTTCAAATTTACATCCCGTGTGGGTGTCGATATGGATATCCTGGGCGGTATATAAGCCCGGCCACCAGTTGCTTCATCCTTTCAGTTGCGCTTTCACTGGGACTCGACGCAGCTCCTATGAGCGCCATCAACTGTTGAGCAGCATTTCCACAACGACCACGAGACAAGGATGCATTGGCTAGCACATTTTCAGATAATATTGCTGTGTAAGTAAATGCCAGGCCAAGGATGCAAGCAGTTTGACTTCTATCTTGAATTCTTCCACAGGCATATGGCTAATGTGCAGCTGCTCCAATGCCATGCCCTGCGACTCCTGTGGCAAGGAGTGCACCAGCGCTTGCGGCACCAAGCATTTTCGGTAAGCGTTTCTCAAATATCCCAGGAAATATATTTCCCAAATATGTGTCTTCATTAGAACCTGCTGCTTTAACTATCTACGCAAGCGCAATGATCCGGATGAGCTGCGTCGTAGCTCCGATCGGAGACTGATTGACTTTATATTGCTGCAGGGCAGGGCTCTGTACACCCAGGAGTTGCGCGAGAGACACCACAATGGCACCCTGATAGACGTCGGCCTGCAGACCTACTACAACTGAAGATCCCACTGACAACTGACAACTGACAACGACTCTGCTGACTCCTCCCCTCCCACGATTCACATGATGATCCACGGCAAACCCGGAATGCTTGAAATGTTTGAGATGTTAATTTTCTAATAAAGGCGCAAAACTTCTTTGGGGCAATATGCTTTATAAAGCATTCTAGTAACTCTTTTACACCCAATTCATAAGGAACTCCGATTAGACTTTGATTTTGTATCAATTGCAGTTTGTATATTTTACCTTGTATTTTTTTTACATTTTTTCATTGCCAACTTTTTTTTTTGTGTTTTTTGTTCTTTCGTCGCCTTTATGCAAAATAATCTAAGTCTAGGCCCTGTTTGTAGATCTCTAAAGCTGTCAGTTCCTGTCTCTTGCAGTCGTCGTCTCTTCTGTACGGGTCTATGCCTGGGATTCGTTGATCTCCGTCGTTGCCATAGTTCTGGAGTCAGAGGACAGTTCGTCCTTGCCACAGGCCAAGCATGGTATCTTCTCCTTGAGCACCTGCTTGTACTTGGGGTGGCTGGAAAATACAGAGAGAGAGAGGGAAATAGGAGCCATAATGGTTTGATTTCTTGTGAGGAACCCACCTCAGGCCGTAGACAATGGGATTGCATACGGCATTTGCCTTGGCAAATACGGATCCGCAAATGGTGCTGAGCGGACTCAGGTGCATGGACTCGAAGATGCCCGCATAGTTGATGATGGTGTACGGGGTCCAGGCGAAGAACCACAGCGAAATGGTGGTCAGGGCCACCTTGGCCAACTTGATTTCGATGGCCTTGCTCTTGTCGGCCTCGCTGTTGCGCAGTGAAGCCACATTCATCTTCTTCGCCTGCTCCCTCATTGCCTTTTCATGGGCAGCCACCGCCTGAAATCAAGCACACAAACGCCTATATAAGTCTATAGTCCCCCCTGATCGGGCTCCGATCCTACCTTCATGATGTGCCAGTAGGAGAATATAATCGTCAGCAGTGGCGTGAGGTACACCCACATCGAGTAGACAATGATGTAGGAGCGATTCCACCAATCCTTAGCGAAGTAGTCAGTTCCGCAGGCCGTCATGTTACCCTCTGGGACATACCTGTTCCATCCAAACATCGGCATCAGAGCCCACGCTCCGCAGATTGTCCACACGACCATGAGACGGATCACCGCTGCCGTGGCCGTCAGAGGTTTCCTGGCCATGCCCTTGACAATCACACAGTAGCGGTCGTAGGCGATGAGCGTCATCGACCAGATGGAGACACAGCCGAAGAGGGAGCCAAACAGGCCGTACAGCTCGCAAAGGAAGGGTCCCATGATCCAGGTGCCGTAGAAGCCATTGAGCACCACCGGGGGGAACATGGTGAACATCATCATGAAGTCGGAGAAGGCCAGATTCACCACAAACATGTTGGAGGGTGTACGCAGACCCTTCGACGAGGTGAATATGTACATCACGATAAAGTTGCCCGCCAGCGACATGGTACCGAGAATGGCAATCACAAAGCCGATAATGCCGAACCACATGGGCTCCAGTGGGGGCCATTGGTACCAGTAGGGATCCACCATGTGCATGATCTCGGCGGGCACGCTCTCAGCCAGACTGAGATTGCGGCCATCCCGCATGTAAGCGTAGCTCGGTGGATTCAGGCTCAACATGACTCCGCTGGAAAGGCTTCAGGCTTCAGACTTTAGACTTCGGTGGTGGCTTCGTTTGAACTGCTGCTACTGCTACTGCTACTCTGCTACTCTGCTGTGGCAACTATTTGCTGTCCATAGCAGAATGGCTGACTCTTGGTTGGCGCTGGACTCGGCGCGAATGCCTTGGGCGTAACCGCGGGCCCAGCCTTATATTGGCCACTTGAGTCCAGCCAATCTTAGCCTAATTGCCCTAATCCAATTAGGATGAACTTGGCCAATCCAAAGCTGTGGGATTTCAATTCTTGGGCTTTCAATTGCTGTAAATTTGTCGCGTCGGATTAGGTGGTTGGTCGCGTCATTTTCCCACTGTCTTAGCCGTGTGCCACAAGGCAAGGTCAAGTTTGAGGCAACCCCCCAGCGGCCAATTAGATTAAGACAAAACGCTTCTCTGATTCGATAAGTTCACGTTTTATTGACATACGGGCTGATCCACGGACTGGCCACCGCTCAGGCATGCCAGTTGTAGCCCAGTTTGCGGGCTCCTCTCATCATCGAATGCAGCTGGAACTTCAGGCTGCCGTAGGACTCCATGGAGAGCACTAAACAACAGACACAAGTGAAATACCCGCAATCTGGAGTTCTCTTTGGTGGTGAGGACTTACCTTTGCACTTCATGCTGTTTAGCAGGACCTTGGGGTCCTTCAGTTCTGGTTCCCGACGCAGCAGCCAACTAGTCACATCGGCCATCATATTTGGGCACTTGGGCATCAGGATGGGAGCTTCCAGAATGGTGCTCTGGTCGGAGGCAGGATGATTGCCGAACACTGGAAGATGAATGTGGGCATAGCCTAGCAGGATCTCGCGTCCTAGTCCACTGCGTCCAAACACGCTCACCAGCAGCTGGGGCCCTTTAGCAATAAATAATGTGAGTAAGCTCCATGAAATATTCATTAAAGATATGAGTCCTTACAGCCGAAAGGACTGGTGCTCCGGTAGGTCACCTCGATGGGCATATTAAAGATAATCGGTTCGTTGAAGTGTCCATGCTTGTTCGTGGCCAGCTGCGTGAGTCCATGCTGCTGTCCAGAAGCCAGTTGCCAGTCTTGTCCGGACACCAGTTCATAGCGCAGGAAGACGAACTCCTTGTCGGGGCCCAGTGGAAAGGTGGCGGATATTATTTGACCGGTGATGCAAAGACTAAAGAAACTGGCAGTGGGCACTGAGTCCATCGTCTCCTTGGAACATTTTGACCCTTTTTTTGTTTTCTTTAGCTTTTGTTTATGTTTTTCCAGTTTCGAGCTGGTAGCCTCGTTGCCCAGGAGACTGTTTACTATGCCGCGGCCACTCATTGTTGTTACTGACACGACTACCGATACACTCCACACTCACAGAGGGTGAGTTTTCCACTCCAAATAGAAATGAAATGTATTTTTCCTTTGACAGCTGCCTAACGGTAGGGTAGTGTTGGAAAGGGTTGCCTTTACACAGAAAAGTGCTGTATAGGGGTAAAATATTTACAATTGTTATAAATATACATATTTTCTATGTACTAAAATAACTATTCAACTGCAATTTTATTGATCAGGCGCTTAATTCTTTAAATGTTGTTGCAATAACAATATTTCTGCTTATTTTTACAAATCACGAATCCATTATGGTATAGTATATAGCTTGTCCATACTTAATTATAGTTAGGATAGGTTCTAAATCTTTAGATAATTCGTATTGCTCGCTGATTTAATGATCAAAGCAGGAAAATGCATATCCATAAATCAAATTAATGACATCTTTAGAAAACGATGTCTTTGGGCCCTGGTTCTGGGAAGAACATTCGCTGAGTTTAGTTGTGGCTTGACTTTGTCTTATAAACTTAGTTAATATATGGAAAAGGAAAAACTTATGAGTGTGCTCAGTCACTCCCTGATAAGCTGTAGGCGTCGGGCCACGTCGACGCCGTTGTAATTTAATACCTTCCACTGCACTCCATTCCACTCCATGTCGACGGTTACATGCACGTTACATGGACATGTGGACATGGCTTGTGGCTGATTTTCTTGCCCTGGTTCTGTTTTGCATATGTGGAAGACTAATGTGCGAACGATTAATACGTGACAATTTACATGATATTTATACAATTTCTTGGCGTTTTCCAAGTCCGGACACTGGGCACTGGGACACTGGGCACCCACTGGGCGTCTGCTGACTGTTCTCGGTCGTGGCAAAAGGTCAATTACGATGGACAATGGCCCAGACTCCTACTACGAGTCACCAAGGGTTGGGGGTGTTCTTCAGCTGTTGTAGTAACTAATTTTGTAATGGCTATTAAGTAATTTATAGCTGTCAGTGCTGCATGTTTATAAATCATTATGACAATTGTCGGCGCTACCGAAACGGGAAGTAGCGCCTCCGATAACCAGCTTCGGGCTTTGGCTTCTGCTGCCGTTGCCACTCCCTCCTGGCATTATGCAACAGCGAGAGCTGTGCTGGTCAACAGCACAGCCATTCACAGGCATTCACAGTATTTCCATATTACACAGCCGTAATTAAAACGCGCCACAATAATGTCAATAGTTCAAGGCGACTCTAGCTCCAGCTGGCTGCGGCGATGGTGTTGCAAGCTCATAGTAAACTCCTGTTTCTTGCCACATATCTGCAGTATTCTTGTGTGTCTTCTCGAAGAACTGCAACACGCAAATGAGCTTGTCATGGCAGCTGTGCTATGATTCTTCGAAGGTGACTGGACTGGTGCAACAGCTGCGCAGCCTAAAACAAGTGGCATGCTGCCCCGCCGCCACCGCCGATCGACTGGTGTTCGCATTCGCATGTTGTGTGGCATGTGCAGCAGCAGTTCTACGGAATGAGCCCATTTCCAGAGGCGTAAACAAAAGCTTAGGCTTAGCGGCGGCCAGTAGCGGGCCATCAGTCGAAATCCATAAGCCGCTCAAGTCAGTTCGTTCTCTTTTGGAATTGGAGAGTGAGAGAGAGAGAGAGGGAGAGAGAGTTGCTGACGCGGCAGCAGCAGACTCGACATAATTTCGGCTCAAGTTGTGCGGCATTTATGCTAATTTGTCTGCATTTTGGACAGTTTTTTCCACTTCTAACACGCCCCTGGGTGGCCTGGGGTGGCCTGAGGGGGGAGGGGTTGCCTGGGGTATTGCACATAAGCAAATATCGTCCAAACATTCTGCTGCATTCAATTACGTTTTCGGAATCAATGAGCCAACGAATTATTCAGAAAGAAATATACATTTCATTCTTTTATTTTGTGATGCGCCTTTTGGCGCTCCTCCAGTATCGAGTTAATGCCTTATATAAAACCGATTCATATCCATTGAAAAGCTCGTACGATTTTCAATTGAAGTCTTTCGGCAGCAGGAGTTGGATTGGGAGTTCCATTACAGAAAGACGAGAGGTATTGCACTTGGAGAAGCGAGTGCTGCACATTGGCCATGACATGGTACTTCTGGAAGGAGGGGTTCAATGTCTTTGATAAGACCGGAACCATCTGCAGATGACTAAACGGGCATCTTCCTTCAGCTTGCCTCGTGGCAGATCACCCAAAAATATATCTAGTTGAATTTTAGTCGGTTTTTATGATCTTGCCTTTCAGCGGGCACTCATCTTTTACGATATAGCGGTACTTCCCATTGTACTTTCATATTCAGAAATGTTTTCAATTCGATCTAAAATTCAAGTACTTACCATATGATACACATAAAGATTTGCAAGCATAGTGGATAGATGGATTTTGCACGCCCGATGCTCTGGCGAACGCGTTCAATCTCAAGGACATACATAGGTGTACATATGTATAGTATGTATGTATGTGTATATAAGTCTATATATAAACCACTATATTAGTTTATATTTTGCGCATTGCGTGGGCGCGATGCTTTGGTCGGTCTCAGGGTCAACGCACGTCGGCCAGCTCCCAGCTCCCAGCTCGCAGCTCCCGACCCCATCCCATTCCATCCCATCCCCATTTAGATCGCCATCTGTGTGGCTGCTGTCATAGTGACTGGCCAGGCTGCTTGGCTGCTCTATGCTGCTCTGCTGTAGTTGAATGGATGATATATACCATAGACGTTAAGTGAAATGTATCTTCGAGATACGCTACGCCACGCAACTATGGGAGTGTACAACAAACGCTTCTTACGCATGTCTCTATATACATTTCTATCTGTAGTTTTCGGCTTTCGTTTGTCGATTCCGATTCCTGCCTGCTGATTGACAGCGCACGTAATTGAGTTTGATTTTTGCGAATTTCCAGAATTTAGACATCACCCATCTAAGAGACTGAGCGTCTGAGGGGCACAATTCGATCCGCGTGGACTCTAAAAAAGGTTTCTGTTTAGTTAGCCCAAATATTTGATTCGATTTGATTGAGCAGCTGTCAGAGGAACTTAAAAACCTGAGCTCTTAATAATTTCAGTGGCCTTTCGGATGGTCTGAATTGCTGCTTTTGGGCTTTTGCAAGCTTTCCATCATTCAATCAGGATCAATATTTATCAATCAAGTGTGTGGGTGAGCGCAAAAAAAGAAGAAAAAAAACGAATTCGATCGAATGGAGGCTGAAATAAAACTATGGAACAACGCACGCACATAAAAAAAAAACTCACACGCACACACACTAGCACACACTCTCTTCCATATGTATACGGACGCGTTAAGAGGCCTGCGCGTGTTGGACGCACGGACGGGTAAACAGACAGTCTGACATCCGAAATCTAAAGATTCCGATATGGATCCACACAGTCTATGGCCCTTTTTTCCTTTTCTTTTTTGTTGCTGTGCGATCTTTAAGTTGCTTGGAGGCCGATGAAATCTATCGGATCTCAATCCACGATCCAATGCATATGCTATGCAAGAGGCTGTATACGAATATGGGGCGTCTGCGATCTGCTGCGATCTGTGGCAACATCGTAGACGTCGACGAGTACCAGTGTATCTATGGTATTTTGGCATTTACTTTGCTGCTAAACAAAAGTTTATGGCTGCGCGTGCTGTTGGCTGGCTAATGATCCGAATGCGTTAATTATTAAGATGATACAATGCGATATAGATCTGGATAGACACCATATATGGACAGATACACTGTGGCGGCTTGCGGTCTGTGGTCAGCATCAGCATCAGATGGTTCCGGGGCACTCAGTCGGAAAACAATTGGAAGTAGCAACAATTCTTTCATTCAAATGTTGATGCGGAATTTATGTATGTAATTTCGAGGGTATGCCCTGTTCGATCAGCTGAAAACGATTCTCTCTTGTCTGTGTGATACTTATGTACTTTCCCCACAATTTTATGGTTGTTTTGTAACATTTGGCTGTTTGGATGTTTTGGCTGCTGTTTTATGTTGCCTGCTCTGCCCTGCCAGCAGCCGTTTGTTGTTAATTACAAAACAAGCGTGGCAGAGCGGCTGCTGCCACGATGCAACGCCCTGTTGCCGATCAGTTTTCCCGGAATCTCCTCCCCAGTCGAAGGCTGTTTTTCATTAGCCAAAGGCAGCACCCACCCCCCCCCCAACCACTACACCGCAATTCTACATTCTATGAGTATTTGCTTAATTCTTCTCGGAGGCTGCAGCAGAGAAAGAGCAAAAGCGAAATGGATTTTTAATTTCCAACTATACTCTAATTTGGCAAACGAGCTCTCGTCTTTTAATTGATTAATTCTTAACTGCTGCTGGTGCGCTTGATTAAAGAAAATATTTAATATACAATAAGGTCAATTGCTACATATGGTAATTTGCCATAGAAGACATTTATGTGGAAGACGCGATCGAGCAACTATTTTTGTCCACTGACGCGATCAGTAGATGTCCCGCGTCCCATACATTGCTCTTGACCGACATCTTCGAATGGTTATGGTTCGAATATGTATGACTGGGCACCAGACAGATGTCGTATAGCTTTACACATATGCCAGAATAGCTGCTCTACGATATCAAAGTAACGATATCTCTTAAGTCATTTCCTGAAGAATTGGTCATACCATGAACGTTTTGCAGAAGTCATCGGGGTTTTCTTATGCTCACTCATTTACTGGGAAGAAGAAGTCACCTCACCGTTCCTTGTATTGTATTTTTACTAGTGTGATACTATATCTTTCCTATGGGTATCACAAATAAGCAACTTTCCCATCACTACCAAAAAAAAAAAATAAACATACTGCAGTCAAGAATCTAGATCACATCTCTTCGGTTACTAGGTGAGCTTAACCTTATGATATCTTGTGCGTTTATCTTAAGATATACACAGATAAGACTTTCAAAAGGGAAAGTCTTTTGCCTCAGAGGTTATAGAACTCTACGTATGTATTCCCACATGTGCGCAAAGAATCGCCAAAGATTTCGTCTACCTACCCAGATTAAAAACCCTCTCTTACTTAATTTTGGCGCTCTTTTAAGCCCCAACCCGCTGCGAGAAGACTCTCATTGTGTCTCTCTCTCTCTCTCTCTCGCTCCCTGGTTGAACCCGACTTGACTCGGTTCGGGTCTGATCGGTTCGGTTCGGCTCCGCTCGAAGTTAAATTTGGCGGTATTCGGGACTACGTGTTCTGGTGAATAGTTCTTGGACAATCATCCTGGGCCCATGGCATGTCTTATCCACAGCACTTCCCTTCTGACTGGCCTGGTAAAGTCCAAGTCCAGAGATATGTTTATAGCATATGTACATACATATATGTATGTATATTCCATTCATATCAAAGCCTGAGAGAGCAACTTTTTACTCTTAATGCTCGTGCTGCTGCTTCTGCTGTTTTGGGCCTGTGGGTGTATTGGTGACGTGTCTGTGTGTGTGCGGTCTGCTTCAAGCAGTGTGCTGATCATGCCGGCCTGGCCGTCCGACTGCCTCGAGTTGTCGCTGTTCACTGCGCTGATCGGCCCCAGAAACAGCGGCAGTCCGAAGCGGTATCTCGAGCGAGCCGAAACGTAAACGCTAGAAACACTTTTGTGTCTGGTTTTCAAATAAATTTTGTGCTGTCTGTTTATTTTTGCGCGTGCGGCTAGCGTATACCGTATACCGATCTCGATCCGATTCCGATTCCTGATCCGATTCCGATTCCGATTATCTGATTCCTGACAACAATGCCAAGAATGATCGGCGGCTTGGGTTTTTCTCGCGCAGCGCTACGATAATGCCATTGCCATGTGTGTGTGTAGATCTCTGTGCGGATGGCTGTGTGTGTCGTCGGCGTGGTCTTGTTAACTTTGACATGGTGTTGTGCAGCTCTGGGACAACCTTCAGCTTCACCAGAACAGAACCGAACCGCCAAAAAAGAGCCGAAAAAACAGTCTCCTAAAAAACAGACTCGACTCAGAATATGTACAACTAAGTAAATACGGGTACACGGAATAGCCAAGTGAATGCATCTGCATATACAAAAATACATTACTTCTATATAGAGAGAAGCAAATGAAATGTGAAATGAAATAACATTGGAGAATATCGCGATTCGGCATAAAAGATTTCAGACGATGGCGACCATGCAGACCACGACCACATAGCATAGTATCTTCATATACGTTTTATCTAAGCTAATCACTGCCATAGTCATAGTCATAGTCATAGACATAGACATAGCCATGCTCATGCGCCTGTTCTAAATCTTCTTTATACGAACTACCAACTCAATGTTGATCTTCGCCCAAGAGGCGGGTGCGTGAGTGCGCGTGCGGCGTCGACGTCAACGGCAACGGCAACGTTAACGGTCTGGAACGGAACGGAACGGAACTGTCGCAATTCAATTAGCAAAATAAGCAAAGCCCGAGTATATACATACGTGTACCCACACACACACACAAGCAACGTGCGTGGCAACGAACCAGACAGCGATTTCGCGCGCATTTTTGCACGTGCTGCCACCGATCGATATCTACATAGCTCTTCCGCATCCAACACCAGCACTACCATGTCCACGGACCCCGAGCGATGCATATCGGCGGAGTCCCATCAGCTGCTGAACGGGTGCGCAGGCGCCCTGGACACCACAATCTGCAACGACTATCCACATGACTGTGGGAGCGCCACACTCCGATCGACGACATCGGGCCGCAGCAACCAGACGAACAGCACTACAATATGCGACTCAGGCGAGACGGAGGCGTGTCCGGAAGAGGAGGAGCAGTACGAAGATGCCATCGATGTCGAGAGCTGTCTGCGGGGGACACCACCGCCGAACGACCTTGAGGATGCCGGTCTGCGCTACTCCTTCAAAGGCATACCGCCGGAGCTCTACTCGCCCAAGAAGGATTTCATTTACAAGCGGCCGCTGGTGGACAAACAGGTAAAGGTTTTTGGCCAAATTCTGCTCATATTTCATGGCGTGATGTAGAGCTCGGATTCGGAATGGGATTCCACCGGTTGGGCTCTGGCTTTGGCTTTGGGCCTTTTGTTTTACGATATTTCATTTATTTCTTTTCTTTGTTTTTGTTTTTTTTTGTATTTTTTACTTTTATCGAAATCGGCTGGCAAAGCGAAAACTAAATTCAAGTTAATTTATTGCATTGATTCCACATCGATTTGTCGAGTTCTTTCTTTTCTTTTATAATTTTCGGTTGATTTGTCGCTATTTTGGTGTGCTCGTCTCGTTTTTTGTATTCCACGTTGTGTGTGTCTTTTTTTTTGCTCTTCTCTTTTTCGATTTTGATTAAATACCGAAGAGGCACAAAGAAAGCGTCGTCGCTGTGGGGCCATCGCATTTGAATACACACGCTCCATTGCACACCCGGCAACAAGACCTACAAAAATGCCCAAAAAAAAAAGGAGACTGAATTAGCAACATAAACGGCATCGCAACAAACAAACATGCGATGCCAGTGGCAAATATGTAGTGGGATTTTATATTCTGCGACCACACCGGACAGTGGTTGCCGAAAGACTGCAACGAAGAGGTACACAGATGCCTTCTACCTCGGATTTAAGAGCATTTTTATACCCGATACTCAAAGAGCATAGCATATATGGGTGGAAGTGGATGTGTCTAACGCCCAGAAGGAATAAAGTGCATATATTCTTGATCAGCATCAATGGCCGAGTTCTTAGCCACTATAAGAGCTAGAGCTATCAAGAAAATCGAAGAATCAGATCAGTTGGGATCTTTAATATAGCCAGAAGGAACAAATGACATTGCTTACTCATTCTATCTTTATCTCACAGGCTTTTATTCGAGCAGGGCGTATGGAGTATAAATGTAGAGCCGCGGCCCTTGCCGCTCTTTATAATGGACATTGATTGAATTTTCTTTGTACTTTTCCTAAGTGAAGATGATTTTAGACCCAGCCTTTCATATGTAAATGTTGGCAACGATTAGGGAGAAGCTGCCACTGAGTCATTGGCTAGAATGATTGTCACTTGCGTCAAGGCGCAGATACACTGCTGATTTTTGGACATGTGTATCCGGAACGCTGTGCTTATCTTACGTGTTAGTGTTCCCAGAATTTATTCTGCAACATGTGTATGATAAAGATAAGCTTTGCAAACCCAACCGTAGGTGGTAGAGTGATAAAAAAGTATTATAAAATCGGGATACAATGTTGTCGCGGGGCTACCAATGAGATTAAGAGTAAAGTATCAGAGAGGCGCCAGTAAATATGCAAATGCAGTTAAGGCCTTCGGAAAACGCCAAACCACAATTGCATCTACACGACATGTGTGAAAAGTGCAGATAATTAGGCTAAGTCTAGCTAAATCACAACAAGGTGTGAAAGGCTGAAAAAGCTGGGGACGAGACGTGACAATAACAAAAACGAGTGCCATAGGAAAAACATGGCTTACAAGTCGTTCAATTAGAATTTTATCAACGTCCGCTTGGAGGCAGGGGCAGGGCTTTGCCAATGTAAAATGTCGAAACAACACGAACACGAACCAATGCACGGATCGGAGGAGTTCATGAATAAATAATGTTGGGTGCGTATTAGGAAGTCGGCGACGGGGAGTGCTAAATCGGGCTGTAAGCTAGCCCCGAACTGATAACGATGCGCTGCCATGGCCATGTGAAACGTAACCCCCCATGGGATGCCCTGGGGATAGGGATGGGGATGGAATGGGGATGGGACTGCTCTGCTGACAGCTGCCGATAGACTGTCTATATGGCACGATGCTGAAAAGTCAAGTATGCGCGTACATCTATGAAAAATAGCGACAATATATATTGCGTTCGTTTCGCTGGTTTCGTTTGGTTTTTGTTTTGTGTTGAAAATAGATTTTCTCATTTTTTATGTGGCGCTTTGGGTCTTTGGGATACTTGCTGTAAGTATTGTACGGGAGGGGTCTATGGTATTAGGGGCTTCTATGGGTGCGCTGTCCGATTTGTATTTCAACAATGAAATGTGCACAATATGTAGAATTTGAATAATATTTTCTTGTTTTTTTTTGTATTTTATTTTGTTTTTTTGAGGCGTCCGTCGTCGCTTTGCGCGTGTTTCTCTGTCCCCTTGTTTTCTCGTTATTCATTTTGTCTTCAATTTATTTCGTCTACTTTAAATAAAAATGAAGAAAATTTTTAGCGTTCATTGACATTACAAAAGAGACGAGAGAGAAATGAACAGAGAAGAAAACGATACGAAAGACAAGTCTGAAATTGAACATTTGTCGACAAACCCCTAAGTCCATTCCATATGTGGGTGTTGTCCGCCTCACAGTGGAACACCCCGTAGCGTATCATCCACATTGCGGATGGATGATGATGAACCCTGCCGAAAAATTCGGATTGCCGTGTAATGATCGTGAAATATTCTGGTCGGCTATGCTGGGTACATTACCTCGCGATACAATAGGATTTCGTATGCCCATTTGTATGCAAATGAGGAGGGCGCGGCCAAATAGCCCTTTTGGGGGGCGCAGGGGGGTGACAAATAACTCTCGACTGTAGCCGCAATATAATTTCAAGTAAAAAAAGCCAAAAAGCAAAAAAAAACCCAAAGAAATGGAAGTGTGATGCCGGGGCGTGACTTTAGGGTGTTGTGCTGCTGGGGCTCTCACATTTGGTAATTTGTTTATTTTTTGTTTTTTAGATTTTAATTTATATATTTTTTTGTTTTTTGGGCAAAATATATTTACGTGATCTGCATACAAGACAATTTCTGTTCTCTGAAGGCCCGCATCTCCCCGCCCGGCCCCGTCCCGCCCGTCGCGAGCCACCCACGAGCTGCGAAAGAACAAAGTCTCAACTACTCATTTTCTAGCTTATGAAAACTGTCAAAATGAGAAAAAAATAAAACCAAAAAATATGAAGAAAAAACTGAAACTCAATTACGAAAGAAAGCAGACGAACTTCAGATACTCTCTGCTACAATTTCTAGGTCTAAAGATGGCAAATGTTGAGAGCCAAGATAGAATATTTCGTATTATAAAGTATTATAGGTTAGAGTATGGCAAAATATCATCAAAGCTAACCAGACACGACACAACACGACGCGGCCCGAAGTGATTGCTCATTTTAATTAATTCTTTTTTAATTTATCAGTCAAGATTAATGTTGAACATGTTCAATCTGGCCAGCAGTTGGTTTTCGTATCGCGCCGAATGGGGAATTCGCTTAGCCGATGTTTCTGTGTTAATAATTTAAATATGGATTTTAGGCAGACATTTTCAGCAAGGTATTAGCATAATTGGTGACCAATGTCCATCCCCAGCCACAGACACATCCACAGACACATCCACATCCACTCAAGGCGAAAACACCTTTAATAATTATATGTCCAATTTTTCCTCACATTCGTTTGTTTCTTTTGTGTCTTTTTCTGGTCGCAGGTCGTGAATGAAGTTTGCGGCAAATTATTTGTGTTTTTTTCTTCTTTTTTTGGTTAATAAAAATTTGTTTAACTGATTTGTGGGCTTACATCAAAAGCCAGAACCGCCCCTAAGCTGGTTTCTTTTCAGCTCGATTCTGTTTGGGCCTATCTCAATGCTTTATTCGGTATTTAGTCTGTGGCCCCTCCATAATAGGACAGGCCCAAACCGACACCACCAACCGGCACTGAATCGAAACCTCTTAATGATTTTTTATTTATTTGCTGCCATTTGTTGTGAGCCGGCTTATCGCATCTGCGTCCATTTCCAGCCAGAGCGTGTAACATAACTTTACATAAATCCATTATATCTTAGCTTTACGATACTCGCTTAATTATTTCGCCCTGGCTGGTGGCATCATCACTCTCATCCCCATGGGCCAGGCCATCCCATTCCCCCGCATCTCGCATCTCCATGGATCATCTCGCGGGAGGCATTATCATCTCCACACATTGTCGCTTTGCATATAAATTGGGGAACCGATGGATGCCCGTCTCGGGATGGGGGATCAGAGGCGACTCTTTTGGGGCGAAGCGATGCGGTGCGGTGCGTCTTTATTCATATGCTAAACTCTTTTGCCTGAAATTCAGAAGTCAAAAGTGGTTTGGCTGCGCCGACGCTTCTCCTATATGTATTTGAAAGCAATTTGGGAACCTTGGGGCATCATCACTTTATCATCGAACTCGGATGGGTGCGGTGCAGCAGTTCCCTAAGCCAAACGCAGTCCGAAATCTGAATATACAAAAAAAAGAGCACACAGAAAAAGAAAAGGTTCCTTAATGGCATGGTTTTGTTGTTTTTATTAATGTTCTTTTTATTAATATTTCAAGGAGGATTTGGATTGGGAATTGGGATATTTTTCGTATGGCCTTTGTTTCGATTCTCAGGAATTAGACGAGGCATTGCGGTTCTTTGGCTGCGATCTATGCGGGGTGTAATTTATACATTCGAGTGGCATGATTTATGAGACAATTGATGTCGTTTTGATTGCACATCAAGCATACGTCTAGGGGTCCCTTCCGTACCTTCCCGAATTCAACAGAAACGGCAGCATCCAAGCCCCATTCTTCTGGGAAGCACACAATATACATACGTCTGCATATGTATACCTGACATCTATAAATATAGCATCTAATCGCATTATTGCCACACGCCCTCCGGTTCGGTGGTGAAATCGAATATCTGCGAATAGTATCTCTGCTGCGG
Organism: Drosophila affinis; assembly: GCA_037356375.1. Classification (NCBI taxonomy): domain Eukaryota; kingdom Metazoa; phylum Arthropoda; class Insecta; order Diptera; family Drosophilidae; genus Drosophila; species Drosophila affinis. The sequence continues at coordinate 28,032,233 of JAZHFB010000003.1, forward strand.
GGCATTTACTTAACGGCTTCGACAACTGGGCGGCGAACTAGAAACAAAACCGATCTGAAATTTGCATTCGAAATCAATTTAAAGTCATTAATAAATCGACCTGTTTTATTTATTATTTATTTACATTTCTCTCCTCGCTTTGGCCAAATATATTTCCGCCTTTGAATATTTGTATCCGATTTGAGATACCCAGTGATGGGCAAGCAGATCGATTTGCATCCAGGAGAATATTCACCCATGGAATCACAGACCTGCTAGCCTAGATCACGAATAGTGGGTATCTTTCAGTCGGCATCTGTATCGTTTATGGTCTTATAAAGTTCTCACACGCGTCGTTGTCGCGCAATCTATCTTGCCTAGACCTAGGACCACACGCGTGCCCCATCTATAAAAAGAAGAAACGCCCTGCCCTAAGCAGCAGCACAAGTTCTCCAGAGCCCTACACCCGATCAGCTGTCAGATGATAGACGAATAGATAGATAGATGTTAATTTGCATTGACAAAACTGCACGTCACGGCAGAGTTGATATTTACCCAAATGTTTAGCAAGAAAATAAACAAACTTCTGCTTACACGGCGTCTGAACAAGTATACACACATATATGTACATATGTACAGTGGAATACTTATGTATGTACCTTTGGGGAGACCTGGTCCGTACGATCGATCTGATCTGCAAACGATCTGCGAAGCTACGCTAATTAATGCTGATAGCAACAAGCGCCGTACTCTCGTACTCGCACTGTATGCCTTATCTATCCGAGGGTACCGCTCTCCGAGTGGTGTCTCCCTGAGAGGCGGCACGTTTGCCGGCGTCTTGGGACCCGGCTCAGCTGTTCCGATCCGATCTGGTACCATACGCCGCTTTGCAAGACAAACACACTTTTTGTTTAGTTTTATGACATTAGCAACAAATTAATAAAAAAACCTATTTATATTTCTATTTTTGTCTGGTCCCATGACCAGACTCTAATTTTGATAAGAATAATTTTTAAATTGTGTTCGAAATTGGGCAACTCTTTCGGGCTCGTATAGAATATTTTGTACATTTTGTATTTCCAAGAAGAATTATTGATTAATTGCCGGGCCTCTGGAGGCCCTGTTTTCAACATTTGTACATTTCACATGCACGATTACGGCCTGATCTTGAACTGTTTTATTTATTATTTACGCAAGTGCACTTACCCGTACCCGTACCCGTATGCTGAAAAGAATTGAGTATATTTTTAAAATATACCAACACTCATACGGGCAGGGGTACGGGGTAAACATTTTGAAATTTTATATAAAATGCACATATAAATGAAACATGAAATTCTATTTACGCAAGTCGAGACATGAACACTGCGATGCCCCATTTGCATGCCCCATCCCAATCTCCGGCTGCCAAATAGCCTTTCGCTATAAATACACGTACCCCTCGCATCGGTGGAATGGGAAATCAATTGTAGATTAAAATATTTGGGTGGTAGCATTAGCATCTCCGTTCCAGCTACCAGATCGTACTACTCGTACGCGGTATGGCTCCGGCAATAGCTGCCGGTTCGGTTACCATGGGCGCGATTCGTTTGCGTTGCTTCTGGACAAAGCCGTTGCCTTCATTGCCTTCAGGCATCAGGCGTAGACCGTAAAGATAGCGCGTCGAAAAGTGTCAAAAATCGTATAATACACTACACTTTGCAACACCCTAAGCACTCTTATTAATTTTAGCACTCCACTCCACTCCAGACAATTGCCACAAATTTCGTGGCAGGCAGTGGGGGGCAGGCTGGCGGGCGGGCGGCAGGTAAGTAAAGTAAAGCAGGCGTGTCAATTGCTAAACAATACAAACAAATTACTATGTTCGCCGACAGCATCGACAACAACTTGAGCCGTTGTTGTGTTGGCTGGAGAGTCACCCGACAGCAGGCCAGGCCCGAAATTTGTCAAACTTCGAAATGATGGCCAAAGAGAGCTGCCAACCGATCCGCTCCGTTAGATGGCGCTGGCAATAATGCTGCAGAAAATATTGTACATGATATCCAGCATAAACATTTCAAGAGTACAGATATATACATATGTTGTATATATGTGTGTGTATATATTTTGTACCCTCGCATGGCTCCTTGCCTTGTTATTGTACAATTAGTTGTATTTATGTTGCTGGTGCGGCTGGTGGCTGCTGCGGCGACGGCTGTCGCTGTCTGTCGTACAATAATTAAACGACCATTAGGCGTATTTAGCGCACAGCAATGAAATTTGGGTCATTACCAAAGCAAAAGTCGGCCCAAGCAGAAACAGAGGCACACACGTGCTGGCCGCTGTTTTGGATGTGTTTATTATGATTATGATTATGATATTGGCCGGCTCGACTCGGCTCGGCCCCCGGCCCACGGCCCACTTGCCAACGCATCTGTTCTTCATAAATACAATATTATGGAATCCATAAATTAGAGCCTGCTGGCCGCCAGTGGAAACATTCGAGGTGCCCAGAGGCACTGGCCTGGCTAGAAGGCGAAAGTCTAAGGCTGATTCGAGTACTCGGCGCAGCACTGTGTGGTGTGTGGTGCGATTCGATGATATTTCGAATGTATTGAGGCGTGCGTGAACAATTTGAGGCGTGGGAACTTTGTGGTTGCTGTTCTCAGTGACTTGGCTTTGGGTTCAGGTCCCAGTTTCAATCTCCGCAATTCCCTCAATGAATGTGGCCGCAAGCTGGCGTTGCTCTTTCGCGTCAAAGAACTGTGGGCTGAGGCCTGCATGGGTATGGGTCTGTTTGGCCAGGTTTTTCCAGGTTTGCCCCCAGGGCGCCGATCGGTTCGTGTTTATGGGCTCACTGACAAACTGACAACTAAACTCAATTATGGCCTAATGAAATCGACAATTGGGAGAAGGAAAGAGACAGCCGCCAGGCCAGCAAATAATGAGAACTGCCAACGCCCCGCCGAACCGCCGCGAGAGAAACAGAATTAATTATTGTTAACCGTAACAGTTTTTGTTTGTAAACCTGCCAGGCATGTGTCAAGGAAATTGGGTCAAACCGTATGCTCTGGGCGCCAGAATTAAAGGTATCCAAGAAGAAAAGAAACTTGTTTGGACCCCGAAGTAGTGTGCCTCTTGTGCGAGTACGATTATAAGTATGTGTCCCCTCCATAGTACTGTCCCTCCACAAATGAACTCTTGTTCAATTTGTCATGCCCGAGCGTGACAATTGAATCGCCAATCGATCTGTCCCTGCTAAGCCCGATCCGATCAGACCGAGCCAATAGTAGATTGATGGCAGACCTCTAGCAAATTAGAATAAGAACGTGTGGTGCCTGCTGCTGGTGACTCCGATTGGGGGTCATAAATACGCGCGGTTAATGAACGCCGTAAACCAGGGGACAACAGAGACAATGCAAATCGATAAACAATACCCGTAAAAACTACTTTTGTATGGATGGTACAAGCCATTGATTTCGCAACTTATAGCCTGGCCCCTGGTGTGTATCGATTCAATGATCAAACCATCGACGATCAACCATCGACGATCAATGATCAACGATGCGATCGAGGTGGTGGCATGGTGGAATGGAAGCTTGCGTTGTGGCAGATGTGCGTTGTCAAGAGCAATGCACATACTGAGTGTGGCACACCTTTTGATTAGGACTGGCCCAGACCAGACCAGACCAGACGGAGGAGCGCTACCCACTAAGAAAACATTGTCTATGGCTATGGCTATGGCTATGGCTATGTGGGTCTGCTTTGCTTAGCCACCAAGAGAGTGTGGTGTACATTCGCTGCTTCTCAAGTACATCAACCTCGTCGAGTGGATCTCGTTAGGCAAACCAAATAGAATACACTCGGGCAGACCGTGCAAAACTGAATAATTCCAATCATAAATTGTAATTTATGCGTATAAATCGCCTTATTTGCTGCCCTCTACAAGCCAGAGCCATAATAAAATCGAAAGCCTTCGCCGGCTGCACTGGTTAGCCCACTTGCGGGGCCCACCACCAGCTACCAAAAGTGGTGGCCGAGACGAATCAAATCGAATCGAATCGACAGATTCGACCTACCTATATCTAAAATAGAGCTCAAGTGGTTCCATTAATCCAAAGCGATGCGCCAAATTTGCATGAAGAGCATGCCGTTCGCCGTTCGCCGTTCGCTCCTTTTTTGTACTAAACGCCGTACAATTAAAATTAAGGCAAAAACAAAACAAAATACAAATTAAAAACACAAATTCCCCCGACATTGTCGTCGTGATTGTCACGAAGCAATCAAATTTCAGTTTGTCTCTCCTCCTATTAATAAAACATTATTCGTCGGTTAGTATTTCCTCATTTGAAGAACAAAGACGTGAAAATACAATCAGTGGGAGTGGGAGTGGGAGGCGGCCGCCTCTTGTCTCTCTCTCCCGGAAACTGCAAAGAACTTTGCCCTTTCCGTTGTATTTACAAATCGTTTAGGGATGGCTGGTGTCGGCCTGAAGATGGTTTTTTACGCATCGCATCGGGTAGCTCCCTGAGAGAAACCATCTGGGGCCACGATAATTATTGGACTAGGCCAATTGGTTGTTGGCTCTTGTAAACATGTCAAAGCGAAAATAAACTAATTGCCGCGGCATATCCGACAGCTGCAAGAATCTGTGTTCACTATAGTATACTATATGTACATCGGATTGGTTCTACTCGTGCAGGGATATATGTAAGTCTTTGCTACAAGGTTAACGCTTGTACGATCCCCAAAAAAACTTTCATATTTTGAATGTCAAGTGTGTTAGGCGCGCGATGACTTTTCGAACAGATGCTGGATGCTGTTTTCCGAGCGAATTACAGAGGGCAGACATTAATTTTGATGGCGTCTAATTGTCAGAAATAAAAACGGCATTTTAATGGAGTCCACAGATCTGTCGGCTCGGAATACTGCGAATTCTGTCGTGTCATGCCCGCGTCAAGCTGTTAGATGATTCTTGTAAAATTCCCTACACCATACAATACACTATACAGATACAGATACAAATACAGAACAGATAATAATAGCAATTTCAACACATTTTGATGAGAACTGTCAAAAAAATTAAGAAATTCCAGCAGTACAGTGGCCATCATCAATGCCATCGACAGGCCCGGCAAGTCCGGTCGTCCCAGTCGTCCCAGTCTCGTTGCCGGCCGCTTGCCTAGTTAATGAATATAATCTCTTTTGATGGATTGAACAGCACCAGCACCGATCCACACCCAACCCAAACCAGGCCCAACGGACTCCACTCCAGTCCAGTCCAAGAAACCAAAGCAAAGCCCCCGATCCGAGACCCGGCTTTCAATGGGCCTCCTCCGCTGACAACTGCCATCGCCATCGCCATGAACTCTACTGAGTGTGTGTTTTCGGTTCAATTCATTGTCTTTGTGTGGTGGCCTTTTTGTTTCTGGTGCGTAATAAAATAATACCAAAAATTTATGATATTAATTTTTATGGTTTATATTTTGTTGATTTCTTTTCGGGCCTGCGTATGAGAAATGTTCTTTAGCGACAAACGGCTTTTCACAGATGCTCAAACGAGCGAGATAAGTACAATAAGTACTTTGTCTCTGTCTCTGCACTGTACCGAACCAGAGCATACCCTACACTTACCTGTGTAGCTCAGATCTCTGATCCATTGGATGGGGTTGCTGGGCAACGATTAGCATTCCAAGGGATCTAAATGATTTCGTGAACTGGTGGCTGGTGGCACTTATCTGATCCTTTCGCTGGGGCGCGAGACAATTTGTGAACACACGCAGTCCCTCTATCGCTCCTATCGTTCGACAGTTCCGGTTCAAAGTTTTTTGGCTCGAGTTTTCGTGTAGGGCACTTGCCGGGCTCAATTAACTTAGATCTTATCTTGGGGGCCCCAGCATGCTCTGCTCTGGTCTCTCAGGGGAACCCGTCTTATCGCTGGCTTGGCTTTCGGGGAAAACCAGTTTTACATACAAGTAATCTCAGCTTTTGCCTCGGAGTCGTACTCTCGTACTCGTCTTCGGGTTCAGCCCAGCTTCTTTGGCTGTCGCTTTGAATCTACTTTTGTGGGCGCAAACGGAAATTTAATGAAGCGTTAATAAGTACCCATGCAGGGCCTTCAAGCCAAGAGAAAAGGGTTCTTAAATACCTCTTTGGTTATGCTGATATTCTGATATTTATGGAAAAAAGGGCAAGAATGTCGTGTATGTTGTTAGCTCTCCAGGGCCCCACTTATTTCATCTCTTATGATTACTTTTTGGTTTTTGTTTTTCGGTTTTCGCATATTCATAAGATACTTTTCTTGATGGAAGGGCCGACGTCTCCCAAGAGTACGAATGTTTGAATATGGGGTATGTAAATACTGTGGCCTGCTGGGCCTTTGCCTTTGCTTTTGCGTTTGCTGGGAATTGTTAAATCCATTGAATGTTCTCATTAGTGTTTGTACAGTTGTTGTAATTAAGAGCACCAAATGCTGTTGTTCTCTGTCGGAAAGTTCTCCAATCAGACCCCAACACACACACAAATACACACATCCATACATACATGTGTACATATGGACACTGTAATTATTTCAGCCCATTTTTCATTAAATTGTAATCATAATTCATTAGGGTATTATACACACCATCCGAAAAATCGCCGCCTGTTGGTGGGGCAGGCACCATCCCATCTGCACCGCAAGCCCAATCTGCTGCTGCTGCTGCAAAGTAATTTGACAGCGACAGCGACGAACACAAAGACGAAGGCGCCCTTCCTCTCCTTGTCTGGCGTATATGTGGCAATGTTGCTGTTCTCTTGGGCGCAGCTGTTGCCGCAGCCAGTACCAGCAGCAAAAGCAGCAAAAGCAGCAGCAGCAGCAGCAAGAGCAGATTTAGTGCCATCAGCATCCCACAACTTCAGCGTCAAGTGATCTTTCAGTCGCTCGCGTGACGCAGAGCCGATCATATTTGCCTGCTCCTCCAGCGCGGACAGACACACACGTATCGTATGCAAAGCAAAAGTCAAAGGACTCCTCTGGCTCCAATTCAATCTTCGCTGTTTATGGCTGTGCCCAATTTGCGCCGAGGCTTGGCCCGCTTGAACGCATTACAAATCGCGCCGGGGTGCAGCAGTGCAGCAGCAGAGCGAAAGTTTAGTGAACCCGGGTTCGCGGTTCGCGGTTCGGTTCGATGCACGGGCCTGCCCTGCTCCTTTCGTGAGGAGGAGTCTGGTGTCGCTGGAACGAACGAGTGTGGACCTTAGTGTGATCTTAGTGTGCCATTTATGTGGCAGTTGTCGTGCCCTTGTATCCGCCTCTGCACAGATCTTGCCTCCGCCTGCATCCAAGCGGAAATTGCATGTTGGCGTTGCGTCTGCGCGACGGCTCAGTGTTTGTTCATGGGCCCAAAGTGCAGTGAAAACTCCATGAGACGCGTCTAAAACAAACAACGAAAAATAAGCGCAATTTATCAAGCAAAATGAACCGAAAGATGTCCCCAGGCGATTTTCCCCTGGACAGGGACAGGGAGCAGTTGAAACCCGGTCCGCCAATGGCTATCCTGGAGATCATAAAGGTACTGTTTAGACCCTAAAAGAAAACACTTGTGAGCAGAGTTGAATTCGTACTAACTTTATTTCAGCCTTAGGAATGGGGACAATTTTGTATTCTATGCTTATCGCTAGACCCACGAAACGGGTGCATCGGTACTGCGAGTGGACAACTGATTGCATCTGTATTTTTGTAGTAAATTAGGGTCTTAATTGTCCACAGATACTTTAAATTCTGTACTTTATGTATGTTTTTTACTTAGAATAGATTGGTTTTGTGTTTATCTGCGTGAATGTGTAAAGACTCTTGTTCTGTTTATTTTTGAACAGGTACTCCACCATCCAATATCCAATTGTAAATCTACCTGCAGCAGTAATTAAAGCTGGCTATATGTAGTGGGCCAACTGTTGACTGTCACTCTTGGCCTGGTTCGACCTCAATCGGTGTGCCATAAAAAATGCTGCCATAAAATATGCTCTGAAAGCATATACGCAGCATAGAGTTATTGCCTTGTTTTCGCATTCTGTAAGTCGTTGCAATCATAAAAGCACATCATTACGACCCAATTATGATTTTATATGCCGCTAATTAGGAAATCATGGCAAACCGACGAACGCTTAAGAGTTCTTTTATTGGGGCGTGTGATAGGATCTACCAGATCATCGACAGAACGAACCATCATCTCACTCTGTTTTGAGTTGCCGAAATACATAGAAAATCGAATTGCCGGTTGAGCAAGTTTAATCGCTCAATAAACAGTAGATATACACACATTTATATATATCGCATTAATGTCACTGATTCAGGGACAATATCATAAATTAGAGTTAATTAAAGTGCAAATAGCCGACAGAAGACTGAAAAGAGTCAGAGCCAGAGCCAGAATAGAGTGGCCGTTTGCCGTTTGCATAATAAATTGCATACTTCCTGGAAGCCAAAGACAAAAGTCAGTGGTCCAAAAATACCCGTACCCGTACCCGAGAGATCAACGCTCCCACATGGCGAGCTGATTTCAGAATTATTGCCTTATGTCACACAGAGCGGGCGAGGCACGAGAGTATGTCATAGACTTTTGGCAATTAGAGCCAAAAAACAAGCACGAACAGAAGATAGACGACGGCAATTTTCAGAAAAGTCCCCAAAAAAAGAAACACTGACTGAGACTGATGCTGATTCTGAGGCGTTTCGTTTTTATTTGGTAATAAATTCGTGCGAATAGGGCGTTGGTGCACAGCATCCGACCTAATGAACCAAACACAAAACCCCATCGAGGCACTCCTTTACGGAACTGCTCTTGGATTATGTCACGGCCCGATGGACTGGACCACTTGGATATGCATTCATTCAGACACTGACCATGGGATGGGATGGGACAGAGCAGCCAATTGAAGAAATATATATATACTTTTCCGGTGGCGCCTGCGGTCAAGTGCGAGACGAGGCGCCAGAATTGCTAGGATTCTTCCTCTTGAGAGATATTTCTGCAGGCATTCGCACCGCATTTATCAGATTGTGACAAGCCGTCGTTGCAGATGGTTGCAATTGAGAAGTGCGATATTATTAGTTCTTGGCACAGCACAGCACAGCACAGCACAGAACGTTTCAATACTTTCGTAGAAAACACAACAAATGGAAATAGAAAATAGAAAGCATATTAGAAATAGAGAAAGAGAGAGCAAAAGGAGGTCTTCGTATCTGTGTTGGCTAGAATATGTATATGGAAAGTAAATTCTAAAATTATTTCCAAGAGAGAAGCAACTTTCGGCTAGAGGTGGCAGCGTGAGATCAGAAAGAGAGAGAGAGAGAGCGAGCCAGAAAGCTCTTTTCTACTGATCCGTTACACCTTGGCTTGGATTAAGCATACACATCGATACCCGTACTGTGGTATGGGAGATTGAGGGGATTCGGGTACTCTATCGCACGATCCGATTCTATCACCTGCACTCGCACACATTTTCAGGTACGCACTAAAACAGCTTTCCCGTTAGATTGTTTACAAATGCGGCGTGAGCGCGTGAAAACCGGAGCAGAGCAGGAAAATCGTGCGAAAATTGTATGTTGGCCGAGACTATACTTTCAGTCTGCTTTCGAATTTCGCAAAAGATCTGCACACGACCTGCTGCAAAAGAACTGAAACCGAACGAATATTCGCGGCATTTTTTCAGATCGTCTGGCGAAAATTATAAATATCAATATAGTGCAGAATAATATGAAAATAGTCTAAGAAGTGCAGCGGAAATGCAAACAAAATTTGCATATAAATTCGAATAAAATTGCATAAGTTCTTTTTGATGGGATAAATGTCATATACACATATTACTCAGAGGCGACCGGTAAATTTTTGAATGTTCTTCGTTTGAACTGAGAAAATTGGGAATAGTTTGTGCCGATAAAAGTGCTCACAGTTGTCATTCACGAGCTATTTACTCAAAAGGTGAATATATCCGATCTTTCAAGGGACATATGTATGTTCATCTATCCATCTATACTTTAACAAAAGAGCCTACCCCAACAGATGATTAATAATCATAATAATAATATTTAATGTGTATTTTTTCGGATAAATCAAAATACTAATTTGGCCAAGATTTAAGCAATGGTTCAATATTCATGATAGATCGATCATCATTCCTATCCGTGTACGGCCTAAGAAATATGTATTTCCATTATCGAATACCATAGTACTGATGATGGGTCTGCTTATGCTCAAAAGCAAAAAAAAACTACTTAAGGCAATTGATTACACACAGCAGCACAGTGCGTGCTAATATTAATCTGCCAAATTCCTGAGGGTTAAATATTTGGCCATTATTTTCGATTTTGCCTACTTAGTAGTTTAAGAAATCTATTTTTAATGGATATTTTACACGATTGAACGAACGAATTGAACCGAAACTGAAACTGAAATTGAAATTGAAACTGAAATGTTTATGCAAACTTTCACACATTTCAGCGGCGCTCTGAATAGAGCATACAGAACGGAAAGAATCTAAATACAATAAAAATCGAAAATTAAGTAAACATGCCCTTTACTAAAAATAGTACACCCAGCAACGGCCTAGGCGGAGCAAAAGCGAGAAAGCGAGAAAACGAGATGAAAATAATTAGTTAATATTTTTGCAAGCGCTGTAGCGGCGCGTCCCGTCCGCGTAACCAAACAGAACGCCAGCGAAATGTGCGTGGAGAGAATGTTGAGAAAATAAACAAAAAAAAACACCCAGAAATTGGACCAAAAAAAGTTTAGACAAATGATGAGTGAGAGAAGCTTTGAGGTTAGATTTATGGGAAAATAAAAATTTCCAATAGCAACAACGCGCCAAAAAGAATAGAAAAAAATATAGAAAGTCAAAGTTCCACAAGGCCGAGGCAAAACATACACTTACAGATCGAAAACCAGAATGGTAGCCATATAATAAACTAGTCTTCGATGTTGGTTTTTATAAATTAATTAATTAAGATTGACAAAAAAGAACTAAAAATGGCAAAAAGTTTGGCATTCAAGTTAAAAATAAAAAAGGGCGTATTCTTGTAAGAATTAATTAGATTAGAAACATAGAGAATAATTTCTAGAAATAGGTGTATGGCATATTACGATATATTTCGATTATCGCTTTCTAACATCCTAGAAAACCTATCAAAACTATAGCACCTTTTTAAAGAGTATTGCACGGCATGGAAACGGGAGCAATCGAGGATGCTGATGCCGATGCCGATGCCAATGCCGGTACCGGGTCCCAGAATAGAACAAATCTTTTTTTACTCTGGTCGTTTTTTATATATATTTATTTCACCTTCCTTTTTGTGTACTTGCCATTGGGTTTTTTCAACTTTTTGTTAACAGCAGACAGACAGAAGCGTGTCAGAATTTTGATATACGAGCGTTTGTTTGGGATGAAGTCGAACGTTTGTCGGCCCAGGAAAGGCTATAAAAACTATGATATAATATGTTCAGAGAGTAGCAACAACGAGGAAACAATAAAATTGTTTAATTAATTTACCAAAAAAAATGCAAAAGAAACCAAGCGAAAGCATCGAAACCCAAAAGAATACAAGAAAAATTGCAATAAAAATTGTGATGTATGCAAGGCATAAACAAAAAAATTATAAATATATATAGCAGCAATTTGACAATAAATAAAGCACAAAAAGCGGCGAAAACAAAACATGATATTAAATATGTAAAATAAAAATAAAAATAAATACAGACGAAACACTAAAATAATAACTGTGGCACATGTGGGGGTCGATCTCTGAGTGCCGTGCCGTGCCTCTGTCTGTCTGTCTGTCTGGGAAAATGTATTCTGGTGGATTTATTAGCTGCGACTAGACATCCTTACACATCCAGATACAGATACAGAGACAGAAACAGAAACACATTCATATATCAAGCTATTTCTAAGACGCTTGTGACACTATTTCGAGCTTTTGGAATTTGGATAACAGCCGGCGACAACTGAATAAATGTGTAGGAGAGGGAAAGCAAGAGAAAAAGTAAAACAAACCGATGAGAGAGGATGGCGTTAATTTTTTTGCTAAATATCTCTGAACCGTAAATAAATAGCTGAAAATGTGCTCATAGCTAAGTGGGGGGTGTTAAAAAGTTAAATGTTAAGATGCTGTGTGTTTGCATTAGCATAATGCATTAGTGGGCGATTAGGAAGCAGCTATGGAGGGGAGGGGGCCGTGCCACAGTCACAGCCACAGCCACAACACTCTTCCGATAGCTGCATTGCTTGGCCAGTAATTATGGAAACGGTTAATAGATATATCTATCCGCTGACGGACTGCGTTGACTGTCGACTGTCGACTACGCATATGCAAAGCCCGAAGAAAGAAACGTGTCGTGTCGTGTCGTGTCGGAAGTTGCACGACAGCAAAACACGCTGGAATTCTCATAACTCTCGTTTAACATTTATATAACATTTGTATGATTACTTGCTTTGCTTGACCTGTTCGTGTTTTTACTGTTTGTTTTTTGTTTATACTTTTATTTTGCCTCTATTTTGTTGCTCTTTCTTTTGTCCGGCTTCAGTGCTGTTCGCACGCGTTGCGATTGCGCTTCCTTTGCGGGCCATCGTTGCTTCCGTTTACTGTAAAGATCATTTGTTATGTGCGAGAGGCTGTGAGATCCGACCGATCCTCCTCCCCATCCTCCCCCAGGCCCCTTGCAGGGCAGAGCAATCAATTTTAATTATCGAACAAATTAATCAGTCGCAACTTTCGTATCATTAAGATTAATGATGTCGGTCAAGTTGGGTGGCAACGGCAATGGCAATGGCCAGCAACCAGCAACCAGCAAGAACGAATTAGTCGATGTTTCGACTTAAAGATACCTGGTGTCGCTATGATAATTAATCGAAATGATCCTATAATGGCAATAATGATGGCCAACGGCAATCAAATTGCTCGGAGGGGATTCACAGAAATATTCTAAGAAATTGTGTTGCTCTTTAGATTTTCAAGCTGACAGAAGGCCTTATCAATGATTAAGTATTTCAGAGAAAAGTGGCATATTATACAGAAAAACATCCATATTTAAATTAAATATACATTTTTGCGATAGTGAAGGCGAAAGATCGAGAGAGCGATATAGAAAGAAAGAAAGAAGAGGCTGCATTGGCTGCTGTCGTGTCATAAATATCTAATCTGAGTGAAGCTATTCGGGGCTTCTACACCAAAACCGTATATACCCTTGTGGTCTTCGAGTACTGGGTATAACAATAGACCTATCGCTAGCACTGGCTATGCAGATGCCGCACTTGGCTGAACTCGAACCGAGTGCGAACTCGAACTTGAGTGTATCGCCACAAGCCCAGACCCAGACCCAGGTCCAGGCCGTGGCAAATGCGATTAAAGCACGTATTAATTGCTCGTTTAATTAGGAGCCAGAGCCAGATTGTGTGCACGAGCAGAGTATGCCAGGACAGGAGTATTTCCCAGTCCCTAATGCCAGGCCAGTCCCCAATCCAATATTAATTCAAAACAATAAATACTTGTCGCGGTTCGCAGAGTGCACTGACCTCCCACCAAATAATTTTGATATGCCCCGACATGTACGAGACGGGTATGCAAACATATACCAAAGCATAAAGAAATGCTTATGCGGTACAATACTCACGAACACACAAACATACCTTCAAACATGTACGAGTATTTGCCAGGCCAGTCGACGGTGCTGATTCATATGTCCCGTTGCCATTGTTTCGGGGAATAAGTGAAACGGGAATCGAGACGAAAAAATCAAATTCACGAATGCAGTTGGGTCAGTGACGTGCGTCAACCATCAGCCGTCAACGAGGATCCGACGTATCCGACAGATACAAAAGACATTTCGAATAAGACGAGACAAGACGCTGCGCTGCGGCTGCTCTGCTCTGCTGCTGCCCTGCGACTGCCTTGTAATGAATAATTTATAAAATGCAGACGCAGGCAGAGTTTTATCCGTCTCTCTCTCTCTCTTCGAAAGCTGAATGAATCGGCAAAGACTTTAGCTCTCTTTAGCATGCACTTCATGGACCCGGCTGGAGCATGAATAGGAGCAGGAGGAGGACAAGGAGGAAGAGGGCTGGCTAATGAAGCGATGGCGACTGGAAGACTGAAATACGAGCAGAGCAGAGCAGAGCAGCCGCAAAGCCAGGCCAAAGCATATGTTCATGCAAATTTTCAGCGATTAAAAAGCCATAACTTACAGTATCAACGCAAAGCGTTGAGGTTAATTGACAGACGGCCAGACAAACTCGCCCAGCACCAGCCACAGAGCCAGCCACAGAGCCAGACAGAGACATAGAGACACTGAGACACACAGAGAGAATTGTGCTCTGAAATGAACGTAACGTTGCACATAAAATAAAACAAAAAATGACAATAATTAGAAAAAATGAAACCGCCCGAAGGTTTCTCAAAAGCTTTTCCGCATTGTTCTTAGCGGGCTGGCTCTGCACTCTGCCAGTGTCGGCACGAGGAATGCAAGTGGACCCCAGCGCAGACCCCAGCAGACCCCAGACCCCGGCAACGGCAACGGCACATGTTCTTCGGATTACACATCTGCGCTCCCTGGGATCCCCATTGAGTGTTGTGGGCTTCGCCGGAACCGAATATAATCCAAAGTCGAACTGTTGGCCTTTTCCATGGAAGGGCATTCTTGTTCTGACTTGCTGCCTGGCCTGGCCAAATTCCCACAGATATGCTTACTCAGGAGGAATGCTGCTCAGAAGGGTGCTGGGCCGCTTTTAACGTGACCAATTGACATCGACGAAATCGATACAGCTCATGGGGCCGCCTTCAGAATAAGCCGAAGATTGATACTTTTAATGTTTTAATGTTTCCTTAATGCGATGATTGATGTGGCGCCATTCCAAGCCAATGAAATATGCACTTGCGGGGGGACCGAGTGGGGGTCCCAGTTCCTCTCTTCCAGTCAGTGCGACTGTGACAGTGACACTGACAATGACGAGGGCCTGCGCTCCCCGCCCACCACAGCCGTAATTCTCGTTCCGTAGAACACTTGACAGGCAGACAGACAAATCAACATTCTGATCACTGAGGAGATCCTCGGCACGCTCGTCTGCATTCCGCTCAGTAGATGAATCTTTCAACCTGCTGGAAATAAACCAGGCACTCCATAAAATTCAAATAAAATTATCGAAAATTCCCCAGCGGAGCATAAGCCATCGAATGGGCATTCCGCATAGTTTCTTATTCTTATTCGAATTTCTGTGTGCTTAGATCTCTTCATTGTACTTTGAACGGCTCCCCGCAATGCTACCATAATTCTCGGCTAGGTGAGCATATAAAATAAATGGCTCTCACCTGTGGGTATATTTTCCTTATCCCGCTGAAAGTCTTAATGGCCCAAAGTGTGCTTCGTTTTTCCACTCATAATGCCCGGTTTGGTATTTAAAGATATTCAAAGAGTGCCCCATCCACCAGCCAACAGCCAACAGCCACCAGCCGTCATGCCTGAATGGTCAGTGAGTCAGCCATTGACCATTTACCTGTGAATAGCGTCGGGAATTTCGGTCTTTCGGTATTTCGGTCTGTGTGTGGCGCAGGAAAAATCATATAAATGTCTGACTATTTTTATTTAATTATCGCCCGTATATTTCACTCATCAAAACCCTGTGCGTGTGAATATACGTGGACTTGGATATATTGGATTTATGGTTTAAAATAGCCCTGCCTAGTGACTCAAGTCGGAGACGAAAGGTGGCAGAAGACGTGCAATTTCCGTGCAATTTTCGAAGCACGTCACGTGCTGCAGTCTGGCCGTTGCACATACGAGGACCATGGCCTCCATTCCAGTCCCCGCATTTGGCTGACGTTTTTTCGCAATTCTTTCGTAGAAATGCAATTCATCAAACTACTCGTTTGGCATTCAATTGGGAATTTCTGATTAACTTGACAGTCAATTTCGATGCGCGAACGTAGTACGTACTGCCATTCAAAATAAAGCCCCAACAGATGTAATTTGCCAGCGCATTGTCAACGGCGATGTCGATGTCAAGGCAAGGGAATACCGCCCCCCCCCCCCCCCCCCCCCCCCGCCCATCCCCACCAAACATTCAATCCAATCACAATCACAATACTCGTCGTAACGATAAACGATAGAGTCAACAACATGTTTACATGAGCGTCGATGCTGATCAACAGCCCCACGACAAGGATGATGGGATCGAATGGAACGGGATGGGGATGGATGGGGCATGGTATCGGTATGGGTATGGCAATAGCTCAATTGAGATGTCAGACTGTGGCAGCTGCGGCTCGTAACTCAAACGCATAATCAGAGACAATTAAAAAATTGCACTCCCCAATGCCGTACAAGGCAGAACAATACATACAGCAAATTTCAGAATTTAAATGAGAATAAAGAGTAGCTTTTGATGTACCCTGGAAACAAACGGTTGCCAGCATCTGTGCAAAATCATAATACCCTCTGCAAGGATATGATAATACGATCGGGATCGGGAGAACAAAAGCAAACAGAACGTGTCGATCGATTGTGGCCTGGCGTTTCAAGTTTATTCACATTTCCTTTCAGCACACAGAAACTACGAGTACAAAACGGTACACGAATATACTTGTACTCGCGTTTTGCTCACTTGTTTTGTTTGTTTTTCTGTTTGTTTGTTCGCCGAAGAGATATGTCTGAGGATAGCACATGGTCAGCCGGCCGGCAAACAGACAAGACAACGATGGCTATTGTTTCCACAAGGCAGCCAAGCGACTCGCAAACGCAAAAGCAACTGCTGCATACACAAAGGCGTCTCGGTTGGCGGTTGAGCGCTGCATCAGGTATGCCACAGACGTGTCCGTGTCCGTGTCCGCGTCCGTGTGCGCATTTGTTTTCATTGTGGCAAGATTGAGATTTTGAAATATTTATGACACGAACGACAATGCAAATGCCGCTGTGGCTGTGTCATTGACACTGGCACAAGACAAGGACGCTGCCAGCTGAAGCGATCTCTTCCCCAGTCCCCAGATCAGTTGCTCCGTTGAGGGGCTCGCTAATACGCCGCGTGTGCTCCTCTGAAATACATTTCCCGCATTCCAAAGGCCAATTACATTTGTTTAGACTTTAGAGCAGCTATTATTTAAATTAATAGAGCTGCTGTGGCTGCTGCTTTTAATGTGCAACCTGAGCGAACCACATCAAAAATAAACAACACTTGTAGAAATGGTTCGTTGGTTGGGTGGTTTTCCGCTGCAGACTTTCCTCTGCTCTGCCGGTTGCTAGGTCGGTACATATCGATATCCACATTCCTATCCACACCTTGTTTCCTTCAATGGGCCTCCAGGCCATCTGTTATCTGCAGCACACCGCCCACCCAGCACCCAGCCTCCACTACCATCAGTTTTCGGAGAAGCGCCGAGCCTTTGAAGTGGATACCCCACAACACGAGCAACAAAGTTGAGAGAGAATTTTGGTAATTTACAGCGTTTTATAAACCACTGCCACAAGAATATTAAACGGTTGTTCCAAAATGGTAAGCCCCCCCCTAATTGCCCAGCTGAAGGTGCGCCAGCTGCAGAGCCCCTCAGAGGGGGGGCTCGTGGCCGGTTCGCACACAGCACACACCTTCTGGAATCGAAGCGGGCTGTCCAAATAAACACGCACACACTTTGTAAGCGTCGGAGAGCAAATAAATATTTGTAATTTATATGTTTCTGGCCGCCGCGGCGTGGGCAACAAAACTGCAGATACAATAAATAAATCGAACGTGAGAATGTGTTGGGGAACGCATAAGGCTGAATGGCACGCCGAATGCACTGCGCTCGGATCCGATCCGTTACGCTGAATCAAGGTTTCAGACGGGAAGTGTGTGCATAACAAGTTTTTCGGCAAGCATCCCCCCCCGTCGCAGTCCCAGTGTGGGGAGGGAGGGAGGGAGGGGTCATTCACCAATCCGTAATTTCACATTGAGCAATCTATGTACAATGTTCACTAATTAATCAATAATATCGCAACTGAACTTGTGTACGTGCTGTGTAGTGCATTCAAAATCGACTCTGAAAATTGCGCATACGCAGTGTATGCCCATAGAAACGCTCCGTGTGTGTGTTGCCACTCACAAAAGTGTGCCAAATAAATCAAAAGCGAACCCATTAAGGCATGTTTTAAATTAACCCAGAATAAATAAACAAACAAACAAACAAAAAACGCAATCAAGTCGAATGACAAAACCGCCATCCAATGCTCAGAAATGCAGTTTAATGGAGCATTAAATCTTTACGATGCTCTTTGGCTGAGTCCAGACTGCCAGGAGAAGAGGCACCGCTGAATCACCAGAGCATCCTCTGCTCCAAATCCAGATTGCACGCATATATAAATAGCAAATGTATGCAAAATGCTGAATTGAATTGCATTTATTGATATCTTCTATGATGCCCAAAGTGCTTGTGCACTGGGAGGGGGTCTGCTGGCAACAGTTTTTTATTTTCTCCAGTTCTCGTTTGTTTTTTGTGCAAAAATTGTATGAAACGAAAGCTAAACAATGTTGATTATTTTATAGTTTTGAAACGATCGGAATATACAAACATGTACATATATACCAGTTAATTTCAAGGTTAAACACGCAATAATTAACTCGGTGAAATTGTGCTGGGGGCCCAGACGTCTTCGGGGCCCGCCATGTGCTGTGCGTGGCCCGTGCCGATAAACAAATGGAGGAGCGCAGCCTCCGCCTCCCGATGCGGGAGGGGCCCTGGGAGTCGATGATGCCGATGCTCTTGATACGGCAAACATATGGCAGACAGAGGCGTTGTCCAGCCAGCCAGCCAGGCGACCATTCCTCCAGACGGCCAAGTACCCCAAGGCAGCCAGGCAGCCAATCCCCAGAAAAGCGATGTCTAATGCATTTTCTAGCCCATTTTCAATTAAATTTTGTACGATTTGGCCAAGGTTAATTGATTGAATTTGCGATGATGGCTTTCAATTGTGAATATTGAAGTTATAAATGCACTTCAGCCGATTTCAATTTAGATACACAGCACAGTGCCAGTGCCAGTGCACTGCAAATGCATTTTCATCCACACATTGGATATACAAATGGATGGATGCATGACAGCATGGTCATATTCGGGCGCTGATCCAACGCTAACGCGTGGGGGATTCACCGGATGACAAGAGTATTTCTCCAAATTGAGGCTCGTGGGCATTGGCTTTTCCATTGAAATACACAGAAACTGATTTTATGGGTTTTTGTATTGTTTTGTTCTGGCTTTCTGTTTTTGTTTTCGTCTTGCCAATGTCTGTTTGCCCCTTTCCAAGGACTCCCCGCGATCGCTGCTCAAAGAGGAAAATGGGAAAAACATTTCCAGCGAAATGCTCTGCTGCAAATTGAAAATATTTACAAATAATTACGCCCGCACTGACCAATGCGGGATTCCTGCGAACTTCTGTGTTTGCCAATGTTTGTCGGTCTAGTGGGTCGTATTTAAGACAATTCCCCATTCGGCGCGCCTTCAATAGAGTTTTCGATTCTGTTTGCGGCAGTCACGCATCGCGCACCCACAACGGCCCCGAGCAGCACGCCCATAAAGTCTACAAGTTTATTTATCATTCGCCATAAACACACGCGCCCCAAATTCTACAAAGTGCACTTGGTTTGGAAAACGGAAAATTGCATTGCAATATGCATGTATGTTGCATGTCGCCTATAAGGTTAGAATGGGCGGCAGGATATAAATAACAGTGTGAGAGCACGGGCATGGGCATGGGCATGAACACCGCCTTCCATTCCCAGTAATTGCAGTGGAAATCCAAATCGAAATCGGATGACGCGCATGGCACTATCGAATAATTCTCTGCGCCTGTGATTTATCCCAAATATGTGGCTGCTAATTTGTTAATTTGTAGTTGCGCTCCCCCATTTTTATGATCGTTTCCATATGTGGTTCGAGGAGCGCATGCGCAAATGCCATACAAATTGTGTATACGCCGTTGTGTTGGCCAAATGCGGCGCAGGGCGCTTGCAATTAAGTCATTAAATACAAATTAACAGCGACAATTGCTGCCTCGCTCTGGCATCGCCACTAGTCGGGTAATTAAGCGAATATTGCGCATACGCCGCGTTGTCTGACCAGACCCGTGGCCTGGGCACGCATTCCAGTACCAGTCGAAGTCGCAGTAGCAGTAGCAGTCGTCGTCGCAGACACTTAACACCTCGTCGAACCAGCCAATTAGATGGCCAAAGGTGGTTTACATGAATCGCCGAATCGTGTCGGTGAAAGAGTGCGGTGCGGTGCGGTGCGGTGCGGGCCCAGGTCGATTCGATGCTGCGTGCTGCGGCCCAGGTCGATTCGGCCTTCACGACGCTCACGGGGACAGACTGCGAGACGCCGTGGCTATGCAGACAGTGTGTCGGCCAGAGCTTGTGGCCATTGGCATAAATTATAGCACACGGCAATATAAAGCGATCGGCTGACACACAAATCGCTTGTTTGTTTCCATTCCCAGTCAGGTGTAAACAGGTTTGTCCGAGATGCTTCTCTGCGGCTGTTGCTGCTTCTGTTGCTGTTGCTGTTGCTGTTGCTTTTTCTGTCGGCCACTGCCGCCCCATCGAATTGGTCAATTAGTCAGAGAGCCCAGCAACCACTTCGCCTTAATAATAAATTAAGCGAAGTGGAAATGAACCATCCGAAGATGTGTATACAAAAATAAAATACAAGACCCTAAAATAAAGAAGAACGCCACAGCGCAGGCACGTCCAGGGGCTACTTAACTCGCCGTTGATAAAGCCAGAAGGCAGAAGGCACGCATACCCATACCCGTACCCATACCCGTACCCGTACGCATTGCATTTGCATATTTATAAGGCTGCCCCGAAACAAGTTAATAAGCAGCTCTCCCAACGCATGCATAACTAACAAATGAGAGATAAAAACAGAGATCGCCAGAACGGCGCTTTAATTAAATACATAAAGAGCCCCAGTCAGAGCCTCAGTCGGAGGAGCACCGTGAATGTCTTTTGGGACATCTGTGGCATGCGCGATTTGCATTGCAAATCTGCCTGAACAGGCATTTAAGCACTGGATAGAATTTATGATAAGCCTCACACCAAACAGATACGGATACTACTTAGTCGGCGGGGACATTTGCTGCCTTGCCATCGATCTGTCCACAGAATGGCTTGACCGATAACAGAGGGGGTTCATGGTAGCAAACATTTACTGCTCGTGCAGTTCAAACAGATCTTGAAAGGGAAATGCCCGCCCGCAAAAGTATGCAATCATACTCGCAGATATCCATATAGATACTCGCAGATAACCCTTAGATTAGCTATCACAGCCATAATTCATTCATTCATAAATACTCGTATATAGTATAGGGGCACTCTACGCGTATTATCTGCAGCTGGTGTTACGTATAAAATGCGGTAGTTCTGATCCATTACGTGACTTTCCGAACTGTTGCTATCTGCAGCTTCTCGTCGGTCGTTAAAACGGTCTCAACTCTGGCACAGGGCGCAGGCATTAAAGTTTATTCGAATTTTATGGCGCATCATTTTGAGCAATTTTCAATAAAAGCTAATTATCGACTTTCGATCGCGCTGACAGAGAGGTCAATAACTACCGACAGTTTCGAGGACAAGTTGAAGGTCTATGCCGTAATTATGATCTCGTTTTTATGTAGTATTTCCATACATTTCGAAACAGTTCCTCCATTTGTGGTCTACACAGTCCTAATCTACTCTAGAAACCGCAAAACAAAATTGTTTAGAAAAATGTGATCACATGCTCCACCACCGGCGGGGACGATCAGTGTTCTTTGATCCATGAGCTCTTTTGGCAAACAAAAATCGTCTAATCGACTGGGATGGAACGACAATATTACTGAACAGAGGAAGGGCAGGCAGAGGGGGGGCGGGGGCATAACAAATGCGTCGGCGGTCACAGAGTTCACAGAGCTGCCATAAAATTATGTAAAATAGCATTTAGCGGAATTAATTCGCTAATTTCGCGGCGGAATTTTAATTTATTTGCGCTGATACATGAATTGTCTGCAGCAATATCGCAGAGGTGCCAACAAAGAGCTCTCACATAAATTTACAAATTAGAGGCATTTAACATTTTTTTCCTCTTTTTTTTTGGCTGGCGGGGTACTTATTCTTTTTTTCGCGTTTGTTTTATGTCTGAAACATACACAGAAATTGCCGCTGGCACACTTTACACCTCAGCGCTTGAGCATTTTGCTTTAAACAAAATGTGCAAAATTTTTGGCGGTGCGAGGAAGTGTTTTCAACAGCTTTGTCGGTCGAGTCGGGGGCTGCGCTGCACCCAAAGGCCATCGCCGGGGGCAGCTGTGCCTCTTCCTCTACCCTTTGCCCCTGCCTCTGCCTCTGCATTTGTCTGATCTGCGTAGCTCACAGGTGGTCAAGGTACGAGTATCTGGCATGCCGGCGGCGGCAGTTCATCAATAATTCTTTCAAAAGTCAATCACTCAAATCAGCCCCCGCCATGATAGGCCATTGGAGCAATGGAACGTGCCCAAGCACTTATCTGGCCAGCTTTCTCGCCACCCATTAATCGAAATCCGCCTTGAAAAAGTGAGACAGTATGTGTGTGTGTTTCTCTGTTCCACAAACCACAAAGCACAGATCACAGTCACAGTCCAAGACTAACCCTCTGTTCCCATTGTATCTTTCGTTCCGTTACAGCTCGTTCTGAAGAAGCGGTGTGAATGGTGGTTCTACCGATACAAGTGCAGCCAAAAGATGTCCACACACTGGCGGCAACACGCCTGCCTGTACGCCTGCGCCTGCGTCTTCCTGACGGGATTACTGGTCATATTCTTCATCAACGGCCTGTCGAGCGGCCATAAGGCCAGGCTGGAGCTGCCCAAGAGCAACCAGTCGCCGCCACAGTCACCGCCCGCAGTCACACCCCTGCTATTCCCAGTCACGGACCCACCCCATCGATTTATCAACCACAGCGACGCGGACGGCTTTGAAGACATTGGCAAGGAGGAGCTCAGTGCCTTTGTGGTGCCCATCAAAGTGTACAACTACAGTCTCAACGAAGACGATTTGCTCTACGAATCGAAGCGAAATAACGACATAAACAGTTTCCTTAAAGGTGAGAGGAGTAGCATTGCGCCCACACTTGAATCCCCTTTCATCTCGAGGATGCTTGCAGACTCATCGTCCGCATTCAGCATGACGGGCACATTTCGCAGCAGATCGCACCAGATCTGGGATCCGCATCCGGAGTACAATCTGCATGCATTTGGGCGCGGCCTGCATCTGGTGTTGCACCAGGACACCTCGTTCATACCGAACAACATGATACCGCTGATACGTATACTCAGCAACCGGACCGACGGAGCTGCGGCGGACCAAGATGCCGACCAGATGCAGGACCAGGACCAGCAGGACCAGGAGCAGCAGCTCTATCTGGGCTGCTACTACAAGGGCTACGTCGAAGGCGACGCCCACTCGGCGGTGGCCGTTTCGCTCTGCGGCGGCATGGTAAGGCCAACAAGTGGCTCGGCTCGGCATGACCTTCGCAAAGCCATTTGCATCGCATTTACATTTCGCAAATTATGCTTATCAATATATCGCCGAATATGACTACTAATAAGCCATTCCCCCTCTCCCGTCTCCCGTCTCCCTCCTCCCATGATCCGCGCCAGACTGGTTATATCAAAACGGGTTTCGGCACACTGCTCATTCAGCCGGTCAACCAGACCAGCAGCGACGAGGTCTTGCACCGCGTCTGGCGGCACTCGCAGCGCAACGCCAGACACGCTGTCTCCAAGCACGAGCTGGGCCTGGACGCACTGGAGCCACTGGCGGTCGAGCTTGAGCGGCAGCTGCGCGACAGCGAGCCCCGCAAGCTTAAGCGCCGCAAGCGCCACTACACGGACATGGACAACCAGCTGTACACGCTGGAGGTGCTGGTGGCCGTCGACTCCAGCATGGGCCGGTTCCACAAGGACGATCTGTCCGCCTACATTCTGATCCTGTTGTCGATTGTCTCGAAGATCTTCGAGGACGCCAGCATCGGCAACTCCATCCGCATCTCGCTGGTCAACCTGATCCTGCTGCCCGACAGCAATGAACGACACAACTCCAGCAACGAAATGCTCAAGCACTTCTGCACCTTTGCCAACCAGAAGGGCTATCACTACGACACGGCCATGCTGATAACGCGGTAAGACAGAGCAAGAGCTGAAGGCAGTCCGATAAGCATCTCGAAATAATCGATCGCTCTTTCGATTCCAGTGAGCCGATCTGCGGCGGGATTCCCGGAAAGAGCTGTCATATGCTGGGTCTGGCCGAGCTGGGGACCGTTTGCAACCCCAGATCCTGCTCCATTGTCCAAGACACTGGCCTTCCCGCTGCCTTTACCATGGCCCACGAGCTGGGTCACATGTAAGTCGTCGCCACAGTTATCGTTTCCCAGGAGGATCTCACCAACAAGTTCCAATCTTTTCTATAGTCTGAATATGCCGCACGACGATGACAAGCAATGCCAGCCGTACAATACGAAATCGGGAAGCAACAAGGAAATGCACATCATGTCCAGCGTCATGGGCACCCACATGCATCCGTGGTCTTGGTCGAAGTGCTCCCAGCATTTTGTATCCGAGTTCCTAGAGTAAGTAGATCAACTGTAAACCGAATGAAGGAAGAAGCTCGATCAATGTCTGCCATTAATCATCTGCAGAAAGACGGACAAGTCCTGTCTGGAGAACACGCCCTCCTCGTACATACCCAATGAGACGAAGAGGCTGCCTGGCGAGATCTATTCGCTGGACAACCAGTGCGAGCTGATTTACGGCAACCAGAGCACCCATTGCTCTATGGAGGAGGAGTGCCAGCGCCTGTGGTGCAACCGGACGCACACGAATCCCCACGACCAGTGCCGATCCAGCAACCTGCCCTGGGCAGACGGTACGCCTTGCAACCAAAACAGGCACTGGTGCCAGAAGGGCAAGTGCGTGCCACGGAAGGGAGGCCTGCTGCGCAAGGTGAACGGCGGGTGGGGGCCCTGGACGGTGTTTACGCCCTGCAGCCTCACCTGCGGCGGTGGTGTCCAGGAGTCGCATCGCGACTGCAACGACCCGGTGCCCGATCACGGCGGCAAGTACTGTGTGGGAAGCCGCAAGAAATATCGGTCGTGCAACACGCACCCCTGCCCGCTGGGCACGCCGGATCCCCGAGAGCAGCAGTGCTACGATATGAACGGGAGAAACTTCAACATTCCGGGCATCAGCCCAGCCTCAAAGTGGATACCCAAATACGAGAGTAAGTACCGCCTTGAATACATCCATTTCGAGGATTTCTTTACCCACTTCTCTTCGCAGGAGAACCGTCCAAACAGTGCAAACTGTTCTGCCGCGTGGATAACAGCATCACGTACTTCAAGCTCCAAAGCAAAGTAGCAGATGGCACCACCTGCACCGTGGACAGCTTCGACAAGTGCGTCAATGGCATCTGCAGGCCGGCGGGATGCGACAATGAGCTAAACTCGATTGCCAAGCTGGGTATGTGCACGCCACATGAGTCATTTGCTCAGAAATACACCACACCGCACCGTCTACAATCTTTCTGTTCTTTCTGTTTCTATTCAGACAAATGCGGGGTTTGCGAGGGGCAAAGCGACACATGCGAGGAAGTTACCGGAAATCTCTACGTATCCGATCTCCTAAAACTGAAAGAGCCCACCAAGACCCTCTACTATGTGACGACAATACCAAAAGGTGTGTACCCCCGCTGTTGTTGTCAGCAGCACAGCACCAAAAAAAAGTAACATTTCTATAATTAATTTTTTGGCTAATTTTATAAGTAAATGCTAATGGTAAATGTTGATGTCTTTTGGCCTTAATGTTCAAATCATTTACATACCCATACACATGTACGAGAGTGTGCCATCGCCTTATTGGCGGATGATCGTGACGTGTCGACTGGCTGCTCTCCAATCTCCAATCCCCGATTCCAATGCCCGTTGATAGTGCTTTCTGAATGAGATGTTTGTGCTGCTGGCTGCTGTTCCATCGGCGCCAGGTGAATGCACCCAAGACAGATGCACTCACGTACGCACTGATTACCGAGTAAATTTGTGCCTCTACGGAAACTGCCAGACCAGACTGCAGCCGGTCATCGCAGTTCGTAATCGCTCATTAATTACAGCCTATCTGCGGAAATCGCAGTCCTTATCGGTGGCTGGCGCCACTGCAATCTTGTAAATTCCAGGCCTTGCTAAAATCAATGATACAGCACACAGCACGGCACGGCACAGCACTTTTATTTTTAAAACTTTTAAAACACAATCTTAATGTGCAGCAAACATTTTTCTTAAGACAAAACTCTGGGCTGCAGCACCGACGTGGCATGGTGAAATAGTAACAAGGTTGTGTACTCCGCTGTGGTCACCTCGCTCTCTTGGCCCGATCGCTAGAAAGAGATAGCAAGCGTTTTACGTTTTGCACTCATCGAACATATGTTCGAACGTCCCCGAAAGAGGGCACATGTGGGGGAATCACCTCATTACTCATTTAGCCCACAAAAATACGATATCAAAGATACTTTTTGGTATATTTTCAAGTCGAAATTAAGAATCGGTATATATTTAATCGATAATCCCGCGGCTTATCCACCCTTTATCTGGCCTTTCATCGAAAATCTTAAAAAAAGATGGTTTTTAAATGGCCTGTGGGAATCAAGGTTTCACATTTGTCAAAAAATCCCACCGTTCC
Organism: Drosophila affinis; assembly: GCA_037356375.1. Taxonomy (NCBI): domain Eukaryota; kingdom Metazoa; phylum Arthropoda; class Insecta; order Diptera; family Drosophilidae; genus Drosophila; species Drosophila affinis. Next base: position 28,058,920 of record JAZHFB010000003.1, read on the forward strand.
CCGTAAATGTGTTGTGTATGAAAGGGCTGTTATACTTTTTGGGATGAGATGAAGGTATATTTATGTTATGCGAGTATATTAATCGGTATATATCTTATCGACTTATCGTCCACCCTCTATCTAACTTTTCATCGAAAAGCTTAACAGTATTTTTTGTTTTTGCATACTTCCAGGTGCATCAAATGTCGTCATCACACAGCCTGGCTATCCCAAGCAAAACTACATAGTCCTGAGCGATGACAAGCGTGCACCAATTCTGAACAGAGACGTGGTCAAGACATATCCGTTGAAATTTGTTTATGCCGGTGTTACGATAGAGTACAACGGCTCCAACAGCCCGATGGAGCGTGTGAACACGACCTACTCATGGAAGCTGTCCCGTGATCTAGTAGTTGAGGTAACATACAAAGCCCACTCAGTGGAATCGTGTATTAATACCGTATTATCTTTGTTTTGCCAGATCATCTCTATTGACCTGAGTCCGGCCAAAAAACACGACACTGTACTGATTTCGTACTCTTACACCATCGATAAGCCGATGACCGCTGAGGCAGCGGAAGTCGAAATCTATCGTTGGGAAATGCAGGCGTGGAGCACCTGCGACGCGCTCTGCCAGGGCAGAATGTATCGCCAGCCAGCCTGCGTTAGCACCACACAGGGACTCAAGGTGGCGCCGCAGTTCTGCGATGGCCCAGCCAGACCCAAGGCGGAGGATCGCAGCTGCAACATGGAATGTCGTCTAACGTGAGTTGTCGAAATATCAAGAAAAAGACCGATCTGATTTCATCTCATCGATGCATTTCTAGTCTTAATGTCACGAGCATCTCAGAGTGCTCGGCGGCATGCGGGGAGTGGGGAACGCGCGAGAAGAACTTCAACTGCATACAGACATTCCCGGATATTCAACGTTCAAATATCGTGGATATGTCCTATTGTAAGCTCAAGTTCGAGGTGAAAACCCATGAGGATTGCCGCGAGGGATGCTGGAACTATTCGGCATTGACCCCGGTGAGTAGACCCTGGCATTTCTCTGAAATTCTTTGTCTGACTGCCTCTCTCTCTCTGATTTCTGGTGGCACAGTGCTCCAAGTCGTGTGGCACAGGCACACAGAAGCGCGAAGTGCGGTGTTATCTACACAACACCCACGTCAGCGACGATCTGTGCAGTCCACGAACCAAGCACCTGTACAACGAGCTGCTCCTGCCGTGCAACACCGAGCCCTGCCCTGTCTATACAGAATCACCGGTAAGTGATATCAGCCATCAGCTGTCCATCCGGTGGATACCTATGCTAATGCCAATTCCAATTCCAATACCCACCCAAACACACAGAATGCAGTTTCGGTGAACAACTGGGCGACTGGCGAGTGGGGTGACTGCAATGAGTGGTGCAAGAAGAGCCGTTCCGTGAGCTGCTCGCATCCCTACGGGATCGGTTGTGACCGAAACAGGAAGCCCAAGGAGGTTCGCAACTGCTGCCAGATCAAATACACCAGCGAGTGGAGTGGCGTGAGTCCTGCGAATAGATAACTCTCATTCTAAAACTGATTTTTATATACGATGTTGATCCTTCGCAGTGTTCGGTGCAATGTGGTGAGGGGCAGAAGAGGAAGCTCCAGCGCTGCACTCGTGTGCACAAGCCTGAAGTGCCGGGCTCGCCCAAGCGTAAGGAGTACATCAATGACTCGTACTGTCTAGCCCGAAATGTTCGGAAGCCAAGACTCCGTACCACCACCAAGACGTGCAAGATTAACTGCAAGTGGATTACCTCAAACTGGACACTTTGTCCGGCGGACTGCTCCGAGGAATATCAGACGCGCTACGTTCGCTGTGAGACCTGGCAGGGCGACAGCATTGAGGAGGGGCATTGCGTGTCTAAAAAGCGGCCACCGAAGCGCCGCATCTGCAACAACTGTGTGCGTCGGCAGGCGAGGGTCATCTCTGAGGTAAGTCCTCAAGGACTGTAAGATCTATAGGAACTAGCTTGAATTCTCTTTCTGTAGTGCAACTGCGATGGCTACGAGACGCGGAAGGTTTTCTGCTACGACTCTCGAATGGGTCGCATAGCCTGCCCCACCAGGTCGAAGCCGCAGAAGCACAAATGCCTGCCCCCGGCCAGCTGCAGGAGGCGAAGTATCAGCAGCAGCATCTCCAGTGTCCGCCGAGCGCAGAGCTGCGCGGATCTGCAGCGCATGCATAACATCTACGAGGATGGCGAGTACACGCTGGTGGTGCGCTACCACCAGATCCGCATCTACTGCCATCACATGAACAGTCGGACGCCGCGCGAATACATAACCGTGGAGCCGCAGGAGAACTATTCCATTTATTATGAATACAGGACCAAACTGATGAATAGCTGTCCGCCGGATTCTCGAGCGCATGAGTACTCCAACGACCAGAACTCTGGGCGCACGCACTTCAGCAAGCTGCGTCTGAACATCACCGATCTCAGGATCATCGATAATGATTTCGAGTTCGCGGAGTCGCGAGGTCAACGCCAGAAGCTCGGATCGGCGGGCGACTGCTACAATCGCAACATGCAATGTCCGCAGGGAGATTTCTCCATAAACCTGGAGCGAACGGGCTTTGCCATGCGTCCCGGCACCGTTTGGAACACACATGGCGATATGGTGATCATGAAGCGCAGCAGTGGGGTAAGTACTTGTCGCAAAAAACTGCTGTCAAGGTCGTTCCGATCTCCAACGATGATCTTTCTTTCTCTCTCTCTCTCTGTCCGTCTACAGTTTGACACCGCGAAGCTGACGCGAAGAGCATTCTGCGGAGGCTATTGCGGAGGCTGCTTTATTTCGCCCGAGGCGGGACTTTATCTCGATGTGTTATGAGTCGATCTCAGCAGCTCGACTTTTTCGACTTTTTCCACTGCCAGTCACAGATTGGAGCGCCTTCCGTACCCAAAAGGCATCAATGTGTTCGAGTGCGAGTCAAATGCACTGAATTTACAAATTTGAAAGTATTAACCAGTTTTAAAGGTCCGAACCAAACCAAAACGACATCTGGCCGAGGTTCAAAGTACGTGGTAATTTGTTCTCCCTTCCCATGGTAATCGGGTCTGCGTCCCGGGAAGGACCACGAAGGTTAACCTCAGCGCAATGCCCTCCCGTTCCAAACGAGAAGCTCCTGCTGCGGAAATGTCCGAGGGTTAACCCTAGCCAAGCATTACCGAGCCACCTACGACGATGGACCTCGACCTCCCGTTTCAAACGAGGACAGGCCGCTGCCAGAAGCAGCACCCACACCCACACCCATACCCATACCCACTGACGATCGTTAAAAGTATTCTCGAATATTAGTTAGGAACTATCATGATAAGGAATCGTGTCGTGTCAAAGGAGCCCGAACAAAGCAAAAACTGCAATATTAACAATTTGGGAGCACTTGTAAAAAATAATATTACTTTGCCCGAAATTAGATCGTAGACATAATGGCCATTTAAAGCAATAAGAAGTGTACATGTAGTACTTACCTGGGGATATGAGCGTATAATTTATTCGATAAGATTGAATTGACCAAAATACAATCCATATGTTGGACATTAACCAATAGATAGTATATTTAACGCTTATTTATGCTTACAATATTGCAATGCTGGTCTGTACAATAATTGTATTCGTTAAGCTAAGCAATTAATTAGTTAAGACGGAAACCTATATAGTGATAAATAGATATTAATGTAATAACTGCCTACGAATAGTAACTAAAACGAAATACTCATAATTTATAGGACAAACACCCAAACCCAATCCAAATCCAAATCTAACCCAACCGCACAAGCCAAAACTATTCATTTGACTAACATTAGGCTGAACCAACGAACCGAACAGTTTCAAATAATAATAGATCACTGCCATCACTGCCAAACCTTGTACCTTATACTTTATACCCGGTACTCTTAGAGTGCAGGGGAATAGATGTAAGAAACAGGCCAGGCACTATTGTGCAGATACAGAACAGGCATTTACGATCCAACAAAAAGTATATATGTACATATGTATATATACATACATATGTATAAAAAAAGGTTCGATCTAGCCGAATATTTGTCTGTCCGTCTGAGATTTTTTATTCGAGGATCTAGGCGCCAGTTTCTAGATTCAAGTTTCCCTCTTAATTCTGCTTCTCTTGTCATCTCAGTGTGATAGTGTTTCATATTTTTCAAATTGAAATTAAATCACGTCCACAGTTGTGACAGAACAGAGAAACCATCTGAGTAACGGGTATCGTATAGTCGGTTAATCTCGACTGTATCATTCTTACTTGTTAATGTTGAATTCATCATATCCCTATGGCCTAAGTCCCGGTACTAAGTATCCTCGCTGTCTGTTTTGATACTTTTCGTAATACATTCTAAGTTTTTAGCTATATAAGAACGTCTTTTAACAAATTTAAAATTTTTATTTAATGTGAATTAAAGGAATTTAAAAGCTGTTTACCAACCAATCTGTTTTTGCACCTTCAGTTGTGGGGAAGTACTCGAACACGAGATGGTAATAGAAAAGTTAATATTTATTTAAAGTATGTATTTCATAGTTTTAATGGAAGATATATAATTGGCTTTCATTACACTGACTAGGGGCTGAAAGCTCATTGATATACATTTTATTTATAGATGTTGTCTCATGTTCTTAGACGCTACACACAACGACGATTTCTATTCTACCAAAAGGTGTTCTTCACAATAAAAATCCCCGGTGGTGCGGTTGCTGTTGCTGTTGCAACAGTCAATTTCAATGAAGGATGTGCTCTGGCAACAGGAGGCTGCCTCGGTGCGGTTGTAAATTTGAAATGGATGATAATTGTGCGGTGGTATCGCTGCTCTTGTGTATCACTGTGCGTGCCGACGGTGTTCAGGGGCGGCCCGCTGACGTTGAGGGTATTGTTGTTCGTTGTTCTTGCCTTTGGATATCTTTCGCCACGGGGGAAAGATTTAAAAGCATTTGCGGTGGACAATGCCGGGGCCGGACTCATCGTACTCCTGTTTCGAGATCCACATCTGCTGGAAAGTGGAGAGAGAGGCCAGGATCGAGCCACCGATCCATACGGAGTACTTTCTCTCAGGTGGCGCAATGATCTTGATCTTGATGGTCGATGGGGCCAGGGCAGTGATTTCCTTTTGCATACGATCAGCAATACCTGTGGGCGAACGGCACAAATAAGCATCAAGTGAAAGCAGCGGATGAGCAGGGCTTACCTGGATACATGGTGGTGCCGCCGGACAGGACAGAGTTGGCATACAGATCCTTACGGATGTCCACGTCGCACTTCATGATCGAGTTGTAAACGGTTTCGTGAATACCGCACGACTCCATGCCCAGGAAGGAAGGCTGGAACAGGGCCTCGGGGCAGCGGAAACGCTCGTTGCCAATGGTGATGACCTGTCCGTCGGGCAACTCGTACGACTTCTCCAAGGACGTGGAGGCGGCAGCAGTGGCCATCTCCTGCTCGAAGTCCAAGGCAACGTAGCACAGCTTCTCCTTGATGTCGCGCACAATCTCACGCTCGGCAGTGGTGGTGAACGAGTAGCCGCGCTCGGTGAGGATCTTCATCAGGTAGTCGGTCAAATCGCGACCAGCCAGATCCAGACGAAGGATGGCATGGGGCAGGGCGAAGCCCTCATAGATGGGCACGGTGTGGGAGACACCGTCACCAGAGTCCAGCACAATACCAGTGGTACGACCGGAGGCGTACAGGGAGAGCACGGCCTGGATGGCGACATACATGGCAGGGGAGTTGAAGGTCTCGAACATGATCTGAGTCATCTTCTCGCGATTGGCCTTGGGATTGAGGGGGGCCTCTGTCAATAATACTGGATGCTCCTCGGGGGCCACACGCAACTCATTGTAGAAGGTGTGATGCCAGATCTTCTCCATGTCATCCCAGTTGGTGATGATGCCGTGCTCAATGGGATATTTCAGAGTGAGGATACCACGCTTGCTCTGGGCCTCATCACCGACGTACGAGTCCTTCTGACCCATACCCACCATCACACCCTGGTGGCGTGGGCGACCCACAATCGATGGGAAGACAGCACGTGGGGCGTCATCACCAGCAAAGCCGGCTTTGCACATGCCCGATCCGTTGTCGATAACTAATGCACCCGCATCATCGTCACACATCTTGGCAGTTGATTATCTGGAAACAAAAACAAAAATCAAATCGCACTGTCAATTTGTTCGCACTCTGCAGCTCGATCGATCTTCTTAGCGGCCTAAAAATGTCCTTTACGAAAAGTTCAAAGAACCCCAATTGAAAAATCAAACTAATTGGAATTCTCGCTAATGTTGATCTTTTTTCGTCTCGTTCTCATTTTGTTTTTTTTTTTTAATCTAATCGATTTATCTTCACTTTATAAATAGATCATGCCCTTTAGAGAGGGATGGTCCTGTGTTGTAGATTTCTTCGGCGCCACTTCAATTTTAAAAAATAATCCTTGATATGTACGTGATCTGTACGATTCTGTATCCTTGATTCTGTCAGTCTCCCAGCCTCCTCCCAGCGATGAAAATCAAACTCACACACCTTTTAGGCGAAGGAAAGGATGTAATTAGAATAGATTCGCACGTTGACGATTCTCGTTGACGGCTGGCTAGACTCAACAACAAATGGCACGCCGTGCGGTCTGTCGTGCCTTTATATTGGGGCTCTCGCACGAAGAGATTTTGGCTTGCTGGCAGGCAGGCTGGCAGTACTCAGAGAAAGAGATTCGCGAAACTAGTGCGAGGCAATCAACTCGAATCGATCCATATAAGCAGTTTTCTTTGTTCTGTCCACACCAGAGAGAAGTTCGAGATCTTGGGGTGCATGCGACACATGAGGCCCCTTCGATTCCGTGTGAAGGACCTTCCATTCCACAGTTAAAGTTAATGCTTGATAGTCCATAGAGTGTAGCTATTTCTTAAGGATACTGAAAGAAGTGTAACGTTTAACTATTTCCCTTACCAAAAATACCCATCGTAGGGGAGATATATAGAGAGAGAGGGAGAGAGCCAGAGTTACACACACAGATACGACTGATAAACAAATGTGCGTGACAAGAAGTGGCCACCACATTGCCAATCAATATGCTCTAGTGGTGGGATATTCGGCGCCCCCGGCCCCACCACCTCCTTGTCCACTGCGGTGGCCGACGACTCACTCGCATCGCAGAGAGTTCAGAAAATAGAAACGAACCCTAGAAGGACCGGCGCAAGACAATTGGCATGCCATGCCATGGTACGTGGACCCTGAGCAAACCGATAGAGATGCACATGCACATGCACAGGGACGACGGGTCGACGGGACAACGGGACCGGACAGACAGTGAGAGACGGCACTAAAATAGATGCGCCAAGCAGAGCGGCACCTATTAATCAACATCAAGGTTGATCGAGATCTCCGAGCGCGGTGCTCGAGGAAGCCGCATGGCATCCATGCCGTCGCCAGCCGCAGTCCCGCAGTCGCAGTTGCGAAATTACCGTGCCGTCCATTTATCAGAGCAATTAACCATAGTCCGCGACGACACGATGCAGTTTCTCTCATTATTTTTGTTTTCCCCAATCAAAGTGTATTTATCCTTTTAAGTACATTTATTTCTTTTCTTTTTTTGTCTTTTCTATTTGGATTTTTTGATTGCTTTGCTTGTTGCTAATTATACTTCGCGTATCTATAAATATTTGCCAATAGTTCGGAAGTGAATAAGTGGCATTCTTCTCAGTAATTGATTTGCCTTCGTGTGTCGAACCTCAAAGCGTTCATGTTCATCAAAGGGGCGTGATACGCTTAGCAAGGGTATAACATATATGTCCAGGAGCTTGCACGGAAATCCAAATACAATATTTTGATTACTAAATAAGCACAGTAATGACCACAAGTATCAGTCATACTTTTATGATCTAATGGTTGGGTACCGTTTGACTTATGATCCAGCTCCAGCAAGTTCCTCCAAAAAATCCAGCACCAATGCGGATGAGGATATACAAAAGACAATAGCATAGGGTCTGTTCGCAGTGGGCGTTGAATTGTCCTGCTTGCGGAAGGCCATTTATTGGGCTAAAGATAAAGCCCTGTTTCTCTGCACCTTGGATTTGCTCTTCAGCATTGGCACCTCCAATTGTAGGCCCCCACGTTAATCCTTTTTGGGTCGAATGTGGCGATTGATGCGGACTTCTATGTGTATGCCCCCGTCCAGAATTCGTCCTGCAGTTATTTTGTTGTGTGCAATGTGGGGCAGCCCATCTTTTCCGCAATTGCCATGCCTCTGCTTTTAACATTTCCCAGACAAAGGTAGTGCATGGATTAGTTCAATTGATATTTCATCTGAGATTAGTTGTGGAAAAGGAGCTCCATTAGTTTCGGAATGAATTAAAGATTCAATTGTTTCTACCATTGTATGTAAAATTGTATCTACTTATGTTACATGTATGTTACATGTTTCTTACATCTCATTAGCACAGTGGCGCTATTGTTAGTTTTTTGAACTATGGTAGAGGACGCCAGTGTAGAATGTAAAATGTAAGCGTGTTTTAATTCAGTGCAGGTTGGCAGGACTCTCCTGTTAAGACTAGGCAAGACGAAAATTTTGAAAAGACGCGGGCCAATCGTTGTGATTTCTTTTATTATATTAAATATTGCGATTTTGTCAACGAATGTTGAAAAACTGCACCATCAGCATCTTGGCGAAGCAAAAGACGCCCGCCAACAGCAACAACAACAGTTTCCTCCATAGAGTCCTGGCCAAGCAGTAGCTTCCCGATAGTCTGCGCGTCATGAAGTTAAAAACGATGCGGTATGGTATGAAGCACTTGAATAATATGACGAGGCCGATGATGTTCCGGATGCCATAATGCCAAATACGAGACTAATTCCTCGCCCCGGATAAGGAACATTTCTATACTGAACGCGCATGGTCGTCGTGGGGAAGGCATCAAAGAACTAAACGACTATCTAAAAAAGTACCAATTTCTGTATAATCCCTTAGAGAGAAATTCTCGCAAATCTCTCGTTTTGGCAGATTCATGTCTGATGTCTATTTCAGCTTTATAACATAGACATTGTTTCAGTTCTTCCTACCGTCCCGTATTCACATGTTTGATAAGAGGAAAGGGAGTAACTAACTAGTGTGTCTTATAGGTAAAAAGAATGTCAATCACAACAGGTGGACTTAAGCTATAATGTTTGTACGATAAATAAAAATAAGAAGAATGATTCAGAATGCACAACACATATTCCTAACATTCCTAGTCATTCATAAGGAATATTTACCTGTTCAGTCGCTGCGTTGTTAAAATATTTCTGAGCATATATGTAGTACTTATTTACATTAGCATAGGTGTACTTAGCATAGGTGTATTTAGTTAATCACAATTGTCATATCATCAGCCAACCGTTTTTCGTTGTTATGCTAGTTTGTGGACGAGCCGTTTCCATACATTTTCTCGCTTCGAGCTCCACCAGGACCATGCGGTTTCGTGAATTGCTTGAGCCGGAAGAGATTCCTGAATGCAAGTGTCGTTGTGGAAATTTTCCCACTGCTCGTTGAGTCTTGGCATTGGACGGGGGACGAGGCATGGCTACCCCTCTCGTTGATCCGGGAAACAGAGACCGGCACACCGTCAAGATATTTAAGATTCGGTAGTATTTTAAGAATATAGTCTCTCGTTACACCTGTTTCGGCATCCTGCCTGCTGAAGGCGGTGGTGCGGATGTTGCCCATGCACGACAGTTGTTCCAGCGCCGGACAGTGCCGCTCCAGTCGCTCCAGTACCCAGTCGGTTATGGAAATATCGCAGTTGTTGATCCTAAAATGACAATGTGTCAATGTGACCATTGGATTCGATGCAGAAAATTATGACTTACCACAATATCTTAAGGCTTGGAAGATAAGGTAATGTGTTCAAGTCCAAATTCACATTTCTGTCCAAGATCAGTGTGTCAAGGTCCTCGAAGAAGGAGAGAAAATTCAAATCGCGAAAGTCATTATGACTCAGATCAAGGCACTTGGTCTGCGCTGCGAACTTTCCTGCAAGTCGCCTTGGTATACTTCTTAGGTTTTCGTAGGCCAACGAAATGCGACCGTTGTCTTCGAGTATAAAAATGTCGTCGCTGGCGCAGCTGCTATTAGACACATTCCCGCTGAAAGAAGGATTTGGCGAAATCATCTTCCGCTCATTGTAGTCGTAGCTGTAGGGCAGGCTCAAGCTTTCCAGCGATTGAATACTGGCAATGTTCCTGAGCACCTCGGTCAAGCAAGTCTGGTTGTGGCTACGGACCAAGATACAGAAATAATTTGCTCCGCTTCACGCGCAGCGACCACCTACCTATCTTCAGAGTTGGAACGCTCAGATGTCGCTGCTCGAGGCATCACTTTATTTGATACTTACAACAGGGAGCTGTACAATACGTTTAAATACTTATGTACATACATACATATGTATGTATACATATATATGAATATACGTTCTGATTACGATGTTATTCTTTGCTTGGGATTCGGGGTCCGGACCTCATGATGCGCCTTCCGCGAGTCCCTGGTGGATTTTATTTTAGTCCAATGATGTGGGCAGACGAAGGGGAAATGATAATTCATTCTCGCTACCCACAGATAATCTGAGTCTCTCCGCTCAGAGTATACTTAGTACTTACATACTTCTAAGTATGTCTGTGTGCAAATAGAACTTTCATCACAGTGCTGGGAGTACTGGGAGTACTGGGAGTGCAATCAGATCAGACGGCAAGGCAAGTATTATCACTCAACACACAGGAACACAACACGGACTAGCCATACATACATATAACACATGTACATATGTGTACACATATATATTTATGTGGAGAATACAAAAATAAAGCACAGAGAACAGTACATATTGTTTTCTCTTTTTTGATGCTGTTACCCTGCACAAGTTATATCGACTGGGTATAATAAACGCTGTGGCCCAAAATGACTTTTTCTGATAGATTTGGAGATTTAAAAATGTTTAAAGATCTTTGTTTTTTTTTTTAATATAGTTTTTTTTTAAGACGTTTTTGTAGTATTTGTTTATTTTATTAAACTTTTTTACTCGTTCAACTGAACAGTCTTCACAGAACAGTCTTCATAATGATTTGCGCCCCGATGCGCTGAAGAATGGCGGAAACATTCGGCCAATACGCCACCGGAAAAAATGTTGATGAGAAAAGCTAGTCGTCTAGAAAGCTAGAAAAAGAAAAACGTAAATATGTCGAGCTGGCTAAAGACTCTGAAGCTACGCGTACACCTGGAATGTATGCAAATAAGACAGCCCCAGGCCCAGTCCCAGTGGCGAACGCAGGGGGGGGGGGGTTTGGGGGTTCAAACCCCCCCCGAAATTTTAGGGAAATTAGAAAATCGAATTCATAGGTATGAACTTCAAAATAAAGAACTAGCTGTTTACGGTGAAAAGGTGGATATTTCAAAATGCCGCAAATTTCAGCTTCTGCAACATTTATCAACATCGTAAGACATCAAAGTCTGGGCACTCCATATATACAAATTTATAGTCAAACCCCCCCCGAAAAAATTTTCTGCGTTCGCCCCTGCCCAGTCCCATACTCTCAGTGAAGGTGGCGAAGACTAGGACTAGTATTATTGATGGTATGTTTTTAAAGGTATCTATACCATCCAAAAGTTGTCGTTTAATCTAATATTTCCACCATTAGTTCGCTGTCGAAGCAGAAAGCTGACAACAACCCGCAAGCCCCACCACTGCAGTATACCGCTATAACTAGGACTTTCTGAGGGATTTTTGAACGCAATATCATCCCAACAATAATAAGACCCCAAAATACACCCGAAAACTTAACTTTTCTTGTTACAGTGGTGATAGTTCACAGGAAAGGAGAACAGTGTTTATTTTGAAAATTACCGCCAATTCTTAAGAAATATCGATATTATGTTGCATCCCTCAATCGGGCTGCCTCATGGTAAGTTTGGCAAGGGGTGGAATTTACCACTAACCATAAAATATATTGTATGGTTAGTGATTTTACCTTGCATGCGTGGCATTTTATGGGCTGTTTTGTTTGGTGTCCATGACCTGATTCATTACTACTTATTTTGAAATGCAATGGTATTAATATTAATTCAGAAATAGGGTATACACAATGTTCATACTCCAATAAAATGTTTTTGACATGTAGCAAATGTGTAGTTACCGTGTAGTTGCCAAGGTAGTTGCCATGTAAGAAAAGGGATTATTTATTATTATTTGTTGACCGTCCTTGTTTAAACCTAATTTGAGATCAAATCCATTAACTGAGTTTTTAAAATGTATCTATCTAAAAGAAAATTGTTTCATATATCAGTGAAAATTATTTGTTCAGGGTTCAGTATCCTATTCAGCTAGTAATGTTAAACAGAATATCAAAATCAAGAAATATAATTTTCGTCGGTATTTTTGCTGCATAAAATGAGACCGTTCTTTTCGGTATATTCGTTTCACGGCGAGCGAGCGAATTGGCTGAGGGCGAATTCGTCGCAACATATTCGCCTTAGATTTCACTCTCACTTACGTTTCCTTACGTAATATTACGTGTTACGTGATATTTCACTCTCACTTACGTAATTCGCCGTAGAAACATTACCCTCTACGAAAGGATGTTATAGAATCTAAGAAAAGTTTGTTTTACTAGGCACCAATTATTGCAGAAACTAGTCAGTCTCTATCTCAGATAATTTTACGGTTTTTGGCTTTCTTATAAAGACTGAAAATGGGTATCGGGAACGATATATTAATAATAATAAATTGATCAAATGCATTAATAAGTCAAAAAATGTAAATATGTGCAAAATACAATATTAATTACGTTTTAAAGCATCTGGAAAAAACGAATTTTAGCATTAATCAAATGAAAAAGGGTATATATATGTCCATACCACCGGTTATGTTTCCAAATTACGTGACATTTCATGCTCACTTACGTTTTCTTACGTCGCATTGCATGCTCACTAAGATTTATAAACGTTATTTTATAATCAATCCAACCAAACGAAGTCCTTAAAATTAGCCTGTCTTGTAGAAAATTGTTTTATCTATTGTATAAAATTATGTGTTCTGGCCTGAGGGTCCTAGTTAGCTAGCAATATTAGTCGGAATATCAAATTGGAAAAAATTTTCGACCAGAGCCGATTAAAATCATATCGATTATATCAATTGATATAACATTGATGTTTCTCCAGCTGTAGTACAAAATAAATATTTGTTTTGAATTTATTAAATTCAGCTGGGTCGCGCTCATCTTAATTACGAGCTCAATGCTTACACAAACGCTCGCGCCCAATATCTGCTGTATTATTTGGTGGGTTTTTTCTTTTATATTTAATTCGCAGGCGTTTATTTACGCTCGTGTACTGTGTTTTGTTTACTTTAGATAAATCAACTTTCAATGGACAATGGAGGAAATATGCAGAGTGTGCATGGGAACGTCCGGAGTACTCACAAATATTTTTGACGACCGCCAAAAACACGACACTTACATTGCTGAAATGATTGCAGAGTGTACAGGGTACGAGGTTCGACGAGGAGATTTGCTGCCAGAACACGTATGCCCGCCCTGTCTTGAGGATGTAGTGAATGCCTTTAACCTTAAGAGAACCTGTGAGCACAGCCATAAACTCCATTTCGCACAAATGGAGGAGGATAAAAAAGAAGACATCTGTGACTATCAGGAAAACGAGGACTGGTCAGATAACGGAAGTGAGCAGTCAAGCAAATTTGAAACCGATTCAAAAGTGATAAGTGATAAGGAAGTTGATCTTCTGTTCAAATGTTCTCATTGTACAAACAGTTATACGGATAAACAACGTCTAAATACACACATCCGCACGCACACGGGGGAGCGACTCTACGAATGCCCTAACTGCTTGAAGTTATTTGAAACAATAAATAGCCTTCACGTACATAGACGTACCCACACGGGTGACCGACCCTACGAATGCTCCACCTGTTCGAAGTCATTTCTAAAAAAATATGATCTTACAATGCATTCCCGTACGCACACGGGCGAAAGGCCCTACGGATGCTCTACTTGCTCGAAGTCATTTCTAAAAAAATATGATCTTAAAATGCACACCCGTACGCATACTGGCGAGAGACCCTACAAATGCTCTTACTGCTCAAAGTCGTTTATAACAAAAAAATGTGTTAAAATACACACCCGTACGCACACAGGTGAGAGACCCTACAAATGCTCTAGCTGCTCGAATTCATTTTCGACTAAAATGGCACTTAACGTACACATCCGTATGCATACAGGCGAAAAACCCTACGTATGTTCCTACTGCACAAAATCATTTAAGCAGCATGCCCATCTTCAAGGTCACATCCTTACCCACACAGGGAAGCGACCGTAAAGGTGCACTAACTGCTCGAAGTCATTTAAAAAACTATCTATTAAAAACCCCACAATTAATAGACACATGCAGAACGATAATTAAAAACTTATTTTCCAAACCATCTAATTTTTCAATATTTAAAAGCAATCAAAATTGGTGATTATATTGTCGAATTTTTAGAAAAATCATTTCCCCACTTGCGGCAATTGGGTGTAATGGAACTTCTGCAAACGCTGGATAAAACAATTGTGACATATGCTTATTGGAAAGAAAACTTAATCGACGCTTGCAGTGGTTTGTATTCTTGTTATATGCGAATGAATCGCCACTTCATTTTTTTATTACCTTGGAAGGTACCAAAACTGGCCCTAGGGTAAAAATGCTCGCTAAATATTTTTTTGAAGCCATACCACTAAAACTGCCAATTGCCGATAGTAATTTATTAAGCAGAGATCTACAATATCTGTATGAAATATGCTCGGAAGTTTCCGCAGGCATTGCCTCGGGGCATAGCCTCGCGTTGGCTAAGAAAGAACTTGGTTACCTTGTGGCAGCACAATCCTTTAAAGAACTGTCCACTTTCGTCATACGAACCAACCTGGTTTAGCATTGTTGAAAGAATTCATATTTATATTTTATTGGCCATGTTACAAGAGGATGTGTCTCATGTAAGGAAACTCTCCATTCGAAAGATACTGAAGCCGCAAAAAGAGGCAAAAGTAATGAACATTCACGATTTTCTTCTTCCGGAACTTCAAGTACTATAATTGACAATGAAGTATAGTGACATCGAAATTAAGATCTGAGAATCTAAAAGTTTTCTTGTCTCCCTTGTCAAGTTTGTGATAGAGGCTAAGTTTTCTGTCTGTGGACCAGAAGCAAGGGATAATAGGAAGGAATGAAGGAAATAGAATTGACAGTTGAAATTTATTACAAATACATTTAAAAGTAAGGATCATATATTAATAACAAAGGAACAACTAATTTAAAATTGCACTCCATCCTAATGTACAAATATCCCTAATCTATTTCCATACAGGATAGACAGTTGTTATGTATTTGTTTATATATTTAACAGAAATTTAAGAAACATGAACCATTATGAACTCCCCCTACCCCCATTCTAAAATGTATGGATCGTCCAGGTTTAATTTGGTTGAGTAATTTATTTATTAGACTGAGTAATTATATGTACCTAATTTTGAATAAATTTGTTTAACAATTACACACCCATTGTTGTTGTATTTGCGAATTTTGTTTCTATTGGCAGATAAACGAATATTTAAATTTCTGTTGATTCTTTAACATAGAATTAACATTGACATGGAACATTGGCGATTAACATCATGTTGCGCAATTTAGCGGGAATTCTTAGTTCAAGAAAGTCCCGCAGCTCTCACCACAGAGCCACTGTATGCACAGTGGGACGCGACACAGGAAATTCTAGCTGTGGAAATATGTTATCGCTAAAATTATATGAGGGGGTTGCTCTACTAGTATTTAATGTGAATTGTAAATTTAGAAACATATAAGAATTACTAAGAGAAACATTAAAGAACATAATTTTCGAGTTTTGCCTAATTTAGTAGATTCTGCACAAGTTCGAACAACTCCGCACTCGTACACGAGTTGACCACATTGTTAAATTGGTCTGGATAGTCGTTCCTTATTTCCCTCATGAAGCAAACAGCACAATCAGTCGATTCTCCATCAAATCCCCCATTGACGAGCACATGAAGGGTTACGACAACAATCTGGCCAATGAAATCCAAAATACTAGAACGCGCGTTAATGTAGAGGACGCGGAAAGCCTTGAGCACCATGTCATACTCTGCGGTGTCCTCGCGAAGGGGCAGGCTGTTCATTAAAACGGGCAGCACAGAACCTAGGGGTAATATATTGCAATTGGTTATAATCATTCGTGCCAGTGCCCCGCAGATATTGTCCAGGGCAGAGTTGTGTGTCTCCCTGGCGATCGCATCGGAGAGGGCTTGCAAAATCACTGAAAACGAGCCAAAAGACTTTTCTTCAGCATAATAGACGAGTTCGCCCAGGCCGAAGAAGCAGCACTGGCGCACCTTGGGTTCGCTGTCGGTGGTGCCCCCTAAGAACACGGAACAGAGGCAGTCGAAATAGTTGATCACACGATTACCCAACGATTGGATGCATTCGCACAGGATGCCATACACAATGGTACACTGAAATGCATCATCGTTTTTCTTAGCCTTTGCCTGCAAGACGGAAGGTAGTTTTTTTTTAGATCAGCGCATCATTAACGGATTCTTATGCATACCAGTTTGGTCAATAATAAAGTGTACATTCGTCCAAAATAAAACGAGTACGACTCCGGGTCAAGAGCGTAGCCAATCGTGGCCACAAGGTTCCCAGCACTCTCAATAACCATCACATCGTGCTCGCTTTCCTCCGTGTCCGCCTCACGGTCGCCCTCATCCATGTGCTCGTCAGCACATTCACTGGGCTCATTGTACTGACAAGCCGTCTTGTTGAGTAGCACATCCGTGATGCTCCCAACGACAGCCTCTGCCAATTTAGATTCGGGCAAAGCCGCTTTCTTGACGGCTCTGAAGAGCTCTCCAAGTTCTTCAAGTAGCTTGCAAACCACTTCCTGGTCCTCGTCGTTCTTGATAAGGTTTGCAAATTTTGGCATGAGTATGACACATGCACGCATCACGCCGTCTGCGTTGTCCAAATTGTCGAGGGAAATAACAAATGCGCAGAGGGCCTCGATCGATGCCTTGCGGATGACTACCTGGATGTGATCAATATTTTTATAGACCGCTTCTAGTGCCATCGGGAGGTAGGGCGAAAAAGATTTGCTTGAATTCCTAGCGAATTCCTTCAAGGTATATATGACTTCAGCCTTTTCAAAGACAAAGTCGTTTTCCACCTGCAAATCATCTGAACCGTCATCGTCCTCATCGTTATTATCGTTGTCATTGTCATTCTCTGTGGATTCTACCGTCCGAAGCATGCGTTCGATAAGCATGGAGAACACTGTGATCATATTCTCAGTCAGAACTATCGACAGTCCGCCAACCAAACAGTAGATGGACCGTCTTAGGTCAGGATCATCTGGACCCAGCTCCAGCATAGTCAGAGAAAACTTCAGCGTATCTTGGCCGAGATGCATAAAATTCTCCTTTCCCACCGAACTGGCGATCGAAGCCAGTGTATCGATGGCCTGAATGCGCATCTCATTTAAGGACTCGGACTCGGACTCATACACCAGATATTGTTTCAGAAGGTCCACACTCGGATCTAAGTATGGGAGGAAATGGCTTTTCGATGCGGTAGCTACCGCTGCGATGCTGCATAGGGCTTGCTTTCGGATTCGTACGTAGCTCTTTTGGACCATGCATTCAAACAGACTGAGAATTACCTGGGATTACTATGTGAACACAATAGGCAATAAAATCGATATCTACCAATTCATCAGCACCGGCAAATGTGGTACAATCTTATCTTCCAAGTTCTCACAGAAAACCTCCAGAGCATAGAAGATGCGATTTACGTAGCTGCGATCCTCCGGGGGGCCCATTTTCAGCCCAACAATCAGTTGATGGATGAAATCGGACAGAACGGGCAGTATCCGCGGTGCAAATGCTGATATATCCGGCTGCATGTGCTCCGAGATCTGTCCCAGAGCAAAGAAGGACACGTTACGAACGCCGGGATCTTGATCGATGACGCCCAACTGGATGACGATGTTCACCATTGTTTCGAGATATTTCCGTTTAATGGCCTCCGAGCAGCCCTCGGATATGACGGCCATGCACATGAAGGCGCCGCGACGGCGCAGTGCGTTCGGACTCTGGAAAGCCGGCTCGATAATAGGCAGAAGTGTTCGGAGCAGCTTCTCTGGGGATATGTGCATCGCCATGAGGTCGAGGGCTTGCGCGGCTGAGCTACTAGGAGTGTTGCCGGTACCCATGAAGAACGCATCCTCTTCATCATCGCCGTCGGATTCACAGCAAATCATCTCGAAGAGGACGACCAGAATGGGCTCCAGCAGGTTCTGTTTGATAATTGTCTGCCTCTTTACTAAGATTAGGCGTCCAACAATGTGCGCCACCTTAACACGGATTGAATCATCGATCTCCTTGTTGCCCAAGGACTCCAGGCAGAAACCAACGACGTTCTTTATACTCATCTTGAGCAATTTTGGAACATACTCGACCATGGCATCAAGGATTTCAATGCCGCTAGTGCATTCGGCCACAACTCCCTTCTGAGCAAATGCCTGCAGGGCAAAGAGTATCAGGGGTACGGTATTCGCCAGCGTTTGTTCTCCCTCTGTGTGTCCGCCAACTAGTGGAATTAGGAAACACATTCCCATCATCATATTGGCTACAGTAGGTGTGGCCATATCTCCATTGGCCTGGGCTGTCATCAGTACATAGGAAAACAGTTTAAATGTTTCTGACAGTTGGCTGAGAAAAATATCGGGGGCGGCATCGGTCAGCGCGGAAAATATCGATGTCCCCAGTTCACTTTCTTTTGTATTGACCATGCTGCAGCGGTGGAAAGTAAACTCCAGCAAATCGGACAACCACGTGCTCTTCTTGGCCGGCTCATGACGCACCAAAGTTCCAATGAGTTGGCTAATAACATTCCTTACAGCCTTTTGCTTCTCGATTATCAATGACTTGAGCATACAACTTTTGATGTCTTCCTGGTGTTGCGACGGCACCATCTGCCAGTGGTGCAACTTCTGGAGACGCTTATTCATCAGGATAACTGCAAGCTGACGGAATTTTGTCTCTCGAGGCGACACCGAAATCAGGCAGAGACTTTTTAGGGTCAGCGGATCCTTGAATTTCTCGCATAAAGCGGCAGTGCACTCATTGATACGTGCTGTATCTGCACTCATGATACCGTCAAGAATTTCCTCGATTTCCGAATCCATTCTTGATTTAAAACTTTATGTGTCAATCTACTTTTTAGAAAATATAATATTTATGTGACCAAATGTTCAATATGACTTGGATGTGTTTTCCACAGCACCTTGTGTTTCCAGATAAAATGCTCCTTTGTCTCAAGGTGTCGGTAATGCCTGGAGCTGTCGATCTATGTCATTCCTAAAAGGCAGTTAGATAGTGATAATGATTTCGTTGGTATTGGCCAGTCTCGAATGAGAGATCTGTTTAGAACGCGAGATTGAGGGAGGAACAGTTACTATTAGCAGCGAAATAAATGGACACAAAAGTCTATATACTGATTACCTAGGGAGGATGTCCAGAAGAGCGTGAGTTTTACAGAAGCCTACAATTAATCCCTTGTGGAGATTAACAAAATACTGATGCCAGCTTTAGTTCATTTCCTAAGTAATTTTTGAAATCTTTCCATTTATCTTCTGCAGAATGCGTCTCTCAGCGATAGTAGGTATATTTTCCTGAGGAAAACTTAAATGTGAAGTAATGTTAATTGCAACTATTTGCGAAAATATACGAGTATAATAAACCCCTACTAATCTTGAGAGTCGGAATCTTTAAAATTCTGGATGGGGCGCGGGAAACGATCTCGATATCATTGCTAACAATGAACATATATGTACACTTTTTTGGACCAAGTCGTCGCGTCAATAGAAAGAATGTAAATTCATTGTGGACGCAGGTAACCGACAAGTCCCTCCCTGGGTAGGTCGATGATTTGGAGCCCAACATTTCAATTTTTTCTGTTTTATTGTTTACCTTAATTAACAATTTTTGCTTATTTTAAATGGAAAATAACTGATATAGATGATGAAACTGTATGTTTCATATTACAGCCATTGGGATCTCTAAATACCCTGATCATGTACAGTCCTAGGAACCCGAAAAATGCCATTTTCCAGCATAAACGGGTAAAATTTCATCCAACATCGGGAACAGACATTCTAAGTCTGTGTTTCAATGGATATTCCAAAAGATATTTAGCTAAAAGTTTATTTAAACATCAAATTCGTGTGGAATGGGTGGTTGCCAACCGCCAAAGGCCCTTTCCAACTCGACGGCCAGGTGCAGACACAAGCGATCCTGATGGGGCGCCGCAATCACGGAGAATCCGATTGGCAGGCCCTGCTTATTGACTCCGACTGGCACATGGGTGACCGGCAGACCCAGGACGTTGAAGATCAGGGTGTAGTCGATGCCCCACAGCGGCAAAACTGTCCACTTGTGCCTGGCGGCCGGCGAGATCATAGTAGGGAATAGGAGAACACCGTTCTCCCCAAGAAATGACTGTATGTTGGATTAAAATTGGCATTAGACATCATCGGAGATTGCATGCACGCTAATTGCCCACTTACACTGAACTCTTCAATGAGCGCCCTCGACTCCGCCAGGTATTGCTCCATCTGAGGCCGCCCCATGAATGCCTGGCAGCGGCGCATAAGCTCAAAGATCAGAGCATTGGTTGTGTAACTCGACTGGCCGCGGAGACTGCGAAACAGTTCGCCCAGAGTCTCGCGCACTTTGCCCGACCCCTCCGTCGGCTCGGCATCCAGCAAGTAGTCCATCTGGTGCATGCCTGCAATACCGACCAGGGCTATCTCCATGGAGTTCCGGAGGTTTGGAAGCTTGGCGCGTTGCACGTCCAGGCCGAGGGTTTTCAGGTGCACCACAGCCTTGCGTATTGCGTTTTGAATCTCCCCCTCCACCGACTGGTGCATCCATCCGTTGATGCCCTCAAATCCCAGGGCATAATGGATCTTTAGTTGGCTTAACTGAAAGGGTTCCCTCAAGCGCAGCGTTGCTGCCTTCTCGGGGCCAGCCATCACCTCAAGCAGATCGGGTAGATCGACAGCGAAGCGAGTGATGGGTCCCTCCACCAGATAATGCTCAAAATCCTCGGCACTCGAGTTGGGGAAATGACCGCCCACGGATACCACTCCGCCGGACGGTTTGTGGCCAAAGATGCCGCAGTATAGACTGGGGATGCGAATGGAGCCGCCAATGTCTGAGCCGATACCAAAGAGGGAGGCGCCAGCGCCATTTAGGGAACCCTGAACGGAAACAATTTTATTCATCGCAATATAGGCTTAAAAGGAATTTTACTCACCTCACCGCCAGAGCTGCCACCGGGTGTGCGCTCAAAGTCGTACGGATTGAGGCAGCGGCCATTCAGAATGGTATCGGTCTCAATGCTGAAGCAGTACTCGGGCGTGGCAGAGACCAGAAGTGGAATGGCCCCCGCAGAACGGATGCGCTTCACGGCTGCGCCATCGTCCTGTGCTTTCACATTCTTCCTGGCCAAACTTCCCACAGCGAAGGTCATGCCGCCCAGGGCACACGATTCTTTCACTGTTAGAGGAAGTCCCAGCAGGGGGCGGTCTTTGAATAGCTTCTCCACATCGGTCGAGCGGGCTATGAGGTCATCAGCTGCGGCTGCTTCGGCCAGAGCTTCAGAGAAACGGGTATTGACCACGGCATTCAAGTGAGGATTGACCGCCTCTATGCGTTCTATGTAGGCCTTCACGAGTTCCACGGAAGTCAACTGAAATTGGCATGAAAGTAAGAGATATTCGACAATGGAAGGAGCTATGGATTTCCGATGATAGAGATTAGCAGTCGAACCAAAATATTGATTTTTATTTTTCTTCCCTCATATCAGTGCTCACCTGTCGCAAACGCAGACGATTGCGCAGCTTCTGGGCGCTCAGCGTAAGAAGGCGATTCCTTATCGGCGGCAAGAGCGTTTTTGCTGGTTTCGGCGGATACCAGAATCTGTCCAGCAGCGGTCCTACTATCAAGGCGATTGCCTTTACGGCAATCACAATTAAACGCAGAAATAGTTCCATTTCAGCACCGCACGCGATGGCGAATGCAGCGGTATTAAATGGGGGAGAGAATTCCCAAAACTTTCCGGTGCGAAACGTGTACGAGTATGTACCTGCACAATATGTAGTCAGCAGACGCAAACCACAAGCAGAAGAGAGTGACAGGTGGGAGAGACAAACAACATACATATGTAGGTAGAAACAGACCGGCTGGCAGTGAGGGAGTGAGAGAGTGATCGCAAGCAAAAAACGGTAAACGCGAGCGAGAGCGAGAGTGGGTTTGTGTTCATCAAAACTTCTCTCACTGTTATGACCTCTCACTCACACTATCACTCTACTCTTTTTACCGATAGGAATTTTATACCCAGTACTCGAAGAGTACATATATTTGTATATTAGATTTGTGATGATGGTGTGTAACATCCAGAAGTAAGCGTTTCCGACCGCATAAATTATATATTCTTGATCAGCATCAATAGCCGAGTCGATATAGCCATGTCTGTTTGTCCGTCCGTCCGTCTGTCCGTCTTCATGAGTGCCTAGATCTCAAAGACTATAAAAGCTATAGCAACCAAATTTTGTATCCAGACTCCCGTAATATCACACTACTATAAGTGTATTTCAAAATTTCGCCCCGCCTCTTTTTGCTCACACAAAGGACGAAAATCTGTGGCATGCACAATTTTAAAGTTGCGGGAAAACTAAAAAAGCCGAATCATGCAAGATAACCGTATTTACCAGATTGCCGAATCTGGCTTAAGTCAAACTTCTATTATAGCCAGAAGGCACAAATTAAATTTCAGTGGCTGCGGAACGCCTTTCATGTGCGTACTCACACAAGTAATATACATATATGTAGATGCACGACATATACATATATGCATGTAGATATACAAATATGTATGTAGATATACATATATGTATGTAGATGTAGAAATGTAGAAGAAAGACGTATGAAACATATTTAAACTAAATGGAAACAGATAACTTCTAATAAATAAAAATCTCCCAGAGGGTTATATAAAAAATTTTTTTAATTTTCTTTTTTGCCTAATATTTAATTTGCGAAATCGTAAGCTTACATACATATGTATACATACATATGTACATATACTGACTGAGTACTGGGTATCAAGAACGTTCCTCCTCGTTAGTCCATATACATATTAATCAGTGTATAACATTAACAGTAAAACATTCTTCCCTTCCGAAACTCGAGTCCCTAAACACTTTTATATCATATGATCTTTTATAGCCTCTTCAAATTCCACGTCTCGATTTTCATTATCCATTAAATGAATTGTATTAAATTCTTAAATGTCAATCAATCTCCAATCTTGTACGTCGTAATATACTTACATACATATATACAGAATTGTTTTTTTTGTTAATTTCTATTAAATACATACATTTATTTTCAATTTTTAGCATTACGACTAAAATTTACTTTAATAGATTTCACTAAATGACTATTTTGTATTCTTAACATTGTTAGCTCTGCCTATATATGAATATTTAAAACAAATTTGATATGCCTACCCATCCGTTATTATGTGCTATCTCGCTCCCCAACACCAGAGACCGCACACTGCATGAGCAAGAGTGTGTGCAAGAGAGAGAAAGAGAGCTTAAGCGCGTGGAATGGGTTGCGTAGCCACTGTAATTTCATTTATTCTTTCTGGCAGGAGCAGAAAAGGTTTTCACATTTAATAACTGAATATTTAATATGTGTACACTTTATGCACAATATATAAAGTATGGTATATAGTTTATGAAATTTTGCGCCCCAACCTCGAAAACCCCTTTTTGTACATTAATTTCATTTAAACTATTTCAATATTTTGTCTTACGAGTGAAACGCTACGCCAGAAGCAGCTAATTATCAAGAAAAAACCAGTCATCTTTTGTCTTTTATTTGATTGTAATAATTATTAACGTATGATTGTGATGAATTACGGTAGATCTGTAAGATAATGATAATGATGGTAATTACCATTTCGACTCCAAGTGCCACCTGGCCGCACGAGTACGAGTATAGTAATCAATCCGACAATGGACTTTAAAACGAACAAATGTACTAAACCACAAACCTCAAATTAACTGGAAATTTCACTTAGAATCGATTGCGTGCGGCACTGGTGGCACCCACCCTTTGAAGACGGCCTCCAACTCGGCAGCAATCTGGAGACAGAGCTTGTCTTGGTAGGGCGCTGCTACCACTTGGATGCCAATTGGCATGCCGCGCTCGTTAAGGCCCATTGGCACATGGGTCGCTGGCAGTCCCAGGATGTTGAAGAGCAGCAGGTTGTCGATGCCCGTCGCATTCAGCACGGAGGTGTGGAAGCAGAGGGCACTCGTGTGGAAGGTGGGCATGAGCAGGACGCCTCGATCACCCAAAAGATTCTGTCAAAGCACAAACTATCGTGTAGAGACAATTTTGATGGTTTCGAGTCGGGGTGACTTACAACTATGTGCTCCTTGATCTTTGCCACTTCATCGCGGTATTCTTGCATATTCCCAGAGGCCATGAGTCCATTGAACCGCTGCATTAACTCCAGAAACAGGGCCTCCTTGGTGAAGAGCGAGTGCCCGATGAGACTGTTGATGAATTCCATGATCAACAGACGCATTTTTGGCGGACGATCGGGTCGCTGTGTCACAATGCTGGGCATACCCTCTAGATCCACCAGAGACACCAAAGCAATCTCCAAAGAGTTGTTCAGAAAACTGAAATCCATCTGTTAGGCGAAATTTATAGATTAGACCATGGGAATAACTTTCCTGTAAGTTTGGTGACCTTTTTGGCTTTGATTCCAGCTTTCTCAAAGCATTTGACTGCTTTCGTGACGGCTATCTTGATCTCAAAGTCCACCACGGGATGGGTGAAACAGTTCAGGCCGGAGTAACCGTAGGAATAGTATATCTAAGAAGTGGGAGACTATCAGACAGATTTGCTTTGATCTTGGGTTGGGTGACATCACCTTTATGTCCTTAAGGGGCACAGTTTCTTCCATCTTCAGCAGACGCTTGTTGTCTCCCGCCATGATCTCGAGGAGCAGCGGCATGTCGCGGGCAAAGCGTGTGATGGGTCCAATCTGCAGCATGTACGGGAAATTCTTGTCTGTCAACGAGTAGGGGAAGTGACCCTTGACCGATGTCAGACCCCCTGTCGGCTTGTGCCCAAATACCCCGCAGAACAAGGCGGGCAAACGGATGGAACCACTAATGTCAGAGCCAACGCCAAAGGTGGTGGCGCCGCAGCCATTGAGTGTTCCCTCGCCTCCGGAGGAGCCCGCTGAGGATCGACGCATATCGTAGGGATTCAAACAGCGCCCGTTGATCACGGTGCTCGTCTCGAAGCTCATGCAGAACTCGGGAGTGGCGGAGACGAGCAGCGGAATGCCGCCGGCGGCGCGGAGGAGCTCGACAACGTCTCCATCCTTGACCGCCTTCATGTCCTTGCGGATAATGCTGCCCACGGAATAGGAGAGGCCTAAAGGGATGAGCTAATCAGCTAGCAATTGTTTCAGAGCTTGCGTCATGATTACCCTTAACGCCGCACGATTCCTTGACGGTGAATGGGATACCCAGGATCGGGTAGCGCGTGTACAGGGCCACCCGATCGAATTCTGTGCTGGCGCGGGCTATGAAGTCATCGGCCAGCCTGGCATCTGTCAGAGCCGCCTTGAAGCGCTCATCGACGACGGCATTCAAGGCGGGATTCACTTCGCGGACACGTGCGATGTACGCGCTGACCAACTGAACCGAACTAATCTGGGGACGAAAATAATATGCAAATGCATGCAAATGTGGCTGTTGCTGGGCATGACGTTCGGATCGATTGGATCAAACACTAACCTCGCCGCGACGCAGTTGGGTGGCCAGCTCAATGACGGATCTGTTCAGCAGGGGATCGCTGATGGGCGGACAGTTGGGAGGTCTGCGGACCATCACCAGATCCAGAATCTTGTTCACCAGCATACCGAAGGCATTCAGCACAAAGGCCAGCAGACGCAAAATGACCTCCATGTCAAGCGATTACTCCGGTATACACGGATGGGGGTTTCTGGGGTCACCGAAGGTGGCCTGAATTCAAATCGGAAGAACTTTGAACGGTGTGACGGAAGTAGACTACCTGGACGTGGCGGAGGGGCGGGGCTGGGCTGTTTAATCGGAGCTCTGGAACACCACCGAACGCATTGACTACGGATCGCGGACTACGCGTTTCGATTCAAAGTGAAACGAATTTCATGTTTTTGAATTTGAATTTGATTTTAGTTTCAGAGTAAGCTTCAGCAGCCATTTTCCAGCAATTACTCGAAAAACAGTGCAGGGCTGGAGACTCAATGAATGAAAATGAATCATTCATCAAATGAACAATCCTGGGGGAGTGTTTGTCATGAAAGATGCATTTATTTCTGTATGTTTATTAGTAATCATTTAGTTATTGTTACACTTATCACTTACGTGCTAAAGGAAAGTTCCAACAAATGCAAAAACAGTTAGCACATTAACTACTCTTTGAAACGAAACGGAAATCGAAACGGTTATAAACCCGATCATAACAAATAACAGGGGATACTGGGGATACCGTGCAGTACAGCAAAGTACAAAAGTAAAAGAGAGACAGCGAATGATTCGTAGAATGAGAGTTAACTCAGTTAGGCAACTTGGTAAAGGCGCGAAAGAGACGTCTATACGTATATGAATATGTTGTTGTTCTTGGCATTGCTCAAAAATTGACATCTATGTATGTATGTATGCTTATGTGTATATGTTTTGCAGCTATATATGCATATATATGATATCATTTGTAGATATATGTATGTATGTACGGATATTCACATCATTCTCTGGCCGATCTGGGAAACTTGCTTAGCATATTTCAATAGACAATTACGTGGGTATTGTATGTATGTACTCGTATGTATCTTTAAAATCGTATATCTTTCTCCATAGAACATCGAACATTGAACATGACATCGATATATTTGTAACCCTAGAACGGCAATGCTTCGTTAAGCTATTGGAAAAGTCTGGTAGATAATTGCACAGCTAGTATATAGTGCCAGTAAAAGATCATACAAAGAAACAACATAAAACTGTCGTCTTCGAAGCATCATCGTTTTGGGATTCTCAATTACAGAACCGTTTTAAGGTTAAATTCTCCATCTTTCTCTCTATGTTATTTGGTTTCTTGGTTACATCTTTCATATGTCTGATTATCATTGATATTTCTTGTGGATTTATGTCTGAGTGGGGGATATGTGTCTGTAATCTGTATTCTGTGTTTGTGGGTCTCGTCTCGTCTAGTCTCGTGTATACTGTATAATATTATAATTACTATTATTATTATGTATATGTATTTATAATTCTATATGGTATGGTTTAGCATTAAAATATTTATTGTCTAAAACATTTCGCCCCGAGCTTAGTGCCACTCTAGACCTAGACCTATACCTTCCCCCCGAAAATATCTGCCCCGCCCCAATTCTAACTAGCACACACCTTTGGCTACTTACAGATAACTTTGCTTTCTTAGCTTTCCTTCCATTTCTAAAACACCGTTTAAATTTAGAATTCAATTAGTGTCTCTCTTTCTAATATTTCTACGCATTTTCGGGTGTTCACAGTCTGATTGGATCCAGGTCTGATTCGGTTTAGCGGAGCACTTCCCATACTCACAGGAATCTTAAAGGCCTAGAGAGGTTTTCTGGGTTTCGGTTTGGGGGGAGATTCAGGCTCAAAACTCTCGGGGCTCTCGAGAACTTTGGGCCATCTTTTCTTTAGGGGAAGTGCAATGCCAAACCGATCCTGGGAATATACTGTGGATTCACCATATTATTGGATGTGGGACTGGCCCATCTTAGGTCATGTGCAGATCCCCCTTGAGGATGCGTGTAAAGGTCTTCTTAAACTGCTGGTTGGCCAGGGCGTAGCAGAAGGGGTTCATCGGACTGTTGGCATAGCACAGGAAGTACGAGAACATGTACAGATGCTCGTTGGTGCAGGGCGGATTCCTGCAGAAGCCCTCGACCAGGGCCAGCACATGGTATGGCGTCCAACAGGCCACAAAACAGCCCAAGATGAACGAGATCGTGCGGAACGCTTTGCGGGCACGATTCTCGGACTTGGACTTCTGTCTACCGCCTCCTCCTAGCGCCAAGGGCAGGGCCTTCTTGCTCTTGAAGTGCTTGCCAATAGAGTGGATGAAGGCCCGCTTGCTGGAGCCGCGATTCGAAATGCCATCGCTCTTCTGCTGTGTCTCCTCCTCCCGATCTCGTCTGCTGCCGCCAGCCAATCCACCCCCGCCTGAGCTGCTGGTGGTGCCCGAGGTGGAGGGCATCTTGTTGGTGTTACTGTCCGAGGTCTCACGCTCCTCGATGCGCTCTAAGGCCGGAGGAGGGGCGGCAGTCTGAGTTGGTGTCCCCGTCGCCAGTGCCTGCTGGGCCTTCACCTTGGGTGAGACCGGCGGCATGGGCGAGTACAGTATGGCATCCTTGCTGCTCGTCTCCATGGGACTGGAGGCCCTCCGATGTGGACAATCCGCCAGTAGCTTGCCACTGGGCACGTCCAGCAGGCAGATGGCCTCGATGCAGCTCTCCCGCCGCACCTTCGCAAAGTCTTCGATGCCTGTGTACGAGACGAGAAGACGTTTTTCAATGGCAACTGCCTCCTCACTTTGACTCTGGTTCTGGTTCTGGCTGTGGTTCAGGCTTAGGCTGAGGCTTTGGCTTTGGCTGGGACTCTGGTTCTGGTTCTTGTTCTGGTTCTGATCTGGGCTATGGTTCTGGCTGGTTGAGTTATCAGCCTTTGGGAGATGCTTGCGTGCGGGTGGCGGTGGTGGGAGGGCGGGATTCGTTGGTCTCACGGAGCAGCTGATGGTGTCATTGGGAGAGGTGTTGTTGGTGGTGGTGATGGTGGCCAGCATGGCAGAACTCTCATCCATGTAGCGCAGCTCGGAGTTGTTGGTCATGAGGTCATAGGTAATGGCCAGCTCGCTGTTCCCCGAGCTATTGCCAAACGGACGATCCGAGTAGTCGTCAGACAAAGGAGTGGGACACTGGAAGGCATCAGGCGGTGGCAAGATGGCCTGCACCAGACCCTGATGCACCTCCTCGCTGGGTACTTCGATGGGGGCCAGGTCGACGGGCGACAGGGGATCGATAGTGAACTGAGCGGGGGCCTGGGCCTGGAAATCAATGAGGCGATCATGCTCCGCTATCTGGGAGAGAGTGGAGCAGGAGGTGCGCTTGGGGGGTCGGTCCAGTTGGTGGTGCTGGTTCTGGTTCGGGTTCTGGCTGTGGTGCTGCTGGTGCTGATGCTGAAGGCGAGCAATGCCCACCTCTTCCTTGCTCTGGGCCCGCTGCAGACTCGTTTGGTGTGTCGGGTGGTGGTGATGCGGGTGGTGATGCGATGGCGATCGCCCACCGCCCATGGAGTGCATGGCCTCGATGGACTTGGAGTTGGTGGTGCTCTTTTGCAAGTTACCTTTGCCCCGGGTGGCCAGCAGGGCGGCCTGGGCACCGAACACCAGCCCGATGGAGGATCGCTTGCGCATGTTGCTCAGCTTCTGTTGGGTGATCAGCTGCTGGGCCTGGTTCACCGACGACTCCTCGTCCGAGTCGAAGGCCGGGCTGCTGGAACGTTCGCTCTTCTCCGCCTCCACCGCATCGCGCTTGCGCGCCTCCTCGATCTTTGCTGCAGACGCGCGACGCTGCTCCGGGGTCATATTTTCCACCTCCTCGGCGGCCTGGGCCAGAGGATTGGACTGACCTGAGCCGCTCAGACGCTTGATGACCGTCGTACAGGCAGCACTGGCGCTGTCCAGATCCGTCTGTCCACCGGCCAGCTCCACCTTTGTCTTCAGTATCTTCTCTTCAATGACCCCGATTCCGGCCGCATGTCCTGCCATTCCGGACATGGCCCCTGCACTGAGCGCCACCATGGACTGCATTTTGCGCTGCTTGGCCTCGCTCCGCTTCTGCATGTCGTATGCCGTCTTGTAGATGCCAGCGTAAAGGACGAAGAGCACTATCAGCGTGGTCCAGTAGTAGCCAATGATCAGGGCCGTGTTGAAGATGGGGTCCTTGAGAAACTGCACCGCGCACTGGCCCGGCAGCAAGTCGCGCTTACCCGTAAAGTGCTCCCAACCAAAGATCGAGATGAAGAACAGCAGCGCTGGGATAATCCATGTGATGGTCACCATGTAAATCACACGGGTCCTGGTCCGCCAGCTGCGGTACTTGGCCGCAATCTTCACCGAGCAGTACCGATCGATGGTGATCAGCAGCACCGTGTACTGGGACACTAGACATACTGTGTAGTCCACCGACAGCCACAGATCGCAGAGCACTGGCCCCAGGTCCCAGTAGCCCTTCAGCACGTAGATCGTGTAGAAGGGCATCGAAACGGTTCCTGTGGATGGATGATAAAAAACCAAATGAGCATTAAAGTACATCTGAAATCCTTGAGATCCCCTACCTATGAGCATATCCGTGGCGGCCAGCGAGGCAATGAAGTAGTTGCTCGGCTGCCGGATATTCCTGTCCACGATGAAGGCCAGCAGGACGAGGATGTTGCCGCCCACCGTGAGAATGATGCAAATGGCCAGACAAATGGCAATGAAGATCGTCTGCCAGAGGGCGAACGGCGGCAGCACGGGCACCAGGACATTGTCCGAACTCAAGCCCGTGTCCGTGGCAGTGCCACTCCCGGCCGAGTGGTTCTTCAGGCCCAGGGTGTTCGTATCGTTGACATCGAAGTTTCGATACCACTGCAGCTGCTCGTTGGCCGACCACGAGCTGAAGTCGGTGCTCTCGCCGTAGATCTTGGTAGCCTCCAGGAGTCGCTTGCACTCGGCATGGTCCAGTACCCGCTTGAACAGGATGCTGCACAGCTTTTCGCGCTCCTTGTTCAGGCCCCTGCGGCAAGAAATGAGGACATTGGAGGATGGGATACTGGGCATTGGGGACTCGAGACTTACCAGTCGGTGATCCACTTGGATTTGATGGTGTATATGGGGTCCGTGGCATTGGCCAGCTCGTCCTCTCCGCCCTGAAGGCCCACCGACTTGTTAAGCGAGCGCATTTCCACTCGCCACGCTCCGCACCGCTCTTCAGTCCCCTCTCCGTACACCGCACTCCTCCTTCCAAGATCTTTTGTGCTCGCGATGGAAATTTCAAGTAATTCCTCCGTAATGTGCTGTCGTCGTCACAGACTCTTGGAATGCTTACATTGCCTTCTCGGACTCCCGCGACTTGCCTCCAGTCGGCACAAGGTGCAGCATCTGTAAGAGGCAACAAAAGCAGGTCTTGGTCTCATTCTCGTTCTCGGTCTCGGTACCCATCTTTGCTTCCGCTAAGTTTAAACTAATTTTGCAACCGTTAACTGGCAACCGGCTGCGAGGTGGGGCCGGGTAGGAAACGGCCCCGGCCGCGGCTGGCAACGGCAACCAATGCAATTTGCTTGTGGCAGTGGCTTCCTGTCTGGCACGACGGACAGCCTGCCACTTACCTGGCGGCCATACCCATCCTCCTCGGTCTCATTATGTTACGGCATGATTTGCTTATGCTCCAGCTACTTGATTTTCAAGTACCCTTCCCACCATTTCTTTCTCTCTCTGTCTCTGTCTCTGGCTGTGATTACACTTTGACATTTTCAATACCCTCGCAGAGGGTATAAAGCACTCGAATACGAACTACAGAAAGTTACAGTCAAATACCATAATTTTCCTCCCTGAAACACTCTGAAGCCATCATGGTTTTCCACCTATCTGTAAGGGTATCTGACGCTTCGATCTGCCAGTGCAATCTTTTCTTTGCTGTCTTTTATTTAAGTCTAAATATTCACAGGAAACGAAAACTTTCTTCCGCTGAGGTCACTCCGGCCGGAATGTTCGTCTGTCCGTGCAACTTCTTGACTGTTGCATTTGGCCCAAGGAACTCAGTAAAGTTGTTTCGTGTTATTGTTGCTGCAAACAACGTTAGAAGAACCAGAGTGGCAACTGCTGCTGGGGGCAAGCCAAGGTGCGGCGCTATCAAACGGCAGTGCAAAATTGAGTTTTCAAGTTTCCAAATATAATTTCAAACAAATCGATAGGAAAGCCAAACTTCGACAGCAGCAGTCAGCCAGAGCCAGAGCCAGCCTCTCGCCTCTCTCTTTTGCTGGTAAAATTACACAAGAGACAATCGAGTTAGCCGTTGTTGCAAGTGTTGCATGCCTCAAGAAAGCCCTTAAATCATGTTGATTGAGTGGAAATAGAATTAGGAGGGACAATTTGTTTTCATTTAATTCCCAAAACATTGCCATTGAGTTATCCTTCATCTGCACTTAGGAGAGATGCACTTCATTGTCCATCCTTGCTGTTTCCTTAATCCGTCAACACATGCGACAATCCTTGGCTGACAGCTGTCAAGCTTTGTCTTTGTCCTGCTCATCCTCCTCTTCCTCCTTTCCCACAATCCTTCCCAATTCCTGACCAAAAACCCAAATCAAACCAAGTCCCCAATTTCTATGCTAATTGAGGGCTATACCGGGTGCGTGTTTCTGTGTGTGGGTTAAGCGCTTTGATTGCGTGAAATTCTCACCAGAAAGTGCCCAAAATATTGAAGTGGGTTGATATTCCCATAAAGGCTATCAGAAAGGCTTTCAAATAAGACCCGAGACGGGGATAGAAGCGGCCGAAGCGAGCCAAAGGTGTAGATGGAAGGCTTCTGAATTGGATGGGTTTGGTCCTGGTCCTGCCGGGAGGTATATTTAGATATGGATTTGATTTATTTTTGGCTCTGGCTTACCAAGAATAACTCAATTGTGAAAATGCAAGTTTGTTGATTACTCATTCAATTGAATTTCCATCTACATATATTAAAAATATCTACCTGGGAAGGTTGTTGGGATACGTATTCGATTACGGGATTGGCTCATCATTCGATACACTTCTAAGTAGCACAGATCCAATATGCCATTGTACCTGACATAATTGAATGTTGTCCAATAAGTGTTCGATTATTTCCCTGTTGTCTGTTAGCCATCTTACAACCGCTTCATCTCGCATTTATGCTACCCCGTATTGTACCATAACTGTCTCGTAAGCACCTTTCAGCAGGTGGGCATCGTTCACCTGGGAGTCTGCACTGAACAGAAACAACATTCTTGTGAAGTAATAATCCCTCTTAAAGGCCTTAAGCCTTTGTCTAGCTGACCACCATGCTAGGGGGCTGGCCCAACTTCCCCAGAAGCCTTCCCCAGAGATGACCGCACCAGC
The DNA here is from genome assembly GCA_037356375.1 of Drosophila affinis. Classification (NCBI taxonomy): domain Eukaryota; kingdom Metazoa; phylum Arthropoda; class Insecta; order Diptera; family Drosophilidae; genus Drosophila; species Drosophila affinis. The sequence continues at coordinate 28,092,313 of JAZHFB010000003.1, forward strand.
ACCGGCACTGGCACCGGCACCTGCAGCAGCATCAGGGAGATCAAAGCGTTGATTTGGACGGTGGAAACATTAAGCTGTCGCTTGGGTGGGATGGGTGGTATGGGGCGGGCGGTGTCTCTGTTGCATTCTGGCCTCCATCATAGCCATATACATATACTGTATCTGTGCAACTGATGACAGACCTGGGCTTAAAACAGTAACGAAACTTCCACACGAAGGACAGAAGACCTGAAGGAAGGCTCTGTGGATAGATGGTGGGTGGGTGTGGGCGGCAGGGCTGGGCAGGGCTGCGTGGCATGCCGTTTGCTTTGTACCGTAGCACAGTTTTTGTTTGCGCTACCTCAAAGTTGTCGGCATTCCTGGCGTGCGCCCTGAAAGTGAAATATGTAAGAAATGTGTTTGCCTCAATGGGTGGGCGGGTCGACACAGCATGGCATAGCGGTGGTGAGGGTTGGGCGACAGTGGCCCCACCAAAGCAGCGCCTTAAATCAGCAATTATGTCGCTCATAGCCAGGTGTGCGCTTGGGGGAGAGAGAGATAAAAAAGGGATTGTGATTTTGAGTCTTTCCCCCACCGGTCCTCCCCCCTCTCAAGTAGATAAGATTTTCATTTTTCTCCTTTCGCTTGTTGCCATAATAACCCGCTTTTCCTTTGCCATTGTTGCTTTTTTGCTTTTAATAAACTTATTAAATGTGGAAGCCAGCCGTTGTCCTTGCCTCCAGCTCCAGCTCCAGCTCCTGCTCCTGCCGCTGCTTCCTTATGGAGTGCTCGCTCTCTGGTGCGCCTTACCTTTCGGTGCTTTTATTTGGCAAATAATGAAAAGTAATTTAATCAAGCCAACAAAAGGGCTTCGAAATTCATCAGAAAAAATAATAGAAAGTCAGGGCAGGGCAGGGCAGGCAATCCTTTTCGCCTTTGCCCAGGCCAAATGCAAATTTGATTGGCACTCGTGATTCGAGCATCAATTTTGTTTTTTTCCGTGTCCTCTGTCCTCTGTCCTGTCCTCTGGCATGAGGGTGCCCCAAAGCTGATCCGATCCTGGGGTCTCGGTTAATTGCCGCATGGCCTTGGCACAAAGACCCCAGCAATATTTGGTTGACGGTCTTCAATCATGCGCTAATATCCGCATCACCAAAGCTTTGACTCTCACGCACACACACACACACACACACAATCTGGGGGGCAGCACCAGCCACAACCCCATCATCCCTTGGTAAAGGTATGCCTGGGATTATGATGCTGGTTTGTCTGATTTTTCCTGGCATTCTAGAGCGTCACAAGCTGTCAACGGCAATGGCATTCCTTTGTGCCAAGGCCCACGCCGCAGAATATGAATTTGACAGCATTCCATCTAATGGACAAAGGGGAGAGGGGGAGTACTACGTAATCAACTTGTGCAGGTTTTAATTACAAAAATATTGAGGTTGCCCCTGCTTCAAGAACTATTTTTAGTGAGCTGTCTACTATGTTGAATTACTGTTCTCCAAGGAACTATTTTTGCAACTTATTTTCCTACGATATTGAATGGCAATAGAACATACTTTTATTATCATATTAAACCAGATTCGCGATGATTGCCCTTCAATTGAGTGCTTCATTCAAGCGGAATATCATTCAATTTAGTCAATTAGGGAGACTTTTCTTTATCTGGTATCAAGTTATAAGAAGTGCAGAGAATCCTTTCAACAGGCATCACGTCGAAGCATTTGCAACTACGTTCTGCGCTTTTAATAAAATACATTTTCAAGGAGACTTCCACTTTCTCCGCGCTCCTCATTAAAACCAGCTAAACGCACAATCATCTTGGCTTACTGCACTCTTCGACAAGATGCACTGACGCTAGCCTTCTAATCCCAGGATTTATGCTCTCCTCTGGCAAATCGTCCGGCGACTCGTCAGAGTTTTCTGCCAACTGCCAACTGCCAGCTGCCAGCTTCCTTCCAGCTGCATTCCGACACTTCACGTAGCAAGTGTCGTTTAGCATTTTGTTGATTTTATTTCTGGTGTTCCCTTTTTTATGCTTTTGCTATCTGGCTGCCGGATATAAAAGCAACAACAGATTGCACAGCAATAAACGAGGCTGTCTACATGTGTGTGTGTGTACTCGAATGTAGTACACGAGCTTGTAGCATGTGTGGCAGGGGCATGTGGCATGGGCAAGTGTGTGGTGTGCGGTGTGGTGGGGTGCCCACAAAAGACAACGCTAAGTGGCCTGGGGGCGAAATTTTTGCCATTGCCATTGGCGCTCGTTAAATTTGCATGTGCATGCCACACTCGTACATGCCTCTGTGTGAGTGTGTAAGTGTGTAAGTGTGTTAGTATGTGAGTGTGTTAGTGTGTACCTGTGTGTGTGTGAGAAAAGTAAACGCGCAACAGTCTCTGGTAACGATTTGCGGTCTTTTGCTGTCTTCAAAAGAGTTTTCCACCAGCAAGCAGGCAGGCAGGCAAGCAAGAAAGCAAGGAAGCAAAACCAACCTTCATTTGGCATGCAGCAAGCGTGTCAAGGACAAGTCTGATGCAGCCACCTCCACCTCCACATCCACAGCCATTGCTGTCCCTGCTCTGCTCTGATCAGAACTGACTCCGAGTTCGTGTCGCTGAAATTGAAATTGCCCATGCGAGGTGGCTGCCAGCAGACAATCGGCTGGCACAGCAGCAGCATTGCGGCGGCCCGGCCCCCAAAAATTATTCATCACGTTGCGCGGCTCTAATATTTATTTAAAATTGTACTTTGATTAAAATGCGCGTGCCAAGTAGTTCCTTGGGAGTCGACGCTGGAAGAAGAAGCGAAATGTTAATCTAGATGAATTAAACAGAAGCTCCCGGGAAGCGGAAAGCGGGAAGCGGCTCTGTTGTGGTGAAGAAGTGGAAAACTGAAGCAGCGGGCTGCGCTAGCTGAACGTTTTGTAATTAAAACTTTTACAAGTTGATTATGCTCTAGGATTCCGCTATTATACATCTACCATACCCCATACCTCATGCCACCATGCCACCCTGTCGTTTTGCTGACAACTCCATGGAATGCGGAACAAAAGAGTTTCGTTTGCCGTTGACAGCTTTTGAGGAAATCCCCAGCTACTACCCAGGAGGATGACGCTCAGAGAAGGTCCTTAGTGTACTCATGGAGAGAGTATTCAGTGGTCGACGCGCAGCCCTTTTTTGCCTGAGCATCTGGGTTAATATTCATTTCTCTTTCTTTCCTTCCGTTTCGTTTCCTTTCCTTCAATTTGCCCCAGTGCAATATGTTTTTATGATTATGACAATGATAATACCGTAATCGTTAGGCGTTGCCTTCTGGCTTAATGCAACAATTGCAAAATGCGTTTGAGGCGACACTTGCAACAAATTGCCCCACACATACACATAGAAAGCCCATACACACACACACACAAACACAAACTATGAGCGCACAAACGATTCGAGCTGAAAATTGCTTGGCACAGTTTGTCGCATTTGCCTGTGCCTGTGCCTGTCCTTGTGCCAGCCTGCCTTTCTCTGTCATTTAGAGCTCATTTCATGCGAAAAACGAAACGGAATTTAAACAAAAGGCAGAGGCAAAAGGCAACGGCAATGGCAACGTCAACGTCAACGGCAACGGCAACGCCAGAGCGCTAGCAAAGACACTACACTGCCAGTGTCAGAGGTAACAGTGGCAGCAGGCTACTTCCGTGTGGCAGCAGCCATAAAATGACAGAGCAAATGCCTCCCTCCTCCTTGGTCGTGCTCCCTTTACCTGCCGCTGCCGTCTACCGTCTACTGTAACCTCCTCCTAATGAGCTTGATGCGTTTTTGATGATGCTGCCCTGGTTGGGTTCTGGGTGCTGGGTGCTGCCTGGCCACGGCCTGTCGCACTAATTGAATGTTTTACCTCTGTCCATGTGCCCCTAGCCAACGCTGCGTATGCGCAATATGCAGCTGCCCGGTTGAAAGTTGACTTTTATGAGGCATTTTCGGAATACACAATTACCGTGTAGAATTTATTAATGCCATTAATCATGCAGAGCCGCAGCAAGGAAGACTGCTGGACTGCTGGATGGCTGGACGGCTGGAGTGCTGGAAGGGATCCGCCACGTCTAAAGTTCTTCCTGCCTTGTCAACGACTTTAATTATGCTGTCCTGCTGGGCCAGGGCAGCCTCCCTCGTCCTGGCCCTGGCTCTGGCCCAGACGTGCTCATATTTTATGCTTTTATAAGCGTCGTTCTTTTTTTATATACATTTTGTGCTACTACATAATTCTGCGTGCTAGGTTCGTCCTTGCTGGAATCCACACTCCGTCCCTCCCTCTCTCGCCCTCCCTATCTTCACTAGTCAGCAGGTTTTCCGGCTCAGAGCTGACAAAATGCTTTTGTTGGAACGACAAAACACTATTCTAAACTTTAGTGTCAAAGTTTTGTTGGTAAATAAGGGTGTATGAGGTTTCAGAGAGCGAAAAAGAGAGATCATCTAATAGTAGTAATAAATTGTTTAGTTAATTAAATACTTGATCTAAATTGTAAATGATTTATAATGCTTACACTTTGCAAAAGTCTTTAATTTTTTATAAAATGTAACCAAAATTGTATCCAATTATTTGATAAATTAATTTTATATTCATGTCTTTGGAAATGTATTTGTTGCTTAGTGTAATTAACACTGAGGATTTGTTAATCGATAAGCACTCAATTAACAGGTCTTAAAGGCTTACCACACCACACCACCCCCACCACCACCCCCGGACAAACCCGAACGCCCTCAGAAATTTTGCGTGTGGCATGCCTCAGCCCTAACCCATTCCTCGTCCTCCACCTCCTCCGTTCAGGCAGGGCCCTGTGAGTCCTACCGGACAACCATTTTGAAGCGGCAAACAGCTGAGGCGTAAATTGATTCAATGAGCTTAATTGTGCTGACATTTTTATGCGGCACCCATCGATCGATCAATCGATGTGGGAGCGAGTGTGTGTGCGTGTGTGTACTCTGTGGCACTGTGCCAGTGTCTGACACGCAACTGCACCTCTATCGTCCTCTCCACCCACAGGGCCACCCCACCCCGCACTGTAAGCCTAATTTATGCCGTTGCATGGGCCGGGAATTGAATATGACAACTTTATAGAGTTCAGTTTATTATAATCGCATAAAATAGTTGACGTGCCGGGGCAAACGAAACGAGCGACGGGACTGCCACTGAGACTGAGTCAGTGCCTGAGCTTGCGCCTCCCTCCGCCGGAGGCTCCTTCTCTCCAGAGGCTCTCCCATAAGAGCGTTGGAGGAGGATGTGCTGCCCTCCCATTGTTGTGCGTCTCATGCATCTTTCATGGGGCAACGTTAATGTGCCTGGCTCTCGGCTCCGGCTCCGTCTCCCAAAGTTTATGCAACAGATTTATGAATGCCCAGCTACGTGGCTGAATACGGCACAGCTGAGGGGGTTCCCAGGCCGTGGTACAGTTGGTAGGATTTCGCCAGGAAGTAGTTAGAAATCAAGACTTTCAGATTCTACCAAATAAGCTTTTTCAAGCTGTTGATTATTTCTAAATCGTACATTCTATGAAAAATCGATGGAGTGAGAGGAGGAAACCAGTAACCCTGGCCGCCCTGGCCGCTGTATTTGAACTATTCCCTGTTGCCCTGAACGATTTCATTTGGAAGCATGAATTGAAAGTGCGAATGGACTTCAGGAACGGGTTTGAATCTGTTCAGTGCACTCTTTCTGATGCCCAAACAATCATCACTTTCGGATGAGCGGAATATTAAATATTTGCTCCGTAATCGAATACGAGACAAAGAATCGAAGCGAATCTATATCCACGTTTTACTTGTTGGCATTGTCTGCCATTTTCCCTTTCACAATCAGAATTCACTTAATAAAACTTCCAACTAAAGTCTCGACTAAATACTTGTGGGTAAAACCTATTCGCATAAGTACTAAATATACAAGATGTATATATTTTAATTATAGGATAGGTATATTTGAAACTGTATTAACTTTTGTTCCACTCTTTTGCCACTGTTCGAGTGCTGCGCAGAGTTTAGCGCTGATGAAGATAGCTTTGCATAGCATTGAGTTCTCAACGGTGAAAAGTTTTCTTCTAATTGTCAACTTCATTAGCCAACTAACTGCTGTCGGCCCCGTCGCTGTCTTTGTCTCCGTGACAGACTTCGCTACCAGAGCAGAGTGACCTTAGGTCAGATGAAAACTTTTCGCCTTGTTAATTAAGTGCAGCTCAATCTGCTACTGCCACTGCTGCCACTGCTGCTGCTGCTGCTGGGGCACATACATTTATTTAATTGGCAGCAGTTGTTCCTGATTCGAATATTAATGGCTCGCCGGCCGCTGTTTAATCCGGCTCCCGCTTAAATCCGTTTATCGGGCTTGTTTTAGTTTTGGCTTAGTTTTGGTACTGCAATAACTTTGGTTTGGTTTGTTGATAATTGCATTTCGATGCGGATTAATTACATTGACACTGCAGACTGCAGTTAAATTAATTATTTACAACTAACAGCTGCTCTGCTCCGTCGAGTGGCCTTAATTGCTGCCGGCCTGAATTAATGCAAATTAGCCTCACAAATTATATGCAATTGGATTTATAAATATATACATGATACATGGTATCCTCTGTGCCAATTTTCATTGCACTAAGTAGTTTTTTATGTCCGTGCTCTGTTTGTGTTTCCAGTTTGCGTTTTTAATCAGAGCTCATTAGCAATTCTGAGGGAAAATCATGCCGGTCCGATGGAGAAGCCAACTGTTCTGCGGTGCTAGTTATTTTAATCGATCTCCTAGCCAGCGTTCCCATTTAAACATTCTACTTGAACGTATGCAAATCTCCTCCCCCCCCCCAGCGCAGCTCCGCTCTGTTTACGGATAGTGTTAGATATTAAAAGTTGGTCGTTGTGGCCGGATATGCATTTGGATTGCAGTTAGAATTGGTGTCGTGCGGCTGCATTCTGATGACTTCGCATCGCGACGGAATATTTATTGTGGCACAAAAATAAAAAACAATGTTGCCCTTGCAATGCATAAATTATTCTAAAGAATAAACAACGACAACAAACAGAAGGGAAATAGAAGACGAAAAAGTGTTTTTAAATTAAAAAATCCGCACGGCAGGCAACAGCTATTAAACTCAGTCCAAGTTTTGCCCTAAAAACGAACCACGAATGCCCTTCAAAATGCTCTCCAAAATTGTAGCTTTAACTTTAAAAACAGAAGGACCACGGAACCTTTAAAAGGAAAAAACAGCCGTGAATTGTTTTCTTCTTCCGCCGCAGCTTCCGAAGGTTCTCCTTGTGGGTTTTTTTTGGTGGGTGTGGGTGTGGGTGTGGGTGGGTGTGTGGTGCAAAATGCTGTCAACGCATTATGTAATTATGGATGTATCAAATTATGAAAAATGTGCTCAGTATTCTGGTACGTGTTGTGGAAGCATTTTATGACTGTCTCGGCGTTGCGTTGTTGTAGGTTGGTTGTTGGTTGCTGCCGTAGCCGTAGCCGTAGCCGTCGCCCTTGCCGCAGCGAATTATGTGACAAAAACGCTTCAGTAAACAGCAGACAGACAAATAGATGGGGCACATGCCACACCACACACAAAAAAGCACGGAGAAAGGACACAGGGATGCTGCCCGACATGACAACGACAGCAAAGAGAGCACCCCGAGTGGGTGGGGTGGGGGGTGGTGGAGAAGAGTGGCAAACTGGGTAACCGGAGAGTCTTTCTCATGGCTGACACGTGAGTCCTACTACAACCAGTCCCCAATGCCAGTCCCAGTGCCAGTCCCAGTGCATCGTTAAAGATTTATTTAGGAATTTTCAGCGGCCACCGTAAACCGCATCGTGTAATTGTCCATATATGTATGTAGTGGCTCTACCTCTCTTTGCTCTCCCCCCCTCTCTTTGGTCGCTGTCTCTTTCCCTCTCTATGTGTGTTATGCGTGAGAGTAGGCATTGCCGTCAGCATTGCTTACTTTTATGGTAATAATTTCAGTTTGTGGCATTAAATCAACGGAAACGGAAATGTAAAAACGTGTTGCCAGGAAGTCATATTTCAGCTTAGACAAACGAGAGAAGAGATGCAGAGAGTGAAAGAGACAGAGCTAGAGATAGAGATAGAGGAGCGACAGTGGGGGTGATGAAGCATGTGATAGAGCAACATGCAACACTGTTGCCAGCATTGGTCCGCCACACTGCACTATGGGGAAAATGACCACTTTATCTGGCATTTGCATGATTTTTAAAAGTTTTCTAATTAGCTCAAATGTGTTGTTAACGCAATTAGAAAACATCAGACTGTTATGCCCCAAACTCAAAATGTTAAATTTAACAGTCCCATGTAAGAATAACAGCTGTTAAGTCAGCTGTTTTTATCGATAACACGTGCGGCTAAGTTTTGTTAATTTTTGCATTGAGTTTTGTTCTTAATATCTCTGATGGCAACACAATTAGAAGAAAATCAAGCCTTGAACACTGATTTGGCAGGTTTGCACTGTGTGTTTAATATAAAACATCGTAGAAATTGTGCGTGTGTATACTAGTATTTTGTCGTTTTATAAGCGCTTCTAATGCTGGATTTTTATTAACAAATTTCAACTTTGGAAAGGATTATGTAAAAGAGTTTAGAATTGTTTAGGTGTTCGTCCAAGTGTTTGTTGTAGCGTTGTCAATTCTGAGTTAACACGTATTGGTCTTAATTTCCTATTTTTCCCTCTTTTGGTGCAATTTGCATTTTTATTAGGTAACCTGTGTGAGAGAGAGAAAATGGCTCTCTTCATTGTGGCTATATTATTGATCCGATCTGATCCAGATTCAACATCCTGATAGAAATAGTCATCCTCTATTATTCTGCGTTTTTAGTTTTCTGGTACTATCAAAATTGTGCAAGCCACAGATTTTCGTTCTTTACGTGGGCGGAAAAGGGCGGAGCGAAATTTTGTACTTTACTTGTTAAAGTGTGATATAACAGGAGCTTGGATACAAAATTTGGTTCATCTAACTTTTATGGTCTCTGAGATCTAGGCGCTCATAAGGACGGTACTCTCGAGTAGTGGGTATAGAAAAGAGCTACCACGCCCATTTTTTCAAAATATCTTCCTCTTACTATTATTAACTCATATCAAAAAACCGAACTTAAAAATATTGCTTCGTTTGGAAGTTATTAATTAGTGCCACAAAAAGTGGTAAAATTCCCCATAGTGCACTGGCATTGGTGGAGCGGTGGACTACATCGCATTAATTTGGTTTTACAACATGGCCACACATAAAAATGAGAAATGGCTGACACACATGCTGCCAAGGCAAACACCCAGACACGCACACAGCCACAGCCGCAGCCGCAGCACAGACGGAGCAGGAGAAGGAGACGGAGGGATGCGGAGAACGAGACGGAATGAGCGATAAGTAGAAGAGCATCCAGTCAGACAACAATACAGTCGAAATTAGCGCAAAATGAATTATAAATGTGGCCCTAATAAAAATCTAACGCACAAAGCAAGAGCCACAAAGTGGGGAGAAAGAAGACAATCCACAATGAGAAGTACCACGGAAGTATGCCAACAAAGTAAAATGTGGAATGTGCAACATCAAAACAGATGCTGCAAAGAGGCAGCCTTATCACGGAAAAATTTCACTAAGCAAAACAAGAAGAGAAAAGTATTTTCTACCTTGTACTTGGACACTGAAGGAGATTGCTACGTATAGCAAAATATGCAGATGAATATATAAGAACAGGTCAACTGAAATGCTATAGAAAGAAAGGAAAAGTAGACATAGTTAAAGCCCAGAATAGGATGTGCTCTCAGGGGATTTACTCGACGACAACTAGTGGAAGGTCTACCCGGTAGAAAGCAATTTAAATTAGATGTCTGCAATTGTGCAGGTTTTAAGCTCAAATGAAAGGTCAGTAGAACGGTGGATATCGCTAGCTTTGTCGCTAGCTTATGAGCTGCTCAAGGGCTAATCCCGACATCAAAATCAAGCTTAAATCCCGTCTGAAATCGAAATCTTTAAAGCAGATGTTAGTCTCCCCTCGGGCACACACACACACCCACCGTTGCCGGTCACTGCCACTGCCACTGCTGCTGTTGCCACTGCTGCTGTGGCAATTATCACATCGTGTCGCAGTCGTCCCATTCTCCGTTGTAGCAATAATAACCCCCCCGCTCCCCCGACGAGACCGAAAGTGAAGCAAAATGCTGCAAATACAACCAATCAAACCAGCTACAAAACGATGCGCCCCACAACACCCATTTTAATGTGCGCACGACTTAACCGAAGGCGTCGCAGGCGTGGCACGCGTCGAAGGGCGGCGAAGGACGGCGAGGAGGAGAAGAATTGATATTGGGTCTCGCTCTCTCTGGGTAACTTCATGAATTTTCTTGTGTTTTCAGTGGGGAAACAGCAGTAAATTGACATAAAAACCAAATTGTCCATAAAAATGTATTTCCTTTTAGCCCAGCCGGGGATTTCCCCCAGCACAATTTCTTATTCTTATTCGCTTCGCTTTTTTTTCATTTTTTTTGGATACTGTTCCGTTGTTCCGTTGCCCTGATGCTTATCGATAAAGTTCAATGGAGGCGGAGAGCTGCGTAGTGGGGAGTGCTGGCTGCCGGAATTAGTTTCCTGTGTGTGTGTGTGTGTGTGTGTGCTGGGGGAATCCCCCATCCCGGAACGGTTCCCGTCAACAATTTAATCAGTTCATCGTCGCCTGGCCTGGCCACAGCAAATCCAAAGGATTTCTTGCCCCGTCCCCCTGCTGTCCCTGCTCTTCCATGCTGTTTATTTTGACAGTCTTTGGGGGGGTCTGCGGTTTCTCTCCAGGGCTTGGCTCTGGCTCCGGCTCTGGCTTTGCCCCATTTACACAAAATAAGCTATAAGGTTTTAGTTTTTGGTTTTATTGGCCACATTCAGCCTACAGGAAATTAAAAGCCATCTGGCAATGTTTCCATTTCCTTTTAGACAGAGTCACTTCATCATCATCATCCGCCGCATAATCGATATTATGCTAATGCCCAACTAATTATGACTCATTATCGAAATGAACTCAACACATTGCCCATCACCCCCCTCAACCATCACCCATCAACACGATTATCTGCTGGCAGACAAATTTCATGGGGCTACAAATAAACTACAATTTGAATACAAATATTGGGGGAGAAGCAATGGAACACTATAATATTCTAATTGAGATATGTTTAACCTTGTAAATAGTGGAAAACTACGACTTTGGATCTACATATTCAACCCTGATCTTTCGATCTTACAAAGCTCTCTCCCATGCAACAGAGATGATCCCTTTCTAGATCCCAAGAAGCATAAACATAGAGGAACTATTAAGAAAGAAGCCTGCGGTTCGACCTAGTGCGGTTGCGAGAGTAACGGACTACAAGGACAAACCACGTGAAAACATCAATTAAAATACGTATTGTATTGACTAAACATTAAACATTAAAGTAAATGAAAAACCGCACATGTGCCATGTGCTCTCTTTTTTGCCGCTCTTATTTACCCACGCCGTATTTTGTTTTTCCTGTCGTGTCAACATCCTAATTGTTTACCGTCTTTCTGTGACGTGATTCGGTTTTTTGCTGGCGTTAATTATGGAATCAGAAAAACCAGATGCAGAACTCTGCATCCCGGGAGGACACACGAACTTTTCTTGCCGAAGGACCTGTCTATACACACCCAGCTATCGCCCCATGCTCTCCCTCCTGTCCTGTGCGTTCTCCCACACACATCGACGTGTGTGGACGTTTGAATGGATTTTTAATAACATTGTCAGGGTGACACAGAAATGGCGTCAACATGTGCACAGCCACCGACCCTGACTGTGATTATCACTTGGCCTGCCTCCCCTTCGACCATCCATCGTCGTCGTCCTTCGAGCATATCCCTCTGACACCATCACTGGCCATCACATGGCGGATTTTTTGTTTGTTTGGTTTTTTCCGGGTTGTTTGCCCTACGCCTGCTGTTGCTGCTGCTGCCGCTGCTCTTTTAGCCCGGTCAACAAGCTTATATTGGAAATGTTGCACAGGCACAGGCACACTCTTCATCCTTTTTCGATGATATGGAACACAGAGAGCAACTAATTTCAGCCTGATGATGATGATGCCGATGCCGATGCCGATGGTGATGCTAATGATGGGCAGTGCTCCACATTTGATAAGCTTTGATGGCGGGTAATTTACATGGACTCCGGCGAATTTATTGCCATGAAATAGGCCAGCAGCTGCGCTCCAGCTGGACGGACGTAGATTTATGGCTACGTGAATATGCGTATGAAATGAGTTAATATTTTCCAGCCCGGTGTCGGTTGACTTCTCACAGAACACACCAACAGCACCGTGCAAAGTGCGGTGTATTCATTCATTGAATGTATTCAAACACAGCCAGACACTGGCAGGATGTGCCTCGGTCCGACTGCAGATAAAGCCAAAAAGCGTTTATATGTATATGTATGTATGGGTCTTCCAATATACATACTCATCGTACATGTGAGTGTGTGTGTGTAGGTGCGAGTGTAATGAAAGCAGGAGTGAGTTGCCACGGCAACAGCAGCTTCAGAGGCAGGCAAACAAAAGCTGCCGAAAACAAATAATCTCATACTGTGCCTTCTGCTTTCGGCCTTCTGTGTGCTGTTTGTCTTTTCCTTTCTGAGGCAAGCGCTCCGCTCTGCTCCGGCTCTTATCTGGCTGCAATGCCTGCCTGCCTGCCTGCCTTCCTACCGTGTGGCATGCTCTTTGTCCGTTTACATGAGCCAGCCACTGCGGCAACATGTCGAGTTGTTGCCAAGTAATAATAACAAAAGGCTAAGACCGAGCAGAGCCGAGTACACAGGCTTAAAAACTCATTGACACGTTCCACCAGCTTCAGCTTCAGCTTCAGCCCAACACTTTTAGTTTCTCTGCTGACTGCTGACTGCTGCCTGCTGCGTGCTCCCTGCTTCTGTTGCTCTCTATTTGCCCTAAGCCATTTACTTAGCCACACTCGGACAGATGTCAATACGAATCTCCGAGTGTAAATGGATGCTTGACTGGTTGAATGAATAAATAAATGAATGACTGAATCCCTGCACGACTGACTTTATGCCTTTTCCTCCTTGCCTGTTTGTTGTACTCGCACTCGCACTCGCACTCGATGCGGATGCCACATCTGGGATGTTACATGGGCTTTGCTGGCGGGGCAACAGTGCGTATGAGCGACTCCGAATGTGCATTTAATTGCATTTCGATTTGCAATTTTGCAAAGGATCTGTGCATGTCTGTCTGTCTGCCACAGACAGCCATAGACAGACAGATTTCCCCTGAACTCTCAGAGCTTCCGTTTGCAAACAAACCGAATATTCAATTAATAAATTATTAATAAGCCCGTAACGATGTGGTACACTCGATTATGGCGTGGCAGGCTGCAGCTGCAACCTAATTTGACTCCTGGTGTGTGTGCCTGGCCAGCCGCAAAAGGGTATCAGACTCCAGTCAACACGGGTCATTTGCCTTTGGCAGTGCCCGTGGCTATGTCTGGGGTCTCTCTTCAAACAAATATGTATTTTCCTCCATTGTTTTCCCAGCAAGAAATCATATTTCATTCGAAAGTTAATTAAAAACTGTAGGCGGGGGCCAGGCGTGACTTTGATTGGCGTAAAAGGTTTTAATAAGCATAAATTATGAGAAGTCTATAATCAATTCTTGTTTTTGTTTCTTTGTTCTTTGTTGTTGTTGTCTGGCTAACATGAAAATTGTTTGCAGCACGCGAGCACACAAGGGCGGAAAGGAAAAGTGAGGATAAACCCAAGCTGGAAACACCCTGGAAGGTGCAACAAAAGATCTATCTGCATAGACCATACAAGAATTTAAGAGTTGGTTCTAGTTACCAAACGTTCCCTAGGTACTTCTGATAAGAATAGATCATAAATACATCATAATACCCTCCAACTATCACGCAATACCTTTCATATAGTATGAGCATAGTTCAACCTTTTTCCATTATATTCCGAATCTAAATATAGCCCAGAAAGGGTAGACACTGCTTGTCTGAGGTCATTGGAACCAGGTGCAGCGCAACCCCATGTGCGTGGCACTTCCATATATAGCCAGATAGTATCCAGATATCCGGATAGTGAGAGGCAGATAACAAAGCTTAACAAGTACCCGCCCGACCCAGCCCGACCCAGCCCTACCAGACTGCTCCAACCAGTTGCAACTGAAGCCCGCTGAAGTGAGCAAGCCGTGTAATTATACTCGGAACCAGCCCGAACTGACTGAATGACTGACTGCCTGAAGGACTGACAGACGGACGGACGGACGGCCGGACGGACGGACCGGACCGGCTGAGTAAGTCTTGCAATTAGCAGCGCACATAACTCATCCCCCACGTGGCACCGACAACTGCTGCCGCTGCCGCTGCTGCTGCTGCTTCCCACCTGACTGAAAGTAAATGCAATTTGTGAAGTGAAATTGGTTGTACTTGTTAAATTAATCTCTTTCTCTGTCGCTCATTGCCAGTGCCTCCCGCCTGAGCCAATTTCAAGCTCGACTTATTCGACTTGCTCATCAGCTCATCAGCCATCCCATCCATTCAGTGCTCGAATGTCTGCCACAATCACTGGCATTCTAATTAAACCGCAGCTAATCATTAATTAGACACATTGAATGTTTTTTTCCTTTTCATTTATTTATTTGTGTTTTTTTGCTTTTCAGGGGAGGCCCATTTAAGTTTTGTAATCGCAACAACTTTCTAATGCCACAAAAGCCAAAAACAAATGTCGCTTTTAATTATGTGCCTAGCAAGGATTCGACGAAAGTACACTGAGCGAAAAGGGCGTACATTTAATTGGGAATATCGAATATCGGATTAGCTGGGGATCTAGCTTTGTCTCTATTTGCATTAGAATTTCACTGTGTGCAACTGGGAAGCTTCATTTTCTTAGCCTGATTTCTCTCAGTGTGTGCGACGGCTCACATTTAGCACCTCAAGGCACGCCACTGGCCACACCCAAGGGCAGCAAAGGATGGTGCTAGGCGGCAGGAGGTGCAGAGGACAGAGAACAGACTGCTGCTGGGTGTGCTCAAGGCTGGAGCCAAATGGCTCACCACCTGGTTAGCCGTCCACAGCACCGACCGACCGACCGAGCGACCGAGCGACCAAGCGACCAACCGACCGACAGTTCGACCGACCGACCGCACAGGACCGCACCGAACTGACGTGCGCTGATCGACAGGATGTCTGCCAGTGGGTGCTCCCACTGTGGTTGCGAGGGATTGGGCAATGGGGATTGGGGGGTCGGGGGGTGGCTTATTTATAAAACGACCTTCGGGCAAATCAAATGCAAAACTTTTATGCGGCCAGCGACACGCGTTCGCGTCCGCATTCGCCTGCTCATTAAAGGTCAAAGCCGATTTGTCTGCTCCTAGGTGTGTTCGTCCCTCTGTCCTTGGTATAGAATTGCGACACCCACACACCCTACCCCACCCCACCCCACCCCACTACCCACTGAAATACAAACAAATACCTTGGAATCACATATAAGGCATGTACTTTTTTGTTTTGTGGATGGAAAGCCGCTTTTGAATTGTTTGTGCCCCCACTGCCCCCTGCTGGGCGGCTCAATAAACATAATTAGCATTTTGGCACTTTACGTGGCTCAGCCACTAATGAATGAGTAGACCAAGAAAGAGGCACAAAGCAGGCGCTACAACAGCTGCTGAGTGTGGAGCAGAGGCAGACAGAGAGGAAGTGGTGGCAGCAGCAACTTCAATTGGTCTTATTTCATATGCAAACTGTGGCAAAGAAGTTGATTAAAAATTCAGGAGCAGCTCAACTATTTGACAGTTAGGGCTCAGCGCCATCTGTGGGGCAAATAAATAACACGGTTAACTGTGCAAAGGCCACACACACACACACACACACACAAACACAGAGAAACACAAGCAGAAACACACACGGCACGGCACATGGTGGCATGACACATCAACACTCATAGAGAGAGATGTATACAAGTGTCACTCGTGTGTAGCGCACTCAAAAGCCAGCACTTGGCAATTGCCATGTTAGCAGGCACGCACACCGGCATAGGAACACACAAATACACGTACACGTACATGTGAGGCCAGCAGGCAGGCAGGCAAAAGGGCTACTCAGAGTGTCACACATGGCGTATACGTGTTGCCTGGTCGAAAGTGCCACTGCCAGCCTCGTCTCCATCGTCTGTGGGGGGCGCTCTGTGCCGCAGAGTGTAATTAAATATTTTACAGGCAATCTACATTCTTGAGATAAACTCAACTTTATAAAATGTGGTAGAGAGACAGAGACAAGGAGAGAGTGAGAAAGAGTGAGAGAGAGAGAGAGTGAGAGTGGCAGAGCAGCAGCAGAAACCACAATGGGGAAATGTTTTCAAAACACCAACACAACAGAAAAATGGAAAATGCTAAACAAGAGTGGGGCATAGCAAGGGGCTAACGAAGATGAAATGCTCTTAGGAGAAGGTTCTTGTCAAGGCTTAAGACCTTAAGACCTATAATTATGATATGGTAATTTTAATGGTCGTATTTATATGTACACACACATGGATGTATTTATGTTGTATGATAAATTGTAGCATTTTACAATTTATTTCATATATTATGTATGTATTATCTATGTATTCTTTAAGCGTCTTTAATCTACTTTGTTCTTGGTGCCTGATGAAGACATGGAAGTCTCTTCTACTCCATGTATTCGACACTCCGATCTTAAAATGATCTAATCAATTTAAGCAGCTGCCATAAAGAACTCAATGCTGCTAAAATGTCTGACAAAATCAGAGAACTCTGTGCTACATTAGGGTTCGAAAAAAAGGACAACATCATAAGATACAGGATTAATGTTTGCACCACACAGACACACACACACACGCATGCACACACACATTTTCACTCGCACTCTGAATGGAGATTCCGCTGAGGCTGCAGTATTTCGAGGGCCCGTCGCCCGTGGTACATACGATTTTTGGGGGGCATAAGTCGTTGTTGTCGTTGTGGAATTTAGATTAGTGTCATTTAACTTTTTAGATTTACAAATGTTGCATGAAAAGATAATCGGCTTGCCCTTGTACGCCCAGCAGTCAGCCAGCCAGCCAGCCAGCCGCAGACATGGGATCCGAGCAGGGATACATAGTCATGGGCAGTTTTGTGGTTCTTGGGGCTCTCCGCACCCCATACCCCGCCTTTCTCTCTCTCTCGCTCTCTCTGCGTTTGAGTTGCGGCATTGTAACAGGTTTTGGCTTGGGGTTTGGGTTTTGTGGTTGCCCAGGCCAGGCCATGACATGGCCGAAGCTGGAGTCCGGCCCAAATAGGTTATCCTATTTGGGAGCACGGGAGCCTCTCTATCATCTCTCTGTCTCTGTGTCTCTGTGTCTCTGTCTGTGTGGACCTGAACGCGTGTTGGTAATTGCGCTTTGAGGTTGTAATTTGCGAATTGAAACTGTCAGCAGGAAAATGTCGTGCGTGTGTTTGGATTTAATAAGCAAATTTTAATACTGGAATGCCAAAGATTGATGGCCGTCCCTTCCCCAACTGTAGCTTCAGCTCCTACACTGCCTTCTCCTTGCACTTGGTTTTTATTGGACTTTCATTGACAATCAACTTGGAATTTAATTTGTTAGGCATTTGCCGTCTGCATAGGATGGGCCACCGAGCGGCGAAGAACAGCTAATCATTTTCCCTTTACAAATTTAATTAAAACTGCATTGGCATTGGCATTGCTGCGTTGGTCTTTAATGGTCTTAATTAATAAGTTATGTCTCCTCCATTCCCTTCTGAAAAACAAGGCAGAAAAGGGGCAAAGTGGGGGGGCAAACTGTTTTTTAATTGCCTGATAAAAAGGGTTATGTTCGGTGAGGGCCAGCAGCAGGGCCAGCCCGGGGAGAGACCACTTGAGCTGCCCTAATTGGCTGGCCAAGTGTTGGTTATTTTGGGCAGAACAAGCTGCAAGGCCTGAATGTGGTAGCCCATAGGTAGCCGAAGTAAGACCACAAGTGCCACAAGCTCCGGACTTACTTAGTTTGGCCTGAATGTGTAGGGACTTGGGTAAAGGAGCGTCTACTGGGATCTCGCACTTCTTTCTCTACTCAAACACCAGTACAACTTTTAACCTTAAAGCTGAAATTGCTTACAGGCTAGCTGTCTTCCTCTGAAACACTCTCTTCATCCGGCTCTATGTTAGCCGTCAACATTGGGGAGATGGGAGTGGCAGTAGCCAGCTCTTTCTACAGTGTTTTATTCGAAAAAAACCCAGCCAAGAGAAGCTCAAATTGTGGCAATGCGTGCGCAAAAAAATCCATCCATCCATCCACTTGCAGCGGGAAAGGGTTGCGCGCAGCATTGGGTATATTCACACACATGCAGACAAACACACAAACACACACACACACCGAAAGCAGCGGAAACGGAAATGTAGGAGCCTGTTGGAACAGAAGTCCATAATTCTGCATTAGCAGCAGGAGCGAAAGCAGGCAGCAAACAGTACGGTAAGGGAAATGGTGAAAGCAGCAACAAACATCGACAGATAACAGACAGCAGTTCAGTCACATGTGAGCGCACGTGATAAGAATAAACAGGTGGAAAACACAGGTAATTTCAAAATTCACTCATCAAATGAATATTTGAAATAGAGAGCAGTCAGAGAGAGAGAGAGAGAGAGCAGAGAGAGATGAAAAATGTGCAGAACCTTTGGTCTGTGAGGGAAATGATTTAATTAGTGAATTGTTATAAATGATGTACCAGCAGGTATTTAATAATTTCAATTCGGAATTGAAATACGAGAAGACAATTATGGGAAATCATTGAAATAGCTATGGACTTGGGTACGGAGAATGCGGCAATGGCAAGGAAATCCGAGAACCCGATATGGGAGGGAAATTTAGAGGAATTTGTGAATTATTTTCAGGATTACAGGGTAAAGCATGTAGGATAATTTGAGCCAAGAAGGACATTAGGCAGGATGAGAGCCAGAGGAGTTTATTTTAAGATTTGTGTACTTTGATTTGTTGGAAATTCCAAATTACAAAAGGCAGTTGCAGTATTGAGGGAAAAGGGATTCGATTACAATCAAATGTGTTTCTAATTATAGGCAAAATATAGATAAAGAAATTTGTTGTAAAATTATTTCTTCACTGATCTTTTGCGCCAAGAATGTCGACACCGTACGGCACCGAATTCGTGCTAGGAGTCTCAAATCATTGACCTTGGCAAGTTTACCGTCCTTAGGTCCACCTAACACCCCCGCTTGGTCCCCCCGCCCCCCTCCGGCCGCCTTTTGCCATAAGTATAATTAGTTTTGCACTAACTGGGGCGTAAAACGAAACTCAGACACAACATACAACGCCCCCAGATCGAAGCCAGCCCTTGCCTCGGCCAACAGAAAATCATTAAAAATATTTGCCTGCACGCGCTGAGCCGCCTCGTCATCCAATCAACCATCGACATCGCCACCGCCACCGCCACCGACACCACAGACCCACCAGCTCCACTCCTTACCTTTCTCCCCTCTAGTTCCATCACCAGGCAAAGGGAGAGCAAAAAAGAACCCAATTTGGGGCATAAAAATTGTTGCTTACTTGGCAAAGATGTTTATCACACCGTCGGGTGGCTGGATAAAAAAATAGAGGGGCAGTACTGGCACAAGATTCCAGGGCAACCGCTGCACAGTGGTCAAAAAGATGATTACATGGTAATACATAGCCGAAAGAGTATATGCCACAAATGAACAATAGGCCAAAATACTTCAGATATATTTGATGTAGAGTGCGATACGTCTGCTGAGCTTTCTGAGCTTTCCGGGGCTAACAAATTCGTCTCCACTTTCTGACATATTTTTGACCACTGTGCTGTGGCCACTGCGGTTGGCAATGTAAATATTTTGCCATTTGGGCTTTCTCTTGGATTAGTTTCATTTATTTCATCATTTGCGCGTCGCACTAAACGCATGCAGCGCCTTATCCTGCCTCTGTGTCCTGTCTCCGAGAGCATTGGGTGGTCGACGGTTAGTTGGTTGCTTCGCTGGTTAGCTGGTTCGGTGAGTGGCCTGATGCGATGCAGGGCTGTGGGTTTGCAAGTGGGGGGATAAGAATTTAATCAGGCCGCTGGGGACTGTAAAGCGCCGCCGCCGCCTGCTGCTAAAACAGAAAATGTAGGTCCTGCCCACAGAAAACCGAAAAAAAGAAACACCGAAACACACAAATTTCCTTGAGCGTAATACTGGGAATGTGAATGTTCCTCCCAAAATGATGACGATGGCGATGGCGATGACGAGGTCCGCCTGCCCGAAAGGAGGAGACTCCGGACTCTGGACTCCGCTAGTAGTGGAGTTGGCCTCGTTGCTATTTGATTTCCTTTGGCGCTTTCTTTCTTGCTCTCTTTTTTCGCTTTTATTATACGTTACAAGTGTGTGAAGTTGTAATTTAAGTGTGTGGGGAGGAGCATTGACACGCCCACCGGGCAGCGGGCAGCGGCATTTGGCTCCCATTAAATGGCGCCTTCAGGACATGGCTGGAGGGTACATTGATTTTCTTTTTGTTTTTTTGCTTCGGCATGCCTTTAAAGCACATTCCTGCTATCCACGGAAATCATTTTCATTTTCAGTTTCAGTTTCGTTTTGATTCCATGGGGCTTAGCCGTCCTGTCCTGTCCTGTCCTGGCGGCCAAGAGAGAGATCCCATCTCCTCCCGTCTCCAGCACTGACACTGACGAGTGTCAGGCACATGTCCCCCACACAGCCAGGCGATTGACTTGGCTCAAGCGTGGACACAGCTGGACACCGATTGGGAGGGTCGTCGGAAGTCGAAAGTGGGAAGTGGCGCGAGAGAACAGCTTATTGGCTGCTGCTGATGGACCACAGGTGGGCATTGGCATGGCCATTGGCATTGGCATCTTCTCCTCCTTCTACTGGTTGGATAGTTGGCCAAAAGTTTTAGCTCGAGTGCAACATTTTGCAGCATATATTGAAAAATTCGTTTATTTGTATGGTTCAGGTGTGGTAGAGGTCTTTCCATGAGCATTAACCAATTAGTTTCAATCTCTTTTTAGGCCAAACATTTCGGGAAAGAGTAGGTCACACCTACTCATAATATCGATAATGGAAAATATGCTACCCTTATGATATATTCTCTCTACCCAACCTTGATGCAATTTCTTTGCTTCCATCGCTTAAACGTTCGATTATTCCTATAAGATGGATATAAAATCTATTGATGGTTAGAAGAAACCCGCGAAGGGTGGAAACTTTTCCATGTAAATATGAAATTCAACGCTGAAAATAGTTCTTTGTGAATTGTGAACCGAATTGAAGCCATAATAATTGTTTGCAACTAGTTGCACCCAGCTCCAATGGTGCAACACAAAGCCTCTTATGCAATTTGAGTACAAAGGAGCTCGGGGTTCGCAATGGTTACCATATTGCGCTCAACTTTTTTCACAATAATGCACGGGGAAGGCTTCATCAAGCTTTAGAATGTTTGCAAATGGAATTTTGCAATAATTGAACGATTGAATAACACAAGCAGCAAAATGTATCCGCAGCGCGGCGGCAAAGGTTGAACTTTGACCGAAAAAGTTCCCCTATTCTGCCCTATTTTTACCTGTTGAGGAACTATTTGTGTCTCTGCTCTTATAATGGAAGTAATAGGTCAAATAATTGTTATAACTACCTGATATGGCTTTTTAATATTGTGTCTTATACTCGTATTTCTATATAATTTTATTTTAATGAGGGCATTGTGCATGTGTTGCAGGAGCTGAGATGGCGGCTTTGGGGCAGGTAAGTCAGGTCGAGGGGGTGGACAATTATTTTTAGCCCATTGTGTGTATTTGCCTCGACGCGGGGCCTATTCTGGGCCAACTGTCTGTGTCTGGTTGGGCAATTTAGCCAGGAGCCAGGAGCTAGAAGGGTGGGTGGATGGCGGTGTTCCTGGATTCTTTGCCAATCAATATTTCACATACTCCAAATCGATACGACTGGCAGTGCACGAGGCGTATGATTGATCTAATTGATAGCCAAGATTGATGGCTCAATCTCAGTGTTGGCTTCAGTTCCAGCTCTAGCTATGGCCTGTGGCAACAGAATGTCTCTGAGCTACCAATAAATTACAATTGCAACTTACATGAACGACGGAACTGTGCTCAGACGATGTCACTGCAGCAACAGTTGACAGGCCGCCGCATCAAGTTCAGGCCTGAACTTCGAACTGCACTCGCAACCGGAAACGGAAACGCAAACGGAAATGGTAACTTTTCTCTGTTATCACGAAGAGTTGGGTCTCTGATTGTCGAAATCGGGAAAAACACTATGCACTCAGGCTAACTGGCTAGCTGGACTTCCGTTGGAACCACAAGCACAGATCCAAATCCAGATCCACATCCACCAGCGAGCGAGCGAACGACGAGAGCGCGACTTGGCAGTCCAAAGGACGAGCGTGGACTGTGACACTGCGCTGGCTGTCAGTGTCTATTATGGGGCCCCAGCCAGAGCCAGTGCCAGTGCCAGTGCGAGACCCTGCAGAGGCAGTAAGCAGCAACTGTTGGTCGTGCGAATGTCGTACACGGTTAGTCGTTACGATATTCGTGGCTGCTCGGTAAAACGACTCGACTCGACTCGACCCTACTTCGGCTCCGTCCTGAAAGCCTTCCTTCTTCTGTGGATTTCTGGTGCTGCTGCTGCTGCTGCTGCTGCTTGTGTTTGTGTTTTGGGTGTTGTGCAATGGGCATGTCGTCGGCAGCTGTTTAACTATTTT
The DNA here is from genome assembly GCA_037356375.1 of Drosophila affinis. Taxonomy (NCBI): domain Eukaryota; kingdom Metazoa; phylum Arthropoda; class Insecta; order Diptera; family Drosophilidae; genus Drosophila; species Drosophila affinis. The sequence continues at coordinate 28,115,043 of JAZHFB010000003.1, forward strand.
TCGGTTAGTTTTTCGCGCTGCGCTTTGCTTTTCAATGACAAATTGTTGCATCTGCAGGAAGCGTTTCCCACTCTGCCGCACGCCTGCTTTTTGTTCAGGTTTCTGCTGTTCAGGGACTTGTGTTTTGTATTTCTTTTGAATCAATATCTCGCTTACAGTTCCATTACTCTTCTCCCTCCAAAAAATACTTTCGTATTTTTCTGTTTTCAGCGCCGTATGAGCATTTTTGATTGTTGGCCTGGTCCTGGGACCTGTCGAATCTTCAGCCAGACATCTTCTTGTTGTGCACAGAGCAGAGTGTATGCTAAATAGCTGGCGGGAGGGAAGGTGCAACATTTAAATTTATTGCACAACACAACATCCAGCATTACTCGCGAATAGCAACAATAAGAGGAGCACAGCACAGCAGAGCAAATACTGATAGCGCAAAGTTTAATGGGAAATGTAAATGTTACGCCATTGTATGACATACGACAATAAAATGGAATGAAACAGAAACAATAAACCGATGGCTGCCATGCCCATGCCCATGCCCATGCCCATGCCCAGGGTACAGCCTGTACAGGTTGTTGGACCCACTGCATCCATCTCCATCTCCCTCTGCCTCAACCTATTTCTCCAGTCTCTGTCTCTACTCGCTTGCTTGCTTTTTTTCTTTATTTGCTTTTATTTTTCTACGGCTGCGGCCATAATTTACAATAAAAACACAAACCAGAAGGTGGGCTGGAGAGAGAGAGAGAGAGAGGGAGAGAGAGAAAGCGAGTGAGATAGCGAAATGTGAAGCTGAAAATGAAAGAGTCTAACAATGTGGCGGCAGGGCCCGGCTTCTGGGCTGGCTGCCGTTTGCATTCGATGGAATGGATGAATGAAGCGCCAGGAGAGCAGAGCACACTGCACAGAAAGGGGTGGGAGAGCAGAGCTAGGTGGGGGTGGAAGCTGTGGGATAGCGTTACCGTTAGTCGTCTAAAAAGCAACGAAACCATCGAAATCGCGCCCTGCAGTAAGACTTCAGAGTCAGATATTGTATTTCATGGCGTCTCGCTCGATATGTCACGCGGTGTGCCCTATCTTTCTCTCTCCATCTCTCTCTCTCTCTGTGTGTGTGCATATGTGTGTCTGTGTGTGTGTGCCATAATTCAATTTCAGAGTAAGCCCATCTCTACATACATGGCCTCATCCTCAGACCCATCTCCCATCTACCCCTAGTGCCATCCACATAAGGCATTGATCTGGTCGTAGTAAAGCGCGTTATGTTTTATGCGTGCGGCTGAAAAGTTTAACGAGGCATAAGCAAACACGGGCCAGGTCATGCCAGGCCATGCCAGGACTGGGGCTATTGTCGTTGCCGGAATGAATGAATGGATGTCCCATATGATATATGGCCATCGATAGACAGCCGACATTACAGCGAGCTGGGTGCCACCGTCTCAGGCCAGGTAAACTGCTGGAAAGATGGAATGGATGAAAGCTAATGAATTGCTTTGTATTTTCTTTGGGGCTTGGGGGCCTTCCAAATCGTTCAGGCAATAAGACCTCTTCCTAAAATCGGAATCCTTTTAAAGTTTGTGAATGAATTGGTGCTGTAAGTGTCAGGTTTTTCCTTATATTACCTCCCCAAAAACATTCGATGAAATGATTTTGATTGCAAGCAAGCTGCTGCTGCTGCTGCTCCTGCTCCTGCTCCAGCTGCTCTGTTTCTGTTCCAGAGTTGAGCACGCTCAAATTGGCTTATCCATAACCCAATTAGCCATGCAGATAACGCTGTGTCACGGCCACATCCTCTTTACATAAACCATATGTTTCGTCACATGCAATTTCCAAAGCAATTAGCCCATATGCACTGCACTCCACCTGGCTGATGCAACATCGTAGCCCCCTCCTTGCTTTGCCAGCATCGCGCCTGCAGCCTGTTGCTAGCTCTTATGAATGTGCCCCAGTATCTGTATGTGTTAGAGTGTTAGTACCTGTATCTGTGTGTGTGTGAGAGTGTGTGTGTGCCAACGAATTGAATTTGTCGCGCATCGAACAAACTTGGGCAATTCCATCAACAGGCCTCGACCTCCCTTCCCTCCCAATAAGCCTGACCCACGACCAACGACCATTGGGATCTGACTGCAGCATTTGTCGGTGCTACATGAGTTTTGACTAGCGCTGGTTCTGCTCCCGATAATTGAATTGGCTTGGTTGTCGACCGATTTAAGGCTCGAGGACAACAGAGCCTTGGCAGCGTCAAAAATTACGCATACGCCCGGTATGGCAGGCATTAAGCCATTACGGCTAATGAAGCGGCAGCTTCTCCGGCCTGACTGCCTGACGGCTGACTGGGGGCAATTACCACGACGATGGCATCGTTTCCATTGGCCATTGTTTCGCTTCTCAATTGAATTACATTGAAAAGCTCGTTTGGCTCGTTAGTCGAACGAGTTTCAGCCGATAAACATGTTCAGCAACTTAAAATGCAATCAACGGGCGTCGCGGCTGCCAAGTGAGCAAGAAGTGAGGCTAATCTCGATTCAATTGTTTTATATTGAAGCCAAGAACCAGCACGCACGCATCCCCACATCGACATATCCATCCATCCATATATGTACATATATATGTATGTATCTATGTACATATCCCCGCGAATTGCAACAATTTGAGGCACTTAAGCGGAAAATAATCTGATGGACGTTACCATCACGAAGGGTAACAAACAACCAAGAGTGATTCTCTCTACCACCTAGAAGAGACGTGTTCTTATCCTCTGGTTTTTTGGGCACTCTTTCCCTAAGGTGCAGGTTGGAAAACCAAAAAAAAGTGAAGATTATATGTCCAGCAATCATTAAGAGTATGACTCTAGTGAGTTAGTTGCCACGCTGAAATGTGCCTCCTTTAGCAAGGATCGATGTGCCAGGGTATCTATGTCTTCGCCTATCAAGAAAGCGCTTCTTCCTGGTGTTTTTGTACTTTTTTAATTGGTGTTCTGTGCTGATTGGTTTTCCATCAGCTTGGTGGGATTAAGTTGAGCGTTTTCAATTTGCGGAAATAAAAATAACAAAAGCGAGAGGCAGAGGCAGAGCTCAAAGTTGGACGGAACGGGACTGTCAGTGCCACTGCTATTGCACACTGACAATCTCAATTGAATGCCAATTCGATTTTATTGGCATGCAGCAACTTGTTGGGTCTGTGCCCATGCCTCTGCCTGTCAATGCAGCGGCCAGACGTAATATTTCAGTTGACCAGGCCCGAAAGAAGCAAAGGCTCTGCGGGGGGAGGTGGCCGCCCCCTGAAGGCTCTGCGGGGGAGCTGGAAGCCAAATCAGGGCGGCTTTTTGCTCTCAAACTTTTTTTGGCTTTCTCTTTTTACGCGCAGCAACGCTTGCGGCACGTACTCGGCTTTTGTGGGGCAACATTGTCAGACAGCGTGGAGAGAGCATGAATCATCACGTTGAAAATATAATTAAAGTTTTTGACAGCTATTTTTGAATGAGTGTCACTTCTATGAGGGCGTGATTAATGATGTTGGACTTAAGAGCACGAAAAAAGCATGGGAATCGGGAATCCTAGGATTTCAATTTGGCCCACGAATGGAATGAATTCCATTTCCATCATTAAACGATGATTATAGTAATCATTTCGCGAAATGGACAACCACCGAAAAACATGACTAAAATGATTTACCCACAAATTGCGAATCCCCCAACAATTTTGTGTCCATCAATTTCGAATGAAAATGGAAATGATTTTGCATTTGTCCAGTGCTCCGTGCTCCGTGCTCAGTGCACAGTTCGGCTGCGGTCGCGTTAAAATGAGTGCCACACATCACGAAATCCCTGGAATATAATTCGCATTCATTGCATTTACGCGTTTGTATTTCTGTCCAATTTAAAGATAGATTCGATTCTGTTTAAGCCAGTATCGCTCTCCATTTAACAGAATGATTGATGGAAGCCAAGCGCCCACAGAGGCAGGGCAAGGCCAACCCTTTGGGGCTGGCTTACCTTTGGTTTCAGTTGCAGTTGCAGTTGCTTTGGGAATTAAAAAATCTCTTGGAAATTATACAAGTCAGATGGGTAATTAGAAGTGGCAGCACACACCCAGCACACACGCCCCGATTCGTTTCGTTTTGAATGGGGTGTGTCCTGGCCAGGGCTGGCAGTTAATTGCTTGCCGTAACTTGCAACTGCAACAGCAGCTGCGAGAAGTGCAACGAGTGGATTGAGCACAAATCCCCAGCATCCACTCTGCGACGCACTCACGGACACAAGGAGTTTGGCAAAATGGAAAACTTTTCAAGTAAACTCTGTCAAAGCAAAAGTTCATCCGGGCCGTGTAACAAATTTTAAATTTGTACTCTCGCAAGGCAGAAGAGTGAGCTCTAAATGGATTTTGGTCGCCACAAAAATAATTGAATTACTTACCGAAAACAGCAACATTTTCGGGCCAATGTGTAACAGATAATTTCATTAAAACAGTCCACACAGAAGCGGAAGCTTCCGCTTCTGTGGCTGACACTGGCACACACTGCGTATGCGCAATGTGCGTTTCTGTGGATTTATCTTGGACTTTGGCAGTCCTTTTGTGAATGTTCCGAGCGTACTCATTTCGGATGTGTTTGCCCATTTCATATGCAATGCCTAGACCTTCTCTCTCTCTCTCTCTCTCTTTCTCTGACAAGGCCTTTATACAAGGAAATCCTTTTACACCATATTGAGGTTTGTTGTTGCCATGGCTTGTGGCGGTCTCATTAGACATTAGGACACAGTTAAAGCCAGAAGCAGCTTAAGTATATGATTCAAAAACGTCACAGCTGCAGTTAATTTTAAATATTTATGCCCAACGATGGCAACTGGCGGCAGTCGGAAGTCAAGTGTCAATGTGCCCCGAAGTTTGCATCTCATTGGGATTGAATTAATAATATAGTCGAGGGGAACTCTTTGGAGTGCCCAAAAGGGAAATTGCAAAGTTTCTGGTGAAACCCGTAAGAGATCCTTAAAGCTGCTTCTTCGATTTGGGATATCAATCTCCAAACAAAACAAAAAGTTTCTTCCTCAATTTTCCGGGGTTTAGTTTGCTGAAACATTCCTACAACAATTAGCAACCGAAAGTGGGCCAAGCAAAGTGTCAAGCAGGGAAAACATCGAATTGGACTAACGAAGTGAAATGGAAACTCGAATGGAAATGGAAATACAAGCAACAACTGTGAACAACAGAACACTAAAAACGAAACTTGTGTTTTGCATTTGGTTTTTTCCTCTGTTGCCTGTTGACCCACACACAAACCACACAGAGTCCCAGAAAGGCAAGCATAGGAGGGGGCAAACCAACATAAAGTAGAAGAGAATCGGATAGGAGTGCACAACACCCATGGAATACTGGTTTGTAGTTCATATGAAAACTCAAAATGTCCTGCACCAATTGAGATGCAACTTTGACACATCATAGAGTTCAGTCCCAGGATGGGACATGCCAACCGAAAAATATTTCCAGCAGAGGGACTGCCCTCTGCCACACGAAAAGCACATTCCCTCGCTGTGTGCCTGTGCAGGGTATGACAATTGTTGACGACATGAACTCTGAAGTTTTTCGTTGATAATAATAATGCTGATGGTAATGATTTCAATGGGCCAATGTGGGCGAGGTGGTGTTGCATGTGTTGGAGTTGCGGTCAGTGGCATGTGGCATGGAGCATGGAGCATGTTCGTGTGCGTTGGCACAACGCGGACAAGTGGCCATCTAAGGCTGCCCGTGGGCATACAAAGACATTGCAAACGCTTGTCGTTTCGTCGATTCAATTAATGCGACAACCGAACACAAAGCGAGGCGACATAACACGGCAGCTGAACAAAGAGCAAAGTGGACAAATCAGGGAGTTAAGGACTCGCCTCCTCTCACGCTCAATGGGCAATTTCAGTTTTAATGAGAGATACTTTCCCGACCATCAAAAACCTTGTCGATATATGCAAATTGGATTGGGGCTGGCGGATACACCTCGTGCATTTAAAGTGTCCCAGCCAAGTCTCCTTAAAGCCAGCCTCCCTTGGTCTCCCTCCCGTCCCATCTCTGATTACATTGTCCGTGTCCGTGTCCGTGTCCGCGCCCGCCTTTGTATGCAAATTTCACAGTCAGCGTTATTAATTTTGCGCCCAGTTTACTGTACTAGCTCCTGGTGCTGTATCCCCTATTGAACGGCGGACACATCAAAGCGCGCTGGCTGACAAAAGCACACTCGCCTTTTTCTTGTAAATATGCGTGTGCGCTTAAAAAATAAATACACCCATATACTCGAACATAATATATAACAGAAAGTATAAACTGAAACGGAAACTGAGACAAACAAATGTTAAAGGGACGAGCGGCGCTTTCAATTGGAAAGAAATGAAACCAAAGGAGGCAAGCGGAAATATAATGAGTTTTGCTCAGTGCCCAGAGCCGGGGGCTGGTCCTGGCCAAGAGCTGACACTCCTTTCACCAGAGATGGGCTGGGAGGGAGAGGGCACAGCGCCAGTGCGACAGTGTGACAATGTTTGTATGCTTAAGCAGACATAGGCTCCGGGTCTAGCTTTGGCTTTGACTCTGCCCCTCTGCTCTTCTTCCGTTGAGAGTCTCATAAAGTGGACGGACAGTCGCTTTGATTTGCTGTTGCTGTTGTTTGTGTGGCTTTTTCTTTTGCCACTCGAATCCGCACTAACGACTTGCCAGTTGATGTCATACGTGCGGTGCGAGGACAACGACACCGACAGCGACACCGTGTGGCAGCATCCAGTACTCGTATCATCCTCATCATCATCGTCGCCGTGGACTCTTTGCCCTGTCCTTTGACTCAGTATGTCCCCCCTCTCTTTAGGCAGCGTCACATTTAAAATCAATTTCATGGCCTGTGCCAGGAAGGACACAGCCACACACACACACAGACGGAGGGGCACGTGCCACAAGCCTGTCCCCTGTCAGCCACAAATGCAAATATAAACATATGCGAAGCTCACAAAAAAGAAATCCCTTTCAAGCTGTAAATTTTTCCCTCTTTTGGGAAGGGTAAATCCACTTTTTCTAGTTGTTCGACTAGATCGAAAGCGATATACATTCTTAAGAAGGATATTCCTATCACAAAAGCCTGTATAAATAATGTATTGGTTATCATTTCAATTGAGAACAGACACTGGTTGCTCCAGAGCATTCCATATTCGAAGTCCATCTGTAACTTTTGCTCATATTTATTTATTTTCCTTTCATAAGCCTTTGGCTCTTGAATGTACACACGTCTGAGAGCCAGAGCCACCAGGGAAGGTCATTACTGATAAGTCAGCCAATAAAGTCAGTGTTGGCCACTCCCGACTGCGCGGTATTCAGCATACGCCCCGTGTTCGGGCCAGTGTGTGGACAGAGCAATGCACTGCAGTGCTGCGAACTTCCGGGAAGACAGTTGTGCTGGAAACCCACAATTAAACATCTGGGAGATGGCGGATGGCTTTAACTTATTATGCAATCTCAGGGCAGGGCAGGTGTTCGAGCTCGAGCGGAGAGCCTTCTCATTCCTGCGAGCAATAAAAGTTTGCCGCCTGGCCGTGGCATGCGGAATAATTCATTCGACATTTAAGTGTCTGCCGACACGTGCAATGTAAAAGTTTTACGCGCCTACACACACGCACAACACACGCACACACGCACACACACACACAGCTGCTTGCATTATGTAATTCCGCATAAAGCGTTGAAGAGAAGCGTTGCCAGAAGACGCTGTCAAACGCAGTGCCCAATGAGGAGTAAAGTAAAGCTCTTTGGCGGATGGCAGATGACAAATTGGTCGCGTTTCATTTGCCGCTGCATACATCTGAGCCAATGAATCTGCATATGTCTGAAGCGTTCTCTGATGGCCAAAAGCAATCGATTTTCCTCTCCTTTTTTTTGGCAAGCGAAGGCGAAAGTGATTTCCTGCCCATTGCCGGCAAACTTCATCAAGGCAACATCTCTTATCATGGGAGGGTTGGGAGGGAGTGGCTGCATGCCTGGAATATCTTCCGGTTCCGCACTTTTTGATGTCTTCCTCTCTCTTACTGGGTAGAGGAAGATGGCAAGTGGAGAGGAGCCCTCGAAGTGGAGCCTCAATCAGTAACGTTACTGCGTTACGGCGCGTCGTAAGTGTTGCACGGCTCCATTTTGATGCCGTGCTACAAAAAACTTAAGAAAATCAATTGCAAATGGATAGACAGACACTCAAACATTGCTAGGTGCATATTTGGTACAAGTATATGCATATAATCCTATGTAAATATGTATATTCGACTCATCTATGAATCCGAATCCCATGCAAATCCTGCGAGATTTGGCGCGTGCCTCTTTAACCACACATTTGGGCCTAAGCTGGTCGTAAAAATAAACAATTTAGATCATATTATAGCAGAATACATAGTACGTAGACCGCACCCATGTGCGGTCAATAGACACCATTTAAAATGCATTTAAAAACGTGTGAAAAAGGGCACATTTTGTGCTGCATACTTTCAGGAGCTTAGTGGAAATTAGAATTCAAATGAAAGGCCCGCCCAACTTTCATTCAATGGTGGAATGGGGTACGCGGGTACTGTTGATCCCATAAGAACTGCAGAATTATTTTCTTGACACACAGAGGAGTGGGAGTATGGGTGCTGGTTGGCATAGCGATAGAGAGCGTGACAACAACAAAGGACCAGAAAGGCAGCTAACACAACAAGAAAACCGAACAATTGCTGTCTAAATTCATTGTGCGGGGCTTTGTCTGATTTGATGTTGGGGTATGATGCAGGGGCTTAAAGGGGAAAGGATCACTTGGAGACCAACACGCTCACACACACACAGATGTATGTATGTATGTACACATGTGTATCGCATTCGTGTCAATGGAAATGTCTATGAATGTACAATTTACATTGATGCCGCATTGTGGCATTGTCTGCTGAATACTATACGTATTCGTATTCCCAGAGCTATGTGCGGAAATATTGTTTATGTATCTCTCTCTTTCTCCCACCCTCTCTCTCTCTCTCTCTCTCTGGCACACAGTCTACGTCTGTCTCTTCTGCTGCCTGCCCGCCGCCGACAAACACAAACAGATGTAAGTTGATTGTGTGCAGTCAAACACCTCACTTCACTTTACCATCGATAGCTGAGATGGCATGGAGTGTGGATGCTGCGCGTGGTTGATGTGTGATGGGTTTGTCATTTGATACAGTTTATTATTGCCAGACGATTGAATGTCTAACCAGATGATGGTGACGTGCAGGATGGGGCATTGCAGTTGCCACACTTGCATGCCTCATTATCAAACAAATCAATTTTCACAGAGTTTCCAATGCATTCCCAAAAGACAAGCCGCAATTAATGGGAATATGCAAATATTTACCCATGCATTCATTGGGGTCTGTCAAGGCAAACAAACAACATAATATTTTTAATTAAAATTTAAGTTTTGAGCGAGCGCATAGTACAGTTATCTGAAGAACCTAAAACATGTCTGTTTTGGAGCACCGCTCGTACTTTAGACAAATACTGCTGCAGCACTGCTCATCCTCAGTGCAAGCCGATCCCGACAGACGACACGGCGGAGCCATTTCCTCATATGGTTCCTGGTAACGGATGAGAAAAGGATCATTAAGTAAATTTTAAATAATTTTCATCTGGGTTTGGTTTTCTACTCGAGTTGTCACAGGGCTGCGAATCAGCAATTCTTTCAAACGCGAAGGATTCTTATTCCTGTTTCGTACGTGGGCTTGAGCTGTGCTTGGGGTTTTCACAAGAATAATACCCAGAAAAAGGGCAAGAAGACCCAGTAAAACGAGTGAAACGATTGAAGTCATGGTGGATCTTTAACTGATGGAACTATCCAGTATAATACCTTTATATACACTTCTATTTGGTTGCCTAACTATAAAAGACCAGATGCAAAACAGTTCTTTTTGTTTTAGGTACACTGTTTTCTATCTCTTTTAGCAAAAAAACATATGCTACTCAAATTACAGGAACGTAAAAGCTGGCAAAGAAGCGTTGACTTAGTCGGTAGTCGGCAGTATAAGCAGAGGAACATATTTTCTGTTTCCATTTACGTAGTAATAATTGTACGATCAACATCAATGTACATACTCGTTGTTCAGGCCTGGACTAACGGTAAAGGATCTCAAATGTCGTATCTACAAGATACAAGATGGCACAAGGTGAACAATGGTTCAGGGCAGCAGCTCGAACAGCGCTGTTAACGCCACAGGCTAACAGGCTGTTACTGCTATCCCTTAACAGCTCTCCATTACACCTCACTGTTATGATCCACACGGTCTGATTATTACTGGTAATAATTACGCACCAACCGCCAATTTTAACAGAAAGACAATGTTAACAGTGAATGACATATTATAACGAAGATATATAGCCCCTCGACTTTTCTTGTTACTCACCGTTGGAGCACTTCCACATCTACAACTTTATCCATCCTCCCAAAAACAGTCCTAGAATTTTTACCTCGCGAAGAGGTTTCCTCGAAATCATTGAGAATCTTTACACCGAAATCAGATGAAGTTATTTTTCGATTGAAAATAGATGGGAACGGACGTGAAAAAGAGGATGGCTCCCAAAATGATGGTTTCCTAGGGCCCTGTTGAGAGACTGATCCGCCTTTGATCGACTCAAGAGTAAGATTAATATACATACATTCAAAAGTATAAAGATATGTATATAAGTATAAAAGTTCGCAAACCGATCGTACCCACAACATTCACATATAAAATATTTTTCTGTTGATTTTTAACGATATACAAAGTAATTTTCTAATGAATGAAAAATTTGTAAATGTAGTAGATGCGCAGCAAAAATATTAATAGTTACTAATAATAAAGAATATTAAATATTATGATTATTAAAAATTATTATTTTATTATTATTAAAAAATATGATACTGATAAGTCATATAATCCGCCAGGCACAGACTTTCTTCCGAAATTGAACATTTTTTGTTGCAGCAATGCTCGGCGGCGCTGCAAGGCTTTCCCCCCACGACACAGTTTTCTAGATATGCAAAGCGCTCTTCCTGAAATCGAAACGTATGAAAACTCCAGCAGATAGTCTTCATTAAATTCCTACCTGTGTAAGTTTTGTCGATATTGGCATTAATTTAACGTCCGGGTGCCACAGGGGTGGCCTCTTAGTTTTGTGGATGCGCTTGTTTTTGCGCTTGGACTTTCTGTTGTTAGTTCGAACTTTGGTATTGGTAGCACTGATAGTGGAAGGGCTGCTCGTGGTATCACTTATGGTGGTAGCAGCTATGGTGGTATTACTTATAGCACTGCTCGTGGTAGCACTTTTCCTTGTAGCACTCCTCGTTCTATTGTAAGCGAAAAAGCTCTTTTTAAAAAGCTCCTTCGTACTCGCACTTGTTCTATTGGGAACAGCTATGGTGGTATTACTTATAGCACTGCTCGTGGTAGCACTACTCCTTTTAGCACTCCTCGTTCTATTGTAAGCGAAAAAGCTCTTTTTAAAAAGCTCCTTCGTACTCGCCCTTGTTTTATTGGGAACAGAAAAGCTTGTAGCACTTTCAATGAGGATTAGACCCAATCCAAGGGCCAGTGCCAGTACTGAGAGTTTAACGAAAGAGTTCATGTTGAAAGTTGGACTGATAGAAATCCCCAGTCGTACATCTCTTTATAAGCCTTTCTGTGTTTAAAAAAATCAAGGCTAGAATCAATAATCGTTTCTTTAAGCACATTGTTTTCTATCTGTATTTACCGAAAAACATATGCGGCTTAAATTACAAGAAGCATTAAATTGAAGGTGATTGCAGATCGCAGCAGATGCACAGAGCAGTTGTGCCCGTCCCACCCCACCCAAAAGGAAGACCATAAGGGTATTTTGACTTAATTAGATACATAAGTGCACCGCTTGTAATATTGTAGGCACATCATTGTGCAACAGTGCTCGGCCAGCAGGCACTCGAGGCCAATCCCCACGCAGATTTCGGAAAGTTCTTCACGCTGTTCCTGTTAATAAACAGAAGGGCGACGCTTTGTTGAATCATTAACTAACATTCAGTTCAATTCAATTCATACTTGCGTCAGGTTTTGGGTTATTGGCATTAAATTGGTACGACGACTACCGTATTTTTTGTCAAGGGCCTTGGCCTCGGCCGGTCCGTACAATCCCTTGACAAGCGAAGGCAGCTCCCGCTCATCAAACACTGGAGCACCGTTTACAGACACAACGAGCATCAAGACCAAGCCAGCGGCTAGACCTACTGCTAGAAGTGAGACCATGGAGTTCATTTTGACCGTTTGACTAAAGGAACTGCCTATTTCCAAACCTTTATATATGGCAGTCGTCAAAAACAAAAGCAGACACTGCCGTGTTTCTTAGTACAGTTGTTTCTTTTATTTGTTTTTATAAGTCATAAGTCATAAGTCTTTGATTGCTATAATTTTAAATAAGCTTTAACGCATTGATGTTCTCAAATACGACAGGCGGAATAACTGATGAATGCCCAAAGCTACCAATTATTAATTGGGGCAGCTGGGGCACTGCACTCCATGGTATCCATAAGGCATATTCTCGTGCAGCATTGTTCAGCGAATTCACACGGCGATCCATACAGCTCGCACTTCTTGACCCATTCAATACGTTCCTGCTATAAGTAAAGGGAAGAACGATCCTTAGATTAACTGTAACGGAGCCTGTAACGTATCTACAACAAACTATTGACATATTTCGTGTCGGTGGCATCTGTCTAAGGAGTTCTCTCCTCGCGTATGTGAACTCCGCCAGTCCGCCTACTTCCTTGAAGACGGACGGCGAATCCAGGTCATCGAGAACGGGAGCTCCGTTCGTATGTCGATTGAGGATAAGTCCCAGGGACATGACCAAGCCTATTACCAACAGTAAACCGGTGGAATACATTTAGAATATTTGACTACTGAAACTCCCTGGTCCGGCTCCCTTTTATACAGCTCCATTCTGGGTGTTAACACAATCAAAACCAGACACAACAGCAGTTTCTACATTTCCAGATGGAAACACAACTCTTTTGAAGTACATAAATATAGGACTAATCAGCTTCATCTATCCAAAACCAGTCACAAGCTCCACCAGTCATCAGTCGATCCCACAAAATTATTTTCTTTCAGAATAAAGAAGATCTTTCTCCCTGGATCCAGAGGAGAGACTGGGGACCAGTCCTATGAAACAGAACTGATATTGTAAGGGTGCGAGAAATCAGTATTGTGTGTTGCCTCAGACATGTACATTGTAATGTTCAACGCCTCTCGTGCATTTTCTCGCTGCGATCTATTTTGAAAGTCACGGTTTTTTTTGGATACTCGTTGGGATACTGGGATATTTCATAGAGCTTTCTGACCGAATACCTGTTTTGGGAAAAGGTGGCAGCGCCGTCCCATTGTTTTGATTCCGTTTCGCCCTGATATTTATTGCCAATTGCTTTAACCTCAGGAACCAGGCAACGGAAAAGTCAGAAAAGGAAAAGAAACGTGGGCTACTGTACCTCATAGCCCAGGCCTCGATCTCTTTCTCCTCGAGGTCGTCAGTGTGAACGAAAGTACAAAAATTGATAGCTCTGACCCAGACAAGGGCAACTCGAAGTGCAACTCAAGGTCAAGTCAAACTGCGAAGTGCAGCGCACAAATATAATTTGGTCGACTGGGATAATTGTCCATCACCAATACTGCAACGACACCCACTAAGACCGGCTGGAGAAAGACGTCCCAAATGTTTCATTCTTTGTGAAAGTAGTGGTGCAATTCCCTCTGGGATAAGCACCACTAATTCTGGCTTAGAATCAGGCGATCTGCGCGCGTGGGTGCATCGCCCTCCTTTAAGGATGTGCCTCGACAAGCCGGGTACAGCAGCCGTCACGCCCCAAAGCTCGGATATGCGTGCTGACCCTGTGATCGCCCTCCTGCTGGTGAATCTGGAACACTGGTGAACTGCACTGCCGTCTCTCCTGTGTGGGACGGTCAGCGAGAATCTTCCGTCCTTTTACTGGCTATATGTTCGACCCGGTTGGTTGCCGTGTATAAGACCCGTAGGCGTACCTCAAGGGAACATAACCCCAACGCCGGCCCAGTGACTCGGCTAAGTGCCAATCGGCTTATCTAACCTGGAGCAGCGGTTAGCAGTTCGAAAAACCTACTGAGTGAATCCGGGGGCCAAGCCTTAACAGCAATTGAGCTTGCCGATATCATAAAAGTAAAATTGCGAACTTGACATGAGTTTTTTCGGTTATTTTAGAATTAGTATTGAAAAACAAAAAAAAAAGTAGAGTAAATGATACCCCTTGCATTAAATTATGTTCTCACTGATTGAATATTGAAAGTTGTACTCAGTAACTAGGAGAGAATTCATGTCATGTAACCTCGTACTAATAATGTTATATCTACTCTCACAGAGACACACCATCACCGTAAGACTCATCCATTCATGCTGATAACTATTCATTTATACATCCATCTACTCATCATCATCATCACAGCTAACACAAGGAAAGATCTTTCTGCGTTTAGCAACATTATTAACAGTATCGTAAGTGATTAATCTATGGGTACGTAAAGCCATATCGAGACATAAAGAAGTGAAGTTGCTGGTTTGTCTAACTTGTGTTTGTATGCTATCGTGCACAAGTTTCTCCCAAATACCAATGCAATTTTCAAACAATTTACAATGACCATATGACATGAATATCCTTGATTGTAGCTTTAAAAGAAATTTCTTGTGTTCATTTAACCTAATCTATTGTCATGAAGTAGAGAATAATGTCGCGCTGCTAAAACGTAATTTGTATCCTTATTTTTTTTTTGCACTAACGACATGTATCATCATCAAATTGATTGACCTTTACTTTCCCATATTATAACTTATAAGTCTATATATTCTTTATCTATATATTATACTGATTATTTAATGCTAGGTGCAGTTAGAGTTAGGTTGGTTATTACCTTAATGAATTATCGAACTTAGTCAATGCATTAGCTACTCTTGTTAGCTCCTAAAATATCGACATCTTCCCCTAAATTATATGAATAGATCAACATGAACTAACTTCTTATTATTGAGGAAACCTCAAGTACTTCGCGCCGCAGCGGTGTTTTGGTAGGCTCTATTGAGTTCTACAGGTAGGGTGGGTACAGAAGGAGAACTAGAACACACCGGTTCTCCAACAGAATGGGGGTATGTCGCATCTCAGTCCGTTCCCGTATTGTCTGGTAGTTCCCTGGTAGTTCTCTGTCTACGATTTTAATATTGTAGCGCAGGTGTCTAGGCCGCACTGAATCCACACCAATCTCCCTGAGCTAGGCCGTCAAACTAGTAGACAGAGGGTGCAGGCCGAAACGACTCCGACCGTGTTTGTTACAATATTTTGGATTGATTTTAAAATAATGTACTATTGTGAGCTGAACAATATTTAAAAGAGCTAATGTAGAACGTTAAGTCTGCCAAGTTGTCTAAGGTTATATAACTTTTCAAGGGCCAAAGACGAAAGTGAAATCAAAAACGATTTTCAATTGAGAAGCCCAATCCTTCTGAGGCAACTACCAGATTTCCAGGACCTAAGCTAAGACACACTAAAAGTAAATAAAAAACTGTAATCTGTATATATTCATTCATTTCAAAATCTCTTGGAAATACATATATGTACATTCTATATAGTATCTGTATTGGTATTTAGCCAAAATGCTCGTTTTGAATCATGTTACTGTTTTTCAAAAAATGTTTTTATTATTTTCATCTGGACATTACTCCAGATAAGTTTTGGCATATAGCAACATAATTGCATAATAACGGGATTATATTAGATTTGATTTGCATCCAGATGTGTTAAAATATCTTTTTCTATTGCACAAAGAACACCCATAAAATACTTAGTAAAAAACCTATACATACTTTCACAGGGGCACATTTGTAGGTAAGCTTTCATCATTTTGACGGGTATTTAAATACCCTTGATGTATGGGAACACCACATCGCCTGTTCAGCAAAAGACATACTTTGGTGCAGCAGTGCTCTGCCATTTCGCACTTGGCTCCTAATGGCTTGCAGTCGTCGCTCCAGTAAAGACGCTCATGCTGTTAATGGGATCAATACAAAAATCACTGAGTCGTTAACTCCGATCAACATTCCATTCATACAAGTGTCATAGTATGGGACAATGGCATCTGTCTGTTGGAGTTAGCCAATTTTAAAGTCTTCCGCAGCTGCTCCATATTAGACGGAACACCGCTCGTAGGTCCCACGAGCATTAGTGCCAGAGACAGCATCAGACCCAGTTGCAAGAGCGAGACGATAGAGTTCATGTTGAATGATTGACTGACTAGCCTCCCGCTCTAGCTTCTTTATATATACTGCCATTCTGCAGCCAGCAACAACGAAATCACACCCAACAGCAGTTTCCGAGTTTCCAGATAAGAGTATCACGGCCAATTTGAAGTAAATTTACAGATGTTTTCTTAATTTGATTTCGCTCTATTCGGTACATTTAATATATACTACAAATTATTCAACGTTTCTATGAGATCATGGCTTGGACATGTTGGACAAGATCGCAATTTATCTATGGAATAAATTTTTGCATCGTGCTATATTCATATGCTTTAAATCCAAAGAAATCAGACTTTTCGAAGCTGTTCATTATTTATGGCATCTAAACTATGTCTTACGGCCATGGGGCAGTGAATCTTTAATCTTAAAGGTCTTCAGAGATATAGATGCAAGACATTTCGACCGTTGTTGCCGTGTTCTTTGGACACTTTTGTAATGTACCTAGTGCTGTGGTGTGGTGGCAGGTCCAGACAATCCAAGAGCAGGCCGTGCCCAAATGCAATCGATGCTTAGAACAAATCGAGAAAGCTAGAGCGAATGCGAAAGTGGAAGAAATAAAAGCGCGATTATTTGGATGACTATTTAATACAGTGTACAGTGCAATCAACGAACAATAACAATAACTTTAATGCTGCACCACTGACTATAATCTTTGGATTTATGTCTAATATCGGGCTTTTGGGTGGCCCATGAGATTATTTTAATTTTGAGTCACTTCCGACGAAGCCGCATCGCCTGGTAGCCACCAAACACACTTTGGTGCAGCACTGCTCCGCGAATTTGCAACTCTTTCCCAGGGGCTCGCAGTCGTCGGCATATTCCATACGCTGGCGCTGTTGATAAGGTGAAAGATCCGTTAAAATGTTAATTCTGATCAATCAATCAACATTCTTACCTGTGTCATATTTTTTGAAAGTGGCATCATAATTGGGAGTTGTGCTTTTGATTTCTTTTTGAAGGAGTAGGCAAACGCCGCTAGACCACCGAACTCCTTGATCGGCGAAGCCGGTTCAAGCTCATCGAATACGGGAACACAGCTTGCAGGTCTCATGAGGATAAGTTCCAGAGACAATGCCAGGCCCACCACCAAAGGTAGACCGAGAGTATTCATGTTGATCGCTTGAATAACACCACTAGACTGACGCTTTCCTTATATGCAGCTGCATTCTGCGGGCAAACGAAACCAAGAAGCAGACGCAACAGAAGCTTTTTTATGCACTTCTTTTTATTGTTTGTTCATCGAAAACTGTTGCGGCTCAAATTACAAAAACCTACTACTGCTAGGTGGCGAAGAGGCGATGACTGAGGCCCACAATGGGTGGACTCTGCCACACACTCTGGACCGTTTCGGCAGCCACTTGATTCCGCCAATCGCCTATACCTCGGAATAGGCTCAGGAACATGTTGGTGAATACTGTAACGTCCTCGGCATTGAGTGGATTCAACTGCTGCCCAGTTACTGATGAAATCGAAGGAAGCTTGGCATCTACAGAAGCCTTTCCAGGGGCCAGGGGCAGACACTGTACGGGAACGTGGACCTGGAAGGAAGCCTGCGAAGAAAACAACCCAGATGTAGATGCAGAATCTTTCGGTGGGCCAAATTCACGTCTCGCTTACTGCAATGACCAGAAATATAATGGGCCACATTCTGTCTGGATCTTACTACTCGTTGGTGTCTAACAGTGCAGTGCACTGGAGATGGCATGGCTTTTAAAGCGACGCCATTGTTGACTCACTGACCCCGCGGCTCTAATTAACTGGGTTGCTTTCAGCTCTTGGACCTTCCCTTCTGTTTGCCCAAGTCAAGAACTTGGGCTACATTTGTGTCAAGACGCGCTCGAGATAATTGAAAATTGCCGCTGTCAATATTTAATGTCAATGCTTCAGCTACGTACGTAGATATCGATACTGATACGAGTATACCTATGTATATAGGTCATGCTGATATCTATATAGATGTCAACCAATCGTTTCATGGCTACACTAAGGTTATGCAAGGAGCATGAGCATGGAATATAGTGAGTCATGATTCAGTTCTAGGGATAAGCACCAAGTACCCTTGTTTCTGAAATCGATTGCGATAGCAAAAGTCAAAGGTCGTAAGCGTTGACCCTGCCAAAAATACTATTATCAGGGAGGAAATACTAGATGAATTCATACCATCAAGATTTATATACAATACTAATATGTTTATAGGGTTACCACATAGCACTAGATAAGTAATAAGCCCAGCCCATGGTGGGTTTTTTTGTTTTGATGTACAAACATATAAGACAACTGTGTATTTTTGAGGCGTATCATCGTCAGTCGGCTGCGAATCCCGCATCGATATACTTATCTTCTGTATGACGTACAGTGAGTTGCAAAAGTGTGTGGATTGGCAAATCCAATCGCTCTTACGGTATTTGTCTCTCATGCTTTCAATCTACAGAACTGGGTCCGATACTATAAAATAAGCCCAAAGAAAAAGCCCATTGTAATAGGTTATAATTTTCTGTTTTCCAAAAAACATTCAAAAATTTCGTGCGAATGTTTTCTTTTTTTACATTTAAATATTTCAATTAATATTTAATTGGCTTTGGTGATAAGCATTTGCATACATTGTATATATATCGAATAATTAATAATTCAAGATTTTTTTATTATTATTTTTATCGCTCGTATTGTTCGACATCTCTTTAGGTGACACACCTGTGCCTGTAGAAGTGACAACGTTTCGTGCAGCACTCCTCAGAGACATTACACTGGAGAGAAATGCGTAAAGAGAGAAAGTTATCTCCGGGTTCAAGGTGAGATCAACAAATGGCGCTTACCGGTCCACCGACGGGGTTGCACTTCACGCCCTGCTTCTCCGTGGCGAGCGTAACGACTTCCACGATGTCAGGAAATTGATTGGCAGACGGCTCCACATCGTGGTCATAGAAACTGTTGGCCGGGGGCGGCATCGCAAAGGGAAAGCCCTCATCTATCCTCCTCGCGCAGACATTCATGAACGTCATGCACTTCCTCGAGCAGCACTCCGAATGCATTTGGCACTAATACTCGGACTTAGAGGGATTATCTTCGCTGGGCTGGAGGAGGATGCAACTCACATATTGACCATTCGCTTGGCAGGTTGTGCCCTCCCTCTCCAACTGGGCCGCCACCAAGCCCAATATGCACAAATAAAATCCCAAACGGGCGATCGACAGTGGATTCGACGTGGACATGCTGCTGCTGGCGCTGTAAAGCGTAGACTGAAACATTATGCGCTCGACCGCGGTTTTATAACTAAGCGCAGAAGAGAACGCAGGCTCCGAGAGCGGAAAAGTAGACGAAACGCCAATACGTGTTTGCACGTTCAATTTTTGACAATTTTGACAATTACAAATATTATAATTTTTGCTGTTTAGGGTCTCGACAATTTCATCCAGATATCATTAAGACTGAGAGCCTATGCAGAGACACGGGATACAAAAAATTCCCATTCTTTATTGACTTGTAAAGCAAATTGATATGATCTCCAACGAGCGTGTTCACTAGTTCGTACTGGGCACTAGTTCGGAGGTGGTGAAGTCAATACTACTAGGAGTGCTGATATGAATACCCATTAAAAGGGTACTTACATGGGTAGCCACACTAGTAGGTAGTGCAATGGGTACCCATTCTAGTAGGTAGTTAAATGGGTACCAATTTAGGTTATTACGAGTACAACAATGAACACACTTTTAAAAATTTTGTAATTTGCTTAATTTAGTTGTTTATGTTGAATGTCTGAGCATTCTTAATCGACACCGGCAGTACTACAGAACAGTTATTATAGAATTTACGTATATGTGAGTCCTTCTTTTTACATCTGTCTCTCTTTTTCTCCACTCTTCAACTCCCCTTTACCAGAGCGCGCACACTGCAGGCGGAAGAATTCGTGAGAGAAAGGATACATCATTTGGACGAAAAAGTGGACGGACATAGCTGTATCGACTTGGCTATTGGTGCTGATCAAGAATATTTAGTTTAGGGGTCGAAAACGCTTCCTTCTGCATGTAACAAAAAATCCACTTCCACCACAAATCGAATATACCCCTATTCTCGTTGGGTATCGGGTAGAAAAAGGGTAGTGAAACAGTAGAAGAGGGGTGACGTGGAAAACCCGCATCAAGGCGTGAGCGTGAGTTACTTTTTTTTGTGTGCCAAGGACCGCACCGTGACCTGCCACAGCTGTACCACTCATGGGCTGCCCGCTCGAGTGGCTCTCGGCCTGGAATGAGTTTGTTTGCTCGGCTGCTTGCTCATCGTGTGTGTCAGAACTCTCTTATACGCATCGATCAGCCAGCGAGAAAGCCAGCAAGCCAGCCGCTTATCTTATCGAGGGAGGGAGACTGTAGCTCTCTATAGGTACGAGTATAACCTGAACCCGCAATCGTTGCGGTCGCTCAGTTGAGTTTCGGTTGCCAACGCCGCGTGGTGGACAGTCCCAGTCCCAGACATCGATCAGTTGCCATGATTACGCCTTCGAGTGGATTTGCGGGGCTTTTGCTGGCTCTGGCCCTGGCCCTGGCCCTGGGGTCAGGGGTCAATGGGTCCCTGCCCACTCGCGATCGCTCGCTGCGGCTGCCCAACGAGACCTATCCGCTGGGCTACCAGCTGCACATCTCGAGCAACATCCATCTGGGGAACCTGCTCTTCAGCGGAAACGCCACCATTGACGTAGCGATCAGGCAGTCGACGAACGAGATAGTTCTACACGCCAAGAACCTCAGCGACTTTCAGATTACTGTGCGACAACTGACCCATTCGGGATCCGTCGAAGTTGTCGACGACCTTACCCACACATACAATCCGACTGCCGCTTTCCTCATCATCCATCCCCGCGAGAACTATCAGGCCTTCGAGGCGGGACAGCGGTATCGCGTGGAGATTCTCTACACGGCCATAATGAGATCCCGGCCCATGGGGCTCTACTGGATGGACTACGTGGATGAGACTACCAATCGGACCGTGTGAGTAGCGCTCTTATTGCACATGGTGTGGATGGGGTCACCAAAGTGGACATTTCCGCTGGCACGCGCCTTACAGATACTTCCCTTACATAATTCGGAGATAGACCCCGGCGATAGCTGTGCACTTTGTATGGCTCATTTGACTTTGGCGGCGCTCTCACTTTTATTTCCTTTCTATCGCCATCTGTTTGCTGTGTTTGGTTCTCGTTTGCCCATCGTTTTAATTAATATTTGACGCTGCCGCAGACAGAAAGCGGCTTATCATCACTCACTCGTATACGCGCGTATCAGAATCACTCATTCCCGCAACGTTGCCGGGGTGACCGATGTAAACAATACTACGACTGATAAATACGTACATGTGTACGTATAAATAATGCGAGTTGTGCATGGGTAATTCTTCATAAGGGGTCATGACTGTGATCACAACAATAGTCAGTCCAGTCCGAATTGATTACGAACCGAATCTTATCAGCCCCCGCCCGGCATACCCACCCTGTTTAGTTTTGGCGCGTGAACTCGACGGTTTGTTTATTTTGATTTTTACTCATACTTTGCTTTTGATTTGAGCAACCGCTTGGCAATAATCATTGCCAGTTGAATTTGGGATACTCGTATAATAAACCACAATTATTCTGAAGACATGCCAGAGAAAGCCAATAAAATCCGCTTGTCATACCGGCTGCCTCAGGCTGCAACTGGTTTTATTCGTCGTTCAATGATCTGCGAATTGGGAATTTTTTAAGTCGGACCTGATTACAATGAGTACAATGAATTATTATTTGGCTTAGCTCTGGGCCAATCTTTCGACTGCCAAAGCTGCTGACTTTCCAGATTTCTGTGGAAATGAAATAACTGAAATTCCCAATTGGCAATTCCCAGATATGTGGCCGCCACGCAATCAGAGCCGACATATGCGCGTCTGATCTTTCCCTGCTACGATGAGCCCGGCTTCAAGTCGAATTTCAGCATCCGACTGACGCACGGCATCAACCACTCGGCCATATCTAATATGCCCGTAAAAGATGTGCAGCATCACGGGTAAGCCATCATCTTAAAGTTGCTCCGTTGTCAGTTATAAAATACTTTCCGTTTCATTGCAGTGAGCTGACGACGACCCTGTTCGAGTCAACACCGCCGATGTCCACCTATTTGGTGGCATTTGTGATCTCCGACTTTGAGTACATTTCGGAGACGTATCGCGGGGTCACGCAGCGCATCTACTCCTCGCCCAGTTCGAAGGAGAAGGGTCAGAGTGCGCTCAAGAATGCAGTGCGCACGGTGGCCGCCATGGAGGACTACTTCGGTGTGACCTATCCGCTGCTAAAGCTGGACCACATAGCGCTGAAGAAGAACTACGGGGCTGCCATGGAAAACTGGGGTCTGATCACCTTCAAGGAGGGCAACCTCCTGCAGCAGGATACGGGGGATGTGCACAAGCGCGTCAAGGACAAGATCACGCAGAACCACGAGATCGCCCATCAATGGTTTGGCAACTTGGTGTCACCCGAATGGTGGTCATATGCCTGGATGAACGAGGGCTTCGCCACCTACTTTGCCTATGTCATCACAGATCTTGTGAGTCCAGTCCCAGAGTATTGCCCCAGAATGATAAGTAATGAAATTTCATCATCTGTAGCTCTACCCCGAAGACAAGGTGATGGATATGTTCGTGTCGGATGAGGCGGACCGCGCCTACAGCTACAACAGCTTCTTCGAAGTCCGCCCGATGACCTCCTACGTGGAGACCGAGAAGGAGATCATGGGCATCTTCGATATCATCACATACAAGCGAGCCGCCTGCGTCATCAAGATGTTTCACCACGCCTTCCGGCAGAAGATCTTCGTGCGCGGAATAAGTCGCTACCTGGAGAAATAGTAAGTGCTAATTGGACTGCTCCTTGGACCGGTCAATTGGAATTCATTGGCCAAAGTGTATCGTTCTTTCCAGCAAGTACAGCGTGGCCAACGAGCTGAACCTGTTCGATTACCTGCAAGCGGAGCTCCTTGAGGATGAGCACTTCCGGCAGCAACCGTGGGTGCACCGGGTGCGGGAGATCATGCTCTCCTGGACGCACAGCGAGTGGATGCCCATTGTGCTGGTGACTCGCAATTACGAGAACGACACGATCACCTTCAGCCAGCGGTCGATCCACTCCAAGAGCGAGCACTGGTGGATACCGCTCAACTTTGCCACCGCTCAGGAACCCTGCTTCGAGGAGACGCAAGCCGACCTCTTCATCCTGCCCCAGACACAGCACTCCCTCACTTTGGCAGAGCTGAATCTGCAGCTGACCGGCCGGGACTGGCTGATCGTGAACAAACAGCAGACGGGCTTCTACCACGTCCACTACGACACCGACAATCTGCGGGCCATAGCCCGCCAGCTGCACCACAACCACTCGCTCATCCATCCGGTGAACCGGGCTGCCCTGTTCCGGGACCTCAAGCCGCAGATCGAGCACACCGAGCTCGAGGATATCGATGTCGTCTTCGATATGCTGAAGTACATGGAGTTCGAGGAGGATCTGCTGCCCTGGAAACAAGTGGCCGATACCATCGACTTTGTGCGCCGAAATCTCTTCAGCACCTCCTCGCTGGAGCTGTTTAACGAGTTTGTGCGTCACCTTGTAACGCCCATATTCCGGCGCCTGTTTCAGGACAAAGCGTCTGGCGAGGTCTCCAACAGTGCCCTGGAGGCGGGCCAGGAGATTCTCCTGATGGCCTGTCTGGCCGACCTGCCCGAGTGTCTGAACTATACGCGAAGCCTGGCCAAGGATTACATCTTCAGGAAGGTCAATGTGACCAACGAGTCCGAGTACTATGCCATGTACGACACAATACTCTGCCTGGGTATGCGCTACCTGAGCGACAAGGAGTTTTACGGAGTCATTGACATGCTGCAAGCTGCAGACCGGAGCTCCATCTACTACGATGACATGATCTACTCACTGCGCTGTACTCAGAGCCACAGCCATCTGATGTACTTCTTGGAGCTGCTGCTGGGCGAGAACTCGACGCATCTGATCCTAAGCGACCCGGAGTCAATGATGTATCTCTCATACTTGTACAAATCGAATATGGAAGCTCGATCCGTGATCTGGCAGTACATCGATCGCAACTACAAGCTGCTTTGTATGTCGCCCAACTTTGTGGAGAATTTCAATCAGATAGCCGAGTTTGTGCCGCGACAACAAAGACCTCAGGTAGGACGATCCAAGGATATCTCAATGACCTCTTAATTATCTTAATCATATTCTTTCAGTTTGTTGTGCTGCGGCAGAGCATAGCTCAATACATGGAGGCACAGAGCCTTAACGCAGGCGAGGCTCTAATCGACATCGATTCTGGACTGGTGGGCAAGAAAATGAAGAACACCGAGGTCTTTGTCGATAAATACGAGCAGAAAATACACAATTGGCTGATCACCGAGGTTCCGCCAATGTCTGTCCAGAACGAGGCCCTTCATGCAGCGCCCCGCAGTGTTGGCAATGGCTCGAGTCGCCCTCAGAGCCTCCTGAATACGGCCAGTAAAGTGGTTCACAATGCCTTACGATCTATAGATCGATCGTTGTATAGATGATAATGATTGTTTGCCTTAAGCAAGGGCAGACTTAATAACAAATAAATTATTTCTAATACAACAAGTCATTCAGCGTTATCAATCAAGCACCCGCGAGCTTTCCACCATACCATCCATCGATGAATGATAAGCGAAAATGATTTTGGGCCAGACAGAAATGTGGGGAATATCGAAACAGGTCATCGTCAATAAATGGCTAACCGTTCAACAGTTCTATATGCGTATATACTATGTAAACTCGTATACCCTTCTCTTGTAGGCGGTATTGCAATTTCAACGTGCATTATTTATGGTAATACTTAGTCTGAAAAAATAGTTGGGTTTGACTGTTTTAGTGGGTTGTTCAAGTATGTGCTCCATAAATCAAATACAAAAATGTACTTAGTCTTCTAAGTAAATGACAAAAAAGTAAAGTTATTACAAATGGTTTTTGCCCTAGACAATTACACTTTGTACCGATTTTATTTTATTTTAAAGCCACATCATTGCTCATTGTTGGCTTTGGGGTTGGCTGCTGGACGATCAATGGAACGGTTTTCAATAGAAATTAAATACTTTGAGTCGCCACACGTCTCTTCCTGGATGATGTACTAAGAAATTGTATACCGTTAACTTGATGAGATGGTTCTGTGGAAAGACCAAGCCTCATCATATGATACGTTGAGGGCAGTCGGACATTCTTAGCGTTCTTTTACAATACTGTGGTGTTGTTCTCAGCGAATTGGTGTTTGGAGTGAAACTAAAATAAAATTGAATTAAATTTAGCTCACAGTTGACAGTGTTAAAATAGCTGTGGTGCAGTGTCTGCTGGAATCTGAGAGTATTTAAAGACCGGATCGACCAATTGGCCATTAATAATGCCCTTCAAGAACATCATGCACTAATCAAGCAAAACTTTTACGAGTACGAGCACCGAGCACCGAGGAAACCGATAATTGGGTGTTTTACTGCTTAATTGTTAATGAGGCCGGTTAGTGGTGTATTAGCAGCCAGCTATTTTATCGAGTGTTGCGCAACAATCTTTACGATGAATACCTGACACAGGATTAGATATGGCCATGTCCATATATAGGAGCCGATCACTCGGCGGCCACTCAATATTCAAGTGATTCTCCGGTGCAGCCAACATGGCAATGTGGCTGCTTAACTCCTGTTTGCTGCTGCTGCTGGCAGCAGTCAGCCTGCAGGCGCGACTGATCCTTCCGCAGGACGACGGACAACTGGAGACAAAGGGCGAATTCTTTGCCACGCCACGCGACGACAACGATGAGAACAACTATCGACTGCCGAACAACACCGTCCCCGAGTCGTACAAGGTGGAACTATGGACTAATGTGCACAACGGCGAGAGGGCCTTCAACGGCAGCGTGCAGATTGATCTGCAGGTCCTTGAGCTATCCAATTCCATCACCCTGCACTACCGCCAGACGTCAAACTTCACAGCATCGATTATAAGCAGAGATGAGGCTACCCAGGCCATTGAGCTCGATGTCGCCACCGACACCGTTCGCGAATTTCTCACCCTCACTCCCAAGCTGACGACTGTCACCTTTGCTGCCAACTCCAATTGGACCCTCAGCATCGTCTACAATGGTACCCTGCGCAGCGACATGGGTGGATTCTATAGGTCCAGCTATACCGACGATGACGGCACTGTGCAGTAAGTGAACCGCTCGCAGCGAGGCTCTGATGTAAGGATCTGGGTTAACTATTAAATATTACAGCTTCCTGGCCACCACCCAGTTCGAGAGCACCAATGCCCGACACGCCTTTCCCTGTTACGATGAACCAGCCAAGAGAGCGAATTTCACCATCACCATCCATCACGATCCCTCCTACAAGGCCATTGGCAACATGCCCGAGGATGCGGCGGCCACTAGCTCGGGTGTTACCGCCTTTCAGACCACCCCGAAGATGTCCACCTATCTGGTGGCCTTCATCGTGTCCGACTTTGAGTCGACGAGCGGCGAGCTGAACGGCCTGCCCCAGAGAGTCTTTTCGCGAAAGGGAAAGCAGGATCAGCAGGAGTGGGCCCTGAGGGCTGGCCTGGTGGTGGAGTCTAGTCTGGCCAATTACTTTGGAGTGCCGTTCGCCCTGCCCAAGCTAGATCAGGCCGGCATACCGGACTTTTCGGCGGGTGCCATGGAGAACTGGGGTCTGGCCACGTACCGCGAACAGTACATGTGGTGGACCAAGGAAAATTCGACCATCAACCTGAAGACGAACATCGCCAATATCATTGGCCATGAGTATGCGCATATGTGGTTCGGGGATCTGGTCTCAATCAAATGGTGGACCTATCTGTGGCAGAAGGAGGGATTTGCCACGCTGTTCTCATACGAGTCCAACGATATTGCCTTCCCCGAGTGGGACACCTATCAGGTCTACCATGTGAACGACTACAACAGTGCCCTGCTGAACGATGCAGCTGTCTCGGCCACGCCCATGACCCATTATGTCCAGACGCCCACAGAGATTTCTAACCGCTACAACACCTTCTCGTATGCCAAGCCTGCCAGTGTGCTCTTCATGTTCAAGCACGCCTGGACAGACACCATCTTCCGACTGGGTTTGAACAAGTATCTGACCAAGAAGTGAGTACCCCAAGAACCATCAGATCCTTGTGGACCCGAACTAACGAACTATTCCCCAACCAGCCAATACACCTCCTGCGACGAGTGGGACTTGTTTGAGTCCTTCCAAGAAGCTGTCAACGAACGGGGGCTCTCTCTGCCCACGACAGTAGCCAACATCTTTTCGACCTGGTCGCACCAGGGTGGCTATCCTCTTCTGACTGTCGAACGAAACTATGAGGCTGGCACCTTCACCGTCAAGCAGAAGCGCTACCTCGCCGACAAGGATGCGGACAACCAGAACACCTGGTATGTCCCGTTCAACTTTGCGACAGCCTCCAACTCGGATTATCGCAACAGGACTGCCTCGCACTACATACTAAACGTCTCCGAGCTGGCCGTCACAGATGCCCAGATTGGCAGCGACGATTGGCTGATCCTCAACAAGCAGAGTTCGGGATACTACCGCATCCTCTACGACAGCCAGAACTACCAGCTCCTGGCCAAGGTACTGGCAGAGCAACCATACAAGCTGCATGTTCGCAATCGCGCCCAGCTGCTCTACGACACCTACATCTTCGTGACCAGCGGACGTCTCGGTCACAGCACCCTGTTCGACTTGCTGGCCTACCTTAAGAACGAGGACGACTACGCGCCCTGGTCCACTGCCAACACCATTCTGACCGTCTTTGATCGTTACCTGCGAGGCGATGAACAGTACTCCCACTTTACCAGTTTCGTGGTCGAGCAGATTGACGGAGTCTTCAATAAGTTGGGTGTCAACGAGATTCCCGGGGAGCACTATCTGAACAACTATCTGCGCGTGGTGCTGATCAGTCTGGCCTGCCAAGTGGGCAGTGAGGCGTGCTACGTGCAGTCGGCCCTGAAGCTGAAGCAGTTCTTGCTGAATGGAGTTCCCATTGAGCCAACGGTCAGGACGCAAGCCTACTGCGGCGGCCTGCGGAAAGCGGAGGACGATATCTACAAGCGCGTACTGCAGGACCTTGGTGCCTCTTCGGACGCCACCGACCGCAGTCTGTTCCTCTCTTCGCTGGGCTGCTCGCAGGTTCCCTCGCAGCTGGATACATTCTTCTCCAGCTCCTTCGATCAGAGCAATGGCTTGACCGACAGCGAGCGGACTTCACTGCTCAATGCCGCCTACTCCAGGAGCGAGGTGGGTCTCACGGCCAGCTTGGATTTCCTCGAGGCCAAATGGAGGGACTACGCCCAGCTAACTGGTTCCACCAAGCCCTTGGATTTGGCTCTGCGTGGCATCGCCACCTATGTGGTTAGCGAGAAGCAGCAAACGAGGGTACGCTCAATGGAGTTTGGTTAATCATTTTCCCAAATAATATTTCCCTTTTGCTCATTTAGCTGAACGCCCTGATCGAGGAAGTCAAGACCAATGGACCAGAGTACATCAATGATGATCTTAGCACAACGGTAGACTCCCGAGTGAAGGCCAATCTCGATTGGCTGGCCGTCCATCGTGATCCTCTGATCACTTGGTTGGCTGACTATCACTCACCACCTAAGGACGATGGCAGTCCTGCCCTGACGACATCACTAGCCACGATCCTGGCCACCACTCTGACGCTGCTTTTGTGGTAGCTATTTTAGGATTAGTCATAGTCATGTGCTCAAGTATACCCATAAATAAATTTAATTCATGAATCAACATAAAATTGATGATGCCTCCTACTCTTAGAACGGGTTCGAAAAGTATACCGATAGGGATGGTGAATACCGGCAGAAAGGTTTTTCCTGACCAGGGCTCAAAGTTCACAAGATTTTGCGTTGTGAAATACGTGTGATTAACTGGATTGATGGTTTTATGGGTTTAACAGTTCCACTTGATCAGTCTTATCGCAGTTTTATTGAGAATCCATAAAATCGATGGCGAATCGATGGCCGATTGTGCGATAGCCATGGGCTTAGGGCGAAACTATTATCAATTATCAATTGGATATTTACAGCAACGGCAATGGTTTATGAAGTTCACGTGCCACGATCGACAAAATGGCGTCATCAGTGAAACATTCAAGAATTTGATTAAAATAAACACAATAAAAACCTAGCTTTATTATTAATAAGAACCACTTCAAGGATAAGTATACTCTTACTTTCATTTATCTGGCGGAACACATATGGTTCTATTTGATTTTGGCAATATTCGTTCGGTATTTCTGATCAGGCAGGCTAAAGTGATTGTGGTCGTTTTTATGTTTAGTCAATGTCTGGCCTTTAACAAATCTTTTTTTGATTGCCTTGTCTAATCTATCGCTATCAAAAGAGTTTATTTATTGCAGATTTACTTGAAATTTTGATGTGTAATTCCCAATGTATTAATTTGTAGTACTCGAGTACTTTAAATTAGCGCCGTCCTGTCGGCACGTTCTTGAGACGATGCTTAGCAAGCCATAGAAAGTGTTTCATAGATTATTCCAGAAACTGAAAGCAATACTGAAGGATTCTTGAGTTGTTACTATGGAGGGATAAACCTTCCGATGTGGGTTTCGATATGAATGGATCGATATTCTCTGGAAACCGCTATCGTACATACTTGAAGGCATTATCAGCAAAGCACATGTCTATCTTGAAATGCTAAGACGTAATGCATTATCTAGGCATCGCAATTACGTATGTTCATTGGCCAAAAGAAAATATCAGATGGTACGAGTATATGGGATCCTGAGCCTATCGTGACAAGTCGCACAATCGATTCGTTGATTTATGCCGACTATAGTGGTTTATAGCGGACTAGAGACCCAGAACCACACTAAAGGAACACGAGGGTGTGAACAGCACTCTGGTTACTGCTCTCAGAAGAAATGATTACCATGATTAGATTAGCCCTGGCCTCCAGATAACATTTTATTATGCACTAGCCAATAGTGGAACGAGAATAGATGGCTCGCTTATAAGTGGGAGCCCAGTAAGTGCCACCCAGTTATTGCCAAGTTGTCGCCGTGCCGTAGACAACATGACTCGCGTTCAGGTCGGGACAATGTCCGTGCTGCTAGTCCTGCTGGTGGCCACCACCCAGGCAGCCGTCGTGCGCAGCTTTCCACCCTTCGAGCAGCTGCAGAGCCTGGAGAATCCCAATCTTAGAGCTGTAGTTCCATTCGCCGACGAAGATAACTACCGTCTGCCCAACGAAACGAACCCCCTTCACTACGACGTCTACCTGTCCACCAATGTCCACCTGGGCGACACAGTCTTCAATGGCACCGTATCGATTACCCTCGAGGTGCTGGAGGCCACAAACAAGATCGTCGTCCATGCCCGCCAGCTGGAGAACTTCACCGTCACTATCCAGCAGCTTGATGTCGAGACAGCCCCCGAGCAGACTCTTACCTTTGAGTACGAGGCAGCACGCGAGTTCCTCACTCTGGAGCAGACGGGTCTGACCTTCCCTGCCGATACCAAGTGGCTGCTTAAGATCAGCTACCAGGGCAATCTGCGCACGGACAATGGCGGCTTCTACCTTTCCACATTCACGGACGAGGAGGGTAACATCAAGTACCTGGCCACCACCCAGTTCGAGAGCACCGACGCCCGCCACGCCTTCCCCTGCTACGATGAGCCAGCGAAGCGCGCCAATTTCACCATCACCATCAAGCACGATCCTTCGTACAACGCCATCAGCAATATGCCCCAGAACGAGGCTGCCTCCAGGTTGGTATCCCTATGGTCTGATTGGATAGTCTTGTAGCTAACCGAACCCGTAACCCACTCAGCTCTGGAGTAACTGCCTTCGAGATGACTCCCAATATGCCCTCCTATCTGGTGGCCTTCATTGTCTCCGAGTTTGTATATTCGGAGGGAAAGCTGAACGGCCTGCCACAGCGCGTCTTCTCCCGCAAGGGCACCGAGAACGAGCAGGAGTGGGCCCTGATCACCGGCATGCTGGTGGAGAAGTGTTTGTCTGACTATTATAGCGTCGAGTTTCCCCTGCCAAAGCTGGACCAGGCAGGTATTCCCGATTTCGCTGCCGGCGCCATGGAGAACTGGGGTCTGGGCACCTACCGCGAGGAGTACATTCTGTACAACAAGCAAAACTCGACGATCAACACCCAGACGAACATTGCCACCATCCTAGCGCACGAGGATGCGCACATGTGGTTCGGTGATTTTGTCGCCATCGAGTGGTGGTCCTATCTCTGGCTCAAGGAGGGATTCGCTACACTCTTCGAGCATCTGGCTGTGGATATGGTAATCACAGCAGATTCCTAATCAACTATTATGGATTATACAACAATTCGAATCTATTACAGGCCTATCCGGAGTGGGACATTTTCCAGATCTTCCATGCCGCATCCTTCCAAAGCGCTCTGATCAACGATGCCACGCCTAATGCCCGTCCCATGTCTTACTTTGTGCAGAAGCCCTCGGATATCTCTTCGCTCTACGACTCGGTCTCGTACGCCAAGGCTGGCTCGGTGCTGGACATGTGGCGCCATGCCCTGACCAACACCGTCTTCCAGCGCGGTCTGCACAACTACTTGGTGGCCAAGTAAGACATCCTAGACGCATTTTTTCTTTAGGATGAACTAATCCCTATCCCTATCCTGCAGTCAATACTCTGCCGCTAATCCCAGCCATTTGTTCGCTGCCATTGCCCTCGCTGCCGTGGAAGAGAACTACGCGGTGCCCGCTCTCGTCAGTGACATGATGGCCAGCTGGACGAACCAGGGTGGAGTGCCACTCCTGACCGTCGAGCGCAACTACGAGGATGGCTCCTTCACCATCAAGCAGCAGGTGTACACCAACGACAAGGACTACACAAGCGACAAGCTGTGGTTTGTGCCCGTCAACTACGTGGATGCCTCGAATCCCGACTTCAGCAACACCGAGGCCACCCACTACCTGCTTAACGAGACCCAAATAAGCATCCCGGATGCCAAGCTTTCTGGCGAGAATTGGCTGATCCTGAACAAGAGGTCCACTGGCTACTACCGCATCAACTACGACAGCAAGAACTGGCAGCTCATCATCGATGGACTGATCAATCGTCCGCACAAAATCGATCCTCGCAATCGAGCCCAGCTGATCAGCGATCTGTATCGCTTCGCCACCAGTGGCCGTGCGCCCCACGCCACTCTCCTGACCCTGCTCACATACCTGCCCAACGAGAATCAGTACGCTCCCTGGTCGGCGGCGAATACGGTGATAACTCTGTTCAACCGCTACCTCAGCGGAGACTCCGAGTACGACAACTTCCAGTTCTACGTGGCAGAGTTGGTCAACCAGCAGTTCGACAAGTTCGGAGTAAACGATGTAAACGGCGAGCAGCACTTGGCCAAGTACACGCGCAACCTGCTCATCAACATCGCCTGTCTGGCTGGTGTCGAGGACTGCCTGAAGGACACCAAGGCGAAGCTGCAGAACCTGGTCGATAACGGCACCCCCGTCGAGCCCAACCTCCAGTCGCAGGTCTACTGCAATGGCCTCAAGCAGGCCGACTCGAAGATCTTCGACTTTATGTACGATAAACTGATGGCCTCCAACGACCAGGCCGAACGCCGCCTGCTCATCTCGGCTCTTGGGTGCTCACAGGATGCCGCTCAGCTGGAGAAGTTTGTGTCGAGCAGCATTGACCAGACCAATCGCCTGCGCGTCCAGGAGCGTATCACTCTGCTCTCTCCGGCCTATTCCCGCGGAGAGGTTGGTCTGCTGGCCTCGATTGAATTCCTTCTGGAGCACTGGGAGGAGTATGCCCTTTTGAACACCGGCTTTGGTGGAATGAACCCCCTCTACTCAGACATCCTTGGCATATCCGCCTATTGTGTGAACGACAAACAGAAGAACAAGCTGCAGGAGCTGGTGGACGTGGTCAACGGCTCCCCATTTGTGGCCGACTCTCTGCAACAGAGCGTCGATGCCAATATTGCTGCCAACAACGAGTGGCTGAAGGTTAACCGTGAGCCCCTGATGACCTGGGTCTCCAACTTCCGCAACAGCAGCCCTGCCCTGAACATCTCCTTCCTGGCCCTGGTACTGTGCCTTTTGGCCTCCAAACTGTTTTAGTTTCTAGTCCCATAAGTTCCGTCGTAAGTTGTAAGTAATTGCACTCGTTCCGTTGGTCTGCTGACAGGGCCACGCCGAGAAGTATCCATCAATAAAACTCCATTACATAAGACAATTGTTTTCCTGGTTCAATTTACAACTACCCGTACGGTTTTTGGCACTTTATGACCGTGAATTGGCTGAAAGAAACCAGTCGGATAAGAATGGTGCGCTTATAAATTTCCGCTTTGCCGCTACCCCTATCAATGCGGGCGGGTAAGTCCCGTGGCAGGCAACATCGAAATCCATCATTCATAAGAGTGCCATAAATAAATACCACGATGTTCAGCGCAGAAAGAATCTCACCCATGGCAACCATTTGGTGGTTAGATTTCTATTGTTTGTTCCTGGAAAACATTCTTAGCCATCGCAGTGGGTCTTAAGATTTTCGATCGCTGTACACTAACACTTTAATAAAGTTTTTTTTTGCCAAGCTTTTTTTGACTGCTAACTATATGCCGAACTTCAGCACTAAATGTTACCAAACATTTTTTACATTGTTAAGTTTCTTAGTTCAAATTTTACAGGTCAAGAATATTTGATATAATCCTATAAGCTTTTTACCATAGGCCTGCGTCATACGTCTTCCCGGAAATGCATTGTATTGAATTTGTCAATTCTGAAAAGCTGACAAATGCAGCTATCTATCCGACCCAGACACTTTGTGGTTTCAGCTTGCTGTCGGGCAGATATTTGGCTTTCAAACTCGAATTTCACAATTTTTAGCGCTATTTTTCCTCTAAGTTTTGACTTTAAAACTGAGGAAAAAGCGAAAAAAAAATATTTCTTGGCAAATATTTTAGGTTTTAGATGAAAACACCAATTTATTAAACACCTCATTTAAGGTATCGTTTCTAAGAAAAGATGGCCAAGTTTCAGCCGTGTGACCAAACCATCGTATGCCGAATTTCGAATATAAATTCTGTTAGCCGACAACAGCCGACGTTTTTTGTAACGGTAAAATGGCGTTTGGGATGGTACCTAACGGCTGGATGAATTTTAGATTGTCCAGTGTGTGTTCTTTCGTTTCCTTTTTTGCAATTTACCGTTTATTGTCCACTGCTTGTCCCATATGTGTGCACGCACATTCTTGTCCACTGTCCGTCTCATTGCTCGCTCAGAGAAGATCAAAACGGACAAGGTAAAGAGAGCAGGTGAGCGTGTTTCTCTGCAGCCAGTTGTGTTGGTTAGAAAGAGAGAGTGGCAAGTAATTGCGTCGCAGACAATTACCGTCTTTCATAAATGGTTTGGAAAAGATCGTGGTACAACAGGTGATTTATGGAAGCCTCTCCACACAGTTGTTCGCGGAGTAATTCTCTGTTTTCGTTCTATCTATCTTTAAATCAGAACCAAACAAATGGCACGACTATGGATTCAAATCAAGAAGCTCGACCGGGAACCTGAACTCAGATAAAAATACGACACACATGTACATATACTTAAATCAAAAACGTTTAACAACTTTTATCATTAGATAAGGCATTTTGGCAAATCATGAAGACACTGCTGGTTATATGGGAAGAGAACATCGAGGGCTTACATGGTGTGGCGAAGAACTTTTACAAATTTTATAAAGAAAAGGCTAAAAATAATAAATAAATGTGGGACTTGATCTTCTCTTTTGCCCATTTTCTGGTCGCTTTCCATACTTTTGTTGATATCCAAAATTTGTTTAATTTCCTCGTCGTCAAACACACAAATCGGCTATTCTCATGACGCAACAACCTGCTATGCCTCTGCCCATGTAAACCCCCTTTATGCGTCATTTCCACTATTCTGATATCGATAGGAAACGTGCGGCAGGGTAAAAGTGCAAAAGCAATTGAAAATGTTTTTACACTAACAATACAGTATACTGCAGTATACTGGGTGATTTATAAGGGACTTTTCCGATCAAAAGATTAGTTCTGATACTTCTGTACAAAATCATATTTGAGGAATTAAAAATAAAGTAATATGAGCAGTGACTGATTAAAATATCCTAAGGACTTAAACCAATTTAATCGACTGACAAAAAATATACACAAGTAAATGGGAAAATTAAGAGAGAAATCCGTGCCGATATCCAAATGATTAGTGTTTTGGGATTCAGGTGGAGCAAGAGACAAAATATTGTATTGTGTTATTAAAGTAATTATGCCATTTATGTCAGATAAGATTGGATGGGCAGTTCTTCGTAAACCGCTGATGCTTGTGCAAACAGCAATGCAGCTGAATCCAAACGTTCTGCCATCATCTTATCTGGCAGTATCTGGTGATACTGCAGGTTCAGGTTTCAGGTTTCAGGACTGTATGGATTGGTAGCTGATTACGGAAGGAGTAAATCACCGCTATGAGGGCCTTATCGGAGCGATGTCGCTCCATGCCTATCGCCGTCCAATCTATACTCAGGGGAACTCTATCTGGGCCCAAATAAAAAGTTTAAGGCCTTAGATAAGCCGCTGATATAGACAAAGTTGGCAAACGCCTCTCTATATATACCAGAACCCATTCGAAGCAGCATTTAGTTGTCGAATCGCGTGCAGAGTGGCGGTTGATTTATCGTCTACCCACACCCACGGCCCGAAATCGTAATCGATCAAAGTGAGTGCTCAGCAAGTTATAAAAGGACAATTGTGGCCTGTGGCAAATTTTTGGATACGCGATCACTTGAACCCATTTATCCCTCAGACGAAATGTCCGCCCTACGCTTGGCCGTCCTTGTGGCCGCCTGCCTGTCCCTCGCCTCAGCCGACACACGGCAACTGGACCTCAGCGCTCAACCGCCAGCCACCTTGGCCACGGAGCTCGCTGATTATCGGCTGTCAACCAACATCTCTCCTGTCAGCTACAACATCACTCTGCGTCCCTATCTACTGGCAAGCGATGCCGCCAAGCAATTCACATTTGACGGCGAGGTTTGGATCGAGGTCATACCAAGCATCGCCACAAACAGTGTTCATCTGCACTCGAAAAATCTCACCTACTCGGTCTCCGAGTACTGGGCCAAGCCGGCGCAAGGTGTTGCGGCTCCCGCGGCCACCCAATTCCAGGCTCTCAACGTAACCAATGAGGATACTGATATCGTCCAGCTGACAACGGCCGCCAACCTGGTGGCAAATCAAGCCTACATCCTGCACTTTGTCTACACGGGTCTGATGGAGGATGACATGCACGGCTTCTATCGCAGCTCATATGTGGACGACAATAACGAGACCAAGTGCGTTCTTATCTAATCTGTGTGGGTGTGGGGTGGATCTAATGTGGTGGATTCTTCTTGCAGATGGTTGGGATCCACTCAGTTCCAGACGAATCACGCCCGTCGCGCTTTCCCCAGCTTCGACGAGCCCCGGTTCAAGGCCACCTTCAATGTCACCCTGAAGCGCCACTACACATACAACACTGTCAGCAACACCCGCCAGCTGGGATCCTACCCGAGCACAGAGAGGCAAGTTTTTTAGCACACGATCATCTGAAGGATTGCTTACCTTTCCATCCATTCCCATTGCCTTCCCTGTAGTGGTTACTTCCACGATGTGTACGAGACGACGCCAAAGATGTCCACCTACATTCTGGCCTTCATCATCTCCAAGTTCACAGCTCGCAAGGACGAACAGTTCGGTGTGCTGGCCCGTCCCGAATACTATTCCCAGACGCAGTACAGCTACAATGTAGGTCGCAAGATCCTGGAGGAGATGGGCAAATACCTGAACCTAGACTACTACACCCTCGGCAACGACAAGATGGACATGGCTGCCATTCCCGATTTTTCTGCGGGAGCCATGGAGAACTGGGGTCTGCTCACCTACAGGGAGCGCAGTCTCCTGGTGGATGAGTCGGCCACTACTTTGGCCTCTCGCCAGTCAATTGCCGCTGTGGTTGCCCACGAGCAGGCGCACATGTGGTTCGGAGATCTAGTCACCTGCGAGTGGTGGAGCTACACCTGGCTGAACGAGGGTTTCGCCAGATTCTTCCAGTACTTTGGCACCGCCTTCGTAGAGGATAAGTGGGAGCTGGAGAAGCAGTTTGTGGTTGACCAGATCCAGTCGGTGATGGCCATGGACTCGACCAATGCCACCAACCCATTGAGCGATGAAAATACATTCACCCCCGCCCATCTCAGCCGCATGTTCAACAGCATCTCCTACAACAAGGGAGCCACCTTCATTCGCATGATCGAACATCTTATGGGCCCAGAGGAATTCCAAAAGTCGCTTCAGGAGTACCTAAAGGAATAGTAAGTGTGGTGATAGGATCCCATCCCTCTCGGAAAATTTTCTAAGACGATTATATCTCCCACAGCTCATACCAATCCGCAGTGCCCGCGAATCTGCTGAGCTCCTGGCAGAAGAACTGGAATGCCAGCAGATTTAATGCCAGTTCGGAGGAAATCTTCAATAGCTTTACTACTCAAGTTGGCTACCCCCTTGTCACCGCCAACATGGCCGCCGATGGCATGAGTGTGTCCTTTACCCAGAAGCGGTTCCTGCTGAAGGAGAACGACGGTTCCAATTCCAGCCTCGAGTACACCATCCCAATCACCTACTCGAACAACCTAAACAATAACTTTGCCAATACCACACCCAAGTTTATCCTCAATCCCGGCCGCACGACAACGGTTACTTTCAGCACCGGTCCCCTCACCTGGATTATTGCCAATGTCCAGCAGACGGGCTACTACCGCGTCAATTACACGGAGGCCAACTGGCGTGCCATTAGGACTGCTCTGTTTGCGACCAACTGGACTGACATTCATGAGATTAACCGCGCCCAAGTGGTCGATGATCTTCTCAACTTGGCCCGTGCCGGCTACATCCACTACGGCCTGGCCCTGGAAGTGCTGGAGTATCTGGAGACAGAGATCAATTACATTCCGTGGTCGTCGGCCTTCACCGGTTTCAACTATCTCGCCATTCGCCTGGGCAACGACACTGTTGACTTTGGTAAATACATTCAAGACCTGACCAACAAGGTCTACAAGAAGCTCGGCTTCAAGGAATTAGAGACCGACAGTGCTCTGGATATTTACCTGCGCACCAAGGTCCTGTCCTGGGCCTGTCGCTATGGCAGCGCCGACTGCATCCGTGAAGCCAAGAGCTACTTCAATTCCCTGACCACCGTGCCCAAGAACATTCGCTCCACCGTCTACTGTGTGGGACTGCGCGAAGGCGGATCCACGGAGTTCGAGGCCCTGTACCAGAAGTTCAAGACGGAGACGGTCGCCACCGAGGAGACGCTGCTGCAGAACTCTTTCGGCTGCGTCAAGACCCAAGAACTGATCGAACGCGTCTTCAACCTGGTGCTCTCGGACGAGATTCGTCGACAGGACAAGTCGTCTGTACTGGCCACGCTCTACACGGAGAACAACGAGAACGTCAGCCCAGTATTTGCTTTGGTCACAAAGGAGTACAAGGCCCTGGCCACAGCGTAAGAATCCCTAGCCTAGATATACGTAAACTCTCGTCATTAACTTTGCCCTTTGCTCCTCCACAGAATGGGTGGATATTCGGCGGTGGCCACTGTCATCTCAAACATTGCTACCCGCTTCACCGAGCAGAAGCAGTACGATGATCTGCAGGCCTTCAACAAGGACCACGGCGCAGACTTTGGCACCTCTGCCGCCACTCTGACTGCAGCTGAAGCCACGGTCCAGGAGAATCTTCAGTGGTCCGAGAACAAGCTGGGCGTTTTCCGCGCCTATTTGGCTGTGCGAAGCGGCAGCGCCATGGCCAGCGCCTTCAGCGCTTTCACCATCCTCATGGTGGCCCTGGCCACATTGTTGCGTCAGTAAGCCCATGGCTAGACTTTAATATCATCCAAGATTAGCCTAATAGTGCCAAGTGCACAGCGTGCGAGCACAAGCACCCACCAACCCATAAAAGTATTTGTACACTTAGCACAACAACCCCCAATAAAACACACAATTTTCAGATAAGACCCGTCGAGTTGTATATTCATTTTCGACACTAAGCCTTCTCCGAGCAGTTAACGACAAAAATCGATTACGCTCAAGAGTTTGCCATCTGATTAGCACCATTAGCTATATTAGTTGTACGCTATTTGGATGATTCAATT
This sequence comes from Drosophila affinis, assembly GCA_037356375.1. NCBI lineage: Eukaryota > Metazoa > Arthropoda > Insecta > Diptera > Drosophilidae > Drosophila > Drosophila affinis. Next base: position 28,154,626 of record JAZHFB010000003.1, read on the forward strand.
CTACGATCTACCACCATCTTAAGGGTATGCTCGTATCAGCGAACTTGAATGTTTATTGCTATCGCTAAAGATTCGATCTTCATAAAATGCTTATCGATGTCGTAAAGATTTCAGCGTAACCTGCAGTCCTTTCAACCGCCCGTTAAGTTCGGGGAACTGTTACTGATAGTTAGGGTTCTTTTTGGTATTTCCACTTTGTAGTTGAATGAATAATGCTGCAGATTTCGTTTGTGTTTCGATGATTCAATTAAAAAACTTTTTGGAGGGTTTCTTTAAACAAAAACTGTAAGCAATGGGTCGTAAATTTATGTCAATATAATAAACTATTTTCTAAGAAAATGATTACGTTCTTCTTTATCTTTAAAACGCGAATTTCGGTTGTATTTCAATGATAACACTCATTGATTGCTTTTATCGATCCGTGTCATAAGTTCATATCTATCAGATATGTATTGTACGTATGTATTGCCAACTTGAATTGAATCGCCTTATATGTATTGTTGCAATCAATCAATTAAAATGATATATTCACTTGTGTTTCGAATTGTGTTTCAATTTCCAACGTGAAAGACGAGCTTTAAGTATCTCTGATCGCTGTCCATGAATCACACAAACCGGAGAGAGGTGTGGCTGGCCGCATGGCTAATCGGATCAATGTTGAAGAGTCCATAATCTAATCATCAGTGAACGGCACCTGTTTGCGGGGAGCTTTTATTTGATTTGGACGTTTGGGGCGAATTGTTCCGCAGTATTGAAGCGTCTGTCACCATGAACAGTTGGGTTAATCGGGCGGGGTTGCTGTTTGGGCTGCTGCTGTTGCTAGGTGTCTGCACTGGTGCCGATTACCGCCTGGGAGGCAGCGTTGTGCCCTCCTTCTATAACCTTACAATCGGCGTACTCAATAATGCCGATGCACCTACTGTTTTCAATGGAGCAGTCAACATAACTCTGCACGTGGTAGCCACCACAGAGGTTCGAAATATCACACTGCACAAAGACGCCATCGACATAGAAGAATGCTGGCTATACAACGATTCCCATGCCCAAGTGGAGCCAATTGATACTAGTCAGCTGATGTACGACGAGACGACCCAGCAACTAACGGTGCCACTATCGCAGGCACTGGATCCCAATCGGGAGTACACACTGGGTTTCAAGTACACCGGTAAAATACGGACAGACATGGCGGGATTGTTCTCCGCCAGCTATGTGGAACAGGATACAGGCAAGACCAAGTGGCTGGCCGTAACCCAAATGCAGCGAATCAATGCCCGCCTAGTCTTGCCCTGCTTCGATGAGCCTGCCTTCAAAGCACAGTTCCAATTGCAAATTGTCAGACCCTTCGGCTATGAGGCCATCAGCAACACGAAGCTATTATATTCATCAGCGGAGGGGTAAGTGCGGCAGTGCCTCAACGCCCCTCCAGAATAAAAATATCATTTGATTTTAGCGAGGATCGCTTTGTCGATCACTTCGAGGTGACTCCTGCCATGTCCACATATCTGCTGGCCTTCATTATCGCCGAGTACACGGCTCGCGGCAATGTCAGCAAGTTTGCCGTGCTGACACGCCCAGAGTTTTACAACAAAACGGAGTTCAGCTTCCAGGTCGGACAGCGCGTAGTGTCCGCCTATGATGAACTTTTCCAGCTGCCGTACGCTTCCCTGGGCAACGATGTCCTGCAGTATGCCTCCTCACCGCGGTTCCCTCACAATGGCATGGAGAACTGGGGGCTTATTATCTACAGGTGAGATGAAATAACGAACAAGCATTAACGAGTACTAAGAGTATGGAATCTGTGCTTCTCTTTATCAAAGCGACGATGTTTTGGTCAAGGAACCAGGCTATACGGATGACTGGTCGGACAAGGAATTCACAATACGCATCATAGCTCACGAGACGTCACACATGTGGTTTGGAGACAGCGTCACTTTCTCCTGGTGGAGCTACTTCTGGCTGAACGAAGCCTTTGCACGATACTACGAGTACTTCATGGCACATCAGGTCTGACCAGATTTTACGAAATAATAACACAACCAGTTCTAATGCAACCGACATCATAATATATATTATATTATATTTGCAGCTGTATCCTGAATATCGGTTGGATGAGCAATTTGTGGTGCGCCAAATGCAGCTTATATTTGCCACAGATGCCGTGAATAGCACCCAGCCCATGACAAGCTCCGAGGCGAGCATACAAACGCCTGCACAGATTGGCTACAAGTTCAGCAGCATTGCCTATGCAAAGGGCGCGTGCATTGTCCGTATGTGGCGCAATGCGATGGGAGCCAACAACTTCGATACAGCCATCCGGAACTACCTAAGGCAGCAGTAAGTGACAGACAGCAGGTGAACCACACTCGAAGGAGCCCCTCTAACTTTCCTCTTTCGGCAGCCAGTTGGGCAATACAAGGCCGAGCGATTTGTTTAATCACCTTAGAGATAATTGGCCCACTTATCCGGCTGTCAATCAGGATCAGTTTTTCTACGATTTCACAGTGCAAGTGGGCTATCCCATGCTGATTGTGAATGCGACACGGGAGAACCACATTGTCCAAGTGCAGCAGCAGCGTTTTCTCCTTAATCGCGGAGACGGAAGCGATCCCGATCTGAAGTACACAGTGCCCATAACCTATGCTACGAATCTATCGCCCAACTTCGAAGACCTTACGCCCACAACGTACCTCCACAAAGTCGTAGACATATTGCAACTTTACTTCGAAGAGGAGGCTATCGATTGGATCGTCCTCAACCTGAAGCAGACTAACTATTATCGAGTGCTCTACGATAAGCCTCTTTTGGATAGTCTTCAGGTGGCGCTGTCCTCCGCCAACCACAGTGGCGTCCCCGTGGAGAACCGGGCACAGATTATCGATGATCTTTTCAACTTTGCTCGTGTGGGCTACGTCGACTACGCGGGTGTCTTCGAATTTATGGAGTACTTGAAACACGATGTCGACTATGTGCCCTGGTACGCCACGTACCAAGGACTACAGTTAGTGGCGAAGCGTCTACCACTAAATAACTTGCCAGACTTTAAACAGTACCTAAGCGACATCACAACCGCAGTATTTACCAAGCTGGGCGTATCCTGGAGTCCCGACGACACCGCGCTAGATGTCTACAATCGAAACAAGTTGGTGGATTGGTTGTGCAGGTACCAGGCCAGCGATTGTAACCAATTGGTTGCAGATAAATTCACCGACTCCGAGAAACCTTCGCCTGACTACCGGCAGACCTTCTACTGCGCTGCTGCTCGATCCGAGGGCTACGAGCACGTGATGGAGTTCTATCGCAAAGAGAGCAATTCCAAGGAGCGAGAGCTCCTCTGGGCAGCTGCCAGCTGTACGAGGTCCTATCAGGTGCACTACCAAACCGAGATACTTGCTAACGGGAGCACAGTAAGCCAAAAAACCATCGCTCTGGCTCAGATGTACGAACAGAATCCAGACCTAATCACTCCGATTTTCAACATGTTGGCCGCGAACATTACACAGCTAGCTGAAGCGTAAGTTGAGTTAAATTATAGAGATATATTTTGGAGCTTAAACGAGTTTGGTTTTCCCACAGCTTGGACAACAACTGGTCAACAACTGCCGCAGTGATAAGCGATTTGGCAGATTTCTTCACCACCCGAGAGCAGCACCAACTGCTAAGCGATTTCTACGATAGCAATAACTTGCTCTTCGGCCAGTCGGCGTCTGTGCTCAGCAAGGCTCTGGACACGGTTGAGCAAAACGTGCAATGGGCCGAGATGCGCCTGGACAGACTTGTCAACTACTTGAGAAAAAGGAATGGCAACGGTGGACAGAAATCGGCGCAAGTGCTTGTAATGCTGTTGGCGTTGCCCATGCTGTTGGCTTGGCTCTGATATTTTGTGATTAAGTATAGGAAATAAATGATTAACCCTCCGTCAGGCACAGCGGGATAAATGCCTTTTGCTTGTACGCAATTACTAGGCAAAAAGGTTTGGTTAGTGCGCGCTTTATTAGGCCATAATTTATACGGCAAAGCGGCCATTAGAGCGGCGTCCACTGGCAGCGGCACCAGCCATGCATGCCTCTATAAAAGACCAAAAGCGGCAGGCAGCGTTTTCCATTTCCTATAGCGGACAATCACGGCAGTGTCATCCAAAATGCTGCGCCACTTACTACGCCACGAGAACAACAAAGTGTTTGTCCTGATTCTACTGTACTGCGTCCTGGTCAGCATACTGAAGCTGTGCACGGCACAGGCTGACAATGCTGTGGCCTCACCCGAAAATGGTACCCGGTATACACACATTAGTTATCGCTTTTGGACTAACGGCTCTGCTCCTTTCACGTCCATTACAGATATCACGCATCTGGGCGATGACTGCCAGGTGACGCCTGTAATACATGTGCTTCAGTATCCTGGCTGCGTTCCAAAGCCGATTCCATCCTTCGCCTGTGTGGGTCGCTGCGCCAGTTACATCCAGGTGAGCGCCATTTCGGTTGTGTGCTAACTTAAAAGTTAACCTTCCTTATATCTCAGGTATCGGGCAGCAAAATCTGGCAGATGGAGCGCTCCTGCATGTGCTGTCAGGAGTCTGGGGAACGCGAGGCAGCAGTCTCGCTCTTCTGTCCCAAGGTGAAGCCGGGCGAGCGGAAATTCAAGAAGGTGCTGACCAAGGCGCCATTGGAGTGCATGTGCCGTCCGTGCACCTCCATCGAGGAGTCTGGCATTATCCCGCAAGAAATAGCCGGCTATTCTGACGAGGGTCCACTCAACAATCATTTCCGACGCATTGCACTGCAGTAGAGGTGGAGCACATCACAACCACATTCAACTTTGCATACTAAAATATAAAAATAAACTACATTTGTCGCAGTTTCTTGTTAATATTTATGCAACATTTAAAAAATAACTGACATTGCAATGTTAAGTGTAGCTGTTTTTGCGCCCAACAGCACCTAATTCTACAGGTCTACACGTAGAGTTACATTAATTCTACCCCAAACGAGATTTCTACATAGTTCTTACATGTATTCTACATAACAAAATGTTAACATAGGAAATGGCACTTACAGCACACATTGATAGGAACACTATGTTAGCACTGCATGTTAGCCGTTTTGTTTGAATGAATAATTTAAATTTTAATTTATTTCTCAACTATCTCTTCAATCATTGCTACTAATTCACTAAAATGGTGTGTTCTGCTACACATATTTAAGTAGTAGATGCATAACGCGAAAATAAAGTTCATCTTTACAGTGTAATTGGATTTAACAATAGGAGTTATACTGCCGACATCATCCGTAAATGCTTTTACAAGTACTCGACGATATCGCATTTGATGGATATATTTGGACAGCTCTGACCTACCACGCTGCGACCGCGGTAGTTTGGACTCTTCTCGGTGAGCAGTTTTCGGAATATAGGCAGTATGGCTGTCTCCCCCTCGAGCAGCTCCGTCTCGGAGCTAGCGCCGTAGATGGAGCTCTCATTCTTGCTACGATGCTTCCGTTGCTTGTCCGGCGCCACATTCGGCGAGCTGTGATGATGGGCAGCATGCTGAATATTGGAGTTGCGGCTGATCTTCCTCGGCTGAATGCACGGCTGACCGCTGGGTGGTGGATCGCGCTCCCGCTCGCTGTCCGTTTCGCTCTGGCAGACGGTACCCTTTTGCGGCTTGGGTCGATGTTTGTTTCGATTTTTCTCCGAGACGGATCGCTGGATGGGCGAAGTGGTGTTCGGGTCGTAGGTCATCACATGGCCATGATGCTCCGTGCAACGCTGTGGACTGGCATAACGCGGCGACTGGCGCTGCTTGGCGTGCGAGAGCGTGTGCGTGTCCCAGAGATCGCTCTGCGAGACCACAAAATTGGACTTGAGCGCCGAGCCCATGCTGGTTCGACGATTGTCCGAGGCTGTCGGAGCTATAATATATATATGGCCCGTCATGAGTCGTGCGGTCTTCTGATTATGGGATCTACTTACTCTTGACAACTCCAGGCGTACTGGGCTTGGTGTGCGGACAAACGTTGCTCAGCTCCGACTGGGAGGTGGAAATATTCGTCGAGGAGTTGCGATGTGAGCTGCTGTACTTTGGCCTGGCCGTCGGTGTCTGACTGCCGCTGTCGTAGTGTCTGGATGCCGTCGACTGGCGTCGCTCCCGCATGTTGGAGCACTCACCAGTGCTGCGCTTTCCCACGGTGCTGGTTATGCTGCCAATGTTGTCATCAGTCTGGGCCGAGACCGAGTTCCGTTTCTCCAAATGGCGGTGATGCTGTTGCTGGTGTTGTTGCTGCTGTTGTTGCTGCATTTGCTGGTGCTGCTGCAGGTGCTGCTGGAGCTGCTGCTGGATGGGCTGCATCATGGTGGGTGCAGGCATGGCCACTGGCGTATGGGAGTGGTGCTCCACAATGGATTGTTTCTTCTTTTTGCTATTTCAATAAGTTAATCATTAATTAATGCCTTTTCGTACTTCTAAGATAGGTGGATGGTCACTTACGGTGGAAGCGATGGTGCTAGCATCGTGGATTGCACCGAAACGAATGAATTGTCCATCTCCACGTGGGTGGAGGTCACGCTATCCACGGAGGTTAGCTCGGTAACTTCTATTGCAGGGAGTGCACAATGCATGAATGTATCTAGGCAGCAGACCATTCTAGTCACTCACCTGTGGTGCTGGGCATCTCCCGTCGCACTGGCGGAGCCGACAGTCTGGCAATGTCTTCGGTAAGGATGGGCTCAAGCTCGCTGCCGGCATTGGCTGTGCCCGCACATGTCACGCCATCAATCCACTTGCGGGCCTCGGGTCCCAGCTTCCGAATCAGACCTTGCAACTCGTTCTCTTTTTCCATCAAGGCCTTGCGGAAGCGGCAATTGGTTTGTTTGACATCCCGCAGACGCTGCTCCAGCTCACAGACCGAGGAGTCACGACGGTTCTTCGACATGGGCCTCAGCGTGGCGCGCACTCGCTTGTCCACCACCCCTTGGGGATTGCGTTTGAGTTCGACCAGCTGCAAGACGATTCGCATGAATATCAGTCAAAATGGAAAATATAAACGGGCGATAGACACATCAAGGAAAGATCAACTCTACGGAAAGTTTATAGGATAGAGCAGCAAGGCCATAAATAGTGACTACGGCCTTACTGCTGTTGGGGATAGGGTTTGGAAAAGCTTAAGTTCATAGTTAGTCTGTAGTGTTATATAGCAATTAGAAATCTGTTTTAGAATTTAGAGTAAATGTTGTTGTATCAATGTGTATGATAGCTAAACGACAACGATCAATGATGTCTGATCAGTCTGAATGCCCCATTCTCAATCAATTAAAGACAGGCAATCAAACTGTTCAGACAATCCACTGTCTGCAAACAACATTCATATCGCATATCAAGATTGCACTAGTGTATATCTATAACACCTACAAAAACTACAAAACTTCCTTACTACCAGTCTTACTTTCGGTACGAACACCAAACACAAAGTGGCTGTCGTACAAAAAATGATAAAAAACGAGAGTAAGACAAAAACTAGATCCTTGCGGTCCGATAGCACCAGGGATATCGCAGCGCCTGCCAGACATGTGATGAATACATTGTAGACCGAGAAGCCAATGTGCTTCGAATCGTTGAGAGCTGGTATCGAAACGTGGCGGGTCTCCCAGGCCAGGAATGCACCAAAGACCTAGCAAGAACATAATGTTCAGATGATCAGATATCGTTTCAGATTCAGAATAATTCTCAAAAGGATTATCTACCCACCAAAAGAAGCCCCTTATAGGCATAGATAATGCTAACAAATATGGTCATGTGCTCCGACTGGCAATATTCGTTTTCGGGTATGACCAAAACATCATCAATGTTCTCATGATGCTGCGAGAAAAAAAGATCTGGTATATCATTGGATAATAATGCTACTGGGGGATGACTCTTACCAAAGGCTCCAATTGTTTGGTCTCTCGGTAGAACGGATCCGCAATCTGCCAGGTTGTTATGATGGCTATATCGATGGCCAGCAGCACACCCACAACCATAAATAACTGATAGTCCTTGATCACTTTTTTGTTCAGCTTCAGATCGGTGAAGATTGAATGAACACGCCAGGTCTTCGAGAACATTGCCCCAAAGCTAAGACTGAAGCCGGCCATCAAAATCCATGCCCGTGCCGTGCAAATGTAGGGGAAGGCAGCCACACTGCTTAAGGTGGTGTCGAGGCCCAGGAATATAATGCTCAGATAGGTCAACATGCAGCCCACTATGATCAGATTGTTTAGGTGCGGACTGGACATTTTGATATAGCTGCAAGGAGACAATCAAGATACAGAATATAACGGTAGAAAGACATTGTAGTTCGCAAAGAGCTCTTACCGCTGATTACGATACTTGATGTTGAAGGCCAGAAAGACGGTTGCAATGATCACACCAATGACGGAGGCACTGGCCGAAACAATGTATATGGTGGGATTCACCTGACTGTGCTCAATGTAGATCAGCGTGCGATCCTTGGGCGGTGTTTTTCCCACCCAGCGCACTGGCTTGCCGAGGCTCAGGTCCAGATGCGACTTTTGGGAATGGTATTCACCGATCTTTCACGTCCATTACAGATATCACGCATCTGGGCGATGACTGCCAGGTGACGCCTGTAATACATGTGCTTCAGTATCCTGGCTGCGTTCCAAAGCCGATTCCATCCTTCGCCTGTGTGGGTCGCTGCGCCAGTTACATCCAGGTGAGCGCCATTTCGGTTGTGTGCTAACTTAAAAGTTAACCTTCCTTATATCTCAGGTATCGGGCAGCAAAATCTGGCAGATGGAGCGCTCCTGCATGTGCTGTCAGGAGTCTGGGGAACGCGAGGCAGCAGTCTCGCTCTTCTGTCCCAAGGTGAAGCCGGGCGAGCGGAAATTCAAGAAGGTGCTGACCAAGGCGCCATTGGAGTGCATGTGCCGTCCGTGCACCTCCATCGAGGAGTCTGGCATTATCCCGCAAGAAATAGCCGGCTATTCTGACGAGGGTCCACTCAACAATCATTTCCGACGCATTGCACTGCAGTAGAGGTGGAGCACATCACAACCACATTCAACTTTGCATACTAAAATATAAAAATAAACTACATTTGTCGCAGTTTCTTGTTAATATTTATGCAACATTTAAAAAATAACTGACATTGCAATGTTAAGTGTAGCTGTTTTTGCGCCCAACAGCACCTAATTCTACAGGTCTACACGTAGAGTTACATTAATTCTACCCCAAACGAGATTTCTACATAGTTCTTACATGTATTCTACATAACAAAATGTTAACATAGGAAATGGCACTTACAGCACACATTGATAGGAACACTATGTTAGCACTGCATGTTAGCCGTTTTGTTTGAATGAATAATTTAAATTTTAATTTATTTCTCAACTATCTCTTCAATCATTGCTACTAATTCACTAAAATGGTGTGTTCTGCTACACATATTTAAGTAGTAGATGCATAACGCGAAAATAAAGTTCATCTTTACAGTGTAATTGGATTTAACAATAGGAGTTATACTGCCGACATCATCCGTAAATGCTTTTACAAGTACTCGACGATATCGCATTTGATGGATATATTTGGACAGCTCTGACCTACCACGCTGCGACCGCGGTAGTTTGGACTCTTCTCGGTGAGCAGTTTTCGGAATATAGGCAGTATGGCTGTCTCCCCCTCGAGCAGCTCCGTCTCGGAGCTAGCGCCGTAGATGGAGCTCTCATTCTTGCTACGATGCTTCCGTTGCTTGTCCGGCGCCACATTCGGCGAGCTGTGATGATGGGCAGCATGCTGAATATTGGAGTTGCGGCTGATCTTCCTCGGCTGAATGCACGGCTGACTGCTGGGTGGTGGATCGCGCTCCCGCTCGCTGTCCGTTTCGCTCTGGCAGACGGTACCCTTTTGCGGCTTGGGTCGATGTTTGTTTCGATTTTTCTCCGAGACGGATCGCTGGATGGGCGAAGTGGTGTTCGGGTCGTAGGTCATCACATGGCCATGATGCTCCGTGCAACGCTGTGGACTGGCATAACGCGGCGACTGGCGCTGCTTGGCGTGCGAGAGCGTGTGCGTGTCCCAGAGATCGCTCTGCGAGACCACAAAATTGGACTTGAGCGCCGAGCCCATGCTGGTTCGACGATTGTCCGAGGCTGTCGGAGCTATAATATATATATGGCCCGTCATGAGTCGTGCGGTCTTCTGATTATGGGATCTACTTACTCTTGACAACTCCAGGCGTACTGGGCTTGGTGTGCGGACAAACGTTGCTCAGCTCCGACTGGGAGGTGGAAATATTCGTCGAGGAGTTGCGATGTGAGCTGCTGTACTTTGGCCTGGCCGTCGGTGTCTGACTGCCGCTGTCGTAGTGTCTGGATGCCGTCGACTGGCGTCGCTCCCGCATGTTGGAGCACTCACCAGTGCTGCGCTTTCCCACGGTGCTGGTTATGCTGCCAATGTTGTCATCAGTCTGGGCCGAGACCGAGTTCCGTTTCTCCAAATGGCGGTGATGCTGTTGCTGGTGTTGTTGCTGCTGTTGTTGCTGTTGGAGTTGCATTTGCTGCTGTTGTTGCTGCATTTGCTGGTGCTGCTGCAGGTGCTGCTGGAGCTGCTGCTGGATGGGCTGCATCATGGTGGGTGCAGGAATGGCCACTGGCGTATGGGAGTGGTGCTCCACAATGGATTGTTTCTTCTTTTTGCTATTTCAATAAGTTAATCATTAATTAATGCCTTTTCGTACTTCTAAGATAGGTGGATGGTCACTTACGGTGGAAGCGATGGTGCTAGCATCGTGGATTGCACCGAAACGAATGAATTGTCCATCTCCACGTGGGTGGAGGTCACGCTATCCACGGAGGTTAGCTCGGTAACTTCTATTGCAGGGAGTGCACAATGCATGAATGTATCTAGGCAGCAGACCATTCTAGTCACTCACCTGTGGTGCTGGGCATCTCCCGTCGCACTGGCGGAGCCGACAGTCTGGCAATGTCTTCGGTAAGGATGGGCTCAAGCTCGCTGCCGGCATTGGCTGTGCCCGCACATGTCACGCCATCAATCCACTTGCGGGCCTCGGGTCCCAGCTTCCGAATCAGACCTTGCAACTCGTTCTCTTTTTCCATCAAGGCCTTGCGGAAGCGGCAATTGGTTTGTTTGACATCCCGCAGACGCTGCTCCAGCTCACAGACCGAGGAGTCACGACGGTTCTTCGACATGGGCCTCAGCGTGGCGCGCACTCGCTTGTCCACCACCCCTTGGGGATTGCGTTTGAGTTCGACCAGCTGCAAGACGATTCGCATGAATATCAGTCAAAATGGAAAATATAAACGGGCGATAGACACATCAAGGAAAGATCAACTCTACGGAAAGTTTATAGGATAGAGCAGCAAGGCCATAAATAGTGACTACGGCCTTACTGCTGTTGGGGATAGGGTTTGGAAAAGCTTAAGTTCATAGTTAGTCTGTAGTGTTATATAGCAATTAGAAATCTGTTTTAGAATTTAGAGTAAATGTTGTTGTATCAATGTGTATGATAGCTAAACGACAACGATCAATGATGTCTGATCAGTCTGAATGCCCCATTCTCAATCAATTAAAGACAGGCAATCAAACTGTTCAGACAATCCACTGTCTGCAAACAACATTCATATCGCATATCAAGATTGCACTAGTGTATATCTATAACACCTACAAAAACTACAAAACTTCCTTACTACCAGTCTTACTTTCGGTACGAACACCAAACACAAAGTGGCTGTCGTACAAAAAATGATAAAAAACGAGAGTAAGACAAAAACTAGATCCTTGCGGTCCGATAGCACCAGGGATATCGCAGCGCCTGCCAGACATGTGATGAATACATTGTAGACCGAGAAGCCAATGTGCTTCGAATCGTTGAGAGCTGGTATCGAAACGTGGCGGGTCTCCCAGGCCAGGAATGCACCAAAGACCTAGCAAGAACATAATGTTCAGATGATCAGATATCGTTTCAGATTCAGAATAATTCTCAAAAGGATTATCTACCCACCAAAAGAAGCCCCTTATAGGCATAGATAATGCTAACAAATATGGTCATGTGCTCCGACTGGCAATATTCGTTTTCGGGTATGACCAAAACATCATCAATGTTCTCATGATGCTGCGAGAAAAAAAGATCTGGTATATCATTGGATAATAATGCTACTGGGGGATGACTCTTACCAAAGGCTCCAATTGTTTGGTCTCTCGGTAGAACGGATCCGCAATCTGCCAGGTTGTTATGATGGCTATATCGATGGCCAGCAGCACACCCACAACCATAAATAACTGATAGTCCTTGATCACTTTTTTGTTCAGCTTCAGATCGGTGAAGATTGAATGAACACGCCAGGTCTTCGAGAACATTGCCCCAAAGCTAAGACTGAAGCCGGCCATCAAAATCCATGCCCGTGCCGTGCAAATGTAGGGGAAGGCAGCCACACTGCTTAAGGTGGTGTCGAGGCCCAGGAATATAATGCTCAGATAGGTCAACATGCAGCCCACTATGATCAGATTGTTTAGGTGCGGACTGGACATTTTGATATAGCTGCAAGGAGACAATCAAGATACAGAATATAACGGTAGAAAGACATTGTAGTTCGCAAAGAGCTCTTACCGCTGATTACGATACTTGATGTTGAAGGCCAGAAAGACGGTTGCAATGATCACACCAATGACGGAGGCACTGGCCGAAACAATGTATATGGTGGGATTCACCTGACTGTGCTCAATGTAGATCAGCGTGCGATCCTTGGGCGGTGTTTTTCCCACCCAGCGCACTGGCTTGCCGAGGCTCAGGTCCAGATGCGACTTTTGGGAATGGTATTCACCGATCTTCTCCATTTGACCCAACTGGAACTGATTAATCAGAATGTTGGCCTTGCGCTCGTTGTTGTAAAATCGAACCGGACCCTATGGAATGACCGAAAGGAAATAAATAATCGCTTAAAAAACATATAAGGGTCCACAAACCGTTACGCCCTCGAAGGAGGTATTGCGCAAGGCCTCTAGGAAGACATCCTCCCAGTCCTGGACACGGTAATCGAAATGTGTCAATATGTCCTCGCGTTTCTCTGCCACATACTGTATGGCCAGAGCGGCAGCCCAAATGCCGTCATAGGTATATCCATGGAAGCGAGAGTATTCCGTGCCACGCAACCTGTCGTACTCCACCAAGTACTCATCCGCGGTCTGTAAAAATATATTCAATTAATACGCACAGGCATCAAGCCGTTAATGGCGATCCACTTACAATTCCTGCCACAGTGATGTCCCCGCTGGTAGACAACGGCAGAAGATCCACCAAAATCGCTCCCTCCAAGGCAGTAGCGATCTCCTCCACGCTGCATTCGCTGTCCTGGGTAACGTTCCACCAATCGGTTGAGTAGGTGGCCATTATCAGCCACTGATAGGCACGCCCATACATTTCCAATCTGTACGACAAAGAATTATATACCAAACTATTCGGATAACTTTTCGGAGCCTTTCACTCACTTATAGGCCTCGCAGAAGGCCTTGCGGGCAAAGTGCTCATTAAAGTTGCCCAGAATAATGCGCACATCCTTTTCCCGCAGCTTTTTTAGCGACTCGGCGACATCATTTACAAAGCTCTGGGTCTCCACAACCTCCACCTCCATGGAGTCGAGATCGGCAACCATGTGATTGTGGGGTAGTGAGTAGCGGGGCTCGTTCTGGTACACAGTGCCCACTCGCGTCCAGTTGAACTCCTTGAGGAGCGCCAGGCGAGGCGCATTAAAGGCATTCTCCGAGGGCACCACGCGGAAGAAGTTCGGGAAGGCATCCTTGGTGAACATGGGATGGGTGTCCGCGTAGCTCAGTTGCGTCAGATGCCAATGCTTGCTGGCCTTCGCTATGGGATCGGTGACATGGGTGCAGGCGGCTCCAAACAGCATCACCTTGTTTGGCCCCGAGTGCATCATGTCGAAGAACGATTTCACACCCACCGCAGCATTGCACTTTAAAGAGATTGCTCAATTAGGCCCCCACTGAAAATATTAATTTCTTACTCTACTCCCCCCACTTACCTGAGTGTCATTCCACCACATGTGCAGCCTGTAGTTGGCCAGTATCTTACCATGCTCGTTAACGTGCCCCAGCGCCAGCTTCACGCTGGGCATGACCCCGCGTCCCGTGTACGAGTTTTCAACGCCATCGCCGTAGGGGAAAAATCCCGCTATATACACATCCGATCGCTTAGCGGTTCTGCTCCAAGAAGAGATCGCACACTGCAGGAGTACGACTACGAATGGGATCCAGCTCCTCGGTAACATGTTAAGCGCGTGGACTGCAAAACGTTTCTAGCTATAATAACAAGTTGAGAAGGACATGAACTTGGAGCCACTAATCGGTTTGGGTGGGTATCGGTGGGTGTCCAGTTGAGCCAAGGCCTCCTCCGGTGGCAAGGCTGCGCCCACTGGGTGTGTTCGTGTACACACAAATGTTAATGGATGCATGGGTACGTGTCGTTGAATGGACAGGCAGGGTGCAAGGCTAAGGCTAAGGCTAGTTGCAGTAAAATTGCCTTAAATTGCAGCACCAAGGCTGCACGGTACTATTTAGCAATTAGAAAGTAATTTGCACTTCCACCAGCACATTTTGCATTATTTAGTGGGGTAAAGAAACTTAAGTCCTGCTTCATTCATCTTCTTTCTTATCACTTATCACCATAGGTTTACCCACCAGCGTTCTTTATCCTTTGGTTCACAAATCTTTCACGGCTGATGGCATATTACCAGCTTATTTTTAATTTAACTTTTTGCTTCTAATAGTGGTTTTGCAGTTGCGAGGGTCCGAAAAATTATGTATCCCCCTAACTTGACACTTGGCTGACAGGACCAAAGTGGAGGTGGAAGTGCGCATGTCCCGTGCCCGAGTTGTGACAGCTCTGCCTTGGCCTAGGCTTTTCAACCCCCAATCCCCTGGAATAATAGTATCGCGGAGCATTTTGTAAACATCCGGGCAACAGGTGGATCCGTCAGTCGTCAGCAGTCAGCAGCTGTTCACTATTTGTTATGACCGTTACCATGGACTACACGAATGTTAATGTGAAGGAAAACGTGGAAGTCAATTATCAAATTGAAAATTGTCAGTACAGACAGAACAGAATGGAGGACTATGCGCCGAGTCGTTACAAAATTCTCGAGAAAATTGGCGAAGGTGTCCATGGCTGCGTGTTTAAGGCCATCGATTTACAGCGCAACAAGGAGGTGGCCATCAAGAAGGTGGCTCTGAAGAACAAATTCGGCAACATTTCGCTCAACACACTGCGAGAGATCAAGACACTGCAACTGTGCAAGTCTGAATTTGTAAGTATACCTTATAAATGAGGGATGATTAACTCATTAACTAGCTCTAATCATAGATCCTGGGTATTGTCGACATATATCCCGATCTGACAGGTCTGTCCCTTGTTTTGGAGTATCACCCCGACACTCTGTACAGTCGCCTTAAGAGCGAAGTTAATCCCCTCAGTCGGCAGCAGGTGCGCAAGTTCGCCCACCAAATGTTTAAGGGCATTGCCTACCTCCACGAGGCGGGTCTGATGCACAGGGACATCAAGCCAGCGAATTTGCTCATTAGTGACACGGACATGCTGAAAATTGCCGACTTTGGGCTGGCTCGTCTCTACTTTCCCGAAGAAGAGTCGCGTCTGTATTCGCCACAAGTCTCGACGCGCTGGTATCGTGCTCCGGAAATACTCTGGGGCAGTCAGAAGTACGGCACTGGAGTGGACATGTGGGCAGCAGGTACACATTCCCGTTGGTTACTTAACGAGTTTTATAGTTCATTATTTTAGGCTGCGTGGTGGCGGAGATGTTGCGCGGTGTGCCTCTCTTTGGTGGCACAACAGACATCGAACAGTTGGCCATCATAATACGCACTTTGGGGAGTCCTCGTCTGAATCAGTGGCCAGAATTGACTTCCCTGCCGGACTACAGCAAGATACGGTGAGAGCTTGGCTGCTTAAATCCTATCTTGTGTTTGTCCTACATTTGCATTGCTTTGCATAGGTTTCCCAACTCTGTGGGAATACACTGGGACAATTTGTTTCCGAGCTGCACGCACGCAGTGGAGATTAGTCTGGTTTCGAATTTGGTCGTATACAATCCCAAGAACCGTCTTACCGCTAGCGAGGTACGTTCTCAACTCAACCTGATTGTGGTTTTCCACACTTAAGAAACGCGTATTCGTATATTTTCAGGCAGTCGAACACAATTATTTCCACTAGTTACATATCTATGCACAAATCTACTTAGCATCTAAGAATTCTCAGACTCTTTGTATCTGCAAGGAGAAATAATTAATTAGTTATTGAACAAAATTAACGTAAAGGGCTGCCGACTCTTACTTGCACTTCAGACAGGTAAAGAACACTGTCTGACCCTCATCCGCCGATCGCAGCTGTAAAGTGGCATATGACATCTTATCGTGGCCGCACTTGGTACATTTACGCTCCACAACGGGCCCATCAGCCTCCGAAGACTCGGACTCGCGCTTCGTCCTGTTGAAGACTTTACTGGGATCGTAGGTGTTGAACTGTATGCTATACTCTGACTTCTCCCCGCTGTACACTGTTAAAGAAGCCGCTGCGTCAAGGAGGAGCCTTTGGAAATTGTCTAAAAGTGAGACTCACCGTCGGGCAGGAACTCTTGGTGGCAATTGTGGCAAATCACGTTACCCTTTACTTGCAGGGGTGGTAATATAGAGCCACAGGACGGGCAAAATCCGGGGCAATTGTTAAAAGTTTCCATTTCCAAAATTTCAAAACAAATTTCCACACCGCACGTGCTACTCAGTGTGACCGCCGACTTATCAATAAAATATACCGAAATATACCATCTCATTTTCAAAATATTCCGCAAATATACCTTTGAAAACAATACAAAGATTTTCCTTTTATAAAATATATATATATTTCCTTATATATATATATAAAATTTTACTAAATAATATTAATAATATAAAACAGATATTCCGTTTAAATTATAAATATTTTAATGGTACATCAATTTAAAATATTTATCGAAAATTCACTTCAACTTTCGCTGAATTTTGTGTTTGAATTGATCAAAACTCATATTTTTGTGCTCCGCTCCTTGGTTCTATGCAACAATCTCGAAAAAGAATCTTTGTCTAAAATATAACTTAGAATTATAGGGCTAATCGAAAAGAACTTTTTAATATAAAAATAATTTTGAAAATCGATCTTATTTTGACCGATTTACCACTTTTATAATTTATAATTCTCGTATGTACTATGTATATTGTACACATATGTGTACAGGCAGGACGACATGATCTCGTCCACTGCACGCAGAACACTGAAACTTTGGAATTTCCATAGATAACCCGGACGTGCCAAGAAAGTAGCTACATAAATAAATAATACTGCGGTGCAATTCATATCCCCGTATCCCCCATATCGCCTCCAATGCAGGGTGCGGGACAGCCCTCCACATCGCTGGCTGTGTCGTTGTCCACTTTCGCTGCGTCCACTTTGGACAATTCTTTGCGAATGTATCGAGCCACGATCTCTTGAGGTCGATTCTCCCACTCTATTAGGCATTCCGGAGGTGTAATTATCTAATCAGAGAATTAATTATGAGCGGGATCATAATGATAATGTCAGATTCACTGACCTGGTCACCCTCCATACGATTGACTATGCAAAGAGAGACGACGGCAGATCGTATATTGGCTCTGTTTGTGAGAGCGGCAAAGGCGGTGCTCTCCATATCGAAAGAGACCACTCCCTGGTCCTGGAGCTCCTGAAGATAGGCCACCCTTGAGGAATTTGAGATGTTGCTGAATATTCCATCGATTCGAGACTGACTTTCATACCAGTCGTTGGTGGCGACTACCTTGCCAACAACTGTACAAAAGTCATCCTCGCTAGGATAGGCCAGTAATTGGAGTTCGTTGCACAAAGACTGGTCCAGTTTGCTAGAATGCTGCACGACTTTGCCCTGAACGATTACCTCATGATAGGGATTGAGCATGCCGTTCAGTGCCTCCGAGCTGATGACCACGTTTCCTGGCTGTATTCCGAGGCCGCCGCAGGTACCAATTCTAATAAAGACGGGATTCTGACACTTGGCATAGTGCATCATCTTGATGAGCTCATGCAGCAGTATTGAAACCGAGGGACAACCCATGCCATGGCTGGCACACAGCACTGGTCCAACTTTGTAGAGCGCAAATCGATGACCATCCTCGGCCATATTCCTAAGATTCGCGGATGGGCTCAGCTTCAAATTGAGCTCCTTCATAATCTTGTCAGCAAATCTCTTCATGCATATAGCCGTACCACCCATGCAAACAAACTACGGATTCAGAGCACTCAACCAAAATGACGGATCCCCTTATCATTACTTGACTTACCCGCACATCGCCAAAGACCTTGGGGAAATTTGTTTTGGCCGTGTCCATGCCCAGATGATAAAGAATGTCGGGCTTGAGGCATTTTAGGCAAGGATTCAGACCCCGTAGAGTACTTTCTTTTGGCGGCTTTTTACATCCATTCTTTACGTGCTTGGCCAGCCGCGCAATCTGCTTGCCCTGTAACTTTACCAATTCTGTGGGATCAAACTATTCTCTTACACTGATTATTACGATTGCACCCTACTCTACTCGCCCTTCAACTGGTTGACATCACGATTCAATTCGCATTGGCTTGCACCTGCAACCAAATATCCAGACATTTTGATGTTTAAAAACTTAATTTTTTTTTAAATAAAACAAATTGTGTTATTTACTTCAATACTACTACTGACTTATGACTTTTGACTTCAGACCAATGACAGTTCGGAAAAGGCCAGAAATTCCAGAGATACATATATGGTTGTTGGGTTCTATAAAATCGATTGCAACGAGTAATCATTTTTTATGTAAGCCCGAACAAGTCATCAGAGTTACATTCTACTTTCAAAAAGACAAAAAAACCGTTAATATGGTTTTGGGAATGAAATCAATGGATTTTACTAGATATAATTTATTACTGACCGGAGAACTTACATATATGATCAAGCCCTTAAAATAAAACACACGCCTTAACTTTAGCAACCATTTATTCATTTACATTCCAAGCGTATTGGACCTGCTCCCATCCCACATGCTTAAATATTTAAAGTCAAATTAGCAGTCCTTCCTACAAACTTCTTCAAAATGCGAGTAAGAGCATTCGTAGGGTCAGTCACCCGTGTGCTTGCGGATGTGTCTTTTAAGATCACTTTTCGTTATAAATGACTTCGAGCAGTTAGAGCATTCATAGGGTCGCTCACCCGTGTGCTTACGGGAGTGGATTTTAAGTCTATTGCGTGTTACAAATGACATTGAGCAGTTAGAGCATTCGTATGGTTTTTCGCCCGTGTGTGTACGCGTGTGTGTTTTAAGATCATTATTTGTTAGAAATGACCTCCAGCAGTTAGAGCATTTGTAGGGTCGGTCACCAGTGTGGGCACGGGTGTGAATGGTAAAATAATATTTTGTTACAAATGACTTCGAGCAGGTGGCGCATTTGTAGGGTTTTTCGTCCGTGTGCGTAAACGTGTGTGTTTTAAGTTGATCGCTTCTTCCAAATGACTTCGAGCAGCTAGAGCATTTGAATGGTTTTTCACCCGTGTGGGTACTGGTGTGCACTTTAAGTTCAGTTCGTGTTTTAAATGACTTCGAGCAGCTAGAGCATTTGTAGGGTTTTTCGTCCATGTGCGTAAGCATGTGTATTTTAAGTTGATTTCTTATTCCAAATGACTTCGAGCAGCTAGAGCATTTGAATGGTTTTTTGCCCATGAGGGTTTTTATGTGTAGTATAAGTTCACTTTTTGTTTTAAATGACTTCGAGCAGTGAGAGCATTCGTAGGGCAGATCATTCGTGTGCGTACGGACGTGTTTAATTAGACTTTGCTTATTCTTATAACTCTTCGGACAATGAGTGCATTCGAACGGACGTTTCACATCCTTATCACTTATCACTTTTGAGTCGCTTTCAAAATGGCTTGACTGCTCACACCCGCTATCTGACGGTTGCGCTTTCCAGTCCTCGTCATCCTGATCGTCACAAATGTCTTCTTTTTTATCCTCCTCCATTTGTGCGAAATGGAGTTTATGGCTGTGCTCACAGGTTCTCTTAAGGTTAAAGGCATTCACAACATCCTCAAGACAGGGCGGGCATACGTTTTCTGGCAGCAAATCTCCTCGTCGAACCACGTACCCTGTACACTCCGCAATCATTTCAGCAATGTAAGTGTCGTGTTTTTGGCGGTCGTCAAAAATATTTGTGTGCACTGCGGACGTGCCCATGCACACTCTGCATATTTCCTCCATTGTCAATTGAAAGTTGATTTATCTAAAGTAAACAAAACACAGTACAGGAACGTTAATAAACGCACCCGAATTAAATATAAAAGAAAAAACCCACCAAATAATACAGCAGATATTGGGCGCGAGCGTTTGTGCATGCATTGAGATCGTAATTAAGATGAGCGCGACCCAGGATTTAATAAATTCAAAACAAATATTTATTTTGTACTACAGCTGGAGAAACATCAATTGATATAATCGATATGATTTTAATCGGCTCTGGTCGAAAATTTTTTCCAATTTGATATTCCGACTAATATTGCTAGCTAACTAAGACCCTCAGGACAGAACACATAATTTTATACAATAGATAAAACAATTTTCTACAAGACAGGCTAATTTTAAGGACTTCGTTTGGTTGGATTGATTATAAAATAACGTTTATAAATCTTAGTGAGCATGCAATGCGACGTAAGAAAACGTAAGTGAGCATGAAATGTCACGTCATTTGGAAACATAACCGGTGGCATGGACATATATATACCCTTTTTCATTTGATTAATGCTAAAATTCGTTTTTTCCAGATGCTTTAAAACGTAATTAATATTGTATTTTGCACATATTTACATTTTTTGACTTATTAATGCATTTGATCAATTTATTATTATTAATATATCGTTCCCGATACCCATTTTCAGTCTTCATTAGAAGACCAAACACCATAAAATTTTCTTAGATAGAGACTGACTAGTTTCTGCAATAATTGGTGCCTAGTAAAACAAACATTTCTTAGATTCTATAACATCCTTTCGTAGAGGGTAATGTTTCTACGGCGAATTACGTAAGTGAGAGTGAAATATCACGTAACACGTAATATTACGTAAGGAAACGTAAGTGAGAGTGAAATCTAAGGCGAATATGTTGCGACGAATTCGCCCTCAGCCAATTCGCTCGCTCGCCGTGAAACGAATATACCGAAAAGAACGGTCTCATTAAAAAAAAATACCAACGAAAACCATATTCCTCTAATTTGATATTCTGATTAATATAATATTGCAGTTTATGGCCGCAAATAATAGATTTAACTATTTTACAATGGCTGGTGGGCAACGCTCTGTAACGCTCGTGTCGAAGTTAATTGTTTTAGGGGATATTGTTTTATTTGTTCACTATAATTTGGGCTATCAAGTGTTGGGGCTACTCCTTGGAAGGAAACCCATAAATTATAATAAAAAGATAACATAATCGAATAACTGATCTCCCATGAAACAGTTTACTTTGATTTCAGCAATTTATCCATTATTTTATTAACTCCCTTGCTCATTTCAAATTCACCCGCCGTAAAAATCCTCGCCGTCCTGGGAAGTTTATAATATTTTTCCCTTGACACGCTCTTTTACTCATTATCGCGTTATAGTTTGAGCTCTGACTCTTTTACTCTCACGGTTCGGAACATGTTCGGAACATGCAACAAAACATCGATAACAAAGTATATTTGGTGATGTGGCGGTAATTTTGAAAATAATTTCAGTGTATACGACGTAAGAAAACGTAAGCGAATATAATGAACGAATGTGAATATGTACAAATGCAAAATGTATATCAGACATGACATCAAATTATATTAATTGTCTATAGGGTATTAGTGCGTCGCCTCAATAAGCGACACTCAGCTTTGTGTCTCAAGAAATCTTCTCAAAAATATTTTGCTGGCAATTTCGGCAGCACTGCACACGTACACACACATATGAATGTACAGAGACTGGCATAAGAAATAGGGATGATTTTAAATTTGACTCGCAAGTGTGGCACTAAAATCCGTATGGACCCATCTATTACCCATTTATATGTAATTATTATCCATATTCAAGGATGATATATATATATTTTTTTAGCGCATACTACTTTTTTATATATGATCAAATATATCATTGTATAATACAATACGTCATACAATCAAATATATATTTGTGAATATATATACATATATCTGCTCAATATATTAGTATATTCTATATTAAACAAAGTTAGAATCTAAAGCATGTACAAAATAACAGATATTCTGGTATTATAAGGCAAGCGTCTTCAAAAAGGTCCGACTCCAATAATGCTAAAGTGAAGGGTGGCGCCAGCACAAAAATCAAAACAAAGTTGGGTGAGCGAAAATTTCAGTTGTGCGCTCATGTGTATGAGTGTGTACTTGCAAACACGCAAAGTACATGAGCACACATACACTCTCACGACTCTCGGGCGCTGACAACACATATGCAACAGTACGTGAGAATGCGTGAGCACGCATACACTCACTCGGGAGCTGATATCTTGTTGGTGGTGCGGTCAAAACCAGCGTATGAATTGTCCCGTCTATATATTGTATGGTTAGTGATAGAACCATCTCTGAAAAAATACCAAAATTTTAAAAAAATTAAAACAAAAACTAACCTAGAAAGAAAACAAAAAATTCTTCAAACATTTTGATATCTCAAAATCTATCAGAAAAAGTCATGTTAGGCGACAGCGGAAATGTCGTGTTGACTAGTGTTATTGGCCATAAGCAACAAATATATATTATTTCACGATATCGATACAGAAGGCCCATCTCCAAGAAGCAAGGTGTATGACCTAGACAGGGAACATCATCTTATTGCTATTATATCGGTATTTTTGTACGATACCCGGCGGGTAAATACCCTTGTTTTGAAAATAACAATACTAGAGCCAACATCCGAGGCCGAGGTGGTACTAATGCAACAGTATGTGTGAACATCAATGTGATCTATAAGAACGGAAAGAAAGAGTAAAAGAGTGTGATAAAGAGCGTGGAGAAAATTCATCAAATTATTACATTTGTGTATCGAGCTAGAAATCAGCTGAGAAACTGTAGTTATCGAAAGGTGCATTCCTATTTGTGATTCGTTTGGATGGTTCGGTTCATGTGAATTGGCTCGATTGCTTCAATCGAAACTAAGGCGGCAGAATTTAAAATTTAGTTTCGGACTGCGAGTTAGGTATTTTCCTCTCGATTTGGTGCACATTTCAAAGACAATCTGTCCAATAATCTTTAATATTAAACCCTTGTTGCAAGGGCCTACACTTTTTCCTTCAAATCATAGCGCATACTAGGTAGGTAAAAAAACATGCAAACATTTGCATCGTGCAGTAGCGCTCCTCGGTTGTTGGCACACTTTTCGAACAAAAAATGGTCTCTCTTTCGATATTTCCATCATGTTTCTTTGCTTAACTTTTATTTAAAAACATTTAACAATTTTAGGCTTTCTTTCCTTTCGGATCAACCACAATTATTTTCAACTAGTATTTCAAAATTAATTTCGAATTTTTATTAAACTCATGAAACTATATATTTTGACTCCTGATTAAAATTATTATTGTATTATTTATATTATTATTATTACTATAGAAAATCTAGGAGAGCGTACAAAATAGTTTACTAAAATGCAAATCAATTGTTCTTTTGATTAATTAAACTACCTAAAAACTATCACAGGCAGAACAGTAACTACGCGCTAGAGAATGAGAATCCTAACTACAACTACGCATACATTAATGATAGCTCGCATCTAGGAACTTTTAAGCTGTATCCCCAATTCCCAATAAACAATCCACCCATTACCGGCTGGCATGACTCTGGGGCATGTTTAATTCCCACAACTTCATGTTGTTGTCGAGCACTTCGTGGAACCAGCTCTTCTTCTCCGGATGCTCCCTAAAGACCACATTGAGGGACTTGAGGTCCAGCTGCAGGATAGCATCGTTGCCCAGCAGCGTGTCGAGGGATCGCAGCAACGTGCTGTTACCGTGCAGCTTCAGCAGGGTCACGTACTTCACCACATAGTATTCGTATTGAAGCTTTCGACGCGCCCAACGCTCCACGGTGGCATTGGCACTGGCCGAACGGATCTGGCCGAGATGCTCTGCAAACCACGGCGCAAAGTAGTTATAAAGATCGAGCTTGGAGAGGGCGTTCAGGCCCTTGCTCTTGATGCGCTCCTTGATCATTTTGAAGTTCTTGCGACTGTACACAAAGACCTGGTACAGCGAATTTCCCGTGGTATACGAGTTGACATAGTGTGTGCCGACGCCCTCTATGAAGCGCACCGCCGACGTGAGATTTCCTATCTCCAGCTGATCCATGCGAGCCCGGACTTCCGGCTCGAGCTGCTGGGCAATCGGGATGTCGGCATTCAGCTTACCCGTCTCCCGGAATCGGACCACTCGAACCAGCACATACGAATAGTCGCCCTGGATGAAGGAGGTGTTGATGCCCAGCTTCTTGGCCGCATTGTCCGGAAACCAGCCACCCGTGAAGGCCTCCCAGGGCTTGTCCATCCGCTCGACGGTGAAGTCCCGAAAGTAGGCCTGAAACAGCTGGCGACGATTATCGCAGAACTCCATGTGGAAATCGCCATGAAAGATCCCGGGCGTGGTGTCTTCATGGTTCTCCGCCAGCCCGCTCAAGTTCTGGAAAAATACCCAAAGACGAATACCGAATATTGTAGGGCCATTGGAAGAGAACAGAAGAGTGCGAGGGTTGGGGGCTCACCCTGTATATATTTTTAGTCGGCTCCTTGAATATCCAGCGCTCCGTCTCGACGTTGTCGTTCATGGGTATGACCCGCATCGATATGCTCAGGTAGCCATAGCGTAGAAATATATTGATGGCTTTGCCAATGCGCAGCTGGGACTCGCGACTGCCGACGGCGGCGAGGAGCGCCAGTGCCAACAGCCAGAACAGGCCCAGCCGCCCAGATGGGCTCGGGCTCATCGGAACCAGTGGGTGGGCTACTCAGCATGCAAAAGGGACTGCAAAAGGGCAATTGGAAGTGGAAGCGGATGTAATGAATGTTACAGCGGTAGGAGGACAGGGGCTATACCTATACCTATACATATAATTACTACTACGTCTACGTTTAGTCAACAGTATTTGCTTTTCCACTCTACTATGTAGTATAAGCGGGCGATAATTTATGCGAGCACTAATTGACCATGAACCTTCCAGTAGCGCTGAACTTGAACCGCACACCGTTCAGTGTCGAGTTGAGGCCACCACCTGACGGCGTCTCCGCGATGATCTCGGATCGCGTTGAGCTTTGAGCCACCTTAAGTGGCTGCAATTAGGCGCAGCTTGGACTGGTCGTGGGCCATAAAGAAACGCTTCAAAGTAAAGCCATCAAAATTGGTTCGGCGTCCGCATATCGTTGGACATGCAAATTGTTTCCTAAACATTTTGCATGGCCCGCAAGACGTTATGTATAGCTATAGCCGTTTTTATTTCTCCTTTTTGGGCGCACTAGTTTCAAACCGGTTTGCCATTCGCCTGATTATGGCCAGAGAGGAAGCCGCAGCCACTACCAAAGTCCAGCATAAAATTGGCCCAAGCCTAGCCATAAATTCTAACAAAATTGCAACTTTGCCAATCCGAGACGAGACGAAACGGCTTTCAATGGAATGGAAGCCCGTTATCAGCATCAGCAGAAGCAGCAGCAGTAGAAGCGATGCGGCCGTGCGACGTGTTTGACTGGTTAAAACACTCAAAGGTTAGCCGGTGTTAGAGCCATACCCATGACTCACACCTGCCCCTCTGCTCCACTCTGCCACCCTGCCACTGTGCTGCTGCTTTTAACCAAATCGGTGAAGCGCAACTTAAACCAGACGACGACAGTAGCAACCAAAACTATAAACAACAAACATATAATGACACTCAAATTGTTAACAATTGACGTGAACCATAAAATGTAGGCGACACTAAAGTTGTCGAGTAACAACAACATTAGCAGCAGCAGTAGCAGTGGTAAAAAACAACATCAGGAAGGGTGACGTGACATGACAATTATCAGGAGTTGGGCAATGTCACAAAAAAGGAAGAAGCGACCCATGGATTCGCTCGAATACCTTACACTATACGCTTCATAGTATGTATAATTCCAGGAAATGCTTCTATTTATAATATATACTAAGCTTTAATCAGTATACTTTAGAAGGTTATTATCTCACACACTTGGCCTCATCGATGAACCAAAAAGATTGCAAAAATGTTTCGATTCATTCTGCTCAATGAAACACGAAAAGTCCCCCTGCTGCTTGTGCTTGTCGAATTCTAATAATCATTAAATTCATATGAGTATGTATAATCGGCTTAGCTCCATTCCAAAATGAAGTAACAAAAAAAAAATGCCGTTTTAGAGGGGCTGCTGACAAGTTTCCGGCGAGCTACTCCCATTGGAGAGTTGTCTGTTTGGCAATTACCAAAACTTAAGCTTTACATTCAGTCAGTCAAAGGCAGCACAGCACAAGTGTGGTATATGATATATGATATAATAATGTTTACAATAGCAGTCGCATAACCTTGTGCAAAAGACCCAAAAGCCGCGAGACGGACGCACACGGAGCCAGTGAAGATTGAGATGAATCAAAAATTCAATACGCGCACTCGGACTCCACTTGATTCCAATCTCCTCCAATCAGTTGAACTCGTCCAACTGTGACTCTCTGACGTTGTCTTGCCAGAGACGACTCAGCTCAGACTCAGAGTCAGAGTCACAGTCTGGCGGTATGGGGGTGTGGGGTGTGGGGTCTGGGGGGCTTCACATCTCCGTCAGAGCTCAGTCAATTGGAGATTCTTTATGCGCATTTTATGTGCTCTTTTGTGGTCTGGTCTGGTCTGGGACGAAGGGCACGGCACACCACAAACAGCACATATCACACACAGGGGGGGGGGGGCTTAAGGTCTGCAGTTTTATAAGTATATAATTTTATGCTTTCCTTGAGCGGTGTTAAACAAAAGTTGTCTGACTGCGAACTGTTTCTGTTTCGGTTTCTGTTGCTGCTTCTGCTGCTTCTGTTGCTGTTTCTGTTTGTTTTACCTGCACGAGAACTCGAACTGGAATTGAAATTGACGTAACCATCAGCCCAGAAGCCGCTTTTTGGCTTTAGTATTCAGAGAAGCTTTAGCTTATTCAGAGACTGTCTGGGAGAGTAGATACTCTTAGACTGAAGCCGATTGGGCAGAGGCAAAGGCAACCCCAGAGCAAGATCGAATCCCCGTAGAGTTGTTTGGCAGCGGTTTGTGGCCTTATCTCATAGCTATTACTCGTACTCGTACCAGGGGCCAAGCCAAGGCATTGCACAAAGCAGCAGCGCCATACGACATACGAGTAGAATATCATTAAATTATATTTGATGGGGGCTAAAGGTCAGACCGATGACAGCGATGAGTTGCTACGCTTGGCGCCTTCGAGTGATAAGCATCCCGTTCGCATCCGACTGGAGTGGAGTGGAGTGCTGTGGACTAGACGGCCCAAAAATAGTCCCTCCAGTCTCGAGACTATTTCAGATTACCCGATCTGGTGTTAAATTACATTCGCGCGCGTTCCGTTATGGGGTTTCGAGTACACTCAAATTCCACAAGCCCAGGTACACATACACACAGAGCGCAGAAAAACGTGCCTCAATTGCAATTAAAAAGCCGGAATCCGAAAAGCACTTACACTTTAAACACGAGTAGTTGGGAACGGTACGGCGAAACGGGATCGGATCGTGGGCATAACTTCCACCGCGCAGACTCAAAGAAAAATTTAAAATAACCAGTCCCACAGTACCCGTTTCTTTCAAATACCCCGCAATGTTGCTGGGTGCTTAAAAATATTGCGCAGCCACATGTGGCCAGAATACGTGTTGCCGGCAAGGTAAAAAACGGTATGGAAGACTGGCAAAACGGCCCGAATATGCATCGCATGCAGCGTAGAATTCACCCCAATTCTCAACACACTGTGAATGTTGACAAGGCTTGTTAGCAATCGCAGCATATTGTTGATCAAACACGTGAGGTGAGGTTCATAAGAGCCTAGAAATGTTGCTGGGCCGTATTTGCTAATGGTCCATACCTTTTCCTATAGCATAGCGGTTCGAGTATAGGTTCGAGATCGTTCAGTTGGTTCGATCAAACCAATTTGACGCTTTGAGGCTTGCTTTGCGTTTCAAGTATGAGCGCACAGTGGGATAAAGCATGTTTTTTCGTATTAAATATAATATATTAATTCTCGTGAAAATTATTACTTATCTCAAGGAAATCGTCATAATGTCAGAAAAATACGATTTTATGTTTAAATAATGGTTAAAATGATGACTGACCTCAAAGAATTAGAAAAACGAAACTAAAGAAATCGTACCACAAAAAAAATATTAATATTTTCTTCCGGTAATCAGGAAGACATTAGACAGTTGCAGTTCAATGACTTGTGGGTGCCAGAATCGGTGCTGGAGCGGCAGATGGTCGGTGGAAATACTATGACACAAATATCTATAGCTGTCATCGGTTGGGGGGTTCGAGGGACGACAAACTGACAGCTTTTCCGCTTATTAGTGTTTCCCGGCACGTTGCTCGCCGGCCCTCCAGCATACCAAGTACCCAAGCGAAGGGGGTCGGGGACGGAGCCAGAGCCTGGGAGGGGGCGCGACAAATTGAAATGATTGCAGTTTGCAGAGCGAGGCTTGGGCTTGCGCAAGACTTCAATAGAATCGTGGAACAACTGTTGTAATCAAAAACTTTTGGGGGGACTGCCCCTCTACGCGCCCCACTCAGTCCAGTCCCCCCATCTGAATGGTCAACATAGTCAAAATATAAAAATAAAGATACCAAAACCCAGAGCCATAGCCACAGCCATAGCCAGAGGAAAAAAACGAAAGTATCAAATTCGCATTACCTTGAAGACATGCAAACAAATTTGGGTCAAGCCGACAGCTTAGTGGGTATCAGTCTGTAAGTCTGTGCGAGAGTCGTTTGATGTTTCTTGTATAATGTTTCAATTAGAAGCTACAGATACAGATACAAATACATATCTCGGTGGGGTCGGGTCGGTGTAATTGTATCCATGGCTGCAGGGCATCCGCTTGTCACATTGCCTTGGGGCTCTGCTCTGCCCATTGAAAATTTCTACGAATTTCGCTGCTCGCTTTCTAAGAACTGGAAAGGTTCTGTTTCTGATTTTGAATTGGGTGCTTTGCGGAGTGGGGGGTGGGTGAGACCCCTAAAAATCATTGCATAAAAAATGACAAACTGAAATTGTATCTCTCATATATTTCTCATTTTCATATATAGAGGTTCTTTTTATTAATTTCTTTTTCAGTGTTGGGTTTTCTTTGTCTTTGCGGCATGCATGATTCAAAACTTATGTATTTAAAATTCGGTATTTCAGTGTTTACTGTCTTGTTTTTACTTGTTCTTTTTCTGTTTTTAATTCGCATTTACCATTGTCTTCTGATTTGTTTATTATTATTATTCTCATTTTAAACTATATATTATGACAGACATTTTCATCATTTACTTTAAATGATATTTTCTAACGTCTTGACCTATTTAAGCATCAATGGATCGATATCGATCCATCGAGCCACTCATTTCATTTATTTCATTATTTTAATAACAATTCACTCAATTTGCTCAAATCGTGCCAATCCTACACATATTGACTTTTGGAGATCATAAGCATTATCAACTCGTCACCATCCCCATTCATTATCTTTATCATCGTCGTCTACCACTTATCAAATTAGAGAAAAATTCTAATCCATTTGGTGTGCTTCAATGAGCCTTCGGGTCTATCCATTTCTTTTCTTTTTTATGTAATATCAACAATAAATTTTCGCTTAATCTTAGTGTGAAATTATTCTTAGTGTACAGCTACAATTTGTTCGCTTCAGCTAAGAAAAAATGGATCAGTTAAAATAAGAAACGAATCCCTTCGAAATTCTAGCTCATTCTTGGAATGTCCAACCCTTACACGCGACTTCCCTCCATCCATCCTAATACTGTTCATTCCTCTTGGTTTTTATATCATAAAATATTAAATTTTTGATTTGAGCATTCTTCCTTAGACTTTTCTTTTTTTTTGTTTTTGTTTTGTTGCTATTTGGTTTTCTTTGGTGTTTTCTGGCACACCCTGCCTAGGTTGTTGGGGGGAGGGGGGTAGCTGCAACATATACATACACTTCCGCTTCCGGTAGTTCTTCGTGTTCATTCTTTTTGTTTGGTGTTTTCGGGTTTCTTTTAGGGTATAATACTTAGTTAATTTGGCCACTCGGCTGCGTTTATTTTGTTTCGTTTTTTTGTGGGTAGGTAGATTAGTTCTTCAGTTTCGGGTAGGTTTTTCATTGGGGATACTTCTATGATTTACATTGCCTGCCTCTTGCCCTGCTGCTGTACTGTCTGTTCTGTCATACGCTCCGAACCAAAAAGTCATAGCCCAGCGTTTAACAATAATTCTCTATGCAAAAATTGTTCAACCGTTTTGAAACCATAGAATTGTTCTGGTAATTCATTTGTGTGTGTGTGTGTGTGTGTGTGTGTGTGTGTGTGTCTGTCTGTCTGTCTGTGTGTGTGCGTGGGAAATCGATGTGGGTTCTGTGGTTAGGCTCGAACTAAGCTCTGGCTTAAATGGGAGAGTGAGGTGTTTTCTGGGGGGGTTTTTAATATTAATCGTAAGTGGTTTTTCTTGACCAAAAGTTGTTTGTGGTATAATTAGAGTGTCGTCAACCACATTGCCCAATTTTAACTAGATTTTTTGCATGTGCACTGCTTAGTGTTAGATCTAAATTCAGCTTATGTCCTGCACTGGCGAGACGCAATCAAGCTCAAGATTGGAAGCAGGGAAAGCATCGGTGAGAGCAAGAGGAGAGAAAGCTAATGAGCGCGTGGGAGGCTTAATGAATGCGAGCCTGGGGTTTTGTGGGGCTACAAATCTGATTGCTAAAGACATGTTTTGTACTTGTAAAGCATTTAGAAAAGATTTTTGCAGAAGCTGCTGCTGCTAGGGTGGTAACTCGGCTTGTGGGTAAACTGCAATTCATTTCGGTTTTCGATTCTGTTTAATCCATTGTAAACTTCGATTGGGTTTGTTAAGGTTTTCGTTTTGTTTTTGGCTGTGGGTTTAAAGGAAGCGCTCCGCTATATTTATCTTATTGAACTTGACTGATTTTTAATGTATCCAACCTGAGTTTTGAGTTGTTCGAAAAATATATATATGTGTGTACTATATGTTGTGTATGCACCACATATTTTCTGTACTAATCTTTTCATTAATTCATTCCTTTATTCCTTCGTGTGTCCCTATATTTATACGTGTCCCGCCGCGCACTCCTCCTTCCGCCAGTTCTCATTGGCCGTCTCTAAATAGTTTAATTCTTATTTGATTTAATTTCTTGTTGTAATTGCTGTTAGTATGTGTTTTTGTTGTTGTTTTTTTTTGTGCTCACTCTATGTTTTTATTTGTTTAATGTTTTGTCCTTTAATTGCTTTTTTGCTTGATTTAAACGCGCCTGCTTCTTATTATGATTAACTCTTTTATGATTGCATTATTTTAATCATTTCCCATTGAATTTATTTAAACGTTAACAATTTGGTTTTTGTTTTCTTTCTTTCTTGGTAGTACTTTAGTGTTCTCTTTTTTTCGTTTTCTGTTTGTTTCTGGTGTATGTGATGTTATACGGGGTCCTTATGTTAATGTTTATTGCATTTAAAACGTACACTTTACGATTGGTTGTCCTTAGTTGCTCTTTCATATGCAATTAATTTGTTTTTATACTTTTTTTTTGGGCTTGAAACACTTGAAATTGCTCTCATCTCATTTTATTTTTACTGCACTTCTTGTTGGATTTTTATTCTGGTTTCTGTTATGTTTAATTATAATTAATTACGTAATTTTTTCGCTATAATTTACTAACTCGTTCTCACAAGACATTCTTCGGATTTCTATTTCTTTTTTTTGTGATTTTTTTTTATTTGTGTATGTGTTTTGGAAATAATCTTTGATTAAAACAATTTAAAGTGTTTTTTTAGTTGCGGTTTCTGTTTCGGTTTGTGTTTTAGTTAACTTAGACACTAACAAGTGCAAGATTAACATAAGCGTTTAATGCTGTCTGACAGAAAAAAAGAACAAAATAAATACGAATACAAACAAAAACGTTAACACAATAAACAATCATAAATATAATAAACATAATGACACAGACTGCCTGTTTGAGAACAGCCCATTGGAATGGCAAATACAATGTAAAATTAATCACTTAAGATTTAACAAAGTAAAAGGCAAAATACAGCTCGATTTACAATTAACATTTTTGTCCTTACGTTGCGACCGCAGTTACGTTACCCATAATACCCTCTCTTATATCCTCAACCTACATCTATCTCGGCGCCAAGCGCATTCTGTCTTCACTGTCGTCTTACAGTTTCTGTTTGCTGTTGCTGCTATTGCTGTTGCTGTGATGTTTTTTTGTGCCTTGGTAATACTTTAATGGTGTTTGTGGTGTGGTGTATTGTATTGTGTATGGTGATGTTGTAGGTGTGATGTAACTGTGATGGTGCACTCAGTACAGCGCCACATTGGAGGCCTGTGTATATGCATCCCACTCGCAATCGCAACCCTCGAGGCAATCGGGGCATTCCAGTTCACTGTCTTGTCAGTAGAGCCACGAGACTGGCACCCATTGGGGAGTGGTGTGCACCCGGTCGATGGCCGTTTCCAGCGCGGAAATCGTATCGCTAATGTCGTTGTTCACAATCGTCATATCAAAGAAATGGCCATACATTTGACGCAGCATTTCCGATTCCTTTGCCAGACGCTCCAGGCTGCCATCGTACTATGTAGAGAGACAGAAAACAAAGAAACCCAATTAGCATAGATGCACCACACAACCGACAACTGACAGCTGACAGCCAAACTGTCAGTCCCAAGGCTTACATCGGCGATATTCTGCAGCGAGGGGGCCGCTATGAAGACCACATAGGGCGTGAATTCGGCTGTGCGTAGTATCTTCAGTGCCTGCGGCTCCACATCCAGTATGGCCATCTTGCCGTCCGTGTGTATGCGTCGGATAGTGTCCAGCTTGGTGCCATACATCGCATCCTCGTGCGTGCCTGGGTGAATGCCTAAGTATTATTTTGAGTGCTGCAGATGGTTACGACTCACCATATTCCAAGTAGTCATTGGCGGCGATGTCCGCCATCATTTCGTCGTGCGAGACAAAGTAATAGCTGCGTCCACTCTCCTCCTCGGGCTTGGCAGGTCTCGTTGTATCTGGAATCCAATACAATTTGAATTTAATTTATAAAGAATTATAGTCAGAGACTCGAACTTACGTGGTATGGGATAGGCGTACTTATCGGGATACTTGGATATCAAAGTGTTCTTAATATGCCGCCTGCCCACCCCATGGGCCCCCAATAGCACCAAAGTTTTACGCTGAAAGTTCGGATCACCAACTGGAAAGAAAGAGCAACCAGATAAGCATATTTTTCCTGGATGGTAATGGCAATTGAAGGCTCACCTGGCACCTTGACAACCTCTTCGTAAGTGACCACATCCAGATTATCGAATATGGCATTATGCTTGGCCAAGTATTTGTCCCGACATTGCTTCTTCTTGCGCCCGAATATCGAACAATTTACTGTTGGGTATAATTGTGTAAATATTTTATAAAAATCATTTAGTATAAGGAATTTACACATAAATAAAATATTAGAAAATGAATGGCCACATGCTTGATAGAGCATAAACAAACATGCTTTTTTTGCAGGCAAGCAAGCAAATATTATACGATTTTTCATGGCATTAATTATAGTATAAGCATTCATGATATTATTGCATAGAAAATGCATTTCTTTCTCGCATCATTCGTATATTTCTTGATTGATTTGCAATTTATTTCGTTAACTCTTTCTTGGACTTTTCACAAGATGCTTCCTGGCATCCCTTCAGATGGGAGATGCGGTGTGTGTGTTCTTCAACGTGCAGTGTGAGGCCAGTGTGTGTGACTGTCTTTCTGGGTGTATGTGTTTTTGGATATATCTAAACTCGATACTCGGGGAACAATTCAGTTAAGGGTTTAGTTTACTTCGGTTATAAGCGGGTGTGGAAATGATCATACGCAACGATGGCTAGTGCTGGGGAGTTCTACGTTGTTCTAGAATCTAGATGATGGGTGATGGCTATCCTTGAGGGGGGCTGGTGGTTTTCGGTTTCGGTGCCTTCTACATAAGCTACATCTTTCGGTGGTTTGGGTTTGTTTTTTTGGTTGGGTGGGGTGAAATCTTTATACAATTGCTATCGTTAAAATTCTGTAGTATGTTGTGGTTGTTGTTGAGTTTTTGCGTGTCTATGTGTCTGTGTGTTCTTGTTTTTTTGCATAACAGAACTCAAGAAGAAACGGTTTATAGTTCGACAATTTTTGGCAAGCTCTCCTTAGGCGGATAGCTTGGCGGATTTTCATTTAATTAAATTTGTTTGTGGTGTATTGTGTGTGGGTGTGTGTGTGTCTTATGTGGCGTTGGTTGGTTGTTTTTGCGTTATATGGTAACTACCTGCTGATCCATCACACCCATCTGCGTGAGCGGAACATCCAGCACCCGGTTCTCCTGCATTATATTATTATACATTTTTTTTATAGTATAAATGCTGTGATTTCTTATGCTATTTGTTTAAATATTAGATCATTTAACTATAAGCTGTATGTAGGGTGTGTGTGAGTGTGTGTCTGTGTGTGTGTGTGTGCGTGTGGTTGGGTCGTTGGGTTATGGTTTATTTATCAAAAATTTGGCAACATTTTTGGTTTGGTTTGGTTTTGGTTTGAGAATTTAAAATGGGGTTTCTTTGGTTTATCTCCGACTACTTTTTGGGGGCATGCAACTCTCCAGGGCGTATGTTAGTGTATACATGTGTGTATATATGTATGTGTGTGTGTTTGTTTGTGTCCGTGTGAGCTCTGACGGAGAAAAGTCAGAGCCATAGAGAGAGATAGAGAGAGAGAGCGCGCTTTCCCTTGCGGTCAGGTCAACTACGAATTCATCATACACTTTCCAATATAGTACAATATATAGCATACGATTGATTGATTGATTGATTGATTGATTATATCGAGCATCCAATTACACATAGAGAATACGCATAGATTCGTTTCTTTCTTCCATTTTTCTGTGTTACAGCTAATGTTATCTTTGAAGGACTCACCCTGCTCCTGCTTGGTCTTGTCGACCGTCTGGCAGGCAATGCGCCACTCCTGCAGCTCCGGCGATGGTATCAATCCCGCCGAGCCACCAACCGTGTCCAGTCTCGCCTGCCACCAGTGATGATCGTCCTTGCTAATGATCTGCACGGAGACGACGGACATGATTCGGATATCGGTTCTGTTGAGACCTGGCCACCACTTACCTGAAGTATGTCGCCCACTTGGAATGATATGCCCGCCTGGGCGCAGGGTATAAGCTCATCATCCAGCGGATTATAATCAAATTGTGCGCGCACGAAAATCTGCCAGGGTAAAGGGAGAAGCCAGAAGCCGGACCAGAAACAAGAAGAGCACAAAGTGAGTTCACAATTTAGTTTTGGTTTTCTGCTTTTCATTTTAGACGGCTCTCAGCTCTGCTCTGCCTTTTGCCGACGCTGCATTTGAGTCGGGAGAGGCCCGGCCCTAATGCGGCTGCCTCAGCGAAATGAGTTTCAGTTTCGTTCAGTTCAGTTTCCCCCAATTATAATCCCAACTCATTTGCATGGCAGCAGCAGCAGCAGCAACAGGAGACAACAGCAGCAACAACCATTATGGGAATAAAGGATGTCTAACTTCAAATACTCTTGAAGGTGGTAAGATCTATAAATAGTGGCCATTCATCAATCGGATATCGAAGTAATTATCAAAAACAGAAGGATTAAAGAACTCTCTTCAAATATAAAGCATAGATTGAGACTCGATTGTTTTAAATGTTTCTGTTACGATTGTTTCAAAGAATATCTACCATAATTTAAGTTATAGAAGGAGTGAATATCATCAATAAACAGTTTAAACTTCATGGTATGCCCCATTTTCCATTCTCTATTCGAAACAAAAGACTTTTCTGACGAACACTTGTCAAACAACGACTCGTTTTTCTGACAGATAATTATATTTTATAGTTTTTGCGGAACCAGAGGCTGATTCTGGCTCTGATTCTGATTTCTATTTAGTTTAACTTCTGCGTGAAATGGAGAAACTTGAGAGGGCAGCTATGTGTATGAAACAGATGGACACACGATGGACGATGGACACATGAGACGGGGGTCTTCAGCTGTCAAGAGCAAACGTTCTCTATATATAGTAGGTTCGGAAATGCTGGCCTCTCTACAGGGATTGTTGCTGTGGTGTTGCTACTGTTGACTAACTAGAGAGCATAAATTACACGAATTTGTGTTGTTTGTGTGCATAATATTGTTACTTGTTCATCGGTCTATGAATATGCACATCTACCATGGGGGGTGGCTGTTGGGGGTCGGTGTGTTTTGGGGTGATGATTATGGGGTCTATTGTTACGGGGGCAAAATGATACTTACAAGCACCGGAGCGGGTCTGATCCTGAAAAGCTGCATTGGGGTGTTGTGTGTGTGTGGAGAGTGTAGGCAAGTAGGAAGGAAGCAAGTCAGATGAGTAAGAGATAGTGTGGAGTTATGTAAATGAGCAGACAGGTAATTGTATAATAGGCTACAGAGCTACACAAAAGAGCGCACAATAATGGAGGCCTTACGTATTTTTCCCCTTCATATTTCCATATTTACCCCCAAACTTCATTAGCTTATACTCGTAATCTGCATAATGCATTCGACTGCCCAAAGAGCTCAGATTTTCGGAAGGAAGGGCATGTACACATAATGGAAATATAATTAATCCGTTTTGATACTTTGATTTCAGAAAATTGACAGGTAACACGAGTCTTCCACTCAATGCAATCAAATTACTTAATCCAGAGAGCTCTCTCTGCCCCTCCTCTCTGTCCTTGACAGCAAATTCAAAAAGGCTTTGCGACATTTGACCCCAACAACATGACATGAAAAATTACGTTTTAAAAATTATGTACTTTGCCTGTTCCCCAGTGGGGGGTTCTCAATCTACTGAAATAATGGATGGAAAAAGCCCTGATGAGAGATGTACTATATATTATTGTATGATTAGTAGGTCTTAGGGTCTAACAGCATCTTAAGATGTCCTTTTTTGGGGTATTTAGAACTCACCTCGCAGGGTGGCGGAGCGCTACGGTACGAAGGAACTATCTTGAAGGTAACAGAACCGCGTGCCTCGCGCTGCAACAAAAGAGGGATTAGCACGAAACGGAAATTCAATTAGCCAAGGGATTGATCCGATTGATCCGCTTACCAGCATTCGTTGCAATTGGCCCACCGACTGATGCTGCACCGGCTGGCCATTGATCTCCCGTATCTCGTCGCCCACATGCAGCGTTGCCTGTCGATGTATCATCCCCCCATGCATAATCCTTGCCACAATGCAGCGCCCATCCTCGGTCATCTTCAGCGTAATGCCCTGCAAAGTCGAATGCTCTGAGTTAGAGGCCTACGAATAGCTCCTTTGGGATGGACAATGGCCGTGGAAGTACTCACCATGGGCTCGTCCGTGTTCTTCTGGAACTGCACCAGCCGCACTCGGGTCACATGCTGCAGCTCGCCGCCCTCCACGTTGTCCATTTCATCGCCATTGAGGTAGGGCACCATCGGTGGCGGGGTAACGCGCAGCGCCTCCTCGCCGTACACATCGCGGGCCACCACATCGTGGCTATGGAGCAGGGCCT
The DNA here is from genome assembly GCA_037356375.1 of Drosophila affinis. Classification (NCBI taxonomy): domain Eukaryota; kingdom Metazoa; phylum Arthropoda; class Insecta; order Diptera; family Drosophilidae; genus Drosophila; species Drosophila affinis. The sequence goes on from JAZHFB010000003.1 coordinate 28,192,566, forward strand.
GCAGGATTACCAAAAAGAGAACCCAGAACAAGGTCAGTCGTCGCTTTGGGGTTGGCGTTGGGGTTGGGTTTGAGGTTGGTCTGCGGGGCTCAGGGCCTAAGTTATGGCCAGCAATTATGCTGTCCGTTATGAGATGGCTAAGCGATGGCGCTCCGGCCCAGAGCTCGGCTCGTTTTGGGCTGAAATTAAATTTCCGATTTGCACACGCCTGCCACATACATCATAACCCACACAAAGACATGCTGCACCTTTTTGCATCCACCCAATCCCTCTAAAGTCCCCCACAGATGGTTTACAACATTAACTGGCGACGACATTTGTTCAACAGCCACAACATTAAAAAAAAGAACAGCTATAGAATTCTAGTTCGGACATAACGAAGCTTCGAATACCCTCAACGAATCGTTAGGCTAGGATATTACTGCCAAATCTGTAGTCCTTTTCCAAGGGTATATAGAAGAACAGTGTGAAAAAACCCGAAGAGCAGTTCATCTCCATTTCCAAAAGTCGTTAAAGCGACAACAACAACAATAACAACAGAAAAAGGGCACAAACATGACCTCATGACCCCTTCGAAGCAAACCCATAAACGGCGCTCCCCTACACCCCACACCCCTGTGTCGACAGGCTGCTCTGCTGCTCCTTGAAGCGTATCAAAAAAAAATCTCAACAATTTATGGTGAACCCTGCCCTGGTGAACCCTGCCCCACAAACGGCCAAAGCGGCAACAGCGGCAACAACGGCTTGACTTTATACAATTTCGGTTTTAATAAATTATGTTTAATAACACTTTGAATATGTTGCGAAATTAATTTTTGGCCATGCCCCCTCCTTGCCCTCCGCCGACAGACCGCAGGAAGCAGGAGAGGAGGCAGCCGCAAAATGAAGGATATTCCTTCCAGCCAAAGTCCGCCCCCCCTTTGAATGCGTAATGCGAGTGGATGCTGGAGCCTGAAGCTGGCAGGGCAGAAGTCGCATTGGGCTAGGCCATAAAAAAGGATTTTACTGCGTAGCCAGGCCGTGCCACTTGCCACACACATACAACACACACACACACACACAAACACCTACGCACACACACACACTCATAGAAATGCATATATAAGTATATATGCTAAGTACCACACAACAACCACAATGCTAAGCCAGCAGTTTTGTTGCCCCAATGCCCTTCACTCCACTCGACTCCACTCTCCTTCCATGCCCCTCTTCAGGCTCTTGTTCCTCATCCGCCCCCGCATATAAAACCCCAATCCACTGGCCCCATAAAAAACGCAATTTTCAACGCTGATGATTACTCAATGCCAGAAACAGGGACCCACGTAGCAGGCAGGAGCCCACTCTCTTACGCACCAGCTCACCTCTACAGTGGCTCTCGTATGTGTATAGCCACGCACACACCCACACACCCTTACGCTTGCAGACGCACGTTTCATTTCCGTCACAGACGACGACAGACGATGCTGACATCGACCTCAAGCCCATGGCTGGCTGCTGCTCTCTTTTACAAACTTGTGCCACAGCTACTGCCCCTGTCAGTTGCAACTACTATTTTTGAGAGATTTCAGTCACACTCCGTCTCCATTCACTCGCCACAAGCCACAGGAATGACATGAATTCCCGCAGTGTGTGCCGTGTGCATAAATATTTCATAATGCTTCTTAAAGGAGCACTCCCCAAGAACAGTCCCCCCCAAACATCACTCCATTACGGAGTTAGAACGAGACTTAGTTGCGTAAAAAGATAAAAAAAAAGCATACAATATGAGTGGGTCTTAACATGTTTACCCAATATAGTTTGGGGATGGGTTGGGGGGAGGGTGGCACTGGGATTGACAGGTGGTAATCGAGTTTTGAGCTTATCAATAAATATCAATTCAATAATTCAATGTGTTGGATTTTCGGAGGGATGTGTGGGATATCAAATTTAGTGGTCTTTGATTCGGAAATCCTTCCTTTTTTCAGATAAGCATGAAATGCTCTTTTCATCCCCTCCGCCCTCCCCCGCCCAAACCTGTAAGTATCGTGGCAACCGTTTTGGCCATTCAGGGCTCGGGCATGTGAAGTGGGTTTCCAATGGGATGTTCCAGAAATGCGAAACGAATCAGGGATCACGTTCAAGTACATCAGATTCTGCATGTTGATACCATTACTATGTTGGAATCTGGCAATCTAAATTCTTTTATTTTGATTACATTTCAGCTTGAAGCTGAAAAACATTCAATATATTTTTTATTCACTTCTGGTTAACATTTCTCGGAACGAAAAAGTGTAGAAAAATTGATTTTCTTAAGGGCTCAGGCGAGAGTTAACTCTTAACCGACGTCCGACTGCCCGTTAAAAAATGTTCGGCTCGACGAAAAGATGAAAAAGAAGAGACTATTGACAGTTCATGGAGAAGAAGAGAAGGTATTTCGTAGTAAACAAAGCATAAACTGCTGATGCAATAATCAAAGCAATCCTGTCTTTTGCGCTGTACAGCACATTTGTGCACTTAACAGCACCCTGTTATTACCGACATCGAGGAAGTCAAATTGTTTTTTCGACAACTTTTTTGGAACGACAACCAACCGGCACCTTAATTCATAGTCGAGAAACAGACCCTAAGAAATATAGAGAGACGAGAGCCAGGCCGTGCTTGGACACATTTAATTTCAGTCAAAATTAAAGCCATCAGTGGACTTAATCTCGTTATGACAAAAACTAAATTGAATCCATTTTTTTTGTAACTGTGTTTAAGCAGCTTAAATGTTTTTTCCAGTAAAGTGAATCTTCGAAATGCACATCAAAGAACAACAAATTTGGCTTGCGATTTTCCTTCGAGTTAATCTTGAATGCCCCTAATGAAATATTTAATATATATCTCGGTTCTTTAATGGATATTCGCCCACAAAATCATTTAAACGAACCAATCAGAATGCCTCTTGTCTTCTCTGCACTAGAATTCCTTGTGTTTGTGCGCTTTTGCAGAAGTTTTGGCCCAAATCCAATTAGCCAACAAAACTTTCATCTGCCTATTAAGGACAGTTAGGAGTGGCTACACCTACAGCTAATATTCCCACTACTAATACTACTACTACTACGACTAGAGCCACTCAAATGTGCACGGTTGACGCCTCTTTCGCTCGAGTGAACCATCAACAGCAGCAGTAGAAGCAGCAGCAGAAGGAGCAGCCGCAACAGAATTTCGACTAAATAAATGGGTAATACAATTTCCCCTCCAGAAACGAGAATTAACTACTTCGAATAAAATTTGCTGAACTTGGCAACTATTTAAATGCGCCAGATGGTAGATGGCGGTGCACAAGGACGCGAAGGATACTCGACTCACGCCCGGTTAGCTTCGGTCTAAGCTGACAGGGCGCGCCGCGCCCCGGATGGGAGGACTGAGGGCACAGTGCGGGCGATAAACAACGTAATCTGATTTCACTTAAAGCATGTCCCCCCCTAGCTGGCTGGCCACGCCCACGGTCCACTTCGGTTGGACACTTTTGTGGTAGCAGGGTAGGGAAAAAGCATATTTAACACCAAGTTGTTGGCCCAATAAAACGGTAAATTTAATAAGCGCTTGACAGGCGGGACAGGAGAAGTTGAGCAGTTAAGTTTAATGCCTCATTAGGCGCTCCAACTCGGTGACATTGATAGGCCACCCCCCAGTAAAGTTTTTGGCCCCAAAGCCACGACCAAATGAGGCCACACACACACACAAACCATGATTAATACTTAAGTGCTTGTTAAAGTTGGGCTCTATATATGCAGATGCCTTGTCCGCATCCTAAACAATCAAAGCCAAAAGACCATCCATCCATCGTGCTGATACCGAAGCTCTGCCATTTGTTTGTTGCTGACTAAACCTTACGTCCACCCACAAAAGAGGGATGCGCCCAACAGAACTGTAGTGGAAGAAAGGGTATACCCAACAGTAAACCTCTTTTTTCCGTCTTGGGCCAAAAGCAAAGCCAGAACTACTACCCACACGTCCTCCCCTTAACACAACTCACTCTTAAATGATTCAGGTGGCAAAAGTTTAGTGGAAACTTTGAACAAATCTTTGACATGATGCAAACTTTTGCAAGGCTCTTGATATTTTTATAGAGCCCCAACTCGTAGCTGAACTCTGCCAAGGTACTAGTAAAATATTGAGACAAGTTTTCGGAGAATTAAATATGGAATGAAAAACTTAAGCAAAAAGCAAAAGGCTATGCAAGAAATCTATTAATATTTCAAAAAGAGGTACAAGTTTCTCCTATTAAAAACTGGATAGTGGATTCTGTAGTTAGGGGCTTTTGGCAGTTTCAATTATTCTAGGATTATTTTTTAATCCGTATAGAAGCACAGAACTCTCTAGAATACGTTACCAATAGGTATAATTCCTTTACTATCCATCGTCAGCTCTTTTCCAGCTAAATTTCCATCACTGCCTCCTCGCCTGCCCCTGCTCCACTCCAGCTGCTGAGTCAGGTCCATTGTTATCCGTCAGTCTATGTTTCTGGTCCTGGCCCTGGTCATTTTTTTTCCAGCTTTATGCTAAGCCACTAACCAAAGGACGAAGCCACGAACCACCATCGCAGAGGCCTCTGGTTGTGGGAGACCTCACACCGACCACACGAACGTTATTTGTTGGTTTTAATAATTACACAGTCCTGGCAACGACAGGGCAGCAGTAGCAGCATCACCAGAGGGACGCGGGAGGTAGGCAGGCAGGAGGACCAGGACGAATATTCCGAGAGGAAGTGTTCTAGGATTTTACTCTCTTTAATATTCCAGGCCACACGTCAATTACACACGTACGCGCGACTGCGAATGGCTTCCACATCCATTTCCTGGCTAATGGAGGCTGCAGATTGTTGGGAAAAACAGATAGGAAAACTCTACACAGTAGTGGAGTGGGGCGGCCGTTGACAGCTGAATCATCTGGATTAATGGCGAATTTTAATTAGTACAACGTGCAGCGGTCTACAGTGAACCCGCCAGACAGGCAGCCCCCCCACCGCCCCATACCTCAGTTCCAGTTCCCAGGACGAGCGCAGACTTTCAGTCAGTTAATCTGGCCTCATGGCCAGGTTCACTCGGATAGTTTCTGGCATTTGGCACCTTATCTGGATAGGAGCAGAAAAGGGCGCTTACAGGCAGGGTTTATGTTTACAGGATCTGCATGATATGTGGGGGAGACCGCAAATGAATCTCCTGCATGATTAATTTCAGCTTAACCCCACCATAACCATGAAAAAACAGCAACCAGCGGAGAAGGGTAACCTCGCAACACCCTTTCAAATTACTCATTTAGGATTAGGAACATTTGAATAGGAATATGATATATGATAAATACATAGGTAGATCCCATGGTTTACTCAAACAAATAATGAATGAACGATGAGTATGAACCCTTAATAACCTTTAATATTTCATTAACAGCTCAAGAAACAATTGGCTTTTAATCCAAAACTTTGTGTTGAACGATCATTCGTTTCATTTCGATTCGTCAGATGTGTAGAATCATGTAATATTTCAGATGTTCAAGATGTTCTCTGCTGTCTTGCCTCAGGCCCCAAATAAAAAACCGAAAGAATCCCCCAAAAAAGCACAAAATGTTGTTTAAAGTTTGTTGATGGCCCCGGACCGTGGCTGTCAAGCTGTCAGGTCTGGCTCAGGTTGCGGTTGGCTGTTGGCTGTTGGCTGCTGTCTGTTGTCTGTTCATGTCGTGTGTGTGTCTGTGATAAACAGAAGGGGGTGGTTGGAGGAGCCCACTGGGGTCTCTATCTCTTACCCGTGGGACAAAAGGGAAAGGGGTTTTGTAGCTGAAACTTTACACTATCAGAACTTATCACTTGGGCAAACTTATTGTTGTCTGCTCGACTACACTTCCACATCCGGTTCGGTTCGGCTCGGTTCGGTTCGGTACGGTTGCTGCTTGGCTGGCAACCACCGAGACACAGTCTTACAGTTAACATTGGTCCAATACACAACATTCACCGTACGACTATGTCATGGTAATTGAGCGGGCATCCTCCATTGGCATCCTCCTTCACTCCTCCTGGAGCACTCCTCCAGCCTGGCGGCGGCGGCTAACACTTCCTGCCTATTAGTTGGCATTATTATTGACAGACGGGGGACTTCAGCATTCAGCATCCAGTATCCAGTTCCCCAGCCCCCACCACCATCCAGAGCCATCCAGCTCTCACCATGATGCATGATGATGGGGCATATTGATTGACAGTCCCATCTCCCGTCTCTACCACCACCGTCGCTCTCCCAGGTCCCAGGTAATAGTTGCCAGCTCCCTTATCGGGCGAACAATGGCAGCGACATCATTGTCAGCGCGCGCGCGGCATCATCCTTGTTGTTGTCAGCCCGGCTCTGTTCATCATTCAATTTGTTGGGTGAGAGTCCGCACAAAAAATAGAAGAAAAAAAAGAAAAATTCCCCCCACACAAACATATTGATATTTTTGCAACAAAGGTTTTTCGGTTGGGTCGGTTCGGTCTGTCGTACTGGTTTTGGGGTTTGGGTTAACCATCGCACCACAAATTTCCGTTGTGTCCCGGTGAGTGGAGTGGAGTATGTCTGCCTCTCTCTCTCTCTCTCTCTCTTGCTCTCTGTGTTTGTGCATATTATGCATTTATCTTTGCCATCTATCAGCGGTGTGAAAACTCTTTTCCCGTGGGCGCAACATATTGTCATTTCTGCCACCTTCCTCCCACCCCTTCTCTCAATCGCTCCCTATCTGTCTCCGGCAAACGAAACATCTCTCCATCTCCGTGTGTGACTAATGACGCCGTTAGGTAGGCAACACTTTTTTGCCTCATTCATATCACACACACAGACAAACCACACACGCTCACATAACCATATGTAAATGTAATTTTATACCCATGCCAAGTCCTTTCTCTCTCTTTCCCTCTCTCTCTGTACAGGTGTTTGGAGGGTGTTTTCATTTTTCATCAGCGCTTTAATACACTCGAAAGAGCGCATTTTTCCCAATTTCTAATTAAAATTGGTGGATCAGCATTTAATTTACTCGTTTACGCCAGTCTGTTTAAGATTTAACAGTTCTCGTGTAGGAAATAATACATTGAATCGGGTGGAATCATCATCTAATGCAGTGCTCCACACGCATACATCCGAACGTGCCTGCGGGAGAAATCGGTTTATTGCTTTACACTGGAAAAAGCGAGATAGCAAGAGCCGAAGTCGTATTGCCGAAGCCCCACGACAGCTTGATGCTTTTTTATACTATCCATGAGCGACAGCGCAACAGCAGAGACTTTTGCTATTCACATTAGATAGGGCCCTGCCGAGCACTGATGTAAAGCTTCCAACACAGCAAAAATGGCTATACCTGTTCCGTTTTAGGCGAGTGTTTTGATGGAATAAGAAAGTAGAACCACAGATGCTAACTGATTAAAACTTGCCAGTTTATGCTAACCTCTTATATTTGTTGTAGAATATGTTATGGGGATTAATCAGTAAGTATGGCAACCTCAATCCCTAAATACACGACCACACTAGAATAATATGGAATATACGGCCACTTCAAAAGTATGCAGATGGCCGCTCAATCATCCTACATGGTGCATAACAGAAGGAAGTCGTGTTCGAAGAAATAAAGATATGAAAGAACATTAATGTAATCACCTCGTTTCACTCTTATACGAGTGTATTCTTTATGGCATAGGGTATTTTTATCTTCGGTTCCCCTAAAACTTTTTTTGTCGTCTGTTTCTTTCTTGTTTCTTTTAAGCATCTACTTTCCCACTCTCTCTCTCTCACTCACACACACATTTGCTGAACTTTTCTTTGTTGGGCAAAAATACACATTATTATTAATATTATTATTTTTGCACACTCGACACATTTTCTATGCGTGTCTCGTGTGCGTGTCCCCTATGCTTGCGTGTGTCTTGCGTGTGTGTGTGTGGCATGTAAAATTTGTTTATTCAATTTCAACTAGGAAAACAGGGCAGCAGCAGCAGCAACGGCTGCAGCGGCACAAAGGGCGATAACTCACTTTCCTAACAAGTAAACTAATTATTTCTTGACTTTTTTTGTTTGTTTGTTCTTCTCGTACTTTCCATTTTTGTTGGTTCTCAAGTTGCTGCTGCTGCTGTTGTTGTTTTGTGTTTTTTTCTTGAAGTAGAGGTGCCCGGCGATGGCTGTGGGAGGCGAGAGGAGCGAGGAGGCCTAGGCGTGTAAATTGCGAAATAATGTACACACTTGCCGCTTGTAATCGCCATTGTAACTGGTTGTTGCTGCTTGCTGTTGTTGCTTTTACAGCCTCTAACTGCTTGTTCGGGCCCATTGTGCTTGCTCATGCTTGTTCATCATCATCAACGGCATCAGGCAGCATCAACAGCAGCAGCAGCGATGGATGTGTGCGTGTGTACACATTGCCAGACACTGACACACACTTCTATGAGCCGTGTGTACACACTGGCACTCTCATATGTATGTGCACACACCGAAGCAAGTGCTTCTGCCATTCTCTCTCTCTCTCTCTCTCTCGCCTTGCCTGCGCAATTAACGCATTCAAATGAAGAGTGTCAAGGCTGCCAGGAGGGCCAGTCAGTCAGTCAGGCAGGCAGTCAGTCCGTCCGTCAGTCCATCAGTCACTCGCCCCGTCACTTAGTCATTTTGTCCTTCCTTTCTATTCTTCATTCCTTTCTTCCCAAAAAAGCGCTGCCAAGTCCTTCCATCAAGATAAAAGTTTTTTAAGCCTGCCAGAGGGAATACTAAATGTTGATGCTGCCACGTACATACATATGTGGCATAAGGCATAAGACATGTGCCACACACACACACAGACACACAATGGTGGCCATCAAGAGGCAGGTGATAGTCTCCTCGTCTCTTCACAGAAATTAGAAATTCTCTCAAGCATCAAATTTGATGTTTTTACTCGGTTAATGTTCAAAGTTAGTGGAAATTTGGCATCTCTTATGGGATAATTTAGATAAAAGAAAATGTTCTCGAAGAAATGAGAAAAGATAATCAAGGCAAAACATTTTGCACCTTATTGACGGTTGAAGATAATGGTCTTGCAAAGACTAAACGAATGTTTGAATCAATATAAATCTGTCAATCAATATTTATTTTAGGACCACTTGAAAGTTTCCCTAAATCTGGAAACGAAATAATACTTGAACTTGTTTAGAGAGCTCTTATTAGAGCTCTTCTTGTCTTTAAGTATGTATTTTCACGGCCTTTTAAAAACTTTTCTAACAAATTTCATAAAACCTTCTCATTTAAGAACTTTTTAAAGTTTTTTTTTGCTGATTCCCTGTCTTTTTCGTAGTCGCAGCTTTTAGGATTCGTGTAACAATCTAAACATCATCTCTGACATGACGATATCCAAAAACTTGACATCGTTAGCTTTAAACTCAATTTGGGGCTGTGTGACCACACCTTTTGCTGCTTCTGGCAGGATGATCCTCCAAAAAAAAGAAAACACTGAGTGTCTGCCTCATAACGAGCCTATTTGCTATGCCTCCCGCTACCATCTCCACCAAAGCCCCATCCGACAGCCCCCATCCCATTGCTTTTCTTGTGTAATATTTATGTAAATTTTAGGCGCGCCCGGCGCAAAAATTGCCTGCTCAACCCCTCAATCTACCAGGCTACCAGGCACCATGTTCCACCTTACCTTCCTCCATTCTCCGCTACAACGCCTGGCCTGCCTTTTGCTCCGCCTACCAACTCGTAAGTACGAGTACGTCCCGTACTTTACATACATATAAATATCCCGGGGTTCCCTTTTGGATCCACCGGAAACAGGACTTCCCTTTTGGTCGGTGTGTGTCGGTATGTGTATGTGTGTGTGTGTGTGTGCGTGAGGTTTTTCATAATAAATGACAACGAGCATATTATGCTCTATAATCGAGTGGAAGAGAATTATTTTGTGTGAACTAATTGCATTAGTGACATTCAATTTGATGTCACCCAAAAAGGGACACGGGACACGGAAAGGAGCCAGCCGGAAAAGCGAAAAGAACCCAATCGAGCAATGGGGAGGGAGGCCGGGACCAAAAAGGAAAACAACGTTAAATGGCAATTGTCACAAAAGCCGGGATTTCTGATAGTCGACCCCGCTGCTCTTGCTCTTGCTCTTCCTTTTGCTCTGGCTTTCTGCTTTTGCTCTAGCCGTTGTTCTAGTTTCTGTTTTAACATCGTAGTTTCATTCTTTGCCTGCTCTTTGCCTACTTGCCAGCGCCAGTCAACCAAAAACCTGCGCCTGCCGCTGATTTAGGGATAGCAACCCAAGCACCAAAGTCCTGGGTTGCCGGACCCAATGCCGAAACCCAGATCCATGTTAGGTCCCGGGACCAGGTCTCCGCTTGGGCAATCATGTGAATCGAGCTCTTTATAATTTGCGAAACTATATGAGTCGTCCCCTTTTCGTAGCGAGAGTGGATAGGAAAGTAGTAGGAATGCCAATGGAATGGAGGATAGGATATGCGATAGGAGGATATGATATTGATAGGAGTGTTAGTAGAACTACAAGACATACCCCTTTAAAGGATTTTACTCCTATAAACCCAATCACCATCCAATAAACTCTGCATCTTTGAGTACCCAAAATATTCAGTTACTACGTTTATGCTATGAATTTCATGAATTCTAGAACTCGTGACAATAAAGTAGCTCCTGTTTATCCGACGGAGAGGAATAAACAATTTTGAAGTAAAATCCACCTAGTGTGCCCAACACATTCTCCTCTTTCACCAGCGCAAGAAACTCAGTCACCTAGGCATCGCTCCAAAAGGATCCTTTTGATTTCACAACCATTTTCAATTAATTTTCTTGTTTCGTCGTCACTTTGCCTAATTTATTTACTTTTTACAAAGTTAAGGTGGTAGCGATTAACCATTTCATGCAATGACGCTGAATTCATAGTCAACTTTCGGGTGTTATTGAATTCATGAAACGGTGTTTATGCACACAATTTTTTGCCTCATTTTAATGAAATGATTGCATAAACACAGTAAGTGTCGTATAGTATTCCGATCCCAGTCTACATGTTATTTTTTCATGCAGAAAGAATCCCAAATCATTCAAGAACAGATGTTCAAGAACCACCCTCGCGTTCCCATATGTTTTTTGTGGTCCATTTGAGTGTGCGTGGCGGTATGTGTGTGTGTGTGCGAATGCGTGTTTTTTGGGCAACCCAAAAATGAAAATAATCTTACATGTCGTTGACACATTTCTGGGCTCTGCCAAAATCTGTGTGGGGCACTTGGTTTCCGCTATTGCTTTGCTTACCTGCCGGCCAAAGGAGAGGAGGCGCGTGCCACACAGAGGGGGGTAACAGAAAAGAGAGAAAATAGAACAGAGAGATGTGTCAGTCGAGCCACAGGATATATAGTATTATTTGTAAAGATCTATTGCATATATATTGATAATATTTACAGTAAAGTATCTAAATACGAATGTATCTAAAGCATTTACGTACAAAATGAAAATGGAAAGCGCAAAGAACATTTTGTGGCAGGCATGTGGTCTGCTCTTGACTCTCTTAACGGATGCAAATTATTTAACGGATTTTAGACACAGATTACGGAATACGGATTATGATTATGTCCTGCCCATCCCTTTGGGGATGCTTCCCCTGAAGCACCACCCGCCCACCCACTCACGCACGACAGTTTTGTTTTTGATTCGCTCTCACCTGGTGTCCGGAGCATATGGAGCCATTGGGCACTCGCACACGGAACGGACTGTGCACGGGGCAAGAGGTGCGCGGTCCCCAACGGGACGACGCCGCCGCTGCCGCCGCCTGCTGCAGGGACAAGGCCGAGCTGCACGGATTGAAGAGGGCTGGTGGCGGCGGGCAGGGCGGCGCCGACATGCTGATGGAACTGAGCCCGCTCATGCTGCGACAGTGGCCCGACGCCATCATGGCGGCATCAGCAGCCGCCGCCGAGCATTGGGGTATCCCCTGGCCGCTGCTGCCGACGCCGCTGCCGCTCATGCCGCTGCTGCCACTGCTGCCCAGCAGCGAGATGTGCGAGCCACCGGACATCAACGACTGTGATGTGAGCCCATGATGCTGGCACATGCCGATGCCGCAGCCTCCCGTTGACGCGGTCACGCCTCCTCCTCCTCCTGACCATTGGCCAGCCGTCGATGCACAGCCACCTGCTCCCGCTCCAGCGCTAGCGCCTGAACAGCCTCCACCTCCCGCCGCCGATCCCGGCCCCTGTGTGTCGCCGCCTCCGCCGCCGCCACAGTAGTGATCCACCGTAAAACTGTCTTGGCTACCAGAGCATTGCAGGCGATGCGGGGGCGGTGGCGACGAATGGCGCGGGTAAATGTTGTGCGGCTTCTCTCTCCGCTGCTGCGTTTTTCTCTCCCGCTATCGCCTCTCTCTCTCTCTTGCTGGCTTAGCTCTGTGATATGTGGCTGCTGATCCTGCTGCTGCTGTTGTTGTGTTTATTATTGTTAGGCATAGCTTTCGTTCTCTTGCTGTTTCTTATTGCTGCTACTTGTGCTTTCGGCAGCTTTCGGAGAGAGTCAAGGACTTAGTACTCTTCTCTGCTGCTGAACATAGCTTTTGCTCTCTCGTAAGTTTTGACTATTACTGTTGTTAATGCTCGATCGGAAGCATCTCTCTCGCTCTCTTTATTTCTTGCGTGATCACAGCATTGCCAGCATATTACCAGGCAACTTTTCAATCTCTTGCTTCAACAACAACTAACGGTTTTATGAATAATCAACAACACAACTTCAACAATTGCAACAACTTGCGGGGGTTATTTCGGCGTTGCTTTATTCTTTTTTGCTGTTGTAATTAGGTAATCGTAAATTTTATTTAAATTCTGTTGCTATCACTGGTTAATTATGCACAACTTTTGTGCTGCTCTCTCTGTTTCCTGCAGCTTTCCGATCGGTGTGACTGTACCTCCTTCCTTTTGGCTTTGGCTTTGGAGTCGAGTTTTGGAGTTCAAGTGTTTTTCCATAAATTATTGTTTCATTTAATTGATGCTGATTTTCTCTTTCTAAAGCAGCCGTGTAAATATTTTATACTATGTGTTTTTAAATGCTTGAGATTTTTGTTTTATGCAATTAACTGTTTCATCACAATTTTATTTAATTTCGGTTTTTATTTTAAAGACTTCCTTTATTTTTTATGGAGTTTTGTTTTTACAAGTGTGCACTATATATGTGTGTGTTTTTATTATATATTTTTTATGCAACTTTTAGAGGAAATTTTGAATTGATTTTGGTTTGTTTAGCTTTTTTGAAATTTTCTATAGCATGCGAGTTCTGCAAAAGAAAATTGTTGAAAGCCCAAAATTTAACGAAATTTATTCGACTGGGAATGGGATGTTTTTTTTTAAAGAGAGTGTTTTGGGGTGGGGTTGTGGTTCAGGTGTGTGTGTGTGGTTGTGCGATCTATTTACAGCTCAGCACAGCATGGCCCAGCGGGTGGGGTCAGAGGTTAGAATTTCAATTTTGTGTAACATACTTTCGCGGGCTTTCCAAATGTTTTTACATTTAATTCAAATAAATTAGATATTTAATCCCTTGCAGCACCCCACACACCTTCTCAATTGAAATTAGTGACACGCCTATCTGTGCGCCCCCACGTTCCTGAAATCAATCAACGGAACAGATGCGTACCAACTCTTAGTCTCCGCCTCGTTTTAATTAAAGCCACTGTCTAGGCAGACTGAAAATGTGTGTTTTTATACGCCTAGCCTACGAAGATAAAAATAAAAATGTACAATATAAAAACCTGTGCCTACGCCTGTGTCAGTCCCAAGGGGGCAGCAGAAATTGGGGGGTCTTTTATCTAAACGGCTCCAAACAGGCAATCGTTTGGGGAAAAAGCCTTAAAAATGTAAATAAAAAACAACAGTCTGTGATACACGAAAAACAAAAACAACGAAAATAGGAAATTATATGCGCTAATAAAGAGCAACAGAGAAGGCAAATCTGAGAGGGCCAAAGAAGACAGAGAAAGACTGACCTCGGCGTTGGCTTACGGAATGGAATCCATTCGAAGGAGCATTCCCTGGTGACTATCCGGACCGCAATGGGAGACTATTTATGCTAAATAGTTTTCAACAAAATTTTACACTGACTGCCAAATGTCTGCACTCAGCTCGAGTCGGCTCGCGCTTGGGTCTCGCTGCCATCGAATTAAATTAAAATGGAATTGTGAATGCTTAAATAATATTCGCATCATAAAAGGGGCCAGGGCCGGGGCCGGGGCCGGGGCTGGGGCTGGGGCGACGAAATGCTTGCGTTTGGCTTCCGCATCTTCCGTTTGCCGCACTGGGAGAATGCTAATGTGGCGCCCACTGCCCGCCCGATGCCACCCCCATGCCACATCCTATACCCATAATTGAATGAGAACGTGCCTCGGTAGCGCCCTCGAGCCCGGGAAGGAAGTCACGCAAGGACATGAATGCCTAGGGAAGCCAAACAGCAGCAGCAGTCGAAGGCGAAGGCGAACTTTGCAGCGGAACATACGCGAACAAAATAACCAAATTCAATTCATAAAAGATTCAAAAACCAACAAAGAAGAAATGAGAGAGAGAAAGCCAAACCGAGACCGGAGAAAGAAGAAAAAGAATGTTTGAGGAATGTACAAGTTTTCGGTAGGTAGGTACCCTTATAAGTATCCTGGAGTACTATACATTTTTACAGAAGTTTCCCCAACATCCAGAAGGAAACATAAATGTCGTATATTTGCTATATTTTCGCAACTTTTATTCTAAAATAGCATCTAAGAGGCCTGCAAACGTTTTAGTCTAAGCATTTTTCCCTCTAAACGATCCTTCTTTCAAGGGTATTCCAAGTAGTCGTTCTTGCATGTGGCTGTGTGTGTGTTATGCTTTGTGCAACCACAGAACCACAATCTCTACTAATAAGCTGGGCAGAACTCAACCGAGCTCAACTGAACTGAAAACTCAGAGCTGAGGTGAGTCGAGTCGTGTCGGGTTTTTGGTTGCTGTGGCGGCAGTCTATCCTGAAGGGGCCCCACTGCTCTTCAAGGACTCAATGTCTGAGGTCCGACCGTTGCTGCTGCTTCTGCTGCTGCACTTGCTCTTCGTTGCCTCTGCTTTGAGTAAATGAAACCAAACAAAATTCCTTCTCTACCTTGCGCTACCTCTGCTCTTTCTATTCCTCTTCTATATCTTTGTATATATATATATATAGGGGTACACATTTTTGATAAGGCAAACGGAAATGGCATAGGAAACGGTTCTTTTTTCTATGGGTTGAGGGTTTTGGGTGGCTGGGCAGGCTGCTGTGCTGAGCGGTGAAGTGAAGTGAACTTCGGGTTTTTCTTTTTTAATTTTTTTTTTAGGTGAGGGAATTCCATGTTTTATTATTTCGTGGGTTGGGGGGAGGGTGTCCGGTGTTATAGGGTTTGCTTTACTTACTGCAACGGAAAGTTGTTCTTGTTGTTTTGGTATTCGTTTCACGTTGTGTTTGTTTTTGGTGTATGTTGTTGTTTTTTCTTCTTTTTTTTGTGTTTGAATTTTGGTTTTGCCAAAGTAAAGGAAATTATGAGTACATGATTTTATTGTTCTTTTAGGCTTGTTTTGTTGCTGCCTTTTGAAAATGGAAAAGCATTAGTTTTTGATTGTTTTTCACACACAAACACACAGAAACACACACACTGGCTGAAACACACAGACACACTCACAAACATCAAGCGATAAACACGCAGGGCTTAATAAATCGGATTAATTTAATTTAATTGAATCGTTGGTGAAATCATTGATAATAATTTTTGGCAAATCGATTTGGAAATGCGGTTGAAACCAGTTGGCCCTGTGCTCTAGCTCCCCCGTTTCCCCCGCCCCTTGCGGTTGTTGCTTCGCACGAAGGCGATGACGAGTACGATGCGAGAGCAAGTCGCTATCGCTCTCGTGTGTCAGCAGAGGCAGTCAGGCGGGAGAGAGAGACAGAGAGAAAGAGTGGGAGATCGGGCGAAGCAGCAGTAGGGCATGCCAAAGCGGGAGAGGAAGCAACTCCCACACATACACACAAATATAGCCCAAGGAGTGCGAGAGGGATAGGGAGCGGGTGTATGAGAGGGAGCGGGAGTAGGAGCAGTGGACAATATGCAAAAAAATAAAGAAGAGAATGCAAGAGGAGAGGGGAAATCATCAGTGGAGCAGCAGCGATTCAATCGCACGAGAAAAAGTCGCCAAAAACGACCACGCAAAGAGTGCGTGTGTTTGTGTGCCTCTGAGTATTTGCGTGTGTGAGTGCTTTTCCGATTTTCTCTCCATTTCGCGTGCAAAAATCAATTTAAATTTTGTCTGGCACAACATTTTCCCATCAGCATACTTTTGCGCGCAACTGCCCCACCAGCCTCGTTTTTGTGTTTTTTTATTTTGGGGTTTTTTTGGGAAGCTGTTAAGTAACGGAACTTTGTAATTTTCGCAACGAAAGTTTCATCATGACACGGCACTTGTTTCCCCCTTTGGTCCAGCCCCGTTTCTTGTACATTAGTTTTTCCCCTTGGGTTCACTTTTTTCGTTGGTTTTTTCTCCTCGTTTTTCTTCTTTTTTTTCTTATTTGCCGTATGGCAACTCACTCGCTCCTACGTCTGTGTGTGTGGTTGTGTGCAGCAGCCGTTGTTGGCGTTGTATGTGTTTGTGTGTGCGAAGCGTTGAAGCTCTAGCTGCTGCCGCTGCCGCTGCTGCTGGTGCTGCTGCTGCTGCTGCTACTACTGCTGTGTACCCGTCCTGTCCAGGCAAGGGTTCGCGTTAGACTGCCACAGAACCAGCCACCAAGGTGCACAAACAATTCAAGACTAAACTCGACAGATATCAGCAGCAGCATCCAAGCATCCAGCCTCAGCTTTGGCTTTGGCTCTGCTCTGCTATGCTCTCTCCTGCTCTTAGCTGAATGCAGGGATTCCCAATCAATTTCCGAAGCAGATAGGCACGCACTCAACGAGTGGGTGCAAGCGAGATGACTAGCTGTGCTGTCTGTGTGGGTTGGTTGCTGAATCTGCCCGCCGCCTCGGATGCAGGATGCTGGCGCTGACACTGGCTTTGGCTTTGACTCGCGGACATGCGCAATGTGGACGCGGGACCAAGCTGCCGTCTAGCACCTCAACACATTTCTCACTCATTGCCAATCGCTGCCGCTGTCGCAGTCGCAGTTGCTGCCTCTGCCACTGGCTCTGCCGCTGCCTTTGCTGTTTGTCTAACGGGAGCAGCAAGTAACGTGCAAGAGCGTGCAAATATTCGTAATTTATGGCGCAACGTCTGCGCCACGTAGTCGTTAACCCAATCATTGCCAACGCTGGCGTCATCATCATCATCCTCATGCTCATAACGAGGCGGCAGCATCATCAAGCGCTCATCAGCGGGTGGCTGCAGCTGCAGCTGGCGCTGCCGCTGAGTACTGGAGTATCTACTGCTGCCCCAAAGCCCCAGCCAAAGTAGGTGACACACACACCCACACCCACTTAGAAACCGAGAGAGTACCCCAGATAGGCCCAACTGGACTCCACTTATTTCGACTGCCGCATGCGGGCGTGATGCAAAAAGGATTCATTGCCAGCAGAAAGAAGGTGGCAAGGAAACCGCAACCTAATTACATGTGGCAAGACCCCTGCTAGATGTCCATTGGGGCCAGGCAAACACACTGCCAGGCCAGAGTGTTGGGGATATAGAGGGGGAAAGAGAGAGAGCGAGAAAGAGACGGACAGACTGAACGGACAGACAGACCCTTTATGAGTTATGAATCTGTGCTGAGGCACAGCAAATATTTATGAAGCGCTTGCTGGGAATGGAATGAGAGAAAGAGTCAGCAGGAGCAGGAGATGAGAAGGTGGATGGGGAGGTAGCGAGATGGGACAGAGCGGATAAGATGGAAGAAGAGCGATGGACATACATATGCACTGAAAGAATATAAATAAATGTTGGTTCGGATTGCCATTTTGACTGCAGGATATACTATGTATACTTGGGGACTATCCTTTATCAATAATTCTGCATATCTTGCATATACCTAAATCTACATTTGTGTTTCCAGTGTGTTCCAAAATTATAAAAGATGCTTCCAGTGAAATGCAGTGAAAGCAATTCTGACAATCGATTGATTCACAAGGACAACAAACCCGCACCAGCTTAATGTGCAACATAACAGGCTTTTAATTAATGCACAATATACAATACGAGTACGGGTGTGTACTCGTATACCCCACCCAGCTCCCCCCTCCACCGCTTTCACACACCCCTGTCAAGTGCGAATTCATTTTGCCCAAGGATCCAACATCCATAGGCGCAGTGTAGGTCAAGGCCCCACACAGAACACAGAACAGAACACAGCACAGCAGAGAACAGAACTCGGGTAATAGCATCTGGCTATAAACTATTAACACGAGGACTGTCGCCAGCGTTTTGTGTGTGCGCTTGCAACAGACCAATAGAAAGGGATGGGCACAGGAAAGAGATAGGCGACAAAAACAAGCGACAGAGCGAGAGCGAGAGTGAAAGCAATTTGGCACGAATTTGTCATGCCATCGAAGTGGCAACAAATTTGGCTGCAACACAGCCCCAGCAGCAGCAGCGGCAGCAGCAGCAGCAGAAACAACAGCAACAATGACAGGAATGAAAGGTGGTGCAGCCTTCGCAGGAAGCTCTAAATACCCTTGCAGATGCCAGCCATTTATGCATTGTTCCTATGACAGCGCCATGATATACTATAGTAGTTAGCAGTGGTTCTTTGGTAACTATTCCCAGGTTTACTAAACTACAGACCATAGAGGTTGATTGGTTTTCTACAACAAAAGGGGAAAAAATATGAGCATAGAGCGTTATATTATAAAGATCGGATATCTAGCAGGATAATGTAGAATATTTTACTACAGATTCCCGTACAAATATGTCTTTCTTCTGCCAAGCCTGAAACCGACCGAGGCTCGGTCCCACGAATGCAGAAACAACATCACATGTCGTTTGCATGATAAAAACGCGTGCCGATCCTTGGTCTATATTCTATCGTTAATATCTTATAGGTGAAATCATCACGTCCTCGTTAGTGTAGAGTATACAAAACGATGCCAACCCGGAATGCATGGTGTGAGCGGAGGACAAATTCCGACATTTATGTGTGCGGCCAAAAGAGTAACCCTAATGTGTCTGTGGGGCCGGGACAGCAGTTGGCCGTGAGGGGGTCCTGTTCCTGCTAGTTTGCTGGCGTGCTTACTTAGCCTCGTTGACACGTTTAGTTGTCATCTAACACACACATGAACACAAACACCAAGAGGGAGAGTGAGAGACGCAGAGGCAAGGGGAAAGGGAAGAGGATGAAAACACTTGCACATCCTTGTATCTGTAGCCTTGTGTACTTGGAGCAAATCAGAAACAAGTCAAAGGTAAAACGAGCATTGTAATAATGCTGATGGCATCCCACAGAACGAGCCAAAAACTATAGTCGTCATCGACGACTGGGGTATGCCCCCGAGAGAGTGCCTCCCCCACCCACAGTCTGAGTGTGTGCCATAGAAAAATGCAAATTTGTTGGCCATTTGGTAAATTGATTTTGCCATTGCAATTGGCCAATATTCAATGAGTGTCTACCGGGGATAGGGCCGTAAACCAATGATGGCAATAGCAAAAACGACGACCATAAACAAATGACAGAAAAGCGCAAGCGTTTTATGCCCTCTCGAAATCTTACTTAAAGATGCTCTGCCTCTTACTTGTGGCAATTTCGTGATGGCATCGACAATGGACACACATTAGGAATTGCGCTGAGGTTAGATAAGAGTTGGTGCTGATCCATTGATCATCATTATTTTTAGTGTGATGATATTTGTAGATGTTCGAAAAGATGGCCAGGGAAAATGCAAATTTTTTTCGTGGTTTATTGAGATGATTTTTGAAAGTGTTTGATAAGTTTAGGCAATCATTATGTACAGCGATGGAAACACGACCTTTCTTTAAACTGCTTCCATAGCTCCCCTATAAGCAAAAGGGAATGCTGCAAAGCAGTATTCCCCGGAATAGCAAGAACAACATACATGTCGTGTATGTTACACCGCATTTGAACGTGAATATTCCAGAAGGGAATAGTACAAAAACAACATATATGTCATCTGCATAGCGCGTCGCATTGATGTTTGATGCAAAAGCGAATGCAACACAACAACATACATGTCCTGTGCATGGCGCAGCACTCTATTTTCGATGATAAGGGTTTTCTGTTCTTGTTTTTGTTGTTTCACTGCTGTGAAATTTCCAAAATCCTGCCTCTAACTAATTTAATAAATGAAAAATTTCCTTTAAATTTTAGGTTTTGTAATTAATTTAGTGCTTCCGTTGGAAACCCAATCTCCCAAGAGGTTGTCCGCTCATTAGGATAACTTTTTCATTGTATTCCATGGCCATACAACGCAACGCATAGTCTGCTGCCATGTGAGAACCAATTATAAAAGTGTAAACAAAATTAATCAAAGTTTGGCCGCAACTCAAATCAGAACAGCAGCCAGGGCGCATTTGGAGCATGCTGGCGGCAGCCACAAAAAGCAATAACAATCCACAAAAAACTACCCACCCATCAGCCCCAAACTATTCCATATCCCATTACGCCCAGTACCCAGTATTCATATGCAATCTCCCCCCACCCCCGCAGCAGTGTGGCGGGTGGGGAGGCGGATGAGGGTTTTACCTGGTGGTGTAGACTGTTGTAGTAGCGGGTTACGTATGCGGGCAACAGCTCGGCCGTCTCCAGGCCAATCCACTGGAAGACCTCCACTTGGGGATGGGGCTGGGGCGCTGAGGCGGCATTACACAAAGCGATGACGGCGGCGGCAGTGGATCCGGAGCAGCAGCAGCCACAGCAACAACACACTTGCTCCTGCCTCGCATCGTTGGCCGCCATTCAGCAGGAGGCAGCCCTCACAACTTTCTACGTGTCTTCGGGTTCTTCTTGCTGTTGCTGTTGTTGTTGTTGGTGTTGTTGTTTTCTTATCAATATTATAATTTGATTATTTGTTCCTGTTCTACAACATTTAATTTTGAGTTTTTCCTCCCACTTCTTCTTGGGTTTCCTATTCCCAGTTCTTGTTTGGCTAGTTGTTGTTGTTGTTGGTGTTTTTGAGTAGGTGAAACACATTTGAATTTAAATTGAGTTATGCTGGCTTACGACTAGCCGACAGCTGGTGGACTGCGACGGCGGACGGAGGAGTATCTTCTTATGACGCCAATTTATGAGCAGGGCAATGGCTCGTCCCCAGCGCCAGGGAGCAGCAGCATCATCATCGCCGATGGTGGCACTACAGAGACCGGTGGAGGTGGCAGCGGTGGCTGCCATTTTGTCAATTGCTCCCATGTGGATTGAGATGCCGGAACACGTGGCTGACAGCGCGTCTCCAGTCGGTAGGAAAAACTCGCGCGTAATTGGCACACTGACACAACGACACGCACTAAAACACTCCAGAGACAGGCTCCTGGATCCCGGGTACGGCTACGGCTACGGCTGTACGACTACGGATACGTTTACGAGTCCCGCTCCGGGTTTAGCCTCCCGTTAATTGGGTCAAGCCAACAGGAGAGAACAAGGAAGAGAGAGAGAGAGAGAGAGCGAGACCCACTGGAGAAATAGACGACTCCTGACGAAGGTTTTCCGCCAAAAAAAAAATCAGAAACACACAAAAAACAAACTCCAGCTCTAACCGTTTCTCTTAGAGGGGGGAGGCTGGAGCTGTGGGTGTGTGAGATTGTGGCGCCTCGTTAGGCGCCTCTTTTACACATGACTGGGCAAGTGTCAAATAAATCAAAATGCGAAATCCGAGGCGAGGCGAGGCGCGGTGCGGCGCTGCACGTTCCCTAGTGGCGACTGCGCCGCAAACTAAACTGAAAAATTGTGCGCGCTTTTTGTTTAAGTCAATCACGAGTGCTCCGTTTGCTGAAAGAGATGTCAAGAGAGAGGGAGGGAGGGACGGCCTGCAGTTGCTGCTGCAATGTGCAGC
The DNA here is from genome assembly GCA_037356375.1 of Drosophila affinis. Classification (NCBI taxonomy): domain Eukaryota; kingdom Metazoa; phylum Arthropoda; class Insecta; order Diptera; family Drosophilidae; genus Drosophila; species Drosophila affinis. The sequence goes on from JAZHFB010000003.1 coordinate 28,214,514, forward strand.
CGCAAAGAGAGACAGGGAGAGAGAGAGAGAGAGGAACCCGAGACCAAAAGCTTTTGCTGCAAGCTTGGACCAGGTCCGGGGCAAACTCTTGTTGCTGTTGCTGCTGCTGCTGCAGCCCTGGACATTCAGTTCTTATCCTAGCACCTCCCAAACCCCCCACCCACCCACACCAATTCCCCAGCCTCCACGATGTGTATATAGCATTAACACATTCTTTCCTAGCCAGAGCCTGCATTTTGCTGCAGTTGTTCATATTTCTCTTTCATTCTTTGCGCACTCTTTTTATTATTTTTATTTATTTTATTTTTGTAGTTGGATTTATGAAAATGAGACGCCAGACAGAGGCCGAATGCGAGTCCGAGTCCGAGCTAAAGTCCTGAAGTGGCGCAAAAAAAATAAATAAAAGGAGGCACAGAGGCAACAGACGCCCAATCCCCAGCAGCAGGGAGAAGAGAAAAAAACTGTAGTCTGCTTCAAGGAGCAATTAACGACAGTGGATGGCACAGAGTTATGTTATAGCATTTCGGCTGCCCCATATCACACTCAGGCAGACATCCCAGAAGTCGCCCCTTCTCCCCCGAACGAGCAAGAGTTCCAGAAAATGTATTCTTAATACCCTAGCTTATGAGTGGGGTATATGGGGGCGGGGGTAAAGCAATTAAGACCTCAAAGGAAAATTCTTGCAAATTATGGGATAGCTTGATGAGATACATCATGGATGTTTCTTCCTGTTTTCCTTTAACAGATACACAACTGAGTAACAGAGTTTGTGTATGAAATTGATTCATAATTCCATCTTTAAGAACTCTTACAAATTTCAGTGGATATTCAAATTTGTGTAAATCCACTTAAATATGATGTTTACCAGAAATGCGATAAAATATTTATCCGCCATTTATATAACAATTTAAAGGTCCATGAAATCATCTTTTAAATAATCAATTTAACAGTTGAAACCCATCATCAGCAGTCATATTAAATTCAGTTTTACTCCGGGGCCCGCAAGGAATCATCAATTTCAGTCATTTTTCATTAATGCCCGTAAGGATATTTGATATTTCGTCCAAATGCAAAATTCTGTTCGGTTTTCGCTTACATTTTTGTACATTTCCTTTCCCCTTCCGACCCCCCCACGCAGCCCCCCTGTATCGCTATCGTTAAATGTTTTTGTGTGCTCGGGGTTTTTGTGCAGTACACCACAACGACGATGGCACTTGAGCCGTGTAGCATACTTTTCAGCGCAAAAAGCCTTTAGGGGTGGTCCAGACCCAGACCAGACCAGACCAGCCCGGATCGCATCGGACCGGGCCGGGGCCCTAGGGGGTCCTGTGTCGCGGATGTTGGCGTTGTTGCTGGTTTCTGGTACTCGTATTGCTGCTGCTGCTATTACTGCTTTTGCTTTTGGTTGGCAGTCCGAAATTCCGTTTTGGTTTATTCTGATTAAATTGTTTTTATTTGTTTGCATTAGCAGGCATTGCTCCATGAGCCTGTCCATGGCATGAGTGTATGTATCTATGTGTGTGTGTGTCTCTGTTGAGGCAAAGGATTAGTGACTGTCTGCGTTCCGACAGCAATGATAGTACCGTACTGCCATTGCCTCTCCGTTGCTTTGGCATGTTTGCCCGCACTAAATACATTTCAAATTTGTTTAAGCTTAATCCGAAACGAGTTTCGGGTACCGGCCCTCGAGTGGACGGTCCACAGATTGATATGACCACAAAGAAGAGTAGAATAAGAGCCAAAGCCTCGTCGTGATTGGCAGATTCTTAAGAAATAAAGCCTGCCTGCCACAAAATGCCCACAACGCAGCAAAGTAATAGCAAATATGCACAATAGAATGGGGCATGCCACCACTCACTCTCGCACTCGCACTCACCTGAATGTGTGGGGCAGCCAGCAGCAGCATCAGCTCATCCTTGGCATACTTATTGGCCACCGAACTGCCGCCCGTCGACGAGAGCGCCTCCAGGACATCCCGACTGCGGGTGACCGCCTCAGCGGCCGGCGCCCTTCCATTGCTGGTTACAACCGTCGAGGTGATGCGATCAAAAAGCTGCAGCAACTGGTGCAGGCGACTGTCCCGCAGCATATCCCGCATCACATCCGCGTCCACGTGCGCATCCTGCAGCGAATAGATATCGTCCAGGCAGTCCAAAATACGCTGGACCGCTTCGATGCCCGCCTCCTCGTCGGCCCACTCGTCGGGTGCTCCAGCAATTGGCACTGAAAGATCACAAAATTAATTAGTTTTGGAAAAACCCGTGGGCGTATAGCAACACCTACTGTCCGCATCGGTAACATATACAGGATCCATTGTGGTGCCGCCGGCGATAGCCTGAACAGCTCCTTTGAGCTTGCGACGAGCATTGTAGCGTTTCAATTCCTCCACCGTTTCTGCGAGATGTGTTCGCTGTAGTTTGTCCCGATCCCGTATCCACGGATGGTCGAGCACCTCGGTAATGGAAAGTCTGTGATGTGGATTGGCCGCCAGCATTTTCATGACTAGATCCTTGGCGTTAGCCGAAATTGATTTCCATTCAGGCGCCTCAAACTGCAAAACAAGTCAAAACACATGAGATCAATGAACTCCGACTCCCCAATGAATCCTTTGAGACACTCACCGAGAGCCTGCCACGCGCTATCGACTGCTGTAGTCGCACTCCGGACCCCAAGAAGGGCAATCTACCGGATAGTAGGACATGCAACATTACACCAGCGCCCCAGACATCGCAGCCCTTGCCGTACAACCGCCTGGTGACAACCTCCGGCGCCATGTAGTGCGGACAGCCCACGCGCCCATGTGTTTCTATGGTTTCCCTCGTCCCCGGCAGCTGTATGGCCGATCCGAAGCCACCAAGCTTCACTGGCGCCGAGTTGTCCACGGTGGCGAGCAGGGCACAGGCGGGACGCACGTCCCTGTGCAGTATATCGTTCTCATGGCAATATCGCAGTGCCTCCAGTATCTGGCGCATGTAATGACTGTAAAGAGTTCGGTATATTACAAAAAGTGTTTATAGAAGGCTTTGTATTATGGATGCGTGTTTGTTTCTAAGGTTCTTAACGATTTGGCAACTAATTTCAGGTAGCGGAATCTAGTGAAAGCCCTTTTCCTATATTTAGCTATCGATGGAATAGAAACCTTATTTCTATTGTAAAACTAAAGAATGTTCCGAAACAATAAAGAAAACTAGAAATTGATCCAAATCTTTGGTTACGTAAACTCGTTTAAGGTTCATGCATAACATTTTTCGATAATAAATTCATGTTGAATATAATAAATTCATTCCACCTATTCAAGAATGGCTTAAGAAAGCCTTAAATTCATTACGAATAATTTTCAATAATATCTAAGAATCATTAAAACTTATTCAGGAAAGGATGTAATGATAGCACTGTGTTACATTGGAATCATTTTAATACCTCCACAGGAAAAAATTATTTAAATAAGTTGAAGAAGCATTTAAAATTATGGAAAACTTAAGCTTTGGCTCCATATATCTTCAGGGTACAGTCGTTGAAACGACACGAATTAAAAATTCTTTGAAAGACATAACGCTCCAACAACTAAAAACTATTCCTCATTTCCTCCACGAATACCACAAAAGTATGCTAAAAAATCTATTGATTATTGCGATGCCAGATCCGAATATCCTCTTAAAGTTGCATCCTTAGTCGAAGCAAACACACACACATCCATAGCACATATATTTGTATAGTAGTGCTGCTGCTCACCAAGCCACCGCCTCGCTGTAGACAAAGCCGGCAACGGCGCGACGCACAACCTCGAAGCACAGGTCGGAGCCCTCCATGCTGTAAATGTGAAAAATGGAAAATGTAAGTGAATGAAAGGTTTGAAAGGGAGGTGGGGGAAGGGGAAAGGGAGGATAACTTACAACTCGAACACCATGTAGAGCATGCCCTCGGAGCTGTAGGTCTCCAGCAGCTCGACAATGTGGGGATGCTTCAGCATATGACATATTGTGGCCTCGCGCTTCAGATCTGCAATGGGAGTGAAAGCAGGGCGGCAGAAACGGCAATTAGTTGACATTAGATGGAAGCCTAAACAGTTGTATGGCCAGGCCAGGCCAGGACAGGGCAGCCCCCCACCCATTCCGCTCCCGACACCAGCTGGCAGTGGCACTAATGGACTTAGCGCTGACTTATGTGCCTGCCATGCATCATTTAGTCAATGGCCTGGCACGGGTTTGGTACGGGGTCCCAGGGCTGGTGCTCGTCCAGGTCCAGGCATCCTTGCACTTGAGCAATTTCTTTTTAATTGGCATCTTGGGCTGCCGGTTGCCTGGGGGGCCCTGCTACACGTGTGCCAGCAACATAATTTTGAATAATTGAGCAGCTTAATTATAATTTATTCACACAGAAACGGAGCCTGTCAGGCCAAATCGAACAAGGTCGCCTCCCACTTTCTGTTCCAGAGACGACACAAAAAAAAATATGAGAACACTCACCCGCTGTGCTCAGTCCTGGACTCGCTGTGAACTTGGCCACATCCACGATTTTAACGGCAAACTGCTGGTTGGACTCCCTGTGTATACAGCGTCGCACAATGGAGAAGGGTCCTCTGCGAAATAGGGAAGAGGAGACCAAAGGAAAGAATGATGTAGTTCAGACGAAAATTAAGTGAAATTTTACGGGGGTCCAGATATATGTACATGTTGGGGAAGAAGTACGCTTTGATTGTTGTTTGTCCATACATTTTTGTCATAACGAGACTTTTGCATACCCTTCAATTTTGGCAATTTTCCAAAAAGCGGGAAACTTTTTTAATTGTTTTCAATTTATTACAAAATCACCGAAAATTTACAGATAAAATTATCCAAACTATTTTGTGCCTTGTATAAAAGTTCTTCCTTAATTTTGTTTTATTTCTAAAATAAATCACAGAAATATTTGCAAATATATTTTCAATATAATTGGCTAGCTGTTTCCTCAACTTTGACCTGATAAACTATGTAAAACTATGATCCTGTCACAGGAGGAGTGTAACCAACACAGAAATTTCGTTAGAGCGGCATACATTTTTGAATAATGCAAAAGTTGGTGAGAAGTTTGCAAACTTTTTCTTGCATTTCTCGAGGGGAGGACGGGGGACAGGACAGATGTTAGGACATACATAATGAGATAATGGCAGCCGTCAATAGCAGCAGCCACTCGAGCAGTGGGCCAGGGAAAGTGATGCTTGGGGGTAGGGGGTGGGTACTGGGTGGTGGGGAAACTTACTTGCCAATGACCTCGCACAGCTCGTAGACGTCGTCAAAGAGAATTTCGTCTTCGGTCATTTTGAATAATTGATGAATGGATGCTGATGCCTGCTGATGGTTCGCGTCTTAATTGCTTTTTCGAATATTGATGAGTGGGGCGGCGTGGTCCAGCGTGGTCCCCTGTCCGTGTCTGCTCGGGGTCCGCGTTTGGGGCCGCTTTCTATGGTCCTAGGTGTACGTGTTACTCCGTGTCCAACGTTTTTCCCCACTTGTTTTGCTAGCTACGTGGTTGGCCCTGTTCGCCTACTGCCCTCCAAAGCGAACACAAAAAAAACTAACAAAAAAAAAGATCCAAAAGCTATGGGCGCCAAGAGAGCAACTCTTAAAAAACTTGGCACTTTTTGGGTTGTTCTTCTTGTTGTTTGAATATTGTTGATGTTTTTCGTCTCCTCGGTTGTTGTTGCTGCTTTTCTGTCCCGTTAACTGATGTTAAAGATACATTTCGTGGCTGCAAAAAAAAAGAATCAAACAGAGGCATATTTTTTAGTAAAGGAAATGAGTATGGCCACTGGCCGGCCATCCATCCATCCGATCCGCCAACAGGCTGTCAATCACAGGCGGCAGGGCCCTCTTCAGGTGAGCTTTATTCCGAACCCAAATCAATTACAGTCAAGCCCCAGCAACCGCAACCGCAAACGCGCACATGATGTGTGTGTGTGTGTGTGTGTTGTGTGGGGCCGGCAGGAAGGAAGTTTCACTGTCAACGATTTGAATTTTCCAACGGAAATGATGAGCGGTCCGGACTCCGGAGTTTTTGGGCCACGAAAAAGGTAAACAAGCCTTAAAATATCACACAACAAAAGAGGGGTATGGTGGGGAGGTGGAGCGGGGAACGGGGAGCGAGGAGGTGTGCGAAGTGTGGTACGATGCCCTACAGCTAGTTCCTTTTGCTATTGTCTTGGCCAGAGCCGTGTACTATTATTATGCCCATTTGGGACCCCAAGGGCCACTCTCGAAAGGCACTCCAAAAAGTCCTACCGAGGGAGCGCCGAAAGGGGAGACAAAAACGGAGAGACCAAAGAGAGAGTCGTAGAGCCCGAGAGCGAGCCGTAGAGCAAGCGCAGGCGCCCAAATGCTGTCCGTGTAAAATGGCAATTGAAATCGTAAAAAATATAAGCTATGCTTTGCTCGGACAAGGCTCTTGAGCTGGGGCCAGGACTCTGCATGAATATTTAAATATGCAACAATTTACGATGCACTCACAGGACACACACACACGCACACCAGAACGAACACAAACACACAGGCAGATAGAGGCGAGTAGGGAGCCCGCCCTGGACCGGGACAAGTGTCATGTTTAATGCAGAGCTGCGCATGGGGCGCGGTGCTTGAAGCTCGAGCGAAGGTTTTACCTTGCTCGTGTGCCGCTGCCGCCGCAGTCGTCGCCGCTGTTGTAAAATGCCTTGACACTTGCCACTTCACGACCTTACCTCACACACGGACGCACACCAATGCACATACACACCAGCTTCTACGGCTGCTGCCGATGCACTTGTCACCAGAGCGACACAAGTGCCACCGCCTTCTCGGGCAATTGGGAAATTGATTCTTTGTCTAGGACGAGGGATTACAAAAGGATTTGCATTGCTCTGTCACAGTCGCAGTCACCGTCACAGCAGCCACCCACAACACCCCCGCACAACACACACATTCCACCACACACACGCACTCATACACACACGAGTATTGGTATGTATTTTTATGTACAAACCCCTGTTCGCTGCCTCGCACCGAAACTTTTGTGTGCCCTGCCCCTCAACGACGAAATATTTTACACACCAGCGGCATTAATAGATCGCGTTTGGGTTGACGTCAACACATAGAAACGCTTAATAGTTTAATTAATTTGGGATTTTCCACTAATTTTTGTGATAACACGGACCGGACCTGTGCATGGTATCGTTGGTTGTCAAAAATATCGATGTTTCCCAACCTAATTATTTGCCATTGCAACCGTGCTCTTGTCGATACATTGGTATCGATAATCTTTTTCTTTCCAGCTGATCTGCCTACGGTTGTATGAACCGAATGACCTGGGTTTCATCTCTTTTTTTCTGATTACTGTAGCCACAAGACACTTTGATAAACCAACAGACGCACGTAAATGAGACCTTTTCTTAAATATTGGCTCATTTAAAGGATTTGATTTTATTAGATTTCCTATTAGCTTTAAAAAAAAGTTCTATGCATGAAAACGTAAGTGTTAACGGAATACAACGTAAGTGTTTTGAGAACTTCACGTCATTGGATAAACATTCGATATTTTTGTGCGATAAATAGAGCTTATCAGCATTTTAATTCGAAAATAAACTAGTGTTATTGCAAAATAACCGTTTTTCAGGAAAAAAAACTAAAAATTATCGTAGTTTCGAAAAAGAGCCAAACCCACCACAAATAGAGAAAGAGATACGAATTAGTACCAAATTTGGACATCTCACGAGAAACGTATGCAAAATATAGAATTAGCGTAATGGTTTCGTTGGAAGCTTCTATTGTTGTTTCTTTTGTTAAAGCTAATAATAGAGTATTTGTGCCCACCTACCATTTGTCTGATTACGACGAACTACATTTCTAATGAGCAGGGCATATTACATTTCCAATATTCATATTCTTTCTCTGTTTTTTTTTTTGCATTCCTTGTGACTATTTTTATGTTATGTTCTGCAAGTTCATTCAGGCTGTCATTTGAATCAAACTGCTAGTTCCGGCTAAAAAAAATACCATAAACTTTATGGTATTTAATGAAGTAACGGTTTTTGTCATTTTTGTGTATGACCAACTGCGGCCACTTTATTTTGTGACCGGGAAAATTTAAATTTCATTTTTTTAAATCGATAATAAATATGATTGCAGCAGCATCATGACGCAGATATGGCCATGATACAAATGACCTTTCATCTGCTGGAGTGTCTGCTGAACACTGATGACAGATCCCATCAACGTGATGTGGAGCGGTTTGGCCAGAAGCAGGGTTTCCACGCGGAGGCTATACACCATACCCTGGACTCGGGTCAGCAGTGTGTTATCCTTCAGAACATTCATCTGGTGGTCAACTGTCTGTCGAATCGTTAGATTGTTATTCAAGAGATAAAATTTACTGTGAGATTAGTCTATTTTATCAATAAATAAAATTAAATTAAATTGTTTAAGTTTGTGGAAATAAATTGTTACGATTAAAGCGAATTGAAGCAATATTTACTTTGCTCACAAGTGCATAACGGCTTTTATTAGAAATAGTTGGAAATTAAATACATGTGTGAAATGTGTTTATTCATGTGTAACTTCCCTGATATGACTCTATAGGCTCTGCATTTCGACTGCGATATCTTATTTCTTACCATTTTTGCAACTATTTCTCATATCACAAAAACGCTAGGCATAAATATCCCTTATGAGGATCCTTCTGCTGAACTCCTTAGCAACCTGCCTTTATCGCTAGGGCTATTCTCACTTCATAGAACAAAACCATAAAATTTACATTTTTCTTTCCATTCCATTGAACATTATCTATTATTATTATTATTATTACCCTATAGCATTTGATAAACCCATTAGAATAAATTAAGATCTCGACATTAATATGCCAGGCACAGACCGTCGACCGAGAACCCACACAGAAAACCCGAACCGTCGTAGGTGCGTAATCTGTAAATCAGCTCTGAAAGAGGGAAAAGGATTGTTGGCGTAAGGAAGGGACCCCGATCCGATCCCCCCATGCTCGAAACATAAACATCATCAATTACAAAACCTCGAACAGCAACAACATTAAATGGAAAGGAGAGTGGTGGAGGTAGAAGAAACAATAAGATAACAAATAAAACAAAAAAAAACCAGAAACAACAACAAGAACCAAATGAAGAGGAGTAGCCACAGCAACAGCAAGAACAAGTGGAAGTGATAGTGGGGAGGGGAGGCTAAGAGAGGGGCTATATGTAGCTTTTGAAACTCTTAACGATCCACATTATATAGAGAACTGATTTCTTTCCTACCGTTGGCTATAGTTTAATCCGCTCTCTGCTCGTGATCGTGATCAAGAACAAACATATACTTTATGGACTCTAGCATATTCTTCCATCTTTGATTGGCAAACATCTGGCCAAAATCATATTACCAAGAGCAATAAGAGCAACAAGGAGAACTACATTTAGACCCTACATTTTAGAGAGATGATCGTGATGTCACTCGTGTTTCAGTCGTGCCTTGCGGATAATGTTCGTGCCCCTTCGAGGCTTAGCAAAACGAGAGCAAACTTTTTTTAAAAGCACAAATTTCAATCAATTTAAAGATATTATTATTATTAGGCTATGAGGCATTTTAGATAATCTTCACATACCCAAACGGGGCGGCTATTAAATGTTGCTCCGTGCATGTTCGTGCATGTTTTCAACTTCTGATTTCGTGTCCTTTTCCAAAATCGTACCATCTCTAAGGTGAAGGAGGAGAACAACAAGAAAGAACATGACACAAAATCGTAGGTCGTCAACGCAGTGCGCAGGGCATTTGTTGTTTCTGTTGTTCCCTCTCTCGTGGGTTGAGTTGACAAAAGGCACAAGAAAAAGGGAAACAAAACAAACCAACCAAAAGGAGCGAACAAGGAGGACAAAAGGGAAGGCGGCTGAGAGCCACTCAGGTGAAATCAAAATCAAATTCAACGCCAGCGACGAGCGTACCTACATATACCTCTATAGCTATACCTCTATACCTATCCCTATCGCTGTCCTGTCCCTTGTCCCCGTCTCAGTCCCCTCTCCCTGTCGCCGCTCATCGTCATCATTTGGACTTGCGACTGTCGCGCTTAATGCGTGTGGATGGACATGAACGTGTAGGATTCGAATTGACATTATAAAAACTGGTTTGCTGCCAATATATATTGCCGGTTACGCGTCGTCCTACACGGCTGCAACGTCGACTGCAACGCCAACGCCAACGCTGACGCCAATGACTCGCTCCAGCAATCTCCTTCTCGCTCGCCCTCGCCTGCTGCGTGTACCTGCCTACTTGAATCTGATTCCTGTTTGTTGTTGCTGTCTCTAGGACATTACCTGTACCGAGGGGCTAAGGGTGGGTAACTAGGAAAGAAAGAAAAAGAGCGCGCCAAAAAGATGATGGGCTCCTCGTCATGAAAAGTCGCTCTTGACGTACATCTGATCCGATAATGACAATCGATATTGTATAGCAATCAAAAGATTTCCAATTTGTGCATTCAAAGCGGCACACTAAGAAGATTATGTAATGCTCATAAGATCATAGGATCTTTGAGACCTGTCACAATGTGGCTTGGCACGATAGAGATTACTCGTCATTATCGGGAAAAAATCAATAAGAAATAAGACAGTTCAAAGTATTTAAAATGTTGAATAAACGTGAGATTAAGAAATCCCATTCAATATGAGTCTATCCATTTGATTTGCTATAAGGAAAACATATATACTCTTTAAGATAGAACCAGCATTAGAAACATATACTATCCTGAAGTTTTAACTATTTTCCATCTGTTTCGGAGAGCTGCCTGCATAAAAGCTATATGATATCTTCATATGGTAAACATTTTAACATAGTACAAAAATTATACAAAGATCTACTTGTGAACAGCTAACTAGACAAATGTTATTTTCATAGGATTATCAAAATGAAAATGCTGTAACTAGAGATCTCCTAAGGTCAAGGAACCTTTAATTTTGTTATTTTTTTTGTTTCACTCATAGAAACTGTACGAACAAACTGGAGTCGTGGATGATTTAGGAACTGACACAGCATCTTTTTAGAATGGTCTCTCCCTCGCCATCACTCATGACTCCCTCTCTCTCTCTATTTCTCCTCCGCTTGATCCTGTTATGGCATATTGAGTTAATGTAGTCAAATTACATTGCCTGGAAATGCATCTTCTCGCATCGCTCCGCATCGCATACGCATCATATTCATTTACCAGATCAGACCAGACCAGCTTTGGGCCCATATGGCGGCAGGGCAGCAGCCGCAGCAATTAACTGCAAAATGTCATTAACCAGCGTCGTAGGTGAGAGGAACCGGCTGGGACGGACAGACACCGACACGGACACGGACACAGACTGACATATGACAGGCACATCAAGCGGGAGAAGAGCAGAGCCCTACCAACCAAAAACCCAGCCCAATCCGGCCAGAACCAGGTTCAGCATCACTAAAAACGCCCTCGCTCTCGGGCCAAGCCCCTCTCCTTCTGCTTTTGCCCTGTTCTACCCACTCTCTACCCTCAAAAGCAGTCCCAGTCCCATGGCTTGTGTATTATGTTCCCTGACGTTCCACCTTTACCATTAAACGCTTGATTAAATTTCACTACAAATGGCCCCTGGGCGGGGGTACATATGCCCAGAGCGTATTCGTATAGGGATATGCATATCCATCCATTATTGGAAAAAGGTCATTCTCAGTTTTTCAGTGTCCATATGTTGTCTTTGGTGTTTAGACATCCATCCATCCATCTATCCCATTTCATTCGATCACATCTGATCCCAGCCCATCTGCCGAGTGTTTTGGACTGTCATCGCAATTAGAAAGCTCTCATAGCCTGTGATAGCCCTCCCTCTCTGGTTTTTGCTGATCTCACTTGCCGCAGCACATATCTTGCATTTCATTTCCCATGAAACATGTTCCCTTCCGGCAGGGTCACTAGTAGAGAGGGAGTCAATCGGAAAGGAAAGGGAAGGGAAGCGACCAGTTGTGGGGAAGCCTAAAAAGTGCGCCGCAGCGAAACGCGGTGAGAAAATGTTTTGCATTATTTACATTTTTACTGCAGTTAGTTATGTTCTGCTTCTGCTCTCTCTGCTCTGCACTGAGAGAAATGTTCAAAGGCATATTACATACACATACATATGTACATATGTACGTGCCTTTGATTTTTAAAACATTTTGTAATGGATTTTTTGTATAGATGAATTTTGTTTGTGCAGATGGTAAGCTTTCCTTTAGTTCTTGTTTTTAGCAAATAATGTTCTATTTTTTCCAGTGTTTTTCACTGATCTCTTCTGCTGCTGCTCGTACCTTTTTTTTCTGTCTCGCTTTGGTCATTATTCCCCTGCAGGACATCCGTCATCCGTTGCGCCTTTGCTTTGCTTTGCTTGGTTTTGTTTTATCGCTTGGCTTCCTGCTGTTCTGACTTTTCCACTCCTTCCTCTACTGCTTGCACTCCTTCCTCTGCTGGTGCTGCTGCTGATGTTGCTCTCATTAACAAATTGTCAGGTGTGTGCGCCGGCGTAGATGCCGACGTCGCAGCAGCCTCTGCCGCTGCAGTTATTCGTCATGCTTTGGTTAATCGGCACAGAACCGAACCGTACCGAACCGGAGCGGAGCGGTTAGGGGCATTACGAGTACGATTACGACGTCGTCAAAAAACAGAACAGAACAGAACTGCCGTCCCAGAACTTGCTTGCAATTCAACTGTAAAAGCATTTAAACGGAAAGTTTGTCGGCTTCCCTAAATTGTTCTTCTCTGTGGCTCTCCTTCCCCTCTCCCATCCCCATCTCTTTTTTCCCGTTCTTTTCCACAGTTCTGTTCCTCTTGTTGTCTGTGTTTACCTGTTGCCTCGTAAACAAATTCCGGGCTTAATCAATTCGTAAAACCGTTCAAACTTCAAGTGATAACAAACAAAGGCGAGACGACGCATCGCATTGCAAGAAAAGAAAGTCCCAGGGATCGGGTTCGGTTCTCTCCATCCTCCACACACACACTCGGTACACAATAAACCCTATCCCCCACCCCATCCCATCGCACTCTGTTCGGTCAACTGGGCGCTGGGATGCTGATGCTCCCTCCATGTTTATTTTCTCACACAGGCGGCAAAACAAATAAATTCCATTTGTTTTCTCCTTTTTCAGAATTGATTTTGAAAACCTAATCAAATTGACCAGCCTCTGTACGTATACCCTAGCTCCTTGCTGAAGTCTATCGGTTATATCCTCCAACTCAGAAAAATTCTATAGGAATAGTCAATATTTCAGCAGTTCCGACCCAATAATCTCTTTAAATTATTGATCAACTGAAAAGCCTGCCATACATAAATAATTTGTCCTTCTGTTGGTCTTCCAAGTGACTTTATGTTTTATAGTTTGGAGTCATAGCTCTATATCCTAAATCCCAGAGCTAAACTCTCTCATACTTTTGTTTCATCTAGGGCATCCCCAGTGCGGCTTCCGTTGGCAGTCGGCCCCTCTCATTACTTATCGACGACCACCACCAGGCGACTCTGCTCTGGGACCGACGAGTCCCCCCCCAGTCTCTGTTTCGTAATTAAATATCCAAATTAAGAGTAAGCAAATGCGGCAGTCGGCTCGCTATGTAGGGGTTGCATCTGATCTGATCTGTTCCATCTGGAGATAGCAACGCATCCAAGTGAGGAGGCATTTTATGCAACACACGCCAAAATGCCAAGTGGAAAGGGGATAGCCGAATGCAGAGAGTTTCATCATTTGCATGAGTTGTCTTTGTGTGGCTCCCTCTTCCCTCCTTCCCTCTTTTGCTGTTGTTGTTGCTGTTGCTTTTACAAACGCATGGGGCATGTCTCCCGCAACTGTAATGACTCCACAGTCGGCGGCGGCGGCTCCATCTGGCCCCATCTAGCTTTTCTCCAAAGAGTGGTGGGGGTGCCATAGACAATGAAAAACATTTTCCTGTCGCTGACGCTGTTGTTGGTTGCCCTCAACCCCGGCCCCTGCCCCTGCCCGGGCCCCTGATCTGCCTTTGCCCCTGGCCCTGCCCCTATCTTTTCCCCGCAGCCCAGTCCCAGCTCTTTCTTTATTCCTGTCCCTTTTACCCCTCCCTTACATGATCAACATAAAAATCCATATGATGTCGATGACTTTTTGTTGTTTTTTTTTGTGTTCTATGCGTTTTAGTGTTCGATGAATCTCCCGCTCCCTCTCTCGCTGCACGCGCACACACATGCCTGCACTCTCCTCATTCACATATTTAAATGTGCATATCCAATAGCTCTTTCTCTTTCCTGGAATACATGGAATGCTCAGTCTCTCTCTCTCTCTCTAATCTCCTAATGTCGTTGAACCTTTCCCTTCCTTTCCTTTACGTTTTTATTGTGCCGTACTCAACTTTATTGTTATTATTATTTTGCGCGTCTGTGTGTTATTTTCCTCATTGTGTTTGCTTTTGCAGATTCGCTTGCTCTCGCTCGTGTTGCTCTGTCATTGCTCTCTTTAAGCTAGGGATCTCTCTCTCTCCTCTGCTCTGCCCTGCACTGAAAAAAATTGACACCATAATAGAGAAAGCCTAGGATTGGAGAGCACGTCTAAACAATTTCTCGTATATATGTACATATATTGCTTATGCAATCCCTACATTAGGCATTCATCAAGAAATTGAATATTCGTTTGTATTTTTATGATTTTGAGCTTTTTTATCTGTGTGAATTTCGCTGCTTTGCCTCTGATATGTTATTGCTCTCTGTTTTGCTCTTGTTTACGCTCTCTTTCTCTCATACTCCCTCTCGTTATGCTTATTTGATGTCATAGTAGAATAACAAGAACAACAACAACTGATGACAGCGATAACAGCAGCACATGCACACGTGCATTCTGCTTCTGCTGCTCCTCGGCCGCTGCCGCTGCGGCCTCTGGGCAATTATTTCCAATTTAGCAATACAACACAGCAGCAGCACAAGCAGCAGCAGCGGTTGAGCAGCGGCAGAGCAGCCAGGCTGCGTCCGAGATCCAGGGCTTGGCTCTGCTCTGCTCTGCTCCTATTGTCTTTCGCTGACTGACGACACAGTTCATTGGCCCATCCAATCCAAGATGCAGCCAGCAGCAGAGGAGCAGCAGAGTGCAACAGATGCACTAGCATCATCATCATCATCATCCCCGGCTGGGCTGTGCTGGGTCTCTGGGGCTTTGGGGCTGGGGTCAGGCCTGTCCCATGCAATTACTCCATGTACTTGGACTGTAATAACACGGAGTCGAACTGTACGTAAACTGGTTGCAGGATGCTGTGGATGCTGCTGCTGCTCGAGAGTGGAGTAGAGTGGAGTGGAGACTTTCTAGCCAGCGTTATCTGTCTATATCTATCTAGGAAAACCAGTTATAGGGGGGCCCAGGCTTGTTGTACGCCCATTTTAGCTGCCACAGCGCTGGCTGTCGTTGGCAGTCGCCAGTCGCCAGTTGTTGCCTGTACCCTGCCCCGTTGTCGGAGGCAATGATCAAGCCAGGAGCAGCAGGCAGGCCCGAGCTTGACTAGACCAGACCTGTTGCTGCTTGTCGCTGTTGTTGCTCTGTCTTTAGCCTCCAGAGTCAAACTCCAACTCTGGCTGGATTTGCTGTTGTGGCAGCCACATACTCGTGCACACAAAAAGGCTATTGACTCTGTTGTTTTTCTATTGCCCGTCTGCTGGGCTTTGGGTTTTGTTTGGGGCCACTCCAGGCACTTCCTTCTTATGGCTCTGGCTCCAGCTGGATATGGTGGCTGGATCGACTGGCACCAAGCAGCACCAAGTTGCAAGTTCGTTGAACCAAGTGGAGCTATTCTAATGCCAGGGAAACGTGTTTGGCAACTTGCAATCGGAGTCGAGAATGGGTGTGTGGGAATTCGAATGGGAACGGGAACGAGGACAGAAAAACAACACCAACTCCTACTCCGCCCCACCCACAACCCAGCCAGCCACTAATAGCATCAGCATCAGGAAGAGGCATAGGAGTCATCGCCTTACTAATTGTTTACGAGTGGATTGAGATTGAAATTGAAATGAAATTTGTATTGAAGCGTAAGCGAAATTGAAATAAAACGCACATTGGAGCTAATATGAAGAAGAACTGAAACGGTTTCAAGCAATGGAACAAGACGTTATAGTTTCCTTAAGACAGGATCAGTTTGCTCCTCCTGACTGATCAATCAAACCATTGCCAAACAGCTACTACGAAGAACTTGAAAATGTCACAAGAGTTTTCTTTCTTTAGTGATCACCAGGATAAGGTTTTGATGTTGTTCCGAAACATCGTAGTTGGTACAAAACTCTGGTCTCTGGGGCTACAAAGTATTTCTGGAAAAGAAAATCTGCGGGATTTGACTATCTAGGACTATCATAAATCGCCTTTAATTGAATATCTTGATTCTTGCTATATTCTTGACATTCAGCTACTTAATTTTTCAATTTGTAAATAGAATGTTCTTTTGTTGAGCTTAAAACTTGGTTTTGAAGTTTCGAAATGTTCCTCCTCCCTACGTATAAGGTGAATGAACTTTTCCAAAACTCCATAACTATTGAGGGGCGTGGAAACAAAATACACATTGATATATGTGTGTAAATATGTAAATTCATTACCTAGGAAATACCATTACATATCTGAAATGAAATATATTTCTAAATTAAAGATCTCCAAAGAATCAGAGAGAAGAACAAATTACAAAATTGCTGAAAAACTGTACAAAAATACATTCACCTCATTACAAATATTCGGTCGGAATTTTCGATGATTTTTTATTTTCGGAATCTGCCCAAAACAAATTCATCGACGATGGCATAAATATCAATTTACGCCCATTTTTTCTCGTTGGCTTTCTTGAGCACCATCTGTTCCAGTGTGCCGTGCCGGTGCCCGTGCCACTGCCAGTGCTCATAGGCTGAGGGCCCTGTCAAAGCCCAAGTGGATCTGGATCTCTGGGCCTGCTGGGGCTGGCCTGTCCATCATCATCGTTGCCCGATTATTGTTTTTCATTTTGTTGTTGTTGTTGCACAGAGCCCTGTTCCTTGTCCCTGGGCCCTGCTGGTATTCCCGGGGCCCAATCAGTCAGCGAGGCACTCAGCGAAGCGTGAATGGCAATTGCCGATATCTACACATTCAATTAATAAAATCAACAGCAAACACATCGGCGGCAGAGGACCGGAGCAAGCGAAGGCGAAGCTCTTATCGCCACCAGCGGCCAGGACATGTCATTAGCCAAGCTCCAGTGCCATCCAATCCAGTTCAGTGCGATTCAGTTAGTGCCTGGATATGGCAAGGTACAGTCAGCAGAACCGCAGTGGAGGCGGCGGAGTGCAGGTGGAGGCCTGGTCGCGAAGCCTGCTCCTGGGCCTGTATCGCACGGCTCGAGTGCTGTCTCTGGTCTCCTTTCGGCTGGATCGGGAAGAGCTGCAGCTGAAGCTCCCGAAGAGTGGCAGCAGAAACAGGATCCTGGAGACGGTCTGGCGCTGCCTGGTGGTTCTCACGTATGCGGGTGTCTGGCCGCAACTCTCAGCGCAGCTGATCACCACTCGGCCGGAGAGCTATGCGGACATGTTTGCCTCCGTGCAGTCCAGTTCGGTGTCCATTTTGGCACTGGTTTCCTTCGTCATTCAGGCCAAGGGCGAGGACAAGTTCCGGACTGTGCTCAATCGCTACTTGGCCCTGTACAGGCGCATCTGTGCGGTGACCCGTGTGCCACAGCTCTTTCCCATGAAGTTCATAGTGTATTTCCTTCTCAAGCTGCTGCTGACACTTGGGGGCTGTGTCCACGAGCTGCCGCCGCTTCTGAAGGGCGAGCATTTTTCGAACGTCAGACAAATGGTGGCCGTAATCGTGGGCATCTACATGTGGCTGGGCACCCTCTTTGTGCTGGATGCCTGCTTCTTGGGCTTCTTGGTCTCTGGGATACTGTACGAGCACATGGCCTCCAACATTCTGCTGATCCTGCAGCGTATGCAGCCCATAGAGTTCCAGGACAAGTCAGTCCGAATGAGTAACTATCAGCGGATGCGACTCCTCTGCGACTTTTCCGACGAGCTGGACGAGTGTGCCGCCATCTACAGTGAGCTCTACGGCGTGACGATCGCCTTTCGCCGCATGCTGCAGTGGCAGATCCTCTTCTACGTGTACTACAACTTCATCAGCATCTGCCTGATACTCTATCAGTGCATTCTGCACTATCTGAATGCGGATGAGATCGCTCTGGTCTCCCTGGCCATGGCCGCCATTAAGTTCTTCAATCTCATACTGCTGATCATGTGCGCGGACTATGCGGTCAGGGAGTCCCAGAAACCGAATAGGTTGCCCCTCGACATAGTCTGCACCGATATGGATCAGCGTTGGGACAAGAGTGTGAGTGTTCTTTCGGGAATATCCTCCTGTGTGAAGCATGATCTATAATGAACCTCCTTCAGGTGGAAACCTTTCTCAGCCAACAGCAAACGCAGCGTCTGGAGATCAAAGTCTTGGGATTCTTCCATCTGAACAACGAGTTTATATTGCTAATTCTATCCGCTATTATATCGTATCTCTTTATTCTGATACAGTTTGGCATTACGGGCGGATTCGACGCATCCGAAGCGGTCCGCAAGCAATACAATGACAGCAGCCAACAAATTCAAGCACTTTTAAATTAAATTTCCCCACATGTACAAGTCTTTCTCCTCGGATTCCGCTGCCCTCCCCCGTACAGTGGCTCATCCTCCATTACCATTACCTGGAGTTCACCTTCAGCTACGCCACCAAGTTCATTATCGTACATTATATCTCTCATACCCCAAAAAAAAGAATAACCGAAAAAAGTTCTGATACAATTTTCGGAATACTTTGGGGATGAACTCGTTAAGCAAAAGAAAGAGCAAAACCAAATAAAAAGAAATGAGAATTAAAATATTCTAGGGACTGACACGGTGTAATTATCATACATATATATCTCTCTCTCTCTCAACCTCCCCCTACTTGATCAACATCGTCATCCTCATCGCTCAGGGTCGGAGTCACAGTCAGAGACAGAGACAGAGGAGACAGAGTCTTTGTCTTTGATTATTTTTTGGCGTCAGCGGAGCGTAACGCGCTTGTCACGCCTATTATATACTATACTATGTTTCCGTATATATGCAAAATCGTATGGGAGCGAGAGGTTATAGTTAGGAGCCGAAGCCAGAGCCGGGCCCTGGATCCGATCCGATCTGACGACCTGTGGCTGTGGCAACTCGAACGCAAAGCAAACAAAACGGAAAAACGGCAAAAATACGCGCCTTGGCCTGCAACTGAATTAATTTTTCTCGACTCTCTGCTCCGCTGCACACGCTCCGTGCTGGGAGGGGCAGTAGGATGGGTCGCATCGGAGGGGGTATCTCCCAATCCCAATCCCTGACACTGACGAGAGAACATTCAAATTTTTGCGCTGCTGCTGCTGCTACATATTTGTTTTTTGCGCTCATTTGGAGCTGGCCGAAACCTGGCCTGGCCTGGTCTGGCCAAGCCATGCATATTTCCGGCCGCCAGAGGTAGATCAGATCCCAGAGCCAGACTCAGACCCAACCCATGGGCCAGACCCAGACAGAGACCCATTCCCGTTTCGCTGATTTCCTGCCATTTGGCGCATTTCAAGTATTTTGCAATGTAATTAGTTAGGAAGCTCCGCTCCCCATAGCTGCTCTGGCTTGGATTGCAGTTTCAATGGGAGTTGGTGTCTTAGCTGTGGGGGCTTTGGGGGCTGCTGCATAGCCGGGATGCCGCAAGTTGAAAGATGCCGCCCCCTTTGTGGCGGTGGGGGCTACTTAACATTACTGTGTACACATGTAACTAGCGACGCAGTCAACGCTCATTGCACACACATTACAAGAAACTGAGATAGATTCAAGTGCCGAAGATTCTAATACCCTACAATAGATATTTGAAAATTCATCCTGAATAAATCGTTTACTCTGTGGAAAGGCACTGCTCTCTACATCCATTGAAATCCAGGCACATCTTGAAAAATAATCATAATCTCTCGATATCTGTTTTTGTCATTTTTTAAGGAACATTTTTAAAGCAAACACTGCTCTAAAAAACATCTGATCCACATCGTGGCACCCCCTCGAAGGGTATAACAAGCCCAAACAGATGCATGCACATGCACTCCAATTCTATTCAATTGGTGGCCGGGGGCTGGGCTAAGGGCCTGTTGGGCCTGTTATCAGCTAATGCAAGCAAGGCGGCGAAAACAAACGGAAATGCTTTTGACGCTGACCTTTGCAGTCCCACAGAAGCCGCAACAGCAGCAGACCAGACGCCAAACAGCACCGCACCCGAACGAGTAGCGGCGTCTGCTACGTCATGTTCCACATATTACTTTCACTTACGAATCGGCAGAAACAAAATAGAAACCACAATCACAATCAACACAAACGTGCGAGCGTGCTAGCGAGTGGGCTGAGGTGAGGTGGGGTGGGGGGGTAGTCAGGTGCTCTACTGTGGAACATGGGGGGATCGTGCGCTCTCTCATAAACGTGACACACAACAAACAACTTCATTTGTCATACTCGGTACGAGAGCGGAATGGAATGGGGGGATGGGGAGGAGGGGGTGATCCGGAGTGGGAGCAGTAGAAGGGGAGCACTCAATAAACAAGCGTGCCCAAATGCTGTTTGAACTTAATTTGTAGAGCAAACCGAGAGGCACACACACCACAGTACAGTCCAGACAGTCCCCATCCTCCAGCAGCTGAGAATGAGAACGTGAAATTTCATGATTGTGTTGTTGTCGTTGGACTACATATGATCGGAATGCATAGGAAAATAAGTGGGCGACAGACACAGAAACAGAAAACCATAACAATACCATACACCCAGAGAAAAGAAAAACATCTGTAGATTGTGTTGGAGGAGGTGTGACCCCGACCCCGCTTACGAGAGCGTACGTACCGTACCGACCATACCAAACACAGAAAATGCCAAATACCCGTTTTGGCCTAAAAACCTAAATCCCCAAACAAGTTACCACAAAGCAATTAAACGCTAACGAATTTCTTGATACCCTTCACTACCACTTGGACTTTGGTTATTAGATTGTTATTTTGTTTTAGCTAACTTAATTGAAATGAAAGAAATTAAAAGTAGATTCGATTTAAGTATTTAAAGATAAGATATGACAATGTTTTGTGGTATAAAATGAACCATTTATTCTTTTCAGGACAGTCACACTTATAGTCCATTCTACGTTTACAGGGTGACTGGCAAATTGCCAATCAGTTGAAATGCAACAGACGAACAACTCCCACGACTGCAACTCTGCACAGGAGCTCGCATCCTTGACACGAATAGCAACAAATAAAACAATAATAAAGCGGCACATCTACATTATAGATCCGCCCGCGCCTTGAACATTAGTTTATACAATAAATGAGGTCAAGAACCCCTCGGGGTAACATTAGTGTCCTCTATCTTATCTACCGCATGCACAATATAAATTGCATTGCGACACAGTTCAGATAAAATGACGCATGACCAAGCAGCGGACGGGACACATTCGATCGGTGGCGTATCCAAAAAATACGCGATACAATGCGTCATATGCGGCTTTTACACGAGGAAGGGGGCGACGGCCAATGGCCAAAAGACCCGAATCGAACCGAACCGAACCGATCCGACAATCCAGCACGCACACATCACCCCTCCGACCCCGACCCTTACCCCGCTGAGACGTTCTGTGTTTTGTTATTTGTGTGTTCGATGAACCGAATGTTTGACCCACTTTCCCACAAAAAATTAACGCACTTTATGGCGAATGGAATCCACACAAAGCGTTAGAAAGAGAATAACATCGAGAGAGCGAAAATTTTGTGGAGAGCAGCAAGTCGTCATAATTGAGGTCGACGTCGAGACAACACTCGATCATAAAAAGAATATTGATTTGCAGTTGTTGTTGCTGCTGCTTCTTTATGTCTTTAAGCTTCGTGTTTTTTCTTATTCGTGCTTGTAATTTACGCAACGCTCGCTCGTTTGTCGTTGTCTCTCTCAGCTACTTGTCTTTGCATTCGACAACAACAGCATAACATTAACAGCAGCCGAAGCAGCACGAGATCAACAACATCTGCAGCAGCAGCAGCAGAGGCCGAAGCAGAGAGCTAGCTTTTCGCAGTTGTTGAACTTTTTGCAAAGCAGAGCAGCAACAGAGGCAGGGCAGCGGCAGTGGGGCTCCAAAATCTGAAATCAAAAAACCTGTTCCGAGGCCGAGATGGAGCTTGGGCTTGCCACACGTCTCTCTCGGGCAAATCAAAAGCTGTAGCCCAAAGCCAACGAAAACTTGACGTACACGTCCCGCTCGCTCTCCCACTCCACCTCATATCACTTCTACCTCTGCCGCCCGCTCTCTCTCTCTCCCTCTGCCTGTGCTCTGCCCACCTCACTCTCTGGCTGCCTTTTCTCTGCCCACTTTGCTGTTTTACTGCTGCGCTGCCGTTGCCGCTGCTGTTGATCTTTGTGGACTGTACTTTTTTTGTTGTTTGAATCGCAAACTTGTTGGTTTTTGTTGTTGTTGTTTCCCCCAGCCCCAGGAAGGAGGAGTGTTGATTGAAATCGATCGGTGCAACGCAGCCAGCATTAGTCACCCCAAGCTTTGACCTTGTTGCAGTGCATCAGTTGCATCAGTAGTCGGGACTGCAATCTGTTCAGCTGCTATTCGGATATCTATAATTTGGTTGAGCTAAAAGTGATCTCCCGGCCATGTAATTAATAGTGCAACCAACCCTGGAGCCAGCATCTTAAACACTCCCCCCCGCCGAACTACCCGTCCTGCCACGCCTAGTGCTTGTCGTTTTTCAAAACGAGCGCATAAATGACGCTTTCCTGTGTACTTAAGGTGTCTAAACTTGACTACCGTGTGGAGTGGAGTGGATTGGTGTGGTGTGGTGTGGAGAGTAGAGTGGTCTCCCAGACCCCAGAATCTTAAAGTCCGCAACCTTGCCCAAGACAACAACTTCTGATGCTGCTTCTGCTTCGGCTGCTGCTTCAACTGCTGCTGTCGATGACCATTATTTTAGCTGACGGCGATATATTTGCACAGCCCTCTCTGCTCTGTCCACGTCCACTCGGGGAGCAGCGGTGCGACTCGCATCTGTGCGTTTGTCCGGCCTTGAGTCCCATCAGTCCACTCTGTTCTCCTCTGTTCTGTTCTGTTCTGTTCTGTTGTGTTCTGTTCTTGGGTGTTTGCTACCGGTCGGGTTGGGCTTTGACTTTGGCTTTTTGTTTTTGCTGTACTCTTCTTGCTCCACAGATGTACAGCCATCCCATCCCATCCCATCCCATCCCGTAGCAGTCTCAGTCTCAGCCTCCGTCAGCCGCTGAGCGGAGCATGACAAACAGTTGCAGCCAAAGCAAATAATTAGTATACATCGATTATCTTGCGCCTCGGCCCAGTCACAGAGTCACAGTCCCACAAAAGGTCTACCTGGGCCCTCGGCTACTGGGCACAGCTTTTTGCCTGCCACCACACAAAACAGGATCCATCTCCAGATGTTGGCACGTCGCACACGCGCTGAGGTTGTTCAGATCTACTCTTTGCCAAAAGGGTAATCCAGCTTTTGAAAGGCTGTTTGCCCAGCGCAATGATTAAAGAACATATGCTTTCTAGAGCAGTGTATTGATAGTAAAGAAAGAAATAAAGCTGGCCCTCGGTTTGAAGCACAGATCCGTCTTTTACCGGCTATATTTCTATATATCAGTATGAAAGGGTATTTGATGCCTCGAACAAACGAAGCAGACTTGCACTTCGGAGTCGCGCAGCCTCCAACTGGGCGTGCGCGGCGAGCGCCTACGCGCGCCCAGCAGCCCACAAAACGAGTTCCCCCTCGCAATGCGCATTTCGCGACTCCACAACTGCGAGACTCCGACACCGATTCGCCTTCTCCTCCTCCGATCCGATCCGATCCGCCATGTGTGTGCGGAGTGCAGAGTGCCGAGTGGTGCCCATAAAATGCTGTGCCAGAAACTGTACCCCGGCCCCAGAGCCGAGAGCCAAGAGCGCGCGGAGTCAACCCAACCCGTCCTGATCTCGAACCGAAGGAGACGTGTGCTCAGCTCGTGCCAATTTCTTTGGGGGCTCCAACTTTTACAGTCGCCTTGCGAAACGTTTTGTCTTTCGCTGGTTTTCTGCATATAAATAAGAATATTCACACACACCCGGGAGTAGGGGCATATATGGGATATCGGGTATACATACATATTCGTGTGTGCGTATGTGTGTGTGTGTCTGCCTGAGCTTAGATGGCAACGCGTCTAGAAAAGGTGGGGCTGCATTTGCATTAAAGTGCCATTTTTAATTAGTCCCATGCATAAAATAAGCAGCGGGTTGCACGAGTGCTCTGGGGGAAGGCAAAGGCTTTCATTGCCATAGATGGAACCACTCAGAGTTTGCCGACACGTTCGATCCACAATCGCTGCACATATACTTATATGACAATTTTCGAAGTGGTCGGATCAGCTAGAAATTATATTGTTGGGAACAGTTCCATTTAGCTTTGACATATGTATACATTTATTGGATCTATTACCGCGACAAGATGGTAGCTCACGAGCCAGACAGTTCGGTACGGTTTGGAACGATTAGATAAGGTCGATGAATAATGTCTCGCAATCGGATTGGCTGATCCTGCTCTGCCACACTCGTCTGTCGTCTCTCTCTGTAGAGCCTTGGTGACAGTCTATACCACTTCCTCCAGTTGTCCCGTATGGAGGATGTCTCCTTCGGTGGAGTGGGCTAGCGTCTTCCTCACAGTTTTGGAAAATCGTCACCCTATCGCGACAAGATGGTAGCTCACGAGCCAGACAGTTAGGTACGGTTAGGAACGATTAGATAAGGTCGATGAATAATAGTTTAGAGTCTAAACTTTAAACAATGTTGAGTAATATTTTTGGTAAACTATTGTAATAGATAAGTGTCATATTCAAAAAACCAGAAGAATATGTATGTACTTACGTTACAAGAATTGGTGAATTTTTGGGTGCCGCTTGAAATGAAAGACCCCCGCCCCCCATTTCCGTCATCTTGCTTGTAAAAGATGTAGATAGTATCTAGAATCTAGATTAGATAGCACAGTGGCGTTATACCATCGACATATCGGAGGCCTTGAACAAGGCCCTTGCCCAATTGAACAATAACTAAATTAGAACTAATTACTGCTAATGTTTATTTTAAGTTCTGGTGGGAGTTTTTTCCACTGTCGGCTTTTAAGGCAACAAATTTTTATGTGTGTACCCAGTGTGTTTCCTGTCCAAAAGCTTTTAGGGCTAATGAATCAGAAGCCGAATCAGAAATGGCTCCCTTGAATTGGTTGAATTTGTCGGCTCCCATCCATTCCCCCTGCTGCTGCTCTGCTGAAGCAGCTACCGGTTACCGCTTATGATCTTGATTGAATCGGGGGCTTTCATCATCATAATCAACATAATGATGATGGAATTTCCTTCATCCGTTCTCGTTCCTTCACCTCTGCCTCTCTCCCTGTCCCTCTCTGGATGGGATTGTAGCTGTACTTTAGGCCCGGCACACGTGAAGAGTTGGCCAGCAACGACAGCTACCGCTACCTGCAGTCGGGCTCCAACCAACTTCAGTTGAACTTCAGTTTTGCGACTGTTGGACTCTTGGGCCCTGACTTGTCTGGTTCTTTTGTCTAGTGAAATGTTGAAAGCATCATTAATTTTTTCGTCTTTTTTTCTCACTTTATGCCTTAGCTTTAACTTTAACAAAGTTGGGATGTAAGTATGATAATTGCGGAATGAAATGAAGGGAAAGGAAAGGAAAGATAGAGATAGCGACCGGGAAAGAGAGAGCCAGCCAGAACCAGAAAAAAAAGTGACCCATAATTACCCGGCCAGCAGAACAATCATGGGAAAAATGACTGTAACTCTACCTCTCCCTCTCTCTCTTTTCTCCTTCTCAGGCCTCTCTTTCTCTCTGTTCTTCTCTCATTCTGTTGTGTCTCTGATGAAGTACAATTATTTAAGCAATGCTATGTTTTATGATTATCTTGCCGTTTACACAGCACGCACAAACAAAAAAAAACATAAGCGAGACTAAAAAGAGAAGTGAGAATCTTAAGAACCCAGTGTCCAGACTCAGAGATACTCCTTACAAATCGGTCTGCATATAATCTGAATTTCAAGATAAGATTTATACATAAATGCTGGCCTACGGATGCAAGATGTCTGATCGAATCCAGTATTTGCGAATTTTGGTAGAACAATAGATTATCAATAGCACTCAAGTGCGCTGGTGTGTGCAGCGAAAACCCGAACATGCCCGCGGGAGAAATCGACTTATTGCTTTATACTAGAAAAAGCGATATAGCAACAGGCGAAGTCGCATTGCAGAAACTATCCACACTACATAGAGCCGTGCCAAGCACTGTGCTACACTGTATGATATATGTACATATATAAGACCAACGAACGAATTAGGAAATACATATACCATTTAAATCTTACAAAAATACAGGGTACACAATTACACCCCATGAAAAAGCACACACTCTCAGCAGGAGCAGAACCGATCAGGTCATTCCAGGGCCCCAGTTCCACTCCCAGTGCCCCACAGTTCTGTCAATGCCGAGATAATGTTCGCCAAGATCGCTTCTTTGGCCAGTTTGATCGCCGCCGGTCGCAGCTGTGCGACAAGTGCAGCAACAACAAGTGCACCGCCGCACCTTTATGGGGCTATGCCACTGCCTCGGACCCCTGCTTCGGACCGAACCCTATGCTAATTAGAGCGACGGCCTCGGCCTTGTTTTTATGCGCATTTTAGCGTGAATTGTCCCACTCTCTCTGCTCTGCGCTGCTCTGTCTCTTCTATGTCTCTGTCTCCATCTCCCTCCCTCTATCTTTTCCCTGGTGCATAAATTTTCTGCTCCACGTCAGCATACATGTATAATTAATGCGGAGGCCAACATTCCATGGGAAAATGTTGCAGCGGAACAAACGGTTAAGCGGAAATCGGAAATTGGGTCCTGGCCAACCGATTTGAACTTGGTAAAATATGTATGTTAAATATGCATACATATACCCTACAGAGGGTATCATAACTGTTTCCTGGAGTTTGTCCAGCCCAAAACCGATATGATAAGATCTATGTATTTATCATAAGAACTTTTACATATATATTTGCTAATAAATATATTATCCTGGATAAATTTAATTAACATTAAAGAATTACACTTAGAGAAAAATGCATTGTAATTAGTGTAAGTGCAATTAAATAAAATTCTCTTTGAATAAAACTTAAATGTATCAAAATGTTTTTTAATATGGCCATTACATTCTAAATAAGAATAAAATGTTTAGATATGTATACATATATAATATAAGTATGATATTTTTGAAAATATTTTTCTTTTAAATTAAATAAATTTCCTTAAAATTAAATAATAATATCTAAAATACAAGAAATATCTAAATTTAAATATATTTCACTCAAATAATTTCATATTAATGTCAAAAAATTTATTAATTTTTCCAAACTACATAACTATAATACATATATTTAAATCTAAATAAATTATTTAATTAAATAATTATAGTTCCTCTGACTTTTTAATATATTAAATATATTTAAATCAAATATTATTTTATAAATGTTAAAGTCAAATAGAAATTAATTTCTTGTTAAATTTTAAACATTAAATTTCCACTCTCGGAGCGGAGCATATCTATTGGTATTCATTTTAAAATCTAAGTGTAAATATTAATATTTCAGAGTGTATTCCTGGAAAAGGTTAATCAGCAATTAGACTGCTGCTTGTAAGAGTATTAAGTGTTTCGGTTCAGCATCAGCTGACATTTCGTTTTCTGCGTTCAACCGCAGGACAGGTGGGTAGATTGGGCAGCGGACAGGTGTGTGTGGTGCAATCAAAAGCGTGACGAGGAATCAAAATTGCTTGGTCTGAATGCCATACTGAACCAGGAAGGTCAGATATGTGACCATGGCGGAGAGAAAGAATAGGGTGAGCTCGTTGGACACCTCGAACAGGCCCAAAGGACACACACGCAACTGCTGGTGATTGAGGCGGCCCAGAAAGATCTCCAACTAAAAGAAAACAGGATCAAGGAAAACTTTGATGAAGGGAGCAAAGACCCCAGTCAAGACCCACCTTGATGTGGCAGCTTTTACTCTGTCCAACGGTATAGTTCTCCAGGCTCAGTCGGCGTACCAAGCGCGAACCGCTGACCGCACCATGGACGGCAAGGGTGAGCAGGACCACGTCAATGAGGAGCTTGAGGACGAGGCCCCAGAGGCCGAAGTGGTACTCCCGGCGCATAATGGCATGGTAGGAAACCATGGCCATGGCGGAGAGATTTTGCACCAGGGTCAGGAACAGGGGCAGGTCGAAGAGCCGCTGGAAAGAGCGGGTCACCTGGTGAATGTCCTCGTAAATGGCCAGGCACTCGTCCAGATTGGCGTGAGCTTGGACATCGGGCTGTTGCTGTATGTCATCCTCCTCCCCCTCGTGTTCCTGCAGTGAACTAAGCTGAGCACGCAACTGATGATCCACATAGCGATTCAACTCCCCATAGAGTACACCGATGCTGAGATAACCCACGAAGCACAGGTGCATGATCATGCCCGTGCCAATGGAGGTGTACAGATCGCAAAGAATTGTGAGAAACACCCAGGGCGTGTACTGCAACTGGAAGGCCAGGAACACAAAGGCCAGCGATAACAACTTAAACATCAGCAGCGTCAGTTCCAAGCTGCCCCCAAAACCCTCCTCCACAGACCGCGTCAGGGTCCTCAAGCGCCGAAAGAGAGCAAAGAAACTGTTGATCAGGTGTAGAATCCTCTTCTCGTAGCAGAGTTGCAGCACCAGTATGATGACACTGCAGACCAGACATCCGACCAGGCGCAGACCGAAGAATACCCGCAGATACCAGTCCGTGTATTGGTCGGCCCAGGCCCCATAGCTATAGCCGTAGAAGCAGCTGCCCAGCACGCGGATCAGTATTGAGAGCCATTTGTATCTTTTACGACTTCTCGCCAGCAGTTGGAAGTCGTCGTCCCGACGCCCGATCCGAAACGTGGCCACACCAAAGACGGTGGCATAGTAAAAACAACCGCGAAGCAGACACGCCGATATCCTCGGAGCGTTTAGCCATGGCGGGACTTGCGGCATGACTGTGTGCTCCGGGACGAGGACGAGACTGCCATCATCATGCCATCATCCTATCTATTCATTAAGTAATTGGTTTGACTATTGATTGAACGACCCCTCTCCTCCGCAACACATCGACATATTCGATGGCTTGTTTACCTTACCCTTTGGATGATGATGGTTTCGGCTGGAAATGATAGTGGGGGAATATGCACAATTGAATGACATTTGACGAAAAAAATAATAACTTATCGTTCAGATTAATGGAATTTTTAAAACAGCCATTGTCCATTCCCGGTAGACTTCTAACCATCGAAAATAATTGGAAGTATTTTACAAAAACATCTTACCATACAGTTAAAGCTCAGCATCACGTATAGAGCGTTGCTTATCTGTCTTTCTCTGAGAGTGGAATTTCCAAAAATTCCACACATTCCAATTACACGTCTTAGTGTTTATATTGTGTTTGGCCTAACTTTACTGCATGGTAGTGTTTAGGGAGAAGCAATGCTTTTTGAATCATTATTTATTGGTATAAAGGCTGAATTTATTAGATAATCGGTGGCAAGCCAGTCTGCGAAGTTACCTAATTCGTGCGTCAACCCCTGGCTCACTCGCTTCGCTCGTAAGCGCCGAAATGTATATAAAATAGAGTGGGTGAATCAGAAGTCCAGCAACGTTTATAATCGATGAGTTTGTATGCCATACTGCATCACATAGGTGAAATAGGTGATCATGCTGGACAAAAAGACCAAGATGATCTCGTTGGAGACCTCAAACAAGCCCAAAGGACACACGCGAAACTCCTTGAAGTTCAGGCGACTCAGGAACATCTCCAACTGCAAAACAAATTGAGATTTGAATAGAGAACACCCGAACTTCAATAGAAGAATAAAATAACATACCTTTACATGCCACTCCTTCTGATCGCTCAGTAGAAAATTCTCCAGACTCAATCTACGAATAACTTTGGAGCTGCTGACCGCCTCGTGGACAGCCAAGGTTAGGAGTATCACATCGGCGAACCCCTTTAGGACCAAGCCCCACATACCAGCCTGGCTGGGATGCCGATCGGCAAGAATGATCACCTCGTAGGACAGCACTGTGGTGGCAAAGATCTTGGCCATGAGAATAATGAGCACTGGTAGCTCGAGCAGGATATGAAATGATCTGCCCACACGTTCGATCTCATCGTAGACGGCCACGCACTCCTCCAGCCGGCCACTGGCAATCCTTAGCTGACGACGACTGGCTGGAGCACCGCCTGGACGTTCCAGGGATCGCAGGTGACGTCGCAACTCAATGCGAACATAGCCATTGACCTCCGAGTAGAGGGCCGCCACACTGAGGTAGCCCACGAATCCGATGTGTATGATCATTAGGGAACCAATTTCGACTATGATTTCACACAAATCGATCAGCAAGTCCAGTATACTGCGTGCAAACAGGACATGTTTGAACTCACAGGAGAACTCGTAGATGAGGCAGACCGCCTTGAAGAGGAGTAGAACAAATTCCCGCTTGCCACCAAAGCCGTACCTCCTTCTCGTCGACATTTGACGGACACGACGAAACAGCCTGAGGAAGCTGTTGATCATGCGGAGCACCTCGTGCTCATGGAATATCTGCAGCACCAGGATGCAAGCGGTGCAGATGAGACAGGCCACCAGACGCATGCACTGCAGCGTCCTCACATAAGGATCCTCGATTACCACAACGAGTGGGACACAGAAGAAGCTAACCATGGCAACACAGGAGAGTCGTAGGATCAGTGAGTACCACTTGAGCCAGAAGTTCTTTCGTCCCACCAAGGCATCCTGAGGTCCTTTCTTTGAGATTCGAAGGCAGATAACGCCCAAAACTCTAGCGTAGTGGTAACTGAAGCGTAGGATATACACGGAGAGCACCGAAGGACGCAACTCTCTAAGGCACTCGAACATGATAACGACTGATTAACGACTGATTAACGACTGATTGACCACCTGATTACGTGCTTTATTTAGGGTATACTTAGCTAATATTTATTTATTTAGTTGGAATAATATTTGGATAAACTGTATAGGCAAACCAATGGACTGGAATCAATCTACTGATTGCTATTCCATTACCACCTTCAACTGCATTCTATTCTGTATTGTATGACATATATTACAAGGGTGACTAGAACGGAAAGGACCGCCAAGACCAGCTCGTTGGAGACCTCGAAAAGACCCAGAGGACGTACGCGAAATTCGTATAGATTCAAATGGGTGACAAACATATCAAACTGAAAGATATAGGCAATGAATGATATTTATGAGTATTAAGCCGATTCCGATACACTTACTTTCGAGTGCCAATCTTTGTGGTCGCTGATATAGCAGTTCTCCAGACTGAGTCGCCGTATGATCCTAAACTGAGTCATTGCTCCTTCAACAGACATGGTGACGAGAAAAAAGTCAAGTATCACTTTAGTCGTCAGAATGCAAAGCTGAATTTTGTGCGCTTCGAACCACCCATCGACAGTCAAGCTGCAAATGACTACACCAAGAAATACACAGCTTTGCATGATGCTCAAGAAGAAAGGAAAATCGAATAGCTTCTGCAACGAAGTGGCCAGGCAATAGATCTCTCTATATAGGGCCAGGCACTCATTCAGGTTGCGACGGACAGTCCTCAGTTGTTGGCGTCGTGGCTGAAGTCCGTGCGGCCGGTCCAGGGCCTGCAGTTGGGAGCGTAGCTGGAAACGGACAAATTCGTTTAGCTCAGCATAGAGGACACCTATGCTGAGATAGCACACAAAGATAATGTACATAATCATGTTGGTGCCAACGACGATGAAGGTGTCGCACCAACACCTCAGGAATCTTTTCACGCTGAGATCTGGTTCATAGGATTCCAAAAAGAACACCAGTTCATAGATTCGACAGAACAGGGAAAGGATTAATAGCACCAGCTCTCGCCTTCCTCCATAACCAAAAGTCTTTCGGATGGGTAGAGCTCGAACTCGACGGAAGAGGCGGAAAAATGTGTTCACCAATTGAGTCGACTCTGTTCTGTATAAAAGCTGCAGTCGAATAATGCACATGCCGACAAGAGCGTTCATTAGTATAACTTGCATAAAATAATACACTTTTTCAACAAAATTCTCTAATTGAAGGATCCATGAAAAGTGCAAATAAGCTAGAATTCCCATAGCCACAATCCGATAAATGACAAAGAACCACTTCAACCAAGGACGATGGCAAGCCCTTAGTTCCATCAAAATCTGGCCATTTTCGCTTATCGGTTGTCTCCGCAGCTTAAAGCTGACGATTCCCATGAATATGGCGTGGTAATACATCACGAGGAGGATTCCCGCGGATAGTCTGGATGCGCTCATTTCACGAAGGAACCCGAACATGACTGGATTAGTGTCGATTTGGCTTGAAATTGAAAAGCTTTTGCGCTAAAAAGGTTGTCACTCTAACTGCATTTTACTAATGAAAATGTAACCAATACTCCGATAAGATCTCTGTTGACAGGACCTTACCCCAGAGTATAGGGGCTGAGAGGAAATGTTATAGAACAAGAGATCACCATCAAATGATTTCCCTATGGGGGATTCTACGCCACTCCTTGGAGCTTATATTCTTTAGAAATATCTCTTCAAACCAAAAGTTAACAAAAATCACATTTGTCTCCGTTCCAAATGTCGCAGTTGATCCCGTTCATCTCGTGCCTCGTGATTGAGATTTACGACAGATTGCAATATGCTCATTCGCACATTTTCGTTATATTGTTCCATTGGTTCGTCTGTTCGTTCTTGTGCTCTTCTATTATAGAACGTTCAAGCTTGTCCTACCTTTACGGAGTAGTTAAATTTTGTATCGTCAAGTTACTAGCCTGTTTGCGACAACTTTGTATAAACGTATGCTATATCCTTATACATATATCCTCTTCCTTGTTCAGCCAATTAGGAGTCCATTATAGTGATATTCATGGTCTTGCAGCGTTTTCATATCTTACAAATCTTGTGTGTATTGTTGAGGATGGGATCTCGACATCTCAATAATGACATCGGTTGTTTTCATTTTAAGATCACGTTTCCCTCTGATCTATATGGTACTCTGCACCCTCCCCTCCCCGCATTTACTCCCCCACACAGACACAGAGTTCTTTCTATATCTGGCCTTTGCTTTTGATTCACACGCTCACGACCGATGCGATCCTGGCTGAGCTGAGGCTCTAAGCTCACTCTCTCTCTTTGGCAGGCACGGCACACCCCCTCTTCTTCTGGCAATGTAAATGACGCCCCCACTTTACGCTGTACGTGATCTTCTTATACAGTATCTTTTGTGCTACATCTTCTTCGCTGGTTGGCCTATCGGGGCCCGGGCCTGGGCTCTGCGGGGCCGAGGCATGTGCACGATTACAGCGCGCAGCGATTTGCGTCCGTCCGCATCTCTGGGAGATCTTTCAAGTCTGTCAAGCAGGGTCCACCATACACATCCCCCCCATCTCTCGTCTCTTTGTCTGACATTTGAAAAGAATTTTCACGTTGTATGAGTTATTTTTTCCCCATCTTCTTCTTCTTCTGGGCTTTTGTTTTTTTTTTTCGTAGGCAATTACAGTAACAACTACAACAGCTCTCGAGCACGTACATTTTCCGGCATTGTACGAAAATTGTGGGAACAATCAACGAAATAAACCAAAAGTGCTTTGCATGCCGTTGATTTGTGCTGCAAATTGCTTTGGACTTAAATTACGGCAACAACAAGAAAGAAAAAAACAAAAACACAGCTTGGCATTGCCAGAGCCGCAGATTTAAATACACTTTTCAGTGCAGAGCGATATTCAATAACACATTTTCGCTTGGCATTCACATTAGATAGGGCCGTGCCGAGCACTGCTGCAAAGTCTTAGCCTTCGGCTTACGAT
This sequence comes from Drosophila affinis, assembly GCA_037356375.1. NCBI lineage: Eukaryota > Metazoa > Arthropoda > Insecta > Diptera > Drosophilidae > Drosophila > Drosophila affinis. The sequence continues at coordinate 28,248,516 of JAZHFB010000003.1, forward strand.
CGATCATTACTGCAACCCCAAATTGGGTGCATATTAATTATCTATAAGCATGTCGCACATTATTTCGTAAAGTTTTGATACAAACAGTCAAACAAATTGTATGATTGAAGTATGATACCCTCTTCAAGGGTATGTCTTATGCCCATATAGGGACCCAGAGCCAGAGCCAGAGCAGCAGCCAACAAATGAACCGAGTCGAGCCAAGGAAATGACGCAAAGCCACAACTTGGTCAGCAGATTAGAGCACTGGTCTGTTGGAGGGATCCCCAGTGCCCCTCCCAGGGCCTGCTTGACCTCACGTTGGCCAGGGGCCAGGCAAGCCAGACACGCAGCCTCAGTGCAGCGGCAGCGGCAGCTGTGCGAGAGGACTGGAGAGGGGTGGTTGTAAGTAACTTCAGGGTTGATTGATTTCAATTGCAGCTAGAACAGTGCTCGTCGTTTCAGATGGCCTTGGCTCGCTTTTCACGCTTTTCCAGGCATTGCACTTAGGCCCAGTCAGGCCGTCCTACCCCTCCGCACATCTGACATTAATGGTGATTAATGGAAAGATTGAATGTAATTAAATTTGTTTTTGTTTTTTTATTCCTTTTTTCTGGGCTATAAATTATTTGCGATTTCGCAGACGAGACCCCGTTTGCAAAAGCAACAACAACGGCAGCAAATATGTGAAAGCAAAGAGAGAAATAGCGAAACGACAATAACAACAGCAACAACGGCAGGCTTAGTGGTACCGTTACAGCAAGAGCAACAACCAGAGAAGGAAGACAGGGAAAAGCAACAACAAATCAGCGAGGGCAACGTCATAAATTTTGCTTTTTGCAGCTTTGAATTTATTGCGAGGCGAATGCAAAGCGCGGCGCAGAGCAGCAGCAGCGCAGTCGAAAATGCGGCCAACGCAGAGTACAAACACCTCTGCCGGGCTCTGTTGCTGTCCAAAGTGTATTAGCATAAGGTGAGGCCTTCCTAAGAAGTGCTCCCATTTATCTACATAGCATCATTATCATCATCGCTGAATCAATATACATATCTCACACTCAAAGCAGAAGAATGTGGAAATCGAAGATCGAAAATACCTTATCTTTGTATAAATATACCCTGCTGGCTTCCTTAGTTTCGTGTGCGTGTGTGTGTGACTGCATTGCGATTGTAGCCATTAAAATCTTGAAATTGCATGCTAATAACCGTACCCTGGCCCGCTAGTTAAGTGGGCAAATATGTTGTACATGCTCGTTACTAAATGCAAGCATGTAATTTGCCTCTTTTCGCAATTCCATTATTACATACGTATTGCATTCTTGATTCGCTCAGCCGCCTCTAAGCAGTAGAGTGGGAGATACATATATGTACATACATTCATGCATGTGTGTGTATGCATGCAGCTTTGCCTAGCAACAACAAACTAGGAGAAAGTTTAGCTTCGTTGCAAAGCTTCGATACCCTTGCCGCTGTAACAGCTCTAAAATTGGTTTAAAATTTGGAAAAACTATTAAAAACTACAGCTTATTGTGTTTGTTGCTTTAAATATCTTTAGTGACCGCAATGGAAAGAAAAATATATTAAAAATACTTATAGAAATCTGAAATCCTGATCTGGTTGGCAAACATCTGTGGAAAATCATAATAACCTCTGCAGGGTATTGTACTTTTCTATGTGTATTTGCTGTGGGAGCAGGCAGACAGCAGCCGTGGCACAGTCGTAGGCGTCAACAGGGGCTTGGGGGCGGGGGCCAGCATCAATCATCATCAAGCCAGACCATAGTTGGGATCTAAGGCCCCTTCTCTGCCGGAAGTCGCAGCCAATCTAATGTTAAGTGCCCACTCCACTCCACTAGCTACGCGTAACAGAAAAATAACGACTAGAAAGCATTTTCACCATTTTTTTAGTGTTTGAGCACAGTGGAGCCTCCTCATGGGCGTGGATAGTGATTGATGAAAAGGAAAATGAAGATGGTTCGACTTCCTCTGCTTATCACTCAGTGCACACCCAACTAATGGATTCGACCCAAATTAATACAGTGGAATCTCTCCAGACAGACAGCACCCCAAGGCGGTGACCTCTCTCTTCATAGAATATCTCTATTGGGCGGAGTGTGAGCTGTTGTTATCAGAACGGTCTTCACTGTACATGCTATCCGCAGCCCAGGGCCCCATCGTCAGCTGTGGGTCGACCAGAGAAAGGTTGTTTCCTCCTACTAGATTATGGGTTACTGCGCGTTGCAATGTAGCCCGAGGCCCCATCCGCGTCTAGTTCATATAGATTTATTTATTCCCCCGATTATATAGGCGTATATTTCAATCTGTGGTTTTTTCAGCAGAGATTGCTTGTTTCCTCCTAGACGAGGGTTCACTGTCCGTTGCATCCGTAACCCGAGGCCTGCGCTGCCGAGTCATTCTGTTTTCTCCTTCCCTTTCTCCACTTGAGTGCTCCGAATTTTCTTTACGCTTCGAAAGCAAATCATGCCATCCCCGAGCGGGAAAGAGCCCCAACCCCAGCCAAAACCATTTCGTAGGCAAATAAAAAGCTTTTAAGATCTTTTTTGTTTTACATTTGTATTTTTAAGTTTTTTTTTAAGGGTTTTTTTGTTGTTTTTTTTGTTTTGTTTGCGTAAGTTTTACAAAATTTGTTATTAGTTTCGTTGAAGTAAATATACACAATGGTTTTGTTGTTTTTGTTTTTTGTTTAGCTGCTTGGGAGTTTGGGTCCCATACAATATACACAGGTTGGTTGTTCGAAATAACATACATATTTGGGAGAGTCGAAAGCTAAGAGAGCAGAGCTTCTGCTGGTCTCGCTTGGGCCACTTGATGGTGCAGTCATTGCATATCAACGTCCTAAAGTAATACATATGTACATACATAATCGCGTACAAGGATGATAGAATGTACAGATAAAAAATGAGTTTAAACAGGGATTTGTTTAAATAATTTCTGTTATAATTACATTTTAATGATTGAGATCATGACACAAAGTACAAATACTTTTGGCACACGCGTGCATCAAAGACCGAATTTCACGCTGAGAACGCTTGAATTTTTTGGGAGGGGGCAGGGGGGGTGTTTATCTAGTATCTAATGGATGCATAGCAAGAGATCATACAGATGCAATTTCCTAATTAAAATTTAATCTATCATAAGTGCTGCTACCAATTGAAGTCTTTCGTTTTGCTATCATTTACGTATGCTAATACACAGATACATATCTCTCTATATAAATATAAATAAATACACATATAAATATATATCTTTATAATTTCAATAGTTATATCTATCGCTATGCATCCGGGTTTTGTCGCGTACGTTTCGGCTGTGCACGCGCGATGATCTTTTCGTGTTGTTATTCGCTTTTCGTCTGCTTTTTAGCGCTATTCGATTTGGCGCTTTTTGTTGGACAACATTTGGGACCGTCAAGTCTTTGTTTAAACAACTATATACATAAAGGCTTTATGCATACGTAAGTAAAAAAAAACAAATTACTTTAAAAACATAAAAATTACGTTCAAAATAAATATAATGTATTGCAATGGTTGTTGCGGCTGCTCCTGCGGCTGCACGACTCCTACTCGTCCTTATCCTTCACGATCGTCCCGATTTCGCTATTACCGCTATCCAGACCACGAGCGGTACAGTTATTATTATTGTTGTTGTTGTTTTTTTTGTTGGTGCTACTGCGGACGTAAGTCTTATTTTTGTTGCATTTTGGCACATTCGAAATTTCTTTAGGGGCCTTGCGCTCGCGGTAATAGACTGAAACGATAATGGGGGAAAAAGGAAAAGTGGCAATTAGTCACAGTGCAGGCACTCGTATAAATAGCTGTAAAACAAACACACGAATAAAGCGTATACAACCATTAGGAAATATAGGCAAGTATACCCTCTACGAAGGAAAGGTGCAAATAGAAAAAGCAACACAAGTTTCAGCGTAATTTTTGACCTTCAGAAGGCAAAAGGGAAAGCAATGCAAACTGCAGCTGCGTTTACTTGGAGCAGGGAGTGAGCTTTCTTATCGCACATGCGAGTGAATGGGCTCTCGCTCTCAATCTCTCTCTCCCGCTACCTGGTCATTGGCTAGACGATAAATGTCATGGGCAGTCGTCGCCATTGCCACGACACCATGAGGCAGTGCGATAGCTGCAATCGCAAAAGTGCAATGATGTGAGAGGGAAATGGAAAAGTGGAAGAGAATGGGAGTTCATGAAAAGAGAAACATGTAAAGAAAAGGACTGTGAATGAGTGGGAGAGCACAGAGAATGATATAGCGCTTAATGGAAGAACAAGGAGAGGCAGACAATGGATAGTATAGTTGTGTAATCATCGAACGTAAGAAGCAACGCATGCCAAATGCGTTCTAAATGGCACATCAACCTTGATGGTGTTGGCTCTTTTTATAGCTTTTTATATATATACATATGTACATACACATATGTATATAGATGTATACTCATAGTCTCAATCGGACAAGCCGCAGCTGCGGTTGCTTCATCACGTAAACCGCTCTAAAGCTTAGACAGGCTGGGGGCTCCGGACAGGCAGGCAGGGAGGCCATAGGCAAACATCAGCCCAGCCACTGCGCAGTGACCTAAAAGCGACCAACAGCAGCAACGCAGCCGCAGCCGCAGATGACGACAAAAACAGCGCTTGTGGCGTTATAATCAAATGTACAGTTAGAGAAAATTATAAGCCATGCCAACCGACAACGACAAAGAACTTGATGCGAAACGGGGCAATGAAGAAGAGTGGGGGAGAGGAAGATCGTAGTCGTAGTCGTTGTCGTCGACGATTCTGTTAATGTAAAGGAGCAGAGCGCTCTGTAATAAGCAGAGGGGGGCGGAGCGCAGTTGTAATTTACCGTTATCACTATAAGCACGCAGCTCTGAATCTCTCCCAAGCACACACACAGAGACATAACATTACGCTTTCTACACACACATACACGAACACAAACAAAAGGAACCACAAAAGATATGATAAATCTGTGAAGAGAGGCACAACAACAAAACGCGTTTTGTTTACGAAATGTGTGGGGAGCGGGCACACCGATGAAAACAGGAACGGCAACAAAATAATATACTCATAAATATTTATATGGGAAGAAGCGAGTTTCAGCATACATAATTTGTATACATACATATATACATACACACACATATGTGTTTAAGCTTTTGAAGAATCTCGGGCCTTATTGGGGCGGGGCGTGGTAAAAATCCCAAGCAAAACAAAAAGCACAAAACAAAGCGCTTCTAACTGTGAAGTACAGTGGTGGCCAAAACATGGCACACAAGATCTGTGGTGTGGTGTGTGCGAGAGCAAGAGCAAGAGCTTGAGAGCGCAGCGCCAATGGAGATAACAGAACTTGTCTAATTGTATGAGACTCGAGACTATTCTCTGGACCTGCCGCAAATGCTGCCTACTGAGCGCTGCTGTACTTACGCGATCAGAGCGAGATGGATGCGTGACCTTCACGACGAGTTTTGAAAAACAACATCCACAACATGCGTGCGTTCGTAGTACTACGCATAAACACACAGACACGCGCACGCACACACTCGCAGCTCGCTTATCAGCAGAGAACCAAACCACTAAAAATAAACATGAAAATACAAATTCGCGCCAAAACGAAAGCCATCAGCAGGCTCCATTCGCTCCTCGTGCGACAAGACAAACAAAACACAAAGTGGAGACCAGCTTTCGGAGCCGAGGTCTTTGATACCCTTGTATCACTGTAAATCATACAAATTTCAAACACCTAAGATCCAGCTTAGGACTTGCAGTTGCTAAGAAAAAATCTTCTCTTACATCAACTTGTTTCTATACCGATTTCTAGGGGCACGGAGAATGTGGCTACATGGGCTCTACGGCATAGAACAGTCTTAATTACAAACCTCCTGTCGTTTTAAAAATACCCTCTACAAGGCAAGGGTATATTAAACACCTCCTCTCCCGCTCTCTAAACGAATGAGAGGCAAAAGAGGAGCAAAGAGAGAGAGAGAGAGAGCAAGCAGCCTGTTTGTCTATAGCGCGCACGTAAATGTGTGTGTGAGTTGGCTGACGTCGTATAAGAGTGACGCAGCTGGTTGAGATTGCGTTTGTCGTTGTGGGTGCGGCCGCGGTCGCCAACAACAAAACAAAAACAACAAGAACTACAACTACAACACTACAACTTGTGTACAGTCGCCCGCTCTTGGCAGGCGTGTGCCAAGTAGTTGTTGTTTCTTTCTCTTTTTTTTGTTCAGCATGCACATATGTATGATTGTATCTATGTATATGTATGCACATGCACAAGAGCAGCAGCAATAAGGCGTTGGCGCTGATTTTAATTTAATTGAGGCCTCTCAATTAATTGCTCTGCAGCGGCAGCAGCAACAGCAGCTGCAGTCCCTGACGCAATCACCGTTGTCCGAAGATTATGGGATGCAGAATATAGAAAAGAATCTTTTTGGCGCGCAGAACGAAACGGGATTGTTATTCAACAGTTTATTTTCCCCAAACGTACAGTCTGCGCGTTTGCTTTTCACCAAGACAAACTGGCGACAAGGCAGCGCTTTTTTTCAAGTATTCTGAGATATCAATGGAACATAACGAGGCGAGGGCATTTCGCTTGCTGCTTAACAGTCAATTGACCAACGGAATTGATAACAGGCCAAATCCAACAAAAGCAAAAAGCTTCGTGAAAAATGGTTAGGAATTGGTGAAGCAAAGTAGAACGAAAACAAAAGTCTATCAAAACAAAAACCGAAAAAAAACACGAAAAGGGAAATAAACTTGAAACGAATGCAAAAGTTATCACTATTAACAGATGGCGGAATAGTGAAACGACAGAGCAAAGCCCTTTAGTAAGCCCCATATAACATTGCAGTGTGTACGCAGTTGGAGTAAACAGTCATACTGATTAGTGGGATATATGTAAATACTTCCTCAAACATTAAATGTGCAGAACTGCTAATCGAACAATCGGAAACTATCTAAAATATCATAATAGAGGAGAGGGTTAGCAGACTGACCTGCCCCACCCCTACAAACCCAATATGCCAATAATACTTTCAATTGATTCTTTTTTGCGTCGCATTTTATTAAAAACATTACTTAAAAAAGAGTCATTTTTGTTAGAAAAACGAACTATAAGAGACTCTTCTACAACTGTCGCGACTAGCATAACCATTTCGTCCGAAAAACGTAACATTTCGGAGCAGAAAACGAGCGCGAAAGGATTTTTGTCATTTTCTCAGCGGGCACTGTATCGAATTACAGTTCCTGAGGATATGCACCTGAACCAGGAAGATTGGAAGAGTAACAATAAGAAAAATACGTACAAAACGAAAGGCAAAGAGGAGAATGACAAAACAATAAAATCTTAAACAAGGGTGGTTTCCCATACAGATTAGGGGTTGGTTGACAGCCAGGCAAAGCGAGGGAAAAATATAATATAAGAAGGAGCCGTAAGATAACGAAAAAGGGAAACGAAAATCAGGTGCTGCCAACGAAATATAGAGTTTCGTACGAATCTCACCTTTAATCCCTTGGGGAGGAAGTCCATACGGCTTCTGTCCGTGTTTCGATCTGCGTTCAGAGACGCCGCTGATGATCAGTTTGCCGGTGGCTGCGATTTCTCTGGGCGTCAGTGCCACCCCCGCTGGAAAGGGCTCCAAGGGCTGCTTTTCCTGACACTTGGAGGGGAGCCTGCGCAGACGGTTCAAATCCTGCTCACGCTCCTCCTCGGCCAGGATATTCACGCCGTATCTAGCCTGGACACGGAACAGGCCCTCTTTCGTTACGCTGGCCAGCATCTCATTGATGCTGGCGCCAACTTTTTCCGGATCGGTGCCAAAAAGATTGCAGCGGACGCGACTAGCCTGGGCCAATGGGATGGGTCGGCGTGGCTCCAGCGACTGATTCGACCATAGCGGGGGCACCTGAATGGGCGCCATGGTGCACTTTGCTATATTCTTGCTTTTTTCACTTGAGTTGATTCACCTTTTTCTGTTCTTCGCTTTGCAGTACTTTCTGTATCGCCGCCTTCTGCTTGCTTTCACTTGAACTTTTCTTTGTACTACTTTTGTTGGACTTTTCTCCTCTGGCACATCACAAACACAGCGCGAAAATTAGCTCGCAGTGAAGTCACGTACCGTACCCGAGAGCATTGCTTATTCCGAAATTGCAACTGCAAAAACGGCTGGCGGGGGTTTAATTGCTTTTCTATTGGCACATTTCTTGCAGATTTTAATGATTTTTTTAGCTACACTTGAAGCGGCGATGTATGTTGATAATATATTTGTTTCATTGCACCTGGCAGATCAGATTCTTCACGTACGCCAACAACTGTCTTTCACAAAAATTTTCTTTAGTTTTTTGTTGTGCTTTGTGTTGTTCGTAAAAATACGCAAGTTATCCACTTTTCTCTTTCAAATTTCTTGACGAGGCGCAGCGAACCGCGCTGCTCGAGTGTGAAAACCGTTTGTTCATTCATGTTCACTTTCGGATGTACTTTGGGTTTCAGTATGACCGCGGATTTATCAAGAAAATATACCAAAAAATATACCAAAAACTATGGTCACTTTTTAAAAATATACCGTAAAAATACCAACGAAAACTATATTCCTCGATTTTGATATTCCGTTTAATATTACTAGCTAACTAGGACCCTCAGGCCAGAACACATAATTTTATACAATAGATAAAACAATTTTCTACAAGACAGGCTAATTTTAAGGACTTCGTTTGGTTGGATTGATTATAAAATAACGTTTATAAATCTTAGTGAGCATGCAATGCGACGTAAGAAAACGTAAGTGAGCATGAAATGTCACGTTATTTGGAAACATAACCGGTGGTATGGACATATATATACCCTTTTTCATTTGATTAATGCTAAAATTCGTTTTTTCCAGATGCTTTAAAACGTAATTAATATTGTATTTTGCACATATTTACAATTTTCGACCCAATAATGCATTTGATGAATTTATTATTACTAACAAATCGATCCCGATACCCATTTTCAGTCTTTATAAGAAAGCCAAAAACCGTAAAATTATCTGAGATAGAGACTGACTAGTTTCTGCAATAATTGGTGCCTAGTAAAACAAACTTTTCTTAGATTCTATAACATCCTTTCGTAGAGGGTAATGTTTCTACGGCGAATTACGTAAGTGAGAGTTAAATAACGTAATACGTAAGGAAACGTAAGTGAGAGTGAAATCTAAGGCGAATATGTTGCGACGAATTCGCCCTCAGCCAATTCGCTCGCTCGCCGTGAAACGAATATACCGAAAAGAACGGTCTCATTTTATGCAGCAAAAATACCAACGAGAATCATACTTGATTTATTATTCTGTTTAATATTACTAGCTGAATAGGATACTGAACCCTGAACAAATAATTTTAACTGATAGATGAAACAATTTTCTACAAGATTGACCAATTTTAAAAACTCCGTTTATTGGAATGGGTCTAAAATGAGGTTTAAACAAGTAAGGTCAACATATACGTCCCTTTTCTTACATGGCAACTACACGGTAACTACACATTTTCCCGCTTTTGGAACCTAGTTTGAATTGATTAAATGACGTCATTGTTAACTTTTCTCAGGCATACATGTAACAATTACAAATATAGAAAGTGAATTTTTCGCATTAATGATTTGGACATGTAAATGCCAGCTTATATATGTATGTATGTACATACATATGTCTACGCTAAACATTTTGAAGTAAATCGATTTGTAAATATTTGTGGGCTTGTTCTACAAAGTTAATGGGGTTTGATTAACAGTTTTGGGCCTAAATCCAAGGTCAGGCCGAGTGACATGGGACATTAAACGACCTAATTGGCCAGACGAGACGTGGACGTGCCTGGAAGCAAAACAAAATGTAAAAGTAAAGCAAATATAAAAACTACAACACATACATAAATAAAAACACTTTCGCGCTCGCCGCGGCAGTTGGAGCGTAGCAACAACAGTTAGCACGAACGAAAGTGAAAAGAGTTGAAAAACATCATAGAGATTATAGTTAAAGGTGGAAGTGGCAGTGAAACTGGGATGGGAAATAGCGGGATCCGTGTGGGATGAACGTATGTTCAATAATGCTGAATCATCAGTCAGGCAGCTGGAATTTCGTGGCCTGGCGATTTCCCCCTCCCCCTCCGCCTACCACTCTCTTCCTTTCGCTTTGACCAGGCCGATTAGTCATTTTCAAGTGTGGCCCAGACAAAGGATTGGGATTTATCATCATATTTCTTTTTGGCGCGATGTCCAAATTGGGAAAGGAGGGGGGGAGTGTGGCAAGTACCTGCCCGACCCGACCGATGAACAAGGGTTCAGGGGTTGAGATTGAGGCACACAGGTCGGACGGAGCATGCAAAAACCAACCCTCGCGCCAAAAAAAAATACGCACATACACAGGAAAGAATGTGTGAAAGTTGCAGGATCCTTTCCCCCTCCTTATCCAGTGGACTCCCTTTCACGTGAACCCCTGACGACCGACGACAGCCGCTGCGTCATTTCTCTGAAAATGCGTTTTATTTCAGCTTTGAACTGATTTGAATGCAGGGCTACACACACACACACACACACACACACAACATATGAGTGTGCGCCTGTCGTGTGTGTATTTTTATCTATTCAATGTACGTGTTTGGGTCTACTGATGGCTACTTTTGCCGCACCGCCACTTCCGCCAAAGGAAAAACAGCTTGACAAGGGAAAAACTCAAGCTGTTTTCGGGCGTACTACGCACTGCACAAAATTAGTGCATTGCACACGTACTACGACGTGACGTAAGCAGCGGAAGACAACGGAACTCTCTATGTCTCCCTCTCATGAATGAAACTGTCGCACGCGCCGGCAATAAGGTTAAATGCTGCAGTTAATGTTTAAGCCAAGAAGTAGGAGAGATAGAGTGGCAGAGTAGGTGTATTGTGGAATTTATTTGTACTTATGCATTTTATTGTGTATTTCGTGGAACAGATTGCCACAGCCAGAAGAAAATTGGGTTTTCTTTCTTGCTGCTCCGAGCAATTGCTGCTCCAATGACGTCACGTTTTTCTAATTAATAAATGAGACGATTTCTTTCGCTCACTCTCTTTCTCTCTCGTCTGCAGACGCTCTTTGTCAGTTGTCTGGGTCTCTGTTTCCGCGCTCTGTGAGTGTGTGTGTGGGTGTGTGCAATGTGCAATATGTGGATTCTGTTTTTGGGATGAGTGTTGGGTGCATTTCGTTCAACAGTAAAACTTATCTAGGGTCGCCTGCCAGCTATTTTTAGTGCGTTTACGCGTGGGGTGGTGCGTTTGTGTTTGTGTTTCGCCCTCGTCTTTGACATGCATCATAAATTCTGCCTTACTCCACCCCGCCTACACAGACGAACAGATGCAACCTGCCCCCATGTCATCCGCCCCCCGCTTTTTCTCTCTCTGCATCTCTCTCTCTCGTTACCTTTGCTGTGGCTTTTTTCTTATTTCATTTTTTTGAGGCATCTGTAAATTTTGCGCCAATTTCTGCGGCTGCTGGTGCCTCTGTTGCCCTCATCATCATCTCAGACAGAGACAGAGGTAGACGACAGCAAGAAAGAGAAAAAGAGAGCGATAGCTAGAGAGAGAGAGAGTCATTGTGAATACCTGCTGCTAGTAATTTTGAGCAGAAATGTATTTTGCGCCAAAAACCAAAACCTGAATCTGACACAGCCCGGTGCACGATACCCCGGTGCATGCCCGATGCCCGGTGGCACTCTCTTCCCGTTTCCGCACTTGAAATACATCCACACCACATCCTTCAGCCCCCCATGGCATAGCCCCTGCCTCATCCACACATTGGGACATCTTGTTGAGCTGCTGCTCAAGCTGGAACAAGTGCTTTGCTTTTTTGTTTTTTTTTGTTTTGTCTTCTTTCCTTTCTTTCAGGTTTCATTTCTTGAGCTGCCGGAGGAGCCGGGCAGGAGGCGCAGACGGCTCAAAGAGAATTCTCGTTTTTGAGCCGCCAAAAGTAACATCTGCTCCCCAAAAACCATAGACATTGGCCCAGCCCAGGAATTGTCGTTGTTTTCATTCTTTTTTTTTGGCATTTGGTTTTTTGGCCTTGCCTTTAAATAAAACCGAGTCAGGGAAAGGGTTAAGGGTATGAGGATTGTGTCAGGGAGTTTAAATTGCAAAAGGATATAACTAAAACACAGAGTCACCAATCAATCGGAAGCCTTGGGGATAGGATTACATGTTTCCGTTCTTGAGCGTTCCATAAGGAATGGGAAAATCACTCCTAATTGATGGCATTGTTTTGTTCCTTGATGGATGTTTTGGAAGGGAAAAGAAATTGCATTCAAACAATTTTATATCCCAATACGAGTGCAATATCCAAATGGATTATATCAGATGATGTCTATGAGTCAATTTCTATAAATCTACTCCTCTATTCATGCAGTTTGTAGACTAAAGAATGCAAGTTTCATCACCTATTGATAAGGTCTGGTATTCCCATTAAGGCCTTCTACACACTCTCTCTCTCTCTCTCTCTCTCTCTCTGTTCAGCAAGCGCATTTGAACTTCGACTTTTCCCTATCTTTAATTGCCGTTTGCCCTTGGGTCACCCTACCCCTGACTGGGCCGCCGAGTGCTAATTTGCTTCATTTATCTTTCCTGCTTTCGGACAGAACCGAAACCCACTGTCTCCTATATGACGACCGGGTACACACATCACATCAGCAATACAATTACTCTACGTGACTCTTAGGGGCCTTAATTGCAGCAGCACTCTGGTTCTGCTTCTGTTTCTGTTTCTGCCCGTGCTTCTGGTTGGAAGTCTTTCTTTTCTGGCCTCATAAATCTCACGCGCCTCCGATTGCAGCGGAAAGTGTCCCGTTCTAAGCAGTGGCACTGCGCATAGATAAGAGACGGTACCGCAATTAGGCATTGTCGTAATAGAGGAGGATACGATATCTGAGGTCTCTCTGGGGGACACTCTTTCTCCCAAGGAGTCCAGTCCAGCAGCTGGCTGGTTTCGTGTGACCAACAGCTAAAGATCTGTTGACCAGTGCCCAAGCTCATAGTTCACAGTAGAAGAAGGGTTGGGTTGGGGTGGGATTGAGGATAGCGTTAACAAATCGCATGTGTGAATTATCTCTAAAGTGGGTCGTGGTCGCGGGCATAAATCAAGTGAGCGCGGACTCTTCCAGTGGGTCACTTTGGCTATGCCTCGATGGCTATTGCATGCGGCACGCCAATTGCAAGTTGTAAGTTGCAAGTTCTCCGATGCCGAAGCCGAAGACATGACTCGACTCGACTTGACTTGACCCACTTGTGTAAATCTGGCTGGGTGTGCTTCTCAGGCCGTTATTTTTCACACCCAAACCCAAACGGGTTGAGAATACGCGAAAACCAACGACAATTGTCGCTCGCTGCCACAAACGGAGGGGAGATTCGGAACGGAGTGGAGTGGGTTTTGTTGTGGAGTCTCCGGGGCAGTCACTTGGAAAATGCCGAACAAAAGAGACCAGGCCGAACCCGACGACTGTGATACACCAGCATAATAATTGATCGCTGAGGAGAGGCGAGCTGAGGCGAGCTGGAGAGCGGCTTTCCAACTGGTTTTCCCACTCCCCTGTTGGTTTTCTTTTCCTTAATTTCCTACATTTTATCCAGTTTTTATTGCCCTCGTCTTGGGTCGATTTCCATTGTCTAAGATTTGTGCTGTGCCTCTTTTCTTCTAGTTTCTCTTTTGAATTTTTTACCATTTTCCTCTCGGACAAAAGAGTTTCGTAAGCTGAAAGTTTTCCCCTATTTGAGGTTGCGTTTGAATGAGTTATGGGCCGATCCTTAGGTGGTGCTGGTGGTGGTGGGTTCATTTCTTATGCATTTCAGATCAGAATCCAGACAAGCTCCGAGGGAAGCCGAAAGAGGCTAGAGTAGGGTAGGGGGAAATGTGAATGGACTCTATTAATGTAATGCGATATGCGGTGCCAGAAAAATCAAATGAGTTGGTCGCCCCTCCCTTCCTGGTCTGGTCATTTCACTCCGCCTGTCAGAGCTCCCGATGTTGATGTTGATGCATCTGCATCTGTATCTGTGTAGCCGAGTATCTCGCGGTGCGCTAAGCTGACAGCATCGTCAAGATGGTCAGACGTTCGCCAAGCGAAACTATTTCTGGCATATTACATTTCTCGTACAACTTACATGGATTTTGTTTGCATTTGATGAGACCGACAGCGCACGCGCCCTTCTGCCGAGAGTGTGGCCAGCTGCCCAAATATTTCGCCCGCGACTGTCAAACAAGTCGCTCAGCTATCCCCTCTTCACCACTTCCACCCCCCTTGCTATGCAGCTGTATTCTGCCTGCTCACTGTCTCCCTCCCACACTCCCACATCTAATTTGTGTTTGAATTTCAGCCAAGCCATCTCTTTCCTTCTGTTCCGTTGCCCCGTAGGCGCTGTCGCTGTCTCCCTCTGTTGGCCCCTGCTGCCATGACAGGGCCCTTTGTCTGTCTGCATTTTTGTTTATTTTTATCGGCTGCTATTTTAGTTTGCTTTTCCTCTTAGATTTTCATTAATTTTTCTTTGTTTTATTTCATTTACTGCCGTTGCTGCTCGCATTTTGCCATTAAATTGCGTGGTACGGTAAACCAAAGCATTGCACATGCACACGCATGCTCTGATACTTCTGTGTGCATGTACATACATACATATGTACATGTGTGTTTGTGCGTGTGCGCGGTCTGAATCTCTGGAAGCAGTGGACGAGGCATCGCGGGCGGCTTCCTGTCTAAATAATTACAAATCACTCCCAATGGAAAATGGAAATGAAAATTAATATTGAGCGATAAAATACTGAGAACCGATAAAAAGAAACAACAACTCAAAAATAAAAAGATGAAAACCGAGACCAAGAACACATTTTCTTTGGTATAAGTATATTACTTAATTATTATTTACATGCTGCAAGCAATGTGGAAATTGAGATGAATTTAAAGTAAATGCAACAGCTATGATACATATACATATGTACATGCACACATACAGCAGTGATCGTTTCGCACACATTTACATGTTTTTCAATGCGTTTTCTTGCGTAGAGCGCCAGCATAACGGGACATTGCATTGATGTGGCAGCGCACCTTCTTATGCACATAAGATAGGGCTTGCGACTGCAGATATAAGTATGTATGTACATATGCATGTGTACATACTGTCTGTCCCACAGATCGAGATCAAAACGAAACGATCAAATTGCATGTAATTCAAGTGGCTGTTGACATATGTATGTTTCTCAAACACGATAACAGTTTGTTTATTTGTTTGTTCTGTATTCGGTACTACTAAGCTCTATTATTTCCCAATTTGGACATGCAAAGAGTTGATAATTACCAAGCAGCAATCGGCCATATTCAATTTCAAACATCCAGTAAACTTTTTATGCTATACATATGTATATGTATGTACATATGTATGTTTCCAGATTATTTATAGACCTGCAGATATATTTCAATTAACAGAGTCATTATGCAATTCATTGAATCGTATCCGAGTTCAATGCTTGCCCTAGTTTACTGGACACATGGCCCCGCATATCATCCATGTTCCCATCCCATTGAGAACTCGATGGAACGTGCGCTGTTTCCCGACGTAATCATATGGTGGGGCGGACGGCTCGCTTCGAGTGCCTCTGTCGGTCTGTCTGTCCGTTCGTGCTCTCGCTAATCGACTGATTTTTCTACCGTTAAGTGGTGTTAAGTGCTACCACAACGAGAACCAAGTCTAAAACAAATTGTCTTCTTATTAATGAGCTTGAATTTCATTGTGTGGCGCTGCTCTTCACACCGTTCGCATAATTAACCAGATGCTATCTTTGACGGTTTTCGCTGATTTGTGCATTTTCGGTGATTCAGAATTTTCAGCATTTCCGCTGGCAGCATAAACATAAATGACATTCAACGTCCTTTCTCTCACTCACGGAACATTAGCAGCTGATGACGTACTCCAATTATGCGGGCTCTTCGGTAATGTTTTCCCTTCCCCTGCCTGTCGATTTGGAATCGCACTTTTTTTTATTTTTGGAATTTGTTGTGGTATTGATTGATCTATGGCGGTGACTGGTCCAAAGGGAGCAGGGCCTTTTGAAAAATGCATTTTTATTGCCTTGTTCCCGGAACGCTTTAAACATACATACATATGTACAAAGCGCCAGTGAGATTGGATTACTACTATATCGAAAAACTGAAATGAAAAAATCATTGGGAACTGATCTATGAGAAGAGATTTTATGAGTCGTGTCTCAAGGCGCGTGTAAACAACTCAGCCGAATCAGATACAAATAGGATCACTAAGCCATATACAATATTTACAAATGAAAATATATAGATACCATAGAACACTGATTCTCACTACTTGTTTCAGTAGATAAGTTTCTAAGCCCTATGATCATTACTAACTACTTTGAAAAAACTCTAAATTCGCTAATGAACCCCATGGATTAAATTTAGTAGTAATCTTGATTTAAATTTAAAACAAACGAAATGCTATTGATTTTACTATTTTGAAAAAAATCAATTCCCTTCTCTAATTTCAACGGAATTTCGAAGTCGAAACATTTCGATATCACTGCTAGCACCCGCACATAACAGCACATTATTCATAAAATAGCATTGGCGAGTAAAAGCGTATGTACAGCGTGACCATTTATGGTATGTTAACGCAAGGTATACTAAACAAGGTAGGCTGATTGGTTCGCTCGCTCTCTGTGTTAACTCCATAAATTTCAGTCTGCCTTGTGTTAACGACTTAATGGTATTTTTTGATGACAAAATTCTACAAGAAAAATTTTAATGTCGGCGCTTTATTGTTTTCGAAATTTTTAGACCTTTGCCAAGAAGGAAATCTTGCTAATCACGTAGAAAATTGATTATATTGTTCAAATGAACTATTTGTTCAGGGTTCAGTATCCTATCCAGCTAGTAATATTAAACAGAATATCAAAATCGAGGAATATGTTATATTTTCGGTATATTGCGGTATATTTTGAGGTCACCGTATATTTTGTAGGGACTTTTTGAGGGATTTTGTGGAGGCAATATCATCCCAACAATTTCCTTTTTTATCGCAACAGTTTCCCTTACATTCCATGCTCACTTACGTTTTTTACCGTTGGCAACATTTATTTGTATGGACCAGCAGCATGTGCCCCAAAATTAGCGACATTGTCCCACAACATTTGCACGGAAAGGATATTATAGATAATATAGATTCACCAATCGTATAAAATTAGGTGTTCAGGCCTGAATATCAAAATCGAGGAATATGATTTTCGTCGTTATTTTTACGATATATTTTTAAAATGAGACCGTAGTTTTTGGTATATTTCTGATGGTCGGACGGTATATTTTATCGATAATTCCTCTGGCACACTGTTTATGTATCAGCTGTTCTGTTCTGTTCTGATTTGTTTTGGTTATTTTGCTGCAGTCAAAAATTTTAATTTCTAAAGAAAAGTACAGAAAATTTAAGCATGCGGCGCCGTGTGGGACTGGGCGCTATTCAACAGCAAAAGCTAGCCGCCGAAAAGTACAAGGACAAAGGCACAGACCTGCAGGAATCGCAGCTGGAGCAAATGACAAAGCAGATGGATGTTTTTCGTCTCAAACTTGAGGAGTTTGCAATGAAGCACAAGGAGGACATTCGTAAGAACTCGCAGTTTCGCAAACAATTCCAGGAAATGTGCGCTGCCATTGGCGTGGATCCGCTGGCCACGGGCAAGGGCTTCTGGAGTGTCCTGGGCATGGGTGACTTCTACTACGAATTGGGTGTTCAAGTGGTCGAGGTGTGCCTGGCCGCCAATCACAAGACGGGCGGTCTGATGGAGCTAGACGAGCTGCGCCGGCGCCTGGTAGCGGCCCGTGGCCAGAGTGCAGTGCACCAGGAGATCACCAAAGAGGACATACTAATGGCAGCCAAAAAGCTGAGCATATTCGGAAATGGGTAACTCCTCACAGATACGCATTCGTCCAGCACTGCTAATTTCCATTGTTTCTTTAAGTTTTGTTGTTCACAAGCTGGGCAAGGGCAAGTACATCGTCCAGTCCATTCCCGGAGAGCTGAGCATGGAGGAGACCAACATCTTGAATGCTGCATCCAACACCGAACAGGGCTGCGTCACACAATCTCAGCTAATGCAGGACTTGGGGCAAGACTTTGAGCACTATCTACATTTTAATTACATTTTTAATTGGTTTTCTTATGTTGCTCCCCAGCTGGACTGATTACCGGGCAAGACAATCTCTTGACAAGGTTCTGGGCGAGGGTCTCTGCTGGATAGACAGGCAAGCGGATGGGGAGCCTGCCTTTTGGTTCCCCAGCTTGTTTCCCGGTCGCAATGCTACGGCGTCGTAGCTTCGCCTTACTATGTAGCATGTCATTTTTAAATAAGCTCAATTCAAAATAACTGAAAATAGGTTTTTATAGACCTTCATTCAAGTCGAAGCCCTTGGGAGCAACTGAAGTGTCGCCTCACTCTGCATTTCACCTACCCCAGGATCGATGCAAACGCCTCATTGTGGTCCTCATACCGAATTGGAAAACTTTGATGATCTCGAGAGCGAACTGCGGACCTACATGGGGCTGAACATGTATCTTAAGCGAGATGACACCAATTTTTAAAATAAGCTTATATATTTATTGCCCCATTTTTATGTGCGACATATGCCTGATCCAGAGGCAATAGAGTTATTGCTGTGCTTTCAAATTGTATATAATCCACATGAACATTGATATTTTACACTGTTTTAATAAATCCTATAACTTATGTGAGAGTTACGATAACTCTTTGTTAGGATCTCATCGCTATTGGCGAGCAATCCATATCAATTCAAATTGGATAATTACTTATTCATCACTGCTGCACTACACCACAAGTTACACATTCGATTCCTACGAGTCCTCACCAATACACAGTGTCGTTGAGACATTTTAGAACTTACGGCCGTTTAGGCAGTTTCCATAAGGCAGTCTTGAGAAACGCCATAGACTTCCTGGTCAGCTAGCAGAATGCTTGACCAGAGAGGAAATATTCAGAATTTTAAGGACGATCATTTTTTGCGGCCCCAAAAACTGGAGGATTAATTGTTCTTATATCTGCAAGTGGTAAGATAAGATATATATGTATATATATTCATTTATAATTATATTTTCTTATTTGCTTAAAATAGGTACCGAATACGGAGTCAAGGTCGTTGCAGACGATGCCTTGCAGAAAGTCTTAATCGCACTACAAAATGAGACAGTGATGGCCGTTGTATCGGACGGCTGTCCGGCAAACCTGGAGGCCAAACGTAACGCCAGTGGCCTGGTCCCCACAGTGTGGGACGTCTCCCATAATACGGGGACAGACTGCTGGCAAGGATGTGCGGCTTCCAGTACACGGCAGAAAACTTTGCTGGACAGCTGGAAGTTTTCACTACCAACGACGCATCACTACGGCCATCACTCGATGACGAAGAAATTATTAGGCGTCACTTCATGCAGACAGCCACCCCACTCGACTTTGTGGGCATCTTCGATGAAACATTGTTTTACAGGCTATGGAAGATATCTGCCAGTCCCAGCTACAGATCTGGCCGCAGAAGTGCCTCTGTGATAGGAATCCAGTTCGAGTACGGATCTTAACAAGAGGAGAGTTTTGACGAAACTGACCAGGTACTTCAATAGTACCAACAGAGCTCGAGGCAAGGCCTTGGAACAATTAAATGTTACGGCAATATTCGAGTACGAAAATATACTATTGTCAACATTTTTAATGTCTATGCGTAGCTGGGCTAAAATCAAACTACTCTTAGAAAGAAACTTAAAGTACTTATGGAATAACTTTAAAAATATAGTATATTTGTACAGATTGTAAACTATTTTCCAGTGCTTCTACTACATGGTGTAGTCTCTGGAGTTTTCATCACCCTTCAAAATCGCTATTTCGGCCTTCAGCTCCGAGTTCATATCCATGAGACGTCGCACCTCCCGCTGAAACTTTATCGTTAGGTCCTTCCTAGCCTCCTTGTACTCTGCGTTTATTTGTCTTTGCTGCTGGATGTATTCGTTCACTCGACTCTCGTTGAGCTTGCTGCGGAACCCATAGAAGTTAGTTTTATATCAAGGAATACTGATATTGTATTAGTCCTTACAGTTCGGAATTTTTCTGCATGTCTTCACTCAGACGCTTACGGGTGTCGTCCAGCTCAGCATCGAGTTTCTCATTCTGATCCAAAGCCTCATTGTACTTTTTCTCCAATCGAGTGTAGCGTGCTAGCAGCGCTTGCATATCCGCCATGTGCTGCGCCTTATCCTGTTGGAGCTGAAATTGTTGGGTAAGGAAAATTGGATCAAGGAACAAGGATGCCATGGTCGTTTTTGGACTAACCTTCTCACGCTGCTTGGACCTTAGCATAGCTACCTCGTTGTCCACACGCTTGGCTTCTTCCTTCAAGATGATGCCCATGTTCTTGGCTAGCTGAACCAGCTCTTCCTTGTAGCTCTCGGATCGTTTCTCAGCATCGGTCTTTTCACGAACTGCCGACTCACTGAGGTTGAGGGCTTCCTGGACCTTGGCCATGGCCACTTCCTCCCGCTCGTTGCTCTCCTTGAGCAGCTGTTGAGTGTGATGTAGACGTTGCTCGGATTCCAAGACCTGCTGCTTGAGATTGGCAATTTCCGTTGCCTTCTCGTTACTGACGACCGCACAGTGTTCATGCTCATGTAGCTTCGCTTGCATCTCCAGGAGCTGCTTACAGTTGCGTTGTTTGTGCTCGTGCAGAACTTGTATCATCTCTGCCTGTGTGTCCAGGTCCTTTTTTTGGCTTTCGAGCTTTTTCTCCAGTATCTTAGTAGCTTTAATGTACTTGTTGATGATCTATAAAGATGGCGGAAATAAAAATAGTTCGTATTAAGAAAAGTATGACTTTTCTAAGTATTGCTAATGCACCTGGTCGTCGCCCGTGTCGTTGAGCTGTTTGCGGTAGTTCGTTAGCTCCCTCTCCATGTTATCAATGGTACGCACTGAACACTCCTGTATCATTTTCAGGCTTTCCCGCTCCTTGCGCAGCGAATCGATCTGTTTCAAGGCATTGGCCAAGGCATCTTCGGTCATCTGGCTTCGCTGCTGCACCTCCTCAAAGCCAGCAGGCTTCCTTGCATCCGCCAGCTTGTATCTAGCCAACTCCTGACGGAGCTGCTGGTTCTCCGTCACCACCTCGCTTACGTTGGCCATCAGATGCTGAATCTGATCACGAAACTTTGACAAGTCCTCGTTGGTATTGTCCATTAGCTGATCTACATCGTGGTTAATATCGAAAGAGCCTCTGCAAGAGATGTGATTTGTTTTTGTTATTGGACTCTCTGTCTGGCCCACGCTCACTTACCCGGGGACCGAGAAATCGTTCTGCTCCTGTGTCATGTTGTGGCTGTCGTATCAAACACAGGCTGGAAATTTCGATTTCATCCGGAATATTTTTCGTTACAAATCTATGAGTGTGTGTGTATAAATTGTAATGTCAATAATATTATTATTTGACAGCTTGCCTCAGTGAAAACAGGTATAAAGTAAACATACACATGCTGCCTGTCGGTTCTGTTGTGACCAAAGTCCTGCGTGCGGCCCCAGGGTGTCGGTTGTCCATGGCAACGTCGGGCACAACAACTGCGCAGGTTAGTAATTGAATTGGTCAACTTTTCATTTCAGTTTCAATCTGCGATGCCTCTGTTCAACAAAAAGTTCGAGTCCAAGCCCATACCGGTTCGTCAGAATCGCTGCAATATTGGCATTCCCGCCATCGCCGAGGATATTGATGATTTTCGCCAGATTTCGCTGAATCTGGGCAACAAAGAGCTGCGCTTTGCCGATGGCATCTGGATGCATTCGTCGCGCAAGGGCGATGTGGACGACATGCTGCGGCTGAAAAAGAAGTTCCGTGTCCTAGAAGAGGAGAACAATATGTCCAATTTGAAGATGGAGTTCATGCTGGATTTATTGGCGGAGCAGGCATCGGAATTGAACGAACTAAAGCCGGACGCAAAGAACGAACGAAAAGAATATGTAAAGAAATAAAAAGCGTTAACAGTATTTCCTTCAGCTTTAACATACATATGTATGTTTTTGTATTCATTACGTTTATTTAATACTTAAAACTAGTTAAACGGAAATATTAACAGATAACTATTAGATACTATTAGCTACGGGTGTCGGGCCCCTGATCGCGCGATATTGCCTGCCACGATTTGCTTCGCGCGCTTGGACCCCTACTCCTACTCCAACTGCGTCTGACTCTTCCGCCGTCTTTCCGCGGTTGCTTTCCAGGTCTTTGGGTCCTCTAGCATCAGAGGTACCGGGGACTCGATTCTTATATGCGCTCCTGCGGTTGCCTCCAACGCCTGCCGCTCGTGGTGGAACCTATGGCATTCGAAGAGGATGTGATGTGCATTCTCCACTATGCCCGACCCACACTCGGGGCAGCTGTCCTCTGTCTCGTGCCGGAACCGTTTGAGGTAGCTACGGAAGCACCCGTGGTCGCTAAGCAACTGGGTAAGGTAGATATCCACCCGCCCGTGCTTCCTCGTGAGCCAGCACTCCAGGCTGAATGATTGAAGCATTTGACGTTTTATAGCAGCCAGCTTTAATAGTTTGAAAACAAGGAGTTTAACAGTGCTAAGGCTGCCAGCTGTTTACCAGTTTCATAGCACTCAGTTCTAGGAGGGTCATATCATTTAGCTTTTATAGTTGCATAGCAATCAGTTCTAAGGTTCTATTAGTCTTAAACTCTTGCTTAATTTGGAAAAACGACAGTTATGCCTGGCCTAACAATAATCATGCATACCATGTTCTGCACAACATTCACTAAGCTTCTCCTAAAGTCACCTGATTGTGATAAAATCACAACCACATACTTGAGATCTATTTATAATACTTCTTTATACAGTTTCAATGGCCATTGCATGAGGGGGAGATATCAGAATGTTCTGTTTTTGGGGGACCTGGGGCTTTTGTTGACTAGACCATTGGGCATTAATTTGGGATTTGTTGGGCGAACGTTCGATGAATGGAACTGGTCAAAATTGGTGGCATTCTTGTCGCCATTGGCAGCAATCTATAGACGCCATCGGTACGGTGCGGTGCGGTTTGGCTTGCCGTCAGGCTGCCGCTTGGCTCCCGCTCCATTTATTGTATTTGATAAGCTGCTCTGATAAGTCCCCATGGCAATCGAACGGACCGCAGTGTGCGCACGGTGGCCCGATATGATAAACCTTCTGATGAGCCCCACACAAGAGCTGTATAAATATCCGACGGACGGATCGGATGGATGGCAAATGGGAAATTTACATGGCCCAACTGCGGGAAAATCTCTTTCTGGTGTCCGTTCCGATGGGGTTAGACAACATTTTTGGGTCCCCACTAGCTTCACTAGCGAGATAAAGCTTAACAGCTCTGCCGCAGTCTAATCTCTCTAGGGGCGAAAGCGGGGTCGTGTATGCATAGGTGTGTGGCCATAGCCCATATCGGTCCACTCCATCGACTACTGTATATTTACGCATTGATATTGATATGCGATAAGCAAAACTGCTTATAAAACACATTTATTTCGTTGTTCCCAGAGCATAGAGCCCACTTGCACTACACCAATGGCAATGTGTGGCAAACGGTAACGAAGGCGAGGCGATAGACGATCGCCTTGCCTTGCCGTTGCCGTTGCCTCGTCTCGCCTCCAAGGGTAACACTTGTTCGAATCGTGTATTACAGTAGTTTGTTGATAGCCAGCCCCACGTACGGACGCGCAACGGGAACGAACAAACGTACACGGGAAAACAAAACGATCGGGAGATCGATGTGGGTCTACATTAAGTATTTACCGACAACAATAACAATCGGCACACCACAGAAGGGGCAACAAATTGCTCAAAAGTAGTCGGAAAACATACATTGTCCATTGCGCGGTGTCAGCAGAAGATCTCCTCGATCTGTGCAAAAACGCAACGTCTTAAAGGCCAATCGAAGTTTTGTGTGGTGTGTGGTGTGTGGTGTGTGGCATTAGGTAACCAGAGACGCGAACCGAACCGCGAACACTTCTATCAGCAGAAAGCAGGCCAAGTGCTATAGGGCTTGGCGCACTAATAAAAAAAAGAACGTTTATATATACTATATATCAAAAATAGCCATATCAGCAGTACGTACTGCTTCCACTTTGACGTACTTCACTCAAATATGAAGCCATTGTGTCTGTTGTCCAGCCGCTGATGGTTGATCCCAACAGCTCTGCTCTGCTCTGCTCTATACACAGTGAGTGCTAAGTTTGTTTTAACTTGTTTGGGCTCCCAGCCATAAACAAATTGTCTATTAAACAATCAACTTTTCACCTAATAAATGATATCGTATAAATCAATTGAGTCGATGCCAATCAAGTAGGGCAACACTGATAAATCTCCATCACAATGGGGATCGCTGTGGATCGGTGGATCTCCTCTCCGATCGTGGAAAACAACACGAAATGTATAAACAAAACGCCCATCGAATCAAATGTGTTTTATGAGCATTCTGGCCAATGGTTTGCTGAAGTGATTCGGAAATGATTTGTCCGTGACATTCCACTTAAATAAATCAGCCAAAGTGTCCCAAGTGTACGACTCTAAATGAATATATTATTTATTCTATTAGAATTCTATGGGTGCACCAACAATTGTTTTGAATGTGCAATTTCTGATGTCCGAAGGAATATACTTTATTTGTTAACAAAATAAGATTTCAAAATATACCAAGAAAATGTTCATTTTCCAACCGTTAACCATTACAGCCCTTCTGTGCACTAGTGTCTGTCCCCGGGGTATCTTTTTGGTAGCCCCAGCAGAATTGATAAACGAGCATTATCGCTGCCGGCAATGATTTATTGCTGTATAAATGGCACTCACTATTTTTATTAATAAATGGAAAGCAAAATTTCTGATAATTTATATATGTATATATGTATGTATGAGAACCAAGGATTTGTGTCTAAATGCGTCTGTGTGTGTGTGTGTTTTGTGAGCCAATGTAGAGCACCCCCTTCGCCGCAAATGGCCAAGTAAATAAACAAAAGAAAATTTTTACACTCATCGCCGACAGCGCAGCGCACAATAAAATGTGTGAAAAATATGTTCGAGCCAGTGGAAAATGCAGCCCACCTAGACATACAAATAAATAAATACAATTTTGGAGAGCAGCGTCGAGTATTTGCTGAGAAATTAAATTAAAATCGATCACTCGCTGGGAATGGAATGGATGGGCGAAAAAGCAAAGTGGAATCGAAATAAATATTCTCAATATATATTCCAGGTCGACGCAACAAAAACAAGTGGATATGTCTCGGATATGCTAAGTGGAAATGGATCCAATGATTAGACAGAGATACGATCTGTGGTGGTGGTCTAGCCACATTTGGCTATTGATATTCCTGTATTTCTGTGGCTTTCCACAAGCTCATGTGGCTCACGGTTACTTTGTGGATTACACGGGTAAGTTGACTCCTGGCTGAACCATTTTGTCCGCGGGTGTGTTTAGGTTTCTATTTCACAGGTTAATGAGGTAGAATCCAGTTTCAAAAGTGATTCATACACCAATTATTGTAGATACTCTTACTCGAATATCGATTTTTGACTTCATCATGTAACATGGTCAGAGAAATGGATCGCAAAATCTAGAATTACAGAGAACTATAACGTTCGTTAATAGAAACTACTTTCTAAAATATACTTAAAACTATAGGCTTATTTGTAGATCAGAATTTGGATCGTGTTTATAGCCAAAAAAAAATATTAATTAGGTACCATTTAGAAATACAAAGATCTATAACGTTCCGCTTTCATTATTAGTATTCCTAGAACTGCAGAGATCTTTAGCGTTCTGCATTATTCTTAGTAAAAACAAAATAGGTCTTGGGATTCATAAAACCGTCGGTACATCCAATTGAAATTGATGCCGTTCGATCTACAACGAATGGCATTAGCGTTAACGAAACCCGAATCCACAGCTCAACTCTTTTGAATTTCACGTTCCCGCTTTCATTCCACAAAAATTCCCGGATTATTAATCGTATTTTTTTTTGAGAAAACAACATTTGATAAGATACCGCCTTTCGCCTATCAATTGCTGTCAAAATGGTAAACAAACATTTTGGCACTGAATTGATTGCACTGTTTTCCCTGCTTGTTCTTTTTCCATTGGCCGGTGCAGAGAACACAGAGCTGATACAGCAGCGTGCCGGCTACGATGTGAAGCTGCAGTGCAATCTGAAGGGCCTGCTGGACGAGAGCAGGCTGGCGGACATCCAGATACATTGGTACTTTAAGGTAGTATTTTCCTCAATCATATCCACAGAATCCTGCATTTACTGATTCATTTTTGCACGTACCCCGCAGCAATGCAGCGACAATAATTGCTATAAGCTCGAGGCGGCCGATGACTGGACCGCCCTGCCCTGCGAACAGAGTCTGTGCCGGCCAGAGCTCTGGCTGCGGAAGGTAACGGAGCGCTATTCGGGACTCTACAAGTGCAGCATCAATCCGCACGTTTGGGACGAGGCGCAGTCAGTGGACGTACAGTTAGTCCGTACCTACCAGCTGGATGTGAAGAGTAAGACCTCATCTCGTCATTCTCGTCAGTCAGGGCTTACTAAGATTCGACTCTCTCCATCCGTTAGACAGTTCACTGGCCGCTCCCGAGTTCATGGATTCGTATCCCAGCAACAAGACCGCCTCGCTGGGCAGTCGGGTGGTGTTCCAGTGCAGGGTGCACAGCGAGGAGCACCCAACAATAAAATGGTTTAAGAGGCACACTTTCGTGGGTTCCCTGCCAGCTGGTGAGGGGCCTTCCGCATCGCCTGCTTCCAATTTCAGTGCACACATCGTTCGCTACGATGGACGCACATATGAGCTACTGTCCACGGCCTCGGAGATGATGATCGGACCACAGATCTATCTCAGTAAGCTGATCCTTGACGGCGTGCGACTGAGGGATTCCGGACACTATGCCTGTGCAGCCATCAGCTATCGCGGCCACAAGATCCGCGAGGCCTTTCTGGACGTGCTGCCAGCTGAGCAGGAGCAGGAGGAGGAGTACTGGAACGACTACGACAGCAGCGATGAAGGTGTCCCTGGAAGCGATCCGCGCGAGTTTCTGCTGCTCTTCCTTATGCCCTTGGGCTTAGCTCTGCTTCCCTTGACCGTCTGGTGCAGTTATCTCGTGTACAAGCGCTGCTCTGGTCACGGGGACTGCCATCGCATGGACTCGGATGGGGAGCTCGACACGGAGCGGTGTGTCCTGGGCGGCAATTGATCGGGGTTCCTGACCGGGACAAGCTGCAATACGCTTATTATGATTAAAATTACGAGTGAAGACTGTCCATAGTTCTACGATTAGATGTTTAGAATAAATGTGTAAGCGATGTGTTTTCTTTAAACTAAATCTTTAGACTTCTTTAGACTAAATCGATTGCCTGAGATTCTTCCTTCAGTTTTGTTTTTTGTTTCCTGTAGTATTTTGAGTAGAGCGATGGTTATATTCGAACGTTGCTAAAGAGTATTACACATCTCAAAATTTACTATTCAAATTCAAAATTTGTCTCGTCTTACCGTTTCGGCTAAGACACTCGCAAGCTAATTTGACGGTCATACTCCTGTGGAGGGTCCCCTGCGACATTTCCCGGATCTTATTCCGATTGCGTTCTGCTTTCAGATTTTGGGAACACACTCTGTAATTACAGGAAGGAATATCCATCAGAAACCATGTCGGGTTTGAATCGGCGCTGCGAAGACTACTACTTGATGCCAGGAATGTATTCGTATCCATTGGCCACGTCCGCCACACCAGCGGTTAGCGGCTATCTGTCCAACTACGATGAGATGTCCTGGCTTGCACCAAGCCACAGCATGGCCACCTATGTGGCTGGGCCCCTCGGCGTGATCAACTATCTGTCCGATCTTCAGTCCCAAATGGCCTTGCCCACTCCTCAAAATCTGAGCAGCGGCCTCTTCTATGCGGTCCTCAATCCGGTTGAGGTGCCAGTGGCGGTGCCTGTGCCGGTCTATCCCCAGGCGGTCTATGCCTACAGACAGGTTGAAGAGCAACCAGTGGAGCAGATTTGTTATTACTTGGTGGCCATGTCTGAGGAGGAGGAGGATACCTCCACAGAACAGGAGCCAGAAGACGACTCAGCCCCGAGCGATACCGAATCTGCGCAAGAGGAAGAGCAGGCCCAGGAGCCAGCAGCTGAAGGAGCCGCTAAAAAAGGCAAGAGAACCTACCAAGCAGAGGAGGGCTATCTGGTTGAGGAGCCGACCTCCTCGGAGGAGGACCAGGAAGAGAACAAAGAGGAATCTACCAGCGCAGACACGCAGTGATAAGCCCTTACAGCTTCCACGTGTTCTGCGGTTTCCACGTGTTCTGCCATCGAAGCCAGTGGTGACGATGACGAAATCGAACCCTTGCTTGTAGTTTGTACAGACGTACCGTGTACCGTAGTACCGTACTTTGCAAGGAATTGTTTTAATATTATTTATAGTCGCAAAAACATACATGCATAAAATTTATAGTCGCAAAAACATACAATATATTTCTCAACAAAATCTTGCAAATGATAAACTGCAGGGCATCAGCTAGTCGCGTGAGCGCCTTACGGCTCTTCTCTATGGCTTTGGAGCACCTAATTTAATTATTCGCACATGTCTGTCGACTCGGCGGCCCCCATTCTCTCAGCTCTCCCGTCTGCTGGGGCTCTCTCTTCGGTTGGGGGCGAGCTGCCTGGCTGGCTGCCTGCTGTCAGCTGCTCAGTTGTTTTGGTGGCTTTGTTGCTGTTGGACGTGGGGTCGGTCTCTCGCTGTTTGTTTGTTTATTTTGATAGAGTGCTGGTGCTGTGCTGCGAAAACACTATAAAATAAACAAAAACTATTTTTAGGCTGCAAATCTGAAAGATTCGTATAGGCCGTACGCCGAGCGGCTGCAGCAAGAGCAGCATAGTGAACTAATCATGGTGCAGCTCGACTGCAAATCGCGACGGGGCACCAAAATCTCGGTCATAGTACTGGGCAGCGCCCTGTGCTTTGTGATGATGGCATACTTTGTGTTTGGAGACAGCAACGACGAGCAGGGCTTGCGAAATCTACGCATGATCTCCATTGTAAGCCGCCCCACAGTTGCCAAACAACTTTGACTTTGTACGCTCTCTCTCTCTCTCTATCTTTCTCTTCACAGCTGTTTCGCCATGGCGCTAAGAACCCGAGTGGCTTTTATCCACACGACCCGCATGCAGCGCACGACTGGCAGGGTGGCATGGGAGCCCTAACACCGGTAAGTCAGTGGCGCACTAGAGGTGGAAACCGATCCTTGACTTAGCCCGATTTTTTCTCCATAGAGGGGCAGCCTGCAGGCATACAATCTGGGCAAGAATCTGAGGATGCGCTACTATCGACTGTTTCCATCGAACAGCCTCTACACACAGCAGCAGGTGCACGTGCTCAGCTCTGCCGCGGAACGCTGTGTGGTGCGTCAAGAAAGGTAACCATCAGATGCGGTAAACCTAATCAGTTGGCCGTTATCTTTTAGATGAGCGCCCAAAGCGTTTTGGCCGGTTTCATGCCGCCTCTGGAGAACAATAATGTGCTGCCCATACCCTGGCAACCGGTGGCTGTAAATACCCTATCGCGAAACGATGACATTGTAAGTTCCCATATCCATAATCTACTCTGTATGAGCGTCCATCATGTTTCCCCCTTTCTAGCTGCTGGCCCAGAAGAAACCATGCCTTAAATACGACACCATATTGCAGAAGCTGTACAAATCTCCACCGCCAGAGCTGCAGAAACTGAACGAGGACAACAAGGAGCTGTACAAGCTGCTCACTAAGAACACAGGCAAGGTAGTGCAAGTAAACCCATTCCCTGAAGATGCCGCATAACAGATTATCTGAACTTGCAGAACATTTCGAATGTTCTGGATGTGGAGCTGCTGTATGGCACGCTGAAGACGGAGGAGGAGGCCGGTCTGGTGCTACCCGATTGGACCGAGAATATATATCCAGAAGAGATACGACCGCTGGCCGAGCGCAGCTATGCATTGTTCACAGAATCCAATCTGATGAAGCGCATCAAGGGCGGTGCCTTCCTGACCGAAATACTCAACAAAATGCAAAACAAACGCAAGAAGAACTTAAATCCAGATAGAAAGATATTCCTATACTCCGGGCACGATGTCACCCTGGTTAATGTGATGAACTCGCTGGGGATCTTGGACCAGACGGCCAAGCTGCCGGAATATGCATCCGCCTTGGCCTTTGAGCTGCACCACAGCAAATACTTTAGTGATGGCGACTTCGAAGTGAAAGTTTGTAGATGCCTGCCCATATTTTGGCAAGTCTAAAAGTTTACATATCCCATCTGCAGTTGGTGTACTATTACAACAGCGACGACAAGTTCCCCAAGGAGCTGACAATACCCAATTGTGATGTGCCCTGCTCACTAACACAGTTCGAGGCATCTCTTAAGGCCCTGCTGCTGGTCAACTACGACGAGACCTGCGAGAATCATCCGCCCGACTGCAGAAATTAAGATTTTGTTTTGTTATTTAGAGTGTAATTACTGTAGTTACTGCTGTTGGGATTGTATTATATAAAGGAGAGAAGATGGCTTTGCCTAAGCAGCCCAGTTGTACAATGTTCACCTTTCTCATTTCAGTACATCAAAATTAAAACCGAGCTCCCTTATCCTCGGCATACAAAAAATATATTGGAACTTGTACCGTCTCGCTGACATGCACAATCTCTGAGTGACTAATTAGGCGAATGGCAGCTAGTCCATAGAACAGCATTGGTAAGCCTGCGGTTGGGTGTTAAGTTAGCTATATCCATCATGGAAAGGCGACCCACTCACCCAGATTGATCACTTTCAGAACACGAAAGAACTTATCTTCGAGCGACAGATCCTGCACCTCACGCCTGCTGCAGTGATATTTCATATATGGATAGCAGCCAGTTCTGAGGATGTGGTAGTTGGTGCCCGTGTCGAGAGTCCAGTTAAAGTGCGACATTCCACGCTGATCATTGGTGACATCCCTGAACTGAAATTGCAGGCCATAAGGATTTGCTTTTGTTTTGCGCTTGCAGACCATTCCTAACCTTGACGAAATATGACGTCCATGGAGGCTCTTTGGATTGCTTCAAATATGCGGTCAGCACTTCGGAGGCACGGGGCTTTAGTAATACGCGGGTAAGTTGCATGCTGCAAACAAATGTATTAATTATTCTTGTAGACTATGCCATCCTTTTACATTATGTTATCATAACACTGTGTTTACCTTAACCCCCTTAACGCCCCCTTTATTTAAGCGGTTGAACAATTTGAGTAAGCCGCGGAGAATAATACTGTTTGTAAAATGTCCTATCCTATATCCTATCCTTCGGTCCATCCTTTCAAAAAACCTCATTATCTCTCACCTTAACTGCGGGAAAATTCATCAAGTTTCATAGTTTTCGTAGAAATATTTAAATACCCCTTGGTCTACAATGGGTTAATCGTTCTCTGTCCATGATCGAAAATAATATTCTTCGAATTTGATATTCCGTCAAATATTATTAGCTAACCAAGGCTCTAAAAACTGATCACATAATTTTAACTGATAAATGAATCAATTTTCTACAAGATTGGCTAGTTTTCCTTCTTGGCAAGGGTTTAGGTCTCATTGTTTTTAGAGAATTAAATTCGCGTTCTTCGTTCTAGAAGCCGTCCAACAGTGTGACCGATGTTGCGTTAATCTGATTCTCCAATTATTTCAATCCTGTCCACCTGTTGTGACAACCATCAACCGAAATACAACATAGTTGCAATTGCGGGTTGACGCGCGCGGGATATTTGAATTTGTAAAATGTAAACAAAAGTTTTAATCTATTTAATCTTTTTTCGTCCATAGAGTGCGGACATATTCTGGTAATATACGCAAGTCCTCCCGTGCAAGCTTGGTGGAACACTTCGATGAGGTGCCCATTGCCAACGAAAAGCTGTTGGAGTACAAGGAAGGGTCAGACGAACGCAATGAACTAGAGTCATCGCTGCTGAAACTTTTGACCAAAGTCAGTCACGTGCCCATCATGATCGATGGCACAGAGCATGCGGGTCCTAAATGGCTGGGACAGGTCTTGCCGTACAAAATCGACAGGACAATAGCTACATATAGCCACGCGCCTCGCCCTTTGTTGGAAATGGCCGTACAGAAGACCGTGCAGGCACAGGAGAGTTGGGACAGGACGCAGTTAGGCCAACGGATGTACATCTGGAACAGGGCGGCCAATCTGATTGCTAACAAATACCGATTCGACATCGTTGCTGCAACAATGCTCGGCCAGGGAAAAACACTGCGCCAGGCGGAGATAGACGTTGCGGAACTCGTGGACCTCATGCGCATTAGCCCTGTCTTTCTGCGCGACGTGGCCAACTACGAACCATTCAACGACTGCCCCGAATCCCAGCGCAACTACATGAGACTGCGTGGCTTGACCGGGTTCGTGGCTGCCATTAGTCCATTCAATTACACCAGCATTGCGGCCAATCTCGCCTTCACGCCTGCCCTGATGGGCAACGCAGTGATTTGGAAGCCCTCGGACTCGGCCATTCTGTCGAACTGGTTCGTGTACCAGGCCATGCGTGATGCTGGATTGCCTGACGGTGTGGTCAACTTCATTCCGGCTGAGGAGACGACCTTCGCCAAAGTGGTCACGCAGGATCCTATGCTGGCCGGAATTAACTTTACAGGCACCTCTGGGGTGCTTAAGGTGCTGTGGCAGCTGGTGGCCAATAACATCAACAGCTACCAGAACTATCCGCGGCTGGTGGGCGACTCAGGTGGCAAGAACTTTCATTTTGTTCATAAGTCTGCCGACCCAGAAACAGCGGTGGCTTGCACAATACGGTCGGCCTTCGAATATGCGGGTCAGAATTGCTCCTCCTGCTCGATGCTGTACGTGCCGGAGTCCCTGTGGGAATCGAAAATCATGAAGCCCCTGCTGGAGATTAGCTCCAAGCTCTTTGTCAGTAAAGCCACCTACTGCAACTCCTTCTACTCGGCGCTGATCAACAAGCGGGCCTACAAACGCTGCTACATGTGGCTACGCTACATAGACCGGAATCGGAATTGCGAGCTTCTCTCCGGTGGCTCCAGCAGCAATAAGCAGGGCTACTACGTGGACCCCACTATTGTTCGGGTTTACAACCTGGAAGATGTCATCTGTAAGGAGGAAATTCTGGCGCCTATACTCTTGGTTCATGTCTATCCGGACAATCAGTTGGAGAAGACCATGGCGACGGTGGCCAAGGTCAACCACGGTCTGATCGGCTCCGTCTTTGCCAGCGACAGCGATTTCATCGACGAGGCCTACAGGGTATTCAAGCTTAATGTGGCAAATCTGAATGTCAACGACAAGTCAACAGGCGCCATGGTGGCCAAGCAGCCCTTTGGGGCTAGTCACATGACGGGAACTGGCGAGAAGTTGGGAAGTCCTCACTCCCTCTTACGTTGGACATCGCTGCAAGTGATCAAGGAGTCGTACAAGCCACATGTCCACGTCTACTACCCCTACATGGGGATCCGTGATTACTTTAAGAAGGCTGAACAGCCCGAGTCCAAGCCACAGCCCGAGTCCAAGCCACAGCCCAAGCCCCAGCCCACGCCCGAAACAAAACATCAACCACAGCCTCAGCCTAAGGCGGAGATCACAGACAACACCCAGAAGGATACGAAAGACAGAGATTAGTCGCAGATGGATACAAAATTTCAGTATTTTTTATAAGGGATGGTGAAATATCTAGTTTTGTATGAATATAAATTGAAGTTTAATGGGGAGCCGATTCCATCAACGTAGCCGGATCTTTTCCGTTTCGTTATTTTGTAAATATGTCAAATTCCAGGTCTGATTATAGGATATACAAAAAAATAATATTCAAGCGCACTGGGAAAGTGATAATTCTCTAGTGCTGCTTGGTGGAGGAGGGGCCAAACCATTCGCGTATATTTGTTAAAAGAAAATGAGATGTTTACATGGAGTAACCAACAGCAAGTACCCCGAGCTGTTGTCATCCGTTGCCTGCTTCTTTTACTATCAATCTCCGCTGCAACGGCAGCGTACAGTGTGCCCAAGGAAATGACGAAGAATGTACATCATCGGCAAGACCCCGCCACATGGAGAAGAATGTTGGGACATCTTGATGGTCGGTGGCTGCATACCCAGCGACTGTACGATGCCTATCGTGATCGACTGACGCGCGATGAAGTGGTAAAGGATAAGGCTGGGCCGCTGAATCATGGGAGCCGACGGTCCAGTTCCAAGTCGAGGGACGAAAAGGAAGAACGCGCCGAGGAAAGAGCCAATGGGAAGAGGCCGGTTGGGGTGCTAATATTGAAAATGGACAGCGTGCCCGACCGATTGGAGGCATCTGTAAACACAACAGAAAAGGCGGATCGCAAATCAGAAGCGGAAGACGAGCGGATGGAGGAGCCAAATCGGATATACAGCATAGACCTTCACAAAGCCTCGCAGAAGCTAGTTCCTCTCCCAGCCTCAAATCGAAACCCAAATCTCTCAAGGGAGTCCTTAACCAAGCCCAACTTGGTGAGGCTGAGTGCTTTGATAGAATTGTTGAATGTTGTTGAGCGTCTCGAGCAGAGCGATATCGTAAGCGATCTCGCGAAAAGGATCAGCGATGCAATGGAGCCACACCTGTCCAGTAACAACTCCCTGTTGGCTGTCTCTTTTCAGGGCACGATCGGTATAGATTCAGATGAACCAAGTCTCAATCAGCTTCTCGATGAAGTGGATCCCCAGAGGACGGCTACTACATTCAAGAACATCCTGAAAGACTTAAGGAAGCAACGACCGAACGACCAGCAGGGGAGCCTCTATGAAGACTACCTTAATATATTCTCCCAAGCGCTCAACAATCAAAAGCATTCTCGTCAGTCCTCCGAGACCAGTGAAGAGGATATCCCCATCGAAGGTGACTACATTCATAGAACGAATGGTCCTCGTCAGTCCTCCGAAACCAGTGAAAAGGATGTCTCCACAAATGGGGATTATATACGTAGAACGAATGATTTCAATGATTTCAAATCATGTCGCTGTGAAAACTCAATGCCAGCGATGCTGGCAGCTGATCAGGGACAAGTGCAGACCAAGAACAAGCACAAGCAGAAGGTCGTGGAAACCAATTACTTGAAATCCTTGGAGACGTTCCTCAGGATGAGCAAGGAGAATCGGTTAAACGGCGGCCTCAAGCCGTACTACTTGCCGACATCTAAGAGTCGTCAGCTAATCTGGAACGAGGTTCCACTGCTCAAGCCGGGACCGAGCCGAGAAAGCCATAAATTGAAAACGGATAGAACGCGTCTTCACAACGAAAGTGAGATACCCAAAGCACAAGACAGCCGTGACTTTAAAGCTAAGATTAAAACGCATCTTTCCTCAGCGGAGGACCTTCCACCTGCTCCTCTGGATCCCGATCATATTATAAAGGGCTTGAAGGCCATTAAACAGTCATCGTTGCACAGCCTCTTCGATGAGTACCAAAAGCAAATGCAGATGCTGAGGCAGAGCCTGCGGTCCAAGCAGTCTGCCCATGTGCCCTCCAAGCGGTACGCGGCCAACAATCTCTACCCGGTCTCAGCTGTAGGCCCGGTGGCCTTTCCCGAGGCACTGGTCCATCAAACCGGCATGGGTTCGGAGCCGCAGATCGGGGGATCGGGGAATCTGATTAACAATATGGCCAGTCAAATGAATATATCTCCGCTGGAGCTGGCCCAACGCATTGTGGGTTCTAATGAGGGTCAAGGGCAAGGGCAAGGTCCCAATTCTCAAGGATGGCCATCAGGATATTCAGGCCCTTTACCGGTACATTCGGGTAAGTGGTTGTTGTTTTTCGTAAGCTCTACACCTGTTGATGATGATGTTCTCAAAAAAAGGAAACCAGATGAACAGTGGCCAAGGGGTGAATACATTCCATAAATCGGCGCAGCTTGTGCCCCGAGCAGGTCTGCAACAACAACAGCCACAGCATTCTCAACAGCTACCACAAGAGACGTTTGTACAGGATGCCCCGTCACAAGAGACGCCACTACAGGCCCAATCCGCACAGGTGCGCCTGAACGAGAAGGATCCATCTAACATAGCCCCAGTACTGGAGAAGATTCTCCAGCGTTTGGAGACAATACAGCAAAGTAAATGCGGCACCGACTCCAATGAAAACGATCCCAAAGACCTGCCCTGTTGTTTTGCCGATCCGGCAGATGGTATGGATGTCATCAGTTCTCTTGCGATCCCAATAACAATCCCAATTCACAGGTTCACCCTGCGACATAAATGGTTCTTGGGAGTCTCTGGTTCTGGGCGTGCGCATCAATATACGGGCTCCGAAAAAAGACAAAAATGGCGATGATGAGAAGAAGCCCACATGCTATAGCCCCAAGTCAGGTAAATCCCGGCGACAGTGCGTGAAGATTAACCAATCCCAGCTAAAGGTCAAGAAAGAAGAGCTCTTGCACTCCGGCTTCACGGTGAATGTTAGCGTGCAGGAAACCGTGCCGCCACGACCTCATGTGCTCATCGAGAACCTAACGGACTGGGATTTTTCGGGGCATGCCCTAAGCGCGCTGGGGGGACCCGTTTCGCTGGCGTTCCGCAAGTTTAAGTCCCAGATGGTGGGCAACTTCGTCGGCTATTGTCGGACCTGCGGTTGCGTGGATACCATATTTGGCTCGTGGACCTTCTGCCAGCCATCAAGAGACTGCCAGGACATCACCATGTCCATTGTGGATAGGCGGGATCTTCTGAGGCGGTACAGTTTAGACGAGAAGCGAAGGAATCGCTACAAAGAAATGCTCTATATGGGCAGCAAGTTTGCCAAGAAGGAGAGACAGCGAATGGAGGAGGATTTAATGAAGTTTCAAAGACCTACGCCCGCCACCCCACCGCCACAACTGCAGCAGAGTGGTCCCTGCTTTTGATGGTTCAAATATTTTGAAGTTTTTCAGTAATTTTCACTGTTGCATTTATTTATTTTATATTTATTACACGCTTGTGCCGTTTCCATTCGGATTTCACAATCGTTTTGCCTGCTCCTTCTGGTGGTTGATGAAGGACATGGCATAGCCAATGGACCGCTTCACGCAGTGCTCATCCATGTGGTTGTGCGACTTGCACTGACGCAGCTGATCCGTCACGTACTCCACAATCCGCTTCCTGATTTGATCGCTATCGATGCGCTCCAGACGCTTCTCCACCTTGTGCATCAGCACATAGGCCTGGGGATGATCGGCCACGTCGCAGGGCCACACCGAGGAGTGTCTGTGAGACCAGCTGGGACTCATATCCTGGGATGACGATTCATCTCGCGACTCATCTGATCCGCGTAGATTCCGTGCCTGGGCCAAGGCCAGGACCATGCCGAGTACTAAGAAAAGCAGAAAACGCATTGCAATAATTCAACGAATGAAACTATTGGATTCCAGCCACTGAGCTGTTCGTTTTATAGCCCTTATCAGCCGCTGAAAACCGCTGACTGACCCTTCTATAGCTCCCAATTTTCCTCACAAAGCAGTTTTTTTTTTGATAAGGCAGTTCACTGGCCCTGGCCAAGGTAAGGTGATGCTGCACTGACAAAATGCATGGTGGAGGAAACTTTGTCAGTCTCTACAATAATATAATATAATAATTAAAAACACGTCTTATATGCTAGGGAACTTTGATTAGTTCTTTGTTGAACTTCATTAAAAATTTAGAACAGAATTATAGAGCAATGAACGAACGAATCAAATGCACTCTTTTTACCGAATGTGAACGTATGGGTTTTACGATCTTAGAAATCCATCCAATGATGTCCTGTAAAACATGTTAAAAGTAAGTAATTTAGCAAGTAATTCAAATGGAAAATGAATCCCCAACCCACCTCAATACCGCTGCCTGTCGTCATCGAACACTCTAGTATATCCCATTTGCGATTCTCCAAGCAGCTCAGACTCATCAAATCGATAATAAAGGAGCCGGACAAGGCCCCCAGAACATCCTGTTTGTTGGCCACAACTAGCAGTGGAACATTCTGCAGTCGCTCATCCAGCAGGACATCACAGAGCACGCAGCGAGCCTCGCTCAGCCTAGCCGCATCCTTGCTGTCGACGACAAAGATCTGCGGATGGATCATCCCTTTTAGGTGGAATCAATGCACTGATCATGGGCGTCTTACCAAGGCCCTGACATTCTTGTAATAGTTGGCCCAGAGATGTCGGCTTTTCAGTCGTCCGCTTAGATCGAACATCTGTAGTTTGGTGGTTTTGATTTTGAGGCGCACCTCAGAGGCCTCCATGGACGCAGTCACCTTCTGAAAGGTGGCAAGATAATGCAATTTGGGTTGGGTTGTTGGCCCAAGAAACACTCTTACACCGTCACTTAATTGGTCAGCTAGACGTTCAGTCAGAGAGGATTTGCCAGCATTGTCCAGTCCCAGGACGAGTAGGCAGGGCTCCCTGGCCCTGGGGGGCAGGAGCTTGCGAATGAGCAAAACGGAGCCGTTAAAGCACATGGAGATCTTATTGTATTCAAGTACGGATATGTATATGTTTTACTATGGTTGAAGTAAAACTGCAGTTCTACTATGTTTTATAGATATTATTAGATTAGATGTACATATAAATATATTTATGAGTCGATTCTTAAAATAGCACACACAACGATGAACGATTGCTTATATTATTTCTTCATGTTCTTGCACACCCAGTCCATGCCCTCCTTGAGGCCAGTGCCATTGACAGCAGTGCAGGCCTTGATCTCCCATGTGCGCCCTTGAAGCTGGACCAAGCTCATTTTCTCGGCCACTTCGGATGCGGTCATGGCATCGGGCATATCCTGTTTGTTGGCAAAAACCAGCAATGGGACCTGCTTGAGGCGATTGTCCATCAGCATTTCGAACAGTTCGCTGCCCGCCTCCGGCAAACGGGCCCGATCCGTGCAGTCAATCACGTAGATCTGTCAAGAGGAGGAGTAGTTTTAGTAAGAATATAGGACTATATATATTCGGACAGACTCACCAGAACATCGGTATTGGCAAAGTAGTTCTTCCAATAGGGCCGAATCTTCCACTGGCCGCCGATGTCCCACACATTGAGCTTGAATCCATCGGCTGCCACGGACTTGATGTTAAACCCGGCCGTGGGCGTTACCTGCAGGGGTTCACTCCTTATTTTTTTTGGGAAAAAACAGAAACGCTTCTGTTTCTTTTTCATACGAACCGTTGTTATATCCTCGGACGCCAGTTGCTTCAAAATCGTGGTCTTGCCCGCATTGTCCAGGCCAAGAAGCAAAATTCGTGCTTCCTTTTCCGGATTGGGTCGCAGTTTACGTAGCAGCGAAAGCAGACCCTAAAGTTATAAAATATTATTAGCTTTCATTTGGATTTTTGAATTGTGCACAGGGCGCCAAAAGCACAGAGCAGTGCTGGAAGAAGCTCCACACGACTAGTGTTGAGCAACGTAGCTTTTACGAGTGTATCCATGGCAACGATCGCGACAACAAACAAAATTAGATTTTAGGAAAAATTACTTAATAACAAATTGTAATTGGCTTATTACGCCACCAAATGTGCCCATCAAGTGCATAACCTACATACCATCTTATTCGATCTGAAAGCGGCAACAGCTCGTCACTATCTGTCTGTCCCGGAGCGCTGATTGTCTACGATAAGCTGAGCGCGGGCGCTCCTGAACGTGTCTTTTGGATTAGGAGGAAAACTTAGAAAAAAACCACCACCAAACACAACATTGCAGGTTCAACGCCAGGCAACAACTGCCAAACAATTCTCTCAACGCTCCACCAACCAACAACAACAGCCACAGCGAGAGCGGGCCAAAAGCGTCGCTACGCAACAGCCAGGTCTGGACTCGGTCTGGGCCTCTATCTGCTTGTCTGTCGGGCTGTGTGGAGCCAGCCGAAACGGAAGAAGATGAGACAGTTACTATTTACGGGTTTCAACGCATTTGGCCAGCATGAATTTGTAAACAGCCCCCACGACGGCCGCGCTGCCGGTGCAGTGTGTGCCGGTTTTAGTGGTTTGTAACTGGCAACAAAGCCGCTGCGCGGCGCGCTCTCACCCAATTGAAAATGTATACTAAGCAGTCCTTTCATTATAGAAATAAATGCGCACGACGGCGGCAATAGCAATAGCAACAAAAAGAACCAGTGCACGATCTCGATCGCTTGGCGTTACACCGCCTATGCCCTGGACCGGAAGTTGTGTCTACGGGGCCTGCTCGAGACTGAGCCAAGCGAGTGCGTGGAAGTGGACGCGCCTGGAGAGATCAAAGCCTTGGCCGCTGGCGACTCACACTGCCTGGTTCTACTGTACACTGGCGAATTGTACAAAATTGAGCCCAAATTGGAGGCAACACTGCAAGCGGTTCGACTAGAAAATCCCCCCAGACCAAGTACGGCAACAAAGCGGACTATTTTCGGGGCGGCCAAGGCTCCGGCACCTCCCATTATCGAGCATATTGCCTGCGGAACAAACATCAACGTGGCTGTAAGCTCTGGCAATGCGGTCTACTCTATTCCTAGTTGCCTGCACCAGTTTCTCGATCGCCAGTGGCGAGTCCAACAGCTGGTATGTGGGCATGAGCATGCCATGCTTCTCAATGGAAACGGCGACGTGTATACCTGGGGAAATGGACTGTAGGTATTTCCTTTTATGATTCATTTTGGTTTTTTTGACACTCTGGTTTATTTTTTCATAGTCGCGGTCAGCTGGGACAAGAGACCTTGGGTGTGGAAGAGACGCCCCAATTAATAGAGTCGCTAGCGGGAATCAAAGTATGTGCTTGTCTTCGCTTCTTATCTCAATTGTCACAGTCGCAGTCACACTCGAGCGTTAATTGTAGATAACTGGCATTGCTGCCGGCGGATGGCACAGTGCGGCTATATCCGCATTCGGAGATCTCTACACTTGGGGCCTCAACTGCAGCGGTCAACTCGGCATGCGCGTTATGAAACCGGGTGGCTTGCTGAAGGAGCCCACTGTGTATCCCCTACCACAACTGCACGATCTGCCCGAGTGCTGCAGCTCCAGCAGAGAGAATGCGAGTGGGGATGAAGGCGTCTGTGAGCCTCTCAAAGTTTTCGCCGGTTCTCGTCACACTCTGTTGCTCCGGCGGTGTGGGAGGATATGGGCTAGTGGCTGGTGCATCCACGGTCAGTTGGGCAAGCAACTGTGTGAGCAGAACTTTTTGGACGCATTCCAAGCTCTAGATGGAGTCGGTGTAGACCTTGATTTCGTCAACGGCTTATGCGGCCCTTGGGCAACACTGCTCATGGTGACGCAAAAGTAGAGTGTTTCCCCTGCCTGATGCTGTTTCATGAGTGCATTGGTCATCAGCTTGTTCCATGTTTTAGGGCAAACAAACAAGTACTGAAATATGGGGGGTTTATCAAGAAGAGCAACCTGTTTTTTGTGGGGTTTCTTGTGGCATCAGATTAGATAAAGTTCAAATTTATGGCCACCTCCAACTGATGCACATGTCACAAAAATTTGGTCGAACACTTAAAATGATAAAATACATTTATTATTTTAATATTGTTGACATTTTAAATTATTTCGATTTGTTTAATTTTTAATTAAAAATGGCTTCTAATCCATTTAGCCAAGAAAATAACCTTTACAACCTGTTCCGCCACCGAAAGTAAAGTAGATACACGATATCTACATCTCAATTACATATAGAGATGTAAGATATGTGTGTGTTTAGTTTTGTAGCATATTTTTGGGAGTAAGGTTTTATGTAATTCGCAACATTATTCGAAAATAACATGATTGCAATATCGATGAATTTACGTAATTCGCAATACTGTTCTAGTCGGCTATACAGCGTCAGATATGGACATGCCATACCTTTTTGTAATCAGGAGAGTCCGATTGGCAACAGAAAAGATATCAGACATCCATTCCGTAACTATTTTCGCTAAAAATCGGCATCATTTTCGTAGTTGATAGATATTTTGATGCCGATGGTCAGTCTGGATCCTTACGATCCTTGGAAACTTAGTCCTTTCCCGATCTTGTCCTGTTTGGGCGAGATAAAAAAACTGCGCAGTAGATGTACAAAAACACATGTATTAAGTTCTGATGAAAGAAAACATCCATTTAAGCCAATGTGGAAGCTAATGAATTACTGAAACATTCCATATAAAATATCCATTTTACAATCTATCTACAATATTTAATTTAGTTACTTGCAAT
Source organism: Drosophila affinis (assembly GCA_037356375.1). NCBI lineage: Eukaryota > Metazoa > Arthropoda > Insecta > Diptera > Drosophilidae > Drosophila > Drosophila affinis. The sequence goes on from JAZHFB010000003.1 coordinate 28,290,797, forward strand.
TTCAAACTCAATTACGAGAGCAGGACCGAAACTAGAGCTAGAACATAGCACTATAGCGTCGAATGATCCGCATATTCGCTGAAATCAGACGAAATTAAAATAAGATTCACTCACAGAATGGTTCAAATACATACATGGCCATAGGAACAATATGCAAATTTCCAGGGCCTTCGATGACTTCCGAATCATAGCCGTCAAGCGATCAGTTTCCTCTCTCAGTCTTGGTGACATCAAATAGAAACGCTCTTTTTCCTTATACCAGGCGTATCCAACAAGCGACGAATGCTCGAGTTTTCTCTTCCCGGCTATAATCTGGGATGATTTTGTTTCGAACTGCATTAATAGCTTGGCATATGCTTCGCACTGGGCGCTGTGGGGCTGGTCCAATTCCTGGTCCGGGAAACGTTGGTTCTTTCTGTACTTATCTTGCCTTTCAAGGGCATCCTCAGAGCAGCCTCCAAGGATCTGGGCGAATTGCCATTAAAGTTTATTATTATTTTGTTTTTATCGTCACTTACCCCGTAATTAGTTAACAAAATCATAATAACTGTCAACTGCATTTTATAACATTTGTATTGAACTGAAAATGTTGTACTTTTCACAATCGAGAAATAGTACATAGATTGGCAGTATTTGCCAAGGCTGAAAAGTTAGAAGCCTGGGGTGTTTTTCCAATTGCATTTGACATACTCGTATGCAGTCGTCGATCAGGAGTGGCCCGAACTCTATTTCGAGCAGTTTTCCCTTGATTGTTAAAGGTTTAATATCAGTATAGGCCACGGCCAACTTCGAAGAAACATACAAATGAGTGGGACATACAGAGAGATATAAAATACTATTAAAAGTTGGAGTTATCTGAAAAGTACTTCTAGTGCTCGTTCCATTTAAAATCAAATCGATTGGCATATATAAGCTGACTTTACCAGAATTTTCACAGCTAAGCTGAACCTGAAAATCTTAAGCATGGAGTGAGTTTTGGTTGAAAGAAAACCATTGAAAAATCCAAGTCGTTTGATTCTTTTGATTCAGTGACAGCATCTATTTTGGTGCTTCTATTTTATTGATCCATCGACTCCACCCTTTAGAGGGCACTCGGTGACTTTCAGGAGTTTTTAGGACAAGACCTGGCTGTATATTTAATAGTCCTTATTGTGATTTAAGCATTTAGTTCTGGTAGAAGCCCTGTCCGTCCCCGCATCAAGGGCACTCATCACTTAGCAGAAGCGGCAACGCCTCCAGGGCGGCACACAAAAATTTTCATCTTGGGGTAGGACCACAGCCGTGCCGCCGTTGATGTCAGTGGCATTGTGCCGTAGCCGTAGTCGTTGGCGTCGCAGCGCATTTAATCAGTAAATTTTATTTTTAAAAATGTTATTAAACAATATTTGCCATAGCAAAAGTCAGACGAACATAGTGCAATAAACTTTTCAGCAGAGCGCCGATGAGTGGTCGGCCGAACTGACTGACGAACTGACTGACTGATTGATTGTCGGCCTGTCCGCCCGCCCGCCTTGGCTTTTGTTGTGTTCGGGTTGGGGTTGGGGTTTTCTTTGTTTTAGCTTGGAACTTGGTGGGCTATTTTCCGCGAACGCGTGATAATTTCGATTTCGTTGAAGTGTGATCCGCGAGAAGGTTTCGATCGGCAAAGTTTTTAGTGCGTCGGGCGTATATGGTTCAACTTGGAATCGTTCTAGGGAGCCTGTTCTCTAAGGGGTTTTCGTTTTTTTTGATTCAGGCACTGCTTTGCGTTTTTTTGCGAGTTTCAAGTCTTCGCTTGCCCCAACCATAGACTCGACCGTATTGTAGAGCCCTCAATGGCCGCCTCTGTCCAACCGTCTATAAATTCAGATATATGTATGTAAGTATATGCTCTATAAGTATGCGAGTATACATACATGTATGTATGGATGTACAGATGTACATCTGTGTGTGGTCTGTAGGCGAGTTCAACGCTTTCATGTTATTTGCCAAATGAAAAAGTAGAAAACAAATGTTTATCTTATAATGCACTCTGTGTGGCAGTTCTGTTCTGTTCTGGAGACGAGACGCGCGGACAGACGGAATGCGGTGCGTAAATAGGCTTTGCTTTGCTTTTGGGCTTTACTTTTTTGTTTTTTTTTTCATTTTATGAGCGTTGGGTTTTTTTTTTGTTGGGTTGGCAAACTTTGTTATCGAAAAAAAAGACAGAAGAAGAACTCTGGCTGGAATATTCTGCCAGAGGCCTAGATGGACGCACAGAAGGGGCACCGAAGAGGGCAGGGCGGGGCATTGAGGTGGGAAGACGGCGAACCAGCGGGTGCTTGTCACTTTTAGGTCGCAAAACTATTTGCAGCTAGAAATTGCCACCGCAGAATGACTAAGAGAGTGCGGGGTAGAGTGGAAGCAGAGCGGGAGCGGGAGAGAGATGGAGCAATGGAGAGTTCAAGCGCCTGACTCAAGGCAATCACTGTCTGCAGCTTATCAGGGTAGCAGCAGCAGCGGCAGCAACAGCAGCAGCAGCAGAGGCGAGGCGAGGCGGCAACCACTTGAGGGCCGGGCTGGGCCGGGCCTGTCGACGACCATCCCAAGTACGAAAAGTGCTAATTGTAGACCCCAACCCCCCAACCCCACCCAACCCCACCACAGGCGTCCCTGCCCTTCATCATCATTCGTTGGGCTTTTCGTTTCTCGAAAAGTGGAATTCATGCGTGCCAGGAGACGCCAAAGTTTCAACAGAAATCAGTCAATCATAACCGAAAACATGAAAGAGAGTGCTGATGGGGGTTATACAGAGTGGAATGCATATACTCCTAAAAAACATACCCTAAGGCGGTCATAAATATTCTATATTTGAGGGCTAGAGGATACTCTTCTCTGATGGATCGTCTGGGGCAGCAGTAGGCGCATGTTTGCCCGCTGTCCAACAGCCGAGTGCGTGCCTGCACCCGCACTCGTATGGTCCTGTCCCCCCTTGTCCCTGTGTTACCGCCTCATCAGCATGCCATTAAAGGCGTTTACTCCCCCACCCTCTCCCACCTTCACTGTTTGTTGTGTTGTGTGCAAAGGTCTCATCACTTGGCCAGCACCCGCTCCCTGACCTACCTTGGGGCTTGCTTGTCAGAGCAGCTCAGCGTGTATCTGTGTGGGTGGGTGTTTCTCTCTCTCTCTCTCGCTCTCTCTCTCCGTGTGTGTGCGCCTATTTACTTTTTGGCGTACATTGAACCGCAAAAACTCAACTCAAAAGCAACGAAACTCATTCCCCCCAACTAATCATCACTTTGTTTTTGCGTTAATGACTTGCCTTGTCCCTCCAGTGCCCCTGCCCATCAGCCCATCTCTTTCTTGCTCTCTATCGTATCCACATGCAATCCTTGGGGAGGGACACACACTTAAGTGAAAAAAAACGAGAAGCAAAACGTGTTCCCAAAACGTTTTGGCATCCCAAATGTAAATGGAAGCAGGAGCTCTTGTCCTGTCCCACCACTCAAAGTGCCATAAAAATTATGCATGAATGTATTTGCTTCATTTCTACACTTGCTGCCTGCTGCCTGCCGCCTGCTGCAACACATGCCTGCCCAAATATAAAAAAGTACCAACATGCACCCTGCACCCCCGCACCGCCCTTGACTAGCCAAAAAGAAAAACCAGAAAAAAACGGTAAAACGAATGAAGGGAACGAACGAAAATGAAACGAATGCAGCGTCGCATTTTTACGGCTCCATTCATGTGACGACGGAAGTGTCAAGTGGCTGTTGGCAACTCCTCGTCGACAGGAGGCGACTACTCCGCTCCGCTCCTCTCCTCGTCCTGCACGTCCTTTTCGTCAACGTCGCCGGAGCGGAGCTGCCGTCGTATTCGCTTCTCTTCTCTCTGCAACGAAAATGCCGTTATTGTTGCCAGTTGTCTACATGCTCTATGCTCTCTCTATGCACCATGTACATCACATCACATCACCCCGGCACACCCTACCCCCCTGCCCCTACTCTGTCTACGTGCGCCTCCAAGTTACATTCTGCTTGCCAATCTACCTCCCTCCCTGCCTCTCCCCCTCCCTCTCTGCGATGGCGTCTGCCGTTGAGTGGGCAAAACTTTTTAACGTACATATGTATGTATGTATGTATGAACATGTATGTATGGATGTTTCATTTTTTTTCTTCACATTTTCCCCATTTTTTTCATTTTTTTTTTGTGTGTGTACTTTGCTTCATTTTTCTATGCCCTTCATTTAGGTGGCTTTGTTCTTTTCGGAGTACAGTTGTGCGCATAGGGGTAAGTAGCCTCTGTCAAGTGGATGTCTAAGTAGACAGAAAGATTTTTGATATGAACCAATATTCGATGCAAAGTTGGGGTGTATTTCCATGTAAGAAATGGCAGGTACATTTGGAATTTAGATAAAATCCACTTTTACAAGTCAGGAAGTTATGAGAAGAGTCCCATTCCTTAAAGGAGGCTGCAGCCGTGGGTGACCGCTTAATTATACAATAATGATTAAATGTGTATACAATACAAGTTCCAATTCAGCCTCGATTGGCAGTGATTTCCCAAACAGACACAACCATTAGCGAAATTTCAGGTTCCATTTCCCTGGCTTTCTCCTGCTGCTATTGCCATGACAGATGTCTAATTTGGTACTGAAATTTGCGTTGCCAGCTCGAGTGTCCTGTCCTCCGTGTCGGGCAGCAGAAAAGAACAGTCTAATTACAATTAGCCACTTACTTAACCAGCAATGATAGACCCCCCGATTACATGATTACAATGTCCGCAGTCGCGCTGCACAGGCCAAAATCCATGGCCATGGCCATGGCCACGACTACGGCCAGCAGACCAGACCAGACCTCCTGCAACCTCTTTATGGGAGAGCGCTTTCGCTTTCGTTCGTGGCGCATCCTATCCTCGGAGCTGGCTGGACATTTGCATTGCGTCTGCCTGTCTAATGAAATTCCGTTGCTTCCAGCTCCTCCGTTTGGCTGCACGACCTTCGCCTGGCACCGTTCAGTGCCCGCCCCGCCCCATCCCCACTAGTTGCAGTTTTTGGTCAAACAAAACGCCCAAAACGGCGCCATTCATAGCCACTGCCACTGCCACAGCCATAGCCATAGCCACGACCATGACCAGGGCCGTTTTCCAATGCCTGCGCGCTGGCTGTGCTGTGCTGTGCGGCCTCTGCCTCTGCCTGGCTGGTTCTCTCTGGGTCTCTCTCTGGCTGGTGTTGTCGGTTGTTATTTTTGGCGCAGCATCAACATGGAAACGTGCTGCCGGCCAGACTGCATTTGCCGCGTGCCACATGCCGCCAGCTGGCGCTGCCTGCCGCCTGCTGCCTCGCTGCCTCGCTGCCTGCTGCTGGCTATGGCTGTACGTACAACATATATGTATATCTGTGGCAATGGGGCGACGTGGGCATTGGAGTTGGACTCGTATTGTATTTGTGTGGGGCACTGCATCCTCGGTGCCAGTGCCAGTGGCATTGACATTGGCGGACGAAAGTGTGGCACCATGGCAGGCACACTTCTTCTGCCTGTTGCTCTTGTATTTTTGGCTTGTTGCATGCCACACATACACACACACACACACTCACACACACACCGCACGAGAAACGGCACACTCCGCGTATACGTAATGTGCCTGCTCTATTTTTATGTTCGCTCACCATGAGTCATGGAGCTATGCATGGGGATTATGGGCGACTAATCAGTACTGTTCTTGATACGAAGTTGGATTCAGAAACGTTGAGTCAGAAAACTTTGGAAAAGTACTTCAAGTCATTCGCCATGGACTGGATATCCTTAGAAAATCTCCCCGCACTCATGGAATGGCACTACTTGCAACTTTTCCACTCGACAACTCTCGGCTTCAACCATGCGGTGGTCTTCAAGTTGTCGATAAGCCTTCAGCATCAGCTCCAGCTCCAGCTACAGCTTCATTTTCATCTTCATTTTCATCTTCATGCTTCTCACATGGGGGAGAATCGAATCTATTTCCATTTTTAATCTCACTCTTCTTACGATAATATGCACAATTTTTTCCGTTGTCTGCCCCGAAAAAAACCGTTGGACCACATGGCTGCTGTCTGCTGTCTGCAGTCTGTCCTCTCCCCTATCCTGTCTGGCCATCAGTGTCTGTCTTTTCGGTCCCGGTCCTAGTCCTGGCCATGGCCATGGCCCAAAGTGCTCGCACATTCGATTTACATGGTTCAATACTTGGGGATTCTGAGGCGGCTCCAACTTCGACTATGATTCTGGTGTATGGGTATTTTTCTTCTGCTCGTTTCATCGCTTTCGCAAAGTATATTTTTTTTGCCTCTTGCTTTTTTGCTCGTTTGCATATTAAAATTTCATATGAATTTTTGCTTTATTAATATCTTGCAGTTATTTTTGTTGGTTGCGTTTGCTGTTGCTCTCAGCCAGAGCACAGACTGGTGGCTGGTGTGCCAGGGTTAGTTGGGTTCTTGCTCCATTTGCCCCATCAAACTGCACATTGAAATTAAATTTCATTTGTGTCTTGCCTGCTTACTGGAGAGGAGAGGAGAGTGGAGAGGAGAGGAGAGGTTTGTGGTTCTCCATCTGCATCTGCATTTCGTTGGGGATACAGTTCTGGGGTTTAGCCAGCGCGATTTATTGAATTATTTCGCCAGCAGCTGGTAAATTCGATTTGCACGCTGGCAGCCATATCAGATACATTTACCAGCATATACAGCAGTATCCGTATCCATTTATACATACATATATATGTACATATGTAGATACTCGTATTCTCATCATCGTGTGGAGTTCAACTAATTTGTTTTTACTCCATTGCATCGATGGCGACGATAGCGACGACGACGTCATTGAAAATTAGACAAATTGAAAGAGTCAAAAAGGCAAAAAAATATATAAAAATATAGCGAAAAAACACAGAATATATATACAAAATATGCTGTGCTCTTGGGGCCGAAGAAGTTGTGGAGCCGAATAACCCATACAGCTGCACAATCAATTTGCCCACACACACACGAACACAACACATCGACAGCGCGACAGCAGTGGCATGTCATTTAAGTAGCAAATATCGCGCGCCCCCAAATGTCCGCATGGTAGGGGTACTCGCGCTGCCACTTTACATGTGTGTTGACATGTGTTTTCATAATTCGATTGAAGCATTGAAGCTACAGATGTACATCCAATCAAAATTTATGAAGAGTCCTGGAGGTACTTTTCAAATGAACCCGAAGGAAATGTATGGGTGTTGCTCATCTTACTATTAATATGGTCAATGGTCCATCGATAGATGTAGTGATTGATGGGAATATTTCGTTTTTGAATACGAGTATTAGGCAATCCTGAAAATAATCCTAGCCTAAGATCATAAATATCACATGCCATTATACATATATGAATCTATAATATAAATTTGTGGTATAATGATGAATTCCTAAACATTACTATTATTAGTAAGCAGCGAAGCGGATGGGTCTGCTAGTATATCATAAATGTTTTATAAGTTAATGAAATTATTGCTTTCCTGTAGAAACACTAGAAATTTGTAGTAATATTATAAGAAAATGATTTTAACCACTTGTTAATCCAGCTAGATATATGTAAAACTGTAAGAGTGTATTCATTCAGAGTCCCCCTTTTCCAGAGGCTAGTAAATTAAGTAATTATGGATCATGGCTGTACAAGAAACTTTCCCAAAATCCACGCATGAGTACCCCTGCCAAGAGACATTCTATATCTCTCTTTTGGCTGTTGTGCAGTTTTTTTGTTGTTGTTTTTCGCCTTCTGCTTCTGCTGGTGCTTCTTCTTTTTGTGCGCTTCGACGCGTCACCGATTCGCTGTGCGTGCCCTGAGTATGACTGTGTGTGCGTTTGTGTGTGTGTGAATGCGTTTGTATGTGAAGTTTATTCAACCAAAGGTTCGGTTCATTGAACTTGGCCGAATGGCGAATATTCGGTTGTCGTAGGTTAGGGGCAGCCCAGGCGCCCATTGTGCATTCACGAAATGAAGTTGCGGTGAGCTAAGCACACTCACTCCTCCATCCACTCTCCATCCACTCTTTCTTTCTGCTTCTCTCTCTCTCTCTCTCTCTCTCTCTCTCTGTCTCTCTACACATATGTATGCATTTGGAATGCATTTATGAGAACGCACAAAAGAAGAACTGTATGACTGGCTCTGACTAACTGACTGACTGACTGACTGACTGACGAAAACTGTGACGAAAAGTGCATTGGCAAAAGCATTCACACTCACTTGCACACACACACACACATGTGTATCAAAAGCGCATAAAAAGCAATAAGTGAGCACTTTATGGCACTGAGGAAACGTCGCGACGTTTGGGCGGCCTTTCCATGTGTCGCATGTTTTGGAAGTGCCGCGGAGCATTTGGGATTGGGCCAGGGGGGGTGTGGGGGACCCGCGTAGGGTTCATAATAAACATTTGTCATAGAGCTAATAAAGCAACGGTATACTTGTCAAGGGAGCCCCCCCTCCATTTCAGGGCTATGCTCGGAGGACATCGATAAATGTGTAATGATCTTTGCAAATATGTATAGTAGAGAGTACCTCCTATACCTATTTGACCCCAATGTAATCTAAATATGTATGTTTAATCGATTGTAAAAATCTGTAAAATTACAAATATATTTGAAGGGATTGTTGGAAGAAGTGTAACATTTTGTAGCTCCACCAAATCACAACTGACCTTTTAAAAGTTGTCCAAACTTGTTCAAATCCAAGTCCTAAAAATATTTCTACCAAACAGAGAAGAGGTTATAGTAAAAATAACCAAATAAATTAAATTAAATTAAATATACGGGTTTTAAATAAAAACATACATAACAAACATACATACAAATTCATGTTTTTAATTATTATTATACTTAATCTACAAATAAAATACTTTAAAATAGAAACATGCATACTTATAGTATATTGCATTTGTAGGAAATAAATATCATTTAATTATGAAATATATTGAAATCAAATAGTTTAATATTAATGTTAAAATGATAATCATTTCCATTGGCAGTAATATATAGATCTATTTACATACGTAAATATATTTTCAAAAGCCTTTTGGGCTTAAATGATATTAATATTAATTTGTTGGAAATATGTGTGGCCTAAATATGAAAATATTTAATTAATATAGGAAAAATATAACTTTTTAATTATGAATATATTTAAATAAATGTATATTAATGTCCCTTTTTTCAATTAACACTCTCTGAACAAATATGTATATTATTATTCATTTTTAAAGCCAAGTGTAAATATTACAATTTCAGGACCCTTAGATTGCTATGGTTACTGTCTTAGAAGAGACTACATTCCTAGACCTAGACCATTACTACCCCGACTTCTCTCTTTCAAAAACCTCAACTCACTGGCAATAGTAAATTTAATAATAGACAATTGTATATTCGGTGTGACAAATCTAATTTAATTTTTGTTTCTCCTTTCTCCTTTTTTTCGCCCAAAACTCCATTCTTTTATTCAAAGTCTGTCTGCAGTTGTTGGCCAGTTCTTGTTGCCAAATAAGCGCTTTGTCTATTCTATGAAATTTTACGCCTTGATGGCTTTTGCCCGGCTCCGCTTTGATTCCGCTGCCTTTCAATTGTCACCAACGAAGATCCGCCAGTCAACGTCAACTTACCACAAAATCTGCCAGAGGAGGAGTTGGTTGTCGGAGTCGGAGTCGGAGTCGGAAACTAGCTGACTGACTGTCTGTGAAGCTCGGTTCGGAGGCGTCTTGAGGCTGAGGCAGAGGCAGAGACAGAGGCCGCCCAAAGCTTTCATAGACGAAATATGAGGCGCAACCGAAATGGCAAACGAAGCCGGGTGGCAGACCGAATCTTCTGCCTTCCCCAGCTGCTCTTCCTCGCTGTGCCCCCTGCTGCCTGCCGCCTGCCACTGCCACTACCACTGCCTCTTCCTCATTTTGCATATGGGTAATTTGAGAACATTTGCGCTTTAACTGCATGTGAAAAATAAAAAAGAAGAGAGAAAAAGTGCAGCATAAAAAGAGTCGACGAAGAAAAATATGTGCACATGTGTCGCCTGCTACGGTCTGGTCGGGTCTGTCTCTGTTTCTGGCCTGGCCTGGCCTGGATATCTCTTCTGTGCATACATATCTCTGTGGCCGTGTCCATGGTGTAGTACTTTCAAAGGCCTAAACCGATGTTTTCTTGTTGTTGCTGACTTTGAGGGCTTCATCATCTGCTTTTGGCTGGTTAGTAGATGGCTTGGCTGGGCCTGGGTCTGGGCCTGGGCCTGGGCCTCCGACGAAAACTGACAGCGACGAGCCGGTCTATGGAGTGGCGTGGAGTGGAGAGTGGCTTAGGCTTAGGTATTTGGTCTAGGCGCTGTTGCCACCAACTGGCCAAGGGTAGGAGATTCCGGCAACAACAACAACAACAACAAGAACATGAAGAACAACAACAACAACCTCAACTGGCGGCACATTTCAAGTTGACTTTATTTTCAGTGTCTGCTCTGCCCGGCTCTGCTCTGGTGCCGGTCTTTTGGTCTTTCGGCCTCTCGGTTTGCATTTTTACTTTGCACTCTGTTTATTTTGCATTTCTTTCCTTTTTTTTTTGTTTTGTGTTTGCTTGGCTCCGAAACTTGATGAATTGGGAATTAATTCCTTTGACATTGTTTTCTCAATTCCAAAGGAACGGATTGAAGCCTTGCGATACCTTGCAGTCCTCCGATTTGGTCGAGGCTAGGAGGCTATCGATAAGAATGTTGTAAAGCTTGTAGAATGCTATTGGACATATGATTTGAACCAACAAATACTAAAAAAAAGCATACAAAATTAGATTAGATCGGCTTATAATTAATAGATTTGCTCTCTTCTCTGTCGATTATGAACGAGTCATCAATGAATCTAAATCGTCTTTATGTCATATTCCTCCAATCGTTGTTTAATCCTCCACTACCCCACTGATACCCTTTGGGGCTTTGACCAATCCCATGTCTGAGCATGTCCTTATCTCACAGGAAACACATGCAGATACAGTGTGTGTGAACATGTGTTGCATGCCCCGTCAATGCCGGCATTTCGGGGCATTTGATACTCGTATCTTTTGTGGCACAACTCAATGAAATTGTTTTTCCACTCTTACACTCTTACTCTCACTCTCTCTCTTCCTGCGCTCTGCCCTACCCCCCGCCGCTACTCACAGACATTTATTTACACATTGGCTAAGCCCGTGACTTTTTTGCCACCCCTCCTCTCCTCGCTGGGACTCGGTGACTCGGGGACTCAGAGACTCGCCTGGATTCCCCCAATTCAGCTTTGTCTCCTCCACCTCCGCCGCCTCACTGCCGCCTCCCATGCTCCTGGCCTGGCCAAAGTTCATTGCACTTTTTGCGCAGAATTTGTTGCCTAACCAGCCGGAGAACAAACGCACGGACGTACGGACAATGTTGCTGCCTGCCTGCTGCCTGCCATTGTTGTACCCTGCAGTGGGTGGGGTTACGGCGACTTTGACTAGATCTATGTGGCTCGAAGATAAGAACCAGCCTCAACCTGATATAAACTAAAGCTAGCGAACGAATGATCCTAAGTACATCTCTTTGGCTGAGTAACCTTCAACACCTCGAAGGGTATACAAGCTTCGGCTTACGAAGCCATGTTTTCATCTTGTTTTTGTTGCTGCTGCTCTCCTGCTCTTCGACTCTCTCTCTTTCTCTCTGGCTTTTTTAGTCCGTTTGAGTGTGTGTGCGAGTGTTTTTTTCGTGTTTGGCGTTAACATTGGCAGCAGGTGTTTGACATTGCGTCAAAGGTATCGTTGTTGTTGTTGCTGCTGTTATGCTGCTGCCACTGCCTCTGCCTCTGCCGTGGACTGACTGGTTGCCTTTGCCAGCCTGCCTCAATGCCTGGCCTGACAGCCTGCCACAGGAAGCCATACAGTTTGAGTGTGTGTGAGTGTGTGTATGAGTGTGCGTTGGCCAAGTTGTTTTCATTGTTAACAAGCTCTCTGTTGTTGTAGGTCGCAAAATGTGAGCCACCAGGAGGAAGGGACGCCAGTGCCAGTGCCAGTGCCAGCGAGGGCAAGGGGCGGGGTGGAATGAGAGAGAACGATTTCAGCTTATGCGAAATTAACTTTCGGCGTGTAAATGGGTTTCACAATTAGAGCCTGGAAATTGTGTTGTTTTTGTTTCGTTTTTGTTTTTTCGTCGAGATAGGCCTAAGGGGCTAATTTGGCTTTAAGTAGGGGATGGCTGCGTACGCGGGAAACAAGGTTGGTCATTAGCCTGGGAATACGCTACTCTGCTTCAGTGGATCTATCTCTCTCTATCTCTCTCAGTGTTTATCTTTCAACTGGGACTAAATGTACTTACATCTCGTTGTTATCCTTTTGGACTAAAGGATTTAAAGGATTTAAAGTATTCCGATCCGCCGAAAGTGCTGATCAAGAATGTTCTGATTGTCATGATTTCAAATTTAAACAAGAGTCAGATAGTAAGTGTTGCGCCTTGGCCAATTCACCTGAAATTCACACATTACCATTTGCCAATACCTACATATGCCTAATTGTGTAAAAGAACAATCGAAACAGCAGTCATATTCATTTTTTAGGAAGAACTAACATTTTCTTTGAACCATTTTTTCTGGCAAAATCATAATTTTAAGACCGTAATAGAAAAGTCTAGACATTTGCGAGTTGAGTTGTATAATCAAACTAATTTTTATTCCGAAAATTCTATTTTGTTATATTACATCGGGTACATCGGTACTGCGGGTGACCAATTGAGTGCAGGCAAGCATAAGTATTTTTGGACAACATTAGATTCATAATCGCTTACTGGACTTGACCTTTGTGTTTTCGAATGTGCTAATGACTTGACAGATCATTTCTTCGCTCACATAACAATAATCATTTCTTCGCTAGTCATAAATGATCTACTTTATATATGTTCCTTACTTAAAATAGAATGGTTTTGTGTTTATATCAGTGTATAAGTAAAGATTCTTGATCTCAAGATTAAGCAGATATACTCTATGAAACTACGGACTACGAACTAATTTTGCAACATGATCGACCAACGTATTATATGTATATTACATAACCAATCAAACATGGCAAATTGCAGTTAATACGCAGTTTTCCTAGCCTCCCCATAACATTTTCCATATCCAATTGGTCAAGTCTATTCAAACGGCTGTGCACGGTCGAATAAATTTTCGCTACTAATCAGGCGGCGGGCAGTGGTAAGGGCAATTGGCCCGAATAGAGAGAGAACCTAGCAAAACCCAGCAAAACTAAATCAAATAGAACTTGAACTGCAACTCGAGCGGAATGGAACGTACTCGATGCTCGGTGCTCGATATGTCTATGAATATACTATATGCTAAAATAAATATCTGTTCAACTTCTCCTGCTCTCCTGCTCCAGTTCTCCACTTAAACCATCGCCTACCCTTCGCCCCAGCCCTGTCCATTGATTGCTAATTTGATGCCCATTTGCTGTGGGTTTTTTCCATTTTTCCCCATTTTTTTGTAGTTGTTGTTTGTGCCTCTGTTTGCCATTGGCCAACAGCTGCAATTGAAGGCAAATATTGCGTATACGCCCCACAGCCTGTCCGCCTGAACTGTCGGCCAGCACTTACGCATGATTTTCCGTTTGGCCATTTCTTTTTTTTCTAAGCAGCAGCAGGGCATCGGCAGGGGAGCGGCAGGAGGCAGCAGCAACGTCTGCATGCATAATGCATGTGAAAACGCATAAAAGGATATTGATCTGCCCCCGGCCAACAAAGCGACCGCCATGCATCAGAACCAGAGCTGATGGCTGGGGCAGGATAGGCGGCAGGCAGGACAGGCAGGCGGCAGGCATGGCCCAGGATGGTGGATGGAGGAGGAGCAGCCGCAAAAGTTTTTTTTCACAGGAAGAGAAGGAGTTGGCCAAGACAGCGAGAGTGTGTGTGCTGTAGGCCTCGAAAATTGCGTTCGCATTTCTGTATAATTTTCCCCATTTACCAGTACATATGTACAAGTGTTTTATACCCAGGTATATCGACGAGCCAGAGGGTATGCATAGGCAAACAAACAAAAGGATGACATTTCATATAAATATATGTTTTATAATGTTATTTTTTGAGGCCTATTTGTATGATTATTTGCCTTGGATTTGATTAGCATTTGAGTGTTTAACAGGTATCTTCTAGTCGTAATGCTGTCCTTAAATTTCTTTCCTTGTTGTATATGCACATGCATACACACATGACTTGCGCTGTAGTATATACTTTTAGCCATTATATGCAATTCTGTGGCGCAACTTACGCACTTTTCGTTGTGCGTTTTGTTTTTGTGCTCGCATGCGTCACACGTCCTGCGTGTGCCCCCAGCTCCAGTTGCAGCTCCTTCTGCTCCAGCTAGAGAGTGCGTGAGCAGGAGCGGGGGGAGGGGGCGCCAAGTTTCTGCTGCTTATGCAATATTTATAATTATAATCATATTTTCCATTTCCATTCCAATTCCCATTCCCCATACAATTCATATACAACAACTCTAGCGACTCGTTCTGCGCACTGCTGCACGGTGCTCGGCCTTAAATTGCATTTAAAAGATTCTGATACCCAACGTTCTTCACTTGCCCCACTCTCCAGCTGGTCTGCTCTCCATTTGCCCCACTCTCCAGGTTCGTCAGTTCTCCATTTCTCTATTGCTTCTCCCGTTCTCCCACTCCCCAGTTGTGTGATTCCCTGCTTGGGGCACTTCCTGTCGGCCAAAAAGTAAAATTCATTTCCCAAGCCCCAGCACAAAGTCATGTCACTCAGGGCCAAACGAAAATTCTTCTGCCCAAAACAAACCGAAATGCAAAAAATGAGCAAAGGGAAGAAAAAAAACTTAGGAAAAGGCAGAGAACTTTGCATTTATAATTAAGCGAAAAACAAGGGCCAGCAGCAGCAGCGGCAGCGGCAGCAACATTAAATGCCCCGACCAGTCGAGCCCCGGCCCTGCCCCAGAGATGCCTGTGGCAGATACGATAGAGCGACACGACTCTTTCATGGAGATAACTTAGGCGGCGGCGGGGGGTGTGGTCTGGGGCTGGCCAGAGCTCTGATAAGTTGAGTGTCTGTCAATCTTTACATTTAATCCACTTACCCGACTTAAATCATTTGAGGAAATATTAACGAAACGGGACTCCATTTACAGGAAGAGTGCTGAGCCAATCCTGGAGATCCCTTAACGGTTCCACCAATTAGGCATACTGAAGAAATGCTTAGCCAGAGAAATCCACAATTCTTAAAGATTGTTTGGCTTTGCGAGGATATTCCCATAGAAATGTTTCTTTTACAGAAAAATAAATGCAGAAAATATTATTCATATATTCCGAACAATCAAAGCTACTTTCTGGTGATCCTTCTAGATCAAGACCCCCTTCAGAAATTCTTTCAGAAAGGCTTCAAGAACCTCCAAACTTTCTCCAATTATTTCCTTCTTTGCT
This sequence comes from Drosophila affinis, assembly GCA_037356375.1. Classification (NCBI taxonomy): domain Eukaryota; kingdom Metazoa; phylum Arthropoda; class Insecta; order Diptera; family Drosophilidae; genus Drosophila; species Drosophila affinis. Next base: position 28,306,209 of record JAZHFB010000003.1, read on the forward strand.
GTTCTTTTTCCTGTTAGTTTGTATGGGTTTTTTGGCCTTTTAATATTTTAGCGTGTGACGAATTTTCCAATTATTTGTTGTGGCCTGTTGGCAGTAAATTTCAGAACTTTTCGTGCGCTGGCCACCCCACTCTGGGCCTTGCATATTTGACAACATTTAAGCCAAGCCAAGCCGAGCCAGTCCGGTGCCCGTTAAGCGTTAAGTGCGGCTAAGCTGATCTGGCAAAAAGCACAATGCTGGCCTTCCCTGCATGCAGTTCCCCCCCTCCTCCGCGAACATCGAAACAGGCAAACGACAAATTTATGATAATTTCGAGCGAAAAAATGCCGCTGATGGAGCCGTCGTTTTGTGGAGACCATAGAATGACATTAGTGCATCGTCCATTATTGCCACGGAACATGCTCTTTTGTTGTTTCGGTTGAAACATTTTCATGGCCCATGGCAGCACAAAGCAGCCACGCCCCCACCACCTCATCCTCCCTTGGCCACACAGCACAGCCGAACAGTCGAACAGCCCAACCCGGACGGACACGGCGGCCAGGGCCTTTTGTCGGAAAGTTATGACCGCCGGCAAATTGTAAATTATATTTAATTAAGGCTACATTTCGAATACTCGTATAGACCAGCGTAGACCCCCCACCCCAACTTCTTTTCACTCGTTTTTGAAAAACAAATCCAGCAGCAAGGGAAACATTCAATTGCATTTTTAATTAGGCGACTGTCTCGCGAATGTCCTCTCTGCCTCGACATCGACAGCTTTATGCTGATGGGCGCCAATAGCATTTGGCTTTTTGGAATATTCATACGACACACCAAGAGACCAAGAGATATGTTGGTCAGCGCTACGACAGGCGCCCTTCATACCCCGCTTTCCCGACAGCGAAAGGTACAAGTCGTCCACTGACATGCGAAGCTTTTAAAACTATAACACAGGATCCATAAATTGCATATGTATATGGAACTGGGTTGGAAGGATTTACAGCTGAGAGAAGACTTCATTAGGCTATGCGGAGTGAAAGTTCCCGCGGGTCCTAAAGGGTCCTACAGTCAGCACTCGAACCGGAGAGAAGTCCTTCTTCGGCAGTTGGGCCATAAATCTTGAAAGAAACTTTTCTTCTGGTATGCCAACAGCTCATCTTCCAACCAAAAAGAGTCTGCTCGCTCATTAACCTGATTGCTTGTCAAAAGCCTACATATAACTCACACATACACACAACTACTACAGCTGTATCTATGTGTGTGTCCGGTCATCTGCTGCTGTGCTGGCAGTTGGCTCTCATAAATTTTTGGCTATCGTTGACACGACAAAAAACTTGCAACCCGACAAAGTTCTTGGCCAGAGGAGGCTGGTTGCACATATTTTAGCCAACTTTTCCACTATTGCTGTGTGTGTGTGTGTGTGCAACATGCAACAGGCTGACAAGAGGCTGTTGGCCAGCTGCCACTGCCATCGGCCATTGGCTACTGCCATTGGCCATTGCAGAGATGGAGGATGCAATCGACGTCGCACAAACAAAAACAAAACGAAAAGCCACACACAATCGAAAAAAGTGGTTTTCTATATATTTTTCTAAAATCAAAATGTCCACTTTTTGCTCATCAACGCCGCTGCCTGCTGCTGCTGCTGTTACCTTGCCTTTGCTTGGTCTTTGGCCAAAGTTGTCGCCAGGTTTTTGTGCCGTCCTCGACTCGGCAATGTCATTAACTTGGCCAACGCCGCCTGCTTCAGCTCCAGCTACAGCTCCAGCTACAGCTCCAACTCCAGCGGTGACCATGTGCGCTGACATGGCTACATGATGCGCGATTTGAGCTTTAATGTTCATTCACTTGTGGCTTTTTCTGCTGCTGTTGCAACTGCAGCTGAAGCTGCTTCTAATTTTGCCAAACTACAACAGAAAAAAAGTGCGTGTACAATTATAAAATGCATTTCATTGCTGGCTAGATGGCTGGCTATTTGCTGGCCCATCCCATCCCCAGTCGAGTCGAGCCCAGCCCATCCCCAGATGCAATGACTTTGATTTCGTGTCGCCAAATTGTTGACTTACCGCCGCCTCCAGACCGGACCCCGAGAGAGGAAGAGGTTCATTAAAAAAGTATTTCAGCGCTGATTTTGCCACACATTTTTTGATTGCCAACTGCCAGGCAGTGAGGCAGTGAGGCAGGCAGAATGTTGGGGCAGGCAGGCTGCTGGGGCAGTACTCTCGTACTCTCCTTGACTGTGGTCAGTGCCAGGCTGAATCGATCCGAAACAAGTTGTTGCCGCCTGCAAAAAGTTGACCAGCAGCTGGAGCGATCCTCATCATCTCTCAGCCCCTACCTCCTCAGTGATTACCTTTGGGGTACCCTTCCGTACCCTTCCTTGGCTGCCACTCTCTCAAGATTTGTGGTTTAGGGAACCCAAACGCAAACCCAACCCTCCGTTTCGGACGAATCGAAAATATTCCAAGGCAACTTCCAGCGAATAACTCAAGTGATTGACACTCAGGAAATGTCAGGGAATTTGATGGGCTTTTATGATTAGCCGCTTAAGGCATTAGACAAAAACAAAAAGCAGTATTTGCATATTTTTGCGCGACTGTCTGTCTCTATGGCCAAGGGATAATTAGAATTCATAGACATGTGTCGTCGTGGCCGGACAACAACAACCTCAACATTCACTGCGAAATGCTCCTCTGGTGGGTTCCTACTGTTCGAAGCATTTGGCTTAAAGGTTCATTGACGCCTCCCCCCTCCCAGGGAACAGAGGAGAACAGAACAGGAATCAAAACGAAATGCGCCAAAAATAGCTAAAATACAACTCAAAAACCAGTTACAACACAAAATGATACAGCAAAGCAGACAAAAAAAAAATAATAAAATAAAAACCGACAGACACGAAGGCAGAAAACAGAGAAAGACAAAAGACAAAGGACGGACGAACAGCAGCAGGCAAATTTTCATAATTTTTGCATTTTTATAGAACACACGAAGAATACCAGAAAAAAACTATCAAAAGAAGGAGTTGTTTTCTGTTGCAGCGAGGTACAGAGCGAATAGGTACCCTGTACCAAAGACAATATAATTACTAAGATGAGTAACACCCATACAATTCTGTGCTGTATGCTGCGAGGTTTTTTCGTAAGAGACAAAATACGCGCTGTCTCGCTCACACGAAGTCCAGAGCTCTCACGGATCTAAAAATATAATGAGCTTGCATGTGTGAGTACGCACAGAACTGTACAATCGAGGAGGAATCTAAAAGAAAATCTAAAGGATTAAGAATGGAAAAACTGGAGTGAAAGAAAGTGATCAGCGATTAGTAAAGTATCGCAATGATCATGTTTTGAGTGCTGATGAACGCCAATGATGCATACCATACCTATCATATGGAGCTTACTATTTTTACGCTGCATGTGATCCAAGAATTTATTGCAAAATTGTATCATAAACATCACTGAGCGCTGATCTCTGATTTATGATTTGCTTTGATATTCCTCTGTCCTTTAATTATTTCTATAATTACATTTCCGCAAGGCTGTTAGTTCCTGATCTGAGGGTAAGCCACAATTTTTTGTTGTTGAATCAAGGCTTACAATTTTGTAGATGTTCAGGGATTTGTGGATACGAATGATCTCCCTCTAAAGCCAATCATTGATAACGCTGCTTTATTGTTTAAAATTTCAAAGATTCGATCAGTCGAATTGGCACTTGTTGATATTGTACTCTAAAGTAGCTGAGATGCAGCTACTACTTGTTTAATCTAAGATATATTCCTGTTCTATTACCTTCGCTCGTCTCAAGCTTCCGTTTCTTTAAGATTGGTTATAGATACATTCAAATGCCATTTTGATAATACTGCTCTATATAATGCTCACATCATTACTTACCAGTCAGCCGTCAAGTTCTGGGTCTGGCTCTGGCTATATCTCCAGATACTTTAGATACCTCCATCCACTTCTCGGTGCCTGTGTGGTCTGGGCTAATTATCTACCTGCGGGATTAGCCATCGAAAGTGCCTTAGAAGCTGGCTGGCACACATTCCACTCGTTTCCATTCGATTTCATTGATGGCATCGCGCGGCTCTAGCTCTGGCCCGTTCATTCATGCCGGCTCCCGGCTTCAGGCCTTGGGTGCCGTGCCGTGCGCGGGTCTGTCCTGGCCTCTCCCGGTCTGTGCATTTGGCTACTTCAGTTGCTCGGGTTGCCTCTGTTTGGGCCACACCTTCCTCAACGCCACGCTAATCACGAGCAGTCGTTGAAGCGCCGCCAGCAAACAGCAGCAGGAGGAGAAGCCGAAGCAGAAGCTGCCACAGCGCGTGGATAAATCAAAATGCAGTCGCAAGACGTGAGCAGAGACGCCTTCTTTGCCCAAACTTCACTCTCCTACAGCCCGCCCCATCTTCCAGACTACCACCAGGGCCATCCACTCCACGTCCCCGAACAACCATGCGCCATCCGCTGCCTGGAGACTGTCTGCATAATCCACAGCCCAAAGAAAGTGCCGCGCACATGGGACTTACAAGCTGTTTGGCTCAATGGATCGGCTTGGCCTGGCTTACTGGCACTGGCACTGGCTGGCTGCCTGGCTGATCCGATCCCCATCCCATCCTCGTGGCCAAGACAAATGCAGACGTTGGCTCTTTAGTCGTATCTTTCACTTTGATTGTGGGTCCCCGCAAAAGCGACGACGACGGAGGCTCGATGGCTCGTGTGTGGAGCTGGAGGTTGGGTGCTGTCGTGTTAGCCTTGTCTTATTGCTGGTGTTGTGTGTGTACAACACTTGGCTACTGTTGGTTTACATATGTTCGAGTACGAGTACGGATATACTTGCAACTCAATCAGCAGGAGCATTAGTTTTGGGCTAAATGACCCACAGCAACAGCAACAACAGCAACACAATGTGGCAGCAAGACACTTGGGAAGTTATGAACTCGGACCTCGAGTCCCCGTGGCATGCCGTGTATGCGGTAAAAGCAAAAAACACAAAAACCAGAAGGCGAACAGAGCCGATGCTCTGACCATAGTTGTGTGCAAGTTCTAATGAAAACCTAATTACAAAATCAGCCAATACTCTCAAGACCCGCACATAATTAAGGCGCACACTTGACTAGACTTTGGCTCTGCCTCTCGACTGTCGACTGTCTGACTGTCCCCCTTGATGAAAAACGCATTTAAAAGCCACATTAATGACGGCGACGGCAACGGCTTCGGCTGCTGCTGCTGCGACCACTTTGGTAAAATAGGAAATTGCTGGCTGCTTTCGTTGGCAGCCAGATTCTGTTCTTCGGAGTATTCCATCTCATCTGCTTTTTTCGTTCAGTTCAGAGCCCAGAGAAGGCAGTCAGATATATCGGCTGCTGTTCATCGAAGACGGAGACACACACTCACACACACGCACACACACAAACGGAGCTGTTCTCTGCGTTTTCAGCGCATTTTTAGTTAATTTACCAGGAAAAACATTTGAAATTCTTAAAAAAGTCGCAACAAGTAGTTGGTTGGTAGCTGGTTGGTCGCTTGGTTGGCTTCTGGCTGCTGGCTGCTGTCTCGGGCTAGAAAAAAGTCACATCGCATCGCTGTCTGCACAACGCCTTATCATACACTCATCAAAAGTAGAGCTCTTTCACTATATGATGGTACCTGTTCTACTATACTTTGGGACGATTGAATGAATATCTTTGGCATCTTAAGCACACCTTTTAGTATTCATAAATACTATTCTTTTGTATTATCGAATGAATGTCTCTTAACCCTAGGTAGGGACGTACTTTTATTACCCTTTTTTAACCGAATAATGCCCAAATTTAATTTATTCCTTTTGCTTCTGCCAAAGAGTATCCAATGGTCTCCCTCTTTCTTCCTTCACTCTTTGGTTTGTTCTAAAGCCGTTGAGTTTTCTTCTCTCTCTCTATTTTTTTTGTTGTTTTGTAGTTTGTCGCCACCGCCGTTGTAGCATAGACTAAAAATCGCATTCGATCATTTATGGGATTTTATTTGGCGCGTCAGTGAATGTTGCTAAGCAATTTATTTATGACATTTTTTGCTAGCCGACTAGCCAGGCCTGGCTTGGATAGGATAGGATGGGGATAGGATGGGGATGGAATGGGGATAGGATGAAGATGGGGATGGGTTGGGGTTGGGTTGGCTGGATTGGTTTGCTTTGCTTTGCTTTGGTTTGTTGGTTGGTTTGGCCGCCGCCTCAGCGCTGGATTCGTGCAGAAATTTCTGCAACGCAACGAAATAGTTGCAAGGCAAAGTCTCTGGCTGCTGCTGCTGCTGCTGTTGCAAGTTCCATATTCATCAGATGCGACACTCTTCATTCTTGGTGTTGTTGTCTTGTCGATGGTTTGCTTTTGCCTTGTCTTGTAGTTTTTCGTTGGCTGTTTTTCTATCGAAAACCAAACTGGATTTCGTCTTAAATGATGCGCTGCGTTGCTGCAGTTGCAACTGCTGTTGATTTTTCCATTGCATTTTAATTAAGTGCATTTTAATGAGGCACCATCATGATCATCATCATCATGGCCATTGCCATTGCCATCGCCTGCCGATGCGATGCGACAACAACTCTTCCATTACACAAACGCATTTTAAATGGCCTGCCAATGCTGGGAAGTATATCAGGAAGACTCAGCCTCAGCCTCGGCTCTGCCTCAGATTCATTCCATTTCAGTTCTCCAGTCTCATGTTTAGTTCGTTTTAGCTAATTATTAAGCCTATTTAGATTAGTCTCCGCTTTAGTGGCCTCCAGCTGTGATGCTGAAAAAAATATGCTCAAATTGTTTGTTTTAATTCGATTTCAGTCTTTCAGTCCGGACGCTGGGGAGGAGGGCTTTTCTCATGTAACTCATCCTGTATTCCTATTCAGGGAAATCTGAAAGCGGTTCGGGATACAGGGCATATCGGTTTGACAGATCGATGGATGTTTATATACAGGTTTAAGTGATCATAAAGTTCACACTCATTTCACCTATTGATTTTTCGAATTTAGTTAATCAAAGACTTCATTTAATCGAATCATTTGACGACTTTGGAGTCTGATTGAAACCAAATGTGAGTGAATCTGTTAAACCAACAAGCCGAACATTTTGTTGCACCCTACACTCTCCTCTCCTTTCCACTCCCCTTTCAATGGGTAAAAAGTTTTTCCATTTTTTAAAATTGCGTAATTTTCATTAGTTTGCTGCATTTGCAGACAAATTAAGAGCTTTTCTGCTGCTGCTACTGCCCACCCTTCCTGCCCTGCCTGTCCCTCTCCTCGACGAGTGCATCCAGCCAAAGTGCGTATCTGTGTATCTGTGAGATACGCATGCAAATACTGGCTGTTGCTGTTTGCCTGCAGGACTACCCTTTCGATGCACTGCCTACTGCTGGTGCTACTGCTGCTGCTGTGGTTTTTTCAATTTCTCTCTCAATTTTTATACATTTTTTTCCAGCCTTTTTGTACGCAAATAATTGTGAATTTTTCCCTCGCATTTTTGTTGGCAGTAGCCTTATTGTTGTTTGGCTTTGGCTGGAATACTGGCTGTTTTTTTTCTATGCACTCGCATATATATTTTTTATTTTTAATTAAAAGCGGAAGTAAATGGCAGGGGAGGGCAGGGCAGGGCAGGGATGATACATCTGATGGTTAGGATTTGTTGAGTTTAGGTTCGGTTTGGTTCGGGTTTGGGTTTGGTTTGGTGACTCGTCAAGTGCGTGGGTGCGTGGGTGCGTGGCACTGCCGGGCAGGGCACTTTGGCCATTCCATTTCCATTCCTATTCCTATGGCTCTGTTGTGTAGTGTTTTGCTAACAATGCGAATTTCAGGGCATTGTTGCTGCCTCCAGTCCTTGCCACTCCCCTATCCCATACACACACACGCACACACATACACATCTATAGACAGACGCATCAAATCATCAGCGGCGATTTCAGACAGTCATCAGATGAAATGTCAAATGCGTTTCCCGCTCCTCCCCGCCGCTGCCACACAGCCAAGTGGGCAAACAGAGGCGCAGCAGCGTCTACCGGCTACTGGTAATGTTAGATGCGATGCCATAGCTCCTGGTTGCTGCCACACAGCTAGCCTAGATGACACTGCCACAGCCACTGCTTAGGAGAGCTCAAACTAAACCAAACTCAACAACAATAAAAACATGGCAACAATCCACAAACTGAAGAGTTTTTCAAATAACGAAAAATAGGAGAAAAAAAAGCAGAAACGGCAGTGAGTGGGTGAGTGCGAGCGGAAAAAAGGGGGAAAAAATCGAGAAAATTAAAACAAAACAAACAGCAAACGCATCATCCAGTGGATCCACATCATCATCATCGTCATCATCATCATCCTTTGGATACTCAGCCTCAGTTCTATCCTGCCCTGCCCCGGCCCCGGCCCCACCCTGTTCTTGTCCTGTTCCTGTTCCACGCATGAGGAGATTTCGGTTTAGCTTTTGATTGACGAACTTGGCTCGTTGTTTGTCCCTGTCCCTGTCTCCCCTTCCCGCTGCCTGCCAGCCACTGACGCTTTTCACTCAAAGCCATCAACGTCAGCGACGCATTCAAATCGTTTTGATGGACTCAGCCTCAGCCCCCCACAACCCACAACCCACATCTCCATCTCATTCCCATATCGTACTCACGCAGGGAATCATAGCACAAGAACAAAACAAGGCACAAAAACGAAAAAACTCTGAAATGATGGCATGCAATATAACGACTTTAGGATACCTACGACTTCAGAACTATCTAAGAAACCTTCTCACACAAAATTATAGATAATATATGTTTGGGGTTTCCCAGTGCGATATTTCGTCATCATCATATCACGTCGGGGTCACCATAATATGCATACAATGTTCAGGAAGGGAGCTCTTAGTAATGATTAAAAATTAAAAGTTTTGAATGTAGGATCACTTCTTAATACTTGGATTTTTTTCCCAATTATTCAAGATATTCCCAAAGTTGTTTCTAAATAAAAAAATTACGATTTTGTTTAGAATTTTTTTACTTGGAATCTGCACAGCGAGTATTTACAAATATTAATGGATTTAAAAGAGAATTGTATGACTTTTCATAGGATTTTTAAATCATGTCAATAGAAAGGATAAATCTAAAACTATAGGCGATGCAAAGTTGAAAGTATCTACCAGTTTTTTTATATTTTTACAGCTTAGTTTTTTAGTGACATAAAATCAATCATTTAGGAATTCCTAATTCCAGTGACAAATAATTGAAATCTTCATTCCATATCGAGTAATAAATATTGTAATATGCCTTCAAACATACCCTTATCACACGACAACTAAAGGGTATAAGAAAAAAATGGGGGAAAAACGGTATGAGAGGCAGAGCCTGGCACAATATTTGTATTTTACGCAATTTTTACTGACTGACAGAGCTAAAGGGGGAGGAGGGGTGCTCGGGGAGCTCCATTACCGTAACCGTTACTGGCTGCAGGCTGTCGACTGATTTGCAAACCGATTTGCTACTTTGTTCATGTCAGTCAGTGCATTGTGGATCATCAGAGTCTGGATACGCAATGGCTAAGGGTTGGGGGTGGGACTGGGGGGTGGGAGCACTAAGCCACCAACACATGTTTGCCCAGCCATTCATTGTCTTTCGGTTTTTGTTTTTTCTCTTTTTTTTTTGCTGATTGAAAGTTTGTGCGACAATTGTTGTGGCGTCATTAGGAAATGTGGTCCAGAGTCTAATTAAACAAAATGAATAGAGTCCTGCCTGGGGGACTTCTCCGTCTGTTTACGATGGATATTGTTGATCGGCCTCAATATATTCATAATCCACTCTTAATTCCAACCTCTGCCTGGCTGTGGCATTACTCATACGCCACACTTGCCAGTTTTTCGGTCTATTCACAGCTTCCACTCTCTCTGTTTCCCCTTTCCCTTTGGGCATTATTCGCTTAGTTATTTCCAATGCAACGCCTTTTCACAGTTAATTTGCGTTAAAATATGCCCGATATGCCAGCAGCAACTGCCGTCACGGCTGCAGAGTTTTCATCTCGTTGTTATACACTTTCACAGAGGACAACACGATTCTGAGTAGATATTGGCGAAGGCTTTTCCTCTCATCACTTGCTCCTTTCTAAAGGGTATTCAAGCTATCCTTATCTTCTTGTTGCAATTAAATTAGCCAGCCGTAAAGTTGCCTGTTGCCTGGCTGTGGCAAGGATTCTGTGCGGCCGAGGCAGAGGCAGAGGCTCTGGCTCTGGCTAAACTGTTGCCAAAAAGTTTTAAGCTGCATTTGCAGGGCTGCTTTCACACCCGAAAAACTTTTGCACGAGCAAAGTTTTTGAGTGGCGCTTGTCTTGTGTTTTGATCTGCTCATGGCCATAATCTGTGATGGCTGCCAGCCAGACAGCCAGCCAGCCAGCCAGCCAGCCAGCTTTTCCATGTAAATGAGACGACGACCCACAAAAAGTTTTTGCATATTTTGCATTTGATATTTTGGCCAGTTTTGGGCAAACTATTAGCCAAAACTTGTTGCTAAGGCCAACATGTTGCAGTTGTCTGTGGTTCTGTGCACTTGTTGCCTCTACAGCCTGTCTCTGTATCAGTGAGAGAGTTAATAACACGACCTCAACATACACACACACAGGCACAGTGTTTTGACTGCCAGATGCCACAGCTCGTTATTTGGTTCATGTCCTTGTGGCTGTTTTGGGTCAACATCAGGCCAGGCAGACAGGCAGACAGACAGACAGGCAGGCAGACTGGCTCTGTGAGTGCTCGCTCGGGTTTCGGCATTTGAATGTGGTGTAGTGGGATAATTGAAAACACATTGGGGTCGTTTAGGGACACTTGTCGAGTGTCATTTACATCTAATTAGTTAGAGGACCCATTTAGGACTGTCAGCCAGCAGGCAACCCGCAAAATTGAAGAGTGCATCCGTGCCAGGAAATCTACCTCAAAATCAAAGCAAAAAAATTCTCCTTTATTTCGCATTAAATAATTAGTTTTGGGTATTCCTTTAGCGGACTTGAGGGGAAAGTGAGGCATAGCAAAGCAGGGAGTACCCTAAGTCCAGGTCATCCAGAATGTGGTTTATGATCGTGCCATAAAAATATCATTAATAACGTGTTAAGGACACAAATACATTCTGCAGCTCGAAAACATATTTTTTTGGGATATTTTCAAACAAAATAAGCCACTTGTGTGTTTTGATATTCCCAGTACATAAACCTGATGAATTGCTAATTAACTTAGGTCAAAACATTCGACTTTTACAGCGGAATCGATATGGTCCATATTCGACCATCTGGGTAGAGTTTTGGTGGCTGTGTTGAAACACACTGAAAGAAGCGTTCTAAGCCCATAAAGTAAGTATAATCTTGATCAGCATCAAAAGCTGAGTGGATACAGTCTGTCTGTCTGTCTCAGCGACTATGAGAACTCCTGTATTATCTTACATTTTCTTACTCATTTTACACGTGTAATACACCTACACGTGTAAACTGAGTTCCATTAACTCTGTGCGGGCTATGAAAGTAGAGCTGCGGCCCTAGCTGCAGCTAATCCACACGAATCTACACGATATCCATACGAAGATTCAGATTTTAAAGGACGTCACTTTGTTAACGATGCCAATCCATTGAACTCTCTTCAATTGCTCTACCCATTATCATTCGCCTTTTCAGTTATTTGTTTTGTTCCGCTCAATCTCAATCGGCAGCTCGAAAGACAGACAGATGAAAGAGAAAGACAAAAAGAGAGGGAGGGGTAGAGATGTAGAGAGGTAGAGTGGGAGAGAGTTAAGCAACCGAAGCGAGACAAAACCGAATCGCGACTATAATAGCCTCAACGCCCTGGGCGGGGTAGACCAGTAGTAATAGACAAGTGGACTCGCGCGCATCGTCTGGAAATGATTCGGATTCGGATTCGGCCACTCAAGCTGCCTTTTGCCACTTTTCTGCTGCTGCTGCTGCTCTTGGCCGCGGCCACGGCCAAGGCCAATGCCAATGCCAACGCCAATGATCTGACAGGTGAGGAGAGTCTCTACAGCGAGGCGGACAACGTGATCAATGCGGACACCAATAACCTGCTGCGCCTTCTGAAGGCAGGGCCAAAGGGCAAGCTGGTGCAGTTTATAAACATCTTCTGCGGCGACTGCCGACGCTTTGCACCCACCTTCAAGAGTGTGGCACGCGAACTGTACAAGTGGCAGCGCGTGATCAGCATTTACGCCGTCGACTGTGCCCAGGAGAGGAATGTGAAGATCTGCCGCGACTTTCACGTCCGTCACACCCCAACGCTGCGCTACTTTCCACCAGGATTCACTGGACATTGGACAGGCCTTAACATAGCCACTCGCAAGCCCAAAGAACTTATCGACCAGTTGGCCGGGTACTTGGTCACAGACATGAACCGGAACCTGCTGCACTTTGACCCCCTCAGAGCCGACAGCAATGCGAAGACTGTGTTCGAAGAGCCCAGAAGCCCTGGCCACACCGAGGAGTATGTTGCTCTGGTCCTACAGCCGAAGGGCTCGAACGTTGGCAGAGACACGATCTTGGAGATGCTGCCGTATCCTGAGGTGGCCGTACGCCTCGTCGCTGATGCCCAGATCTTTGCCAACTTCGGTTTGAGGCCTCATGAACAGAAGCTGGCCATCTTGGACCGGGCCGGCAACGTCCAGGCGCTGAAGGCCGTGCAAGAGTCGAGCAAAGCTTATGCGGCCAGCATTGCCGAGTATCTCGCGCGAAAGGGCCACACCCCATTGCCCCCACTGACTACGACCGTGGTACCCAAATTCAAAACACTCCAGAACAATGAGCAGACCGCAATCCTGGCCACTGTGCTACGGCAATCGGGGAGGATCTATGGAGCCGATCTGGAGCAGGCAATCGACAAACTGCTGCACATTGAACTGCCAAAGGCAGCGCTCATAGAGGGCACTAATCTGCTGGCTCTGCGCAAGCTTATCACCGTCCTGAAACATTACAATCCTCTGAACAAGGACGGCAGGCTGCTGCTCACAAACCTCCACCGAATCCTGATCGATAGAAGCCGCATGACGGGCAGTGAGCTCGCGGACTTGGTCAAGACGCAAGAGGCTCGGCTGGAGGGGAATGTGTTCAAGGGGAAGCGCTATGTTGGCTGCATTGCGTCGCGTCCCTTCCTGCGCGGCTTCACCTGCTCCCTGTGGACGCTATTCCACTACCTCACTGTCGCGGCGGCAAAGCCACCATACCACTTGGAGGCTGGATCCGTGCTGGCGGCCATGCACGGCTTCGTCAAGCACTTTTTCGGCTGCACGGATTGTGCCCAGCATTTCCTGGCCATGGCAGAGCGCAGACGCCTCCAATCGGTGAAGGACCACGATCACGAGATCCTCTGGCTATGGGAGGCCCACAACGAGATCAACGATCGTTTGGCTGGCGATACCACCGAGGACCCGAAGTTCCCGAAGATTCAGTTTCCCAGCGCGAAGGATTGCGCCGCCTGCAGGAATGGGAATTCCCAGTGGAATCGCACTGAGGTCTTGAAATATCTGAAAACTATCTACGACGATGACAACTGGAGCATGTATGGTATGCCCGCTATAAGGAAATACTAATCAATACTCTACTATGTGCCTACTTATGTCAATAAATAGTAGAAACCTAATATAATAATCAGGTATTAATGTAGGAGAACAGGGCTAGGTAAGGTCTGGCCAAGAGTGTTGGGAAAATAAAGAGTAACATCAATGAACCATGGCCTATTGCTCTCTTTGATCTGCATTCTACTACATCTACTTAGCTACTACATCTACATCTGCTCATAAGAGCGTAAAGCATTCAGGGCTCTCTCAGATTGCGGCTCTTGTCTCTGAGAGAATGTAGCACCAGACCTCAGTACTGATTGAATTGGAACCGCTCAATGAATTCTTTCACAATTAAATGTGCCATAACCGTAGCGAAAACATGAGGCTTGAGGCTCGTCGGAACATCTCTCATCATGGCGTTTCCGTAATGAAAATGTTCCTCATTTCAATTTATTTCGGACTGTCAATTCTTATTCAGAGAGCTAATGTGCAAGCCTTGGCAGCATCAAGGATTCTTCAGTTCAAGGGCGACGAGAGCACTTGGCTAGACCAAAATCTGGACGAGCTCTTGGCCAATAATCCCTTGAATGCCGTTGTTATCTACAGTCATGCCGATAGAGGCCCTAGAATACTGAAGGAAACTGTTAAGAAGCTGCACGTGTACCGGCGCCTCCTCAACGTTTATATGCTTAGATGTAATATGATAGTCAATAGGAGGACCTGTGCAAACTACCGCATGAAAGGTTCACAAGGCGTGCGATTGTTTCACAGTCGATTCCCAGCTAATAAGCCACAAAAAGGCATAGAAATCAGACTGGACACGCCCATGTCGATTATCAGTTCCGTGACGGACTTCATCTCCAGACAGAAGCTGCACCTACCAGATGGTTCTCCAAACTTCGAAGACATCGGCCCTGGCGACGACTACCAGTCGCTGTTCGATCAGGCCGTCCTTAAGCACTTCACCCATTTGGTGCTGGTCGAACAGATTCAATACTACTCGAAGCTGGGCCGCGACACGATCCTGGCTCTGCTGAGCGTGGAGAATGTGATTGTGCGAACGGTAAGGAATCCGCATTTCTTCGCTCATTTCGGTTTGAAGTTCAAGGAAGGCCAGGACAAATTGGGCATCATTGATCGAACGGGCCAGGCGGTGGTCCTGAGGCCGAAAGAGACCAATGGCTTGGCTTTCGCTGAGGCCGTTCTTAGCTATTTAAGATCTATCGGGGCATTGTAACAGAAAACTATTTAAATACAATGTTATATGGAATAATGTCCAGTTAAATCTCAGTCGTAGGCTGTCTCATGGATCATACGAGAGAGAGAGCAATCTTTCAAAGGAAATATATGCAACTATTTCTAATATCGAACTATTTCTGTTGTCTTTGGTTCAGCGAAACTGTTTTCAAATAAGGATTGAGGGCCAGCCTTCCTTCGGCCTCAGGTTTCAGAGTGTGATATGAAAATTACATAAATTGACTAAATTAAGCGCTTAGGTTAAATGGAGCGTCAAGGAGGAGTCCAAGCCCAATACCAATCCCAATCCCTGCCACAAGCCACCAACGAGGCGGGGGTTTTACGGCGCACATCAGACCGACCTGTACATGAATTATTTATAGAACATTTTTGCAAAATATCTACGCACTAATTTGCGTAAAGTAATCGATGTGGTGGAAAAATTTTCACGCATGCACACATGAGAGGGGTGACGGTGACGTGACCCGGGCAGGCGGCTTGGCCTGGGCCTGGGCTGGCCCGGCACGGCCCGGGAGCAGGTTGAATCGCCTCATGCGGCTGGCTCACCTGACAAATGGACTGACTATTCGGGGGAGTGGGCATGGCTGGCAGGGGGCTGTGCGAGTGGGTGGGGGTGGTCGTTCAGTCGTGCCCAAATAACGCCAACAGCAAACGGAAGCTAAAAATTACCAGCAAGACCCCGGGAGGGGCCACACACACTGCAAGTGCAACGCCCACAAAACTTTCTTCATTGTGCGTAAATTGGCACCCCTCAAACAAACCCCCACCTCCAACCCCCAGATCCAACCCCAACCCTCACAATCGACGCACTCACTTGCCTTTATGTAATGATGTGTATGTAAAATTTATAATATACATAAATAAATAAAATGCACGCAGTCAAAAGAAGTGAATCGGGCAAGAGGTTAGGGCAAGGGTGGGGGGTGCTTTGAGGTTAGGTTTTGAGGCATGGATGGGCGGTGTGCAGCTTATCGATATTTTTCACTCACCTCACCCATCGATGGCCGAGCAGAGCGAAAATACGTTACATAACCTGCAGGCAGGCCCTACTCGGGAGATTGGGAGTTTGGGGGGCACATTTTAAATGGCGTCGCGTCGGTTCGAGCACAACTGTACCCCACGAGTACGCATGAATTTTGTGCGTGTGCCTTGAAATTGAAGGTTCCCTTCAAGGCCCTCTCGGTAGAGGCCGTAAATTTTGCGAGAATGCACGCACTGATATCTCGGCACCGGTACCGCCGCCGGAAACCGGAAACCAGCGCCCATTTTGTAGCAGTGCCATTGCAATCCATTTATCTTGCGCTTGCACCACCGAATCCGTGGCAAAGAAATGCGTAAAATATAGACAAAATGTGTGCCTTGGGTCTAATAGCAAACGGATATTGTGGCTTTTGCCTTATGAATTTCCAGATAGTCTTTCATTCGGTAGAACAAGTCCAGAGTACAGAGTACTCCTCTCTTCCGGAAGCCCTCTAATTGGGCGTTTGCTGGCGGGCAAGTCATTTGCATATCGTAATTGCCAGCTCGAAAAGAGATTACCCTAACCTCTCTCTCGCTCTCCCTAACCCTCTATCTGTCGCTCTCTTCCACCTGACATGGCATGACTGGGTTTTGGCATGCATTAACCAAAAACAATAACCCCGTCCAGAATTGTGCACAAATTATTGTTTAGGCATTTAAATTACAAAAGAAACGCAAAAAATGGTACGAAAAGGGAATTAAAATGGCAAGAGCTACGAAAGCAATAAAATGCCGGCTGAAGAAGCATCAGCTGTAATCGTGGTGGGGTGGTGGGGGAGGGGGGACGAGCCGCCCAGGCCCCTCGTTGTTATAATTATGTAAAAACAGTCTAAAGATTGACTTGACTTCTACAAACACACACAACGCCGCATCGCAGCACCGCTGCACCTGGCTCTGCCTCTCCGCTGTTGCAAGCGCATGCGAAGCCAACATAAATTTGTGGCATAGAAGGAGGAGGCTCACAGAAGGGGGGAGGGGGCAGCAGCAGCAGCAGTACAACCTGGTAATTATCAGTGCCTTAGCGGCAAAAGGCAACATTGTCTGTGTATCTTGACTGCGTCGACAAGGCGGCTGGGCTACCGTTCGGTAGAATCGCTCCCCGCGATTCTCATCTATCCCACCACCCCCCTGCCCCCTCTCCTGCCATCATCTCCGAATACACGCAAAAAATGTAAAGTGAAAATATTTATATATTTTTTTTTTGAGCCACTTGCGGGTGAATGGGTGCAACGGAGAAGGACAGCAAAGGTGGGGTGGGAGGGACGGTGGTGGATCAAATGGGTGGGCACCGCAATTTGCCGTTGGCTGGAGGGCACTCCCTCCCCACTTGCACCCATGCCTGCCACATTTTCTATGCCGAACTTGAGCATTTTACTCTGTTGCTACATATAATTAAAAAAATTATGAATAGAAAAGATGGTAACGAAAAAAGCGAACAACAGGCCAGAACCCAGGGCTGGAAAAATGTTGATTAACGGATGGATATATAGAACTATAGGATGGAACCAAGTTTACGTTTAAAACCCTATAAAAACATTGGGAATATAGTAAAAGCAAACCATCTGGAATGTATACCAAACGGGGAAAAGTTGCTGCCAATTGTCCCGTAATCCTCCAACGCCGCAGCGCTTAAAACTACAGGGAATATTACAGACTATTTCAGAACACTTTAGAACTCATTAAAAAGCGTGTCCAGCCCTATTAATCCCACTTCTAAAAGGCTAATACTGGCTTACAACAAAACAAAAAACAACAAAACCGTGAAACCGAATGCAATTTGGCAGCAATTTTCCCAAACTTTGTTGCCATACACACAGCAAATGCCGGCAGATGCTGGCCAGCCAGCCACCCACCCATCGACCCAAACAGACCCCCACCCCTCCCTCCCTCTCTCTGCCCCTAGCCTAGCCAACCATCAGCCACAATTTGCGGCAGCGCGTAATTAAAACAATTTATGTATAATTTTTGTACAAGTGCAGTCCAAAGCCGAGCCCCAAGGCTCAGCCGCCGCCCCCAATCTCCATCTCCATCTCCGACGTCGCTGGGCTTTTAAATAATAATTTGCTTAGTTTATGAAGTGCCATAGTGTGCGTGTGCCTGTGCGTGAGCGTGTGTGTGTTTGTGTCTGAGTGGGTGTGCGTGTGTGTTGCCCCTGAGTCTCTGTCCCTGTCTCCCACTAGGCCGACAGTCTGCTACACTGACGAAAAGAAAAACCCATTATTTAATGATGGAAAATATTTCAAATCGAGATGTGTTTTTCTGTGCAGCGTTTTCCTCAGTGCAGCAGCCACAGTGGCGCACAATTTACTCACTTGGTTGCATTTTAACATATTTCGTTACGTTTTCTGCCAGGCAGAGAGTCAATTGTTGTTGCTTTTTCAGTTGGCTGGCATGTGTTTTTATAGCGCGTTTTTTGTTCACTCCGTTCTTTTTTTTGTTGCACTTACCTTAGGTTTAATTTGTTTGAGTTTCATGCAACAGAAGCAGAAGCGAAGCAGCTTCTGTGGCGGGATTTCATGTGCATCTGCCGCTGCTGCTGCTGCTGCTGCTGCTGCTGCTGCCACTGCTGCTGGCTTCTTTCTCTCAAGTCGAAAAATATTTGTGCACGCAAAAAATGTTAATTGCCACAGAGCAGAGGAGGCAGGCAGAGAGGCAGCGAGGCAGCCCGGCAACATCAGCAAAAAGCGAACCATCAATGTGGCCGGGGCATTAAAATATTTAGGTTGCTATTGCTGCTGCTGCTGCTGCTACTTCCAACTCTTCCCAGTCCCAGGCCTCAGTCCCAGTCCCAATCCCAGTCTCAGCCTCAGACCCTACCCTCCACTCAAGCCCAGTCAGCCTCAGCCTCAGCTTCAGCTTCAGTCCCTGCCACAGCCGTTAATGCAACTGCAACTGTAACAAATTGCAATGTCGCACATCTGTCTTGGCTGGCGTTTGTCGCTGCCCTGCCTAAAAAAAGGGGCACTAAAAAGACCAGCAACAAAAAAACGGCTGGAAAACTAAAGGCCAGGCCAATCTGAACCTTAGACCAGGTTCAGGTCCACGTCCAGGTCCACGTCCAGCCGGTGGACTCATATTTATTTTTGCTAAAACTCCAACAAAAAACTGTCGTTCTCCTGGTCGTAGTCGTAGTCGTAGTTGTTGTTGCTCTTTCTGGCTGTGGCTGTGGCATTGGCAATGCCAATTACCGGCGGCCGGGAACCCTAGCAATTTGGCCATATCCGGCCCCCTTGGCCGGGATGGGCTGGGATGGATGTTTGGCTGGGGCCCCCAAAGGAAAAATCAGGTTTTTCCTTCACTTGTTCAACCAAATAAAATATGTCGGCAGCATCTTGATTTTTACAGATTTTTTAGAGATCATAAAAAAATAATAGAAAAAATATTCAATTTGCGACGGAAAATTGGTGCAATTTGATTTGATATTTGATTTGATATTTGTTTATGCTCTACAGAGGAGGGTGATGCAGGAAGAGAGCTGTGCTGCCAAAGCAAACCAAATCAAGGGTATTTAGCCAAGACACCTTGGCAGTCATTAGCCACATTTAGTTGCCTGATGATCATGGCTTTTACTGCTGCTGTAGTTGCTGCTGTTGCTGTAGATGATGTTCCTCTTCTGTGTGTTTTCTGTGTTGCTGTTGTTGTTGCTGGCGTGTTGCAACTAATGAATATGGAACTTGACTCTGCCCCTGTACTGGGAGTCTCTGCTGTCTCTTGTCATGTCTTGGCCTGGCCCCGGCTATTACAAGATTTGAGTTGTCGCGCGTTTTGGACGCGTCATGCAGCTAGTTTTCTTCTTTCTTTTCTGATTTTTTTGTTGGTGTTATTGGTGTTGGTGTTGTGTTTGTGCCACACATTGCCGCACGATTCCAAGTTGGCAAATGTGGCGCGCAGCATTTAAACAACAACAGTGCAACAGGCTGCTGCAGCAGCGCAAAAAAAATGTCATAAATAAATTGCTTTGCAACATTTGCTGACGCGCCAAATAAAATGCCATAAATGATCGAATGCAGAAGATTTTAAGTTAGACAGAAGATGGAAACGGAGATGGAGATGGAAACGGAGATCCATCTAGTCGGGAGTTGGCATTGGAAACGGGAGTCCGAGAGTCGGCAGATGGCTATGGCGACAGGAATCTCGAATGGTTTTTCCTGTTGGGTAAATTAACTTAAAAATGCTACAAAAATTGTCGCTGATGAGTTGGCTTATAGGGTTGATGAATGCTAAGCATTCTATTGTGCCCATTAATGTTGCTTGCAACAGGCAGGGACAGTTCAAGCAGCGGCACTCCATGCAGCTCATGCTATCCCTAATGACTTAGGACACACCATTAGTCGTGCTTATGGATTGAGGAAGGTTACAAATTCTTGCAGAGAGGTGTTTTCTCTTTGCAGATTTCCACCTCCTCCTCTCGCGATGCTATCAAAACAATTTTCCTGCTGGCACTCACCTGTACCGGTGCCTATGTTTGTGGCATGCCACGGTCCCATTCAAAAATACAATGTTTCAGCTGCAATCAAAACCAAATCCCGAAAAAATAAAACAAATAACAGGGCAAAGTGTGGAATACACTTTCTTAGTTTGGAAGGCTTTTCTTTGATAGATTGACTTTAAATATTGATTCGATTTGGTAGGAAAGTAGAAAGCTAAACCAAGGAAACAGCCTGCTCCTCTAGGTCTCCTGTGGCTAGCCAGTAGTGGCTTTTCCTTCCTTTTTTGGACAAACATCTAAACAAAATCAAAGCACTTGATGGAAGGGTATGCCAAACATCTGCCTGTTGCAGCAACACCTTCACTAATGCCTGGCATAACAACTTAATCCACCTTGCCGGCTCGACTGGCTCTTGGGCTGTGGCAGGGCTGTCGGCTGCCACAGACGTGCTGTCTGTGCTGGGGCACACCTGGGCGTGAGGCTGTTTTACGAGTCCCCCCAAATGATGATGGGGCAGGCAGTTTTTCGGACAAGCTGCTCAAATCGAAGTTGCAGCAGCTCAAGCTGCAACACGGCAGTGGCAGCGGCAGAATCAAATTTGCTGCCACATTTGTTGGCCTTCTTATGGAGCCCCCCTCCCCTTCGCGGGGCATGCCAAATAAATTTCACTTCTTAATCGCTGGCAAAGCTCTTATCTGTTTCTTAATCAGAGTTTGCAGCGCTAAACTAACAAATTTTATGGTTGCAACAAGGGGGCAGGGAGGCTAGAGGAGGCAAGTGCGAGGCGCAGACTGAAATCTAAAATTAAAATTTGGTTTCATGTAAACAAAAGCAGCGCTGCAACTGCAGCAGCAGCAGGAAGAGAGAGAGATGGAGAGGAAGAGAGAGCAATGAAAAGCGAGATCAAGTTCAACGCACATTTGTCCTTGATAATTTGAAAGAGAGCGGGAGAGCAGGCAGTGGAGGAAGACACACAAAGGGGAGCCCGAAAAATTACAGAGCAAAACAACGAAAAAAATGACTGCAATGTGGCGCATCGACCTATCAATACCCTTTAGAGATCGGCAGAGAGTTAAGTCTCTGGAAATGTGGTCGCTGCGTTTCTTCCATCTGCTCCAAGGAATAATGCTCTCTCTTAGGGTACAATAAACAAAAATTATGGCAGTGGATCGACAGACTTATTGCTGTCCCTCTCTCTCACTCTCGTGCTTCTGCACTACATCAAAGCGCTAAGGCAAACCGGCTGGGACTGCCGCTGTTCTGCCTCTGCCTCTGCCAAGAATGTACACATTAGTGTGTGCGTGTGTGTGTGCGTAGCGTCTGCCAAAAATACGCCGGCCATTAAGAGTCGGCCCATGCACAGGGCAGAACGGGATGGGGACGGGACAGGCCCACGCCAGCAAAGAACACAAAAACATTCGGGTTTATGGAAAGGGGGAACAAAAATGGGGAGCCCATCCGTCCCGATCGTACGTGCCTCTGCGGCTGCTTGCCCTCCTGCTTGCTGTACTGCTTGCTCTCCTGCTTGCTCTCCTGCTCTCCCTCTATCCCTTTTTGCAGAGTTTCCGAAAATTTGCAATTGACTGGCTGCGACGACGACGACGATGCAGCTCTGCTGCTGCTGCTGCCTCTGCCGCCCTCCCCTGCTTTGCTCTGCCCTGCCCTGCCCTGCCCTGCCATCGAAAGAGGAGAGAACAAAAATGTTTATGCATTTTTTCTGGTCACTGACCGTACTCAAGGTTTTTCGTATTCTGCTGCTGATGCGGCGCGGCGGCAGTTCCTTCAACGCTGCAGCAGCAGCGCTGCGTAAATTGCATGCGCACAAAAATTGACGAATATGCCAACCGACGTATGATCAGGGGGAGAGGAGACGGTGAAGGGAGGAAGTGGGAGCTCGATCAAGAGGAGAAGCAGGAGCTAGACAAAGACGAAGAGAAGGAGAGCAGACGCAGGGAGCGACAAAATGTGTTCGGTGTTCGCCCAAAAAGAAGCAGCACACACTGAAGCAGGGCAGAGGCAGGGGCAGGGGCAGGGGAAGGGCAGCCTGTGGCAAACTTGTTGCAGACCGACTAGGGCTCCCCTTCTGAATCGTATTTAGCTTGATCCCCCCACTCTGTACCCCTTTTGGCAGCTTTTTTGTGTGCGGTGTGTGTGTGTTTGCAATTTGGAGACGACGATGATATAATTTAGCAACAAAGTGAAGTCGACTGCTTGCAGCCGGTCGGTCGGTCGCTCTCGGCGAGAGCGTCCCGAAATCGCGAAATGAAACCGAAATGTTATTTTTCGTTTTCGTTCTTGGGTTTTGGTTCTTATTCTCCATGGCATACCCTACAATGAGCTGAGGTATGGGTATAACGTCTTAGAGTAAAGTAAAGACTAAACAGTATGTATTATCTGAAAGGAGAATTCCCAGGCGGATATTTGGTCAATAAAAACCATAAATAAATTATGATAATTTGGCTACTGTGCATAGCATACGTCGGCAGAAGTTCTTTCGTATCTTTATGCCGCCCTCTTCGTTTCGTTACTGCCGGCTGCAGTATTTAATTGTTTTTTTTTTCGCTCTATCTCTCTCTATCTATCGCTCTATCACTCTTGATCACCATAATAGCAGCTCCAAGCTGCTCTAGCGCTCTCTTTTTTTAGTTCCCTCGCTTGCAATCTGGCTCGAAGGACCTGATCGATCGGTCAGACGACCCATCGTCGTCGTCTATCCATCTAGCACATGATCTTTTTCGCACTCGCTCTTACTCTCTATCGTCATACACAAGCACGCATACATGTACATTCGGTCTTAAAGATACGCGTTACACAAATACCAAATAAACAAAAAATATACACAAAAACCCACACAATAAAACAACCTCGACTTCTTATTAACTTCAATCCAACAGCTTGTGCAAAAGCTCCTTTAACAATCAACGATCATTCATATAGGGTATCCACCTGATCGACTCTGTCTCAGATTGCCAATGGAACAGTGATAAATTATTGTGCCTGGCGGCCATGGCCTTTGGTTTTTGGCGCAATTTCGATTTGATTGCGGTAGGACAGAGACTGTACCTGTACTTTGGAGCAGCTGCCCTGCCCTGATCTGATCTCTCAGGCGTTCTTCTTCGATTTATTCTTCTCTGAGCTGAGCTTCTGTTCTGCTTTACCTCTCGCTCTCTCTTTGTCTCTCTCTCTCTCTCTCTCTGCTGGTGGTGCTGCTGCTGCAGCGACTGCAACCCTGACCACCCGCAACAATCGGGGCGCAAAAAGTTCTCAAATTACCACGCCAAATGCTGGAGTCAGTGACCGATTATGTTACCCAAACCGAAGCGTAGGGGCAAAGGAAAGACAAAAATAACACGACAGGCGTCATTATAAAGCGTCGCTGCTGACGCTAGCTTCGGTGTTGCAATCCCTATCTCTCTCTCTCTCTCCGTTCTTGTACCCCGCCGTCTCTACGTCGTTTGCTCCTGCCTAAGCCAATCGTCGTTTGCTGCTGTCTCCTGCTGTTCTTTGCCGCTGCTCCTTTTGCTTCTTCTATTTGTTTTCTTATGGCACATTAGTGATTCTCCTCTGCCATCTGCCTCTTGTTGCCGCTGTTGCTTTGATGACTCCGTGCTCTATCTCGCTCTTCCTTACGCGGATAAGGCTCGGGCTTGATCAAAGACTTTTAGCCATGACGGCGTAGAATTTTTGAGGGTTTTTTTTCGTTTGATAAATCACATGGGAAGATATCTAAAGATGAGCTTCGGGGAGCAACCAATTGTTTGCATCGCAATGCGTATACGCAATGTTTTAAAGGCTCAACTTTGAAGAGGTTTACTACCTCTAGATTATTTATTGTTTATTCTGGAAATCGAATCCTTTTCCTACAGCTCAACGATCTTCAATCATCACTCCTTGCTAGCTTTCGTCCCAGTTTTCTTTGGTTTAACGAGCAAAAATCTAACTCAATTCCTGTCCAGTCATTGCTCCTCTCGGCCACCTCAAACTCCATTCAATGAAGCCGCACAATTTCTGGTGACAAAAAAAACAACAGTGAAAATAGCAAAAATGGGAAAAAAATGGGAAAAGGAAATGTCAAAAAGCCATCGTTAGTTTGGTATTAGCCCTGACAAAACTTGACGCGTCAACGTAAGCGGCTTTGGTCTAGGTCAAGTTGCAACTAGCGAGTGGCAGGTACAGGTGGTACAGGTGGTACACCTGCCACAGGAAATCTGTTTCGTTCTACACTCGTAGACCAACCAAAAGGGAAATGAATGGCTGGGCTGGGCTGGGCTCTGGCAAACATTCAATTACAATTCGTTTCGGGATAGGTTTAAATGGTTTGGAAAATGGTTTAATTGCTGACCGCTCCAGTGCGAGGAGAGCTCTAATTGAGCATAAGCCTTCGAGGAGGCATGGCCGGGCTCCACACGAGCCTCAAATTGCCTGAAAAATGCGTAAATAAAAAACGCAACGAAACTTATTTGGCCCAAAGAGTCGATTGTCGATTGCAGTTCGATACGAGTCCGTTTCGAGGAGTGGAGCAGGGGGAGGAGCAGAAGGCGTATTAAAAATGGAATCAAAAATGCAGCAACAATTTGTATAGAGCACATTTTGATTGGCAGGTCGACAGGGGGCATGGGACCAATAATCGAGGCAGGAACTTCCAGCGTAGACGGCAACAAGGGGTTTTGTTTGGCTTGGTCTGGGATTGGGCTTGGGTTTGGGTTTGGGTTTGGGCTCGGTTCTGTTAGGATCGGGCTGGGTTGGGTTAAAGTCTGAAGTGCTTTTGGGTAGGCCTTAATTACGTAAATGTGTGTGCGGCTCTACGGACTTGCCAGTTGAGTTATGACCAAAGGAGTACTCCACATCCGCATGACTGTATCCATGAGCGAGTGTTAGTGTGCGTGTAAGTGTGCTGCAAATGCGTAAAATTTTAATTTCGTTTTGAAAATTTCATTCGAAAAAAAAGAAATGGCGCTCTGAAGTTGTTTAAAACAGAAAGAGAGCGGCTATGCTATATTCTCTTTCTTCTTCTCCCTTTTCTGCACGTTTTTTGAGGCCAATGACCAGTCTACTCACACACACACATTGGCATAGGGGCACATGTATGTACGTAATGTATGTGTGTGTGTGTCCTGCTTCTTACGCACTTTTTGCATTTACTAATTTGAAAAGCAGACATCGACCGAAGAGTGAGAATGAGGCGGGAAAAGGGAAAGGCTTCAAGTCGGAGGGGGTTGGGCTTGGGCTTGGGCTTGGGCTTGGGCATGGGTCGGGCCCTTTCCTATTGGCCCTGTTTTCGCAATGGGCTTATTGATCTGCCCACCTCTCGGCAACATCTTCTTCTTCCTCATCATCATCGTATTATTATTATTATTAAACAACCCCATTAGGGTCAGGCGGCCTGACCCGGGCCTCTACTTTCCCCCTTTCGGTTATCTAACACAAAACACAAAAACAACACAAAAAAATACAGAGTGCACGAATGAATGCATCGAATGCAACCCACGAGTAAACGAGATAGAGAGAGACCAAGGAAGAGCGACAGAGAGAGAGAAAGAGTATGAGTATTCCATGCTGGGACGGGGACACGGACACGCATTCGTTTCGGGCTTGGACTCTTTGGTTGGTTTGGGTTTTTGTTCAAGTTAGTTTTCAGTTTATGGCGGCATTTCCGTAGGGGAGTTTCAAATTAGAAATACACAAGAAAAGGAAGGAGAATACAGATAGAGAGGGATAAAGAGGCAGGCAAGAGGCCAGAGAGAGAGAGGGAGAGTAAGACACGGTTAGAAAGAGACGACTAATGAGGTCATAATAGGCCATGAATGCCATATGCTTAAGCTCACACTTTACAAAAAGGTTCCAAAATCCAGAGCATACACTCCGAAACGTCGTCATATGGTAACAAGACGGTCAATAGCTTCAGAAACAGTTTTTAGAAATATCGGAATTCGGAAGAATTTGGATTCCATGCTTTATTGCACATAGCACATAAGCACCAACTTTTTTTAGCCGAAAAAAATATATAAACTTATTTGCTTATGTTTTTCAGCTTACATTTATATAATGGTTTATATATATTTATAATTTTATTTAGATTTTTTTATTTATATTTTATATTTATATAATTGTTTTCTTTAATTTAAAGAAGAAAGAAAAGAAGAAAAGAAAAATTTTCAAGAAATTTATTTCTAATCCCACCAAATATATAATCAAAAAAAAACTCAAAATAAACAAAAATTAACAACAAATAAAAATAATAATAATTCCTAAATTTGCTCATTTTTCGTTTTCTGTTGGTTTCATATAATGCGATTGTCCAAATTTAAATAAAATAAACTGATTTTTTGTATTTGGAAAAGAAAAACTATCGATAGCGAAAACCGGAGCATGGCAGATACATTTTGGGAATTCGAATACAGTTTTTTTCACAATATCATTCTATGACAATATATAAATAGATATTCGAGTTTTAAGAAAAGTTCTCTCAATATTGCACAGAGTATTCCTTCAATACAAATTTGGAAAACAATTTTAATTATCCATTCAGCTCCCATTTCCTGCGCAATACAAAACTGAGGCTTACATTACATTTGTTATTAGCCCAGAACAATGTCCTTTGCACACATCCTGCTTCTGGGAGCCCCGCAAAATACGTATGTATATGTAGATTCCATTGAAATTCGATGAAAATTGGAATTATAATCTCGTAGATCTGTCTAATAGGCAAATAAAAAACGGAATAGAATATACGGAATATATTGTTTGCAATTTCTCACATCGAGAATTACGGAGGACGCTTTTGTTGCTGGATTTTTTGTTTTTGTTTTTATTTTTT
Organism: Drosophila affinis; assembly: GCA_037356375.1. Lineage (NCBI taxonomy): Eukaryota > Metazoa > Arthropoda > Insecta > Diptera > Drosophilidae > Drosophila > Drosophila affinis. The sequence continues at coordinate 28,333,231 of JAZHFB010000003.1, forward strand.
GTGTTCTGTTTTACTCTTATTTGAGGCGGGTATCTGAGTTTAAGCATGTTTTCAGGCAATAAGCAAGGGATCATATTGGTTGACAATTTATGTAACAATTAAAGAATTCAATATGGAATACCGAATCAAAGTCATTCAGAGATTTATATACAATATCGACTCGTTTTTTATTTCTTCTGGCATTAGTTTTCTATCCATAATCTGTACTTTCTTTCTTTTTGAGAGTATCTATGAGTCTGGTTCTTGGACAATGAATATTTCGCTGATTTGCGGTTTGCTCGGGCATGAATGTGTGATTATTTTTTAATAAAAATTTCTTGCTGCAAGGCATAGGCCATGCCACGATGCTACGCACTTTGTTTAACAACATGACACCAAACACTCACACATACAACACACACACACACGCTTGTGTGTGTGTGGGGCTTTTGTGATTTGTTGACGCGTTTTACAGTTGTTGTTGTTTCTGTTGCTGGGGTTAAAATAGGTCTACCATGGGGGCCCAGTCCTGCCGCGACTGCCGCCTGCGCCCCGAGGCTCCTTAACACGCACAACAAAAGTAATTTTCCACTTCTCCCCTCAGCATCGCGCTGCTCCTCTGCTCTTCTCCTATTTTTTATATTTTAAGCCGCTGACAACTGTCGGGGTTAGAGCCACACACACACACACACACACACACATATGCATAGATATATGGGGAAAGAGATATAATAAAGCACGGCTCGGTGACATTTAATTTCGAAATCATCATAATAATATTCTGTTTGAATGCGCACATCCGCCAAAAGTCATCTACGAGAATGTATCTATGTATCTAGCCAGCCAGCCAGCCAGCCAGCCAGCCTGGTAGCCAGCAAGCCCGCGCACAGCTGCTTTAATGAGCCAGATACAATTTAGAAACAGTTTCCTGTTCTGGCTCGGTCCGGGTTCCTGGCTGCATTTCAAATCAGTTTACTTCCTTGCCCAACAGCAATTGGCAGCAGCAGACGGTAGACGGCAAGCAGCAGCCCGACAACGAATTAGATCAAAACCGTAAATTTTCTTATGCCCATCCAATGGATTGGATGGGAACGGAAGCACATCAGGGAGATACGCAACAACAAGAGGGGGAGAAGCTTATGAGTAGATGGAGAGGAAGAGAGATAGCCAAGTGGAAGCTACTAAAATGTATCTAAAAAGTGCAGGATTTGGCTAACATTTGCCGATCCTCTGCAGGGATAGAGAAAATCCCAGTTATCAGCAGGATGTTTTAGCTGCTCTCTCGGTGCTTTGTGCCTGTATCAAATGTCAGACAATCCAAAAAAATCGCTTATCAAGTGAGGCAGGCCTTGAAACCGTCCCTCTACCCTATTCTCCTTCTCTGCCTCCTTGAGGCAATGCAAATTGCATCTTCAAGATGCACCAGAAGCGATGCAGCCTCCAGCTCCTCCTCGTATTTCGCAATCTCTGCCTTTGTTTTTGCATATGCACCCCTTTCGGCTGCAGCTACCGTCTCTGACATTGCATTGTTTGAGCTTTATGTAAACTGCAGATTTCCTATATCTCCGTTTTTTTGGGTTTGGGTTTGGGTTTGGGTTTTGGCAAGGGTTGGAATTTGGCCTGAATTCGGGTTTGCCTTCTGCCGGTAACCGGTAACCGGTTGCCCTGTTGCCTGCCTCCGTTTGTTGCTGTTAGAACACTGTGGTTAATCTTGTCGCCGTTGCCTTTTTTATCTTGCATAAATATGGCAATCAAATGCTTCAATGCCAAAAAGGTGTCATCTGATTATACAGTAGTTTTCCTTTTCTCTCGTGTTGTTGTCGATCGCTGGGTTGTTGTTCTATTTTTTTTTTTTTTGTTTAAACTGGTTTGGTTGTTTTCGTTTTATACTGCTTATAAATTCATGCAGGCAACATTTTTACAGGGAACTGAGCTGAAGGTTTCATAATTTTTTACTAGATACAGATCTGGAATGCAGTGAAGAATTCGAATTTTTGTAGAGTAGGAATAAGCCAAAAAGGGGTGGACTTTATCTTATAACTAGAATACTCTGCTATTACTTGGGAAAATACTTTTTAAGATAATTTTCTTTCAGGGAATATAGACAAAATATATTCCCCGATTGATGTGAATCATGTTAATTCGCTGTAACAAAAATTTCCATAAGCGAAAGGAGTCATTTAATATGTAAACTATGCATTTTGTAGAAACAAATGTGTGTGCAATGGGCTATCTCCGCACTGTGTGCACCAATTGGCATGCCAGAGTATGTGGCATGGTTTTTATGATAACATTTTTTTACTTTTCTATAAATAGGGTCCTCAAAAATTAAAAATGGTTGAAAAGAATCTCAAGTTTGGGTCAAAAATGTGTGTTTTACCGTCTCTTACATTTCAATTACTGTCATTCTGTAGAACGAAAAATTTTATGATAAAATAACTCATTAAGGCAAAATTATCATGGCTTAACTTCGATGGATTCCTATATATTTAATTTATTTAGTATTTATAAGACAATTTCCCCCCAGGGAACATTTCATAAAGTTCGTCGATTGGCGTAAATGTTGAAACACAAAATTTCCATAAGCGAAAGGAGTCTTTTAATTTTTGTATATATTTTGTTTAATTTTTTCCAAGAAATCATTGAGAACATTTATAGCTCGAAACAGTTGGTTTTCCCTTTTCCCAAGAGCGTGTAAATGGTATAATTCACATATAGTTAAGGTCTACGCTTGGGGTCTCTGCCTTATCTGCAGCTCGCTAGCACGAAGGGGTAGCAGTCGTAGCCGCAGTGCCACAGTGAGAGCCAGCGCTAGCGCAAGTTCTGCTGTGGTGAGTTTCTACCCCTAGTGGCTTGAGTAGTTTCTCCATTGAGTGATAATTCAGAGTGACACTCGACAAGGGGCAACCACAACTCGACTCGACTCGACTCTCTTTCTGCCGCTTGCTGTTTGCTGTTGGAGTGTGTGTGTTGCATGTGGCTGTGCTGTGTGGTTATTGCTCCTGTTTTGATTGAGTCTTAAGCCCTAATGGAAATTTAATTGAGTTAGTCTCAGAGCATTAGATATGCATACTGGCAGATACAGATACAAACGCGGGCTGCATTCGGTTCGTGTGTGTGTCTGCTGATGATCATTCCCGAAGCTGAAGCTGCAACTTTAACCCCATAAAATGCAACCAAATTGCCATTGCTGCCCATCATCAGCGGCAGTGGCAGGTTGCAGGCTGTGGCAGTGAATCTGCGGCAGCTGAGGGAGGGTAGCGGGCAGCGGCAGCGGCAGAGAGATAGAACACAACCAGTTGCATGCAAAATGCCGGCAACAGGTGTGCGAAATAGCATCAGCCTAGACCCAGGCCCAGGCTCAAGCCCAAGCCGGCTGCAACAGCCACATGAAGATTCCCTGCAGCAGAATGTTGCACTGCCTTGGCTCAAACATACATATGTGTATAGGTGTATCTTTATTTTTTTTGTTTTTTATTTTTTAGAACGATAATAGTTGGCCTACCGTTGGCTTCCATCTCTCTCTTTCAGACTCTTTCTGTGAACTCCCTTTGTTTACTTGGACCCTCTGTTCTTTCTCTACTTTGGTGTTAATCATCCTTTCAGTTCATTATTCACACATCCCCATCCCCATCTATCCATCTATCCATCCATCCATCTCTGCTTGCTCTCGTATTCGCACTTCCCCTTCCCCCATGGCTCCTCTTGTTTTGTTCTATAAATGATTTTGCTCTGATTTTTCAATTAAATTTATTTAGACCGCTGTCATTTGTTGGCCATTTAGTTGGCCACCAACGGGTGGTGCCTTCTGGGGAAAACGGTACAAATATGTCCGTTGTTGTATTTAGCCTGATTCACCGACCTGGTCGGGGTTTTGATTGACTTTTGATTTGAGCTGTTGACAGATTGCCGCTCACTAACTGTCTCTGGGGGTCGGTCGGTGCCGCTGACTGATTAAATCTTTTGTATGCTAAATGGCTCTAACCGTGTTCACAACAAATTAGAAAAATAATCTGAATAGCTGCATAGAGATGTTCGGAAGTTAACTGAAAGATTCCTGTTAGGCAGTGACTGGAAGTCGGCAATAAACTCGTTAAGTTTTGATTAGTTATTAAAGAATGGAGACAACAACAAACAGAACACAAAGAGATATATGTAGTTCTTTTGCCTGGAATAAGTGCTTGAACACTTTTCCAATTGGTTAACCAAAACTAATCATAATTCAAGGAAACTCCTCCATTTGTTGTCCCTGTGTGGAAGGTCTCTGCTTTCCTCCTTGCCTTGAGCTCTCTCTCAAGCATCTCCCTTCCTAAGTTGTTTTGATAGACTGCCCACAATTGATTCTCCATTCCCTCTTTCCTTTCCTCTCCCTGCTCTGCCATTCAATAACCATTGAGTCTATTCAACATTCATTCGAATCGACAACTTCAGAAGTGCAGAAAACGAAACAAAACGAGAACGAACTTCAATTGCGGCACTTGGCTGTTTAATGCTTCTTTTTTTTTGGAACCAAAATGTAAGCAATTCTTTTCGATGTACACTCGGAAAAATTTAAGTAATCTATGTTAGAAAAATGTTACGTGTTTTGGGATCTCTGAGGGTATTCATTGGGCTCTCCAAAACTCTTCTCTCTGTGTAGTTGCTGGTCATTCGCTTGTTGTTGTTGTTGTTGTTTTTGTTGCATCTGATTATTGTTGCTGGTATAAATTTTGTTCAAGTACGTCAAGTTCGATTGCGTTCTTTACCTTGAAATCTTGTTTTCTATCCGCTGTTAAGTTTGCAGTTTTTTTGTTGTTTTTGTTGCTTTTCGTTCGCTCTGTTCTGCTCGTTGCAGCTGCAAAAGATTTTGCATGCTGTGTGTGTGAGTGTGTGTGTGTGGCCCTCTCTTTCCCTCCCTCTGCCGGCCCACTGCCTAATATTTTATTAATGCATTTTCTATATTTATTGAGCTACAACAACAACGTCATCAATTGTGCCCAGCTTGGCTGCTGTTTGTTGTAGTTTTATTCTAAATATGTACTTTATTTGCATTTATTTATATGCCAGTGAAAAGGGGGAGAGCGAGGGGGTTTCGCATCGAGGGAGATTAATTTGTGCGCTGATAAATTCAATTAAATTGTTGTACACAGTAGTCGTGGTGTTTATGTAATTTGAACACCCTGAAAGAGGGTTAAAAGAGTGCCATAGACAGAGTGCAAGATAAACCCCTATACAACCCACAGATAATCTCAAGTGTATTCTGCAGAAAGCACAAGAGTTGTCCCAAAATGTGTATTTTTTGTAAATTTTATTTAGCATTATAATTACATTATTTTATGTTCTGCCGGCAAGTGTATTCGAAGCTTCGTTTGTCCCTTTTTCCTTAATGTTTTATTAATCTTTTCTCAGGAAAAAAGCCAAAAGTAAAATGCGGAAGTCATCCACGTGGACACAATCATCTTTTAATAATAAATAAGGCGATAAATGCAATAAGCTCCTGGTGGCATGCAACAGCAATACAACACAAGAACCTTGACATCAAAATAAACCTTCGCATTACGTATACGTAATTTGCCGTTTGTTTTTTGTTTTTCGGGCGCGCAGTCTGGCAACGCCGAGTCGGGGACACTCGCACAGCACTCGCACGCCCCCACCCCCGTCTCCAAAAAAAAAACACCCGAAATGAAACGCTTCGTTGCATACGCAAAATGTTGTTGGTATACCCGGTACCTCGCAGAGTCAAAGGGTATGCTGTGTTCGGGGAAAATGGAGAAGGAAGCGAAGTTTTCAAAGGAGCAAATGCCACAGCAAAATGTTTAAAGATGAAAGAAGTCCTCGTTTGGTACGAATAATACAGTTTACTGGTGGATACCGATATTCATAATACAGAATGAGGAATACTAGATTCAACCCAGCCAGCATTTTATGAAATTTCGGATAAACTTTGAGTCTTTTTTTAGTCCCCTTTCTGATCATATATGCGCTCGTTTCCTGATCGGTATCCCACCCACGATAGTTGTAAGAGAGTCTCTTATAGCCTGATTTCTATTTATTATATATATATATTTTAATATAATCGGTATTAACCAGTCGGAATGTCATTTTATTGCATTATTACTTGTTGTTTGTAGCATTTCGTTTTTTTTGTTTCGTTTTTTGTTTCTATTTCTATTTAGTTTTGGCTGCGCTTGGCCTCCATTTCGGCATGCATTCATAACGCCCGAGAGGCGTGGTGCAGTGCGGGGTGGTGCAGGGTGCAGGGTGCGGGGTGAGGGGTGCTGCTGCCATGCAACGCAAGTCGAGGTTTCCATCGGTTTCCAATTTTGCCATTTGCTATTTGAGCTGCCGCCGTCGTCGGTGCCGCCGTTGTTTCTGCTGTTGTCTACTGCTTTGTGCCTAAAATTTATCGTTTTGCGTTTTTGTTTATTTCTTTTTTGGTTTTATTTCATTCTTGCTTTTTGCTGTTTTATTTGTTGTATTTCTGTTGCGTTTTCTGTTGTTGTCTCTCCTCTCCTGTTGCTCGTCGTCGCATCAACCTCGAACTTTAGATTTGTTTGCAATGTTTATGAGAGCATAACCATTTTGTTTGTTCTGGTTTTTTGTCGTGCTACGTGATGTTCTTTATATATAGATTTCGGTGGATAGACTTAGGCTTAGGTGACCAAGGTTTCAGTTCTGTTTTGAATCAAAGTTTGGAGTCCAGTCCCTAGTGAAATTTGCTATCGATGCTGAGAGAATATAAATTTAAATTTAATATGCAGAATGTATCTCTGGTTATACACGACTATATTTTTATCATTTTTCCTGTCTAATTAGTATCCTTCATTAATCTATTCCCTTATCGATCATCTGCTACAAAGTTTAAGTCCTAATTGAACGTGTATCTTTAGTATAGGTCTCTTTCATCTCTGCTTATCTTATGGGCATGTCTTTCATTGCTCTATCTACAGGAACATTCACCTAACTCACTTCCTAATGTCTTTTGCAGCTTCCAGTTCTGTGCCATATTTCATTCAAAAATGAACCCAACTCCTTGGCAGGCTCCTTCCTCTATTTAGGCCATTGGCGTTTGACTGACTGCCACAGCAGCCACCACATCGGCACCGGTAACAGCAGCAGCAGCAGTCGAGCAGCAGCAGCACTGGCAGTGGCAGTGGCAACAGGAAGGAAGCCACGCGAAGCAGTTACAGTAACACACTTTTGCCATTTGCTGGCCCCACTGACTGGCAGGCAGAGGGGGGCAGAGGGAGGCAGGCAGGCCATGATTTCCATTTGTGCGAATGCCCAAAGCCAAAGCCGCTGCCGCTGCTAAGGTCGCGCCTAAGCAAGCCAGGGTCCAAGACACGTTTCGTTGTTGTTGCTGCTTGTTGGAGCTTACTCGATTATGTGTATACCCTAGCCAAGGGTATGGCCATCCACAAAACAGAACAAACAGGAACCTCATAGAAGGAGGCTTGAGAGACGGAGAAGCACTTAGTATCCTCCTGCTACTACTTTGATGGCAGGAAGGGTATTTGCAGCTTCGGCTGTTGCACTTTAGCCTTGCTCTCTAGCGTGTTGTTTTTTTTCTATTTCTGCCACTGCCATAGTCACAGTCACAGTCACAGTCATAGCCACTGCCATAGCCATTGCACTTGCCCCTGGCTTTGAGTCGTCTGGCTTGGCCCGGCCAGTAGTTGGTTAACTTGTTTTTGGTTAGCGCTTAAAGCTTTTCGGCTTGATAAATGTCTGAATCTGAATTGCAAGTGTCTATGTTTCGTGTGTGTGTGTGCTATGGCCACTTTACTGCTCTTGACCCTAATGCCAAGGCATTGATATGGCCAATGATGAAGCTCTATCAAATCGGGGCAGCTTTAACTCCTAAAAAGCAGCTGCCTTGTGGCAGCTCCCGTTGTGGCTGCCACACAGCAGCTGTTCTTTTTTTGTTGACCGGAAATGGTTCGCCCACTTCCGTTAGCTTTCACACCCACAGAGAGAGGGGGGCGAAGCAGACCACAAGTGGCGCACTGGCTTTGGCTGCTCCTGTGGCACGGACATGTGGCAGGAAACGTGAATTTATCGTTGCCCAACTCGAGTGCCACTGAAGGGGGTCCACTCGACTCGAATCGACTGACTCGTACATTTTTCGTGACTCCACTTGTTGCATGCAGCGTGGCGTGGTCCCTAACTAATTTTCGTTTCCATTCCCGTACTGTACATAAATATTTTTCCAGAAAATTTTCCATTTGCATTTAAATAATTGGCCTGGTCAGCTGCCGAGGGGAGGGGCAGGGCTTGGAGTATCCAGAATTACGAGTGCCACAGCTCAACTTTGCTGCCCTCTCTCCATCTCCATCCCTGGACAATTAGTTAAATGGCAAAGTGCACACACACACACACACACACACACATAGTGTATGGATTTATGTATATATTAAAAAATCGTTAGATCCAACTATTGGCTTGATAAGTATATGGTTAGCTAAGGGGTCTGGTCTGAAGTCTGGTCTCTCCGGGCTATTTTGCGCACTATAAACTGGAAGTTGTCCCAATCAGAATAACCAAATGACTGCACAAACGACGGCAACAACAACAAACAGTTACAATAACTGGTTCCCCTATTTAGTAGATATATCTCTCGTTTTGTTTGTGGTTTTTTTTTAAATATTTTTCGATATTGTTTATATGGCTGATTGGCCGACGTTGTCTGCCAGCCTCTGTCTGGGGTAGCGCGCCTTTTTTGTCCGCCTTTACCTTGAATCGAAAATTGTTTATAGTTAAATTACAATATTTGAGCAAATGTGAGAACATTAGCCAAAAGATGTGGGAAAAATAGACATACTCATAGATACAATAGATGTAGATGGAAATAAAAATATGCACATGAATTGAGATGGCAAATTAATGGCTTTTACACAGAACGTTTATGTTATCAAATAAATGATTCAATTTAGACCACGAAATATCGATTATTCAATCGATTATCATAACGATACTCCTCGATCAATACTCCAAATCGTTTATTTATAGATCGATACAAACATATGTATTACGCATGCAAAAGAATTTTGAATTGATTGAATGATTGAAAATTAAAATTGCATTTATTGCTTTTATAAAGAGTGCTTAATCGAAGCCAGCTCTAATTTGGATCAATCGATTAGTGGACCATGAAATATCGACAGTTCGCTCGGTTATCGCAACGATACTCTCAATACGATACGATCAATACCTCAAATCGATTATTCATAGATATATACATAGATAGATACAAATAAACATATGTATGTATTAGGCATGCAGAAAAATGTTGAATTGATTGATTGATTGCTTGCAAATTAAGACTGAATTTATTGCTTTTATAAAGAGTGTTTATCTTATCGTAGAACTGATGAAATTTAGACCAATCGATTAATTGACCATAAAATATCGATTGTGGCAATTATCTATCTATTATGGCGGGAAATGTATTTTATAACGAGATGCTATCAGCTGATTTCTAGCTCGATAATCCAAACATTTCACTAAGCAACCCTTTGGCGTACATAGCTTTTTCTATGAAACGATTATTTTCGATAAATACCACAAATCGATCAAGTTCGAAAGTGTGAAATATCCCAAACCGATTGCTTTGAACATTTGGCACTTTTATGGCTTCTTCTGTTTTGTTATCAAGAAACATTCCAGGCTGTTCTGATCGGTCCACGATCTCCAATGTCGTTGCCACTGCCGCGGCGGCTGCTGCTGCAACTGCAACTGCAACTGGAGATGCATTAGGAAAGGTCAGTGCCATCTTTGTCTCTGTCCTCCGTGTCCGTGTCCGTCGCCGTCTCTGTCTCTTTCTTTGTTGCTGTCGCTGTCTCTGTCGCCTGTGCCTCAAATGCATCAAAACGCGCTTTTCTTTTCGTATTTTTTGTGTGTGCGTGTGTGCCTGTGTGTATTTGTTGGTCTCTGAGTCGCTGTCATTGTTGTTGTTGTTGCAGAAATTGTTGTCGCTGTTGCTGTTGTTGTTGGTGTTGCCTGCGTCGCTGTCTATGTGAATGGGAAAGAGGGACTTCGGTAGGGAGGTTGCTTCGGCTCTACGTTTCGCGCTTACTTGCTTTTAATTCTTGCATTGCGTTTCAAGTTGCAGGGCACTCAAGCTCACCAATACTCACACACAGCGGCAGAGAGAGAGAGAGAGAGAGAGAGCGAGAGCGAGCAAGAGAGAGAGTGACAAAAGAGAGGGGAGTTGTGTGTGGTTAGTGCAGCTGCAACTGCAACTGCAGCAGCAGCAGCAGCAGTCGCTGCAACAGCGGCAGCACAAAAAACGCGCAACTCATTTAAAAATGCCAACGTCCATCAACGAGGATCGCCGAAGATGGCAGAATTTGTTGTCGTTTCGCTTTTTTGTCAAATTGTTTTGCTGAATTTTCTTGAGAACTTTTGCATTGTATTGCATTGTCCCGTCCCCGTCTCCGTCCCTGTCCCTGCCCTTCTTCTGCACATGCCTCTTTTTGCGGCAGGCAGTTGCTAGAGAGAGATGTCCGAGGAAGTGGCCACAACTAAAGACGACAATGAACTGTTTTGTATTGTTCAGTTTCAGTTCGGTTCAGTTTCAGCCTCTGCCTCAGCTTGGTGCAGTTTTGAGGTTCGTTCAGCTTTGGTTTCCATGAGGATTTCCATGAGGTAGGAGGAGTTTCATCTCGCATTTCAGCCTTGCATAATCCAGCCAGGCTGATTTCATTAGCCATTTCAATTAAATGGGAAAAATCTTGCAGCATTTCCTTTTGGCCTCCGACAAACAACATTAGAGAAAGCAAGAGAGAGAGTGAGAGAAAATCGCAAAGGAAGAGAAATATTTTACGCTTGAAATTCCTTATTTTTGCATTTTTCTAATAGAATTTACGCTAATTGGAAGGAGGAAAAAATTAATGAAAAAATCTACGCAAAATGCACGCGGGAAAAATATTCCATAAAAATGCAAGGAAAAAATGTAGGAACATTTCTAGGAAAAATAGCAGTACAAAATCTAGCGAAAAAACACGACAACAAAAATGTAATTTTCATATTTCGTTTTATCTGCCGGCTAAGGAAAATTGAATTCAATTTATGGCAATTAAGTTCAATACTCAGCGCTATTTATCGCCCTTTTTCCACTCGTTCTGCACTTTTCATTAAGAGGGAAAACTTGAATGGAAATTTCCCGATTCCTCCATAGCCAGGGGAGTGATAGGAACTGTCGACCAAGGACCATTAAGGTGGGGGATTTTTGGCCACATAATAACTCAAATTGCAGCAGAGTTAAGTGTGCTTTTGTGGGATGATACATACATGATGTATATGTACGTGTTGTTCACATGTGTGTGTGTGTGTGACTGGATGTTCATGTGCGGTTTGTGGGGCAATTTAAACTTTTTGGCAGCATTTTGAGGCTGCCTCAGGCTGGCATCGAGGGAGGACGCCCAAACAGAGTGCTGCCCAAACACAAACACAATGCTTAGGCGCCACAAGACACCTGTTGCCCTGCCACAGTGCAGGCACAGACTAATTTCATTACACACACACAAACAACAATAGACCGCAAGCTAATGTGGCTGTAACAATAGGCAGAAACACACACTGCCACAAGTCGAAGCCACACATGCCCTTGCCGATTAAAAGGAAGTCTCTCCTTTAAGCTTTGTTATTCGGTTCGTTGGCTCGATGATGCTCTTCCTCTGCAAGGGTATTAAAACTGGAATAACAGCACGACAGCATCTGCATCGAAAATTGCATTGCACTTTCGTTTTCCGTGAACAAACACACAGGCACGGCACTCGGTGCTGGGTAGCCACACTTGCAACTGACTCTGACACTGACACATACACAGACACACTAATTTGCCGTCTAACCTGGCTGGGCCATACACACAGATGTGCACACACAGATGTCCCGTTCTGTGGCTGCCGCCACCCACCTGTTTGATGCAACCAACTGGATTAGAGATAGGCCCCTGACGGTGTTGAGGTGCTGAGGCTGTTGCATGCCAGGGCCAGCTGCAGGATCGTGCTGTGCATTTTCATTCAAATCTCAGCATCACCCACAAATATAGTAGGCCTTGCCACACACACACACACACACACACTCACGCAGAGAGGCAACAGTGTGTTTGGGGGCCAAAATCAGTTCAGGGTCACTTATGGTCTGGTCTGGCCAATTTGGCTGTCGAGTTGGCCAGCAGAGAGGAAGAGCAGGGTCTGTGTGTGTGCGTGTGGGTGTTTGTTTGTTCTAATCCTTTGGCATTTGTGTGGATGATTTATTCATTGCGTATACGTCATGTGGTCTCTGGTTAGTGCCAAAATGCTAAATTGCTAAATTGCCAGTGTAAATAAAATTGTTTGCTTTTCATAAGTGCATTATTTACCATTAGTTTTGTGGCTAAAATTTTTGGTTGAAAGCTTTACATGTTAATTACGGGAATTCGTTTTGAGGGTCAAATTAATTGAAAATTTGATTTTGTCTAGAAGAATATAGAAATTTAATTTAAATATAAGTTTTTAAGATGAATATCTGTAGATAAATATGTTTAGAGCAGTATTTTTGTTTAAGATTTATCTCTAAATCTCTAGCCATTTTTTCTTATTTTTCTCAGCATTCTATCCCACATCTGAAACTCTCAAAAAATGTGTAGTTCCCCTGGCAATTATGCGTTCATCTACCTGGTATCATAATTTTCTCTCTCCCTGTCTCTGTTACTCTCAATGTTTTTTTAGGCTTCAAAACTTTTCTGCTATTTGGTTGAGCTTGTTTTTGTTCGCTGTTCTCTGTATTCTTCTGTTGTGTTCTCTCCTCTGTTCCAATTCTCATTAGAAAGAGTTTTTCTGCTGCAGAGCTGGTGCTGGTGCAGTTTTTGTAGCTTGAATGTTGCCACCCCACCCAAATCGGGTTGCTCATTTAATTGCATAGCATTGCACTCCCGGTGCCGTTCCTTCATCTGCCACTCTCTTCATCTCTTCTCCCTCTCTCTCTTTCTCGCTCTCTCTGGTTTGCCACCCCATCCCGTTGTGCCAAAACAAATTGTGAGAAAAATGCCCAAGCAACACAAAATGTGCGTGCTACATAAATTAAAACCTATGCTTCAGTGGTCCGGTCCGGCCTAGGAAAAGAGAGAACCGTGGTACAGAACAGAAGATAGACTGCGAAGAAGGGCATGGCATAAGGCGCTGGCTGATACACGATACCTTTTCTACCGATCTTTTCCCCTTATTTGATCGGTTTTGTGTCGGAGAAATGCCAACGTTTCTTGTGTGTGTTCCTGAAAAACCATCGGTGGAAAAGTCGTGTAAGGCCAGCGTGTTAATCCTCCTCGGTGCATACAAAGTTTTTGTGCGCTCACTCTTTCTCGCTTTCCTCTTCTAGCCCTCTCCTCCCCTTTCGTCCTCCTCTCTCTGGTTTTCTCGATCTCATATTTTGTGTCAAAGTCAACGTTTTTTTTGTGGTGCTCTTTTTGCATTGCTTCGCTTGTTTTGCATTGAATTCGGGTTCGAAATTGTTCTTGCTGCTGCTGCTGCATCGCATATTCGTCAATTTTTTTGTTGCTGCTACTGCAAGTGGCTGCCATCTTGATTATGTTGTAGCTCCCGTTGTTGCTGTTGTTGTTGCTGCTGCACCTCCCGTGCCCCGCGCCCCGAGTCCGACAACGATGATGATGATGATGATGATGGCGTGTTTGCTGTAATTTGCGCTACGTAAAACGTTCAAAAATGCAACAACGAACTGCAGCAGCAGCAGCAGCCACAAAAAAATGCGCTCTAAATGAAGGGAATTGAGTGCTGGCTGCGATCGTTGACGCTGCCTTCCCCATCTTCGCAGCAGTAGACGTTGTACTGCCGCTGCTGCCGCTGCCTCTGCTGCAGTCGACGCAACAAAAATAAAGGGCAAAATACGAAAAACCTTGAGGACGGTCAGTAACCGACAAACCGCCAGCCCAGTAAAATTTTTCGTATGAGCCGCAAAACGAAATATTTCCTTCGTTGTTGTTTTTGTTGCTTTTCTTTCGTATTTCGTATTTCGTATTTAAATACACTCTCCCGCTAAAAGAGTATATTTAATATGGGATCAAAGTGAGTTTGAACATAAATACTTACATATACATATGTACCAGAGAACTGCGTTGAGTATGAGGGAGCCTGCTTGAACCAAACTGCTCGATAGCCCAACTTTTCGGGTTCGATCAAACATGCAATTTTCGGCTATTTGCCATTCATCGGTTCGATGTCATTTCGCTCGATCGCTGGGTGCAACTTCGTGTAGGAGACGCATGAATGATTGTTGCCGAAGCGACGAATTCCCGAAAAGGGCTTGAACATTTTAGACTTCGGATTTCTTGCACGTGAGTCCATTGAAAAAGAAAGTAGATTTTAATTTAATTTTTATTACATAATATTACATATTATGTGCGACAGATATATTGTATGGTTATATGAATGACTCTCCGAATGGCACACTGCACTGACGTAATCCCTTAGCTTCGCCCAACTGCTGTATGAAAGTGAGTGTATCCTTTGCTTCGACTTTGTACTTTTACTGCACTCCTCGCGATGGGATATTTATTTTTGGGCTGCTCTTTCTGCTGCGTTTTCGTTGGGTGTTTTTGCTGTTGTTGTTGCTCGCTCTTGTTGCTTTTATTGCTGTTCTTCATTTACTTTTTTTATTTTTATTTTCGTACAGTCAAATTGCGCATTTTTTGGCTTTGGGGTGGAGCCCTCCTCTTCCTTATGCGTTCAGCTTGTTGACTACTGCCTCCTCCCATGCCCCTGCCCCTGCCCTGCCCTGCCCTGCCTCTTCCTCTGCTGACTTCACCGCTGATCATCCTCCACCGCTTCACCGCTGTTCTGCCGCTGCTCTCCCTCAGTGTTCTTTTTGTTGCTGCCCGGTTTTTGGGTGAGGTCGTGGTCGTCCATTCGCCGGTTGTTTAATTTTTTCGTATTTTTGCGTCATCAAAGCAGCCAGTGTGTGTTTGGGTGTGTGTGTGTGTAAGCGAGAGAGGGAGATGGTGATAGACCACTGCACTTGAAAACTCAACTCCGGCGTTGGTTGATATTCTCTTGTGGATGTGTGTGTGTGTGTGGGGGGGAAGGAGGGAGGTGGTGAGAGAAGAGGCTGCTGGCTGCTTGCTGCCAGGGACCCGACATCAACGTCATCATTGTGGACTTTAAGTGGTTTTCGGGTGTACTGTGTGCACCGCCGTCTCGTTCTGCCTGCGTCTGGCCAGGCTGTGTGCGTGTACTTACATGTGTGCCAGTGTGTGCTGTGTGTGGACCCCATGCGGTTAATTTATGCCCGCTTGCAATTTTGGCAGACACTGTAAAAAAGAAGAATACAAAAACAACAACAAAAATATATACATATTTGTATGTAGATATATTTTTTTTTGGTTTTTTTTTGGTCTAGTACGCGATCTCCGTTGTTGCAAAGCCAGTTTAATTTTTAGAACTTTGGACAGTAACCGGTTTTTTTTCGGGACGCTCGGCGGCTTTCGATTTTATTTGTTGCCGGCGCGGTTCGGCGTTGCATTAACTGGTTGCCGTTGCACCTCCCCTCCACCCTCTCTGCCGCTCGTGGGACTGACTGCTGCAATTTCTGTGGCAGTTGATAAATCTTTGGCGCGGCATTGCCGTTGTCATAAATTTGCATTGGGCCATGCCATTGCCATTGGCCCTGACATTTCTAAGGCTTCCTTGGAGTTGCAGAAAGAACGGCAGTCACAGATACAAGTACCGACTAAAGGATGCCCATTAAACGGATTTTATATGGATTCGAGATGTTATAGTTTGTGGTATTGCAAATACAACCCTCCCAGTCGACGAGTACGGGATACGATAAGAACAGCAACAACAAACAGCAGCCAATGCAATTAATCACAGCCAAATGCACAGAACGAGCATCTGAAATGACAGACAGACAGATAGATACACTGATACAGATACACATCCGAGCAGATGCTGAGGTCATAGTAATTCATGTTTACTTCGAAGTCTTCTTTTTTTGCAGGCCACTAATCCACAATTCGACGATTTTCTTACAGAACAGCAACAAATCGCTGGCTTGGCATGGCATATATGGGATATAGGGGAAATACACCCTCATTTTCATTCCATGGCAGATCCATAAGGGTTTTTGTATATCGCGTTGATCTTAAAATCTCCTAAAAGTCGGTCGAGCCACAAACACCGGGACACGAGACTAAATTTTGAATACTGAATAGTAATTCTCGGAAGTTCTTACTTCTGGGCGACCACTGTACATGCATTGCACACACACACAACCCGATACAATCCTAGACATGGGAATGTGACATGAGAGGGAGAGAAGGTGCCGATGTCGATGCCGATGCCGATGCAGATGCAGAAATGTGGCCAACAATTTGATTGACTCTTTTTGCTATGGCCATATCACATTTAGCCAGACCGAACCGAACCGAACCCAAAACCAATCCAAGCAAAAGCAATGCCAACCAACCGAAGCATAGCGAGAGGGAGAGCGAGAGGGAGAGAGAGAGAGACAGAGCGAGAGACTTGACTTCCATTCCATTCCCAGCCTCCCCAGTTGCAGTCTTCTTACCTATCATAAACTGATTATTTTTAACAGAATCATTATCGTCAAACAGGGCCATGTCGGCAACGAAAGCCAGAGACAGAGTCTGAGCCAGAGCATCTCTGGGTCTATCCAGGAGGCAACCTGGTTACATATCGTATACCCTTTTGAGGGAGGGACTTTTGCTAGGGGATAAACTTTGATTCAAGAGGTGTTACGAGCAATGTTATGGCCTATAGCCATACAATATTGACCAATTTAGTTGGCTTAAACTGATTCTGTCTATAGATTTCTTTATGTAAAGTTACATCCAGGTCTGTCGGTCTTACTTATGGGATAGTGAGGGCATTCCATCACTGGCTTTATCATCATCTCTTTGGGTTCTCTTTTTTCTGTCGCTGCTGCTGCTGCTGTGCCCCTGTGTCTGTCTGTCTGTCTGTCTGTCTGTGTATTTGTGTAATTTGATTTTCTGAAAAGTTTCCGATTTCTAGTACATTTTTCGCAGCAGCAGCAGCAGCGAGCAACGTCTAGGGCTTGGGCTTGGGTTTTTGTGGTTAATTTCTTTTTTAAACTGTTTTTGCAGTTGAATTTATGAAGCAGTAGGAAGAAGACTAGAGGAGGGAAGGATGAGAGCTTATCATCAGCCCAGACACAGCTGTTGCTTGCCGCATATTCAAGACAGTTCAAAGTCTCTCTAGTTGGGGGTACAGTGAGGGTACAGTTTCCCTGGGGATATCTTTGTTCCCATGACCGTGATTCCTAGACGAAGATGATCTTCAGTAGCAAAAGCAGAGAAATAGGCATGGCAGGGGTATGAAATGGTATGAGTATACTGGTTCTTAAATTAGAAAAATTATTTAAAAAATTATAAGTCCAGATGGAGTTCCAATGGAGTTCCCTTCCTTGCCCAGTTTTCACCGGAAACTTTTTGGTTTGTGCTTTCGTTCCAGAGACCCTTCACTGTACTTGTATCTGGTACGAGTATCTGGATGGTGTCTCCGTCTCCGCCTTGTATGCATGACTCAAAATTGAAATTCAAAACGAACTTGACAAAATTAAAAGAAAGAAGCTCCATTCATGCACGCACACACACGCACACAAACACACACACACACGGACAGAGACAGCGACAGAGAGACAGAGAGGGTAAGAGCGGGAGAGCGACACTGAGCAAACAACATGCACGCATGACAGTCAGTCATTCCGTCAGTTTAGCCAGCCAGCGCCCTCAATGCACGCTTTATGCAGCAGCGGCGGCGGCGGCGACAGCGACAACGACAAAAGCACCAGAAGCAGCAGCAACAGCAGTGGCAGCCAAAAAGTTCATTGAACCTGGCCCAGTGCGAATTCGGTTGTCGTAGGTTAGGGACGACCGACTAACTGGACAAGAAGGGGCGGGCAGCCATCGCCGTCGCAGTCGACGCCAGCGCTGTGCAAATACGCTGCTGCTGCTGCTGTTGCCGCTGTCGTCGCTGTTGTCGCTGCTGCCAAGTGTGACGAAAAACATACAAAACAAAATACACAAAAAAAGCCAAGCAATGGCAGAGGGAAAAGCAACAAAAACAACAATGGGAGCAACAAAAAAAGCGTATTCAAAATAATAATATCAGAAAATAGCCTGGCTTCCAAATCGAAGCTGAAGATACTCTTTTTAGGTCGAACTTTTTAGCACAGGAAGACCAATGAAAGATATTGGTATGGGTGGTATGGTTTTGGATAGATTGGATATACATATCATTGGTTGCTTTATGTTTCAGCAAAGCATAGACAGACTTTGAGAATTGAGGAACTAATTTGCGGAGAAACAGCATCGGCCAAGACTATAGTGGGGAGTACTGTCTTTGTAATCATAACACCCTCTGCAAGGGTATACTCGTACAAATCGGTTGGTGGTTGGCGAATGAAAGAGGAGTAAGCGGTTGAACAGAAGTAGAGGCTTAGGAGGAGGAGGAGTTCGCTCTGACAGTGACCGTTGTCCGCTGCTGCTGCTGTTGCTGGATCGTTGTCTCTCTGTGTTGTGTTGGTCATGGACGCCATTTCACATTTTGTGAATCATGTGTCGCGATAAAGAAATACTCATAATAGTAGGAACGTATCAAAATGAGAGACAGAGAGAGAGAGAGGGAGAGACAGAGAGGTGGAGCGAATCACAAACCACAAAAATTTTAGCTTTTGCCTTCCTCCTCTTTGCACTGATTCGCATAGCAATCACAATCAGAGAGTCACAAACTCAAACACAAAAGTATACATCCCCACATTTTGTGAGTAATGAGGTTTTTGAACTTTATTCTTCTGCACCGTTTTGTGTGCTGCACGAAGAACCCATCCCCCTAATCTATACTCTGTTTTCGATATACTCCCATTTTCAAACATAATAAAGCAGTAGAACTTCGATACGGAACTCTTCTAGGATTCCACTGTCCATAAACAGTGAAAACTTTGTTGCCATTCCATATAGAGAGCTTTCACTGTACTCTCCTCCGCACCTGCTTGACCACCTACACATACACACAGTCGATCTGGTCAAATGTTTCGATTGACAGGGCAAAGACCAAATTGAGTTCAGCTTAGAACTGGGCTACATAAGCTAGTGGGTGGGACGGACGACTCTCTATACATTGTGTTGCCCCAGCCATTGAAAGCGGAGCAGTAATTGTTGCACGAAATTGCTGGTATTTGCTCATATGCGTGGATTTTTTGTTGTACTCGTATTTATTTTTTGACAATGGCTTAACAATGGGGTTGAAGACAGTTGAAAGCAGGTTGCGGGTTTTAGTATTTATTGGGGTTGATTCTGTGCAAACCATGCCACAATAAAATCATTGAAGTGAAGCTTTAAAGATGCTTCAATAAAGCAGGATTGCCACAAATATCTTCATGCCAATGCCGCAACGATTCCCCAAATTGCATAAATTAATAGCTTTCGTTTAAGAACCAAAAATTCGAACATTTAAATTCTCATCACAGGCTAATTTTAAAGCCCATTAAGGCACACAGAAACAAACACAAACAAACGGCCCACATGGCGTATGCGTAATATTCGATACATATAATAGAATTATTTTGCATATGCCTGTGCCAAAAACACTTTCGCTTTCGACGTTCATTGATACTCGTATCTATGACTAAACATCTAAAAGCTGCCAGCCAGAATCCCATCCACAAACACACAAACATCCACACAGGCAGGCAGCAACTGCATGTGTTGCAACAACACTGCCTGTGGCAACATAGCAACAGCAACAGCAGAGCCACAGCCGCAACAATAACAACTACAAATTGAGTGTGAACACGTGTCTACAATAACTGTGTGTGCATCCATGGGTGTGTGTGTATGTGTGTGGTTGTTTTTAGGCCTGCAGGCGCTTTGGCATTTGGCAGGAAGCCAAATAAATTTAGAGATTTGACCTTACACAACATGCCACACAGCCGGCCTGCCTGCCAGTCTGCCTCTCTGCCTGCCGGCCTGCCTGCAACAACAACGTATTGGCCCAAATGCTGAAAATGGTTTCCGCGTGGATGCTGCGGCCTCCATTAGAAAGGCATTTGTAGCTGTTGCTCGTTGACATTGACATTGGTGAAATGCCAATTTGTGCGTGTGCGTGTGTGTTTGTGCACTCTCTCTCTCTCTCTCTTTGTGTGTGTGGTGTGTTCATTCATGCTTGTGGCAAATGCAAATCTAATTTTATGCTTAGACCAGAAACATATGTTTGACAGTGACAACATTAGAACGTCCTACAGTGACCTACATATCGGGGAGAAAATGGGAGACTGAAATAGAGTTCCAAAGGGGAAAGCGTAGATACGATAGGGAGGAAAAGGAAATACACATTCTGGTGGATAGAATATCAGGCAGTACCGCTAGGAGGTTGAGGCTCAGAACAGATACAGAATATCGCTTATTAATTGTATAATTCGTATGCGTAATGGAGACTCTGCTTCTGCCACTGCCACTGCCACTGACTCTGGGCCTTATCAGCAGGCTCTGTGTGGGCTCTGTCCTTACTATCTTATCGTCGTACTTAATCTCCAACGGGCTGGCACTTCACTTTCTTGACACAGCGAAATGAAAGCGAATCCGGCAGCAGAACGCAACAGCAGAGCCACACAAATACTTATTGTTGTACAACAGCAACACAATGAAGCGCAGCAGCAGCAGCAACAGCCGCAGCCGCAACAGCAGCAGCAGCAACAACAGCAACAAAACTGTTAAAATCGAAAATGAAAGAAAAGAAAAGCAAGGGGAAATGAAAAGAAACATTTAAAATATTTATATGTAGACATTGTGCCCTGACCAAGGCCAAGCAATTTTGTATTGCTCCCGAGTTCCTTGGCCCCAGACAGCGACAGCAGAAGCAGCAACAGCAACAGCAGCAATCTCTGTGAGCTTTTTGATTGTGGTTGTAGTTGTTGTTGTCGTTGTTGATTCTTGGTCATTGGCTTGCTCTTGCACCCTGGCTCCTCACAGCCCATCTTTGAGGCAAGCATCTCATTGCTTATTTGTTGATTTCATTTCGTTTTTGGTTTATTTATTTTGGGATTCTCCTCTCTTCTTTTTCGTTTACTTTTACTTACAGCTGAATGCCGCAACGGTACACACACACACACAGAGCTGAGGTCATGCCCCACCAGCAGCAGCAGCATCAGCAGTCGCCGTGGCAGTCGCAGCATAAATTTGAATTGCATGGCTACAGTAATGGTAATGACGGCTTAAAAACTTAAACATAATTAATAATTTACAATATATAATTGAAATGTGCAAAAGCTCTATCAGCAATTGGACAAAAATAAAACGGAAATTAATTTATTTTCAGTATTAATCTTTGCCCCTCGGCTGGCCTTTTTTTCTTTGTGTGAGACTTAAACCATTTTTACGAGCTGCAGCTAAAATTAAATGATGAAAAAGAACAAACAAATGGCAAACATATATAAGAGTCGCTGGAAAGGGCATGGCGAAGGATGATGGGGTGTGGCACACTGAGATACACTCAGAGAAAAGAGCCTGAGATTGGAATTGTTACACTTTAAATAGATTTAAATATTTATGCCCCGAGAGAGTGGAAATATTCGATCTAAATGTACTTCATATATTAATTAAATATATTTTAAACTTAAATTAATTAAATTTAAATAATACATCATGAAATTTGAATATTAAATATAAATTATTTTATTATTATTAATAATTTGTATTCTTTATTATTAAAATTAAATATAAGAACTATTTAAATAATTTAATATAATAATTTAATATTTAAATTAAACAATTATTTCCCATCAATTTAATATAATATCATATATTTTAAATTTTTTATTTTTAGATTAAAATAAAAATAAAAGAATTTCTTTTTCAGTCTAAATAGTTTAATTATATTTAATTTTAGTATGTTTGTATTTGAAATCCTTAAATATTTAATTGAACTAAGCCACTTTTCTCTCAGTGTAAACAAATGCGCAAAAACGTTTTGCAGGCAAGGAGCCACATTTTTGTAATTAAATTATTTTTATGGCTTAAGGAGAATATTCTTAGCAGATATTTTTCAGTAATGTATGTGTAATTTGTCCCAGTGTATATTACTGTATTTCTTTTTAACACGTACTCGCTACAATAAAATACAAATATAAAATTGATTCATTGCCTCAACATTGATTTCGATGACGGGTTTTTGATGCGATTATTCTGTGTAATTTCGAATCTGCTGCTGCTGCTGCTGCTGTTGAAGGTTTTCCAAGTTTAAGCACTCCGGAATGATATTGAACTCAGTCTTGATCCCAGTTTACTGGCATTGGGCTTGATTGACAACCTCCTGGAGGCGAAACCCACGGCCACACGGGCAAGAAGTCATCAACATTTTTGCGGCACTTGGAACTGTCTCTGGCCAGGCCTAATGTCTCTGGCACTTATTTCTAATTTCTCCTAAGCATATGGCAATTATAACTGATTTATCTGGATTTTCATCTAATTGCAAGTTTAATTTCGCCTCATTATTATGATGGCCGGGCGGAGCCAGCGACAGCGCTAGCCACTCCAGTGGAGGTGATTGTTTTTCCTCAGTCAGAATAAACTCATTCCCAAGCTCATTTCAGCTGCAACTTCCGCTCGAACGGAAGTTCCGCCAGTTGCCAAACGCCAAACGCAGTCGGGGCCAGGTCCGAGCCAGGTCCGAACCAGGAGCGGATGCAATTGGCTTCCTGCGCGGCTCTTGGGAGCTTCTCATTTGGCCCAATCAGCCTGGAGACGGTACGGAACTCCAGCGTTGACAATTTTCAATGCCCTTAGCAAGGGTATCATGAATTGGGAGAGAACTTTGTGGCACAGGAAAAGGAAACTTTAAGTTGAAAATGAAAGAACTGTGAGAGATATCTTAAAGATTTCCAAGCTTGGATCTAGCAGGTACTTTTCCGGATTCGTTTAGGCAATTTAAGTATGATAGAAATCGGTTAATCCTATCATAGCTTTCTGGGAAAAGAGTATCTCTTAGCTGCAGTAAGGGCAACCTTTCTCTACCAGTTTCTAGCAGATAGGAAATGCATAATTTTGTTGCAAAAATTCATTTTGAAAAGTGTTCATTAATCAAGGCTGTATTTCTGCATGGGCATATAGCAGGGAAAGGAAAGGAAAGACTTCCCTGAATGCCTGTATGGAAACCCTTTTACTCTGCCCCTGCCCATGCCTGCCGCAGGGCAGTCAATCCCTTTCTTCCAGTTCCTCCTTTTGCTGTATCTTCAAGATGCACAAAAATGCATTCTTTGTGCGGCGCAGCAAGGGCAATGCGTTGCATTGGTGTGCGTGTATTTTTGAGTGCTGGTCTCTGTGTGTGTGTGAGTGTTTGCACCCCTTTGGCTGTTTGCATTGCGTCAGCCCGTTGCATTTTAATTTTAGAATATATATTTTTGGGTCTGGATTGCAGCTCGACTCGAAGCGACTCGACTCGGCTCGGCTTTCAATGCTCATGCATGCAATGCGTTTCATTATACGAGTATGCACCGTACCGTACCCCATCTGTTGTGTGTATGTGTGTGTGTATGGTGTGTGTGTGCTGCTTGCCTGCTGCATTTTTCATTATGCAAAAATTGCATACCACTTTTTTTGTGTGTGTTTTTTTTTTTTTGGGGAACTTTTTTTCCGATTTTTGTGTGCGTTTTTTTTTCGAAATGCATTCAACACAAATTGCACGTTTGGGTTCGTGCATCTTTTGTGTGTGAAGGGGAGGGGGGGACAAGGGGAAGGGGTTACAGAATGCAATTGCAATATAGGGTGGATTTTTTGTACCTTTTTCTCCCCATCCATTTCTGTCTCTCTCTCTCTCTCTCTCTCTCTCTCTACAGTTGTGCCCCTTTTCACCAGTTTTTTCGGGGGTTTTTGTCGCATTTGCTTACGTGGTTTTAATTTTAATTGCTTGTCGTCATCGTCATTCCCGGTTCGGGTATATACCCTTTTAGATGGTACTATGATTCCGACTAGATGCCAAAAACATGCCTGTGCTTGATCCTTTTCTTGCTGCAAAGACTCCTCCTGGAATGGCTCTGAAAGAGTATCAAAAGCTTCGACCCTGAAGCCAGACCTCATTTTCGATTGCAGCATTTTTAAAAACATTTTTTAGCCGTGTGCATGTTGTCGCCGATTTTATCTTTTGTAAATACAGCAATTATATATACGTACTCCTGTTTGTGCTCCTGGGATGGTGACATTATGTTTTGAAGTCCTGCTCCTGCTCCTGCTTTTGCTCTGCTTTTTTTCGGGACACTAAGTGGTTGGAGGAGTGGTTCGGTTGAAACGGATGTGGGCATCAATCGTTGGATCGCTGGTAGGGTGGGTCCCGGGGCCTGAAGGATCATTATGCAAGTCCTCAGCTTGGGGCTGGGGGATGAGCAGGAAGAGACAGTTTGTAAAGGTGTTTTTGTTTCGTTGGTTTTCGTTGTATTTAAAGAAGATTAAGGGGTTGTTTTGGTAAACTCTTTTGAAGGCTGTAATCTGCTGAAATCATGGCTGTACTTTAGAATGGTTTCTTATTTGTATCAAAATATCAAATATATCTACCAAATTGCCACAATTTCCTCCGTAATTTTGTAAGCCAAGGCCTTATTCGTTCCCCTCCTTCATTCTACTACCCAAACTTCTGGAAATATCAAATCTCAGCCACTTCTAGCCAAGGTCAGGTTCTGAATGCAATTAAATGCACAAATATTTTTCGCTTATTAGAAAAGCATTCAAATGGCTATTCTGCAACGAAAACAAAACGAAAAACTAACTAAACAATTACCTACTATTTTTATTAAACACGAATTTTGTTTCTTTAATTTACAATCATGCACAAAATACAATAAACAACGAAAAACAAACAACAAAAGCAGCCAGCCACTCGGTAAAAATAAAACGCAACACAAAAAATTACAACGAAAATTTTCGCATTAATTGAGAGACCTTGAAACCAGTCACGACTCAAAATTCTGGCAGAGAGAGACCAGGGGCCAGGCCAGGCCAGGCCCAGAGGTGTTCCGCTCACTCCCCTCTCTCTCCTCCGTCCCCCTCTCCGTCTCCGTCGCCAACTGCATTTGTGTTCCAATCCC
Organism: Drosophila affinis; assembly: GCA_037356375.1. Lineage (NCBI taxonomy): Eukaryota > Metazoa > Arthropoda > Insecta > Diptera > Drosophilidae > Drosophila > Drosophila affinis. The sequence continues at coordinate 28,358,296 of JAZHFB010000003.1, forward strand.
TGTCTCGGACTACGAGTCAACGCCAACGCCAAGCCGAAAAAATGTACACAAAAAAAAGAAGGAAAATAATAATAATAAAAACTAAAAAAACTAAAAATATTTTCGTCTACAATGACATGCAATTGAGGCGCTGGCCGAGACCCGAGGCGAGTCGAGTCGAATGGCAGTCTGCGGTGTCAGTCGGTCGGTCTTCCAGTCGCTCGTTCGTTCTCCCAAAACGACCAGCCAGTGAGGAGCCCATGCCTCCCTTGGAAGGGGTAGACTATAAGAACTCATTCTGGTAATTCTGGGCCATTGAATGGTAGCATTATCAATGCTATTCAATTCCTCAATTGTGCAGAGAAGCAGTGAGGATTTATTAGTATTTAAATCCTGAAAGATAAAACCTTTCCTTCAATGATTAATCCATTTTGGCGAATGCATCCTGCAGATCCTGAATCAGTGAGTTATCTATCCCCTTCATTCTATAGGTACATGAATACCTCGCTTGTAGTACTCTATATACGTACTACCATATCTTTTAAGCCTCTACCAGTCCGTCTATGATTTCGTTGCCTCAATCGATCTCCCAATCCCTCAATAAATCATGTAGTATTCTAGACTTTCGTACATGAACTTGCTTCCTCTTCCAAGCCACTGCCGTTCAGTTCCTGAATCAATTCCTCAGTTTATGCCTCCGGCAGTCTCTCAATCTGTTGTTCCCCCAAGCCCTTGCTCTTCCCCCCAGCAAGTCATTCGAATTATTATAATTTCGGTTCGCTCTCGCTCTCGCACTCGACAGTCGCAATACAATACAAAAAAAATAAACAAAAAATTGCACCGAAATCGAAAGCAACAACAGCAACAAGAGCAAAAGTGCATGTGCAACGGTAGCCCGCCCCCGGTTGCATCGCCCCCGTCCGGTGCGACGGCCCGGTCTGGTCTCTGGGTCTCTCCCTGGCCCTGGTCCGGCTCGGATCGGCTCGGTCGGTTCGGGGCCCGGGCCGGCCCGGCCCGCCGCCAGTTGCATTTCGAGCGGTGAGTGCGAGTGAGCGTCTCCAGTGCTGGAACAAAGCGCTGTCGTCTCGGTTTCGGTTGCGGACTTGTTTGCGTCGCTGCTTAAAAATCGAAATTCACAAAACAAAACAAAACACAACAAAAAAGCCCGCAAAAAATTCTACAAATTCGAGAACAAAACTGCACTCTACAAAAACAAAAAAAAATACAGAGATATATGTAAAAAATAGTGTGAGAGCCGAGTGATTCTTAAAAGTGAGAGAGAAACGCAGTCGGCTGAGAGCAAAAGCAGAGATAAGCTTGCTGCAGTTCTTCGCTCTCCCTGTGTACGTGTGACAGTCTGTGTGTGTGTGCGTGAGCAGTGCAATTAAAAAACTACAATGCGCTGCTGGCCTTCCCCGCCGCCAAGAATCACTCAATCCGCTCTCTCACTCAAGCCAGCCGCCAGGAGGAGAGGAGTCGTCCCAACGCTTCTTGTCCACCATTTTCTTTTTTTTTTGTGCTTTGGCGGTGCTTCGTTCCCTCTCTCTCACCCGCTTACTCTTTTTTCTATGTTAACCAATTTCGCTTTTAACGTTTTTTGCCGGCTGCCATGAATGAAGCGCACCAACACACATGCGACAGCGACAGCACAGTGACAGTCAGCCGGCTTGGGTCTCTCTTTCTCTTTGGTCTCTCACTCACTCAATGCATTTTTTGAGCATTGCAAAAAAAGCGCTGCCCTCGTATACATGTGTGTGTGTGTGTGTGTGTGTGAGAGGGGCACTGCTGCTGCTGCTGCACTCATTCTCAAGTGCAGCAGCGTCAAGCGACACCGAGAATGCTCTGCTGCTCCGCGCTCCTGCCTGGCACTGCACTCCGCGAGCAGCTCAGCTGGATGTCGTCGGGCTGGCAGGCAGTCAGTCCGCTTGCTTTATTGTCGCTCGTTTCGAACGGTTCGCTTCGGTACGCTACGCTCCACTCGCGTCTCGCTTCTGCCTTCGGTTCGTTCTTCTTGTTCTTGTTCTTGTGCTGTGCTGCCTTGCTGTTTGCTGCCTTGCTAGCTGCTGCTTGCTTGCCGTTGTTGTAAGCGGGCAGAGCAGAGGGAGGCAGAGAGTGGCTCACTGAGAGGAGAGCAGAGGAGAGCAGTGCAGTGCAGTGCAGCCTGGAGCAGCGCAGTCGGCGTCAGCGTTTACTGAGATGTTTTCTAGCTTTTCTTACTGTTGTTCTTGTTCTTCTTACCTATTGTTGTTGTTGTTTTTGTTGTTGCGCTACTCCACACACACACACACGCACACATTTGTACAGAGACGCATGTAACGTGCACACGAACATGCATCCACTGTACATGTGCTACCCCTTCCCCTTGCATATAGAATACAAATAACAACAATTCGCATAGGAAGAATAAAGAGAAATAGAAGAAATACAAGACATAGAAAGAAAAGGGAAGAACCAGCGGAAGAAGAGTGAAAACAATTTTTTAAACATTTTTTGTTTACTTTATACCGCATAAATATAGCAATAAATATTACATTAAATAAAATAAAAAATAAAAAAAAGGTAAACCAACTTCTTAAATCTCTGCCTTAAATTTGCTGAAAAGATCATACAAAAAGTGCTGTGAAAAATAAAAAAAACTAATTTTACAACTAAAAAAAATATATATATTACGAAAATATTTAAAAAAAATAAAAAAAAGACTATAAACCAAAAAAAAAAAATTTAAAAAAATAATAATAATAATAAAAATATATACACATTTTTTATATGTAACCCTTGGGGGAACAGCAATAAAAAAAAGTAAGTACAGCTTAACATTTATTTATATTTATTTTTAATTTCATTTAAATTTTTTAAATAATAAAAAAAAAATCAATTTTCAAGAGTTTTCACTGTAACCTTAATGGGGGGCACACCACTATAGGGGTCACAGCACCCATAAAAGACAGTTCAAGAATTTGCCAGGAGAACATTAATTTATAGACATTTTTTTTATAATTATATTTTTTATTTTTGTATAGTTTTTTGCAAAGTATTACCATTTTCTCTGCCTCTAGTTGTAGTCTCTTTATTTTTCTGCTCTCTCTCTCTCCCCCGATCTCTGTGATATTCTCTCTGGCTTAGTCATTTACTCCGGATCCTAAAGACTGTTCTTGGGTGGACTTTACTTGTGATAAGAAATGGTGCACGAGGGGAGCTGGCTTTTATCTGAGTTTCTTAGCTCGTATAATCGCATAACTGAGCTCTGACTATGCTACTCGTATCTTGTAAGTAGATGTTAGATAGTGTAGATTCGGATCATACTTTCGGACTATAATGGTCGTCATTTGCACTGATAAATGTCTGGTTTAAGTTCCAATTCACGTGATCACGGACTGAATATTGCGGGATAGGTTCTGGGTACCTCATAATGAATGATTCATAATGTTCATTGAGCTGATTTCTGGGCAGTTTCTTATATTTCAACACTGCCTTAGGGATTCTACACCTATCATTTGTCAGTTACTCATCAGCTGTATAAATTATTCCTGAAAAATTTGCACCTACGCTTAGTGTATTATAATTGAGAAGGAGACATTGTTTAGTTCTCTCTTGAGAGTTTTCCCCTATATCATTTTAGTTTTCTTTTAATGAAACCAAAAGTACCCCAAAATGTAGTACCCCCCCAGCCCCAAGGAAAAGCCACAGCAGATGCAAGCTGAAACCCAACAAGTGCCTCGTATGACTGTCACTATCGCCCCCTACCCCCCGCTGTTACCCCCTCCCTCTCGTAGAACCCGCTCCAATCATATTCGCCACCGCACGGCCAGGCCACACAGTGGGCATCGCATCGAATGGCAGGTTTTGGAGGCGAAAAATTCCCGGAAATCTTTATTAGCAATTAATGCGTAAATATGTATAAATTGAATGGAAAGTAAAAATCAACAAATGCAACTGAATAACAATAAAAATGTCTAATTAATGCGCTTCTAATTTCCAGTTGACAGACGGAAAACGTTTTTTCTGCTTTTCATTTTCTATTTTCTGTGTGGCGTGGCGCGTCTTTTGTTTTGGATTCGCCTTTGTGCACAAAATGCATTTGATTTCGAATAATTCATTTGCGGCAGATTTATGGAGACAGCAATGGCAATGCGGCAGGAAAAACAAGAAAATGAATCAGATACTGTGGCAGATGGGAGAGGAAGAGGGGCACTGGGGGGGCAGACTGGCTAACACCCACGCATTGCGTTGTCGTGCAATTTTCTTTTCATTTGTGTCGCACGCGTTGTCCTTGAGAGCTTTCCTTCCGCATTGCCACAGCTTTAATTTGTGGCAGGCACAACATCCTCGCGTCAGATGGATTGCAATTTAATTTCATGTTCTCAAATTGATTTGTGCAGCTAGAGACAGAGAGAGAGAGAGAGGGGGAGAGAGAGAGAGAGAGGGAAATCCCTGGCAGTCGACAGGCGGCACCCGGCAAACGGCAACAGGCAGCCGGCTTCTGAGGCCCATTAGTCATGCTGTTGTTGCCCCATGCCCCATGCCAGGCCCCTCCTCAGAGGTGGCATAAAAAGCTGGCAGGATTAGCATTAGAGAGACAGCATGCAGCATGCAACATACAATCATCTGGCTACCAGTGTGTCTGTGTGTCTCCCTGCCTCTCTCTCGCTCTAGCTGTCGCTCTCTCTAGTGTGTGTTTGTGTGTGTTGTGCGCTTGTGGCACGTAAGAAACGAGTTATTGGAACAGGTTCATGACCTTGACCATCAACACAAGGCAGCAGCAGCAGCAGCAGCGGCCGTTGCAACAGCGTCGCGACTGTGTTGCATATATGCCTCTGCTCTGCTCTGCCACTGCTCTGCCTCTGCTCTCCTCCGTCAGACAAAAGGAAGCGACTGCTGTTGCATTTGCCACATGCATTTGCATTTGCCATTGCCATTGTTCGCTTTCGGATTGGATTAGATGTTGCAACAGCAACAGCAAGAGCCACAGCAACAGCAACAAGTTGCCACCACTGAGAAGTCGGGCAGTAGTCGTTGTGCCCGGCACATGGATTTATCGCTGAATGAGTCACACACACACACACACATACACACAAACACGGGCACACAAGGGGCAAGGGTTGGACCTAGACGTGGATTCAGACTGGATTCTGATTCTGATTCATTCGATGGCAATTTGAAGCATGAAATTCCGCGAATCCGACAATCATTGAATTCTAATTGATTTTCATAGGTTTGAGCGGAACATTGAAGATTCTGGAAAATGGAAATGATTGAGATTATCTCTGGAATTACATTCTCTATCTAAACTTTTTGTTAATTGTAGGAAATGCAGGAATAACGGACATTTATATAATTTAATTTAATTTAAAGTGTATTAAAAAGCTCTTAAAATATAAACTAGTTAATCCTTCGAGTGCTTAAAATATTTCACAAATTGTTCAAAGCTACTTTTCCACTTTTCTCTCACCAGAAACGGCGTTTGCCCTCCCCCTAACCCATGGAAGAAAAAAACTCCAACAAAAACTAAATAAACTGTTGCTCGGGTTCGCCCAATTGGGAGGCTCTAGTTTTTTTTTACCCCCTTCGTTTCTTTTTTTGTCGTATTTTACTTCTTACCCACAGTTTTTTTCACTCTTTCTATCCTCTTCATTCTCTCTTTCGCCATTATATAGTTTGGTGTTTGGTGGGTGGTGGGTGGTGGAGGGTGAGGCGGCCCCTGGAAGTGCACTGGAAAGTGCCCCTCAAGTACATAAGCAAGTGCAACAGGCAGTTGTTGTTTTTTTCGAGCTTGAGCTTGAGAGAGTGGGGATTGGGGATTGGTTTTGGGATTGGGCTCTGCCTCGCTCCGCTGCCACATAGAAGGCGTGTCTGCCACTGGTGTGGAGAGAGAAAAAAAGCAGGGGGGGGGGAGGGAAAAAAATGGTTTTAATTTAACTTTGGCCATGTCACTAGAGCTCCCTCCTGCAGATTATTCTCACCGTTTTGCATAACCCACAAATACCAAGAATTCTGCGGCAGAACGTGCAACAGGTGTGGGTGCACTGGGGGGAGGTTTCAAATGAGGATTTGTGGGCTATAGGAATAAAGATTTAGTCGAGGAATCAGCAAAGGATAGCGATGAGGATTTATGCTGGAATGGAAGTCCAGCTTTGAGGCCACACAATCGGATGACCCTCATAGCGACAGCCAATTCCCGCACAGCTATTTATTTCATTTGGTTTGGCATTCGCCACCCCCCTCCTCTACCCTCTCCTCCCCTCTGCTTTGTGTTGTCCAAAAACAAAATCGATATTTTCCATATGCATCAACACAATTGAACAAACAATTTTTAGGCGAGTGCTGCTGCTGCCGCTGGCAATGCCAAAAGCTGCCATATTGTCCTTGAGCTTATCACCTTTTCCACAGCCAACGAAACGAAATTCCACACACACAAAAAACTAGTCAAATACAGACAAACAAAAACACCAACAGAGACAACATTGGTAAATATCAATCCAACTGTTCTCACAAAAAAACAGCGAAAAAATAATAATAATAGAAGACAACACAGAGAAGCGCGACAAATATTTTCACAATTTATATTTATAATTGCATTTAAGTTTTGTGTTTTTTTCTTATTCTTTTATTACGTATTTTGTCGTTAAGTTTTTTACGAGTATTTGATCTGCCATTTGCTGAAAGCAAACACGAACGAGGCTTCTCTTAAAACATTTTGATGGAATTATTCGGCGTTTTGTTGGTGGCAAAATTTGTGCCACTTAAATGAGCAAAAAGAAGCCTTCTTGTAAAAGAAATATGTACATTACACAGAGAATATATGTACATAAAAGCAATAGGTGTAATATGGACATACGAGTAAAAACAGCAAAGGATTTTTGGGGAATATTTAAACTAACAAAAATTATTCAAATTATTTGTAAAGAATTAAAGAAAAAGTATTTGAATTCTTTGACTGAAATCTTATACTCCATTAGCTCTTCTTTTACTCTTTAATATCTACCCTTTTCATATCTATACTTCAGTTCTTAGAGTCCTACATTTTTATTTGTTTTATGAAAATATGCCAACATTTCCACCTCCATTTGCCCTCCATTTCCACACATTTAGAAAACCTCTGAATATTTTTCAATTGCGCCTGAATTTCGTTGATGCACACAGGCCCGCGACAGAGATAGATATACCTAAAAACACAACGAAACGAGCGAGAGAGAGAGAGAGAGAGAGAGAGTGATTGAGTGATAGCTGGCAAGACAGAGAGGGCCATACAGGGCCACTTGTATTGACATTTGGTTTGGCGACAATTGATTTTTGTTACGTTTTTTTTCGTTTATTTTTTTCTATTCTCTTTTGTTGTTGTTGCCGCTTCATATTTTTGTTGTTTTTGTTGTTGCCGCTTCATTTTTTTGCTGCTGTTTTTTGTACATTTTTTGTTGCTTTTTTTTGAGCAATTTAGTTCGTTTGCTTTCTGGCATCGCTGTCGTCGGACGTTTCGCTGTTATTTAGACAACTGCTGGCAAAAAAACACAAAAAAGAAAAAAGAATATTTCCCCCTCTTGCCCCCCGTCTATCAGCGAGGCCACACACGCGCGCTGCACTTTGCTGCATTGTTCATAATTTTTTTGTGTTGCTTTGTCAAAGGGTATTATGATTTTTATACAGAGAAGGAAGGAAGCATCATAGGCATTATTTTTCATTTTTTACATCACACAAATTATTTGGGATTAATTTTTATTTATTTCATTAATTTTTCAAGCATTTTAACTGAGTTTTTGAGGGAAGTTTGATAGAACTTAAATATTTTGTATGGCAATAATATGAGACATTGGAAAATGGTAAGGTTTTCTAATCCCAACGAATCCACAGCTAATCCTTCCTCTGGACAATCGTATGTATGAGATGCTATATCTTCGTATGTCTCCTGCTCCATTTCCCAGACTCCACAGCTGTCTATTTCAATCTCATTTATAAACAGAGATAATGCTAGATATTTTTTTCCCAACGTATAGCTCCAGAGTATTTTCCAGAGTATCTCAAGCTTCGGTTTTGCCTCTATTCTTTCTTCTATCTGCTTCAATTGTTGCTGCTTCTGCTGCTGTTCTTCTTCTTTGAAATTTTCATTTGTTTTTTCGTTGCTTTTTTTTGTCATTTGTTTTTGTTTCGTTTTGGGTTTTTTTGCGAATTGCCGCAACAGTTTTCTGGACGCTTTGTCGGCTCTCGCCTCAATTTCGTCTTATCTAATTTTTTCTATGCCCCCTATTTTGCTCTCTTTTTCTATTGCCGTTCCTCTCGCACCTTTTGCAGTTTTTCTTCTTCTCTCGTTTGGTTTTTTTTCGCTGATTTTTTGTTGTGTCGAAATCAGGGCAAATTCATCATCATCAAACAACAACAACAACTACATTGTTGCCTTGTTGTGTGTGTTTTTTTTTTTTTCCAATTTTTCCTTTTTTTTCTGTGTAACAAAGATAAGGTTTTTGCCCGGGAAAAGTGCTTGTTTTTATTGTTGTTGCTGTTGGTTTTTATTCTTTATATAATTCGAGACGAATGGGCGGAAAGGCCGGGCATTTTTGTGTGTTCGCCGAGTTAATCATTTCGGGCGAAATTTGATAATTTTGAAGGTGACCCCAATTCGTGAGCGGCGGAGACGGCAGTGACGCCGTCCGAACCCCCAAGACATTTTTGCGATTGATAAGAACCGAGGAGCCAAAATGGTGGCAGGCAGCATAGGAAGCAGCGGATGGAGGGGCATGTACATAGAGCTGCTGGTCGCAAAATAGTTATCATTTTTATGAGATTTGGTGTGTTAAATGAGAGAAATAAGCATAAGTTTCATAAGAATAACAAATCTCAGTAACCATATGGTAAAACTGGGAACAAATACTTTCAAGCTAATAACCGTTGAAGGAAAATGCAGATACTTCCTTAAAATATGCCCCACCAACTCTCGAGAATAGAGCGAATTGTACTCACTCTCGAGACTCTTAAGCAAATAGCTCTAAGCCAATTACCAAGTGTCGCAAATCTCTCAAAAGAAGTGGCCTCATTACACCCCACACTTGCAACCGCTGGCAACCTGCAACAGCCATGAAAATCTCCTCAGGAATCCGTGCTTATTACCTTCTTATTAGCTGCAACATACGAAAACTGCTCGTATGAAAGGAACCGGCCTTCTCCTTGGAAGCAAGGACTCAACTCTGGCGAGAGCAACAGGAGACTTCAGTAGATTTTGTGTACTTATTTGCAATAATTTATTCTTCAAAGAAGTGTAACATGGTGAATCTCTACAACAACAACCTAGTCCTCAAATTATTCCACCTTTTCCTCACAAAATTCCCATTGATAGCTGTTTGTTACTTGCATCTATATAGCTTATAGTTTTCCTCCAATCAAACAATCGAAATTTAAGCAGCGAGCAGGTGCAACATCTGGTTGCAACACCTAAAACCTTGCTGGCATCAGCGGGTGGGCGGCTAATGTGATGATGCATTTGACCTGCTCATATATTTATGAAAAAAGCGTATTTCCATCTGCATTTAGCCAGGAGCACGAGCAAGGTAGCAAGGAGCAAGGACCAGGACCAGAGCTAGGGCCAGGACCAGGGAGGAGGGCCATCCCATATATCTGCGAGCAGTTTTAATAAAACCCAAAACTGACATCATAAAACATGCTTGCACATACACTTGTACGGCTATGACACTCAATGTGCTGCACACACAGGTCGTATACGTAACACATGGCTGCGACGACTGTGTGCAGCATGCAGCATGTAGCATGCCACACCCATAGTGCCACACACACACACACACACACACACACACACAGAGACAAAGCAACAAGTCGTTGTACCCAAATATATAGTGCAACAACAAAAAAAAAGGTGCAGAGCGAGAGAGAGAGAGAGCGAAAAAGCGGAGAGGTAGTGGAAAAACCAAGCTAAATAAAATGAAAACGAAGACAGAGTTCCAGTAGGTGGGAGGAGTAACCGAAGGAGGAGTGGCAGAGGCGAAGGGAGAGGGAGAGGCGACCCCCTCCATCCAATGGCAGCAGCAGAGGAACGGAACAGCAGCCAAAAAACAAAGTCAAAGCAAAAAACATAGTCCAAAAGTGGTATGGGGGGGTGGGATGTGGTGCGTTAGGGGAGGGGTTAGATGGTTAGAATGGGTTGAGGGTGGTTGGGGGTGATGGGTGGTGCTCTGCCAGCGTTTATCTGTGCATTTGTATTGGTAACTTCTGCTGGCGTCGCCTTCTTTTTCCTTCATCCTGGCCTCAGCTTCAGCTGATGGTGCAGTGCGGTGCTCCTCCTCCTGTTGCTGCTGCTGCTCCTGCTCTCTCCTGTTGCTTCTGCTACTGCTGCTGGTGTTGCCTCCTGTTGCGCATATTGCAACGAAAAAGTTTCGTAACATTATTTTGCACATTTCCTGCACGATTGTAACGGGCGAGGAGGAGCTGGCAGATAGTGTCGTTGCTCTGCTGCCAAAATGCTCAACAAAACATGTCGAAAATGTGCCACATTCAGCAGTGGCATAGCTGCTACACTGTGGTGCTGCCACTCCGGCTCCGGCTCCTGCTCCTGCTCCTGTCGCATGCAACAGTTATGTCTACACACACACACACACAGACGCAGACAATGCCGCAAGCCAAATACAAATACAAATATAAAGCACAAATAGAGCAGACAGCAGACAACACACATTTCGACATGCCACATTTAGCATCCTTGAGCGGCATTTAACTTCATTTCACCCACAGAGAGAGATACAGAGGGACAGAGGGGGGAGAGGGAGAGACAGAGACAGGAGCAGAGCAGCAGCACCCATTGTTTCTTCCCTCCTGTTGTTGATTCATTATTCGATTTAAAAACAGTTCCCCTGTCTAGTCCTTTCCTTTATGCAATCAATGTTAGCACCAGGATGCCTGCCAGGCTGCTCCTCTTTTGTTTTCCTGCGTACGAGAGTGTGTCTGTGTGTCTGTGTGTGCGTCAGAGATATTTCACAGGAAATTAAGTTTTTGGCACTTTCGGGTGCCAGCCACAGGCCTCCCCCCGTCTTTCATTGGGGTCAAGAGCAATGGCAGAGGTGGCCTAGCCATTGCATATGGGCAATAAATCAGCCAATGGCCAGAGCCAAAACCAAGCCAAGAGCAAGTCCAATGGCACAAGACTCACTCGCACTATCAATGTTGCCACAAAACTTGTCTCTCCGCTGGCGGCGGCCTTTTTTTTTTGTTTGTTTTTGTTTTGCTACCTCGTAGTCGTGCAAAAGAGGGGAGCTATGATGTCAGAGAGATGTTTCTTGATAACAGTTTTCCTTAAGGAGATTTCTATAATAATTGCTTACGTTTTTTAAGCATTTATCTGCTTAATTCTCTTTTATTTTTAGTATAACATTCAATTTCGTGCCTTGTCGGCTTTAAATCATTGACTAATGAGCACTCTGTAGTCGCAAGACTCCCTTAGAGCCTTTCTACTTGTCGTTTTGTTGCTGTTGCTGGTTTGTAGGTGAGCTGCGCCATGAACGGAGGCAGGCTCGACCTTACCACCAGCCTCACTCGCAGTCGTGGCTGCCGCGGCTCGCAGATCGCTGATCAACGTTAGAAATGGAAATGCGCTTGACTGCATACAATGGCCAACAGAGCAGCGGCAGCAGCAGAGGCAACAACTAAAACAGCAACTGGAAAATGTGTGTTACTGTAACGGCAGCAGGCAGGCACCAGGCCTGTTGGCCAGTTAGTGGCCAGTAAGCCAGGCCCGCCAGTCAGCCGGCCAGCCAGTGACTTTGGTTTCGTTTTCGATCTTCCTGTCATTGTGTTGTTGCTGCTGTTGTCGTTGCTCTTGTGGCGCGTGCTCTTCTTGGCTTAGTTGCTGTTGCTGGTGACTGCCTTCACTTGTTGCACACGCCCGCGGCGGCCACTGGCAACAAGCAGCAGGCAGGCAACAGGTGAGAGTTGTCATTGTGTTGCACAAACAACAAATAATGGCTAATGATCTTTAAGACGACGGAGATGTCTGCTCCAGGGCAAAGATAAATCTCGACAGCCGAAGCAGCAGCAGCGGATATGTGGCATAAAGATAAAAACAGATAGAACAAGTTGGTACATTCAAATATAACTCATACGCCAGGGGGTACGCAAAATTAAGACTCTTTTATTTACGCCACTAAAAGCACTCAAGGCTTTCCAGAAAGTTATATAAACAATTGTAGAGCTGCCATAATATCTTTACAATATTTTATGTAATTCCTTAGGCCTTGAGATAGAAAAAAACCCCAGAAATTGTTGATATTTTCAAAAGAATTCAAGGAATGTTTTATGCCCTCTAAGAAACTCACTCGAGTTTTTCCCCAATGAAATCGTTATGCCCTGACTTCCTGATTCTAAATAACAAACCGCATTTCCACATATTTCATTTATTCAAATTACAATCCAAAATTAACATATTCGAACAGCTTAAAACACTTGGAATTAAAAACACAATTTACCATGCACGGCGACAACCGAAGGTCGATCACACACAACAGCTCAATAATCGTTGAAAGATCATGCAATCAGCGGATAAATCCATAAACTAATTTGCTAGAAAGTAAGTCTATCTAAAAAAACAACAAAAAACTAGCAAATTAATTGATTAATACAATTATGAGAACACTTTGGGGGCGAATGCGAATTGAAACGAATGGAAAGCGTCTATTTCCGCCTTTTGTAAATGAATAAGCAAGTGAATCAACGAGCAAGTGATTGAATATGAAAATGAATATGAATAGAAAAGCCAAGCGAAGAATTGCTATGCAAATTGAGTGTTTAGAATAACAAAAAGCGAAGCATTAGATTAATGCATGGAGCTGGAGCTGGAGCTGTGGCAATTGCCAACAATCAAAACCATTTCAAGGCCCTAACATTGGCTTGAAATTTGGCCCAAAGTCTCAACTTTAACTTTGAGCTAATGAAAAGCCAGTTGGCAACTGGAAACTGGTTAGCCAAAATGCACTTTGTGCCCACCACAGAGAGACAGAGAGAGAGAGAGACAGAGACAGAGAGAGGGGGAGAGCACACATTATCCAATCCAATTCAATTCGAATCCAATCCGTATCCAAAGATATTAACTCGTTTTGCTCTAGACAACATTTCGAGCTCTACCTTTGGCCACACAGCCAATCAATTGCTGCCATTTTTTGTGTGATTTTCTATTCTATATATCAGACATATGTATTATATGGTGCATAGTATATATGGATGGATATCTATATAGCTACAAGTTTCTACGATCCGGCAGAGGGTGGCCTTGATATTTTGTTTTATTTATGAAATCAAATGCCTCTGCTGTGCGCTGGAGTGAGCGAGCGATACCAGATACAAATACAAACACTCGTACGTAGAACGACAGCCACCAGATACTTGTGGCATTTATTATAAAAAAAAAAAACGAAGCAAGCTTTCGATTGAATGAATTCCCTCTGCTTTTTTTTGTATTTTTGTATCTGTAACACGTATGTGACAGGCAGGAAGCCACAGACAGAGCTCATGCCACACGACGCAGAGCAGAGAGCTCAAAATAAGCATTGACTTTGCATATTTGCACCCTTCATTCATGGGTATATCAGGCAGGCAGCGGGCAAAAGGAAGCGGAATCGATGGGTATCTCCAGTCAGCAGTCGGAGCGAAACTTGATTTAATTTTAATTAGAAAATTACTTAAAATAATACCAAAAAGAAGGGGCGTTTGGGGCAGGGACCTAGGAATCGCTCAATCTCCTTGTAGTCATCGTCATCCACAGTCTCCCCCTCCTTCCTTCCTTCTATACTCCGTTCATGTTTGATTTTTCTGTTGGCAAATTGCTCTACTCATGGCTGGCAGCTTCTGGTTCTCGTTGCTGTTGCTGTTGCTGGTTGTTGTTCTTCTTGGTAGGCCGGCAACGTCCATCATAATCAACGTCCATCATCAGTTGGCTGGCACTGCCACTGCCACGGCAGCAAACTACTGCTGCACTGCCCTGCCCTTGTGCCTCGTGCTTCGTTGACACGCCCACAAAGTGGCTACTGCACGCCAGCCACAGCTCCAGCTACAACTACGGCAGTGTGTCCGTGTGGCCTGTGGCAGTGGCAGCTGGAGTAATTTTTCATCAGCGTAAACATCTTGAAAACTCTCTTTGGGCTACCAGTTTTTACCTTCGCTCCGACAAGTGGCAGCCTCAGTGCCAGTGCCAGTGCCTCTGCCGCAGCATCGGGCATCAGCATATCTGCTATCTGATATTAGAATCTCAATTACATTTTCCACCGACTTTGCGCTGTTCTTTGTAATTTCCAGCAATAGGCAGGAGGTAGGAGGCAGAAGGCAGGAGGCAGGACAGGGGCTGGCCTAGCCGGTTCTTCTCTTGGGTTTTCGGGGTAGGCAAATATGCAACATGAAAATTTAGTGGCTGGCAGTGTGGGGAGGCAGGGAATATCGAAAGAGAAAGATAAAGAGAAAAGGAAATGCAAATGGAAATGGAAACGGTGAAAAACGAGAACGAGAGTACACAATTATAAGCCCATCCAAAACAATCATTAATCATCTCTGAACAACCAATTATAGGTTGGGAAAACTTTCAAGCCCCTGGGGAGAGGGTTTTCCCCTTTCCCGAGTTAGAAATTACCCAAAAAATACGATTGGATTCCATTAAAACAGAGTCAATTGCAATTCAATTGGTTGTAGACGGGGCATTCAACGAATTAGCCGAATGCAGTTCTGAAAACCCGAACACGTTTCGCAATTGATGACTTTTTAATAATCAAAAAACAAAACAAAAACTAATTTAATGCAAAACGACAGCACAGCGACACAGCGGCACAGCGACAACGACAACGGCATTTGAATAAATTAATGTAATAGACAGCTTAAGTAGAAAGAAATATTGTTGTCTGCCTGCCTGCCAGAACGGGAAGGGGCACGGGCAGAGGCAGTACAGTGCGTCACATGAACTGGGCAGGTGAACTGTGATCTCTGATTTGGGTTAGTACTAAACAAACATATGCCTATATACCTATATTAGTTCCTGATTGTAAGTTCTCTGGATTAAAAGTTGTAAAATCGATAGATCGATAGATACATTCGCTTGAATAACAGAAATAATCGAAACGATTAACGATTTAAGCCAGTGCTCAGCAGAGTCCTATCTAATGTGGATAGCAAAAGTCTCTGCTGTGGCAGTGTCGCCCACGACGTATACAAAAGCAGCAAGCCTTCGTGTGGCTTCGGCAATGCGACTTCGGCGCTTGCTATCTCGCTTTCTCCAGCTAAAGGCAATAAACCGATTTCTCCCGCAGAAATTTTCGGGTTTTTGTTACACGCTGGTGTGTGCAACACTTTAGTGTATGCGTTCGGAGAACTGATTTAAGAGAATGCTTTACATGAATACCATAATGCTTATCCAGGGACACCTATCGAATTCATTTTGGATACTAACACGTTTCCGAATAGGCCAGTTATCGACTTTTATCGATAATCGATATTTTTTATATTTTTTTAACTTTTTTATTTAAATCAAATATCGAGAAAATAACGAACTATCATTTTATCGCTTTCCTGACACCGAATTGATCGAAATAAGATCAAAATTAACAGTTCGATAAATGTTATCGCATGCAAAGACTCTTTCAACTATTTCCCCCGAACTGAGCCTACACTTTTGACACGCACTGTATCTGTTGGAACTAGGAAATATCAAAAACTGGTAGCTGCCCGAATAGTAAAAGCCCCGCAGCCCCACAGCTAAAGCAAAAATAGCAAAAAAACAAAAAAACAAATACAAAAAAACCACAAAATACAACAAAAACAACAACAACAACTAGAACTACTTTAAGCAGGAATGCAACTGCAACAACAACAACAAAAAAACAACAACAAAAACGATAGCCGCAGAAACAAAATCAAGAAAAAATAAATACATTTTTGCAGCATATGAAATAATAAACAACAACAACAAAAACTACTAAAAATATAAAGTGCAACAGGTTTTTGTCAGTGTGTGTGTGTGTGTTTTCGCGATAACCTTGAAACAAAACTCGTTTAATCATTTATTTTTGTTGTTTTTTGCAAGCGCTCGAAAATGCAACAAAAGCAAAAACAAAAACAACAATAAATGAAATTTTATATGGCGCATTATAGATTTAATAAATTAACACTCATTTCCAATTCCATTGGGGAAATTTGTTTGCCGTTTTTTCTCTGCTTTTTTGTTTTCGTCTCTCGCTTGCCGCTAATTCTATTGAGTTCTTGGTTGCAGGTACAGTTGTGTTCGACATTGGGGAAAGCCAAAATGGCGGACTGTTCGTTTGCCAGATGCCTGCAGGAGCGGCGTCTCATCAAGCGGGAGCTATCCAAGTGGTCCAAGGATATGCTGCACATTGTGGGTGAGTTGTCAAGCCAATAGAGAACAATTTAAGAGTAAATTTAACAAAAATATAATAAAATAAATAATAAATAAAGATTTTAAATAAATCAATAAGGATGGACGCAATTCGATAGACAATACTAGCATTGGGCTGCATTTTATACCATCCTTAACTATCTAGACATTTACCTTTGCATTTCCCGCCCTCGTCTTCAATCCAATTAAAATTCGTTGAAAGCTCAAGAAAAATAAACGCCATTAAGCTCAATAATTTTTGTGCAAAGCCAGCCACAACTGCTATACATATATACACCGATTTCTAGACCCCTTGACTATTTTTTCCCTTCTTATTTGTGCTTTTGTCCATCCTTTTGCCTGGCCATCCTGCCTTGAGTATTAAGGCCGCAAACGGGATTTGTCCGTTTAAATGGTAAATGAAGTGCCTCCCGGACTGGACTGCCACGCAAATTGGGAGTCGGAGGCCGGGAGCCGGTGTGGCAGTTTGTTTGAGGGAAATTGACTTTATCCAGGACCTAATCAACATCGAGTCCTGGCCATATGTTTTACGGTGCGAAAGAAAAACATAAAAACTCCGTCCAGAGGATACCCGATCCTGGCGCTAAAACCAAAGCAAACACCAAGCAAGAAAAAATTAACATAAATTGCATATTTTTTTGCGCCTTTAGGTATTACTGTGTTTTAGTTACTCTTACTCCCACTCCCCCTCTGCTCCCCCTTCTGCTCCCTTCCTCTGTCTCTCTCTCTTCTTGTTCGGTGTCCTGGCTGGGGTTTATCCTTTTTGCCTGAAAAACACTCATTTCGGTTTTTGAGCACGTTTAGCACGTTGCTACCTTCCCAATCCACCAAGCCACCAATCCACCCTTCCCCTATCCCCGTGATCTTCCTCCACATCCCCCATCCCCATCCCCATCCTGGGCAGCATTAAAATGTTAAATGCCTTTTGTTGCTGTAAAGTGGGGTGGGCGAAATGTCGTATATACACCCACACACCCACACACACACACAGAAACCTTTATAAATATATAAACGCCCCTCTATACTATATATACATATTTTTTTTCCGCCTTTCATCCATGCCACCCACCCACACAGCCAGCCAACACGTCCTTGCCCTGCCCTGTCCCTGTCTCGTGCACTCAATTACTTCCTCAATGCGCTCCATAATGCTTATCGTCCTTGTTTCTAGTTGACATTCTCTCACACACACAAACACACATAGACGAACACACACACACACACACACTGAGACAGCGCTCTTCTTTCCAATGGCTCTCTAGACCTCACCCCGCACCACACTCCGCCCCCCTAAAACCCTTAGCACATTTTTCCAGTGACAATTTTTGTTGGCTCTCGAGTTTGAGGTGGGTGCAGGCGGCGGCAGCGTCATCGTCGTCGTTGTCGTCGTTGCACGAAGCTGCAAAATGGGAAAGAACCAAGAAAAAATACAAAAAATATAAGCTCTATGAGTAGTCGACCCAGGAATACCCTGTACGGAAAATAAGACTGTTGAATGTACTTCGCACTAGACAAGAATTTGGTGGCTGGCTTGAATGAGAAGACATACAACTGGGAATATACCCGCAAACACTTTAATAAATATCATCTATTAGCCTCTATAAAGCCGTTATGCTAAATATTTTATAATTTAATAATTTATAAGGTTTCTATTCGTATCCATACAATGGCTGAACCTGAAGATATAACCAGCCAAAGTTCGCTACCATTTTCTACATTTGACTTTAAGTTTCCTTTTTTTGGGTTTTTTAATGTTGCTATAACTTTGAAATTGCTTTTTTTGTATGGTATGGTTCTATTTTTGGACTCTAGTTTTTTAGGGTCATTAATTCCAAACAAAATAAGTTACTAATCATTAAAATTGTTAAAAGAATGCCAACGAATTTTGTATTAAATCAACCCTATTTAATACCACAAAAAGCAGTGATTGTTGTGTCATTTTGGAGTTATACTTATTGCCATATATTCCTAACATTTCCCGATCTATGATAGTAGTTTTTTCGGGCATCCATTATGTCCCTTACCTGTACCAGCATACCCTTCCACTTGCGACTGCAGGGTATAGGGAATATCCAACACGGTGTCTGGCTTTTGGGCTGCTCTGGCTCGAGCTTTGGTTGGTTCGGTGGTTGGGGGTTTTTTACGCCCCCTTTTTGGGGGTATGGGCTTCGGGTTAGTTCTGGCCAACTGCAGTGGGAAGGTGTGGGGTGGGGTGGTGTCGGGTCTCGGTCTCTCTGTGTGTTTGTGTGTGTGTGTTCCCAAAACGAAGTGCTCTGCTGGAGATAACGAAGCACACTTAAGCACACGCACACACACACACACGCACATGCTCAGGGTTGGTTGGGAGGGGAGAGAAGTGGGAGTGGGGAGGAGAGTGGGGGCTTAGAGGGTTAGTGTATCCCTACGAAATATATTGCACAATATAAAAATTGCAGACGATGAGTGCCGAATGCGTTTTGCCGCCTCCGTTGCCGAAAGCCGAAAAGGCAGGAGCAGCATTCGAGGCAGCGTGGCAGTGGCAGCATGGCAGCGACCGATGGAGGCGGCAGCAGTGTGGCATGTGGCAATAACAACCGTACCGAACGCTCTGAAACCCGAACCCGAAACGAGGAGCCAACGAGGAGCAAGCGTTTTAGCCATCGTCCTCGTCCTCGCACTCGTCTGTGATGTTGCCTGTTTTTGTGGCCGATTTTCGTCGCCGTGGCCCAAACGAACGAAACGAATTTTCCTGCATTTCTTTTTTTCTCCCCTGCTTTTCATTTGCTTTTTTTCGCTGGCTAGGGACTGCTGCTGCTGCTGGCGGGGGATTGCTCTTTCTCTCTCTCTCGTGTTTTTGGTTCATCGAAGTCGAAGGAGAAGACAAAGACGACGACGAGGACGAGGACGACGCCAGGCAGTCGCTGGTTGGCCCAGAAATTGGGGTTTGGGCAGAGGTGTTGCCGGTACGGGGTGGCACCAGAGCCATCTGGTGTGGGGGGAGGGGATAGTGTTGATGGCGAATCTTGCCTGTTGCCTGTTGCATGGCCCTGTTGCCTGCTGCCTGTTGCCCCCGCCCACCCCGCCACAACTGCCTGTTGTTCTCCGGGTGCTGGAAATGGCTCAATCAGTGAATCAGTGGTGGAGTCTCATTTGATTGTAATGGTACGCCCCACGTCCCACCACTTGTGGATTCAGGTGGCACGGTGCTCGCAGATGGCTATACGTACACGGAATTGGAATAGTGCCAGAGTGCCATCGGAATGAATAGGGATTACACTAACCAAATTATATAAGATGTCGTTTGGGATTGTCGTTGGGCTGTGGACTGTGGCTGTGGACGACAACCATTTGCGGTTGAAGAAATTTGAAACAAATTAGTTTCGAATGGGAATGGGAGAACCTCTAAGGGTGTTCGGGATAGTGCATTTTAGGGATCCGATTGGGGTTTAAATGATTAATGAAAGGGGAAAGAATATCTATAGCTGCCTTTATGAATCCTTCCTCCTCTTTGAATGAACTATTATCCGCCTACCTACTAGTACACGTATTACCCTCTTGAATACCTGATTGGATGTCTGCCAGCCAGTGGAATGCTGTCTATTCTGTCTGTTATATTTTCCTTCCACCTTCAGAAGAAAACATAATTTTCATATAAATACTAGTGGAATGGAAGCTATTTTCCCTGTCAGTTATTAATTCTTAATATTCCCCTAATAAAATCCTGTGGAATACAGTCAGCAGCTTGAAGCCTTCAACAAGTATTTGCCTGTTTTTGTATTTTTCTTGTGCAGCAACTTTTGCCTCCACAGAGCTTTAACTTGTTGCATGGACAGCCGCGGCGCCACCGTCTCAGTCTCAGCTCCCCCCCCCCATCACCAACCCCATTGCCATACCCAGAGCTCCCCTCACAGCTCGATTGGGGGTGTAAACATATTAAAAAGCCAAACTTTTCTCCTGCCTTTATTTACAGAAAAAAAGAATTAAATAAATAGAGGAGAAAGAGTGAAAAAATCTCGAATATATAGGAGAAGAAAAGAGATGGAGAGAGCCAAAAGCAACAGGATTTACTTAAACACACACACACACGCACACACATACAGAGCAGAACAATTTTTTCTAGCAAAGAAAAGAAAGAGAGGGCGAGAGACATTATCTAGAGAAAGAGAGAGGGAAAGTGTCTGAATGTGTGTGTGTGTGTGTGTGTCGGCTAAGAAGCAGCAGGTGTTGGGTAATATTGTGGGCCATTTCCACACTCTCTCTCTCTCTGTCTTTCTCGGTCTCTCTCTCGCTGTTTGCAGAGTGCACTGTTCTATGTATCGCCTGTTTCGCCCACTCTCCAAACTATTCCAGAACCCCTCCACTATGCCACCCCCTCACTCGCTCACGAAACTATCCCCCCACCAGCCGCTTTGCCAAACGCATCTTTCGATTACCAGAACAAAAAGAACGAGAGAAAAGCGTTGCAGGCGCCGCTGTCGGCGTTGGCCTTCTCTCCTACTCCTCAACCTTCAATCCCCCCATCACCCTACCCCCCCTTTGGGTTCTACTTCTACTTCTTTGGCTGTAAGAAGACATTTTTATGCGCCCGCAAGCCAGCCAGAAGGATGCAACAAGCTGAGGACGAGGACGGAACGACGACAACGACAGCGGCGACGACGGCAACGACGGCCACGACGACGACGGCGACGACTACGACGACGACGTTGCAGCCCCCCCAAAAGCCACCCAAATGCCACCCAAAATGCTAACCCACTGGCGAACCCAAGCCCAAACCCAGACCCAATCCCAATCCTACGCAATAAGCACTCCACCTACTTTCCAGCCGAGAGAACTACTACGACTACGACTACTATTTTCCTTTTCTTTTTTTCCTGCGCTCGCTTTCCTTCCTGGTCCTGGTCTTGGGACAAGAGGGGGGAGAGAGGAGGGAGTGTGGCCATATAACGTAGAATTTTTTCTGGCGGTTTTTAGGTTACATTTTTACGAGTTTTCTCCGCTTCCACAGCTGCAGCTGCTCCTGCTCCAGCTCCAGCTTCTCCTGCTCCTCCTGCTCCTCCTCCTCCTCCTGCTCTTCCTTTGGTTACTGCTGTTGTTGTTGTTGTTGTTGGGCCAACGATGACGCTGAGAGTGCCGAAGGAATCGCCTGCCGCCGTCATCGTCCTTCGTGTGGGGCAGCCAAATTCTTTCTGTGTATGTGTGTGTGTGTGTGGGTGGGTGGAAGCGCCACAAGTGGGTGAGACAGAAACAGAGACAGCGACACTATAGAGAGAGAGCGAGAGATGGAGGTGGAAAGAGAGAGCTAGAGGAGGGGGGGCTACCGAGAGACAGAGACAGCGCTACAGTTTGGTGCAGTTCCTTTCCGCCTTTCGTTCGGGGTTTTCTGGTTCCTGGGTGCACAGAAATTGGAAAATAGATTTTTTGGTTGGTTGCCTTTTGGCCCGTTTCCTTTCATCCTTTTGCTTTCCTTTCCTTTACATTTGTGTATTTTTTCTTTGGTTTTTTTTTTTGCATTTCTTTTGCATTTTGCATGGGAGATGCTGCTGGTCAGCCGGGGTCCGTGGCCGTGTCCGTGGTGCTGGGGCTTCTGGCCAGGAAGTCAGGAAGCTCTCGAGGTGGACTTTGAGGTGGGTTCGAGTTTGATTGGGAATTTGCGGGAGGCGGTGTGGGTGGGGGGTCAAGGTATCGACGGTACAATGGCCTGCCTCCTACCATCTTCCGCGCGCAAGACGCAAGGGCCGCACTGTTTTTATTCTTCTGAATTTTTTCCTTATTTCTGGTTGTTTTTTTTTATTTTCGCAAGAAGAAAAATGAAGCGGAAGCACGAAAAAGCACAAAGTTAATGCGAAAGGGGGTTGGAGGGGGGAGGGGGATGAGGGATGAGGGCAGGGGGGTAGTCCTAGTCGGTTGTGGCAGTGCAAGGAGGAGCCACCAGCCAAAGCGCGCCAATATGGCGCTAAGGACATTGGGCAAAATGCACTACGGGAAAAAATTTCACATTATATGTATGTATTTGTGTGTGTGTGTGTGTGTATGTATATTTATATATATATATATGTGTGTGTGTGTTTGTGTGTGTGTGTGTGTGGAGGAGGCGAAGGCAAAACAGCAAAACACACAAAAACAAAATGGCAAAAATATAAAAAAAAAGAGAAAAGAAAAAATGGGCAAAAACAGTCAACGCTGCTGCCATGGCCGTGGCATGGGCGGCGGGTGGGTGGAACGTGGAGCGTGTTGCATAGTGAGCGGGGGGGCTGGTGGGTGGGTGGGTGTGTTGCAGCATAGAACCGTCTCTGAGTCTCAGTTTGAGTTTCGGCTGCGCTCTGCACTGCGGACTGCGCTGCTCTCGGCTTCTGCTCTCTGCCTGGCGCTGCCTCTGCCTCTGCGCTGCCGCTGCTGCTTCTGCTTTTTTGCTGCATTTGATTTTCGTGCTGAAAAAGTTTCGTGTGCTCGAAAAAAGTTTCGTCGCTTCGTTGACGTCGTTGCTGCCACCGCTCCAACCCCCCACTGCCACCCTCTTTGGCGCCCTGTGCTTTCGGTAGTTGTTGTTGCTGTTGCTGCAAGGTGGTGGCAGCCCCACCCACCCATCTCTCTCGCTGTATTTGTGTGTGTTTGAATAGCATTTGGCTGGGACCTGGCACTGGGACAGGGACTGCGACTGGAACTGGGGGCTGGGGGCTGGGGGCTGGGGGACTGGGTTCGGGTGTCTCCTCCAGTGTTTGAGTTCTTGCAGCAACATTTGGCTGCACTCGGTTGGCTGGCTACGGCTCCTCCTGGCTCCTTCTCTTGCCTGCTGCCTCTTGCTTTTGGGGGCCCTGGCTATAGTTTGGTGGGTGTATCACACATTTTTGTCGAATTTGTTGTTGTTGCAGTTGTAGTAGTAGTTGGGCAGCGCAACGCCAACGCCGGCAGCGACTGCGACAGCGACTGCACAACTATTGCGCTGTGTGGCACACTGGGTGCACGATATTGGCGTCGGCATTCGTTTGGCATTGTGCAACAAGTGAGTTTGGCAGCAGCCACCAGCAGGACGACAACGATAATTCGGCAACGAAAAGAAACCGAAAATAGTTCGAAGACATCTTCAAGGAAATCCAATTAACGGACACTCTTAACAGAGGGACCTTTTCTAGGGAAAGGGCATTTAAAGACCCCAGAAGGAGGGGATCCTTAGAAGGAGGAATATTAATTGAAAGATGCCCCAGTAGAAGCCACCTCAGAAGGACACTCACAGAAAGTCTCGTCAACAGAGTGAAACTTTAATCCTGAAACGCGTGGGGCAATTCCAAGAGGCATGCACCTCGAGTTAAATGTTGAATCGCCGGCAAAGTGTGCAACAATCTCTTCCTTTGTGAGCCAAAAACTGAAAGCACTAACTCTCTTTGTGGCATCCATTCAGATTCGAGTGTTGATTGAAGCAACAATTGGCGCCAACTGTTGCACCGCGACGCGTTTCCGCTTCCGCCGGAGGGGCGGAAAAGTGTGTGTGACAAAAGTGTGTTGTGTGCTTTCGAGCGTCTACTGGTTGTGTGTGTTAGTTGGTGTGTGTGTGACTCCCACTGTGTGTGCTTTTCTCTTACTCCCTCTGTCTCTGTCGCTCTCTCTCTGTGGTGGTGGTGGTGCAAAATTTAATTAAAAAACATTGCCATTGAGTGCCACAAGATAATTTATGTGTAGGCATTTAATTAAAGTGATCACACAACCATTTGCATACACAAAAGACAGAGACACTGAACTTCTTCAGAGTGAGATAGATAGAAATAGGCGGAAAGAGACAGCTTGTTCCAGTTAGATAGAGTCAGATAACTGTGGCATATGTCGCCTGTGGCCGTGTAAATTCCTAATTGAATTGACTGATTGAGAACACCAGCAGCGGCAGCGGGAGCAGCAGCAGCAGCAAATTGTTCAGAATGCAACTCCAAAATAAACTCTAAGAAAAGGTGAGTTCTTTGGTTTTTTCACAATTAATAAAAGCTGAAAAAAAGTGTGAAAAGATAAATATTAAATAATATTTGGTAACCAAAGTGGGTTAAAGTAGGGTTAACAGAGTAGAGAATTGGAGATGTTCTTTTAAAAAAGACAAAAAAATCACATAATTTCTTTAATTATTATTATTTCTATGGATATCAAAAATGTATAATTTATCAAACAAAAAATCACTCGAAAAAAGCATTCAAAAGATTTCTAAGAATTCAAGAAGTTTGAGAAAATTAAACACAATTTATAAAGTATTGATTCTTTAGATACAAACATTATGAAATTAAATACAATTTACATTTGCTTAAACATTAATTTAATTTAATCAGTTTTCTTTCAACGGATCTTTTGTTTATCTAACTACAAAACAATTTCAAATAAATTATTATAAATGTAAATAAGTAATGTATTTAAATATAAAAATATTTAGTTTAAATATGAAATACAGTTATTTAATTCAAATACATATTCTCGTGTTAATTTTAAAATGTTAGTAAAGACTCTTTTTTTTAATATTTTTGTCTCCCGATTAACATTTTCAGACATTTTTAAAAGTGGATCGAAAAGTGTATAATTTGTCAGTCTCCAGTCAAAGTATCTTAGAGCGAATATCCCAAAAAATTCAATACACACAAAATTGTTAACATAGAAATCGTGATAATAATTTTTTTTATTTTGAAATAATTCCTAATTTTATTACGTTTGATTTTTCCACTTTCCATGCTGAAGACTTCAATGACGTTAAATAAAGCAAATACATTTTCAGGCGAAGTGTTTCTCTTTTCCATTAGGTTTGCTGAAATGTTGATACCTCCTTGAGAGCTCCATATTCCTCTAAAATACAATCGCGCTTCAAAATAAATTTTGTAAATTGAATTTTCAAGTATTAGAATATAAATTCAAAATAAATCCAATTAGCTTTTGAAAGAATATATATAAAATATATGATAAAAATTGAAACTAGAGATTGAATTCAATTATCTTTCGAACGGGCAGATGTCTATCGAAAGGGTATACGTTTCTGTGATCAAAAATCATATTTTCAGGGCTCTTTCTCTGGGTATGGGAATACTTAAGTATTCTCAAGAATAATATAGCTATTTTTCAATCAGAATATGGCCTTTCTACAGGTTCCAAGCCTCGATGTATGTGGAGTGTTTATTCTATTACCCAAAATCACATAATTTAATTAGTCAACGATTTAGTGGAACGCTCTCCTGAGAAACATCTCCGTTAACTTCTCTAGGGAACGCATAACTATCACCATCTCTTGGCACCCTTTATGCATATGCAAATCTATTAAATCTATGCAAAAGTTTTGCATGAAAAGTTACAAAGTGTAAAAGCCATTTGGGTAGCAATTTACCAAACGACTTGGCCAAAACTATTAAAGAATCCAAAAAGGAAAAGTCAAAACAAATACGAAACCAAAAGGGGAAAATGGTCGAAGAAAGAGGAATACTTTCAAAAGCCGGCTCGTTGCTCCTGGCCCGTTGACAGATTGTGTGGCAAAAAACACTTGCCACAGCCCCAAGACCCGAAAAAGCCCGAGAAGCCCAACTTTTGAGATGCAACATGGAGTCGCCAGAGTTGGGTCTCAGCCAGAGTCTCAGTCTCACACGTGTATGTTGTGTGTATGCTGATGTAAGTGTTCTTCGAGAGCAACTTTTTCTACCGCGTACCCCTCCCCCACCCCAGCACAGACAAAACATATGTCTGCAACAAAAGCTGCCGAAAAGGAGCAACAGAATCACCCCACCAAAAAAAAAAACGAGACCCGAAACATGCAACGACACTGATGGCGACGTGCCAGACGTTTATGTTTGACTTTGCAACATCGTTGCACAACAACAGCAGCAGCAAACTAGCGCACTTGTTGCATTAGTCTTTCGCACACACACACGCACATAGAGCTGTACAACAAGTGGCAGCCACAGCAGCAGCAGCAGCAGCATCGGCAAACGCACAAAAGTATGCAAAGAAAGGCGGAGGGACGGACGGATGGACGGACAGCACTTCACACGTTCTAACAACACCAACGCGACGCAGCCGCCGGCAGCGCGAAAAAGGAGTGGGTGGAGCAGAGGGTTGGGGTAGGGAGCAGCGAATGGTTTGAGTTTTTTTTGGGGGGCGTGGGGGCTTGTGGCTGTTGCCATCGCGTCACTTTCGGCGATTTTCGACGAAGCTTCTTTGCCACCAAAAGCACATGTGTGTGTGTGTGTGTGTGTGTGTGAGAGAATGTAGGAATAAAGTGGAGAGAGTGTGAGAGAACGAGGATGTTGTTTTGGAGCAACAGTTGTCAACAGTCGACACTTGTTGTTTGTCAGAGAGAAAGAGAAAGATGCACAAAAGTCATAGAGTTAGAGAACGAGGGCTTGATTAGGATCTTTACCATATGGAATCTTACCCCCTCCCACCTGGTAACCCCTAGAGACAGCATCTAGAAATTAGCCAAAGAAATCTGTTGCCAATCCAATCATCGCCAGCAAAAAGTGTCCTCAAAATCCTGTACTAAGCCCAGCCTGCGGCCACACCCAAAACGAAAATGCCGCCGCCCCCCAAACCAACCAACATGAAAATGATTTTACTTTGGTTTTCCTTTGTTTTTTTCTGCACTGGCCCCAAAAAGGAAGCGAAAGAAGAAATGGCCGAAAAAAATATGACAACTTCCAGACGAAAAGCGTTTTTCTTATTTTGTTTTTCCTCAAGGGATGAATGTAGGCAAGACGAGTTTTAGATGCCCTTCCAAATGGATCTAAAATTGGATATAAATATTGACTAAATATGCAAGATCATGCCACAAGGGATCCAGGATGATCGATTGATATATCTATCAACATTCCATGACCTTTTCTAACTGCTTCTAAAACCCATACAACTCTTTGCAGAAACCTTAGATTTTGCTGAATTTTTTTGTTGCTTGTGGCACTTGTGGCGCTTTCAACTCCTTGAAGCTGATTCTCTGCTGCCGCTGCCGCTGCTGCTGCTGGAGCTCCTTGGTGGCAATTGCTTTTGTGCGGACACTACAAACTGTACTTCCGTTTTATCTGCTGCGTCTTTGTCTGCCACAAAGACTTACACACATACATATATACACGGGAAGAAAAGAGATAGAAGGAGACTCAGACTGGGAGAGACGACATCTAATCGATAAATATTCAGCACATTGCTTTGTAAAAATACATTGAAAATGCATTAGACTTTTGCTCAATGGCATGAATTTTAATAGCCAGCCGTAGGTCTTGGATCGATGCTACCCTCCCACGGGATCCCCCTCTATACAACAGATGTACATATATACTATATTGTTTTTTTGTACATTTAATTAAACTTCGTTCGATGTTCTCCCAGACTCTAATGTGAAAATCGTGTGCCATAAATTTTCAGAATAAATATACAAATTCTATTGACAAGCCAACCCGCCAAGTGCACAATTTCTAACCGCTCTCAAGGTCTCTGGCAATACAAAAAATAATAGTAGAAAAATCCAGCTAGATGTTTTTTTTGCAATCAAAATGCTGCAAGTCAAATGCCATTTGCCGGCCACTAATCAAACGTAACGAAATTACAAGCATAAACAAGCTTAAAGAATGAATGGACGGGGACGGACGCGACGCGACGGACGGGAAGTGCGAGCAAGTGAGAAGTGAGACTGAGACTGAGACACTGGCGACAAGTTCGCCTTGAGATTTCACCAAAATGGTGTTGCAACGGTAAACGGGTAAAGAGCAGTAGAGTGTGAGAGGAGCGGAGCGGACTGGACCGGAGCGGGGGAGCGGGGAGACGACATCTATGGCGAAACGGCAGCAACTTGTTGCGCGACATTTCATGCGGAAGCGAGTAAAAAACCGCCAAGAATATAGCAAACGACAAAAAAGTGGTACAACAATGCGTATACGTGATATGTCGCAATCGGCTAAATGGTTCAACGGTCAATGCGGGATTGGGATTGTAGCTCTAGAGAGTCTAGAGATATGTACTTAGGAATTGAGGAAAAATCGACAGGAAATTTGATTCTTAGCTAAATCTATGAAGTATTTATAGCTTAATCTTTACTTGGAAATGACTAAGTGATGTCATAGTTAAGGAGTTAACATAATCCACTTAATAACTCATTGGCTCAAGCTTTTCTCACTCATCGATACACATTGCTGTGTTGAAGTGGCACGATAAGAGAAGTCTTAAAATGTTGCACTTTGCCAGGCCCATTACTCACTAAATAAAACCCAGTATATGGTTTAAGTAATGCCTTATTCGTGACTGCCTCTAAGTGCAATTTATAGAATTTCATCAGAAATTTCGTGGCAATCAATAATGCTTCTTGCCACACACAAAAAAAACCACTCCCTCCCTTGCAGCTGAATCATCTGCGGCATTGCAGTGCACACCGCTGATAACCGGCCAAACGAATGCAACAAATAGCAATAAGTAGAAAAATCTAAGAAAATACGCAATGCATTTCAATATATATATATGTACTATATAGAGGTTGCCCTCCCATAAATTCAACGTGCTACGGAAAACAATAACAAAATCGCCTCAAATTGATTAAAGAGCATTATCAATAAAACTGGAAATACTTATTGCAAAAATATATATACAATATATTTTATGATGATATATATACTGGAAGTATTGTAACGAAAAAAATTGATTAAATTGAAGATGTTGTAAGTGAATGCAAAGAGTATAAAGAATCGCATGTGTGTCCCAATGACTTTTTGTGTGGCAACAAAAAATGTGTTGTCTCTGGCTCGGGCTCTTGCTCTGGCAGTGTCGCCTGTCTGAAGTGTAAACAAAAGGCCAAACGATAAGCAGCCTTCGATCAAAACTGTATGCCATATACCATCTGAATAAATGTACTGTATGCAGGCACTGGGGAAAAATAATGATTAGGAATAATAATAATATGTGGAATAGGCTGTAAGAATCTTATAAAATATCTACGAGATTTGTATCACTTTTCAAACTGATTAAAGGAATATTCGAAGAATATTTACCAGGGACGGGTATTATTTTATTTATTTAATTAAAAATGATGTGATAATAAAATATTAAGATAACGGAAGAACTGAAGATAACTTCTGGAAAGTAGGTAGAATACAATTTACAAATTTGTTTATAATATAATGCCAATACGAGCTTTTCTGAAATAATGATTGTTTTGGCATTGAAAAATTGTAATGGATCGCAAATATTCCCTTAAATACATCACAAATTTCAGAATTCATCTAAAACGCATTCAAATCAGTAATTCAAATTTAAATATTTGTGATATTAGCTCGCTGTTTTCAATTGTTCGCCTCAGGCTTGTGGAAAATTCATAAGAATGACACTCCCTAAATCGTATATTTTGTTAATTTTTCTCAGTGTACGATTATCTATACCTATACTATATGTAGGTCTTCTTTTGCACCAGAATGTATATCTCTGAACTCTTATCGTATAATGCAATTTTCATACACATTTTCATGCACATATCGTATAGATTTTTGTGTAATTTTATTAAGTTCATTAATGATAAATCAATGATCGAAGCAGGCCCATCAGTGGGGGATGGTGATGGGAGGGGGGTGATTAAAATATATGTGAGGGGTTTGGAAGTCATTGCGCTTTCAGTTGCAGCATTCGCCCCACATGAAAATGACTTTGCAACTGTTGCGCGCTCTCATTGTTGTCGCCGTTGTTGTTGCTGTTGTTTTTCTTTTTGAGCAAGGGCTATTGTGTTGCTGCTCTCTTCTCTCGCTCTCTCCCCAGAGACTCTGAACATGTGGTGTGCCAGTGTGTGCGTGTGTGTGTGCACTTTATGAGATAATACCTTGAACGTGCGTCAGTCAGGTCGTTGGCGCTGCCTTCCAACTACACAACAATTGCTGTAGTAACCGTTACCGAATGAAATGAAAAGTGTGTAAAGACTTTGCAGGTTCTTCAGCTACAGTTCTGTTCCCCTCTGATCTACAAAGTGGAATCAGGCTTTATCTTACACTAGGCATTAGTCATCTTTGAGCAAAGACTGCAAATGACACGTTCCACCATTTTGGACAATCTAACTGCGCATTTAGGCAGGTGAAGAAACAGATATTGAGGGAGTCGCAGAGAAGGAGCAGCAAGAGCAAAGGCAAGAACGAAAGAGAGATGGATATGGGGAGGGAGATAGTTGGAAACAAAGACCAATCAAAGTTCATACGAAAAAACAATAAAAGCAAATGCAAAAACTCGCAAAAAACCAGAAAAAGAAGACAACGAACATTAAAACTCATTTACATGCTTCTGGCTGAGTGAGTGAGTGAGAGAGTGAGTGAGTGGCTATGCGAGGGGAAGATTGAGTGAGTGCATGCGAGAGCGGCCGCAAGCAATGTTCTTGAGTGCGAATGTGAGCATTGCCTGGCGAGGGGAAACCAAATCCACCACAAAGAGAGACAGAGAGAGAGAGAGAGAGAGCGAGAGGGCCCTTGTTAATGAGCAGGAAATGCAATTCCTCAAGCTCATTTGGTGGATTAATGAGTCGATGAGTGAGTTTTTGGGGTCCCCCTACTTCCAAAAAGTTGAAGCCAGAGCGCATTATGCAGATAATGTAGTTATAGTTTTATTTAATCATTACCGGACTTCCCTTATATAAAATAATATGAAGTATGTAATAAATTCCAACTGTATTTAAAAACATTAATTTCCTCTTTCCCTTCCCGCGTAGAAGATAGTTCCCCCTAGAGACGTCCCAACGTCCACGTCAACAGCTCCCTTCCCTATTCACCCCTCTCTCAAGCTCGTCACCCCTAACCCTACCCAACCCTACCCCCTTCCAGCAAAAAACAACAAAAAAACGCAGCTAATTGCTGTGACTGCGACGCGGCGACGGCAGCAGCGCAGCAGCAGCAATGCACTTCTTTGCCAGTGTGCGTGAGTGGCACAAAAAAATGTGGTGAATAAATTTGCGAGATGATTACTTCCATGTGTTTGTGTCTACATATGACTTTGTGCTGACTTTGTTCTAGGCAAGAACTTCAGTTGTGTGTGTGAGCAAATAATTTGAGTGACTTTTTTGTAGTGCACGGTGTGTGTGTGTGTGCGTGAGTGTGTTAATTGTAAGCCACATTTCTTAGGACAATTGTCAACAATGTCAAAAGCTTTGAAAGAGAGCAGGCAGGGGAGTGCGGGGTCGGTCGCTCGGTCGGTCTACTGCTAGAACCGACAAAGCCCGAACCGCAAACGAAGCCGAAGCCACAACCGAAGCGACGCCGGCTATTTTGGCAGCTGAGCGCGCAGTCGGCTGTTGGCTTTTTTATCAACGCGCGCTGGCATCGCTGCAATTGCATTGCCCCGCTGTTGTTGCTGTTGCTGCTGCTGCTGCACTTGCTCTGCACTCTCTCTCTGGCACTGGCGCTCTCAAGCTCTAGCCTGCTCTCTCAGGCTAAGGCTCGCTCTGTGGTTCTGGCTCAGTCTCCGGCTCTGGCTGTGCCTTAACCTTAACCCTACCCCCACTCTAGCAAAGTCGCTCTCTCTCTCTCTGTCTCTCTAGGCACTACCTGAGTCGCAGACCATACTTTACCCCGCTCAGGCCTGTTCCTGGTCTTACCCCATTACTCCTAAAGTTTTCGCGTATGCGCTTTGCCCAAACGGCTCAAAATGCTCTCCATGCAGTCACTCAGAGCCTCCCCTCCAGCTCTCATTCTCACTCAGTGTCTCTCGTTCTCTCTCACTCTCTCTCGCTCATTCTGGCCAAGCTCTCTCAGTATTCTAGCTTTGTTGTTGTTGCAGTTGTTGCTGCTGGCAGTTTTTTTTTGCTTTTGTCGAGTCCGAATGCGCTTGTATGCAATTTTTGAACGTGCGACGGCGGCGTCGACGCCAGCGCCAACGCCAGCGCCGTGGCTCCGTGTGTCTTCGTGTGTTGTTGTGATATAATTTTGCAGTCGGCTGCGGCAGTCGCATAAACACAACGCATCCGATATGCAACGGAACGCATTTTCGGACGCGGCCCGAGTCGTTCCGAGGTGTAGCGTCCGCCCGATCGCGTATATCAATCGTAAAGCACTAAGCGCATTGCCCATTTACACGCAGGCCATCAGGCCACACACGAAATCGTTTTGCACACCCCGAAAATTGTTTGGCATTGATAAAGCGAAAATTTAACAGATTTTCACAGGAAAATACACAAAACCATAACCGATAAAAAGTGATTAAAAATTAAAAACAAAAAATTAACAAAAAAATACAAAATATTCTGAGAAATATCTCAATAATATTTGAAGAGAATTCTCTTCAGGCTAAGAACAACCGAAAATCAAGTGGTGAAAACTTTCAAATTGTGTGAAAGGCAGAACAAAAAAAAAACAAAAGACGAAAGAATGAAAGAATGAAATATTGTAGTGTGACTGTGAATTGCGTATACGCCGCGCGAGTGTCGCTAATTTTTGGGCAATCGCAGCGTTGGCCACACTAATCAGCATCAG
Source organism: Drosophila affinis (assembly GCA_037356375.1). Classification (NCBI taxonomy): domain Eukaryota; kingdom Metazoa; phylum Arthropoda; class Insecta; order Diptera; family Drosophilidae; genus Drosophila; species Drosophila affinis. The sequence goes on from JAZHFB010000003.1 coordinate 28,391,053, forward strand.
CATGTGAAATATAGAACCGAAAAACTCACAGTTTCAAATAACTGAGGGACTTGCTTGGGCCATTTCAAGCCACTGACACATTTGGCAGTCTGTCTGTGAAGAATCGGCATACATTATCTGAGAAAAACCACATGATCCTCGTGCGCCTCGTTCATTTTTGGGCCAATCCACGCTTTGGTCACTCGTCCTCAACGTTTCTTTGGACTGGGCACACTCCCATCACTGAGGCACACACGCACACTGGAGACACCCCATGCCATCCCATCCACTGACTTCACGCACTGCCCAGTGGACCCATCTGCCTCTCTACCCCCCACCCTCCCCCTATCGCACGCCCACCCACTCATCAATCCCGCTCATTTGTTTGACTTTTTTTCGGACAAAAACCACAATAATATCATGGCAATCGCCGCTTGTCTCATCTACGCTTATTTCTCTTTGTGTGTGCTTGTGCGTGTGTGTGCTGGTGTGTGCGAGAGTGTGGCGACGCTGACGTTGACGCCACCGCCACGTTGACGTCGCCGTCGACGTCGCTGCTGTCATGCAAAATGCGGAAAAGTTTTTTTCGCGCACTCGCAAAATTTTTATAGAATGCATTTTTATTTCGGTCTTTTGGTTGAATAGTTGCATTGCCCGGCTCAAGTGCGTGTTTCCTTCCATATTGACTGATTGATTGACTGATTGACTGACTGAGTGACTGCTTGACTGATGCCTGACTGTGTGTGTGTGTGTGTTTGTGTGTCCATGTATATACAATTAGTGGTCACTGTACCCGTACCTTACCGGTGAAAACAAAAGAATGTTTGGTAGCATTTTAAGATGGAAAAACATAAAATGATTTCAAAGCTGTGAAAGTGTTAAAATCTCATTAAAAAATATTAAGAAAAATACGAAACAAATCAAACAAAATGTTACAAAACTTAACGACGGCTAAAAGTTTAATTAAACTTTAAAATAACTCAATTAAAAACCAAACGAAAGAGAAACAAATTAAATAAAAATTGCTTAAATAATATAACTACAAAACAGTTGAAATGTGATCTGTTCCCAAAAGAAAAACATTTCTTTGAGTGAAATATAAAATACTGCAAATAATCGCATGGAAATACTTAAACATTTGTCAAAGAATGAAAAATAAAAACAAAAAATATAAAAAATCAAACACTGCAAATCCGCTCCATTAAATGCACTCGATATCATTTGAAACATTCATTTACCCATCGAAAAACATTGAAAAATGAGTGAAAAATATCTGGATAATTCTGAAAAAATGAAAAAAGATTAAAAGAAAAGAAACTCCTGGGGAAAAAGAGAGTGCCACAAAGCCAGCAGCAGACAAAATGAACTGTAGCCAAAACTGAAACTTCTGAAGCAGCAGCAGCAGAAGCAACAGTAAAACAAAACAAACAAAGCAGCAGTTGGATAAAAGAGGGAGAGAAAGAGTAGAAGTAGAAGTAGATGTAGACGGAGATGTAGATGGAGATGGAGAAGAAGTCGGAGTAATAAAGTGTGTATTTTTTCGGTGGTGGGTGGGGGTTTTTGGTAACTTTTCCTGTGCAGCAGGCAAATGTAACAAATTTTTGTCAGTTTCAATTTTCGTCAGGCGCCCTCTCACCCTGCCCACCCCCAGAACCCCATCCCTGGGAAAGACCCGTCCACCATGACAATGGCCAGGTCTCTCGGTCGGTCTCCAGTTTTGCCGTCGGGGCTTCGGGCACACAGCATAATGAACAAAAACTAAGAGAGAACATAAAACGAGCAAAAAAAACAGCAGAAAGAAACCATCCAAAAAACAAAAAAATACAAAAAAATGGCAAATTAAATAGCCGAAAAAAATTCCGAAGCAGCGCTGCGGCAGGGCAGCATCAATTGGAATACCCTCAACCGAAAGCGGAGTACCCCTCATACCCCCCTAGCAGATGTCCAAACAGCAGCAGCGCAGGGGGCAGAGGGCGGGAGAGCTGGAGTCGTGGCAGGGGCTGGGGCTGGGGCTGCAGCCATTTGATTTTTCTTATTTCCTTGGCTCTCACCTTCCGTTTCGGGTTGGATTTTTCGCCAGCTTTTCTTTTTCGGGGAACATCCTGTAGCAGCAGCCCCCCATCCTGCACCCCCTTCCAAAACTTAAATTACTATTTACAATGGTTTTTTTTCGGCGATGCGATTTTTCTATATATATTTTATATACATTTTTTATTCGCATTTTTCGCTGGCATAAAGTTTTTTGTTTAAGCTCGACTCTGGTTGAAGGGCGCACGAAGGGAGGGGGCGTGTTTCTGCGTGGGGGGTTCGGGGGTGAGTGGCTGCTGCTGTCCGTTGGCTAATTTCATTCTGGCCATCTACACAGTTCATTTTTTCTGCATTCTGCAGCATGGCGCGCTGTTCGCGTAAATTCCATTAAAATTGGAAAAATCCAAAAACTTAAATCTTATCGGAGGAGATTTTATATCGAAAAATGCGATTAATCATGCACGTACTCTTGGCATTCCTAAAATAGCTCAAATATTCATCAGTCCGATATCAAATATTATCTCATTTCTCTCATAGATTTCGCCATTCCATTCATTGGTGAATCTGCCATGAATGGGTGTGTGTTTTTTTTTCAACAACGTTTCCCCCTCCATTTTCACCATTTAGATAAAAAACAACAACAGCAACAGCAACAACAACATTTTTGTTAGTAAATTTATGTTGAATTAAATACAATATACAAAACGAAACAAAACAAAACAAAAACAAAAAGTGCAATCCCATCAAACAAATAAACAAAAACAACAACAAAATATTAAACCTAAAAGCAGCAAGAACTTAAAAATAATTAGAAAAGTAGCGACATTACTTTTGAATTATTTTTAAACACAAGAGAAAGAGGAAAAAACGGATCTAACAACAAAAAAGGCAGAGGTTTTAAAAAATAAAATAAAACATATCAAAGAGGGCGCAAAATTAAATGCAGGAAAAATAATAATTGAAATTGAAATAATTAATATTGCAACAACAGCAGCTCGGGGCAGCAACATCTGTCAAACAACAACAACACAAAGTGCAACAAACAACACCAACAACCAGCAACAACAACCAGCAACAACAACAACAATTGGCGCTGTCTGTAAATTGGACATCAAATAAAAAAATATTTAAAAAAATATCTAAAGAAAAAGCCGTGTGAAATTTTCACGCCCTGCGTATTATTTACTTTGTGCTCCACATACATATACATACATACATTTGTATATATATAAAACCAACATAAAAAAAAATCACCAACAAAAAGATTAACAACAACAACAAAAATTGCCTGCACTTTGCCTTTTGTGTGCCGCTGCATCCACACACAAAAAACGGAAAGAATTTATATTGTATATAAAATTATATACCCGAAAAAATATATGTGCAACAGCGCGAAGGAGGAGGAGAGCTACTGCAAAAAAGAATATCAGCGGGGGGGAGCGGCGGCAGTGCTGCAACTGCAACCCCACGCCACACCACGCCAAGTGGCAACGCCGTGCAGTAGAGGCTGTGGCAGCAGCAGCAGAAGAATCTGTGGCAGCATCAATTTGGCTTTGGGCAAACCGTAATTCCAGACAAATTTATGTGATGCTATGCACATCAGCAGCTATGAAATATGTACGTATCTCCCGCCACCCCTCAACCAGCCAGAATTGGCTACCAAATAAATAAAACTTAATATTAGAATTAATTATAAGAAAGATCAGGGAGATCGTTAGGACTATCAGTGATCGTCAGTGAATTACTTCCATCACTTTCTACAGACCTCTCCATAGACATTTCCTTCCTCGCTTTCCTTGATCGCTTATCGGTCGCTGGTGCGAACCACCAAAAGCGTTCATGAACAGTAAGATATTCATGCTGATGCCTCATTGACATTGTCCTTCAGTCAACGTATGCGTACGAAAGCGAAGTGTGTAAACAAAAGATACACAATGGGTGTACGAAGGGGCACGGGAAGCCAGGAGATGTGGCACTGGGCAGGGGGAAGCGGAAGGCCAGGGGCCGGCTATCAGAGGCGTCACAATGCGATCGACGCAATGCCAATTGCATTGAGCAATACTTAAGGACAGAAGTTCAAGCAACTGTCGAGTGTAGGCAGGCACACAGATACTTTAACAGATATCTGACAGATACGTTTACGGAAACCCTGAACAGACACTTGCATAGACACTTTTGGAGATACTTTTACAGATATATTTAAGAATACTTTTTGCAGACTTTTTCTGCAAATATTTCCAAAGATACTTTTGCCGATAAGCTTCAAGATAATTTTACAGATACTTGTGCTTGTGTAGATGTAGATATCTGTGTAACTCATTCACCCAACATTCATTCACAGACAGCGACTCTTTGGGGGCCCAAACCACTGCCCATCCAGTCATAAAGCGGAAGCGAAGCTACAGAAACCTGAACGTTTCTCAGCATTTCTCTACGTTTCTCCATGGACGGCAGATAGTTCTCGATTAGATTCGGAACAACCGTCCATAATCGTTGGTAATCTCTGCTGAGGCAACACACACACTTCTTATCAGCCAGTCCCTGACTGACGTTCGCTTATTCTGACCCAAATTGCGAAAAAAAAAAACAATATAATAAAATAAAAATACGAAACGAAACTTTGGCTCGCCCCAGCGCCTGGGCTGATACGTGGCGAAATCTCGCGAAATCCAGCACAGAAAATTTCAGCAAGAAATGATTGAACAAAAAAATATGTATACGCGAATATATATTGTATATTGTATGTATATATTCTTATGGCATGTCATGCAATCGCGCAAACACAAAAACAACAACAGCAACAGCAACAAAAAAAGCGGAAACATTTTGCGCTTTTCTTATCAAGAGAGCGAGAGAGAGGCATACGAAATTGATTTTATTTCGTTGCTGACAAAATTTGAACGAAACGAAAATGTTACGAGTGTGGCAATGTTCTTCCTATTATATAAAGAGTTCTATCAATAATTCTACACAGTAGAATTCGTAGAATTCTGTACGTTGTGGTCCACAAATGTACTGCAAATTATCGCCATTTCCATATACTTTTTATATACATTTACATATATTATATTATAGTTTTTCTTTTTCACAACATAGTCGAATGCTGATAACATTTCGTGGCGACGGCGGCCATTGTGTTTCTGTTTCGTACACTCTATGGAGAGTCGTAAAAACCATACTATATATTATAAGTATGAAAACTGCCACAACAGAACAGAAATCAATTCGATTTTGAAATTACGAGTATTTCATATTTGTTCTTTGTATCATTTTTCATCGGTCGCTCTGACTCAGGTTCTTTATGATTAATCATGCGCGTACTTTCCTTTCTTTTCCATTTATTTGTGTACATATTTCTTTATAATTTTTTGTGTTTTTTCGTTAACTGAACTTGTTACAACAAAAATATATGGCGAAAATCCCATTCAGCGATGTTCAAATTTCGTTGGCAGCTGTTTTCGGGCCGACGCATTAGATAGTGGGGACACTCGAAAAGTGTTTACCATTTTGCCCCAAAAGATAACACACACACACAAAGGCATAAAAGGTGTTGTAAACAGTAACTGAAGATACAACAGTCGTGACAAATGTGTGAACATTAAATACGCTTATTAACACGAAAGAAAAGCAAAAAGAAACAGCTCAAGCGAGCGGAAGAAAACCCATGAAAATAAACGAAAAATCTGCTGACTGCGGGCCAAAAGCAGAAGCAGAGAGGGCGGGGGGTTGTAAGAGTGGCTAGAAGAGCGCCTGGCGCTTACTTTGGGGAGAGATCAAGAAAGCACTCTTTATCCCTAAACTCATTTCTCCAGAATTTGTATCTGCTAAAACCCTTCTTTATCTTATCACATTTCTATGGTCCTAAAACGCACTGTTTGCCTGTAGATGGTAGCTGGTAGCTGGTAGATCGTAATTAGTTGACATGTTGCACGGGTGGAGAGGACAGAAGGAGACAAGACACAGGCCACAAGACACATTTAATGCCAAAACAAATTTACAAACATCAATGTCTTCGGTGGCAATCTCTTGCCAATCATTCGGCCTGGACTTTGGACGGACGGACACAGCAAACATTTAACAAACGGAAACAGCTGTCTCTGGTCTGGGGATTGGGTCTAGGCTGCCAGGGCCATGGCTGCAGGCCACAGGCTCCGGCATATCCATCTGCATATGCGGCATGAGCAACGAGCGGCGGCACGGAACGTGTGTCGATTTGGAGCTGGTTCTGGAAAGGAAGCTGCTACCAGCAGGCTCTCCTCCCCGAGTGACTGACTGCCTGCCTGCCGGTCAGAACCTTCCTGCCACCAAATGCTAGGGATGCACTGAGAGAAAAGAGCCTTAAAGAACTCCATTTCATAGAGTCTTTACTCCTTTTGGTTCCCCCTTCTGGAGATTCTCCTTTCGCTCAGTGCAGAAGGAGTTCTTTGGCACATGCCCCCCCGGTGCCTGGTGCCACAGTTCTAGCCAGCAAACAGCCGAAGCAACAACAAAAGCTGGCTAAATAGTTACATGGCCTGGGCCTATGCATAAAACTTGGCTAACGACTTTTTTCCGTTGGCGCTCTTGACTTTTGCATTGAAAATCGTGCAATTCACCTGCTGCCTGCCTGCCTGCTGCAGTTGCAGTTGCAGCAGCAGCATGAGCTGCAACAACAATGACGTTGAATGCATCTGCATCTCAGCAGCAGCAGCAGTGGCGTGGCAGTGGCAGCGTCGTCTGGTTGCATGTTAATGTTACAGCTGCACTTGCACTTGCAGCGTCGTCGTCGTAGTCGTCATGAATGAGACGCGACTCGACGCGACTCTGCCCCCCCCGCCCCGCCCTGCAACTTCCACATGCAATTATTTTTCTAGGCTGCAAATTGCACGCTGCAACCTCTCTCTCTCTCTGTAGGCAACCTCTCACTCTCTCTAGCCATCTCTATCTGTGCTTGCAACCTCTCTCTCTCTCTTTAGCTATCTGTATTCTTGTCTGCCTCTTGCCCTTCCTTGCTGCAACTGCATCCTCTACGAGTATCTCTTGCTTTTGCCCTGTATCTAACCATCTCTAGCTTTAGTCTACCACTCTCTCACTCTCTCTATCTCTCTCTTTTTCCCTGTATCTTTTTGCGAGTCTTCTGTGAGTCTTCTGGGCCGGCTTTTTGTTGATTTTACAAGGTGTGGAATGGCTTTAGTAGCGCCTCAGTCGCTGTCGCAGTTCCAGTCTACGTCTACGTTTCGGCCTCAAACATTATTTTGTGGTCTAAGCCAGACTTTGGCTTTGGCTTTGGCTTCGTCTTTGGACCTGGTCTGCACGTTTATGGTCGCGTTTTAATGTAATTGTTGTTGTATTACAGCAAATTTGTAGCCATTGCCTGGTGTTTGGTGTTGTTTGGTGTTGGTGTTGCCAATTTGCCATTCATGTTGCCCTGTTGTCGGGGCCAAAGTGGCGATTTGTTGATTGTTCTTGTTGCTGCTTTTCCCACAGCTTTTCCCCGATTTAGCCACAATTTTGTCGTGTGCCACAGTCGATCTGCCTGCCCCACCTTCCTTGCTTCGATTACCATCGAAAGAGCCAACTAATTATTGAAATTAGTTTTAGTTTTAATGTCGCCCCATAATCGGGTTACAACAGGTAGCCAAGTGGCAGAGCCACTGAGCAGCTAGCGGCTACCTTTTGAGCCAATATTTTCCAACAATTGCCAATAATTTAGGGTCTCTTCATGGCACTTAATACCCCGTCCCCCCTTGACCCCTGCTGAAAGGTGCTGCGGGTGTTATTTATTATGACATTGATGGAAAGGATGTGCACCGAAGGCACGATGGACTCCAGTGGATGATTGACTAGATGGCTGACTAACTGACTAACTGACTGAGTGACTGTCGCTGGGGTGAGTGACGCGCCACGAGCTGCGTCAGGGCTGCCTCCAAACTGTGTTATTAGTTAAATGGCGTATAATGGATGAATAACTTGACAAAAAATAGCAAACAAATGCAAAAACAAAGCCAAAGACAGCGAAAATTGAGAGGCTACAACAAGCCGAAGCTGAAAGTACACTTACAAGTGCAGAGAAATGATATTATCATTGAGAAACGATCCTTTGGCAGACGAACCCATTGAACTGATCCCATGGCATTTGAACCTGTAGGATCTTTCGAAACTTTAGGTACATTCTCTTTGGGTAATCGAAGGACTTTCTAATGACGCCTTTTCCTTTTCCGTACTCCAAATTATGATACTCTCCCGGAGAGTAAAAGCCACCCAAGGAAATGATAAAAGACAATGGCCAAGCCACTACTTTTGTGTGTGTATTTTGATAGCCAGACAGCGACTGGGACTGGGAGGGCTGTGGCGACTCCTCATCGGACCACACCTTAATAATTACTTAAAAGGAAAATAATTTACGAAATTGCATTCATAGTTCAACATTGCAGCGTTTTGCTGCAACAAAAGCCAGCCATAACAAACAATGAATGCCATCAACAAAAAAAACACTACAGAAAATATTGTGCGAAAAATAGATGGAAGACGACGCAAGCAGCGCGTGGCCGCTGTCCAGGCGCTGTCCAGGCGCTGTCCAGGCGCTGTCCAGGAGCTATCCAGGCGCTATCCAGGTATTGGGTTTCCCTGCGGTGCACATGGACAAACATTGGTGGCAGCCGCCCCCGCGGTCCGTGCCCCCACCGAATAGTGCCACATTTTTGTCGTGCTTGCAGATAAGACTCGGGGCATGGGGCATCTCAATTCAACCTAATTGCTGTCCTTCAATGACATATTTTTGTGTGTGCGCGGAAAATTCCACTGGAAGACGATATGCGGCGCATGAGTAATGCCGTAGGAATTTGTCGCGCGGCTAAGTAAATAGAATAGAAACCTCCAAACACAACAAATTTGACACATTTCCATGCCACGCCGAAGTCCGAGACCCAGACCGTCGTTTCCAAGCCTCCAAAATCGCCTCGAAATAAGCAACAACAACAACAAGAAACACCTGAAAATGCATTCGCGCATGGAAAATGTGCTAAGCAAACGCAAATGAATTTTTGCAAATTCGAAATTCAAACGTGAAGCGACAACAACCGAAAGCAACAGCAGCAACAGCAACAGCAGCAGAATGCATAAATTGAAAACTCATGTGGAAATACCACAAAAAGAAAAGTCCAAACAAAATGATGGAAGAATTCTCCTGTTTTTGTTTTTTGTATTTTTCAAGAACATTTGTCATCGAGAATTTGGTTTTTGTATGCAAAACCAGTTCTGACTTTTAGATTTCGGACTTTGCTTGGAGGAGGACCTTGGACGGATTCGGATTTGGATTCGGATTTGGATGATTGGAAAATGGAGAAATATATCTACATATAGTCTAATTTATGCGGTACTTTGTTGAAGATTAAGAATGAAAAATATATCTAGAAAATATAAATATTTTATAAAGAACTGAATGATCTTGAATGCTTAATGATCGTCGATCCTTGGGCAGAGCCATGAAGTATCTTCAATTAAGGCTCAATCTCTTATTTATTGAGTCTCGCGTCCATCTCTGTCTCTTTCTCTCGTTGGCATTGTCTTCGGGACTTATTGGGGCATTAATGAAGGTGTCCGCCATGGCAACACATGCACTCGCGATACAACTCTCATCGGAGACATCAGACATGGGACTATAGATAGATGTCGCCTGATGGCCAGACGCAAACAATTTGTTCAGACGCAGACCGCCCGAACGGGTGGGCGTGGGGGGGCAGACATTGTGAAACCTTCGAACTGGGAGGAAACAGCGGCAACAGCAGTCGCTGTCTGCGGTCTGCTGTCTGCCGTCTGCCGAAAGCAAGAAGAAAAGTATGCAAAAGTAAATATGAGGAAAACTGTTGCCGTTTTCCATCCATTTCTTTCATTTCTGATTGTTTGCCAACGTCTGGTCAGGTCGGTCTCTCAATACTCAATACTCGATTCTCGATTGGTAATGGAAATGCCAGTGGTCTCAGACTCTCAATCGCTGGCTCAGTCTCAGTCTGGCAATAAATTTGTGTGTGAAAATGGCTTACAGAAAACGTTCATAATTCAAAAGAAAATTACTCAAATTTATTTATAAGGAAAGGCCAACAAAAGGGGATATAAGAATAATACTCGCAGGAAACATGAAGCGAAGGCTCAAAGTGTTCGAAGAACACAATATACCCTTGACAGTCGAGTCGACTCGAGTGCGGGGTATGCGGGAGTGGCACATAACCACTCTCACATGAATCTGTAGCGAAGGCAGAGATCAGCTTCGATCCATTGTTGAGGCGCACACAGATACACACAGACGTGGAAACCATGAACTGGAAAACCTTGAAAATTCAACAGCAATCTATGCTCGTTGCAATTGGTTTTTCTTGCCTCTGAATCTATCTAGATCTCTCTGCCAGCAAACACATGTTTTTCCAATGAAAAACTCCCAAGAAAAGAGGATTCTCCTCTCGCAGAGCCCCCGTCTAATTGTCGAGCCCTAATGGCCTCTGTGAATTTCATTAGCCCACCAATAAACGCAATCTGTTTATGCGTAGCTTTTCCTCTGCCTCTGCCCTGCCGCATGTGGCGGACTCTCTTTTCTTGGTTTTTCTTTTTCATTATCTTGTTGTTGCCAGTTTCTGTTTTTTTTTGCACCACTCACCTGTAATTGTATTAGAACAGAGGCCTATGCCCCAGGTCTATGCCACGCATATGCCGCAACTGCATTATTATTATAATTTCTCGCTATTTTTTCCTCTTTTTCTAAGGGGTTCAGGGTTCGAGGGGGGCGGGGGCGGCTCCATGTGGCATCTACAATTGTTTTATAGACAATTCGATTTGGTTAAGTGCGCTTCCAAGTTTCTATAATTATATTCGTTTGCTTTCTTTCGTTTTTGTGTGTTTTTTTTAAACTAAATTATTATGTGCCTAAGTGGGTTCTGGGCTTTGGCTTTGTGGCGGCTCGGCTTTCCCCTTGTTCCATTTTGTTCTGTCTGAAAGCTTTTTATTAATTAGGCATCATTTGCCTATGCCTCTGCCTCTGCCTCCGCCAATGCCTTTGACTAGACACTTTGACTACGGCAGCGTTATGCAAAAATGCATCCAACAATCAATTAGCCAGCAGCCGCAGTCACCGCTGCCAAGGCTAAAGCCACACAGCCAGGCCATAGACACTGGCTACCAAAATGTCAGGCTCAGGCTCAGTCTCTGGCTCACTGGCAAGCCCCAAAACGAGCTTTGCTTTCGACCATGTGGGTGTCGGGGCTTTGGCGGCGCCAAATTTGGCTTAACTAAATTTACAAAACAAATTGCAATCATAAATAAAAATCAGCCAGCAAACAAAAAAACGAAAACCAACTAAATTTAAATTGAAGACAAGAAAAAGAAGGCAGCAGGAGTCGATGTTGTGATACCCTGGAAGATAATATTTGTTAACTATTTAGAGGATGAAACAAATGCAGAAAATTCAGAACACAATAAAAAAGCATTATTAGAGCCAGGTTGAAGAAAAATATATGCCCTGGCTCGCGCACTCACTCTCCCTCTCTTCCAGTGCAGCTTAACATTAGCTGAACACTGGAGAGGCTGAAAGGTCTTCTATTTTGAGTATTAAACCATTTTTTATGATCCTCCCAGCACCCCAATTATGCATAATTAATCTGGGATGATTGCATTACACAAATTAATTTTTGCTCATTTTCTTTGCCTGCTTCTTACCCCCCGAGAGCTCTATTATTGTACCTACTTCTCTTCTTTCTGCCTCGAAATCCCCATATCATTTGCATCTACATTTCCCATTTTCCTATATATTTTTCTTGCTCTTCTTTTTGTTGCATATTTGATTACACCACATGCGCCGCCGCCTCTTGCACTGCGCTGCTCTGCTTTTTTCGTCGTCTCCCTTCAATTAGATATCCCCCATCTTTCCCACTCTCTCTCTTCGTCTCTTTTAATCCTTCTTTCCATTTCTTTCTGTTTTCTTTGAATCTGGTTTCGTTCTGTGCGCTCATTTGTTCTCCCTTCTGCCGCTTATTGACGTTTCTACTGATTTTCGTGTAGTATTTGGCGCATTTTCGTATATGCTTTAAAAATTCTCCACAAAAAAAAAAAACTTGTTTGAATTTTTTTCTATTTTTTATCTATTTTGCATGTGGTTTTGGTTCTAAGTTTCTTTATCTGTGTAGCTGTGCATGTGTGGTGTATCTGTATCTCTGTATCTGTGTATCTGCATCTGTGTGAGTGTGACCGCTTTGGCTTTTTGTTGCTCATTTTCATTAACAGAGCTCCATCGACACATGGAGAAGGTTTTCGTACAACAGTAAGTTCTCTCTATGCCAAACGGAATGGAATCGCTAAACAAACAAATTTTACTGTTAAATTCTCTCTATTTCGTTTTGTAGTTTTTTTCTGTTTTTTTGTATGCATTTCGGGGTGTTAATTGTGTTGCACTTTGCCAGCGGAGAGACGAGACGAAGGCAAAGACCAAACCCAACAAACGCCAAACGACAAACGGAACACAAAATGCACATTCTGTTCGGGTGGAAAACTAAGGCGAGCTTTGTCTTTCGGCTTTTCCGATATTGTTGGAAGGGTGTGTTCTCATTTTGCAGGGAAAATGATCAGATCAGACCTTTGTAGTGTAAATATACCTGCTAAGCTACTCTGGAAAAAAAGGGAGAAGCAGAGAGCTAGAGAGGGGAGGATTTGACTTAAACTAAATTTTGCCAAAAGTAAATGTAATTTAAATGTATTTTCATAAAGTAAAAACATTTGAAAGTTGATCTAAACACACACACTTATAAAAATAAATGACTTAATCACATTTCAATCCCTTGGATGATCAATTTTCGATTGCTGTTCCTCTGCCTTGCCTTTCTTTGCCGGCTTGTAGCTCTCGCTCTCTCTGAATTCTCTGCTTCTCTCACTCTCTCTCACTGCTCACTGCCTCTCTCTTGGTTCTTTCAAATTTTGGGAAAATTTATGAGTCATTTTCGAGTCAATTTCGAATCTTTTTCGAGTCGCACATAAAATGAATCTTTTCTTAACAATTTCAACAACTCGAAAGAGACGTTTCAAGGTTATTAAAAAATAATACATATATAGTAGAACTAAACCCACATTTTTAAATGAAATACTCTGTTTTAAGTTCCATTAAAAATAATCTTAAAGTAAATGTACTGAAACGTTTTTCTCAGGGGTCGTAAGAGCTATGATTTTTATAATACAAATTATGAGTATTTAAAATAAATTAATTAAAATATTAAAATTGTACACACAAAAATATGCAATTTAAATATCCCATATTTTTATTTTAAATATTCAATATATTAATTTAAATCAAATATTTTCATATGAATGGCCTTTGCATTTAGAATTTCCCCTTTCTAAGTTTTTTAGCACTTTTTTATGTACATTTAATGGGAATCTCCATTAGATTAGAATAAATTAATTGATTTTTAAGCATTTCTTTATTACATAACACTTTTCATCTCCCATGAAATAACAATAATATCTTATGCAACCATTTTACAGTCGTTTATGACAAACAAATTGCATTTAGATTCTCGAATTGCCAGCAGCAGCAACACACCCCACACCCCCACCCCACCCAATTGACTTTGAAGCCAGAACCATGCCATACACAGAACACAGAACCATCTAAACATAGATACAAAACACATGAGCATAGATACAAACTCATACATACATCTGTACATGCAGTGCAGTATCTTTTGCAGTGTTCAAATCGTAATTCCATATTTCACAGACTGCTCTTTGCATTCAGATTCGTTAATTTTATACGCCTCGATATGTAATTTCCATTCCATTCATTTTTCTTCAATTTTGTTGCCATTTTTGTTGCTTTTTTTTTTGCTTTGCTAAGTTCAAGATCAGTGTGGAAGTCGCGGAGAAAATGGGAAAATGAAAAATTGCAATTTCAAGCAAAGGGGGAACACATACATATGTACATATGTGGCAAGAGATCGATGGATTCTTGATGGGTAGATGAACTTTTCGAACAGTTGAAACATCTGTGCGGAATCAAATATTCATCAAATTCCTAGATTCCTCCATTAGCTGCGCCCCATTTGCCCCTTGAATCATCTTTCTGTCCCAAATCATAGTTCTATAAGCGGGGAAAAAACCTGAACAGAACCAATTATACAACAATTAATCGCCATTAATTAATAAGCCATCATTTTAGCCATAGTCGACTCAAGGGATTGCAATTTGAATAAATGCAGTCGGAGCGGAGCGGCGGCAAGTCTCATTTGTAATTGTTATTTCCGAGAGAAACGACGAAAAGAAATAAAAGTAAATAAATTAAATATATATTTAGCTGGAAATGCATAAGGCGAATGCGACACGTTGCCAAGCCCCGTCGTCGTTCCACACCCTAGAGAGCCCACACACGCCTCATGCTGCTGCTGCTGCACCGCTCGTACTCCTCGGATCCGATCCGATCTGATTGGGAGAGGGAGGGGGGTGGAGGGGCTCCGATCGGGTCTGTCTGGCTCTACGTATGCGGAATTAAGCGCTCAAATTGTAACCGAATATGGCGCAGCACAAGTTCAATTCTAATTTATTTTGGCGAACACACAGACACACACACAGCGAACAGACGGGGAAGGAAGGGGTGGTGGGTGGTGAGAGGGGAGGCGGGCTTGTCCAACTTTTCAGCGTTTTTCCATTTTCTTGTTCGCTTTTTGCGTTCTGGATCAATTGATTCAAGGTTTTCCATAGCTGCCTTTTGATTTGAGTTTTCGTTTTGCGGTGCCGTGCGGTGGCTTGTTTAAACAAGTCTACCCCCCCCTCCACCCCGCCGATAAATATATATACGATCGGTATATATATATGCATATTGCAAAGGCAAAATCGTGCGCTTTCATTGGAAGTGACAACAAATGCATTCTTAAGTGATTGAAATTTAACACGACAATCGACAAACACAAACACACAGGCCAACGAAAATTGGAAACGAATGACAGACGGGCCACATAAACGTTGACTTTGATTGAGCATAAGAAGAACAATTCTTGGCCACCACATAATAGATTGATAAATGGGTGCCGTGCCACATGCCGCTAAAGAGAATGCAACAATCTGTAGCTAGAAGGGTTGACTGCCATAATTTAGTCAATCATTTGAAAGGCAACTCCATTATTTTGTGTCTGTTCTGGCACTGTCCCAAAATAAAAACCCCCAGCAATTGGCAGCTTCTTTATCCTCACACTCCCGCCTCTTGCCTACCGCCTGCCCCATCTGTCTGCCACACACACACACAAATCACTGACAATCACAGCCAGCCGCCAAGCTTCTGGAGGCCATAAAAAACGCTACTTTCGCGCGCGCGAAAAAAACAGATGGGAATAGCCGGCCCATGGCCCGTGCCCCGTGGCTTGTGTGTCCTGCATCCTGCATCCAGGCGGGAGGTGTTGCTGTTGTGGCCGCGAGAAAAAAATAAAACAGGAGCAGCGCAAGAATTGACAGAGGCCCCTCCGGTCCGTTTGACTATGGAATTTTTTGGTTCTTTGTTGTGCTCTTCCATTTTTTTCCACCCCGCCAACATTCGCCGGACGACGCCAGGACGATGCCTGGCAATGCAATCAAGTGGATGACTGGTGGCCAGACTGTGGGACGTGCGGCTGGATGCGTTGTTTGCTCTGAGGCGGGTGCAAGCTGCAACACCCAGCACCCATCACCCAGGCACAGTCGAGTAGCAGGACCCAGGACCCAGGACCAGGGACCAGGCCTAAAAGGATTAAGGCGATCTGTGTGCAATCCGCGCAATTATCCCCGCATGAAGCACAGGACACCCACTGACTCCGCAATTAGTTGCATCACTCAACACTTTTCTTTCTCTTTTTTTTGGGCTCTATTTTTTGTTGTTGACTTTTAGCTACATATGGCTCAGTCCGGCCCATCCAACACCACCCCCTCCCCCCCTCCGCGTCGGTGATGCCACTTTGCATTCTCGTTATCGTTTTTGCATTTGCCTTTCGGCTTTTGTGTTGTGTTCCTCTCTCTCTCGCTCTCTTTCTCTGTCTCTCTGTACAACGCTGCGTATACGTGGCGCCATCATTTTGCTGTTGATTCATGAATGGAGTGCAGAGGAGTGGCATGGAGTGCACTGCATGGAGCGAGTGCAGTTTTTCGGGTGCTGCTGCTGCTGCTGCTGCTGCTGCTCTTCTTCCACGTGTCCATGGTCCATTCTATGAAGTGGACGACACTTAAGTGGCCTCCAAATTGGATTCACACTTCACCCATTAAGTGGTGCCCCTGTCTCTGTCTCTGTCTCTGGCTTGCTGGATGCTGTTTTTGATGCAGCTTTGTCGCTGCGGAAATTGTCTATTTAGAGGTTGCTGCTTTGCTGCTTTG
The DNA here is from genome assembly GCA_037356375.1 of Drosophila affinis. Lineage (NCBI taxonomy): Eukaryota > Metazoa > Arthropoda > Insecta > Diptera > Drosophilidae > Drosophila > Drosophila affinis. The sequence goes on from JAZHFB010000003.1 coordinate 28,407,406, forward strand.
CTGCTTTGGTGAAGGACACTGTCAGAAACAAAGTTCCAGTTAACAGTCTGGCCGGAAGACTGCCACTGGGGGGAGACTGGGGTTCTGTGGCTGCTCTGGCGCCTTCTCTCTGGGACATCGAGTGCACAACTGTTGAGCGAGGCAGCATCTTCGTGGCAGTTGTAGTCGTCCTTCTTCTCTCTCACTCTGACTACATTCGAGGCAACATCCCCCTCTCCCTGTGTGGAAGCATAGTTTTGGCTGCCACTTGTTGGCTTTTAAATTGAAATGCCAATGCTGTGAATGCTCCTCCTGCTCCTCCTCCTACTCCTGTTTCCACTCTGTGTATTCCATGTCATCATTTGCTCTTTTTCATGGCTAAAAAATCCCTCACTTCCCCCTCCCCCCGCCCGCCCCTACACCATTCATTGTAAATTCAACTAAATCCATGAATAAAATGTTTACTCCTGTTTTACTCCTGCTCTCCGTCTGCTCCGTCCGTCTGTCTCTCTGTCCTGCCATGCCACGTTTTATTGCACATCGTTGTGTAGTTAACAATTGTTGCATGCCACTCTCTCTCTCTCTCTCTCCCACCCTGTCTTTGTTGCTGTGGCGCATCCTTTGGCTTTCTCTTTCTAACCAAATTGAATTTCCGAATTCAATGAATGAATGAATGGGCGAATGAATTGGTTTAGTTTTTAGTTGTTTAGCCGGTTTGTTTTTCCTCTCTCTTTTTCTGCCGCTCTTCCGCTCGCTCTCTCTTGTGTGTTGTGTGTGTGTTTGTTGCATACTTTTTGGCTGCCGCCTGTTGCATGTCTGCTCCAGTTACCGTTTGCATATATCTATATATATGTATATAGTATATATATATGTTGTGGCTGTGTGTGTGATGGCATTTATACGAGTATTATGCCATCAGTTGAATGCCGCTGCTTGGTCGCCGCCACCCGCCTGTTGCCGCCGCATGTTGGCTGCTGCTGCTGTTTGTTGTTTGTTGCATCTATTGCTGCCACACAGCTTCTGCTGGTCTCTGGTATTGTTGTTGCTGTTGTCGCTGCTGCAACTGTTGCTGTTATGCTAGATGTTGCTGCTGTTGCACCTGTTTTTGTTGCATCTTTTGCTGCTGCTGCTGCTGTTGTTGGCGCAGCTGCAATTTCAATGTCCTCTATGCCTGCCCCTGCCCCTGCCCCTGCCTTCTGCCTCGCATTACTTGCTGCCTTATTTTTTTTGTATATTTTTTGTGGCTCTCGGCAATTGTCTAGGTTATTGTTGCTGCCGCTGCTGCTGCTGTTGCCGGCTGCAGCAGTTTACTTGTGCGGAAATTGCATTTCTCGGCATTTTACATTTCAATAAATTTCGCTCGATGCCCCGTACCCCCGCCAGTCCCTGCCTCTGCTCCCGCTTCGCTTCTCGTTCCTGTTTCTTTTTTTTTTTATGTCGCTATTTGGCCAGAACTTTATTTATATTAAAAACATTTTTATATATACTTTTTTCTGGTTCCCTTTTTTTCTCCTCTTTTTTTGTTGCTTAGAATATTTATTTGACTGCGTTTCTTGGCTGCGTTTTTTTATGGGGCCGTAAATTCGTGGGTTCCTTTTTTTGATAGATCAAGGCTTTGGACCGAAATGATGGTCGTAAAGCCGAATCAGAAATGGAAAATGTGATGAAAACTATTTGCAGCAGTGATAAAACGCAAATGAATGAATGGAGGATGAATAAGTGGATGTATCCAACTATAAAATCGGGAATATTATTAGATTTTTTTGGGTTTAACTTTCTTTGAAAGTTGTTATGTAGGAGTCCCATCAAAGCATTAATTGGAGTTACTTTTTTGGAGGTTTTTATTACAAAAAAACTTTTTCATGAAGTGGAAATGAAAGTAACTTTCTAAAGAGACTTCTAAGGCCTAGCCACTTGCGAGTAGAAGTTCATACTATTCAGAATTTTACAATAAAGGATGGGGACAATTTTGTATTCAATTCCCATCGCTAGACCCACGGAACGGATGCATCGGTACTGCGAGTGGACAACTGACAACAGTATTTTTGGACTAAATTAGGGTCTCAATTGCTTACTGCACTTGACTTTGGGATGTCGTGTGTGTTAGTGCATCCTAGCAGTCATAAATTCCCTATTTTATGTATGGTTTTTACTTAAAATAGATACGTTTTGTGTTTATCTCCTTGAATATGTAAAGACTCTTGTTCTTTAAGTACAATAATGTGTTCATGTTTGAACATTTCGTAGAAATTTAATTTATTACTATTTTTTTATAAATTTATATTTCAATTAAGGTGAATTCAACAATGCTTATATTTTAAGCCCGAATTTTCTTAAATTAGGTATATTGCTTTGCAATTTTTCTAGGACTCTATTCGAAGCGATGGAAACGATACTCATAGCTTTTATTCATTTTATTATTCTTTTTTGGAAACATCTGAAATACTTCTGGGCTCTCAGAGATAATACTCCATGTTGTCCTGCCTATTCCTTAAAATTCCAAGAAGTATACGTTTCTTATTCCCAGCCCAAAAGAGAGAACAGCCCAGGTGGATTGAAACATTAATCAATATGTCTTCGTAGCCCCCACTGCAGACACCACAAATGTATAGATTTCCTGTCATAATTGAAGCCCAATCAAGTCCAAAAAATGCACCCAATAAAACCTTCAAAAGATAACTGTTTTGCTACCCTCAAAAAGCGGGCAAAGGCAACCCGTCAATCGGCACAACCGACACCTGCAATTAGCAATTGGCAATGGGTATGACGAGAGTAACGGAGTAACAGAGGGCTATGCTATGGTCTCTCCAACATAAGCACTTAGCACATCAATTATGGCAACTTTGGTCGGGTACTGCCCTGCCCTGCCCTGCCCCGCCCCGCCCCGCCCTGCCCTACACCGCCTACGAACTGCCAAATTCATGGCAATTTCCTTTCCACCAATTGCACGGCTGCACTTGCCATTCGAAAAGCCCCAAACCTGAGCCTGAACAAACATGCAATCAAATGCAATTGAAACGAGGCACTGCTGCAAAAGAAACAAACATTTTCGTGTTTCGTGTTTCGTTTTTTGGCCGAAAACTGTGCGGCCAGCCAATCAGAATGCATGCGGGCCCGAAAAATGCATACGAAAGCGCATTAGAGCGGGACAACGATAGCACGAACACACACACACATGTGCTTCAATGTGCCTCAACGTGTGTGTGTGTGTGCGAGAGGGGGGCATGCACCCACGCCAAAAAAAGAAAAGTGTAGAGACATGCAACAACAAGATGACGGGCCGAATCGAGACGAAACGACGAGCCGAATGAGGCAATCGAATTTGTACTGCTGCCGCCTCTAATTTGTGGCGCCTCAAAACGAAGGCAGCAACCGACGACAGCCGCCACCGATTCTATGCCCAATTGCCAATTGACAGGAGAGTAGTTCGAGGTACACAAATGGATACTCTAGGATGGATAGATACTTAGATACATGAAACGTATGAATTTATTGAAAACTACAAAATATATAAACTAAAGCCCCCAGGAATCCTAAAGAATGGCACATGCAGGGAACACCTTTTTCTTGCACTTTCTATTGGTGTTTGTGGCAATCGGTTCGCTTGCTTTTCGCAATCTGATTTGACGCATCAAATCCTGGAATACTTGATTGACATTTTGGTGCAACTTGGCCGAAGTTTCCACGTAGGGCACGCCCCACTTTTGAGCCGTGGCCTGGCACTCGCCCAGCGGCACCTGCCGCTCCTCCCGCAAATCGCTTTTGTTGCCAACCAACAGAAATGGAACGCTCTCGTCCTCCGTTAGGTGCACGACGGTGTCCCTAATTTCCTGGGTGTAGCGAAAGCTTTTCTTGCTTGTGATCGAGAAGACACAGAGGAAGCCATCGGCACGGCGGTAGTAGCTATCTCTGATCACGACATTGAGCTTCTGGCCTGCGGTGTCCAGTATATCGATTTGCACTTCCTCGTCGTCCAGCGGGACGGTCTTCCTGTAGATGTCCGCCTTGGTGGCCTCGTACTCATCGTTGTACTCGTTGTACAGGAACCGCAGGGTGAGGGCGGACTTGCCCACGCAACTGCTGCCCAGCATGATGATCCTGTGGAGCGGCACTGCGGCCTTGGGCCGACCCATCGACTCATCGATCGTTGGCTTAGTCATGGGGGAAATAATTTGTGTACTAAAGACTATGTTTGACAAGAATTTCACAGAACTAAAACTAGAAGCTTCCTGTGGCAAACATCTGATCGAAATCGTTATGCCCCAAAGCCACAAAAGACACTCCTCCTACAGGGTGTGTGTGTTGCGACATATTGATGTTGTCAGTATGTAAATTGCCATATGCGACAAGTTTTCCCCGCAGCTGAACAACCTTAGATACTACTCCACCCTCTGCACACATTTCTTTTCAGCTCTTTCATTACTTTTTTCTCTTTTTTGGGGTAGGTTAGGTTTGGCAGGGGGTTGAGGGTTGCTAATGGTTCAGGGGAGGGCAAAGGGGTAAGGGAGAGCCTGTCAACACTGCCGCCGCCTGCTTAGAATTGTCCTACTCATCTGTGTGTATATTTCTCTCTGTGTCTGTGTGTGTGCTGCGTATGTCCTCGCATTTAGTGCAATTCATTTACATTTCAACGTTGCCTGCCCCTGCCCCGCCCCCGTCCCTAGCGCCCCTTCTGGCCACCGTTCTAGCCGTATTTTTCGGCCCCTAAGCACGCAGAATTGTGGCCAGTTGCATGTTTGTCCACACACACTCCCTAAAATGGGGGGTGGCGCACACCCCCCGAAAAAAAGAGCTAAACTGTACTCCGTTTACCGTTCACTTCCACGCATCGCCCTGCCTTCCTCCCCCTCCTTCTAGTTTGGTCCTTTTCCTTCTGCGCTTTTTGTGTGTGTTTCCTTTGCTGCTGACTTTTGGCTTTTGTTTCTTCTGTTGTCCTTGTGCTGCACATTCTGACCAATTTGTTGTTGCGCTCAGGACATGTGACGCCGGCCGGCAATGGCAGCGGCAGCGGCACTGCATACACGAGTACACTCCTGCCACCCACCTGGTGGCATCCCCATGCCCCCCAGCCGCCGCCGAGTGGGAGAGTGGAAGTACGTTGACATTAGACATAACTCAAAATGTTATGCAAAATACGATGGCGTGTCGCGGTTGGCGAACTGCAGCCAGAGTAGAAGCAAACCAGAAATAACCCACAATATGTTGAATTTCTAATTAAAAGTATTTTAAGGCAGGATTTTAAGCAACTAAAACGCAGAGCCACACGGTAGAAATGGTGGATGATGCAGCCAGGAGTGCTGGAAGATACCTTTCAATCATCGAAGGCTATTGGGATCTATTAAGTGTTAAAATATTCACCAATTGATTCTTTCCCGTCAATCCATCAGAGGTACAATTAATCGCTGAAGCACTGCAGCGGCTGCATCTAAAATGCCTGACCCCCAGGCAATTAAATTGGATCGACGTGCAGTTAGGAGTACCTAATTACCTGTGAACAGTGCCACCTGTCCACGTGGCCCAACACCTTGAGACCTTCCAATCCCCATTCACTATTTATGAGGGCAGGCAAATCGCGGGGCGTATACGTAATATTACGTATGCGCCTTCCGACATTTGGCTGTGTGGATTATGGCACGCACTAAGCCAAAAAAGAAATGGAAAAACTTTCTGTTGTTTGTCTTGTGTCGGAAAACTTGGAAAAGGGGCGGAAGGGAGTCCCATCGGCTGTGGCACGACAAAAAATGATATACCTATTTACAAGATTTCAATGCAAATGACACCCAACACATCCAACAATAGAGTGCGGGGGAGCGAGAGACACGTTATGTACTGGGAACTCCTCTTCCTCTGTCCCCACAGTACATAATGTATCATCATTACAGTAATTTGCTTATGTAAACGACTTGACAGCAGGGGCCCAGCCCCAGCCCCAGCCCCTGCCACAGCCACAGACCCCCCCCCTCGAAGGAAATTAAAGGATGGGAATTGAATAAAATTCAATGAGGCTGACATAACAGCAACACCAGCAACAATAACAACAACAGCCGGCAGCAGAAAAATGCAGCAATTTTTTAATGACTTTTGCACGAACATATCTGTACATACAAGCATGTGCTCGTGTGTATGTGATAGATACATAAGGGCCTATCTACCACACAGACACACAGACAGCTACAGCTGCCATATGTATTTATGTACACATATGTATGTATGTATGTGAGCCATATAATGTGGTACATTAATCGATAATTGCATTTTTTTTCACCCATTCGTTTTTGGTTTTTTTTTGCACCCTTTGAACAGGGTATAATGAATTTGGGACCAGATTTTGGCAAGGCAGGACTTAAAGGGAATACCAAATATATATTCAACAACTTTAGAAACTAAAACTATAAAGAATGGATCACTAAATTACCGAATTTTAATCGGAATTAAATAACTTTCACATCCTCTTTTGGCATCATATTATACATCTCCCCGATCCCCCAATCGATCTTTAAAGGGTATCTAAATCTTCGGTTACCATTCTTACTTTTTTTTGGTTTTTTTCTGTTGCATTTCTTCCATTTCTTTTGCCACTTTTCATGCGTTTCCTCTCTCTCTCTCATGGCGCATGCCATTTGCATTTCCACGTGTGTCCCGCCTGCGTGTGTGCCTGTGTGTGTGTTGTTAAATGAGTTTCCGTTTATAATTGCTTAATTTTTCAATTTTTTTCCCTCTATGGAGCGATGGAGCCATGGAGCGAGGTAACTCCTGACCAAACAAAAATGAATATTAATCATACGCCCCGTTGCGGCCCCATTCACAAATTAGTTCAGGCATTTGCCTTTAATAGCTAACTTTGATTAAACGCACTTTCGTTTTTGTTTTGCGTTCCGTCAGTCCGTCTCTGTCTATCTGTTTGTTTGTTTTTTGTTGCCACACACGCACACACACACATGCAAACAGTAGGGGCACCGCATCGACCCTAAAACAAACAAACAGATAGATAGACAGACAGACAGAGAGACAAACTAACTGACAGTTTGGGCAGACGTAAAGCAAACTTAAACCCAAACCGTAAATGAACTCGAACTCAAACTCAAACTCAAACTGAAGCCCAAACCCGAACCCGAATCCTAACCCATGACATGTCACGTTGCGTTGCCTTGAAGGCAGAAGAACCCACTCTCTCTCTCTCTGGCGTACCCACACTCGCGTGTGTGTGTGTGTGTGTGGGTCGTAGGGGACCTGGGGTCTAGAGCTGACGACATGCACTCCTATGCATACAAATATTTAAGTTAGAGCCGCTAAAAAAATTCTATTTAGCATACATTCAGGCACTGGCTCTGTCTCTGGCTCTGGCTGGCATAATGTGCTGCAACGCAACGCGTCAGACAGTTGCAACGAGGGGTGGCAAGCTTCAGAGACGGAAGCCACGATACCCTGGAAGAAGGATTATTACGACGATTACTTTCCTTGCTAGATGGGAGATCGAATAGATTTTGGGCAAGCAAAAGCCTCACTTTGGAAGCAGTAAAACTTGTTTATACTTTGCTGGAAATTCCTGGAAGGAATTCGGTTATTTTCAAGTATTCTTTCTTGAATGAACATACCCTTATTTTAGGGCCTAAAGTGCTGAGCACCATCGGAGACAGACCGAGACGACCCAGAGCCTGAAACAGAACGAACCTGCAACAGCATTGAAATCCCGCCTTGCGGCCAACGTCGTCGTCGTCATCATCTTCATACGCAATGTGTGTCGCCCAACCACAGGCACAGGGCGGCACAACACATGGATAGGATGCACCTATACCAGCACACAGTGCACAGACCAGAGATAGAGATGGGGCAGACACTGCATTGTGCGTGCGTTGCGTGCGTGGCATTGTGTGTGGCTTGCAACCCCTGCAGGCCAGGCAGCAGCAGATGCGTATGTAGGGTTTCCTTGCGGGAAAGAGCATTGGCGAGTAGGAGTATTCACTTGGCCAGAACGGAGTTGAGCGACGCTCGATTGGAAGAGACAGATCTCAGAGCGATCGAACAAATATCAAAGATCCCTGAACCCTTGGGATTCCTTGAGGATTTAATTGAGATGAAGATTCAGCTTGGAAATGTTTAGTATGGGACATGAACTAGAATGATTTAATGAGGCAACATAAACCAGGGCTTGGTTTAATTACTCCCCTAAAACTTGTAATGGACTGTCTTCCCCCAAGAGTATTTAAGTTTCGAGTGAAACATTCTTAATTTTCCCTCCATTTTTAGCCATGCATGTGTCTGTGTGTGTGTGTGTGTGTGTGTGTGGGGTCTGGTGGACTGGTTGCATTTTAAAGTTTGAGTTTCCGCAAGTCCCGTGCGTGCATTCACCTCGCTCTTTTTTCGCCGTTTTTTCGGTGCGTGTGGCAACATGCGGTACATGCGGTACATGCGGTGCGGTGCGGCAAGGTGCGATGGCAACCCCCGAAGCGCTGACGCAACGGCGACAACGGCTACGGCTACGGCAACGGCAACGACAACGACGACCCTGTTTATTTGAGCGCTTAAAAAAGCGGAGCTGCAACAACGGCAACTGCAGTTGCAACTGCCACTGCCACTGCACTGCACTGCCACTGCAACTGCAACGGCAACGGTAACTGGGAAAGCAATGCAATTTTTACACGGTAAAAGTTTGAACATGCCGCTCCACTTTCGCGCCGGAATGAGCAGCTGCAGCTGCAGTCCCTTCTCCCCATGTGCTGCTGTTGCTGCCGCCTCTGCTGCCCCATTTCCACTTCAGGCCCAAAGTTGCAGCTGCACGCACCGTACGCACGCACTTGTGCGCAATCAGGACGATGAGGCAGCCGTGGCAGCCGTAGCAGCAGCAGCGACAAGGACATCCCCGCACACACTAGTTAGCTGCGGCGCTAGAATTTCCCTCATTTGTTTTTGTTTTTTCCCCAACTTCCGGTTCCGAATGCATTTTTTTTTTATTTTCGGGCTTGTGCAGAAATGCACTAAAAATGCCACAAAATGCAGTTGCAATTCCCTGCAAGTCCCATTCTCTGCCACACCCTCTGTCTTCCGGGCATAATTTGGTTTATGTGTGTTTTTGGGATACCTTTTAGTGGCTTAAGGACTATCCCTTCTTCCGCCTAGCAGACATTAAGACTCACCCTTCACCGCTAAGCAACTCTGTGAAAGAGTGGAAGATTGTTTGCTTCATTCTAGCTAGAATATTGAACCGATCTTAACGAGATTCAGGAATCTTGTAGATTTCTAGATCCCTAATGACTGCATTCCTAGGGGTAATCAGAGGTATTCCCTAGTCGATCTATTGCCCTATTCTTCTTGTTTTTCCCCGTTTTGCTTCTTTTAATTCGCATTTCGTGTGAGTTGACGCGTAGCCTTTTGCCATATGCGCAAAACTTTTGCTTTTGAGGCACGCATGCCTGGCCATTGAAGTGGGCGGGGCTGCCGGCTCCAGGCTGGGGCGGCAAGCGACCGACCACCTGCATTTTGCATTAAATTGCATAACTTTTGTGGCAATTAGACGTTGGCTATGCCAACGAAGACGAAGGATATGCCTGAGGAAATGCTAGGAAATTCAGCTGCGCAGCAATGCAAACACACAAATCTATCAATTTTCCATTGCTGCACCACGCGAAGTAAGCAAAACAGAAGGAACTCCACATCCATGACAATTACGCATACGCAGTGTGGGCCCTTCCTAAGTATAGAGTACAGGTCGGGGATTGCCTATTGCCTTGGATTTTTTCCTATACTTACACTACTTTTTTCTTCTATATTTTTTCTTGCATTTTGCATTGCATTTTAATTAAGTAATTTCTGTCTGCACAAATTCCCAGGCAAAAAAAAACCCGAACCAAACGAATGGAAATGTGATGGCAAAATTGTTGGAAATAATTGCCACCACAGCAGTAATTATAGCCTATATATAGAGGGTTATTAGTTGTGTAGTCCAAAACAAACTGCTGAAGAATTGTATATTAATTTTGTATCTTTGCATTCATTGTATCTTTTGGCGCAGGCTTAGAACGTGTTGCTGAGGAATTTATGGGTCGCAGGAAATGGAAAAATTATCAAGAGCAAGCGACGCGCAGCCAACTGAATATCGAGGAGCAACAGCAAATAGCTACAGCCGGTTCCGACGAGGACGAGGAACCGTCATACCGCAACAACCACAACAAAAGCAACAGCAACAGAAACCACTGTAAACCAGAGAACAACCACCACAACCACCGTTTAGAGCAGCAGTTTGAAGAGGATTTTGGTAAGTCTTGAGGAAAGGATCTTCCCTCTGTCAGAGATCGCTAAAGTATCTCTATTTTAGAGAACCAAACATCACACGATTCATCACGTACAGCAACTCCCATAAGTATACCATCACCACCGCCAGAACCCAACGATTGGAGACCGTCGGACAAGTGCAATTTCTGTGTTAACGGTCGCCTGCTAACGGTGAACGCCCAGGGCCAATTGGTGGCCGAAACGGTGGCACCCACAACCACAGTCCACAGCAGCAGTACTAGCAACAAAAGCCACATATACCACAACGGTCAAGTGAGTGTATGGCAGTCTCCTCTCTATTCTAAGAGGCTAACAAATTAACCTTAAACTTATTCCAAGCAGCACGACAGTGACAGCAATTCGAGCGCATCGCTGCAACAGTCTGGGGCACGCAACATTGCTACTGCTGCTGCAGCAAGTGCAACTCCACCAACAGCAACCGGCAGCGGCACCGGCACGGGCACGGCCACGGGCACCGGCTCCGGCAGCGGCACCGGCAACTCCCTGGAACTGTACAAGCTGCTCACCCAACGGGCAGCCAAAATGACATCAATGGACTCGATGGCCGCACAGCTGGCCCAGTTCTCACTGCTGGCGGCTGACTTCAATCTGATGAACTCCCTGGCCAGCCAACAGCAACAGCAACAGCAGCAGCAGCAACAGCAACATCCGCAACACAACTCGGTAACACCAACTACCTCAGAACTGCTATCGGCAGCCGCCATCAGTCCCGCACTCAAAGATACACCCAGTCCCAGTGCCGATGCCCCGCTCGATCTTAGCAGCAAGCCATCGCCAAATTCATCGATTAGCGGCGATGTAAAGTCCATCAGGTGAGTGTCCCTTACCCTCCTGCAACATGAAATATATAATAAAAAAAACCTATATATAAGCATGTACTGGAACATAAATCTGGCAATCTCTGCGCAAACGCCAAAAAATATTTAACAACAAAAAATTCGCCCCAAACACAATACATAAAAAAACAAAAAAAAAAATGCATGTAAAACGAAAAAACAGAAAAAAAAGGTGGAAATTAATATTTATGCAAAGCGGTAAGACGAATGGGGAATACCCTAATTTAAAGATGAGAAGGCAGTACTTTTGACGGACTAAAAGACTAGAAAACTGAAGATCTTCAACAGATCTTAATATATACATATGTATGTATGTGTATATTCCCATGCCAAGTTAACCAATAGCCCCGCTCTTTGGAGAGGGTATCTATAATATTCACAAAAAAGAAGCACACACACACACACACCAAAAAGAGGAAAAGAGGAAAAACACCGAATCGTGTGGCAGACAATACATGAGATAATTGCACTTTGGGCGCCTGCTGGCCCGCCGCCTCTGACACTGCACTTATTGTAGCATACTTAACGGGGCACCCCACCCAGTCCCCAATCCCCTGCCCGTCCGTCCACACATGTGGCAGGGCAGGCTCATGCTGATGTGTGGCTGCAGCAGCCGAAGCTTTATTGTTATATGCCTATGTAAAAATTGTGCAATTATACAACTGTGTGTCGCTCTCTCTCACTCTCTCTGTGTCTCTGCGTCTCTGTCTCTGTGTGCTTTATGAAACGATGCCGAAAATTACACATACGCCTCGTGGCACATCGCATTGGACCCCCCGCTTAATTACCAGGCGTTAGGCAGGTGGGCGGTGGGTAAGCCGCATAAATTTGCATCAAATTTCCAAAAAATAAAAAAAAAAACGAACGAAGAATACAGAAAATTTATGTATTCCGTTTTTTGTGCGTTTTTTGTGCCTTGTGGCTGCATCTTAACTCCTTGAGCTCTTCCGCAATCTTTTTTCAATTCGCTCTCCTTTTTTGCTTGCTTTTTTGGTCCTGCCATTTTTTTAATTACTCTAAAATGTTCAGGAGCACCTTTTATTATTACTTTGGGCCTGGAACGGGGAACGGGCAGAGGAGTGCCAAGGAGTGTGTGTGTTTGGGGCATACAACTTCAGACGAGACGACAGATCCCCCTTGTTAGCGCCTGGGAAGCCCAGGCCGGGCGTCGTGTGCATAATTTTCCAGCACTTTCCACGATTTTTGTCATTACTCTTTTCTTTTTTTTTTGGTTGCGAATTTTTGTCGCTTTCTTTTTTGTGTGTTTGTGTGTGTGTGTGCGATGCAGCGGCGACTGTGGCAACGACGACTGCGGCGGTCGGTGGGCGATGGGCGGTAACGGTGGCTGCCACTTGAGCCGCAAAGCACCAGTCCTTGTCTATTGTCTAAAGCATGGCCAAGTGTTTGTTAGCAGCCGCCGCCATAGTCGTCGACGCCGCCATGCACCATCTCGTACACCTATTTTAATTGTCATACACAAAAAAAAAACCAAACGAACATACACAATAAAAAAATGTCGAAAAAATGTACAAAAAAGCACAGAATATGTAGGAGAAAAGGAAGTGTTTGCGGTTGCAGAGGGGAAAGGAAGGAACAGATAACGAAAGAATAGACATAAGAGCAATGTTAGAGTTTCAGTTGAAGGACAAAAGCTTCGACAATGATCGATTCATTGATATGTAGAGTACCCTCCCCCCACCCCCATTGATGGATGCATGTCCTTGCTGCCTGGCGGCTTTTTCATGAATGAATTTCCTTATTTCCGAGTTAATTAAACTGTTTTATGGTTAAAGATCGACCAATAAATAAGCCTTAAATCAGATGACCGTAGCTCAACCACACTGCCTCCTAGGGCACCCCTCTAATGGCCTTATGCCATGCCATACACCCCCTAGGCACCTTCTTAACCGCCCCTCAACCCCCTCAACCACTTGAAGCACAAAAGCCACTGACGCTGCAATTTTTGGCATTTTTTTCCTCTCTTTTTCGTCAAGCGTTTATTATTACAGATTTTTTTTCTCAGGCTGTCGCTGCTGCTGCTGCTGCTGCAGCCGCTGCCGAGGATGATGAGACGGCGTCGCCACTCCAAGTGGAGCGTTGGAAGCGCAGGCAGCAGCAGCGTCGACGTCGACGTCGCCCAGCGCAGCAGACAGAAATGAGTGCATCATATCGATCGCTTTTTTTTTGCACGCTGCGTTTTACTTTTTTCTCTGTGTGTGTGACTGTGTGTGTGTGTGTGTGTGTGTGTGTGGGTGTGTGTTTTTTTCATTTTGGTATTTTTTGGTCTTTCTTCTTTGCTACTTTTTTCTATGCACTTTTCGGATGGGGGGGCTGGGCGGAAGGGGGGCTGGCAGAGGGATTGTCGCTGGGTGTATATTCATTATTTTTCGTTTACGAAAAAAATTCTCCCCTGAGAGAGAAAGACAGGGAACCCGAAAAAAAGACACCGAATGACAGAAAGAGACAGAGACAGAGAGAGATAGAGAGAGACAAGAGAGATTGCGAGAATGTAATAACTGGCATAGAGTGATGACGTCGACTGCGTCGCCGCTGCGTTAACCATTTGGCCCCAAAAACAAAAACCCCCCCAAAATGGTAGAGAGAAACAAAAAAAAACGAAAATGAGGGAAATATACAATGCGCTGCAATACGGCAACAAAAAAAAGAGAGCTTAATGCGTGTGCACTGGCCATTGTTATACCATACCATACCTCTTGTTAGGGGCTATAGCAGGAAGAGAGGGAGTTCCAACCTGTGAGACACCCCTTATTAAAATTCGACGATCATCTGAGCTACATCTTGCAGATGCTCTCACTCTGCAGCAGCGTGCTCTCTTTCGAGAGAGAGAGATAGATAGTAGGACTACTACTTTATAGAAGGATTATAAGATATCTTGGTTACCAAGACTGAATGGATCAGAGCATATGGCTGAAAATATTGTACCTTATTTGTTCCAAAAGCTAACGGATCTTACCCTGATATGGAGAAACGTCTTTAATCCAGAAAAAATGGAAATCACTCCTACGTAATAAATAGTTTGAAAGACAATCCCTTTTTTAAAGATATAAAGCCACCATAATATAGAAAATTTAAATCCGAAAATTTATAAATCGTTCGTTAATGTTTTAAAGTTTTAATCTTCAAAGTGTTCTGCCAGAAACCTGGGGAAAACGGTTTTAATTTGATCGATCTAAGAAACAGTATTTGTAAAACATGTTCAAAAACCCCCCTTCAATCTTCATTGATGCATGCCTACGAATTAGGTTTACTATATCATACGCCTGCCATTAGAACTGTTGACTCTGCCAGGGTATCTTTGGCTTCGATCTCGATGGCAATCTTTTGGTGTGTTGCGTTGTTGTGGTTTTTGCTGCAGTCCGACACTTTTTAACGGTTATCGCCAAACCCCGCTACCGCTTTTACAGTTATTTATCATTCCCCCTTCCCCGCCCTCTCCCGCAAAAACTCATTTATTTTTTTTTCCTTTTTTGTATATAGTATATTCCACAATTTTTTGTCATTTCAATGACCGCTGCTCGATTCGGTTTAAATGTCTGTTGCTGTTCCTTTTTTCCTTTTCTTTTTCCTTTTTTTTATTTGGTGTACAATAATTTTGTGTGCGTGCGTGAATGAACGAGATAGAAACAACAAAAAATAATATACAAAAAATGGAAATGCATATAAGCGTGCAGCAGCAGCAGCAGCAGATGGGCAGAGGCGTCAACGCCAGCTGCAGCAGCAGCGGCAGCAGAGGTGGACGAAAATTAAAAAAAAGAGAAATGAGTGCATATCTTCCGAAAAAATGCAACTGCCATGAATGTGTGCATGGCTGTGCTTGTGTATGGGTTGATGTATGCATAAGCATACGTGTGTGTGTGTGTGTGTGTGTGTGTGTACGTGTGTGTGTTTGTGATGGGTGATGGGTTACCAGGGGGTATGGCTGACAGGGTGCTGGTGGGTGTTGGGTGGCCTGCGCACGCATCAAGTGTAGGCCGAGGCCTGGGACCGGGACCGGAGGGCCACTGCATTGGCAACAAAAACCAACATGCAATTGCATTCATACCGAAACACACACACACGCACACGTTCAGAGGCAGCACACACGCACACACACATGCACTTAATGCATTTTTAACAAAATTGCATTCGACGTTGTCAACACACACACACACTCATAGGCCACACATACATTGGAGGAAAAAAGAGAAGAGAGCCGAAAGAAGGGCAAAAGTCTTGTAGAAGATTTCAATACTCTTTTGGGCCGCCTGACTCCTCCTTTTCCTGAAGTCCGCACTGAAAAAGCGAGCAGCTAGAGAGCGAGACAAACAGAGAACGACGATCCAGCCATCCAGCGATTCAGCCATAAAGCGATTCAGCGATCCAGCGCACTATGGGGAATTTGACCACTTTTTCTGGCCTAAATTAATAACTTCCGAACGAAGCAATATTTTTAAGTTCGGTTTTTTGATATGAGTTAATAATAGTAAGAGGAAGATATTTTGAAAAAATGGGCGTGGTAGCTCCTTTCTATACCCGCTAATTGAGAGTACCGTCTTTATGAGCGCCTAGATCTCAGAGACCATAAAAGCTAGATGAACCAAATTTTGTATTCAAGCTCCTGTTATATCACACTTTAACAAGTGTAGCTCAAAATTTCGCTCCGCCCTTTTCCGCCCACGCAAAGGACGAAAATCTGTGCCGTGCACAATTTTGAAGATACGAGAAAACCAAAAACGCAGAATCATAGAGGATGACTATTTCTATCAGGATGTTGAATCTGGATCAGATCGGATCAATAATATAGCCACAATGAAGAGAACCATTTCGCGACCCTGTCTGTTTTGCCTATTCATCCAAATGAACGCCTTGATCTCTGAGACTATAAAAGCTAGAGCAACCAAAGTTTCTATCCAAGCTTCTGTGATATCACTTCAATAGAATTGTGTTTCAAAATTTTGCCATGCCCCCCTCCGCCCACATAAAGAAGGAAAATCTGTGGCATGTCCAATTTTAAGGATACGAGAAAATTAGAAACGTAGAATCATAAAAAGACATTATTTATATCAGAGCTTTGAATCTGGATCAGATCTTATCATTATCATAGCCACAAAGCAAGAATCTCTAATTTTGGATTTTTAGGTTAAGTCCTAAAAAATCAAATTTCAGAGAAAGTGCAAAAAAGTGCACATTAATATTATATGCATTTGAAAGAAAATTAAATTCTCTACAATATGAATTAACTCTTAAGGGTGCAAAAGTTGTCACTCTTTTTGTAGGCCTCTTTAAAGACAAAATTTTGTCACAAAATAATACCAGTCAAGCTATTCAAAATTACACGAAATATAAGGAGAATTTGTACAGTTCAAAAACAAAATAATATATTAAAAACCTCTTAGATTTGTATTCTATGTAAAAACCGCACTGAAATTGGTCAATTAATCACTTTTTTTAACTTCAAACTTTGAGAAAAATTACTCTGTGCAAAAAAAAATGTTGCTTGACAGAAAACAGCTGATTTTGAAAGCTGTTAACTTAACAGTGGTTCGCTCTGTTAAAATTTCGATTACGTAACATTGAAGACCAATGTTATTCCAATATATATCCGCTAAACATTTTTAATTTTAACGACTTTTGGACAACGGGTTTTGGCCAGAAAAAGTGGTCAAATTCCCCATAGTGCAGCGATAGAAGCTTATGAGAGAGTCGCCAACAGCTGTCTAAAGCGGGCGTGGGAGCTTTGGCTCGTCAGCGTCGCACGATTTTTACTCATATCGGCGTAGGGAGTGAGCCAATATTCCGAGGTGCTAATATATATCTTCACTGCGATGCCAAGATGTGCCCAAAGTCATTTTACCCTTCGCACAGAGTATACAAAGAAGCGAAAAAAACCCACTATGGGGGGACAGAGTACGGCATTGTGCGCTCTCGTTGGAGCCAGCGGCAGCGGCTTCCTACTACAAAAAAACCCACCACCCTAGCCCCAATCCTCACCCCCGTACCCGTACCCTTAACCATTAACCTCACATTCCATTCCTCCAGTCAAATGCCAAACATTGCCCCTTTCCCGCCCCACACCCCAGCACACTCTCGTTCCGCCACTGGCACATTTAGCGGCCGCGTTGCACGCAACCAAATAGAAAGACAGGAGCAACGGCAACAACAAAATATATACAAATAAAAAAAAAACACCAATAAAAATTCAGAAATCATAATTAATTGGCGGAGAGGGAGGAGCTGAATAAAGGGTTTTTTGGGAAGTGATCACAAATATTGGGCGAGTTTCATAAGTATTTATGTTTTACGTAGATCATGCGATACTTTCAGGGATCTCGATATACAAATTAGGAAATAATTCTTTTTTTCAACATTATAATGATTGAAAATAAAAATTGAATTAAATATTTGAATACTAAATTTGTATTTTGTAAGTTAAAAAAAGGTTTATATTTGCATTCATTCCGTTAAAATCGTACTTCTGCTTCCTGCTTTTAATACTATAATATTATAAATAAATTGTATGCTCCTCTTAGTTATTTTTGTAGTTCATAGACAGTTCTCCCTTACATAAAATATACAAACCGGATAGATCTCAAAGAATGCCCCTATATTTCATGCCGCGTTTCAGAAACATTCAGTGGTGGGCCATCACTGATGGCATACACCTTTCCCGATCTTTGGCAAAAAAATCAAATTTAAATTTGGTTTAAAATACTATTTTATTCATAAAAATTATAACCAATTTGAATATTTGATGTGGATGGTTATTGGGGGTGTGCGTGGGTGTGCGTGTGTGTGCGTATTTACTCTTAACTGTGCATATGTCAGTGTGGGCAGAGCGCATAAAAAGGTGTGTGGGATGAACCGACAAAAATGCAATATTGCGCATAACAGCAACAACAACAGCAGCGAAAGTCGCTGCAGTAAAAGTGCATTTCTCTGGTACCGTGCAACATTGCTACAACAACAGCAGCAAAAAGTATTAAAAAAAAACCCCACACATACGCAACACACGCACACACACACAGGAGTACGTTGAATAAAAAAGCAACCCTTTTGCTGCCACAAATTAAAACAAAATGTCAGAAAAATTGCAAACGCCAACGGAAAACGTGAAGATGTGGAAAGAGCAAGGGGGGAAACCGATGCAGGGAATACCCTAACAGAGATCATTTCCATGGAACTAATTGAATATTAAATAAAATATGACATAAATTACTTTTTCCAATGACACTGAAATGAGAATACTGTGGAAAAACACTACAACATTCTCTATCGTTTTGGGTAAAAGGATTTTGAGAAATATAACGAAAATTTCATGTAAAATTGGTTAGCAAGCGATTATTTTCTCTTTTAATTTTTAAAATTCGTTTATTTCAAAATATTTGAAATATAAAATTCCACTTAATGAATGCAATTTTTATTTATATATTTTTACTTCGGCTTGTGATTAAATGTATTTAATGTAGTAAATCGGATCCCATTTAAGGCTCAGAAATATACCATAACATTATTCGATCATGCAGAGCCAACCCTTCCAGAAAAATCATAATTCTCTTTCGAAAGAGTATGTACATAAAAAAAGGAAAAAGGATGCAAAAAAAAGCCCAGGTTCCGGTTGGGTTTGGGGTATGTGAATGTTTTCTTTTTTTTGGGTGCAAATGAATGCGCTCCACATGCGTGTGCAGCGACAACAAATGCAGGGATATGTTGTACAACAACTGCAACAGGAACAGCAGCAGCCGCAGCAGCAGCGGCAGCAGCGGCAGCTGCGGCAGCTGCGGCAGAGAAACGTGCTGCTGCTGCCGAGCCAGCTGCGGCTGTTGCAGTGGCAAATTGCAATTGAAGTGCAGCCAAAAGGTAAACGACACCAACAAAAAATCCAAACGACATTGAAATGACATTTTTCATTTATTTTTGCGCGCCATCCTTCGCTTCTGCTGCTGCTGCAGATGCAGGGGCAAATTGGTGGCAGAGGCAGGGGGGGCCGAGGCTACATCCTCCCAAAGGTTGGGGCCGCCGGGCTTCGGGTTTTGCGCAATTATGCAAATTTTTGTGTATATCTTTCCCTCACCCCCCAGTTTTTTTGCGTTTTCCTTCCTTTTTTTTTGTATGATTTTCTCTCTCTTTTTTTGGGGAAATTATTTTGTGTATGCAAAATGAGCAAAAATGCGAAAAACTGTCGCCATTTAATGATGATGCCCGCCCGCGGTCCAACCCCCTCCCCCTCCCCCTCCCCAAACGACAGCCCACAGACCCCAATTTACTAACGGTCAGCCAAGGGCCACGCCTCCACTTGCACCTGCCTCGCCACCAGAACCCAATCCACTCCTGCCACTCCTGCCCTCTCGTGCGGCAGCCAGCTATCATACAGTTTAACATTCACTGCTGCCACCTGCTGCCGCGTTCTCTGCCACATTTTTCTCCTCCCCTGCTGAAGCATTCTACTGCCTCTGCCCCTGCCACCCCCTCCGCTGCTGCTGCTGCTGCTGCCTCTGCATCTGCTCCTAGCTGTTTTCCCCGTTACTGTTTTTTTTGTTGTTTTTGTGTTGTCTGCACAATTTTCAGACATTTTCCAGACGCGGCAAGGACTCCTCCGAAATAAAAATGGGGTAAAAAAGTAAAGTTGTGCTCTGACTTTGCCATCAACTTTTTCCAGGGCCGTCTCCTGTTGTGCCGCAGCGAAGGGCGCCAAAGAAGCTGTGCGTTGTATCTACCCATGTCCCCCTCTCTATTTATAGTATATATATGTATGTATATCCTTCTCTGTCTCAGCCGACGACAGTCTGTCGGTGCAATGTCCCCAGCCACCCACGAAAAAAACAAAAACAAAAAAAAGCAGAAAGGGTCTCGAGCTCGTCTCGTTTTCTGGTTGCGCATAAAGAAAATAAATATTTCGTACGGCTTCTGATGATGTTGTTTTTGTTGTTGTTTCAACACAAAAGTTGCCTTTTCCTGTGGGGGAGAGGGTAGTGGGGTAAGTGGGTGGAGAGGCACAGAGGTGCGCCCCGTCAAGGCAGCGCTTGGCTTGGACTCGCGTTGGCATTAAGTGAAAATGGTTTTGGTGGGTTCTCTTTTTTTGAAAATTTGCCATTTGCACTACCCTTGGCAAGAGGTATCCCTATTTTGAGAGAAGGTTGAATAAGGCTTCCTCCAGGGGTATTTGTATCTTCGGTATCCCCAAAAACCCGTTGATTTATATGTTTTTTCGTTGTGTTTGTTTGCTCTTTCTGTTTCTGTTTGATATTCGTCTAATGAACTTCAAAAACATGTTTGGTCCCTGGCCTCTTACACCCGGAACACCCATTCCTTCTGTCATTCCCAGCTCCTGCCAGACTCCTTTTGGGTTGTCATCTTTTGTCTCTGCTGCTGCTGCTGCACCCGAAAAAAAGGGAACACAAAAAATGATTGTGTGGCAGGGCACATCCTTGCCTTTGCCTTTGCCTTTGCCTTTGACACCCAAGCGTCGTCGTCGTCGTCGTCGTCGTCGTCGTCATCGTCATCGTCGTCATCCGTGTGTCCTTCTTTCTGCTTCCTCTTGGCCTGATGTAGACATTTAAGAAGCACTCATTGTCAGTCCTTCCACACTCTGTCTCTTTGTCTGTGTGTGTGTACAAGTGTGTGTGTCTATGCCAAAAAAAAGGGAGAGCTTTCTAAGCCAGGCGAAGAAAAAAGAAGCGGGAAGTGGCTCTCAGGTCCTTTGATGGTGCTGCCAAAAAATATTACCCTCGAACCCCGAAAGTCACTGTTGAAAACTTCTGGAAGATAAAGGATGATTGACTTCCAGGATCAAGCTTGGGTTGGGATGTACTGGTGTGGGGATACCCTCTCATTTAATACAAATATATGTATATATGTATGAGAAATTTGCACTTTAATCTTTAGCTCTCCCAAAGGTTAAGTTTTTTCATTTTTCGATCAAGACTAACCCTTGTCCTTGTCCTCTTTTCAGAGCCCTCTCGGACTGTCCCACGCCCACGCCTTCGTCGGGGCGAAGGGCCTACAGCGACGAGGACCTGAACAGGGCCCTACAGGATGTGATGGAACCCCGCAAGGCGACCAGTCAGCACCGCTCCAGCCTGATAAGCAAGCTGGCGCACCACGAGCTCGAGCAGGACGAGCCGGATGAGCCGGAGGACTCGGCCGACGAGGCTGAGGTGGACAGCAACGCCTCCACCCCGGCCCCGGCCTATCCGGAGTTTGACCAACGCATCGCGGCCACGGCCCAGCTCCGCAAACTGAGCAGCCACCTGTCCGAGCACAATGGCAGCGAGGATCTGGGCGAGGATCTGGAGAGCGGGGGGCAACACTCGCCGAAGCTGTCGAGGATCCCAGGGCCCGCCAGTGCGGTGGCGCCCGGCGGCCTGCCGAATCCCATCGATGCCAATGTCCTGCTGCACACGCTCATGCTGGCGCATGGCATCGGTGTGATGCCCAAGCTGGACGAGACCCAAACGGTGGGGGACCTGATCAAGGGCCTGCTGGTGGCCAATACCGGGAGCATAATGAACGAGGCGCTCATCAATCTGCTGGCCGCCAACCAGCAGGAGAGCAGCAACGGCAATGCCGCCAGCCTGCTCCTGCAGCAGCATCAGCAGCACCAGCAGCAGTTGAATGCCTTTCATCATCGCCTACCAAAGTCTGAAACGCCCGAGACGAGCTCCTCCCTGGACCCCAACGAGGCCAGCGAGGATCCCATACTGAAGATTCCGTCCTTCAAGGTCAGCGGGCCACCCAGCATTTCGCCCAGCATCAGCCACAGCCACAACCACCACCAGCAGCACCACCATCAGCACCCACACCACCACAACAACCACAGCTCCAGCAGCAACTCCCACGCCCACGCCCACTCGCACTCCCACGCCCACTCAAACAACAGCAATCGGAACGGGGGAAGAGAGCGCAGTCCGCACTCGGCCTCGCCAATGCTGGCCGCCGCTGTGTCCAACAGCAGCGCCAGTGCCGCCGCTGGACTGCTCTCGGCCTCGCCCACCTCCATTCAGAAGATGATGGCCAGCAACATCCAGCGGCAGATCAACGAGCAGAGCAGCCACGAGGCAGCGGCGGCGACCACATCCAGCAGCAGCCTGCGCAACGGCAGCACCAGCGCCGGCAGCGACTGCAGCAACAATGGGGCAGCGTCCGGCAACAACAGCAGCAGCAGCAGCTACAAGAAGCCCAGCATCTCGGTGGCCAAGATCATTGGCGGCACGGACACCTCCCGCTTTGGGGCATCGCCGAACCTGCTCTCCCAGCACCAGCATCACCATGCACACCTGCCCACCGGCCATCATGCAGCAGCCGCGGCGGCGGCGCACTCGCACCAGGCGCAGCTGAGCGCCCAGGAGGCGGCTGCCCTGGCAGCGGGCAAGGGAACGCGACCGAAGCGTGGCAAGTACCGCAACTACGACCGGGACAGCCTGGTGGAGGCCGTCAAGGCGGTGCAGCGCGGCGAGATGTCCGTGCACCGGGCTGGGAGCTACTACGGCGTGCCACACTCCACGCTGGAGTACAAGGTAAAGGAGCGACACCTGATGAGGCCGCGCAAGCGCGAGCCCAAGCCCCAGCCGGACCTGGTCGGTCTGACGGGTCCCGCCAACAAGGTGTGTCAGGAGAAGTTGAAGCCCGGCAACCACATCAACCACACGGGCAACCACCACGGCGTCGGCGGATCCAAGCTGAGCAATGCCCTCAAAAGCAACACCTCCTCCCAGGCGGCAGCGGCAGCGGCGGCGGCCGCCGCAGCAGCGGCCTCAGCCACGGCCCCCAATGGCCTCAAGCTGCCGCTCTTCGATGGGGGCGGGCCGCCGTTAGCCTTTCAGTCCAATATGTTTTGGCCGCAGCCGAATACCAGCAATGCATACGCACTGCCTGGCCTGGACCTGCACCGCATGGCGGAGGCCATGCGCCAGCAGACGAACCAGACGAACGCCCATGAACTGCCCATGAAGAGCGCCCGGGAGATAGCCGAGCACATGTACGACGGCATCATCCGCAAGAGCCTGCAGTCGTCCGGCGATGGCAATGGAAATGGCAGCGGCAGCGCCGGCAACATCAACGGACACGCTCTGGGCGTGCTCGACCGGCTGCTGGTGAACAAAACGCCCCTGCCGTTCACCAACAATCAGAGCAATGACTACAGGGGGGCCACCTGTTCGAGCGGCGGGGCGGAGCGCATCAAGCGATCGGCCAGTCCGCTGGGCGCCTATGCGGATATCAAGAGGGAGCGTCTGAGCGCGGATAGTGCCAGCAGCGATGAGGAGAGGGATCGGGATCGGGATCATGATCATTCCAGCAACAACAACAACAACAATAGCGATCTGGCGCACAACAAGAACAAGAGCAGCAACAACAATGGCAACAGCAGCAGCAACAACAACAATGGTAATGGAAGGAGCCGAATGACCTCCAGGGACTCGGACGCCACGGATGCCAGCAGCCTGAAGAGCGATCAGAGCAGATCAGGGCACAGGCACCGGCACAACAAAATGATGGATCTCAATGGGAGCAACAGCAGCAGCAGCCAGAACGATGGCGATGGCGAGGGCGAGACGACCCACTCCCAGATGCCCAGTCCCAATCCCAGTGGCAGTCCCAATCCCAATCCCTGCCCCAGTCGCAGTCGCAGTCCTGGCTGCAGCAGCAGCGTCGGCGGCGGCGGCGGAGGCTCCATATTGCACGAGAAGCTGGCCCAGATCAAGGCCGAGCAGCTGGAGCAGCATCAGTTATAGGATCAGTCGATGGCAAGGCCAGCAGCATTTGCTTGGCCGCCGCTGGCAACCCACTACTATAGCTTCTAGATAAGGATCAGCAGGGATCGACCAGGATCAGACAGGATTCAGGGAGTCAGGGAGTCCGGGGAGTAAAGCAAACCAAATTAAGCAACATTTTTTATAGTACATAAAAGATTACATATATACATACAATAGATATATGTATATATATAAAAGCGGGAAACAGAGCCTCCCCCTGAGATCCGCATAGAAAAACAGCAAGAAACCAACAAACAAAATACAAAACTATACAACTATGGCGCGTTGTGTACGTGTGTATATGTACGTATATTTGTTTCGTTTTTGACAATCGACAAATAGGCATTCTCTTGTACAAAACAAAAACAAAAACAAAAAAAAACACAACCTTAAACAACCTTAAGACCAACAAAAAAACTGAGCAAGAACCATTTTCATTTTGCATTTTTTTATGACAATTTCTCTTTGGTTGATAGATATATAGTATATATATTTTTATTGAACAGAAAACTAACAACAACAACAGTCCAATGGGAATACAAAATAAAACAGAAAATCAGAAAACAACCAACAAAGCAGCAAAAACAGCAGACAGTCCGTGTGACTAGAGATCTCTGGGATACGATTTCCAGACATTCCAGACACAAGCAATACAAAATATATAGATCCCAGGGATACTCTGTGCCTCGCACAGACTGCCACGATATAGACCGAATCGAGTACTATAACAGCCAATAACTACATACAGCAGAGACCACATACATAGACAACAACATCTACAATATCCGATCAACAACAACAACAACCAACAGCAATAACAACATAAAAAACAAGAAATAAAATAAAACACACAGAAAACAGAAAACAGTAAGCAAAACTCCAATAGCAAAATTCTAAAATGAACTAAAAACAAAACCAAAATTACACCACAGCAACATTCAACATTTTTCTATAATTTCAAAAAACAAAAAAAGACAACAAAACGAAAAAAACAAAAACGGAAATCAATAAACAAAGCTGCCTTCACATTTACAAATTAAATAAATTAGTAACAAATCGTAAACAAACAAAAAAGAGAGCGGAGGAACGTTAGGAAAAAGCACACAAAATAGGAAATTCAAGGGAATCCGTAAACGAAAACCGAAAATCGCAGAACAACAAAAAATTCAAAAATTATTTTACTTTAACTCAAAATTGAAAGCCCACTAAAAATCGTAAAAATATCAAAGTCCCAAGAAATTAAAAACAAAATTCAAGCCACTGAAATACCAAACAAAATTGAGGTCCCCAAAATATACATAAAATCAAAATGGATCACAATTTAACACTAAAATTAAACATCATTGGAACATAAAAAAATATAGATACATATATACAATACCAATTTCGAATTCCAAATTAAAAAATCCCCAAGAAAAACTCCCCCTAAAAATGATCTTTCAAACCCACACTTCCACTACATATTGAACACTAAATTTAGAGAAAAATTTAAATGTTTCAATGTTTACATAAGAAAGAAATATTAACCAACAAAAATTATCTGTGTTTAGGCTTTAAAAAACAAAAAACAAAAATTAACAAAAACAAGAATTTCGGCTTAAAAATACATTTCAAGTACTTGTAAAAAAAATTAAACAAAAAATCATAAATATATAAAGACTTTATATATGTATAACTATATATAATGCTTATATATTTCTATGACATATATATTTGTATATTTATGTATGTGTGTGTCTTCATCACTACGCGTATACCTCAAACCAAACAAAAACAAAAACATGATCATTTTGAGCAACTGAAATACTATATATTTAAATGTACTTATACACTCTACACACACTCTTTTACTGAAGATCCCCTAGACATACCTCCTACATATTTACACAGATCCAGATCCAGATCCAAATCCAGATACCCACCCCCTTTGGCCAATCCAATCCCCCTTTCGATATGTGTATTTTGCTTTCGTTTCGACTCTGAAATTCTATCCTAACTAAATGTCTGCGTAAATGAAAGTAAATAAAAAAAGAAAGAAAAAATCATATATAAATGTACCTAAGGAAAACCGAAAAACATATTTTGTGTGCTAGCTAGTAAGTGTCAAAAGAAAAACCATACAAAAATTATACACCATATATTTAAAGCAAATGAAGAGTGGAAAGGCGGAAAAGAAGAGAGGAGTGGTAAATGTCGGTAATATTGTGAACATGTTTAGTGAATTATTATGAAACTTAAATGAAGGAAACATATGGAAAATATGGGGAAAAAACAATATATATTTAAACAAGAAATGGAAAAAAGTAAGCTTCTGTTAGGCGAACTTTTTCACCGATGCTTTTCGAAAAGAAACCGATAGGAATCATCTCACCGACGGACAGATTTTTCAAACTAAAATGAAATCATTTCCTATTTAATCGGTTTCCATCATCGATGGCAGAGAGCCATTCTCATGGAATCAACCGAATCAACCTAATGAGAAATGAGAACGGCCACTTTCAGCATCCGTGGAAAGGATAAGGTGGAAAAGCAGCTTAAACAAAAATATATATCAAAATTATATTATAATTTCCACCAAAAATATTCCAAATTTAAACATTTGATGTGCATAAATGTTGTGGTTTAGTATCCAAAAGAAAATTAATCATAAGGACAACAAATATTATTGAAATTCTGCATTTGGTGTAAATGAAAACAAAAACAAAGAAAGAAAAAAAGCAACTAGTAAATTCTCTGAAAATCAAAAACTTTTTATTATATAATGAAAAAGGAAAAGGAGAGGCGAGGAAAGGAAAGGAAAAGAAAGCGAAGGAAAAATAAATCAAAAGTATTTATTGCTAATTTAATTATATTTGAAGTATACATACATATTTATTATATATACAATACATATATATTAGACACACTATCTGTGATTAATAATCCAAAATTTTGAAGAGCATTTTCTGAAAATCATGTTGGAAAAGGAAAGGAGAAATGAATAATGGATATAAAAACACACACACACCAAACACACATACACACACACACATATAAGACCCCCATTGTAGAACAGATCGGATACAAAACCCAAGCAAACACACAATAAAACCAAGCTTACAAAAGCACCAGGCAGGAGGGTCTACTGTACTCAGAAGAGCTCCTAAAAGCTACATCACTAAAACAGAAAACAGAAAACAGAAACAGAAACCCGAAACAACCGAAAACAGATAACGGCACGGAACCGGATCGAACCGATCCGAACCGAACCGATTCAAAGCTTATACAGTTGTATATATATTTTGGAATAATGTTTACTCAAAAACTAAAAAATAAAAAAACGGAAAAATAATACTGCGGAACCAGCAACAAATATCCAGTTCAACTCAAAATTAGTGAAAGATAAACTCATACATATATGAGAAAAATCTCTTATAAAGCAAAATTATACAAAAGATGAAAAAATGATGAGGAAAATGGAAATATTTCAAACTATAAAAACCAAAACATTTATTTTCTTGCTAGAAAAGAAGAATGTAATGTGAAAAAATTAAGTGTAAACAAAAATCAAACTTAAAATAATAAACAAAATGATAAAGTGCAATTATACGGTTTATATAAGCAAATTTAAGAAGCGAGCGTTAAAAAATATATTATAAAAAAGAGAAAACCACAAACCTAACAAGGAATACATTTAAAAACCAATTTCGAAGCATGTTTAGCTAAAAACAAAAGAAAAAACACAATTCAAGAGCAAGTTTTGCTTAGGCGACAAGTTATTAAAAATCAGTTAAAGCGAAACCAAAACAAGAAAGTAACAAACAAAGAAAAAGACAAGCATACAGAAAACAGCCGGCAAGTGCAGTGCGTTTTGAAAATTGATAGGACACAATGTCCAAGCTTTTCCACGGAAATGCACTGTATGTACGAGTACATATGTCTGGCTGTGTTGCCTTTGGTATCACTGTTGAAATCACAGCAGCAGCCATAGGCCAACAAAAGTATACCATACCTTACCAAGAACAGCAAGAACCAGCAACAGAAATAGAAACAGAAACAGAACAACAGAACAACAGAAAACAGACAAACATAAGCCGAGTCGAAAGACGTAATGTCAACCTAGTGGTAGGCCCAAAAAACAGAAAACAGAAAACAAAAACTAAAAAACTAAATAAAAACAGTCTAATGTAATTGAGTGACAGCTTGAGAATGTTGAATTGTATAGAATTTTTGCATACCCACCTGCGTTAGGGCGTCGTTGAGGGGGGCGCGTGGCACCTGTCCACAACAGAGTCCCCTCCCCTCCCCACCCCTTGGGCATGCGAAAACGCTCAGGTACGTGTTTTATTTTTCGGAGAGAAAAAAGATTGATTACCCATACACATTACTTATTCTTTGTTTTACTACAACATAATAGTTAATATCTGTATAAAAAAAGACGAGTAGGAAGAAAACTAAAACCCACTTTAAATTGATATATTAATTTATGAATTTTTTAAAGTGGTTTATAAACAGAGAGAGTTAGCGGGAGAGAGTTAAAGAGAGAGAGTTTCTAGCGTGCTTAATGAAATTGCTCACATTTGTGTATAAAATCTAATTTGTTTTAATGCGAATCAAAATTTGCTGAATGTAAGTGCATATACATATATAAATTAGAGCCAATATTGTTTGCGTTTAGTTTAGTTTAGTGCATTAAAGGATTAAGATTAGTTATTATCTAAGCCGTAGGCAAATCGAAATTTCCGCTTATAAACCAATCAATCAATGTTCTTTTGTAATCATTATGATAGTTATTATTATTATTGATTGTAATATTGTAAGCCTCGATTTATGGTTTGTATATATTAGACAACATTTATTAATGGTACGACTAGGACAAGGAGTATTCCCCCCAACCCCCAGCCTTTTTTTTAAATAATTATAACCCTGTGTTCTTTATTGATTTCTTAAATGGGCAAACATCATTTGAACTATAGTGCAATTGTTTCAAACAAAAACCAAGCAACACCAACAACCAATACTATATTAAACATTAACGATTAATATTATTGAAAAGCTTTCTTTGCCAAAATATGCCAAGAATGTGAATGTATATGGATCGTATGGATCCGAGAATCAAAAATCTTTTTAAGTGCACATATTTACCTTTTTTTGTTTTTAAGACTATCTATGCCTAGGTTTTCCGATTTCTATGCGCACGATTTCAATATGAAAGTAAAAGTACAACAAAAACAAAAACAGACATCACAAAAACTCAAAACTTTTCTTCTTATACGTATTCTCTTTCAACTTGAGCGACACAACATCGTAAACCTGGTACAAAAGAATCAAATAAAATAAAGCAAAGATCATGAAACAATAGCCCAGCCGAGACAACAACCAGCAAAGACAACCACCACACACCCACAACCACAACCACACCCACGCATACAATAGCCCAGTCAAGACAACAACTAAGATCAATAGACCCCAAAAACAACAATAATTGAATTAAAAATTGCAAACAAAAAACAACAGCAACAACAATAAATAATTAAATGTTACATTAAAATACAAAACAAAAAGAGAATAAACAACAGAGCAGCCTAAAGTCGATTGTACTTTTCTTTTTTCTACCCACATAGACAGCCACAGCAGAACAGCCGAACAGCCGAACAGCAGAACAATTTTATTAAACAATAGTACTACTCTTACTACAAAACTTAAAATAGCCACAGATAAATAGAAATAGCCACAGCAATTAACTTAAAACAGAGACCCGTAACACAGACACAGCCACAGCTATAGGAGATGGAGATGCAACACACACATACAACAACAGTTTTTTCATAGCCACATAATCAATACAATAGCCACATAATTAGAGAAACAGATCAGAGGGATTATATAGATCGAACCGATCGACCGACCATCCCTACAATAGACAAACGACAGATACAAGATACAAACGAATTAGAGGGATTGTATAAATCGAATCCCAGCAATAGACAGCAAAAGACAGCCGCAGAAAAAAGAAAGCAGCACAAGATCGAACTGCAACAAAAGGCCAGCAGATTACAAATTTCATATAAATAAAAAAACAACAACAACAACAATTTTTATTTCAATTATTAACTCTTAAAACTCCACAACAATTACAGTTACAACCATACAACCACAACAACAATAGCCCTAGACAAATATTAACCATAATTAATCAGCAGAAAACCAACAATTTCAAATAGTAATAATAAGTGCGAATAAATTGGCAAACAAAATAAAAACAAAAACAAACAAGAAAACATCTAAGAAACTAAACTTAAATCTTAGCCAGGCAAAAAGTTTTGAGCAGATTTTTTCATTATTTTTACAACAAACAAAACTGACATAAGTACAATTTTATAATTCCAAATGTTTGGGTAAATTACAGAAGAAAATATTTATAATTTTTGCAAAATTAAGTTAAAAGAAAAACACCCCCACACACACAGAATTTTGTTTAAAGGAAAACCACAGCCAATAAGCATATGAAAAATATAAGATTTCAATTATAATTAGCAATAGCCCATAAGTGCAGAAAGAAAAACAAACAGTGTATTTAGCATTAAAAACAAAGACAGCAAAGAATATAAAATAGAAGTAACAAAAACTTAAGCAAACTTTAGTTCTGCATTGAAGAAAAAACAATCCAAAATATGTTTAATTTGATAAGTAATTTATACAATTTACATAATGAAATTTCGCATTATTTGATCTACATATATAAATTAGAATTGTAAAACTTTAATTAATATAATTACAGAGAAATTGTTATAAAAGAAAAACCCACACTACACTTTAAGTTTATAATTTTCGTTATTTTCTATTATTTACTTATTATGTTTTAAACGCAACGCAAAAAAACGACCGATTTATATATACAATATATATTTACGCATTAAACGTTTATTAATAAAACAAAAACACAATAAAAAAAACAACAACACATATTTCAGTTAAACATTTTACGTTTTTTAATTGATTTTTCTTACCACCACTGGAGGCTTTTATTTGATATTTTAACAAAGTGAAAAAACCAAAACACAATTACAGAATAAATAAGAGAAATATGCTATAGAAAATTAAGGCACAGTCTAACAACTGCAACCAGATATCTTACAGATACCATTATATGCAATAGTTATTAACGAATAGAAAACAATGAAAAACAATGAATTAAACAATAGCCCAAAGTAAGTATTGGCCGTGATTGGGTAGCTAACAAGGCCAATATTTTCTCCATTTTCACATGCAAAAGATCAGCGCAAACCAACCAATTGGCACAAAACAACAACAATCAGAACAACCAACAGAACAACAAACAGAACAAGCAACAACCCAAACCAAAGGCAATTGAACAGCATTTCTTTCAGTTGATTGAATCGATCATAATTTCGAATATTCAGTTCAGTTTAGTTGACTCTCAAGACTTTCGAAAACTGTTTTGGCGAAAACCCAAAATCAATGAATAAAGGAAGTAACTATCACGGACGAGCCAAAGGAATCGTATATCTAAACTCAAAACAGCTTCAGGGACCAACTAAAAAAAGAAAAGAGAAATGATTTAAAACAAAACAACCAATGAAGAAAGATTAATTTAAACGAAAAATTAATAAAGAACAACTGGTAAATTATACTAAAATGTAAAGACAAGGCAGAAAAAAAACGAAACTAAAATTAAAGTAAATTTAACATTTTCAGGCATATCTAAATAAAAACAAAGAAAAATTACAACAAAAAACATTCAAAATTATGGAAAAAATTCATATGTATGTACATATATAGAAAGGAACCCCCAAACCACCCTTTGGTAAGCCATATACATCTTATATATGATATAAAATTAACCAAAATCAGATAAGTATTTCGGGCAAAATCATTTCGGATGGTAAAAATTCGATATATATGTAAGGCGAAAATGTATACGATGTGCAAGAGAAATTACAACTAAAAGTGGATTAGGTGTATAAGATATACCTAGATATTTGGCTAAAAATATAAAGGAAATTAAACCCGTTCGCTTTGGTGTAACGTTTTGTGTAAATAACGTATGATTTTCTAAAACTAAAAACAGAAAAGGAAAAAAAACATTAATCCATCACAAAATAAAAATAAAAGTAAATTCAAATTAGAACAAATTTTTGTCAACAATTAAAATGACCTAGTAAATGCTAAATTCAAATTTATATAGTACATATGTACATATGTATTTGTGTACGAGTATATGAATGTATGTATGGCGTGTATTGCATAAGTTCGATGTGAGTATATAATGATTATTATTAATATTATGCTTACCCCATCCTGATTTCCAAGTTATTTTGTTCGTAACAAAAAAAATGAAAAACCCAATCTAAAACCCAAAATCAAAAAATACGGAAATTCAAAGCCAATGACGAGAAGAAAAAACAACAAGAACAAAAAACAACAACAATAAATGTGCTGATGTGCTGAATGCCACAAAAAGAACAAGAACCAGATGGAAACATTTCGATTCCATTCCTTTCAAATGTTTAGCTAACGCAATACCAAATAAATCTATGGAAAAATCATTGTAAAAAAGTATAAAAACAACAAGTAATGGGGTGGCAGATGAAAAATTGCCTAAGGGAAAAGTTACGATTTGTGTAAATGTGAACATAATGAAAAGATATAGCAGGTATACAATATGGCCGAAAGGAAACCAAAACAAAACTAAAGAAATGAACAACTTACCGCAAGGAGACAAAGCAAATACAAAATAAACAAAACACAAATGACACAAAAACAAAACTATTAACTTGTAACGATGTGAACTTGGAGCATACTTTCAGTATTTTTATGAATACTGTCAATAAAAATTAATAAAACATAATCCGAGACATTGTTTTAATTTCGCCTACTACATATACATATGTAGGTTATGTTAGCCTTGAACGCCCTCAACGGGGCCATGAATGGGCCATTACATATGTGGTATGAACCTTTACGGCTACGGAACCTTTACCACCAGACTCCACAGGGGGGGGACTCCGCCTTGAGCTGTGCCCCTATGTGCTCCTTTTGCCATGGAAGCGCACCCGTCTACAATTTAGGTTTTTTATGTAGAGGTTAATTGCTGGGTGTGTGTTGGTTGCTCCTAGGCGATCCATTATAGCGTCTATGCACAAATACTACTAGGGCATATTTTATGTGGTTGAAGGCTTTCTCGACGGTTGCTACTAACCGTAGTGCTGTCTCCACCGATTTTCCCTTGATGTAAGCATACTGGCTGGTTGGCATCGGTCACCCTCGTGGAGAGTTCAGCTAGCGGATTTACGCCAGCCTACTACATATAAATTTAACTTCAATTTAGGTTAACAATCGGATATCTCCAAATCCCAACGGATAAGTTGGCTGTTCCCTGGAACACTTCAAGGAAATGTTGTTGAAATTCATCACATAAATTTAACTTTTGAGAAGACCAGATGGAATTCAAAATTTAGAATTTTAGAAGTCACTTTTTCACAATTTCTAAATTTTCTAAAATTTCTAAGTTTCGAAGCCAGTACAAAATTCGAAACGCTTAGCAATGACTAAGAGATTAAAATGCGACCTCAGTCCGGAGCTGACCACCTGCCTGAAGTTGAAGGACAAGGATCGACCCGACTGTTGCCGGATCCAAGACCCCATTCCGTATGACGCCGAGTGTTTCATGAAGGACATAGGCAAGGAGCTTGGTAAGCTCTCCCGTCGCCATCATCGCATGTTCGTCAAACGCCGACGGATCATGGAACTGGCCCTGCCACGTCATAGAAAATGTCGCTACGTCCCCAAGTGTCCGTGTCAGTTCAGCAAAACCATCGAGATTACCCACGTCGATAAGCCGAGCTACACGCGCACGGAGCAGCTGGCTCTGCCCACGGTGCGGCGGCTGCTCGACCGCAGGAGGTCCGCCCGTGCCGGAGGCGACATGATCGCCGAATCGATTTTGAATCGACTGCTCCGCTATAGCTATCTCTCGGTCTACAGTCGTCTGACGAACGTACAGCCGTTGAAGAAACCGTAAGTCCCTTCTGGTCCTTTAACAGACCAATTCTGATTCTCATTCTCCTCTCTTCTCCGGCGTAATGCCACTTTCAGAAAGAAGAAGGAGAAGCAAACGAAGAAGGCAAGGCTTCGCCAGAAGAGATTCTTCGAACAGTTGGCCACACCGAAGGTGGTGCCGAAACCACCAAAGCCGGTAAGTCCTCCATTTGATAGCTAAAAGACTCCACTTTTAATTACCATCTCTTTCGACCTCACCCCGCACAGGAACGAAAATTCAAGGAGATCAGTCAGGGCCGGCTCAAGAGACTGGCGCGGCCTAAGCGCGTCGTGGAGGAGGTCAAGCCCAAATGGGAGCTAACGGACACAATGCGCAATTACAAAGCGACAGCCCGCATCAAGAATATGGCCAAGCCCAATGAGCGCGAGAATGTCCATATTAACGAGAATCCCGAAAAGGTGTCGCCCAATGCACTGACATACAAACGTGGGTAGCCATGTAGTCTATTTTCTGCCTCTTTTCTGATAGTTAAATCTTTTTCAGCGAGTGCCCGCATCAAAGAGATGTCCGAGCCGCTCAACACGCACGACGCCAATAAGGCTGCGACGGACCTCAAGGATGATCCTTTTGCTATCGCGCCAAATGCTCTCAAATATAAGGCAACGTCACGCATCAAGGAGCTGGCCGAGCCGAAGGAGTTTGAGAATACCCACATACGCGAGAATCCGTTCGCCATCTCGCCGGCGGCTCTCAAGGCCAAGGCCACGCCACGTCTCATCGCACTAGCTAAGCCCAAGGGCTCCTAAGGATGGAGGAAAGCAATTTCTTTCAGATATTATTTTTTTGGCCTATCTACGTTTCGCATCGTTTGGATTAAATTTTATTTATATAATGGCTTGATTGGGACAATGACAGGACACAGGACACCGTAGCCTGTGGCTTGCCCTTAGACCGGTAGACTTTTTTGTCTCGGCTGCGCCAGCATCGCGCTTCGTCGCACAGTAAAGAGTTTTCGCCGTATAGTGCTTTTGCGTGGACAGGTTGTCCAGCCTGATCTCCACCTAATTCGTTATCAGCTGGCAGCCTGATCTCCAAGGATTCGTTATCAGCTGCCAGCAGGTTACTGCGCTGAGTGGCTTTGTAGGGCTATCATATCATGTGGTCTCTGCTGTAAGATTCTTTCTACCATTGTAGGTCAATAACCGCTAAGGCACGCCAAACGGACTGTACAGCTTTCTGGCGCATGGCATCCTTCTGTTGACCAATTTCACCAGACGACCGCTGGGCTGAACGACCACCATCGGCCAGATGTTATGCCAGGGCTGCCCAGCACTCAGTTTGGTTTGATAGCATATGCATAACATATTTGGTCTATTAAGTTATTTCTCTTTCCTTTCGTCCATGTGTAATGTTACATTAGGCGGCATCCCTTAGTTAACTGGAGTTCTGTGTCTTCATGCGTCAGTGATCATTGTAAGTGAACAGGGTGTTTTTGGCCCTATCCAAGCTGGAATAGCGAGAGTTAAAAAGTGTTAGCAAAGGAGTGAGGTGGATTGTATCTGGGGCTCCTTACCTGGTCAGACGCTCGTCCTCTATGTGCTCGGCGGACTAATCTTTCTTCTTTTTGGATTTTTATACCCGGTACTCGAAGAGTATAGGGGTATATTAGATTTGTGGGGATCACGGTTGTGTGTAACGCACAGAAGGTAGCAACCAAACTTTCTATCCAAGCTCCTGTGATATCAAACCAGCACAAGTGTATTTCAAAATTTTGCCACACCCCTTTCCGCCCCCACAAAGGACAAAAATCTGTGGAATCCACAATTTTTAAGATAAATGAAAACCAAAAACGCAGAATCATGGGAAATTACCATATCTACCAGATTGCCGAATATGGATCAGGTCGGATCAATATTACGGCCAGAAGAAACAAATTAAATTTCAGTGGCTACGCAACGCCTGCCAAGCGCTGACTCATTCCCTCTCTCTCTCTGTCGCAAACACTTGTACGTCTCAAATATGTAGTTATACATGTCATGTAGAAATTAAGAAGCAGATGTAAAAATCATATGCAAACAAAATCGGAAACATGTATAATATTCCAAAAATTTACTTCATTTTTTGAAATATTGTTTTTTGCCCATTTTTTTAATTTGTCCCTTTTGCGAACATATGTATAATAAATTGCTTAAATCGCAAGCTCATATATGTATGTATGTATGTACATATGTATATACTGACTGAGTACCGGGTATAAGCCTTTGCCGCGGCTCACAACGTTCCCCTCGTTTTCGTCTTGTCATGGCGACTCCTTAAGATGCCCGAACCTAAAATTTGGTTTGAAGTGACATCAACGATTGACATCTCTGTATTTTTTTGTGAGTGGGTGGTTGCGTCTCTCGCATATCTTTAGCGAATTCAAGCATATTATTAGTCCTTGCAGCAACTTCTTTGCTTAGCTTCTCCAAAATATCGCAATTTATATGCGTCATGGAAAAGGGTAAGAAAGACCGGCTGAAATGGCACTTCCCCATTCTTGGAGAGCTATCGAGGGCCGAACCGTTTCATGATAAAACCTGGGAAACCTCTCCAGGCTTTCTTCGAAATTCTGCTGGATAGACTTGCATCCATAGACCTTTTCCAGTAGTTCGTTCGGATGAATATACTTCGTCGACATATTTGCCACCATGTGCGATACGTCCCATCCTACTTCGGCCAAGCTATTGGCATTTCTTATGGACATCCTGTTCGCTTGACAGCTGTCGGACACCACGGCCACTAAATTCTCCACAATATTGTGGGCTCTAATAGGGCATCCAATGATTTTGCCCAATAACGTTTTCCAGGTGGCGACAACTTCTGGACCTCATGTCGTCGCATGGGCTTCCAGTCCTGGACTAGTAGAGTCTCCGAGGTCGGGGCTAAAAGGTAGAGTGATCGATCCCTTAATATCGCACCACGGGTTGGGCAGCGGTCCAAGACCGACCATTGAGGTAGGCCCCTTTGTGGGTATTCGGGGTGGCTGCGGTTTGACACCCAAATATACGCGGGGGGAACCGGTAGGTTGCGCTCTTAGCCGGATGTCGCCACCCATAGAACGGAAGATTTGTTAAGTACACCTTGCCCCTACCTAGGGGGATTGGATGCCCGACAAGTATACTTTCAATTGGTACTGGGAAATGTCACTATGTACAAAGCTATAGCTTCTTATATTAGGGTGTTAATTCTCTCTTCTCCGTGTTTGCGGTCGTGGGGATGTAAGAGATTGCGTCACCGGACACAGCACTGCCACTGGCCACACCGTGCTGCGTCAATATGTCGTTGATTTCAGCCAGAGGGTGTTAGGCTTGATACGTCTACTGTCATTGCTCCGGCGCCGTTCCCTGTTTTGCTGCAGCAAAGTTGATGTGCGCCTGCTCCACTTGTACCCCTTCTGAATGTGGTTCAGTTTTGGGTTCCTGTGCCGACAGAGATGGTAAATATGAATGCCCTACATTGTAGATTAAATCATTTGGTAGGATTGGTGCGCCAAATACTTGCTCTAAATAAGAAGGTAAGCTTAGTGCCGTTTTAAGTGAGGTTCTTAAAGTCAACGAACAGTAGAAATCAGGATCTCATTTACCAGCACCATCATCATCTTATTTACCAGATACTGTGAGCAGATACGAAAAAATGCATTATAATTGTAACTGTATAATTGTAAACTTCGAATCGAAACAATCATTCAAATGAAGACATATTTATTTATTTTATTAGGTTCGGCTGCAATGCAAAATATACAGCGAATTTAAATTTAGCAATACCTAATATTATTAACAATTAAAACAGCATCGGTAAATTTTTGTATGCATGGTTCTTGTCCGCGAATTTGTTGATTTTAAACTAGAAGAAAATGTATCGGTTTGTAAAATTTGTAAAAGTTTTTTTAAGGGCAAGTACACTGCCGATCAACTGAATAGGTTCACATAATATCGCGTGCATTTTCATGATTTTCTTACTACGTATTGAATGTATACATGTTTTTTTTAATTCATTGCAATGTTATATTCTTGTGAATCACTGTGCGCTTGTAATGTACAGTTTACTAAGTACCGTTACTTTGCATATTCTCTTTTCTTATCTCTTTCCTTAAATTCGATGCAATTTTTTGGTTCAAATGAATAGGTTTAGTTAAATGATTTTCAGTTTGTGATGAAATTCGGCGGAATATTGACACACTTTTTTTGCAATTTCAAAGTTTAATATTTTTTCTTTATGTTTAATGAAATATGGGTCGCGGAGAGCAATTTTCCGAGTACGAAAGAGGACAAATCGAAGCCTATAATGAAAGTGGTCTTAGTCATCGCAAAATCTCTCAAAAAATTGGAAGAAGACAAATTGGTATGGGGATCGGTATCAGTTTATGGTACTTGCGACCTTGAATTTGTAACTTCCAAAAGGAACGCGAAAACCTATAAATTCATCATCCAGAAGGAGTTTCCTAACCATACAAATATATTTCACTCTCTGCAGTGGACTTACCAGCAAGATAACGCTCCTATTCACACTGCTAAGGTGGTAAAAAAATGAATTAAGGCTCAAAAGGTAGACTTGCTAGAATGGCCTCCATATTCGCCTGACCTTAATATAATGGAAAATGTGTGGGGGTTGTTATCTCACAAAGTATATGAAGGAGGCAGACAATTTGACAGCAAGGAAACTTTAGTTGCGGCGATTAAAGCGGCCTGGACAACAATTTCAATGCAAATACTACAAAATTTGTATAGCTACCTACCCACCAACCCGTGTATTGGAAGTTATTTCCAACAAATTGAAGTTATTTCACACGTTATTGAAATTAGATTAAAAATGTACAAACCTGCAAGTATAAACAAAAAATTTGAAAATGTGCCTTATTTTTTCATTAATTTTAATATATTGTACGTTGAACCTATTCAGATGACTGAAAAAAAAACGATTATTTTTGTTACTCTTTCAGAAAAAACATAAATAAGGAACAAATATTACATTTATGAAAATTAACATTTTGGCATCTAATTGATATACGACTTGAGAGTTATAGAAAAAAAAATCATGTCAATAGGAATATTGGCTTAGGAATTTCAGACCAATTCCTACCTCGGTGATTATGAAACTATTCAGTTGAGTGGCAGTGTATCACCAACTGAATTAGTGCCATTATTCCGTTCATACGGAGGATAACGGACAACGAAGTATATAGGGATTCGACACGGAATCAGTAATCATAGACCTGACGGCGAACTTGCGGTACTTCGGCCCCAACGAGGAGTTCATCGTGGCATTCGACGAGTACCACTTGAGGCATTTCGTAAGTAGAAATTTTTATTATTATTTATATTTATTATTATTTTTATTTTCAGGTTGGCGCAGGGATAGAATGGGCAAGCACAAATAAGTACATAAGTGCTTGCGATTGCGGCCCAGAAGGTCGACGCAAGTGCATTTCAATTCCTGTATCTGCACGCTGTAAGTAGTGATAAAATTTAAATTTCGGCAGCATTGTGATCAACGAGGGCGTCCAGAAGGTGCTAGGTGCAATCCGTGACCGAAAGTTGAAGCACAATTTGGTGACTGTGTTGACAGACGGCAACGCAGCCAACGGAATGGCCAAAACTTTTGCGGGTAGATCGGTCGCTACTTCGTATGACGCGTCGCACATAGTGCCGAGCATGTCGCTAAACCACGGAGTAGCGGACGAGCTATTTTCTCGGCTCTACGGTTGCGCCTACACGCTGGAGAACCACAGGGAAAAACTGGAGACCTTCTCCAAGTTTTATCGTGAAGAGGTTCAGCCCTCGATGAGCGCGGAAATGCAACAGCGGTGCAAAGCGGAAATTACACAATTTACGCGGATGATACGGAATCATTTCAGCAGGTCCTCCCAACCTTTTCCAATGTTGCAAATTAAACTCACCTTAATCTCTACCTCTCGGATGGTGTGGAAAAGAGATAAACAAAGTTTTCAGTTTCAGTCTTTCTTTCTATTTCAGGTCACATTTCAGGCAATTTGATTAATGAAAAAAAATAAACGAAAATAAAAGGAAACAAAATAAACTAAAAGAACAAAATAAACTAAAAAAACAAAATAAACTAAAAAACAAAATAAACTGAAAAAACAAAATAAACTAAAAAGACAAAATAAACTATAATCTTCAGTCTTCTACTTCTTACTCCGTAGTACTCTTCTTACTCCGTCGTTCTCTTCTCTCTGAAAATAAATTGTATAATGCCCTCGTATTCGCCCACATCCCAGCTGCTGCCGCCCTCCCAGCCCATGGACGCGACCAAGGAGTGGGTGGTGTGGGAGAATTTTACTTGCTCAAGCTACAAGTCCGAAAAAGATATCTCGGTTCAAACGGTGCTGCGCGTGCTCCACAAAAAATTTGATAAGAGAACAAAAAATTATAAAATAACGGACTCCATATTGGAAAAAAAAAACAAAAACTCTTCTCTCTCAAATTGAGAGACTATTTATAAGGAGACATGTGGCGTTATACCTTATTGAAAGAAATATTTCATACCGCCCAATGGATTTCAATAGCCTGAATGATGAAATGATAAACGATTTTGGAGAGCCAAAGAGCGAGTGGAAGTCGGCGGAATTAAAAAATAAACACTTGAGATGCGGAAAGTGGTATAATACATATAAATATATTGGTAAGTATATTAATATAAGTATATTAATATAAGTATATTAATATAAGTATATTAATATAAGTATATTAATATATATATATATTTACAATTACATTATACAATTTATTTTCAGAGAAAAAAATTACACCTCCGTGGCACTTAGTTCCATTCCGACATCATAGAAGACTATCATAAGACTGAAGATTATGGTTTATTTTGTTTTTTTAGTTTATTTTATTTATTTGTTTATTTCATTTTCCTTAATTGCGACATTTTGGAGAAGGTTGGAAAGGAGCACCAGAGCCCGCCAAATGTTAAGATTCGCGCCTGAATATGCAAAGGGGGGCACTATCAACTCAATTGGTTACAACCATTGTTGGGGTATATATTGGGAACGCCAATGACCCGACATTATGTCACCGCCCTCTGTTTAGCTATTAACATATACACTTGGCCCTCGCTTAACACGGACTCTTTTAGCACGAACTCGGTCTTACACGGTTACAAATTTGCTCCCATCCCCCTTTTAACACGCTAAAAACCTCGTTCTTACACTAATGCAAAATATCGATATATATATTTTTTTTGCTGTCGATTAACGCTATAGTGCCTTTGTGCTTGCGTCATACGCATGGGGTGCTTGTCGAAAAAGGGGAATCCCACATTTGATATGTCAGATGTAAGCGTGTTTTAGTAGGTGCAAAAATCTTGAGCTTTGCAGACGCGTAAATAAAAAGTCAAAGATTTTGTGGTAAGTAAAAAGGTGGTACAGCTTGATTAAATTAAAAAGTGAATATGTACATAATTAAAATAAATAAATTTTAGCTTTTACAATGGCAGAAAAAAAGAACAGAGCTACTTTAAAACGAAAAGTCATTTCTATAGAATCAAAAATACAAATTCTAAACCGGTTAGACAATGGGCAAACTGCCACGGAAATTGCAAGAAGCCTTGATTTAAATGAGGCAACAGTTCGCACTATCAAAAAGAATGAAACTGAAATACGACGTGCAGGAAGCATTGGGTCATCCATATCTACAAAATTTACCAGTAGAGCACGTGCACCAATTTTGGAAAAAATGGAAAGAGCACTTAGCATTTGGATTGACGATAGCTACGAAAAAAAGATCCCTTTAAGCCAGCGGATCATTCAGGAAAAGGCACTCAGGATTTATGGACTGCTCGAGCAAAATGGAGAGCCCTCTTCCAGCATAGATTTCGTTGCCAGTAATGGATGGTTCGAGAAATTTAAGAAAAGGTTCTCCATTCATAGCCTCAAATTTAAGGGCGAAGCGGCATCGGCCGATGATGGAGCTGCTACCACATACCCAGAAGAGATTCAGGGGTTCATTAAAGAAGAGGAATTCCTGCCCGACCAAGTTTTCAATGCGGATGAAACTGGACTTTGCTGGAAAAAAATGCCAAATCGAACTTTTTTATCAAAGAATGAAAAAGTAGCTCCCGGCTTTAAGGCACAAAAAGATCGTTTTACACTTTTGCTGTGTAGTAATGCATCGGGCGACTTTCAAGCAAAACCAATGCTTGTTTATAAGTCTTTCAATCCCCGTGCGTTTAAAGGAATAGACAAGAGCAAATTACCCGTTTACTGGAAAGCAAATTCCAAAGCTTGGGTAACTGCAGAATTATTTAAAGACTGGTTCTTGAATTGCTTTGTACCTGAGGTTGAAAAATATTTAAAAAAAAAGAATTTACACTTTAAAGCACTATTATTATTGGACAATGCCCCAGGACATCCAAAAGATTTAACCCATCCGAATGTCAAAATAAAATTTCTTCCACCTAATACAACATCGCTTCTGCAGCCAATGGATCAGGGTATAATTTACACTTTCAAGACATATTACATCAGACGCTCTATACGCTGGATTTTGGATACAACTGAAACTGACTCCATCGATGTAACCAGTGCTTGGAAGAAATTTTCTATTAAAGATAGCCTTGAGTTGGTAAACTTATCTTTAAAAGAGATTAAGGTGTCAACATTAAATAGATGCTGGAGGAAATTATGGCCAGAGGTT
Source organism: Drosophila affinis (assembly GCA_037356375.1). Lineage (NCBI taxonomy): Eukaryota > Metazoa > Arthropoda > Insecta > Diptera > Drosophilidae > Drosophila > Drosophila affinis. Next base: position 28,449,959 of record JAZHFB010000003.1, read on the forward strand.
GTTAAAAGCCATGAAATAGAAGTGCCAAAACGTGGATTCCAGGATATATTGGACCTTGCTCACTTGATTGAAGGCGAAGGTTTCGACGACATGGCAAATGATGATTTGCAAGAGTTGTTTGAAGATGAAGGAATTAATGACGAATCATTGCTTGAGATTGCTGTGAATGAAGCAAACAATTCGAAATCAGATGACAGCAGCTCTGAAGAAACCGACCCGATTAGTTTAACGATAGAAAAGCTCCAAGAAGGATTCGCATATGCTAGCAGCTTGGAATCGTGCTTCTTAAATTCAGATCCGGTCATCGAACGACGACTTAAGTTTAAGAGAGAGTTGGAAAAAATACTTTTGCCTTATAAGGAGTGCTATAAAGAAGCTTTAAAAGCCACCAAACAATCGAAAATGACTGATTTTTTTGATAAGGAGCCACCAAAAAAGAAAACATGTTGAAACAAACTGGCTTAAACTATAAATGCCACCAAATGCATTTCAAATTTGATATGAATTGAAACATATGATCTCCTTACTTTTTAACATTTTTAAGTTTCTATGAAGTTTAACATGTTAATTAATTATATGAAGCACCTTTTTTTTATTTAATACCCACTTTTAATTTGGAAATAAATAAAAACAGACCAAACTTGAATAATAAAAAAATTTTTTTCCGCCAATTTTGAATTTTGAGAACGTAACCCCTTATTTTGTACTGAATCCATGTTTCGCTTAACACGATTTCGCTTAACACGAGGATTTCTAGGAACGTAACCCCCGTGTTAAGCGAGGGCCAAGTGTATGTATTTTAGTAAAAAACGAGGCCTTTGGTGTTAAATAAGTGTGTAAAGTTGAAGTAATTTAAACGAGCGAGCTAAGTAAAAAATAAAATCATGGCACCAACTTTATAAATATCAAAATAAATCTGAATATCAAGTATATTCCAAAAGTAAGAATACACCATCAACTCCTCAAGATGGTAAACATAGCATACTCAAACTGAGTATTAGTTTTGTGGTGGAAGTGTATGTGTGTAAAACCGCCTCGTTTTTCATTATCATTTTCAAGCAGCTCAAAGAGGAATTTCGATATTTAGGCAATTCCGTACATACAGCAGCAGTGGCAATACTGGGATGGGCGGAGCAGCTCCTCCGCCCGCCTTCGTGCCCTTTAAAGGAGCTGAATTCAACGATTGGAACAAGCAGAAAGACGAAAACGATTTGAAAGAACAGAAAGACGAAAAAGATTCGAAAGAGCACAAAGACGAAAAAGAACCTACGAGAAAATTTTTATACTTTCATTTTCAAGCAGGTCAAAGCGAAAATCCGATGCATGAAATATTTAGGCAATTCCGCACATACAGCAGTAGTAGCAATACTGGGATGGGAGGAGCAGCTCCTCCGCTGCTGTCGCACATAGTGCCAAACATGTCGCTAAGCCACGTAATAGCGGACGAGGTATTTGCAAGGATTTACGGTTGCACTTACACGCTGGACAACCACAGCGAAAAACTGGAGACCTTCTCCAGGTTTTATCGTGAAACGGTAAAGCCCTCGCTGACGGCTGATATGCAACTGCGGTGCGGCGCGGAAATGTACCAGGTTCTCGCAACCTTTTCCGCTGAAGCATATTACTTGCAACTTTTTGAAGAAGGTTGGAAAGGAGGTTGGCGCCAGAGCCAGCGAAATGCTAGAATTCACACATGAATATGACCCGACATTATGTCTAACTTGCATAATGATTTACGAATTAGTCGATTAGGGCTCTTGGGGACACCAATTAAACAAAAAACGCACCTCAATCTGTACATCTTCGGTGGTGGGGAAAATAGATTCGTGCAATTTTGCAGTTCTTGGCAGTGATGTATCTTCTCTTCTATTTGGGAGATATGCTTGGAGATGGCTGTCACGAGAGGCACAATTATCTCGAAGAAGAAGGGGATATACAGCTCTTGGTAAGTGGGCTCATATTTGACATCAAATATACAAAGACAGACCCAAACAATCCGAGCTTCTCATCCAGTACCTCGGCAACGCCCCGCAAATATTAGTCGCCGATACCTGTTCCCACTGGACCATCATTGTTCCTGCACGAGAAACTTGACCGACCACAGAAATCTAAAGTGCCTAAAAATTATAAGCAGATATGAAGCTAAACTTTGTATTTGGGTGTAGGGGTATTAGTTCCGTCATTTTCTGTGCCGTCGGAATCACCAACCATTGTGAATTTTCAAAAGAATTAGGTCCAAAATGTAAAGCAAGGCTCAGCCAAGGTATACTAACCAAGGTAGGCTTATAGAGAGGAATATGGCTCAGCTTACTTTCCACTTATGAGAAGCGCAGAGAAGGGCGGAAGGCGAATTGTACAAAATTAGAGATGACACTGTATCCTAGTGGTGATGCAGCTAGCTATCTCTAATAGAGATTCTCTATATTCGATCAAATTGGTTTGGGTCGTCGTCGCCCAAAATTTTATTTTGGGTCGTCACCCAATGTATATCCATATCTAATCGCCAAATAGTTTCTGTTCGTAAATCCTTGATAAATTGCGATCCATCGACTGGTTTATGTTTTGTTACTTAAGAAAATGAGACGGGGTTCGCCCTCTGTTTAGCTATAAACTAAGAATATCGTCCACTTCATGGACGTCTCCTTATGTCTATTTTATTGTTCTGAGAAGGGCTTTTTTCTAACATTTTGCTGCTATGAATACTTACAATAGCAACGACAGGCTTCAACAGTTGTGTCGTCTGGAACTTTACGAAGCCTTTCCTCAAATTCAATGATTTTAGAATATGTTCAGACATGACAACAGACCACACATGAATCCTCGACGCAAAGCTCCCATCACGAGTGGCACAAAAACTATGTACCTCCGATTCTTTTAATGCAGCAATAAAACAAGCTGAATGGATATTTTGTATATATGTATGTTTTTTTGCTTGAATGTGAACTTTGCATGTATTATAAGAAATTCCACTTAAAAATGCTAGATATATGTAGCTTGAAATATGCTGAAATGACAGCCCCGATTCTCGGCACGGCCGGCGGCGTTATTCGCCACAGTTCCAACGGGACTTTACCGTCTACGCTTTGCGCTGATTCTTTTTGCGAACGGCACAGTGGGACGAATTACACATTCACTAGACGAAGAACTCTGGGCCATGTTTTTGGGATAAAAGAAATTATAATTGATTTCTAGAGGTAAATAGCTTAACTGCAAAAAATGCTACAAAAAGCCCTCTGTTCGTTTAAGGCGTAGCGATGAAGTTTCGCCTAAGGAAAATATCTACAGCAAAGATACGTGATTCGACGAATTTGCCCTCTGGAAAGGGAATAAGATTTTTGACTTGGGGTTAATCAAATAATCCATTAGCTTAACCCATTAAGCGCCACTGGGTGTTTAAATACCCATGAAAATATTAAAACTTGAAGAATTTGTGCACGGGTCTGGTAAAAGATATTACAATAATTTGTTGATGAGTAAAGAGCTATTAGATGAATCTACAAGGATTATACAGATTTATGCAACAGAATACAGCGATTTTCTAACGCCAGGTCATTAACCATACAGCAAAAAAATAAAATATTATATAATAGGCTTGCATATGTGCGTACGCACAGGACTGCAGGTACTCATGTGTGAGTACTTGTGCAAAGCTGGCGAATTTTCGAGACAGTATTTATTTACTGAGTGTTGCTTATTGACGCGACGCACGAATATCCTACAAACAATTAATCTAATGTTAATCTAATCTAAAGTGAAGTGATGTATTACATACATTATGTACTTTTGCATAAGTACATTCGATCATTACATTCATCATTATATAAGGTTGTCAAAAAAGTCTTGCGGTATTTTTATTGAATTTTCAATTGTTCATAAAATTGGTTATAATAATGCGATTTAAGTCAAATATGCGCCGTTTTGTTCGATGACGGGTTCCCAAGGAGATGCCAACTTCATAATGCCCCTCTTATAGAAGCTCGCTTCCCTATTGTCAAAAAACTCGGAGAGCCAATTTTCACAGGACTCTCTTGTGGACAACTTCCGATTACCAAGCGCGTTCGTCATGGACAGAAATAGGTGGTAATCACTTGGTGCGAGATCCGGACTATACGGTGGATGCAAAAGAACCTTCCATCCGAGCTCCCGGAGCTTCTGGCGCGTCACCAAAGATGTGTGTGGCCTGGCGTTGTCCTGATGGAAGACAATTCGGCCTCTGTTGATCAAAGATGGCCTCTTCTGCATGAGTGCTGCATTCAAGCGGTCCAGTTGTTGGCAGTACAGGTCCAAATTGAGCGTTTGGCCATAGGGGAGCAGCTCATAGTGGATGATTCCCTTCCAATCCCACCAAACACACAGAAGAACCTTCCTGGCCATCAATCCAGGCTTGGCCACCGTCTGGGCAGCTTCCCCGCTTTACGCTTCACGTTGTCGTAAGTGACCCACTTTTCATCGCCAGTCACCATCCTCTTCAAAAACGGGTCGATTTTGTTGCGATTCAGAAGCGATTCGCATGCATCCTTACGGTCAAAAATGTTTTTTTGCGTCAAGTCGTGTGGCACCCATACATCGAGCTTCTTTTTCAATCCAAGCTTCTTTAAATGGTTTATAACGGTTTGATGACTCATGCCCAGCTTTTGGCCGATGCTACGGCTGCTACTATGCCGGTCTCTTTCGATCAATTCAGCGATTTTATCGCAATTTTCGACAACAGGCCTTTCGGACCGTGGCGCATCTTCGATCACCTCTGCACCAGAACGAAAACATTGAAACCATCGTTGTGCGGTGGAAATGAAAACTGTATCGGGTCCATAAACTGCACAAATTTTATTGGCAGCATGAGATGCATTTTTGCCTTTATCGTAGTAGTACTGTAAAATATGCCGTATTTTCTCTTTATTTTGCTCCATGTTTGCGAACACGTGTTAGCACGTGAAAAGAGCTTTCCAAAAAGCTCTAGCGTGAACCGATGCGACGAATACAACTAGAACTACGCGCTTGCAAAGACAAGCTTGCGGAAATACCGCAAGACTTTTTTGACAACCTTATATATACATTCCTTTCATAACTATCCCATATGTATCTTAATTTTAAGAATGTAAATCACGCTACTGGCGATCGTTTTTTACATTTCCACCCAGATATATCCAGTGAGTTATAAAGCGAGTAATACTTTTCCCTACAAATTATTCCTCTGTTGGATATCGGTTCTAAGTTTCCCAGTCGTAGCGTGATTTGAGTCGTAACCCCATCCTCATCACCATCTCCATCCTTGAAGCCGGTACCAGTGTTGGATGCGACAATACCGACAAGGTGTCGCCCAATGCACTGACATACAGAAGTGCGTAGCCATATCGTCTGTTCTCTGCCCCATTTCTGATAATTTATATCTTTCCTAGCGAGTGCCCGCATTTGTGGCCTTTCTATGTTTCGCATCGTTTAGATTAAATTTGATTTATTCAATGGCTTGATCGGGACAATGGCATGACCTTAGGCCTGTTAGCCAGGTGGACTTGTTGCCTCGGCTGTGCCAGTTCCTCCAGACGTGGCGTCATATTGGCCCGCATCGCCCTTCGTCGCACTGAAAAGGGGTTCCGCCGTATAGTGGTATCCTCCCGCTGCTTTGGTGTGGCCAGGTTGTCCAGTCGTAGAGTTACCCGGCCGGGACGTCCTTTGCGTATCGACCGGAGCTGGTTATCCATGGATTCGTCATCAGCGAGCATCTTCTTTCTGGGCACTGCCAGCAGGTTAATGCGCTCAGTGGCTATGAAGGGGGATCAAATAATAGGGTCTCAGTTGTAAGATTCTTAGGCCTTACCTTTGTAGGTCAATGCCCGCTGAGGCACGCCGGAGGGACTGTAAAGCTTACTGGCACATGGCATTCTGCTTTTCACCAATTTCAGAAGACGACCGCTGGGCTGAAAGACCCGCATCGGCCAGGGCTGCCTGGCACCCAAAACCTTCGGCGGATACTGGGCTTGGGCCAGCTCCTGGAGACGCCTGTATACATTGGAAGTACGGGATGACTGATTGATATGGTGGCACGTGGTACTCAAATCATTAAACGAACTATCCTTGGATGAGGGTTCAATATTTCGGAAGGACTTGGGATAAAAACTTAAAGTGGATCCCACTTCGGAAACTTTTTGATTGGTGCTACAACTAGTGCTGCTGGATGCCCCGGGGGGAAGGCGCATCCTCCGCTTGGAGTCCAATTGCAAACGCTTCCCGTAAACTTGCTTTTCAGCACCGCTGTAAAAGTTCATTCATTCATCCCTTAGAGCATTCGAAATCTGATTTTTAGTTACTCACGATTTTTTGTCCAAAGCTTTCGACATTTTCGCGATCTGCAGCTCATTCAACGTCAAAATCTTGGGACAGTACTCGTACAACTTTTCCCTTTGCTCTTTCCATGGCAGCTGAGCTTGAAATCTTTCTCTCTTGGTCGGCTTGTTGCTGAATGGAGCACAAGCCCGGATTGGGCCATACATTTCCCGATGCCACGACATAACACAGAGCAACTAAAACAGAATCTCTCGAGTAATGTTTTCTTTCTTTTTAAAGTTTTTTTTCTTTGTTTACTTAAAATTTAGACAGCTCTCAAACTGACAATGGCTTTTAAATAATAATTAATGTAGATTTGAATTTATTGTTATTATATCTCGTGCTCTACGTCGGAGCCTCGAGTAGAGTGGGGATCCACTCACAGCTATCTCTCAAATTGCTTAAGCGATGTCATCTCGGGTTATTCTTTAACAATTTGCGGGGAGGAGGGGAAAATAATACATAATTACAGCATAATCGGGGATCGGCCAATCGGTTAAACTAAGGGAGAAACAGGGCGGGGCGTATTGGACTAAACTTAAATATTCGCCAGAAATAATACTCATTGAAAACATGGGAGGGACAAATAAGGAAACAGCATACTATACGAGCGTTGGGGGCGGGAGAAACTAAAAACGAATGCAAATCTTGTTCTTTTAACAAATCAAATTTCGCTGCGGCAACAACACACAAAGAGAAAAACTGTCTATTGTCTATGTAGTAAGTGCGAGCTTTGAGGGCCAATGTTGTTGCCTGTTGCTGAGGAGTTCGATTCCTGTGCGGATCGATCTGTGCCTGGTTCCAATCTTTAGTGCAAATTGGCGATGACGGCACGGGTAAAGTCCATTGTGGTGGATTGTCCGCCCAGATCCTTGGTGCGCACCTTGCCGTCGTTCAGAACCTTGTTAATGGCATTGAAGATGACCTCGCTGTAGGTGGGCAAGTTGATGTGGCGCAGCAGCTTCACGCCGCACAGCATCATGGCCGTTGGATTAGCAACATTCTTGCCCACGGCACCAGCAAAGGTGTGACGTGCACCCTAAGAAAAACATTCAAATCATTACTAAGAACACAGAACCCATCAAGGGAGACTCACAGGCTCGAACACAACCGTCTCCGCCGAGTAGGAGGCGCCAGCAACCACACCAGCACCGCCCACCAAACCTGAGGCCAGATTATCCACAATGGCACCATACAGATTCGGGGTTACCATCACATCAAACTGATTCGGATTGGACACCATCTGCATGGTTGTGTTATCCACAATCATCTTCTCGAACTGGATGCGGGGATACAGCTTGGCGACGTCCTCGCAACACCGCAGGAAGAGGCCATCGCCCAGCTTCATGATGTTGGCCTTGTGCACCGCTGTGACCTTCTTGCGCTGATTCTTGGTGGCGTAGTCGAAGGCAAACTTGGCAATGCGCATTGACTTCTTCGCAGTAATGATCTTCAGGCACTCCACAATGCCGGGCACCGATTCGTGCTCCAGAGCCGAGTACTCGCCCTCCGTCTGCTCACGGATGATGACAACGTCGATGTCGGTGTGGCGCGTCTTGACGCCGGGCAAGCTACGCACATGCACCACATTGGCGTAAAGGTCCAGATCGTTGCGAAGCTTCATGTTCAGGGTTTGCAAGTCGCCCACATTGCTGTAGTCGGGAGTGGCCAGAATGCCCTGCGATAACAGAGACAATATTGCAATAATCGGCAATGTTATCTCTTGGATTTACCAGGAGCGAAACACCCACCTTTATGCAGACTTTGTTCTTCTGGATGGAGGCCACCACATCCTCCAGCTTGGCACTCAGCACAGGGTTGATCTCCGACAGGAAGTAGGACTCGAAATCCACGGGCACATTGGCTGCCTATATAAAGGAAAGGGGACTTGGAAAGCTGACATTTTGAGAAAAGGCCAGGTTAAAGGTTTACCTTGAAAACTTCCTGCAGAGCATAGACGATCTCGGGACCCACACCATCGCCGGGAATCAGTGTACAGGTGGTTCTATTGGCTCCATAGGTGGCATCCTGTAATTTGTGTCCTGTACGAACCTTTTCGAGTGTCGCTGAGGTGTGAACACTACGTGCAGCCGCCGCCTAAGAATAATTTTAGAAAAATCAAATAGTTAATCCAGCTTCTCGCTAGGATTATAACCTCAAATACTGGCATCTTGATATTCGCACACAGCTAGGGCCAGCAGCAGCCACCGCAGCATAAGCAGAATCGGCGCCTGCTTCTGCTGGCCCAAGTGTTTATGTAAGAGCTCGCTCGAAGCGGGTGAGGTTTACCTGCAAAACGGTGCGTCCAAGGGTTCTGGCCAGCATTGACATGGTGTTCGTTAGCTTTCGCGTTACGACAGTTGTGTGGGCAAATTTAAAATTGACGAAAAGCTAACGCACTCGAAATTTTCGTAAATTTTTTTGCAACCGAAAATTTCAATAAAAACCAATCGATCAGCTGATTGACTCGCCAGGGCTGCAATTATGTCACGCTGTCCATATGCTGCAGCAGGGTTGCAAGTCGAGCTGTTATCGATTAGTTTTTGGCGGGTAATTTTGAATTATTTCATTAATTTTCCAAGGGGAATTTATAGTCGACAAGCTTTGAAAGGCTTATACGATCTATCTTCTTAAGCTATCATAAGCTTTGTAGAACAAAGTTGTAGATATCCTTTATGGAATAAAACAAATATATTTGTCTCGGTTAGGGTTGATTGAATTTTTAAGAAACATTCCCAAAAAGGAGAAACTGCATCTAATGGGCCCCCGAATTGCTGATCCTAACATGCATGTCCTTTCTCTAAATATAATTGGTATAATTGAAGCTAAAACAATAGTTTACAAATATATATACGTTATCATTTGTTTAAAGTGTGTTATCTTGTAGGAATTTTACATATTGCTTTGCATCTTTCTTTATCAAATTATCCGTCTCTTTTTGCGTTGCATTTCTGCAGCTCCTGAACTAAAGACAAATCAAATCGGTTTTGGTTAGAGGTAGGGAACATAATCTACAAATACACGACACCGCTGGCGGCGGCATGGGACATTAGTGTGTTGGCCGCCTGCTGCATCTCCAGCATGAGGCGGACCTCCTTCATCCAATCGCCAGCGACCTTGCGTGACGCACCCTGCAGCAGGTTCAAGTACTTCAAGGCCAGCAGGAAGTTGCTGCGATCCACGTAGTACCTAGAAGACCACGCAAATAATTTGATGTACGCAAATAGAGCTAAAAGATAATCATGACGCTCACCTGGCCCTGTTCAGTATGTCATAGGTGTCCAATTTGCTGTAATCGAAGGGTTGGTTGTCGAGTTCGTCCGAGGAGATGGGATTATCTGCTCGCATGATAAATATAGATTGTATATAAGATAGCAAATAGATGGGTAGACTGGCCCCATCCTCTGGCACCAAAGCCAGTCTCCGGGCCACACGCTCCACGTTAAGGAAACGTTCACGCAGCGCATCCTCGGGATAGACGCCGCGCTCTCGGGCCTCTTTCGGCATGCTCTCCAACACGGCTGCCACGAGATCGTCGCCCTCTGCAAAAGGTTTGCTCATAAGAATAAAAGGATTCAGTTAATTTTGATTTAAACTTACGTGACACCTTCTCAATGGCTTTGATCTCGTTTTGAAGTGGACGCAGCTTGTCTTTGTAGCTGGCGCCTGGAGTGGCATTGCGGACAGAAGCCCACAGGGCCTGGCAGGCAGCCCACAAGGCCTGGGACTGGTTGGCCGTACGCTCGGCATCGGCGCGCTCTGCGAAATATAGGGGAAAAAAGTGAGTCAGCAGACGATCTAAAGACAAATGATTTACGAACAGGTTTACTGTGGGTCAAGTATACCTTGAAACTCTTCCTCTATTTCTACACAAGCGCAGCATGATTCAAAGGATTAAACAGGGTTATATTTCTAGCAAGAACACAGGGAATCTATCCAAACCCCAGCCACCCCAAGATACGCCACAACTTTCACTTTTACGACTCACCTGCGAGGGCAGCATCCATGCCACGCAGCTTGCCCAGCATAGTGGCCAGCTGCAGCTTGTAGTTGGCCTTCTCGATGGCCAGCTTGTCATCCAGCTCACGCTTGAAGCTGCGCGTCAGATCCAATTCACGCTGAGCCACAATGTCCTTGATGTGGTCGGCATGAGCCTCGGCCTGCTTCTTGAGCTGCATACGCAGCTGCTTGTCGGTCTCGGCGTTGATGTGGAAAATCTTCTTCTGGTTCTCCACTGCCAGCTTGCGGCGCTCCGCCTCCAGGTGGTAGTCGAGCTGGGCGCGCAGGGCCTCTGAATCGTTGTCGCCACGCACCGCGTCGATGGCACGCTTCAGACGCAGCTCGCCGTCCGTTTGCAGGCGCTGCAACTCCTTCTGGTAGGCCAGGACATGGGTGTAGGCGTGGAGAATGAAGAGATCGAGGTCCTCCTTGGAGAGATTTAGCTTCTTCTCGGAGAGCCTAAGGCCGGGGAAGATGGCTTCGATTTCATCGATGAAATAGTTGCGAGCCTGTTCTACATTGCGCCAGTACTTGTCCGACACACTCGCCGTATCCTTTTGCCTATACAGCTCATCCTTGACGTTGGTGATGTGATCCACCAGCTTCTTGATCTTGTTGCGCACAGCCTCCACCTTGTTGTGGTTCTCTACTGTGGCCGCTTCACTCAGGGCAATCTCACAGGCCACTGTCCAGAAATGGGAAAATTTAAATAGATTGATACAAACTTATTTCGTCATTTGGTTTATTACCAATCTTCTCCTGGGCCTCGCGCGCTGCTCGCTCTGCTGTGGCCACGGCTGTGTCCCGGGCACTGGCACGGTTCCTTAGGGTCGTCCACAGCGTGTTCTCACCCGTCTCAACAGCCCTGTCCACAACACGACGAACGTCCTCATTGAATCTGCAAGGGAAAACAATTAGCCTCAAAATGGGACAATCGCTGGCTTATTTTCAGTCACCCCTTGAGCACGGTAATGGCAGCATTGTATTCTTTGATTGCCAGCTTGGCCGACAACTCAATGGCCTTCTCCAGCTCGACGACATCCTTGGGCAGGGGTTTTGCGACCTTGGGTGCGGCAGCTGGTTGGGGCGCAGGAGCAGCTTCACGCTTGGCAGTTTTCGTTTCAATTTTCGCTGCAGGCGCAGCGGCAGGTTTCTTGGCCTCGGGAGCTTCACTCTTCAGAGGCTGAACCTTGGGTTCCGGACTCTTGGGTTTGTCGCTGCTGCTGCTGCCACCACCGAACAGGCCCGTCACCTTGGAGGTCACAGAATTCACTGAGGAGCTGACCGAGTCGTAGCCAGATTTCACCTTGTCGATTTGTTCGTTCACACTCTGCGTGATTCCCTTGAATGGTGGCTCTTCCTGAAGCGCCACTTTGATCACCGCCTCCGCCCCAGGCACCTTCTGCTCCACCATTTTTCGGAAGTCATTGTCGTACCTGCACGAAAATAGGCCTCTTTATTGCGGCGGTACGCAGAATTAAGGATAGGGATACTCACTTGGCGTAGGTGATTACACCGCCGACAGCAGCCAGGGGCGCGAGCAAGACCAAGTACTTTCCGAAGCCAGCCTCTCGCATATGTGGCGGTGGTGTTGGTAGACCGTGTCCATTACCCTGTCCACTTCTGCTGCTGCTTTCTTCCCTTCTGCTGCTGCTGTTGTTGGAGCTGTAATGCCTGCCATTTGTTGTTGTTTGCAGGGAGCGCTAACAGAAAGAGAAACAGAAAGTAGAGGCAAGAGGTTTTGTGTATTTCGGCACTTTTAGCACATTCAAGTCGCGTGACCAAACCCTTCCGGTGTCCCAGAGCCACCGGAACCCCGACTCGAACAAGGTTCAGCTGGAATTTTTGACATTTTCGCATATTTCCTGCATTTGGTAGATGACATAACCAGCGCTTCTTGTATATTTTGCAATTGGGCTTGTTAGTGGGTGCGGGAGCGGGGGTCGGGGCAACGAAACGGTCGGTGCGGGCCAACGTGACGATTGATTTTCGTCGGTCGTGTTATCACATAACTCACCTGCAAGGCGCACTTGCACTGATCTCGAACCGCTAGCCGATACATGATTTTATTATGGAATATTTGTTGAATTTCGCTCTAGCTTGGTGCCCCTGCTCCCGTATTTATGGCCGGCGGCGTGAAATAATTTTCCTGCCCAATTCTCTCCGTTCACTTCTGGACCTCTCCGCTGCTCGGTGTGTCCGCGTTGAGTGGTGAATGGCAAGCGGTGGCAGAGGAATATATCCACTGCCATACAGTGTTTTTAAAAAATTGTTTTTCTTAAAATGTAGTCGGCAGTACTAAAATTTTGTCCTTCTTTTCTTTAGTATTGACGTTACAATTTTAAAATCAAATCACAAATGTGATTTAAAGTTTTACAGTGTTAACGGCTTCATTCGTTTTGAATGGCAAACAGCTGATGGGTTGTTACGCGACGATTGACTGGCAGACATAAAAATTGTCCCTTGATTTCGGATTTTTTTTGACGGTTTTCTGTGTTAAGCAAGGAAAATGCTTCGAACTCTAATCACAGGTGGTAAGTGCAAGTACATCTCCATTATTACTCATGCGCTGATTTTCATTTGTGGTTCGTTTTATAGCCCTGCGCGGCGTGTGTCGCGTTCCGCCGGTGGTGCCGCTGGTGCAACAGACACAACGTGCCTGTTTTGGTCAGCTAATGACTCTTCAGAAGCAACCCAGTCTGCTGTCCGCCCATACACTAGCACCAGCGTCGCTGCAGCTGCTTCAGTTGCCCGCTCTTGGAGCTCCAGGAACACCTCCCGTGCGCAGCGTTACCAAATTCTCGCTCATCAAGGGTAAACGCAAGACGGTGAAGGCAGTGTTGAAGCGCTTCAAGCGTCTTGACTGGGGTGCCTGGATTCGCACACACTCCGGCCGCCAAAAGAAGCTGTTCAAGAAGTCCAACGCCCTGCGGCGGCGACTACGCCAGCATGTCTTCACCAACGCCTCCCAGAGCTGGTTGCTGGACAAGATGGTCACAGACTTTTGGCGCCGACCCAAGCACTACATCGATGATCCGTATGCACCCTACCACAAACGCGACGAGTACTTTGCCACCAAATCGAAACCATTCAAAGTTTAACACCTGATTAAATGCAATTATTTCGTTACACACATAACAATTATAACAATTCACGGGAATGATCATGGATTCAGGGAGCCACAACCTTGTTGGTCATGGTGCCCAGACCAACGATCTCCGATTTGATGACATCGCCCGCCTTGAGGAACTCTGGCGGATTGCGGTGCATGCCCACGCCCTTGGGGGTGCCCGTGACGATAATGTCGCCGGGCAGCAAGGTTATTGTCTGGGTCAATCTATTGATCACATCGTCGAGCTTGAAGATCAGATTGCACGTGTTGCCGTTCTGCTTCTCAACGCCGTTGATCCATGTCTTCAGGTTCAGATCGTACACGTTCTTGACCAGACTCTTGTGCACCACAGCCGGTCCCAGGGGCAGGAATGTGTCCATCGACTTGCCAATCAGGAACTGTCCTCCATTGCGCTCCTTCTGCCAGTCGCGGGCCGAGATATCCTGGGCAATGCTATAGCCAAAGACATAGTCCATTGCCTGATCCTTGGGCACGTGACGGGCGACCTTGCCAATGACACAGACCAGCTCCACCTCCCAGTCGATTTTCTGTCAAGATTAACATGGAATTTTCCATTTGTGTTCTTCTGTTATCGGCGGTTATCTGACACTCTACATACGTCACTCGTCTTGTGGGCAATCACATTGTCTGTGGGCCCCACCAGGGTGTTGTTGAACTTGCTGAAGAACATCGGCTCCTTGGGCGCCGGCTTGTTCTGCTCATCGCAATGGTCCTGGTAGTTCAATCCTATGCAACATTCCACACATTAACATCTCCAGAACAGAGTTTCCCCTTGGAACTAATTACCAATGCAAATGATCTTGCCGGGATCGGTGAGAGGTGGCAGCAAAGTGACATCACCATTCAGCTCCAACTTGGGCTGTTTTTGCGCCTTCTGAGCCAGCTCTTCGATGTTCGGGTTCTGGGCAATTAACGCCTTCAGATCGTTAGGCACGCCCTCCACTCCTCCCAGCTCCACCAGCGATTTCTGATCTTCAGCGAGCAGGCCAAGGCGCTTACCAAGGTCACCCTTGCGCAAATACTGTACGAAACGCATTCTGGCAGCTAACATTTATCTCTGAATGGTGTACACTCCTCCAGCCGAACAATAATTATTATCTATTATCTATTTATTACGTGTTTTCACGTAAATTCGTGATCGATTAGAACAAGCGAATGGCAAAAAGTTTACTTTAATGGCGAATCAAGGTGTATGACATAGAGAGGGGAACAAAATTAGCCTAATATCAATAAATAAAATTTCAATTTTAATCAATCTTAGTATGAGAGCGGATGTTCCAATTCTGTATGGTATTACATTTTTGTATTTAGTAATATCTTGTTAGTTTTTTACTCCAAGTATTTGAGCTGGAACACCATTTTTATATGAAAGAATATCCCTAATGCAGCAGCTGATAACATTTGAATGAAAGAAAAAGTGATTAACTATTTGAAAAACAATTAGAACCTGATTAATTTTAACTGATAGATGAAACAATTTTCTACAAAAACTCCGTTTATTAGATTCGGTCTAAAATAAGGTTTAAACACTAACTATATTGTATGGTTAGTGGTTTAAATAAGGAAGGTCAACAAATAAGTCCCTTTTTTTCCATGGCAACTACACAGTAACTACACATTTGGTACACATAAAGAACCTTTTTTCGTAGTATGGACATTTGTATACCCTACTATACATTTGAATTAATGTTACAATACTGTTTTCCAATAATTTATTCCTTTAGGTCTCCTACCTCTTCTAGGTCGCATACCTAATAAATATACATAAAAGTTTATATAATCAGATTTTGCGTTCGTTCGACAAACATTAATCAATTCCCTTATGCCCTTCCGTAGAATGGTGCTTAAAAAATTCTCCTTTAAGGAAAAAGAAGGTATGGAATGGAATGTCACGTCATTTGAACACTTGTTGCTAGTTAACCGGTAATATCGACATTTTGTGTACCCTTTTTTAATGATTAATTTTAAAATTATTTTTTCCTTGCTCCATGAAAACGTAATTAATATTGTATTTTCCACAGATTAACATTTTTCACCCATTAATGCATTTGATTAGCTTATTAATATTTATATCTCGATCCCGACAGACATTTTCAGTAATTGTAAGAAGACCAAACAACCGTAAAGCTTTCTGAGATAGAGACTGACTAATTTTTGCAATTTGGTGCCTGGTATGGCAAACATTTCATAAATTATAATGTATTCATTTCCTAAATGTTTATACATTGGCAAAATTTCCTTCGTGGAAAAGGTCTAAAAACATCGAAAACATGGAGCTGAAATACACAAGACCACTATTATTAAATTAATCGCATTCCAAACAACGACAATTAAATCAATGCGAAAAGAAAACCGAATCTGGATGTACTGGAGAAGAAAGTTCAAGGCGCACAGGTTGTCCACGGTTGTATCGCCTGGATCTCCTAGAGCTGTACATACAATGCTGCGCATTGCCCGCCAGCCAAGAAATGCAGATACTTGAGCAGGTGAGATATGAGTTGAAAGCGATAGAAATTATCCGCCATTCCGATTCCGATTGTTTCTCTGTGAGGACAGGGCTGCCACATCCTCAAAAAACCTCAAAAAACCTCAACAGAACCTTTACAACCTCCAGAGCGTTGCCCCATCGTCGAAACATTCAAAAAGCGTTGCCAGATCGTCGTGTAAATGCATACTATAAGAAGCATAAAAAGCAAAAATAAATATAAATAAATCAATGTATTGGTCGTTAGAGCAGGTGGAGGGCATGCTAAATGTCCTCAAAACGTCGGGAGATCGAACTGTTGTGTATAAATGCCTGGTTAAGCTGCGCACAGATCTGGTAAAAGACAAGGATGGAATCGTTTTGTTTCGCACTGCTGGTGGCGTTCCCATAATGGTAAGGTTTGGTTTGAGAGCCACTAGAATAGTTTGACAACAATTTACATAGTCGATCATAGCCGTTCTGTGTGGTGGAGTAATGGGATTTCAAAATGTAACTTTTCTTGTAGGTTCGTCTGATAACAAAGCTGAATGAAAAGATAATGGAAGTGGTTCTGAGTATATTGGGCAATTGCTGTACGGATGAGCAGGCATGTATTGAGGTAAGACCATCATCATACACTCTCTCTCGAAGAACCCTACCCTTCTAATGTTCCTCCACATTGCAGGCGGTCGAATGCAAGGTAATCTCCCCACTGGTTACTATCTTAAAGACCATACCCAATCCAGTGATTCAATGCCGCGCCTGCCGCATGCTGGGAAATCTGGCAAAGAGCAAGAAGGCATCGCAGTTCCTCAATGTACAGTATGCGGCTATTGCTCCGGCCATTTGCCACATTATTGAATCCACAAGTTCGGTTCAAACTCGGATTATGGCATTTCGCGTTTGCCGCTTCCTGTTGGTCAGCAGTCAGTTCTTCAGGCATTTTCTCGCTGCCAACGGATTCCTGCAGATGATGCGTATTTTTGTGGGAGTCATGAAGAACACCGAGGCGCCCAAGGAGCCGCCAGCCCAGGACATTGAGGTGTCGGCGTTGATGGGCCTGAAGCGGAACCAGCATCGCGAGAAGTACTTTGAGGAGGTGGCCCGCAATCTGGAGGGAGTGCGCAGCGATATCTTCGATCATCAGATGTTAAAGTACTCGACGCGCAACTGCGACTATGTGCTGCCAAAAGAAAACGAAGCCATCGAGCTGGCGCACGAGATACTGAAATGTCTTGTATTGCTCTCTGCCCAACCGATCGGCCTGAAGGCTTGGGAGGTGAGTCCATATCGGAACACCTACTTCCGTATGAATACTTATACAATCTACTTGCTTTTTAGCCCGTTTCGCGGAATACTTCGCTGGCATCGATTGTATATTTTGCAAAGGAGGACAGCGATCAGCGAGCTTCAGCTTTGAAAATTCTTTCCAACTTCTGCAAGGATCCCTCCGCCTTCTACATGCTGAGCACAGCGGATGCCATTGTGGCTGCCTGCGAGATGCTCATGGCTGTTAACATGACCAAGCCGCTGACAGAGAGTGAGAGCCGGCACTGCATAAACATAGTATCGACGCTATCGACGGATGCCTGTAGTCGCTCGAAGATCCGACGCTGTGGCGCTCTGCGCAAACTGGTGGCCATGATACGGGCCTCGCACTCCCAGAGCGAGCGCTCATCGCTGTTCCACATCTTTAACAACTTTCAATATGACAACTTGAGCATGGAGCTGTTGTTGTATGAGGGTCTGGTGCCCTTGCTGGTGAGGGAGCTGAACGATTATCTGGTCAGCGATGATGAGCATCACAAGCGTCGTCGCGAGGAGCGATTGCAGGGTGGAAAGAAGCGTAAAATAACCGAATTAGCCACTCAGGAAACCACAGTCAAGGTGGGATTTAAATGTCTTTAAATCTAAACCATAACACGTAATATTCACTTTAATTCTTGTTTCAGTTTGCCAAAACCCTTGACTCCTCGGACTTTGATTCGCCCAGCAGTTCGCCGCGCTCCTATCGCACCACCAGTCCTTGCAGCTCGCGCAGCATGTCCCCATCCTCGAATCTCTTGCCCAATGATGACGATGACAACTATTCGCCCGCTTGCAGCGACGACGAGGACGAAGATGACAATTCCACGGCCAACAATGAGACGCGAGAGCGACGCATAGCCGCCAATCGTGCCCAGGCCTCGAATGTATTGGATATCTTAAAGTTAATTGAAGACGGCGGCGAACCCATCGACGACACGTTGTCCGACAAGGAAGACTTTGAAGAACTCAGCTCAGATGTGCCGCCCCTGATGTCTCAATTCCGACATCAGTCGGGCGACACCATAGACATCATCGAGAATCTTCTGTATCGCATTACCTTGATGCTGAATAAGCGCGTAGAGCTGGGCAAGCCGGAGACGCTGGATACGCTCATAAGGGCCATCAATTTGTTTGGTGCCAACAATAACTTTGCCAATGCCCTAACGAACATTCTGCTGTGAGTACAATATCTATCTAACAGCTCGCCTAGAACTGAATGTTTCTCTTTCAGGGAGAGCCAATTCTTTGCCCAGATCATCAAACATGGCGTGGTCCATCAACTATATCAGCTCACAAAAGTGGAAGAGGTATTGTACATTTTAGCACAAATATTCTGACCTTTACCTAACTGTCTGCGTGTTTTTTTGTAGATGCGCAAAGATGGCTTTGCATTTCTGGAAACGCTTACCAACGTGGGCGAATCGAATTATGGCAAAGAGGAGCTGGTACGACTCTTGCGCTGCGACGACACCAATGCCCAGCAACGTGCTGCCATATCCGTGGCGTACATCATCAAAAGCCCCCGTCTGCTTTACCAGTTTCTCTATGACGGCAATGCCTTGAACTTGCTGTTTGAGCTGCTGCTGCGAAAGAAAAGCGAGGATCTGTATGCGGATGAGGCAGCTGATGCTGTGACATCCATGTCCCGCTACACACTGGGCATCTCTTTGCCCGAAGCCGATCCTGCGGAGAGCACAGCTGGCATCTGCACTCAGCAGCTAAATGAATCCACACCAATGCACGAGAACTGCGATATGCGATTTATTGTAAACAGGGAAGGCGACTCAACACTTAGTATTGGCTTTAACAAGCAGCTGCTGTGCGAGAGCAGTGAGGTCTTCAACAGGATGCTCAACAGCGACTTTCGCGAGGGCCATCATGGCGAGATTCAGCTGCAGGACTATACGGCCTGTGGCTTGCGCTATTTCCTGCATTTAATTGGCTGCCACGAGCAGCATTTGGCCCAGCCAAACTACTCTGCCCTGATTCAGGCGTTCGAGATGTCTCGCGTGTACATTATACCCGAATTGGAGGTCATTTTGCAACAGCGTCTCGTCCAATTCCTAGATGCCCACAACTGTCTGCGTCTGCTCGAGTGGGCCCTGAAGAACTATCACGCAGAGCTAACGGAGACGGCCATCAGTTTCTATCTCTCCTCGCCACTGCCCACGCAAGAGAAGCTACTGCTTTTCCGTGCCGCCGAGGACTCGACCTATGCCAGCGAATGGTTCCAGCTGCTCAATGATGCGGTCTTCGAGAGGTGCCGCAGCACCGGCTACTAAACCACCTCCATTCTGTGATTGTTTTTTCGTTTTGAGTTGCGACTTTCGAGTTATGTGATGTGTGTTATACATATATGTATTCTTAGAGCATGTGCATGTGTTTGTGACCCATTCCAGGATAGACAGGACAGGCAGACCTGCATGCATTTTACTCAATTTTATTAGCCACAGCCCTAGCCAAGTATCTCCAAATCGATCCAGTAAATGTTTAGACTACCAACTACCCAATCTTTTGCCGGCTTGTTTCATATGTGGGCATCGCACAGAACCGCAGCGTCAACCAGTCCACGAGAGGCGTGGGACAGATCGAGAAGAGCCAGCGATACACACGATATCGCCAGGGCTCGTGTATGTACAGCGCCGATGGTTGTGTGCTCGTCAGAGCATCCTTGAATTTGGCCAGCAGCATCTCATCCTTAAGTTGGTTGGGCGCCTTGTAGCCCGACACGATCTTCAGATATCCGTTGAACTGCTCAAAGTAGACATCGTAGTGGGCGTGCTGTTCCGCGCTGAAGCCCTCGCGCATCCGCTGCGCGTACTGCTGCTGCCGTGCCGCTATGTTGCTGTCCAATACAAAGGAGCCGGGTATAAAGTTGACCACCTCCATGCCATACTGCTGCAGTTCTATGCGCAGGGAGTCGGTCCAGAAGCGCAGGGCCGCCTTGGAGGCGGCATAGGGAGCCAGCGCAGGCAGGGCCTGGAGTCCACAGTGGCTGGTCACGTTGATGATCCGTGACCGCTGTTGTCTCAGCAGCGGCAACAGCTGGCGCGTCAATCGCATGGTGCCCAGGAGATTGCAGTTGATCTGCATCTCAATTTGTTCGGGCACCTGCCACTCGAACTCCCCGAAGCACATGACGCCCGCATTGTTCACGAGGGCCGTCAACTGGTAGCCCGAATCCTCGGCCAGCATGTCCTGGAGTCTGTCATGCACCATCCGTATGGAGCACGGCTGCAGCAGATCCAGCTCTAAGGTGTGCATCCGCCTGCGGTCGTCACCCTGCGGACTCAGTTGCTGGAGCAAACGGGCCCCATCCGACTTCAGGTTGTGGCAGCAGGAGACGACCGTCATGGCGAGCACATTGTGACAGTAGACGGCCAGGCAGTGGCTGTGTGCGAGAAAAGCGGCTATTAGTTCTGTATTGACTGATGATCCAATTGCTTACCCCAGGCCCGAGTCACAGCCCGTGATGAGTATTACATTTCGGCCATCAACCGGTAGTTGGCTTCGGCCCAGGCCCAGTGTGCGTCGCAGGGCGCGGAAAAGGTGGCTACTGCTCATTGCGCCAGCTCTCGTATAACTGAAACAAAGACGCTGAATTCTGATACTGAAAATAATGCAAACCAGGCAAACCCGAAAATGAATATATGTATAAACGATATGTATTTATTATCTGCGGCCTGGCCTAATGGACGGCAGGGGAATGCTCCTGCTCTGCTCTGTGGCTTACCTGCCGCTTTAGACTGGTGCTTAACACAGCACTGGAAGCGGACAGCTCACAGAATGAAGTTAATCATATTCAAACGAGTGCATTCTCCTGCTAATGACTTTATGGTTTATGGCTGCAAGTCTCCTCCTCTGTTTTTTTGGGCCCACCCTAATTTACCTGATCTGATCAGTGTTACCTGCCCTGGCGATCTGGCGATCAGTCGATCAGGCCCAACCAGCCAGCCCATTTGCAAGTCATGTGGGCATTACTTTTGCTTCTAGAATAAATTGGATGTACACTTTTTTTGTTTTTAGGTTTTTTCGGTAGTTTTATTTTATTTATTTTTTGTCAATTTTGGTGTGTGTGTGTTTTCTGCCTTATAAGTGCATCGTATCGTAACTCTTGCTACAGTTTCCTGTTGATCAATAGGTTGTGTGACTGTGTGTGTGGAAAAATGTAGAAAATGTAGAACATAATGCCCGCACAGGGGCCATCTATATTCCGTTACCTGATTCTGTTCTGATTCTGATCTATTGTGAAAATAGCATTACATATAATATTATGATCGTGTTTGTTTTCTTTTTGCATAATACATTAATTACATATTAAATAATTGCTTTGCTTTGCTTTTGTCATTATTATTTGTTGTTTGTTCTTATAAATTGTATTTGAAAATAGCGCTTTCGTTGCGTTTAGTAAAAATATATTTGGGCTCTTCTACTGCAGGCTTACAATAAGTATACAATATTATCTCATCGTCTCACATGTGCTACGGCTTCTTCAATATATAAAACTGGCATCATCATTATCATCAATCAACGCGATTATTGTTTAGGTTTAATGTTTAAACATACACATAATGATAGTATATATATTTATATAAATTTTGTTTGTTTGTTTGTTGCATTTCTTAATTCTCTCTCAAGGCATTGTATGTAGTTTGTATGTTTGTATTTCTTCTCTATTGAATATACATATACATATATAGTTGGTATATATATTTTACGCAATTTTCGTTTAAATGTACAATTTTAAAACCGGCTTAGTTCCTTTCATTATACGCTTTGTTTAATTCTTTCGTTTGCTTTCTACTTTATGTTTTTTTATTTGTTTTTTTTTTATAATAAATATCACAACGCATCCTTCCATCCATTCATCCTACTACCACTTCAATCATTCGGTTTTGCATTCAACGGCTTAGACGCTTGCGCCTAAAAGCTGAAAAATGTCAGGCATACAACGAGCTAACATGCATGGTGCATCTATCCATCCATCGATCCGATCTGTTGTCTGTTGTCGTATGTATATTTTTGGAAAATATAACACGCAAATGAAATAGGTTTCAAAATTGCACAAAACACTCCTCCGGCACAAAGACATACTACTCGTACTCGTACAAAAATCATAAATTAAACGTAATAAAGATAATAATACAAAAACATTAAAGTTAAACGGAAAACAAGAGGTCCCCTTCTCCTCCTCCTCCTCCTCTGCAGGGTGTGCAGGGGGGCCTACGAAATATTCGTTACAGATACGATTACAAAAATGAACAAAACATCGTTAGATCTAGCAAAATGTTCGTCGCGTAGGTGTAGATACAATATTAATCGTACTCGTAGTTCATTCATTATATAAAACTTAACTTAATTCTGACTTTGTTAGCGCCGTGCGTCGGCCTCCGCTCCCGTTTCCGTTCCCGCCGCCGCCCCGGGCCCTATACCGGTTATAAGCTGACCAACTTGGACGGCTCGGTTGTGGGCGTGGGCAGCTCCAGTGGGTGCTTGTTCTGCGAGGAGCAGTTCGGGACCAGCGGACCGGAGACGGGCGTCAGCCCAGTGCCCCCGTCCATCAGAGAGTCAAAGTTGAAGGTGCCCGTCGACGGTGTCTGGATGGGCACACCCTGTATCTGCGTGGGCGCCTTGCCGCTCACACTCAGCTGCATCTGGCCGGCGAAGGGTCGATGGACGGCCAGCGTGTTGGGCCGCTCCTTGGGCATCTTGTTCAGAGTGTTAAGTGTGGGGCCGTTGTGGATGCTGTTGATGTTGCTGATGGTGTTGGGGAAGCCAAAGTCATGTGGCGCCGTGCCCGAGATGGGCGTCTGCAGCGAACCCGCGGCACCGGTGGGCGTCATCAGCGTGGAAATGTCGGGCAGCGCGGAATTGTTGGTGTGAAGATCAAAAGGACGCTTGTGGGGCGGCGGTCCGTCCTGGTCAAGCGAGGAGCTCGAGTCCAACGCACCGTCGAGCGGCTCGTCCTTGATGTTCAGCAGCAGATCCTCATCGATTGGCACCGGCTTGAGATCGAGCGGCGAATTGCTGCGCCCGGTGGAGTTCAGGGTGGCATCGAGGCCGGTGATGGTGCCGCTGCTGCTGTCATTGCTGTTGCTGTTGTTGTTGTGGTGGCTGCTGCCGCTGCCACAGCTGCCGGAACTGAGGAGGGCCGCTGGCCCGATCAGCCCGTTGCAGGTGGACACGCTGAGCATATCGGCACGCACCTTCTGGCACGTGGGACGGTGCGCCTGCAGGGAGTACTCCAGCAGGTTCTTCATCTCGTTGAGCTTCTCCATCTCCTTCTTCAGGATCTCGCCCCGCTTCTCCAGCGCCTCGACCTCTTCGGTGAGTTCGTTAGTCTGGTCGACGCGTCGCTTGCGACAGCGTGCCGCCGCCTGCTTGTTTCTCTCCCGGCGGATGCGACGCTTCTCCTCCTCCTCGGGCGTCATATTGGCGGACCTGTTCGGACGCCGTCCGCCGCCGCGACGCGCCGGTGTGGCACTGTTTGAGGTATTTGTGTTGCTCTGAGAAGAGCGTCCGGCTGCGGCCAGGACGTTGCTGAAGTTGTTGGCCCCGCCACCGCCGCCGCCGCCATTGCCGCCGCTGCTATTGCCCATCATGTGTCCATTCTGATAGGAGGTGCTGTCTGTGGCTCCGCTTGCTGCAAGTCAAAAGGGACAACCATTAGTATTTCTAGGCATTGTTCTGTGGTTTCTGCATGAGATGCTTACAAGTATCGGATATGCTCTGATCCTCATTCATTTGCCCATCGGCCCAGGAGCCGTTGGACTCCTCCGTATCGCTGCCGGGCATAACGCTGGCCCCGCAATCGAATACCTGCTGCTGCTGTGGCTGTTGCTGCTGCAGCTGCAGCTGGCTGATCAGCGGATTGCTCACACCAATGATGGTGGCCGTTGTGGTCGTCACGGGCACCACCGATGATGCCAAACTGTTGCCGTTGCCGTTTCCATTGCCGTTGGCACTGCCATTGTTGTTGCTCACCAATGGGGCCAGCGGGGGCGGCTTGAAGCCGGCCTGATATGGTGCATTAACCACATCGCTGGTCATCTCGTAGAATGTCTCCTCGATGCTGCGCAGCGTGGTCGGCGTCAGCGTGGGCGTCGTCAGCGTTGGTGCACTCTGTATGCCGTCGAATGTGCCGAGCTGCAACACAAAAATTAGCGAAATTAATCAAAAATGTTTGCAATTGCTTTTATGTTTAATTTGTTCTGAGAAAGAGAGGGGGCGAGAGGGCGAAGGAGAGAAATGTGTGTAGACAGGGAGAGGATGTGAGACAGAGAGAGATCCATCAATTAAATGTATGTATTTGTGTTCCATTGTTCGGTTTTGTATACCCTTTCCGACCACCGACCACAGTCTGTCTTTTCCCATGCAGAATCTTTTCCTCGAAACCCCACAGATTGGCTACGAATTGATCCATTTCCTAGGGTATCGCTCACTTCGCTGTCCACAGTTGGCCTTTCTTTCTTCTTTGCCAATCTATTTTTAAAGATGAACGAAAAGGCCAATCCGTATCGTTCCAGCAAATTACACTACTCGATTTTCCCCTTCAGTTTCGATATCGATAAGCCCCCCAATACCGATAGGCCGATATATACCTGCTGCATAAATAGCTCGCTGGCTAAAAAACTGGCAATTTCACTGGCATCCATTGCAAACTTGTCGCCGTTCGTTGGAGTTGTTGTTGTTGAAGTATTCGTTGGTGGATTATTTGTTGGTGTAGTTTTTGCTGGTGTTGCTTTTGTTGCCGCTGCTTTTGGCGCTGGCGTTGGTGTCGTGGTTGTTGCTGTTGTTGGCTGCTGCTGCGTTTGATTGTAGTTAATGTGCGCGCAATTGTTGTTGAACTCCTGCTGCTGCTGCTGTTGTTGTTGTGTAAAAAAGTTCTGCATTTGGCACATGGCAGCCATGGCAGCGGCGTTGGTGTTGACTGCCGCATTGGTAAACGATTGCCGCAGCTGATGCTGCTGCTGCTGCTGTTGCAGATGTTGGTGTTGGTGGTGTTGCTGCTCGTAGGAGGCTGCTGCCGGCTGCTGCTGCTGCTGCGTGGGCAATTGTCGCTGACGTAACATTTGCTGCTCTTGCTGCTGCTGCTGCTGCTGCTGAAGCTGTAGCTGCTGCTGTTGTTGGTAGTATTGATTGGCAGCAGCAGAAGCGTTATATGGCCACTGTATCTGCGGTTGAGCGCTCTGCGCCAGGGCATTTGGTTGCGTATGTGGTGTCTGTTGCAGATGCGCCTGCTGCTGTTGCTGCTGCTGATGCTGCTGCTGCTGCTGTTGTGCCTGATGCAGCTGATGGAGGTAGGGATGGTAGCACGCGTTATGCGCTCTACCATTGAGATTTTTCATCATTTGTTCGTTGCTCTCCTGCCTATCTAGATCCTAAACTATCTCCTAAATGTATGCTTATCTCTCTTAATATTAAGTATACGCAATGTTCGATCACGTATACACACAGTTGGGCGCAATGACTAGTATTCGTTATTCGTTAATCAACAATATAATGGGACAACAATGATATATATGTATTCTCTATATTCAATCAAAAATCAACAAAAACAGATTCTAATTTATGTTTAAGTCTAAATGAAAACTCTTTTGTTTTATGTTTAATTATTAATATTTACAGCAGAACGCAAAGATCTTCGATCTATCTTTAAATATATATATACTCTATAGATTCCTATATGTAGGCTTGTCTTTATGGTTGTTGTTCCTGTTGTTGTTGTTGTCGCAGTAGTTGTTGTTGTTGCTGTTTCGTTCGTTGTATTTGGTTTTGATTTTGGTTGTATTTTCGTTTATATTTTCGTTTTGTGACGTAGATTCGTTTGTTCAATTTCTCAATTCCCTCAGTGAGTTGTTCAATCCGTCAATTGCTGCTTCGCCCTCCGTCTTCCGGGGGTCTGAGGCGCTTTACGATAAGCATTGGCTGATTTCGCAAAGGATCGAAATGAGTATTCCACATAATCAGCACTCCAAGTGGGACAGACACGTGTCTATATAATTATATATGTAAATAAATGTGTATATGGCAAACGAGAAGGGCTTTCGTTTCACGGATTGAGCCTTGCGCCAGTTTCCGATTCGATTCTCATGGGTATACGGCGGGCAACGCCTCTCAAAAAGAAAAATACTAAAAAAAACTATTCCTCTGCCTCTCTGCTTTGGGCCAGCAATTCGCTTTTATTTCTCGTAAACACATACATATATATGGTATATGTGCGATGTATATAATGATATCTATATATATACAGATATAGCTTCTGTTCGTATGAATCCACGCGGCATGCAACGTAAACTGAGCGAAATGTGCGTCTCGTTTGATTTGATTCTTCCTTTTGTGCCTTGTGCTTTTATTATTTGCTTTTGCTTTATTTTTATTCTATTTTCATTTCATTTTATTCCTCGATTCGTTGTTTCTCCGAAGATTCGTTTTTGGCAATGCACACGCGCGCTCCGCAAAACAAACAGCAGGAAAAATTGTCAAAACAGAAAAAAGGCGAGCAGAAAATTCGGAAAAAACAATTGCAATTTTCGTTTTTTTTCGCTTTTCCTTTTCTGTGTTTCTGTTTCGAATTTCCAAATTTATTTTCGTTTTGTTCGCTATTCGTTTTCGGATTTTGGTTCGGTTTTCTCGAGCAAGGAAAAAGCGCGCGCGCGATCGCCTTTGGTTTTGTTCTCGAATATTTTTCTAAACTTCGATGGTTCGTTGTTCGTTTGCGACTGATTCCGGGGCCAGCGCGCGAGCAAAAATTGGCAACGATCGAGAGATCTTGAGATTGCGATTTATCTAGAGAACAGCCAGCAGTCGCACACAGAATCCCCAGAGAGCAGCAGAGAGTGAGAGCGAGAGAGAGAGCTGCTTGCTCAAATTAGAAGACCAAAACCAACTAAGAAAATCAAATAAATTTAAATGCTGGCTGCTCTTAATTGAGCGGCAGCCCACACGGCGACATGGGGCAGGGCAGGGCTGGGCAGCCCACGCGAGTCTGTGCCATAAACATTTATAGCAGATACACACACACACATGCATGCACACATATATCTACTATAGATGTAGGTTATTTCCGATTTTGCGGATCGGATCTTACTCTTTCCCTGGAAACGCTCTTACATGCCCATAAACCATAAATCAAAGGCCCAAATGAAACACATTCAGCGCAAAGCATTTGGCCAACAGCTTTTCGGCCAATTTGCGGAACATAACACAACATTTATTTATAGCCGAACAGAACAGAACTGTCGTCTGTCACAACTGACAGATAGATGTGTGTTGTGTGCCACAACAGGTGTGTGCACGCGCGAGGGGGGCATGAGGCAAGACATTCCGAGACCGAGACCCCCTGTCTCGCAGAGGCTGTCGAAATGCAGGGTATTCCTAGGGGTATGCTAGGGTCTACGCGCAGCCAGGATCAATGAGGCCTCTCTCTTTGGAAAACCTGGAGACGGATCACAGATTCTGTTCTGTGGGATTCTGTTTTCCTCTGTGATGAAATAGTTCTGCCCTGATTCTGTTTTTTCGTTTGTTTTCCTTTCATTGTTTAGATAGTTGGCGCCTTTTCAAATGGCGAATTAAGTCATTTCCATATTAAGAAAACACCCAAAGAGATTTCCTCTGAGGGAAAGTGTTCTTCTTGTTTTTATTTCCGCCTGTTGAATGTTATTCTTTGTTATTGACTGATCTTATCAGAAGGGAGGATACATTGCCCAATCCGTAAGGGCCATTCCCTAATTGACAACAGCCGCAAAATGTGGACTGTGTGGCAGAGGCAAACAATCGATTTTATTCTTTGTACGCATGTTTATTTTATATTTATTTATTTTTCATATATATATACATCTGCTTTTGAAGAGAGCCGCCGTTGAAACACCTTCCGCACATTGTCTTTATCGGAGACTTTCATTTTAACCCACTTTCGAATGTAAATTTGCTTTTGCGAACATCAACTGTATTTAGCCGATGAATCAGTCAATTTAAAATATATATAAGCTAAATATATATTGCAAATAATAACCACAATAATATATATATATGTTGTACGAGCAGCCGCAGCAATTGTCTAAATTGAAACGGGGCTCAGAGTCAGAGTCAGCGCAGACGTCTCTGTTATCAGAAAGGTCTGGGCCCCCAGAGTTCACATCTGAGGGTCAATTGAGCAGCGCCAAAGCGTCGAACGGAGGAGCAGTGGAGCACCAGAACCCAGAACTACTGACTGACTGACTGACGTATGTAGTCGCCAGAGCAAGCAAATTGCTGACTAATACATGGCTCTGCCGCTGCTGCAAATTTGATTACAGTGGGACCCAGCACAGCTGTCAGTGTACAGTGGGACAAGCGTTAGCACCTATGACCTTGGCTGTAATTAGTTCAACATTTATTTTCTGTCCTGCTCTGGCAAAATATTACCCCCGGGGGGCATGGAGTGGGCGATGGTGCAGCAGCGGGCGCTGGCAACAAGTTGACAGCCAAAGAAACATCGCATCGACTTTTGCCACTGCGAGTGCCTGCCTCTGTGCTTCAGAGCTGACGTGTTGACTTATTTTTAGATAAATTTTAGCCTGACAATGACGCAATAGATGCAAAATAAAAGCAACTACAAAAAAACTTGGCAACATCAAAGGCAAAAATAACAACAACTAAACAACTAAAAAGCGAAAACACAGTCGACACAACAACAATTTGTATTGTTTATATCATAAGTGGCGTTGAATTATTATCAAGTGTTGGCAGCCAACAGCCACTGTTAAGCGTCAGCTGTTAGCTGCAAATGTAAATACCTAACAGTCAGCTGTTAGGAAACGCCTAATACTTAACAGTAGGCTGTTAGTATAGGCTGGTTACAGTGACCAGTTAACAGGCAACTGTTAGGATATACTGGTAAAAGTTAGCAGGCCACTGTTAGTCCTCTTGTACAGGGTGTACCTGGCAATTGTTGGTTTAAATCGGATTTTCTGATGGATTTTTGGCTTATTTTATTTCTCACTGTCTAGATGTATTTATTCTGTTTCCTGAATATTAGTAGAAACGAAAGATTTGTGTACATTCTACTATTTCAATACATTAATCTATTCACTTCATTTATAATTTCTGTTCCTTGTTTAACAGACAGCCAGCAACCCATGCTAATGCCTTGCTAAAAATAATATATATCGCTGCTATTCTCTTTCCAAATCAAGATCGAACTACAAACACATTTCGCTTTTGTTTCTTGAGTTGTTTTAAGTTGCTATTAGTTTTGCAATGGCATAAATTAAGTATCTGTGGAGCTTGTTAAAACAAAAAAAATAAAAAATTGCCTTGATGAAGGTTACAGCAAAGCCTCTGAATGTTACTGTTGCTGCCGCCAGTTGTTTAGTTAGAAATGCGCATAATTATAGTGGCAGCTAAACAACAGCAAATACAATATATATTTGATTGTATTTTTCAATTGGCAAAGACTTGAAATGCAGCTCCAATCGGCATAGGCAGCACATTGTGTTGTGCCACAATGCGGTTGCAATGTCACAAAAAAAGCAAGAGGGAGAGAGGTAGAGAGGCAGAGAGGGAGGTAGAGAGGGAGGCAGAGAGGGAGGCAGAGAGGGGGGCAGAGAGCGACTCGAAAAGTTGACAAGTTCAAGTGCATTTCGAGCGTTTCTTTTGGTTATAAAATGGGTGTGGGATTCTATATAAAATATGTATATGTATGTACTATAAGCAGAGACTTCCCTTGACGATAAGCATGCTTTCTGTGTATTTCTATATATAATTTGCATTTGCGAATATATATGCAAATATCCCGCGAATAAAACAATTAACTCAAAGGAGACGCAGAGGCAACGCAACAGAAATCATATTTATATTTTTTATACTTTTTTCGCGTGAACGTGACCGCAATGCCAGAAGCGAAAGGAAGGAGAGTGTTGACTGAGTGCCGGGGAGTGCTGTTGATAAAGCCATGTAGTGTCGTCCCCTGTCCGCCCTGAAGCCCCCTGGAGACTCCAGAACCGAGAATTTTGGAGTGCCGCAAAGTCAATGGCCGGCGTTGGGATGGACAGCCATTTTTAGGCACGCCACAACAGAGGCAGCAGGCAGCAAGCAGCAAGCAGCAGGCATCAGGCAGCCCCTTGACCATATCGTGCTTATATAACATACATACATAAACATATATACATATATACTATATATATATATCCCCCAACAGATTTGTCTGTCTGTGAAAAGCAGCGCCGTCATTAAAATCACTTGAGGTTTAACCATTTTTGGAACGCCCCCACAAAACACGCGCACACAACGAAAATTGAATTAAACTTAAAAAATTTGTGGTTGCTTTTTTTGTTGTTGTTGCTGAAGCCATAATTCAAAATTTGCCAAAAAGTGCAGGCGACAAAAAAGAACAGAAGAATCGGAGAAATGTCAAGGCGCAGGGCAAATAAATTTCAACTCGAATCGGACTTGGATTCGGATTCGGATTCAGGAGGAGGGGAGGCTGTGAGGGGGAGGGGGTGGTGTTCCCTGGGTGTCAGGCCTTAAGTTAAGTGTCAAATTAATCAGACTTTTGGTGGCCGTTCCAGGGCGTGGAGCAAGCAGCGATTGACAAATTTGCATGCGATATTTAAAAAGCAAAAAGAGTTAAAATATTTATGTTCTGGCGTTTGCCTGGCGGTGCATTGAACCCCCAGCGGACCGCCTCCTGCTCTCCTCTCTCTCTCTTCTCCTGGAAATTTGGAAATTTATTTGTTTTTGGGCTGGGTTTCAGCTGCACTTTCAGGGGCTGGGGGGCAGCACTTTTCATCAATTTCTAACCATCAAAAAGTGAATTTTGTGATAATTAAATGTGCGATCGATAGTGTGTGCGGAGGAGGGGCCCTCGATATACGAGCAAACGTGCAGCTAATAAAATGACGCGACATTGGTCTGGGTTTAATTTATTTAAATGCATTTTGTCGCGACGCGACACACACGACAAGCGACAAACGACACACAAAACCAAAAACAATAACAAAACGAACAATGAACCAAAACCAAAAGCAGGACAGGGGGTGGGGGTGGGTGTGGGTGGTGTACGGAATTTATGGCCAAGTTTGCAGTTCGAGGAAATGGCAAACAAGCGACGCGTCGTCGAGGCGCCACCAAAGGATAAAAATGCACACACAAGGATGGGGCGCAGACAGGAGACAGCAGACAGTGGCCACAGACAAGGCAGAGCCAAAAAAGAAAGGACCTCAGAGAGAGAGCGGAGAGAGTGGAGTGTGGAGTGTGGAGTGGAGCGTAGTAAAAGTTGTTTTCACTTTTCATTTGCGAGGCTTGGCCAATTCCGTTTCCAAGAAGGACACGACCGCAGCCATCAAAAGGACAGACGGGCAGACCTTTTGCCAAGCTCAAATTACAGCTGGCAGGAGTCAAGGAAAGGAAGAAGGACCTCAGGACCGGCTAGAAGGAGGTGGACTTTGCTGGTCTCTGCTGGCCAGCCAAAAGGACATCAATTACAGGGCAACTTGCAATCGTGTTTCTTCTGTCAAATTATCTGCACCAAATTTTGTTGGCAGCCCCCTGAAAAGTCCATTATCCATTACGTGGTAACCACGGGCTTCTTCTTCCATGGAAATCAACTTGAATTAAGAAGAAAATTCAATTAAATTGACTGGAAATGCAATTAGCCACACACTTGAGCCCGTAGATACATTAATTTCGGCTGCATCTTGCGATAATTCAATTCAGTGGCTGTTGCACGCTCCATGGGTTTCATGGACTCCATGGTGGCACGATCGAAGCACAGATCTACAGCCGTATTTAGGCCAGTTCTGTAGGGGAGAAAAGGGGCATAGCAGGGTGGCTGCTCTGTGTAGGTGTAGCTCTTACACAAAGGAAAGTTATTATTTACCCCTAGACTTCACTTCAAGTGATTTCTTTCATGACAAGCGGGCCCACGGCAAATCGAAGAACGCCCACAACTAACCACAAAAAAAACCCAAAAAAGCCGCACTCTTTCGGCGACTTAAGATTCCATTGCGAAAGTACAGCCACGAATCGAATGAAACAACAACGAAAAGTACAGCCAGACCATATTCGTTTTTTGTGTGTGTTTTTTTCGAGTTAATTAAAAGAAAGTTGGACTTTGTCTGGATGTGGCGGGGGCGCCCGTTCCACGCGTCCTCCATTGCCTGTCGACTTACGAGTAATAAAACAATTTGAAGAGAGCTTAAGAGGCAGTGCGGTGCATGTGGCAAGTGTTTGACTTGCAGCATGTCACTTTGAACCGCCCTAATTGTAAGTGAGCGAGTGAGTGAGTGGAGGGAACACCCCGCTCCCCTCCCCGTCCCGCACTCGCATATCCACATAAATACATAATTCCCCGAGTATCAAGTGTCACGCGAATGTGTAGTATTCCTCTGTGTGTTTTCGAGGTTCACCAGTCAAAGGGTCACCCCCATTTGGACCCTCGTTCACTTTCCTCTATCAAAAAAAATTAACCAAAAAACAGCACACAAAAAAAGTTCCCTCAGCGGAAAGTGAGGCAAAAAACGCAGCGCAAAAGTTGATAAATTGTCACGAAAATCGCACGTGTGCAAGATACCAGCCATAGAGCAGCAGACGGAGACGGAGACGTCGACCGAGACAGAGAGAACCCGTTGGAAAAGCGCAGACCACCGGATCACTGGACTGTGAAATGCAATGTGCAAAAAATTAACCGAAAAATTAAGACAAACAAAAAAAGCCAACAATGGTAGCTGTAAATAGTGGGCATGAAATCGCAACGTGATTTACCGTTTTGGCCGTTTTGGGGGTGCATTTTGGGGGTGCTCTTTGAGCACAGGACTGCATTCGATCAAATGAAAACAACGATCACATCTACCAAAGTGCAGAAAGGATCAGAAGGACGGAAGGAGCAGAAAACCAGTTGAAAGGCACCTGCCATTCGGCTCTTTGAACACCTGGCTTTTCAGCAATCTTAATGCTAAATGAACGCGCTTTGAGGGTACAAATTCAGATCATGTTTAGATATTATGTATATCTATGTATATATTATGTATATCTGTTGGTTGAAGTTACGGCAGGTAAATGTTTGATCTACAGAAACTTACAATAACTACAGAAATATCTTTAAAATATCTAGCATTTAAGAGGGCAAATTTCGTAATATTTAAAAAATATTTAAGCAAAGGTTACAAGATAGGCCCTATAGTCATCCGAATTTGTATGGACCTTTATGGGTGTTATTGGGGTTTTAAAGTATTCTAGAACCGAGGTGTCTTTGGCAAAGGCAAACAGTTTTCCTGGCGAGCTCTTGGAGGCATCCAGTGATTCCAGCGTCGGTGCGTCCAGGTAACTTCTCCTTGCCCCGAGATGTTCCTGGGTTTCGACCGCCCCGGTCACATGCGACGTATGCTACTTTAAACTAAGAGCTTAAAATGGGCTTAAATATGAAAGCTTTTTTGACACTATTCTCTATATCAAATATCCTGACAATTTATATTTTAATTTTATATTATTTTGACTGCAATAATAATCGCTTAACATTTTCTTTAAAATTCTCAAAAATTACCAATCCCAATGCCAAATTCCATTGTATATTTCCACATTCTTTACATAACACTGATTTCTCGATAGCAGGGCCCAAAATTCCAGCAATGGATCCAATGATTTATTCCCTATCTATCGTGTCGTATGACAATAAACAATTTGTAGCAATGATGGATCTCCCCCCCCTACACAGTTCGTAATTCCCTTATCAAAAAGCACAAAGTGGAAAGCGAAATATAGAACTAATTTTTAGGGTAATGAGCATGGAATAGAGGAGATTGGGTAGATCCAATGGGCGGGGCCTTATCGGTGGACAAACACAAGCCAAAACACACAATTGCAAAAACAGCAAATAACACTAAAAACTCGATACAGATAGGGGGTTAAAATGGTAGAATCGAATTTCCAAGAATTTCATACTATACAAACGAACGATAACGCCAAAGCCTGGCAGAAATAAATAAATATCAGAGGCGTAATTTACAGAAAAAAAGGGAATAAAAAATATAGTAGTAGTAGAGAAATTCTAGAAATTTCATGGCAAAACGCAGAGCCAGTGGCACTGATAGGAGTCGGCTCGAGCTGATAACACGCTCCCCTAACTATGCCAAAGTTGGGGTGGGAATGGCATGCCATACCATGTTAGAGGGGGCTGAGGGTTAGCTTGTTGGGAGATCTTACCACTTTGGGCAATGGCGACAGCGGCATGCTGAACAGATACTCGTCGCCAAAGAAGTTGTAGTTATCCAGCGTCATCATGGATATGCTGGTATCTGTATCTGTATCTTTATGCAATATTTTTTGTATTTTATTTCTTTCCGGCACAAAGTCTATTTTGCCGTTTAGTCAAATGACTCAAAGCGATTTCTGGCGAAATACGCCGTTTGTATATGTCTTTAAAATTCAGATCACACACTGCCACAAATGTATCTCAATGTATCGATGTATCTGTAGCTGTAACTGTGTAGGTGCCTCAGTTCGTGTGGCGCGCGATCGTGCGAATTATTTGCGTTGTCCGTATTTCAATATTTCCGAGAATTGTTTCGGCTATTCTTTTGCTTTTTGTTTAGACACAAATGCCGCACACATTCTGCCACAGAAAATTTCACACTGTTTTTTTTACTGTTTTCCTCAGTCGCTTTTCGCGTAAATGCACTCGATTTTTGCTTTCTTGACGGTTTTTAACACCCAGAGATTACTGCCGAAGCGTTTCGCACGGCCAACTTGTTTTGACTAATGCGTCATCGTCGTTCGACTGGCCTTATATACGCCCCCAGAGGCCCCCAGTCGAATTGAGTCGTATATCGCTCCGAGTGAAAGAGAGAGAGACGGCCACACTGGTAGGGAGAGACGAGCACACTGTTAGGGAGAGAGAGCGGACAGAGCATGGGCCGTTTTTGAGTGGAATTGAGAGCTTGGTGGGGCGGCTGCTCTGGCATTTCCTGAGCAGCACAGAAAAAAAAACAAAAACTGCACAGACCACAAATTATAGTACATATATAGATAGATATATGTATATATCGTGGGTTTAACCCGCTGGCTGCTACACATGCGAGAGTATAACGAGGCACTCACGTGCCTCCTCGCTTCCCATTTTGTGCCTCGTAGTAGTTTTTCTTTGGCTACGCGATGTTTACCGCCGCCTCAATTCTGTGGGCTCTTCTTATCTTATCACCAGACAATTTAGTTATGACATAAGCAACTAAATTTAAAGACGGAGCCACAGGTAAAGTCCCCCCCAACACTTTTTATTCTTCCGAATGCAACCAACAACAATGGCTGGCCTTTGTAATCGTTGGGGCCCCGAAAAGAGTCGCCCCTTATCTAGCATTTGGCTCTACGAAACGGGTCGCCAGGCGATTTCAATTCGATTCCGATACGAATCGGTGTCGCGCCGCCACCGCCGACGCCACCAGCGATCCACCTGAGCTGGGTGGCAGGCAGGCAGGTGTTCTTCTATAGGAATTTATCGTATCTATGTATGATATGTCAGCTTTTTTCAATAAATATTGATGGGATCCCCCCGCTCGATCCACCAACTGCCTCCCGATTGATGCGCTGCGTTTAGGTGCCATGTAATTTTATGCGCAACAAAATGAAAAGGCCACACTGACCTTGTGTCGTCACTTACGTGGCTCTCCTTTTTGGCCTGTAGAGGGGGCTTGGGAGGGGGATCGGGGGAAAGTGCAACTATAAGTGGGTCGTGTGACACTAAACATCTGTGTGGCACAAAGGCAATTGCTTTGCTCTACTTACCTGCAACGAGAGATACAGAGAAAGAGAACAGAATTTCCAATTAGTATTTTCGATTGAAAAATGCAAAAGAAATTGGAGATATTCTTCAAAAGCTTCAAATATATGGAAAATATATTATCTATTGTATAAGAAATGGGTTTGATAATAATACTTGAAGCTAATAAAACACCAAAGATAATATCAAAGAAGTTTGTTCCTAAAAATTCTTTTAAAATATACATATAGCCTATATATGATTTTTTCAGACACAAAGGCCGTAAATCGACTGAGGATATCTGCTGCATGACGCGTGACTCCGTATAACCGTAACGGGCATTTTGTACAAGCAGGAAATGTTAGAAATTCTACTAATTTAAGAGGTTTTCTAATGGATTTTCGTCATTTTGGAGAGATCAAAAGTTGAAAAACATTAAAGGCAGTGCATTTTAGAGGCGAATATTGCCGAAATCCAAAGGGCTTTCTTAAAGAGATACTTACTCTTCTTCTACCCCTCTTTTTTTCCAAAAATTGTTCTGGGTTCTGGATTGTTCAGGTTAAATTGTTCTAATCCAGTTGTCTTGAGCAGTTCTCAAAGTGCCAAAAGTTTTGACACAGTTCTCAAACTTCCAAACTGAAAGACCCAAGCAATAGACCTACGTTGGTTCCATAGAAAAAACCAAGCGTGTCATTCATTCAAAAAACCTTTAAAGTATTTTTATACAGTATATAGTATATCTAGTATATAGATATTGCTTTCCATTGACGCACTTGTTGGAAATGCTTCCTCTAACGCATTTCAAAGTTCTGGGGAAAATTTGCACTACCCCTTTTGAGTTGGGGTACAATCGGCAGTACGTTTTAGAGCAGTTTCTACGAACTCATCGCCGACGTTACGGAACAAAGTGATAAGACTCTCTTCTGTATTCGCCAGATATCGGCCGAGTATGTGGTAGCATTCGGAAGAACTCCACTCCGTTTGAGTATTTTTTGTATTTTTAGCAAATGGAATCATTTTTCGAGTAGGACGTCAAAGGTTCTCTCTGACCGGAAGTAGAGCCTAACGTTTCCATATAATTTGGCAATCGGTTGTAAGGAATAACAAACACAAGTGAATAATGAATAATGAGCGATTTCTTCCGAATAACAGTTGTCCAAAGCTGATAAAGACCCTCCGCTTCTCCTCCTCCACCGTATCTGTATCTGAGCAAAGGCGTTTACATCAGTACTTAAAAATAAAGCTATCTTTCAGTTCGTTTTCATTGTTTTTTGTCCAGCGATAAGAAAAGGCAAACGACTGCGATAAAGTCTTGCAGTTCCGTAGTAACGTGATCCAAACTTCCGCTGATGATGGGGGTGCGGGTGGGTACGTGTACGGGTACGGGTACGAATATGGGTAAAACCGTCGCCCAAGTAGTCGCCCAGTTTTGTCGTAGGCCCAGGCCATCAGATAAGATTTGAACAAAAACAAACTTAAATCTATGACAAATACTGGTAGTACTCGAATCGCTGAATCGCCAGTTGTGGACCCGCTGGGTATCTGATAGGGAAATCGCTTGGCAATTAACACATGTTTATGGTGTAAACAAAAACTGGGAGCTTGGAACCGCCCATTCATTGCACAGGTGACCCCGACTCATCTTTGGGGATCAGGTCTCACTGTGAGAAGGAAGTATCTCACAAATACCAAAACGATTATTGTATAGTATCTGATCTCCTCTTTAGAAAACATTCAAGTACTTCCTTGAAGTAAGCATATCCTAGTGCGCGTCTACTTTAAGATCTGTTTTAGGATACTTTTCACCATATTGGCTCGACTTGAACACCAGTCATGTCTCTTTTCTAAACTCAAAATAAAAAAATCGAAATTAAACCTTATTTTGTACTGGATTTTAAGACTTGAACCAACGAATAGCTTCGAGGAGGAGCATGACGTCGATTAGCACCAACATCTCGCTGACATCGATGGGTCGCCTTGCCTTTCGCTTGAGTAGTCCTGGACTGGCGCTCGTCGGCTACAACCAGGAGCCGTATCTGGTGAAGGCCGTGCAGGGCAGAAGCAAGCCCCGGGATCTCCGCCCACAGTCCATAAGGCAGTCGAGGGTCCAGCCAGAGGCCCAGTCCATAGCCCGGGCCACGCAGTGCTTCGGTGAGGACAGCTACTTCTGCAGCTCCACGGCCAGAGCCGATGTGATGGGCGTGGCCGACGGTGTGGGCGGCTGGCGGGATCGGGGCATCGATTCCGGGCTCTTCTCCAAGGATCTGATGCAGCGCTGCCTGGCCCACGCCCAGAGTCCCTCATTTGATTCGCGAAATCCGCGCAATCTTCTGATCCAGTGCTTCGACGAAATGAAGCGCAAGTGGAAGCCCATTCTGGGCAGCAGCACCGCCTGCGTGGTGGCCTTCAACCGCAGCGACTCGACTCTGTATACCGCCAACCTGGGCGACAGCGGATTCATGGTGATCCGCAACGGCCGTGTGCTGGAGCGTTCCGAGGAGCAGACGCACCACTTCAACATGCCCTTCCAGCTGTCGGTGCCGCCACCAGAGGCGAAGGATGAGGCGTGGTTCTGCGATGACCCGTCGGAGGCGGTGGCCACACGGCTCTTCCTGCAGCCGGACGACCTTGTGCTGCTGGCCACAGACGGCCTCTTCGACAACATGCCCGAGCACATGCTGCTCTCGATGCTGGCCAAAGTGCAGGGCGTCCACGACGAGAAGGCCCTCCAGGAGGCGGTGAATCGTCTGGTGGAACGCGCCGCCCACCTGTCCACCAACCCCATCTACAAGTCGCCCTTCTACGTCCGGGCTCGGGCTAACAATGTGGCCTACCCGGCCGGCGGCAAGCCGGATGACATAACCGTGATCCTGGCCAGCGTGGCGATGCGCCACCGCAATACCGCGGAGGATTCCTCAGCATTTTAGGGATCTTTAGGGAGGGGTGGGGAGGGGAGGGAGGCGTTATCAGAGTTAAATCAAAAGTTTAAAAGTGTTGACCAGCAAATATTATTCCAAAGTCAATCAAAAAGTCACCTTGTGTGTTGCCAGAGCGATAAACATTTAATATACGATTTGTTTATGAAGAAAAAAGCAATGTAGATTTCGCTAACGAAGAGAGCGGGGGGTGTGCACGGGGGGGGTGTACGTATAATATCTGTAGCCCCACTCATTCATTCAGCGAATATGAATGAATGAATGAAAGCGGCTACAACCGATTCCACACACACAGCAGAGCAGCGCACAGCACAGCGCAAACAGATTGGACGATGACTCATACGTTTTAACCAGAATTCGTGCGCTTTTTTTCTTCTGTTTTTCTTAGCCCAGTTAGTGTGTGTGCGTGTGTCTGTGTGTGGGTAGGGGCGGGTGGAGCCAGAGGAGAAGAGAGACGTGCCTAGGGCCCCGAACACTCGACTCGGCCTGCGCCCACGCTCGAACTCGCAAAAGCCGGCTCTATGCAAAGTCACTCGTTTAAGCACACGTAAGCACTCGCTCACTCACTCACTCACGAGAGCTTTTGCACTCAAGAGAGGGAGATCGAGAGAGAGTGACACAGAGCCAGAGACAGAGAGCGCGTTATTGATGAGTGAGAGTGCGTTCGCTCTCTGCACTCAGATATGAAGAGAGAGGAAGGGGGCCCACAAAATCAGGCGATGGACGATGACGTTGGAAATCC
Source organism: Drosophila affinis (assembly GCA_037356375.1). Lineage (NCBI taxonomy): Eukaryota > Metazoa > Arthropoda > Insecta > Diptera > Drosophilidae > Drosophila > Drosophila affinis. The sequence continues at coordinate 28,489,592 of JAZHFB010000003.1, forward strand.
CCAATGCAGCAGCAGCATTGCGAAATTCCCCTCCAGCATAATGCGAGTGTGGCTTCGATAAAACCGGCAAGGATGTGGGGGATACGACTAATGGATGCCCATTGCAGAGCGAAGCAAACACCAAAAAAACACTTTTGAAAATTAAAACATAATCCTGAATAATTCCCTGCATATTCAACAATACACTGGGCAACCACAGAGAGTACCACTGAAGCGAATATAATGAAATGTATAATAATAAGTAATAGCAGACAAATATCTGTAGATCCTGTAATGGGATATAGCAAAGAGTGTGCCCAAGCTTGCGCCAAGAAAAAAAAACACCATCAGAATACGATAGCAGAGAAGTATATACCAGATAATAAGATAAATAAATAAATCAGATATCCATAAATAAACTTTTTTTCTGCAACCTCTCCTTGAGTGCCAGCACACCCACAGCTTCCGCTCATTGTCGGGTCAAGGAGTTGACACAATCTTGGGGGTTGGGGGAGTGCTGTCAGGGGTATCCGGGGCAGGGCGTCAGTTCTTGATAATTTCCCCACGGCTTTATCTTTTGCTCGTTTCGCACTTTTCAGCGCCGTGTCGAATTGAACCTGATGTTGCTGCTGCTGCAGCTCGTTCGTTCGTTGCCCCTTGGAATGTGGTGATGGTGCTGCAGCCCGATGCTGCGCCTCTTCTTGGAATTCCTTGCCGGATGACGCGTCCACACGTAGCCCGTTGCACGGGCCAACAAGGACCGACGGGCGTGTAAATCTTTCAGCATTCTGTGTGCTGTTTTCGTATGCATTTTTAGCCACACTCCAATCCACACCACTCCATGCCAAACCAAACCAAACCGAGCCCCAACAATCCGCTCCAGATGTGCTCCAATTCGGATAACCACATCCAATTCCGCATCCATTTCCCCAGTTCCATTGCACATTTCCATGTGCAGTTTCCGCTGCTATAGGAGTACGGTATGCCTTGAATTAGTCGTATTGTCGATGTATATAACTCAATTAGGGGTAGAACAGGGGGCTAACTGAACATCAGGCAACTGCCATTTAGCACTGACACCTCCTTCTCCTCCCCAGTACTCCTTCTCTGGGCCCTGGCCTTGCTCTAGAAAGTTCAACAAACCCATTGGCCACACCGAGGCAGTGGGCACAGGCGCCACAGTCAGTGGTCCAACAAAGGGGGTTCTTTGTAGTCCGGGGATTCTTAGATTTGATGGGAAAAACTCAGCACATTTTTGTATTTGTTTTGGTACCCAAGATATCGCATAATTGTTAGACAAAATTTAGGGGAACAAAATTATGGGGTATAATTATATCAACTTTTGAACAAAACCCCCTTTAATCGCTCCTTTGGACTACGCTCCTGATAAATGAATGAATGCTTTCCTTCTCTCTCACATGACATCCCATCCCACTCTCTGGGATACCGTTTCCTCCACCGCCCACAGCACTCTACAATAATTCCAAGAAAATCGAAAGCAAATGCGAGCTCGAAAACACGCAACTTTTGACATTTTCCCCCGCTTATTTTTCCCATTTTTGTTTTCATTATTGTGTTTTCGGTTTCTTTTCTTTTGCCACTTTGTTGAAAATATACCAAATGACATAATTGTTGTGTGTGGATGTGTGTGGGGGGTGGGGAAATTAACATTTGAACTGAAGCAAAGGAGAGATCATCGCTAAACTCTCTCTCTCTCTCTCTCTCTCTCTCTCTCTCTCTCTCTCCAGCTGTCTTTCAAGCTCTCTTTTTCCATACATCTCTTTCGAGTTCAGATTAGAGATGAGCCAAAGCCTTGAATGCAAACTCACGCACGAAAAGGCACGAAGAATGTGGAAACGGCTCTCACGATGCAGCCTAATGAAGTTGAACTCGTCGTTACTCTCTCGTGGGGCAAGCATGAGATTGGACTGGCCTCATTAGACGAGATCTATATTTAAAAGTTATTTTTGAAACCCCTTTTGTGTCTCCATTTCTCGGTCACGGTGAAAAATACACCCACCCCTGACCATCTCTGGCTGTGACGTCATTCCATCGAGAAACTTTGTGACCAAATTAGGTTCTCTTTTTTTCAAATGAGCTTCGACGCGCGAGACATGCTCCGACATGCCTCGAACCCAGCCTCGAGGAGACCAACAAAACCGGCTTGTCTACGTCGCTGTCGCTGTCGCTGTTGTTACTGTGGCTACAGACTACAGCCCGAGCTAAAGCTTAACTTTAAGCCATTGACGTCATGAGATAATTTCATTAGCGGAGCGCCAAAATGCACAAGCCCATGTGGAACTTTCGAGTGCAAAACAGCGAACTATATCTACAATCGCTCAAGTGGAAATGTGCAAACTCTTTTGGGGGACTTCCCCTAATTGATAAAGCAAGCAGAGCGTTGATATATGAAACTCTCCCCAGTCACAAATAATAATCAAAGAATATTGTACTTTAGATGGCAGTTCATTTCTTGCTGACTGGTAGATAAAACAAAACTGAGATAAAGATAACAGGAAGATAGTGCTGATTTGGGTAAAGTAAATCCCCTACGCACAGGTTATTTTTAAATATCCAAAATAAAAACGTGTCCCAATAGGATGGGAGATAGATGTACGCAAAGAGAGCGAGTAGATGTGCTTCACTGCTAAGCTACTCTGTGAGAGAGAGATTGGGTTTCTTTATTTATATGTCTACAACTTCAACTTAATATTCTTTAGTACTCCTTGACTCTTATATTACCTTCTAAACTTTCCCTGAATTCCACTTGTAGCCCCTTAAAAGCCGTGATGTCAAATTCCCATGAAACTCTTTAAATTCCACTTAAAAATGAAATACATACCTTTTCCACTTTAAAAAATCGAAACCTAGTCAAAGGAAACCTTTTGTACGGGTATTATCTATCCATTTCTTTATCTATCTGTCGATTTCTGCCTGTCGCTTTTTCACGAAATGCATTACAAAATCCCATGAAATATTCTCGGAACAATCGAAAGCCATAATAAAATAATAAAAAGTGAGGACACCACACACAAACGTGCGGAACGAAACGTTGAAACGATCCAGCGATTGGTGTGATTGGATCCAGCGATAAGAACGAATGTCGTAAAAGATTTGCACACACGAAAAACTTAAATGCGCCCCATAAAAACCAATGAAGAAAAACCTCTAATTATGGACTTACCGCAGCTAAAGATACACTTTAGAATATCATTTTTAGGGAATATGATATGATCAGATATGATATGGGATTCCCCAATTTGAATCGAAATGAATCGAAGATACGACTTTTTCGTCTACCGTTTTGCTTGTTGACATCTCCCTAACTTTAAGAATAACAAAAACATCCTCAATCGTTTTGGTTTCTTCTGTTTATAGCGGAGCTGAGACCAAGATCTGTTGGGGGATCGAAAAGACAAACCGTGGGAGCGCACACCGTCAGCAAAAGTGCATTTTCCCCTACCGAAAACGGAGCTTTTTGTGGATACACGGAAGTCGGAGAGGCTTACGATTATGAGTATTATGAATATGTATACTAAGAGTCAGTCGATTAGCTTGTGCGCCAAGCCCTGGCTCACTCGCTTCGCTTGCTTCTTCCAGTGGGAGCGCAACGAGGGAGCATCAGTTTTTTGTTCTCTGTGATCTCATGCCCCATTGAAAGAGTATCCCCATAGCAGTGGAGTCTAGGTAGAAGTGATAGCCACAAGAAACAACAATAATAATTGATTGTTTGTTGTATTGTGTTGTATTTATTTATTTAATTTTTTATTCGTTTGTTTGCTGGTTAAACGACGACCTGATGGCGCGTTGGCGACGACCAAAAGGCATTGGCAGTTTTGATATTTATTTATTTTTAGTTGATGCGCACATTAAATTGGCAATTTCTGTACAGGGGATACCTGATCCGATCCGATGATGATGATTATTATACTCATTTTATATACTTAAAAACCCTCTTCGAGGAAGGTTTCGCTCGAAGCTCGTGACATTTAATGCGTTTGCTTTTAATGCATGGAATATTTATGTGGCACGCTGCATGTTTTATGCAACAGCAACAACAACAACGTCAAATAATGGGAATTTTCAGTTGTTCAAGTGCATGGCACCATATAAAGCAGAAACACACAGATTCCCCCCATACCCACCCCATTTACATCTCCATTTGGATCCCCATTCCACAGCTCCAGCCCCATTCTCCAGCCTCCTCTCTGAATATCGTGGGGAATGCAACGCGTGAGTCGCTTGACATTCTAAGTGGAATACCAGGGGTACACGAAAGGAGGAGGGGCAACGCAGCTGCTGCTGTGTGCCATTTGACCTTGGCATTGGATTTAATTTTATGGTGAAATCAACTGCAGCATAATTTTGAATGTCAAGCGAGAAAATAGACGCAAGAACGAAAGGAGTAGACGGGGCAAAAGAGAGAGATGAATAGAGAAACAGAGGCGAGGCAGGGAGGAAAAGTCTATGACTAGAAGAAACGCGTGCGCGGGGGGACATACAGTAAAGTCTGGGATTATCTAAGAGATTTCTTTGGCGAGGAAATAGAAACAGGGGAAAAACTGAAAAGAAAGCAGAATTCATCTCTAAGATTTCTCCCCTCCCCTACTATTACGAGTGGAAAACCTTGACCTTAGAGCAGATTTAGTTTTATTTGTTGATGGTGCAACACACACTGCAGATAGATGAAATTTGTGCTGGCGCATAGCGAATCGTGCAACGTGCGACGCACGTGTTGCAAGCCAGAAACTAGAGGAAAACAACAACAAGATGCACACCCACGCCAAAATAGATAGAAGACCGCAAAAAGACGAAAAATCGAGAACGAAATCAAATTGGAAACAGTTTAAAATGTGGCAAGAGGGGAGGGGAGGAGTGGAGTGGTGCAACCTTGAGGGGACTGTCAGCACGAGTGCAATAAGAGGCCAATGCAGCACGAATATCACTCACTCTCTTTTGGCACTCACTCCCACTCAAACTCATTTTGTATTTATGCATTCCCAGACATTTCCCATGTTTCAGGTTGCATATTTTGATTCCCGCTCTCTCTTTTTCGCACCTTCTTCATGCAACTATCATGAGAATGTGCTCTAGCCACTGCCTCTATTTGTACTCGTGCAGTTTGCGCTCTCTTGCGTTCTCTTCCGCTCTTTCAAACACTAAAAACTCGCATGCGATAAAAGCAACCCACAATCTGTGTACGTGTGAGAGTTCACGTTCCGTTTATTACTGTGTGAGCGCACACACAGCCATAGCTGTAGAGAGAGAGAGCGGCGGCAGAGTGACAGCGCAAAACAACAACAAGAGTGTAAATTGAAATTCCAAAGATGTCGACAAAGTAAATACGAAATAAAAACCAAACCGATTCGAGTCGAAACGAGACGATTCCGATGGAGACGGGACGGATCGGAACGGAACGGGTCTGAGACTACAATGGGAAAAGATACAACACACACACACACACACATGGAATTCGGCGAATAATCATAATACAAAAAAAGAAGATGAACATAAAAACAACAACAGTTCAATGTGTTTTTTAAACAAGTTATTTTTCAATGTGATGTTTTTGTTGTATTTTTTCCACGGCTAGATCCGGATTTCAAGGGGGGGTCAACGGGTACATTCTATTGCGTTCTGTGCACTCAGAGTTGTACCAGTTTGTACCGCACTCTCCTTTTTGCCAGCGCTCTCCCGCCATAATCCATTTTGCTTATTCCCAACACATGCCATGCCCTTTTCAGTTTGGACTTAGACTGAAAGATACCCTTTACTGGAATCTATAGTTAGATTGCGTACATTTTCTTTCTTTATCGAACTATTTCCGATGAACATCTCATACATTGTTGTTATTAATTTCATTCCCACACTGGCGAGTCTACCCTTTCCCCTCTCCGCGTACAGGGTATCAACAAAAGAGCAATTCACTTACGATAAGATTGCGCACTGCTGCTGCCGCAGCTGCTGTTGTTGGCGTTGCTGCTGCTGCTGGCGATGATATCGTTGTCGTTGTTGCCGTTAGATCCGCGGGCAGAAAGTCCAATTGCTCTGTCGTTGCCGCCGCCTCCTCGCTCTCCTCTTCGTCCAGCTTCGGCTTGCTCATTGTTGTTGCTGTCGCTTTTGTTATTGTTTTGCGCTCGACTTTAACTTTCATTGTCCTCTCTTTTGACTTCTGTTCTGTTGTTATTGTTGTTGTTTCCGTCCCTTAATGCACTTTGCACTTGCACTGCTCTGCTCTCAACACTTGTTCCCGCTTGTTCGCTCTTTACGCTTTGCACTCAGTTTCGTGCTCAAACAAATTCGTACATGTGCGGGTGGATGGACATATGGACGCTCTTTTGGGTGCAATACTTTGCAATCTCTTTCCTGTCACGCCACTCCACTCCACTCTCTCTTCTGTTTGTTTGCTCTTTGACTGCCTTTCACACGCACGGGTTCGCTCGTTCAGATACAGCTGTCAAATTGTTGCTGTCTTTTCCTTTCTGCTGTTTCTGCTGCCGCCTGTCCAGAGTGTTAAAAATGTTAACGGTTCGTTCGCACAGAATTCTCTAGATTAAAGCGTCAGACCACGCCCCGCACCGCACCGTTGAACTTCGAACGCTTCCCGCTCTCTTCTCCAGTTTCAGCAGGCCAGACCAAGCAGAATTTTGTTGAATATTTCGTAATTATTTTGTGCTTTCTGACGCTCTGACGTTGCACTCTCACTCATGTACATATGGATGTACATATGTATATGTTTATAGATGTATGTATAAGATAACGCGAAATCACAATTACATGGAGAAATAGCTACACTTTTTCTTTCTTTCTTGTTTTTTAAGGGAATGTACGAAATGTAACAACAACTACAATAACAGTGTGGTATAGGGATGGGGGGGGAGGGCAATAACAATAAAAACGTTTCTTGTATGCTGTCCCGCTCCAGCCACAGTGAATGTGACTGTGATGGCCCGCCTGCCAGACAGTTGCTGCGTGTAAAAGCGAGAAGGCGAACGCCTCGCAGACAGTGCGACTGGCGATAGAGTGAGAGGGAGGGCGATGGTGGTGGAATGGCCGGGGAGTTGTGGGGTGTCAAAGGAGAACTGATTAACTACACGGAGTGACGACGGAGAGAGAGATTGTTACGGGGGACGCGGCCGCGTGGCTTTCCGTTGCCGCTGCTGCAGTCGCGTTGCCTTAACAAAAAGCGAAAAATAACTGAGCAACAGACCGCTATCCACACCGTCGGGTGACGTCTTGGCCATTGCGCGCCACACACACCACCAAACTGCCAGCACACACAGATACACGCACACACACAAACAATCACACGCTGGCGGGCAGGGGCACTGGAAATTTACGTTGCGTGGAAGCCAGGGCTGGAGATATCGCAACGGAACCAGTTGTAGTCGAATGATTATGAACAGGGTGGGACGGGGTGACAAGAGGTATCGGTAGTAGCCCCTTATAGGGTCATTCATCGAATCGAGTTGTTTTTACATATTTGTATTTCATCCCAATAAGGATTTTCCTCCAGGGTTGGGAGGAATAAATATAAATATATTTTCTTTGTTTTTTTTTATAGATTTTTAGATAACGGATTAATTTGTTAGGTTTTAGTTATAGATATAATATATTTCCATATATTGCAAAACACTAGAAGAATAATTTATTACAGGTATTTCTCCTTTTAATCTAGAAAACCCCAAAATATTCCAAACTTCTTTGGAATCAGCATAAACACCGCATAATCATAATGGGGGAAAATCCCCGACGAACTGCTTTCGCATGCTCCACATGATTCCCGTGGCCCTGACGAATGAGGATGTGAAGATAAACTAGACGATAACTGTCAGGGGGAAAAACGCAAAAGGCAATAGGAAAGAGAGCGCGAGAGAGCGTACCATCATACCCATACAGAAGCAAAATCAAAATATGGCGAACCATTTCTCGCATGCGATTGTTTAAGCAGCAAGAGAATATGTCATTCGCTCTTACTGTAGCTCTCTCTTTATTTCCCTCTTTTGCGTTTCCTCTCTTTCATTTCTCACTCGCATTTGAATGTGACTCAAAACTGGTTTCCACTCAAATGTTGGAATTTGGCGCGCAGCTCGTTTGTTGACATTTTCTATACGGACGAACGTTTTGTTTTGATTTTAGTGCCGCTCTTTTGTCTCTCTCACTCTGTATCTCTCTGTCTCTTTCTCGCTTTAAAATAGTAGTCTCCCACTCAGTCTGTGGCATGCGGGAGGGGTGGGAGGGGCTTGGGGGCACATGTTGGATTTATGTATGCCACGCATCGTCACGCGGATGACTCATCGCGGGGTTTTTACACACTGATACACGCGCACGGATGAAGTGATGGCGTGTGAGAGCGAGAGAGATAGGGGGGGATGGGGATGGGTATGGAGAGAGGTAGGCCTCAGACAGGTTCAGAGGCAGCAACCATTTGTTGCTGTCTTGCTCTGCGGCCACCTCTGCGGCAGTTAATGTATCTCTGAGATGCATTTGGGCGCGTGCTAAATGCATCTATTAGGCAGGGCAGTCTCGTCCCCGACTCGAGTCTGCGATCGGATCGTCCTTTTCCATTAGCCCCGGGCGGTAGGTAGCCGAAAATATGTCTCTGCCATTAGGTACGAGACGATCCTCTCGCTCTCTCTTTTCAGCCTCCTTTCGTTGCTCGCTCTCCCTCGTTCGCTCACTCTTGCGATAAGAGCCGTGTGTCTGAGTGCCTTGCCGACTTGACTGGCGACGCGCCTTGCTCTGGCCCCGTGCCCCTTCCCTCCTGAACGGCCAGAAGTGTCGACACTCAACATCAAGGTTGAGGGTTGATGGCCTCCTCCTCCTCTGCTTCGCTCTGCTCCTGCCTTTTGTTGTTGCCTTTGTTAAGCAATTTGCCAGGCGACTAGCTTCTAGGCCAACATTGTGCACTGATTAGGTTACCATTTCTGCGCGAGTGGGTTAATATTTTATGGGTTACCACGATGGGTTCATTTCTCGAGTCTTTATGCGAAGCGGAAACGGAAATGGGCAGCAGGGCGGCAATATTGCGCGAGCCATTCAGGATTTCACTTGAAATAAATATACCTAAAAAAAACATTCCCTAATGGTTTCCTTTTAGTTTTAAAGAGATTTTTGTTTTGATTTGGTGTGGTTCTACGTGGACTGTTACGCGGTTTTTCCAAATTGTATCTCTAGAATAGCGTAAAACAATGCAAATTGCAAAATGCTGTATATTTTTATGGATATTTTACACTGGATTATCGTAAGCATATCAAGTATCGCCAATTTCTTTATTATCTTAGAAATATAAATATATACATATGTATATCATATAATTTTTATTCCTTTTTAATTTGCACAAGTATATTTTTATGGATAATTCCCATGAAATTGAGTAAGTTTTTTATTTTGGGATCAAAGATCAATGCATTATATCGATTGAGGTTCAATGAACCAATTTTCAAGTGCTTAGTTATAACATCCACATTTATTTCGATATTTTTTAATGATAATCATTTTATTCTGTCCATCTATCTATTTATTATCTATCTAGCTATCTATTATCTACATACATGATCAGCTTAATAGGTACATACACCAATCTTCGCAAACTTAACAGAAAACTGATGTATTAAATATTTTAAACTCAAATTTAGTTCTCTTATTCTTTAAGTAGTTGAAAACACACACACAGATGGATCTACCATTTCCGGAGTATCTCTATCTTGCTAATCGAAACCACATTTTCCAATCCCTTATTCATCGTTTGAAAAGTACAAGATTTACTAAAATATACAAACCATAATAATGTAAAAATGTGTATAGTTAACTATCAGATTACGTGTGTAATTATATTTAAATATATGCCAATATAAAGCGCTTTACCGCCGTATCATTTATTTAAGTCAAACAAGACTTGTGCGCGTATTCATTCACCGGGCGATACGATCTGTTGAATAGTTTTTGCATTGATTAAACCTTTGGATCATGTCATGGAATGAACGTCATCGATTCGCGTAATTAAAGTCATCGATTTCGTAGAATTGCGATTAGATTTCTTAGAACTAAATGATTAATCGGAGGAAGTAGTCCCCAATATTTAACGGAACTGGAAGACAACACGCAAAACGGGCTGGGAAAAACATAACCCATTGAGTAAATAAAGCCCCCCAGTAAAGTATCTTTATTTGCATCAAGACAGAATACATAGAAAGCGGCTCTGAATGATTTACCGAAGGGCCATCAAGACGAAGGAAACGCCAGTTGACCGAGGGGCGTTGCTGCATGACGCCTCAATCTTTAACTGTAAAGCCATAAGGACAGATGCAAATGTAGTCTATCCGCTCACTTTCTAATGCATCCCCGCTATAAGGGGATCGCAATCTTTAGATTGTTTTGTCTGGGGACATATTCTATCCCCAAACCATTAATCATTTGCAATTAAAAATCCCCACAAAAAGTATTTCCAGTGTATTTTCTATTGGGTTTTCTGCATCTGGCCTCCCCAAATGTATTTCATGGACACACTTTCGACAACCTTTTGGAAAGAACAACAACAGGAGCAACAACAACGCAAATCCAACCATAAAACAATCAAATTCCCAATCTAATTTCGAAGACCTTCGAAAAAACAGCTGATTATAAAACTTTAATGCTAATGGGGGCGCAAGTACGGGTAGGCGTGGCCCCTTGCAGCACTTTTGCAACGCCAGTAAATGATTAACAAAATGAGTTAATGAGTTGTGTTGTAGAACCGTTTTGCACTAACAAAACAAAACAACAGAGAAAACAGAGAAACAGAGCGACGATCATTAAAAAATTAAGCATACGATATAATGACAGAAACAGCAACAAGTGCAAATTAAAGTTGTTAATTTTAAGATCTTAATTGTTTTTGTAATAATTAATAAAAACAAAAACAAAATAAACAGAGGCACAAAGAGAGAGGTGGCCCCAAAGAAACAGCAAACAGAAAGCAGCAAAGTTCAAGGATGCCTTTGCCATTTCCCTTGAAAAACAAAACATGAACTCTTAACAAAACGAGTACTTGTGGCAGTTAAGTGAAGCAAGGACATTGCTGCATTAAGTGTTGACCAGAACAGAAGGTTGCAACAACATCCAGCTCCAACATTTAGCACTCGATCATATAAGTCGAAAATCTGTAGCATTCATTAAGAAAGATCACAACTACCAGATTTCCGAAACTTACTGCAATCGTTTCAAAATAGATAAAAACCCACCTGTCATTTGGCTCTTTGAATACCTGGCGTTCGAAACTATTAGTGCCAGAGCGAACATACTTTTAGGATCCCTACGCAGATCATCTAGAAACTGATTGAGGTATATCTTAGTCTCGAGGCATAAGTTTTATAATCTCTCTGCGTAAATGTACACAGTTTTCCTAGAAGTCATCTCTAGAGACAAAACAAAACTAATACCCAAATATTTGCAGAATGAAAAGCATGAATAATGAGGAGAAATTATCTCGGATATAAAGCATTACCAACTATGATATGAAAGGGGGTAATTCTATATAATCACTGGAGGAATTTAGGGCCTTTTTATTGCATCATGAATAGTCGTTGGGGAAAAACTGACTTGATAAAGCTCTAGAAAACATATTTCTTGGCAAATTAGTGGTTGATATTGAATATAGATCGAAAGACATAGATCTATAGAATATAGATTATCCACTGTTGTAAAAGTAGCTATTAAGTTACAGTTTATTTTATGTTGTGATATAATTTTTAGTCAAGGTAATAAATTTCTTCCCCAAAAAAAAAAAAAAGATAGAAAATAGAGTAGAATATAGAAACATTCTTCTCGTAAAAAAAGATGAGGCTCTACCAGAGATATAGACGGTTCTTCGCTTTTTTATATCTTGAATTTGCTTAGATTTGCTTTTAAGATCATTAAAAGCAGGTAGCTTTTAATAGTGTAACCGAATATCGAGAAACACTTTGAAGATAAAAAAAAAAATACAATAAAACATAGAATAAACAATAAAACATCTAAGCAAACAGCATAAAGGCGAACCCTTTTCGAAAGAATATCAATTACTCACAATCACTATGTATATTATTGATATTAAAGACCGTGAAAAGTGTTCCTCAAAGAGTGTTATATAAACAGACAGCGAATAAACAATAATGAAGTCATCCATTATAGACCCTTCCAATATGTTGTGTTGTGGCTTTTACCCAAGGAATTGAAACTGATATGAAAATACATATGGAAGGAATTACATCGACAATAAATCATGACGTGCTCTCTGAATGACAGAAAAATTATATTTTTGCAATAGAACTAACACAAATAATGCGCTTTGTGGCCAAGCGCAGAGCTTTACTTGAAGAAAAGTCACAAAAGGTGGATCTGTGGATCCCTGAAATCAACCTTAAGCATTGGATAAATTCTTAAAGAATAATTATACCGTAATATTTACTAATTCGGAAGCAAAGCTTTAGGTTTCTTCGACTAGGAGACTGGGGATCAGTGCTATCAGTCAAATACCAGTATAATGTGGTCCTAACCAACAGCAAATGATTTGGCCTAGTCATCATTTGGACGAGTACGAGCCGTAGATAAGAGCCGTAGCACCTCCCACAACGTTAATCAGGTTCCCCTGCCCCCGAAACGGCGAAACACCATGCAATGCTCTTGGCATTTCCGTTCTACGGATTTCACGCTTTTATTTGCGTTTTCGACTTGGGCTCTCGCGCGGTGGCACGGCACCACTTCCTGGCCGGATTGGCACTACACATTCGTGACTTTGGGCCTCGAGCGACATCTTATCTGGAAGAGTCCAGAGTGTCGTTCTCCGGCTGTCTCTCTGGCTGTCTGTCAGTACGTCGTTCGGGGCACTCTGTTGGCTGTTGGCGGTGATGATAATGCCTTGGTCAAGTAGACTTTCGGTCGCGACAGCAAGGGCATGCCTCACCATGTTTATTTTTACTTCATGATGACGCTTTATTCTGGCTCGGGATTGCTTATCAAAAGGGGAGTTAGATGATCGGACTATTGCGAGGATCGTTCGAGAAAACCGTCACTTGTAATACGAAATCCGTTCAATCTGTTATCTGAAACTGTCTACTGGATTAATTTATTTCAATTTATTTATATACAAATATAAACTCGGTATTCGCATGGATATATACATATACGATATATGTATTCGCGTTTAACGAGAGGATCTCCCCCCAAGTTTAAACAAAATTAAATTACTCCAAATGTATTTTTTATTGTTTGTTTTTTGTTTTTGTTTTGTTTTGGGGAGTGGCATTCCCACGCCACAGAAAGCAGAAAGCGAGGGGCAGTAAATATTTACTTACAGATAAAGCAGCCCAACATTTAGGCATTTTTTGGGGAAGAAAAGAGGGAAATCCTCTCTGCCTACTTCCCTTTGAACTCGGCAACATGTCGTATACGTGATGTACGTCGGACCACATCAAGTATACGCCCCGCGGACGCCATTTTCCTTAGTTTTTTCCCCCCGGGGGCCTGCCCGCTCAACTGCGAGTGCAACGCAATTACAGAGATGAGAAACCACAACGAGTGCGGGGTTTCAGGGGGTGGGGGAACACTCCACTTTGAGTGGCCAAGCACCGCCCACAAAACCGCAAAATGAAAGGCGACAACAAATCACAAAGAGCTCTCAAGCCGTGGGATGAGTGGGAGAAGGAGAGAGAGAGAGAGAGACTGAGATGAGGCGAGTGGTGGAAGAGGGACGCAGAATACTCATATATACATATGTACATACATATACATATGTATGTATGTATAATAAATGCTAATGCGTATGCAGTGGGGTACCTCCCTTGGAGGCGGGTGACACATTTTGTGGTGTCCATTGTTTTCCTCAAACGTCTCTACTATCCCCGGGAAATGCACAAAGATGGAGCATTGGGTTTCCAGCACAAAAAAGTCCTGACTGTACATAATTATCCAGCAATCGTATGTATATGTGAGGGATCTCCAACTAGCGCACAGTTCGTTCTTTTGCAGGAGACAAATTTCTTATACTATGCTCATACTATGAATTTCATGAATTCTAGAATTCCTAGCCCCTGTTTATCCGACGGAGACGAATTCATGGAATCATATCAGAGGAGTTGCCAGACGTGTAAATTGGAAACAATCTTGAAGTAAAATCCATATACATATACTCTCCTCCTTCAGCAGCGCAAGAAGCTCAGTCACCTCCGCTTCAGTCCAAAAGTATCTTTTTGATTCTTCTTGTTTCGTCGGTACTTTGACCAATCTATTGATTTTTTGATAATTTCTTGAAATGGGCCTAGCTTACACACAGTATTAGTTTTTTCTCACTTTTAGTTCACCTTATTGCACTTTTGGCACAGCAATTCTGTCTGCCACAAAGAGATCTTTCACTAAACATAGGGTGTCCTTCATTATATTTTATTAAGGAATCATTATACATAGGTTTTAAGATCTATATCGACACAGAGCAGCTTTTTTAGACATACACGTAGTAATGTTTTCGTTATTCACTTCTTACGAGGGAGTACAAGAGAAATACGAGTAGTATTTCTGTGAGGATTAGATGTCCTCGATGTTTATTCAAGCATCCTATCACCAGATGATACCACACCACATGACCCGACGATCCGTGTAACACATTTTTCTTTTGATTTTCAAAGGTTTTCTGTTTCACGTACTCCAAACTTGGCTGTTTACAGACGGATTGAATAAACACAGTATGCTTCGTTTTCCTAAATAAATTTCTACAGAATACCTTCATTCTATGAATATTCCTAGAAGGTGCAGAGATATAACTATATTTTGATGGGAGAAGATATCCAACCAGTTGTTCGGTTTCATCAAAGAGTTCAAACATTATTTTGATTTCCTCGCCACAATCTTTTCTATGAGGGCTTTTCTTATATTTCTAAGGATATTTTAGGGTATTTCCAGGGGCATACTTACGTTCCTTTGCTGTGCGGCTGCAATTATTGGTGCAAGCACAGCTGATGGGGTGGTGGTGGGGGCCAAGAATTGCTGCTGCTGCTGCTGCTGCTGATGTTGCTGCTGCTGTTGCTGTTGCTGCTGTTGCTGTTGCAGACAGGCATAGTAGAAGTTGTTCGATTGCGCTGTTGTTGCTGGCACTAGCTGTTGTTGCTGTTGCAGTTGCGTGTAGTTGTTGTACGATGGTTGCATGTACTGCTGCTGTGGCTGCTGTTGTTGTTGTTGTTGCGTCAAGTGCTGATTGTAATTGACATTCATGTTGTTATTATTGTTGGTAATGTGGCGCTGTTTGTTGCATTCGCCTATCCAGGAGGCGCCTCGCTGTTGCTGCAGCTGGAGTCCATTGCTGATGGTGCTGTTGTTGCCACTGATATTCCCGATATTTGGCCAAACGTAATCATGCTGAAACTGTTGCTGCTGTTGTTGCAACATTTGCTGATGCTGCTGCTGCAGATGGCTGCCATTGCCACTGCCGCCACCGCCGCCCCTGCCGCCGCTGCTACTGCTGTTGTTGTGCTGCATTTCGATGGCCTTTATGGCAATCATTCAACGTGCAACAAATTGTCAGCGTTTATCACAAAAATGTCTGTTGCAATTTCAGCCTCCCTGCTTCCGTCCTTTCCGCTCAGTTCCTTCCTTTGTCTGCTTTTTGTTTGTTTGTTTTCTTTTTGTTTGTGTTTTTTCCTTTCCACTGATATTTTGATGTATTTATATTTGGCTTGATTTATCTTTGTGTAATTTGTATTTGTTGCATTCTCCAGCTCAAGTTGTTATTTTTTGTGATTTAATTTTAATGTATTTTTAATCTTATTTACACGCTCCTCAGGTTGTTTTTAGTTTACTTGTATTTATATTTAATTTTTGGCAACTTGTTTTTGGGTTTATTTGAATTCTTTAATAACTAAATGTAACGCTTTTTTGGCACTGCACTTTTGAGACGCTTCTAAAACGGAAAGAAACAAGAAATATAGTTGTAAAAAAACAGTGTGTATTTCTGTAAGCTACAATATTAAATTTATCCCGTAAAAAGTCTGTTTTTGTGTGTGTCTCCTCCTCTAGAGGCCCGTGCACTTTCTCATGTCCGAAGATGACTCAATCCTCTTGCTTTTCTGCTCTTTCTTCTCTGATAAGTGTGCTCTCTCTTTCGCTCTGTTTCTTTTTGATCGAGGGGTGCCCAGGGGTGCTTATTGCACACGCCCACTGCCCACTGTTCTGCCTTGGACGGGGTCGATCTGCACGTGCAGTTCAAGTGGTTGGTTAACGGTAAACGACGCGTCAAAAAGCACCATCCATACACCAGCAGAAGGGAGGGGGTGTTTGCGGACCGAGACAGCACTCCTGCACCTCTCCTGCACTCGCGGATTAAATTACGTGATTTTTTCGCTATAAACACAGGCGCAAAGTCGAAACCGAATTCGAAACAGAGACACAGCTTGTTTATTATTTTATTATAAATATACTTTTGTTTTTCTTATTTTTTCACTTGCATTGCACGTTTTTTTATTATTATTATTACGTTTTTTGGTTTATGTTTGTTGCTTTTATTTTTGTAAATTCTCATGCACTCTTTTTACAGTTGTGGTTCGCGTTTCTTTAGCTGCTTTCTGGGCTGCTCCTTGGCCCACAGACTTCCACACGGCAGTACGGCAAAAATTGTATTAAAACAGAAAATGAAAATCGAATTTTGATAAACCTGCGCTCAAAGGCAGGCAGGCACGACGCACACACTTAGCACTCACTCACTCTCACATGCACACGCGTTCGGGCAGGCAGCCGAAGTTTCGCGCGATCGTTTCGTTACTTCGCTGCTGCTTCGTTGGGGGTTTCTGTGGGGGTGGTGTGGTGTGGGGTTCTCTCTCTCTCTCTCTCCCTGTTTCTCTCTTTCTCGCCAGCCAGGTTCTGGGGCTCAAAACTGCCTCTCGGAAAGGCTTGATATAACCTAAAAATTTCCAAAAAAAATAATTATGAGGCGCGATTCGGTTTCTCTTTCTGCTGCTGCTCTTTCGGCCGCCGCTGCCGCCTCGCTCTTGTGACTAATCGCGTGTCTGGGGTGGTCGCCCCCCGTCAATGTCCAGCCAGAAAACACCTTTCGCGCTTGTCGTTACTATTTGGCGCCAATTGGTTAATAGCCATGCATATAGGTGAACACCGAACCGCTCTGTCCGCTGGGCATAGATCACTCGGCAACGTGCGCGTTCACAGTGGTGTCCCGTCTTCTGGTGTCTACGCCGACTGTGCGGCGGCCTGCTGCCCGGCCTCTGCCTGCCGCTGCGCGCTATGACTAATGCAAAGACAGCGACAGCCAGCGCTCCAACTACAAAAACAATATGTAGAACAGGCAGAAAACAACAGCCAGAAAGGAAGGCTAGCCTCGAGAGGTCGAAGATGTTGATACCCTTGAAGATCAATCGAAGCTAAAAATATTCAAATGTTTTATGATCGATGGCCCTTTTGATCCGATTTTGATCAAATTTGAACGGGTTATACAAAAACATACTGCAACCAAAAACTAATTTCTCCCAAAAGACTTTTTTTTACTGATCGTGTTCTAACCAGTGAAAATCGTAATACGCTTTTCAAGGGTATACAAATTGTGAATACGAGAGACTCTCCGGCTCTCCCTCTCCTTTTTCAGTATTTGCTGTTTTTTTTTTGCTGATTTTTAATCTATGCAGCAGCAACAACAGCAAATATGCGCGACGTGCCCACTTTTTCGTTCTTCTTGTTGTTTTTGGTTTTGCAAAATGCATTTTAATCAGCTTTTTTTTGTTGTGCGACACCTTGCGACGCCGAAACGAAAATGCAAATGATCCTGGCGCACATACACACACACTGACACACAGATGCATGAATCCAGAGAGACACCAACACCAGCCAGTCACGCTCTCTGCCTCGCTCTGTTTCACTTGCTCTTCTTCTCTCCTGACTGTCTCCCAGCCTGCTCGGTGTCTCTCTCACGCGTTGAGCCGCTTTAGCTCTCGCGACGCTTTTTACCTGTGCGAATGTTAATTGAAGAATTTATTGTTTGTCTCTTTGTTGTATTATTGCCTGGTGCTGCCCTGGCGACGGCAGCGGTTGCGGCGGCGTCGGCGGCGGCTCTTTTTTTCCCTCAAATTTTATTTGTCGCGTTTAATTATGACAACAGCAACAACAAACCCGAATAGCGACTGCGATCATTGACTTTTCTGCCCGCCACAGGGCGAATTAATATAGGGTGAGGCGGTTCTTCCTCTTCGGGTGGAATGACACTCTCAATATCTCAAGTTTTTTAGTCGCGCCGCGTAAAACCATCCACTCATGCAAAATAGGAATATTTTCTAAGAGAGACTCCTGGGCATAACTCACCCTTTATGAATACACCTTGTGCCCGCTCGCCCTGGCATCACATACATATGTACATATGTAGTTTCTGTTGTTGCTGCTGGTTAAGCTTTTCTGCAGGTGGGGGTGATAGGCAGAGAGGGAGATAGAGAGATACGGATCGCGAGAGCGAGAAATAAACTTTACCGTTCTTGTAAACACTTTTAGGCTTTTGCGGCTTGGCAACAGTGCAATGAATGGAATGGGAGGCGGACGTTTGTTTCTGATTAATATTAATAAAAATACAACCCCTCTCCACAATTGCCATTTTAATCAAATTTCATAAACATTTTAGCAACAGAATTCCTGAACTTTTGCGACCCGTTGACATGTTAATGACATTTTTATAATCTCCAAAAGCAAAACCAACAACCACAAAGGCGGATGCAACATTTCTCATTGTTTATGGGCCACAAGCCAGGGGAGAAACGAGCGAGAAGGAGCCAAACGAGGATACAAATTGTTTTTTGCCATTTTTGGAGAGGGAGCGGTCTCCACAAATACACACATATGGAGTCACACACACTTGTACAGAGATTGCATTTATTCCATTGACGTGTGGCGAGATTTTAAGTCATTTTTGATGTACGAGTGTTTTTTGTTGTTACAGATATGTATGTAAATATGAATGTATGTATGTATGTGTATATTTGTATATTTGAGTAAATAATACGCGGCGCTTTTAAGGTAACGGGTACAGTGAACTCCAGACACGTAAATACTGTACTTACATACGTATGGCCTTTAATTGTGAGCTGTTTGTGTGTGTTTGAGCGATGGGACAATCAGCTGATATATCTTCCTTCCTCTTTTGTAATACAGAGGAACCTCAAAGGTGGATTTACTACGAACTCCGATAGAGTGCTATTAGTGTGTATTAAGAGAAAAGCTTAATACACGCTTTTCTGAAAAGACTCACCTCATAAAAATAGACCTTGAGTGCATCCATCCTCTTCATCTCCTTCCATTAAGAATATTCAGAACCAAAACAAAACACGCAGTCCCAAGAGAGAGAGAGAGCAGTACAGACTGTGTTTCGAGAATCGCCAAAGAACAGAAGTCGCTTCGCAGTTGCCGTGGGCGTTTTTAATCGCACGACTTTCGGGCAGCGACAGCAGCAGCAGCAGGCCGAAGAGGTCGTCGTCGCGTCGCTGTCTCCGTCGATTTTGTTGTTGTTGCTGCTGGCCGTTGCTTGCCTTGGCCTCATTTCGCTTCTTCCTCTTTACCTCTATCCGTGTCCGTATATCTGCATGCTCTTCGCCAGCTGGAGGGGAAATTGCTGGCATTCCAGAAGAACCGAACCCCCCCTTTCCCAACCCATTCCATTCCATTCAGTGCACTTCCTAGCGTCTCTTCCCACTGAATTCGCTCTCTTTGTTGATACCCTTGCAGATGGTATTGTTGTTGCTTTATTTAGCACGTTTCGCGTTTATGATCGTAGCGTGATTTCTGCCTTCTTTTGTTGTGGCTGCTGATGTTCAGCGGGCGACGGCAGCTTCTGTTACTTTATTGCGCCGCAGGTTGCTTTTATTGTAGTTTCAGTCACAGGCAACAGGTGTGGCCCCCACTGTACATTGAACCCATCCCGCGTGTACCGTACCGCTTGCCACACATCAAGCAATGTCACTCCATGGCTGTGACGTGTTCCTGCCTAACATACGATTATCCTTATCGGTGGAGGGCTTCCTTACGCGCTTTGACGTCTTCGGAGTTTCAGTCCAGTTCCGTTCCCGGTTTTTCGTTGCGTCTTCCCAGATAAGCCACCGTTGACGTCTCTATGGGATGACTCATCGAAGATTTTACCCTAAGAAAAGAGCAGTGACGGCGGCAGCGTTACGATTTCTAACCCACATTAGAGCAGTACGACAAATGTTGACAGCTCATCGACTTATTCAATTTCATCTCCCTCTATCTCTCTCTTTCTTTCCTGCCTCTCCCTTTCTGCAAGTTGGGCTTGTAGTAAGGTGAGGAAGCACTGCTTTTACTCTCCCAAGCTGCCGTGTGCCAGTCGCTCTCTTTCTTTCGCACCTTTTGTGACTCCCGTCAGAGAGGTTCTACGACAACACCTCACCTTGTCAATAGGCACCCTGGATCGCTAGAAATTCTCTCTCGTTCTGCCGCTCTCTTTTCACTTTTTTGTGTGGAGAGGCTACCGGACCTAGGTCTACAAATATTGAGTATTCCACGCGGCCACCTTCGACGCCAACGCCGCCGCTTCTGCTACTACAATCAAGGGCCCTTAACCCTTGCTTAACACTGATTCGCCTGATTTGGTTAACCACTCCACTTCACCCACTCCGCTTCCACACCAGTCGGAGCCCCTTCAAACAAAGCGAAACCTCAAAATGTTTTAATGCCCTGCCAAAAAAAAAAACAACTATAAAAACCAAAAAGCCTGCCCAAAAACAAAAACAACACAAAAATAAAATAACAAACCCCGACCAAGTTCTGGTATTTTTATGCCCCTCTCTTGCTGGCAAAAGTGTCCGACGCATATTTCAACTTGTCAGCCAAAGAAAATAAAATAAAAGAAAAGAAAAGACGACCAGCGAAAAAAATTAAAAAAGGCTCGTAAAGCTGAAATCAGCAAAGCCGTTTCGGGGGTAATTAATCGCCATCGCCGTAGCCGCAGCCAGGCGTTGGCACAGTCGGAACGGCACACACATGGAGATCGGAGCAGGCAAGAGGGACAGAGCAACAGAAGGACAGACAGAACAGACAGTGTACCCTGATATCCAGACCCAAAATAAAAGAGCAAGCCGAGCAGATCCCAAATGGCAGGCAGCAGCCAGACCAGACCCAAGCCTGGATATGCTTTTTTTTATGTTTTAGATCTGCGCTAGAGACTTGAAATTATCAATCAGGGGTTGATTAACCAGTTATAGGTTTTAGTAGAGATGGCAATAGTTCTCTTATCCAAAAGCTGGGCCTGGAAAAAGTTTCAAGCAACACACCTCACAGAGAAGTAACCTCTAATTAGAAGATATCTTGTCATCCCATCCCTCAAAATGCCCAAAGTAAAACCCCCCAAAATCTTTACACCAAAAACTAAAACCCTATCTTAGATCTATCACAAAATGGAACCAGTTTTCCAAGTAATCTCTAAAAATGGCGATCGTGTCGCTAATCAGGTCGTCCACACCCATATCAACACTTTCATATACTTTCCATTCAATTGCCACATTTGGATGGGGTCTTAATAAATAATTGTAAGTCAAAGAAAAAGCCAATGGGGGGGTACAATGTTTTATCTGAGAAGAGACGGCTGGACTACACTACCGATTCGCCACAGAAGAATAATTCCCTAGTTTCTACATTTAATTTCACAATTAATTTTTGACGCGTTTTCGCCGGTTTTGGTCTTTGGTCTTTGCTGGTTTTGCCTCATTTTGTGAAATTGAATTTATTATTTCGCAAGAAATAGAGACAGACACACTCATGGATACACATATACATATATGTATGCACATATACATAGTGATGTATAGATATAGTACATATAAGCGACAATGGCAGCCTGTAATTGACCCACTTATGGCCATGGTAGACGGTGGGTTGGGGGATACTGGTTAAGGGGGGTGCTTCCAGGTGGTGGGTGGAAGGCGACAGAGGCTTGCTCTCAGCTGGCGCTGCCTCAACATCAACACGTGTGCGGCAAGCCCCCTGTTTCCCGAGCCCGAACCCGATTCCGATTCCGACTATGTCTCCGTCTCCATCTCCGACTCTGGCCTGTTGCCATTTCCATTGTGTTGTGTCTGTTGTATCTGTTGCATGTGGCCAAAAACCTGTTTGCAGTCGCTCTAATTGTGCACCCTAGACCCCTACCACCGCCACTCCCCAGCACCACTTCCCCAGTTGGCAGCACGTTTTCATTCATCGACAAACTGTTGCATGCAGCCGCCAGTTGTAAATTTATTTACTTATTTGTTCATTTCACTCATGGCACCGCTGCTGCCCCTGCCCCTGCCCCTCCTCTGCTGCCTCTCTGAGTCTGAGTCGCTCGTGCCGAACCCGTGGAAACACTTGGGGGCTGCTTCTGGCCAAGACATAGCAGGGTCCACGAGTCGCCATGTAAGTAGATGGATGGATGGATGATTCACTTTCGGGTTCGCTTTTGTGTCGTCTTTGGCTGCGGTCTGTGCTGTGGACAGTATGCTGTGGTCGCCAAAGCCATTATCAAACGTGGCACGCACTAACAGACTCAAGCTCCACAGAACTGGACTCAAGAACGTACGACATTTCCGCATCTTATCTGTCCACTGTCGGTTTTTGTGGTTTCCTTTTCTATTGAAGATCGTTTTTGCGCCATGCTTGGATGGCACCCTGCCTTGTTTAATCTGGAGGTTTGTCCATTCACCTTCGCCAAATATTGTTTTATCATAATAATTATTTGTCTGTTTGCCTCGTGCTTGTACAAAACGGAAACTGACACGAAAAAAGATAAATAAATGCGAATACCAGTACGAGTGCGAGTAGTGCGATGCCCTATTTGGGGTTAATACCGGGGAAAACCCAATGACACACTCTCTGGATTTCATGGGGTCTTCATATCAGCTGGGTTGGGTTCTGTTGGAATATCCAAAGGCTAACTCCGCTAGCTTCAACCCGCTGACAATCTTGGGAATATGTTTATTTATATTTTCAAAATATACAACGGGTACGAGTTCGATAGGAATCACATTACAATTGGAGATGTAAACAAACTTCATGGTGGGGAAATATAAGCACGTAATTGAAGAGGAAGTGATCGAATCGAAACAGGTAATGGGAATAGTTCTGGATCGCACATCTGTAGGATTCTCATTGGAAAAAAAGCTTGCATTTAAGGTAGTCGTAATATCCGTTTCGAGAGATAGAGAGAGACCGCGATGCAGTGGGAGATCACATATAATCAGGTTGCACTTCCTCTAAAGATGTGGAAAAACATGGCTATATCGAGATCAAGAATATATATACATCTACTTCTTGGGATCAGAAACACTTCCTTCTGGCTGTTGCGCGGATTTGTCTATTACACTTTGTCCCTCTTGAGATTTCTTCAAGTTGATCAAATATAATGTTTCTTATCTGAAAAAGCCCCCGTGACCGGAGATGGATTACGATGTTCTTATCCGTTTTATTGTTGGATCAGGCACCTGCTTGCGCACGTAGCTGCATCATGTGGATGCATTATGATTTATGACCTGGAATAATTATTCTAAAAACAGAAATGTCATCAGTTTCAGTTGGAAGGAAATGTAACTAAAACATCCAGCTGTGGCAGAATGCTGTGGCTACGGCCATGTAAATGCTAAAGAGACCGCTCCTAGAAATGGAGAACAAACGTAGAAACATTAACCAATGCAAACTGCAGCTAATTTACAATTTTCAACAATTTTTGTAACAACTGCAACAGCAACAACTGCAACAGCGGCAACTGCAACAAAAACAACAACAAAAGATGCCGAAAACAAAGCCAAAGGCGAGGCGATGCGAGGCGCGCGTTGCGCTTTGATTGAATCGAATGCGAGGCGCTTTGTCGAAGTCCAAAGTCGCACAAAAAGAAACACTAAGATGGGTGATATTGATGTAACGACTACAAGATACCTAGTACATGATAATCGAAAGAGAAATCGAAGGAATAAGGGGAGAAGTCGTATAGAAATTTGGCTAAAGGCTATTTTTGATCATTTTTGTAAAAGGAAACAAAATATTTCTGTGTAACTTTTGGATGCTGTGCCTTCCTTTCTGCGGCTTTCCTGGACCATCTTAAAAGTGTATAATAATAGATGCAACTAGATGTAAGCGAATTGTATTGGATATGCAATAGATTCAGGTACTAATACTAAAGTCCACTCGATTCTGATCGTATCTCGTATACAAAACTGGCAAAAACCCTTCCTACTTTGCTTCTTATAGGGAACTCAAAGCGAAATAACAATAGTAACAACATTTAATGCATTTTGCGGCCGCTTCGAGCGCGAAAATTATGTGAATTTCGTTGAATGCTGTATGCCGCACACCTGCGTGCCCAATCGGCACCGATTGCCGGCATCGCTTCAACATCGGTGACAAATCCACACAGAAAAGCGACACAAGTTTAATAAGCGAAAAATGAATGGCCAAGATGCTGTAGCGGCTGCTGTGGCTGCTGCTGATGGATTTGCTGCAACTGAAATTACCATAATGATCTCAATATTTGCACAACTTTATCACGACAAACTATTTAATTATACACAGAGGCAGAGGAGAGGCAATTGCTGTTTGTTCGCTTCATTTTCTGCCGCACAATTAGACACGCGAGATCTGGGAGGGCAGGGCGTATGAGTAATGCAAGTGCAGCTCCATCGTTGCGATACGGCAGCGGCAGTGGCAGCGGCAACGGCAACGACAACGGCGACAGCGATGGCTACAGAAACTGTAGCCTGTACCTCCCCCGTCAACGGAATGACTTCAGCGTCTATTAATAGCATTCCAAGTCTTATTTTCTTCTG
Organism: Drosophila affinis; assembly: GCA_037356375.1. Lineage (NCBI taxonomy): Eukaryota > Metazoa > Arthropoda > Insecta > Diptera > Drosophilidae > Drosophila > Drosophila affinis. The sequence continues at coordinate 28,514,368 of JAZHFB010000003.1, forward strand.
GTTTCGTTTTGGTTATTTTACTTGGCGTAAAACCTATTTTAGGCATAGCATAGCCGAAGCCACAAGCCGCAAGTCGCAAAATGGCCTCGCCAATGGGTGAGGGTGAGGCAATTACTCACGGCAAGGGCAGCTCTGACCCCCAGCGTGGCAGCTGAGTGGCAGCTTCAGTTGCAAGTACATACTCGCCCATTTGCCACCAGACCAGGCAAAGTTGCAACAAATTAGCCTGCAAAACGAGCGCGTGAGAAAAGCAAAGTTGTTCGGTCGCACTCTTAAAAATAGCAATCTGTGGGGGCAGTACTTATCGATGACATTGGGGGAGTTCCAAGGAACACCAATCCCCGCATACTGCGTCTCTTTTCAGTTGGTCTTGAGCAGGAATAGAGTCCTAAAATAAATTTAATGCTTTGGCTATGCTCCACAAAAGTATGCTACGAAACTGGGGTGATATTTGAAGCAGGCGAAGATAATGTTCATTCAAAATGTTTGTTTTTGGTATGATAACAGAATTCGAAGCAGAAACTCTTGATGCTATATGTTCTTTATGAATTCCTGAACAACATGAAGATATTTTAACTAAATTAAGTAAAGAGACCTTCTTATTAGAGGGCATTGAAATGAAGGAAACATTTTCCAAGTCCAAGTATGAGCAAAGAAAATATTTATCCATTGAATTGGCATATCGTATGTCCTATCCTAAAATAGAAATACCAACAAAATAATTATTAAAGTAAGGATAAAGCGGAAATCTTTGCTAAAAATTGTATTGATTAATCAGCAAAAGAGTAACAGAATCTCTTGATATGATCAGAGCAGCCTTGACACTGGAATTATTGTATGTAAATTTGTTCAACTGTCTCCCTCCCATTCGGCTCTCATGTTTTCATTTCACCAACATGTTTGTTCTTTTCCGTTCTTTGCCGCTTTATCTTTGCCAACCGATCTAAGTTATCCTTGAAGCTGGCCAAAACAGCTGTAAAAGCTGCCACGGCTAAATAAACAAGTTCAGTTTGAATTGCTGCAATTAGCGGGCCGGTCGAATGTTGCAAACAGTTGGCAAAACAGATGCCAATATCCGGTTTTTGTCTGCACAACCAGATGTGGCAGACCATCCCTGGATATCAATCAAAAGTAGGAACAAAAAAAATTGGTATTCCGTAGATAAAGAAAAGAATCCGAAAGAGAAATGAAAGCAAATTTCTAGTTGTTTTTTATTATTTCAAAATTTTATTGATGATTAGTACTAAATAATGTTTCTTTTTTTTGGTTGGTTTTCATCATTACCCAGTTTCAATGAATTTTATGTTTATTTTTGCAGTCTTAAAAATTTGTCTAAACAATAAATTTTCCATATTTCAATTATATGTTTTTCTTTTATTCTAATGTTGAATTTTTCGGAGAGAATTTTTTGTTTGATATACGAAAAATGTCTGGCCATAAAAAACCCCTGACCCCTGGGGGCGAGAGAGACTGTAGAGGCTGAAGGCGTGGCGGGAGGGGCGGGGGCTGTGGATCGATCGAGTTGCATTAATTACAAATATACAATATGTTTTTGCTTGAATGCATGCAGAAGGTAAAGGTTTGCCCATACACAAAGACGCTGATGCTTCGACAACAATGAGATTTCAAAAATTCAACACTTTGTTTTTTCGGGTTATTATTTGGTATTTTCAAAAATATATTATGGAAAAATTGTACACTGATATTGAGGTATTGGAAAAAAGTCGGCATATATGTTAGGTATGTATAATCGGTATCCTAATTTATTTGTATGTACAGGACTTTCAAAAGTTTTGACTGTGATTTGCGTAATGCTTAGGCAACTCTAATAGTTTTCACATGCAATAAATGTCCTTGCGGTTTGGTGCTGTTTCCTTACTCGGGGGAAATACGTCAAAAACTGTTGTAGAAAAAGAAAATACAATAAATCACGATCCTAGCATACATACATGCACACACTCGCACACACGATGCAGCAAACCTAGGATATCCATATAACAAGTGCAATTTCTACTACATACGATTCAAAAATGTTATTTCTGTGGAAAAGCTATCAAAATTTAGTTTCCGTTCACTAATTGCTTGTGTGTTTTGGGTTGTTCTTTTTGTTTGTTTTTTAGTTGCTGTTTGGTTCTATTTAATTCGTTTCCATTTATTATGAACTATATAAAAATATGTACTTCGTATTTAATATTTATGTATTAAAATTCACAATGTTTTTGGTTACGCTCTCTATTCGCAAAAATACGTGTATTTATTCATTTAAATTTTTCTTCTTACAGCGCTGCTAGAAAATCTAATATGGAATACTTTTCTTTTCTAGCTTGGAAAATTGGCGAGTGAAATAAATAAGGACAACGCACACACACACACACACACAAAGAGAGAAACAGGCACACATTGATAGTGGGAATTCCTTTTATCCATCTTTCATCTTTTGATATTGAATCCTTTCACTCTCAATTTACACAAGAATTCCCTGCAGATGCCCCTGCAGCGAATGTCCTTACAACATTTCCTATACCAAAATGTAATCTCAACTCGGGCTACGAGCAGGAGTTTTCCCTGCAAGGGCATCGCATCGCTCATCCCTATATTTTAGTTGATTTTTCATCGATTTCTAAAAGTACAAATTTGAAGTTATTTACTAACTACTGCTTGGGCGCTGGTTTCTGGTTTCTGTTTTTTATATAAATATATTAATTACATTTTTAATTACAGTGCTTTACATTTGAAATTTCGTTAGAGAGAGAGTTATAGAGATACATTAGTGAATATCGGTGCCAGCATTAAATCTATAATATGGCTATAAACTGTATCGAAATTGGAGGCTCCAAACACTGAGATTGCATTGAATGCAAAAACATTTACGAGTACGAAACACAAAGGACACGCACACAGAGGGGAGGGACATGCACACTCGCATTTAGAAATATACAAATACACTCTGGGGGATTGGGGGGGTTTGACTTAAATGTAAGGGATGGAAATAACAGCTATATAACACACATAATGCTGTTATTCGGTTATTACTTTTAAAGCTTTTTGGCGCCCAATTTCAATGGGCCAGTCGCTCGCTGGGCGCGACGAGCCTCCAGTTCACGCTGTCGCTGCAGTTTCTTCTCCTCGCGCTTGCGTCGCGCCTCATCCAATTTGTTGCCTGAAGAGTAAAGGGTTCACATTAGCAGGAGATCGCTCTCAGGAGATCCCACGGAAAAACTCACCCATTCCCGGCTCATCCAGCGTCTCAAATTCACCGTCGGCCCACGAATCGCTATTCCAGTTGGCATTGTTCGTCGAATTATTCAAATGCGACGAAGGCGGGCTTATGTTATTGCAGTTGGCAGTTGCCGACGTGGGCGACGTGTTGCTGCTGGATAGATTGGGCAGCTCCTTGGGCCGCAACATATTCTGCTGCTTTGACGGCGACGTGACATGGGAGTTGAGCTTGGCCAGCGGTTCAATAAGCTCGTTTAGCTCGTGCTGCTGCAGCTGCTGTTGGTGCGGATGCTGGTGCGGCAGCAGCGGACGATGCTGCTGCTGCTGACTGGATGATGTTGTAGAGGATATCGATTGTCTTGCCAGCAGCTGCTGCTGTTGGTGTTCTTGTTCCGCCTGCTCCTCCTCCTCGCACTGCAATCGATACTAAATTAGTATCAAATAAATCATTGATATATTTAAAGAACTTACCGGATCCTCTTCAAGGCTACCCCATTCCTCATTGTCCCAGCCATCGCGCACTTCAATCAGCGCATTGGTTGCCACCAATGTACCTCCGTTGTTGGAGCTGGCGGCCAGAGGACTGCTGGGGTCCTGAGAGGTCTGAAAGTGGGAAACCCCATGTAAACTATTCTTTAAGGCTTTCCTCTTATGAACTCACATCCATTTCTCCCCAGTTTTCGTTGTCCCAATCGTTGTTGCCATAGTCGGAGGCCGAGGCGGAGGTCTCATTGCTTTCATGCTCCAGCGAGGTCATGGAGGTAACACTACTTGTGGTGGTCGAAAGGCTGCTGCTCGATGGTTGCTCTAAAGAATCAAACAATCAGTAATTAGAGTCAGATCAAAAGCAGACCACGTGGTAAAAACTCACCAAGCGACGCTGGCTTGGATAGATTGCGTCCAGTTAAAGGCGGTCTTGGTCTAGATGAATCACTTTGGCTGCGATAGAACTTGGCTGTAACGGCCGTCACTGCCCATCCCGCCCAGGTGGCCGCAGCATTGCCGATCGATGGGGTAGCCGTGTGCACATCGGCCTCTGCAAAATTTAATATTTTAGCATTTTGCTTAGAGATGAATCTGGTTTTAAAGTCTCACCCATCGTCTCACGCAAACTGGGATCCTCGGAGACCTTCTCCAGCTTGCCCAGGAATCCGCGGATGGTTTTAAAGGCCGGATCGCGTACCGTCTTCTCCGGGTCTACACTCAGCGAACACAGCGATGGCAAGACACGGTTGGCCACCTCGCTGAGCAAAAAGTACTGCTGGGTGGCGGCCAGCGCCAGGACGCCGGCAACACGGGCCGGCGGGAATGGATCGCGCATGGCACGAATGAAGGCAGAGACCAGGACACGCTGACGCACCTGCGGATGTAAATGCGGTGCAATCTTTCCCAGGCACACGGTCGTATTGGTCCGGATGCCACCCTGATCGTCGCGTGCCTGAAGACGCGCAAAATGCCGCAACACCTCCACGTTGAGATTATTGTAATTCAGCTTGGGGGCCAAGTGAATGATCGATTTGACCGTCTGCTCGCGAATGGTGGCGTTTGTGTCCAGAAAGCCATGAGCCACCTGCGGGAATATCTGATCGTTGACCACCTGTGGCTGCAGATGGGCTATGAACAGATCCAACTGCTGCAGCAGACGTGACCGCGTCACACGATCCGTGGAGGCAAACAACTTGACGACGCAGGGCACGATCCGCTTCTGATACTCCCCCTCGTCCAACAGTTTGCCCAGCTGCAAGAGTGATTCATTATTGGTTGTTCTTTAGATCGAATAACCATAGCCATACCTTGAACATGGGGGCCAGCACAGCGGAACCCGCATCTCCATACTCGTACGAGGTTATCAGCTGTGGAAGTATCTTGTGCTTGCACACATTATCCGGAAAGTTGTCCAAGTGCGTGGTGAGGCCACTAAAGAACCGATTCTTTTCCGCCTTGTCTTTAATTTGGATTTCCTCCAGAAAGAGCAGCGTGTCCACCAAATCGTTCTTGAAGAAACCGCCCGGCTTCCGACAACGGGTTATGATATCCGCCGGATTGGGGCGATTCGAAGGCGAAGCACCCACCAGCTCACAGTAGAGCGACTGCAGGGACTTGGGTATGTGGTCGATATCCTTGAGGTTCGAGCGCTGCTTAAGAACTCCATTAAATGCCTCCCACACGAGGCAACCCAGGCCCCACATGTCCACAGAACTGAGCGACAGAAAACGAGAAGGATTTAGTAAATTATAAAGAACGAGTTTTATCAGAGTTCTACCATTTGGTGGCCGCCTTGAGCTTGCTCTGATCGTTCTTCTCGGGTGAGTCATAGACCTCCAGGGTGACTGGAATCTTCACCGGCGGCATGGGGTTGCCATCGGCGGCGGAAACGTACTCCAGGCTGCCCAGCTTCCACTCGCCCGAAGCGTTGACAAATACCGACCAGGCAGACACGTTGTTATGCCTCAGATTGCCATCGTTGTTGAGGAAGGACAGGGCACGCTGAAAGAGGATTAGTAGAATCAGTTGGAACATTTGTGGAGTGCTATTATAGGCTTACGGTGATCTGGAAGATGCCCCAGGCCAGGTAGAGGCCCTTCTGGACATTGTCTGTAGCCAGTTTGGTGAAATATGTGCCCAGTGGATCCACCGCCTCCGTGGCCACGTACAGCATCTTGTCCGTCTCCAGTGAGTCCAAGTACTGCAGTATGCTCGGGTGACGCAACGTTTTCAGCCGCTTCAATGCCGCCTTGGCCAGCTCACATTTCGTGTCAGAGCCGCTGCGTATGTCATAGACAAAGACGGAGACCTCCTCGAGGGTGCCTTTGCGTTTGGCCTTGTGCAGCGTCCATATGGAGTAGTTGTCGAAGCCACTGACTGGTTCACCAATGTCGTAGGGGAAGTCTTTGGAGGAGTCGCGCGAGAAGAACGACCACATCATGTGTTTTGCTCGACGGCTCAATATTTTGTTACTGTTGTGTCACGACCACCACGACGCAACAACGACGACGACGACGGCTCCAACAACACTGCGCACCCAACACACACACGCACTCAAACACTCTATTGCACACACACACGCACACTCACGCAGCTGTTGCTGTTGATTATTTGTTGAAGGCACCTAGTTGCACTTGTATTTAGCTGTACTTTTTGCTTGATTTGGCCAGCTGGTATCTTTTCTCGAATGCACTGACTGTGGGGCTTTATCTTTATCTCCGTCATACGTTAGCCAGCCCGCCTTGCAGCTTTGGACTTCTTTTTCCACCCGTTTGCCTACGTCTGTCGTGTCGTCTCCTCTCCACTTCTGTGCGCAGCAACAATTTTCCAGCACACAGCACTCGTTGGGGGGCCTTGTTATCCGCTCTCAGGTTTGTGTGGTTTCATTGTTCAAGTCGGAAGTCGAATAAGTGTCGAGATTGGCTTTTGGGGGGAGGAGGAAGTTAAATTATTGGGGTTTCGTAAAATATTTCTAATCTTTTCCCGAGCACGTCAGCTTTTTCTTCTTCTTCTTTGAACTATCGCCATGGAAAGCAGCTGATTGCTGCGGGTTAATGTTTGGTATCGTATCGATAGGATGTTGGTTATGTGTTGATGTGGTAGAAACCCCTCCATTCTTTTGTAATTTTAATTTCGTTTGGCAAAATATCTCCAGGTTGCAATCATTTAACTGGCATTTCAAAATAACCACAGTTTCCCATTCATTGGCAGTCTGACATAACTTCAACTAGGTGGCAGGGCTGCTCTGTTATCAGGGTATATGTATGGATTATCGATAGATTTATCGGTGTTATAACATCGTCGTCGCGCAGCCAACTTAACGCAGGTAATTTTTCGTCTGCCCATTTGCCGAGTGTAATTTTTTGCTAATTTTCTGAGCAGGGAATTTTCAAGAGCTCACAGGATGATGATGCAACGCACTACGCTTTTGCTGCCCATGGCCATTGAAGCCACCATGCTGGCCCAGCAGCAGCGTGGCATGGCCACTTTGAAGACCATTTCCATGCGTCTGAAATCCGTGAAGAACATTCAGAAAATTACGCAATCGATGAAGATGGTGTCCGCGGCCAAATACGCCCGTGCCGAGCGTGATTTGAAGGCTGCGCGTCCTTACGGAATCGGTGCTCAGCAGTTTTTCGAAAAGACCGAGATCGTCCCCGATGAGAAGGCCGAGCCCAAGAAGCTGTTCATCGCCGTGACATCGGACCGTGGTCTGTGCGGCGCTGTTCACACTGGTGTGGCGCGTCTGATCCGTGGCGAGCTGGCCGTTGATCATGCCAACACGAAGGTGTTCTGCGTGGGCGACAAGTCCCGTGCTATTCTGTCCCGTCTGTACGGCAAGAACATCCTGATGGTGGCCAACGAAGTCGGTCGTCTGCCCCCCACTTTCCTGGATGCCTCGAAGATTGCTCACGAGGTCCTTAACACTGGCTACGAGTACACCGAGGGCAAGATCGTGTACAACAAGTTCAGGTCCGTGGTGTCGTACCAGTGCAGCACACTGCCCATCTACAGTGGCCCCACTGTCGAGAAGTCGGAGAAACTGGCCACTTACGACTCGCTCGACAGCGATGTCATCAAGAGCTACTTGGAGTTCTCGCTGGCCTCCCTCATCTTCTACACCATGAAGGAGGGTGCCTGCTCGGAGCAGTCCTCCCGTATGACGGCCATGGACAATGCTTCCAAGAACGCCGGTGAGATGATTGACAAACTTACTCTCACATTCAACCGCACCCGACAGGCTGTCATCACTCGCGAGCTGATTGAAATCATCTCTGGTGCTGCTGCCCTCACATAAGCTGTCCTCTCCAGATCCGGAAAATCCAGTTCGAACAGCTCCAACGATATATAAAGTAATTGCATATAATTCAAGACGCCAGGAGCGACGCCTTGGATTACATTAATGTTAAAGAATTTCTGAATAACTCCCAGAATAAATAGCGTGGAACGAACGAACCTAACTATGGGCCTTGCTTTTGGATATTGGATTCTCTTTTATTCATTCATTCATTAGATATTCACAAAACGATATCAATCGACCCTTTGGGCTTAGCAAACTATGGAATTAAGGCATATGTGTTGGGGAGTTTCGTTGGGTGTCCAGGCTGTCCAGGCTCTAGCACATGTTCTGCAGTACATTGAGTATGTAGGCACCGATGTCCTCGTCCTGGTTGGTCCAGGATATCAACAGGGTCTTCTGCTTCGGATCCTTGGCATCCTCCTCGACCTTCACTTCAACGGATTCAATGGTAATGGAACCATTATCTTTCAGTGCCACCGTCCAGCCGACTAGTTTCTCCTCCAGCAGTAACTTCAGTCGTTCGCTGGTAAGCGCCGTTGGCCCGGGATCATCAATTTTCACCTTGGACGTGAAGCGCATCACATGCCGATTGATACCGATCTCCTTGAGGGCATCTGTTAGATTTTGTAGCATTATTCGATTGTCCTTCATCACCAGTACACCGTGGATGAGTCGTCGTCGCTTCGGATCCGGCGGCTGAGCATTGTACGACCGAGCCTCGGCCTTCAGCAGGGAAACGGAAGCGTCTACGGGTATTCTAACAGGCGTGGATATCACGCAGGTCTCGCCATTGGCGGGCATGTACGTATCTAAATTGAACTCGTCCTTGATCTTTGAGCGCAAAAACTTCATCTTCTCCGCCTCCCCGTGGACTAGCATTACGTTCTTCGGCTCACAGTTTTGAATGAGCTGCATTATGCCTGCAACAAAACAAAACAAAAGTCCTTCAGTGAAAGTCATCGGTTAGTGGTGAGTGCTACAAACCTTTGGCATCCGCGTGCGCCGAAAAGCTCATGTACTCCACTGCCATTTTGACCTCAACCACTTGACGATTCTCGAATTCAACCTTCTTGGCACCGCCGAGGATCTTGTTGCCCACCGTGCCCTGGACACAGTAGCCGGGCATGATGACCATGTTGTTCTCGTTGGGCGCCCACTTTTTGAATATTTGCAGCGAGAGGCCGGCATGCAACATGCCGGGAGTGGCAAAGACAACCATTGCGCCGGGGTTGTCAATGTAAGCCTTATCGAATGGTTTTATGTGCTTGAAATCGAACATATTGCGATGCACGAATGTCTTGCGAATCTTCTGGTTCGTCCATGTTATGAACATCTTGTAGTACGTGTTGGCCTTCTCAGTGAGGCCCAGGGCAAAATAGATGGGATATTTGAGGTTCATGCGCTCCCAGTAGGTCTCCAGCAGTATGCACAGCTCCTGGGCCCGTCCCAGGGCAAAGACCGGTATCAACACTTTGCCACCCCGCGCCACGCACTCGTGGACCTTCTTGAGGAAGTCGCGTTCGCGACAGCGTTTCGAGTCGCGTATTGTGGTGGCATAGGTGCTTTCGGAAATGAGCAGATCGGGTCGGCACTTGTCGATCCAGGCAGCGCCCAGATGGCGATCCGGCGTCATGTTGTAGTCGCCGGTGTAGACGACGCTTTGGGAGCCAACCTTAATCCAAAACATGGCGGCGCCCAGCACGTGACCGGCATAGTAGGCCTTAATCTCTAGATCCGTGTCCACCATCATACTCTGATGCAGGGTCACCGGTATGACCTTCTTCATACAGTCCTTGATCATTTGCGTGGTAAAGAAGTTCGACTCGCCCTTCCGCTCCACGGCCACCTTTCGCATATCCTCGAGCAGGATCGGTGCAATCGCCTTGGTCGGATGTGTCATGTAAATGGGCCCATTGTAGCCCACAATCTCCGACATGTAGGGCAAAGCGCCACAGTGATCTGATAAGTACATACATTTAGGGGAAAACGATTAGACTGTCTCATGAAATTTCGTCAGAGATAAGGCGCGTTAGGGGCCAAGGCGCGGTCGGTACTCACCCAGGTGGAAGTGGGAAATGATCACGCAGTCGATGTGGCTGGTTATGGGTCCTTCGGGCACAATATAGGAAAAATCCGGGAATCGCCGCTCATCATTGTAGCCCATATGCATGCCGCAGTCGAGCATTATATTTTTGCCGCCCATCGTCAGCAGCAGGCAACTGCGGCCCACATCCTGCCCGGCACCGAGTGGTGTTATCTTTATGTCCGGCATGCCAAGTGCAGGTCGCTCAACAGCCCGTTCTTTTTGCTCAACAATTAATTGTTTAAGCAATTACAAAGCATAAAATTTTCCGTGCCAATTTGTAAACACAGCAAGGGCGAGAAGATGTCGTTGCCACTCATCTGCAAAGTGCCGCTTCTGGTATTATTTAGTACGATTCCGCAGTGTGGCAGCACTGCACAAATTCTGATTAAACTTGTATTCAGTTAATTTAAAATTTTAGTGCTTTATCTCCGTACTCAGATAAAAAAAAGGATGGAAAACAGAATCAGGGCTGATATTAGAATGAAACCACTCAAAAATTTGTCTAGTGGAACTGTTCTGCTTGCCGCATAAAAATGAAATACTGGAAAAGTATTTCAGGTATTTTTTAATATTCTTCTAGGTACTTAGTGTAATATATCAAAGTGATTTAAAACTGAGGTTGTGTGCGTGCATGAGTGGAGGTGTGCGTGAGTGAAAAGAAAACAAACAACGCTGTGATGATCAGGCACAAGAAACCAAATACACATAGATTGGGCGAATTTAGCGACGATGACGTTATAAGGCTTATAAAGGAAGTCGAGCAGAGGGAGTTCCTTTGGAATAGGGCCAATAAAAAGCATTTTGATGCGAACGCATTAAAATGCGCTTGGGAGGATGTAGCTGTTGAGATGAATAGAGACAGTAAGTACAATTAATAAAACTGTAAGTGTATATGTTCATATGTATGTTTTAAAGGTGGTACGTGCAGAAATGGTTGGAGGTCTTTGATGGACAGTCACAGGTACCATGTAAAAAAACTGTTGAAGTATGGAAGTTCCGACTGGCAGTTTGCTCCACACATGGCATTCTTCACGGAAAATTCCTCGAGAAGGCGGTATGGATTACATTTACTCCTATTATGTAGATACGCATAATTCATCTTCACAATTCCACAGTACGTACGACTCTCCATATGCTTCGAACTTTGAGTGCGCGGATCTGAAGGAAGATAATGAAAACGACACGATGACAACAGACGAGAACAGCTGGGTCGAGAGCGAGCAGGCCATAAGCGAACAGGCCATGAGCGAGCAGGCCCTAGAGAAAGAGCGGAGTGATCTGAGTGACGAGCCATCGTACTCATACGTAAGTAGAATACCTGATGCAGTTGATAAAAACTCGTAATATAAAAGCTATTGTTCACAGGAGACGAAAGCAAAGCGAAGGAAGGTGGAGAAGGGTTCAACAACATCCCAGGTTGTCGGGATTTTGGAGAAGCTCGTCGACCAACAATGTTCTGTAAGGCCCGCATTTAAGTATTGGGAGTCATACCTTCGACAACTCTCTAAAACTGATGCTGCAAGGGTGGAGAGGAAGATGACAGAGGTCCTGTTCGAACAGTTGGATGCTCTTGATAATTTATAAGTTTGTTCGGTTTATTTACTTGATTAAGCTAGAATTTATTTAAAAGTAAAGTGCATTTAATTGAATTCGTTTCATTTGCTTGGACGCCAGCAGCTATCCATTTGGCCACCCATTTGGCGCACAGAATACGAAAATCATTCTCAATGCAACAACGAGCTCTAGTGTACGTACGAGTACGTGAACCTATACTGAGCTCCTATACTGACAGCCCTAAAGAAGAAGGGAGGCATTACAATTATTAAAGTTACTCAAAATTAATAAGCGACATACTTTATAATTATTGAATCAGCTCCCGGCGTTGTGCCTTTATCGCCACACGATTTCCGCCAACAGCTTCGGAAAATTCCATAGCTCTTCAAAATGTCCAAAATTCCTATCCTATCAATGGTCCTGGTGGTCCAATGGTGGCGCTGCAAGTCCCTGGAACCAATAATTCTAAAAAGACAAACGGTATGTTTAAATGCATGGACATATAAAATATTCACTCTAAAACTACGGCATGCATGATTAATAATACTCCCATCGGTAAAAAATCGCTGGTTTACCTAATGTTTTCTGTAATTTCTTCGACTTTTACCCTCCTCCTCCGTCAGGAGCCGCCAATTTTGCGTAATACAAATTATTAAGATAATTCTAACGATTTTTAGAAAAACGTAAACAACACACAGCTGACTGAGCAGACGTATGGCATTCATACCTGGTCACACTTGCGCGCTAGCAGAAAATTATCAATCTAGAAGAAATGTTAGGGCAGTTCAGGTAGGTAGGTGTTTTTGTAGGCGTGAATGGGATGAATGGATCTAAAATAATTTTATTTACCTGTTTAAATAGAGCGGGTTTCAGTGGGATAATTTCGTTTTTTTCATCGGTATTTTTCGAACTTAAGAAGGCTTATTTTGGTATATTTTCTAGGAGTCCGACGCGGTCGCGGTCACACTAATTTTAACACAAAAATAAGACAAATTCTCATTTTTGGGCAACCCAAAAAAATCTGTAGCTCGCGCAAAATGCCAAAGAAAATGGGTATCAACTCGAAGGCCGTGGAGGCGCGCGAGCGGAAGGAGAAGGAGCGCAAGGCCACCCAGGACAAGAAGGCCAAGGAAGCCGAAGATCGACTGTGGCATGACGATGACAAAAGTCTGGCCAAGAAGCAGCAGCGACGCGAAGAGGAGGAACGCAAGAAAGCCGAGGCGGCCAAGCGCAAGGCAGAGGCCAAGGCACTACTGGACGAGGAGATGAGCTCCATCAGCACCCAACGCAAGCAGCCGTTGGCCAAAATTAACCGACAGCAGATACTGGAGGAGCTGGAGAAGAAGCAGCGAAACATCGATGCCATTAACGAGGCCAACAAGCCCGCAGCTACTCGCGTTGTGGTCCAGACCGATGTCGTGGAGGAGAACATCAATCGATCCCTCGCCGACACCGATGTGGCCAGCAACATTGACCAGGCGCTCGTTGTTCTCAGGTGAGTGTCATCAGAGTTGTAAATTGTTCTTGAATTTCCCTAATCTTTTGCTGTGACATGTTCCAACAGTGTCAACGAGAGCGAGGAGGACAAGCATCCCGAGAAGCGAATGCGCGCCGCTTACAAAACCTTCGAAGCCAACAACCTGCCCCGTATCAAAGCCGAGAATCCCTCGCTCCGCATGTCCCAGTGGAAGCAGCTGCTGATGAAAGAGTGGAACAAATCGCCCGACAATCCCTTCAACCAAGCGCGCTAGCGATCCCCAGCGGGCGACGACGAGTGTGCGTATTCTAGTGACTCTTTGCTGCCGAGCAGTCAAGAAATATCCAACGGAATGAAATCAACTTTTGATTAAATGCAGAATTTAATTTATACACAAACTAAAAGTCGAAATAAAAAAAAAAGTAATTTATAAAAGCCAAGCAGAGGAGCTCCCAGCGAAAAGCTCTGGCAAGCTAATATTCTGTGCAACTTCTGTCCCCAGTAAACTGATTATAAGATCTCATTCCTTATGCAATAAATCAACAAAAATGTATCACAATCAGCTGCGAAAACAAACCTAGTATAAAAGTAGTAATATATACGAGTATATTTAGACAGCTTTCCTTTGCTTATTTAATGACCAATTTTTATTGGCCACCTCGACGGAACTTTGTGGCCCTGATCCGATTCCGGTTCCACGTTCGCCCTGTTGTGCTTATGAATGAAGTAATTACATATATTGCTTTGATTGCTGCTGTACGCGGCTCCAACTGTTGTCATTCCAACTTTTTACCCATCACTTTTTTGTGTGTTGTGTTTGGTGCAAAATAGAGAGAATAATAAGTGCTTCCGCTTTCACTGCCCGGCCGGCTACTTGGAAGTTTGGTGGCGTTTGGTGAACCACGAAACTGTGTACTTCGGGGCGTAAGGCAAGACATCTCTCCTCCAAATAAATGTACGTAACATCAGCGAGTTAAGTATGTGCTTAGCGTCATTATGTGTGTGTTTTTGCGCATTAAATTTGATTTTATATAAGTCCTCCTGATATTAGGTCTTAATTGAGCGATTTTCAAAAATATAAAGTTGCCTTAATTATCCACTTTTTTTCTGGCCAACTTTCATTTGGAACCCAAATATTGAACACAGAACCGGGGCATCCGGGCAGATGGAACAAACACTTCCATCATTTGCGTCTCAAGGTGGTGCGTTTTAAGAAATTTCTCTAGTTATTACTCATTTGGAAGCTAGGAAGTCCAGGAAGCCCTGTAGAAATTATATAGCTCCAATATGTTGGCCATCGTGGAGGACAACAATTCACCAATCTATGATTATTCTAATTTTAAAAGTGTGTACTAAAACTATTATGAGCACTTCGTAGTCCCGGATCTTACCTTTCCAATTGTCGAGAAATGCTGAAAGAGAGTTATACATATAGAGCGGAACTGAAGATGTTTTTGGTTGGGATGGATCTTTGGGATAAAGAATCTCTCTGGTTTGGATAATCGAAAGACTTTCTGGAGAGTTAATGGAAAAATCCTATAGATGGAGTTTGGAGAGCTCCTGTGATAGAGAAGATGACACTGATGTCCTTTTACATACATATGTCTGGCGAAACCCGTATATGATAGACGTAATCTCTGGCTTTTGGTAATTTGGTAACTAAAGCCGTTAGGAAATACTATCGCTGGCGGGGTTTCCAGCTTAAATCTCTTATCATTAGCCTCCCCACACATCATTCACTTTTTAACGGTTAGTGTTAGCGGCTTTATTACACATTCCATTCCGTTCCATAACTCGGAAGAGTCTCGTAATTTCCCCAGACCAGACTGCATTCAACAATTAAAATGTTCCACTGCAGTAGATTCGAATTTTAACATTGGCTCTGGCTCCAGCTCTGTGTCGCTGTTAACCGTTTCCAACCGCTCCAAAACGTCAGCTGGCGCTTGTTTTTGCTGTTGGCTGTGGGCTGGCATTGCCGCTGGGGCTGTGCTTTCTTTTTAATAAAAATTTCTTTTGTCGAGGCGCAAGTCTTCATTCAAACCGAGACCGTCGAAGGCAGCGGACGCGTCGTGGATCTTCACCAGAGAGACATCCATCTTTGAGCCATCGAACGAGCGCGAGAGAAATGTAAATGCAAGAAATACCCGTACCATATTGAACCCAAGCTTCGTGAGTGTTGTTTTTGGAGCCGAGAGAAAAGAAAAGTGCGAGACGTGCTAGGAAAATTGAATTGAAAATCAACGGAAATCGCAAAACAACAAAAAAAAACGGTAATCGTGTGTGTTTGCGTCTTTTTCTCTATCGCTATCTCTCTTCTGTTTGTGACTGTGTGAACTTTATTGTTTGTTCAAACAAAAGTTCTTTTGTGGAATAAGCCGAGTGCCAGCCAATAATAAGGATATCTGTCAGCTGGTCAGCGAGAAGACGGGTAAGCCAGAAGAGAGGGAGAAAGAGAACCCTCTGTGTTGTGGGTTAAGCGGTTAGCAGTGCGTACCGCCTTTACAGTTAGAGCTAATTAGCATACTGCCCCTGCTATCGGTACAACTACTCCAACCCATCCCAGCTGAAGCAAAAGCAGAAGCCGACGAAGCTGATGGTCACCAATGTGGAAATCAGGGCAAACGAAGCAACCCACACCGCACTGTCCCCCACTGCATTACAGAGACTTTGCCACTGGCCAAGTGTGTGGCTCAAGTCTTTTGTTGCAACCTGCAATCTGTGCTGTGTGTGTGCGCGTGTGTGTGTTTTCGCAGCCCTTTTTGCCGGCACTTTTGCAGACCAGCAAAAAGTTGCTCAGTTTTTAGTACGAGCATAATTACGAGACGAGTATCTTTTGCCACTGCTCTTCCGAGTCCGAATCCGAGTCTCTCCGGATCTCTCGATGTGGCTTACTTTTCTCTCCATCAAATTTGGTTGACCTACAAATCGTAGACTACATGTTAATTGGTGTTTATTACCTTCTCTCTCTCTAATAACATTCTTTTGGCCAAAATATTATCGTATATGGTTCATTGACCATCAATGTCCGAGTGGTACGAGTGGTAAGAGTTGGTAAGGTATTATGTAAATGCATCGAAAACATGGTACTCCTTGGATTCTGGTAATTAATTCATACTTTGCATGAGATCTGATGGGTTGCGTGTTGAAGCCTGACTGGCGGCATTATGCATTCGCCTGAAGATTATTCAATCTGCAGAGCAAGAGCTAACGAGATTAATTGGCAGTTGGCCGTTAGCTAATTTATTACTTTCACATTAGGTCGCTCCCAATAGGCCGTGGCCGGTAAGGGGACCACTACTGTCCGCTGTCTGATTTATAGCCATCGCCAGCGACCCAAATTGGCAATTGTTAGCCAAGAAATAGAAATAGCAACAGAAACAGACGAGAACTTGGAGCCAACCCATTTATTTGATGGCACGCGCGGGTGCCGCATTGCAATTGCATTAACAACAGCTCTGCTCAGCCGACTGAGCCAAAAAGCCAAGTGACCATAAAAGAGATCTTTTATGCTTGTAACGCAGCAGCAGAAGCAGCACTAACGGTTCGCTGTGGGCCTGGCCTAAACCGAATTTCCTACAAGATCTGAGTGATGTACGCAGGCCATATACGGACGGGGTGGCTGGAATGCCTCTGGTGGTGCCTTTCCTTAGCTGGTAGGAAGTCACACTCTGCCTCCAAAAACGTACTGACAGCCTTGAAAGATTTATTGGCTGCACCCGAGGATGGATCGCAGAGCAGCAGCTGCAGCAGCAGCAGCAGCAGCAGCGTGTGGTGATTCTTCAAATGGTGCAGTGCATCCCCATCGTGTCAATCATCGCTCGGTTATCACCGTTATCCGTATCTTGGCTGACCAAATCTGAGCAATGTTTTTCGAGGTGCCTTTGCCCGGCACTTTCCTTTTTATTTGAGTCGTGTCCAGAGGCTCGTGCCTGCCTTGCTGTCTGTCTGTTTGTCTTTCTGTCTGTTTCTCTGCAATTTTCTTGCCATTTAGCTGTTTGTTGTACGAGTGTGTATATTTTTGGCCAACGGCTGTGTGCTTTGGCCAACTTCCACTCAGCTGCACTGCAGCTTAAACGGAGCTGGCCACGGCTGTCATTCAACACTGGGGCTGGCGCTGGCGCTTTTTCCTCCAATCCAATCTATCAGCAGTTTCCATTTGATTTGCTGTGCGGACAGTGCGGAGTACTTTAATAATAGCCGCAATTTTATTGTAAATCTCATATCGTATGCGCTGGTGTGTGTAATGCATAATTTTTCTCGCTTTATGCCATAAGTGGTTGTAAATTTTCGACTCGAGTCGACTTCATTAAAACTAATAAAATGAAATGCAACGAAAATTCAAGTTTTTCCCTCCACACTCCACACTACACAGTCGACTTGAACTTCACACTCTGCCGCGGAGGCAGGCTGAAATTTCACCATTTCTCTTTGAAGAACCTGCGATGGTCGATGGCCGTCGGCCGAGAGACTGCGTATTATAATTAAAATTTCAGGCACGTTGCCTTGACTTTCATTGCCATTTCTTAGACCCTCTGCTGCTATTTCGGTTTATTGATTTTGTTTCTGTTTCTATGCTTGGGCAAGCGAAGGGGAAGGAACTCTAGCCGATTTGGCCAATGGGGTTATACATTTCCATATGCTAATCCCCCGCTTAGCATGTAGGTGTCACTTTCTTTCTCGGCTCTGGCTCTGTCGGTGTGAGAGCGGAAATACGACTCATACGACGGATTTCCTCCCAGCCCCACGGGAATGTGCTCGCAAATTTCATGTGATTTTGCAACACTCGAATGAATCATGAAACGCCCCAACACCAGGCTCATGTTGTGGCCAAGGTGTGTGTACACTTGCCGACTGTCCGGCCAACAACAGAGTTAACAAGTGTTGTTGCCACAACAACCAGCAACCATCCAACAATGCCACAAGAGATCAGCTTATGAGTCGGCGGCCCGGCCGATTACGCACCTTAAAAAGTGAAATTTCTGTTGTTTCTTTCTCGTTTTTGCCATAAAAAAAAAACCAAAAATGAAAAAAAAAATGCAAATTAATTCGTATGACTAAGATTTGATTTGCCCATGAAAATGAAAATGAATACCTTTGTCCACCATTAAGTGGAAACTTGCTGCAGGGAACAAATTCCTCTGGGTCTCGAGTCGACTCGAATTTGAATAGCTGCAAGATGGCATCGGCATTGGCATCGGCATCAGAAGAAGGTTGGCCAGGCCCCTGCCGCATTCCAGCCAAAAGGCGGAGCACTCGCCATTGAATGTTTGTCCAATGATCGTTAACGGGGTCAGCTCTGTACACGGGTTTCTTTCTTGCCTCTTCTTGGCTGTTGGCTGGAGTCGGGTCGGGTCTGGGTCTGCGGTTGGCTTGTGCCTGGCCGATTCAGAAGAGAAAAACGTGAGCCAGACAAGCGTATGATTTTTTTCTTCTCTGGATTACACGTTGCCTCATCTCTCGTCCGAGGGGAGATCGTGCAGAGAGGGGGGGCAATCAAAAAATTTCACTGATTTTAATTACGAGTATTTTTTTGTATTTTTTTTGTTATTTTGCTTCCTACCGTTCGTTCTGGTTTGGCTACTTTGCTGCGGCTTCCCGGCCAAACGGTGTGCGTTTCTTTCTCTCGCTTGCGGTTAAAGTTGAGACATAAATTCGTTAAGCCATAAATAATTCTCTCCTCTCTCTCTCTCTCTCTCTCTCTCTCGGCGTCCGTGAACTGGCTTCTCTGCGTGAGTGTGGCGCCGCACCACATTGTACCACAGCAAACCACACTCAGAAGCTGAGCGAGAAATTTTTGGCTGCCAAAAGTGAAAGTTGCAGCTGCTGCTGCCTCTGCTGCTGGCAATGCCATTGAAAGAAATGTAGGAAAGCGGTAGCTTCCCCTCGCTGTCCCTGCTAGGGGGGGGCCCACCATAAATCAGAGACCCGCCAGAGACAGTTTAAAGTTGAGTCTGGCCCAGAGTCTGGTCTAATGACTTGGCTTTTTGTCATCATGCTGTTGGGAATTAACCATTTTCATGATTATGGGTGTTTCGTTTTGTCGTGGATTAGGCTTACGTTTGAGTTTACTTTACCACGCTTTTGATGGTTATGATTTTGATGCCATTAAAAATTACACCTAATTGCGGGTCTCTGTAATAGACGTGCGACTTTTTCGCCTCTATCTGTATCTCTCTGACTCTCCGCGGGGCGGGGTGGTAAAAGTTATGCTGTGGGAACTGCCTGCCGCCAGTCAAATGAGTTAATCAGAGACCAATGCGAATTGTGTAATGTGAAAGTAAAAGACAGTCGCCAGGGACCCAGCGATAATTACCTGCTCTAAACAGAACCGAAATTGATTGGTTCTGTGCCAAGGAACTGGGTCAGCAGTACACTTGGTACTCGTTTCGGGGTAGCAGGTTCATTGATCTTTTTGGATATGAAAAATACCACATACCGACGTCAACGGCTGGGCACTGTCCACGTCCATAACTTGTTTCAATATTTAAATTTAATTAAATTAGCACTTTCTACAAGCGACGACTACAGGCTGCCCCGGCTACCGGCTACAGTCTGAGACCGTGACTCGTATTGAATAATAATTACAGGCAATTAGCACAGTGACCCACATGCTTAAATTATGAAAATGAAAATTTGTACGCCCAGCGAATTCCATTCCTTCAGCGCTGCGCTCAATGGAAAGTGCCACCATCGGTGGCAACCGATCGGAGGAGAGGAAAATCACGTTCGAATATTCAAACGTTCGGCTGTCAAGAAGTTTGTGTCTTGAGTCTTTCGTTTCTGGTTTAGCGCGTGCGCTTTTAACGACCCATCCGTTGACGGGGTTTTCTTTCTGTTTTTTTTGGCATTCTACAAAAACAGGACGCTCCATGGCTGCGGCTGCGGCTGCGGCTTCTGTCTCGCTTTTGGCCAGTTGTTCTTTTTTATTAGCATACTGATAAAAGCGAACGTGTGTGTGGCACGACAAGCATTAAAAAAATGGAAAAGATGAAAAGATGATGGAAAAAGTAAACAAGTTTCCTAAATTGTGACCCGATTACCCAGTTAACCAGTCTGCGGCCTCCCAACATGAGTTATGGCCCAAGCCAGTGGAAAATTGAGCCAATTGCTTGCCATTTGCATAACACTTTGTCGGTTCAGGCCTCGACTTGACTGTGGCTTAGAATCCCAGAGACAATCATTGGGGGGTATACATATCCATTGACAATTGAAACGAAAGTTGAGATCGTCTTGCAGCTGGCTGAAAGCAAACAGACCAACAGACAAAATACAAAACACAAAACGAGTTGCAGGCTAAATGGCTAGCCGGGCCATGGCACTCATTGGCCACAATTGTTTCGGTTGTTTGTGTCGTGTGCCGCATGCAATTGCGATTGCTGTTGCGATTGCTATTGCGAGGAAATCTAGAGTAATAAGCATAGCAATTTGGAGACACCATCGGGAAATTACTGCCAATTGGCATTGGCATTGGCATTGCACTTTCATTCAACGAGATTCTTTTAGAGGCAAATCGAAGTCAGATCCGATCCAGCTGCTCTTTCCTTCTGCACTTTGAATAAATTTCTACCATGCTTGATTGACAGTCGATGCGGCTGTGATTAAACCGTATAATGAGGCATCGGCATCGGCATCGGCATCAATGGCTTTGGAGTGGCTTTTGCTTTTTGACATTGATGTTGGATGTTTTGATGTATGTTTGGATGCTCGGCTCGGGCTATATCTGTGGCCTGGTGAGTCAGTCATAATTAGCGTTGGGTTCGGTACGGCGGTATTTTTGGTCTGACGCGTGTGACACTATCGATGTATTTTGATTGAATGAAAGTTGAACTGTGTTTTTGAAAGTGAATTTCTGTGGCCATTGAAGATGAAGCGAATCGAAAGCATTCAATTTGGGCTTTGACTGTGGCAGAATATATTGAACAGCATTAGACAATAGTCGTTGGCTCTGCGGTCCAGGCCATCATTTGGCATTTGGCTCGTTTGACATAACAACCATACCAAAACAACAACAGCAACAACAACAACAACCAGAAACAACCAATGACAACAACAACTACTCCTAGACGGGTTTTCCACAGTGCAAAAACTGGCTGCTCACATTTGGTAAAATTTCACTTTTTCCTTTTTATTTGCTGATGCTGCAGCTGCTGCTGCAGCTGCTGCTGTTGCTGCTGCTGCTGGTTTTTTCATGAAAATCAAAGCAATCCAATAGCCAGTCCCAGTCCAAGAGTGCGACAGTCAGTCCGCACCACATTTGGTGTGTGCACCAGTTGGTTTAATTGTAAGCGACACTGTGTCTACACAGTGTCCCGTGTCCCATGTCCCGTGCACCGTGTGCAGCATCTGCAATCATAACGCGCAGGAGACCTGCTCCCTGAGTAGTACTCGTACTTCGGTTTCGGGCTGCGCTTTTGGCCAAAACACTTCTCGCCCAGAAGCCACGATGCCACCACAGTCATGTCTCAATTAAAGCTACCTACGGTGTTCGGCCTGCCTGCCTGACAAATTGCCGAGTGGAATGGCAATGTGGCTGGGTCTCTGCCTGCAACAGCAAAACACTTGCAACACCAACACTCGCCACAACAGCAACAGCAACAGCAACGACAACTGGCTGCAATTTTCGCACCATAATTGTGGAAGTGGTCTGCCGTCAAAGCTTTTGAAGTGACAGCGGCAGCCTTGAGGGGGGGTTGGGGGACTCTGAAATGAAGAGTGGTCTTTGCTGGGGCGGAAGGTCTTCTCTCTTCTTCAACATTCAAATAAAAGACTAAGATTCCCATTTATTTCTCTGTTTGCAGCCACAAAATGATGGCCACCCTCGACTTCGGGGTGCTGTTGCTGGCGTTGCTGCTTCTCGGCTCAACAAAAGCGAACACTCCCACGACAGAAACACCTTCGGCCCTGCTGCCCCTGGAGGCACGCAATGCTGACATTTCGGGCGAGGAGGACATCATCTCCACCAGCTATGTCCTGCCCAATCAGATCTTCAACGAGGGCAGACCCTACTATCCCCGTCACGATCCGGTGTCGGGGCAGCTGGACTTCAGTGCCAAAAAGCAGGCCGGTATTCAGCCCGAGATCAACGAGGTGCTCGATCCCAACGAAAAGATCGTCCTTAGCGGGGCATCCTCGCCAAACATACACGACTTCCTCAATCTGCCCGTCAAGTACTCGTCCTCGAAGTTTGTCTACCCGCTGGTCTCCAGCTCGTATGCCAACCTAAAGTACCAGGGAAGCAACAAGAACTACATCACCAACAAGAAGCCCACCTCCGTGGTGGCCCCGGTCACGCCTCCGCCGCCCAGCTACCACAGCTCCAATTACTTCACGGTGCCGACCACGAAGCTCACGGCAGTGACACCCACTGCTGGAGCCTACTATCCGCATTCCAGTAGCAGCAGCAGCAGCAGCACTAGCACCAGCACGACGACAACGACAAAGGCAACCACCACAGCAGCGACCACTACCAAGGGAACACTGCCGCCATCCAGGAGACCCATTCCCGTGACGACCACAACAACGACAACGACAACAACTGTGCCGGCGGCCAAGTACACCACTTCCACATCCCGTCGGCCCATTCCACTGCATGCTGCATCCACAACCACACAGCCGCCACGCACCAGCACCACCCGCAAGAAGTTTGTACCCACCAAGAAGTACAGTCCCACATTGCCTAGCAGCACTAGCAGGACACCGATCGAACAGGATGCGCGACGCCCAACCACAACCGACCAGCCGCGTCCCACTCCCAGCAGCAGCGATGTAGCATTCACCACCCACCATGCCACACCCCAGGCAGCGATCTTTCCCACAGAGCCCACGACGACTACGAAAATGTACACCACCTCCAGCACAAGTCCACCCGTTGTCTTCACGGAGGAACCCACGCCCCCGCCGCCCTTCAGCCCCATACCAGGCACAGGCCTTCCGAATCTCGATCCTGCGGATGTGTACCACACCTTGGGCCAGAAGAACACGCAGGCGGAGGAACAGCAGCAGCAGAAGGAGCAGCAGTTGCAGAACGAACAAGAGCAGCAATATCATCAGCAACAGCAGAAATTCCAGCAACAGGAAAAGCAGCAATATATGCAACAGCAAAATCTGCAGCAGCAACATCTTCAGCAGCAACAACAGCAGCAGCAGCAACATCTGCAGCAGCAGCAACATCTGCAGCAGCAGCAAAATCTTCAGCAGCAACAACAACACCAGCAGCAGCAACAAGAGCAGCTACAGCCCCCACCACCAAGGCCGCCAATGACGCTCAGTGACATCTTCAATAGTCTGGCGGAAGAAGAGTCTGCAGTGGCACACAACTACCAACAGAACCAAGGATTCGATGCTCAGGGCAATCTAATAGAACCGATTGCCCCCTCAAAGCCATCGCCATTCGCCATGCAACAACATCCAGTCAGACAGCAGCCCCAGTCTCATCCAGGGGCACCCCAACGGCCCACCACAACAGGAGTGGCGACCCCTCCCGGACAGAGTCCTTACCCCAACGATCAGAAGTTGATCTCGGGCAGTCAGGAGAACTATAGCAACGAATATGTCTCCTATCAGGTACAGCAGCCGAATGTAATGCAATACCGACCCGTGCCCGGCCAGATCAACAACGTGGTCATCTCGCCCGGACAGCATTCGGCCTCCTTTGTGCTCGGCAGCCAGGTGCAGCAGGTCAGCGTGGGACATCCCAGCGTCGAGAAGGAGCCACTCTTTGGCAAAGACACGCCGGGCGTCCAGTACGGCCAGGTGATCAGCGAGGATATTGGCAACATTAAGCGACCTGTTCCTGTGCCCTACAAGCCCACTGCCCCTCAAGAGCCACCGATGCCCACGAGCTATCAGCAGATGCCGAACGTCCAGCAGAACTCCAACTTCCACCAGAATGGAAACATGGCCACAGTTGGAACCTCTGTGTCAGCCGGTTCTTTCCAAGAGCCACCGCCAGAGGCGCCCAGCCCGTACCAGCAGCTGCCACTGATCGGTTCCAATATGCGACCATCGAAGAAACCAGTGACCCCGAAGCCAGAACAGCCCGCACCGTCTTACCAACCCACTCAGACGTCGACCCCACACCAGACGCCACCCACACGGCCGTCGGTGCATGCAGATGACACCAAAGATCTATTGGTTTCCAGTAACATTCGCTTCCCAGTCCTGGCCGAGGAGTCCGTGGAGCTTGCATCTTCGGCTGTTGTGCCCGGTCCGCCTGCCGGACCCCACATCAATGGCCATGCACAGCCACTGAGCCTGCAGCAGATACACAACTCCAACCCCGTTGTGTTTCCCAAGGTCAAAGACGAGGAGACGCCCGGCGCCACCGTGCAGATCCAGCAGCACGAAGTGGTAAACCTCAACCAGCAGAAACAGCAATTGGTGAGTCCATCCTTAAAGCCATGGACCTTCTTCTAATCTTGTGTGCTTCCATCCTCTAGAAATTCCCTGCCCAGCAGCCGGGACACGGCGAGCAGCCCTCTCGAGATATGGAGCCGCCTCCGCGATACCCCACCACTTCGTCCGGGCCACAGGTTCCATCCACGCCAGGCAATCGTCCTCCTTTCTACAATGAGTTCAACCGCAAGCCACAGGGTGGTCCACGGCCCAACAACTTGCCCAACATTCTGCCCCAGTTCCGGCCTAATGCGAAGATCTCTAACGGCCATCCGCCACCACTAAAGCAGGAGGCGGGCAACATCCGGCTGCCCACGCAGGGTATGAAGCGACCCTTCAATCCCTCTGCACCGCCCCATTTCGCCCACCGCCGACAGCCACTGCAGCAGCAGATGCTGCAGAAGCGCTATCCTATGAACCGCATCTCTGAGTATCCAGTGGGACCACAAGGTGTCGTCGGCGATATGAACAGACGCGTCTACCGTCTGCCGCCCTACGGCGGTCAGAACATGCCCTACCACCCGGATCACATCTACGCCCGTCGTCCCAATGGTCCAGGTCCTGCTATTGGACCAGTGCGATCCGTCGATGGCTATCCGGCAGAGCGACATGCCCCATCAACCGGCTCTGACCCGTACCAGACCATTAACGCTGAGGGAGCGGCCGACTTTGAGGAGGAAGATCTGGTCATCAATGATCCGCCACAGCCGGTGACGCCCAGCAAGGATCGCATGAGCGTGGAGGAGACCAAACTGGAGCCCGTGGTTACACTGCAAATGCTGCAGTCCCAGAAGAAGGCGGTGAGCTTACCCGGAGATGACACTGGAGCAGGAGAAATTCAAGTTACGGCCGAGAACGATCCACAGGAGACGGAGGCCTCAAATCTTAGTCAGCAGAAGTTGGATCCCAGTGGAATGTTCGTGGTGTTCCCCTTGAAAGGATCAGATAAACAGCAAATCGAAGGAGAGGCACCGTCAGCTCCAGCGGAGTACCAGAACACTCCTTTCTCAGTTATTCGTGACCAGCCCCAGGAGCCGATACTGAAGAACAAGAAACCGCAGTCGCTGCAGCAGCAGAACAAGGCCCAGCAGATGCCCAAGGAGAAGTTCCCGTATCCAATCGAGAAGCCCGATCCATCGTACTCAGAGCTCAACTCAAATCCCGAGTCTCAGGGACATGTGCCGGGCGTACTCATTGCACCCCGCATTATCCACGGAGCCTTTGGTACCGGCACAGAAACCCCAATCGCTATTGCCTACACGCCCACAGAGCCCAGCGTCTTCCGACGGACGTCGGCTGCTGCGGACCAGGATCAGAAGTTCTCCAATATCAACCTGGCCACGCCCGTGATCAGCGAGATCCGACAGGACACCCAGACGGAGGAGGGGCTAAGTAGTGACTTCGATCTGCGCGGCCAGAACTACGAGAAGAACTTCATGGCACCCTTCTATCCCAGCGTAAGTCTGGGCGGAGCCAGCGGTGCTGCGGCAGTCAATCCCACACTCAACAACTGGAACATTGTACCCTCAACCACGGATCAGGCGATCTACGAGAAGAACAACATCAATCGGGCCGATGTGGAGCCTGCGGAGGAGACGAAGGAAAAGGAGTCGGCCATAGCCAGCGCACTAACAGCGGAGAAGAATCCCGAGCTAGACAGCTTCCAGCCGCAGCTGCAGGGTGGATTTAAACCCATTTATCCGCCAGGATACCTGCACGTGGAGCAGCAAATCGAGCATGAAAACTCCAAGAACAGAGACCAAGACCAGCCTCTGGCATTGCCTCTGGTGGCGGTAGTCACCACGAGCACAGCGAAACCAGCAACGGCAGCCGCCCCCAGCAGCAGCAGCAGTTCGACCTCCACAACTACCACGACATCCACCACCAACCAGCCCGGAACAACAAAAGTTGCCGTCCCAACCACAATAACAACAACAACAACCCAAGCGCCAGCTGACAGCGTTAAGCCCACGCTGCGCAAGAAGTCCACCTTTGAGACTAGCCTGGCAGCCCTCCTCTTCGGAGACGAGGACGAGGAGGATGGCGCACGCAAGTCAGCGGAGGTGCCAAAGGCCCAGGCCGGACCACGGAATGTGCCTCGGATGGGACCCCGAAGTCTGACGCTCAGCTAAGTACCCAAGGAGCCCCAAGGAGTTAGTTTAGTCCAATTTTAGTTTGTATTATTTATTCAAAGTTCTTGAAAGCAGGGAAACTGTTTTGAAGTAGACGATGTGGTAATCTAGTTCTTGTTCTACAGCTTATTGTTAGTCGTAAGCCCATATATAGTACATGCACCCAGCCACCAACGAACCATACAATCCCATTTACCTAACGACGTTACGACCTTTTGCGAGTCTGATTTGAATGTACGTACTTTCGCACGGAACATTTTCTCATTGGACTCCCGAATCGTCGGAAATGAGATAAAAGCTTTTCATATTAATCCACTTAGCACAAACCTTAAAAAGTACTCACAATTTGAAAGATTATTATATGTAATGTACCATAGAAATCAATGAAAAATAAACGAAATTCTGATATGATTATTTTTTAGTATTATTGCAATAACTGCATAACCATAAAAAACTCCATAAAGTTATAGTTGTTAATTTTTCTGATGATGAAGGCGCCGAAGCACCTAGGACTCAGAGACTATGAAAGCTAGAGAAACCAAATTTTGTATCCAGACTTCTGTGATATCACTTCAATACAAGTGAGCTCGAGCTCCACCTCCGACAACTTCGTCCGCCTGCTCCACCCGACCTCCAACTCTGGCCACACTGCTGCAGCACCGCAACCCGCCGGTCCTCCCGACGGCCACCGTCAAAATAGACAATGGCGTGACGGTCTACGAGACCAGGGCGCTGATCGACCCCTGCCGGCCCGTATCAGTAATAAACGTGTCGCTGTCCAGGGCGTTCAAGCTTCAGACGGTGGTAATCGGTAAAGAAGAAGCCTGCACCGCAGTGATCCGGTCGCCCCTATACACCGAATTTAAGTTGGAGGTTGTGCTCCAAGTGGACCCTAAGCTGCACCTGCGCACTTCTGCGGCAGCCATCGTGGAGGACTCAGAAATCGATTCAAGCACCTCACCCTGGCGGATGACAGGTTCGACCATCCTGCCTTCGTTGCGCTCATCCTGGGAGCTGACGTCTACGGGGATGTCATCCGCGAGGGGATGCTAACAAGCACTGAAGGACTCCCTGTGGCGCAGCACACCGTCTTCGGGTGGACACTATCAGGCGCCTACCGGACCTGAAAATGGACCCCCTCGTATCGTGCCAATTTGGTTGCTTGATCCTGCAAGGGGGGCGGGATGTTCAGGCCTAGAAGTAGGCAGCGAGCCGGGGCTACAAAACCCACCACTCCTTGGCAACATCCTTGGCAACATCTTGCTATAGATAAGTTAGGTGCTAAGAACCTTGCTGTAAATATGCTAATTTTAATTCAAAATATAGTGCGAATCTAATAAGACGCGACAAGACGACTACTTTTCTTTTGACGAAGTGGAAACCAGGAAAACCAACCCCCTCCAAAACGTTACCAATACCACACTTCGTAGTCCTGCTCTGCAAAGGATAAAAAAATATAGTATAATAATATTCTTTTATTTTATTTATCAGGGCGATAAACTTACGTAATGGGCCGGTTCGAAGAAATGGAAGATCCTTGCCGTTGCCGCCCAAAGTTTAGATGGAAAAATGTTCCATTACCTCCTGTTCCATGTGGTAAGGAACGGCAACCGGGCTAACGGGACGGCAAAGGCTAATTCCAGCATCCTGATCCCCACCGTTTGGGACATAACACACCTCGTTGCCAACACGGCTTCCCAACACTTGCACGGGGACAGACTGCTGCAGATTGTGAAGGAGGTGATGGCGAAGACGGCATAAATGATCCGTTTCGCTTTTAGCAACGCTAAAAACAAAAATCCACTGGAGTACATAACGAAGTCATAGGAGTGTTCGCGTTATCGGCAAATGGAGTGTCGCCACCCCTAGACAACTAATATGACCATATGCCGTGGAGTGGAGTTGAGTATCGAAACGGATCATATTTGTTGTCTTTGTTCCCCTATCCTATCCAAATTGTTAGAATTAACGCTGTGAAGTGTCGCTCACTTCACAGCGTCCGACCTGTCCCTGCACCTCAGGATGGTGAATTCAAGCAATTTGGAGAGGATTGGGAGCGAGGTGATGGCGAAGACGGATATGATCCGTTTCGCTTATATCCACGCCGCCAATAAAAACCCATTAGAATACATTTCGCAAGTTACAGGAGTGTTCGCCTTATTGCCAATTGGAGAGGCGCCACCCCTGGACAACTAACATGACCATGTGCCGTTCAAGGTGGAGTGGAAGGGAGGGGAGAAACCGATAAATATTGTTTGCTGTTACTTAATAGTTACTTGGACAAACATTGAACATTTTCTGAAATATAGTGAAAAATTATTAGCACAAATACGAATAATGGAAAAGAATCAATTTATTCCGATTAAAACTTAGGCCGAACTCGGCCAACTAGGGGATGTAGAAAGCAGCATCAACCAAAGAGAGAGAGGTCGAGCAAGTACCTTCGAATTCCTGTATCTGCACGCAGTAAGTAGTAATTATACCCGGTACTCGAAGAGTATAGGGGTATATTGGATTTGTGGGGATAACGGTTGTGTATAACGCCCAGAAGGAAGCGTTTCCGACCCCATAAAGTACATATATTCTTGATCAGCGTCAATAGCCGAGTTAATATAGCTATGTCTGTCCGTCCGTCCGTCCATCCGTCTGTCCGTCTTCATTAGCGCCTATAACTCAGAGACTATTAAAGCTAGAGCAACCAAATTTTGTATCCAGTCTCCTTTGTGATCACACTTCTCCAAATGTGTTGAAAAATTTCGCCCCGCCCCTTTCCGCCCGCATAAAGGACGAAAGTCTGTGGCATACACAATTTTGAAAATACGAGAAAACTAAAAACGCAGAATCATAGAAAATGGCCATTTCTATCAGAGTGTTGAATCTGAATCAGATTGGATCATTACTATAGCTACAATGAAGAAAATCATTTCGAAAGTCATCATTCTCTCTCGCTCTCTCTCACACGCGACCCATCTGCTTTGCTTATTCGTTTAAATGAGCGCCAAGATCTCAGAGACTATAAGAGCTAGAGCAACCAAAAAGACCAAAATCTGTGGAATCCACAATTTTTAAGATAAATGAAAACCAAAAACGCAGAATCATGGAAAATTACCATATCTACCAGATTGCCGAATATGCATCAGGTCGGATCAATATTATGGCCAGAAGAAACAAATTAAATTTCAGTGGCTACGCAATGCCTGACAAACGCTGACTCATTCTCTCTCTCTCTGTCGTAAACACTTGTACGTCTCAAATATGTATTTATACATGTAAAAATGTAGAAGAAAATGTAAAAAGAATATGCAAGCAAAATTGGAAACATGTATAATATTCCAAAAATGCTTTGACTTCATTTTTTGAAATATTATTTTTTTGCCAAAATTTAATTCGTCCCTTTTGTGAACATATAATTAATTGCATAAATCTCAAGCTCATATATGTATGTACATATATGGTGACTGAGTACCAGGTATAAGGTACAACGTTCCCCCTCGTTTTTTAGTAAATATTGTTGAAATATAATTGGTTTTGTCTCTTCTAGGTGCCTTCCCTCTTCTTGTTACGCAAGTATTGGGTAGCATCGTAATCAACGAGGGCGTCCAGAAGGTGTTAGGCGCAATCCGTGCCCGAAACTTAGAGGACAATCTGGTGATTGTGGTGGCCGATGGCTGCCCTGCCAACAGAATGGCCAAAATTGCTGAGTTGTTCAATTAGTGCGTTAGTGAAATTGCTTAAATTTCATAAAATATCCTCAAAGTTTAACAGACTCGAGGGAATTCCGGATTTACCGTCACCGTATCACGCCAACGCCACTTGAAATGTCATCGCCTCGAGTAGAGCCCTTCGACTACCTCGAGAGTCTGGTTGCCTTGAACCGCTCTGTGGTGCAGGCAATAAATATGAGGAGCACCTAATAGCCCTGGACATGGCTTTAGCTGCAGAAAGAGCTGGAGGAGATGCCCCCAAGCCTATCACCAGCTGCTTCTTTGGCGACATAGAAGATCAGGATAAAGAAGGACAGGTCGGGGGCCAGTCCCAGGGCCTGAAAAATCCTTCACAAAGTTAACATAGGCCTGAAAATTTTAACAGGGCTAACAGGAAACTATCGGTAAACGGTCCAGAAACTATCGGTAAAACAACACAACAACAACACTAGCGAACGCACGCCCACGCCGCAACAACACAACATGCTATCACCAAATCAGCTAGTGCCACATTTCCGCACATACGGACCAGAGATCGCCCCCGCCCCCCCATTTCCGGACAGCGAGGTTTACAGAACCTTGCGGTTCCTGGAGGACCATCAGGACGCTTCCCCGGGTGTGCTCAACTTGACGGCGAATTTGCAATACATCGGCCCCAACGACGAGTTTATCGTCGATATTTTTTGACAATATACATTTTTTGGAACATTAATAGGTCATTGATGCGGTCATTGGACTACGCATAACGAATTGTGCATATACATACTTTTGAAAATAAACTGGTCTGCCGATCAGCTGTTCGAGCAATATTTATTGCATTTGACTGTGGTGGGAGTTCCTGCCAGTAGTTTTCTGAGTTGTGGTGGATATGTGGAGGTCGGCTTCTTGTGTTCTGGTACTTGGTGGTGATCGGTGTATGGGCCGACCAAACAAAAGAATATGCGTGCTTCGTTATTCATTTTATTTCTAAGACTAAAATTTACAAGAGCTTAACTCTAAGAGACCGCTTCGCCGCTCTGCAACATTGCCATGGAGCTTTCGGTTCGAAGTTGAATGTTGCTGTTGGTTGGAGTTCAAGTGGTCGCATGGAGCATGCTTTTCGGCATGAACAGCATTAAACAACAAGAAGATAGTTCCGAATGATACAGTAAAAAAACTCAGCTATCAAGTGGCAATGTTTGCCATCGCAGGAAGCAGAACAAACCTCACTTCATCAAAAGTATGTTCAGAAGTAAATTGCATACATTTGCGGCGACAGTGATGCCATAAAAGCTATAAAACACAGCAGAAAAACAACTAGCTCGCGCTCAAGCTCAAGGATGTCTAGTTCCCGGCTGATTCACGATGAGTATTGCCATGATACTCCTAGTATTTGGGACAGTCCATGGCTAGGCAATTATGACCGTGGATTCCTTAAACCTACAGTTCTGCTGCGTGACTTGCCCGTGACGTCAATACATCTGAAGAAATCCAGTTCCCGAAAGGACCTTCAGACCGGTGACTTGGCGACTTCAGACTCTCCTATCGCGACTGTTTGCCACTGATCTTCAAGGAAAGACTGAAGAGCTCCGAGGAGAAGCTGGCTGCCGATATAGAGGGAAAGGAACGCCAGCTAGTGTTTAAAATGAGATGCAGGAGGCCAAGAATAATGAGTACGTCTACCGATCCGAGATGAGCTCGGGTATCTATGGTATCTAAGCAAATACCAGCTCCATCTCTTAAATTTTTAAATTCTTGTTTATTCATCATCAGCCAGTTGAGGTTTTAGTCTGTCTTGGCACTTTAATTAAATTAAATGTGTATACGAATATAAGATAAATATAAGCTGAGCAGTAAACGACGAGTTTATCGTCGCATTCAACGAGATCCACATGCGCCATTTCGTAAGTTTTCATTTCTTATTGTTTTTATATTTATTACTATTTAATTATTTTTATTTTCAGGTTGGCGCAGGAGAAGAATGGGCAGGTAATGATAAGTACAAAGTCCTTGCAATAGCGGCCCGGAAGGTCGATGGAAGTACCTTCCAATTTCTGTATCGGCACGCAGTAAGTATTAATTTTTTACTAAATATTGTTGAAATATAATTTGTTTTCCCTCTTCTAGGTTCCCAATAAGCAAGTATTGGGTAGCATCGTGATTAACGAGGGCGTCCAGAAGGTGTTAGGCGCAATCCGTGCCCGAAACTTAGAGGACAATCTGGCGACTGTGGTGTCCGACGGCTGCCCAGCTAACAGAATGGCCAAAAGGTATGCGAGTAGCTCGGTCGCTACTTCGTATGACGTGTCGCACATAGTGCCGAACATGTCGCCAAACCACAGAGTAGCGGACGAGCTATTTTCTCGGCTCTAGCTCTACGGTTGCGCCTACACGCTGGAGAACCACCACGAAAAACTGAAGACCATCTCCAAGTTTCATCGTGAAGAGGTTCAGCGGTTCAAAGGTTCCTCGATGAGCGCGGAAATGCAACTGCCGTGCGACGCGGAAATTAAACAATTTACGCGGATGATACGGAATCATTTCATTAGGTCCTCCCAACCTTTTGCAATGTTGAGACTGGCGTGATCTGTAATGACGGTGAACGGCATCAGCTCCACATACGGACGGAATTTTAGAATCGCCATGAGAGCTGCCAGACACTCTTTCTCCGTGACCGAGTAATTTTTCTGGTGGCAATTCAGCTTGGCGGAGAAAAATTCGATGGGCCTCTCGTTCTGTTCGTTGTCACGTTGGAACAGTACGGCTCCTACACCATAGTGGGACGCGTCGCACTGTATGTAAAAGTGCCGCTTGAAATCTGCGTGCACCAACACCGGTGCCGAGGTAAGCGCAGCTTTCAGCTCACCCATGGCTCGTTTTGCCTCCTCCGACAATCTAAATTTCCCTTTCCCAGATTTTTTTAGCGCGTCTGTCAGTGGAACTGCCAGCTCAGCAAAGTTCTTGATGAAGCGACGATACCAGCCCGCAGTGCCTAAAACGCTTCGCAATTCTCGGACTGATCGTGGCTCGGGGATGCGTAAGATCGCCGATACTCGATCCGGATCCATCTTCAGTGCTCCTCCGCCTATTATAACTCCCAGGTACTTGATTTCCAAAAGGCCAAAAGGCATCATCCGGAACTGATTCAGTGGTCGTCCCGGCACCGTGAAAGCTGTATAGGCTCGACTCTGTTCCTCCAGCTCGATTTGCCAAAACGCGAATTTTAAATCGACGCTGGATATGTACACTGTCTGATCGAGACGCAATAAAATCCCCTCGATGCTAGGCAGAGGGTAAGCATCCTTGATGGCCAAGCTGTTGAGCTTCCGAGCATCGAGACAGAACCGATTCTTGCCCGGCCGTCGCACAACAGTAGTGCGGTTGCTCCACGGGTTTTCACTGGTCTCGATGACTCCTAAGGCCAACATCTTGTCCACCTCCACGCAAACCACTTCCTGCATCGCTGTCGACAGCGGGTAATGTCGATCCTTCACTGGCTCGACATTCTCCACCAATTGAATCCTGTGCGTCTCTATCGACGTCTTGCCCAGGCCCACGGCTTCGAATGTTAAGAACTCTGCCTTCACCTGATCCAAGGCTGCCTTTTGCGCTTCCGACAAATCCCACTTCTCCTGAACTATGTCTATGTCCGGTCCTTCAACATAGTGGGCGACTTGATCCGCTATGACTTCCTCCAGTAATGTGGGTGATGCTCCTACTGGACCTTCTCCCATCACCTCAGGAGCCAATGAAAATGACCGCCAAAAGTCTACCCCCAAGTACATCTCCTGTTCCAAGAAAGGGCATACGAAAAACATTAATTTCTTTACCTTCCCCTTGTACTCCACAGGTAATTCTACTCGGCCAACGATTGCGCGATCTTCTCCATTCGCTACCTTCACTATGGACGAATAATGGCGAGCCTCCACTCCCAGCTTCTCCAAGAATTCTTGGCCCCTCCGACCTAACATGCTATGCGTAGCTCCAGAATCCAACAAGCCTCGTACGGACTCTCCCATTATCAGTATCTCCACAAATACCCTCGGGTCCTGCCTCCTCAGATCTCGACGCTGCTTAAACCGGGATCGCGCCTTCCTCACCCGCACCGACAACGCTCGCATTCCATCCACTCGTAAATCCGAGAATATCCTATTTCTAACTTCTAAATAATTTCTTAGCCGCTCTTCATACGGTAAGTTCCTTAACCTAGCATGCACCTTATGACTACTAACTCCACTTTTACTCGCCCCTACTTTCTCTGCGCAGGCCCCATCTGCGAGCGTGATTCGCCTGCTTGAATCATACTCTTCTTCCCGTTTCCCGCGCAATTCGGACAGGTCGGACAGTATGCATCGGGCTTTCCACATCGGTAGCAGAAAATCCGCCTTTCCGCTGCCATGCAGTCCCGGAAACCATGATCGGTTTGCCCGCAGTTCCAGCAAATCAATTTTTGCGGGACACGTCGTGTCACTTGGTCCTCCTCAACGATCTCTGCCTCCTCATCACTTTTTGACCGATCCTGCACGACCTCGCTAACGTTAGGGTTAGCCCCGCGACCATAACTTGTGGACCTTGTTGTTGTTCGCCACGACGATCGGGCCCTTCTCTTCAAATGCGCTTCTATTTCCACGCATTCATCCCGCAGTTGGTCTAGGGAATAGACCCGTAAGCCATATACAAAACTGGCAATTTCATCTACTAAGGCCTTCTTAACGATCTTTACCATCTCCTTTTCCGATGGCGGCGTCTCCAACCTCGAGGCTAGTTTCCGCATAGCATGAAAGAAATCTTCCACACCTTCATTCTGCCGCTGCATCCTCTCCCGCAGTTCTCTCATGCGATCAAACTCGGAGGCCGTGCCTCGGTAACGTGCGACCAGGTCATCCCTCAACTCCTGCCAAACACCTCCGCCATGGTCCCTGACGTACTGCCAATACCACTCCCGAGCATTTCCCGTTACCAGGTGGTGAAACCCTTTGAGAACCTCGTCCCAGGGACATCGACTTTGAGCCTGTAGGAACTCTATTCGAAACACGAAATCCTCAACAGTCAATTTCTCACTGTCTCCGTCAAAAGTCACGTCCCACTTTTCGACTCGGCCCCACCGTGGCCACTGTCTATGCCCCGGAGGGTTTGGATGCGGATCCTCCTGTGGGTACCAGCCTGGTCTCCTACTCTCGCCACGGCTCTGACCCGATTGTCAGTTCACCGGGTTTCGCCAATTCCGCGCCGAATGTTCACCCCGGCGGTCCTGTTCCCCGGATGCGGTCGCTCCTACGCCTGAAGACGGCTCTGGGAACAAACCCCCCCTAGCCGAGCGAGCCAAAAACGGTTTTGGTGGCGGTACCGTTGCATCCGTTGTGCTCGAATGGCTTCTTTTTGGGAGTACTCCCCCATGCTCCTGCTCGAGAGGAACCTCTTCCCTTCGCTGTCCACTCGACTGTGCTGTTGGCTGTCTAACGGCCTGCAGTACCAGATTGATTTCGCGCATCATCTCCATGAACCCGTTCCTCAACTCTTTTTGTAACACCCGACTTATTGAGTCACCCTGCGATGCTCTATGGGTCGCGTGCGCCTGAGCCAGCGAAACGTTCACCGCCGACGCTAGTTCGGAAGCAAGCGTGGGCGTCGGATCCGACGTTGGCTATTCTTCCCTCCTGGCCTGGACCGGAGTTCTTGGCAAAACTCCCATAGCTCCAAGTTCCTCCCGATCTTGGTCCCCCATTTCGTTTGCGCGAGAACGAGTATTGTATGGTCGATTTCCCCCTTCTTGTGGCATTCCACCCGAGCAATCTACTACTCCCTACCTAATACTCACTACTAAACTAAAATAAATATATAAATACAAATAAATAAATAAATACCCGAATAAATCAATAAATACCCCCAATAAATATTAGCATAAATAAATAATATATAAAGATTTTCGGCCGACAAACACGACACCGAAAACTTCACAAACGTGCACCAAAACAAACAACTTCTCAACAAATATTCCTTCTTCAATCAGGATTCATAAAGAGGGGGACACTTGACCAACCGGCTATTTGTTTGCTTTGTTGTGGTATTTTTTTTTCTTTTTGCTTGCTGATGTGACGTTTAGTACTGGTTCCTTGTGTGTTTAGATGTCCCGAGAAGTCGCGTTTCTCGAAAACTTTGTTTACATTTGGCGGGCAAGGGGAACTATCCAGCCCTGGGATCGACAGCTAGCCGGCGTTGCCCAAAGGGAACCAAGCCAACATGTAACATGAGAAGGGCTTTTTTCTAACATTTTGCTGCTATGAATACTTACAATAGCAACGACAGGCTTCAACAGTTGTGTCGTCTGGAACTTTACGAAGCCTTTCCTTA
This sequence comes from Drosophila affinis, assembly GCA_037356375.1. Lineage (NCBI taxonomy): Eukaryota > Metazoa > Arthropoda > Insecta > Diptera > Drosophilidae > Drosophila > Drosophila affinis. The sequence continues at coordinate 28,551,050 of JAZHFB010000003.1, forward strand.
AATTCAATGATTTTATAATATGTTCAGACATGAAAACAGACCACACATGAATCCCCGACGCAAAGCTCCCATCACGAGTGGCACAAAAACTATGTACCTCCGATTGTTTTAATGCAGCAATAAAACAATCTGAATGGATATTTTGTATATATGTATGTTTCTTTGCTTGAATGTGAACTTTGCATGTATTATAAGAAATTCCACTTAAAAATGCTATATATATGTAGCTTGAAATATGCTAAAATGACAGCCCCGATTCTCGGCACGGCCGACGGCGTCATTCACCACAGTTCCAACGGGACTTTACCGTCTACGCTTTGCGCTGCTTCTTTTTGCGCACGGCACAGTGGGACGAATTACACATTCACTAGACGAAGAACTCTGGGCCATGTTTTTGGGATAAAAGAAATTATAATTGATTTCTAGAGGTAAATAGCTTAACTGCAAAAAATGCTACAAAAAGCCCTCTGTTCGTTTAAGGCGTAGCGATGAAGTTTCGCCTAAGGAAAATATCTACAGCAAAGATACGTGATTCGACGAATTTTCCCTCTGGAAAGGGAATTAGATTTTTGACTTGGGGTTAATCAAATAATCCATTAGCTTAACCCATTAAGCACCACTGGGTGTTTAAATACCCATGAAAATATTAAAACTTGAAGAATTTGTGCACGGGTCTGGTAAAAGATATTACAATAATTTTTTGATGAGTAAAGAGCTATTAGATGAATCCACAAGGACTATACAGATTTGAGTGTCCTTTATGCAACAGAATACAACGATTTTCTAACGCCAGGTCATTAACCATACAGCAAAAAAATAAAACATAAAGAGCTTGCATGTGTGCGTACGTACAAAACTGTACGTACTCATGAACGAGTACGTGTGCAAAGCTGCCGAATTTTCGAGACGAAATTTATTTATTTAGTGTTGCTTAATGACGCGACTCGAATACAAACAATTAATCTAATGTGAATTCATGTATGACATATGTACATTATGTAATATTAAGCATCCTATAATTTATATTTTCTTTTTATACAGTGTGAAGTTCTTGTTTCGCATCTGGAAAAAACGGCTGTTCAATTATATTGTATAAAATTATATTTAATTTAAATTCAAAATGTTGCGCAGCATTTCTCGCAACATCCCGCAACATTTTACATCTTACGTTACAAATTTGATGGGCATGCAACATTCTACAATACTGTAGTACGTACGTAACATTCGTGTAGAAGGTATATTTCTACATATAATAATCCAATTCGTGTAGAACGCATGTATATGTATTAGTACATGTAAATATTCTATTAAAACAGTTTTCAGTCAGTTTCAATGGATTTCAGCTGATTTGAACAATTGAAACCGATTGAAGTCACCTGAAACAGGCTGAAATAGATTCAAACAACCTAAAAACAATTTAACACGATTTCAAAATTCGCTTGAAATCCATTGAAAACCATTGAAGATTCTTCAAGTCGAATGCTGGTCGAATCAAAAGTCGGTCGTATTTCTATATCTGTATTTATTGATTGAGTACAATTCAGTTTTACAGTTTTACAAAATTCTTCATGTGTATTAAATTTATTCTTTCTTCGATTTTATGATAGTTAAAATCTGAAACTGAGTCGTATATATGTATATGTATGTAAGTATGTATGTGTATATGCCTGGGATGGACTGCGATAATATAATATAATACTTATACATGTTATACACCTTATACACATTGGGTATAGGTGTATAAATGTGTTTGATTGGCAACCGGAAATGAATTTTAAATTCATGATTTTCTACTGTTTGGCCTCACATAGAACCCATTTAACAAGACGATGCAATGAGGTTGAAGTGTTATATGCTCAAATGGACGACATCAATTTCATAACAATCTTCTACGGATTAACTCCTTCTGAATGGTATGTACACTCACGTGATCTTAATTAATTTCTCTGTTGAACAGTTTCTAGGCTGCTAAAGTAAGTTGCTTCAGTTGGAGTCAATCGATATACATATGTATACTCATTGGTTTTCGATACAATAATCAAATCTAGAATATTTTTCTATCCTTTGTATAACGGAAACTACTAGCCGATTCGTAAAGTGTGGCTCAGTCTTAGCCTTTTCGCTTTTGAAATATGTATACGTTTTTCTGGTAATTGAGAGTCTAATTGCAGCCGAATTAAAATAAACATACATATCTATACGTAAGGATACCAATATGTGTATAAGAATCGAAGAAAAATAATAATATGCACGTTTTAAATTTTGCAATTGATCGGCCAACGTGCCAACGTATCAATCATGCTTTTTTGGATGTATACAAATGTATTTATTTTCAAAAACTAAATCTTAAAACCTACGCCGAAATAAAGCCCGTTCTTGAATGTTGCCCAATGATAATGGTTCTCGAATCGGGGACCAGTTCTGTACAGTTTTCGAGGGGAAAATGGGGGCGTTCAAGTCTTACAACCTCACGTTGAAAAGTCTACATACAGATATATAGATATTTAACTTTGACCTTAAATGGTAGCTAATAGTTACAGTTTAAAATGTATGTATTGCAATATGCCATTATATATAAAGGTGTATATTTGTATTTAGATTTTCTTGTATGTATAATAATTGTGTAGACATAATCGTTTTTATACAGAGTTTAGGCAACAAAATCAAATAAATAAATTGATATAACGTACATATGTATGTATATGTGTATGCATAAAGAATAGCTATGCCATTTCGTAGGAGTATACCAGTGACAGATTTGATTAGGTTTAATTAGAATAAATACTTTCCGCTCTGTGGCGAATGCACTAATTTAGCATAACATGTTTAGAAAATGTAAATTTGAAGGACTAGGAACCAGTACGATGTACGATATACGATATATGATTATGCTTATGCTTGATTATGCATACAAAACGATATATTAGACACAATTCTCGAAACTAATACAAACGAATCGGTTACTCTTATGCTCTCTTGGCAAAACATTCTTAATTTGTAATAGAATAATTTGGCTTATCTGCAATTGCAATCTGCTCTATACACATGATAGTACTAAACTATACTAAAACTATATTTAAATTTTGTTGATGTATTCTCCCATCGAGTGGTACTCGTACTGCCGGCTATGAAGGACATTTGAATCTCATTGAGGACATTTACAACTCATTAAATAAAAAAATTGATAAAGGAATCTGTGGCATGGCTTAAACTATCCTGTGGCTATCCGCCCTGGCCGCTGCTCATCACTTGATGCTTCTTCTTGTCGAATATGGGCAGCTTCGACTTGACCGCTCCCTCGCACACCATCATCCGCTGGTGGGCCGGCTTCTTATCCAGATCGAAGCACAGGTCTGGGTTCAGGTGTCGCTTGAAGTCCGAGTAGCGGCGCGACTCATACGAGAGGTAGTTGGAGCCCAGGGCTGAGGCAGCCACAGCCGCGGCCACAGTTCCATTGCCGTTCCGATGGTGCATGGACGGCGGCGAAGAGTCCTGCCGCTTGCGCTCAAAGTACTCGACAATCTTGGCTATTTGCGCCGATCGTGTGCTGGGCAGGGCCGTGAAGGAGCGATCGTCCCAGAGCAACGAATCGGATCCCGCCAGGCTGCTGATGTCATCCGAGCTGTCCGTGTAGATGGACGAGGTACGGTTCTTGCAATACAGCAGCTGATTCGTGGCAAACGGACTGCGCTGCAGCAGCGTGTGTATCTCCGAGTCGAGGGCCAGGCGATTTATCAGTCCGGCCGTGGCTGCCATCTGCGGATCGCTGACATTGCCACTGAGCAGGGCATGATGGCAGGTGTAGCGACGTTGGTGCGGACGCGGTGCCACAATTTCGGCATCCAGATCATCCATGGAGTCCAGCGCCGTGGACGACGATGTGTTGGTGCCAATCACTGCGGGATCGTTGTCGATCAACAGCACCGAGGATGAGGTCGAGGAGGTGTCATTGAGCAGGTGGTTCTGCTGCTGTTGTTGGGCAGCGGCGGCTGCTGCGGCCACAGCAGCATTCGATGTTGAAGTCGCATAGTAGCAGCATCGACAAAGACTCGCCAGTTTATCGCTGAAATCAGTTAAAGACTAGTTAGGATTCAAATCAATGGATTTGCATGCACTGTGCAAACACTCACTTGATTTCACTGTTTGCGCTGCCTGCTGCGTCGATCATTAGCTGAGTCTTCAACTGCTCGTAGCAGCAGTTGCTGCTACTGCTGGCCGCGCCGCCGCAACCAAACCCCAACGTCGCAATTTCGTGGAGCTGCCTGTTGAAGCTGTTGTTGGTGATGGCCGCGTCCGACTCCTCGTTGAAGCACGAGAAGAAGCCGCTCTCGATGGAGTCCCGCCGCGTCAGGTTCGTCTTCAGCGTCGACAGCTTCATCTCTTCGGCGTTCTTCAGTTCTTCCAGCTCTAGATGGATGCACGATGAAACGGAGGCAGTCGGAGCCGAGCAGCCGGACAGGGGTGTGGGTGAGGCGACTGCTGTGGCCGAACCGCTGCCCGAAGGCAGCTCTTTGGACTTCTTTCCGCAGTCTGTCAGATCCTCGCAAGAGTTGGAGTCCGCGACGGCAATTGTGGAGGCCGTCAGCGTGACCGTCGAGGCACTGGTCTTGAGCAGCGTGCTGGTCTCGAAGTCACTGGCACTGCTCTTTATGCTGTTACCACTGGGGCCACCACGAAACAGGGGATGTGTGTAGAGGGAGTTGGCGCGGTACTTGCGGGCGGCGGGGACTGTGGAGGGGCGCACAGCGCTGTCGTCGCTGCTCGACTCGGCATCGGCACAGTTGCCGCCTCCGTCAGGATCCTCGCCCTCAGAGGTGCAATCGTCGCAGTCGTCGTCTTCCGCGGCTGGAGCTTCCTCCGCTGCCGTGGCTGGCACTCCCGCTGCATTGCTGACGCGTTGGGGCAGCTTCAGCTCCATGGCGCTGTACTTGCGCGTCATTTGCGGCGAGACAGGCAGACTCTTTGGTTCACTGGGCGTCGCTGGTGTTGCCGCTGCTTTGGGAGCTGCCGCTTCACTGCCGTCTGCTGTCACTGTGCCTTGGGCCACGGCCTTGCTCTGCATGGCAGCGAGCTCCTTGAAGAACGGGGCCAGCATCTCGAAGCACGAGCTGAACAGATCGCCCACTCCGGCGGCATACGTCTTTGGGTTGGCGCCCAAGATCTTCTTGACGCCACGTAGCTGCGCCAGCGCTTCGAACGGATTGGGCTTCGTTCCGCTGTGGTCCTTGTTCGTCTCCGGCTTGTACTGCGGATCCTTCAGGCACATCGTCTCGCCCACCTTGCGCAGCGTCAGCACGGCAGAAACTGGTGGCGGCAATGGTGGCGGCTCGGGCACAACAACCGCTGGCAACAGGACGGCGGCCACAGAACTGCCGGCGGGGAGTTGCCGGGGCGGCGTTGGTGAGTGCGTGGAGGACCGCTGACGCTGCATCTGGTGGCAGCGCGCCTTGTCACTGGGCGACGTGTGCATCGGGAAGTGGATGATGTTCTCGCTCAGCGAGCGCCGATGCAGCAGAATCTCGGCCTCCAGCTTCTGGGTGGCTCGACGAACGCGCGACTGCAACACGTGATCGTCGAAGCCGTGACTTCCGGCCGATCCATTCGGCGTGCCTGGCAGCGCGGCCGACGCTGACTTCGTGGGGAAACGGAACCCTTCCTCATCCACGTCTCGCAGATGGCGCGGCGTCAAAGTGCCCGCTGGCGCGGTGCAAATGGTGCCCACTGTCGGGGCAGAGGCCAGGGCAGCTCCCGGGGCATGTTCGCTGTCACTGCTACCGGGCGAGCAATTGATCAGCTCCAGGGAGCTCAGCGGGCTGGCGCCCGCCGACGACTCGTGCTCGTACTTCTCCAACAGCAGCGTCAGCTTCTTGGTGGCATCGTGGAAAGTGGGTCGACTATTGGCATCGTACTGTAAGCGAAGATTTACATAATATAAGTAAGGAATTCCAGGGATTCCGCTTCCAGCACTTACGATGCAACAGTAGAAGGCCAGCCTCAGCAGCACCGGCGGCGTGTCCATGGGACAGAGCTCCACAAAAGCGAGATAGTCGAGGCCAAAGGAGGATGTGCGCGGCATCATGTCCGGATCGGCCTCGATGCGCGCTATAATCTCGCACTGGATGATGCCGAAGGAGAAGATGTCGCTCCGCTGATCGTACCACTGGCCCTTCAGGCACTCGGGACTGACCCAATACGGCGAGCCGACTGTCTCCAAGCGCGACTTTCTGCTGCGAACAAGAGGACGAAGATCAGTTTCCGATCAAGGCGAATGCTCAAGGATCCACTTACGATTTCACTGGTATCTTTGCGGCTAGGCCGAAGTCCCCCACGACTGCTTCATACTGATCGTTGGCCAGATTGCGTATAAGTACATTCTGAAAGGGCATTCGAATCATCATTTTCATCATCATTGCTCGGGACTGGCTTCGGGACTCACCTTGCTTGTCAGATCCCTGTGAAAGATGCCGGCATCGTGGACATATGTCATGCCCCGCGCTATACCCAGCGCCAGTCTTATCTTCTGCGTGGCGCTGAGCACCACCTCCTTGTTGGCCAGCAGCTGCTCCAGCGAGCCGCCGTTGATGTACTCGGTCAGGGCATGCAGCTGTCCCTCCTGCACGCAGACGCCCATAAAGCTGCAACGAGAAGGAACAAACGGGGGGGAAAAACGTTAAGCACAAACTTTTCCACTGCATCGACATTTTCGTGGCTGTCGCACAAATAAGTTTCACTTTCAATCACCTCGCACACCGCCGTGGGAGGCAGTGCCACTGCTGCAACTCCCTCAACTTCAACTTCGCATTCCGATGGCTTATCGCCGTCCGACATGCAATCAGCCCGTAGCCCCACCCCCTGCCTGCCTCTCCCTGCCTGACTTTTGTTTTGATTGTAATTCGAATCCCTCGATGCGGCAGGAGCACGCAACAAAGAGTGAAAGTTTCTCCAGTTTGCCAGAGGCCCTGTCCCTTGTGCGTCTGAGCTGTGGTGTGGCATTCTAGGAGCCCTAATTGGCAGCAGCAGCAGAGACTCCTTCCCAAGTAGCCATCTCCATTTCCTGTTTCCAGACAATGTCAATGACTCCGAGATGCGAGCAGCACTTCCACTCAACGACTCAGACACGAAGAACGCCTCAGCAACTAACCCCATACTGATTTCAGTTTACAGTTCCTGCAGGATGAGGTGAGGTCATCTCCGTGGGCTCTTGGCTTAGACCGGAACTGTAAGCTTATTAGGAACGTAAGCAAGACACACAACAGTGACAACGCATGCGTCTGCCGCTCCTCCTTGCCCCTTACTCCTTTCTGCTGTTCTGTGTGCAGTCAGGTGAAAAAGGTTAAGTGCTGCCAGACACCAGCCAGGCCCACAAGGCTCCGCTCTCCTCTCCTCTCTCCGCTCTCGGAGGTGACAATGAACTTTGCTTGGCTCTAAAGCATGTCAGGTTGCATCATCCGGCAGCGGACGACACTCTACTTGGAGAGTGCTTCACGGGGGTACATGGTACATGGAAATATGGTATATGGCCAACCGATTTGCGCATGTGATTCAAATCCCGTGCAGGTGTTCAATAAATCGTAACATTTCGATAAGAGCGCCTCCTCGCAGCCCGCTTCAAATTCGTCTTTTGTGTCGATTGAGTTCTAATCAGTTTTGGTTTTCGCTTTTTCGCGGACGGGGCTTATCTGCGGCACATGCTTGGGCTCCGGCTTCGTCTTGGTCTTTGGCTTTGGTCAGTGGCCAAAATCATGTGTGCCATTATATGCCAAATAAAAGAGTTCTTGAAATGCTCTGCCGTCCGTCGTGTGCCTGATAGCGTTTATCGCCCGTCATGGCTCCAAAGCAGTTCGTCCGTTGTATAATCGGACCAAGAACAAGAGCAGCAGCAAGTCGTAAAGGTGGCGGCTGAAAGCCATGATATACGGCCCAGGACTAATTCGATGGGGCCATTAATTTTCACTTAGGAATCAAGAGTTTGGGGAACACTAAAAATTAATTTCATTAGGTTAACCTCAAAACATCAAAACGTTAATAAATTTCGCAGCCTTTTGCGGCGGCCCATCAGGTCCCAGCGATAATGGCTTGCAGCACGCAACCAAAACGGCCTGTCATCCCAGTCGCCCAACTCCTCCCCACCCACCAACCGTATCCTAGCCACTGACACCTTGTCAGGCTGCCAATAAGGCTGACAGCCTGCCACTTGCTGCCTGCCCCTTGCTGCCTGTCTGCTTGCGGTTCTCTAGGGTGCGTACCTCTGAAGGAGGGGGCTTGGAAGTCATCAAGCAAGTACACCCCTTTACTCAGGGGATTCCCCCCATTTACATATACAGCAAACGCACTGCAGAGTGAACCAAGTCCGATAAAGAATGCAGTTTTGATTACTTATAAATATAGTCGCCATACCTGCATATCAGAATCATTCGTAAGGGTTTTATTCTCAGCATACAAAAGCGATGATGGAAGGCAGATAACACGGGCCATCGCCGGAAACTACCAATGATTGATGTGGAATGATGGAACAGGGAATGAAATAGATCCTCTACACCAGTGCTCGGCACGCATACACTCCAATGCGCTGCTGAGTGTAGCAAAAACCCGAACATTCCTGCGGGAGAAATCGTTTTTTTGCTTTACATGAAAGCCGAAGTCGCATTGCCGAAGATACACGAAGGCCATTTACATCGCTTAGAGCATGGGTGGCAGCCAGTCTTGAGTCGGGAAACAGTCTGTTGCGTCCTGCACACGCAATGCATCTTGTTTTCGCAATTCTCTGTCCCTCTCATCTCTCAAAGATGTACCCACCGCTGCTTCGAGTAATCCCTAGTCCCATGTTCACTCCTTAGAGCCCTCACTGTAGCCACATGCAAATGGGGTTGCTGTTGGCTGTGGCCGCCTGTTGAATGTGCTTCACGTCCGGGGGTTTATTGACTTTGCGTGGTTATGCGGCGTTACGAAAGATATCAGCCCAGAAATAGAGCTATCAGCGCGCATTAGCCGAGCTTTCAGCTTTCAAAACACCCCCCAATGGAGAAATCTATCGGGCTGCAGGGGTCACAGTTCACACTCGAGGAGAGATTGTGCATCAGCAATCAATGGCATGGCAGACGGTAGACGGCAGACCGCAGGTAAGAACATAATCCAGAATATACAAAAAAAGAGAGTTATTACACTGCATAAAAAATAGATTGAAATGTCTTGCGTCGGAGTGGAGGGCATGACCCTTTTGATGAGTGAGTGTGAGTCTTTGTGTGTGTGTGTGTGGGGTAGACACATGTCAGCCGTAATGACGATGACGCGCCCTTCAGACAGGCCCAAAGGGTCTCCCGTCCTGAGCCGCGTCTAATCTGGAAATGAAGTTATCACAATGCCCCCAAGTAGACTCAACTCCAACTCCCTGCGAGGTGTTGACAGTCCGACTCCCATACCAACTTCAACTCCAAGGCCTGGCGGCTTCGAGGGTTGTCTGTCGGTCTTTCCGTCTATCTGTCCCTGGCACACCTTTCCTTGGGTTTCCGCCTGGGTTCGTGACCATGAGAGCCATTTGCATAGCCAGCGCAGGCAGGGATTTACGGTTCTAATTCAATTTATTTCACTGCGTGATGCACGATTAGCGCCTCGAGTGCCACAGTCCCCGCCCCTGCCCCTCTTCTATCTGTTGCCCATTAGCGGCGGCTTACATTAATCGGCTTTAATGCTCACTCGCTAGGCCGCGCACTCGAAGTGGAAATCCGTTGACAGGAATGTTTCAATTTGGTTCAACCGAAAAGAGCGTCTGCTCTGGAATGCCCACACACAAAGAACAAGATTTTTGTTATGGCCAAAACAGCCTTCGATTGCATTTTGTTAATTGGGCAATTAATTCATTTTGCGAACCCCTCCCAAAAAAGAGATTAATTATCGACTGAACAGCAGAGGGTTTCCATTTGCCGTAAAAATGCAAATCAGTAGCAACAAAGAAGAGCGCCTGCTTCTTTCCTTTTTCCAGCTTGTGGCTGGGTCTGGCGGGGGCTCTCGGGTGTCTATGCAAAGGCCCTATTTCTTGGTAAGAGGAGCCCTGCTTGCAGCAGGAAATGAATGCACGTTGAGTGCCTAAGCATTTGCCCACTTCACAAGGAGGAGAAGGAGTTGCAGAAGGAGGAGGAGGAGCAGGCCCAGGCCCTGCAGCTCCAAAGCAGGAAGCGAGAACTACTCAAGCGGCTATAAACCTTTTTCGGGGGCCCAACGAAGAAATTCGTTCATTGTTCTCTGTCTTACGTTTAGATTTTCAATTTGTTTTTGTTCTCTTTTTCAATGCATTTTCTTTTTTTGGCCTTTGAGGCAAATACATTTCAAATGTGTTTCTCTTTGGCGTTTTCCATGGAAACGTCTCAGAGAGCCGCAACGGCCGGCATTTCTCTTGCATGTTGCAATGAAGGAAAAAAAACCATAAATTGACACGTTTGCACGTTTCCACGGGGAGAGAGACTGCCCCACTCGGCTTCCCAGACATCAGAGTCGGTCTGCGGGCCAATGGATTGGCTAATGAAATGCAAAATCCCGCCTGGAATTCTCCTCCATTCAATTACACAAATTTCTTGTCGAAGAAAAATCGAACTGGAGCATAAAAGCATTTTGCGCTTAATTGAAAATTATTACCACAACAGCAGCAGCAGCAGCAGCAACCACAGCAGTAGCAACCGCAACAGCAGCAACATTAGCGTCAGCTACAGTTGCAACAGCGGCAGCACAAGAGACTGCGGCACGATCGTCGGAGGAGGTTAAAAGGTTGACACAAAAGCAAACAAAATGCGCTTTTAGCCGAATCTGCAACAAGACAGCAACCCGCCCAAGAAACTCCAAGCAGTAGCAGCAGGCCCGCAGGGCGTGGCAATGGGCGTTATAAATGGTCCTAAACGTTGCCAACTGCAATTACGGCAGTACCATTCGGCATTTGATCGTTGGGGGCGAGGGCGATGGCGAGGGCGGGGGGAGGGACTGCTAGGAGTCTGTGGGTTACTGCTGGATTTCGAAATGAAATGATTGAATTTTTTGGTTTTTCAATTAGAAAAATATGCAAAACGTGATGCGAAAATTATGCAGATTGCAGCTGCCGTTGCTGCTGCCGCAGTTGCATCCAGTAGTGGCTGCAACATACTTGCCTGCCACTTCCTTTTCTTGTTCCAAGACCCGAGAGATTGCTGACCGATTTCCGAGCCCCCAAAAAGAAAGCGCCGCTGCGGCTGCCGCTGCTGCCGCTGCATCGGGGAGCAGTGCCATCGATGCCAGTACGAGTATTGCATAAATTTGAATATCTAATGCTGTGGCGCTTTTTGTTGTGCAAAATTGATTGAAGTGTATTGAGATTGATTGAAAGTTGATGACATAATTTTGTTGGTGGCAAAAACACAAAAAGCAGACAAAACGGACAAGAGACAAAAGCCAAACGCAAATTGGAAGTGAATGTTGGGGAGCCGCAGAGCCGCAGTCATAGACATAACTACACTCGGAGAAAACTGGCATAGTAAAAAGAAGAAGCACACCCATATTTATATGACATTTTCTATTTTTAGTAGTGTGAAATTAAATACAATTTATTTTGATTTAAATCAAAGAAAAAAGACAATATTTTGTTTCTGTCTGCCGCTGAAGTTCTTCTCGCTGTGCTTTTGCTCTCCCGTTGCTTTGCATGCCGTTATTTTTGACAGTTGCTATTGCTGCATTGCACTTGTGTGTTGGTGCCAGAGAGTGTGAATTTTAAGAGAAACTCGCTCAGAGAGCGGATCGTAAGAGCGAGGCAATGAAAGCTTCCATGGAATCTGCATTTATTTGATGGATTCCGGTGCACTTTCTTGGTATTTTATAGTTTTTGAATTAAAAATAAATGTATAAAAAAGTCTCTATAATACAGACAATATTTGATCGAAATTTAAAACAATTTAAAATAAATATATAAAATTTTGTTGGAATTTGATTTAAATATTCAATATATATTTTTTTAAATATTTGAAAATGAAAATAATTGAAAAAAGAAAGAGTTTTCGCTTATGAAAATTAATTATAAATATGAAAATACTATACGTATTTATAACAATATATATTTTCACTTTTCAAACCCTTTTCTTTTACAATTTCCACTCTCGAAGCCCATAAATTGCCAAACATTTTCCAATCTGTAAATATTATTCAAATTTCAAGACATTTTTTCTCCTGGTGTAGTCTCTGGTCTCTGCGGCTGGGCTGTTGGCTGTTGGGTGAGAAATGTTTTATGGGGAAAACAGGCCGACACGTTTATAGTATAATCCATTTTATGGCTCTATTTCAAATGCGGAAGTTGACAATTACAAAAACTAAAACATATATCATATCATACACAATAAATATGTGTGTGTGTGTGTGTCTCTTCTTTGAGGAGATAATGCTCTGAGGAAAGCTGTTAAGCTAAATGCACTCGTGAGTCGGAGTTTATGTGTTGTGCTGTGTGCCTGCACGCAACTATAAACTGGAATGCAGTCCCAGAGCTCATTAAATTCCCATCTGTATCTGTATCTGCATTTGTATCTGTCGCTGCCTCTGCCTCTGACAAGATATTACTCATTTTTCGGCATGTTATGGATATGTGTATCCTTCTCGCATATACAATACACATGTTGGCACTTACAGACAGACAGAGAGGGGCAGGAGGGGTGGAGACTTGTACAATGTAACTTTTTGTGGGTTCAATGACTGGCAATTGCGTTAACAGAGACGAGAGACTCCCCCTCCCCACTGGCGAGACATAAAGCATTACCGAAAATATATAAAAGCCACCCGAAAATCCGTTCCAATTTTGGGTCAATGAGTTTGGCATTCGTCGGAGCAGCACTCGAAAGAGTATGCACCATGCATACCCCCCTCGAAACCCTCAATAATTATGAATTCACACTAAACAGTTTGGTCTCCTAAATATAGAGAGTTCTATAAATAGCGCTCATCGGAAATGAATGTAAACCGAAAGAAAAACACCTTTTGACGTCAATGGCGGCGGTTTGCGCAGATCGGAGTACTCTTCGGAACGAGTATATTAATGAAATTGTGTGTGCGACAACATTTATCTACTCTGTGCAGGCAAGAGGCAGGAGGCCGTGTTGATCATCAATCAGAAATTAACCCAATTTAGCTTTCTTGGCCATGTAATGGCATCGATACAAGAGGCCAGGCAAGGCAGCTTCAATTATCGATAGATAGACAGCAGCTCGTGTGCCGTGCCGCACAAACATGAAATGTTGCACTGATAAAAGTGCAGCCAGCAACCAGATAGAGACACAGCCAGTGGACTGCCTCCAGCCACACATCCATTAGGCAATAAAGAGAAATGTTTATTTGGCCCGCAATCATGACACGCTCTCTTTCTGCCACTGCCACTGCCTCTAGACGCTGCCAGGTTGCAACTTGTCAAAGTCTGGGATAACTGTACAAAATAAAGGAATCAATTTTGGTATTTGCTACCGTCTAGCGAGACACAACACGACACCCATCAAATGCCATGTTAATTACAGACTCATGAATCTATTTGGGGCAATTTACGAAGCATTTTGCTTAATAAAATACACTCATTAAATTGTCAGCAGTTTCGTGCTCAGATTCTGGTGCCATCTTTTCGCCCCTCAATTTATTGGCAAGCATTTCATAAAAGGGGGCCAGCAGCCAGCCAGGGAGGTGGGGGAGTCGTTGCCAAGCCAAGACAAATAATGATCCGAGACAACAATGCCCGGGATGCCACACTATGCTTCCTACATGTCCGAGCTGAGTGCAGCTTGTGGCAGACACAGACATCCGCCGAGAGCGCCGGCTGACCTTCAACTCAGTGGCTGCAATCGACACTTTCAATTAAGTGCAGTCCGACCTTGTACCCTCGGAATGAGGGGCCTTACCAAATTATGATTGCACAACATCCCCTCCTCCCATGCAGATCATCTTCACCTGCTGAATGCAGCATTCCCCATAAATGAGGTCAAGCCTTTGGCTGCAGCTGCAGCTGGGGATTTCCGCATAAACGGAAGCCCAACAGATCTCTCACCTCAGATCTCGGGAGTACGAATACCAGAGGACCATTAACCCCGGCTCGACTCCGCGCACATTTTGCATGCCAACAATTTGTCAACATTTGCCCACGATTTATCACCTGCTTAGCATCGCACCGAGGCACAAAGATCAAAGAATTTCCAGCCCATTGTTTCTGCTCGTAATGAGCCGGGCTAAGACAAGTCGAGCCCCAGTCGGGTACTGCGACACGTCTCACTCGGGCTTACACGCGTTAAATGAGCGTTTAAATGGCTCTAAGCCAATAGGCAACAAGCCCCAAGCCACACTCCGTTGTGTTCTGTTCTGTTTTGTTGCCTGCCACAACTGTTACAAATTCAGTTAATGGAAAAAACGACATGTGGGAAAAGTTCTTGCGGCAGACACCGAAGATTTAGATACTCTGGGGACACGAAATGACAGGCTGGTAGGCCTGGTAGCCCATTGATTGGGCTATATATATATATATATATCTTAATTGGTAGTATTATAGAGTAAATCGTAGCACGGATGTTTAGGAAGATATGAATAATCTCCAGTGATCCATAGACCACAAACTGTATCCCATTCCTACTATTGGAAACTGTCTTAAAACAGCAATAAAAGACAGTCCTTAACAGCTACAATCGACTAGAGCTGCGATCATACTCTGTCATGCACACGACATGTATTTATTATTCGCTAACTCCACGAACAATGGGAGCAAGTGGCTGCAAGGGCTTGATATAGAGACTCTTTAGAAGACCTCCTTAATAGCAACACTCGACTAGAACTGCGACCACACTCTGTCATGCACATGACATGAATTTTGTTACTTTTCTTCCAGCTGCTTGCTAGGAACCAAGGAAGCAATTGCCAACATGGGATTGATATAGAGGCCCCATAGAAGACCTCTATAGTTCTCTAGAGTCTCCAAGCAAACCTATAAGCCCTCCGATAGCGAATAAAAACCTATATACAGAACGCGGCGCCATCGTCAGCGTAATGTTTGCTTTTCGGGAACTGCACTCAACCCAGAAGAGCCGTCGAGAAGCAAATCCAGCCAACTCTGCGACGGACAATGGGATTTGTGTGTGAGTCGAGTGCAGTAGAAGCGGCGGGTATGTGGCCCATAAGTAGAGTGACTATCTGTCAAGTTGTCGACTGCCTGCCAGCCAGTCAGCCAGCCAGCCAGCCAGCCAGCAGCCTGGGAGCGGCGACAGTCATCACATGTGGGTGGGTGGATGGATGTTGTGGCAAAGGCGTGTATGTGGTGTTGCAGTTGCAATTTCAATGAAATTGCCTGACTGTATGACTCGCTGACTGCCGTTCGAGTTCTCATTGTGCGACATTCCACATAGCAGGCGGGCGCGTGATAAGCCCATAAAAAATACACGCCAACAACAACAGCCACACTATGACTATGACTGGCACTGTAGTGCCCGATAGTGTGTGCGTTTCAGTTTCAGTTTTGTGGCCCATAAGTCACCGAGTGCTGCTGAGTGGGTGGATACCTGGCTGAGAGCACATGAGGTATTTGGCCCGCTGCAGCTGCTGCCGCTGCTGGCTAGAAAGGTGGTTTCAATTACCGCTGTTGGCCACAGATTAGTTCTATTGATGCCCCCCGATGCATTAACATTAGCGAGAATGCATCTCCGCCGAACGGTACTGCCTCCAATCAATAGACTTCATTAGACCGAGCCCCGGCGCAGCCGGGAGCCGCCATGGGAGGTGGCCCGCATGGACATGGTTCCGTGTTGCATGGTCCGCTCTCCTCGCTCAGCAGTGTAGCTGTTAAAATTTGACAGTTAGCCGACAGCCACGATCGTTAAGCGTCATTAAACAGGCCTGCCAACCCAAGCCTAGACCCAGGCTGAGGGAGTGGAGTGTTTGGCGATCCACGTCACTGATAATCACAATCGCAGACACCCCATCTACCCACGGCTACGGGTGTAGTAGGTATGTGGGGGTTCAATCGAGTGGAACTATTCGAACAGATTCTGAAAATATTTGCAGTAGATTTCCAGATACAATATATACAAGATAGAGTCTGTTTCCTTGGCTTTAGTATAAAGAACAGCGAGAATCCGATTGTTGCCCGAGGGGGGAGGCGGGTTGGCAGGGGGCATAAACAATTCTTTATTAAATGCGTGTGGCTGCATTTTAATTCCATTTTTTCAGAGTGCAGTGAGTCAGTGAGCAGAGGAGGCCTATGGCGCCGCTGCCTGCACATTCCAGAATTTTCATTTTAATGCCTAGAATAAAGAAAAGTTGGCAGCTGCCTCTTGGTTCTGCCGCTCTGTTGTTCGTTCTCCTGACCCAAATCCATCTCTCGGCGGCCGCAGCACACATCAGCCAGCCAGCCATCCAGCCATCAGAATATGTTGGTCAGGGGGCATTTAATCACAGGAATCCGCCGTTGCATTTAATACTTTGGCTGCAATTTGCTGCACGTTTCGGCCACATGACAGATGTCATAAAAATGTAATCTGGGGGAAAGCCAATTGAATTGGCCGTAACGGGATTAAGAGGTTAGGATCCCGAAAAACGTCTACAATGTTTCGAGGGCGAGTCAATGGCATGGAATGGGCACTAATGAAATATGTCTGTGTGTTTTTCTTCTTTCTGCCATTTCGCAGGGTGTTAACATTGTAAATTAAAGGGCGTGGCCAGCAGGTCTAAGCCAGAAATTGCATATTCATGGACCCCAAGAGCAGGAGGAAAGCCAGACACAGCAGACTCCTAGGCAAAGATGGGCGGGCTCAGAATGGATTGGGTGTCTGCGCCCATCGTCTGCGACTTATAGACAGACGTTTACGGAAAAAAATGGCCAAATTGGAAAAGAGGCAGCAGCAGCGGCAGCAACAGTCCCTGAGAATTGCATACGATTGCCAGTCCGGGGGCTTTGCGTGCAGTCACGTGATGATAGGAAAAAAAAAATCACTGTTTTCCGCGGAAAACAAAAAAAACACACACACACACACAGCGAATAAATCAAGTGAGTAAGCCACGCAGCTTGGCGGCAATTAAATCTAGTCGCTGGGTGGAGGGACGGGGTGGACCCCAGACACAATGTCATGACTACTCGGTATCAAAAGCCGCCTTTGCCATATTGTTTCAGACTTTGTGCCACAGCAATTACATCAGCAGTTTTTCTGCGTGTGTGTGAGTGTGTGACCCGTGAGAGGGCCCCCTGGTCCACCTGGGGCAGAAGCTGGTCACTGTCAAGGCAATTAGTATGTGTGTGTGTGAGTGTGTACTATCCACAGCCAGTGCAGTGCCGCTCGTGAACTTGAACTTTTCGGGTGAGATCGGGCATCGGAAATGTTTTGTTTTTGTTGGCAAATTTCGGACTTGAACTCGAGCTCTTTAAAATGGCAACAAAAAAATGTGATAAACAAATAAATGGTAAATTTTGAACAAAGCAATAATCAGTCGGATAAACAGTAAATGTTTGCTTAGCAAGTACAAAATGAGAATAAAAGAGAAGATAAAGGCAAAATAACTACGCAGTAAGCAAACGTGACTCTTGTTAATCTTGGTCTGCATCTGCTGAGAGCGAGTCCTGAGAGCGAGAGATGGTCACCTTTGCCGTGCAAAAGCTCATTGTGGTTGTTGTTGCTGAGAACGAGAGATGCAAGACAGAAGAGAGAGAGCAATGCAATCGAACGAAAGCATTGCGAGAGTATGCAATTCGTGCGAGCAGGATGTAAAAGCCACAAAGTGCTCTTTCCCTGCGGCTAGCATTGCTGTTGTTGCTGCTAAGAGAGCAATAAAAGGAAGAGTAGAATCAATAGCGGGGGAGCGTTGTTTGCGTGAGAGGAGCGCGTGATGAAACGAAGATCGAAAGATATGCGCTGGAGGAGAAACACACAAAAAAATAAAAAATGCCAAACCACACACATCTCCACATATATTTGTATATAAATAAAAATGTTTGCTTAATTCCATAAATAAACTTCCAATAAAATACAAAATAATATCCATACGCGTATGGATAACATCGTAATGATGTCAGTTTAGTCAGCCTGTCTCGTCTACAGAACAGATGTCAGAAGCCCATGACATGAGTGTCCGAGTGAATCATGCCCACAACAACAACAACACTCGTTCGTGTCGTTTGAATATTGTGTTTGTTGGTTTTTAGCATAGGTCAGGAATTATTATGATGATGATGTGATGGCATGGCCCCCATTTGTGAATAAAATATGCGAAATTGAATTGAATCCGACGGAGAACACACACAATTATTCGTGTAGCACTCGAAACACTACTCGTAAAGCCCCTCAGGATGAACCCATTTAAACTGTTTGCGTAATACACTCAACTGAATGAATGGTCAATTCCACGGCGAGGTGCGAACTGAATGCGTAAACAATTGAGGCCACATGACGATCGTAAATGTTTATCAAAAACTAAAGGAACATCTACTGTTTATATGTTGTGTACATATGTAAATATTGTCTATTGTACTATACGTACTTTTATAGCTATAGATCAGACAGAGTGAGACAACAGTCATTCACAAGTCCCAGAGTGAAGTCAAGTTCGTAATTAAAAGCGAGATGCAGTACCGGAGACGATATGGAAGGGGATACGAGATGGGGGTGACTCAACCGCCGGACGGAGTGACCACAGCATGGCATTGACCCATAAGCCGTAATGTAAGCTGCGCTCGATTGGCTTGTTTACTTCAGATTAGAAATATTATGGATGGCAAATGAATACACTTGAAGAATAATGAGGTTTCTTATAGAAATGTTTCCAAGAATTTCTTAGGTAATAGTTCAAGAAACAACAGATCATAGTCCATTGAGTTATAGAGAATGAATAGTCAGAGTAGGGAACATTTTTTTAAATTTACTAAATGGCAATAGACACTTTTCCAATATGTAACTGCAATCGGATCAATGTTACAACAAGCTCTCTTACAGAGTAGCTAAGCCGTAACGGATACCGCAATACCTCTCTCTTTTCATCTCTCTCTCGCCTTACTGCCAGGTCTCTCCTAGTGAGAGTCGCTGCTTTCTGAAAGTATTCGACATAATAATACACGAACTAAGAAGAGTTTATTTGATTCGACATCTGACGGCTGTAAGAGTTGTCCCGTAAGTAGCTTTGTTTTTAGTGATTTCTTTCACAAATCGAGGAAATATAATCCGTTATTCTTTTCTTTTAGTGCAGCGGCATCCGTTCCCGTTTTACATTTAGCTGGCATTGTTTCGGCCCCGATTAGAGACTGGAGAATCGGAGGCTCTGCTCTGCTCTTGCCACTTACCTCAAGATATTTGCATGCGACAGCTTGTTCAGCAGCTGCACCTCCCGGAGCATATTGGGTCGATTGGCCCGCAACTGATTCATCTTCAGCACCATCACCTCGCCGGTCGTCCGATGTGTGACCTACAAAAACAACAACAAAACAAGCAAATAAAATCAGAAACATGGATATAAATCGAGTGCGAGACGAGTGTACAGTGAGTGGCAAATAAATCAAACTCAAGTTCAGGCAATACATGGGACATGAGAGGACACTAACTAATAATGCGCGAGACATGTCAGTTTTTCAGCCCCGTTCGTTCCAGGGTCAAGTTCGGGTGGAAAGTTTCCCCATCCCCGTCACCATCTGGATAATTGCATCGAAACAAGTGCAGCAGCGGCAATAAATGCTTTCAGGTTTCCATTGATTTCTGCAGACCAATCCAAATGGCTTTTTGCTAAATGAAAAATCAATAAACTCGTCTGCGTTCGGGTTTGGCTCAATGCAATTTGAGGCACAGCCAGAGCCACCGCTACAGTCACTGCCACTGCCACTGCCACAGCCACTGTCATGGTCATTGCAATTAAAATTGTAAATTGAATTTGCCATCAAAGGTGGAACCTGGCAGGGGTAGGTATCCCTCTAAAGTTCATAGGCTACACCCCAGCCCCCCGTCACTGGTGTCCACTGATGTGCAAGTACTCGTACTCGTCGTACGTATTTTTTCCTGCGTCTGAGTACGGATTGCCACTTGGCGCCAGACAACATTACTCACAATTCACTTAAATAAATAGCCCCGAGTCGCTGCCAAGACCAAAGACCAAGACAACACAACGAGCACAACCCCCACAATGGCAGCTTGTGTTTAACTCTTCTTTAATTTTATTTTATTCTATTTTTAAGCACAGAACCAAGAAAATACGCAAACAGAAACCGAGTGTATAGCCTCGGACATTCCGGACTAAAAGATACCTTTAAAAAGATAGTTAAGACTTTCAACATTCTAGCTGTAAAGTTGGGTAGATGCCAGAAAGCTCACTCTTTGATGCTAAGCTTCTCTGTAAGAGAAACAGTACGGAATGCAGTAGGAGTCAGCCATGGGAAAAGCTTTTTTCATTCCGACTTTAATGTCTAGCCAATCGCAAGATTGGTAGATAGTATCTTGATATACAAAATAGCAAAATTTCATATCTTTAAGTATTCTTCTTCAATAATTTACGCCACCTACTCTCGTATATACCCTAGAATGCATGAAGTAATGGGTATTGGAAGCAAACATGGCACAAAGACATAACCAGGAGACAGAGAAGACGAAGTCTTCTATTCCTTGAGCGCAAATTTCTCGGCCCTCTGCTAATGGCAGCAAATTAAGTTTCCTTCTTGCGAGTGGCAACCCATTCATTGTACTGCCACATGCCACAGACTGGCAAACAAAACAAACTGTAGGTCTGTAGGTGAGTAAGATGATATGGTAGATGATGGTAGAGTACCGTCGTATGCTATATGGCAGCAAATATGGAAATGGGGACCCGCGGGGACACACGTGTGCGTGGGTGACACACACAGCACAGCACACAGCACAGTCGACAGCCACGACCATTCATTCTTTACAGTCCTGTTGCGCTTTTGGCTCATTTTGGCCTCTATTCGGGTTTGTGTGCCTTTTTGCGTCGGTGTTAACAAATTTATGAAGTTGCTATTGTCGGCTGTCGTTGTTTGCCTTTGCCTGTGTCTGCGCCTTGGGGCCAAAGTCCACTTCATGGCGGTCCCCGGTGTCAGGGCTTGGCTGGTCTAGCAACATGTTGCCAATCAGGAAAAAGAATGTCTCCCCCAGATTCTTAACTCTATTCAGAATTTGATTTCCGCTTTGTGTCACTTTACGAGTATTTTTTGTTGTTGTTTTTTGCCGGCTATCTGCTCATTTGCTTATCTTCGAGCTTCGCAGAGCTTTCAATACAAATCCCAGTGTTGTATTTATATATATCCGGCATCGAGGCGCTTTATAATGCCTGACACGCCCAGCCAGGCGACCAGATTGACTCAGAGTCCACTTAATGCTGTACAAGATACATATTTGTGTAAGCTATAAAGCTGACAGGCCGACAAATGGTTCCCTTATTTTGTGTTCCTGCTGTTTATCATATTTATTCTATGTTTTATATCGTTCTTTAATTACGAAATTGTTTTCTTGCGCGTGACGTTTGATGACTGACAGCGTTTTCGGCGTCTTCGTGTGTTTGCCAAATTTATTTGCATGAAATTTGTCTTTACAGCGATCGCCAGAGCCCAAGCACGAGCCACTCCCCTACGATTCGGGGAAATTAATGAATGAGACAATTAAGGCATTAGGCGACGTTTAAGGCCATTTTAGCAGCATGTGGAAAAACCATTCATACAAAATTCTACACAGTACGTGTATTTATTCAAAGATGTTCGAACGCGTTCGTGCCACAGACAAAGCAAACAGTGACGGGCCGCCGTGCCGCAGTGCCGCCTGGTCGCTGGACCAAAAAGTGGCACGTCCATGTCCGGGGAAAAACGAGTCACAGAACCCAGACTCTAACCCCAGACCCCGACTCTCGCAGACAGTGCGTCTCAGACACAGCCTGCAACTGTGCTAAAAGAGAAGTTATGTGTGTGGATTGATCTCTGGATCTCTGGATTGGCGGCCGGCTTCAAAGAGGTGTGTGTGCTCGGATCTTTCGTTCGGTTTCTCATTGACAGCGGCATTATGGGCAGGCGGGCCGGCAATGACGTGAGAAAAGAATTACAGACGCCCCAGACATCATGGGCCATGGAAATAATCAATTAAACAGAAACAAAGGTGCTGGTGGCGGGGGGCAGGGGGCAGACTTTCATTCGGCTTCGTGTGTGGGAAACCGTTTGGAGGGAAAGGTTCTAAAAGCTTTTCGAGCTGCTTAAGGTTTTCCAACCATTCATTTGCACCTCTCTAACTGATTCACACCGTACTCCCTCCACCCGAACTGAACTCCCTTTACTCTTTCAATTTTCCCCTAAATGGTTGATAAACAATCATCAAATTTAAGCAAACAGAAATCATTTGTTTTGTTTGCCTTTAAAGAGCATGAAAATGCTTTCAGGCTTTTTGTGGACTCTTCAAATAAAGCTCTTCACAAGAATATACCTCCCCATTTGCTGAAAAAAAATATGTATGTCAGTCAACGGACATGAGTCGTTTCAATGAAATATGAACATGCAAAGGGCATCTGTAGGTCGTAAGTCAAAATATATGGCGAAAAGAAGAGAAGATCAATCAACTACGCAGCTTTACCGTTTGTTGTTCTTGGTCTGCATTAATGAGAGCTAAGAGCGAGGCCTGAGAGAGAAGCTCACCTCTGACGTGCAAAAGCTCAGTGTGCGTTGCTGAAAGAGCAGTTGAAAGACAAAAGGCATTGCGAAAGAGAGCGGAATACCAAGAAGGAATGAAAAGAGTATGCAATGCGTGCGAGAAGGACCTCAATATTCGTGAAATTAAATGACGAGAGAGTGGCGTTTGTTGTCTTGAAAAAGCCCCTCCCCCTCCCCCCTCCCTCACTCGCATAGTTGATATTGCTGAGAGAGAGAAAGAGCGAGCAAGGAAAGAATACGTAGAAGGAATTGCTGAGAGAGCATTGAAATTAAGCAATTGCGAGAGAAGGCACATCTTCCGTGAGAAGGGGAATGCTCAATCAAAACATAGGACACTGGCGACTCCATTGAAGATGGTGGCTCTCCCAAGTACATCAAATTATTATTATTTAACCAGTTTCTTATGGAACCCCAGCGGCCCCCCGCAACGCATCGCATCACATACCATCGATGGTTATGTCAACATCTGCATCGCGGGGCAGGCAAATACATTTTGATTTTTTCTTTTTTTTGGCGTAAATACCCGTATTTTCACTTTCAGTTGAGGCAAAAAATGAAAATAACACCAACAATAAAAATGGTGGCAGTTGCGGAAACAAAACAACAACGAAAGTTGCCGCACCACCTGAAAATACCGCAGCAAAAACAACACAAAAAAAGCATCCTTTCTGACCAAAAGGCCAGCAGCCTGGAGAGGCAGGCCGAAACCAGTCGCCACGGAACCGAGGCTCAGGCTCAAGCTCAGGCTCAGGCTGACATTTCAACCGGCAAAAACCCCCAAAAAACCTGGCCCAGACCCGAACGGCCGCTTACCATTCATTTGGCATCTGTTTAGCGGCCAAAGCCAAACGCGTTTCGGATGCGGCATGGGGCACACGTGTGACATTCGATCGTAGGACTGCGACTCCGACTGCGACTGCGATTGCCGCACCGACGCGAAGCGACGGCCACCGGCTGAGCGGAGAAAATATTTCAGATATTTCCACACAGCGTTTCGTTTCGTTTTGCTGGTTAACAAATATTTAATGCGATTTACAGTTGGGCCTCAGCTGAGACAGCTGCCTGGTCAATCATCTTTCCACACAGCGACGACTTGACTCGGCTCTCGGTGGCAACTTGTTGTGGCAACACCAGTTAGCGGTACAATGTCATGCAGACGCAGGCAGAGACGCAGAGCAGAGCAGGGCAGATCGGGTCTTTCTGGCCAAAACGTGTTCTGGCACGCTCTCGCGCGTTTTTCACGCCGCTGTGTGAACACAGAAATACAGAAAAGCAGAAATACGCACGACAAATGTCGGCTAAAACTATGTAAGACAAATATTAGGCGAAAGAGGTGTCTCGTGGTGCTTCTGTGCTGGTGAATGGCGGCGGCGCTGGTTATGCCCATATTCCCAGTAGCCAGCCAGCAGCCACGAGAGAGTCCAACGGGCTGGCTGGCTGGCAGAACAAGCTGTAAGCCGGCTTTTTGAATGGAATTTAACCCAGTTTGCTTTCTTCTTCTGTCCGTCCGTCCGTCCATCCGCACGTCTCTCTTCTCTTCTGGTCTTCTGGTGGTGTCTCTTCATTTGTAGCTTTTCGGTTTTCGGGCGAGAGACTGCTCCCAATGGCTTTTATTGCTCTGGTCAGTTATGATGGAGACAGGTGTTTGTTTTGATATTTGCATGCCACGGGAATGACAGCTCCGAATGGGATTAATTATACTGATAATCACTAAATAGAGAAAGACTTTAGTTTGTCTATGGCGACATCGTCAATTTAATTCAAATGGGGGTCTTCTAGGAGTTGCAACTTCACTCGGCACTCAGAAGCTCGAACATGCCTGCGGTAGCAATCGGTTAATTGCTTTGCACTGGAGAAAGCGAGATAGAAAGAGCCGAAGTCGCATTAACGAAGCCACACGAAGGCAGCAGAGACTTTTGCTATCCCCATTAGATAGGTCCTATATGTTCTATTTTAATATGAAATCGTTTAATTTAAATCTAAAATAGTTTTAATCAAAATTCTTCCTAATCTAATCTTAATGCCGAAATACAGGTGAAAACCGACATTCTTTTTCTAAATTTGTATCCATTGATCCAGCTTTTATCAGTGACTATCCACCTGTCCAGTCAGCGATCAGATAAACTAAAAATAACCTTGATAGTTCATGGCTTTGTCCACTGACTTGGCACTGACGTACTAGATCATATTTTTAGACCTCATGAAGTCGTCAAAGTGGCATGTGGTATGAGGTATGTGTGAGAGACCATTATCATTATCAGCCCATTTATGCGACCCGCTTGGTGTGCTATCAGCAAATATTTGGATTATAATTTAATGGGTAATCTTATCTCGGACTGGGCGGGGCGGATCGGGGGGAGGGCCAGCTCAGTCATTGTTCGAATCTTATCTGGCTATAGAAAGTCGCCCGCGGGACGCACTCAAATGTATGAATGGCCATAAAGATGCAGTGCCACAAGTGGGTGGATTCACCTGAATTAATTAGCCAAAGAGCGGGCCGGAGCCAGTGCCAGCGCGTGCATCAATCACCATAAACATTTATGGGGCTGGGAATAGCGGAACACAATTGCAGATAAAAACTCGCCGGCCGAAACAAAAATTACAGAGATATATATCTATATTTTAGTGGGTATTTTTTGGGAGGAGAGTCGTAAAAAACGGCCAGGCAAAAACTATGAACGGAAAGCAGCGAAACAACAAACCATAAGCCGCTCTCAAGAGTGCCGTTTTAAGCGTTTTCGAATTTGATTTTCATGCTGCATACAACAGACACCTTGCGGCAGCAATGCGCTGCTTGTAAACTGTTGAGTGGGCGTTGGGCGTAAGCTGTTTGTGGCGGCAACCAGGCAACCAGGAAGTGCCTCAGACAGACAACTGTTTGCAGCATATCAGAGAATATTTCCAGGCCGAAGAGAAGATGTGGCAAGCTGCAATTAGAGCCGGCACTCAGGCAAAAGATACAGTTGCAGAGAAAAGATACAAAGTCACAGAAGATACATTTGCTGGCAGTTTCTGTTTTATATTGAACTTGTTACGTGTGCGCCTCGGACTTTGGCTGGCCATAATTATTGTTTCACTTTTAATTGTTAACGGAAGCTTTTCGGCCGCTGTCTGCCGCTTGCCGCAAAGTTATGCAAATGCTTCTCCTGGTCTCTCCGGCCGATTGTTTTGCCTCTTCCTTTGTGGCAAAATGCTGAACAAAATTTAATTTCGTGTTGAGCAAATAATTTAACAAGAAACATGTTGTAAAAGCGAGGCAGGAAGCAGCAGCACAAGCAGCAGCAGCTGCAACACACGCATATTGCACAACATTTTGTGGGAGGATGAAGTTGCCGCTTGTGGCAGCAGCAGCAGCAGCAGTCTGTGGAGTGCAGAGTTTGGCTAAACAATTTTTAAACAACAGCAATTATTAACTGTTAGTTGCCTGCCAACATGGAAATTCGATATCGAAAAGAAAAGAGAGAAAAGCTTGTGGCAGGCGTGGGAGGGGGCGGAGACAATTAACGCATTTCAGGGGATGCCTGTAGGAGAGTGTACACTGCAGATACATTGCGTCTAATACTATGCGGAAATCGAGAGAGCGATATTCGCATTGCATAACTCAGGGATTGAATCTCATGCTCATGGCAGGGGCTCTATCTATCAGCTCTATCAAGATCACCTTCAAAAGAGCAGTTCATTGCACGTACTACCCGTACTTGTCGACGTATCAGCAGGGGCTGCCTCTACTCTGGAACTAAGTATAGTTTAATGGGCGGCCCCATGTTATGTCATCCCATTTGATGCCCCTCTTTAATGCTGTTCTCACGATCGACGAGACTCTGGGACGGCGAACTTTACGATTACATGGGGCCTACTATAGCCATAAAAAACATTCAAAATCGAACACGTTCTACTCGATACACATTGAATTATAATAAAGTCCATCCAGACATTAGCAGGCAGGCAGGGCATGTGCCTCGAATATGCTTAAAGGTTTGTTCCCTTTTAATAAACTGGAATACGTGCCCCCCTGCGTGCCTCGTAGGTGAGGCAGTCAGTTGCCTCGACAAGACATTCTTTTGATTGAACTTGATTTGTTTATGGGCTTGTCGGCCCGCTCCACTGCACCCCCACCCACTACTATAGCTATAATAACTCTATCTCTATATCTATGACGAAGGTTATTGTTATTTGGATTCTTTTGGGTTTCAATCATTGGCAAACTGTTGAAAATTTATAGGCCATTTTTGCAACGGCTGTCTGTGTCACCTCTGTTTGTGTACCTTACTTTTGGGAGGTACTGTAAAATAATATAATTAAAAGCCGCTTAACTTGTTTACTTTTTTCATCAATGGCATGGCAAAAGACATCGGAAATGGGTTAAACCAACTGAAAAAATACCAAAAACTGGCAACGTCATTAGCGTCGCTCGTCGATCGTCTTGTGGTGCCACCGATACGCGGGATTGCATAGAAAATTACAGTTTTTATTCATCAGATATTTCCAAGGTAGTTTCCGCCAAGTGAATACTATTCGCACGAACACAAGTAGTTAACGAATTCAACGGGATAACCTTAGAAAGTGCTCAAAAATAGACATGTACTCACTCGTACATTCTAGCCTGAGTCACGGCTAAAGTATTCATTTATTCATAGAACATAAAGCACATTTTTATATGCGAAAGTGAGGGAGGAGTTTTTTAGAGAACCTTGAATACCGCTGGCAATAACAGCTATAGATATTCAGATACCAAGTATCTGTGAAGTAATAAATGCAAATAGATATGCGGATTACAAATCGATTAGAATATTATTCTGCAACTGGGAATATCTGTAGATTGTAACACGTGTCACGCGTCATGCAGCAGTGCCCCTCGAAAGGTTAAAGTTCTAACATCTTCTAATCTACCCAAAAGATCCTTGAAGTATCTCGCGTACTGCCACTAATTACAGCTCGAATTTCATTGCAAAAAACAACCAACATTATATAGATATTGATACCCTCCCCCTGCCCACTCCCCACTCCGCAATCGATGATGATGTTTGTTCGTTCTGTAAACGAGAAAATAATTCCATCTTTAATACGAGCACAATTTAATTAAATGGATAAACGTAACACAAAATCAATTAAAAGCAACGAACGAGCGGCGAACGTCTTGTCGCTGGTCTGGTCTTGTCCATGGAAAAGCATACACGACGACAACGTCAACGTCGTCAAACTGTGCTAAATACCAGAAATGAATGAAAAAAGAGACAACAACAACAACAACAGCGATACAGAGAGAGGGAGGGGCAGAGACAGAGAGACAGTTCCTAACTGTTAATTGGATGTGGCGACTGTCAATCGATAGGTGGAAGAAGTGCTGGGAAGAACCAGGCACTGCCTTGCCAGACCACACCAAAAATTAACTCTCTCTCTCTCTTCCTCGCAAGCTCGCGTTAAGGGATTAGGGATGGGGGAACAATAAAAATTAATTTAACCTTAGAGCAGAATTTATCGAATTGCCAATTGATCGATCAAACGAATGGGCAGCACTTTTCACTTTTATTGGATTCCCATTCCCATTTTGATTGGGATTCAGAATGTTGGCGCCTGTAAGACTTGGCTCAAATATGTATGCGCGACGAGTAAAAGTCATGCAGTTTAATTGATTTTATCGCACGCCTCAAATCGCCAGCAGGAACGTACATCAATGGGTTGTGGTGGGCTTTCGTGGACATTCGTCAATTAAATTAGAAATCCGTGTGGCAGGGCGACGCGTGTGTCGCCCTTAGACAGAGACAGAGACGGAGAGAGGAGAAGGGAAAACAAAGAGAGAGAGAGATGCATTTGGCCATTTAAGACACGTCGCTGTGATTAAAATCAACATAAAGTCCAGACACACGTCTGTTCTTCCCCTCACGATGCCGCCTTTCGGAGAGACAACAACGAGGCACTTCCGTTATCGTTGCTGTTGCTGTTGCTGCTGCTCTGTTGTGGCACTAAGTGTGGCGCATTTGCCATAAACAGCTGCCACAGCGGCAGCAGCAGCATAAGTCTGCTGTGTCGTCTAGCCCTCGGCCGCTTCCTTTGACAACCGAACCGCGCTCCGGACCAAAACAGCGATCCAATCAAGACGGGTCCCCGTTGCATGTTGCCCATAAAAGGGTCAGAGGCATGTTGGTGGCGATTAGCACGAGAGATGCCACAGCCACAGCCGTCACCAGGCGAGGACATAGTCCGGGGGAGTCGAAAGGGTTCTCCCTATTTGGCTAGGGTGAGACCCGGCTCTTCTGCGTACGCATCTCATTTGAATGGATCTTTCAGGTCTTTGGGGACAAAGAGCTGCAACTGATGCGGCATGCAACAGCCGCAAAACAAAGAGGAAGATACATATATACATACATCCAGGCAAAAGACATGATCAAAACACTCAATTTTAAATACTCTTCACATGGAAGACAATTAAATATTCGGTTTTTAAATACAACAAAAAAAAATTAAAAACTAAATATAAATGAATAAAAAAAAAACACTTTAAAATAAATACCCAAAAAATATTTTTAAATAATTATTAAAATAAATTTGTTGTAAATAATTAATTTAACATTTTTAATAAATAATAAACAAATTTGAACAAATAAAAATAAACACATTTTTTAAATATTTCATAAAATATGGATAAAAAATTAAAAACAAAAAAAATTAAAACAACAAAATTAAATAAAAAAATATTACATTTTTAGGAAATATATTTAATTTGAAGATCAAATATATTTCATTTAAATATGAAATATATGTATTTATTTTCAGCTAAAGGACAAGCAAACCCCTGGCTCACACGCTTTTCTCGCTCGCGTCGATATGAATGAAATATTGGACGACGATGACCACCAAATGCCTTTTTATCGATTTCCCCTATCGATTGGTATACATTTTATTAAAATATTTCAGTTGCAAATCCCTTCTTTCGGATTCCAATGAAATCTACAGAAAGGACATAATCTTTGCAGAAATCCAGGAGCCAGAATTTAAGTCTGGATCCCCTCAGAGTGTCTTAAAGTGGAAATACCATGTGTTAGGGTATCCGCTGATAGGCCTCTGTAATCTACATTCTGCCTGATCTTTGAGCTGTACTTTGGCGGCTTCTTAAAGAGACAGAGACACGGGAGACCCAGAGCGAGAGCGAGCGAGAGAGAGAGAGAGTACGAAATGTAATTGGTTTGGCGCGTTAATAATCAATTGGCGTTTACATTGAAAATGTTGCATGCCACGGGATGAGAGGAGGGGTTGAGAATGAGTAGCGGCAAATATCGCTGGTGTCGGCAACATTTGTTTGTTGTTCAGCCAAGAGACACCGAGGAATGCCAAACGGCAAAACGGAGCCGAGCCAAAGACCCAGCCACCATTTCGAGCCATTTCGAGCCATTCCATCCCATCCATCCATCCATCCATCGATTGTGGCGTCAGTCTGCCCTTGACGAAGTGCCACCACATGTTGCAGTAGCACACATGATGGAAGACCAGAGGAGACGTAGCTACGTTCTATTTGAGGTTTGTGCCTCACTCTCATTGATGGCGGCGGGGCATGTCGAGTGGTCTGCGGCGTCGGCTACGGCTACGGGCTACACGTGTCGCCCAGCGTCATCGCCAGCCAAGCAACCCGTTCTAATCGGAATCGGAGTTGGAGTCGGAGAGGCAGAAACTGAAACCAGTTGGACTGGTGGCTCGATTGGTGGCGTTCTTAAGCTCAAGTCCATCAATCAGCGGCTTGTTTGGGGCCAGCAGAATGGCTTTTTAATTGTCGCAAATATTTATGGGAAATTTCTCACGCATTACCTTCAGTACCGGGGCCTCTCGTAGGGATTCGATTAGATTCGCTTACCTGAAATCAAACAGAGAAATATATTATATTTTTTGTTAATAATTTGCGTCTGTGGCAATGAACCTAACAATAAACAATGCAATGATTAAAGTGTGCGCATAAATTACGCGAGTACCCTTCATATAAAGAAAGCGCAGAGCAAAGAAAGAAAGAAAGAAAGAAGCACAATAAACAATAAACAATTTAATTACGCATCGTTGGCGGCGCACACAAACACAAAAGTGAAATGCAGTTGTAAACAGACCAACAAAAAGCACACAAAAAAATACAATAATAAATTATTATTATATTTTTCCTAAAGAGCCAAGAGCTCTCCACCTGGATGGCCAAAACCTGGATGGCCAAATGCAGTTTTCATTACAGATTTTTCACATATTTTCATCATATCAAATGTAAGGAAAAAATGTTCATCATCAGGCAGGCACGAGGGCCATAAATTACTTTGTTTTTATTGGAAAAACCTACGCACTCCCCCCTCAGCACTCCACCCCCCTGCCCACCATCACACACTACACCTTGAAGTGGAGTTTGCTTGGAGTTTCTTGTGTCGCGTGTAGTCGGTAGTCGACTTTGAAATAGAAAGTCTGCATTATAATTGCTTTGTTTTAGTTTTTCCACACCACACCATACATATTTTCCAGCCATTGTTGGCTACCGTAAAAAGCAGCTCGCAAATAACTCAACTCTTTTGGCAAATTGCTGGAAAATATTCATGCCTTGCCACAAAAGTGCTGCCAATCGCCAAACGCTGCTCCTTGACAATGAATGAATGAATCTGTCGGGGGGCAGCTTCTGCAGGAGGAGGGTTGAGGTCGTGGCAGCCACCATCTGCATACCATCTTGCCGCACAGCGCCTGGGTTGTATCTTGTATCTCTCCAGCTTTTACAACTCGAGTTTTTATTATTTCATTTGCTGGGGATGTGGCTGTGAATGGCTGTGTAGTTTCCACTTAATGGACGGAAAGGAAAGGACGGGGCCCCCGCGACATGTCAACTATTTCAAGGCTAAATCAGTGAGGCAGCTCCCTACGTCCGTCCGTCCGTCCGTCAGTCGCATGTCAGCAATAATGTGGCACCCTCGCTCCGAAGGGGCATTCAACTCGGAGACACATGGTGGATTTATGAAACAAGTTGGAATGCATTTGCCTGTCATTTCGTTAATTGAAAGTTGGGAATGACAACAAACAGCAGGCTGTCCCGCCTCTTCCCGTCCCTCTCTCTGGTGTCTCCTCTGCTGACTAATTTCATTTGTTTGTCCTTTGATTAAGTTCAAATATCGTACAAGTTCTAACTGCAAGAGCAAACACCGTCCAATCAATTAGAACAAACAAGCGGAACTCGTTTTCCCAGGCTTTGGATTTGGTTCGTTAAAATATTTTCATCTCGTTTGGGGGCGCACCCGTGGCTGCCACTTGCAGTCTGCTCATTATTTTCTGGCTTTTCCAATGCGTCCAAAAAATAAATAATAATACTCGTAATAAAGTTGCACAACAGCGCACACAGTCGTACAGTCACAGACATGCCCGTATGGCTCCCCCCTCTGACGTGTACGAATTTGAATTGGGGGCTCGGGTTCGGGCTGACGATGGGCTCTCCGTCGCTGACAATCATTTGGCGCTTTGTCTCGCTTTTTATTCAATTCGAGTTTTTTCTGCCTTTTTTTGGGGCATTTGCTGGGAGCAGCCGTCAGATGCGTCGCTTGTTGCCACACACACACAACACAACACGGTCTGGGCCTGGGCTTAGAAATGCAACCGAAAAATATATATCTATCTCTCTATCCATCTAATAATTTTTACTTTTTTGGCGCCGTGACAAATTTAAATGAGCGCAGCGCACACACACACACAAACACTAGTGCATTCAGGGTTTTGGGTGCAGCAATCAAAACAACAAAGAAGAGTGGAAAGAGGGGAAAAGTCGCGGCTCTAGATACCCTTACGGATGGATGTGGTATCGCACTGGAATGGCAGAGTTTGATGCGACTTATCAGGAATACTTATGGTAGAAATATCTTTAAACATCCAAAAGTTAGTGCCACTAAAAGAAGTTTCAAGTATATGACTATTTTCTAATTTAGAAAATTTATAGAGAATTTTATGTATATATTTGGATTTTTTATATAATTCTTTCTTCAACTTTTGCCTTTCTTATAGCCACTTTCTTGGCCATAATTCTGATAGAGTCACAGAGCCATAAAAGCTAAAGACTGGCGTGAAATTTTAAGAGCAAAAAGCCAGACAATTACTTATTGATAGACCTTATTGGCATGTTAAGTTTATAATCATTAACCTAATCCTGATCGTTTCGACTTCAATCCTAACGAAAGATGTGGAACCAAGTATATAAAGGAAATATAGATATATAAATATATAGAACAGCTATATAGGCCATCAAAATACATTTCTTAAATGCTATAAATGCTGGCAATCAAGCCCTAGATTTTAGCGAAATTCAGCTCAAGCTGGGGCCTGGATTTGGACTACCTTTTGATAGGGTGTGCAGTGCATGCCGTATAATAATAATATTGGGGACATATATTACTAATGCGTTTGGATTTCAAGCGTCTGCCCCGGAGTTCGACTTGGCTTCGAAATGAATCAATGCTAAAGCTATGAAATGCATATCAGAGCCACAGGCAACACACACACACACACACACACACACAGATACACGCACACAAAAACAGCAAAAACAATGACATGCGGCAGTCTGTTGACATGAGCTGCCTGTGGCGTTTGCTGGCTATGAATCAACATCAGCAGAGGCAGCGGCAGCGGATGGAGGAGGAGGTGGAGGCATGCCCCGACATCGTCGCCTGGTCGTCGTCGACGACGTTGTGTGTGGCAATATATAGGCGACGCGCTCAAGGCCTTGTGTCAGAATTTTTATGAATGAATGCATACAATTTACACGTATTGAACGCTCGCTTTAAACGTTGAACCAATCCAATCAGGGCAGCAGAGCAGGGCAGAGGCAACTGCAACATGGCAACATGACACAGAGCTCCAGCTATTGTCGCGGCATCCTCAAAACTGCAGATGCAGATACAACGACAACTACTGAGTGCATTGAACTCCCCCACTAGCAGATGGATCAACAGCAAACAACATTCAATAGTCAATTCCAATCCATTCGTTGCGATTCAATGCGATTCAATGTGGACTCCCCATTCAATTTCGAATTTCGTATTTCGAATGAAACTGGCTAAAAACAGATATTACCAACTGGTCTGCCTGCCTCCTGCCGCCTGCCGCCTGGCTGGTTGCTGTTGCCTATTTGGTATTGATATCGTGTATTGGCAACATGTTGGTAAACGTTTGGCGCTTTTTTTGGGCGTTCGCCTCCATGTCCATCCTCAAAAGCAGGTCCCAGGTCTCTCCAGGTCCCCCCCGTCCCCCGAGGTCTGGTCACGTTTCAACTATCAACTGGAAATGGGATTTTGATTAGGAGTGCTTGCAACAAAGTAGTTGCTGCTGCTGCAGCAGCTGCTGCTGGGGTTCTTCCGAAACGCGGAAGTTATGAGCGGCTGTCTGTCCCTTCCCATCCCCCATGATATTTTCTAATCAAGTTTCAATAAATTGCCAGCAAGCTGCGGAGAGCCCACAACTGACTGTGTGTAATCTTTAGTGTCGTTTGTCACTATATTTGCCACTGCAGTCACTGACAGTGATGACAACTCCTGACTCCTCTCCGACAGCCAGAGAGAGAGGGAGAGAGAGAGACCGACTTGTTGGCCCTTCATTAATCTCATGCGCATTTGATCCTGTGGGGGGGCCAGGAGGAGCTCCCTTGGGTTGCCCCTGGGTTCGATTCCTGTTTGGTTTCGAGTGGAATTTGATTATGCACCCAGCCACAGCGTCGAGTGCAACTTGTCATTGTTTATCTCTTCTGTTGCAGTTGCAGTGGCAGTGGCAGTGGCAGCAGTGGCAACGATAGCTGCACCAGTTGCTGCTTCCTCTCTCTGGCTCTGGCTCTAGCTCTGGCTGTGCCATTTCCATTTCCATTTTCCATTGCCTGCCCAAATGTGCAGCAGCTTATCTGAAAAGGGAAGCGACGAAGAAGGTTGCATGCCACTCGATTTGCAAGAGGAGGCCATAGAAGTGCCCTACCCTCCGCTCTCTCTCTCTCTCGCTCTGTTGTTCTGCTGCTAATTAAAAGAGAGGCTGCCCCAACAACTAGATACAGATACAAGAGAAGCTCGGGTCCGTCGCTGGTCTCGTAAGTGATATCAAGACAGAGGCATCATCAAACCCACAGAGAGAGACACAAAGCGAAGTCTTGGGTGGCAGTGGCAGCCTGTTGAATGCCCCTGCCCCGCCCTGACCCCTATTTCGACTATCAAAACCATTTGGCGGAAATTTAAATTTAATTAGAACGGAAAACGGATATCAACAAAAGAATATGTGCATTTACTTATGAGCAGAAGGGTCGATGCGTGGGAGGGAGAACTCTTTCGAGCTCTGTAAACATTTTTCTCACACATAATTTATTTATCTTCTCCCCAAGAGTATCCCTTCGTTTGGTATCTGTCTGGAAGGATAAACAGATATCATTTTACTGTCTGTCGCCTGCAGTGCCTGAATAATTCGAAATGAGTGAATTATTCCCTGTGTTTATTTGCATATTTTTCGGTCGGTATGCTGCCTCAGCTGGTGGCATGACGCAGATATCGGCAATAAATATATAGACAAACAATCAGCCAAATAGAACACCCAAAAAAACACCACACACACACAGACAGACACACACACACTGACACTCTCTAAGCAAACACTTGAGTCACTCCCATAGATCGCAGACTTTTGAGGGTTTCTTTTCTCTATTTTTTTTGGAGGGATAGTTTTAATTACCAGCCTAAGGCCGGGCCGTTATTCGTTTCGAAAAGGGAGCACTTTCTGAGTAAGAGAAATTTCCCATATATCGTATCGTATATATGATATTTTTGTCTTTGGAAATTGTTTTGCCATTAGGGGGCTGCCCGCGTGACATTCGAACAATTGAGAATTGAGTTGTGACAGCTGTTTGGCGGGGATGTCTATAGATTTCGATTTTGATGGCACAAACACATAATACTCGCAGATGTAGGAACGATCGGGGGATATATACACTCAGAGAATATTTCCATAGATAAATACAATCATATTTCAATTAAATATTTGCTTTTTAAGTACAAAATACGGGCGTAAAGATTTTAAATAGAATTTACTTTGATTTAAACCAAAGACTGAAATATGTAAGTTGTTTTTGATTTCTTGGGACCGACTTGTGCGCCTCGCAAAAAATTGTGTATTTTGGTGATGAATTCTGATGATTAATTAGTAATTTATAGATTTATACATTTATTAAAAGGTGTAATATGAAAATAATTTATCTAAATATATAAGTGTAGTAAATATATAAAATTAAACTAATCTAACTTATTTTAAATATGAAAAAATATTTATTTTAAATATTAAATAAATTTAAATTAACTAACACAGTTTCGTTGTACAATTTCCACTCTCATAGCCATTGGCCCACCATTTTAAATCTAAATTAAAGCATTAAAATTTCAGTGTTTTCTTCAGTGTTTTTTTCTCTGTATGCTCGATCGATAGAGCAATATTTAAAGTTCGATCTCCAGCAAAAAATAAAAAAACGCCACTAGAAAACGCTTCGAATGTACAATTGTCACGCCAATTTGAGGCCCCACCGAAAGTTTCCTTTTGCCGGTTGCCGCCTTGCCCCTGCCCCTGCCGCCTACCGAATGCCCCCTTGCGGCTCCAGTGATATTTTTTTTCCATCCATTCCGTCGCTTGTTTGTTTTTTGTCATGCCGCGAGCCAAAACTAAACTGACCGTGAACAATCCGCTCCAAGCGCTCCGCTTCGCGCAGTTCAATAATAAAAAAATTCATAAAAAATTTCCAATATTCGATACTCGTCTGTTGGTATCTCCCTGACATTCCCCTTTGGGGGTACCGCTTGACCGCTTCGAAGGGTAGCCATTTAGTTGAAGTAATTTGTAGGAAAACCAAGCGATTTTTATTTACATTTAGTTGATGGATAGCTCTGGCTCCGACTCCAGCTCCGGCTCCCAACTCGGAGTCCGAGTCGCGATCGTTTCCATAATTAATTACGATCCAGCGACAGACGATCGATTGGTCGGTGGGTCGTGTCTCTCGCTGGCGATATTATCAGGCGATACTTCTAGGAAATTTCGTCTGGTTTTTGGAACAAATAGACCCAGTTCTGGCTGGGCTGGGATGGGCTGGGATGTACACTTTGACTTGTTGTTTCAGTGGAAATCATCCGAGGGCGAGGGCGCGCTTTCTTTCCCATACAAAAGGCCTGCCCCTCGAGAGGGTTCAGTGACACATGGTCTTGGCCGGGAGGGAGATCGTTTGTAATAGCTCCTGGAATGGGGTGGGACACGGAGAGAGCACACAAAGGCAGCTTTGTGCAGGCGACGGCGGTCTAGGGCATCGCTGACGTCGAGGGCTTTTGTGTACCGATTCCCCCTTCTGTGTTTTCCATTGTGTTTGCACTTGCACGAGTATTGTGGAGAGAACCAGATGTTCCAAGACCTTATATATAGTCCTATAATTGACTTACTTTAGCAATCAACCCGAGAGCCCAAGAGCCCAAAAGCCAGAACCCACTCCCCTTCTTCCCTTCTTAATTGCATTTTTGCTTTTTTTTTCGGGGTGACTTAATCGCTCACGTGGCGAAATTGCGAAAATTTGCAAAATACTCATTTAATTGGAGAATTGGAATATCTTTTTTCGATAGCAATGTTTTCCCTTCTGGGCCTTAATTGCTGTTTGTTTATTCGTTTGATTGTTTGTTTGGCATACGGCAAAGATAAGTTAATTAATTGTTTATAGAGTGGAAATGAAAGCGGGGCACAACCTATACTGAATGCCATTTATGGCTGGCTCTCTCACAGAGTAGCTTAGCATAACCTGTATACAAGAACTCGATAAGGACAAGAAGCTCAAAAGGGGAGGGGGCATCTGGAGGAGTATGGAGAATCGGAGTACGGGATTAAGTTGATTGCAATTTAACGCTGCTCTCGACTGTCGGCGGAGTAGAGCCATCTGCTATCTGCTTGCAACATTGTGGCACTCAACAGAGTACAAGGGGTATATTCAACTCGTAGGTAAGTATGTAACCGTCAGAAGGAAGCATTGTCGACCCTATAAAGTAGATATATTCTTGATCAACATCCACACAAGAGTGGAATGGATCGTTTTATTAGAATAAGAAAGAAGAAAGTACTCTCACTCTTTTCAGCAGCCTCTTTCCCAGCAAGAACTGAACTCTCTCTCTTACAGAGTAGCTTAGCAGTAAAGAGAGAGCTTTCACATTTGATACTTACTCAAAGAAAGCGCATTAGACAGTTCTCTTTCATATCTTTCAGTCCTTTTATAGCCTCTATCCTAATAAGACTCGTAAACGCTCTTTCACAAAGTGGCTTAGCAGCCTATGATGGATGAGTGTTGATTGGTGGAACATTTCTGACAAAAAGCGCGCATCCTCTGATGCTTCTTAACTGCTCTATCCGATGCTTCTTAACCAGCTCTATCCCTCTCACAAAGTGGCTTAGCAGCAAAGAATGCATTTACCCATTTTGAACTTGACTACTTTTGGCGGGGGTTAATGGTGTGGGAATGCAGCTCTAAAGCTGCCACAAGTTGCGGCATGTGCATGGATATGTTGACCAACTTTCAACGACCATCAGAAATGTGAGATGGGGTCGTCGACGTCTGGCACCCACGTCCAATACCCACCCCCCCCAGCCATCGTAAAACAAAGCTAAAAAGCGAAACTAAATCGTGATTTATGATGATTATATTTGAATTGCTCATTGTCTTCGCGCCACACTCCGCCTCCAACAGTTCCTCCGAAAAGTATAGCCGCCAACTGGAACTGCGGTCGGGTCGGGTGCTGGGGCCGGGGCTGGGGCTGGCCAAACATTTGGTCTTAACGAACGATTTTATTTTTTATCTCTCGGCAAATAAATAAAAATCAAAATTGGGACTCTTGAAGTGCCCTGACCATGACCATGCAATGCAATGCGAGTGCCCCATGGCTCGATGGCTCCATGGCTGCTGCAGCTGTTGCGGCGGCAATTTTCCCCCCAGAAACGCGATAGGAAAATCTCCAAAAAAGGGAGCTGCGCTGGTGGCTGCATTTTCACTTTGGCTCTCCCTTTTGGGCCAGTCCGAGGCTGCCAGTGCATTGGGTTTGTAGGGCGTCTGGGAAAGCTAATGAGTTTTCCGCGAGGGAAAGTTTGCCTTAATTAATGCACATCATAGGACACAATCGCTTAAGAGTGCTTAAGAGCCAACCCTTATAGCCTTGGCTTTAAAGTTCATGTTACCAGAGTCCTTTGGCAACGTTTCAAATTACAGTTTCACTTTTTAATTAAGCGTCGGAGCTGGAGCCCCGGCCCGCCCTCAAGTCTAGCCAAAAGCTGAATACAAAGAGCAAAAGTGTTTGGGGGTTTGGGTCACCCATAAAGAGGAAATTTTAATTAAACGAGGGTTGGCTCAAACAAAGCAAAACAGCAGCAACAGCAACGCACACACGCAGAAAGAACTCCGATACAGAGCACTGTCCGAGCCAAATGCAGTTGTGGCCAACAGTTGGCGAAATATATGTACGCTTTCGAGGGCTTGGCCCAGCGAAAAGAGGCGGGTTCTGTTTCAGGTTCTGGCCATAAGGTAAAGACAATAAATAGAGTCGCAGGCAGCACAGGAACCAACTCAACCAGACCAGGGCACGGCTTTCAGCTTAGCTTCGACTTGGACTGGGACTGGGACTGCGACTCGGACATAGTCGTGGTAGTTGGGTTCTTAGTTTAATAGCTTTGCTCTTGGCATTGAAATATTTATCATGTCGTGCTAATATTGCCCAGGAATAGAGGAGAAGCCAGAGGAGGGCTCCATAGCGACTGGAGTAGTGGACACGCTCGATTGGACAGTGCGGATAGCACAGGAATGGATAGGTTCGCTTCGTTTCAGTCTATCTATGCATCTTAGAGAGTGAGACCCCCCTCTGCCCCCTTTGGCCTGCTCTCTTGCCCGTTTGCCTGTCATCATTGACACGCGAATTGCAAAAGTTAATTTAAGTAGTTTTGGCCAAAAGACGACTGCAGCTCGAGGCCCTCTGGCACTCTTGTGGCTAGTCATGGCCAGATTTATACGGCCATTTGGCTAATGAATTGCAGCCTAGCAGCCTAGCAGCCAAAATGGCCAAAAAGGCAATAGGAGCAGAGCATCGACGAGTGGCAATAAGAGCCTGATCCAGAGTCGAACATAAATCATGGGGGAAAAACTCAACTCAGCATCCAACACTCGCAGAAAAATGGCAAAAAAAAGGGATAAAAAACAAATTTAAATTAAATGAAATATTCGGTTCTTAAATGCAAATACGAAAAATACTGATATACTGAAAAAAAATATAATTAAATGAAATTTACTTCCATTTAAATCATTAATTTAAATGACTCGCCAAAGACTGCGATAGTTTTATGTTTATATCAAGAAGAGATCAGGAAGAGAAGGAAGAAGAAAGACAGTGTGCCCATACATTGGAAGAGGGACAGTCTGCCCATACATTGGAAGAGGGACAGTGTGCCCATACATTAGGGATTTCTGTAATATTAATTTTGGCTTTAAGCATAACATTGATAGTGAGGAGTGAGGAGCAATGTTATGTCCAACAATTTTAAATATTAATATTTAAATTCAAGTGTATAAACATTACAAACTCATGTTTTTTCTCCGCGTGTAGGGCACTTCAATTTCATTCCCTAGAAACGAGATAGATCCACGGCTGGATCTTGCTTTTCTTTGAATTTTGTTCAGCCATTCGTTTGGGCCCGCATTTGTTTGTTGGCTTTGTATTTTTTGGGCTTTCTGGTTATTTATTTGTCGGTCCGTCCGTTCCGTCTGCTGGCATGCCATGTGAATTATGTGGGAGTTTTGTCTTGAGTGTTGCAAACATTTCAATCTGAAACAATTTTGTAATTGTTGCGCAAATGTGACAAACAACGAAAACTGATGGCAAGGTCACCGCAACACAGACAGAGACAGAGTGTGGCAAAACCCTTTCCGTTTCAAGCCCCAGACACGGGCAAATACAATGTGAGAAGGCAGTCAAAGGAAATGCCCAGAACTGAATCATCCACCCTTCAAAAGATCTTGCAAAAGAGGAAATATATATGCATATATGTAGTATCTAGGGAATGTCTCGTTGCGACGATCGCCAAGCGGCGTGAAATACACAAAATATTACGAGACGAATTGCTGCTAAAAATGAGCAAAATGAAACAAACAAAACGGTAAACCTATATACTATACATATATATATATGTCTATATGGTTTGTCTATATATTTATACGATTCAACGGATGCAGGCCCCTGCGGCACAAGCACAAGTATTTATTACACTTTCTTGACTCATAGACACACATAAGTGGAGGAATATCAACGTGAAATATTTGGCACACACTCAAAATTCATAAATAGTCAGGTGCCCAGGCGATGGATAATACCCTAACAGATCCACATAATCCTGATGATATGTCATCTGATTTTGAAAGAATTTTTCGGGAATTAAAACTGTGGGAATTCCCTCTTTTTCTTTAATGAAAATCTGGTATTTTATTGGTGAAATATTTGGCATTTTCTTTGTTACAAACTTCTTTAAAAAATCATCATACCGTTTCGTTGCTGTTAGGGTAGCCTCTCCTCTGTCGAGGCGGCACGCGACGCTTGGCGGGGGCCTGGCGTCTTTCGATCAATAAAAATAGCCACTCGCCACAGCCGTGGCAAGACGTGGGTGTGCAGCATCATCATCATCGACATCCTCATCATCATCTGCATCATCATAGCCCAGATGATGGTCCCTTGGAATGCCATCTATGACAGCAGTTGAAAGCAAAACAAAGTGCAAGGACGTCCCAAGGGGCTTCACTCACACTCCTGCCTGTCCCCTAAGCTCTATAAAAATATCTTCTGACTGGTCGGTCTCTCCACCACCACCACTCTCGGGCTTGCCGCAAAAGGTGAATGAATCCAAAAATATTTTCTGCACGCAACTTGTGCGGAGTAATTGCACGTTGCACGCTGCGCCTTCTGCTGCCTCTCTGGTGTATGGGGAGCGAGGGACACGGGCAGGAGGCTGTTGCTCTGGCTGTGGGTTGTTCCAGCATCTTTGGCTTAAC
Organism: Drosophila affinis; assembly: GCA_037356375.1. Classification (NCBI taxonomy): domain Eukaryota; kingdom Metazoa; phylum Arthropoda; class Insecta; order Diptera; family Drosophilidae; genus Drosophila; species Drosophila affinis. The sequence goes on from JAZHFB010000003.1 coordinate 28,592,749, forward strand.
CCACATACAAGCAGAGTTGTGCTGCTGCCATCCACCACAGATACACACACACTCAGACACTGAGAGAGCCATGCATTCTGCAGCGCATTTTGACTTGCTGATTGGCGGCATGGCATCCCTCTATCTGTTATCCATCTAATGGAGTTGTGTGGTTTGGTTTGGTTCTTTGAACTATGAACACACGTCACACAAAATAACGAACCGCCAGGTGAGTGGGTGATAAAAACACTCATACCCATCCCCATCACCGAGAGAGGAGGAGAGTGCCACTAATTGGCACGGGTCCAAAAGAAGGAACTCTGTGAGGTAGAGAGTGCAACAAAATCTTTAAAATATGCAGAGAACTAGAATTATTATAGTAGTAGCTAATACTCATAATCCTAATTAGTTCTTAATATATTAATACATCTCAAACCATGACAACAGTTGCTGTCAGTAACTGCAGTAACCGAAAGCCATGATATCGTATGTAATTTAGATGTTTATGTAGCTAATATGTAAAAATATAAACTTGTAGAGAGAAAGGGGTTGTAAGGGGCTATTGCATGTTGTTTTTTTTTTTTTAATGTTAGCCAGATGGGGTGACATGGTTTTTATAACGAAATCTTTTTACTCTTCTATAAATAGGTTCCTCAAAAATTAAAAATTTGTCAAAAAAAATCTCAAATTTGGGACAAAGATGTGTGTTTGAAGCAACAAACATCGGGTTCTACTATTTTCCAATATTGTATATTTATTATACATTTGCCACCTAAAATTATACGACTTTTTAGAAGAAACCTATTGCACAATCATTACTTGTTCTATATTATTTCCATTAAGTAACATTTAACATTTAATTAACCATTTTGATAGCTACTGCTTGTTTTTAGTCACTGAATAACTGCAGTCAAAGGTGAAATCTGTACAAATGGCATTTCGAAATTCCCCCACAGAACCACACACACATTTCGTTTACATCCATCGAGTATGTATTTTCTGTGAAAAATTCCACCTATTAAATACAAGATCTATGTTTTGTCTGTAAACCACAAAATATTGCTTGAATTGCGCAAGAAGCAGCTGTGTTGGGGGATGGGAACTGTGCAATTAGTTGGTGCATTCCATTACGGTTTATCCATTAGTTAGTGGATCGGATTCTGTCCATTTAAGTTCCTCCATTTCCCCGAACTGGTTTCCACTTGTCAGGAATCACACACACACACAGAGAAATGTCGCATTTTATGAGCTCTAATGTGAAAATCATCACCCTCGTGTGGCAGCCACAGATATGCAGCAGGCAGCAGCTCGTTAGAGGCATTAGGGACCCAAACACTGCTCTCGCTCGCCGCTGCCTGCTGCTCCGTGGATGACATATGGCAGGGCAGTGGGCAGGAGGCGGGGGGCAGTGGGCAGGAGGCGGGGGGCAGTCGCTGGTGGCCGGGGGGCATACCTCTGGTGGCGGCTCGCCGTCTTATTAGAATTTATGATTTGCCATCTCTTCTTCGTTGTTTTGTCTTTGCTTTTCTGTGGGGCGGCGCCCGTCTGGTGGGGGGCATGGCTGCTGCTGCCCAGCTGGCATTTGCTTCGAGTATTCATATATTATTTATCATGCACTTTATGGAGAGCCCCGAGACGAGCAACACGTGTATATATTTGCATTTATAATTTCTCAAATTGTTTATGGCCGCGTCGTGAAAATGTCTCCAACGACAAACAAGCCAAAAGTGCAAGCAAAAATAAGTAAAAACTGCAATAGCAACAAATCTTTTTCAAATCCTTAAACATTTTAATGGGCATGACGCATCCATCGCAAGAGAGCGAAATTTTTATAGAATATTACAGATAATTGAATTTGATTTTTCAACAGGCCCTCCTCGGGCGAGGATCCACTCGATTTCGCGCCCGAGGGTGGGATTAAAGCGGAACCCACAGAGATGAATGTACCCCACATCATGCCCTGCCCTCGCAAATGATTCAAATATTTAATGTTTGCTCAACTAATGAGCCTTCAATTGGATTAATTGCCAACACATTTGGCCCGGCCCGCCTTTTGATGCCAATTTGTGTGTTGACAAATGTGGGAGAGACTTTTACGAGTACAGACAGTATTTATTTATTCAAAGTTTAATACAAATATAGAAAATTATTCAAATATTTATTTATTTAAAAATTAATACAAATATAGAAAATTATTTAAAAAGGTATTCATTTTTTTACGGGAAAAGTATTTGTTGGTGTTTCATCTACAGACATTTAGTGTGGTGTCCGTTATTTAAAAAAAAATTAAACTATATAAATTCCCTTAAGCATTTAAACATCTTTCATTTCCTAACTCTCATTTCCTACCAAAATTGACTGCTAAATTAATCTCAGTGCATGATATTCTGTGTCTGTGTTTACTCTTTTCTGCTGTGCTTTCATCACCGTTACTTTGCTGTAACGTTTGCTGTAACGTTGCTCATTTCATTTCTAAGCTCGTGTGTGGGTAAGAGAGAGTGCGTATTGAGATCAGCTCGGTGCACGCGGTGTGCAAGTGTAAGTGCGAGTGAGATGTCTGCGGATGACTCGCTCACAGAGAGGATCGAAGCTCGAGGCTTTTTGGTTTTATTAAGTGCGAGTGAGAAGGAAATGTGTGTGCCCATGAAGAAGGCTTTACAAATGTTTGCAATTAGAGATGGAAGACGTATCGTGGCGGTCTCTTTGTCTATACGAGCAAGAACGGGAGGGAACGATCCTTTCGAGCTTGAAGTCCCAGAGCCGTTACTTGGCTCTCTGCTAATGCAAAAAATGCCTCGCAACTATTACTGAGAGAACCAGTCAAAATGTTGAAATATTGAAATTTCCAAATGGAATTTAAATTTAATTTATTTACGAGCTAACGACTCGAATCAATTAACGCATTAACATGATTTTATTATGTATCACATTCAAATCGGGCTAACACAGTGGCAGGCAGCAAACGTGTTCTCGGCGCCATTACCAAAAAAAGAGTAACACAGAAATGTACACCGTGGGCGTACGATTCCAAGTGGGATTCGTTCGAGTGGATACAGAAAGAGAGAGAGATACAGAGAGAGGGAGCGCAAGAGATCGTTAAATATTATAACTTAATTAGCTCCATAAACACTTTGCGGGGGTATTGGGGCATGGGGCAGGGGGATGCTTCAAACGGTATCAAATATTTGTTAAGTGTTTACGGTAAATATTTTGCTGTATTTTTTTCCCTCTCCGCTATTTCCATTTCCATTGCATAACCTTGGTAGCTTTTTTCTTTCTTTTTTGGGATTTTTGCGACTTTTCTTTTGGTTAGCAAAAAATAGTTTTGGTTTTTTGTTTTGTTTTCTGTTGAGGCTTTTGTTATTGAAATACTCTTGGTTTTTGCTTTTGTTTTTGCTTTTTGCTCTGCCTGATTAGTGCGTTGAGCACTTTTACTTTTTACTTTTCGGACAATGCATTGTTATGTAAATTTTCCTGCGGCCAAGGCTTAGGCTTAGGCTTTTTATAGATCTTCAATTTCTTGTCTCTTTCATCGGACGGTTATTAATCAGAGGCAAAACATTCGAAACAGCTGGCGAATTAATTAGGGCGCATCAGAGTTCGTTAGACGATGGGCCCGTTACTCTCCTGCCACAGGAGGAGGCACACACACAGAGAGAGAGAGAGAGAGAGAGAGAGAGAGAGAGAGAGAGAGAGAGATGGGTTGGGGTTGGGATGCTGTTGTTTCGTGTAAACATTTGCATGCACATCAAAAGTAACTGTAGCTGAATGTTGCCCGATGTCTGGCTGTGCCTCTGCCTCTTGCCTGTTGTTGCTTGTTGCACACAGCCCCCTGTATAGCCAAACAAAAAGTAACAAACAACCAACAGACAGGCAACACACAACAGCCACAAAAGATCAAAATCGTTTGAAAAATTGTTTAGCGAAATGCAGCAAACGGGCAACCGGCGAACGGGCAACGCGGCAGCCACCAAATCGAAGATGCAAAATGTTCGCTGCAGTTTAAGAAAAAGTTGCAGGGGAAAAAGCATTAAGACTTGGGATACCCTAGCAAAATTGTGACGATTACTTGAGAAGTTCTGCTACCTGCGCAATCCTGCGCGTTTTTTGTTTCCCTTTCTCCCAGTGTGGCTTAGCAATTGGGCAACTGAGCGCAGAAAGGGCACCGTTTCTTTCTTTTTCTCGCTATCGCTAGAGAGACTCATAGCTTCCCCTTTGCTGCCGAAATAGCGAGTATCTTAGTGTCCAGGAACGAGTGCCACGACTCGTTCAGACTCGAAATTGTTCTTATGGCATTATTTTGTATGAAAACTAAAGCAAAAAGTATTCTTCTTTAGATCCCATAAGGGTTATGGTGTAAAACTAAGGAGAGTAAAGTGATTTGAAATGTTTAAACTCTTCATATCATTCAGAACCATATCACAAGTTACTCCAAGCCAATGCCATCAAAATGAATCTCTAATCTCTATTTTATGAAATCTAAGTGATTAAGTGATTAAGTAAGTGATTAGTAATGTTCTTTGGGACTTATTTCTCTTAAGATTATTTGGTACTCCAATCCATTAAAATGAATCCTTCAGGTAGATATACAATTTGGTACAATAAGCGACTAAGCTGACAGATCTCCCCCCTCTCTCGCTCTCTCTCTCTTTCCCTCTCTAGGGGAACTGGAAATTACAACACCCCCTTGCTAGGGTATCCAAATGAGGGGCCTAGCGGAAGAAATAAACGAACGATCACTCCCGGACCCATGCAGATGGCCGGCCAGCCACTATGGTCTGCCGCGATGGTCTGTGTTGCAGTTGAAGTTGCAGCAATTTCTAAATGCCGCCGCGCACCAATTCACCAACAAAACAGTCGGGGCGGGGCGGGGCAGGGCGGAGGCAGCAGCGGCAGCGGCAGAATACAACTTTGCATAATTTATGGCAATCAATTTCGCGTGAACATCAACACGGTTGCCAGGCAAAAAGCAGAGCCGATCGAAAACAGAAAAGAAATTGTGGCAACAACGGGAAAGACAGACGGCAAGCAAGCTTCATCCATCCATCCGTCTGTGGCAGCAACAGCAACTATCAACTTATTTAGTTCTACTTAAATGTTTACTTTCATCAATTCGCGATTCCGAGAGTCCATTTCACTGCCACAGAGCCGCAGAGCCACAGAGCTATGTCAATCGATGGATTGTGATTGGGATTGGGTTTGCTTTTGCTTGGCGAATGTTGCCTTTTTGGTCACAAAACTGCGGCTGGTCTGCCGCCAACAGGATGCCCGCCAACAGACAGTCAGAGAGTCAGAGAGAAACATTCACTTCAGTGTGGCACTGTCTTCCAGATGCAAAAGTCAGTCCGACTTTGGCCTGGCCTGGCCCTAATCTAATTGCCCATCACCTAACCCCATTTCCCAAGCCAGAACTTTCACTCGAAGACGGTCTCTAGCCCGCAGCCTTGGGTCACCTCTACCAGCCCCCAAACACCCACCAACCACCAACAATTGTGGGCCAACACTTTCAAGAGGAGTGGCGCATCGTCGCTGTCTGTTCTCCTCCTGGCTCGAAATACATATCATTTTACATAACAAAAGACCAGCAGAGAGAAGGTGTTGGAGTGCCGCAAATTACAGCTCCACTCAGAGAGAGAGAGAGGCAGAGGCATTACCTGGTACAGGTGCATTGTCTCCACTGTAGTTATCAAATAAATACTAAGAGCGCGCACTCACCTCCACTCTACTCTCATTCTGCTCGAGTGCCGGGGCCCACACTAACACGGCGGCGTTATGCATTCACCGTTGCTTTTGGCCCACTTACTAACTAACAGCTAACACAAAAACAAAAACAGCCAGAAAAAGCGAAACAAAATTAAACGAAAACCAAGTTTTTCCTGATTTATGAGCGGTGTGTGTGTTGGCTGTTGGGGATTTCCTGATCCAACCAAAACCAAAGAAAAAAGAAGCCATTAGGATTTTCGATACACTTTTCGGATAGAAATGGAAAACTTTTTACTGACTGATTAACCTCATTTCGGGTACACTCCATTTGGGGAGGATCTGATGATCCACTGGGAAACACTCGCTGTTTTGCTGTACAAAATGCACCATAAGCAAACGGCTTCGGCCACAAGGCGCTCATCAGCTGTGAAAGTGAATCAACCAGCTGGCAAAGCAAAGCTGGGAGAGAGTCAGCGGAGAAAGAGAGACATGCACATTCACCTTTGGACGGCTAAACTACTCTGTGAGAGAGCAGAGGGATACCAAAGACAACATAAACACTAATATGTGTCACTCAATATAACATTTTCAGCTCGATTCAGCTCGGCATGGAATGCTACGCAATTCCTCCTGAGAAAGAACGTTCTTGGATCCGCGAGCGAAACAGCGCGTATTTTGTCTCTCACTAAAAAACGTGGCTGCCTACAAAACAGAATTGTATGAGTGTTACACACCTCTTTGATTCTACATTCTGGTAAATAACAAACTCCAAGATTTTCCCAGATTGTGTTTTAAATTTTTTGGAATTCTTCAATTCATTTTCTGAACTTCTTTGGGAATCGGGAAAACTTTTCCCTCTCTGATTAACCCCCATCTATGTGAGGTTAAAATCCGCTAATGCCACTGCCACTGCCACAGTCAGTGGCACTCAAGCGAACCGCAGCGAACCGCTTACAGTTACAGGCTGCAGCCTGCTGCTGCACGCAATAGATGGGGGAAATTGTGAAAGAGTTTTAATCAAAATGGATATGGGAGATGGCTGCCCCTTTCCCCGCACAGATCTTTCTCCACAGATCCGCCATAGATCTCTCTTTCGCTTTGATATTCTGAGATCTTTGTCGGCGGCTTGCTGGCTGCCTTGACACGTAATTGAAATGAGAAGCACTTCGAATCCAATCCCATCCCCAGGCCAGGGCCAAAAATAAATCTAAAAGATAGATTCCTCGTTTCGAAATATGTTTGGTGTGGTATCTTTTTTGTGGGGTGAAAATCGGGGTCAAACGCGTGCCATCCACTTGACGTGGATCCACACAAATTGGTGTCAGATATAGATTCAAATTTATTGGCAATTCAATTAAGTTTTAAATGAATCTGAATCCCCCCATGCGATCGGCTGCTGCTGCTGCTTCTGGATCCATTAATTGTCTGCCAGCTGCGGTGCATAACAATGCGGAAGTGCAATCGATTGCAGTCGGACGGAATCGAACGCACTTCACACGCAAATAAACAGGCATCTGCCTGGCACTGGAACTGGAGCTGGAGGAGGCCCAGCAATTTATTCTTCCATCGAGGGATATGGAAGTCGGAGAAGTCGGGAAATACCGGAGCAGTTATGCAAATCGGCAGGTAGTCCGTCCAGCAACCCAGCGGTCTGCAGGTCGTTCACCGCCAGAGGAGAACCCAGAAGTATCCATGAGATACGCGCCATGCGCATGCAATTTGCGGCATTAGAATATGCACTCATGAATAGATACGAGTGCAGGGGCACTCGCACTCCGTTCTCCTGCAGTCCACAAATGAATGCCAGACCAGAGACCAGAGATTTCCATTTAGGCGCTGCTTTCATTAAACCAACCAAAGAAAATAATTGCAAAAAGCTGTTTTAATGAAAAGGGCTCTGGTGACTGTGCGGGAAAGTTTGGATAGATGCACCCTCTAAAAAAGTCCACAAATAACCGAAACAAATAACATAATAATCGTATAGAAATGCCAGTGCTAAATATCACTTGAAAATGTTTGAAAATGAAAGTGAAACCGTTTTCTTTTCATACATTTTGATTCATTCATTCACATTTTGGGTTTATTCATTCACTCATGTGTGAGAAAGTTCAATACAATTCAATCGGAAAGAGAAAGAGATCTTACATGTATTATGCGAATGTCTGACGTTTTATGTCTCTCTCTTACAGAGTGGCTTAGCTCATCGCTCTAAACGATAGCATAAACATAGGTGATGCTCATTCCTCACTCCTCTCTTACAGCCTAGCTTAGCCGCTAAGTTTCTCTCATGCCTGCACCAAAGATCAAAATATGATCAAAGTGTGACCTTGTAACAAAACTAAACTCTCTCACAGCGTGGCTCAGCTCCTGGCAATGGCGCAATCACGGAATGCCAGCCAACCAATAAAAAAAACACTAATTACAAACGTAATGTCAAAGTCTTTACCGAAAAGCGCCCCCCACAGCATTTGTGAGGCAAGTTGCAACTTATTAATTTTCCGAACATTACTCCCCTTTTTTCTTGGGTGGCAGAGGGGGAGGGGGTACCGAAAGCGGCTTACAATATACGAGTCTGCCTGCAAGTGGGGCTTGTGGAGCCGCGAGACTAACGCTAAACGCCATTAATTTTTACACACGGTTTCACTGCACTTCGAATGCGCTTTTCATGAGCACACGAAATACGATATTTTATGGGGGGTAGCCCCCACCCCCCACCAACCAACCCCCTCCCCAGAAAACTCTCTCAACGATCCCAGGCTATTGTTTTGGGATCGCTGGAGGCTCTCCGCTGAGGAGTTCCAATAAAAACGAAAACTATTGAGTAATTACAAAAAATTGTTTAAGGTTTAATTAAAATTGTGTAAATAATCGCATTTTGTGTGTGTGTGTGTGTGTGTGTGAGTCAGTCGCTATTGCTGTTACCGTTATTGTTGTTAATGTTGCGAAAATGAAAGTGCCATCAAAACGTATTATGATGCTCGAAATTGTGGGAACAAAAGTCCCCCCATCCCCCTCCCCTTTCTTGTCTTTCAGCCATGACAAGGCAATGTATCTGTGTATCTTTGTATCTATTTATACATTCAGTACTGTCACTCACCTTGTACACCTCTGAGAAAAATCCAGAGCCAATTTTCTCCTTGACAAAATCATCCACGGAATACAATGCTGAGACGGCGGTGCGCAGCGCCCGACAGGAGCTGCCGGTGACCAGGCGATCCGACGACACGGTGCGGGTCACCGGCGGCGCCGGCGGCAGGCCCGGCTGCTGCTGCTGCTGGGGCGTCAGGGAGGCCGCCACCTCCTCGCCACTCAGCGTGGCATCTCCGTTGCCCACCTTGCCATTGGGCAGGTTGGCCTTGTAGGAGGGGATGGGATTGGGCCAGTTGAAGGGCGAGGCGTTGGGTGCGGAGTCCACCTGGTCCACGTCCATCTTCAGCTCCGCCTGCGGCGGTCCGGGTCCACTGTGCTGGTTCAGATTCATTTTTATCAGCTGCGACGTATGTTGCTGGCTGGAATCGGTTCTTGGAAGTACTTTTTTCTTATTTTTTATTTAAATATTTTATTTATTTTTTTTCAATTTTATTCCACTGGAAATTTGTCTGAACAATTAGAGAAAATGTCACTTGTTCATGGAATGCCTTTGGATTTGGGAGTTGCAGTTGCAGGTTGCTTTTTTGGCACTTTTTGCTGGAAAGTTCTGGAAGCGCTGCTGCACTGGAAGGATGCGCTGTCTGGAAAGAAAAAACCGCTTGTTAATTGTTATAATTGCATAAATCTCATCATCATCGGCACACACTCATCTTCGCATTCTAATCAAATGCAAATACAAGTGTGGCGGCGCGTGATCAACATTTTGTACATTTTTATGGAGTGCTAATTAAAAAATATTCAAGGCATTGTATTTTTGTCTTGGGTTGTCACGCGGCAAACACAGCCAGCGACATCCGCAGTATCGTCTATAAGCAATGGGAGAGAGAGAGGTTCGAGAGGTGCAAAGATCTATAGACCAATTGAGATGATACTAGACCCTGCAGATCCCAAGATCTTTGGGGATCCACTTGTTGTTGGTAAAAGCAAACAGAAAGCGTTATCCATATTGTCGTCTATAAGGAATTATTTTGTACGAGAGAGAGAGAGGTTCAAGATCTTTTCAAATATGATCTCGGTTTATTCACAGACCTATAGAGAGAATGCTGTACCTTGTAGATCCCGAAATATTGTGATCTTTAAGCAACAAATCTTGTTTTAAGCAGAAATAATCCCCCCATTTGTAGAGCCTTAGTTTGGAATTAGTTTTATATTTATAATACTTGTTTTTTCGTAGACATTTCAGAAAACTACCCAAAACTCTGCATAAATTAATCAACTTCTGCTCGAGTTTTTTTTTCGTTTTTTCTTCTATTTTTTTGCCAATAAATTATTCAGGGTCAAAGTCTCGATGGGCAACGGGGTGCCTCCTTTGATGATGGCCTGAGCGCTTATCAAACGGAGGAGGGCAGTGGCAGGGGCAGGGGCAGTGGTAGGGGCAGGGGCAGGGCACTCTCGCATGGTAATGATAGTACGGAGCACCAGCACTTGTTCCTGCGTTCATTCGGCTGATAGCGACGACTGTTTTTTCAAGTGCGATAAAAAAACACACACACACACGCACACACACGTACACATGTGACTTCTATTTTTTGTTTTTTTCGCTGTGTAATTTAGCAGCAATTTGGTTATCATTTTGCCGTCGTTTCCACTGTCTCCGCTGTGCTGTGCCTCATGGGGACTGCCTCTGGGGCGGGGGCAGCGGCAGGTTCATCAGCAAATAAGTAGATAATCACGACTACTGCCGGCTGCAACCTTGGCCTTGCGCTTGAACAACAACTGAAACGGCTTCCCCCTTGGAGGAAACAGCAAAGGAAGCTCCATCCATCCTCTCAGCCACCCACAAGCCACCCACTCTCCCCTCAGCTGCTGCTGCCGCTGATAACACTTATGGCCATGGATGATATAACCAATTTATTTTCGCGGCTCTGAAAACAAAGGTTGGAATTTTGTCGTCGATTTGCCATTCCTAATCAGGTGGCAGCGATAAGATATAGAAAATAGCTTGAAAAACACCCAAAGGATCGTACGAGTGTCCAAAGGGTGCGGGGGGCTCTCCAGTGCCTTGATAACTGGGCTAAAACTATAACGAAATAATTACAGCAACAAACAACATATCTAACGACATAATGATAATGATTCCAGCTACGATTCCTAACGGTTCGACAAACTCTCACTTTTCGAGCGACCCAAAGGGGGAGAGAGGGGAGGGGGAGGGCAGGGGAGATAAAATACAAATTACTAAGCACATTCCTCTATTTTTGGGGGGGTTTGAGGGCTTTGCAAGTTATGCGAATTGAGGCAATCTTTTGGAAAGATTTCGCAAAGAAAGAGCCCAAAAGCCGGCAGCCACAGCCCCCCCCATAATTAGGGTCAATTGCGGCTAACCGCTGCCCATCGGCGACAACGAAAGCTGGGGGAGGGGGAAACGGGGCAAAAGACTTCGGGCTCCGGCTAAAATGTGCTACACTTCATTAAGAGCCATGACAAAACGAAAGATTGTCATTTGGCGCCCCATGACAAAACGAAAGACTGTCATGTGGCGCCTGCCACACGATTGATTACTCAAGAATCGTTATGTACTATGAAATTTCGCGAATTCTATAATTCTTGTTTATCCGACGGAGTCGAGTTCATGCAATCGTATTGCCAGAGTTGACAATCGTGTAAATTGGCAACAGTTTTGAAATAAAATCCATCTGCATTCTCCTCCTTCATCAGCTCAAGTCAGATCAGTCACCTCCGCTTCAGTTCAAAAGGAACTTTTTGACTTTTCTTGTTTCGTCGTCAATTTTTCTCAATTTATTAACTTATTTCGCTCGGCGTTACCATCTAATATCTCCCCATTTCATGAAATGATTTCGTTCAGTCCGCCTGCAAGGGGAGTCCTTTTCTTCCCTCTGAAGTCTGCGCAAGCTTCCAAAAATTTCTCTTCAATTTCCATCAAACTTTAAGCTTGAAAATCCACAAAACAGAAAGAAATTTGTTTCTATCGTTCCGTCCGTTTGGCACGCTCCTTAAACTAAGTCAAGGCCTTCCAGCAAATGGCCTTTGGGGGGGAGGGGGAGGGCAGGGAGGTGTTTTGGGTGTTTCCATTAAATCGTTTTTTCGGGTATCGAGTCTGCTTTTATACAACTTTTTTCTTTCTGCAAGAGGCAGTGGCATGCATTAGTTTTCACATCACGTTCCAACCACACAAAAAACCACAAAAAACTAAAGCATCGAAATATTTTTGGCTATAAATAGGAATCAAATTTATATCAAAAGCAAAGGTCAGTCCATGTCTATTGGAGATGGGAAAATATATTTAATCTGTTAAGATTGCTGCAATCCGAGGAAACTATAAAAAAATAAAACAAAAAATAAACAAAAACTAACCAAAAAAATTATTCAAAATAAAAATCTGAAAAAAACAAATATAAAATATTTTTAAATATAAAAACCAGACAAATACGAACATGGAATGCGCTTTAAAATAATGGAAAATACATTGTTGGAAAGCAAATTCGTCTGGAAAGCCATTGGCCTTACTTTTTTCCTAAATTTTAGCTGGGTTTTATCACCTGTTGGATCACGAGTAACAGGTACCACGAAAGTCTATTAAACTCTCTAAGTTTTCCAGTTAATTTTCAGACTATTAAAAGGCAAATCTTTACCTTTCCCCACATAATAATCGATCGAAATGTTCGAGATGATGTTCCCAAAATCAAAACCGTTAACTGCCGCAAGCAACGTCAATTTTGAGTCAATAAACCGCAGCCGAGGCTGTGGCACAGCACAGACTGCATTTTTATGGGGCCAAGGGTCGCGTCTGCGTCTGCGTCGACGTCTGCGTAGGCGCGTGCCCCAATGGGAGGCACATAAATCTTAGTTATGAAATGGTGAAATGATATTTCCGACTTGTAGAGGACAGAGGAGCAGAGTCCACCCTAGGACAGGGGGCAGATGACTTCAGGAAGTACAAGAGCAGCCGAAAAAACGTTAATGAAAAGGAAAGTTGGTCAGAAGTAGAAAAAAACGCCACTTCATGGCCTCCTCCGTAAAAGAGATGAAAAAACAGAAGACCACCAAGCCAAGACGCTACAAATTTCTATAAACAAAGAGACAGAGAGAAAGAAAGAGATGAAGAGCCTCTTGGGGCAGCAACAAAGCAAAGCAAAGCAAAGTAAAGTCGGGTAAAATTATCAAAGAACAACACACAAAAAACGAAAGAAAGAAGCCAGAAAATGGGACATGGCACACTCTCGGATCGGAACGGAACACAAAAGAAAAGAGCAACCAAAAACCAAATGAAATTCATGTCATAAATTCTTCTACGCCTATGCCCATGCCTATCTGAAAGATACAATGCGATACGGACACGCCCACGCAGAGCAGCAGCCCCAGAAAAGTACCAACTCATTCCAATCCGGAGATCTGGCCGGGGCTCTCCGGGGCCTTGCTCTATGTAAATGTGATTGAGGCTGTGGCTGCATTCCAAGAGGTATTTTCCGGTGCGCCTAAAACAAGTGATTCATTCCGCTAAACGAAATGGAAAGCAGGGGGAACAACATTTAGATATATATTTAAATACATTAGCAGTAGAGTGGAGTGGAATGCTGGCTGCCTAATCGATCATGCCACAAAAAGTTTCACTTTCTTTCAGTGTACAAGAACCCTCGCCATCGACTACTGCGCCATTTGGGCATTCACTCTCTCAATTCTCAAATCTAAGGTGGCCCGCCGCTCACGTGCCCAACGCTCTAGAACCTTGCTGAAAATAGTCCTCAAAATAAAACAAAATCAAACAATTGCCTAGCACAAATGAACTTTAAACAATTAGAGGCGCAAAATGATGAAGAAGAAAGATTGGCAGGGATTCAGTCTAGTGTTGGGACTAAGAAATGCCCATTAGTTTGCTTTGGCTCCAAGAGAATGAGCAGAAGGCGCGGCCTTTCGGCTCTTGCTATCTCGCTTTTTCCAGCCGATTTCTCCCGCAGGCAAGTTCGGGTTTTTGCTACACACACCAGTGCACTTGAGCGCTCTGAAAGCTCCAGATTTATACGTTTTATATAGTATAAACCGAATCTGTGCTTTTCTCATCTTTAGCACCAAAAGCACATCCTGTTCCTTGTTCCCTACGAATGCAATATACCCCTTGCCCTCTACAAGTGCATGCGGGGTATGCAACTAGCAAGAAAACTGCCGTTTATTTTGAGCTTCAAGTGCAAGTTGTCGCCTGTCCCGTGCGAAGATCGAACAAAACAAAACACTTGATGAATGCAGTTGGACAGGCAGGCAACCGAAGCAGATGCAGAAGCAGAAGCAGAAACAGGCGCCAAAGAGAAAATAGAGAAATGAGAACAAATGGCGCATTTTGCGTGGTGAGTGTATGCCTTTTACTTTTCCTTCTGGTTAGCTCTTTTAGTTGTTGTATTTAAAGTGTTTCCCCTGCAATGCGATGCGATGCGGGCACACACCACACACAAAACACAAATGAAAACAAATTAGCTTAGGTTGCATTTCGCAGCCGGCTGGCTGGGGGAGAGCAGAGGGTGATTGTTTGTTAATTTTATAAACACCACAAAAAAAGCCCTCAACCTTACCCATTCACACATGCACATTCACCCCTCTTCTCTGTGCACCATGCAGCCCTCCCCTCCTGGCAACAGAAACAGCAACAGCCACAAAAATGCAGTTGGTCACACCACCGGACGGACAGAAAAAGACACAACATCCATTCAGTATGTGTAGCAGCGGCTGCAACAACCACCAAACCGGCACAATCCCAATCAGGCGGCAGGCAGCTGCAGCCGGGAAACGGGAAACCCAAGTGGGAGAGAAGATGGAATATAGGGAGAGAATCGGGAATCGGGAGAATATGTCTGGATTCATGGATCCGTGGATCCACTATAACGAGCGAAACATCTGTCGCAGCATTTGCATTTTACGTGGAAAAACAGTCTTTCCGCTGAATCAAACAGAAAAGGGAGACAGAGAGACAGAGAGAGAGAGAGAGAGAAGCAGCAAAACGGTAGCGCGGATGGCATTGGAAAACACAAACCTAGGAAAATATCTTCATCATCATCATCAGCATAGGAGAGTGTGAGTTAGTTTTGTGCCGTGTGCTGCTTTTTCGTAAGTTGCAAATGTGTTTGTGTTATTTTTACATTTCCGCTTCGTACAAAAATATTTACGTTGTGCGCAGCCCTGCCAACCTTCCTCATTAGACATTCCGATCGCACGCACACACACACGCACACCGAAAGAGGAAGGAAGGCAATCCAGTCCCTCTCTCTGCCGGTACGCATAGGCTGGGCAGAGGGCACGGGCCGTAGTGCAACGGTTTGGCTAGAGATGTGCAAGATGGAATGCATCACATCACATCGCATCACCAGTTGACACATGTATCGATGGGGCCCCACTCCATGCACAACAGGTTTCTTCGACAAATTCAAATGCAACACCTTTGATAGGTTTTGTGGATTAGCTGCTGGCAACTGTACCACAGTAAAACCAAACTACCACAAACCGTACAGCCGGAAGACAATTTTTAACAAGATGTGATCGTTGAGACTCCAGGACATCGGTTATACTTGAGAGCATTTCAGATTATCGAGTGGTCGCATCAGCATAATTTTGCTTTATTTATTGCTTATTGTTCGCTGTATTAACGCGTTGGCCATTCATAAACAGCTGTTTGACAGACTCAACAGCTACTATACAAATAATCAGAACTAAAACTGGGTCATTCTGAGCGAATCAAAATTCCATTCATGAGAACCAAACATTTAATTTATTTACTAATGGCCGTACTTGAATTTGGAAGATAAACAAACCTGCTTTTTGCTGAATGCAGCTTATAATATTACTATATCCCTATTTCAATTGGTGCACTTTTGGGAGCCACTGTTAAGGTCGCAGGCCAGGCCCCCCATCTCTAGACGCAGTCTGCTGCTTCCGCTGCTGTAACGAGCGCAGCAGCAGAGCAGCAGTGGAGACGCAGAGCGCAGACAACCCACACAAGCGCACGCATAGAAAATTGTTGTACAACAGAATTTCGGGACAGAGCAGACACAGTGGCAGTGGCTGGGGAAATTGCCTTAATTTTTAGTTAATAATTTACCAGTATTGTTGGTTTTTATGCTGCTGCTACTGCAGATGCTTTCGTTGTTCTTATTGCCGACATGCTGCTATAATCCAATTAGGTGTGTATGTGTTTGTTTGCGTGCTGCAATTGCAGTTATTCGCACACCGATACGTACTCGGAGAGCCGAAGATGCACTAATAACTAAATACCAAAAAATCTTGTCACCAACAAAACGGATTTCGAGTTTTGTTTAAAAATAAAAACTTCACCAACAACTTTGTTGTGTCTCGGTCTTGTTTACAGCGGGGGGCTCGGGCTCGACGCTATTTGCTGCTGCATTTGCTTGGGGTATTTTTTGTTTTGATCAGACGCGACGATGCTGCCATTCAGCATTCCACCGACACTTTATTGGACTTCTCCTTCACTTGAACTACAGCGTGTTATACATCAATATTTCGGCTAGCGGAAAGGACATGTCTGTTGCACTCGCGTAAAAATCGTACTCAAATTATAAAAATCATAGTCCGCGACGCGCACACACGTCCGATTGTTTGGGTCCCCGAAATCAGTGTGACCTTACCACGTTTTTGGCCAGTGTGACCGCGGGAACTATCGAAAAAACATACCGTCCGACCTAAGAAATAAACCGAAGAGAACGGTCTTACTTTAAAAATATACCGTAAAAATACCGACGAAATCTTAATTCTCGATTTTGATATTCTGTTTAATATTACTGCCTGAATAGAATACTGACCCCTGAACAACTAGTTTTAACTGCTACATGAAACAATTTTCTACAAGATTGACTAATTTTAAAAGCTCCATTCAGTGGATTCAATCTAAAATAAGGTTTGAGCGAGATAGGTCAGCAAGTAAGTCCCTCACGCAGTCCCTCCGTCGCGGATGATAGCACTGTCTATCTATTAATTTAATGTTGGCGCCAGGAGAAGGCGACTTAACATTGGGCTGTTCGCGTCCTCAGAGAATTAACATAAGGTTGTGCGACTTAACATTGGGCTGTTCGCGTCCTCAGAGAATTAACATAAGGTTGTGCGACTTAACATTGGGCTGTTCGCGTCCTCAGAGAATTAACATAAGGTTGTGCGACTTAACATTGGGCTGTTCGCGTGCTCAGAGAATTAACATAAGGTTGTGCGACTTAACATTGGGCTGTTCGCGTCCTCAGAGAATTAACATAAGGTTGTGCGACTTAACATTGGGCTGTTCGCGTCCTCAGAGAATTAACATAAGGTTGTGCGACTTAACATTGGGCTGTTCGCGTCCTCAGAGAATTAACATAAGGTTGTGCGACTTAACATTGGGCTGTTCGCCCAACATAGATTTTTTTGCCAGACACCCCTTTGATATGATTTTAGTCGGCTTTGGTGGAAAATTTTTTCCAATTTGGTATTCCGTTTAATATTGCTATCTAACTAGGACCCTCAGGCCAGAACACATAATTTTATACAATAGATAAAACAATTTTCTACAAGACAGGCTAATTTTAAGGACTTCGTTTGGTTGGATTGATTATAAAATAACGTTTATAAAACTTAAGTGAGCTGACATGCGACGTAAGAAAACGTAAGTGAGCAAGGAATGTCAGGTCATTTGGAAACAAAACCGTTGGTATGGACATACGCATACCCTTTTCCATTTGATTAATGTTAAAATTATTTTTTTCCAACTGCTTTAAAACGTAATTAATATTATATGTTGCACATATTTACATTTTTTGACCCAATAATGCATTTGATTAATATATTAATCATAACATATCGATCCCGACACCCATTTTTAGTCTTTATAGACCATACAATTTTCTGAGATAGAGACTGACTAGTTTCTGCAATAATTGGTGCCTAGTAAAACAGACTGTTCTTAAATTCTATAATATCCTTTCCTAGAGGGTATGCAAAATGTTGTTAATTCCGAGAAAATGTTGTGGAACAACGTCGCTCATTTCGCGACACATGTTGCTGGCCCATACAAAAAAAATTTTGCCAACGGTAAAATACGTAAGTGAGCATGGAATGTAAGGGAAATTGTTGCGGTGAAAAAGGTAATTATTGGGATGATGCTGTCGCAACCAAATCCCTCCACAAAATCCCTCAAAAAGTCCCAATAAAATATACGGTCTGACCTCAAAATATACCGCAATATACCAAAAATATAACATATTCCTCGATTTTGATATTCTGTTTAATATAACTAGCTAAATAGGACCTTCAGTCCTAAACAAGTAATTTTATCCGATTAATGAATCAATTTTCAACATGACTGAATCATTTAAAGCACTCCCTTTTATTTGATTGTGTCTAAAATGTTTACAAAAAATAAAAGCAAAAAAACACAAGTTTCAATGGGACTTCGATTTGAGTATGGACATTTGTGTACCCTATTTTCTTTTAATAATATAAATTGTACCCAAAATTGCAAGATTATTAGGTGTACCATATAAATCAATGAATATACGATATAAACAAAAATCAGATATGATAAATTCCATAAGGGTGTACCAACGGGCTTCCAGAGTATGTCATAATACATATCCAAAATTCGTTATATAGAATTTGTAAAATTTTGCTTACAAATTATTAGTATGTTTTGTTTGGAAAGCACACATTTATAATTAGGGAATTCCTCAAATAAATTTGTAACTTTATTTGGTGGGAAACCACAATCAAAATAATAGAAATAGGAATTCGTTATAGAGAGATCTAAAGCGTATGAGCATTCAAGTTACAGTCGTACAAAAAGTTGTTTAATTGAGAAATATTCCTATTAAGAAAACCCAATTTCGTTATAAGGAGAGCAAAACGTACTGAAATTTGTACGAAATTGCAGTGTTCTGGAAATAAATCCGTTATATCACTAACCATACAATATATTGTATTCGATGAACTCCATCTAGGAGACTTCGTAAGTCAAGTCCTGCTCGCAAAGGACTATTATAATATAATAATATTCTTTTATTGCATTTATCAGGGCCGTCCACTTACATCCTTTACAATGGTAAGGACACGGCTACGATGCCACAGCCGCCGATCGATGGTATTCGATATCAAATTCGAAATGCGTTTGGCCTTGAAACCCGTCATGCGTCATGTGCTAAAATATTTCAAGATTCATCCTATTCGTGGAGATTATTCTAATACCCACTGGTCGACAATGGGTTAATCGTCCTCATATCCTCGATTTTTATATTCGATTTGATATTGCCAGCTAGCTAGGACTCTCAGCTCTAAACACATGCTTTTATCCGATAGATAAATCAATTCTCTACAAGATTGGTAAATTTTAAGGACACCTTTTTATTGTATTGTGTCTAAAATAAGGTTTGAAGAATAAATATCAAGTCATATGTGAGCATGAAATTAAATGAAAGTTTTACAGCACTGCACTGAAGAATATCAGCTGTTTAAGATGCACTAATTTTACTAGAATTGTTATTAAACAAAGTTAATTTTAAACAAAGGACAGCTTATAAAAGAGTGTAGTGTAGTATATATTATATACTGGAAGAGACAACCAGTGCGGCCACGTTGCCTTGGCAACGTATGGGCAAACAAAACAAAACAGTTGGTTTCAAGGCATTCCAGTTGGTTTCAAGGCATTCCAGTTGGTTTCAAGGCATTTAGTTGGTTTCAAGGCCCAATTAGATTCAATTCGCCGTTAGGTGTTGGAAAACGGACAAATGGTTCGAGACAGATTAGACAGATTACTACCGTTTATATTTAGCTATATAAGGCCGTTTATTAAATGGTTCTTGCACGCCTTCACCCGGCTATCGGAGCTACAGAGAATATGCTATGGCGCGCGAGCGGGAGCTAGTCGGACGCGGCAAGTGGAAAGATCCCTGACATTGTCCAAATCGTATGAAATAAAGCGAGTAGTCCATGACCTGGATGAGGTGGCACCCTATGCGGACAACAGGCAGCTTCTGGAGTTCTGTAAGTGTTCAGAAAATTTCTGGTCTACAATTTAAGCATTATCCAATTTATCCAGCCTCGCGTGCCGCACGCGTTGTTATGCAGGCAAAACGCATTAAGAACAATGTCCATCCGGACTTTGCCCGACTCTTTAGCAACTGCGTGTCTACCATTTGGGGCTACCGGCGTCTGATGTACCAGGTGGAACAACTGCGAGCCGAGAAATATGATTCGGATAATCCCGAGCATGAATACAAGCTGTTGGAGCTATGGCAACTGCTGATGCCGGAGGCGCCGCTAACCGGACGCGTAAGCAAACAATGGCAGGACATTGGTTTCCAGGGCGATGATCCTAAAACGGATTTTCGTGGCATGGGCATGCTCGGGCTGGAGAACTTACTGTACTTCGCCAGCGCCTACAATGATGCCGCCAAGCATGTTCTGCTCCACTCGATGCATCCCACACGCGGCTATACTTATGCCATTGTTGGCATCAATCTCACTTCGATGGCCTACAATCTGGTGAAGACCGGCCAGGCAAAGACACACTTCTATAATGTGGTGGCCCTGCATGTTAAAACTCCGCCTCTTTTGAAACTTGCAGATGTTTCTGGTATTTACTTTCATCTGTTATAACAATGATCGCTTATTTCTCTAGAATTATATTTTATATCATTAAAATCCACATGCTGCAGCTGCAAAGTGTTTGCAGTCCATAGCAGCGTTTAGCTGCGAGTATAAAAAGCTCAAGTTTTGGGGAAGAGAACATAAGGTTGCGTTTCGAGACAGTCTGAAGTAGTTATTATCTGGAATTTTTAACAGAATGGATGTTCGATTTATTATCCTGCTCACTTTCCTGATACTTGGAGTTGGATGTGATAGAAGTTCTGAATTTCCTGAAATTACACGGGAAGTTATCGATTTATTGCGCCAGGCAAGACAGGAAATAGTAGATTTAATAGAAAGAAGTGATTTGCTTCCAATATTAAAAACGGAATATCCAAATGATGACAGAAGGGCAAAACTTCAATAAACTTCAATAAACACGGCGATTAAAAAGGAAAAAGTTTAAAAAAAGAATTTATACTCGTTTCATGTTGTTTTACATAAAAGAGTTTTCAACTTTTTATTAAAATGTTGATCAAAAGCAAATTTTACCAAAATTAGCGAGTTTTATACGTTGGAAATAAATATATAACTTTAAAATTGGCTGCGGCACTCATATCCCTATAATTATATGTTCATTTAGTGCTCAAACTCATTCAAAAAACTCATCATTTTTACTTTTCTTGTGTGCAAGACGTTGCTTAACTATGTGGGTGATATCACAGGCAAACGCGAAAATGACTGGTCTAATAATGATTAACGTAATATTCAGCTCAATATTACGAATATGATGTACATTTTCTGAGAGCTTGTCGCCAAAGCCAACACTCGAATGGCTAAGGTCACCCAAGGAATCCAGCTCCCAGCCAGCTGTTTGACCAAAAATCTAAAATGAATAAAGAGGAACACAGCCCCAGCACATATTCCGAAAAAGACTCAAATTGTGATTAGCTATTTAATAATTTCGATGTACTGTTTTCGACCCTGATCGGGAGAATATTTCATATAGGTAGAATGAATGGGTTTATTTTACAAAGTAAAAGTCCTTCGAGACCTTTATTTTTAGATGTGGCAACGCCGTACAACGTCAAGTGAGCTGCCAGACTTATATAACAACATTTGTAAGTTTTATTAACAATAATTTTATTATTTAAGCAGACAGACTATTTGTTCTTCTTGATATACTTCATATACTTCTTGGCATTGAAGTTGTCCTCCACCTCCTCCATAATCCTGACCTTCTTGCGCGGCTTACGCGCCTCCAGACGTGACTTTCGCTCGGCGTCCGACAAGGTGGTCAAATCCAAGGGCAACTAAACGAGCAGGTGATTCAAATAAATTACGTTTAACTTATGTTTGTGCACCCACCTTAATGATTTTGCGTGGCTCGTGGTAGCGGATATTAATGGTGGATCCGTCGGGCTGGACGACGACCGTGGGATACAGGCGGCAGTAGACGGAGCGATGCAGCCTGGTCACCGCTGTCGTGGCTGAGGAAATGCAGCGCAGCTGTGTCACAGCCTGTGGCAACCGTTTCAGCAGCATTCTTATTTATTAAATAACAGCTAGTTTAAACCACAAAATTATAAATTAATCCACATGCAGTTATGTTTTGCCCGACAGCTGATAGTGTGGCCGCAATCTGGGAACCAGGGGTGCAAGACCGATGGTGCTATCGATTTTTTCCAACCCTAAGTACAGGGCAGTGCATATACAAAAATTCGCGTTGGCGAGAAAAAAAAACGTATTTGCCAAAATCTAAAACAAAATCTGCTGAATTTGAATAAAAAGTTCCTGTTAGTCCAGAGCTTCAACCTACCCTAATCACATATCCGCGCAGCAAAACAGAAACAGTCGACACAAGCATCCGGGATTTTTAGATTGTGAGTGACGTGACTCACTGGAATAGAGATTTCCCCCAAACAGTAGAGACGACGTCGAAGTCGCACCCACTTGCTAAGTCATCAGTGTGAGGCAATCAAGTTTAGAAATGGCTGCTGTAGAGAACGAACCGCGCACAGAGCTCCAGGAGCTGCAGCTGAAGTCAGCTACGGTAGCAGATGAGTCGCTGGAGAGCACCCGCCGTATGCTGAGTCTCATGGACGAAAGCAAGGAGGCGGGTATTCGTACCCTGGTAGCCCTTGATGATCAAGGCGAGCAGCTGGATCGCATCGAGGAGGGAATGGACCGCATCAACGCTGACATGCGAGAGGCCGAAAAGAATCTCAGCGGCATGGAGAAGTGCTGTGGCATCTGCGTGCTACCCTGGAAGAAGGTGAACATCAAGGACGATGGAGACAGCGCCTGGAAGGGCAACGACGATGGCAAAGTGGTGGCCAGTCAGCCCCAAAGAGTGATCGATGAGCGCAGCGGTGGCATGGGGGCACCTGCACAGTCTGGCTATGTGGCACGAATAACCAACGATGCACGCGAGGATGAAATGGACGAGAACCTGGGCCAAGTGAACTCAATGCTGGGCAACTTGCGCAACATGGCCCTGGACATGGGATCCGAGCTGGAGAATCAAAACAAGCAAGTCGATCGCATCAACGCCAAGGGCGATGCCAACAACATTCGCATGGATGGCGTGAACAAGCGCGCAAACAACCTGCTCAAGAGTTAAATATGCACAAACGAAACGGACTCGTATCTCAAATCAATAACCAAGCCGATAACCCAATCCCCCAGATTAATTCGACCACCTCTTTACTTCAACCCTTATGGGAAGAAAAGCAAATGTTATGGGCACAAAACTGTGTTGTGGCAGCCACTTTCGGCAGCCAGTGGTTGCTACCCCGATATTTATACTATATATTATATACATATACAAGTAGAAGACGTACAACTGGACTATACTATGCAACAGACCCATCTATACACTTTACAAGCACTAACTGGTACTGAGTAATTGGTACCTTTACTTACGTTCGACTACTAAATGTAAATTTATGCGAAAAGCAAACCCCAATTACTACTGTTACTATTACTATACAATTGTGTACAAACAAAAGCAACGGACCCGAGTGTTGCGAAGCCCAATTTTACTGAGATTTACCTTATAATGTACTCTGTTTTTGGTACACACTTTTTGAGGCATTTTACCTATGGAACTTGTGGAATCAAAGCTACACTTGCTATACTATACAATTAACTATTGAGATAAATATGAATGTAATATTGTACTATTGATGTATTTATGTACAACCCGTAGAATCGAACCAAACCGAAGCGAACCCCCGACATCCCACCCACAGGCACGGCATCTGAAGTCACTTGCTCCCATGCGTAGGATAAGAAACTTGAAGAAAATTGAACGGGGTGGTGGGTGTCATATCGTAGCCAATTTTATGAATCGTTTGTTATATGTGTACATTTATCTAGATTATCGGATTAGATACCTTGTTTATTGAATTGATCACTCGAAATTTTTGGTCCAAAACGTTCTATTGAATGAATACAAATTGAGATTTGAAATTTGCTGAGCTAAATTATTTCCCAAATAAACATAGACAAACAAATCAGCCCAGTTTCAAACAACTAGTTTAAGTAAACGGAAATTGTTGTTTTGAATTGTCTCAAGAAAAATATGCTGAATCAAGCGGTTTGTGCGCAAGATATTGCTCGTTAATTAATGTGTGTATTATGAATGTATGTCTGTATTGTATACCTACTATATACTGTATTGATTAGATAACTTATTGTATTGCTTCTATTATTGCCACATAGCCTACATTCATAGCTGTTAAATTGCAATTATATGAAATCAAATGAATTTATTGCACTTTACAGGAGATTTGGATTACGATTATGCCACTCGAAAATAGTTGTATGTCGCTATATAGCAGGTGAAGTTGTCGCCACAATCTTCGGCCGGGGCAAATTCAATTTCCGGCGCTGCCTCCACTGGAATGTAGACAATGCTGCCGCGCGTCAACACAATCTCTTTGGGGCCGGCACTGGTGTTTAGCCGCAGTGTGCGCGAGCCCTCAAGCGTTATGAGAATGGATCCGTATGCCTGAATTTGCAGCTTATAGCTCTCAACGGTATGCTTAATGGCCACATGAATCACCGCAAAGTCGTTCACGGGCGGGACGTACACCTGGACGTTTTCGTCAATGTGATAGGGCAAGAAGCGCTTGCGGCCAGCGTCTGCTCCCTCAAAGATGACCGAGGCAATCAACTGCTCGACGTCTTTGTACTTTGGCGTGAGCCCGGCGCGGATCACATTGTCCGAGCAGGCCATACACTCGACGCAGTCGCCGTCTAGATACGCGTGAATCTCATTGGCACCCAGGTAAATTGCCTGACCCGGTTGCAAGTATACCAGATTCAAGAAGAAAAGCGACAGCACGCCTACATCCCCAGGGAAGTCCGAGTTGACCTTGTTGAACACTTTCAGCAGCTCGTTGCTTTTCAGTTCTGTAAGAAGAATAGTTTACTTTCGGATCAGCCAGGTTCATCTGAATGGCTTTAGTTAGACTTACCTTTCTGATAGTTTTTGGCTATATCTTTTATGCACTTGGCCACGTCAGCCTCATCAGACTTCATCAGCTGCTCGTAGCACAATTTTAGGGTCTCGGAGTTGGGCCTTTGATGCAGTTCATCCACAGCCTCCTTGCCGATGAGCTTCGAAAGCGGCTGGAACTCGTCAATGAAGTCTTTAATGTCCCCCACGGGCTGGAAACCAACAAGTGCCACAAACGGAGTCAAAGCTATGGCTAACTCTGGCTTGTGATTGTCGTCCTTATAGATCTCAGGACGTTCTTTGTGTAAGCGTTC
The DNA here is from genome assembly GCA_037356375.1 of Drosophila affinis. NCBI lineage: Eukaryota > Metazoa > Arthropoda > Insecta > Diptera > Drosophilidae > Drosophila > Drosophila affinis. The sequence continues at coordinate 28,617,904 of JAZHFB010000003.1, forward strand.
GGCTTCACATTTATTTGGATGAACTTGTATGCTCAGCGCTTTGCTTATGCTCAGCACCTTGAATAGGTACGGCAAGTCCTTTTTCAGCACCCGATCCAAAGTCTCGCCAGTTTCCTTGACCACTGACACCCCACAGACGTGTGTGCCCATCCACATTTCCGCATAACTCTCCTCGTCATTCAGCGTAAAGTCCGGATCGTTGGCCATGGCCAGTTGGGCGACGGCCGAGTTGATGCCCTTGCGTCCCCAATCATAGTTTTTTACCCAACCAGTAAGCTCCATTTTCGTGTGCACCGACTGTGTTTTCCTCCCAGTAGCTGGCGCTCAACTAAGGTCAACCTGAAGGTGATAAGGAATACAATTACACACTCATATGACGGTTGTAGTGGCTGACGATTGCAAATCGCAGGGGGTGTCATCGTAGCGCTACTCATTAGCGCAGTAATTAATTACTTACGCAGCTTATCAGAAAAGCCCAAGGCCCTAAAACACGATACAAAAAACTAGAATTTCGCCGAAAAAAGAATTAAATTTTGTTCAAGTAAACAAAGCCTTCTGGCAGCCCACTTATTTAAGAGTTGCCATATCAGAAATTTATAAAAATAACCTAACAAAAAACTGTTAATGTTATCGAATTATGAATTAAGATTTAACGTACTCATTTTTTATTATTCCAAAATACACAAATATACATACATTTTTATTTAGATTTTTTACAGTGCGGTCGGGGATCATTTGGTTTTCGTACTTTCATCATCTATTTTGTCTATTACCTGTTTTAAGCAGTCCTTTGTTGAAGTCTTTTCCAAATCGCAGATGCGCGTGAGGTCCATCGTTGCAATCTGCTCAATCATCTCCTTGATTTTTTCCTGCTTAATTATTGATTTTACAGATTGTCTCATTCCTGGTCGTCCGCCAGTGGCACCTGTGGTCCTTGGCGTCGGGTCCGAGGAGTCGTTTTCGATATCCTTGCCCTTGGCGCGATAGTGCTGCTCGATAATCTGGCGTATCTTTAGCTTGGTTGCCGCGCGCGATGTTCTTGACGTTTGTCCCAGGGCCAGGTTTCGTAGTTCCTGGAAATTGATCTCCTTAGCTGGAGAAGCGTCAACCTCCGGACCAATGTTAGCATTGAGCTCAATGGAGGTCTCTTCCACAGTCGCCACAATGCCATCATCAACATCCAGATCTAGAAACTGGTCATGCTTAGCTTCCGGCACTTTGTTTTCCTTGGGGATCTCCACTACAGGCATGGGATCTGCTGTTAGTGGTGCAGGCTCCAGCACTTTTGTCTTTTTTACTTTTGGTTTTGTTTTCTCTTTCAGTTTTGGGGGCGTCATCGTCGGTCGTTTCTTGAGGATGCCTATGCAGGGCTTTGTCTTAACTCGCACCGGCAACAGAGAATTATATTGAATGCCAATGCTGTTGAAGCAATCGACAAACTCCAAGGTGTCGAAATCGTCCTGCAGCGATGACCATAGCTCAGTATTATGCTTGTTTTTGGCTTCGACCAGCAGATGGGTATATCGGGCTATTTCAGCTTGGGTGTAGTTCATCGACTCGTCCTTGCTGTACGTCCACTCATCGCGAATCTCCATGAAGCGGGACACCCCACTTTGGGCCGCCAAGTTGGCAATGTGTACCGACACATTTGGGCTGGTGCTCTCCAAGCGATGCAGCCGAGACAGGGCTGCTCCGCCTGGATAGTTTGTTCCCGAAATGACAAGCAAAAAGACGGTCACAAACACATTTAGCAGAAGATGACCGGCGGACCCCAGAGCCAAGCAGCTATGCCACGTCGACTTGGCACTGTTCATCCATCTGGCCGAAGAAGATTAATGAAACTGGGAATATCACAGTAGTTTTTCACACTTACATGCGTTGACAGGCGCAAGCTGCGGCTATGTTTAGCACAGGAAACACATATATGATGAAGCGTAGCTCCTTGTGGGGAAGCACAGAGTAGAGCAGTACAAAGGCCAGAGCTGACAGAGCCAAGGGACGAATTCTGGGCTCTAGGACACAACCAATTGGCACAAATACTAACGATGCCCCCATAGCCCGAGGCAAAGCCGAGTAGAAGTACCAAAGGAACGGCGACGTGCCCCAGTTTGAGCTCTTATTAAGAATGGTATTATACCACAGCACCTCACCCTCGGGCCATAGCAGGCGTCGCCAGAAGAACGAGTCCACAAGCACTGAGGCTGCCAAAATGCAAACGCCCGCTGGCAAAGCAATCTTCAACAGCCTAATGATAATGTAGATAGTCAGATGTTCAATGGTTAGCTAAGGGATTCACCAATCAATGGACACACCTGTCAATGGACAGCTGCCGCTGCAGCAAGTTAATGGCCAGCAGTATTCCCAAAAACAGAGCCAGCTCCGATCGAAAGACGAGAATGGCTACGCCAGAGCAGATAATGAATGACTTCTGCTGGCCGCGCATCCAATAGGCGATGGCATACAGCACTATAACATCGAACATTTTTAAGGTAATTGGTCGTACAGGCACTTGGAAAACTTACCTATGGGCAAGGCAAATATGTTGGGCAGAGGCCGCGTCATGTAGAACATGAAATGAAACTGCGTTATTGTTATGGCCGTGAACCACAGACGCACCTCCACCCCATAGATCTTTGTCACAGCCTGACGCAGGTTATTCCAGGCTACGGAAATGGCTCCAGCCAACACAAGGCGCACTGGAATATGAACGGGAATTAAAAGAGGCGACATTTCAATGGACAAAATGCTTTTACCTACATATTGTGCCCAGAACTTATTGAGCCTCAGAGTCTCGAAGAGCAGCACAAATGGTGCGGACAGCATTGACACCACCAGCGGTCCAATAAATGTGCGTGGCACTACGCCGGGATACTCATGGTGATCATACTGACAGAGTGAAGATGCAGAACGTTTATTATTGATTCGAAGTGCTATTTACGTTCGATTACCTGCGTGAAATTGCTGCGCAAATACAAAATGTCATGCATGGCCTGCAAGTTGAAGCTCTCCTCCACTTTGGTGAAGGGCGTGTAGACCAGATGGGCCGCCGCCGTCAGAAACACCAGCATATCCACGGCCATCTCTTGGTATAGTGGATCAAAAATGCTTGAAAGCTGGAGTCAGGTCAGTGTTGGTCCATTACATAATGGCCATATTTGTTTTGACATCAAATTATGTATATATATTCTTGGACTTGTCTCGTTATGATGATTCTATCACCAATAACCAAAGCTCCGGCCGGTAACACCCACTCTTTGTATTAAACAAACTGCACTTGAACTACTGTTCTACAGGGCATTGGCAAAGAACCAACATCTAAATACATATATGGCTTATATGGAATACAATACGTTGTTCCAAAATAAATCGAAATAGATATATAAATAGAACGAACGCGAAACAGCAATCACAACAAGAACAAAACAACAGGTCTGTGATACAGCTGATAGCCAATCGAGTACAAGTATTTTTATCGAGTACCTACTAAGTCTATTATTATCGTCATCGATAACTTGTCAATTAATTCCATTCACTAACCATACAATATATAGACACGACACTCCATACATTGAATTTGACCGCACCAAAATCACTGATGGCACCAGGCATCAGCTACACGGCGAGTCGTGAGAGTGTATGTGTGCTCATGCATTCTCACGTACTTTGCTTTTTTTTTTACATTACATTATTATTCTGTACATGCTTTAGATGCTAACTTGGTTTAATATAGAATATACATTAGTATATATATATATATGTATATATATCCACAAATATATATTTGATTGAATGGTGTATTGTATTATACTAGGCACCAATTATTGCAGAAACTAGTCAGTCTCTATCTCAGACATCTTTAGGGTTTTTGGCCTTGTTATAAAGACTGAAAATGGGTAACGGCATTTATATGTTAATGATAATAAATTCATCAAATGCATTGTTGGTCAACAATTGTAAATATGTGCAAAATACACTATTAATTACGCTTGAAAGCATCTAGGAAAAAATAATTATATCAGTAATGAAAGGTAAAAAGGGTATGCAATTGTCGATACTACCGGTTATCTTGAAACAAGTGTTCAAATGACATAACATTTCATGCTCACTTACGTTTATACGGTTGTTTGAACAAAGTGCCTTGTGCGTAGAAGTTCCAATCGATGCACAAGGCATTAGGATCGTACAACCGCAGGCCTGCCAGCTAATAAGACAAACAAAATTTGAAATGTACGTTATATCAATTTATTTATTTGATTTTGTTGCCTAAACTCTGTATAAAAACGATTATGTCTACACAATTATTATACATACAAGAAAATCTAAATACAAATATACACCTTTATATATAATGGCATATTGCAATACATACATTTTAAACTGTAACTATTAGCTACCATTTAAGGTCAAAGTTAAATATCTATATATCTGTATGTAGACTTTTCAACGTGAGGTTGTAAGACTTGAACGCCCCCATTTTCCCCTCAATAACTGTACAGAACTGGTCCCCGATTCGAGAACCATTATCATTGGGCAACATTCAAGAACGGGCTTTATTTCGGCGTAGGTTTTAAGATTTAGTTTTTGAAAATAAATACATTTGTATACATCCAAAAAAGCATGATTGATACGTTGGCACGTTGGCCGATCAATTGCAAAATTTAAAACGTGCATATTATTATTTTTCTTCGATTCTTATACACATATTGGTATCCTTACGTATAGATATGTATGTTTATTTTAATTCGGCTGCAATTAGACTCTCAATTACCAGAAAAACGTATACATATTTCAAAAGCGAAAAGGCTAAGACTGAGCCACACTTTATGAATCGGCTAGTAGTTTCCGTTATACAAAGGATAGAAAAATATTCTAGATTTGATTATTGTATCGAAAACCAATGAGTATACATATGTATATCGATTGACTCCAACTGAAGCAACTTACTTTAGCAGCCTAGAAACTGTTCAACAGAGAAATTAATTAAGATCACGTGAGTGTACATACCATTCAGAAGGAGTTAATCCGTAGAAGATTGTTATGAAATTGATGTCGTCCATTTGAGCATATAACACTTCAACCTCATTGCATCGTCTTGTTAAATGGGTTCTATGTAAGGCCAAACAGTAGAAAATCATGAATTTAAAATTCATTTCCGGCTGCCAATCAAACACATTTATACACCTATACCCAATGTGTATAAGGTGTATAACATGTATAAGTATTATATTATATTATCGCAGTCCATCCCAGGCATATACACATACATACTTACATACATATACATATATACGACTCAGTTTCAGATTTTAACTATCATAAAATCGAAGAAAGAATAAATTTAATACACATGAAGAATTTTGTAAAACTGTAAAACTGAATTGTACTCAATCAATAAATACAGATATAGAAATACGACCGACTTTTGATTCGACCAGCGTTCGACTTGAAGAATCTTCAATGGTTTTCAATGGATTTCAAGCGAATTTTGAAATCGTGTTAAATTGTTTGTGACTTCAATCGGTTTCAATTGTTCAAATCAGCTGAAATCCATTGAAACTGACTGAAAACTGTTGTAATAGAATATTTACATGTACTAATACATACATACATACATACATGCGTTCTACACGAATTGGATTATTATATGTAGAAATATACCTTCTACACGAATGTTACGTACGTACTACAGTATTGTAGAATGTTGCATGCCCATCAAATTTGTAACGTAAGATGTAAAATGTTGCGGGATGTTGCGAGAAATGCTGCGCATTTTCGCTTTGACATTTTGAATTTAAATTAAATATAATTTTATACAATATAATTAAACAGCCGTTTTTTTCCAGATGCGAAACAAGAACTTCACACTGTATAAAAAGAAAATATAAATTATAGGATGCTTAATATTACATAATGTACATATGTCATACATGAATTCACATTAGATTAATTGTTTGTATTCGAGTCGCGTCATTAAGCAACACTAAATAAATAAATTTCGTCTCGAAAATTCGGCAGCTTTGCACACGTACTCGTTCATGAGTACGTACAGTTTTGTACGTAGGCACACATGCAAGCTCTTTATGTTTTATTTTTTTGCTGTATGGTTAATGACCTGCCGTTAGAAAATCGTTGTATTCTGTTGCATAAAGGACACTCAAATCTGTATAGTCCTTGTGGATTCATCTAATAGCTCTTTACTCATCAAAAAATTATTGTAATATCTTTTACCAGACCCGTGCACAAATTCTTCAAGTTTTAATATTTTCATGGGTATTTAAACACCCAGTGGCGCTTAATGGGTTAAGCTAATGGATTATTTGATTAACCCCAAGTCAAAAATCTAATTCCCTTTCCAGAGGGAAAATTCGTCGAATCACGTATCTTTGCTGTAGATATTTTCCTTAGGCGAAACTTCATCGCTACGCCTTAAACGAACAAAGGGGTTTTGGTAGCATTTTTTGCAGTTAAGCTATTTACCTCTAGAAATTAATTATAATTTCTTTTATCCCAAAAACATGGCCCAGAGTTCTTCGTCTAGTGAATGTGTAATTCGTCCCACTGTGCCGTGCGCAAAAAGAAGCAGCGCAAAGCGTAGACGGTAAAGTCCCGTTGGAACTGTGGCGAATGACGCCGCCGGACGTGCCGAGAATCGGGGCTGTCATTTCAGCATATTTCAAGCTACATATATCTAGCATTTTTAAGTGGAATTTCTTATAATACATGCAAAGTTCACATTCAAGCAAAGAAACATACATATATACAAAATATCCATTCAGCTTATTTTATTGCTGCATTAAAAGAATCGGAGGTACATAGTTTTTGTGCCACTCGTGATGGGAGCTTTGCGTCGAGAATTCATTTTCTTAAATCATTGAATTTAAGGAAAGGCTTCGTAAAGTTCCAGACGACACAACTGTTGAAGCCTGTCGTTGCTATTGTAAGTATTCATAGCAGCAAAATGTTAGAAAAAAGCCCTTCTCAGAACAATAAAATAGACATAAGGAGACGTCCATGATGTGCACGATATTCTTAGTTTATAGCTAAACAGAGGGCGAACCCCGTCTCATTTTCTTAAGTAACAAAACATAAACCAGTCGATCGCAATTTATCAAGGATTTACGAACAGAAACTATTTGGCGATTAGATATGGATATACATCGGGTGACGACCCAAAATAAAATTTTGGGTCTATCTCTATTAGAGATAGCTAGCTGCATCACCACTAGGATACAGTGTCATCTCTAATTTTGTACAATTTGCCTTCCGCCCTTCTCTGCGCTTCTCATAAGTGGAAAGTAAGCTGAGCCTTGCTTTACATTTTGGACCTAATGTGATTCCGACGGCACAGAAAATGACGGAACTAATACCCCTGCACCCAAATACAAAGTTTAGCTTCATATCTGCTTATAATTTTCTGTGGTCCGTCAAGTTTCTCGTGCAGGAACAATGATGGTCCAGTGAGAACGCGTATCGGAGACTAATATTTTCGGGGCGTTGCCGAGGTACTGGATGAGAAGCTCGGATTGTTTGGGTCTGTCTTTGTATATTTGATGTCAAATATGAGCCCACTTACCAAGAGCTGTATATCCCCTTCTTCTTCGAGATAATTGTGCCTCTCGTGACAGCCATCTCCAAGCATATCTCCCAAATAGAAGAGAAGATACATCACTGCCAAGAACTGCAAAATTTCACAAATCTATTTTCCCCAAAACCGAAGAGGTAGAGATTAAGGTGCGTTTTTTTTTTTTAATTGGTGTCCCCAAGAGCCCTAATTGACTAATTCGTAAATCATTATGCAAGTTAGACATAATGTCGGGTCATATTCATGTGTGAATTCTAGCATTTCGCTGGCTCTGGCGCCAACCTCCTTTCCAACCTTCTTCAAAAAGTTGCAATTAATATGCTTCAGCGGAAAAGGTTGCGAAGACCTGCTGAAGTACTTCCTTATCATCCACGGAAAGTGGTACATTTCCGCGCCGCACCGCAGTTGCATATCAGCCGTCAGCGAGGGCTTTACCGTTTCACGATAAAACCTGGAGGAGGTCTCCAGTTTTTCGCTGTGGTTTTCCAGCGTGTAGGTGCAACCGTAAATCCTTGCAAATACCTCGTCCGCTATTACGTGGCTTAGCGGCATGTTTGGCACTATGTGCGACAGCATCGGAGGAGCTGCTCCTCCCATCCCAGTATTGCTACTACTGCTGTATGTGCGGAATTGCCTAAATATTTCATGCAGCGGATTTTCGCTTTGACCTGCTTGAAAATGAAAGTATAAAAATTTTCTCGTAGGTTCTTTTTCGTCTTTCTGCTCTTTCGAATCTTTCGTCTTTCTGTTCTTTCAAATCGTTTTCGTGTTTCTGCTCTTTCGAATCTTTCGTCTTTCTGTTCTTTCAAATCGTTTTCGTCTTTCTGCTCTTTCGAATCTTTTTCGTCTTTCTGTTCTTTCAAATCGTTTTCGTCTTTCTGCTTGTTCCAATCGTTGAATTCTCAGCTCCTTTAAAGGCACGAAGGCGGGCGGAGGAGCTGCTCCGCCCATCCCAGTATTGCCCTTGCTGCTGTATGTACGGAATTGCCTAAATATCGGAGTTCCTCTTTGAGCTGCTTGAAAATGATAATGAAAAACGAGGCGGTTTTACACACATACACTTCCACCACAAAACTAATACTCAGTTTGAGTATGCTATGTTTACCATCTTGAGGAGTTGATGGTGTATTCTTACTTTTGGAATATACTTGATATTCAGATTTATTTTGATATTTATGAAGTTGGTGCGGCGAGCCATGATTGTATTTTTTACTTAGCTCGCTCGTTTAAATTACTTCAACTTTACACACTTATTTAACACCAAAGGCCTCGTTTTTTACTAAAATATATGTTGATAGCTAAACAGAGGACGGTGACATAATGTCGGGTCATTGGCGTTCCCAATATATACCCCAACAATGGTTGTAACCAATTGAGTGGATAGTGCCCCCCTTTGCATATTGAGGCGCGAATCTTAACATTTGGCGGGCTCTGGTGCTCCTTTCCAACCTTCTCCAAAATGTCGCAATTAAGGAAAATGAAATAAACAAAATAAACTATAATCTTCAGTCTTATGATAGTCTTCTATGATGTCGGAATGGAACTAAGTGCCACGGAGGTGTAATTTTTTCTCTGAAAATAAATTGTATAATGTAATTGTAAATATATATATATTAATATACTTATATTACTTACTTATATTAATATACTTACCAATATTGTTAAATGTATGATACAAATTTCCGCATCTCAACTTTTTATTTTTTACTGTCGCTGACTGCCACTCGCTCTTTGGCTCTCCAAAATCGTTTATCATTTCATCATTCAGGCTATTCAAATCCATTGGGCGGTATGAAATATTTCTTTCAATAAGGTATAACGCCACATGTCTCCTTATAAACAGTCTCTCAATTTGAGAGAGAGAAGAGTTTTTGTTTTTTTCAAAATGGAGTCCGTTATTTTATAAATTCTTGTTCGCTTATCAAATTTTTTGTGGAGCAGGCGCAGCACCGTTATAACCGAGATATCTTTTTCTGACTTGTAGCTTGAGCAAGTAAAATTCTCCCACGCCACCCACTCCTTGGTCGCGTCCATGGGCTGGGAGGGCGGCAGCAGCTGGGATGTGGGCGAATACGGGGGCATTATACAATTTATTTTCAGAGAGAAGAGTACGACGGAGTAAGAAGAGTACTACGGAGTAAGAAGTAGAAGACTGAAGATTATAGTTTATTTTGTTTTTTTAGATTATTTTGTTTCCTTTTTTATTTTCGTTTATTTTTTTTTCATTAATCAAATTGCCTGAAATGTGACCTGAAATAGAAAGAAAGACTGAAACTGAAAACTTTGTTTATCTCTTTTCCACACCACCCGAGAGGTAGAGATTAAGGTGCGTTTTTTTTAAAGTGGTGTCCCCAAGAGGCCTAATCCACTGAACTCGTTCATAATTATGCAGGTTAGACATAATGTCGGGTTATTGGTGTTCCCAATAGAGCGTATACCCCAACAATGGTTGTTACCAATTGAGTGGGTGGTGCCCCCCCTGCATATTCATGCGCGTGTTCCAGCATTACGCTGGCTCTGGTGCCAGCCTCATTCCCAACCTTCTCCAAAATGTTGCAATTAATATGCAACATTGGAAAAGGTTGGGGGGACCTGCGGAAATAATTTCTCAACATTCGTGAGAATTGTGCTATTTCTGTGTCGCACCGCAAGCGCATTTCCTCAGAAAGCGAGGGCCAAACCACTGCTTGATAATAACTGGAGATCTCCATTTTACCAGCGTAGTTCTCCAGAGTGTAGGCGCATCCGTACAGCCGAGCAAATACCTCGTCCGCTACTCCGTTTTTCTTGGACATGTTGGGCACAATGTGCGACACATCCCACGAAGTAGCGACCGAGCTACTTGCATACCTTTTGGCCATTCTGTTGGCTGGGCAGCCGTCGGCCACCACAGACACCAGATTCTCCCCTAGGTTTCGGGCACGGATTGCGCCCAGCACCTTCTGGATGCCCTCGTTTATAACTATACTTCCCAATACTTGCGTATTGGGAACCTAGAAGAAAAATAAATAAAATAAATTAAACGAGGGAGAACGTTGTGAGCCGCGGCAAAGGACGAATTAAATTGTGGGCAAATTAATTTATGTACCCAAATATACATATGTACCCCTATACTCTTCGAGTACCGGTACCAGGTATAATTATAATGGAAATGTACTAAAAAATTACTACTTACGGCTTGCAGGTACACGAATTTGAAGAAACTTGCGTCGACCGTCTGGGCCGCAATCGCAAGCACTTTATAGCACTTGGTGCCTGCCCATTCTCTGGTTGCGCCAAACTGAAAATAATAATAATAATTAAGTAAAGTAATAATTAAATAATAATAATTACGAATTACTTACGAAATGGTCCAAGTGGTACTCGTCGAAAGCGATGATGAAGTCTTCGTTCGTGCCGATGAACTGCAAATTCGCAGTGAGGTCTAAGATCCCGGTCGATGCGTCGTGGTGTTCCTCCAGGAACCGCAGCGTCCTATATATTTCGTTGTCCAGGAATGGGGGGGGGGGCGATCTCAGGTCCGTATGTCCGGAATATTGGGGTCAATTGGCGTGGCGAAAGCATCGTATCGTGTTGTGTTGTGTTGTATTGTATTGTTATTGTTATGGAATGGAATGTGAATAACACAACTGTTAAACATAAGGGTTAACCCTGTTAACCCTAAAGTAGTCTGTTAAAAGTGTCAGTCTTATGTTAATTTTCTGAACTGATTTTCAAACACTGTTGTGATGTTATGTTATGTTATGTTATGTTAATCCTATCTATCTTATGTTAATCTTCGCGCGAAAAAGGGGTCACACTTTACCTTGTTCTTCTTCTTCTTCTTTTTAATTCTTTGTAGCACCGACTCCACTTTCTATGTCTCGTTTCAGACCATGCCAAATGGTTTGGATGACCAGGAAAAGCTGCTTGCCTTGATTTTGCTGTACAGTTGAGCAAGTAAATGTGCACAGCATAGTTCCAGCTTCGGGAGAGACTGCTTCTTCACCGGTGCTACTCTGGACTTGGAGGTGAACAATTTCACGGAGACCTGTCCAAACGAACTCTCAGTACGCACATAAAGACAGCAGCCATATGCCCGAATCGATGCGTCGCAGAATCCGTGTATTTGAATACTCCTAGCGTCGGGCTGCAAACAAAAACGAGATACCGCTAGTGACGATAGTGAGTTCAATGAATTCAAGCAAGTGCTCCATGCGCAGCTTAGATTTTGGGGAACAGACTCGTCCCAGTCGAGTTTCAAAAACCACAACTCCTGGAGAATGATCTTAGAGACAATGACTAATGGTGACAGCAGACCGATGGGATCGAATAGCGACGACGCAGTGGACAAAATTGTCCGTTTTGTGATAGAAGGGTAGAGATCCTTGGGTGTGAAAGTGAAACTAAATGCATCACTTTTTTGATGCCAAGTCACGCCGAGTGTGCTACTAATAGAGTTTTCTGAAATGTTTATTTCCTTAGACGATTCATCTTCCATTACACCTGGATGATTTGAATGCCATTTGCATAATGGAAAATGACCACAAGCTAAAGTCGATGTGATTTCCTTTTTCAGTTTGAGAAGTGTGTCTATGTCATCAGCCCCACACAACAGATCATCAACATAAAACGCAGTTCTAACTGCTTCGGCTCCTAACTACGAGTTGCGAGAAACGGGGCAGACGCAGTCCCATATGTTACGGTATTGAGTTGGTAGGTTTGAAGGTCAGCATCAGGGGACGCTCGCCACAGAATGTACTGGAACTTTCGATCCTCCTCACCGACAAGTACCTGTCTGTACCTGTACCTGTCTACATTTTGGTGACGTCAGCCGTGATGCCAAACCTATACATTCGAAAACGCAGCAAATGCAAGTACAAGTCATCCTGGATGGTAGGGCCAACTAAGAGTACACCGAAATCACACATCTATTTTTTCTTAAACTGTGCGGCTCCTAAGCCCGATACTTACTTTTTAAATTGCCGGCTCTAACCAAAAAAACTGATGGGTTTGCCTGACTTGCACTACCCTCCGCACCATGAGAAAGAAAATCGAGAATCCACGTTTCTCCAAATTTTCACTCTTACTTATCCCTTCGGATCCTCACTAATACCTATATCTTATCCTATTTTCTTCCTTACATTATTGCCGTAACGAATTGGGCCGCAGCTACTGCGTTTAAAATTATCATTTTTTCCCGTCTCCTTATGAGACGGGGTGGCGCCGTCTGTTTAATGTTGTCCAAAGTCTTTGAAGCTATTTTACATTGCTTCACGGACTCTTCCACTGACGGGGGGGCCTGAATTTTAGGAGTTCGAGTTGGAGACGACCATGCGGACGAATAGCTGTCATTTTCAAATGGGGGGGGAGGGCATTGGCGAAGCGCGAGGAGTGGACGAGGCGAAGCGCGAGGAGTGGACGAGGCGAATGCAGGAGCGTGAGGAGTGGGGGAGAGGAATGGCGAATTTTGTGTTGGAGTTCCATGTAACGTCCATGCCGGGGAATTGCTGTCATTATCAAAGGGGGGGGAGGGCATTGGAGGAGCGCGAGGAGGAGCGCAAGAAGTGGGGGAGGGCATTGGAGAAGCGAAAAGAATGGGGGAGGGCATTGGAGAAGCGCGTGGAGGAGCGCAAGGAGTGGGGGAGGGCATTGGAGGCCCGCAAGGAGTGGGGGAAGGCATTGGAGGAGCGCAAGGAGTGGGGGAAGGCATTGGAGAAGCGCGAGGAGGAGCGCAAGGAGTGGGGGAAGGCATTGGAGGAGCGCAAGGAGTGGGGGAAGGCATTGGAGGAGCGCGAGGCATACTGCTGAAAATATAGGACAATACAAGGTATATTAAATATACAATATATACAAAAATATATATACAAAAAATTCCAGAAATATGTTCGATTTGTTGTTGTTTAAACAAAAATAACTGCTCACTGTAGATCTGCGGTGGTCTGTGCATTTACTCCTACAATAAAAACAAATCACGTGCCAAAATATGTACCTGCTTGACTCAGGCCTCGCATATTCTGTTTTCTGTTTTTGTTGTTGGACTGCTTAAAATTTAAATTTCAGGCCCACCGCAGATTATGCATTCACATTACATATATTTCTTTATTCTTCTTTTAATCCATACGATACATATTAGGACATAAGGACACAACAATTAAAGAGCATAAAAGAAGATTAAATAAATACAATGTGAATGCAGCGATACATTGAACTCTTTTTTTGTTCACAGTTTCACAAATTTCACAATTGATACTGCGCGTCATCAGGTTAGCGCCCCCCTTTAAGCTCACTGACAATGTTCAATTAAATCGAAACCATCAGAGTTCCAGCTTTAAGATTTTTTTATATTGTGCTACAATCATTTCCTTTTAAAATAAAACAACAATGGCAATTGTAGCAATAAGGAATTTTTTTTAATGAATGTTTTTGAGAAAGGTACAAAAAAAATGTAACAAAAATTTGGTCATCAGGTTAGCGCCCCCCGCGTTAAATTCAATTTAATTAAGTTGATGACCGATAATATTAGTTTATGACACCTGTACATAAAATTTCTATAATTTTTAAGTAATATTAGTAGTGCGTAGTCCCGCCTTTGTTTGAAATTACTTCGAAAATTCGATTGGGAATTGAATTATACAGTTGTTCGATAAAATTCAATGATATGGTTGACCAAGCGTCTTTAATACCTTCGATCAACTCTGTCTTTGTAGTATACTGCTTTCCGGACTCATACACTTTCCTGACCAACCATCCCCAGACGTTTTCAATGATGTTAAGGTCGGGTGAGTATGGTGGCCACTCCATGAGATCAACTTTTTGGCCCTGAATCCATGACTTCACGGATCGGGCGGTGTGAATTGGCGCATTATCATGCTGGAAAGTCCACTGTAGGTTTTGAAAAACGTTTTGAAAATGCGGAAAAGCCGTTTTCAACACGGTGTTGTAGTCCTGTGCGTTCATGCGCGATGTCAAAAATTGAAGCTCGCAAGTGCCGTAGTACGATATTGCTCCCCACACCATAACCCCCCCCACCCGGCTGTGCAACCGGTCCAAGTGATGTTCTTCTTTACGTAGGTCATGGAAATAATAATTGTAGCCATCAGGTCCTTCCAAATTAAATTTTTTTTCATCTGAAAAGACAACATATCGCCATTGGGTAGACCACGTCATGTGCACTTGTGCAAAATTTAGGCGCATTTCTTTTCTCAGCATATTGAGTGGTGGTTTTTTTTTTAATTTCATTCTCTTTAGATGATCAGCTTTCCTTATTACTCGTTGGACAGTTGATAAGCTTGCCTTAACACCAGTTTTTTCCTTGATTTTGGTGGTCGATTCGTGCGAATTGGAAGCTTCTCGAAGTATTACTCTTCTATCTGCTTGTGTAATCACTTGATTATTGCCACCTTTGTAGTTTTTTCCATAGCTTTCCTTATTTTTAAGATAATTGGCAATTGTTTTTCTGTGTCTTCCCGTCTTTTCAGCAATTTTATGGTAGGATAGTCCAGATTCAAAGTATGCCTCAATCTTTGATTTTTCAACCAATGATAAAACTGTTCCTTTACCCATAGTGTACTTTTTTCGAAAGATATTGATTTCACGAAAAATCACAAAAAATTTGGTGACTGCAATTGCCAAATTAAGCGAGATAACTAAAATTGCATTTGGGGGCGCTAATCTGATGACGCATAATAAGGGCAAGCTTTTTCGTCGAGAATGAAGCAAAACGCGAAAAAATATATAACGGTTCTTCTAAGAAGCTTTCTTCTCTTGTCATAAAGATCATAAATGAGTATTGTAACAACAACAACAAAATTTTACGAAAAACAGTGGAATGGGAAAGTAAAAATTAGAAAAAACATGTAGAGAGAGGGGGGGCGCTAACCTGATGACGCACAGTGTATTTTCATAATTTACATAATATAATTACATAATTAAATAATTATTACTCACTTTTGTGTTGTCGGCATCTGGGAATGGGGGTGCAGGGGAGCGCGGGGAGTGTGAGGATTTTGGATGCAGCACGGGTGCCACTCCACACTGGTTCCTGTTGTATGGGGAGGGCGGCCAAAAATACTTCTAGTTGAGGTAGAGGCTTGAAACTTACCACAAAATATTTGTAAATTTATAGTAAGATCATGTATAAAAATCAGGCGGATCGGACCACTATATCATATAGCTGTCATATGAACGATCGGTTGTGATAACAAAAAAAATAGACCAAAATAAATAAAGTGGTAGATTTTCGGTTTGAAACTTTCATTTTATAATTATTAGATTAAAATTAAAATTTTGTGGAAAAAAATAATAATATAAAAATAACAAAAATAATAAATAAAAAAAAAAACTTAACTGCTGCCGTCAAATCCCCATTTTCCAATTAAAACTAGGTTGTCAACAAAATCATTTGTAAGACTGCCAAAAACATCACGCTGAAGTCTTACAATCCGCGACGCCGTGTGATCGAGCAAGCTCTGCAGCTCGACTTCAGCTTGTGATTCCCTCACACTTATTTTGTCGGGGTAGCTGAATGCTTTCGCTTTTAGCAATAGCTTGTAGCTTGGTAAAAAATTGAATGACAATTTGGAATTTATAAAGCTTTGTATTAGCAGATATTGATGTTTGCTCATTTTTGCTTCTATGAACAGTGCTAAGACCTCATCGACATCAGCTTTGGTACACATTTGATTTGTTGGAATGTTAGACGATCGTAAAGCAGATGCAGCAGATTCATCGGCTTTTGATACCTCACCAATTCTTCGTCGCTTTGTTCTTTTGGATGAATTACCAAAATCACCTTTCAGACGTCCACGCTTGGCACTTTTAACCATTTCTTGAGATCTACTTTCGGTGCGTTCTATTGAAATAGTTTCGTTTGCATTTAACCAATCCGATTTATTTTGAAGAACGGTTGCTTTTTTACGTTTGTATTGAATCCAAAATGATGCAACTTTTTTACATATGTATCCAATACATTTCGTAAGCTCGCTCATCTCGGGCACATAGCCGATATTTTCAATACTGCTTTGTACATGATCCACAGCCTTCTGTAACTTTTCTGCATTGGTACCTATTTCTGTGCACCAACGATTGAAAATGTATAATCGTGTAAAGACACAGCGATAAGAGCCACCTTTAATACCAAATTTGAAAAATAACATTAATAAATATAATTTTAACTCAATAAGAACACAAAACACGAAAGACGAAAACACAGACAAAGCACAACAACAAGACAAAGCACAACAACAAGACAAAGCACAACAACAAGACAAAGCAGCCGCTTTGCAGGGAAAATTTAACCTTAAAAAAAAAAGCAGCCGCTTTGCAGGGAAAATTTAACCTTAAAAAAAAAAAGACGGCGAGTATTTTGTATATTATGCACACATCTGCAAATATCTGCAGCTAAAATAAACTCTCTTATTACCTTAAGACACACACAAATACACTGAAAAAAAACAGAATGGGGGAATCGTGGGGGAACACAACTAAAACTTTAAGTAAACACAAAAAAGACGCACACAAAATGTACAAAAACAGAGTAAACTAAAACATTAATTTTAAAACAACTACAACACAAATTAGTATTTTTTCAATTTAAGAACATAAAATAAATACCTTCAACTTTAAAATCCATTTTAAATAACACAAATTCATAAACTGTACTAAGTGACTGAACTGATTGAAGTGCGCTTTTGCTGTGAAATTTTCGCAATGCGTGCAGCAGCGCTTTAAAAATGAACACGTGTTCACATCTTCAATGTTTTTTTTGGAAAGTCCCGTAAGATTTCCAGAAAAAACCGGTTTGCCATTAAAAAGTTTGGACATTTTAGAGACAGTTTGTGCACTTTTTGTAATTTTTTTTTTGCACGCATTTTTTTAATTTTGGCCTATGGAGGGAACCACTGTGCACTCCTCCTCCGTCTGCGTTCCAAAAGTTCTCTGTTCAATTGTTTTATTAACATTGGTAACGTTAAAATTACCATGCCAATTAGATATATTCATATTTCCGCCGCACTGCATGATGACTGTTTGTTTGTTTTGTTTTGTTTTGAAGCTGCCAATACATATTTTTCCTTTTTCTTCTTTCAATCCATCCGTTATTCCGAGAATATTTCCGAAAATTTTACTACGCCGATTTCTGCCTACATTTCATTTTACTAGGCCGTTTTCGGCCTACATATCAGTATGTATTAGAGAAACATTGTATGTATGTATGTATGTAATCCCGCCATTGGGATTTTTAATTTAATTTTTATGAATTAAGAAGCCAAAATTAAAATTTCTGCCAATCTCATAATTCGTAAAATTACTAGCTGCATTTAAAGCACAAATGCGGCATATTATTTCCGCATTTTCAATAAATAAAATTGTTCAATTGTTATATTCATATATTTCATTTTCGGACCTTGAGGTGGCAAGTTGCGCGCGCCCCCATAACGACCCGCGTTAGCTGTGGACAATGCTTGAACAAAGATATTTGTCCATCAGGCAAAATGGGAGACACTCCCACAAAGAAAGGTGATAGAAAGCTATAGAAAGGCATCAAAATCAAATTCCAAATTAACTTTATTCGAAATCAAAATATTACAAAATAATCTAATCACGCCACCCGCGCCGGGGTATGCTGCGCCGCATTCGCTGGCCACGAGTGGAGGGTACCACGAGTGGAGGGTACTGCATGCTGCGTGCGTTCCCCGGATCCACACCGACTACGCCTTTCCACAGCACGCCCCTAGTCTAGGCCCCGGCCAAGGCATACGTCGGCACCGCGCGGAGTGCACACACCACCCGTCCCTCTCCTACACTTCGTCCGTCCGATCCCTCTATAGTCCCCTAATACAAATAATTCTGTATAGGGACCGGGCCTTGGACAGACTGAGAGGCTGTACCCCGGCCTGAGACAGGAAACTCCTTACAGGCTTCAGCAATTTATTTAAAAATATTAAATGCGTTTGCCCGAATTTATAACTAAACAAAAAGATGTGCCCGTTTATACAACACGCCAGGTGACTTAACTACACAGGGATGAAATCTTCATAGAGCCACAAAAAAAATGTAATTTAAATACTTCCTAACTGATAAAAACTTTAATAATATTCAACTACCGTAAAGTCATCTAGATCAATGAGGTGATCCAGACAGGAGATACAGAAATATATCAATATATATATATCTTGTAGACACATAAGATGTAGATATATAGATGTGTATAAATCTAATCAGCAGCTTATTTTTCTAACGGCTTCTCCCTCTTAGGATATCTCTCTCTCTTCGAGATGCTTTTTACCCCTTTCCCCTTGTCTATTGTAAAGGAGAATTAACAGTTCTTAAGGTTTGGGAAAATGGGAGAGAGTATTGATGAAGCAAACGATAAGATATAAGAGAAGATCTAATGTACTTATTGCAACGTAAAAGCTGAATTTTGTATAGTTGAAATGGATGCTACTAACGAACGTGTCCGTCAAATTTTCAACAATGTATTTATTCGGGAAGGAATTTCTATTCCTGTGGAAATGATACGTGATTCTATTTTTATTAGAAGGAAATTATGCGTTTGCTACCTAGAGTGAAAATACATACATATGTATGTATGTATAATATATATAAGTAGAAAAAAATATTTCAAAAAGAAGCTGCATCGGCCGGGAATCGAACCCGGGCCGCCCGTGTGGTATGGAAATGGGGAAAAAATAAGCCAAAAAGTAAATTCCAAAAGATATTGTAATTTTGTGTATTTATTTTAAAATTAGGAATTTGGTTTTTTTTTATTTATACTATGAATTCTTCGGCACAATGTGCAACCAATGCTGCGTGACCATGCTGTAGAATCTCCAGGTTTTAGTAAGGAAACCATCTCCTCCAGTTCCCGGCATTTCGTGAACGTTAACTCAACTTTCGCAGTTGTGTGTGCCTTTATGATTGCGTCGACAATAATTTTTTTTGCCCTTTGATCGTAGTAGTGCGGTGGTGCCGTTTTCTGCTGCTTCGTGACAATTGCCCAGGCGTGTTTCGATTGTTGCAGGCAATCCCTTACGGACAGGCGGGATGGCACCATCGCTACCGGCGCATCGCGATCCCAGCTTGGGGAAAGGAGCCCATTCGCATCTTCCTTCCCTTGGACAAAGATCTGCTCGACATCATCCCAATGCTGGGAAGGCATACTGCTGAAAATTTAAGGAATTTATTATATATGTATATATATATTTATATGTATTATACCACTTTCCGCATCTGAAGTGTTTATTTTTTCATTCTGCTGACTTCCACTCGCTCTTTGGCTCTCCAAAATCGTTTATCATTTCATCATTCAGGCTATTGAAATCCATTGGGCGGTATGAAATATTTCTTTCAATAAGGTATAACGCCACATGTCTCCTTATAAACAGTCTCTCAATTTGAGAGAGAAGAGTTTTTGTTTTTTTTTTTTTCAAAATGGAGTCCGTTATTTTATAATTTTTTGTTCTCTTATCAAATTTTTTGTGGAGCACGCGCAGCACCGTTTGAACCGAGATATCTTTTTCGGACTTGTAGCTTGAGCAAGTAAAATTCTCCCACACCACCCACTCCTTGGTCGCGTCCATGGGCTGGGAGGGCGGCAGCAGCTGGGATGTGGGCGAATACGAGGGCGGTGACGTTGGAGAGTACGAGGGACTCGATGGGGAGGGTGATGTCGGCGAGTATGATGGCGAGTTCGGCGGAATCGAATAGTTGGTGGAACTGGGCGAGTAGGCATTGCCCGGAGAGTACATATTGCTGCCGCTGCCTGCAAACGACGGACTCGACGGGAAGTTGGATGTGGGCGAGTACACCGGCGGCAGCAGCTGGGACGGCTCTCCAAGTCGTTGTGGCGTTGTGGCCGAGCAAGTGCCGTCCTCGTGGGTGGGCAGGCTGCCACGCTGTCCTGGCTGCGACCAGGGACGCCAGAGCACCCTGGGAGCATGGTGGCGAGTGGTGATCGGTGTGTCGGTGGTGATCGGTGTGTGAGCCTGCGTTTCCTCCGCTTTCTCGCCATTGTCGCGGCGGCGGCACTCAGGCTCTGCCTGCGATGGGCCGGCCGAGTTATCTAGGGAGGGTAAGTAGTTATTATCATGAACTAAACTAACTAATTATCAAATTATCAAATACTCACAATAATTACAAACAATATTATTGCCCATGTTTACATTCTAAAATTCATTCAGAAGAAACGAAACTAAAGAGCTTTTATCTCTCGTGAGTTTAATTAGAATTGCTGAATTCGGGCATGAGATGAGCCTTCCGCGCCAATAGTGAAGTGAGAAATTTGTGCAGTTAATGGGGAGGGATGACCGGGAGGAATTCCAGAGGAACAAATATATGTATATTACCTTGGTCGTGGGAGTGGCGGAACTGCTCACCACAAAACCAAATGTAGTTTCCCCCAATTTGCAAATATATATATTTTTAGGATTTTTAATAAAATATGAATAGTAATAAAAAAAATACGTGATTCTATTTTTATTGGAAAGAAATTATGTGTTTGCTACCTAGAGTGAAAATACATATGTATAAATGTATATATAAGTAGAAAGAAATATTTAAAAAAAAAGCTGCATCGGCCGGGAATCGAACCCGGGTCGCCCGCGTGGTATAGAAATGGAGAAAAAATAATCCAAGAAGTAAATTCAAAAAGTTTTTGTAATATAATTTATACTGTATATATATTAATATTTTTATTAATTATTAACTAAAAACTAGGTTAAAACTAAAACTTAAAACTAAAACTTAAAACTAAAAACTAAGTTTAACGATTGGCATCATGTATACGTTTCACTTTACTATACAATTTTCCACCATTGCTCCTGGACCATGAATTTGCATCTATGGGCTTCAGCAGCAATACCAGCTCTTTCTCGATTTCTCTGCACACGGCAAACGTCAGCTCGACATTTGCCCTGCGGTGCGCTTTTATCACAGCATCTTTGATTGCTGCTTTAGCCTTATGGTCATAGAAGTGCGGTGGAGCCGAATTCATATACCTCGTCACAACCGCCCAGGCGTGTTTGGATTGCTGCAGGCAATCCCTAGCTGTGAGGCGTGTTGGCTCCACCGCAACCGGCGCAGCTTGATCCCATTCTGGGGATAGGAGCGCATCTGTATTGCTGCTATGGAACATTGTTTCCACCTCATCCCAATGTGTAATGCTGAAAATTATTGATTAAAAATTAATTATTATTATACTTACTTGCTCCTCGGTGGTTCCGGTGGCGCGGGGGAGGGGAATGCCGTAGCACTGTGCGTTGAGGGGAGGGAAGACGAGGATGTGTGGAAGGGGGGTATAATAGCGCGGGGCGAGCTGGAGGGGAATGTCGAGGATGACAGAAAGAAGGATGGGGATGGGAATGCCGTTGGACGGGGATTTGGGGATGGTGCCGAAGCACGGGGAGTGGGGGTGGGGAGTGCCGAAGCACGGGGGGAGGCGAATGCCGAAGCATGGGGATTGGGGGATGGGAATGCCGAAGCACGGGGAGTGGGGGTGGGGAGTGCCGAAGCACGGGGGGAGGCGAATGCCGAAGCACGGGGAGTGGGGGCGGGGAGTGCCGAAGCACGGGGAGTGGGGGTGGGGACTGGGGGAGGTTTGTGGATGCAGCAGGGGTGCCACGGCTCCTCCGTCTGCGTTCCAATACTTTTTAAGTCTTTCGGCAAAGGAAACGATCCCTGCAAGAAGGATCCTATCGATCCTATTGATCCAATATGAATGGTGCGAGAGAAGTTGCTGTTCTGCATCGTGTTGCTGCCTTGAAAATTCTTTTGCAAATGAGCTCGCAAACAATGAGCTCAACAATGCTCAAAATGAACAAGAATGACCAAACAAAAGCAGTGCATGAAGAACTACAGTTATAACGGTTCATCTAACTGTCTGTGTGTGTGTGCATGTGAAGGAAAAAATCTGAAGAAATCTGAGCGTACACACGTACACACACACATGAACGTCTTTGGATTGCATGCTGTAAAACCGAAAAGGCTGTTGGTTCGAATACCGCATCGATCGATTAAATTATTTTTCACAAGGCAAGATAAAATAAATAATAATAATAGAAAATTAAAAATAATATTGAAATATATCGACAAAAATCAAAATAAAATTAAAAAAATATAAAAAAATAATAAGAATAATAATAAAAAGAAGAAAACTTTCAAAAAATGAACGCGGCACATGTACCGTATAAATTTTTTCCAACATTTTGTACGGCATATGTGCCGTACAAACTTTTTCATATTCATCGATATTTTTGTTTGCCAGACACCCCTAAATTTAAAATTGTTCCCAATTTGATATATACAGCTGATTGCCAATCGAGTACGGTATTTTTATCGAGTACCTACTAAGTCAATTATTATCGTCATCGATACCTTGTCAATTAACTCCATTTCGGTTTTCAAATATTCAAGTCATTCCATTCTATTTTTTTTCATCTTCCTAAACTGAAAAAAAAAAAAATTGCATTTCAATGAAAGACCTCGAATTTTTTCACAAAAATAATATCCAAAAATACGCAGACTTAGAATTTAATGATTTGTATGTGATATACAAGAAACTGCAGATGGAATTGGAGCTCATCCAGGTGCAGGAAGATTACATTAAAGAGGAGCAGCGTAATTTGAAGAAGGAATTCATTCACGCCCAAGAGGAGGTGAAGCGTATAAAAGCGGTTCCCTTGGTTATTGGCCAGTTTCTAGAGCCCGTTGATGCAAACAATGGCATCGTAGCCTCAACCACTGGCTCCAACTACTATGTCCGTGTCTTGTCCACCATTGACAGGGAGCACCTCAAGCCGTCGGCATCGGTGGCCCTGCACAAGCAGAGCAACTGTTTGGTGGATTTGGTGCCGCCAGAGGCTGACAGCACCATATCTATGCTATCGGCGGATGAGAAGCCCGATGTGAACTACTCGGACATTGGAGGTCTCGACATGCAGAAACAAGAGATTCGCGAGGCGGTTGAGCTGCCACTCACACATGCTCATCTTTACAAGCAAATCGGTGAGTTCCGTAACCCAATTTTTTTCTAGCCTTTGACTTTTTTATTATCTGTCTCAGGCATTGATCCTCCTCGTGGCGTCCTACTTTACGGCCCGCCGGGATGCGGCAAGACTATGTTGGCCAAGGCTGTGGCCCACCACACAACTGCCAGCTTTATACGTGTTGTGGGCTCGGAGTTTGTTCAGAAGTACTTGGGCGAGGGGCCGCGTATGGTGCGCGACCTTTTCCGCCTGGCAAAGCAGAATTCTCCGTCGGTCATCTTTATTGATGAAATCGATGCTATCGCCACGAAGCGCTTTGACGCACAAACTGGAGCAGATCGCGAAGTTCAGCGCATACTGCTGGAGCTTCTCAATCAAATGGACGGCTTCGACGAAGCAACCAACGTTAAGGTGATTATGGCCACGAACCGAGCTGATACTCTGGATCCGGCTCTGCTCCGACCTGGACGCATGGACCGTAAGATAGAATTTCCCCTGCCAGATCGACGGCAGAAGCGTTTGGTCTTCACGACCATAACCTCCAAAATGAATCTGGGGGAGGACGTTGACTTGGAGGACATAATAGCACGTCCCGACAAGATATCCAACGCTGATATTAATGCCATATGCCAGGAGGCCGGCATGCACGCCGTTCGTGAGAATCGCTATGTCGTCAATGCAAAGGATTTGGAAAAAGGCTACAAAGTAAGCGTGCGTAAGGATGAGGCCCAGCACGAGTTCTACAATTAAAAACCAAATGTATCAATAATAATAATTAGATTAATTGTAACGCATTCCTGCCTGTGTTTGTGTGGGAGGCGCGAAATTTCGAATTATTTTCGATAACCATGGCTGTGCTTCGATAGCGAACAGATCAGCTGTTGTTTTGTTTTGCCGGGTCGAATTAATGGCATTGGAATTTCTGGTCTGGTTGCCAAAATGATGCACTTAGAGAGATATGTGACGCGTATAAAGCCGGCAATAGAAGGCTTTATAAACGATCCCAGAAAGGACACGCTGTCGCTGGTAGAAAGGGAAATCGAGGGATTCAACTTTGGGGAAATGCGCATATACCAGGTTCAGACTGTGGTTCCTCTGGTGGTCAAGTTGAATGACCTAACCGGGTAAGTGACGCCACAGCTCCTTTTAAATCCTGAGCTATTGTTTACATATTGTTTACAACCTTTACCCTTCACCATAGAGAGAGCCAAGAGTTGCGCACCGGCTTAATGAACTGCTTGAGGAACATAGTCTCGCACTCGTATCTGTCCGATGAGAAGGGGCTGCGTTCCATACTGGTCGTGGTGCTGCAGCAGATAAGAGACTCCAAAGGAGCCGTCATGCGGCCAGATCTCTCCGAGGAAATTAAGCTAGCCGCAGTGCTGTGCATCCACGAGGCACTTAGTCGATGTACAACGGATGTGCTTGAGGCATTCTACACAAATGAGACGGTGGTGGTCATTGGCCAGATATTGCTGACGCTTCTAGAAATCATTGAAATTGAGAAATATCGGAAACTGGTGCAGTCGGCTCTGCAGTGCCTGATGGTCCTGTTTTACGTCCACAATGAGTCGGATCGCTGTGATGTGGTGCTGCGCAGCCAGGTGGCAAATACGATATTCATTTTTCTACCCAAGGTCCTCATTGTACTGTTTAAAACGTCTTTGAAAGATGAAAAAGTTGGCGAGACTATTAAATCGGTAAATATGCGCTGCTCTTAAAAAAACCGAAATTGATATTTAATTTGTTCCTCTTAGATGGCTATTCAGGCCTTGGGCCGAATCATCTGCATCATGTTCGAAGAAACCACTGACGAGTTCCAAAAGCTTCGCTACGACGTAGGTGCCTTCCGAAATCTGGTCAACAACTCCCAGGACAGTCCGGTAGAGGCATGCGAGTACAACTATTTTGGCAACAAGAGCTGCACGGCCGAAGAGAAAGAGGAGCGCCTGCATCAAATGCAGAAGGACCGGCGCTCTCTTTCTTGGGTGATGGCCACTTCGCTACGCATTCGACCTATCCTTGTGGAGACTAGCATCCTGCGTGCCCACACGTCGCCCAGTGTGCGAAGAACATATGCTGAGATGTGCTGCCTGCTCCTCACAGACTGTGCTCACAATCTGCGGAGCAACTTTATACATATATTGGAGAGCGTGTTGGCCCTTTCCGAGGACGACGACCGGACCATATCCCAGCTGTGTAAGGACACACTTCTGCAGCTGCAGCAGCAGCCCAACAGCCAGCACATATTCGATGAGAATGCAGAGCTACTGCTCGATGCCCACCTCAACAAATGGCCACGCATCTTGCACCGCTGTGAAGATAACGAGCAATTTGCCGAGCTGCTTTTCTTGAAGGGATTTCTGCGCAACGTCAATGCGGAAAAGCTGCAGTTGTTTTTCCTGGTTCCCAAGAACCTTGAAATGTTCGTTACATGTTTGCTAACGGCGCTCGATCTGCGCACAACACGCGATCTTTTGAACGAGGAGTACTCACTGCGCCGTATCCAAGATGGAAAATCCAAAGACCTGGCTGCCGAGTTCGTAAAGTTGCCTTGGCGTCAGTTCAAGCATGTCAGCTCAAAGCGCACTGTGGATATCTTATCGGACATTGCAGCGTTGCTGGGCGCTGAGCCGGCCATAAATCGGATCATCTTCGATTACTGCCAGGATCTAATACGGCAGAGATCTTCGGCCATGAATGAGTCTATTTTACTATTAACAATGATGGTGACGTCGCAGGCAAAGACAGCACGTGAAAGTCGTCTAGTTCTGGCTCAACTTTTGCTGGAGCAGCTCCTTTGCGACGAACACTGGAGCTTGGCATTGCAGCCGGACGCGGCCTGGCGTCTCAAGGTCGACAAGGTAGGTAGCAAGGTGAAGTCTTAAATAGTGAGAGAAACAATCACAAGTCGATTTCTTCAGCCCACGCAATGGTTTGAGGACCGCACGCCCGGTCTCTACTCGTCGGCGGTCGAAGTGCGCACCCAAGACTGTGATTCAGATGACGAGCAGACTGAGGTTGTCCACAGTCGTGTGAGCATTGCGGATGCCCAATTTAATGTTCTGCACACTTGCCTGATTCTGGATGCAGTGGGACATTGTGCGAAGTTCATTGGCGACACATTCGACCGCCATATATTCTTGAGTTTGCACAGAGTGCTGCTGAAGTTAGCCAGCAGTAATACAATCGTCCACCAGGCAGCCACATTTGCCTTTGTGTCCATGCAGCTGGCACTAAAGTACGCAGAGCCCTCGCATTTCATCGAGTGCTCCACGGACTATATCACCTTTCATTTAAATTCTTTGCTCAAGAGGGTGAGTAATCGATGCCGATCTCCTTCTTAAATGTGTATAATTTTTAAAATTTCCAGTCACCAGAGAGCACCGCTGCCGTGGACATTCTCACCGTGGTCTTGCAGTATAGCAGCCGGGGCAATGTGCCTCATCTGGACAGTATTTTCCAGACCATACGCGACGAGTGTTCCAAGTCCCATCAGACGGGCAATGTCCAGTCTTATCTGCGCGTGTTTAATGCATTCCTGAAACATGTCACCCACTGGCATGGCGACACAGCGGCGGAGATTAATGCCGAGCAGCTACCGATGCAAGTTGATGAGGACCAGAGCGTGTTGAGCACTTGGCTTCATGTTCTTGAAAAGCCGCAGCTCTTACCAGATGAAAACACCGACATCAAAATGGACGAACCTGTTGCGGAAGACTTGCCGGAATCCGATGCAGAACCGGAACCTATAAAGCCTGAGCTACCGCGACATATTGAAATCATAAAAGATATTCTGGGACAAGTCATCAAGTTTGTCTCGACTGCGGAGCAGTCGCAGCAGATTGTTGCCTTGGAATGTTTTGCCAGTGGTGTGCCCCTTCTGGCGGATTATGAGAACGAACTCCTGCCACTAGTCCATCTCATTTGGCGGCCGCTCGTGGAGAAGTTTCGGCAGAAGGACGCCCTGGTGCTGAACCGTTGTTTCACATTGTTGCATCTGCTGGGGATTCATGCAAAGGATTTTATAGCGAAACGTAGTCTCAGGTGAGCTTCAAAGAGAACCCCATCTCAAATGAAAAATCCTTAAAATTGTGTATCCTCTGGTTAGCGATGTCATACCTCAACTGAAGCAGTTCCTTAAGGTGGCCAGCGTGCATAGCAAGAGCGAAACACTGCTGGCCCAAACGCAGGAGTACAAGCTGCAACTGCTGTTACTCCAGAGTTTGGGGGACCTTATAGTGGGATTACAGCTGGAAGGCAAGCATCTGCACGAGCTGCTGTCCACTGTGGCGCTGTACCTGTCCCAGGCCCAGCCTCTAGAACTGCAGACATTGGCACGCGAGTTTTTCCTGCAGCTGGCAGTCTATAATGGACCCTTTGTATATGTAACGTTGCTCCAGCGGGCGCACCTTAAAGACAGCAAGACAAATGTCAGCCAGATCTTTGACTCCATGGGCTTTAGCATAGCCAGCGGAGAGGACTTGCATTAATAAAGAACAGGACGTTTTATATATTATTTCACAATTGCTCTATTCTGTATTCTGTTCACTCGATTAACATTACAGGCTTTAATGCTAAGTGTCTTTTAATGCATTGTTTTCGGATCAGATAGTACATATTTGATACACATTTAATTATGGTAATAATATTCTTGGATTATTGATTGATACTCTCTTAAAAAGCGCAAGGAGGAGGGAAAGATCGAAAACGATTTGATTGGAGGTATCTCTCTAGCTTGTATATGTTTTTATTAAAGTGACTTTTATAATATAAACAAGGCAAGGATTAAAAAACAAAACATAATTTATACACAATTGGAGGAAGCGGAAGGAGGAGAGAGGAGCATTTTGAACAAAAACCGAATTGAATTTCATATATTTCTGTATGGCATATTTATGTATGCATATGTATACTGTACTGGGATTGGATTTTGGTGGCCAATGACTAAATGCTATGCATGTACAAACATTTCAATTTCACTTCTCATTTCCTTCTCAACTTACACTCGTACGTGCAACCGCGCAGATGCTTGGCACCGATAAAACTTAGCATCCGACTTCTAAAGCCACTATACACTATAACATCCTCGATCTGTATCTGTATCAAATATAGCTGAATTTTATAAAATGATTGCTGTTACTGTTTCCGTTTTTCTTTTGTGTATTTGTGATCCTTTCTACGCCTCTTCATCGACGCCTCTCGTGACTCGCAATACTCGACGCCCCTAAATAGTGAAACAGCTCGTTGCAGTGTGTGCATAATAGTCTATTGAGCAACTCCAGAATCCTCTGCATCCTATCTCTGAATTTTCTTTGTTCGTTACAAGCTGTCTGACTGCTCTGCGGTTGTGTGGGTTCTCAAGCTGTTGGTTTGTAGATGTGGGTGTATTTTGTGTGTGTGGGGAGTATGTGTTTAGCTATTGTAGTTAATTGGAAACTGACTCGACTTCTCTATGACTACGCCAGCCAGTTCATCAGGCTGTTGGCATAGGCCATCGGCTTGACATCGGGATGTGGCTAAAAAAAATTAAAAACAAACAAAAATATTGTCAAGCAAACGACTTCTTAAGCACATGATTTGCTTGAATGCTTACCACAGCCTCGAATGATTTGTAATTTGGTTTCAAGTCGTTACCCGTAATGGTAATAAATGCGCCCATATTGCCCATAGTATCACTGAAAAATATAAAGAATATAGTCTGTCCGTAGACCAAAGGTTAACCGTAGAATACTTACCAATAGTTCGGGGCAGAGAAGACGGTGATGCATTGTCCGTTGTGGGCCACCTCGTAGCCCATATCCTTGACTTCGTGGCTGCGTATGATATAGTCCAAGTTATTCAGCTTACAGAATGCCTCAGTTACATCTGGGCCAAACTGTATGCCGACACCGCGCTTGGACGGCCCTCGGCCCATCCATAGCTGTGGATCGGACCACAACAATTCGCACATGAGTCCCTCTTCGGGTGGCTGACAGTTTCGCTCGATTCTCCTGATGTTGTCCAGTGTGACATTATCCGATGAAAAGAGGCCGCCGTGCATCACCAGTATCTTCTGATTGATGCAGTGGCACAGTGGCAGCCAGTTGAACACTTGCGTGAATATGTCCGCCATGGTGCCAGTGTATTTAGCTGTTACCTCGCCCGTGAACCCGTACATTTGGTTCATGTTGATACTCTCGTGGTTACCTAGAACCAGTTGGATATTGTTCAGAGGACTCAATTGAGCTGTCGGTGAGCTTTAACTTACCGCGGGACAAGAAGAAATGATTGGGATAAAGAAGCTTGAAGCCAAACAACGTGAATATGCATTCCACAGAGAAGGAGCCCCTGTCCACGAAGTCGCCATTGAACAAGTAGGGATTCTTCTCGGATGGCAGTCCATTTATTTCGAAGATGTTCATCAAATCATAGAACTGACCGTGTATGTCACCACAAATCGTAAACTTCTCCTCATCCTGCACAGTGATGTCCACCAGCGAGGGCTGGTCTCGCATGTAAGTATCAATTTCGCAGAGTATCTAAAATGGGAGGGATTTATGTCGGGTTTGCGAGGTGCCTTGGTTTACCAATTCTCACTTTGTAGGCGAATTTGCGATGCAATCGCTTTTGTCCCTTGTAATGCTCCATCAGATCCTTCATAAACTGCAGGGTTACCTTCCCATCCTCCAGTTGTGGTCCTTTGTAGTCATCCTCAATAGCTGAAATGCCCACATAACTATACATAAACTACATAATATTAATGGTGGTCACTCACTTATGGTTTCCATGTCCCTGTACATCTCTGAGAGAGTTTTCTCGGGCTTGTCCACAGCAATGGCCCGCTCGAAGGCGCGCATTTTTACAATCTTCGTGCACTCCGTGAATTTGAGCTTAGCATCCTTATCATTGGGTCTGCACTTGGCTACCTGTAAATATATTCAATAGCCGTGCATATGTTGAACTTTGCTGGCGAGGTTCTACTTACAAATTCAAAGTCGCATAGCGCCTGCTTGAACTTTCCCAGCGACATATGCGCCGCTGCCCGACGGTAGTAGCCCTTCAAGTAGCCGGGATCTGCTTTCACCGCCGACACACCGTCCTGCAGGGCATAGCCAAAGCTTTCCTGGCGCAGATGGGCTAAGGATCGGTTCGCATAATATATCGCGCTGTTGGGATACAGGTCTATGGCTTTGGTATACATGTCGATGGCTTTTGTAAATTCCTTGGCTGTTGGCATCGAAGGGAAATCGAAGGGAATTGGGTCAGTAACAATACTAATTATACTCTCATGACATGCTAGGTGCTTGCTTTGGTTTAGTGCTTGGGGTCTTGTAAATTATCGCACAGTGATAGTTTTTGTTCCTGTTTTAAGGTTAGGTTGAAAAAGGTACACCGAATGTATGGTTTTGCAAGGCATATGGATGTCCATGCAATCTGCAATCTTGGAATGGCATGGTGTATGTTATAAGTTGGAGTGTGCCACTTACTTTTGAGCAAATCATTTCCCCGATTTTTGTACTGCTCGGCCGCGGCAAAATCTGGATCATTTTTTGGGCAGCCCTCATCTGATGCCGATTCTGGTTCCTTGCCACCCGTAATCTCCGCACTAACCGCACCCGGCTGTTTCTGGTGGCTTTCGTCAGCCGCTTGCTGTGCTTCTATCTTGGGCGAAGACATATCTATTGTTGTAATAAGTGATTTTCTAAAAGTTATTTACTGTCTGAAAATGTTCAAGGGTTGGCAAACGACCAGGTTAAATAGTGCTAGTGCTGTGCAACCCGCCAAAACTCTTATCGATATGAAATTCTCTACACGGAAAAAGCAATAATCTAATCAGTAGTGCTAACTCTAACGGCTAAACATTTGAATTAATGTTGTAGTTAATGTCTATTTTCTTAATTCCGTTGTTTATTGCTTATTTGAGACGTCTGACCACAGGTGCAGCACGTCGATAACGATATCGTGCAAACAGCTGATTTGAGTCAGATTTATACAAAGCGGGGCTGCGAGAAAACTTAGAAACGAAACTGGTTTTATTGTTGGTATAGAAACTTTGGAGGTGCTCAGCAGCAGACGTTGGCATTGCAGTGGCAAGCAGCACAAAAATCAGTCCCAGCTCAGTTCATTCCAGCGCATCAGTGCAATTGAAAAGTATTAAGCCTCTGATCGAGAGTGAGTGCGGGGGTGTAATATCGTGGGAAACAGAGTCCTAATCGAACGCAAATGATGTCCATGAGCAATCTATCAATAGACGGGGAATTCCGTTATATTATTCAATGGTTCCACGAGTGGAGCGAGCTGCAGCGCGACGACTTTGTGTATGTGTTTGTGGAATACCTAACCAGAGGCTCCAGCGCAGACGTGGGCGGTGTCCATGTGAATGGCATTGTAAACGCCCTGGCAACCGCAGGCGTTCAGGACAAGCCCATGAGCTTGTTCCAGTGCCGTGTAAGTATTAGAAAGTTCCCAGCCCGACGACCAGCAGCAGCCCAATCTAACTGTGCATTGTCAACAGATTAAGCTGTTTCGTGAATGGAGCCCCAAGTGGCCGATCGAGTTCAAATGCCAGCTGCAGGAAAAGATCAACGAAATCGACTCGAAAGTGGGGGAAAAGATCATCAATGAGCTAAAGGGGCACCATGGTGGCGTGCACAATGGTGACGTAGCCGTTCATTTAAATGAAAATGGAGCAGCAGCGGGCGAAGACATCGAACTGGAGCAGCCGGCTGCAGTCGCAGCAGCTTTGCCAACTTCAGCAGCGGCTGCAGCAGCAGATGCGGCGCCGCCCGAGGCCCCGGCCCCCTGCCAGGTGGTGGAGGTAGAAGCAGATAATGATAACCATTTAGCAGCGGTATTGCGTCAAGAAACGCCAGTTGACGACGACGACGAGGAGGACGACAATGAGCAGCGTGCGTCTGCTAACGACGATTGCAATGCTGATGTAAATGGCCATTATTTATCGGCTACGGTGACAACCATTGCGGTGAACACATCGCCCTCTACATCTCCATCGCCCCAGCCCCAACCCCAGCCGAGCGTCGAACCTGTAGAACAGGTCGAGAATAACGTTACAGTCTCGGTAGCCTCTCCCGAAGTGGTACCCCCGGTGCCATAGATGCACAGAGTGCTTGCTTGTTCCCGAGCCAAACCAGAACAAATAATCCGAAGGCCTAATGAGTAGTTAAGTATATTTAGTCGTACAACATTCCATTCTACAATATGCATTTCTAGTTATGTAAGTTCTGCCGTTCCCGGATCCTATAAGATAAGAAACACGAATCCGAGTATCTACTGTTCTAAAGCACAAGATAACAACTTTGGGGTCATAAAATCCTGCTCACATTCCATTTCTAATTCTGTGCGTACTTTCTTTCATCTACTATACTATGTACTATCCTAAGCGCATCCATCAACTGTAAACTAAACACATACATAAACAATACACGAGAAGAGCTCTCTTCGAGGAGTTCCCCCATTCCCGATGGCAAACGAATTCTATCCTATTCTGCAGATCTGGTTCCAAGTTTGATGCGGGGAGCGCATTGAAACATGTTTTGTTCGATTCTCTTGGCTCTGGTTACTCAGCCTCAGCTTTTGCCGGCAATGTCGTTGGCCGCTTCAGACGCCGCTGCAGGCTGCCGGCCATCCGATCTTTTGGGCAGCGGCCGCTGTCTTTGTCTAAATTAAGTTTATGGCTTGATAATTGGCTTTTTCGTGTTCTCTTTTTGTTGTGATTCGTCGCCCCACATTGAAATCGAAATGGAAATGAAAATGGAAATAAGATATGTATGCTCACAGATTGAACCAATTTATTTCAATTTCGCACATCGACGGGAAACGTTGTGTTCGCGGCAGCTTACAGATTCCGATTGGTGATTGACAAAAATTTCGAAATGCGGCAACAGCTTGCAAAACTCATCTGCATATTGTTGTGCTGCACTCTGTGCCTCCTCCGATGTGAGTATCTTAGTATTTAAAGTTTTTGTGTGCGTGCGTGTGCTTGCGATATAAAAGACTCTAGAAGCGAACGCATGCTCGTTCGCGAAAGGGAATTGAATCCAATTAAAGAACAGCCCAGACAGCTTAGTGGGTCACGGCCAATGGCTAGAAATTCCCAACAGCAGCAGCAAATGTGCTAGCATCATGCTCGGCCAGCGCCGCAAAACGAAGGGCAATAAACCGCGAAAACGTAGCCAAAAAGTGAGTGTGTGAGTAATTGCCACCGTGCTGCGGGAGACGGGGCACTTCTGGTTTGCCGCTGGCCGACATTGACCTTGGCCGGAGTAAGCGTTGAGTAAGCCTGTTCTCGTTTCAGCCGATTTCGGGTGTGCCAGCGTGCCAGCTTGCAACTGCATCCGTATCAAAGAGTGCGTTGCATTCACCCGTCTTCTGCTGCATCATCAGCCAAATGAGCGTGCCGCTGTCTTCGCGAAGGTACACGCGGCAGGCTGTGGCTTTGAAGGACTCGACCCACTGGTCTGCTGCCCTCAGAGCCAGCACCATATTCAACACCGCCATGAGTCATCCACGGTCAGGCCAA
This sequence comes from Drosophila affinis, assembly GCA_037356375.1. Classification (NCBI taxonomy): domain Eukaryota; kingdom Metazoa; phylum Arthropoda; class Insecta; order Diptera; family Drosophilidae; genus Drosophila; species Drosophila affinis. Next base: position 28,651,970 of record JAZHFB010000003.1, read on the forward strand.
TGCGCATGCTACGTTTCGCCCCGCCGGACGAGCGCTGGATATGGGGGCACAGTCGTCGGTCAACGCCAGTCTCAGCCTTTGGCCAGGACGAAACAGAAATGAATCTGCACGATTACTGGGACTTCAAGCAGCAACGAAACTGCCCCCAGCCAGTGGATCCAGAGTTCTATGACCATCGCTTTGGCAGTGGAAGTGGTCACTCCTTTCACTACGACATCGATCATGGCAGCAACGATTGGCATTCGCCGCGTTCTGCCCCAGAGGATAAGCCTATTGTGTTTCCCGGTGATTTGCGCTTCCTTCGAAATGGTGGGGAACAGGAGACCAGCACTGACGTGAGTCAAGGTCCACCCTTGGCTCCCTTTAGCACGGCCCTGCCGCAAACTTCCACGTCCACTGCTGCTCCTCCTCCTCCTGCTCCTGCGACTGTGTCGTCCACATGCGGAATAAGCATCGAAAGCCGATTGCTTGGAGGCGAACAGGCTACTGCAGGACAATTCCCATGGCTGGCCAGGATCGCCTACCGAAACAGAAGTAAGTAAAGGACACACGTAGAGTTCTTGGTACTGCTTTAATTTTGAATTTAAATGGCATTCACAAATGCCTGCTTGTTAGTGTTGCTGCTTAATGCCTGCTTAATCCAACCTTGGATTAAGTGTGTCCTGTATTGTGTGTAGATGAGTATTCGATTGACCTTGACCTCGTCCTTGTTGCAAACTATTAAATATTATAAACCTCTCATAGCAATTCTAACCAATCTCAACGGCCAAGACTCCTAGCTTAAGGGTCGTGGCGACTCCGGCGACAAAGAGCAGCACAGCTATAGCCAGTTCTTTTTTTGCTCGAGGGCTTAGTCCGAACCGACCACGACCAGAACCATCAGTGCCATAACCGCCTCGACCATTGTTGTATCCAGGGCCGTAACCAGGGCCACCGTAACGTTCTCCGTTCGGACCAACACCATATCCACCATCACCTGGTCCACCAGTACCGTATCCAGGGCCACCGTAACGTTCTCCGTTCGGGCCAACACCATATCCACCACCTCCTGGGCCACCAGTACCGTATCCAGGTCCACCGTAACGTTCTCCGTTCGGGCCGACACCATATCCACCATCACCTGGTCCTCCAGTACTGTATCCAGGGCCACCGTAAGGTTCTCCGTTAGGGCCAACACCATATCCGCCATCACCAGGTCTACCAGAGCCACCCGGTCCACCAGTACCACTCGGTCCACCAGTACCACTCGGTCCACCAGTACCACCCGGGCCACCAGTACCACCCGGTCCACCAGTACCCCCCGGTCCACCAGGAGCAGCCAACTTTGTAATCGCGCACATTTTTGCTCCACATGGGTCTGGACCGCAGCGCCCACGACGGCCGCCGCACGGCGCACGCTGACCAGTGGTTGGGCCGTCGGCCTGTGGACCTTGTTGTCCGGATCCTTGGGAAGGAGCTCCTTGTGGGCCGTGTTGTCCGAATCCTTGGGAAGAAGGAGCTCCTTGTGGACCGTGTGGTCCGGATCCTTGGGAAGGAGAAGCCAGAAAACCACCGTCTGGCTGATTTCTGTCTGGCGTACAGGGACACTGTTTATTCTCCATTTTCAATAGGGCGCTGTTGAATGAAAAGAAAGGGAATTAATCAATGTATATTCGAAAACTATTTCAGGTAGCAGCCGCATCAGCTTCCGCTGCTCGGGATCGCTGATTGCCAGCAACTATGTTGTGACAGCCGCCCATTGTGTGGTCAACCTGGTCGGCGACCTGGAAGTGTAAGTGTTGCGCGAAGTGACAAGCCTCTCGCCCATTCTGATGTAGTTACTACTACCCACTCCCAGATCCCATGTGCGGCTTGGCGATACATCGGTCAATCCGGAGGATGCCTCCAATCTGTTCGCCATCGACCGAGTGTTGGTGCATCCCAATTTCGACCAGCCCAGATATGCCAACGACATTGCTCTGCTGCGGCTCAACAGTACGGCTAGTAAGTGCATCCTCATCCCAATCCCCATCTAACGCTAACTTTATCGCCTCCCAGGTAACTTCACGCCCATTTGCTTACCTTTGAACAGCACTGAGACAATCGGGAATAGACTGATTGGTGAAACGGGAGTTGCCGCCGGCTGGAGCACTTCCAATTCGGGAGGTGAGTATTGAGACAAGGTCGTAAGACGCTTGGGTGTCTGTGTTTGGTTCGTTTTTCTACACAGATATTGTCGCTTCAGCATCAAACGGCACACACGTTCGATTTGACTGGGTTTGCCAGTTGACTGGAATGGGTGTGCTACAACAGGAAAGTGCAAAGCCTACGATGATCCATGTAACATTCGTGTGTATATTCGTAATTTCAGGTAACATCTCCGCCCCTTCCACATCGTCCACGGTTCGATTTATTCGACTGCCCATAGTGAACACCACTGCTTGTGCGATTGCGTATGCCACCCTTAGCGAGAACTTCCAGCAGCCGATTGTGATCACACCCAGTCACCTGTGTGCCCAGGGCCAGCCTATGAATGATGTGTGCCGTGGGGACAGCGGAGGGCCCTTTATGGACGATGGCACCTCTGGCTTGTTGGCCACAAATGGACGCTATACGCTCATTGGAATCGTGGCCTTTGGACCGACTTTGTGTGGTGTTACCACAATTCCGGGTGTTTACACGCTGGTCAGCAGCTTTTCGGACTGGATTCAAAACAGCATCAGCAGGACGCCCAATACCTGACGAGCTGCAACAATGCAAGGCGTCCATCCAACGCTTTTTTTCAATGCCAAAAACATACAGTTCATAAGTATAATTATAGCGATACAAAACCGAGATCATATCAATTGTCTTTATACCTGATACGATTTGATAGCGAGAGCAAAAGCTTCCGATCAAAGCTTACACAAAGCTTCGCTTTGGGCCGCTCCGCACCGCGCTCCACGGGAATTCCGTTTTAGTCATCGTATTTTTATTCGCAGCTGAAGATCAGCCCCCATTATCGCGGTGTTTATTTTGATATCAGCTGCCCCAAGCTGCGATATCATTCGACGACGTCTTGAGAAAGGATTAAGCGAGGCAGAGCAGACACTACATGAAAAATGTTCAAAATAGAGTATATCTGTGTAATTTTTGGGATCTTAGCAAACTTGTCAGCCGTGTTAGGTCGTAAGTAAACATTGAAGAAGGTAGAGTGGAGGGAAGTACATACTATTGATTGGCTTGCGCTCTGGGCCTTCACATGTCTTCTGAAACCCCAAAACCTGTTCCATTGCCTATATATCTAATGCTAATAGTTGTTAGATATTCAGAGGCTGTTGGACAAAGCAAATTGTTGTTTATTTTTGGAATTAGATATGCATTTGTGCTTGGATCAGACGAAATTTACATATAGTGTTTTATCCTTTGCACCCCCCTCCCCCAGAGTTCTATTTCCCCAATGAGGCCGCCCAAGTGCCTAACTATGGGAGATGCATTACGCCAAATCGGGAACGTGCCCTGTGCATACATCTGGAGGATTGCAAATATCTCTATGGTGTGCTGACGACGAGCCCGCTGCGCGACACTGATAGACTCTATCTCAGTCGCAGCCAGTGTGGCTATACGAACGGGAAGGTACTGATCTGCTGCCTGGATAGGTACCGGGACACCAGCCCGACCTCGATGCAGCAGCCGGTCCAACCAAACATCACCAACAGCAATCTGCTGCCGCTGCCAGGCCAATGCGGCAATCTGCTGTCCAATCGTATTTACGGTGGCGTCCGAACCAAAATTGACGAGTTCCCGTGGATGGCATTAATAGAATACACCAAGGGTGAGTGCCTAAGTTAGCCAGAATAGCTGAATCCTTAATCCATGTAAATATTCCATTCCGTAGCCGCTGGTAAAAAAGGCCATCATTGCGGTGGCTCCTTGATAAGCACTCGATACGTGGTAACGGCCTCGCACTGTGTCAATGGCAAGGCACTTCCCGCTGACTGGCAACTGACAGGAGTGCGCCTGGGCGAGTGGGACACTGCCACCAATCCCGACTGTGAAGTGGACGTACGGGGCATGAAGGACTGTGCTCCTGCGCATTTGGATGTGCCTGTTGAGCGCACCATTCCGCATCCCTCCTACATTCCCAGCTCTAAGAACCAGGTTAACGACATTGCATTGCTGCGTTTGGGCAGCCAAGTGGAGTACACCGACTTTGTGCGGCCCATTTGCTTGCCCCTGGACGTGAATCTACGCTCAGCCACGTTTGATGGCATCACCATGGATGTGGCTGGTTGGGGAAAGACGGAAGAGCTGTCGTCAAGCAATCTAAAACTCAAGGCTGCCGTAGAAGGGACCAGAATGGACGACTGCCAGGCCGTGTACAACCGCCAGGACATAATGCTTGAGGACACACAGATGTGTGCAGGCGGCAAGGAGGGCGTCGACTCGTGTCGCGGTGACTCCGGGGGTCCGCTGATCGGCCTGGACACAAACAAAGTCAATACTTACTATTTCTTGGCGGGCGTGGTTTCCTTTGGGCCCACGCCCTGCGGTCTGGCGGGCTGGCCAGGAGTGTACACGCTGGTGGGGAAATACGTTGACTGGATCCAAAATACAATTGAGCCATAAATCTTGTGTTGTGTAAGTGTAATTGTAAACCACATTTAAATTGTAAATTGTAAATAAATCTGATAAACAAATTACCATTTCGCACATTTCATATTTTCGCGCCGAATAGCGCAAATGCAGGGCTGCCATATCTACCAAATAGCTTACGTAAGGCGCTGCCGGACATCGCGGTCTTATTAAGTTGTAAACACGAGAAATATGCTGAAAACGATCTGCGTAACACAGCTAAATTTGCTGAAAAGTGCAACCAGCCTGCAGCAGCAGGTCCGGGTAAGTAATGTCGCCATCGAGGAGGGGCACCTTCATTCAAAATATTTCGTTTGCAGACCACGTTCATCCTAAAACGAAAATATGAACCTCTGTTGCACAAAACCAACGAAAAGCCCCGGCGTATGCGGGCCAAGCACTTCATCTATGAGCTGGTGGAGGACACGCAAGTGAAGAAGCGGCCCAACATGGAAGTGGTCTTGAAGACCTTTGTCGAAGGTGTCGGCGACAAGGGTGACGTGGTGTCCATGAAGCCTCATTTCGTGTACAACAAATTGCTGCTGCCGGGACTGGCGGCCTACAAAACGCCCGAGAACATTGCCAAGTACGCGAAGACAGAGGAAGAGAAGTCAGCGGTGAAGCACAGCTCGGCCTATGCCCAACGGACGGTCAACATGCTTGAGTCCATTGTCCTGGCTGTGATTATGAACAAGGATGAGCCGTGGGTGCTCGAGCCGTGGCATATCAAAGCGTCGCTCCGCAAGGCCGGCTTCCATTGCAAAGAGGATTGCATAACCATGCCCAAGGAGCGCATTGAGGGACCCGATCTTAAGAAAGAAAACAAAGACTTCTACTGCACCATAACGGTCAATAAATTGGAGCAGGCCACGCTGAAATGCCGCTTGCATCATTGGAGCACAGACCCAAGCGAACGTTTGCCCTACGTGCTAGAGCACTGGAAAATGCCGTCAGAACCGCTGCTCGACGTTAGCTCTCCCGAAAAGAGACCTTAAACTGCTTAAAATAAAAATATATGTTACAAAACTGTTATATCTATGAACAGCGTGAAAAACAAAGAATATTTATTTTAACATTTCCTCAAGTTTTGCTCAAAGTTGTACAGATCGGAATACTTAAGTTCTAAATTAAATGTCTATATGATGTTAGTTCACTCCCTTCAGCTCCACTTCGAAGACAAGTGTTGAGTTGGGTGGAATATTTGGAGGAGCTCCACGGGCACCGTAGGCCATGTGCGGAGGGCAAGTAATGCGACGCTTGCCGCCAACCTTCATGCCAACGACGCCAGCATCCCAGCCCTTGATTACTTCACCGCCTCCCAAGCGGAATCGGAATCCCTTTCCTTGAATCATGCTGTCAAAAGTCTTGTTGTTGCTCTGGAGACGACCGATGTAGTAGACGGTGGCACGTTTTCCCTTCTGGGCCTCTGGGCCCTTACCAGCGGCCAAGTCCAAAATTTTTACACCCCCCGAGATGGTGCGCTCGCCGCCGGCAGGCTTTTTTTCCTGCTCCTTGGCCTTCGGCTGCTCCTTCTTGGGCTCGGGCTTGGCCTTCTCCTTCTTTGCCTGCTTCTCCTGCTGGTTTTTGGCCACACCGTTCTGATCCTTACCAGCTTTCTCATTGGCTTTGGGCGATATCTTGGCCACCTTGGCTTTGGGCTGCTCATCCTCCTCAGAATCGTCCGAGTCGTCCTCATCCTCATCTTCTTCGTCTTCCTCCTCCTCATCATCTTCTTCTTCATCGCCATTTTCGATCATGGACTCGTACTCTTCGATGATCTGACTGTCGTCAACCTCATCATCGTCTTCCTCCTCGTCATCATCATCTTCGTCCTCATCCTGGCCATTCTTGGATGCCTTGCCCTTCAATAAATTCTTTAATTCAAACTCCTCGTCGTCCTCGTCTTCGGAATCAATGTCATGCAAGTAGCCCAGCAGGGAAACAGTGGCGTCGCCTGCGATGTAAAAAAAAAAAGTTGCATACCGATTAATACATGTGTGTGTGTGAGTTATAGATATATGTGTGTGTGTGACTGTGCACAAATTTTGTCGGAAAATCTGCTTACCTGTAGTTTGGAAAATGATTTGGTCGCCCTTGCTGAAGTTCAAGTCCAGTGGGACTTGAGGAATTTCTTTACGCACGGTGGCGACCACATACTTCTGCTTGTCGGCTGTTAAATACAGCTTGGCCTCCTCTCCCTTGTCGAGAGCAACACCCGAAATATGGAACGACTTTACAATCGTCTGGGTGTACTTGCGGTTAGGCTTCATTACCAATCCTAGTGCATCACAAAGATAAAAAACATGTTACAAATTTCGGCACAAAAATGGTGGCGTCCACGCTGCCGGCGTGCCGCAAGCACGTGGCCGGTGCAACAGCGTCGCATACCCATGCCTTGACGTGAGCACCATGGCCCCTGCATACTGTAACATTTAAAGTAATAGTAACTTACCCCAAAACATCGACATGTTGGATTTATTTAATTTCTCTGCTGGAATCAACTAAACGGTGAAAAAAATATTTTACAAATTGAAGTAACGCCGCTGATGCCGGGGCAGTGTGACCGTGGGCGATAGGATATCGATATCGATATGATATACCGTCCGACCATCACAAATATACCGGAAACTACGGTCGCACTAAAAAAATATACCGTAAGTATACCAACGAAAATCATATTCCTCGATTTTGATGTTCTGTTTAATAAAATATTTCAGTTTATGGCCGCAGAAAATAGAGTTAACCATTTTACAATGGGTAACTCTGTAACGCTCTATCGAAGTTAGCTGTTTTGGGGGCTATTGTTTGATTTGTTCACTATAATTTGGGCTATAAGGTGTTGGGGCTACTTCTAGAAAGGAAACCCATAAATTATAGTAAAAAGATAACATAATCGAATAACTAATCCCCCATGAAACAGTGTACTTTGATTTCAGCAATTTACAATTATTTTAGTAACTCCCTTGCTCATTTCAAATCCGCCTGCTGTAAAAAATCCTCGCCGTCCTGGGGAAGCTTATAATATTTTTCCCTGGGAAATTGCTGAGGATCTTCGGAAAAAATCGGGTATGGACAACAGGCAAAACGGCCCAGAAAATGCAAGGCCTGCAAGGTAAAATCCACCCCACCTGATTTTCATGGCCGCTAGCGCTAGCGCCCACACGTCCTGTCAGGGAAAAATTCGGGTAGGGTGAAAATCGTGCGAGCCGTGAAATTTCCCTTGGCTGAATTTACCCGTTATCCATAACTTTTTTTGGCTCAACCCAAAAATAGTAGTGTCGATCCTTAGTGTCGATCTCAAAAATAGTAGGATCGGGCCCAAAAAGTAGAAGTAGTAGTAGACGCGCTCTTTTACTCTCTTTTATTCATTTTCGCGTTAAAAGTATGACCGTGGCGCTAAACACCAGTATATACCATGAGAAATATACCAACGAAACTCAAATTTCTCAAATTTTGATATTCCAACTAATATAACTAGCTAAATAGGATTCTGAGCCCTGTACAAATAATTTTAACTGAGAGATGAAACAATTTTCTGCAAGATTGATCAATTTTTAAACTTCGTTTATTGGATTCTGTCTAAAATAAGGTTTAAATGTGGAAGGTCAAGGCATAAAACGTAAGTGAGCATGAAATGCGCCGTAAGAAAATGTAAGTGAGCATGGAATATCACGTAATTTCGAAACAACCGATGGTATGGACATATTATATTTATACCCTTTTTCATTTAATTAATGTTAAAACTATTTTCGCAGCTGCTTTAAAATATAATTAATTTTGCACATAATTACATTTTTTTACCCAATAATGCATTTGATTAATAAGTTAATAATAACATATCGATCCTGACACCCATTTTCAGTCTTTATAAATAGACCAAAAACCATAAAATTTTTCTGAGACAGAGACTGACTTGTGTCTGCAATAATTGGGGCCTAGTAAAACAAACTTTTCTTAAATTCTATAATATCGTTTCCTAAGGTTATGAAAAATGTTGCTAATTCCGTACGAATATCAACCCTGAACCTGTTCGCTAGCCTTTTTTCGGATCTGAGGACCCATGCAAAAACATTTTGCCAGCAAAATTTTGTATCGGTTTCATACGAGTATCAGCCCTGATTCTATTCGCTAGCTTTTTTTCGGATCTGAGTACTAGGCTTTAAAAATGGCAGACGTACATATTTTCATCACATTTATGGCAATATTAAGAAAAGCGGAAAAAAGGAAAATGCATCTAACAAGCAAGACATTTCTCTATTCCCAAATTTGTTCCTGCAGTTTTTCTTCAAAAACAGCCAGATTTTACTTTAAAAAAAAAGCTAAATTGGCAGCACTGCTCATGTTTGTGTATTTGTGGCAACGATAGACGGAAAAGAAAAAAATTTTAGTCGGGATTGGCCCCGCCTTATTAACTTTTAATTGAATAAAGTCGAGCCGTTAGAGTTATGATAAAGAACCCAACATGACGGAGAAGATTACGCTTGCCGATGCACTGTCCAATGTGGAGGTGCTGGACGAGCTGTCTCTGCCCGATGAGCAACCATGCATAGAGGCGCAGCCCTGCTCCATTATCTACAAAGCAAACTTCGATACAAACTTTGAAGATCGCAATGGATTCGTCACAGGAATCGCCAAGTACATAGAGGAAGCGACTACTCATGCGAATTTGGTAAGATATGACGCTCAAAATTTGGAACTACGTTACGAGTAAACACTTCCTTGACTCACTCTCCCCCTCCCCCACACGTAGAATGTTTTGCTGGATGAGGGTCAGAAACATGCAGTCATGCTTTACACCTGGCGATGCTGCTCACGGGCAATACCGCAGCCCAAGTCGAACGAGCAGCCCAATCGTGTGGAGATCTATGAGAAGACCGTCGAAGTGCTTGCCCCAGAAGTCAATAAGCTGCTGAACTTTATGTATTTCCAACGCAAAGCCATAGAGGCCTTCTCGGGAGAGGTGAAGCGGCTGTGCCACGCAGAGAAGCGCAAGGATTTCGTGTCGGAAGCATACCTGTTGACGCTGGGGAAATTCATCAACATGTTTGCCGTTCTCGACGAGCTGAAGAACATGAAGTCGAGTGTAAAGAACGATTATTCCACATATAGGCGTGCAGCACAATTCCTGAAGGTGATGTCCGACTCGCACACACTGCAGGAGTCGCAGAATCTCTCCATGTTCCTGGCCACGCAGAACAAAATACGCGACACTGTCAAGGACACACTCGAGAAGATTGTCGGCTACGAGGATCTGCTCTCGGATGTCGTTAATATCTGTGTGCACATGTTCGAGACGAAAATGTACTTGACGCCCGAGGAGAAGCACATGCTGGTGAAGGTAATGGGCTTCGGCCTCTTCCTCATGGACAGTGATGCCTGCAACATCAACAAGCTGGATCAAAAGAAGAAAATCCGCCTGGACCGCATCGATCGTATCTTCAAGAACCTGGAGGTGGTGCCCCTCTTCGGTGACATGCAGATCGCACCCTTCAACTATATAAAGCGGAGCAAGCACTTCGACTCCAGTAAGTGGCCGCTCTCCAGCTCGAATGCCATCAGCCCCCAGGCGGATTTGATGGTGCACTTGCCGCAGATACGGGAGGATCATGTCAAGTACATATCGGAGCTGGCGCGATACACCAACGAGGTGACCACCACTGTCAAGGAGAATCCATCGGATGCCGAGAATCGGATAACGGCTGACTTGGCCCTGCGCGGCCTGCAGCTTCTGTCGGAGTGGACCAGTGTGGTCACTGAGCTGTATTCCTGGAAGCTGCTACATCCCACGGACCACCACCAGAACAAGGAGTGTCCCGTGGAGGCCGAGGAGTACGAAAGGGCAACCCGGTACAATTATACTTCCGAGGAGAAGTTTGCCCTGATCGAAGTGATCGCCATGATCAAAGGCCTGCAGGTGCTGATGGCACGCATCGAGACGGTGCTGTGTGAGGCTATACGACGCAATATTTATTCCGAGCTGCAGGACTTTGTTCAGCTATCGCTGCGCGAACCCCTTCGGAAGGCGGTGAAGAACAAAAAGGATCTGATTCGGAGCATTATTATGTCGGTGCGAGAGACATCTGCGGATTGGCAAAAGGGCTACGAGCCCACCGACGATCCCGTGTCCAAAGGCAAAAAGGACCCCGATGGCGGCTTTCGTATCCATGTGCCACGCCTCAATGTGGGACCATCGTCCACACAGCTGTATATGGTGCGCACAATGCTGGAGTCGCTGACAGCCGACAAGAGTGGCGGCAAGCGTACATTGCGCAAGGATATCGACGGGAACTGCCTTATGCAGATCGAAACGTTCCACAACACATCTTTCTACTGGAGCTATTTGCTAAACTTTAGCGACACTCTGCAGAAATGCTGCGATCTGTCGCAGCTCTGGTATCGCGAGTTCTATTTGGAAATGACCATGGGCCGCAAGGTCAACAAGTGCATGGTGCGTCATCAGCACAACGAAGAGTGCAAGGATTTGATAACCATGGAGAAGCGTATACAGTTCCCCATTGAGATGTCTATGCCGTGGATTCTCACCGATCACATCCTGCAAACAAAAGAGCCCTCCATGATGGAGTAAGTAAAGAAGCATGTCCTCGCCTATCCTTTATTTAACCATGTGTTTTTCTCATAGATTTGTCCTGTACCCGTTGGACCTTTACAACGATTCGGCACACTATGCCCTAACCGTCTTCCGCAAACAGTTCCTCTACGACGAGGTAGAGGCCGAGGTGAACCTGTGCTTCGATCAGTTTGTCTACAAGTTAAGTGAGCAGATCTTTGCTCACTATAAACAATTGGCCGGAAGCATATTCTTGGACAAACGTTTCCGGCTAGAGTGCGAGGTGCTTGGCTTCAACTTTCAGTCGTATCCACGGAACAATCGCTACGAAACTCTACTAAAGCAACGACATGTCCAGCTATTGGGTATGTGAAATATAAGCCCCTTTGGGGATAAGCGAGTTAATGAACTGCCTTCTGCTCTTCCAGGCCGATCTATTGACTTGAACAAATTGGTCACCCAACGCATCAACGCCAATATGCACAAGAGCATTGAGCTGGCCATCAGCCGCTTTGAGGCCAATGACATAACTGGAATTGTGGTAGGTTTTAAAGCTGAATATCTCGATCTATCTCTCATGTGTATTTTCAATGCAGGAACTCGAGGGTCTGTTAGAGGCGAATCGCATTTGCCACAAATTGCTGAGCAAATATTTGGCCCTGGACAATTTCGATGGCATGGTCAAGGAGGCTAATCACAATGTCCTGGCCCCCTACGGTCGGATCACGCTGCACGTGTTTGTGGAATTGAACTACGACTTCCTGGTCAATTACTGCTATAATGCGGCCACAAATCGGTGCGTGTTTTAATCTAGTATCTATTATTTGCATGCCATATTTATTCTTCTGTCCATTTAGGTTTATTCGCACCAAAGTCAATTTGTCGTCGACGCAGGCCATTCAACGGGAGAAGCCGCCACAGATGTCTCACTATTATTTGTGGGGCTCCAAGCAGCTGAATGCCGCATACTCCACACAGTATGGGCAGTACACTGGTTTCGTTGGATCGCCTCATTTCCATGCCATGTGCCGACTGCTTGGCTACCAGGGCATTGCCGTTGTAATGGACATCATACTGAAGGACATTGTGAAGCCGCTGATCCAGGGCTCGCTGCTGCAGTTCACCAAAACGCTTATGATTGCCATGCCCAAATCTTGCAAATTACCGCGCTGCGAGTACGGATCGCCCGGCGTGCTCAGCTACTATCAGGCTCATCTTACGGACATTGTGCAATACCCGGACACGAAAACCGAACTGTTTCAGTCGTTCAGGGAGTTTGGCAATTGCATCATCTTTTGCTTGCTGATTGAGCAGGCCTTGTCCCAGGAGGAGGTGTGCGATCTGCTGCATGCCGCGCTCTTTCAAAATATCTTCCCCAGACCCTTCTGCAAAGGTGCGTAAAAACCGAGAGAGCTCCAATTTGAGCGGGAAATATATTTCTATATTTGCGATTTTCAGAAAACGAGAAACCTGAAGCCAAACAAAAGCGACTGGAGGCTCAGTTTGCCAACTTGCAGATAGTCTCGAATGTGGAAAAAATAGGCACTGCCAAGGTAAGCAAGCAATCGGCTTTAGAGAGCTAATTTATGATTTTTTTTGCTAATTGAAATTGAATCTACAGCAAGCCATGATAGCCCGCGAGGGGGATTTACTGACACGCGAGCGCCTCTGTTGTGGCCTGAGCATATTTGAAGTGATACTGAATCGCGTGAAGAGCTACCTGGATGATCCAGTCTGGTGTGGCCCGCCGCCAGCCAATGGCATAATCCATGTGGACGAGTGCTCCGAGTTTCATCGCCTCTGGTCGGCATTGCAGTTTGTCTATTGCATTCCTGTGCGTGGCACGGAGTACACGATCGAGGAGCTCTTTGGCGAGGGTCTTAACTGGGCTGGTTGCGTCATGATCGTGTTGTTGGGTCAGCAGCGACGCTTTGAGGCCCTGGACTTTTGCTATCACATTTTGCGGGTGCAACGCGTCGATGGCAAGGACGAGGATGTCAAGGGAATTGTAAGTTGTTGCTTTACAATTCAGTTTGCTTGGAAAAATGGCTTAAATTTCTGTTGTTCTTGTTTTGTTTGCAGCAACTGAAGCGAATGGTGGATCGTATTCGACGTTTCCAAGTATTAAACTCACAAATCTTCTCCATTCTCAACAAATATCTGAAGGGCGGCGACGGTGAGGGCTCAAATGTAGAGCATGTCCGATGCTTTCCACCGCCACAGCATCCTTCCGTTATTTCCTCGTCGTCACACTACCAGGATCCCCAAAAGCTGCGCCAGAGCATGAATAATTGAGGCCCATACAGCCGAAGATGCATTTAAGCCAATCGTATAATAAATAAGTTATACTTAATCACAGTTTATATGCCCGTCGGGAAGCGCAAAATCACACCGATTGCGGTGATGTTAGCCGCGTAGAAACCAAAAGAGGCAAAAGAGCCCTTGGCCATGCGCAGCCCCCCTCTTTGCAACATGACAAAAGTGTTCGCTTGGATTTGATTCTTGATTGAATTCGATTTTATTATTGAACATGCTTTCTGGTATGATATTTTTCGTACAGTATGTCAAATGTATTATGCAAGCAATTATATATTTACTAGATATAATATTGATTCCCCCCCGTTCATGCTATGGCGTTCTATTTAAACTACTCGTATATTATCCCAAATACTCTACTGTAAGAACGAACCCTAAGATATTATGTTTTGGCATAAAAATAGAAAAACATTCTTAACATTCTTAATTTGCTTTTGCTCCACGATTTGAGAATCAAATTAGCCAAAGAATTGACAGAACAGAAAAGCACGGCGCAAAACATAAACAAACAAGAATTGGCTTTAAATAAAATCGAAAGTATTACAGATATACAGCGTAGATGCAGCGAATGAAAACTGAAAACATAAAACAATACATACTCGTACTATTTAGTACATTATTAAATGGAAGATGTGGAGAGCCAGGACAGCCAACATTTACACACAGACACACGAAACACACTCTTAATACAATGAACTTTATCGAATAAAATTTTCATACGTATTTCTAACAAACCCCAAAACAAATTGACTCTAACTCTTACGCTTGGAATTTTTGTATGTATTTAGGAATGCACTTTCTTTTCTTTGCAGCAGCACTTGGTGGCCACGCCATTCCCCGTTGGTGCTTTGCCATCCTTCGATATGGTGTGTAATACTGTAAAGTTGTCGGAATATTTGCGTGGGAGGTCAAAGCCGGCACTGTCCGTACCCAGGTAGCAGGCACCGTAGGCGCTGCTCTTGGTGAGGCGCACCAACTTGAGATTAAACTTGAGGCTCTGCTTGGACAGCTCTTTGGTAAAGTCCTCTTGGAATAGGTTCCAGCTGGACCACACCGAACCAACGCACACCACATTCAGCTCGCCCGACTGGACGAGATCCTTGTGCACATTGGGCAACAGAGCCATGATCATGCGGGCCAGATGGACGCCAGCCTCGCGGAAGAGAATCAACGACAGTTCGTCTCCGTCTTCGGCGTTTTGGGCCAGTTTCTTGCACAGGTTGGCAAAGAAGGGCTTATCAAACTTTGCATAGCAATGGGACAGCATGTCGTAGCGCGACTCAATACTGAAGTGCTCCTTGATGATGTCCCAGGTCTTGGCTATAGGAGCCGGGGCCTTCTCGAAGTTATCCATGTCATCAAAGACAACTTTAACGGCGCGGTAGGATATGAACCAGGCTGAGAAAGGAATGACACAAATTGGGGGTCGAATTATTATGATTATAAACAAATGCGAAAACAACAACAACAACACTGTGGCACTGAGTCAGTGACAATCAACGCTGCTATCATCAGATAATCCTAATCGCCATTGATGCATATAATCTAGGCATTGAAATATAATAAACAGACACAACCCATTAACTGATAACGGATTAGACTTACCGCTGCCCTCGTCCCCAAGGAAGTTGCCCCATCCGCCGCAGTTGGACGTGGAACCGTCAGGGTTGCGCAGCAGGCAATTGGAACCGGTGCCCGAGATGAGCACTATACCGCCGATGGAGGAGGCGGTGAACATACTGCCCATGGTGTCGCTGGAAACAGAATAGCTGTCGGCCAGGTTGGGGAATGTGGTGCGCAGTTCCTGCTCCAGTTCTCGATTGGTGGCTTCCTGCCAAGAAGGACTCGTGAAAGAATGCACTTGCCTCTTGGGTGCGCAATTGCCAAACTTACTTGCTCGCAGCCACTCAGACTGAGACCCAAACTAGTTAGGCGAATCTCTTTTGATATGTTGGCCTCCTCCTTGGCCCGCTCCACCATGTCGGCAATGCGTCGGGCACACTCTGGAATGCCAATACCCCAGTGGTTGGTGCCCAGGCCACTGGTAGACCCCACAGACTGGCCGCTTTCATCGCAGATGACCAGCCTGGAGTGCGTTGCTCCTCTGCAATAGACAGGACAGAGTAATGGCAGTCAGTAAACCTGATCTGAACTGCAACATATGTCATTCCCCTCCCCATCCGGAAGCAAACTTATTTTTACACAATAGGTGTTGTGTCGTGGCTCACACAAGGGTCGTGACCGGCGAACAATATGCCGGTTAAATCAAATTAAATGAAATGAAAAGAGCCAGCGACTGCAAATTGGAATTGAACTCTCAATTGATAAATGAATTCACTTAAGAAACGTGTCGCACACGCACAAATTGTATTGACAAACGCGGAACCCATACAGAGATCTCCCAATTAAACTATTCTCAGATGCGGGAAGATAGAAAAAAAGTCTGTCCTGTCTCCAAATGGAGATAAGCATGAAATAATTCTGAGTAATAGGGGCTCACAATTACCGTTACTCACTATACTGTACAGGGAGGTACTACAGAGATAGCGCGCTTGCGATAATGCAAATGCGCTTAATGCGCTCTATTGAGGCAAACACTGTGTGTGCTTGTGTAATCTATTGGATGGATAAATAACAAGTAGCTTATGATATTGCTATCTATTAACTAGAAGTCTAATTTATTTTGGTCATAAAACCGCTGCCCGCCATTTAAATGTGTATTACGTAGTGGTGTGACGTAACAGGCACAGGTAGTCTGGCAATGCTGGCATGGCCTTGTGTGGGGTTGCCAGCTCGATTCAGTTATTACCAAACAGCCGGCGCGGGTGACAATATTTATCAATTTGTTTTGCGAAAAACTTTTTATGTTCTGTTGACTACTCAATTTACGGTGCCCCACGCGCTCCCCATAGCTTACATGAATGACGTGCAACAAACTGCTTAATTAATCGAAATGAAATTGCTGACAAACGCACGGAAACTGTTGCTGCCGCTACGCCGCCAAAGGTCGTCAAAAACAACAACAGTTCAAGCACATGATCCCACAGCGGCAGGGCAACCGGCTCTAACCAGTGCCCAACTGGATGAGCTGGAAAGGAATGTGGAGCTGCGCCATCACAGAAACAACGTTCCCCTGATCCGAAAGCTGATCGATGCCTCTGTGGGTGGAGATCGGAGCGTGGAGCAACGGTTGGAGGATGAGTTGGGGAAGTTGCCCAATACCACACATCCGCGTCTGCTGGACTACGGGGATCAGCCGCGGGAACTGGCTCAGCACGTACATCGGGAGATGCCTTCCAAGCCCAAGGAGTTTTCGGAGCTGGCTCGTGCTCTAAGCTTGTATCGTATGGATCACCTGGGAAACTACACGGGCCACAAGAGCTACTACTTGACGGGACAGTTGGCCACTTTGGAGCAGGCTATAATACAGTATGCCCTGCAGTCGGTCACAAAGCATGGCTTCAAGCTCATCTCTGTGCCGGACATACTACCGAAGGAGGTGATTGAGTCGTGTGGAATGCGCACCGAGGGCGAACGCACCCAGGTCTACAAGTTGGACACGGGCGAATGTCTCTCCGGGACATCGGAAATGGCACTTGCCGGATTCTTTGCCAATAAGGTGTTGTCAGAGGAGGAGCTCCCGCTTAAGGTGACCGCTGTGAGTCGCTGCTACCGCGCCGAGACATCCGGGTTGCAGGAGGAAAAGGGCATTTATCGGGTACATCAGTTCAACAAGGTCGAGATGTTCGCCATCTGTACACCGGCTCAGTCCGAGGCCGAGCTGGAGGAGTTCAAGAACATTGAGCTGGACCTGTTCAAACAGCTGGGCATCAATTTCCGACTGCTCGACATGCCGCCCTGCGAGTTGGGGGCGCCGGCATACCAGAAGTACGATATAGAAGCGTGGATGCCTGGTCGCCAGATGTGGGGTGAAATCTCAAGCTGCAGCAACTGCACAGACTATCAGGCCAAGAGGCTGGCTATAAAATACCGCCGTACCACAGATGGCCAAGTCCAGCATGCTCACACCATCAATGGGACTGCTACAGCTATACCACGTCTGCTGATTGCCCTTCTTGAGTCGTACCAGAAGGGGGACTCTGTTGAGATACCCACAGTCTTGAGGCCCTTTATGGATGGACAAGACTCGATCACCAGAAACAGAAGAATACCCGAAACGAAACTGGTGAAGTTTATCAAGGCGGACTAATCTTTACACGTTTTTGTGTAGTAAATATTGGAGCTTAACCACTATGCTAGAGCATGGCTATTGAAGTGAAGTGTTCGCTTAAGGACTGTCTGGCAGATGAAAATGATAACTCTGGCTATCATGATTGCTGGAATTATTTACCCTTCGATGCCGCCGAAATATTTCATTTTAAACGTTTACTGCTGCTTGGCCGCAATGTATTCCTTCCAACAGGAATGGTTGTTTGATCAGATGAATTTTATTTTATCAGCGCACACACAAATCCTGTAAGAAAAAAATAAACACCATTAAGCCATAAATAATTGCATGATTAATGCCACCGCCAACCAAACACAAACAAGAACCACAACACTTCAACGGGTTGTTAATTATACAGAACCCAATCTTATCGAGCTTCATGATCATAATAAATCCAAAAACATTTAGCAATACAGTCCCAAACCCAGCCCCAACAAAGAATCTGCTGAAAAGCGGAAACTTTAACCGAAACGGACAACCACCACTCTCCAGACAGACTGTAGTTGCATGCGCATAAAGAATGCTAAATATTTTCTGTCAACCACTGTCTATTAAAATTCCACACAAAGCTTGTTTCACTGTGTGTTGTTTGAACCCCGCAGGTACGCACGCGAAGTGAGAGTGAAAAGTGTTTGCACCATAAAACAAGTTTATAACGAAATTCCCGCTCACTTTTTTTGTTCAGCGCTCGTAACCTTTTCTCCGTTTCGATCTTTTGCTTACGTCGTAAATAGTAAATTTTTGTTGTTGTTCTGATTGGACTGGATTGGCACAACACCACCCCCACAAGCCCAAACACACACACTACTCGTTGATTAGGAGCGGAGAATCATTAGCAATAACAATTATTATTGTATTATTCACTCACAGCCAGCGTAGCAGTTCGAGCTCTTACCCGGCAAAGCTTGTTTCGCTGATGTTTGTTGCTCGTCCGCGCTCGGCAAAGCCTCAAAGCACAATACTGCGTCTGGTGGCCAGCATATTCATTTAAACCTTAGCGGCGCGGCGCGTCCAATCTTTTGTGATAATGTCAACGGGCGCTTGTGTGTGGGATTTTGTTAAATTAAATCAGCTGTGGAGGCAGTGTTGAGCAGCGCATTTTTATAAAATTTAGATAAATGACATTAAAAGCTGTTCTGCACCATATGTGAATTTGTTTGGCTTGCAAATATCTGCAGGCACTAGTTGTATATTTATTGAATTATAAAATGAACACTACTTTTTAGCCTTGTCTTTGTCCTTGATCGTGTACTTGTCATATGATTTGGTGGGATCGTACGGTTCCCAGCGGCTGGCAGGGAATATATGTTTGTTGCGCTCGTACCAGGAGCGGAGTAGCACCTTGCCGGCATGGGACTCCTCTTTTTCCACGGAGGCATCACTTATCATGCGCACATCGTCATGGACATCGAACTGAAACAGAGGTCCGGATTTGCCACGAGCCTTCGTCACGATAAAGTCGTAGAAGGAGTAGTGGTGGGGCAGTATTAAATCCTCTTTTACGTACATCAACTGGTCGGCCATCACGGTCTTCAACTCGATGAACTCTTTGCGCAGCAGCTCCAGACATTTCTGCAGAAACTGGTAGATGGAGTTACCCTTCTTCATTTGGACATTGCGACGGTGTCCGGAGCCGTCCCAGTAGCTGAATGTGATCGAGATGTCCTCGTCCTTGAGCTCGGCTTGCTGCATTACCCACTCCTGGCGCAGGGTCTCGCGCAGTCGGTTTTCCTGCTCCTCGCGCTCACGATCTGGCAGGAATGAGGTGTCCACATCGGGATTTTTACAGATTTTCTTCTTTTTGATAGGCAAAATCTCATCTTGCATCTCTGTCCACTTGGTCGCTTTTGGTTTATTTTCCTCCGCTTCCTTGTCGTTTTCGCGGTGGTCGTCGTCGGCCTCATCGTCCTCATCATCATCGCCTAGATTGAAAGACAATGCCTGTATCTGTCGCTTCTGCTTGTTCTTCTCGGCCTGAATGGCTTCCAGTGCTCGTTGTTTCTCGCGGTCCTTCTCGTCTTTCTTTTGCGCCAGTTTTTTTTCCCTTTCGCGTACTATGTCCTCCTGCTTTGCTTTCATCTCATCCAGCGTGACCAGACCGATGGTCGAGGTCTTGAGCTGCTGCTCAACGGCATCGTAGTGCGTGGCGAACTTGTTCTCAATCTTCTCCAGCTTCAGCTCCTCCTCGATTTTCTTCTTGCGAAACTCGATCTCCTGCTGTTGTATCTCGCGCTTCTTCATCAGTTGGGCGGCTCGCCCCGCCTCGCTGGCGGCACCCTTGTAGTGGGCCATGTTTTATTGTCGTTGAATATGCGGCTTTTGGTCAATGAAAAAATTGGTTTATTTATTTTGTTTGTCTGAACTAGAGCTGGAGAAACATCGATGTTAACATCGATATAATCGATGTTAGCGTTCTAACTGCAGACATCGATAGTTTTTTCAAACATAGTTTTTTTTTGCCAGACACCCCTAAATTTACAATTTTGCCAATTTGATATTCCGTTTAATATTACTAACTAGAACTCTCA
Source organism: Drosophila affinis (assembly GCA_037356375.1). NCBI lineage: Eukaryota > Metazoa > Arthropoda > Insecta > Diptera > Drosophilidae > Drosophila > Drosophila affinis. Next base: position 28,672,203 of record JAZHFB010000003.1, read on the forward strand.
GGCCTGAGCACATAACTTTATACGATTGATGAATCAATTGTCCACAAGATTAGTTAAGTTTGGTGACTCTTTTTTTTTAGATTGTTTCTAAAATGACGTTTAACCCATGGTATAAAATTTAAGTGAGCATGAAATGCGACGTAGAAAAACGTAAGTGAGCATGAAATGTCACGTCATTTGAACACTTGTTGCTTGTAAACCGGTAGTATCGACAATTGTTTACCCTTTTTCCATTGATTAATGTTGTATTTCTTGTTTTCCAGATGCTTTAAAACGCAATTAATATTGAATTTTGCACATATTTACAATTTTTGACCCAATAATTCATTTGATGAATTTATTATTATTAACATATCGATCCCGATACCCATTTTCAGTATTTATAAGAAGACCAAGAACCGTAACATTTTCTGAGATAGAGACTGACTAGTTTCTGCAATAATTGGTGCCTAGTAAAACAAACTTTTCTTAAATTCTATAATATCCATGGGCACATGCTGCTGTCCCATACAAAATAATGTTGCCAACGGTAAAATACGTAAGTGAGCATGAAATGTAAGGGATATTGCTGCGATGAAAAAGGAAATTGTTGAGATGATGTTCCTTCCACAAAATCCCTCAAAGAGTCCTAGAAAAAGTCCCAACAAGCACGACGGCTAAAAGGCACCAAATTATCAATATTTTTCTCAAACATCGATTTTTTTGCAATTTGGTTAAGCTTCAAAAAGATAACATGCAGAGAAAAAATTCTAAATTGTGAAAGGATAAATATTTAATATTGCAGTTTATGCCGGCAAATAATAAATGTAACAATTTTACAATGGCTGGTGGGAAACGTTCTGTAACGAAGTTACTTCTGTCGAAGTTAGTTGTTTTGGGGACTATTGTTTTATTTGTTCACTATAATTTGCGCAATAAAGTGTTGAGGCTACTCCTTGGAAGGAAACCCAGAAATTATAGTAAAAAGATAACATAATCGAATAACTAATAGCCAATGAAACAGTTTACTTTGATTTCAGCAATTTATGCATTATTTTAGTAACTCAACTTCCTTGCTCATTTCAAATCCGCCCGCTGTAAAAAATCCTCGCCGTCCTGGGCAGTTTATAATATTTTTCCCTGGAAAATTGCTGAGGATCTTCGGAAAAAATCAGGTATGGGCAACAGGCAAAACGGCCCAGAAAATGCAAGGCCTGCAAGGTAAAATCCACCCCACCTGATTTACAAGACGTGTGGGCGCTAGCGCGCCCTATCGTGGAAGGCTTTTTGCACAAGTTGTGGCATCAAAAAATACCATAAAGTATTTAAAATACCATAAATGGTCGTGCTCGATATGTTTGAGAGTGATGCAGCACTGTTTGTTGCAGTGCTGCACAATGCAAACAGCTGACAATGCAGCCAGCTGTTGTCAGAGTATGACTTGTCAGTTAATTTTCGTTTAAAAAAGCTTTTTGTCCTTTAAAGTCCTGTCGGCAAGCTTCTATCTACGACGCCACTCATTAATGTTGCAAGCAACATATAAGGCAGGCGTATGGGCCGTCTCAAGTTATGCTTTACAGTATTTAGCTGCACTTGCTCTCTCGCCCTCTTTGCTTCGTTCTTAAATTGTAGAACAGTAGTTGTGTTGCTTGGGACCTAAAAATGTTGCACAGCAACATTATCCTTGCTCTTTTGCGCTCTCAGTTTTGCGTCTCCCATACCTTTTGACTTCAGGACAACAATATCCCATACCATTCATGGAATTTAAAAAAAATCCATCTGAACATCTGAACATGTCGAGACGTCGGGATCGCATACAAAAAAAAAAACACTCGGACCGTTAACAACAGCGCGCATTTTCAAATTTTACATTTTTGACTTCAAAGTGGTAAAAATTGCAAAGTATATGACATAAAAACAAAAATATACATACACTTTGCCATCAAATGAAAAATTGAATGGGATTTTCAAATGTTACATTGCCATTGGATGTAAAAAAATACAATGCAGTTGTGAGCGACGCATCTTCGCGGATGATTTTTACGTGTTCGTAAGCAGTTGTGGCTCTCGCAGTGCGGCCACCTTTTGTTAAATATACCTTGGGTCGTCCTTACCGCCTCAATCGTTATCGGGCCGCGGACAAGAAAGCACAGAAATAGTGTCGGATTTTGTTGAAATTTATAAAAGAAGATGTTCGGTTGATATAGCCCACAAAAACAAAAACCCTATTGATAAGTTCGCCATAAGTTCATAAAAATTTACATGTATATCCTTATAAATATATATTCAATTTCCCTACCGCATCCGGCCGGAGTCCGAATCAGTTACATCGGAACGTTCGAACCCTTTGAACGAACGCGCGCAATAAAACGGCTCGACGAAAGTGTTTCAAAAATTGTTTGAATCCGAAAACAGCAGTTGGCTTAAATGGCTTAAGTGAATTGTAACGTATAATTAGCCAAAAGAAGAAGGCAAGAAACTGAAAGCCCCAAGGCTCTTATTTACATTTGGTTTGGGCAGGACAGTGATTCGTGTGAGAGTGTGAGTTTTGGGTGCGTGTTGTGTCGAGGAAGTGTCTGGATCTTTTCAGACCTGGCAATGGGCAAGGACATTGGGGACACAGAGCCGTGCCAGCGAAAGGCGATGGGCGGCAGCGTAGTGCCAGGCGTTGGGGGGCGAAAGCGGAAGTGCCAAATTGAAATGCCATTTAAGCTAAGCGAACGACTTCCCCGACTTCATCCAATGTCCCCTTCCGCATCCGCCAGTCCTAGTGCACTCAGATTTCTTGCTGACTTTATTTTGACGGCAGAAAAAATATGGAGACGAGACGAGAGGACAACGATGACCATAGCGACGGACGGCATGAAGGATGAAGGATTCCCAGACGACACTTGGCGTCTGCGTTGGCGGTCTCTGCTCTTGACATTGATAATATTCATGAGGCCGAGTCATAAATTCTTGCCCCACTGCCTGTTTATGAGGATGCTGTGCTGTCCTTTCCTTCACTTTCCTTTCCGTTCCACTTCAGTTTCCCCCCACCTACTTGCCCTTTGCCTCCCCAACCGCCCACCGTTGGTGCCAAGTCGAGTGAAGTGCCAATAAAATCATTAACTGTTGCAACGAATTAAATTCATGGTCCAGACGCTTCTGTCGTTATCCCAGGCAGCAAACACAGTCATAAAACTAGAACTCATTCCTGGCATATTTCATCTCCCCATTCACCCTTCACCCATCACCTTTCCATCCTTATGCGTGGAGAAGTACCGCCCAATTCTCAGGACACTGCAGCTAATTGGTGGGGAGTTGGGGGGGCGTGCGAAAAACTATTAAAAGGCCGTTCGGCTAAGCATCCCGTGCCATAATTAATGGCGACAATGACTTTATCGGGCGATAATTCATTTATTGGCATTTATATTGCCACACACACACACACACACACAGACACATATGGAGGAGTACTAGGACTTGGATTGGAAGCCACGTAATCGGTACATGCGCCACGGGAGCACACAGCAGCTCGTAAACAGTCCGGCTGAATTCTTAAGAAATCCTCAGTGCGAGAGCCCTCACGGTGCTCTCATCCTTTGGGCGATTGGCTTTAATTTCAGTTCCAGCAAAACAATGGGAAAGTTTTCGGTCAGAAACTGAACCAAACTTTACCCTTGACCACGTTCTGTTCTTAGTTCTATTGTATTAACTTGGCTTAGGCTTTTGGCTTTGGCTCCCACATGGTGCCTCCACATAGTTTCGGCCACAAATTAGTTTGCCACTGGATTAGGCCTGGCCCAGTCAGTGGGCAACGACCATTTGCATTTCAGCCAAGCCAAGCCAAGCCCAGAGCCTGCCAAGAGTTTACCAATTTTCGCAAGCAATTTACCTCAGTTGTTTTTGGCAGACAGCTAGAGGGACTGGCGAAAGTTGCCAGAAACTTTCTCGGTTGGACAAAGAAATCAATTGAAAATGATTAAAACTTAATTAATGCACAAATCGATAAGCAGCAATAATCAGAATAATGAGAAGAGTCATTACCCAGACAGATGAGGGAGAATTAATGTATTTGAGGACGAACGCATAGATAAGGGCGAACCTTAATGTATTTAAGGTTATCGATTGATGTGCCCTGGTGGAAGTCCATGTCGTTTGAGTGTTCAATTAATATAGATATCACAGGGCTTCAATCAGCCATAAACCACTCCAAGTGCTCTCCTGCGTAAGGATTTTCCCTTTAATGAAATCGAATCAGTGACCTCCCTTCACTTAATCGGTAAATAATTTATTTTTACATTTGAATTAAACAGAAATTTCATCAGCTTTGCTGTCCGAAAGGTGGAAAATGTGGTTTTCCCATAAAGATCGTGTCACAACAAAGTAATTCCATTGAAATTTTATTACTCTCCGATGCCAACGCTTGATGATTGATACATAAAAAAGGCAACCTCTTCCGCTTCATTGGACCTCCCTGTGAAGCGTTAACAGAACACAAAACTATTCCCTGCAGTAGAGCGTAGAGATGGGTGGACTGATGACACCTGCACCCCATCCTTCAGTTCCAATCTTGAGTATTGTGGCCCAAGGTCCGGGCAATTAATAGTAAAGTCGCGTTTTTCAACGAAAATCCCCAGTTGGACCCCCTCGGCGTTGATAAATCCCTTCGGGGTGGACAAGTTGCCATCTTGTCCATCTCTTTGGCTCCTCTCTTGGTTCGTCCTTCGTCCTGGCACTCGTAAAATATACTTTGTTGGCTTGATCCTCAACACTTTTTGCTGATGGCCGCCGTCCCGTTGCCGCCTGGCCTTGTCTTGATTTCTGAAATTGTTTTTACCCGCAATTCATGGGGTGGTCCCAAAAAGTTTTTCCTCTGCGCGTTGCAAGCAAAGGGGGGCGAACGGAGCGACAAAAAATTGACACAATTTAAACTTTTCTATCAACAAAAGCAATGCAGAGCGACAAAAACCGAACCGAAAAGGTTAGCCAAACGAGTCATTTGTTCCTGCTGCTATTTACTCGTGCTACCCCTCTTTTTTTTGGTTTTGTTTTTTGTTTTACCGCTCTCTTTGGCTGCGGTCTATAACAAAATACACACAGATACAAACACACACAGACAGACACTCCTGCAAAAGGGGCGAAGGGAGCCAAGCGCGTTTCAACCTTTTTTTTTGTGTGCGGCGTTGCTTCCCAATTTTGTTCAAATTGCGCACATTTGAAACAATTTGAGAGGAGCACATACATACATACACACACACACATATGTAATAACAACATTCACACACATTTGAACACTTACACACACGCTTACAATTTTTGACACCAGGCTGCATTTGGCGGCGGAGATTTATGCAAGCTTTTCATAAAGCTGACAACATGACGTATGATTAATATTCCCGTTGCCCGTTGTCCTGATTGTTCTCTCCGGCTGCATTTAATTAAATACGAGTTGAGCCAAAAAATTGATTAAGTGCCCATTTCATGGGGGTTTAACACAATAACATGGCGGTAAGGGCCATGGCCACGGCCACGACCACGCCTCTCATAAAAGTATATATAAATATAAAAGGAAAATATGCGAAGAGCATGGCTATTCTTGTGCCACCAGCTTCAGCTCCTTGACAACTTGCCTAACGACCAAAAATAATTAAAATTTCCACTAGAAATATAAACAAAAACGCTCTAAAATTATCTCAGCTGTTAGGACAAAAACCCGGACGGAAGTCGAAGATAACAAAGGCGATGATAATGATGATGGGGATGATGATGGTTGCCAGGGCTGTCTGTAAGGGTGTCACTTGATATTACGTATACGTCATGTACTCAATAAATTTGTGCATTTTATGACAATGACGTTGCAGTCAGCCAGCACACACAGCAAACGACATTTGACGATGTTGCGTGCTGCAAGCCTTGTTTGAGGCGTCTATGTGTGTGCGTGTGTGTGTGCGTGACATTTTATTGCTGCTTGCTGTTGGTGCTATTTTTGCAAGGGCTGCTCGTGTTTGCTAAATGCCAACGTTCATTGCAATGCAATTAATAAAGATTGAGCCAGCAGCTGCTCCGCAGCTGAGACCACAATTTTTAAACAGATAACCATATGAATGACAGGCTTGAAAAATGTTTAAAAAATAATGGTTTTATAGGTTTTATAAGGTAATTAATATAAGTGTTAAGACCTTCCAAGAAAAGTCTAGAAATCTGTAAACTCGAACTGATTTTTATTTAGGGAATCCGAGCCTTATATGTGATTCTACAATAAGGTATGAGGTCCATGCGGGTGAGCAATTGAGTGCATGCAAGCGTAAGTATTTTTGGACAAACTTCGATTCCTAATTGCTTACTGCACTTGACTTTAATGATTTGACAAATCATATCTCCGCTCACATCTAGTAGTCATAAGTTATCTACTTACTACTTAATTTCTTATTTAAAATAGATTGATTTTGTGAACGTGTAATGTTCATGTTCATGTTTGAACAATAAGTATAGTTTAGCTAGTTACGAGGTTGTATTATTGAAACTACTTATCCCAGTTTAGCACTATGTTTTCTTTCAGCAACCCTATACAAGGTATGTGCATAGGAAAGTGCGCTGCTGCTGCCCACCACTGCAATGTTCCAATTTGCTGCCCCAATATCCCATCTGTCAGTTAGATATATACTTCCAAATTCACTCAAATCGAACAGCTCGAATAGCTGCTACAATTTCCATTAGTTGTCTATAGGCGCACAGCGCTTAATAAATCCTAAATATCAAGCCATGCGGTGACTCTACTTCTCCAACGTATTTCCTCAATAGCCACCCACATCGAGTACCTTCGGTTTTTGACATGGTTTCAGTTATCGTTTTGTTTCGTTTTGCGGTTTGTTGCTATTTTTTCTGGACTGTGGCCTGTTCAGTTGGCTTTCCCAATTAGTGTACCATTTTATTGTTCTGTCCACTTTTTCTGATTTATTGTAATTACATTTTTCTCTTTTAATTAAACTCATTCATCGAATGGGAAACTATTTGCAATTTCCGGCCTTAGCTTTGGGTCCAGTGGAAACCTTTAGAGCAGAGAAGTGGAAACCCCAAGCAATCTCAGGTCTGAATCATTTCGATGGGGAATCGGAATCCCCCTGCCCGCCTGCCCGCCCGCTTGCCTGTCCGCTTGCACACGGCAGTCAATTAGTATGATATCCTTGGGGCTTATCGCGCAAGTCTTATTACCAATTCGCTTCAGTTCGTCTGTCTGCTCCAGTTTTATGCTTGATTAATGCTCGAGATGTGCATTGGCATTCGCCCAGGATCCGCAGCAGCGGCATCTGAGGAGCTGCTGAGCAGCTAGGAACAATGGCAAAACTCACATTGGGGCACGTTGATTTGTGCCACCTGGCTTGGGGAATGGCCTCGCCAGCTCGCCCGTTCGCCCGTTGGCCCAGCGGAGACGCATCGTAAATCATGAATGTAAAAGTCGGTGCTTTGCTCCAGCCACCGCCACCTTCCAACGTCTGACGATTACCCAACAGCCGGGAGCGCTTTTATGGCACAGTATTTTGTTTTTCCCCTCTCCTGCGCCCCTGCTCTCCTGGTGGCCAAAAGTTTTACCTTCGATTCGTTATTGGCTGCTACAATGGCAAAGGAAACTTTCCTTTCTCTCTGACTTTGTAGGCAAATTTGCCCTGTCCTGCCCTTTGTCGATGGTGTTTGAAGGGGAATCATAAAAAGTTTGCTTGTTCCGCTTATTCCGTTTCTCCATCCGTATTATCATCGGCAGGTCAGGGGGGTCATGGGGGTTTCCCCCCATTTATTTATACTCTTACACACATTCATTCATGCGAACTAATGAAGTGTCAAAAATGGGCGCCCCGAAAACTGTGCTACGGTTTTTTCTTTAAATATATTTCACAGCGTGTGAGTGTGAGTGTGAGGGTGTCTGTGTGTCTGTGTCTGTGTGGTATGACCTTGGACTACAACTATGACCGAGTGCTGACTAAAATAGCTTCATAATGCTATGAGGTGATGGCGCTGATGGGAGAAGGGCGTTCATAGTGAAAGCCAAACAAACAAAAAGCATTTCCATGGCTCCCTCTCGCTCCCTCTCGTCGCCCACTGCTGCTGCTGCTGCTGCTGTTGCTGCTCCTGATATGGATGGCTCTCAAAGTCTCTGTCCAGTTATGGCTTGAATGTATCAACGACATTGTGCGCTCTTCACGCGTAATTGAATGCCCGACATTCGCTATCGATTCGATTCGCTTCTGCTTCTATCTCTTGGTTGAAACGGTCCTGCATCTAAATTACAATTAGACCAGATTTCTGTATTTTTAGTTGGTGCTGGAACACAAAGACCGAGGTGGAGTAGTCGTGGCTAGTCCTTGTGGCTCTGAAATTGAGCGTAATTGTCCTCACTCTCCCACTGTTTCTCTCTCTCTATCTCTCTGTTGGCGCCTTCGCTTTGATGTGCTTCTCTCTTCGAATATGTTTCACTTTCAGTGCTTTATTTTGTTTTGCGGTTGATTTGTGTATCTATTTGGATTTGTGGATTCTTTTGCTGGCTCTGGTCTAGTCCCAGCCATCGATTGGGGTTGTGTAAGAGGTGGGTGGGTGGCTGGCTGGCTGGCCGGGGCGGCGGTATAGGGAAATTACATTTGTAGGTCGTTTAGGCCCAGGGCCCGGCTCCAAGCTTTCGCACATGGCCCTGTCAATATTTGGCAAACGGCAAACCAACACCGAAACTGTGTGTCGATTGGGTTTGAGGATTGTAGGACCCCCCACCACCACCACCTCCGCAGAAATCCCTCCCTCCCTTTGTCATTTGTCTTCTGGTACTTGCAGCTTTAATGTTGTGTTCTGTTGGCAGATGCGGATGCTTGCCGGGGATTTGTTAACTGAAGCGGCAGCAGTCCTCCCAGTTTTCCTTCCTCTCTCTCTCTCTCTGACTCTATTCCATACTCTGTTTTATCCATCTCACGTGCCTTGGTATTTGCCTTTGAGGGGATTTCCCCAATCATTTTTTCATCGGCTTGTCTGCCTGCCTGCCAGCCTGCGTGCTTGCCGATTGTCTCTCTGTCTGTCTGTTTGTCTGACTAGCTGTTATGTATTTGCCAATTTGGGCCTGGTCTTTGGGCCTCTGTCCGGGGCCCCCGACAATGCCAATCAACACGCATACGCACACGCCGTGTGGCACTGCCTGGAAGCTTTACTTCTGCCACACGACACACAGCAGTTTCCGCCTTTTCAGCTCGGATTTGGTTACGGCGCTGGTCGCCGGTCTAATCTAACCAAAATTGTTATTCAGTATTTAGCATTAATATTCATTTTGCTCGTTGCCCCACACACACTCACACACACATATGCACACATTTGCATGTGATATACTCGTATTTAATTATGAAATGCAATTTATTTTTGGGGCCTGGTCAAGTGCAGGAGAAGGAGGAGGAGGAGAAGACGTACTGCCAATTGAGCTGCTTGAAAATTGAGTTTTGAATTTGCTCTGCTCTGCATGCGTAAACACAATCTGCCTGCCATTCTCCCCCTCCCTTTCTCTCTCTCTATGGCTGTCTCTTTCTAGTTTGGCAATTATGCTGACGCAGGCAGTTATCTGTTTAGGCCAAGAGCGAGAGAGAGAAAGAGGCGAGGGGCAGAGCGAAGCAAACTGAGTTTGGAAAATGGAAATTTCTGTTTGCGTTTGTCTTTGCCTTTTCATTATTGGGATTTGAAATTCTTGGGTTTTTCCAAGAGGAAAGGGGCTGGCGGTCAGGGCCAAAATAGAACATTAATTGTGTTTATCGGAAAATGAATTTCTGAAATTCCTGATTCAATTAGTCTGTCAATTAACACTTTGGACTCGAACGATGATTGCAGAGGATTAGTCATTATGTTGCTGCCCCATCTAATCACTTTCTGACCTAAACTCTGGCAGGATCTGCTGCTGCTGCTGTTGGCTTTTGCTGGCTAATGAGGCACTTTAGTTGCCCCTTAAAGCAAGGTCAATCTGCCATTTCCAGCCACGTGCCCCAAGCGTACATCGTTGCGGAGTTGCGGCTAATTAGACGAGCATTTCTTTCTTCTCTACTTCCACACACATTACGGATCCCCCATCCACAGTTGGTCTATAATTTTAAATTGAAAAAAGAGAAGCCACGTGAACATGGCGTATACGCAATGGACTTGTGGCATGTTCGGGCAATTCATTTGTTGATTAGCCAGGGCAAATTGTTGGCTTCCGAGGAAGCAACGAACACACAAAAATATGACCCCAGGCCAGTGGCCTGAATAATAAAGCCACAAATAATAAACAGAGTCGAGAGCGTGTCCGCTTTCGTATCCAGTCTGCCTGAATCCTGTCGTGGCCCACTCCCAGCTCCCCCACTCCTCGCTGCTCCTCGCTCGTATTTGTTGCTCTGCTATTTTGTGCTGCTTGCACTCTGAAATTTCAATTTAAAAGCTAGTAATTTTTCATGCCCCTTGTATAGATGGAGCACCACCGAAGGGACGGAGTGCTGGGTGCTGGTCTCTGGCCTGGTTGTCGCTTCGTTTCAGCATCATCATCATCGTCATCGTCATCATAGCGCATATGTGTTTTTGCTGTCACCCATATTCATTCACTCGTTCATGAATACCCACGCCCACCATTCGAAAAGACAGTAAAAGTTGCCATAAATGAATTTTGCCAAAAAAAAGTTGCCAGAAGATTCGGAATATTTACACTCGCAAGTTCCGAAGAGTTGGCTGAAAAATATGTTAATGTTAATGGCATTCTTGGAAGGCCTCTTAGCGTACCATCATTATAGGTTTATTTAAAGTTGTCAACTCTTGTTTACTCAGGCTATTATTATTATAATAAAGACAAGACCTAAAGACCTTTTGCTAGGCACGAACAAAAAAGTTTTTATTCTAATTTTTGGAGGAATTTCCCTTTTTTATGTTTGACATTCAGCTTAGAGAACAAATGAAGTCTCTTCATGACAGGAAATTAATAAAAATGTAAAGTTTTGAAGGCTATAATAATCTTGTCCTTCCGGTTTCCATAGACCATAGAACACTTAAGTTTGATCTGCTTCTGAGACTGAATAAATCAATCAGAGAAATGTGGGTTCCTCCCATCGGCTGCCAGCGAATATCCTTCAAGGATTTAGCTCTTGTAGTGCCCTTTCGAATATATGATAGATCTGGGCTTAAAAATACCATTTTTCAGCCTTTTTTGCCTGGCAGGTGTGACATTTTCGAGCCCTCACTGTGCCCGTTAGCTGTGATTGCGGCGGCGTTGGCCATCAGATGGTTGGCTTCATTGTTGGCCTGTTTGTTTTTGCCTGCTGCCTGCTGACTGCAGCGAGGCATGAAATCTGTGCAACGTTTGCTCGTTTTTCATAGCCAGCTGCCGCTGCCGCTGCTGCTGCCGGTCGTCCTGGCGTTGCCTTACTTTACCTTCCGAGTGAGTGAGTGACTGACTGACTGACTGAGTGTCTCGATTGTCTTATGCCCGACAGCTATTTGGCGCTGGCAGAAAAACAAAAAACTATTATGCCTTTGTATGTGTATATGCTGCTCTGTGTGCACATGTGTGCGTGTGTGTGTGCCAGTCAATGGCGGCATAGAATTTCCACTAAACAAAACAGCAGCAAAAAGAAAACAAAACTTGGCAACTTAAACCATAAATGCCGGCCAAGTCAGACGAAAGAAAACACACACGCACACACAGCCATGCTTTCACAATACACATATGTATATATGTATATTTATATGTATTTGTGTGCATAGGGTATAAATACACTTCAAGGATGGCATTTTCATGGCTGGACGCCCCACAAAACTCATACGCCCCGTTGTCTCTAACTGCTCTTCGTTCTCGGCTGTGGCCATGTTCTGCTCTGTGGTTCTTAGTTATCGTCAAGCCCTGTAAAATGTATAAATACAGGGGAACCTGCGTAACTCCACGCCACTTCACTCCACTTCCTAATCCAATCCAGCGCCCTATCCTATCCCAACCAATCCAATCCATTTCAATCCCACTGCCTGTCCCACTGCCTCTCCCACGGCAGGCAATCCTCTTAAGGCGTTGCCTTGTTAACATGTCGCATATTCCGGCATTATTTACGCTCGCCTTGTCGCTCATCGCACGTTTGGCCTGCTTTGTTTTAACGGCTTTTGTGTTGGCCCCGGCTATTTACACTGGAAAACGCTCCTTAGCCAGCGCCCCAGAAATATTGTGCTCAAGTGTTAATATTGCGGGCCTTGGAGAGATGTAGAGGATGGGGCCATACACATTCTACTTAGCCGCCTCGTCTGGATGACTGGCAACTGCCTTGATATGACCAGACAATGACAGACAACAACAACAATAGCAGCAGAGAGAAAACAGCAGGGGAAAAATGGGAAGGAGACACAGAGGGAGAGCCGGCTAGTGCCAGTATCGGTGGAGACACTGGAGCCTGGGGCCAGTCTGGGCCAAACAATGAGCTCTAAAGGCCATTTGGTTAGGTGTTCCCCGAGTGTTTAGCTTAGATACGAGGAGCCTGGACAGGGTAGGTCCTGTGTGGATAGAGCCACTCATATTCTCTTGACGTCTCTGTGTGAAAGAAGGCCAAAGGCTGCTCAAATGGCCAGAAGGGGCACCGAAGGCTGTGGCCAGAGACAATTAGCTGGAAATTAGATGTTCCAGACAATGATAACATATAATGGGTTCACTACAGGAGAGCCACAGCCACAGGCACAGCTACAGCTACAGTCTCTCTGTGGCCTCCATTGGAGTGTGGAAATTTGATGTGAAAGCCGTTCCCATTCAGCCAGAGGTAGCTCCAGGGATGCCTCCAATACGCTTAGACAAAATCCCAATTAAGTTGCCTCCGGCAGCCTGCCCCGCCTCCAGTCAGCCAGTCAGCCGTAACACTCACACTGAGAGACTCTTTAGCGAGTGGCAAGTGCGGCATGTTGACAATTAGTCCTTTAAATTAAGTGGGTGGAACCCGGGCTGCCGTGCCGCAAGGAAAGGGCCAATGGGCTGTGTGCGTGTCCTTGTATTGTGTGGCTCCCAATGAAATTGATTGTGCTTTTCACTGCTGCCCCACATTGGGGCACACAGGGAGCCCGGCGGAACCAGAGGCTGCGGCTTAAGGTGTTTTGGTATTTGGCTTTGTGACTGACCGACCGGCGGACAATGAGACGAAAGCCGAGTAATTAAGACAGAGACAAACACTCGTGGAAACCACTTAGGGCAGAAGCACTTCAAAAAAGGAAGGAGAAGCCCAAAAGGACAAAGGTCATCGAGCCACTTGGCTCGTGTTTATGCTCCTTTTATGCTGCAACTTCATTAAATTTTACTTTTACGAGCGCAACAAATCCTTAAAAACAACTCAGAGCCTCGTTCACAATGCCAGCCACGCCCCTCCACAGCCGAAACTCCGTCTATCACACAGCCCCTGAGGAGCTACAGACATCTGTAGCTGGAAATGTGGCAGGACAACGGCAGTTTTAATTACTTTCTGCATAAATTTGCGCTCATTTCCTGCTCTTTCTTTGCCTTTTTATACTCTACCATCAAGGGTACTTTGATTTGTATGAGACGATGGCAAAACGCGGCAAAGAAAGCGATATACGAGCAGGTCCTGCAGCCGGGAGGCAGTGTATCTCTGCCAGAGAACCGATCAATCCTCAGGGCAATCCTCAGGGTGTGTGCCAGCATGGACTCTGGCAGGGTCTGGCCTTAGCCCAAATGGAAAAACATTTAGCTACAAGCCGACATAGCCATACATATAGTATAGGGAAGGAGCAGGAGGATACACAGATATTCTCTTTGTAGCTACCAATGGAAATTATGCAGAAGAAAAACACGAGGGGGAATGTGTTTGGGCCATAAAGGGAGTTTTGGCGGCGTTCCGACACTTGATGGCTGTGTGCGCGGCACCAAATGCTCCTCTTGGCCAACTGGCGGCTCCGGCTTCCACTCCCCGGACATGTGTGAGTGTCCTTTTGGGTGTGCACTCTCCATCTCTCTGTCGTCTCTCTGTGTCTCTGGCAAATTGTTATTTAATTATGGCATCCTTGCCCGTATCCTAGACATCAGAAGCAGCAGGAGCAGCAGTAGCCGGAGCAGCTTGGAGACGGATGGCCACGTCCTGGTCACGTACTGGAGTAATGGCAAATAAATCAACAGCGGAAGCATTGCAAATGACGTGCCACTGATGTGGTTTGGGCTTTCGGGCCCCCTTTTTCACCTGCGAAGGATGCTGGCCTTTTCCTTCTAGGACCCAACAGAGCGTGAAATGATTGACTTTAAAGTCAAATTGCGCAATTTATGTTACAAGTCGAACCCAGAGGCGGGGCCGGAAATGAGCTTTGGACTCGGCCTGGGCACAAGGCATGCGGCACGGGGCATGGGGCACAACTCAGCCAGCCCAGCTTGGCATGACATTCAATTAACTTGATGCCCGGATCCGCCCGTGCGGCTCCCAGTAGCCGTGAGGGACGGGTGGGTCTACTTTCGGAAATTATTCCACGGGTACGGCTGACAGTTGCATTTGCCTGTGGCCTGTCCTGTCTAGCCAGAGGTGTTGGCGGCGGTTTGAGTTTCGAGTCAGAAATAATTCGCTTCTAGTTGGAGCACAATTTCCAGTTGCATGTTTAAGTCAGCAAACGAAAAGTTTTGGCCAAAGTTGGAGTCCTGTCCTGTCCTGCCCTGCCCAAAGTTACAGCTGAACTTGACAGCTGCCGGCTGTGATTATCAAATCAAGAAATAATTGCTCGCTTGTCTTGGCCCCATCATCATCATCGTTCTCGTCGCCATCATTACCCTCATCAAAATGGAATTTTTCTACTTGATTTGAGTCAGCTATCGAGCGGGGGGGAACCACTCGCAAGTGTGCGAGTATGTGACCCAAATCCTGGCAAGTCTTTGTACTTGGCCAAGGACACAGACACCTTCACGTCTGTGCAGCTGAGTTGCAGCTCCATCTCCAGGCCCCAAACTCCAGCAAATAGTTTTCAATTGTGGCCAAGCAAATGTGTCAATATTAAGTTGGCCGACAAGCAGCATTAAGGCGCTTTGCGGGATGTCCCTTAGCTCGGGATTCAGTTCTGTTGAATGGAGCGAGAAGCAATTTCTTATCCTTTATCAAGGCAACTGTCGCACACAGAGACGCAGACACTTCTCTCTGTATGTAGGTGTGTGTGTGTGTGTGTTTGTGTGTGTGGCTTCGTAAGTG
This sequence comes from Drosophila affinis, assembly GCA_037356375.1. Taxonomy (NCBI): domain Eukaryota; kingdom Metazoa; phylum Arthropoda; class Insecta; order Diptera; family Drosophilidae; genus Drosophila; species Drosophila affinis. The sequence continues at coordinate 28,687,352 of JAZHFB010000003.1, forward strand.
CTGTAAAATGTTCTGAAAATCCACTCAAGCTCACAAAAGTCACTTGCCTGACAGCAGGTGGAAACCAGGTGCTCTGCAGACATCCCAACTTTATCCAAGGGGATGGAATCCATTTTTACATTTTCATGGTTTCCCTCGGATTACCTTTTTCCCCACTTTCCTTCGGATATCTCTCCCCTTTTTCCTGGGCACACAAATACAAATAAAGCTGACAGTTAATCCGTAATTGATCTGGAAAGAAAAAGGTACGATTATGATAATGAAGCTGACAATGACATTGGTGGTGGCTCCGATGCTGTCGCCTCTTAAGGAAAGCCCATCATCTCGTCAAACAGTTCGAGTGCCACGAAAACAACCCCCTCCCAACCCCCCTTTGGGGAGTCACGTGTTCTTGACCTGCGTCAGTTTTCCAGTTAAAGCTCCACCTAAGGAGCCGCATGAATTTAAATTTGTATTTACCGATAATAAAGCGGAGCGAAACGAAGTGGAAGGAAGAGTCTTTTGCTTGGAGTATTCCGACTGGAATATACCCCTGCCCCGTCTCGCTCTTCAGATTTCATTTTGATGCACCAAAGTGGAATTTAATATGCGTAAGACAAAGGGAAAAGAAAAGGAATATCTTATGCATTGCTGGCATAGCCATCGCCTTCGCCTTCGCCTTTTATGGCTTTAATGCATTTTTGAAAGAGACGAGTTTTAGGAGGAATGCCAGATAAAATATATATTAAAATAGCTACAGTTCTGTAGAGGAAGGTGGAAAATCTACACCTCTGTTACATCCTTTAAAAGGGAAAGGATATACCCTTGTGCCTTCTTCGATTACTGGGGGTATGTGAAAACGTGTCATGACAAATGTCCTTGGTCTGCCGCTGGCTTAGCTGGGGAAATTCGTTTATGGAAATGCGTAAAACGCAAAGAAATTTACAACTTACCTAAGCAGCAATAAGGGGAGACGACGAATCATAAATAAAACAATATCATATGAATGCATATTACACTTTTGCCCGGGCTCCTTGTGTGTGTGATGGAGCGTGTGAGAGTGGAAATGGGGAGGATGCGAGGGCTGGGTGGATGAGACGGCGCTTTTGCGACAAGTATCTAAACAAAATATTATTTGCTTCTTGCCACGCAATTGTCAGACAGCGAACACGGTCACGTCCTGCCAGGATATGCAAATACTCGAGAGTGTGTGTTATATATATTCTTGTTCCCGCTTCCTGCAGCACACAGGATGATGATTGTCAAAGTAATAGGAGAGGAGCAAGTGTAGCTCTCGCCCTCCCCCCGCCATAAGCCAAAAGTGAGGAGACCACCAGGACCTACGCCTGGAGCATACCAAATGTCGGCAGTCGGCAAGTGCGCAAGTTTTCCTAGACGGCACTGGCACTGCCACGGCGGCAGCAGCCTCGCTTGAGCTTGAGCTTGCAGCAGACACAGACACTGACAGCTTGCCACAACCAAAGGAACGAACACCACCCACAAGAGCAACAGCAACAACAACTGCAACTGCATCAGCAGCCACACAGGAGGATGGAGGAGACTGCAGCAGGACCAGCGACGAAGAAAAGCGGCACCACACTGTCCGTGGATCGGGCCGCATTCCTACTACTGCGCGTCCGGAAGGCGTTCAAGAAGAAGCGGCAGCAGCGCAAAGAGCGACAGTAAGTTGAATGTTTGCCATTACTTAACCATTGTGGGGTGGGGTGGGGTGGGTGCGGGTGCAAGGGGGATTTGACAGGATTTGCTAGGATTTGGCTGAGCGCACAAGGCCCATTGAATTGTCAGCCAGCCAGCCAGCCATCCAGTCAGGCGATGGCAAACAGAATTAACAAGTTGTTTGAACTAAGGATTTGGCCGCAATTAAAAGCGATTTCTATGCCGGCAAACAAACTTTCAACTTTGCAACAAACTAAATGAAAAGCAGTTCGATATATAACGACCAGAAAATAAACCTCACTGAGTTGTACATATCTATTCCTTGGGGCAGTCTTTCACAAATTGAGAAAAATAATCCGTTCGATAAGGAATTTAGTATTGTGGAGTATAACGTTTTTATCTTTCGATCTTTATTTTCGTTTTCGATACCACACACAAAGTGATCGGGCGTCGATCGACACACTTTTTTGTGTGGCCGTATATTTGGTATTCTTCTTATAAACTAGGGTTGCCGTATTGGCTGGATTAGGCTATTATAATACATAGGGCTGCCGTATTGGCTGATATGGGCTATCCTACCACAATATACATATGTATTGTTTTGTGGAAATATTTAAATCATGAAAGTCTCCTGGAGCTTAAACAGGTGCCCCCACAGAGAGATACTGATTGGTATTCCAGTGTTGTTTGCAGCCAAAAAGAGCTTCACGTTTTCCCGATTACCATTTACCCTTTGCACTCAAACGAGAACGGATATAAATAGAACCCTGCCATTTTCGCACTTTTCTTTGTCTTGCAATTTCGGGGACGCACTTTGCTGCCAGCATGCTGCGGGCACTTGGAATGCATTGTGGCAAGAGAACACTTCAAGTTCTGATAAATATCGCTTGGCTCTTGGCCCTAGAAGCCTTTCAGCCTTTAGTCTTTTCCGTGAAGTGGTGAGGCATGAGGGTGGGCCACCCCCCATCCGGATTCCCATGCACGTCCTGCAGCCGTTGCTCATTTGCCCTCCGCTAGAACGCAGTTTGTTAGATATTTTCTTCGTTTATTGCTTGGATTCTCTTTTTTAAATTTTCGACATTTTTTTCACTGTTTGCCCTGCTGCTGCATCGTTTTAATGAAAATGTTTCTTATGCTCTGGCATTCGCATGCCCATCATTTGCTTAAGCCCGGACACAGGACGAAGGACGGAGGAAGCTGGTAGTCTGAAAGAATGCCAAGCGGCAAACTCAATTAGGCACGGGCCGTCGCCACCCGTTTCCGGGAAGCGAACGCGGCATCAAGTGGGTTGGTCGCATCTTAAAGAACGAATATCTTGCGAGAAGCTCGCTTTAACCCCATTCAAAAGGGAAGCCTGGGCTAAAAGGGCTGCCATCCGATGATTTGATTACACGAACAACATTTTGCTCTAATTATGCACGCACATGTAAACACAGCGCCAAATGCAATTACACGAGTTACCATCTCACCCACACATACACATGAGCGGACACACAATGGATTACCAGACCCACACACACATACACTGCGTATGCGTAATTTGGCAAAGCCTTTCGGCTTAGTTGCCCTTTTTACAGACAACCGCCGCTGCCATCCACGTCCGAAGCCGCTGTTGGGTAACAGTAATGATGCCATAGGTTATGCCAATGCTTATACCAATGTTTATAGCAGTGACCCGGCCAACAGGAACTTCATTACCTCCTCCTGGACTGGTGCTGTCCGAGGTGTCAACCCACACAAGTCCCTTAATTGGCGTATGCAAATGGGCATAATCATTAGGGGAGGGAGAAGTTCTAATAGAATTAGGTGCAGTATGGAATTATGTTCAGCTAAATGAAGACCTGTATCCTGCTCTAGCGAGGATACATTCCGAGGGTATGTAATGGGCATGCCCTAATGAATACCTTTTGGTATTCGCTTTCTGATTAAAAAATGATGAAAAGGTAGAAAGGGATAAGAGTTCAGGGAAATGAATGCCGATGGAAACCTGAGAAAACCTAAGGAAATATGAGCTGCATAAATACTTACTGGGAAATAAATGATGCAAAATTAAGACCCTTTTTTAAGGACCTTGTTCTTCTCGTGAAGCAGAAGCAAAGACTAAAGTGGAGGATAGTTTGCTTAAACCTGACCTGAGGGCATGGAGGGCACCCACTTCGTTTGATCTTTTTAACACATGCACGCACTCCTCGCCGACTTCTGGCTCTTGCTCTCATTAAACAACGAATTTCCACTCACCCTACCCCTTGTATGACTCCATTATCAGGCTGTAAACTTTTATGCGGCGCGCAATCTTCAAGCTTCTTTACTGGCAATTCTGGCAGCATGTTAACCTTTTTCTTTCGCTGCTCCACTCTTTCCCTGCTTTGCTTAACCGAAAAGGTGGCAAATGTTGTTGGGTAATGCACGATTTACGGTTACGAGTATTTCACGTCAATTATGCAGATCCGCTTTGAGTTATGCCCGCCCACCGCCCACTGCTTCTTGGCCGCCCATATGTATGCCTGCCGTAGACCATCCTCTGCTTACCGGCTTTGTTGCGTTTCCCGTGCTCTGCTCTCCTGCCCTCCTGCTGTGACCTGTAACAGCTTGCCCTTAGTGGGTGCTGCCACATTATTTGTGTGGGTGTGTGTGTGCGAGTGGGCTGGGGCTCCCCTGTGTTTAACGCACTCAAAAGTGCCTTAACATCCTGCAACACCAGGCCTATAAACAAAAGCCGAAGCAAGAGGCGTTACGTTACGGTGCTCAAAAAATACAAAAAAGCAAAAAAAAGTGCAAACAGAACAACTTAAACATTTCTCGCTAAAGCGTTGTGTAATTTTCTTTTTATTTATGTGTGGACACTGCCTGTTGTTGCTCTTTTCTCAGCTGTAACTATTTCGAATGTTTTCTTCAAGTTTTTCCCCAGTTCATTCCTCATCCTCGCACCGCATCCGCATCCTTCTCTCCAGCAAGGACACATATAAATTGCTTACATGATTTTTATTTCTCTGTAACTTTGCTGCAGCTCTTGTCAGCGATGGGAGTGTGCGATTGAAAGTATTATCCTTCTGCCCCCTCGCTGGGGATCTTGTAAATGCCTTGGGGGGGGTGGGGGGGTGGTTGGGCTGAAATGAGTCGAAAACTTTGCTGATTTTGCTTCGTTTCCCATCCCGATTCCCATTCGCTCGCACCAATACACAACACAGTCATTCCCATTCCCATCTTCCGATCTGGCTGTGTATCATCATCAATATAGCGCACAATTCCGAGGACATGGAGCTGCCAACTTGTGTCGAAAACTCTGACAGATATTCGGTTGGGCGCGCGCCTTGGCAAAATGTCAAAGTCAGAGTAAATCAAATAAAAAGTTTTCCATTTCTGCATCTGCGTCCTTTTTGCATACGGGAAATATGTAATATCGCAGTATGGGTGCAGTTCAAGAGTAGCGGGGGGGTAGGGGTAGCAGTATGGGTAGGGGTAGGAGCTGGTCCATCAGCTTGACAATTGTCAGAGCAGAGCCGAGCCCCCATGACTCGTCATGGCGTAGGCGTCGAGTTGGGAATCCCATTCGAGTGCCAGAAATTCAATCACACATCAAGTTGCACAAATTGAGGGGCTGAAGGGCGTAGTGCGGGGGTGGCAGCTGTCACTACCAGCTGGGGGAGGATGAGAAAGCCGTCCAAAGAGGTGCTGGAAATAATTTTCCATACAACAATCAAATGTAATTCGCATGTGTGCGAGAAAAAAAATGCGCAAATCAACAGCTGACACTCGCACACCCTCGATGCAGGAAGTGAAGCAAGGGATGGCAATGGAGAGTGGAAATGAGGAGTGGGAATGGGGAATGTGGAGCGAAGCATGCAAATGAAACGGAAATGGCATCCATGACAATGGAGGAGAAAAATCGTAGGAAGAACTAATTGCATTTCCTTGCTGACACACACCCCACCTCCCACCCCCCACTCGTCGCACTTAATATATAATTGCATTAACTTATTATTGTCACTTCCTTCCTCGCACTCCTTCACCCTTTTTTCACTCACTCTGTATCCCTCTCTCTCTCTTTCCAGGGCCCAACAGAGCAGCGCCGCTGCGGGTGGCAGTGCGAGTGGCATTGGCAGCGGCGGAGGCGGCGGTGGAGGTGGCGGCTTCGGGTCGCAATCGCGGACGGGCAGCCGCAAGCTGCCGCCGCCATTGTTACGGTCGCGCACACTGCCCGCCATCATTGTGCCAGGACTTCCGGTCGTCTCGCTGCACACGGATAAGCAAACATTTCAATTGGGTGCGTACATTCATATACCAGTGCGAGTGTTTTTCGCAAAAGTACAATTGAATTATTTACACGCGCGCAGAATGGAACATTTTAATAGAGATAACATTTGTTTACGGCTCACAACGGATTTGAAATTGAATTATGCTGGTTTATGGAACTCTCTCGGAATTCAAATCGGGTCAAGGGCAGTCCATCACTCAGTCCGACATTCCTATGGACCGTAAGCTGATTACCCATCTATAATCGCCTTAGCCGTCGTCCCTCGTCAAGACCAGGACCATTCAGTCCACGAATGCCATTGGAAAATTTAAATTTAAAACAAACTGGCTCTCGCTCTCTCTCTTGATTCTACTCATCTTGGAATACCAATTCTATAAATTGTGTGTTGTTATTTGGTTTGCCATGGAATCATATTCCATGGCCATTTGTTGATTGATCAGAGAGTAAAGAATGAAGTCCGTGCAAACAAACGTTGCGATGCAACGGAATAATATCAATAATATCAAATCACATCGAGGCGATTTTTCTGGAAAATATATATAACCGAATGGCTGGATAGAACCGTCCAATACCCTGGCAGATTATAAACAAAAATAAAACTCGACTACCAGCTACTGACATTTTTCTCCCCATTTTTTGTATATTTATTGAAATGGAATTATATTCAAGGAAAATCTACCCTTTGATAGGAAAAAAAGGTCAAATGAATGAATAATTTATACGCTTCCCAACATTTCTATAGCCACCGACAAAAAACAATGTGGGATTGAACATGCTATTTTAACAGCATTTTAATTGAGATTGACAGTTTTATATATAGATCTATAATGGGTCGACCCATTAAACTACAAATTGAAAAGTTTCTATAGAAGGTTTTTCGAGTTCAATTATTTTATGACTTTTTTTATTACTAACAGACCCGCCCGCTTCGCTTCTTACTAAATAAATGTTATGTTTGGGAATTCATCAAAATTAAACAATGTTAATATTGACGTAATGACAAATATTTTTATAAAAGGTTCCATTCTACAGAATGACACAAAATGAAATAAAATGGGCGTTCAACACGCACATTTTTTATCCATATGTGAGTTTTTTTAACATATTTTTAATTTTTGAGGAATTTATTAATGGAAAAGTACAACATTTGTTGTACAAAAACCATGCCACATACTCAGGCTATCATATAAAAAAAAACCGCACAAATTTGGAGCAGGCGTTGCGGAGATAGCCTGTAACATATAGATAAAGATATAGTCGTAGTCCCACAATTTCTAAGCAGAGATATTTGCAGATATTAAAAGAAATATGGATATATCCCTAAAAATAGTCATTAATTCTGTAGGTTTTATCTGCTCCAACAAGTCTATATAGGAGAAACGATACATAGGATGGGATATACAAGATGTGAGAGTATAACCACGTTTTTAGCGATGCCACCGCTCGACTGATTGGGCGTCGATCTACACACCTTTTTGTGTGGCTGTATATTTGGTATTCTTCTTAAATACTAGAGTTGCCGTATTGGCTGAATGGGGCTGCCATCCCACCAAAAACAAACGCTTCTTTAACGTGCTTTTACAAATTTCTAAAAAAAACGTATACCCTTTGGCAAAGGGTATAAATATACACACAATTTTCAGCGAAATAATGAAAATTGCTTTCCACAGTTTCAACGAGCCGCTGGGCTTTCGTTGCGTGGCCACGACATGTTGTGGCAGAAGATTTAATTAAAAACTTTTGACAAGTTTTCAGCTTGAGTTATGATTAATATTCGTACACACACATTAAAGGGAAAGTGCAGTTTGCAGAATATCCATATATCAATGTGCGCTCCATTAACTGATTTTTCGTTCTCCATTTCCCATTTTCCACACACATTTTTCACCCACACAGAGGAGAGACTGTTAGGCAGCAAGAGCCGCAGTGGCAGTGCCAGTGGCCATCGCTGGTCCCTGCTCACACGTGCCGGACACAGCGGCGGTGGTGTCGGTGGTGGCGGCTCCGGCACGGGCACCGGGAGTACTGTCAACACCACTGGTGGCACAAGCAGCAGCAGCAACAACAACAACAACACCCATGTGGCCAACAACAACAACACGCTAATGGTCAAGTCATTGAATTTGCCAAAGGATGATAGCAATCTGGTGTATCGTCGCAAGTCCTCGGGCAGCACGCCGCACCACCACCAGACCACATCGCAGCAGCACCAGCAACAGCAGCAACAGCATCAGTTGCAGCTGCAACAGCAACATTTGGGGGAGAGTTCGTTGTTCCAGCTGTCGGATGATTTCGAGTGCCATGCGGACGGCTCGCTGCTGCTCAGGTGAGTAAAACACACTTCTCTCCACGCCAGCTGGCCTGCATTCATTTTTAATTGTACTTTTACTCGGCTTTCGAAGGATCCCGGCCCCACATGTGGTGGCAGCGCGTGCCTATCGGCTGGCAGCCAGAAAGCGTGCCGCAGCCACCTCAGAGGCCACCACACCGCTGGCCAGAGAGCACACCCTCCACGAGATGCCACTAGCCGAGGCATCAGCATCGGCAGCATCTGGATCCGGCTCCAGCTCTGGCACGACCTTCACTCGCCTGGCCAAGCTGCTGCATCAATCAAGTGGCTTCTCGGGCAGATCCAATCTGCAGCCGCCGCCTGGTGACACCTCGTCTGTGAGTCTGGGACTCGGTCTGGGTCTGGGCGAGGATGCGCCCCGTCGTCTGTCCTGGGAGAGGTGCGTACTTGTGTAATTTATGACATCCTTCAGCACTAGCCATCACGTGTATCTCTCCACTGTCAACATTCACCTTGACTGGCAGAGAGAAAAAGAGCGAGAGCGAGAGGGAACGGTTGCAATTAGCTAATTTCATTTGCACCCAGAGCAGCGGTGGCAAGCTGATCTCTGGCATGCCACCGCCTACCTTCACCTACCTCCAACCTCCTAATGGCTAGCCACACATGAGGTTGTGGCGTTGGATGGATGGATGGTGATGACAGGCGAAGAGCAGCTTGCCCTGCGGTCGAGTGTGGCATTTGTCTTCATTCGCTTCACGGCGCTCTAATGGAGACACATGCAGTCGCAAGATTAACACACGCTCCAGAGAAAACCTCCTCTCGATGCTGGTTTAATTAACGTCAGGTGTCCTGTCCCTGCCCCTTTCCGATAAGCAGAAACCCAACTCTGGTCCTTGGCTAGCAGTCAAAGAACCTTTGGGAAACCAATTGATTTATACGAACATCAGACTAATTGAAACAGATTCACATTGCATTGATGGAAAGGTCTGGCAGAGTCTGAACTGTGAGGAGAGATACCGTTCACATATATTTTTTCTGAATTTATTTCCATTTTTGAAGAATGAATGTAGCTACGAGTAGAAGCAATTTTGTGATACAAACTTGTCTTGTTGATTGAATAAAATAATTGAGTAGCAGAACCACACACACAACATCCTGCTGCAGACCGACCTCTGCCTGTGTCGGTGTCTGCGTCTGTGATATTACATTCTGGTTCGAGCACAGGTCCTTGACGGGACTTAAGCAATTTACGAGCTGCAAGATTGCGCCTTGAACTATGCATTTGCCGGGCAACGCCTGAGCACAGTGACCACGGTCGAGTGTGTAAAATCATTTTGGCAAACATGCCACAGATAAAGGAGGAGTGGGAGACAGAGAGAGAGAGTAAGAGACCCCTCTCTGGGCACTGATTGCATCGCTGCCACCCGCCCAGCAGGATACATAAGAACGAACCAAAAAAAGATACAAAAGAACGTCAGTGGCCAGGCCACGGTAGGGCAGGGCATGGCAGTGCAGGGCAGGGTGCTCGTTTTCCAGAGACTGTGCTTAAACTTTGATATTTTAAAATGCACAAAACACCGAAACTCAAACCCAAACAAAAAGGGAGAACGATTTTCGGGCGGGTTATTGTTGTCCGAGTGCTACTACTTCTCTAACTCATTCTTCTGGCTGTTTGTTTGTGTTGCGTGTTGCTAAATTTAGAGCCAGAAAACAACGCAAATGGCAGTAGGAGCAGCCAACAGCCAGCAGCCAGCAGCAGCCAGCAAACAGCGATTCGCATAATAATAACTGCACGGCAGAGCAGAACAGCGGAGCAGAGGCTATGGCTACTCTTCCTTTGGGGTTTTCGTAGTCCTCACTGGCTTAATTGTGAATGCATTATTCATGAGGAAGTCAGACCCAAGAAAAAAGAAACAACAACAACAGCAGCCACAACACCAAGAAGGGAAAGGAAAGATTGTAAGCGAACGAACGAACAGTGGAGCCAATAAAACAGTGTCCTGTCCTGTCTTGTCTCCTGTCTCAAGTCCTGATGTTAAGGATAAAGTTTTGTGCGTCTTGTCGTCTGTCGCCTCTGTTCTGCTCCTGTGGCAACGTCGGCGGCACCACCATCATCCAATCCACCATCCAACTAGCTAAGGCAACACAAGATGCCACTGGAAGTTCGAGCAAACGAACCATAAATGAAATTGCGCATACGTCATGTGGTACACGTACACACACGCACACACACAAAAACAACCGAAGACAAATACAACGACAACACTCATTACCTTCAATGTGCGGGTGGGGGTGGTGTCTTATGTACTGTAAAATTTTATAAATTGCATGCAACTCGGCAGAGAAAAAAAATGAAAAAAGCTTAGCTAAAAGCCTCGACAAAATGTCTCGCTGCTGATGTCAACATCAATTTGTGTGGCATCGTTGCCACATTCTGCTGCTTTTGATTTATTTTCCGTATCACTTTGGGCCCCGTTTGATGTCGCCAAAAGAAACGGCCGCCTCCGTTGGGGAAGTTTCTGTATGTGAGCCGCATAAAAGGTCACCAAATTGGGGATGGAACCAGTGCGTATACCAAAATGATTATGTGCGTCAGGGAAGCTGTCGTCCGGCAGCTGTGCCAGTTCCCGAAAGAGTCAATTGGACCATTGAATCCATAGGCCGTAATTGACCAAGAGAATGCGAGAGAAAACTAGGGCGGTGAAGCTCTAACCACATATCGATTTGTAGCCCAACTTCCAACTCCCTTTCTTTCCCACTTATATTCCGTTTGTGTTCCGTTTTACGTTCCTAATGCACTTTTCATGCACCCTCCATTACGGTGCAGTGGCGAACAATGCCATGTCCCAGACAATTTCGGTACGGTTCAGAGTCATCTCTCATTAAGTGAGTTTCACACAAACGTCTGGCTTCCCAGTGGCTTCCCAGTGTCCCCCAGAAACACCTTAACCACCGCCTGCAGAGCGGTTGCTGGTGCTGCCTAGCCACGCAGAAGAATTCTGTGTGTCACATATGGTCACAGAACATAGCACATTCCCTGGCAATCGGTTTCACAGGCGGCTTTTAGACAAGTGTAAATAAGGAGGCCAAATGGCAGACAACCAACGGGCATGGAAAGACACTCAGAGCAGAGGCAAGACGCACAAGTGTGTGTGTGTGTGTGTGTGACGGCAGCACATACCCGTTCGACCTTGTCATGGCAACTGCATGGGGATGCTTGTTGTTTATATATTTGGGCAAACATCGCATGGAGCATGGAGCATGGAGCGCACACATCCAATCCACATTTGACTCTGCTTCTGACTTATTGCCACCAGTTGGCAGCCGGTTAAAGTGCCTGACTGCCACTCTGCCTGCCACATCTATGCATAACTTAATAACAATCATTATTATTGACTAGGCACCAGCACAGCACAAATACGAGATGCAATCGGAAGGCTTGTTGGCCCATCCCCATCTGGCTGTCATCTTTCATTCCACCCCCAAGCAGAGAACATGAGGTTGACAACTAGTCGAAGAATAAGGCCAACTGGGGTCTCGTCCCTCTCTGCCTGTCGCCTGCCATGAAATGTTTCTGTGGCTTCGGAGTTACTTGTACTTTTACCCTGCCCCTCTCCATGCCCACACCATGAGCCATCAACGAGCGATGACGAGCACAACTTTTTACTCAAGAGTTCACTAAGCGAAGTCGAGAGCAAGGAGTAGTGTAGTGGCAGGAGCACGAGGAACAGGAGGAGTTGGGGAACCACTTCGTTTGTTGCCTAAAAGCGTCGTCGTAATTTGATTGAATTTGCGTTGATTAAGCGTATTTGGCTGTTGGCAAATTATGAATGTGTTTAATTGCAAATTTACTTAACTTTGTCTCGGAGAAAGGGGACAGACATCGCCGCCGCCTTCCCCAACGGTTTATTATGGTTTCGGATTAACAGAATTACTTCGTGTATAAATGCATCTATCCGTCCAGCACAACACCTTCCCCACCAGATCAATAACTCTATGATGGGTGGGGTGGGGTGAGGTAGGAGGGCTGTGATTGCCGACAGCTTTTGCGGTTTTAATTGAAAATGTTGCGCATACGACATGTTGTACATAAATATATATCGTGTGTACGAGTTCAACTTGGAGGACAAATTTGTGGACTGACTGATGCGTCGGCACAGGGAAACTTTGCTCAAGGCTATGGCGGGTTTAATGTGGTCGACTTTTCCAACTTGACTCTGATTATGCAAATGCTCTAAATGTGCCACAGAGTGTGGATGGAGGGTGGCAGAGTGTACAGCTGGGGGAACTCAATTTATGTGCGGCCTGAAAATTTTGATTTAGTGTGTTGCAAATAACATACATATACGAGAGCAGAAGGTTGCGATATGAAACAGTTTTAATTAAAGCCTAGATTTATGAAACTCTGGCGAAAGAGGTTTGAGAGAGTCCTTTTCAGCATTCTGTATCGCTTCTAAGAAAGCATACGTTTCTGTATTTCGATATTCAGTAAGCCTTCTTCTAGTTAAGGGATCTTTACATATTTTTACGATGCTTTTTGCTACCAAGAACGATGGTAATTTCTTCTGGGAAGTCATTGCCCATTCTTTCTATTTTATGTATCAAGGAATTCGGTAGGGTTTTTAAGAATTTTAATCATTGCTCGGCATCCTTAGCCTTATCTAATGGAAGGATGTCGCTCACGGGAAGTATAAATAAGCATCAAGGCTTCGTATGGCTTCGGCAATGCGACTTCGGCTGTTGCTATCTAGCTTATTTCAGGGTAAAGCGATAAACCGATTGCTCCCGCAGGCATGTTCGGGTTTTTGCTACACACAGCAGCGCACTTGAGGATGTTTTTGCAGGATGTTTACAAGTTTGAGTCAAATATCGATGTGCCGAGTCATGCCCAGAACATGAACATTGCAACTCTTGGGTATTCTCTTTTTCAGAATGTCTTGCGCGAGCATCATGGGGCAGCGATGGTAGCACTTAGGAGTAGAGCATGCCTACCGCTACTTAAAAGTGACAACTTAAGATACGTAAACAGTCTTCAGAGTATTTTATTTCAATCCCATTAAGTCGAATGTAAACAGCCAAGCTAAGCTGAAGTTTCAGACCATCCCCAAGTGAGCCCATCAATCCATTACCAAGCCGCTAAGTGAGGCGTAAATTGCAGTTTGCTGTGACCTATGTATCTGCCCATCAGCTCCATCGCTTGTCTCGATTTGCAGGCCATAAACTTGGCAAGTCATGGGCAAGAAAATACAAAATACAAAGAAAATGCCAAGACAAGCAGCAAGTGGGAAAACTGAAGAAAACTATTAAGCTTGAATGAAGAAATATAGTACGTTCAGATGCGAGTGTCGTGCATGCATCGACTTTGTCAGCATTACCCACAGCATGGCACGGCACGCCAGCTGTCGGCGCGGGGCTTTCTCCGCTCGCGTGGCCATAAAAAACGGTCACATTATGGCCAACTAGGCCGGCCAGTGACCGCAACGGGGCAGCGAGGCAACATGGTAACCGGGTAACGGGAGAAGTTGGCGGCAACACTTAATGGTCTGTGGGTATGGCTCATTAAAATGTCCGACAGCATGAAGTAATTACGATACTTTATAAGCTGTCGCCACATTTACGCGGATCTCTAGACCACCCACCCACCCCCACTTACCGACTTACCCTACCTTACTCATCCTTTTCCATCACTTTGATTTCTGTTTGCAGGCGCAAGGACAGCAGTGCACTCCAGCGCTCGGCCAGCATCGACTCCTTTGCCGAGATTGTGTTTAGTGACCTGCCGCGCCCCTCGCTGGCCGTCACGGCGCCAGGTGGCGGTGGCGGTGGCTCGCCCTCGCCGTTCAGCAAGCGGCCCTCGGCCAGCAGTCTCTATTCGACATCCTCCTCTGTCACCACATTCGGCGCCCAGGCGCAGGCCCAGCTGAATGTCAATTACGGCGATCTGGGCTTCGGCTCGGGAACTGGCTCTGCAACGGGGCTGGGTGGCGGCCATCACCATCATCAGCACCATCCAGGAAACGGGAGCACCAGCGCCAGCAGCAGCCGGCGGGAGAGCATGCTGAGTCCATCCTCCACCAGACGCTCCAAGCTGACCAGAATTATAAACGGTGAGTGCTGGGACAGGGAAAGGGGCATGGGATTCCCACTTAGTTACAGATGCAGCACGGGCAGTGCGTGCCATATTGATAGGGAAATGGCAGTGGTCCTCGTCGTCATCAGTGGCTCAACGGTTCCGTGCGGCGGCGGCTTATATATTTCGCTGCAGCCACCTGATTGAAATTCAAATACGCACTCGAGCGGTCCGGATTGGGATGCCCGGACAGGCACGGCATTAAATCGATTGGCACTTGGACAAAGAGCTCACGGCTCAAATCTCAGAGCTCGAAGTTGAGCGATTTCCCAGTAGAGGACAGCAGGACACCGGGACGGAATAAATCAGCAAAACTTAACGAAAATTGAAACATTATGCGGCAGCATTTTCAAGCTTTAACTCTGCCATTCTCAACCAACTCCAGCGGAAGGAAAACTCTACAAGTTTGAGGCTCCTGAAAGTTCAATTGGTTGAAAGGATTACTACCGAAAGGACTCGAAAGCCTAACAAACTTTAAGTACCTCAAGAACTAACTTTTTCTGGGGAACTAAACTACAATTTTGACTCGAGTAGAAAACGCTTCGATCAACGCAAATCCTCTCAAGCTCAACAAACTCTTGTAATCTCAACTTCCGCGGGAAAATGTTTGTGATACGGATATGTATGTATGTATGTATATACATATGTATGTGAATGGATTAATAAAGGAAGAGCTTCCTCTGCGACACTGGGAATACATTTTACTGCTTACACGATAACAGAAAATAGACTTCAAATGGGTAGCGCTTCCCATGTTTGATAGCAGCATTGTGTAAGGGTTCATTTGATTTCACGCTGTGTGGCTGAAAACACTATCGTATTGAGAACTATAAAACTACGATTAAAAAAACTTAGTTCACTGTAATCGTGCGATTACTAAACTCGGAATGAGCGAAATGCCTACCTTCTCCTTTACAATATTCCCATATTTTCCCCCGACAATGGCTTTTCAGCAATTAAACTCCAATTGGATCGTTTTTGCTTGCTGCTCCAGTAATTATACCCAGTAACGGGTATCGTATAGTCGGCATTCCTCCACTCGAACGATCTACTTGCTATCGCTGCCCCCAGCAGAGGCAGAGGCGAAGGCAGAGAGTAGATGAGATGAGAGGTTGGTTTGCAATGCCGCAGAGAGCGGCGGCGACTAACTGTGAAGCGCTGACCATTGACGGCCGACGCTGACGCCGACGCAGACAACGACAACGGCGACGACGACGGCAGCGGCGGCGGTTGTTTTGTGCCCCACCGCCGGGGCTGCAAGCGCAACAACTTCGTTTTCAGTCGAAGAACGACTTTTGAGCGCAGTGCGCGTCGGCGTCGCGAGTTAACGGAAGACGACGAATAAGAAACCCGATTCGATCGGGCCAAAAGCGCTCCCCTCGCAAGGAGAGAGATCAAAGTGAGCAGGCGGTAGAATAGAATCACGTGTGTGCTTCGAGTATCATAAGGCTGCTAAAGTGTGTTGGAAACAACCGAATTTACGAGTAAATTTGTGAAAATTGTGCAAATGAAACAATAAAAAAACGCGTCTCTCGGGCGTTTCGTTTCTGCTTCGTTTACTTCGTTCGCGCATGTGTGTGAGTGTCAGCTACCTGTTTGCAGCGGCGCAAGTGTGCGTGTGATTGAGGGAGAGAAGGAGAGTGGGAGAGTAGGAGAGAGAGCGTACATTCGCTGTGTGTGTTACCTGCGCCGCCGTAGCGGGAGAGTGGCTAAAAGGAGAGAGAGCCAGATAGTGAGAGAGAGAGAGAGAGAGAGCTGGTGCTGCTGTTGCTGCTGCTTAAGAAGTGTCAAAAAACTAGAAGGCGTCGCTTTCGTTTAAAAAAAAGAAACGTTAAGGCAACAGTCTAAAACAGTAAGCCAGCCGCGGGGCAAAGAGAAATTTTTGTGTGTGCTGCAAATGTTAATTTAATATTACGTGCCAGCAAAAAGAGCTGCAATTTACAGCAGTAATTGGATTGCATGTCCACCGACCCAACAGCAACAACGACAGTTGCAAACAATACCACTACAATTACAAATAACACAAAAAAAACTACAACTACAACTACGAGTACGAGTACAAGGCGAGGGCAGCGAAAGTGAACTTTTGCTTTTGCAAGAGGGAGACAGAGATAGAGAGAGAGGGGGCTTCCGCTCCCGCCAAGCAATTTACTCACGTGTCTGTCAAACTGTCTCCAGCTCAAAGCTTTAGCAAGATAATTACGCTGCCCAGTGTCTTTCGTGTCTTTGTGTCTCGTTCGCACGCTCCGTGAAAGCCTCTGGCTGCAACTGTAAAAAAGCTCTCTTGCAAGCTGACTGATCTCCGTGCAGTTAGAGCGTCAGCGTAGCCGTCGACGTTTTCATTAAAGTTGTTTATGCTGCAATTTTAAATACATGCACTCAACCCCCCCGCCCGCCACAATGAACAGGTAAGCACACGCATACATACTCACACATACACATACATACATACAACAGTGTACACATAGGCTGCAGTCTCTTACTTATTGTGGAAAAATATGCAACGGCATGGAAAAACTTGAACTATTGCAACATTGTTGGGGGGGAGGGCTTTTGTGTCTTGTCGTTTGTTTGCCAAAGTTTATTCACACCGCAAGAAAGTCAAAGTTGTCGGCGTTTCAAAAGGCATTCAAACATCATGTACCATCTGCCCCCCCACCCCCTGCCTCTCTGAGGTATTTCTGCACATTTCTACCCCCCACCGCCACTTATTCGTGAGCTGCAATTGACAGCACGCTATCCAATCCCTCCCCACCCTGCCGCATTCCGCCAGGCTTCAATTGGAGCTGAAGTTCACGTCGGCCATTAATATTTCATTGGTTGTTTTGACCGTTGTTTCGCTTTCGGTTCGTTTGGCAAAACAAACCGCTACGTTCTACTCCCCCCTCCCAACCCCCCTACACACACACACATAATACGATTCTCTTTTGATACCCTGTATTTGTTTGAGTTGGTGTGTCTTGGGATCTGTTTGGTATACGGAAACGAAGATCGAGGAAAACCCTGTTGTGTCCAATCAGAATAGTGTATATGTATATTCAGGAATTGCGACTAGAGGGTATCGCATAGTCCGAACACTCGACAAACCTTTAATTTCGTGTTATTTTTTGTAGCTTCTCGTTTACTTGAGAATAATAAAAATAGAATAAAGTTTTGTGGATTTTCAGCAAGGAAAAATAAGTTTTTTCCCCGTTTAGCGATGGATGGAAAGTGGGTCTAGCAGTCAGGCAGGTCAGGCAGGAGTGCGGAGAGTGTGGTCTAAAGGAGAAAGTCAAGGAGAGAATCTTACGGCGGTGGTGGTGGGGCTGGTGATGGTGGCCGCCTGGACGGGCACTTAAGAGCACCGGAGGCCAAAGTTTGCGTTTGCGTTTTTGCTATTCCATTTTATTTCGAGTTGTGCACTTATTAAAAAGTTTTAAATGTTTGATTAAAAAAAGAATTCATCACGAAATTTGTTGTGGCACATTGCCTGAAAGTTTTTAACAATTCCTTAAGTTTGTTTACTCTGGCTACGACCTGGCCTCCACCCGTCATCCGTTATCGATGTTGGTGGGTTCTTTGAGGAGGCTTTGGAAGTCACCCCTTATCGAATAAATAAACACCAGCAGCACAAAACTATGTGGGGGAAACCTCTTTGAAACGAGTAGTTAGTTGGAACCATATCATTTGTCGTCGATGTATTGTATAATGTCTGTAGATAGCATTAGACCCCCAGTCCCTGGTCCCCGCTCCCATGTCCGGTATCGCATGAGCCAACGTGAGGTGTGTTCCCAAATACTCGTCATGTGTGAGATTGTGGCGGACATTGTTTGTGTTTGTCTTTTGCAAAACGAGGCAATAGCGTGACTTATTCTCGAATGAAATTTGAATAACAGCAGCGTTTTCAACCGCAAAACAAAGAAGAGTCTTTGTCTGAATCCATTCCTAACGCCATAATCTCAGTGTGTTCAGCTTCTGACCAGTATTAGGTCATTAGCGGTGCCCGAGAATTATGTGTAAAGTATGAAAAACTTTACTTTTGAGAACTTTCCTTGGAACATAAAGCAAAGCGAATAAGACTTCATTAGCACCGGATCTGCATCAGCTTCCACCCAAGCGGCATCTCCGCATCCTTCATTAAGCGGAATAACGGACTGAATTCCAAGAAATGTTAATTTTCTGTCTCTGTCTGTCTGTCTGTCTCGGAATCTGTACCGCTAATGGTAGCAACTCTTTGGAGGTACTGGAGGATTTTCTCAAATTACCATCGATTTTTGAGACGAGAGTCATCGAAATTTCGGGATGAGATGCTCAGAATTGTCTTGCCCCAGCGCCAGTCTCGTCTCCAGTTACCTCATTGGGTGGCCATGTGGCAGAGCTATTGTGCTGCTGCTGTTGCTGGCAAAGAAATCGCTTTACAAAGCAGATAAGCAACTGAAATCAATCAAAAGACTTTTATATCAAACAATATAAATGAAATGTTGTGTGCCGTTGTTGTTGTTTTTGTTGTTGTTGTCGCTGCGGCTGTTTCCAGCCATTATAGCTGTGATTCTTTCGTGTCTATCTTGAGTTTAAATTGAACTTTCGTTTGTCACGTTGCGCCCTGCCCTGCCCTGTCCCCAAGAACAACGCCATGAGCACGTAGAGCCCACACACCCGATTCCATTCGATTCGATTTGATCCGATCCAAGCCAAGCCAGGCCAAGCCGAGACGAGCCCCAAGCGGACATCCCACAGCACAAACATGCAAATGAATGGCCTCTGGAATGGTCGAGTGTGCGTACATATGTCAAATGCGCTGTGGGGCACAAGCTTGTACGACTTTTGAACTTAATGCCCCCCAAAGGTCACACATACACACCACACACGCATCTGTGTGCGACAGCCTGACCTAAATATGTCGCCGAGGCATTGAGGCTTGTGGAAGAGGAACGAAAAACTATGAAAAACTGTAGGAAGCGGCTAAATTCGGAGAATCAAAGATATATGGATTCTAAACCATTCACAGATCTCGGCTTTAAAGTTCTAAATTTATGTATTTTGCTAGTGAAAAACGCTCCAAGCTAAGTGCATTTCTAGTCCTTTGAAATCCTTCATTAATACTTAACAAAATGTCATCCACTTTGCTTTAATTAGGAGGCTCCCAGGTGAGGGAATATTTTGTTTCGTTGTTTTGGTCAACAACTTGTTAGCCATGTTAATAGGAGTGCCACTGTCGTCGCCGGACCGGACTCTGCCCCTATATTGCGCATAAACTTTTCAATTTGTGAGCCAGCAAAAAAGCAAAAAACGGTATAACCCACAGATCCCTTTATGCACGACAGATTTGCGCCTTGACCCCACTCACAGCCAAACAGGCAAGGGGAAAAAGCGACACAAAAATCGGGCCAACAACGGAAAAAACTTTGTGCAAGTCGCACTGGATTTACATAATTTTAAATGCTGGCTTATTGGTTTGTGTTGGCTGCCAAAGTGGAGGAGGAGTGGACCAAGGGAGGGGAGTGGGGCAGAAGACGGAGGTGGAAGATCCAGGCCAGGAAGTGGGCAAGTCCAAGTGACCCGGTCAAAACGTTTATTGCCATTTTGGCTTTGACTTTTTCTATTCCGCCTTTTTTGTCACTGTTCACTCTTTGGGCAGTGTGTGTGTGTGTTTTGATGACCTCTAAAGAGGGTATTTCAGACGAGAAGGTGTCGTTGTAACAAAAGTATCTTTGGGTTACAGATCCCCTATAGCTTTCAGCACTAATATATCCTCGTTCACTCTCTTGTTCATATCACCCAGAGGTATGCCTCTTATGTGCCAGGGTATCTGCCAGTTTGCTGCCTTTTCTTTCAAGTTTTTTTTTGGTTTTTTGTGCCTTTTCTGGCAACATTTTCATTTGGCGATGGCTGGCGATAGCGACGAGGGTCCCCAATTTGCATATCTGATTAATATGAATACATTAGTTCTGTGATTTGGCACAGTAAACCAATAGAATTAAATGCTTTTGCTGATTGCAGAGACAAAGGTCAAGTTGGCTCTTTTTTCTCTCCTTCTCCCTCTCTGTCTTTCGCTCTCCTCTCTCTCTCCCTCCCTTTGCAGTAATAATGCCTTTGGGGTTCTGGTTACTTAAATTCAATTAGCATTTCCGCCTGAACTCCGCTTGGCTGCCAGTGCCTCTGCCTCTGCCTGTGTCTCTGCTTTTGCCTCTGACTGTGGCACTCTCCTCTCTCACTCATAATGCGATTTGTACTCGAAATCAGAGACATGTAAAGTCTGTTATTTTTTGCGCTTTCTGGCGCTCGTCTCCACACACACACACACACACACATCCACAGACTTCGTTCTCTGGGCTTCCCTGGCTGCCGCCTGCTTGGAGCTTTTATTGAGGAAGCGACAAATTTATTTAAATTAAGTCAAAAATGCCTTTTCTTCTGACGGCTCTGCCGCTTCTGCTGCTCGTAACTCTGCTTAATGTGTGGTAGATCTGACAATTATGACAGCGTCGAATGCAAGATGAAATCGGAATAAATTACTGCCTGTGTGGAGGGACTAGTGGGAGCCTGGACCCACCATTATTGGGAGTCGAGTCTGTTGTCGGCTCTATTAAGTGGATTATGTTGTTTTGTCTGCTGAAGGGAGGATATGCCTGTGGTCTGCGGGCTGTGCGGACGGTTGGTCCAATGGATGACCTCTAGGCTGTCCGGTCCTGTCCTGTCCTTACCCCCAATCTGGCATTCCTACCATCCTGGGCTGTCGGCGAGAGCCTTTGCTGTGATTTATGTTGGGCAATTTTGTCCTGCGTAGCTTCATAAATTTTATTATCCTGCAATTGCAAACCGAGTGCCCTGGGCCCGACCCACGCCCACCCCCAATCTCCTCGCCTGTCGTCTTCTCTCCCTTCCTTTTTTCAAGTTTATGGGTCAGCAAATTTTATTTATTGCACGCCCTCAATTGACAGTTTAAGTTGATCCACGGGGGGATGGGCTGGTCGGTCGGTCGGTCGCACTGGAACCTGATAGTATCAGTGAAACGGCTTAGGATTGATCCCAGTACGTGCCGCAGGGCTTGGCCAGTGGTGCCGTGCCAGAAAATGTGTGTGCTTGTTATTATTGTTAATCATTTCAGAACAAAGGCATTTCAAATATCAAATAGTTATAGGCAGAGACGTGATTCTGAATTGCGACAGGGATCTAATAATTGCAAATATTGAGTTACGGCTCGGGCTACAGAATAGGTACTATATGTACATATTTATGCTTCTATATTTATGTACATAGATTATTACCCGCTTGAAACCCATAGAGAAACCACATACCAACTGTATTTGTAAATCTTTAGATTTCAGGATTTATTTTTATAACAAATCCATATAAGAAAGGCTTGAGTCAGTTATCGACCACATATAATCGTATTACTCGTAGAATGTAATAGAGCACCCCGGAATACTCATCTGAGAACCCGAGACCTAACCAGTTTCGCTTTGGTGAATCAATATTGAGTCTGCCTTTCATTGTTCACATTCGAGTCGCCAGTCAGCCCTGAGCCCGGCCTGAGTCACTGTGTTTACGGCCCCTGGGCCTGACCTTGACCAAGTGTTTGGATAGTAATAGGTGGTTTCCGCCACGGAGACTAGTTCCCAGTATTTGAAATCGTTTTCGGCGGAGATCCAAGTGATTTCGAACACAAACAAGCGTGCGACATTTATTCATTTCATTTCATTTATATGAGACAATGTCTAAATATAAAATTAAACCGGTTTCGGTTTCAGTTTCGGATGGAGGGCACCTCGAATTCACCTCTCAAGACTCCAATTAGTTTTCGATTTTTCTGACTCTGAATTCGGATGCGGGGGATTCCTTTGGGGGGCTAATCAGCGCCCCTGCGCTACCCGACGACAGACGCGCGACACAAAATTTAATTTCTTCCATTTGTCTTCATTTTCCCGCGGGGGCGGATGCGCCGGTGACACCTCCCAACTGGCAACAGACAGACATCGATAAATCAGTGCGGGACGACGAGTCGTCCTCGAAGGCATCATCAACAAACAATCCTCTCGGGGTCTGGAAATAATTTGTAAGGTTTACGATACTCGAAATGTCGCCCGATAATTGATTTTACGACACCTACACCTACACCCACACACACACACACACACACATATCCCCTTATCCCGCAGTCACGTGAGAGAACATCCTAGACGAGGATTTTTATTCAGAAACCGCGGCTGCTACTGAAAAGAATTCGTATGCAGGTACAGACATAGATACAGACATACATACAAAAGTATGAACAAAGCACAGTGAACAGGGATCAAACGAGTGATATTTCCTGAACCGAATATAAGGGTAGGTAGAGCAAGCAGAGAGAGAGAGAGAGCGAGAGAGAGAGGCCTCCGCGAGAGGGAGAACAGCAGGCTACCTAAACAACCCAGGCTCTCATTAGTGCTGTCAAGCATAGCGGAATCAATCATGAAAAAGTAGCCAGAAAAAGCAAAATTTATTGAAGTGATTTTCCGAATGGAGGTGTAATATATCAAACTTTACGGCTTGGATCGGGGTTTGGGGTTGATTTGAAATCTCTGTAAAATGAAAATATATAATATAAATATGTATCTCATATAACTATTATCTACTTTTCAATGTCGTAATATTCTGATACTTTCGGCACTGAAAAAATCATATCATATAGATATCGCTATAGATTGTCTGTACAGATATGAGTAATGCCCAATATTTAAGCAGGACATGTCTGGCTTGAAAACAGCCAACTGTGGCATCACTGTCGCGTATCTTGGATGTAAAGAGAGGATCGAAAAGCGAGAGAACGAAATCTGGTTCGTTTCGATGCTGTTCTCACCGAAGAGAACTTTTCACATTCGATTTTTGAATCACGCGACGCGCACAACGGAAAATCCAGCCATAAACGGTGAAAAAGAAAACCAAATAAACTGGAAAACGTGTAAAATGTGACAATTGTGTGCTAAAAAACGTATCTATAATAGAAACAAATAACAGGAAACGCAGCGAAAACCGGTTAAAGTGATCAATGGAGCGTCGCAAGGCATTGGGCATGTATTCGAAACTGAAGGATCAGCAGGCGGCGACGTTGATATCGACCCCGCAGAAGGATAATGCAGACGAGGACACACTACCCGCCCTGCGCCGCTCTTGCTCAGTGCGCTCCTCCCTGCGACGCCTCAAGAGCAAGCTGCACAGTCCCGCCCTGCCACTGCAGTCGCCCTTCAAGTTTCGCACGCATCTGCATTCGCGCAATCGCAGCAGCGGCGCAAGGACATTGCTGGACAAGAGCAAGGCGGTGAAGGCACTGCGTTTGTGGAGCGAAATCGATGCCGTGGCCGTGGTCACCACCAAAGTGAAGGGCAAGAACGAGTTTGTGCCGCTCAAGCGGCAGCCCAGCTCCGAGCTGGCCGCCGACCAGCAGGAGGAGCTTGGCATAGAGCAGCTAATGTCCACGCTGCCCGTGGGCGTAGCGCTGCCGCGCAAGGCCTGCAAGCTGCTTCAAATACCCGAGAGCTATTGCCAGCAGGAAAAGGAGAGGGCGGGGGCAGCCCCCAAGGCCACGCTGGACTCGGACCTGGAGCGGACGCTAAGCGGCGACGACTCCCTGTCTGTGCTGGCGGACATCACACGAAATGCCCAGCAGGGGATCTATGGAACAACGCGCATGCGCACGGCCACCATTCGGAAGCCGATGCCCTACCTGAACAGTCGTAGGTGTCGTCACCCTCTTTGTAGATCGTTTGTTCCGTGGGAGGAAGCAGGAATGGAGATGCATATATAAACCGCGCTTAAGTGCCAGATTCAGATGTGATTTAGTGAAATGTTGTCTTTTGTTTTGTGGTTCCATTCTATGATTTGATTTCATTTGATTTTTATATCCATCATGTGTTGATTTGGGATTTTTATATGTGCTTCCAAGTGGGTCAATGAACTATTCGAAATGTCATTCCGAAGGAAAAAGGGGAAGCTGTACATATGAGCGTCTCAAGGAAGGGTTGGGTAGGGCTTCCCGTCTTAGATCTTATCATTACATCGACGAAAGCAATTTCCCCTTAACTCTCGTTGCCATTTGTCGCTTGTTTACGAGAAAGAAAACCCATAAATCGAGTGTGGAAGTGGGATGAATATTCATCTGAATGTTTCTTGGGATACATTTATACTCGTTTACGTATTTATGCGCACACATCACCATCTGTTGACCATATAACCACTGGCTTAATCCCATGGCAAAATATGTACGAGTACGTATCTAGCGGGGTCGTTAATTTGTTGTGCTCTTGCAGATGCTACCACAGCGATAGCCATAAAGTCCCCTGTCCGCCGCAGAAACTCCAGATGGGCAGCTGTCTGCGCTCTCCGGCGCTGTTCATGCGCCAGAAATCGTTTCACACGCTCAACGAGCTGACCAAATTCTGTCAATTGAAAGTGTCCCCAACAGCGGCGGCAAGGGCCGCGGCCACGACTACGACACCATTATCATCAGCCGGGGCGACGTCTGCCCACGGCACTCCGCCGCCTCCGTTGCAGCAACGACGGCGTCACAGTCAATATGCCTTTGATGGTAAGAGAACGGTTAGAGAACGGTTAGAGGGTAGCCCCGCGCCCCCATGCGGGGTAATTAAGAAATGCGCTTGAAATACTTACATTCATCATCATCCCAGAGGCATCTAGTACTTATTAAAGACAATTGAAATGAAATGAAAGGAGGCGGAACAATCAACAAGAGTGGTGGGTGGTTGCAAGGTCTGGGTGCGTTGCATGGGTACACACAATATACTATAACCAAAACACACACTAACAAACATCTATACTGGCAGAGCAAACACAAACAAATGGCTGGAGTCCGCTTTTGCATAATTAATTTAATTGGTTCGATGGTCATCATCATCTCATCTCATCTCAACCCAGAGCAGAACTGATCCAAACAGAAAAGCGAACCACATACAATAGCGGTTGGAATAGGCATTTATGTTTAATATTTAATTAATCGCATTTGCAAACATAGCAGGCGGAAACGGAACAATAATAACTGCTATAATTACCCGATGGTGCGCCGCCTAATTCCACTCATCCCCGCCGTGGGCTTATTTACCCTTTTCTGTACATACAACAAATCCTGCATTTAATTTATATTTAGCTTTTATTTGCTTTTAATTTTGCATTCAATTTGGTTTTGATTTTCATTTTATTCTATATTTATTTATCCTCCCAACCCCGCAATAGACAACATTCAGTCACAGTCGCAGTCGCATCGGGAGAGCGACACTGAATCTGTGGACAACCAGGTCAAGCTGCGACCCAAAGATCGGGGCCAGAAGGATAACTATCCCGCTTACCACCCAGCACCGTTGCTGTCCACTCGCTGGTCCGATCAGCTGACGCAGCATGCAACGGTAGCCAAGATACGCACCGCCATCTCCTGCCACACACAGGATCTCAGAGAGATGGAGTACCTACTGCCGCACGCGACCCAGTCGCAGTCGCAGCTCTGCATCTCCCGCCACTCGCAGCCGAAGAATGCCAAGCTGCGGGACGACCACGACGACGAGGAGCACGCCGACTCCACCGACCTGGAGTCGCCGCCACTCGCTGCCGGGGATGAGAACACGGCGGCCAATGTTCAACAGCTGGCCGTGCACCGCCAGCCCGTGCAGCTGAGAGCGAAAGTAACCGGCAACACACCACATCCGCGTGCCAGCAAAATGTCCAAGAAGCAGCAAAAACTGGCACAGGCACAGTTCGAAAAGCTGACCCAGAGCAATCTTCATCTGCATGGTAGGCCCAAAGGCAACCAACAACTAATCCACTAACCCCACTAGGACTTGATCTTAAGCCCCTCAGATTAAAAGGAACGGCAACTAAACCTTCTCTCTCTCTCTCATTTGTAGCTCTCTTTTCGGCCGTGGAGCATGGACATCTGGACAAGGCACGCACCATACTGGAGTCCACCGATGTGGATGTGAATAGGTAACATTTTCCATCCCCCATCCCTAAATGTCCGCCTAACATTCTCCCATTCCTGCACAGCATTAACAACGATGGTCTCTCCGCTTTGGATCTGGCCGTTCTAAGCAACAATCGCTCCATGACCAAAATGCTGCTCCAACATGGCGCCATGGAGGGCTCTCAGTGTAAGTTCAAGTACATCTCCCGCTGCTCCTTTCACTGATCAATCTCAATCTCGCTTGCAGTTTCAGCGGAGAACATCGGCAGCAAGCTCAATGGCCTGCTGCAGGATGCCGAGTCGCGCATCCACGATCTGAGCGGACCGGAGGGCCTCTGTCCACCCATTTTCGCCTCGCGACCCTCCATCTCGAGCATCATAATTGGTGAGTGTGCGCCACAGCCAGCAACCCTTCATGGATGGGGCTCTTAATCAGCGCGCTTCTTTCCGCAGGCAACTCGAGTGCCTCCGTGACGGGCTGCACGGGCAGCGAGGTGGAGAAACAGATCGGCGTCTGGGAGCGACGCGTCAAGGGTCTGCGACGGCTGCTGCTTGGCTGGGACCAGGCAAGGCCGCCAGATGCTCCCGCCTCGGTGGTCGTAGATGTCACCGGCGACAATTCAATCAGCGTACAAATCTTGGAGCCCTTTGAGGGCGCCATCGGCACGAAATTTAAAGGTAAAACCATTCCCGCAACCGCAGGGCCAAGTGGCCTCTCAATCTCATGTTGATTGCTATGCGACTGTTGGCTGTGATGTGGTTAGAACCACATTTCGATTTGGCTTTGACTCAACCTCTGTCTCTCTGTTCTCTATTTGTGTCTCTGTCACAGTTCAATGGTCGACCCGCGCGGACTTCAATAACGTGGTAGGCGAAAGCGAGCTGCTGGAGTGGGTGAGCTTCCATGGCACAATGGGCGCCCAGTGTCACATATCGGGCCTCACGCAGGGGCGTCGGTACTTCCTGCGCGCCTCCTGCGGCAATGTCAAGGGTTGGGGTGCCTATCGCAGCTCGGTTCCAGCCAGCGTGGTGCCATCCAGTGAGTATTGGGGACCCCAATCAATCAACTCTGCTTAAACCATGACGTTTACTCCCTCCCGATAGCCTGGCGTGACTTGGACAATCGCGAGGACCGATTTGTGGGCCGCCACCGCATTCTGGACAACCTGTTTACGGCCGTACGTTTGGCCCGACCCGCCGATGTCTCGGAACTCACGCTAGACCCTGCGGGCGGACAGCGACGCAACCCCAAGAAGAAGACCACCATCAAGCAGCTCTTTTCGGTGGCCTCCAAGTTCCAAAAGACCCTCAGAAGGTACATATGATGCGAACGCAGTCCGAATAAAGAGCTAAACCAATCCATTCTCCCACAGGGGAATCTACTTCTCGTGCATCGTCCACTGCGATGACAAGGTGCTGGTGACCAGTGAGGACTTTCCGCCCGTCATCGAGATCGACGAATCGTACCCGAGTGCCCTGCACATGGACTACTACTGGCTGATGAAGGTGGCCTGCACCTGGGACGATGTGAAATCGCTTCGCTCCGACATGGAGCGCAATCTCACGTCTGCCGTTCACTTTCGGACAAAGCTTTTGTCGGCCGTCTGCCAGATGCAGTCGGCGCTGGGCTTCACGGACCTCGGCCAGCTGTACTACAAGCCGCTGCGGGATTCGCAGGGCACTGTCGTCCTCACCTGCATCCAGTCGGTGAAGAGCCAGAAGGCCGTCTCCATACTGAACTCCCGCTGGCTGCCGGTCAGCAAACTGCAGAAGAAGCTCGGGGCCCTGCACGAGGACTACAACATCAACGAGCTGCTCATCTCGTCCATAGGCGAGCAGATGCACTACCAGCAGGCGGCCCTGCAGCGTCTGGAGCCGGGCCTCTATCTGGGCTATCTGAAGATGCAGTGCTCCATGGACCAGATCCAGGTGGTGGTGCCTGTGAAGACACCCAATGTCCTGCCTCACTGCAAGGTGCGCGAGAACAGCCACATCACGGCCGAGGAGTGGCAGGTGCTGCATCGCAGTGGCGATCCGCTGCGCCTCCCAATGGAGTTCTGTTCGCCAGGTGTCGAACGGTCGGGCGCCACAGAGGTGCAACGCCTCTTCCTGTACGATCTCACCAATGCGATGCACAAGCTGTTCGCCGGGATGAACATCAAGGCCTCGGAGGCCACCACGCACCGCCTTTATGACGTAGAGGTGATCGAGCACAGTCCCGACATCAGCTTCCTGGTTGTGTGCCCTTCCGCGGAGTCGTCCTGCGCCGTGCCGGGACAGTCGGAGCTGCTGCTGCAGCGCGACGATCTGGCCAGCCTGAGCATCCAGGCCTTTGAGATGATCCATCTGCGCACGTATCAACCGGCCATTATCCAGAAGTACGCCAGGCTCTCCTGCATCCTGGAGCTGGACACGGCGTTGGCCACGCACTCGCTGCGCGAGGCCTTCTCTAGCAGCGAGCTGCAGGCGGCCAAGGAGCGACTGGCCACGCTGCAGGAGCTCAGCTCCAGCCTGACGCTGGTGTGGAAAAGCGTGCGCTGGCTGATGGATGTGGTGGCCTATGCGCGCAACAAGAGCGCCCAGCCGTCGCTGGCCATGCGGGAGATCCTCGACTTTGCCCAGCTGCGGCAGGAGGAGCAGTCCGCGGCGGGGGGACAGTCCAAGCAGCTCCTGCAGCTACCGATACGCGAGAGCAAGTTCAACAAAACAGGCACCGGACGTGGCAGCTGGCCGGGACCTGGCACCAACGAGGATCAGGCGCAGGGCAAGCCGGAGCACTCACGGTCGGAGCAGAATCTGGGGCAGACTGCAATCACCCCAGTGGATGCCACGTCGTCCAAACAACAGCAGCAGCAGCCGCAACAGTCACAAATGCAGCAGCAGCAACAACAGCAACAGCAGCAGCTGCTGCAAGTGTCCACCAGCGAGTACGCAGGCTCCACATGCTCAGAGGTGTCGCTGCGGAAAAACAGCGGCGACTCCGTGAGTTCAACCTACACGGCGCGGAGCTTCTACTCTGCCGTTGACTCCGCCTCGGATGGGAACAGCAGCAGCAGCATCTTTGCCCTGCCACCGTCACGCTCCGATGACACTCTGGCGGATGCACTGCGCCACTCGCAGGCGGTGGCAGCTCAACGGAAACGCACCAGCTCCAACATCGCGTACCACACCACGACGCCACTCATCACGGTCCATAGTTCCAGCTCGGCTCCGTATCTGGGCGGATCGAGTGTGTCGCTCAGGAGTGGCAGCGGTGCCTTTGCCACGGACCTGGAGCACAAGCCGCTAAAGCCGGCGACGAAGGCGGCATCCAGTGCCAATTTGCGCGAGGGGGGACCCTACCTGAAGAGCACCCTGGCCGAGCTGAGGGCTGTGGGCGGCGAGGAGCCGATGGCCAGCACCTCGAAGGCATCCTCCACCAAGAGCCTGTCGCGCCAAAGCAGCGAAGACGATTCGGCCAGCTGCTCCAGCCTGAACACGGAACAGACGCCGGGCATTATCCAGGTGTACACCGCCTACAATACCGGACTGGCCAGTGGCACCAGCCTCAAGCTCCACGTAACCCCAAAGACAACCGCCCGCGAGGTCATCAATCTGGTGGTCAAGCAGCTCAACATGGCGGTGGTGCTGAAGGGCAACAACGGGCCCATCTACAGCGCCGAGATGCTGGAGAACTTTTGCCTGGTGGCCGTGATTGGGGCACGAGAGCGCTGCCTGCGGGACGACTTCAAGCCGCTGCAGCTGCAGAATCCTTGGAAGAAAGGACGTCTCTACGTGCGAAAGAAACACGAACTTCTGGCCGCCATCGAGCACTCCAACCGCAAGTCGCATTTGATTTGAGCAATCGATGGATATAGGAGATACATACAGATCTATGAATCCAATCCGACTATCGTACATTTGTTTGTGTGTTTGGTTCCACCCGTTCCACATACCCGCACCGCACCGTACCGCACCGCACCGCTCCACGACAATGATCAATGATGATCGTCGACCAATTCCCAAATTAGACTGAATTACTTATGTATGCCCCAAAAAATGGCAAAATGAATGGTATTATTATATTTTGAATAGTTTAAAGTTCTACATAAGACCCACCCACATACACATACTAACTAACTAGTAATCCATTCACATACGAATCGAACTACAGATTGTTGTTAATTGTTCTAGATTAAAGAGGGAAGAGAAGATAAGAAGGTTACACCAATATCCAATATGATATGATATGATATATGTATGAGTAGATATGTATTATATGTGTGTGCATCGATGTATTTTATTGTATGTATTTTGGTAGATTAGAGAACCAAATGTTTTGATTGTATTTTTGTGACATTTTTAAGGGGCGCACACACACACACTCTTAATCGAAACCCACTGGATGTCAATATGCATTTTAAGTGTCACTCTTGATGTCTCTCGTGGTATGTGCGTGTGTCCCCGACAATTGCAATTCCATTGGCTTAATGTTTAAACAAAATGTTTTAGTATGTAATCGGAGTCACGTCAACAACAAAAGAACAAAATTAAAATTGCAAATATTTTTTAAAAATATATTGGCACAACTAAATGTTGAACAAACAAAAAAACAAAATTATAGGAAACTTTTAATTGAAATTCTAAAGAATGTGTTTATTAAATGTATAGCTACACGATGTCCAGACCTACATAGATCCTCCCAACTCCTCCTATATACTAGCAGTAACCCTCCACTATCCCACTTGCAACTCGTGTTCTCTTCTATTCTCTATCTATCTCAATGTGCAGAACAGTATGTGTCTATAACTATAAAGTATACTACTACTACATATGGGTACTCTTACAATACGAAACATACCTTAAGTAAACTAGTGGAAATTCTTCAGATATATGTATATGTGCTATCTGTATTGTTGTGAATCATAGACAAAGGACTCCGTTTCATTGTCAAGCTCATGCCCCCCAAAGGTCCCAGTAGATACTTTTTGTTCGCGACAGCAATTCGAATTTAGATTGAAGGTAGAGGATGATGGATATAAATTTTGAATCTTATGATAAACTAGACAGGATCACACTTACTTTAAATGAATGTGCAACATACGAGTCCACAACAGATATCGAACTATTTAAGATGTCTACCGACCAACATACGATTTTTGTACATTTTATTCTCATGATTTTGTGACGAGAAAAGCGCAGAAAGAGCAGATTTTGATACATTTTTACTATGGTTTACAAGTGTCCTAGGGCGGCTAGTCGAGGCGCAGCAACGAATGACCCACAAGGCGGCCATGCCCCCCACTCGCCCCTCCCCCATTTGCGTTCATGCAACAGCCCGGTTTCAAATTTGTATTACCGACAGCCAATTGCCTCAATTCAAATGGTCTCCCTCCCCTTGCTCCGGGAAATGGTCGATGGTCGAGCAAACAACGAAACGAAACGTATGCAAAGGCAAACAAATTCCACATTGTATGACCAGTTTTTCTGTTTATTAATTCGGAATCGGAATGCCAATTAAACAATTTCAATTGTATGATACACTGCGTCCGTCCCCAGAAGAGCGTTTGATTTTACGAATGGATGCGAAATTATACAGAGTATTATTATTATTTTGAATTGCGATCAAGTGAGATAGATTAGTTTTTACGATGCAATCTAATTGTAGCTATTGAGTGTGGAATATGTATAACCAAAAAGCATTGTATTTCGAATAGAGAAACACAAAAAAAAAAACACACCTGTAATTAGATATATGTATGTAGAGGATGAACCTTATCAAGTGTAAACTCGTGAACCCATATTGCATGCCAGTACCAATAACAGACAGACATCCATTATCAAATCCGTGTGTGTATTATTGGTGTGTGTTAACTGCTATAGTATATTGTAATATTATTATCAACACTCAGAATGAACAGCATACTCGTAATAGATAATGTTGAAACCATGTAAGTGGCGGAAGGAGTCGAGTCGAGTCTCGTGCACGAGTATTGTAGATTGGGAGTGTAGTCAAACTAAGAATAATGTGAGTACCGAAGCATTCAAAGAATATTCAATTAAATTAATAAAGACTCAACAATTGTTATGGTGTAATCACAAGTATGTTTTCTTCTATGTTCTATGGAAATTTCTAGATAAAAAATAATGATATTCATCAAATATTGCAAATTCAAGTATAATAATTGCTTACTCATCGCAGCTCAACCGGAACATAATGATAGATGGACATACATACATATGTTCATACATTTTTATAGAGATAGCGATTTGTTACGTATACGCAGTGGGGGTGCTCTACAAATGCACTTGGATGCGGTTTGCGAAAAAAACCCTACTACTGATAACGAGCTGATTAGCTGTACATTTCACCAGTTCCTGATACCTGATAGCTGCTTGGAGAGGAGGGTAGGGGTTATTATATTCGAGAGGCTTCTATTATCTTGCTGGCAATAGCACAAATGTTGTGCTACATGTTGCTCTTTACCATTTTGGAGGCCGATGCGTCATCAGCGTCGAGCGTATATACACATTGTATGTACTGTATATACTCGTAGTATGTATAGATATTCTCGGACCTTATGGGGATAGTGACGACACAGATGGAGTGAGCTGTAATGATCGAAAAAAACAAGTTAGATTGACTCATTCTCTGTCTCTCTATATCTGTTGCCCTCTTTGGGGGGAATTCAAGAAACATACCAAGTCATGGCGATTAGTGTACTTTTTTTATTGTTTTTCCCTTTCTCGCGAAACACATTCAATACCCAAAATGTGTATTTGTTTATGTACATGTGTAGAAATGTATCTATTTAGTGCGTGCATAGACCTTTACTAAGATACTTCCGAATCGGGCATATGGCACATGTTCGCTCCCTGAACTTTGCCTTCAAATTATATGGTCTCTTGCCTGCTTATTAATAAACCATTTGTCCACGCACTTCCTCCTCCACTTGAGACGAGCAGCTACCACTTGTAAGTGCCCTACTTACAGAGCTAACCAGCCCCACTGGGGTACTCCTTCTCCAATCGCGCAGCTCACTCGACCAATATACAGCCGCTGTAAATTTTGACAATAGATTAATTTTGGGCGGACGCACTCCTTCATTATTCAAGCACAATACAATCCGAGTTTATTATTAGCTATGATGGGATTTATGGGGCCGTTAGATGTTGCACCTTACCAGCCCGGCGGCTGCCACTATTGATATCAGCTACGAGTAAATCAATGGCAATATATTTAAAATATCTGCCGGTTTCCGTTCCTTGATTCTCAAGTACTGGAACGGGTTAGCCACGTGATCTGAATGGGTGGTCGCTAGGTCGCGTCTGGACGCGTCTGCCTTAATTAGATTTAAGAGCCAGACACAGACCCAGACACTGACGGCGACGAACAAGGTAAATAATAAAGCACTACAGGCCATAGCCACAGGAACAGGGACTGGAACCAGACCAGTCATCAATCAGTCCAGTACTCATTGCGGCTGCAATAATTGTCTGAATGTGTACTAGACGTATACTTAATTTGTGAACCAAACCGGTTCAAGTCTCGGTGACCCCAGCCAGCAAATGACACAAATACAAATAACAATACAACGCCATAGAGGGCGAGAGCTGGTTTTGCCGTTTTTGAAACGCTTTATATTCAGAAGAAGTTTGAAAAATCGTTTACAATAAAATCAATCGATCATCTGGGTTTTGTATAACAAACAATAAGTACAGAACTACGACACAGTATACAGGTATACACACACACAAATATTTTAACTAAAGCTAAGCTTCTTTTTGCCTCTCGACTATGCCTATGCCTATGCGCTGGGTACGTCGTGCCTCGAGGCCCCCACGATATAGCCCTTGGCAGTGAGAACGCCTCGACAGCGGACATGAACTTGGTAGCGCAACGACCAATCGATTATGTAGCCGGGTGCCAGGCCAGAAAACTGTTCCTCTGGTAGAAGCAGCTCGGGATCGCCGTGTGTGTTCAGCTGGATGTCGTTGGCGGCACAGAACTCTTGCAGCTCCGTGGGCACACGGCAGCAGGTTGACAGATTAACCTGCGCAATGGTGGGGGCGACTGCGGCTGTCTTGTGCAGCTCCGCTAGCGCTTCGGCATCGAGGTCTGCAATGCCCAGCTGCGTGATCTTCTGTTTGAGAGCATACTGCTCTAGGGACCTGTACAACTCCTTGAGTTCGCTTACGCCCTGGGCGCCATTCCGGGTGCTCCAGTTCGAGACAGTCGAGAGTACGGGGTTTGCCTCAGAGCACGGAGATTTCGCCAGTGCTGCTGTTGTGGACTCAGCTGTTGCGTTGGCAACGGGCGAAGTGGTGCCACTCGCATTCGGGTGGTAGGCCAACACCACGTTGTCCACGTGCGTCACATTGAGTATGTTGAGCAGCGCCTCCACCGCCTGCTGAATGTAAACCGTGGAGTTGTTGTTGAGGAATATCTTGGCGCCGATGCTAATCTCATTGCGTTGGTTCTCCGTCAGCCTGTTGGTCAGTTCCTGTGTGGCATGCTGCACACGTCCATGCCGCTCGTCGATCTCGACCACCACGCGCTCGACATTTGGGTCACTGTGCAGCGTTATTTTCAGCCCATCGTACAGTTCCTCGTTGGACTTGCGCTGCCCGAGCTCGTTGTTAATGATGTTGCCCGTGCTAATCACCACGTTTTGATACTCTTTTTTTATGCACGGTATCATTATGGGGCTTGCTTGGGGTCTCCTGATTACGGTTTACAGTTGAATAGTTGGTATCTGCTTCGTGCAGTCCGGAGTTAGTTAACGCCGTGTGCTCTCGTGCTCGGCTCGCCACTTAAATACACTTTGAAATCCGTCGGTTGTCTTTTTATAAAACCATGACATCCGACGTAAGAAAACGTAAGAAAACGACGTAAGAGCATGGAATGTCACGTCATTTGGTATAAAAAAGGTAATATAGACATATGTATACCCTTTATCATTTAATTAATGTTAAAATTCTTTTTTTCCAGATGCTTTAAAACGTAATAAATATTGTATTTTGCACATATTTACAATTTTCGACCCAATAATGCATTTGATGAATTTATTATTACTAACAAATCGATCCCGAAACCCATTTTCAGTCTTTATAAGAAAGCCAAAAACCGTAACATTATCTGAGATAGAGACTGACTAGTTTCTGCAATAATTGGTGCCTAGTAAAACAAACTTTTTTAGATTCTATAACATCCTTTCGTAGAGGGTAATGTTTCTACGGCGAACTACGTAAGTGAGAGTGAAATATTACGTGATACGTAAGGAAACGTAAGTGAGGGTGAAATGTGAGGCGAATATGTTGCGACGAATTCGCCCTCAGCCAATTCGCTCGCTCGCCGTGAAACGAATATACCGAAAAGAACGGTCTCATTTAAAAAAAATACCAACGAAAACCATATTTCTCTTATTTGATATTCAATATGCTCGGCTCGCCACTTAAATACACTTTGAAATCCGTCGAAATTAAATATATATGGAATTACAGCAGTGTGACCGCGGAGTCCGAGGCTAACAAATGTACCGCAATATACCAAAATTTACGGTCATATGTTCAAAATATACCGTAAGTATACCAACGAAAATCATATTCCTCGATTTTGATGTTCTGTTTAATAAAATATTGCAGTTTATGGCCGCAGAAAGTAGAGTTAACAATTTTACAATGGGCAACTCTGTAACGCTCTGTCGAAGTTAGCTGTTTTGGGGGCTATTGTTTGATTTGTTCACTATAATTTGGGCTATAAGGTGTTGGGGCTACTCCTAGAAAGGAAACCCATAAATTATAGTAAAAAGATAACATAATCGAATAACTAATCCCCCATGAAACAGTTAACTTTGATTTTAGCAACTTATTCCATTATTTTAGTAACTCCCTTGCTCATTTCAAATCCGCCCGCTGTAAGAAATCCTCGACGTCGTGGGAAGCTTATAATATATTTCCCTGGGAAATTGCTGAGGTTCTTCGGAAAAAGTCGGGTATGGACAACAGGTAAAACGGCCCAGAAAATGCAAGGCCTGCAAGGTAAAATCCACCCCACCTGATTTACATGGGCGCTAGCGCCCACACGTCCTATCAGGGAAAAATTCGGGTAGGGTGAAAATCGTGCGAGCCGTGAAATTTCCCTTGGCTGAATTCACCCGTTATCCATACCGTTTCTTGGCTCAACCAGTGCTGCCAATTTAGCTATTTTCCCACTAGATCTAGTGGGTTTCAACAAGGAAATGCGGGATAAATTGTGAAATAGCGGCTAGCGGGAATTCTAGCTATTTTCCAAGAACAACTAGCTTTACTTTATATTTTTGAAACATCTGGTAGCTTCGTGTATTTTATGCTCTATGATGCCACATTTTCATACGAATAGTATTTTTTCATTTGAATGGCAAAAAACATCGATAAGCATTCTGTCTTATCGTTTTTCACTGTAAAGTCTACCGAAGCGTGTTTGATACCATCACTAGTTCACAATTTTTTAAAGCGCGAGCGGAAGTTAAAAATGCCAAAAGTTTATAAGCAAAAACCGCGTGGTATATGGATGGAAGACCCTGCATTTAAAGATTGGCTGACTTTAGATGCAGCTGATGAGGGCAAATGTTATTGCAAATACTGCAAATCAAGCATTAATGCCAAACTTTCAGACTTGCACGCACATGCCAAGACTGCTAATCACAAGTCAACTTCAGCGGCTTTTGCACAGCCTAACAAACTACCGTTTGTTTCTTCAATTTCATTGAAAACTTGCGATCCAGAAGCGGGACTGTGTTTGTATATTGTTCAATTAAACCTGTGGACCATTTGGGATTGCTGTGCAAAGAAAAGTTTCAAGATGCCAATCTTTTAAAGCTCCATAGGACAAAGTGCACGAGCATAATCAAAAACGTTTTAGCTCCTCACTTCATAGAGCTACTGAGGGAGGACATCGGTGATGCGAAGTACAGTTTGTTGATTGATGAGAGTACCGATATAAGTGTGTACAAGACTCTTGGTAAGTAATAATTCTAATCATTCTGAAAAACAATCTAAATCTTAATTACTTTCTGTATAGGTGTTGCCATAAACTATTTTAGCTCAAAACGAAGCGTCATGGTCTCCACATTTTTATCCTTAGTCTCGCTTGAGGCAGGCGACTCAAAAACGATCGTGAAAAGCCTCTGCGAAGAACTTAAAAACTTTAAAATAAACCTTGCAAATTTGATTGGAATCGGCACGGACAACGCAAGTGTTATGGTTGGTTCCAAACAAAGTGTTTACACGGAGTTACAAAAAATGGTTCCGTCTTTAGTATTAATTAAATGTGTATGCCATTCACTGCAATTGGCTGTTAGTAGTGCCTGCAAAAATGTTCCTGAGGTCTTAGAGTACATTGTTGCTCAAACATATAATTGGTTTTCCTGCAGCACGAAAAGACAAATTGATTACAAAAAAATATATCAAATTATAAATTCCGACCAGGTAAAAGAGACATCTTTTTGTATTTTTCGACAATAACAATTTTATGCGTTTCGTTCTATTTAACATCCGTGTGTATGTAGTTTGTGTTTTGTACCTGTTTGTTTATATGTATATGTATATATATTATGTATATGAATAACAAGTATTTTTTTTAGGATCCTCTGAAAATACCTCGAGTTTGCGAGACAAGATGGCTGTCCATTGAAAAAGCAGTTAGTCGAATTCTGCAGCAATGGATTGAACTGAAGCTTCACTTCGCAATTGCCGCGACAAATAAAAAATGTTTTATGGCGCAGACGTTGCACAAACTTTATAGTGATGACGTTAATCATTTGTATCTTCTGTTCTTGCAACCAGTGCTAGCTCAAACAAGCACTGGAGACTCAAGCAAACTTTTAAGTGATCTCGTATATACGATAAATTCATTAAAAAGTAAAATTATTCCCCCTGATGTCGATGTTGATATTTTAAAAGAAGACTTTCAACAATTTGTTAAGCACGACTGCTATTTGGGATATGCATTTGACACAAAGCTTAAAGAGTATAAGGAAAATATCTTAAATGAAATGGAGGCAGAAATTCGATTGAAATGTTCCAACTTTATAGTAGCATTAATCAATGAGCTAAAACAGAGGTAATTATGAATTATAATTATGAATTAGTTATAATATTTTGTTTTATTAAATTATAAATTATTTCAGGTTGCCTGATAATTTTGAAATCCTCCAGCAAGTTGACTTGTTTTCTGTGGAAAAAATATTATGTGCAAAAAAAGGTGATATTGTCAATATTCTCTTGCATTTCAAGGTGGAATCCACAGATATTGATGAAATTTTGTTGCAGTACGCGAGCATCCACCTAATTAAGTGGTGCAATATAGACAAGACAATACGCTTTTGGGCCGAAGTGTATAATTATCGAGATGGAGCAGGGACGAAAAGGTTTTCGGCACTGGCATCATTTGCACTAAGCCTTTTATCGCTGCCATGGTCGAACGCAGAGGTAGAAAGGGTTTTTAGTCAAATGAACATTGTCAAAACAAAGCACAGAAATAGTATGGCTAATAAAACTTTGAACGCCATTTTACATATAAGGTATTTTTTCTGCTAAGCTAATATTTTAAAAATTGTTAATTACATTAAATTTCATATTTGTAGATACGGATTACACCGCCAAGAAAAATGCTGCCACAATTACAAATTACCAGCAGCATGTTTGAGAAAGATAGGGACCAATGAAACCTACATAAACCAAGATGATGAAGATGAAGTCATTGATAAAATCATCCAAAATATTGAAATAAACCAGTAAACAAAAAATGTATATTCTAACGGTTTTTTTTAGCTACGAAGAAACATTTCTAGCTATTTCTAGCTTTCTCAAAGGCTGATTTAGCGTTTTCATGCAACGAAGTGTTGGCAGCACTGGGCTCAACCCAAAAATAGTAGTGTCGATCCCAAAAATAGTAGTATCGAGCCCAAAAAGTAGTAGAAGTAGTATCAGACGCGCTCTTTTACTCTCTTTTACTCATTTTCGAGTTAAAAGTATATACCAGTATATACCATGGGAAATATACCAACGAAACTCAAATTTCTCAAATTTTGATATTCCAACTAATATAACTAGCTAAATAGGATTCTGAGCCCTGTACAAATAATTTTAACTGATAGATGAAACAATTTTCTGCAAGATTGATCAATTTTTAAACTTCGTTTATTGGACTCTGTCTTAAATAAGGTTTAAATAGGGAAGTCAAGGCATAAAACGTAAGTGAGCATGAAATGCGCGGTAAGAAAACGTAAGTGAGCATGGAATGTCACGTAATTTCGAAGCTTAACCGATGGTATGAACATATTTATACCCTCTTTTATTTGATTTATGGTTGAATTCTTTTTTCCTATATTCCTGCTTTATAACGTAATTAATATTGTATCTTGCACGTATCTACATTTTTTGACCCAATAATGCATTTGACGTATTTATTATTATTAACATATCGATCCCGATACCCGTTTTCAGTCTTTATAAAAAGGCCAAAAACTGTAAAATTTTCTGAGATAGACACTGACTAGTTTCTGCAATAATTGGTGCGTAGTTAAACAAACTTTTCTTAAATTCTATAATATCCCTTCCTAGATTCGGTCTAAAATAAGACTTAAACAGGGATGGTCAAGGCACAAAACGTAAGTGAGCAGTTTTGTGATTAGTTTTAAAAACTCCGTTTATTGCATTCTGCCTAAAATAAGGTTTTAGCAGAAAAGGTCAACAAAAATGTCCCTTTTTGTATATGGCAACCACACGGTAACTACATTTTAAGGAAAAATAGTTGAAAATAATAAAATACATAAGCTCTTTTGTAAATTTTCCTGTCGATTAACCAAGGTTGCCAGATCGGTATGTTTCATTTGAACAACTTATCTTAGTGCGACAATTCAGAGAACTAGTTCGCCGTAACGGACGTTTTCTGTCAAAATACTTGGCTTGGGGCTGTTTTGTAATTTCTGAGGAAGTAAAATTTTTGGGAATGTGTCCACACGCTGTCCGGGAATGGCTGGTGCTTCTTACCATGGAGATGTACACGGATAAGTTTATGAAAAATGGCTACGTCACCATTGCCAAATGTAAGCTAATTGCTCCGCGGGATCTTAATTTATTGGGCATTTACCACCGAGCCCATCGTAAGTTGCTGCTGGGCGGTGTTCAACTAATAAACAACGCGCCAGAGCGCTTTATATGTTCCGGGCCCTGTGAGGATCATATTTATAGACCAATGTTCGAGAAGCAAGAAAGGATTCAGTTTCAGCTCCTGAGTTCTGATAGCTCTTCCTCTTCTGATAGTGACGTTAAAGTAGACAACTGTATATCTGTACGCACTGTTGATGACGGTATGCGCCGATGCGTGCTAGTATCTGGACCATCTCAAAACGTCAAAACCAATACATCGGAAAACGACAACAAGGTGTCTGTTGAAGTCTCAGAAACGACTGTGATGCCAGCGATCGTATACACATGCGTTCCTTGTCCAGACTTGGCCTTCCGGACTGCTTCAGGAGTGGTGGAGCTCGTAGCCCAGACCGAAGATGGGAACACACACAAGATTGCTCCAGCGCCGATCGAGGAGGCTATAAAATTACCCAAGAGTCCTGTGCAGTAAATCGATTTTAATAAAACCAGTCATACATTTGTGATCTTTAGCCAAGAGAATCAAATCCTTTGCCTTTTTTATTTGTTAATTAACTTACTTAAACGTAATTAAAGGATTCAACAACGCATTCAAAAAATACTTAATGCCCCGCATTAGTTCCTGCAGGCGGGCATCCATCGGAGAGGCACCGATTGGGCGTTCAATGCTCGCTGTTCCCAGCTCTGGGGAGTTGCACCTCCGGCACTCGATGGTCTTAAGCAGCACTTGCACATCGTTGGTCCGTATCCGGGAGTGATGGAGTGTGCCGTAAAACATCACAAGGTCCCCCCGGCTGAGCTGCCGCGTGAAGTTCCCAAAGTCATGGTGCGCCTTTAGGACCACTTCAGAGGAGGTCGAGCGCCCTAGTAGTCCGCCCCGGCTGCTGCTGCCGACCTTGACCAGCAGGTCATACTCGTAGCGGTTGTACTTCTGGAGCGTGCAGCTGCCTGTGCGAGCATTGACAGTTTTGATCACGCGCTGCCACTCATCGCATTGCTCGTCAAGATTGCGATTGCACGGGAAATTCTTCGATATGTCCTCGCCATGAGCGCAACGAACCGCGCGCCCCAGCCAGGCGGGCAAGTAATTGGCGACGAGATCTTCGAACATATTGGAGATCTGGGAGATTTGCACCTTGCTGACGCTGCCCTGCCAGGCCACGGGCATGCCATTTAGGTGCATGCAACGAAGCTGGGCCCTTATTTTGTTGGGCTCCTCTTCGAAAGGTAGGGCGCACAGGGAATGGAAACGATCCCATGGTAGTGAGTCCGCGTCCGACAGAGAGTGTAGACCGAAATGTGGCATGGCATTGAAGCGCGGTGTGTCCTTGAAACTGGACGTCATGTAGGGAATCACCAGAACACAGGCCATTGTCACTCCCATGGTGAGCTGCAAATGATTTAAAATTATATGGTTACAGCACAACGTATCACTGGACGCCACGGCCTCTCCACTTACCTGCAGCATGGTAATATACTTCTGAGTAACGCGGTTTAGGGCCAGAAGATAGGAGACGAGCGTGATGAGTGCAAAAGCGATGGCCACGCCGCCCCAGTAAAGCTGCTCGCTGGTCAGCCCGAGCGTCTTGATGGCCACAAAGACCGGAACGAGGAGCGCCACTATTCCAAATATGGGCAAGAACAAAACAGCCCCGGCAAGGACAAGAGTCCCGCGAATCACGCCGAACATGGTGGCACTTTGAGAAGTGGCGATGCACATTTGCAGCCAGCAGAGCGTGACACAGTGTGGAATGAGATGCGTGTAGACACCGGTCCAGCGTGAACGTTTGGCCATTATCACCAGGAGCACAGGAATCAAAAGGTACAATGCTGTGCGGCAGTTCAGACAGAACTCAATGCCGTTGCAAATCACAAAGGTCGAGAGGGTGGGCTTACGCAGGTCCAGGAAGCGCCATCGCGATGTGACCACCTTGTCCATCTCATAAGGATACTTGGCCAGGACGTTGACGGCAAAGGAGACAACGACCACCCAGTTGGGCAGTAGATCAGACGAGGCATACAAGCTCCCTCCCATGGTGATTAACGTGAAGGCCCCAGAGATTATAGTCAGCTCTGAGTGGGGCATCCAGCCATCGGCCACAAGAGGATAGACAATCAGGTTACAGATGAAGGCACCAAAATA
Source organism: Drosophila affinis (assembly GCA_037356375.1). NCBI lineage: Eukaryota > Metazoa > Arthropoda > Insecta > Diptera > Drosophilidae > Drosophila > Drosophila affinis. The sequence goes on from JAZHFB010000003.1 coordinate 28,729,882, forward strand.
ATACACAAACGGCTTAATATTGTTGCGCAAAAAGCGCTTCTCCGCTATACCCGCATCGATGTTGTTGTCGCCATAGCGGAGGAACAGTCCCGACCAAATTCGAAAGTCGACGAACTGTTGCTTGGTCTTCAGCATTTTGCAGGTGGCCCATATCATCATGCCAACGCTGAAATAGTAGCTGATTAGTGGCACGAATTGGAAGCTGTTCCACCAGGACAGAGCAATCAGGAGGCCCAGGCGCACGCTCACAGGCAATATGCTGGGCAACGAAATGATGCAGTTCACCAGACGGTGGTAGAATAGGGTGAAAAATATGAGCGGGTGGAAAAAGATGCGGTGGAAGGGGGGAACATGGTCCAAGCTCCTTGGATCCGGCACTGACAATGTCATTGTGTCGTTTACAGTGGGCATCCGTCCGGCACTGTAGTTGGAAGCAGCCGATACTAGGTTTGCCTCGGTGATAAAGCGTTGATGCTCCACGTTTGAATGTCCCATCGTTTCCACGTTTCCCAGGGGCTCACATTCCGGTTCGCCCTCGCTGCTAGACCCGGACGTTTCATCCTTGTGTCTGCGCCTTTTACGTTGAAGATTGTATATACATCTCATCTTTCTTTCCAGCTGCTTGGGTGTAACGTGCTCGTTGCCGTTCGAGAGGCAGGCAAATAGTTCACGAGCTGCTTTTCGGGCCGCCCGCTCCCCTGGCGTCATAGCCAGGCAGCGACGAACTTCATCCTCGTTCTCTGACGTTATGCCACGGCCGTCGTTGTAGCAACTTCTTAACAGCTTGGCCGAATCCTCATGGCCATTGTGAGCCGCGGTGACGAGCCAATTTACGGCCTTCTGGTACTGTTCGAGTTTGTCCATATTCGGTTCTGTTTTGAATAATGAAACATTACTCTCGACTACCTTATGATTCATAATTGTCACTAACCTATTGCGTTTTCCAACATCTGCTTGGCCAAATCATATTGCATCTCGGGGCAACCCTCCTGTGCAATATGGTTCTTCAGTTTGTTGAGTGAGGCTCGATCTGTAATTAGTGCTTGCCTTGCCTTGAGTATCCAGAGCTAAGGGTTAATAATTATATACCTTCTAGATTCCAACGTCTGCGTTTGCTGACGCCCGTCGGCTCGTTCTGTGTCCAGGTTGCCATCAATTTTGATTAAATATAAGCTAAATTTAAGTTAAATTCAAGTGTTGTTTAAGAAATAGAGCTGGAGAAACATCGATTTTAACATCGAAATAATCGATGTTTTTTTAAACATCGATTGTTTATGGCGAAACATCGATGTTTAGTCTTAACGTCTTGTTCCGTTTTTATGAAAGAAAAACTAATGTTTCTTAACAAAAATCAAGACTTATCTTAAGATATATGTATGTACTCTAGGAATTTTTTCTTTTTTAGTGGAATACTGACGAAACTCGTATTCCTCGCATTTGATGTTCTGTTTTAAATTACTAGCCAACTAGGACCCTCAATGGCTAAAACAATTTTCTATAAGACTGGCTAATTTTAGGGACTGTTTATAAAATAACGTTTATAAAACTTAAGTGAGCATGACATGCTGTGTAAGAAAACGTAAGTGAGCATGGAATATCACGTAAGCAACATAAAAAAGCATGGAATGTAAGGGAAATTTTTGCGATGAAAAAGGAAATTGTTGGGATGAGGTTTCCTCCATAAAATACCTCAAAAAGTCCCAGAAAAAGTCCCAACAACCGATGACATCTTGTGCCAATAACACCGCTTTCAATTATGGTCGTATGACATTAGACATATTTTTACATTGGTGTAGAATACGGTCCTAGGGGTGGAAAAAAGTTTAAAAATAGTTGCTTCTTCGATTTTCCAACCACTAACAACAATAAAAACTGTACAAGAGCTACAAGATACATTTTCAAATTGTATTATTTTCCGCGGTTGAACTCAAGCTGTTTACCTGTTTAAATAGAGGGGGATTTAGTGGGTTAAACTCGATTTCTTATCGGTATATTTTCAAAATTCGTTATAGTTCTGAGGGTAGGACGGTATATTTTATTAATAAATCGGCGGTTAAATCGCAAATATTGAATATTATGATATTTAATTTAACATTTTCTTTGATGGTATAGCCCTTTTTTTTTAAGTTTATTTTTTGAATATGATAACTTTTATAACTAAAGAGTTAGTCTATTAATAGGTACTTTTTGGGCATTATTTTTGTTCTTTGATAAATACATTAATAAATACATCAATGTCTTCAATGGATGTCTTCAATCGCTTCCGCAACTTTGGTGGTGTTCGCATTGAGGATATTTCCCCATTTCATTCCATTTCAATTTCCCCCAGAATTCTATATGAAACTATGCAAATTTCAGTTTGTATTCGAAGCCCTAGCTGAAATGGCAGACAATCATTAAATCAGGGGCTGTACGAGGCTTGTATTTCATATTTATTCCTTTTCCAGTCAACGATCGAATGTGCGAATATGCCCCCAAATTGGCTAAAAAGTATCGGGACTTTCAGAGTCTGGTGTTAACATGCGACGTGACTGATTATCTGCATTGGACTTCTTGCAGTTTACTATCAGCTAGCGAGCGCTTCAAGGGCAACTGGTTAGCACTGGCGCAGTTCATGCGCGACCATTCACCGCTGGACTGGATACAGTTGAGCCATGTCGAAATATGCAAAACTTTGGCCTCCACTTAGTAGAACAGAAAGTGCTCAAAGCTGAGGATATAATCGATATATATGATCTGCACCACAAGATCTGGTGTTAAGCCGCGATCGACTATGACCCTAATGAAGTCGCAGAAGATATGTTCTTCAAAATTAGCGAAATTTCTGAGTTGACGGGTCAGGGAGGCGCCCATGGAGAAGTTTCTGGAGAGCAAAGAAACTGAAGCCAAAGACTTGGAAATCTAAATGTGAGCATTTACATTTATTAAAGTTGAAGCTTAAGTCCAAGATGGGCTGCTTTTAAATTGATGTGGCTTGTGGCCTGGTGGTCACTTGCCAGCTTTGTGACTCCTCTGCTCAACCGCTGGGATTATAATATATTATAGACTGGGTTTCTTCGTTAGGTTGAAGCTAGCACTCTGTCAAACGCTGCGCTGCCGGCGAAAGTATCTGAAGTGTGGCGAACGGAGAGGAAACCCTCCAAGTGTTGGGTTGGCGCAACTTTGCAGTTGAGTCGCCGTGGGCCACTGGCCCTTCATCATCAGCGCGCATCAGTTGAGCTTCGATCATGACGGACGAAACAACGCCACTCACCACCGACGTTGCCAGTGGCTCTGGCTATGTGGCGCTGCCTCCTTACCAAGGACCCGAACACGTCTTTCCAGGCGGCGTCTCGCCGCGTTCGCGTCGCAGCAGAATGAAACAGTTCCAGTGCTGCGTGGGAGTTTCCTTCATGTGAGTGGGGGAATCCCCTAAAGAGGCGCCGCCTAACCGCAATGTCTTAGCCACAAAGTGATTTAATTTTCCTACCCACAGAGTGATTGTTTTTGTTGCCTTGGGCCTGGCCCTTTTGTTCGACGACTCGCTGAGTAAAGCAGATGGTGGTCCCAGCTTTTTCTTGGTCTTAAACGGAACAGACCTGGAGATACCACCGACGACACCCATTCCAGATGAGCCAGAAGCGGAGTGGGCCCTACAACAGGCGGCTGTGGATCATCAAGAGGGCGCTCGATCAGTTAGTGCCGGCATCAAGGCGCTGGGGGATCGTGAGATACTGGAGGAAGGCCTAGAGCCGAATGAGGTCAACACGCCAGCGTTCCGACACTATCGTTCCCTGAGCACCAATCCAGAGGCTCGGAAGCTGGCCCGTCGTGGCTACGTAGAGAACCAGGCGACCATGGATATTGCCCGAAGATTCAACTACACCAAGCAGCCGGGTCGAAGCAATATTGGCTGGGGCCCGCAGATCGTGCTGCCGGATCCCACGGTGCTCCGATTGGACTGCGACTTCAATGCCCGCTTTAGACGATCCACTGGCGTCTGCAATAGCAAAGAGCATCCGCGCACATTCGGGGCGTCGATGGTGCCCTACCGCCGCATGGTGGCACCGGACTACTCCGATGGCATTGCAGCTCCTAGGACCAGTCATGCTGGCCGCCTGCCTCCGGCACGCCAGGTCTCCCTGAAAATACACCGTTCCAGCTACGAGACGGACTCGAACTTCACCGTGATGCTGGCGGTCTTTGGCCAGTTCATGGACCACGACATCACCGCCACATCGCTGACCACCTCCGAGGAGGGCGAGTCCATCAACTGCTGTGTGGCAGCCACTCGCGAACAGCATCCAGAATGCTTTCCCGTGGAGATACTCCCCGACGATCCCTACTACAAGCGCTACAATGTCACCTGCATGAACTTTGTTCGCTCTGCGCCGGCTCCCATGGGCAGATTCGGGCCGAGGATGCAGCTGAACCAGGCCACCGCCTTCATTGATGCCTCTGTGGTCTACGGCAACCTGGAGCAGCGGCAGAACCAGCTTCGCAGCTTCATCAACGGCACGCTGCGCATGTACCTGACTGACGACGGGCGAGAGCTGCTGCCGATCTCGTCCAATCCGGCAGATGGCTGCAATCGCGTCCAGATGACACGACAGGGCAAGTACTGCTTCGAGTCTGGCGATGACAGGGCCAACGAGAATCTGCTGCTCACCTCCATGCACCTGCTCTGGGCCAGGCACCACAACAACATGGCTCGCAGCCTCCATGAGACGAATCCCTTCTGGGACGATGAGCGGATCTATCAGGAGGCCCGTAAGATTGTCGGTGCACAGATGGCCCACATCACCTACAACGAGTTCCTGCCGGTGCTGCTTGGCAGGAATCTTACTCGGGCCAAGGGTCTCCTCCCAGCCAGCCACAATCTCGAGGAGCCGGATACCTACGACCCGCAGGTGGATCCCAGCATTGCCAATTGCTTTGCTGCGGCCGCCTTCCGATTTGCCCACACGCTGCTGCCCGGTCTGTTTAATGTTTCGCGGGACAACAGCACGCCCGAGGCGATGGAGCTGCACAAGATGCTCTTTAACCCCTTCTCGCTGTGGAACGAGCACGGCATTGACCACGCCCTGAATACAGCTACCAATACGCCAGTGATGCGCGTGGATCGGTTCTTCTCCCTGGAGGTCACCCAGAAACTGTTTGAAGGCAATCCCGACGATCCGGTTCCACTGTGTGGCCTGGATTTGGTTTCGCTGAACATTCAGCGCGGTCGAGATCACGGCATACCCGCGTATCCGGTCTTCCGGCGTCACTGCCGCCTGCCGCCGGTGGACACATGGGAGCAGATGGCCCAGGCCGTTGACAAAGCCACATTGGTGTCCATAAAGCAGATATATGAGTGAGTAAATCACAAACAAACAGCCTCTGCACTCCGTTTAATCCGTTAACCATCCATCAGGTCACCGCAGGATGTGGATGTCTATACGGGAGCCGTCAGCGAGCCACCGCTCGAGGGTGCCATCTTTGGTCCGCTGCTGAGCTGCATGGTCTCCGACCAGTTTCTGCGCCTTAAGCTGGGCGACTCCCACTGGTACGAGCGAAAAATGGGACCCCAGAGGTTCACCAAGGGTGAGTCAATGTGAAGTAGTGTCTAGTCGTTGATTAATCTTTCCTCCTGTACAGAGCAACTGACGGAGATCTACAAGACAAGTCTGGCAGCCATCATCTGTCGAAATTCGGATGGCATAACGCGAGTTCGAGAGCGTGTCATGGAGCGTCATCGAGTGGATGACAATCGATATGTCAACTGTCAGGATTTGGCGGGCTTCAACTTGGATCTCGAGGCCTGGTCAGAGTCCAGGCAGCCACCAGAGCTCCACAGAACGAGTATCAGTCGGGGGGACAAAGCGGTGCGGGTAATCAAAGGACCAAAGGAGTCGAACAGAACAATCAATGTCACGCTGGATACAGGAGGCATTGGAAATGCAAGAGGTATACCCAACAAATAGTTTCGGGTAGCTTTTGGTGATGAAAAATGCCAAATAATTGTGAAAATCCGCAACCAATCTGCAGTTTCCGGGCATGTCTTTCCGTAAGAAGGACTCTGCTTCTTCTGCCCAGCAACAACATCATCATGATAAGGCACTTCAATTCCTATTTACTTGCCTTTCAAAGTGCACATTATATACTCGTATACTCGTGTTTAATTGTACTTATTAAAAAAATATATAAATTAATAGCAAATAATGACAATTAAAGTAAGCTTGTAATCAAACACGAATCGATTCCGTACAATCAATCTGTGTGTGCGGAGAGCTTATCGCTTAGTCAGCAAATGGATTGAATACTCGTGGTCGAGTGGGAAAGCTCGTAGTCCGTCCGTTGTCGTTGCCGGAAAGCCAAACAGATGCGTATTGGGAGCGCGGCTGATGTAATCCCATGGGTGGTATTGCGGCATCGTCCAAGAGCTATGGGATTAGCTATAAACTGGCCAGCAGCAGCTGAGTGCCATTGGATGCCAAGGCCACTGGCGGAGAGAATGTGGACGGCCCGAGGTACGGGAACGTGGTGTTGCCAGTGCCGGTCGTGCTAATTGCTCTATTTGACCGACAGCCATCGTCGGAGTGCGCCAGTGCCAAGGCGGTAAAGAGGGTCAGCAGGAAGATAAACCCGAGGCAGAAAGAGCACAGACGCCGCACACTCTGCCACCAGGGATCCAGGCCGAAGGGCAGCAGCTCCTCCAGCGTCAGGCCGAATGAGTAGCTGGTCGGGGGAAGCAGGGTGTTCGGTTGGGGTGGGGGGGAGTGGAAAGAAACGCTGTGTAACAAAGTTATTTTTTAATGAAATGCGACAGAAAGCGTTTACTCAGCAGTTGTGAAAATGGGTTCATAATCCTTCGGATCCTTTGGCACAACAATGATGTACTGTCGCTGCTGGGGTCCTTGCTGCGATGCCAGCAGCGCTGTTTTCTCATCACAGGACATATTTGCCTTGTCTTGTCTGTCTGCTTGTCTGTCAGGACTGTGCCCGGATTACAAACACTTCTCAACGCTCCCTCTCTCTAAGGCGACCTACTGCAATCCGGCTGTGATTGCTCCGTGGAGAACTGGCGGACGACTGGCGACTGCCTTTGGGTTTTGTTTCAACTTAAATTGGCCACACGAGAGGCAGCGGTTCCATTTGTTTTATTGCCATACGGAATCCCGTAAACAACTTTATCTCTCCGCTTCATTGTATTGTCTCATTGTCTCTCTGCCTGTTCATCTTCCGCAACCAGCTTTCTACGCTGATTTCCCCGCTTATCATGTGCCGTCTTTTTTGGGTCTCCTCTCCGTCTCACCGGCTGATGATAAGGGTTGCATAACAGCGCCCAGTTTCCCATAGCGATAAGTCTGCGGCCAGATAAGAGGACCAGACCTAAACGGACCAGACCTGAATTATAAAAGATCGACAATTGCATTCTGTTTAATGTGTAGTTTATTGGGTTAACATTCACATACAGGAATGGTATGGTATGGTAAGGTATGGTAGGCGGCCCTGAGCCCTGAGGCTGAGCGTTGCCATTATTGTTGTAACTCTAGGCGGATAGGCTCTTGGCGCTATACGCTTTGGGTAGTAAAACAAAGGATACGTTTTTTCTATCTGATGCCTGTCCTAAAGTACGAGTATGTAAATTCTCAAAGTGAATATTCAAGTTTCTTATAGCGTATTGTAGTGAAGAGAGTGCTTGCCTCTGCCCTCGGATAAAGATATCTAGAGATCTAGCTGCATTCTCATATATTATATATAGTATTATGCTACAGAAGCTACATATATGTATACATATGCATTTGCTATTTGATTAATTTACTTTTGCTTTGCTTCTTGAATATTTCATATATAGTCTGGGGGCGTACGAATATATATTTTGTATTTTGTATTTTGCAGTTTTCATTTGCTTTGGTTTTGGTTTTTTGGGTAAAATCACATTTATAAGTATACATATAAAAAAATGCAGGTATAATTTGAATTCGAAAATACACGATAACAAACAGCAAATTATTAATATTGTACAATACACATACACATATTAACTAACAATCGTTTGCCGATCCAAGACGATCCTTACCAGATCTACATCATATTTATTCATCGTACATCTATTGAAAGGAAATTGGAAATATGAAATTTGAAATTAAGGAAACATACTGGAAAATATAGTATATAGAAAGTAGAACAGAAGTAGAATCGAAAAGTTTATATAGTAATCTCCTCCTGCTGCTGCTGCTCTTTCTACTCGAAGTCCTTCAGAAGTACCCTACATCCTATATCGGAAGCACTTTTATCGCTTTATTTGCCATTTCCATTCTAATATAATCGTCTATAGATAAATATAGTTCGGAATGTTGTCCGCCCAACACTTGTACGAGTATAGGTAGGTATATATTGATGTATTTTGTTATGTGTTATATTGTTTACGGTTTACTGCTGTTCGGCACTTCTATTCCATACATTATTCATTCTCTATTCATCCACTATTCTCTATGCTATTCTATTCTATTGATTTCCTTGCCAAGACTTACCCTGACCCCTGACCCGTGCACGATTTCCCCCCCAAATCGCATGTTAACTGCAGTAATATCCATTGATCAATCCTATATGACTACATACAAACATTTTTGTGATCTGATCGTGTCGCAGCTCGTGTTACGAATATTTTGCGCTTAAAAAACGAAAAATAACAAATGTAAAAAAGACCAAAAACAATTGAAATAAATTTTAAAAGAAATTTAATTGTAATATCTAGCAGTAAACATTGACAATATAATTTAATACATACATACATATTTCAGTTATAATTATATTTGTATTCCATCGTTCATACTCGTATAATGTATATGTATTTGGTATTTGGTAGTTGTAATTACGTCAATTTACGTCTAAATTTGGCGAAGTTCTATCAGCAAGTTCCCCATATAATACAAATTTATGCATGGATATAAATATCATTAGGTTTACTTTCCTTTCCTTTCGTTTCGTTTCCATTCCTTTCCCCATTATTTAGCTACAATTTTGCTACAATATATATATATGAAAAAATACATACTCGTAGTACTCGTAGTAGATACATTATACAAAAAATATGTACCTGCTAGATTACATTTTTTGATTACTCGATTACTCGTATTCGTACATTCAGTTTTTGTTTTTCAACTATTTCATGGTTTTGGTGTTTGCCTTAATATCCGGTTATTCGTTCGATCACTGCCAGGCGACATAAGCAAATTGAAAGTCTTTTGTTTTGGTTGTTGTTCTTTAAGTAAATTGATTAGTGGTGCTCCTCCTGTTCCTGTGGCTGTTCTTGTAAGTAGTGCAGTGCAGTGTGGTCTTTCGGGGGCTAATCGCTAGTAAGTAGTGCCGCGCCACTTGGTCACTTGGTCAGAGTTCAAGAAAAACGAGTTAGTTTAGTTTGGAGGGACTAGAACTAGTTGTTGTTGCTGGGGGTAGGAGACTGCCTAACAGTATTAATAGTAGTACGAATAGTAGTAGAAGTGGTAGTAGTCGTAGTAGTATTAGTAGTAGTATTTATCTCGATTTCTTGCTGGCTAAAACGTTTAATTTTCTGCTAAAACTTACACATGTATTAAATTAACAATGTTTTCTGACTGATGGAGAGACGATTTCAATTTCCAAAATTAAATTCGAATTCAAACGGACTGGGGACTGAGGACTGGGACGTCCCAGTCCCCTTGTGGTTTAAGTACAGCTTTAACAAACAACAACAATGACTTAAGTTGTACGCAGAATGATATTATAATAAATATATATATAGTATGTATTGTATGTTTAGAGTATGTGTGTATGTATAGTTAAGTATATATGGCATAACAATGAATGATCTCGTTACAATTACAAGATTGCTGAGCCGTGGCAGCCTTTCTGTATTTACAATTCATATCGTATATCGTATATATATAATGTATATCTGTTTATGTATAAATAAAAGAGTGTAATGTAATCGTAAAATAGTAGATACACAATATTTAAAATAAGCCCGACTTACAAACCTAGTTAAACATTTAAATTTTACTCTTAGTATTAACATAAATTTTACACAATAAATATCAATATACCTCCTTCCAGATATATATATAGCATAGCACATAGCATTGTGCACATACGTATATATATAGAAAAGTATAGGTTTACATTTTTTGAAACTGTTTCGAACAGCTTCTTCTTCTTCTGGTTTTTGTTCTCGTTTCTCTTTTCTGGCGATACATTTTCCGTTTTGAACCAACGCCATTCGTGGTGGTTCGCTTAGGTCCGGATGATCTCGTAGGCCTCCAGGGTGCAGATGGTCACATAGAAGACCCAGAGGAACACCAGGATCGAGGCGAAGAAGTACTTGGATCTCTTTGGACCGCCCAGCTCCGCGCCAATGTTCTTGTTCCAGCGCCGGAACAAGATCACAGCGATGGCCACCAAAGCCTCGGCCACGAAGAGCCCCACTGCAAAGCCAATCCTGCGAAAGGGAGAGAAGAGAGTGGGGTAAGTGTTTCATTGTTTCAAGGGCAGACTTACGTTCCGGGCTCCACGTTGAAGGTGCCGCCATGGGACATGTGGTAAATGGAGGCAATGGACCAGGCCAGCCCAATGCCCAGGAATACGTTGACCGCATTGCTGCCCGTGACATTGCCGATGCAGTTGTCGGCGCCCTCGTCATGCTTGGCCGCAATCATGCTGGCAAATGTGTCTGCAACGAAGCGAATCAAATGTCAGTGTCAGAGTCAGCCAGATGAGGGATCTCCATTACAAAAGCTTACCTGGTATGCTGGTACCAAGGGCCACAAACAGAATGGCGGTAACCGAATCCTTGATATTGAGGGCGCAGCCGAAATAGGAGGCGGCATCCCCAATGACGGCGGTGATGATGCCAATGACACATATGGAAACCACAAAGGTCACATAGCCGCCGCAAATGTCTACGGGGAATAGAGAGTCAGAGTTGGAGGGGAATAGAAACATGAGTCAGCAGCAGGAGGAGACTCACTTGTGGGCGGCACAAATGCAAAGAGAACCTTCCAGAAGAGGCAGACAAAGTGGCTGATATAGCTGAGGCAGCTGGGCACCACCTCCTCCTCATCATCGTCCCCATCATCGAACTCACTTTCATCGGCTGCAAATGAAAATGCAAATGTTTTCGGGTTTTATTCGTTTTCATACGATATTGATTTCATGAAGAGCGTACCTGGGATGACGGTGAGGGCATCTTTGAACTGTTCCTTCCAGGAGGATGTGCCGAGCACGGCCGAACTAGTATTCGCCTTGGCCACCAGTTTGTCGACAGTAGCCTGTGGGGCGAGAGAGAGAGACACACACACATTACTCATTCGCACATTACGTATACGCAAAGGTATAAAAATGATGCAAACACACAGACAGACAGGCAGACAGAACACACAACGTGTCATTTGGAGATTTACACACAATTAGGTGCTTATTTGCCAGGCACCTGAGGAGCGGAGCGGTTAGCTGTAACTTGATCTGGCAACAGGATAAGGATAGCCTGATAGCCGTCTGACACATTCCCACATTACGGGTGTGTCCTGGTGGAGTGTCCCTTGCACGCATTCACTTAACCCAACGTGAATGTGTGCTGGGATTTGGCTGTGATTGCTGTTGTTGTTTCTGTTGTTGCTTAGCCGTCAAGTGAATTGAATTGCTTTTCATTTGCATTGTCCTCTGTCCTTTGTCCTTGTCTGGCATATCCTTGTCATATCAAGTGTTACGGACTTACCCTAAATTCCTTGCTCTCTCGGATGCGGACAATTGATGTGGTCACCTCTCCGTTCCTGGGCTTACTCAGCAACAGGATGCGGTCCAATTCGGTCAAATCCTTGCTCTCCTTCTGCTCCACCTCTTGGATTTTAGCTAGAAGTTCATCATCTGGCCAATGGCAGCGGCAGCGGCGTTGACAGGAAAGTAAACGAAAATTTAGACCTCTGCCACAAAGTAGAACTCATCTGCGACTTTGCATGCAACCACACCCACATCATCCCTCCCCCCACAACAGAGTATCTTAAGCATACATGGCATAAGTATAGATATATAGATATTGATATTGATATTGGGTGTGTGTTTGCATCCAAAACGATAGTGCGGGGCGGTGCGGTGCGGTTTGGTGGGGGGTGCGACAGATAAATGGAGCAAACACCCGGGGGAAGACATAGATTGATATTCGGGTGGGGGCTAAGCGGACAGCCAATGACAGAGAGAGATTAGAGATTAAAGCAGAGTCGCGCGCACAAACACAGAAATAGCTGGAAATTGTCTCCAATTAAAAGCATAAAAGGATGCGGGCTGCAATTGAAAAACAGAGAAGCCTGAACTGAAGTTGGATTCGGATTTAAGGGGGGAAAAGCTACACAAAGAGATACATAGATACACACACAGAAAATACACAGGAGTACACAACGAAAATTCAATGAAAAGCTCAAGTATCGCACACACATAAATTTCCCTTTAACGAAGCGGAGAGTACTCTTCGTATTCGCATATAAGTAAAATTCTTGAGCGTTCCAATGAGTTGGCAAAATTGCCCGTCAGGATGCAATTGAGTGGAAAATGGCATTTGATAAACTGCATATTAAGCAGACACACATGAAAAGATATACCTACATAGATACATATGTATGTACAGTGGCTCAAAGCTGAAACTATGCAGTGTCAAATAAAATGTTTAAGGTGGTACAGATTTTAAACTAGAGGAAAAACAAAAAATGTTTAAACGCCAGTTTGTTGTATGTTTTATCACAGTTAAAAAAGGAACTTTATTTGCTGATTAAATATTGCTCAGTTTTAAAAATAAAATAAAAACTTAAAATATATCGTAAATACAGGTCAAAGCTGAAACTATGCAGCCACAAACTAGTTTAATATTAGTCGAATAAAAGGTTAAACAGGTATTTTAATACTTAGTATGCAATCCCTTAACCTTTATTACGGCTTTTAACCTACAATTAATGGAAGAGACCAGCTTCCGAGTGCTTTCCGGGCTTATTTTGCTCCATTCCTCCAGCAAAGCTTTTTTAAGGTCGTTTTTGCTAGAAATCCTGTGTTTCTGGATGTTTTTCTCCAGCGCAGCCCACAAATTTTGAATAACATTTAAGTTTGGAGACTGGACTGGGGGAATCATCAAGATGGGGCAGTTCCGGATAAGCCAGGACTGTCCTATTCCGGACGAATGTTTCGGGTCATTATCCTGGTGGAACCGGAAATCAAGTCGGATTTCTAGTTTCTCGGAGCTTTAGTGCAAATTTTCTTTGAGAATATTGAAGTACGTGAGCTTATCCATCGTAGAGTCAATAAAAGCCAAGATTCCGACGCCGGCTGCGGAAAATACATACCCATACCATGACACTTCCTCCGCCGTGCTTGACTGTCACTTTTACGTGTTTGGATCCAGCTCAGTATTGGGCTTTCGCCACACAAAGTTCCTTCCGTCGGACCCAAAAAGGTTGAATTTGGTCTCGTGTGCACAAATTACGGTATTCCAGAACTCCAAATCTTTGTCAAAGTTGGTTTTTGCGATCGCCAACCTTGTCCCTTTGTTCTTCAGTCGTATGAAGGGCTTCTTTCGGAGTACTCGGCCATTGAAGTCATGGTTGCGCAGAACCCGGCGCCCAGTTTCCACACTGCAGTCCTTTCCCATTTTGTCCTTTACCTGTTGGGTAAGTTTTGGGGCCGATAACTTGCACCAAAGCTTCCAGAAACTAGGAATCCGACTTGATTTCCGGTTCTACCAGGATAATGACCCGAAACATTCGTCCGGAATAGGACAGTCCTGGCTTATCCGGAACTGCCCCATCTTGATGATTCCCCCAGTCCAGTCTCCAAACTTAAATGTTATTCAAAATTTGTGGGCTGCGCTGGAGAAAAACATCCAGAAACACAGGATTTCTAGCAAAAACGACCTTAAAAAAGCTTTGCTGGAGGAATGGAGCAAAATAAGCCCGGAAAGCACTCGGAAGCTGGTCTCTTCCATTAATTGTAGGTTAAAAGCCGTAATAAAGGTTAAGGGATTGCATACTAAGTATTAAAATACCTGTTTAACCTTTTATTCGACTAATATTAAACTAGTTTGTGGCTGCATAGTTTCAGCTTTGACCTGTATTTACGATATATTTTAAGTTTTTATTTTATTTTTAAAACTGAGCAATATTTAATCAGCAAATAAAGTTCCTTTTTTAACTGTGATAAAACATACAACAAACTGGCGTTTAAACATTTTTTGTTTTTCCTCTAGTTTAAGATCTGTACCACCTTAAACATTTTATTTGACACTGCATAGTTTCAGCTTTGAGCCACTGTACATATGTATGTTTAAATTGTATAAATAGACAGATGCTAGTATATATATAAAGAGAGTGGCATGCATAAAGGTCACATACGTATATAAGAGGGGGCGACATAAGGTCTCAAGATATTGATGACTCACAGCTATGATCTCCAGTGTGTTCGTGTTTTTCTATAGACATCGACATGACAAGTGGTGGTCAGTGGAGATGGAGGTTTGTCAAGGGATGGATAGTAGAGTTCAGATAAATCGGTTTTTAAAATGTTGTTCTATATGTATGCATGGGGGGCGTTTCAACAATCTCTTTCTAAATATTCAGTTAACGAATATGCCTACGACTGTGTGGTGGTGGTGGTGGCGATGATGATTATCCTTCTTTTACCTTGTTACCATTCTGGTTTCTGATGCATTTCTTGACTTTTGGTTAGGGGTTACACATTTAGATAGCTGGGTGGCTGATTCACACACACACACACACACATCACATATAGTAGATACGACACATACGTATATGTACATATACAATATATGCATGTATGCATGTACATACACGTTGACAGCAGTGGAACGAACGAACGAAAGATACGGATACGGATACGGAAACACACACATCGACATGGATTACGCACACAGTATATAAGGGGGTTAAAATCAAAAGCCGTACACGATCATTAAGGAGTATAATATGCTATAAAATGTTGCCTTAGGTTCTAGAACACACACAAAAATCGAAATAAAAAGAAGAAAATTATAGCAAAACAAAAACTCAAAGACAAATATTAATTCTCGTTCGAGATCAAATTAGATACGCAGTGTAGCGTGTATATTACTTACAAATTGATTTGGCGATGCAGAGAGGCGTGTGTTTGATTGGTTGGTGTGTTATCGATATATCGTGTTCGATCGAAATCGAATTCAAATTCGAGCAGCAAGTCGGGGCACAGACACAGGCACACAACGGTGGGAGAGTAGGAGCAGAAGAAGAAGCAGGACACAAGCGCGTAATACAAATGTCCGCCGAGCATAGAGTGTAACCAAAAAACATTACCCAAAAATTGTGACCCACACGACCAACTTTATTTCAATTGAAGACGAAGCCCGACGACCGATTGCTTGCTCTGTTTTTGTTTTTTTTTTAAATATATTTTTTTGGTATTCTTTTATTGATTAGCTTGAAGCTTGTTGCATTTATCAAGTGCGTGGCTGCTGCGTCGAAAAAGCGCAATTGTTCTTGGATGGATACAGCTTGAATGCAAACAAATGCAAATGCAGATACACACACAGAGAGATACACAGAGATACACGGCATACTCAAACACAATTACAAAACACATTTACGGATACGGATACGGATACGGATAAGACACAATTCTGATAATGTATACGACGTGTGTGTTAATGGACAAAAGGATCAAATAAAACCAAAATAAAAGAGATTATGACAATGAGAATGGCCACTAAATACTTTCATCTTTCTTTTTCGTCGTTCTTTACTTTGGACTTTGTTTTGTTCTTTCGCTGTACTTTTTGTTGTTCTTTTGTTGTTTTGTTTGCATATTTTCGATTAACTGAACACTCGAAATTGTTGATCGAAGAATATATGGCAAAGAAAGACGTGTACATACCAAAAAATCGACTGAAAAATGATTCCTTATTAAAGTCATCTGCGTGAGGATTGAATTCGATTCGATTCGATTGGTTTGGTTTGGATTGGAGAAACAAGTGTGAACAATGGGTATATGTTTAGGTTTAGTCATGTTATATGTCCACAAGCAAATGTCTCGGATGGGTCAACAGAAATAAATACTTAAGGGTTCAAAGTGCACAGTGCCTGAGGTGGGAGATGGCGGGAATGTAGAATGGAATGTGTGTGGGGTTGGGTTTGAGGGTTTCGGGGTATACACAGATGCGAGTGAAGAATGCCATGTTCAAACTGCGTTGCGAACATACATATATGTAGATACATGTACATGTATACGGGGGGAACTCATACTTAAGACAATTTTCAGAACCTCTTGCTAAGATCTAAACAAATATGGGGAAAAACGGGGAACAGGATCTGGGAATGGGAATGGGACACATAAAAGGGTATCTACTCGTAGAGATGATGGAACATAAGAACATACACAACACCGAAACGAAATACGTAACTAAAATGTTGCTGTTTTACCCGTGGAATGGGAATACGTGGAATGGGAACACATGAAACTAAACGGAAAAAGAACCCAAATGAATTTGCACTTTTTTGCCCGCAATTTCCGCACTCGGTGAAAACAAAGAAAAGGACCAGAAGAAGAAGAACAGAATTATGTGTTGCACGGGGCAACCATTATTTTTTCGAAGGGTTTAAAAGAAACCCGAAACCCGAAAGTGTTGACCAAATTGGAATTGGTAACGTAACGGTATTTGTGTGTAACGTTTCCACGCTGGAAACGCCCAACGTTTCGTTTTTTGCGCTTTCGTGTTCAATTAAAATAAAATTAATTAATGCACAATTCAAGGCTTACGGTAGTGAAGGGAATCTAGAAGCATAAAGAACACAAATTAAAAGACCAAAAAGTATAAAAAGAATCCATGAGTCGATAGAAAAATACGATAGAAATACGAAACCAAGTAGCAAATTTCTTTTCAAATTCAAATTCAAATTGGAATTTCCAATTTACAGACAATTTTCAGTTGTTTTTTCTTACTGGACTTTGCCCTTCATGGCTGACTCTTAATATTTTTGGTTTCAAAGGGTACGAGGGAGTGAGGTCTTTGAAAGTGGAAAGGGGAGATTGGAGTGTGGGGGATATATTCGTGTTTGTGTGTTTTCGTGTGGTGGTGGGGTTTTCCCTGGAAATTAATCTCCCCAGTGGCGCCTGTTGAACTTTTTACCAAAGAAAAAGGATGAAAACTTGGGCCATCTTCGGGTGGTGCACTGCTACGAGTGCGCTGGGCTGCTTCGAGTAATTTGGTTAGCATTGTCAGAGGGGGAAGTGAGTTTGGATTGTGGGTTGTGGGTTTCAGGTGGGGTGGAGGTGGATCTAGGACTTGGATCTGGATCTTGGACTCGGTGCTGGTATGCAGCTGGAACGCTCAGTCAGAAGCCAACACTCACCTGGTGCCAATCGTGGCATTCCGATGTGGACCTTGAAGCTGACATCCTTCTCGTAGCTGCTCTCCTCCAGAATGAGTACTTCGAATGTCTTTCTGCAAATGAAAGAAGGGGTACACAAACATTAGCACAAGTCATTGCCTGACGGACAGTGTCAGATGTGTAATGGACTGCCACTGCCCAGAAGCCATGAAACCATGAGAGCCCCGAGAGCCACAAGAGCCATGATAGCCATGAGGCTTTGGCTATTTGATTAATGCCCTTGCCTTGGCTAAATGGCCGCAATCTTGACACTCGAAACAGAGCTCCAAATTTATTAGGCAGCATTACGTTGCTGTGTGCGTGTGTGTGTGTGCTGCGACACTTGCTGCTGCCCCACTCCGCACCGCCCCCTCTATTGGCTGTAAATAAAAAATTACGTATACGCCCCAGTGTGCACATAAATATTGGCATTATTCATGTGGTGCCGGGGCATATCTCTCTGCTGTGTACTGTATGGGCACTGCATTGGGAAACACATCCGAGAGTGAGTCAAAATTATAATTGCTTCAAGGAATTTACGTATTTATAGCCATCAAATCGGCTATTTGTTGACCTAAACACCAGCCATCAGCCACCAGTGCGATAGCAAATAGCAATAGAAAAAGCAAAAGCGATAGCGTCGAGTGTCCAAACAGAACTGAGTTTGCAGAAAACCTTTAAGATTTCTGTGTGTATTCAACAGTTGCATTCTGACAACCCCCTACCCCCTGGCATTTGGCGCACAACCCCAAGTGCAAACGAAGGTCAACTCCCACAACCGCCACCCACTCCATTCTAATTCCTCCACTGGACAGGGTCAACTTTAACCTTTCTGTTTTCAGTTTTCTGTGTTCTGCTTGCTGCTTGGTGAATGGTGGTTGGTTGCTTGGCAGCTGCTTTTCTTCCGTTTGAATGCCTTTGCATTGGTCTCCGTTTCACATTAACATTAAAATGGAAAGGCTCCTTCGCTGACTGTTTCGCTGGCGCCATGCGTGGGTGGCACAGTCACCTGTTTATGGCTTTGACCGACCTGTTTTTTATGGCTACAAATAAATGAAATGCGGTTGTACAGGGGACACCACCCCAACCCCATCCCCATTCAATGGGCTTATCCGGGCTCCAAATTCAGCCGCCAGATTTTCAGATTTTGCCCAGATGATTACGTGATAGCGAATGCCTTTCATCGATGACTTTTGCGGGAGAACTTTCAGTTGATCGCCCCTCACCCCACTCGGCAACAAGTCGGACTACTCACGTGCTCGACCACGGAGCGAATGGCTCAATAAATCTATAAAAATTTCATACTGGCAGCCAATCGTAAATAAAAGCACGCCTCGGACTAAGGAATTAGAGGCGTATTAGATTTGAGGCGATTTTGGTGTTTATGGATCCAACACCGCCTATCTTATCGCAATCTGCATCGATAGGACGTGCAAAGTGCCAGACTGCTCTCCGGGCATTGGCTGTCCATGTCCGATGCCCAGTTCGGGCCAGTCTTCAGCAAGATGTTCCACCGAACAAACGCACTTCTCATCGCCGTCGGCCTGCTGTTCCTGCTGGCCAGCCCCAGTCCCAGTGGGGCAGCACCGGAGTGCCTGCGCGGCCCGGAGCAGTGCCGGGAGCGTAGCATGCATCCGGATCTGCCGGAGCCGAGTCGAGCCGCCGCACGCAAGGTGGATGGCGAGGAGACCAACGCCTTCTGGCGGGACCAGGGCGTGGAGTTCATCAAGAAGCAGCTGGCCAGAGAGCCGAACAAGCGTCAGGCCAAGAATGTCATCCTCTTCATTGGCGACGGCATGGGTGTGACCACGACCTCTGCGGCCCGCAACCTAATCGGGGGCGAGGAGAAGTCCCTGACCTTCGAGAACTGGCCCTACACTGGTCTCTCCAAGACCTACTCCGTGGACAAGATTGTCCCCGACTCGGCGTGCACGGCCACAGCCTACCTATGCGGAGTCAAGGGCCAGGAGGGCACCATTGGCGTCAATGGCGTGGTGCCCCGCACCGACTGCACGGCCATGCTGGACGAGAGCACCCACGTCGACTCGATCGCCAAGTGGGCCATGGATGCGGGCAAGTGGGCGGGTCTGGTGACCACCACCCGAGTGACCCACGCCTCGCCCTCCGGCGTTTATGCGCACATTGCCGAGCGGGACTGGGAGAACGATGCAGAAGTGATCGCCGACTGCGGCGCCGACTCGGGCATCCACGACATTGCCTACCAGCTGGCCCGCGGCGAGGTGGGCAGCAAACTGAAGGTGATCCTTGGCGGCGGACGCAAGAACTTTGTGCCCTCGTCTGTGTCGGAGGAGGGAACACGCACCGACGGCCTCGACCTGATCGAGGAGTTCAAGGCGGCCAGTGCGCAGAACGTATTCGTGGACACCGTGGACGACCTGATGGCCGTGGATGTGGCCAACACCCAGCGTCTGCTGGGACTCTTCAACTACGATCACATCCAGTACCGCATGGAGACGGCCGAGGACAGCCCTCAGCCCTCGCTGGAGCAGATGACGCGCAAGGCCATCGAGTACATGAGCCAGAACGAGCAGGGCTACTTCCTGTTCATCGAGGGCGGTCGCATCGACCAGGCTCATCACAAGAACAAGGCACGCATGGCCCTCAACGAGACGATTGAGTTCTCCAAGGCCATTGCCGCCGCCCAGGAGCTGACCAGCGAAGAGGACACCCTGCTGGTGGTCACTGCGGATCACTCGCATGTCTTTAGCTACGGAGGATATGGGGTGGGACATCACTCGACCCTGCTTTGATCCCTATACTAATTTTGGTTTCATTTGTAGTATCGCGGTGAAGATATCTTTGGCAGCGCCCCCGTAAACGGAAACGATGGCCTGCCCTATATGGTCCTGAGCTACGCCAACGGTCCCAGCTACGAGAAGTTCTACGACACGGAGAACAAGGAGCGCAAGGATCCCACCACTGTGGTGACGGGCGAGCACGAAGACCAGTTCCCCTCGGGCGTGCCCATGGCCGACGATTCGCACGGCGGCGACGATGTGGCCGTCTATGCTCTGGGTCCATGGTCGCACCTGTTCACCGGCGTCTACGAGCAGAGCACCATTCCCCACCTGATGGCCTATGCCTCCTGCCTGGGCGAGGGACACACCATGTGCAGCACGTAGTGGCATGCCGCCTGCCCATAACAATTAGGTTTGGAGCTCATTAAATCCAGCGAGCGGCTTGGCATTTGCATTCGAGTTGCCTGCACTCGAGTTGATTATGCGAACGCAGACTGCAAATTGAATTAAAGCGAAATGCCAGCGAGAACTCTCTCTCTCTTTACTGAACTCTTAACTGGGTTACTTTCACCCCCAACCCCTTCCGTGTAAGGCCCCATCATCCCTCCCTCGTAATTCTCAATTTGAAACTCATCAGGGCTTTGATGGGAGTTCTCCGCGGTCCTTGCTCGACAATTCCCTTGCGTGTGCACGCCAAAAGTTGGTTGTGGTTGTTGTTTTTTCTTGTTTCTTGTTTTTTTGGGTCAAACCCACTTCTTGCTTCAGTCGAACCCAAACCGAAGCCGAACCCTTGGAAATGTGCAAATTTCTTCGTTTGGCCTCCAAAGAGCTGCCTTTAGCTGCGGCTTGGGCTCCCCCATTAGTGGGATTAAAGAGCGCCGAAGGATGGAGTTTTGGAAAATTGCCTATTTGCATTTTGAATTCTAAATTTTAAATACTGTGCCCGTACCCGTTCTGCATGCAGATCCCATACGGGCAATTAAAACAATTACCCGTTGACGTCGTGCGTCATCGATGGGTTTCGTTGGGAGCGACCTTTTTGAGTAATGCGGAAAAATTGCTCACAAATTGGCGGTGCATGAAAGAAGAAGAACAGAACAGAACCCTTTCTGCCCACAATCCTGACCAACTATCCCTCTGTCTGTATGTGTGTGTGTGTGGGTATTTCCATTTCCGATTTGATTGAACGCTAAATTATATCCGCCACACACACACAGACACACTAGAAAATTGCACTTGGAATGGGAAATGTGTCAACGTATGGGTGCCCCTTCGCGCCCCATGCCCCATGCCCCGTGTGTAGCGTGTGCCAAGACCTAATTTCCCTCTCTTCCTATGATGGCTATTAACCCAACCAATGTGTAACCGGACGGGGGGCGGGGGGGAAGCGACGGGGAGCCAACCTCAAAACTTTTGCCATAGCCCTTTTCCGGCCTCCGCCATTCGTCGGCGTTGCCCTGACATTCAATGCTAATTTTTGCTGTATTGCCTATGCCTGAAGCACTTCCGCCGTTTGATTTCAATGGCAGCGGCCACATCGCTGTCGTCCATTGTTAACCAACACACACACACACATACACACACGAGCACATACATAGATGTATGTGTATACATGCCTGAATGGCTTACTCGGATGTGTGTGCGCTTAACGCGTCTATTGATTTTGCAAAACTATCAAGTGAGAAGCCGGAGACCACCAGAGACCACCACGACCACGACCAGAGCAAAAGGCAGACAGACGAACTCAGCCAACATTGTGGCGACCAAATGCGGCAAAGTCAAAGCCAAGGGAGAGGCCTACTAAGGGTAGGAAAGGGCGGGGCCAGAGTGTGGTCTAGGAAACCGCAGACACTTACAACGACAGTTGCAGCGAATAGAAACCACTATGTGCCACCATGGGGGGCCACTCGAACTCATATCAAGAATCATCAATCAAAATCTGATTCAGAATCTGATTAAGATTCACACTGATTAAAATGAAGCAGCAGATCATAAGGGCAAACCTCAGGAGACCGTTTATATTCCCAATTTAGTCCCTGTCCAATAGCAGACAATTGACTTTTAGGGAGCCTATAAGCCCAGACGATTATAGAGCTCATCCACACAGCCAGCAGTTGTTTCAGCATCTGCCACAGATCCCACACACTCACACACATACTGGGGTCCGGGCTGATTGATGCCACAGCTCAGGGTAATAATCCACACAAGAGTCCGAGTGCCATGACGGGCAGTCAGATATCCGTGCTCCTGCTAAGCGCCGCAATTACCTGCTCCTGCTCCTGATTCGCATGCAAAATCCTTCAGCCACTGTCTACTGGCTACTGTCCACTGCCTGATGACCCCCAGCCATGTCCATATGGTCAAGCACACATAATAGCATTACTTAGTCAACACAAGGGCGAGGCCAACCTTCCGCCCTACCACCCCTCCACCCACCACCCACCACCCACCGACAACGACAACGTCAACGACGACAACGAATAGGAGAATGGAATGGGTTTGGGTAGCAGATGGAGAATATGGGGGTAAAAAAGTGGGGCTGAGGGTGGGTTATTCGGAAACTTTTGCTTGAAAATAAAATTAAAGAAAATACAGCAATTTGCATAGCAATGAGCAGTGCACAGGAGAGTCCCCATAGAGTCGAGGGGGGGATCTGAATGGAAGTGGGAATTGTGGTCTGGGGAATGGACAAGGTAAGGCATGAGCTTGCGGGGGCTTAGAGAGGGTTTCTAACCATTAAACCCCAATTGCCAACTCAGGGAAAAGTTTCACCTTTTGTTGGCAAGCCATCGGCTTGGTCCTCCTTCTCCTCCGTCCAATCCTTTTGGCTCCTATCTAACCGCTTATCCGTCCACCCACTCCGTGGTGAACTGTCGCTTGAGGTTTGGCCGGGGTAGGGGTGGGGAGGGGGTTGTTTTTCAAATGACGTTGCGGCTGCATATCATATTATTGGGACACAGTGTGGCTTTTGAGGTTTTGCATTTTAAATTTCAAACTCAAGGAAAAATGTCCGAGCCACCTGAAACCAGAAATTGGCTTAAAGTCCGTCCAATACTGCACCGAGTGCACAGTCCACGCCATAGCCATGGTCTAGGCCATCTGGCCTGACCAATTAATCTTGGCCTTTCCATAATTATTAATGTGTTTGCACTGGCTATCGTTTTAATGGAATTTCCAGGAAAAGTCAGGCTGCGCGGGCGGAAATGCAAGCAGATTTCTGAGCTGCCAGATTGATTGGCCATTCAGGCATTCAATTAATCCTCACCTGACCCCCAGGTCGAATCGAAAGCCAATTGAGCGTGAGGTGTTATGTGTTATGACTAGAATCCATCAGCAAGAATATATGGCAAACAATTATGAGTTGAGTGAGCACCTCTCAAGTGGGTGGGGGACTTGAGCGGTAGCAACAGGTGGCGACAGAAGCCATCTGATATTATGGTAATGACAATCACTTCTCCGCAATCGCTGTCTATGGATCAATAATTCAATAATGCTGCATCACCGACATGCATACTTAATGTCTTCAAGTGGCCTGCCTGCCTGCCACGTGCTATCGGCCAAGTGCTGTGCTGTTGCTGCCACCGGCTGTTGGCTGTTGGCCGTTGGTGGGTGTCGAGCGGGTGCCGCTGGGAAAGTGCAAAGTTCAAGAGCGTAAATTTAATAAATTGAAAATGAAATTGTGTTTACTTTTGGAAAGTCAATCATCGCTGGTCGATGTGGATGTTGGCTGTTATAGCAGTCCATCAGCCCATAAGGCCATCCAATATTGACCGAACAAATGCCAGATTCATTTAAAATTTATAGTAAGTACATGTATCCGAGGACGAGGCACAACATTTCCCGATGCCCGAAGCCCTTTTGTGTACCTCCCGGCCAGTGTGTGCCACGACTGCCACGGAAGGTTGTCTAATGAGCTGCAGGGCTGGCCATATTGGCCATACAGGGTGGAGTGGCAGTTAAATTGAGCCCTAATTGGGGCAGTCCATCAAAATGTCAGTCGTGAATGGCTTGTGCAAACATTTCATCGATTCCCGGCGGCTCCTAAACGGTGATGGTAACCAGAGGAGCCGGAGCCGTGGGGGATCCCAAAGTTTGAGCATGGCATTACCGTAACTTTCTATCTGCTCAAAATCAAATCGTTTCGGCCTTATCTCTGGGCCCCGAAAATAGAATGTTGTAAATCGCTTTGGTGATGGCCAACACTCAGATAGGGCCAAATTGAATGCATGTTCGACAAATGCGCGTGACAGTGGGGTGCAAATCAAAGGCACGCCAAGCGAAGCAAAGCGAAAGCGGGGTGTCTGTCGCCAACAAAGACAACAAATTACACTTGTTGAGGCGCGAAATTAACAAAAACACAAACGGAAACGCAAACACAGGACTCCACTCCACTCCGAACCTCAATCGAATCGGGTAAATAATAACCCGTCAGGAGACAAGGGTGCCAAATGGCCTGCCATTGGGGCAGCATGTGACATGCAGGTGGAGTGGCAGGGGGCAGGGGAAAGGATGTTGGAAACCAGCGAAGCCTTTGACAGACGCTCCGGGCCCCCTGGAGACCAGCGCACGTGGCCCTGTCCTGTCCTGTTGTGCATGCTCCGTGTTGGGTAACAATTTAATTTAGTTGCCACCTCTGCTTGTTTTCAACCTGCAACTGGAAGCGGAATGCGGTTCTGTTCTGTTCAGCGCTAAAATATACTCAGTTCTAGGAAGTACATTTTAAGTTCCTAACATCCCCATGCTCTCATCTAAATGGTGGGAATTTATATAACAGGTATGGTATGTTTGATCAGCAAAGCAATTCAAATTACCAAGAATTAAAGCCAGGCTCGAACCAAAAAACGAGCATAGATTGTCTACGTAATGCACATCTGAGTGCTTCTACAGCAGTGCTCGGCAGGCATACACTCAAGTGCGCTGGTATGTGTAGCAAAACCTCGAACATTCCTGCGGGAGAAATCGGTTTATTGCTTTACACTGGAGAAGCGAGATAGCAAAAGCCGAAGCTACGCGAAGGCAGCAGAGACTTTTGCTATCCACATTAGATAGGGCCGTGCAGAACACTGTTTTACAGTCCTTGGTAACAGGGATTGTTTGAGAACACTCAAAACCCGCAAATATTATGCCATAGCTCTGCTTAACACTGCTTAATAGCAAGATATTGCATCAGAAATAAATTCCATTTCAATTCTCATTTGAAGCCATGTGGTACAGTCGCGCGGTGTTGTAGTACGAGAACTTCAATTCTCGCTTAGGCTTTCCTTCGTATTTCACCGCGGTCCGCTGACCACTCGGCTTCGTCTGCTACTGAATGTCTTGCTGCTGAGTCGGTGCCCCGAATCTAACAACAACATACACAGTCTTTGATGAGACTTGCTGTTTGATACGAAAAAGTAATTGTATATTTTTTGGTACTGGACGACAGAAATGAAATACGATTGACGGATATCCCATAGTCTGTACTCCTACTGTTATCATAAAATCGCTGATGGCATTGGGTGGGAAATTCTAGGAAAAAGTTCTCCTCCATAGCCCAGGTCCGTCCGTCGTTGTTAATCAACTCAAATCTGTGTGTGTGTGTGTGTTGATACAGACCACAGAAGAGAAAACAACCAAATAAAAATAAAAACCAACCGAAAATTGCGGTCTGCGTTTGTTATTCTTGCGCTTCTTCTCACATTTTCTGGGTTGTGTTGTGCAGGAATCTCTCTCTCTCTCTCACTATCTGGTGGAAGACTAAGCTGACCAGAAGGCTGACGCTGACCATGACAAAAGTTTCCACAGCAAATAAACATGAGATGGTTTTTTGCTGGAATTCTAAATTACCGTTTAATTGGCTACACAGCTACTCGTACGGGTTCATCTTCATTTTCCTGCTGCTGGCAACCATTCCGGCCAGAGATTTGGCCATAAAACGGGCTGAAACGGCTCGCGTACATCCCTCGGATAAACGTATACTCATATACTCGTATACACGTATGTTTTTGATGTTTTTGTTTAGACAACGTGTTGTGTTTGTCGGGTGCACACACAAAGCCCAGGGGTGGGGCGCGGGAGCAGCAGATGCGAGGCATGGCCGGAGATGCCATGTCGTCTGAGTAATAATTCATTCATTAAAAGGCAGTAAACACCACACGAACACACACATACACACACACACGGGCACAGGCATTGAGTGAAAATATTTTGCGGAAATGATGGAAAACTTAGGGAAGGCCGCCGCCGTGGCTCTAGCCATAGCTGGGGTTCATAATTACCTACTTATTGAGTCTGTAATTGCAAAAGTTGAAGTAATTGCTTAAATGGGCTGAGCATTCATAAGGAAAACTTCTCGCTTTTCCTCACTTTCCTCCAAAGGAGCAGCCCGCCTGCACCTTGCCTTTGTGTTAGCCAGGAGTAGGAGAACTTTACAAAAAGTTTTCCATTGGTCTGGGGCTGGGGGCATCGAAACAAAAGGCTGGATCCACAGCAATTCATTAAAGATTCCTGATAGAGCCATGAGGTACGTCTTTTGTTTCTGTGAGTCCTGGCTGAGCCTGAGACTGAGCCTGTGGCCCCTTGGCCACTCGCTTGAATGCAAATCGAGTGGAAGCGTAATCCCCCACAGAGTCGAACCACCACCCGAACCAATATAAATCACAGAAATAGCCAACAAATCCCGCAATTGAAATTGAAAAATTCCAAAGTGGAAATACGAAGTGGATTTCAGTTCTTCGAAGAGCTCTTCTGGCTATGCACTTTTGTTGGTCTCGAACTGGTCCTAAGCACCATTTTTCCATTCATCTCTGGTAAACAAGATGGCCGAAGCGCTGTTGCATGCTTAGATGCTGGAGATCCCCATCTAATTGGGTCCGTGGATGAGTCAGCCACTGTCTCAGTGGTGGCCTCTCAAGCGCGCCAGGTAATTTGTAATGATGCCCACAAGCTTGTGCCACAGACAGACAGACAGACAGGTGAGAGTCCCTTTTCTCTGTGGCTTTGCCTGCCATTTTCGTTGACTTTCCTGTGACCTGCCATCAGTCACATTTAGTTGACGATTTAATGAAGAAGCCAATGTGAAGGCAGCAGCAGCCTTGACTGCGGAACGGGCACAGAGAGAGATCAAAGTGCTTGGCTAACATAACTCACAATCAGTTCTGGCATGGCATATGTGTGTGCGGGGGTGACCTTTGGCATTGGCTGTGTGCGCATTGTATGTGCGCGCTGTTTCATCATTTAACATCGCTCGTTCTGGTTCTCGTTCTGGTTGGTCTGTCACCAGCAGCTGCTGCTGCCGCTGCCGCTTTTGCTGCTGCTTTATCGAGTTGTTAGCCACAGACTGACGATACTACAAAGCGTTGCAAAGCACACAGCTGGATGCTGGATGCTGCATGCAACGGTTTGACATTTTCACAAGATTTTCACAGCTTTCCCACACTCCCGTTTCAAGTGAAATGTTCGACTTGAAGGCGATGAATGTGAGATTGCAGATGGCAAGGAGGCAGAAAGCTGTCAGAAAAAGCAGACAGGCAATCAATAATGGTAATGTGCAATCACTTCGTTCCTCAATCACAAATACATAAATAAATAGCCCAGGTGATGGGCAATCAGTGTTCCAGAACTAAGCAAAATGAATCACATATTTGATTCCCATCCCAGCTTGATTGAAGGTTATGCAGATTATTTAGAAAATATAAATGGAGTAAGCAGGAATTAAAAAAAAGGTGTAACTTTCAGAATGGAATTGGAACATCCTCTGCCTTTATTCGTCCATTTCTTTCTTATTTTGGCTGATTATTTATAGTATAAATTATTTATAAATAAATGCCTTCATCTGTTCTCAATTATGTAAACGCATTTTTCTAATTGCTGACGGGGGTACCAGAAGGGGGGCCAAAAGTACTTAAGCCACCGAAATTGCTTTCCAAATTTAAGGCTGCTGTTTCAGCATTTTCCTGATATTAGAAAACTTTCTGTGCCAGCAAGGAGCGAGGCGGGGAGGGAGCTCTACGCGTAGGTTTTATTCAATTTTCCCTGCCATTGCATGCGAAAATCGTAATTTTATTTCGCTTTTCTTTGCTGCTCAACAAGTTTTAAAGAGTCTTAAATTGTACTTTCGCCAAAGTTGAGAGTTGAGGAGCGTGTTGCCAGGGCTGGGCATTCGTGGCACATATATTTTCAAGGGTTACCGTAACCCTAAACCCCTTTCGGGAAGGTCGAGAGCAACAGATGCCCCAAGCCTACGGCTGCTGCTCATCTCGATGTTGATGAAGCAGGGCTCCCTCCTGTTGTTGAGGATGTCATAATAATAACAAGCAAAAACAAAAGTAACCGAAATCCTCGTAAAAAACAGCCCCTCTCCCGAGGAGGTATCAAGGGGAGTGGAGGCCCTGTTGGGGCACAACAACGATTCAGGCTAACGACATCAAGATAAACACGAGAAATTCGAACCCAAGCCCCAAGAAACAGCAACAAGAACAACCAATTGACATTGGCTAGGATGGACGGACGGACGGACGGACGAACAGACAGACACATTGTTGCCTGTTGCCTGTTGCCGCTCGTCGGTAATTTATATGCCGAGCCAAGAGCAAGGACCCTGGCCCAGGCGGAGGCCCAAGCGGAGGCCCAGACACGAGGCACCCCAAAGCAAATTGAATCGCAAATATGAGACTTCAAACGCCCCTGATTGAACCAATCGAATGGGAGATACTCTCTCTGTTGATTGGGTTCATCGGAAATAAGAAATTTAGTTTAAACCTTTTATATTTTATCTACACGAAACCATAGTTTTGGCTCGGATTATAGCCATCTTTAGAGCTCTCAAAATTCCATGCAACCTGTTGTCTTGTCTTTTGTAATTCCACCTGGAATTGGCGACTCATGACAGCCAAGCTCCAAGCACAAGGATTGCCTGAGTGCCTTCAAATGGGGCTTACGGCAGGCAGAGGCAAAGGCGAAGGCGAAGGCATTGTGGCTGTTTGCTCGTGTTCACGCTCACATGGATGGGAAACTTCTGGCAGCTAGGCAGCTTGCCACAGACCGTGACTGCCACTGACACGGCCACAGGCTCAGCCAGTTGGAGACAGACTTCGCTTACTTGTCAAGTAGCAGCAGTATAGCGGAGAGGGAGGGGAGCGGATGGGAGGGGCACTTCCCCCCGCCGGCCACAGGAAATGTTACATGAAAAGTGAAAGCTAAAACCGCACACGAGAGGATGATAGCTTGTAAGTTGGTTGGATTTTTCGTCTACCCTTCTCCCCGTTCGCCCCGTTACCCCCCTTGGTGCCTACTGGTCTGCCCTGCCTGGGTAGGAAATAGCATAAATTTCAATTTTAGATTATGTGTGCTTAATAAAATATTTGCTCTTATCTTTGCTTCAACTCGGAACAAGGACAACGGGGATCCTTCCTCTGTACATATTTTATGTTTGACTTTTATATGCCTGGAAGTGGGTTCATACCCGCCCAGGGATTGTGTCTATAAAAAGCCCTACTCTTGCCACAAAGGTGCGCTTCTTGAAGATGCCCAAAAAGAGAATCTGAAATGCTACCTTTTGCGGTATTCTGTGTGCCATCTGGCAAGCCGCCTAAACTGTGGCTAATTAACAAATGCCCCGGACATCTGTCCGAGGGCAGCCCCTAATAGAAATGTCTGTTGTTTAAACTGCCCTCCTGCCTGACCCCTCGCCGCCAAGCCTTAAGGATGTAAACGTTAATGCTGCGCAGAAAAGTAGGCTATGAATTTGCGCTTTTATTTTAAAGCAGAAAGGGGAGTTCCTGCCTGCAACGCTGCAACGTGGCAAGTGGGGGGATATTAAAGGCGCTATAACTCAATCTAAATGTCCCCTGTCCCCGCCACCCCCGTCGCTGTTCCCACGCCGCCAGATTATACAAATTTATGCAACACTGTTAGCACTTTGTAGACCGCCCCCCTGCTCCTCCTTGCTCCTCCCCGTTCATGTTCTGGCTTTGCTCTTTTTTTTGTGCTCCACCGAAGAACTTTATGGCATTACTGTCTGCCGCTGCCGCCCCTTCTGCTGCTGCTGTTGCTGCTGCTTCTGCTGTTTTTTATGATGGCCAACTACATTGCTGCTGCTGCTGCTGTTGTTGCGCATTTCCGCTGTCTGAAAGCTGGGAATTACCACTGGTTGTGGGTGTGAGCTGTGGTGGGGGGTGTCGTCCCAGTGGATGTGGATATATGTATGTATTTTATGTGTGGGATAGGTAGTGGCTGCGGCAGATTTTGATTTTCATTAAAACAGAAACAGAAGCAGAGCAGAGAAAGTTATTGTGGGCGAAAAGTAAATTTATTGCAGCCGCAGAACGATACCCAGGCCGAGACCCATTCCCAGTCCCAGACCAAAACAAATCCACATCCAAATCAACTTCAAAGTGGATTTTTGCCAGCAAATTTAATTTCTTTATTTTCGCATGGAAATTGTTGCCTTCCTCCCTGCCTGCCCTTTAAAGGCCACCTCCCACACTTTCGCTTTAATGGCCATTTAAAAATACATCAAAAAGTGTTTAATTGTGGGCCCTAGTTGATGGCCAACTTTCACTGAGGCACTTCCATTGAACCCGAGAAGCACAGAGTGCATTGGCTGACAAGCCAAATGTGCCCCAGAGACTCTCAGATCGAACAGCACTGCGGGGGTGGCAGTGGCAGTGCGCCCTTGCCTGGCAGCCTGCCACCGCGCATGAGGCACGAGGCACGGCACTGACGGGGCCAAAGGCGGCGAAACTGGCAACATTAAAAACAAACATTATTACCAAAGCCACCGCAAGGCATTCAACTTGAGTGGCTGTAAATGCTACCAAGTATCCACAAGGATCGGCTAGGACCCAACCCAGAGACGGACAGAGTCGGACAGAGGCGGACAGAGTGCGGAAAGCGGAAAGCAGAAAAAAGTAAAAGAAAAGGAAATTTATTTGGCCACTGGCTACGTATACAATGAAACGCTTCAAAACTTTTGCGAATAATTGCGAAACAGAAGGGACACAGAGAGAGAGTGACAGAGAAAGAGGGAGCAAGTGCATCCATGGAGGACAGCAAAGCAACATTTGAAAGTATTCCAACTGTCATTGCAAATGGCAAAACGGTTTAAGCCCTGACATTGCCGGCTAAAAGCTTTACGACCACTTTGGGAGCATTTCAGCCGCAGCCACGTCCACGTCCACGTCGCTCAGGCAACTCCACAACTACCGTGTACATGCCCCATTTGTACGAGTGCGAGTGCCATTTCCCCCCAGTGTGGTGTGGTTCGTTGCCACTTAATTCCTTTAAGTTTTCCCCCGTTGACGTTGACAGGTGTGGGGGGGCAAGGGTCCTCTCCTCTCCTCTCTCATTGTCTGCGCCGTTTTGGTTATTACTTAAAAATGAAAAAACCTCAACAATTTATGTTATGTCTGAGAGCGGGACGTGTTTGAAACAATTTTGCGCCCGACCCGCAGCTCCGTAACAAGTGAGACATTCCATTCCCTAGAGGGAGAGAGAGGGGGGAGAGTAAGCTGTTGCCAGATGAACTTTTGGCAGGGAGGAAGTCCCCACATTAAAATGCCAGCACTCTCTGTGATCCAATTATCCCCCAGCAAGAAAGTCCAAAATGGAGTCCCAATTAGGCTGCCTTCAAATTAAAGCTACTGCAAAGGAATTAAAGGACAGTGCCTTGAGGGATCTGGTGCCAAAAATAGCTCTCTGGAGTCCAAAACTGTTCCGATAAGTGACCTTTAAGTTAGTGCCACACTGAGGGAATTGTGTGCTTTGTTTTCCGCAACGAACTCCTGCCTGCACTCCTCTTTTCTTGCAGTGCTCTTGCCGCATTTTGGCCTGCCTAATTCATAGCATATGCTAGTCATTTGGCAGGAATATAAATCATCCTCAGCTCCTGCTAGCTCCTCTTGGCCTGCCCAAAACTGACTTATATTTGTGGTCATGTTGCGTGTTGCCAGTCAGTTTCGGAAATGGACATGGACATGGACATGGCCCGCAAAACATATGCAAAACAAGTTAACTAAGTGTGGCTGTCGTCCGTCTGTGAAATGTTTCATCAAAATGAATAAATTTTGCAAAATTAATTACAACTTGCTGTCGGGCTCTGTTTTTGCCTGTCTGGTGCCTGGTGCTTGCTGCTTTCTGCTGGGTTCTGGTGTTAATGTTAATGCCTGGCAGGGAATTGTTACGCGTTCTTGCACAGCACGCAGCCAGGACAATGGGGGAACACAGCACGATACACACACAAACATACATACATAATAGATTCATGAGTCGAGAGCAGGTGGTGCCAGGCAGTGCACAAGCGCTGACAATGCCATTTGGTAAGTGGGGGGTCGGGTGGCGTGGGGCGTGGGGGAGTGGGGGGCCATAAACCCATCTCCTGAGTGTCTGCCATTTTGCAGCGAGCACACATTTTGGCCATTGCCAATGCCATCTGGCAGGTGGTGTGGCAATTAAAAGACCAAAATTATTTCAACTTTAATCGATTCGAGGCGCATTCTCTGGCACGCACAGAACGCACAGAGCGGAAATTGCGAGTTTGCCGAAAGACTCCACTGGGAATTGGCATTGCGTGACCCCGGGGGCCAAACGTGTCTCGCGGAATTGGAGCGGTGTTAATCGTATATAAGACATAAGTATGTATGTGTATTCTTCGATAAGTTATGTACTCACTGTGTTTCATTGTTCTCGAAGACCAGTTCGCCGCGAACGGGCTCAAAGTCCTTGCCACCGACAGCGGTAACATCTTCGGTCCAATACGGCACAATGACGGTGCCACGAGCGCCGGAGTAGCGCATGACAGTCACATCGAAGAGCCCCACCGATTCGCTGGTCTCCAGGAAGGAATCGGTGAAGGCGAAAATGCCGGCATGATCGTCGTCCAGGATCATTACGGTGGCGATCTGGGGCACCGATAGGATCACGTTTTCCGATGGATTGAACAGGCGGATGTAGAAGCATTCGTCCTCCTCGAAGATGTCGTCGTCGATGACCTCGATCTTGAAGCGCTGCTCGTCTACGCCCGGCGGGAAGGTGAGCAGCCCCTTCTTGCCAATGAAATCGGTGCCGGCGACGGCCGTGCCGTCCTGGGTCTCGTACTCGACGGTCGAGTAGCTGTGGATGTTGCCGCGGCGCACGATGCGCACCTCAAACTCGCCACAGTTCTCCATGACCGTGTAGTGACCCGGCTCGAAGTAGACGCGGGTCGGCATATCGTCCTCGTCATCATCCTCGCTCGACTGCATGCTGGCCTTCACCTCGGTGAGATCGCTGTGGGCGCGCTCCTGGATTTTGCGCATTAGATTGCCGCTGCCGACCATCTTGCGGGTGGCCTGGACGCGGTAGAAGGCACGCGACTTGTTGGCGCGCGAGATCACCTGCTCCTGGGCCATCATCTCCAACTGTTCCAGCTCCGCCTCGGGATACTTCTGCCTCAGGTCCGACAGCACGTTGATGTACTCGGCTCGCGCCGTGTCGAAGGCCTCGGCGTCGGAGTTGCGGTGCGAGCTGAAAGCGACGGTGTGATGGCGTCCCTTCTCCGCATCCATCTCCACCTGGTCGTGCTCGCCGGACACCACAGTGCCGCGCTTGTTCACGCGGAAGTTCTTGTCCATGAACTTGTAGACGAGCATGCGCCGCTCGGCAATGTAGGCCCAGATGACAGTAATGGGGAAGAAGAGCAGGGTGACAACGGCCTCCCACACCTCGATGATGCCGGGGGAGATGACGGAGAGGATGAGCCATAGCCAGACGTAGGCGAAGATCGAGAAGACGGCGGTGACAATGAAGACGCGCAGATGCTTGATCCGACGCACCTCGCCCGCCGGTATCCAAATCATGCACACGGCAATGATCATGAACAGATTGTAGGCGGCGGAGCCGACTATGGTGCCCGGTCCCAGGTCGCCGCTCTCAAAGTTCTTGGCATAGATCTCGATAACGGAGAGCAGGATCTCCGGGGCACTCGATCCCAGAGCCATCAGCGTCAGATTGGCCACCGTTTCGTTCCATATGCGCACATTTATTGTCTGTTTCTCGTTGTTGGGTCCGCGCACCACCACGGTCCGCTCTATGGACGTGATCGCCTCGATGGACGCCATGAACCGATCCGCGATGATGGACACCCCAACGAATAGGTATATCAGTACAATGAAGTACACGAATCCTCGTATCAGACGGTCTCCCAGCGAGATATTCTTTTGCGGCATCCACAGCGGCAACACCAGGCCCTCGCTGCACTCTCGTATCTCGTTCAATAACTGATCCTCGGCACTGCCTTCTCTGAATGTAATCTCCGTCCCTGCCACTCCCTCATCGTCTGGCGCCTGCCGCAGCCGTCGACTGTGAAAGGGACTTTGGTCTTTTAGACTTATATCCGACCTGTTGAATGACGACCTGTAGAACACCCTCGACTCGTCCGCATCCTGGACTCTGGCCAGAGACTGGGCTGTGGCATAGATGAAGAACACGATTAATGCGCCGGTGATTATGGACTTGATGAGCAGCTTCATGGCGGAGCAGTCTCTGGATTCAGTTAACAACTAATTTGGTAGTGCTGGCTCTCTCTCTCTCTCTCTCTCTCTCGGGAAGTGGGAACTGGAACTCCTCTCTCTCTTGGCTCTGGATTCTGGAAGCTTTGTTGCGTTCGATTTGGCTGTGTTCGAAGTTGAATTCCTCTCTGGGCTTTGTGCTGGTGCTCCCTGGCTAGTGCTGAATAATTCTCTTGGTGCTGAATGCTGATGCTGAATGCAGAATGCTGAATGCTGGGGGTGGTGGTTGACTATGACGTAGGACTGCGAGGTGGCAGTCTCGCAATGGCACGTTTAACACTTTGACGCAGTTGGGCCGCCGCTGCACCTGCAAGAGAGAGGAGGGTGGATAAAGAGAAGGCGTGACATTAGTTGACTTGTGCTTATTATAATGCCGCCTATTCTTGGGCCGACTATTTCGGGTGCATTGCATCACGAGTGTCGCGAGGCGAGGCTCGTAGACGGCAATGCCGCTGCGAAGGCGAAGGTTGTGGCCCACAAATAGTCGCTAGACCGGCCATCCAGATGGGGATTGCGAGTGGATTGGGGGTGGATTGGGGGTGCCCCGCCCTGAGCTTTGCCAGAACACAACTTTTGTTCTTCAGCTGTTTTGTGTATTTACACAATAAAGAAATTAAATGCCAGCATAAAACATAAACAAAATGCCGTAATAAAAATGGCAGAAGCCTTGCCAGCACCAACAACAACAACACAACAACTGCGGAACAGCTAGAAGCTAGAAAGCAAACAAAGTTGGGTTTTCCCGGAAAAAAGAAAAGCAACAAAAGTTAGTTGCAAACTGAATTTGTAAACTGAAAAATGCACCAAACTGCAAGCCAAATAAATTATCTACCAACGAATCAATGCAATATGCCATTGCATTCCATTCTAATGTCAATAACGGATATTCTGAGCACACAAGCAACGGAACTAAAAGCAAAATAAACTATAATTAACAGAACATTAGCGGCAGATAGCGAAAACAAAGGGAAACAAGAAATCAACTAAAAACCAGAGCCTTCGCTGCTTTGATACCCTCGCATTTCGAAGGCTTCTATGGGAGCTAACAGGGATCTACATATGTATCTACATATGCAAATACATATGTATAAAACTTTGGGTGTTCTACGCCCAAAGAAAAAAGCCATGAGAATCGATATATACCCCACACGGAGAGTGAAAATTGTAAAGATAAAAAATGTTTTCAATTACCCAATTCGCTCCTAATATAATATGTTATCTAAACATATTTAATATTTAAAATAAATATATTTTAAATTTAAATGAAAGCATTTTATATTTATTTATTTTAAAAATATTTGTATTAATATTAAGAATGGGCCATATTACAATTACTTTTTAATATACCTACATAATACATTTATGTTTAAATCAAAGTGAATTCTAGTTAATTTCACTATTTTTTTTATTACAAAATCTGGTATTTATATGGGCTTAAATGGATTTCTTTTTACCATGCAATTTTTCTTTGAATGCACACAAATAATAAACTAAAAATTTTTAAAACTTTTCCGACAACGATACCCTCTCTAAAATATTTATGTGGCTTCGGTGCCAAAGAGAAGTTTAAAGTTAAAGTTTAAAAACTGGGGGAGCTTTGAGGGATCTGCTTTAAAATGATAATGCCTTTGGTTAGGGTAGGCGAACCCGAAGGGTGGACCAAGAACCAAGAAGAACAACGAGCGACCAAAGCGACTGACAAGACAGACCATTATAAATGCATAAAGATTGCCAAGAACGGATAGAAAGGAGTATAAAGACATAAAGATAGGGAGAGAGCAGCAACCTTAAAGAGCGGCACACATACATGCATACATACGCTTGAAAGTGTATGTATGTATGTATGCATTTTTGATGCACACACAGCGACAGTTGACAGCTGGCAACGCTCTGGCGCCACAGCAGTTGGTGGCGGAAGAGGGGCTGTGGGATGTTCCCAAGACTTTGATAACTTTAAATAACACAAAGCCAAGCACAAAACTGTACATGATACACACATGTACATATGTATGTATGTCTGTATGCTGTTCCCCAGGGGGAGCTCCGTTAACTGTTCGCCAAATTTAACTTTCTGCATAAACAGACATTTGTTTGGCATATTTATAGTCGGGTTTTTCCTTGAAACTGTCAAACTCAATCAAACACATCACATCAGTTGTATTCAGGTTTCGAAATTCCATAAATCAATATGCACAGACACACCGACTTGTACATGCAAGTTATACATATGCCCTACACTCTGCGGGGAAGACGGTTAAGATAAGACCGAATCTACACTCAAACCTCACTGATGGAGTACTTAAGATTCGTTTCACTGATAAATCAATATAGATTGGAGTTTATTTTAAAAGAGGCCAAGAGAATAAGCATCGAAATACACTGAGATATTTTTGAACGAGCTTCCAATTCCGAGTTGTTCCAAAGTTCGAGTTGTTAAGTCTATACACCCTATATGTGACAATTCTGCAAGCACTAAAATTGTGTAGCTTTATTAATTGTCTCATATTAAATCACTTTTATTATCCACAATATATTTTTGTAATATTTCTGTTTGATCAAACACACACGCACATCGCTTTTGTTCCGGCTTCGAAATCCGATAAATCAATATGCCCTGCCGTTTATGGCGAAGGGGCTAAGATAATCATCAACGTTTGCATTAATTTAGCAATTACAACAAGAGCTGACAGCAGACGGCAGCGCAGCAAAGAAGAGATATAGATAGATAAAGAGCAGGACAGACAGATAGAGAGAGCGAGAGAGACCATCTCTCTGGTGAGCAAGCCAAAGAGGGGGAGGGCGACGAGAGAGAGTGAAGAAGTGAAGATGAGGCAAGGGCAAGCAGACGAATAGACGCCCCTGGGAGCACAGAGCCAAACATATGCTGGGGGCAGAAGCGTTCCAATTTTTCCTGTTGCTTTTCCCCCTCGCCAACCCCCGCCAGTGCCTGACGGAGCCCAAACATTTTTCCTTCCAGCGGCAAATTGCATTTGGCCATTATTGGAAAATTGCAGCACGTCGTCGCCAGGTTGAGAGATTACGAATTAATTAAAAGCCTGAGCCCCCGGATGGCTGCTGCTGCTGCTGCTCACAGATTGCTGCTGCAGCTTAGCTTCTTACACTTCTCCTCTGCCCGCTTATCGTTTCAGGTATTCCAAAATCCCGCTATGATGTGATTTTCGTGTCGGTTATGATCTATCAGAAATGCTGGGCGGATAAAACTTGAAGGGAGCGTATAATTTGAAGCACGCCAATGACACTACACGACACACGGATTTATGCTTGCTCGATATACATATTATAATTTTAACAAAGACTTTTAAAATTAGCACAAACAAAAAATAAAAGAATGCTCGATCGAACGCGCCGCGTTTCGCCAAGGACTGAGACTGAGACAGAGACCGAGACCGACCGACCGACGTGAATATGAGTGTGTATGAAAATGGGAATGGGATGGGAATGGGGAATCGGCATTAGCATCGGGCA
Source organism: Drosophila affinis (assembly GCA_037356375.1). Lineage (NCBI taxonomy): Eukaryota > Metazoa > Arthropoda > Insecta > Diptera > Drosophilidae > Drosophila > Drosophila affinis. Next base: position 28,768,045 of record JAZHFB010000003.1, read on the forward strand.
GTGGTCAGTGGGATGGGACTGCGAGGGGGAGTACGAATATGTAGGAATAGGAAATAGATGAGCGGCGGGCAAGCAATCGCACGAACTAACGGAACCAGCAAGCAGCGGCAGCGGCAGAGGCAGCGCCAGAGGCAGCAGAACAAACGAACGGCACTTTGTTTACGTTACGTTTTGGCGCTGTTACGTTGCGCCATTTACGTTGTGTTCGCTCTGGTTTTCTCAGTTCTTTTGGGTCGATCTATATTTTGTCGATATTTTTTGGCAAGTTCAAGCACAAGCACAAGGCAAAAGGCACGGCACATCACATTCGGCATCGGCATTTGCAAATCGTCTAGTAAATTAAGTTACAGACCAGACCAAACACGAGTGTGTATACGTATGCCCGAGTGTGTAGGTGGTTCGGTTCGGTTTCTGTACAATGTACAATGCCAAATTGGCTGTTAAGTAATTCCCCGTACCGTACAGATGTTTATATATAACTCGCCCCCAAAAAGTTCTGTTATTCGTCTGCCCTGACCGATCTAGCACCGATTTGAGATTCCATTTTTTTTCGCATTCGCTTGGCATCCAACGCACGACTAATCTGCCACTATACTCGGACTATCTTCCCCACTTTGCCACCTGGCCACCTGTCTGTCTGTCTTTTCTCTCCCACTCTCTAACACACTCTCTCTCTCTGTCTCTCCCTTTTGGCTGTCTGCCTAGCGGCGGCGGCATCTCTCTGTTATGTCTGCTGTCTCGTCTGTCCCCCAGTTCATAAATATTCGGTGTGCGCTACTTTTGTTCTCTGATTTTTCGTGGGCTGTGAGGACCGCTACTGTACCATGTGGAATATGTAAAAAAATATTAATTGAAAAAAAACTGTACACAAACGATGGAGTGTTGAAATCTGAATGGAGCACTAAGAGCACATTTCAATGGGGTTTTATATATTTTTTGTATTAGAAAATGTGTTTTTAAATGTTGTATAATTCTATTTATATATCACCATCCCAACCCATGACTTTTACCCCCTTGAAAATATTTCTCAAATGTGGGGGCTTCCATTAAAAATTCATTCTGAATAAACTGAATATTCGAGTGCATGGGAATGGATAAAAAGTATCGATTGTTTGATTTGATTTGCAACGCAACCCGTGTTCGTGGCTATCCATAGACACACACATCCCTCTTTTATTATTAACCAGTCATTTTGGGTTGTTCTGCACTCTCTATCCATCCATCCATCTATCTATCTATCTATCTATCGCCTGGTTCTCCTCTCACTCTCTTTCTGTCCCTCGTTTTGTTGGTTTTGCAATGCATTTTGTTTGTTTATTATTGTCCCGCAGTCGGTTCGATTCTAAGTATAACAAAATGCAGGCAATATTTTCTGGTAGCCATGCACGGATTTTTGCTAATTCTTATTATGGTTTGTCTCTGTGTGTGGCCTGTCGTTTTCAACGCATCTTCATTTGCCAGCCACTAACAAAAGAAAACACACACTCTCCTCTCTCTGGCTCTCTATTTCATACGGTGCCCAGACATGTGAAGATTATATGTAGCCATTCGACTATATATCCTATATTGTAGGCTATGCTGTGCTGTGCTGGGGCTGTGCTATGGCTGTTCTGTCTGTGGTGGACACCACACATAATTTATTCGCATATTTTCTATCTCATCTATCTGTGGTAAGCGGCTTTTGGGTCCGCATTTCATTTCGATTCCCACACCTGCTCTCCACCTCTCGCCGCCCGCCTCTAACATGCGATTTTCGGCTGCCGCGGCATTACGATGTGGTGTCGACCCTCGTGGATGGGTATACATACATATATACACATTTTTTACATATACATAGTTCTAGACCATCTATCTACCCTCCCAATGTGTGCTCTGGGTGTGTGCTCTGTGTGCGCGTGGTATTTGTCCCCTTGGCATATACTCACTCAGAGCTAGGATTGACTTTCGCAAATATTCAATATTCAATGAGGATTGGATTCGACTTGAGTTGACTTGCTGAACGCTCTGCTACGGTCTTTAATAATGCATTGCTTCACGCCAGTATCCGGGTGTCGGTGCCGGTGTCGGTTGCCTTCGCTTGCTTCCTGCTAAGCAACTGAGCTACCGGCCAAGTGCCAAGTGCCTGGTGCTTCTGACAGCTCTACAGATACAGAGATACAGCTACAGATACGGGGATCCAGCACAGATACGGATAAAAGACTGCATCGCTATCTGCGGTCTACACGCGGCCACTCTCTCACCTGAAGCTCACCTGAAGCGATCCTTTTTGTGTGGCGTGTGTCTTTTGTGGAATTTGGCAGCACTTTTTTCGATTTTGATTCACATGAAGTATAAATCAGAGCACACGGAATCGCGTGCCATGTGGGTCACCGTTTAGTAAACGAACTGTAAACGAAACGTAATCATATCGCCACTATGGCAGACCCGTTGATATCTCGCCTAAGTATATGACGCACGCAACGGCCTCAGATAGGGCGACACGACCACTCGATAGGGAGAAATACAATAGTTGCTTAGAATAGCTTCGCGATAAGTCGCAGCAATTACGTCTGTCCGGCCGGCCATGATAGCCCCCATGATAGCTCTTCATCTTGATATATTCTCTGGTCTCTCTCTCAGGTTATATGATCGGCATATAATCAACCCTGGCAACCGGTAACCGGTACCGGTAATTATAAACCCGCATTTGTGCCCGCCCTGCCCCATCACGTCATTGACAATCACGGACATGTCGGCAACCTTAATTATGGAGTTTGACAATTGACAAAGCCCCAATAAGCTGATGGTTAAGTGGCTATCAGCCAGCCACAGCCACAGCCAACGGCCAACGTGTCACAGTTTTTGCCTGAAAAACCAAACCGAATTAAACATTTAGCATAAGCCGAGCCGAGCAAACCGCAGCCAACCGTAAAGCTGCCCTAACATTCCAGATACAGGCACTCACAGACTGCCTGCCACACACAGTTTTTTGTTGCAGAGTCGTCGACAAGCATATCAGATGCCAAGCTGAATTTGGAATCCTTCACACCCCACCACCCCCATGGAAGCCTGAAAGGGAAAGTAAATCCATCCACAAGCATTTCCTTGCACCCTATCAAAGCTTATCTTTTGGCACTTCAGTTTAAACCAGTTCGAAGCAGACGATTTGCTGCATTATCTTCGTTTAGAATACCCTTCCAAGAAGTACAGGAATATTGCTAAGAAGTTTGCTCTGCAGAGAAGGATACTACATATATCTTTAAGGTAACTACAGCTTCGGTCACTGTAGCTAAGATCTAAGAGGAATGTCAGCCTTGGGGCTTGGTGCCTGAGCACGGGTATTAGATTCGTTATGCTAACAAGAGAATGTCTGACAGCTTTCGGTGTTCTTTGCTTGCAAAGAGAAACACAACAGCCGAGCCGAGCCGAGCCAAATGACATGTTTAATACAGGACGAGGACGAAAGGAACAGTTGGCGATGTCAGCGTATTTTTCCCTCTCGTTTATTGGCGACATTCTGATATCGCTGTTGCTTTTGCTTTTGCTGTTGTTTCGTTTCGTTTCGGTTTGGTTTTCTGTGACGTTATAAAACAACAAAGTTGATGACGGTCGTCGTCGATTTGAAATGCCTTCTTGTCAGAAACTTGGAGAGTGACTCTGTCTCTGTGTGCGTCCCTGTGTGTGTGAATGAGTATATCTGTGTGCCTATCTGTGCTTGCTCCTTTGTGCCTGAGTGAGTGTGAGTGGCGGTGGCGGTGCGGGCTTAGATGTGTATCATTTTGTGTGTTGACAGTTGAACGGCAACGCCTCCCCCGTTCCCCCCCTCACACACACCAACATTTTCACGCCTTTTGTCTGCCGTTCGGAGCTTAAACGGTTTATTATTTAACAGTATCATACCCCCGTTTGAGTGTGTGTGTTTGTGTGTGCTCTTTTTATTATTTATTTATAACATTATTTCACACATTTCCAAGAATGCCCATGCAGACAGCTTGGGGTTAAGATTTAAATAGTTGTTGGCCCACTGGCGACTGGCATGGATGAGTGGATAAGCCCTAAAAAATGTGCCACTTGAATGGGCTCCAAAGCGAAACCAAAACAAACCAAAGCGAATCAAAACAGAGCTCCGCCCAAAAGTAGACTACACATTACTAGGCGTTCCTCGGTGCGTATGTGTAATGTAGTCCTCTTTGAGCGGAGCTGTCCATCTGTCAATTATGCGATGCCATATCTACCCCCGGGCGCTCCTTGAGCGGAAGATCCACATCACTGTCCTCAAACGGCTAATGGCAATCATGGCACTGCAATCGGACAAGGACAGAAATCATATCACACACTGGCCATCAGCATGGGGCGGGGACTGGTAGTGCGACTGCTACTGACATTGATTTGATTTTCCAAAACGCTTGAACTTCAACTGTCAACACGCCCCATCCTCCAGGGCTACAATATGCTGGCTATGCTGTTCGAGTGTTCGAGGGAATGCAACGGAGACGTTTGACCAGAGACGAGATTCCTCCAGCTGACAAGCAAATAACTTGACGGCACTGCTTGCCACATTAGTCACGTCTCGCGTCTTGACTAATAGTATTTTCTTGTAGGGCTTCTATTGTTGGACCGTGGCTCGTAAAAAGAAAACATGCAGTCATCTGGGGGCTGAAGTTAATGCCAATGTCAAGGCGAATGTACACCATATACATATACTTGAATGTATATGAATAGTGGCAGCCCTTAGTCATATCTGTCTCCCACTCAAAAAAATGCGAACAGAAAATAATAAATTATAATTAATATTAGCTATGGGCTATACAGCTTAGAGCTCAGAGTTTAGAGTCAGTAAATAATAGAGCCGTGCCGCTCCAACAGTGTCAAATAGTCGAGTTATCAGACGGCACGATATTATCACTTGTTCGCCATGATTTATTGGCATGCGGCAGCAACAAGAGCGTCGAGCGCCGAGCACCCAGCACGAGCAGGCAGCGGCAGCTGCGTGCCACATAAATATGTATACATGAGGCGTACGACGCACAGTACTATTGATTTTCCTGCCCCATCCGCATCCGGAAACAACTCCAAAAGAGGAGAGAGGATGAGAGCCATGCCATGGCATGACAAAGTTGGTTAGATAGCTGTTAAAGTTGTCCAGTTTCCTGAGGGCGGGACTCTGCAAGCCATCCCCCCCAACACCTATCCTGCTAAAACTTTCAATGAATTGGGAATTGTGTTGGCTGTTAATGTGGCAAAGAGTTGAGTCCCGGAATCGACTCGACAATTTGCCACACACAGTTGCCGTGTGTCAGTGGCAGCCCCTGCACTCCTCCGCTTTGCTGCCTGATGGATGATAGCTGCTGACCAGACCAAATGTTTGCACTGGGCATGAAAAAGCGTTCGCAATCAGTCAGTTCATCAATCAATCACTACGATGAATGAAAATGCTGACCCAGCGCTTGATTAGTCTCGGCCAATCAGTAAAGCAAATACTATATCCACCCCCTAAGCTTCTTATCGTTGCAGTTGGCCGCAGGAAGCGAAAGGGAATGCTTGCACATAACCGATAAACAGTGTACAGCATTTGTGGCATGGGGCATTGTTATGTTATGGTGGTAGGATGTCATGTAATTTATACGCTTGCCTTGGCATCAAAAACGGCATCTAACGCTGCTACAGTCTGGCTCAGAATCGGAGCCAAGAAAAATCACATTATCCCATCGACAACATCATCGCCATCAGCAGCGTCACCATCGCTATCGCCATCGCCATCGCCATCATCATCAACAACATCATATATGTAGCATTCTCCGACCCAAGCAACAGTTTCAGCCCACTAACAAATTGTTATGCCTTTTCTCCGCCTTGGAAATCCATTAGAGCCGGCAAACAGAGCCAAAATGGCGCCCACCCCAGCCCCCCTCCCTTCTTGTTGGAGACGTAGTATATAGTTTGGCGCTTATCCACAGAGCGTAGGAAGGCACAAGGACAATTGGGAGTGGGAGTGGGAGGAAGCCAACAATGAAATGCGGAAAAATGTACAAGCGAAAATTGAAATGGAAATTAAGTTCGAGGAGGCGCACACATACATACACACATGCAGAGGCACACATACTCGTGTAGCCACTACTTAGTCTTTTTTCCTGGAGTTACTTGAGATTCACTTACAGTTTTTAAATTATTTACCGTGCATTCTGGCTTTTGCTGTTCCGTTTGCTTGATGAATATTTCAGGCACGTGTCTATTTAATTGAAATGCGACTGATGAAAGGCCGTTAAGGTAATGTGAGATTGATTAAGACCAGGCCCACTCGATGAGTGAGCGAGTGAGAGTTAATTGAAAGCGTTTCAATTACATTTCTCCCCACACACACACACACACACACACACACTCACACACACACACACACAAGTGTCTGTCTGTTAAGCGGAAAATTATCATTTCCTTGGCTTTTGTTCGCTCAGTCAATGGGAGAAGCTCTCCCTCCACTGCCGCTGCTGGAAATGAAAGGTTTTCACTCTGGTTTCCGTGTGTGTGAGGATACAATGCCAGTTTGAATTTCAGTCTTTTTCTATGTGTATGTGTACGTCTTGTTTGTGCGTGTGCTTGTGTGTGTGTTTGAGGTGCGTGACAACGGTAATTTAGATATCCCAATATCTTGTTCTTTTCGCGCGTCTTTTGTTTCGCACGGCAGAGGCAGAGCTCGCTCGACAAAAGCTGACTTACGGGCCCGGTTGTTGTCATCACCATTGCCGTCGCCATTTTGTGCGATGTCGCTTGTTGTCTTGTTGTCCTTTTTTTTATATGCTGCCATTTTCCCGAGTTATTTATTGCTACGTTTTTCGCCTCCTTTTTCTGATTTTTCTGTCATCTTTATGGAAGTTTTATCTCTTTTAATTTTTATTTTTGCGCTGCTTTCATCATCGCAGTCACAATTTAATTGCCATTCCCTTTTTTATGGGCGGACTCCAGGCTGGGGCGGAAACGTAATCGAGTCCTTCGAAGTTGCCTTTGCCTTCGCCTTTGCCTTTGCCTGCATTTTATGCTCGACTTGGCTCTGGCTTAGAGTAATCCCTATATTTCACCATTTCTCCATTTCTCTTTCTATATAATATACTTTATGGTCCGCTGGCTTTAATCAAATTGCCTGCAGATTTGTTAGGTGAGGGACGGCAGCAAGCGTTTTACGGTCGGGGGGCGTATGCGCAATTTGAAGCCACACACGTTCAATTTAGCAGAGCAATGCGGGAAATAGAACTCTCTCGCACTCTCTTCTGGCCCTCCTTTTTTCTGGCTTAATGCAGCAGCTAGCCTGGCGCTTTCTCACTGTCAGTCGTATGATTAACCCTGCTGCTTGCTGCTGCTGAATTTTGCATAAAGTTTACACTCGAAAGAATCCTTTCTTCTACTGGCAGCAGAAGTTGTGTGCCCCATTGTGCAAAAGTCAGACGTTCAGCTGTGCTGTGGCTAGTGCAACTGTAACTTTGGCCCCATTGTTGGCCCGAATTCGTGGGAGGCGAAGCTCATGAATTGCCTGCCAGCTGCATGATTCAAACATGGCCAAAATCTTGTTATTTGCCCGTTTCTGTGCCCGTGGCCGTATGCCCGTATCGCCTGTGCCTGTGCTTGCAGTTGGTTTTTTATGTGTTTACAAAGTTACGCTTTTTGCCACACAAAAAAGAGTTGATTGTATTTTTCGGTGCGACGGCGGGCGTGGCCGGGAGGCGTGCCAGGCGTGTGTGCCCACTGCTTTGGGGGCGCTTCATATGCATGTGCCAGCCATAAGCTTTTGAGTGGCTGCCACTCGTCTCTCTCTCTCTCTCTCTCTCTAGCTCTAAGCCTTTAAGGCGCGAGAGGGTGGAGAGGGGTAGAGGTGGGAGCTGCTCTGCGGCTTGTTGCTTTTAATTGCACTCAAAACTAACGGAGAGGGAATGATTCAACAAATGAAATGAAATTTGCATAAAATGCGGTTTCTATACGGAGGAGGGGGGTTCTAAGTGTGCGCAGTACCTGTACGTTTTATGGTTGGACTTAGCGTGCTCTAGAGGTAGTGGTAGTGTCATCCGATCAATGCTGAATTTGCATACATATATGCTATGGAATACCTTTCCTCTAGGGGGGCACACGTACATATGTATATATAATGGCTTTAGGCTCTTGCTTAAGTGTTCTTATCATCCAATTTGGGGGTTCGTTCGAGTGTTTCGAAAGAGTCATGCTGATGCTTGGGTACCTGATTGATTAGCTAGTTAATTACCATCATTTAGAGTGATAAGATTCGAAGCAGCCCCAAATATACATGCAATTGTTGGGTTACCCGCCCCGGATTGTCCAGCTATTGAAACGAAATGTCAAACAATTGGGGATGACCTTTCTTTCTTTCAATTTGTCAATGAAGAGGCGACCCCCGGCGAATGAATGGATAGATATGTAGATGTGTACTCAAAGGGAACTCTGAAGAAACGAAATGGTAAGCAAATGTCAGCAAAGTGAGGCGACAAAACGAACAATTTGACTGATATTGACAAAGGAAAATGCCACCAGCCAGCCAGCTAGAAAATGGGAGGAAACGTGCCGGAAAGCCACCGACGAGGCGAGTCAAGTGGCAGGGACAGTTGGGGCAGGACAGACAGGACAGGACAGGACAGGAGTCCTGAAGCAGGCGCACGGAGTCGTGAATGGTTCGCCAGCCTTCCATTTGTTTACCCGCCTCTGTGTGGACTGTGTGTTGTCGTCTGTGTTTTTTTCCGCTGCTACTGGCTTTGCTGCTGCTTTCTTTCTGAGCCGCACAAAAGACTCAATTAGGCGACGCAGAAGACAAGAGAGACTGGCGACAAAGCCATATGCTGCGGCTGCTACTGCTGCATGGCATGGCAAGGCCCAGAAGTTGCCGCTAATTCGCGGAGGCGGAAAGACAAAGGCGAGCGAGACCTAGACAAGCGGCCACGACGAGGCGGCAACAACGTTTCAGAGCGCTTAATCGATAGCAAAAAACAAACTGACAATTGTCACGGACTCATCGACCCCTCCCACCCCCACCCCCTCCAGTCGTTGTCAAGGTAAGCTCAAGCAGTACAGGGGTTGAGGTTCCTAATATCTTAACACAAGCATAAGCTTAACCCACACCCCCAAAACGGCACCTTACCGGCAATTGAAGATTGAGGCGCCAGACTGGCGAACTGCAGAAGTTGCTGCTCCACTGATGCTGCTGCTACTGCTGCTGCTGACACAGTTTTCGCCGCTGCAGAGATGCGGCTGCTGCTGCTGCTGCTGCTACTGCTGCTGCTGCTACTGTTGCAGGATACACATACACGGACACGGGAGGGGGGCGCTGAAAGACAAACAGGATGCGCACACGAAGCCGGGACGAAGCGACGACGGGCCACTGCACTCACGAATTTACAGTTGTGCTTGCCCCGAACCCGGGACACGGCACCCGGAATCCGGAACCCGGAGGCTGTTGAACCGTTGCACCACTGCACCGAAACTGAACTCAACTCTTTTTGCGCTTGTCCTTTTCGATGAGAGTGTGAGTGAGTGCCTGTGTGTGTGTTTTCTCACTCTTATTGCACTTATTTTCATCTGCGGCCAAAACTAAAGGAAGCAGCGAACGAGGACACAAACACGGACACGGAGATACACGGCCTGCCGGTGCTCGGCGGTCAGCGGTCAGCGCTGGGGCTTGGAACAGGTTCAAATGTCGGCGACCGCAGGCGCAGGACCTGTCTCTCTGGCTGTCTGTCTGTCTGTGTGCTTGTGTGCTTGCTTCTGTGTGCTGAAAAGCTGGCCCAAAAGTATGCAAAGATATTTAGCCTAGTTTCGGCTCTGATTCTGATTCTGAATCTGCTGCCACTCTGGTTGTTGGTGTTGCCGCTGTTGTTGTTGTTGGTGTTGCCGCTGCTGTTGCCGTGTGCATTTTGCAAATTTAATTCTGAACAATTTATTTCTTCGAGTATTGCTCAACATTTATTTATGGAAGATCGTTTCAATAACACTTAATACTGCCGCCATGTAATTGTCGTTTTTCGTTATTTTTTGTTGTTGTATTATTTGTTGTTTCTAACTGAAAACCCACACACACACACACACGCACACACGGGGGGACTGCCACTGCACTCACACGAATGCCCGAATGTCCGAATATCCACGCATGCACTGGTGTGTGTTTGTATCTGTGTGTGGCTCTGTAGTAAAAATAGTAAAACGCTCGGCACTTAAAATAGGAGAAGCGCAGCAAAAACCGCTTTGCCACCGCCGCTCTCCTCGAATTTTGCTGGTTTTGGTGTTCGTTCTGTTTGCCGCCGCTGCCGCTGTCGCTGCGTGTGTGGTAGGGAACCAATGCGAAAACGTGACCCGCTCGTACGCCGGATAATGAAAGACTGAGGCCGCCAACCGAAACACGGCCCGACCCGGCCCGGCCCCACTGGCCCCATAATGCCTCCAAAAAGCGACACGAGCCACACGAGCCATAACGAGTTGAACCGATCCGATGCGATGCGAGCCGAGCCGACCAGAGCCGAACCACGAAAAGGGGAAGCTATAGATAAGGCTCCCAACATTGCACAGGATAAGGAACGGCTGGGCAATGGAACACTCACTGTAGCGGCCATGCGATAAGAACAGCTCTCTGAGAGTGCCTGCTGCCCACCCCCTCTCTCTCTCTCTCTCTCTCTCTCTGTCTCTCTATCTCTCTTGGTGGCTTGGGCTGCTCTCAGTGCAGTCTCGATGGCGCATTGAGAGAGAGGGAGTCCCCGCTGTCTTAGACAAGCAAGCGCGTAAGTTTTTGACGCCTGTGTTAAGTCGGGTGGAAAAAGGTTTGTGCTCATTCACATGGCCTACCCTGTACCTGGGGCAGGTATGCTGGAATATGAATCTGCAAAACCCAACAAAAGATGCTTGGCATTCCAAACCCTTTTCATAGACAAGGTAAACAAGGAGGCATTTTAAAACGATTAAAGCAGAATAAACAGGAAACCCCATTCATTACTGCCTACGGACTGCCAGCCAACATGCCAGCCTCCGCCAGTGTAGGGCATTGCCATGGCTGCGACCCCCTAACAAATGGGTTCTTCGGTGTGCACCGCGTCTGCGTCTGCGTTTGGGACCCACGATGGGGCGAATGCGAATGCGAGCTGTGCGAAACATCGTAAAAATAAATAAGCAAAACGGAAATTAATAAGACCCAAATGTTTCTGCTGTCGCATCGTTGTCGCTGTCCCATCCGTCCACCCCTGGGAGCGACCTGCGTCGCGACACTAACAACATCAGCGGCCCCAACATAGCGGCAGCGAGGCAGCGAAAGCAGCGTGCCATTGCTATAAGCATAGCCGTAAACACACACCCGTACATAAGTGTATGCACGGCCATTGTCGTACACGCACACATTGACGTAAATGAGTGCGTGTATTCACTTTTTTTGCGTTTTTGTGTGCGTCGTTTCTATTTGTATACGTCTGGGGGAGCTCTGGGGGCGTATGAGCAATATATTTATGTTTATGGCCGAGTTTCCAGAGGAGCGCAGCCCGCGAAGATGTCACGATTCTTTTTTTGGGCAGAGATGAGTATTTGGCAAGAAAATGTGTGCTCAGAGATGGAGTGAAACGAATGGACAGAAATTGGGAAAACGTTTTGATTATGAATTAATTTACATTTGCCTCTTAAAATTTCATTATGTCAAGAGTCCATCAAATGATTGGATTTTTGCATTAACTTTCTTTGGGTCCATTCGGGCCCAAAACCTCGCAACTTTCTCACACATTTTTAAGCCATTAGTCATCGTCTAAAGGCCAGATGAATTATTCAATCGAATCAATTAGAAATACCTATTAAAAGTCGTCAAGATTTGATGGCGTCATTCCCTTCAAAAAAACGAAACAAAACCAGTTGGATGACAAATTAAATCGCTGTCGTCTATCTTCATTAAAAATATCTGAAATTGTTATTCGCATAAAAAGAAAACATTTCGTTTGGTTTTTTGTTTTTTTTTTTAAGTTTTATTTATGTAGTTTTTTATTTTAATCATTGTTTAAATCTACAAATACATTTACAGCGGAGGGCGAAAGAACAAAAAATTAAAAATGTTACTCATTGTATTTGTTGTTACATGCAAATTGTTACTTCTGCGTGTTGGTTGACAAATTTCTTCTTCTTGTTTTCGAGTTGTTTTTATATTTGTTTGCTGCTGCTTTTACCATCAAACGTTTACATAATTTCTGCATTTGTTTATAAATATTTGTTGTTGTTGTCCACATTATGCATAAATTTATTTTATTCGGTTTTTGTTTTTGTTCGTTCTGCTTCGTTTTTTAGTTTAGTTTCTCTTTCACATCAGCATCCATCGATCAATATTATTTATTACTCAATATAATTTGTTAACAACTAATAATAATAATTTTGTTTAGTTTTTCATTTTTCTTTCATAACTAACATGCCACATATTTATCGTTATCTTCAATGCTAATGATCATGTTCACTAAGTTTGAAAACAAGACAAGTGTTTGAACAAAAAGATCAGCGAATCAAATGTTCGGTTCGAGTTTACTCCCTCTCGAGAATGTTCATGAGCGACGTGACCGACCCATCGACCGACCGACCCACCGATCAATTGACTTTTTGAATGTATCTTTCGGTTTGATTTCAATTAGCCAGCGGCCATATTGTTTGCCCTTTTTCCGTGATAACGTCAATTCGCGGGGGCTTTTGTGTCCCCGGAATGCCGAATTCCAATTTGGTGGCCAACAATCTGACCGCTCAACCGTTCGTCAGTCGCGTCACTCAATCAGTGTAGTGTATTTGTATGTGTGGTGAGGCGGGAATGTGTGTGTGTATGTGTGTGTGTGTGTGGGTGTGAGAAGCGATAAAAACAATCAAAGAAAACATAAACACAATACTGCCTTGGGCTTGCCCCATTTTGGGGCGCTGTGCCGTGTAAAACTTACAAACATTTATTTTGTGGGTGTTGTTTCACTTATTTCGTTTTTTTGTTTTGTTTTTTTTTTGTGGTTTTCATTTTGTTGGATTTAGGTATCGGTATCGATATCGCGGGGGGACCTAACCCCTCTGTATCTCTGTATTTGTTTTGGGCTTAAATGCACACAAAGCATAATATTGCATGTCAATTGGTTTAAGGGTTTATTTATAAACATTTAGTTTGGTTTAGTTTTTAACAAATTCTCCCGCCAATGCGGGTCTTAATGGGCCTCTCAATCTCCGATCTCGACTGGAGTTTGCACCCCTCTCGGGATCGGTTGGATCGGTTAGCCGCCGCTGGGAGTTGGTTGGTTTCGTTATCGATTCAATTTTTTCTTTTGTTCTTTTCTTTTTTTTTTTGGTGTATTGTATAGCTCCATTTATATAATCAAATTTTTCCATATAATATATGTGTGTATATATATAAACAATTATATTCCTTGTGTCGCTTCACACGTTCTGTTCGCTCTCTCTCTGTCGCTATCTGCCATTCTCTCTCTTAGCGCTTTGCCATCCGTTTATATATATTTCGTTTTGACCGTTCCTTGTTCTTTCGTTCTTCTGCAATTTGCTGCGGGCTCTACTTCACACACAAGTTTGGAAATTAATTTTCTTTTGCTGTTTCTGTTTCGATTTCTGTTTTATTCTCATTTGGGTTTTCCCTTTTCCCTCGTCACGGCTTATTATTATTACTACGCTAAGGGGGGTTTTTCATTGTTTTCTTTGCTTTTCTTTCTTTCCTTTGCTTTTCATTTATTTGTATTACTTCGTTTTATAATTTTTCTAAACTTCTTACATACTTTGTCTCGTCATGCGTTGTGTTATAGTTTGAGTGTGTGTGTGTGTGTATGTTTGGGGGTGTTTTGGATGTGTTTGTGTGGGTGGTTTCAGGACTTGCTTTTGTTGCACCTTTCTTATGTGGCATAGAACGGGGCACACATCGGGCTGTGGTTGTATTGATAAGCTTTTATTGAAATATTCGGTTTATCCCTTTTTTTTTCGTTACGTTAATTATTTTACTAAAAACATTTCTCGTTTGGTTTTGCTAATTATTGGGGTGTCTTGTTGTTGTTATGCACAATTCTGCGTTTTCGATTCGATTCGGGTTTGTTTTCATTTTATACTTTATTTAAATCTTATTTTTAGCTTTAATTTATAATTTAAAGTTACTTAAACGTTTAAAATAATTATCGCTTGCATTTTTGTTTCTCCTTGTTTACTTTAAATAATTAAATTAAAAAAATAAAATATATTGTATAATGTTCTTGCTGCTGCAGCTATCTGGAGCTGTTGTTGTTGTTGTTGCTGTTGCTGTGGTTGGGGCCGCTGCTCTTGCTTTCGCTTTTGTTGCTTTTACTGTTGCTGTGGCGGTTGCTGTTGCTGTTGCTCTGGCTGTTGCTGTGGTTGTGTGGCTTTTGTGGTACATAAACATTACTATTTGTTGCTCTTCATGGTAGTGTGAGGGCATGTGTGTTTGTGTTCTTCTTGTATTTGTTGTAGGTGTAGGGTGTGGGGTGTGGGCGTACGTGTAGGAGTGTGTGGGTTTGTGTGTTTAATAGTATGTCTCCTGCTCCAACCAGCCTCCGGGGTTGCGACGCAAGTAGAAGCGACGAGTCTCGTCATAGATGAAGATGGCCAGCGCAAATGGAATGGCCGGGAACCACCAGACGAGTCTGTGAGCATAGAAAAGGTAGAGTTTTAGTAAGAGCAGAGCAATGGGGCCATGCATGGATACTCACTTCAGGGGATACATGCGCAGACCCTTCTCCATGCCGGGGCAGTACGAGAGGAACGCGGCCAGCACGGTTTCAAAAACGAGACCAAAGTTCAAAGCCCAGTTGCGCATTCCCTGGTGGAAGATGGAGTTACGGCGCGTCTTACAGATGATCAGATCGGCCCATTGCACAACCACAATCGAGATAAAGAAGGCCGTGTGGCAAGTGTACTCCAAAGTCTTGCGGTCGCGGTAGGTCTACATTGGGGAAAGTATCCAGAAATAATCACAAGGTCTAATATATAGTGTCGAGTAGCTTACCCATTCCTGTCCGTAGGAGTCAGTTAGATCGTTGACGGCTTTCGAGTCCCACATCTTACGGATGCCAAACAGTTTCCTGGGCAAGAAGCCGTTCTCAGCCATGATGACAAAGTACACAAAGAATCCGGCAGCGGCCTGGATCATACCGATCTGTCCATAGGCCATCGAAATCAACCTAAATGAGTCAAGGGCGTGTGTGTGTGGGTGTGGGGGAAGAGATAACAGAATCGTATTAGACAACGCTCAAAGGTATGCTATCATTTCTTTTGTGTGGGGTTTGTTTTGTTCTCAGGACGCAAGACATTTCTGGTTACTGTTTTGGCTAGCGGTAAAGGGCACGGGGCACGGGCTTCCGGCATCGGACAGCGACAAGAGCATGCAGGGTCAGGGCCAGGGTTTCTGTTTTGTTTTAATGATAGAAATGAAGAAACATTTACATATGTACACACACATCGAAAGATGAAACAAAAACCCTGTCGCGGAGCCACAGCAGCGCCCTGGTGCTGTCCGTTTTCGCTGTTAGCCTGGTGTTATTGCCACCACTTTACCTTGAAGCTCTTTTTTATGGGCTGGTTAAGCAAATGAATGTTTATCTTTTAGGGGGGGGGGTTTGAATCTTTTTAATAGGTGTGTTAGACTTTACTTTATACAGCGTGGATTGTGTCTGAGCGAATCTCATTTGAATTTGTGGTTTCTTTTATCTGAAGAGCGCGCAAAAGCAAATTGTTCTAAGTATGTAATTGTATGCTTGGCAAAAAGCGTGCGAGAGCGCAGAATCGTTTTTAATTTTCGTTTCTTTTGGTTGGGTTTTTAGTTTTCATTGGATGTGGATGTGAAAAAGCATAGTACAGTTACAGCTATTGTTAATTCTATGTTACGACATGCAGACACAACATTATACGGTATACAGGATGTATGTAGGCAGGCATAGGTAGAACGAACATTGAAGCGTGCATTGGGGAGGGTCTATAACTAGGATAATGCATCTATCGGTTTTTACAGCAATTGTTTACTTACGTTTAAGGACGATTCGATTGTAATAACATAACGTAAGAACATTAACTCAAGGTTTAACTTACACTTAACATAAAACTTAAGAGAAAAACACGCAAGAGCTTGCCACAACAAAATGATATAGAAAATCTCCGTTGCTTTTCGTTAGTCTGGACTTTTACCTATGTATTTTCAGGACTAACTCCCTCACACATTGGGACTTACTGCGACTTGCACTTGGCACTTGGAACCAGATTTCGATATGTGATTTGATACGAGTATGTATACGAGTAGATATTGTATATATTGTATTGGTATATAACGAGTACGGATACGAGTACGAGTACATGTGGTGTATCTAGAACACAACGGAAGCGGTTTTGGTTTTGGTTTTCGGTTGGTTATTGGCTCGAACAAACTCATCTACAAGTAACGCACTAACTGGACTAAAAGTAACAGCAGAAGCTTCGTTTTGTAGGTCTGTTTTTCTATGATGGATAAAGGATATAAGTCGGTTGGTGGTTTGCTTTGTTTGTGATCGTTTTTGTACTGTTTTTATGCAGGCGAGCGTTGCGTTAGGAGCGAGCGAGCGTTTTTCTTTGAACAAACTTCGCCTATAACTCTAGAGTCTAGAAGCAGTTGTTGGGTGTTTTTTTCATTGCAGACACACAGTACGAGTATTTCTACATTATTTATGATACTGATTTTTGCTCCTAATCGAATTTGAACACTGACAATTATCATGTGTCGAAGATAGTATTGTATTGTGCTGGGAACACACACAACAAAGGATTCGAGGATTAAAGGAAGACATACATACATCAATATTCAATTTTGAATCAAACAAAAGAAGACAAATATACGAGTATGTAAATAGAATTTGAAGGATAGAACACAATAGATAATACATGATTTTTGGTTTTGTTTTCTTAGAAAGAGAATTTCATTCCACATTGAGAGATCCAGAACAGAAAGAGAACAGGAAATCATAAGGAGAAATATATTTCAATCACACAGGAAACACGAAAACATAAAAACCATAGAGAGAACAGTTAATTGTTTTGGAATTTTTGTCTCTGGATGTATCTGTGTGTGTGTATGTGTGTTTTGGAATTGGAACAGGAAACAGGAAACAAAGAAAAACGCAGGAACATCAACGCATCAGCAAACGAACAAACAGTCACTCATGAATTTTAGAATTTAGCATTCGATTAAAGAATTGGTTAGAATTGATTGATCGATTGATTGATTGTTTGTTGGCCAAAAGGACGATGCAAAAGAAACGCGACGACCACAACACATCAAACAAAGTTCAAATCGTTTTTAAAGTAAAAGTTGGATGGTTGCATGTTTGTTCATTTTCTAGTAGTTTCTTAACTAATCAACTAAAAGATTGGATGTTTAACACTTGGATATTGTTTGGTTTTTTTGTTTTTGTTTTTTTTGATTAAACCTTAGCGTTAAGTTTGTCCTGACCTGCGGTTGACCAAGTTGTCGCGATACGGATCTCTCGGCTGACGCTTCATAATATCGCTCTCGGCTTGCTCGTAAGCGAGTGAAATGGCCGGAATCTTTGCGTTATATGGCAATAATGGTTATATCGATATTTTCAGTTGTTTTTTGTGCAAGTTTGTTAGTTGTTTTGTTTGGATAATCAAAAGAAAGACATAACAAGAGTTGAAAGAATGGTGGGGGAAATACAAAAGGAAAATCTGATTAAAGTTTACGAATAATTAGTATATATAAGTAGGTATATATTCATATAAAGGATTTATATAAATATGTTATGCTTGCGGGCGAATAGTAAATACTTGTTCTTTAAAAGCTAAGTAATAATCGCTAAGATAGTTCGTTAGAGATAGACAGGAGGAGAGCTGGGAGAGACAGTGTCAAGTTGTACCATCACAGGGGTTCGGATCGGATCGGTTTCGCTTTGTGTTTGTTTTTGTTTTTATTTTGTTTTTAGCTCCTGCGTACTTACGAAGCTAAAACTAGGGCTAGGTTTGGGGGCAGAAAGTTCAGTTAGCACCCAAGTAACAGTAAAAATGGGGGGTTGGGTTCGTTAATTATTAAAAACAGGTACGAGTAGAATGGTAGATATAGGGTGTATAAAATGGCTTATAGCTTAACTTGCGCTAAATTGTTATAAATGTAGATAGATATTTGTTTAAGACTAGCAAACAGTTTGCGCCTTGGTTAGCTTTAATTTGAATTTGAATTGGATTCGAGTTTGATTTTGGTGTGGGTGAGTGAAGTGTCTTTAAACTACAACTCAAAAGAACAGGATTCAATGAGATTGAGACTGATGGAGAGACAGTTAGAGATAGAGACATAGACATAGGGGCAAACTCTGGCTGATTGGTTGACTGATAGAATGTGATACTTGATGAGTCGATAGTAGGATTAGGAGTAGAAGTTCAAGGTGATGTGATGTCTGTCTAACGATAATAGTATTTGTATTTGTAGTATAGCATAAGTAGAAACATACATAAGAATGATATTAAGATATAGAGTCTCTAAGATAATATTAGGCCTGTTCTAGCATCGAGATTATTTACTATGTAAATGTAGATGGTAGAGAGTCCGAGACGGAGATGGTGACAATCTATCTATCTATTGTATACGTTTATGGCGTAGAGATTTTGCGACGGGAGAGACCGACCGACCTTCGGCTGGCTTCCCTGGGGAACAACGTCACTTACCTTCGAACCGCAAAAACTAAAAGACTTTCAAATGAAACATTGAAATGAACGTAAATCGGGGGATACAAATCAAAAGTTACAATTGAATATACTTGTACTTGTACGATTATGCTGTTATCAAAAAACAAAGAAATCAAAGGGCATACGAAAGACGTTTCGCACCGATATATCATATATCAAAGCGTCATAGGATCAAAATATAGAGAAAGAGAGAGACAAAAGAGTGTGATAAAGATAGAGAGAGATGACCAAAAGAAAGCGGTAGAGAGCGGAGAGAGGCAAAACGAGAGGCTCCACGAAAGGAGCGGAGCCGGAGCATTCATTCGTTTCCCTTGTCTCTGAGTGAATATGTTCTAGAATCTATTAAGAAATGCAGTTTTGGGGTGCAAAATTGTCACTTTTCTAATATCCGGAAAAATATCCGAAAATGTTCCTTGTGTCCAAAAATTTGTTATGAAGTTTGCAAAAAAATCAATCGATATTACTTGGCTATGTTTGTGGCTATAGATTATATTATTATCAGCATATATAAATGGTATATATTGCATTATTGCAAGTAAAAAAGAAATAATCGCATAAAAAATGTAAAGTAAAAAACAAAAGCCAAAAAGATACATTTTGAGAAAAAGATTTGTTGGACCTAGGAGCCCAGAGTCTTGAGGGAATCCGCACTGAAGAACAGATGGCTTCGGCTCAGATACCAGATGATATTTAAACATAAAGAAAACATTACTAAACGCTTTGAAATATATTTGATACATACATATATGTACTTGTAAAACTATCCGTACGGAATTATCAGAAACTAGAGAAACGAATAGTAAGATAAATAAGGGAACATTGAACAGATATTAAAACGGAAACTACGAAACGAGCTCGGAAATCAAATGACTTGGAAACATATAGTAAATCATGGAAATAACACTTGGAGAACTCTCCAAATAATCAACATTCAACCAAGGAGAGAGAAATGATTACTTAAGCTATTTTGAAAGTATTTTGAGTTAGTATATAGAGCGTTATAGAGAGAGAGAGATAGCGAGATATATTGTACGAGTATATAAAGAGAAAGAGATTAAAATGATTTGAATTATCTTGACTTGTTTTTTTTGGTAGAAGAGAAAGCGTACTTTGATCTTAGGATCGTAAATGAATTACTCAAATTGCTTTTCATTTCGGTGACAAAAAGGGGGATAGGAATTTTCTTTGTGGTTGTTTTGCAGAAGAGGCAAATTCTTTGCATTTGCATTTGCATTCGGATTTTGTGTCTTTAAGTTTGATACGAAAATCGATTCTTGCTGTTTCTTGATTTTTGCTTGGTTGTTGATTTGGTTGATTGGTTGTTCTGGTTGTACGATTGTTGTATTTGATTTGATTTGTTGAGCAGCAGAAGGATAAACGTTACCTTTCGTTGACCAGCTTATCGCAAAACGGATTCCTGGGCTGGCGTTTCATAATATCGGATTCAGCCGTCTCATAGGCTAGGGAAATGGCTGGCACCTAAACGTGCGAACGATCGTAGTAGGGTTGTTCGATTGTTGGGTGGAGTTTGGTAGTGGTACGAGTGGAAGTGGAAATAAATAAATTGAAATTAAATACGATAAATTATGGCAACATAAACTCTTTCTCAATGTTTCATCGTCTTCAACTCTGCTTTTCTTCTCTGAAAGATCCCGGAGTCAAAAATCGAGTGCTGCTAGAGAAGCTCTTTTGCTGCGGGGCTGAGGGAAGGACGAAACTACCTCTGGTTGGTAGTTCTGTTAGAGATATATTACATATCTATAGTATATAGTTAATAGTATAGGGACTTAAGATCTAACTTAAAATGCACAGAGACTTAAGAAAGGGGAATGCTTGGAGTGAGGCGGAGGGCGGAGGGATAACGTAATGCAATGGAAATTCTTGAGATCAAAATGAGAAGTAAAAATCATATATTTAAATCCATTTCGGGTGGAAGAAGTGTGACGACTATTTGCTACGATTTGTGTGCAATTTTGATATTCACTTTTTGCCAAAAACAAAAAATACTCAAAAAAAGAAACATAAAATTCCATAACAAATGCCAATCAATTTGGTCTAATGGTGGGAATTCTGTATCGCTGTTACACAACAAAAACAATAATCGAGAACTGTGTGAACGGATTTATCGGTGAGAGATATTTAACGAAATACGAATACGACGCACACCAATTAACATTTAGAGCGTTTTTAGAGTACGAGTACATAGGCAGATGGTTTTCGGCTGAGTGTGGTTGTTGGATCGGTACTGGAATTGTACATGTACGAAATAATTTATATATGTATGTATATACGAGTATATAGTATAGTATATGTATATATATAACTTCTTGAAAGAAACTTATAATTGAATGATTTGATTGAATTGGATTGGTCTGGAAATGTACAGAACTGTGGGGAGCAGAATGAGTGGCATGAATGTACGTACGAGTATGTATAGATAGAGATGCGAGGAAATGCTTCGATGCTTTTCGAGTTTATGCTACACAGAATGAACGTTATGGGGGGGTCGATGGATGGTAAACGATAATCTTAAGAGTAAATTGGGTATTAGTAAACCATAAACCATAAAACGTGTTAACTGCTTTGTTAGTTAGTGGTTTTGCGCTGCTTTTTTCGTTAAGGCCAAAGGACTTATGCTAGTTACATACAATCCAGCCACAGTTGTATTTGTATTTGTGAGACATACATATGCTATAGTTATATGGTTAATCTCTCGCTGTTTGGTATATTATTCGCTGTTTTCTTGTCTTTTCTTTTCATTTCATTTCATTTAGTCATGGAGATTAGTTTGTATGTGAGTGTGTGTAGGCGTGTGAGTGTGTGTGTGTATGGTGTGTAGTAGTGTGGGGTAGAAATTGACTTGATTGGCACCTTGAGTTCACTAATTTATCGTTGAAGGGGTCACGGGGCGGACGCTTCATAATGTCGGCTTCGGCATGTTCGTAGGCCAATGAAATGGCTGGCACCTAAGTATTGGCAAATATTATGGCAGGTTGGTAACATTAGCAACGGTTTACATAATTTTCATAAATGTTCGTTTCGTTCAAGCTCTTCCAAATTTGAATGAAAGAGATACATTGCATATACATAGATACATAGGCTGGAGGCTGTAGCAAATATTACATGTAGAATGGTCTAAAAGAGCACTTAAACTACTTCCTAGCCTAGCATTTGGCGCAGGCACGGACTTCGGGTCTGGATGTTGGTACTCTCAACGAGGATTATGTACCTCTCATTGACCAGATTGTCGACGTCCGGATTGCGTGGACGACGCTTCATGATGTCCGCTTCGGGTCCCTCGTAGGCCAGCGATATGGCTGGTATCTGCTCGCCAGTGCGGATCGGATCGTGGGTTAAACAAGACACTAACTCTTAACAGTTACAGGGGGATATACGGTTGGATATTGGTTGGATGGATGGGTACAACTTTTACATTTCATTTTCAATCGAACTGACTTAATCGCAAAGTTAAAATTAACTTTAGTTAGACTTGAACTGGTAGAGGGAGGATCTTTGGTGGTTGCATCACAGGTGCGATCCCAGGTGGAAGAACTTACCATGTCAGTGCCCAGATCGATGCAGAGAATGGTGACGGTACCCAGTGGCAGTGGTATGTCGCAGAGGATGAAGGCCAGGAAGGGTGAGATTTCGGGAATGTTGGAGGTCAGGGTATAGGCAATCGATTTCTTCAGGTTATCAAAGATCAAACGACCCTCCTCAACGCCAGTCACAATGGAGGCAAAGTTATCGTCCAGCAGGATCATGTCGGCAGCCTGGAAAACCATTCATTCATGATCAGTATTTCATATCTATATTTAGCATGCATATGAATATCCTCACCTGTTTGGATACATCAGAGCCAGCAATACCCATGGCAACGCCAATATCAGCCTTCTTCAGAGCTGGGGAATCGTTGACACCATCACCAGTCACGGCCACAATGGCTCCCATGCGCTGGCAGCCCTCGACAATGATCAGCTTCTGCTGGGGCGAGGTACGGGCAAAAACAATCTCGGTGTGGTAGCGCAGAATCTCATCCAATTGGTCGCTGGACACATCACGCAGCTCGGCGCCATGGACAACGGCGGCCTTGGCCTCGCGGGGATTCACCTCGGAAATGGGGATGTTCAGGCGCTGGGCAATATCTTCGACGGTCTCGTTGCCCTCGGAGATGATGCCGACGGACTTGGCAATGGCCTTGGCAGTGATCGGGTGATCGCCAGTGACCATGATGACCTTGATACCAGCGGAGCGGCACTTGGCCACGGCATCGGGTACAGCGGCACGTGGGGGATCAATCATGGACATTAGGCCGACGAAACGCAGATTGTCGATGGGGAAGTTGATGTCGTCGGTGTTGAACTTGAAACCGGAGGGATATTTATCGGATGGCAGCATGAAATCGCAGAATCCAAGCACACGCTCGCCCAATCCTCCGAGCTCCATGTAGGCATTGTTGAACGCCTCCTTCATCTCCTCGTCCAGCACCTTCTCCTTGCCGTTGATGAAGATCGTTGAGCAACGCTCCAGGATCCGCTCGGGGGCACCCTTCATCACGAGCAGGTAACGGGGATCGTTGGGGTCCTCGTTCTCGTGAATGGACACCTGGTACTTGTTGGTCGAATTGAATGGCACCTCGGCAATCTTCTTGTTGCGCTTGCGGATGTTCATGACATCGCCCAGGGCCAGCTCCATGCACTTGAGCAGAGCAGCCTCTGAGGCATCGCCGCTAACCTCCTTCTTGAGGATGGGCACACCGTCCTGACCTCCCTTGAACTCGGCCCGATTACAGAGAGTGGCAATGCGAGAGAGCGCCTTGAATCCAGGGCTAGTTCTATCGTATTGGACACCCGACTGATCTTCAGTGGTATCGGCCTCAATGATCTGATTGTCGAACCACATATGGGCGACCGTCATCCGGTTCTGGGTGAGGGTTCCGGTCTTATCGGAGCAAATGGTCGATGTGGAGCCCAGGGTTTCGACGGCCTCCAAGTTCTTCACCAGGCAATTCTTCGATGCCATGCGTTTGGCGGTGAGGGTCAGGCAGACAGTGACGGTGGCCAGCAGGCCTTCAGGTACGTTGGCCACAATAATACCGATCAGGAAGATGACAGCGTCCAGCCAGTGGTAGCCCAGAATGAAGGCAATCACGAAGAAGGTGACGCCCAGGAACACAGCAACGCCGGTGATCAAATGAATGAAATGGTGGATTTCCTTGGCAATAGGGGTCTCGCCGGTATCCAGGCCAGAGGCCAGGCCAGCAATACGGCCCATGACGGTGTGGTCGCCACAGCTGATGACCACACCCTTGGCAGTGCCCTCGACGGCGTTGGTTGAGAAGAAGGCCAGATTCTTGGTCTCCAGCGGGTTCTCGTGGGTGAACTCGGCGTTACGCGACTGCGGCTCCGACTCGCCGGTCAGCGAGGAGTTGTCCACCTTGAAGGTTCGCGCCTCAATGATGCGAATGTCGGCGGGGATGCGGTCACCGAACTTTACCTCGACCACATCGCCCAGCACGAGATCCTCGGCGCGCAGCGTCAGTTTCTCGCCCTCGCGGATGACAGTGGCAAATTGGGGCACCATGTTCTTGAACGATTCCATGATCTTTGAACTTTTCGATTCCTAAAATGGTTCGAGAAACGTTAAGTTTTGATCGGAATGGCAGGGAAGAATAGGAAGAGGGGATGGTGGGAGGGGATGTGGATGGGCTAGGGTTAGGGAGGTAGGGTCACCGATAGTTGTCTTACCTGATAGTATGAGAAAATGCCCGTCACAATGACGACAGCGGAAAGTACAATACCCAGATACAAGTTATCATCGGCCGGCTCCTCGCTGGTGCTGGCCTGGATAGAGTAGGCCACAAAGCAGAGAATAGCACCGATCCACAGCAGCATGGCGAAGCCACCGAACAGATTCTTACAGAATTTCACCCATTCGGGCGTCTGCTTGGGTGGCGTAAGTGCATTGGGACCATCACGCTCCAGATTCTCCTTGGCTTTGGCATGACTTAGACCCTATGCATCAATGGACGATTGAGGAACAATGAGGATTGATCTCAGTAGGTATATTCATGGGGCAGGACTTACATTTTCGGGATGTGTCTGAAAGCGCTGATACATCTCCTCAGGAGAGATCTTATGATGGTCGATGTCCAACTCCTGTTTGAGATCATCTAAATTCTCCTTCTTGGCTGCTTTGGTCGGCATCTTGCGTTTTGACTAGGGATACGCGACAAAAGAACAACTATTAGTATAAGGAAAACTCTAAACTCCAGAGGTTTGTAGCAGCGAAAGACCCAGGAAAGCCACAACACAAAATTCGATTTACTTCATGCCCATAGACGGGCCAATTAAGGCGTAGGAGAGTGTTCTTAGACCGTGTTAGACCGTTAGACCAGAGAAAGTTAGAGACAAGAAGGGGGGATTAGCAGCCACCTACTTACCCAAGAGAATTACCAATTAAAATATTTAGTTCCTATGTAACCTGCAGTATGTATTGTATGGTATTTTTAAGTCTGGGGATGATTGTTATGGGGCGACGAGGAGCGTGAGAATATTCAGAATAGCTCTAGTAATCTGAGGCATGCGAAACGCTCCCTCCTCTCCCTATGCATTTGAATGCCAAGAGCACGTAAAACAAATCGAATTGCAATAAAAAAAATACAATAAAAACAAACAAACAAACGACATACGTTCCAAACACAAAAGAAATGAAAACTGAATGAAAATTGAGTTTTTTTCCTAATACATATTGCAGTATTTACTATGCACTGACCTCGGAAGTCATTCGAAGAATAAAAAATAAAATAGATTTTCAATATATATTATATATAGTATGTACAATATATATATTTATACACACAGGCGGTAGGTAGGAGCAGCTGTCTAGTGTCTGGCATTCTATCTTTAACATCTATAAGTATTTTGCTCTATTGGGGAGCACGCGCAATGCTTTTTGGGCCGCTCTGACGTCATTGTTGGGCCGCCTGCAGAAATGGCCAAAACAATTAAACAAATACCAGAGTACAGAATATATTTCCAGGCCAAGAAGATGTATCTGAGATCTCCTGGTGTTGCCAATGGCTCGAAATAGTAGAGTCGATTCATATCGAATTGGAAAATATGAAATTGCCATCATTATGACATTATTATTGGCCATGGTAATACACATACAGCGTACAGCCAGCAGAAAATACAGAGATACATCGGGGTATTTATAGTTCTGTAAGCATTTCGATGATTTCTTTTAAATGTCATACGCTCCCGGCGGCAGCTAGCGGTGTCTCTTAGGCCGCGTAAATGCCATTGGAATCATGCCCAAATATAAATTAATAATAAATGCATTCGGCGGGGGCAAATCAATGGGTGGCGAACGGGTGGTGAGGTTAGTATAATAAAGAATCGTAAGTATGGCAGAATGAGAACTATAGAAAGTGAAAAAGGAAACAGAAAAACATTTACATATAAGAATGTATGTGGATGAGAGAGTGAGTGTGCGGAGTGAGTGAGTGAATGGTTGGATGTGCGTGTGAGTGTGAAAGAAAATTCGATTTACCTTGTAGTGACCATCGGCTGTGCGATTGTCGTCATCGGTCGCAATAACCGTGGCGACTCGATAAGAGTCCGCTCTCCCATGCTACGCGCATCGAAGGTTTTGTATGTTTCGGGTGGTGCGGTGGTGGGTCGATTGGTTGTTTGGTTTTGGTTTGATTTGGGTTTTTGATTGATGATGTCGATGATGGGCGAACAAACAAACGTATATATAAACGGGGATAAAAATATAAATCAAAAACAGGAACAAAACGAAAAGCGAGCACAAAACAATGCATAGACATAGTTACACTAATAAACTTATACAAATAACTAACAATTAATATGTACGTGTGTGTGTATGTTTATTTAATAAATATTCAAATGATTAGACTTTAAGCTTATACTAATCTTTGGGGTGGGTGGGTGTGTGTGTTTTGCTAGACTGTCTAGGGAGATGGGGATGTGGTTTGTGTGGATTTTCCCGTGGCCTAGCAACACGCGTTTTGTTTGTACAATGATTCAGCGCAAAGACAAATCATTCCCTCGGGCTTAGGCCAAAGGACAATGAATCATGTGTTATACATAGCTTTTGGCGCCACGAGAGGGATGATTGAGATGGCTCTCCAGTCAATGGGCCGCCAAAATTCGATCAGTGGCAAAAGCGCTGCGACCTTATCTGCGGTGCGTGACTCACTTTGCAAAGGCAAACAAAACGCGGGTAAAGAGCGCACCCGTACCCGTCAGCACAAAAAACAACTCAAAAACAACACACGAAAAAGAGAGATATGCAATATAAATATAAGTACGGAGAGCATGGCGGAGAGAGACGCGGAGAGAGCGAGAGCGTGCACGGCAGTGGAATCAAACAGAAAATCAAATTAATTAAAAATACAAATGTATCCACACATACAAACAGATACATATGAATGTGTGTATGCATGTATCGGCTCTGTGCAAACATGCTCTGGTGAAGGAGAACGCAAACCTGTCGCGCTCACATGGACGCGACGCCGCGTCGTCGCTGATGACGCTCAACGGCCAACGGCCAATGGTCGACGGACGGACGGACGGACGGACATGCTGGGCAGACAACTTTCGGGTAGAAGCATTCGAAAATCGTACGTTTTGTTTGGCGTTTCGTGATTTATATAGTTTTTTATATTTTATTTTTTTATGAGGGCTTCTCGTACGCATGAAATAAATCTAGAATTTTATGCGAGGGTTACTCTCCTTGCTATCCTCTTCTTTTTTGCTTTGGCTTACGCACTTTTTAGCACACGAATTTGTCGAACAACTATCGATCCTATCTGATCTGCCGCCTGCACGGCGAGGGCTTTCTCGCTGGTTATCTCCCGTAGAGCGGGTGCTCGCTCGTTATCTTTTTTTGTTTCACACAAACGCTAGACAGTCTGAGGCGTTGATCATTTTGATAAGGAGAGAGAGCAAAAGAGTTGCAAAAATTAGTTGGAGTGCGGCTTAAAGTAACTTATGGTGTGGGGCGGGGCTTACGGGCTAAATCTATTTGCAAAACAATTGTTAACATAGTGACAGCAGAAGGGTGGGTTCGGGTTCTCCCACAATGGCGATAATTTCGGTTTTCCTATACAAATTAATTCAAGTTAATCGCGCTTGTTCACGGTTCAATTGATCCCAGACAATTGACTCACAAAATTGCTGACAAAACGCACCATGTGAACCTGCCGTACTGTAGTCGACTGGCAATTAGAGTGGCGTCCAGGATGGGACACATAGATACGGATCGAGGCGATATACATATAAATCAGAATGCGACAATGGCAAGGCAAAGGCTTACATAAGCAAGCGAACGGCAACGTCGAGCAAGCAGCGTACATTGCCAATTAGGCGAATAGATACAAATGTATCTGTGGCTGCGCTCCAGCTATTCATACAGCCATTTCCCTTTCCCCCCGTTCCCCGGTCCCCGCCCAACCGTTTTGCTGAACAGTTTGCGCACATTTTGCCGCAAACCATTTGGCATTTGAACTTGAATATCAATTTACAACAAACAGACATCGCATCGGCCGGTAGACGGCGACTGCAGTGTGCTAGAGTACTAGACTGCTGCGCCTAGAGGAAGACACAGAAATATAGAGACAGAATTGACACGCTAATTGTTCAATCAATGCACAAGTATCTCTGAGGAACGTGTAAACTCGCGGGCGTAACCGAAAATGAACAAATTAAGCCGCAATCAAAGCGGTAGTGTGGTGTGGTGTGGCGTGGGGAGGGGCGTTGAGGGGTACAACACATCAATTGTCAGAACACACACTCGCAGAGGGTGCATACGGTTACGGTCGGAGGTGAGTGTAAGATTTGGTTTGAACCAGTTCTGAAACCAGCACGAACCGGCCTAACTCTCAATCTCACACACACACACACACACAAGCAGATGTGGAGAGAGAGATGCCGGACAGGTGTAATGGGAGGAGAGAGAGCATTCTGTCGACCATCTCGGAAACACAATATTAACTTATTAATATGCATTCCCGATCGCTGGAGTGGAGTCCCCGAAAAACCCCCCACTGCAGGGCCTGAAACCAGTTTTCGTGCCTGATAACAGAGCGTGCCGAGACACGTTCTTTCTTTCTCCCCCGTAGTGTATCTTTGGGTTGCATTTACACGGGAATTCGACTTGTTTTTGAGGAGCCAGATTCACAGAACTCGCTAGACTCGCTAATGATCCCTCTAGCTTTAAACGTTATTAACGATTTGATGCTAATTGTTTGCTTATTATTTGCATGTTTTTGCATGCTCCGTTTACCCAGCCCCAAACTGGATTTCCCTCGTTTTATGACAGAGTTCGTTATCAGAAGTACATCTGCTGCTGCAGAGACTGAGCAATGCCCCAAGGGCAGAAGTACTTCTACTCGAGAAGTCAGTCGAGTTACGCAATTTTTTAGCACAGACTTTGACTTTCTTGCACACTTAATGGATAAGCTAAAAATTTATAGTATTACACACAGAGTATACATATATAAAAATAAATAAGATTGTCGCAATTATTCATGCTTGGGCGGCATTCCGAGCAAAAAATAAGTGTAAATGATGGAAATAAATAAAATACGTAAATAAGATGGAAAATTTGTTTAGAGCTTGCCACTGCCCATTACCCACCTGACCACTCATAATGGTTTTACTGCTGCGGTTTTTCTCGTTAAAAACTTATTAACAGAGAACAGAGAGACGAGACGGAGAGACGGAGACAACAAAAAACGACAACGATACAAATTCAAACTTAACAAACTGAACAAATAACAATTATAAAAAAAAACAAACTAGAAATAAAAACAATTCAAATCAACTGCAATGAGAAAAAGCAAAAAGAAAATATGGAGAAATGAAAAATGGTATAATGATTAACGCTTATGCAACAATCGACAGGAGCGACTCTGCAGGGACACGCAGCCACTGGAAGGGCTGAATGGAGCCGAGCCAGCAGCAGCAGCAGAGCCACTGGAAAGATGGAGTCATGGGAAAGTCATGCCAGTGCCAGTGCCAGTGGAAGTGTGGAAATGCAGGCGGACTGGAAACTGCAGCCAACAGCAGGATGCGAAATAACGGCACATGGCAAAAGCACACAGTCAGTCGAGAGAGGGAGAGAGAGAGATAGGCCAGCGAGAGAGAGAGACTCTAAGGGACATCGAATTCGAATTTCGAAAACGAGCGAGAGCTTAACCATAAACAGCGCTGTGGGAGAAGAGAAACTGTTAGAAACGCGAGCGAGGGAAATGTCAAAAAGAAAATTTCTCATGCTCACACTCGTACTCGGACTTTTCCAAGATTTTTCTCCCCTCTGCTGTACACGAAGACTCTCTGATTTTGCCTCTTCTACTCATTTCTGTGTTGTTCGTTTTTGTGCTACGTTTTGCAATCGTTTTTATTCTTCTGCTGGCATCGCAAAATTATGAAATATCCAACAGCGGGGAGTCCTCGTCAGTCCCCCAGATTTCGGCCCCTGTCCCCTCCCCGTCGGTTTCTTGTCCCACCCACAGCTAAAGCTATTGCTATTGCTATTGCTATCCCCTCTTTATGGATGGTCTTCGCTCATGTGGGGTGGCCAGGAAATTACTGCTATTCCAAAATGTAAATCGCGACAATTGAATCTAAACGATTTCATTGCCACAAAAAAAGTACGTCAGTGGCACAATGGGAACGAACGGACAGATGGAAAACGGACAGACGGACAGGGCAGGACGGACATGCGTTCCGTTGCTCTGCCATGAACGCAAAATTGAATGCCAAATCGAAATGTACGAGACACAAAAAAACAGATTTCTGCAGACACAGAAATCTTTTTGGGGAGGAAGCATAGTATACCCACACACACACACAGTATCCAATATTAATGGCACACACTCACTCACATACACACACACACACACACACACTATCGGACTTTTGTCAAATTTGCGAAAAATGCATTTTCACTTCTTTCATTTTCCCCATTTCATTTTAGAAAATCTTTCTGTCTTTCCGTTATGGGTGGTGGGGGGATCTTTTCTTTTCTTCTCTCTCTCGCCCTCTCTCGAGGGGCCCTCTCCGAGTGCGGGTCGGGGCGAGTCGGGAGGTCGCGGGTCGGTTTGAAATGTCTATATCCATTACGGCCTGGCATGAAGTTTTGGAAAATCGATTCGGTACAAGGACGTTGTCGCTTACTCTGAGGGTGGTCGCTGCTGCAGTTGTAAAAAACCTTATAAAGATACCAGGCTAAAGGGGGAGGGCCTGGTGTCTTGGGGTTTTCAATTTGTCTACCTTTTACACACGTCGGGGGGCTATTACACAATTTCTGCGCTTCTGCGTTGCCGTACTCGAAGGCGGATTCTGTTGGGGGGTTTTCGCAGAAAAACTACCCCGTTAGCAGTATTGGAACTTGTTTTGCACTTGATACGATTCGCTCTTCGATTTAAACAATAAATAATCACACGCGTTGCTATTTATTTTTTACGGACTCAGGAACGGGACTCGTTAAGCCGCAGGGCAGCAGCTTAAGAGCTTGCGTTTTGCTTTTGCTTATCCTGATTTTCCACTGTCCGTGTGCTTCCTCTTGCTCGACCCAATCGATGCACAGTTATTGTGTAAGCAGCACACCAGCGCAACCAACGCAGGCGGCGGCGGGGCGGGAGCGGAGAAGAGCTGTACTAGTACTAGCACACTGGCTGTACCACCGACAAAGACGAGAGCTCAGAGCACTGCTACAGTTAGACCGACCTTCCCAGTTCGGTAACGACGTTCGACTGTAAATTTTCAGCGTGCCGCGAGTGGTTAAGCTTTTCGTTCGTAGAACATTCTATCGTCGGCGCTGCGGCGTCGTCGTCGGCGTTTTCGGAAGCTTTCGCCCGTCAGATGTGTAGCGCTCACTCTCTCTCGCTGGCTCACCCACTCTCTCGCTTTCCCTTGCGTTCCCGCAAGCACTCTCTTCCACGAGGGCCACCTAATCTGCTCCACGCTCACAGCGTGCGAAAAGTGCACACACTGTGTGTAGCGGCATTAGTGGAGCTTTCGAACTCTCAGCCAGCAAGCCCGAATATATGGCAGTGTGACAAGTGAGGCAGGGCAGCGCAGCGCGCAGCACACAGGCACACAGGCACTCAGCCCACAGTGGGACGAGAACTTCGAAACTGGAGCAGCGCTGAGCTGAGCCCTCATCGAGAGAGAGAGAGAGAGGGCGAGAGAGAGACATCTCTTAGGGGTTGTGCGCAGACAGACCCGTAGCACTGGCACTGCACGGGAATGTGTGTCAGAGATCTGCCTCGTACATAAATTGTATAACGAAAACAAAGCGTCTGATAAAAGGGCGAACCAACTTTGGCATTTTTTCGGTATTACGACTATCTGCTCTGCCAAAAACACTCAGCCGCCTGCCTGCCTGCCTTTCTGTCCGTCCGCCCGCCTATTCCTGCCTGTTTTAATCGCTTATCGAGCCCTTGAATGACGTCACTTTAAGCTCAGAGGGCGATGAGAGTGATGTCAATTATTCACATCCAAGTCAGTTAGACAAGGGACAGCCGTCAAAGGCCCATCAAAGTCACAAGAATCCCAAACCTCCCCCTGGCAGTAAATCAAAAATGTAACTATCGGCATCCTCGCTTTTGTAGGACAACCAGTTACGTTACGAATGAATGTATATACACTGACTGTATAGTATCTATTCGTATTGTATGGATATGTACATATGTACATATGCATGTTTGTAAGTATATCAAGTTTCAACAGAAAATGTGCGCTCGGTCACATGGGAGGGGCAGGCAAAACGACATCAGCAGAGCTTAAGGACACTTTCAATATCCATTCGGAGGAGTCCTCGAGTCTATTTTGGGGTGCTTGTAAGTCAGGTTTAATTACATGAAGCACTCACTGGCTAAAACACACACAAACACACGCACAGAGGCGTATTATACAAATGTGGTCGGTCAGTGAGTAACACGAAACGCCAACGGAAAATCAATAGAAAAACATCGGGCGAGCAAAAGCAGCGGAAAAGTTTGTGTCTCTGGCATTTGGAGCAGACACTCGCTAAGGGTAGGGGGTGGCTGAGTGAGGGTGAGGCTACTGCTCGTACTACCCAGTCACTGGATCAATAGTAGTGGCAAAAACCAGTTTCCAGATTGAAATTGTGCACGTCCCATCTACTAATCTAATCGCATCTAATATCCCGACAAACTTTATTTGTGGGTCATCAACTTTGCTTAGCCTGTCTGCGTGTCAGGTCCTTTTAGCCAAAAACACACATAAACCAAACGGAGAGCGACCCTCGCTCTGCAATAATATAGAATTATGTAACGACACGGCACAAAAAACCACTTGGCAACCAGAACTAAAGTTGAAAGCGGTCAAAACGGGAAGTAAAATAAAGGCATAGGATATATCTTCAAATGTGTATGTCCTCCTCTCGCATATGAATGCACTATCGAGGGTAGTATCCTCAAATTCCTCTCTTTTATGTACTTTTGAGAGTAGTAGTATCCGCGATTGACTGCTTATGCAAAAGTGATTGCAAACGTCATAGAAACCAGCGTCAGAGGGAATTGTTTCACCTGACAAATGGTCAAATGACAAGAACTGACTGGCATTAGCTGCCAGTCGGTGTGTGTCACTTTAACGTATCCAGACGGCGCCCTATATCACATTCATTGGACATCGATCACTCCACTCCATCCGCACCTGGGGGAACAGCTCAATTTGAGGAGTCTGAATGCCGGACACGCCTCCGGCACGTGTCGGACGCTCCCTAACGAGTATACGTATTATGCGGCATATTTGAAAAATCGATATGCTATCAAAAGGTTATATTTCTCTCCCTCGCCCTCTCTCTATCTCTGTGTAAAGGCAATTATGACTTTTAGTCAAAATCAATACGCAGAGCCATTCCTTGATGATTTTAATAATTTGAGCGGTGTCAAAGTCAACAAAAGGTAAGGGCGGGGCGGTGCCCCTTGTATGCTTCCATCGAACGAGATGAATCTGAACACGTTTTCCACCCGCTGGGTTTTTGGGTGCACTTGCATTTGGATTTGCATTTGGAAATGGCTGGATATGGCTGTGGTGTTACATCGTGCACTTCCCTTTGGCAGCAAGCAGCTAAAACTTTGGCCAACACGCTAATTGCCAATTGACGGGTGCAATACTGCAAAAAGTAGGAGAAGGAGGAGGTGGAGGAGAAGGAATGATGCTCTTTTGTGTTGCATAATGTCGGCGCTCATGACCTGGCCCTGGGCAAAATCAGAGGCTGCACTCCGGGCAGCAGCATAATCACGAGCTGACAGCGGAGCTGTCTGTTGTACTTGAACATTGATTAAAATGTGTGTGGGGACCCTCGTCCTCCGCGTAGACCCCTGTGGCTTTTGGGCTGTTAAGAGAAGTCTCATTATATTGCTCATACGACAGACACTTGTCACGATGCGGTGCGGTTCTTTGGGTTTCCTTTGGGAATTATTGCTCTTCGAGCTGAGCTTTCCCAAAGTAAGATCATAATTCTAACAATCGTATAAGCACACACAGTACGGGTACGAATGCGAGTCCCGGTTCTAGTTAGTCTATGATGCCATTCGAGTGGACGGGACGGACATGCAATAATTTGCTCGCCTGACGCTTGTCGTCGCTCCTCGTAGGCGTTTTATGACAATAGATTTACGAGCATACATAGCTCGCCTAATTTACGCCCATTCCCCATTGTAAAGAAGCGACCATCCAGCTATCCAGCCATCCATCCCGTAGTTAAAAAAGATGAGAAAAAAAAGAACCTTAGACGGCAACAGCAACAGCAACGACAACGACAACGGCGAAGGAAAGTCACTGGCATCTCTCGGGGCACACACAGCATTCAATGAAATGCCCCGGAAAAAACCAATTGTTATTCCACGTTTAATTTAGTAGAGCAGTGGAAAGCATAAGCCTCACGGACGGCTACTCGTAGAACAGCAGCTGACTAGACTGGACTGGACTTCACCGGACTGGACGGGGATGGGCTGGGCTGGGCTGAGTTGGGATGGGCTGCATCATTGTGGGCGGTTAGGCAGGTCTTGGTTTCATCTCATCTCATCTCTTGGCAGCGCATCTCTCGGACACAGATACTCGTAGAGAAACAGAGACAGTGACAGAGACAGAGGCGCTTGGCTTTGAGTTTCAGTTGGGTAATGCGAGCCGCGCGAGACCGAAAATGGAGCAATAAATTCTAATCAAAATTAAAATATACATAATAATAAAGTAAGCAAAAGCCGAGTTTACGTATATTCTATAGACCATTCAGACCAGCGCGTGTGTGCACTTGTCATTGCCCAGTAACTGGATGGCATGGCTGGATGATGGCTGAAATGGGACAGGGGGGAGTAGTGGGCCCGATATGTTGGCCAAATGAGTTGTCTCACGGTGGAGGATGGCACGATGGCCAAAGGCAGAGTGATTTGCTTAATTCTGTTGATAAAATGGATTCCCAAGATTTCGGAGTGTATTCCAGAGTGCCCAGAACAAGCTGCTAGATCATCATCATATAGTCCACTGATAACACTTCTTGTATGTATGTACATATGTACGACGTCCAAATGTACATACGGTTTCTAGAAATATTTTACTTATGTTTATTAAGAATATATGTGCATCTTATTGTCTTATGAACATACAAATATAGGAGCATTTTTTGGGATATCGGGGTATTATTATTATTCACAACCGACGTTTAGGACTGTCAGGAGTATAACAACAAATGTTCTATAGTGCATTAGATGCTGAAAAGGACAACGGCTTAGGATTGTTCTTGCCACAGAAGATAAATTCAACCTACATTGATTTCCATTAATTTATCGAAAACCTTATATTGTCTTGGTTTTTCACCTTTTATTTCAGCCTTCTAGTGGGGTGGGGAAGACTGACTGACTGACACATGGCTGACACGCGCCAGTGTTCAATGAAACGCTTTGCACTAAATCAGCCTCAATTGAGAACGTGCTGGCTAACCTACTTAAGCGGCAACAGCAGCAGCAGCAGCCAGCAGTCGACGTCGATTTGTGGCACGTTGGCACGTCTAATTGGAATACAGTGGGAACACATGATGCAAGGGAGCCACAGCCACAGCTACAGCTACAGAGCTCTGAGCCTTGAATCGAAAATAGCTCCCCAGATCCCTGCCTTAGTTTCACTTTCAAGGTTGGAACGGCAACGTAAGCAGCTCCTGATAGCAGGCTATCTATCTATTGGCTATCTGCTGACGCACTTCTACCGATCATGACCAGAGTACTACGGTGGCAAATGCGCAAACCAGTTCGCCTCAAGTGCTTCGAACTGCGAAAGCAATTACAACTGCCGATAGTTATTTATTTGGCCGGCTTATTTGTCATTAGGGAGAGGTGCGATAATTTTGATTTTATTTTCGATTTTTATTTTTATTTGGGTTTCGTTTATTTTTGGGAGCACCTGCCGCAGAGTTCGATTGCCAAAATGCTGGGCAAACATTGCCCATTCCATCGCCCATTGGCATTGGGCGGGCTGGGCTGGCTGCTTAATTTGTTTGCATTTGCATTCAGCCAAAGGCCTGGAAGTGCCAAGTGTGAGTGTGAAATCCAATGGCTGTATGTCAGCAGCGACTGTGGCTGCGGCTATGGTTGTGGCAGTGGCAGCGGCAGCGTCAGCGTCAGCAATGTGTATTAAATTGTATTTAAATTAAAACAAATTACGGACTTGTCGTGCATCGTGTGTCTGTTTATGTGTAAGTGGCAGCAATTGTTGATATTGTCGTCATATATGTGGCATTAAATTAAATCAAAATTTATTATGACGATTTAAGAAGCCACAATCACACGGCAAGCAAGTGTCTGATACCAGGCAAAGTGCGAATACAAAGATACAGCTGCAGACACAGATACAGATACAAAGACAGATAGAGAGGCATCTGTGGGCACCATGCATACAATTGAGTTACATTTCATCTGGTGGCAGCGAGAGCATCCAGGTCTGTCCCGCACAATCTTTCAATTGTTCGCATTGTTTGGAGAAAGATGTCCATTCCATTCCATCTTGCAGGTAGGAACCAATTATTTCTGGAATGATTCAATTCCATTCTTTGCTCTTCTGCCGATGATATATTATTTATAGATGAGAAATATCGGTTCTATCTGATTTTAGCAAGAGCGAACGGGATTTATTTGTTTATTTCCATAAAATTATATAGATTAAATGGTTCAAGGCCTCTGTGTTGGTTTTTTGTTTGCTCTTTCCACAAACATACAGCTGAGATATAGAGGTTTTCCTCCCCATAGATACAAGAAACGTCTTTGCTCCTATTGCTTTGGGACTTATCCAAATGCAAACAATACAAAAGCCACATAATTACATGTCGTGTGCATGACGAGACATAGCTGCTTGACTCGACATTGGGTTTAAGGGTCGGTCCCACGAATGCAAAAAAACAATATACATGTCTTACGTATAACGAGGAACATTATAAATGCTATTTAGTAAGAGCAATATGTATTTCTATCGCTTATAAAAACTTTATGGAAGTTTCTTTGATTTTCGGAGCCCACATATCCCTAATTTGATTGTTATGTCATTTCCTTCGGCATTACGAATGCCAGACACAGAACGGCCTTAATCTCAGCTCGTTGACTTCCTCCCACAAGATGATCGGGCAATTGCGGTAATTGTTGTCAACTGACGATATTATGTGCGTACTAGTGAGTGTGTGTGTGCGTGTGTATTGTGTACGAGTATCTGTGTATCTGTGAGTCGAGTTTAAGCTGAAAAGATCACAGCAAACTGCAGAAAACTCGTTTTAACTGGAAGCACGCGGTCATCAGACAATGGTTTCCTCCTTGTTCGAGTGACAATAGATGAAGCTGTGCTCAGCCCAGCCTTGCAAGTATTTTTACCTGGAGAACACACAATAATAGAACACAATACCCAAAGAAGGGTCGCTGGGTCTGTTGCTGGGCCTCAGGGTCGTCTCTTGGAGGAGTCGTCGTGTCTCAAGCAACGTTTGATCGATAGCCTCCTCCGAGAGAGAGAGAGAGAGGTGTGCGGCGAACAATCAGTGGGCTTTCGAAATAGAAGGGAAAATAATAAAAAAGCGAAAATAAATCAACGCCTCGTTCTCAGACCTAATCTACAAGTGTTGAGTGTTCGTTTGTTTGTTATCTGATAAGCAGACGTAAGGCTAACAGCACGGCAGCCAGCGAGAGAGATACAACTTGTGAGTATATCACGAATGCCCATGCCCCAAACAGCCAGTTATGCAATCACCCACCCAGTAGTTAAACCCACTCTCGCCCACCCACCCTCTCTCTCCCTCGCTATTGACGTAAGTCTCGAGCGCAGTGCCAAATATCGCACAGAATCGAAAAAAAATCAAACTGGGTCTTTGATTCCCATTCCAGAGTCCTTGCGCCGCGTGCGGCGTGCACTTTGCAACCTTTGAATGTGGCAAAATGACAGCAAACAGCAAACAGAAAACAGATGATAATTGGCCACATCTTGCTGCCTGGTGCCGCCGATGACTTCCAATTCCAATTGAGTCCGAGCTCTCCCTTCCCACTCAGACACTGCAGACTGTGTGTTTGTGTGTTTGCCATTGTCTGTTGATTAGATTTTTATTGGCGTATAATTGAATTAAAATGGCCAATATTGTTTTGTTGCCACGCTTTGATTGCCCCATCGGTCTAAACACAGGCTGTTAAAGCAAGTCAGTGTCCCGCAAAGGTTTTCTGGTATTTTCCAGTTGTAATTACTATCGCGATGCGAGATACCAGATTCCCTGTCGCTTTTTATAGCCGTCAACAAGCTGTGAACCGCTGGATAAGTAGAAAACGGAGGCAAGGCAGCATACCACATGCATACAGACACATATAGCAGTGGACAGGGACAGAGGGCCCGTCCTCAGGCCGGAGAAGGAAGCCGTGTGTGGATTGACTTTGCTATCTGGAATTTGATGTATGCCAATGTTGATTACTGCTGATAATGCTAAAAACACGAGTGGGGGAGGTGGGGTGGGCAGAGTGGTAATGCGAGATATAGACATTTCATATCCACGTTGTCAGCTCACTCTTTTGTTTGTTGTCTAGTTAAACTTCCCCCCAGTTACGAATATTTAATTGCTTTATCTGCATTTCGCTCTGTCAGATGATACGCCGTTTTTTTTTCGCAGATAGAGCTCAGCAGGTTCTCTTGATTGGGCCAGCCAGCTGTACCACATCATTTGCCCCATCAAGAGCAGGAATCGAGTGCTAGCAGCCCTGGCACTGCCACTCCATCCTCGACTTCATTATCACGTTGTTGCTCGGAGCGATATGCGGTCCGTATTTGTGATGTCTGCTTAGAACATCATCAGATTGTAGTTTCTTGATTTTTGCTGTGCTTTTTCTCAATTGACTTAAATTGAAAGCGCATGACTCAGCATACAAAATGAACCTATCGAGGGGCTAGGGCATAGAGTGGCGGGGCTAGGGCATGGAACGGCGGGGGTGCCTGGAGGCCACAGGCAGCCAGCCCCGAGCATATCGTAGCTCTTTGCGGATTTTGTGCGTGAAATCATAAAATATTCCAAAGGCACTGTGGAATTTTGGTTCAATAAAACTGGATTACTTTGTTTTGAATAATCTTTAGGGCGAGCATAAACAATAATTGCTTTAGTTTATTTGTGCAATAATTTAGATATTCGCTTTTAGAAAAGTTTGAAGATTTATTCTGCTATGCTACCCTATCCTACCCTCTCCTTTATCGTGGAGGTAATTTTCTGTTTTCAAGCAGTACCATATTCTCAAATCCCTTGCCGCTCGTGGCGAGTGTGTCCGTTCACCTATGGGTAATTTTGTAGAGTGTAGAGCAAACTTGTTGCACAGTACTTTCCTAAATTTCAATTCCTTTTTTAAGATTTGTCTTTTTATTATAAAAATATATTGTTTAAAAGGATACTTTTTATAATCTTTACATCGTATTCTAAATTGTATAAATAAATTCTTGCTAAACAAATTCTTTGGTCATTAACCAAGTCATATAAGGAAAGATCAGAGGAATATTTCCTTCTGAACAAAAGTTTCCAATGGAAACACTTAAATTTTATTGTCAGGTTAGGTGTAACTGTGTCCCACTGTGCAATGTCAGTGGGCCGTTCGTGATGGTTCGTCTTGGAAGTAGTTTTGCATACTTTAGGGAGTGTTCGAGTGCGTGACAAGCCCTGAAATCAATAGAGATACATCCACACACATACATATCTACATATACGAATATGAATATGAATCGGCGTTCCGCGGTCCGTGATAATTAATGGAAGTCCAGAGTCGAGCAGCAGCAGCAGCCATGAGAGCAGCGGCTCTCATTAACGTTGGCGGTGTAATTAAGTGTTGTCATTTGTGGGGGTAGGGCAGGGCACTACTTTACTTTGGTAATAATCAGCGGGGAAAGGCCAGAAGAAGAGTCATGCAAATACGAAAATGTTTCTGTGTATCTATCTGCCTGAATGCATGTGTGTGTATGTGTGTTTGTGTAATTAGTAGCGCACGACTCGCCCCAATGACACCAATTCCGGAAAGAAGAAATTCCGAAAAAGAAACGGACGGAGGCACAAGAATGGCAAAATTGAAATGTAAATGTGAGCGAGAGACAACGATGAGGGTAGTTTTCTCTCTGTGCTATGCTGTGCTGTGCTGTGCTGTTCTGTGGTGTGGTCTCTGCACGGGATTCCAATACTGTTGGGAGAGAACCGCCTGAACGTCTCAAAATCTTCGAGACGGTGGCCTGGGGAGTCTAGGGGGTGTGGTGCGTTGCCAGTTGCATGGCATAGAGCCCTAGCACGGTGTTCTACCGGTTATGTAAGCCGAAAAGTGGAAAATTTCCACACACACACACACACATAAGGAAGAAAGCTCTCTCACTTCCAGGCAAAAATCGAGAAATGAAAGTCAAAGCGACACCAAAAAAACGGAAAAGAAGAGAGCTAGAGGACGACTGGAAACTTGAGGTAGTGCGCATGCATCGCCAAGGGAAGGACCACCGTACAAATATTCTAGCCGATGGTATGCAGCATAGGTAACTAATATTTTGACCGCAACTGTTCACACATATTCGCAGCAGACAGCCGCACACATTATAACCGCTATTGTCCCTGCAAATAACCCCTATTTCCATTGCTACTTTGGGGTGGGCAATATTGTGACCCGCCAGTGTCTCTTCGTGGAAATAATTCTGATTATCCGTCTCTTTCTCTCACAATTTCCTGAAGTTTCACGAAGGGAAATTTCTTTCGTATTTTTTCACACTGCTTCAAAAAGGTTCGGTTTGAAACTGCTTCCAAATGTTCGAAGCGGTACTTTTTTTGAAAAATTTCCCAATCGGTCTCTCTCGTTCTCGCGCGCGCATTAGAAGTTGAGCGCGACTCACACCCCCGCCCCATGCGACGAAAACCAGCCTCTGGAGGGTTCGACTTCAACCGCCATGGCCAGCAGGTAGAAGCCTCTCTAAGCCACGCCAAGATTAGCCTGCAGGTGTGACAGGGCCCAATAGGATTGAGAGCATATGGGGAGTGGAGTGCTAAGCTCCACGTCCCCTCACCTACATATGTGTAGTATTTCTCGCACAAATTTACGTTAACAGAGAGTGGGGCTGAGCCGAACACAAATTAATAAACTTGGCTGCGTCTTAGGGCGTCGCCGGCGCAGCGCTGTCGACGCTGGCATAGGCGTTGGCGTCGCAGTGGCCAGTAGTAGTTATTGTTGTTGTTGCCTTTAAATATAATAGCAACAAAACAAATAGCCAGCACACTCACATAGATACACGAATGAATACACATACAAACACACACACACTTTCGCACGAGTTTCGATTTTTCCCACTAAAAAACGCCCGCTCAGCGTTTGTTGTTGGCAGAGCGTTGGAGCTCTGTTTGTCTGCTGACGTCACATGTTAACAATTGTTTACACTGGCTTAGGTTTTGGCACTTAATTAACTTAGTTTTCATTCCTAATTCTGGTTTAATTACTGCGCTCACCTCGTAATCCGACCTTAACGCCATATGTTAATTGTTTTTGTTGTTCGCAGCAGCGCAGCGACCGCGCAGTTGAAAAAGTTGGGTCGAAATTGTTAGTGTGACCGCCGCCCGATCGTCAAGAGATACCAAAACGAGTGATATCTCGATAGAAATAAAATATCGAAAAGTTGGCGCTTAACCATTATATGAATGCAATAAACAATG
Organism: Drosophila affinis; assembly: GCA_037356375.1. Lineage (NCBI taxonomy): Eukaryota > Metazoa > Arthropoda > Insecta > Diptera > Drosophilidae > Drosophila > Drosophila affinis. The sequence goes on from JAZHFB010000003.1 coordinate 28,809,958, forward strand.
AATAAACAATAAACAGTGGCTTACACTTGGACAGCTGAACGTCTTGCTCTCTCTCTCGCTCTCTTTCAGTTTACATTTTAAGTAAAGTATAGTGCAATAACACCACAATAAATATAATTGTTGGTTATTGTTTTAACTGATTTTATATTTCAAAAAACATCGCAATATCGATATGTTCATCCAGTGTGCCCGCCGTCTGGTTGTCAACATTATATCGATATGGCGCCGCTAAGAAACATTGCGGTGATAAATGGAAGCTGAAATTCTAAAATTCGCAACCCTGTTCCGCAACACATATGTTATATGGTAATGAGCTTTTGTCAGATATCGACGACAATAACCGATTCAACCGATTCACCTAGGCGCGATTATTCAAATGTGTGTGGCCAGGACTTCGTTGTTGTCTGCGTCCTCCAGCGTTTCTGCGAAGAAAGTGCCCTTAATATCACATAGGGCCAGATTATCTTTTTTGGCATAAAGTTTCGCTCATTTTAAGTGCTAATATAATTAATTCCCTTTAGGATCAGTTCGCTGGCAATATTATTGGAGTTTATGTAAAATAAAATAAGAAATTTAGCCCAATGGCAGCATCAGGATTTGTATTTCCAGCGGACACCCAAACAGTACTCTTAGGACCCATAATTATGTAATTCAATGTGATTTGGTGATTATATTATTTAAGGTACTGCAAGGTCTTGCCTTCTGCCCAATTGCTTCGTTGGAAACTGTGCCATCAACCGGTTTTCTGGTTAATTAACATTTTAAAATCAATTGTCTTCGATGGCCTGGCCCTGGGCTGAAAACAATCACCAACCAAGCGGTTTCTCAAGCCAAATGACTTTTCTCTCTCACAGCTCCAGTGCCTCCATCGCCATCTCCATTTCCATCTGCATCGCCACCTCCTCCTCCACCTCCATCCACGTCTTAACGTTCCCTTCAATATCCAATGGCCATTAGAAAGAGCCGCATCGACAACAAAATTGAGCCCACATAAGCTGAAAGGAAATCGTTGTTTCCCCGCTCCCGTACTTTGGCTCGGGCTTTGGCTCAAATAACCAGAAAGGTCCAATCAACAGGTGTTCTCCACGTCTGTCTCTCGGTCCGACGCCTTGTCTGTCTCGCTCTGTGCCGCCTGTGTGTGTGTGTCGTGTGGTTGTGTGTGTGGTTCAATAACCTGGCCCAGAGCAAAAAGTCAGCACAGGATGCCGCCTCGCTTCGCCTCGGAGCCCCCTCCCTCCCGTCCTAGGGCAAACCAAATGGCGAGAAATAAAACTGGAATAATTCAATAGGAGGCGTGGCCCACCCACTCACCCACCACCCATCCTGCCACACACTGAAAGGGCATGGGAATGGGAATGGAGAGGGGTATGAGGTATGAGGGGATTCAGTGAGGCAGCTTCATTGCTTGCGTAATGAATGTCCTTAGCAGGCGAGGCACGTTTCATGTTTTTTCGCTCATGTTTGCTCGGGCAGCTGTAGCTGTAGCTCTGCCCCCGCTCGGCCCCTTATGTGTCCCGGTGTCCCCTGTGTCCCTTATGTGTGTGTGTGTGTGTGCGCCAATTTGGAGTCGCCTTCGTGGCAGAGGCAAGAGTAGAATGTTGCCCATTAAAGCTAGTGTGCTGCCCCCCTCCCTTCCGCCACTCATTTCAGTTAAGTTCATTTGGCAATTCAACACTTTCGTGGCACGCATCACGCGGCTCCCCCGTCCCCGATCCCGTCTTAATTTGCGTCGCCTTTTTCCGCTTATGCTCATAATAAATGCAAGGAATAAATAAATTCTCAAGACCCCCCCGAGTCCCCCGAGTCCCCCGAGTCCCCCGAGTCGCCCGAGGAGAAGCAGCGAGAAAATGCCAAAAATATTTGCATGCAAATTCTTGACCTCGTCCGGAGGCAGTGGCTGTGTGGCAGCAGCAGGAGCACCACCACCACCACCGTCAACCACAATTTGAGTAAATTTAATTGAAACCCCTTGGCCTGCCCCTCATGCATATTTATTAAGTTACAGGAGAGATGAGGCGGCAGCCTCCTCCGAGCAACAGTTGCGCATACGCCGCGTGGGCTCCCGTATAAGTTTGTGGCGCAGGCCACAGCCGAACCGAACATCAGCTCAAACTCAATTTTCCAGGCTTTCCACCTCCCCCGATTATGCTAATGCCCGGAAGGGGCACACAACGGCATAAAAAAAGGATGGAAATGGTAGAAAAGTAGCAGAAACAAAGGTTTCCTTGTTTCCTGCTCTCGGGTGCAGGTCCGGGTCCGGGCCCGGCACAATTGTCGAGGTGAGGCTCTGCCGCCTTTCGAATTACCAATAAAAGACAGCAGCAGGAATTCGCTGCCACCCAGGCCTCCCACTCGGCCTGCCCCCTCCCTTCTTCGGAGAGACTGCTTATCGCGCTGACTTTGGGCTTCCGGTCTTATTTCTTGCCTTCTTGGACAGCACAACGCTTGTCTGTCTGCCTGCCAGCCAGCCAGTCGTATAACAAATAGGTGCTGAGGCATCTCTGCCTTCGTCCTGTGGCTCGTAAACAAATTGTTGCTCAGCCCCCAGTGCTGTGCTGTGCTGCGTGAGCATTCGTGTGTGCGGCAGCTCTCCGGCTCTCTCTCTTCGGGCATTGCGCATACGCCGAGTGTGCGTTATTTTTCCACTGCTGGCCCACTGTGCCTTCTTTTGGATATCTTTTTTTGCCATCCCGAGGGGAAAGTGTGCTATTGGCCCGTATAACAGTGGCGGGCCGCACCAGCAACAGCTGCTGGACGCACAGTTCATCGACAGTCCTCGTCTGGTTGGGTCCTTGGGTACGCGGCATCAACGCACAGCAACACAGGGAAAGACAATCAAGCAGCACCAAAGCAGCACAGCAGAAGCAGCAGCAGCAACAGCAACAGCAGAAGCACCAGGAGCCAGCAGAAGCAACAGTCACAGAGGAGCAACAGAGGAGCAGCAACAGCACACCAGGAGCAGCAGCATATACTGTGGAGATCCTTGCAATTAGTGTGTGTTCCGAAAGTCTGTGAAGAGTTCGCGTTTAGATCGGTCTGCCACAGTCTCCCGTGCAACCTGCAGCCTGCAACCGGGTGCACAATCAAAGCTAACCGGACGAATCCTTGCACAGGGATTTGCGCACCGCCAAGCGGCATAAAATGATAAGTAAGTAGAACGAAAATCCGATTCGAACAAATGCTAATAAATGCCTGCCACATACTCGTAAATGTTATCCCCCTGCCACCCTGCCACCATGCCCCCTGCCACTAATGGTGGGGTGGGGTGGCACTTCTTCACTTCCACACATGTTGCGGCTGTTGCATGAGCGTCTGTTTAACGCCACTTAATGTCCTTTCTATTTACTCGCCTCTCTCTCTCTCTCTGTCTCTGTGTTCGTGTGTGTGAGTGTGTCTGATGACTGCACAAAGCACACTCACACACACACACACACGCCCATACAGTAGGAGCAGGAGCAGGAGTAGCAGCAACAGCAGCAGAAACACTTCTGTGTACTTGCCACTTGCCACTCAACAGTGTTGCGCGAGAAAAACAAGAAGCAGCAGCAGTGGCAGGGGAAACTGTTTCAATGCTCTCTCTCTCTGTATGGAAAAACGGGAAAAGTTTCCCTTTGGCCGCCTAGCAAAAAAAACTCTAAACAAAAGTTGAGTTGAGCAACAGAAAAAAAAACCAGGAAAAAATGTGAAACAACATTAATTCATGTGCTAAAAGCTGGCCGGCCTTGAAAAAACTTTTCCTCAGAGCTGTAACCATGCGTGAAAATGAAAATGAGGATCACTACAGGATGGGGCAGGGCGGGGCGGAGCGGAGCGGGGCGGGGTCCTTACAATGGAGTTGATGATTCTTTACATTGAAAACCAACAGCCAGCAATAGGCGATGTCTGCAAGTTCTGGGAAAAAAATAAATTGGAAAAGTTCATTACACGTATAGCAAATCGAGGAAAGGGGAAGGGGAGTATGCCATCTTTCCATTTTCTTCGCTGACTCTGCTTGCTAATTAACAGAGGAACAGTGGAACAGAGGAAGGACCTGCCCTACTGCCCTTCCTTTAGTATCTGCATGAAGACGATAAAGAATTTGCAATTACAACTTATTTCCTCATTTCACGGAGATTTACGAGAATTTCGACTAAGCGGGTGATGAGTAAATCAACTCAAAAAAAGACGACAGCTTAACCAAAGGGCACACCGAGAAAAACAACGTGGAATATCCGTGGGGAGGGTAACAAATTTCTGAAGAAAAATATGACATTCTATTTGTGAGCTTTTCTGTGTGTAAATCAGCAACAAAATGTCACGGGGTTAATGGCGTACACTGTCAGAAACAGAAAGCAAACGGAAGCAAGGACAATACAAATTTGTTCGATAAGCGACGAATTTGTTGAGGAAGCGTAATTTCTCTGGGTGTAAATCAACATAAAATGTCAGGGGCCAACCAAGTGCACTGCGAGAAACAAAAGTCTCGATTGAAAAGCAGCGTAAACAAAAGAATTTATATAAGAATATAAAAAGGATGTATCTTTCAGGTCTTAAATCATTCAAACCATCTGCTATCGGGACACATTAACCTGAAACTATATGTCTTGGAAATTCTTTTTTGCTTTTAATTACACAAATTCGCCACACAATTTGCCAGTGTGGTTTTCTTGCAGTGTAGTTAAGCGTTCAATGATCTCGGTTTAAAAAAAAGGGGACCATAAAATGCTGTCGGGATGCGTGCCAGAGGCAGCCGGAGAAAGGGACATACTTTCCGCTCGGAGTTAATGAAACAATGCAGCGGTTGCTTTAAGATATTCCCCCCCGCCCCTGCCCTACTCACCGCAGTCTAACCCCTACCCCTGCAGTGGTGTACATTAGTGCGTGTGTGTGTATAAATTTTACGAGACTCGCTTTTCCTTTCTGCCTTTTGGCTCTGCCTTTGTCGCTGCTGCTGCGGCTGCTTTCGGCACACTTTTCCCTTTATTCTCCTTCTTCTGCGAGCTTTGCTCATTTGGATTTCCATTCTGCTATAGCACTGGTTCCGCTTCTGGTTCTTCTCGCTGTTGTCATTGTGGTTGTTGTACATATCTGTGGTTGTGGCTGCCACCCACTCACTGCCCCCCACAGCCACCCACTGCGCCCATTTGAAATCGTCAGTCGCATGAAATTCGTTGGGATTTACGCATATATTGTGATGGTCGGGAGCCAGCAACCTCTCTCTCTCTCTCTCTCTCTCTCGTTCCCTCTCTTATCCGCCGTCTGGGGGGTCGGGGAGAGGGAAAGTCCAAAAACTCAATTGCGGCTTTTTATGTGTAATTCGCATTTTTGTTCCCTCGCTCGCTTCGGCGTCGCTTTCATTGTCGGTGCTCGTTCTTCTGTGGATATTATTTTTTAATTTAACTTTTATATTTCGGGGGCTCTTGGCGTATCCACTGGGCGGCCCCACCGATTGGGCGGGTGGTGGTCCCGCGCACTTGGGGCTGTTTACTTTTATGGGCCAGTGTCTTTTGATTCTATAATTTGCTTGATTTCTGCTTTTCCATTTTATTAAAATTAATTTAAATGCGACAATCAGTGAGGGTCTCAGTCGGAGTCCGTGTCTGTGTCCATGCCTGAGTCGTAGTCGTAGCCGTAGTCCACTTTCTGAAGACAAACAAAAAGTCCGTGCAACAGGAAGAGGCAAGGCAGCAAGGCAGCAAGGCAGCAAGAGAGCAACAACAACAGCAACGACAATGGCCAACAATGTGGACAACGACATCAGCGGCTTATGTTAATGAGCACTTACAAGCTGTAATGACGGTGCGGCAGGCAGGACAAGAAAGGACACTGCCGGGCAGGCCCGAAAACAAAAAATGTACACAAATTTCCAACAAAATTATGCAGCAGCCAGAAAATGGAAACGAGCTTTTGCTTGTATGTTTAATTAACACTTTAAACCTTCATTTTCTTCAATAATTTATTTGATCAGCTTGCACAGGGAAAACACAAAGTTAGACAGAGAGAGAGACAGAGAGGGACAGCGAGGGAAAAAGGGACAATTTTCCATGCCACTGACGAGGTGGCAATCAACCAGCCTACCTCCCCCTGCCACACAGCTGCCACAGCTGCTCTGGCAATCCACAAGCCAATGACAGCCATATTTGTCATTTTATCAATACAAGTATCAGTCATATATATATACAGTATATGGTGTATCTGTATACATGTGTGTACGGATGTACGTATCAGTCATGCTGTCCTTATTAGACTTGTAGCTGAGGCTGAGATGGGAGACACACAGACATCGCTCAATTTTTATATCCCTTTCTTCGCTTATTGGGTAGCGGTTGCAATATTTCAACAGGCAAATGCCACGCCCCATAACCCCCACCAGGAAACACTCAAGACACCAAGACACCCAAAAGGAACACCCAATGAACCACCCATAAGCCCCCATCCACAATCCCACATACACACATTTGTCGCATAGGATCGCATCGCTTCGCTCCGCTCCACTCGCTTGTTGATGGCACTTTGTCATGTGTTCGACAAAGAAAATTGAAAATAAAAATCGTTTCTACCATCTAACAGTCCCTCACTGCCACCCCGCAACCACCCCCATCTACACACGATTCAAATTGTGAAGTTTTGTTAGCAAACACTCCGACTCGAAGGGATAGGTAGTGGCTGGTATCTTTTTGGAGGAAAAAGCACACACAGACACTCGTGGGTGAATAGTCGGGAAAAGCGGCTAAAGGCACCATTTCTTTTTTTGTGGTAGCAGCCTGACACTTCTGTAGATGAAGGAGCACTCAGCAGCCATACGATGTGGGGCAGGCAAATAAATACTGGCTTAAGATTACTTCGTAACCTCATAAGCAGAGTCACTAAACCTGCATCCTCCCTTGGTTAATTATATAAATGTTATACGAAGTAGAATAAGTATCTTTACTTATGTATCTTCACAGGTTCCATATCTGCAATTTCTGTTTACTTTGAAATGTGGATTTTCCATGTTCTACTGACATTTGAGACCCGCTCAATGTTACCTCTGAAGAAATTCTATTCAATTAATTTCCGCTTATTTATGTTTATTTATTTTTTATTTATTACAAATTCTTATTCCCAATCAAATTGAAAATGCTGTGAGCCAGTGGCTTATAAGGAAATTCTTTGCATTTCAGCGGTACATCAATGCCACATCTCCCGTCCGTCTTCTTGTCAGTGTGTGTGTGTGTGTGTGTCTCTGTGCGTATCTGTCTTTGGTGACATTTTCAAACGAAAGTTACTCTTTGAGAGCACAGAATGACACGGATGCTGCCAGTTGATACCCCCCCTTCTCTGTTGCCACCCAGCACCTGATCTTCCCTTAGAACCATTCTCAGTTGTTCGTACATTTCGCTGTGCTTGTCTTTAATGAGGATTTTGTAGAATTATTGGTAGTTTTATAGTCTTTTTGGTCTTTTGGTCTATTCTCAGACACACACAGACTGTCATTTCTGCAAAGAACCAACTGCTCCACCATTGTCCGCCATTGTTTTTGCAAGTCGGTTTTGGAATGAAAAATTTTTCATAGCATACATTTGTGGGCAATTTTCAGTTTGTGCAACGCTTGCCATTTGTTCGCTCTGCCCCTGGTTTTTCCCTCTTTTGTGACATTTCGCTATCCTTGGAGTGCTCTATTGGTCACTTTATTTGCAGCAGCAATTTGCTTGGCTCCTTTCGGGTTTCGGTTTGGTTTCTGCTTTCTCTCAAATTTGTTCTTTTTTTGGGTTTTTTGGGTTCGGTTCAGCTGTGATTTATAGCCGGCAAATAGAAATTGTAATTGGTTTCGGACCCAGCCCCGACCGAACCGACCGACTCGACCAACTGCACTCGTTTGGCACTCAGGCGAGGGCTAATTACACGCTTTGCCACTAAAAGTGGATTTACGTTGTGGCATACAACTAGCACGAGCACGAGCACTACACTCCACTCCCCTCTGCTGCTGCTGCTGCAAGTTTGGGAGTTTTTCGCCTGGCGACCATAATGCAATGAGACCGATAACGAAGCGATGTGGAATGAAGAGGGCTAGTGTGGCATGCAGCACACAGTTTAGACATTTTACGCAAAAGCAATTACAAATACGACCAGCGGCGCCTGAGCGCCCCCTCCCCTGCCTACCGATAGCCCTTGAATGCCAGCTGCCAGTCCATGTCAAAGCTGACTTCGGCTACACATGCAATTAATAGGAGTGCGTTACAGCCGCCTCCCTCCCTCCCCCAGAGACGCACACTGGCCAACTGTTGACTGACCCTATCGGTGGTACCCGATTCCTACTGTCGGGCCGAGGAGGGGAAGGGCATACCCGAAAAATCTGTAGCCCCAACTGCGCTGCTCAGTGAAAAGTCACGTACCAACTGTTGGAAACACATCGTAAAACGTAAAACTTTGCTCCGCTCGACTCGCTTAAAATGCACATAAAATGCTTCCTCCTGGCAATGGCATTGGAGAAAAAGGGTTTGTCAGTTGATGTCCCCCTCCCCTCCCCTCACCAACGCCTCTGCCACACTGCCTCGCAATACTTCGCTGACTTTTCCCCCTTCGTTCGTAAAACGTTGTGTGCGTATGACGTGCAAATTTTCAAAGCTGTTTTCCCAGGGACAACTCAGGAGTGTAGCCGAAGAAGAAAAAAAAGGGGCCAACGCATTATATTTTATGTTAGGGGAGTACGAGTATAGAAACAGAGTGCGAGGTATGGGGTATGGGGTGGCAGGTATGCTAAAATTTGCTGTGCAGTGATAATGAAGTTAATGCAAGGATGGGGCAGGAGGTAGATCCAGAGAGAGAGAGAGAGAGAGAGAGAGAAAGAGACCTGGCCACACAGCAATGAAAGTGTCGGCTTTGCTAACTGAAGCAGAAGCAGCGGCTGAGGCAGCGGCTGAGGCAGCGGCAGTCGAAGAGGCAGAAGTGCAGAATACATTTGTATGAGTAATTAACTCACGCACACATACACGCCCAACGCAAGTCCCCGTACACACACGCATACTAGCAGGCAAACACATGAACATTGAATAATTTACGCCCGTGCAGAATGTGTAAATCGAGCATGAAATTTGATTTGACTTTACCTCTCGCACGACTCACAGCGAAATGACTTTAAACGGCTGAAAGCTGCGCCGAAATGAAATAAAGTCATAAGCGGCGGGATAAACGAAAGTACAGCCAGATTTCAGATTTAAAGGGGGGGCTACATATATGTATATGTGTATGTATGTATGTATTTTTTGAACAAGCATTTTCAGTGGAAGCCTTGTCATGTCTCATTATTGCAGTATTCCTGGAATAAGTATTTTTGCCTGCAGTTTCATTACTGTCATTTCATAGTTGTATTTTACAAGGAGAACAAAAAGAATTTTCAGCCGTTTCAAGGGGAAAATTTTCATTTTCATATATTGGAGTACGAGTGAAATTAATTTGCTCAAGGCTGTTGCTTTTAAGGATGCGGAAAATGTATTAAAACAATGTTATTAAAACATATTATAGTCTAGATTCATTAGTTTTCTTTCTTGAGCTAACACACAGACACGCAGGGAAAAAAGCGCTGAAATTTCAACGAGAAGAAAAGTCCAGATATTTGCGAGTTGAGTTATAAAGTCGAACTAATTTTTATTCAGCAAATCCGAGCCTTATACATATGTAATTTTACAATAATTGTTATCACTTACATTTTGACATTAATATGAAAACATTTTAGATCTAAACATATTACCTATTTTAAATTCGTTTATTTAATATTTGATTTTATATTTTCAACTTTAAATTAAACAAATTTCCTTCAATTCGAATATAATATATTTATTTAAAAATGTTTTATTTCAAGAATAAGTATGTGCCGTAATACAAAGACTTTTTACTGAATTTATATTTTAAACAAAGATATTTATATTTAATTTTATATATTTAACTTATATTAATTTTCCCTCAGTGCATATTTTAATATATTCGTATGAAACTGTATACAGTTTAGCAATGACATCATTAGTATTAGCTAAAAAGAACATTTTGGATATATATTTGAGCGAGTTTACTATATGTAAGTATGTATAATCCTGCCATAATCGAATAGTTTCGGACTCATTATATTTTGGTTATAAAATGTTCCCCTTCTTTTTAATTGGAATCTCTGCCAAAACTTTTCACTTGCACAACACACAAATCGATTAGATGAGCAGCGATTTACTGTGCCACACAGCTGCCATGGCAACAGCCATTGGCCAAAAGCAAGCAATTTGGCCATGGCAAAGATATTGTTTCCCCTGGATTTGTCTAATGCTGCAACATTTGGTTTCGTTTCGGTTTTAAAGTGGGTGGAGGTGGATGCAAGTGGGGAATGGACTGGATTTACCTGCCAGTAAATACCAGTAACCGATGTTACTGCGCTGAACAGAAACACAATTTGTAAATTCAATTAACGTGTTTACCCCAGCGCAGCGGTGGGGCTGTGGCGCCGCACCGCTGGTGGTCCCAAAGACCACGGGTTTGTGACAAGTCAGTTTGTTGCGCCCCGATGTCAGCAAAACGAGTTTGAGTATTTTAAAGCAGTGAAAACTAAACTATCCCTTCACATCACTAATCGTTGCTCCAGTTAACTAATTTACTTGGCCAATCCAGCGGGTATATGAATTTAATTTTATTAAGTCCCACACTAAATCAGCGGGGGAGATGCTGGCTCCCTATGCTCACATAATCATACTCGTCTCATGTGGCACAAACACAAACAAAAACACACAGACGCATACACCCCTGCAGATATGTTTAAAAAAACATCTCACAAATGGCCCTCATAAGCAAATAGCCAATGAAAGTATTCCACTTGATTTTATGCAATTTTAATTAAACTCCCAGCATTTACCCGCCGTTTCCTGCTTTTTTTTCTGCTTAACCCGGAGTTTGTTTGCCCGGCGAAGGGTTGTGGGTGCGTTTCCACCTGCGGCTGGTGCAAACAGAGCCAGCAAACTGACACACAAACAGGCCCAACACGACTGCAGTTGCCGGTGGCCGCAGGTGCACGAAACGGACTCATGGAGACGGATTAAGTCGAGTGCAGACGAGGGGTGTGGGGGACCGTTGGAGCGGATGTGTTGGTGAAGGCATGGCAACGCGTGTCCAGGCGACGCTTATCAACACCGAGCCAGGACCCCGACCCGGACCCGGACCCGACCCGACGCATGGACGACACTCACATTCAATCAAGCGGCCCTTTGTCGCGCTTTAAACTGATTCTGACATTGGAGAAAAAAAATACCGCTTGCTCTCTGTCTGCCCATTCTGTGCCCGCCTTCTGTGGCCTAACCACATGTTGCCACTTTCGTTCAGTGTCCTGGCGGCTCGTATTTGCCTTCGACTCACTTTAATGTGTCTCTGCTGCTGCTGCTGCTGCTCTGCTCCCCCCTGGAGCTATCCGTTTCCGGGCCGTAATCGATTTTAAGCTAAACGAAAGACCCACTGACAGCAACACCGCCAACAACAACAACAACAACAACAAAGCCAACAACAGCATCAGCATCTGCATCACATCCTTTGGAAATGCCGCTGACAGTGGCGTAGCCCAACTTAAGAAAAGCGAATTCCAGGAATACATTAGACAAGATGAAAACTTTCTTTGAAGATAAAACAACAGCTGAAAAAGGAAGTACGCAGCACAGCTGCAAAGGAAGTGGTGGAAAAAATACTTATGTACATATACATAGGTACATATTCGATGCGAAATCGTGCAATTTAATGTCCTCTACCATCGAAGAATTCTGGCTATTTCAAAACAGATCAATTTTGGATATAAATTGAAATTGAATGAGCGATAGCTGATTCGGTGTGTAGAAATACATACTTAGTCGTCCAGTTAGTTCCTTTGTTTTAATGAACCACATTAGTTTAATGTTTATATTCAGTGATTGCTTTTATCTTCTTCACCAAGAAGAGAGGGAAGTTGAAAGAAAGTGTGCCCATGCACTAGAAGAGGACAGTGTGCCCATACTTTAGGGATTTCTGTAATGTTTTAAGCATAACATTTATTGGGCCCTATACATCCCTCTCTGCATATTTAAATAGACCCCCTTCCAAGGGCTACGCTACTGCTCCGCTTATGCCTGTCTTTACTTTTGGCAGTTTTAAAGCGAAAGAGAAACGAAACCCATTGATTTCCCCAAGCAGACGTGGGTCTAATGGAATAGTCAGAAACATTTGCCAGATTACGGACTGATCCCGGGTCTCAGGCGCCCCTCGGGCTGGAGCTGAGGCTGGGGCTGGGGCAATGCAACTATTTATTTAGCCAGCAGTTAAGTTTTTCCATTTCCATTTAGGAGGAGGCGCCACTGAACTGGTGGCATGTGGCTTGGGTGGGGGCGCTGCCTTGCAGCTGTCACAGTCAGTGGACCTCGCCTTGCAGTTGATTGAGTTCGTGTTCATGTTATTATTGATTTGATTTCGCTATCGTCAATTCGCAGTTCCGCTGGCAGTGAATACATCATCGGGCTGTCGGTTCGCAGTCCGATGCACACTCTTTACGGCTCGCTTAGAGTCTAATAAACTTCGAACAGGTGTTTGAATATACATCTCAACCGCACTCCATCCCGCCCCCAGCCCTCCTTCGCCAACTTGTGCACATAAATCAAAATGGGTTTTTAAACTACGCGACTGGTTGGGGGTTTAAGGTCTCTCCCATCCCATCCCAGCTTCCCTCCTTGCGGGCCTTTAGCCATCTCTTTCGATCTCTTCGTGTGCGCTGTCTCATGTGTGTGTGTGTGTGTGAGAGCTACCATAAAACACCAACAGCAAACCACAAATATTTCGAAGCGTTGGATGCGAATGGGGGAATAGGAATGACGACGACGACGACGACGACAGCAACGAAAGCGACGATGCTGGTGATGATGATGGAGGCGCATAAAACTTGTTGAATTATTTGGTTCTGGGACATGGACGTGGCTTTGGAAATTCTTTGGCTGCTTTCGCCTCAGTCGAAAACGGAATTTTTTATTATTATTGCAAATTAAAAAAGTTTACATTGGCTTAACTATGTGAACGCCACGGCCACGGCCAAGACCAAGAACAGAGCCAGATCTGCTGCCAGCCCAACTATGTAAAAGCCAAGTTTTAGCTGAGAATGAGAATAAAGCTTGGCCAGGCCTGAGCCTGGAGGATGGATCGGTGGGTGGATGGGTGGATGGATGAGGCAACGTTTTGCAAAAGTATTTTCAACATTTCTGCCGCAAGCGCAACACAAAAAGCGTGAGTCCCGAAACCCATCATAGGCAGGCTGTCACACCTGACTATCCCACCCCCCCAATCCCAGCCCACCCCATCTAAAGCCAGTCAACGAGGCGTATTAGCAAATTAAATTCCATTTTCGCAGGTGGGGCGTCTGCTTGTGATTATGAGCTGAGGACTTGCAGCCATCAAATTTAATGCACAACAGCCATCCAAACGGCTCCTCCTGGAGGTTGATATTGTGGGGGCAGCTCTGACGGAGCTCTGCTGGTGTTGGTGGTGTTGGTGGTGCTGCTGGGCGAGTATGTGTGTGGTGTGGTCTGTGGTCAGCCAGGCGCACAGCTCCACACAGTTTGCTCCATAAGTGTGTGTCCGTCCTTGCGTTGTAAATTATGTGTGCTTTAAAATTAAATGCAGTGCAGGGAATTGGAAATGGAGAGGGAGAGGGAGAAATGGAAAGGGAAAGATTCGTCTCTTCTTTCTATTCATTTATTTGATTTCTGCCAACTCATTAGAAAAATTGAAATGTCCCCAGCTTAAAGGAAACCATCTGGCAAAGTCAGAGAAAAACGCCAAGCCAGAATGGGGCAAAGGGGCAACGGAAACATAAAAATGCCAAATGGCAGAAATAAAAGGAAAGGCACGCGCCAAAAAACCCAACAAAAAGGAAACTCACATTTTCCGCCCTTTCCTTCTGCCCTCTGCCTCCCGCCTCCCGCCTCCCACCTCCCGCCTTTCGTTTATTGATAGAGTGACTCGGGGAATTGATTAAAAGGCATTGTCAAGGCTTGCTTTGGGCTTAAGCCACGTCGGTGCACAATACTCGTATTCGTACTAATACATACATATATACGCACAGCACAGATCTCTGTAGATGTTCGATATGTGTGTGCATATGCACGGAGCGGAGGCTTTGATCTATCTCTCCCTCAGCATGAATGGCCCCCGACAAAAAGGCGGGGCCAGGAACTTGTCTAACAATTTGACGCTTTAATCCGTACCTCAATGCCGACAGTTAGACATACAGACAGACAGAAAGACAGAGAGGAAGGAAGGAGGGGAGGGCCGGGCATGGCGAGTGATAGAAAAGAAAAACTCCCTGTCTTCGCTTCAGTTGGCCAAAAGCAAGCTGAGATTCATCCAAACTGGCATGGCTATTCGCGTCTGTGTGTACGCTGAGTGTGTATGTGTGTGGGAGGGTATCTGGCTGTGTGTTGGCTGTCTTTTATGCGTTCCTATCTGGTGTCGTATTATGGTAATTCGCATCGAGTCCGATTAGAGGCAACATGTGGAAGAACGAGTTTCTCTGCAACAGTATAGCCTTTTCCAGCTTCTCTTCCTCTCCCTCTCACCCTCTCTACTATATCTTCTTTGTAACTGAATAAAAAAATGTAATACACGTACAAATCATATATTATTAAACTAACCAGAATGAAAAGGCTGCATAAAGTTGGCTCATTAAATTTGATTTACAAATTGTTCTTTTTTGTTGCATATTTTTGTAACTCTTTGCAATAGGCCTTATTCGGCTTTGTTTAAGGTCCGCTATTGTATGAACTTTAGTTCTTAAAGCCCCTGCTGACTTAAGAGTCGCAAGACAAAGGAAAATGAAAATGATTTTCGCTGTTGGTCGCTGGCAAATGAGCTGACGGATGAGTGCCATTGGGACCTGGGAGATGTGCTTTGTGTCTCGGGCCGAGACGCATCTGGCACGAGCTGACACTGAACAGGCAGCTGGTCTTGACCAGAGCCAGCCAGATGGGTTGGAAGGAGTGCTCTCAGATTGCATTTTCCTCAACCCCAACGCACCCCACCCCAGCTGCTTTCCCTACTTGTTCATTCCCTTATTTTCTCTGTGCTGATTTGCCACTTGAGACCTGTATGCTGGCCATAATTTAATATCATGCGAAACGAGTTTATGGCAAATGCAATATTATTTGCATGGCCTGCACTGTCAGATAGTCGTCGCTTGATTCGATTTGAGTTTCTCAGTTAATCAATTGATTTTTCCTACTCTCGTTCAGGCCACAGCATCTACATCTGCATCTGCATCTCCTAGGTACCTGTGTGACTGCCACCAGAATCCATTTGCCTATATTTTTTGCAATACTTTTGACTTTTATTGCAATGCATGTTTGAAGCTTCATTGAAAACTGTATTCATATTTCCCTCCAGCACCACTTGTGGCAGGGTAATTTCCTATTGTCTCACCATAATTCGATTTCCTTGAGCGTTTCTTTTATGTGTAGGCTTCATTACATTTTCAATTGTAGCCGAGACTTAATCAATTTTGATTGCCCAACTTCCAATAATCCCCAACACTTACGGAATACATAGATTTTAATGGTCTCTGGCTGGTTCTCTTTAAATCTTAATATTATAACCATTAAAGGCGATTACTACGCGGTCAAGGGTGGGGGTGGGGTGGGTCGTTGAGGGTGATGCCCGCCCGTACGAGTGTGTGGTCGCTTTTTGTGGTGCGTGACATTTTAGAGGAAATCAATGAACCGCCCGCCCACTGGGGCGTTACATTTTATTAGCGCAAAATGATTTCATGTGCCAAATATTTGCCAAAATTGACGACGACGTCCGCCCATGGCTGTTCCAAATGGCACTGCTAATGGCCGACATTAACGGGGCGTATGCGCAATCTGCGTTGTCATGCCGGACACGCGTCTGTCGATACAGCGGGGTTGGCTTTAAGTGCACTCTGGCCCTCTAATCCGGTCAGAGTGTGTGTGTGTGTGTGTGTGTGTGTGTGAGTGTGCGTGTGCATGCAGTTAATGTCCGTTCATCGATGGGCTAAAATAACGATTACAGAACGATGTAGTAATCCGCAACTTTTGTGCGTTCTCTTTTTGGTTTTTTTCTTGCAGGCATCTGGTACAACAGTGACCGTCGCGATTGGGTACGCGTTGCCGGACGATAGTACCCATTGTACCCTGTCAAAGGGTTGAGACCATCGTCACTGCGCAAATCATCCTCCTCCAGCAGCAGCAGCATCAACCACGCCTGCCCCCCGCCACCGCCCACACCGCACCAAGTGAACACCAGCCACACCGGCAGCAGCAGCTGCACCAGCACTCCGCACCAGACACAGACATCGCCACATTCCCAGCATCAGCATCAGCATCCACACCATTCGCATCAGCATTCGCACTCGCATCCGCACCAGCACCAGCACAGACGCAGTAGCAGCTCCAGTCACACAAGCCACGCGGAAAACACGAGTAGCTTGGCCACGAAACCGGCCATCAATTTGCTCGGCAATCAACTGCAGGTCAACTACTTCGAGTTCCCGCCCGCCACTCGTCCACCGGCCCGCGACCAGCCACTGTGGGTCAGTCGCGGTCGCAACACAGCCTCCACCCCGGCACTAAACTCCAACTCCAACTCCGGCAACAGCAACAGCAACAGCAACAGTAACATCAACTACAGCTCGGCCGTTGCCAAAGCGGCCGCCTCGACAGCTTGTGCACTTCTAGCCACGTGCCACGTGTCCACAGATTCCCCCCAACATAACCAACACCACCACCAACAACAACAACAACATCAGCAACACCAGCAGGAAGAGCCACAAACACCGAGCAGCATGGGTCGCCGTGAGATAAAGCGCTCCAACACCAGTGGCTCCACCACCAGATCCTACGACAGCGGCAGCGGTGAGTAGCAAATGCTTTAAGAATAGCCCCTAACGCAGATCTATTCGGCTATTCACTTGAATAGAATTCAAAAGAATTGCCCAGTGGACAGAGTGGAGGTGAAGGCAGAGCCCTGCCTAATCGCCTTACGTTCAGTGATTGGGGCTCTGGATGCCACGGGAAATGGAATTAGGCTGGCAAATTAACTCAACGGAGATTTGTTGTCAAGCTGTCGTTGTCCTGCTGCCCCAGTGCCCCAATGCCCTGCCCCAATCTTATTTTGCTGTCAAGCTCAAGAGGTGTTGAATGGGAAGCGAGCAGAGAAGCGGGGTTTGATGTAGCCGAGCAATAATGAAAGAGAATATTGAAAGAGCTTCAAATGGGAAGCCGAATGGTTCGGAAATTGGTTCCACCTTCAATACAGAAAAGAAATTGTGCCCAACCATTTCTCTTGACTGTCCTTTACTGATAATTAATTTATAATGTGGGTTCTGTTAACGAGTACATTAAGTTTTCATAGCCACAGCCAGTCTTAATAATTCGTTGATGCCATTAAAGAGTTTATAAGGATCAATCAATCTTTATTAGTAGAGGCTGTGGAGTCATTTAGTATTCCAATATTTGATTAAAAGAAATATGCAGAGAAGCTTCTTAATTTTGTGAGAGTAAATCTGTGAGAGTATAACAACGTTTTTAATCTTTCGCTTTTTATTTTCCGACTTTTCGCACAGTGTGATCGGGCATCGATCTACACACTTTTTTTGTGGCCGTATATTTGGTATTCTTCTTAGAGCTAGGGTTGCCGTATTGGCTGAATTAGGTTATTATAATACATGGGGCTGCCGTACTGGCTGATATATTATATATGGGGCTGCCGTACTGGCTGATGTGGGTTATCCTATCGCAATTTTTATAAAAAACCCCAATTCCTGACTCCATCACTTATTAAAAAGGAAAATACAAGTACATTTTATTAACGACTTTTATTAAATAAAAAGTAGTCAAAGGACACTGCCCCGCTTGCACCAGCCTTTGTTGCAAGTAGAGAACATATACCGACTAGAATTTCTGTTGCATCCTACGACTAATCAGGAAACTTTGACTGCGGCGCTCAGTAAGTGCGGGCAAACGGGGTCTAAAAGCCGGGGCTGCACAGAACTTAATTCTAAATGCATTTGCAGTTGCAGTGGCAGTGGCACACACGCTAAAAGCCCTACTGACCACCGCATCCGTGGCCAGTCACTCGTCAGCGGGACTAGGAGCAGTTGGAGACTATGTTGGAGAGGCTCTGCTCGCAGCCCTGGTACAGGAAGCACTCGTACAGCGAGCCTATGCTCCGGCTATACAGGCTGCAGCAGAGCTGGGAGGCGCGATGGCAGCTGCTGCCCGGCTGGTAGTCAAACTCCTCGGGAAATTGCAGGGCATCTGCAACAGAGAGAAAGCCTGAGGTCATCGATACCGTTGTTGTTGTGGGTGTCGACGGCGACGCTTACCTTGACGGTAGGAGGGTTGTGGCGCCAGGGGCGCTGACGCTGCCGAGTCTAAGGGATAGGTTTCTTCAAGACGTTCATCGGCTGCAATTAAGAAGCGTTGGCATGTAAACCATCGTATTAAAGTGCAAGTGTGTGTGTGGGTGACTAAGTGGGTGGTTCAATTGTGGGTGTTGTGGTGGTGGTTTGGTGTGTGTGTGTGTGTGTTTCGGTTATGTAAATGGGCGTGTGCATGTTTGCCCTGATGCCTCGGAGTTTGACTGTTTATTCATTCAATTAATTAACAACTGGCTGTAATTTATGCCCTGATGAACAGTAGCATCTGCTGATTGCATCAATTATGAAGGTGCAACATACGTAGTTACATATATCCCCCGGATGTTCGCAGCTTAGGGCCAAGAACTGTTCATTTAATTCCCAGCCCAGAAGCCAGAAGCCAGAGGAGCTAACCTCTCTCTCTCTTCCTCTGTTGTGTTGGTTTTGCAGGTGTAAATTGTATTTTGTGGTACGTAATAGATGGGTAATTAAAAGATAAGCTATCAATGGGCAGTGGCAGTGTCAGCTGCCAACTGCCAGCTGCAGTTCCACGCTCCACGTTGGCTAATTGATATGGTGGCTGGGATTATATAATTGCGATTGAATGGAGAGGCTGGATGGAGGACTGGCTGCTGCATTACATGACCAACCACTCAATTGATATCCAATTAAGTCCAGCATCAGCATCGCACATAAGTTGTAAGGACAAAATTGTATCGGGCAATTACGAAACTTTAATTCGATTGTTGAGCGGATGACACTGAAGCGATGCGATGATTGGATAAGCAAATAATAGATGCCAGATGCCATAAGGACCGTAATTGTGGTTGCGTATTTCGAGTGCACACCCAGAGACCATGAGTTAGTTTTAGTTTGTTTTTACGATGGGGATGCAGATGGGGATGGGGATGGGGTGTCAGTGTCAGTGTCAGTAGTAATTGTGGTCGAATGTTTTCAGTTATTTCCATCACCCGGTTACGCAGGGAAGGCCAATAGATATTCTCTGGCACTTCGCTTAAGCGGGCAACATAAACGACAGACACGACAGAATCTTCACGGAAAGCGAACGCTTTATTAACCAAGTTAAGACTTATGCGAGTAAATAAATTAAGTTTTCTTTTTAGTTGAGATTGTATTCTCGGTAATACTTTCAGAAGCGGCACCAGAACGCGACGCAATTGCCTACTGAAAGTTGTTCAACACTTTGGATAACGAACCATCGAGCACGGACTCGTCGGCACACGGATTGATGCCCCAGAAGGCGCCGGTGCAGCCGAAGTCCTCGAAGCAGTTGTACCGGATCTTCTTGCTGCCCTTCGAGCAGCAGTTCACGATCGCCCACACGCAGTTGGTGACCTTGGGCGCGGTTGTCGCCCTGGGCGTGGGTGCTGACCAGGTGGGCGCGGTAGTCACGGGCCGGGGGTCCCACGGCCTACTCGTCGTCTGCGTCGATGACCAGGTGGGTCGGCGCTCTATATAATTCACAAAGAGGGCAATAGGTCAAGACGAGTAGAAGAACAAGCGATAGATAGCGATAGATAGCGGAGGCAGGTTAGCATCAAAGCCCTTCATTATTCACACAAACACCCATTAAGAATGGTAATGAAACCTACCTGGACGGGGTCCCCACACTTGATTGTTCTGTGGAGGCGGACTATTGCTGTTGCCATTGTCCCGCCCTCTGTCAGTGCTAAAGCCAGAGCCAGAGGTGGGGGCAGAGCTGGAGCTAGAGCCGCCACTGTTCTGAGTGGCATTAGGCCTGGGCCGATCGAATATCGAGAAATCGGCCAGAGATGGATCCGAGTCGTGTATCAGGAAGTCGTCCCTGCTGCCAATGCTCATTGGATTGCCGGGGTTCTCATTGGTTTTGTCCTTCCAAATGGGTAGCTTGCCTGGCAGGATCGGCTTCTTTCCTCTCACAGGAAGTCTGCAATGGGAATCAGTATTTGAAGAAAGGTTTCCAGGATGATAGGCTTTGAACTCTCTCACCTCTGAGATGGGAAGGCAGGAAGATAATAAGAAGAGGGCAGTACTGGGGGCTGGAAATAGACCGCATGGGAGGGGGTCTGGTAGTAGTTGGGCTGGGAGTGGGACCACGGATTGTAGGCCTGTCGCCGCTGGCGGCTGTGGTACTTCTTGTGGCTCTTTCGCAGCCACTCCTCCTTCGTTGGCTTCACCAGCTCCGAGGCCTCCTCCAGGTTCTTCTGCGGCGCCGCTTCCAGGTCATCGTTCAGCACAATGGGCTTGTCGGGCAGGACATCAAAGACGATCTTCTCCTCCTCCTTCTCTTGCTGGGGCTGGGGCTCCCGTCGGTGGTGGTGCGTCCGTGAGTGCTTCTTGTGCTTCTTGTGGTGAACGGTAGTGGCCGTCTCGTTTTTGCTGGGGTCTGAGCCAATGCCATGAAATTAATCTAACACCAGTGTGAGGGATGCTCGATTACTTACCATAATCCTCGCTGACGAAGTCCTCCTTGTACATGATCACCGGATGATCCGCCTGCATGACACCGTCCACCATTTTTACTTGATGGATCTGAAGCGAGAGCTTGAGGGGTCAGCAAATGTTTCCGGTCGCCACTCTTGGTATTTCCCTTACCTCAACATTGTCCGTATCCGGGGGCAGCATTGCAATGTCGCTCTCATCATCCGTCGGGGGGCGGCTGGCGGCTTGGGCCACCAGACACAGGAGGAGGGTAAGCAGCAGAGCCGGAAGACCGAGGCTGCGGCTGCGGCTGCCATTCGATGGCAAACTTCGATTCATCTCCTTCAGTTTGTTGTGGCGTCTGCAATTGGCAGCGGGCAAAGATTGTGCATTAGTTTCCGTTGCCCCGAGTCAACTTTTATTCTGCAGTTCAATCTCAATTACTTGACCCGGCTGCACACCACCCCCAACCACTCAACACACACACACACACACATTCATAGCTATACATATAAGGATAGGGACACGAAAGCGACACCCTACCGCCTGCCGCCTGCCACCTACCGCCTACCACCTACCGCCCCTGGTGGAGCAAAGTTCTGAAGTTGTAAATTTTGTTGCGGCTTTGTTCTGGCTTTCGGCTTGGCCTGACTCCCAGGATCGGGGGATCAGGATCTGGCTTAGTTTTTGTTTGGTTGTGCTTTGTTTTGGTTCGGTTTTGAGGTTGCTTTTAAATTAGACATCAAGTTGAGTTCAATTTTTCTTGGCCTTTTGTTGCATGTTTTGCTCTGCGGTGAACTTTTGAATTACTTTTTCTCGCATTCTGTTCCGCTTGCCGTTCTTTATGTATTTTTTTGTTGTTTTTTATTTAGTTTCCGCCCCGGAGTTATTGCGGCACGTCGAAAGTTCGTCTCGCCTGCGTGGCAAGGCTTGTTGAGCGTTGCCAAGCGGAAAAGCAGAAACTTAGGGTCGACATCATGACACAACAAATCAAGTGTTCCACTATAAGGATTTTAATATTCTAATGTACAGTATTCTCCCACCCCACCGCCACCCACTCACCGATTGTTCAGTTTAGGTAAATTTTTCGTTCGAATGTGATGTTCCGCTTTTGCTTGTTAGCCTCTGACTGAAGCGAGCGGAAACGATTCTGCTCAATATAAACGAAAAGCCGAAACGAAAAAAGTTTGAACAGCTGCCAGCCAGCGTGTATCAGATCGATGCCTCACGGTCTACCCCTTTGCGTACTGCTATCAGTAGCGAGCACTTTTTTGTCAACAGAAGATAGATGATAACAAAAAAGGAGCAAGATGATACAAATATCAACAATTAGTCAGAAGAGGTGGTATCTTTTAAGGTAGATACGTACGTCAATGGACAATTTCGTTGACTGCTTGATTCGTTCTAGAATCTGCCTCATTCATGCCTCAATATCTGAATATATGAATCATTCGTTTTCCGTTTTGCGCTTAAACAAATGTTGATTAGACTTACGATTGTGTATTCGAAAAGAAATTGTATTTGTTCCCGGGAATTCTTTGGGTTTAACGAAAACTTCCCAGAGATCAATCAGCATTGACATTACTTGAAAATAATTGCATGAACTTTCGTATGAAAAGCATATGTTCTGTCCCAAATTAATGGGTGGCAAACACTTTTTGAGAAAACAAAGCGTCTTTGTCTCTGTTCTTCAAAGAGTCTTGGTCCAATTAGCGTTAAAAAATATTAGATTACAGGGCAAAGAAAAATGTATCCCTGATGGAAATCTGAGCGGCCAAACAGGGGACAATCAAATGGAAAATAGAGAAGGGGAGAAAGGGAGAAAGTACTGTGAGTGCAGAGGAACTTGGTTAAAGCATAAATCAGCTCAGACATGGAAATCTGTGTGTAAATTGGTTTTACATTTCACGGATTTTCTGGCCAATGAGTAATTGCAAATTCCTGGATTCCCGTCGGGCTCCCCTAATTGATTTTGCACGTAATAATTACCGAAATGCTTGCATATTTTGGTCCGAATGTTTTTGCGGTGAATGCGAAATTCTCATTTGCAGCCACATACCTCTCAAATGGGGAATCATGGGGAATGAAATAAAATGCCAAAATACATTTCCTGTTTCCGGGTGCATTCGATGCCCATAAAAGTATGCTAACTGCTGTTTGGATGCAGTCCATCTGTGCGGTGGCCATCATCCTATTTATAGAGAGTCTGATACACACACGCACGCACACACACACTCGCAGAGCAGAGCAGAGCAATCAGCCTGCTGAACCGCACAAGTAAAACTGTTCACTGGAGCTGAAAATATCGGGGGCAGGCACCCGGGCCCGGGCCCGGGCAGGGCCGGGCAAAAACTCAATTCCAAAAAATGTGTGTGAATAGCCAACGGAAATTGTAAGTTTGTTGGGGAATAACCCCAATTTGTTGCAACAACAACAACAACAGCAACAGCCAGCAGCAGCAGGAGTGCGCCACAAGTGGCAGCTGTAGAAATGAGCTCGAAAAACAAGCTGGCAAAAGAAAAAAGGAAATATAAATACGGTCCTCGCTCGCATCAAACATATGAATCGGCTTCAAGCATAAAAATACCGTTGATTGTATCTGGTCTGGATCCCGACCTTCTCCCACCACCTGCTACACTTTTTTTCGTGGCTGATAGAATTGCCATTAAATATTCAATATTAATATTCGCATACACAGCGAGAAATGCCGGGCTGCCCTGCCGAGAAATGGTTCGCATTTTTAATTGCATTTCAAGTGGTTTTTATTTCTAGAATTCCTCTCGAAACGTTTTCCCATAATTGCATTTTCTGTGACCATCGGCTGTCTGCTGCATTTTGTATGTGTTTCAAAAACGTTTCGGGGCCAAAAATAATTCCATTTTCCTCAGGTGAATTTCGGCCTGCAACAGAATGTTATTGTAATCAATTTTGCAGCTATATTTTCGGAGCGGTAAAATGAGTTTTTGGCAAGGTGCTTCGGCAGCTTCATTTAATTGGATTCCAAAGATGTAATAAAAACTTGAGCGAGGGCCGGAGCCGGAGCCGGAGCCCAGACTAAATGCCAGAAAAGCTGAACAGCTGAACAGCTGAAGGCAAATCCAGTTAAAAGGGCTCCCAGAGCGAAGCCGGCAAAGCGTTGACACCAAAGCCATTAGCCATATTAAATGCGACATTTTTCATTAAGCGAAATGTGTCTGTGCATTATTCATGGCACAATTGCAGCCCAGTCCCCAATCTCCAGTCCAGTCCACAGTCCACAGTCCAGTCCATTCACAATTTAAATAATTATATGCAAGGTCCGTGCACTTCTCACCTCAGCGGACAGGCTGCCTATGATGTGGCTGCCGCCTGTGCGGCCTCTCCACCGACCATCTGTGGCACTGCACAAAAGCAAATTGAGTTTTGCGAGCGACAAAGTTGCCACAAAACTGGCTGGCAACACACACACACATACATATGTTGTAGGTCCTGCCACACATGCAACTGAACGTCGATTACAACTCATTAGAAAGTTATCGGTGTCGGGGAGAATGCAATTTCGCCAACATTCCTGATTCACCCTCACACAGCTAACCCTCAACCGAGCCCAACGGCATCGAGTAGGGGGGCCCACTTTAACGTGGCCATTTGGCTGGCAAACTGTGTGGCCCCGAAAAGATGATGTGGCCAGCCAAGTGTGGCACCACCATAAAAGCCATCCCCCACCTCAAACTCACTCCTACCCTCACACCTGAACGAGGACAACGACGATTATCGAAGCAACATTTCCTTTGGCCTCCTTCGACAGGAGACACTCTGCCGGGTCTGGCCTCCTCGGTCATTGTTGCTTTTCGGGCCAGTAACTGTGCGGCGGGCAAAGCCATAAAGTGACACGGCAAATCGGATTTCATTATACTTTTATTAATACAAATACATTGCTGTATAGCAGCTGTGGGTCAACTTTTATGTCGGGGGCCTGCGCAAGCAGCCGGAAAGGTTCGATCTGAGCGAGAGGTCTGCTAATTGATATGGAAATTTGGTAGCCGGCGGCCCAAGGCGAGAGCAAACTCATCAAAGTCGTGAAAACTCATTGCAGATGCGATTAAAGGCAAACGCTCTGGTGTAAACATGCAGCGAGGTAAGCGAGGTAAGAACGCCCCCGATCCATATTGAATCGACTGTGTTTACTTTGACCTCAAAATACGCAATAAATATCTGTGCGCTCTCATCATTCCGCACTTGATGATAATGATGATGTTGACGATGATGATCATCATCATTGGTGGAAAACGGAAAGTGAATTTCCCCAAAAATGTAATTTCAAAGTTTATTATTTCTTCGCTTTGTGTGTTTGTTCTGTGTTTACGCTGGATTTTATGCATTTTTTTGTGGAAATTTGGAGCGTAAATTGTTGATGCCAGGAATAACACGTGCTATTCGTGCAATATGACTGACATTTGCCTCTAATTGGCTTACACTGTCCGAGGGGACAGGGCGAGTGCCAGTGTCAGTGTGCGTGTGACCCACCACAAAGGAGCCGACTCAGTTATCCCTCTGTGTGTGTGTGTGTGTCTGCTGGCTTGGGCTCTATTCATGTGTCAAAGTGTCGCCCGTCAACTCTTGTCACGTAGTTGGAAGAGACACGACCACAGCAACGACAACTACAATAGCAACAGCAACGGCATTGGCATTGGCAACAGCAACAGCAACAGCATGCAAATAGCCATTAAGGGAGGCCAGGCCAGGCTAGATCGAATCCTGGGCATATTGCATCCCTGCATAATTGAGATGTTCCTGTCGATGCCAAATCAATGGGGGGCCTGGCCTGTAATTAAGCTGTTGACGATGTGTTTTTGCAGCCGAGCCATATTGCAGTGGCCTCCCACGCCTCCCAAGTGCGTAATGCGATTTGGCCGCTCAACGGTGCGTATACGCAACATGGAATGTTCGGTTGGGCTCTCTCTTCGTTGACCATGGGAAACCGCCAGCTGGTCCAATTTTTTTTGCTGTGTCTTATTTAAAGCAACCGTATGCCATTCTCCCGTTCTTTGCGTTGCCATTGTTGCATTGCTCCTTTTGCCAGTACCAGCACCAGTATGTATGATTTTGATCTGACTGGAATCCTGGGCTTCAGGCCAAATGCTGCCAACTTTTCTTCCTATTATTGTTCAAAATGAAATTTATGCAGCACGCACACACAATTCCACATCCACATTCGTACAAAGCCAGCCATGATGAAGACAGAGCAAAGTGGGGCATCAACACGAGAGAAACAATGCATGTGGAAAATGGGTTTCTTTTTTTTTCGTTTTTGCCTGAGAGAGCTTCAGGAAACAATGCAATGTGTTTCAGATGGCTAAAAAATGGCTACACAGTCTCAAGCTCTAGCTGGGATGGTGAGACTTGAAGTACATCCAGGGGTTTAATCATTATCAATTGCACCTTCCCGGCGTATCGTATCCACGGACAGCAATTGTGATATCATCTCTTTGCCACATCCGTCAGGGCCATCAGCAGCCAACAATGGCATGGTTCTCCTGTGCAGAGTCTATCATAGTTGTCACGATGCTTTGTTTTCCTCATGGCGGACGACACAACAACAGCAGCAGGAACCAGAGTCACAAAGGCTGACACATTCATGTGAACTTTGCTTCACTCCTTTTAGAGAGCGCAGGGGCATCCGCATGACAGGGGCCAAGTTCTGTCATGTGACAACGGCACCAGCCACAAACGAAAATTACGAAAATTCCCGGAAAGATGGGGGACAACAACAACGGGAAAACAATATCCACATGTTAAGAGCCCAACAAGTGCCAGTCTAGGAGCAGGGTAGCGGGGCGAAGGACAGTTGTGGTCCGGGACGCGAGTCCCTTCGCTACTTCAAGTGCTGCCAAAGTTGATGGCACTTTTGGAGCAACCACTTGTCTACTTTGCTGCAGTTCTAATTACAAAAGTTGCCCAAAAGACAGAGCCAAAGCCAGAGCCAAAGCCAGAGCCAACGAAATTATATGCACTCGGCAGCCGGTCCTTCAGCGGCGGGATACAAATGTCTTGGCCCCGGAGGAAGAGGCGGAAAGCATAAATATTTTGTTGTGGAGCACTTGAAAAGCGGCGGCTCAGGGCGACAGGGATATGCCCGATGTGGCAGCCGCCACTTTTAAGTGGTCGCAACTTGGCAACGGAGCGAAGAA
Source organism: Drosophila affinis (assembly GCA_037356375.1). NCBI lineage: Eukaryota > Metazoa > Arthropoda > Insecta > Diptera > Drosophilidae > Drosophila > Drosophila affinis. The sequence continues at coordinate 28,836,922 of JAZHFB010000003.1, forward strand.
GTGGAGCAAAAGTAGAAGCAAGCCGTGTCACTGCCAGGCTGTCAGTGTGAAATATAGCTGGGAAATAGATTATCAGCTACAGGCCCGGCGCTCCGTAGCCGTACTGCAGGTATTATGCCCTCGTTGTGCCAGCGGGCTCTTGGCCATGGCTTGAGCACGGCCAATTGGCTTAATTGTTATGTCAACGCCCGGACCACACGGCGTATGATAAATGCCCGTAGAGTGAGCAGCTGCTTCATGTGCTTACAGCTACTTACACATATTTACTGTGGCGCTGAGCCCATTCCGAGACGAGGCTTTCCGAGCACTGTGCACCCGGAATCGGCTCAACAGTCATCCGGAAAATCGGAGCATTTTATTTCGTTTTGCTTTGCATTTGTTGCCCGCTTGGCCAAGCAAAAGCATAGAGCGGACAGCGAACACCCAAATAGCGGCTTACTTCATCGGTTAGTCGAAGATTAAATACTCTTTTGAAGGCATATATTCAGGGTCGAGTGGTGCCAGTCCATTCCATCAATCGCTATTTGTATGCATGTGCTCTGGTGGCCCGTTCATAACCAAAACTAATAATGTCAATGGCTGTAGCTGAAGCTGAAGCTGAATGAATGCCACAATGCCAGAATGCCAGGATGTTGGTTAAACTATCGACCGACCGACCGACCGACTGACCGCCCACAAAACGAGCGACGCACAATTGACAGCTAAATTGTCTGTCAATTTGTCTCGCTGACTGAATGCGTTATCCTGTCTGGGCGAATGGCTGTACGAGTATGTGTATGTGTATGTGTATGTGGAGATTCCTGCGAGAGACCAGAGAGTTCATGGCATTGTTGCTCGGTGGCTGGGTTGCTGGTCTGCTAGCCTGCTAGCCTGCTGGGGCATTGTTTAGTTTGGCCAAAAACTGACAGATTGCCATTATCGTGGCTGTTGTGTGTGGCCGTTACTTACTGCTGTTGGCTGTACTGCGGATGCGGATGCTGATGCTGCATGGCACACGCTGCTTCCGCAGTTGTACGACCGCCACTATCTGATAAACTGTGGCTTCAATTGGACCGGGCACTGTCCATCCACCCTCTTCATTGTCCCTCTACTGGTACTGGTACTGCTACTGGTATATATTTTCCTTTTTCTGTATACTTTTCGGCAGCTCTGCTCTGAATGACAAAAGTTCAAATGTGGCCACCCCCACCACCCCCTCCATGCCCCCATCCCACATCTTAAATCCCATTTCCATCTAGTCTCGATGTCTCCGTTTTGGGTCTCATGTGTGTGTGTCTTTCGGAGTCTTTTGGTTCGTTTGCTCGATGTTTGTTTGTGTATTTTGGCACACGTCTATTTGCCCTGCCAGTTGGGCCTACCAGGAGACAGGGACAAGGATGTGGGATATGGGACATGGGATATGGGACATGGCACAAGGACAAGGACGAAGGGCCAAGGCAGTTTGCAGTTTACACATGTGCGTATGTATGTCTCTGTCTCTCTCTCTCTCTTTCTCTTGCTCTTAGCCTGTTTGCCCAACTGCGGCAGAGGCCGATGGCGGTGGCGGCAGCGGCAGTTTCTTGAATAATGCAAAATAGTGGCATCAAATAACGGCACCAAAAGTGACTTAAAGTTTTAATGAAAATGCCAGGGCTCAAGCAAACACCACAACAAACATTCACATACGCATCCGCATCTCTCTCTCTCTCTCTCTCTCGTTCTCCCTCTTTGAGTGCCGCACAAACACTCATGCATTAAATATTGAGTGGCTTTATAGCAATGGCCCATAGCGAATATTAAATTTCTTCGAGTAGAAGCCCCCAAAGAAATAAGGAAATAACACCCACTGCCATTATTAAACTTACGGCACGGCCATTTTGCTGCAAATTTTCAAATATTAATTTAATTTAATGCCTCAATTGAATCGAAAAACAAACCACTTGGCTATTCGACCGGCCAGGACGGACACGGACACAGACACAGAATACTGTTACACGAACCTTAAACTGCCATTAGAGCGCAGGAGAGCAATTTATGGGCAAATCAAAGTCAACAACTTGTCTTGTCTAGGGCCTGGCCTGCCTAGTAATAACCAGAAATTGTTTCAGCTTGTTGCTTATAGATTGAGCTATTTAGTCGGATGAAAAGCCATTTCCTTGCCCACAACTGGGTTGGTTACTATGGCCTTCCTGCTGGGCTCTGGGCTCTGGGCCAGGATGAATGACAGATGACCACAAACATTTTTCGTGTAGGCCCACACAAATGTTGAGGTGCTCAGGTCAAGTTGTGGTCTTGTCCGAATGGTCGTCAGGAATGGTCTCTTGGTCTCTCCGCTCGAGAGCTGAGAGCTGATGGTAATCCCCTTGATCAGGGGGCAACCGATTCTGCCATAGTTGGGCAGACCTGTTGCTTGGCAGTTTATTTCCCTGTTGCTCATCTCTCACCTTCAAGCGCAAATATTTAAACAGCTTTAGAAATTGTAATTTTTTCTCATTACCATAAATCAATAGACAGTATGGGCACGCTCCATTTAAACAGAAAATAATAACAATAAGTGACTAATGCACGACATTGTCACACTTGTAATGGGGGCATGCAGCACGCAGCGGAGTGCCGAGTGAGTCGCAAGTGCCACAGCATGCAGTTTGTCATTTAAATTGGCGGCGAATGCTGCTGATGCTGGGGCACGTTGCACGATTTCAATAAATCTGAAGCGTGTCAAAATTTCCGTCTCCCCGATGATTGATGTGGGCGTTGACATAGAGACGTGGGCTGGGGTTGGGGTTGGGGTTGGGGGTAGAGCTTGCAGCTTGGGGCTGAGACTGGGGCGTTACCGCTGACAATTCACTCACACACCCCGAAACACACACAAACACGGACATAGACATAGACATAGACATAGACACGGACACGTGCACACAAACGCGGTCAATTAGTCAAACAGAAATCGTTCTCGGTTTCCGTTCCGTATTTTGGGGTGGGGTCTTCGATGCTATAGTCCTTCGCCCTAAACCCAACTAATTAAAACACGCTGAGCAAACACACCCGCTGGCAGTCCGAGGAGCGGTAACTAGCAGCAGGATAGGGATAGGGATGGGGGATTGGGTGGGGTATCCCGAAATGGTAATCAGCACGTGCCACCAGGATTAGCGAGGCCGAGACACACATTTATGCGTTCATTTAGTTTTGCTTATTGATGGCCACGCCCTTGGCATACAGAAATATGTGTATATTTCGGGAAGGGAAGGGAAGGAGGCGGAGAAGGGTGTGACAGAAATACCAAAAACAGACAAGTCAATCCCAGATACTCCCAGGTAAAATGCTGCCGAAAAAGACAATAAATGTATTCAAAGCTTAGCGGATGAATCATTTAAAATTCGCTTGAACCAAAGGTGATTAAGACTGAGTATCTTGAGTGCAGATAATGACAAGTTTGAGTGACAAGTGAGATTAAGTCAGCCACCAGTAGCCACCAGCCACCGAAACCAATCAGTATTGTTCTTGGCGAAAATCTTCCTCGAGATGCCAGCAGTTTTGACACTCTTGAGGCCTCACATATGTCTGAATGATCTCATGCGCGTGACATATTTATAGCCTGAAGTCATTACGAAATCATTCTAGATCAAAAAGCGTGACCAAATTATGGCGGATCTTGGTCTTGGTCTTGCGATTGGGGACTTTGAACTCGCAAATAACCCGCATCTACACAGCTTTCGGCGCTCATTAGTAAGCGGAAATATAAGATCCTCTATTAAATGGTACTCGTTGCATAACTTCAATTATAATTAAACCCCTGACTGCTTCTTAATCTTGTGGTTTTCTCAAAGCAATTATTGGCTAGACTCCGACTTTAATTATAGCTTTATTTTGTGCTGATGAAAGGGGGTTAACAAATTTGACAGAATGATGGATATTTGGCGTTTGGAGGCAGGCCAAATGCTCGCTTTGCTCTGAAAAAATGTATTCTGTGGAATTGTGTCAAAAACAATATGATCTCCATGTGTTTCGGTTGGTATTAACGTCATGCCTGCTGTTTTTTACTCGATTTCCATGCAAATTCAATCGATTAATCTGTCATTTTAATTGTAGGAATTTATTGCCCTCGTTAGCAGTGCAGTGCCAGGGGGAAAGGGCGACACTCTAGCTTTAATTGATTTCGAATGCTTTGCAATGAGGCTTGAAATGCCGAGCCGAAGCATTTCACTAGAAGCCATTTAAGCAGATTAATGAACATTTGGCCGAGTGCTTTTCGACTCTTTTTTTCCAGTACAGAAATACAGAAATACGAATTCATTCCTGTTTAAGCATTAAATGGTTTTTAGAAGAATCGAACTGGTTTTTATTCGATTTGCTTATGTCACGGAATCGAACTGGTTTTTTGCATCATATCATTCCTTCTGTAATGGTCGCTCCTAAGTGCCAATATGCTAATCAAACAATGATCTCATGTACCATAAAACTATGACGACAATGGCGTAATTTCCCTGATGACTTTACTGCCTCCAATTATGCTTAGAACAACCACAAAGAGATATAGATATTGACTAATAGGGAAAGTGTGAGTGGGTGACCGCAAGAATCGTGGGAAGCATTTGATAAGCCGCTTCTCGGTTCTCTCATTCATCTATTACTCGTATGGTGATACTATAATAATAATCATCATCAGCGGCACGTGCCTGCGGTCTTGACTTTACACCGCAGTCGCAGTCTCACATTGTAATTTATGGGAATCGAATAGAAACCTGTGATTAGCGCTAACATGCCAAAGATGCTACACACTGACACTGTGAATACTCCCTACAAAAATAGACATCTATTCACGCATTCATAGCGTATCCTAGAAAGTCATGGGAAAATCGCTGCCCCTTGAAGTTCTCCGCCAGCTTCTGAGGCAATGACTAAGCCTGATGGAAACCCCAACCAAAGACATTCCCAAAGTCTCTGACCGATAAGAAAAAGATCCCCATTGTTGCAGAAATGCGGAATTTTCCGGCCAAGAACAGAGCAGAGCTGGGAAAACTGCAAACGGAAGACTGGAGGCGAGGAAAAATCTCATCCTACTTGTTTGTAAACAACAACAGGGAAAATTAAAAGTGAAAAGGAATAAACAACACAGGATGGAGTAAAAATAGGGGCTCCAGGGTGTGGGTTGGTTGGTCATGGGGCAGAACAGAAGATGAACGAGCGTACTGGAAATTCCAGAATTAAAAATATTTAAGGCCGGGTCGTAAAGAAAAGAGCAACACTAAAAGGTTGAACTTGAAATATTTGTGGGCAAAAAGGGCAACACACACACACACACACACACCTACGCATACTCGAACACACACATAGAGACACGTGCAGAGCTTTAATTATGTGCGAAACGAAAAGTTGCTTCTGTCTTTATCTTTGAGATACTTTCAACGCGCTTTTCGCTCTGCTCGATGCGGCACAAAGAGAACAGAGCTCTGCTCTGCTCTGCGTCACTCTCGAAGACACGTTTCGTTTGTTGTTGGCCAAATTATGTGCTTCGTTTTCGGTGGCGGCGGCGGCGGTAGCTGTGGCTATGCCATGGCTCTGTGGCTGAGAAACTGCCAACAAAGACAAACAATATGTAGCAGTTCACACACAGATACACCCCCAGCACACACACTCACACACACACTCCCGTGTCACTGTGTATTTTTTTGTGTTTTGCCAAATTAGCAACAACCGGTTTACGCAGGTACTCTTGGCCAAAAGACAGACAGACAGAGAGAGAGAGAGAGGAGCGGCGACAAGCCGAAAGCAAACAAAAGCCGTTTTGCTCATTAGTCGTCTCTGCCCTGCCGATGGGTTTGAGTGAGAATGCCGCAGCCAAACAATTTTTTGTCGTCATTTTGGTTGATATCAGTGGGAGATGAGACGAGATGGTGTAGTGTGGTGTGGTGTGGTGGGGTGAGAGTCTGAAGGCCATGAGAGCTTCCGATGTACGACAACCCACCTCTCGAATCCGCCGAAAGACGAATGTACGACGAGTATTGCCGCACCGCACCGCACCGCCACTGCCTGCCGCCGACAAGTGCCTTTCGGCAGTGGGGCAACAAGTGAACAACTAGAGCAAGCGGCTTACTCAAAAGATGTCCTCTGTCTGGCCCCATCAAAATGTAGGTAAATCTGGGACTGAAACAGGGACTGCGACTGAGATTGGGCATAGCATGGGTGGGGCGTGTAGGAGCCTGATATCTGGTCCAGTTGAGTGCACTTACACACGGGAGCCGAGGGAAACGAGTTTAACTGGCTAAATGGGTTTTTTTCAGCCTTAAACTCGTATATGTATGTTTGCTGTTGTTCTACTGATCAATGACAATGACGACTCGTAATAGCTGTCTACAATTGTTAATTTGTTTGCGCCTGGACGGCACAAGCCCTTGATTGAAAGTGTTCGCGTATTTGCTTATTATTACACCCCCAGATAGAGCTCATAAGAGTGCCATTCGGGTCCCCATGGACTGGTACAGGCCTTCAATCGGATGTTTGGTCTCTGGGGATCCACTAGCCGCCTTCTTGTCGTTGACGCAAATTGGCTTATCTTTACTGTTGTTGGTCACGCAACCATATTCAAGAATTTCGGCTTTAACAAAATATTTGGAATTCCCCAGGTCCCTTCTTTATCTTGGCTATAAAATGCTGAATTAAATATTTTTTTATAATCTAAAAATGTTCAATATTTTCTGAATGTTTATTTAATATATTTCGGGCATTCCCCCCATAAAATCTTAACGTTCTATAAATAAATAATATTGTTGACATTTTTTAAAGGTTATCTGATGTTAAAGGTTTCAGTGTTTCAGCATTTTTATACCCGGTACTCGAAGAGTATAGGGGTATATTAGATTTGTGGGGATAACGGTTGTGTGTAACGCACAGAAGGAAGCGTTTCCGACCCCATAAAGTATATATATTCTTGATCAGCATCAATAGCCGAGTCGATCTAGCTATGTCTGTCTGTCCGTCCGTCTGTCCGTCTGTCCGTCCGTCTTCATTTGCGCCTATATCTCAGAGACTATTAAAGCTAGAGCAACCAAGTTTTGTATCCAGTCTCCTGTGTGATCACACTACTCAAAGCATATTTCAAAATTTCGCCCCGCCCCTTTCCGCCCCCACAAAGGACGAAAGTCTGTGACACACACAATTTTGAAGATACAAGAAAACTAAAAACGTAGATTCATAGAGAATGCCCATTTCTATCAGAGTGTTGAATCTGGATCAGATCGGATCATTATTATAGCTACAATGAAGAAAACCATTTCGAAAGTCATCATTCCCTCTCGCTCTCTCTCACACGCGGCCCCATCTGCTTTGCCCATTCGTATTTTGTGTCGCCTAGTTCTCAGAGACTATAAGAGCTAGAGCAACCAAACTTTCTATCCAAGCTCCTGTGATACCGAACCAGCACAAGTTTGTTTTAAAATTTTGCCACGCCCCCTTCCGCCCCCACAAAAGACGAAAATCTGTGAAATCCACAATTTTTAAGATAATGGAAAACCAAAAACGCAGAATCATGAAAAATTACTATATCTACCAGATTACCAAATCTGGATCAGATCGGATCAATATTATGGCCAGAAGAAACAAATTAAATTTCAGTGGCTACGCAACGCCTGCCCAGCGCTGACTCATGCCCTCTCTCTCTCTGTCCTGAACACTTGTACGTATCAAATATGTAGTTATACATGTCATGTAGAAATGTAGGCGCAGATATACAAAGCATACGTAAACAAAAATGGAAACATGTCAAAAAATTCCAAAACATTCATTTTTTTAATTAAAATATTATTTTCGTTCCTTTTGAGCACATATAATAAATTTCATAAATCGTTGGCTCATATATGTATGTATGTATGTATATACTGACTGAGTACCCGGGTATAAGGTAGAGCCACGGCCTTTGCCGTGGCTCACAACGTTCCCTCTCGTTATTTTTACACATGGAATTGAACGATTTTTTCCATATTTCTGCAGTAGAAAGTGTCATGGGTACACAGCCATTTATCTGTAATCGTTTCCATTTATGCAAATATATAACATTCAATTCGAAAATCTGTCCAGTCGTTGAATCATTTGGGTAAATGTATGTACATGTATGCTGCTTGCTATGCAGCATAGAGAAAAACAACTATTATTAGTCTTGAAAAAATTCTATAAAATCGAAATTTTATGCAAATCAGCAAAAACGAAGAGTAAATAAAAAAATATAATCTGGAAAATACGAGTATCATGCCACACCAGACAGAGAGGGCAGCGATAGAGGGAATGAGAGAGAGAGAGAGAGAGAAGACATCATCATGGATTAATTGCAGTTTTTATATGGAAATTTGTTGCAACGGCAAAAAGCTGCAAGCCGAGTGGAAGGCCAACTGGTCGACAGCCATGTCAATAAACCAATTAGGAGCTGTGGCCCAAGACTGCGACCAGACTCGATGAGCATAAAAGGGGTGCAAAGGGGTGTCGGTGTCACGACCAAGCCAATGGCGTAGTCGATAAGCCCAGCCAGCTCCCCGAGTAACAGTAGTGCTCGTATCTACTGGGGGATCGGACTTACCTACACTAAAGATATGTATGTATCTATATCTGTCAGCGCGTGCTACGCTCTCTGAAGCTGGCTGGATCGTCGTTTTTATACTACAAAATTCCAATAGATCGAACAGTTCTTGTTTACTTTTAATGGTTTTTTCTTTTTCCCTTTAATTTCAACAATTAAATCCAATAAAATTCACGTTTAATTGGCCAAAGGCCTATTTCGTTTTGGCTTCGCGTTTCTTTTTTGGCGCGATATATGCTTGCTTTTATGTATCCACCAGTAGCGTATGTGCACACATACATACAAATGTATGTATGTAGATTGGTATATAATGTGTCCGGAGCTCTTTGTTTGCGGTTGTCGTGTTTATCGTGCTCACGTTTACTCGTTTTTCGCGTTTTTAATTTTCTTTTATTTTATTCTTATTTTACTTCATTTTGTTGCTGCCCTGCCTTTTATGTATTATGTATTTCTCGGATATCGGGGCAGTGCTTGCCCTCGGATTCTTCAATTTACACTGAACAGATCTCTCTTGGGTAAATCTTTATAAACAAGCAGACTTGGAGAGCGAGAGAGAGAGATAGAGAGCAGAGCCAGCCACGACAAAGAGAGTCGCGGCAACGGCGGCGGCGGCGGCTGTCTCTTGCTGTTATCTCTCTCAAAATGCGGGAGCGAAGCTCAACAAAACGTACTAATGTACATAAAAATACAATTCATCCAGTGCCTGACAGTCAGATAGTTTTTGCCTGGCCCAGAGCGAAGTCTCTTCTGGCACGTCATGATCATCGTCATCTGGGCAAAGTCTTTGGCCAGGGAACAACAATTTGAGGTTTCCCAGCCGACGACAAACACAAACAGTTCGGGCTCTTTGTCCAAGTTCATGGCTAGGCAATGAATCATTCTGAGAAAACGGCGATGCACTTAATGCTCCCCCAACGATGCCCACATAAGGGACGAGTGTGTCTCTGCCTCTGGCAGCGGCAACATTTGGCTCTGGTTCTAATTAGGAGGCGCACGGTTCGATTGCAGTGAGCATCTAGATGCATCTGCTGTGCCCGACTAATTTGCAACGTTTCGAGTAAGACATGGACACAGATGGAGCCCCTTTCTGTAGGCACGACGAAAACACACAAATCAGGGCCTTGAAGTGTGTCACGTTTTGCGTGCATTCACGGACACAGAGACAGGGACAGGGACAGGGACAGACAATGACGAATGCTAATTGCACTTTCCGCCATCGAAAGGCCAGGCCCATAAAACGGGTGCTGTTCGAACGTTTCTGGAGTTTTCCCATTCATTAATATAAAAAAATCATTAGCATCGTGAAAATGAAGGCGCGTCTGTTCAACGACCAATGAAAACGTAAATTCAAATGAACGAATTTCACTGTGCTGTGATGCTAAAACCATTTGAGCAAGAATTTACGATGCCACAAGTACTTACGTAAGCCCATTCACCAGATATTTCAGATAATTCCTTTGAGCATCCAAAAAGCGCTTAATTTTCCGAATTAATTTTATTTCCGTTGCCAAAACCACTTTTAAAAGTATGTTGAACGAAACAGAAAATTTCGAATTTTCCCAAAAGTATCACGAAATTAAAGTGAATCCGAAGAGCATGTCTAAACGAAATGTAGATACATATTTTTGTACTGAGTACTGACTTTTTAAGCAAATTCGTCTATTAATTTGGTATAATGAAAGGAAAAATACGAGTATAGAAGGAAATCTATAGAATATTTTTAACAGGACGCCACACTGGACAAACTGCACATGTAGATGTGTACATATGTACATAAGGGAAAATTGCAGGTTGTGGGAATAAAACATATATTAGGTTTTCGAATTAATGTCTTGATTTCTTAGGTAACTTTCAGTGATGGAATTAAATTGATTACTTTAAATATAATATGTAAGTTCCCCCGGACAATAGAAACACATTTCCATATACTTATGTCCTGATCGTATTTCCATATATATAATATGAAAACTCTGATTAATTATTGACATATAATTTCATCATCTTTTATCTGAAAACCTATTAAAATAAGTAAAAGTTCACTATTTCGATATTTCCGGTGTTTTTATGGTAATTTTTTCCATTTTGATCACAGATATAAAACATTTAAAACAATCGTATATTCGCGACCGGTCCTTAATTAAATTAAATTATATATAAAAAAAAACAGAGATAAATTATTGTGTGAGTAGTCGATAGAAAGCTACTTAAATAAATTAATCGGTTAGAAAATTTTAGTTCCATTTCGCATATTTTTGCATTTTAAGCCGAAGTCGCGTACATTCGCGACCATAGGTACAAACATATGCTACCCTTTTGAAAACTAAAAGTCTTTGAACCACATATTTTGTACCAAACATAAATCTAACAAAATTCTTTTGAATCGCAAAAAATATATTGGTAAAAGATTTTGAGTTCTTTCTTTCTTTCTACCCGTATGTATGCATGAATAATTTTTGGACAAACTGTACGGTTAATCAAAAGATACAAGGACAACACTTCAAATCAAATGAAATTTTATTGACAACTTCTTTGAAAAGTCCGATTTCAAAAACAATTACCTTTTTGTCTGCAAATTGTATTTATTTTGATAACAGCTACTGCAAAAATTCGTATATTTCTTTCTTTATACGCACGAAAACTGCGAAAAGTCAAAAAACATGGCTTACAATACTCAATTCAGTATCGTCTGCTTGCTGCAGCCAGCACCTGCATATACATACATACTAACACTAATTATTCGCAATAGTTTAAAACCAAATAACTCTTAGAAAACAGGGTTTTTTACGAAATATGATATGTTTTATGTGTGTGTCCCTAATATTTTTCACAGCATAAAATGTATGACATCTCGAAAAAAAATGGTATCAATTTTTTCACCACTACTCTTCGGTTTTTTTCTTTTGCATTAAGAAGTTCAAGTGTTAAACAACCTATTAAAATTCAGTTCACTTCAAAGTGATCGGAAATATCCATTTTATAGACCTTTTTCTGAAATAAAGCCAACTGTCTCTATTATTTTTCGCATGACTGTATGTATACATATGTACATATACAGGCAATGTTTTCATTATTCGGCGTTGTTTTAATGACATTCCACTCGAATTCATAATAGTTCCGTTAGCCCTCACATTCTTTATAGTCTTTCAATATCACTTAATTTTGATCAAGATCAAATCGCTTACATAAATCTCCGATCCCCGTCAAACTTGTGAGTTTCAACTACACCTGTGGAAAGAAAGAAAAGGAAAAGTAAACAATTAATCGCACTGATCTTTCAGATTAAATGAAAACAACAAACTTGTATAAAGAATTTTTTATGTTTTAGGGTTGATTTAGAAGAATTACCAAAACCTTTTAATAAGTGACACTAAACCAAAACACAAACGAAGCAGAACAATCCTGCTTGCTGCCGTGGTGGTGCGCGTAGAGGTGGTGTATCCGCGTGTACTGTACGAAGAGTCAGCGGTTCTATTCCCAGTGTCGACAAGCCCGTGCGTGTGCATGCCGCGCATATCCAAAAATATAGAAAGAAAAATATATTTTTAATTGATTTTCACGCTCGAAGCGATGCGATCTCATCATGGCATAATAGTTTGACTTTCCCATAGCCGAACAATTTCCGCATGAATCGCAGATTATATTACATGGTTAATGCGCGTATCTACTGACATTTCCAATTATGAATGACAGTGTTTCGTGCAATTTCCGCACAATTTTTATTTTAAAGCCACAAATATGAGAAATGTATAAAAAGATAATTGTTTATACATATGTATAATAATGTTTTTCCAATTACCGTCCCACAGCAACCACAAATTTTGTTGGAAAATTCACACAGAGCGTGCGGCGGATCGTGCAGGATGTGAAGGACGAGGGAGCGCCGAGTGGAATGACCCGGGACGAGGTAATCGAAACCAATGAAAGGCTGCGCTCGCTCCGACTGCGGTTGGAGGAGTCCTACGAGACGGCCAAGCAGGCGCTCATAAGCCTCATGAACAAATACGGCGACTCGAAGAGCCAGCGCAACATGTTCCAGCGCTATCCCATGCTCAAGTTGATGATTAAGGTTGGTACACTGGAACACTTCAATACAAGGGAATTTTGAGAAAAGTCTTAAATACCTATACTAGGAAGTCATTCGGCTGGAGACCCAGTACTGGACGCTGGTGGACATACCGCGTCAGGAGAAGCAGGAGACTGTGCCCTCGTACGTTATGCGCGCCTGCTCGATCATGGAGAAGACCCAGAAGTCGGGCGAGGGAGTAAAAACCTCAGCCAAACTGGCCGACGAGGCGGCCGAGCGGCGGGAGCGGATGGAGCGGTTGGAACGTAAGTGAAATGAGCTGTGAAAACTGCGACCCATGCCATAGTGATTAATGAGTTGACTGCATTCGCATACCGTCCCATCCACAGACATGACAACGGCTCAAATCGAACTCGAGAACACACAGCTGATAAACGATTTGTATCGCTTGCTGAAAAAGTATCTGGGGCTGCGGCATCTCATCCGAGTACTAAAGGTAGGCGAAACGAAACGGAAACTGTCCGACCCCGTGGCAACTTTACCCTTATCTAACCGTGTGCTTCTGTGTGTGTGACCAAACAGGAAGAGTACGCCAGCTCAAAGATGTATCCGATATTTCCACGCTACACAATGCTCAAGGACATGATAAAGGGCATCATGCACGACCCCGACTACATGGAGGTGTGTCACGAAACGCTGGCCAACGCCAACTGAGCCGAGGCCACCGGAAATGGCAGGCGTCGCATGAGTGTCATTTGAGAGGGGCCTAAAACTAATACAAATACCAACAGCAGCATACACAGGCGCAGGACCTAGGAGTAGAAGTGGCGTCCCAGAAGTGGAGTCCCAGTACTGATCCGTGTGTGTGCTGTATTCGCATGCGAGTTTCTGCCATTCCGGGATATTTTAGAAAATTCGAAGCAACTTCTTTGAGGCTCTTTGCACCGCGAATGTGCGGGCGAGTGAGTAAAACCAATCCTTTTCGGTAATTTTAGCCCATACTCAAAGGCAAGCCAAGGCAAACTAATCAAACAACTAACTAACAAACTATGTACACCCGAACCCTACCACCAACCACCTACCACCATACTGAACATGTAACTATTTACACTACTCAACAAAGAACAAACACTTGAATACTCTTCGGTACTAGAGTGCATTTATTTTAATGAACTTTTGAGATAAATACAAACAAAACAAAACAAAACAACCTACAAGATGCAAACACACAAAACATACATATTTGTACGAATAATGATTCAATTATTCATTGAAAGAATCACTCGAGGTGTTCCACGATGAACACAATTCTGAGGAGAAGTCGAACCCGTTAATGTGTGTAACTTGTGTGTACTATAACAGTAAACTGAGAACAAATTATATACCTATGAATGTACGAGTACCCTCTCTATATATAATAAGCAAGATATATGTATATGTTAAATAATCAAATTAACTACAGCAACAGTTGATTGGGAGCATAATTCGTTTCTGAGGATAGATTTAAACTTTGTTTCGACCTGGCCTACGATTTTCTACTTTAGATTAGCTGCTAACCGATTGTTAAACTAGTTGCAAAACTGTATTAAATTATATTATGTATATGTACCAGTCCTATCCCTAGATGAATTACTACCCTACCTAGTTAGACAATATGCGGGAAATATTCCCAATTGTGGTGAGCGAGTACGATAGCTCGTTGCACCCTTTAAGGCAACACCAATCCGTGGCGGCATGACATGGAGCAGCCAGTATCCTAGATCTTAACGAATGTTAACTCATGATTTTGCCGAATAATTTTAGTGACAAGCAAATGCTTTAAATGTGTACCAAAACGTTCAGCTTTAAATCAGTCCTATGTAACCCCCCAGATCCCAGATACAATTTCATATACATACGTCAACATCTACACACTCAGAGAGGCATTCCTTAATGAGTGTGTGTGCGAGTATTTTTAAGGTTTAAGAGAGATATGTGTGTATGTATGTATGTGTTGTTGTAACTATCATGTATCGTATGTGTAGCTTTGTAACCCAATCCCTAACCAACCGAAGGACACAACGCAAACACTCGAACACAAAAGACCAAAGAAAAACCTAGACGAGCTTACAACTTTATACGAGAGCTAGCAATTCACAATTCACAATTTTCATTTTCCATTTTCCATTTGCCATTTCCTTTTACTTTATTATTTACTCCACAGAAGCAGCCAGCAAGTGTAAATTACACAAGCTCGTAATGAACTGACACAGACAGAATCTAGAAGAAGCCGAAGCCGAAGCCCTTCTTTGCCAGAACAACAGCAGCAACAACTACAACTTAAAACTACAACTAAAATTCTGACACGCCCACCGATACACAGAGGATGAACCTAGCAATTTATACACACAAACAAACATACATATCTGTACATAAGTATGTGTATATCAGTATTACAGAATATCACATATACATACATGGACTTCCATGGCAATGGAGGTGAAATTGAGTGCATAAATTAGGCGAACCGAACAATTGTTTGCCTGTCTATAATACGCTTCACGGCGCTCAATTGCTGGTTAATTTATCCACTTTGTGACGGGCCATCCTTTTAATGACCCCTCCAACGCTTTAAACTGAAAATATCCCCGCCCCAACGACCCTTGGGGGCCGGGCAGGGCCAGAAGTGAAAGTAGAAGCCGACCACAGACGGCAGCCCATAACAACAGAACGAACAGCCAGTAAAACCAATTATGAAAAGCAAATCAAAATAGATAATTCAAAAATAGGCGAAAAATAGCATAGCAAATTAATTAAATGTGCAGAAAACCATGTTAACTCAATTCAATCTCATTTAGATGGCTTAGATGGTTGAGCCGCTGAGTGAAGAGTTCCGTTGTTTGTGTAGTTAAATGTTGGCTTGGATAATGATAATAGTTAATGAGATTTCGAATGGAGATAAATATTAAACAAATCAAAATGGCAAGTGTTATATGCTGTTGTATGCTTCTTGATAAAAATATACTATACGTACATACATACATATATTATATATAAAAGTACACGAATACACTGTATACATATGTACATGCAATTATAGCCAACTAATTGTAATGTAAGCAGATCAGGAAATAATGTTATGAAACTTAATCAAAATCTATTATTATTAATATTAACAAATATTTGTATGGCTCTTCAGCCCCGTGTATGTGTGTGCGTGAATGTTACCATTGTAAGCGCATTGCAATATAGGATATAGCGACAGAAGTTGGGCGATAGGGATATTGATGCACACCCACAGAGACGACATACATATAAACTATACATAGTTATATACATACATATATGATAATGGTATTCGTATTATTATACAACTTATACACGATAACAACATATACACTTCTACTCTGCTGCATACCCGCCGAATGGGCACAAGGATACAGTCAGGTCAGCAGTCAGGATGGGCAGTCAGTAGTCCTACAAACCAAAAACTTCGTACAATTTTACCTTTTCAACATCTCAGTGTCTAACAGAAAGCATTAAATGTAACGTAACTCCGCAAAGGAAGCTACCAATATATTGGATGTATAATTAAATACGAGTATATGTGTCGAGACACGCTATAATACGAGCAAGTCGATAAATATATTGATATTCAAACGGATAACACCTCTCGTTTCCTTTCTTAAACAGTTTTAGCAATTGTTTTGATGGAATGTTGAGGAGGATTTGCTATCATGCCATAGCAAGTGGAACTCATTCAACGATCTCACTCCACGAACATCTCAATTGTGTCCCTAATTCACCTAATCACTGAAAACCACTTGGATGATATTTATTTGGCGAAAATGTCAATATAATATGGATATTTCTACGGGTTATTCAAGGGGAGTGGTTTACTGAAATTGGTGGTCTATGGGCTAGGATTGAAACATTAGAAGCATTTTTAAATCGAGTTTTCCAAACGACCCGTTCATTTATAATAGAGTAGTGATATTGAGTTCTTTTTGATAAAGTATTTAACCCAAACAACTATAGACCTTAAAAAACATTAGAGTAACATAATTCTACATAGGTCTACATAATTTTGACATGAAATGCTACACGGTGTGAATATTAGATCGAGATTTTGGTCTCAAAGCTCCAAAAGCTTTTCAGTAAGCTTTCCCTTTAAGAGCTATCATTGGGTATAAAAGAAAATTAAAGGCATTTTTCCCAACCTAGAGCTTGGAAGCAAAAGTTTACTCACAAAATTTCCCCATATAATTTCCGAGAAAAGAACGTTTAGTCGGTCGCCAAATAGAATTATATCTGGATTATTCTGAATTACTTCTTGGCATGGTTTGGGTGGCCTCTGAGGTTTCCGTTCCCATTTGTCCATTTTTCCTTTGTCCGATGAGCTAAATGTTCATAGAGTTCACATTCTGGAAATTTAATTTCGTGCTTTTTAACAGACGCCGGCCATAAGCTCGTCCCATATCTGTCCAGTTGTGACGCCTTAAGCTATATAAGCCAATTCAGGGAAATCTTTAATTGGAAAATTCTCCAAGCACTACAAATCAATATTATAGTCGTGTTACAACGGGGGATAGGGATTAGAGCAAATTAAAGACAAGCAAGATACACACATAGAATGGGATTATTTTTGCAAAAATGTTTTTTGTGAAATAACTTTCTCATAGAAGATACAGATCTACTTTGTAAGGAATTACAAGAATTGCAGTCAGCTCACGAGGATCTGTGCCAGCTCGGTATAAATAACGACTATCGAATTGGCATAGTTTTTGTAGTGCACTCATGATTCCCTCGGATGCGCCACTATACTTGGAAGATCAATAAGATAGCGTAGGCAGAGGAAAAGCAAACAACGCTAACGAGTAGGTGGTGCCGTGGGACGGCGCTTAGCCGAGCGATAATAATACACGGAAATATGGTATTCACAATACTCACAAAATATATAGGCCAATATCATACGAATATATTAAGAAATAGAAATCTATATTTGAGCAACAGAACAGAGAACCATCTATTTTTCCGATATGTATGTATATCCCATATTGTCTAGTGGTTAGGATACCCGGCTCTCACCCGGGAGGCCCGGGTTCAATTCCCGGTATGGGAAGCTGTGAAAGTTTTCTTTTTTATAATTTATCTTTTATCTTAGAGAGATAAAGGAGACCTTTATCCGTATAAAACCGTATGTTTTTGCAATGCTTGTATTCTTATTACCCCCTGCAAGGTTAGGGGAAACTGTCTCTTAAGGCCTGAGTTGACGATTTTAATTTTGAGTGGAACCCTAGACCCCCTCCTGGGGTCTCCCATAGTGAGGTTTTGATATCATCTAAGATTGAGGTGTTTTTGGCGAAGGCCAGCAGTTCCTTTGGCGACCTCTTGGAGGCATCTTCTAGCTATGTCATCGTCGGTGCGCCCAGGTATCTTCTCCTTGCCCGTGAGAGAGCCGGGCAGCTGCAGATTAGATGTTCCAGGGTTTCGATAGCCCCGAGGTCATCACATTTCCTGCAGCTGTTCCTGTCTGGGATGTTTAGTCTGGAACCCTAAAAACAATGTTTAAATAATTGTCTATGCAGCCGAAGGGTTGCGGCGACTGCTTCCCTTACTGCCGCCTTTTGTACCTACATCGAGTGATTCCTTTTTCAGTTTGGTGTCCTTATGATGAATTAATTGCAAAAGCTCTTAAATATGAAAACAAAAATGTGTACTTGGTCAGAAAGTAAAATCTTTCAGTTGCACATGCTGATAAGACCATCTGTTAGTTATATATTTTATTAATTTAAATTTGTTTACTGCGAGGTTGGGCCCTGGCGAAATTCCTAGTAATTGTGACAAAAAGAGTAGCTTTTCTGTGAACACATTAGAGTGATAATGGGGGCCACCTCGAAATTCATCGGAATCCATTCTCATATCAATTGAATACATTTAAGATTATTATAAATTCCTCTTAAAACTGAGCCCCACCTCATGATAAGTCTGCCTATAAAAGAGCGACTAGGGCGGCTTCAAATATCAGTCTACTCACAGTCTCCCAAAAGAAGCAAACTAAAATGTCTCGTCTCCACCTAAGGTAAGTCATTGAAATAAATCCATCAGATGTAAGACTTAGCCACTTTTCCTTTCAGTTTGGTTTTGGGTGTTCTAGTTTGCCTAACAGGAACTATCCGTGCCAATCCCATAGAAGATGACCGCGAACGCATAAACCAACTCCTAAGCAGTCCAGAACCTGCAGATGATGCCGAGCTGGTGCAGAAGACCCTGGATGCCATTGCGCTGTACAAGAAACATGCTCGAGGCACTTCGGATCCTGATTTGGACCGTCGAATAAGCGCATTCGAATCTGAACACTTGATGGTGGACGGTTTGCCTATTCAGGGTGGATTTCTTGACTTCTTTTTGGGTAAAGCAAAGAAAACGGTTAAAGTAATTGCCAAAGAATCTGCAAAATCTATACTCGGTGAAGTAGGTCAATTTTTTAGGTCAATTTTTACCGGAGAATAATGAATTATACAAAGTTACAAAGATGTAGAACTTACATATGTAATAAATAAACACTGTGAAAATATAATCTTATTGTCTTTGCAAAATGGTAAACCAAATCAAGGGGTGGGCCTGAAGAAAGAAACAGATGGAAATGTGATTTAATCATTGTTTATTGTTGTTTAAAGTTTAACAATGTACAGTTAAACTGTAAGGGGAAAATGACAGGTCATCTGATTAATCGAAGGGACTATGGCAAATGCTCTGAACCGGCGGGGCTGATTAGTTAAAAGACAGAGTTAGAGATGAAGAGGAAAGTAGTGCCTAGTCCGGCGGGAAGGGACAGCAATACTAATAAGGCATGATGCGGCAGTTGATTCGACCCCACCAGAGAGAAGCTTGTGGAGGAAGAGAACTCCATGACAGATTCTACAGGATTTGCCCGTGAGAGATCCGGTCAGATGCAGATGAGATGTTCCAGGGTCTCCACAGCCCCGGGCTCATCGCATTTCCTACAGCTGTCTCAGGCACTATGCTGCCCTACCTGCAGTCAGCCGAGTGGAGATGTCCAGAGGATAGATTCCGAGTGTGGCTTCGAGTGCTGTTGTTGGGGTTGACCTCAGCGCTCCGGTGATAGAGAGCAGAGCCTGTCGCTGGGTCCTTTAAGCTTGTGGAACGTCTTCAGTTTTAGCATTGGCTTCGGTTGAATTTGGGAAGGATTTGTGGTCATGTCATACCATATGTAACTCTGTCTACGATCTCACTCCTCGAGTACCCCTAAATTTTCCCTAGTTCTCCCTGGCGGCCTCTGAGAGATCATCGGGCAGCGAGTTTACGGATATTGAAGGGGGCTCCGATCAGCTCCGATCTGTCCTTTGTCAGTGAGTAGTGCGTTAGTACTACCCCCTCCAGACTGGAAAACCCGTGCTTATAGACGGTCACGAGTCCCATGAAACTCGAGGCGATTCGAATGCGACAAATGATAGTCATTGATGGTGATATGGTTGAAAAAGTGATGTGCTGATCGGATTTCATTTAATTTCATTGTATGATTTGGAATATCTCAGCTCGATAGGTTGAAATTTGGGCCAACCATGAATAGTTAACACTCCACTTTTATATTAAGCTAGCGGAATTGGCGAACGTCGTCTCCCTCCAATTCAACTCCTTCAGATAAACTCCAGAGTGACAATGGAACACAGATACATTCGAAATGATGAAATGATACATTCCTGCGATGAGCGAAATGTTCATAGATTTCTCATTCTGGAAATTCAATTTCGTGTTTTTTTATGCCTTGCTTTTTTATGCTCAGTTGTACATGCTGATAAGGCCATCTGTTAATTATGTTTTTTATTTATATTTATATTTATTTAATTCCAGGTTCGCCCCTCACAAAATTCCTCGTAACTGCAGTTCTTCTGTGAGTGATATTGGGGGTCGCCTCGAAATTCATCGGAATCCATTCTCATATCAATTGAATACATTTAAGATTATTATAAATTCCTCTTAAAACTGAGCCCCACCTCATGATAAGTCTGCCTATAAAAGAGCGACTAGGGCGGCTTCAATATCAGTCTACTCAAAGTCTCCCAAAAGAAGCAAACTAAAATGTCTCGTCTCCACCTAAGGTAAGTCATTGAAATAAATCCATGAGATGTAAGACTAAGCCACTTTTCCTTTCAGTTTGGTTTTGGCTCTTCTAGTTTGCCTAACAGGAACTATCCGTGCCAATCCCATAGAAGATGACCGCGAACGCATAAACCAACTCCTAAGCAGTCCAGAACCTGCAGATGATACCGAGCTGGTGCAGAAGACCCTGGATGCCATTGCGCTTTACAAGAAACAAGTTCGAGGCCCATTGGAGCTCGATTTGGAAAGGGATGTAAGAGCATTCGAAAATGAACACCTGACGGTGGACGGGTTGCCGATTCAGGGTGGAATTTTTTATTGGTTGAAGAGGGGGACAGATAATTTACCCGATGACGTCAAGGAGAGTGCTAAGAACTTAGCCAAAACATCTGCCGTAGCTCTACTCAATAAACTGACCGATTACCTAAAGGCATGTATTACCGGCTAAAATTATTCATGAAAATTTACATAGATATATGAAAATATGTAATGAATAAACTCTATGAACATTTAACCTAATTGTCTTTGCTAAATGTTAAACTTAAACGAGGGATGGACCTGAAGAAAGATGCCCTCTATTTATGGTGAGTATTATTTTGGGGCAATTGCAGTCGTAACTCCAATGAAACACCCTGACAAAGATAGTGCGACATTTATATAAGCATCATCTCTTGTTTAATGGAAATGTTATGGCCATTAAATGTAAATCAATAACGAGACAAGGTCGACAAGGGATAAGCCTTCTACTCAACTGCATTCCCGACTTGGCTACCGCCTCGTCCTCGTGAGTTTGTTGGTATCGCCGGCAGTACACTTGTCCTCTGGATTCCGTTGTCGACTCTGTAAGCAGTTGCTCCTATTGGTTCACTGTTTATCCCTGTCTGTCGTAACGTCTGCGCTTAGTGACGCCTTTGGCTCCCGCACTTGACACTCCGTCCCCACTCCAGCGGACCTCCTCTTATAGGCTCCCTGCGGCACAGCTATCATTGGGTGGACAAGAAAATTAAAAGCATTTTTCCCAACTTAGAGCTTGAAAGCAGAAGTTTATTCACGAATTTTCCCCATATAATTTCCCAGAAAGGAAATTTCAATCGGTCGCCAAATAGAATTATATCTGGATTATCCTGAATTACTTCTTGGCTTAATTTGGATGTTTGCCTGGTGGCTCCGCCTCTGAGGGATCCTCGGGCAGCGAGTCCACGGATATTGAAGAGCCTTTCGACGCCTTTGAGCTGGCTATCGAACGGGAGGAGTTCTTCGGGTACTTAACCGCTTTAGTATTGCCCGAGCATTGCATTATGAAACGAATCTCATCGATCAGTTCGGTCCTGAAGTTCACCTGGGAAGTAGATACAAATCAAATCGATGAGAGTTGACAGAGAAAGTGCTTGCAGAAACGGATTTGGGCATGCATTCGGTCGAACTATCACAAGCAAATAGAAAATAGAAAGAGTTGTCGATGGAGGCAGGGTTAGTATTTAAAGCAAAGATTGGATGTGCATATATTTTGGACAGATGAGAGGTCAGCTGTAAGGCTCCGAGTTGTCGCTGCGGGGAGCTGATGAAACATATCCGTTATTCAGATGAAAGGCGACCTTTTCATGGCCATTTTTAGTCACGATATATACGAGTCCACGCCAACCGTCAGGGCAGGTGTTAATATTTTTACAGCGCCGTCCCGTTTACCTTGTTCTCTCGCGCACTCCAGTAGATGCTGACCACGCAGTTAACCAGGCCGTAAACGCTGCCAAAGCAGCTGCCCACGAACATGACCAGATAGACGCCGCCCAAATTGGCAAAGCCCAGCGAGGAGGCATCCGAATCGGCTTCCTCCTGCAGTGCGCATAACGTCGAATATTGCGATAAATATAGGAAAATGCTGGTGTGCGTGCGTAAGTGTGCATTGGTGTGCGTTGGTGTTCGTTGGTGTGCGCTACAGCCGGGAAAACTAATCGGACTGGAAGCCAGGAATCTGTCATGTCGATACCTTGTTCTCGTCGCTGCGCTCTTTCACACCGAGCACCATCTCCAGCAGGGAGACAAAGATGCCAAAGAAGGAGCCCACTCCCATCACCAGAAAGACGCCGCCCAGATTGCTTATCTCCAGGGCCACGGCGCCTGCATCGTCGTCCGAATCCTGCACACACCCACACATGGACACTGACCCACACGAGCTGGCCAAGATTGATTCAGACACTTACCGAACAGGCTCCCCCGCCGCGCTTCTCCTTCCACCACTTTGTCTTCATTTTGGTTCTTCATTCTGCTCCTGCATCTCCAGAATCGCCTGGCTAAGAATGTCGCGGTACGGCCAGTCTGTGAAAGAATCCGATTAGGAACAGCCTGGCCGACACTGACGCTCAGGATAAACTACTCTTCCGCATGGCTATGCCATAGCCCTTCTCGTCCAGGAGCGCTCCCACCTGGGTCAAAGTGCAGCGCCGCTCAGTGATGTACTCGATTGTGGTGGACTCCATGAGGAAGGCATAGTTGCTGTTCTCGACACGATCGACGCCCTCCTGATTGGAGTTCGTCATATATTGGGGATTATCGGTCAGGAACTGGTACATCTTCTGGTACGTTGGATAGTTAGACTCCTATAAATGAATTAAACTCTCATTTCAGAGGCTCTTCTGAACTGCTTACGCGCCAACTTTCACTCACCTTAAAGAAGGTAAAGGTGCTGCCGCCAGTCTTGGCGCCGTAGTTCACGCCGCCCTTGTTCTTGGACAAATCGTCCACGTCGTTAATTGGCGTCACCAAGGACTCCACGGTGAGAAATGCTGCCAGATTGGCCGTGTACGAGGAGACCAGAATCAGAGTAAAGAACCACCAGGATGCGGCTACAGCTCGAGTTGAATACGCCCTGCCACAACAAAAGATCAATTCAGAACTCCATGGGATACCCCACTGCTAAACTAAGGAATACAAGAACAAATCCCTAGTCCTTTTCACAATCGAATATAGTCGTATCTCCCCTTTTCGCAGGTCGAACTCAATAAACATAAATAAATTAAAGTTTTGTTATCGATTACTCACTTGGGCGCCAGCTCGGACCCCTGCTGGAGCAGGGCGCCCAACGAGAACCACAGGCAATTGGGAAAACTGAACTGATTCTCCAGCTCCGTGGGCTCCTCAATGCACGGATATGGATTGTCCCATTCGGCCGGCGACAGACGGCCCAGCACGAACATGCTGATGGACACACCCATGTAGGCCAAACCCAGCCAGAGCCAGACCTCCCCCGAAAAGGGCGACATGAAGGAGAACAGTTTGGGCGGCTCCTTCATTGGCTTGCGAAACAGAATTCCAATTCCTGGAAGTGTTAATCACTCGTAGTAGAACAGAGCTCTTCTTCAAGCAGCTGCAACAGCACCAGCTCTTACCCAGACTCATAAAGGGTATGGTGAAGTCGACTCCGCTCTCCCGCTCTGATGTCATGGTCAGGTCGGTAATGCCCATGTCAGCGCGCTAATCAAATATGAAAAATTATTTAATCTCGTCCAAACCCGTGTACGTACATATATGAGAGTATATATTATGCATTTCGAAATGTAAATAGAAAAGCGTATGTAAATATTGCGTATACGCTCAGTTGCACATGCTGATAGGGCCAGTGTTAATTATGCATTTTAATTATAATTTGTTTGTAGCGAGGCCAGCCCCTCACAAAATTCCTCGTAAATGCGATAGTAACAGCAACCCCTGTGTGCAAAAATTGCAGCTATAGCCAGTAGAGATTGTAATATTATCCCGAACTTCGAAATTCATAGGAATCCAAGGGGCATTGATTGATTTACTCGGAGTCAATTTAAATTACTGATGTATTGATGATAAGTCTTTCTATAAAAGAGCTACTAGGGCACCTTCAAATATCAGTCTACTCAAAGTCTCCCAAAAGAAGCAAACTAAAATGTCTCGTCTCCACCTAAGGTAAGTCATTGAAATAAATCCATGAGATGTAAGACTAAACTTATTCCTTTCAGTTTGGTTCTGGCTCTTCTGGTTTGCCTAACACAAACCATCCGTGCCAATCCCATAGACGATGACCGCGAGCGCCTAAACCAACTCCTAAGCAGTCCAGAACCAGCAGATGATGCCGAGCTGCTGAGGAGGACCCTGGATGCCATCGCGCTGTACAAGAAACATACTCGTTACACATTGGAGCGCGATTTGGACCTGGAAATAAGAGCATTCGAATCTGAACACCTGACGGTGGACGGTCTGCCTATTCAGGGGGGAGTTTGGGATTGGATTAAGAAGGGGGCAGATAAAGTACCCGATGAAGTCAAGGAGGGTGCTAAGGACTTAGCCAAAAGATCTGCCAGAGCTCTACTCGATAAAGTTACCGATTACCTTAAGAAAAAAATTACCGGCGAAAATGCAGCATAAAAAGTTACATAGATTTATGTAATAAATAAACTGAATGAACATTTAACCTTATTGTCTTTTCGAAATGGTAAACCAAAACAAGTGATTATGCAGAGTACTATTTTCGGGCAATTGCAGTCGCAAGGCCAGTGACACCACGATGAAAATAGTGCGACATTTATTTAAGCATCATCTCTCGTGTAACGGCTAATGTTAATGATGACGATGATGGCAGCCATTATGGCCATTAAATGTAAATCAATAACGACACAAGGTCGACAAGCTCGATGAATGGCCCCAACGGGTTTCAATCAGATTGATGTCAAAGCATGCTTTCAACCCCCGCAACCCCCACAACTCACATTGTCGATTATCTCGCGCAGCATGCCGTTCCATTCACCCGTCTTGGGGTCCAGGCCACCGTATTTGTTGTCCGGCTGCAGGCGAAAGGTGTAGCTGAAGCCCAGCTTCTTAGAGAGCTCGTCGATGAGCTCGATGCCAAAGCCCTCGAACTGATCGTTGCCCTCCAGTTTCTCGGAGGTCTCCTTCAGCATGCCATACGGTTCGCTCTGTCAGTAGGAAGCCATTTGGTCAGCGAGCTCACCCTCACCCTGACGACGACGAGGCTTGGGCCCGCTGACATAGCTTTGGTCCAGGAGCCCTGGATTGCGTCAGGCCATTCGGTGGCCGGACTAAAGTTCTCAAACTTCAGCTCATTCTACTCAACAGCGGTAAACTGGAATAGAACTGTCGTACTTGTACGAAAAGGAATCCACGCTTGCCTTATTTCTCATTACAGCACAGACGACCTGACAGTAGTTATGCTGGAAAGTGAGGAGAAGCGCATTTTGGTAGCCTCCTGTTCATGGCACACGACAGGTCTGCACCACCTGAAGAACTAAGGAGTCTGGCTTAGGAGCCGACTCCAAAGACTACCAACTGATCGTTGGTTCGGACTCTAATGCCCACCACAGTGTGTGGGGAAGCCCCGACATCAACGACCGAGGTGAGTCACTCTTAGGCTTTATATTATCAACTAACATAGATGTAGCAAACGTGGGAGGGGAATACACCAGCGTGGGTCCTATGAGTACCTTTTTATCTGGATGGAGGGTCCTCGAAAGACCGTCCTTCTCAGATCATAGGTACATTCAATTCCAATTTGACTATACTCCGAAAGTGAAAGTTTATAGAAACCCCCGGAACCTAAACTGGGAGAATTTAGAAAGACAGTCACTTAGAAACTCGCAAACCCGGGCTCAGTGAAATCCGCGGAGAACATAGAGAAGTTCTTAGAGACCCTATCTACGGAACTGCAGCTTGCCCACCCTCTAGAACAAGCAAGAAGTCCAAACCTCTCTGGTGGAATCGGGACCTCTCTCTACAAAGAAATAACCTCCAGGAATTTTTCAAGCTCGCTAAACTAGCAAACGATGAGAACTTCAACAAGGAATACAAAACGCTACTAAGAAAGTACAAGAAGGAAATACATAAGGCGCAACGTAGCTCATGGAGGAACTTCTGCTCCAACATTGAGAGAGTGCCTGAAAGCGCTAGACTGAGGAAGCTGCTGTCAAAACAACCCACAGTACAAAGTCAGCTCAAATTAGAAAACGGACGGTGGTCGGAGGGCAGCAAAGAAGCCTTGACGGCACCAATGAAAGCCCACTTCCCAGGATGCACCGATGCCGAAAGGCATCAGGACCTAGCAACTGAGGAACCCCCAAAAACCCCCAAGAAAATTCAATGGGCTATAGATTCCTCCACAGGCATAAAAGTCCTGGTCTGGACGCAATATTCCCAGTCATGCTGCAAGTGACCAAAGAGGTGATCACCACATGGCTTCTCGCAATATACGCAGAATGCCTGAGAACAGGCTATATCCCGATGAGGTTCGAGTTGTCTCCCTCCCAAAAGCAGGAATGTGCAGCCATGTGAGTTCCAAGGATTACAGACGGATAAGCCTAACAACCTCCATTCTACTGAAAACATTAGAAAAACTGCTGGATCTACACATCAGAAACAAAGTAGGGGACTGATGTCAACCAACCAGCACGCCTACACCAAGGGGAAATAGGTGGATGCAGCACTAAACCCGCTTGTAGCTACGCTCAACAATAAAAAAGAAGCATAACGTCGCTACAAAAGCCATAATAGACTGCCTAGGATCAACCCACACCCATCCAGCAATCAACCTCTGGATAAAAAACCTTCTAAGTTGTAGACGGGTGCAATCAGAGTGGGACACCGCTTCTATGGTGTAACGGGCGCCCTACGGTCCGTTGAAGATCGACAAGAATAGATTTAAATATCCCTCGCAATTCAGCTGCTATATTTTATAGTCGCTGCGATGGAAATGCATATCGGTTTTCTGAGAAGTAGAGGGCGCCAAATGATCTAGTTCCACCAGCTGTAGTTAAGAGTGCAGCTTAGAAAAGCTCCTCCAGGGCTTCTGCACGCACCGAACGTCATCTGTCACTCTCTCCCTCTCTCAGAAGGGCTGCAGAGAGAACTCTGCACATTCGACACAAGAAAAGGTATGTGTGCTACCACATATTTCGGTAGTTTTCGTTCATTTAACGGCATTTTCTTTTCGGCAGAGTGCAAATCGACTTTCTTGGCTATCGCCCACGCCCCGCGATCTAAGCACTGCCGACTCTGCAGCACGCATCTTACCAGGCGGCAACTACGGAGTCTCGGGGTTGGCCTGATTTTTCGTCTGCGCTTCTTATTTGTGTCTTTGGGTGGCCAGTGCAGCACCCACACGCATACATCGCTAGCGGGCCCACCAATTCACACCAACCCACACACTAGCATCCACAAATCGCTAGGCACCTCAACCCTGTGATGGAGTGGCAACCTGCAAGCCGCTAGTCTATCATTCCGCACGGGTCTGGAACAGAAGGCAAAATTCAAAGTCAGAGCTGTAGACAGCACCTGCACTGCAGCCAGCACCGTGGCGCTCCACAAACAAAACGGAAAGTTACCGCACTAAAAGATTGTGCAGTGGCGCTCCACAAACAAAACGGCCAATTGCTTCGCTGACCGATCGCCCAGTGGTGCCGATCACCGAAGTGGATTCTCCCTTAATGGCTTCATTTTTATACCCGGTACTCGAAGAGTATAGGGGTATATTAGATTTGTGGTGATAACGGTTGTGTGTAACGCCCAGAAGGAAGCGTTTCCGACCCCATAAAGTATATATATTCTTGATCAGCATCAATAGCCGAGTCGATATAGCTATATATGTCTGTCTGTCCGTCCGTTTTCATTTGTGCCTATATCTCAGAGACTATTAGAGCTAGAGCAACCAAACATTCTATCCGAGCTAGTGTGATATCAATTCAGCACAAGTTTATTTCAAAATTTTGCCACGAGTACCGGTTATTTTTTGACTGAGTACCGGTTGTAAGGTAGAGCCACGGCCTTCGCCGCGGCTCACAACATTCCCCCTCATTTTGATTTGATATTTGTGATTAGTTAAAATTTCTTTAATTTTTCAGTAATCTTTTGGTTCTAATTCAATCTGTTGCCATCGTGCAAGCTTTAAGATTTACGGATAATATAGTTTGAGGAAAATTTGTCGGAAAAGGAAGGAGTGCTATAATAATTTTATTTTCCAAAGCTTAGCCACCACATGAACACCGTTGGTAGGCCTTTCACCGTTGGAGAGTTTTGGTATGTGAGTTGCTCGAATTAATATTGAATTGCATTTGCCCTAACTAAAGAAAAAAATAATAGTCACCAGATATTTCGACCGATCTTATAAAAATTATCCGGGAAATAATTTAGAACTGAACCTTTATCTGGGCCCCAAAAATATCAGCCTATGCGGACGACATAAGTGTACTTATTACGGGTGTATGTCCATCGACTCTCAGCTGCATAATGGAACGAACACTTAGGAAGATATGTGAGTGGGCAGATGGAGTAGGACTCAGTATCAACGCGGATAAGACGGACCTCATCCTCTTCACCAAGAGGTACAAGGTACCAGTATGGATCCCCCCGAAAGTCAACCAGACCAGGCTAACCCCTTAAGCAGAGGTCAAATACCTCGGCATAGTACTGAACAGCGAACTGGCATGAAGACCCAACGTAATAGAGCGGGTGAAAAGGCCACCATACGCACTCGAAACCATACTCGGAATGGACCCCCTCGACATCTGCGGTCGCGTCGGGCGACAGGTCTCCTCAAAGATACGGGCACTGTTCAATTGGCATGGACATGATCGGTGTCACTGACTACATGGTCCCCCAAATGTGCCTTGAAGTAAAAATAAACTTTTTTATGGGACCCAAAGACTGGAAAGCGGGACGGGACCAGACTCAACACCTCAACATATACATATACTGACGGCTCCAAGATCAATGAAGGAGTAGGAGCGGGCTTATACTGCACTGTCAGTGCGGATCTATTGGGTTCCCAGCCACCAGGGCAGATACCTGGGCGCACCCACCGGACGATCCCTCCAAGAGGTTGCCAGCGAAACTGCTTGCCTTTGCCAAAAACACCTCGATTCTGGGGGACTTCCAAACCTCAGAAACATCTCGTAAAGGTCCATACGAAATCCGGATAATATGGTATTCACTATACTCACAAAATATATCGGCCAATATTATACGACTATATTAAGAAATAGAAATCTATATTTGAGCAACAGAATAGAGAACCATCTATTTTTCCGATATGTATGTATATCCCATATTGTCTAGTGGTTAGGATACCCGGCTCTCACCCGGGAGGCCCGGGTTCAATTCCCGGTATGGGAAACTGTCAAAGGTTTTTTTTATTATAATTTATCTTTTTTCTTACAGAGATAGGGGAAACCTTTATCCGTATAAAACCGTATGTTTCTGCAATGCTTGTATTCTTATATTTATTTATAAATACCCTCTGCAAGGTTTTTGGCGAAGGCCAGCAGTTCCTTTGGCGACCTCTTGGAGGCATCTTCTAGCGATGTCAGCGTCGGTGCGCCCAGGTATCTTCTCCTTGCCCGTGAGAGAGCCGGGCAGCTGCAGATTAGATGTTCCAGGGTTTCGATAGCCCCGAGGTCATCACATTTCCTGCAGCTGTTCCTGTCGGTGATGTTTAGTCTGGAACCATAAAAACAATGTTTAAATAATTGTCTATGCAGCCGAAGGGTTGCGGCGACGGCTTCCCTTACTGCCGCCTTTTGTACCTACATCGAGTGATTCCTTTTTCAGTTTGGTGTCCTTATGATTAATTAATTGCAAAAGCTCTTAAATATGAAAACAAAAATGTGTACTTGGTCAGAAAGTAAAATCTTTCAGTTGCACATGCTGATAAGACCATCTGTTAGTTATATATTTTATTAATTTAAATTTGTTTATTGCGAGGTTGGGCCCTGGCGAAATTCCTAGTAATTGTGACAAAAAGAGCAGCTCTTCTGTGAACACATTAGAGTGATAATGGGGTCCACCTCGTTCATCGGAATCCAGGCGCATATCAATTGAATATGTACATTTATGATTTTTATAGATTTCTTAAAACACTGAGCATCACCTCATGATAAGTCTGCCTATAAAAGCTAATCGACCGGCTTCAAACATCAGTCTACTCAAAGTCTCCCAAAAGAAGAAAACTAAAATGTCTCGTCTCCACCTAAGGTAAGTCATTGAAATAAATCCATGAGATGTAAGACTTAGCCACTTTTCCTTTCAGTTTGGTTTTGGCTCTTCTGGTTTGCCTAACAGGAACCATCCGTGCCAATCCCATAGACGATGACCGCGAACGCCTAAACCAACTCCTAAGCAGTCCAGAACCTGCAGATAATGCCGAGCTGGTGCAGAAGACCCTGGATGCCATTGCGCTGTACAAGAAACATGCTCGAGGCACTTTGGATTCTGATTTGGACCAGCAAATAAGAGCATTCGAAACTAAACACCTGACGGTGGACGGTTTGCCTATTCAGGGTGGATTTTGGTGGACTGATATTTTTACAAAAACTACAAAGGTTCTACTCGGTACCGTGATCGATGTCCTTAAGATTATTATATAATTATAATGAATCATAAAAAGTTACAAAGATGTAGTACTTACATATGTAATAAATAAACACTGTGAAAATATAATCTTATTGTCTTTGCAAAATGGTAAACCAAATCAAGGGGTTGGCCTGAAGAAAGAAACAGATGGAAATGTGATTTAATCATTGTTTATTGTTTTTTAAAGTTTAACAATGTACAGTTAAATTGTAAATTACAGAAAATGTAGGTCAGCTGATTAATCGAAGGGACTATAGCAAATGCTCTGACCCGGCGGGGCTGATTATTGACTCAATAGTTAGTTAAAAAGACAGAGTTGGAGATGAAGAGGAAAGTAGTGCCTAGTCCGGCGGGAAGGGACAGCAATACTAAAAAGGCATGATGCGCCAGTTGATCCCACCAGAGAGAAGCTTGTGGAGGAAGAGAACTCCATGACAGATGCTACGGGATTTTCCCGTGAGAGATCCGGTCAGATGCAGATGAAATGATCGCATTTCCTACAGCTGTCTCAGGCACTGTGCTGCCCTACCTGCAGTCAGCCGAGTGGAGATGTCCAGGGGATAGATTCCGAGTATGGCTTCGAGTGCTGTTGTTGGGGTTGACCTCAGCGCCCCGGTGATAGAGAGCAGAGCCTGTCGCTGGGTCCTTTAAGCTGGTGGAACGTCTTCAGTTTTAGCAGTGGCTTCGGTTAAATTTGGGAAGGATTTGCTGTCATGGCATACCATATGTAACTCTGTCTACGATTTCATTCCTCGAATACCCCAAAATTTTCCCTAGTTCTCCCTGGCGGCCTCTGAGAGATCATCGGGCAGCGAGTTTACGGATATTGAAGGGGGCTCCGATCAGCTCCGATCTGTCCTTTGTCAGTGAGTAGTGCGTTAGTACTACCCCCTCCAGACTGGAAAACCCGTGCTTCTAGACGGTCACGAGTCCCATGAAACTCGAGGCGATTCGAATGCGACAAATGATAGTCATTGATGGTGATATGGTTGAAAAAGTGATGTGCTGATCGGATTTCATTTAATTTCATTGTATGATTCGGAATATCTCAGTTCGATAGGTTAAAATTTGGGCCAACCATGAATAGTTAACACTCCACTTTTATATTAAGCTAGCGGACTTGGCGAACGTCGTCTCGCTCCAATTCAACTCCTTCAGATAAACAGATACATTCGAAATAAATCCGCAGATTTCCAACGGTTGGCCCTGCGATGAGCGAAGTGTTCATAGAGTTCTCATTCTGGAAATTCAATTTAGTGTTTTTTTATGCCTTGATGCTCTCGGATGCGCCACTATACTTGGAAGATCAATAAGATAGCGTAGGCAGAGGAAAAGCAAACAAGGCTAAAGAGTAGGTGGTGCCGTGGGACGGCGCTTAGCCGAGCGATAATAATACACGGAAATATGGTATTCACAATACTCACAAAATATATCGGCCGAATATATTACGAATATATTAAGAAATAGAAATCTATATGTGAGCAACAGAATAGAGAACCATCTATTTTTCCGATTTGTATGTATATCCCATATTGTCTAGTGGTTAGGATACCCGGCTCTCACCCGGGAGGCCCGGGTTCAATTCCCGGTATGGGAAGCTGTGAAAGGTTTCTTTTTTATTACAATTTATCTTTTTTCTTACAGAGATAAGGGAAACCTTTATCCGTATAAAACCGTATGTTTCTGCAATGCTGGTATTCTTATATTTATTTATAAATACCCCCCGGAAGGTTAGTGGAAATTGTCTCTTAAGGCCAGAGTTGACGATTTTAATTTTAAGTGGAACCTTAGATTAGGTTAGGTTAACCCGGACGACCCTCCTGGGGTCTCCCATAGGCCAGTATGGCCCTTAGTCATCCGCATGGCTATGGATCTTTACGCGGGTGCTAGTGAGGTTTTGATATCATCTAAGATTGAGGTGTTTTTGGCGAAGGCCAGCAGTTCCTTTGGCGACCTCTTGGAGGCATCTTTTAGCGATGTCAGCGTCGGTGCGCCCAGGTGTCTTCTCCTTGCCCGTGAGAGAGCCGGGCAGCTGCAGATTAGATGTTCCAGGGTTTCGATAGCCCCGAGGTCATCACATTTCCTGCAGCTGTTCCTGTCGGTGATGTTTAGTCTGGAACCATAAAAACAATGTTTAAATAATTGTCTATGCAGCCGAAGGGTTGCGGCGACGGCTTCCCTTACTGCCGCCTTTTGTACCTACATCGAGTGATTCCTTTTTCAGTTTGGTGTCCTTATGATTAGTTAATTGCAAAAGCTCTTAATTTTGATCAAATATGAAAACCAAAATGTGTACTTCGTCAGAAAGTAAAATCTTTCAGTTGCACAAGCTGATAAGATATATTTTAGTAATTTAAATTTGTTTTTTTGCGAGGTTGGCCCCTGGCGAAATTCCTCGTAAATGTGACAGAAAGAGCAGCTCTTCTGTGAACACATTAGAGTGATAATGGGGGCCACCTCGTTCATCGGAATCCAGGCGCATATCAATTGAATATGTACATTTATGATTTTTATAGATTTCTTAAAACACTGAGCATCACCTCATGATAAGTCTGCCTATAAAAGCTAATCGACCGGCTTCAAATATCAGTCTACTCAAAGTCTCCCAAAAGAAGAAAACTAAAATGTCTCGTCTCCACCTAAGGTAAGTCATTGAAATAAATCCATGAGATGTAAGACTTAGCCACTTTTCCTTTCAGTTTGGTTTTGGCTCTTCTGGTTTGCCTAACAGGAACCATCCGTGCCAATCCCATAGACGATGACCGCGAACGCCTAAACCAACTCCTAAGCAGTCCAGAACCTGCAGATAATGCCGAGCTGGTGCAGAAGACCCTGGATGCCATTGCGCTGTACAAGAAACATGCTCGAGGCACTTTGGATTCTGATTTGGACCAGCAAATAAGAGCATTCGAAACTAAACACCTGACGGTGGACGGTTTGCCTATTCAGGGTGGATTTTGGTGGACTGATATTTTTACAAAAACTACAAAGGTTCTACTCGGTACCGTGATCGATGTCCTTAAGATTATTATATAATTATAATGAATCATAAAAAGTTACAAAGATGTAGTACTTACATATGTAATAAATAAACACTGTGAAAATATAATCTTATTGTCTTTGCAAAATGGTAAACCAAATCAAGGGGTTGGCCTGAAGAAAGAAACAGATGGAAATGTGATTTAATCATTGTTTATTGTTTTTTAAAGTTTAACAATGTACAGTTAAATTGTAAATTACAGAAAATGTAGGTCAGCTGATTAATCGAAGGGACTATAGCAAATGCTCTGACCCGGCGGGGCTGATTATTGACTCAATAGTTAGTTAAAAAGACAGAGTTGGAGATGAAGAGGAAAGTAGTGCCTAGTCCGGCGGGAAGGGACAGCAATACTAAAAAGGCATGATGCGCCAGTTGATCCCACCAGAGAGAAGCTTGTGGAGGAAGAGAACTCCATGACAGATGCTACGGGATTTTCCCGTGAGAGATCCGGTCAGATGCAGATGAAATGATCGCATTTCCTACAGCTGTCTCAGGCACTGTGCTGCCCTACCTGCAGTCAGCCGAGTGGAGATGTCCAGGGGATAGATTCCGAGTATGGCTTCGAGTGCTGTTGTTGGGGTTGACCTCAGCGCCCCGGTGATAGAGAGCAGAGCCTGTCGCTGGGTCCTTTAAGCTGGTGGAACGTCTTCAGTTTTAGCAGTGGCTTCGGTTAAATTTGGGAAGGATTTGCTGTCATGGCATACCATATGTAACTCTGTCTACGATTTCATTCCTCGAATACCCCTAAATTTTCCCTAGTTCTCCCTGGCGGCCTCTGAGAGATCATCGGGCAGCGAGTTTACGGATATTGAAGGGGGCTCCGATCAGCTCCGATCTGTCCTTTGTCAGTGAGTAGTGCGTTAGTACTACCCCCTCCAGACTGGAAAACCCGTGCTTATAGACGGTCACGAGTCCCATGAAACTCGAGGCGATTCGAATGCGACAAATGATAGTCATTGATGGTGATATGGTTGAAAAAGTGATGTGCTGATCGGATTTCATTTAATTTCATTGTATGATTTGGAATATCTCAGCTCGATAGGTTGAAATTTGGGCCAACCATGAATAGTTAACACTCCACTTTTATATTAAGCTAGCGGAATTGGCGAACGTCGTCTCCCTCCAATTCAACTCCTTCAGATAAACTCCAGAGTGACAATGGAACACAGATACATTCGAAATGATGAAATGATACATTCCTGCGATGAGCGAAATGTTCATAGATTTCTCATTCTGGAAATTCAATTTCGTGTTTTTTTATGCCTTGCTTTTTTATGCTCAGTTGTACATGCTGATAAGGCCATCTGTTAATTATGTTTTTTATTTATATTTATATTTATTTAATTCCAGGTTCGCCCCTCACAAAATTCCTCGTAACTGCAGTTCTTCTGTGAGTGATAATGGGGGTCGCCTCGAAATTCATCGGAATCCATTCTCATATCAATTGAATACATTTAAGATTATTATAAATTCCTCTTAAAACTGAGCCCCACCTCATGATAAGTCTGCCTATAAAAGAGCGACTAGGGCGGCTTCAATATCAGTCTACTCAAAGTCTCCCAAAAGAAGCAAACTAAAATGTCTCGTCTCCACCTAAGGTAAGTCATTGAAATAAATCCATGAGATGTAAGACTAAGCCACTTTTCCTTTCAGTTTGGTTTTGGCTCTTCTAGTTTGCCTAACAGGAACTATCCGTGCCAATCCCATAGAAGATGACCGCGAACGCATAAACCAACTCCTAAGCAGTCCAGAACCTGCAGATGATACCGAGCTGGTGCAGAAGACCCTGGATGCCATTGCGCTGTACAAGAAACAAGTTCGAGGCCCATTGGAGCTCGATTTGGAAAGGGATGTAAGAGCATTCGAAAATGAACACCTGACGGTGGACGGGTTGCCGATTCAGGGTGGAATTTTGGATTGGTTTAAGAGGGGGACAGATAATTTACCCGATGCAGTCAAGGAGAGTGCTAAGAACTTAGCCAAAACATCTGCCATAGCTCTACTCAATAAACTGACCGATTACCTAAAGGCATGTATTACCGGCTAAAATTATTCATGAAAATTTACATAGATATATGAAAATATGTAATGAATAAACTCTATGAACATTTAACCTAATTGTCTTTGCTAAATGTTAAACCTAAACGAGGGATGGACCTAAAGAAAGATGCCCTCTATTTATGGAGAGTATTATTTTGGGGCAATTGCAGTCGCAACTCCATTGAAACACCCTGACAAAGATAGTGCGTCATTTATATAAGCATCATCTCTTGTGCAATGGAAATGTTATGGCCATTAAATGTAAATCAATAACGAGACAAGGTCGACAAGGGATAAGCCTTCTACTCAACTGCATTCCCGACTTGGCTACCGCCTCGTCCTCGTGAGTTTGTTGGTATCGCCGGCCGTACACTTGTCCTCTGGATTTCGTTGTCGACTCTGTAAGCAGTTGCTCCTATTGGTTCACTGTTTATCCCTGTCTGTCGTAACGTCTGCGCTTAGTGACGCCTTTGGCTCCCGCACTTGACACTCCGTCCCCACTCCAGCGGACCTCCTCTTATAGGCTCCCTGCGGCACAGCTATCATTGGGTGGACAAGAAAATTAAAAGCATTTTTCCCAACTTAGAGCTTGAAAGCAGAAGTTTATTCACGAATTTTCCCCATATAATTTCCCAGAAAGGAAATTTCAATCGGTCGCCAAATAGAATTATATCTGGATTATTCTGAATTACTTCTTGGCTTGATTTGGATGTTTGCCTGGTGGCTCCGCCTCTGAGGGATCCTCGGGCAGCGAGTCCACGGATATTGAAGAGCCTTTCGACGCCTTTGAGCTGGCTATCGAACGGGAGGAGTTCTTCGGGTACTTAACCGCTTTAGTATTGCCCGAGCATTGTATTATGAAACGAATCTCATCGATCAGTTCGGTCCTGAAGTTCACCTGGGAAGTAGATACAAATCAAATCGATGAGAGTTGACAGAGAAAGTGCTTGCAGAAACGGATTTGGGCATGCATTCGGTCGAACTATCACAAGCAAATAGAAAATAGAAAGAGTTGTCGATGGAGGCAGGGTTAGTATTTAAAGCAAAGATTGGATGTGCATATATTTTGGACAGATGAGAGGTCAGCTGTAAGGCTCCGAGTTGTCGCTGCGGGGAGCTGATGAAACATATCCGTTATTCAGATGAAAGGCGACCTTTTCATGGCCATTTTTAGTCACGATATATACGAGTCCACGCCAACCGTCAGGGCAGGTGTTAATATTTTTACAGCGCCGTCCCGTTTACCTTGTTCTCTCGCGCACTCCAGTAGATGCTGACCACGCAGTTAACCAGGCCGTAAACGCTGCCAAAGCAGCTGCCCACGAACATGACCAGATAGACGCCGCCCAAATTGGCAAAGCCCAGCGAGGAGGCATCCGAATCGGCTTCCTCCTGCAGTGCGCATAACGTCGAATATTGCGATAAATATAGGAAAATGCTGGTGTGCGTGTGTAAGTGTGCATTGGTGTGCGTTGGTGTTCGTTGGTGTGCGCTACAGCCGGGAAAACTAATCGGACTGGAAGCCAGGAATCTGTCATGTCGATACCTTGTTCTCGTCGCTGCGCTCTTTCACACCGAGCACCATCTCCAGCAGGGAGACAAAGATGCCAAAGAAGGAGCCCACTCCCATCACCAGAAAGACGCCGCCCAGATTGCTTATCTCCAGGGCCACGGCGCCTGCATCGTCGTCCGAATCCTGCACACACCCACACAGGGACACTGACCCACACGAGCTGGCCAAGATTGATTCAGACACTTACCGAACAGGCTCCCCCGCCGCGCTTCTCCTTCCACCACTTTGTCTTCATTTTGGTCAGCTGTCCCTGCTCCTGCATCTCCAGAATCGCCTGGCTGAGAATGTCGCGGTACGGCCAGTCTGTCAAAGAATCCGATTAGAAACAGCATGGCCGACACTGACGCTCGGGATAAACTACTCTTCCGCATGGCTATGCCATAGCCCTTCTCGTCCAGCAGCGCTCCCACCTGGGTCAAGGTGCAGCGCCGCTCAGTGATGTACTCGATTGTGGTGGACTCCATGAGGAAGGCATAGTTGCTGTTCTCGACACGATCGACGCCCTCCTGATTGGAGTTCGTCATATATTGGGGATTATCGGTCAGGAACTGGTACATCTTCTGGTACGTTGGATAGTTAGACTCCTATAAATGAATTAAACTCTCATTTCAGAGGCTCTTCTGAACTGCTTACGCGCCAACTTTCACTCACCTTAAAGAAGGTAAAGGTGCTGCCGCCAGTCTTGGCGCCGTAGTTCACGCCGCCCTTGTTCTTGGACAAATCGTCCACGTCGTTAATCGGCGTCACCAAGGACTCCACGGTGAGAAATGCTGCCAGATTGGCCGTGTACGAGGAGACCAGAATCAGAGTAAAGAACCACCAGGATGCGGCTACAGCTCGAGTTGAATACGCCCTGCCACAACAAAAGATCAATTTAAAACTCCATGGGATACGCCACTCCTAAACTAAGGAATACAAGAACAAATCCCTAGTCCTTTTCACAATCGAATAAAGTCGTATCTCCCCTTTCCGCAGGTCGAACTCAATAAACATAAATAAATTAAAGTTTTGTAATCGATTACTCACTTGGGCGCCAGCTCGGACCCCTGCTGGAGCAGGGCGCCCACCGAGAACCACAGGCAATTGGGAAAACTGAACTGATTCTCCAGCTCCGTGGGCTCCTCAATGCACGGATACGGATTGTCCCATTCGGCCGGCGACAGACGGCCCAGCACGAACATGCTGATGGACACACCCATGTAGGCCAAACCCAGCCAGAGCCAGACCTCCCCCGAAAAGGGCGACATGAAGGAGAACAGTTTGGGCGGCTCCTTCATTGGCTTGCGAAACAGAATTCCAATTCCTGGAAGTGTTAATCACTCGTAGTAGTACAGAACTCTTCTTCAAGCAGCTGCAACAGCACCAGCTCTTACCCAGACTCATAAAGGGTATGGTGAAGTCGACTCCGCTCTCCCGCTCTGATGTCATGGTCAGGTCGGTAATGCCCATGTCAGCGCGCTAATCAAATATGAAAAATTATTTAATCTCGTCCAAACCCGTGTACGTATATATATGCGAGTATTTATTAAGCATTTCGAAATGTAAATAGAAAAGCGTATGTAAATATTGCGTATACGCTCAGTTGCACATGCTGATAGGGCCAGTGTTAATTATGCATTTTAATTATAATTTGTTTGTTGCGAGGCCAGCCCCTCACAAAATTCCTCGTAAATGCGATAGTAACAGCAACCCCTGTGTGCAAAAATTGCAGCTATAGCCAGTAGAGATTGTAATATTATCCCGAACTTCGAAATTCATAGGAATCCAAGGGGCATTGATTGATTTACTCGGAGTCAATTTAAATTACTGATGTATTGATGATAAGTCTTTCTATAAAAGAGCTACTAGGGCACCTTCAAATATCAGTCTACTCAAAGTCTCCCAAAAGAAGCAAACTAAAATGTCTCGTCTCTACCTAAGGTAAGTCATTGAAATAAATCCATCAGATGTAAGACTAAACCTATTCCTTTCAGTTTGGTTCTGGCTCTTCTGGCTTGCCTAACACAAACCATCCGTGCCAATCCCATAGACGATGACCGCGAGCGCCTAAACCAACTCCTAAGCAGTCCAGAACCAGCAGATGATGCCGAGCTGCTGAGGAGGACCCTGGATGCCATCGCGCTGTACAAGAAACATACTCGTTACACATTGGAGCGCGATTTGGACCTGGAAATAAGAGCATTCGAATCTGAACACCTGACGGTGGACGGTCTGCCTATTCAGGGGGGAGTTTGGGATTGGATTAAGAAGGGGGCAGATAAAGTACCCGATGAAGTCAAGGAGGGTGCTAAGGATTTAGCCAAAAGATCTGCCAGAGCTCTACTCGATAAAGTTACCGATTACCTTAAGAAAAAAATTACCGGCGAAAATGCAGCATAAAAAGTTATTTAGATTTATGTAATAAATAAACTGATTGAACATTTAACCTTATTGTCTTTTCGAAATGGTAAACCAAAACAGGGGATTATGCAGAGTACTATTTTCGGGCAATTGCAGTCGCAAGGCCAGTGACACCGCGATAAAAATAGTGCGACATTTATTTAAGCATCATCTCTCGTGTAACGGCTAATGTTAATGATGACGATGATGGCAGCCATTATGGCCATTAAATGTAAATCAATAACGACACAAGGTCGACAAGCTCGATGAATGGCCCCAACGGGGTTCAATCAGATTGATGTCAAAGCATGCTTTCAACCCCCGCAACCCCCACAACTCACATTGTCGATTATCTCGCGCAGCATGCCGTTCCATTCACCCGTCTTGGGGTCCAGGCCACCGTATTTGTTGTCCGGCTGCAGGCGAAAGGTGTAGCTGAAGCCCAGCTTCTTAGAGAGCTCGTCGATGAGCTCGATGCCAAAGCCCTCGAACTGATCGTTGCCCTCCAGTTTCTCGGAGGTCTCCTTCAGCATGCCATACGGTTCGCTCTGTGAGTAGGAAGCCATTTGGTCAGCGAGCTCAGTCTCATCCCACCCTTATCCACACTCACAATAGCCGTGACGACGACGAAGCTTTTGTTCACTAGCGAACGCATATCCGGCTCTAAGGAATGCGCCGGAGCCGGACGATTTGCCTGGAAGCCATCCTCGCCGCTCCACTGGCCAATTTTCTGCATGCCCGACACTGCCAGCTCGATGACCTCCAGCTGAAAATCTGTGCGCAGTCCCTCGTAGTCAAAGCGAATGGGACCCGTGAGGCCGTTCAACGTTAGCTGCGGGAGAGGAGGAGACGAGACCATGATAGTTGCATGAGTTAATCAGACTTGCCCCCTCCTGGTCGGCGCCTCACCGACTTCATGTAGTTGACTAGTGTGTAGCCCTTATCCCAGGAGCTGTCATCGCCACAGCTCAGGGGGACGGGGCGGTAGTTCACATGCTTGTAGGTCTCGGCCAGCAGCTGGACGCCATCGTAGACCAGGGCCATGCTGTTGGTCAGAGGGCACGACACTGCATTGAAGAGAGAGAGAGAAAGAGAAGAGAGCGGGGAAAGAGTCATAAAGAAAAACGTAATTTATCATTTTTTGCCCCTCGTTGCCCCGTCTGCGGCATGGGGCATGGGAATGCAATTCAATTATTTAAATTCACTCAACCGAATAGATTTCGGATTTGCATAAATTGTCTCGAGTCCTGGGACCCACCATACAGCTCTGTGGGGGCTGGCCAGGTGATTTACCGTTCTGGAATGGCTCCTCGCTCTCATACAGGGCCTTGGCGACATCCTGCACCTGCTCGTTGTCCGGCGAGACCAGTCGCAGACCCGTGATATTGGTGCCGGCATGCTGAAAGGGCTCCAGGTCCATGGTGTGCCAGTCCAGGTTGCCAATCATATAGCGATAGTCGCTGGTCACCAGCCCCACCTGCTGGGCCTGCTTGAAGAACTCGGGCAGCGTGCTCATCGACCCGACCACCACGAGTGAGAAATCGTCCGCATTGCGTATACGCCGCAGGACATTGCGGTAGTTCCCGTTGAGGTCCAGCTCGTAGCGGCGAACCGTGATGGTGGGTCCGGCCGTACCGTACATCTGCAGCAGTTCCTTGACGGTGGCCAGATACTCGCCCGACTCGTAGACAATCGTGAAGCTCTCCCAGCCCAAGGCCAGCACCATGTCCTTGATGGCCACGCCGAGAACTGCCGGATGCGGATGCAGGTTGATGGTCGGCAGCTGGGCATCGAAGTCCCAGCGCGTGTCCAGAAACGGCAGCTCCTTGGCATCGCAGATGCTCATGGCGTGACGGGCCGCCAAATTGGTGGTGGGTCCAAAGACGGCCACAAGATTTTGCTGTGCATCGAAAACGGGTTGTAATAAGGTTTCAGCAGCGGGGACTGGGGAGACTCACCCTGAGCATTCTGCATAGCTTCTTGGAGGTTTCAAAGGAGTTGCCCGGCTCAATGGCCACGGCCACGCCATGCAGCTGCATCTCCTCGTTCTCCTCGTTAGCCTTGCTTATGGCCAGTTGGAAGATCTTCTCTAGATCGGGCTCGGTGTTCTCGTAGATGAGGCCTGCATGAGAGATGAGAGAGTGCACGGCATTGTTTTTCTCTCTTTGTTTTGCTAGGCGAGTTCTGTTTATATTTTTGGCCAATGTGGCATGCGGCATAAAAATACATGCCACCGAATGTGCGCCGCCACACTCTGCCAATTTCTGCTTATATAATGAGCTTGCACTCACCAACATTTGTCCGCTCCGACCGGCAGTCGTGGACGACCAGCAACAACTGAAACAAACACAATGTGAATCGGAATCCTGCTCCTGACCGCCACATCCTCGTTTGCATCTGCCTTGTTTCATGAATTGTAATCAAAAATGCATAAATATTTTCAGCACTCGAAATGAATTTAACGTTTTTCTGGCCCCGCTCTAAAATTGATGCACATATTTGTGCAGTCCGTCTGCCGCGAATGGTAATACGAATGCGAATGGCCAAGCAATTTGTTTCTGCTTTTTCTGGGTCTTCCTCTGCAAACAGCTGATGTTGAATATTTCGCCTCGAATATTTATAGCCTCCCCTCCGAGTCGAGTGGATTTCGGTTTTGTTTTATCAATGAAAATGTTCTCGCGCAAAAAGTTTGCGCGCTTTTTCAAGTGTTCATGCGTTCCATAATTGGATCACACTCGTACTTCATTAGAGTCAATCATTGAACAAATATGGAATCAAATTAATTCGGTGAGATTCACCTTTTTAGCGCCAATTTAGCGAGTAAACTTGTGATTCCTTGCCACTCCTCCAGCGGAGCCACACACAAAAGTCCGACGGTGCAGAAAGTGCAGAAACTCGAAAATAAATCCACCAGATGAACGGAACGTGCACGGCATACGTTGCCCATCGCATCGTACAATTGTACGGCTAATGGGTCGGGATCAGGGGAAAGTAGCTGCGGAGTGCTGAGGCAGAGTGGTGGGGGTAGGGGATGGTGATGGCATGTTTAAGAAAGCTACGATAAGTACACCGAAAACGAGAA
Organism: Drosophila affinis; assembly: GCA_037356375.1. Classification (NCBI taxonomy): domain Eukaryota; kingdom Metazoa; phylum Arthropoda; class Insecta; order Diptera; family Drosophilidae; genus Drosophila; species Drosophila affinis. The sequence goes on from JAZHFB010000003.1 coordinate 28,880,088, forward strand.
GGAAAATGGCCAAATGCACTGGGGCGCACTGAAACAGAGAGAGAGAGGGAAATCGGAGAAAGAGATTGAAAACAGCTTTCTGCGAAATTTGTTTCGGGCCCCATGGGTGTGTGTGTGTGCAACAAGCGTCGATAAGTGCAGCCAGTCGAGAAAGAGAAGGAAAAGTGGACGGAGCCGAGTGTCTGCCACAATGGCTGCTGGTAAACAAATTCATTCGAATTTTGCTTTGGGTGGTTCTGGTGGTACTCGTAATGCTGCCGCTTGTCAGGGCCGAATGCTGCCACTGGTGCTGCAACAGCTGCTGCCCCACTCTTTGATTTTGAAGGTCCAACTAGATTTATGGGCCAGGCTTTGAATAATCCATTTAGAGCATGCAAAGCATGGGAGAGCGCGAACATCTCTTATTTTTAATAATGATGGCAAGGCAAAAATGTGAAAAATTGCTGCAGCAAGCGACTCTTACAGACACACACGCAAGCTTGCTGCCGGAAGGTTTTTATGTTTTTACTTTCGGGCATGTCCTTCGCACACAATGGCCGTCAAGAGTGAGTGGGGAGTGTGCGGGAGGGGAGTGTTGGCTAGTAGCAAACTGTTGCTGTCAGCCGTAAACAAAATCAACGCCGCCGACAGCCCCCGGACCCTAGTCCTGGATGCATCCGCATCTTCACCTGCTCCCAGTAGTCTTTCGCCCAGCACGTTCTCGGTTCTCGGTTGTGCACGATAGCTGTGATGAATGGGTAAGGGTATTCCATAGACGACTGCTTATTTGCATAGACACCTCCTCTTCTCTCGTTCTCTCGTTTTTCCCAGCCAGCCCGTCCCCTTGTGGTGCTAAATTGCCCAGCAGCCTGGTGCTCTCCTTTGCATTTACATAACGCCGTGGCAGGCGTCAATGTATCTTGAGAATACGCACGCTGGCGCTCTCATAGCAGGCCTGAGCGTGCATTTTCTGTTCGGCAAATAGCTGACACACGCACACTTGTACCAGCTGCAGCACCAACACTCACATACTATGTAGTACCCACATAAGCAGCAGTTGCATGCATTTGCATAAGTACTTGGGCTTGGGCTTGGGCTTGGTCTAGGAGGTCCTTAAGCAGCCGCCAGCTGTACGCAATTAGCAGAAGCTGTTTGCAAATCCATTTGGGGCACGCACGCACGCACGCAGATGCCGCCAGCCATCAAACATTTTGCCAATAAATAATCCAAGCCCAGTTCTTTAAAAGGTCAAGAATGGAACGCGGTATTTATTTTATATACTATGTACATATGTATAGTTTAGCAAATAAAATTATAATAATACAAGAGATTAATTGTCTGCCCCAATTTCGAATTCTGGGAAATTTCATTGGGATTTCACCAGAAGAGCGTCTTCATTCTAAGAACCCAGATTCTGTGAAAGACGCTTCTCAGATAGTAAGTAACCTTGGGTTATCTCTGCGCTTGTTTTCCACATAACACTTAGACAAACATTTAATAGACATTTATATTCCTTCTTTCCTTTCTAAGAATGATAACGTTTCTCTGATTATTAATTAAGTAGTAAAACGAGGTGCCGCCTATTGATTAATTGATGAATTATTCACATGAGTTCGCAGTCAATCGTAGAATCAAAAGGCTGATAAGCGATTTTGAATTTCCTTTTAATGAATTTCCCTATCTCGGTCGATCCCGACTGCCTAAACCTAATTGGGAATCCCATTTATGTCATCTGAGAGAGAAAGCTAAGCTTTTTATATTGTCATAACTATAATCTAATATGTACTTAAATGTCCATATGTATCGGATTAAGGTTGGCAATCAACTGCACATCGTGTCCTTCGTTTTCCTTATTCATTTTTGTCTATCCGTCGCCAAAGCGCAGCAAGTCCCAAGTGTCGTTGTCTTTTCGGTTTCTACGCACAGAATGACTGGACCTAATTTACCCGGCGCTTTGCTCGCTCTTCTCTTTTGTGCTTCCTTCTTTTCACAACAACACTTGGGCAATGCTTATCTGAAGGTCTCTCTCGCTCTCCGACTATGCTCTCAGCAACCTTGGGTCACACTAAACGAAATATCGATAGCTAGTATCGTTCGAATATCATTTATTGAACATTGCCTACTTATTTACAAACATAATAATAATAATATTACTTCTCCATCTCCGACATGTACTTTAGGCTCGAATCACTATTATATAGTGGCAAAAGAAATGATTAAAAAAAGATTCTGTGCTACAAATTGCTAGCAGCCAGACGAAAGTGTTTCTGATGTAAAATAAATGTATTATATATTTTTAATAGTCCATCCTGCCGTCAGTATAACAGTTGTATAGAAACACAAACTACAACAAACACAAACCTTTTTTGATGCAACTTTGGAACCTTAAACAGTGCCTACCTTTTGTCTACCATTATATAAATCTTAGGGGTTTGTTTCTTTCGCGATGTATAGAAACTTTGGGTATAATCGGTTGTTGTTATCATATACATAGCTGATACATGAATGATCAATCTTTAGACAATTTAAAATCTACTTTAAGGTTGTTGTATAAGATACATCATTTAATTAATGGAATCTTTACTTTTAAAATAATTGTTGAGCTAGTGAGCTTTTCCAGCAGCGTAGTTTGCGATATATTAAAGTCGACGATTGATCAGTTTAATTCGTTTTATTGTGGGGTATATAGATAGATACAGAGTCGAAGGAATAGCAAAGGTTCGTGTTAGGCTTACGACAACTGCATAACCCAACAATAAGAAAAGGGTTTTACTTATTATGAATGCTCAGTATTTATTTGAATAGTTTTTCAACATTACAAGGACAAAAGATTACATTGATTTGGACCTGAACATATAACTGGCAACGAGGAAAAGTAGACCGAAAATGGCTACCTCTCGGTTGATTTGCAGTCCCTGGGAGGATGATGTGGCATGTTCGACCGCCGCGCTCACTGCCTGAATGGCTCCCTCCACCACTATGTGCCTCAGGACAGACTTTTTCCAGCCGCCGTTGGCTGGAACTCCATCGATGAGCACTTCAGAACTATTTATGCGTTTGTACTTCTCCACCAGTTCATTGACGCGTTGCTGCTGCTCTTCGGGCAGCTGAATGTGTTGGCCATGTTCGTCATAGAACTTGGCAAGGCTCTCCAGATTTTGGTCCTTTGTGGACTGGTCCACCTCAGGATTGGTGTAGATATTGATCAAACGACGTCCCTCATTTGAGTAGTGCTCAGAATTTTGAGCGAAGCCAAGGGACGCCAGGCAAACAAGGACAGCCATCAGGGAGCTAAGGGAAAACCATTTCATTGAACGAATTTTTAACTTTTTTCACCATTACGAGATCACTTACATTGGGCGCATTGCGTTGGCCATTGTTTTAAACGAGTTTTGCAAGCTTAGCTGTCGAGAAGACGATCTTAGCTGGACTGATAATTTGCCTCAGGAGACACATCGTTTTATACAGGCTGGCTCAGAGCGTTCTTATCACTAAAAAAACCCAACGGGTTTTTATTTCGTGATAAGTTGTTGTTTTTTTTAGTAGAGCATTTTCTTTCTTATAATCAAGGCGAATGAGATTTCGATGAATCTGCTTTATTGGGCTTCCAAGAAAGAAAACTTGACCTGTTATCTCGTGTTGGGACTCGGCGGAAAAATATCATTGTAAATGCAGTGCATAGCAACCTGCCGACCCCTGGCCTTAAGTTCTTTGGAATCGAACAAATATTTGCACATATATACACATATTTACATATTTAACATGCTCGCATGTACATACATACCATATACATGTATGTATGTATATTATGCTCTGATTTATGCTCGGCATATACCATAATTTGCCGCGATTTATAAAAATACTCATTTTAATATTTAAAATTTAATATTTAAAAACTCAATAATTTCAAAAAATTGTATAATAAATACAAATAAATACATTTGTATGTTCTTAACAAAAGCCATTTTCCACCTAAACTTACAAATCAGATTAACTAACCTTAACAACATTGATTCGTTATCTATCTATAACATAAATTTTGTAAAAACAAATGTGTGTTTTTTTTTTTTTTTTTTTTCGTGTGATTATATATATGTATATATATATTATAGGGAAGCATCATGCCGACCCAGCCGAAGCCAGAGTGAGGGACTCTAACCGCTCTAAACCCAAACACACATGTTCCCTAATCCCGGCTGGCCTGTCTACCAGTAGATATTACTCCGCCGGGGGGAAATGCCCAAGGGGCTCTTCCATAGGGCATAGCCACAGCCTCGTCAATCTTTAACGATTTTTACCTTCTTTCTTTGCGTGCTCTTTCCTCGCGTCGCAGTCTGATGGTCATTGCTGCAGCCATGTTGCTGATTGCAGCCCAGCTTTCTTCTGACTCCATTAGGCATTCTGCCAAGTTTGCCACAGTTATTTTCCTTCCTAGCTTGTTGCTTAGAGCTATCCGGTCTTGCTGGAATCGTGGGCATTCGAAGAAGCAATGTTCCGCGTCTTCGACAATCCCTGTGCAAAGTCCACAGAAGGGGTCATCCTCATGCTTAAACCTATGCAGGCAGGCTTTAAAGCATCCATGTCCAGTCAATAGCTGCGTCAGGTGGTACTCCACTTGCCCATGGCGGCGGCTCAGCCATCTCTGCACGTCTGGGATCAGCTTATGGGTTCAGCGTCCTTTGTTGCTAATATCCCACGCGTTTTGCCATTGTAGCATTGAACGTTGCCGTGCTGCGTGGCTTGTCTCCTGGTCAGCAGTCTCCAGTTCTCGTTGTTTCCTGATCCCAGCGGCTTCACTTGCCAGCAGCTGGATTGGGATCATTCCTGCTATGACTAGCGCGGCGTCCAGGGATACTGTTCTGTATGCGCAGCATACTCTCAATGCGCACAGTCTTTGGACTGCCTTGCATTCTCGGGCATATGTCGGTTGCTTCATGGCGTCCGCCCATATTGGTGCAGCATACAGTAGCGTCGATGTGTGTGTGTGCGTGTGTGTGTGTGTGTGTATAAGGGGCTATCTCCGTAACGCCGTTTTTTTAATGATAGCCAGAGTATGTGGCATGGTTTTTATAAACATTTTTTGTACTTTTCTATAAATATATTCCTCATAAAATAAAAATTAGTCAAACAAAATCTCAAATTTGGTCCAAAAAAATTGTGTTTGAACGCTTATTTTATTTTATGATAAAATATGTCATTACATCAAAATGATCATTGCTTAATTTCGATGAATTCCCAAACATTACATTTATTTAGTTAGTACAAAAACGACTGTTGAACTTCAAGAAAGAAGGAAGACACCCCCACAGCAGTTGCTTGAATAGAATAGGGTGTCTGTCTGTTAAATTAATCTGTCATTATTTAAGGGTCAAACGAATATGTTGAATTTGAAATATATCATATTTATTTATTTTTTGATTAACATTTCGATTATATACATATGCATATCATAAACAAAATATATTGAATATTGTTGAACTCTTCCGTGATTATACGGGCGTCATTAAACCAGTAGGAATATTGGCAAATATTTTTTGTATTTTTCAGTGGACACCAATTGGATTAGGTGTCGTTGCATCGGATGTGAAGAGCCTATAGATGAACTTCGCTATCAGGTTGCCCAGCGTACTAGACAGCACGGATCCAACAAATCCTCCTTGAGCTGGAACTCCATCCACCAACGTGGTCTGGGACTCAATGAACTCAGCCCATTGCCTCTTTTCCGCATCGGACAGCTGGAGGCGATCGTGATAACGCGTATAGAACTCGATTAGTTTTGGAAAATTGCTTCGCTTCGTAAGATCATCCGCTGCAGGATTGTTGTATATTTCGAGTATCCTGCTCTTTTCGGTGTCGTATTGAACATCGTTTTGTGCCTTGGCTGAGCAGACCAGACACACGATCAGGCTCAGCAGCCAACTAAATTGCAACACCCGAACTCCCATTGCTAGACTGTCACTCTGCTTAAAGAAACACTTCTATTTATAGCTACTAAGGGATGACGTTTACTCTCTCTTATCTCTGAGACCAGCAGTGCTGCTGCTGTGCCATTCCGATTGACTCGCAAACTGATAATCATTAAATAATTTGAATATTTGGGCCAATTCTATGAAAGCAGGGTTATCTCGGAGCTTGTTCTCCATGTAACACTTGGGCAAACATTTAATAGAAATTTATATATTTTTACATACGAATTGTTTTCCTTACTCAGAAAGATAACGTATCAATGATTATGAACTGTATTAAATAGTAAAAAGAGGTGGTGCCTATTGATAATTTGATTAGTTCGTAGTCATTCGTAGAATCAAAAGGTTGACTGGGTGATTTTAAATTTCCTTTTAATCGATGCCACTATCTCGGGCTACCATCAGTCGATCCCGACTACCTCAACCTAAGTGGGAATTCCATACATATCATCTGAGAGAGAAAGCTAAGCTCTTTATATTGTCATAGCTATAATCTACTTTTGAAATGTATACTTTGGGCTCGAGTCACTATTATATAGTGGCTAAAGAAATTATAAAAAAAGATTCTGTGCTACAAATTAGTAGCAGCCAGTACCTTTTGTCTACCATTTTATAAATCTTAGCCCTCCAAAAGCTTTAAGAAGTCTTATTTGTTTCGCAATGTATAGAAGCCTTGGGTAAAATCGGTTGTTGTTATCATATACATAGCTGATACATGAATGATCAATCATTAGACAATTTAAAATCTACTTTAAGGTTGTTGTATAAGATAAATCTTTTAATTGATAGAATCTTTACTTTTAAAAGAATTGTTGAGCTAGTGAGCTTTTCCAGCAGCGTAGTTTGCGATATATTAAATTCGACGATTGTTCTTTAAAACGGTTTATTGCGCGGTATTCTGTGAGATGCAGAGTCGAAGGAATAGCAAAGGTCAAGTTAGGCTTACGACGAGACCACGATGAGTCTGTTGGAGATTATCTCGATTTAAGACGGTGTCGAATTGAAGAACTTGCACGGACTAGGTACAGACTGAATTATTCAAGGGCAGGCGAGCCGAATTGCAAGCGAGCGAGCGATGGATCGAGAGAGCGATAGCGAAGACGAAAGGTCGAGAGAGCGATTGAGAAGGCAAAAAAGGAAAGAAAAAAGACGCGAGAGAACACTGTGCAGTGGGCAGTGCAAACAACAAACAATAATAACAATTAAATTGACTGCTGCACCACTGACTATAATGCATGGATCGTCACGCAAACACTAACATATGTACATACATGATCTTAGTGCGTTAGTGTGCGCAGAAAACAGACACGAAGCAACATGATTCATTTTCGCTGCCGCGGCGCTGCCGAGCAGAATACTTTTGAGCATAGGGCCGAAGGCACACGATTCATTTTCTCTGACGCTGCCGCCTGTCCACAGGGCCGACGCTACACGAAGCTGACATTGTGCGTGTTATATGCACATTGCATAGGACGCTGTCGGCCTCTGCTATAATGCGTCGATCACGTCGGCTAATATTGGAGTGCCTAACCCAACAATAATAATAAATAATAACAGGGTTTTAGTTTTTATGAATGCTCAGTATTTATTTGAATAGTTTTTCCACATTACAGGGACAAAAGATTACATTGATTTAGACCTGAACATATAACTGGCAACGAGGAAAAGTAGACCGAAAATGGCTACCTCTCGGTTGATTTGCAGTCCCTGGGAGGACGATGTGGCATGTTCGACCACCGCGCTCACTGCCTGAATGGCTCCCTCCACCACTATGTGCCTCAGGACAGACTTTTTCCAGCCGCCGTTGGCTGGAACTCCATCGATAAGCACTTCAGAACTATTTATGCGTTTGTACTTCTCCACCAGTTCATTGACGCGTTGCTGCTGCTCTTCGGGCACCTGAATGTGTTGGCCATATTCGTCATAGAACTTGGCAAGGCTCTCCAGATTGTGGTCCTTTGTGGACTGGTCCACCTCAGGATTGGTGTAGATATTGATCAAACGACGTCCCTCATTCGAGTAGTGCTCAGAATCTTGAGCGAAGCCAAGGGACGCCAGGCAAACAAGGACAGCCATCAGGGGACTAAGGGAAAACCATTTCATTGAACGAATTTTTAACTTTTTTTACCAATACGAGATCACTTACATTGGGCGCATTGCGTTGGCCATTGCTTTAAACGAGTTTTGCAAGCTTAGCTGTCGAGAAGACGATCTTAGCTGGACTGATAATTTGCCTCAGGAGACACATCGTTTTATACAGGCTGGCTCAGAGCGTTCTTATCACTAAAAAAAACCCAACGGGTTTTTATTTCGTGATAAGTTGTTGTTTTTTTTAGTAGAGCATTTTCTTTCTTATAATCAAGGCGAATGAGATTTCGATGAATCTGCTTTATTGGGCTTCCAAGAAAGAAAACTTGACCTGTTATCTCGTGTTGGGACTCGGCGGAAAAATATCATTGTAAATGCAGTGCATAGCAACCTGCCGACCCCTGGCCTTAAGTTCTTTGGAATCGAACAAATATTTGCACATATATACACATATTTACATATTTAACATGCTCGCATGTACATACATACATACATACCATATACATACATGTACATATGTATGTATCTTATGCTCTGATTTAAAATTTAGAATCCCACTAATGCTCGGCATATACCATAATTTGCCGCGATTTATCAAAATACTCTTTTTATACCCGGTACTCGAAGAGTAAGGGGTATATTAGATTTGTGGGGAAACGGTTGTGTGTAACGCCCAGAAGGAAGTGTTTCCGACCCCATAAAGTGTATATATTCTTGATCAGCATCAATAGCCGAGTCGATATAGCCATGTCTGTCTGTCCGTCTGTCCGTCCGTCCGTCTTCAATTGCGCCTATATCTCAGAGACTATTAAGGCTAGAGCAACCAAGTTTTGTATCCAGTCACCTGTGTGATCACACTACTCCAAATGCATTTAAAAATTTCGCCCCCTTCCGCCCACACAAAGGACGAAAGTCTGTGGCATACACAATTTTGAAGATACAAGAATACTAAAAACGCAGAAGCATAGAGAAAGACCAAGTCTATCAGAGTGTTGAATCTGGATCAGATCGGATAATTATTATAGCTACAATGAAGAAAACCATTTCGAAAGTCATCATTCCCTCTCGCTCTCTCTCACACGCGACCCCATCTGCTTTGCCCATTCGTATTTTGTGTCGCCTAGTTCTCAGAGACTATAAGATCTAGAGCAACCAAACTTTCTATCCAAGCTCCTGTGATACCGAACCAGCACTAGTTTGTTTTAAAATTTTGCCACGCCCCTTTCCGCCCCCACAAAGAACGAAAATCTGTGGAATCCAAAATTTTTAAGATAAATGAAAACCAAAAACGCAGAATCATGGAAAATTATCAAATCTACCAGATTGCCGAATTTGGATCAGATCGGATCAATATTATGGCCAGAAGAAACAAATTAAATTTCAGTGGCTACGCAACGCCTGCCAAGCGCTGACTTATTCCCTCTCTCTCTCTCTCTGTCGTAAACACTTGTACGTCTCAAATATGTAGTTATACATGTCATGTAGAAATGTAGGCGCAGATATACAAAGCATATGTAAACAAAATTGGAAACATGTATAAAAGTTCCAAAAAATTCATTTTTTTAATTTTAATATTACTTTCCCTTTTGAGAACATATAATAAATTTCATAAATCGTAGGCTCATAAATGTATGTATGTACAGTGGCTCAAAGCCGAAACTATGCAGTGTCAAATAAACTGTTTAACTGTGGTACAGATTTTAAACTAGAGGAAAAACAAAAAATCTTTAAACGCCAAACCGAAAATCAAGTCGGATTCCTAGTTTCTAGAAGCTTTGGTGCATTTAAACATTTTGTTTTTCCTCTAGTTTAAAATCTGTACCACAGTTAAACAGTTTATTTGACACTGCATAGTTTCGGCTTTGAGCCACTGTATATACTGACTGAGTACCGGGTATAAAGTAGAGCCGCGGCCTTTGCCGCGGGTCACAACGTTCCCTCTCGTTTTAATGATAGCCAGAGTGTTTTTTATAAACATTTTTTGTACTTTTCTATAAATATATTCCTCATGAATTAAAAATTGGTCAAAAAAAATTGTGTTTTAACGCCTATTTTATTTTATGATAAAATATGTCATTACATCAAAATGATCATTGCTTAATTTCGATGAATTCCCAAACATTACATTTATTAAGTTAGTACAAAAACGACTGTGGGACTTCAAGAAAGAAGGAAGACACCCCCACAGCAGTTTCTTTAATAGAATAGGGTGTCTGTCTGTCATATCATCTGTCATTATTTAAGGGTCAAACGAAAATGTTGAATTTGAAATATATCATATTTATTTATTTTTTTATTAACATTTCGTTTATATACATATGCATATCATAAACAAAATATATTGAATATTGTTGAACTCTTCCGTGACTACACTAGTCGACACGACTTTTCCGCTGTCTCCAAAAATGACTTTTTCTGATAGATTTGGATGTTTAAAAATTTTGAAGAATGTTTTTTTTTTTTTTTCATGGAGTAGTTTTTTTTTAAAGAATTTTTTAATAATCTGGTATTTTTTGTCATAGGTAGTGCTTCTATTTTTCAAATAACTCACATTTCATACAACTGGTTGAACTGAACTTTGCATTTAAAAAAAGCTGATAAATGCAGCTATAAATCCGACTCAGACACTTTGTAGCAGAAACTTAACGTCTGGCAGATATTAAGCTTCCAAATTGAAATTTCATTATTTTTTTCGGTATTTTTTACCCGAAATTTTGACTTTGAAACTTCAGGAAAAATCGAAAAAAAAAAATAAATTAATGCTTGTATTTTCAGTTTTAGATAGACACATTAATTACGCGTCGTTTAAGGTATCGTTTATAAAAATATAAAATCAAACGGCTAAGTTATAACCGTTTGACCAAAACGACCCAAAATGACTTTTACCTGAAAAAATTCCGTCCGGTACGTTTTTGGTCCAACTTCCAAAATGGGATTACACCCCAAATAAATATGACCAGGTAGGATATATATCCGATATATATCAATACCTAAGACTCGGTAAAACCGAAATTACAGGTCCTTTTTGTTTTTTGCTGCTGTGCCATTCCGATTGACTGGCAAACTGATAATTGCAAATGATTCATTTAATTATTTGTACATTTGGGCAAATATGTTTCAGCTTAGAAACCATTTAGCTAAAGTCCCAAAACATTACTTTAGTAAATATTTAATGCCAAGCAACATTTGGGCGTCTCTGTGCGAAAGATTTGATTCCTGATTGAGTCATTGGGTGGGGGGCGCTTGTTGATTTGATTTGATTTGTTTTGGCATTGTGTATTCTGGGGCGTGCCAATTCTGACAAGCGAGACGCCAGGTCGACTTTCTGTTTGTACTGCAAATGCCAATCCAATCCACAAAATCGTTTCGTTTCGGTCAAATCAAATGCACAATTTGCACCAGACGCTTGATTGACAAATGTAAACCTTGGAATGTGCTAAGAGTTTATTTTTGGATTTCCATGTGTACTTTGGCAGCATGCCATTGGAACGTTTTTAGGAGAATATTCAAATTGACTTTTACCTATCTCAGGTTGAAATCCTTCTTTAAAATTTCATTACATTTATAAGAGTTCGTATCCAACCCTTTTTTTTGTGGGGGGCGGTAAAACTCAAACAAACAAACCAGAAATAGCATGCAAACGGCTTTTGGTGAATGAAGGGCGACAATTTGGCGCGTTGTCAAAACAAAGTGCTCCAGCAAATAGAAACACTCAAGAGCACACACACACATACACCCACACACCGCACACAGGGACAGTCGCAGCAAAATGTATGTGTACAGGCTGCCAGACAAAATCAATTTGAACCGCGGCAGCCAGCCAGACTAAAGACAAGGAGCCAAAGGGAGTCACAGCCAAAGGGAGAACCCACAAGAGAGCAGAGCATTCACACTCACATACAATCTGAGGACCGTCCTCTTTTCCCCTCCCCCTTACTTACACACACACGCGTGAATACAGACTGATGCAGGCTACGCGTAATGGCGCGTAAAGTGTTGCGCCATCTTAATGCGTGCCAAAAACCACAAACTCATGGCCGCGAATCTTTGGACGGGGGTGTAGGCAGGGCAGGCGTCTGATAAGGAAGCGCATTAGGCAGCGAGTGAAAGAGAGGGAATGAGAGAGACCACACCAGGAAACGGAAATGAGTCGAGCAAGCAGGCGAGATGGGCAAACAAGTTCAGACAGGAGACAGGAGGCGGGGGAGGGTGGGCGGCAGTGGACCGCAAAGGGGGTTTGGGTGAGTTGAACGCACTTGGAGCCATTCCCGGCGCTCTTTTCACTGCAATTAGCAGTGGGCTTTTGTATTGGTGTGTATCTCCCACTCTCCGCCACTTGAAGGAGAGAGAGAGGGAGAGAGAGTAGGCTAACGAGCTGCGTAAGAGACTGAGCCAGAAATTCTCTATGTCTCTTGTTGTTGATTCAATTGCAGCGAGACTCACGCACAATGCTGCCTATAGCACACACAGATGCCTGTGTGTGTGTGTGTGTGTGTGTGTGTGTGTAGGGCTCATAAAATGTTAACAACAAACAGGTGAGAGCTGCCAGGCAGTCTGGCCTGAGCTGCAGGAGCCGAGGCCCTTTGGTGGCCCATTTGGCACGAGGCCAAAACTGGCCAAGGCAGCCAGGCAGCCCAACCAGTTGCATTGTCGGTGCTGCTGGTGCTGCGCGAAGGGGGGCTGGCTGGCTGCCTGCTGTGGCATGTTAATGTCAGTGTCACGGTGTCAAATTGTCAGCGCCTGTTGCCACTGTGACCCTGCTGCCCTGCCGCCCCGCAGCCCTGCTGCCACCACGACCAAAATAAGAGAAACAGAATAGTTGGCATGCCGAGACATGAACTATGTGTGTGCGGCGCCTTAAAGTATGCACTGCGTGCTGTTGCCACAAAATTAGTTTATCGCAGGGACGTGAACTTTGCCCGTGGGTGCAAAACCCTCAGATATGAACACACTCTACGTCTGCGGAATTCTAATATTTTTTGGCGAATCCTCAAAGGGCATCTCTAAGCAGTTGAAACGTATATTTGGAGCTGTATTAGCATATAAGCAGTGTCACGCACAGCAAACAACAGTCTACCTGCTGCCGCCTAAGACAGAGCTCAGAGCACTGCAGAGGAGAGCAGTAATCCAGCATATAGGGGCTATTAAGCATACGCCCGGTGGACCCTTGGAAACCCTCATCAAATTAATAAGATTCGAGCAGGAAACAGGCGCAAGGCGCACGGCAAGCAGCGAGCAGCGAGCAACCCTTCGCACGCATATGCCAAAAATATCCCGTGCACATTTTTTAAATTTAACCACTTGTTAAACAATAATATCCAATATCAAAACAAACGCAGCGAGTGCGCAGGCCGAAAGAGAGAGAGAGAGAGAGAAATGGCGAAAAAGAGAACGCCGTGCCTCTCTTGGAAGTTTCCACAATGCATACACACAAATGTACAGTACACCAACGGGCGAGTGAAAAGTGGCAGCCAGCACTCTGCCAGCAGCACCATGGAGCAACCAGGAGCAGGTGCCACAGTTTGATCCGAGAGCTGAGCGAGTGCGGACGCGTGCAGCGGCAGAACACATTGTAAGAGCCACTGGCTGTAGTGCTGTAAACAAACCAGAGATTGTGTGAACTTGAGAACTTTTGGGTGGAGAAGACGAAGACGGTGTACGCGAGTGTACGTGCCATATGTGTGTTGGTGGCTGTGCGAGAAGGTGCCACAGATTAATTAGCAATTAACGCTCACCCACTGCAACAACCGACGACCGACACTCGACAGGCCAGGCCGCAGTATGCCCGAAATCATTGAGCTAAATGTTGGCGGTGTCAGCTACACGACCACGCTGGACACGCTGCTGCAGGACAAGACGTCGCTGCTGCACGAACTCTTTGGCGAAGGGGGCCGCGAGTCGCTGGCCAAGGACAGCAAGGGTCGCTACTTCCTCGACCGCGACGGTGTCCTCTTCCGCTACATCCTGGACTACCTGCGCGACAAGGCCCTGCATCTGCCGGAGGGCTTCCGCGAGCGCCAGCGCCTGCAGCGCGAGGCGGAGCACTTCAAGCTCACCGCCATGCTGGACTGCATACGCGGGGAGCGGGACGCCCGTCCGCCCGGCTGCATCACCATTGGGTATCGCGGCAGCTTTCAGTTCGGCAAGGACGGCCTGGCTGATGTCAAGTTCCGCAAGTTGTCCCGCATCCTGGTGTGCGGCCGCGTGGCCCAGTGCCGCGAGATCTTCGGCGACACGCTGAACGAGTCGCGGGATCCGGACCACGGCGGTCCCGACCGCTACACCTCGCGCTTCTTCCTGAAGCACTGCTTCATCGAGCAGGCCTTCGACAATCTGCACGATCACGGATATCGTCTGGCCGGCAGCTGCGGCTCGGGGACTGCTGGCTCGGCCGCGGAACCCAAGCCGGGCGTGGACACGGAGGAGAACCGCTGGAACCACTACAATGAGTTTGTCTTCATCCGGGACTAAGGGGCCATCGGCCGACTACGTCCCTAATTTAAGCCCCCACCCACCCAACCAGCTGTCTCTATCCTTCTGTGTTTCGTTATGTCCTGGATTCTGCTGAGGCCCACAGGCACAACAACGTTACAGCAACATCCTCCCTCAAGAACAACTAACAACTAACAGCTGACATCGACATCGACATCCTGTCGTCCTTGTGACCTTCTTCATCTGGCTGCCTCGTCAGTATTTTGCGTGTGTGTGTGTCTTACGCTTTAATGAGATATCCATTATGCGCATAGGAGATCATAAATTGGACAGGAACAGGAGGAGGAGCAGGATGCCAAGGAGAATCCAAAGGTTTGAGTTTCAACCCACCTCTCGATATACAAATGGGAACATTTCAGATGTACAATTGAACGAACAATCCACACACATGTACCCCTTAAGCCTAGACAATTATTTAGAAATACTTAAGCCAGGACCGAGTTCTTTTCCATTTTGTGTTCTACATATATGTATGTATCTGTGTCCTTCCTTGGGTTTCCTGCTAATTAAATGCCATTGGGGGCAGGGGGAGCGCCATCACATTTGATATGTTCAGCTGCTGCGCATAAATTTCTCTGATGAATGAAGACGAATTCGGATTTACGAGCAGACAACAAAGTGAAAATAAATTGGCAGCAGCACAAACAACAGCAAATCGAACATTTTATTAGCCCCAAAATCCGTAAATGCATTGAAGAATAAACAAAACGAGAGGAATACATAAAACAGAATCGAATGGAAGTGGAATGAGCAAGAACTACAGTCTCCAATAGACCAGAAAGTCAGGAATATATACAGAAATACTGAACAATTCGAAATACGGGTTACTCTCTATTGAAACTAACGAAATATTGTAGAAACAGCAAACACAAAAACAAAACAAAAACTACAGACAAAAATAGTAAATTTAAAGTTTTATTAGCCTAATAAAAGTCGAAACTTGGAAAAACAACCTACACAAACTATATACATACATACATATATATACGAGTATATCTGTATACATAGCGGCATAGGATAAAGGCAGAAAACATCTGGCACCCCCAAAAAATTATGGCCCAAACGCAATCCATAAAACTCAAACACAAATCGATATTAGTAGCATATTTACAATAAATTGCAAATCGTGCAAAGGCTGTCACAAGACCAGCTCCAAAAAGTGTTTCCAAATACTGGAAAGCCAAAAATGTGTGCCCATATTAAAGGTGCAACAAATATTTGGCTTGAAAGCTATACAGAGCGATGGGTAATGGAATGGTTAGGGGTTCCAGGGTTCGAAATACTCTCTAGCTCTTTTCTGTTGCCGGAAAAACCACTCTGACGACGCGTATGATTGTCATTTAAGAAAACCACTCCGATTTATTAGTGAATTGTAATGAGAGATGCCAAAAAAAATAAAGAAAAAAACAACAAATGGACACAAAGTACTTCCAAAAACCGATGGGAATACAACACATGCCCAATAAAATTTGCTGAACGTTAGGGAATCCACTTCATTATTGATTTTATCCAACAGACTCACTGAAACACATATTATATATTCCGCTGACATATCTCGCATACATCGCATCGCATTTTCCCACTGCTGTATGTAGGTTTGTTGTTGATCTCATTTCCATCTACACCCGCGCCGTACAACAACTCCAATTGAAAATTCCAGGGCGCCTCATTCGAAACACTCAGAGCAGAAATACACGAGCAAATTGTATAAAAACTACGAGTGTAAGTTGTTGAAAAACCTTTGTGTAAAAGTCGAATTGCATATGTAATCGTAAACAATAATTTGTCGATGTGCATGGAGAACTATCGAGCTGCATTATATACTAATGACAGACAGACACATAATATGAATCAATATACATACATGCATGAATATATCTATATATATATACCTAATTATATATTAAACCAATTGTCGATATTGAAAGTATCTTATAAATGTTTAGTATTATATGTAATTGAATCCAAGTCGAAATCGAATGGCAAAGGGGACGGAAATGTACGAGTATTGTATTATTAATTGAATTAAACTAAAACTAAAGCTAATTTAAACTAAAACTAAACTAAACCGAATGTAAAATGTATTTAGAAAAGCGCAAAAGTAAAACTGCTAAAATAGCCTACCAAGTACATATGTATGTACCATATGTACGTATGTAAAGAGGCGAAAAACAAACAATAAATAAAAGAAAACCAAAGAAAACTCAAGAGTGCTGCATGGGCTGTGGGTTGTCTGGGGGGAAATGTCTACTCCTTTGGGTTATTTTCATTAATTGGCCGTTTTGGTGGCGGGAAATCAAATTTATAGACTCATGGCTCACGACAGCTCATTAAAATTGACGAGCATACAAATAAAACAGCAGCACACCAAAATAATGTAAACAATATCATAAAAGAATCAAATATGCATTTGAAATAAGCAAACAAAACGAAAAGTCGTCGTCGGCAAACAATGGCAAACAAAAGTTTTGCGGCCAACAAGGCAAACATCGGTCTCCGATGTTGGTGGGGCAGGGAACGGTACATAAATAGCTGAAAGTCAAAGAGAGATGAATGGAGGCGACCATTAAAGAGGCAGCAACAATTCCTCATTTTGTTTAAATTCAAAGCAGGCAACAGTCATTTCTGTGAGACTGTAAGGACTGCCTGCAGGAGTCAAGGGAAAGGCACAGAGAAATGTTGGAATTAAAAGGGAAAATGCTTTCTTGTTTTTTGCCATTTTCTTTTCTCTGTGTTTGTGCGTGTTGAAGTGCGCTCCAGAGCCAGAAAGGTATACATACCAATAAAGGAAGCGAGCAAACCAAAGGGAAAAAGAAAGCGACGCAAAAAGGCGAAAGTTGGCGCCAATGGGAAATGCACTGCCACTGCCTAAAAGGAGGCAACGACAACCCGAACGAGCACCCACCAATACAGGCACAAAAGCACGCTGTTCGTTCGCTGTTCGCCATCTGCATACTAAGCAACAAGCGAGTATTCTTTTGCGTTTAACTGTGTGTGTGTGCGAGCGAGCGGGGGAGAGACGGTGATAGAGAGATGTCAGATATTGACTGTACCGACTTAAGATGTACACAATATGCAAAGTGTGCGTTCAGTTCGGGATAAGGTAAGTCGGGACTTCCACACCCACACCCACTCCACACTCCACACCCATTCAGTTCCAAGAAGACCGAATTTTGGTATCTGCTGTGCGCATATAAATTGCAGAGCAAATACTTGGGGCTTGGCTTACTCCAATCGCCTACTACCACCCTTACTCCCACGGGGCACCCATGTTGTAGTACATAGCCATAAACAGACGATAAGATACCCGCTACTTGTAAGCTCATCAATGCATCTATCCTTATTTGTTAAGTAACTAGCAGATCGGTCTGGTTTGAAGTCTTCTTCCTGCTGTGACATACATTTCCGCGAATCTATCATACCCTCGTGCGTAGCACATACGGAGTATTGCCAGCCGGGCCATTGCCAGGCCTTCCTGGCCGTGTTGTCAGCTTCTGACAGCAGGGAAATGAAATGATGCCTTTTTGTCTCTTACGGTAAATTACCTTGATTTGATTTCGCCATAGCGAAGTTGGCCCGTCTGATTAACATTTCCTCGCTGCCTCGCTGTGCGCCCAGTCATCGTCATCATCATGTGCAGCAACAAAAGCGCCTCGCCTCGAATTGCGCCCCGAACCGAACCGGCAACGGCACTGCCACCAGCACTCTGTCAGTTTCAATTAGTTTCAACTGGATGAGAAGAGCGGCCCTCAACCGTGCTCGGGGTCCCCGGGTTTGGGGCTATCCAATAAAAAGGCCACCCGACCTTGTCGCCTGCGTGCCTTATTAATTCATAAATTTCACATAGGTCGTGGCAGGATGCTTTAAATTTATGTCATTTCATTTAGTGGCGAGGCATCGAAGAATGCCAACACTTGGAGCTCGTGTGGTTACCTTGCCTCGACGCCTTGTGTCTCCACGTCGAGAGGCGAGCCCTTTGAGATGTGTGGCGTGCCTTACCGGGGCTCAATTAACACATCCATTTCCATAGCTCCGGCAGGCGCTTAGAGTGCGCGTGGGCATTTAATTAGGAGCAGGTGTCTGCCAAACAGTCGGTGGAGGCAAGATCTGAGCGACAACTTGTCTTTAATCTTCTGAAGGGTTTGGCCACAAGTGGGAAGGGGTCATTAAATAATAATTATGTTCAAAAACCCCATTCGGTGTATCAATAGCTGTAATTTTGTTTGGCAATTACTTTTTGGTGTTTACCAAACATTATTTTCACCATAAGAACGAGCCAAATTAAGTCAAAATTTCTTCGCTCCACTGCTGATTATATTCACTTGGAACCCCTACTGTGATGATTCCGATTTTTAGTAGTAAATATGGAATTGTTAAACTCAAGCAGGCGCTTAAGGTTGCTCATGATTCCCACTTCTTCAATAACGTAAGTGTAAGTTAAGTAAAGAAATTCAATATTTTAATGGCTGATTTTCCTATTATACGGACATAACAAGTGTTTAAGAGACATAGGAAAATCAAGTTAGATGAGGAAAGGCGCAAATTATTCAAAATTTATAGCTCCCATGATGATATGACAAAGAACAATAGGATCCGAGAACATATTTGAACGCGTATCTTATACATCATTTATTCGGAACTAAAGGTCACAATTTACAGGCCCAAAACAAGGCGTGGCAAGTAAATTCTTCCAGAGACTTGACTTCTTTTACGGAAGTAAGAAAGAATGAATTGTATATATGTATACATAAATCAATCATTTGTACATCATATCCTTTAACAATATATAGAAATACAAATCGGGAACATTTAATAGTTGTTTAATTCACATTGTCAATGATTTAGTGAACAGCCTCATGTATGGAGTGTCGCGTTTTTGGAATCAGCGTATGAGTTTCTGCTAAGTCCCAACCCCATATCGATAATGTTGATTATATTTATCATCTGGCATGTATACTATACTACAGTTCAGACAGCAATTATCGTCAAGTGCGGTTATCTGAAGCCTTTGGTACATGGTACATCTTTCCTGGTCAAGCTTTGATTGGATCCTGGTTTCTATCTTCACAATTTGCTGAAATTTATTTTTATTTGCGCTCTTTATGACGCCACAAGCATTTGCTCTAATTTTCCACCAAAACAAACAGGAACCGCACACAGAAGTGTCGGGTCATACACAAGTGTATTTGTACATGTGGCATGTATGTATGTATCATGTATGTACATAATCATTGCACGTTCTCCATATGCTCACACCCACACAAATGCAAAGACATAATGACCGCATCATTCACCATGCAGCAGGGCCCGAAACCCTATTTACAACTCGTATTTGCCGTTAGTTTTAAAGGCCCAAACGTGCGCAACGCCCTGCGTGTGCGAGTGGGCAGTCATAAAATAACAGTTGGGGCCAGCCCAGCCAAGAAGAGGGCTCAAGAAGTTGTTAGGTATGCCCTTGACGCAATGTTCTTTCCTGCGGCCTCAAATGGCAAGCTTATTACTAACCCACTCAACCCTTGATCAACCCCTCACATTGCGTTCAGAAAAATAAAGAAATACTACATTAAACAGTTCTTGAGGCCCAGAAATGGAAAATACTACATTTGAGTGTTCTCAAAGGCAGTAATGAAGTCCATATGAAACCAACCCTGCCGCCCCAAATGGCAAGCATATTACTAACCCACTCAACCCTTGATCAACCCCTCACATTGCGTTCAGAAAAATAAAGAAATACTACATTAAAGAGTTCTTGAGACCCAGAAATGGAAAAATACTACATTGGAGTACTCGTACTGGATATTTAAAAAAAAAAAGGAGGAAAAAAGAAATTCTAGCTTGCCACTTGCCTCCTGTGAGGGTTGAACTCACGGCCTTTGGTTTACGAGACCAACGCTCTACCACTGAGCTAAAGAGGCACTGCGAAGAGCGGCGCCAAATGCCTTATATCAGCCACCCCGCTCAGCTGTGCTAGCAAATGTAGAATCATGAGCGAGAAAGAGAGCAACAGAGAGACGCTTATCAAACAGATCGTGACGCATCGTCATTAAACCAACACCACATGATGACGCAGTCCACATGCACCTAGGTAAATAATTTCAGTGTTGTAAAATGATTATTTATCAACAATGTATTTTAGGAAAATCAAAATATAAACAGAAGAATTAAAAAGTTAAACAAATAAAACAAAAAGGGAAAAAAATAGCAGAACAAAAAAGTGAAACCTAGAACTGCCTCCTGTGAGGGTTGAACTCACGGCCTTTGGTTTACGAGACCAACGCTCTACCACTGAGCTAAAGAGGCTACGAGGTAGCGGCTGCCAAACGGCGCATACCAGACAGCGCACAGCAAACAGTTCTCCAAGAGAGCGTCAGAACAAGAGAGCAGAATAGCGTCACAGAGGCATGCGCAGTGTTGAAGAAGAATATTGAAAATCATTTTTATGGACATTAATAAGGTAAAATCTAATTTTAAACTTAACAAACGACAAGCTATTGTTTTACTGTCAGTTCCGTTAAATGATATCACTAAGTAACTATTCATGTCCATAATTTAGGGAAACTGGCGATGTTGCTGATTAGAGCAAACACACACAAGATAGCTATTAGCTAATAGAGCACTAAAATTTCGTAATTGCAGTATGCATTAGACGTTTAATATGCGGCAATCCATCATGATGCCAGTCCAGAATTTGATGCTGTTTTTGCCAGTGTCTCTTAGCGTTGAGTTGACCAAGGCGCGCACACACAGAAACATCACTCATTGTCAGAAACACACACACACAGCCAGAGCTCACATTATGTGTGTGCCACAAAGCGGAAATGCTTTTGTGGCAGCTCCAAATGAAAGCATTTCCCTTTCTAAACTACAGCAAAAAGTGGATTCAAATTTTCCCCTTCCAACTGCCAGTTGGTCTTCCTTCGCATACTCGTAAATACATGTCATTTTCGGTCTCCCGGCCTTGGCTTTGTTTCAACTTGAGCCACCAATGACAAATTCACTTGTCACACAACACAATTGCGGTGAATGATAGTCACCCACTGAATTTCCCGAATGTGGGCAAATATTGTACGAAAAGAGACGAGGAGCTACCCCAACAGATGTCGGCGAAATGTGAGTGACAATTCTATTAGTTGCAAATTGAACTGGCCTGGCCGAGACCAAGCAGGAGCCAGGCCAAGCCAAGTGGTGGTGGGGCACGCAAACGAGCCATTAACACCAGTCATAACTGGGGCTATAAACAAGGGGTCCTCTGACACAATCCCAGAATAAATAGTACGTTCGGTTTATACTTTGATGAGATTGTGATGTCACCGTGTCACGTTCTACATCAAAAGCAACACCTGATCAAATTGAACCGACCTTGTTAGTCTACTAAGGCCTTAGCGGTTGTTATACACATGTCTACATGAAATCTACACATCTACATCTACATCTACACATATTATGTGATCTTTTTACATATTTATAGCTAAATTAGATTCAACTCATTTCTGCTTCTAGAACTATATTCTTAGCACAGTGTACTATTCGCATAAACGACCCCCGTTAAGGCCACTATGGGTTGGCCCATAACATGTTTCTGTGCCCTCTTTTACCCCTATTTAGACTGATTTACGCACGGGCGTAGGGCAAATTAATTGCCACTAATCAAGTGATTTGAATTTTTCATGCACGAGGCTCGTAAAAAGGGTTCCCGTGTTCTTCTTAAAGTTCTCGTTAGGAGGCGGCCTAAAGCAATTTATGGCGTTTTATAGCATCACTAATTGCTCGACGGCGCGGCTCTGATTAATTGTTGTCAAAAATGGGATTGTGTAGCAACTCGGTGAGCAAGGACTCCCGACTCCCGTACTCCCACATGCTTATTGATTTTCCTGCCACACCACACACACAACAACACACCCACACACATACAGATATGCATGTACATGACTGATAAATGAAGCTAAACGGCAGAATTTATATCCCGCCCAAGAGCGGAAAACAATAGGGGAAAATTAAAGAAAATGGTCGGACAAGCACGCCCGAAATTCTTTGGGCCAAGAAGCTAATTTATTGCAAGCTGCTTCAAACAAGTGGAGACCTCTGGCATATGCCACTTCCCAGCTGCCACAGGCTTGTGGCAGTTGGCTGGGACGCCTGCGGACCGGCATCTTCATTTGGGGTTTGATTTTGAGAGATCTGGCCAAACTGTCGAAATTCTCGAAGCGGCAAGACCCATTCCTAGCTGAGATATTTGCGGTTTTGTAAGTGGATACGATTGGATAGGCAGCAGCAATCTGTTTTGGATTGGTAGAGGGTCTCCCCAGTACTATCTCTGACCAAGTCCTATAAATGTATTTGCATATCGTTGCTGCCACTTTTTTATGGCCGTTAATTATTCGAGCTTCCAGATGGTTAAATACAAATTAAACACATTTCAACAGCTAATAAAATTTAGTGGTCTCACGTAATATTTATTTATTTATGGCTGGTCATAAATCCAATTGCTAAAATAATCAAAAGTCATCTGAAATAAATTAAACGCCCATGCCGCAGGCTGGTATGCCTTCCAGGCCGTACACCGCACCAGATAACCGAGATGGCCATAGTCGTAGCGAGCCACAGAGCGAGATGGCCAGAACACTTAATGAGGCACGAAAAACAATTTGACAAAAGCTGCGGGCGCTAGCCGAGGAAAATTACCATAAAGAATGCATGAAATTTGCAATTAATAGAGCAGACACGGTGGAGGGGTGGGAGGGGAAAACGGATGGGGAGGGTTGCTGCTGCTGAATGGTGTAATTAATTGAAGTGCAAATAAACAAGGCATCGAAACAGAAGTAACCGGAAATGGCCAGCCCCCATTTGTGGCTGTGGTGGCTGCCTCTTGCCCGGCATTGTTTAGACCGGATTCTAGTTGTGGTCCACTTCAATGGCACAAAGTGTGTCTGTCAGTCAGTCAGACAGCCAACCAGTCAGTCAGGTCCTTTCTCCCGAGCTCACATTCACACATATTTGAATAATGAAATTACCTGGCATGCTTTCAGCGTTGACTTTCGCTTCAGTTTTTGTCTGTTTGTGGGGGTCTTTTTTCTTAGTTTTTTTTGTTTCATCCGAACGGCATAAAAAGAACAAAGCACAAAACAAACTACCAATACACACACACATACATACATACTAGTATTTGTAAGGATATGGGCGATGGCAAGAGCCACATACACATCCGCAGCACTCCCCTCTCCTCCCGTCACGATTGCGGCTTTGCTTTGTGCCAACGGACGTCAATGGCTTTGTGTTGATGTTAGTGTATTTGTGTAGCAGAATGGGTTCTGTGTGTGTGTGTGCTTGTGGAATTTTTAACAATTTAATTTTTCAATGGAAAACGGAACAAAGGGAGGCTGCTTGCTCGGAAAGTCGAAATGCAAACTAATTTCCATGGATTTATATCGACGAAAATCGTTTAAGTATTTGCTATCAATAATAATATTCCAAAAAGATTAAGGAGAAAACCACAACTTATTTCTCTGATTAATGAATTTATTTGCCTGACATCTAAACCCGTTCTTTATTCGATCCTTGTCTGAGATAACATGGCTCTAACAAATGGCTAACGAAGTCTTAATCGATTCCCATTTGAAATGCGTGCATGTTGGGGAGAAAGTTTAGGAGGAAAGTTTGGGGAGGATGCCCGCCCCCCTCCCAACAGCAATCACACTGCTTCGCCTGGCATAAATTATGCCAATAATGTTGTATGTGTGTGTGTGTGTGTGGCGCTACGCTGGCCATATCGCCCTGACATTGTTATGACTAACCGCACAGAACCCACAGGCCGCAGGCGATTCTACAACATGAGACGATTCTGCTGCTCTTCTAATAAATTCGATTAGATTCACCCGCACAAATACACCCACCATTCCCCTACACACACACACACAAACACACACACAGACCCCCACTCGAGTTGAATTATTGATTCGTCCTTCGGCTCGCATAACTTCATTAATAATTCCTCAATGGCATTTAAAAAACGAGAAGGGGAGCCAGAGGGAAGCTTGCAACAATGGGGTAACGAGAGTCGCGGATAGCCGTGAGAATGAGAATGAAAATTTATCGGCTTTAAGTCTGGTTAAGTGCCACGTACGCACGTGGCAGTTTTTATATGCGTTTTCCTCTTTCGCTTTTCGAGAGTAAACGAATTTCCACAGAAACTCATTTGACATCGTAAAAAATCCGAGAAAAAAATACATATTGCGACTGTGCGAAATTAAAGAAAAATAAAAACAAAAATAAATCAAATCCGGAATCCCATACAACCCAAAAAACCACACATAACGAAGGGTTTAAAAAAACAGAAACAAAAAGGAACCACCGCAAGTCTAAATAAAATGGCCGCCCCGGAAACGGAAAAGGAAATCAGTCGCATTTAAATTTGTCGGGGCGGCAAGAACTGCCGGCAGAAAGGAAAGGGAAAACGCAGTTGCGTTACCAGTAAGCAAATTAGCTTTGAAAGTCCCAAAGCAGGGGCGTGGCAGTGGGGCGAAGGTGGTCCCTAACTGCCAATTGGCATGAAAATTCATGCAAAATCAAAGCAAATTAAAGTGAGAACACCAAAGCGAAAGTCACGCAGCCAGCGAAGCGAGACGACGGAGGGGCGTTCCGGATAAAAAGAAACTCCCGGAAACCAGAAGCATGTCGCACACACCCAGCAAGGGAAAGACAGGGAATAGGAGGGGAACGGAGAGACGACCACAGTCGGCTGTGGCTGTGTGGCTCCTGCTCCACAATTTATAACGTAAAACACATAAATTTCGAATTTGTCACAAGAAATGTTTGCTGTTAGCCGCTTTAACGGTATTTTGGTGCAGGCAAATGAAAATAAATCACCGCACCCACTGGAGGACTGGAATCCAAAGTTTACTCCGATATAGGCGACAGACACACACAGAGAGAGAGAGAGAGAGAGAGAGAGACAGCTGCGACCAAAGTGGCGTATGAGTAATGTTGAACTTGAACTTCTCGGCGATTGTGGCCAAGTTTATCTGCCCGGAGACCGGAGTGTATCGAAATGCATTTAGGCGAAACATATTGATATTAAACAGAGCAGACAAAACACAAACACAATCCGATTAGGTATTCAGTCAAACAACATTTAACCAAGCGCTTGCAGGCGTTGGACTAATTAAGCGATTAAGTCTAATGAGGCTTTTACACTAAACGGACAATCTTCTTTGGAATAACCTTGTTAAATAATACCAAGAATTAATACATTTTTCTTGTGCATATTATATTTGAATTGTGCTAGAACGTATGCATGTACCTGTGTAGATGTGGAGGCATCGAAATTCATTAAAAACAGATTATGCCATAAAGAACTTAAAAGAGCTTATGGCAAGAGTAATACAATTATTACACGGACCAAAATGAAGAGTTCAGCCAGGAGCATTAAGAGAATTTAGAATAAAAAGGATGGCTTAAATTATTTATATTTTATTATGCACCTAATATAAACGGAATTGAATAG
This sequence comes from Drosophila affinis, assembly GCA_037356375.1. Lineage (NCBI taxonomy): Eukaryota > Metazoa > Arthropoda > Insecta > Diptera > Drosophilidae > Drosophila > Drosophila affinis. The sequence continues at coordinate 28,906,113 of JAZHFB010000003.1, forward strand.
GTAAAAGATTTATTGGACAGTGGTGCTGTGATTCGATTTATCTAAATACAGAATTGCTACTACTACAAAACATGTCACATCATTGTACGTAAAGAAAAAGAGTCTTTACACATTGATTGAGATAAGCACAAAAAATACAGTAGCGGACATAGAAAACCGAACAGACTCGTAATTTTTCGTTTTGTAATTTTTTAAAATTATTAATTATTATTGATAATATTTCAAAAACTAAGAAACACAGACAAATTTTTATTTGTTTTACTTTCAAGTGAGTTATAAATTATTTGAAAATGTTATTTATTATAATATTATATTATGTACATAAAGTGGAGAATTTCTGATCTGTCAACTCATTGACACACACGACATCCCAAAGTCAAGTACAATAAGCAATTAAGACCGTGAGGGTCAAAAATGCTTGTGCTTGCAGTACACTCGCAGTACCGATGCACCAGTTCCGTGGGTCTAGCGATAAGAATAGAATGCAAAGTTGTCAACAACCCTCTTTGTAAAATAACATATAAGGCCCGGATTTTCTGAATAAAGATTAGATTGAATTCAAACCTCTACACGCAAGTTTCCAGACTTTTCTTTTGAGGTCTAAACAGCTACTATGATCTATCCCTTTAGATTAAAAAATATATTCCATAAATAGTAATACAAAACTCCAACTAGTGGACATCTCTTCTTCTAAAGCCATTCTCTAATAAATTCTCTGATATTCAGGTAAATTCATGCCAGTATTGGGTGGGTTTATTTTTTGAAGTACCAGCAGCTGGTCAAGTGGTCGGATTCTAGTTTGAATTGCTTTTGGCCAACTTTTTCTGTTTTATTCAATTTAGTATGCTGCTCAGGTCAGTTACGAAACAAACTTGTTAACTGAAGGATGCAGAGGAAAGCTGGAGGATTGTGGGTGTCTCTGTGTCCCCATCTAGAGATAAGTGCCAGCTGCAGTACGGCAGTCCACAATGGGATACGACTCAACTATAACTTTATACAATATATGTATGTACGAGTATGTATATATGCCGCATGGAATGAAATTGAATTTGCAATTTGCCACACGTTGCATTCTTTGTACAGTTGTGCCGCCCACACAGATACACACTCGCACACACTGTCCTACCTGGTAGCTGGTTTTGGCCCATGGCCCAGGGCCAAGAGATGGTAATCGTTTGACGGGCGAGGCAATGTAATTAAAATGCCATTTGCTATGGCAATATTGGAGAATACATACATACATTCAATTATCGGTGGCAGAGTTCGTGAATGGTATTTATGCGGCGTTCCAATTGAAATTCGATTAAATCTCACAAATATTTAATTAAATTCATTTGTTCTGCTCCAGGCCGAAACATTTTGACGAGTGTGTAATGAAATTTTCCAGCCACAGCTCTCAATGAACGAATGAATGGAAGAGCGTCCAGCTCTACTCTGCGGATGTATATGCCATATTTATATTCAATCAATTCATCCACTTTAAGTTGAAAGAGTTGCCAGTGTTTAAATTAAGTATACGCCATGTTCGCAGCGGCCGAACAATGCAAAATGGCGTAAAATTGCACCCAAAATAAACAAAGAAAAAGGGAAAATACACAAAATAAGCACTTTTAACTTTGATGTTTGATTTCGGAGCAATTTGCAAATTTAAACGAGCCCAAAACCCTGCGTAGTATTCCACCGCTGATGAACCAAGAACCAAGAACCCAGAGAGGAGCAGCCCAAAAAAAAGAGCAACAATGTGTAATATACAATATATAATACAGCAGCTTTCCATTTATTGACTTTTTCTTGAACAACTTTGTTGCTTTATGTGTATTCGGCTGCCATAAAGCTCAGGGCAGGGCAGGGCAGAGCAGGCCGCTGGCAGCCAACAGCCAACAGCAGCAGGCTGAAGGCAGAAATTTATGAAATTTTTAGGGACTCACGCAGTCCAGACCAAGGACCAATAAATCATTTAATGTGATCCCAGGGCACAGTCCCAGGACACAGGACACACAGCCTGGGCGGGCGCATCGAGCAGGTGATGCGCAGGGCCGGGCAGGGCCCACCTGATGTTCGCTTTTAACGGTTTCCGGCTGGCCCCGAAAAATGTCTGAAATTTCCGGTGCCCAATGCATCGATGATGATGGTCTCGATGATGATGCCCCTCTCCGATGATGAGGATGGCGATATTTATGGGTTTATCAAAGTAAAATGTATGGGACTTTCGCTCGACTTTCTCCCTAAATTATTCAATTAGCAGTTGTCGACAGCGACAAGCGGGAGAGCGGTGGAGCGGAGAGAGGGACCAGCGACCAGCTTCCATTTCTGCTCTGCTCTGCTCTGCTCCATTTCCCTAGTCAATCAATAAGCCGGGGAGCATCTGCTTATCGGGCTGTAGCAGGCGGGGTCACTAAAGCGTGACCTTCAAATATCCTTTCACACATTTTCCCTCCATTTACGCTCCGCTCTTTCCTTTTTTAAATGCCTCACATTAAGTATAAAAAAATGTAATAGGTTTCCTTTATGGGTCGCACGCCTGGACGCTGCGCCGCTCAGGTTTGCCCCCCATCCCTCCCCTGCGACACAGAGAGACAGCAATAGCTCCCAAAACGGGGGGCGGTATGCGGCGGTATGCGATGGGGATGGGAAGGTTGATACAAATTTCAGCGTTTTATGACAAAAAACCAACCCAGCCAGCGGCAGTGCCACAGTCAGAGCGAGAGCCAGAGCCAGTGCCAGTGCCAGTGCCATTGCCAGCATTTGAATCGATAAGCAGTTTGAAGCCTTTCAGATTTCAATTGTTTCGCCCTTCTTTATTGTCCCTGGCAAATTTTTTATGATAACCAAATCCATTTCAATACCATCAAAAATGAATGAAATGGTTTAAGAGCGGAGAATATGGCAAATGGTCTGCATTGGGGCTCATAAATGGATAAAGGAAGAAGGAAATGCTGGGAGAGGGAGGGAGAGGGAGGCAGAGAGTGAGGCAGGCAACGCAATGATTAGAAATGCAAATGCATCCAGTCCCAAAGCAGACGTAAAATGGCCAACTAAAAGCAGCAAAACCAAGCACAAACTTGGCCATCCACTTCGGCCTTCGGCCCTTCCCTTCAATGCAAACTTTCTCTGAATATTTGGTTATTTTCATGACTTTTAAGTGGGCAGAGGGACAACAGCCCGAAACGTCGCCAAGTGCCTCGGCCGGCCCGGACCGGCTCCACTAATTTATTAATGCACAAATGCCGCTGCCAACTTTTGAATTTTAATTATTTTGGCCATGTAGCGGAGGCCGGAAACGCGCCAAAGCCAAAGGAAACACGTCGAGGGCGGAACAGAGAAGGCGGAACTAATGCAAGAGACCTAATAAAATGACCAAAGGGACAATCGGGATCAAGATGGTGAATTTCAGAGGTCCTGAAGCAACGAGGAAATAGGAAATTATTTCAATTTAAATTTTATGTTTCAAAAGTTGTTCCAAGCTAGTTTTTTGCTCGGAAACTATAATATTTTCTGTAATCATTCTGAATAGATTCTGAGTAGATTTTCCTCCTTTATTTTCCCGTAGTTCAAATGTGGAAAATAAAATCTTAGAAGTAGTATACTTTCATCCCTTTTCCATAGAAAATCGAAGCCATTTTCCCCCCTTTCTGTGACCATTCAGTATTATTTGCCATTGAATCGAGACATTAATCACCGATGCCATTTGGGACTCCATTATTCCAAGATCGAAATACCTCCACAATTAAGACCACGGATTGTATTTTCCAGTGAAATCGTCTAATTAAAAGACAGATTGCCTCCTCCTTGAGTCAGCGATTTAAAAAGCGGCAAAAAGCGAGAAAAAGCGAGAGATAAAGTGAGAGAAAAAGTGAGAGGGCCCAACGAGGAGATCTCTTGGCCTAATCCTCAGCTACTTATGGGCCGGCTTCAACGTCTTTGGGCTCGCTTTTGCTGGTTTGTAGAGCTTTGTGCTCCCCTCAACACGGTTTTATGGCCCAAGGCTCTTGAAATTAGCGCGTCGGACAGCCAAGGCCGAGATCCCCACCCACCCAGTGACCGAGCCCGAGTTGTCGTATTGATTTTTTGTCGCTTTACTTTCCTTTTTTTGGGGCAAAACTCTGTTGCAAGGACCTGCCCTGGCCTGTCCTGGCCTGCCATCATAATTGAGGGCACAATCTAGACGCGCGCGGCGCTAATTAATTTTTATTGCCTTTAAAGAAAATATATTTCATACCGTTTTCCACCGGCAGTTGAATTTATGCGTTTTTCCTGACACTCACAGGCCTTAGAGGAAATGAAATTCATTAGAAAACCAGGCGATGTCTAACTTTCAGCAAACTCCTGATTTATTTTCCGTTCAACACTCAAAACTCCTGTCGACGTGGGAAAATTTGCCTGGCTGAAACAGTGGCAAGGAGGAAATTGGATTGTGTTCATATCCCTGGGATTTTGGCGACGTGTCAAGGACGAGTTAAATTTGTAGAAAACTGCCAGGCGAAACCTTAAAACACAAGGACAAGTTTTGCCAGCAACTTTGTTGCTAGATTAAAAGCATTTCCAGAAATGCGAAAGTTCTCTCTGTCTCTGCCACTGTTCTGTATTTGTGTGTGTGTGTGTGTGTGTGTTTGTGTGTAGATGATTGTGTATCTGTGTGTGTGTGCCTATGAGGGCGTAGAGCCAGAAAGTCGCATTGGTTGACTAACAAAATAGAAGTGGTGACTAGATGAACGAAACCACTGCCGCCGGCAATAAAAATCTATTACGTTTTGTCAGACACAACTTTGATTTTACGAACTGTCAAACTACACACAGATACATACATACATACATATATATTTCAGCAGAGCACCGCAAAGCACAGACATTCCACACAGACATTCACACCATTCCATTCCATTCCTGTTTTGCTATTCCTTTGGTTGCCATGAAATAAAACCCAACGCTTGAAAGTTTTCTGTCAAGCACAAAACTTATGCAATGGTTTTATGATGCCACACCAAAGAACCAAAGGATGCGACAGTGAGGATCCCTCAAGTATGGCTTACACATACACATGTACACATGTACGTACATATATAATGTAATAAACATTAGCCACTCCTCACGAGATGCCAGCCAGGACTTCCTTGCCTTGGGGCAACATCAAAGGGAAATATTTTCATCGTAAAATCTGCACATTGCATATTTTATCGTCTAATAACACGAAAATATCCGTGAATAAACGTGAAGCATTACCCAGTTAAAACAACTAAAATAAATAGTAAAAACATCTTGTAAAAATCACATTAAACATCCAATTTGAAAAGGCTATATTTTGTGCTTGTTGGACATAACATCCTCCTCACTATCAATGTTATGTTTAACGCAAAAATAACCTTACAGAAATCCCTAATGTATGGGCACACTGTCCTCTTCTAGTGCATGGGCACACTTTCTTTCTACATCCTTCTTCTCTTGATCTCGTTTGAAAGGGGCTGGTTGTGTGCAGATTGAAGAATATAAAAACATCAAATATAAAAGCAATCACTGAATATAAACACTAAACTATTGTGGATTCATTAAAACAAAGCAACTAACTGGACGACGAAGTATATATTTCGATGTCAATCTAAACAGCCGTATATACAAATTGTGGCACATTAATGGATGGAAACTCAAACAAAAAATGAAAAATGGCTCGCGAGAAATAATGTGAAAAACTTTGACGTTGGGGGAGCAATTTGCAGACCATTTGCTGGGATCATGGTAAAAAGGAAAACTTTTTAATTTCTTCATGATGGTGGAAAAAAACTGAATTATCATTCTGCGCTGAGAGCTGAGAGCTGAGGTGCTGCCCCTCATCATAATGCTGAAGGAGGCTTGGGACCAATCGCTCACTTGTGTACGATTGCAGTGCTGGCATCATCATGTGCAGCCAGCGGAAAATCACATGAAAATGCCAACTTGAGGCTCCACCCCACCCCACCACCAATGGGAAAACTTTGCTCAGCATTTATGTGCAAATTTTGAGTTAATTAGTTTGATTTCATGCTCCAAGTGTCAAGCATCCAACTACGGATTGCCAATGCCATTTGCCAACTCATTAAAACTTCCCCAAGTTGCCCCCCGCCAGTGAATGGTAAACGATTGCTGTCGAAACAAACAGAAAAAAAGAAGGAAATGCCGTAGCATTCCCTTGTGTAGGTCTCCGCTGTTCTCTGGGGGGTCCTTTATATATACATATAATATATAGAAATCGATTGTAAGCAAAATTAAATGCAAATGACTTGACAAGGTCAGCTGCTGCTGGGCCGCAAAGCTTTGATCAATTAGTGCCAGTGGCAGGCCGCCTTGCTTTAAGTTTAATAAACTGTGAAATTTTAATTAAAAGCAAAGAAAACTTTGCTGGAGATGATTTTTGATAAGCTTAAGCCAAAGAAAATTATGAGATAAAAGGATTTCATTTAAAGTTTTGTCAACGGGTAATTACACTTCTTTGTTCGGTGCTGTTTGGATTAGGCGAAGGCCTCAGGCCTTAAAGAGTGAACCTTGAACATGAACAAACCGCCTTTAAATGTATAATATGTGAAATGGTCAGTTGATGATGGACACTTTCATTTGGAGCTGACAAAACCCAAACAACGTTTTTCCCAATTAGCATCGCTTGCAATTTCACACTTGCCTGTGTGACGACAGGACATGGACATGCCTCGGTACAACACGAACGAACAACTGAATCAGAAAGAAAACTACATGACAGCCATGTAAATGCGATATGTAACATGTAATTTCATTCGGGGCCTGACAATCACAATGGAACTCGAACACAAAATGGGATGGCGAATCGTCACAATGATGATGATGATGAGGCTGATGATGGCGAAGCTGTGTGGACAAGGATGAGTTGTGGATGATTGTGGAACGCGTCCCGATGTGGATGAGTATGCTGATGCTCATGTCAATGTCAATGCACGGGTATACGGGGTATACGGGGGTTGGGGGGGACCAACATGTCTCTCCGATTAGTGCGGCTCAGGCGGCAGCAACAATCAATATTAATGCATGTCAGCATTCTGAAATGTTTCTGGCTGTGTGTTTGAGGCAAGGACATGGCCATAATTATGAACCCATCAACGCAATAGTTGGCTTTTGCTGGCTCTTCCAATATTTCTCTATTCACAGAGCTGCTCCCCTAACCGTGTTGGGTGGAGAAGGTGGAACAGGGGCGACCCCATCCACCATCATCGTCAACATCAAATTGTCGCCTGGGAACAATTTGTGGAAAACTTGGCTGGCATCCTTGGGTCTCGAGTCCTCCCAGGGCACCGTTCCCTCGAGCTGACAATAAATATTTTCGCTTTGCTGTCAGAATGAAAATCAATACGCACAGGAAACGCTTACATATTTGGGGACCAGTGTAAATACATATATACAGATACAGATACAGAGGGGATACCAAATCTGTAGTTTACATTTTCATTCAGAATTTACAGAACAATTGCCAGATATTGTGACCAATAAATTGCACACAACCTGAAATAAGTTATGCATAAATGAAATGACGTCATCGGACACACACACACAACGAAAGGAAAACCTCAAATCGCATTCAAATTCAAATGCCAAGGCATTTCGAGTGAAGCTGTGTCCAGGGCCACAAATTGTGGCCAGTCATCAGGCCAGAGGAAGGGGCGGGAGGCGGGAGGTGGGAGGCGGCAGTATAAGTACTGACAATAAACAATCCCATGAATAATAAGTAGAGCGTAATTGAGTAAATTTTAGATGGAGAAAAGCACCTAAGTATAATTTCTAAATGGGAGAAATTAAATTATTATCAAACAAATTAAATGTAATAGGTAATACACGAATATCCTTATGGAATGATTATGAAAGCAGTTTGAAAAACAAAATCCCTCTGAAATTCAATTTCATAGTTCAAAAACTTGAACTGAACTGCGATTTCCTCTGGGTTTTGGGCGTAACTTTTAGTTGGACTTTGTTGTGCCATCCAGGGAAAATTCATTGCAGGGTTGGGAAAACAAACTTGTTTATAACAAAAATAAATCAGGATAGGAGAGCTTAAAAAACACATTGAAATGAAAACACTTTCATTGACTGCAGCATAAGAATGGACCGAAACGAGAAAAATTCCAGCAAGTAGAAGGAATGGAATGGAATGACCTTAAAGACTACAGTTTTCTGTACCGTTTTCATGGTGTAGAAACAATCTGATTTTGGGGAAATCTCACCTAAGCACTGTCCCACCCAGCAGTCAGTCTGCGGTCGGATGCCTTTTGCCTCCAGTCCTCCAGTCGTCCTGCCTCGTGCCTTGAAAAACCCAACTCAATTTTCAATACGATAGGTTGAAATTGGGGAAAAAGGAAGGACGCTTGAAAGTGGAGGAGACGAACAAAAGGCAAAAGTAATTTCAGCAGCACTAAATCTGTGGCATATTACACAACACACACACACACAACACACGCATAGAGCAGACAGGAATGGAATGGAACGGAATGGAATGGCCAGAGCTGTGAAGAGAAATCTGATCCACTTAGTTGCCAAGAAAAAGCAATAAATTCTTATGAAAACAGTTGAGGAGCTGCGACACGTCCCTGTACAAAATGAATTGAACTTTTGGTCAACGTGGAAATTGCACTAATATTCGGGCCTGCCATTACAGAGGACTGCCTGGTTCCGGTGGCCGTTGGAGGGGCAGTGGAGCGACAGTAGAGCGGCGGGGCGGCGCGGCATATCGCCCCGATTGGTGGCAGATGAGTCTGCCGGGGTCAGGCCAGAACAAACAAGTTCCTATGCCTTTTTGGATATTTATGAGTATGAACGGGAGGGGCAGGAAAAACTTCACAAAGGCGAAACGAAACCAAAATCAAATAAACCCATGCGATAGGCTCTGAATGAAAATAAAGTGCGAGCTGTGCTATGTCCCACAAGGACACTTGGACAACACTAAGCACATAAATTTTGGCCCAAATTTTCGGCTGCTTCTGGCAAGCTTTAAGGCCAGAAAACGCCAGAACCAAACAGAACAGAACCAAACAGATTGAGGCTGGCCAGATGGAGGCGGTCATGAGCCAGTGCTCGAGCAGGCAGTCATTTCCCTTGGCAAGGACATGGCCTGGCAGTAATTGAAATTCAGTGTTGTGTCACGACACAAAACTTAAACAAAACAGGACGGCAGAACAAGAAGAACAAGAAGTCAGCGCCAGGCCACGGGGAAAACATTAGATTACCTCTCGGGTCCGGGTTACATCAAAGTTTTCAAAACCACTGACTGTTGCTTTTCCGAAATTTTCAGCCTGGCAGTGTGTGCCGGTGTGTGTGTGCTCGAGTGCTTTGCACGGGCTTTAGAAACCTTTTGTTGATGCAATAAAACGGTGAAAGCCAAAGCCAGAACAGTAAGTCGACATGCAAAAAGGATACATGTTGTAAAAAGCGCATAAACTTGGCCAAAAGTGTCAAACAAAGAGCAAGGGCTCACTCACACACAAACAATTTGCGGGGAGGGAGTGGCTGATGGCAGATGGCAGAGGGAAGGTGAAACAGCATGGCGGATGTGGTGCCAGAGGCAAGGCCAGAGGCTGCGAGGGTGGAGGCCAAACAAAAGGTACGGTAGGCGAAATTGAAGCCGACTTGATGGGCTGTAAATGGCAAACTTTTCTTTTCGCTTTTCCACATTTTTTCCCGCCCTTCCCCCCCTTCCCGCTCAGGTGCTAAAACTTTATCAGCATATGCGTGTGCTCCGAGGGTGTGTGTGTGTGATAGGAGGGGACGAGGATAAAAGTGAGATAGCGAGAAGGAAGCGTGCTGAAGTATCTATCTATTGTACGAGTAGTAGTCCTCAATGCTGTGCCTTATCTTTGCATTTGAATTAGTCTTCTGCACATAAACAAACAAAATTGAATTTTCCCACAACATTCTTGTGGGAACAGCAAACAGTTTTTCGAGTAGAGGTGCAAGTGGCAGGGGGTGGCTTTTCTAAGAAGTTTTCCCATATATTTAGGAGCCGTAATAGCAAGGGCGTTCCAGGAATATTAACGATACAAGGCTTCCAGTGTAGCAATGAACATTTCTATACAGATATGTATGTATTAGGTAAAGGTGTCCTCAAAGAGGGAAATAGTCCCGTTTCCGACTCTCTTTCAACTATCATCTTTTCAAATATTTAAATTCAACTTAAAGTCCTCTCGGCTTCTCGGATGACTAAGAGTCTCTACAAGTTCTGCAACTATTTGCCCTTCAAATTGCTCGTTCTTGCATTAAAGTTGGCAAAGGTTCTTCGTCCACTCATCATCTGGCTCCGCTGCCGTCCTGCCACAGTGCTTCCTAATGAAAGCCCAGCCAGAAACTAAAAACTGTCGTTATTTCTTTCAATTTCTTGGCATCCAAGAAAGTTCCTTGAACGCTTCACCGGGCCCAAGCCTTTAAGGCCATCCAGAGGGAAAGTTTTGGCAAATGTTCTTTCTTGGCTTCTTGTTGAGGGGCGGAACGTGTTTTTTGGGCATGTAAATAGGAAGAAATGTCTATGAGGATGCGTGTCCTGTTTTGGCAGCAACTTGTGTGCCTGCAGGACATTTCATTTCGTTCAGGCCGCCGCTTTAGAGGCAAACACTTGACTAGGCAAAAATGCTGATTTTATTTTGTGTGCCACATTGTCACATGGTAATCAGGGCGATAATATGGGGAGTCCCCCGCAAGCACGCACTGAGAAAATAGAGCGAAAGGCCATTCCCTTGTAAGCAAAGGCTCAGCAGAGTGTGTGACATGGCCTGAAGAAAACTACATACAAATCAGCAAAACACTAGCCAACACGAGTCGATCCTTGGTTGAGCTTCTATGCAAATGTATTTGTGGAATTCCAGGAATCACTCGGGCATTAGCATTTGACTCTTAAGCACTCAGTGCTTTGTGCATGTTTGAGCATAAAAGTCTCAAAGTCTGAAAGTCTTTGGTAAGTCTTCCTTCGCCCCTGATTGTCGCCTAAGCCTAAGCCCTGACTCACAAGTCTCAAGTATTTTCTTAATCAAATTGTTTGTTGCACAGTGCGGAAGTTGTTATCCCCCCGCCCGCCCGACGGTTGGTGCGTTGCCTGGCAGCATTCCTTTTGTGAATTCCATTTGCATGTGAGGGACTGGGCCGTCGAATCCCCAGTGACCCAGTTTTGGGAAGTGCGCCGAGTGGCGCCAAAAACTGGCGCTGCACTAAATTAAAACCGTCAACACCTGCCACCACCTGGACAGAACGAAGTTGGCCAGAGAGCATATCAGAGTAGCAGAGATGCAGGAACTGCAACTGACATTTGCCTCATTGGGGATGTTCGTCGTTTATAATGCAATTTAAGTTTCTATTGAAGAGAATGTGATGGAAAGTGATAGTGCGAGTGGGAGTGAAAGTGTTTGTGTGCTCTGCGTTTGTGTGTGTGTGTTTGAGCATTTAATTAAACAAATTGCCAGCAGCAGCGCTGACAAGTTTAGCAAACATGGAAAAGGAAACATGACAGGGACAGGGACAGGGACAGGATCAACTTTACGACAGAGTCAGAAGTCAAATGCCACAGCTGATGGCGTTGATGAGGCAAACACATAGACACACACATAGATGCATACATAAGGAAACATGCCACCGCATGGAGGAGAATGGAGGAGACTCTGCTGTCAGACACTTTCAACACTTGCATGGTAATTACTTTCCACACATGCCTCTGCTTTCGACCAGACAATCAAAAACTTTTGCACCACCACCACAGACAAAAACACAAACACAGAAAAAACATTTAACACGAAAATAATAATTTCGAAAACTTTTCCGAAAACATTCTTCCAGTCTGCAGTCCAGTCGCCAGCAGCCTGTCCAGCGGCGGTTGTTTCTGGGTCTTGAGTGAATTCAGCCCGAAAAACTTTGTTCTCCGAAATTGAATGAGGCATGTGGCAGGAATTCTCTGCCATTACATTTTATAGAAAAGTCAGTGGAATCCATTAAGCGTTTTCCAGGCGTTACAGGCGTTACGGGCCAGTGCAAAACACGATTGCATAACTGCCCCGAGAGCAACAAGCCGGCCCCCGTCAGGGGGAATGGGAATGGAAATGCTGAACAGCAATCATGAATATGCATGCGATGATGATGAAGATGCTCGCTTATGTACGAGTATCTATGTGTGTGTATAGGCAGGCAGGCAGCTCCCTGAGTGCGTTTGAATGTGTATGTCAGAGAGTATACATTCTACTATGTGTTTTTCCAAGCAACTCTTTCCCCAGTCCAGTCACAAGATGGTGCCACTGAAGAGGGTTGCACCTCATTCAAGACTTCAGCTTATGCGTGTACTTATACATATATTTTTGTCTGTGCGTGGGTGTGTGTGTGTGTGTGTGTGTGTGTGGGAGAGAGGAAAAAAAGAAAACAGAAGTGGATGCGGATGCGGACAGAGGATGGTGAAACAGGTTGGTATTTAAAGTGCTAAACGCCTTGGGGAAAACAGGCAGAAGGAAGAGGAGAGTGAAAAGCAAACACTTCCACATCAGGCAACAGCTCACCGGTTTTTCCCCTCCCGCACACCATGTGTCGTCGGGTCTTATCCCCCATGGATTATCCTTGTCATTTAGTAAATTTCAAAGTCAGGCATTTTTATCATTCCAGGCCACACGCACGTGATTACCCATTTATAATCCCAAAAGCTGCTGATACGAAAATGTCTCATCTCAATCGATTATATGATCGATTGGGACCAGCAAATATACAATTTCACAGTACAATGAGCCACGGCATAGGTACATAAGTTATACATAACAAAACTGTTTGAAATATAGTGTTTGATTTGACTGATAACGATCATGTTTGTATGAAGAAATAGTCTGTAATCCGAAGGGTACGTTAAATTAAATAACACGCATATTATCCCAACATATATATTTTTATTTATTTGAACAATAAAGTAAAAAAATTAATCATTAAAAACTCAAAACAATTCGAAGTGCAATCCAGACTAAAGTGGACTTTTAATGGGTAATAGAAATCGGTTATAGCTGCCCTGAAATTGTGGAGTACAAACAGGACTTTTAATAGTCTGAGGGAGCCTGTGGTTAGCGTTAGAGGTCGTAAAGACGTCAGTACCAAAACCCGTCCACACTTGAGCTGGGGAAACTGTTTTCAACACGAAGATTTAATCGAAAACTATTCCACAACCAATTTCTGTTAAACTTTCACCTGAACTTTGTTTGACTTAGACGGAAGTCTCTCTCCCCGTGGACAGACGTCTGCCAGCTCCATGTGGAGCCTTCTTGGAAATGGAGCTCCAGGTGAGGCTGGCTAATTGAAACATTTCAACACAAACAGCAGTGTGAGCGAAGGCTGTGTGTGTGTATGTTGGGAATACGAGTACAAATAGCTGTGTGTACTCGTATTTACTTGTATGGTTGACACTGTTGACTGCGAGGACTGCTGCTGGCAATCACACTGATAATCCATTTTTAATAGACTCTCAACCGTTGTCAGCACTTGTGAGAGTGGAAATTGTACAATCATGCGGCAGGGACACGACTGCCAAGGAGTAGCAGTAGCAGTAGGAGTCGGAGTGGGAGTGGGTGCCAGATATTTTTTGTAAAGGTAAGCAACGAGCCGACAGCCATTTGAAATTTCCGCTGAAGGCTGGAGGGCTAGGGAATGGTTGGGGCTACCAGGAACTGAGTTGGATAAATCCCAGTCCCCACTGCGAAAGGATTGCGAGTGAAGTGTTGGGGCTTGGGGTTTGGGGAGGCTAATTGCCTAAATCTATCCCACATGGCCCACACAAGCTGGCAATTTGTAGGTCGGGTCTTTAATTAGCTGGCTAACAGGCTGTCGTCTAATTAATGAAAGAGCCAAGCGGCAGCAGTGGCACAAGTTGAAGCCGTAACAGTAGCTGAAACAGTAGCAGCAGCAGCAGCAGGTTCAGATTCGGTTTCGGCGGCAGCTTGCCACCAAATTGTGAGAACCACATTTGCATAATGTGGCCGCAGTCAAAGCCAAAGGCTCAGGAGGAGGAAGGCGACATGCGGCATGCGGCAAGCGACTGAGGGCAGGCGAGGCTTCGAGGATACTGCAGGTTGATGTGTATCTACTTCGAGCCTCAAGGATCGGCGCAGTGCAGTCCTTTGCATTTTTAATCAATCGCTTTAACCTACAGCCCCCGCCCCGCCCCGCCCCCGCACCGCTCAATCAGCAGAAAGTGAACGCGCGTGGCATGAATAAATTAAAACGATTTCGTGCCACATTTTTTCTCAAAGATTTATTACAAAGAGCAACCGCTCTCGAGCGCTCCCCCTCCGACATTTCTCCGCTTCTACTGCCGCTCCTGCTCTTGCTCCTGCTGCTGATGATGACGATGATTATGCCGCTTCTTATTGCTTTTCCTTCACTTTTTCTTTTTTCCTTGGGTGCTGCCAAAGATTGTTGCATATCAAATGCTGCCTAAGTGCTGGGCGTGTGCCTTCGAAGAGACGTGTGGCAGGCGGCGCCTGGTGGCTCCCACGCAAACAAATCAAATCAGAATCGAAGGCGAAGCCGAAGCCAAAGCGTCTGGGGCGAGGCGTCGGGCTTTTTCGGCTTTTTATGGCCTCGACTCCATTTATTTAAATTCAATTTTATATTAGCGGCACTCACTTTCGCCTTTATTACCAAAGGAATGACTTACAAAGTGGATTTGAAGGCGCCTATAAACGGGGCGCCTGGGCAGAGAGAAAGTTAACCAGAAACAAGGCCAGATTGGGATTGGGATTGGGATTGGGATTGCGATTCCTATTCAGCTGAGGAATCCAAGCAGATGACAGGGAATTAAACATAGTCCTTCAATGTTTCTCTAGTTGCCTCGCTGCCTCCTGCTGCCATCCCATGGGGGGCGGGGCACTTGACACAGGTCGACTCGACTCCTCTTTCCTCGTGCCAGTCTCTCTATCAGTGTCAGACCTGTGTGACGTTGCCTGTCGAATGCACTAAAAATACTAATAAAAGTGTCCTTGGAGTGTACCAAAAAAAAAAGAATATGGGAAAAGCGCCGGTAAGTGGGCGTGGCAGAGTGCTCTCTCACAACTAAAAGCAGCTTGAATGGCGTTTTCGTGCACCATTTAATTGACAGGAGCTCCCCCGCGTACCCCCGAAATACTGCCATGCCTCATGAAATTATGAATTGAGCTGCAGGGAAAATGGATTTTCAGGTAGAGTTAAAAATTATATAAGCAAACAGATGCAGGTTTATATGAATTATGAATTAAAAGTTTTCCTAACAAAGTCTGGCTCTTAATTGCAAATTCTGCAAATCACTTTGCCGCATGCCTTAAATGGTTAAGCGGCTAATTAATTAAAAGTGAAAAACAAAGAGCCAACAATTGTTTCATTCTACTTTTTTTGTTTCCATTTTTTTGTAATGAAAAACCGAAACAAAGCAGAGAGATAGAAATACGCCAGGACATACATACATACATATGTATATATGCAATGGTTGTTTTTTTTTTATATCAGCCTGGCGAAAGCCCCTAATGAAAGTTGCTCTTGTTGTGGTTTGTCTGTTGTGGTCCAGCAATGTTCAAAGTTACAACAAAGTGCGGCAGGCACAAAAAAAAGGAGAAAATAAAAGAAAGGAATTCCGAAAAAAACATAAGGAACATAGACGGACATTCTTTTGAGTAACCTTAAATGCATTCCGTAAGCCGGAAAAACGGCAACATTCATTCAGTGGAATTTCCCAGAAAACTGCTAAAAATTGTCTACAATTCGGGGACAGAATAAATATTTTAGTTTGCTGACCCTGGAATGCAGCGGCCTCAAGGATAACCTTCATGTACATATGTATCTCATTCGGCTTAGCATTATTAGACGACCTATGACATGACCAACAAACCTTGTCAGCATTTGGGGATAATAAAACAAATCCCAAAGTCAGAGCTGACGAAGGCTAGACAATTGACAGACAGACAGACAGTCAGACAGACAGACAGACAGTCAGGTTGGAGGAGAAAGTCCAAAAGTCAGTCACTCTTGTGACCTCATCTAAGGACGAGTATCTGTGGGGTTCGTGCCTGGCAAGTAAACAAAATCAAAGTGCACTCTCATGCTTAAGAGACCCGGACACGTCGAATCAACCAGGGTCACGCACACCCACACACACACAGAGAGGTACGCAGATACTACCATTCCACTGACTGATGCTAATAATGGCCGCTGCACACTTTTGGGAGCACCTGCTGGAAAAGTGCTTTCCTAGTTTAATTTAAAATAATTACCGCTGAAAGCTGGGCCAAACTATGCAGGAATTTCGTACGCATTTACGTGTGTTCGTACGTGTGTGAGTATCTGTGTGTCTTCGTGAAATTTATGTGTGGCATGTGAGTTGTGCTGGGAAAATTTGTTGGCCATGTGCGCGTTATGTTGAAATTAATGAGCCAGTCCATTGCTCTACTTCATTGCGACGACGACGCGTGGCGACAACAGCGGCAAGAGAAAGAGAAACACAACAGAACAACAGAGAAACAGAGAAACAGAGAGAGAGAGACAGAGACAGAAGGAGTGAATGGAATAGATGGTGATGAAGTCGCACAGACAAAAGCGGAAACAAGCACAACCAGCAGCTTCCGGCCAATGTAAATAAGGCACTAACCGAAAACCCACTGGCAAAAGATATGCATGATTACACACACACACACACACACACAGACACACACTCAGGGCAGACACACACATGAAGTACGCGCTGGCCTGGCCCTGCTCCTGCCACTCCACACCAAACTCATTTGCCAGGCAACCGACGCTCAACGCTCAATGATATTTTGCGCATTTCCAAGCGCGACTTGCTACGATTTTACCCGAAACGACATTCTGTATTTATGGCCAACAACAACAACAACAGCAGCAACGCACACGAAGACAATCATGTACACTGCAAACAAAAGAAGCTCAAAGTGATATCCAATTCGAAATTTACTAAAAACTAAACACAAACACACACACACTTTAAAGTGATTTAAAAATCACACATCTCAATCGGATTTTTCTTAACATCTAAATTGTTTCAAACCAACAATTTTGTTTCAGTGCATTTGTATATTAAACGTCAGAGCTGTGTGTGTTATTAATGGCCCCTGCTTTTGTTTGTTAAATTGTTAATACTCTCACATTTACGCGCCTGCAATTCGCATGGCCATTGCAGCTCTCGTTTCCACTTCCACTTCCGCTTCTGTTTCTGCTTCCGCTGCTCTCTCTCTCTCTCTCCCTCTTCCCGCTCTCTCTTTTGTGTCCGTGCACTTTGGCCCGAACGCGGTCAACGGCATAATGAGCTTCTCTGTTTTATTTATTTGCTGCTGTTTCGTTGGCTGCTTCCTTTATGCTGTTTAATCCTTTTCCTCTTCGGCATGTGAAAAGAGCTTATGACGAAAGGTTGGAGACCGTTGGTCCAGGGTCCAGGGTCCAGGCAAATGGTGAAGGCTTAAGGCCAAAGGCTGAGCATGAGGTTGCTTTTTGTGTCCTTGCCGGCAGCCACACGAAAGGAAAATTCTCCACGGGACTGCTTTCAAAAGAAACCCAACTTATTGCACTAGCATTTCATTCATTGGCTCAAATCAGCCGAAAATCTCGGCTTAAAGGCCAACAGTATCGCGGCTTAATGTCAGCTGCGATTTAATTCTGGCCATTAAACGATGCACGGAAATGTTTTCGCTGTTTGAGAGGCACAAAAATGTGCAGATTGGCTGTGCGGTTCAATATTGTCTTATCCAATCTTTGCAAATATATTTTATTTATTCTTATCATTGTGAAATGTAAAGCAACTTTGTTTTAATTAGTATTTTGTCTAAGAATTTTTTTACATTTTGCCTTGGATATTGGGCTTAAGGCCGTTATACAAATTTCTTACTTTAACCCTTAAATGAAACGTTTATTTTCCCAAAAATATTTCACACTTTTGTCAACCAATTGCAAGCTCTTGGAAAGCTCCTCAAAGCACAACGAAAAAGCATTAATGTTTTCCAAGGTTTTCCACCAGAGACACCCTTGCAATGAAAAGCTTCCTCCCTTGAGAGAGCACGGGGCTACGTAACCCTGGTCCGTGCTCAGCATCCACTGCGCAGCTGTTCAAACTGTCAGCCGGCATTTGGATGCTGGGCCCACACACACACCACCAGCCGCCAGCCGCCAGCCCACTCCAAAATTGAAGGCCCTGCAACAGGATAAAAGAAGGCAAATCAAAGTCTGGCTGCTCAGTGGATGTTCCATCCTCAAAGGCAACGTTTGAGCGGAAGTCAGAAAAGAAATACGGAAACAGTAACATCTGAGAGTACAAGGAAAACAGAGCGGAATTTGCCGCCTTGTGAAAATGCTTAGAATCTTTTAGAACAGAGCACAAAAGATAACCGAGTGCTCCGAAGACAAGTGCCGCCAATTTGGTGAAGTGATTAAATTAGTAAAAAATTGTGAACTGTAAGTGAAAGCGCAAACCCAAAATGCGACCGAGAGGCAGGGAAAATAGGCGAATTCTGGTCCTGCCTTTGCTGCTTCTTCAATTAATCTGCAATTGCCGGGAGGCAGAGACTCTGCCAGATATCATCAAGATTGGTAAGTTGCGGATACGAATCCTTGAGTGGCTGTCACAAAATACCGATGGAATCACAAATCCATCTGATTGTACGCATCGCATCTCCACACTTTATCGATTTTTTTCACGTCATAATCAAGAGCGCGTGCCTCTATATAAGTGTGCGTGTGTGTGTGTTTATCTAAAAATACGCGAGTATGTAAGTATGTATCTGTGTTTTGTTTGTTTTCGTACTCGTACCCGGTGGAGCTCCCCGTTCCCTTTACCGTTCCCGTTACCGTGCCATTCCCCGGCCAAAGTCCCAGTGCAACCAAAAAATATTGGACACATTTGTATTTACATATCTGGTAACATGGTTTTCCCTTCTTTTATCATTTATCGCCGCAGGTGGGCTCTTCCATCCCTCCGACGACCACCAGGAGCTTGCCTTCCGCCAGGCCGTGGACCGCATCAACGCCGACCGCTCCATCCTGCCGCGCTCCAAGCTGGTGGCCCAGATCGAGCGCATCTCCCCCTTCGACAGCTTCCACGCCGGCAAAAGAGGTGAGTGTTTCGAGGTGGGGAGTGGGAGGGGGGGCCGGCAGGAGTTGCCCTGCCCTACCCTTTACCTGATGCTTTTACCTGCATATTTGATTTGGACTTTTCCCCATTTCGCCATCGCCATCGTCCTCGCCCTTTGTTCTGCTCTGATGATGCGAATTCACATTTTTGTTCGCTTTTTGTTTTCTTATTTATTTATTTCTCTGGAACCCTTTGTTTTTGCTCAACCCTATCCGTATCTGGATTTGATTTGTGATTTATGCTATGTTAATTGACGCCTTGGGGCCGCCTGAACTCTCTTGTAACTCCATTAAGGACAATCGATGCAATTTGATACCATTGTTGCACATTCCAGCCACCCATAAATCATTTAAATTTATTGCTACACAAAATATTTGTCCACAGGCAGGGGGATAATGAAACACAAAATCAAATCAACCCAAGCCAAGACATAAACGACAATCCGACTAAATATTTGGTACTCTGGAAAAGCAAAACTATAAATTTCATTGAAGCTTCCTTCTGTTTCTGTTGTTCCTGTTTCATGCATTTCCCTGGACACAAATACCCTGGTTATTATGCAAGTGCCAGGTACTAAAACTATTATCTTTATAAGCTTGAAATTACGTTAATGGAAGCAGCATCAAAATAAAATCAACATCGTCAGGGTAGCTGCAATCCGAGATGTTTGATGATAAGTTCAGCAAATTTTCACTACGCAATTTCATGTTTAATATCTCGAAGAAAAGCAAAGACCAAAAGTTCACCATTGAAGATAGGTCGTAAAGAGTGGGGGTTGGGGGAGAAAAGAGTGTAAAGGGAGCCAGCACAACCGAACTGTCGAATATTCTGTGATAAATGAGACACAAAACGACGCTGAAGGTTGCCCCAATGCTCATGTCCACAAAATACCTTGCGGCCCATTAAGAGAACCCAGAGTAAAACACTTTTCAGCACGACAGTAACGAGCCGGGCCGGGCCGGGCCGAGTCCGGGGCTGAGCTGAGCTGAGGCATTCGCCCACACATCCTCACAGCACACACACACACACACACACACACACAAGCCCAGAGGATGTTAACCGCATCACCGACTCGAAGCATCGAAGTGCACCTGCTGCAGCAGTGGCAGCAGTGGCAGCAGCAAAAGCAGCCGCACCTGCACTTACACGTGCTTAGTGGGTTTGATGAGGCAAAGGATGCTGACAGACAGAGCAACGCCAAGCTATAGAGGGGATGGATTGGATGGGTTAGCAGAGGAATGTGGGTGGGTGGGAGTGAGTTGAAAGGAAACGCCGAAAAGGCAAAATGAAATTATGTCATACTCAAGTGCATTTTAAATATGCGAACGAGGCTAACTGAACATTACCCTCGCCCAAGCCAAAGCCCAAGCACATTACTGCCGCTGCTACTTGGGCTCTTTTTTTGTTCAGTTTTTTTGTGTTCCTTTTGCAAGTCGAAGGCGAATCCGTGGGTCCCTGAGAGTCAGCTCATAGCTTGAGATTATCTCCCCTCCGAATACAGATGCTTGAAAGAAATCGGATTGGAATTGGGAATGGGAAATGGAAAATGGCAACTGATCCCAGGCATATATTACTTGAAAATCAATTTCTGACTTTTAAGCTCTTTGGGGGATTTGTGTTTCACTCAATTTGCCATAGGGAAAAATGTGTGGGTGCGGTGCGTGTGTGGTCTCTAAACTACAAAAACTTTCTCCAAGCTAGAACATATGTTCGCATGAAACCTTAGTGGCTGTTTATCAATTGGAATTGTTGATGGGATGGGAATGGGAATGGGAATTACCACGATGATGATGATCTTCCCGAATTTTAACTTTGTAAAAGTGCAGCACAGCCCAGCAACTGCTTACAACTGTCTCAATATTTCTCTAGCTTCTCCTACTCTTACTCGTATCGTATATAGACCAAGTGCACTCTTGTTTGTCTTTCAGTTTGCGGTTTATTGAACATTGGTGTCGCTGCCATATTCGGACCACAATCCTCGCATACCGCCAGCCATGTACAGAGCATTTGTGACAACATGGAAGTAAGTATGAAGCTGAATGTGTGTGTGTGTGGATGTGGGTGGGGGTGGGGGATATGTATGAATGTTGCATGAGAATGTGAATGTGGATATGGATGGTAGCAGATGGAATGCAATTGCATTACAAAAGTAGGATGATGGCAATAGAACTCTTTTAACGGAGAGCCACCCACCCACTCATTGTAGATACCACATTTGGAGAATCGCTGGGACTACCGACTGAGGCGGGAAAGTTGCCTGGTGAACCTTTATCCGCATCCTAATACACTCTCAAAGGTATGAATATGCACCATTGCTACCTTACCACTTCACAATGTTGACGGCTTGTGTTTGAATTAAGGCTTACGTGGATATTGTACGGCATTGGGGCTGGAAGACGTTCACCATAATCTACGAGAACAATGACGGCATCGTGCGACTGCAGGAGCTGCTCAAAGCACACGGCATGACACCGTTTCCTATTACAGTGCGGCAGCTAAGCGACAGCGGGGATTATCGGTAAGAGACAACTTACGTGAATAGCCTTACAATATTTACATGGCCCACATTTCACCCCCCCTAGTCCCCTTCTGAAGCAAATCAAGAACTCAGCCGAGGCGCACATTGTCCTGGATTGTTCCACGGAACGCATTCACGAGGTCCTCAAGCAGGCCCAGCAGATTGGGATGATGAGCGACTACCACAGCTATCTGGTCACATCCTTGGATCTCCACACAGTCAACCTGGATGAGTTTCGATATGGCGGTACCAACATCACGGGATTTCGGCTTATCAACGACAAGATCGTCTCTGACGTGGTCCGTCAGTGGAGCATCGATGAGAAGGGCCTCTTGCGTTCTGCCAATCTGACCACAGTACGCTCGGAGACGGCTCTGATGTACGATGCCGTGCATCTGTTTGCCAAGGCGCTGCACGACCTGGACACCTCGCAGCAGATCGACATTCATCCGATCAGCTGCGACGGCCAGAGCACCTGGCAGCACGGCTTCAGCCTCATTAACTATATGAAGATCGTCGAGATGAAGGGCCTCACGAACGTGATCAAGTTCGATCACCAGGGTTTCCGTACCGACTTCATGCTGGACATTGTGGAGCTTACACCGGCGGGAATCCGCAAGATCGGCACCTGGAACTCCACGCTGCCCGATGGCATCAACTTTACGCGCACCTTCAGCCAGAAGCAGCAGGAGATCGAGGCGAATCTGAAGAACAAGACCCTAGTGGTGACCACCATACTGGTAATGTTATAGCACTTGACTATGATCATCTGGTTATCCTTGCTTTTCTCTGTAGAGCAATCCGTATTGCATGCGCAAGGAGTCGGCTGTGCCTCTCACTGGCAACGATCAGTTCGAGGGCTATGCTGTGGATCTCATCCATGAGATCTCCAAGTCCCTAGGTTTCAACTATAAAATACAACTGGTACCCGACGGCAGCTATGGAAGTCTAAATAAGTTAACAGGGTAAGTATCAATGCCCAGTATTTTTCTTGAATTAAATCCTTGATATATCCTTATAGCGAATGGAATGGCATGATACGGGACCTGCTGGAACAGCGTGCCGACCTGGCTATAGCCGATCTCACCATCACATTTGAGCGGGAGCAGGCTGTGGACTTCACCACACCCTTCATGAACCTGGGCGTATCCATACTCTACCGCAAACCCATTAAGCAGCCGCCCAACCTGTTCTCCTTCCTGTCGCCCTTGTCGCTGGACGTTTGGATCTACATGGCAACGGCCTATTTGGGTGTCTCAGTGCTGCTCTTCATTCTGGCAAAGTAGGTTAATGTCCAAAAGATACATTTTTCGTTGCTCATGAAAAAATTGTTTTTCTATAGATTCACACCCTACGAGTGGCCAGCCTACACCGATGCCCATGGCGAAAAGGTGGAGAGTCAGTTCACGCTACTAAACTGCATGTGGTTTGCTATTGGATCGCTGATGCAACAAGGCTGCGATTTCCTGCCCAAGTAAGGATCATACAGCATACATTCTCTTTGAGCTAAACAACGTTTTTTTCTTTAGGGCTTTATCCACACGTATGGTGGCTGGCATTTGGTGGTTCTTCACATTGATTATGATTTCGTCGTACACGGCCAACCTGGCTGCCTTTCTGACTGTCGAACGTATGGACTCGCCCATCGAAAGTGCCGAGGACTTGGCCAAGCAGACAAGAATCAAATACGGTGCCCTCAAGGGCGGCAGCACAGCGGCTTTCTTCAGGGTACGTACGGATATAGTCTAAACGTCTTAAAGAATCTGTTTTAATTGCAATTTTCCCTCTTGACAGGACTCAAAGATCTCCACATATCAGCGCATGTGGTCATTCATGGAATCAGCACGTCCTTCCGTCTTCACAGCAAGCAATGGCGAAGGCGTTGACCGTGTAGCCAAGGGCAAAGGTAGGCCAGAAAACTAAGCCGAATGTTTATCCTGTTCTAAAATCATCTATCATCTATCTTCAGGTTCCTATGCATTTCTGATGGAGTCCACCTCCATTGAATATGTGACCGAACGCAACTGCGAGCTGACGCAAGTCGGAGGCATGTTGGACACCAAAAGCTATGGCATAGCCACACCACCAAGTAAGTCCCCAAATATACCCATCCAGAGAGCATTTCCTGAACTGCTTTTAACTTTATAGATTCACCTTATCGCACTGCCATCAATAGTGTCATTCTCAAGCTCCAGGAGGAAGGAAAACTGCATATTCTGAAAACCAAGTGGTGGAAGGAGAAGCGCGGCGGTGGCAAGTGCCGTGTGGAAACCTCCAAGTCATCATCGGCGGCCAACGAACTGGGCCTGGCCAATGTGGGTGGTGTCTTCGTGGTGCTAATGGGCGGCATGGGCGTAGCCTGTGTCATAGCTGTCTGCGAGTTCGTGTGGAAGTCACGCAAGGTCGCCGTCGAGGAGCGACTCAGTGCGATTCTGAATGAATGAGAAAAGTCATAAACCCGGGATGAATGGGTTTAAGGAAAAAAGGCGAGATCGAATATGATGAATAGATCGAATATGATGAATGGTCATGGAACTTCAATCAAAAATGCAAGTAAAAGGCGGACGATGTGCAATCCAATAGAGAGCATATATCAAGAACAATAGATTACAAAATAGCCCGTTGTCGCTATCCCACGCAGTCGTAGTGATTAGATATTCGATATACAATATTTTTGGGATTACATAGTTTGTACGCTGCCTGTGTCGTTAGGGAAACGCAGGAGAGCCACCAATGAAAGTTTGCACAACGTTCAAATTGTTCGAAAAAGTAGCAGGCGACACGAATCAAGAAATAAATATACACTAAAACTGCATACATATGACAGATATATATATATATATATATTACATATGTATATGTATATTAATTCGTATATATATATATTTATACAGGCTATACATATACTCCCCCTTTCGTAACTTACTCGTAATAATCATATACAACATAAACTTTACACTAAAGGAACCACAACGCAACAACTTACAACAAATCGAAATCGATTCGTATTGCATTTATATTTGAAAGCATTTTTGGGAATTGACCTATAGGAGTAATTGTAGCTAAATTATAGTACGAGTACACGAAAATATATATACAAACCCATAATCCAGGCGACAAGATCAGCGTATTCGTGTATCCCTAAGATATCTGGACACACAATTTACGCACAAAAAAAGAACAAAACTCCGATATTTTCAGCGGACATCTAGCCAGTAGACCTCTAACCTAAGTGTAACTGTAACTCTTAGCTTAGACATACAATCCCCCGCCCCCCCAATCTACTTACCCTCTAACTGTCCCGCATCCTAAGACATAAGATTGTAAAATGTAATTATCGCGCATACAGACAATTCTGACAAACAATTTCATAAAATTACTTATAATTAAATAAATCAAGTTAACAAAAACATCACCAAAATCTTTTACGAATCCCAATCGGATACGATACCCACTGATGAACACCTGCGCCCAATTGAACGTTGATGTCTGCGGCTGTCGACGCCTAACCGCAAACCGTCAATCACATTCCCTTCAGCCGAACAGGAGTTCACTTTCTCCCCCTAATGAATTTTTCATGGGCCCTGCACGCGCTGCAATAGCCGGATTCTAATTGGAATTTGTGTTATCAGAAAGAGGTTACCTCGTTGGCTAGACTGTCTAGCGGTTCGCAGTTGCCTTTCAGATATCCTGGCGGCATGAGGTCATCGGCTTGTCTTCTGCTCCTTTTCGGATTTCAGCTCTACTTCGTTTCGTTGCCCGTGGCGTTGGCGGGGAACGACTTTTCCTCATTTCTTAGCGCCAATGCTTCTCTGGGTGAGTTCTGGTTACACGGTGGTTGAAGATAAGTCTCCACTAATCATGTGTATAGCTGTTGTGGTGGACCATGAGTACATGACCAGGCACGGCCAGAATATTATGGCCCATTTCGAGAAAATCTTAAGCGACATTGTACGAGAGAACCTAAGGAACGGCGGCATCAATGTACGATACTTTCGCTGGAACGCAGTGAGGTTAAAAAAGGGTAAGAACTGAACTAAGAACTGTTCTAAGGAAATTTGAGCCCACTTCGATGTACAAGCCTATCTTAGATTTTCTGGCCGCGATTACGGTGACGGACTGTGCAAACACCTGGGAATTCTACAGGAGAACTCAGGAGACCTCAGTGCTGTTGATTGCCATCACTGACTCCGACTGTCCTCGTTTGCCCCTCAATAAAGCTTTGATGGTGAGGAAAGTTCTGATTCTAAGTTGATTCAATCCCATTGGCTATGTTTGACAGATTCCCATGGTTGAGCATGGCGATGAATTACCCCAGATCATACTCGATGCCAAGGTCCAACAGATACTCAATTGGAAGACGACAGTAGTGCTGGTAGATCAAACCATATGTGGGTATTCTTAATCTCTCAAATGCTCCAATAATGATATCGGATTTGACTTTCAGTGGATAATAACTCCGAGCTGATCAAGTCCATAGTCCACGAGAGCTCTACCAATCATATAGAGCCGATATCATTGATTCTCTACAAGATTGACGACTCCCTTCGGGGACAGAAGAAACGGTCTGCCCTGCGCCTGGCGCTCTCCCACTTTGCTCCCGTCAATCACGAGCAGAAGCATCAACAGTTCCTGGTGATGTCAAAATTTCAGGAGGATATCATAGAGATTGGCGAGACGATGAATATGTTCCATGTGGGCAATCAGTGGATTTTCTTTGTGTTGGAGAAGATGCGCCAGGAGTTTGATGCCAGCACGGTGACTATCAACCTGGCGGAGGGAGCAAACATAGCCTTTGCTCTGAATGAAACAAATACCGATTGCATGGACACTCTCAACTGTACGATATCTGAGATAAGTATGGCTCTCGTGACGGCTATCGCCAAGATGACGGTCGAGGAGCAGTCCATATACGGTGTCATCTCCGATGAGGAGTGGGAGTCCATACGCTTCACCAAGCAGGAAAAGCAGGATGAGATTCTAAAGTACATGAAGGTAATGCTGGAGTTTTATTTATGTATTAACATACACAATACATAGCGAATGCTCCGCAGGATTACCTTAAGACCAACAGCAAGTGTGCCAGCTGTGCCAGGTGGAGATTTGAGACAGCCATCACCTGGGGCAAGAGCCAGGAGAATCGGCAATATCGCACGGGTATGTAAGGTCCAGGCCCATTCCATAGGTGTTTCCTTACAGTAGCCTATACTTTCAGCCCCCACCAGGGATGCCAGGAACCAGAACTTTGAGTTTGTCAATATTGGCTACTGGAGCCCCTTGCTGGGATTCGTTTGCCACGAGCTAGCATTCCCACACATCACGCAGCACTTCCGTAATATCACTATGGACATTGTGACGATGCATGTGAGTCTTTGAATCATGAATATAATCCAATATATATTGGTTCAAATTGCTTGTAGAACCCCCCTTGGCAAATACTGACGAAGAACAGCCATGGAGTCATTGTCGAGCACAAGGGCATTGCCTTGGAGATACTGAAGGAGCTGAGTCGAGCCTTAAACTTTAGCTATTACCTGCACGAGGCAAAATCCTACGACGATGAGTATCCCCTCAATCAGAGCACGAACGAGAGCGTAAGTGAAAGACCCCCTCCCCAGTTTGCAGAAGGCTTCTATTCAAAGGCTTTCCATTTCAGGACGCACTGTTGGGTTCAATGACCTTTGGCATACCCTATCGCGTGGTGGAGATGGTTCAAGGCAATCAGTTCTTCATGGCCGCAGTGGCCGCCACCGTAGAGGATGCCGATAATAAACCGTTCAATTACACCCAGCCAGTGAGCGTCCAAAAGTACTCTTTCATCACACGTCAGCCGGATGAGGTGTCTCGCATCTATCTGTTCACGGCTCCGTTTACCACAGAGACCTGGGGGTGCCTGGTGGGCATCATCCTGCTGACGGCCCCCATGCTGTATGTCATCAATCGCCTAGCGCCCTTGCAAGAGCTACAAATCCACGGGCTATCATCAGTCAAGAGCTGCTTTTGGTACATCTTTGGGGCGCTGCTGCAACAGGGTGAGTAAACCAACTAAAAAAAACTTCTGAACTCTCTACTTGGAAATATAATTCTGGCAGGCGGCATGTACCTGCCCAGAGCAGACAGTGGACGACTGGTGGTGGGCTTCTGGTGGATCGTGGTGATTGTACTGGTGACCACGTACTGCGGGAACCTAGTGGCTTTCCTCACGTTTCCCAAGTTCCAGCCGGGCGTTGACTATCTTAACCAGCTGTCACGCCACAAGGATATCATACAATATGGCCTGCGAAACGGAACCTTTTTCGAAAAGTATGTGCAGAGAACGACACGCGATGACTTCAAGCAGTATTTGGCCAAGGCGATTATCTACAACAATGGGCAGGGCGAGGATATTGAGGCGGTGAAGGATGGCCAGCGCATCAATATCGATTGGCGCATCAATCTACAGCTGGTTGTGCAGCAACACTTTGAGCGGGATAAAGAGTGTCGGTTTGCCCTGGGCAAGGAGAGCTTTGTGGACGAGCAGATTGGCTTGATTGTGCCCTCGCAGAGCGCCTACTTGCACCTGATCAACCAGCACATAGATAGAATGTTTCGCATGGGTTTCATCGAGCGCTGGCACAGGACCAACTTGCCCAGCGCAGACAAGTGCAATGGCAAAAGCATCCTCAGACAGATAACAAATCACAAGGTGAACATGGATGACATGCAGGGATGCTTCCTTGTGCTGCTGCTCGGCTTCGTTGTGGCTCTATTTGTTGGCTGCATCGAGTACTGGTTCTTTCGCATCTACGTCCAAAACGACAGTCGCAAGACGACCGCCTTCACCAATTGAGAAACATTAAACGGACGAGTCGCGTCAGGGTTACAACTTGAAATTTGTAAAATAGTTTGTTTAATTTTTGAAAATTACTTTATGAACATCATTATGCATTAAAAGATAGCGACTTGTTCATCCTCCCAGAGACACGGTTCACACTTTACGTGGAGTTGGCATTGGGGCCACGACGACGGCCGAAGCCCTGGACAAAGTTCACGAAGCGGCGGTTGTACTGGATCCTGCGCTTGGCGCGGCCGGTCTTCTTCTTCTTCTTTTCCTGCTTCTCCACCTTGGGGGTCTGTCCCTTGACCTTACCGGCACGAGCCAGAGAGCCGTGCACCTTACCACCAAGCATGGGAATGTTGATGTCCAGCTCGAAGGAGCTGAGCGAGGTCACGGGCGTCTCGTTGGCCAGGGTGGTGCCCTCGCAGTTGAGGCTCACCTCCTCGGCGTTGAAGCCATGCAGCTGGGCGAGCTGGTTCTAAATTCCAAAAAACAACAATTAGGTTAGGGTTGGGCTCCTGCTATTGTTGTTGTTGTTGTAGCAAATGATGCGTCCGTACTCACCTTGACTCCAGCGATGGTGGCATCCTGGGACACCTCCAAAGCCTCGATAGTTTCAAATCCACGTACGAAAAGCTGCATCTTGGCGCGATCTGCAATCGAACGACGAAAGAGAGTCAAATTAGTTTCCACTGTGGCAGAGGCGCAACTAAGCGAAACACGTGTGCCGATTCAATCACTCGTTTGAACAGTTCTCATTCGTATAGACTTTGGCAAATCATGCTCCGCACATTCCGTGCACACTCGGTCACACAATTTCACCACATTTGTTGTTGGATTCACATTTTTCCCATTATATTTCGCAAAAAATCATTCCCTCACCTTGTCACTCGGTGCGTGCGGATCGAAAAAGAAAGATGGCCGCGATATTTGTTTATCGATAAGAAATACGGTCCGACACTCAGAAATATACCAAAATATACGGCCTCCTTTTCAAAATATACCGTAAAAATACCAACGAAAATCATATTCCTCGATTTTGATGTTCTGTTTAATATTACGAGCTGAATAAGATACTGAACCCTGAATAAAATCAGATATCCTTTTTTCTGATGTCAATCGGTTAACAGGACTCTTCCGATTACAATAATTGTATAATATATTTTATAATAATAATAATAAATGGTCACGCTGAAGATGACCGCGATATTTATTTATCGATAAAAATACCGTCCGACCATCAGAAATATACCGAAAATTACGGACCCATTTTAAAAATATACCGTAAATATACCATCACACTTACAAAATATACCGATAAAGACAAATCTTCGTATTAAAGTACCAAGTAGTTCATTTATTTAAGCAATTTTACCATAATTCTGTCTTTAATATTAGCCTATGTAAATTTAATAAATATGATTCAACGAAATACGCTATATTTAAAAATATCAACAGTTGATATTGCTTTTGCCACTCTATAGGCCAAGTCTGACTACTAGAGGGCGCTGCCAAAATTTTCTGTTAGCCCAATGAGGGGCACAACAGTTTGTTAACAGAAATTCTCTAAATTTAAATTTGAACAGCAGCCACAAATTTTCAATGCTGCAACAAAAACTATACAAAAGATCAAAAAAGGGCAGTCTGTCTGACGCCCTGCTAAGCCAGCGCACCGCGCTTACCTCAATCTGCGTAAAAATGGGAATTACGTTAATCCCAGGCCGTTTAGTCCCTCCCGCGCCCGTCTTGACCCACTTTTTCATTCTAGGGGTATTTGCGCATGCGCCTGCGCCTGGCCTTTGTCCGGCCCTAAGAATGGGACAAGGACCAACCGCCGGGGACATTTGCTGTGTTATTCTACGCCATTAGAATAAATATTGCCGCATTGTTTGTCAAACAGGACTAGATTAGTAACATAAACATTCCTTCATTGAATTGAATTCAATGCAAATCATAAGCCGATTTCACAAATTTACACGAATTATCTCCAACTAATGAGTGAGGCTTAAATTGCTCCAGCAGATCCTTCGAGTGCTCAGTCTCCGTCTCTGTCAGCGAAGGGCTAGGGTCTCATGTGCAAAGTTTCCAAAAGACAGCGGTCTGCTCTCTGATAAATATGTGGACATGTGCTGCTGATTGAGAGCATGCGACATTTGATAGTCTCACTTTCAGTATCCATGGCCAACCCTTTGCCGAAGATCACCTTTCGATGCTCATTTGCGATAAGTAAATGGCGCATGCGATCCGCTCTTCCTGTTGTCCACTTCGGTCAAGATCCTTTGGCCCTTTCGTACTCATATGATCGGATTAGAGGGGAGGAGATTAGGTGCAGACATCTCTGGGATTTGCGTAAACTCATTTACCAGACTCTGAGGCAAAAATAAAACTCAGCATACACTTGGAAAACGCATCCTGAAACGTTGCCCCCCCACTCTCTGTCGGAAAATGGTTCCGTCATCTTCTCAGGAGGAACTGCCGCTTTGTAATCTGATATTTTTGCATGTTTTGCAAACAAAGGTTGCGGAAAAACAAATTATTCTTGACCATATAAACAACAGCAACAATTACTAAATCGGCTTATCCTGCCTTCCTCGTCCGCCTCCCACTTTTCCTTTTCCATTCCCGACTCCATCTCAGCGTTTGCTGTTTTTCCGGCACGCGAATTTTCTCATTTTCATTCAACATTTTCAAATATTTTCCCATATGAGGGCTAGATTTTTGGCCACACAACTCTGACAGTATCTGTGAGGGGCGGTCTTGTTTGATCCCATTATCCGAATGTGTTTTCTGATATCATGTGAAGCAAAATGAACAAGGTCAACCAGCTTCCGCCATGAAATATTGAATTACTTTATCCAAATTGGATTTGCATCAGGTGAAACTGATATCTCATATCTGGTTCATATGTGTGGAGGACTATACATACCTAATTTATTGAATTTCTTATGCAGATGAAAGTTAAAGATTTATTACGAGTATGCATCCAATGGAAAAACAGACAAAAATTAAAGTCAATAGTAATCCTTCCTAATACCAAATTTGTAATTATTATCGGAATATGCTATGATCTATGGTATATCTATTAATTCTAAATCTAATCTCATCTAGAAGAGATTCTATCAATAAACTTAATTCAGCCACAATATGGAAAAAAATCAAATTCATTTCTATGCAGTTTTATTAATTTGTTTTTACTTGAAAAATTATGTTTTATTCTCCCAATAGATTTAGTAAAAATATGAGACAAAAGATCGTACAAAAAAGAAAACTAAGCTTCCCAGAAGGACCTTTAAATACCATTTCAGATCGATCATTCTGCTAAAAATATATTTAAATGGGGCTCTTACCGATCAAGGTTATATACTGTTAAAGAACATTTTTCGCAGGAACCTACATACAATACATGTACATATAAATACATACATTATTTGCAGTGGCGTAACTATAGAACTGGGGGCCCCAGTCAGATTTTCATTAAGGGGCCCCCCCCACAAATGGACAAAAATGGCTTTTTCTTCCCTATCAAGAATTTTTCTTTGAACACCATTGTAAATTCAACTCATTGTCGCAGCTCCATCGTACCCTTGCCCTCGACATTTTGAAATTTCAATTTTCTTTTTTTCCAGTCCATCAACAATTTTCGATTCTAATCCAGGTCATCGACTTTTCGAATCCCAAAAAAGATTCAGTGATTTTAACATCGACTGGTTTTCCGTTTTCATCCTTAATAATGCTCACATATCTAAAAATCTGACTCATCTGGTCAATTTTGGCAATGTCTTGGGTTGTATCCGTTATAATGGAAAAAAATGGCGCTTCTTGAATATTTTTGACGATTTCATCTTCTACAGTCTTAGATAGAAGTCCAATTATTTCATTTTGAATTTTAGGGCTCAGGTATCGAATGGAATTATTAGGTTTCGCGATAAGTTCTTTCAAAACAGGGTCATATACCGACAGTAATTCAATAATTGATAAGAAATTTCCATTATTTCCAGTATCGCCATTTTTGATTCGGTCAAGAACATTGCACCAGAAAGATTTTTCTTGGAGAGCTCGATCCTCAAGATCTTTATCAATCACATATTTATTCAATCGCCACGATTCGTATATCATGCAGGCGTTGCAGTGAATCTTCGATTTTTCATGCTCGAGAATTTTGTTACTCATTTTAGGCCAGTTCCTTATTCCATCCACCAAAGCTGGCTTATAACTTGGACAGTCTCTATCAGCAAATAACCAGCAAACCTCACAATATACGCAGTCAAGAAGTTCCGAATAGCATAACCTACAAACAGGAAAATTATTAGTAAATCTAAACATCGTGTTATTTGAAATAATAAGTAAGTAATTCGATAATAACCATGTTCGTGGAATTTTCAATCCTGCTTTATTTTTTGATTCATAAAAAAACGAAGTAAATTGATTCCCTGTTTCTTCATTTTGTGGGAAAGGCCCTTTCGGTTGGGTCCATGTGAGATTATAAATCTTTTCAATTCTGCAGTCAAAACGCTTTTGTAATGTCCTTTATCAGTAGGATGTTTCTTTTCTAACAAATCGTTCTGCTCCAAAGTAGTGTTTAGCATAGTAGGTGGTGCCATGTTTTCCTCTTCAAAATGGTCCGTATTCATGAGAATGTCAGGGTCAGTGTTTGGTGGTGCAACGATTACATCTGCTTCTGTTGCTTTCTGCTGCAAATCGCTACTAGAAAAATCGCTTCCCTCACAGCCGTCATCAGATTGTTGATCATTCTTTTCCTGATGTTGCGGCGAAAAAAATGAGGTTATTGGTTTCAATTTTTTTACAGCCGCTTCGGTCTCCACTTTTTTTATTTTTTTTTGAGCACCACTCAGATAAAGGCGTTTGTTGGAGCTCATGTTTTATGATTTTATTTGTAATGACTGTAATGTAATTGACTACGCTCTCGTTTTCTTGCTGAGCCACGAGTTCATGTGCTGCCCAAAATAACGGTGCATTACGAACCAGCGTTGAAGAAAACGATCGCAGGGCCTAGCACTGGGCACACAGAGAGAGAGAGGGACAGAGAGAGCGCTCTAGAACCTACCGTACGATCGTTCTATACGTGTGTCTGAGATTTAATTGTATGTGTTCACACATTTTGGGTCTTGCTTGTATTGGTTGTTTACGACGACGCTGTCGAAGAAAATACCCATTACTTTATAATTGATTAAACATTTTGACTCTAGGAAGAAGCTTGCCCACAAATGACAAATTATTAATTTTTTGTATATCGTTTATATGCTAATTTTGTTTAATTTACTATAAATGAATTTAACTAAAGAGTCTACATATTTAAAAATGCATAATGTGTGTCATACATGACTTCACATTAAAATAATTGTCTTTAGAGTATTCAAAGTGCGTCACGACAATAAACAACGAGCAGCGCATGAACTCGTGTCTCAACAAGAAAACGAGAGCCGTAGTCAATGAAAAAAATTCGTTTGCTCTGCTCACATATCGCTCCCATCTCGCTCACTACTCACTCGATATTCAGTGTCACAAACTTCCTAAGCTTGAGCAAAAACAGCGAGAAAAAAAAGATTGGCAAGAATGAAACATGCTCATATGAAATAGCGCGAAAATTTGAAAAATGAAAAACACGATAGAAATAAAATATTAAGCTGGCAACGAATTTTTATAACGAAAGAACACCAAAATTTGTATTTTTTCATATTGAACTTTTTTCTGATATAAAGATGAAAAAAATTTTCTCTTTTGCCACTTTTGGGGGCCCCTTGGTGCTCGGGGCCCCGGTTTCTGCGACCGGTAAGACCGGTGGTAGTTACGCCACTGATTATTTGGCACGACATTGGCTCGCTTGCCGCCCCAAGTGTGTTAACTCGTTGGAACAAATTGTTAAAGGGTCTGGCATTTACGTGCACCCTCACCACACAAATCATATAATAAAAGTTATAACGTTTTGAACTTAAACTTTTGTATGTACAGTGGCGAGCATACATGGATACATGTTCATCACTTTTCAGTTTAAACGCCTGTAAAATCTTCAAAAATGACTCAATCCTTGTGATTTTTTTTTTTATATATTCCTTAATTATATAAAAACGAAATAAAACAATAATTTAAATTAAAAGAGATCGGGTTCAGTTAGAGTTTTTAGTTTTTTCAAAAAAAGTCAATGTATCCACTTTTGCACGTTTTGCAATTTCTTAATTTAGAAATTTTTTATAAATATTTGGTCCAAACGCCATACGTTTTATTACATTATTAATGCGTTTTGGTATACCCTAGACTAAATTTTGAATGTGTTCTCAAGGGATCATGCGTAACTCCGTCTGTAGGCGCTCCCACAGCTCATCCAATCTCTTTGGTGCAGATTTGTACCTTGCCAAACGTTTTTTAAGCAGAGCCCACAGATTTTCAACGGGATTCAAGTCTGAGCATTGAGCAGGCCACCGCATTAAGTGAAAACTCTAATTATTCAGGCAAATTTTCACGTTTTTGGCCGTGTGCTTCGGATCTCCGTCTTGCTAGAAAGAGATCTCCTCTATGGGGTAGGCACATTTGTCGATCAAATTTTGTAAATTGTTCTTCAAAATATGAAGATAATCTTCTTTCTTCATTATTCTATCCATTTTAAGCAATGGGGCAACGTTCCACCAAGTGAGGCAGCCCCACACCATAATACTGCCTCCCCCATGCTTTATTGTTTCCTTGACCTGATGCTTTTTCAGCTTTTCGTTTGGGCGGTGACAGTAATACTCCTTGCATTTAGACTGAAAACTGTTTATTTTGGTCTCATCTGACCAAATTACCTTCGTCCAATCTTCCATGATCCAGTTCATGTGCTCCTTGCCAAATTTAAGACGTATAGAGACGTTTTTCTCGGACGGGTCAGGATTTTTCTGCTTAACTGCCACTGTTTGGCCGATCCTGTGCAGAGCTCTTCGTGCCGACCACTCGCTTATGTGCTTGTTTATAGCCGCTGTAGCTTGTTTAGGTGCTGTCTTCTTCGTGGTGGTCATTACATGCTCCATATCACGAACATCCCTGTCTGTAAGCAGACGTGGTCGTGATTTTGACGTTACAGATACGACAAAATTGCGTCTTTTTCGAGCTTGTAGAACAGTTAGGAGACAAATTCCAAGAGACTTTGGGATTTTCCGTACTGATTTCTTATTTTCCGTCATTTCCAATACTTGGTTTTCCTCATTTGTAAAGATTTTACTCATTTTGAGTTAAATATGTGGTTTGATGAAAAATTCGCGGATATTATAATAAAGGGCAATCAATTTGTCTACTATTGTTAGCGAATCAATGTCTAATTGCACGATAACAATATATTTTTGGGAAATCCCATGATTGTGTTACAAAAAGCTTCAACACTTATTTCCAAATATAAAAAAACAAAACGTGCAAAAGTGGATACATTGACTTTTTTTGAAAAAACTAAAAACTCTAACTGAACCCGATCTCTTTTAATTTAAATTATTGTTTTATTTCGTTTTTATATAATTAAGGAATATATAGCAAAAAAAATCACAAGGATTGAGTCATTTTTGAAGATTTTACAGGCGTTTAAACTGAAAAGTGATGAACATGTATCCATGTATGCTCGCCACTGTATGTACATATGTACATGTATTGACGGGGCTGCCGGCTACTCATACAAAACTTTTGTTGTATAAACAAAGTATAAAGAAAAAGCTGTATAATTTTTTTCATATTGAAACAAATCTTGACAATATCATATTTTTCTCTACTGCGGTATAGAATAGTTGTTCGGGCGAGGCCCGAGAGTACTTCTCTTGGTTTGTATTTTAATTAATATTTTTAAAATGTTGGTCATTGCATTATGCATGTAACCCAAACTCACTCTTTCCATTGCTTTCTCTCAACATCATCCTCTCACTATTATCTCTTATCGATTCTTCTTAACTACGGCTCTTCTTGTCAATGCTTTTACATGGTGTCGACGGCTGCTGCGTCTACTAAATTAGTTACCGCCTGATGTAGTTAGTTGGAGTGCAGACCTTTTTGTCCCCATTTTTATTTGGCACGACATTGGCTTGCCGCACCAAGTGTGTTAACTCGTTTAAATACATTGTTAAAGGGTCTGTCATCTACGTCCACCCTCACCACACAAATCATATAATAAAAGTTATAACGTTTTGAACCTAAACTTTTCTGAAATTTTCATTATTTATAGTCAACGAAAAAGCTCGTTGTCTCGACAATAGTAAACTTCCAAATATCCTTAATTTTTAAAAAGAACTTCTTTAGATATCACACTCATTCTAAGCAACAAATTCCATTATTTTTGAAATTAATTTCCTTGATTTCAATAAAGATCGTAATCATTTCATCTCGCAAATAACAAAACTCTCCAAAATGTAAGGTCAATGTTTTCATATTTAATTTATTTATAATATAATTAAGGTTATTTTATTAAAGTAAAATAATGAGTTATTGTCCGAGTTGAACTATTTTAAAACGTACAACTACTTAGATTTATTTGTACAACAAATAATGAGGGTACTCGTATGAGAACGCATCCACAAGGTACACCAGTAACAGCCATAACGTGAGCGGTGCTCCACCATATCTTCGATTAAACAATGACAATCATATCCGGTTCCGGGCTGGAGGCATTCGAAGAGAAGGTGGAGTCGCAGCTCTCATCCTTGTCGCGTTTTTCTCGTCGTTCGCGGGCGCGACGATTCTGGAACCAGATCTTCACGCGTGTGTTGGTCAGGTCCAGGGATTCGGCCAGCTTGTTGGCATCCTCGGCGCTCAGATAGTTCGACTCCTTGTACGCACTCTCTAGAGCCTGGAGCTGGGCGGGAGTGAAGGGGATCCGTGGAAGGCGTCCGGGCGTACGTTTGGCGGGTCCATTCTGTCGCAGAGCACGTGGCAGCTTGGGCGGATGGTAGCGGGTGTATTGCAGCCAGTCGTACATGGGCAGATGTCCCTCCTCAAGAGCCACTACAGCCGGTGGCGATCCACGCTGCTCCTTGTGTCCGGGATGGGCGTACGGGTGAAACGGAATACTGGCGCGGATTCGTTGCAGGACTCCGACGGAGGCATTGGTGCCGATGTATCTGTCGCCGGCGCGGTTCAATATGTAATCGATGCTAAATTCACTCATCCTGGCGATCCTGCTGCTGGGCTGGTCGAATTGCTACTGTTGAGTTAGGTGCGCATCCTTGCGCTATTTAAGGACAGCCCACTCGAAGGCATCGGCCGCCATTGCCCAAAACAGACAACACTATGGCTATCTCCCTCTGCCGTGAGGCTGCGCCAGGACGAGTCAGGCCCAATGCCAATCTCATTTGAAAGCATCGAGGCGGGTAATAGGCGTTGCCCTCGTCCTCTTCCGCATTCCAGGTAGCAGTGTGCCATCGATTATTATTACCCTTATCAGCGGGAGAGATTATGTCGGTTCCCTATCAAATGTTTGAACAACTTAAATTGTGATTCAGCTTCTGTTTGTGGTTAATACTCGGATCATTGTACCCTAACCAAAGGAGGTAAGAAGCCTGCAATGACCAGAAAGAGAAAGGATTTTTGCTGCAACGCAGTTATTATTTGCCTCTTAAGATACATAATAATAATAATTTGAAACCTTTTCGTAGATAGTATAAATAACAGTATCCCTAGGATATTCCGTGATTAGTCAACTTAAAGCTTTCTACATATGCTCATCGCTAGAAGATGCCATCAACTTGGAAGATCTAAGTGGATTTCATAAAAGTTCGACTATTAAAAAAAAGAGTATCCTCGCTTCGGGTTTCAAGCTTAATTTTCATTGTTTTTGTGGTTATCATTTGAGGTTTGCGGGGTGGTTCCACCCAGCCCCTAATGAACTCATCCGGCTGCCATGTTTTTTCTTGTCTCTTCATCCCATCCAAACCAATCCAATCCAGGCCCTTTTCGATGGGAAAACAAGTTGAGCCTGATATATTTTGATGCTTGTATGTTTTGATTGACTCGTAAATTTGTTTTCCCAACAGTTGCACTCGCGAAACGAGTTTTGCCCGGCCCGAGGGGTACCGAAAGTATCAATTACACTATTAATTTCAGATTAGCATTGGATAGTTAGCATATGAGAAGCTACACAAAGAACAGGCTCTCTATACAACATCGTCTGTAGGTTGGTATATAATGTGGCTTATAAAGGTTTGCATGGGTTATCTTACCGATTGATTTATTGTCAAGTTTGAAAGGCTTAGAGCCTCTATATATATTTCATAATTACTAGGATTATTTCCAAAAATTACAATACAATCTCAAAGGATTCTGTGCTGTTATTACTGTTACTGGATATAACTGTCCTTTAATCCAAATATTCGAACATTCACTTGTCCGACAATCTTTATTGCAACCCCACATTATAAGTCTATAACTTTTTTTCTTTTATAAGACTGTCATATATCTATGTATGTCGATCTCTTAGATTACAAATCCAATCAATTATACATATACATAAATAACAGAATATCTGAATCATTGTCAAGATATAATTGATTAGATCTAAGCTTTGTATTTTTTTATATATTTTTAACCATATAAATTTATATTTATAATAGATTTATATTACGAATTAAGCTGTCGAAAACATGTCATCAATAATCAAACGATTATTTCGATTACAGAAAGCGTTTTTAATTTAACACCAAAGGTCCCCCGCAATTCAAGTGCCATCCAGATAGTAGAAAGTGAAAGAATTGGATTGATAATGAACTGATAAGATAATACCTACATATATTATGGCTTCTGTGGCTACAAATAATACTAACACTAGTTAACATACTTGGCTAAAACAATTCAAATAGGTACATACATAGATACTATATACGATTAGAATTAATTATTTTGTGCATCTTCCCAGCAATCAGATAAGGGGCAACGGATTGGGCAATTATCCGAGCGAGTAGTATCTGCCAATTGTCATGTAATTGTCAACTAATTTGCTCTTTGCACAATCACAATCCCGAAATTAGTTGCGGAAACAGTTGGCAGATACCAAAACCATACACCAGGAGATCGTCCCTAGCGATAGACTCCCCCCATCCCCAGGCTCTCAAAGACCGGAACAATGGCCACGAGATGCCGCAGAGATACAGGATTGTGGTTCCTTTTTTGTGTTCCTGTGGTCCTGCGGTTGTCCAGGGTTGATCGTAGCCGATTATGTTTAGCAGACACAGAACTTCTTTGCTTCCTTTACCCGAACGCACTTGGACTGTTTCGCATACGAGTCCAGCCGACTGATGCTGGGCACATCTATAGAGATTCTGTGGGTCTTGGGGTTCCACTCGGCAGAGGCCTCGAGGAAACCGCCGCCGGGTGAGATGGATAGCTGGACCAAATAGACATTGGATTTACCCTTCCTATGAACAGACTGTATTTTGGCAAGCTTCAGAGTCCGACACTTCTGCGTGCCTTTTAGGCCAGTCACATATGTGTTGATTGCCTTCATTAGCTGCTCAGCCATCATTCTGGCCATTTGACCTGTAGAAGAAACCTCCGTGAAGCCACCACAGGCGCACCAATGGTCGTCGATGCCTGCGAGAGAACAGTTCCTGGACAAGGACGCCGCCTTGAAGACGCTATGGCAGGTGGGACAGCCTTCGGGTCGGGGCAACTGTGCCGCGGGTGTGCCCAGCTCCAAGATATGCCTGAGTGTGGCATGGATATCGTAGGGTGAAGTCAGCCGGTTCTTGTTCGCCTTCAAGCTGTCCAGAAACTTCGGATACTTGTCCCGCAGCCATTTCGGGATGCGTATGTAAATAACCGGCAGCCGCTCCTCTAGAAAGCCGCTATCCAACTTTCGCAGCACCCCGAATCGGGTGCCATGATCGCTGAAGAAGATGATAATGGTGTTCTGCATGATCCCGTTGCGGTCCAGTGTGCGCATATACTTGACCATCCTGGCATCCATGGCCGAGGGCATGGCAAAGTCGTTGTGGCTAAAGGAGTTGGTCCAAAACATGCCAAAGAAAGTGTCGTTCTTGTGGACCTCTGTAAACTGCTCGGCCAGGTCATAGATGTACTCAGCGGATGACTTTCGTCCCAAGCAGTATGGTATTGAGGTTATGTACTTTTTCTTCATTTCGTTCTCCAGGGCCAGGATCAATGGGCGACCGTACACATCCGTGGGTCGCGTGCGAAAGCCCCTCTTCAGATAATCGAATGTCGAACTGCTGCCCCAGTCTTCGGCGTAGGCGGTCGCATAGCCTTTCGCCTTGAAGCTCTTCCAGATCATGGGGCAGGCATCCAGACCACCCACAGCGGTTGGTCGGCACTTTGAATATGATCGGGTTGCATTGAAGCCCGTGAGAATTGCCATCAGATTGGGGTAGGTATTGTCGCCCATCTAGACAACAGAAAACCATCCATTAATCAATGAATCTATAATACTACGCTGCGCTTTACAACCTTATTATAACCCTGCAGCTCGTACCAGGGCTGTTCCCGAAAATAGTTGTACGTTAGGGGCATTGTTAGTTCAAAGTTCATGCGGGACAGCGAATCGATGCCCCAGAGCAAGACGCTGGGCCTTCTCTCAGCAGAGGATAGCGGAGTTGGGGCTGGCTTCTGGGGATGCACAAAACTGAAGCCATCCTTCTGCAGGACTTTTGAACTGTTTGGCCGACGGCATTCTGTGATCACTGCCTCCACGTGGTGAGGTACCACAAAATCCTGGGCGAACGTATAGCACGGCAGCAACCTGCAGAAACGATTAAAGTCCTTTATTATGTATGAGCACAACTTCAGCACTTACTTGTACTGGGAGTCGGCTTTTGTCCGAACTCCTGCTCTTAAGATCTGCTTGTAGCAACATGTGGTATTGGGATAGTTTTTGTGCAGTTTGTAGGTCTGATCTTGTTCGTTGTAGTTCACTTTAAGCATGTCCGGGCTCTTATCACACACCACATAGCGCTTCCGGTTGTATATTTTTAAGATATTTCTCGAGAAGGGGTTCAGATAAGGCATTTGACACTGAGGGGTATTCACAAAGAACTTATTTTTGCTCGCTTCGGGCTGTGATGCTTTGGTGGTCCTTGCTGTTGATTTGTTATGGACCAAGTGCGTGGTTGACTGTCCTGAATCCATGGCTGAGTATTCATTATCCGTGGTTGGGTTTTCATTGCCCGTGGTTGGGTATTCATCATCCATGGTTGAGTATCCATTGCCAATGATTGAATATCCATTGCCAGTGGGTGAGTATTTATTGTCCGTAGTTGAGTATTTATTGTCCGTGGTAGACTGTTCAAGAAGGGTTTCAGGGGTTACAGGATACGCCACCGAATTGGTGAACGCCTCAACCGATCTCGTAGTACCCAAAGTACTGGCCTCCAGCTGAACTGCGGTAGTCCAAGTGTAAAAGGCCAGAGT
Source organism: Drosophila affinis (assembly GCA_037356375.1). NCBI lineage: Eukaryota > Metazoa > Arthropoda > Insecta > Diptera > Drosophilidae > Drosophila > Drosophila affinis. The sequence continues at coordinate 28,947,921 of JAZHFB010000003.1, forward strand.
CCAGAGCCCTACGAATATAAACACCAATTTCAGTAGCCATGGTGAAGAGCTCTTTTCCTTGAGCAAATCCCCGCCGTCGTCCGTCGGAATTAGTTGGTATTTAGTATTTGACATGCCCTCGCCACGCCCTTATCAACAGCATTTCCGTCACAAATAATTTTGAAATAGAGGGAGCTGTTATGTCCGAACCGTTCGCGCTTCTTAAAACAACTGCTGGCTGGCATATTTATCTACAAGCGCGGGCATTAGCGCGCACTATCGCCTCGACAGCCACATAGAAACCAAAAGCAAAGCCGCCGATGCATTCCCCTCGCTCTCTAGATATAAAAACAGTATTCGGAAACATTAAGGATCGTGACCATAAACATTTTAATCGCACGTTTCATATTCCAAGCTCAAAACGATACTTGCATAGCTGCAATTTCTATCCAAGCGGAACCTTCTAGTCGAACAATAAAGTCTGAGTCAGTGCGGACAATAGAATTTTGTTTGGGAATATGCTAATTTTTACACCGGGTCTTAATTTGGATAATAAGCTGAGACGCAAAACGAGAGTTGATCATTGCTGTCTGTCCTATAATTCTGCATACATATATCATCATCCTACCAGCTATTGACTTGATTTTACAGACCTAACTATACTCTTTTTCTCAGGAACTTCATTTGTTATATTAATTCTTTAAAGATATTTATTCTGTGTGCAATGCGAAGAGAGAAGCATCACCCATCCCAGCCCAAGGCTACGATTATATGTAGATGTGTATGTATATTCAAACGATAGCATCACGTACGTACAAATTAAGTATGTACATACATAAATTACAACAGGTTTTCACATAACTGGCAAAGATTTTGTTAAGGTCGGACCCCTACAGACACGCAGAGAAAAATTCGATTTTAATGACCCATATTTAATTATACTATTCGGCTTTTCAAAGGAAACCAAGTTAAATTAAATTAATTTAAATGTACATTGAATTAAACATAAGCTCGGGCCGTATTTAATCTTAATATATAACACTTGAAAAAATATTATATATTAAATTTGTAGAAATAATTTAATAATAATAATAATTCTAAGCATGAAATTATTTAATTTATATGTAAAATATATTTATTTTAAATATGAAATATATGTACATATGTATGTACTTAAATCAAATAATTGCATACTGCTGTCAAGATGTAAGTGCTCTCTCAGGGAAAATGTTTATACATATTTAAATCTAAGTGTAAATATTACAATTGCAGGCCTTTTTTTTGCTATTTCAAGCGGCTATAAAAATGATTGATGAACAATTATTGTATAATAAACCTACCTTCCTGCTTTTACAAACCTCAGTGAGTTTTTAACAAAACAAAAAGAAAATGTTTTTTTGGTGTTTAAATAGCGTGGGGAAGGGCAAAGGGTAACTCGCAGCATAACAGCCTGCTTAAAAGTTACAGATTTATTGGATCTGTAACCTCAATAGTATATCAAATTCGCTGCGCCAAAAATAGCTTGCATACTGCTATTACAAACTATGCTATCCGATTTTAATTTGTTTCCCACCCTTTAGTACAAGTGACTACGTTTTCGTTTCTAAACAAACTCCATCACTTGAATATTTATGATTCATTTCGTTCGTTAGCTTTAAGCTTTAGTACAATGCATTTCCTTAATCCCATTGTTTTTGTTGTTCTGGAAGGCTTGAAATCGATGCAAATATTATTCTCTGCGGGTTCAGATATACTGGTAAGTTATATATCAAGCCCCTGTGACCAGTTCCTACAGTCTTATCTCCTAGGGATTTGCAATGAATCCTACATCATTCCGCAGCTCAAAAAGGGTTCAAGGTCTAACATTCAAAACTAGCGAGGTATCGCGATGCTTACCGCCATCCCGAAGTTCCTGATCATTCATCGATGGATCAACATAGACTAACCTTCTCGAGCTCTCTGCCATAATGAACCGCGGAATTCATTGCATACTTTGCTAAAACTACTCAACAAAATTCAACTATTTATCTCGTTAACCACAATCGGTCAGAAAAAACCAATTTTGAGCCAAAGCGGAAGTGTTATGTTGACTAGTGTAATTAAGAAGCTGTCTCTATTAGGTTTCCCAAAAAATCTTCGTCGTATCCAACCGTATGCTTACCGCACACGTTTTTTGTTAATTAATCAGTCACTTGTCAGTCACTCTGTCCGCTTGTGTTTTATTTGTGGATGACCTTCCTCAAGCTATATCTTACTCTACTCTACTACACAAATGTATGATGATGATGCAACAATCTGGCTGCCCTACTCTGATGGGATTTTGCACGCACGCCTTCAACTAGACCCCAACTTTGACCCCATTACATATTCTGCGGTGGTACAGGGGATGTTGAAAATGCATTACGCTTAGGGTCAACGAACGAAAAGAATAGTTTAGGATCACCAAGGAAATTTTTTCTTCAGGGGGAAAGATATTGATTGTAGCACATACTATTAACAGTGAGAAATTGAGAACGAGCGAAGGAATATTGTGCTAAGACTGACATGGAGCCCGTTTTTTTAAACTTTTTATGCAGCTTGGATTTTCGATTCTTTAAGTAAGGCAATATACTGGAGAACCAGGGAGGCTTGGATGTAGATACATTGATTTCCGCAACAAATGTATTGTGGGCGAAGTTAATAGTGTTATAAAATGAATTGACCGTTTCATCGAAACGGTAAATTGGGAGAAACGACCAATCCACATGAGATGAAGATTTAACTGAGAAAAGTTAGTTTTGCGAAAACACTTTATGCGTCTAGGAGCCATGGAAATGTCAGCACAATTGGACCGGACACACTCAAGGGATATAGATAGAGTTATATCAGCAAGTGATATTGGACTTACTCTGCCTATCGTTGCTAGAAAAGCATCAATAACGAACAGAAGATCAATAGTCTTTCTCTAAAATTTTTAATTACATTAATTTAGACAAGGAAGATACCCATTAGCCCATTCATAAAATCATTGCAAATCTAGGTAGCAACAGGTGAGCATCATGACTGGCATCCTGATGTCAATTTCATGGATATTGTTGAATGGGAACAACGCCTATGATAAATTCTAAAAAATATCCTCGTATGTAGTTTACACAATTTGCCTAACAGCCTGCGTAAGTTCTAGTAGTGAAGGGCCGGTAATTTAACGACTGTGCTTAGAATCTTTATGAAGGAACTCTAATTCATGCTTAGGCCATATTGAGGGATTCGATATTTTAATAGTTTTCGTTGTCATAATTATCTTACATACAAATTTAGATATGTAGGAAACGAAAAAACGCATGTTCTTAAAGCAAACACAGAAGATTTTTTATTACAAAACTAAGGAAATATTAATGTGAGTCCCTCGATGAGACGTTAAATAATCATTATGGCTGAAAATGTTATTGCAGTGGAGTCCATAGAAGCATCTACATTTCTACTAGAAACGAAAGGTGTATACATAGATAAAATTACAATTTATAGCAAAATGTCAATATCCTTTCAATAGTTCCCCACATTCAATATTCATTAATTCTTAGTATTAACTTTATTCATAGTAAATCTTAAGGTATGGAAGAATAAATGATACGTTTAATAAATGTGAGAACCGTCGTTTTACGAACTGTTTACACATTTGTTGTGTTTTGTCATACCCGTACGTCCGTCCGCTCACACAGATCATCAACCGTTTTGTTGTTCTTATGACAGTTCAATTAGCATCAGTATATAATACTTAAATCTTTCCCAACAAAAGAGACCGGAACGAAACTTACGAGGAGTGAATAATTGACACCTTTTCCCTAACTAGATTAGAGCCATCGAATATCTTGTTTTGTTTGTTTTATTTCAATAATTTAAGTCATTTAAAAATGTACATGTACAATAATATACGTATACACAATATTTCATAATGTACGCATGTATACACAAAAACTTCATAAATAATAAAATGTTCAAGAAACGCATTACAAATGCTATGCATGTACAATATCGAAATCTGGCAGGGCGGTCGCTCCCACCCGCTGGCGGCCGGACGACCACCAAAAGGCAACGAACGGCAGCCAGCAAGGGGATAAAAATGCGACCACATCCTGACAAAAAAATACATACATAATTTCACTTTCAGTTTGCATAAACTACATAATACATTTAGTTCGTAATGTCATTTCAATATATTTGACGCTTACACTTATTGTTCAGATGACCGACGATTTTAGCTAAGTTTTTCTGCTCGAATCGCATTGCTACGGTTGGTGAGTTAATTGGTAGGTTTGTTGGTTTCTTGATTGGTAGGATAGCCATTGCTTGTATGAATATTCAATGCCTAATGCTCGTACCTTAAATGCCACACTATACGAGTAAGTGTGAGCAAGATTGCTCGTAACAAATTCTAATACATATGTATGATAATATTTTTATCAACGACTGTTTTACTGTATAAGCATTATTCCGTAATGCATCTCTAACCTCGCTTTATTCTATATATAAATATACGTAGGTATATATCATTCATATATCTGTTTAACGACTTCGGCTGCCGCGGCTGCTGCTGCTTCTGCTGCTGCTGATGCCCATCCGCTGTCAAAGTTCTCCGCTTACGCGGAACAGAGTTCCACATAGTTGGCCGGATATAAGCCAACGCGCCCATTCAAGCGTCCCTTGCACCAGCCCTGCTCGTCCTCATCTTCGAGCTTTTCAAAAACATCGCCTGCCATATAGAAAGATACAAAGAAAGTGAGAGAGGGAACCAGATTAGAAACGAACCAGATCTGGTCAGATGGAAGGCTTCACGCACCTTGTTTGAATGTGAGCTCATCACTTTCAGCCCCCTCGTAATCGTACAACGCTTTGACTGGCACGCCCGGCTCACCGTTGTCGACCAGCACGTTATCGGCCTCATCCCACTCCTCCTCCTCGTCGAATGGATTGGAATCGACTTTGCCGTTGCCATTGCTGCACGAGTTTGTGTTATATACACGAATTGAAATCAATTAGTTCAATGAAAATGAGCGCTTCAACGACTTATGGCTGTGGGACCTGGCTGCATGGTGTATGGTTATTCAAAACAATACAAAATGTTTCAACTTACGTTACGCTCGGATTGCGATTCGGTGCTACTGCTCCCGCTGACGCTGCCGTTGCTGCCACTGTCGCTGTCGCTGAGCCGGCGGTTGCCGCCGCTGACGTTCTGGTTTCTGTTGTTGAGGCAGAAGATGGCGTTGCCGCTTGTTCGCTCTTGCCGCTCGCTCTGCTGCTAGCGCTGCCTCCGGCGCTGTTGCTCTTCTTGAGACTGTTTGTGGAGTGGTATTCCTGTGATGTGATACCAACGATTAATGAATGAATGAATAAAGTTCATAGGTTTGCCTTACGTGGATGCCCTCCTCGGCGACAGGTCGCTGATTGATGAGCGTTATGGGTGCCGCCGGCAGTGCCTCTTTTGATTTGTTGCCCTTGGCAATGTCACGGAACTCCTCAGTGTATTCCTAAACATCCAGAGAGTGAGCACATGAATTAAACAGAGTCAACCGAGAGCGCTGGGCACACAACTTACCACAAAGATTGGCCAATTCATGGCCATGTTAATACCATGATTGTTTGACCACCACTTCAGATCCTTTTGCTGGTCCGCATTGTTGATCGTATGATAGAATTCATCATAGATTTGGGGCAGGCTGCGAACAAAAGGAGTTACAATTAGGCCACGCACAAATAGGGAGCGGAAGGAGATGTCGGAGCCAACCTTTGCACTTTGGTGAGGTCCAGACTCGAGTGCACATTGAACAATATGTCCTTGAAGAACTGCAGCCGCGTCTTCTCCATGGTTTGGCACTTTTCATACACAGATGTCATGTCCTCAATGTAAACCGAATTGTATTTGGTGATTTCGGAAATGGCTTGCTCATACTTCTCGCGGCACTTTTGCACTTGATCTTTGGTCTTTTGCACGCGATCGTGCATTTTTTTCACCTGCAACAAATGACAAAATCCCATTGGCATTGGCATTAGCATATTCTAAGGATTGTCTTTTACCTGATCGGGGGACAGCGAACTGTCGGCATTGGCATTGCGCTCTTGGTTCGTTGCACTGCGCTCTGTCTTGCAGGCTGAGTGATAGTCGGCCTTGGCCTTCTCGACCTTGGCCAGCAGCTTGGCCCACGGTTTCTGGGCCTTCTTGAACATGTCTTCCATATCCTTGCGCTCCTTGATCTGCATGAGCGTGTGATGGTAGTTCTCCTTCTGCCATGTCTTGATCGAGGTGTTGACATCGTTGCACAGGCTGTCCTTGATCTTCATGTGCACATCGCAGACGCGCTCCGACTCCGTCAGCACGCCCTTCCAGGCCGCCTCGGTGGTGCCGTATTCCGGCCCTGCAACCATTCAAGCGTACATATCTCTTACACAAACTGATCCCCAATTATTTATAGATTATACAGTTGTCGCCTGCGGTTGACGTCATCCCTTTCTGGCGCCCCTACAGCGTTCCGAACACGAACCATTACGATGGGGAGCACTACTACGTTTTATCTAATCACCGCACAAAACACCCAAGCCAGTCGCGAGTCGAGGAGCGTGCTCTCAAGAATATCGGATTGTACGATTCTTGCGATCGTATGTATGTGTGTGCAGTGTGTGGTGTTTGTGTGTATCCGAGTGGGTCGCAAAAATACCTCACATATTTGGCATTTTTTATTGGGCGCTAACAAAGAGCGCAAACTGTAATCAAAATTTATATGATGCTCGTCTCATAATTGGAAATGCACGAAACTCGTTTGACTAACGACAGACTAATTTTCAATCGGATGCCCAGCCGCCACCCGCCTCCAGCCCCTCTACCATTACACACACACACACACACACACACTCAGAGATATACAGAAATTGAGACGCTTAACACAGAAATAACTCGTTCTATTTTCCCCGTCGCATTGATTTTTGAAACCATTTCAAGCGACGCTTTGGTGCCGGTTTGGTCTAGTCTGGATGGGCACTAGCTGGAGCTTCTGCCGCTGGCGCTGCCTCTGCCTCTGCCCCTGCCTCTTTGCCCCTCTGCATCCGTTGCCTCTGACTCTGGCTAGACGCAAAACTAGGCAAATTCCGCTCGTATACATATACGTGTACGTGTACGTGGGGACAGCAGAAGAGTAGGCAGTGTGGAAGTGCCCGGGACGGGAGTAGGCGGCGTGGCGGTGGAAGAAGTAGCCGCTTTTGCAATTGGCTTTTGCTGGTTACTGTGAAAGTGGACAGCAACAGCAACAGAAACAGCAATAGCCGCCAGCAATGAGGCAAAGCGGTTGGTTACCAACTTTGCAAACGCTGTACTCGATTTCATTTCGTGAAGAAGCGCGCACAGCGAGCGCACACTGTACCGGATATCCATCAAAAATGGCTAGAGGGAACCCAATGTATGGGTTTAGAAATAGTTTTGGAAAAAGCAAAAGAACATGAACAATCTATTATAAAACTGCACATATTGTATGTGCTCTGCTAGTAAAAACAGTAAGAAATCCTTAAGAATTTAACAGATCAGCAGGCCGGCTTTTTTAAATTGAAAGAAGTCGAGCAACAGCAAAAAACCCTTATCAGAGATCCTTCTAGTTCAGCATCAATGTTCCGCATCATGTATACGGTATGAGTGTTGCTTTTGCATTCCCTTTTGCAGCTTTTGCTTGTACATCTCGAGACGAGCATCAATGTGCCGCGTCCTGTGGGAGCAAGTGCATGTCTTGCCTTCTCAAACAAACCCCATTGATGAGTGGAAATCATTCAGAAAATTCTAAAATAATAAGTTCAGCATTCACACCATATTATCAAAGACCAATCGAAACTTGAATGTATTTTAATCAGGGATAAATCATGGGATATCTTAAGGAAATTGTTATAATAATTGTCAATAATCTCACCTATTTTATATATTGAATAAGTAAAAGAAATAGAACTTTAGATTCTAGTCTTCGTAGCTTAAATATTCCCCCCATCTTGATCATTATTAACATATTTCCTTAAGATGTTTTTGATATTTGATACCACTGTGCAATGCCTCAGCCGCTGTTTCCATCAGCGTCTCAGTCGATGGTAGTGGACAAAAAAAACGAGGTAACAACAACAAAAAGCCCATTAATAGCTTAAGCCACTTATCGCACAACGGCAACAACAATGCTCAGAATGATGTACAGAATGTGGCAAATAGGAACACAGATAGCCATTGGGCCAGGAGGCAGGGGCAGGGGCAGGAGTCAGCTGTGGGAAGACAACAACGTGACGCAGTAGTCAAAGCCGCCAGCGGGTCACTTGCGCGCTCCACTGGGCCTCCACCGCCTACCGGGGCGTGAATGAATGTGTAAAACAAATAGCATGGCTACACAGAGTGCGAGAGAAGAAGATGAATGTCTCATTCCACATTCACAGCTACAGCTACACCCACACCACACCAATACACTCCATCGTGACTCCACTCCACTTCACTTCATCGCAATCCCAATCCCACCTGATCTGCCTGCGTTCGCTTACCTTTCTCAATGAAGTCACCCCATTTCTTTGACCAGGCGCGCAAACTTTTTGCATATCCCTTCTCGATGTCGGCTCGCTCCTGAATCAGTTGCTGTAGGTCATTGCAGAGTCTGCGCAAGAGAGGGAGAGAGAGAACAGAAATCAAGCCAAATTAATAACAATGCAGGAAGGTTTCCTTCGGAGAACCGAAGTGTATATACTCTTTAGAATTTTGTTTTTATTATGGAATTTCCTTATTCTATAGGAAACTACATAGTGTTTCACAAAGAGATCGTTTCAATGATAGTTACATATATGGATGGGAAAGATTAAATGTGCATCATAGGACAGACAGACCTAGAATACAATTAAAAGGTTCATTAGCCGAAGGTTTTTGATGGCAGGGCATCATCATGATAGTTTAAGTTTTGCACTTTGAATATGACTAATAATAAATAAAAATAAATAAACATATAAATATACTTTATGCTGTCAACGATTCTGCTTTCTTTTGTGGCACAAACATCTGAAGAAAATGATAATACTCTGCACATGGGGTGCAACAATGAAAACTGGTTTCACTTGATTTTTGCTGGCAATGACCCAACACCACTGTTGTCGTACAACCGTTGACAGAGCAACATTGGGGAAGGGAAGGGAGGGTTGGTGTAGGACGGGAAGATACTTTATTCGGAACTCACTTGTAGCCATCCTCGATGCGCTTGGTGGTGCGTTTGTAGTTGCCGGGCTCCCAGAAGGAATCGCTTCCAGCCTGCAAGAGCTGATCGTCGCTATGGTGGGACATTTCCTGTGGATTCGAGGAATGGAGGAGGCCATTAAATTAGAAATTAATCAAATGAATCAATCAACAAGTGCCACACGCGAAATGTGCGGCGGGGAGCGGGTAGAACGATATAATCCTATATATTATATGAGTTACGTCAATAGAAGTACTCTCTCCTCCTCGTTCTCCTTCGCTCTTGGACCATAAATATCATCCATAGAACAGTAAAAACAAGCATGTTCTTTGTTTATAAGAAAAACTTGTAGGTTTATCTCAGGGCAACAAATTGCTGTGTGCTGCGATTGTTTGTTAAACAATATCTTACATATATACGGATAGGAAGATTGCTTTATATATTAATTGTTCGAGTCTGAGAATCTGCATGTATCGTTCATAAGTGCTAGGAGAATATTTTGAGATTATTCGAACAAATATAATCGGTGTAAACATACCGAAGAAATTCGTTTGGAAAGTCTTATTATTACCGTAAAATGCAGAAAGTGCTAAAAACTAGCACTCGTAAGCACTTAATTCGCTAAATTCGAGGGCAAATGGTTGTTGAAATTGCAAACAAGACATTTGTAACGCGTAAACAAGAACAGAACACGAGAGTGACCATTGGCAACGTGCTGGAATGCGATCGGGCCAGTCTAACCCACCTAAGACCCAAATCGGAATCAGCCTTGTGTTGATGACGGTTTAATTTCGAGTCTTTTGCGTAGCGCGGCCACACTATAAGTACTATAAGATATTTCTTGAAGGCATTCCTTTGGAATGGGTTTTTTCTGGCGACCCTATTGATAAGAAACCATTTACTTTTGTGAGTCATTGATAGTGCTCCACTTTACGTAATCCATTCTCATTGCGTGCATACTAGAACATCGATAACGTCTCAGTAGACAATTGATATTGATATTAGGGAAATTCCTTATCTTATCAGTGGACAATGGGGAGGAGTTTGATTCCCAGCATGTATGTCCGTCCGTCCATCCGATCAGCTGTTTGTAAACAAATGCAGCAATGACACACACACACACGAACAGATTGTTAAAGTAGCTGCTATGTTATCATCAGCCAATGACCAGCATGGATAATGTAGGGGGGCATTCATTGTGCATCATTGAATAGGAAATTTAATCGTTCACACACACACACACACACACCCTACACTGATGACACGTCTGACATGTCTTTGATTTTGGGCGTCATCTATAGCCAAGCCACATATTTGTTGTCATTGCCATCCGTCGCTTCGCGTTCGGTATCGCTTACGGTGTTTGTTTTATAGTATTTCCATCAGGTTTTTCAGGTGATTCGCTTGCGCGGTTATAAATTTAGCTGCATGCAGTCATAACTACTACTTATTTAGCATTGGCTTGGCGAGGTATTTGGGATCTGCCGCTGCAGCGACAGCGCCTGGAGTAGTAGAAATTTCCAACAGAAAGTATACGAAACAGGTTGACGCATACTTCGCATATTTGTGGAGATAGATAAGCAGCACAGCACAGCACACACACACACAGCGAGATAAGCGAAACTCGTTTATCTTAAAGATTGAACTTCTCGTTGGGTGTTTTTTCTTTTTGGGCCTAGCAGTAAATATTTGCATTGCTATCCAGGCAGCTTACATAAGGCCACACCGAGAGAGAAAGAGAGGGAGAGAGATCTCCTCTGTGCGCACTGCAAATTGTTTCCTTTTTTGCTTTAATTATTAACAAGCGAAGCGTACGAAGAACACTTGCTGGCCGATGGGACTTTGTTGTTGCCAGACTCACACCTATGCACACACCACCATAGCGCACACACACACATCCACGGGCACACGCATTGAAATTCCGCTACACCCAAAGCAAACCAAACCGTATGCGTTTACATGAGTTCCAAGTCCGTTTTGTCGCTCTTGTTTTCGCTTATTGTGTGCGCATTTCAATTAATTAAGCACACGGGACAGGCGCTAGCACAAGATGCCCTGTTTTAGGACAAGTTCGAAGACCTACCAAATAACAAAATAGCGTAAAAAGCACTAGTACGAGTCGCCAACTAAAAAAACTATGGTGCCAGTGTGACTGCTAATTTTGATTCTTATATGTATCTTATCGATGCACAGGCACTTATCGATGCTTATGTGCGATAAACGCGTTTTTCGTTCCACCGATAGCTTGGACCGCTCTGCTGAGATTTTAATGTTTGTCTTTGATGTTCGGGTTAATAAGTGATATTAAACTAGATAACTAGGATATTCAACCCTGAACACATAATTTTATCCGGTCACGTCACACTGATTATGGTCGTATCCCACTACACTTCAAGTGAAGACCAACGAGCACCGTTGATTCATATAACGGACGCTGTTCAGACTATGATTTTATCGTTTTCCTGATGCTCATCCTGTTAGTTATTCGATACGAATTCACTGTAAGCTTCTGCAATAAGGGACTTATTTCTGCCAGTTGTTTACTGGATGGGTCTAAGGGTCTTCATTTCAAGTGTAGTGGAATACGAGCTTGAACATTCTTTGAATGGTTCTCTCGAATAACTATCGATACATTGGTAACTAGTTCCGCGGTCCAAAATGAGCACCTACTAAAATTTGAAATATAAAGAATTGGCATATGGTGCTACTAGTTAATTTTTAATCAACATAAGTGCTTTACTTGAATTTAGCAGGACAACTATCAAAGATTTTCATTGGTTCTACTTACAATCATGAACATTAGGCATTGCACCATACTATGGACGCCAAATGATAGGATACGGTCCATTGTAACGCAGAAATACAAATTTAGCCAACAAAATATGAATCAAAATTTTTAGTACGAATGTTTATAAGTTTATTTTGAAGGTGATTTCAGAGAACCTCTTCCATGTTGACATACGACAACAGAAACTCGACTTTTTTCGCCAACTGCGACACTTTGCTTCGATTCAGCTCCACGCTGCCGCTGGCCAGGGCAAACAGTTTCTGGAACCCGGCCTCCTGCGATGACTTCCGGCTAATTAGCGCCTTGCTTTGCTGCAGCAGGCGCAAAATGTCGCTAAGGGCGGCCAATTTGTGGTCCCGCGTAGCCATAAGCTGCCGGGCATCCAGCTTCAACTGCTCCCGGCTCTCGACGAAGAAGTTTGTGCCCACACTAGCACTGCCCACTGCTGCAGCACCCGCCGGCCCATTGCCGGTAGTGATGGCCTCCATTTCCACAGAGATGATGGCGTCTTCAGCGTCCTCGAAGTTGGTGCCGTACTTGAGGGTTGCGCTGAGATTCACTAGATGGGCGACAGCCTCGGTGGCATTGGTTCGATGCTCGCCGGCGTAGTAGCGGGCCACGCACGCATAGGCACTCAATATGTTCCACAGGTTGTAGTGGAGACAGGGCGAGGGTGTCTTCTGGCAAATATCCGAGAACCTTGGTATATTCTCATGGATTTCGGGGGTGGAGTCATCTTGCTTTTTTGCTTCTCCTGGTGCAGGAATTTCCACAATTTTGGAGTTTTTGGCCTTGCCCCACCAGGGCTTGTAGTCTGGCATGAGCTTCATGATGTCACCGCTGTCAATTAGCTTCTGGAACTCGGCTTGTTCTTCCTCTGTCAGGCGGCTCCAAACCTCATCGGCGTCGTTGATGTCAATACCCTTCAGGCGCGCAGCGATGTCCTCCTCCACTTCCTCATCAAAAGCTTGTTCTGTTTCATCGCCAAGCTCTTCCTCATCATCATCTTCTTGGCCTTCCTCATTATCCGAACCCAGCGGATTGTCCAGTCCATCTGCGTCAAAATCTTTGGGATTAAAACCAGCGTCCGTTTCCCGCATCCTCTTCAGTATGTCGTAGATCTTTCTCATTTCCTGCTGGCTTTCAGGAGCCGTTGTCGCACCAGCTAGCTCGTCCTGTATGCAGGATTTGTAGAACTCCTCGGAACATTTGAGATGTGCCTGGGACTTGTAGCACGCCACACTGCAGTACAGCGCATTGCACTTGGGGCAGCTGTACTTGAAAGGCACTGCATGGCAGCTAGAAGGGAGGTTAAATATAACTAATAAATCTTAACAACGGTTTCCCTACTTACAAATGACACTTTTCCTCGGCCTCCGACATCGCTGCTAAAAATTCACGAATCTAAACAAAAATGCGGCTGCAAAACAGCTGATTTCGAGTCGATTTTATGGCGGCATTTTCGAATGATTTAAAGGATATAATTGTTCATAGGGTAGGGCGAAATGGAACACCTTTGAACTTCAATGACCTAAAGTATATTTGAGCTAGGAAGTCAGATCAGATCATAATTTTCAGAGCATGCACAATTAGTCAGCGAGAAAAATATAGCGAAAAAAATTTCTGTCGACTCAAAAATGTTCGGAACTGAATAACTAGCTAAAATAGTTTTTTTTGGTATTTGATCGCTGGTGAAGCGAATTGATTGGTCGCAAAGAAATTAACTTGCAATGACCAGATACAACAACGTTTTTAAATAATATGTTTTAACGTCGACAGACGGACACGAAGTGGCTAAAATAGTTAGGTGATCACTAAAATAGTTAGGTCACTAACTATCGCACAAAAATATTGATATATTTTTTGAAGCTACCCTGTGGTTCAATGGAACATGTGGATTTTAAACCAAAACAAAACACGATTTCGGACAAGACAGTTTATTCCTTCACTTCAAAGCAAAACCAAAAGTTTAAACAATGCCAAAAGTAAAGACAGAGAAGAAGAGCCGCGTTCACAATGAAGTGCAAAAGCAAGGTACGTTAAATGTGTGAAAGAATCAACCAATTTCAGTTCTAACCATATTTCATGGCAGGAATCGTATTCAACAAGGATTTCGGACAGCATATTTTGAAGAACCCTTTGGTGATAACCACTATGCTGGAGAAGGCTGCTCTGAGACCCACAGATGTGGTGCTGGAAATCGGTCCCGGTACGGGAAACATGACTGTCCGCATGCTGGAGAAGGCCAAGAAGGTGATTGCTTGTGAAATTGACACACGCCTGGCCGCCGAGTTGCAGAAACGTGTGCAGGCCACTCCCATGCAACCCAAGCTGCAGGTACTCATCGGTGACTTCCTGAAGGCGGAGCTACCCTTCTTCGACCTTTGCATTGCCAACGTTCCCTACCAAATCAGTTCGCCACTGATATTCAAGCTCCTGCTGCACCGGCCAATCTTCCGCTGTGCCGTGCTCATGTTCCAACGCGAGTTCGCCCAGCGTCTGGTGGCCAAGCCTGGCGACAAGCTGTACTGCCGCTTGAGCATCAATACACAACTACTGGCCCGTGTGGACATGCTCATGAAGGTGGGCAAGAATAACTTCAGGCCGCCGCCAAAGGTGGAGTCGAGTGTGGTGCGCCTGGAGCCCAAAAACCCCCCACCCCCAGTAAACTTCACCGAATGGGATGGCCTCACCCGAATTGCCTTCTTGCGCAAAAACAAGACTCTCGCTGCCACCTTCAAAGTGAGCTCCGTGATTGAAATGCTCGAAAAGAATTACAAAGTGTATCGCTCGCTGCGGAACGAGGTGGGTGGCAATCATTCTACTCAACTATCCCCATTCATTATCATTTGTATCTTTCAGCCCCTTGAAGAGGGTTTCAACATGCAGGAAAAGGTCATCGGTATTCTAGAGGAACTGGAAATGGCTACGTTACGTGCGAGATCTATGGACATAGATGATTTCATGCGTCTCCTGCGGGCCTTTAACCTAAACGGAATACACTTTAATTAGTCCGATTTTATCTTTAGATGTTAAGACTGTTATACTGTGTTTATTAGCACAAACATTAATATAAATGTTAAGCCAAAAAACTGTGTTGTAGATACAGTCAATGACGCAGATGATTGTCGGATTCGAAGATGCAACAAGTTGGCGGGATAAGTGAATATGAGGTCAGAATATAAGAGAGTAAATCACCGCAAAGAGAGCTGAGCGAGTTGGGGATTTTCTAGCTGGTAACAACACACTTTGATTTTATTTTAAAACAAGAATCATAGAATCAACTCAATTTCAAAATAAAGTTGTTTCCGCTTTGTTTATAATTTTTGTTTGATCCTTTCTATTTTCTATACAATCCAATAAAGGGAAGTCCTTAAAACTAGTCAATCTTCTAGACAATTGATTCATCAGGGCTGAGAGTCCAATTTAGATAGCAATATTGAAAAGAATATCAAAATAGAGAAATATTATTTTTGTCGTTATTTTTATGGTATATTTTCAAAATGAGACCGTTCTTTCCGGTATATTTATGATTGTCGGACGGTATATTTTATCGATAGTTCCGCGGTCACACTGGCTACCTGTTCTGTTTGATTATTTCGTTGCATTTTATTTATTTATTTTCTTTCTTCGTCCGTTGTGTTTACCTTATTGGTTAACAGTTTTTTCAAGTGTTTTTGTTTTTGTTAGTGTAGCAAAAAACTTTCGATATGGTAAGTCGTAGTTCCTTAAAATGTTCCAAAAAGGGGAAGTGCACTTTCCACTTGGCTGCCCCCATTTCTTTTTATGCAACTTTCTATTCTATCTATTCTCTATAGGCACGTTACTTTAAAGAGCAGGATATAGATGGTAATTATTCTTGTTACGCATTGATGATTTCATTCTGAAAACATTTCTTATCTCCTATACAATGCAGAGTTCCGCGAGTGCTTTTATCTGTTCGCCCGTTCGGGCCAAATCAACAATCTGGACGAACTAACTGTAAGCGTTATTCATGCATGCACGGCACACACCGCACACACTTTAACCACAATGCCTTGTTCTAGGTAATCATGCGCTCGCTCGGTCTGTCGCCAACAATCCAAGAACTGGTTTCATATTTGAAGCAGAAGAATGGAAAAATGAGCTTCGCCGACTTTCTAGACATCATGCATCAGCATTCTAAGGTGGAGAGTCTGCCGGACGAGGTCATTGCCGCCTTCAAGGCAGCCGACCCACAGAACAAGGGCACCATATCTGCCCGGCAGCTGCGCAATCTGCTCCAAAACTGGGGCGAGGGCCTCTCAATGCGCGAGGTGGACAATATCTTCCGCGAGGCTAATGTCAACAGCAATAGTAGCGTGCGATACGCAGACTTCGTCAAGATTGCTTGCGCCCCGGTACCAGACTACTATTAAGACCGTCGTCAGCCCATTTGCAGAGCCTTAGAAACATTCCAGTACACATGCATTTCCCTATGAAATTCGCACAAAAACCATTTGCAATAAAGTTCACAGAAGGATAATTTAAGAAAAGTTTTCGATTTTATTTGAAAACTTTTTCACTTGTAGAAAAGGACATCAGCCGTTCTTAGTTGGCAATGGTAACCTCAACCTCTACGCCGGGCTCGATGTTAATCGACGTGATCTTCTTGACGATCTCAGATGGGGAATGCAAGTCGATGATACGCTTGTGGATTCTCATCTGAAAGGGGGCGAAAATAGAGATTCGAATTAATGATAGGTCGCAGTAGTGGCGAGTCTTGGCTTTTTAGCTGAAGGGATTGTCGAATTCGGAGAGCCAAATTGTGAGGAAAATCAGCAAAGAGGACTATGAGAACACGTTTAGTCTGGGCAGACCCTATATGATACTGTACAACGGCAGGTTAAATACCGAACCACGATATCAGATCTGTCCATTAATGTGCAAATAAATGTTGTATGGATAACTCACCTGGAAACGATCCCAAGTCTTGGAACCCTCACCGCAAGGAGTCTTACGGGTGGTGATGCGCAGGACCTTGGTTGGCATGCGTACGGGGCCCTGAAATGGATTGAGTACAGTACGCCATTAGCTCACTCCTCGATAGGATTTTAGACAATTATATTATCGCTTGGACCATGTAATATTCCCGCACTGTTGAGAGTCAATGTGGGAATAATGTCCGATTCAAGCATTTTTCTATGGCATTTATTAAAGACTAGGCTAAGCGTCTGGCGGAACACAAAGCCTCCAGGTAAATGCAGATTTGTACTGTGTCCTATGGGCTCGACGACTCACCTTGACACGCAGATTCTGGTTCTTGGCACCGTTGATCAAGTCACGGCACACATTTTCCAGAGAGCGCACGTTCCTGGAGGTCAGGGTGATGCGGATGCGGTGCACTGAAGCAGAATCGCCGCCATGGGGCTTCTCAATGTCCTTGGGTGCAGCAGCCTGTCGATGTGGAAGACAGTTTCAGTAAGGTTATGTTGAATCCCACAACACGTGCGTCGTTGCATTTCGTATATTTTGCGCTTTCCGTGTATCCAAACTTCCCGGAACAACAGTCGGCATGCTGGCGGGTGTACACTTACCATTATTTAGCAATTTCTCTGGTCGAGATAGTCAAATCTTTTTATTTTGAGCAGCGCTGAACCAGGCAACTTGCTGGTCGAAAACGGAAGGGGGGGAGCAGTGTGACCGCGCAATTATCGATCAAATATACCGTACGACCATCAAAATATACCAAAAACTATGGTCTCTTTTTAAAAATATACCGTAAAAATACCGACGAAAACCACATTCCTCGATTTTGATATTCCGTTTAATATTACTAGCTAACTAGGACCCTCAGGCCCGAACACAAAATTTTATACAATAGATAAAACTATTTTCTACAAGACTGGCTAGATTTCAGGACTCCTTTTGGTTGGGTTGTCTATAAAATAACGTTTATAAAACTTAAGTGAGCATGACATCCGACGTAAGAAAACGTAAGTGAGCATGGAATGTCACGTCATTTGGTATAAAAAAGGTAATATAGACATATGTATACCCTTTTTCATTTAATTAATGTTAAAATTCTTTTTTTTCCAGATGCTTTAAAACGTAATATTTATGTATATGTATTTTGCACATATTTACAATTTTCGACCCAATAATGCATTTGATGAATTTATTATTACTAACAAATCGATCCCGATACCCATTTTCAGTCTTTATAAGAAAGCCAAAAACCGTAAAATTATCTGAGATAGAGACTGACTAGTTTCTGCAATAATTGGTGCCTAGTAAAACAAACTTTTCTTAGATTCTATAACATCCCTTTCGTAGAGGGTATGAAAAATGTTGTCTACGGCGAATTACGTAAGTGAGAGTGAAATATGACGTAAGGCAACGTAAGTGAGAGTGAAATCTAAGGCGAATATGTTGCGACGAATTCGCCCTCAGCCAATTCGCTCGCTCGCCGTGAAACGAATATACCGAAAAGAACGGTCTCATTTAAAAAAAATACCAACGAAAACCATATTCCTCTAATTTGATATTCAGTTTAATATAATATTGCAGTTTATGGCCGCAAATAATAGATGTAACAATTAGACATTGCGACGACTCCTCGGCAGGCGTCTGGTTTGTGTGCAGTGGAGTGTTTGTGGAGCAGGGTGACCGCGCAATTATCGATAAAATATACCGTACGACCATAAAAATATACCAAAAACTATGGTCTCTTTTTAAAAATATACCGTAAAAATACCGACGAAAATCATAAATGAAACAATTTTCTGCAAGACTGATATTGACATTGCAGAAGAATTTTTATATCCTTATTACATTAGGGCGCATCATAGGATTTTTCCGTTAAATGGAACATGCGACAATGATGCCCTCAAGAGCCCTGTTGATGGAAGAAGACAACATTCGCAAGTGTTACCGTATTCTAGCAAGTATACTGTACAAGTACAAGTGTATACTGTATACAAGTATAAAATACTGAAATTATTCGGGGCTTCGACGCGGTATCGGGGTATTTTTGTCGAATCAAACAATAAATTCAATTTAAAGTGAAGCGGCCAAACCATTCCTAAACATTTCAATTCAAATAAGTCCGATTGCAAGCAAAAAAATGGTAACATAATGACTTGCAAGGTCTTTTGGGAAGCGCTGACTCCAACTTTAAAGTGACACTTGAAAATTAAAGTCAGCAGCACGTAATTTTTGTTCGGTGGAGCCGACAAAATGGTGCGGAAATTATGCGGCCTAAGTGTAAACCTCGAATCATTTTTCCGCACGATGCGGTATTGTAAAAAGACTATTACGGAGCATGGACAATTTGTATACCCTACTTCTGAATTAATATTAAAAATACTGTTTTCTATATATTTAACTATTTTATAACGGCTGTTGGGCAACGCTCGTGTCGACGTTAGTTGTTTTGGGGACTATTGTTTAATTTGTTCACTATATTTTGGGCTAAAAAGTGTTGGGGCTACTCCTTGGAAGAAAACCCATAAATTATAGTAAAATCGAATAACTATTATCCCATGAAACAGTTTACTTTGATTTCAGCAATTTATCCATTATTTTAGTAACTCCCTTGCTCATTTCAAATCCGCGCGCTGTAAAAAATCCTCGCCGTCCTGGGAAGTTTACAATATTATTCCCTGGGAAATTTCTCAGGATCTTCGGAAAAAATCGGGTATGGAATGTATGGGAAATTGTTACGATGTATGTAAATGGAAATTTTTGGGATGATTTTTCCTCCACAAAATCCCTCAAAAAGTCCCAAAGAAGTAAGACGGTCATACCTTAAAATATACCGCAATATACCAAAAATATAACATATTCCTCGATTTTGATATTCTGTTTAATATGACTAACTAACTAACTACGACCCTCAGGCCTGAACACATAATTTAATAGGATTAATAAAACAATTTTCTATAAGATTGACCAATTTTAAAAACTCCGTTCATGGATTCGGTCTAAAATAAGGTTTAAACAAGGAAGTTCAACAAACAAGTCCCTTTATTTACATGGAAACTACACAGTCACTACACATTTCCTACACATCAAAACAGGTAGCAGCAATAAAGTGTGACCACAATGTAAGCAGAAAATAAAGCTGTTAAAGCAATTGCATGTCTAATGTTAATTCTATGTTAAATATATCGCGCGGACATTTAAAGTCGCAAAAACTAGCTTGTATTTATCGCTATAAAATATATTCCGAATTACTAGGTTTAAAACGTTTCAACATTTATTTTAGAAATTTGATATTAAGTAAATGAAATCATAACCAAAGAAACACCAAAAGATTTCAATTAAAATGTATTTTGTTGCGACACAATTACACAAGTCAGAGCACACGGTTTGTTGTATTTAAATATTAAAACAACATCATATAGTTATTGTACAATTAAAATATTTGCCTCCTCTTCCTTCATCGCATACAAAATCTGAAACTGCACCTGATGATCTTAAAAACTAAGTACGTCGTCACCTCATCAAACAAGAATTTATAGTAAGTATATGCGTGGTACGAGCCGCTCGAAATGAAATTTGTGAACATCAAAAACTATGAAATAAATCTTAAAAAAGCAATAGGCTAATAATTTGTGTCCAAATATTGTAAGATAGTCGAAATATTAGTTGCATTTGTGGTGGTTAAGGTCTGTGGTTAGTTAAAGGCCATTTTCGCTATTTGCGCGTCTCTGGCTAATGGGCATTAAAGCGCTTCCGTCTCATCATATACACCATATTCATAAGTACGTCGTCGCTACATCTTGCTAGCACTAGTGCACGTTAATAATGGACTCGCGGCCCTTGCCAACGCCCACCCAGCGCACGGGCACGCTCAGCTCTTTCTCCAGGAAGCGAACATAGTTTTGTGCGTTCTCCGGCAGCTCCTTGAAGTTGCGTATGTGCTCCGTGGACGTCTGCCAGCCGGGTAGCACCGCATACTCCACCTCGATGTTGGCCAGCTCGGCAATGGTGCCCGGGAAGTGATCCAGTTTGTCACCATTGGCCCTCTTGTAGCTCACAGCCACCTTGATCTCCGGCAGCGTATCCAGGATATCCAGCTTCGTTAGGCAAATGCACGTGTAGCCGTTCACCAGCGAGGTGTACCTCAGCAGCGGAATATCCAGCCATCCACAACGGCGCTTTCGCTTCGTGGTCACGCCAACTTCAAAGCCACGCGTCTGAAGCAGATCACCAATTTCCTAAATGCATCAAAGGAGTCCAATTGGTAACCGAGTCAAGTCTTTCTCTTTGTCATTTCAACTCACATTCAACTGCTCACTGGGGAAGGGGCCGTCACCCACTCGCGTCGTATAAGCCTTGACCACGCCAATGACCTCGCCAATGGTCTGAGGGGGCAGGCCCAGACCGGTAAGGACGCCGCCAATGCTGCAGTTGCTGCTGGTCACATAGGGATACGTGCCAAAGTCGATATCCAGCATGGCCGCGTTGGCGCCCTCAACCAGGATGGTCTTGCCGTTGCGCAGGGCGGTGTGTAAGAAGCAAATCGTGTCCTTGACATAGGGACGCACCTTCTCAGCATAGTCCCTGTAGCGGGTCAATTCCGCCTCAACGTCGACATTTATCGATGGGAACAGCCGCAGATGTGTGGCCACAATCAACTTGAACCTGGACACAAAAATTCAATAAATAACAATCCAGGCTATGGCACGAGATGATGATTGCGCCACTCACTTGTCGCTGAACGCATTAAAGTCGCCCAGAAGCTCGCCCACACGGATGCCGTTGCGCGTAGCCTTGCTTGAGTAGGCCGGACCGATGCCCTTCTTGGTGGTGCCCAGCGACTTGCCACCCTTCTCAGCCTCCTGCATGCCATCCACATGCTGATGGAAATCAAACACCAAATGCGCACGATCCGAGATGATCAGCCGGTGCTCCAATTGCTGCAGGCCCTTGGCCTCGTTCTTCAGCACCTCCTCGAACAGCGAGGGCAGGTGGATGACAACGCCATTGCCTGCAAGTGCACAAATAAATAAATTACTTTAGAGCTTTGGGAATAAGTGGGGGATCTCCCCACTTGCTGCAACTGCAACTACACAATTTATGGATAATAAATGAAGCAAGCTAATGCGCATCTGGCAGTCATGTGACTAATGCCAGAAATGACTACTGCAGTACGACTTACATAAAGGCATTACAACTAGACCCCATTCTCTCAGGTTAACGTTGCTCTTGTTTCTTAATTAAGAAACATGTTCTCGGAATTTATTTCCTACATTTGAATGCTGGATATTCTTCTTATTCCCCTGGAAGAGCAAACCCAAACCAAACAACAATCCACTGTTCCATGGACCCCCTAAAACAAGTCGAGTCTCTTATCTGATAAGTCCTTACACGAGCTGTTACGTTATCAAGTAGTTTTTATACCCGGTAAATTCAGTTTTTATAGGATACATATGTTCACAAATTTCATGGAATTGTGGCGATAAGGTGTAACTTTCACAAGTGCAGTAGAGCTAAACAGAACGCTGGCTATGCAGCTGTCTTGAATTCTCTTGAGAATCCATTCACATTGTATATACATACATACACGCATATATGTATCATCTTTATTCCGACAGTAAATTTCATAACAAGCTGACGAATTGCAAAGCCCATTGAAACGATTCGGGCACGCGAGCTGCCTCTGCGAACGGGTGATGTGTTTTACAAATTGGGCATGGTATAAGTTTGGAAATTAAAAATAATAAGCTAATTGCCTGATTAGAATAATTTGTCCCTCCCCGCCTCGTTGCGGTTGATTGTGTGGGTGGTTTGGGTGTATGTGTTTATGTCATAAACGATATCTAAAGAGCACCCACACATTCGTGGAATTTCTATGGGTGGGGGTTTGTTCGTTGTGTGTTGGGGGGCTTTGTTCTGTTCTGATTATCTCATAAATTAGTCTTGTGACAAACGATGAGAATGCACAATTTGTTGTTGTAGCTGTTGTTGTTGCTTCTGGGTAAACAATGTCACAGCCAACTACATCGATTAAACTTTCCAGAGCTAAAGAGCAGTCAGGATAAAAGTATCAAGGAGAGAGAGAGAGAGAGAGAGATATACACTCGTAAATAAATTGACAATAACGACCTTGGTGACGTCATTGGCAGCACCGCCAGGCACACAGCGTAATCAACTTTTCCGCTCAACTTTGATTAAATTTTGTATTTCCATTTTCCCACCGCCCAGCCTAGCCCAGTCCATTCACGAAAATAGAAAACCTTTTATTTTCATGGGCGAGCGATATCAAAGTCGAAAAACATACCCATCCGACTGACCCGCAAGCCAATGTCAATGATGCACTATATCTTGCCAGAAATTCCTCCATATACGTGTGCATATATATACGCATATAGTATAATCGTGGTATACAGTATTTTCTCGAGACATTAAATTTCGCGAGGGAAAAAGTAAAATAAAGCAAAATAAACGGAAAGATGCAGAGGATATACTATACTATATGGATGTACATATGTATGAATGTACATCTGTATACATTTGTAGGTACAGTGGAATTTCTCTTGACGGATAACATTAGTTATTTTACATTTTCAATAATTTTAAACTAGGAAAATCAAAAGTGAAAGTTAAGAAATCGTTGCTTACTTTCAATTGAAACCCCTTCTTGCTAGACATTTATCTTGCTTGCCTTAGCCTTTACTTGCATTTCTTGACTCGAGGATCCATGGGAATCATTGCTCTCAAAACTTACCAATGACCGAGATGCACTTCTCGTTCACGACGCCGCTCGGTAGTAGATGGAAATCGAACTCGGTGCCATTGGCCACCACAGTGTGTCCAGCATTATTGCCGCCCTGCGGGAAATAAAAATGAGAAGAAAAACATTTCAGAAACTCTGCCAAATGATATACTCTATATGATCGCCCCATCCATTGAATACATATGCACAAGTATACCTATAAACATTGTATAAATGTTGATATACAAAATTAGCATTGTTTGTTTTGCTTTCGCTTGTGTTACGGCAAAGAAAAACAAAACCCGTGCGAAATGAAAAATAAATAAAATATTTTTATGTGAATTGAATAACACCCATCCCATCCCGTGTTTTTCGGGCACATTTCGGACTATTTGCTTGGGCCCACGTGCCCCACTCTGTGTCGCATGAAATCGAAAACGTTCCACACACACACACATGCATGCATACGTAGAACACACACAGATACCTATAACTATCGTAAAGAATTTCAGAGATACGTTAACACCCCAGGTTGACGCCACACAGAAATTTTATTTGTTTTTCTCTTTCGTTTTGGCAACTGTACAAAATTTGCTTGACTTTTGCTAATCTAACATTATATACTATACTGTAAAGAGCATAGAAAATGAAAAATGTATATGTGTTTGTACATAATGGTGATTTGATTAGGCGGAGAAAGAGAAGAGTGAAAATTCTGGAACATTCACAAATCATTGCAAAAAAGCAAAAACAAGACAATAAAATAAATGTTTACGCAGTACCACGGACAAACCATACTATTCGTATAACTTTTGTATTCCTGAGCCATGATAAGATACTAGGAAACGGCGAGCCGAGATTACATATTGTCACAGATCCAGACCCCGTCCATGGCCTTTCACTGCGCAATATACATACATATGCGTAATAGGAATCGCCAAGAGGCTTGTCACTTGTGTGACTCAGTCCACAGAATTATCAGTTATATAACAAAGCTGCTCTGATAAGAGTACTTCAGCTCTGCAGTGTTGCTAAGAGATGCATCAACATACCCAAAGAGACGGGGCCTCCGAATCCGGCTCCATTTCATATCGTTCATTGAACTAAAGTAGTTCTGGTTACCAGACCAAACGGAAATCAACAAGTTGTTACTGGGACTATCAG
Source organism: Drosophila affinis (assembly GCA_037356375.1). NCBI lineage: Eukaryota > Metazoa > Arthropoda > Insecta > Diptera > Drosophilidae > Drosophila > Drosophila affinis. Next base: position 28,972,741 of record JAZHFB010000003.1, read on the forward strand.
GCACGCAATAGGCAGTTCCAACGAAAAACAGAGTAGGGGATTACCCGATTCTGGGAATCTGCATTGATAAGACTGCATGTGCCCCTTTTGGGTGGGGTGGAGTCCAAGTGCGTCTGTCACTGGGGTTTCTCTTTTCTCTCGACGGGGCATGGCATGGTTTGAATGATGTTGGTGGTTATGTAAACCGGGCTGGTGGTAATGGGTTCTGCTGAGCAAGCACAACAGATGTGGATGTGGAATAGCACCAGCGGAAAGCGGAAAGGAATTAACGTCAGTGGAGGGGTGGAGGCCGAGAGAACGTGAGACAGCGAGAGAGCACAAGTGACGAATTTTGGTTGGCAGACTCGCTGACGGAATACACACACACACAAACATTATATGGTATATATCAGCGATTCGGACCGGGCATGGTATAGTGAATAAAGAAGGTAAGCAAGTTCCAGATACTGTACTGTACGATGGATATATTACACCATGTGCAGAGACACGTTTCCTCACCTTCTATAGAATATACTTTCGGACCCGGAACGGGCACACACATGCGCCGCGCGGAACCTCACACAAACACACTTGAGCAAGCACAGACGCCGACACATACACAGAATACACAGCCACATGGCGGGCACCGAATTGATAAATACAAATGAGAAAGCATGTGGCGGCGATAATAGTTGGGAAAAAAGACCATCTACTTGTGAAATACTTAGATGCTGATGCTGAGTCAATGGCAGCCGTGTAATCGGTATTGGGTGTCCTTCAGACAAGGATGCCTGGTCCATGGGACCTCGTTATCAGTCGTTCTACTTCACCCCACAGATTGATTGATTGATTGGTTTTGTTACTCACCTGACACCTGCACACGATGTCCACTTCGGAGGCCAGCATGTCCACCACCTTGCCCTTGCCCTCGTCACCCCACTGGGCTCCCAGGACAACGTCCACTTTCGACTTGTACATATTCGTCCGTCCTTGGTGCAATTGCTCGTAGAGATTGCCGTTGATGGCGGCTTTTGTTGTTGACATTGCGACGACTCCTCGACAGAATCTGGTTTGTGTGTGTTTGTGGAGCAGTGTGACCGTGCAATTATCGATCAATTATACCGTACGACCATCAAAAAATTATGGTCTCCTTTTAAAAATATACCGTAAAAATACCAACGAAAACCATATTCCTCGATTTTGATATTCCGTTTAATATTACTAGCTAACTAGGACCCTCAGGCCTGAACACAAAATTTTATACAATAGATAAAACAATTTTCTACAAGACTGGTTAGATTTCAGGACTCCTTTTGGTTGGGTTGTCTATAAAATAACGTTTATAAAACTTAAGTGAGCATGACATCCGACGTAAGAAAACGTAAGTGAGCATGGAATGTCACGTCATTTGGTATAAAAAAGGTAATATAGACATATGTATACCCATTTTCATTTAATTAATGTTAAAATTCTTTTTTTCCAGATGCTTTAAAACGTAATAAATATTGTATTTTGCACATATTTACAATTTTCGACCCAATAATGCATTTGATGAATTTATTATTACTAACAAATCGATCCCGATACCCATTTTCAGTCTTTATAAGAAAGCCAAAAACCGTAAAATTATCTGAGATAGAGACTGACTAGTTTCTGCAATAATTGGTGCCTAGTAAAACAAACTTTTCTTAGATTCTATAACATCCTTTCGTAGAGGGTAATGTTTCTACGGCGAATTACGTAAGTGAGAGTGAAATATCACGTAACACGTAATATTACGTAAGGAAACGTAAGTGAGAGTGAAATCTAAGGCGAATATGTTGCGACGAATTCGCCCTCAGCCAATTCGCTCGCTCGCCGTGAAACGAATATACCGAAAAGAACGGTCTCATTTAAAAAAAATACCAACGAAAACCATATTCCTCTAATTTGATATTCAGTTTAATATAATATTGCAGTTTATGGCCGCAAATAATAGATGTAACAATTTGTTGTTGACATTGCGGTTTGTGGAAGGAGCAGTGGATACCTGGATACCGTACGACCATCAAAATATACCAAAAACTATGATCTCTTTTTAAAAATATACCGTAAAAATACCGACGAAAATCATAAATTTTCTGCAAGACTGACATTGACATTGCAGAAGCATTTTTATATCCTTATTACATAAGGGTCATTGGATTTTTCCGTTAAATGGAACATGCGACAATGATGCCCTCAAGAGCCCTGTTGATTGAAGAAGACAACATTCGCAAGTGTTACCGTATTCTAGCAAGTATACTGTACAAGTACAAGTGTATACTGTATACAAGTATAAAATACTGAAATTATTCGGGGCTTCGACGCGGTATCGGGGTATTTTTGTCGAATCAAACAATAAATTCAATTTAAAGTGAAGCGGCCAAACCATTCCTAAACATTTCAATTCAAATAAGTCCGATTGCAAGCAAAAAAATGGTAACATAATGACTTGCAAGGTCTTTTGGGAAGCGCTGACTCCAACTTTAAAGTGACACTTGAAAATTACAGTCAGCAGCAGGTAATTTTTGTTCGGTGGAGCCGACAATAGCTGACAAAATGGTGTGGAAATGATGCGGCCTAAGTGTAAACCTCGTATCTGCGGTATTGTAAAAAGGCTATTACGGAGCATGGACAATTTGTATACCCTACTTCTGAATTAATATTAAAAATACTGTTTTCTATATATTTAACTATTTTATAATGGCTGGTGGGCAACGCTCGTGCCGAAGTTAATTGTTTTGGGCGCTATTGTTTAATTTGTTCCCTGTAATTTGGGCTATAAAGTGTTGGGGCAACTCCTTGGAAGGAAACCCATAAATTATAGTAAAAAGATAACATAATCGACTAACTAATCTCCCATGAAACAGTTTACTCTGATTTAGTAAGTCCCTTGCTCATTTCAAATCCGCGCGCAGTAAAAAATCCTCGCCGTCCTGGGAAGCTTACAAAATTTTTCCCTGGGAAATTGCTGAGGCTGTTCGGCAAATGTCGGGTATGGACAACAGGCAAAACGGCCCAGAAAAAGCAAGGCCTGCAAGGTAAAATCCACCCAGCTGACTAAGGCACATGCGCCTCAAACGTGTTTTCGGATTTGAATACTAGGCGTTATTGTGTTTGCTGATGTTAACGGGAACAAGTTTCTTAAAAACCCAAAACTTATGTTCGTGATGCCTGTCTGCAAGATGAGAAGTGTACGCAATGGAATCGCAAGGATTGATCTGATCCACTGATCCAACGCGAGCTTATTGTGCGTTTTGAAAATCCTCAATAGGCGCAAAACTTTAATGGCGATTTTCCCAAAATTGTTAGCTATTTTTAGCAATTTTTCTTCTCAAATCTAGCATTTTTTTCTTAGGAGATTCTGGCAGAACTGATGTTAACATTTAACACCGATGTTTCTCAAAAACGGGACCATACTTTGTTTGTTTGTAAACAACTTTTGTTTGTAAACAACTTTTACATTTCTTCCATACAATGGAAATTGAAAATATTTTTTTTTTTTTTGCGCCGATATACAAAAGAAACAGCAATGTATCGCATATCGATAGCATAGCGCGACGATTTGAAATATGCATTGCGCTGGAAAATGCCACGGCACGGACGAGACGAGCAACAGCGGGAAGAACTGCAAGAAGAACTCTGCAAGAGCTCTTGGAAGAAAAGTGCTCGGCTCCACGAGACCTATTCAAAGAATATAAAAGTTTCATAATAATTTATATAAAATCCACTGTTCTCAAGGAATATCATATAGAGATTCGAAGATGAGTTGAGGTTCGTATGAGCCTTGCAATTTTCCTTGGCTGTTTATGCCTGTTGTCCCTACCTTTCCAAAATTGACTCAAATTGCGATCTTTTATTTAGTTTTGGGTGTCAAGTATTAGCTCATACGATGGATGGACCCATGCAACACACTATCGATATGTTTTGAAAATTGGCGGTAATTTGGAAAATCTTATATTTTTCAATATTTCTGTGCGATAAATAAGTGATCACATAAATATTTTTGCTATTCACAGAGAAATCCTAGTCAGACATGTCATCGTTGTGAATAGCTAAAGGTGTTAAACAGCTGTCGCCCGTTGCGAATGGCCAAAGGTGAAGAAGCGGTGATTTGTGTACGTGTGTGTTTTGACTTTGCGACGTGGTGATTAGCGACCACGAAATCCGACTGAAACTAATCCCAATCCTCGCTGGAATCTAGCACTTCCATCCAGATGCATTTCCCAGATTTCAGAGCAGCCCTGCTGCTGGCCGTGCTCGGCCTGGCGAGCGCCCAGCGTGTGGCTCCCGGCGTCAATCCCCAGCATTATGTGAGTTGTTGCTGACATTGTGCAAGCAGCTGCTACTTGTTTTATTGACCGATTATCCGACTCTATGCAGCAACAAGTGCCACAGAAGGTGCCGCAACACCACCAGCCGCCGCCGCCACAGTACCAGCAGCAAGTTCACGGGGCTCCTGGAGTGCCGCCGCAGCAATATGTGAGTAGGAGTCAAGTCTAGAGCCCAAGGAGACTGATCCATTGTCATTCTCTTCCACAGCAATATGAGCCCGTGCCTCAGCAACCGCCAGTGCAATATCAGCAAGTTCCTGTGCAGCAGCAACCTATCCACCAGCAGCCACAGATGCAGCAGCCCGTACAGCAGCAACAGCATCACCAGCAGCAGCAGCAACAACAAGTTAATCACCAGCAGCAGGCGGGTGGCCATCATCATGGCCAGCCCCAGCAGGTGTTGAATACGGGCAATATTCAGCAGGAGCGCGCGTAAGACATTTAGGGCCACGGTTATCTTATCTCTGCTTTCATATCTTTTATTCTGTATATTTTAGTCACATTCAGGAGCATATGCAGGTTCCCATTGACACGAGCAAAATGTCCGAGGCGGAGCTTCAGTTCCACTACTTCAAAATGCACGACTCGGACAACAACAACAAGCTGGATGGCTGTGAGCTGATCAAGTCCCTGATCCATTGGCACGGTAAGATCGAACGATTCTTCTTCGATTAAGAATGCTGGTTTTGTGTTTTTAGTTGCGTCTGCGGTTCTATTTCTTGCTCTGTTTGACTCATTTGTTTTGTTTTACCTCTTTGCATATGCGTCACGTACAAAAAATAACTTAATTCGGCTGTTTGCGGTGTGTTCTGGTTTTTGGTTATGGTCATGCTCAAACATCATCCTAATCCATCTTGCATTCGACATAACAACTCATTGCATAAATGCTGCACTGAACTCCAGAGCAAGGCAGCAAGGAGCAGCCCAACGGTGAGAAGCCGCACGTCGAGGAGAAAGTCTTCTCCGATGAGGAGCTGGTGGCCCTCATTGATCCCATCCTGCAAATGGACGATACATCGCGTGACGGTTACATAGACTATCCGGAGTTCATCAAGGCTCAGCAGAAGGCCTCCGAGAAGCAGCAGCAACAACAGCAGCAACAGCAACAGCAGCAGCAACAACAACAACAGCAGCAGCAGCCTGTTCATTAATAGATAGTTCGTTTGATCCGTTCAGATTGCATACACCAATCAAGCTTGACTATGTCTTCGTCTTATGTCCGGTGATGTGCATCACATACTCCTGTTTTCTCGCCCAAAACATCATGAAATTATACCGACGTTGTCAACGGTTTTTAGCGCAGAATTTTTAGATATTTTTTCAAAACAATTCTACTTACACCATGCTGCAAGCATTCCATTCCACTCGGAAAACTTCATTGAACAAATTGTAAAACATTATATCCTTCCAAGAAATTTCCACAAATTCCCTATTTTCGAATAGTAGCCTACACGAATCTCTAAAGGGGTTTGTGCAATTTAAACTCCTTTTGTTTTATTTTGTTTTCCCTCGTCATAACTTTAGTTAATTTCGATATGAACTAATTTTTAAGCGCAACTTGAGAGCAGCAACAAAAAACAGACTGATTGTGTGAACGTTTGTTTTGTACAAAAAGAGAAAAAAACGCAAAAAAATCGAAGTAAAACTATAAATAAATGGAAAACTCTTTTTTGAATTTGACACCTATTATATAGAGACGCATGCAATTCTTTGTAAGTAAAACAGATCTAGAAAATAAAGTCAAATACAAATCACAATCCCACCCACCGCATCTAAACCCTTGCCTCCTGTAGCTTATCTAGAAACATTTGTTAGCGGTTTTCGGTGAGCGCTTTCCAATCACGTTTAAATCTATGCTTAACGTAACATTCTATCATTGCAGTCGAAGATAGTAGCAAGAAACCCCCGGAGGAAGGAGCCGAGATTCCTGATGAGCACAAAACTGGCAGCGTATACACGGACAAGGCCCTTGAGGATACCATCGACTATGTTCTCAAGTCCATGGACCTGAACAATGATGGCTTTGTGGACTGGGCCGAGTACCGGCAGACTGAGGGTAACATTGGCAAGGAACCCTAGAGGAGCCAACAACCCTAGAGAGCCATAGAACTTGACAATCACTGCGTTACTACGTATCCTTCCAAGTTGTTAAAACCTTTTCTACTTTTGCTAAATAAATCGTTTTTGAATGTACCCAACATGTAACGGTCGCCGATTGGTAAAAGCTCAAAAGCATTAAGCTTTCCGGCAACGCAACGCATGGAACTTTCGCATTCTTGCGCTGATAGAAAGAAGACTTTCAATGGACGGCGAGGCGTTGCAGCCGACAGTACGAAAACGTGGATGAAGGCCGCCTGAAAACAATAAGCGAACAAATGCTGCAACGTATATAGGATTTATTAAAACAAATTAAAGACTAGTGCATTTCAGTATTACGCATTCGTCGTAAGTGACGGAGCCCAGTGTTTCGAGTGTGGAATTTTTGAGACCCGTGCAAAATGTAAGCCAAAATTGTCACAGAAATAAACAGCACACTTACCGATATAGACTCTTGGGCAGAATTGCAAAAGAACTCGCGGGGCTGATGGCCTATAATTATGAATGCCGGCCCCAGGGCCATAATCGCGTTGCTCGGGAGACCTGCCGGTGTCAGCGGCCTCTTTGTTGATTGAAAATAAATAACCTGATTGGGCTAGGAACTCGTTCCTTCCCCTTCGCACTGTCCAGACTTCGGGGTCCACGTGCTCGCGTGCATCGAGAAATTACGCTCTGTATAAACATTTGCCGTTGCATAAATGATAAACGTGCCACGCGCTGGGTGTGATATCGATTTTGCCAACCAAGAGCTTGCCCCATGAGATGGCCGGAGTTGGGGTTGGGGTTGGGGATGTGGGCGGTTGGTGGTCGGATGCGGTGGATGGTTAAGGACTTCCGTAGCTCGTGTTGACCCGTTTGCCGCAAGTGATTTTTAGTGGCCGATAAGCCGGTTGGCTAATGCCATAGCATTACAGTTTGGGTGCTCAGCTATCTCGTGTTTGTCGGGTACTATATTTTTGTAGTTAGTTTATTAAAAAGTGCAGTAATGATTTTTAGGGCTGCCATGCAGTCGTCCGGACGACCACGCGAACGCCTGCTCTATGCCTTCCGAGGATGGATAGCCTTTGTGGCGTTCATGGACCTGGGCACGGCATTTCGTAGTTATATCGAGAGACGGAGCTTCCTGGGCGACCACAGCGACACGCAGTTCATCGAGGGTGAGTGACACGCCACACGGAATGGCATCCGCAATGTTTGATTTGTGTATGGGGTCTATTTCCAGGGGACTACACCATATCCCGTATTATTGGCATGTACTGCCTTCTAAAGGCGATTGCCCTGGTCCACTGCACCCTCTACATACACTACAGACCGTGAGTATCGTATCCCAAGTGAAGTTGGTGGTGTTATGGGGCCAATTAATCATGTTCTATTTTCGAATAACAGGGTTGTAAGCATGGGCGGCTGCTCCTTGGCCCTTACCATGGTCTTCTATGCCACTGAGGCTCTCTACTTTCGCTCAAGTACCCTCAACTTTTACGTGATCTTCCCATGCGTACTGAATTGTATGCATTAACTAATTTAATTCAAATGTCCTTGAAGTTTACTAATGATACTCTTTTTGGCTAGCTATTACACTCTTGGGACTGATTTACATACCCAGACGACTGCGCCTATGGGAACCCAATATGGATCTGGATGATGAGAACTCACAGTTGCTAAAGCAAATGACGGGCTTTAAGCGAAGACGAACGAAAAAGCAATAATTTCATGTTTAACATGGACTTTATTAAAATCGTAGGAAACCGATTGGATTGGGTTTCCACGAGGAACAGTATTGTGGGAGACGCGGAGAGAGAGAATCGCATATTATCCGCTATGGACTGCATTGGTGTGATAGAAATGGCATCAAGGAGAGATTAAATTTTATAGCAATACTGAAAACAGCGCCAAATTAGTGATTTTCTATGAATTAGGTACGAAAGAGATATACGATATACGATAATCTCGGCATAAGTCAATTTATGACATAATCACTTCAAGTCATGTTGTACTTCCTTTTTATAAACCTATATACTCATATATGTATGACACAATAGAGTTTTTTTGCACTTTAAAACGTTGAAAATGCATCTAGGAATTATATTCGAAATTATCAAAAGATAGCACCCCAATTTAAAAATGAAAAATTCAAATGGAAGGCTTTAAAATTATAAATAAGTTTATGAACAATTAGTAATTGTAATATTACGTTGGATTTTTCCATTAGGAAGGCATTAATGTGCTTCTAGAAACGATTAGCAATTTTTGGAACAGGCTTCCGGCTCCTACAATTAAGCGAACACATGGTTACAACATTTTATACTTACTTATCACATATGAATACCAAAATATATACATCTAAAAACAATAATTAGTTTTATATATCATGTAGCGAATGTTTTGAATAAAAATTTGAATTTACACTAGTGCCCCAACGGCTTTTCAGTGTTGCTAAGCGTCTTCACTTGTGTGTGGTGTGCTACTTTTCGATCAGATCTAGCTATTTATAAAGTCAAATAGCGGTAAAGAAAAATTGAGAAAAGCGGTTACTAGAAATTAGATATTTTTGAGTCAAAGGGGGCAAAGATTTTGCGTGATTTGATCGGGCGTTAGGGGGCATGGAAAAATTCACCGATTCTAAGACGCCTTTTTAAGACGTTTTGTTTGATTCCTAGTTTTTCAATACATATTTTTATCAATCTAGCTTGATTTACTAAATGAAAAATTTTGGCATCACTGGCGGGTAGTACTGTGTAACACAGTTTTGTGCACAATTTGGCAAATTGCGCCTTTTACGATTTATGCTTGTTGTTTATCAAGCATAATTTGTGAAATTAATTGTTAATTATGTATCGAAAATACAAGAAACGTGGCCAGAAGCCATTGAATACAATCGATGAAAACCAGTCAATCAAGATCCCAGTAAGTAAGATTCGAAATGTTCCATTGTTCGTGAATCCAAATGTGTTTTTTATAGCGACCGGCGGACAACGAAACCGGCGACAGAACGGACGTTTCTGTGGCCTCGATTGGTAGTGGCAGCGAGGAGAACATTCCGGCCTCTCAGGAGCATACGCAACGCTTTCTGTCCCAGCACAGTGCCATCCTGGCCGCAACACTGGGACGCACACAGTCCTGCAGCCGAAACCCGCTGAGTCTGTCGCGGCAGCCAAACAACTTTTTCGAGCTCGTCCTGATACGAGCCGGGGTGCAATTGGATCAAGGCGACACCCTTGTGCTGTCGTGTGACCATGTCTCGATAGTTTCAAAGTTGCGAGATATATTCATGAGTGCCCCGTCCTATGCTGACAAGATGGAGACCTTCAAGTCCGGTCTCAACTCGGCCATGGCTCCCAAGTCCAAGTTGGTGCAGAAACTTCTGACTGGCTGTACTGTGGATGCAGCTGGAGAGGAGCAAATATATCAGTCACAGAACAGCATGTTCATGAACTTTCTAATGATCGATTTTATGCGGGATCTCTGTCTGGAGGTGCTCCTGAACCGAATAGAAGAGGTGGCAACATCGGACCAAGTTCTTACGGGCCAAGGTGTTATTGCAATGCCATTGCTGCCTTTGATGATGGCTCAGATGCGCTACCTGCCTCTTTGCCACAAGGAGCAGATCTATAAGCGCATCGAGGGTATCTTCAACAGAGCCACCGACTCGTCTAAATTGGACATCATAAGCAATGCCGAGTTTGTGCTAGATGCCAGCATGCACGATGAATTTGTCGAGCTGCTCTTGTAAGCTGACACAAACATACTCTTTTCTTACTTACTTTTCTTACATACTTACTCTTTTCTTTTGGCAGTATAAACTATTCGTGCAGCGAAGAGCTCTTCCATATGATCACAGTGCACACATTGAGCAACCTTTCGCTCTCAGCCAAGACCCAAGACAAGCTGCGCCTGCGCATTCTAGAGTTCACCACAAGTGGCGCCTGTCCAGACACGGTACACAAGACCAAGAACTATATTCTGTTTTTAATTCTCATCGCCTCCTTCTGCAGACATTGCCCCACCTTATACGGCTTTTGCTTAACAGTCTGAAACTGGACACAGATGACAGTGTGCGGGAGCTGGTCTCAACGCTGCGCGAAATATTTAACTGGCGTCACAGAGCTCTTAATGACAGTAGCGCACCGGCAGCCAACGATAAGAAGTCGCAACTGGACCTTTTTGGCTTTCTGGAACTAGGCCTAATACGCTCCAAGCGATTTTATCAAATGTGGCAGAGACTAATAGCGAGTTTGCCTGCAGACGATTTCACGTTAGTTCAGGGCACACAAATTAATGAATACTTAATTCTACAGCTGCTTGTTTTTGCAGCGCCCTAGACTTAATAATGATTTTGTTGCTGATTCACGTGAATGAAGATAACTCCCTGTACATTGAGAATATAGTAAGTAGATATAACTTATGCTCATTTTAAACTAACGACCCATCGTTCTTGACAGCTTCGTCGTCGCATTAAGCTAAACCAAATCACAGTAAGCATTCTAGAGGTCGTTAAGCTGCACTATCCGCACATTTTGGAGCAACATATTAGCACGCTGATGCACATCCTGCACGATTTTATGTGCGAGAAAAACGCAGATGTGTCAGAGTTTGCTAAATCTTCGTACAGGTATAGATATAATGTGCGGTCGTTTACTAGATTCTAATGTCTAATTTTTCGACTACCGCAGCGTACTCTTTAAGATTTTCACCTCAATTCAAAAGAATATTCTGAGGAAGCTACTTGAGCTTGCTTGTGACAAATCATCCCAACATCTAACCACAATGGCATTGCATTTGCTGCGCGAGCTTCTGCGCAAGAGCTTCAAGGATGTTCAGAATTGTGCGCCTCTCTTCCTGCCGATGCTAGATCGGTTGAGTGACTTAACACTGCCGCAAACTCGCCTGGCTATGGAAGTCCTTTGCAATTTGGCTTTTCCCGAGCCAAAACTACCCGAATCAGTGCCGCTGCAGGAGCAAGTCGAAATGGTGGTGAAGAAGCAGCTGATAAATCGAACGGAATTTGTGAAGAAGCAAGGCATCATTGGCAGCGTGCAGCTAATTAATGCCATTTCGTGTACTGAGGAAAAGAATTTAGACGATGGGGATGCGGATGAGGAAGAAGACTTCTCCCCCGTTGTTGGTTCTATAGATGGTTTGCCCGACGGTCGCCCTAAAGTGGCAGCCAATTTGATAAGTGAGTAAATAGTGAAGCGCCTCAAACACACTTTAACCTGTTTTTTCGACCCCACAGTTCTCACCGAATCATCCATTAACAGTGCCGAATCTCTGGCGCTGTTTTATGAAGAGTTGGCCACGGTTATTTCTCAAAGATGTCCCATATCTTCATATTGTAACGATAAAGCTTTTACCCTGTGGCTCTGTGAGCTGATGACCTATCGCTTTCAGCATAGCTTCGCTACCGAGGACACTCCAAAGCCGATCAAGTGAGTATCTTTGATTGAAACCGATTCAGACCGCCTTCTAACTCTAAACATTTTAAAGAGGTATCCATTTGGAATATCAAATGAACATCAACGCTCTCGACGAATCAAACGTAAATTCGGAATCGGAGGTTCTCAGCGTTGCCATGAATATATCAGCACTTGTCTTGTCGCCTAAAACCGAGTGAGTGTAATTGTCTCCTATTTTCTTTCCACATTTCTAATTTACCGAATTTACAGCGCCTCTCAATCGATTTATGTGATGACGCCTCTGTTTTACCTTGTGCGAATGCTACACCAGAATAGCTACCGTGGTAGCCTGGAGATGATCAATGCCTTGCTTGGTTGCGCAATTGTATTGCCCACGTTTTTCGAGGACGACAACTATATGGCCATCTTCGACAACTATGACGGGGAGCAGCAGAAACATATACTCAGCATATATTTTCATACTATCAACTGGATTAGGGTCACAATCAGTGCGTTTGCAGCTCAGATTCATCGTGGCACTCGCGAACGAGTGCTGCTCCGTCTGGGCGAATTGATACGCATAGAGCAAAGGGTCAAGTCGCTTTTGACCCATGCGCCTTCTGACTTTGTAGCTCCTCCATATCAGTTCCTCGACTCTTCAAAGCAGAATGTTACTCTGCAGAAAAGGCAAGGCGGTAAACTCGGAGCCAAGGCCCATGAGACCCCAATGGAGGAGAACGACACCTGTAATCAAACCACACTAGCGGACTTTACCCTCAAGGTGGCTCCATGCAAGACCAACAAAACCAAAATAGACTTTGAGCAGTTGTACGGACCACGGGAGCAGTACAGACCTATGGATGTGCGCATTTTGGTGTTACTGGAGAAGCAAGAGCTATCCTTGAACTATCCACTGGAGGATAAGGAAAAAGGAAATGCTTTAGGGCTGTTGGAGCTACGTTTCCTGCTTGAAGATGTGGTCCAGAAACTGAAAGCCACTGTCCTTGACCAGCAGGATGCATTTGATTCAGTTTTTCTCCATCCGCATCGTATCAGTCCAGAAAGCTTTTTACATGACATATGTCAATCGATGATTGATTTAAATAATCACCTAAAGGTCCTAGCCAAAGCCATAGATGAAGAGTTGGCTAAAGTGAACAATGTGTATAGCAATTTGGATCTGTTCAAGGAACGATTCAACTATATCAAGACCTGCTTTGGCCTATGCATTCAATATTTTGCCTTATACTTCTCCTGGAGCGGATGGAGCGATGAGTCGCACGCCAAAGAACTGCACGGTAAACTGGTTATTACATCCTTGTTTTCCGATTTCTCATCTATTTTTCGTTCCTGGCAGAATCCCTGTACATTTTGCATACATCACAACTTCCAAGTCAAGAGAAGCGGAAATGTAAAAAGCAAACTATTCCTCAACTGGCCACATTGAATTTCGACTACTTTTCAAAGTACGAAAAATCGGTACTAAATCTAAGCACGGCTGTTCAACTGCACCGACTGCTGTGCAGCTTGCGGAAGCTGGGAGCTGCTGGTAACGATTCCAGTCAGTCGAGGCTCCAGCTAGCCGAAGACACACGTACGTAGGAGTGCACATATTTGGGGAAAATATGATTTTGAATTGGTGATTTTCAGGAGTACTCTGCGATAAACTGCTCCGCCGTAAGTGGTTCCACTTCTCAGGCAACTTGGACAAAGGCGCGCAGTGTAATATATATCTAGATGAGCTGGTTAAGGGCTTCCTCAAGGACTCTACCTTTGCGCACCAAAACGAACTTCTAAATGAGTTAATCAAGGAGTGCAAGATACTAAATACAAAGGACAAGGCACTGATTTCCTTTCCTAACTTCAAGAAGTAAGTGATACCTATAGGTTAATATTAGAACGGTTATTAAACAGGATATCTTTCAGAGCCAACTTTCCGTTGCTGTTTCGTGGATTGTGTGAGGTGCTAATACACTCGCTGAATGCTGAACTGAGTGCGAAAAAGGAAGGGGATCGCCTAAGACTGTGGGAAACCACAGTGGACTTGCTGAATGGATTGCTGAATATAGTGCAGCTTGTGGAGCAGCCACGTAATTTCGGACTATTCCTTAAACATTCACAGGTCTTTCTGAAGCTTTTGCTGCAGCGTGGTCTGTCCGTGCTGGAGACCATAGTGCGAGACGATCCAGAGAGACTCACAGAGTTTCTCCACGAGCTCCAGAAGGTGACCAGGTTCCTGCACCAGCTATGCTGTCATTCGAAGTCCATCAAAAATACTGCCATCATAAGCTACATTCCCAATCTTCGCGAAACCATAGAGACACTGGTATTTCGAGTCAAGGCTCTCCTGGCAGCCAACAACTGTCACTCGGCCTTCCACATGGGTAATATGATCAACAGAGACCTACATGGGGACTCGATCATCACGCCAATGGGCTCCTTCATTGGCGAGGAGAATAGCGACGAAGAGCTGCCCGCAGACGATACCAGTGTGGATGAGACAGTAATGGGAGTGGATATTGGCATCAGCAACATTAGTTCTAGCACCAGACCGAGTACCAGTGGCTCTCGAAGCAAGTCTTCGTCGCGCAGTAAATGTTTCTAGATATTAAGATTCAAAAATAAATCGTAATTTATTTTTGTGATCAAAGTGTGGAACTTTTCTTTGGGGAATTTTCATGGGATTGAGCATTAGACGATTTTTATTCTTTATTTATTTCATTTTTTATTATCTGGATGCAATTTTATTTAATTTTTCATATTACAAATAATAACAAATGTATGTATATCAAATATTTTAGTACAATATGCTTCTCTCACGTTTAATTTCTTCGTTAACAATAATTGTTTATTAAGACGTAAAAGTTTTTCTTCTGTTCTGTTTCTCCTTCCTAGCTCTTTCCGCCTTCTCCTACAATGAATTCTGATTGTTTATTGATTTTTGTTTTTATTATTTAATTCTTCATCTCTTGATTTTATATCGTAATAATTGGCGACGTTACGTTCACGGTTTATGAATCCCTCTCGAATGTACGTGTGGCATGTACTCAATCGTATGCAAAGGTGCTGTGATGTTTATCAATTAGTCGTAAAATCAATCAGTTATAAAATGATTCGATAGATTCGATATATATATGTAATTTAAAAGCATAGAAAACACACACAAACTATAAATGTAGAGTACAACAAAAATTGGTTTAAAAAAGTCGATAAAAATGGGTAAAAATGTGGCAAAAGCTAAACCTAACTTGTGTGTCCGAAACAGATATTGTCCTCATACACATCGTTTCCTTACAAGTATACAAAAAAGAAGTAACGGAAAGAAAAAACTGTTGGAAACTGCCCAGACCTGATTGTTGCAGATCCTTGCATCCTGTCTGGCTAATTGCTGGCTGGCTCTTTCCTTATAAACAGTTGCGCTTGCTCTTAGGCCAATTCTTGAAATATACATGACCGGATTGGATTGGATTGATTGGATTTTGATTGCTGAAAAGGTGTGGAGAGTAAATTTGGAATAGGTCGAGACTTTTTGTGTATATTTCAATTTACAATGCGATCGTCGTGTTTTGATTTATTAATTTTTATTGTTTTCTTTATTTGCCAATTTTTCAAAACTTAAAACATTTTACACAAATTAATTTTAAAAATTTTTAATACGTACGCAGTCTGTTTAAAAGTTAAGTTAGATTATACACTCCTACGCCTACATATACATTATATACTCATATATATATATTTATAGAGAAAGATATATATATATTTATTGTATATATATTTAATATATATATATGCATGTATATATAGATTTAGTAATTATGATTAAATCTTGCCTTTGCATCATCACAATTCATGTAAAGTTTTTCATTTTTTTCGCTCAGTTTCCATGCGCAGTTTTGCAATTTTGTTGTCCACCTTGCTTTCTCTTATGTTTTATTTGGGGTTCTTTTAAATTTGTATGTTTTTGTTTTTGTTTCTTTGTAATTGTTTGTATTGGTTGTTGAACGTTTCAATTTACACACGGTTACAGTTACAGTTATGGTTGTTGTTGTTGTTGCTGTTGTTGTTATTGGGTCAAAGATTAATTTTGCTTGCGCGTCCTCTTCACAAATACACAAAAATGTAAAACCAATTAAAAAGCTAAACAAATTAGTACGTTAAGTATTTAACATTAGAGCTTTATGTGTTAGGTCGTAAAAATATTTTGCTAAAAATTAATATTCATATAGTTTAATATATATATATAACATACTATTGAAAACTTAAGCGCACAAACAAAACTAAATATTCAAATTAAAAACTAATTTTGCCAAACGTTTTTGCTTTCCCGAAAAAAATTAAAACAAAAATTACAAATTACAATATTTAACACAATTAGGGAGGGTGGGGGTAAGGGGATTCGTTTAAGGGAGGATGTGGGAAAATTTCAGGCTTCCAAAAAGAAATGGTTTCCAAATAACGGCACATAATTTTGGTGATAATTTCATTAATCATAATTTTCATCAAGTTCAACGAAATTGGAAAACTTTAACGGAGTGTGTAACAATTTGCCAATTGGTTTACAGTTTACAGTTTTTAGTTTAGTTTTTAGTTTACAATAGAAAAACACATTAACAATAAAAACTTACAAATTAAATTACAAATTTAAAACAATATAAAATCAGTACAGTTATCGAATTAAACAAATCTTTAAAATTAGTTATATGTATATATTTGCAATTTGAAGTGGGTTCAAAGGTTCAAAGTCACCAAATATGTGGAAATTTCATAGGCGAAAAATCGAAAATTTTGCATGATAAAAATACGCGGCGTTTGAAGAATTTTTCGTTAATAACATCCTTAAAAAAATTAACTCATTTGTTGTGTTTGTGTGTGTTTAAAGAGAAAAAAACGTAAGTTAAAGTTTTAAATGATTTCTCCCCAATTCTTTTTCGAGGGCAACACTCTGCTGCTCTCAATCAGGAAAGGGTAGATGATCCTTCAAGAAGAATTCCTAAGGAAACTTATCAAAAATTATTTTAAAAAAGATGGTTAAATATTTAAGTGATTTTTTTGTTTTGCTTGTTATTGTAGTTAGAAAATGGCGCACACTTCTACTTCCTTCTCCTACAAAGACAGTTTACTTTACTTTCTTTAAACATTATGTGTGTGTGTATATGGTGTATGTGTGTCTGTGTGTGTGTGAGTGTTACTAAATGTAATCTTAACTATGGTCATTTAGAATTTGTTGTATATGTTCCTCTTATTGTTTGTGGCTAATATTATGTATTTAAAGTTCTTTGCTGGTTTGCAAATTTTGCGCAAGTTCTCATCGTTTATTTTTATATTCATTTTTATTTTTAGGCAACTGCTTGGTGTGTGTGTTTGTGTTTTGTCTGTGTGTACTTTTAAATTTAAAAAAACTGGTGTTTTAGGCTTATGCTGAACAATGTTCATAGATACGTTTTAAAACACACGCGCCCTTGTCCTTCATCAACGGCCAACAGTTTTGTATTTGCTTTATACTTGAGTTCAAAATTGGAAGTATTCTTTCGTTAGTTTAAAACTAATTTATATATTCTTTTTCTTTTCTTTTGTATATATATTTATATTAATTAACTTGTTGCTTTACTTGAGATCTAGCAATAGCGGAAACGTAGACATAAACGACAGATAAATTTCAACAAAAAAAAAGGATTTTCAGTTTTGAATTTGGCAAAGTAATCTAAATAAATGAAAGGCAAGTTCTTTTATAATTGAAATTGATTTCCCTATATAAAAGTATTATTTTGACACGCGTGTGAGTGTGTGTGTGCTGCTGTTTGATGTTGGTGTTTATAGGCATGGCATGGAGTTACAGTTAGGTTTGTGTTACATCGATCGTAAGACCGTTAGGATCGCTATATATGTATGTAGGTATGGGAGTTAATTTCATTCGTATCATATCATATCATATGGTATCGTATCATATGTGCGTAGCAGTTCTGATTAGATGAGTTCGTCAATAAAATTGGGAGAGAGTTGGAGTCTGAATTGTTAATTAGTTGAGAGGCTTTTAAGGAAAATTTCTAGAATTTTATGAATTGTTTAGGTTTGCTGCTAAAACGCAATCGAGCGTCGGCTAATTGATTTCTTTCATAATTTGTTCTTATTTATCTTCTGGTTTATCATTTCATTATCTTTTTCTTTTTCTTTGAAAGTTAAGCACAATTTGTATGTTTATATGTGTAAATATTAAGTATTCATTATTGTGTTATTAAAATTCATAATATCCTTCGTTATTATTAGCTTTAGTTTTACATTTACTTTTACTTTTAATTTTACTGCTTGTGATGTGTGTGTGTGTGTTGTGGTTGTCTTTCTAATTCGTTGCTTCAATTGGCAGATATTTCCGAGATTTGTTTTGCCGGAACCACCTGCATTTTTTGTGAGTGGATGTGCAATTGTTTAACCCTACATATATACTTTTTTCTTCTGCCAGTTAATTGATTTGAAGTTGCCTAAGACTTAGGGTTCGTTAAAAAATAGTGTTTGTTTTTTTTTGTTTTCCAATTTATGCAGAAAGTCTTTGCCAGTCGCCACTGCCAGTCATTATATAATAATGCTGGGGGCATTTAAATTTTTAGTTTATTTTTTTTTGTATTTTGTATGTACTTTCTTATCATTCTCATATCAATTCAATCAATCTAATTTATAATTTTTGTTTTTACTTTTTGTTTTTGTTTTTTTGTCAGTCAATGTTTCTTCATTAAGCTTTGCTTTTCACTTTGAATTCTTGTTGTGTTGTTGTCTCTCGAAGTCCCTACAATATTAAACAGTTTTATCATCAATCAATTCATCTGAACCTGAATCTGAATCTGAGCCTGAACTCTCGTATATATGTACTGGTTTCCTATATGCCTTGCTGGCCGGCTCCTCATTGCTGTTTGTGGCTATATACAATAAGAGGGAAATCGCTTGTGCACCATTTGCTTGTGCTTTTGCTTTTGCTTTTGGTTTTTTGTTTTCATTTTTGTTTTTGCTCTTCAAGCTGATCTCCACATGTACACATGATGTAAAAGGTTCTGTATATAGTCGAATCGATTCGAATTTGGTTTTGGTTTTTG
The DNA here is from genome assembly GCA_037356375.1 of Drosophila affinis. NCBI lineage: Eukaryota > Metazoa > Arthropoda > Insecta > Diptera > Drosophilidae > Drosophila > Drosophila affinis. The sequence goes on from JAZHFB010000003.1 coordinate 28,991,647, forward strand.
TTTTTCACGCAATTCAATTTCAATGTATAAAAAGGTGCTACATGCTGCTTAAGATTTAAAATCAATCCGTACTGGGCTTAGACTGCTCTCTCTAAATAGTTATAGATAAATATATTTATATATATTTTTAAATTTATATATCGGTTTTTGTTGTTTTTTTGTTTTGGTTTTGGTTTTTGTTTTGTTTTATTTGTTTTTGCTATATACGCTCAATTATTGTTTCGATTTCAAGTTAAAAACGCTATGAGACATAAATTTGTTTTCATTATACTTTCTTGTGAACTTTTAAAACGATTCGAATTTTCTTTATCTACGAGCTTATACGAGTTTGATCTGATTTTTCTGATTTTTAAAATGTAAAATGGTTCTGGGGGAAATCGGTTAAATGTCTTTTTACTAAATGAAGAAATTTCGTTTAAAATTCTGCTGCTGCTGCAAAGGCTATATAAGTGTGATTACATACATACAGATACATATATACTCTACTCGACTGATTTTTTGCTGCTTTCGATTTCGCTTTCGATTCCGATTCTGATACTGATTCTGCAATTGTTTTTTTAAAGCTATTTTGAATGAATCAAAAGAACAGAACAGAAATCGGTTTGGTTCCGAAATGAATGGAAAGCAAAATGATCTCTCAGAATTTTCGCTAGCTGTAGGTTCTTATGGTTTATACAATTTGTTTAAAAGGGAATTTATTGCTTTTAAGAGTTTGTTACTTGGGATCTATGTATATCTTCTCCTCTCCAGGACATCGACGAGTGTAAAATTATTATTGGATGTTGCTGGGCCTGTAACTTCCATGTGGTGTTGTTGTGGCTGCTTTTAACTGATATCATATATAGGGTTGCTGTTGCTGTTGTTGTTGTTGTTGTTGATGTTGTTGTATTATTGTTCTAACTCCATGCCGAAAACGTATCCATGTACCACTGTTCACCATTTGTGCCTAAAGGTTGCTGTGGTAGCGGTAAACTGCCCCAACTGCCGCCATTTCCTATTAAACCGCTCGGGTAACGTCGCTTAACATCTGCCGGATTTTGGTGACCTCCATCGAACTTACGTTTACCGACTACTGCAGTGGTAGGTAGTGGGTTCATATAGGTTCATGGGAAGAGCATTTTCGTTGTTGGTTGTTGGTTGTTGATTTTTTGGTTGTGTATTCGAGTGTGTGTGTGTGTGTGTTGGTGTGTCGGTGTGGTTGAAGAGGTTGGTTGGTTGTTTTTCGAAAGAAAAAAAAGAGAAAGAGAGTTAAAAATATTGTTAATACAAAAATGGTTCAAGGTGGTTTCTATTATTTTTTTGTTTCGATTTTGTTGTTGATAAAGTTCAAGTTTTAGCTGGGCTATGGTTTAAATGAGGTTTTCTTGATGTTGTATTTCATTTTTGTTTTTTTTTTTTCGTTTTTTTTTTGTTGCACAATTTGATGCATTTTTCCAGTCTATAAGTAGCACAGGGGGGTTGGTTTTTGGTTGTAGTTCAAAAAATGTTAAAAACAAACAGGTTTATTCATTGCTCATTTAATATTTCCCATTTGCATTTATAAGTGTTGTTTCTTTACACATCAAAAATCATGAATTGGTGTTAATTCGACATAACGTTAGGGACCTTGGGATATGATACATTTACATACGTATAACGTGGGTCGGTCTTTGTCTTACACAAAATGATATAGATGTGTGTGTGGGTGGTGGGGTTTTTGGGTGTGTTATTAGATGTGTGTGTTCTTTGTTGTTGTCTTGGTGTGAGCTTGTGTGAATTACAATTATTCCGAATTGGTTTCTCAGTGTGTAAAACATTGTACACGATATTATCGCCGGGAAAAAACATTTAACATTAATTACAAAAGTTAGTGACATTAATAACTGGACAAGGATACAATATTGTAGGAATCGACCGGTCTCGTTCTATCGATCGATTCCCTGCCATTTGAGCGCTGTTCTTGAATGGGTCTGAGCCGATTGAGTGTATGCTTGATTGAAGCCAAGATTCTTCTTCCACTTGTCCATTTTGGGAAAATTTTTAATTTTGCAATTGCCGCGTTTCGTTCCGATTTGAGTTGATCTGATCTGAACTGAGCTGATCTGATCTGAACTGATCTGAATTGATTTTTGAAGTTGTTCGATTATTGAAAACGACGCCCACCAATTGGGAGTATCGTTTTCAATGGAATGACTAGCAGTGTTGATGTGTGTGTGAAGAGTGTCTTGTGTTTCGTGGCGACAGCAAAGCGCGTTTGAAGAGGTTACTTTGCAATGGGATTTGAATTCTTGTATTTATGGGGACCAGCTTCTTGATTTGCTTGATTTTTTTTTTTCGGACCGAGATTTCTTGTGTTTGGAGCTATGCTTTTTGGAATGCTTGTGTGAATGCCTGCTTTTCGTACTGTCTCGTTTTTTGGGCTTCTTGACAAGCGGGCGACTTTCGCCGCTGGCCGAGGAGCTGGACGAGAGGCTACGCTTAGTTGCCCTCCATGTACGTCTTTCGAGTGGCTCCAGCTAGAAACAGATTTAGTTGTTTTTTTTTGCATTTTGCTGATGTCAATCATACATTTACGATGTGTGTGTGTGTCAGAAACAAAGCGCATGTATGTTTAGTGTGTGTGTGTTTGGATGAGTGAGACTGTGTGTGTGTGAAGCATTCTAAAAACAAATCTGTATCTACAAATACAGCCACAAAGTGTAAAGCGTGTAAGATTGGAAGCAGGTGGTGGGTGGGGGTTGTCTTCTGGAGATTGTCACACTTTTGCTGCAAATGCAGAAGCGTGCCAGGAATCCATCCGGTGGGTTGGGTGGGGTTCGTTCTCTCCGCTATACAGAAAGCTCCATTGGTAACAAATTATAAGACAGTTGTAAGGGGTTTGAGTGTGTGTGTGTGTGAACATAATACACGAATCGATTAGTATCTGTTTAAGGGGTAAGGTACAAATCAAACAAAACTATTTCGGTCGGGGGTCCACCCTGTGTGGGGGAATGTATGTATGATATGTGTGGCATGGTGATTATAGGGTGTGGGGTGGTTGGTGATTATATTATACATATATATACATATATATTGTATATATTATGGGCTTATGTAGGTTACTAATACTATTATTATTTGATTTGTATTTGATTCACTTCCTTTGGCTTTGTGGGGTGTTTGCTAAATCAAATCGGGTTAGCAAAGCATGAGGGGTATTGTATAGTTATTAACAAGACTCTCGAGACTCGATATACAGAAATGCACATAAAAATTATATATGTATGTATATGGTTAATTTAATGGGCTAGAGTATATAAATTATATATTTATTTATATAATATATAGATTTTGTGCCATCGCAATCGATCAGTAAGTCAATCTTGACGCGCGTTTCGTGTGTGTATAAGTATATTATTATTCATGGCCTGGCAATCAACAAATACCAACAGATTAACGCGGGACACAAAAAAAAACAACAAAAATTATATACACGTACGTCAAAATTTTGGATGATTTCCTCTCTTAAGGGGTATGGGCTTATAGCTTATTCTTTCTTTCTTTCTTCTCGTTTTTCGTATGAAGGGTTTCTTTATGGGGTGGGGGGCGATTAGCGACAAAAACGGGACACTCTTTCATGTACTTGCTGAACTTTTAGTTAGTAAGTGACAACAATCTTGTGCGAATGGATATTGGTGTGTGGTAGTTTGGGTGTGTATGTGTGTGTGTTTGTGTGTAAAATATACTAATCGATTCATAAACGTTTACACAGCAGACATATCCGTATCAATATGCAATTCATACAATCATATAATTTGTTATTATGGCTTTCCATATACATAGGTATTTCCTGTATGTGTGTGTGTGTGTGTGGGTGTGTGGAGTGTGTTTATTGCTGCTTACAGTTCGAAGAAAAGAAAGAAAAGAGATAGCAGTCACGAGAGGGCATGCAATCAAAAAATTGTAGCATACATTTCAGCGCTGACACAAAAAGAAATTAAAGAAATCTTTAGACGGAGAACAGCACACCAAAAATATTCGTAAGCAGCAAAAGCACAACTACAGTGAACACAAGAGAAATAAAGGAAACTGTATATAATTCGTGATTATAGAAATATATAGAAAAAGAGAACACAACATCGAGGTAAAAGTAGGGGGGCGGGCTTTGGGGGTGAAATTTATACAACAGTTAGATCTTTACAAATGCGAGACACACGACATTGAAGGGACAACCAGGCACATTTTGACGGTTGTCGGAGAGGAGTCAAAGGTATGGGTTCGGTTTTTGGATGGTTGGTATCTCTCGATGGGTTTCGGTTGTTGTGCGAGAGAAGAGAGTGTTTACATATGTATGTCGTATGTGGGTGTGTTTGGCGGTTGTGTGTGTGTTTGTGTGTCTATGGTGTGGTGTGGGTTGTGGGTTGGTTGCGGGCAAGGTGGGTGGTGTGTGGGTTGTTTTTTTTACATTTTACTTGGCTTTACTTATTAATTTATATGAATTTGACATTTGCAATTTACTTCTTGCTGGGTTGTTGCTGTAGTTGGATTGTCTTTGCAGTTTTCTTTTGACGTAGGTTGTTGGGAGATTTAGCTTTGAGTTCATTCGTTTTGATAGTTTCGATTGGATTTTTGTTGGTTGGTTGATTGTGGTTGTGTTTTATCTCTGTAGTTTGTTTTTTATTGCTGTTATAGTTTTTTGGTACTTTTTTGGTTTGGATTTTTTTTTTGTTGAGCTCACCTGGTAAATTTTGTAGCGGCTTGACGTGCTGGGTGCCACGAGCGTTGTGACGCGTTTGTGCCACCCCACGGACCCCCCCGGTTGCTGCCGGCGCCCCCTGACCGGTGGCCCCCCGCTGAGCTACCGCCGCCGCCTGTCCCACCGCCGCCGCTGCCGGTGCCGCCGCCTGTGGCACTGTTTGGGCCCCCTGACGACTGATGCTGCCACGCCGGCCAACGGCTTTGCCACGCTGCGCTGTGGTTCCATGCCCACGACCAGCCCCCTATTATCATCATCATCAGGTCATCATCATCAACACAATCCACACATGGCATCATCATCATCGTCAACGTCATCATATCATGCATGAGCGTGGCGTTTGTGAGGGTTTAAGTGTGTGTGTGTATGTGTTTGTGTGTGTGGGTTGAGTGTGGTGTGTGGTGTGTGTGTGCGTGTGTTCGTGTATTCATATAGTGATTCCAGATTCGGTTCCATTATCCATCATATTCCATCATTCGTTGTTGTTCGGTTGTTGATTTGATTTTGGATTTCGAGTTTTCGTTTCGTTCATTTTCGTTTTCGTTTTTGGTTTTTCAAGTTTTGAGTTTGAGTTTTTGGTTCGAATCGTTTTGATATTTTCGCATTATACATATAAATAATTGAAATTGTGTTTGTATATATATGGATCGCCAAGATAATTGTCAAATTTTGGTCATTTCAAATCAAATGAAAGTAAGCAAGATGAAAATACATTTTGGAGTTTTTTGGGGGGCGTTGGATTTTTGGATTTTTTTGGATTTTGGTTTGGAAATTTTTGAAGTCGAATCAATGAGAATTTCGAAAGGATGGTGGGGTTGGGGTCAGAAAAACGGTTTTGGTATTTGGTTTTCGAAAAAGAAAGGTAATCGATGGATGGTTTTTTTTTTGATTTTGGTTTTGGTTTTTGATTGATTTTGATTTTGGTCGTTGGTTGGTTTTGTTTTTGATATCGATTTAGGTAAAATGGCAGAGATATAGAATTCATAATTTTAGTGTGGGCATTTTTTTTGGGTTTTGGTTTTTGGTTTTGGTTTTTTTTGTTTTTGACGAACATATATATAATTTTTCAAGATTTTTGTTTGTTTTTGTTTTGTCATATTGTACCGAAAAACAAATGAATTGTTTGTATATAGATAAGTATATAACAAGAACACATAAAAAGAAAGAAAAGAAAAGAAAAAATCGAAATAAACGCGTTAGATTCTTGGTGTAAACTGTTTTTGATTGATTGGTACATACACGATGTAATGTATGCATATAAGATATATGTATATATTGATATAGAGAGATACACGACTGATGTTCAAAATATATCGTATGCTAAAATGCACTCTCTGTATCTTGTATCTTGTATCTGTATCTTGTATCAAGTGAGCTGTGAGTGAACATTTAACTAGTCTTTGCTTCAATCGGATATTATAATATACTTATAACAACGGATCTGGGGCGCTTGACACGTCTACTAGCATGTTTTTTTTTGTTTTTTCTTTTTTTTTGTAGTAGATATGTCCAGCAACAAAAGTTTTTCCTCTTGCGATTGACACAATATTCATTAAAAAAAATAACTTTACCAAGTTTGTAAATTTGATTAGAAATTATAAATTAGGTTTTACAATAAGCGTATGCGGTTAATGGTTTATTAAAGCATTGGCAGAAATTTTAATAATAATTAAAATAACAATATAGGGCAATAATATTTAAAACTAAAAAGCGCTTCACTTAATTGCTAACAAAAAAAAGTAATATCGGGGAGCACGCTGTGTTCAGCTTATCAATTTAATATAATATAATTAATTGTTAATTAAGCCTGACAGGGCAGGGCGATGGCATTGCGATGGATGGTGCAATTGGGGGTATAAATTATGTAAGTAGCGGGTATAAATATGTACAAGCAAAGCATAAGGTTAAAGCACAATAATAAAGCATAAATTGTTAATATTTGTAATATTTTCAATGGGCGGCGTGGCGATGCGGAGCTCTCGATTGTATGGTCCCCGGCAAAAAAGCGAAAACAAGCAGCGAATATTTTCCCCAGCAATGGGCGTGCACATGTCTGTGTGTGAGTGTGTGTGGGTGTGTCTGGGTGTGGCTTTTTTTTGAGTGCGTGTGGGTGGGTGAGCGTGTTGGTGTGGTAGAATTTTCAGCAGCATGTAACGTGCAAATTTTGACTTTGTAAACGAAACGAAGAAAATATAGTTTTTGGGGAATTAAAGCATCCGTAGGGCCAAAAAAAAGCGTTATACATATACCAAATAATACTCAAAATAATGTTCAATACTACGTTTTGGTTTGAGGAAGAGGCAGCTCTTTGTAACTGAAGGATCTTACGAAATAAAACCAAATATATATTAATATATATATTAAACAAATATGTATGTTCTACAATTCTCGTGTGTTTCTGTGTGCGTGTGATCTGGTTGTTGTTTTCTCTGATTGTTGTCCGATTCGGGAGTAGCCAAAAGAAATCTATTCATAACGCACCATAGCGGCCGACGAGCCATTTGCTTGGGGTCTTGATGTATGCGGTGAGGCACTCGATGAGGCCCCAGCAGTTCCGGATCCGCTTGCGATTCCGCTTCCGCCTCCGCCTCCGAGACTGGTACCGCCGCTGCTGCCGGCATTCGAAAAATCATAGTAATTGAAATCACCTTCGTAGGTGCGGTAGAGCTCGTCATAATAAGACTCGTTGGTGGCAAGGCCAGGACGGTATTCCGAGTACCCAAAATAGTCATAATCGACCTCTTAATAATGTTTTTGTTGTGCAGGACATGGGGGTGAGGATAAGATGGGATTAGGTTAGTGATGCGCGCGTCCCTTAGTTAGACCTAGTCCTACTATTCTAAGCTGCTCGCCTCGCTGCTTCGCTGGCTGATGAGATGCTGCCAATTGTTTCACTTTTGCCAATGTTGCACGAATTGGGCGCGTACTGTAACGCAATTGGATGTTCAAAGGAGGTGTGGGTGTGGTTGTGGATTGTGGGAGTTTAGGATATGACAGGGGAGGATCTGAGGCTGGAACTGGGTCTGGGACCGAGACTGAGACAGAAATTGGTATGCGTGTATGGACGCGGTCGGGTTGTATGGTTTAAGTAGATGAGACTTGAGGATTACTTACCGGTGATATAACATCAAACAGTATACAGGGTGCTTAACATTCGCTACACAGAGAACACAATTGCAACATTTAATTATCATAAACAACTATGAACAACGTTTAAGGTTTAATGGCTAATGTTCTATGGGTGGTTGGGGGGGTTTTTGGTTTGGGTTTGGTTTCGGTTTTGGATGATTTGGTTTCCGGTTTCGGTTATGAGAGTAGGTAATGTTGTAGTTGTAGTTGTTGGCTTTGCAGTTGGCTGCGACACAGAGAGACTGAGAGAGAGAGAGCTGAATCAGGGGTTCAGAGGAGCAGGATGTTCGGAAGGAGAAACAAAAACGAATCGACAACATCGAAAAAGGAACTCAAAAACAGACATGCAAATAAACGAAAAACGGGTAAATAGAACAAGAATTAGGTTCAAAGAGAGCGATATTGACACATAACTAGCAAATGCGAATATAAAAAAGGAAAAACCAACAACATTTACGATCAGTACAATGAAAAAAGAAAAAATAACAAAATTGAGAAGTGAGGTTATGTTCAGGTTTAAAGTGAGGTTATGTTTCAATTAGTTGCCAATGGTTTCGATCTCGATCGTTATAGATATAGAGTTCGAGGTCGAGTGGGGGTCATTAGACTCAATCTAGCTGGAGAGTACTCGTTGGGGGGTGGGTCTGGGGGCAGTGCTAAGCGTGACTTTAAGGGCTCTAGGTAACTGTGTGTATGTATGTGTGTGTTGTGTGTGTGTGTTGAGGTGGTAAGGTGGGGCTGGGAGCGTACATTGTTAGTGGGTAGAGCGCACATTTGGCAAACCTTAAAGAACTAACTAAAATGATGAGGCGAGACAGAAACAGAAACAATAATTCAAGAGAAGATGAACCAAAACAATCAGGAATACGTTGCGGTAAATGGTAGACATGATACATTTATATCATATAACTTAAGACTTAAACTGCAGACCGGATTAGTGTTGCTTACTTTTTGGGTTAGACTCTTTCAACTAGAACTAGAACATAAACCTATCAAATAAGCACCGGTTTGAGGGCAGCTCATTATACGCCATATTTAGTAAGTATTTGTTTCAAATATTTGTACATTTATGAGTGTTAGTATATGTGTGTTTTTGTGTGTGTGTGTGTGTGAGTGTGCCTAGCAACTTGGCTAACTGACTACGAAAACTAAACCAAATTAACAAAATTTAAAGTATTTTTTTTCTTTTCTCAAAGGAAGGCGCTTGCGGCCTTCGCTTTCTCTTCACCTTCATCATCATCTGCATCTACCCCATCATCTGGCAGAGAGATGGCGTTCGAGCACACATGTACATATATATATATATGTATATGCATATACATACAGACATCTAGAATGTATCTGATGGATTCACTTGGCCAATTTGCCAAACTTACCGTATTCGCGAGGTATCGGCGTACGGAGCGGCATGCGCGCACCTGGCAGGCGCATGGGCGTCAAGGACATCATGCTGGGATGTGTCGGCGACAGGTTTCTGTATGGAGACAATGTTTCAAATCTTTACAATGATTATCCCACATGGACAAAAGATGGGATTGAGTATAAGTTTGCAAGTGGTTTGTGGTTTCGGTTTCGGTATCGGTTTGGAGTTGTTTGTGTTCGTTCGTGTTCGTTCGCGCAGGGCAAAAGAAAGAATAAAAGAAAGAAAATATAAAGTAAAAATAAGTTAATTCCATCTCAGGATAAGAGCTAGTGGCAGGCGACTTGAAAAGCAAACAGACACTCGATTATCAATTTGGATTTTAAACGAAATCAAATTTGCCCAATGGAATGCAAGATTTTTGCATTGTTTCTTTGTATTTTTGTGATTTGTGATTTGGAATTTTGCGCCAGTATATATTTGTTGTTGTGCTAGACAAGGACATATTAGCGTGTGCTAATACTTCAGGGGATTCAGATATGATTGGACTGGAATAGGAGCTGAAAATACATACCCCACAAGGCCGGGACGTGCCTGCATCATTTGCATCATGCGACGTTCGCGGGCGCGCAGAATTTCCTCCTTTTTCTTTTTGTCTGAAGGCGGTTTGGCGAGTGAGACCTATAAAAGAGTTACAGGGGGATGAATTTTGGAATGCTTGGCAGAGGGTTGCAACCACTTACCTCAATATTCGAGGCGCCGATCTCCTTGCCATTAAGGCCACGCATAGCTTCGACGGCGCTATCACGATCCTCAAAGTGAATAAAGGCATAGTCTTTAATTTTCTTAACGCGTTCTACTTTGCCATATTGCTCAAATTGCTCCTAATGATTGATTTGGATTGATTTGGATTAAGAATTCAAACTGTTGAAAATCAGTGCGTACCTTTAGTTTTTCCTCTGTGACGTCCTGGGTTAGATTTCGCACATAAAGAACTTTAACCTTAGACATAGTTTGCTCATCTGGCTCCTCCTGTGGATCGGCCCAGTCGACTATTATATCACATCCCCATACCTGTAGAAGATAAGCCGAACGTTATATAAGATAGGGAGCTACTTGGGGGGGTGGCGATACTCACCTTAATTCTACCAGTGCCAAGTCTTCGTTTGGCCAAAGATGCCGCCTTGTGGGACTCGTATTCGAGAAAGCAGAAGCCGCGATTCTTTTTCTTATCATCTGGTGAACTGTATATGATTACCTCGTAAAGGCCAGCTATAGGTTCAGATTCGGGTTCAGATTTGTGTTTATAAATATAAAGAAAAATGTCATTTAAGTACGATGCCATTGAAATAACGTTATCAGTTCGAATGCAATTTTTATGATTAGTTCGGTTGCATATGTAAAAATAGAAAACAACGAAAGAAATACAACAAAAAAGTATTTGTATTTGGTATTGCTATTTGTATTGGCAAGATTATGCGTGTAAGAGAGAGAGTAGATGTGAGACACACATACATGTAGAATAAGAAAATAATTGTATGAAATATTCAAACAGAAATGCACAAAATTTTACATGACAAGCATCATCTCTGGCTATCATTGTTATGTAAAATAATGAATCTTTCCGATATAACCGAATCTGTTTTATACAAAATATATATATATACATATGTATGTATATTGTATTTTGATTTTGAAAACCAATGCCAACAATTGCATAATTTTGCTTTTGCTTAAACTTTTTGAAATATTTTTGAATAATTGAGAGAGAATGCGGCTAAGCTAGTAACATTTTTTTTGTTTTTGTGTGTGTTTAACGGGTTATGCAAGGATCGAGAGAGATTTGGAGACAAAGTTTTACTGAGAGAGCGAGAGAGAGAGAGAGAGAGAGAGAGAGCGGGGCTGGGCGGGGTTGGTGGTATAACATTGAGTAACGGATAGGAGAGTAACGGATATGTAGAGTACGTTTAGAGAGTATTTTGTAAAACGAAACACACACTTAGAAAAACACTTAAAAAACCTCTGGGTATTGCTATTTGGTTGTTGTTTTGATTTTGTATATATATAGTACATATGTGGCAAAAAAAAACAAAAAAAAAAAACAAAAAAACAACATGAAGTACGAATACGAGTAGAGCTGGGGGGTCGATTCGAGTAGTAGTAATGGAAACAATAATGGGTATAAACTATACACAAAACATAGCCAGAGTTAGACAGAGTAAGGAAGAGAGAGATAGAGATATATATATATAGAGAGAGAGAGAACTGTGTACACTGAGATACAAAAAGAGAGATCGATAGAACGAACAGTAACGAACGAAACAACAAATTATGGGGGCACTGATTTTGAATTTGGTTTGGTTTCGAGTAGAGTTTCATATCGATTCGCTTTGATTCACTTGGATTCGATTCGATTTGTTTGGTTGTTCAATTGCTCGGGGGTAGTGGCGCTTATGTGAGAGATAGATAGTTACACATAGAGATACATAGAGAGTAAAATGAGTTTTCTTTTAAAGGCTTGTTGTTGTCTCCAGTCATTAAGTAGTATAGATATATATATTCAACGTGAATAGGCCAGAACATATCGATTTAAGTAGACGAATTGCATTTTATTATAATGGTTTCGGGGCGGGATCGGTTTTGGTTTTGGTTTTGGTTTTTGGTGTGCGCCGTTTATCTATAATTGTTTATAATATAATCGTATATAAGTCTGCACTAAAACAAAAACTAAGTTTGTCCCTTTTTCAAAAATATTCAAAATGTTTCTTTTTTTTTTTTTTTGGTTTTTTGGCGAATTGTTTAGCTACAGGTTTTCAACGTCAACAAATTGGGCACATTTAATAATTGAATAAAAACGAAGCTAAAAACAATAAAAAACAATTAATTTTTTGTTGTATTTACTAACAGCGCTTAAAGTTAGAGAGAGTATGAGTGAGAGAGAATAGAGATGACAGAGAGAGATAGAAATTGGTTAAAATCAATTGACCCAAAGGCGGGGCTTCTGGTCGAAGCCCTGCCCTTAATTCTGGTCTCTGGTTAGGATGCTGTTCGATTTTGTAGTCGTGTTTTGGGAGTGTTTCGTAAATTTTGTTATTTTGAAGCGTTTTTTAAAAGCGAAAATTGCAAAACAAAAATCCAATTGATACTTGGCGTAATGGGCGTCCATGCTCTTTTCACATTCTGCAAGTATCGCCCCTAAAAACATTGATTAGATTATTTATAGGTATATTTTTATTGGTATATGAATAAGATTTTCATTGTCATGTCGGCCAATTCTGTTAGCCAATTGGGGGAGGGGGGGAAATGTGCTCGACTAGGGTCTAGGGTCTCGGGTCTGTGGGGGGTGGCTTTTAGGGGGTCTAGGTATTATTATAGGGGTCTTTTGCTTTGTTTGGTTTGGTTTGCTGTTTTGGTTTTTGGATCACTTACGTGCATGTTTAGAAAATTCCTCAATTAATTCGTCGCGATCTCTATTCTTAGGTATATTGCCGACAAATAGCCGGTGATTGTTAAATGATATCGTAACACCAATCTTTTTGCCTTTCCGAATTTCAAAATCATTTAGCTGCAATTGTTTAAAAGTTCACACAAAACAAAAGAAAATTTTGATTTGCTATGAAAAATTTGTATTCCATTGGTACTGCGATTTGATTTTGGATTGATTTGGATTTTGGTTTTGGTTTTGGGTTCTGGTTTTGGGTGAATAATGTTCGGGTGGCTGGTGTGTTCGTATATTGTGAGTGGTAATGGGGGGTGATGGTAATAGGTAAATATTCTCATATGTGGGAGAAAGTGTGGAAACTCTAGAATCTAGACTTTAGTAGGTTCTTTTTTTATATGCGTGCCAAATAAAAACGGAATTTACTCCAAAAAAAATGTTCGATTTCTTTAGCTATTTTGGTTGGACTGTTTTTCAGCTAGTTTCCAGTCGAGTTGATGGTATATCGATTACTACTTGTCTAGTACTTACTATGCAGAATTGTACAGATCAAAGGAAAAAAAAACAACAAAAATGGGCAAGTAAGTTCTGCAGGAATGTTCTATGTTGTTGTATATACAGCCAGAAAGTCATTTCCTTACCGGAGACCAAATCTTACCTTTTGCTTTGGCTAATTTTCGTTTCAAATCAAATGACTTTCTAGCTTGAACACTCAACTCTGCGTATACGTAATGTTTGATAGTATGTAGTACATAGTAGGCCTGCTTTCTTACAATGTTGGAATAGTAGTAGTTTATAGAACGTAGTATATAATGGAAAACGAAAGTCTTTGGAATGCATATTAATTTGGTAAATAATTTAAAAAATTTGTTTTCAGTTTTGGTTTGGTTTTTCTCTTTGGTTTTTTGGTTTTCGGTTCATTTTTCTTAGGCAAAGTTAATGACTGGAGATATTATGTAAATAAGTGAAAAGAAATATTCTTGTACGACAAATTTAAGCTTATATAAACGTAATGGCAATGACAGAAATGGGCGTGTCACTGTTTCTATATGCGTTTTGTGATGTGTGTGTGTACGCGTGTGTGTGTTTGGGGTGTGTGTGTGTGCTAAGAGGCAACCTAAAAGATAAAACTTAGGAATGCATCCGATGATGATTGTGGTGCGGTTTGGTTCTATCGCTTGAGCGGCGCGCGAATTTGAAAAGAGTGTCTCAGGCAGCATATGGGTGGGTGGGTGGTTGGTGGTGGTGGGGAAACGCCTTTCAACAGATGACAATGGGCGGATGGGCGGATGGTCGGATGGGCGTACAGCTGCGAAAAAAATAATAGCACCACCACCACAAGCAATTTTTAAATAGTTGCCAAACTCACATTTTTAACTTTAAGGAAACTTTAAGCACATTTTTAGAAATGGAAGACTATTATAAACATATGAATATAAAAAAAATCTTCTTCCTTTTGAACGTTTTTAAGTTATTTAAGAAAATTCCTTGAAAGTGATCAAATTAGGCGAAAAAAAAAATAGCACCACTAGCCATTTTCTTAGTGAAGCTTCTATATTTCTCAAAATTGTCTTTGTAAAAGGCACGTATTCATTACTTTTGACTAAGATTTCATTGTTTCTGTCATAAAAGTTAATAATAATCATTACAATGGGACGTGGAAAGCACTGCACTGCGGAGATGAGAGATCTGACCAAAAAACTGATATTAAACGGAAAAACTTACAGAAAAGTTGGTCAATTGGTATGATATTCCAAAAATGATTAAAAACGTCTTAAACTATGAAGAAAAGGCTGAAACACGCGGACGAAAACGACCTTTGACCCCTCTACATGGCAAAAGACGGATTCGTCAAGGAAAGAAGGTTCCCTTTAAGTCAGCTACCGAGCTTAAAGAAGAGCTTCAAATAAATGCGATGGATCAAAAAGTTAGTACATATCTTAGCCAACATACTATAAAAGTCTACAGCCCAAGAAAGATACCACTTTCAAACGCGAGACATATTACTAAGCACATGAGGTTAGCCAGTGTACAAGCAAATCGCACATCCCAACAATGGACGAATATTCTATGGTCAGATGAGTCCAAAGTGGATATGTTTGGTGGAAAAGGATCTTGATCATACGTTAGAGGTCCAAGGAAAGTAGAATACAAACTTTAGTACACCACAAAAACCGATAAGCATGGAGGGTGTAGTGTAATGGTATGGGCCTGCTTTTCCCACTATGGAGTAGGTACACTAGTTTGGATAAAAACCATCAGGGATTAGCACGTGTAGGTGAATATCGTGGAGACAGTAATGCTACCCTTTGAAGAATATGAAAGTCCGTTCGTATGGGTCTTTTCACAGGTTTATGACCCCAAACACACCAGCAAGAAAGCAAAGGAATGTGTTATGGCAAACTATGAGAACGTTTTGGAGTGGCCTGCTCAGTCACCTGACCTGATCCTATCAAAAATCTGTGGTCCTACGTTAAGAAGGCGGTTGCTATTTCTAAGCCAGCCACTATCGGATCACTTTGGGTATAAATTAAAGGGTCCTGGTCCTAAAACGATGCCAGGACTTGATTGATTCCATGCCAAGACGCTACGCAGCTGTTATTGCCAAAAAAGGACATTGTACTAAATGTTAAATGATAATTATAGATTTATTAATAATCGTTTAAAATAGTTAACTAAGGAATTCGTTACTTTTTGGTCACTATTTTGTTTTTAATTCAATTTTTGAAAAGTGGTGCTATTATTTTTTTCGCCGAATTTGATCACTTTCAAGGAATTTTCTTAAATAACTTAAAAACGTTAAAAGGAAAGACGATTTTTTTTATATTCATATGTTTATAAGAGTCTTCCATTTCTAAAAATGTGCTTAAAGTTTCCTTAAAGTTAAAAATGTGAGTTTGGCAACTATTTAAAAGTTGCTTGTGGTGGTGGTGCTATTCTATTTTTCGCAACTGTATGTTTGGGATGGTTGTTGATGTGTGGGTGAGGGTGAGAATAGTAAGAATGAGTTGTGAAACAAAAATAAATATATAAAATAAATTTAAATTTAAATTAAATTAAATTCCAAAATCCTATGACCCTTTCCTAGCCTAACGCCCTAACGGTAAGTCCTCCCGCCAATTAGCCAATTCTTTCACATTTTAGCCAATTGGATTTTTGTTTTCAATTTAAAGCCGATTTTCGGAGCACGAAGTACGAGTACTCCACTCCAATTGATGATAATTTAAAATACAGTTGGGTTTTTTGTTAATTTTGTTTGACAATTTACCTGTAAGTTTACCAAATTCCTCTAAAATTTCATCTTTGCCCTTTGACTTGGGTATATTGCCTACGAAAAGGCGCAGATTCGGTACGCTTATATTTATTTTCAGACACTTGCCGGGTTTTATTTCGTGATTATCGAGCTAAAAAATGGTGGAAGGGAAGGTAAAACGAGTTTCTTTTTAATACCAATTCACTGTTAATAACAAATAATAAAACTCATAAAAACTAATCATAAATTTTGGGGGTTGTTGGGGTTAGGATTAACTAAAAAAGGAAAACTTTGAAAAGTATTTCATTGCATTACCAATTTCGTTTTGAAGCGGGGCCGCAGTGGGGGTAGTTTTTTTTTTGTTTTTTGGAAAATGTTAAAGGAAAACATTGTTTCTTTGGTTAGTAAAGAGGTTACATATCACGCTCAGAATTTTGGGACATGCTCGTTTAAATAAAACCAGACAGTAAGGTCGAGTACACGCACGCTGCTTAGATTTCTACAAACAGTTTGATAGCTACATAGCTCGACTTAAGATTAAAGAGAATTCAACTAAAAAGAAAATAGTATACATATCAAATAATACAGAAATAGAGGGGGTTTGGGGTAGGGTGTGTTGGGTGTGTGTGTGTTGTGTATAGGGAGTAGGCCAGATTCATATTATTATTTGTTCTTTATAGATATACAGAGAACTCTTTTCAAATCTGAAATTTGCGCTGGGAGAGAGATTCTTTCGGATTAACTAAATATTACAACTCATATTTGTATGTATTTGTGTATGTAGTAGAAGACGGGACATGCATTACAGATTACAGAAAGAGATAGCAGAGACAGACAGAGAGAGAAAGAGAGGCAGCAGATGGCAGATAGCGTTGCCTATAGTCGAATTTTCGTTGAAAGATCAAGGCAGAGGTACGGTACAGAGTAAGAGCAGAAGAAAGTAACTGTAAAGTTAGCATACGATAGGTAAAAACTAAATAAAATTGCACAAATTTTTCTCGTTGTTTCTAAAAAGCGCCGAATCGTTCGATTTCTCTTTTTTAAGTTTGGGTTTCCGCAAATGTTGTTCTTTCTTTAGGTCGAATTTTGTGGTTTTCTTTTGGTTTTTGGGTTTGTTTTGGCCGCATAGCTGTTTCCTACTTGTTCCGAGAGTAAATATGTGGATACAATACGTTATAGATGTAGTATATATAGTATATATATAGGAGGATATGTATATCGTAATAGTTAACAATACGTATAAAAAACATTAAAGCACTGATTCAGGGGGGGCGGAGGTTCAGGTAGGCTTGGGCTGGGGCTGGGGCTGGTGGTGGCTGGGTGGTTGGGTGGTTTGTGGGGCGATTCAATGGTTGGCATAAATACCTGGCGCACTGCATTGACGGCCGCATCGCGGTTTGTGAATGTGACAAATGCATAACCGCGATTTGTGCCTGTCATCGGGTCCATCATAAGGCGTAGGTCCCAGATTGTGCCGCAGTTCTCGAACAGCGGTATGAGCTCGTCCTCGTACATGTCCTTGGGTATCTTGCCGCAGAACACCTCGCATCCATTGCCGGGCACGTTGCCCTCCCAGTCTGGTGGCGGTCCGCCATATTTTCGTTGACCTTTGAAAGTTCATTAATTTTGATTACATTTCAATCGTATACATCCGCATAGCCGTGAGCGAGAGAGAGAGAGAGACACCCACCTGTCGTCACATCTAATGTGTAGCCGGTGCGCTCGAGTATCTTCTTGATCTTGTCCTCGTCAGGACCTTTCACCTGTACGGCAGTGGCGGGCGCGGGCACGCCCTGTTGGCTAGCCCGACTCTTTTGGCGGTATGTCTTCATCACGCCACACAGGTAGGCGGACTTATTTGACACATGCTCCAGGTTCGATTCAAGGAACTGACCCAGCACATTCAAGGCACCTTCGACGGGAAACTCCTTAAGCGCGTCCAGGGCGCGCTCATCCAGCTCGGCGTGAGCGAGTTTGCCGGTTTTGTAAATTTCATCCAATTTGCCAGCGACCTAGAAGCGACGCACAATCATCAACCATCCTTGCGAGTGGGAAGGGGGTAGTTGGTAGGGGGTATAGCTTACCTTCTTGTCCAGACCGTACTCCAACAGCTTCGGATAGTCCTCTGTACGTTCGCCATCGCCACGGTCATCGGCTTTCTGATTAATGTCATCTAACAGCTCGCCATTACCCTCCGCCATTTCTGCAAGAACAAAATAAGTAAAAATATTATATAAATATATATTACCAATTAATGCATTTCTAGTATAATTTGGTTTCCTATTTCGCCATTTAATGTAACAATCGTTTTCTCCCAGTGCAGAGTGAAGAAGCTTTCGCAGTCCGACCTGCTCCCAGCCCAGCATTTACCTTGAAGAGTTCAACGAACGCGTCGGGAGCGCGTAAAAAAGCGAAATAGCTACAAATTGTTGTTTCTGTTTTGGAAATGGGTCGCGAGAATTCGCGAAACAGAAATTTCACAGCTTTACGCATCGCCGCACGCACCCGCCACAAAGAGAGCCCCGGGAAGAGACAGCGAGAGAGGGAGAGAGAAAAGTGCGTGCACGTTTGCCAAAAAGTTCATTGACTCCAAACAAAGTGACGCGATCTGGCAGGGCAGTGGGGCACGCACAGAAAAAGTGCGTGAGAGAAGAGCAAAAGAGACCAAATGTAAACAATCTTCTCTCTTCAGAGAGAGAAGAGAGGCACGCCGCGAATAGTGCGTACATGCGATAGATTTCGACTAGAGATAGCGATAGCCGTGACGTAGGAGCACCAGTCGCCATGGCAACCCGAGTTCACACTCATGCGGGTGGGGGGCTTTGGCGGAATAAATCTGTGTTAGTGTGTCCGAACTGGTTAAGGCAGTGCTTCTGGTCTTTGGATTGGGTTGGGGTTCAATTAAATTTAGACATGTTTCACATTGCTTATCTGCAAACACCTCAGTGGCACAAACCTGTCGTCAGCTGGGATACCCTATACCCTTTCAGGGTATGTTTCACTTCAACATCGTAATGGGTATATGTATGCATGTACGAGGTATTTCCTAGCTTCCACTCTTGAAATGTGTTTCGCCACTTAGGAACGAGTGGAAACATGAGCGAAAACTGCTTTGGGGACTGCAGCTGCATTGGGCAATTTATCATAAATGAATATTTATGATGCATAGCGGACTCGGACTCTCGGGTCTCATAATGAAAATGCATATTTTCAGTAGTTGTCAAGCGGGGGGAAATCTATCGAAGCAAGCGAAATATTATCAGTAGAACACTCAAATCCATACACATACATATATGTATATTAATACATGTTTACGTGTGTGTGTTTGACGTTTCTCAAACAAAAAACGAAGCAAAAGCTGCAGCAAACACACGAAACGAAAGAAATGCGAATCTATAGCCGAGAGCGATAATTGCGTAACTTTGTGCAAAAAAAACTTTCAGCCAAAAGTGAGAGCGCTGCTACGAAAAAGCTAGAGAGAGAGGGAGAACACTAGCGCTGGCGTGCGAGAGAGTGCGCGCGCGGTTGATCAGAAATTATGAGCAAAGTAAATCGCGCATTTTTTGTGCTCGACTTTTTTTTTTGTTTGTTGCTGCTCGACAACGTCCGACGGCCGGGCCTCTCGCTCGCTCTCCCTCTCTCTTTATTATGCTCCGCCGTTGCCTTTTCGCTAATTTTTCTATTCCCTCTATTCTGTTCGTTCTCCGCTGACATTGAAATACTTTTTTCCGATTGATACCGTTTTGTTCCCTCTGCACAAGTATGGGTATGGGGTATGGCAATGCGTGTGTGTGTGCGTTACTCACTGCCTGAACGAGTCCGAACAATTCGGGAATGACCTCCTGTAACACGTTTCTCTGGAGTGCCAGCTGATGGCCTACGGGTGTGGGCGGTGGCAGCCCTCATCTTGCAAAAGTTAACCAACAATTTCAAAATTTCCGTCTTTATTTTTTTCGGGGTTACTCGAAATTTCGCTTGCACTCGGTTTCGATCAATTTTGAAAATGAAATTTCGTTGAACGCACAATTCAATGAAAAATATTTTTTCCGAAACGTTTCGTAAGACGGATATAATTTTCACAACTGAACACAAACAGGAACAAAATTTTGTGAGCTAGAGACCTGAGCCGAATGCCCGAATCATTCACCTTGACGTTTTTGACAGTTTAGTCAGAGACGGGGGGAGGGGGGCTGCCTACTAGATTCGATTCTAGGATGCGATACACCTAGGCGATACTAATAGGGTGGATACCCTACCAGTAAATGTTTGCAGTGTATGGAAATCAAATCTGAAGCACACTCAAGAGTACCATTAATGCTTGCGGAAATACAATTTTAGGCGTTGCATCACACTGAAGTTTTCAGGGCTTGCATTGGCTTTGAAGTTTGAAGTTTTTGGTACAAGGATTGATGCATTTGGCAACTCTACACTGAAGTCTATAATGTCCCAGTGTTTGCGAATGCAAAACGCAGGATATTTATGACAACTGCAGTGCCGCCGTTAGGGTGTGCATGTGGAGAGTGCATCAAAATGCAATGGGATGTATAACAATAACCGGAACCAGTCAACCAGTTAAAGCAATAACAAACAGCTATCGCTGTTCATAACGCATTCCCTCTGGTCCACCCCTCCCGGTCCATGTGCCGCAAGTGGAAAGTGTTGGCGACAACCGCAGGCGAGGGCGGGAAAGCTGCAGGGGCTGCCTTGTGCATTGTGCGCCTCACAGCGGGCGGGTGCCATGAAAATGTGCTGGAAAAGCGTTTTTATCGAGCCACAGCCAAGGAAATGAATAATAAACACGGCCACTACTGTGGAGAAGCCCGAATATGTGAAATTCCATTAGTGGGAGGGAGGCCCTAGAACATATCGATATTACATCTCGTACGGTACGCAGTGTTGCCCGTGGCCACACATGGAATATCTCAGGGTGTGTCTCTGTTCCATTCTGATACTGATAGGACAGGAGAGAAGCCAGAATATGTGAAATTCCATTACAACATATCGATTCGCAGGGTCTCCCTGGCTACAGAATGTCACACCGCTCCATGTCCACTATCATTAAACATTCCAAAAAGGAATACTGAAGATTTCCTTCTATTCATTCCCCACACAGAAGGAACGAAGCTATTCAGGTGAGTGGCTCTCGCCTGACCTGGCCCGGACCTACTGCTGCTGTTGTTGGCCTAAAACCGCTTTCAATTTGCAACACTTTTTGTTTGTTTGTTTGCTCTGCCTCGGCCTCAGCCTCTGTCATCGTTTTTTATGCATGTTTGTTGTGGCAACAGGGTTGCCGCCGCCGTCACCTTGTTTGTTCGACTGTGGCAACTCTGTTCGCTGCACATGCAGGCAGCAAAAAAGGCAGAATTCGCATGTTTTGTTTGCTGTTTGCTCTGTAGAGAGCCAGCCAGTAAGGACCGCAATCGCTTGGCTTGGTAACTACCTCAATAAATTTTATGTTGATGCCGGCGATATGCGCAGACACACAAACACATTGAAGAGACTCGCATACACGTACACATCCTGCCCTGCCATGCACTTGTGCTGGTTAGTTACACCCTCAGCAAACCACCCTCTGCTAGTCGTTCGCTTTTTTTGCTCACTTTTCAGGGGTGGATTGGGCTCGGGCCCGGTCCCGGGCTCCTTTGCCAAGAGATAATGCCTGGTGTAAGGTTAGTAAATCAGCGATATGACAAATCGCCGCAGCCAGATCGAAAAAAGAACGAACGAGCAATTTAATGCGACTCTCTTTCAATGGGAGACAAAGGAAAATCACAAATGTTGCTGATAAAGTCAAATAAATCGTTTTTGCCACATTTGTCTGACAGACAAAGCGTCGCCAGTGGATGTGTCTGCCTGGTCTCGGCTAGAATTACAATTCTCATTCCTCTACCAAACCCTTCCTTCCTTCCAAAGACCGAAGCCAGACGACAGTAACTACATGGGTTGGCTGGCTGTCTGGCGGAGTTGGGGCCCAAAGTCTGGGGTTGTTAGCCATGCCATGCCATGCCATCGGCCATCGCATTGCAGTTTGAAGTGTTAAAGTTTCAGGCTTTTCAAAAGGTGAGTTTTAAGAAGCTGCACAAGGGCACACCGAAACTTTCCCCAATGCAATGGAAGGGTTTTCCTGGCTATTTAAATGTTATTGCCATGGACAACGGGCGACGACAATGAGGGAAGGGATGGGAGACAGACAGTCCAGAGAACCGGAACAGTTGTTGGGGAGACACAGGGCTTTGTGTAGTTATTGATTTTCAGCAACCCCCTCTGAGGGGGCAAGACCAGATGAGCCGGCACCACTTGCAACTCCTACAGTTAAGCCGATTTAAGGCACACAAATATCTCGAAGAGTAACTGGTAGACCACACCACACGCCGGACCCAATGGCCAGTCCAGGAGCAGACCTCGCACCGAAGTGTGGCAAATGCCTCTTGTAATTTATAGCCCTAAATGGAGGGGGGATGGGGGCCTGTTGGCCGCATAAGTTGCAGAATTTATGGCATTGCGACAACGAACGAACTCTGCCCGGGAAAAAGTGCAGGAAAACTAAGAAAATTAGATGGAAGCGACCAGGAGGAAAGATCCAAAAAGGGAATATCAAGAGGGAAGATGTAGTGCAATGTAATTTATAGCAGAAATTAAAGATTTGAATGGAATTTAAAGTGTTACCCAAAGGCAAGGCCAAAGGATCTCCTGAATTATTATGGATAATACAAGTTCTTGGTAAATCTGTTGGTTTTATAGCTCAAGTGTCATTAAATCCTTTGGCAAATTGGCAGAACAGGAGGAGACGCTACCTCAGTCACCATGGGGCGAGGACACGGTTGCTCCCAATTGCTGTGTTGTCTGTGCCAAAATCAAAGCTATCGTTGCAATAAGTTGCAAGTCGAGTCGGGTTGAGTAAACAACGTGGCAGGCGCTGCTGTTCGGTGGGGTTTTGTTGCCAAGAAACCAATCAGGCGGTAGCTTGTTGGCCACGTCACCAGGGGACACCAGGCGCCGCCATAAAATTGGGGTGGCAGAGTCAGAGGCAGTCACAGGCAGAGCGGGAAAAGAAAATGTTTTCAATATTTGATGCTCGCATTTTGTGGCCGCAAAAGTGCACCAATGCACGGATGCCCCTGCTCGGCCGCATCAACAAATGAAAATGGCGGCTCCGATTGGGTCGCTCTCTTCCGGCCAGAGGAGGTCAGTCACGTGTTGGTCCAAAAGGGGTGTGGATCGTGGGGAGTGGCGCTGGAGCCCCACCAGATAGCACTGCTGCATTGCGGCATGTCCGGACGGAAGGACAGTTGGATGTGCAAACATTGTCTGAAGGTACGAAGTAGTACTCGTATTTGTGTGCTGTGCCACTTGCCAAAAATCTGGAGGGGGTGGGGGGAAAAACAACGTTGTTCGTTGCCTGCAACAGCGAGAGGGGGCAGGCGGGCAGAGGGAAAGGCACACGCGACAAGCGCAAAATGAAAATTACACAAAACTTTTCCAAAAGAAGAAAATGGCGTGCTTTTTTATGGCTGTCAAAGATGCCCCTAGGAGCCAATGCCGGCGCTGGAGCTGGAGCTGGAGCAAACAAACTACAAACACTGCTGCAAGAAAAAGAAGAAGAAAAACGAGGTGGCATTTGAGAGTTGGCCAAAAAGGCAAAGACCAGGCAGCAGGGTGCCGCACATTCCACACGATCCTCGGGCAACCGAGCTGCGCTTTTGTGTGCACAACGTGCCGCCAGGCAGGCCCACCCCACCCCAACCCACCCCAACCCAACCCAACCAAAGCACTGACTAAATCCAACCCCAACCCCAAGCAGAGCCCGAGCAGAACCGAGTCGGGGGCTGAGCCGTGCCCTATAGCTGTGGCAGGTTCCCCATAGTGCACCCGAATTAGAAAAGTGCCGGCAGCAGGCGCCTCTCAATTGCATTGGCCGGGTGACTGGGTGGCAGGGTGGCTAGCAGGGTGGTGGGGAGCCGTAAACGACTCTCGCAAGTACACTCGTGCAGACGTATTTTTTATTTATATTTTAGCATATTTTATTATTTTCAAAAATAGGCTGCTTCCAGACTGCCCTCCCGCTGAGCTGCGAGTGTCAACCCAATGGGTTTTGCGAGGAGGGGAGGAGGCCCAGGACTACTAAATGGAAGAAAAGAATATCCTGGCGGTTGGCACCCGTTGGCTGTGGCTGTGGCCTGAATGTTGCATAAATTGTGTGCAGCGCTAGAAACTAATTGCCAAGATGGGAAGAAAGCAGGAAAAGCGGGAAAGGAAAAGAAAGAGCGAGAGGAACAGCAAGGAATATTTGAAAGAATTTATGCAAAGGAGAAATATTCAAAGAAGATATATGAGTGGAAGATAGAAAGGAAAGTCGGAAAGATATACGACTATAAAGAGAAAGTCTTGAAATAGGAGGAAGATATTCTAAGATTCTTTCACCTTTCGACTCGCCAAAATGTGGGGGAAAAACTCCAAGTTGAAATTACTTAACACAGCTCTGGCAAGTCGAATGCAAAAGCCAAAACGTGTTTGCCGGCAACTGTCAAGTCATCCTCCCTCCCCCCGGGGCCTCAGACCCCAAAGGCCCAACCTGCTTGCCTGCTGGCTCCCCTCTGTACCCCCCTTGCAACGAGCGTGTTCTTGCCGAGCAAAAGTCATGCATCATGCAACACCCAAACGAAATGAGAGTCGACGACTCCATGCGGCTTTTGGGGGCAGCAGCAGCACTAGCAGCAGAAGCGCAGCAGCAGCATAGCGCGACAACATGAAAATACAAAGGCATGCGGCGGAGAAAACATGGCGAAGCGCCAAATTATGCGCACATGCACCAGCAGGCGGGGCGGGGCGGGTGGGGAGTAGGAGAAGCAGGAGAAGACAGACAACAGAAGAAGAAACGGAAGCAAGACAAGAACTACAAATAATTGCAGCAACGTGTGTCTGTGTGTGTTTCTGTCTCTCTCTCTGTGTGTGTGTGTGTGTGAGTGGGGCTCTCTCTTCTGCTTTCTGCTTTTCTACTGATTTTCTTTGCTCCTCTTTCCTTTTTCTGCCTTTGCCTCTCACTGTCCCTCTCACAAGAGAGCGCATTGCACTCGAAAGCTTTTGGCGCTGCAGCAAAGCTTTTGGCGGCCCCCCATTCGTGCAATGCTTCGCCGGCCGGTTTTCAAAGCTGTATCTGTGTGCGTATTTTGTGTGTGTTTGTGTGCCTGTTTGTGTGGACGCCATTTGGCTGACACGTGGCCGACGTGGAGCCCAGGAAGAGAAGTAAGCGCGCTTTCGGTGCAGAGAATGCAGTGCTAAAACAAATCTGCCAAAAGGAGAGGCAGAAGAGCAAAAAGTCGAAGCAGAAGTAGAAGCGAGCGAGCGAGTGGAGTGCGAATCCCACAAATGCCAAAGCAAGGCAACAAACAAACAACAACAGAATAAGCGCACGAACAACGAAATTCGCACAGATCCAGAGGCAGAACAAACCGGTTTGCCACTCTTGCACACACAGATACTCGCAGACACCAATACACGAACGCACACAGAGCAGCCGACTGAGGGAGAGGGCGAAAGAGAGGGGAGAAGGGGCAGTTCGGTTCCGACTTTGTCTGGACTTTTCTTTATTTTAAGTTCACTTTTTAATGATTTAAGCAGCGGCGTCGGCGTCAGTCAGCAGCGTCGGCGTTGGAGCAAGAGCGCGGCTGAAGGGAGAACGAACGAGCGATGCAAAAGGCAAAAATCAAAATGGTGGACAGGCAAAGGCAGCATGAGGACCAAAGGAGTCGGCAGGGCAGGCGGGTGTCACCAGTGATGGGGCTGGTAGCCAGAGAGGAGGGGGCGGGGGGCGGCGGGCGACTGGCTGCTAAGAGGTAGACGACGACGACGCTGGCAGCGGCGTTTAATGCGATTGTGACGATGTTAAATGCATTGCCACACACACACACACAAACACGCGGCACTCACTAAGAGGGAGAAGCGAAAAAAACCTCATTGCTGCATCTGTGTGTGGGGCTCTAACTTCAGTGTATTGGATGGGGGGAGGGGGCGGGGGCCGTATATGTGTGCGAGTGTTCTACAGTGTTGAACAACGCCTCCTGCCGACACCGTGGGCGTTGTTGTCGTCTGTTTTTATAAAATATCAGCATCAGAAATATCAGAAAACACCTGAACGCACATAAATTCAAATTCGTTTCATTTCATTTCATGCCATGCGTCAGCTGTTTCTCGCCTTTGGAATTCTATACACGATACGTATTTAAATATATATACATAAGTATATGTTATAATATATACCGGGCGCAATTTCTAATTTTTGCACTCACACAAACACAGAGACACAGAGCAAGAGAGAGAAAGAGATAGAGGGAGGCGGAGGCGGTGGCATGCATATATTGTACATATGTTGGGGCCTGGCTGCATGCAAGAGAATCAGCAGCGCAAAGAGGAAAAAAAATATATATAAAATGCCGTCGCCACACATCGGAACGTACTAAACACTCGCACACACACGCACGCACACACAAACAAACGAACACAGTCACAGTCACTCACACGGATACTGGCACTTGATGGGGGGATTGCGCTGCTGTCGCAAGTCTCTGTGTGTATATATTTATAGGTATGCAAGTATATTCGCACTAATCGCAAAACTGCAGTTTCTTCGTTTTTTTGCCAAGTGTATCTCAAAGATACACAGTCCGAAATATTACCTTTTGTATGGTGTTTGCACTTAAGTATTCACAATATTAATTCCCTTCGTTGACTTGATATTCGCTATGTAGACTTTTGTTGGATTGGATTTTGTTGTTTTGGTGTTGGGGTTTTGGGGGTTATATTGTTATAATATTTGCGTTGCACAATTTGTTGCTAGATTTCTTGCATTTTCTACATAAAATATTTCTATTTACGAGCTAGATACAAATGTATCTATGTACTTTTATGAGATCACAATTGGCCGTGTTGCCGTTGCCGTTCCGTTACGTTTCGTTTCGCATTCCGCGCGCGCTTACCGCCAACATATTAATAAAAACTCTCGCGGGGCGCTCGAGGGGCCTGCGACTATATGGGGGAATTTCTATTATTTTGGATATTTTGGCAAGCACTTGAATTCCGAATCCGATTTCGATTGCTGTTGCTGTTGCTATTGCTGTTGCAGGCACTGCACTCTCTAACCGATTCCGTGTTTGATTTTAGATATTTTTGCGTGTGCTTGGGGATTTCGATTTGGATGTGGCCAATAATTTCTGCGTGTGGCAGCCGCGTTGTAATAATGGCGGCGGACGGCTACGTCACCGGTTCTCCTCGGTTCGGTTCTTCGTCTGACGCTCGCTGCTGCTCTGTGCGCTGCTGCTGCTGGTCTTCCGTTCCGTCGTCACTCACTTCCCTCGCACAACAAAGCTCAAGTCAACTGTGCTGAGTGTGTCTACCTCCTGTTTTTGCTCAGCGCTGCCAAAACCACTCAAAACACAACAAAGCCCACAAACAACTCTGGGGAGTCGCAGTCGCAGCAGCAGCAGCAGCCGCAAGTCGTAACGAAAGCTGCAGCAGCGACGACGGTGGCGGCGGCGACAAAAATGCACACAGAGGCAGAAAGAGAGCCCACAATGCACACTGACACTCTCTCTCAAGCACACACACGCACACACACAGAGGGCCAGCCAGACGGGCAAAAAGTTTCGCAAAAAAAAGCAGGAATCAAGAGAGAGCGCAAGCTTCAGGCAAAGCTACCAAGAGAGCGCGAGAGCGGGAGAGAGCGAACGCCAGCCAGCCAGCATGATAAGCAGCGCGAGTGGAAGCAGAATTTGCACAACAAAGCGAGTGGCGAAAAAACATGCTGTTCTCTCTCACACACTCAGGCACATAAAGGCAAGCTTGCTCTCTCCCTGCGGAAGATCGTCGTCCGCCTCTCTGGTGTGTGTGGGCATAAAATGCGAAGAAAAAAACCACCAGCAAGTTTTGTCGCGTGTGGATGCTAAGTACTATTGTGTTCTTTATGTTTTTTATTTTTTGCCATGTGGAACCCGTTGCAATCTTTTGCCACGAAAAAAGTAAAAGCAGGGACCCGAGACCAAGACAAACAAAAGTGAAAATTGCTAATAAATAGGCTAAAGAATATACAGTTTTGGGCCATAAAGTATCTGGAAGATACTCTGTCGGCGTTCCACAATGCCATCCACACTCAACACACAGGCAGACGCAGACACACACACTACGAACACAGAACCAGAGAGGCACACAAAAGCGAGCAAAAAAAATACAACACAAACTTTGGCCGAACATTCCTTCAAAGGGGTTAAAATGAGCGAAAAACAGCAGAGGCATGAATGCCCAAGGGCTGTGTAAAATGTAGATGCTGTCTGTAAATTTTTATACAAGGCAAACCAAACCGTCGAATCGGTAACTAAAATAAACGCATACAGTTGCACCAGCAGCAGCAGCAGCAACGGCAGCAGGAGGGCCGCACAAACACACAGATACACGGGGTGCACACAGATGCCGATACAGATACACGGACAAAAACTGCAGAGAGATGACCGGCCGTAGGAGGGGAACTGGACTGGACAGTGGGACAGGCACAGGGCTTGGGGTAGGGCACATGGGAGAGAGGGACTCAGACAGTTGAAAGTTAGTGGTGGGGAGGGGGGCTTAAGGACAGAGGCAGGGCCCAAACCAGCGCCCACGCGGCGTATCTCTGGGACCGAGGCCGACTGGTGGGCTCGCCCAATGTTGCTGTTTTTGTCGTCGTCGTCGTCGTTATGGCCATCGTTATCCGGCTTTTTGGTCATGAACTTGTGGGCTTACTTTACACTAACCCCACCCCTCCCCACACTATGCCTCCACTGCGCCTCCCCCCTCCCTCTGCCTCGTCACACGTCAAGCACCCAAGGTAAGCACCGAACAGGGCCTTGCACGTGAACATCTTAAATATACGTACTATGATGGTTTGATTCAGCTCTCACTCTCTCTCTCTCTCTCTCTCTCTCTCTCATTCTCCCTCTGCCACTATATTTGTAAAGTAGTGTAAAAATAAATTTCAAAAATTAAATAAGAGCAATTCTCTTCACTACTCTGCTGAGTAGCACTGGCCTTTCAATAGAAATCTGTTTGCCGAAAAATGCAGATTTTATTTACTTTGCGGAAAAAGTTTAGAGGGATTCTCAGGTTACTCAGAAGAGCCGGTACGGCATGGAAATGGAAACCCTGGGAATATACTCTAAGCAGAACCGACACAGACACACACAGTGGGTGCTGTGGCTGTGACTAACAGTAAAACAGCTGAAGTAACCTTAGAAGTATCGAAGAAATGTGTGTGTGAGCCACCTTGTTTTTTTTCTGCTTATTCCAGGAACAGAGGCTTCGAAAGAATTGATTAGCCTGACCAAAAACACAGCCTTTAGTTCTCATGTTTATGCATAGTTGAAATTGAAATATTATCTAAAGATATGACTTATGGACACTTCGACTTACGTTTTACTTCGAAATGTAGAACGTTTAAGTTACAGGCGTTATTGTACAGTTTTTACAGAGACGTTTCCTATATGCTCAGAAGACTACCCATTCGAACAGTCAAACATTGCTAAAGCTATTCGTATTTTAATAAAATATATCTAGCTTTTAATATGGATGAAATCGGGTGAAAGCCCTTATGATTTTAACGAATATTTTAAAATGTATGTTAAGAAGACTTTCAAGCCAGGCTATGTTTCGAAATAGAATGACAGAACGAATAATAGATTTCTCCATTTCTAGTCTAGTCTCTTTATACTGTCTGAACAACCTTGATTTCACATCTGATATCTTTACGACAACCAAATGAAAGTCATTATAGAATCACTTTTTCTTTGGGCAATAAACGTGGAATAAAGATCTATATCTGTGTACTATTTACTGAAAAGGTGTGTCAGCCACAGCCGGAGGGCTGTCGTATAGAATAGTATCTGTTTTTTTTGAATTGGATTGGATAGTAACACTTACTCAAAGGAATTGCTGATGTTGGTTCGAGAGTCGAGTGGAGGTGTCTCTGCTGGCTTGCTGTATCCAAATGTGTAGAGTATCCAATTGGCGCTGTAGGTGTGTGGTAGATGTTTAATCCGAAAATGTGCTAAACTATATTTATGGGAATTTCTATATGTATGTAGTTAATGTGTGTTTCTGTTTCTGTTTCTTTTTGCACTATTCAAAGAACTTCACTGGTTTTGCTCACTTTGGTGCACTTATAATTACAATATCTAGAACGTGTTTCGTTTCGACGTGTGCGCGCTATAAGATATTTTCACAACACAACTTTCGCGCTTTTCCGACACGTTGCGCGATCTGTGATCGCCGGGAGAGTGAGAGTGATGCACAGTGCAGCGTTGAGGTGCTGCTTCTGCTGCTGCTCTGTAGTACAGTAGAGCGCCAGTACGACGACAAGACTGATGATGATTATGTGGAGGATGACGACAATGATCAGTCACCGCACTCGTCGTTCTCCGATCTCTGTTCTCTCCCTCTCTCTTTTACTTTCGCCAAAGAATGCAGTCGTTCCTTTTCGCCTGTCTGCCTGCCTGCAGTAATTGCAATCAGCGTTGCATTCGCCGCCAAACTGATCGCCGACGCGACTCTCTTGTGGCCCTGTTGCTGGGGGCTGCTGCTGCTGCTGCTCTCAGTCCACAGATCGACGATCGCCTCTGTCTTCTGTCCGCTGCAGCTCGGCGCAGGAAGTGCACGATGAAGCTTCGGCGGCCGGAGAACAAGTTACGAGCTCTCTGCACTCGCGATCGTTTCCCGTTCTGCGATCGGATGCGCTGCAGTTGTTCTCTCCTCTCTTCTGCTCTGAGATTTTTGCAGTGCGTTGCTCTCCCGCCTTTGGTTTTTTTCTTTTTTCTCTTTTCTTACTGAGGCGTGTACCCCTTTGGTGTGAGGGGAGCCTTGGGGACTGCTTGCAGTTGGTCCAGAGCCGTGGCGAGCCGTTTCAAAAGCTTTCGAGCTGCACTTTCCCTGACTATGTGTGTAACTGCATTCGATAGCGATCGCGCGTTACGTAAAGCGTGCTTAGGAGCTTTGCTTAAAGCTTTATTTGATATGGAGGATGAGGAGGAGGAATAGGCACATTGACATAAAATTGCAATTAAAGTGGGTATCGTTACGTTACGCTTTTGTTTTGATTGAAATTTAATTTAGCTGGCAATTTGCGGCAGTTTCTGCTGCTGACTGCGTTTTGGGGTGGTTGACTGAAGACTGGCACTGTATCCAATCCAATCCAATCCCAATCCCTGGTACACAATCCAATCCGAAAGTTGAATTGCAAATGCAGGTTTCGAATGTATGTGTTTGTGTGTGTGTGAATGCAGTCTCCACGTCTGTCTGTGTCTGGTAGCAAAAGTTGTTTGCTCTCTCACTGGATAGATAATTATATAACTTCGATTGTTTTCTTGTACGAGTATTTTGTATTTAGTATTTTATTTGCTACTGAGCTTCACTTGATGATCATAGTTTCCACTTGACACGGAATCGTATTCAATACAGTATGCACTTTTCTTTTTTCAGTTGTTTCGTTGTCTTCATTCAATTTGTTTTCGTTTTGTTCAGGTTGTGTTTGTTTCACTTGTCAGAAATTTATAGATTTTGTATTTAATTTTAATGCATTTCCAGACATGTCGCTGCATTTTCGCGTGCTTTTACAGTTTGACACGCTCGCCCATAGATACTTTATCCGTCGAATAGCAGTTGATTAGGTATTAGTATTATGATTGTGTATTATTATTATCAAGTTTTAGCCTATGACTGCGTATTTCTAGTATTTATATCGGGGTTATATGTACGTATTTATTATAATTAGAAGCGTTGTTTGCTTGTGATCCTCTCACTGGTGCACTTAACCATATTAGAATATTAGATTATTGAAAATTTACCGCTATTACCGTTATTCAATTCAATTCAATTCAAGGCAGCAAATAAAGAAAAAACTTAAACAAAAACTGGCAAATGTTTGCTTAAATCTTTAAACCACTTATAACAAGGTTTTTTTTCTGGAGATTTGGAGACTGTAATTTCTGCAATTTCTATTGTTGTTCGATTTCGATCCCTGGATGACGTTTTGATGGGTAGATGATGCTGCTTGCCGGCTCTATTGCTGATGTTAATCCAAAAAGTGTGTGAAGACGTTGTATGCGCGGACGCCGTGTTTATTCGTTTATTTTTCTGAGTGTTATTCGTTTTTGCGTTGCCAAAAGTATAGATGTATAATTTCCAAAAAATTTTGTGACTGAATTTTAAAGTTGAATTTCGTTGAATTTTGTTTCTCTGTACTGCTGATTGCCGGTTGCTTTAACCGTTGGTGTAAAAAGTTCCAGATTTGTAATTGCAATATTTTCGCATGGTCGTTTGCGCGTCCGCGATACTTGCGAGTGGAGTGGCGATGCGATACAGATACAGATACCCGGCTGGGTAGTCACTCAGCCTCGGTCGCAGTCTCAGTCTCAGTCCTCAGTCTCCGTCTCCGTCGTCGTCTCAGGCGACTACAGCCACAAAAAAGCTTGCAGCTACACGCACACCAATGCAGATATTACTCTCCAGCACGGAGCACAGAGCACGCAGAGAGCACGAATATCCAGAGAGCGAGCGAAGCGGCTTCCTTTTTGTTTTGTTTTTCGCATTCGCAGCGGTAGGCAATTGCATTTGTATTGCAACTTCTCTCTCACAAGCACACACACACACGCACAGAATGTCGCTCCCTCGTGCGAATGAGTGAGTGTGCCGTGCCCAGAGCAGAGCGTGCATGTGTCTGTGCTTTTTGTAGTTCTTCGCCTTCGCCCCAGCAACCACCCAGCCATAGACACAGCCGCCGCCACAGCTTTAGTTGCCGTTGCCTTTGCCATTTCCTCTGCCCCTGCCTCCTCTGCCCTTGTCTTTCTTTGCCGGCTTGTAGCTCTCGCTCTCTCTGAATTCTCTGGGTCTCTCTCTCTCACTGTGTCTTCCACTTGGACTGCCACTGCCACTGCCTCTGCCGCTCTCTTGGTTTTTTACAAAGTTTTTTTGTCATTCCGATTGACCCCTCCAGAGCCAGGCGATGCCCAAAGAGATGCCAACAAAGTCGCGACCGCTGATGCGTTTTGTCGCCCTCTCGCTCTCTAGCCCCCTCTCTATTGCGCACGTTGAGTTTGAGTGAGTCTGTGTCTGCGTGTGTGTGTGGCATGTTTAAGGAACATTTCAATTAACTGCAATTCTTCTGCTCCCATAGCATACCGCCGGGCAATGGCAATCCGTTTTTATGATCCACTCGCTTCACTCGACTCTGATTGCCTCTCTGCCTGCCTGTCCGTCCGTCCGTCCGTCCATCCGTCGCCCCGTCCAAGTTTAATTAACTCGGAGTCACGGACAATGCCGAGCGAGCGACAAGTAAAGCGTATCTAGATGCCCCCGATAAGATCTGTTCTGTTCTGTTCTGTTCTGTGATGATGGTTCGCTCTATGTGTAGATTCGCAAACTTTTTGCCAACTCAATTTGTGGGCCAGCCAGCAGGTGCGATGACCGTCAAAGGGAGATAAAAAAGGGGTATAATATGTACATATAGGGATGTAAAATGTCTTAGATGGTACATATATGGATTGGGATAAGTTGAAGCGGCGATATGGGAATCCTTAAATGATGAAATCTGAAATGTATGGGGATCAGAGAAGTTAAAGCTGAAGGAAAAGTGAGATCGGTTTTCCTCCGGTAGAGTTTACAATCATCCAATGTTCCACAAAGCTGAGTTCATTCTTAAAATCTTTCTGGAGGTCAAGAGAATCTTAAACAAGATCGAAAAGCTTTCCTTTCATTTCCTTTCCTTCATTTGTAGGGCAGAAAACGAAAGCCAAAACAAAGTGAATGCTGGGAAAGAGGCTGAAACAGAGGGAGAGAGGAAGAGAGAATCGGGCAGGGCACAAACGAAACGAGGACATGAGCGAGGCAACCGCTGGCTGCCGCACATTGATGAAGACGATGACCATCAGCATCAGGAGCATCATCAAGGAATCGGAGGCATCATCAAAACCGATGGACCAACATCAGGAGCAGCAGCAGCATCGGCGGCAGCAGCAGTAGCGGCCGTATCTGTGGCGATAACGCAATTTTATGTTGAATCCTGTTTTTATTCCCACAGTTTTGCGAGGCTTACATCTGACGGGGGACGTGGCCCCGGTAGCCCCGATCGATGCGGCAGCTACAGCGGCATCGGTGGCAGGGGGCAATGCCAAGGGGAATCACGGGCGCATGGTCATCATCAAGGCGATCGCTCTCTGCCGGCGTCGCTGCCATGGTCTCAAAATAATAAGATGACATCCAACACTTCTTGAGGCAGAATCAGAGGCAGTACCAGAGGCAGAGCCCTCACGAGGCAAGGGGCACACACAGGCTCTGCTCGGCAATGGCCTGGACGGCCCTCCCCTAGCCTTACCCCCATATGTGTGCTATTCCCCTTGCAACCCCCTGCCAAGTTGCCGTCGCCACCGCCGCCGCTGACGCTGACGCTGCTGCTACTGCTGCTGCTGCCGCCAGCCGCAGTCCGTTCCAAATATTTTTATATAAAAAAAAATCCCATTTTTTTCCTCGCATAATAAAACTTTTTCTGCATGCTTTTCATTTCCTTCGAGATACCAGAGAGGTACCAACAACAACAACAACCACAACGGGAGGGGCAGCAACAGCAGCGACGCAGACGGCAGCACTTGGCTGCCACACAAAGGAAGATCACCTCTGACGACGACGACGCAAGGACTTGTCTGCATTGAAATGAATGTAGGTAGAGGTAGAGGTACGAGTACGAGTACTTATCCTCATCCCCATCCTCGTCTTCGAATGTACCTGAACCCCTCCCCGACTCGACTCGACTCTCGAGCGGAGGATGGACAATGTCCAGGGGCCCGAAACTTATTGAGCTCCGCTGATATTTCAGTGCTTCTTGTTTCTTTCGCTTTTTTACCCCTCTATCTTGGTCTGTGGCACAGCTTTTGGTCGCTTTGCTGGTGGTTGCTCGGTAGCCGTCTGCCACGCCGCTCCTGTTGCAGTACCGATTCTCGATTGTGGTGCGGAGTGGAGACGAGACCCTCTGATATTTCGAGAAAGTTTAGAAATCATTTAGGGGGTTAAGTACGATTCGAAGCCGCGTGGGGGTGTGGGTGTGGGATAAGGAAATTGAGAATGATTTGACCTCTTATTCGCCAAGCAAGGTACAGCTCTTGCGTCAGCGTTTAATATCCTTCAATCGGTTTTGCATTCCTACCAAAAGTCTTCCGCTAACCCATTTTTCTGCTGAAAACAGACTTTTCAGAAGGTCCCTGGTCCGTAGCGAAATGTTGTTTACCCAAAATCTTAGAATACCAACGCTGGAACGGAGACACTGTCGGCCACAGGAAGTGGATGACCAGCCGCAGCGAGGACGATGGCAGGAAGATGGCAAGCAGGGCAAAAAATGAGCCATGAAAGAAGGAAACTCAATGCGACATTTGCATTTTTAATGCATACCCACATACGAGTATAAAACGCTGTTTTTTATGAGTTGATTTTGATTTGCGTACTTCTTTTTATTTAATTTTTTTCGGACTGGTTCGTATCGTCTAATTTTTTTGCGGCATTGGCTCTTTTTTTACCAAAAGAAAGGCGGTCGCTTGACCATCTCCTGCTCCTTCCTTTTGGGCATTGTCTGTGCCGCGGTGTCACCTTCGAGCTGCGAGCAGGAGCAATAGCCAGAGGAGAGCGAGCTGACCACGCAGACAAGACAAGGCACACACAGAGGCACACAGGCGCACAGGCACACAAAAAGCTAAGCAGAAAAGTACACAGAAGAAGGAGCAGTATCCTTTTGTGATATATGAGTAAGTTGTACCTGAAGGATGCGCTGAGCCATTGAGCACACACACAAACACACATACACAGAGGACGATTCAGGCAAGCTGCACCACCACCAACACCACCACCACCAGCCAGCTACGGTCACTACGGTCATCATCATCTTCATTCGAAACTGGCTGCTGCCTTGGCTTGGAGTTTATCATTTGATATCGAGCACAGCGTGATTATATTGTGGATGATATAAAATGGGCATGGGTATGGGTATGAGGATGAGCATGATGACCGCACCCGTGGCCTGGACACCCTATGCACCCCTCGAACAAGAGAGAGAGAGAGCTGTAGCTGTAGCTTGAGTCTTGGCCAGGCAGAGGAGTAGCAGCAGCAGCACCCCTGCGCTGATCTTCTTGGGTCGTGGTCTTTGTCTTATGGCCATGGCTGGTGGGAAAATTTATCTAAATTGTCGATGGCGTTCTTTTTTTTCTGAATTTGATTCTTTTGCAAAAAGGATTTCTCTTTCTTTCAGTTTTTTTCTGTACTTTTATTTTTGTCATATTGTGGAATGTTTTGTCGTCACTTTTGGAATGAAAAAAGGATGCAAAAAATGATGCGCCAGCAAATGGCCAAAGACCATAAATTAAGCCCCGGGGCAGGGGCACACGAAGGGTAACCGGGAGGCGACCCAGTCGATCGATGCCAAGGAAGTAGAACAAAAAGCTGGAAATTGGATGAAGGTGTTAAAATATAAAGCGCCCTTGTTCCGCATCCTGTCAGGGCACAGCAGTTCGATTGCCAGGGCAACGCTTAAGCGGCTGCTATTCTAAGTTTAGCTGAGAACAAACAGAAGGCAAAACAGTTTCCAAACAGTTTTCCAATTAGCTGTCAAAAAAACGCGAAAAAAAAGAAAGCGAAAAAACGCGCGACCACTTGACGTTCAACATTCCAAAGGGGGGAAAATCAACAAACTAAAGCGATGGGTGGGGAAATTGTGGGGTCGCCAATGCACCAGTGGGAAGTTGGAAGTGGCAAGTGGGTGTAGCGGCGTGTGATGTGATTGTGGTGCATGCAACACCAGGCGGCGGCAAAGGGTTGGCAATTATTTTTAACGAACTTCTCCACACCGAGAGAGTTGGGGGCAGAGCAGACACCGTGCAAGGAGGTCCTGGGTCAATGTTCGACAATTGCCAAAGGGGGAAATATCGCGCATACGCCCTGACTGACGCTGCCCCTAGCACTAGTACAGACAGGCTCTCTCTCTCTCTCTGTCTCTGTCTCTCGCTCTCTTTGTGGGTCAAAGCGATCTCAGGCAACCGGATCGTGATGTAGATTAAGATCCATTGAAAGTAAAACAAGCCACAGCTGACGTGTGCGCGAAAAGGGTAGAGGGAAACGCATAAATCTGAGCAGTTGCAACTGCAACAGCAATTGCAGCTGTGGCTGTGGCTCTGGCTATGGCTGCGGTGCCGCTGCCCGACATCCACGCAATCAACGCATTAAATCAATTTTAACTTGGCCTACTTTCCGCTGCCATCCATCCACATCCACATGCGGCGAGTGGTTGTTCTCTTCTCTTCCTAAAACAAAAGCACAACGGCGATGCGGCGAACCCTTGCCACTGCATCGATGCCGCAACTGGAGGCAGAACGGCAACAGCCGTTAGCTTCACAAGAAGTGGCAAACTGCAGCTTGCCGCAGCCTGGGAAAGATGCAGTCCAGACCAGGACTGGGGACGGAGGCAGACCCATTGAAATGCAATCTGTGCACACATGGCGACGACGGCAACCACAGTTTTAGTTTGGCCATTTATTTTTACGGATATTTTTTGTTGTTATTTTTCTTGTTCATGGTTTAAGTGCGAAACATGTTATTTTTCGTACATGCCGCCAAATGAATGCGAAGTATTTCACCTACATTTTGAGGGAAGGTGCATAAATATACACATATATAATGTACATAGATGTATACCCATATAAGGCGCCTTCGGGATGGTGGAAGGCATACAAATAAAGGCACAAATAAGCGGAACTTCAATGTGAAAGGTTCATCTTTGCGACTGCGGATCAGGCCATATGAAACCTAGTAATTTTTGGTAATAGATTGTCTTTTTTTAAGCTTCTCTCCTGCATAAATATACATTATTTAGCCCTTAAACAATATATGTATGTTTAAGACCTTTCAATCGGTAAAGTATTCTCCGATTCCATTCAGGTCTGTTGCATCGAGTCCGGGGCATCCAAGCGTTGCCATTGAAGCACTTTTCTGCCATAAGCCATCGGCAACGCGGCTGCCACTGCAACATACTATATTACATGGCTATTTACTTAACCCATTAATTCTACAGTCGAAATAAAAATATGAAGCGAGGTGCTGACACATGGCAAAGGGGCTAACCAGGCGGTGCAAGGGATATTGCAGGGCGAGTCAGGGTAGGAGCAGGGCAGGGCACATGCAGCCGGCAAATATGCGAAACGTGGCCCGAAGAGCATGCTCAAGTGCTATGTACTTGCATTTGCATTATGTAAACGCACTGGGGCTACAGGCTGCAGGACGTCAGGCCAGGGCAACCAGCCGAAAAGAAGTTGGTATGTGGTTTACATAAGCCAGGAGGACTGGCCGGACCGACCTACACCAACATTCGTAGGCCCGCAGCGAGCCGGCAAGCGTTGTGTTGGCTAAAAACGAAAGGAGTGCAAAGAACCCTGGTCGGTACGGGGATGACGGACGGGTGCAGGGACGGGCACGGTCACGGGAACGGTGGCATAACTTAATGAAGAGCAACTGCTGTCAGTCGCTTTATGTAACCATAGACATTTGTGTAATCCAAGCAGAGGACGGGTACGGGTACCAGGGCATCGTCATCATGGTGTAATTCGATATACAGATGGGCAGCGGATGGCCAATATAAACAGCACTATAGCACTCCAAGCATTTTCCATTTTCCCATTCTAGAGAGGGCTTGGAGTGCCTATCAGCTCAGGCTCAGGCTCATGCTTAGGCTTAGGCTCAGGCTCCGCCCAAAACTAGCTACAGTGAATGGGAAATCTTCTGCTGTTTCTCTTCTGGCCAACTAATTTCGATTAAATTTTATACGAGTGACTTTTCCAAATTTTTATTAAATTGCTGCAGGGGCAGTTTCGATTAAGGCATGCAAGAGTATGATACACTCAAAGAAAAATGGTATAATAAAAAGAAATAAAATATCACTACTCGGTAGAATTGAACTTTTATCCATAGTTTTTTACGAACGATACTTTAAAGGACGCCTAATTAATGTGTCTATTTAAAACCAAAAATGTTAGCCACGAAATATTTTTTTTCGACTTTTCCTGAGTTTTCAAAATCTAAATTTCGGGAAAAATACAGAAGAAAATAATGAATTTCAAATTTAAGAGCCTAATATCTTCCAGACGTTAAATTGAAGCTATAAAAATTCTAAAAAATACCATAATTCAATAAAAATTTATAAATCTACAAAAATTTTGTATCTAATATTTTTAGTTTTAGATAGAAACATTAAACAAGCGTCGTTTAAAGTAAAAATGTTTGAATCTCCAAAACTATCAGAAAAAGTCATTTTAGGCCACAGCGAAATGTCGTATCGACTAGTGTAATAAATAGAATTCACTTTTTAATGTCCCATATTTAATACAATTAATTAAATATATACCTATTAAATTTAAGAAAATATATTTAATCCCAATATAAGAACATTTGATTAAAATATGAAATATTTTCATAATAATGAAAAAGTTAAGTGAAAACATTTTGTTTTTACATTTTTTTTCAATACAATTAATTAAATATATACCTATTAAATTTAAGAAAATATATTTAATCCCAATATAAGAATATTTGATTAAAATATGAAATATTTTCATAATAATGAAAAAGTTAAGTGAAAATTTTTTTTTTTTTAAATGTTTTTTCTCGATGCATATATTCATTTAAAAATTTTAAAATCGAAGTGTAACTGTTGGACTTGCATGTCATTTTTTCTGGGTGTAAGGGGTGGCTAATACACACAACAAATTAATTAAAATTTCCTCACTCACCGTCGTAGTCATGTGGTCGGGCCAGAGCGCTGGACAGAGTGTACCCGTCCTGGTTGAAGGCACGAAACGAGCTTCGGCCAAAGTTTTTGGCAGCTGAAAATATACAAAGAGAGACACAAAATTAATGGAGTTTAAAGGATCCCAATTAAGGAGTAATGGAATAACTATTGAACGCCTACTAGCTGGTAATCGATAAAAGAAGTTTTGCGATTTTCCCCACTACGGATTTGGGTCACACCAAACATTCAGATAAGGCTTATCATGACAATTTATTTAACCATAAACAAATATTAGGGTCTCAGTTCTTGACTCATTTTAAGAGCGTTAGGTCTGTTAGATGGCTGCGAAAGTTAATTTCTCACAACTGCAAATCAGCCAGGTTCATAATCTTCTAAGAAAATTCTATATGCACTTCCGCTGATAAAACTTTCTTTCCCAGAAACTTGGCTTTGGGGCCTTTGGCGCGGTGTACCGCGGCTACTGCAAGGGCCAAAAGATCGCCGTGAAAAAGTTTTATGACAATATAAACGAAGTCATAGAAAGGGAACTCACACAGCTGGCTCGTGTGATCCATAAGAACATCGTCAAATTGTATGGAATAGCCACCCATCAAGACGAGACCTACTTGCTCATGGAGTACGTCGAGGGCGGCTCCCTTCACGACTTCCTTTATGGTAATGTACGCAGGGAATACTCCGTGCAGGAGGCCAGCCATTGGGCTCTTCAGTGCGCCGAGGTATGTACGGGTATATCTAAGTTCCGGAAAGGTTCAAATCTGTGTCCTATGCTTAGGCTTTGGCCTATCTCCATGCCATGGTCCCAAGGCCGTTGCTGCATCGTGATATCAAACCGCAAAACATGCTGCTGACGGGCATCCCCGGGCGCCTAAAGATTTGCGACTTTGGGACTGTAACAGACATGCGGACTTACATGTCGCAATCTTGTGGTACCCCGGCCTACATGGCCCCAGAAGTGCGTATGCCCCGCATAGTCTAGGCTCATGCTTTAAATCTGAGCCATTCGCAGGTTGTCATGGGCAAAAGATACACGGCGAAATGCGATGTCTACAGCTGGGCCGTCCAGCTCTGGGAACTAATGGCCCGCCAACTGCCCTTCAGTCACATGGAAAACCCCAATATATTCGCGGTTACGCTGGCGGCTGCAATGGGTAAGTCAGCTCCATCCGATCTCCACGTACCAGGCTTTATATGTACTTGCACCACAGGCAAACGTCCGGACATGGATGCGGTACGATCCGATTGTACACAAGCCCTCAAGGATTTGATAGAAATCAACTGGTCGCAAAATCCCGCAGAGCGACCGACTATGCAACGAGTTGTGACGCTCTTTAACGAATTGGGCGTTTCATCCGATTACAAGGACTTTGTGCACATCCTCGATCAGGACACAGTGGCCGTGATAACCGTCCGCAAAGCGGTAGCCCCCACCAAGCGATGATAACTATTCAACCCGTGGCTAATCTTGTCTTGTAACTCTTTCAGAAACATGGCTCTGGCTGGCGTCGTGTCGTGGAAATATCCTTCTGGCGGAAGCAATATGAGACTGTTAGGATGAGCTATCCTATTCTCGAGCGGGAGGCAATGCGAGTGGCCAAACAGGCGGAACGGGAGATCATTAGGGCGGCTCGAAATGTCGGCAAAGAGACAGTGAGAGCTGGCCGGGATACTGTCAGGGAGGTAGAAAGAGCTGGCCAGGATACTGTCAGGGAGGTAGAAAGAGCTGGCCAGGATACTGTCAGGGAGGTAGAAAGAGCTGGCCAGAATACTGGCAGGGAGACGGTGAGAGCTGCCCAGGATACTGGCAGGGAGACGGTGAGAGCTGCCCAGGATACTGGCAGGGAGGCGGTGAGAGCTGCTCAGGATGTTGGACGTGAAACCGCTAGAGCTGCAAAGGACACCGAGCGGGAGACAAGACGGGCCGAAAGGGACATGGAAAGAGAGGCCCGGCGAGTGAATGAGGAGACAAAACGAGCCCTCGAGAATGCCGAGCGGGAGGCCAGACGGGCAAAGGAGAACGCGGCCAACGAGGCCAAGAAGCTGGTCGACAAGGGCAGGAAGGTCTTGAAGAAGTTTCGCAAATTCTAATTCCTTAACTGATTAATAATTCGCTATGCTAATGTGTAGAAAATGATTAATAATACTGGACTGCATGCAGAGAGAGTCCTTTTGGATCTCTCCCTTTCATGTCTGTCCCCTAAATCGTTCTCGCTGCGACTCAGCGTCTCACGCTCGCACCAATGCAGATGCAGATGCAAATGCAAATGCAAGCTGCAGGGGTAGGCCTATGAAAAGCTTAGACTGCATTAAGCATCGAGCAAAGGAAAGGCATCGAAAGGACAGGGGCGGAAGGGAAAGGCAGGACTCTGTGGGAGAGAGAGTGAGAGATGTGAAGGATGTGAACAACAAGAAGGATGACGGCGATGAGGACGATGACGGCGGCGGACATGACAGCGAGGCGATGTTCCTTGCTTTGAGGAGTGCCGTGGCCGTGGCAGGCAGGGTCGTCGTGGGGAGGAGTACAGTATGTACCAAGCGGTGCATTGCTGCTCCTGGCACAGCGCGACTCCTTAGCGTTTCTGCATTGTGTTGTTTTTCTCATACGTTTCTATGCGTGTGCTTGTATGAGTGTGTGTATGACTGACTGTGCATGTGTGTATGTGTGACCGGAAACTGCCATTTAAAGTGCATTTTGGAGAGGAGTCGTCGGAGTCGGAGTCTCAGTCGAGAGACGGAACGGGACGGAACGAGCTTCACTTGTGTGTTAAGTGAAAAGAAGAACTTTGTCCTCTTCCCCCTACCGCTCTCTCCCTCTCTCTTTCTTTCTCTTCTTACCCCCTTCGCCTGCCTCAATCCTAACCCCATTCGCCTCTCTCTGGTTTGGTTTTGGTCGTTTTGTTTTTATGATGTTTTTTCCGCTGCTGTTGTTTTTGCATGCCATCAAGCAACTCCTTTTGTGTCGGGGCCTCCTACTCCTACTTTTCCTCCTCCTCCTCCTGCTTCTTCGCATTGGAGCCAACACGTGTAATCCAACTCCTTTTAATTACATTCAATACCCCGGCCACAGTCGTCCGTCCATCAGCCAAGGTGTTGGCAGGCTTTGCTCGCTCCTCTCTCTCTCTCATTTATAGCCTCTTTTGTGCTCATCTTTAACCTTCTGCACAAATATCGATTTTCAGCTTTAGCTTTGGCTTAGGTGCAACTGCAGGGGCGAAACAGGGATGGGATCCGGCCAATACTCGTACCAATCGCCAACCAATCCCATTGTAAGGCCAACGAGGTGTTAAAACATTTTGTAAGAGCCAAGATTGGGGGAATGCTGCTGTTCCCGGGGTTTCTGGGGTTCCTGGGGTTCCTGGGGTTGTGGCTTGGGGACAGCCTGAAATGCAATCAAGCGTCACTAATCGCGATCGGGGGGAGATCATATTTGCATGCGCTGCACTCTCGGCCTCGCCGCAGATCCCATCTGCAGTCCCGCACTGCAGTAAGCTGAGACATGCATGGACCGTGACGGATAACACAACATGATTCAAATTATCTAAAAAAAGTTGCACAGTCGGAAGCTATAGATGCAACTCAGCACGTACATCAATATTCTAAAAGCCATGTTATAGCCAAACCATTCATTATCCCTCACCTGCCTTTCAATTGACATCTGTTGCCGGAAAACTTTCCTATCCCAACCTCCCACATGTAATCCTTAAACAAAAAAATATATACATATGAAAAAGAGAGAACTTTAAATGTTTTACGCTTGGCTTGGCCTCAAGAACCGCTTTGTGTGTGTGTTGCTCTACTTGAGCCATTTGCCAGACAGAGCCAGAGCCAGAGCCAGAGAGGCAGGCCAACCAGCGTTTTCAGAGGAATAGGTCAGTACGGCCGAGTGAGTGTGCGGCGAGTGTTTGTGGAGAGTGCATGCGAGGAGTGTGTGCCCCACTCCCATTCCAAAAGTGAGTCGGTTTCGGTGAGTGCGAATGTGAATGCGAATGCGAGAGTGAATGCATTCTAAGTTTTCAAGTGTACATGTTGTAATAATTTTTGAGTTAAAACAAAGGAAGAATGGGAACGGAACGCGACTGGCAGCCAGCACATGCTACTGCCGCATAAGTGCCGTAGGACAGGATTCGTATGTACATATGTGCAATGAAAGCCCCGAACGCCCCGCTCACCCCTCGCAACTAACCTCACCACCTCACACATTACCCATACCATGACCACGATGCAGTTGCCCTCTCCAAAGCGAGGTCAATGACAGCGCAGAAGGTCAAATAAACGAAACGCATCGAGAACTAGGGGTTCCTAGGATAAGGAAGGAGAACGGCTACGCCAGGATATCGCCTGATATACGACTTCGATTTCGCACGCAGCATACTCGTAGAAGGGAATTCGCAGGGCAGGACAAACTTTGAAGCGAAAGAGTACCACCACAGTACACAAGTGATTAATATCCCCCCTCTGATGCACGACAGCTGCTGCCAAAGTATCTCCTAGATAAAAGTTAATTTCTGCCCCTCTGCCTTTGCCACTGCGGACTGCGGACTGCAGCAGGAGTCCAGGGTCCAGGACCTGGACCCTAGGCAGCTGATGAAATGTACGCTCAACTTCCGCTGCAAGTTTTGCTTTTTGGATTTCTGTACCTCACCGATGATGCCGCTGCCGATGCCGATGCTGACCAGAGAGTAGGAAATCTTTTGTAATCGTGCGATAACCCCGACGAGTGCAGAACTTGAAACTCAACCCTTAAGACCAGAAGAAGAAGAAGTAGAACCGAAGCAAAGCGAATCTCTGGGTCTAGAGGCTGGAACAATGCCAGCTACAGGGACAGCGACAGCGGCAGCGGCAGCAGCGACTGCAATGCAATTGCATGTCCAGCCTAGCAGGATGCCAGGCAGTCGAGCGGGCATCCAGGCAGGTCCTTGCCGGCAATTAGAACGCCGATGGGAAGGGAAGGCCCTGCTCTCGAGTCTTTCATTTTGTTGTTGTTGTTTACGAGTATTTACATATCAAAATGGCATTATAATGCGAATAATGGCGAAGGGATTGAGCGGTTCCTGCAATGCAATCGCTGCTTGGCCTGCATTCCTATTGT
The DNA here is from genome assembly GCA_037356375.1 of Drosophila affinis. Lineage (NCBI taxonomy): Eukaryota > Metazoa > Arthropoda > Insecta > Diptera > Drosophilidae > Drosophila > Drosophila affinis. The sequence goes on from JAZHFB010000003.1 coordinate 29,036,473, forward strand.
GCAAAAAGAGAGCTGCACAGAATACAAGAGAGAGAGAGAGAGAAAGAGAGAGCGACGCAGAGAATGAATCCTTTTTAATCCATGCATATCTTTTGTGCTGTTAAAAATAATAAAAAAACGAGAGAACGCTGCAATGCAATGACCGGACCGCACCGGACCGAACCAAACCGAGCCGAAGCATGGAGCGCATGGACAACGGAGGGGGCATCGAACAGCTCTTCCAATTCAAAACGCATAACGAACAGTAAGGCCGCAAGGAGTCCATTGTGCACTCCGACTGACAGGAAGCAGGATAGGCCAGAGATGAAATTAATACGCATAAATTACATGCCAGATGAACGAAGATAGGACCCAAGGATTGTGGGACAACTGTGGGAATAACTTTTCCAACGAATGCAGGAGGATTATTTTCTCAAGTCCTGTCTGAAATTAAATTAATTTTATTTTGTATGCACTATATGTAAATGTCGTTGGAACAAAAACAAGTTATTTATGGCTAGAACAATTATTTAATTAGCTTCCAATGTGACAATCATGAAAGCCCTGTTCAACTGACACCCAAAGTTGGCAATCCTCAACGTCGATGCTCGTTCTTGAAGGAGGATGATCAAAGTCCTAATTAAAACTCTCGGCATTCAAATTCAAACATTTTCCAAACGGAAAAGTTGGGCTCTAGACTGGGGCATACTCGTAAATAAAAAGATGTTGCCACATTGCAGTTCAGTTAGAAGAGGTAGCGTCAAAAACTGTTTGCCGACACACAAGGACACGACAGGAAGGAGCAAGACCGGCGGAAGGCGGAGAAGAAGAGAAAGAAGTAATAGGACTGCTGCAATTTGCTGAACTTCTGCTAACTACACGAACGGACCGAGGTCGTCGCTTGTCGGCCATTCCGTTTCCGGTTGGGCTTGGCAACTTTTGCTATTGTCGTAGGTCCTCGAGGCACAGGGAGCACAAGTCAGTCGAGCCAAGCCAAGCCAAGCCTGGCCTGGCCCGGCCGCCTGGCTAGGCCACAGGGCAATGTGCTCGCGCGAGAAGAGAGCTAGCCGAAGGAACCTGCCGGAGGAGGACACGCCATATGCGAAGAAGGACAACAATTGAATTACAAAATTATTTGCTGCTGCTGTCGTCGTCGTCGTTGCCGTTGTCGTTGTCGTTGTCCACGTCCTCGTCTGACTTGAAGAACTAGTTGTGTCTGACTACAGACGGCTGGCAGGACACTGCTGGTGCAGGGGGCAGGGGGCAGAGGGCAGGGGCTGAAGCTCAAGTGGCACTTGGCTGGGGCAGAGAGGACATGTTTTCTAAAACGGAAATTAGGTGACAGGACGCGCAGAGAGGGCCCAAGCTGCTGCTTGGGTCAACTTTAATTGCTGCTTTGAGGAGACACATGTATGTGTGTGTGTGCATGTGTTTGCGAGGAAGTTGTTGGCCTGTCAGAGGTTTTTGTCGCTGCAGAATATAAAGTTTCGCTTTGTGGCAAATGAAGATTGATTTTATGGCCAGTCGGGCATCCAGTAGAACCGTAAGTATCCGACAGCAGCAGCAGTAAGAGTATTTGTATCTGTATCTCTGGCAAAGCACAATGCCGTGCAATTAACGCTTCTCGGTTTCGCCCGATAACACTCGTGGCCCATTGAAAATTCGGAGAGAGCAATAGCAATGTCTGTGCAACTGTATCTGCTGTGCATTTGTATCTGTGAGTGGACCGCATTGGGCATGGTATGATATGGTATCTCTCAGACCAGACTGTCTGGCTGAGCGTGCGAGAGTCGCGTGTGCAATGCTGCAAAAATGTTCAAATACTCTTATTTTTGCCCTCCGCTTTCCGCTGGTGGCTGGTGGCTGCTGCTGCTGCTGTTACTGCTGCTTGGTTTGGGTTATCGTCTGGCTGTGGCAATCATAACAGCCCGAGGAGGAGCAAGGCCCCAGAACCGCACAAAATGATGCAGAAAGTGTGGGGTGTGGTGTGGTGTGGGGAGGATACCGAAACGCACGAAGATTCAACGCAAGCTATATTCAACAAAGAGGGTAAGGCAGAATCCGGACATGGGAAGCTGGTATAACCAGGGCAGGCCGCTCTCTCGGATTGCCTTACCTTTTATCCAAATAAACATATACCTTGATTCCAACGACTGCCGCTGCTGCTGTTGCTGCATGAGGATGAAGATGAGGAGGTGGCTGGCTGGTAAAGGGAGCGGCTGAGGCAGGCAGTGACGACGACGACTTTGTGGATTTTGATTCTGGGTCATTCACCCTTGACAAAAAAATGTTTTGCGCTGTGTGTTAGGCCCGCTTTTGTGTGTTGCTGTTGCTGTTATTTGCTTTGTTGCTGTGCTTTCATCCCGCTCCTCAGCGCTCTCCTCGCTGCTCTGCTCTGCACTGCTCTCCGGATTCTACCATAGCCGCACGTACAGGCATCCACATTTGGACTTTACTTTTCCTTATTTCACTTCGTTTTATTTCACTTTACTTTATTTTTGCTCATCTTTTCTTTTTGGGAGCCATGCCAAAATGCAATCCAACGATCAGACATGGCCACATACTCGTAGAGTTGATTTGCATACATGTGGCGACGTACACGTCCGTGTCCGTGTCTGTGTCCAGAGTCCATGTCTATGTCCTGCTCTGCTCTGCTCGGCTGTCCAGCGTGTCCGCTGCTGCTGCTCTGCTCTTGTCATTGTCCGGCATTGTCTACGCACACGCTTTTGTTTTATTATATTTGCCCAACAATTTCTGTTTGATTTTGCTTAAATTGTTGCCTCCCTCTCCCCCACTCTCCCCGCTCTTCCCTCTTCGACTGTCTGGCATTCGTTCTAAGACTCTTTTATCTCGTTGCGCTTTTCGTTGTGGTTGAATTTCGGCTGTGCTGCTGTTCTGCTCTTTGGTTTTTTGAACTTTCGCGTTTATTTAGAAGGCAATTTTGCCCGAATAATAGCATGGGGCATCCATTTTGGCTCTCGGTGCCTGATAAAAATTATCAGAAATAAGTCAGAGCGGCTATTAATAATTCCTTTGAGTGCAAGTACACAAAAAATTTTATGGAATATGTTTACAAATAAAAATCTTGTATTTTGCGAAGCAATTTTCTGTTTTTCCTATCCATATCCTGACGGATATATTATACGGCTATAGAGTGTCTGCTTTCAGATACTTTCCATCCATCTAGACAAACTTTATTTGTAGACCCATCCAATCGCGAATTTGCAAAACTTTTAATGCCCTGGCGGCACATTCTCCTATGAAAACGTTATCTGCCATGCAACGCTGCCAAATCCCTTGCCTTACGCCCTTACCCCTCCCATTCTATTTTTGGGGCAACATCCAGTAACAGTTATCCCTCGTAAAACTCTCTCTGGCACAGAGCGAGGAAGAGCCAGAGCCAGAGCGGGCAATTGCCATGGCCATTGCTATTTGGGGGCCAACAACAAGAACGGAATTTATGCAACAATCAATTACCAGTAGCCGGCGAAACAAGAAACAAAAGGCGAATGCCCAAAAAACCAAACTAAAACAAAGCACACAACGGCCGAAATAACTGCAAAATGTGTTGCAGTGTTGCAAGTTGCAGTGGCAGTGGTAGTGGTAGTTGGCAATAACTCCGATGATTCCCACGTGCAAAATAAAACAGTGCGGGCGGCGCGTAGATTTATCTGCATTACGGCTGCCGGTACCAGAGGATAACCAGACAGCAACAGCAACACCATCTATACAGACACAGACACACACACACACTGACACGTACGGATGTGTAAGTCGACAAACTGGAAATTATGTTTGTGCCAAATTTTAGTTTTGTCGGCCAGCAGAGGATCCCACATACCAAACCATATCCCCCCTCGCCGGCTGTAATCCAACTGGCAAAAACAACAGACCCCGACTGCGACCCCCCGATTTGGAACGCCGCCGACTGAACGACAATGGACAAAAAATGGACAAAAGGTAAAGCATAAAACGACAGGTGTAATAAATAACCCAAGCGAAATGGCCAGGACGTAAACGTAAATGTGGACGTGGCTGCAGACTGCTGCAGTGTAATGGAGAGTGGTGGTGCATGGTGCATGGTGCATGGAGGGGGATGTGGGGAGGGGGACATGGCTCGTCCACTAATTCGTGTCATTTAGCGCAGGTGGCGACAGAGGAAGAGGAGCGGCAGCCACAGCAGCAGATTGACACTGGGCGATAGTGCCAGGAAATGGCTCTTGCCCGCAGCATCATGGTCCCTTCGGGCAGGGTGGCAGGCGGAGAGTCGTAACCACAGCCGCAAAGTTGCCAAAATAGCTGCTTTGGGTGCTGACCCGATTCTGTATTAAATTAATCCCTATCTCAATGGCCTGGCCTGGTCAGTGGTGAGGGCTGCAGCACAAATGGACTCTTCAATAATGCAGATCCGAGGAAGGGTCACCAAAGAAATGGTCGATGGGGGGAAAATACATCTGAATGTGCATGTAAACACAGTGAATCCTCTCTTTGGAGGACAACCAAGGCACAAGTATAGATGTGGGTCTCAAATTCAAGGAGAAAGTTGACTGCTAAAGAGATTCCACTGTGGGATACTTCCAGATATTGGCAATGTTCCAAGTGGATGTTGCTGTCATTTGCGGCACAGCCAAAGATTAAATTGGAAAAAGGTAAACAAAACAAATGCTCAACGGACAACAATTTCAACGAATTAAAATTTTTAAATTGTGTGTCCCGCCCGAAAAACTAGTTCAATCACAAAACTGGTTCGCTCAGAAAATCGATACATCAATAATCGGCTAACACTTTACAGCACTGTTTGATGCAGTTTTTAGTGATGCACTTTGAATATAGTAACGTGCACAGTGCACCAATACCCTTGGAACAAATTGATGTCATTATTGATTCGTTTCAAATCAATTTTTTTTAATGTCGCTTAAAATTATTTTACGGTAATAGGGTATATGAACACTACCAATCACAGAGCCAATGCAACCCAAAGTTATTCAAAAAAAGAAATTTTACTAAAAGATAGGGTATAATAAATTTGTATATTTGCCGAAAAAACTTCCATTTATCGCACCAAAATACCGATATTTTTATCTGGAATCAAAAGTCGTTGAGCTATCTGATTTAACGACGTAAAACAACAGACAAAGACTGTAGTTTTGCCCCAAACCTGGAAAAGTACCACCGTTGTTAATATATCCAAGAAAAATATCCATACTAATATCTCTCACAAATATATTATCATCAAAAATACACATCGATATATCGATATACAAATATTGAGGGCGTAGTTCCAACAAGTGCAAACATTACTAATTTACTTGGCGTGTCGCGCCCCACGCCCCAGAATCTCAGTTATAGTTTAATTTATTTGTGTTTTCACTGACTAAAAGTGCTTTTAGTTAGAACTATTAACAGATAGCAGGGGGTGGCCGAACGCGTAGCCAGGAAACAGAACTAGAATGTTTCCCAAGACGATTTTGGGGCGCAGCTACCTGCTTTTTATGCTGGTACTCGCCGTGGGCGTGTTCGCCCAGCACGAGTGGCAGGCCCGCGACGCCTTCGATGAGATCAAGATCCAGTTCGACAAAGTCAATGCCGACAACTGTCCCATCCAGCACCACTCGGACCTGTTCATGCCCATGGACGCCGTCTCCCACCATCCGGACATCAAGGAGGTTAATGTGAATCCCGTGTTTCCCAATCGGACGGCGCTGCTGCATCTGCAGAACATGGCGCTGAGTCGCAGCTTCTTCTGGAGCTACATTCTGCAGTCGCGATTCATTCGACCCGCCATCAACGACACCTACGATCCGGGCATGATGTACTACTTCCTCTCCACAGTGGCTGACGTCTCGTCCAATCCGTCGATCAACGCCTCGGCTGTCTACTTTGCGCCAAACAGCTCTTATTCGTCCTCGTATCGCGGCTTCTTCAACAAGACATTTCCCCGCTTTGGACCGCGAACATTTCGTTTGGATGACTTCAATGACCCCATTCATTTGCAAAAGATTTCCACGTGGAACACATTCGACGTCCAGGACTTGGGCGCCCATCATCCCGACTCTATATCAAAGGACTACAGCCATGACCTGTACAAGATAAACGAGTGGTACCGCGCCTGGCTGCCGGACAATGTCGAGGGAAGGCATGACACTAAGATAACATACCAGGTGGAGATCCGCTATGCCAATAACACAAACGAAACGTTCACATTCCACGGCCCGCCTGGCTCTGAAGAGAATCCCGGACCGATTAAGTTCACACGGCCCTACTTCGACTGTGGTCGCTCGAATAAATGGCTGGTGGCGGCCGTCGTTCCTATAGCAGATATCTACCCCCGACACACACAGTTCCGGCACATCGAATATCCCAAGTAAGTCGAATTTTGAGTCTGAGCATAGGTTGCTAATAATCCTTTCGCTTTTCCTCAGATACACTGCAGTGTCCGTCCTGGAAATGGACTTTGAGCGTATAGATATAAATCAGTGTCCGCTCGGCGAAGGCAACAAGGGGCCAAATCACTTTGCTGACACAGCGCGATGTAAAAAGGAGACAACAGAATGTGAGCCCTTACATGGCTGGGGCTTTAGGCGGGGCGGCTACCAGTGTCGCTGTAAGCCGGGATTCCGGCTGCCCAACGTCGTGCGCCGCCCCTACCTGGGCGAGATTGTGGAGCGGGCCTCGGCGGAGCAATACTACAACGAATATGACTGTCTCAGCATTGGCTGTAGGTGAATCCATGCCTTGAATCAGACACCCTCTTAACATTCTATCTTTTTCAGGGATTCAAAAGCTGCCAATTCAGTGGGAGAAGGCACCCTACCATGTCCGTCAGAAGTATCTGGACATGCACTCCGAGTACCGTAACTACACGACTGGCTCCAGGTCTCTGCACTCGGAGCATATCAACATCGATCAAGTATTAAAGTTCATTCACGGTGTCAACTACCGTACATGCAAAAAGTGAGTTTAAAACTTGGGGCTGGTCACTATTCTGTTCCCTTACTGATGCATATGATGCGTATTGGCAGCTTCCATCCGCAGGATCTCATACTGCGTGGCGATGTCAGCTTTGGCGCCAAGGAGCAGTTCGAGAACGAAGCCAAGATGGCCGTTCGACTGGCCAACTTTATTAGCGCCTTCTTGCAGGTAAGCAGCAGCCGTATCTATCTATATAGAGCGATGGAAGAGTGTTCCCATCGCCTCTCGCCTTCACGCTAAATGAAGAGCAATAATTGATAACCCGACACCTATTAAGAGCCTTCGACGACGGCTCTTGAAAACTTCTCAAGTGTAAATTATAATTTTCCACGCGTAATTCAACTTCCTCGAATTTCCTGCTTTCCTGCAATGCCAGTTTCACAGTTTCAGCCACGGCCTCGGATTCTGTGTGTGTCTGTTTTTGCAGTAGGAGCCTCGAGTTGCCAGCCGCATGGCGTGAATTAAATATTCAGTGTCAAACCATTACCAAATGCTAAATTCATTAGTTTGAGCGCAAAGGACACGAAAAACGGGTTCGCCACAAGGCGTCGTCTTCATTAAAGACCAGCACCCAGCAGCCGCAGAGGACAAGAAAGAGGCAGCGCAGCCACAGAACTAGAGTTTCCTTGTATCTCTCTCGCTCTTGCTGTGTCGTTCGCTGTGTCTATATTTGCACAAGTTCTTAGCATTCAAATGCAAAACTCCTCTTTGGGGTGGGGAAAGAGATTTCCCAAAGATCTGCTGCTGCGTCTGCTCCCCAAACACTTACTTATGCACATGGTCCTCCTCCTTCCTTTCGGCAGATATCGGATCCCAACGAGGTCTACTCGGGCAAGCGTGTGGCGGACAAGCCGCTGACCGAGGATCAAATGATCGGCGAGACTCTGGCCATTATGATGGGCAACAGCAAGGTTTGGTCGGCCTCAACGCTCTGGGAGCGCAATAAGTTCACCAATCGCACCTACTTCGCACCCTATGCCTACAAAACGGAGCTGAACACGCGCAAGTTTAAGGTGGAGGATATTGCGCGCATCAACAAAACGCACGATCTGTACACCGAGAAGAAGTACTTCAAGTTCCTCAAACAACGCTGGAACACAAACTTTGACGATCTCGAGACCTTCTACATGAAGATCAAGTTACGGCACAACGAAACAGGTGAATACCAGCAGAAGTACGAGCACTACCCCAACTCGTATAGGGCGGCCAGCCTCAAGCACGGCTACTGGACCCAGCCTCAGTTCGACTGCAACGGCTATGTGAAGAAGTGGCTGGTGACCTATGCGGTGCCCTTCTTTGGCTGGGATAGCCTCAAAGTGAAACTGGAATTCAAGTAAGTACGCCGCACGCAGAGGGTACCCTACCGCAGAGGGGATGGGTACATGGGTAAGGGTAGTGATACTTGTTGGGCCGGTCCGCTGCGTGCCGCTGTCGCGGGCCGTAACCCCTTTTAGGGCGCCGTCCCATTCCCATTCCAGATCCCATTCGCATTCAGAATCATCCCATTCAAAAAACCATTCTCATGCAAATGCTTTGTTGTAGTTTCTATGATTTGATTGTCTAATTTTCGAGTGTTGACATGGCCTAACTTTTGACTTGTGACTCCCGTGAGCGGCGGGGCATTGTGATGCAAATGTTTGGCAATTAAACTGACTAATTTGTTTGCTCTACGCAGGGGTGTGGTGGCCGTCTCCATGGACATGCTGCAGCTGGACATCAATCAGTGCCCGGACTGGTACTATGAGCCCAATGCCTACAAGGGCACGCACAAGTGCGACGAGAAGTCATCCTATGTGAGCAGTTTCCGACATTTCAAATACATAATAACACCCTAATTGCTGTTCTTCCTCCTATTTCCAGTGCGTTCCCATAATGGGTCGTGGCTATGAAACCGGAGGCTACAAGTGCGAATGCCTGCAGGGCTACGAGTATCCGTTTGAGGATTTGATTACCTACTACGACGGACAGCTGGTGGAGGCCGAGTATCAGAATATTGTCATTGACAAGGAGACGCGCTACGATATGTTCAAGTGTAGATTGGCCGGCGCCTCGGGCCTGCAGTCTGCGCTGGGACTGGTCATTGCGCTTATTGGCCTAACGCTCACTATGCTTTATAGATTTAGTTAGGGATTCCAGCACGCCAAATAACATAACTTTCCAGCCCACTTTCGTCCAATCGAAAAACCTATCAAATCAAAATCTCTCCACAAAAGACATCTACTACAAAGCAACAGCAATCTCAAAGACACAAAAATTGACACCCAAAAACAAAACGAGCTGCCAGCCCAGTTCTCCGCAATCCGCTCTGCAATCCGTTTGCTCTTCTGCTCCTTTTGAACATTGTCATCATTTATCTGCAAGGCGATTAAGTTGTAGACATAATCTATTACAATGAATCTGGTTATTTGTCATTTCTATCAAAAGCAGCAGCGGAGGCAGCGGCAGCAGGAGCAGCAGCAACGGCAGCAGAAAAGCGCAAACAGCCGCGCCTACTGCGCTCAGATTACGGAAGCGTCGACCTCCGGGTTTTCGTTTTCGTTGTCGCTGTCGCTGTTCCTTCTGTGGCCCTCTCTAATGTCCGTGAAGTCGCCCAGCTGTATGCGTGTGTGCTCGCTCGCTCGCTCAGAGCGATGTGCCGATCGCAAACCTGTTAACATCCAAACCCAGTTAGGCCCCGTACCTACACCCATCGGGGAGGTCCAGGTCCAGCCTGAGGGTTGTTTGTGCCGCACGCACACCTTTTTTCCTTAGCCTCTGCCTGGTCCAACGGATGGCACAAAATATCCAACGCCTGCCGTCGTGTTTTTCTTATATTAAATCGTCGACATTGCGTGCGATGGTCTGCTGGCTGCTTTTTTTTGCCTGAATTAAATATATGCCGCTGCCGTTTTTTTTTGTTTTTTGCGCCTTGATTATCATATGCGCTTGAATTTTATTATCTGTACCCTGAGAACTTTTTCTATGCGCCGCAGGAACCAGTTTATCAGCCACTTGGTCTCCTACCACGGCAAAAAAGAAATCTCCAGCTTTTTTCATTAAAAACTTTATAGCCATAGGTAGCTGGACATGGGCACAAAAAATCTTTTTCACACATTTTTCATAGTCATTTCAGGGCAGCAGAGCAGCAGCAGCGGCAGTTCTCCGATCGGTGGGCAGTGACTGTCGCAGCATTTGGGCAACTCCTCCATTTCCAAATGTGCCGCTGCGACTGGAGGCTGCCACCGAGCAACAGAGCAACAGAGCAACCGAGCCACCGAGAGTGGCGGCTGGCTATGTCCGCTTTTGGTTTTGTTTCTGGGTGTCTTATTCAGCCCGCGCAGAGGGCTGTCCCTATAATATTCCATTCCACTATCAATTTGTAGAACAATACAAATGCGACGCAAACAAAAGTGTAAATTGTGCCTTAAAGAAAAGTACACGAATCTCTATCTGTAATGCTGTTTCTGCTCGAATTATTGTAACACCAGAGACTATATCGAATGTCCGTCCAAGAACAAAGTCTGTTTTTGTTTTATGTACCTTAATGTTAAGTGCCTTGAGAGCAGACAGCAGAGAATTTTAACAAAAGTATCATTTTTGCATAGTTTAATGTATAGAATCTTAAGTGTCTTATAACTCAAAATGAATCCATATACACAATGTTTAAATATATGATTTTTGTAGTAAAATAATGCATTTGTAATCTCCTTGAAGGGCTAGGAGCTAAGAGGCTCACTTACCAAATTTATTCATCTTGATTCTTCGTTTCCCTAAGGTTAGTCGAATAACACCGCTTCTGCGGTTTAGAATTCGGGTTTTAAGGTTTTCAAGTCTTGAAGGATTGACTTATACGTCACGTATTAAAATTTGAATGTTTTTACGATTCAAAGTCCACAAATCGAATTTCCAAGCAAGAAGAAATGTAATTTTCAATAAATGCAAAATCACACGAATTGGTTTTTGACAAAACAAAAGACAAACAAAAAACAAAAGTAGTGGGAACACCAAAATAATTTCACGCTGCCCGACGAATGGGCGTCGAGCGTCGCAAGTTCGCTTCCGATTTCTTTATTTTGTCTTTATATATGATCAGCCGTGATCAGCCGACGGCACTGCCTCGATTTGTTTTTTTATATGAATCGCGCACTATATTCGGCCAAAATCGGTATTTCCTGTCCACAGTATATAAAGAAAAATTTCTAATTTGGACTTTGATTTTAATTTTTCGATCCTTTTAGAATTTTAAAATAATTTTTGGAAGGGGAGATGTAATTTGAACGGTTGATGTTGTAGTACTGAAACATTATCCATTTACTACAAGGCTTAAAAACTCGCAAGAAATTCAAAGCCCACTCAGATCCAACCGATTCAAGTAGCCCAAATACGCACCAAAAAATATAATCTAGTGTTCCTTTTTTTTTGTTTTCAACTATTTATTTCGTGTTCAGTTTTGTGTGTGTTCTAAATACAACCCAGCTACACCATTGCCTCTCTGTGTGTGGGCGGGTAGGTGAAAGTTGGGGTACATATGTGTATGCAGTTGGTTATCAAACATTTTTAAAAACTATCACAAATCAATTATTGGATGTGGCTACACAACAAAGTACAATATAGCTTAGATCCGTATTGGATCCCTTTTGGGGGTCATACGGGAGCTGGGCCACGTTAATACAACAGTTTCCTCGTTGATTCATTTTCGACTCTACAACACTTCGAATTACAAATTACGAACAACACATAAACGTTTAAAAAATACTAATACTTTAATTTGTTTTTTGACCCTAATCGACTCGCAATCAGTTCGCTTTCAAAACAAAACATCCAATCCAAAATGCAGACAGTTCAAGTCTAAAATGAAAAACCTTTTTTGGAGCTAGTGGCTAGATGAGCTTACAGTTTAATGGGTTTCCTTAGCCAAGTGAATCTCAATTTGTTGGTGAAAGCCTACAAACTATTTGCCTTAAGTAACTTGGTTTCTGTTGTTCGATCTAGCGTTGTCGTATCATCATTCTTAAGGTGTGGTGTGCCCTTGAGTGGATCCACTTTAAAATATTATTCATGACTATTCATTTCCGTTACATTTAACGTTTGTATATAATTGCTAAAAACAATTGGCTTCGATTCCTTACACAATTTCGTAATAATTATGAGTATTAAATTATAACCATTTACGAGTATAGTTAACATTTCTTTGGGGCACTTTTGAGCTCGTTTTTGGTTATTGGTGCTCGATTCATGGGTTGGTTTCTTTGAGACTGAAGGCGTGGCGTGGCATGGGCTTAGGCTTAGGCTTGGGGTTTCTGTTGACCGGAGGTGAACTGTAGCATTTGTATCTGTATCTGTAACTGTAGCATTTAAATGTGTTATATTTGAGCAAAATTGTAACTGCATGTGTTCCGATGAAACTTTTACATCAACAACAACGACAATAATATGGTATAATCGGATACGACATCGATATTGTATCTCCTAAATGTGCAAACATCTATTAATTCCCTAAACACTGAATGATTGTATTTTCTCGTATGCATTGATATGCCTGAACTAAGAGTCCTCCTAATCGGTTGGGGCATAATAGACCACCGTGGACTTTCGTCGGAATCCCAGATTGAAGAACGACGTCTCGGACTTCTTTCGCTCATGCTCGTGCTCGTTGCCAAAATAGGAGAATAGTCGACCCGTGGTCGACCCGGCAGCCACCGACCGGCCACTGCCATGGACACTGTGACTGCTGCTTTGGCGGTGGATCTTGGTGAGCGAGGTGTGCGAGTGCTGGCGCTGCAGGTGCTGCTGGTGGTGCTGTCGGTGGTGCTGCTGATGTTGCTGTTGTTGCTGTTGCTGCTGTTGTAAAAGTTGCTGGTGATGCTGTGCGTTGACGCCGCCATGCAGAAACCCACTGGTTGTTGGCGATAGATCAGTCATCTCACACGGCCAGAGGGTGAACGAAGATGGGACCTTATGTATCCCGTCCGATAATCGATAATGGTGGGATGCTGACCTGTTGAAGTACCGCTCCGAGGGCCGCGACCCCATCTATACAATCATATTTTTTTAGGAGTTTTGTTTTTTTTGGGGCGTAGAAAGAAGTGTACATGTTAGTATCGGTTTCAGTTAGATCTATCAAAAGGCAAGTTGTTTTTGAATGGCATTAGTTTGATTTACTTTCTATGCATTTCTTTTCATGTTCAATTCTAATGCTCTAATTACACTCACATTTACATAGATTATTCAATTGCAAGACTATTAAATTTCGATTTAGCATCGGATATGCACTGCAGCACAGACAATAGCACAGCCACATAAGAAATGGGTGAGATCTTGTGTCTGCAGTGCACTGGGGATACTCGCACAAATAGCCTAAGATCTAAGACTTTTTACTGATTTTTTACTGATATTCTGTTAAAGTTATTTACAAAATTCTCGTGTGTTCTGTGTATTGTATGTGTAGTGGGTGTGGGTGTGTGGCGTGTTTGTCGGTGTGGGGTTAAGCGGGGTGGTTCGATTTACGAGTGCCACAAATATACATATACGAATGTATGTAAAGTTAACGTTAAGCTGTGCTCTTTTAGATACAAGAATTATAGATCGATAAGGAAGATACTTTCCAACAACATAGGCATAGTGCAAAGCAATATAGAAGATAACAAATTTGTACTATAATTTTATATATGCCCAAAGTGAAAAGTGAGATAATGGTGGGTGGGACTGTACATGAGAGGTGGGAAAATTGATTATAGTGCTACAGAGTAAAAAGAAAAAAACTAAACATATCTGGAGCTCTCACCGTTCGTTCGTTTGAGTTTCTCCATATTGGAAATGTATTACTTTACTAAATGTAATTGGTACAAAAACTCTGCTCAACAGTCAGACAACAACGGTTATAAAAACATTGTAGGCTAGGGGGGCGATGCGTGGGGCGGCCTTGGCCTTGGGTGTGGGATCTAAGCAAAAATGCCCACCAGGCCGCCACCACCACGACCGCCCGCCAGGAGATCTGGTTTCATTCATGCGATTGGCTCAAACAACATATGGGTTTGTATTGACCGCATAATACTTTCGCTTATGTTTATAATGGGATGCATAAATATGCTGCGATCTGTGGAATGTAGACCATAGAGAAAAAGAGGAGAGAGAGAAAGAAAGAGAACGCATAATTTGAAGAGGATATCAAAGCAAGAGGCAGGACAAAACATAACAGTACAACTAAAACGATTCATTCACGATACAATGATTCCATCTGATTCCGATTTCGATCCCTCCCCGCGACTAACTCTACGGGTGGCAACTGTACCTGTTACTTATCGTTAGCAAAAGGAATGAAGGTTTGTACTTACCCCATAAAGGACTGGCAAGTGGTGTGCAAATTGAGTACTGGGTTTTCTTTGGCTTTTCTTTGGTTTCGTTTTTGGTATTTTTTTGAAAATCTTTTTACAAAATATATATATAGAATATGTTCTGGTTGCGGTCTTTTTGTTCTGTACAATATTCTGTGACTTGTCCAACTCTTAGCTTATGTGGTGCGTGCGCGTGATGTGCCGCTGCGCATATCTCGTGGACGGTCCAGGGACACTAGCATCTCGTTTACAAAGCACTGGCCTACCGCTACATGTGTGTTGTTTCGTTTCGAGTGTATGTTCAACATATAGTATGTATTTTTTGGTATTTTTTTGGCAGTGTATAGTTTTTGCAATGACAATTTAGATCGATTTAGCCGGGTCGGTTTGTTGTATTCAATGTGTTTCGGTGTTCAAGTGTTTTGAAGAGTTAGGGGGAGAGAGAGAGAACAGTTCGAAGAGAGGAGACAGTCGAGAAATAGAGAAGAGAGAGAGAGAAATAGAGAGAAAGAGAGATAGGCAGGTTGTGGCATAGGTGAAGTAGAAAAACAAGAAGAAAAGAAGCAATAGTACAGATTAGCGGTGTTTTTACTATATACAAGTCAGAAATCAGAAGAGTTATCTACTAGAGAGCTGCTATTCTAGAATTTCAGTTGATCTCCAAAATAATTATACAAGAAACCGATCAAAACAAGTTACTTCGGTGTGTGTGAGAGAGAGAGAGTGAAAGAGAGTGTGTCTGTCATTCATCTCGGATTCAGATTAGATCAGATCTGTTCTGGGCTCACGAATGACATGACGTTTGGATGAGGTGAGAGTGAAGTTTCTTCGAATAAATGCATATAGCGGTCAGAGGGGTGACCCCGACTTACCTTGGTACTTATCGAGTACGTATCGAAAAGAAGTTCTGAAGGAAATCAGGCCAATAGATTGGAACTCTACTGGCTCTACTATACGTCTATTGTATGGTACTTATTAACTTATCAAATGAGCTATGCTATCAAGGTTTAGCAATACTTTACTCTGATTATGGAATATGTGGCTTATGGAGAGAGAGGCTATTGAAATCATACTGGGATGCGAGTAAGAGAGTAAAGTACATAAGAAGAATCGATAAAGTTGCAATCATCCCCCTCCACAAAACCAAATCAAACCCGAAATACCAAAAAATTCTAGGCAAGATTAGGTTAAGAAACGAAATCGAATTGAAAACATACTTCGCTTACAGTTTTTGGGATTTGGATAAATATATTAGTAGATAAGTTTTGTAGAATCTCGGTATGGGTATAGGTATATAGGTTTCGGTTTTTGGTTTCGGTATTCCTAAATGCCGTATAACTTTTCTATTCGATTTGGCCACCGTGTGTTTCTTTTAAGCATTGTCTTTAAGGTTATACAAAAACAATAACAAAACAAAAAACGTACAGATAGATACTCAATTCTCCTCTCAGCCTACTCACGAAACTCACCTCGCGTTGTGACCCAGCATTATGATGCTTCTGCAAAAATACAATTGAAATATCGACACGGTTTTTATATATAGATATAAGAAGTAGGTAGAGTAGAGGTAGAGTTATAGTAGCATAGAGTAGAATTCGTTCAGCTTGTAGAATTTAAAGTTAGACAGACAGATCGCACAGAAAACAAACAGAAACGGAACGGAACGAAAAACAACATCCAATTCTGGATACGAAACGATGAGAAAACGAAGGTGGGTTATTTTTTAAAAACATTTAAACATGCCAATCGGTAACATTTTGAATGCATTTCGAATTTATTGATATCTTTATTTAGGATTCGGCTTTTTATATTTTAGGGGTCGGTTTTGCTTACTTTTGCAGTATCAACCTGAGGCACATTCTTAATCTGAATTATAAAGAAAATGAACTTAAGACTCTCTAGAGGACGGGGAGGACCGAGATGGCATCTCGAGTACATTCGTTCATGCGGCGATACTATAACATCTGGATAACATCTATGGTTACTTGCGCTCGCCTCACTAGTGGGTGCAGATTCAGTAATTTCAGTAACAAAAGAACGAAACGAACGGAAAATCGGAATGTATATACAAATATATGTAGATGTAGTTAAGGTATGTAGATATTGGGGGCCAAGTCAAAACTGAACTAAATTACAAAAAGCGTTTCAGATGAGAGATCACACAACAATCAGCCAAACAGCAACCATATCTTTGAAGTTCTCTGGGTGGGTCTTGGGTCTCGTATCGCAACACCAGCGAAAGGCAATCTATATAGTACGTAGAGAGGTGTGTGAGTAGAGGTGTTGGTGGGTGTGTTTGGGTGTACGAACTACTACAAGATACCCAATAACCGATCCTCGGCATCAGCAACCAACATCCAGATCAGATCGAAAAGGTATATCTTACACAAAGATGAGAAAAACAAAAGATTGGATTGGTCTGAACTTGGAATGGGGTTGCTGATATACCGAAATAAAACTTAACTATCAACGACAATAAATATATATATCAACATTGTATATATAGGATGTACGAGTATAGTATGGTATGTGGTAAATAGTATACGTAAAGAGTAACAGCTCTGCCAAAGAAACGTTTAGAACAACAATGAGACGGGATTGTCAACCAATTGCACAACAGCAGAAGAAGTGTCGGTTTAACGGATTATAACGATAACGATATATAGTATAGATATGTATTGTATGTATGTATGTACATGGTATATGCACATTTGATATATTATGTGTTACAAGGCATATAGATTGTATGTTTGTTTTGTGTGTACATTTAGTATAGGCGATTAAATAGAGTTACAATTATGTAGATACACATGTCTATATAGAGGTAACATATCTTTCAACAAGGGTGAGCGCAAAAGTTGGAAGCCAAAGTGTTGGTTTTTTTTTTGGGTATTGTTTTTGTGTGGGATTATTATAGTTTGTACCTATTATGGATAGCATAGAAGTTGTTGTTGTATTCAGTAAAAAATCTGCCAAGTATCTGGTTACTTATTACTATCTATAGATTTGGTTTGAGGTGGAAGTAGATACTATTAAAAACAGATCTTAGGATGCCTACGTTTCTAGTTTATTATATATCTAAATTGTATGTTAAATCAAAGGAAATTGGTTTTCGGTTTTGGTTTTTTAAGTTTTTTGGGTTTTTGTATTTGGTTTTTTTGTTTTGGGTTTTTTGGCTTAGCTTGTGTTTTTGGCCTACCGAATGAGCATAGCGAATTTCGGCTAATTCACAACAACATTGGTAACGGAGTATGGCTCGAACGCTCTTTCTGCAAGATGTTTGTTTATATAAAATTAAATATATAGTTTATGTGAGTACACAGGTAAATCAACATGGTTTTTGTTTTTGTTTTATCTAAATCATAAATTAATTAATGCGATGATGATTTCATTATTAGTATTTTTAATATTGGCTTTAGTCGTCGTTAATGTTACGAACTCTTTTAGCAATAAACATAAAACATAGAACATTAAATCCAAAATTAACAACGAAGGGAAAAAAAGTAAACTGTAAATTATATTTGAACCAAACACGCACGATTCTTTACTCTGACAAAGAAAATTAGCATATTAATTGCACAACAATTGTATAGTAATTCTTTTTAGCGTACTAATGAGCACTACTAATGAGTACTTACCGCAGCAGTCGCGTTATGTAGTCGGGCCAGTTCTCGGGGAACATCACGAGGAAGAAACCGATGCCAATTAATATCACCCCCGCCAGCTTCATGCCCGCAAAGTTGGCACTGTACAGTATGACATCGAGGGCTATGTGGGGATGGGGACGTAGTACTAGTATCAGTCAGACTCAGCAGCAAGATATATACATATATATGAATATCCCCTTTTTAGATCAATTAAGTTACTGGCATGCCGTACAGAAATTTATGTCGCTCCAAAGATCAAATGATGCCGTGTGCCCCACATGAGTGCCCGCTTTTTATATTGCAATTTAAAACAATTTTTAGTCACGGAATCCCAGCTCCAACTAAAGGAACCAACCCAAAGGAAGTCCCACCCAAGACCCATCCCATTCATGTGTTGGGGGCCCTGCCCTGTGTACATACCACCAGAAACGGGCACAGCGGTAATCAGACCCAATGTCACAAACATGTTGTACGTTACGGCGGCGCTGAACTGCATCAGCACGTGGAAAACTGCAATCGGAATTAATTACAAAACGATAAAAGTTTCGAACACAACAACAAGGAGAGGCATAGGGCGGGGCGGTCGGTTTCATACCCAAGAGCAGGAGGCTAGCTGCGAGCAGTAGGTTCCAGGGTATGCTCTCCGATGTGAGGCTTTCCGTGCCAGTCAGGTATAGCGCCAGCACCACTGGCCATAGCAGTAGGGCGTTGAGGAAGCCCAGGGCGGTGAAAATGAAGGCGATTTGGCCCACCGGCGGATCGCCCATCACCTTGCGG
Organism: Drosophila affinis; assembly: GCA_037356375.1. Taxonomy (NCBI): domain Eukaryota; kingdom Metazoa; phylum Arthropoda; class Insecta; order Diptera; family Drosophilidae; genus Drosophila; species Drosophila affinis. The sequence goes on from JAZHFB010000003.1 coordinate 29,055,161, forward strand.
AACATAACCTAAAAAGCGACAGCGACAGCCCGACATGAGCACACGGCACGACACAATCACAATCAGGACAGGCTGGCAGGCTGGCTGGCAGGACTTACCCTGAACACGGCATAGCCAGCGCCGGCCAGTGTGGCCAGAACGACGCCGCTCAGAGTCCGACTCTCCGTGATGCCGTCCATGTAGGCGAGCAGTGCGATTCCCGTATCGCAGAGAATGATGGCGACAATCTAGGGGGATCACATGGGGCATTATACATAGACGAGGCAGACACATACATATAGTTGTACTTACTCGAACGCCCACAAACTGCTCGTGCAGGATCACCCAGGAGAGCAGATAGACGCAGGCCACATTGGTGGCGAACAGGGCCAGGGCATCCGTGGCGTAGAGCACGTTCAGGGAGAGCGTATACAGGTAGGTGGTCACCAGCCACAAAATGCAAAACGAGAGGCAGCGATTCAGGAAGCGACCTGTGGGTGGTGGGATCATCCAACAAGTTAGCAGCAAATTGGAAATGGGAACTCCATGCCGCCCGGTACACTCACCCACGGTGAAGCCACGCTCCCGGAATCCTCTCAGCACATCGCCCAGCACCTCGCTCAGCTTGTCGCACTTGCGCGTGGAGACGAGGCCCAGGATGTAGATCGGGAAGAAGAGCAGTGAAAAGTTGGTAAAAAACCAGGCGGCAAAAAACGGTGCACTGAAGTAGACGGGTTGGCGCGGTGGTATATTGAACATCTCGGTGGCGTCCTCGACGTGATGCAGCGACGAGTCGCTGATGGCCATAATTTCCTCCAGCTCGGCGCTCAGTTCGGCGCGACTCGATGACGTGTCCTGGTCATCGTTGAGCACGTCATCGTAGGGCGCCCGGTACTTGTACATGTACTTGATGCAGTGCGTGGCCCCCACCCAAGAGGCAGTCATCAGTATGGTCACGCACACCCCGAAATACATCTGCAGCAAGCCAAGTGGCAGTGAAGGTAAAGTGGCAAGTGGAAGGAAATGTTCATGGGGAGCATGGGCATACCTTGCGGGCCAGCTCCGAGCAGCAGGACTCCTTGCAGGCCTGCAGCTTTCTGAAGCGCAGCTCCGACTCCTCTCCATGGCCATTCGGTTGCTGCTGCTGCTGCTGAGAATCGAGTCCTGTTTGCGTGTCACTCGAGTCGCCTCCGAAGTGATGTTGTGCATTGTGGCTGCCGGGGGGCCCCGTGGGGGTGTCTGCTGGTATGATGATTACCTCATTGGGATCCTGCTGGCTCGACGAGATCGAGTCTTGGTGGGTTATTTGCGGATTGCTCGATGTGAGCACATTGCTGAAGCCGCAGCCGCCTGTGGCTCCTCCTCCTGCGCCACCTCCCCCTCCGGCTGCTGCTGCAACAGCTGTTCCTCCCGAGCTACTACTGCTGGCCCCCGGCCCCGTGCCCGTCCCACTGTTGTTGTTGTTGTTGTTGTTATTGCTGCTGTAGGGGACATTTGTCGTCGAGTCTCCGGTGACTACCACGGCAGGTGTGCGGACCCGTTTCGGATTGAAAATGGCTGGAATTTCGCCGTCTCGCGTCATGCTATCATCATTGCCAGACCTCGCTCATAGTGTTCATAGTGGTCCGTGCCAGCTAAAAGATAGAGAAACCTATGGGTAAATGGCGGATGGGTCTGGTCTGGTCTTAAATTTAAGTTCGAAAGAGGAGAGAGCGTCCAATCAATGATTCCTTTCGATTCCGGCCGCCATTAGTTATTCTTGAGGCAGCAAAAACCGAAACGAGAAGCAAGTTGCTCACGTGCTGGCGGCGATTAAAGATTGAGGGACACGCAAGCAGAGAAGAAAAGCTCATTTCTCGACCCTTTACAAGTAAAAGGCGCACCCAAAGCCCACGCAGACTACGTCAGGGTCTGGTCCGAGCAATTTGCATGCCCATTCCTACGCTTTTCTACCCCCAACCCCACCCTCTTTCTGCCTCCGCTCATGGTTCTCCTTCAATTCGGAACGTAGTCGTGTTCCCTCTAGGCCAAAAACCAAGGCCAGAGCCAGAACCAAGCCAAGCCAAGCCAAGTTTTATTGCCGAATGACCAACGGAACCGGCGGCTTGTTCATTAAAGTCCGGTCCAGGCCAGGCCAGGCAAGGGGATGGGGGGATGTGGATGGGGGTGGAATATTTGGGGTATCCTGGGGTGGGATTCATAACAATGCGAGTTATGAGCGCCCCAGCACAGGCAGGTCAAGTTGAGCCTGACTGTCGGGAGTGGACAATAAACTGCCAGCCGGATCTGGTTGGGCAATTTGTAAGAATATTTAGTAGAGTGTTAAATCCAGCCAGCACCCCCGCTGCCGCGATCCATTACAGTGTGTCCTTCTGTGTCCTTCACCTTCAGTGCCTGCTGAGCAGCTGAGCAGCCAGCCAGTGTTTGCCCTCGATAATAGCATTCTAATTGAAACATTAATTATTCAGCCCAAGTCGTTGTCGTGGGCGGGCCTGTGCACATGCATATCCGAGGAGGGGAGACCAATGGGACAGCGGGTCGAAGCGGTTGTAACAATCTAATCGGTATATAATGAGTGTCCTTTTCTTGTTCGAGTAATTGACTGCTCTGTGTCTGTCTTTAGGAATACTGATGTAAAATGGGGGCAAAAGTGCAGCATTGAATCAGGTTTTCCGCCATACTTTTGAGCATTTCACTATCATCTTTTGTGTATCTTGTAGACTCGAATTTTTATAGTATTTCATCCTAAAAGTATCATTTTTTGTGACTTATTTCTAGTGTAAATGAGACATTAATTCTAGAATTACATTTTTCTGATTTTTCATTAAAAATTCTAAAGAATATTTGTTTATTTTAGGACTTTCTGGCTGTACATAGAAATATCTCCATAGCCGCTTGGCACAGAAAGATTTCGAATGAATGAATGAATGAATGATTCATGGGGCGCTTATTCTCAGTGAGCTTGAGCCAAAGCCGTATCAATCTGATCGAGCAGTTAAAAGCGGTTCCTCAGTGTGATCCGAGCACTTGGACAGACGAGAAAGCCAAGCGGATACTTAGACAATGGTTGTGGCCGGTAAACTTGTTCAGCTTCTAGTTGTGGCTTGGCTGGGTGGTGAGTGCATATATGCACATACATGTATTACATGTAATATATTCCATTCCATTATACTCGTCTTTTTCCCCCCTTTAGCTCTGACTGCAGGCGATACCCAGTGCGGTCGCCTGGATGAGCGATTGCTCTACACCACGGACGAAAGAACAGAGCCGTCGGAGTACCCCTGGATAGGGGTACTACTGCAGAGTCAGGGTAAGTGCCACAACACTCGCCTGATCTCCATCTCTGGCACTTAATGTTCTTAATGGCAACTCAGGGAATGGCTATACCAACACCAGATGCACTGTGGTCATAGTGAATCAGCAGCATGTCCTGACCACCGCCTCGTGTGTGAAGCGATTCAAGAACCGGACAGGCAATGTGAGCGCCGTCGTGATGCTGGGCGTGTGGGATGAGAGCAACTCGCCCGACGAGGAGTTCGCCTGCAACAACAAGGGCTTCTGTGTGCCCGGGCCCAAGCTGTACAACGTGGCCGAGATCAAGGTGCATCCGGATGCGGACAAGGACACGGGCGACAATGACTTGGCCATTCTACGTCTCGTGGAGCCCATCCAGTGGACAAACTACATTCAACCCATTTGCATGCAGGGCAACGCGGAGCCAGACTCGCTGATCAATCGCAACCTGCACTTCTCGGGCTTCACCCACACGGACAACATCAAGGGCAAGGGTCTGGCCATGACGGTCTCTCGTCGGAAGTGCAAGCTACTGACCTCCGCTTCGACCCTGCCCCCAGAGAACCAGCTCTGCGGCTACCCCGTGAAGCGCACAAAATTCTACGAGGGCACGGCCCTGATGGACATCAGCGTGGAGCGAAATGTGCCCCACAGCTTCTATGTGGTGGCTCTGCTGGCCAGGGTGATGAACGTGGGTGCATCAACCACCCATATCTACCAGGATCTGCGGCGCGCTCGTCCCTGGATAATGGAGAACACTGCTACAAAGTAGGCCTCCTCTATATGACCCGGACTGCAGTTACAGTTGAGGTTACAGAACCAGTTTTAGCGTATTTCCTATATGTTTTTAATAAAAATGAATTGCATTGATGGAAGTTATATGTTTTTGAAGGGGAAACACTGATGCATCGTGCTGGGAGCTGCCCAGAGTTCCGTATCTGGAACTGGTTTTTAATACGTATTGCGATAATCTTGGAGAAAATTCATGAACACAGGCAGCACGAATAGTTTATTGGAAGATTAATCACTGTAAGCGATCAACTTCTGGAGAAACCCACTGGGTGATTGCATCGACAATCGTCGTGGGATACCATTGCAGTTCTCATCGATCGATCAGTCGACTTTGAATCGCGCTTTAGAATGCATTGGGGAATCGCTTTAATCTCTTTGCTGCTGGCTACTCTGACGGGCGTCCTATCTGCCAAGTTGGAGGACAGCGAGTGCGGCTACTTCAGCGAGGACCAGTTGCTCAAGCAGGGACCCTTTGCCATACCCAGCGAGCACCAGTGGGTGGCCCGGATCGTCTTCGGCAAAGGTGAGTGTCTCCGACATAGCAGACGGCGATGAATGACCCTAGATGCATATGACCTTTAGGTTTCGAGGGAAAGATCCAAAACGATGGATGCCTGGGCGTTTTGATTTCCAAGCGCAATGTGCTGGCCCCCGCCCATTGCTTCGTCCAGTACAATGGCGAGGCAGAGGCGTTCTCCGTCCACCTGGGCGTGTGGAATAAGAGCTCGGTTGTCAGCCAGCCGAGTTGCGACAGGGACGGCTTCTGTGTGGTGCCGGCACAGGAGATAAAGCTGGCCGAGATCGCCATTCACCCAGAGTACGATCCGCTCACGCTGAAGAACAGCCTGGCCGTGCTTACCCTGCAGCGGGATGCCAAATTGAATGCAAATGTGATGCCCGTCTGTATGCCTCCGCCACAGCTGGTCAATGAGACACTGGTGGGCGGGACATTCATAGTGGCCGGACTGCGAGTCAAGGAGGATCTCAAGTTCAAGACCTGGGTGAACACCCTGAGTCGCGGCTTCTGCCAATCGAAGGTCAGCACCATTGTCACCAGCAGCACGACCGTCTGCGGCTACCAGGCCAAACCCGAAGGCTTCTATATCGGAGCGCCCCTGGTGGGGATGCAGGTGAAGGGGGATGTCACACAGAACTTTTATCTGGTCGGTCTGATGATCGACTGGCGCTGGGAGAACAATCGCATCCTCTCCAGCTTCCTGGACATACGGCACTACATCGATTTTATCTACCAAAATGCCAATTCGCTAATTGTACGCTCCTGAGCACCGAATAAACGCAGAAGAAACTGCTGCCAACAGGTACATCTACATGGACCGGACTGGGGGGGTGTTAATTATTCAGCTCGAAGCTCGGCGCCGCTAAAGCGCTCGGGACCGCTGCTCATGCAACATGCAAATTGTTTGTACACTTATAGCATTTTAATGAGCAGTCACTCAGCATGGCAGAAGAGACCCCGCCACCGTCACCGTCACCGACACCGCCACCACCGCCATCACCGCCATAGCTAGTTGGCTGGCTAATGCGAGAAATATGGAAATTTCATCGCTTTTCCGAACAGACCCCGAATCACTGTGACAATGCTGCTTCTGGCAGACAGACAGACAGCCGAAAGTTGCAATTCCCAAGCAAAACGGAAACGGAAACCCGAAAGGGGGCAGTAATGTTGGGTGGGTGGGGGTTGCACTGCCTTGCAATTGGCCGAATGCCAAGACATTGGCCAAAACAAGAAAAGGAATCCAGTGTGGTGGACCAAGCAATGCTCTGCTCAGCCATAATAATATATGGCCTGCACAAGCTGTTGGCTGCAAAGTTAGTCTTTTGCGATACACAAAGGACTTGGGTGTCCTATAAATTTCAGGTAGGTATTAAATATTTAGCTACTCGACAGGTGGCTTCGATGTCATTTTCCCATGCACCACCCAAGCCATTCATCTCTGCCCATCACCCATCCCCAATGCCTTGTCAGGCTAATGGTAGACCCATCATTTTTATGCATACTTTTAGTCGTCAAATTGCTCTATAAACAAGGCAGAGTGAGACAGAGACAGAGAGAGAGAAAGAAAGCAAAGAAGCTCTTCATGCTTTGTTTATTTGCGCCAGGAATAAAAATCACAATAAAATTTAAATTGCCAAGCAAAGGCAATGGGGAAGGGGAAGGGGGAGCAGTGGTCGGAAAACGTGACCAGATGACCGACAGACAGACACGGATGAACGGAACCTTTTCCTTTGTGTTGTTTGCGGATGGCGGAATGCCGGAATGCGATTCAAAACACAAACAGCTGGCTCGGTGAGAGAACGTGCCACTGAAAGAGAGCGGAAAGAGAGGACAGTTAGCAAGAGAGCTGAAGCTCTCTGTGGAGGCGTGGGTGGCTCTGGTTGTTCAAAAGTAAACAAGCTTACGGGCGAGAGCAAGCACACGGCCACAAAACAAATACACCGCGTGCTCGAGGACAACACGCGGCGTATACGCAATGTGACAGGTTTAGTGGTTATGGTCAAGCACAGCACTTGAGCGAGGGCACCACGAAAGCGAAAGTGACGCCAAAAAACTGTTTCAGTCAGACACCTGGCGGGGTGGTGGTGCTGGTGCTGGGTCTCAGAGTAGGCACCCCCAAAAAGCGCACTTGAATATGGGGAAAACAAAACGCCCGCCAAGATGTTTCCATTGGGAGAGTGGTAGTGTGTGTGTGTGTGTGGACACTTGGGTGGGTGTGTGGCTGTGTGCGTGTCTGTGGTTGGGTTTAGGGTTAGCTTCTAGGCCTTGAGGTAGCGCCCACCTTGACAGTAGCCCGCCTATGTCGAAAATCTAGTCCCTCCCCCCAGCTCCAGCCCCGTTGTGACGGCTTTGAATTTTTCATTTGGCCAAAAAGAAAGTATGAGGACGGGAAAATGGCTTGGGCGAAGAATCGGTTTATCTTGTAGCGATGGAAACTGTGTGTTTTCCAGGCTGCACCTGTCGTTTCACATTTGCCGTGTGTTATGGATGCTCTGCGGGGTGTTTAATGATTTTATATAATTTACTTAAGCACTTAATGTCATTTTCCCACGGCACACACGGGCAAACTTTACGCAATTCTTGACAGTCTCTGTCCCAGTCGCTCTCTCTGCTTCTCCCTATCTGTATCTCACGCTTGCTCTTATGTAAAGATGGTGCTGAATGGCGACGCTCGGCTCGGTGGCGGAGCCCTTTACTTAATTCAATTAAATGGACACAAATATGCTCTGCATAAATTTGGAGCAGCAGCTCAAAAACAGAACGCTTCCCGGATACACAAAAGGCACACAAACATAGATACACACACACACAGAGGCTCACACAAACGCATAGACACTGGCACTCGCACTCGCGCACGCACACAGGCAGGAGACACGTACATATACTCGTACATGGATAGAATCACACGAATCGCTTGCTTAGCCCAAAAAAGCAACTGCCACTTAAATGCGCCTCCTTCTGAGTTGTTTTCCTAGACTTTGGTGGAAACTGTTACAGCCACAGCCACATCTACAGCTACAGCTCCTTGCTGCTGGCGTTTTTCCAGCCTTCCTTTCCTTTTTTTGGAGCACGCGCCGCGGCCACTGTCGAATATCGTGTCGTTGCTGGCCAGGAATCTCAAAGTAGACTGAACCGTTTCCTGGCCAAAGCCAGAGCCAAAGCTTTTCCAGCAGGCGTCGAAAGCCCTCTCCGAGGCTGACGGCTCTCTCTCTCTCTTGCTTTTATTCTTTTACCATCTCTCTCCGCAATGAAAAGAAAAACACTTGTTAGGAATTTTCTTTGCTTTTAAATTTGTTTTTGCACTGCCCGGCTCGTATTTTAAAAACATGGACAGAAAACTTGAGACAAGGAAACAATTTAAAAAAAAAGGATAGTTTGAAAGATAATAAGACATAAGATAAAATATGTATGACCTGACCGCTACTTTACAATTACTAAAAACAGAAGGTTTTTAAACTTGGTTTATTTAATTTGCAGCAATCTCCGAAATGAGTAAATCTATCCGGAGAATCTTTTTTGTAAAGTATTCGAAATATTAAGTGCTGATTTTCCAAGTTTTTAAATGTTCAAAAATTTCTTTTTGTTTTTTTTTTTTATTGAAATTTGCGGAGGAATCTGACAAACGCTACTGGCATTAAATTCCGAAACTTGGGAACCGAGATTTTCTTTTTTAGATAGTTGTATACCTTTCTTATTTGAAATAATAAAAAGAAAAACAAGTATACATACCGAAACTATTAATTTTGTTTGAAATTTGGGTTTTTACATCTTAGTTAATAAAAGTATTTGTTAATTGCACTATGTGTTACCCGTAGTCGAAAGTTGCACGAATCTCAGTTAGGTAAAATTTCGGAAAAAAATGTAGTCTATTGGACAACGCCTTCTTTTCACCCCCCTACAAACGAAAATCCATTAACATACCATTTTTGAACTTAAAAAAGATTTACTTGTATTATATTTTATATTTTCGGTAAACAACATATGTACATAAAAATGTATTTTTCTAATCTTCGACTCATTCAGAAATAACTATGAACTATCGTTCCATTAAGACAGCTTTACTTTCTTTTGATCTATATTATTGAGACATGGACATTCCCCTCAGTTTGTTTGGTAAAGTTCTTTATTTAAATTAAATTTCTAAATTGTTCCACATATCAAAGCAATAAAAATCCCTAAATGGAGACATTCAATAGTTATTACCACTTAAGGTTTGCAATAGAATCAGATTTGTTAAGCCACAAAAAAATAGGATTGCCAAGAAAATGCTCCCATAAATACAGGCATATTTGGCCAGACCATCATATAATCGCGATAAGGAGATGCTCCCATAAACACAAATTCATCAGGAGAAAGCATTTCGCGAACCATCATTCGGCACAGCTAGCTTAGCATAATTTGGAAATCGGACAACCGACAACATTCCCAGATCAGAGCATAGCAAAGCAAACGAGTTTCTTAATCACAGGCGATACCTTGAATGGCATATTAATTGTGTAATCTATAAAAGTCCATTAGCATATGTATGGGCGAGATTGGCAGCTGCCACCGAGCCGCGGGGGAAAGATGTTCTTTTCGACACCCTCAGAATTGGGTTAGCTGGTTTAATGTCAGCACCGATAACCGAGTGGCAGGGGCTTGGAACAATGCCATTTCATATCAAATTGGTTATTAAGAGTTTCGCCAACATACAAAATTCTAATGAGATGCGCTCGAAGACAAAACAATGGTCATGAGACAAGCTTGTGGTGGTTGACCACTAGGTTCACGTCTCGGATCCGACTCAGTGTGCTATAGACCAGGAAGGGCAGCGGACGCAGCCAGAGCTTAGCCTTCACCTACGGACATTACAGGAAACAGCCATGCATTGGCATTTGGTGACAGCTTTATTGCTCTTTGTAGCATGGAATTACCCCATTCAGACTCAATCAGCAAGGACGCCTGGAGGTCTGGAGGTGCAGCAGCGGTGGCCAAAGGGACGGCAGCCAGCCAATGCAGAGTAGGAAATATACAAACCTGCACTTGGGCTATGCTAAGATATACTTATGTACTACTTTTGTTGTTTCAGTAACTATCAGTATGTCCTGTTGCCGAGTAATCGCGGTGGGTACCGGAGGCGTCGCATCCATGGCCAAGGTAAGGCTGCGCCAACGACAACTACAGAGCGTCCACTAGTCCGCGTATGGAATAGTTTCGTTCGAAGTGTTCAGCCCTCGTTTAGTCTGCGAAACCTGACCAATCCGTTGGCCAACTTCTTCAACGATGGCAGCGCCAATATCATTGAGACATCGCCAGTGTTCCTTCAGACTCTGGACGAAGATCTAGACCCACAGCCAGAGGAACCGACTCCAGAGCCGCAGATCTCCAAGCGTAAGCGAAAGCGTCGCAAGCAGCAGAAACGAAGGCCCGCCTTTGACTCGCAGGAATATGACGATCCGTACGATTATTATGCACCTCAGTTGCCTCCAGCCCAGCCTATGTTCTTCTACGACACCAACTCCGGCAGTTATTATGGAGTGCAGCGCTTCAGCCCGCAAGACTTTCAGGCAAACTACTACAATCACTTCGATCCCGCATCGGAGGGGGAGCCACACGACGCAACTATTTTGGGTAAAATCAACACCAAAAAAATCACTCTTCTGCGGCCCTTGCCGTTAACATCCCCAAAAGGCCAGTCCCCAGTAGACACTGTCGACGCCAGCGACTCGGCCAATCAAAACGAAGACACGACTGATGAAATGCGTTTGAACGAAATCACAGAACTGAACGATGCAACCTCTTACGGCATTGGCGAAGACGACGATAACGCGGCGAGTCACTCACCGCTCTCCGAGAGCATGCGCAATGCGCTAGGCACGTACATGCGTGACGATCAACGGAATCGGCAGCGCCAACGTCAGTCGCAGCGAAACGGTGGCGTCACTGCAGTTTCAGACACGGGTGCCAAGGTTTCTCCTAGGCATAAAGACCGCTACTTTTGGCTGCGCGCCTGGTGAACTATATCAACATATCTTAAATAAACTCTGCGAATATTTAATGGGAATGAACGTGTATTTAAAGGACTTGTTGTGTGTCTGTGTGTGAAGAATGGATGAAATGGTGGTGACAGCTGTAAGAAAGAAAACGGTCACATGTAATTTCTCTAGTTATATATTAATTTATAAATGGTAGTGAGGTAGTCGGTTGACGTACTATACTAACAGATCACAAGAAATTAGCTAGGGTTGCTCCGAAGATAGGCGACGATTAGACGAGCTTCGTGAGACGAGATGCGCTGCCAGCATTGGGATCTACTGGCAGCGCAACATGATCCAAATGTTCAACGTTCTGAAAATAGGCATGTTGAAGCGCGTCCTTGGCGGAGATGCGTAGGTTGGGGTCATAGCACAGCATCGACTGTCCAGTAAAGTAATATTATAGATATACGCTTATGCATTTGATTGGGATTTCATCGCTCACCATTATAAGATCATTTGCCTCGTGCTCGCGGATGGGGGCAGGCACATTGGTAGATTCCCATTTCGGGAACTTGGGCTTGAAGTCCGGCAGCTGTGTCACACCCGGCCATGTAGTTTCGTCGGGCGTGCTCAAAGTGCGAAAGATTCGATACAGCTGATCGATCTCGCTGTCCCCGGGAAACAATGAGCGTCTCATAATCTAAGACAGAATATTGAATGAGGTCCGAACTAGTATCCAAAATTCAATACTTACCATCTCGGCGAAAATGCAGCCCAGGCTCCAGATGTCCACTCCAGTCGAGTAGAACTTGGTTCCCAGCAATATCTCCGGTGCCCGGTACCATAGCGTGACCACCTCGTGGGTGTATGGTCGCATGGGTACATTGAAGGCACGTGCCAGCCCGAAATCTGCCAACTATAGCGATTAATTAGCACGGAACTAACAGGATTAGAGCTAAATGCCTACCTTTATTTTGCCCGCCGTGTCTACAAGTAAATTCTGGGGCTTGAGATCGCGATGCAGTATACGATTGGTGTGACAAAAACAGAGGGCGTCGAATATCTGATACATATAGCTCTGAAAATGATGAATTCGTTACTATATGCGTGTGGAAGGGCAGCTCAGCGACTCAATACTTTGATTAACTTCGGCGTAAAGACATCCTTCTTCTTATCCATTAGTTTCTTTAGATCCATATTGAGGTACTCGAATATCATGTATAGATTATTACCAGAAATAACCACGTCGAACAGCTGGACCACATTCTGGTGCTTGAGGTTCTTCAGCAGGGATATCTCCCGTATAGCTGTCGAAGGGACGCCTTCATCCTCTCTGCAAGTCGTAGGGAATAGTCAGTAAACATCATACATGTAAATAATGTTAGAAGTGCGCCTAGGATACTGAAGGTGTGGCTAGACCACGCAGCCGAATCATGTGGTGCTACGGCTTTTGAGACCACAGCGCAGCACGGCACAGAATCCGGGCTGCGTAGTGCAGCAGTGTCAGCTGCAGAGCCTGCGAGGTGTTTGACATTCGTCAAGGACACTGCGTAAGCAGCCAGGATGCTCGCTCTGTATAAGTGTATCTCCACTACATGTTATTTTGGGGTACACAATGCCTTGGGTGCACAATGCTTTGATGCTGCGGCTCTAGATGCCAACCTCAGGACTTCGATGTTGATTTACGCACCCTTCCAGACGAATTTTCTTGAGAGCTACATCCTGACCAGTTAAATTGCTGCGCGCCTTGTAGACAATGCCGTATGTGCCTTCGCCGATTTTCTCTCCTGGTTGGAAGTTATCTAAAACGGTTGTCATCGGATTAAAGTAGTCATTCAGCAGATGATAGATGTCAGATAGTCAGGATATTCCAGCGACAATTCCAAAAATAAAAAAGGAGGGAAAATATATATAATATATATATATAAAGATGGCAGATGCGCGATTCAAAATATCGATAGTGTAATAGCGTTGGAGAAACATCGATATTTTTTCCAGACACCGCTAAAATTAAATCGATATGATTTTAGTCGGCTGTGGTGGAAAATGTTTTCCAATTTGAAATTCCGTTTAATATTGCTAGCTAACTAGGACCCTCAGGCCTGAGCACATAGTTTTATACGATTGATGAATCAATTGTCTACAAGATTGGTTAAGTTTAGTGACTTTTTTTTTAGATTGTTTCTAAAATGATGTTTAAGTCAAGGTATAAAACTTAAGTGAGCGACGTAAGAAAACGTAAGAGAACATGAAATGTCACGTCATTTGGAAACTTAATCGGTGGTATGGACATATATATACCCTTTTTCATTTGATTAATGTTAAAATTCTTTTTTCCAATAAAATGTTGCTAACGGTAAAATACGTAAGTGAGCATGGAATGTAACGTAAGAATGGAAGGTAAGGGAAATTGTTGCGATGAGAAAGGAAATTTTTGGGATGATGTTTCCTCCACAAATTACCTCAAAAAGTCCCAGAAAAAGTCCCAACAAGCACGACGGCAAAAAGGCAACAAGGTATCGATATTTTTCTCAAACATCGATTTTTTTTGCAATTTGGTTGAGTTTCAAAAAGATAACGTACAGAGAAAAACAAAGTGAAAAAAAATTCAAAAAGATACGTATGCACAAGAGAACATGATTGGTGGAAAAAAGTGAACAAATTGCGAAAGTAAGCTATGGATAAAAATGTAAGTCCTAAGTATTAATTTGAAATTACCAAAAATATGTTTTTAGGAGTTTTCCAATAAAGTATAGGCAAAAAAACCTGGATTAAAACGAAATGCGTGGGTAACCACATGTTTATATTTCCATGGATTTATTTGTATTAAATGAACCATGTTCCTAAATAAGAACTACAATGTCTTCTGGTCTTCAAACACCGACTAAGTTTAATGTTGATCTCCAATTAATTAATCTCTGATATTTAAATTCCATTGAAGGGTTTTGCTTATAAATTAGTTTTAAAATATAAAAATGACTGATGTTAAAATCCCATTGAAGTCTTAGTCTTAGTCTTAGCCAATTGGGAAAACGTGAGCGACACAACAAACAAAGAAGTATTCCTCTTTAAAGATTCGGGAGGTGACCGTTGATTCTTAGACCAAATTCTGTCCCTGCCATAGTCTAACGCAGAGATGGAAAGAAGTTTTAGATAGGTTAACCTTGTTAAATCCAAGCTACGAAATAGGATTAATCTTAGCACACTTAATAACATACTCAGCATAAGGTAAATTTGTGTGTGAGTCAAACCCGTTTAACTGATTTTTATTTTTATTTTATTTAAGTTACATATGTACATATACAGATATGGGCTACGAAGGAAAGAAAAATGCTGTTATATGTAGCTACGAGCTGCCTTCTAACTGCCTCCGTATGATTGATACGAATATGTCGTACGAGAAGGAGTCCCAGGCCGATTTAGATTTAGACGAAATTATGAAAATTCTTTCTGTAAAAAGACTATATAAACAATTATGTGTAAGATATAAGAAATAGATTTTATTTTTTAATTTTTCAGCCTTTTTTTAACTTTTACCCCTTTTAAAAATAGCATTTTTTCCAACTCTGAAGGTATGTGGATTCTCGATTTTTGTCTCATGGTGCGGAGGGTAGTGCGATTCAGGAAAGCCCATCAGTTCTTTATGGTTAGAGCCGGCAGCTCAAAAAGTAAGTGTCGAGCTTAGGGGCCGTGTAACTAAAAAGAGGATATATGTATGTGTCACTTCGGTTTGTTTTCCCCAATAGCTTGGCTCGGAAGATCACCGAGAGGCCAGGCCGGAGGAAGTTTCCTGGAGAGGATCGGCTCGTGCTCGGAACCAAAATTCCAGTAAGTCTGTTCCATGTGTGTGAGTCAGGCAACAGGCCTATCTTGGGGTGCCTTTGCGGCAGCCGTACCTCTGAGCCAGCCATATCGCGGCCTCCCCACAGCCTCACATAGGGCCGTGCCGCCCTCATCCTGGAGTGCACCCCGCCAAAGCCACCTTTCCAAGCTCATACGCACGGAAGATTCTTGGGGACCGAGACACTAATACATACAGTGGCGAGCACATGCGGATACATGTTTCGATATTGTGACTTTGAGTGGCTGTAAAACCCAGAAAAATGCGTTAATCGATTCAAAATGTGTAACAAAAATCCTTTAATAATATATAATACGAAAAACAAATTATTTAATTCATTATCTCCTCCTTAGCTCGAACAATCGAGAAAAAACTCAAAAATGAGCAAGTATCCACTTTTGCTCGTTTAACAAAACTTATATACTAAGGCTTTAATAACGCTATCAATGCGCCTGGCCATGCCTTCAACCAATTTCTGTCCACTCACTAACAGGTTTATTCAAGGAAGCTGCAGCTTGTTTTGGTGTTGTCTTCGGTCGGTTGATCATTATCCGTACCATAGATGGATGCAAAAGCGAGTAATAAGCTTATATCGTAAGGTGAAACAAGAATTTCCACGACGAGGTGAGCAGGAGTCGAAGTAATTATAATTAATATAAAATGGGTTGCACTTCAATCGCTGCGCTGCGCATAGGATGGGTGCCACTCTTAAAGATCCTTTGTGCTTTCGCTGCATTCTAATTGGGTGAAGAAGGCATGAAAACAAAGGCTATTGTCATATTTTGATGAATGCATTTATGGCTGCCCAAGCGTGTATTAAGCTGATTGAAAATTTGTTTGTGCAGCTTAAGGTCTAAGGTTGTTCTAAGGGGGTTCTGAATGTTGTTGTTGCTTCTTATCTGTGCGAAAAAGGAAAATCAAATGCATCAAGAGAAGCGTATATGCTTCCTATAGGTAACACTGGACAAAACTAAAAAGAACTCAAACAAAAAAAAAATTTGAATAAAAAGGTTGTCGAAAATCTCCAAATGAGGATGAAATCGCCATCCAAAAAATCACGAAAAAATGTTTATGATTTGTTAGAGCATTTTGCTCTTTTTATGGTCTCTTAATATCGATTCCTTTTTACATTCCAAAACATTTTTTTAATAACAAAATACATTTTAAAATATAAAATCAAATGGCATCAATATTATCCAAAATCCAATTCCTGTATGGGGCAATAAACACAAACAGGTATGGCGCTCTTATGTATGGATCATATCGGCCCATTAACAGACCGATAAGATAGTAATTTTTTGGCACTCCGTTCTCCACGTGAACGCCTACCAAAGCCGACCCAGGTTGCAGTTCTGTGCCTTCAACATCTCCGCACATCTGATGCTTCGTGATTTCCTCGTATAGAGGCTCACAAAAGGGACGGTCGCGGATGTGCGCATAAGCCTTGATGCAGCGGCCTTGCATATTCTTGCCGATGTCGTAACCAATCAGTTCCACGTTAGTTGCCACAAAAGTCGTTAGATCTTCCAAGGGCTGCGGCATGCAAATGGGCTGGACAAACAAAGAGAAGGGCACATCGCGATCCAGTCTGATAACAGCCAGATCATGGCCAAGGGAGTTGTTCTTGTAGTCAAGATGCTCAATAGACTTTTGAATCATGAACAGTCTGTTGTGTGCGCTGGACTCACAGCCGGCGGTGTCGAACAGAACCGCATAGGCTGTGTATCCTACGTTTTGTTTGCTATTGAAACAACTGGCGGGGGCCAGGGCATGCCGGGCATTGAGGAGCACGGCAACGCAATGAAATATGGATGACTCACTCCTGTTCTTGTAGACAAGTCGACCCAGCCATGGCTGCTCATCCTGCTCGGCGTACGCCTTGTTAGAGTAGAGCTGTCTCTCGTCCAGTCTGCCACATGCTTCCTTTCCACACACTGACGCAATGCCTGTGTGTTCAGGAAGGAGGAATTTAATTGAGGTCGCCTCAAGAACCTTGGATAACTTACCTAGCCCGGATAGAACAATACAGTTCACAAATACAAATACACCCGCTCTCGGCGGCATCTCGTGAATAGGGCGTCGACTGAACAAAGACTGAACTGACTGTCTCATTCGCAGTCTCTGAACCGCTGATTAAATCGAGCCAGAGGGCTTTAGATATATATAGAATGTATATTTTATAATATAAATATTTTTTGCTTGATTCTGTTTGTTTTCTTGTATACTCATACTTGGTGAGATTATAAATTAATTATCTCTTCAATCCACTTCTTGTGCGCTGGAATGAGCGTGAATAGGGTTGGCATTTGCGGATTGTTTTCAGCCAAGCCATGCAGGGAAATCCCCAAAAGATTCCATGACTCAGTGCCATTCTCCATATGGATGCCCAACAAGGCCGAGCCCATCAGTACCGGGCTGGCTGTTGGGATGTGTGCGCACACCTCGTTCTCCGTTATGGTCAGACCCTCGAACTTGCGCTGGCAGTAGGCATGACTCGTTATTTTAGTCGTTTGTTGGCTCTTTGTGCTCCCTGGATGCAGACCGATGGTCACCACATCGAAGCGCCGGGCAATCAGGGAAACGGGCTTTACATCCTTAGATAGAGGCAGGCAGGAAGACCCCTTAAGATCGTCTGTGAGCTGTAAGATAGCGATACTGTTGTCAGTGCTGTCCAAAGTGTATTTCGGATGAAGGAAAATCTGCTTGATAGGGCGTGTATTAGTTTTTGCCAGGAATCTGGCGCCTGTTTGGTTCATCCAGATCACACAGTGCGCCGGTGCCAGGACGTGGCGACTGGTGATAGCAACACCAGAACAGGGGTGCTGTCGACCAGTCAGTGTGCTGAAATACCGAATCGTTCCGATTGAATCCAGATTATTATTATTCGCATTTACACATTCAATTGCTTTGCTGGCTAATGCTGCCTCTACAAATAGACGTTTAAGCAATATTAAAGAAGTCTGAACCGCTTAATCAAAACCTACTTCCCAGCGTAGTCAAATATAGTACGATACAAATAGATGAATTCATATTGCTCTCCGATCCGTTCTGCTCTGCTCTCTCGCGAGGTTGAACAACAACTGAATTGACGATGAGTAAACAAAAGCGTTGGGCATCATTTTCTTCAGAACGGAATTCCGATATCGAATCCGCAGAAATGCTGCAATCGTTTAAAAAGACATTTCATGCATTTTATGAGATGTATTTAAAAATGTAATTGCCTGTAATTGCCGCACGCAACTGGCGGACCATAATCGCCCCCTGCACTTCATCTTGCCTCAATTTGTGTTTTACATGTTGCAATAAAAACGCCATAAAATTTGGGCACGCTCCTGTTCTTGCTGATCTGCTGGGCATGTGTTTTGCGTGTTGTGCTTCTGCAGAGAGGAGAGAGGGAGAGTGAGAGATTTTTGCGTGTTCTGTAAGGGCTGTGAATGTGAACCCAACTCTGCATTTTATGGCTCATTAATCATTTCAAACGCTGAATCACGCTGCTTGACGGGAGCCTTCGTGATGACTTCATGGAGTCCTCCAGCTGCTCGCTGCGGAGCGGGTGTCGACAATTAGCAGTGATTCAATGGCAAACCAAATCTATTACTTCACTTGTTCAAGTGCTTGCTTCGTTTCGTTTTGTGCACAAGCCCGGAATTTATGACTGCAGCTGTTTGCACATTTCCATATTCCTGCGACTGCAGCTCGGTTGCTCGCTCTCGATAAGGACCGACTTGCACTCGACTTGCAGGAGGTGTGGATGGGAGGGTGGAGTGAGTTAAATATAAATTATGCCATGCTGATGTGTACTTAAGGTTTTTGGCGCCAACCAAGTGCCAAGTGCTGAAAAACTGCATTTCCCGACAAAAAACAGAAAGCACTAAGGAGCACCCGAAAACGGTGGGTGGCCTAAAGAATCCAATTTCGAGCAGGCGACAACCCAAAGGTGCGGTTCCCGACTGAGTTTTGGGGTTTCCGTGTGATTTATGCATTTGGGTTCGGGTCAGAAATGGGCTAACTTTGTGTAAATAACCTGAAAGCATTTTCAATCTATTAGCGGAGGAAAGAAAACCAAAATTGTAGAGTTTGAAATTGTTTGGTTTATTCATAAATCAACCTGTCGAAAAAAACGCAGCAATAGCGCTTTAAGTGAGTTTTAAAGATGGGTTTACATCTTAGAGTTCTGGAGAATCCAATCGAGATGCAAACGAACGTTAGTATGCAAATGCTTACTCGGTTCAGAGTGGAATCCCGCGGCCGCAACGCCAACCAGCTGGAACCTACGTGGCTCTCCGCCATGGACCTCGATGAGAGGAGCCCCAGACATGGGCTGAAAGTCCGTTATCCCGCAAATGTTCGAAGTGCCTATCAAATTGTGTCTATCCTCTTTCTGGAACTCTTCGGTGCTGACTTTCTGGAACGGCATCTTAACTCTCTTGATTATTTTTTGGCTATTCGGTCTCAAGAAGCCCGACACTTGGAGGGTTGTGTCTGCGGTACCACTTGAACCTTCTTCGGCTGCAGGCAGGCATATGGGCTGGACATAGTCGGAGATTTCCACGCTCCTGGCCAACTCGATCACAGCTATGTCATGGTCGATTTTGCGGACGGTATAGTCTGGATGAAGAGTCAATGTCTTGACTTCGATACGCTGTGGGGGCGGTGCACACAAGCCCTGGGGATTGCAATCCCGTTCGGTGATGTTGTTGCTGGAGTCCCAGTCGCCGAAGACAACTGCCGAGGCAACGCTATCGCTACTAGAGAGGCAATGAGCAGCTGTGACCACATAACGGCGACTTATGAGGGCACCCACACACAGATATCTTCGATCTCCTTGTGGGGAGTCAGTAAACTCGATGCGGGCGATCCAAGGGTGTTCGTCCAGTTCCGTGATGCGCTCTCCATTCTTAATCTGCGATTCGTTCAGTTTGCCGCACTGCTGCTCGTTGGGGCCAGCAACCGTAGAAGTTTCGATTGCTATAAAAAGGGAAAAACTATATTTTGATATCCAAATTGAGGGCTCTTCCGATACGTACTGATGATTGAGACGAACAGTGTTCCAAGTAGAACCAGTAAACTGTGTAACACCAACATTCTGATCTGTTCAAGCAATGAGGTGTTCCGAGCAGCGGTGTGTCTTTTATAGTTCGACTTGCTTTTATTTAGTATAGATTTAACTAGTTAATCCAGTTATTGAGCGTTTATTTCCAAGGAAAGTGGCTTTGATTGTGTAGCAGTTGTACAAATTCCTCACAAAACACTAGTCGACACGACATTTCCGCTGTAGCCTTTTTCTGATGGATTTGGAGTTTTTGAAGAAGGTTAAGTTTTAATTTGGCACCACCGTTTTTATCTACCTATATATTTTTACAAAGGTACCTTAAAAGAAGCCTAATTAATGTGACTCTCTAAAACCAAAATTTAAAAATAGTATCAAATTTAAATTTTAAAGCCCAATATCCTCCAGACAGTAAGCTGAAACTTCAAAGTATCTGAGTCACATTTATAGCTGCATTTGTTGGCTTTTCAGAACTGCAAAGTACAATAAAACCAGATATAGACAAGTTTTGTGTAAAAAATAGGAGCACTACCTCTGAAGAAATAAAACTAATTTTTTAAAAATTCTTTAAAAAAAAATTAACCCAGAAAAAAGACTCATAATTCTTAAAAAAATATGAAGTTTCCAAATCTATCAAAAAAAGTTGTTTTGGGCCACAGCGGGGGAAAAAAAGTGAAATTTTGTGGAGTAGTGCAATCAATCCTCATTAAAACGGATATAAAATGAAACAAATTGATGCTGATTTTTATTTACACATAATTAATACATAATAACGCCCACAGAAACGAAGCGAATAAAAAAAATGTTTTCACAATACGTTTCAATTGAATGAACTCGAACAAATATGAATAAAAGATTAATTTGATGGGCCACCGTCGGAGCTGCACAATTATTTATGAGCATATTCCGAGTCGGTGCAGCACGAAATCGACATTACTTAATTGAGCGTAAATCAAATTAATTAATTCGAGCTCTGTTAGCAAACGATTTGCGGTCCATTTAAAGTGGCTAACCCAACTGACAACTGACAGAATTTTTCCCGAATTTCCCCCGCTAGTGGCAATTGCACTCGTTAAAGTGGAGAACAATCTGACAGGCAGAATGAAATCAAAATGAGGCCAATTGCTAGCTAACAGCTTTAATCTGAACCCCTGGCCCTCCATTCAGATGGCTCCTTTGCCTCGAATGGTGTTGATCAAATGTCAAAGTTGGTGATGAAAACAAGGACATCGACCGAGTAGACAATGCTCCCTGGAACTACGAGCTTTCAGCTAACGAGCGGGCGCATGTTCCATCTGCAATAATAACAATTCTGCCAGGATATTGACACAGCGGCAATAGCAACAACCCAACAACCCATGTGCTGGTCCTGGTCGCAGGTCCTGGCATTTGTCAACAACAAGAGAAAATGTCGGGCAAAAATGCAACTTGTAATTCGCACAAAAGCAAACCAGTTACAAATGCCGCTCGTACGAGTACAAGTAGATGAACTTAAATATGTGTTGGTGCGACTGCACATGTGTGTATGTAAACATATACATATATATGTGTCTGTGTGAAAGCAGGCGAGAGTTCGTTCTAATATAATATACACCCAGACCAAGCTGAGGCCAACACGTGGACAGAAACGGAGCAACAACTGCAAGCTTAATGCCGCTATACCCTCACCGACAAGTCGGAACACCATCTTTACTCATCGGTCTGAAAAATACATATATTTGCACGAATAGCCTTGACTCTTGAGTACCAGATATTATGAAATACGCTTGTCCTGAAGAAAGTTTTTCTTGATGGTCATTCGATTGGTCTTACCATTGTCGCTTCGCACTAATTCCTCTACGATGTTCAGTCTTAGGAGCTATGTCGTCGCATGGCGAGCTACGTAGTCCACCACATCCTCTTCACACCCGGCTTCTTAATGACAGCGACAGCAGTTTCGATCCCACTTGCCACAGTCCAAATGCCAAAGGCACAGACCTCTAACACGCCCGGCAATTTTGAGATGATGTCCCCGAGCTCATGAGGATACTACTTATTGCTCTGATACTTGAGTAGATCCTTCTTCCGTTCTACGACACAATAAACCCATCGTCATCTACACAGCCAAACTCACCCCTTGACATCCAGTTGTTATTCTCGTAAACGTTTTTGTCGCCTCCGGGTATCTCGGCCAAGACTATACACTGTCCAGGTACAACGTACCTATCTTGTTGGTCCCCATTGTGTCAGCGACTTCGTCAAGATTCTTCAGCTTAAATCCGGCCATCAAACGACCCACGGAATCGGGCTTCTTGTCGAAGCTAAAGTTACAACAGCAGAAACAGCCCAATTCTAAATCCATAGCCGAAGTGCAGGCAATCTCATTAATCAATCTCAGCAAATAATACCTTAAGCTCTCCAGATTCGACTTCTCAAAGATCAAACTGCTGACAATCGTCGTCAATTGCCTTGGGACTTGCAAGATCCATGCGACCTTGTACTCCTCGATAATGCGCAGCGTATCAGCCGGATCGAAGGGCCCATCGCATATTATGCGCTTCGTGCTGAAGATCCCGTGCTGATTGTGGTGATAAACATCGGCAGTGGCAAATACATGAACAATTTGATAATTTTTTTTGGAAAAAGTCCCAAGTACGTGTCTCAGTTAAGAATTGCGGCTGTTGGACGATGTGATAGCCTTGGGAGTGCCTGTGGCTCCGTAGGAGCTAAGAATGAACATTTGTTGTCTATTCCATTGTTATCTATTGACGAGTTGGCTGGAAACCATCCTGCACATCGTGAACAGGCGTCTGGAGCTCTTCCTGAATACTGATGGAGTCCGTTTATCGAAATTGTTCATACAGAAGATAATTCGTGGCTTGGTGATGTTAAATAGCCCTTCGATGATTTCTGGCATTCCATTGGAAAAGCAGGCGTATGCAACAGCCGACAGATGGGTGATGTTCCTGGATAAAGAGTTCATCTCGCAAAAGAATCTTTTTCTCAGAGTATGTGGAGATATGTGGAGATATCTAGAGGATTAGTCTGAGAGTAACTATTGTGCCACCTTTTGAGCCACCTTTATTCTTGGGGTGACGCTGCATCTCCAGAACTATTATTTCGCCTATGGAAAGATGCTGCCAAAAAGGTGATCACTCATCCTCACGGCTCCACATTTCCCAGTAGGAAGAACGTGTCTGCTTATCTTTTTTTTAGTTATGCTTCTTATGCAATATGGTTATCTTTGTTTTGGGATTAACAGTTTGAGTGATAAACGTTTTAAGTCCCATCAAATCAAAACAAACGATCCCGAAACGCAAACGGAAGAGAGGAAATTCGTGTGTGTTAAAGATGATTACTTTTGATTTTGCCTATTTACCCATCCCCATTTGAATGTATTCAACTCTAAATTGAACTTGCCACGCATCAGTGTTTCCCAGGGAATACATACAGAGATGTACATTTGTGTGTGTGGTGTGTTTGTGTGTGTAGATGCATTGGGGGTTTAGTTTAAAAGTTGTTCATGCCTAGCATTTGAAATTTGTTGCGAAATTATATTGCGGCTTGTTTGTTTCGCTCCTGCTTCTGCTTCTGCTCCTGCTTCGTATGCGTCACGTTGCGTATACGCGCCATGCGCCCCTAGGGCAGGCCTTCCCACCATTCGCACACACACACACACACACACACACACACACAGAGAAACCCCAACAGAAAAATAATATAGCAACAAGCACTAGATACACACCCACATACACGCACGCAGTGTATCCAGATAGATGTATTGGAGGGGGCGGGTGGGTGGGGGGCTCTACAAATCCGACAGCATCTTCCGCACATTCTCGTAAATAAGTTTTCAAAAGGAAGGCAAAACAAACGTCGCCAGCGTTTATACTCGAACATATATGTGTATTATGCTGTAGTACAAAAAGGATTGTTGTCGCTGTTGCCACGATAAATGGCCCTAGAGTTCACATTATGTCTGTGTGCTGTTTGTGTGTTGTGTGCGTGTGTGTGTGTGTGTGGAAAATCTATAAAAAGTTATAAAAGTGTCATTAGCGCCAACAATGGGCATGCCGTCAACATCGCACTAGTACGCTCTCTCGAGCAAAGCCTTGTAATAATCCCTGTCCTGTAAACTTGTTGTTGTTGCCAACTTTTCCTTTCCACCACTTTGCATTGGCAGTGACCTGCTTTGTCCCTCCCCGAACAACAATAATTCATACGCGAGCATCGAGCACCGAGCACCGAGCACCGAGCACCGAGCATCACTGCCAACTAACAAAATGGGAAAAGTAAAAGGTTTTCCGTGTACAATTTGAGAAGTCTGTCTGTGTCGATTAATGAGTACTGTTCTGTTCTCCTTCTATGCCTATCATATGCTGTTTATCACTCGTTGATTTGCCTTATTGTGTGATTTCGTGCATAATTTAATACAGAAATGGACATGAACAACGCCATCAGGTTTAGTCGAGCTCCAGCGCATTGACAGTTTGGACACTATCTTTGCTATTTCTTTTCTTAATCCTAGTCGAAGGCTGATAGCTTTCCATTCTGAGATTTGAGTACATATTTTCAATAAATTTCCATCACTACTTAGTTGGTTTTTCGATTTGGTTTCGCTTTGACTTCAGTCATCATTTATTGCCAAACTTTTTCTCCTGAATCAGACATGCCCGTCACATTGAATCAAACAAGTTTATTTTCTGTGTCTCTGCAGTTGGATCTCACCTCTCCCCTCATCCCTCGCTAGTTGACTTTGACAAATTTCAGCAAAGTGGATTAATTTGTTTTATTCTGTACCCATTGCTGTCCACTCATTTGAGCCACAGACGCACAGAGTCGAACTTTTCGCAAGAGATAAGAAAAGTTGGCTGGGCCGAGCCGGGCCGGGCAGGGCCTGACTTGTCTTGACGGGGCCCGGGTCTGGAGGGCTTTAATTAAGGCCCAGTCAGACGGCAAGCGAAATCAACAGGTGATTCCTGGGCCAGGCCCTGGCCCTGGACGTTGACAGGCGGCTTGTGGCACACACACACTTTGCCAATTAATGGCTCAGAGACTGGCTTTGGGCCTGCCCGACGATCCTTAGAGGCAGTCCCTTGGATCCCTTGGAAACTTTAACTTTGCCCATAAATCTCCATTTTAAAAGTTCACGACCGGTTGGAGATACAGAGATACGAGTAAACAACGAGATTTAGCGCATTATACAGGCATGGCAGCATTTAGGCGGCTCTATTGTCGTATCGTTATTGTGTTCCATTCCGCTGTGCCATCTTGTGTGTCTTGCCGCCGGCTTTGACTTTGGATTTTCCCACAGTTTCCAAATGGCAAGTTCGCATGAACCACGCCCACTCCTCACGAGTCGCCCACCCGCGAAATTATGCGTATTTTACTTGGCATTAATTTTTTGTGCTCTCCCGCGAAAATGTTTGCTTAGTCCTTCCGCTGACAGCTTCACCGTGCTGCAGTTCAGCGTGAATTTCACAGAGAACAGAAATTAAAAATGGCATATTAATAACGTGAGGAAAATGCAATCTTTGTGCATCACACACACGCGTCGTATACGTAATACGTGGTACGCTCAATGGAGCGTACGAAAGTGTGTGTGTGTCATAACGCGTGGCTCCTGTTTCGCTTGTATGCGTAGCGTCAGGATTGCCGAAAGGCAGTCAGGAATTTATTTAACTTTCACTTTACGCGGCAGCTGCGTGCATTTGATTATTCCCCGTTCCGGTTGCACAGCAGAATGACGAGAACAGAAACAGAACAGAGAAACAGAAATGGCAAAAGAAAAACTCTGCTGGCAACAATCAAAAGTCGCCACTGACAACGGCGATATGCCTCCAGTGGAAGGGCCTGCCTGCCCGCCTGTCTGTGTGCACAGTGTACACGTATTTCTCTTTCATTTTAATTCACTTTATTCCATGAGCGATCCGCTCGCTCATTTTCGCCTCCTCCCGATGGGTCTGGCATTTTAGAGAAAATTCATTTGCTGTCTCCGTATTTAAAGCTACATTTTGTTCCCTCTCTTCCCTCTCTGGGGTGGTGGCATCGCTTAGCATTGGGAGATAATGTGGCGACCTTTCTTGTTGTTTTATTTATTTACATTTGCCATAAGACAAACGGATAAGAGATATGCGACGACAGCCAGTGCAAATACAGCTCGGAATTTATTTAAAACTCAACCCGACAACGACAAATGTCAACTTGATGGAGGCTAATTAAATCAGTGAAAGGGCTTAAAGGGCTGTTACTTGACGACTGTCTTGCAGCTGCTCAGCGGTTCAGTCCGTAAAAATTAATTCAATTAAATGAGTCCCTCCAAAAAGTATATTTTTTGCCCCTAGAAATGGGTTATTTTTACTGCTGCTGGAGTAGTTTTTTTCGTACCTTCATATCTTTTTGTTTTCATTCAGTTAATTGCCCGTTTTCGTGCTGATTGATGGCGTGCCCTTTCAGCCATTCTGACTTTTTTCCATCTACTATCTAAAATGTTGAGTTTTTCGTTGAAACATTTTCCACTCGGTCGTGCCATTCAGCTGAAAGTGTTTCGTTAATTAGGAAACGCGGAAATCTGTCATCTGTGGGCCCCTGTACGCTCTTGTGTTTGTCTGTGTGTCTGTGTGTGAGCGAGTGATGGCAGCCACAATGGTCGTTCCTCATTTCATGTGCCAACCATGGCAACCATGGAAATCGCAGCGGGACTGCAGATTGAGGGTGAGGGAAAGAGGCTGCTCTGCTCTGCCGATGCGGTTGCCATAATGCCCGTAATTACTTTGTTAATGCTCAGCGTATTATGCCAGCAAATTAAATTATGTACGGTGCGAGCACAGAGGGAAACAATGACACTGCTCGACACTACCACCAGCACCACTACCACAGTCCCAGAGCCAGCATCCAGCATCCAGTTTCCACCATCCAACAGCCAGCATTCAACATTCTAGCAAAACCTATTCAATATTTAAGAATATGCTATACGTTTAAATTTTTGAAAGGGCCAAAAGCGACCACTTGACTGCCGTTACTTTTTAGCTTGGGGTATTATGCGCAAGACTTTAATTAAATGCGACAGAATTTCGCCAAGTGCTCGGAGACCATCGTTGAGGGATTGCAGGGAATTGAAACTGGTAGTTAATCCGCTGGAGCAGTTGCTTACTTACAATTTAATCAGTCAACAGACAGACTACTACAGTCTTTTCTTAGAGAAGAAGAAGCTCTCAATCGGCACTCAGAAGATGTTAGAAATGCATTTTGTTATCTCTTGAAATCCTGGCCCAAAGCCCACAGGATGTCACAGGATGTGTGGAATAGTGCCAGAGGACTAAATTTTGGTTTTGGCAGTACCGATGTACCCATTCCGTGGGTTACCGATAAGAATAGAATATAAAATTGTCCCCATTCCTCATTGTAAAATTACACATAAGCAGGGATTTTCTGAATAATGATTAGAATGAATTCGACCTCTTCTCTACTCTAAGCTAGAGCTATTAGCAGAAGCACATTGACAATCTTTGTCTCAACAGTTTTCGATAGCTTAAAATAGAACTTCGATTGGGAACACCAAATATTGACAAAAATAATGGTGGGAGTAAACTTTGTCAAGATTTAGTCAGCAGTTGAGTTGAGTTCGGAGAAGCGGTGCAGAGCGAGCGGTGCTCTTCATCATCGGATGCCTGATTACTGACTACGCTCCCCAGTGAGTCACACTCCTTGCCTTTCATTACGTCATGGTTCACTGTTAGCCACAACACACTCCAATTACGTTGCCAATTTACCATCAGCCACAATAGATGCTGGGCCACAGCGGATGTCCCGGGGTGTACTGCCATACTGCCGTGGCACGCTCAGATAATTTCATTGTAAAGTTTAAGCAAATGTTTACCCTGCAGATGGGAGTCAGACTGTGAGATTGTGAGACTGAGTGGGGTCGACTATGGGGCGTGCTCCTCTTGCCGATAATTGAATTAGGGATGCCGACGACGACGACGACAAGGTAACAGGGAGAGTCTGTTGTGGACGAGCAGTCGAGGTGCGTCAGAAATTAAAGCCAAAAACGGCAACGACCCCGGCCTGGGGAGGAGACCCACAACAGGTGTTGATTTTTCGCCAATTTTCCCAGTTTGGGGTCTATCTTAAGTCTTTAATAATTTAATGGCTTAATAAAGGCGAAGATCTGATCTGATTTGTGTGCTAGCGCTGTGCCTTTGTCAGTCGGTCTCTAATTGAGTCAGCAGGCTGCTTGGAATTGGCCTGATTGTGCATGGGGCACAATCTTGTCAGTGTCTGGGCCGGGTTGGGCCGGGCCGAGGCTCTCGCTAATTTCCTGCATTCAATGGGTGAGAGCTCTGGGGCAGGCCGTCGCCGTCGGCGTCGTGGCCGTGGCCGAGAGTGGCAAGTGTCTTCGGGCACTGGAACTGGCGCTGAATGGAATTAAGAATTCAACTTTAGTCTATTTAGTCGCTTGTAATTGCGTTTGCTTGTTAACATGATTCCCTGCTGTTCTTTGACTGCTTTCATTCAGATACTCGGAAATGCAGCAGCCATTTGGCTGCCAGTCAAAGCCAAATGCAGCAAACCACACAGCACTCTCTGGCTAATGACATTTGCAGAATGGCTGGCCAAAAAGCCTGCAACTTGACTTCAGTCCAACCGCAAGAGGCAAAGAGCAAAGCTTTTCCGCTTCACAAAAGCACCCTGAATGCTACCCACTCTCTGACGTCACTCCCGATTGATTCCCAGGGAAAAACTCTGACGCAAATGTGCGTGCATTGCCTTGTAATGGCAGGAGCCCACTGGCTGAAACTCCTTAGATTTGTTTGCCACGCGGCTTTTCCTGGACACAAAAGCCTGTCCTGTCCTGTCCTGTCTGCCAAAGCCCTGTCTAAAGGCGTGAAGTGGGAAAAGTCGGAAAAGTCTCGGACTAGCCGACTAATTTCTCAAAGGATTTCGGCTTCACTTAGTTGTTCTTTGTTGCGGCATGTGCCACAAGCATGGCTCTCCGTCTCCCACTCGATTACGAAGTTGTCAAGTGGGCCAAGTGGGGTTGCCAGGTCATTGCATTGCAGCGTTCTATTAGCAGGGTTGCCCTCTTGGGCACCTCTTGGGGGGTCAACTTTTCATGTAGTGATTACACTTGTAAGCCGGCTGAACGGATTGCCCTAGTATTGATTTTCGTAGGACTACAGTGCGGACAATGAATACATATACAGGCAAATAAGTTGGTGTGCATTAATAAACACTCTCGAAAACTTTGATTTGAAGTCGGACCGCTGTCAAGTGCAAACAAAAGTCAGCTCCTTACACTCCACTCGGAGGAGTTACAAATCCTTTTGGCAGACACTGCGGTTAGGCCTGGGCATCAATTTCCCTTATTAAGTGCTGCCCCTCTGTTGCGAATTGACCAGCCACAAATCTGATTTATGGCTGCCAGACATAAATCTGTGAGTCTGAGATTCTGAGAGTTGGCTTTAAGAAGACTCCTTTTGAGCCATGTCTGACCAAAATTTAAGCAGCGAAAGTGAAACGGAAAATTCCACCCACACACAGATGGCACAATTTGGGATTCCATTGTGGGCCCTGTTGACGAATGCATAATTGAATCTAAAGTATCTCATTTGTCCCATAAACACGTTCGAATTTTATTTCACTCACTTATAAATAAACCACAGAAATGGCGAATACCAGAATACGAGAATATGGGGAAAAATATTGTTGACTCCCGGGGAAAAGCCACGTGCTGGCTGCCGCCTCAGGCAGAAAATAGCAAACAGCAAACAGGCCCCGAAACAACAATTGAATTTCTGTTTAGTTAAAACACACTCTCATAAATAATATATGGATGGCATGGCATTCTTTGCGGCACACACGGTTGTGTATGTGTGTGGGGCATCAGGTATCGATATTGGTATTGGTATTGGTATTGATATTGGGGAACATTAATGCCTTTATGCGTGTTTGTGTGTGGGTGTGTGGGTGTGTGTGCCAACAATCAAAATGAAATGAAAAGGCATTTGACTTTCTGTTTGGGCTTATTCTGTGTGTACACTGGCATTTCACCTGCAGAGAGGCAGGAAGAGATGGCATTAGTTTAAAAGGCTTCCAATACTCGTGTGGCCATATACAATTTGTGTAATAGAATTGCGTTATTTGTGTGTTAAATGAATTTCCCTCCCATTCAATGGCAGCTCTTAGGCTTATGTAGGCGTGGGCCTCCGAAATTGTGGTTACAGCTAATGATATTGGGAGTTGAGTTACAAATTTCAACTGCCGTGGGGCTTCGCTTCCAATTGTGTGAAGCTTAAATCTGAAGCCTGGCTAAAACTCTGCTGTTCTTTGCTATTAATTACACTTTCCACAAACAAGCACACACACACACACACACAGACACACGGAAACACTCTAAATGTATAATTAACTCAATAACATGATAATTATAACGACATCAGAAAGCTTGAATGGTTTGAATGTGTGGGTTGGGAAACACAGTTTACCCATTACCTGAGAGATATAGCAGAAACGTGACAGGCCCTGAAAAGTTTCTAGTTATATTAATAATTTGATTAGTAGTTAACGACGAACAGGCAGACAGGCAGACGAGAGGACAAGAGGATGGCAACGAACAACAGTGCGTATGTGTGATGCTTTCGTTCTGCTTCTGTGGGCGTATGTCGCCTTTCACTTTCCACTCGGCGAACAGCAGTCGAAAGTGCGGTTCGGGGCGAGTGCGAAAGGTCTCCAAAACACAGAGGAAACTTAATTTTCGTGCCGAATTTTTGCATATTTTATTAACCCAAACAGACGGCACACGGCGCTCGGTGCTCGGTGCTGTGGCGCAGCCATTGGATAACCAACCCAATCATAAAAGTTGCCCCTTAGCCTCTCAGCCTCACTTCCTTTAATTTTATGCACAAACAAAAGTCCTCAACTCGGCCCAAAGTCTCGGGCAAGGGTTTGCTTTTCTGTTTATTTCTGAGCCCGAGAGCAAGACTGTGCTTTGGATTTTCCCCTAGAATATCCTTCTATATACACACATATATACATATATATATTTAAATTAAATCTTAAATATTGTGTAGATTGCGGAATCAAAGCAGAGCTAGAGCCAGAGCCAGAGCCACCAGCCTTCGACTCGAATTACACTTGAAGTTTAATCGCCGAGATTTGGCATCCGGCAGGGCAGCCGCCAAGTACTCGTACTTTGGGGATGCTGTGCCCCATTTTCTTGCCAACTTTTTGGGCAGATGATAGGAGAGTATTAGATAGTCGTTTGACGAGATCTGATTTCCGAATTGCCTCATTTACGGGTCCCATAAAATGGTTAACACGTGTCCACTTGGTTGCGCTTAAAGAGCTTTAAAGTCTCATCGGCTCTGCATTGCCAGAGTATGGATTCTGTTTGCTCTCCACTGCCCACAGCTGTCGGAGTACGCATACGCAGCGTGGTCCAATGAAGGAGATGCACTCTGCCCGTTGAGCTGATAAGCATTTGACTCTGGGCCACGGACAGACGATGCACAGGCACGTATCAGTTTCGACTTGTGCATGCATTCCTGGCTACTGTCCAGGGCCAGAGCCGGAGCCGGAGCCGCAGCCAGGGCAAATGTGCGGGCTGCGCAAAGTTGGATTTGGCCAGAGAGGTAGAGGTAGGCCCGAAGAAAGTTGGGCTCGTCTTATCTATCCGCCTGACTGGCGCTGGATGTAAATTGCATTTGGTGCCGGAATGGTGTTGACTTGCCCCCAAAATGAATGTATTCAGATTTGCTTTGTTTCATCGACCTTCGTTGGCTCGGAGGGGGCAGGAGTACGTTCGAACTCATTTGACCGGCAGTTGATTGACCGTCCCACACACACGCACACAAGCACAGAAGACAGTTCGATCAAAGTGTCATTCCATGTTAATTGCTTGGCTGTTGCGGTTTTTGTGACGCTTGTGCTTGTGCCCCAAAGTTCAAAGTTCGTTGGGCAAATGATTGGCAGAAGAATGGAGCAAGCGCTGAGGCTAGAACCCTTTTGTGACTAATTCTGTTTCTGTTTCGTATTAGAGTGCGAAGCGGACACCAGCCCTGTTGGACTTTACTTTCACACATATCCGACAGATGTCCTCCACCACATATTCCATCTTTAGTCCTCTGTCAAGATGAAGCTTTGTTCCCGGTTCCCCCTCCCCCTCCCCCAACCCCGCCTCTCTCTTTGGACGGAACTTTTTTTCAATTTGCGTCTGCCACAATGGGTTATCAAATGACAACGTGCAAAGTGCTCAGCAGCACTGCCACATCCTGCCGCCAGAGGACGGGCAAAGGACGCTCTGCGCCGCTCGAGTCTATTCAATTTCAATTGGAGCCTGTTTCAAATCGATTTTTATTATTTTGCATTTATTTTTCACCCCACCCCTGGTAGGCCATGCGAGCCCGAGTATTGGTTTTCCAGCCATCCTTTTTTTAGCCTTTCGTTTGTCGGCTTGTTGGCTGGCATTGTGGTCGGATCAAGGTGACCGGGTGGACCGGTGGCCGGATGCCAGTGGGGTCGTTAAATCCACCACAAAATCTAAGCCTGGCCAGGACCTGCTACTGCTTCTGCTTCCCATGGATAATAAACAGACAAATACTGATTAATCTGAGTCTTTAAGACAAGATTTGGAATGGTCTCCAGCTGCCGGAGACAATTGTTCAGTAAATGGTCGACATTTATTATGGGGGAGTGGGACCATTTGTTTCCCCTCTGTTTCCACAATCGGATCCGGCTAATGACTTGTCTGTGGCTTAGTTTGACGGTGTCATCCAGTCGTCGTCCCACGACTTCTGTCAAACTTCGCTTCGCTTCGAGTCTGAGCCTGAACCTGAACCTGAACCTGATCCGGGCTGCTGCTGCTGTCTACCCTCATTTGCCTAACTGACATTTCAACGCGTGTCAGCGGCGTACAGGCAGCAGGCAGCAGCCACCACCAGCAGGCCTGGTCCCATCATCACTTTTCTTCCCATGCGCCGTTCGAGCTGTCACCATGACTGATACAGCATCCATCCGTCCATCCATCCCACGGAGGCCAGGTTGACGCACTTATTGTTTGACTTTATTTATGGAGCGATATTAGAGGCGTCGTACAGTGCGTGCTGTACGTCTATGCACATGGTTGATGGTGGCTGGCTTGCTGGCTTGCTGACTGGCGTGCTGGTGGGATTTGCAATTGCTTTGTCCTCTGATAAAAGGGTAAAGAGATGATGGGCTGGGCGTCTCTCTCCGGCCATAATGTATGTGACATGGGCGTGTTCAATTTGCTTGATAGATGTCTGCCATTGTAGTGGGAGTCTCAAGCGTGATTCGTTTGCCAAGAAAGAGAGAGAGGAAGAGAGATAGGAAGAGAGCAAGAGAGAGTGAGAGAGAGAGCTGGCAACTGATGTGCCCATTATGGCAGATTTCCCCGAATCTCGTTTGGCAATTTACAAAATACTCGCATTGCTGATGCTGCAGTCTTTCCAACATTTCTTTAACAAAACCGGAACGGGTTGTCAGGGTACTTGAAAAAGTGTTTTTATTTTCCTGGAAAACTCAGTATCGTTCACACTCTATTTAGTCTTTTCAGCTGGAAATTCCAAAGTGAAACTTCAATTACAGAGATGGACACCCCATCCTCCAGCCTCCAGCCCCCATCCGGAGACCAGTGCCAAGTCGAAGACCCTCAGACCCTCTCTGAATCGAAGTGCAAACTTTTTGCGTTCCTTTGCAAGGCGTTTATCGAATTATGATCGATTTTTGCGCTGAATTGACACAACGTTGCCGCCACGGGAATGGAATGCCAGCGAGAAAGGCGACTCGAGGAATGGCGGCCAATTGCATTAAGTTATTAACGTTTTAATTACGAATTTTAATGGACATTTTTCGTAGCAATTGAATTTACATCGACCATCTACAGGGAAGCACGTAGATGGTTGAGAGGAGAGGAGTTCCGTTCCATTGCTTTCATTGAATATCTCTAAGCCAAAGGAAACTTTTACCAAAAACGAGAGGAAAAACGAAAACTAGCTGGGGGACATTTTTTTGTGCCAAATTGACAAATTTTGACATTTACGCAGGAGAGGGAAGAGCTAACAGTCAGCCAATGGAATGTGTATTACTTGTCTGTTTGCTTGTCATTCCGGACCCCCGCCTCATGTGGAAGTCATCCCTACTGCTACCTACTTCTGCTGCCGCTGTTGAATATGTAATTTGATGAGAGGCAGACACAACACACAATGCCCCAGCCAGCCCCAGCCGGCGAGGCATGTAAATATGTATGAATGTTTCCACAGCTTCCGGCGTCTCGTTGATAAGCTAAAGAATTTGAGGAGCCTTGACTTACTAGGCACATCCACATCCACATATAAATCCCCCATTGTCTCTCTCTATCTCTTTCTCCCCGGCCTCCCCCCTCGACTTGTTAGTTTGCTTTAAGTGTCCGTGCACTGCCTTGGGGGTCTGGGCCACACTTCAGTTGGTGTTTGTCTTGTGGTTGGATTAAAACACACTCGCCCCAGTCACAGTACCAGTCACAGTCCCAGCAAATGTCCATGTATTCAAACATACCCTCACACACATATAAACATACATACATGCATGCACATGCTCGTGTAGGAGTTTATGAAAATATGCAGAAAGTGTTGAATTTATTTGCCTAACAAACATTTTGAGTTTTCACATTTGTTGTTACGACTTTTAATTTGCCCGGCTTTTTGGGCGGGTCATACCCGGTAATTCTGGATGGTACGGGTATATTGAATTCCTGGAAGTGTATGTAAGGACTAGAGGAATCCTAATGGGGATAGGTAGAATGGGATCCCTCTCTTACTTTTCAGCCTTCAGAAATCAAGAAAAATTGAACAAATCTCTTTTAATTCCTTCACAGCTTTAGAACTACTTTAAAAATATAAAACTGGGTATCTTATGGTCGAGGAAGTGACCTTCTCTGGAGTGCTGAAGCCTGGAGCCTGAGTGGGTGCAGCTAAAGAGCAGCTTGTGAGTAATTATTCAAACAATATGTCTTCGAATCTCTGCCCATCCTGTCACGGATGATGAACGGGCAACATGTTGCTCCGTGGAGCAATTAAAGCTGCGAACACACATACACACACTAGATGGGGACTAAAGCCGTTCTTAAAGCTAAGGACCATTACTGATTACACTTACGGTCACGTTTCTTCTCTCTAACAGGTGACATTTCTAATTCGACCTTAACTGGATTAATTTCATCCTTCCGCCATTAAGAGAGACGAACCGGAAGTGGGGCCAGTCACGAGAATGGCTTATGTTCTGTCGTCTGCTCTGGCCTTTTGTCTGTGTATCAGGTTCGAGCGTGTCCTTGGTCCTTGGTCCTTTTTGTGCGTTTTAATAAATTGTGTTTGTGTCGCATGGCTTGATTAGGCAAGCCAACCCACAGTGGAACGGAAGCAGCCCCAACAGGTGGCTCGCAAAACAAAACAGAAACTCGTGAAAAACTCTGGAAAAGTGTAAACAGATTTAAAGTATGACATCAGCTTGGTGTATAGCATGAGATAAATTTATTCACGCAGTTGTACGAGGATAAACAGGCAATAACAGCCAGATGCTGGCAGAAATCTCCATGCCACCATACAGGTGCACTCGAGGAGTCACCGCTGGGTGGTCGAGTGGCTGGGTGGCTGGGTGGTTGGGTGGGCGAATTGTGGCTCTGTTCGGCGCTGACAGGCCATGGCCAGGCTGGCTGTCAGCCATTTTCGCTGACTCTGGCGATGACACTACCACTTAATGCGGCATTGTGTTTAGTCGCCCGCCCACTCACATCGGTTCTCTATTCTCTTCCTATTGTGGCTGTTCGAAAATTACGCAGCAAAAATTAGGGAGCGGCTTGACATTTGGCCTAATCCCACACACCGAACGGCGACCACGAATGCAGACCACGTGTGCAAATGCCCGTAGGTACGAGTAAATGTAATTTGATTACATGCAAACAAACATAATTTATTGCCCATTCGATGGGAGTTTATCAGCATTACCACCACTCTCTACTCTCTACTCTCCACTCTGTACTCAACTCTACTGTACTGTCAGGACGTGGCCTACTCGTATTTGTTGCGTTCTCAACGATGTTTGTGTGCGATTGATTGCATAACCGTAAATTATGCAACGCAACAGACTGCTGATGATGGCCAGGTGCAGATGTAGGACGAGGACCGTCCGCCTGCCATTCACTACCAAACTGGCTGGGTGGCTGGCTGGCTGGCTGGCTGGCAGCGGGTGAGTGCTTTTAATATTCATCTAATGCACTCGACGTGTTGTGTTAGCAAACTGCAGGCTATCACGGGTATACTCGACTAGGACAGGGCCGAATCCGGCTGATTTACAAGCACGGTTGGACGCAACGGGGTGTCGAAGAGTGGCATACTCGATTCCCAACCACCCACACACGCAAACACACACACACAAACACACACACACACACACACATTGTGTATTAGCTTCATTTTTCTTGGCCAACTCTTGTTGCTCTTGATGATGGTGGTGCTGCCGATGCTGTTGTTTCCAGCATCTAGCAGCTGCTGCAACTGAAGCCCATCCCCGCGTTGATGATACGGATGCTGCACCCGACCCCTCCCTCGCTCTCTGGGTGCCAGTGTGTGTGTGTGTGTGTGTGCTAAGTGAGTGTTGCTACCTGCACTTGACTGTTCGTCCGGGTTCGGGTCCGGGCCTGTGCGTGTGGGTGTGTTGTTGCTGTTGTCTGCTCGGAGCTCTCAACTTAGTATTGTAATCATTGATATGCCATCGGTAGTGCAGGGTCCGTGTTCATGTCCATCCAGCGCACCCATACCCTGCCATATGTCTGGTTCTAGCTGTGGCCCTTTCTGGTTTCGAATCACGCATGTAGCTCCGTGCCGCACGTGGCGTATGCGCAATATTGGAAAGCTTCTTTGGGACTTGCCTACCTCTTTATGCATTCAATTTATGCATTGACTTTGATTACGTTGTGCAGTATGCAAAACGCGTAATTTGATTTTTGATAACTGTTAGATGGGAATGCTCTAATGACTATTTTCTGGGCATATCTTGATTGATTCATTATATCTTTGTCCTGTCAATCACCTGCCAGTACGGCTTTCAGCTGCAAGTGTCTCTAATAGCGTGTCTGCCACCTGTCTGTGCAGTGAACCGCCTGTGTAAAAAGGCAAGAAGCCAGGCGTAGAGCACGTGGAGGAAACGCTGGTTTTGCGGTTGTGGCTTCACTTTAATGGTGCTAATAAGGCGCTGGTAATTATAATTGAATTACTCGGAAGCGGGCTCCTCCACCCACCCACACACACACACACTCAAAGTCTGGCAGGAGTGGAAAACCTCGCTCGTGTTGGCCATTAGATTTTTCTCCGTGTGCAATTACAGCAGCGGCAGCCGGGAAGCCAGGACTGACATATAAAAACTGATTTATGCCTCGGTCTTCCATGGCCGTATATGTATAAGCCAAGGAGCGGGCAGCGGGGAGCTGGAGAGGGTAGAGGGTAGAGAGGGGCAATTCAATGCTAAGTCAAACAGTTGCCGGCACTGTGTTGATGTTGATGCAGTTGAGATTTAATTTGATTACATTGGCATGGGAGAGCAGGGCAAACATCTTCTGATTGCCTGAATAAGCAATGAGGAAAGCATGAGCTAGATGTGGCATCAATGGGTGGGGGTAATGTGAGCATCCTTGGACCATGGAACCCTTGGCTCCAGCAGGTGCTGCCTCCAGCAGGTGCTGCCTCCAGCAGGTGCTGCCACCTCCAGTCGTGTATTAATACACATATTACGCAATTAATAACACACGTTGAGCGCTCAGCTGGGCGCAAAATGTAACACTTGGTGCGGAGTGTACTCCAACATCAGGCAGCTGCATCCTTGCGGAGGCCCGCGCTAAATTAAGAGCCGCATGCACCAGCGGCAGCAGCAGCAGCAGCAGCAGTGGCAACAGCAGCTGCTCGGAAAGTCGCTGAAGCTGCGTGCCGTAAATTTATAGCCGCATGGAAACGCAACTTGTGTAGCCATAAATGGCTGAATGAATTGCTTCTGGAGTGGGGAGTGGATTCACCAAAGTGGCCACTGAACCCGTCCCACTAGATGGCTGGGTGGTTGGGTGGCTGCCGGAGCAGCATCAAGGAATCAAGTACGTGGCGCTGCGCTGCTTGCACTTCTGTCCGGCTCTTCGCATCTCTCAAAGTGCTTTTCTTTATGGCCCTCTTCTCACTGCCCGCATGAAAATTGTGTCGTGGCGGTGCACGACAGGGCAGGGGCATGAACGGGCGGTGGCAGGGGACTGGGGAAGGAAAGCAGCAAAAAAGCTTTACTGAAATGTATAAAATTGTGCCAGCTAGGCATTCTTTTCCTTCCTGGCGGCTGCGTCTTCCTGCTCTTGCTGCCTGCTCCTGCTGCCTGCTGCCTGCTGTTGTCTTGTGCGCTCACACGGAAAAGCAGACAAAATGTATCTGTGACAGCGCCGGCAAAGAAATCCTGGATAACCAAGCGGAGCCAGAGCCCAAAACGAAACGAAAGACGACAAACGAATATTTATTACAGGTGTTTGCCTTTGACTGACAGCAGGGAGCCACGGGGACCGGGGACGGGGGACGGGGGGCCGGGAATCGGGGGCGGTAGGACTTAGTTTTGGGCACTCGAATGAGAACTCAACTTTAAGATTGAAGCACGGCGTCGGGCAGATTCTTTTGTTCGATTGTGCCCGCAAATTGATTTGGCATCATCAAATCGTATTCCGTGCCCGGCCAGCCACACAGCTCGTAGCACATAGCACACAGACGAAGGCAATTCCGCCTTCAAATCCGATTTAGGGCGAATGAAACTGAAGGTCGGAATTGAAACCCGAAACAGGAATTCCAGGAAAAGCTGCCACCAACTGGAGAATAAAGAA
Source organism: Drosophila affinis (assembly GCA_037356375.1). NCBI lineage: Eukaryota > Metazoa > Arthropoda > Insecta > Diptera > Drosophilidae > Drosophila > Drosophila affinis. The sequence continues at coordinate 29,093,462 of JAZHFB010000003.1, forward strand.
GATCTACAAAATAATCACAGAATCATCCAAACACAAAAACCACAGGGTTTCACTTACTTCTCCGAAGGAAATTTGTAGCTATGCCCGTGGAAAGGGGTGGAATTTAAAGCAGAGCAAGGACCCCGCGCGGGGGGCAGTCCCTTCACAGCGAAGGGGAAAATATGCAGAATTGCACTTTTACACATTTCAAGGCGCCTTGGTCCTGTCCTAGGACCTTCGTGACAGCTAGGAGGAGACAATCCGTGACTAGCGCTACCCCTGTCCTGCCCTGCCCTGCCCTGCTGTCGGCCAAGTGGATTTACCTGGTTAGGTATGCAAATCTACGTGAAACTTGCTGCAGGACAATGGAAGCCAAAAGTATCTTTTGCCAGGCAGCTGAGATTTATTACCGCCCGCGGGGATTGGCAGCGTCAGACACTCTCGTCCTCGTACTTACATAAATGTAAATGCAGATGGTAACCAAAAAAAGGATGAGCATCATGCCCATTCCCATTCCCATTCCCAACGTGACCATGACCATTCCATTCTGCTGCTGGTGGATGGTGTTGGTCATTCTGATTAGAAGCCGTAACGTAACGGTTTGCCACTGACAGTTAATGAGAGCAGGGCCTGGTTGGGTTGGGTTGGGTTGGCGGAGCATTTTCATGTGCTCGTGATGTGTAATTAATTTTCGGCAACATCTGTTTATCCTAATTAGAGATGAACGCCTCGTGCAGCGGATACATATGCAGAGGGTTGTGGAGTGGAGTGGAGTCTGTGGGTGTGGGTGTGGGTGGGGGAGTGGCTCCAAGCGTTTTCTTTTCATTTATCATTATTAGAATTGAGGCCCCAAAACAAACCCCCACGGTCAGCAGAGAGATGAAAGAGGGCTGAAACGAGCCGAAATCAAGTGAGTAATGACTGGAACGGCTCCTGCATGGTAAATTCTCTTAATCAGCGCACCAGCAGCACCAATTTCTATATGTACATTCGTATATACATATATAGATGTTCATAATGACTTGGCAATCGAGTATTGGCTTATCCTTTGGCTGTTGCCAAAAACTTAAAAAAAGGAGAAAGTAAAACTGGGTAAAAGCAATCAACGCATTGCCCGACTAATGGAAAATTGGCTGAAGTGGGACTGAAGTTTGCAGAGAATCGAGGGAAAATTCGCCAAATTGAACTCGAGCAACTTTGTCATAAAATGAAATTGCAAGAAAAATCATCGAATGGGATAATCAGAATAAGGACAGGCCATCGCCATCGCCATCCATCCGCCCAATGACAGAGCCCATCAAAAAGGGGCAGTCAGCCTGCCTCTGTCTGTCTGATTGTCTGTCCGTCTGTCTGCCTGTAGGAGTGTGTCCTTTTTATGCCGTCCCTCTTTTGACTTCCAATTTGCCAATTTATTATGCGTGGTTTCTTTTATTCTGGTCTGTTCTGTCTCCCTCCGCCTGAACGAAAGGTTAACAAGCCAAAAACGACACAAATCAAAGGAAATTTTCCTGACTCGAGTCGAGTCTCTGTCGCTGCAGGCGAATGCAGATTAAGGGAATCAAGAGCTTATAATTAATCAGTTCTATACTAGTACTCGTTCCAGAACCAGGGAATATCGCATGCGATTTCTTTCTTAGAATCTCGCAAAACAACTCCCAAGCAACTCATCCGGCGACTGTTGCTGTTGGCCTATAGGAAAATCGTGTTATTTCGTGTTCTATCGTGTGCCTTGTTCCAGTCCCATTATGTTCCATTCCACACGTACACAGCAGGCAAGCCAACGTGGGGGCCAACTGTTGGCGCTGTCTGCCATTCTGGCATTCAGTTGTGAAAATTCTGCCGCGTCGGTTGTGTGCCAAGGCGCACGAACAGCACTTTTTCAGGCCGTACCGACATTTGCCGACGGCGTCGCTTGAGCATAACGGTACCTTTCATTCCAACGTGAGCGTGGGCGTTCTATGCGTCTATACATGTGTGGGTGTGCGTGCGTGTGTGTGTGCGTGTAGCCGAAGTGATGTGCGCTGTGCTCGTCGTCGCTATGAATGGATGGATGGTCGTGATCGCCGACAGCAGCAGAAACAGAAGCAGCAGCAGCAGCAGCAGCAACTGAAGAAGTTTTCACCATTTTCCAATTGCACTTTCAGTTCCGGTCGACTCTCGACTCCCATCTGCTCAGAGCAAACGGACTGCCTGCCACCCATACAATATTGTAGAATATTACTCTCATATTTTTTGGTATGATTGTGTGTGATAAACGACAGTTGCTGCTGCTGGTGCTGCTGCTGCCGCTGACACTTGAAACTGGCGCTCAATGCAGCTACGTGCTTTCAACAGAAAAAATAAAAGAATACAACACAAAAAATAAATAGGCGAGAGCCTCAAAAACCAACAACAATTAAATTCTATTCTAATATTCGCAAAAAGCGAGACTGGTGTGTGAGTGCATTCATTATGCATTCACATTCGCGAGTGTGAAACGAGTGTGAATGCCTTTTATGTGATTTTATTGTGTTTTTCTTTGCGGCAGTGCCGTGCCGCTTGTTCTGTTCTGTTCTGCTCGTCTCGTCTCGGTTTGGTTTGTTTCGGTTTGGTTCCTTGTTTGCAAATTGTTTTCCCTCCGATTCATTTAGTTTCGTAATTTCGCTCATTAGCAAACAATTTCATTTGGCTGTCATAGAACAAACAGCATTGGCAAACTGCAATTTTCATAATTGTCCCGCTGTCAGAGTGTCCATATGCTGAAATAAACATATCTGTTTATAGATGCAACCCAAAACATGATGTCAGCGAGGGCACAGCACAGCCATCGTCCGCTGCTGTCGGTTGTCGGTTTCTGATTGTGACAGCAAATAATTGTTTAGCCACAAATCGCCACAATCTTGCCTAACAAATAAAACATATTTCCATCAAATTCTAGCGCAAACAAACTATAAATTTTATGAGCCCAGCTTAGCCACGCTTAATGGAATACTTCAACCGAATGTGGAATAGAACATGGCGAATTTAGTACCAAAATGCGTGCAATTATTCAACGCCTGACAACCAATTAATCGGCAAAAGAGTGAGACCAACACAACAGTGAGAGCGAACGGGAGAGCTCCGAACACACACAGCTCGCGGCAACAAGTCGAGAGGCCCACAAAAAGTTAGGCAGGCGAAACAGCCGAGCCGGTTAACGCCTCCCAAGTGCATCAACAAATATCAAACAGAGCGGCGCAGAGTGGCGACAGCGGCGCGGCAGCGACTGTGCCAGCGACATCGGCCACAAAAACTTGACCGATTTTTCAATCAATTCGGCGACGGCCGTGTGTCGCTAATCTCGCCCAGAGAGCTCCCTCGCCCCCCCTCCGTTCACAAATCTCCATCGAAATCGCGATGATTTATGCAGGTGAGTCGCACCTACAGACATAAATGCTCCTATATACACACATACATACATATAGTAAATCTACGATTACTGGGTAGTAAGCTTGTAAGAGTGTAATGTTTTCGTCTTGTCACAGGCGCAGGGAAGAGTTTTCAAGCCCCATCAACTGCAGATGTTCTCTTGGCTTCAATCTGCTTCCCTGTTGAAAACCAGGCCTGAAAGAAGTAGACAATTGAGAGTTAGATTTGATGTTTGTTTAATTGTTCATTTAAATACTGTCACATACACAAGATCAGACTTGCTTAGGACTTGCTCAACAATCTCAGCAACATTTAAGGAGCTGTCGATAGATGTATATCAATGCTTATAGTTGTAGAGATAGTAAATTTCATGTTTAAATTAACAAATTTCTTAGGTGTTCTTCAAGCAGATTAAATGTATCTTCATATATGAATATAGCTATATATTTCCATGAGTTTTGGGGTATCCCATATTCAGAACATTCACTCTATTATTGCCACAGTGGATGGCTTTTGTTTTTGTTTTTGGCGCCGCTAGCGCCGTTTAGCTATGTAAATGCGTGGAACGACGGAACGGATGTGTCTATGGATGTGGATGTTGATGTGGCTGGAGTTGTGGTTTGGGAGAATGGCAGCAAGACTATTGGAAATCAGTTTAAGTGCCCAACGGAACGGGCTATCCACAACTACAGCCACGTCCATTGAGTCAGTTAATTGCAAACCCATATCAACAGCCATGAGGGACCCGCACGTAATTACCAGACGAGGGCAGGGGAATGGGTAGTGGGGGTAGCGGGGTGTCGTGTGGCACACAATTTACAAAGCAAAACCGAAAAATACAATCGTCAAGTGTTTTGTGCATTTGTGCGGTTTTTTTCTGTCTAGAGCCACAGCACGTGGCCCGTCCTATTTTGGTTAGAGACTGTGTTTATACAGTGGCCTTTGAGTGGCCTAATTAACTAAATTGGCTGCCCTGTTGACAATGGAAACCAAAGTGTGACCGACCGGGCACTCATCCCCGTCCTTATCCCGGCAAGAGTTTCGTCCTTCTTCCTTTTGTTATCCCGAGTGTGAAGCTTAACAGACACAATGAGCCGCTGACAGGTGAAATGGGGGCAAACAATGAAAGTTGTTTTGACAGGCCACACAAAGGCCCGATCCGCAGTCCGTAGTCCAGGCCGAAAGGAATATCCAATAATGCCAACAGATGGCTTGGCAGTTGAACAGAATGGAATTTCAATCTCTTTCCGAGCGAGAGGTAAATCAGGGTTTTTCTTAATTTATTGAAATTCAAAGTATGAACGATCCAATCGCCATTCCATACTTTAATTCAGAGACACTCCAGCTGTTGGAGTCACGATTTCCCGACATTAATTACCTGTGCACTCAAAACAAAACCCTAACTGAGAAACAAGAGAGTTTTCTCTTTTTGGATGTGAAAACTTTAAGTGTACCCTTGAAACGTTTATTTTCCCAAGTAACCACCGCCCGAGTCTAACATAATTTTGTGTTATGTGCAGCGCTCTGTGAAGGCATTCAAATTGCTTCCTTGTCCAAAAGAAAGCAAAGAAAAAAAGCAGCAGCAGAAACGACAGAAACAACAAAGGCGAGGCAGCGCCTACGTGCATAAGCCACCGAAACCTGAGATTCTTTCGCCCAGTCGAACACAAAAGAGCGTCAGCATAGAATTGTGCAACACCCAAAGTAACACCAACAGACTTGCCACTCAGGCGGCCCCCACTGGGCGAGGCGAGAGTGGAAGGGAGAGAGTGGGGCGGCAAGCCCACACACACGTACATCGCAACGAAAGAAAACCAGTTGAAATATATTAATGGGGCGGGAATGAAATTGTTTTAGGTGTTTTGCAGCTCGGAGTGTGTTGGCATTAAACTTGGCATTAAATAACAATAACCCAGCAATAAAAAGGGGGAGGGGCGGGGGCACGCTCCGAACAGGAGCAACCCTTTCGCTTTCACTTTCAGTGTCGCTTTCGCTTTCGTTTTTCTTTTCACCTCCGCTGAGCCTCTTTACGCCTTGATATCGTGCCATTTTGCCGCTCTGCAGCCTTATTTTGAAAGTTGTCACCTTACCCTTGTGACCCGCTTCCACGACCCGCTCCATATGCGCAAGTAGGCTCATGTGGCAAACAGACAATGGCAGGGCAACCGGAAACAAAGGAGCAAAGCTGAGCAGAGCGAAAACTTCATTGCGTGTACGACGCGTGAGCAGAAAAGTTGCCCCCAAAGAAGTCTCCCATTGTGCGATGTCTGCTCAATGTATTTGGCACTTGGCGTCGAGCACTTTTTATGGCAACGCCAGATTTTGTTCTTTCTTTTTGTATACCTTTGGATGATGATTTACTTTCACTGCTTGCTTCGTGGGTGGGGGGGAGGTAGTACACAATTTTGTGTAGAAAGATCTCGTAAAAGTTTTGATTGGCACGCAGTGGCCTGCAAATTAACAGCTCATTCCGATGCAGCCACAAAGTGGATGCCAAATGAAGCATGAGAGGAGACAACGACCAACGACCAATGGCCAGGCCATGAGCCAGTGGCGAGTGGAACGGAAATGAGTTCCACTGCTCGTGGCGAGCTTAGCTCTTGAAAAATCACCTAATTCATTTAAAAAAGCACCAGAATGTCAGAGCCAAAGGCCAGGCGGAGCGAACGGACTCCATTTGCCAAAAAGGACGTTGGCGTCTTGAGAAGTCGCCCTGCCTTGGCTTTTATCTGCAGAAGTCGGATGCGAAACGAGGCGAGGAGTCGACAAACTAATTTAAAAATCCACTTGCTAAGCGTTTCCCACCTCCACGGTCCATCGGCTGGGGCGAGGCCACTCTGGGGCCACTCTGAGGACACTTTAGGGCTGGGGCCTAGGCTGGGGATATTTATTTTTTTCATTTCTTGCCTTTTATGATGATTTTGCACTGCGTGGCAATAGTCGAGCAAACATTTTAGCCCCCCAAGTGTTTAAATATAAAACGGAAATGAGCTTTACTCTAGGTCCTGCTCGTGCTCCTGCCCTGCTCTGCTCTTCCTTCTGGCCGAAACGTGCCCAATGAACTGGAGCCATGAACTCGTCGAGAACTTCCAAGAGCAGCAAGTGCCTCCTCCTGCTTCCTCCCTCTGAGAGTGTACGTACGTACGAGAGTGTATATGGAAATGCTAATTAATGACTGAAACTTTCTTTGCCAGACACTTTTGAATTAATTGCTCACCTACACAAGTAATTCCATTTCATTTGCCATTTGCCTGGCTCCCGCCTTACCCATTGCTGTTTTTTTGCTATTTTTATTGCCTCTTCCAGGCCAACAGAAAGAGCAACAGCAACAGAGAGCGAGAGTCATCCAATTGCTAGACATGAGCCATGTTTGGGATGCCAGCCACGCCCGGGCAAACGATAAAAATTGCATTCTATCAGACAGAAAGATAATAAAATTGCATTTGCATCGAATGCAAAATAAAACAAAACCAAACACACAAGTATATATCCACATATATCCGACGGATATGTAAAAGAAAAGCAATTTATGGATTTGGTTTCAATTGTTTTGTCATTTTTGATTGGCAGCCTGAATTGGCAGCACAGCTCATCCATTTGGCAGCTTTGCAAATGTTTTTGTGTGGCGTTTAGTCTGCTTTCGAGTCAAATGTCGGGGATTGCCATTGCCCTTCCCCATTCCCCTTCCCCATTCCCCTTCCCCTTCCCTTGTCGGTAGTCGCTTTCAGAGCAATGCGATGTTCAATCCGTCATCAATGAACTTTACCCCTGCTCCGCGCTGACAATGGGAATTGAATGAATTGAAAATCGAATTCGTTTCATTTCGTTTCCTGGGTGTGTGTGGCGGTATGGCTGTGTGTGTGTTTGCGACTGTAATTAATCTAATTTGCAGTTTTCCTTTCTCGGAAACATCTGGTCATGGCTTTGTGGCCCGATACGTGCATGTGGGTAAAAGCCAAAACCAAACGCAGACTCAGACCTCGAGCCAGATCCAAATCCACATCCAGAGCAAATCTCTGCAACAGTCGCGCTGTGAATAAATGAATGGTGGCTTGAGGTTATTCATGCATTCATTATAGTGACATTCATTAGTTAATTGATCAACCATGCCGGAATGCGAGACCATTCATTCCTTCATTTCTCTCTTTCAACCACTTTTTTTCACCGAAATTTAAAAATGGGAAAACATTTTCACAGCACTTTTTACGACAGCACAAAATCCAAACACAAATTATTTCGCACACAAGAAACGGCAAAAAAGAAAAACAAAAAACACAAATTCTAAAAACTAAAAAAACATAGAAACAACACATAATACGACATGGACCTAGACAGAGACAGACATAACGAATCCGACAGAGAGAGAGAGACAGGGAAAGTCGCATGAAAGGAAAAGTGGGTGCATGGGTGGGTGGCTGGGTGTGTGCATAGAGAAGGGGAAAGAAAAGTGCCCAAAGCGTTTTCACAGTCAATTTTCTATGTAAAGCCAAAAGACAAGACACAACGCCTGCCTGCCATGTGTGTGTGTGTGTGTGTGTGTGCGTGTGTAAAGGGGTTATGGTTGGGGTGTTTTTAGTGTAAATTTTTATATTTCGTTGAGCATGGCACATAAATTCTTTTGTTAGTTCTGGGAGAAGGCCATAAGTACGGCCCATACGCTCTGCTCTCTCTCTCTCTATCACTTGGTTTCTCTCCATGTCTCTCTCTCTCTCTGGGTTTGTTTATGTATGGGTATTTGTGTACATTTAGGACAGGAATAAGCATAAAAGCCATTAAACACACACACACACATATATGTATATGTGTAGATGCATATATACGAGTATGCCTCACATACTTAAAGTAGTTTTAGGCTGAATGAACCCTTAAAGTTTTGGTCCCCATGCGATCGTACAAGGAATGGACTGACACACTGCACGAAAGAACTGGCTACTGAGTTTATTCCAAAGGAATAAAACTTCCGAAGATCTTTCAGTGACGAAGCTTTGCTCTGACCTGTCCACACAATCAAAGGGAAATGCTAATGCTTTTAAGGTAGTTCCAGTAGACACAGTGGGGTAGGAAAAGGAGACACATTTGGTGACCCCGACGTTATTAAAAAAACAAATAAAATCGCAAAAAACATTACTATTTCTAATTTTTTCTTATTTATGCAAGCAACAGTAACAGTTTTTGCGTCGTCTGCACCTAGCAGTCACTTCTTGAAAGTCTATTGGGAATAGCACTTCCATCCGACACCACCTTGAACCGACCCGTCGTGCTTTCGTCGTAAACCTAATTTGAACTTCCGCTATTCCTTCGACTCTGTATCGCATTACAAATATACATATCCCACAATCGCAAACTACGCTTCTGAAAAAGCCCAGTAGCTCAACATTTGGGAAAACATGAATGAAAAATCTAGTATAAAAAATCAATTTATCCCTTAAGAACTCCTCATTTATCACTATTTGGATACAAAAACTTGAAAATAAAACTTTCTCAGTCAAGAATGCAAAAAACTATATAAAAGAGAAATATTTGAATGCTCTTTAAAACTCATAAATTATGCTAAATTGCTATGTAGAAAAACTTCTACTTTCTTGAAGGATAATTTAGTTAAATATTTAAGTTGATTGTTGTTGGGAATCTCTCAATTCTTATATCCTCTTCAGAGAAGAACTCTATTAAAGGCAATCTGGCAATCCTAAATCATCAAGATCCACAATAATAATGTTTTACCCTCATAAACTTTTCATACTGCAAACACAACTGTGAGCCAATCCGACACCAGAGTGCAGGTACAGGTGTTTTTCCTAGCTGCGCACGTTTACCTTAACAGCAAGACAATGAAAATGAAATGGAAATGGAAAAAAGGAGGAAAAACAAACACAGAAACAAGTACGCAACACAAATGAATGTGAAAGGCGAGAAAGGCAAAGGCAAAGGCAGCGGACGCAAATGTAATGACACTTAAGTGGCCCTGAATCTCAATCCCGATCTCTTTGCAGTCGAGTGATTTCGCCTTGTTAACAACGCAACGCACTTGGCCAGCACCACCGCAAGTGGCTGCCACTGCCACTGCCACTGCCACCCCGTTGATGACGTGTAGAAGGGGGGTATAGTTTTTGTTGCTGTGGCAACACTAAGGCGCTCCTGAATTTCTTTATAGCCATTTGGGGGCCTACATTTGAAGAGGCTAAATAATTTATAGTATTTTTGCTTAGGCTAATATTTGGGGTCGGAAAATATTAAATTCATATTTAATGGCTCTTAAGGTGATTTATTTTTGGAATTTGCCCTGCAGGAAAAACCGTAGATTTATCCCACAAATCTATTGTTAACTTTAGGACTCTTTTTGTGGGTTCTTAGCCCATAAAAAATGCATGTTTGTTATGGTTGGAAATTTATTTTAATGAAATTCACATTAATTACATTGTTTTCTCTCTCTCCACACAATTCCCCATTTATTTATCTAAGATACACAATCCTTTTGACTTTCATAAGCAGTCGGGAATTAAAGCCATGACGGCTGTCTGTTTGTTTGCCCTGTGGTTCCCCTAGTACATGCCGAAGAAATGAGAAAACGAAACTTTTCTGACGTATTCGACACACACATCTAATTAGTTGGTAGCGCCCCTTCCCCCCTGCCCGCCTGCCATCATTTGCCGGGGCAGCGAATTGTGTATGCAACGCACAGTTATATCCCTCTAATTTGCTGGAAGTCGCTCATTTCCGACTAAAGAGGAAAATGGCTGCACACGACATGACATCCCCCCACATCTGCAGTTTCCCAGTCACTGTCTTGGAGCCTTGGAGCCTTTGAGTTAATTTAATTTAGCATATATGTAGCATATATAAATGGGATCAGTGCACAGGATGATGCGCACAGGACGATGTTCTCTTGGCAGAGTGCATTATGTCATAACATGGCAGACAGAAGTGGCGAAGCCAGCTAGAGAATTATTATGCAAATGTTCGTTAAATATACATATTTCATGTGCTGTTTAATCTAGCAGCAGCCCCAGGACATAGAAAGAGATAGAGCTGAAGACGGAGATGGGGATGGGGATGGAGGAGCGGCTGTCAGCTGAGGTACAAAATGAATCAATGCTATCGTGCCGGACAGCCATAAGGCAAATATGCATATATTTATTAATAGGTGTCCACTCTGGATTGTCCTGGGAGTGGCTGATGGCTGATGAAATGAATAAGAATTAGCCAGGCCTAAAGGCAACGAATTCTGAATGTCATTAAATACAAATTATGGTTATTAGCAGATTTCGGGCGAAGGGCAGCCGACACCAGCACCGGCCCTGGCCCTGACAATGATTTGACCTTCTTGGGCGCCAGAACGCGCCGAAAATTTAAATGACGCATTCGGACCTTGGACTTTGGACTGTCCGGGATCTATATTCATACTCGGTACAAACATAAATGGAGCCTGACCAGGATGATTTTGGATATTTGAAGGCACGTGGCCTCATTATAATATTCCCATTATAAATGCGTGAACGCGTTAGGACCTTTCCGACTGCGACTGGAACTGGAACTGGGCCTGGGTCGCGCCCATGACTTATTCAATGTTTACCATGTTGACAGCCATCCAGCCGGTCTGGTCTGGTCTGGTCCCCCGCTTTAGGCCATGGTCAAGGGGCACGCTCAAGTTATTAAACATTGATTACCTATCGATTCGGCCATTGTTGTAGTCTGTCTGTCTGTGTGTCTGTGTGGAGACTTGAAATGGAATGGAAATGGAAATGGGAAAGTAAAAGTAAAAGGTGCCAGCAAATGCAAATTACGTGTGAAAATGCAATTTCTCATCTCTCCGCAGTTGTGGCCACGCAGTTTGACATTTCATTTTGGGCTCCTGTCCCTTTCCAGCTGGGAAAGCTGGGAAAGCCGATGTCAAGCTGCCTGGAGGAGTGACAGGCCGTGAAATGAGCGAAGGGCAAATAAAGGGGAGCCCATGCTGCAGTGAGCCAGCCTTTCATCAGAGCGAAAGAGAATCGGGAAATTCTTTAAGGCTTGCCAAACTTTTAAATGCATTTTCAAGGCAAATGCCGCTGCTGCTGCCACTGCCACACTCAATCAAAATTGAGTTATTTGTCAGTTTTTTCCCCCACTCGGAACTTGTTTATTTATTTTCCGCATAACTTTTCCATCGAATGCAAAACTTTGGGGGCTACCTATAGAATCTGTACAGTCATTGGAGAAACTTCCCCGGCAGGCAATTAGTAAATTCTGATAGCTTTTGTCATCTCACAACTGAAAAATTGAAGACAAACACAATCGGCTTTGTTGATTGTCATCCAAGAGTCGCCAGCAAAGTTTGCACCACTCCCCGAGCACACACTTAAGCTCTCCTCTCTCTGTGGATGCTGCTGACAGATCTATCTTCCATGTTCTCTACGTTTCTGGGGACCTCCATAGCAGAATTTATAGATAACTGTAAAAAAGCAAGTGCCAGCTCAAGCACCAGACAGCAAAGCAATTGGCAGGCCCTCACTCTCCTCACTCTCCCGCTCTCATGGTGGAATTGAATGAAAAATTGCGTACACGCCACTTTATTGGTAACAATTTGACAGCTTTACAATCTATTTACAATCTATATTTGTCGGCCCTTAACTCCACGCTCTCGCACTCTATCCATTTGCAGGTGATTTGGAAAATTCCGGCAGAGCTCCAGAGCATACATGCATATTTGATATGTAAACCGCGAATCGTGTAAACAATAGAGCAAACATTCCACAGACCGACCGACGATATCCGACGAGGACTCTGCTCCGTTTGACTTGACGATACGGCGGGGGCATATTGTGTGTGCATATTGACATTGACCCCCAACGGCAGCCCAGCGGGTGTACGGTGTGCCACACAAATTCGCTGTTCTGGATGGAGACAGCGTGCGGGTGCCGTGGCCCACGAGACGAGAACGGATCAGCTGGAGCAGCGGCATCGGCAGCGACAGCGAGACCAGCGTCGACATCGGCTTTGGCTTTGACTTTGGCTTTGGCCAACGGTTGCCAGGCACAGGCCCAGGCCCACAGTCAACCACAGGAGCCACGACAACAACATGGCCATAAGGGAACAGCAACGAACAAACTGTAATTCATGGTTACAACAACCCAATAAACTACTGCTATTGGTGAGTACTTAATTCAACAGGGATGGAGCGGCAGTAGTTAAGGCGCTACTTTCAGGCGTTAACAAGAGTTCCAACTTAGGGCTCATTCTTATCCTGATTCGATCTGGGTCAGAACTTTCCTGATTTCTCTTTCAACTTTGGTCTAACTGCAATCAATCAAAAACACTATGAATGCGGGACTCTATTTGCCCTAAGGACTAAGGACTCGTCGTCGGGAATGGAATGCGAATGGAATGGCAGGCATGTCGCGCACAATTAGTCAAGCCTGCTGCTGTTGAAGTTGTGCTTGTTGTGTGTTAAAAATTTAGTTGGCAACATTTCCTGTTATTATTTCCGCTGCGCGTTTCCGCTGTGCCACTGTGGCACGCACGTTCTGCACGTGGCTTCTGCTTCTGTGTAAGGATAAGCTGTGCCCAAGGAACTGGTGCGATCGGAGGAAGTCATTTCGTAGCAGGAGCAGACGTTCCAGTGCCAGTTGCCAGTGGGGGCACGTTTTAGTTCTGTTGCTGCTCCGCAGATTGTCAGTTGCACATTTGGCCAATGGCAAATTTGTCCCCCGTGCTCTTGTGTGAATGTTGCAATCAACTTTGACATGTTGACGCATGCTTGTGTGTGTGCGATTGACATTGATTATCTTGTAGATGTGTCCTGTCTGTCAGACTGCAGCAGCCGCCGCAGCAGCATCAGAGTTTTGTGTGTCGCTTAGTGCAGTTACCGTTGGGCAAATGTGCGGCAATAAATCCAGAGACTAAATCTACATGGCACTTGTGGGTGGAACAGCAGCATCGGGCGAGTCATCAACAGACGACGACTCTGTCACTTTAATGCCCGCTGAAAGATGCTCGTAAAGTTGGGGCACACACACATCGTACGAGTACTTTGAAATGAGTCTCGTAAAACGACCATTACATACAAATTCAGCGAATGTATCTACAGACATACACGTGTAAGTGTGTGTGAGGAAGCGCGACAGATAAATCGCTAGAATGAGATCTGTTAATGGCCCAACTACTTAGCCATATCAGATAGCTAAGCCATTAATTCAATTTTAATTACTTAAAGCAATTTACATCATAAATCAGTAATTCAATTTGGCATAGCACAGGCACAGGCACAAGCACTTGGCACTCCCAAGACAGCCCCCCCTCCTGGATGTCCTTTCCAGCAAAGCCACTCAGATATCACTTGAAAAATTCTTGAATTCGCAAATCTATAGACCAGGCCTGCGCAAACTCATCGAGTGGCTTTAGCCTGTCATTTGCATTTCATTTTCAGCCACGTAACTACGTAATTATGTTCGTAAAAGGGCTATGACAATGGCAAAGAAGGCTCAAGTGTGATTTCACCAGAGGACAACAGACAACAAACAACAGAAACTCCTTATGCCAGACGACCGATACGCGCATAGTTTCAAATGTTAAAGTTCAACTCTATGCGATCTGCGGGCCAAACATTTTACCATTTGTAATTGGGCGACTCCTCTGCTCCGCTCTGCGGGTGTTCCCTCTACCAACATTTTCGGGCGCTATTCGCTCCCAATTATCAGAATTAAATTAAAAGTTTTTGCGGCAACTGTCGACTGTCGACAGGCGGTGGCGAGGCGGCGAGGCGAATTGCAGTTGGCAGAAATCAGCAAGCCGCAAAATTGTTTTATCTGCGTGGGGTCTGTGGATAATGGTCCGATTCCGCCGGAAAATGTTGCGTATTTTGGCATTTTAATTCTCTACCAACTCATTTGGTGGCGAAACTACGGGCCCGGCTAATTGCTAGCAACTGGATTTTGTGAGCCACAAATGTTGCGGCATAGTTGGTCGGAACGGAAATGTTTTCGCAGTTGCTGCAGTTATTGAATTCCCCTTTTTTCGAATAATCTTTGCCACAAACCTAATTTCAATGAAAATGCATTTCCACTGGTGGCTTAAAAGCCAGATTTAATTTAATCACTCAATTTGCGGGCATAATTTTTGGTCAAAACTTGACTTAAATATTCTCTCATTACGCTCGAGGAGAAACGTACAGTACAACTTTATCGGATTATGGAATCTGATGCTGGCATTATCCGGTTGCAGGTTGCAATCCAACTGGCTTTTGACACAATCCTTTACTCTTCCTCCCCTTCCTGTTTTCCTTTTTTCGCTCCCTGGTGTAATTTCCCTTGAAATCAAATTTTTAGCAATTCCTTCGGCGCTTTTCTTTTCTCTCTCTCTTTGTCTCTCTGTCCATCCATCCACACTCTCCATTGCCATTTCCGCTCTAGTCGTGTGCAACAAATCAGATTCAGGCTCTCTCCCACCTGGAGCAGAAAATTAAATGAAATTATATAATTTTACCTCCTGCTCCTTCCTCTTTTTTGTTGCAACAATGGTATTTTATTGCACAATGCTGTCCCATGGCTCTATACTAAATAAATATAGTGAATCCTTGCTGACATTGCAATTAGGACATAAAGGAAAGTACATTTTGTGGGTCAATGGCGCATCACTGGTGCATTCATCGCCGCACTCTAATGGAAAACCTTAATTATTCTTCATGCCTTCGTTGTCTTCGTTGAGTGGTTCTTCTCTTCTCTCTGTCGACTTTACGTGTTAAGTGTCCATTAGTTGTGTCAATACCAACCACCCTACCACCCATCCACCCTCATTTTCTTTTCACTCCTGGTCCTAGTCCTGCTTGAGGTTGTGTGTCAAAAAAAAAGTAGAAATTTCCCAATCAATTTCGACTGAAACAAACGCTCCCAAAAACCTCAATTGGAGAATTTCGATTGAGTGCAGCGCCAGGACTGGGGCTGGTCGGAGTGTTCCACCCTTACTTGAACTTAAACATTGAGCTGAGGAGAGAAGTCCTTAAAGTCATTCGAAATTTATGCCGCCATAAATATGATTACTGCAAAATGTTATTCATTCTTTTTTTAACGCCGTTTGACAATTAATTTCCATCTAAAGAACTCTGTTAACTTTTTAATGCTGAGGTAATTAAATTTAATTTGCTTCAAAGCTGCACCACCTTTCGCTCCGCATACATTAAATGCTCGGCTCGGCTTTTTTATGTCATCGCCAACTAGGCGTATGCGTAATGGAACCAGAGACGCGAGGGCCTGCCTCTCCGGATGGGTTTGTCTGGTTGGCACGGCAATACCCTTACCAGGATTCCCCATATCCAATGGTCTTAGTGATCCAATTACACATTTTTTGTTGTTTTTGTTGTTGGTGTTCTGTGAAGGTAACTCAAAACGGCTGATTCTGTGGTCTCGTCTCCAAATCTGGTCTGTACTCTCTCCTCTTTCACTGCAGTCTGCCGTTTGAAAGAGTATATGAAAGAGTATACATATGTTCTAGGTATCGTCGAGCGCGCAACCCACGCGTGGGCTGTGCTGGGGGTAAAAAGCTTTTACAACTCGCTTTAAATGTCAATTATTTATTACACTCGGCAATATAATGCTGGAAAAATTCAGCCTGCAACTCAATTTGGGCATTTCCCATTATTAGCTGCCACAAAGCGAATTTCGGCATGCAAATTTTGTATGGAACAGAATGCCGCCATGAACTGGGGGAAAGAGGCAGAAAGGCCGAGTGCCTTTCTCCGGCAGCAGAGCTTGGAGCGTGAATGCCTTTTAAACTTTGCAAGCGGGGAAAGGGGGGGAAGAGACTCCTGGCTCCTGCTCGTCCTTGCCACTCGGTTCGGCCCTTGCATATTGTTTGTCATGTGAGTAATTTATGCGAGTTCAGTACACGCATTCCCTGTCCCTGATTGGCTACCACAAACAGCTACCAGCTACCAGCTACCGGTCCTGGCCTGGCCCGTCATGGCCTTCCCGAGTGTTGGGAATATTTCATTCAGGCAAACTCTGTGAAAATTTCTGTGAATATCAGAGGAAGAGCCATAGCAGTTGCGTCCTTCGCTTGGGGCTGGGCTCTTAGAGGATTAAATTACTCATATGTATGGATGGTGGCCTTGAACTTCAACTGTAATCAATGCCCTTTCCAGGTATATGAGTAATTTAGAAATCGATACGACTTTGACTATGATTAGATGGACGCGTTCCCATGGTTTTCCACTCTGTTGTGGTCACCAGAGGCTCACTTCCACGTACCAATCTCTTGCATAGATCTTTACACAACAAGATTACCAGAACAGAGCACAGAGCACAGCAAAACAGGTGTTCATTAGCAACAGCAACAGCACCAGAAACAGAAACAGAAACGTTCCTCCGTTGTGGTGGAACGTGCCAAAAAGGTTCGCACAATCAACAGCCATATATAGTACTTAGATCGGGCTTAAAGAAATGTATACTTTAATCGATTTGTTGCGTGTTCTGAATATCGCTTGCCCCCCCGCAGACAATTACTTCCCGAAAAATCGAACATGGGGATGGGCTGGCGGTGGCTGGGCTGTGGGTTGTGTGCGTGCCTGGCAGTCGGCAGAGCCATTAAAGTCAAAAATAATTTCAAATATTGATTAGTAGCCAAATTGTGCGCACAGCCACGGAATGGCGCAGCGAGTTTTTGGCAGTTTATGGCAGTTGATTACTTGTTTAGCTGGATTTGTAGTTTATGAAATAATATGGCATGTTCGATGGGCTCTTGTCTCACTCTCCCACTCAATAAAGAACTGTGTGCATTGTGTGGCTGAGTAATTGAAATGCAGGCAACAATGATGCCGATTCGCATGCCAATTCATTCATAAATTGACTCAACGTGAAGCATTGAGCATTCAATATACCCCCAGTAAAGTGAACGGTCGCAATTAATTATGGCAATTAAATTGCAATGCCCGTCTGCCGTCTGAATACCAAGTGGGTGGTGGGTGGAGGGTGTGGGGTGTAGAGGGTGGGGGCGGAAAAGCTCTCAGCCTGGTCAGCTTTACTCATGTTTCCGCCCGCATTTAATTTTCAATTATTTGCACAGGTCATCTCTGGATAACACCCAGAGCGATGGCTTATGCCGTCTTACAAAACAATTAAGCAAATATGCCAGCAGGCATTATGTTCCTGCTTCCCCGCCCCCCAACTGCTCTTCCCCTCTGCTTCCCGCATTCTCTTTCCTCTGTAATTTTACATTTTTTCTCATTTTGGCTGATGGAGATTTTCCGATTTTGCCTTCTGTGAAAAAGTTTATTTGCCTGCTGGCCCTCTCAAAAGTTGGCAATAACAGAACAGCGCGCAAAGCCACTGGAGTGCCCGAGTGCCCTTCTGCTAATTACAAATACCAGTAGCTACTTGTTTAGTTCCTTCTTTTTTTCTATACCCATTTCTATTTAAGGAACCCAATGATTGTTAACCAATTTGTATCTTGGGTCCAACGATTATTCTTCTAAAAATATGGACAGTGTCTGGGCGAAAAGCTGTAGGTAATTTAGAGCCCACGCACATCGGTATTTTCTTTTATTTTCTTTGGTATTTATAGACCGTAGTTCCTTAATAAATTAATGAAACACGCGAGGGCCGGCTGCCGTCTGCCGGCTGCCTGTGACAGGCTGTGGCAGCAATCAGTCGAGTTGAGTGGTAACCTTCCTGGTCTGTGCATTGCAGGTGGTGAACACGGATATACACCCATCTGAACAGTACCGCCATGAATGAGACAGAGTGCGAGGATCTCATCAAATCTGTGAAATGGACGGAACCAGCCAATCTGATCTCCCTGGCCATACTCGAGTTCATCAACGTTCTGGTCATTGGCGGCAACTGCCTTGTGATTGCCGCCGTCTTCTGTTCGAACAAGTTGCGCAGTGTCACCAACTTCTTCATCGTTAATTTGGCTGTGGCCGACCTACTGGTGGGTCTAGCGGTGCTGCCCTTTTCCGCCACCTGGGAGGTGTTCAAGGTGGGTAAACTGTCATATATACTGAATATTTTATGCCTTCTATTCACGTTCACGTTCGCAGGTCTGGATATTCGGCGATGTGTGGTGTCGCATTTGGCTGGCCGTCGATGTCTGGATGTGCACCGCCTCGATTCTGAACTTGTGTGCCATATCCCTGGATCGGTACGTGGCGGTCACGCGACCCGTCACCTACCCAAGCATCATGTCAACGAAGAAGGCCAAGTCCTTAATCGCTGGCATTTGGGTACTCTCATTTGTTATTTGCTTTCCGCCCCTTGTCGGCTGGAAGGATCAAAAGGTGAGTGTCAACCCAGAGACCGACAGGCAGGCCACAACCCATCTATAACCCACCCACAACTGACCCACAGCTGACCCAATCCGATAAATTAACGGGTGAAACGCGGTTTGTCTCTGCCAAAAACTGTGGGACGAAGAAAGGAAAACAAAATTGAAAGTCCGTAAACTGTTTTTAGCACGCCCAATCCTCATAAAGAACAAAGTAAAGCCCGCTGTTAGAAGTTTTTCGGGGCCCCAAACTGTCTGGCCTCCTCCTCCTCCATGGAGGGGGTGGGCGACTGTCATTGACACCGTTACGGGTGAAAGTTGTTGCCCAACCGCAACGACAACGACAACGAAAATGACAACGACTACGACAACCTCGTGCTAAAGACTGCAATCTGGCTCATTTGTGCCAAAATTACCGTAAAACAAGACACGAGTTTGTCCCTTTTGTTGGCCTGCCATTGGATGGGCCTTCTTCTAATTTCTGCCCACATTCCCATCCGGCTTTCCACAGTTTTTGGCACACATGCACCATGCCACACACTCCGCTCTTACGCAACGGCTACGTCAACGGCCATGATAATGATGTGTTATACATGCCCCAACAGCAGAGAGGCAGAGGCAGTAGATGTGGTGGCAGTGAGGAATGTGGCCGGCAGTCAGAGCCGGAACACAATTTATGAGCACCCTGTCAGTGGGTAATCAGATCAGCGAAGATAGCCAGCCAGCCAGCCAGCCAGCTCTTGGCCCGGTTCCAGTTTATGGCCCTGCCTTTTGGCTCCATTTATTTGGGCCTACATTGTTGTAGGTCTAACGAAGACATTCGGCTGGAAACTGATGCATGATATATACAGCCTGGCCAGATATATCAATCTTGAGGTGCTCCATGGTTACGGCCTTTGGACGTGGGTAATGGTGGATGGGATGCTTTAGCCGCATAGCTGCACACTCACACACATGAAAATGTATCCCAGCCGGAGGATATTCGTGCGCACAGTCGACTCAATTCACGGCTGCCGCAGCTGAATGCAATTGAATGCAATTGAATGCGCACCCCGTTTGAATGAATGGCGAGCGTTCTGTTTGCTTCCTGCATGGACTTTTTGGTCCATCGATTATTATTATAGTACGGCCATATACTCGTGTACTCCCCTCCCCGCCCCACGCCCCCGCTCCCATGCCCACCATATGCTCAATTCAATTTCGATTCAGCTGCAGCAGGCGGCAAGAAGGATGGGCACAACATGGGGCAACATGTTTTCACATATTCCCCCATATTGCTAGCGGCATTCAGCTCTCAGTTCGGTTCGGCCAGGGAGGGGAGGGGCGATTGGCTTTGTTACAACGAACGCCGAGATGTATGCTACCTTTGTGTAATATTTATGCACAACACGTCCCCGAGTATATTTCGTTCGCAATATTTGTATGTATATAGACCCGCCCCGCCCGGCTTTAAGCTGCATTTTTATTGGCTTCTTAACACACAGGGAGAACAGGGTGAACAAGGTGCCACCGCGAGGAAAGAATTTTAATGAACCAACCACTCTATCTCTCTAAATATCAAGTGTCATAACTGCGACCCTTTATCCTCGTTCCAGGCCGTTGAACAGCCGACCTATTCGCGGGGAAACTATACGCTTTTCTATGCCACCACGATGTCAAGCACAGAGGATGGTCAACTAGAGTTAGATAGCATTAAGGAACAGGGCGGCGAGCAGCTGGAGAGCTCCGCCCACATTAGCAATGGCAATGGCAATGCCTACAATCCCTACGATCCCGACTTTGCCCCCATCGATGGCTCCGCCGAGATACGAATAGCAGCCATGACCACCACACGCAGCAGCAGCACCACCACCACCACCACGAGTACATCGTCCCCTAGTCTAGCCACCACCGAAATGGATTACGATCTGCCGCAAAACAGACCCCAGACAACGCCGCCGCCGCCGGGCAGCTGCCCCTGGAAGTGCGAACTGACCAACGATCGCGGCTACGTACTGTACTCCGCCCTGGGATCGTTCTATATACCAATGTTCGTGATGCTCTTCTTCTACTGGCGCATCTACAGGGCCGCCGTGCGCACCACGCGGGCCATCAACCAGGGCTTCAAGACCACCAAGGGTAAGTTGAATCCGAGCCGGAAGCAAGCAACCGAGCAATCGATCACCCGTAGCTAACAGACTCCACCAGCTCTCATTTGGACACAGTTTGTTTGAACTATTCAAGTATTCAATTGTCATCCACGATTTGTCCTAACTTGTGCGTAGCTTAGCCACTCATTTCAATCCATTCGTACTCGTACTCGTACTCTCGTATGTTCGATATCCTATCAAATAAGTAACGTAATCACGTAGATAGTTCATTTTATTCAGCTTAATATCGATTGCTAAACAGTTTCAAATCTCTCGACGTGTAGACAATAGTGTGACGTCCCGTTTGTCCCATTTTATGTTTGGTATCCAAAAAACGAAACAATAAAGTGTACATTATAGACATCCTCACAGACACACAATCACAGACACCTCAATGCCGTCGTCGTCGTCGTTGTTGTCGTTGTCCTTGCCAGAAACAGTACTCCTTCAGAAAACCATAAATTGTCAACGAAGTAAATAACAATTCTACGTGTACGTGTGTGTGTGTGTATGTGTATGTTCTCGCCCAGTTGAACAAATACTTTTATAAGGAACTGTATAAATTGACAAAAAAGCAAAAAGTGTACAACTAAATTTACATATACAAATACACATATAAATAACTACTCACACACACAGTCACACACACGTTCAAATTCACACACTCGTGCATACACATACGTACATTTATTGTCGGCATTTTGTTTTTGTGTTCACAACATAAATAAACATGATAAATAACATGGAAATGAGTAAATATATAAATATATACATATGCATATAGACATAGTCGAAGGATAGACCCCAAAAAATACAAAAAAATCAACCCTTAGAGCCGATTGGCAACCTCTGATTTAAATATAAGCCTGCGACAAGCGAATAAAATCCTCCCCGTAAAACCCCAGCAACAATTTTAATTCTGTATAAATTGGATTATCTCTAAAAACCCTGTAACTGAAAATCCCCCGATCAAAAATCAAGTGAATGTCATCAAAAATTAACATTGGGCAAATGCTAAGTACCTTATAAAATAATAATATTAGTTTAGTCTACCCATGTAAGTAACCATGAAAATCTCAACTTAAATCTGTGAATATTCTCCTAAGAACCTTAAAGTATCAAAGGCCTCACTTAAAGTCATCGAATAGCCATTACATACACACACTGCCAGGACCTCGTGCACTCATTAAAGTTTCCTTTTCCTTTACCTTATTCCTTCCTTAACTTTATAGTAATCCCCACATTATATCAATCATATACTCAAACGAGAAGTCACGCATTATAATTAGCATTATTTCCCATGATGAGCAAAAACAAAACCAAGAGAAAATCGATGGATGCTGAGAGAACACATCAAACAAATCGGCTTAGATACTCGTAAAAAGGCAGCCTGGATTAAATGAAAGAAATTCAGCCATTAGAGAGCGGGCCAGAGCTTCACGGCATTACGTATACGCCGAGTGTGGTAGAGACATGAAAGAGGGACGAAATGGTAGACGGGAGCAGCTCGCTGTTGCTCCCTGTTGCTGTCTCTGTTGCAAATTGCTGTTTTCCCGGGGCTTCGTTGTTCTGACTTCCCATCGAAATCTGTTTGCAGGCGATAATCCTGCCCCAAACATATTCTGTTTGAAGTTGAAGAGCAGCTGTTGTGTGGCACACACATTAAACAGTCATTAAATGTTTATTTTAATACGAGTATATGGCACATTTCTTGCACACTTCTGGGCCAGGGCCACAGCCAGGCCAAGCCCGCGGCGCACTTTCTTCCGCCTGATCAGCTCATTGAACACGACTCTAGTTTATTTCCCTTTAACCCCTCCGCTCCCCTCCCTGCGCTAAGCGCTGGCAAGCCAAGCGCACGCATTTGGCGATAATCTGCAGTTCCTCAAAACAGCCAGCGGCCAACTAGCCGCCGACCCACCTAACGAGTGACTAACTGACTGACTGACCCGCTGACTCCATAACGAAAATCAATAGCCGACCTTCGAGCACGTTACGCCCCGGAAAAGTCAATGTTCTAGCTAATTGATTGGGTCCCCCCAGACGCATGAGTTACCAAAATCCATTTTCGGGTTCCAAAATACACATTTGGTGGGCTTAAGCTACTTGAGGCTGATCTTACACATCCCACGCATTCGAAAAGCGCAAAAATATGTCCATACTTAAAGCCGTACTAAATATGTTTCATAGTTAACATTTTCAAAGGGAAAATCCTTCCATCTTCCTGTCGTTTGGTTGCTATTAAAGTTTGTGGCGATTTCTGAAACCATTCTGCACAGAAATGGCGCTAGGCTTGAGTTAAGACAGCACTTAAAAAGTGATGACTTACTTTGGGGCCGTGAATCCATATTGATCCTCTTTCTAACGACCGAAATCAGAGGAACCTCGCCGAAGTTTATATACATTAACTTTACTTTATTTGCTAGATGCAAGTATCCATATCAGATTGGAGCTCCTATTTTGATATTTTTGCAACACAAAGAGTAAAGAGACTGTAGAACGACTTTGTCCAATCAGACCTTCTGCTGTGTAGCTAAAATCCTGACCAATTTAGAAATACCCTCTTCAAGGGTATACAAATGCATTTTGGGGACCAGCTTCTTGAGTCTACTGCTGATGCCAACATGCCGCCTGCCTGCTCTCCACTAGCCACTAGCTGAGCTGTTTTTGTTTTGTAACTGTCGTGTCGTTAGTTGGCGCCATTTTGAGCACAGAGCTCAGATTTGCCAACAACAACAACAGCATGGTCACACGCTTACACCCACACACACAACCACTTACTGACACAGTCAAAAAATCAGCGTGTGGCAGCCTTGAAATATGCTTTGTCTACACTCAGCCAGCACATATACATATGTAATGCTCTAAGCCAACACACACACACATAGTTCTCTGCTTGTGTGTGTGTGTGTGTGTGTGTGGGCCACTTGTCCGTGCGTGTCTTGCCGCAACGTTCCCACTCCCGTTCCCGGGGAAAACGCAACGGAAAAAGTCTAAAAACCTTCCGTGACACAATGCGGGTGTTGCTGATGCTTTTTTGCTCAGTTTTTTTGTTGTTTATTTTTTTGGAGGTGTCCCGTCTACCATCCCACACCCTTTTCTTAGTGGCTTTTGAAGGTAATCAAGTTTCAAGTTCAAAAACTTGCCGAGGTTCATGGTGTGTCGACCACTACAATGTACCCGATGCTAGGCCAGGCAGCAGGCAGCAGGCGGGAGGGCGGGCGGTAGGTCTGGGTTCTGTTATTGTTAGGGTTT
Source organism: Drosophila affinis (assembly GCA_037356375.1). Classification (NCBI taxonomy): domain Eukaryota; kingdom Metazoa; phylum Arthropoda; class Insecta; order Diptera; family Drosophilidae; genus Drosophila; species Drosophila affinis. The sequence continues at coordinate 29,117,443 of JAZHFB010000003.1, forward strand.
TAGAAATTTTAGAAGTGTGGCCCTGGCCCTGTGTCAAGAGCAGAACGGAACAAGAGGAACTTTCGTGAGAGCTGCCCGTGGCAGGGGCAGTGGCAGTGGCAGTGGCAGTACCTCGCCTTGACTTGACTTGCAGCCGCGGCGAGTCATCGTTCAAAGGTCAAAAGCATCTGACAATCAGACCCATGCTCGTGCAAATCCACAAGAGGTTGTCCGGAATTGTCCGGAATAATCGTTACGGCTAATTGCCGTTCATTCAATGCTCAGATTCGAATTTCAATTTACTTACTTATTTATTGTTAAATGCACTTTAAATGAATGCACTTTGAATAAATGCCAAGTCTCTGAATTATAAATGTCAAATTAATGGCTGAAAGCTGATAAACAAAGCATTTTAATCAAAGGGGGAAATGGATAATCCCAGGTACGACCCACATGGTCGGAGTACGCCCAGGCGTACGTATCTGTATGTCAACAGGATCTATGGCTCGTACTCGTAGTCGTCCTGTGTGTGTGCGTAGGTGCAGGGCTAAACCTAGGTAGAAAACAAAAGTAATATACATTTATTTAAATCAACAACGCCCCAGGATGTGGCATAGCCACGGGCCATGGACACAGTCCGGACCAGAGACTCGGATTGCGCTTTCATATCTGGCTGGTATTTACATACATTAGGATAGAGCGGTTTTTATTTTTCTTTTACATTTTCCTTATGTGTATACAAATTGTTTGTTTAACTTCCATTTTTTCGGGGGCATATACATGGAGGGAAATCAGTAGTGTATCCTTTTTATGTATGCCCCACATATGCTGCTGGCTGGACTTCTTGTTTGCTTTCCTCTGGCTCTGGCTCTGCCTCGGCCTGAGGAGCCTCAGCCACTCGTTTGCTTCGTTTGTTTATATTCATGGGCAAACACAATTTTCTTTCAATAAGTTTAATGGGGTTTATGCAAATTGAAATGTTGCACGTTCCGCTTTAAATTAAGATAATACTTAGAGGCAAACACACACTCAACCCTGTTGCAGAAAATGTTTATTTATGCAGCTAGGCCTCCTGGAATTAAAGCTGGCAATCAGTCGGGAATGAAAAGCCTCTCGTCCAGCTCGTAATTACAGAAATATATCGGACTCCCACCAAGGTTGCACTCATTATCCATATCATTTCAGTCTACTTTTTTGTAATTTGTAGATTCCTTTTTTAATGCTCGACGACCCACGATTGACAAATAAAATTAGACCAAACAAACCCTTCCCCCGTGGCCCAACACATACCGAAAAGAACAAATAACTCCTTTTTTCTATAAATATATCTGTATTGATGAACGTAGAAAACAAACCTTACAATAATCAATTAAGTTATTCCATCAATATTTCAATATTTCAATGTAACAGTTTGTAGTTAGTTATCCGCTCTTTCTCTCTCTGTGAAGTGTCAGTCTCCAAAACCAATTTTAATCAATTTCTAGCTCAAGAAGAAATGTTTCTTGCATCTATTATAATATTTATGCGAATGTATCTAACTCAAACCACACCCACAAAACAGCAAACAACAGCAACAAACAGTTCGTTCATTCAACTTAACTTTTTATACTACCACATGTCCATGTACTGTACAAACTGAATGTTTTACTCCGTGTTACTCTTACACCAGAAACACCCAATACACCAAACACCCAAAACACCAAACACTAACACCCTGAACACCCCCCTCTGTTTCACATGTGGTCTCATCGCGAAAGACATTATTCGTTTCGTTTCGTTCGAATCCCGCAAAAACTTCCTCCACTCACTAATTGCAGGCAGTCCCCGTGAGTCGGGTAACAATCGGGTGGACGAGTCGCAACTGATACTGCGCATCCACCGGGGACGTCCGTGCAGCACACCGCAACGCACCCCGCTCTCCGTGCACTCTATGTCCTCGACCCTGAGCGTGAACAGCAACGGAGGAGGTGTCGGAGGCAGTGGAGCTGGCGAGGATCATCATCAGTCCGCCTCGCAGATGAGCACGCCCAAGCGGGCCACCTCGATGCGTGTCAGTCGCCAACGACCCGAGAAGGTGGCCATCAAGGTGTCCTTTCCCTCGTCGGAGAACGTCTTGGAGGCACAGAGAACGTCAGGCCAGCAGCAGCCGCCACACTCGCCCCACTTTGCGGTCATCAGCAGCTCCAACGGGCGACGGGCCTCCTTCAAGACCAGCCTCTTCGACATTGGGGAAACCACCTTCAATCTGGACAACACGGCTCAGACGGCCACGGATTTGGAGAGCGGTAACGCGGCTGCTTCGACGGCAGCCAAGAAGCGGGCGGGCAAGCGCAGCGCAAAGTTCCAGGTGAAGCGTTTCCGCATGGAGACCAAGGCGGCCAAGACGCTGGCCATCATCGTGGGTGGCTTCATCGTCTGCTGGCTGCCCTTCTTCACGATGTATCTGATACGGGCCTTCTGCGAAAGCTGCATCCAGCCGACGGTCTTTTCGGTGCTCTTCTGGCTGGGCTACTGCAATTCGGCAATCAATCCGGTGATCTATGCGCTCTTCTCGCACGAGTTCCGCATCGCCTTCAAGCGCATCGTCTGTCGCTGTGTGTGCACGAGGAGTGGCTTCCGGGCGTCGGAGAACTTCCAGATGATCGCTGCCAGGGCCCTGATGGCTCCAGCTACATTCCACAAGACCATTTCCGGCTGCTCGGACGACGGCGATGCCGTGGACTTCAGCTGACTAATCGGCAGCTACGAGGCGAGTCCAGGACCGGGTCCACTTCAGCGCACGTCCTCGCTGCCGCAGGACTCCAGCGATGTGGGGCTGGGGGACGAGGGGTCTGGCAGCACGCGGCGGATAAGGCGCGGCGGCTTCTGCAAGGGGCGCGTCCTCTGAAGAGGCAATGCATTTCGATTTTTGATACTTTTCGACTTTTGTAAACGTCGCGAGGAGCGGAGCAGAGTCCCGCCACGCCAGCATCCCACTATACAAATTGTCAGTATTCGCATTGAACGACGTTGTAACTGTATGGCAATAATTTTCATGTATTTACCTAGATCTAAGGCTATGTTACTACTATACTATACTATACTATACTATATATATGAGATACTCGTACAGATACATAACTACTTATAGGCACAAGATACAAACCGACTAGCCGTAAGCAGCCCATTGTTTTCAGTTCTGTTGTGTACATGTGTTAGGCGCAAGGATTAGTTACATCAAATTAGTTACATAAAAGATATAAAGATATATATATATATAAATAGATATATAGATATATGTGCATGTGTGTGTGTGTGTGTGTGTACAGCAGCTGTGTGTAAGTCAACTGCAGTTTCAATAAAAACGAGAGCAGAGAAAACCCAATCGAAATAAATACAAATACAAATAAAGAATACAAAAGCCAAAAACAAGTGCCGACAACGAAATGACCAGAAATTGGCAAATACCGGGTCAATCGAGGTATCGCCAGCAGGTCTGCCCACGACCAAGACCATAGACATTCCAAATCATCAAAACAGAAGAAAAGAAGAAGCCTCCTACCATACACAACACCAAAGATGAAATACCCTCTCAATATGCCATCCGTAGAGGGCTTTGTTATCCTCTTAACACAAAAATGAATTATATTTTGAAGCACACAGCCGTTCTCAAGTTTGGCTCTTCATTCTGCTGGCTTTAAATGTAGTGTAGAGAATTTTCATTTAACGCTTTCGCCTTCGCAACACACATGAGTGGCTTTGGTTCCCTTTGACCCATATGGTCTGCTGCTCTTCGACATCAATGATACTCCGTCTTTTGCACATCGGACAGCATCGGTTCAAGAGCCCCATATTAAATTGCTCGAAGAGTGCTTGGGGGGATGAGCTGACAGATGGGCCAAGAGCAAGAAGTGGCTTTAAGCTATCGTTTAATAATAAAGCGGCTTATAATTTTTTAAGAGCCAAGGCAGGAGCTACTGCTAGCGAGCGAGTGGGAGTGGGAGGGGAAGTGGGAAGTGGGAGAATCCCTGATTATTCATTACATTTCGCGGGTCGAGTACTCGTTATGAAAATGTATTCCGCAGTTAAACGTGCGTATGAGTAATAAATGCAGAGCAAGCGATGGCTGAGACATATGGTGCACTCGGGCTGGTGGTGCAAGTGAATGCGGGGATTATGCAAATGGCAGTATGTGTGTGGGTGTGTGCTTGTGTTAATGAAATAAAGTTCGCTTTGAAAGCAGCTTAAAGGCGACTACACGTCTTGCCAGGCTATCGGTGGGGGGAGGCACGGGGAGACACGGGGACACAGCACTACCCGTACAACATCGTTGAGTGCTTGTCGCGTTTATGGGAAAACATTTGCATAATTACGCGTTTAATTTGCTAAAGTGCAGGCTCGATGGCGATGGCTGGCTGTCCCTCTGGCAGAGCGCCAGGCCTGTCGCTTGAGAAGTGCGTGCAGGACGTGACACGGGGCGCAAGAGCGATATTCAATAAGTGAGGGGGGGAGGGAGCAAATGATAAATTCATTCATACTTATGTGCTTATGTCTTTATCTATTCCCGTTTCCCGTTCAAACAGGCTCGAAGGGCATCGGATCACGCTTCGAGGAGCAGCGCCTGACACTTCGCATACATCGAGGAAGGGGCTCCAACCAGCACGACTCCATGCACAGCAACGGGAGCACCCAGAGCACCACCACCACCCTGGGCACACCCTCGCCCGAGCGACTGTCCAAATATGCCACGCGCCGCCTCCACCACCACCACGACAAGATAAAGATCTCCGTGTCGTATCCATCCACCGAGAACATCCACGAGCTGACCCACGGAGACTCCGGCCGGGAAAGACGACCCTCGGGCAACGCCCTCTTCGCCGTCCACTACAACGGATCGAAAGGGCGCGAGTCCACGGAGTCGCAGCTGTACAGGCAGCAGCACGGAGGCGGCAGCTCCTGCTACCTGCAGGTGGGCAAAGCCCTGCCAGAGCTGAGCAGGCGTCAGAGCAACACCAGCGAAGGCGGCGGAGGATCGGGACACTCTCGTCCGGCCAACAAGAAAATGGGTCGGCGGAACATCAAGGCTCAGGTGAAGCGCTTCCGCATGGAGACCAAGGCGGCCAAGACGCTGGCCATCATCGTGGGCATGTTCATCTTCTGCTGGTGCCCGTTCTTCACGATGTACATCATTCGGCCCTTCTGCCAGGACTGCGTCGACCCGCTGCTCTTCTCGGTGCTCTTCTGGCTGGGCTACTGCAATTCGGCGGTGAATCCCATGATCTACGCCCTGTTCTCCAAGGACTTCCGCTTCGCCTTCAAGCGCATCATCTGTCGCTGCTTCTGCTCCCGCCAGAGTGTCTCGCTGAAGAGCTCCCGTCGCGGCTCCGACATGTCCGCCATCCGGATCCGGGCACGCACACCCAGCATCACGCCCAGTGCGGCGGCCCACAGCTTCGGGGACGAGAGCGAGCTGCACCACTCCGAGATGAGCAACGACCCCAGGTGACGTTCATTCGGGCCCAGCTCAAGCTCGCAGAGCAGCTTGGGTGGGTTACGGAAGACGAGCCTCAAGGTGCCCGTCTACGAGATTTGCCATCCGCTGGTCATGGAGACGGCCTGCTACTCCTACGTGGAGCCCTCCGGCGATGCCTCAACCTCGGCAGGGAGCGGCCCCAAACGGACCCAGTTGTAGCCACGAGAGCTGCTGGCGCTGCGTGGCCTGGGAACTGGTTCAGTTTCGAGGCCTGGGCAGCGACCAAGGCGCATGGTTCGCATCGAGTACAGCGATGCGAGGGTCTAGGCCAGGAGGAGACAGCGAAGCAGAGCAAACGGATAGCATAGGTATTAGTTTTTTCACATCCCACTAGAGGTATGCTCCATGAACCCGCCACACACAACCTTTGACCACAGCCTTCCTTTGACATGAATGGGCAGGGAAAAAAGAGATTTGCGTCCGGATTGGGTTTGGATTTGGAGGAGCCGCCTGCATAACCACTGTACATAGACAACCCATAGACATAGCCTAAGACAGCCAAAGCGGCGATATGTTGTGTACATATATAGGAGTTTAGCTAGGATATGGATATCGTCGTGTCATTCGAGAGTTGTACCTTTATTCTTCCGTATAATGATACTCGTAAACCAAGAAACCAAATTGTTGCTACTGGCAAATAAAAAACATTACCCGTGCTAAAGCGAAACAAAGAAAAGAGAAAAAATAAAAAGAACATACAGCTAGATTCATAAATAGTCAAGTGTTAATTGTTGTACTCTCGGCTCGAAGAGCTTATTCCGATAAATATCTGTGTGTCCCGAATACATGTTTAATGCAATAAACGACGAAGCCTTGCATACCCGAAATACAATATATAAAGGCGTACGTAAATACTATTCAGATATACATACATATATATACCGATATACGATTCTCAAGTTAAACGTTTTTGTGTGCTACAAAAATAAATGATGTTTAATTTATTCAGAAACTTAAAGCGCGAATGTCTCTGTTTCTTCCTTCGGGGGGCTCCAGCATTTCCCCACCCCCCAGAACCAGAGCCAGAGCCAGAGCAGCCATCGTTTTAATTAAGCGGAAGTACTTCCCCAAAGGCGGAGGCGCAACAAAGTCGCAGCCCCAGAACCAGCCAGCCAGCAAGCAGAGGTGAGTGCGATAAAAGAGTTGCAGCATAAAGAAATTGCTAAGCTGGCGCGTAACAAAGGCCAAATTAAAAGCTAAAATGCCTCGGGCACTTTCGCTAACTGAATTAAGGCCAGCAGATACAGAGAGAGAGAGAGAGAGGGGGAGAGAGAGAGGGGAGAAAGCCAAGAACATAACTGGAACGGAGCTTGGACAAAAAGAATCTGGGGAGCCGGACTCGCGTTCCTTTGGAATGGGCCTGGGTCCTGTGCCTCCACATAAAACGGACTACTAAATGGAATGACTCAGGAAACTAATTTATGCCCGGACCGGGCCCGGGCAGACTGATACTAACTAACCAACTTTGATGGAGCTCTCCTCTCCCAAGGCCCACCCCCCGCCAACAGCTCCGCAAGAAATCCAATTTATTTGCTTCACTTTCCGCTACAAGAAAGTGTTTTATTTGATGGAAATCAATTGATAAAACGCATTAACTGGCAGCTAAACTTTCAGATCGGCTGATCCCCACCCCCCGCCAATTTCCCACACCCCACCAATGCCCATAAAACTGGCAGACAGAGGCAGACATTGAGATGGCATGGGAAATATATCTGCCAGATATTCGTATCGTCGATTGTTACCACTTGCCATTGAATGTTTTTGGGGGTGGGAGTGGGAGGGTGGCGGTTGCGCCAGTGCCGAGTTTCGCTATTAACCTGAACAAGATAACTGCTGTGAAGATTCTCTTTTCAGATTTAATTAATCAAATTGAATTTACTTTTCGATAACAGTTACTCAACTGTTTGAAAAGTGGGCCCCAGGTAAGGACCCGCTGAAAAACAATTTAAGGGTGCACCTTGGTATTTGGCAAACTTTGCCAGGGCATGGAAGGGCATACCTACATGTATACATGGCAGATTTGCATAAATGTGGCAAAAAGTTTTGAGGCCCATAGCCCAGAGGCAGGAAGGCCCCAAGGCAGCCGATAATTGGGCTAGCAAATGGAAGTACAAACTGGGTAGATGGCATAAATTACAAAAGTTTCTGATTTCATTATGCCAGCCATACATAAACACAAGACAAACAACAGGCAAGGCAGGCAGTCTCACAGCGCTGTCCTAGTCGGTCCTAGCAGGTCCTAGCCGGTCCTGGTAGTCGTTAAAGGCATTTAAGTGCAAAGTTCACATCCGAATGGTAGAGCAAAGATGGCCAAACACAAATGAGGCATGCTCCGATTGCTGGGCTCTGGCCTGGCCTGGCTCTGGCTCGGTCGGGGTCTGCCTATCCTGCCTATTTGACCAGTCCTGTCTGAGTGCTTTGGCTTTGCATCTTTGTTTGCCTTCGAAGGTGGCGGATAGACGAACAGGCCGGACAGAAGATACAGAAGCCGAATGGGGGCCAAAGGCATGCAAATAGCCGGTGCTGTGTGACAATCGATAGAGGCCACACAGGAGTCGATTCTGTAATCGATTTGATTGTGTTAACTAAACTTTAACATCAATCGATGGGAAGCTGCCAATATATCAACAGATGTGTGTAGAAGTCTGCCTTCCTCATGAATCAGTTTAGTACTCAAAGGTACTCGAGGTTTTCTGCCTTAAGCCATGACTCTGTTTGCTGTTTATATGCAGATATTTTCTTCGCCTGGTTTTCCCTTAACCTTTTGGCAACTTGAAGTTTGCATCTAGCGCACGGTGGGGAAACAAGGAGACCAACAACCCAGCAACAAATAAGTCTGCTTGCTAAACTATAAAGCTGATTGACAAATGGAGTGGAAATAAAAATATAAGTATTTCTGAGATCTCTCAGCAACAACAACCACAACTACAGGAGACTGTGGTATTGGAAGAGATTCCCAGTCCCAGTCCCAGTCCCAGTCTGGGAGTGGATGTTCGAGCAAGCGGCCAACAAACAATGAACAAGAAAAAAGTGAAGACAGCTTAGAGAGCTGCAAACTCAGCGAACTGTTTGCACACTTTTCCAGCAGTAACGATGTGTACGGACAGGACGGGACAGACCAGACAAAGTTTTCCATTCGACCATTCCAGCCCGGTCGTGCAATGTATCGAAATGTTATCTGAAGGAATGGGTTCAAGGCTTACTTAAGGCTTCAGCTGCGCTGGCCTTGTCAAGTGTTTCAGCTTGCCAAGTTGTTATTTAATAGTTTAAGATAACTTTAGTGAGTCCGAAAACGGGACTGCAACTCTTATTCAAACAGGCCATTGGCCCTCTGACTCCATATGCCCCTTCCCCAAATGGTGAAATGGAACCCACGCATACGCAGTTAATTGGGTGCTCCATTGCGAATCCGACCACAGACGACCCCGCACCGCACCGCACCGAGAGTGGTTGGTGACAATTTGCGCAATGCGTTAATTCCATTAATTTACGCCTAATTGTTATGGCCGCCCGAAGTGCAATCAAGGGACCATCCCAGGACAGGCAAGTATTTTGCTCAACAATGGAGAAAAAAACGCCCCAGTCGAAAACAATTTTGCAAGCCAACCCACACACACACACACACAGCCACCCCCTCGGGGGAGATGTCCAGCAGTGACACGTTTAACGAACAAACCAACGAGCCGGGCAACGCCACAGCCGGGCTGCCACAGCCACTGCCATGCCATTTACAGGACCCTTGACGGGTCCGTGCTCTGCGGTCTCCCTGCTGTCAGCCACCTGCCCGGGCCATTTTGCAGTTCAATAACCCATTTCCTCTCAGCCACCGCCACCGCCACCGCCACTGCCATCGCCATTCCCATCGCGTGGAATGGCTAAAAAAACGAAAAGGAATTGCCGCCCAAAAGTATTTGAAGTTAGAGTTTTCGTTCAAGCAGCCAATCCACAAAAATGGCAAACAATTTGCTTTTATGGCAAAACAAAAAGCACAGAAAACATGGCGGGGATATCCTTGAGCCAGGCCCCATTTTCGGCCCACCCTGTCGCCATGGAGGCCCGGCCCGGGACGGCCCCAAAGGACTCCCAGTCGATTTCCGTCTTACTTTTTCCCCTCTTTTATTTTTTCTAGTCTGGATTTGTGTCACTTGATAAGTTGTTTCGTTATTGTTGCTGATAATTTGTTGACGGAAGCATACGCTCGGCTCAATTCAATAACTTATTTCGTCCGATTCAATTATGATTTGAGTCCAGTTGACCTTATCATCACTGACATTGGCTGGCCCCGGGGTCGCAATTTCATTTGGAAGATAGCGTCACTTAGTCAAAGTTGATTTAGTTCGCTTGACTGCAGTCGGAGCTAAATACTAAAGACTAAATGAAGTATATAAAAGTTAATTTGTGCCTCCGGGATATTATTACATTTAAACCAGTATTAATTAATACGGTCATAAGAGGAAGCATACTCTTAGGCGCCACGATTTTTCTTGACTGATTTTTTTCTCTAGCTCGTTCCAAGTTCATAGAAAAAGTTCATGAAGACCTTTCTCAAATATTCAATTCCTCAAAGTGAGAAAATAATAATAGTATAAACCAAATTTTAAATTAATGCGACATTAAGAATTTTGCGGCCGACACCCAAAACCCGAGTGACAACAGGTGCAGACAACAGCACATCGAAATTCGAAATTTATTTGGTGGACATTATTTGAAAGTTTATGGCCAGAAAATGCACAAAGAACTCAATTTCCAGCTGACCCTGGTCCTTGTCTATTGTTGGATCGCGTGTTGGCGATGCGATGCACGGATTTATGGCTTCCTCGTAAATTGTTGTGGGAACGAGGGACACAGCTGGCCCCCCAATTCTCCTGGGCCTCACCTTTTGTGCTTTTACGACAGCAATCCCGGCGGAATATTTAAATCCTGCACGTGTGTCCGTCCAATGGAAATCAACAAAAATTAATTTAAACATCCGACCAGCCTTAAATTCACCAAAATCATCATTTACAGGCAGCAGTAAAGATTGAATGATTATGGATAGGAGTAGGTTAAGAGGAAATATTTTTATTGAAATACTTTCAACAGCTATCAATTTCCCTTGGCCTTAAAGGTACCTGAATTAAACACAATTTTACTTTCAATGCAAATAACGCATTTATGCATTTATTTAATATTTTATAAGCAGGACAGAAGAGTCGACATTCCGACTATAAAGTAAGAGCTTCTCAACTTTAATTGAAATTTAACACGCAACAAAAAGGTTGTTTCCACTGCTCTCAAAAACACGGTTGTTATCCTCCATTATCTATACAAGAGGAATTGCATAGGGCTTTTATTGATTTTTTTGTGAGCAAAAATATACCTAAAGTTTTTATTTTAAGATCCAAATTATTAACACATACCAACGACCCTGTCGTCGTTATTCAAAAATAATAAATATGCGCCAGAAATATCTTTAAAATTGTATATATTATATTTTGCTTTCTCTGAAATGATAAAAAGACTCTTTCCTTTCACGTAAATTAATTTTAAAACCAAAAATTGTATGAATACAATAAATTCGGGCAAAAAATCAAATTTATTTACCAAACGGGCTGCGATGGCTGATGGCTGATGTATTCAAATGAAGAGCTCAAGTCAAGCAGTATGCCTTTTGAGAATTCGGTCAATTGTCTGGGCGGGGCCACACCCACATCCTTAAGCTCAAGGCAGTTGAACACCCATTCGTTCGAGAGTTCGCTCTCCCGCGGTGCGACAAAGTCACTTGAATGGTTTTTGAATGCGAAATGACTGAACGGCATAGAGTATGCTTCGCGGTCCTGCCTAAATGTCAGCCCAAAATCTGGGGGGAGGGGATGGAGAGGGTCCTCGCCACTGACTGTGGCAAGATAAACAGACTCCCTGTCGCTCGGTTAAGCTGCTGCTGCTGCTGCTGGCTTGGGACTACCGATGGCTGCTGGCAGTGTGGCATTAAACAGTTGAATGCCACTCGCAGCGAGCCCGTATCGTTTTCGCGAGTTTTTCTCGCTGCTTCCCGAAAAACCGAAATTGCACTGGGCCCCCCATTCTGCCCCCTGGTTCGGTATGCAGTTAAGCAGAGAGCTCTGACAATTGTTGGCAGCAGTGGCACTGTAGCAACAGCAAAAACTGTGGCAATCTCCAAAGTTGGCAGTTGCGGCTTTTTTGTTTTGCGACGGAAGCATGACAAGCCCGAAACTATGCCACTGTTTTTGTCCCCCGACGAGTCGAACACCGAGCACAGTCGTTTCCCAGGGCGCTGGAAAATTCAAGAGGGTCGGGAAAATGAAGTTGTTACCAAGAGAGAGAGAGCGAGAGAGAGGAAATGCAAAGCGACTATGCGGCTGCCACGTGAATAGACTGTTAATAAGTTTCACTCATAAATCAATTGGCTGCTCCGGCGAAAGTTCGTAATTAGTGTAGGATAGTGTAGTTTATCAAAGAAAGCTCTCTTGTCCCATTTATATTTCTACAAAACTTACAAAATAAGTTGTTACAATTCTTTATACAACTCTTTGTTTTGCATTGTGCATAAGAAACTTTTGGAAAAATGTTCGTTAAAGTACTGCTAATTATTTATGTAAGTGCAACGAATTGTGGAGCCGCCTCTTGTTGAAGTACTGATTGAAAAATCTCTTGCTCTCCCATGGCACCCACGCGGTGGCTGCGGCTCTTGTGGGGGTTGGGGGTGGGGGTTGGCGTGGGGATGTGGGGATGTGGAACCACAAAAGCAAGCCGCAAAGCAAAAGGCGAATTGGTAAACTTATCACGCAATTAGAGCTCCCTCGCACCTGGATATAATTTATGGGCGCGCACAAAAATGTAGGCAGAGCAAAAATTAAAAGCTCACCGAAAGGAAAACAGAAAACAGGAAAAAAGAAAACCATTATGCATGGCAGAGCAGCAGCATTGGTGGGGAAAATTTGAAAAATTATGTGTACATTCTGTTACTCCTGCCCGATTTGTTCGCTCTCTAGAACTTTGCACTTCCGCCAGGGGCCGCCCAGGGGCAGCCAATACCTCGGGGGAGCACAACATTTGGGAATGATTAATGCGTTACAATAAAAGATGATTTGTTTTTTTGTTGTTGTTGTGGCTGCCTGTTAACAATATGCCAGGCAGGGTGAAAAGTCAACAGAACTGACATAGAAAAGCCAAGCAACATGGCCAACAGCACCCTCCCCCCCGCTCAAATCAGCCAGGTGTGGGCTCCAGATGTACACTCGTAGATACATTTTGTGGCTTACTGTGCTGCATGCAAATTGGCCTTGAGTGCCCCTGGCTGGTGGGCTCGATGATTGGTGTTTGGTCTGGGCTCGAAATGAAACCGAAACGAAATTGAGCCATTTTGTGTGAATGAGCGTGGAAAATGCGGCAATAAATAACCAGGAAACCAAAAGTGGATCTTGAGTTGCCAAACGGTTCCCCCTGGCCTCATCTCTATGTGTATGTCACTTATGGGCTTTAGTTGACTTTCCTTTGAGAACATCGCCTTAAAGGGAATCAAATGCTATTAATAGTAATACATCTGCAGACATAAGACGTAAAAATAAGTGTCTGATTGTGGAAAAATGATTGACAGATTTGAATGTACACTAAGCCGATCAGTGGAAGCAAAAGAAAGATCGAAAACCACAAAACCAAAAGACATTTTCCGTGGGAAGGGGTTCACTTTATGGCTATTTATGCCAGGACACAATTTGGTCATCAATGAATATCAATATTAACAAGGCCAAAAAGGTCCTCTCCTCTGCTGATGCGTAGAAGATTCTCAATATAAAAATGATTGCCATAAATGTTCGATTGTATGGCTGCTCCGACATATTTCCCGACCCGATGACTCATCGGACTTTTTGCTGAAGCAGTTGGAAGACTCAAGTTGTCGCCATATCAACAGGTTGTTCCTGGTCCTGTTCCAGCCCCGTTCGATGACGAAGTCGAGCTTCTTTTGCGGCACTTGCGTCATCAGACGGGACGCCCGAAATGGGAGAAGAGCCCCAATAATAATCTGCAATGCTCATAAATGACGAAACCCTATGAATAGAGCAAATAGATAAAACAGTGTACGGGCTGTGGGTGGGTCGCGGTCCCGTTGCCGGTCACGGCTTTGGTCTCTTGTCTTTTTGGGTCCCCTCGTTGTCTGCCTCCTGTCGCGGCAGACATTTATGCAAATGGGCGTCGAATCAGAGCGTCTTGGGCTCTATGAATAGCACAAGACACACAGAGAACTCTAAGGACAATACATTCAATTATCAAGGACTGCGCCAAGACAAGAAGCAGCACCAGCTCGTCTCTACTTCTAGTTTTTCTTTTGCCTGGGCTGTCAGCGACAGCAGCCGTTTACATAAATGACTTTTGTGCTGGGATGAAACTAGGACTGCGACTGCCACTGCGATTCTGATTGCTATTCCGATTCCGGGTACTGCTGAGATTGTGGGTGGATGCTGTGGCTGTTAACACCAATTACATAACATGACAAGATGAAGCTGGAACAAGTGCTACTACTACTACTACTAGAAGCATGCCGCGACAAATGGTGCAAAAAAGCGGAGAAAAAAGAACAACGAAAGTGTGGCATAACCCTCCATTCTCAGAAATGTTTCACAGGCGTGCCTGTGGTAGGGCTTCCCTGCTTTTCAGTTTGGCCACACAGTTGCCAACTCAATTTATGAAAACTTCTCACACTTTTCATCGAATACTACTTCCTGCCACACCCACACCCACACCCATCCTTGGCTGGCTGACTGCTCCCTTGGCGTCAATGGTCTGTGCGTAAATTGCACGCTGAAGAGGGAAAATTTCTGCCTGATAAGGGGATCAGGACTGGAGAAAATTGGGCCCGGCCCAGACCAACTGGCGGCAGTCAGCAGCAGCAGCAGTAGCAGCAGGCAGAAGTAGACCATAAGTCCCTTAATCTTGGCCTGCAGTACAAGTATTTATGGCATATTCGAAGGATTTCAATCGAAATATCAGGCTTAACACTTGACGTCGCTTAAATTGCCTCACTTCGGATGTACACAGCGAATTCTTAAAGCAATCTCGGACTCGAGACTCCATTTGTACTGTTACGAGTGTTGGCCGTATCTGTTTGGCTGTATCTGTATCTGTTTCTGGTTAGCTGGTGGTGGCCTGCGGCGGGCGCCAACTGTGCTCGTAAATGTTTTGGTCATTAGCCATGGCGTGAAAACCAATAAACGCGTCGGGCCCATAGAAATAAAGAAGAAAAAACCAAGAAAATATCCGGGGAGAAGTGGGGGGAAAAACACAGCGAGAGGCCGCAAACAAAAATTGCAATGAAATCAAAAACTACAAAACAAAAACAAATGCTTTTATGATATGGCCATAAATGCCGACCAGGCTGCCCCAACAATGGGCCAATTTGTGGCGCTCAATAAAAATAATAAAAATATTGCAACTTTTATTAAAGCCAACCATTTTGGCCACATTGTGTGTAAGCTCTTTAGTAACTTGTTTGTCTTCCTTTGTCTGCCCTCCGACTCTCCGCCTCTCCGCCTCTTCGCCTCTCAATGGTCTGTATTTTTTGTTTAGTCTATATTGCGGCACGTTTATGAGTTATTATCAGAGCCGTGAGTGTTGGTCAATGTATGTGCGGTTGGATGGGCAACAGCCACGCCTACACTCCGCTCCGCTGCTGCCACAGAGGGAACTTTAATAAAGGGTCCTTTGATTTATTGTGAATTTAATGCTGGCTTTGTCTTGCTGTCTCTCGCTATCTGTCTGGGTGTCTGGCTGTCCGGCTGTCCGGCTGTCCAGGAGGGCCTTGTTTTGTGGTTTGTATTATTATTGATGATTCCGCTTGTTGCTGCGACAGGTGCAAAGGCATTCGAATACCGCATTTCAGTGAGCATTTCCTTGGCATTCCATAAATCATAGTCACAGCCAAAACGTCAGTTCGTTGCGTTTCCATCAACATTTATTTTAAAAACTTTATCCAATCACATCAGATATTTAATGAACAACCACCCAATCCAATCCAATCACTTTCTTTAATTGAATTGAATTTAATTGAATCGACCGCAAAGGGGCTTCCAATTTCCATCGTTCGCTGGGTAATCCACGTATTAAATATCATAGTGATAGTGTGGTGCCATTTAATTCAGTTCCCTGCCATGCTTTTCACACTTCAGAGCCTGCATTCGTAGAACTTCGCACATCACACATACGCCCCATTGCCCATTACGCATTCGCCCAGTGGTAATCATTTCTGTAAACTGTTTTCGATCTCCGCCTCGTGCGGTCATCATCCCCACATCGCCATCGCCATCGCCAACGCCATCATTCAGGACACGTACGGGGAGGGAAACCTTTTTGTGTGTAGTCGTCCCGTCGGCCCGGGGTTCTTCACATGCTCGCGTACAAATGGCCGTCAGGGGCAACGGAGCGACGCTGGCTTGGCGACTACAACGACGACAACGACGACTTGACTTGGCCTGGCTGTCTGGCTGTCTGTCTGTCTGTCTGTCTGTCTGTCTGTCTGTCAGGCAGCTAACAAATGGAGGAGCCCCAAAGCCGCAGCAGAAAAACTATTTATATGCGGCCCCAGGCGTGGTAGATGGGTACTATCGATGTGTGTGGAAATGTTTGCGACGGATGCCTGAATGGATGGAGCCCAGCTCTGGCGGTTGTCCATCGCGTCGTCGCATCTATGGCGTGGCCGGGCCATTTATGGCCAACATATTTGAGCGCATTGTTTGCATCTGTGGTGCGTCTTCGCGCTGATTAATCGAATATCTGCAGTGCCAGCAAAAGGAATCTCAGCGAACTGTGTGGGCATAATTCCACATGCCTGCCTGACGCGTTCCAAAGTTGTCGCTCCTAATTGGCAGAAAACTTTCTTAGGCGCGCGCACACACATACGAAATCATCGCTGTATCAGCCAGGCGACGCACGACTAGCCAAACAAAACCCCGACTTCCTGCCAAAACGTTGACTCCATTCCGGGACGCGTCACTCCGCTTTCTTCTGGTCTTCACTTCCTTGCTGGCTCCTGTGAGTAATGTTGTTGCCTGTGTTGCTAAATGCTAACGATGGCGAGGATGGGGGAAAAGGATGGGGCAGGCTGGGCCTCGGCGGAATGCGTCACAAGACGATGATGATAATGGCCTCGTTGCCATTACTTTGTTAAGTTGCCCCTGCTGCTGTCCTGTGGCCCACCTCTGGTGTTGCCTGTTGGCTTAATTGATTTAGTTGAAGCTGCACAGAGTTTAATAGTTTCCCATCATTTATAAGGTATCCAGGGAGTCTCAAGGAGCTGTCGCTGCCGTTGCCGTTGCCGCTGCTGTTGCCTCTGCCTCTCTATCACGCTGTCAGTTTATTTGCTGCGGCATTTAATTTTCGCCAGCACTGTGTTACACATTTCCACGCGCTGACACGGCAAACCGGTTGAACAGCATCGCCTCTATGTCCGTCTATCTGTCTGTGGCTTCCGTCGCATGCAATCCAGTCCAGCTATTGAGTCAACGACGGGGGTCTGCGTCTGCGCCGCCAACAAGCCAACGGGTAACGGGCAGCGGCACGGCCAACGGTCAGCCTCCCTTCGGAGCTCGGATTGCCAACTGACGCCTCATCGCCATGAATGGCATTTTATCTAATCCACGGCAAAACAGCGCCACCATGGACTGATGTATTTAAAAACCCATTTCAATTATTTATTACCAGATTAAACACTAAGAAATTTCAAGAATCTGGTCCCCCGATGCTGCAGTTGGGTGGAAGGTTCGGTCTACATGAACACCATAATACACTGCAAAAGGTAGGAGAAGGAATTTGTTAGATGAAGAAACCCAGAGAACACGGGAATAGTCGAGCAATATTTGTTTTAAGAACTTAATTTGTAATTAAATTTGATAAGTTGTATTCTTGAATTGTAACTTAAGAATTAATCAATGAAAAATCTTTGGCCGCTTTTGGGCATAAATATTCAGTAAGTAGAACTAACGGGAATTCTGGTCTTGCAACGATGATCCATATCGCACTCCCACCCAAAAGCTTGTAGGCCGACTCCCTGCGCTGAACGGACTGACTCAATCCGTCAATGACTGTCAATCAAAGAGCATGTAAGGCCAAGTTCAGGTGTAACACTAACTGCGTCTTTTGATCGTCTTTCGAGCAGCTTGAACTGGCTGCTGGCTGGCGGCTGCTAGCTGCTGGCTGCTGGTGCACATTACACACATTAACAAGATCATTCTCTCTCGTAATTGTTGTTGCTGCAATTAGCGTTGGTAGCACTTGATTTATGCAGCTGCCAGCCATACAAAGTGAAGCTGCATCCATGTATAGACAATGTCTATCGGCACTTGGTGCTGGGATCCATATAAAAGCTGCCCTAGGGCCTGGCCTATTGAGTCAGTCCCGTCATAGAATTCGTCGAGCACGGACGCGAAGGGATTTGCGACCTTCTTTTGGACTCTTGGAAAAAATGAAAACGACAGCGGTAAGGCTCCAGAGACGAAGGAAGAGGAGTTCATTAAAGAGGTTTCTTCCTCTATAGTCGCTGTTGCTGGTGCTCGGCCTTTTGGCCATCCATTACGTCGATGAAGGTGGGGCCCATGTAGTGCCCTTGGGCGGAACCTATCTGATCTCTCAGGCAGGGCCAGTCCTGTGGCTAGTCCAGCCCCCACCACCACCACCACCACCAGAAGATGATGGCTCCTACAAACCTCCTGGGCCCGGAGAAGATGGTATTTGGACGCCCACCCCCGGACAAGAGGGAGAGCCACAACCAGACCCCGAGCCCGAACCAGAGCTCAGCCAGAGTCAAAGTGGAAGCGCTAGCTCGGAGGCCGGTGAGGATGGAGGTTCCCTCAGTTCAGCCAGCTCTGGGTCTGCTGCAGCCCAAGAAGCTGCCTCTGGTGATGCCTCGGATGCTGCAGGTGCAGGAGGTGCAGGAGGTGCAGGAGGCGCTGGACAGGCCGGACAGGCAGGTGGTATTCTGGGAGGTGCAGGTGGAGCAGGTGGATCAGGAGGCCAAGGCAGCGCCGGAGGAGGTGGAGCAGGTGGTGGCGGCGGTGGTGGCGGAACACTCACGTCCGGTCAGAGCGGAGAGACTGGACAGCCGGGAGCGCCCAGTCCAGTCGGACCACAGCCCGACGGCGCGGATGGTGCCGATGGAGCCGACGGTCCAGACGGTCCAGACGGCTCCAAGGGCGGAAAAGGTGGTCGCGGTGGAAAGGGAGCGCGCAATGGGGCCGGCGGTGGGGGTGGAGCAGGAGGCGCCGCTCCTCAACCGGCAGCTGTTCCCGCTGTTCTCGTCCCAGCCCCCGTATGGCCCGATCCGGAGGTGAATTTGATGTAAGTGTACGACCCTTTGAAGAATCGATCATGTTTAATACATCATCTCTCCTCTGACTTTTCCAGCCACGTCATCTAGATGCCCTCTGACCCTTCTGCCATTTCCCATTTAATACACCTTTTTGATAGCCGATTAAGCATCCATTAGTCTTAGGTCTAGTCAATGTTACTGAAACTCACATTTACCTTAAGCTGCAGCAAACGAATATTAAAATTCGATTACACAGTGTACGGAAGGAGTTAAGTTTTTCATTTCGTTTTGGGCAGGGCTAAAATTTAGTCAATATAAATATAAACAAACTCTAGAAAAGGTCAATCGCTGTGACATTTTTCATGTCCATGTGCCACTATACTGCCCTCCATTCGTGACCTCGTTTTACCCCTAGGATACTGGAAAGCTTTCTTGCACGGAGATACTGGGTTAATAAATACATCTATATACTTTCTAGCTATTATTACGAATATTTCGACTCAAAGCATATATTGCCATACGAGTTATTCTGTTAAGAATTAACCAATTGCTTTAAAACTTACAAAGCTTAAATTTTATACGCCTCAGATTTCGTAGAACCACATCAGAAAATACGTAGTATATGTATAAATATAAGTAGACTGCAACGTCGTTTATCCATCGATTCTTAAAAACGATACCTTAAACGTCGCGTAATTAATGTGTCTACCTGAAATCAAAATTCACAAGAAATAATTTTTTTTCGACTCTTCCTGAGTTTTTAAACTAAAAATTACGAGGAGAAATACCGCAAAAAATTATGAAATTTGAAAGCCTAGCATCTTCCTGGAGGTAAACTGAAACAACAAAATGTTTATGGGCGATTTATAGCTGCAACTATTAGCTTTTCAGAACTGCCAATAGAACATAATACAACCAGATATAAAACATTTAAGCTATGTGCAAAAAAGAATTACTACCTCTGGAAAAAAACATGACAAGTTTAAAAAATTGATTAAAACAAATCATAATTCCTAAAAAATTGTAAATCCCCAAATCTATCAGAAAAATTCGTTTTGAACCACAGCGGAAATGTCGTGTTGACTTGTGTTATCGGTGCAGAAAATCGTAAAAAAAAAATTATTTTTAAAACCATGGCGGAAATGCAATGTTTGTACAAAGATGTTGGTATGATTCACTTCTTTCTACGTCCATCAGAAGTGGGTGATTTTTTATTAAAAAAAAAACAAATAATCATTTTTAACGGTTCCTGATAACTATTTTTAGATTCGTTGCAATTTTGATTAAATTTTTTGTCCCTTTCCGCACCTGTAACATTTCTGCAAAATTTGCTTATCTCCAGCTCAGCGCGAATATATTCTACGTTATCAATGAGCGAAATGGAGCAAGCTTTCCGAGAAATTTCACCAATCTCTCAGAACAGACACCTTGATTTTCGCCTTGCTAGATTTATATTCTAGAATAAAAAAGATTATAAGTATTCGTTTGAGTATAAATAAGGCTGAAAATCGGGAATTTCAAATCATTCGCGAATTCAAAATGTTCAAGCCAGACGTGCTTTTTTTCATTATTGCCAGCCTTATAATTGGCAGCAGCGCGGTGCAATCCAATGGTACGTAATGACATCAGACATAACATAGATTGAGATTTGTTTGACCCTTTGACCTTTCGGTTCGCAGATACATCCGTACTAAATTGGATTGGACGTAAGAAGTTCTTCATATCGCCTATAAAGTCATATCGCTGACTTGGCCACCTTTGAGACAAATGACGAGCTGGTAGCCGTGTCGAACTACCTACTCGAAGAGGGGTACAAGTCGGAGGCCAACGACCTGTTTTGGGTGGCGTACTTTGATGTCGGCAGACCAACAGGACTCTTCTATTCCATAGCCACTGGGCTGCCACTGACCTCCTCTGGATGGGCACCCGGTCAGCCAGACAATGCTGGTGGCAATGAGAACTGCGTCCATATTTGGCTGCGGAAAGGAAAATACGGAATGAACGACAACAAATGCAATGTAAATATTAGAGCTATATGCCAACAAAACTACTATAATTGCTGATAATTCAACAAATCAATTTCAAGAAGACAGCCTTAACAGCCTTAACTGCTATCAGTAGAAATAAAATGAATGTATAATTTGCTTTTGAACGAGTGAAACTGATAAGCAACTGAAATGAAATTTTTCGAAAAAATACAAATAATCATAAAAGAACAAATCAAATCAAATAAACGATATTGATTTCTCTTGCTAATTCTCATTTATTAAAAATCAATCTTATTTTTTTCACCAATCATAATACTGCCTGTATATGCATGTATGTATATGTATGGTATAGTATGGTATGGTATTGATTTTTACGATTTTCTTCACCGATATTGATTAATTTTAATTCATTTTATGTTAATCATAAGACATCATTTTTTTTTTTATCAAAAAAAAAATAAAACGCAAAAACTATTTTAAATGAATTTTATTCCTTTTTACTCAAAATAAAACTCAACAACTGTACAACTTTTCGCCGATGTGATTTTTGAATTTTTTGAAGAGTTTGCTCTTGTTCTATGATTTAATACGTTTTATATTATATATCACATAACCTTCAAGGATGGATATAAAGAATTCAACTATTTTCTGTTAATTTCCATTTATTCATATATAGTATAACAATCATTATTTACGGTCCCAGATACAATTAAATTTCTCGTACAAAAAACGCAAACTTTTCTAGAGCTTTTCTACTTACTACACAGTCTGAAACTGCAATTCTACATGTTTTCTACATGCAGCTGGCACACCAAAAGTGGTGCACACCTTTTAGCTGAACAGCAAATAAGTTTGGATGGCAGAATTCTTTCTTCTTCTTCCATTGTCATGTAGTTAAGTTCCTGAAAGAACGATATATGTACATATATATGTTTGTAAGATATTATTTGAATATTGTTAGTAGATTATTAAATCGCGAATGGCATATAAAGTGCTTAAGTATAGTTGAATGTCACGGCTCGGCAGATTTCTGCTGATGTCGGCTGCTGCTGCTGAACTCTGTCTGTCTGCTGTTGTACTCTTCTCCTTACTGCTGTCCGTTCTCCTGCCGTTGCTGCTTCTCTCCTGCTGTATCTGCTGTTCTTCTCGTTCTGTTGTTCTGCTGGTACTGCTGTTAATCTGCTTATCTGCTGTTACTCTGCTGCGACTGTTATTACTGCTGTTAACCGAAGCTCCTTCAGTGGGGCGGCATTCCCACTACCTTTCACATTAATGTATGTATTTCCCCTTTTTAAACAGTTAACCTTTCGTAACAGTTCTTTGGAGTTCCCACCAGTCAAATGCAATGTTTTTCAATCGCACAGCCATGTGCTTTTTCCGAAACATATTGCCTATAAACTAAATTCCATGTAACGTGTAATTTGCCTGTCAAATATAACAAAAATGTTTTTCTAATGAAAAATATTGAGATATTGTGCAAACCCACACACGGGGGTATGCCACGGGGATAGGATGAAGGTTATGCCGACATTGACGTCGACATCAAGGCCAATTAAATTGTGTGTTCTCTAAAAGCTTCAACAGGAAAGTAGGCAATGGAATTAACGCATGCTGTGGCATACAATGGGGATTTCAAAATGCTAATTATGCACGTCAATCACATGATGTTAATTTTGAATGCTCTCCCCATGCAAGCTTGCTGAAATATAACATTTTATCACAGTATAGTACAATGTAAGTGGGGCAACATTTTAGCAGCAGAAGCAAATAAACATCAATGCGTGGGTTGTGCCCCATAGGGTATTCGCGGAAAGGATAAAGGTCAAATGAGGATAACTTAAAATTCACATTTCACAACGCTTTTCCACCGATGCGTCGTCTAAGCGTTCTCCTGCCATGTCATAACTCTAGCCCATCTCGAAGCGTGGGTGAGTGCTCTTTGTTATTTCGATTTTCCGCTCTCCCTTTGGCTTACTTTGTGCCACAAATTGCGCGCAAAACGCTGAGAATTCAATTGTCGGCGTTGCATTATCTGCTTTGCAACAATGCTGCTATCAGAAGCTCGTGTGTGCAACGTCAAAGGTGGCAGGACAGATACATTTGTTAAGTGCTTGAAGCCATATCGGAGCTGTGACAAAGTATTAGTATTACAGAGAAAAGGTAAACTCAAAGATACAAAGATCAAATGCAGAAGAAAATACCACAAAATTTCAGCTCTATTCTGGCGGTAACAATACATTTTCCCTTTTCAACAATCTATTTCAACACCCTGGCGATTGCAACACGTATTCAAATCCGATCAATTAGGCCATAAATTAACGCCTCAACCATAAATTAAATTGATGCAAAACATAAAAGCCATTTGACCAAAAAATATGCAAAATGCACCTCAAAAAGAACGCCCACCACACAAAAAAGAGCTCTAGAGGAAAACAAAGACAACGACAACAGAATGGCAGGGCAGGAAATCGTTTACCAATTTTGTTATTTTAAAGATTGTTGACTAAATGGCGTTTTGGCTGCTGCCAGATTAGAATTGAGGCCCTGAGTAGAGGGCCAAATGGCACAACGTGGGGTTCACGGTACACGGTTCTGGCCACCAGCCATAATGGATTCGGTTTGGCCAATTGCTTGGCATGCAAATGAAATTCTTCAATTCGAATCAAATCGCTGAATGGGCCGCAGAGCGGGAGAGCGGGGGAACTGGGGAGCGGGGCGGGTTGTGCAAATCAACGGCTGAAATTGCAATAATATTATTTGGCAAAAAGAGCTACAACGAGCCATAGCGTTGCACATTCACTTTTGACTGGAGTCGGGCCACGCCCAGACACTTGTAGCAAGCTGGGCGGGCGGGCGATTGGTCGGTCGGTCGGTCGGTCGGTTGGTCGGACTACCGTTTGCTGGCAAACATTCTGTGAGCCCCACAATCGCAATTTAAACAATTTCAACTACCGATTTCTGTTTTTAACCACCGTCTAGCATGTAATTAAATTAAGAGCCGGGTCAGTAACCGCCCGCCTTTGGCATCCCCACCTGCTCCCCTGAAGGTCGTCCAAGCGTCCGAGAGTACTTACACGCTCATATCGTAGTATTTTAAAAACTGATTCCACTTCCACTGAAACAGTTAGTCGACAATTGGCCGTAAATTCAAATGCCAATGCATGGATAATTAAATGGCAGGCACTGGCACTGAGCGACGACTTATCCCATCCCAATACAGCTCCTGCCCTCCAGACCACCCGAAATTTACGATGGCCTGGGCCAAGCCTTCGCATGGTAGTTCAACTTGTACATCACTGCCTTCACCTTTTCCTTGTTCGGGCTCGTCAGACAGAGAGGTGCTGGTGCTGGTGGTTTATGCGTGGAAAATTGAAAATCCCCGGCCACATTTTCACTTGCTGTGGCAGTGAATGTGACCTTTGCGTGTGAGCCGTGGGTTGTTAATTTTTAATTAGTTGGCGGTAGCCAGTCCAGGCCAGGCCAGGCCAGCCAGCCAGCCAGCCTTCCCACCCATTGCCAAGGTTATTGATTGGGCCAAAGGTTGCACTTGAATTTATGGCCCAAAGGCAGGCATTTAATTTCGACTCGACCTCCCATATCCCAGATGCCATTTCCCAAATGGAGGGGCATCCACGTCAGAGCCTTGACAAATGCCGGGCAATCTATTTGTAAAAAAAGACTATTTGCCCAGCTTCCCCCGGCTTCTTCCGTCAATAGTGGGAGTCGAGTCCCTCGTCCCCGTCCCCGTTCCCGTCCCTCAAAGTCGAGTGACACATTCTCTCCTCATAAGACACACAAATTGCAGGCGGCAAAAAAACAAGACTCATACCGCATTGATTGATTGTTTGTTCACTCTCTGTGTCATGACCCATGCAGCACCAGAGCTGCAAAGCCTCCGCCCACACTTCGGGCGGCATTCCCTCCCGCACACACACACACAAATATTTATTCGTACGTATACCCATGGCCGCCTGTGAGTGTATGCATACTTCAATCGTTGCATTGCAAATATTTATGTTCCTTTCAAACGCTTCCCCTTGCGTTCCCCATTGGCAGGGGCAGTCATTGTGGGCGCGAGCAAAGCCGTCGTCGGAGATGTATGCCAGAGTTTAAAACTCCCACAGCACGGAAAAGCGGAATTTCTCAAAGATGAACATTGAAAGATATGTGTATATGTCAGCCCAAAGAAAACGCATTGTAAGCGCGCATAACCAGACAGAAAGCAAAATAGAAAACTATGAGTAAAGCTAAACTAAAGAGAGCTTTGATAGTAGCAACCGCAATCAATATTTTCCGAGCATTATCTGGAATGGGATAGTCTATTCCAATATATATCTTAGTCGTTTCAAATATCAAACGCACCAATTTGTGATCAAATACATTTTTGCAGTTTATTTGTCTGTTTGCAGTTTCGTATAATATATAGATTCATATCTGTTCAGATATATAAAGATTACAACAGTTATTTACAACATACTCATACAGCGTTTCTCAAACGAAGTTGGAAGGAATAAAAGATAAAGATAAAGACTCGAAGAAAAGTACGAAACGAGAGACTGAGGCTTGTAGAGAGATGTAGATGTAGATGTTGGTTGTAGGTAAAGTTTAACTGAAACTCAAATCAAGATCGATCGTTGCTCAACGGGCAATGAAGCCACTTCCAAGAAGCCGCTTCAATCTCCCGTCTTGTGCGTTCGTGTGTGTGTATGTGTGTAGGATAGCGAAAGATACAGATAGCAAAGATACAAAGATAGATTGGAATGCTGCTGGAGGGTGGTGACAGTTAAGACATATAAGTTAGCTGGCTTCGGTAGTCGGTTAGAGTGAAACGAAGGATGTCAGGCAGAATGTATAGAGATGCTCGTCATTGTCGCTGGCACGAATACACCGGAATGCACCGGTCTCCGGTTTAGTAGTGGTCGTAGTGCGCGTGGTACTGGCCATCATCCTCGTGGGCACCACCAGCACCGCCACCATAGTATCCTCCATGGGCACCGCCATGACTGGCAGCGGCCACGGCGTTCAAATGAGCGGCACGGGCATGCTGCACCTCTGCTGGCTCAACGGGCACACCGTTGTGGATCACTGGGATGTGGATGGGACCGTTATGCGCGTAGCCGCTGGCGTAGGCGTTGTGGCTGTTGTGGCTATTGTGGCTGGACTCCCAGCGACCGTCGTAGTGTCCGTCATCCCAGGAGCTGTGTCCGCTGCTGCCGTGGGAGGCCTGCGAGAGGGCGGCGTAGTGGGCGGCCTTGGCATGCTGCACTTCGGGTGTGTCGACGGGCACTCCGTTGTGGATCACGGGGACATGGTAGTTGCCGTGGGCAATGGGAGCAACGGCATGGCCGGAGCGGGCGGCGGCATGGGCGGCGAAGTGAGCGGCCTTGGCGTGCTGAACCTCAGGAGTCTCAACGGGAGCGCCATGGGCATGGGCCACCTGACCCAGAGCCTTGGCGTGGGCGGCATAGTGCTCTGCCTTGGCGGCCTGAACATCGGGAGTATCGACTGGAACTCCGCCGTGGGTGAGTGGGACATGGGCAGGTGCTCCGTAGGACCATCCTCCGCCGTAGATCGAACGCTTGTACAGATGATGGCCTGCTCCGGCATTGTGGGCGGCGGCTGCGTGAGCAGCAGCATGCGCGGCCTTGGCGTGCTGTACCTCAGGAGTGTCGACGGGAACGCCACCGTGGGTCAGCACAGGGATGTGGATGCCGTGGGCATAGGGCGCATAGGCGGAGTGGGCGTGGGCGGCAGCGTAGACGGGAGCGGCATGGGGGGCCTGGGGGAGGTTGGTGCCAACGGCATTGAAGCCGTGATGGGGATCGGCGGTGTAGGAGACGGACTGCACATGACCGTGTCCGTCCACGTAGGAGTATGAGCCACGGGTGGTGCCATCATGGCCGCGCGACTCGTGCTTCTGTGAGTTGGGATCGGCATAGCCGTAGGAGTAGGTATGGCTATGTGGATCCAGGTGCTGGTACTGTGTGGAGACGGCTCCGTGCCACGAGGCAGACACCGTCGAGACGAGCAGAGCGGCGGCAATCAGCTGTCGAGATGTGAGAGAAGTAAGAGATGTGGTTATGTCATGGCTCATGATTGATCTGTGGCTACGACGTAACTGTTGCCACCTGGTGTGACAATAATTACTATAGATCCCCCACACCCCATTCCCCCCGTCAAGTGACAGAGCTCTCTTTTGCAGCTTTTCCAGCTTTTCCAGCTGTTGCTCTGCTAACCTACATAATTGCATGGTTGCGCTTTTCTTGCGCCTACTTCTGCGCCAACGCCTTTCCACTCTTGCTTTCTTCTCGCTTGCCCATCCCAGCCCCATTCACGCCCATCTCTTGACTAACCCCCGACCGCCCCTGCCACGCTTTCGGGAGCTCTCAAGCGCAACCGTTTGATTTGATTCCGAGATACTGTTTCAGCCAATTCGTAGATGTTACCGCATGCGGCATGCGGCATGCGGGTCGATTATGTATTATGTGTCAGCAGGTGAGCGGCTCACACGATTTGCTTCGGTTTGGTTTGGATCGGTTTTGGGTGGCACAGACAGTGACAGCGGAGGGGTAGGGGATGGCTAAACTGTCGGACATGCAGCATGTCAACGGCTTATCAGCGGGATTTTGCAGCATTTGACGGCATCTGATCGATTTCTGTGTGTCTGGCTGACATGCACGGGATTGCCTGACATGGCCGGGGTAATTGACTCTCGGATGGGTTGAAGGATAACTACCGAATGGGAGCTCAGGTGGCATTTCATTGAATTTAGAATTCAGAGCTTAGACCGATGTTTAAAGGGGAATTTACAGAAGTGAAACAGCAAACGTTTCAGATGGTTTGAATTGAATTCTGATAGTCGCCCAATGAGTACCTAACCTTACAGTTTTCTACTTTAAGAAGTCACAGCTTCCATCCTATTCAGTGCTACGCTTTGCCACATCCTTGGCACGAATTTATCCTTTTCATGGCTTGGCTTGGCTTGGATTGGCTTCGCGTTAAGGTACTTACAAATGGCTTCATTTTCGAGAGTTTCACAGAGAGCTAATCACAAAGTTGAGCTTCGAAGGAAAGGAGTTTTCGGTGAGGTGAGAGGGATACACTTGGGATATACACACGACACGACACAAATAGCACTTGGTCGCTGGACGCTGGTTGAACCTCCTAGAACCACGACTAGGACTGTTAACGAACTGTGCTGACTGCTGGCTGGCGGCTCTAATATATACCACCAGAGACCACCAGAGACTGCAGCCGAATCGAATACAGTGGCCGAGACAGAGCCGGGACTGTGGCTGGGGCTGAGACAATAACAACAACAGCTAAGACAACAAAGACAATGAGAGCCGAGCAGAACAATGTGGCAAAAGAGTAATCGAATTACAACGTTAATCGAGGCTCGAAGCGGGTTTTAGCCAAAGCCGAAGCCGAAGTCTGGTCCAAAGCCGAAGTCGCAGTTGCAGCCGCAGTCGCAGCCGCAGAATGTGTATCAATTGAGTGTACTGTGGAGCAGAAAGGCGGCAACATGTTGCCACCATTGTGCATGGGCAACATTTTCATAGACAGAGAGAGACAGAGAGAGAGAGAGAGAGACCTCGATCGGTGGTGTGGTGTGGCGTGGCTGCGTTTCCTCGATTGCTGCTGCGTTTGTCACTGCAAAACGCCTGCCGTGACCTTGCTTTCGACCAATTTGGCTTCTGACTTTCATGGGTGTGCGTGAGCGTTCAGTTACCAATTTTTTTAATTACCGGCTTCGCCCTGGCTTAGACATGGCTGTGGCTGAAACTTCCGCGCACTGAGCAATTAGCAATCATTATTTGGGCACGGGATTAGGCAGGCAGCAGCTCGATCTTATCGGGGGACTGCCTTTCCAAAACAGTACAAAAAAAGACTGCCCAGCAGAGCAGAGCAGAGCACGGCAGATAGTCGCGCCCCGCCCAAGACCTGCCGGGGCGCTCAAATTAAAAAATTCTTATGACCAGCTTACAACACGCCAACGGGGTCCATAACGAAATGTGAGCTGCAAAAGTGAGCAGAAAATATCGAAAAAATATCCGAAAATGGCCAGACAATTTCTGGGCGTTTGCCTCTTTAATCATTGAACTGCATCGGAAAACGAAACGAAACGAAAAGTTTGCAAATTAAAAATAAAAAATAGAAAAACAAAAAGAAAAACAAGAGCACGGCCCAGAGAGGCCAGCGGAAAACAAAAGACGACGGGAAAACGGTATTGGCCAGTGCTGCTGCTGCTGCTGCTGCAGACGCTGTCTACTGTCTGCTGTTGCCACATGTTGCAGCATTTCTTTGTAGCTCTCCAATCTTGATGTTGCACTCACACAGACAATCATTTATGGTTTTGCTTGCCCCACAGACACACAGACACACCGAGCCGTAATGAGTGCACACTCCGACTGGGTTCGATTATTTGCATTCGATAAGCGCCGCCATGAGGGGGTGGATGTATAAGTGTGTGTGTGTGTGTGTTGCATGTGGCACTGTGGCACACTTCACCACACAGTGCTCGTATTCATATCGGCAACTTAATTTGTTTTGCTTCGCCTGCCGCCAATTTAATTTGAATAAACCAAATGCAAACTGCTCTTTTGAACTCTACTCTCCCCCTCGGCTTGGGGTCTATACGAGTGCTCGTACATATATGTGATATGTATGAGTATGATGATATGTATATGAGCATGTGTGTGTGTATAGGGGCGGGCGATCATTTTGGGGCGTGTTTGACATTTTTACGGCATGCGCAACATTATAAATTATATTCCCGGTGCCAGTTTTGTGTGTCGTTTTATTAGTTTTTCCCATACATCTCACCAGCCGTCGACAGCAGTGGGCTGGCCTACGCTTACGCTTACTGGCGGCTCAAGTGCAATCCACACATTTGTGGATACCACCGATACGTATGCCCCCACCATTCCAGCTCCATTTGCTAGCCGTAATTACGGCTTACCATATTTGCGCTACTCTTCTGTGCGAGTCGCTTAAGCACTGATCCGATCCGATTCGATTCGATTCGAATCTGTGCGAAAATTAACTAATTACACTTTAATAACATGTATTATGCCATCAGAATCAATTTATCTAAATGCATTTCAAATTGAACTGTTGGTTTTCCCAAGCTAAAATAAGAATTGGGTTGGTGGGAAAGAAGTGGAGCTGTAGAAAGGGAATATATTTAAGAGGATTTTGTATTTACCAGGATTTTCTTTTCCCCCACAATCACTTTATATTTAAAGCTTTTATTTATTTATTTATATTCTTACAAAACTCCATTCCAATGACTTTGAGTATTTGTGTTTATTCACTGTTGTTTTTCACATTTCGCATACGCAATGTTGACTTAAACAATAATCGGAAAAGGCAACTAAATTCCTTGAAAGTGCTGACCATTTTACCTTACTCATAGCTTGCATACCCGTGTATGGCACGTTCTAATGCCAAACTGTCTTTCAGCAGAAATAATAAATAATAATAAAAGTGTGCACAAATATTTTTATCTCCGTTTTCGGGGCCTTCGCAGAATTCTGTCTGAAATTCTGTTTGTATACCCGAATGGTAAGGGAATCGTTAGGGAACGGAACTGTCTAACAATCCGTACAGCCATTGTCTCTGGAGTGGGCGCAGGCTGGCCAGAATTTGTTGGCCTTTGTTGGTTTGGCGAAACCAAGCGGTTACTTGTTGATTTTGATCGGTTTTCCATACGAGTACGAGTACGAGTACGAGTGCCAGCATATGCAAATGGTAGAGACAGCAGAGTGCTGGATGCTGGATGCTGGATGCCGATGCCGAACCAAATGAAAATATTCGATAAATGTCTGGTCGGTTTCTCAGTACTATCTGCTTAATTACTGTTATTTGCAATCTCGGGCTCGGGTGGAGCACATTTGCATCTGCCAAGAACCGCATTCGCTGTGGGCCCCAGCTGTGGGCAGGTGTCAAGTGCGGAATAGTTTTTCTTTTCCTTCCGCTTGCACATTGATACTTCACAGGTACACAGGTAAGTCATGTTCAATTAATTGCACTCGCTGTTAAACAACATAATTAATATGACACTGCCAATAGGGTGGCAGGGTGGTGAGGTGGCAGGGTGGATGCGGGAGGTTCTGATGGTGGGTGCTTGGCCCAAGCGACCCCCTGTGCCATTAGGCAAATGAAGCGTGCTCTGCTGCTCTTAGCGACTGCAATTAAAAGTAATTAGTATTAAAATTCTGCAACTAGACAATAAAATCCTGCACCACATGACGCAAACAGCCAGCCAGCCAGCCAACCACTCGCTGCTTGGCCAATCACAGTTGCAATCGGAATTAGCATGGCAACACCATCGTCTGCTGCTGCCTTCTAACCTGGCCACGCATCACCGAACCAACAATGCACAGTGGGTTGCCCACCCAACACTCTAAGCACTTGCTACGTATTCCTATTTTATTGGTTAGATAAGCTACAAATGTGGTATGGAATGGATATATGTAGAATGCTATTTAATACTATGTAGATTCCTTGGCAATGAATGAATCAAACTAAAGAATTTCAGATATAAAGAAATCTCACATAAACTTGTGTGCTTTTACACTTACAATGTAAAGACTCCGATTTATTGAGTGTAAAATGAAAACGTTTATTTATTTATATAAAGATATCTTAAAGTATTAAACTATAAGCTAACTGGTGATTTTTTGATTATCTGGCATGTACTTTGGCTAAAGGTGCTTACAAATTGTATCCACCGTTTCGGCACTTCATCCCATTGTACTGCGATGGCATTGAAATTCTTCAGACAATTGGCCCGACTGGCCGACTGCTGACCATTCGGGCGGTGTGCCCTGCTTTGCCCAGCGGTGCAGTGAAGCGTTGACTGACTTTTGGCCAAGCGGATGCAATCGGCAGTGCGCTAGAGGGTGCAACTTCCCTTCCCCTGTTCCGCACTGCCAATGGCCAATGGCCAATACAAGGCAATTGCAATTGTATTATTATTCATCCTTTTTTTGCGAGGCTTTTTGTTCTTACACAAACGGTTGCTTCGAATATTTGTGGTAAATTAAAAAATGTTAATTGCCTGGCCAGTTGCTGGCCATTAGACAAATGAGTTTATGGTGCGAGATGCAAGTATTTCATGTATACTGGGTGGGCAAAGGTAGTCTGCAGAACGCAGCATTGAAACTGCATTCTAAGCCTCTCGTAGAACACCCTGTACTATGGCGTTATCCAAGAATTAATTCCAATCTGCTAAGCGCGCAGAGCTAAAATAAATCATTAAAATTTATGAATTTAATTGCCTTCAATTATTGCCACAGATAAAATGTAAAGCAAGCTGAAGCAAGTAAACCAACTCGGATCGGATCGGATCGAATCTGATTGAATCACTAACCATAACCAAGCAGTTATAGGTACACGATCACGCGGGGCAGAGTCTATGGCTGGGTCGATTGGGATTTGGCTGAAACAGGAGCTCCTGCCTCTGCCGCTGCCTCTCTCTCTCTTGCTTTGATCGCGTTGAGTGGCCAACAATTGAATTCAATCAACAGGGGCCACCCTAACGTGAAATTACGAAAATTATGGCCAAGACGCGAGGGGCCAACCGCTTGCCACCATATCATTAGGGTGTAGCTGGCGAATGAACAGGGCCAAGGGGTCCAACAATCCAACAGGGGCGACAGTTTGTATCTCTGCGACTGCATGGGTACTGTGTGGCTGGGCTGGCATTTGTCACATAGCCGACCGAGCTAATTGGCAGAATGCTGGTACCGTAGGGTTATCCCACAGCTCGAGTATAGATCTGCGGGCGTTGCCGGCAGAAAATTAAATTGCAAATTTCTGAGATCGCTGTGCAAATGGAAAATGATTGATTGGAAACGGGCTGGCCGATTCCGAATCCAAACACGAATCGATGGCAATCAGCATGACCTGGGATGCCACTCCCCAGCAGCGCCCATTCCAAGATGGTCGGCGTGGGAGGGTTCGTCGTTCTCACACAAATCTATATCACCACCGGGCTTGGATTATTATGGCCCAGTTCAAAACTGGTCAAAATATGTTGCGGGCATCCAACTTTGTGAAATTTGGCATGCCAAAAACGAGTTTTGGTTCACTTGCAACATCTGGGCCAGCAGCAAGCTGCTGGTCCCCCAGCTGCCACAGGGGCCAGGCTGCTGCCACTGCTACCAACAGCCGCTCCCACGCATCACACACGCCACACACCACCCCACCCCCCCACCTAAAGTTGACACACACGTGTCCTGGCCAGAATGTCACACAATCACGAATGCCACAACCAGAAATAGGAAGCGGACATGGGCAAAGTTTTGGGGTGGAGCCCCCTCCGGCCTAACCAATTTGATATTTTCATTCGCTAACAACGCAAATCCGCCGCATGATAGTCATCGCCCTGCCACATGCCCCAAAGCTGACACACCGTTGCCGCATTCCGTCGCGTTCCTAGAACACCCCCTCCCCCATGCCCATGGCCATAAAGTGCGCACAAGCGAATGGAGGTAAATTTCAGGAGGCGCGTCCGCTATTCTGCCCCGATATTAAAACTCACGAAAAACAACAACATAAAGCAAAACATGAAAACCTAAAGCCAACTCACATGCATAAAAAAAGGCCTTAAAACTCCAAAAACTGACCACCCAACACAGCCATCGAGTACCAGTACGACTTCACGTAGCCGACGGACTCCCCGACTGGCCCGGCCTGGACTGGACTGGTCTGGTAACGCTACGTGCGGTGTCAGCCGAGAGCAAATAAAGTTGGCCAACAGAGTAAACAACTGTTGGCCGCCGCTGGAGAGCGGCAACGAGGATGCTGGAGCGTAACGTGGCATTAAATGTGAGCAGAGCACCATAAAACCTTAGAGAATATGTTACTGTTTTTTCCTGCCCATTACTCGATGAGTTTTAGGGTATATCCCATGCAGCAACCATGAGGCTTCGTCCTAGGGATAACGAATGGTGCTTCCATTTGGAGGAATCACTTACACATATATGCGTCATCATCCTTATTATTCATTAGGTTGTCACCATATTAACTTGCCAAATCTATTCTCGATTTGTAGCAGGTGTCCTTTAGTCGAAAGACATCCTCGGGCAATCCTACAAACATCTTTAGATACTTATTTCGGTCCGCTGAAAAGTCATAAAAGGCTTCTTCGACAAACGAAAGAAACTTAAAGCTGAAAATGCAATCACTTAAAGCCGGAGGTGTATGGGATGTGAGACGACAATAATTTATGACTCCTTTGTCTTATGCATAACAATTTCATGCTCACATCACAGTAAGATTAGAGCTCCATGCGAAACTCCTAGATATGACAGGAGCCAAGGACAGGATGATGCTGCTGCTGCCGAAGATTAATCTTTAATCGTCATATTTCAAACTGATCCCATCCCCCAGTTGCACGTATTTATCATACAGACACAACTGAAGCTCACGTAGCCATTTGCCAGGCTCTAATTCGGTCCATCAGTGTCATGCATATTGTAGTGGGCGCCATTTATTCATGAACCACTTATGAAGGTCACGCCAGAGTCGGCCACAGGCGCACGGCCCGAAATAATAGTCAAATGGTGACCCTTGGCATTATCTCGATTTCGGTTTCGATTTCGGACCAAATAAGAATGGGACTCAAATGTGTCAGGCCGTGTACCTCTCCAAGTTGAAAGCTCCATGCTCTCTGCCCAAACTCTTATCCATCTGTCAAATCGCACGTTTGACAGCCACAGAAACCTTCTCACTTTCAAATCCACGCAACGGCTTCAACGGAGCCTAGGGAGGTGGGGCTGTCAACCGAACAGCCGGGCAGCAAAGTAACAAAGGTCACATTTGGTGTCAGAAGAAAGAAACTTTTCAATTGATTGATCGGGTCGGTCGGTTTCAAGGTTAATTAGCCAGGGAAAAGGCAGGCAGCTGGGGAAATTCTGATCCGGCAGGTACCGAGCTGACATTTCCACGAGTTGCAGCAAATTGGCTGGGCTCTATGTGGTGTGGGGTTAGGGGTTACAGTTAGAGACAACCCGAAGCCAGGTTGGTGCCATTGAAGGGGATTAAAAACTAATCAGGCGAGCGCGTGAAGGAGAGTGCAAGTCGAGCACAGAGCCAAGCACAGAGCAAAGCACAAAAGTGAGGCACAAAAAGCGTGTCAGCTAACAAGAGAAACCGCACAAATCCACGAGTTTTCCAAGATACTGGTAGTAGAGGCAGAAGGACTCTTTCATCTTATCGCTTAAGGCAGCTACTAATTGCGCTTCCACTTCATGGCCGCCCTCGGAAAGAAAAAGTTGCACCACTTCAAGGAAATGAAGTCGGCCATCCTGGCATATCCCTTATAATTGCTGGCATGGCATCCTCTCATCCCATTAAAAAGTTTGCTCAAGCTGTGTGGCTGACTAATTGCCGCAATCCAATCGATTTGCATAATCTGCAGCAACAATCGATTAGCTCAATCACAATATAAAAGTTGGCACACAAAGTGTGAAAGTCTGTCAGAAAAATTGTACTACAAGTGCAATCAAAGCAAATGAAATGGAATTAAATTAAATTGACTTGCATCGAGTTGCATTGGCAGCGCCCGCATTGCAACATGTTGGCCACATTAGTGACAAGTGTGGCAAATTGTAGGCAACGGGCAACCACATCAATTACCCGGCTCGACGGGCGCCTGCGTGGTCGGGCACGCGTTGCGTATACGCAATCTCAGGGACAGCCAAAACGACAAAACCAGTCGCTGTAGCAGCCGTGCAGTTTCTCGGTAAACGGGAATTGGTGTACAACGGCAGTTGAAAGTCAATGCCAGGGCTCCCCCCATTCAATGTCGGGTTGCGTGAGAATCGAACATGCGTGGACTTGAATGGACAGCCTCGGACTCAATAGACTTTGGAATGGAAATCTGCGAGTTCAAAGCGAGTCTATGACCCCCCGGCACTGGTGCCACTAGCCGCGTAGTGTATGGTTTCCCCCGTATTTAATTGCGGACACCAGAATTACCTAATATGTACATATCTGCTATCTGGGAATGTTCCAGCAGCCATGCAATAACTAACTTTAATTGGCCGCAAGTCCTTAGCAAAGCATTTCTATTAGGCTCCAAATTAGTTAACCGATCCATTTTCCATATCAATTTCCTAAGCCTGGCTTGTTGCAATTAAACCAGCGACATGCAGACAGCCAGCCGCTGCTTGGAGTCGGCATGCAAAACAATATAAAGCATATCAAATACCAGACAGCACCACCAGACAACACCTCTGCGCATGCGCAACGCCGCGCCGCGCCGCTGTCTCAGTTCCACAGAGGCAGGCGGGTGGCCGGTCAGACGGTCAGACGGTCAGGCTGCCTGTCAGCCAGCAGCCGAAACCACAGTAAGCCACCAGTAAGCTAAGGCAGTGCAATGCTGGCGCCGATTTCGACGCCGGCAAAAGTGCAAAGTCACGGATGAATGAGCCACTGGCAGCGACGGCTGGAACTTTGCTTCAGCGATTCGTTTTAATTGATTTTGTTTTGCAGCAGGAACGGTGCTCATAATACGCACCGCTGCCTGCCCCCGCTGCCCCCACGAAAAATCAGCGCTTTGCCAACTAATTTCGGCCAAACATGAAGCTGACCATGTCTGGGTCTATGAGTTTCGGTTCGGGTTGGGGTTTGGGTTCGAGTCTGCTCTGAGTCCCGGGCAAGCAAAGGAGTTGCCAAATGTTTTGCGGCCATTTTAAGAGTCTCCTAATTGTACATTTTGCGGCCAGCAGCAGCTCTGAGAATTCTGCTTGGCACCCTCTCGTTTTGGTATTGATATTTGCATGCCATTTCAGTGGGCATTAATACTTTTTCTTTCTTTTATTTTACTGAAATCTTTAGTTCTTTTTACAAGTGTTGGTACATTCCTTTTTGTGCTTTATTTCTTGTTATTTCTTATGCCACATAATCTAACAAAACTTAGGCCTAAATCGGCCTCGTGTTTTCAAGGGTATTTGAAGCTTCGTTGTTCAAAGGTATTTTGCAATTTTCCATCGTGTCGTTGTTGTTGTAATTGACACTCTTTGTAATTCCTATCTGGCTAATTTTCAAATACGAGCCATTTGGATATTGGATCTGTATATTTTCACTTCCATTGCAGCGCCCGTTGCGGACAATTTGCAAAAGTCTGAGTATTGCCGTTGCTCTGTCGCTGTGTCGCTGTTGCTGGTGTGGTTGTTGGTTTTTTGCTGTTTATGCAATCAAAATTCTTGCCGTCCCCGCGGCAATAGCAGCCAGAGACAGAGCCAGAGACAGAGCTCTCGAATGGCACTTGTGGGTGCAATTGTAATTATCCTAATTTATGTTGTGTGGTGTGGTGTGGTGCGCTGTGGTATGGTAGTCGCTTTAATGCAGTTTCCGAACGACTCGGTGACTGCCCTGGCTATCAAAGTTCCACTGTCCACGGTCCAATCCTCCACTTACTTTGATCCCCTCCTGCCTGAGCGTTGATTCTAAAATGCCGCACAGATTTATTGCAAATTATCTCACAGCCTGACAATGATCGATAGTATAAAATTTATGGCCGCCACAGCGGTTTCCCTCTTTTTTTGGCATTTTCCTCTCGGTGGTTAATAAAATGTCTTGACTCCCCCGCGCTCAGGATCGAGTTCCAGTTCGGATTCGGTTTGGTGTTCGGTATTTGCTGGCTTTCGGTTTCACTCAAAACGCTGGCCACTGTCCGTGCTGACGGTTGTATTTTGCAAAAATAATTAGGCTAATAAATGAGGCCGCAAATGAGGCTGTGTGGAAGTGCATTAGTGAAATGGAAACGCGGAAAATGTGTATGCAAGTTTTGGTGGAAGATTAATCGATTCGCTGGGAAGGTAATGCAATTAAACAATAAACAATAAACTATTTGGCACACAACCCATGAATGAATGACCCAATGAATATTCATTGAGAGGAGGGCAATGAATTTAAATATATACGAGTATTAAGTGCTCACAATTGGTGCTCTCTTCCCCCCTCGCCTTAGGCACGGCAAATATTTGCAAATGGCGCCCGTCTGTGGGTGGAGTGGAGGAGCAACGCCTTCTGTTGTGTGGCCTAATTAATTAAACATTGACATGGGAAAAATCAGAGTGTGCTAAATTATTAAATCAACCAATAAAAGGCACTCGCATAGGAAAAGAATTTATTCAATTTGTCAGCCAAACAGCCGTTGGCTTCTTTGACGGCTCTGGCGGGAGATGGGAGGGGAGGGGAAACAAAGCTGAATAAACATGATTGACAATGGAGCGGAGCATATTCAGGTGTGGTCCCCCGCCAATAAAATGTAATTGAAATGTTCCTGTCAGCCAGCAAGCCGTAATGTGAATGGAACACACACGATAGCGCTCGGATAACTCAGAGCTCTGGTGTTGGCCAACATGAGCGTAGACAAAGCCAACTCCATTGATTTA
The DNA here is from genome assembly GCA_037356375.1 of Drosophila affinis. Taxonomy (NCBI): domain Eukaryota; kingdom Metazoa; phylum Arthropoda; class Insecta; order Diptera; family Drosophilidae; genus Drosophila; species Drosophila affinis. The sequence continues at coordinate 29,155,633 of JAZHFB010000003.1, forward strand.
TGATCTCTTAGAGGAAATTTAAATTAATAATAGTGCTTGAGTGCCAGATGGAGTTGTCAATATCACTTTTGTGTTCAATTTATTATATTGGCCATTCAATCGATTAAACTGCTTGGGCTGCTCGAAGTTCTCGTTCTCATTCGATTCCCTTCTAGATGGCGTTGGAAAATAAGTCACAACTTTGAGCAATTAAACCAAATCCAGCCGACAGGTGAGTCTTTCAAAGCAGATGCCATTTAAACGTCCCATTGCTCACAATCGCTTGATAATTGAGCATCAAGCTAATACGCGGTGGCACCACCCAGTCCCAGACTCCAATCATAAAACAGCAGCCACTCCGTGTAAAGCAAAGCCACCCCCAGGGCGATAACAGGCAGATGCCACATCAGCACCGACTGCAGCCTCTCCAGAACGCAAAACAGTTTTCTGATTCCGAACTGAATTCAGTTCCCGATCGACAGCGACAGACAACGGTAACGCTCCATAATATTTCAATTGATTTGTAGGTGAAGTTTTCACCGAATCTCAGATTGAGAGCGACGTAAAGTGCAGACACCAGTGTGAGTGCCAGTGTGAGTGCTAGTGTGAGTGCCAGTGTGAGTGCTAGTGTGAGTGCCAGTGTGTGTTTCCGGGTGTGGAGAGGGATATTTGCTTTCTTTCGGCATCTGCCAAAGTCAAGTTCACGTTGTCTGTGGCTTATATCTCTGGGCTGTCTCTCTGATAAAGTGCGCGTCCAACCGGTTTGTCCAATTGGAAAAGCAAAAACACTTTAAGTGCATCACGATGAGTTGCATTCGATGTGGAAACGTGTTTCCGCAGCATTAGCTTAACCTTGAGATGCCAAAAATGCGGAAAACGTCTAAACGAAACCAGAGGACTTAGTGGAGGACTCTTTAAGAAGAGTTCCTTTACCTTTAAATGTCTGCACTGACTTGGATTTTTTTGGTGGAAACTTTTTTTGGTGACTATAAGTAGGAGATTAATCCATCGGCCTGATGTCGATAACCCCAGGTCATACTCCAACCGCAATTGCAACTGATATGTTCTCCACCGTTTTGGGTTCGGGTTCGCTTTGTTGAGTTGATTTATTGATTGTTCAATTGATTGATTCACGATTCGTTCGTTTACCTTTCGCAAAAAAACCTGATGCCGCAATCGAATATACAATACGAGTGTGTACATATGGTATACGTCGGTTACTGGGTCACCTGACGATGATTTGGTCTTGAACCGCAGATCAAGTGAACACAAAAGCCAATTGAAATTAGAGTCCATCGAAGCGTTGGCAAATTGCCATAGCATTGGATAACTCTTGGGGGGGCTACTGCAGTCCGTCCCACACACACGTGTACGTGTACATGTACCCCTAGGTACAGACAAATGTGGATTCTAGTCCAGGTTCTGATTGATAAATGGACAAGTTTTGCTAATCTCGGTCATAGTCGCTAATTAAAAGGTTTAAGGCTAAAATTAGCATATGAAGCAATTGTAATTTCAACGGACTACAACATCCCAATAGCAGCCACAATGAGGCTACGCATAAACATGAGCACAGCCGCACACAACCACTTGCATCCATACACACACACACACTCACACACACAGATACACGCGTTCTCTCACACAGATACACCTTCGTGTTTAGTGTTCATGAAACACTCAAATTCAGACATGACGTGAACAAAAGCCATCTCTTCTGCCGACCGACCGACCTATCCCCTCCAGCCATACCCATAGGGAAGGTAAGGCAAGGCAAGGCGTATGCAAAGCGTGAACGTTTAGTGGACAGGGGGCAGCAGCTAGCAGGCCGAAGGTGCGTCTGTATGGGTGTAGGCACATGAGATGGCATCGCATGCCGCCAATTACCCGCATAATCTTGTAATACTAACCCCAACCAAATGCCGCACACTAGAGGACCAATTTGGGTTTCAGTTACGCCTCACGAAGCTTTAATTCCCTTTAAACACCGCACTACACGGCGATTATAGCCCTCACACCAAACCAATGTGTGAGTGGCGCAAAAATAGTAATAACCATAACACTCGAGTGATTTAAATGAATTGCAAAATAGTAAACAATTGTGAGAGTGCTTCAGAGGAAACCCTGATGGAAACAGAATGTTAATCCTTTCATTTATTCTTCACTTTTGTCGAACCAAATCTATTCCCAGTGCTGATATTCGTCGTACCTCTTACACACACACACACACATAGGCAATGTCCGTCCGTCCGCCTGGCTCTGCAATTGTTTTGTGAAATTAAATTAAATTGATTGAATTTAGGCAGAATTCAGTTGTGCGCTACAACGTTACGAGCAGGAGGTGCCTAGAGGTCAATGCGGAGGTGCATGAGCTGACTCTCGTACTGTGCTTTTTTTTGTGCGATGGTTGATTGATGTTGCTGGTTGTTGCTGTGTGTGATTGCTGCTGCTGATTGTTGTGGTTGTTGTTGTTGTTTTTGTTTTTGTTGCTATTCCAGTGATAATGACACAAATTTCTGAATGATCTGCTGTGTGGGTTTTGTTTGGCATTTGTGTTGATTAACAGATATAAATAAGAGTGTATTAATGAAACTGGACCTGCCTGCCGGCTATTGTACTTGAATGAGGTTAATAGGTCAGAGCAAAGAATAGATCTAATTGAAACAATTACCAAAACCATTGGCATTAACTAAAAGATCCCAGATAGTAGTAGATTCAGATAATAAGTTGCCATATGTTTACATCTGTACAAATCATGATTGCCCATATCCGTTTTAAGTGGTAATTAAGACATCTCTTATTTAAGTAGATACAAATTATAAAATGTATATTGCAGTGAATTTAAATTGCAGTGCCCCAAGTCCAAAGATACTGAAGGAAACATATTTAAAATATTTCGAAACGAACCAAATGTCCCTGATATACCTATGTACAATAAGTATTCCCCTTAACAAATAATAGTTCCTGTTTCATTCGAATCTTAGATCAGAGTAGGGAAAAAATATTTCGAATTTTTCCTATAGAATTCTCAAAGATTAAAGATATCCAAGTTCTATCCACAACACCCCCGCCTGCTCATTTAGGCGCCGTTGCTGTCACTGCCACTAGCACTGGCGCTGCTGCTGCTGCTGCTGCTGCTGCGGTCGGCGCTCAATTGGCTGTCGCGCGCCGTGATTGCGCATCCCACGTCCCACGTCTCACGTCGCAGTGCGGTGCGGTGCGGTGCGGATCTTTCAGTTGACCATGCGAGCGCGACTGAACTGATGCGCCCGCTCTGTCGCAGACAGTCTACAGTCTCCGTTCTTCGTTCTCCATTCTCGATCCACTCGACAGTCCACTCGCGATCTCGGTTACGTCCAGTCCAGCTCAGCCCGGTTCACCAACTGCGTAGCGCGCAAAAATTGGGTTTAATTAAAGTATAAAGGCCACAGAGCTACGCTCAATTACAGCGGCTCGGCATAACCGCCGCGGCGCGAGCAGTGAGCCAGTGAGTGCCATGAGTCGCCACAGCCAGCTGAAGCTACCGATGCCATCGGTGCACCGAGCATCGTCTTCGACGTCGGCGTCCCGGGAACGGGGCATCAAGCTGGGATTGGGTGTTAACCAGCAAACGGGCCGGGTGCAGTGGTGTCCCGGCCTGACCTGCTGCAAACTGCTTCTGTTGCTTCCAGTGGTGATGTTGCCGGTGACTCTGGTGCTAATTCTGATCATGAGGCTGGACGGGATGCTGGCGGCGCTGCAGATGAGCGAGCAGCGGATGCGGGATCAGCGGACAGCAGCATCTGCCAATATGCCCGGCTACATGGAGAGCTACGAGTCGCTGCTGCCGGAGGGCGAGACCTACAATGAGCTGATCCACGATGAATTCCTATTGCCGCAGGCCAAGCGCTCCCACCTGGAACAGCAGATGGCGGAGCGGGCCAGGCGCTGTCAGCCCTATCGCTATGGCAACGGGGAGACCATGGATCTGGAGGATCGCAGCACGCTGATGAAGGATTCGCGCACCTCCTTCTTGCCCCAGGGCATTCCCCGAGAGTGCTTCTCGAAAGACCTTGACCTGGACTTCGAATCGGTGCCTGACGGCGATCTGAACGATGATGAGGAGCTGCTGCGCGAGATTCATCGCTACCAGAAGAAGTCCGCACCCAAGAGATACAAGGACTTTGCTCCGTACTGGCTGGAGGTGAGTCGACAGCGTCGCGAGGCTGAGCAGCAGCGGGAAGAAGGCGTCGAGGAACTAGCGGCACAGATCAGCGAGGCGACCGCCTCTCTGCAGTCCTTCTGGAATGAGGAGGGAACGCGGGACGGCATCCGCCTAGCCCAGGCCAAAACCATGAAACGCTACATGGACAACACGGTGGATCCCTGCGTGGACTTCTATAAGTTTGCCTGCGGCAACTGGGAGAAGTTTCACCCCATTCCAAAGGACAAGGCTGGCTTCGACACCTTCGAGATGCTGCGCGAGAGTCTCGACCTCGTCCTGCGGAATCTGCTCGAGAAGAGTACCCCGATGGGCATTGTGCCGGAGGATCGCAACATTCAAGTGCGGAATAACCTGAAACTTAACGAGCAGGGCATGGAACCGGAGACGGAGGCAGACCAGGCCGCGGAGCTGGTAGCAAAACGTCTCCGGCGGCACATTGTCAGCCGGAGGCGTCTGCTCAACCGCATCCTGATGCGCTACAAGCGATTCACCAACAGCACCAAGCGGAAGCGCCTCATAGATCCGATGCGCGAGAAGACCAAGGAGGAAGTGGCGGCCGCCCTGCCCGTTCCCAATGCCAAGGACAAGCAGAGGCCTGAAGTGGATCCGCTCCATGCCACGGGCGGCAGCGGTATCGGCACCAGCGAGTACCTGAAGCCGAAGCACAATGCCCAGCTCAAGGCCAAACACCTGTACAGGTCCTGCGTGAATAGCCAGCTGCTGGTGAGGCGAGGATTGGAGCCCCTCCACAGTCTCATCCAGGATCTGGGCGGATGGCCGGTGCTCGACCAGCAGTGGAGCGACACCAAGTTCAACTGGCAGGCGCTGGCGGCCACCCTGAGGCGCTACAACAACGACATCCTCATCGTCCAGTGGGTGGGGGCAGATATCAAGAACTCCGAGGAGAACATTATCCAGTTCGATCAGACGGGTCTAGGACTGCCCACCCGCGAGTACTTCCTGCAGCCGAGCAATGGCAAGTACCTGATGGCCTACCAGCGGTACATGTCCGAGGTGATGCACAAAATGGGTGCCGCCAAGAAGGATGCCCTTAGCACGGCCAGAGAGCTGATCGCCTTCGAGACTTCGCTGGCGGGTATCACAGCCCCAGCGGAGCAGCGCCTCAACGTGACCAAGGTAAAATATTAATGCTGGAATTGTATAATTGCAAACTCTCTCTCGGGTCTTATTTTGCGCTCAGCACTTCAGAGAGTGCTTTGACGCCATGTTTGATGAGAGAGAGCTGCAATGAGCAAAATAAGAGCGAACAAAGAGAGCGTTTCGTTTGCGAACCATCTTGCATCATTCCCAGAACCATTATCAATCCCCTGTTTTTTCCCCCAGCTCTACAAGCGCATGACGCTGAAACAACTGGAGGAATTGGTGCCGGAGATCGGTTGGACTGCCTATCTGACGACACTGCAGGATCGTGAGGTGAGTGACTCCGAGGAGATCGTCATCTATGCCGTGGACTATATGAAGCAGCTGGTGACCCTGCTGGCCGAGACGGAGCCCCGCACCGTCGCCAACTACATGATGTGGCGCTTTGTGCGGCACCGGATCAACAATGTGGACGACCGTTTCGACGACATCAAGCAGACCTTCTACCACGCTCTGTTTGGGCGGGAGGAGAGTCCGCAGCGGTGGAAGGTGTGCATCGCCCAAGTGAACACAAACATGGGCATGGCAGTGGGCTCCATGTTCGTCACCCGCTACTTTGATGACAACAGCAAGCGGGACACGCTGCGCATGACACACGACCTGCAGCAGGCCTTCCGGGACATACTGAAGACGACGGACTGGCTGGACAAGAACACCAAGCAGCTGGCCGAGGAGAAGGTCAATGCCATGTCTCTGAAGATCGGCTATCCGGACTTCATACTCAATACCGGGGAGCTCAACGAGAAGTACGCGGGCATCGACATACACCCGGAGAAGTACTTTGAGAACACGCTGAATGTGCTGCTGCACACAGCCCGGACGGAGCAGTCGAAACTGCACGAGCGCGTGAACAAAACCAACTGGCAGACGGCTCCGGCCATCGTGAATGCCTATTATAGCCGCAACAAGAACCAGATCATGTTCCCCGCAGGAATCCTGCAGCCTCCGTTCTACCACCGACACTTTCCCAAGTCGCTGAACTTTGGCGGCATCGGCGTGGTCATTGGCCACGAGCTGACCCACGGATTCGACGACAAAGGTCGGCTCTTCGACAGGAATGGCAATATACACAAGTGGTGGACCGACTCCGCCATCCGGGGATTCGACGAGCGCGCCCGCTGCATTATTGCCCAGTACAGTAACTACACGGTCGACGAAGTGGGCATCGTCCTCAACGGAGAAAGCACACAGGGTAAGTGGCGGATCGTATTCCCTCTCCATCCTACACTTCACAAAAGATCTTTCGTTCCGCAGGGGAGAACATTGCGGATAATGGCGGACTACGACAGGCCTTCCATGCTTACAAGCGATGGCTGAAGGACCATCCGTTGCATGTGGACGAGGAAGTGCTGCCTGGCCTGAACATGACCGCACAGCAGTTGTTCTTCCTGAACTTTGGGCAGGTGTGGTGCGGGGCCATGCGACCGGAGGCGATCCGCAATAAGCTAAACACGGCCATCCACAGTCCGGGACGTTTCCGAGTCATCGGCACCCTCTCGAACTCCCATGACTTTGCGCGAGAGTTCCAGTGTGCGGAGGGCACGCCCATGAATCCCACTACCAAATGCAGCGTATGGTAGTCCCGACGCAGTTACCTATAGCCTACGAGTATTATACATACATGATGTATTCCACGCAGTCCTAGCCCTCACCAGATGCATGCCAGTTGGTGAGTATCGTATACGAACATCAATTTATCGCTCCCCACCCCATCGCCGTTGATCCTCCCTGTTGACGTGGTAATTGCTCCACTTTGGTGTCACTTGATTGGGGTAGGGCTAGAGTGGAGTAAGCGGTGTCTGTCTGTCTTACCCTTACCATCCACCATCCTCCATCAAACCATGCAGCAGACGACGGGCTCTTGGTATGTTGTGCCAACAACGACATCGCACTTCAATTGGGCCGCACTCACACACTTAATTAATGGTGATTTATGCTCAGCAGTTAGGAACCAACTTGCCGCTTCTTGCCGGGGGAGAAACAGAAACTTCTCTTCTCCAATTGTCTTTCCAATAAAACCGCAATTGGTGTGTGCTACTTTAGCTGCCTCCGGGGTTGGAGTGCATTGATATATGAATATACATATCTATCTATCTGACGGGTGTGAGGTGGGGTTAATGACTCCATAGAAAGATATCATACTTAATATTAAATCTATATCTACCTTTCAGTTGCCATGTATTCCAATACATCCCAACAACAGACTGTTCGTTCCCTGGGATATGTCAAGGATCCAGTGGGAAGTTTCTCCTACAACAGCAAAAATAATGTGCCAAAAATTGCGATTTATGTATTTCTCTTAGCCATTAACTATTTTTACTTGTAATTTGCAATATTTTAGTTAATTAAACCATATATGTATGTTTGTGATAATTCTAATTATATATGTATGTATGTATGTAAATGACAAAACAAAATACACAAACTTTCAATATTTCGTGGAATATTTCAGCACAGGTGAGGGAATGTTTGTGCAGCATGAAAGCTGACCAAAATTTGGAAAACTTTTGAGTGGAATTTTCGAGAAAATTTAGGAGAATACATTCAGTTGCGAACGTGCGCTCGGCAGCTAAAGAACATCGTGGAAATCGTTCGCTAGTGGGTGTTCCAAAAATATACGTATATATTTATATATACCAATCAAAAATAGGCAAGAAAGCGGCATACAGAAATGAAAAATTGTCAAATATTCATCGCATAAAGGATTAAAATGGAGTTCTTGTTGATTTTACTGGCATTTCTGTGCCTCAATCGGGTGCAGGGACAGATCTATGGAGGCAGCTCCTATGGTGCAGCCAGTGGACAGGCCATACGCCTTGGTGAGTAGTCCACTCATATTGCTCTCTTTCTCCAAAACTTTCACTCAAACAAAGCATGCAGGCCTTATCACAGACGACGAAACCGACAGAATCCGGCAGACATTTGAGCACGCCATATCCGTGGTTAACAACGAGCTCAGTGTTCCCCTGGTGGGCCAGACAGAGCAGGTGGCCTATGGCAACTCGGTCCAGGCCTTTGCCCAACTCTGCAACATGATGCAGGTGAGCAGGGATATTCTTGTGCGATAATTACAAATAAAATAAGCAGAAACGACCTTGCAATAGAGTGGAGTGGGTGCCATCTTCGGGCCAGCGGCCAAGCACACGGCCTCGCATCTGCTGAATGCTTGTGACTCCAAAGACATACCCTTCGTGTATCCCCATCTCTCGGTAAATGCCCAGGCGGATGGCTTCAACCTGCATCCGCATCAGGAGGACATTGCAAACGCTCTTTACGGCATCATCAAGCAGTTTGATTGGTCGCGATTTATATTTTGCTACGAGTCCCGTTAGTATTACACTTAGAATATATCGTTCGAGTGATATAATGCGATCTAATGCCAATCACAGCCGAATACTTGGGCATTCTGGATCATCTGATGACACTGTACGGCATCAAGGGGCCCGTGATTAAGGTCATGCGCTACGATCTTAACCTGAACGGGAACTACAAGTCGGTTCTACGACGCATACGAAAATCAGAGGACAGTCGCATTGTCGTTGTGGGCTCCACAGAAGGCGTGGCCGAGCTCCTAAGGCAGGCCCAGCAAGTGGGCATCATGAATGAGGACTACACGTACATCATCGGCAACCTGGACCTGCACACCTTCGAGCTGGAGGAGTACAAGTACAGTGAAGCGAACATAACGGGCATACGAATGTTCTCGCCTGATCAGGAGCAGGTGCGCGACCTGGTGGAGAGACTGCATCAAGAGCTAGGCGAAAGCGAACCTACAGATAATGGTGAGAATGTCTTTACAAAAGGGGCACGCTCTTAAGGGATCTTAATTGTAGGAGCATCAACCATCACCATGGCCATGGCGCTGACCTATGATGCGGTGCGAGTCATTGCAGAGACCACCAAACACCTGCCCTACCAGCCTCAGATGTTGAACTGCTCCGAGCGACATGACAATGTCCAACCAGATGGCTCCACATTCCGGAACTACATGAGATCGGTTCGCACAACGAATAAGAAATAGCCAGTATAGCTATTAAGCTTTGACTTTTGCACTTTGCAGTTGGAGATCAAGGAAAAAACCATTACAGGTCGCATCTTTTTCGAGGGAAATGTGAGAAAGGGTTTCACTTTCGATGTCATCGAGCTGCAGACAAGTGGCCTGGTCAAGGTCGGCACTTGGGAGGAGGGCAAGGAATTTGAGTTCAAGCGGCCACCACAAGTGATCAACTTCAATGACATCGATGATGGTTCTCTGGTCAACAAGACATTCAAAGTCCTCATATCTGTAGCGGTAAGTAAGAACCACCTTGGGTCGTTAAGAGCCATCATATATAATGAACATATGGATTACAGACCAAACCATATGCCAGTCTCGTGGATAGTATTGACACACTCATTGGCAACAATCAGTATCAGGGCTATGGCGTGGATCTGATCAAGGAGCTGGCCGATAAGCTCGGCTTCAACTTCACCTTCCTAGATGGTGGCATTGACTATGGCTCCTTTAACAAGACCACTAACACCACGACCGGAATGCTCAAGGAAATCGTCGAAGGCGTAGGTTGAAACAAATTACTTATTCATGAATTCAATTTTGAAGCTCTGGCTTTTAACAGCGAGCCGATTTGGCCATCACCGATCTGACCATAACATCGGAACGAGAAGAAGTCATTGACTTTTCCATACCATTTATGAATCTGGGTAGGCTCATATTATTACTATATCTACATCTACATATTTGCATATCTAGATCTACATATCTGTATATCTACATCTGCTCTAGGAATCGCCATTTTATATGTGAAGCCTCAGAAGGCTCCGCCGGCCCTTTTCTCCTTCATGGACCCGTTCTCAGAAGAGGTGTGGCTCTACCTGGGAATCGCATATGTAGGTGTCTCGCTCTGCTTTTTCATTCTGGGTCGACTGTCGCCCACTGAGTGGGACAACCCGTTTCCCTGCATCGAAGAGCCAGAAGAGCTAGAGAATCAGTTCACCATCAACAACTCCCTATGGTTCACCACGGGAGCCCTTTTGCAGCAAGGCTCCGAAATCGCCCCCAAGTATTACAATTTAAATTTGAGCACAGAAGTTTTTGTTTTTTTAACAATCTTTCGCTACCCTTAGATCCTTGAGCACACGCACCATAGCTGCCATTTGGTGGTTTTTCACCCTGATCATGGTGTCTTCGTACACTGCCAACTTGGCTGCCTTCCTGACCATCGAAAATCCCACCAGTCCCATCAATAGCGTTGAAGATCTGGCCGACAACAAGGAGGGTGTTCAGTATGGAGCCAAGCGCACAGGATCCACACGGAATTTCTTCCTAGTAAAGGCGCATACCTTCTCAATGGAATGCAAATCATTAACATCGATTCTTTCAGACTTCTGAAGATCCCATCTATATGAAAATGAACGAATACATGACCAATAACCCGTCTATGTTGCTGGACAACAATCAGGATGGCGTGGACAAGGTGAAGTCTGGCAACAAGTATGCCTTCCTCATGGAGTCCACCTCGATTGAGTTCAATACAGTGAGAGAGTGCAATCTGACAAAAGTGGGGGATGCGCTCGACGAAAAGGGTTACGGGATAGCCATGGTGAAAAGTAGGTTCTCAAAACTAAACCCCAAATCTATTGCAGCCCATGAAATACGATACCTTTCCAGATTGGCCATATCGCGATAAATTCAACAATGCTCTGCTGGAGCTGCAGGAGCAGGGTGTCCTGGCCAGGCTCAAGAACAAATGGTGGAACGAGATCGGAGCAGGTGTTTGCAGTGTAAGTTTTTATCACATCACTGATTTCCATCACTACAGTCTATGTTCTAGGCCAAAAGCAGCTCCGATGGTCCTTCAGAGTTGGGTGTGGACAACCTGAGTGGTATCTATGCTGTCCTGGCCGTTGGTACCATCATCTCCATCATCTTTTCCATCTTTTGTTGGTGCATTTTCGTATTCAAGAAGGCCAAAGCCTATGAGGTAAAGCATCTCCATAGCCTTTCACAGCTAGACCTCTGACAGATGTTTCCCTTCAGGTGCCCTTCTGTGATGCTCTGGTTGAGGAGTTTAAAATTGTCATCCGGTTCTCGGAGAACGAGAGGGCCCTGAAGAGCGCCCAATCTGTGTACTCCCGCAGCCGAAACTCCTCTCACTCCATAGAGTCCCTCAAAACGGATTCCGACGAAAATATGCCGCCCGAGGAGGCTGATTGATAATTGAGTTATGTGCGGCTGCTCTCAATTTTCTTTCAAAACTTTTCCCAAAAGCTCTTGAAAACTTTCACTCAAAAAGATTTCCAAATTGGCATTTTGGAAGCATCCGTCAGTTGTGGCTCTTCTCTCCAAGTGTTCGGTTTTCCGTTTGGGCGCTTTTTTCTATATTTTTGTCTGGATCATAATGTACATATACATTTGTATTTATATGTAGAGCTATTAAAATGTTTGGCAAACATATTTTCATTTCGTTCGTCATAATTTTATCTCGAGTTCCGCTTCGCAGCGCTCAGTACGAGGGCTATGGCAGCAGCTACGACAACTTCCAAAACATTGGAAGCGTTCCCATTGGTAAGAAATTTCGAAAATCGAAAAAAATCCACAGAAAAATGAGTGTCGCGCGAGTGTTTTTTTTTTTTAATTCTGCCCAAAACAAACCATTTGCAATGGGCGATTTATTTTTAACAAGCTGTTCGTTCCATCAACGCCGAAAGCTCATAAAATCGTATTTTAGTATTCCAATTTGTTTGTTTGTTTGGGTCCCCGAGCGGAATGGGATAGACCGCTGCTCGATGAGGTCAAAATGTTGTTTATAAACAAACCGGAAAGATAGACTAGACGGAATTTCTCATTCTGATTTTCAGGTTTGCTCACCGACCAGAACACAGACCAAATGAATATTGTTTTCGATCATGCCATCGACGTTGCCAATCAGGAGGTGGGCACAACGCTGACATCCCTCAAGGCAGAGGTTAACTACGGGGATGCCTATCAGAGCTACGGTAGATTGTGCCGGATGATGGAGGTAATTAAAGAACTCCTATATTTATTACACGTACTTAATTTATTATCTTTTCATTCCAAGACGGGCATTGCGGGTGTTTTTGGACCTTCTTCGCGACACACTGCCGTCCATCTGATGTCCATTTGCGATGCCATGGACATTCCCCACATATACTCCTACATGAGCGAGTACGCCGAGGGCTTCAATCTCCATCCACATCCGTCTGACCTGGCCAAGGCCCTCTACAGTCTCATCACAGAGTTCAACTGGACGCGATTCATATTCCTTTACGAATCGGGTATGTTTCGATTGATACTATATTTTCTACTATGTTTCTAAATACTATGCCGCTTTCAGCCGATTACCTTAACATTCTGAATGAACTAACCACGTTGTTTGGTATGAACGGACCCGTGGTCACGGTCCTGCGCTATGACATGCATTTGAATGGCAATTACAAGCAGGTCCTGCGCCGAGTGAGAAAGTCCGTCGATAATCGGATTGTGGTCGTGGGCTCCAGTGAGACAATGCCAGAGTTCCTGAATCAGGCGCAACAGGTGGGCATCATCAATGAGGACTACAAGTACATAATTGGCAACCTCGACTTTCACTCGTTCGATCTGGAGGAATACAAGTACAGTGAGGCCAATATAACGGGGCTGCGCCTCTTTTCGCCGGAGAAAATGGCCGTCAAGGAGCTGCTCATGAAATTGGGCTATCCCAGTGACCAGGATGAGTTTCGAAATGGTAGTCAAACATTTATCATCTTCAGTATAGTAGCTTTAGATAAGTTTCAATATTTTTTGTAAGGCTCCTGTCCCATCACCGTGGAAATGGCTCTCACCTACGATGCCGTACAGCTGTTCGCAGAGACCCTGAAGAATCTGCCATTCAAGCCAGTCCCCCAGAACTGCTCCCAGCGCACAGAGAGTGTCCGGGATGATGGCTCCTCCTTCAAGAACTACATGCGAACGGTAAGTAAAGCAGAGAGGCCGACCTATTTCGTAATTCAACTTTATTCGTCTCATCTCAGCTGCGTCTCACGGATCGCCTGCTCACTGGACCAATATTTTTTGAGGGAAATGTCCGCAAAGGCTATCATCTGGATGTGATTGAGCTCCAGCCCTCGGGTATTGTCAAGGTAGGCACCTGGGACGAGCAGCGCGAATACAGAGCCCAACGCCTGGCGGCCACCACAGCTCAGTTCGACAACATTGACAATTCGTTGGCCAACAAAACATTTATTGTCTTGCTTTCGGTGCCGGTAAGAAATATATATATAGTCTGAATAATCTGTATATTGATAACACAAATGTGTAAATTATCCATCAGAACAAGCCCTATGCGCAGCTGGTGGAGACTTTCAAGCAGCTGGAGGGAAACAGTCAGTACGAGGGCTACGGAGTGGACCTGATCAAGGAACTGGCCGACAAACTGGGCTTCAACTTTACGTTTGTGAATGGAGGCAATGATTATGGATCTTATAACAAGACCTCCAACGAATCCACGGGGATGTTAAGGGAGATTATGATGGGGGTAACATCAAGAGCACGCCATTACCATTAAATCCATTAATGATTCCTTTGATTGCAGCGGGCAGACTTGGCCATCACGGACTTGACCATTACCTCGGAGCGGGAAGAGGCCATTGACTTTACGATACCTTTCATGAATCTGGGTATGTTCAAACTGTCCGATTCCTTTTTATTCGTATATTAATTTACAGTATTCTTTCAGGTATAGCCATTCTATATCTGAAACCACAGAAGGCCACTCCTGAGCTTTTTACGTTCATGGACCCGTTCTCCGAAGAGGTCTGGTGGTTCCTGGGATTTTCCTTTTTGGCCGTAGCTTTGAGCTTCTTCATATTGGGTCGCCTATCGCCCAGCGAATGGGACAATCCATATCCATGCATTGAAGAGCCTGAAGAGCTGGAGAATCAGTTTACAATTGGCAATTCCATTTGGTTTACGACGGGTGCTCTGCTCCAACAGGGGTCAGAAATCGGACCAAAGTAGGTTTAACAACTAATAAAATCCACATTTTAAAGCCATTGCCATCCTTGCAGAGCCCTGTCCACGCGAACGGTGGCCACTTTCTGGCTGTTCTTTACCCTGATTGTTGTTTCGTCATATACTGCCAATTTAGCTGCCTTCTTGACAATTGAAAAGCCACAAAGTTTGATCAACAGCGTTGATGACCTGGCTGACAACAAAGATGGTGTTGTCTACGGGGCCAAACGCACTGGCTCCACGAGGAACTTTTTTTTGGTAATAGCATCAGATCAGATTGCCTATAAAATATTCTATTAAATATAAATCTCTCTTAGACATCCGAGGACGAACGCTATAAGAAGATGAACAAATTCATGACCGAGCATCCCGAACACCTAACAGAGGACAACCAAGAAGGCGTGAGACGCGTTAAGACCAGCACCCACTATGCCTTTCTGATGGAGTCCACATCCATTGAGTACAACACGAAGCGCGAATGCAATTTGAAGAAAATCGGCGACGCTCTGGACGAGAAAGGATACGGCATTGCAATGCGGAAGAGTAAGATAATCTCTCACATGTCGAATTCAGAGGTACCAATGCTGTAAGTCATATTATAGATTGGCCGCACCGGGACAAGTTCAACAACGCTCTGCTGGAGCTGCAGGAGCAAGGCGTGCTGGAAAAAATGAAGAACAAGTGGTGGAATGAGGTCGGCACAGGCATTTGCGCCACCAAAGAAGATACACCCGATGCCACGCCCTTGGACATGAACAATCTGGAGGGCGTGTTCTTCGTTCTCCTGGTGGGCAGCTGCTGTGCCTTGCTGTATGGGATCATCAGCTGGGTGTTGTTTGTGATGAAGAAGGCACACCACTATCGCGTATGTCATGCCTTCTCCTCAGCCTGAGCAATCCTTAAATTTCAATCGATTTCTTCGCCAGGTACCGCTGCGTGAGGCCCTAAAGGAGGAGTTCCAGTTCGTCATCGACTTCAACAACTACGTGAGGGTTCTCAAAAGCTCCGCGTCCATCTATTCCCGCAGCCGTCAGTCGTCCATGTCGGTGGCATCCATGGCGGACAGTTAATTACATGAGATTCAATTCGTAGTTTTATTAAATTTTATTATGAAAAATGGAATGCTTGTGTGTAGCTGACACTGGGGATAGTCACTGGAAGCAAAGAAAGCAGATATTTATGTAACTGGAAGATCACTATTTTAGCCAGAGCCCAGCGAGTGCCCCTGATGTCTAGCAGCGTGCTCAACAATAGTGTGTACGTGTGTAAGTGGATTAGGAATACTTTAACAATAGGCTGAAGTCGTCGATGAGATCGAGTCTAGGTCCAGTGCTTGGCGCGCCACAACAGGCAATGGATGTGATTATCAACATCAACTGGCGGCAAGGATTTGCCGGCACCATGAGTGGGTGTGCTGACTGCAGAGCACGAAGTGGACGATTCAGCCGAGTCCACGTAGCGGGAGATCAGAGAGCGATACCTTCGCCCAATGGTGGCGATCAACGGTACCTTGTCATTTGAAAGCGTTATGATTGCTTTTATCTAAGAAAAGCGGACAACGTTTAAAGTCAAAGATCTGGATGGGATGTTTCGCACTCTTACCTCATTTTCATACGGTCGGAAAACACTTATCGGACGCAGGGTCTGTAGCTCTGCCACGATCAAGCATCCCCAAGTGGTACCAATGTACAGCTCAGTGTTGTGGGCGGCCAGAGCCGAGATCTGGCACTTGATAAGGCTCACATGCTCATCGATGGCGATGCTCTGCAGCGACTCGGAGCACGGCAGCAGCTTGGAGCAGTCCAACTTGTTCTCGATGCGCTTCGACCTAACGCTCCACTGGTAAACCATGCAGCCGGGATAGAGGCAGCTGAAGACATGGCTATCATTGCTGCACAGGCGGGCCACCTTAACATCCTCAATTAGATTGGGCTCCTCGCTGTGGCAAAGAGCCTGATGGCCACTAACTCCCGACTCGCTCAGGGGGAATACATTTATCTTCCCGGCTATTTCACCGCACCAAAGTTCGTAGACCCTGAAGGAAATGCAATATAAAATAGTTCAATGTCGAACGATTGGCCAACTCACCCATCGAGGAAAACTGAGCAGGCAGCATGCAATACAAAGCCGGAACAGATCTCTGTAAGCACAAAGGAGCCCTCGGCAAAGGCACAGTTGATGGGCATCTTTGTGGCATCCACCAGGAACACTCGACCATTGTGCAGGCCCACGGCTACGCGGGCAATCTTCTCCATATAGACAAGGCTTATCACAGCCGACTTGATGGCCGGATCCAGCATGTAGGAGAACAAATGAGCGTAGGTGGAGGTGCTATAAGCGTGCAGATTGCCGGAAACGTCTCCCATCCAAATGGCTTCGCCCACCAGGCAGCAGCAGAGCATGTTCATCTTAGGTAGGCGCTGCGCAGAGCGAGAACGGGATTGGGCACCATTCTCTGGGGTCTTGGGAGGACCAACCTGCGGCTGTGGAGCACAACTGATACTGTTGCACTGCACCAGGCAGCCGGAAGGCGTGCAATCAAGTATGTCGATGCGGGACCCGTAAGAAGGAAGCCAGAGCTCCAAGCCGGACCGTTCTTCATCTCCCATGCCAATAGTCGACTGAAAGACCCCGCAGACAATCTTTTCGCTGTGCGGCAGCGCCACCACATCCAGCAAATGGATACACTCGGGGGCACTAAGTATTGACACAATCTGACTGGCCGTGGGACGACGACGGGGCTGCTCGTGCCAACAGAGAACCATTAGATCCAAGCAACAGGTGGGAAATTGAGTCTCCCTTTGTGTAAGAGCCGGACGGCTGCCCTCCAAGATGCACTCCTTAATGGACTCGTGTCCCTCAAATGGTTGCCGCAAACTAATGTTCTCGTAGATGAACATGCCAAAGGAGAAGCAATCAACCTGGAATTAACAAGTAACATATTTATATGAATACTACTCCATACAGGCAGAATCGCATGACTTACCTTCTCTGTGTACTCTTCTTCTCCGTTGTATCGTATTATCTCGGGTGCCATGAATCCCTCGGTGCCACCAAAGCCCTTGGCTCCGCTTGGAGCTGTCTGCCGACTAATGCCATAGTCGGCTATCTTGATGTGCACATGGTTTCGGGGACTGTCCTCGGTGTGTGGCTGCGGCAGCTCCCAGACCAGCACATTCTCCGACTTCAGATCTCGGTAGATAATTCTTCTACGATGCAGATACTCAATGGCCCGCGCTGCCTGTAAGACTAGAGTCTGGAATGTATGCGGACCCATGTGAGCTCCACTGCGCCGATACTGCCGAAGCAGAGCATCCAGGCTGCCCTGCGGTGCCAGCTCCAGCACCAGGGCCAGTGGTTTAATGCAGATCCCCACCAAGGGAACAATATTGGGATGTTTGAGGGTGAGAAGGACGGCGAGCTCTTGGCGTGCTGTACAATACGCCTTGCAGGAGTGCTGCAAGGGATCCCGATCCCACTTTCCCAAAGCCACCTTATAGGCCATCAAAGCGCTCTGCAAAGAAAAGGAACAAAATTACATTACATTGAATCCCGGTAAATATGCTCTCCACAAGTGCAATGACTCACCTCTTTGGCCCGGGAGCCGGGTGGTACTGGCTGTAGCATTTTCATGGCCACAGGTTTGAAGGATCGCGCGCCTCTCATCTTGCAGCTGGCTTTGAACACAAATCCGAAAGCACCTCGACCCAGGAGAGCGCCCTTAATGATGCACTCCGTGGCGATGGTGTGTTTGTCGGGAATATCCGCAAAGATTACATCGGGCGCAAGTTGGGACATTGACTGCTCGAGGTGCACAGGGCAGCTAAGCTTACTCTGGTTATAAACGGACAGAATGCACTCTTCGATCATCCACGCGTAGCACACGTTAGAATTATCCGGCAAATGGTAGCCCGGGTGTCCGTCCACAGATGTATTGCGGGAGGAGCCGGCAGAATCGGGACCCACACCCGAGTCCGCATCCGAGCCTGCCCCTAGAGAATCCTCGGAACGTCGTTCCCTTCGGGCTGTCGCATTTAGATAAGCGGAGAACACATTCAGAGCACCATCATCTCCTGGATCACCAACGCCGTGCAGGAAGTACGCCCCGGCGCCTCGTCTGCTACTTCTACTGGGTCTATTGCATCCAATGGCTGGCATCTCTCGATCCGCGGGTTCATTGCTCTGGTGCAGCTGCAGCTTCCGGAGGCAACGTGGGCACAACACCATGCGAGTGATCAAGAAGCGACCCTCTGAGGTGTGCACAAACCGTGTGCCCAACGACGGATACCAATCCTCCAGCAGCAAATCGATGTGATCCACTGTCAAGGCTAATAGTTTGGCCACCTGCGACAAGTGTGGCTGCAGCTCTGCCAGCAATTGTCGTTCCCCGTCGTCCAGTTCTTGATATATGTTCACATGATGGAGAGGGAAGTAAACCTCCAAAATACTGGAAGAGCTTAGGCTGACATCGCTCCAAATGCCATCCAGTTTGAGCTTAAATCGGTTGCCTGGCGTGCGGAAAGGCTGCGTCCGCTCGTTGCTCTGGAAGGGCACCTCCCAGATCCTAAAAATCATGACGGGTCCATAATAAAGCGCTAGACCTGTCTGCCACAGATTCCATTGTGTGTCCTGCTCCAGTGAGAGGCGTAAATCAAATTCCACGCATTTCTGTGGGAGAAAGAGAGTCTAAGAATGGAAAAAGAATCATAAATGTTTCTGCTTACGTCTTGGGCAGCCACATAAACGCTCCGGATCGCTTCAACGATCTGCTCATCGGCCAGTATCCGTGTGATGAGGCGCGACCAGAAGCCAGAGGGGAAATACGTCATTAGAAGAATGCGCCGCAGTCCCTGAGTGGCCGATGAGGATGATGATGGGGAAGTGCGTGGCGAACGCTGCTCGTAGATCAAATTGTTGAGATTCAGCTCCTGCGAGACGGAGCAGCCCAAATTGCGGCCACGTGATCGCTGCGACAACTTCACCGTAGTCCCAGTGTTGGGCGTGGCCCCCTCTTGCAGTGGTAGCAGGGAGGGAATCAGTAGAGTCCGCGAATCCCAGGTTAGGGCCACTTCGAACTTGTTCAATAAACTGACAATATAACTGAAGGACAGAGAGAGGACTATTGTATAAGGAGAGCTGCTATTAAGTGGCGACTCACCTGCGATTTCCGTTTCCTTGAACCTGGACACTTCGGAACAGCAGCTGGAGATCATCCAGCTTCATAACGCCCGTGGGGGCAAAGGGGTTAATCTCTCGCACCGTAACCACGTGGGCCAGCATATCGCACAGCCACTGGGGATCGAGGAAATAGTAATCCCTGAGAGTGGCATCATCGTAGTGAAGCAGCACTCCATTCTCATGGCACCAAGTTGTAGCCTGCTGCAGTTCAGCGGCATCCCGAAAGCTTTTATAGTTGTGCAGACGCATCTGCTCTGTGATCAGCCGGCGATACTGTTCAGCATCCAGCACAGGATCACGACCCGCCGCCCGCAAATTACAGGCAATCACATGGACAATGTCCTCGAGGGCAATATAGCTGGCGGGGATTTTCTGAAGCAGCATCGGCTCCTTGGAGCCGGGCGAGCGAAGTTGCATAGAGGTGTCGTAGATGATGTTGGCGAGTAAATGGATGTTGTGCAGAGTGCTGGAAGGAAACAATGTAGCATTTCAAGGCTTTTCGGCGACATATGGATATGGACACTCACCGACAGCTTATCTCAATTGAGTCAATCACACGTGGCAGGCCGATCTTTTCTGCATCTGGTATCGCTATAAACTTCTCCCGAATCAGCTGCTGCAGGTGCTCCGCTTGCTGGGCAGAGATAGATTCGCCCACTGCATCAAAATGGGTGCCCACAATAATAACGGGGGAGTTGGGAGCTCTTGCCTGTATATTGGCCAGCCACTGGAGAAGCTCTGCTAGACCCTTGTGGCCGTCACTGATGCGCCACAGAACCAGATAGAGGCTGCGTTTGGACAAGAAGTACTGATGGGTAGCATAGTATTCCTTCTGTCCACCGAAGTCCCATGTGCGGAAGACCACTGGACCGTGGGAGCCGGGAGATCGCTTCCTTTTCTCGCATATCCAGGTGCCAATGTCCACGCCCACTGTGGATATGTTTGAGTTTGAGGTAGAAGAATGTCGCTGAGACCGGGACGTGCTACGTGCATGTCCCATCCTCTTGGCCCAGTGGTTCTCACTTGCTCGGGACCGATGTGAGCTGGAGCTGGACCCCGATCCCACTCCCTGACGCAGTAAATCCAGTAGCGTACTCTTGCCTATCCCGGCCACACCTACCACCATGAGCTTCATCCGCGCATAGGGCTGGGCATCTTCGTAGATGGACTTTAGGTAGCCCACAATGTCCATTGTCTTGTGCTTCTTGCTTTCGATCATGGACCGCAATGGCTCCTGAAGCAGGCATCCACGTGTGTTGAGATTCCACAGCCTGGAGAGCAAGCCGAGATGTGGTGGCAGCTCCGTGATGTTCACGTTTCCGCTTATATTCAACACCGAGAGGCTACTCAGTTCGTGCAGCGATGGTGGGATCTCCTTAAGGCAATTGTTGGTCATGTCCAACATGGAGAGATTGGGAAAGATTACCTTTGATTTGCTCACCCCCACCACACTCCAGTCTGCGTCCTCGCTCTCATTGAAAAGGGTTGTGGCATCGTCAGTCGACAGCTGAATCCGGGTGAGCAAATTGTCCGCCAGGATGAGCGTGCGCAACGCTTCCAAGCGTAAATGTCGCCTGTGGCGACAGACGCTCTTCAGTACCGAAGCGCGGAAGGAGGAGGAGGCATTGTTCTTTGACGCTGATGACTTATATGTTGGCTCCTCCTGACCCTCCGGCACCTGGACGTAGCTGTAGCACAGCAAATGTGGATCCGATTCGGTTATGCGGGGCAGGCTAGGCCAGCAGGAGATCTCATTGTGACTCAAATCCAGCTGCTTCAGTGTGGCTGGATAGCTCGTCACATGACCCATGGAACGCAGACTGTTGTAGGACATATTCAAACGGGTCAGATTCACTGCCAGGCAGGGCAGTGCAGCGGGAATGCTGTTGAACAGATTGTTGGCTATATTAAGGCTGCTCAACTGAGAAGCTCCTGCCCCAGGTGCCTTGCCATCTCCCAGTTCTGGATCCTGGTGCCATTTCATGTCATTGTCGGCAATTTCCAGCGATCCAGACCAAATATTCCGATGTGTGAGCTCTTGCTGGGACAAATTGCGCGGTTTATTCGAGGAGGGTTCATCAAAAGACTGCAGCTGGAGCTTGTCCAGGCTCCAGACCGAGCTGCTTGTCTGCATTGGCGGCACCGGCAGATCCTTGAGCAGATTGAAGGCCACATTCAGTTCGCGCAGCTTGGGTGCGCGCCACAGATCGAATGGTAGCTCCTGCAGCTTATTATTCGAGATGTCCAAAATGGTCAATGCAGGCAGATGGAAAATGGCAGCTGGCAGACTTGTCAGCTGATTGTCCTGCAGGAAGAGCTCGTCCAGCACGGGACAGCTGTACGTCTTGCCCGTGGGCGAAGGCAGCTCCGTGATCTTGTTTTGAGCCACATTTAGATATCTGCAAAGGAAAGTGTTACATTTGGAGGTGGGCAAAGTGTATTGTTAACACGTACTTGAGGCTAACGAGATGGAGCAACTCCTGGGGAATGGTCGTGAGCAGATTATGCGAAAAGTCGATCCGAGTGATGGCAGTCAACGACACCTCAGTGAGCCTGGGATGCGACTGCAGCTTGGGATTCAGCAGCAGTACGCCACTGACGAGCCACGGAACACGCACGACTGTCAGCTGAACACTTGAGCTTAAGCTGTGCCAATCAATGATGGTAGGCACATTGGGGAACATAGCGCTGTAGGATATGTTGCTCGTGGAGGGCAGAAACACGTTCACCTCCACCGGTGTGGGTAGGCCCTTCTTATTGATCTTGTAGTCCGAGTCTGGGTGAACTCGTCGTGCCAGCAGGCGACTCAAAATGTCCTCGTCGCCACCAGCTAGGGCCATGCTGATGGCTGAGCCATTGTCGTCGCGGGCGCCGTGCTTTAGTAGCAGATCCAACATGGCCAGGGAACGCTGCTTGCAGGCCTCAGCAATCGGGACATTACTCAGTCCGTAGATCTCCTCGCTGCACTTGGGATCATTGTGATCCTCCACGGGCTTGGCCACAATGTTCGGATTGGCGCCATGCTGCAACAGGGACTGAACCACATCTAAATGACCGCCACGGACAGCCGCCAGTAGGGCCGTTTCTCTTGCGGCACCACACAGCAAGTTAACGTTGATCGGACAACGCTGCGATTCTGTAGACTCGGGTGGGGCCTGTTCCTCCAAGGCCTCCGATTCTCCGGATATATGCAGCTTCGACATGATGGCTTGGATGCCAAAGGAAATGCGCTTCCTGGTTGGCGTTATGGGAGTGCTCACCGAACTGGGAGAGTCGCCCAGCGTTCTTCTGCAAAGCAGCTGCCATTTGAGCAGGACTCCAACGAGTTGCTTATTGCCCAAAATGCTGGCTATGTAGAGGCTCGTCTGCCCCGTCACATCATGGGCATTGGCATCGAAGGGCAACCGCCACTCCCACTGGCCCTCTTCGTCGCGATATGTTTGATAGAGGTAGTCGGGATATTTATAGCCTATGAGCAGCTCCAGCAGCTTAATGTGACCGTTGATGCAGGCCGCATGCAGTGGCAGCCAGCGTTCCACTGTCGGCTGTTGGATCAGCTCTGGAAAGCGGTCAAGCATCATCTTGGCGATACCCATATGCCCACTGTGGACGGCAGCATACAGTGGAGAATACTTAGTCACCGCATGGGATCGTCCATCAGCCCCAGCGTCCAGAAGCCGTTGCGTGATACTCTCATAGCCCGACTGGCAGGCTCTAAAAGTGAAAATGCGGTTGCATTGGAAAGGACGGAGACGGATGCCACTTTTCTACTCACGTGAACAGCAGCGTGTTGGCGCCGGATGGTGCCATATTGACTATAATCTGCCTCTCGGTTCCCAGCGCCGACAGAAGGACCCGAACCGTGCGCTCATCCCCCTCGCTAACAGCCGCCCTGAGCTCTCCATGCTTGATCTGGCGCACTTCCTCCCTGGCATCTGCGAAAAAAAAATATGTATTTAGGTTAAACATATGGATTTTAAAGCCAACACCCCTCTACCAGGTCTGGGCCCTCCTGGGCCTCCCGAGCCGTATGTGACCTCATCGACGAAATAGTCGCAGGCCTCTAAAGCTGTTTCGGTGCCAGGCTTGGGCTGTTCCACAAATTTCCAGGACATTATGCAATCACTCCCAGCACATCAACCGCAGCACAAAGCCACAAAAATTAGTAGCAACGTTTGGACATTGAAAAAAACGCGATCCGTACAGCGCACTGATGGAAACTGAACTGAGGCGGCCCGCAATAGAAAAATCGATTGGATTCTGTCATTGATTCGGCTGGGGACCAGGCCATGCTGTCGTTCCGTGGTCGTTGATCCAAAGCCCGGACTGTCGCCACTGCGCAAGACGAGTGAAAGCAACTGTTGCGGGTGGTCAAGAACCGAAAGTCGCGTCATTGATTTTTTAGCGAAGCGCGGCATTGCGTTTTATGTTTTGGATGTTTGGGTGTCAAATGGCCCATTGGTTGAAGCGCACTAGTTGCTCTCACAGTGGATGCGAGGGTGTATGGAGTGGAGGAGCATTTTCAAATTACGATCTTGGCGCGCATCATTGTCAGCATCAGAGGTGGGGGAGGGTCACACTGTTGAGTGGTTTTGAAAAACCAATAACATTTTTATAGCGGAGGGGAAGGGTGTGATTTCATGTGAGCAAAATGCATATGTGTGTGGTAATATATACATATACGGGCATATTGTATATATAAGTCGGGCTGTGGCAAACGTTTATTTCTGCAATTCTGACTCAGATATATTATCTCACCTTCATCGGAGTCGCTCATTGCTTTGTCAAATGATTTGCATTTAATACATTGCTCACTCTTTACTTCAGAGTTTTGTCAATTCCATTAGATTTAAACATTTTATTTTGATCTTAGATCTTCCTAGTTCAGTCTTGTAGTAGTAGGACCGTAAAGTTGTAAAGTTACGTAAACCGTAAAACAAGGCGAATTCGTTTACATGTATTGGGAGTTTCGCCGCTTTTACATTATTTTAATTTATTTTGCTCGAATCACTTTGTTTACCTTTTTTACTAGAGGTGGGAGAACACCGATGTTTGACACGTTCAGGCAACTCTACTGCCGTTAACATTGAATATCGATATATCGATATTGAAAAGTAACAGGGTGACCATTTATGGTTAATCCGGTATTTTTCTGTAGGGTCAAACTGTATTTTTTTTCGATCCGCTGGTAATCGAAACAACAACAATACAAATAAAAACAATTAAATATTTTCTATTATCAAAATCAAAAATATTTTAAAAAAATATTGCGTGCATCGAATACATTTTGTTGCGGGTATAACCAATCGTGGTTTTGAGTGAATGCCGGTGCAAGTGGATGGGCAGCAATTGCGCAGCTCACACCCAAAAATAAAAATAAAAAATGTGATAAAGATGTGGAGGGAGAGACGAAAAGATATCACAAAACAAAAACAAATGTGGTCGAATATAATGAAACAACGATCTGCTTGACGGAGTGGCGGGGTTTTTTTCGTTTGCTTTCTTTTGATAGCTGCAATTTTCATTTCCACAGACCTTTACATGTGTGTTTGTGTATGTGTGTGTGTTTTTTTTGTGGCATCCCGACTTAGAAATGAGACAACGGGTGCCGCGTAACTCTGTAGAATACCCTTTCTCTAGCACTACACCTGTTCTGTGATGGTATTTGAAACTTGAGGCCGAAAGCGAGGAAAAATTGATTATTTGGGGCACTTGAAAACTGTTTTCGACTGGAAATCTCTTGAGAAATAAAATTCGTTTAAATTCGCTAAAAGCCTCTTGCTATATTCTGTCCAATTTGACAGAAAGAGTATTGAATCTTCACCATTCGCATGGCCATCATGGTTTATTCTTGTTTTTTTGTCGCCGCCGCCGCCGCAACACCCCGCAACCACCCCTCTCCCGCTGGCGTATGACTCGGTTCTGTATGGTGTTGTGTGTGATTCATACTAAATATAAAGTCAACGATTTTCTTTTTGTTCCGAAGAAGTTTTCATTTTGGATGCATAGTTAGGCCTTGAATTTTTTCGAATTTAATGTGCCCCATCCCATAAAAATAGATCCAAGTGATAATCGTTAAAAGCGGGCGGATTGGACCGAATATTTCCGAATGCAGCGGAACCACAATATTTACACTATATCATGGGGTTTATTCAGGCGCTTATCAAACGCGGGCAGCAGGGATATTTCCGTAATTGAATGCCGCCAATCCGTCCTGTCCTGTCATTCCCTCAGATTTCAATAACCCGGGCGCCACCTTCTGATTTAATATTCACAGAGAGATCGGCATGACTAACAATGAGATTGCAGCACTGATTTAAATGGAAAACTTTGAAAACAACAACGCGCCGAGTCTGGTGATAACGACAAGAACGAAAAACAAAAACTAACAATTGCATGCAACAGCGAAGTTAATAACAAGAGCCCCAAAGCGACACAGAGACACGACAGAAGTAAACCAGTAGCACCAGGGCTATGCACCTGGTTGAGAACGGAGCAACGATGAACCGCACCGCCTCCGTTTCACACAATTATGCCGGCGGTTTGTTGGATAACCGGCAATCGAACTTCGTAGAGCACACACACGCAGGTTGCGGCATGCCCGTGACCGAGTACGCCCCATTCGACATGTTATTCTCCATCGATCTGTGGAAGAACGATCCGCCCGACTATGTCGATCTCATAATCATGATCCCGAATGGCACCCTGCTGATGATGAGGGCCCCCTCGTCGACCACGATACGGGAAATCAAAGTGGAGACCGTTAAGACGGCGAAACAGAACTGCCTGGGGTATATGATTAAGGATGCGTGCGACTATCAGTTCTACGGAATCTCTGTGTTCAATATCGAACCCTACACGGACGAGACGAAGCGTCTGTGCGAGGTTCAGCCCCACTTTGGTTTACTCACTCTGGGCGACCGCACCGATGCCACCTGCTTCTCCAGCGACTACGAACTAACGAAGATGGTCAGCGGGATGATTGGCAACTCATTCGATCATCACCGAACCCAGGGCACGCCCGAGATCGATGACTTTCGACGCAGTATGACAGATCTCTGCGAGAGCATCGAGGTGGAACGCTCCCAGTTCACGTGGCAGCAGCGTCTTCTCTACGAGCATCCCCTGAGGCTGGCCGGCTCGGTGGATATGCCCGAGCTAATACGTCAACGTCATCCAACATCCGCCTTTCTGATAGTCGTGAAGAACGAGAACGATCAGAGCACGTTCACGCTGTCTGTCATGGAGAAAGACACTCCGTTCTCGCTGATCGAGAGCACGTTGCAGAAGATGAACCGATCGCAGATGAAGATGAACGATCGCGCCGGCGACTATATACTGAAAGTGAGTGGCCGCGATGAGTATCTGTTCGGGGATCATCCGCTGATACAGTTCCTCTACATCCAAGAGGCGCTCTCGGACTCGGCGGTGCCCAATGTGGTGCTGCAGTCGGTGATCCGCTTGGAGTCGTACATCAATCACCACAACGAGCAGAGCATGGGCCTAAAGCGGGCGCCAAAGAAGGATCGACCCGTGGTGCTCCATAAGCAACCCACGTCGCTATGGGATTTGGGCAACTACTTTCAACTGACGCTGCACAGCATCAGCAATGTCAACTACGACAAAACACGGGCGTTCCGAGTAGGCGTGGATGTGGGACTGTACCATGGCGAGCACAAATTGTGCTCGCAGCGATCTATAGATGCACCCAACGGCAGCTCGGACACGTTCCTATTCAACGATCAGATCATGGACTTTGACATACAGATGCGCAATCTGCCGCGAATGACGCGACTGTGCATCGTCATCTTTGAGGTGACCAAATTGTCGCGCTCCAAGAAGTCATCCAACAACAAGGACAACGCCCAGAAGGATGTGTCATACAACAAGAATCCCCTGGCCTGGGTCAATACAACGCTTTTGGATTACAAGGATCATTTGCGAACTGGCCGACAAGTGCTGTACACGTGGACATATGCGGACGATATACAGTCGGACGAGGTGTTCCATCCGCTGGGCACCATCGAACCGAATCCGCGCAAGGAGGAGTGCGCCCTGGTGCACGTAACATTCCACAGCAGTGGCGCCGAGTCCGTGCGCTATCCCTGCGAGAATACTGTCTTGCAATATGCAGCGGATCGAGCACTGGCCAGCCTTCGCGAAAAGCAACAGCAGCCGGCGGAGACAGAGAAGCCACTGAAAGACCTCAAGGAGTTGCTGACCAACTACACTGGCCTAGACAAGATCTACGAGATGGTGGACCAGGATCGCAATGCCATTTGGGAGCGCAGGTAACTAGACAAACCAGACAAAGCAGTCAAATTCTGATGTTCTAATGTGTGTGGTTGATCCTTTTTAGGAATGATATCCTGCGCGAATTGCCAGAACAACTGCCGATCCTCTTGCACTGTGTGTACTGGAAGGAGCGCGATGATGTGGCCGACATCTGGTACCTCCTCAAGCGCTGGCCGCTCATCTCGGTTGAACGATCACTGGAACTGCTGGACTATGCCTATCCGGACCCAGCCGTGCGTCGATTTGCCATCAAGTGTCTACAAATTCTCAAGTGAGTGTAAACCCCTCTTGAGCTTTATCTTTACTACATATTTCATTTCCATTAGGGATGATGATCTTCTATTATACCTGCTCCAGCTTGTGCAGGCCATCAAACACGAATCGTATCTGGAGAGTGATCTGGTTGTGTTACTGCTGGAGCGAGCGTTGCGTAATCAGCGCATCGGGCACTACTTCTTCTGGCATCTACGATCCGATATGCAAACCCCTTCGATGCAGACACGGTTCGGCCTCCTGCTAGAGGTCTATCTCAAGGGCTGTAAGCATCATGTGGCGCCGCTGCGGAAACAGCTGCAGGTGCTAGACAAACTGAAGCTGGTCTCTGTTACAGCCAAGAAGGGCAGCAAGGAGAAGGTGAAAACCATGCTGCAGGACTTTCTGAGGGATAAGCGGAACACGGGCGTCTTCCAGAACATACAGAACCCGCTGAACCCCAGCTTTCGGTGTAGCGGCGTCTCGCCTGACCAGTGCAAGGTAATGGACAGTAAGATGCGACCGCTGTGGGTGGTGTTCGAGAATGCTGATCTCAACTCGAACGATGTGTACATTATATTCAAAAACGGCGATGATCTGCGCCAGGACATGCTCACACTGCAGATGCTGCGGGTGATGGATAAGTTGTGGAAACGAGACGGGTAAGCACTATTTACTTAATTCTCCTAGTTGGATTGTCTCAAATTCTTCAATCCTTTTCAGCATGGACTTCCGCATGAACATCTACAACTGCATCAGCATGGAGCAGCGCCTGGGCATGATTGAAGTGGTGCGGCATGCGGAGACGATTGCCAATATACAAAAGGAGAAGGGCATGTTTTCGGCCACATCGCCGTTCAAGAAGGGCTCGCTGTACAGTTGGCTCAAGGAGCACAACAAGCCCGCCGATAAGCTAAACAAGGCTATCAATGAGTTTACGCTCAGCTGTGCCGGCTACTGCGTGGCCACCTATGTACTGGGAGTGGCTGATCGACACTCCGACAACATAATGGTCAAGAGGAATGGACAGGTAAACCACTTCATTGAGCAAATTCTGTACAAAAATGAAATCCTTGTGATCCTCAGCTCTTTCACATCGACTTTGGACACATCTTGGGACACTTCAAGGAGAAGTTTGGTGTGCGCCGCGAGCGTGTACCTTTTGTGCTAACCCACGATTTTGTCTACGTCATCAACAAGGGATGCAACGATCGCGAGGCGAAAGAGTTTTGCCACTTTCAGGAATTGTGCGAGCGCGTATGTCGATTTCAATCAGACAGAAGACGGCAGGGACTATAATTTGCATTCTATAATCTATTGCAGGCATTTTTAACATTACGCAAACACGGCTGCCTTATCTTATCGCTGTTCTCAATGATGATTTCAACGGGACTGCCGGAACTGTCCTCCGAGAAGGACTTGAACTATCTACGCGAAACTTTGGTAAGTTCGAATAGCATTGCAATCGATTGAAAAACCCTCATAAATCGTTCATCCTTCAGGTGCTGGACTACACGGAGGAAAAAGCACGCGAACATTTCCGGGCGAAATTCAGCGAAGCTTTGGCCAACTCCTGGAAAACTTCCCTAAATTGGGCATCGCACAATTTCTCCAAGAACAACAAACAGTAGACAGACATTAACAAAATGCAAAAAGCAACAAGATTACAAACGATCGTTGTGTGTTCCAAAAGCACTATCTCACCCACACAGAAGCCTCAGAGGGATCCATCCTAATCCTCTCTGCCAACTACTACCCTCCACGACAGACAGACGGGCGGGCGTAGTACAACAATATTATGCGATGTATCCATAAAATGCATAAAACCAAGTTCAAAACTACATATGTATGTGTTCACTATGTTAGGCCGACACACAACCCTCCCCCCTCCCCCTATATAAATATATGTATGCATGTATGTAATACTATCGATACAGCCACTGCCACAAGTGCTCCAATATAATTTACTTATTTAAATGTCTTGTCTCTTTGATTGCCCATATACAAGTATATATATTTGATATTTGAACAATGACCCCTGGACCGGACCTTGGACCCTATTGTATTGTTTTTGTTGTCGCATCATCCCATTTGTTGTTTCGAAACCTGTGCAAAGAAACCTTCGTGCGGAAGAATGTATCCTATTATTCTATATGTATTTAATTAAGCGACATTTACTCCATAAGCTAAAACGTTAACGTTAATTTGTTTTCTAAAATCCTAAAATACGATGATTTATATTGTGTACTGTATCATAATTTGTTTCCTTTCCAGCAACAAGCAAACGAAATCAGAAATTTTTGTATGTGTTTCCTGGTTTCTGTTCATTTCATAGTGTTATAGTCTTATATGTACTAGTACTTGTAATGTATTTTGTAAATCGCTGGATAATTATAATTAAATGAAACGAATTATACACATACACATGCAAATACATATACATATATTTGAACGAGTGTATAGAATGTAATCGAAACAAGAAATATATAAATACATAACATTTGTATGTACATCATGTGCTTCTACGTTTACGATCGAATTGTATCTGTATTCGTCTCAAGAACTCAATCGTGTTTCAATGGGATTGGGGGCGAAGCGCGGCGTCACTCTCACAAAGAAAAACCCAAATCTAAGCGCGAAACCTTGAACACCACACCCGATGAATATTATCACGAATCAGAAGGGGCTGAGCCACCTAAACCTGATAATCCATAGTAGAACCATCAAAACTGTTGTCGATGTCAAGACAGCCACTCTAGCATCCATTATCAATACCATTTAATGATTATTAGAGACCATGTTGCACTTCGCCCATATATTGATATTTCGTACCGTCCATTACCGGATTATTGCCATATAGGAAGTGCCCCTCCCCGTATGTTAAGGGCTCTAATGAAGTTAAGCACATTCCAATGTTTCCAGCTTCATTTCACACCATCTACAAGAGTCTATATCTACCAGCTTCAATTTCTTAAGGTGATATCTGAATCCAAAATGTCTTCCAACAAGAGCTTCTTCTACGGGATGAAACTGAGGGGAAAAGTTAAATAAATTATTTGTCACACATTTAGTATAGGTTTTTATTTGACATCAAGTATTCAGTTTCAGTTTCATGTATACATACATATAGTATATGTATATGTGTATATATGTATACCTATATAAAATATATTTGCTTAAAATTAGTTGTTTGTTTTCGGTTTACTTTACACACATTTCAGCATCAAGAGGATGCAGTAATATTAAATACATATGTATATCTAAAACCCTTTTGCCTGCTGTTTTCCCATAATGATTTTATCGGGCTATGCCGCTCCGCTCACTGGTGGACAGTGGATACATAGTACATACAACGATAGACGACCATCAATTCAATGCCAGTCAACGCAACGCTCTAAACCAACCCAACTGATGGTTAAGTCTACTAACACTACGTAATCCGTAATTCAAATTAAATAAAGTAAAACAAAACGTCGTACACAGTACCGATGCAAAAAAAAGTAAAAGTAAAGTAATAGTCCCTAGGCGCCTAGCTATTAGCTAATCAGTAGGTAGTAAAAACCGTATGGAATTTTCATGGAAATTAATATTTTTGTGTGTTCGCATTTTGTTTTTGTTTTTTGTTTAGTAAAAGGTTAACAGCAAATTGTGCAACATTTTCATATTTTTTTCGCTTGACCTCTAATGGAATCGTTTTCTGTGTATACATATACATATATCAAATATACAGCATATTGATAAATCCTTTATAAAAATAGGTGTGTATTAAATATATTGGTTGATTTCTTGCTTTAAATTTTTACTCTGTTTTTGTGTAAAAATACTGTATATACAACTATAATTATTTTCCTACACATAAACACGTACCAGTAAATACATATAAATAGTCATTTGATTTATATAAATAATTTAGAAAATATGAGAAACCGCGGTTCGTTTTTGTCTTTTTTGCGTTTAGGAATATAGTACTTTTTGTTGTTTATTTGTATCAGTTTCAGTTGTACGAATTTCGGCTTGAATTTTTAACATTTTTCAGCTTTAGGATAAATTTTTCAGTTTGCAGTTTATAGTTTTTTGTAAATGTTTTCGTTTGTTGTATATGTGAATTTTTGTACATTTTCATTTGCTTTTGATTGGGCTACCCATTGACAAGGACCTGTACTAAGTAGAGCTATACAAATCTGGAGGAAATAGTAATGTGAATCATCATTCTGAGGTTTAAGCTAAGCCTCATAAATAAAGTACATTAAAGAAAAAATAGAACGGGATTGTAATCGAAAGATAATATGGGTTACACGAGATAGAGTCGTTGTACTCATAAAACCTCTCAAGAATAAAATAATGTTTCTGGGAATATCACAATCCTTGGACCAATTTTGGAGTAAGGCCAAAATCAATCCAAAAAGTTATTCCATGATGGGTTTACAAATTACATGGTCAAATTACAATCGTATATGGTCTATTTCGTACAACACGTCGTCACGTCAATTATTGCCCTTTGGACCTCGCATTTGGGGATATCATATCAAAAATTAATTGTTCACCTGTAGAGCATCTGTGAATGGATTACTGTGTTCTAGATGTCTTGTGGTCAAACAATTCTTGCTTTATATAATCCCTAATTTACTTTACATTTCATCTTTAAAGGCACACGCTTTTTATAAAAATCTGTTCTTTTAGGTTTTGTAAAATACACTTTAAATGTTAGATGCTGCGATCCATAACGTTATATTTTTATCATTTTTCTTCTTTTTTTCTAAAAAAAATTCAGGTTCAGTCTGTTTCAAGGAAATGTTTTGATGAAAAAACGTAACTTTTGTTTGTTTGAGATTCTTTAAGACGTGTAATTTATACATCCTATAGAAAAATGTGTTAATTGTATTTTTTTTACTTATTAGTTGGCAGAGAATAAAATTCCTTTGCATATTAAATATGTATATCGAAGGGGTTCCATTTCTCAACTGATTGTATAAATAGTGTTTTGTTGAAACATTGCTGGAGTCTGTTTTGATTTCCATGTATCTCTTCTTCGTTTCTTCTCCGCTATTCTCCTCTCCTTTTCTTTTTCTTTCTTTTCTTTTCTTTCGTTACTTTTCGTTTGAATTTCCTGCCTTAAACGAGAACCTAACTAGAATTAGGCTTAAGCTAAAACAATTCGGTTACAACTAAATTAGCAGCGAGCTTATCAAATAATTGTATGTGTAGTTGAATGTCATCTTAAACGCTACTAGTGCGGTAATGTACTTAACTCGATGGTTGCGCCCAGCAACTGGGGCAGCTGGGGCGTGTGTGTGTGTGGTTGTGTATGTGTGTGTGTGTCTCAGTGCTTCGACAGATTCAGTGGTAAGTCTGAAGGAATACAAAACAATATTAGCTCAGACTTGGTCTTAGTGTCAGTCTTAGATGGAGAGACTCACCTGAACTTTGTTCATTCCTAAGGCTACTATTATGAAACAATGCGGAGGAGGAGGAGCCGGCGCCGGAAGCAGCCGCCGAGGAGGCGGATGCATTGGAGCTGGTCGGCGAAGTGGATGCTGTGCGATGACTGGACGCTGCAGACATTAGGTCGGTACTACTATCAGTCAGTTTTGGCGTGGCCAGGTGTGCAGGCGTATGGTGTGTTAGTGCCGCGGGATGCGTCAGATGCGTATGTGTATGCGGATGCGTATGCGGACTGGGGGCGGGCTGTCCAAATGCGGCGGCAGCTGCAGCAGCCGCAACAGCGGCTGCCCCGACGCCATTATAGGCAAACGGATGATACGGCGAGGGAGGTGACAGTCTCGCGGCTGCGGCTGCAGCCGAACTGCTGCTGGCCTGTGGATGTGGCGGCATTAGCGGCGAGGCTCCCGCCTGGTAATGGTGCACCCACAATGGGTTGTGTCTCAGGGCCGCCAGTGTGGATATGTAGGGATGGTAAAGCGATGGCGACACCACCGAGGGAATGTAGGCGGCAGCAGCCGCTGCTGCAGCCGCCGCCGCAGCTGCTGCGTTACTGCCTGATGTCACAGGCACCGTCGGGCTGCCCGATGATCCATTGCCGTTCACCTGCGGCGGTGGATACATATAGTAGTGCAAGGGCGAGCCGGAGGCTGGTGAACCACGCTGCAGATGCATCTGGTGCCGCCGATCTGGTGGCGATGTACTTCGGTCACCGGGCGACGGACAGCTGCTGCTGCTGGCCGTTGGCGAGGCAAACTCTCGGCGTATCGAGGCAGTCTTCTTGGGAACGGTGCGAGGTGTGGTGGCGGGCGAGGCTGTCGTGGAACGGGGCGGTGAAAGATCTTGCGACGCTCCTCCTCCGTGTGAAATGTGTGGAGAAACGGCTGAGCCGGTCGACGTTGATGATCGACCCCCTGTTCCAGAATAGTGATCTCTATAGAAGGAATGCCCGTAGTCCACGGGTAGCGGCGACCCAGCCGTGTA
This sequence comes from Drosophila affinis, assembly GCA_037356375.1. Classification (NCBI taxonomy): domain Eukaryota; kingdom Metazoa; phylum Arthropoda; class Insecta; order Diptera; family Drosophilidae; genus Drosophila; species Drosophila affinis. The sequence continues at coordinate 29,190,135 of JAZHFB010000003.1, forward strand.
CGGTGGCGAGCGTTTCTTGCTGACAGCATGTGAGGGTGACTTTCCACCGACGGCACCGGCACCGACACCACTACTACCACCACCATTGCTGCCGCTCATATCGGGCGACTTGGGGGAGCTGAGGAGGGAGCGTGGATAGTTTCCGGAATTGGCGTACAAAGAATGCTGATGATGCACATTGCTGATAATGGCCGCCGGATGGTCGATGGTCTTCTTGGAAGATGAAGATGAGGACGAGGAGGAGCTGCCACTGCCTCCGCCCAAGAGTGAGTGTATGCTGTAGGAGCTGTTCAGGCGTGTGGGCTGCTGCGATGCCGCAGCCGGAGCTGGCGATGTGGTGGGGGTGCTAGTGCTGGGCTTTCCTTGCGGCGGTGCCAGATTCATTGGCGCAGACTTGCTGGACGGTGCCGAAGCCTTGGCACGACTCCGTTTGCCACCGGCCCCTCCACTATTACTGCCTCCGCTGCCGCTGCCGTTGTTCACGCAACCATTGTCCTCCAGCGACACCTTCTCAAACTCGCGCAGGATGCGCTTCCTGGGCGAGACATGTTGATGATGGTACTCGACTAGACGACTGGCTGCCGCGGTCGACGATGGTGGCGAAACCTAGAAGATATTTTGTTAGTTTTCAGTTAATGAAATGCTCCTTCCAATCCAATTCTAGGGGACCCACTCACCTTGTGCGTCAGAGAATGACTTAGATTTCCGATGGCTCCGCCACCGCTGCGCTCTGCTGCCGTGACTGTCGCCGCTGACGACGCTGGTGTCTTGGATAATTGCTCTAGACGTGCTGGCACCCCATCGATAAGTTTCTGAATGATGCTGTTGAGCTTGGCTCTGGGTTTCGGCTTTTTAAGTCTTGTGTTGTCTGTTCGCGGCGTTTTGTGATCCCCATTTAGATCGCTGCCAGTGCTGCCGTTCGTACTTATCGAAGGTGGTATCGGAGGTTCATTTACTGTCACCGACATGGCATCTTCGTCCTCACTCGTGTTCATCTTCTCGGCACTCACAGTTGCACTTGCAACTGCCTCGATCGTGGGCTCGACATTTATTTTCGTTTCTACATTCGGTACAGAAGCTTCCTCTTTTGACTCGCAGCCTTCATTGACTTCGGCCTTGTTCGACTCCGTTTCGGGCATTGCTTCCGTTCCTACTTTGTTCGTTTCTGGTTTCTCCGCTTTAATCTCATTTGAAGTTTCTGCTGAAGCTTCTGCAGCAGCGCCAGGGAGAGGGCCAGGGCCTGGGCCAGTGGCTGTCTCACCTTCAACAGCTTCATCGCCTTCGGCCTTCAGTGTCTCATCGCCGTTCTCCGCCTTGACCAACTCAAAGATCGGCTGCAGATCCTCGCTCTTAGCAATCGGCTCGTGCGGTCGTCGTCGCTTGCGTGATGCTGTCTGGAGGGCAGCCCTGCTAAGGACACTGTGCCTGGGACGATGGTAATAGAGCGACAGTTCTTTGGATATGCCGCGTCGCGGTCTCGACTGTTTCCAGGGCTGATCCCGTTGCCACGGCGATGATTGTATCGAGCTATTGTCATCCGAAACTGCAAGAAACCAAATAATATTTTGCTCAGATATGCACTCGCTTCATGGTATATTTAATTGTAAGCCAAATGCCAAGTGGTGTGCCAACACTTACAGCTCAGAGATGTGGAATTCTCATTCTTTGGATACGTTGTCGTCACAGCAGACGTTGGGGTCACGGTGGCCGAGGTGGCCGCAGATGGGGGACGAAAAGTCTTGCGTGGTACTGAGACCCAACCGCTCTTATCGCCGTCCTTCGCACGTGTCAGTTCCAATATGAATTTGCCATCTGTTGCATAGAAGATGGGGATGTTATGTTGTTTGTTGTTGTTTTATCGTGACGGAAATGGGTTTAATGTTATGTTTTACACTTGCCTTTAAAGAACTGCAAACGACCGCCGTAGCCGGCAGTGCTGTTGTTGCTGTGCGTCGATATCGGATGCCTGCCCATACCAAAGCTGCTGCTCATGCTGCTACTCATGCTGTTTCCACTCTTCCCGCTCTTCAACGATCCTGTGGGCGCCATGGATGCGGCGGCGGTTGCACTCGGCACACTGCTTAAGGAACTGTAGTCCAGTACACCGCCCATTACATCGACAGGCTTGGGACCAGAGCCGACGAGGGCACTAGTCGCTGCCACCGTAGCAGATGCTGCCATCGCTGAGGAGCTGCTGCTTGTTGGACTGTTACTGCTTCTAGTTGTCTTTGTTGTGGGCGTGCTGACATGCGGCAAAAAGCCATTTGATGAGGCTGGAGCTGATGATAATGATGTTGATGATGACAATGATGAGGAGGGCGTCGGCGTCCTGCCTGCTGTCGTGCTCGTGCTCAGGTTCGCGGGCAGGGGCGGGGGCAGTGGAAAGCTGCCGTTCAAACCATTTTTGAGTAGAAACTGTGCTGCCGCCTCTGCAATTATGCGTTCGTTGTTGCTGTTGCTGTTGTTGTTGTTGCTGCTGCTGTCGTTGCTATTGTTGTTGCTGCTGTTACTGTTAATGGTACTTTTATGCTCATCGGTCATTGTTGTCTGTCTGTTGCACTCTGTTACAATTGTGACGTCATTTAGAGTTGGCCTTCAAAGAAAAACATTTTCATGTGTTTGCAAAATGATTTTCGTTGGTTAAAAATGTACTCCAACACGATTTTCTAATTGGTTTCATACAATTTAAATACAATTTTCATTTTGTTTTTGTTGTAAATTCCTCGCGCACAGTTCGCAGCCGGGACATAACTCAACGTCGACGGCGTCGCGTATCAAAATATGCCAGCTCGGCACGGCAATGGGAGCGTCTGGTCTGGTTAACATTTTCGTGTTTTGGATATGGAAACCATTTACTTTATTGCACACATGGCCTATAGCATTTTCGGCCGCCACTTATCGTTGCATTCACTTTGTCTTTATATGTTTTCACGCACAGAGTTTACTATTGGCATGGGCATTGGGGCTGGCTGCTGCTGGCGGAAGAGCACAAAGAGAGCAGAGCAGAGCAGAGCACAAAACGAAGTGGGAAAAGGAGGAGATAAAATAGGAAAAAACGTTCTCCAATTACCATCAGCAGATATCGATATCCGATAATGCGCATAATAGGCTGTGGCCACGTGCTGCGACCAAGCTGGCCAGCAAACTAACTATTGATCACTGATTTTAACCAATAAATTAAATAAATAAATTTAAAATTATCAACGAAAAACGCAGCTCAGTGTGCGGACTGTGTGACCGTGAACTGAGAACGAAAAAATACCAAATGCCAAAATAGTACTAAAAATGACAACAAAATACCGAAATGCACAAAATACTGTATGGCTGCTTTCCTACACCATATTATATCTCCGTATGCCGAATTTGGCGTTTAAAATCCGTTAGTCGACATATAACCGTTATTTTTTTACAACAAATACAAAAATCTATGTTTGTAACGGTAAAATGACATTTGGGATGGTACCGAACGGAAAATAACGGCATAATTCGGCATAAAAAGGTATGTTTTAAAAGCTGCAACTTAGCCGTTTATGCATAGATTCTTAAACGACGCCCACTTTATGTGCCTGTCTAAAACCGAAAATTCAGCCCGACATTTTTTTCCCGACTTTTCCTGAGTATTAAAAGTCAAAACTTAGGGAAAAATACCGCTTACAATTTTTTTAATTTGAAAGCTTAATAATTTCCAGACGGTAGCAGCAGCTACAAATTGTTTGGATCAGATTTATAGCTTCATATGTCAGCTTCTTAGATCTGCAAAGTACAATACAACCTGATATAAGATACTTAAGTTATGTGAAAAAAGTAGCACTTCCTCTGAAAAAATATAAAAAAAAAACTTCAAAAATTCGTTTAAAAAAAATTAAATCGCCAAGTGTACACCAACCACATCGGAAAAAAAATTTGTTGACTAGTGTTATTTGGTTTGTTTTCTCCCAAGGACTAAATTGGGGGGACTAAATTACTAGGAAGTAATAGTCCAAAAGAAATCTAAGTTCTCGTAAATTTTTTCTCTTCATCCCACACAAAAATATAAATATCACGTGAATCTGTTCCATCCATGTTAAACGTCGGTCATATGACCGATTTATCTTAATTGATTCTTCATCCGTAAATTAAAAATAAATATTCGTTTATAGAATAAAATGTTTATTTAAGTCCAGAAGGTAAACATCAAGCGATTATGTTATGTTATGCTAAATGCATTCACTTTAGCTAGATAAATACTTATGGTTTGCAATGTGTCTTTTTATTGGGTTTAATACTGTTTGCATGCTACGAGTCGGTTATTTCAATGATGAGCACGGCGGAATAAAGTATATTTAAATAGCCTATACGTATGCGTGTAGTTGGAATACAACCCTTCATCTTCTTCTCTATCTGCTTCTTAAATTTAAACACAACTCCTTTTGTCTCATCGCTTCCTAGACTGCTCATTATCCTGCCTCAATCAATGAGCTGCGATCCACTTAAATATGTATGTATTTCTAATGCAAAATATAATATAAATCTTATGCGTCTACATACTCGTTTGTATATTATTATGTTATGTAGTTTAGGGCCATGCTGCCATGTTAGATTCGAGTAAGGGTTTTGATATGGGTGAGAAGTCGTCAATTGCACAGGAATACATAGTAAGGAATAGATGCTTAGTAGGTATTGCACAAAGTAAATATTGTAAAATCGTCACAACAAAGGGCATACAATATAAAAAAAATAATTTAGTTTTGCTTTCCATATGCCAACATAATTTAAATATCACAGACGTTTTGCCAATTTTTTAACTAATTCTCCATTTTGCGTGTTAATTTTGTTTGCCAAATCGGGAAGTACAGAGTGTGGAATAAGTTAATAAAGAAGATACTTAGACTCATAAAAAACGGTTCCAACCGCTGTTTCGATGCACCCTACAAGGCTCAACCTGGTAATATGTAGGTTGACCACTTGTACAGCGCATGGGCACCACCGCACCCAAACATAATCCTGATCGGGTCGAAATACATATATACCTACTCGTACATATCTAAATGTCAGTCAAGTGTTGAAACGAAATCAAGTCTTGTGTTGAACATGGCACATAATTGCTAAAAGGAAAACTGGAGCCAAGCCTATGAAGGTGAATCTCTATCCTTATCATATAAATGGGTTTATGTATATGTAATACTATGTATTCTCGAAATTCTAGAAGAATTTGAGCGTAAACTGTATGAAATGATATCGGTCTGTTGGGTGCATCCTAAAGAATTTCTCTTACCATACCCGCCTAGTGCATGTTGTCCACTCTGCCCGATGGCAGACCCAATGCGGCGCTCAGATTTAGTCCTTGTGGAACGCCGACACCAACACCAACACCCACACCTGTGCCCAAGTTACCCTCGCTCTCACTCTTCCAGGAGGAGACCGGTATGTGGGGAGCCGGCAAGCAGTTGCGCAGCGTTTGCACAATCTGAATTGTGTCCATGAGTGCTGCAAAAGCAAAATCAGTTTCTAACATCGCAGACAAATACGAATGGGAATAAACCGGTTCTCGCACTACTTACTTTTCTGCAGACTCTCGCTCTGCTTGCCGTAGGGTTTGCACATAGATGGACGTATGTAGGTCTTCATGCGAGACATGTTCCGCATAAGTTCGGAGAAAATGCGTACAATCTTGTCCTGGCCAACGGCCATGTGGTCTAAGCGATTGGCATCACTGGTGGCCCAGGCCCCGTTGTGCAGGGCCAACAGGTCTTTGTTCGATTCAATCGAATCAAGATTTGAGCTGAAACAAGAAACACTCGTATTTAGCATAAACTGAGAACAAATAAATGCCGAAAATCGAAGCTAACCGCAAGGAGTCTGCTGCATTTTTATGTGATAGCTGATCCAGCGACGAGTGCGAGGAAGACGATGAAGATGAGTGCGGCGACTGCGATGGTGGTGGCATTGGATGGTGATGGGTTTGCGAACTGACACCAGAACCCCCGCTCGTGGATGTACTGGTGGCCGGAGGAGGCTGCTGATTCGCGGCCACGGCGGCAGCCACTGCTTGCGATTGCATCAGTCCTTGGATCTGTAAATTGGCAGCTGCTGCGGCTACGGCCATGGGATCAAAGTGCTTGGGATCCAATTGAGCAAACACCCGCTGCTTCTCCAGCGGACTCAAATTGCTCAGTTTCTCGAGGCTCTGCTGGGCGAGCACGCGATTCTGTTGCTGTATCAGAGCCGCCGTAAGCTGTTGCTGGTGCTTGGCCTGCGCCTGGGCCTGCTGCTGCTGTTGTTGTTGTTGTTGCTGCTGCTGCTGTTGCTGCTGTTGTTGCTGTTGTTGCTGCTGCTGATGATGTACGGCGGCAGCACTGATCTGGGAGAGCTGAGTCTGAATGCTGTTCTGCTGCTGCTTGGTCAGATGCTGCAGTTGTGGCGGCACTGGAACTTGTGCCACCTTGGAGCCCGTCGACTTGGATAAGTCAATTTCCACATTGCTTGAACTGGTGCTGCTGGCAGCGCTGGAGGCAGACCCAGCTGCAGCATTTCCCCCAGCTGAACTGCTGGGCGGCAGATGGGAGAGCCGTTGCAAAAAGTCGGGCGTATTCACGCCAGGATACTGCTGTTCCATGAATGGCATGGGTGAGATGCCCATGTGGTTCTTGTAGTAGCGGCAGGCCGGGCTGGGGCACGACTGGACCACCTCGATAATGAACTCCTTTTCCATACCGAACTGATCCCGACCAATCGTGTAGGACTCGATGACAGCCCGCACTGTGGCGTCCACACTTAGATGCAGCCCGTGCGGGCCGGACATGTGCTTTAGCATCACCGCATTGGCGAAATGCTCAAACGGCAGAACAATCTTTCCATTGTCCCGCAGAATAAGACGACCCTGCGAGTCTAGTGTCAGACGATTGGCCAAAACCCTATTCAAGGGGAAATTGATTGAGTGAAGGGTATTCATATACATACACCTGCTATACTGATAAACTTACTGCAGGTAGGCAGCGCTGGGCAGCATAGCGTTGTCCTTCAGATCACTGAAGCACTGCAGCAACTCGGCGCTCGGGTTCCAGCCCTTGTTCTGCAAATAGAGCTGCAGCAGCATGTAGAGTTTCTCGGTCACATAGCCCACGCCGGGCAGTCCGGCATTTGGCTGCGGCAGCATGTCGCTGTGCGATGCCCCACTGGCCACGCCCCCAACGCCGGGACCCTTGGATAGTGCCGCCTTCATCGTCTCCGATAGATCCAATTTATAGTTTTCTGGGTAGAAGTGCTTAACGTGCTCCTGGAACAATTGATATACAGGCCGCACACCATTAAATCCCACACAGACACGCCTACACATACACAAACGGCCACCACCACTACCACCCACTTACCAAATTGTTCATTTTCGGCTGTGAGCTGCTGTCTGGCTACTGCAGCGGCATCTATTCGTTGGGACGCCGCCAATGCATTTTGGAATCGGGACGCTAACGGCTCCTAGGAGGGGTCCAATTGGAATAGGGACGAGACTGCACTAATTGGGAGACACAAAGCAGAAAAAATTGTGTTGTCCTTGCAAGGATGCCAATCAGTGTGACTGGCCCTCAAAAATATACCGAAATATACAACCTTATTTTTTAAATATACCGTAAGCGCACTAAGCCCACTCAAACCCCTCTATTAAAACAGCCGAACAACTTTAGTTAAACTGCAGCATTCAAATGCTATTTGTACATATAATTATTCTATCAACGTGTTTACTTACCAAAAACCCAAACATGAACTACATTAAAATTATTCAAGATTCATTCACTTTGTGGAATTCATTCACTTTGTGGAATTTTTTTTATACCAACTGATCGACAATGGGTTAATCGTTCTTGTCCATGACCAGAAATCATATTCCTCGATTTTGACATTCCGTCTAATATCACTAGCTAACTAGAACTTTCAGAACTGAACACATAATTTTATACGATTGATTAATCAATTGTCTATAAAATTGGCTAATTTTATCGACTCCTTTTTATTAGATTGTTTATAAAAAACCGTTTAAACAATTAAGTTGAGTGCATAAAACGCAAGTGAGTATGGAATGTCATCTCAGTGTTGCTGGTAAAACGCTATCAGCTATGAGTATGAACACTTCATACCCTATTTTCTTCAATTGGTATTAAAATTCTGTTATCCAAGCTTCTTTGAAACTTGAAATTTAAAATGACGTTTTTTTCACTTTAAATTGTTTGTGACCAATTCATGCATTTGATTAGTCTCCAATATATACATATGTATTGATCCCGATACCTACACTAGGTCTCTGTAAGCAGACTATTAAAGGTACAATTTTATTTAAAAAACAAAGACTGACTATTTTCCCCTTAAATCTATAATATCCTTCTCCACAGGGTATTCAGAAAGTTGCTCATTCGCTTATTTCGCAACACATGTTGCTGGGCCATGCAAATGAATGTTGTCAACTGTAAAAAACGTAAGGTCTGTATACAAATTTTATGGAGAAGACACGTTCTCAGTTCCACCAAAATTTTATGCGGTAAAATCAGGGATGATATTCGTATGGAATATGGAATATGGATTTTGCAAGCGAGTACTCAGTTCAGAAAAAAAGCCGATTAGTACTGCAAAGGCAACGATATATACTAGAAAAGCACAAGTGGTATTTTCTGGACTCCAGTGGAAAATATAATTATTTGCAATAAGCGCAAGATGAATTTGATGGTTACATACAAACTGGTTGCATACTCTTAGGATGGGTACGTATTTATTGAATTTATATTTATATATATATATGTATATATATATATATATAATTATATAATTTTAATAAATTATATGTATATATAAATAAATAATTATTGCATTTAAAATTAAAAAGTTTTAATAATGATAAAGAAAGACTGCCTTTAAATAGGTAAAATAATTTGATTACTATTATGGAAAACGAAATGGAGGACACCTTCGCTCACAGCCTGGGAGATTAAGAAAAAGTAGTTGTCTTTAATTATAACATTAATGAAGTATATTCAGCGTTTCTATAAAAGTAGGTAAACAATTTTCAATTACAAATGTGTGTTGGGGATTGTTTTTTAAATCATTTGTGCTTCCTTTTTGATGGCCAATAAAAGCAACACTAAGCCTAAGCAAATTTAGTAAAAAACATTTGTAAAATCACTGTCCAAAATAATTGTTTCGTGAATACGAACAATTAAGGAACGCCCATTTCGCATGCCTCTTTAAAAATTATACATTCCAAGAACAGTTTTAGCTGTTATAAAATGGATATGAAGGACCTGGCGGCAACCACGTCCATACTACGAGTTCCAGTTAACTTCCGCGTTACGTGGAAATGAACAATTTTGATTATGTTTAAGCGGTTCTATAGAGAGCTAATTCAATCAAATTGTGACTAAAACCCGAGTCTCATCTGATTTGAATGCTATTTAAAAATTTAAATATATATACCGGAAAAATCTGGTCTTAGCTTAGTATCGAACTATATCTAAGTGAAATTGACACGTAGAATGGTACGGATATTCTTTAGGTGGATTCTTGCGGTGAACATATTAGGAGTCGCTCTGCTGGACACGGTGAGTGCTGGGTCATGACTGCTGCTTCGTTCTCATGATCGCTTTGAGCCGACAGGCCGACTACATCAGGATGCACAACTATCCTGTCGAGAAGCATACGGCGGTGACCGAAGATGATTACGTACTTGCCCTCTTTCGGATACCGTACTCTGCTCGCCGCCCCAGCACGTCGGGACCAAAGCCGGTCGTCCTTTTTTTACATGGCTTGACATGCTCCTCAGACCACTTCGTGATTACCGGACCAGACGAAGGTCTGCCATTTCTACTGGCTGACGAGGGCTATGACGTTTGGCTGACCAACAGCCGAGGGAACACCTATTCACGTAAGCACATGTCCATGAGCGCTAACAGCAGGGATTTCTGGAAGTTTGGCTGGCACGAAATCGGAATATATGACACCACCACCTCCATCGACTATATACTGCGTTTGACTGGACAAACGGCTGTGCACTATGTGGGACACTCGCAGGGATGTACCACCTTTCTGGCGATGCTATCGATGCGGCCAGAGTACAATGCGAAAGTGAAGACGAGCCATCTCCTCGGGCCGGTTGCTTTCATCGGAAAAATGCCGTCAAAGATATTGAGAGCTATAAAGGACTATTTCCTTAGGCTGAGGGACATGGAATTTATGTATAATACACCTATTTGGAGCAAATTATCTTCGTCCCTGTGCAAGCTATTTCTTATCAAACACGTATTCTGCCGAAATATTGCCTTTTTTATATCTGGTGGTCCTTCAAAACATTTAAATACGGTTTGTGCTGTCCCCCATACCCTTATCATTTTACATATGTGACTACAATTTCTGTTCTCTTTCCCCAGACACTGTTGCCGACAATGGCGGCCATTGCTCCTGCAGGTATTTCAACTCGACAACTTAAGCACTATGCCCAACTTATCGATTCCGGCCGGTTCGCCCTCTACGACTTTGGACGGAAGGATAATCTTGCGATCTATGGCAGCAGAGATCCACCAGACTATCCGCTAAAAGAAGCAAACACTGCGCACCCTATTGAATTTTACTATAGCGACAACGATGGTATGGCAGCCGTGGAGGATGTACTGCAGACCATGCGTTCCTTGCCCAACGCAAGAGGTCATCGCATGCCACTTGCCGACTGGGGTCACATCGACTATATCTTCGGCAATAATCTGAAGCTGTATGTATACAATGATATTATTAACATTGTCAATTCCTTTGAATCTCGTCGGCATAACTGAAAAACTGCGAGTAGTACCAGTAAGATGCGTATACGTTATCTATTAAACGAAAGAGCTTCTCAATTTTTATGAAAACTGCTTTGTTCTGTTCGGTCCAGCAGCAAACCCACCATACGAACTGGAGACAATTGAATTCCCACCATGAAAAATCATCGATCCGAAATCCAATTTAGTTCTTTCCGGTACGCCTTGGAAATTGGATTGCAATTACTCATTTGGTTCCAAGACGAGTTCTTTTTCTTAAATTATCTATGCAAATTCCTAGATCATCATGATCAAGCAAATGTAACCCTTCAGATAAGTATCTGAATAGTATGTCGGAAGCAAAGCCAGACAACAATATATCAATTCCACGGATTTCAGTAACGATTTTTTGTAATTTTGTAACTGCTTAATCGAATTTTCAACACTGTAACCAATAAGTTTGAAATTTTTACGATCGATTGTTAGTTATAATCGTAGTAAAGACAACGATTACATCGTTTCTAAATTCTAAATTAGCTAAATGTTTCTAATTCTTTTCGAACGGAGTGAGTGGGTTAGTAAGATATTTTCATAAATATGCGTTGAAATCGGAATGTTAGCCCGAAATTGTATCTTTTAACAATTATCCGGTGAGGGAACACTCCGTGGTATCAAAAGATAACTATGTACTAACTATAACTAACTAACTAACTAACTATAAAAAAACATAAATATGTATGCACAAGGGCCCAAGCCCGTGACCTTTCTACAGCATGGAATGGGTGGCTCCTCAGACTCCTTTCTGTTCACCGGATCCGGTGACGGCTTACCCTACATGATAGCGGATGCGGGATTTGATTTGTGGTTGGCATAGCAGTTCCTGGAAATTTAGCTGGCATGAAATAGGCATGCAGGACCTGCCGGCACGCATTGACTACGTGGCCAAAAAGAGCTCCACTACGTCGGGTACTCTCAAGAGTGCTCCGTCTTTCTCGTAGTGCTCAGTAAGCGGCCAGAATATAACGCAAAAATTAGGACATCGCACTAGTTGGGGCCTGCCGAAAAACGGGTGTGCTTCCTATAGTTGAAGTCATGATCCTAGTGTTCTACGGTGCCAAACACGATGCGACATCTGAGATGGACGTGCTCCATTTAGCCACGAAATTGCTTAACAATAGACTACATCGTAGGCCAAACTGGCCTACTGGCCTCACCTTGATTTTGTATTTGGCCGATTATAAAGATCATCAGCAAGTACGGGGTGGACCATAAATTATTAAGTGATGGCTATCGATGTGATTTGGGATCTACCCTAAGCTAAATATAATATTTATTTATTAATCAGTACGCGTTGATTCCGAGTTGATTGCCGGATCAACCAAAGACTCTAGTTTGTAAATCTACAAGTTATTTGTTTTTGGCACTATTGATAGTTCTGGCTTTAGCCCTTCTTCTGTAGCACTTCCATCCATTTTGAGGGCATCTCTAGCGACGTCGTCGCCGCTCGTAGCGATTCATGGAGACCACGATGTTGTCGAAGATGTATTCTCGCACACCCAAGCCGCAGATGAAATCGAAATGATTCCATCGCTTCCAGGGCACCTTGTACGCGGCCTCGACATTAGGCAGCCGCGTCAAGAGCTTCCAAATATCGGCCGGGGCGACAATGTAATCGTTTTCCGAGAAGAAAATGGTTATGGGCGTTGACACCTTTTCCAGGGCGTACTCCGGTGGCTCCAGTTGCTGGTAGTGCAGCCAGTTGCGCTCCGGGCCGTAGTCGTACTGCCGGAACTTGGTGGACACGTAGCCCTGGAAGTAGTGCATCAACTGCTTGACTGATCCGCCGGTGGGAAAGTTGGCCATCAGGTCCGGCAGTAGGGTTTTATTTAGGAACCGCGTGTCGTAGCCCACGGCAGGCCAGAGGCGTGTGATGCACACCAGCGGCTTCTCGTTGTCCAGGCACGTCATTGAGAGGAGCTTCTTGAAGAACTTGTTCGTGGAGAACATCTCGACGCCCTCGAGCATCTTGGAGATGTAGTTGCGCGTCCCCAGTATGGGTCCGACGATCTTGGCCAGCCCGCTCTTCGTATTACTCACATAGGCCACCGGAGCCAGCAGGGTGGCCGTCTTGAAGACAGCATTATATTGCGGCATCATCGAGTTGAACACGAGGAAGATGGTGCCGCCCTGCGAGATGCCCACAAAGTGCATCCTCGCCACACCGCTGGCTCGCAGCACGTAGTCGACCTGGGCGGGCATGTCGTAGATGCTCATCTCGTGCCAGCTGAAGTTCCAGAACTCCCTCTCTGTGGCGTTCATCCAGAGGTTATGCCGGCAGTAGATGTTCCCCCGATTGTTGCCCAGCCACACATCGTAGCCGGCGCGCCACAGCAGATAGGCCAGCGAATCTTCGCGTCCGTTCAGCAGCCAGCTGCAAGGGAAACGGAAAATGCAGTTTGTGAGTGTGCTCGTATCTGGGGCAAGCGGAAGCAGAGCTCCTTCTGGTATTACTCACACATCCGACGAGGCGTACAGGCCGGAGAGCAGGAAGACAACGGGTCGGCGCAGCACAGTGCCCTCTGTGGGGTCCACCTGCGGTATGCGGTGTAGCGTCAGCACATAGCCATCCTTTGTTGTCACCGTGTGGCGTTCGACGTTGTAGCCATCGTTCTGTATGCGCCGCACCTGCAACGACACATCATTAGAGCTGGAAGCCAGGAAGTTCGTCTCACTCTGGGCAAACAACACACACGATCCGAGGCGAAGCCCAAAAGTCGACGAAACACAAGCGAAACACAACACACAAAATGTTGGCACATTTATTCCAATATTGCTTGACATTTGGAGGCCACGAGACGCGTGCGTTGTGACATTCAGGTAATTAGGAATTCTGCGAGCGAACTGCTGTGCGCCGGGGCCTCCCCAGATCCGATCCGATGCCCCCTCGATTGAAGCGCCCCTCTGGAATACCTACCGCATCTGTTATGATAATTTCACGGGACTGACGTAGGGTGGCCGTCACCTGTTGCAGCCACCACATAGCGACAACGAACAGCGACACCAGCCCAACGACATCCCGAGGCAGAGGCAGCGATCGCATGGCTGACCAGGATTATGATTACATGAACGCTGCTGGGATGTGGTGGGGATTAAGTAACGTAACGCAACCGTAGAAGCCTGAACCGGTCCGAACGGGGTCGTGCCTATCGATCGAAAACGAAAGCTGCCTGCCACGCGGTGCAGCAGCTGCCCAAGGATTGGGGATTGGTACCTAGGACTGCGATTGCGGATCGTCAGTGCGAAAAGAAAGTACGATCGACCACCAGGCCAGACCAGCGCCAGCGCAGAAGAGCTTTCAAAAAGGCCGAAACAGTCGCATGAATGAATATGAATGAAAATTGCAATCAAAGTGCCGTTGTCGTTTGTCGTTCGTCGTTTTACGCCGCTATATTTCGTCGTTTACGTGGTTTCTCGTGCTCTCGTGCTTTCGGCCCGGCAGTACCGCTGCTAACGTTCGATTCGAATGTGCTTTATCGACTGCGCATGCGTCCGCGAGTCGCAGGGCTTGTTACCCAGCGCCAAGCCAAGCTCCAACCGGCCTGCTGTCTGCCTGCCACTAAGCCGCCGCCGCCGTCGCCGCTGCTGCTGCTGCTCCAGCCACCTGCATGCCGCAGTACCTGAGCGCCCAAAAAACATCGGCGCATCCAAAAACCCGCCTCCGTCTCTGCTGCTTCTGCTTCTGCCTCTGCTGCTGCTGCTGCCATGCTTCATGGCAGAAAGTACAGAGCTGTATGTACACTGTGCATAATATCCGCAGCTCACCCCGCCACACCTACACACGCTGCCCCCGGCCCTGGCTCCCCAAATGAATTGGCATGCCGCCATGGCAATTTGAGCAATTATAACAGCTTAATGAAAGAGAGAACGCTCCCTACCCAAAGATGTCAACGGCGAGTAATCGCACTCGCACTCGTACCGCACCCGTATACCGTTTACCGTGTACAGTGGGCGGTATCAAAGCTTCAATGTTAGCTGTGAGAAATGTGAGAAGAAAGTGGAATTGACCTTGTCGTAGGGAGAAACCCATAGGCCGATCATACTCGTATGAGCAATACAGACAGAGCAAAGCTCTTCTCACGGACATCACTTGGAATTACAGATCAAATCTCTGTCAATCTTTTCTCTTGGCCACTGCATTCAAGGGAGCTTTCCCTGAGTATAAATATTTAAATTGAGTGATTCACTTGACTGCATTATCTTTTGAAAAGTCATATCTGTATCTATAGATGATCGATAGTTGATCAATCAACCAATCAGGAATCGAACCCCACTTGGATATGCAAGTGACATCCCAACTGGCAGATAAAGGATGATAAATATTCTCAAAAGGCCCAAACAATACGAAACGGAACCCATTGAAAGTTATGCACATCACATACGTTCAATGTATTCATGAAAGACAATTGATTTCGAGCAGTGTATACATTTTTGGGAGCTACTTACATTTTTTTGTGTGTTTTTTTTGGCTCAGGCTCAGACTCTGACTCTGGCAGTGGCTGCTTGGCTCGTATTGTAGGCTGTCGTCTGTCCTCTGTCGTCTGTCGCCGTTGTTTTCGCTGAATTGCAATAACCTGTTGCCTAATGAAAACGGCCGTCTGCTTATTTAGGATGTGGCTCGGCCCGGCCCGGCCTGTCCTCTGCCCCCCAGACAGTCCAAGTACCCCCCGTAGTAGTGCCATGGATACTCGTATCGCACAAGTTTGAAAATCTGTGGATGGGATGGTGTATGTCGGTTTTCTGCTGTTTATGTTTACATACTCAAGAGACAATTGACGACGTCAGCCCCGGTGCATGCCCCTTCTGGGGAGCCACTTCCCAGTCTCTCTCACTCTCACACAATCTATTCAGCGGAGCGTCCAAGACCTGGAGAGCTTTCTGTTTGCTTATATGGCTTTTTAATAACTCGACTCGCCAACAGCTGCGCAAGGGGTTGTAAATGCTGTGCACATACGATACACGTATCACTGGACTTTAACTTAATGTCCGAGACCATTTCATCAATGGACCGGTTGGTCGGACGCTCCACTGGCCCAGTGGCGGCATTGACCCACCGGCTACGCTACCCACCAGATACCCAGACTCTTGTACGTGAATGTGAATGCCCCCCCTCCCAAGGCATGTCCCAGGGGCGGTGCCCGTATGCCTGGCGTTAAAACAGTTTACGCTAATTTCTATTGTGACACATCCGACAGTGTTTGGACGCGTGCGTCCAACCCATCCGAGCCAACCAGCTGTGGATCAAGTAAACTGTTTAGTTAACAGGTTTCGACAATTAAACAATAAACATATGACTCCGAGTGCAAGTGCGAGTACGTTCAATGAAATGGGGGGCCTCGGGCCTGGGGCCAGGGCCAGGGGCATCTTTCACAGCTCCGGCTCCAACCTCCACCTTGTTTGACTTTCTTCACTTTCGGCTAATGTCTAATGGATTCTATGTAATAGCGGCCTAAAACAATCCATAATGCATGCCCCATGTCGCACTCCATTGCCAAATTTTTGTGTTTACTTTGGTCTCTGTGTTTAACCCACATCGATGATACTCAAGTGATGTAATTATGGGGTATAAGTAATTGTATAAACAATATTCAGAGAACGAAGACACCTTCGATTTGTGTATATTTTTTCCCACCAAAAGGAAGTTTCAAATACCTTTTCTATGAGTGTTGTGGTAGGCAGTCGTAGTCTTCTGAAACTTCCAACTGTGAGTCGGTTTTCAGCAATGTCTGTCACTAAGTGACTTGCCTTTATTTAACCAGGGCTGCACAGGTGTTTTGTATTTCAGGCTTCCCTAGTAGGGACGACGGGAATCGAATATCAACAATGAGTAATATTCATTTGTGTCAACAACAATTAAATTATCTTGTCACATTTATTTCTTGTAATATACTATAGGCTATGAAAACCTTATAATTCAATCAAACTATTAGGATGTTTAATCTATAAACAATTCAGATTTTAAGAGAGACGTCCTTCAATTGCAGTTCTCTTTTAAACGTACTACTAAGAAAGTTATTGCTTACCCATAACTTCCTCAGTCGATTTTTTCACTTAAAAATGCCGATTATATTTATTTATAACTCACACATTTCGAGGAAGAGTATACATATGTTGCCTTCCTGGAAAAAGTTTGATAATTTCTCCACTTTCGGTCAGTCAGTCACCGGCGAGTCGTCGCGACGTCGATGACAGTTGCGTGGCGTGAACTTTGTATTGAACTTGAAACCCAAATGCTACAAGATCTGCATAATGCATGCACGCTCCCATCCCATACCCCACCACAGCCCCATCCTTATCCCCATACCATACACCGAAACTGATGCGATGCGTTGTGGCGGCGGTGCGGTCACAAATCAAAGGCCCATCCAACTTTTCCCTCCAACAATGAGCTGACATTTCACTTTGAGTGCTCTTGTTTCTGATACTCGAATGTTTGCATTGGGTTTCGTTTTCTTTCGGTCTCTGGAACTCGGTTTCCGGTCAGTTCAGTTCAGATCAGCTCAGTCTTTCTTTCGTCTTTCTTCTTTCGTTTATCTAAACCAGAAAAGGCCAAGGCGGGGCAGCCCAGGCGATGTAATCAGTTGCTTATCAACTGCCAGCGACAGCCAAGCCGTCGGTCATAAAACGAAAGTGATTGACGGCCGAACTCGGGGAAAAGCCAGGCAGGCGATGACTGTCACCAGTTTCCCCGCACTGATTGCCGGGTCAGTGAATAGCACTATGCTAATCTGGGACTAATTGCTTCTTGATGTGTTTGTAAATTGGCCCTGGCAAACAGCAAACAGCGACCTTGGCTAGGAACCGTCTACCTGTCTGAGGAGGCGCTTCTCAAATTACATTTCGACTTGCGACTTGCGACTTACGTCTGCCTCTGCGGCTGGGTGCCTGAGTCATGAGGCAGGGATTACATATTTACAGCTGACTGCTAGGCTGACTGCTAACTGCTGGCAATTGTCGGTCGTAAAAAGCGGCAAGCAAAAAATAAAAAAATATCAACAAAAATCTCAATCCGCGCCACGACTCCGGCAGACAACAAAAGGAACATTGTGTGGCCTTAGGAGGAAGTGGCTGCCACTGCCGACTACGTTGTCGACGTTGTTCGTCATGACTAAGCGCTGTTACTCAAAGGGAAACCAATTGATTCCTTCCTGTTGCCGTTGTCCGTCCTCCACCGCCGCCGTCCAGAGCCACGACGGCAATAACAAAATCTAAATATTTAACGACTAAATTGAATCTGAAGGCGCGCTCACATTAGTCAAATTTCCGTGGCACGGTCTGCACTGGGGGTTACCTGCTGGCATAATCAATAAAATATAAACAGTGGGCCGACCAGTTCCAAATGACGTCCAGTCGGCGTCCGAGTCAGCGTCCGTGTCCCAGGCGGAGGCTGCTACCTCACGTAATGGAAAATGCTGCAGGGAAAACCTACACTCGCAAAAAGCCGACACAACGACAAGAAGAGCCTCACAACAACTACATAAATGTATATGTCTGATTGTAGGTATATAAAAATGTTCGTACAACAAATAGGAGTATGTAAAGGCCTCCACCTCGTTGTCGATTGTCGTCATATTGTCGACAGCTTTGCCAGAAGCTTCGTTTGGGATTCTGTCAGGGCAGCAGACCAACCAGAAGTTGGTGGTCGCTCGGTCCATCCATTCATTCAGGCACTTTGCCTGGAAAGACCAGACCCGACCCCCGTGGTCCACAGCACAGCACTCCGATGCGATGCTGAACTCTCGTGCAGGCATCGGCTGGGTCGTTCACAGACAAATCATTCACGCTCATCCACTAAACATTAAGGAAACACTGCACACGGATTCGTCCCAGTCGATCAGGTTGATAAGCATTGTTTCGGATTTTAATTAGTTTTTTAATTATTTTATCAGGTGGTATTTTGAAGGAATGTGTTGGATTTGTGTGGTTACATTTTTCTTCATATCTGCTAAAGTACACAACGTTTTACTCCCATAATCCATGCTCTGATTGATTACATATGATATCAAGTGGGGGGCTTGTCCTACTCGCCAGAGTCTAGACCCTTATTGTTCATGCTCTCTTTTGTATTGGAGCTCTCGTATTGTACCAAATAAACAATACGAGTACGTACGCGTACGAGTGCCGGGCAGAGGTAGAGTGAGAGTGAGAGCCCCGACCCCTACAGAGCTAAGGGGTCCAGTCCAGTCCCTAAGAGCGCCTGCAAGCGAATTGGCTGCCTACAATGTGAGGTGGCTCTCGATGACGATGTGGATGTGAAGTACCCCCGATATAGCCGCGCCAAAATGTTAGTTCCGATTCGAAGAGGTAGCTTCCATGTTAGATGGGGCTGGCCCTGGGGCTGGGACTGGCGCTTCGAATACACTTTTACACTTATCAGACCAACACACACACACAGTCGGCAGACGCACACAGATACTTCTTTACGGCAACACCACACATAGCCCACTCAGAAGCAGTTGCAGAAGCCGTATGCCTGCCTGCCCTACCATGCCATGCCCTATTATTACCCAAAGGCAAACAAATGCAGGCACTCGCATGATGGATCTGGCATGCGGCAAGCTGCAGAGAAAGACAGAGAGACCCGGCCCAGGGACAGACCGTCATCAATATATGTATATATGTATGTATGTACATATATATGTAGTATCAGTTTATGCAGTGCCTGTGTCTGCCACACAGCGACGACGACGACGACAACAGCGACAGCGACGGCAACAAAATTCCAGAGCGCACGCGTTCTCAACTTTAGTTCTTTGCGAGTCGCCAACGCGTTCGGAGCTGGAAATCGGAGTCGGAATAGACAGGCAGAGGCAGGCAGGCATCAAATAAGCCAGCAACAGCTGAAACTCCAAAGAGAACGAACGCAAGCTGCATTTGTATCGCATCGCATCTCATCGCTGTATCTGTGTTCCGTGCCCACCATTGTGTATCTGCATCTGTGTGTTGTGCGTGCGTGCGCGAGTGTGTGGTGTGTTGTGTGCGTGTTAGCCGGCTCTTGGCCAGTTTTGTTGATTTCGTTTCGGGCCCGTCAAACAAGGAGCGACAACCTAATCAATCAGTCATTCAATATGGCAATTTCTAAGAGCCATCGCATCAGGAGAAGCAGCAGCTGCAAAGTCGTTCCAGGCAGATGCTCCACCGGGAACAGGCTGGCGAACCCTCTGGCACTGCTCTTCGTGACGCTGGCCGCAGTGTCCATGCTGGCTCCATGCTCGGCTCTACCTTGTAAGTATCAGAAACACCAGCTCCATCACTTGCCCCCGCCCCCCACCCTCGCTATTCGGTTGGATCTGAGAGATAGAGAGATGTATTGTCGTCATCATCATCATCTTTGTCGTAATCACTTGTAGATGCTGCTCCGTTGCTGCGGTCGCATCAGGCCTTTGACTTATATATCTGGCTGCCGTTGCTGCGGCCGACTCTTCTGAGAGGCATTATTATTGCATTTTCCCCGTTTTCTTTTAGTTTGTTGGCATAATTCAAACAGGCAGGCACTGACTGCATACAACATGCCAGCAAACTGCGCGTAATTATGCGCTGCCGCGGAAGAGGCGACGGGCCACAGATGCCACACCACAACCGCGATCCGATCCGATCTACCCCAAAACAGTGGCACTTGGGTGTCATATAAATGGCACCCATCGACAAACAGGAGAGTCTGAGAGAGAGGGAGAGGTCAGGGCCGGGGACGGGGGCGAGGCCCCCAGCAGCGTGCGAAAGTTCAATATTGTTTAGTAACAGACCAATTGATTCGGTCGGTCACCAGAGTTCAAGTTGTGCGATAAAACGGAGATTGCAAGGGGTATCAGACGCAATTCAGTTGAGAAACGGACTATAGGGAGAGTTTTTATGGGGACATTGAAAGAGTCAAAAGTCTTCTAATTAAACGGGGTTCCCTAATTTCTGGACAAACTCATATTATTTTATCGCATTCTATCAATTACAATTCTCTAAGCCCATAACTGTCGCGACCCCACCCTTAAAGGATCATTGATCATGTTGCATGTTGCCCTGTGTTGAACATGTAATTTTTCTCACTTAGAACATGCCCGCCCATACAACATGGGAGCATCCGAATATGTCCAAAAAGATAATTTCCCAATGCATGCAGGCAGGCAGACACTCAACGCCACCACAGAAGGGACCCCATCCCGAACCGGACCCCGACAGATGACACTGCCCCGGTTTGGGCAACTGCAACTGCAGCTAGCTGCGTGGCCAGCCGAAAAGAAAATCGATTTATTTTTCCTGTTGTTATTTTCTCTAAATGCCATTTCATTTGGCTTCTTCTTTGTTTTCGTTGGTGCGGCATGCTTTGTCCCATTTTAAGACCTTCTTTAGACTCTCGGACGGACGCTCTCTATGCTATGCCACGATGCTGTGTTATTGTTGCTGCCTGACATTCGTTCCCAAGGGATTTGGGAATAGGAATAGAAATGGGCATTGGCATGGGCATGGGCCGCGTCGCACCGCCCATGCATATCTCATGCAGAGCATCTAATAATTCTGTTTTTCCACGAATGCAGTTGCATCTCCTTGTGTCTTTTGGGCACAGGCATACTGGCATAGAGGCATAGATGCATAGAGGCATGCATTGGCATGGCATGGGAAGGGATTGAGAATTGAGAACGAGATGTGCGTGCGAAGAGGGACGGGCAGGAATGGATGTCATCTCATAAATAAAGTCTGCTACTTTATAGGCAAAGAAGAGACAAACTGGGCGGGTTGCCGTTGCCTGGTTTCCTTGGTTTGTTTATTTTGTTACTAATTTGGGATGTTGTTGGTGTTGTCGTGTGTGTCTGGAATTTTAATCACTGCATCGACGACCACTTGGAAGCATTTTGAATTATTGGGGCGCGGGCGTACGTATGTATACACTCCGGACGGGAATTCGGGTTGCGGCCAGCCCGCTATCCGAGATCTGGCGGGGTCGGGTCCCAAGAAGTTGTCAATGAATGTGTGAGAAAATGTGCACTGATGACAGCGATGATAGCTGCCGAATAGATGTGGCTATGAATGGGCCGTGTCGATGTCCATATCAATGCCGTTTGTCAACGCACACTCAGACGCATAGATGCCAGCGGCAGTGGCAGCGGCATGGCCATAAAGAAAAACCATTCGAAAAGGCCTAATAGCAGCTGTGTGGAGGAATATGGCAGCAATATTGGTTTATTAGTTCGTTAAATGGGAAGTTTATCAATATAACGGTGGATACCATTATCATCGTTTGAAAATACATTTTATTAATATTCGGTCCAAAAAGCTTTTGGACATTCCTGTGTACATCACGCAGGTTCTTTCCTGTTTTTACTTTCTCCCTGCCGGTCGTTGTTTGCATTTGCATTTCCTAAATCATAATTGATTCCATTCTGTGAAAGTTGTTCGACAAGACAGTTTGCTCGTGGGCCCCACACAAACTGGACTCGAATCTAGATCTAGAGATCGTTATTTGATGATCGACCACTTAAAGCCATTTGCCACCCACCTGTACATGGGGATGTTATAAGAGGTGATTTTCCTTCATAAGAAATACTAAAGAAGGATAAAGGTTATCTATTTGATAAATAAATATATTTTCTATACTACTAGCAAAGTTTTAAAGTAGTTTTTCTATCGGAATTTTTTTTTTAATAATTGAAATAACGAAGATATAAAATAGACAAACAATTCTACATGACACTTACATGCATTCTACATCATCACAAAGCTCCATCTGTTGGAAGTTACATGCCAACTACATGTAATTCTACATAAAATTTCAAAATTGGTTTGTGACTTATCTATCTATTGTTCGTATCATTTTAGTCGAGTCAACAACCCTGCCTGCGGATATCGAAGAAATCGTAAATCAAAATGAATCGACCGTTGAGCCTGCCGTCCAGGATGTGGCAATCGATCCTGTAGAGAACAAAGCGTCTGAAGTTGTGGATGAACTGGTGAACACCAGCTTTGTCGCTTTGGCAGGCGTGGATCTGGAGCAGGACATACGAAATGCGGTTAAGAGTGAAATAGAATTGGAAATGGAGGGCGATGCCTCAAGTCCGGTGGTGCCACTGAAGGAGGAGCTGACACAGGGTCAGGCAAATAAAACCGATCATCAGGAGACGGAGACTGAAGGTAAATGGTATAATCTTCCTGTGTTGCTGCGCACGGACTTACCCAAACTCTGTATTTTATTTGCAGTTCAAAGTGCCCGCGAGCCCAAGACACTTGAAGGTGAAGAAGAAGCATCTAAAGCAGACTCATTGAACCCACAAGCGAACAACGATCAGTCCCAGCAATTACATCAAACAAATATAAATACGGATACCGCTACGGCTACAGAACATACACCCGTGGCCAGCGAGCAGGAGGAGGGCCGTAGCAGACCTTTGCCCAGCGTGACCAGTGATCTGGTGTCCGTCATTTTCAACGAGAACCGGGCTATCACCGAGCAACCCATCACCAAAACGAACCTGTTAGCCTTGGAGCAGGAGCATGAGGACTTTGAGGACAGAGAGACGACTCCATTGCCGATATATGAAGGACCCAAGCACCAGGTGACCAAGAAACAAGGCGTGGAAGATCTGCTCCCCATTGAGGTGGCGCCGGAGATTCCGGAAGAGACTCCTTCACAAGAAGCTAAAGGCGATCGCGAGGAGCGCACACTGGAGGAGCAAACAGACAGTCTGAATGAAATCGATACCGAGGAGATTGAACCGAAAGTGATCAGCCCTAGCAGCGTGGAACCTACACACGAGGAAGTTAAAACTGAAGCCGAGATCGAGGCTAAGGCTGAGATTGCAGCAAAGGCGGAGATTGAGGCACAGGTAGAAGAGGCAGGCCCGCCAGAGGAAACAATCGTGGAGCCCGCAGAACCTGCCGAACCTCAGGAAACCGTCAATGAGGCCGCTGCCATACCAGAGACCACAGAGGAGAGTGCAACTGAAGTTTTAAGCCTCAATAATGAGCAATCAGAGGGGGAGGAGGAGGACGTTGTTGCAGCCGAAACAGAGCGGATTGAGACAGTCAATGAATCAGCCGGAACACACCAAGTCGTAGATCCAGACGTTCCTCAAGGCTCCCACAACGTGGAAGATGAGTCCGTCGAAGAGAAAGAAGCAGAAAGCGATGAAACAGAGTCCAAGACCGAACAGCCCAAAGAAGATAACGATTCATCGGAGGAGGAGGAGGAAGAAAAACAAACCGCTGCAGATGAGCCAAAAAGTCCATCGGACGACAGCACCGCCACGCCCCTCGTGTCCTATCCACCACACGATGCAGGACAGACCTTCGACAGCAACTCCGCCGACGAACATTCGGCGCCTCTGTCGCGGCCATCCTCGTACCGTTCCACCATGATCATCGCCGTGTGCTCTGGCACTGCGGTGATCTTCATTATCACCTCGCTGGTCATTTTCGTAGTATCGTTCCAACGCCAACATGGAACACTGGACATCGAGATGCAGGAGCAGCGACTCGGCAAAGACTCTCTGGACGAGGAGGATGCCCAGATGAAGCTCCTGGATGTGGATCTCTCACCGCCCGTCATTGTATCGGTGGGCAGTGAGGAGACAGACGAGTGCCTATAGACTACAGACGGCGCTGACTCCACCAAGGGTGCCATGTACATATTTCTAAACACTGAGATTGCTTTCATTATCAAAGCAAAGCAGAAAAGAAGACTTGAGCTAGCTCCTCCGCTCCGACTGGTTGTTACATTTTGGTTGACTGAGAGAAGCAGCGCCCACAAATCGAAGGAAAAGCGAAATCGAATCGAAATCAATTGCCATATTGTTTAATTTTAAAAGCACATTTATTTCTAAGATTTTGCGAAATTTTTTATCACAATTTTAATATTTATATGTATGTAGAAATTTTCTTTAGAAATAAGCACATTTTTAATGAGTCTCTGATAGAAAGTCAGAATAAATATTTTCGATTAATTAATATCAGTGAAAAGCTTTGTTCTAAATTGTTCATAAATTATTCAACGGAATCAACAATTGAGTGAGTATTTATGGGATGTAGGAATGCAGTTTAAATATATTCAAGAATTTGCTAAAAAAAATGGATCTATTGACAACTTTTGTTGTGTTTAAAATGAAATAAAAGTCACTTTTGTTTAAACACAAATAAAACACTAGCATGGGGGAACCCGCGACACTCAGCCGCGAAAGGTTAACCAGAAAAATGATTAAGATTTCGGCCGCAGCGAGAGAAGCGAGAACAATTTATGGCTTCAGTACGACTAATTGCAGTGAGGCGTATTGATCAAAAGCTCATTTGCCACTCTGCCACACTGCCACTATGCCACTTTTCCACTTTGCCACTGCGGGCGGCCCGCTTCAAAGTAGATTTTTTAATTAGTTCATAATGTCGAGAGCAGCACGATCGATAGAGAGAGAGTGACAGAGCGTGCCGCGAGCTTGCAACATAATAAATAAGCACATATTGAACTCTCCCCTTTCCGTGCACAGTCCCCACAGTCCCCCTTGCCCTGATCTCATCACTCCCATAATTTTAGACGCCAACGAGAGCGCGGAGAGCATCGAAGACAAGACGCTTTTCCGATTTAGTTGTTCTGCTTGTGTGTGTCCCTGTCTCTGTCTCTGTTTCTGTCTCTGTTTCTGTTCTTGTCTCTGTGTAAATGAGCTTAATGAGCGGAATGAAAAGGCGCTCCTCCGCTCGCTTCGTGACCGAATGAAATAAACAAAATGATTTTCAGATTAAGAGTTTACGCTGGGCCTTTTCCTATTTAGATATGTATTTGTTTATGCGGGATTATGCAATCGCCCGCACAGTGGGCCGGCCTCTCCAAGGGAGAGCTTGGATAGCAAAATAGTTTCAAATTTCTCTAGCTATTAAAACAATCAATTTAAAAGCAATAAAATATCAATTGACAGCATAATTTTCACAATTCCATCGAAGTCAATTGCAAAACTCTCAAAGTCGAAGTCGGAGTCGGAAGCCCCCAATGACGACCACGACGTTGGCGACGTCATTGTGTGGTTGTGTGGTTGGGTGGTTCCAGGGCCGGGCCTGAGTGGTTGACTGCCTGACTGGGGCGAAATGTGAACTGCATACAAGTCAGTTGCCATAAATGCTGTGCCAGAGTCTATCATAATAGCAAATATTAAGTTGCAGTGCATGCTACACTGCAGCTACTATCCACTGTGCTGCAGCCCAGAAGAGACTTTTACCATTTTCTTCTGGACACCCCACCCCAGTCACAGGCCCAGTCCCAGTCCCCCAAGTGATGTCTAGGGAGCGTCTAACGCTAGCCAAAGCTCTCGCTCACGCGCTTTTCGCGCTGCTCAGCTGCTCCACTGCTCGACTGCTCCACTGCTCTGTGTGTTTGTTCTACTCGAAATAAGTAAATTCTTTTTGAAATGAATTAAATAGTCTATGCATGCATGCGTCTCTCCCACTGTTACTCCATCTCGCTTGCTCGCTCGCACTCCCCTCTCTCTCTCTCTCTCGCTCTGAATGTGTCTCTCTCCCTCTCTCTGTCTAGCGCTCTGTGGGTGTGCGTGCTTTTCATCTCCCACATTTTGAAGCAACAAAATAAAAAACATACAAAATAGCAACATCAAAAGTTTTTCAGTTTGCTTGTTGCTTTACTCGCGTGCGGTTCGCTTTGGCTCCGCTCCTTCTCCGCCAGATACCAGAAGATACCAAACCGCGAGTGAGTCCGTGAGTGTCCGTCTCCGTGTCCGTCTCCGTGTCCGTGTTCGTATTCGTACTCGTCTTTGACACCGCAAAAGGTAGAAGATTCTGAAAATTCCGTTGCTATTTCGGACAGCTGTGCAAACTTAGCGATATACGCGCGTATATCGCTACGTATACGTAACATTGTCAGCACGCCGCAGATAGATAGGGGAAACCGGAGAGCAGAGCCACTGATGCATCTGCTGCATATGCCGTGACAAAATTAAAATCTTTCTGTTGGCGCTCTGGCATGAAATTTGTGATTTTCAAGGTGTGCATTGGCGCAAAATTCAAATTCCCACAGATCACCAAATTAAATAAACATAGATTTATATATACACATCTGTACATCTGAGTATCTGTGTGTGTTTGTGTGTGGCTGGTGTTTTTTTTGGCAACTGTGTTTAACCATGTTCTGTGTGTGAGTCAGCGGCGTCTTGGTCGCGGTCACGGCAGTGAAATTGAAATGAAATGAAAACAACAAAAAAGAAAAAAGAAATGCATTTGTTGAACAAGAAGAACGAGTCCACCTCGCTCCCATTTCCCCCAATGCTCCCCCATTACGAGGCGTAAACAATGCTCCGCCGAAATGTATCTGCAGGTGTTGCATTCCGTGTGATTTGAGGCTACATATGTATCTGTGTGTGTGGCTTTCCTGTGTGGTTTCTCCCAGTAATAACCCACATGATATAATAAACATTTAAGGGCACGCGGCCAGTTGGCACTCGATGCACATTACGCTGATCCGTCGGGGGATTTGTCAGAGCAATTTTGTTGGCAGCAAATGGACATAATCCCTCGAATGGGGTAGATTTATGCACATATGAATGCCTTTAAGTACTACATATGATAACTAGAGCATCGTTTGTCTCGTTTGCTGTTTTGGTGCCAAAGTCAAGCGAATAATTGCTGGCCGGAGGCGGAGGCGGAGGCGGCTACAGGGCCAAAGCTGTCACTTTCACAATAGATGTATATTGGGTATATACATATTTGTCGATGATGATCGCCCACCACCTATCGAATTTGTTTAACTCTCATTTAATTGTAGTATTTCCTATGTTTTTTCCAATGTAATTTGTGGGCTGCGGCTGCGGCTGCGGTTGCCTTTGCCTGCCACATTGTACTTGTATTTCGATTGGGATGTGGGGCGTGTGAGTTGCCATATCTGACGCCGATCCAATGACAATAAAAAAAACAGCGCGAACAATGGTACAGTACCGCCCAGGCGGGAAAATTGCTTTCGAATCGCTTAATTGATACTGAAAAAATACTTTTCTTGGTCACATTAAAAATATATACATACATACACACATATATATGTTAATGAAAATTGGACTGGCATACAAATTGCAAAGCCATTAAGCTCAGATCATAGAATTGTGTTTTATTGACAGTTTCGCAGATATTTGTATGCGAAGCACGCGAGTCGCCTGGGATGACGGATTTTCAATCATTTTCAATCTTCGGCTCTGCTGCCATCTGCGTGATTGACAGCCCATTCCGGCTGCTTCCCTTTGAGGTGCTCTATAAGGCTAACAAAATTAAATCAGCATTAGCATTAGCATTGGGGGGGAGCTTGTGCAACCCCGTTGCCACTGCGGGTGCGGGTGCGAGTGCTAGTGTGCCTCCACACCCACACATCGCGCACATCGCACACATCGCCATAGCAGAGCTTGGCTCATTTCCAGCATGATCGGCATGTTTTCGGATGCCTTTACGCATGATTAATTAAAACAGCAATTAAACATTTTGTTAAACTACAAAACGAAACCAGAAAAAACAACAACTGGCAGACAGACCGAACCGTACCGAACCGAAAAATAGTTGCCAAATTGGCATTTTCCAAAAAACCAACCTAATTCCAAATTCGGTCCCAGAACGGTCCCCGAACGGAAGTTATAAATTCCTAAGCCAAGGCTGATATCATGGCTATTTATATGTATGTATGCACATACATATGTCGCCGCCAGATGAGTTATGAGCCCTGGGGAACAGAAATTGGTCAGCCACTGCATGGCATATCAATTAGAAGAAAGCGCCTCGGCCAGGCCAACACCCCTTAGATTGGCATATGGCATGGCCATGACCACGCCCACTCTCACACCCATCATTCCTTGCTGGGACTAGGGGCAACTAGGTGCAACATGTGCGAAAGCCACGACCCGACACGTTCCGGTCATTAACCGGAAAAGTGCATCGCTACAAAAGAAGTCCCTCCGACCCCACACAAACCCCATTCCTAAGACACATAGACACTAACTCATTAATGGCCACCGTTTGATTTGTTTAGACCAAAGAAACAACAATTTTGCAATTCAGTGAAAGTGCAGAGAAACAGAGAAAGAGGGAGAGAGAGAGACTGCAGCGGGGAGCAGGAAAGAACAATTCGCGTAAAACACAAACAATCCGTACTGATTCTGGCCAAATTTTACGGCCTGCGAGTGCCCGGTTCCGTGTGCGGAGGGAAACTTTTAAGTGCAAAGAAAAACAATGACGACAGCCAAATGGATTTGGCGCTTGCTGCTGAACATCTTGCTGGGTGAGTACGTACCTCTTACTATGTGTATTTAAAGGCAGACCGAAACAGATTTTATAGACTTTTGATCGATTTACGGTATTTTTAGTTTTTAGCTTGTTCTGTAACCATAAAACGATTTGCACATGGCTCTCAGAGTACGAAATCGTTACACTACTCCCCGATGATGTACAGCCTTCAGTGCCATACAGTGCGTCACGAAAATATGCGAACGGGTATCGTGGAAGCTGGCCTGGCCCAAATGTCAATGATGGCATAATATTTATTTATACAAATGCAAAGTCAGCCGTGTCCGCTCTGAGGATGTGTTTGTCCGTCATTCATCGTAAATTTCTTTTAAATCACATAAACTAATTTCGAAGAAATGAGTATTGCGGCTATTATCATGAAAATTAATTCTCGAATATTTCCACTTTAAATAAAGAAACATGGCTCAAGGCGAATCGGTAATACCCTTGAAAACAGACTCCAAATGGAGAAACCCTAAAGCATTTCAACCTTTTTTTCCGCCTAATGTAAAAGGAAATATACCAAGTTTAGCGCAGTCTATATAGAAATTCTGGCCTACCATGTCAACGTTCTGCTTGAATAAATCAATCGAATATACATATGCTCAGTGGAATGTATATATTTCCCTTCTTCCTGTCCCATTTTCACAGAGAAAATGTCTGCCTTTGGCAAAACTTTGACAAATCGCATTTGAACAGCTGGCCAAGACAGTGACAATGAAATGACCGTCTCCCCACCCACTTGACATTCGGCTTGTCTCCCTGTTTTGACATCCCAATCAGTGGAGTGAGGCGACTGCCGCAGCCTCGCGGAACTGGTTGCCCATCGAGGCCCCCCACGCCGTTACGCATACGCGGCGTGGCCAGCGGCTGACTCAGCTTGGGCGGAGAGAGAGAGAAAGAGAGCAGGTGGTCGGGCGGCGATATTGAAAGTGAAATTCAAATGAATTCTCCGCCTGTCACCAGTGCGATGTGGTGGCTCGACATCTCTCACTTGAGCGAAAATAAATGTCGAGCACCAGCAGCGCCGTGCAGGAGAGCGAGTCGCATGGCCATTTAACTAGCGTGGGAACTTTGTTTGCGCTACCGTGACGCACTTGTTGCTATTTTCGGACCGCTAGTTTGGCCATTAATAAATATGTATGCAAAAAAATGTGCTCCATAAAACTAATGGCAACAATTTAAGTTTTATTTATCAACATCTTTAACGACTTGCAAATATTTTGTTTTAACAATTTTTATGACGCTCCATTTTCAGTTCTGGGCGCCGTAGCCGCAGAGCACACCCGTGGCTATCACCGCGAGATTTGCCAGTACCGCAAGGGCAAGCTGGTGAGTGTCGGGGTCACCTGCTGGGCGGGCCATCGATTAGATATTAATATTCAACGGAACATTATAGATCCAGCCCATGAGCGTGTACCACAGCCGACTGCTGGCACTGCGTGAGCAAATGCAGATTCGCGCCTCGCTGCAGGGGCCGGAGATCTACGGATATATCCTCCCCTCGACCGACGAGCACCTCAACCAAGAGGTGGCCGCACGCGATCAACGATTGCGCTACTTGACTGGGTATACGGGTGTGCGGGCCTTTGCCGCCATTACGCACCACGGAGCCGCCGTCTGGCTGGAGAAACGATATGCCCAGCAGGCGGACGGAGAACTCGACTGCGACTGGGAGATCTATTTGGCCAACGGCAATGTCAGCATCGCCGACTGGCTGGGAAGTCGAGTGCACTTGGACAAGCGCGTGGGCGCTGATCCGCATCTGGTGCCGCATTATCTCTGGGCCGAGTGGGAGCGCGAGCTGGAGGACAAGTTCCTGAAGCTGGTCAAGATCAACAACAACCTGGTGGACCTCATTTGGGGAGCAGAGCGGCCCGAGCAGCCCAAGAATCAGGTGATTCAGGTCCAGGCTCGCGAATTTGCCGGCGAGAACTGGCAGGACAAGGTCCGGGAGTTGAGGCGTCGCCTGGCCCATCTCGGCTGTGATGCCATGGTGGTCACCTCGCTAACTGAGATCGCCTATCTGCTCAACATTCGTGGCACAGACATTCCCTACACGCCAGTGGTGAAGGTGAGTCGCGGCACTCCATCTTTTTATTACAACCCTCCACTATCACATAAATATTTCCAGTCCTATGCCATTGTGAGCCAGGATGACATATTCTTCTATGTGGATCATGCAAAGATCAGTTTGGGAATCGACCTCCATCTACGCACGGACTGCTTCAACGAGGATTGTGTCAAGTAAGCCAAAGAAAGGTTTAAGGGAACCCAACCCAACCCTATATTTATTGCAGAATTAAGGAATATCATCAAATCTGGAGCGATATACGCACTTATGCTCAGATCTGGAAGCGAGTGCTTGTCTCGGCCCCGTGCGTACAGGACCTGGGAACCTCCGAGGCCATTTACTCCTCCATGCCAGGGAAAATCGTTGTGGAGTACATCTCGCCGATTATCTTCATGCGGGCCCAGAAGAACTCCGACGAGCAGGCTGGCATGCGGAAGGCGCATATACGGGATGGCGCCGCCATTTGCGAGTCAATGAGCAACATGGAGGCCAGGTTCCAGACGGAGCAGTGGACCGAGGAGAAGATTAAGTATGAGGTGGAGCTCTGGCGTCTCTCCCAGAAGCATGCCAAGGGGCTGTCCCTGCGCACTGTCGTGGCCTATGGCGAGCACTCGGCCCTGCCCTACTATATATCCAGCAATGTGACCAATATCGAGGTCTCCGACCAGAGCCTGCTGGTCATCGAGTCGGGTGGACAGTACTTGGAGGGCACCACCGATGTCTCGCGGACGTTCATCTTTGGCGAGCCAACGCATGACATGAAGAAGGCCTACACCAACGTCCTGGCGGGCATCTTGCATTTGGCGCAGCTCAAGTTCCCGGCCGATCTGAAGCCCTCCGAGGTGGATGCTCTCGTGCGCAGCATGGTGTGGAAGGAAATGACGGACTATCCGCAGGCAACAGGTCATGGCATTGGCGCCTATGGTTCTGTAGAAGAGCGTAAGTTGATATCGATCTTGTATGGATTATTTACTATAATTAAATTACTTATACATACACAGCACCTATATCCGTGGCCTATGGCAAGAACAGCAGCTTCCACTTCAAGCAGGGCTACTTCTTCTCCAGCGGTAATTACTATAAGGATTTGTTCAATTGATCAATCCTGCTGATACCCCACCCCCTCCTTTCAGAGTCTGGCTACTACAAGCGCGATGACTTTGGCGTGCGCCTGAAGAACGTGCTCGAGGTCATTGACACCGGACACAGGCATCCCAGTGGCGCACACTTTCTAGCATTCCAGGACGTCACACTGGTCCCCTACGAGCCCAAGCTGATAGACAGCACCCTGCTCAGTGCCGTCGAGAAGCGACTGCTCAATGAGTACAATGCCAAGATCCGGAATGATATTGGGGACGAGCTGAAGCGATTGGGCAACATGAGGGCCTTCTATTGGATGATGAACAAGACGCGACACATCCGGGAGTATCTGCCCGAGGACGAGTACCGCTCAGCAACCGGAGGCAGCAGCCACACCAGTCTGCCGCTGATATCCTTCGTTGGTATCATGATCATCGGAGCCATCTTCCCAGTCTGGTCCTAGGGGAGAGCCTTCTTAGTGTGTGTGTGTGCTTGTGTGTGTGTTTGTGTGTGTGATGTGTCCGTGTATGTAATTATGTAGTTTTAGTTAGATATGCAAATTAAAAGAGAGAATCTGGGACTAACAAGGAATCAAACAAACAATAACTGCAACTGTTAGTATTTTAGTGGTGTCATTTTGCCTCCCGCCCTGCCCCGAAGCCCCGAGTAAGTCCGCACCAAGACACCCCCCCAGCTCCTCCCCTGTACGAGTTTAGGCATAAGTTATCCACTTAAACCAAATACAATACGTAAAACGCAAGTGTATAAATCGTAATCTCTAATCGTAATCGACCAAAAATATGTTAAACTGTTTACATTAATACGAGCAATATCTACATACTATATATAAGAAGTAACCTTGTATATTTTTCTAAATGTGATTAAATATAAAAGAAACAAAACAAACGAAATATTTTCAACTGGCTTGCTTACAAGATGAACAAGAATTATATGGATATCAATAGGCATAATTTGTTGATGATAGTGGTAGAGTGGGATCAGTGCGATCAGCAGCTTATATAAGGCGCTGGATGCTTATTGACCTAATTCCACACTGGCATGCAGCTGCAGGGGAACCCGTCTGGACCTGTTACCGTTCTATGCTTTCTACAATGTGGCAACGTAAACGCAAGGAGACCTCCAGTCTCTCGACTTATAGGAGTCAAAGTGCGGCAACAAGTTTATCAGACAATCGACAGGATTCGCAGACCCTTTTGCGTTAACACTCGACTGATTCAGATCACAAATATACATATGTACATGCAGATTTATACGGAAGGGATGGCACACACACCGCCCTAAGTGTCAATTCTACATAATTCTGTACCGCGGACCCCACTGTAACTGGATGTATTGACTGTACCACTAATCCCACCGACGCAGAGTGCGTGGCAGAAGCCGCCGCCACCAGCACTACTGTGGCCCCAACGGTAACCACTACAACCACGGCGACTACAGCGGCGACAGACACGGCAACCACAACCACGGTGGCATCCACCACCAGCAGGGGGGGGATGCGCAAGATCGTCAGGGTCTCCAATCTGCGATACTCGGCAACTCGTCGCATTCGTGTTAACAGGAGTGGCACCACCATCCGTACTACCAGCCGCAACAACAACCGCATCCAAAGACGCGTCAACGTGAGGAACAGGCGGCGCAACAGTAATGTCCGTGTGATTGTAGGCTAGACATAATATCCGTACATTCAGATAATGACGACGGACAATAAAAAT
Source organism: Drosophila affinis (assembly GCA_037356375.1). NCBI lineage: Eukaryota > Metazoa > Arthropoda > Insecta > Diptera > Drosophilidae > Drosophila > Drosophila affinis. Next base: position 29,224,061 of record JAZHFB010000003.1, read on the forward strand.
ATTCAAGCTTCAAAAATAATTATCATAGTCTTTAAATTTATGCGCTGCAGTTCCAGCTTAGGATCTGATGGTAGATTCAAATCTACCAATCTATCTCGAAACTGGCTTTCCAGTAGATTTTGTATACACAGAAAGTACTATCTATATTCATCCACAATATCTAGACAAAAATTTGGATTCCATCGATGTAAAAAGCATGCCCTGTGCTGATCAAAGAGTCCAAAAGGAAAGCAGTTTGTACATATCTGTGAATGTTATTCACGGTAGACTTTTTTGAACTCTATCTAGAATATCACTTTTCATTTAGATCATGCATACATATGGTGATTAAATGCATTTTCCTTCCTAAAAAATCGCGTAAGTTGAAAAAATGGGTTCTTTAGATTTCTAATATTAGTTAGTTTCTAACATTAGTTAGAAATATCTAAATAATATCTAATATTTTATTGAATAAACAAATAAATAAATAAATAATAAATAATAATAAATCTATACAAAAAGGGCAAATCTTTCTTGATAACTACACGATAAATACAAATATGCTACAAGTTAGCTACATATTGCGGGTAATTAGCAACGGAGACACCTGGCGAGGTGTACGTTTGTTGACAAGTTTCGCCGTTTTTTTTTTCATAGATGGACCACGTCCCGCTCGGAGGGGTACGTACGACGACGTAGTCGTATTTACTTTGTTTACTTCTATGAAAATGTACCTGTGTAACTACATACTACATGGTAACTACATGGAGATATCTCCATTAAATCGATTCGTCAAAAAGTATGCAAAGATTTTTAAAGATTTTGGGCTTTTTTTTTTAAGTAAAATCGCGTAGAATCGCTATTTTGGGGCGTGTCCGACCCCCTATCGACACCTATCGGGGTCAGAATTGAATTTCCGATCGATTGGCATCAAAATCTCAATTTTTTCAAATTTGTCGTAAAAAAAGGCATGTAAAAAAGTGGCTAACGGAGGTTTTCCGCAGTGGCGCTTCCATCGGGCGCCTATGAAAAAAAAACCGCGAAACTTGTCAACAAACGTACACATTTCCCCGTCAGGTGTCTCCGTTGCTAATTACACGCAATATGTAGCATAGCGTGTAGTTATCAAAAAGATTTGCCCTTTTTGTACAGATATAGTCAAATATATAGGCCTATATCTCGGCTATACAGCGTCAGATCTGGGCGTGCCAGACCTTATTGTGATCAGGAGAGTCCTGCCAACCGAATCAGAAAAAATCACATTGAATTTTCATTGAATTTGCCAAAAATCGGCCACATTTTCGTAGTTGATTGATGCCGATCGACAGTCTGGGTCTTCACGGTCCTGGGCCATATACATATATATATATATACAAGAAAATGAGTACGTATGATGCTCTCCGAAAAAAATGGTCAGCTAAAGATCCGATTTTGTCAAAGTTTTCACTTTCGCTTTGGAAAATGGTTTGACTTAATTTTTTCAAATATTTTTTTTGCCCAATATTTACTTCGTTCCTTTTGCGAACATATAATAAATTTCATAAATCGTAAGCTCATAAATTGATGTACATATATACTGACTGAGTACCGGTATAAGGCCAGTTGGCTTATATCTCGGCTAAGTTTATATTTATATAGACTAGTTTAAATTCTATATCATTGCAGACCACACTGGTTCCTTATATGTATATACATATTATTTTATATTATAGATAGATAATCCATATCATATATGATCCATTTTTAAAGAGAAGCTTACAATCACTCAAGAAAGAGTTCAGTTCTGTGATGAAATGCATGGGGAACCGCATAAGTTATCTAATTATTCTAGAAGATAATCACTCTGGCTTACAATCGGTTGTATAATCGTAATGGCGATTATTGAACGCCATTCGTGCCGATCCATATCCGCATATACAAATGTGCGGCCGACGACCAGTGTTATCCCATCTTGAAACACTTTTCACATAGCATCAGTAGCTGTCGAATTCAATCGAATGGGCATCTGTCTGCCAGACAGGCAACGACGCCTGTGACTGTGGGGCAAGCAGCTTATCCAATATCAAATGGGTCGTTGCATGTAAGGAGTCAGTAGCAGTTGGGCCGTTTACGGTAAATGCTATTTTATGTTCCCGTTTATGTGCTACGCGACACATTTCAGGCCGCATGTCTCCATTCGCTTCACTAAATCCAATCCCCCGAATCGAACTAGAACTGCCGCCCGACGATGGCGTGGCGTGGCCCAGTTTCGAGGCGGCACAGAGGAGATGAGCAGCTTCATCTTTTGCGGGGCCATGCCAAAACCTGACACTTGTTCGGATCTGCGGCGGGCGATTCTGGGGCGATTGACCCATTTTGTGCAATGGCGCATGGCGAACCTGTTTCCTTTCCGATGCAGCTCCATGCAGCTGGGCTGAATCACTGGATGGTCTGGCCTGCCATGAATATGCGCGCAGCCACGGGTTATCGATGGTCTGGCCAAAAACATGAATTAATTCTACCGGCGGCCTCGACTGGAACTGGGACTACAACTGCCACAGCCACTGGTACCGTCTGTCTAACGGTGCACTCAAATATTGGTCAAAGATTTGCCTTGCGAATGAGCACACTGCAATTTGGGGCACTCTGTTCTGTCCACGCAGGTTTTTCCACTTTTTGGCCATGGAAATTGGGCTTTGAGATCGAGTCAAGGTGGACGACGAAAATCCTGTCCCGACCTGACCTACCCCACAAAGAGAGGACTCTTTAGGTCTACCCTGAGTTCTTCTAGTCATCATATTTGCATGTGTTGACATAAGCATGGCAAATTGGACATATCAGTGTCGCAATTAGGATCATGAGCCGCCGCAGGTTACGATTACCAGTCGAAATTTTGGCTAATCCGCATCAGCTGTCGGCACTGGGTCCAGCAGCTCCACGCATGCCATGCGGCTCTGCAGCGTCGAAAAGTCGACCCAAAAAACGAACAAAAAACTGGCCACTGCACTGCACTGATGCCGCCGCTGCCTCTGGCTGTGTCGAGCCATGGCCTAAGCTCTGGGGCAGCTCTGGCTTCAGCTCTGGGAGTCATCAAATGGCTCTTCAGCGGTTAGTCTCGTTATTGACTTCGCGCGCTCTGGTCGCTGTTTGCTGCTTCTGCTTCGGGCTTCGACGGTGATTTTCCTGGCATTTTCTCGGTTGGAGAATGCAAATTATCTACGGCATCCCTCCTCCACTTGGCAACTGCTCAAACGAAACGAAAGTGTTGTCGTTGTCTCCAGAATAGGAACGTGACCGAATCGTTTGCGGGAAATAATCATATGCTACAATTGAAGAAGAATTTGTTGTACTTTGGTGATAGAAAGTTTTCTTTTCCTTTGAAAATTGGTTTGATAAATGTAAAAACCAAGATCTAACAGTTCATGATCTTAGTTTTGTGGATGCCGATGAGATGGATACTATTGCCGCGGCATTACAGAAGAGGTAAGGCAGTCAAAAACTATATCTTATGAATATTTGAACCGATGTACAGATGGAAGGAACATGATCTTTAAGATCATTTAATGTGTATAGCTCCAATGGATAGCCGTTTTTACTTGAATGTAAACCAATTAAATCTTGTCTGTTGGCATCATAATTACTCGAAGAATAAAGCAAAGACAAGACATTCTTCTGTCCCAGAATGGTCTAACAAACAGCAACTGGACCTGAACTGCATGGAACTGCAAGCCTTATAAGCCATATTAAAAGACAAGTAAACACTTATTCGATTAGCGGGATTTCATCTGCTTCTGCTTGTGCTTGTGCTGACAGCAGCTTCTTTAGCTTCTTTGGTAGATAGTGAGGCAGGCGACGGCGACAAACAAATCAAGATCGACCAGTCATTTTTCCTGCTAAACTCGTTCAAGTTTCCTACTTACGAAACGTTACTTGGGATTGTCCGTTGGCCGCGATTGTTGTCCGAGCGCCAGAGCGCTCTTTCTAGGAGGGATCTCGAGTTTTCTTGCAATTATTTTCTGATTTTCTCCTCATCGCGTCTGCTGGATGCTGAATGCTGGCTAGGGGCTGGTGGCTGGGGTCTGGGGTCTGCGTGACAGGTCCGCGGTTCAGAAACTGGAGCATCAGTGCAGCAGTTTGTTTCCAGCTGCAATTGCAACTTGTTTCCACTTCTAAAGGTGGGTCACAGCCATAACTCCTCGACTGGATCTGACTCGTACACACAAACGCACACACATATACATATGTATGTATGTCTGTTCTCTGATACGAATAGATGCGAAAATAATCGTGCGTTGAGCCATTTCCAATCACCAGTTTACCGCTATCCAACAATCTCTTCATCGGGATCTTAGAATGTGCTAATGAAGCATTCTAATAAGTCAGTTGGAAGAAGCAACGTTTTTTTTTGCGCAATGCATCTCAGAACAGCCTTCAAAGTCGTAAGACTAGGACTTTAAGACTATCCATAATTTATGGCTATTACAATTTCAATTACAATTACAATCAAAGGCAAAAGTTCAATCAAATTGACCATCACATTTTTATTGGGTACTCCCCGCTAGGTCTTAACGATCAAACCTGTGGCTCTCAATCCAAAAATAGAAACTATTACTGTAATCCCCAGACAGAAGCAGCAAGCCCTTCATTTACATTTACCCATCGACCCCAATGGCCAATGGGATTGAGCCTCATAATTATGAATGGTAATAAACCAAACAAACTTTTCTTCTACAAGTGCGAGTACGAGTAACTTCTGAGAAGTGCAGACTTTCCCTCAAATGCGATAAATGACAAGAAAACAATTATCTTGGCCAGCCAGACCACTGGGCCAGGTGGGCAGTAGAATTACGATCTTATCTTCGAGAGGAACGGAACGGCGCGCAACAGTTAGCCGGCAATCTGATGGTGTCAATGCAGATACTTAACGCCAATCATTTACAGCTCTATTCATGGTCCTCTCTGCCCGTTGCGGATGCGGTGGCAGTTGGCAGTGGGCTGTTCGCTCTTGGCTCTTGGCTGTTGGCTGTTGGCGCCTCGCCCCCACACTATGTGTGGTGTGGAGGAGGTGGTGACCCACAAAGCACGCGCCATTTGAACCCAGCTGACCGAAATAAATGAAAGTCAAGAAAGGATGGAAAATGTTTGGAACTACCAATTAAAACCCAAAAATTTGCCCATAAAGAATATTCATCAGAATATTTCGTGACTAGATACCGCTAAGGTGCTGCCCCCCACACTAGGGATGGGCTCCAGTACACTATGGGCCATGAGGCTATGGGGCTCAGAGGTATGCAAATGCAAATGCTTATGGCAATTTATGGCGCAGAGTTCATGAACAGCAGCGCCTAGCGTCACGCTCTTTTGAGCAATTTCTTTGTTGGATTTCATTATCTACGCCGTAATGCTCACCTTATGGCGGGGCATTGTTCGTTAAAGTGTCCATAACTCTCCTTGTCCGAAAGATTTTCATGCTTAGATTTAATTTAGGTAAAACAAGTCAAAGATACCACATGCGTATGATGAAGGGTTTAGAGAAATCCTTAACTTTTTAAGGTGGGAGAGAGAAAAGAGAGAGGTAACGATGAGGGATAAATCTCCACTACGAAATGTTGTATGTTTCTACCTTATAAGTTATAACCATTACAAATGACAACGTAATGAACCCTAGGCTACGAAAGTCATTTCTCTGATATGCACACTCATGACATTTGGGTTTATATCGTTTATGTAAGATGCATTTATTTGTCAGGATTTCAAATCTTCACCTCTTTGGGTCAGTAGTCGTGATCGTGTGCGTTCGTGGTCGGGTGTTTTGGGTCACGTAGCCACCAGATCGTTAACAAAACTGTCCAAATGTTGTTTTTATATTTTTGCAACCAATACAAAATGGACACACAAAAAAAACCGCAAAATTAATTTCTTTTTAACCACCCGCTGCCTCTACCCCAGCTCCACCCGAATAGACGGATGGATAGACGGTTAGCTGGATGGTATGGATGGATGCGATGAGTGGAGTGGAGTGGAGCGCGTGTGAGTGGAGAATGAAGCGCGAAATGCCATAATGAGTGGCACAATGTGACAATTATAATGTGTGTGTGCCCTGTGTCTGCACAGAGCGCCGTCGCTTTTCGTGTCTCGCTTCCGATTCGGGATCGTGACGCAACGACAGCGTCGCTGCCAGCGCTGCGTCGCATCGCAGCTAATGAATGAATGGTGGAATGAATGGAAGAGCCTCATGGGGCACAGTAGGGCATATCTGTGTACGACTATCTTTCCATCTGGCCGTGATTCTACAAAGAAAGTCATTCGCGAGAGAGAGATTATGTCGGAGCGAAGTCAGGGAAAGTCATGAAACTTTAATTGCGCAATGTTTTTGTGGAAAAATGTTTTGAATAATTTGCAGAACTTGTCCACTCCAATACACTGAGAGAAACAATCTAGAGTCTGCAGTCTGGAGCAGTCCAGAGAGAACTTCTCTATTTTCCCTATTGCTGAGAAAGATCTTTGTGGAAGGTAAACCTTTTTCCCAGTGTAGAGTGCTCGGTGCTCATGTCAGATACGCAGTGTTGGGCACAAGACGAGCGCAAAGGAATCAAGCGAATCACTCGCAGCGCACCTGCACCTACCTCTCCCGAGCCCCAACCATGTGCTGTGCTGTGCTGTGCTGTGCGTTGTATCTGTATCTTCAAGCTTGCCTGCACCTTGTAGGCAGGCGGAGAGCAAAAACGAAATACGACTAATTTCTGAAATAGTTGCCGCTGCCATTGGCACTGCCAGCAGAAAACTTAAAACAGAAAATACAGAAACCCCAGCAGAAGCCAGCAAACATCCCCGTAAATTGAATAGAGAAAGTGGTGATCATGATCATGATAGTATGATGTTATTTGTTAAATAAATCACATCACCTATCAACACCCAACACGGCACTACCCCACCCTCGACTGTCGACTGCAGGTGCAGCTAACGGTTCAGCCATCAAATTTGGTCATTGGAAAATTCTGTTAAAAGTAAAAGCTCTCACCGTACGCACAAAAGAAAATTCTAGAAATTTGAATAAACCGTTGAAAACGAAAATGCTTGGCAGTCTTTCCGGGCATTCCGTGGTTCTTCGTTATCATCTGCGAGGGCATCGGTTGGTTCCATTAAAGCGAAACGAGAGATAGACCCGTCGCGACGGAGTAGCCATAAAAGTAAGAGTAAGAGTTTTCAGGCCCTTACAGGCTGCAGCACACAATAAAGGGTTATTAGCTCGTTTTTCCTCTTTTGTCTTAGGGTAGACCAATTTTGAGTAGTTGTTACTGTTATCTCATGAATAAAACCGACAACATTGACAACTTCGGATCGAATCACACACTCACACATAAACACGTGTGCGATTAAATGCCAGTAGATCAGACATTTGAAATGGAAATCGCTCGAACCGTACAATGGAAAGTTGTGATGTATATGCAGTGATAGATTTTTATGGCCTTTTTATTATTGGAGAAATGGTAGCGGGCTTTTTAATTGAAATCCACAACATAGTCGGTTTTTATTAACTCATGGAAGTATATTAATTGCTAGTATGTATTTATTTTGTCAGAGGAATGTACAACAAACATATCTCTGCGAAAACTACATGTGGTTCTCTCTGTGTTCTCCCTTTAAAATTTAAATTTCATTCTAGTAATTGCTCGCCTGCATATGGATGGTTATTGCTATCCTATTAGGGTCTCCCCCTCAAAGTATTCTCAACTTCCAGCTGGTGGCTGTTTCTGCCTCGCGGTAAAGTGCAAAATTTAATGCATTTTACAATAGTGCACACACAACAGCAAACAGCAAACATCAAACAGGCCCACGGGCAGCCAGCAGCCAGCAGCCAGCACCAATTATCGTAAGACTTGACCACGGTCATTGATTTCGAAAATGCCTTCACTGCTGGCTGTTGGGGCTCTGGCTCTGCTCTGGGGCTCCCTTGCCGCCACTCTCGTCGTCACAGCTTCTGCGCTTGCGCAAATGGCAAAACCCGAGTGAGTCCACCGGCATATTTGAGACCCAAAAGAGGTTTAATTGCAGTCGGCCAGGCCAGCCCCCGGAGGCGCCCATGTTTGTGGGAGACTGACATTGGGATTTTGTCAGACTGCAACATATGTGTGTATGTATCCCCCCGAAAAATTTACGCAAATGCTGCAACATTCACATTGCGGCTGCCATATGCAAATGTCTCTGTCCGTGTTGGATGTTGCTGATCAAACGCACACTCGAACACAGATAATAATATATAATAATCGAATCGTCAGTGTCAGGTCAGAGTTGGGCAAGTGATTGTTTTTGTTGTTGTTGCGGTGTTGAAAAGCAACTGCTCTCGAACCCGTTCATCTCCATCAGCGCATTGAATCCGTCATTTTGGTGATGGTTAAAGCCAAAACAGATACAAAGTCAGTTAGAGACACAGACAGAGACACATTTGTATGGGCAGCCAGGGAGCGGACTGGGAGACGGACAGGTATTCTCATTGTGCTGCGCTACCCACTTACGCCAGAGATGATATTGTTACTCGTATAAGCCAACACTCTCCCTCCTCATCTCCATCGCCCTCTCCCGGTGGGCTGTCTTGCTCTGGCCTGGGCCATTTGGCCATTTCTTTCTTTCTTCGGCAGCCTGAAGTCAGTCGTTAGCCAGCGCTCGTCGGGCTTCGGTTGTGTGGAGTCTACTTCTGCTTTTGACGCGCATCGACACTTCAGCAGCGGCTCCGTGCGGCCAGTCGCTGTGTGGCATTCAACGAACTCAGATGCCCGGTTTCGAGATCCAAAACCGAATTACAACATTTTGGATTATACAAACATAGAGCCAAAGCCAAAGCCCAAGCCAAAAGCCCAAACAGCAAAGACCAAAGACAGTGAAGTGCATTGGAGTTGGCCGGATTTGGGCTGTGGTGCAGTGGAATTGAAGTTCAATAAGGCACAAGTAAATGGCATATCCAAATGTGTGGCTATATGCTGCAATTTCTGATTACGTTTAGTTCACGAGAGTGCCATAGTGTGTGTGTTGTTAGAGTGTGAGTGTGTGCGGCATTTGCTAATTACCGCAAAATATCTCCACAGTGAAAGTATCTCATAGATGCAGCCGAATTAACGCGTTCGCCTATCTGGGCCGCCGCTTGCCCCGCTGTGACTGTGTATATGTGTGTGTCTGTGTTTGAGCATAGCTAACATTTTTCCGATACAACAATTGCATTTCATGGGGCAATTTATCAGCCGAACAGCCCCAAAAGTAGCAACAGAGAAAGAAAAAACTGGAAAAAACAATCAGCATAAAAGTGGTTTAATAATGATTTTGCAACACATTGTTCCTCATGGACATAGCCTCACGGCTATGGCCTGTGCCTGCGTCTTAATCTAATTGTAATCCCGCCACTAAAAAAACAAACAAAAAATCACTCATACGTTATATACGATATATAATATGTATACAATTTGTCGGTATTTGGTTTTGCTTGCAGTTAATTAATGAGGCAGCACGAGTGAATAATGGTGCCCACATCCGAGGGAGGCATGCAACATCTCGCGTCCGCATCTCCATCAGCATCGGTGGATATGGAAATGGAAATGAAAATGGCCAGTGTGTTGTTTGCCCTATGCAAAGTGTGAAACCCAGTCTCGTGCAACAGCAGCAGCAGCAGCAGCAGCAGCGGGCGATTATTTCGCTAACATGTTGGAAATTAACGTTCATTTGATTGGGCATAATTGAATTGCATTTTATCGCTAATTTGAAAACAAATTTAACGCTACAAACGAATCCCAGACAAAAAAACACTAAAACAGTGAGATAAAGATTTGCATCTGCAAGTGCATTCCGCCAGTGTTAATCGACGATGGTCACCTGCAAAGTGGACTCCCAGACCGCAGTGGCCATACCCAAAATGAATTCCGTGCGGGCGCGTGGCAAACCAGCGACCGGCAGCAGCAACAGCAACAGCAACAGCAACTCTTCCGGCTTTCGGCTCTTGGACGGCGACCAGCTCGAAAACAATTCGAGTGTCAGTCGTAATTCGATATACAAACTGAAGATCGATCTAATGTTTGACGATTCCAGGTGAGTCCACAATTAGATGGGGTGAAAATTAAAAATAAACAATTAAACAGCACAAATATCAATCATATCTGATGGATTTTGAGGAGGTGTGTCCACTCATTAGCTTCGCTCTCCATATCATATCATATCCAAAAAGTTAATTTCTTTTCGAGAGTAACACTTTCGTTCTCGAAACTACAGAAGCGAGACACGGATACAGATACAGAAAAGAGATGCAGATACAGAAATAGGCAGAGAGACAGAGAGAGAATGACTGACTGACTGAAAGACCAATAAATGTTTCTTTTACCGTTTTGCATTTCCATAACCAACAAAACTACAGTTAGTTCCAAAATTAAAAACGATATTGTCTGTGATGGCCAAAGAAAGAGCTGCAACAAAAAGAGCTGTTGTATGTAGAAAGAGAGAGGAAAGAACGACAGAGGGAGATGGGGGAAAAAAAAGAATAATTTGAGTCTTTGGTCACTTCGGATCGGCACTTGCTCTATGCTTAAATATTCCAACGCTGACACACATTCGCGGAGCGAACTGCTTAATTGATTGACTCTTCTCACCCCTCCTTTGCCCACTTCTCCAGTGGCCATCCACTCCACACCACTCCACTCCAATCCACTCCACTCATCTTCATTCCCATTCAAAACTCTCGACTGCCGACGATGCGACGTTCTATGGAAATGACCATTTCCGATTTTGTGTCAGCTAGCGGTAAACAGAATCTGGTATTGGGAACACTATAAGCTGCATTCGGCAGGTGGGGGGGCCATTGGACTTGGACCTGGACCTGAACCTGGCCTTGGCCTATGGCAGTCCATCTCCACCAGAGCTCCCTGGACTATTGTCTGTGTGGATGGCGATGGCGCCAGCAGGATGTGGCCAATCGAATGGCCAACTCTACGAGTTCGCACATAAGCAGACGACAGTCTCCAATCTCTAGTCCGAGTCGAATATGCTAATCTATGGTTAGTTTTGCGTTAATCAGTCAAACTTTCACAAAAAATGTAACCGTTTTGTCACACAGCACCAGAGAGTGGAGGCCCCGAAAGCAACTATTAAATTTCTTGATGGTGACCATTAAATTCAACAATTTAAACTATTTTACATACAACTAAATAGATGAAACCTTATATGGTTTGGATCATTAGACATTTATGGTTCCTTCAAAGTGTGCCCCTCAAGAAAGAAATTCCTTTCTAAATCGAACTTTAAACCAGTTTCTATGATCCAATTCTGATATGTTTTGTGTTCTCCCGCCACGCCCATTATGTAGATCAATGCGAAGCAGCCGCCTCGACGATCCCCGGGGATCGCATCGCACGCGCTCCATCATCATGTATGGGCGTAGTGAGTTGGCCAGCACCTCGGGGGCCAAGAACAGCTTTCTGCAGGAGTCCGGCGAGTCGGCCAAGGTGCTGGCCGAGGCGGCCAAGAAGGATGTGCAGCGGATTAGCAACAGTGTGCAGGCCCAGATCGAGCAGCTCTTCACGGACGTGGCCAAGGACGCCACCAGCAGCTTCGATGTCACCTGTCTGGGCTCCCTGCCGTTAAAAGATAAGGTGACGAGTCTCCAGGGACTGCAGGAGCCCCTGAGGCAACTGTACCTCAGTGAGGTCACCAGGAAGGTAGGTGCAATGGTAAATGGATCAATTAATAGTCTGGATATTCTGGAATCTCAAATGAGGTTATTTTATATCCTGCAGAATCTCAGCTCGGGTTCGTTGGATATTTGTGCCACAGGATTGCGGATCAAGATCAGCTCGGTGCCAATCCCAAAAGGAGGTAGTGGCCCGGACGAGAGTGAGGCCCACATCACGCCGTTTCACAACATTGCCGTGTGGTCGGCGGTGAAGTTTGTTATCTCCGCCGACGATGGCGGGGCCGCCTTCCTGCCTCTGATCACCGATCCCGACAATATAGACAAGACTGCCCTGTTTCAGCCCCTAAGGTGAGTCCTCGGATTAATTGAAGCTGAAGCCAAGACCGTAATCCAACTTCAATCCCTCAATCCTCAGTTCAAGCGAGCAAATGGCTGTGGAGCACAGCATACACGTGCATGCCCCGATCTTTGCGGTTGTCATGCGTTCCGCCAGCTCGCCCAAAGTCCTCGAGTGCCACGGCTTCATTTGCAAGAGCACCGAGGATGCCATCGTGATAGCAGCCACCCTCTACCAGAGCCTGATGGCCCACGTCAGCACCAACTCGCATCGCAGCACGAAACGCCGGACGCCGCGCCAGCAGAACGGAGTCAGCTGCATCAGCATTGCCAGCAGCTCGGCCATGACCAGTTCCAACTATCTGTCCCGATCACAGATGACGCCCAGTGCCAGTGGTCGACGCAGTTCCTTTCGCGCGGGTACCGGAATATCTGGCACGCCTTCCCGCTCCGTTCGCAAGAAGAGGGTCTCCAGCAGCTCGCTCAGCTCCAACAGCAACGTCATCAACGAGGCCGCCGAGGTGGAAACGTCCACGGAGGAGCGCAAGCGCAAGTCCCACAAGTCCAAGCGCGCCCCGCCAGTGCCCACAACGGTGCCAGGTTCCGGATACAAAGGAAGTCCTTCGCGCAATGGCAGCATCGTGTGCAGCAACGGACATGTGAACCGCCTTCACCAGCATGGCCATCACAGCAAAAAGCAAGTAGCATCTGGAACATCCAGTGCCTACAAGGGTGCGGATCTAGGAGGGGCTGTTGGTGCTGGCGGTGGAGGCGGCGGCGGCGAGGCGGCCAACGGAGACATCCTGACGCGCGTGGCCATACCTAGATCCGGCAGCTTCCTCAACACCGGAGGTCTGACACGCTACAAGTCGAGGGCGGCACGCCGTCACTCGGGAAAATTGGGCGGCGGTGGTGGAGGAGGGTGAGTATTATCACCAAGCTCTTGGGGCCAGGAGGGCCACACAGCTGGACTGTGAAGTGCGCTCCTGGCCTGGGTGCTGGTGGTAGATTGATTGCATTTTGGGTGAGAAGGTTTGGTTTGGTTGATTGGCATCGTTTGAATTGTGCTTCTAGTTCCCCACTTGGTTTCAGCGAGCTGTTCAATGAATTTCGCCTGCACGAGAACCTCCACTCCCTGGACGACATCCTGTACGCTATTATCGATGCCGACGGCATGTCCTTCAACGACTTAAAGCCCATCTACAAGGAGTTCCTGCTCAAGCTGGCCGTTACTCTCACCCAGGACGAGCTGTTTCAGCGCTCCAAGAACATCATGCGCCGCCAAAAGAAGAAAAAGCAGAAGCGCAAGGCCAGCGTTAATGGGTCACAGGTGAGCGGAGACGAAGTCTATAAGATTGAATGGAAAAATTATAGCTGGAGCTTTCCCCCAACTTTTCTTATCAATTGTAATCTCTCCCTTCCGCAGAAGAAGTCGAAGAGCAGCTTCTTCGGTACAAAGAGCCTAAAGAAAATGTTCCATTTGGGTCAGTTCCGATCGTGCCGCGGCAAGTTGGAGAAGTCGAGCCCACGACCCAAGGAGACGGCCAGCCTCAACAGCCAGGCCAAGCGCAAGATAAGTGCCCCCATCATCATCGGACCGCCCATCAGCCACGTCCAGCAACAGCAGCAGCAGCATCAACGTAATCGAGCGGCTACCAGTGGCTCGGATGTATCTGTGGTGCGTAACGAGCACGCCCTGCAGGGGCTCAACAGAAACAGCAGCAGCGGGTAGGTTCAAGAGGGGAACAGTTCCCTAGTTGTTATTAACGCTCCATTCATTACACAGATACGTCTCCTGCTCTGAGTGCAGCTACGACTCCGAGTCCTGTACTTGCGCCTCGGCCGATCGCTGCTACTGCAGCCTGCGCACAGAGCACCTCAACCACAAGCTGCGCCAGAAGAACGAGCGCACTATGGCCATGGCCAACTTGAGGAAACCCTCGGGGACTGTTAACCCTGTGGTCAATGCCGGAACAACAGCCAGCAACCGACACTCGTTAATCTCGTGCAAGTCGGATGACAAGTGCTACTGCTCCATGGTCGAGGAGGAGCCGGCCAGCACTCTGGAGCACGACTCGGTAAACTCTCCCTCGGAGACGACTACCTCGTGCGACTCCGACAGCTGCATCAGCGCCAGCAAGTGCTACTGCAAGCGAACCCATCGCCGACAGAGGGCCTTGGCAGCGGCAGCCATCAGCGAGGACTCTCTTTCCCAGCAACGCAAGGCGCCAAGGACAGGTGGGGGAGGGGCACGAAAGGGAAAGCCCGCCGAGAAGCTGGGCTTAGACTACGAGCTCTTCAGCATCAGTGGCAATAGCAAGCCCGTCCAGCCGCATGAGGCGCTGAGCGTGAAGAAGAGCGTAGAGGCGGCGGCCATCTTCGCGGACATGAAGCTGAGCCAGACGACGGACATCAAGAGCCTGTGCCCGCCCATGCAGATCCAGAAAGCGATGCGGGCCGCCAACGGCAGTTGCCGTTCATATGCCTCCTCCCGAAAGTCGTCTTACCGGGCGCGCGAATCCTTTAGCACGGACCGACTGGGCGCCAATGGACTTTCGATGGCCATGCCCCTGGGACCTGGTAGCGTGGGAGCTGCTCAGAAGACGTGCAGCGCAGACAATCTGCTGATCAATATCAAGGCCATTGAGAAGGCGGCCTCCATCCGGAGCAACGTCAGCCGGAGCCGCATGAGCAGCTACCAGTCGATGCGGGCTGTGAGCGCCTCTCTCGAGGACTCGTTGGGGTATTTGCCATAGATGTTGAATCTAATACTCTCGAATCCGTGTTAGTTATGATGTACATTGTACATAGCACATAAGCATACACATAAAACATATACATACTAATACTCGATCTGCATAAACATATACTCGTACTAGTACTCGTACTCGTAGTCCAGCATACGGCTTATGTTTCCCAAGACAATTACTTGTATCGCCGATGCTTCGGGCTTGGCATCGTATAATTATCTTGCGAAACGTAATCTATTTCTAGCCTTAAGTTCCTACTTATAGACCATCAAGTGTGAATTTACCTGTAAGATCTAAATCGTAGAATATCGATGTGCAATATGAAAACCATCCGAAGGGGACATGAGTCCCACTTATTCAAAGCAGTGCAATATTTATAAAGATGTCTAAGAATATATTGAGAATAAAAACTATTTTATACATATTATTTCGGTCGTACTATTTCCGTCGAGCTGTGCGTAAACACTTACAGTGAAATAACTTTAGACGGACCCACCGCCTCCATACATTATGATGAAAAACAGACACTGAGTTATGTCTGCCTGTAGATTTTTACTGTAAATATTACTTGTCCAGATATTATGCTCCGTCATTCTATTTTGATCACGGGATATGGTCAGAGACACCTTATCAGAACCGGAGGCTCAGGGTCGGGGTCAAATGCTTAGAAGCGAAAGCCCGCAAACAGGCACGTTTGGAATCGAGCAGATGTTCGACGAGCCGAAGCTCTGCCTCTCAATTGGCGCACGTCAAGGCGGGTCGAGGAGTGATTAGATTACGGATGAGTACGAGGGTGCTGCTGCCTACGTAGACGCTTAGTTGACATGCCAGCTGTTGGCGCTTGGCTATTGGATGCCCATCCCTCGGCTATCCAGAGCGGAAGCTTACGTGGAGAGTGCGGACGAGACGAAATTTATTTCATTGAGATCTGCCGACCAGTACTGACCGCCAGAGATGCCCACCTCCGCCGATAGTGTGTTTGTTGCCCGCTCGGATGGTATTTCCGCCGAAGGAGTTAGGGATCAGTATGCCGATGGAAAGGCGGCCAAGGTATGGGAGATCTTCATCGGAGACAAGAACTCACGTACGGACAACTACAAGAACTTCCTGATCGATATGCTGCGCCAGAAGGGATGCAAGCGTGTCCTGGACGTGGCCTGTGGTACCGGGTAAGTGGAGTGATAGAAATCCCATCCCCATTTGCCTTTTGCTTACGTTCCCTTATTACTCGCCCAGTGTGGACTCGCTTATGTTGGTGGAAGAGGGCTTTGAGGTTGTGTCTGTTGATGCCTCCGACAAAATGCTGAAATACGCTCTCAAGGAGCGCTGGAACCGTCGCAAGGAAGCCGCCTTTGAAAACTGGGGTATGTCTGCTGGGAGTGCCTTATTAAACATAGTATAATTCCCTGCTTGGCCACGTTTCTGACCACCCATCCAAAAAACATTACAGTTATCGAAGAGGCCAACTGGCTGACACTGTACGACGACATCCAGGACCATATAAAGGATGGCTTCGACGCCGTGATCTGTCTGGGCAACTCCTTTGCCCACTTGATGGACGGCTTTGGGGATCAGCGTGAGCACAAGCAGGCTATTGGCAACTTTGAGAAGTGCCTCAAGCCAGGCGGTGTCCTGTTGATCGATCACCGCAACTACGACAACATCTTGGAGACAGGATCCACACCCGCCAAGAGCATTTACTATAACGTGAGTACAACAGATCTGCCAGATCATCATAGAGCCAATTAAAAACTATTAAAAGACACATTCAATAGACAACAGGGAAAAATTGTTGGTCATCCTAAATCGGTTCATTGATAACGATTCCGTCTGCTGATGTTATTTTGTGTAATATTACGTGGAATCAAAATCAATTTCATCGCTCACTCATCTCCCATTAATACATCATCATTCGCGACTTGATTATCATTCCCATACCCTGGCAACTGATAAGCATACGTTTAATTAAATTAATTTAATCGCATTTCGGAATGACTTGCAGACGAGCCACACGGCGGACATCAAAACATCCGTCCTGTTCTACTGCGGTAAGCCATCTTTGGTGTCCATGGACTACCTGATCGCGGGCAACAAGCTGACCAGCGAGTTCCGCCTCTCCTACTATCCCCACGAACTGAAGCGCTTCCAGGAGATCCTCAGTGAGATCTTCTCGGCCAAGGCCAAGCACCAGTTGTACGGAGACTTCAAGGAGATGAGCCAAGTGAAGAACCCAGCCTTCTACATACACTTAATTGAGAAACCCAAGGTTTAGGTTTAAGCATTTAGTTTGTATTCACATAATTCCACAAACACACATCTAAATATAAAGTTCGTTCGATTTATATATGTACATATAGTGTATATGCGAGTATGATTCCTCGTGCTATGCTCGTGCGATGATTTGTTGTTCAGTTTCTATGTCATTATGCAGTATCTTCCTACTATGGAGGCAAAGCATAGAGACACCATAGCAGCCTCAATCAGAAAGGGAAATCGCGATTTCACGAAGTTAAACATCCCCGTGTATATGTTGGAAAGGGTTGACAGTAAGGTCGATGTCATGTCTGCTTCTCGGACAGCACCGATTCGATCGATTTGAAGTATTCGCTGCTAAAGTTCGCTTCTGACTGAAGCCCACTAGTTAAACGCGCAAATGAAACGCAAAAGAAATGGAAAGGCACAAAATAAAATATCATTTGCCTTGCAAATGATTTTCTTTACGTTTGCTTTTGCGCGAAGGCGATCGAAGTGCGAATCATGTCTACATTCCATCCAATGAATGTATCTATTTGGAGCCCTACTCATTAATAAATGGGCAGGAGTATCAGTGCTTAGAACTGGGACAGAATATACAACTTTTTCTTTTTGTTACTTAATACGTTTCAGTTCTTTTACAAAATCACACAAATGTGTTATAAAATATGAGCTGAACTAACTTATACCCCAACAATCTTATTTATACGCTTTGCATCGGTTATTTGCCGGTCAATCTCTCCAGTCAGTTGGGTCAGGATCCCAGTTATGGTGCGATGCTGTTTCTCTGGCAATTCGTAGACATCTTTCTTCAATTCATCCTGGCTCTTGGCGATGTGATAGCGCTGTTTGTTCAACGTCTTCTTGGCGGTATCCAGGGCGGCAGCCATACTCTTTGTTGCCTTGTTAATTCGTGCCACCTCTTGGGAAAACTCGCGCTCGGCCACAACACTATTGGGCAAAGCGGTATTGGCCTTTTGCATCAGACTGTGGCACTTTCGCACCAGCAATTCCTGGTTGTCGCTGATTTCCTCGAAACGCTCGGCCAGCTTGTGGGCCCCCTCGCTGATGATCTCCCGCTCATGCTCCAGGTCCTGGATTTCGCGCAGTTGTTGCTGCTTTTTCAGTATGATTTGATTGATGTGCTTGGCAAACTCGGCACGGACGAGGTCGTGGCGCTTGAGATACTGTTCGCGCAACACTTCAATGGCCTGGTTTAGTAGCTCGTATCCCTCGTGAGGGGATGCCGAGGCCATCTTGTTTGCAAGAATAGGTTGGTTGACATTGCGTTGCAACAAAGCCTTAATTTTGTCAAGGAATGAAGGTCCAAACTCTTGCTGATCCACATCGCAGGCTCGGTGCTTCTTTTCGCTGGGGGCAACCAACAGCTGGGCATCGATGACCAGCTTAAGGCTGATCACTTGACCGCTGGCCAACAGAAGCACCACACCAGCTGGCAGTTGTAGTAGGGAAATGCCGCAGACAGCATTGATCCGCTCGCTGGAGTCAAACTTTGTGCACAGGATGTACTCGGCCCTTGAAGATGCTCCCAACTCTAGTCTGTCTTCCTCCGACTCACTGTCCAGATAGCGCTGCAGTTCGGAGATGAAGCCGACAGTGACTACGTGCAATCCAGCATTGTGATAGGCAAAGTAGCGCAACTCGTTGATAATATCTCGTTTCAGGTGTATGGGACAGTTGTACGTGTTTTTCGGATCAGTATTTAATGCGCCAGCAATACCCAACTCGAGTTCAACCGTTTCCAGGACATGTATGACAAATTCAGCGGGCTCTATGAGAATGAAGTCATCAACTTCGTTGAAGGAATGCTCGGCGGCCTCTGCCTCCATTAGCAGTGCATGGTGAAGCTTTCCATTCGACTCGGCAATGACCATAGTGGGAGGCAGCGAGGGAATGATCATGATCGAGCAAGACTCTAGGCCGTAGTTATCCATTCTCTGTGGTGTTATGGTTATGGGTCCCTGGAGACGGGTAATATCCGAATCCAGGCTGGTAAGTAAAATGTAGATGTTCCCATTCTCTCGCAGCACAACAATAGGCCATTCAATCTTTTCCTGCTTTGTGTGTTTTCCTCCCGGCGTTTTGTTGCTTTGGTTCAGGGTGGTCTCGTTGGCCGCAGTAAGGTCTAGACATCGCGACTTTGTAGCTGGAGCAATATCAAAGTCAACAGCAACTTCCCCGAAGTCAGTTATGGAAGTATTGGCTCCATTTGTCATGATGAGAGGTCCAACTAGCCACACATGTCGCATCTTTGAGTGATTGTAAACTCGAATAGTGTTGTTGTTCAGCAGCACCAGAAGAGTTGAGTCCGAAACTGAGTTTGGATGCCAGCGCACTTGCCGCACCTCAAGATTGTTGTTTTTCTGAAACAAAAGCGAATCCAGGCAGTATGTGCGACATGTGATTTTTTCCTTGCCATCCTTGAAGTAGCCGTCTGGACCCCAGCGTCGGGGTAGTTCCAAAATGCATACACCACGTGGTCCACTCAGTGCCACCAAGGAGCACTCATTTGAAACTGTAACACGTTCTACGTCCAGAATTATAGGGATCGAAGGTATTAGCGTCTGGTAATTCACTTTGGCACACTGCTCCGCCTCCATCAGCGGAGCCCGCCAATTCCTTACGAGCAAACAGCACTCGTTCGCATCCCATGCAAACAGTAGATCGTCGCTGCAGTCCAACAGATTTTGTGTTCTCTGCACAATGGGCAGGCCATTGCGTATTTTTTCAAATAATTTAGTTTTGTTTAAATCAAAACAATCCGTGAGTTCCGACATTTCGTGATATCGATAAACAAGAAAATGACTCCGATAACAACAAGTGGTCGGTAGACTTTTAGCTCGATACACAAAATTAATCTTAGCCCACTAGGACCCCTCTATTTAAACAGGGGAACAACAACAACTACCGCGAGAAATAGTGCTGTATGTAAATTCTTCTTGTATAAGAATTTTATTTAATCCATTTTCCTTACCAAAACTCAACGATATCTTTCACTTGAACTAAACTAAAATTATCCAATTGTCTACAAGATTGACAACATTTTAAGGATTTTCTTATAATGGATTTTTCAGAAACAAGGTCTTAACAAAGACGGTCAACAAAAATGTCCATAGTAACTACACTGTAACTACACATTTGCTACACATTTACTACATTTGTGAATGAACAGAACTTAACCCACTTAACACCCTTCTATTTAAACGTTCTCTGTCTATACTCTGAAATCATATTCCTCGATTTTGAGATTCGGCTTTATAATACTAGCTAGCAAGGACCCTCAGCACTAAAAATATAGTTTGATCCGATTCAAAAATCCGTTTCCTACAAGACTGGCTAATATTAAAGACCCTTTTTATATGATTGTTTATAAAATAAGGTTTAAAAAATGAGTTCAACTTAAATGTCTGTTTTTACATGGTAACTACACAATTGCTACATATCATCAAAGTATTTATGGATTATGGGCATATGTATACCCTATTTGATTTAATTAAGATATGTCGCTTGGGCCACTTCATGTGCAGTCATTGCATATCAACGTCCTAAAAAAAAAAAAAAAAAAAATATTTCACCCGAAACCGGGTGTAAACGGTCTTAATACAAAAAATTTATTTCAATGTGTTCCCGCTAAATTCAAATGCTCATTTTCTGGTTTTTCTGTTCTCTAATTCCAGTTTTATTGTAATTAGATCAGAGACGCCTTCTTTTGCTGAATTTTTAATGGAAATATTTGCTAGCGAGTTTTTGTATCTCGCTTGGACTTTATCTTTTCCGGGATCTGCCGTGTTTTTTATTTTCCTATATTAATTTCACCTTTCCTTAACCTTACAACTTTCAATATTGGCAGAATGTTCATATTCTCTTTTGGATTTCCAATTTTGGAACCGCCTTCAGTTTCATGGTTATATCTTCAACATAATAAAGATCTTCAAACTTAAAGCTGGTCTTAAAGCTATAGTTCCGCAATAGTTTGGACAATGTGACTTTGATAGATATCAAAGCATACCTCCAGCCTAAAATTAAATTATAGGAATACGGTTGATTATCTGGGAAAGCTCATCTGCTTTAAATATTATATGTCTTACCTATACAATTCCGAATACCCTTTGTGAAGGGTATAAAGGCGTATGGGTGTTTGTCCCGAGTGTTGTGCGGCAAGAAATTGTCGGGATTGAAGGATTCAGCCTCGGGTCCCCAAATCTTCTTGCTTCGGTGCATGTGGAACATGTTGATAGCGATCTGCACTCCTTTGGGAACCACAATTCCATTCGACAGTGTTAAGTCCTGCGACGTTTGCCGCGATACAACTGGAACGGGCGGTATTAGTCGCATGGACTCGTTTAGAACCAGATCTAGGTACACCATTTGCTGGGTGTCTTCATATGTGACCTCAAAATCTCCGCTATTGGGGAAGAGACTTTTGATTTCTTCAAACGCCCTCTCCTGGTACTGAGGAAACATGGCCAGCAGCATAAGTACATAATACACAGTATTGGCGGTCGTCTCAAAGGCACCAAATACAATTACATTGGACTCGTCCTCAACATTTTTCCAGTTGAACACACCGCGCCTCAGTAGGTCTGTTGCCAAATTGAGGAAAATGTTCTTATCCTTTGACTTGATGGAGTCCTCCGTGTCTTCAGACAATCTTTTTTGAATGAGCTGAAATGGCCATTCAAGTTACTGTAATGTATTTACTGAAATCTTCTCTATATACACACCTTCCTTATGAACTCCCGGATCTCTGTCTTGGCTCGAAAATAGTTGGCCTCCTTTCCATACAGTTGGCGGGCCCACCGATTGTTCAGCCATGGCGAGAAGCACATATCTGTCATGGTTTCTAGACAACTGTTAATGCATAGCAGCATATCCCCGACCACCACGGACTCACCATTGATAGCGCTCCATAAGGGAGTTGCTCTTGAAGTTCTCCTCACTCTTCACATCGCATCCCATTGTGGTTTCTGTACTTGAACCATATAAATGTATGAAGGGAAATGTCTAGCTTTGCTGGTACCTTTTACTGATCTACTCACGAGTTGCAATGCCCAAGGTCAAGTTCTGCAGCAGCGGAATCACATCCTTCTCCCCGCCGCCCGACAATGCTTCCAGCTGGCTGAGTAGCTGTGCCGTCTCTTTGTTGAAAATGGGCAGAAAACTAAGCAGCACCTTGTGGCCGAAAGCAGGATTCAGCAGCTTGCGATGAATACTCCAGCGGGGATCTAGACGAAGACCACATTGATGTAACTCCAAGCAACTCTTAGGCTCCGCATCCACGCACCCTTTAAACTGAATAGTCCCATGCCAGCTCCATCGTCCACGGCCTTGTATATGATGCCCTTGTTCACGCAGTGAGGTGAGGTCAGGATGTCCTGCACCACTTGCGGATCACTAACGATCATAAACGGAATTGGGCCCAGCCACGAGAATATTGTTGGGCCATGCTTTGCCAGATATTTTCCAAATTCATTCAGTATATCTGTCATGAATATAAAAATTAGTTCCACTGATCGGGCGGTTCCAAATGTAAGTCCTTGAGTACCTTCCCTGCGCCTCAATTTGTGCGCCATTCCCAGAAATGGGTATCCAAGTGGTCCGGGAATCTTGAGGGTGAGCAAGTAAAATCGGCGCCGACTCCATAGAAAATAAATCCACAGGACGAATAATAATCCGCACCACAGCGTCCAAGTTAACATTTTTTATCCTTTGGAATGCACTATCCACTTAAAGCAACTATTTCAAAATATTTCACTGATTTTCGACCGATCGCCGCGAAGTCCGACAACAATTTGATTATCCAATTTTGAGGCAATTGAGTTTTTATATGCCGGACGCGATTACTTATTTTGGACGCCTTCGATCTGCGTGTATTGTCACGCGTTGTGCTCCATGGCGGCCAGGTGACTCCCAGCGTAAATATTGAAAGAAAGCAGCCGATCCGCAGTTCCAATCGCAGTGTACGAGCAAAGGTACAAGCAAGCTCCAATGAACCGTACATAGCAAGCCATTTTTTATAGGGCTTATCATGGAAGACGAGCATACAAATAGCTATAATTTTAACTAATGGCTAGCAGTGACACGCCAAACACTTTGGGAATACGAATAGATCCCCATCTCCCCATTCAAGCAATAGCAAAACGTCATCGATTGATCAATGGGCGTTCGGATCGGTGATAATTATTGCTTTGTCAAAACCACCAAAAATTCTGTATAGCTGACTATTGTCCGTGTCGTGCTATAAGCCTCGCGTGAAGTTCCAAAAGTAGATGACATAACATACATAATAATTATATCAGTAATTAACCGAAATTTCATTAGAAAAATTGGAAGTTGTTTGATTCGTAGAATAATTTTTTATTATTGGTTGTAGAGAGATTCAGGGGTCTGCAATAAATCTGGTTCCAATAGTGGGAGTTGGACGCTTTTCTTGCTCATGTTCTCTTTTGGATTTGCAACTTGGGCACCGTTTTGAGTTTCATCGTCACGTCTTCAACAAAAAAGAGATCATCAAACTTAAAGCTGGTCTTAAAGCTATAGTTCCTCAACATTTTCGCCAATATGACTTTCACGGATATCAGAGCATATCTCCAGCCTAAAACCAAAAGAATATAATTGATGAAAAATTATTTGAGAAAAGAAATTTCAGCTTAAGTCTTACCTATGCAATTCCGAATACCCTTTGTGAAAGGTATAAAGGCATATGGGTGATTCTCGCTATTGTACGCCAAGAAATTGTCTGGATTAAAGGTTTCCGCATCCGGTCCCCAGAGCTTCTTACTGCGGTGCATATGGAATATATCAATCATGATCTGCACTCCTTTGGGAATCACAATCCCATTCGACAATGTCAGATCGTCTGACGTTTGCCGAGATACAAGAGGAATTGGCGCAATTACTCGCATTGACTCATTTATAACTAGGTCCAGGTACACCATTTGCTGAGTGTCTTCGTAGGTGACCTCAAAATCTCCGCTATTGGGGAAGAGACTTTCGATTTCTTCAAACACTTTCTCCTGGTATTGTGGGTACATGGCCAGCAACATGAGAACATAATACACGGTCTTAGCGGTCGTCTCAAAGGCGCCAAACACAACTTGGTTGGACTCATCCTCGACATTTGTCCGATCGAATACACCGCGCTTGAGAAGGTCCATGGTAACATGCAGGAAAATGTTCTTATCCTTCGACTGGATGGAATCCTCAGTGTCCTCAGACAATCTTTTTTGAATAAGCTAAGATGGAAAAATACGTTATTATGTATTATTATATATTATTATGTGTTATGTATTATTCAGACCTTCCTTAAGAATGCCCGAATCTCCTTCTTGGACCGATGGTAGTTTGTCTCTATGCCCGTCAGCTGACGGACCCACTTAAAGTGCAGCCACGGCGAGATGCACATATCTGTAATGGTTTCCAGACAACTGTTAATGCATAGCAGCACATCCCCGACCACCACGGACTCACCAGTGATAGCTCTCCACTATGGACTTAAAGTTCTCCTCACTCTTCACATCGCAGCCCATTGTGGTTTCTGTGAAAGCCAAATTTATGCAAAATGAATACATCTAACACGAGAGATTTTGATAATTACGAGTTGTTATTCCCATGGTAAAGTTTTGCAGCAATGGAATCAAATTGTACGCCTCCTGGCTCGGCAATTCATCCAGCTGGTTGAGTAGCTGTCCCGTCTCTTTGTTGAAAATGGGCAGAAAGCTGAGCAGCACCTTGTGGCTGAATGCTGGATTCAGCAGCTTGCGATGAATACTCCAGCGCGGATCTAGACGACGCATTGAATTAATTCAGTGGAACTCAGGCTGCTACTACACGGACGCACCCTTTAGGCTAAACAGTCCTACGCCCATTCCATCGTCCACTGCCCTGTAGATGATGCCCTTGTTCACGCAGTGAGGCGAGGTCAGGATGTCCTGCACCACTTGCGGATCACTGACGATCACAAAGGGAATAGGTCCCAGCCATGACATTATTGTTGGGCCATGCTTTGCCAGATAGATTCCAAATTGATTCAGTATATCTGTCATTGATACAATATTAATTCCTCTGATCAGTCAGTTCCCAATGTAAATCCTGAGTACCTTCCCGGTGGATCAATTTGTGCGCCATTCCCAGAAATGGGTATCCAAGTGGTCCGGGAATCTTGAGGGTGAGTAAGTAAAGTCGACGCCGACTCCACAGAAAATATATCCACAGGACGATCAACAATCCGCACCATAGTGTCCATGTCAACATGCCTTATCCTATTGAATACGATATCCACTGAAAGCCACTAAAAGCACTTATTTATTCGCGTTTAATCCGCCTAATTTCGACCGAACGCTGCGAAGTTCACCAACAATTTGACTATCCAAATGAAAGCCCATCGAGTTTTTATACAGGTATGCTCTACGTTATGGCTATTTTTGGACGCGGTCGATCTGTGTGTACAAGTATTGACACGCTTATTTCTCAATTATGCCCATGTGATGCCCGGCGCAAGCATTGAAAGAAAGAAGCCGGCGTTCTATCCCAAGCGAAGCTAAGTTCAAAACAAATATTTGTATCTATTTTTATCAGAATAACCCATAATTCAAGTTTATGGGAGTTCAGGAATACCCTAGTTCCGCCTTGGAAGGAATACCATACCAGGTAAGCTGCGTCATCTTCGTCTTTTGGTAGATAGGTAAATATATTATGTATGTATTTATTCGTTCCATTTCGATTCTCTTTTGATTTAATTATAATGCAAACAATAAATATTATTTATTATAAGCTTCGATTCCTTCGAATGCTTATTAAAGCCTCGTTGAAAGTGATAAATAATGTATAATACGATTTCGGGAAAAAAAAACAGATTCATCCTATTCCATGCCAAAGATTCGAATTACTCGCTGTGAAAAATGAAACTTTTATATACATAGTCTCTATCGTCTATCATAGCGAAGATCAATGAACTGGAATCAGTTCTCTAAAAATTAGCCGCAAGGCTAAACCGATTAGGGAAAGTTTTCTAAACGCAAAAACCGAATAACTTTTGGCCGTGGTCGTGGATAACAAAAGTGAAAAGTGGTTGGCGGCGAGAGTAATCTGTGGGAATCTTTTTCACGTAATGAAAGTTCATATTTCTTGTCAACATAACAATAAAATTGAAGCCCACAATAAAAAAATAACTACACAAGCATATACATAAGTACATATGTATTTACGAGTATGTATTGTATACAATAAACATACCTATATTCGAATATTAAATTTAAAGCTGGAAAAACGTCGATTCTTCATTGAAAACAAATAATAAATAAATGAATAACTAAGCATACTATATAAACGGGTATTCTCTTTCAGAGATCACATTATATTTTTGGGAGGGCCTGTTTTTTTTATTAGTAATTAATTATTTACTATTATTTAGACTGGGCCTTATATATGATTAGCATTCAAAAATTCAAAAATGAATCCCATTCCGAGACTATTTACGATGAGAGACAGTTCTGGTACAAGATCTGGACGAAACACATAATAAATTCAAAAGTATTGAAGGATAAGTTCCTGGAGTATGTATACACATACATATGTACATATGTATGCATGAACTCGCTGTTTTTAATCCACTCCTCTTACAGACTAAATAAGTAATGGAACCTTTTCTTATAAAGATTATGTTTGGGTTCAATGTACCACTAAAAAATTGCCAGATTGTAATGGGTTTCCGCGCATTCGACGAAAATAATGTAGAACGTGAAAATAGCATTGGTTTTGAAATGGCTGGCGCGTTTTATAAGGTTTAAATCCAACTATAAAATAATGTAAGGGGGCAAGCCTCCTGCGCAATCGTCCGCCGATTCCCGCTGATTCCCGACGATTCAGTTGCTTGACTTGATGACAGTGTTAAAAGAAAAAACCAATACCATCGATAGACCACCATTTATCAAGAATTTCTGTGCAAAAGCTTTTTGGCGGTCAAAAATGTTTCTTTTTTAATTGGTTTTCAAAGTTCTGTTTTTGCCCACATATGATTTTGTAGTATAAAACTTCGGGAGCACAACGATCCAAATTTGTTTATGATAAATAGATTTATTTAATTTTTTTTTTTATTTTACTAAATCCTTTTGGGTGTTACACACGGATGTGTGTGAAGACCCAGACTGTCGATTGGCATCAATTTTGATCAACTACGAAAATGTGGTCGATTTTTGACAAATTCAATGAAAATTCAATGTCATTTTTTCTGATTCGGTTGGAAGGACTCTCCTGATCACAATAAGGTCTGGCACGCCCAGATCTGACGCTGTATAGCCGAGATATAGGCCTATATATCTGACTATATCTATACAAAAAGGGCAAATCTTTCTTGATAAATACACGATAAATACAAATATGCTACAAATTAGCTACATATTGCGTGTAATTAGCAACGGAGACACCTGACGAGGAAATGTATACGTTTGTTGACAAGTGTCGCGGTTTTTTTTTTCATAGGAGCCCGATGGAAGCGCCACTGCGGAAATTCAATTCTGACCCCGATTGGGGTCAGGAAGGGGGCTCGGACATGCCCCAAAAAAGCTTTTTTACATGATTTTACTTTTTTTTTTAACCTTAAAGTGGATGGATATAAAGTAAAGTGTCGGCGAAGCGTCGTGACCAATAGATGTCTCTACTATTTCGACATGTGTATAAGTAAAAAGCGTGTATGACAAGACGCTAACTACATACTAATTTAATAACACCAGTCGACACGACATTTCCGCTATGGCCCAAAATAACTCTTTCTGATAGATTTGGAGATTTACAATTTTTTATAGAATTATGTTTTTTTTTCTAGGTTCAGTTTTTTTAAAGAATTTTTGGTTTGTTTTTTTCAGTGGTAGTGCTTCTTTTTTTCACATAACTTACATATCTTATATTTGGTTCTGCTGAACTTTGCAGTTCAGAAAAGCTGAAAAATGCAGCTATAAATTTGACCCAGACTTTTTGTAGCTACAGCTTACAGTCTGTTAAGCTCTCAAACTCAAATTTAATAATTAGGACACATTAATTAGGCACCGTTTAAGGTATCGTTTGTAAGAATCGTTGTTGCAGCCGTTATACCAAATCTTGCCGATTAATAAATACAATTGTTGACATGATTTTACTTACTTCATCTATGTAGTTTGCTAAGACGTGTGTCTCCGGCATTGTAGAGAGCCCATAGTGAAAGTATCTCTGAAACTCCCCTTCTTTGTTAGTAGAACCCATTGGAGATCCGACTCCCTTAAAGACCTCATCTGGAATGATGTATGGTGTAAGCTTATACAGACTAAAGCTATATTCTGAAATCGAAACTCCATTTCTTTTCAAGTTCACGCACCTCTTGCGCTTCTTTTCATAAAAAAAAGGCTTTGGAATAGATTGCGAACGAACACAAGACTATGGTTGGAAATTCGAATAGTATTGTCTCATCTGAATTAACGTGAATTCATTTTAATCATCAATCGGTTTATTATGTATTTTTTCTATTAGATTTCGATACAATCTGATTGTATTCTCTTTTTTTACTATTATTTGCAATACAAAAAATTTGCTACTAAAAGTAATAATTGAATTACAAAATGGTGCTAAATTTTCTCTAACAAAAGTCTTTCAATCTAGTTTATTATCGAAGATCCATCACCCCAATGGAGGGAGGAGCTATCAATCAAATTCAATCGATCTCTGCAGAGCGCACCCATAATATCATAAATCGGAACGCACTCAGTGTGCAAATTATAAAGACGTAAAAATGAAATTGGTGAATTTTCGATTTGAGCTATAGCCAAGCGATTTGTTTTCCCTCCATGTTGATGCGAGGCATCACAATGTAAATTATGTCAATTTTATTGACAAACGAAAACAAATACATTCCCTGGAGCTAGGAATGTTTTTCACTCGTGTGTAATGGGGGGCGGGGCTCCGAGGGCATTGGCGAGGTCAATAAACCACCGAAAAAGATGAATATCAACTCCCCATTAATGTTGAATGGAGGCGAGGGCTCTGATCCCCACTTGACTTGAGTAGTCGAAGTCGAAGCCCCTTTCCCAGGCTTTCCCCGATAGCGCTTCATTATGACACAATTATGTCAAATTATTCGGATGCCACTTCAGATAGCCCTTCTTGGATATGGCCCCTCGATTCCGACACTGGCAAGTGGTCGCTTTTGCCAGAAATCAATTCAATTATGGTTCAACTCTATTCTCACAGGGATTACACTTGTACACTCAGTCGGGCATCCTTCTGCAGCCGCACAATGCCTTGATTAATTCCACACGAATAACTTTGAAGAGCTGCTGATGATTAGCACGCGGCGCTAAACTGCGACTAGAACTGGGACTGGAACGGAGGCTGCTGGTGTTGGTGTTGGTGGCGCTGCCATTTGCATGCATATGTATTTGTAGTACAGTGTTACCGGTATCAGCCCTCCGTCCCCCTACAGCGACAGCATAAAATCTAAACCCGAAGGTGGGACCACCCACATGGCCGTCTGTGCTTTTATTGCTCACAAAGAGTAGCATAAACAAATTCCGCTTCTAACGGAGGCGGCTCGACATCGACATCCACATTAGCGTCGACATCGACATCAACAGCGGGATCGGCAGCGGCAGCGGCATCAGCATCAGCATCGGTGGCCACAAAGTCAACGCCACCGCACACCTGATAGGGATGTGGGGGATGAGCACATGGGAGGATGATGGACCTCGAGCTTCGAGGAGGAGTTCGAGTACTCGCGCACCAGTACATTAAATGTTCTCCTCCTCCCTTCCCTGGGACAGCAGGACAGCATTGTTTGTTGTTGCCTGGCGTTTTGCTTATTTGAAGTACGGTTTGAGTTATTTGCGTCAGTTGTGTGGTCTTCCAGTGTTCCCAGTCTTCGACAGTTGGCTCCGTGCTTCTCCATTCCTGCCACTCAGACAGAGCGCCCCGCGTGGCGTGGCGTGGCATGGCATGGCGGGGCGATTATCAAATTTGTTACAAAACAGTGGTCCACTAATGTGTCGTGGACTAAATGTCCCGGGGCGCAAATCAAAATAAACCACTTGGAGGACCACCACAAAAAACCTCTGTCTAGACGGATCCTGGGGCAGATGCTTCCAATTAGTCACCTTTGACCACACACCACACACAAGACCAGGACTCACTGGCCTGTCTGCCGCAGGGCCACCACTTCAGTAGGCAGAGACGGCCACGTTCTCACATATTTCACTGCAGCGACTCGGCATGTCCTGCCGACATCCTCAAGTGTGTCGTGTCCCGTCTGGCCAGGAGCGGCGACAAGTAGCTCAGGACATCAGGCGTGATGTATAAACAAAGCCACATGCATGATTACATGATCATGATCGTGGCAACGTCTCGTCCGGTTTCCAATTGCATGTGCAGCCGGCGAAGGTCGCAGACAGACTCCTACGGCAGGGTATACAGATGAGATGCGTGATGCGAGGGCACAATACTGAGGCAAGATCCATACTTTTAAGCTCTTAAGTACAAACGATTCACTTTGGCCAATGTGCGCTTTTCAATTCAATTTCGTTTTCGATATTTCCATAGATAGATTTGGCACAGATATGGGATTTTCAATTATTATTGGGGCCTGCGCTGTGCTGTGCTGTGGAAGACAAGTACGCGTATTATTAATGTAATAGCGGCTAATTGCGCATTCTGTGTGCCCCAACGACCAGCACCAAAGGCAAATTAGAACGAAACACTTCAGGCAGCGACTTAAAAGCTTTGATTTTGATGGAACACTTGGCGATCGGCGAGGAATTTATGTCTGCATTTTGCCGGCCGTTGAGATCATTGCAACGATTGCCAAGGCAATGGGCATCGTCCAAAGTGGAGCCGCCACAGAGCCGAGCCGAGCCGAACAGATTAGAAAATTTGCAATAACTTCATCCACTTGAGGCCCCCACACACCACACACCACCACACACCGATGACTGCTCAAGGTTTTGGGCCCGGACAACCATTCGAAATCTACCGCAGCAAAGCTGTTGCATTTATTTTGGCCAGACCGAGACAATAAACAAAGTACATACGTACATACATACAAATCTGCCCCGGCATGCGGCAACAAATAGAGGCAATCTAAATACGATTACTGTACGAGATGCTGTACGATGTACGGCCCGTATGCCGATGATATCTCGCGCCCCGTAACAAGAACAATAAAAACACATTGGCAAAATATGACAAAGCAAACAACAATACGTCGACGAATGGCTGCCAAATTGAATGATCGATCCCGCAGCAGCACAGGGCACAGGGCGATGGTGCGGCACGGAATCGAATCCTCATTCGGATCCAAATCGAAGTCCGTACCGGACGTCACAATCCCCATTGCCATGCCCATGCCCATGCCCATCGCAGCGGCAAATCAAAATTCCTGCGCGAATATAAAATTTAATTGCCTACAAATTGGCGCGATGAGTTTTATTGCCATTTAACAAAATATATACATATGTACAGATGTACATTTACTCGTATGTAGGTATGTACTCGCCTACGCTTACATGGGAAGTACGAGTACAGCGCAATGGATGGGCATCTCGGTGTTTAGGGCCTCAATTTACTATGGGGTGTCCGCGTGGGTGGCAGGCAGGCAGGAAACAAATATTTGATTTAGTCAAAAGCCCATGATTTATTTACGATTTCCTACCGACAATCGCATTTGGGGGGAAGTACAATATAAACTCAAATAGGAAAGTTTTCAATTGGAATTGGGGAAATTCAAATATAAGCACAACAATAATGGCAATACTTGTTCAACTTTCTGCGGATATCAATTCGGGGATTGGAAATTGGAATCAATATCCATGGCATTTTCGACTGTACCGAAGACAATTTATACACCTATGTGATATACAGATAACAGAACACAGTGAGGTGATCTATCCAGCTGATTGCTTATCGAAGAAGGATTTTATTGGCTAATTTTTCAGCTTTCTTTATGTGTCGATGGCAGTCATTGACAACGTGACCATTTTGAATACTACGAGAGAGAGAGTAATTCTACTTATCCTTAAGGAAATACACAATAAAAGTGAATAAAGTGATGAAAACTTTGATCAAGCTTCTGTACTTTTTATACCCCGTAGTCGAACAGTATGTACATACCCAGAAGGAAGTGTTTCTGACCACTTTAAGAACTATTATTCAGACTATTTAAACTGCCTCGATTCGTATACGACTTTAACAAAATGTTTTACAGACCAAATGTGTTCCTGGAAAAATTTAATTAATTCTCTCACTTACATATATCAAATGGGTAAAGATTGTAATAATCCAATTATAATTAATATGTAGTATAAAACTATATATTGAATGATGCAATCTCCTTCTAGTGCCATACTAGGGTATACTCAATACAAGGCTTCTCATTGCCATATGGGCTTTTCTTTAGAGTACTGCACGAACGCTTGATCTGCACTTTATGGCTTTTCATGTATGATATGTACGAGTATTTTTGCAATAATGACCACTACACTTAAGCTTTGGCACTTGAAGTTCTACTTAAGTATTTAATGAATCGAAATGTGTATCTGTCAGGCATACGGCATTCTACTTATGGCGCCTGAGAGCCATGCCAAGTGCTCTTTGGGAATGAAGCAAAAATGCAAAAGACTTTAGCCGAAAAAACAACCGAAAAACAGCTTACTCATCATGGATTTAATGGGATTTCAACATATTCATGCTGTATATTTGAAATTTGATTGCCCAAAAGATAATCCCATCTCGCATATACTTTTGTTTCTTAAGTGTGCGCTTACCAAATCATCAAGCATCTCTACGAGTTTATATATGCATACATTGTGTAGATTACTCATATAAAAATCTGTATCCGACAATATCTGTATAATATCGTAATATGTATTCCCATAGCCAAAATGACCCGAAAGACAGTTGCTTCCTGCAATGGCAGCGCCAGCGCCAGAGAAATTTGGATGTGGGAGTTTGGGATATGGATATGGGATGTTTACATGACTCCGGGCGGTCCCTGGGCTCTCGGCAAGTGCACTTGACGCGAGAGCATAGAGACACGAACAGTCGAGCAGTGGTGGAGCGGTGAAGCGGTGGAGCGGTGGGGCTCCGGTCTCATTATGCATTCACGAACTGACATTGAAGTGGGCGCGACGCCCCATCGGATGGCAGAGTTCATGCGCGTCTAGGCTGCTAGGGTTACATGGCCCCTGCCCTGGGCTTTATTATTGGTATTAGTAACACATGATTACGCTTTATTGTAAACAAAAGCGCAGATAAACAGGCAAACACACGCACACCACCACCCACACCCCTACCCCTACCCTAATGATATGTTAATGCAGATGGCGCACACTGCGTATGAGTGCTACCAATGAGATGGGGACGCCACTGCTGGGAGTGCTGCAAATGGCAGGAAAAGAAGAGGAAGGGGGTGCCGATGCTGTTTGTCTGTCAACGGCCTAGTCAAATAAACTTCATTCTGGCACTGGCACTGGCACTGCCATGGCCTCTGGAATGTACTCCGACACTCCTCTTCGCTCCACCAAGTGCGAATGGAGACCCTGTTCGTTGAGGCAAATGAATGAGTTTTCAAGTGAAATGGTTAATTGACCGGCAATTTGGGGGTGCTGTAATGACAAAAGCTTAGCCTGGCTCGTACCTTGAGACTCCCATCCGCTGAATGCAGCCCAATCAAAGAAAAGCACTGGTCAGCCCCCCATCCTCCTCCACCCAGGTCAGCTGTCGACACGCCGCAACGTTTAAGTGTAATTTTCTTCTTATTCCATTGAAGCAGGTCCTTGGCAGCCAGGATAACTCACTGCAACGCACTGAGCAACTTCTTGGCCACCGTCTCTGGCAGTCTGACAGTCTCTGGCTCGTTACAAATTCACTTCAGCCGTTGCTTTCACTTCAGATAAACATAATGGCCGTTCATTTGCGCCGTCTCCGTCTTCGTCTGGTTTGGGGGGTCTCTGGGTCTTGGCCCACTCAACCGCCCAGCAGAAATTGCAAGAAAATGTTCTTTTCGAATCGAAGTCGAGCGCTCAGGACAATTGCGTACGTGTGCGCCAGAACGACGTAGCTGCAAGATGAAGGAAAACTCAGGCGAAAAAAAGGACCGGAGGAACGGAACGACCCAAGGAACCAGAGAAAGAAAAGTGAATGTCGCATCTTCTCTGCCATGTAATTTGCTCTCTTGCCATGTGCTTCATCAGAAAGGAAATTGAAAATTGCTGCTAATAGCTGCCGACAGTGGAGTGGGTGTGGCCGATAGGCGTCGGGGTGGCCTGGGCATGGTACAAAATGCTAAGAAAAGAAATTCTTTGTGTAATGATTATGAAAAAAATAAAAGGACAAAAAAAGATAAAGAACTGCCACTAGGAAAAAGTAGGTGGAATTCATTTGAAAACCCAAATTGCTCAGCTTAGTGACGAAAAGCTAACGAGGCATCCATCAACGAGGAGAGGAGAGTTCTCCCAGAGTTCCTCACTGAGGAAAAGCAAATTAATGTTGATTTATGCATTAAGTCAAATTCAAGTTAATTCAATTGTCGGTTTGCCATATGCTTGAACAGCTCTACTCTTATGCCTAAGGCTAAGAGGTCATTGAATCTTCTGTGCATTCGATTTAGGTTGTTCTTGAATCGAAACTTACGTTCCATATTATTCTATATACCATTCTCTAATATGGATTTGGATATCGATTTGACTTATCAATTATCTGGACTTTCAGAATGTTAATGGTGTTGATTTCAGGTCCAAGACTTTAGAAATCTTCTCTTTTAAATCCCACTTATTCAATTTCCACTGTACATTCTCCTGGCACCCACACCTTTGTTTTTCTTGAGTCATAGTCATCACAGGGCAGAGCAGAGTGTTTACACTATGAAATGAACACTTAAACAGACTTTAAGCGCTTTTATGACGGTCCAAATAAATTTGTGAAAACAAAAGATTAACGACTAAGTGAGTTTCAGGTGCTCAAAGACCAAAGGTACCAAAGACGCACTCTATCTCAGAAATTGTTCTCTATAGTCTACTATATACTGTTTACTATATACGACATTGATCAGTTTGTTTTATTTTCTCCATCCTTCTATCGAAAACAAAAAACACTTTTCGGTGCCAAATGCTGCTGGGGAGAAAAACAAATCCCAACAGTTCACATACGAACGAGTGAGTGACTACCAAGTGACTGTTTATCAATAGATCTTCAAGTGTTTTTCCGTCCGGCCTATTAGTAGCGCTCTGGCAACTGATAAGCCAACCCCGACGACCCCCACCACGGGGGCAATCTAACGCCTGTAGGAGGAGCTGCGTATCCCAATCCCATTGGGCGCGCTATCTATGCGCTTTTAATTGTCGAACATTACGAGTCGGCAGGTCCATTAAAAACGTTAATTAAGTTGCCTCAATGACGGTCGGGGCGATGAAGACGTGGGACACATGTCTCGGCCAGCCGCACCGCAAGATATTCAGATCCAAACAGCTCGCGAACAGACCCTCGATAGTGCTAGTTCTTGTTGTTCGACTCAACTCAAAATTTTGCCGAATCGAATGGCTGTCTATAAAACGAGTAGAAGAACGCGCTGAAACCGTTTTATGCATGCGGTAAAATTTGAAATTTTTTACCCGAAATTTGAACAATAAACAAAATCACAAAAAACCAAAACATTTAACATTCAATTTCTACGCTATGCAATGCCCTGCTATTCGGCTCCCCCAAATCATTTAAATGATTTTTTATTTGAAGCTAAATAAGCAAAGGAGTGCCCACCGGGAAGGGAACGATCCGATCAGATCTGATCGGATTGGATCCAATATTGCGCAAAGATTTCCACAGCTGCCTGCCGTCGCTCGCTCGGTCGCTCGGTCTCTCGGACGGTACGTACTTTTCGTACTGTACAGATTGAGTTGGAAATGAAAAAATAAAAATCAAAATTGAGGTGGGTGGCCATTTTGTTTGCCAAGGCGGGAGGAAGGTGGGAGCGCAGTGCGGGGGGAGTAACCTGTTAGTGTGCCATTGGACGGCGTTGATTTTGGTGGCGGTCAGGGGATGGCTGGATGGATGGATGCCCGTGGGAGTGGGGGCATCAACAACTTGCGCAAATAGCACCATCATCAACAATTGGTATAATTTCATAGGCATCTGTGCTCGTGTTCGTGTCTGTGCCCGTGTCCGTGTCCGTTTCTGTGTGCATTGTGCTCGTGCTCTGTGGGATGGATTCCCATGAAATTTGCCCAGATTCGGGGACCGCACACAGTCACTGCTCGGTTTGGTTGGTTAATGAAAAGCTGAACAACAATTAACTATAAATTAAACGCACAATTTTCAAAACAAAATAAACATAAATAGGCCAGCGCATCAACCGTACTTTGTCCGTGTGTTTTGTTTACAGAGGGGCGGGAAAACATTTCATTTACCTACCAGAAAACCAATGCGATACAGCAACAGCCCCAAGCCCCATAGCCCATCGCCATCGCCAGGCCGGCAACAAAGCAATTAGGCAATGTCGTTTGCTCTAATCCAATCCCATTCCCCCCTTACTCGGAGTTCGTTCCCAGACCATCCCATAAAACAAAGAGCACAACTTCAATAACAAAGTCGGGTTGCAAACCGAACCGATGTAGGGATACCCTATAATTGTATCCAATGCCATCGATGCGCTCGACAAATGTATAATTGAGGTTTAAATAGAGGGGGTTCAGTGGGTTAAAAGTTCGTCCAATCATCATCATCGTGCAAAATAGGAACAAACAAGTGGCCCAATATTGTACCAAGTTGTATACAAAGGTATAATTATAAGAATTTCGAGCATGTAAATAAAAAATATGTCTGTTTCTTCTCTTTCTTTTCAAAAGTACTTTTCTATGCTGTTTTTCACAGCTTACATACCCCTCCGACTGGCAGAGTATCAACTTTAGAGTTTAGTTGATGAATTTGTTGTGAAGTTATTTCTACCAAGAACTGTTAGGGCCGCTAAGACTGTTGCATAAACAAACGCGCCACCAAACGCGCACGCAACACGTGCAACAACAACAAGCCAGCCCTGGCTGTTGGCTGCAAATCGAAGTGTCAGTCGCAGTCGCCGTCGCCGTCGAAGCCGAAGCGAACCTCATCGGGCCCGATCCTCAGCTTCCTTTTATGGCGCACATGTGTGCAGCAGACGCAGCCGTCGATGTCGATGTCGACCGCGATCACGGTATCGATGGAGATGGAGGCAAATGAGAGAGCGATAGAGCGGGTGAACGGGGGTGTACGGGAGAACGCTACGGCAAAGTGCATGGAAATGGACCCAAAAAAAAAGAATGCACTGCATTTTATAATAAGTGAACATTTCGAACATTTTGTTTACACTTTAAGCTGTCGGGGTCGGTGGGAATGGTTTTTGCATTTGCTTTTGAATTTCACATTTCGCCATTAAATGCGCTCTCAGCGGCCCAATGGCTGCTTAAGAATGCAGGCCCCCAAAAATGTTTAAACAAATAGCGAATAATGCTAAAATTGTTTACCCAGTGTCCCAGTACCCAGTCCGTTTAGGATCAGGGGCAGCTTCGCAGCAAGTCCGTGTGACAGGCCATAGCCGTCGGACTAATTGCAGTTCAAAGATTGCGCATACGCCACTTGCCCCTGCCTCTACTACTGCCGCCGTGACTAATTTCCATATTAATTACAAGGCAAACAAGCGACAACGTATCGGGATGGCTGAAGCTGCCAGGGCGGCCCCTTTTAAAAGGATTGCCGTCAAGTAGCTGACAGGCCGTACTCGCAGCAGCCAGGCATGTGTGTGTCATAAAAAAGGTTGCATAAACAATCCCGGAGGCGCAATCCGGGGCAATATAAACAAATTAGTGGCCAAGCCGCTTGGAGCAGGACGAACGGCAGAGCACCGATTTCTCCCCCCTCCCAAAGATCCCGACCACATGCAGTGTGCGCCTTCAACCCTTCAGATTGTACGAAATCTGAAGCGTGCCATAAAAATAAAACTCCCACATAGAGTTCCTACTCAGTGTAGCTACTCCTTACTGCGGAGACCGGAGAAGACTGCCAGGGGAGAGAAAAAAGATACAGGTTCTAAAACTGGAAACTTATGATTAAGTATTTTTCTAGACATGTTATTAAGGGTATATGAATGTTTATTCGGGAGCATAAAAAGTGCAATAAGCTCCCATTAATTTCAAAGCACAATTTAATTAGTCCGAGTCAAGATTTCATTAGAACTCATTAGAAATGGAACACATTGTAACACTATATACATATGTATATACATATGTACATATGTATGTGTACCCTGACTGTGGTCAAACATTTATCCTTCACTAGTTCTGCATTTTTTACATATTTCGAAAAGTTGTTGACCCAAAATTGTTACTCGTTGTACATGTTCGGGCAGAAATCTTTAATATCCTGATTAAATATTTAAATGTGTGACGTGAACACGATCAGCTGGTTGAACATCCCATATGGAGGAGGTCAGGTTTCCAGCTATATTGACTCCTACCTTGCTCATGCCAAAGGACAATCCAATACATCTTCATTCTGCATCGTTAATTCGTTCAAAGTCAATGAAAAAGCCTACAACGATTCAACGTTTTCAGTACCAGCCATTTGAGCATTGGGTCCCGATTCATTTTAAACTTCATTTCGGAATGGATGTGATGATTCGGCCGAGTCTCTTTTATAGCCCACAAATGTGCCCGCGACATGTCAATCTCAAATAATAATAATTACCACCAAAATTGATTAACTATTAATTGATAAGAATTTGACAGTAAGATTCAGCACATTATGATGTTAGATTTTCAGTATTCAATTATGGCATGTGGAGTTTCTAAAAGATACATTAAACACGTTTTTACCACATCTATAGACAGAATGTATACTTGTTGACACAAGTAATTACAACTGTCAATCGGTTTTAGTGTCCCAAATTTGTCAAATGGCTGGCTTTTCAGACGAAGAATGCGTCCGAAAATGGTTGGATACACGCTGATAGATCATCCATTCCCTATTTGTTTTTTCAGGTTGGCAGTCTCCAGTCCCCAGTCCCCAGTCACAGGCCGCCAGTTGGCACGTTCAATGCCCCACTTGCGCCTATACTCACAGAAAGCCGTCGCCACAGAAGGGCTGTGCTGCTTAATGGGTTGCTGAAGATCAGGGGAAATTGCTGGAAAGTTGCAAGATGAGCATAATTGTTGCCATGGACGACCACGACCACGACACAGACAACGGACACCGGACAACGGCTCCTGCTGCCTCTGAAGTGGATATGCACATATCAATGATCCTGACTCCGACCTAGCCCCGATTCTTGGGCGTCAGCTTGTGATTCTATTTGTTTGTTTGTTTATAAACTTCGCCTCGACGGTCCGTTAAAATTGTCGCCGACAAGCACTTGAGTCGTGTCCTTGTTGTCGTCAGCCACCAACTGTGCCGCTAAGGACATGTCTATGTTCCCCTTCCCTCGGAACGGAACGGAACGGAACATCCGTTGATCATTTGCAAAACTGAATGCCAAAAGTGTGTGAAATCAAGGAATTCTACGAGTGCTCGTATGTAAGTCAGTGGTTTGTGGGTCACAGACTAGGCGCTCGTTCCGTCCCGTCCTTTCTGACACATTGAAGCACTTCTACGTCGACATTGAGTGCTCCGCCATAGTCGGTCATAATCAGCGTTTTTCGAAAGGCTTTGGCCACACGCATTGCCACTTCAATGATACGCTACGCTTCTTGATCGCTGTCATTTCTAAAGAGTCCCAGTGCAGGGCGTACGAAGCCCCTCGCCCAGTTTGATACAAAATCAGGTCATATGGTATCACTTCATTATTATACAATAATAATATATCTCATTACTACTAATGCAACGAAAGGGAAAAGAATGTGCCTTTAATTTTAATTGGCATCACTGTCGATTTTTTCATGCATCTACAAGTTTATGTTAAAGATCGGTCATATACTCGTATTTTATAAGCGATTGCCTAGAAATTAAACCAGGTTCTAAAGTTCAGGCTTCCATTTCCCAAACTCTGGTTTGATGAAGTTTTCCCTTGAGTAGCATCTCTCATAATAAACAATAAACTCAATTTTATATTTCTTTTGATGTACGGTTTTATTCAACTTTCAGATACAGCTAAAACTTACAACTACTAAAGCTATATGCCATGAGCATGCACGGATTTCTATCGTATTGGTTACACGGAGAGACTAAACACATTTCTACAGCTATCACAATAAAGTAACCCACATATCCGGTCCGATCTAGTCGATCTCCACGTTCTCATCCACATCCTCCGGCGCGGACTCCGGTCCACTGTCCAGGCCCATCACTTGGCCAGGACTCGGGCAGGGGGTGCGTTGAGGGCGCGCTGGCGCGGGCAGTGGCAGTGGTACTGGCGACGACGAGGCCGAGGAGCCATTGACGAAGCTTGAGGGCTGACTTGGCGGTGGAATCGGTTGTGGTACCTTCGGATGCGGGTAGAAGTATGGAAAAGGCATCTGCATCTGAGGCAGTGGCAAGCCTCCGTAGGCCAGTTGCAGCTGATGGCGATATATGTTGATCAGCGCCGGATCCAGGCCATGCCCCGCACCGGGTGCCATGTGAGCGTAGGTAGTGCTGCCGTCTTCCCGGACCAGCACCTGGACAGGCACACGCTTTGTAGCACCTAGCATGGCGGCCTCGTGCTGCTGGATCTGCTTGCGCTTGGTCTTGTAGCGTCGGTTCTGGAACCAGATCTTAACCTGGGTCTCGGTGAGACGCAGGGTCTTGGCCATTTCGCTGCGCTCCGGTCCGGAGAGATACCGCTGCTGGGCGAAGCGACGTTCCAGCTCGAAGACCTGGGCGTGGCTGAAGGCCGCACGCGACCTCTTCTTGCGACTCAGGGCACTGCCGTCGTGGGAGAGCGGCGAGGCGGAGGGTGAGCTGCTTAGCGGCGGCGGTGAGTCGCAGTCTGTGAATGGAGGAAGGCAGAAAATGGTAGGCAAATTAGCACCAGGCACACACGGCGGCTGCCACAATGGACAATTGGCATTTCCATTAGGGCGAACAATAGGCGAGACTTACCGGAGTCGTTGCTGGTGCAGCGCCGCAT
Source organism: Drosophila affinis (assembly GCA_037356375.1). Taxonomy (NCBI): domain Eukaryota; kingdom Metazoa; phylum Arthropoda; class Insecta; order Diptera; family Drosophilidae; genus Drosophila; species Drosophila affinis. Next base: position 29,265,123 of record JAZHFB010000003.1, read on the forward strand.
GTCGAGCGGGGCGGACAGAGTGCTGCCGAAGTAGGCCAATTTGCGTTGCATGTAGTCCCCTCCGCTGGAGCCCGAGGCTGTTGCCTGGTGATGGTGATGGCTGTTGTGGTGATTGTTATTGTCGAGCGCCGCAGCCGCCGCATAGTACTGCAAGTAGTTTGTCTGCCTCTGGCCGGGATTGGGCATGCCGGGGTCCTGCTTGTAGATGCTCAGATCTCGACAGCAAAGCGGCGGGGACTTGGATGCAGATCTTTCCCGATCAAGGTTTGGCTTGGAGCTCCGGCTCTTGCCGCTGATGTCTGCCTCCGGTTCGGAGTCCACACTGGATACGCGATGCTTATCCGGATTGTGGCGAGTCAGTATGTCGTTGATGGAGAAGGGCGTTGTCAGCGTTTTGCTTAGACCCGCCATGGAGGCCCCCACACTAGCACTTTCCATGTTCAACATTCTCGATTATGCTCTGGCGCACTGGCACTTTGTTCACTTGTTCACTCCGGATCGGATCTCTATTTGGTTCGGACCGATTCGGTTCTCGGGGTTGTTCGTGTGTTCACGTCTCGAAGGCTGCGTTACGAATGTGCTCGAATTGGCCGCTCCGTGCATTCTTTAAATAGCTGCCTTGATGATCCCTGGCGAGAGAATCACTCGGATTCACGGAGTGGAAATACGGAAATACGCCTCACGTCTCAAGTGGGCTCGCCTCCAGATGGCACTGTGGTGGTGGATTTGGCTCCCGTTCGAGCTCGACGCCGCCCACCATTGGTGGATGCGCAGGCGTCTGGCAAGGGCATTTGAGTTCCTCTCAAGTGCATAAACAAAACGAAAAAAAACACAATTGTCGTAAAATGGTTACGTTACTTGGTAGTGCGCCTTAGTTTCAGGAGTGCATGCATCCTGTTTACGTATACGGGAATTGAGTATTGTTTATAGCATTGCTAACTATTCTCCCATTTGGGTACGGGTACTGTACCCAGAAGTGATGTCAAGTGAACTCAACATTTGGTTTGATTTGTTTGGGCTAGGCATTTGTTTGGTTTGGAAATAATTTGGAAAATTCGGGAGCTACCACAGAGACATACCCGGGAGCATAAGTAGGTTAGTTAGGTAATGGATTTACTTGGAAACTTAAACAAAGAAACTCCGACATTTTAGTGGATTTTCAAATAGAAAATCATATTCCTGAAGAATACTGCAAGGGGTCTTCGAGTTTCTTGGAGTTAATCTGAGATTCGAATCCGAGTAGGTACCGCTGTTGAAGCACACTTCCAGGGAAGTTTGTCCCCAAATAAACTTTGTGACAGAAGTTACAATATTTAGAATTCTTCAATTTCATTTTGATAAAAATATGGTATTTAAAATTCTTTCCTTCATTTTCATCTGATAAAAAGCATTCAATGTGGCCCACTACTAACTATACTAACCTTATTCAATATTACATTTTAAGATATGAGTTCTTCCAACATGACATCGTGACCCACAAGTGTTATTATGTATATTAAACCACAGACATCTCGTTTTCGATTGGCTGCTTCGAATGTGCAAGAGGTCGGCGGCGCTGATTGGGTTACCCATCCGCCGCAATATGGCTACGCACTCATTCGAACACACTCACTCAACCACTCTCACTCGAAAGGAGAGAGATGCGATGTGTTAGGCTGGCTGCTGCGATGCTGGGAACGGGAAACAATGGACCCAAACACATGTTCGCCATGGGGGTGTTTTGTGCACAGGCAGTCGATTCTCCGTTTCCGATGGCCAACTCTGCTCTGCTGGCCTTACGGTTGCTCTCTGCTACACTTCACACCTTCGGGCTATAATCTTTTTATTGCCAATTCAATGGCTCTTAATGCCACGGACCGGGCTGGGTCGGGCGCAGAAGTCAAGCCAACAATAGAGACGGCTTGAGGGGGTAGAGGGGAGAGCTTGGCTGTTTTGCGGTCAGATTTGAGTAACGTAACTAATTCGAGTGTGCACCAAGTGTGCGGTAGCAGGAGCTGCACTGCAACTCGTTATACGCTTTCAGCCGAATGGGTTTCAATAATACTCGAATAATTAGTATATAATGATGCTTATGGCCGGCGCACGCGTCGCGTTCAGGTCTGGCTTCTGAGATCTGTATGTATAAGTGTGCATTCGATTCGGTACTATGTAATGCTGTTGGTTGCCTTGTTGCTTTGATTGTTGATGCGATTACCCATGAATGTCGCAGGTATTCAATTACATAAATGGGGGGGTGAGAGTATCACAGATATTCATACTCCTCCCTCTGTCCATGATGAATTGGCGTTTTCAATTAAATCCGACAGTTTCTTGTTTGATTTCGAAATGTCTGCCACCCACCCTCCAGATCTGCGTCTCGTCCTGCACTGGTTTGTTGTTCTTGTGGTATTAAATTCGATTTAATGGTTTATCAAAAACCACTTCAACTGTTTGTTCTGTTCTGCCCTGCTTTTCATTATCATTCATTGCTGTGAAACCGGATCCGGCAGAGGTATTTCGCTGCTGAGTTCGGACAAGTGCTTCCAAAGTATTCAATCAATGGTTTCATGGATTTTTACTTCCTCATTGGCTCCTAGTTTTAAAGTTGTTAGCTTAAGTTAAATACAATGTTAGATATCGATGAAATCAAGCGATTTTATTTAGTAGCAGAATTTAATAGTTTGTTGGGACTTTCCTAGTTTTCCGACCTTGCAGAACATAGTTAATCATAATAAAATATCAGTTTGTTTTTTATCTAATTTGTATTTTATTTATATTTATATATTTACCCGAAATATATAGAATTTACTCACAAAATTCTAAAAAAAAATTATTTAAATACTAATTCTCAGGAACGCGCACAAAACTCTTATACAAATAAATGTAGCATGTAAAAATACATATTGTAAGAATAATATTGGCGCCGCCTTTTCCTTGTATATATTTTAGACGCACAGAAAAACGAGCACTAGTTGGCGCTAGTGTCATGTAAAATGCATGTAGTACCAACAGATGACGCTGACTTTGCAAACGTAAAACTGATGTGGAATCATTGTCCATAATTTTGTTTGTAGATTTAATCAAATTTCCAATAAATCTACTCTCAGAACTCCTTCAGAAAATGGAATAATTTAACGTGATCTTTCTGTGTGTATCGGAAGAGTCGAGGTAACAGTATGATATGAGTTAATGCTGGAGAGGTGAACACTGTATGCTAGAAATACCGACGGGAGTGCAGCCGATGTGGTCCATTCCCTAGACGAGGACGCAACGCGGACCACTGATTCAGACGGACGGACGGATGTCGACTCGACCATTGATGCTGATTAAGAATATATGTACTTTATGAGGTCGGAAACGCTTCCTTCTGGATGTTACACACATCCACTATCACCACAAATCTAATATACACCTATACTCTTCTAGTACCGAGTAAAATTTCCGTCATATCCGTACGACACATCCTTAATTTCTTGTGTCGGGCTGCGAGAGCGGTTCAGATTAAAGAATTGAATGGATATGCTTTTGAAATATTTAAATAAATGTAACCTTCTATAGATAAATAGCCAAAAAAAAAAGCATATGTAGATTTCAAGAAAATTATTTATTAATTACATGATCTAACGAAATTGTATCTGTTTCAGAGAACAACCTTGCCTAATTATAAGAAGTTGTTAATATTTAGAGCCTGATATATTAAATTATTCAATATAGGAAACAGAGAACAAGCCAGTATTTTACCGGGCCTTATGAATGTCACCCTTGATTTCAAAACAAACACTATTATTGCGCCTTTCACCAGCCCGATCTATTGCATGAAAGTAAACCACAATCTTGTGGCGCCCAGAAAGCATGGGTAAATCAAAGGGGAATTCCAAAGCTATAAGATACGATTCTAGAATCAGCTTAGTCTGAAATGAAAGTGGAAAATAAAAACATACAATTTAGACTAAATACTAGAATACAATACTGTCCTTACGCCCAGGTACAAACATTGGTCCTTTACTTCATCCTTGTTGATTACGTGCGAGGTCCAGAATCGGTACCAAAATTGATTTTCCGCATACATGACCTTGCAGAAGTCCCTCAACCCCATATTGAGAACGGTATTCGTCCAAATGCCACGATCGAAATATAATAAACTCATAATGACCTAAAGTAAGATTAGGTCAACATTTTTCTCGATTAGAAGCTGTATTACATATGTGTTACCTCTATGCGATCCGTTGGAAGGATTTCCCACCGGCTTGTTAGATTTCCAGACAACATTACTCCCCCATCAACCATTTCTAATTTCAATTCGGAGAAATCAATCATTCCAGTCACATCGAGATAGCCTCCAGGATTATTCGAGCACTCGCTGAATATTGCCTCATCCTCAAGCACAAATTCATAGACAATTCCCATTGAATAGTTCACAACTTTCAGCAGGACCAGGATCTGACACAGTAGTACCAATAGCTGTTTACGACACATCTTAACTTTGATTTCCGAATGGTTTATGAATGGTTCGATGAAGCTTGCTTTTATAGCCAGAAGTTTGTGGCGTTCCACGGATAGCAAAAATGTTTTTTTCTGCCCCACGATACCGATCATTACATGTTAATTCCTGATTAGATGCTATCTAGGGATAATTTGCGAGGCGTAAGTGTAATAGTTATCGTACAACAGTCATCAATACTGTATACTATGATAAACACTTTTAAATTGGTTTGGTCTCTACGAATATTTTCAGTTGATATTACGAGCAGTTCCAAGTCCGTTAAAGATATTTTATTAAATACAAGTGAAAGCATCGAGAAGTACTGGACTGTCATATGTCCGAATATATATCCATAGATCTTATTAGCGTATCAAATCATTACAACTAAACGTTACTACCTTAATCACCCATAGATTTCCAATTTTTGTATCCAAAGAGAAAGAGTATGTATATCAATTCACTTTCATTCACGGAGCCACCCAAATGGAAAGTAAGGTATCTAATCGAGCATCGCGATGCTTGAGATTGTTTACAGGTGCCCGCCCTAAGTAGATCAGGATGCTCGGATGAGAGCAAACGGAACTCGAATTTCATTAGCCACAAGCGTTTTCGAGCCGAACCGAGAGGCGATATCAACGCCATGGGATTATTAGCTTACGCGGATTCGGTGGCTTCGGTTCCTTGAGTGCCGTTTTCCACACACCATAAATCAAACGCTCGAAAATGCCGCCGCTCGGATTCCAAATGCAATTACTCAATTAATTTGAATATAATTGTCACAATTTTTCCACTTGAAAGCCACGCAAAGCCATAAACTGATGGATATAAAACAGAAAGGCAAACAGAGCCCCAGCCCAGACCAGACCCGACGAGACGAGACGAGTGGCGGCGGGGCAAATGTAAAACGAGATCGCCATTTTTATGGAGCACATAAAATGGAAATATGTATATAACAATGACTCGATGGATTTTCTGATAAAATGTCAAAGGCTTTAATGGAGAAACTGCCACAGCCAGAGGCAGAGGCAGAGCTAGAGGCAGTGGCAGTGGCAGTGGCACAAACGCAGACATTCCAACATCCACTTGACAGCACTGGCTGTGGATCTGGATGTCTGTGAGTGAAAGGAGAATATTGAAGAAAATTACGCAATCGTCGCAGTGGCGGCAACATTCAAAGGGTGCGGAAATGGAAAATCGTTTGGGAGCCCCAAAATACGCCAATGGTTGATGCTATTGTTGCTCTTTCATATTGTTTATTTATTGTTGTTAATAAATCTTAATTTGCTTACCTTACTCTCACTTTGGCGGCTTGGCACATAGCCAGAAGGAAATGCAAATGATGACAGTGAAAGCAATGGAGAGAGGCCATCGATTGGGGTCGGAGAGAGAGGAGAAAGAGGAGGCACAGCTGCGCCCCCGACGACATCGAGAGTCGGCTTGTTGCGGCTTTGATCCTTTGACGGGACATGAATTAAACGGCGCTACTCCGACATCGGGGTTTATCCTGGCCTGCTTATCGACGAACGACCCGATCCTTCGTGTGATATATGGGAATGACAAATTCTCCACTTGAGTTCCCCCGGCGTTTGCGTAGGTCTAGACTCTAGACTATAGACCGTCGACTCGGCTCTATGGAGGAGCACCACAGCACACGACGAGTCGCCGCAACATTGCCGCCGACATTGTAAGACGAAACCTTAATTGTTTCGGAGTCGCAGATTCCGATTTCCTTCGGCCCAGGCCAGGGCCTGGTCAGTGTGGTCCATTAGGCAATGTTTAGCGGCACTTGACATGCATTATCCTGGGATTATTCTACATGAGGCAAGGCTGGCCTTGGAGGCGTTTTGTTTGCCACTCCACGACCAACTCCCTGTCCTGCCTGAGGGACGGGACCCTAGCTTATCCCCATTCGACTACTGTCGAGTATATCTAATGCGTGATCACAGTGATTGACACGCAAACTCAGAGTTCACCCCACCAACCAGCCAAGAACCAGAGCTAACCCCAGAAGCTCTGGCTGGGCTGTCAGAAAGGCTGAAACTCAAACCCGCGTCGACTACACTCCACTCCCCGCAAAGTGTGATCAGCTGCACTTGTTGGTCTGGCCTGTGGCCTCCCACTCACCCCTTAAGCATCATCCTCAATCTCGCTGCCCTGTGGCATGTGTTTGTGGAGTAATTGATATGCCACAACACAGGGGAATCACCACCGAACAGCACCAAAGCAGCACTGTGGCAGGGGCAGGGGCAGGGACAGTGGTTGTGGCAGCGGTTGTGGCCCCAACACCACACACTCCATGAAATATTAGCCTTTGCCCCGCTGTCTGTCATAAAATGCTGAGGAGTTCTTCTGTGCCCTGCATTCAGTACGAGTGCGAGTATCTGTATCTTTAGATATAGGAAAACATTTTACAGTTGCATTGCTGCCACTTAAACGTTTCATAAATGCAACCTTTGTAGTGTCTGCCGCCGACGCACCCGTTCCGTTCCGTTCCGATCCCTCTGCCCGGGCACCCCTTTGGCCATGCCAAAAGTAGAAAAAGGGAAAACATTTCCAGAATTAAAACGGAAATTGTTTTGTTTTCCTTTTCAGTTTTCATAAAACAAAACTGATCGTTCGTCTCGATAAAAATTGATTTATGCGGCGATCGACCACAATTATACGCAGATGCGGTGCCTAATGGATCGACGGATCGATGGATTGGTGGCCGCCGATCAAAAGCTGTTCATAAAAATATAAATACGAGTACTCCCAGAAAGAATGGGAGTACTGTTGGAGCCCAGACTCTATGTGACAGAAGAGGAATCCAACAGGAAAGTGATTGACGGAAAAGGAAATGAGTTGGAAAAGCTATAGCTATGTATTTAAAGCTATACTCGTAGATTTAATGGACTAGAAAGAGTTCCAGGAGCACTCGTTCTTCCTTTCAGTTTTTTACAGAATATCTCACTGTTTCAACAATTAGTAGTTTGTCTTAAACTTTATTTATTGTCCGATATATACATAAAACAAGGTACTAGAGCTATGAGGCATTTTCTTTAAGCTACAACATAGATTCTGCTTTAAATTGCAATAAATTAAGAACTCCTTCCCATCTGCCATTCCCTCAGCTATTGGAGGTGCTGCAGCTGCTGTTGTTGTTGCTGGTGATGCTGCTGCTGGGAGTGCTGGACTGTGGGTGGCCACATCATATGGTTGGTCATGGGAGGTGGAAGTGATGTGGGAGAGTGCTGTGATTCCACCTTGAGCTTCAGATGCTTGGCAATGCCCTCGCAATCGATGTCGCCCCGCTTCGACTTGTAGCGTCGATTCTGGAACCAGATCTTCACCTGCGTGGCCGACAGATTCAGCTTTTGGGCAATTATCTCACGTTCTGATCCCGTCAGATACTTTTTCAACCGAAAACGGCACTCTAACTCCAAGACCTGGGCCTGAGAGAAGAGCACCCGGGGCTTGCGTTTCATGCGGGGCTTGGTGGATCCATTGCTGTTGATGCTGCTGCTGTGATTGCTTCCGCTGACACTGTTCTTGCGAAGCTCGGAACGCGATGAGGTCACCTGGCTGTTGTCCTCTGTGGAGATAAACAAAGTTAGGTCCCTGATCTAAAGCTGGTGCTATCCGATCCAATATCTAGGACTACTTACTTCTTTTAGCGCCCTCATCCGCGCTGTGAATGCTCCGCAGCGAGGCCGAGTTGCTGACCGTCTCCAGGAGTCTCTGGGAGAGTGGATTGCCGCATAGTTTCTGCGCCGGCGCAAGGCTCTCCACCTCGGCGGAGCTGTTCAAGTCCAGTGTGGGGGAGGGCGTCACATACGGCGTGGGTATGTACTCGCTCTTGATGGCAACGGCCGGCGAGTGCTGCGGATAGGCATCCCCGGCTCCGGCATAGTTGTAGTTGTATGTGGCGGGACTTTGATAGGACGGGGCTGTGGCTCCGGCGTAGAACTGCGTGGCGGACATGTTGTAGGCCGAGGTGGCCGGCTGGAAGCTCTGGTGCGGATGTCCGTGATGATGCTGGAACATATGGGCAGGCATTCCATAGTCCTGATAGCTGCCGTACAACTGATGGTGGCCGTGGGGCGGGGGAGGCAAAAGTGGCGAGAGCGACGACGAAGTCGTTGCATCCTCCTGATGCTCGACCAGATGATGGTGCAGTTGCTGCTGTGACGCCAATGTCGCCGATGGAACCTCCTGTTGCTGGTGCTGGTACTGATGCGGATGCTGGTGAAGATGCTGCTGGTACTCGCCGGCGCCATAGAGAGCTGAAGCTGCCGCGGCACTGTGGGACAGAGCAGGGAGAGAAAGAGAGGGGAGGCTGGTTAGTCTCGGATCTGGCTATGGATGCCACATGTTGCATCACACCGGACACAGCAAGAGCTTGGTGCAGGGAAAGCGAGCGCGCGGACCATTTGCGTACTTCCTGCTGTCGCGACAGGACCCTTGGTGACATCATTTCATGCCTCATCAGAATTAAGGACGCCCCAGCGCGGTCCGCACCGGACACACATGCGAATCACATATGTTGGCCAGCCCTAGCCCCGAGGACGACGACGACCACACTCCAAGCGACTTCAGGCAGTCGGACCTCAAACCTCGGGTCGGGCCTTGTTTTTCCTATTGTTACAACTTTGCGAGTGTGTGTGGGTCCGGTCCGGTCCGTCTTGGTCTTCAACAGAGAGAGAGAGAGAGAGAGAGAGAGAGAGAGCGAGAAGTCTTGCCTCTTGTACAAATAACGATGATTTGTCAAAGCCAAACTCCTGCTCTTCTGCTCGACGAATACGTGTAGGACGGACCCTAGATCCTATTTGCAATTCATGCTTTCTATGTGTTTTCATAGGATTTCTTCTCCTGAGTCTCGGTCTCGACAGAAGGTTATCAAAACATTATCTTTCAAAGGAAAATTGGTGGAAATTAATTTTCCTATGGAGCCTTACTAAATAAAAATAAATAAATAAAAATGCCAAAATGAATGGGAATGGGAAATGGGAACTGGTTAAGAACTGGTCTTTAAAAATAGTTGCTGACAGGTAGATATTTGAGTGATAATAAGGAAATCTTGAAAAAATAGTCCGAGAATTCTTTAACAGTTTCTTGCCAGCGACAAACTTATAGATACCGGCAAAAAAGAGGTTTTCATTTCAAATAATGAAAAATAATTTTAAAATATTTAGAAACTGTAGCTGTTTCAGGTTAAAGAAAATTAGCGATTCCTTTTGCGAAAAACTCTAGATTTTTTACTAAAAACTATAATTATGTATCTTCAATTGTTCTTTATCCTCGAAGATGATTTAAGTAGAATCTTACCTGTCAAGATGCCCATAGGCGCCTTCGTATGCCTCCGTTTGATTGACCATATTCAATATATCCTTGACTGAAAATGGGGTGGTGTTCAGGGCATCCGCATTGGTCAGACTGCCAGGACTAGGCGACTGATTGTAATCGTAATAGCCGCCGGATTGTGGCACCTGTGCTTGCTGCTGATGATGTTGCAACATTTTCGAGTTTGATTGAATCACTTGAGCACTTGAGATGAGGCACTTTCAATTTAAATAAATACAACAATTTGCCAAACTGCACTTGAACTTGCGACACTTGAATGCGACTGCGACTATGAGCGCGCGATGGTGTGGGTAGGACTCGAATAGCCGAACAGAGATGAGGTTGAGGATGAGTATGTGGCGGCACGCATCCGCACCCCTTGCAGCCGTATTGGAACTGAATGTCGTTGTCGTTGGCCCGTAACCGTGCCCCGAAGTGCCGTTCCGATGCGCACACGACCGTGTCTGCAATTTGTCAGCCTCTGCCTCAGCTCGGTTCTTTCTTCTTTGGCTGAACGAGAACAGAACGAACTGGCGCCGCACACACAAGCACACATGCACATACCCATACACATTGAACACCCACCCCGGGTCATAAGTAAGGCGTGTAGTATTCTGGGGCGGAAAATGGCTGCCACGGTAGCCAATCACAGCAAAGCATATGTACTCTATCTCGTTTCTTCTTCTGGGTGTTAGTCGTCTGTGGTAAAGAAAATACATGCATGCATACATACATTCTCGGATAGGAATTAGTGCATAACACTAGGAGTATTACTAAATTTTCCTTCTTTTGCATGCACAGTTTAGGATATTAATATAAGAAGTCCAGTAATTGGATTATATACAGAAGCCCTTCAGGATTTTCCTTCTCCCTCTGTCTTAAGTACCTTTCCATCAGCTTTGACTGCCACTGCAACGTCACGAAAATATTTCTCTTCCCCTTCAACGATGTTGTTGTTTTAGTTTAATTGTTTGTTCGCAGCCACTTTATGCAGATTCCGTTTCGATACTTGAGCTTAAGTATCCGTATAGTATTTATTATTGTAAAGACCTTAAGTTTTATAGTCCCATGCCATGCCCCTAAACAGTGTGTTGCAACTGGTTGTATATGTCAAGTGGGGCTCAAGTGCAGATTTTCGCACACTTGATTTTATGAGTTTACTAAGCACACGGAAGCGAAGATCAAAACGTATTTATGAATGTACATATATTCGCTGGACATTCATTTCAAGTATGTGGGTACAATTTTATATTGGTTTTTATTCAAACAGAAACCAGTGAAAAAGGGTAATTATAGCAAAGAATTAAATATGTGGTCCATTTCAAAACTTGAGGTAATATTAATATTAGATGTGTATGTACATATGTATGTGTAGAATAATTAAAATATAATGCTTGCAAGTCCAACCCAACGAGCGGGAACGTATTGAACAGCGGTATATACATATATATATGTACATATACATATGTATGTATGCATATACATACACATCCGATAGAAGTCCAAATCCGTCAATGCAGTATTACAATGGTCATAGGGCACCGACATTCAAGACGTACAAGACGGGCTTTATTCGGGTGGTATAGACCGTGGTATCCTAATTTCAAGCGCATTCTCGGAAGGTAAGTGAGGCGTTGCATAGCCCCAGCATCCTTCTGGCCTTTGAGAACACTCGAATGTAGCTTATTTCCATTTCTGGACCATTTAAATATGGTATTTCTTTATTTTTCTGTAATTTTTCTGTATTTTTCGTAACTCAATGTGGGGTAGATCAAGGGTAGACTGGGTTAGTAATAAGCTTGCCATTTGAAGCCGAAGGAAAGAACACTGCGTCATGGGCGTACCTAACTACCTGTTGAGTAATTTGGCATCTTGGCTGGCCAAGATGTTTTGTTCCTGTATGTTTGGTGAGGAAATTCTTGTGGCGCCATAAATAGCGGAAATAAAATAAATATAAGCAATCAGCGAAGATGGAAACAAGGCTCCAATCGAAGATTGACCAGAAAGATGTAGCATATACCAGAGGCTACAGATAACCCCCACTTGCCAATAATTATTGTATGAAGCATACATATGTACATACAATATGTATAGAATGAACATTATCGGTATGAGGTTGCAAAATAACAGAAACTCGTGCGATGCTTGCAAGGGAGCGTTAAAGAATGACGACAAAACCGTAGCAAAACAATATCAACATTAGAACTGGAATATAATATATATACATACATATAGAATAAGAACATATTCTCATATATATTCTCATTCAACGAGAAATCATTGACAATATGAATTAAAGAACTATGTAGTGTTTACGATTTGTATTTATTGTATTTTACAAGGATATGATACACAAATGATTGATTTATATACACAAATTCATTCCTCCTTTTTCGCAAAGAAAAAGTCATACAAACCCTCTCCAAGTCTGGAGAAGAATCCACTTGCCACGTCTTGTGCAGACCGAGTCACGGCCTTGGGAACCATATACTTTCTTTTTCTTTTGCCGCCTTGTCTTGGGATGCCGTCCACTAGCATAGTATCATCAAGCGTACCTGTATTTTCACTGATAAGCCTGTCCAGTGGCTCTCTTACTTCCGGAGGTAGGTCGTCAGATACGCGTTCAAATATATTGACTAATTCTGGGATATTATTGATCTTAGTCTCATCATCATGGGAGTTTTTATAAATTTCGAATACTCTGCGCTTATCCTCATCAAAATTATTGTCCGTATACCCAGTGCATAAGAGAAGAGAAGAGCAGAAGAGCAGCGAAAGAAACCTGGAAATATGTATAATTACATATTAAAATATTGAATTTATTTTATTTACATTACTTACATTAAAGTTATTGAAGAAGTGCCCATCGTGACCAGTCTTAAGCGCCTGCTTGAGTCAATTGAACTGGTACGTATAATCCAACAGTATATATACCCCATGGAGGAGATGGGAGATGCCCATTTGAAATTAACAATTCTACATAAATACATATATTTCTAAATAAAAATCTTAATCTTTACGGTATGGGTGGTATCTGCCAAGTTTTTCATGGAGCAGTCACCAGGGGTTAACATAATGATAGTATTCAGCTTGTTATACCCAGTACTCGGATAGTATGGGGGTATATTGCTTACGTTACATTCCATGCTCACTTACGTGTTTTACCGTTGCCAACATTTTTTTATTATAGAACTTAAGAAAAGTTTGTTTTACTAGGCACCAATTATTGCAGAGACTAGTCAGTCTCTATCTCAGAAAATGTTACGGTTTTGGTCTTCTTACAAAGACTGAAAATGGGTATCGGGATCAATATGTTAATAATAATATATTCATCAAATGCATTATTGGGTCGAAAATTGTAAATATGTGCAAAATACAATATTTATTACGTTTTAAAGCATCTGGAAAAAAAGAATTTTAACATTAATTAAATGAAAAAGGGTATACATATGTCTATATTACCTTTTTTATACCAAATGACGTGACATTCCATGCTCACTTACGTTTTCTTACGTCGGATGTCATGCTCACTTAAGTTTTATAAACGTTATTTTATAGACAACCCAACCAAAAGGAGTCCTGAAATCTAGCCAGTCTTGTAGAAAATAGTTTTATCTATTGTATACAATTTTGTGTTCAGGCCTGAGGGTCCTAGTTAGCTAGTAATATTAAACGGAATATCAAAATCGAGGAATATGGTTTTCGTTGGTATTTTTATGGTCGTACGGTATATTTGATCGATAATTGCACGGTCACACTGCTCCCTCTACCACAAACTAGTGCTGGGAAAAGATCGATGTTTACCCACATCGATCTTTCGATATTTTGTATGGGTCCTACATCGATGTATCGATCTTTTTATTTGTATTTGTTACATTAGATTAAAACTCAAAAGCTGCAGCCTACTTGTGTGGCTGCTACAAGCAATATAATAATATTTACCTTCGCCATTGTCCTTGCCCTTTAAAAACTTCTCCATTTCCACAGCACTGCCAACAACAAAATCCTAAATGAAAAAGTAAATTACATAGTATTTTAATTATGTATATTGTTAAAATGAATTTGCAACTTACCTTACAGCTTTATCCCGCGCTTTTATTCAAGTGATGGAAAAATAATGGTCTAGTAATGGCGATATATCGAGTATCGAAGTTAGCAACATCGATTTTTTCGATATCTATGAAAAAATCGATGTATCGTTGTTAGATCGATGTTTTTCCCAGCACTACCACAAACCAGACGCGTTCGCTAGCAAGCGCAAGAAAAAAAGTGAATTTAGCACTGTAGCTGTATTTAAGTACTTATTTTTTGCAAAAAATATTGACCCATTAGGTAAGTGTCCCCGTAAGAATCAAGTGTTTGTTAAAATTCAAAGAGTACGGCTCGAAAAGCAATAAAATGCTACCAGCGATACGATGCCATTTTTTTTCGCACACATATACACACGCACGCTTGAAAATTTCCCTGTTTTTCGGTTGCAATGCATATTTTAGCTTCTTTTGGCGGTTGTAAACAAAAATAGTACTTGAAATTGAACAATCCAAGCAAAAAATGAAATGGTAAAAAACATTAATGCATTTTCGTTCTTCATTGCAGCTGACGCATATACAGAAAATTATTGATTTTTTCAACGTCCAAGATGGCGGACGACGAGCAATTCAGTTTGTGTTGGAACAACTTCAACACGAATCTGTCTGCAGGGTTCCACGAGTCTCTAATCCGTGGCGATCTTGTGGACGTCTCATTGGTGGCCGAGGGGCAGATTGTCAAGGCCCACCGCCTGGTCTTGTCGGTATGCTCGCCGCTGTTCCGCAAGATGTTTACCAATATGCCGCTAAACACCCATGCCTTCGGTAAGTAGCAAACAAGCATAGGAATTGGGGTAAATTGATAATGTTTATTTCATACATTTTTAGTGTACTTGAACAACGTTAGCCATTCGGCTTTGAAGGACCTCATCCAGTTTATGTACTGCGGTGAGGTGAACGTGAAACAGGATGCTTTGCCAGCGTTCATTAGTACAGCGGAGTCGCTGCAAATCAAGGGGCTGACCGATGTGAGTATACAAAATTGAGTACATGTACCAGAAAGCAACAACTACCAAGCGCATCGCATTGCCTTTCGCGCGCAATACATACACAGGGCCGACGCCTGTATAAGAGTTGGCTTGACTGTACCCAGAAATATCTCGAACGCCGCAGAACAGAATGCGACAAGGCGGGTGCGTGTGAGAGAGATGGCAGCTGTATGCCTGTTGTGTGTGCTGCTGTTGTCTCGCTCTGCCGTGCCTGGCAACAGCCAAGCGTTCAGGGTTAAGTAGTTGTTGTTTTTTGGGAGCGAATTGAAATCGGCGCAGAAGCATAAATATTTTTAACAAATAAAACATTGAAATTACAGAATGATCCCGCTCCACCACCACCGCAGGAGCCGACCCCCCCACCAGCACCAGCACCTATTGTACAACAGCAACCGCCCCAACCCGTACCGGCCCAGCGCGTTCAGCGCCAACAGCCGCGTGCCTCTGCCCGCTACAAGATCGAGACCGTCGATGACGGGATGGGCGAAGACAACAAGGGCACGACCCAAATTGTCATCCAAACATCCGCACCGCAAGCCATTGTACAACAAGCACAGCAACAGCAGCAGCATATCCAGACTCAGCAGATGCAGACCGGAACGACAACGACCGCGACGCTGGTGTCGACAAACAAGCGTGCTGCCCAGCGCAGTAGTCTGACTGGGGGCGTGAAGCGCTCCAAGACGACAGCCACCACCGCCTCCGCCAACGTCATTGACCCCCTGGACTCTGGAACAGAGACTGCGACCACGTCAACCGCGCAACTGGTGCCCCAGCAAATCACCGTGCAGACCGTGTCGACTGTCGAAGGCAAACTCCAAACTGCGCAGCAACTCCGCCAGCAAGCCCAACAACAACAACATCAGCAAGAAGAAGCTGAATACATTGATCTCCCAATGGAATTGCCCACAAAGGCGGAACCTGAATATTCCGAGGACCATGGCGATGCTGCTGGTGATGGCGATACGACATATGTAGAAGACGACACATATGGTGACATGCGCTACGATGACAGCTATTTTACGGAAAATGAAGATGCCGGCCCGCAAGCACAAGCCAATACCAGTGGCAACAGCGCTACAGCGACAACATCAAAGGCCGTGGTCAAGACCCAGACATACGGCGACTCTTCGTTTGTCGACACCGGCGCGGAACAAGGCAACACTGAGGCTCAAGGTTGGTTGAATTTTTACTGTGACCGGCCTAGCGCCACTAGTTCTAAGTTATCTTAGTAGAAGTGGATGTACTTGCCTGCGAATTGTAACTAAGAGGTTCTATCTGCCTACTAATCAGACTTCAACTTCCATCAGCCGATGAGCTGTCAATTTTATTGTTTCCCCAAGAATAACTTGGTTGGCAGCTCGCAAGCGAGGAACATGTCTTCTTGAGGTTTGATAGGCACGTTTAAATCTGTGACAGATTCTCATTTAAGCGTTGCCTACCAAGCCAGTATTTAAGAAAGCCTGTGTTCTATTAAACTCCGCAAAAGAACATGGGTCGATCGGCAGTCGCTAATGCGACAGATCCCGCGAAACGTTACGAAAATTAGTGAAAAGGTGAGTAGAGTGTGGAATTAAAATGCGGCGTCAAGACGATCTCAAACCCCTGGAATGCTGACAACTGGATTAAAGCTCTATCGGAGATGGCTCTTCAGATTTATGGTAATAATATTATAATTTAAACATCTATATATAACTTTAAAATTTCAGATAATTTATTGGGGGAAGGGGGTGTGTTTTGTTTTTGTTGTTTTTCCGGCATTTCATTGCGCGCGGGCATTACGTTGCACTGCTTTGACAAGCTTTGTCTCCATTTCGATTGCATGGGGCAATAAACAAAAACAGGTATGATGCTGCTAAGGACGGATCGAATCCACCCACAAAATGGGCGATAAAATAGTTATTGGTTGGCAGACATTTTTCCACACGAGCGCCTATAAAAGCCGACCCAGGTTGCCGTCTAATATATCCACATATCGGACGTTTCGTGGTTTCTGGGTAGCGAGGCACAGAAAACTGGGTAGGTGGTCGTTGATTTTCGCATAATCCTTGATGCGGTGGCTGTGCATATTTATGCCCATTTTCTAACCAAACGAGTTCCCTGTAGTTCCAACAATGATGACTCCTTCCCAAGACCGTGACATGCTAAAGGGTTGAACAATGCCAGAGAAAGTAGAAAAAATCCCTAAGGGTGTTCTTGTTGGTATTTGCCCTGGAGTCGCTGTTGGCGGTGTCGAATAGAACCACGCAGGGTGTGCATTTATCGACTTGGTTGCCATTAAAACATCCAGCGGGCGCCAGGCCATTGACGCCTTGCTGTGTCTTGTTAGTATAGAGCGGTGGTATTCCTCCGTCTAAAAAAACAACTTGACTAGACACTAGTTCGATCTGTCGGGGTTTTGAATATATATAGAGTTTGATCTATATCATGGAGGATGTATATCGGGGCTTTTGCGTGTGAACTATCGGCTGCGGCCGATGTTTTTGACGACATTTATAGTGCTGCCATACCGCCGCGCTGGAAGTGTGCTGCCATATCAAGATGGCCGCCGCCTATCGCATATAATTCTATACAAATTCTTATGTTTCCCACCTCTATTAAAATACATAACAAAAAAATGTAAAAAAAAAAATGAAGAACAAGCAGACGCGACGCTGTGAAATAAATGAAATGAACATAAAATGGATATCTTGCAATACGCAGTCATACTTATTACAATGGTGGCCTGCAGCTTCTCGTTGTGGTCCTCGACTGCAAGAAAATACTCAATTTTCCCGAACTATCAGCGAGTGGCATTTCTGATACTTTTCTTTAGTGTGTGGTGATCCAGGTGCAAATTAAATGTGAATATGCTAGTGTAAGTGGACTAATGTGGAAAAGCAGTCGTCGTCCGTAAGTATGCGAGCTCGCCGTGGGTCATGCGTTTATATATCTGCGAATAAATTGCTTTCAGCCAAAGTCTAAATAATAGTTGTTTTATTTCACCGTGTTCAACGTACCGCCTAAGCCGTCTATTTATTAGTAATCCTAGTTATGTTTAGCTTACTCTGTCTTGCGCCTACTTACTCATTTCTTTACCTTTTTGTCCTCTTTTTGCTACATCGCTCGATCACATCGCAGACGGAATAATCAAGTTTATACGCAGCCAAAAGAAGAACGCCCAGCTAGTGTACAGGGACTACATCTATAACAAGAAACTAACTCAGGCCAATGGCCAGACCACCTGGCGCTGTGCAGACGTACTCAAACTCCGCTGCAAGGCGGTGGTCATCACAAAGAATGGCGAATTTGTCGATGCACGACGACTGCACAACCACGAGTCGCATGCGGTGCGTATTGGACAGAGGCAGCTGTACAAAGTTGAGGAGGAGCTCGAGGAGTACATTGAGATATGTACATCGAACCCAAAGATATCACAATACCTGCACAGCACCAACATCAGCATTATGACAGGCAAAGATGGCAAGGATTGCAAGCTGTTTCTGCCTGCCTCGGAGGCGACGCAAATCGAAATGCAGGCTATGGCCGAAGCTGTGGAGGAAGAGGAGGAAGAGGAAGATGATGAGGAGCAAGAGGAACAGGAGGAGCAGGATCCCATCGCGGAGCCAATAGTAGAGGTTATCCATCCTATGCAGCACCGGCAGATGCTCAAGACTAAGGGACTTTAGAAGCTAACGTTGCACCTAAATTCTCGTATTTTTCTCGACATAGTTTAAGCTCCCTTTAAGATCACATGTATTTGCGTTCGTATCTAATCATCTAATAAATTGAATCCATAAAGAAGGGCTTGTCCAGTCACTTCTATCTTAAGGCACACATCTTACTAGTTAATCTTCCAATGCTTGGCCGCCGACACTAACTGCAGTCTTCCCTTCTTCATCCGTAGATGGCGCAGAGCTGGTCTTCATCGAAAGCCCTTGGTCGACGCCCTGCCTGGTTCTGAATGGCTTCATGTACAACTGTCACAGCCGGAAGAGCAACAAGGAGTACTGGCGCTGCCACAACTACTCAAAGAAGAAACATGATCAGCGCTGCCGCTCGCGCTGTGTCCTTGAAAATGGCAAGCTAAAGAACATTACTGGTGGCCTGCACAACCACATGCCGCACACGGAGAAGATCGACAAGATTGTGCAACGGAATCGTCTAGCGGTAGCCAGCTCGGCACGGAAGCTAGCTCGCTCACAGAGCATTACGCAGCTCCCGATACACCAGCAGCAGCCACAGGCGCTAATGGGGCCACAGCAAATGGTCAGCGATGCGGGAACGTTGGAACTGACGGAGCATGAGCTGATGCACACCTCCCTGATGCTCATTCACAATTAAGTTGGGTAGTCTAGCAGCAGTTCACCTGGTCTCAGCAGTGCAATATATTATTAAGTCTAATAAAGATACAAATCATTGTGAATCGACTGACTGAACAACCCGCCCATGTCTTGCAGTCCAAGCCGTATGTAAGTGTTAACCGTTCTATAACTCACTAATGGCATTGTTTTCATCTTTTTGCAGTGCTCACCTACACCTATCGAGGACAGCTGGTCCACGAAGGGTTCACCTACAGCTGCAACGCCAAGAACTCGGCCAAGTGCCTGGCCTTTTGGCGCTGTGCCATGTATAGGAAACTGCAATGCCCCGCACGATTGACCACCAAGCAAAAGGCTATAGAGCTTCAGCATGGTGCACATAACCATGAACCGCCCAGCCATATTAAGACATTTGTTCCGAGAGTATTCAACAATAGTCTAATTCCTTGAAGAACACAGATCTCTAGAGCCTATAATAGTTGATGTAAATAAACATTAAAATGAAAAACAGCGTCGACGACAGCATCTCATTTTATTCGTGCATTCTATACTAAATACTGTTTCTAAACTTTTGTTAACTCACTATTCATATTTTTCCATTGCAGCATTGCGTTTACCCTATACGAAGTGGCTGCACCGCCCTTTGCCTGCAGCAGCCCCAAAACGCACAGTAGCTCCAAAAGCTCCAACAATTCGTAAGGTGATACCAATAGAGAGCCCCAAAGCACAGCCGCCAGTTCAAAAGTTGATAGATCTGAGAAATAAAGCAAATATCCTGAGCACATCGGCCAACAACCATAACTTTGTGTTGGTGGGAGTGCCCCGGATGAAGGGCAAGTGCGTAAATTGCCTTAAGAAGGGTAAACAGGGACTCGTAAGGATTAGAACCTGGTGCGACACTTGCCCAGGGACCAATTGGATGTGTGACGAGTGCTTTGACGAATTGCATTCAGAAATGGCTTAATGGACAATCAACTTAATTGGCATTTAATAAAGCATAGTCAAGAGAAGGGAAAATAAATTAATCAAATGACTTAGCATTTACGCGAACCTCTATCGAAGAGTCAACTTTCCTTGAAAAGAAAAAACGCTTCATACTATAGTCATGTGCTACTGAGATTGTTCGAGATTAAGTGAGAAAATTATCTATGTATATGGCAATAAAGTATTTCAACTTTACAGATCCTTAAAATGATGATAACCATTATTTCGTACTTAAACTAGAGTCTTCTGATTCGATAAGGTTATTCCTATTCTAATTTCCTCGTTTTGATCTTCTGGCGATGCCGTCTTTCCATCTTCTCCAGCTTTGGCGGCCTTTCGTGATTGTGCGGTGCATGTAAAATCTCCAGAGAGTTATTTTCGTTAGTGCGAACGCGGGCTCGGCACTTGGTCGTGGAGCGGGTGGCGCATATCCACTTGGTGCCGCGACTGTTCTGCATGAACTTCACAAAGCTGTGGCCGGCGTAGTTAAGCTTGACGGACCCCCGCTGGCCCTTGGTAAAGTAGAACTGGTGCGCATCTTCTGCAAAAGAGAGAGGAGAACATGTGTCCCGATGGGTGGGTTAGTAAAGTGTAGTCTGGTAGTGGAAGGACTTTGATGGAATATGGCCGCGGGGGTTACTGCTGCACACTCTTTTCTGTCAAAGACTTGTATAGTAGTTTATTAGAAGATAGTATAATTAAAAGTAGTATATGTAGTAGGTATGTATGCTAGAATCTGAATTTATGCCATATATTGTATATAGTGTGGGTTCTATCTTAGCGTGTCCTTGCCCTAAAATAAAGTTAAATCTACGTGTATGTAAATACGGGTCGATGCGAAATTGGATCTCACTTCCTGCGGGTGACTACGCGATTGGAGCCCACCATGCCTGTGACATCGGCCACTATTTCCTCGTACTTTAGATGCATCCCCAGCTCGTTCACATCAATGGTGGCCGGCGATTCATCCTCCAATGCTGTTGTCAACATTGCATCGCTGGCCAGCTGCTCTTGGAGCTCTTGATGGTGCTGGTGCTGTTGCTGTTGCTGCTGCTGCTGTTGCTGGTGTTGCTGCTGTGCGGCCTCCTGTTGCTGCCGGGTGACAGTTGACTTGGACGCTGCCTCGGTGTCGACCGGCACGCGACGAACCCTTTTCTTTCTGCGCACAATCTCTTCGTGCGTATGAAAGCGATTCAGTGGACAGACGATATCGTTGACTGTGAACACACGGGAGCGACACTTCTGATTCCACCATTGGTTGCAGCGCCAGTATCGCTTCTCCTCCCCCGACGACAGCTT
Organism: Drosophila affinis; assembly: GCA_037356375.1. NCBI lineage: Eukaryota > Metazoa > Arthropoda > Insecta > Diptera > Drosophilidae > Drosophila > Drosophila affinis. The sequence goes on from JAZHFB010000003.1 coordinate 29,286,565, forward strand.
CAGGGTTTTCTCAAAGATGAACGGCTGGCCGCCATATATGAGCTGCATGCGTCCGCGAGATGTTGCCGAATAGATGGCGATGCTGTTTTCTGTGGGCGGACAAGAAGAAGGCCAATACTTTTGGTTAGTTTCATTTGATTTACAGACTTTACAAATTCTACAGATATTTAGGTACAGGATACAGAATCGGTTTAATGCTGTTTGCCCTCACACGGGCCTCATTTATATTTGCTGCTTACGATCTAGGCTTACTGTCTACTAGAGATTCTTAGATATTCTGTTTGAGCATTCGCTTAATTCGCATGCTGGGCGGATGAGTGTGCCTCGGTTGGGTCAGGTGTACTATGAACCGGCCGTTCGAGAGCTGTCTGGTAGAGAGGCGAGCCTTGCACGGCTCCTGCCCGTGGCGACGACAGCGACAGTTCCAGTAAGTAGTTCCCCCATGTTTGTTATTCTTGGCATAGGCATAGTTTTCACACACCAGTTGAACCGACTTTCGTTGTCCTTGGATGAACCTAACGGACTTCGAACTCTTTTTCATTGTCTTGCCGGTTTCGTCCAATATATACTGCACCGGCAAATGTTTGCCAGTGGCCATGAATTCTGCAAAGAGTAAATCAATACATTAACATAATTAATAAACAATTAATCTATGGAATTGCATGCCAAATAAAAAGCCAAGACTGTGCATACAATTGTAACTATTTATTTTAGCTGTAGGCGCAAGTCTTTTTTCTGTCTCGAACAAGACGATTAGGCGGCTACTTGGACTCTTTCTTGTGCGGACTGAGCTTTAGGAAGAGCTTGCGAGAGTCTTTGTCCTCTGACTTGTAATGGTGGTCATACATCCTGGGATGCGTGTGCAATCTGCTGGTCACGTGTATGACATCTCCAATTCGTGTGTGACGCGTGACGAGACGGGCCCGACATTTGGCCTTGTGGTACATGGAGCACTTCCAATCGCGGCTTTTTTGGCCCTCGCGCAGCTTCTCGTTGGGCGTATAGGTGTTGCCCTCGTAGTAGACCAGGCCTGTGCCGCGCTTCGATCGGACATACTCGGCTAACTCCTGTCCCTGTGCTTCTGCAAAAAAAAATAGAATCCTCGAGTTAGTATACCCTTTAATGAATGAAATGAAGTGTTTTATGTGACGATATAATGTGTTAATCTTCGATTTAGGAATGAGTGAAAAGCGATCAAATAGTTTATATTGGAACATTTGCCTTGTTTATTCAGTAAGAGTGAGATCGGTACTTGCTCAATCCTTAGAATTACGCCGCGCCATGGCCTGCTGCTGCTGGCTCCGTGTGTGATTGTGTGCTCCGTGGCGTAGCTGAACCTTCCCATTCGCCTTATTCAGTATGGCTCGGGCGCGACACTTGCTGCGGAAGCTTGAGCACTTCAGATAGCAGCGTTGCTGGGCCTGTGAGCCAATCACAAAGCGGTACCCATCGATGAGCGTAAAACGACCAGCGGCCCAACGGCTGCAGTGCTGCGGCAGGCGACGGCGCGGAGAGGCTGCATGCAAGTAGAGTTAGAGACGGTCTGGGTTAGTGATGTACAGCGAATTCAGATGATTTAGATTATAGATTACAGCTTAATGAGCGAGACTTAGATTAGGAATTAAGACTAAGGAACACTCCGCCGTGTCGTCGGCGCTGGCGTGTGAACTGCCGTGGTTTGTGCACCTTGAACAGATTGGCGGCATGGTTGTGGGATCTGTGACTTAGCTTGATGCTACTGTTGTTGGAGTTGGTCACACAGCGCGCGGGGCAACGGATCAGCAGATTGCTGTTCTTGGTACACACCCAATTGACGCTGGCATGGTACTTTCGCTCCACTGAGTACATGTGACCTTTGTATATGAGGTTCTGGCCACCGCGTCGATTGGCCACCAGCTGGTAGACGCCATCGCCATCTGCAAGGAGTTCGAGGTATTATTAACTAATTCAGGCCTCCAAATGCAAGTCGAGACTATACAGAAGCAACAATGGCATTTTGGTTCAACAGAAAAACGTTTTATTCGACTAAAATGAGGAGAATGGCACAGGGCGGACTTGACTTAGGGATGATTGTGATGGCCACGCAGTGCCGAGATCTGATTTGATTTGGTTACCACACGCGCTGTACACTTGATGTATTTGCAACGCAGCTTGACGCACTCCCAGTAGCAGGCATCCTTAATGCGACGGTTGAGCGTAAACGGTTTACCGTTTATGGTGAGCAGATTGTTACCCCGATTGCTACGCGTGAAGCAGACGTCCAGGTGGTCGAAGCTTTGCTTCTTTATTGAGCCAGAGACTGACTTCCGCTTAATGGGCAGCAGGGGCAGCAGAGGCAACTGCACTTTGTATTCATCTGCGATCTCTGCAAGATAAAATTATGTGGTAGGGATATTGATTAGACATATTCCGCACAACGATCGGCCCAAGTTGAATCCGCCAAATAATATTCTAGCTCATTGTAGTTTTCATTTGTTGCAATAACACTTTATTGACAGAGTGTTACATGGTAGCTTCTGTTTTGATCTCATTTATTATTTGTACACAATTGTATCAATTTTGAAGGCGTCGCTTGCAAAATTTTGAACACACAAAATAACTTTATACACCCGCCTTTCTATCTGGGCTGCAGATCCAGGGTGGGCAAGGTCCCGTCTCACACCGCGGCATTACACTGAGGTCATTCACTTTTCCTATTTCTTATCCACTCCACTATAATATAATTCTCTAAATAACAATTTTTACATCGTATTGTTGCAGTTTTTTTCACAGGGCTGCCAAAAGTCGATGGTTTCTGGCTGGCACGATATAAACCATCGATATATCGAAAACTTTAAAAATAATTTTAAAAAAGTACAAACTGGTACAAAAAAAACAAAAAAATTAATCTCCTTGAAGGGAAATTGGTTTTCCACATATCTTTTAATCACGCTTAATTGATTTTCAAGACTTCCAAATCCAACTTTTTCTCGGAAACGACATATCGGCACTATCGAGAATGCCACCGATGGTCTTGCAGCCCTGCAGGAGTCCATTTCATTTCTGCGTCTCGTGCGTGCTTATATATTTTGTGGATTATTTGTATAAATGAAGTGTTTTTTTTAATAATTCATAGGAAATACAAATCCTGGTCTCTCCCAGCCTGATTTACACTAAAAATGTGCGAGCCCCCATGATTATTTGACCCAATAAAGCCTCGAACCTTTTGAACTGTGTTTTATTTTGTTTACGTTTATTGTTCATACATACATATATTTAATTACCTTAGCGCTGTGCCGATATAATGGTTTTACTTTTTGCGTGCACTTGCAGATGATGTGGTGTCGGTGCCCAAGTCGAAAAGTTTGCCCGAAAAGGTGACGAAGGAATCCCAGCCGTTGCCGCCGCAAGACGTAAATACATCATCAGACGAGAAACCGACCAGTAAGCCCAGCGACACAATACCCCTGTATGATGGTTGCCCCGTCTTGGTGTCGAAGGTGGCTCTGGCCAAGGCGTACATACCCATGCCAGCGATTTACACATCGCGTGTCACGGATTTGGTGATTGGTAAAGATATGCTGATGAGAATTGCCCAGGGCAAGGATTTGCCAGATAAGGACGTTCTGCATGCCATCATAAGTATATAGCCGCCGTAGCATCAGACTCTTCAGACCCCAGAATAAAATCATTTCTTTTGTTTTGCAGCCCATGTGTGTCAGGTGTTTGCCATACGTGGCGAAAAGCTGACACAATCCGTCGTCCAGAAGTTCATAGAGCACAAGCTGAAGGCGAAGGCGCTCGTAGTCAATGCAAAGGATTAGTATAGAGCACATTTGCCAAATTGTTTGTTGCGTTTGTTAAACTGACTAATAAAAATCAGTAACCGAATTGCTCGATCCTCTTATGAAGTAGCCCATAACTCCACCCACCTCATGTTGTGTTGCTCCACTGGCAAGCAATCCAAACTAACACAATCAAAACTCTGTTGCTTCTTTCAGGTGTGCTGCAGTCCTTGAAGGCTCTGTTAGAGGACAAGAACTCCAGCGCAAGCATCCAATATACGACCACGCAGCGCGGCCGGGTCATGCTGGTATACGAGGGTTATAGATATGTGGTAAATCGACAAAGCTTAAAGAATGTCTTCTGGCGATGCTCGCGATATGTGAAGCACAGCTGTCGCGCCACCTTGGTCACGTCGAAGGTGCAGGATGTAACCCTCCGCATAGCTGGCTCGCCACACACTCATGGCCCGGAAGTGAATTCGATGGACCTTTCGGCCGACTTGCTGGATGATTTTCCCGAATTGCAGTAGTCATCTGTTCTGTCTCTCATCAGTAGTCAAAGTTATATTTTACGTCCTAGCTCTACTTAAATAAATTAAACATATTTAAATAATTATTGTCTCGAGTGTGCCACTTCGTTTTGTACATAGACTAGTGTCTGGTCTGCCAAATGTCTCTGCCTCTTTACTAATATGATATTCTTATGATTCTGCTTTCAGATATTAAGATTAAGCTGGAGCCGCCAACCATAACGACACCGACGCTCACAACGAACATGCCCACCGTGGCTTCCGTTGCTGAACTGGCCCTTACCTTACTAGGCGACGACGATTCCTTCCGCAGGCCATTTACCCTTCCTAAGATCCTGGACGGTAAGTTCTATAGGAACATACAGCCGAGCCATAAAACGCCAGGGGCCATCCAGGCTACCTGCACCGCCTGCTACGGACTTATCTCCGGCACCACCAAGTCTACGGGCAACTTCCTCAGCCACATTAAGCGACGTCACAAGGATCTCCTGCCACTCTGTCAGCAGTATTGTCAGGCCAAAGTCAATGGCAGCGCTGGTGGCAGCAAATGCGCGCCAGTGAACCCGACCACTCCACCTCTGGAGCCGGAGCATCACCAGCAGCAGCAGCCCGTGGTTTCCCAGATGCCCACGATCTTTCCCGCCGCAGCAACACATCTGGCCATGTCTGTGCCTATTCCGACGATGCCCATGCCAATGTCGCTAACAATGCAACCGCCGCAAATGATTGCTCTGATGCAGCAGCACCAAAACCACGGTTCTGTCTATATTAACAAGGACTACTAGCCTCCATATGACTGGGTATTTGGGGCATGGCACCCCTGTCTGTGGTGTAAATACATTTGTATGTTTCCGAACTGATGTCGATGTAGTAGAGTACCTACGCTTAGTGCAACCTTCTTTATAAGTTTTGATAGCTGTAAGGATTTTACAATACGCAAAATAAAAATGCATAGAAAGATCTTTTCGTAAAGTCGAAACTAAACTATACTGGAGACCCGTACAAATTACCTCAATATATCTCTATCAACAACTGTTTCTGTTTCTTTCAGTTTCGACCAAACGTCGCTATATGAGGAATCCCAAAACAGAGTTTGATGGGCCCGCCGAATTCAATTTAAATCCCAATAAGCGGTCTAAATTAATTATAGCCAACGAAAAGTACGTCATACACCGCATACGCGACGGAAACGATATGATTGGGTCGTGGCGCTGCCGCTACCACTACAAGGGATGCCGAGCTCGAGCAACTACCTTTATGGTGGGGAAGGAGATCAAATATCGCAGCTGCTGTTCCTCGCACAACCACAAGAATGTCCGAATCAAACACGGCAATATGGTTATAAAAGATATTTTAGATTTAAAAAAAACCAACTAAAATCTGACTCGAGTAATATTGAAAGATAATAATTAGTAGAAAATGACTTCAAATAGTAGAAAGGTAGTAAAACTGTATGTACAACCTCCTCAGTTCATAATAAGAGATACATACATCTGAGAGGAATTTCTATCTTTAGCATCTTTCTTAATATATATTTAAAGGATATCTACTTTAGTTACAACTAAACTCAAATCATTTTCGTTCGTATGCACAAAATTTGGCAAATTGCTAGCTACAATTGGTTTTAATATTGCTACAATTCGTTTGAAACCCCAATCTTCATTATTCAGAGTTCATATTTTGTATAGCTGCTATGTTAGCAGGCTGTTAACAAGTACATTGCTTTTATGATCGTCTGATTTAATTAAAAGCATAAATTTCATGGGGTATTTCCCATATAGCAGTGGTCGACACGAATGCAATACCTATTTTCCGTTTGGTTGTGCGTAGCAGCAGCAAAACTCTTTCCTATTCTGAAAAAATTGGGACGAGGCGACCACTGCCATATAGTGACACAGATAGAAAAGGTACTTACTTATCCTTCCTAAATAGGCTCGGTTCACTCAGTCTAATCAGAAGAAACATACTTTGCGGAAACAATAACTTAATGCTAGTTGATGTTGGACGATAAGGGAATGTCTAAAACGGACATGGTCATGGTTACTGGTCGGGTGTGGCTTCGTCTTCAATCTTCCACGAACCCTGCATTCGGTCAGCGTAGGTGAGGGAACTCAGTTTTCTGTGGATCAGCATCCCAGAAACCTTAGCAGCCTCAATGCGCACATTATCGCCCATATGATTGTGGACATCTGTGTGGAAGTAGAGAGCAGTGAGAATCGAAATCTTTCTTTAAAGTAGCACTACAAACCGTTCGTTACATAGAGATCATCGCCCACGGTCTTCAAGCGACTGCGGCATTTCACTGAACGATTTTGTACGCATTCCCAGTAGAGAATGTTATTGTTCTTGCCAAAGAACTTGAGATTGGAGCGATAGAGGAAGTTGTTGATGGCCAGCAAAGTGCCGCCCTTGCGGCTAATCAGAAACATCTGCGGGCCGCAGTTTCGGACATGTTGTGTAACTGAAAAATAGAGAATCGAATCTAAATTAGAGTTTTTCTGGCAAGTGACTGAATGAATGTGGAATGGAAGAATGGGGGTTGAACATATTCACAGAGCGTTCACTGGCTTACGTACTAAGTAATTTGTTTGGATGGATGGGCACGCGAGTCTATTGACATCAATTTTATTACGCAAATCTAAATTAGATTAAGTTGTAGTTTATATATTTGTATATGGTGGAAAACCTAGTAATTGTAGCAAAGAAATGTATTTAAAATTGGTCCGAGGCACTGCGGCATGGATTCCATGTCTAAACAGACATCTCCAATCCAGTTACTTCTTCTTGTTCTGCAGAGCACGCTGGAGCCGTCGCTTAATCTTCTCGCGGAAGTCGTTAGGATCAACGTCCTCCTCGGGCGGCACCAGGGTCACGATCAGGCTGGAATTCTTGTCCTCTGCAGTGTCCGTAGAAGCTGCGGCAGGCGCATCCTTCTCGTCTGCTTCCTTGCTGGACGATGTTTCGATCTGTGGCGACTCATCAATTTCAAGGTCGTCGATTTCGTGGATCTCAAACTCTTCGTGCTCTTCTTCCTCCTCCTTGAGCTTGGTGTTCTTTATCAGGAGCTCTACTTTTCCGCTCTTCTCCTTGTCTTTGTCAGACGATGCAATGGCACCGCCTTCGCCCGGTATGAACTGCGAGGGCAGGCAGCTCTTGTCGCTGGCCTGCATGAAGTGGGCATGCTCGCCATCGTACGGATAGACACGCTTCTGGTCGCACACAACACGCACTTTGCACTCCTCGCCGTGCTCCCGGTACAGGCATTGGAAAACGGAATAGTCCGCCTTGCGGAAGGAGAACTTGAAAAGGTGTCCATTAAAAATGAGTTTCACCCCACCTGTTCGGGGGAGAGTAGAATTAATTGGGACATTAGTAATGCAACAGGTGCACTGAAGCGAAAGCTGAAGTTGCTCTTACCCTTGGTGGTGGATGCGTACACGGCCTGCTCACTGGCGGCTTCATTCAATGTGGCTGCTTTTAGCTTGTCAATCAGCTTCAGCTTGGGAGCTGCATCTTCGGCGACTTTAGTCTTTGGTCGTCCGCGTTTGCGTGGAGGAATTGCAGCCAAAATGGACTCCGATGTGGATGTTGATGTGGCTGCTGCTGTGGAAAGAAAACGAAGCAACAGGTTAGAAAAGATGTGCACGGCGGTGTGGACTTAAAGAAAAACAAAATAAAACAAATGTGATCAAGTTTCTGCTGCACCCCGTTCATTTATTCAATTAGAAAATAAAAATAAATTAAAATTAATGTAAAATTTGCTGCCTTGTAGAGCTTGAGAAACATCGATGTTAATATCGATATAATCGATGTTGGGGTCCTAACTGCAGACATCGATGGTTTTTCCAAACATCGATTTTTTTGCCAGACAATCCTACATTTTCGGGGTACATGCTGCTGGCCCATACAAAAAAATGTTGCCAACGGTACAATACGTAAGTGAGCATGGAATGTAACGTAAGCAACGTAAGTGAGCATGGAATGTAAGGGATATTGTTGCGATGAAAAAGGAAATGGTTGGGATGATGTTGCTTCCACAAAATCCCTCAAAAAGTCCCAGAAAAAGTCCCAACAAGCACGAAGGCTAAAAGGCAACAAAGTACCTGTTAAGTAGTGCTGGGAAAAGATCGATGTTTACCCACATCGATCTTTCGATATTTTGTATGGGTCCTTCATCGATGTATCGATCTTTTTATCAAAAAATTTTAACTCACTAAAATTTAAAATACAATGTTCATATCAAAAACAAAAGATAAATTTCTTATTTAAATCATATTTTAACACAAGTTTCATATCCTTAAACTACATAAACTTAAAAACTTTATTTTATGAGATCATTCTTTTCCAATAATTTTTAACCAATAGTTTTTATTAATGAACAGCAGCATGTTTACTTGCTGCGATTTAAGGCAACTCCTTTTTTCATTAACGATGAGTCCAGCTTTGCTAAACATTCGTTCACTCTCTGTGGGCGTTGCTGGGACGCACAAAAACTTTTTCACGCATTTTTTAAATGCAATGTCAGTTGAGATCTGTAAAGAAATTGTTTTAATTAAAAATGTTTTACTCTTATGTTATGTATTTTTACCTTCCAGTAGTCCAAAGGAGATGTATTCGGATCGACATTTTCCATGTTAAAATATTGCTTCAATCCTAAAATTGAATCAACTCGACTGCTTCGAACTTTTTCGGATTTTTTCTTTTGAAGAAAGTCGAAAAGTCTGGTGTTGGTCTGTTGGTTTTGGTGCTGGCAGGTTAGAGGAAGATGGACGTGGCTCGGACAATGCGTTGACCATAGAGAGTTCGTTCTCCAAAAATTTCTCCGCTTCGCTTACGTTAAACGGGGATAAAAATCCATCCCTCTTAAAACGGGGGTCCAGGAGTGTTGCGATTCTGGTATTCGAGCGCGACTCGTACTTAAGTAGTCTGTCTTTTGTTCCGTTTATTAAAGTCGTACAAGCAAGCTCACCCTCTGCTGTAGCTAGCTTACCTTTGAGATTTTCAAGATTATGAAGAAGGCCACAGCATACAGGAATGACCATCGACACGGTGACCAAGTTGCTCGATGATGTGGTCACAGTCGCGTGTTCAAAAGGAGACAAAACCTTTTCCAGGTCTTCCAGAATGGCAATTTCATCAGCAGATAAGGGCGATAATGCCTTTGGAGTTTTGAGTAACACCTTACAAATATCATCTTTGGTTACCAAAAATCTTTTTTGTGAAACGCACTGTTCCATCTCGTTGGGCATTCTTGTTTTAAGCTGAGTGGGTTATCCTTATTTTGAGCATCTCTGAATTTAGCATAAGCAATGGTACTGCTCTTAAAAAAAGCCACAATTTTTTTGCATTTTCCCAATAAAGGCTTTAAATATTCATTTGCCAGACAGTCCTGAACAATCAAATTAATCGTATGCGCTACGCATGGAACATTTCTTTTGGAAAGAATTTCGCAAGCGTTTTTTATATTCGATGCGTTATCAGTTACAATTGCAGTGATTTTTTGTGAAATCCCCCATTCATTAAATACATCGCGTAAAGAATTGGCAATGTTTTGTGCGGAATGGTTGGTTTCATCCTTAAGTTTTGTAGTTGTCAGAACTGCTGTCCGCATCACAAAATCGTCAGTTATAAAATGACAAGTGATAGTCAAATAACTTTCATTCGCTCTTGAGGTCCACCCATCAGTTGTAATAGCGCAGAACTCAATCTGATCAAGGATATCGCGTAACTTCTGCTTCATTTCCAAAAACAGCTTTGGTATGTAGACATCTCGCAATGTTCTTCGCGATGGCAGCTGGTAGCGTGGATCAAGAGTTTCAACGAAATGCCGAAACCCCTTGTTCTCAACCACACAATATGGGCGAAGATCTGATGTTATATAGAATGTAAGCGCACTGTCCAGTGATTTTTTTCTGTCTGATGAGGCATCATATTTTGTTTGGAAAAGCGCACGAATAGGGCGTGCAGCCTTCGGCTCCTTAGTGGGGCTCAAATTTGGATGCTTTCGTTTCAAGTGAGCAGACAAATTCGTGGTATTTCCACTTGTTTGGTATAGTTGGCACATTTTATACATTTTGCAGACTTGCCATCCGCAGACTTCTTAAAATAATCCCACACCTCAGACATACCATATTTTGTCCTCTTGCGTGGTATCTTATCCTCTCCCTTATTATCCACGATGTCGCAATCTACAAACAAAAACGTATTTTTTACATTAGATTAAAACTCAAAAGCTGCAGCCTACTTGTGTGGCTGCTACAAGCAATAGAATAATATTTACCTTCGCCATTGTCCTTGCCCTTTAAAAACTTCTCCATTTCCACAGCACTGCCAACAACAAAATCCTTAATGAAAAAGTAAATTACGTAGTATTTTAATTATATTGTTAAAATGAATTTGCAACTTACCTTACAGCTTTATCCCGCGCTTTTATTCAAGTGATGGAAAAATAATGGTCTAGTAATGGCGATATATCGAGTATCGAAGTTAGCAACATCGATTTTTTCGATATCTGTGAAAAAATCGATGTATCGTTGTTAGATCGATGTTTTTCCCAGCACTAGCTGCTGGTCCATACAAAAAAATGTTGCCAACGGTACAATACGTAAGTGAGCATGGAATGTAACGTAAGCAACGTAAGTGAGCATGGAATGTAAGGGATATTGTTGCGATGAAAAAGGAAATGGTTGGGATGATGTTGCTTCCACAAAATCCCTCAAAAAGTCCCAGAAAAAGTTCCAACAAGCACGAAGGCTAAAAGGCAACAAAGTATCGATATTTTTTTCAAACATCGCGCACATTTCGTCCTGTTAAGCGCAGCTGCCCATTCTGTTCTGTTAGGAGCACGCCATCTTTTTGTAGTTGTTTTTACAATTCCGTGGTTGCTTCGCTTGTTTTTGGAAACGGCTTGTTTATGCTAAGGCTATTAGTTAATCGCTAGCCAAATACCTCAAAAATGTGGAAAAGTGTATGTGTTAATGTTTGCCTGTGCAAAGGCAGCATAGAGAGTGGAAAATATGTGTTTTATGGTCCTGCAGAATCGACAGAGTGTGTATGTGCCTGATGGGGTGCAAGTGTGTGTGTATGTGCGTGTGCGAGCACCGTTCTGTTCTTGTTTTTTGTGCTCAAGAAAAAATGATCGAATGAGCTGAATGTGGAAGTTAAGGATGCCATTTCGTGGTCCACACATGTTACCGAGTGTCCCACATCCTTGAGCAATGCTATGCCATGAAAAATGGCGGGACGAGACATCAGATCAGATGCGCAGGTGAGTCTCCTTCTGCCACTCGCGCGATACTCACATCTGTATGTACATTTAGTGTTTTATTTATTCTAAGCAATGTTAGTAGATTATTGGAAAATAAACCATTTGATCCCCCCAAAGCTGTGTGTGTGTTTTTCTCTTGGTTAAGTTTGTTATTTGGTGACTGTAGTACTAAGCACCCACTCTATGTATGTTGCCCATCCGTTCGTTTGTTCCATTGCAGCCACGTTGGGACAGTTCGTAGAGGTGCTGCCGAAGGGCGCCTGGCTTGAGCAGCCACCCTACTTCTTCATGCGCAACCAGAAGCAGGGCTACAATCTCGTCCACAACGGGTACATGTACAAGAAGGAGGCCAGTTTCAAGGCGAGCGTCAATTGGATATGCTCCGACGGCAACGGGAAGCGGCTGAACGAGAACAAATGCGCGGCCCGTGCCATAACCAAGACGGGGGGTGGCATCAAGCTGGGCAAGAATGACCATAACCATATGCCCCGCTTCACCGGGAACAACGTGCCCGCCAAGCTCATTGCTAAGGGCATCTTTTGAATGCAATCGCAATATTAAAAATTAAAAAAAAAAACAAAAAAAAAACTAAAATCGATATATGTAGATTTTTAGCTGTGTTGTAGTTGTCTTAGCCTAAGCTCCCATCTCCTCATCCTATCATTTCATCCTTTACCCTCTCCATCTGAATCTCCCACCATTTCCCAGCAGCGCGAGCATCATCAGCGTCTTCCGTTCAAGACGCGGTCAAGTTTAAGCGAACGGCCGCGGGCGAGTTCCTGACGATAAGTGGACGCTTGTACAAGAAAACACGCGCCATGCAGTACCGCACCTACTACCACTGTCTGACGCCCAACTGCAAGGCCCACTATGTCCTGGTGGAGCTCAGCCGCAAGCCCCGCCTCACCAAGCACAACGGACATGCCGCGCACTGTTGTGTCTAGTGCTAGAAGGATCTGTATGTATAATATAGCCCTAGTCCTAGTTCCACTATCGACCTAGCCCTAGCCCTAGACTTAACTACAACCCATTGTTAGAAAGTAATCAAAATATTGCCCAAATGTAAACCAAACACAATTGACAAATCAAGCCCACGAGTGTTTTATTTCTCACCAGAGAGGAGAGGGGCGGCTGAATCCGACCCCGACAAAAGTCAGCTGTCAGACAACTAACTCGCACACTCTCTCCCGTCTTACCATTCCAGCAAAGTTCGACTATCACATCAGCGTAGATGTGGGCGAGACGACAATGGAGCTGGGCAATGGCACGGCGGAGGCCCATGCCGGTGTCAACACCAACACGCCCTTCTTCATCGTCAGCAAGTACGGCACTAGGCAGATCATGCTCAAACAGCACACATTCAATCGCCACATTTGCCGCGACGATGTCACCTATTGGCGCTGCTCCCAGGTGAGTTTACGCCCCGATTAGTGGTCTCAGCCAGCCCGAACTATTTTCTATTTGCACTTTCAGTTTGCCGTGCTGAGGTGTCGGGCCCGGCTCAAAACCAAATCGGACACCCTTACGATACTGAATAGCGAGCACAACCACGAGGTCATCACCAAGGCGCGCAAATATGGCTCCCTGAAGCGCCAGAAGGCCGAGGCGGCTGCCCGTGCTGATCGGAGCAAGGATCAGTTCGAACCAAAGACAGATCCACTCGCCACACCCTAGACAGCCAATTAGCGGACTAATCTTAAGCTTAATGTACACTTCAGCCTTAATAAAACTCAAGTTAGCCAAGTTTTCCCTAGTTTCAGTTTTAGTTTCTGTTGCTGTCTCTCTTTGCATAGTAGGCATAAGGTCTTTGTTATCCCAGGCGCCCGAGGATCATTGTACTAACCGCTTTTTGTTTCCTTACCATTCGCAGATACCGTCTCATACTATTCGTACATAACGGGCTTTCGCGGCAGCCGCAAGCTGAAGATTGGCGATTTTACCTTCACAAGGAACAAGTCGACGGGCTCGAAGACTTATTGGTCCTGTGCACGGGCTGGCGCCCACAAGTGCAAGGCGCGCGTCGTGACCGTGCAAGATCACGATGTCACGATCAAGTGCGATGAGCACAACCATCCGCCCTACTAGACGTAGTCCTAGCTATAGTTCAGCAAGCACCTTCTCCCCGCGTGCACCACCAACTGTATAGCAAAATAAATACATAAATATATTTAATATTTAATAGAGAATACAAAGAGTTGCCCCAAGAAACCAAATTCTATTTTATGCTTACGCGTGTACGCCTGCCCCTCTTACATCGAGCCCAACTAAACACTCCTTTGGCATCATTGCAGACTTCTGCGATCTGGACGACATGAAGGGCATCATCAAGCAGAGCCTGCTCACCTTCATCAGAGGACAGCGCGGCTGCAAGCTGCTGGCATTCAATGGCCACAACTATGTGCGAAATCGTCGTAATAACCTGAAAACATATTGGATCTGCTCCAAGAAGGTTAGTCTATGATTATAAATAATATTCTACTCTATGTTATCAACTATTTTATTTAAATTATAACTATAAACCCTGACAGTATCGTAAGTGCCCTAACATTTATCTCTGATTCTCGGTTTTCGATGCAGGGAAGCACAAAGTGCAATGCTCGCGTTGTGACCAACGTTGTCGAAGGCGTGCATAAGATTGTTCTGGAGTCCTGTCACCACACCTGCCAGAATATGGAGCGAAAGAAGCGCCTGTCCCTGATCGCTCCGCAGGCCAAGGTGCGCTGCAAGGCGGGCAAACCGATGCCCGGCTTTATCAAAACAGAAACGCACAACGAGGATCTCACGCTGGAGCTCAATCTAAGCATCGAGGATTTGCAACATCTGCAATGAGTCGAAGCGAACCGAAACAAAGCTCAGCCTTTAGCCATAAAATGAAATTAGGGATTGCATTATAATATTTAAAATAAAATTAATACCTGTATACCTAAGCTGTTATATCATTGCAGAAGCAGATAACCAGAAGATAGAGCATGCATTCACCATCGATATACCACTAATCTGTGCAATTTTCCTCTGCCTTTCAGGGCCCTTTGAAGTGGTGACCCTGTCGAGGCGATCCTTCATACCACAGAATATTGTAAAGCGCGTGCGACTCGCCAAGAGCGATGTGCAGTACATCAGGACACCCGCTGGCAACTGTGTCCTTCATTGCGGCGAACATCGCTATCTGCGCAATGCCTCCTACAAGGACAAGGTCTACTGGAAGTGCAGCAAGTGGCGCAAGCAATGTCGCTCACGGATCATAACGCATGTCTTGCCCAGCGGACAGTCCCGCTACGACATCAGTGGTGTGCATAATCATCAGTAACGGGGATAATCACGTAGTTTTAGACAGCTATCGACAGCTGAGTGACTGCTTAACTGAAGCACAGCATTATCCTAAATAATAACTAGACTAATAATAGCTTATTTCCAATAAATATTGAAATATTTCTCTGGTTCCCAATCAAATATAGTAAACAATCCTCTAGCCTGGACTAGTGTAATGGTGGACGAAAGGTAAGTGCTCCTCCCCTGAAAATTTCAATTAAATTAATATTTTAATTTTTTTTATTATTTTTGTTTAGCTGAATATTATTATTTCGGTTTGATGGCATTTTTGGTGGCTGGTGATTAATATTTATTTACTCATTTTTGTTAATTAGCTTTAAATATATGATGGCTATTTCTTTTAAAAACGTGCCATTGTTGTTTTATTTTTACCAAAATATGTATTCAAAGTACTTTTGTTAACCTTTTACTTTCTCCTTTCTTTTAATCTTTCTTGTAGTATTCGGGGAGCTCTATACGGATATTATGGGCGAGTATGGCAATGAAAGTTTCTTGCCCAAGACTTCGGGATCGGCTCCACAGGGCATACGCTGTGGCGTCGACCGTAACCAAAAATGTACTCGCACGCTGGACGACTGGGATCGCATTCGTTACAAGCGCACAAAAGCTGGTGATATCCTGATGTACGACGGAATGCAGTACAAGCGTCGGGCCTTCTATGACGACCACATCTACTGGGGCTGCTGCAAGACTCGTTGTAAAGCGCGCGTGATAACACACCAGACCAAGCCCACCTATGTGTCCGTTTCGGGTGTACATAATCATTCGTAGAACTTAAAAAATTGTTTGAAATGATCAAATAAACTTATTGAGCGTTAGTCTTATGATTCGATTTACCCCCTCATATTTCATAGAAAAAATCATAAATTTAAGGAACCCTGTCATACCGCTTACTAATTCCATTCTTGAAAATTTTGCAGAGCTGGCCGTTTTTGGAAAAGGACAACGGGGCAGGACTGTGCTGTTGCATCACGACGAGAAGTTTGTTAAGAATCGCAGCTCTGCCACGCGCACTTACTGGATCTGCTCCAAAAAGGTGCGTATTGTATTTACTACGGAGTAAACTAAAGAAACTGATCATATATATATATATATATATATATATATAATTGCTTGTCTATCCCTCAGGATGTGACTGTTTGTCGATCCAGAGTGGTGACCGAACTGGACAAGAATGGCCAGTCCCGTGTCATCAAGTGTAGCTTTGACCACGATCACAGTCGCAAATTTCCCCAAAAGAGCATTACGGAGCAGATGTCCATGTTGGAAGAGTGTTCCAGAATATCCCCCAAGATGATAAAGAGGGAAAAGAGATCTACCTAAGCCTAGCCCTAAGTCATTACTTGTCCAAAGCACAAATGTTGTCTGGTGGATGGACTGGCAGCTATTTTTAAATAAATCGATTTGTGTTGAATCCTAACTCGATGTGGAATTAGTCTAAGATTAGACTTAGTCTTGCTGTTGCTGTGCATAGCTTGATATTCTACTAATTCGGGCTCTTCTCTCTCATCCGCAGCCTTTCACATTGACTTTGCCGACTCCAAGAAGAACGGCGGCAAGCTGCTGGTCATCAACGGCTTCCGCTTCTTTCGCAACAAGAAACGCGGCAATTTGCAGTACTGGAAGTGCCGAAACTACTACAAAGAACGCTGTCCCGCCATAGCCATACACGACGAGTCGACGCTGATACTGCGACTGTGTCACCAGCACCAGCACATGGAGAGCAATGATATTGAGATTAAGCCGCTGCCCGGCGCAGTGGCTGGCAGAGAACCAGATGGGCAGGACCTTGAGGTCGGGACCGAACGGGAGCTTGATCCGGAGACCGAGAGGGAGCTTGATTTGGACCCCGATAGGGGTCCTGAACCAGCGCCTGCTCGGGAGCCTGATCCAGAGCCCAATGAAAAGCCCGACTCCGAGGCCGAACCTGACTTGTCGCCGCCAGGGGCGACCTCTTCTCGGCCGCCGCCGCCACTCCGCAACTTCAAATCGAAGCCTTGCTTTGACTTCTAAATCGGATATAGATACATAACTACTTAGTTGATAAGCGTGTGCAATTCTGTGTATTAAAGGAAACAAATGTCAATTCGTCTTTTAATAATTGAATACGTTGATACGTAGATGAATGTAATCTCATGTGTCCCACAGAATATGCTGTTTACAGAACCTCACAGAACCCCTACTAACATGTATCAATGCTTTTTCATTTTTTTTCAGTTTCGATTCATGGCCGAGGCGACTACAGGGGCAGCCATCCCAACATCCAGTTCTCTGTATCCAAGCGCGGCGGCCAGCTGCTCTGGCTGGACGGAATGAAGTTCTTCCGAAACAACACGAATCGGACTAATTTGTACTGGCGCTGCCACTGGTATTACCGCCCCACACGCTGTCCCGTGCTCATCTGCATGAGCAAGACCAATACCAGGGACTTCCGCCAGATACACGAGCACCGTCACATCAGGCAGAATCGCAGGTCGAAGCAGGGGACGACGACGCCTGTGGTCGCCAGTGTGAGGAGTCTGCCCGAGGCAATGGATATGGAGCTGTTCAATATGTAATTTAAGTGCTAAGCCTATCATGCTATAATCACATTGGCCTTCTTTGAGCTGTAAATAAAATCTTCAGATACTTGAACCGAGTGCAAACGAGGAGCGTCCGACTTGTCCACTTATTTTTGTGTGTTTGCTCCAAAATGGCCCTTTCCACTGACACTAATCCAACATTTTGCATTCCGTTTTCTTTTTGCAGTTGTGCTGGCCAGCGATGAGGTGCCCAATCCGGAGGATGTACTTGTCTTCTTCACACAATCCCTGCGCGGGCGACCCGCCATCATGGCCAACGGCATACGCTTCCTGATCATGAGCGAGAACAAGAAGAAGATATTGTGGCGCTGCAGCTCGATGGCCACGAAGAAGCTCAAGTGCCCAGCACGCATCACAATGCTGAAGGAGTCGCCCCCAAAGTTCATCATCGCCAAGGCGGAACACATGCACGCCGAGCTGAAGCGCAACAAGTACAGCTCCAGTAAGGTGCAGACGCTAAGGGAGCCCCGCCAGATGACCGCCAAGCTGGAATGCGAAATTGGGAACGCCGTCGGCTTCGATCTCCACGAGGAGGAGGTCCAGCAACTGCAGGAACTAACCCATGACTCTATCTAAAGAGAGAGAGAGAAAACGTAGAATTATGTGCAAATTTGAGAAAAGCGAAAAAGCCATCAATTATTAAGAATAAATCGAAACTAAATTTTGTGTTAAGGCCAAACAAAAATGAAAAACTCATAAAATCTATTTATTTGTAGACCCGAATTACCATTTAATTTATCATCGATTTTATACTTACAAAGTTTTTCTAATTTTGATTAATTTCAGAGTTTAACTACAGCTTGAGCCAGAAGGGACGCACGCTGCTGCTGCATGAAGACTATTCCTATGTCCGGGAGAAGACCGTGAACAACAAGGTCTACTGGCGATGCACTCAGTACACCACCCATATCAAGTGCCATGGTCGGATCCACACACTTCGGCGACAGATTGTTCATTCCAGCAAGCATAACCATGCCCCCACTGCCAACAGACGCAAACAACCGGGCAATTTCCAGGCTGTCGGCTGAAATATATTTAATTTGTAATCTTATACTAAACTTTTTCTGTATGATTTGATCTCAGCTTGATTTCAGACCTAATAAACCCAATTGTAAACACCTCTTATTGTAAGGTCCTCATTTAAACACACACACCCAGATTATCCACCGATCCCAGACCCTACCACTAATCCAATGTGTTTCTTCCTTTCAGAATTTTTACATTTGGCTTCGTTCACTAGGACCCGAAAGAAGAAGCTGAAACTGATCATCGACAGGCACGAGTTCGTAATGGATCGCAAGCTCAAGAACAGCGTCAACTGGCGCTGTGCCCGCTACCGTAGTGCCAACTGCAAGGTGCGGGCCACAACACACAAGCTGAAAAACGGCCAGGAGGTGTATCGTATCAAATTTGCGAAGCATTCGCATCTGTGACACGAGCCATAACAATGTCTTTCCACTTTCCATAGATAGAAAATAAAATGGAAATTGTTCGTTAAGTTTCGGCTTGTTTGCATTGAAAGTTTTTCATTATAACAGTATAATAACTATTAATACAATTAAGCATAACGGTTTTTTCATGAAATATAGATATTAAAAAGTTTAAAAAAAATAATTGTAGATGTTAAATGTATGTGTAAGATGTTCGCGATACAAACGGGCCAGGTAATTGATGTACTTTTTCGCGGATGGAATGCGTATTTTTCTTGCTAAAATCCCAACTGATTAGTTTTTAATTTTGTATTCTTTGCAGAGATTATACGTAAGAGAGGAATCATGATTGTCAAGGGAACCAAAGGTAAGCCCAAATTGCTAATGGGCGGATTCGAATACTACCGAAACAACTCCCGTGGATCCAAAACCTATTGGCTCTGTGCCCGAAATCGTTATCTGCGCTGCGCTGCTCGCATCATCACCTGCTCGACCACTGGAGAGCTGGTCATCAAGAACCAGCAGCACAATCACGAACCCCAATCGCCGGAAAAACACGATAGAAAAAATGGGAAGGAGCCAGAGCAGGAGAACTCCAGCTTCAAGGAGCTCACACCCAAGAAATCTACGCAACACTAGCTTATTGATTTATATCGTACGACATGATCATCATTCCATTCCATTTTCTGATTCTCTAATAATCTTCTTTTCTTAAAAGTACTTCAATGTACCTACATACATACATACATATGTACGTATGTATATTTATGTCCATATCTAAAAAAAAAACAACAAACTAGATTTTGTAATAAGAATACGAATCTTCTATCTCAATAGGAATTTCTATCGAAATATGTACATCATATATGAATAGTACATCGAATTATTAAAAGGTAGGTTAATATTTATAGTTCTGCTGAGATTCCTATATTCGATTTCTTAACAGCTTTCAGAAAATGCTATGTTCCTACGTAAAAATTTCGCTTGAGCATTGTTATGACTGAAGTTCTTTGTAAAAAGAGTTCTCAGGTCTGTCTGTCGGATCCATTCCAATGTGGGGTGGGGGCATATCAGTAAGTCATCCAACGAACGTTTGTATCAACAAGCCTTTGTTATTTTTCTGTGGCATGGCCAGTCCGTAAATTGATATTGCATACAGCATCCCAACCAGACCAGTCCCTGCTAATTCCTTGTGTACACTTTGTGCGGTCTGGTATATACAAATCGGTATTGGGAGAGTCGAACAAGGCGGTGTGGAGTGGACAAGAAAGCTGATTCAGCTTTCAAGCATCGTGAAGATTCTGTCTCATAAATTCTTTAAGAGCGGCATATTAATCTGCCATTGCACGCATTTGTATCCCCCATTCACTCATCCACTCTCGTAGTCGACTAAAAAAGTTAACGTACATGTGAACAAGTTTTTACTGGAAAAGGAATCTCATACTATTGGATTCTTTTAATAATGGCCTTTATTTGGATTATCAAGTGGAAGTGTAAGTAATAAGCTAAGAGACAAGCTAAGTTTTTCGTAAACTTGTTTCGCTCACTGTACAAGCACTAATGGATGGGTTTGTATGTTAAGTAAATAAGTATGACTAAGGCCGAATCGTAGGTACATATAACGATTAAAGGTGGTCAACAAATTCAATGGTACTATGTACATATAGTGGTCAATAGGATTAAAAGAAATAAGACCTGGAGCAACTGCGGCTCAAACGAAGTTTTTAAGTGATATTTGTCGTTTAAAAATGCTATCGCTATCGAGTTTGAATTTTAATTTTAACAGGAGCTATGTAAGTTATGTACATGATGTGATGTGTAATCGGTGGTGGGAAACGGTTACCGATAACCAGCCTATCACTCACTCTTTCTCTCTTTTTGCACTCTCCCTCTATCCCTCTCTTTATCGGACTCTCGCTCTGCTCTGCTGGTTCGTTTCGAACTCATGTCGTGAGAGTAAAAGAGAGTAAGAGCTCATACATTAACGCGAAAGTGAGTAAAAGAGCGCGTCTAGCGTCAAACCGATCGGTTCGACACAACATTTTGGTTTGAGCTTGGGTTGAGCCAAAAAAGGTATGGATAACGGGTAAATTTAGCCAAGGGAAATTTCACGGCTGGCACAATTTTCACCCTACCCGAAAAAATCCCCGATAGGCGCTAGCGCCTCACAAAGCCTATTAGTCAGCTGGGTGGATTTTACCTTGCAGGCCTTGCATTTTCTGGGCCGTTTTGCCTGTTGTCCATACCCGACATTTTCCGAAGAGCCTCAGCAATTTCCCGGGGAAGAATATTATAAACTTCCCAGGACGGCGAGGATTTTTTGCAGCGCGCGGATTTGAAATGAGCAAGGGACTTACTAAAATAGTGGATAAATAAAGTAAACTGTTTCAGGGGAGATTATTTATTCGATTATGTTATCTTTTTACTATAATTTATGGGTTTCCTTCCAAGGAGTAGCCTCAACACTTTATAGCCCAAATTATAGTGAAGAAATAAAACAGTAGCCCGCAAAACAACTAACTTCGACACGAGCGCTACAGAGCGTTGCCCACCACCCATTGTGAAAATCCGAACCGAACCGAGCGGTCGTATCTCGCGCGCCACGCGTAGATACACACATCCCATAGATACTATTTTCTTAGCTCTCGTAGGTGGTGTGCGCGGCGCGCTGGCGCTGCAAACAAGAAAGAAATTTGTGTATTGCAGCAGAAGTTTTCGCTGCGCTCAGCTCACAGCAGCGACCCGACCCGTGGCTGTGCTCTTCTGTGTGTGTATCGCCCTCTGTGCTCGGCCCGTCCCATCCGTGAGAGCGCGTCGTCGGTCGAAAGAAGAAAATTCAATAAAACAAAGAGAAACGACTATTCAGTGAAAATCGGGTGCAAATCAAATTGCCTTGCAACGCAAAACGGATCCGAGAACGGCGGAGTTCAAGGTTTTTTCCCATCCAGCCAGCCAGGCCACGCCAGAACGAAGTTCAATTGGAAAAGATAAGAAACTGCAAAAACTACTGTGTGGTGTGCAGAATTTTGTATACCTTGAAAAAAACGACGTCTGCCAGTGTGTGGTGGGTGCCAGTGTGTGTGTTTGTGTCGCGTTGGGTTGCGTGTTACCCGAGTGGTTTTCCACCAAACAACAAACAACTTCATCTCCTTCAATTCGTTCAATTAATAAATGTGCAAAAGAAACCGAACATTGTCTAGCTGTGGAAAAATATCTAAACCCCAATTACTCAGTTTGCTGCTCTCCATTTAATTCGATTGACACAGAGGCAGGCGGGCAGGAAAGCGGACGACAGGCGGCCGAAGCAGCTCGGCACAGAGCAGGCGGCGGCGGCTGCGACGGTGACGGCCCCCAACGGCAGACGTAATCTAGCCAGTGCAAACGGTGGTGGAGCTTCGCATGCTAGCCCCAACAAAAATGTCTTCTCAGCAGCAGCAGCAGTAGCAGCAGCAGCAGCAGAAACTTTAGCTCAGCTCTCATCAGCCAGCGCCAGCCAGCGTTAGCTCTGCTTTTGCGCAGTTCAGAGAACGGCGAGAATATTTGCCATCGGTTTCGTTTCGGTACTCTCTGTGTGTGTTTGGAAACACCTTGCTCCAATATTGTGTGCGCCTCCCCCTGCTGCACGACCACGACAACGACCACGACCCACGAGCAGTCACAGTGCCAGACCAGACTCACTCGCAGTCTCTGTCTCAGTTTCGGTTCGTGCGCGCTTGCGATTCTTCTGGCTGTTGCCCTGCAGCGGAAAATTCGTCTAAAAATCACACCAACAATAAGACCAGATACAGATACAAAACCGAAACTTCTGAACCAAAAGCAACCCGAGGAGGGACTTTTGTAAATTTTCCAATGCTGGTTGTCTACGATTCGCACGCGATTCCCTTAGACTTGGACTTGGACGTTGCTGTTGCTGCATTTTCATCATCATCATCAAGGAGCAGCAGCAGCAGCAGCAGTAGCAGCAATAAGAACGAGTATAACCAGGAGAACGAGAAGAGGAGCTCCAACATTGTCGCCGTGTCGTTGTCGACGTCGCTGCAGCGTCGCAGCATCGGCAGCAGCAGCAGCCCATTGGAGTCGCCATGGACTACAACTACAACTATAGCAGCAGCAGCAGCAGAAGCAGCAGCTACAGCAACAACAACAACAACGAAAACAGCATAGAACAGGTTTGTAGCTTTCGACTGACTCTCGGTTCTCGTGCTCTGGCCTGTCCCTGCTCTCGCTTCGCCTCACCTCCACTCCACTCCACTCCCCTCCTCTCTGGCTGGCTTGCTCGCTTATTCATAACTTTTTTGGTTATAGATTTTTGTCGACCCCTAGCCCTCCCTATGCCTCTCCCTCACCACCACACTGTATCATCACTGTATCTGTATCTCCATCTACACCCCCCACGATGGGGCACCATCCATGCTCTGCCTCCTCCGGTTACTCCTCACATGCTCCGACTGTTTCAGTTTTTCAATTATTAATGGTGGCCATTAGTGCGCGCGCCGTTCGACCGGCCGCTTCAACCCCGCCTCCAAGCCAAGCCACCCCTTCTCTATAGCCTCCATACTCATACACACACACACACACACACACACACACACCTTCCGCCTAGCCTCGTGTGCCCTGCCGCCTCGTCCCGGGTGTCGTGTAGACGTTTTTTCCTTATCGGACAAATTGTGTTTGTCTGAAAAGTTCAATGAGGTGCGCGCACCACTGCAATTGCACTCTGTCCAGGCTCCCCATTCCACAGCCATAGCGTCCATTCCGTCATATTTATGTTATCGACAAACTATAGATAAAAATCATGTTGGTATGCATGATTCAACCGATAGCGCAGCGCCCGGGCAACACAGGCAACCCAGGCAGCCCAGGCAACCCCGCAGCCCGCAGCATAGCGGAAATGTATTGCATTAGGAGAATTGCCCCGGGAACGGAACTCCGGCTCCGGCTCTAGCTCTGGCTCTATGCCTCTTTCACTACGGAGTTGTTGACTAATTTAGCTCGAGGTGCGTGTGGGATTTGGGTGTGGAAAGTTGTGCGTACTCTGTATCTACACATATGGATCTGCCCGTGTGTATGCGTGTGAGTGTGTGTGAATCTGATGTGAGAATTTTCTATTTTTGTTCATGGCATAGTACAATTGTATGTTGCATTGGAAAAGCGATAAGAGTTAGTCACTGAAATGAGCAAAGATTCCGACACTTCTGAGGAAGCGTTCGGTTGTGCAAAAGCCTGACAAATGGCCGATAATGCTTCCGAGTATGAATGCAAACACTCAGGTATATCCATCCGGTGGGACAGCTGTGTCACCATCTCGCATTACGTGTACCCAGAGTATCTACTGTTTGCGTATCCAAATAGATTACTGAAATACAAATACGATGAGCGAAACTCTTTCACATTCGTGGCATGATGCAAAATTACTTTGATTCGAAGTAAAAAAAATTCCCATAAGCTGACTTTTACGAATGAACCGAACAAAGGCCATTCGCCTCGATTGATTGTGTATTTTATTTTTACAATGTGAAAATATTGCATAATATTCTGTAATGCGAGTGAACTAACGATGTTGCGTTAATATTACAGATTTAATTACGAATAACACAGGGCTTAATTTTCCAAAAATATCATTGGTTGTAGTCAACTCTTTAACAATCCACTCTCATTTAAGAACTGTAGTATACATACATATGTATGTATGTATGTTTAATCGCTCTTTGTTACAGCAAATAAATCTATAAGCCTTCTGCCTCTTAAATTAATTTTGTGGATATAAAATGGAGAGCAAGGCTATGCAATATAATATACGACGAGCACAACAGTATCTACCAGTAAATATCTGATATGTGAACAAATTGTTCGGCAATTGTTTTCTGTTGGAAAAGCTCTTTGAATGTCTGCGTTATTATCCCCATCTAAGCCGCACTTAACCCCAGTCTGGCCGCCCTTGGCACTCGATACACATGTGTCCATAAAAGCAAGGCCATCATTTACCGAAAACCCCAAACACAGAGACAGAAACGGAGGCAGAGGCAGAGACCCACACCATGCCACCTGAAAACCAATAAAGTCATTTCACACACATTAACCCAACAAAACACGCAACGGAACCCAGGGATTGGGAGTGCGATTGGGATTGGGTTTGGGTTTGGGTGTGGGATTGGGACATAGTCCATTTGATAATTGCACGGAGGTGTTTCGGACCATGCGCATCTTCCAGACTCTTTGTCGTTCAGCTCGAATCCAATCCTCCTGCCCTGCCCCCTTCCCGAGTCTCGGCATTCGGCAAACACATGCGAAACGCTGCTGCTGCTGCTGCTCGGTCACATATGTTGCCCAAAGTGATTATTTTCACTAAAAATAAACGAAATTAATGATTGATGAAGTGAGACAAGGGAGCAGAGAGACGGGGAGACAGGGAGCGACGGATATACTGCTGCCATTACCCTAACCCCCTTTTTGGAAAGAAACATCAGCAGGCCGTCAACACACCAGCCACAACCCCAGTAGACAGTCGCAATTTCCGAATTTCCAATTCTGAAGCGAGGAATCGGGGAATCTCTCGCAAAGAAATGAGCATTGAGCGCAAACAAAGGGGAAAACAGAGAACAGAATACAGAATACAGTGCAATCGTAATGAGAAATAAGCCTTCACATAAAAGAAAAGTGTCGTTTAATTGAAAGCAGGTGAAGAAGGAGATATTTTGGACATGGGTTACCGAGGCGGGGGGACTCACCGGGGTATACCCTATATGGACAATGTTTCTTTGTGGCCAAGCCGCGTTGCGCTGTCACAGCCAGACGGAAATCATAAAAATGTTGCATAAAAATATTTTTTATGTGTTCGGCTGCTGCCACTGCCACTGCTAGTGCCACTTCCATTGCTGCTGCTGTTGCTGCTGCTGTTGCTGGTGCTGCTGTGGCGTCTGTGGGATCTTCTTCTAGCCAGTCCGGGGCGAAAATAATAATAAAATGGGAATAAAATAAAGCAAGCAAAAGGAGAACAGAATGGCGGAACGGAAAGGCGAACGGAGAACGGGTGCCGTGCCACATATTTCGTTTATATTTACTTGACAAGTTTTTGCACTGCGTCGAGACGTCTCCGGGCTCCGGGTCTCCAGGTCTCCGTCTCCGTCGCTGTCTCTGGCTGTGTCTGTGGCGTGGTGCTCCTCTCGCTGGGTGCTGGGATGGGACCTAAGACTACCCGTGTCTTGGGTAGACCGTTTGCCATTTTTGGCGGCTGCTTCGTAGCGCCGCTCCATGTCATCAACAACATCATCAGCACGGCTCTGTAGCTATAGTCGTAGCTGTAGCTGTAGCTGGGGATGGGGCTCTTTCTGTTTTATAGTCCAAACGTGATAGCAAAATGCGCCTCTGCCCCTGTCTGTGCCTCTGCCTGTGTGCCCCGTCTTCCCCATTCACAAACCCCTGCTGTTTGGGCCTCTGTGCGCGGGGCTCTCTGTGCATTTTCGTGCAGTTCCGAGTCTCGAGTCGGTCTTGGGCATTTTTCCTTGGAAGGAAGGAAGGGGGGCGCCGAGCGTTGTGCGCCTTGGAAAAATAAATTAATGGAAAACATGCAAACATAAATTCTCTTTAGCTGTCAGGTGTTTCACATTTTAAACGTAAATTATAAATAAGCAAAGTAAAATTATAATTCCGCCTAAATGTTTTATTTGCCACCGTCTGCTGTCATTTCGGGCCTCCGTCTCTCCGACTCCGACTCCTCCTCCTTCTGCTTCGCTGTCCTTCAGTCCGTTTGTGCCACAGTCCAACACAGTCCCTCCTCTTGGACCATTCCCTCTTTCTTATTGTGGCACATTTCTTTTGTGGCATTTTCCTCTGCTCTATGTGTATGTGTGTGTGGGGGGAAAATTAATTTTATTCAAATTAATGATGAAGCTTATAATTGGCCTCGTTTTTTTTGTCAGCTTTTTCTCCATTTTCATTTTTAAATAAAGACTCTCCACTGTATGCCATCGTCATCGTCAGTTCCCTCATCAGCATCTACGCTCCCTTTTGGAGATGGAGAATGGAGATGAAGATGATGGGAGTGGGAATGGGGCTGCCGTTTTTTAAGAGCATTTTGACATGACTTGGGCTTCATTTTCCATTCGATGCGCCGCCTCCACTTTGATTATGACGTGAAGTGAAGTTGGCCAAGTGCAAATACTTTGCTGGTACTTTTTAATTAACTTAATTAGCATAGATGATGGGGCTAAGAGGAGCGCTTACACAACATCAAAATTGCATTATGCCTCCACCTCCTCCTCCTCGCACGGGCTTGGGTCGGTGCGGGTAATGTCGGTCTTTGATTTAGATGCTTTGGAGCCTTCGGAATTCTTGAGCGAAACTTTCGTGACATAATGCATGGGACACACATCACATCACGGGCGGCTGGCTCTTGAGACCCTTGGATCAGGAAAAGCTTTTGGAAATTTCTAACCCTTTCTGTGTTTTTGTAGCCTGAAAGTGTGTCTCAATTTATCATGTATTCATATTATCGATTGGAAAAGTTGGCAGAGCCAATGTTAAACAGTTTCCTGCCTCGAAGAACATGTTAAAGTCCTCATCTTTGAAGCAGACTGAAGTCGTTTCTACTTCGACGCTTCTTTTACAGATTTTAGATGTTTAACAGAAGAGCATTGGATAGGGAAGCAAAGATAGAGTACATATTTCTGGGTGATGGAATAGAGAATAAACGATATGAGCATCGATAACAGTGGTTTTTGACTTAAGGAGCAGTCCAACAGCGTAAAAAAAACCAACCCCAACGACGTGTATTTTGTTTTCTGGTTTGGGGGTCCGAATTTCGGTCCAACTTTCGAACAGCAATGTGCCTCTTACAGAAATGTATTTTCTTTTGGCATTTTCGTGCCCGTGTCTTGAATCGAACATCAAATTGTCACGCACACGGAATGTATTTTGTTTTTTATTCTCGGGCATTCTCTTAAGCACTTTTTGCTTGTGCGTGCAACTGGCGTCGATTGTCGAAGACAAAATGGGAAGAGCAGTTCTATACGAACCAAGAACAAAACCAATTTAGTTTTGATCAATTGATACACTCGCATTTAAGTATGTAACTGTATGTATCTGTATGTATGTTCATTGTGTAGCTGTAAAAGCTCTCATGCAATATGGAAATTAAGACTGACCCTCGTGCTGGTGGTCGTTCCACGATCGTCTTTTCCGCTTGGGGCACACGCAGCAGCAAATCCAAAGAATCCAAAGAAACTCTCAAGTGGTTGTTTGGGGTTCCGTTCGCTTTGGTTCGGTTTCGGTTTGTTTTCCCCCTATCTGTCTGGAGGCGCTAAATGCAGGAAAATATAATAGCGGAAGAGGCGCTGATGAGGCTATGGCCATGGTCGGTGGTCGGGGGGCAGACGCTGCTGCTGCTGCAGACATTTGTATACCAATATATCGATGCGCATAGATTTTGTCTAATTTTTTTATAGCGCGTGATTTTTGATTTACGCGTCGTCGGGCATTTTATTTCGATTGGGAGTCTCGTCTCTCGGTTTTCCCAGCGCCCATATTTATTTTTATTGCTTTTTAATGCGCCGCCGAGGAAGTTTTGGTATTCTTTGTGGGGCAGGCAACTGTATTTGGATGCCATCCGATGAACAATGAATTTTGTGGGGATTATTTATATATGCGTCGAGTCGTTGGGACGATGCGGTGGCGCATTATTTAAAATTCAAATTCGGGCCGCCAGTCGCCAGAGCTTGCCTTTTGCCACCTTATATCATATTTGCTCGGTTGTGCCACACACACAGCATAGCACAGCGCAGCATGTTTTTGTACTTTATGATAATAAAATATTCCACTCTTGTCTCGTGTCTCTTGCCCCACAGGATACGGCGCACCAGGAGCATCAGCACCGGCAGCAAATGCAGCCAGCAGCAGACAGGATAGTAGCGGCGGCGGGGACCAGCTCTAGCTCTGGCCTCAGCGGGAACACGTCCACATCCGCATCTACATTCACATCCACATCCAAGACGAGAGCAGGAACAACGTCGTTAATCTATTTACCGCCTTTCTGCTATCCATGTAAGCATGTGCCTGCGGCCGGCAGCCAGTGTCGGAGTCAGACCCATAGCCATAGCCATAGCCAGAGCCAGAGCCAGACGAGGAGCGATAGCAGGAGGAGCTGCCACGGCAGCTGCTGTTGTCAGCATTACTGGGAATATAAAAATTATGATAAACATGCTTCAGCGTCGACGTTGACACCATCTACGGACACAGGCACATCCATAGCCACAGCCATGACTGCGGCCAGAACCACAGCAACGGCAACGGCAACAATGTCCGCCTCCTGTGCACCGTCAGCGACAAGAGCCGGGAAATTCCTGCAGCGGGAGCAGCGAGAGCAGCATGGTTGCACCGATCTCAGACAGACGTTGCAATTAGTTTTGCCAACTGTTGTGGGTGGCAGCAGAGCCCTGGAATGTGGCAAGCACAGGCAGCAGGAACCCACGACGGCGGCAACAGCGGCGGCGGCGGCGGCGTCGGACCAGCGATGCTGGCGACGTGAGCGAATGCGACGCGAAAGACCAAGTCATGCGTCTGCAGACACACTGGCCAAGGTAAATCCAATCAGCAGTGCAGCAGCAACAACAACATTGAGAGAATACAATTCGCAAGCAACGACAAGAACAGAGGTGGCCACGGTGGCATGGGGCACAACTGGCGCAGAGCTGCCGCATGATGAAGACGCCGCAGCAGCAGCGGCAGCAGCAGCAGTCGGAGCAGCGGCAGCATCTACTCCTGCAGATGATAAGGAGGAGAATGACTATGAGTATGATGAATGTAGGTGCTTTAACTATAACGGTGATATTAGTCTGGAGCGAGAGAAGGAAAAGCAACAACAACAAAAGCGGCAGCAGCAGAAGAATGGAGAGCCCCAGCAACTTGGCAGCAGCAGCAACAGCAGCAGCATTACGTGGCTGATATTCCTGTGGCAGCAGCTGCTCCTGCAGGGAAACAAAGCCTCATCCGACACCCACACCCACACCCCCTTCCTCTCCAAGTGCGCCGCCAGGACAACGACGAGGAGCAACAGCATGACATCAACAAAAAGTTGGCTTGGTCCGCTGCTAATGCTGGTGCTGGCCACGTCCGTCAGTGGCTGGGGTGGCCGACAAGATGGTAAGTAAAGTAAAGTGCAGCTGGGGCACAGCCCCATGCCGCATGCCGCCTGCCGCATGCCGCGATAAGTAGCGTTATGATAAGAATTTATAATTTCGCCCAAGAAAACCCCACCCATGCCCCCCTCCCACCCTCAATCTAGCAGGCATCTCTCGAGTGCCACGACCACGAAATTCCCCAATCCACAAACATTTCATTTAATTTTGAAGGCATAATTTGTAGCGGGGCAACGGAGCGTCAGCTGGCAACCTCTTGCCACATGCCTCGTGCTCCTCTCCTACTTGCCACTTCCCATTCCACATCACCACACCACACCCACTCCACTCTGCTTCCCTACCACCCTACTACACCCCTCGGTCATGCTCAATTGAATCCATAAGTAGTTTGTGACCGCAGATCTGCGTTCCTATAATGCGTTTCAACTGTTTCTCCCTGAGCGAATTTACCCAAAAACGAAAAAACAAAAACAAAAAATATATTTGTGTATAGCGGAGAGCAACAGCCGGAGCGGCAACAACATCATGCAACATGGCAAATTGTACGGAAATTGCCCGAAACAAACAGGCAACAACCGCCGGCGCCGCCCAACCACCGACCAACCAACCAACCGACCAAACAACCAACCGACCGACCGCTGACCATAATTCACTCAACTTAGACAAAAGCATTTCGGTTGCCACTACCACTGCTCTTGCCCCTCCTCCTGCCTCTTGCTCCGTCTCCTCCTACACACCCGGCCGGCACTGTCTATCTGTCCGTCCATCCGTCCATCCGTCCCTCTGGCACTTGGTTTTACGGCTGCAAAACGAAAGTCCAAAATCCAGAGCCCCAGCCCAAAACCCAAAACGCAAACGCAAATGAGTCTCCGGGTAAAGCGTCAGTCATGCTCTTTGAGTTCTATGAACAGTATTTTTGTTGTATCTATGTTTCTGTCTAAGTCTATGTATATGTGTATGTGCGTGCGTGTGTGTGTGTTTGTGTGGGGTGTGCGTAAATCCATTCAATAGGGGTGGTCCTCATCCTCATCCCAGGTCCAGTAATGGTGGCTCGTTCTCTAACCGAGAACTCCATGGAAAAAGGGAAACACTTGAAATTGTGCACACCCATAAGTGTGGGCATTATAATTGGGTTAAGGAGTTGTTAGCGCGTTCAAGTTGTCATTATAGATCAAGCTGGATAGATAAGATAAGTGTATGTTGGGAGCGAGAAGGAAATTGCCAGTCATAACAGGAGGGACTAAACAGAACAGAACAGAAGAGAACAGAGCAGCCACGACAGCCCGCCCGACAAGATGATGATAGAGTAGGGCGTCGGGAAATTGATTCATAATTAATATGACGCTATATATTTCCCCATGCTCTCGTACGCCCCTAATCACTCAGAGAAAAATGGCACAATAAAAAGGGAATTCAATCATATTTAAATGAAATATTCGATAAATATACACCAAAATAGTGAAATTTTATTAGAATTCACTTTGAATTAAATAAGAATTTTTAATGTGGTCTAAATATATTTTATCTAAATATAAAACAATTTAAAATAAATGAAGCAGGAGTTTGTATAGAATAGAATTAGTTTGACAATATTTTTTTATAATATGAAATATATTTATTTTAAATATGAAATATATTTAAATTGTTTTAAACTAGCAGACAGCGCGCTTCGCTTATTACTAAATGAATTTATTATGTAGGAATTCAGCGAAATTAAACCGTAATAATTTTTATGTCATGACATATTTTATCATCAGAATGACACAAAATTAAAAAAAATAGACGTTCAAACACTTATTTTTGGACAAAATTTGAGATTTTGTTCAATTTTTGAGGAACTTATTTATGGAAACTTAAAAAATGTTTATGTTTATAAAAAACATGTCACATACTCTGACTATCATTTAAAAAAACCGCATGCAATTAGGTGCACGCGTTGCGAAGAAAGCCCTAGTCTACAAATTTATAGTTTGGATATAAAATATATTTGCATTAAATATGTCCATGTTAATGTCAAAATGTGGATTTTTTTTTGTCTATTGGTATATATTTTTAAATCTAAATTTAAATATGACAATTTCAGGGCTTTTTTCTGTGATGATTCCACAAGATTTATTCGGGAAAACACATGTAAATGTCAATGTTTTGTTAAAGTCACTTGATTCAGTGGCCCAAAAAGCTACGCGAGATTTGTTTGATTAATGCACCTGATTACTGTCAGTTTATGGGGATCTGATCCCCACCTCTTCGGGGTCGCGCAACTCTTTCAGAATTTTTTTAGCTGTATTTTATTTTCCCCTCCTCAATTTTAAGCTCCTATACTTTTTTGTTTTGAGCCCACTCTAATCCATTCGGAAAACACACACAGAAACACGCCGAAAATACACATCTCTCCGATCCCCCCTCGAACTGTCTATACGCATTTGTACGCTTGTCTGTCAGTCTGTCTGTCTGTCTGTCCTGCCTGCCTGCCCGTCTTTCTGTTTGCTTTTAGCTCGTATTTACTTATGCTTGTCCTCGTCCGCGTCGTCCTGCAGCATATTTCAGGGGTAGCGAATTAAGGGCGAAGGGCAACGTGCTGCTGCTGGGTTGCTGTGCTGCGGATTCGCAATCGGAATCGGTGGCAGGCAACAATAGCAGCAGCAGCAGCGTGCAGCACTCAGGCAAAAGTATTGAATCATGTTGGAAAATTATTCACGGTACTTGAAATTGGCGAAACAATTATTCCTCGGGCATCGCGCAGCGGCGGGGTGGGGAGGGGAGGTTAGAGGTGTTCTCTACTGAGTTCTGAGTTCTGGTTTCTGGCTTCCGAGTTCGGGGCGGTGGCTGCCCTGCAAAGTGTGCTACACTTTTCACACAATCTGCCCCCCGCTGTGCGTATGGGGCCGCATTATGACAGCCAGAAACAGCAGCGGTGGCAGTGGCAGTGGCAGGAGCAGGAGGAGCAGCAGTGGCAGTGGCAGTGGCAGCAACGAATACCCCTCGTAAAAAGCACAAGTCATTGGACAACACACAGTCACAGCCACAAGTATATCCACAGACACAGTTACAGCCACGGCTACAGCTATGGCCAGAGGTCTCGAGGTCTGAGCTGCGGCTCAGTCAGGCTCAGAGTTCAGAGCGCTGCTTCTGCGCTGATCCTGCGCATGAGTACCTTTTGTTTGCCGCAAATGTAAAAACAAAAGGAAAATAAAAGCTGGGGTAAAAAAGAAAAAAACACAAAAATCAACAAGAAAAAAAGAAGTAAAATAAAAGAAAGGAAAGGAATAATAAAATAAAATGTGTATCGCTGTAAGGACGAGAGTACGGGTATGGGTACGGGTGCGAGTGCGAGTGAGAGTGTGTGTGTGGCACGGCACCGTGTTGCCGCTGTCGTTGTTCCTGCCTCATTCTCAGTTCGGCTTCACTTTGTGTGCGCACATTCGTCTCTACTTGGGAGTTCTCTGCATTTGAATGCGTAGCCGCCGTTCGGTACGGTACGGTTCGGTCCGACTCCGGTCCTCCGGTCCTCCATCACCATCAGCATTTCCATCTCCATCTCCGTTTCGGTTCCTGTGACTGTGCTTGTGCTCCTGCTTGTGCCACCCCTAAAGCGCCCAACTCCCTGCCACTGCCACTGCCACGACCACTGCCACTGCCAATCGTGCCCAAACATTAAGCTATATGTATATATATACCAGTTTGTATGTATGTATGTATTCCCTCAGAGGGTGGTTTTACCATTTTCTATATGTATCCTTATTCCTATTGTATGGAATATACTCGTAGTAGTACTTATTCTTCTGTCCCTGTGTGGCCCTCTCTGTGTGTTTGTGTGTGTGTGTGTGTTGCCCGCTCTCTGCCGCCTGATGTGGCATGCCGTTAGCTAACTTTCCCGCTACGTTTCTTTCTCTATACTTGGGCTTGACTCGGCTTGAATCGCTCCCCTCCCCCTCCCCCATGCTCTTCTCTCTCTTCTCTGCTCCATTCCTTTATGTTCCCTTTTATTCCCTTTAGAGGGTATTATAACTTTGATCTGATGTTTGTAACGCATCATAATGAAAGCATATCAGATTCCATAGAATATTTCATATACTGGAACAGCATTTCCTCTATTTCTAGGCAGTAGAAAAAAGAAAATTGGAAAGCCATAGGAAGTTTTTCTAACGAAATCTTCGGTATCATTTCGCGGCCCCTTTCGCTTTAGAACAGAGCTCGGCACGAACATGCCTGCGGGAGAAA
The DNA here is from genome assembly GCA_037356375.1 of Drosophila affinis. Taxonomy (NCBI): domain Eukaryota; kingdom Metazoa; phylum Arthropoda; class Insecta; order Diptera; family Drosophilidae; genus Drosophila; species Drosophila affinis. The sequence goes on from JAZHFB010000003.1 coordinate 29,320,821, forward strand.
TCGGTTAATTAGCTAGAAAGGCGAAATAGCAAGAGCCAAAGTCGCATTGTCAAAGCCACACGACTGCTTTTAGATAAAGCAAATTCTGCCTGTTATGGAAAATTTTCAAAAATATAGGGTATACAGACTTCGACGATCAGAAGTGTTCTTTCCTTTTAGGCATTTTTTTTAATATTCACAATTGCCATTTTGGTAGTTTTCCCTCTGCCCAACCCAAGCCAACCCACCCCACCGTCCGTGAGTGTGTGTGTGTGTGACATTATTATTACGAGCCGTTTTTGGTTGCTTTGCTTGTTCAACGTTCAACTTATTTATGCGCCTGCCTTCCCTTCCCTGCCCTTCCCTTCCCTTACCGTTGCATACCCTACCTACCTCCCTCCCCGCTAGAGAGGTTCGGTTAGAGGGGTCGTAAATTTGAGGGCCCCTTATGCGCACGCACTTAAATACAATCATAATAATAATTGAAACAATTTACAAATTAAAAAGCCACAAATCTTGGCACCAAACTTGACAATACAATTAGACGAACCGAACCGAACCGCGCCGAAGATCTGAATCTGAAGAAAGTGTGTGGCCAAGCAATAGCCGAAATCAGTAGACATTGTCCAAGTACGGGTATATGTATATTTTAAGTACTTGTAAGTACTGGTACTTATTCATATATATAATAAATAAATGTGCATACAAACGCATTTCATTGAGTATCTACTACCAGGCGAAAGATTGCTTTGGTTGCTCTTTTATCTGGTTCTTATCTGGATCTCCCCTCTCTCTCTCTCTTTCCCTCTCGTTAAATGAACAATGAACGCAATTGAGGTCGCCCCTGGTTGGTGGTGCCCCTTGGGGCGTCAATTGGAATATAATATCTTAATGTATTAATGGCAGAGTTGAGCAATTTTTTATTAATAAATTATTATGATGCTTTTTCTTTTTCCATTTTTGATGTTTGGCTTGCAGCTCCCACAAATTGCACATTTCCGGCTCGATGGGAGGGCTCGTGGTTCCTGTCCGGCTATCAGCAGTCGATACACATCAAGGGATCGCAGTTCAGCTATCGCGGCAGGTGTGCGGCCTCCGATGGTAACAAATATCTGATTGTCGATGAGTAAGTACCCGCCGTCCAGAGCCTCCTGCTCAACAATATGCTAACATATCTCCGACCCGAAATACTCGATCCGATCCAACGATTGGCTGGCAATCAAGAAAAAACCCAGAAGATGATGAAGAAAATAATAAAAAAGAAGGAGATGATGAAGATGAAGATTCCATGTTATATGTATATATATATGTATACTCGTATATATCTGTCTTTCTTTCTTTGTATTTTGTTCCTTCTTTGTCGAAAAGTGCCTATAATTGAATAAGTTTTCATTTCTCACTGGAGAAAAGGTGTGCGTGTGTGTGCATGTGTGTTTGATAAACTGTGTGGAAGGAAGGTAAGGCTCAACCCCAACCCCAACCTCCAATGATGGTGATGAAAATGGAAGGAAAATGCAGCACTAACCTCATTAAAAAGAAGCCAGTGAGCAGCACACAAACAAAGACAACAGAGAAGGAGGCAGAAGGCAAGGGATAGAGGATAGAGAGGCATCGACAGCAGCAGCGACAGCAAAGACAGCATCGACATGGAGACATGCAGACATATAGACATACATATTGTATGTACGAGTACCATCTAAAACCTGTCGTCAACCTTATCGCTGTCGTTGTCGCCGTTCCCGTTCCCCTTCCCTTTTCCCTTTTCCCTGCCAGCTGCTGTTCTGTTCCGAATGCTCTCGGCTCTTAACTTTCTGCCTTTGAAACGGGTTTGTTTGCCTCAGCATGGCACGCCGACTTGCCGCCTTGCCGCCTTGCCGCCATGTCCTCTCCATGTCAATGGCGCTGTCTTGGCAGAGCGCGATGCTCGTAATTCGGATGTTTGACAAGAGCCCGGTCGTGTAGCCGTACCCAGCAGAGAGAGCGACTACCAATCCAATCCTACCCATACCATACATACAGAGCCATACTGCAGATATAGAGATGTATGTATGTGCTGAAAACTAAATCAAACTTTTTTATGTACCCCCGCCCCCCTCAAGTATGTACATATTTTGTGTGTTTTTAATTTAGAAAACTGCCTTTTGCTATACCATACCATACCATACCCAATCTCTGACTATCTTTCTAGAACGAATACCAGTCGTATTTGTTCATTTTCCTTTGAAAACGAAACGAAAACCAAAGAAATTTTTAACGAAAATTGCTTTCCATTTTGCCCATTCCTTTTTCTTCGGACCCGAATTCCTCTTTTGTTTGTTGCCTCCTTCCGTATGAATGTTTTTGTGAAAATGTGGAGAAATAAAAAAAAACAAAACAAAACAATTAAAACCCCTTTTAAGCTGCTTTCCTTAATGCAAAAGGAAAAAAAACAATGAGTTACCCAAAGTGGAGTATTTTATTTTTGGAATTTTTGCGTTTTGCCTTGTTCATGCTTATAAATATTTAATAAACATATGAATAATCCTAACCGTAAGCTAAGTTTTTCCGTTGTAGCTGAAATGTGAAAATGTTTTTTGATTTTTCTTTCACTGAAATCCGTTCCACCCGTTCCTTTTGCATACAAAAATGTGTTTGTCCTTTTTGAGGAGCTGCTGCTCGGCTGGCCTCTTCTCCAGCTTCGGCTTCAGCTCGATTCCCTTACCATTTCCTTCCGTTTTGTACATGTTTTTTGTCGTATAAAAGATAATATTTTTTATTAAGTATCGTAAACATATCGAGTGCCACCAACTCGTACCACTATATCGTATCCATCCACTAGGAAACTAACGAAAACCCACAAATATCCAAAACAGAACCCAAATCAAAACTCTTTATTTTTGAAACGTTTTCCACTTAAATATATTACGAATAATATATTACAAATATTTTTCAAACATCACTTTTCAACAAAACATATATATATTTTGTGAGTTCTTTACGTTCTTAAGTGTACGTCCTTTGAGTTCGTTTCAATGATCATTTTGATTTTGATTACCTTATACTCGAAATATAACATCAACCTAGTAATCACTTTTCCAAACGATTCACGTGTGAACAAGCCCGAAATCTGGTATAAAATTCAGTATATCGTATCCGAATAGATTCAGTTTCGGGTCTGGGTCACATTTCTGGGATAAGAATATACTCAAAAAAGACATTTGAGAGTAGGCGGCGGGGTGACGCCTCAGTGTGTGTTTCCTTCTTGTTTTGCACCCAGTACACAAAGTCGACAACGAGTCTTACATACAAAAAAACACTAACCAAACACCCCCGAGAAACTAATTGAATACTAAACAAAAAACATGATATACTATACCAATATACCATACCAAATACCAAATACAAAATACAAAACTACAAAACTTTTCGTTGCAACCAATAAACTCTTTTAGGAAAGGATGTCATCGTTGCCTGGTAATCTATGAGAAGCATACGAATGTGCTCCAGTATAAAGAAAGTGAGTGCGAAGGTGATAGTATGTATATGCATCAGTCGAACCCATCTGCACTGGCGATGCGTAGCTCTAATAAACAAAGTGATCATAGGGGGGGAGCTCATCCCAATACGAACGGGCATTCAAGACTATCATCATCGGATCAGTACATAATGAGATCCAATGACGATATGAATGATTGTAAGCATTAATTTTATACTTTTTTCTCTACCTCTCTCTCTCTCTCTCTCTATATATCTCTCACTCTATAAGTTAAGAAAAAAAAGCAAGCAAAACTAAACTAAACCGAAAATACAAAAGACTCTATCTCCTAACTCGCTATCTCAAAATATACCAGTTATCTGTTCTGTTATCGTTTTACATACATAATTCCCCCTTAGTTAACCAAAACATGACTAACATAACCTTATGATTTAAGCGCTATTTTCATTTACCCCCCACAACCACCACCCCCACTTCCCACCACAAAAACGAGAATACAAAAGTTTTTCGTTTCGTCCCAAAAAGATCAACTGAAAAGCAAAAAGATGAAAACACGTCGTTCTCAATTATTCCACTCCTTAATGAACAAAAAAAAAACACACACGAAACAAAAGCAGGATTTTTATCGATTATTTTTTCGGTATTTACGATAAGTTAAATTTTTTTATTTCGTTTAAGTTCTTTTCTCTTTATTTTATAGTTCTGCATAATTTGAGTATGATTTTCAGTATGAATTTTAATTTTTAATGCAACCTTTAGTTAATTATACAAAACAAAACAAAAAAAAAACAAAATAAAACAAAAAAAATGAACAAAAACCAAACCAAACTTGTAAATAGTCTCAAACAACAATTACTCTGCATACGAAATGAATAAATAATTCTACTTTACTTACGTTTTGTCATGGCAAGGGTCCTCTCTCTACCTCTCTCTCACTCTCTCTCTCTGTATATCTCGAACTCACTCTAACCAACCAACCGAATCAAGCAATCAAATCGATCAATCAACTAAAAGTGTACATCTAACCACAAAAAATATATATATAACAATCAAAAGAAAACAAATGAACAACAACAAAAAATTGTATATTTTCCTCAACATAAACCCTTAAAAAACAAATGAAAAACAACCAAAACAACTACAACAACAAAGATACAAATTAAACTACTCGTACAAATATTAATATTAACCGTTAATCTTACAGTTAGTGTCAATCCAATTAAGCTACTTAGTTGCTGCAAGCGTATTAGCGGATTAGCAGATTAACCCGTCCCAACAGAGGCACCCAATTAGCAATCGAAAACCGATACCGAAACTGAAACTGAAGCCAAAAGAACAATCAGGTCTAGCCCAGCCAGCCACTAAATGTAGTCTATAGATTCCGAATCACAGAACCCAATCAAGCGACAGTCTTCTATTCGAATCGAAATCGTAATCAGAACAAAAGAAAAGCCAAAGCCAAAAGCCCCCGCCGTAAGCAGAAAAAACAGGAAACTATAACCAGTTTTAGTTAAGAACTTTGGTTTTCTCTCTCCCCCTCTCTCTCTCTCGCTATCTAATTTTGATTTTGAGTTTTCCCTTGGTTTACGTTGGTTCTGTGCCACCTTTTTCGTTTCACTTTTACTGTAAATAATTAACAAAAAAACGAAACAATCAAATCAAATTTTGTAAATATATAAAAAGAAATGCAAAAAGCCAAACACGAGACTGTTGTTTAAAGAAACCAAATTGTTTGTTCCATATATATATATTTTTTATTACAAAACCATTTACATGCATATATATCTAAATATATATATATATATACCCCAAAATATATTTGCAAACTCTCTATTCAATATTTATCTGATATGTATATTTTCCTTAATTCAACATTTTCCAACAAACTCCAACAACAGCAACTCTCCAGCCACTCCAGAAAACTCAAAAGAGAACCGAAACCCAAAAACCAAAACCGAAACTACTACAACTACTACAAATCGATTCAGAACAATTCAAAGTTTAAATGTGAATACCATGAGTGTTTGTGTGTGTGCGTGTGTGTGTATGTGAATGTAGATTAAAATACCAATAGATGAATACTAATAACAAACACGAGGTGTGCGCACACACACGCACGGAGAAATTTGATTGGATTTTGGTTTTTGAAATTTGCATATTTGAAATTATTGTACATTTTTAACAGCCGCAGCCAAGTTGGTGCACAGTTCGTTTCGCGTTCGCTCCATATATTTAATGTATATAGAACCAAAGCAATAAATACCCAATGCCCCAACCCCAAGAACACCAATCGAAATGATGAGCAGACACTACCACCCACCAACCCACACCCCACACCCACACCCACACACACGTTCGTGTAGACAAGCTTGTATTTAGTTGCGACCCCAGGAGGAGCGACAGCAACCCATCCACTCATTTGTAAATAACTTCATCTCCCACTCTCTCGCAAGACAAACCCCTAGACCCCACACGCCAGAGACACAGAGACACACGACCCAGAGTCAGCATCAGGCATCAGGCATCAGCGCCAGCGTCAGCTTCAGATTCAGTGTCCGGGGAATAGGCCGGAACGGAACTGAACCGAACCGAACCGAACCAGTTTACCCAAATTGTATTCAACTTTTAGATGATTATATTTCCAATAGGAGATGCCAGTCGGTACCTTGGAGAGCAGAGCAGTCTGCCTAAGTTTGTTCTTTTTTCGCTTCATCTGGTTTCACATTCAAATCATCTTCTGTTCCGTTCTGCTCATCAACCCACTCTCATGTCTGTCGCTTGTTTCACGTACCTTACTCTTACCGGGAACATGACTTATTTATAGGTCGGTCGGTGGGTCGGTCTGTCGGTCTGTCGGTCGAGTCGGAGTAAATGAAAATGGAAACGCGACACCAAGTGTCAAAGTGTTTTCTCTTTATTTCGAGCAAGTTGAGTCCTATACATTACGCTGAGTAATAAGTGCTAGGATCTAAGAATATGCTTTTGTGCTTGTACAGGTTCAGCCACCCCACTTGAAAGGCTGTATGCCTGAAGTACACTGATACATATATGCATATGCATATCCGTAACATCTCATATTCGTAATTCGCTGGTAATTGCTGTAATCCGCTTAGTTCTTGATCAGGTAGCGAGCTTTTCCTGCGTTTCCAGTGCACCTAATTACGGAAAAGAAGATGCAATTAAGTCTTGCCATATGAGGATAGCACCTGACACATAATGCAACCACAACAGCAGCCCAGTCTGAGAGTGCCACCGCTCTCGCACCTCACTTCTTTCCACTCCACTCCACTGCAATCGCATTTGTGCTCGGCTTGGCTCGGCTCGGCTCAGCTCGGCTAAGTCGTGGCAAGGTCTGGTGGCACGCATAGAAATGTAAATTCATTATTTATTATTTGTTTGCCTCAATAGAAATCAAATTAGTTTAAGTGGCGACCCACCAGCACTGGCACTGGCACTGGCACTGGCACAGGCACCACTGGCAAATAGCAAAAAGTAACATCCATATCCACATCACCGTGAGCTCTTGGCCCAGAGCGCAGCCAGACAGTTGGACTCGAATTGGAAAACGCCAACTCAGGGCACGCCCAACAGCCCAACAACAGCCACCCAGCCCTAAACCCTATTCTCATTTGATATTTTCAAGTTGATATTTCCACTTGCACCGACCGAATGTCTGAATGTCTGACGTTCTGACTGTTTGACTGGCTGTCTTGGCAGCCTCGTGTTGCCTGCCTGCCTGCCTTCCTTTTTTCCTTGATTTGATTTTGTTTAAATATTAAACGAGAGTTTTAGGTCTCATTTATAATTCAGAGGCCTTGAAGCCAGCCAGCAAGCATTCAGGAGACACTGGAGGCAGGTCCCCAAACAGATCCGAGATGGTAGGGGCGGGGCGGGGCGGGTAGGAGTTCAGTTCATTTTGATTAGCAGACCGTAAAACAATAGTATCAATGGCACAATACAATTGCGTGAGTGTATGTCTGTGTGTGTGTGCGTGCGTGTGTGTTCTTTATTAAATCATTATTTGTTTAGATTTGTCACACAATCAGATTTACACACACACACACACTGGCATTAAATGTGTGCATGTGTGAATGTGTGTTGTGGGAATGTTTGCATAAAAGAGCAGCTCTCTCGGCCCTGAGCTAAAGATTTCTTAATACTTCTTCCATGCCATTGAAGCTGATTTAATACGCTTTAAATTGAGATTTCAAACAACAATCTAATGAAATTGCATTCAATTTAGATTTAGAATTTTTATGGCCACACAAAGAGATACAGATACTGGCACTCGTTCTCGTTCCCGTACTCGTTATCGTACTCGTATACACCCACACACACACACACACATCGTATTCGGTCTGGCAGACTGTACAGATAATTGGACTTAGACAGTCGACAGTTTCAATTACTGAAGACTTGCACAATGTACAAACAGGATTAACAGGAAAAGCCTTGTTAATTGGTCTACGTCTAATGTAGTGTCGTTTTCACTTGTGTCGAGCATAGTAGCATCAAAGGATGTGCCTGAATTGTGTGCGTATCCATGTTCTTGTGTGCTTATGTACGGAGCTGCATGGAGCTAGCAGCTGCCAATCCAATCCAATGAGCGGTTCCACAATCCTCGATTCATTTTGCTTTACCTCTAGTATTATGGGTATCAAAAAGCATGGCATACTTCAGGGCGGCCTGACTGCCTTAACTGCCGTTTAAATTGCATTTTCGAGTACAACTACATAAGAGTGCACCACTCGTTTAGTAGCCAACCAACCTCTCAGGCAGACAGTACCCCAGACCCAGAGCCAGCCACAGCCCCGGTAACAGCCCCAGCCTCAGACCCACCTTGCTTAATTATATTCACAGCGTTTTTATTTTACCAGCGCTTTTAAGCAAAGCATTTTGCGTATGACTAGTACTAGTACATAGCTAGTGATGGGCGACTGCCAGCATTTGCATACCAATTTCGCCACCATTCCACACCAAATGCGGCGAAAACCCCCCATGGTTAAAGGTTGCCGAGCACGAGGACGGGCACTCAATGATGAAGGCCAGTCCGCATAGCGTTTTAATTGCAGTGCAGTGCGCGGCGCCAAGTGCAAAAACGTAGGCGGTATATACAAATAATTAAAATAATTAAGCAAAACTACGGCAGGGCCCCAGCCACCACCGAACCACTCATCAATTGAGCAGAGCTCTCTGCCCGGGACCACTCCATAATTCCTCCTCCCCACCCACCCACACACCTCAACGGCTTGGCAGCTTGGCTTGGGACAGCAGTTCGTTCACTTCGTTCTCCTCAATGCAACGTTAATTTTTTCCAGACCCGAAATGCTTTTTGGGAATTGTATGAGTTCTCTGTTCCTTGCTCTTACCGACCATTGGCCCGTATTTTCCTTGTATTATTTGGTGTCGCAACATAACGGTACGTGCTTTAGCCAATTTCAGATACAAGGATATTTAAATTTAATCAAATGTCGGTAAAAATGTTTGCCATGCCTTTTATGCCTGCTGACAACAGAAACAACGAGAGAAACAGTCACAGCGCACGCACACACGAGGGGCATTGCCATCCCATCCGCTCCTTGCCATTCCCGGCGCGTGTGTGTGGGTGGGTGGCTCCGACCTGTATGTTTCCGTACGTTGGCTGGGTAATTTGTTAGCCAGGAAGAGCCACGGGCCCAACCTAGTCAGCCAGCCAGTCCAATCCACAGTTTTATTTTATTTTATATAGTTTTTGGCATTTTCATGTGCCCACTTTTCCCCTCTTTCGTTTTTTTTTTTTTTTTTTTGGGCAGCCCCTGCGTGAGTCGGTACAGTTTTCGAAGCATACATATATATGTATGATATATACAAAGCGTATATATAGAAACGTGTATTTACCTAGGGACACCCAACACAGAACAGAACACAGAACAGAGCCCGAGCCCGAGTTGGATTCGCATACGATTTCCATTCCAATTCTGATTCCGATTCCAGGAGCCGTGGCGTCAGTGACGCCCGGGGGTGTCAGCCAATTTCGAGTGTTTTCCCTGGCACTGGCACGGCCTATCTACGGTGTTACCAATTGTTGTTTTTGTTGACCGTGTTGGGTGCACCTACATACATACATACATATATATTTTCACATTGCCATTTTCATTTCAATTCATTTCATTTATTTATGCAATATTTTATGTGTGCTCATTCATTTTTTGCTCGTTCTCGTTGTCGTCGGTTGCCGTTACCGTTACCGTTCTCGGTTCTCGTTCCCATTCCTTTGCTCTCGTTTGTTCTATTAATTTGTTGTCGCTCCGTTGTTCCTGGTCGGTCTATTCGGTACCGTCCTATTCTGTTCCATTTATTTGGTTGTTTTCCGCTCTACCCGGGCTTCCATTGTCAATTTGGTTGATATACTATTATATATATATATGTATGTATATGTATTTGTACAATTTATGCAAGTATCTAGAAACGTATATACATGCATATAAAAGTCGTGCCATAAACCCCATTCGTCTTAATTTGTATGCCTTGTTTTGTTACGGTTAGGTTTCTGGGGTTTTGTTGATACTTATTTATTATTTTTATGCTCTGCTCACTTATCTGCCATTGTCCCGCCACCGCCACCGTCACCATCACCGTCTCGTACCCCTGTGCCGTTCTGTGTCCCGTTGCGTGTCAGTGGCCCCGGCCCCGGCCCTTGCCCGACTTATTGGGGAGTGTAGAGAGGAGCATAAACCACATTTTTATTGGGAATGGGGAGCATTACCTGCAACTAGTACTCGTAGCATCAGTTCCAATAGGAAGAACGTTTATAGAGCAATATCAGGCAATCAGCATTATTGATAGCAGCAGCAGCAGGAACAATAGAACTCAATTCGATTAAGAACTACATATGTACATGTGAGCACTACGAGTATTACTCGTACAATGACAAGAACACACAACGCTGTAAATAAAGGTCTCCTTCCATATATTCTCTTGTACAGATATTTAATTGTGTTTGTTTGTTTGTTGGTACATACATACTTACATACATATTTACTACCGATTGATTTGATTTTGAGTTTACTTTTGAGATACTGTTCGTTGTCACCGATTGAGACGCTTTGATTTTGTTTTTTGATATATTATAATATAACTCTTTGTATTTGTACATGATTATGATTATTAATGTTTATATTAATCCACTGCTAACAAAAAATCATCATCAACTTTGTACAGTAAAACCATGAGCGAGCGAAGAAAAAAAACCAAAACAAAAACAAAAATCATTATCATTAACCAAAAAAAAAAAAAAACAAAAAACACTCGATCTTCGGCTCCGACGAAGCTGAAAGTAGGATTTCCAAGATTGGTAGCCGTGCATGAAGAATATGTACATAAATACACTTGTAATATATCCCCCATATTGATAAGTTTCCCATTATTTTTTTCACTCGAAACTTTCAACTTGAAAATCCATTGTCATCCGAGCGAACGGTTTGTAAATCCTTATTATTGTATGATAATGTTTTTTGCGGAATAATTCTTTGCATTTCCTTTTCCTAATCAGATCAAGTCTGCCAGCTCTTGGAAATCGTATTGTACAACCCCAATGCCCATTCCATTTCGAAAGAATGCCTTTAAAATTTCGTTTAACGGTTTGTTAAGTTTCCTTCAGTTGTCCGCCTCCCCCCCCCCCAAACTGCACCCCAACACCCACCCAACCTCACCTCAATCCACCAGATCCTACCACCATTTCCAAGCTTTTGTTTTCTGTTTTCGCATCAAAAAAAAAGGTTGAAATAAAAACAGGAAAATTCATTTGTTTCTGTAGAGCCTATGAAAGCGAATTCGAGACACATTTTGTATAGAAAGCAATGCGCTCATTACTTTTACTTACTCTCTGTCACACTTTGTTTTTCTAATTCAATTTCGTGAATATAAAGATATCAACAAAAAGAAAGGATTTCAGCTAAATTTTGTGCTCCTAATGAGAAAAACCGAACCAAAAAAAAAAAAACAAAAAAAAGTATATATATTTACCCAAAAATATATATTGTACAGATCTTTGTATATGATGATGAAATGTTGGGATGGGCTGCCCGGTGACCGCTAGTATAATTGTCTCATTTATCAATTACTTATTGTACTTTCTTCTTACTACATTCTACCTAACCTAACAACCTACTACTACTTTACTTTACTACTACCCTACTACTACTACTACTTACTACTATTCGTACTACTACTATTTGCTCTATGGGTTCCGATCCGTTCCCGATTCTGTGTTGTTGTTTCCTTTTCTGTGTGTCTCCGTGTTTGTGTCCTTAAGTTTTGTTGTAACTTTCCTTCGGTTGCTTTCTATGTGTTTTCTTCTTTGGTTATGCTTCTGTTTTAAATCTTTCTTTCGGTTCTTCTTCCCTTATTCGGTTTCTGTTTCGGTTCACTTACATGTGTGTAATTTTAATTAATGTCATTTTAACATGAAACTCAACAATTTCTGCTCTCGGTTACTCATAAGTTATTGTACAATTGTGTCGTTTGTTCGTTCGTTCGTTCGTTCGTTGGTTCCTTCCTTCGGTGTGCTCCTTCCTTCTACTTTCTATATAGTACTTGTACTCGTATTCGTATTAGCTGTGTGTGTCTCTCATTTTTCATTCCGTTCCTACGTTCCTACGTTCTAAGTGTCTAAGTGTTGTGTCTGTGTGTGTGTGTTTGTCCGGGGCAGTACTGTACTCTCTACGGTAATTTAGCCCGGCTATCTAATATAACTGTGCGCTTAACGGTCGGTCCGACCGCACACATTCAGAGAATACCCAAAAAAAAAAAAACAAAAATAAAACCCACTGCAAAGTATTATAATTTGTTTAATTTGTTCTCCTTTTCTGTGCTGTGCTGTTCTGTTCTCTTTAGTTTATTCGTGTCTGTGATGTCGTTTTTTGCCTTGTCATGATATACTACTATATGCCACAAACGCTTCTCCTGTAGTACTCTCACACACACACACACAAGCATACACACATATGACACACAACAGGCCCCCACACCCACACAGGGACCCCACACCTTTGTTTTCCCTGATACTCGGTATGCTTTGTATAACTCATAAAGTGTAGTTGCTACTTAATTACAATCATTACTCAAAAACGCCACACACTCACACGTACACATACCACATACGTACATACTTTGTACAATACAGAGTCCTGGCGTATCCTGGCTTGTACACCACACAAACATAATTGGTACTTTTTCATAATTTGATTCTCACTCTTTTTGTTTTGTGGTTTTTTGCTCTGCGTGTGCCTGTTTTTTTTGCTTTTGATTTGAATTTTTCATTTTGCTGTAGCCTGTGTACTTTTACTAATGAAACCCGACTGAAACTGTTCGATTTTGTTGAACATAACACTATGTAATAGCAACAAAAAAAAAAAAACAAATTATAATAAAAAAAAAAAAAACGCCAAGTACAAAAACTGTTTGTTGTGTGCCTTTTTAGCTGTAAAGATTTTCTGTAATGTTGAGAACCATGCCTGTATGTGTTATATGTATATATCGTACATTATATATATGTCCGTAGTATATTCATACGAAACGGATTTTAGTTACAATTACTTTTAAAACCAGTCTACTATACTACCTACCAGTATACCAAAAAAGAATGAAGAAAAAAAACGAAAAGAAAAAAAGAGAGGACCCTTTACCAAAAGAAAACATATACATATGTATGTGTCTGTCGCGTTTGCCATAAAAAAAATACAACCCAGAAACCCGACTACTCAATTTATTCATCATGAGTAAATGTTTGTTATTATTTTTTAGTTGATTCAAAATGTTATGCTTGCTCTAGCAACAAATACCTTATACTGTATGGGGCCCTGCCAGGCCCTAACATTATTTTACTACCTTTGCTACCTTTACCTGTTATTTATTGCCTAAAAAACCACCTAAACCTGAACCCTACCCCCATCCTTTGCTTTTGGTCTCACTTCTGCTCGCTCGGAGGAGAGTCCAGAAGCACCAGAAGATGAACCAAGTGTGTGTTTTTGCTTTCGGTTCTTTTTTAAACGTGTGTTGTGCCTTTCAGTTGAGTTTACAAAAACAAGTGTTGGGGGCTCTGCTCTGCTATGCAACTGCAACTGCAACAGCAACAGCAACAGCAGTCAGTCCCACAGCCCAGTCCATTCCAGCTCGAGGAAGTGCTGAAAATGAAAAACTCTTGTCTTTAAGTTATTTCTGTGAACGTCACAAGTCTTTGCTTTGGTTTGGTTTATTGTTCCTTACTGGTTCCCCACTAGTTTTTTTTTGTTTTGTTTTTTGTTCGTTTGTGTTCCCTGTTTTCTGGAACTTACATACTTATCTTACTTACTTATGTATTGTACTTACCGCTGCTTTTTATACATTTTCCACAGAAATTGTTGTTGTTTCTGCCTCTTCTCCTGTGTGCCGCACTTGAAGCTGGAGCTGGAGTTGGGGATTGGGGATTGGGGATTGGGGATCGGGATGGGTATGGGGCCATGACCGCAGCATACCCGTCTCTTTCGTCACTCTCGCCTCGCCACTTGCGACATTTCTGCTGATTTAAGGCTTCATTTCGTCATTTATTCGAGCAATCTTCTCCCCGGACCATCAGCTTCGGCGGCCACTTAATTAAACAAATTTCTGTGCAATTTAAATGCCATGCTTGGGCAATGGATGGCCCTGGGACACCACAGACTCGCAGCTTCCAGTGCGGCACACATAAAAACAAAATATATATCTACTTAAAACAAAAAACATTTTTAAAAATAAATCTTTTAAAATTCCTTAGCCCTTTGTAGATTTGATTTCCTTTAACCCTGTCCTTTCTTCAATGTGTTGCTATTACTTCTTACAATTTACAACTTACATACTCTGCTCCCACTAATCCTTTACTACTTTCTACTGCTAATACTAAAACTAATACTAATACTGCTACTACTACTACTACCACTACCACTACCACTACTACTACTACTGCTATTTGTATCCTATCTATCTATCTATCTAACTATCTATCTTTGTGTGTTCTGTGTCTACGACAACATCATTTGCGATTTGCATTAATTGAATTTTTATTTGTGCTTTTAAAATAATCATGTCCCCCAGACTTTTGCAAGGGCCGTGAGACTTTACAGAATCTCTGCGACCAAATACCGGGCGATGCCCTGCTCTACTCCCTCTTCCGGGAGAGCGCCGAGCCGGTCAAGTGTCCGCTCAAGGGTGAGTACTTGTACTTGTAGCAAACGATGTACATGCCGATGGGGCCTGGGTCATTTCAAGAGTCGTCTTTCTTCGTTCTCCTTATCGCCTGCAGGACCCTTCATATTCACGTATAACCGGGGCCATGGGGAGTGCAAGTCGCCAGTGTCCAACATTGAGAGCTGCACGGAGGAGAGTCGCCTCCTGCTGAGCTTCCAGGCCTGTCCCGATGTCCAGGGGACCGAGAGTACAGGTGAGTCTCTCTCTGGCCATGACAATGACTCATCGCCTCTTTCTGGAACTGAAGATGAACATCCTTCCTTCCTTCCTTTCTTCCATTCTTTTTTGGCCATGCCCTCCGTTCTATGTTCCATGTTCCGTTCCGTTCCATTGCCCGCCTGCTTCTGCTGCTGTTTCTGCAGTTGAGGAGCTGACGTGTCTGGCGACCTGGAAGGATGGCAACTCACGCTACTTGGTTGGCCTGGTCTCGCACCATCATGCCATCTCAAACGAGGAACGATATCGCTGCTTTGTCTATGAGAAAATCTCCTCGCTGATGGGTAAGCTGCCTTCCGGCAAACAGGATGAACTTTGTTTGAGCTTTAAAACCCTTTTCAGGCGGTCCCAGCATGCTCAGCTCAAAGGATGCCGAGTATAAGCTGGCACAATCCGGCGACGCCACTTGCAATGGCTTAGACAGTGCCGAGGTAAGCATTTTCCCCAACACAGACACAAACGCAAAAAACAGACACAGACCATTTTGTTACCCGTTCTGACATTTTCACTTACCTGCAAATGCCACCACCCTCTGCTCTACCTCTCTCACCCTCTCCCCATAGGTTGGCTCCCGCATCATGTCCCTGCGAAAACCGCCGGTGGCGGAGCGCTGTGACTTCCCAGCCTGGTTCAAGGGTCCCCGTCACTGGCATGCACTTATGGGCTATGCCGTCTACAATTATCACCCCAAGTGAGTAGCTCCAAGGGCCTGCGGCCGAATTGTCACCCAAACCAAACCGAATCAAACGGATCTCTCAACTGTTTCCATTCCCATTCCCGTTTGCGCTTCTTTTTCAGTGACGGGTCCGTGCACATTATTAAGCCCAACGGCTATATGGAGACACGTGCGCTCTGCGAGCAGATAAATAAACAGACCTCAACCGAAATGATGGCCGTGGTGCACTACACCACCGGGTGGTAAGTGGCCCAAATTGAAAATACTGCCAAGAGCCTCTTGGCTAACACATCCATGCAATTTCAATGTCCGTTCACCGTTTCCCGTTTCCCGTGTGCTTGTTTCGCCCCACAGTCAATCGGGATTCATGTGCATGATGTTCTACCGTCGGGACACGCACGTCATTGAAATACAGACGGGCAAGCCGGCCATTCGCCTGGAGGACGCCTGTGCCCCGGATCACTTTGATATTAATAAGATGGCCTACATTACCTTGCTGGGTAAGAGAGATGCACTCGCTGCAAGCCTGCTGCAGTCGTATTTAACGACCTCTGTATCTTTCCCTGTAGCAAGCAATCCGGAACCGGCGATTTGCCCAATGGAGGGGCTGTACAACCTGCGCGGTGCCATCGGGCCGCCGTATTTGGCCACGCGCCACAAGCGCAATCACAACGGCAAATCGCACCTGGGACACGGACATCATCACCACGAAAGCGCAGACACGGGAAATTTTGGTCATAAAGGGTAAGCTGACTCCGTGGTTGCTTCTCCTGGCAGTTTTACAACTCTTTTTTTTTATTGCAGTCACAGCACGCTCAGCTTTCGGAATGCTGAACACATGGAGCGCGGGTCATGGCATGCCAATACTCGCGGTCTTCCCGTACGCAGTCGACGCAATGCACCCCAGGATCTGCAACAGCAGCAGGCGTTAGTTTTGGGCAACGTGAATAGCAACGATACGAGTGTGGGATTTGTGGCCACGCGGAATCGACGCGATGTCCCGGGCTGTGTCCCCAACTACAATTCCCAACGCCAGCTCTGGGTGGGATGCAGTAAACCGAACTCGATCGATGTTAGTCCGTTGTGCAGTGTGGAGGGTGAAGAGGGTATGCGTAAAAACAGTTTAGATCGGATTTGGTTTTATTCAGGATTTTCCATTGCAGAGTACTCCTGTCACGGCTCCTGGAGCGAGAATAGTACATTCTTTATCATAGCACGCCACAAGGGCAGCAAGCACGGCGTCTGTCTGACCTATCGCCCCACGGAGGGCACCTCAGCCAAGCTGGTTGTTGGCGATGCCTGCTACAGAGGCACACAGAAGCCACCCGATCATCATTTGGTGGCCAATCTGTCAGTCTTTGGTATGTTCTATATTGGCTATACACGGCGGCATCCTTAGTAAAAATCTCATTTCATATACACAGGCAAGTGCGGCGAAACGGGCTCGAGTGCAGGCGAGGCTCAGCTGGGCAACTGGCTGTTGCTGCTGGCCACAATGGCCACACTCCAATGGCTCTACCTGCGCAGCTGAGTTGCAAGCGGTGGCAACAACAAAACAACAAACTGCACCACAATTCTGCATAAGCACATAAGCATTACAAGCCAAAGCGCTGTGTGTGCATTTACTAAAACCCCAAAACCAAATCCCATTATGATCGACATGTATACAAGACACATTTAAGACTTATTGTATATTTCATGTAGTATGTGTAAGGCGTAAACGAACCACTCCCAGTCTCCAGGCTGGTTTGGCTGTAAATAATGTATTGTTTTTTTTTTGATTTTTCTTTACTGATGAACACACACTTTTGTTTAGTTCTAAGTGCTTAAAATAAAAAAGAAATTCGATATAGTAAGGGGCACACATACCCACAGTATGAAAATGAAAATGGAAAATGGTTTGCAATAAAGCCTTAGATCAGCGCTATTTGTATTAGGGCTAGTAAAACGCGTCTATTACTAAGAGTAGCGCAAGATTCATACATAAATGTAACTATTAATGCAAGTATGTATGTAGCAAATGCTATTTATTTATTGTACGATTATCCACTAAGCAGAGCAAAGACACAGCGTAGAGAACGAGAACACGAAACACGAACCATAGAAATGACATCAGACATCGGAACTAAACGAATACAAGCTAAAAGCTTTTTCGTTCTGTTTTCTTTTTAGCCATCTCGTAGTGTGTTTTGTGGCACTTGCATACATATTTTTATATATAATTTCCGAAATGTTTCCTACAACAAAGTACACGCATATATACATACAAATCACAGGACGAGTGCAGCATTTTAAACTACATACATATATACATATACAAGAATTATGAAATGCATTCAAAGGAAATCACAAATCCGAAAACCGTTTTCGCGAAATGTACAAAACAAGAAGAGATGGTGGGATGTTGGCTCATTCGAGACAGGTGTTGTGCTGCTGTTGTGGCAGTAGCATATAGACAGACAGACAGGAAGACAGGCAGGCATGTAAATGCACATACATATACAATATATTTTTATGTACAAATGAAGCAAAATCGTACATACATAACATGCGAGTATACATATATAATGATGAATAACGTTTTGCATAGGATCGCATTGGTTTCATAACATAATTAATACCTTGCAAAGTACGCATATATTGATATTGTATGATTCATTATATTAGTACTATACATATATATACTGGAATACATACGAGTAAATACATAGGCATTTAAGAACTGTGAGGAATTCGAGCAACTTTGATAAGTAGAGGCACACACCACTTTCATAATCAATCAACTATCTTTGTAAGCCACAAAACACAACTGACAAACAACTCTACCAAACAGAACAAAGACAGACGTGAAGTGAATCAGCAGCTAGGGATGCTAAAATAATTAGAGTGTTTAAGGCAATTAAGCGGTGATATAGGTCTAGAATAAACAACTGTGTAAATCTCTTATGAAAGCACAAGAATAGAACAGAACAGAAGATGGAGCAGCAACCGAAACAACAGCTACTAAAGCGGACAAGTGGAAGAGGAGAGTTAATCATGATGAACTGTATCCAAAGGATTTCAAAAACTAGCATTTTTTTCTTTTCCAGTAGCAGTACAGTAAACAAACAAACATTTGCCCCAATTCAGAAACCTAAGCGAACGTGTAAACGCGTACACAATTAACGAGTAAGGAGAGAACATAAGCAGAGAAGAGAGATAGAGGAGAGGAGGATAGAGAACCCTTCAAGGCAACTAGTCAAAATTTACGAAGCGTAACTTTGAGTTCCATGTAAATAGCGAATGTTATGCGAATTGAGAATTGAGCAACGGTACACGGTGTACGAGTATGTATACATATGTATGTATGTAACTAAATGCTAGTTAGCTAAAAGGACTGTGTGGCAAGAGATCAGAAACACTTGGTAGACAGCGACAGCGACAACGACCCAGCCCTGGCGCTAGAGCAGGCACTGTGGGCGTACAGAACATAAGAGTTACTTTCTAAGAACTATGTATACATTCAAAAAACATCTATATAAAATTACGAAAATAACATTGTAAACTCGAGCAGCAGCAGACACAAAGTGGAAAAAAACTAGAGAACACGAAGAAAAAAATCATGAACGGATCCGCCAATGGCATCCAGCATCCAGTCAGCAACTCCTTATCGAGATAGAGATTAGAGATGGCCAGACAAATCAGACATCGTAATGTACAAAATGTACAATGATCGGCCGGAGTGCACGGCATTAGTTAGCAGCGCAGCTGCTGAGCCTGGGCAGCGGATTCTTGAATATTTTTTGAGTGTACCTCTCTTTAAATAAGCATTTCAATTTGTTGTCAGCTTTTAAAAAGTAAATACGAGCATATTAAATAATATTGAATGCATTTTAAACAAGTAAAAACAGAAACCACACGTAAATCAAGCGAAACATTGAGTAATCTTTCAAGTCGAGAAACAGTTTTAACGCCCATCCTCCTGTCTCCATCAGTCAGCACACGAATTCCAGCTGGTTGGCGCTTTACTGGTTTATTTTGCAATTGTTAAGCTGAAACACTTTACTATCCCAATGTAGATCCAAATCCAAATCCAGATCCAATTCCAGCTCCTGCTCCAGCCTTAGTTGTTTTCTTATGTCATTG
Source organism: Drosophila affinis (assembly GCA_037356375.1). NCBI lineage: Eukaryota > Metazoa > Arthropoda > Insecta > Diptera > Drosophilidae > Drosophila > Drosophila affinis. The sequence continues at coordinate 29,340,533 of JAZHFB010000003.1, forward strand.
TCAGAACTTTAACGTGTTATTAATGTTCCAAACGGTCTCCACAAATGTATTCGAATGTTTCTAAAAACTGCTAAGTATAAAAAAAAACGAAGCAAAACATAACAAAGGCAAAAAACAAAACATGCAGCATATTTTTGTAAATAGTTAAAGCAACGCTTAAATTTTTATCCAATTTTGTGTATGGCTACTGCAGTCGATCGACGTGTGTATGGGGGGCGGACCAGGAGCAGTCCCAGCTGGGGCGTGGCAGCCCCACCTGAGTGTGAACGCTAAGCATTAGATATAAGTGATTTTTATATTCAAAGCGATTTTATAAATCATTTTAATTGTCTATTTTAACGAATGCAGCAAGCAGAAAACGAAGCAGAAGCAAATATGCCGTCGATTTAGTTCATGTGTGTGAAAAAAAACGTAATGCAATTTTCGTCAATAATTGAATGTTTTGAGTACTATGTTCTTACCTTGTTTGGGTTTGTTTTTTAAGCTAATACGAATACAAATACAAACTAATTAAAACATACTTCAAATGTGTTTTATTCTTGGATTGATACAGGTTTCTCTGTTAAAGATTCTTATAGATACTTCTGCTGTCCTGTTGATGCTATATACTTTCAATAGTTGGGATCCGAACACGATGTCCGATATTATCCACAGCACCGATGAATTCACCAGCGATAAATTGTAGATAAGGAAATTCCCTCCTGACATCCAACCTTAAGCCGGCAAAATGTTTTTATTACAATATGTCATCGTATTTTGTTTAGAGTTATGGATTCATGTTGACCAATGGATTGCTGTTCGCTGTTCATCCTCGGCTGATCCTCGAATGATTGAAATTTTGTGCTAGAAACCTGTAGGAATGGTGTTTTCTGTCATTTGTTAAACCAGTAAAGGAAAATACACATAATTCGTTTTGTTAAAAATGTTTTAATATATTTTGACAGCTCTATGTTTCAGGTATCCTTTCCATGGCAGGGCGCTGTCTAGTTCCAGTCATCTCTTCGCTGTCATCTCTCGTCAACCATTGCAATGGGGGTGGTAGCTTCGTGGTGTTGTGCATATTGAAAATTTGTTTCTCTTTGTTCATAATTTGGTGGGTGAGGTTATTTGGGTGGTATGTTTCCATACAAAAAGGGGAATTGGAGGATAAGTGCAGAGATCAAAATGCATCCATAACCTCACCCGAAGCTCGGATGCTTTTATTTTTATTTTATTAATATTGAATGGGGCTGGAGGGATAGAAATGAAATATTGGTCTTTATGTAACAAAAAAGGTTGCAACATAAAAACTGCATTATGAAGGCGATGGTATAATCGATAAAGTGAGTTGGATATAATTATAATGCACGCATTAAAACAAATTAAACTATTTTTAATTATATATAGTTAAAAAACGTTAGTTAACTAACAAAAAATATAGATTCAAAAAGTTGAAGCAGTTAAATTTATGATTCAGGGAACTATCTCGATGTTGGTGAAATAAAATTATTTAAAACGGGATCTGCCACTACTATAAAAAAAATTCCAGAGTCAGTTATATCAAGTGACACGCACACTTGAACTGAGATATAAAGCGAATAAAGGAACTAAGATGTTGAAGAGTGAACGAATTTCGTAAATGGGAATTAAAGTCTCCATTTAAATTTCCGAATTATCCCTTAGATAAATCTAAATACTTTCTGAACTGTTAGTTTGCGATTTTCGGTTTTAATAACGTAGTCCACAAAAGATTAGTCCGGATTTATATTGCATTCATTATTTATATGCATTGATTACAGTGAATACGGGCATTAAAACTTGATTAAATGAAACAAATGACTAGAAAGGGAGTTAAACTTTAAGTGTAGTGTGTACCAATAAATGCATTTCAAACCAAGCATACAATTAGCTTCAGTAATTTCGAGTATTCATTGTAATACAAAGAAGCCAAAGTATCCAATATAATGTTTGCTGCCAGCTTGAGTAATCTTCGTATAAGGCAAACAAAAACTACTGACGATAAAATACAGCATTAGATCTTTTGGTAAAGCATTTCGGATTGCACACAATACCAGTTGGATCAGAAAATAATTTACATTTTGCTGTTCAGCTTTATTCCATTTATGAAAATTTAAAGTAATGTTGGGATTTCAATTTGTATTGTATATTGCAAATTTTCAACATTTTACTACTTTGAAAATATTATTTTCAATGTGTGTTATAATAAAACTACATGATTTACATCGGAAACTAAAAACAAAGCATTGTTGGGGGCACTGCAAGCCCTGCAATGCAACTGGAGTAGTAATTTATGCATTTACATTTTATAATAATCTTTTCACAATAGATCGTATTATGCATGCAACGCTGGAAATATATGTGGGATTGGAAGTTATTGTTTTGGTAATTAATAATACTCCCACAAATGCTTTAACTACCACAGCAATGTCATTTATCCCATTAGATAAAAAATGTCCCAGGTGCATCAATTTCCAATTACGATTATACATATGTATATTCGGTATGCTGAAGATTTTAAGTTGACAGACAATATATTATACAAAATATGGATATTTGATTTTGTTTTTTTGGTTTGTTATGATATAACAATTACATATAAATAGAAGTGACTACGGAGGCATTTCTTCAAGACCAAGTATAAGTATAAAGAGTAAAGTGAAGTATAAACAGAATACCAAATCAGAAGAGTGTCGAAATAATAATGTTTAATATTGTGTCTCTATAATGGGATAAAGCCAATAACGTAGGTTGGGGAAATGAAAATGGGAAAAAGTATTCGCGTAGTTCGGAGAAATAAATTCCAGAAACCTTTGGTAACGATATTTAGGATACCTTTCAGCTATGAGTGAACGCTAGAAATAGATTTTTAGTGAAATATTCAATAACCTTTCATTCCACTATCCAATGAAACATACAAAATAATCAGATGCGGACCGATTTGAAATATAATTATACACATATGAACGATGTCCAAAGGAAATGATAGATAGATATTTCTTCATTTAGATTAACAATCTTCCTGAAATACCAATCACCCGGTATGAATTGTTTTCAAATGATCAACAACCCGGTAGATCGTCCCTCGATCCGACATTTAGTATATTCCAACGATTTGTATTTTAGATTATTTTTGTCAGGGCGCTTTTTAGTAGTAGAATAGAACACTTAAGTTCAGCTAGTAAGCTTCTTCAGCAGCGTATTTTCGCAGTATGTTATTAAAACAAAAATGGTTAGATTTAAACATATGCGTGTGGGGCGATTTTGATACGAGAATTGTGGACAGTCAATGCCAACCAAAGAAATTAGAAAGGTTTGTGGTGTTCCAGGACTAATTGAAATTGCGAGAGGAGGAGATACATATTTTACATAGAACTCGTCTTGTAGATCTTTGCTATCAGCTTAAATACTTGTAATATAGTACATATGTATTAATGTTTGGCTAATGATAAGAGGGGGTAAGGTTCAGTTAGCTATGACTATGCAATTGGTTGTTTGGTATTTGGTATTTATTGGTGTAATAATATTGTTATAATTATTTGGCATTTCCTCAAGTTATGTGCAAGATTTTCTCAAGATTTTCTGCAACCCAAACAATAAGCTCAAGAAACGCAGTTCAAAAAGCATACATATTTCTGGAGATGATTAATTCTTGCAATTCAGTAAAATCCGAATGCGATTAGGTGCATTAGAAAACGACAAGTACGAGTATATCAAATGCAATATTGGACATATGGGGTTATAATGAAAGTTACGTAATTTTTTTAAAAACAAGTGATTTAACAGGTATAGAGATCTATTTGATTACGAGTAGATCCTATTCTGCTATACATTGCGATACGTATTGTTCGCCGATTCCAAAAGTATGATGTGGTAATTAAAGGTGCCAAAGCATTTTGATAATACATTTTATCGCAGAATTGTTGTTTAAATAGATTGTTGTCTGTTTACTGCCTGGAACTTAACCGGAGTCCTCTATGGATTAGGTCATAGCGTCACTACATTTCATTACGTTGTTGTTTTTGTTGTTATTTCTATCTTGGTGAACTCTTTTAGAGATAATTAAGAAAGGTGGTTCCGCTGATGGAGTCTATATTCATTCACATATTATTTTTATTTGATCAAATAATTAAATTAAATGGGCTTAGAGATTTCATATTTAGTTGTTTTTTAAAGCATCGACGATGGTTGGCTACCAACAATGTTCAGATCTATATGTATTTAGATATATTTGCAATTTCAACATTTTTATCTATTCAGATTTCCAAGTTTAGGCACCCATTGCAGGAAAAGGTTTCATTTTTGTTTTTATTTTATTGTTGATCGATGGTACTCAAAATATGGTTGTCCAACGGCGTTGATTACGCTTAGTGGTATTTTTGTAATAATTGTATCCTTAATTTTTTAACAATCTTTTTGGGTGAACCTTTAGATTTAATATTTGAGAAGGTAGTTAGGGATTCTGTTCGAGCTGATTCTTTCAAAGCGATGCTAAGCCCAACCGGAAAACCAGACATCTCTCGGATGTTGGTGTCTTTATTTGCAAAATATAACAACGCAGTCTGGAGAAATATATAATACGAAAACTGAAAAACCTTTGGTTAACATGAGACATTTCTATTATGAGAAGTTTCAAGGGACCGATACTTCAGTTTAGAAATAAGATCAGATACAGTCAGAAGTGCGATACAAAAGCACGATTACTCTTAAGATTACAAAGTAATATTTGGTTTGTTTCATTCGTTGACATTGGTGATTTGATTAGATGCATTCCCAACATTAGTGGTCAAAGTGATTAGGTTATTGAAATAGGTTATATTTAAATAAACCGTCAGATCCCCTGAGACTATTGGGGAGTATTTCCATTGACATCTGTTAACATTAAACGGGAGGCATCTATAATTATATTAAAATAATTTATGGAACCGTTTTATCAGATAAAAATCCGATTTAAAATCGTTTGTCAATTACATAGCCTTCAGGATTTCTTTTTACTTCGGGCCCTTCTTAGGGTTGAGTTTTGTAAACGTAGGCATGGCTTCTAATATTTATATGTGATATACATATATTGTTTTAATAGATTTTTATCGAATTTACTGCTTTTGGCAGATTTATAGATTTAGTCATACCGAGAATTCTTTAAACAATTTTTGTAACAAGTACGGAAGTATTGTTATTTAAAGTTTTCTTATTGTTATATAAAATTAATACTGGTAAGTCAATCTAATTTAGGAAATATATTTCATAGAATTTTCTATATTTTATAGGCGCCCGAAATGTAATTTTATCGCTGGTTGGCGCACGTGAGAAACGAGTGGGCCGGGGGATTGCCCATTAGTACAATAATAAAATCGTTTTGATTACGTTTTAATTAGATTTTTGAGTTCATATAAGATTTTTTTGTTAAATTCCTGAGTTAAGCGTCAAGTGACTAGAAAGGGAGCAAAACTGTCGATGGAATATGTAAATGTATTTCAAGCCAAACAGACAGTAAGCTTTAGTATTTTTGAATATTAATTGTAGTACAATCAAAAATATCAAGAACAGATACTTCTTTTAAGGCAAGAGGAGCATACAAAAAATACTGACGGTAAAACAAAGCATTACTTGTTGAGTGCATCGTGAAGATCTTTTTTTAAAGCATTTCGCATTGCATAATACCAGTAGGATCAGTAAATAATTTCCATTTTCTATTTATGGAATTTTAAAATATATGGGTAAATATATATGGGAAAATGGGTATCCACATCTATTGTAAATTCAAAATTTTAAGCTTGTTACCACATAGGAAATATTTTCTTCAATGCGTGCTATTATAAAACTACATGATTTACATAGATTAAAATTCAACATGTAGTCTGTTGGTTTCGTGTAAGTTATCTAGAACGAAAACCAAAAAGAACCTAACACAAGCACTCTTTGGGGACACTGCAAGCACTGCAATACAACTGGAGTGGTAATTAATGCAAATTACATTTCATAATAATCATTTCACAATATATCGTACTATGCATGCAATATTGGAAATATACATATGTGGGATAGGTAGTTGTCGTTTTGGTAATGTTATTATACTCCTAAAAATGCTTTAACTACCACAGCAATGCCATTTATCCCATTGGGTATTAATCATTTAGGATTTAAACCTTTTTGATAGCTAATTCCAAATTATTAACATATGCATGTATCTATGTTTTTGTAAAGCATTCCTTGTTATTACAGATATCAACATATTTCCCTTTATCCCAAATTGTTCGACTATATCGAAAATCGGAGTTTTATTTGAAAGAGTTTATGAATATTCCACACAAATGAAATTCATATCTCAGAACAGTTATGTTTCAATTTATATATATATGAATATCTATGTTGCAGTATTTAAAGATGTATCCATTTCCAATCACATTATATGCACATATGTCTATATGTTTTTGCTGGTTCTTCAAGTTTAGTCAAAGTTTTAGTGGTGTATTTTGGTGATAGTGTTACACAATAGAAGATTTTCCTTAAGACCAAGTGGAGTAGCAATTGATTCGTAAATAAAGAACATCAAATCAGAAGATTATATTCTCAATAATGCAAACATACTAAAATAAAAAGTAGAAAGGAGCAGAAGAGAAGCAGAAATCAGTTACAATTTTAATCATTTACCAATATAAGTTTGATGTGTTCAGGATGCTAAAGTATCAAACTGAAAGCTGGTAACTCAGGGATGTATTTTGTAATGCATTTAAAATTTGTTTGCTTAAAACTAAAGCTTATGAACTTGTTGAGATGATAAAATTAGCAACAAACTAAATTCAATGTGCGTCCATCTTTTTTGTTTGTTTTGGTTTTTTTGCTAGCAGAATATTTATTATGAAATATGTATTTGTCTATCTAGTTTTACATGGAACTGTTCAATTTGCGGTGGAAACTGCGGGATCAGTGGTGATTTTGTTGCGGGGTGTAGTGCGGTTATTGTTGCGCGGTGTAGTGGTTTGCTGGTACGAGTATGAGTACTCCTACTTGAATATTTGTATTCTATAGGAATATTTGAGAATTTGGCATACAATAGTCGAATACTTGGAACCAGGATATATTATTCCAGTGTACATTTGAATTTGACTAGAATTAGAATACCTTAAACTGGATTTCTTCCGGCACTACATAAGATGGATTAGTTTTAAAAAATATATGCATAACCTCTGCATTATTCCCATCGACTACTCGTGTCAGAGTGCATATTTACTTTGTGGTCCATGTGGTCCATATGCCCATAATCAGTTTTCATCGTTATCGTTTATAGTCTGATAGTTGTTTTTGGGGGTCATTGTTTTACCAAAATTTTTAAATTTGAACTTCATAGAAAACTTATATATTTTATTCATCCGCTTCATAGTTTTCTCTAGCCATGCCTACTATGCTTCAAACATTTCAGAAAAACATTCATTTGAGTAATCATTCAGATCAAGAAAATATTGGGGATTATAAGTCATTATGTCACAGCAAGAGTTTTATAATAATAAGATCAAGTGTAAATATCTGGATGAGAAATCACGCTCCGTTAATGATTCTTATTATCAAAACCATATTTCAAACATTCTTACGCACCCTACCTATTTTGGAGAGCTACAATCCCTACCTATTATAGTGAAAATCCCATATTCTTGTCGTAATCATAAATGGGTCATAATCATTAGAACATATAAATACCATACAAGTCCTATCCGCAAATAAATAATTTAATTTCGAGCTCTGTATCGGGCAAGGAGAGATGAAGATGTGGTCTTTATATATAAGGGTAAGTCAGAAGGGAAAGTGTGCCATAATCATAAAAACATATAAACATCATACGATTATATTCTCATAAGGTTGTGAAAACACTATCCGTAAATTATTTCCTGTTCTCATTGCGATCAAGAGATCAAAACCATCTTTGAAACATTTTGACATACCCTACATACTTTGGTGAGCTACAATCCCTACCTATTGTAGTGAAAATCCCATATTCTTGTCGTAAACACCATGTTGGAAACTGGGTCATAATCATAAAATATAAATACCATAAGAGTCCTATCAGCAAATAAATAATTTAATTTCGGGCTTTGTATCGGGCAAGGAGAGATGGAGATGTGGTCTTTATATATGAGGGTAAGTCAGGAGGAAACGTGTGTCATAATCATAAAAACATAAATATCATAAGTAGTTGGGAGAAAGAAATTCCAGAAACCTTTGGTAACGATTTTTAAGATACCTTTCACCTATGAGTGAACGCTAGAAATAGATTTTTAGTGAAATATTCAATAACCTTTCATTCCACTATCCAATGAAACATACAAAATAATCAGATGCGGACCGATTTGAAATATAATTATACACATATGAACGATGTCCAAAGGAAATGATAGATAGATATTTCTTCATTTAGATTAACAATCTTCCTGAAATACCAATCACCCGGTATGAATTGTTTTCAAATGATCAACAACCCGGTAGATCGTCCCTCGATCCGACATTTAGTATATTCCAACGATTTGTATTTTAGATTATTTTTGTCAGGGCGCTTTTTAGTAGTAGAATAGAACACTTAAGTTCAGCTAGTAAGCTTCTTCAGCAGCGTATTTTCGCAGTATGTAATTAAAACAAAAATGGTTAGATTTAAACATATGCGTGTGGGGCGATTTTGATACGAGAATTGTGGACAGTCAATGCCAACCAAAGAAATTAGAAAGGTTTGTGGTGTTCCAGGACTAATTGAAATTGCGAGAGGAGGAGATACATATTTTACATAGAACTCGTCTTGTAGATCTTTGCTATCAGCTTAAATACTTGTAATATAGTACATATGTATTAATGTTTGGCTAATGATAAGAGGCGGTAAGGTTCAGTTAGCTATGACTATGCAATTGGTTGTTTGGTATTTGGTATTTATTGGTGTAATAATATTGTTATAATTATTTGGCATTTCCTCAAGTTATGTGCAAGATTTTCTCAAGATTTTCTGCAACCCAAACAATAAGCTCAAGAAACGCAGTTCAAAAAGCATACATATTTCTGGAGATGATTAATTCTTGCAATTCAGTAAAATCCGAATGCGATTAGGTGCATTAGAAAACGACAAGTACGAGTATATCAAATGCAATATTGGACATATGGGGTTATATTGAAAGTTACGTAATTTTTTTAAAAACAAGTGATTTAACAGGTATAGAGATCTATTTGATTACGAGTAGATCCTATTCTGCTATACATTGCGATACGTATTGTTCGCCGATTCCAAAAGTATGATGTGGTAATTAAAGGTGCCAAAGCATTTTGATAATACATTTTATCGCAGAATTGTTGTTTAAATAGATTGTTGTCTGTTTACTGCCTGGAACTTAACCGGAGTCCTCTATGGATTAGGTCATAGCGTCACTACATTTCATTACGTTGTTGTTTTTGTTGTTATTTCTATCTTGGTGAACTCTTTTAGAGATAATTAAGAAAGGTGGTTCCGCTGATGGAGTCTATATTCATTCACATATTATTTTTATTTGATCAAATAATTAAATTAAATGGGCTTAGAGATTTCATATTTAGTTGTTTTTTAAAGCATCGACGATGGTTGGCTACCAACAATGTTCAGATCTATATGTATTTAGATATATTTGCAATTTCAACATTTTTATCTATTCAGATTTCCAAGTTTAGGCACCCATTGCAGGAAAAGGTTTCATTTTTGTTTTTATTTTATTGTTGATCGATGGTACTCAAAATATGGTTGTCCAACGGCGTTGATTACGCTTAGTGGTATTTTTGTAATAATTGTATCCTTAATTTTTTAACAATTTAATATTTGAGAAGGTAGTTAGGGATTCTGTTCGAGCTGATTCTTTCAAAGCGATGCTAAGCCCAACCGGAAAACCAGACATCTCTCGGATGTTGGTGTCTTTATTTGCAAAATATAACAACGCAGTCTGGAGAAATATATAATACGAAAACTGAAAAACCTTTGGTTAACATGAGACATTTCTATTATGAGAAGTTTCAAGGGACCGATACTTCAGTTTAGAAATAAGATCAGATACAGTCAGAAGTGCGATACAAAAGCACGATTACTCTTAAGATTACAAAGTAATATTTGGTTTGTTTCATTCGTTGACATTGGTGATTTGATTAGATGCATTCCCAACATTAGTGGTCAAAGTGATTAGGTTATTGAAATAGGTTATATTTAAATAAACCGTCAGATCCCCTGAGACTATTGGGGAGTATTTCCATTGACATCTGTTAACATTAAACGGGAGGCATCTATAATTATATTAAAATAATTTATGGAACCGTTTTATCAGATAAAAATCCGATTTAAAATCGTTTGTCAATTACATAGCCTTCAGGATTTCTTTTTACTTCGGGCCCTTCTTAGGGTTGAGTTTTGTAAACGTAGGCATGGCTTCTAATATTTATATGTGATATACATATATTGTTTTAATAGATTTTTATCGAATTTACTGCTTTTGGCAGATTTATAGATTTAGACATACCGAGAATTCTTTAAACAATTTTTGTAACAAGTACGGAAGTATTGTTATTTAAAGTTTTCTTATTGTTATATAAAATTAATACTGGTAAGTCAATCTAATTTAGGAAATATATTTCATAGAATTTTCTATATTTTATAGGCGCCCGAAATGTAATTTTATCGCTGGTTGGCGCACGTGAGAAACGAGTGGGCCGGGGGCTTGCCCATTAGTGCAATAATAAAATCGTTTTGATTACGTTTTAATTAGATTTTTGAGTTCATATAAGATTTTTTTGTTAAATTCCTATTTCAAGCCAAACAGACAGTAAGCTTTAGTATTTTTGAATATTAATTGTAGTACAATCAAAAATATCAAGAACAGATACTTCTTTTAAGGCAAGAGGAGCATACAAAAAATACTGACGGTAAAACAAAGCATTACTTGTTGAGTGCATCGTGAAGATCTTTTTTTAAAGCATTTCGCATTGCATAATACCAGTAGGATCAGTAAATAATTTCCATTTTCTATTTATGGAATTTTAAAATATATGGGTAAATATATATGGGAAAATGGGTATCCACATGTATTGTAAATTCAAAATTTTAAGCTTGTTACCACATAGGAAATATTTTCTTCAATGCGTGCTATTATAAAACTACATGATTTACATAGATTAAAATTCAACATGTAGTCTGTTGGTTTCGTGTAAGTTATCTAGAACGAAAACCAAAAAGAACCTAACACAAGCACTCTTTGGGGACACTGCAAGCACTGCAATACAACTGGAGTGGTAATTAATGCAAATTACATTTCATAATAATCATTTCACAATATATCGTACTATGCATGCAATATTGGAAATATACATATGTGGGATAGGTAGTTGTCGTTTTGGTAATGTTATTATACTCCTAAAAATGCTTTAACTACCACAGCAATGCCATTTATCCCATTGGGTATTAATCATTTAGGATTTATACCTTTTTGATAGCTAATTCCAAATTATTAACATATGTATGTATCTATGTTTTTGTAAAGCATTCCTTTATCCCAAATTGTTCGACTATATCGCAAATCGGAGTTTTATTTGAAAGAGTTTATGAATATTCCACACAAATGAATTTCATATCTCAGAACAGTTATGTTTCAATTTATATATATATGAATATCTATGTTGCAGTATTTAAAGATGTATCCATTTCCAATCACATTATATGCACATATGTCTATATGTTTTTGCTGGTTCTTCAAGTTTAGTCAAAGTTTTAGTGGTGTATTTTGGTGATAGTGTTACACAATAGAAGATTTTCCTTAAGACCAAGTGGAGTAGCAATTGATTCGTAAATAAAGAACATCAAATCAGAAGATTATATTCTCAATAATGCAAACATACTAAAATAAAAAGTAGAAAGGAGCAGAAGAGAAGCAGAAATCAGTTACAATTTTAATCATTTACCAATATAAGTTTGATGTGTTCAGGATGCTAAAGTATCAAACTGAAAGCTGGTAACTCAGGGATGTATTTTGTAATGCATTTAAAATTTGTTTGCTTAAAACTAAAGCTTATGAACTTGTTGAGATGATAAAATTAGCAACAAACTAAATTCAATGTGCAATAATATTGTTATGTCCATCTTTTTTGTTTGTTTTGTTTTTTTGCTAGCAGAATATTTATTATGAAATATGTATTTGTCTATCTAGTTTTACATGGAACTGTTCAATTTGCGGTGGAAACTGCGGGATCAGTGGTGATTTTGTTGCGGGGTGTAGTGCGGTTATTGTTGCGCGGTGTAGTGGTTTGCTGGTACGAGTATGAGTACTCCTACTTGAATATTTGTATTCTATAGGAATATTTGAGAATTTGGCATACAATAGTCGAATACTTGGAACCAGGATATATTATTTCAGTGTACATTTGAATTTGACTAGAATTAGAATACCTTAAACTGGATTTCTTCCGGCACTACATAAGATGGATTAGTTTTAAAAAATATATGCATAACCTCTGCATTATTCCCATCGACTACTCGTGTCAGAGTGCATATTTACTTTGTGGTCCATGTGGTCCATATGCCCATAATCAGTTTTCATCGTTATCGTTTATAGTCTGATAGTTGTTTTTGGGGGTCATTGTTTTACCAAAATTTTTAAATTTGAACTTCATAGAAAACTTATATATTTTATTCATCCGCTTCATAGTTTTCTCTAGCCATGCCTACTATGCTTCAAACATTTCAGAAAAACATTCATTTGAGTAATCATTCAGATCAAGAAAATATTGGGGATTATAAGTCATTATGTCACAGCAAGAGTTTTATAATAATAAGATCAAGTGTAAATATCTGGATGAGAAATCACGCTCCGTTAATGATTCTTATTATCAAAACCATATTTCAAACATTCTTACGCACCCTACCTATTTTGGAGAGCTACAATCCCTACCTATTATAGTGAAAATCCCATATTCTTGTCGTAATCATAAATGGGTCATAATCATTAGAACATATAAATACCATACAAGTCCTATCCGCAAATAAATAATTTAATTTCGAGCTCTGTATCGGGCAAGGAGAGATGAAGATGTGGTCTTTATATATAAGGGTAAGTCAGAAGGGAAAGTGTGCCATAATCATAAAAACATATAAACATCATACGATTAAATTCTCATAAGGTTGTGAAAACACTATCCGTAAATTATTTCCTGTTCTCATTGCGATCAAGAGATCAAAACCATCTTTGAAACATTTTGACATACCCTACATACTTTGGTGAGCTACAATCCCTACCTATTGTAGTGAAAATCCCATATTCTTGTCGTAAACACCATGTTGGAAACTGGGTCATAATCATAAAATATAAATACCATAAGAGTCCTATCAGCAAATAAATAATTTAATTTCGGGCTTTGTATCGGGCAAGGAGAGATGGAGATGTGGTCTTTATATATGAGGGTAAGTCAGGAGGGACGTGTGTCAGAATCCTAAAAACATAAATATCATAAGTAGTTGGGAGAAAGAAATTCCAGAAACCTTTGGTAACGATTTTTAAGATACCTTTCACCTATGAGTGAACGCTAGAAATAGATTTTTAGTGAAATATTCAATAACCTTTCATTCCACTATCCAATGAAACATACAAAATAATCAGATGCGGACCGATTTGAAATATAATTATACACATATGAACGATGTCCAAAGGAAATGATAGATAGATATTTCTTCATTTAGATTAACAATCTTCCTGAAATACCAATCACCCGGTATGAATTGTTTTCAAATGATCAACAACCCGGTAGATCGTCCCTCGATCCGACATTTAGTATATTCCAACGATTTGTATTTTAGATTATTTTTGTCAGGGCGCTTTTTAGTAGTAGAATAGAACACTTAAGTTCAGCTAGTAAGCTTCTTCAGCAGCGTATTTTCGCAGTATGTTATTAAAACAAAAATGGTTAGATTTAAACATATGCGTGTGGGGCGATTTTGATACGAGAATTGTGGACAGTCAATGCCAACCAAAGAAATTAGAAAGGTTTGTGGTGTTCCAGGACTAATTGAAATTGCGAGAGGAGGAGATACATATTTTACATAGAACTCGTCTTGTAGATCTTTACTATCAGCTTAAATACTTGTAATATAGTACATATGTATTAATGTTTGGCTAATGATAAGAGGCGGTAAGGTTCAGTTAGCTATGACTATGCAATTGGTTGTTTGGTATTTGGTATTTATTGGTGTAATAATATTGTTATAATTATTTGGCATTTCCTCAAGTTATGTGCAAGATTTTCTCAAGATTTTCTGCAACCCAAACAATAAGCTCAAGAAACGCAGTTCAAAAAGCATACATATTTCTGGAGATGATTAATTCTTGCAATTCAGTAAAATCCGAATGCGATTAGGTGCATTAGAAAACGACAAGTACGAGTATATCAAATGCAATATTGGACATATGGGGTTATATTGAAAGTTACGTAATTTTTTTAAAAACAAGTGATTTAACAGGTATAGAGATCTATTTGATTACGAGTAGATCCTATTCTGCTATACATTGCGATACGTATTGTTCGCCGATTCCAAAAGTATGATGTGGTAATTAAAGGTGCCAAAGCATTTTGATAATACATTTTATCGCAGAATTGTTGTTTAAATAGATTGTTGTCTGTTTACTGCCTGGAACTTAACCGGAGTCCTCTATGGATTAGGTCATAGCGTCACTACATTTCATTACGTTGTTGTTTTTATTGTTATTTCTATCTTGGTGAACTCTTTTAGAGATAATTAAGAAAGGTGGTTCCGCTGATGGAGTCTATATTCATTCACATATTATTTTTATTTGATCAAATAATTAAATTAAATGGGCTTAGAGATTTCATATTTAGTTGTTTTTTAAAGCATCGACGATGGTTGGCTACCAACAATGTTCAGATCTATATGTATTTAGATATATTTGCAATTTCAACATTTTTATCTATTCAGATTTCCAAGTTTAGGCACCCATTGCAGGAAAAGGTTTCATTTTTGTTTTTATTTTATTGTTGATCGATGGTACTCAAAATATGGTTGTCCAACGGCGTTGATTACGCTTAGTGGTATTTTTGTAATAATTGTATCCTTAATTTTTTTATCAATCTTTTTGGGTGAACCTTTAGATTTAATATTTGAGAAGGTAGTTAGGGATTCTGTTCGAGCTGATTCTTTCAAAGCGATGCTAAGCCCAACCGGAAAACCAGACATCTCTCGGATGTTGGTGTCTTTATTTGCAAAATATAACAACGCAGTCTGGAGAAATATATAATACGAAAACTGAAAAACCTTTGGTTAACATGAGACATTTCTATTATGAGAAGTTTCAAGGGACCGATACTTCAGTTTAGAAATAAGATCAGATACAGTCAGAAGTGCGATACAAAAGCACGATTACTCTTAAGATTACAAAGTAATATTTGGTTTGTTTCATTCGTTGACATTGGTGATTTGATTAGATGCATTCCCAACATTAGTGGTCAAAGTGATTAGGTTATTGAAATAGGTTATATTTAAATAAACCGTCAGATCCCCCGAGACTATTGGGGAGTATTTCCATTGACATCTGTTAACATTAAACGGGAGGCATCTATAATTATATTAAAATAATTTATGGAACCGTTTTATCAGATAAAAATCCGATTTAAAATCGTTTGTCAATTACATAGCCTTCAGGATTTCTTTTTACTTCGGGCCCTTCTTAGGGTTGAGTTTTGTAAACGTAGGCATGGCTTCTAATATTTATATGTGATATACATATATTGTTTTAATAGATTTTTATCGAATTTACTGCTTTTGGCAGATTTATAGATTTAGACATACCGAGAATTCTTTAAACAATTTTTGTAACAAGTACGGAAGTATTGTTATTTAAAGTTTTCTTATTGTTATATAAAATTAATACTGGTAAGTCAATCTAATTTAGGAAATATATTTCATAACCTCTGAATTATTCTATATTTTATAGGCGCCCGAAATGTAATTTTATCGCTGGTTGGCGCACGTGAGAAACGAGTGGGCCGGGGGCTTGCCCATTAGTACAATAATAAAATCGTTTTGATTACGTTTTAATTAGATTTTTGAGTTCATATAAGATTTTTTTGTTAAATTCCTGAGTTAAGCGTCAAGTGACTAGAAAGGGAGCAAAACTGTCGATGGAATATGTAAATGTATTTCAAGCCAAACAGACAGTAAGCTTTAGTATTTCTGAATATTAATTGCAGTACAATCAAAAATATCAAGAACAGATACTTCTTTTAAGGCAAGAGGAGCATACAAAAAATACTGACGGTAAAACAAAGCATTACTTGTTGAGTGCATCGTGAAGATCTTTTTTTAAAGCATTTCGCATTGCATAATACCAGTAGGATCAGTAAATAATTTCCATTTTCTATTTATGGAATTTTAAAATATATGGGTAAATATATATGGGAAAATGGGTATCCACATGTATTGTAAATTCAAAATTTTAAGCTTGTTACCACATAGGAAATATTTTCTTCAATGCGTGCTATTATAAAACTACATGATTTACATAGATTAAAATTCAACATGTAGTCTGTTGGTTTCGTGTAAGTTATCTAGAACGAAAACCAAAAAGAACCCAACACAAGCTCTCTTTGGGGACACTGCAAGCACTGCAATACAACTGGAGTGGTAATTAATGCAAATTACATTTCATAATAATCATTTCACAATATATCGTACTATGCATGCAATATTGGAAATATACATATGTGGGATAGGCAGTTGTCGTTTTGGTAATGTTATTATACTCCTAAAAATGCTTTAACTACCACAGCAATGCCATTTATCCCATTGGGTATTAATCATTTAGGATTTATACCTTTTTGATAGCTAATTCCAAATTATTAACATATGTATGTATCTATGTTTTTGTAAAGCATTCCTTTATCCCAAATTGTTCGACTATATCGCAAATCGGAGTTTTATTTGAAAGAGTTTATGAATATTCCACACAAATGAATTTCATATCTCAGAACAGTTATGTTTCAATTTATATATATATGAATATCTATGTTGCAGTATTTAAAGATGTATCCATTTCCAATCACATTATATGCACATAGGTCTATATGTTTTTGCTGGTTCTTCAAGTTTAGTCAAAGTTTTAGTGGTGTATTTTGGTAAAAATGTTACACAATAGAAGAATTTTCCTTAAGACCAAGTGGAGTAGCAATTGATTCGTAAATAAAGAATATCAAATCATAAGATTGTCAAAATCATAATGTTTAAGTATTGTGTCTCTATAATGGTATAAAAGTAATAACGTAGATTGGAGATATGATAGTGGGAGAATAGTATTCACGTAGTTTGGAGAAGGAATATTGGAAGAAAAGTATTCTTAGTTCATAGTTAGTAGAAAAGATATGATGGCCAAATGCTCATAGGTCTAGTAATCTTTGACATTGAAATATGTATATGGTTTTTTCCGATATTCTCAAAGGACAGTGCTCGGACAATGTACAAACAGCTTGCGGTCTATAGCATTCCAATAAATGCAGTTCAAGCATAATTTTATGCAAGCAGTAAGAATCAGTATTTGACCAAAGACTGTACAACAAGAATTTGCTAAAAAAAAAAATGGAGCACAATAATTCAATTTGTCGTATATGTTGGTAGTTTAAGGTGTCGGCAACGGACAGTCACTTTTTTTAAGTTCTGTACATAACTAATTTGGTAAACCAATATAACTTTTAGTTATTAAATTGCTTTTGCTAGTTACATGAAAGATTATATTCTCAATAATACAAATATATTAAAATAAAAAGTAGAAAAAAGCAGAAGAGAAGCAGAAATCAGTTACAATTTTAATCATTTACCAATATAAGTTTGATGTGTTCAGGATGCTAAAGTATCAAACTGAAAGCTGGTAACTCAGGGATGTATTTTGTAATGCATTTACTATTTTTTAGCTTAAAACTAAAGCTTATGAACTTGTTGAGATGATAAAATTAGCAACGAACTAAATTCAATGTGCGTCCATCTTTGCGGTTTTTACTGTTTCTTTCGTCACTTCCTGGGATGCATTTCTTTTTGTAGCAGAATATTTGTACTGAAATATGTATTTGCATATCTTGTTTTACATGGAACTGTTCAATTTGCGGTGGAAACTGCGGGATCAGTGGTGATTTTGTTGCGGGGTGTAGTGCGGTTATTGTTGCGCGGTGTAGTGGTTTGCTGGTACGAGTATGAGTACTCCTACTTGAATATTTGTATTCTATAGGAATATTTGAGAATTTGGCATACAATAGTCGAATACTTGGAACCAGGATATATTATTTCAGTGTACATTTGAATTTGACTAGAATTAGAATACCTTAAACTGGATTTCTTCCGGCACTACATAAGATGGATTAGTTTTAAAAAATATATGCATAACCTCTGCATTATTCCCATCGACTACTCGTGTCAGAGTGCATATTTACTTTGTGGTCCATGTGGTCCATATGCCCATAATCAGTTTTCATCGTTATCGTTTATAGTCTGATAGTTGTTTATGGGGGTCATTGTTTTACCAAAATTTTTAAATATGAATTTTGTAGAAAATTTATATATTTTATTTATCCGCTTCATAGTTTTCTCTTAAACAAGATTAACATGAATGTCATAATGAGCAATGCCTACTATGCTTCACACATTTCAGAAAAACATTCATTTGAGTAATCATTCATACTCGTCAATACATCACGTTTTCATTTAGATTAAGGAAATATGTCATATCAGAGCGAATGTGTTTTCTAATGATAAGATCTTTTGTAAATATTTTGTTGTGAAATCACAATCCGTTAATAATTCTTATTGTGATCAAGTGATAAAAGTCATGTTCAATATATAGTGAAAATCCCATATACGTGACGTTAACGTCACGAGGGAAACTGGGTCATAATCATTGCGATCAAGACCATATTTAAACCATTCTTACGCACCCTACCTATTTTGGACAGCTTCAATCCCGACTCCTATCCATAAATAAATATCTTAATTTCGGGCTTTGTATCGGGCAAGGAGAGATGGAGATGTCGTCTTTATATATAGGGGCAGGTAAGGAGGGAAAGTGGGTCATTACCATAAGCACAAATAAATATCATAAGAGACTATTCTAATAAGGTTGAGAAGACACCATCCATAATTAATTTCTGTTATCCTTGCGATCAAAAGATCGAAACCATTTTTAAATCATTCTTACGCACCCTACCTATTTTGGTGAGCTACAATCCCTACCTATTATAGTAAAAATCCCATATCAATGTCGTAAACGTCACGAGGGAAACTGAGTAATATTCGTAAGAGCTTATAAAAATCATAATAGTCCATTCTCAAAAGTTTAATAAAACACTGCTTAAATTCTTTCCAGTTCTCATTTCGATCAAAAGATCAAGACCATATTTAAACCATTCTTACGCACCCTACCTATTTTGGTGAGCTACAATCCCTACCTATTATAGTGAAAATACCAAAGCCTTGTTGAAAACGTCACGAGGGAAACTGGGTCATATTCGGAAGAGCTTATAAACATCATAAGAGTCCATTTTAATAAGGTTGATAAAACACTTTGCTTAAATTCTTACCTGTTCTCATTGCGATCGAAAGATCGAAACCATTTTTTAACCATTCTTACGCAGCCTACCTCTTTTGGTAAGCTACAATCCCTACCTATGATAGTGAAAATCTCCCAGCCTTGTCGTAAACGTCACGAGGGAAACTGGGTCATAATCATAAGAACATATACGTAAATATCATAAGAGTCTTATTCGTAAATAAATATTTTAATTTCGGGCTTTGTATCGGGCAAGGAGAGATGGAGATGTCGTCTTTATATATGGGAGTAAGTCAGGAGGGAAAGTGGGGTATAACCAGAAGAACACATTAATATCATAAGAGACTATTCTAATAAGGTTGTAAAGACACCATCTAAAAAATCAATTTCTGTTCACATTTCGATCAAAAGATCAAGACCATATTTAAACCATTCTTACGCAGCCTACCTATTTTGGTGAGCTACAATCCCTACCTATGATAGTGAAAATCTCCCAGCCTTGTCGTAAACGTCACGAGGGAAACTGGGTTATAATCATAAGAACATACACGTAAATATCATAAGAGTCTTATTCGTAAATAAATATTTTAATTTCGGGCGTTGTATCGGGCAAGGAGAAATGGAGATGTCGGAGTCAGTAGGGAAAGTGGGGTATAACCAGAAGAGCAGATTAATATCATAAGAGACTATTCTAATAAGGTTGAAAATACACCATCCAAAAAATCAATTTCTGTTATCATTGTGTTCAAAAGATCGAAACCATATTTAAACCATTCTTACGCACCCTACCTATTTTGGTGAGCTACAATCCCTACCTATTATAGTGAACATACCATAGCCTTGTTGAAAACGTCACGAGGGAAACTGGGTCATATTCGGAAGAGCTTATAAATATCATGAGTCCATTTTAATAAGGTTGATAAAACACTTTGCTTAAATTCCTTCCTGTTCTCATTGCGATCAAAAGATCAAGTCCATTTTTTAATCATTCTTACGCATCCTACCTATTTTGGTGATCTACAATCCCTACCTATGATAGTGAAAATCTCCCAGCCTTGTCGTAAACGTCACGAGGGAAACTGGGTCAGAATCATAAGAACATATACGTAAATATCATACGAGTCCTATCCGTAAATAAATATTTTAATTTCGGGCTTTGTATCGGGCAAGGAGAAATGGAGATGTCGGAGTCAGTAGGGAAAGTGGGGTATAACCAGAAGAACACATTAATATCATAAGAGACTATTCTAATAAGGTTGAAAATACACCATCCAAAAAATCAATTTCTGTTATCATTGTGTTCAAAAGATCAAAACAATATTTAAACCACTCTTACGCACCCTACCTATTTTGGTGAGCTACAATCCCTACTTATTATAGTAAAAATCCCATATCAATGTCGTAAACGACACGAGGGAAACTGAGTAATATTCGTAAGAGCTTATAAAAATCATAATAGTCCATTCTCAAAAGTTTAATAAAACACTGCTTAAATTCTTTCCAGTTCTCATTTCGATCAAAAGATCAAGACCATATTTAAACCATTCTTACGCACCCTACCTATTTCGGTGAGCTACAATCCCTACCTACTATAGTGAAAGTACCAAAGCCTTGTTGAAAACGTCACGAGGGAAACTGGGTCATATTCGGAAGAGCTTATAAACATCATAAGAGTCCATTTTAATAAGGTTGATAAAACACTTTGCTTAAATTCCTTCCTGTTCTCATTGCGATCGAAAGATCGAAACCATTTTTTAATCATTCTTACGCAGCCTACCTATTTTGGTGAGCTACAATCCCTACCTATGATAGTGAAAATCTCCCAGCCTTGTCGTAAACGTCACGAGGGAAACTGGGCCATAAACATAAGAACTTATACGTAAATATCATAAGAGTCTTATTCGTAAATAAATATTTTAATTTCGGGCTTTGTATCGGGCAAGGAGAAATGGAGATGTCGTCTTTATATATGGGAGTAAGTCAGGAGGGAAAGTGGGGTATAACCAGAAGAACACATTAATATCATAAGAGACTGTTCTAATAAGGTTGTAAAGACACCATCCAAAAAATCAATTTCTGTTCTCATTTCGATCAAAAGATCAAGACCATATTTAAACCATTCTTACGCAGCCTACCTATTTTGGTGAGCTACAATCCCTACCTATGATAGTGAAAATCTCCCAGCCTTGTCGTAAACGTCACGAGGGAAACTGGGTTATAATCATAAGAACATACACGTAAATATCATAAGAGTCTTATTCGTAAATAAATATTTTAATTTCGGGCGTTGTATCGGGCAAGGAGAAATGGAGATGTCGGAGTCAGTAGGGAAAGTGGGGTATAACCAGAAGAGCAGATTAATATCATAAGAGACTATTCTAATAAGGTTGAAAATACACCATCCAAAAAATCAATTTCTGTTATCATTGTGTTCAAAAGATCGAAACCATATTTAAACCATTCTTACGCACCCTACCTATTTTGGTGAGCTACAATCCCTACCTATTATAGTGAACATACCATAGCCTTGTTGAAAACGTCACGAGGGAAACTGGGTCATATTCGGAAGAGCTTATAAATATCATGAGTCCATTTTAATAAGGTTGATAAAACACTTTGCTTAAATTCCTTCCTGTTCTCATTGCGATCAAAAGATCAAGTCCATTTTTTAATCATTCTTACGCATCCTACCTATTTTGGTGATCTACAATCCCTACCTATGATAGTGAAAATCTCCCAGCCTTGTCGTAAACGTCACGAGGGAAACTGGGTCAGAATCATAAGAACATATACGTAAATATCATACGAGTCCTATCCGTAAATAAATATTTTAATTTCGGGCTTTGTATCGGGCAAGGAGAAATGGAGATGTCGGAGTCAGTAGGGAAAGTGGGGTATAACCAGAAGAACACATTAATATCATAAGAGACTATTCTAATAAGGTTGAAAATACACCATCCAAAAAATAAATTTCTGTTATCATTGTGTTCAAAAGATCAAAACAATATTTAAACCACTCTTACGCACCCTACCTATTTTGGTGAGCTACAATCCCTACTTATTATAGTAAAAATCCCATATCAATGTCGTAAACGACACGAGGGAAACTGAGTAATATTCGTAAGAGCTTATAAAAATCATAATAGTCCATTCTCAAAAGTTTAATAAAACACTGCTTAAATTCTTTCCAGTTCTCATTTCGATCAAAAGATCAAGACCATATTTAAACCATTCTTACGCACCCTACCTATTTCGGTGAGCTACAATCCCTACCTATGATAGTGAAAATACCAAAGCCTTGTTGAAAACGTCACGAGGGAAACTGGGTCATATTCGGAAGAGCTTATAAACATCATAAGAGTCCATTTTAATAAGGTTGATAGAACACTTTGCTTAAATTCCTTCCTGTTCTCATTGCGATCGAAAGATCGAAACCATTTTTTAATCATTCTTACGCATCCTACCTATTTTGGTGATCTACAATCTCTAAATATGATAGTGAAAGTCTCCCAGCCTTGTCGTATACGTCACTAGGGATACTTGGTCATAGTCGCAAGAGCTTATAAACATCATAAGAGTCCGATTTAATAAGGTTGATAAAACACTTTGCTTAAATTCTTTCCTGTTCTCATTGCGATCAAAAGATCAAGACCATATTTAAACCATTCTTACGCACCCTACCTATTTTGGTGAGCTACAATCCCTACCTATGATCGTGAAAATCTCCCAGCCTTGTCGTAAACGTCACGAGGGAAACTGGGTCAGAATCATAAGAACATATACGTAAATATCATACGAGTCCTATCCGTAAATAAATATTTTAATTTCGGGCTTTGTATCAGGCAAGGAGAGATGGAGATGTCGTCTTTATATATGGGAGTAAGTCAGGAGGGAAAGTGGGCTATAACCAGAAGAACACATTAATATCATAAGAGACTGTTCTAATAAGGTTGTAAAGACACCATCCAAAAAATCAATTTCTGTTCTCATTTCGATCAAAAGATCAAGACCATATTTAAACCATTCTTACGCACCCTACCTATTTTGGTGAGCTACAATTCCTACCTATTATAGTGAAAATACCATAGCCTTGTTGAAAACGTCACGAGGGAAACTGGGTCATTTTCGTAATAGCTTATATATATCATACGAGTCTATTTTAATAAGGTTGATAAGACACTTTCCTTAAATACTTTCCTCTTCCCATTGCGATCAAAAGATCGAAACAATATTTAAACCACTCTTACGCACCCTTCCTGTTTTGGTGAGCTACAATCCCTACCTATTACAGTAAAAATCTCATATCAATGTCGTAAACGTCATGAGGGAAACTGAGTAATATTCGTAAGAGCTTATAAAAATCATAATAGTCCATTCTCAAAAGTTTAATAAAACACTGCTTAAATTCTTTCCAGTTCTCATTTCGATCAAAAGATCAAGACCATATTTAAACCATTCTTACGCACCCTACCTATTTCGGTGAGCTACAATCCCTACCTATGATAGTGAAAATACCAAAGCCTTGTTGAAAACGTCACGAGGGAAACTGGGTCATATTCGGAAGAGCTTATAAATATCATGAGTCCATTTTAATAAGGTTGATAAAACACTTTGCTTAAATTCTTTCCTGTTCTCATTGCGATCGAAAGATCGAAACCATTTTTTAATCATCCTTACGCATCCTACCTATTTTGGTGATCTACAATCCCTACCTATGATAGTGAAAATTTCCCAGCCTTGTCGTAAACGTCACGAGGGAAACTGGGTCATAATCATAAGAACATATACGTAAATATCATACGAGTCCTATCCGTAAATAAATATTTTAATTTCGGGCTTTGTATCAGGCAAGGAGAGATGGAGATGTCGTCTTTATATATGGGAGTAAGTCAGGAGGGAAAGTGGGCTATAACCAGAAGAACACATTAATATCATAAGAGACTGTTCTAATAAGGTTGTAAAGACACCATCCAAAAAATCAATTTCTGTTCTCATTTCGATCAAAAGATCAAGACCATATTTAAACCATTCTTACGCAGCCTACCTATTTTGGTGAGCTACAATCCCTACCTATGATAGTGAAAATCTCCCAGCCTTGTCGTAAACGTCACGAGGGAAACTGGGTCATAATCATAAGAACATATACGTAAATATCATAAGAGTCTTATTCGTAAATAAATATTTTAATTTCGGGCGTTGTATCGGGCAAGGAGAAATGGAGATGTCGGAGTCAGTAGGGAAAGTGGGGTATAACCAGAAGAACACATTAATATCATAAGAGACTATTCTAATAAGGTTGAAAATACACCATCCAAAAAATCAATTTCTGTTATCATTGTGTTCAAAAGATCGAAACCATATTTAAACCATTCTTACGCACCCTACCTATTTTGGTGAGCTACAATCCCTACCTATTATAGTGAACATACCATAGCCTTGTTGAAAACGTCACGTGGAAAACTGGGTCATAGTCGTAAGAGCTTATAAACATCATAAGAGTCCATTTTAATAAGGTTGATAAAACACTTTGCTTAAACTCTTTCCTGTTCTCATTGCGATCAAAAGATCAAGTCCATTTTTTAATCATTCTTACGCATCCTACCTATTTTGGTGATCTACAATCCCTACCTATGATAGTGAAAATCTCCCAGCCTTGTCGTAAACGTCACGAGGGAAACTGGGTCAGAATCATAAGAACATATACGTAAATATCATACGTGTCCTATCCGTAAATAAATATTTTAATTTCGGGCTTTGTATCAGGCAAGGAGAGATGGAGATGTCGTCTTTATATATGGGAGTAAGTCAGGAGGGAAAGTGGGGTATAACCAGAAGAACACATTAATATCATAAGAGACTGTTCTAATAAGGTTGTAAAGACACCATCCAAAAAATCAATTTCTGTTCTCATTTCGATCAAAAGATCAAGACCATATTTAAACCATTCTTACGCAGTCTACCTATTTTGGTGAGCTACAATCCCTACCTATGATAGTGAAAATCTCCCAGCCTTGTCGTAAACGTCACGAGGGAAACTGGGTCATAATCATAAGAACATATACGTAAATATCATAAGAGTCTTATTAGTAAATAAATATTTTAATTTCGGGCGTTGTATCGGGCAAGGAGAAAAGGAGATGTCGGAGTCAGTAGGGAAAGTGGGGTATAACCAGAAGAGCAGATTAATATCATAAGAGACTATTCTAATAAGGTTGAAAATACACCATCCAAAAAATCAATTTCTGTTATCATTGTGTTCAAAAGATCGAAACCATATTTAAACCATTCTTACGCACCCTACCTATTTTGGTGAGCTACAATTCCTACCTATTATAGGAAAAATACCATAGCCTTGTTGTATACGTCAGGAGGGAAACTGGGTCATTTTCGTAATAGCTTATTTATATCATACGAGTCTATTTTAATAAGGTTGATAAGACACTTTCCTTAAATACTTTCCTCTTCCCATTGCGATCAAAAGATCGAAACAATATTTAAACCATTCTTACGCACCCTACCTATTTTGGTGAGCTACAATCCCTACCTATGATAGTGAAAATCTCCCAGCCTTGTCGAAAACGTCACGAGGGAAACTGGGTTATAAACATAAGAACATATACGTAAATATCATACGAGTCCTATCCGTAAATAAATATTTTAATTTCGGGCTTTGTATCGGGAAAGGAGAAATGGGGATGTCGGAGTCAGTAGGGAAAGTGGGGTATAACCAGAAGAGCAGATTAATATTATAAGAGACTATTCTAATAAGGTTGAAAATACACCATCAAAAAATCAATTTCTGTTATCATTGTGTTCAAAAGATCGAAACCATATTTAAACCATTCTTACGCACCCTACCTATTTTGGTGAGCTACAATTCCTACCTATTATAGGAAAAATACCATAGCCTTGTTGTATACGTCAGGAGGGAAACTGGGTCATTTTCGTAATAGCTTATATATATCATACGAGTCTATTTTAATAAGGTTGATAAGACACTTTCCTTAAACTCTTTCCTCTTCCCATTGCGATCAAAAGATCGAAACAATATTTAAACCACTCTTACGCACCCTACCTGTTTTGGTGAGCTACAATCCCTACCTATGATAGTGAAAATACCAAAGCCTTGTTGAAAACGTCACGAGGGAAACTGGGTCATATTCGGAAGAGCTTATAAATATCTTGCGTCCATTTTAATAAGGTTGATAAAACACTTTGCTTAAATTCTTTCCTGTTCTCATTGCGATCGAAAGATCGAAACCATTTTTTAATCATCCTTACGCATCCTACCTATTTTGGTGATCTACAATACCTATGATAGTGAAAATTTCCCAGCCTTGTCGTAAACGTCACGAGGGAAACTGGGTCATAATCATAAGAACATATACGTAAATATCATAAGAGTCTTATTCGTAAATAAATATTTTAATTTCGGGCGTTGTATCGGGCAAGGAGAAAAGGAGATGTCGGAGTCAGTAGGGAAAGTGGGGTATAACCAGAAGAGCAGATTAATATCATAAGAGACTATTCTAATAAGGTTGAAAATACACCATCCAAAAAATCAATTTCTGTTATCATTGTGTTCAAAAGATCGAAACCATATTTAAACCATTCTTACGCACCCTACCTATTTTGGTGAGCTACAATTCCTACCTATTATAGGAAATATACCATAGCCTTGTTGTATACGTCAGGAGGGAAACTGGGTCATTTTCGTAATAGCTTATTTATATCATACGAGTCTATTTTAATAAGGTTGATAAGACACTTTCCTTAAATACTTTCCTCTTCCCATTGCGATCAAAAGATCGAAACAATATTTAAACCATTCTTACGCACCCTACCTATTTTGGTGAGCTACAATCCCTACCTATGATAGTGAAAATCTCCCAGCCTTGTCGAAAACGTCACGAGGGAAACTGGGTTATAAACATAAGAACATATACGTAAATATCATACGAGTCCTATCCGTAAATAAATATATTAATTTCGGGCTTTGTATCGGGAAAGGAGAAATGGAGATGTCGGAGTCAGTAGGGAAAGTGGGGTATAACCAGAAGAGCAGATTAATATTATAAGAGACTATTCTAATAAGGTTGAAAATACACCATCAAAAAATCAATTTCTGTTATCATTGTGTTCAAAAGATCGAAACCATATTTAAACCATTCTTACGCACCCTACCTATTTTGGTGAGCTACAATTCCTACCTATTATAGGAAAAATACCATAGCCTTGTTGTATACGTCAGGAGGGAAACTGGGTCATTTTCGTAATAGCTTATTTATATCATACGAGTCTATTTTAATAAGGTTGATAAGACACTTTCCTTAAACTCTTTCCTCTTCCCATTGCGATCAAAAGATCGAAACAATATTTAAACCACTCTTACGCACCCTACCTGTTTTGGTGAGCTACAATCCCTACCTATGATAGTGAAAATACCAAAGCCTTGTTGAAAACGTCACGAGGGAAACTGGGTCATATTCGGAAGAGCTTATAAATATCTTGCGTCCATTTTAATAAGGTTGATAAAACACTTTGCTTAAATTCTTTCCTGTTCTCATTGCGATCGAAAGATCGAAACCATTTTTTAATCATCCTTACGCATCCTACCTATTTTGGTGATCTACAATACCTATGATAGTGAAAATTTCCCAGCCTTGTCGTAAACGTCACGAGGGAAACTGGGTCATAATCATAAGAACATATACGTAAATATCATAAGAGTCTTATTCGTAAATAAATATTTTAATTTCGGGCGTTGTATCGGGCAAGGAGAAATGGAGATGTCGGAGTCAGTAGGGAAAGTGGGGTATAACCAGAAGAACACATTAATATCATAAGAGACTATTCTAATAAGGTTGAAAATACACCATCCAAAAAATCAATTTCTGTTATCATTGTGTTCAAAAGATCGAAACAATATTTAAACCACTCTTACGCACCCTACCTGTTTTGGTGAGCTACAATCCCTACCTATGATAGTGAAAATACCAAAGCCTTGTTGAAAACGTCACGAGGGAAACTGGGTCATATTCGGAAGAGCTTATAAATATCTTGCGTCCATTTTAATAAGGTTGATAAAACACTTTGCTTAAATTCTTTCCTGTTCTCATTGCGATCGAAAGATCGAAACCATTTTTTAATCATCCTTACGCATCCTACCTATTTCGGTGATCTACAATACCTATGATAGTGAAAATTTCCCAGCCTTGTCGTAAACGTCACGAGGGAAACTGGGTCATAATCATAAGAACATATACGTAAATATCATACGTGTCCTATCCGTAAATAAATATTTTAATTTCGGGCTTTGTATCAGGCAAGGAGAGATGGAGATGTCGTCTTTATATATGGGAGTAAGTCAGGAGGGAAAGTGGGGTATAACCAGAAGAACACATTAATATCATAAGAGACTGTTCTAATAAGGTTGTAAAGACACCATCCAAAAAATCAATTTCTGTTCTCATTTCGATCAAAAGATCAAGACCATATTTAAACCATTCTTACGCAGCCTACCTATTTTGGTGAGCTACAATCCCTACCTATGATAGTGAAAATCTCCCAGCCTTGTCGTAAACGTCACGAGGGAAACTGGGTCATAATCATAAGAACATATACGTAAATATCATAAGAGTCTTATTAGTAAATAAATATTTTAATTTCGGGCGTTGTATCGGGCAAGGAGAAAAGGAGATGTCGGAGTCAGTAGGGAAAGTGGGGTATAACCAGAAGAGCAGATTAATATCATAAGAGACTATTCTAATAAGGTTGAAAATACACCATCCAAAAAATCAATTTCTGTTATCATTGTGTTCAAAAGATCGAAACCATATTTAAACCATTCTTACGCACCCTACCTATTTTGGTGAGCTACAATTCCTACCTATTATAGGAAAAATACCATAGCCTTGTTGTATACGTCAGGAGGGAAACTGGGTCATTTTCGTAATAGCTTATTTATATCATACGAGTCTATTTTAATAAGGTTGATAAGACACTTTCCTTAAATACTTTCCTCTTCCCATTGCGATCAAAAGATCGAAACAATATTTAAACCATTCTTACGCACCCTACCTATTTTGGTGAGCTACAATCCCTACCTATGATAGTGAAAATCTCCCAGCCTTGTCGAAAACGTCACGAGGGAAACTGGGTTATAAACATAAGAACATATACGTAAATATCATACGAGTCCTATCCGTAAATAAATATTTTAATGTCGGGCTTTGTATCGGGAAAGGAGAAATGGAGATGTCGGAGTCAGTAGGGAAAGTGGGGTATAACCAGAAGAGCAGATTAATATCATAAGAGACTATTCTAATAAGGTTGAAAATACACCATCAAAAAATCAATTTCTGTTATCATTGTGTTCAAAAGATCGAAACCATATTTAAACCATTCTTACGCACCCTACCTATTTTGGTGAGCTACAATTCCTACCTATTATAGGAAATATACCATAGCCTTGTTGTATACGTCAGGAGGGAAACTGGGTCATTTTCGTAATAGCTTATTTATATCATACGAGTCTATTTTAATAAGGTTGATAAGACACTTTCCTTAAATACTTTCCTCTTCCCATTGCGATCAAAAGATCGAAACAATATTTAAACCACTCTTACGCACCCTACCTGTTTTGGTGAGCTACAAACCCTACCTATTATAGTAAAAATCCCATATCAATGTCGTAAACGTCACGAGGGAAACTGAGTAGTATTCGTAAGAGCTTATAAAAATCATAATAGTTCATTCTCAAAAGTTTAATAAAACACTGCTTAAATTCGTTCCAGTTCTCATTTCGATCAAAAGATCAAGACCATATTTAAACCATTCTTACGCACCCTACCTATTTCGGTGAGCTGCAATCCCTACCTATTATAGTGAAAATACCATAGCCTTGTTGAAAACGTCACGAGGGAAACTGGGTCATATTCGGAAGAACTTATAAATATCATGAATCCATTTTAATACGGTTGATAAAACACTTTGCTTAAATTCTTTCCTGTTCTCATTGCGATCGAAAGATCGAAACCATTTGTTAATAATTCTTACGCATCCTACCTATTTTGGTGAGCTACAATCCCTACCTATTATTGTGAAAGTCCCATATCCATGTCGTAAACGTCACGAGGGAAACTGAGTAATATTCGTAAGAGCTTATAAAAATCATAATAGTCCATTCTCAAAAGTTTAATAAAACACTGCTTAAATTCTTTCCAGTTCTCATTTCGATCAAAAGATCAAGACCATATTTAAACCATTCTTACGCACCCTACCTATTTTGGTGAGCTACAATCCCTACCTATGATAGTGAAAATCTCCCAGCCTTGTCGTAAACGTCACGAGGGAAACTGGGTCATAATCATAAGAACATATACGTAAATATCATAAGAGTCTTATTCGTAAATAAATATTTTAATTTCGGGCTTTGTATCGGGCAAGGAGAAATGGAGATGTCGGAGTCAGGAGGGAAAGTGGGTCATTTTCGGAAGATCTTATAAATATCATGAGTCCATTTTAATAAGGTTGATAAAACACCTTGCTTAAATTATTTCCTGTTCTCATTGCGATCGAAAGATCGAAACCATTTTTTAATCATTCTTACGCATCCTACCTATTTTGGTGATCTACAATCCCTACCTATGATAGTGAAAATCTCCCAGCCTTGTCGTATACGTCACGAGGGATACTGGGTCGTAGTCGTAAGAGCTTATAAACATCATAAGAGTCCATTTTAATAAGGTTGATAAGACACTTTCCTTAAATTCTTTCCTCTTCCCATTGCGATCAAAAGATTGAAACAATATTTAAACCATTCTTACGCACCCTACCTATTTTGGTGAGCTACAATCCCCACCTATTATAGTGAACATACCATAGCCTTGTTGAAAACGTCACGTGGAAAACTGGGTCATAGTCGTAAGAGCTTATAAACATCATAAGAGTCCATTTTAATAAGGTTGATAAGACACTTTCCTTAAATTCTTTCCTCTTCCCATTCCGATCAAAAGATCAAGACCATATTTAAACCATTCTTATGCGCCCTACCTATTTTGGTGAGCTACAATCCCTACCTATGATAGTGAAAATCTCCCAGCCTTGTCGTAAACGTCACGAGGGAAACTGGGTCATAATCATAAGTACAAATACATAAATTTCACACGAGTCCTATCCGTAAATAAATATTTTAATTTCGGGCTTTGTATCGGGCAAGGAGAGAAAGTGGGTTAAAGGGCAAGGAGAAATGGAGATGTCAGAGTCAGTAGGGAAAGTGGGGTATAACCAGAAGAACAAATTAATATCGTAAGAGACTATTCTAATAAGGTTTAAAATACACCATCCAAAAAATCAATTTCTGTTATCATTGTGTTCAAAAGATCAAAACCATATTTAAACCATTCTTACGCACCCTACCTATTTTGGTGAGCTACAATTCCTACCTATTATAGTGAAAATACCATAGCCTTGTTGAAAACGTCACGAGGGAAACTGGGTCATATTCGGAAGATCTTATAAATATCATGAGTCCATTTTAATAAGGTTGATAAGACACTTTCCTTAAATTTTTTCCTCTTCCCATTGCGATCAAAAGATCGAAACAATGTTTAAACCACTCTTACGCACCCTACCTATTTTGGGTGAAATACAAACCCTACCTATTATAGTAAAAATCCCATATCAATGTCGTAAACGTCACGAGGGAAACTGAGTAGTATTCGTAAGAGCTTATAAAAATCATAATAGTCCATTCTCAAAAGTTTAATAAAACACTGCTTAAATTCTTTCCAGTTCTCATTTCGATCAAAAGATCAAGACCATATTTAAACCATTCTTACGCACCCTACCTATTTCGGTGAGCTGCAATCCCTGCCTATTATAGTGAAAATACCATAGCCTTGTTGAAAACGTCACGAGGGGAACTGGGTCATATTCGGAAGAACTTATAAATATCATGAGTCCATTTTAATTAGGTTGATAAAACACTTTGCTTAAATTCTTTCCTGTTCTCATTGCGATCGAAAGATTGAAACCATTTGTTAATCATTCTTACGCACCCTACCTATTTTGGTGAGCTACAATCCCTACCTATTATAGTGAAAATACCATATCCTTGTTGAAAACGTCACTTGGAAAACTGGGTCATAGTCGTAAGAGCTTATAAACATCATAAGAGTCCATTTTAATAAGGTTGATAAGACACTTTCCTTAAATTCTTTCCTCTTCCCATTCCGATCAAAAGATCAAGACCATATTTAAACCATTCTTATGCGCCCTACCTATTTTGGTGAGCTACAATCCCTACCTATGATAGTGAAAATCTCCCAGCCTTGTCGTAAACGTCACGAGGGAAACTGGGTTATAATCATAAGAACATATACGTAAATATCATAAGAGTCTTATTCGTAAATAAATATTTTAATTTCGGGCTTTGTATCGGGCAAGGAGAAATGGAGATGTCGGAGTCAGGAGGGAAAGTGGGGTATAACCAGAAGAACACATTAATATCATAAGAGACTATTCTAATAATGCTGAAAATACACCATCCAAAAAATCAATTTCTGTTATCATTGTGTTCAAAAGATCGAAACCATATTTAAACCTTTCTTACGCACCCTACCTATTTCGGTGAGCTACAATTCCTACCTATTATAGTAAAAATACCATAGCCTTGTTGTATACATCACGAGGGAAACTGGGTCTTTTTCGTAATAGCTTATAAATATCATACGAGTCTATTTAAATACGGTTGATAAGACACTTTCCTTAAATTTTTTCCTCTTCCCATTGCGATCAAAAGATCGAAACAATATTTAAACCATTCTTACGCACCCTACCTATTTTGGTGAGCTACAATCCCTACCTATGATAGTGAAAATCCCATACCAATGTCGTAAACGTCACGAGGGAAACTGGGTCATAATCATAAGAACATATACGTAAATATCATAAGAGTCTTATTCGTAAATAAATATTTTAATTTCGGGCTTTGTATCGGGCAAGGAGAAATGGAGATGTCGGAGTCAGGAGGGAAAGTGGGGTATAACCAGAAGAACACATTAATATCATAAGAGACTATTCTAATAATGCTGAAAATACACCATCCAAAAAATCAATTTCTGTTATAATTGTGTTCGGAAGATCGAAACCATATTTAAACCATTCTTACGCACCCTACCTATTTTGGTGAGCTACAATTCCTACCTATTATAGTGAAAATACCATAGCCTTGTTGAAAACGTCACGAGGGAAACTGGGTCATATTCGGAAGATCTTATAAATATCATGAGTCCATTTTAATAAGGTTGATAAGACACTTTCCTTAAATTCTTTCCTCTTCCCATTGCGATCAAAAGATCGAAACAATGTTTAAACCACTCTTACGCACCCTACCTATTTTGGGTGAACTACAATCCCTACCTATTATAGTAAAAATCCCATATCAATGTCGTAAACGTCACGAGGGAAACTGAGTAGTATTCGTAAGAGCTTATAAAAATCATAATAGTTCATTCTCAAAAGTTTAATAAAACACTGCTTAAATTCGTTCCAGTTCTCATTTCGATCAAAAGATCAAGACCATATTTAAACCATTCTTACGCACCCTACCTATTTCGGTGAGCTGCAATCCCTACCTATTATAGTGAAAATACCATAGCCTTGTTGAAAACGTCACGAGGGAAACTGGGTCATATTCGGAAGAACTTATAAATATCATGAATCCATTTTAATACGGTTGATAAAACACTTTGCTTAAATTCTTTCCTGTTCTCATTGCGATCGAAAGATCGAAACCATTTGTTAATAATTCTTACGCATCCTACCTATTTTGGTGAGCTACAATCCCTACCTATTATTGTGAAAGTCCCATATCCATGTCGTAAACGTCACAAGGGAGACTGGGTCATAATCATAAGAACATATACATAAATATCACACGAGTCCTATCCGTAAATAAATAATTTAATTTCGGGCGTTGTATCGAGCAAGGAGAGATGGAGGTGTGGTCTGTATATATGGGGGTAAGTCAGGAGGCAAAGTGGATTTTACCATAAGAATAAATAAATATAAAATATAAATATAAATAAGTATAAATATCATAAGACTATTCAAATAAGGTTGAGGAGACACCACCAAAAAATTAATTTGTTCTCATTGCGATCAAAAAATCGAAACCATATTTAAACCATTCTTACGCACCCTACCTATTTTGGTGAGCTACAATCCCTACCTATATATTTTAGTGAAAATCCCATAGCCTTGTCGTATAAGTCACGAGAAAAACTGGGTCATAATTATAAGAACTTATAAATATCGTGAGAGTTTCTATCCAAAAATATATTAATTAATTTCGGGATTTATTTAGAGCAAGAAGCGATGGAGATGTGGTCCTTATATTTAGGTCGTCTCAAGAAAGAATGGGGAATAATAATACTCCGTACCGATAATCTTGAGAAATCACAACATGTAATTTAATTTCTGTTCCCATTGCTATCCGAAGATTCATACTCTTTTTTTTTTTTGTTGTACTCATTTTCGTGAGCTACAATCAGAGGTCGGGGTGGTGGAGATAAGCAACCGGTGCAATGACTAGGACCTAGAAAACTCATGAGCTGTAAGGTAATATACATAGTTAGAATATAATAATTGTAAGATACCACATATATGTAGATGACCTCTATATTTGTTTTTAAACATAGTAATTTGGTCCAAAGTCGATAGTCTTTGTGCATGTATTGAAATGTTTCTCAGCTTTATTCCTCTTAAATGATGATACTTCCATAGTTATTTTAAGCGCTGCCAAATTTGCTGAATCTATCACTTGAGTGCCGAATATGAATTATTAACGCTTTTTTCTCCGTAAATATTTGAAATTTAATTTTCTGAGAATTTATATTTCTGAATATATTTATTTTAACTGTTTTTCTAAGCACTGTTCAGATAAATGTCATTATGATCACAACCTACTACCACTTTGTAATGTTTGCTCAGCGTTACTACTATGATTGACATGTCCAGCAGTCTTGATTTAGTAGCTAAATGCGATTCGTAAATAAAATCAGATTCGGATATTGAGAAATTTTAATATAAAAAACTTTGTTGCAATTAACGGAATGAAACTATTATTTTGGCTATTATTTTGAAAATATTCTTTTGGGGTTTATGTTATTTGTTGCAAATATTTTTATTTTACATTAATTCAATGACGAGAGTATTGCTGTACCATGATGGAAAAAATAATAGAAACGACATTCGCGTTCAAATTTTAAGCTTAATATTTAGTTTTTAGTACAATTTTCATACGTAAAATTCATAGGGCTTCGCTTCAGGATAACGGTGCTTTTTGTTGGTCTTTCTTTTGGGCTTCTTTCGTGATAAATATTAACTGAGCATACCAATTTGTAGAAAGGGACACGTTTTTGTGTCGGAAAAAATAAAAAGGCACTAAATTTTTGTTTTTATCTTGTTTTAAAACGGTTGAAATCAATTCTAAATGGTAACATTTGATAAAATAAAGATAAAAGAATTGAATTACTATTCCTGCGTATCCCGATTTGCTTGTCGCTTTTTTTCGTTTTAGATTGGGTCACGACGTACAGTGTACGGATATTGATATAAAACAGATCCCAGGTCTACTAAATGAAGACATAACGAGCGCTACTTTGGAGAAATTCGACATCCTCCTTGTTAAAAAATAGCCAAAAAAATCCTTTTCTGCGTTTCTCATTCGGGTGTTGGTATTTGTTTTGGTATTATCGGTATGCTGTTAAAAACTTGTTTAATGGAGTTTGTCATATGAAATTGTTGTGGGTGTTTGGGAAGTTTCAGAGTGTGAGGTGGAACAGTTTAATGCTTAAGTTTTAATGTTTAATCATAATTTCTGAAGTTTCTTTTAACTTTACATCATATTTCGACAGATAATTTTGTAAATATATAAGAATATACATATGTGTGTATGCTTTCATTATAAATTATTTTCAGAAAACGTCCATACTCAGCTTACATTGACAAGTGATAATCATCCCAATTGAGTTTTGTTATAGAGAAATAATTATTTTCCTTTGATTGTTTTAAATAATAATTGATAAATTCTGCTACCATCCTCAATCAAGTACCTGTGATATGTTAAAGTTGTATTTTTGCTCCGAGATACTCCGATTGTTTTACTAAAACATTGTTTGTATATGTAGTAAGAAGAGAAAATATTTACGTACTTTTCGCAGCTTTTTGAAGTTTGAACATAGCCTAAAAGGTATATCAGGAATTTTAAATATTTAATTTTGAGATGAATCAGTGCCTTCTTCTTCATGTAGAGTCGCATGGACACAGAATTATTCGGTTTTGGTCGGGAGTATAGTATATAAATCGTAATCTTTTTGAGATACTAGATCAACTCTTCTTCGATGAGCTAACTGCTGCAACGCTTTGCAAAACGGTTGGATGATCTAACTGAAATTGAATTTAAGCTTGAAATAAAAAAAATATGACGAGCAATTTTTCGAGATTTATTTTTGGAATTTTTGAATTTTATTCACTTTTTTGTTGCTTCTTTTCCATAGATGAGCTCTTTTGTTAAGCATTTTTTTCCATTTTCTTATTTTTTGTTTTGTTTCGACAAGTAATTTTACATCAGTATAAGTAATTATAAAGGCGTAGAGTGTACAAAAACAAAAAACAGTTTAAACAATTTCAAATAATTACAAATTTAACACATTGTTGGTGTGGAACTGTTTCCGCTTTGAGTTCACCACAAATGTATAGCCACAGAAAAGATTGTTTGCAACCAACAGCCATTGTTTTGGACTTGTTTGTTACATCGCTACTCCAAAGACGATGTGCGAACAGATTCAATCGATCGATGTCAGAACAGAGTTATACGTATATCTGCCCGTTATTGGTATTCGTTCGATGGTAGGTAAGCAACAGAAGGCCCTTTGTATGGTTCACCCTGAGTAGAGCAGAGAAGTCGATACACCGGTGTTCCTATAACACAATCCGCACAATCAATCTGATAGAAACGATGCACCCTGGTCAGTCCGCGACCCCGACAATCAACACTGAGGCTGAGTCAGGGTCGCAGCCAAAACTTTCGCCAAACGCGTACATCGGCCGAAGTGCATTTTTCAGCACTTCTTCTGCCTATTGCTCGCAAAGGCTACAGAGCTCAGAGTTTTACTTGGATCGATCGCGTTCGCGTATCAACTTTCAACGCCCAACTATAAAGTTTAGAGAAAGAAATACATATTGCTTGGTTAAGTTGTGTGTCAGAGTTGCATATAGCATTATTACAAGTAAGATTATCAGCTATTTAAATGTTATAACGACTACAAAACTTATACTTAGGTAAGATGCCAATAGGAGCGACAGAAACAGGGATGAAGAAACGTAAAGCAGTGAAATTTTCCCTAGACCCAGCATGTGGGCAAATACATATACATACATACATATGTACTCGTACATAGTTAAATGAAGAGAAAGCATACACATGGGTAGGTTGTGTTATTTCACACCCGAGTACTTTTTGCAGCTGCTCTGCTGTTGACGTCAGTATGAGTACAACCGAATGCAGTATGGGTATGCGTATCCCACAAGTGGGAGCGAGATGAATATACATGTACCATGTAAGTGAAGAGGGTACAAAGAGGTTATTTTTAGGACAGGCCAGGTGGTGGCCTCGGCACGGGGGGTTGTAAGGAAAAATCGAGAATTTTCGATATGATTTGAGACACGTTGTTCTGGAACAATTCCATATTACGCAATGGTCTGTAATAGTCCGATTTTTACATTTGGTACTAGAAAAAGGCCACGAAAAACGAGTGATGACGAAATAGAGCATCGGCCAACGTTAGGAAAAGTATTTTTTGCAGTTCGTCAGTCGACAATTATCTAGTGCTTACGACTACATTTTTGCTTACGAATTACAAGGTGCATTCAAATATGACACTCTTGATTTTCTGTTGTTTGTACCTGGCTGTCTTTCTATCCCAAATTATCAATTCCACGTACACTGCAGGTATGGGCTGCCACCATTGAACCCGTCTGTGTCTTTTCGAGAGTTTCCTGAACCTCCTGGATTGCCTCATCCTGCCTAGATAGTTACTTTCTAGCCAAAAACAAGAAACTGCGCCTTTCCAGATGCTTCCGCATTATGAAATTCCCCGAAGCGGACGATGACTTATACACTTTTCCAGCGCGTATTTCTTTGTTTCAACTTGTGAGCACTCATTGCCCGACATCGAGCAAGACTACGTTGGCGTTTTTGCCATGCTGGAATATGGCTTTTGCTTCGCTTTTACGACACGTTTTCCACACTTTTCCATTTTTGCTGACTATATATGCTAGCCAGCAATAAATACTTTTTTTAAATTTTATAACTTTTTCTGCAGAGACACTGCGACTAAACTTGAACACTTTTTTTTTGCGAGTGACGATATCCGGCTAGGCCAGTTCTATTTATACAAGCAGCGCTGTCTCATTGAAAATTCGGGAAGCAGCTGCCTGCCTGCTCTGTGTTATAGGGTGGGTTCCAAGGTATACTTAATAATGTTCAGTATACTTGGTGGTGCCATTCCAAATGAGTGCGAGCGAGCACGCTGATGTCTACGTGACTCGCTGTGGATATTTCTAGAACGAGACAACCAGACTCCTCCGGCCGCAATCAGGGTTGATTTTTGCGCAGTATCGAATAGTGTAATTTTTATACCCGGTACTTGAAGAGTACACATAATTTTATACAATAGATAAAACAACTTTCTGCAAGACTGGTTTATTTTAAGGACTTTGTTTGGTTAGATTGTTTATAAAATAACGTTTATAAAACTTGAGTGAGCATGACATGCGACGTAAGAAAGCATAATATTGCAGTTTATGGCCGCAAATAATAGATTTAACCATTTTACAATGGCTGGTGGGCAACGCTCTGTAACGCTCATGTCGAAGTTAATTGTTTTGGGGGCTATTGTTTTATTTGTTCACTATAATTTGGGTTATAAATTGTTGGGGCTACTCCTTGGAAGGAAAACCATAAATTATAGTAGAAAGATGACATAATCAAATAACTGATCTCCCATGAAACAGTTTACTTTGATTTCAGCAATTTATCCATTATTTTAGTAGCTCCCTTGCTCCCTTGTGGACCACCACAATTACCAAATTTTGAAAATATTACCAGTTATAGTACCAATAATACCAATAAATACCACTGCATATCTGTATAGTGTAAAATATACACAAGTATGTAATTTGTGTATGTATATACATGCGTTGTGTAGATGTTATGTCGGTTACGCGAATATTTGCTACATTTGACTATATGTATAAACATACATACATGCATACATACATTGGTTTAAGACATTTTGGGGCATACTTTAAGGGTTAAAAAAAAGTAAAATCATGTAGAAAAGCTATTTTGGGGCGTGTCGGACCCCCCCCCCCCTTTATGACCTCTATCGGGGTCAGAATTGAATTTTCGATCGATTGGCATCAAAATCTCAATTTTTTCAAAAATGTCGCAAAAAAAGGCATGTAAAAAAGTGGCTAACGGGGGTTTTCCGCAGTGGCGCTTCCATCGGGCGCCTATGAAAAAAAAACGGCGAAACTTGTCAACAAACGTACACATTTCCTCGTCAGGTGTCTCCGTTGCTAATTACACGCAATATGTAGCTAACTTATAGCATATTTGTATTAAGCGTGTAGTTATCAAAAAGATTTGCCCTTTTTGTACAGATATATAGGCCTATATCTCGGCTATACAGCGTCAGATCTGGGCGTGCCAGACCTTATTGTGATCAGGAGAGTCCTGCCAACCGAATCAGAAAAAATGACATTGAATTTTCATTGAAATTGCCAAAAATCGGCGGCATTTATATATTCGCTTTGGAAAATGGTTTGACTTAATTTTTATTAAGTCATTTATTATTATTTTTTGCCCAATATTTAATTTGTCCCTTTTGCAAACATATAATAAATTTCATAAATCGGAAGAGTACCGGTATACCGGTGCCATACCTTTTTGTGATCAGGAGAGTCCTGGCAACCGAATCATCATCCTTCCCAGCCTCCATCGGGACTAGAACCGAATTTCCGATCAATTGTCATCACAATCTAAATTTTTTTAAAAGTTTCAGAAAAACGCATGTGAATAACGGAGGTTTTTCACACTGCTGCTTCCATGGGGCTCAAACTTGTCAACGTTTTCTTTCTTACATACATTATTTATCTGTTGAATTTGTACGTTATAATTAAAGCGTGTGAACTATGAAAAAAATTGTTAATAACTTGTATTTGTTGTTGTTAAATGAATATTACATTTTTGACGTTTTGCTCTACGATGGATAAGCTCACGTACTTCAATATTCTCAAAGAAACTTTGCACCAAAGCTTCCAGAAACTAGGAATCCGACTTGATTTCCGGTTCTACTAGGATAATGACCAGAAACATTCGTCCGGAATAGTACAGTCCTGGCTTATCTGGAACTGCCCCCACTTGATGATTCTTCCAGCCCAGTCTCCAGACTTAAATGTTATTCAAAATTTGTGGGCTGCGCTGAAGAAAAAAAACACCCAGAATCCCAAGATTTCTAGCAAAAAGTACCATAAAAAAGCTCTGCTGGAGGAATGGAACAAAATAAGCTCGGAAAGCACTCGGAAGCTGGTCTCTTCCATGAATGGTAGGTTAAAAGCCGTAATAAAGGTTAAGGGATTGCGTTCTAAGTATTAAAATACCTGTTAAACCTTTTATTAGACTAATATTAACCTGGTTTGTGGCTGCATCGTTCGAGCTCGGACTTACCTTTAAGATATATTTTACCTTTTTATTTTATTTTTAAAACTGAGCAATATTTAATCAGCAAAAAAAGTTCCTTTTTTTAAATGTGATAAAACATACAACAATTTGGCGTTTAAACATTTTTTGTTTTTCCTCTAGTTTAAAATCTGTAGCACCTTAAACTTTTTATTTGACACTGCATCGTTTTGGTCCTGAGCCACTGTACATTGGTATGTAATTAATTAATGAAGAATTAATGAATGAAGAATTTATTAAATCGTTTAGCACTGTGCAGTACCACTAAAATAACTTGCAAACTTCCTAACATATTGGTGGAATTTATCTGTATTATAACTGTGAAAAGAAACATTCTTACTACATACTTTTCTAATTATATTTGAATTATTGTTATAAAAAAAATTGTATTTCCTTATGGCACTACAAGAAGGCCAGGTGCAGTTTGGAAACGGTTAACCTACATTCGCAGGTAGTTCGCTGAGAAGATTACATCCCCTGACAAAAATTTCCATTTTATAGTTTCCTAATCCCAAAAACCCACCACCGAATCGGCTCAGTGTATGCTGGCAAACGTCCAAATGTTTGTCAGAGTTGAACCAAACACAAGGTGCTTGAACCTTCGGCTGTTCGCGGAGCAGGAAAGCCAGCTGTTGCAAAACGCACGCGCATCCTGTGCTGTGAATCGAATCAATTGGGGTGGGCTGGCTAGGCACGGGATCGAGTTCGGGCACGGATTCGGGTTTGAGTTGGCTCATATCCTTGAGCAACAGCATTGGGTAAACAATGAAGAGCGCTCAGCTGCTAGCGCGTTCCAAATAAATGCTATGCTAACGAGTTGAACTGAAAAACTTGAAAACTGTCATTAAACTTCAAAACAAAGACTATGCAAAGAGAAAGGAAGGACAAAAGTTTTGATTATTGTTTGGCTGGACGCAGATTTAATTGCCATCCCCACTTAGCTTCCCCCCAGTTGGCAAGCAAAGCCTGAATTTCCGCAGAGCGGAAAGTGCTCTATTCTGCTGTGAAGGAAGCGCAGCAATAAAACTTTGTTGCATTGGCAGGAAGGCTTGGCAGAAGCACAAACGGCAAAGTGTAACGAAAAGGCGAATGCCTGATGACAGCAATTGGCAGTAACAACAGCCACCGTAACAAAAGGAACAGCAACATAATGGAGGCTACACGGAAATTGCGTATACGCCGTGCGCGCGTGTTTGTCTGCGCTGAGAGGCTTGAACAGAGCAATTGGGGGAGACCTCTTGTTGCTCTCTGTTTTGTTTCCTGTGTGTCTGAGCACAGCGACACGCAATACAATAGCCAACAGTCAACAGCGGGGAGGAAAAGTCAAATGGCATAATAAACGTATTTATGAAAAGGCAGCATCAACATGTTTTCCTTTCATCTTTGCCCAAAATGAGCATGGGTTCGGGTTCGGGTTCCAATCCGGGTCCGGGTCTCGGTGAAATTTGATTGTGAAAGTGTTTTGGTCGGGAAGCCGCCTTACGCCCACCGCAGCTTCCCTAACACTCGGTCTCCCTGACATTTCGCCATTTAACCTTGCATGTTGCCAAACGTGGTCCTTCAGTTTTAAGCCTACAAAGTTGTATGCTAAGCCTGTGCGAAGCTCCGAAAAGGACGGGAAACAGCATAAACATATAGGAGAGGCGAGGCTCTGTCATTGCATTTGAGGGACGTTGGTGCGCCGCTCACGGAGTGTTCGGGTGTATGTGCTCGAGTACATAGGCGACAAGGACGATTGAGCGAATGAGCGATGCGATACAGGGGGACGGGGATGGGGATGGCAACCCACTCTCCCGAATCGAGCTCGACACTGCTGTAGAGAGTAACGGTAGCTGGCGGCGGGTGCGGTATGGCAACAGGGACCTACATTCAGTCGTCGTCGGGCCATCGTCGTCGTCGGCTCCCACTATCGTGCTCCGAGCGTGTCTGTGTCCATGTCTGTCGTGAAGCCAGATAGCCTGAAAAACGAGCTGCCTGTGCTGCGTTAGCCGCAGTCCTCATTCAGACGCGAATCCGTTAACATCGCGGTCGCCGAAGGGCAGACAACATCATCTATCGGCACGGCGACCAGCACATGGCCGTCCATGGAACGCAACACGGAACCAACCGAACCGACCACGCGTAGTGTTAACCTTTCAATGTTTTTTCCGTTGAGCCGTTGTTCCTTTTTTCTGTTTCTGTTTGCTTTTGTGTGGGCGCTGTGCGGAGGTGGTATCGCTGTCCCAACAGAGTGGGAGTTATAAACTTTTCTTAGCATCATCATGCTGCATTCGGTCTGCTTTTTCTGCTTTCTGCTCTGTGTGCAGTTTTTAGCACTGACATTTTAATTAGTCGTGCTGTTGACACTTGGTCAAACGCCCCATTGGGCCCTTGGGCATGGACCATCAATTTTCTGCTTTCTCCACTGAATAGCGCTGAAATTGAGTTGACCACGATTCACGGGAGTATAAGCACAATTAGGTTTTCAAGCACTTTCACGCTCTTGCTCTCGCTCTGTCGCAGCCAGAATCAACGGCCGAATCCAAAATGGATTGGATCGGCAGCGGAATAGGACACCAGCTCCAGCTCCAGCTCCAGAACGGTTTGAATTGTGTGCTAAGGGGGTCTTTAGTCGCCAGTTTGTCTGCTGTCGTCTCCCGTGGATAACGCCACTCCCCCATGGGCGAACAGGCAACAAAAGAATTCGTTGTGTTTCTAC
The DNA here is from genome assembly GCA_037356375.1 of Drosophila affinis. Lineage (NCBI taxonomy): Eukaryota > Metazoa > Arthropoda > Insecta > Diptera > Drosophilidae > Drosophila > Drosophila affinis. The sequence continues at coordinate 29,384,613 of JAZHFB010000003.1, forward strand.
CAGTAAATATGGCTTTGTGGCAATTGTTTCAATGCTTACTGGCAATTTTTTGGCACTCAATCGAAGTGCCTCCTGCGCTTGGCAGTTGTGCTTAATGGAATTTTTATATGGTGCCATTGAGTTACTCGATGGCTCGTTTTGTCGATGTTTGTTCGGCTTTTTTGAGGTCAAAGTGCACGCTCGCCTTGCCTTTTTTCAATTGTGCCCAAAAATAGAGCGGAGCGGAGCGGAGAGGAGTAGAGCAGAGTAGAGCGACAAGAACAGCGAACAATAAGAGAAATGGCATTAAAATTAATTAACCACGCGCATGTGTTGGAGATGGTATATGGCCATGTCCCTGAGCCCAGCCTCTCGGCTTGGCTGCACCACCCCGCGTTCAATGCTACCACTCCAACCATTTATCCAAGCCCCCAACATTTGGCCTTATCTGAAATATGCACACGAGGCCTTGAGCCGCCGACTTTTTCGTAATGCCATCCAAGGCAACGTCAACCAGCTGACGAACGACCCATAGACCAGACCGAGCGAGCGACCGAACCACCGAACCACCGACCAACCCACCGACCGATTCGCTCCGCATCCCAAAAGGCAACAAACTGTTGTAGGTTGTAGGTGCTGCCAGCCACTGGTTTCCCCAAAGCACATCCAACCTTGGGGGGCGCGAGTGGCGAAAATTGCATTTGTTGTGCAACGACAGCGACAACTACACAGGCAACTTCTCACACACACACACACGCGCGGGCTTAAACACTGTGGCATGATTACTTTACAATGGTGCACATATGTAGGAGTCGCATGTTAATTAAATATTGTTGTTGTTTAATCTGTAAAGCCACGAAATATCCTGCATATCCTAAAACTGAATGTTTTTTCAACGCCAACGAAATGCCAAGTGACGATGCCATTTTTATAGACATTTTCTAAATCAAAAGAAACAACTACGAGTTTACTATAGATACCAATAAAATAGAGATTACCATCGACGGTCGAGGCGCCACTTAAAGTGCCAGCTAGTTTATCCAAGACGGCCTGGCGATGGCAGTGAACGGGAGGATTCGCAAGCGCAAGCATAAAAGCCATACAAGTGGCGACACTCCGACGTCGACGGCCGCCACCATAGTCCCCAGAGCCACGGGAGCCACCAGAACCACCATAGCCCCCTCAGAGCCAGGCAGGCCCTGGCCCATGGTGGAGCAGAGCGAAACAATCGAGGAAGCCGCCCTCGCTGGGGACTACAATAATTTCACGCATAATTTCGTCGATTTGCAGAACCTCTTGAATTTCAATGATTTGCTGAGCACCAGCAATAGTAGCAGCGGCCCAAGCAATGGGAACGGGAATGCCAGTGACAATGGAAATGGCAACTCTGCGGCTAGCATCAGTAGCTCCTCGAGCGGATCGAGTACCATTAAATTGAATAACGGCGCCATTATGGACACTCTTTTGGGGACCGTTTTGACCACGGCTACGGCGACGGTGGCGCCTGCCGCCAGCTCCTTGCTAGCCACGATTGCGGCCACCACCACAACAACAGCATCTGTGGCGACATCCTCGTCGCCACTAGCCGTCGCTGGCAGCCAGCAGGTGGTGTCCTTGTCGGGCTTGGCCATTGCCGAGGCCACCTCATCCACCTATTATGCCAACTTGCTGAATATGTCGCCGGCGACCACCAGCCTGATCGCAGCTGTGGCGGCCACCAAGTCCTACAACGACAGTTCCATGCGCTGGGAGCAGTTCGACGGAAACGTGGACTTCGGCTTCGATCCGCTCTACCGCCATTCGCTGGCCATGTCCATTGTCTACTGCGTGGCATATATCGTAGTGTTTCTGGTGGGGCTCATTGGCAACAGCTTCGTGATTGCCGTCGTCCTGCGGGCGCCTCGCATGCGGACGGTGACAAACTACTTCATTGTGAATCTGGTATGTGCGCCCCTAAATCTTACGAATGAACCGCATTAATTTTGAACTTAAATTTCCATTCCATTCCCCGATTCCAGGCCATTGCGGACATCCTTGTTATTGTCTTCTGCCTGCCAGCCACTCTGATTGGCAACATCTTTGTGCGTAAGTATCTACTTAATTCCGTAAAGCTCTGAAATTTATTTGCCGCTGGGGGCCACATTAACGCCGTATAGGATAATGCGTGGAGAATTTCTCCGTTTGTTATTTTTTCGGTTTGGTTCTGCATATTAGCCGGATTTATGGGTTGCAATTAATCGCCGCACCGCTTAGAAAACGACACGGCCGCCCTGGCTGCGTGTTCACGTGGCGTATGCGTAATGTTCCGGCCACTGATACGAGCACAAAAACAAATGTAATGGTCCTTAGAGGGCATTAGAGCTAATGTCAGCATAAATGCTTGAGGAAATTAAGCTCGTTTTCCTGCAGCAGTGGTGCAAAGAGTTTTGCGTTGCAGTAATTACCATTCGTTTTTATATCGGAATTTATTTGCGCTTCGTAGACACATTTGCTTCTCGTTTCCCCTTTTAATTGCAAACTGAACACTTTACGAGGATGTATATAGGAATCTGATGCAATTTCTAATTCAAAAACACCATTAAAAGAAGATACTATTGGAATGAAGTCTGGCCTTGAAATCTATTAAATTTTAGCATCGAAAAGTAATTAAAGTTAAAACTAAAAGAATGCATTTAGTAAATTGCACCATCCAGAAATTGCTATCTATTTTTACCCAAATGGAACAAAAGTACCCCGTATCCCCACCGGTAATTCATTCAGTATTTCATCTTGCAAAAATGTTTCAAATCTTTTAAGCAATGTAAATGAATCCGTGACATCAGAGAAATCCCTGCCGGGGCTGGTCGCACTCAATTAAATTAATTTTCCGGATGCTAGAACACAAGCCCACCCCACACACCACTCCCTATACCTATCCCAACTCTGAGTCCTTCGTGGAACTGACAATTCGCAAATGTCCAAGGTACAAGTGTATATTTAATTAAAGGCCAATTCGAAACCAAATCCCAGCGAAGGCACGACGACCCCCACAAACGACCCAATAAACGAGGTTGCGCATAATTGTATGCTTTAATTTAAATAAATTTTGCCTGACATGCCTATCTATCTATCTCTGTCGGAGCTTACACCCTCTCTGTAACTGTCTTCCTCCGTGTACTATGTGCTCTTCTCCCCTTTTCCCCTTTACTCTTGGACTCGGCGGTAAGCTGTCTTCTAAATTGATTGTCGTAGAGTTGTTCGAGCAGGTATCCAGGGTACAGAGTACAGAGTATGGGTCTATGTCTATGCAAATCGCCGTCGACATGGAAAAATGATCGAAATCCTTGAGAAATCAAATTCCGATTGTAATGCACGACATGTCAGGACAGCATGGGCAGCCAGGGCAGTCAGGGAACCAAAACCAGACCAAGGGCCGCAGTTCCATCTTCTATTGAAGCCGATGGCTGCTCCAACAGCAGTAGTCCGCCTGCCCACGGCCAGCTAGGCTCACGGATTGCCCCAAGTGTTGCCAATTATGTAGTGGGCTCTTGGCCCACCTAGGCGGGGCTGTTGAGCTGTGGGGAATCTCTTGTTGCTATACCTAAACTTCAAGAAACGGCATTGCACTCGGCTAACATTCTCCCCCGCCCAACAAGTGGGTCGGCCAGAGTGGGGGCGTAGTAAACGAAGTCGGCCGAAGGCGAATGCCAGCAAAAACGAATGAAGCGAATGGCAGGAAAAAGTGAATGAGTTTTCCTCAGCCTGCATTGTGTGCCCTGTGTGTGTGTATGTGTGTGCCACTGCGCACTCTCTCCGCTGTCTCTCGGGCGCTCTCACTCTCTATGTACTCGCACTCGGCTTTGTGTATGTGTGTGTGTGTGTGTGTGTGCATGTTTGGTTGTTGCTGCTTTGCGGGGTGGCCCAAAGGATCATCGACACAAAACTGACCTAATTTCACAAATTCAAGCTAGGCGCAGGGCTGGTGCTGCCAGGGGCCGACCGCTCTTAGTGGGTCACTGTGGGTGGCGCCTCACCTCACCTCGCCTCACCGCGCCACTCCTCGTGCCTCTCCTTTATGGCCTGACTTGGGCGGCTCAGCTGGTGAGAGGCCTAAGCAAAAGCAGCAGTCACAACAGCAAACACAAATTGCAGCCCTTGTGCTGGCATTTCGACTTGTGTGGGACGGATGATGGGTCTGTGGGGGTATTTAGGCGTCTATGGAGGATATATTTTTTTCGGTGCTCCCACTGCTGGGGTGGGGGAGTGGGCGTGTGGGTGGTCCCCAAACATTCCAATTCGCTTTCGACAAGTTGCTGAAAGAGGTTTACATCGAAGGCGAGTTCAAAGCAGCTGCGCGAAAGGATGGGTGGGAGTTGGAAGTTCTGTATTGTAGAATTGTAGTGCTTTAGGTGCTTTGGAGTCTCGGATGTTTGGCATATTTGCACATCGAACATTGCACGTTGCTGTCTGCAGTTCTTACTCTGCCAGTGCCACACACCCCGACTCCGGGCAAGGATGACTACCATTCCCGCACCCCACCATCAAAGTGAATTATATGAAATCAAAATGCAGCCGTCAAAGCCGATGCCGACTACGACGCGAACGGCGACGCGAGCGATGGCCATCGCCGCAGGCAGCGCCATTATCTAAGCACACCTTCAAGCCTCAGAACTGCAGTGGAAGGTTGTTTGCATTCAAGGCTCTTTGCGGCTGGATGAATTGACCTAAATATTTCGCTTGGCAAACCTGATAGTCAGGGTTATCCGCACACACCAACACACAACCCGAGTGTGTTTGTGTGTGTATCTGTGTGTGTGCTTGTTGGTACCTGTACGGGGTTGTGTTGGGTTGGGCCTGTACTTGTTGGAGGTTTGAGGGTTGGTTCTTTTGAGTTGGGGGTTTGCAATGTGTGGTGGTCCTTATTTATGTGTGCTTCGAAATCCAATAAAATGCGAAATGAATTGATTTCCTAGCCGCGCGCAGTGCCCCTACGGAGCCAAAGCCGTCCGCCTTGAGACGAAGGATATCCTTGCATTGCTCAGAAGCGACTGTTGTCCTAAATGGGGCTTTATGGCCATTGTTATGCCATCTTATCAATGCGAAATCGTTGTCATTAAGTCCTTTGTGGATCCGCATCACGTTCCTTATTTTAAGTCACGTTGCCTTGCCAGTTTGTTCATTAAATTGGCAGCGTGACTTATGCCGGACGGACGGTCGGACGGTCGGACGCGGAGCGTTACGGCTCTGCGGCGTATGCATAACGAAAGACGCTGCTGATGAAGTCATTCTTTAGCACTTTGCGCCGCCTGATTGTATTTTAATTTAGTCGCTACGTGCTAGATGGAAACAAATGGCAGCCACACGCCGACGTCGCATACCCACATCTCACCTCCATTCACCCATGCTCCTCTCAGTAGTCGCGCGCACAGCCTGGCGGCGCCCTGCCCTTTCTGCGGTATTCAATTTGCCATCGTGTAGTTACAGGAGTCGCCACAGGACGTGACGCTCGAGTGATAATCATAACAATAACGCATTTGTCTGAAGTGTTATGCCTTTTCCATGGCCATTTCACGCCCATACCAATCGAACTCCACGACCCCTGCCCCCCACAGATCCACAGCCAGAACCCAGAGCGAATCACAATCCCCAGACCCGTTGCCGGATTTGTTACGCCTGATTATTTCATTAACTTTATGACCTTTCTCTGAAAACAGCAATGAAAGAACAAAATCTGGAGGCCCCTGGAGGCAGAGGGTCGTAGGAGCAGTTCACGATGCAAAGAAAAATCCAATACACTTTGCCTATGCGTAACGACAAAGAAAAGTTTTTCAGTAAAGGGACCAAAAACTAAAAGGCTTAGGCAGAGCGCGCTTGACATTTTCCAGGGCCTCAAGCACGACCTCACAGCCACCGCCACCGCCACTGCCCCCCGCCACCGCCACCGCAGCACAATTGAAGGCTGCTGATAACCTCAAATATCGATTGGTGTTATCTCCTTTCCTCTAGTTGATCAATATTGAGCACCAGCTTATGCTTACAAATGGAGACGCTGCTGCTGCGTCGCGACGTCTGTTGGCCATATGTTGCCCTGTCAAAACCCACTCAGAAGAGACACACACATTCCTTTTACCTTGACAGTACGTACCGCGGCTTTCGCGGCTCAAGAAGCTGCTTGTTTGCCCTTCAAAACCCGATTATTTGGTTTCACTTCAGGCCAATAATGTTTTATTAGGCAACACTCAGTTTCAAGGTCTGACCCTCACGCGAGTCAATTTGTGTTATTTCTGGCGTTTACACAAAAAATTAATGAGGAAGAGGGAGGCATAAAAGTCCTTTAATTCTGTATTGCTTTTTCGGGTATCTTTTGTACTGTTGAACTTTTACTACCTTTATTTTTTTCCTCTTTTGTTTTGCTTCTAGAACCACAAAATCCATAAGCATTAATTCACATGCAAAATTTATATTTCCGTAAATTTATTTGTAATCACACAAATTGTCATTTGTCATTTTAGCATTTTAATCGAAATTCCTGTATGCTTTTCTCTTTTGGAAGGATTTAAATAATATTCTGATTATTTTGATATATATTCAGCACATATTCCATGAAGTTTCGAGCCAATTTGAAGCGAAATACACATACATATGTATTTCCCTTAGCTTCTTTTGTTTAATAAATTCACATATGTATGTACATACGTATGTATGTACAAATGTAACAAATGTTGACTTTGTGCACACCCCGTGTTTCTTAGGGATTATAAAAGTCAGCTTTGAATAATTTGAATGTGGCTTTAGTTTTTAGTTTGCTCAGTCGTGGTGAGGACTATCGAAAACTTTAATCCAAAAAAATCCAACCAAGTCACGTCTGCGTTCTTTAATTAAATGGCAAACGCCTTTGGACAGGATAGCTTTTTTTTGTGTGAAAAGCGAATATTTAAATTTAGAAAAGTAAGCAATCTGTTTAACCATTCACATGATTGATTATGATGGATCATTTCCGAACCGAATTTGAATCTGAATTTAAATTCTTGTTTAAACAACTCTCTGTTGTCGGATTAATAGACAAAAAAGTTTGGCAAGGCAGACAGCGATATATCAAAGTTTACCCTTATCAGCATATAATATCCAATAAGTAGCCAAATACACTCGCATTAATAGCTTCGGTTTCAGTCTGTTGCACTTGCAACCGGAGAGGTTTCCCCTTGTTCAGCGCAAGCAATTTCGAATCGAAAGAATAAACCCGAAAAGAAAACCCATTTGAGCTGCTGTCTCCTCTTGTACGGTGTGTGCTATGCTATGGTCCTGTGTACATTCGTTTGATTGTTTGTCAGTCCCTCCGTCCATCTGTGTCCGATTTTCATGTCCTGCACACGCACACACATGATACTGCCCAGAACCTGTCCAAGCGACTCTCAAGCCAATGGACAGAAGTTCACAGCCACAAAGCCAAATAATATTTATATTTTTATGTGCCAAATCATATTAAATTTGGCTTTTATTGGGCTGCTCTGAGCGCGGGCGTACGGTGCGTATACGTATGCATAATAAAAAGCGACAAGAAATCGAGATAAGACAGGCGACCGAGACAGGAAATTAGAAGCCCCAGCAGCACAGCCATTGGCGGCGTCAAGGTTGAGGAGGCGTCTCCCGCGACGAACATTGAACTCAACGGTGCGGGGCATAGGGAGGAGTGTGGAGTGCTAATGATGTGTGTGGGCTGTTGTTGGTTAATTGCCATTCGATCTGTCATGCTCGGGGTGCTGTTCGACTGTCATCAACCTTGACAAACTTTGCCTCAGGTCCTGCCAGCATCAGCACTAGTACTGGTGCTGGTTCTGGTGCTGATGCTGATGCTGGGTGCCCTGCCATGCCCCCGGCCATGTGTGTTTTATAACCTTTTGTGTCTGAGTGAGTTATTCCTTTTAGCATAAAATTCATAACGCACAACTATGCGATTGCTATGTTGGAGACCGCCATGTCACGGGGACGCGTACCAGTCTCGTGTCTTCCATCAAATAGAATAAAAGGAATACAAATTAACTTAGGAAAGTGCGGTCTGGACTGGTCCTGGTCGTGGTTCTTGTCCTGATTGTAGTCCTGGTTGTGGCTGGGCAAACAATAGTCCCGTTCCCCGTCATCACTCACTGGCCAGGCCGTCCGCCTCTGCCTCACTCTCTGCCTGGTCGCAATCTGAGACTTGTCACCAAATTATGAATGATATGCAGCACATAAATCTCAGTCAGCAAACAACGGCGGCGACGTGGGCGGCCTGCGATGGCAAAGAAGCATTGAACGTTAACCAAGACCATGAACATAGTACAAGAGATAGGACAACCAGGACAACGACTAGGACAACAATGCACAGGACAGGACAGAACAGGACAGGGCAGCACAGCATAGCAGCACAGGACGATGTGACCGAAAGTTACTCAGCATAATTTGTACACTGTTCATGGCCAATATTTACCCGCTCTCTACCTTCTCTTCTCTTCAGTTGTGTTCTGTTTTAACCATTATTTGTATTTTTCAGCCTGGATGCTCGGGTGGCTGATGTGCAAGTTTGTGCCCTACATACAGGGTGTCTCGGTGGCGGCATCGGTTTACAGTTTAATTGCCGTGTCCCTCGACAGGTAAGTGCAACGCACATCGTTAAAAATACTCTCCTCAATTACGTGGCTATGAACTTTTATTGGGGGATAATCTTGGATGTTGGTTGGGTGGGTGGTCGGGCAGGGGATTGGATTCAATGGGCGGGGAAAGACAAGGAAGGGGCTGGGGGTCAGAGTGCAGTTTGTGCACTTAATGATGCACGACCAGAGCGGGGGCGGCATGGTGCACCGGCACTAGGGGCACCACCGGCTTAACGGCATGCACAGCCACCACAGGCTTAGCGATAATCGGGGTGACGACCTTGACAGGAGCCGGATGGTGCACGACGTGTCTGTTAGACGAGGGTGGAGGCAGTTAGGGCGTCAGCAAGTAGATTGAAAATTAATTGCGTATTGTTCAAACTTACGAGTGCACCGAGTGGGCGCCATGATGGATGATGGGAGTGTGGACCACAGCGGGATGCGCCACAACGGGGTGCGCCACAACGGGATGCACGGCTACCACTCCGGGATGGGCATAGACCTGGGCGGCGGCGAGGGCGGCGAGGACAAACAGCTGTTCGAATTCGAAGCGGGTTCAAAGTTCACAGATTATCTGTAGCCGTAGCAGTAATTCCGTTGGATACTCACAACTTTGAACATTTTGTTGGCTGTTTTTTGCACGGGAGTTAGATAGGAGTTGGGTTAATGATTTGCAAGTTGCAACTGGTGACAAATGCAGCATCGAGCGTGGCTTTTATAGGAACCCCCGACCGATCCGAAAGTGAGTGCCGGCGCGACGCTCAATGCAAGCAGCTGCTGCCGCTTGCTGCTGCTGTTGCACCTGGGGAAAACTGGTCAGGCAGCCAGTCAGACAATCTGGCAGTCTGTGGGTCGCTTGCTCGCTCGTCTCAAGATCAAGTTCATCATAGTTTGCCTTGTCCGTATTAGGCGCTGCTGCGATAATCAAATTCATGTTTTTTCACGTTTTTTTTTCGTTACGAGAACGCCTTAGAATGTTGTTTTCGGTTCGCCTTGTTGGACTGCTGTTAATGATTCTTTGATGAGTTGCCGCCAGGAATCGAAGTGTCAGCCCTGGGCTTCCTGTCCCCCACTCCTATAAACATCCCGTGACAACGACTGAGCGGAGGAGATTTCTCGACTATTAGGATTCTTGATGCCCATAAAGTCAGAGATGTCGCGGCCAGCTGATTTATCAAGTGATACTAAAACGTTCTGACGTGTGCCAGTCATAACCCCAAGGACAATAACAGACGCCAAGTACCCGTCGCTTTATGTGCACTTTCATTTATATCAATTTCCAACGACCACAATAACCAGAATCGGAATCAGAATCAGAGTCAGGACAAGAGCCCTGGGGGAGTCCCTCTGCTTTAGCTTTAGCTTTAGCCTCAGCTTCTTTTCTGCTTATGTTTTTGTCCCACGACCACAACAGTACATCATTCGATCATTTGGTCAGTCCTTGCGAATTCCGTTTCGACTTGTCCGTGGTTGTGGCTGTGGCTGTCCGCCTGTATCCTGCTGTTTTCTGTGTCCATCCGCTGCTTTGTATTTTTACGAGCACTCGTAAACTGAATCGAAATTTAAGATTTATTATCTGTAACAAGAAACTTAAATCTCTTCTTAGAACACAGCTGTCTTAGCCTCGGACTTAAGTGCTCAGTGTTTCCCATGATGCCTCCCATTGATGCAGCGGATGCGCACTCACCAAATAGGGCTATTGGGAACGGGCACTTAGAGTGGACCCGACTTGGCTTATCACTCGCTTTTGCTTATGCGAATGCCATTTAATTAGGGTCGTTAGTTTCAAGAGAGCGTATAGGGATCTGCCCCATCATCTACGTACACTCGCACGTTTGTATTTATTCATAAAAGCCATATATCATAGCCATTCATTCGTTTATATTCGTATACTCGTAGTTGGGGCTTTATGGCCGTCACAGTGACAGTGCGGGTCTTTTTTTTGGAGCTTTGTCCGTGTGTATGTGTGTGTGTGTGTGCGTTTGTGTGTCTTTGGAAATGTCAGGAGTGCGTATAGCAGCCATTGCTGAAGGAGCCAGGATGCCCGTAATAAAACCACGCAGGGCGTGGGGCAGAAGTGGCAGCATGTATCCAATTATTAAATTTGTAGCTGCTCGTAAGCTCCGCATATGAATATGCAAATTACTTGTACTTTTAGCAGTCCCCTGAACCGCACGACACTGCGGGGTATTAGAATCCAAGAAACTTGTATCATAATTCTGACAGCGTCACCGCATCTTCACCACAAGTGCTGGAAGCACTTGGTTGGCAATCCCGCAGAGATTTGCAAATATTGCCCTCAGCGAACTGAATGGGGGACAAATTAGCATGATTGTCGTAAGGGGATTAATAAATCCATGCAGAAGTATGTGCTTTAAACAGATTTAATTATGAAATTATTCCGAATTAGATGGGAATAATTAAAATAAAACATAATACAATATTTTAGGCATTATATAAAAAGGAAACTATTTTGAATTGTACCTATACACGAGATATTATTTCTTAATTTAAAATGTATGCTTTGTTTACAATAGTTTCTATTAAAAGAATAAGTATAAGCGAGAGGTTTATCTTTCTGTGAAGAAATGGTATCATCCAAGGCTTTAATTTATTAAAAATTATCCCGAAAATAAGGGGAATATGGTAAGGTCTTATACCTTGTAAAGCTATAATCGATAAGTGCATCCCATTGAAATCAGGAGGTTTGCTCGGCTCATCGTCTGCTTATATTTTTCAATCTTATTTCTTACAATCCGAATAAAGATATTTCAATTGAATCAATGAATTATTTAACGTCATTCCACTATGAAATTCAGAATCCCAAGCTCATTTTTTCCGAATACATGGCTTATCCCGAGGATCTCAATTAGACCCTCGTCTGATTTATGGCCATTGGCAAACGGCATTGGAAAAATTATGCTAATGCAATTGGTTGGCTCCAATAAATAAACGTTATGACAATTTGATATTGGCTATTGCGGACAGCTTTATCCCTCCTGCCCCAGCCACTTCAGATAGTCCAGTCCAGTACTTTATTTCGTTGGCTATTTTTAGTGGACAGAGAACAGAGAACAGAAAAAGATGCCGTTGGTGGTGGAGGAGGAGGCGGAGTAGTGACTGCCCAATAATGGAATTACCGTTGTGTTATCTGCCAAATGTTTTGGCGGACAGACGGGGCCCAGGCGACGACCCAAAGCCGCACAAAACACCAAAATACGAGCACAATGCACGGCACAAGGATGCACGAGGTGGGGGATGGGAGATGCCCCATAATTACATGGTTTTGGTCAGGCCCAGTGACTCCCCGGGCACCCAGACCCAGACTCAGACTAGACTAAAAGCAAGTCTTGTCTATGACTATTGAACGGGCGCCACAATCACAATGTTCAGACTGCACTAAGCTAAATGAAAAATGCTGAACTCGTACTCGTTCTCGTTCCCGTTCCATATCATCTCAGCGGCGTTCCTTGTCCCTTGTCCTGTACCTCTGCTATCTGCGTCAGGCGACTCACAGCTCTTATTCAAATTACAATTCATTATGGCAAGCAAAATAAAAAATGACACCCCTACCAGAATAGACACCCCTACTGGCACTCGCATCCCTCCTGGCATTTTTGAAAGTGAGTGGCGGCGACTGGGACTGGGACTGGGACTGAGAGTGAGAGTTCAATAGACGAGATTGGAAAGCGAATACTCAGCAGAAAAAGGCTTAGGGATGCCACCAGTGGCTGATGGCTGATGGCTGGTGGGATCCTGCGTGTGCAAATTAATCAGTGGGAGATATTTGCATGCGCCAAGCCTTGTTGAAACGGTGTCGTCATCTTCATCGTCGCCTCGACAGCTTGATGATTGCCATTATCCTTGACGGGCTCCATCTTCGTCCGCTTTTGGAGCTGAAGCTGGTAAACATTCTTCTTTGTGTGTGCACTCCTTGCAGGTTCATTGCCATCTGGTGGCCGCTGAAGCAGATGACAAAGCGACGTGCGCGCATCATGATAATCGGCATATGGGTAATCGCACTGGTAACCACCATACCCTGGCTGCTCTTCTTCGATCTTGTCCCGGCCGAGGAGGTGTTCTCCGATGCCCTCGTCTCGGCCTACACGCAGCCCCAGTACCTGTGTCAGGAGGTCTGGCCGCCCGGCACCGATGGCAATCTGTATTTCCTGCTGGCCAACCTGGTGGCCTGCTATCTGCTGCCCATGTCGCTGATAACGCTCTGCTATGTGCTCATCTGGATCAAGGTATCCACGCGCTCGATACCAGGCGAGTCCAAGGACGCCCAGATGGATCGCATGCAGCAGAAGAGCAAGGTCAAGGTCATCAAGATGCTGGTGGCTGTCGTCATACTGTTTGTCCTGTCCTGGCTGCCGCTCTACGTGATCTTTGCGCGCATCAAGTTCGGTTCAGACATATCGCAGGAGGAGTTTGAGGTGCTCAAGAAGGTGATGCCGCTGGCTCAGTGGCTGGGCTCCTCCAACAGCTGCATCAACCCCATCCTCTACTCTGTGAACAAGAAGTATAGGCGAGGATTCGCGGCCATCATCAAGTCCCGCAGCTGTTGCGGACGCCTCAGGTGGGCTCTCCTTCTGGGTTCTGCTGTTTTCTACATCCTAATGCTCCTTTGTATATTTGCAGATACTACGACAACGTGGCCATTGCCTCCTCCACCACCAGCACGCGCAAGTCCTCGCACTACCACCAGAACAGCTCGCGGAAGAGTCCCAGCAGCAAGGGCAACGCCGTCTCCTATATCTACGAGCACAACTCCTTGCGGCGCCACAATATGATGCTGAAGCAGGACAGCAATCTGTCGCAGCAAATGCTGCTGAAGCAAGATTCGCACGGCTCCCGACAGTTCCTGATCAAGCAGGAGAGCTCCTGCAGCGACGCCTCTGGCATCCGGCGCCCCTTGTGCCAGCAGGACAGCAATGGTTCCAAGATCTCGCTCTCCAAGCAGGACTCGATTGTCTCCTACATGGAATCGCGTCGCGCTCCAGGTCTTGGGCTGAGCGAGTCGTTGGCGGACAGAGACAGCGTCTCAATTGAGTCACGTCGCGCCGGCGGAATAATGGCAAATGCCACGCCCGGATCACTGCTCGACAAGCGGCAGAAGTTTGTTAAACAGGACTCGGTCATCTCGTTTGTAGATCAGCGGCCAGAGCCGCGACGTCATCAGCTGGTGAAGCAGGACTCGGTCATTTCGTTCGCCGATCAGCGTCGTGGTCTTTTGCACAAGCAGGATTCCTTGAATCGAACCAGTGATGCGCCCACTCATCATGTGTCCATCCTGAAAAAGACGGACTCGCAGCTTAGCTACGGGTCATCTTCGTCAGCATGCGCCGCCTCTCCGCGCCGCAGTGCGGATCTTTACGAGTAGAAAATTATTGTTTAAATTCGAACCATCTTCTAACCGTTCCACAAAAACATCCTACACATTATTACATATATGGACTAGCTACAGCCATTTACAGAGCATACTCGTACATACATACATACTTATATATTATACTTATATATTTATATAAACTGGACAGACATTTTTCCACAAATACTTGTCTCATTCCTATGGCAGCTACAGACATACTATAAATACATATATGATATGCTATGACGATCGAATCCTGGTATTTCTGACTTATTTACTGTCCCAGACGTCGCTTCAAATGAGGGAATAGTTTGCACAGAATGAGACTAACAGGCAGGCAGGCAGACGGACATGGCTAGGTCGGCGTTGGGTATCTTCTATAAATTACGAATGTAATGATTTTATGAGCTGTGATAGAAGTTGGCAGTGCTAGTGGGGCTCTGGACTTGGCTGGAAAGTGCCGGACTTATCCGTCATGTCGTCTTTGGGTTTGTCATCGCCGTCGTTTATGGGTAGCCAGAGATCTAGGAATAGGGAATGGGTATGGGTATGGACCAATTCGTTAGGGGAAGGGTAAACTAATCAGAGATTGCTTAGTTAGACACAAGACACCATACCACACCACAAAACACTATACAATACATACTCGTACTCCCGAACCGACATATAGAAATAGATGTTTTATACGTGTTTCAATGGTACTACACACAAAGATATAAACTTCTCCTTGGCTATGGCTACATATTATATCTGCAATATATGTACCGTTATGCAGTTTTAAGATTGTTTGTACTCGCCATTTGCTATATCAAAGAGTTAAGGAACGGAAGGAAACGGATGTTAAGAGATGATGAACGACCAGTCTACAATACGGGTGGGAGGGAGGTAGGTAGGAGGTGTTCGAAATGGCTTTGCTAAAACTTTTTGTACGAAAGCGAGAGTGAAACGGGCAAGTCCAGTATCATAGTTGAGAGGAAGATAAGAAGATAAGACAAAAAGAAAACAAAACGAAACGAAACGAAAAACAAAAAAGAGAAAACACCGAGGTCTAAAGAAACGTACCTACTAAATTTTTGTATGGAAATTCTTACAATTTATACATATATATTTATATTGATTTTGGAATAAGCAATATGCAATGCATGGGGTATGGTATGTCTATGCATACACTGTGTATCTATCAAACAACAATAATCAATTTTATTAGAATTTTACACAAACCGAAACCGCAGCAGAGGAAATGGAGGCACAGTGGCAGATGGTTAGTAAACGCAATAAAACAGAAGGATAGAGGATGATGGAAGAGAAGAATGGCACGACCACTACTCGTACAACGGAAGCAGTAGGCCGTTAGCTTAGAATATCGTTGGGCAATGGTACAACATACTATAGTGTACACATCGAACACGCACAAAGTACATAGCACTTGACCATGCTGTTGATGATGATGATGTTAGGCGGGGCGGGGCGGGGTAGATTAGGGATAGAGCTAGATTAGATCTAGGAGAAGGGGATTTCTGGTCCGGGAAGAGGGAGCACAAAGCAGTCAAAGATTTCGCACTAAACGTATCACTACAAACTAACAATGAAAACCAAGAAGCAAACAATAATCGAACTCAAATTCGTTAAACACCAAACACCAAAGAACTTTAAACTACGAGTATGAATAAAATAAAATAAAATAAAATAAAAACCTTTTAATAAGTACGAGTAACTACGAAGGAATCAATGGTATAACTATGAAACTAAACATAATGATATAAACTATGCAATTTTATTGTTAGCCAAAATTTTATAAATGTCAAGTAACGAACAAAACAAGTAAATAATATTTATATGTATACAGAATATATCAAGTATAAAACATACTATATGTTATATATCTTTATATACTTCGATGGTATTAGGCGCTGTTTTGTAGAGTTTTGTCACGCTTGAACGATGCTATTCCATCAACGAACGACCCGGCTAGTTAAACCGTTTGGCTAAGTCCCATTAAATTGATTTTGGGGGAAAGCTTAGAGCCTATTGCCATCCCATCATGGTACGGCCTGTACAAAACTCCAGCGCTTAATGCAAGTCAAAATCTACAAAGAAGAATATCAATAATATATTACAAATATACAAGTATTTATATAGTTTTAACAACGCATATTCTCGTACCCCCCAACCACAGAAAAGAACACCAAATACTAAGCTAAAGATTACATTTATATAACGAGTTATCAACAAATTTGTTGTGGGCAACGAAACTATATGCAAACCAAACCAAACACCAATATTTATACGTATGACATACTTATGATACTACGCAAGTATGTAAAGCCGAGCAATAGAATTGTCCTTTCCCGCTTACTCAGCCACGCAAACATGATGAACGTGAATGTTTACGGACAATGTGGATAATCCAAAAGTATATTTATCAAATAAACCAAATTGATTTTTAGGTTTTAAAGTTTTAAAATGTAGAGCATAATCATAACTTCATACATACATTATATGTGCATTATGTTCGTTATATACCGATATGGAAAATAGAAGAAAAAAAACACCAATCCTGCGCGTTAACAAGTTCAAAAATAAGAATGACATTATGCAAACACAATATCTATATATGTGAATATATATGTATTTATGCATACATATATCTATATTTATCGCGTACAACCAACACCAAAGATACATGCATGTTAGCAGAAATAATACAAATAAATATATATAATAAATAAACCATTATCTGGTATTTTAATTAAATGTGTTAATTATATTTTCATTCAGATGTGAAGCTCAGTACCAAGGCGAAAGCTATTGATTTCACATAAAAAATTAAGTTGAATGTTCTTTTCCTTATCGCCAACCCACCGCAGTACACAGCTCCCTAGTAAATTAGGTAATTCAAAAGGTGGTAATCCATTTTAATTTTTTTTCGTAGAAACCGTTAAATTTAAATATTTAATTTGTATCCCAAATCATTGGGACTACCTCCATTATTTCTTCTGAATTATTTCCTCTGAAAATATTTAGTTTCTTTTGTTCCTGTTTTCTTGTTTATATCTGTAATCAGCTGATCATAGTGCGGTATTTCAGTAAAATACTATACCATTACGGCAATTTTTAGGGTGTAAACGTATACGTGCTCGATTCGTAAGGCCTTATTTTGAGCTGTGCATTTAGGCACAAGAAAATATCCAGAAAATACCATGGACCGCTGGCTGAATCGGGTTGCAGTTGTTACTGGTGCCAGTTCCGGGATCGGGGCAGCCTGCTGCAAAGATCTGGTGTCCAAAGGAATGATCGTGGTGGGATTGGCGCGACGGGAGGATCGACTGCAGGAGCTCAAGACTTCTCTGCCAGTCGATCAAACTGTTCGTTTTCATGGACGCAAGTGCGACGTCAGTGTAGAGCAGCAGGTAATTGATGCCTTTGTTTGGATCGAACAGACTTTGGGCGGGGCCGACGTACTTATCAACAATGCCGGCATAGTACGACGGACTAATATCACCGATGAGGGTAATTCGGACGCTCTACGTGCTATATTGGATACCAATTTGCTTGGCGTTTCCTGGTGTACACGAGAAGCGTTTCTTTCCCTTCAGCGGAGAAAAGTGAACGATGGCCATGTGGTGCTGATCAACAGCCTGGCCGGGCATAAGGTCCCAATGGTGGATGGGATAAATTTCAATATGTATGCGCCTTCGAAACATGCTATAACCGCGTTAACTGAAGTCCTTCGCCAGGAGTTCATCAATAAAGGAACTAAGACAAAGATTACTGTGAGTATGATTATTTTATTTTCCGGTTTATTTTATCAGTTACCTTCATTACAATCTCTAGAGTATCAGTCCTGGCGTTGTGGACACAGAAATCTTCGACAAGAATTCCCCGGAGCTGGCCAATGCCATGCCAATGCTGAGGGCGGAGGACGTGGCCGATGCAGTGACCTATTGCATCCAAACACCGCCAAATGTGCAAATTCATGAACTCACTATTAAGCCCGTGGGTGAAAGATTTTAAGAGATTTAATTATTTTCTACAACTTAAATATTTGCCCTGCCCTTTTTAAATTCAAATTTGTAAGCCCTCAATTTCGATAGATCTGTACTCGATAGCAGTTGTTATCATCGATTGTAGTTAGATTGTTTTCCAGCCCTAGCAACAGAGGGTCTGCAGCACTAACCAAACAATATTGTATGGTTAGTGTCTGCAGCCAGCAGCAGCGTGCCATTTGTGGTATTTTAAATACTTTTATACCGTTTTTTACCGTTGCCAACATTTATTTGTATAGGCCAGCAACATGTGCCGAGAAATGAGCGACATTGTCCCACAACATGGGCACCGAATTTGAAATATTTTGTGTTTCGACGCGGTATCGGGGTATTTTTGTCGAATCAAAGAATAAAGTCAATTTAAAGATGAGCGGGCAAACCATTCCTAAACATGTCAAATAAAAAAAGTCTGATTTCAAGCAACAAAATGGTAACACACGAACTTTTGGGTCTTTTGGGGTGTGCTGATTCCAACTTTAAAAGTGACACTTGAAAATTAAAGTCAGTAGCATGTAATATTTGTTCTATGGAGCCAATAATAGCTGACAAAATGATTTGGAAATGATGCGTCTTATGTGTAAACGCCTCGCATAATTTTTCCGCACCTTCGAAAATGATGCAGTAGTTTAAAAAGGCTATTTAGCAGAATATCAAAATCGAGATATATGATTTTCATCGGTATTTTTAAGGTATATTTTTAAAATGAGACCATAATTTTCGGTATATTTCTGAGGGTCTGCAGCCAGCAGTCGTAGTCGTGTCGGGATTTGTTTTTCTAAATAATTTAATAGTTTTAAACCGTTAATTAACTAATTGGTATACTCTTCGAAATTGAAACGAAATACGCAATATATATATACTTCACGGTTCTCACTACCGTCGCGTTTCCTTGTGCTAACGAAAACTAATTGAATTACACACGCACACAGACACCAAAACAAGCTTCTGCGTCATTAGCTATTTTGGTCCAAATATTGAAATTATGGAACAAAAACAACAACAAGCAGCTCCCGAGGTGGCCGCCACTCCAGCACCACTGCTGGAGGAGCAACTGGACATGGATGACAGCATGAAGCACTGCTTCGAGAACCTAATTGTCATCGATGTGGGGGCTAATTTGACCAACAAAAAGTATAGCCGTGATCTGGACTCCGTCGTCCAAAGAGCAAGAGACGCAGGTTAGTACAATTGTGGGTATGTCGATTGATGATGAGCTAGAAAAGAAGAGGAATAAGGCAGGGGAATTGTCTTTGTTTTTGGGCGAGGCACGCACTGACAGCGACAGAAGGTCAAGTGATGAGCAACATGTGTGCGTCCGTGTCTGCGTTTGTGTGTGTGTGTATGTGAGAGTAGAGGTATGTGGCATGGCCATAGGAAAGTGCAACTGCATTTTCGATGGCATGGCTAACTTTCTCTTTGTTCTGTTTTTTGTTTAGGTGTTCAGAAACTAATGGTACACGGAACTTCGGTCAAATCGAGCAAGGAAGCGCTGCGCCTTTCGCGCATTTATCCCGACATTATCTACTCGACTGCTGGCATACACCCACACGACTCCAAGTCCATTGTGGAGGAGCCGTCCACATGGTTCGATTTGGAGCACATCGCCCAGGCACAGGAGTGCGTCGCGGTGGGTCCATGCGGCCTGGACTACCAGCGTGACTTCTCCGAACCAGATGCCCAGAAACAAATCTTCGCCAAGCAATTGCAGTTGGCCATTCGCCTCAATAAACCTCTGTTAATCCATGAGCGGTCGGCTCAGAACGACCTACTCGAAATACTCGACAAGTATGCCCCCGGATTAAGCCTCCGACACCAAACGTTTCTAACTCCATCCATCCCATTGCAGATTCGAGAATCTACCGCCTGTAATTATCAGAGGTTTTATGGGCACAGCCGAGGAGGCACTGAAGTATTTGGACCGGAGGTTCTACATCAGTTTGACTGGCTACTTGTGTAAGGACAAATCGGACACGGGCGTACGCAGACTGCTGGACAATGGCACATTGCCTTTAGATAGATTGCTAGTTGAGACGGATGCTCCGTTCATGTATCCAAACACCAGAGCTTCCAAGCTACCGCAACATGTCAAGACTGCCATCACCGAACGCTCTTTGCTGTACTTACACAGGTAATGGAATGGTTCTCCTGATCATATTGTAATTCCAGCTAATGTATGAAAATTCTTGCATAGATATTGTACCTTCCAACGGAACGAGCCATGCAGTCTGCCAGCCATTGTGGAAATGATAGCCGCATTCATGAAGAAAACGCCCGATGAGGTAGCCTTGGCCACCGCCTTCAATGCCCTGAAGCTATTTGGTTTGTCCTAAGAAGGGTGGTGTGCTCCACCAGAGGAACTGAACGACAAAGTGTGTGCCAGCAAGGACCAAACCTTTGCAAACAGTTCTAACGAGCCTGAGATTCACGATAGACTCATTTATGTGCCTTAACCACTAATCGAATTCATGATGATCCGATCATCTTGATTTACCTACACATAACGATACACATACACAATTACGAACCCATTGCATGCGAGAACTACGTATACCATACCATATGCATGCCCCACCCCCTTACCATACTCATACTGGTGCAAATTGGCGATCGAAATTTGCAAAAGTATAGCTTTAAGTTGTTGGAATTTCCTAAGCAGATGCTTTATTTACTTGAATACCCCAGAAAACGGTGCCAAGGTAGGTGCCAAGTGAAACGATGGACCCTTGTGAGCAATTCAATTTGCAATGGTTCGCCGTTTCACGCTTCGAAGCGCGCGCTTCGAATTACAGATAAATGTATAGCTTTCGAAAGCGATTATGTTAAATGCTGCAGCTTTTCTTTGTTTCATCTGTACTTAGATTAAGATTCATATTTATAGTTCTTGTCTCTTGTTAGTTTGTAGTCCTTTTTTGTACATATTTATTCTTGTTGTTTATTGCGGGCCTCCCGAGGTTCGCTTACTATATGCGATACGATGATGATGATAATGATGATTATGGGAAACGTGATGTGATCATATTAAGAGCTAAACCACATAGGTTAAAGCATATTCAATATCCTATGCCTACACACATATTATATTTTGTTATATTTACATATACAAAACAAAAAAACGTTGTACTGGACTGAATCAACTCACGGAGGTTGCATAAAAATCCGCTATTGTGCCCATTGTCCGCACACAGGCAGGCACACACACACCATATACTATTTTCCATTTGAATAAAGCGAATTTGAAAATCAAACAAACGATCATATGTTATACTTGTATTTTTGGTTCGTCAGCACAGCACATCGCGTTCCATCGGGTGTGTGCTGTGGTTTGTGTGCATATTTAAAAGCGTTGTATGTTTTTCAAGTCCTCGAACTGTTTCAACCCATTCAAGTTATCCCACCATTGTTTGAGCCGGTGACGCAATATGAGGGAAAACCAGGGGGTCAATGGAGCACTAAAGTTCGAGACTGCATCGTCGATCTCGTCGCGTTTTAAGTAGCGCACTTCGCTAACCTCGTTGCTGTTGGGCTTCAGCGTTACATCCTTCTGCAGGAAGAGTATGTAGTCTATCTCGTGTTCACCCCAAACACCATCGCCCGCATCGGCGTAGTGGATACGCGTGAGGTAGTGAAAGTCCTCCGGCTGGATTTCATCTGTTGGTATTCCCAGCTCGTAGTTCAGACGACGCTGGGCAGCCAGTCGTATACCCAGAGCATTAGACTCCTGCCGCTCCTGTTCTATCTCATGAAGCGGGTGGCTGCAGCAAGCGTTTGTATATGTATTGGGAAAGGTAATCTGCTCTTGCCAAACATATCATGTTAATGCATTTCGGGGGAGTTTCCTAGGACTCACCTTGTGAACAGATCGTCTTTGTACCAGCATTTCGCCTTTGGCATTGAAGAGAAATACGCTGAACGCGCGATGTAGCTTCACGTCCCTCGTCTGTGGATGCACTCTATGGCAGTCTGCCTTGGATGCTGATCCTATGGCTCTGTCATTTGTGTCCACCACAATGCACAGCTCCTTCAAGGCGTTCGCCTGCAAGGGATCGTGAACTTCAACGGGCGTATCCTTCTGCTGCTGTCCTGCCAAGTTGGAGCACCTGCGCAGCAGCTGAAGGCGTGAAGTTAGGAGATTCAAACGCGACGCCAACATTTTTTTGGTGACTGACTAGCTTCAAATAGTGAATAGCGACAAAACAAATATGAAAGTGAAACTTCGTAACGCAGCGCGAGTGGCGCTGCCAACTGGGGCCGAACCAAAATAAGCGCGAGTTTTGCCACACTGGTGCCTTGGAAACAGCTGTTTTTCTTCACGCTGTAGCCCTGGAAATAGTGATACACAATTTGCTCATAATCAGTTTTTCGCTTCCGTCGCTGAAAATATAAATTGTAAATACCATAGTAATTACTCCAGTAATTACCAGCGCAGACTCTGGAAAATGGTAAAACCATTCATAGCAGGGTTTTCGCAGTGAATTAAACTGTTTTTACTCCCCCAGATACGCTTTATACTCATACAAAACCGTGCTGGCAAGACTCGCCTGGCGAAATGGTATATGAACTTTGATGACGATGAAAAACAAAAACTTATTGAAGAGGTCCACGCAGTGGTCACTGTGCGTGATGCCAAGCACACGAACTTCGTAGAGGTAATGAACGACAGGATGCAAATGGGGGCGTCGAAGCTTAATCTAACTTTTGCCCACTCCACAGTTTCGTAATTTCAAAATCGTCTATAGACGATATGCGGGCCTGTATTTCTGCATTTGCGTGGACGTGAATGACAACAACTTGTGCTATCTGGAAGCCATCCACAACTTTGTGGAAGTGCTGAACGAATACTTCCATAATGTGTGCGAGCTGGACCTCGTCTTCAACTTCTACAAGGTCTACAGTGTGGTGGATGAGATGTTTTTGGCCGGCGAGATCCGGGAAACTTCACAGACGAAAGTGCTCAAACAGCTGCTTACATTAAACTCCTTGGAATAGATAGCCATCTCCATTAGAACGATGCATTCCCATAACCCCCGTGTGGGTAGGCGTTATACCCGCTTATCGAATCTTCTTTCATATACTATTATGTATGTATTATTATTATCTGTAATGTGTTCTCTATGCAAAACAAAAGAAAAACTCAAATGTTGAATACCGTGTTTAGAATCAAATATTGTATTATAAGAGATTAAATGCAAGTAAGTGCAAAAGTCGATCCGTTTGTTATCGGGGGGTCGGTCGGGTCGGGTCAGATAAGTGGTACCCGCCCACACATCTCTGCGTTGCAGTGGAATTGCTCCGATTTGAGTAGCCCTGGTGCTAACGCGTTTCCCAACACTGGTGCCTAATGCCACTTCGTCATTTTTTCCGTCGCCATTGTTCTCGTTCTCGGCCGTCGAATTTGTGGAAATAAACGCAATTTCCTATAAATTCGTTGCAATAAATACAATAGCCAGTTACAAAACACACAATAGCAATAGTGCAAGATCAGTGCGTGCAATTCAGTGATACACTTGAAGCAATCGAACCGCGCAAGTCGAAGAAACAGCCAACGCAAAAGCAGCCAGGCAAAGGAAGAAATCGAATCGAATATTTGTTCGTGGCAAATATATATTTTTGTGAAAAATACCCAAAATGTCATCTGTAAATCCAGAATAGTAAGTTGACACATGCACAAACTGCGCACCAGTACGATGGAGACCATTGACTTATTTTCATTGAAACATTTTTACACACTCGCGTTCGATAATCGTTGCTTTCATCATTTTTTTTTCTGCGACGTCATTTTTGCTACGTCCACTAGTCGTCTCTCATCCCACAGCCCACTCCCTTTTTTCTAGCATTGTTTAGCGCTGGCCTGGCCCTGGCGTTGGCAACTCCAAAAGCACTCGATTTTAATAGAAACGAAACTAAAACCAGCCCTCAAACCAGAAAGGGATGTATCATATGTATATGTACACATCACATGCATATATGTATATTTGTGCACCCATATGAGCGCACTCTAATGGCAAACTTTGTACACCACGAAGAAAATATTGTCGATTGTTGTTGCTTCTAGTTGCTTCCCAGATTCTCAGATTCGGCCAGCACATCCAATCCAATCTATTCCATATTCCATTCCCCAAGCACTGCCTGGAGCTCAGTAACTGGAGTGGACTGGATGGCTGCCTGATTCGTGGGGCGGATGAGTCACCTGCGTAGAGAGAGAGAGTCTCCTACCCCTCTCGCGTACGTTTTGTTGTTGTTTGACTGCTTTTGTAGTGTTGCTGTTGTTCCTCTCTCTCTCACGCGCTCTCTGTCCCCGCTGCTACGTAATCAAAACCTCTTTTATTTGGCTTTAATTGCCTTGCTGCGTTCCTACTTGAAAACAATTGAACTTGATATATTTCTCTGAGCTATGAAATCTCTGCTCCTCTCAGTGCATCGCGAGTTACGAGCTACCAGACATTTTGATGTTTAGCATTATCAAAATGCTCGTTCGGGTTTTAATGGGGGTTGATGTTGGATACCCTACATCGATAAGATAACGCAGACTTAATATATGTACACTGGCTTTTCGTAGTACTCTCATGAATATTCAGACTTATCATATTCTTCACTTTTACAGCGATTATCTCTTCAAACTGTTGCTGATTGGAGATTCCGGCGTTGGAAAGTCCTGTCTGCTGCTGCGATTCGCCGATGACACATATACAGAAAGCTATATCAGCACAATCGGCGTAGATTTTGTAAGTGTTTCATTGAAACATAAAAAAAAGACCTTGCATGTTGCTAATAAAACCTTTTATCTTTTGATCAGAAAATTAGAACCATAGAACTGGACGGAAAGACCATTAAACTGCAAATCGTAAGCACGTTTTGTAAGTTAAATTGAAACAAAGCCTAATATTAAACTCTTTACAGTGGGATACTGCTGGTCAGGAGCGTTTCCGTACCATCACTTCATCATACTACCGTGGCGCACATGGTATCATTGTTGTCTACGACTGCACGGATCAGGAGTCCTTCAACAATGTAAAGCAATGGCTTGAGGAAATCGAGCGATATGCTTGCGAGAATGTCAACAAGCTGCTGGTGGGCAACAAGAGCGATTTGACCACCAAAAAAGTTGTTGATCATACCACAGCTGCGGTGCGTATTATATGAGAGTAAAACCCAATTGTTCTTATCTCATTTGATCTATTTTTGTTGGTTTTTTGGCACTGTAGGAGTATGCAGCTCAGTTAGGCATTCCATTTCTTGAAACTTCGGCCAAGAGCGCCACCAACGTGGAGCAGGCCTTCATGACGATGGCGGCTGAGATCAAGAATCGCGTCGGGCCGCCATCCAGCGCCACCGACAACGCTAGCAAAGTGAAAATCGATCAAGGACGTCCAGTGGAAAAACCCAATTCCGGTTGCTGCTGAATAACTCTGATTGTGAATCATTATTTTATTATACAATTAAACAAAATTTAAATATAATAAATTAAAACGGAAAACACAACAACAACAACAATAAAAGGAAAAGACGAAAGCGTAATAGCAAACCCGTAATTATAATATCGGATTCTGTAATAGCTCTTAATGATATGAGGATGCGTTTGAGTATATCGAGTAGATGCGTTTGTATGATTCCGATCCGTGGACGCGAGAGTACACACTTTAAGCAAATATACATATATGTAATAGGTATGTAGCCAACCCAACAAAATTCCAAACATCCACAACACACCCGCATTCACATGGCAGGATACTGATACTAACCGTCTTTCTGATTTCTGAACCGTTCTGTTCCATAAGTAGTGCAAAGATGCAAAACGGTGTAGCAATTAACTTAATCTAAATCTAACCTAACGTAAGAGAGTTACTTATCACAGAAGCGCGAAACGATACTAACTTAAATTACACACACACACACACATGCAGCACATACTCGTATGATGATTCGCGCTGAATGTAAGCATTGCATTTCAGGGCGAAATGCGAGCCAGCTAGAGAGAGGAGAGCCACTGTCTATACGGGGCTATAACTATGTACTCCTCCCTATAACTATGTACTTTGCTCATGCGAGTGTGTGCGTGTCTGTGTGTGTGCTTGAAACATAATTATCTTTGGTGCTCGACACTTGTCTCAGTCATATTCGAAATTTTATGTAAATCAAAAGAACGAACACTTTTAGCATTAAACAAACAAAAATTTTGTGTATTTGTATTTTCGAGTGACGCGATGGATTTGTGTAGGCACATAATTAGTGTAATAATGACGATATGATGAAGTTTAATAAAAATTGCGTGAGCGTAAAATATTAAAAGGTTTGGGAACAAGGCACACAACTGCATAGAAAACATTACATAAACACCATACATAACATTCAGTTTCGGCTTTCACTTTCGCCCGAATTTGATTTTATATTTCGCTTAAATACAATAAAATCTGTAACGATGCCTATAAAAGGTTTGTTTTATTCCCCAATAGACGCCTGTGGGGACAAAGTGAAGGCCGGAACAAAGAAATACAAGTACACAGCGAAAAAACATGGTTTCAAAAACATTCTCTAGCGTTTATTGACTTCTTCTGAGGTACTTCAGTCTTTACAACGAAATTTCTTCTAAATACTATGACTATTTGCTGTTGGAATTCAACTAAAATACTTGTACAATTTAATGGGAGGGAAGTGTTCAGGTTTTGCTGGATCGTCGCTCCTGCAGACAGGCGGCTGTTACCGTGGCAGCGGTAGTTCCAATAATGGCGGCGCCCAGGATGCCTCGTTCGCGCTCGCCCAGCCCGGAAATGGACAGACTATTGCTTCGCCAGGCGGAGGACGAGGTTGTGCGATCCGTACCCGAAGAGGTGGATATGGAGTTGATCAGAAATGTGGCCTCACGACGCAGCGTGCGGTGAGGCGGTCGGGTACCACCGGCACCTCCAGTCAAAGTGGCTCCCTCAGCTTCAGTGGCTTGTCTTCGCAAAGTGTTTCGCATGCTCCCGCCTGCCGTCAGATGCTGCCGATTATGGTTATGGTGATGGCGATGATGATGATGGCTTGGCCTCTGCCCGAGGCATGTAAGCAACAGACGCCAAAAGCCGCTCCGGAACTTGGACGACATCAGGTTGTAGAGGATGGGATTCATGGCCGAATTTAGATAGAGCATGAAACGCGAGAAGTACAGTAGATTGTAGTAGCCTGCGATGCCCAGGCGCTCTACATCCTCTGCACTGGCCATGATCACCCACAGCGTGAATGCTCGAAAGGGCAGCAGACACACAAAGAAACTGGAGACGACCGCCACCAGCATGAAAATCACCTGCTTTCGGTGCTTTCTCATTCCATTGCTCTGCTGATGGCTGTTGCCTTTGGTGCTGGGTGTTGTCGTCGCTGTCGCTGTAGCCGGCTGCGGTTGCGGCGAGGTGGGCCTATGGAAGGCATTGTTTGGCCGCAGCAACTTGTAAGCAATGGCCGCGTACAGCAGGACTAGTATGCCGAAGGGTAGAAAGAAGAACACCGTGATGCTGCCCACAAAGTAAAAGATCGGCCAGAAGCCATCGGCCGCTGTGGTGCAGACTGGGGCGTCGGTTCCGTCTCCATAGGGCTCTATGCTGTAGCTGGAAATGGCGATGATGGGACTGCAAGAATCATATATATTTATTTCAGGGTGAATATGAATGGTATAACAATACGTTCTTATTATTGCTGATGTTGTCTGCAAAGTTTTAACGGCGCTGCGAGAGGGAAACAAACAAATATTTAAAAGCTACTCAACAGCAGCTGGGGCTAAGTACTAGAAAACTTTCAAAGGAAGCACAGCACTCAACATAATCAGAACGGAAACGGAAACGGCAACGTCTGCTCATACCCGTCATCCAACGAGGGGCGGGCATATGAAGTTCTATCTACTTTGGTGGTGTTGTATAGGAAAATTACAGGAAATCTATATACGTTATAATTGCTACTTCTAAAGCTACGAAAACAAATTACAAAGCTACGTATATACAAGTATTCTATATTTACAGCAGATTGGCAGTTGTGTTGTCCGATTTCCTGAACAATAAATTACATTCTTTTGCCTTCCTCAATGGCAATAGATGAGAGGTTTCTTAAGGCAGGGGAATGTTCAAAATAAACCGATTTCTTTGACCCAATGAGTGAGTTGTTGTCATACAAAATTTATTTACTTACAAACTCGTCACTTTTGCTATTTGTGCGCGCGTGTGCGTGTGTGTGATTTTGTATATTTATAAGCCGAGTAAATATGTATTGTTTAAATAGTATATATAAATATTCACGTATTTATGCATGGGTTTAACTGTATGTGTGTATGTGTATGCTTCAATATATACAACTGTGTTTGGATTTGGATGTATGAACATTTTATTTTCGGGTCGCAGTAAAGTAGGCAACAGTTTTTTGCGTCCATTTTTCCATGGCAGCCATTTTGGAATGGCATAGCCCAAACATGGCCGTCGATTGGCAAGCGGCTTTACCGAAAGGAAACTATTTCAATACACCTAAATCATGTTTATCCGTCGCCTTGATGGGGTTCCCAAACGCATATTAAGCCATTTCCATTTGCCTTTCCTCCAGCGCCCGTCGTTTAATGGCGGCAGCCTCAGCCCCGTTCCGTCAGCATTCTGTCGTTGAGATGTGCCCTTTCTCCGTCCAGTAGTTGTAGTGGTGTAGTGCTGCTGTTTGGCTGTCGTTGCTGTTATTTATCTTTGGCACATTCATTCGAGTTTAATAGCCCGAAAAATTGATTGTTTTTTGTACGGAAATGTCCAAGGAGCAGGCACTACTGGCAGGACTGCCAGGACTGGCTGTCAACGGTTGAATGGAATCGATTATGGTTGCAAAAAGCGTTCAAAATACAATTTGTGCAGGCGTGGCGGGGACCAGGATCAGAATAAACCGCCTTCGACACATTCCAGTCAAGTGAAGCGAATGTGTAAACGGGTTACAAGCGATTTTTCACGCCTTCCCCCCACCCATTGCTTGCCACTATCCCCTGTCCTGTCCCGTCGACTCAGGCAAGATTTCCAGCTTCCTTTGCCCCGCCCAGTGCCTCTTCGTCGAAACTGATTTGAGGCTTGTGGCGTCGCGGATTTGGATGTGGATGTTGGTTCTTCAAGCCCATTATCTGGCTATCACTCTCCCGCCTGGCCATCCGTTTTCCCATCCCCGAATGATGGAGCATGGCCATGGCTTCCAGATCGCTGCCGCAGGGCAACTGCAGCTCAATCTTAAGGCGTGTGCGGCTTATGTCCTCGCTGCATCGTCGGTTGGAGCTGCGTGATAGAATGCTAGAGTTGGTGGCAGCCGTGGCATTGGACGAGTTGGTGTTCGTATTGGTGCCCAGGCCCGTGGAGATGGTTCCACTGCGACCACGAGAGCCGCGGACACCGTCGCTGCTGCGTCCCAGCGTGAGCAATTTTAACAGTAATCGTCCAGCATCGTGGCAGAGCCGGGCAAAGCCTCTGCGAAACTTGGTGGACATTAGATTGTAGAGTATGGGGTTCATGGCCGAGTTTAGGTAGAGCATCACACGGCAGAAGTATAGCAGGCTGTAGTAGCGCACCAGGCCGATCTCGTGCAGCGTTTGGTCCGTGCTCAGTATGATCCAGAGGGTTAGCACGCGGAAGGGCAGCAGGCAGACAAAGAAGGAGAGAACGACGGCGCCGAGCATTAGGACCACCTGCTTGCGAGCCTTTAGGCTTAGCTCCGGCTTGGTGGGGCGGGCGCGCAGCATGGTGCTCTGATTGGAGACGAGGTTCTTGGCAATGATGCCGTACAGCACGACCAGGGTCAGGAATGGCATTATGAAGAACACGGTTATGGTCATCAGAAAGAAGGCTATGGTCCAATCGGTGATGGCCTGCGTGAGGCAAACGGCCACCGATGATCCATCAATATATTCGGCCAACTTGTATTCGGCCACCCACAGTATGGGGCTACATGGAAAATGGGGGGAGAGAAAAAAGCAAACAAGAAACGTAATCAGGCTGCGGGGTCATGGGGAGGCGGATAATGGATGGAAATGGAAGGAAATGGTGAGTTAAATAGACAGTGAGAGGGAGAGAGAGAGCAGGAGGAGGAGGCAGAGAAAGCGCATAGGAGAGAGTGCCATATGAAATGATGATGATGAGAATTGAAATGCTGAAATTTTGAAGACTACCATCATTATTATACATTTAAGAACCCGCTTTTAATGCTCGTTTTCCATGAAAAACTTGACTTTTCCGCTGCTTTAAATATTTCTTGGCTAGACACAGATATGACAGTCAACAGGCGATGGATTCTGCTTGGGATGATCCGAGTGTGTTCGACGTGGACGTGCGTCACTGTAGACGCCTTGTGGTGCGTCCGTTTGAATGTGTTTTAAAATGTTTGCTTGCCGCCTCTTCGGCCTTGGGTGGCGTAATTAATGGGCAGACGCCTGGAGGCAGGCCGATCCCGATTCTAGCCATGACCCTGCCCACGACCACCCTCCTGCGGTGGGGTCAGTGTTTGCCCCGAAAATGTGCTGTTTATTTCATTGTTATGAACGCGGCAAGATTTGCAAAATTAAAAAGGGTCGCTGGCCATCGTGAGATGTGACCGAGGACTGAGGACTGTGCCTGGGAATGTGGCCATGAAAATACAATAATAAAGTGTCAATGAAATGAAATTCCATGATAGCGGACATCGGTGCTTATTAAAGATGACAGGCGGCTGATAACGGGACAAAAGCCCGGCCACTACGGAACTTGAGAGCCCCCCAAAATGAGAAAGAATAGCGCAATGACCAAAAGTGGAGAATGGGAGGATGTCCATGAGAAGGATATACATGGGACATGGGATGTGGATGGCGGCAGAGTGAAAGCACGAAGGAGAAAGTGAAATTGATAGGGGGAGAGAGAGAGAGTGGGTCAACAGTCGAATGTTTAGCATGTAAATGGACACGCGGATGGCAAACAAAAGGCCCAACACCAAACACCATATACCAAAAATACCAACAAAAAAAAAAAAAGAAAACATTCCAGAAATCAGGAATGGAGACAAAAAATTGGAGAAGCCCAAATAGCGAAAACAGAAACAAAACACAAATCATTAAAAATGACGACGATTGACACTTATAATTAATGAGCGAGGAACTTAATGCTTGGCTGCCCAAAATGAATAAATGGAAATAAGCCATAAACTAGGAGAATAGATCTAGAATGGAGGATAATACAGTACAGAATGCCAACACCAAAGACACAGATAGAAGGATAGAGTGAGAGAGAGAACGAGAGAGCATGCAATGAGATATCTCGACTAAATATAATTTGAGAAAATTATAATGCTAATATTTAATTAAATTTACTTTAAGATAGCCAAAAAACAGACAGCAGAACAGAGTTCATTGCACCACAGTCCACAGAAGCGAACGCTTACCTCGTAAAAAGCGCAGCAATGCCCCAGGCCAGGACGCAGATGAGGATGGCACGCCCCTTGGTACAGACATAGCCGGCCTTTAATGGCTCACAGATTGCGTAATAGCGCTCGAATGAGATGGCCAAGATGGTCAGAACGCTGGCGTGGGCCACCGTCAGCTCAACGAACGGCACGGCCTTGCCTGAGAGCAGAAAAGCAGTTAATTAGGCTGGAGAAAATAAACAGAAGCAAACGGAGCAGCCGGCTGTAGGAGTATGTGCCACTTACACATCTCGTGGCCAAGTACCCAGGTCTCTGGGCGCGTATTAACCTCAACGAGGACGGTGGGCGTGCAGACGAGGAGCACCAGCAGGTCGGCGATGCTGAGATTGGTGAGGAAAATGTTTGTGGAGTTGCGCATATCCTTCGTTTTAACAATCACTATGGGCACCTGTAATTAAAAGTTAAAGAGGGAATAGAAAGGTGCATTCGATGGACTGACTCACCATCACGTTGCCCACAACTCCCAGCAGCATGATAACTATGCAGAAGAACATGGCGGTTGTGCGTATATACGGCGGAATCTGTGGCAGCATCGGTTCAGCATCCTCACCGGCATCGGCCTTGGCGTCGGCATCGGCTGTGGCTGTTGCTGCGCTGGAATTATCACTATGGCCGCTGCTGGTGTGGGCGGAATCGTTGCCGAGGGCTGGAATACTATAAGTTGCGTTGTATGCGCCATCGCTGCCACTAGGAGCGCCACGGGATAGCCCAGCCTGCTGGGACGGCGTCCTGGCTGTGGTTGTTGCGGCGGCAGTGCCTGCAGATATTGCTGTTTGGAATGATGTTGGTGTTGCTGTTGCTGTTGCAGCATCTTGAGCCGGGGTCTGGGGTGGTAGCAGCAGCAGCAACAGCCAACAAATCCTCAAGCCTATGCCAATGCTGGTCAGCCGTGGATGCTGCCCGGTCCTGGCCACAGCGACGCCGTGGCTGCCCCTCACCAATGGCAATGTCGTCGGTGTCGTCGTCCTGCGTCGGGGGGCGTATGTCTCGTAATGTGAATTACATGGGCCACAGTCGCAACATTATCGCCGCGAATCCTTCGGGTGAGAGCGCCCGCTGTTCAATTAAGTGGGAGCGGTACGGTATGGGAAGGAAGAAATCCGAAACCGAATCCGAACCCGAAACTGAATCCGTTGTAATCACCCCTCCGGCAAGTTTATGCGAGCACTTAAAGACGCGCTAATGAAATTAAGATGTCCAACGGCTACCCAGACACTCGTACACCACGGTGTCTCTGTTGTCCGGATCCGGCAGCATTAAACAAATCAATCAGAGGAGCTTTGCGGTTGTCGTCCGGCCACGCCTGAAGTGGTAAAAGTGGCAAAGGGATTAGGGATTAGTGTTTAAGTATCCCGCAGTCGGATGGCCTAGGGTCCGGCACAGGATCAGGAAATAACCGGCCATTCACCAGGCTAACTAACTAACTAACGATAATGAATGAAAAGTTCATTAGGCGCTGTCATTTACATAACATTAGAGCATCCGGCACCCCCAGCATGCGCCATAAACAAGCTCATCACCCAACCCCACATTCGATCCCAGCCGGAGGTTTGGTCGCATGCCGCACTTGTCCGGAACGGGACAGTGGCAGTGGCACGGTAAAACCATTGTTAGAAGTGTGTTGTTCTTTAATTTCTAACAAATAAATGAATATCAATGAGATTTGTACACTCTTAAGATCAGCTAACTTCCAATTTGAATGCCAATTTTCAATTAAAACAAATAATCCACTGAGTATTTATAAGTACACTTATTTTTAGCCACATCCTACGCATACTTTTCGGAATTTTCTCGAGCCACTGTCGCCAAAACATACGGCGATTATCACCAGAAGCTGCTCAACGGTTTATTCCTATGGCCATGGCAATGGCGATAGCGATGGCGTCTGCTGCTCATCTCCATGCTGCTGCCCGTCAGCCAAATGGCTTTATTAAATCCCCATTTCTGCGACGCGCAACCTCGCTTAATTATATTATGCTCGTGCAAACACACTCAGACTGACACAGCAAACATTTACATGGACAGTCGGATGGTGGGGGCGGGTGGGGCATTTCCATCCCCCGCCTCATCCCCATCTCACCCAGTTGGTGGCATATAAACACCCGCTTCCGGTGAGTGCGCGACGACACACTGAACAGCGCCATTTTGATTAATTTGATAAATTCATTATGCGCACACCATATTGGCCTGGTTGCCACTTGGCCCTGGGCTGGGATACCGATACTCCCCCGCCCCCTTTTTGTTTGCATTCCCCCGGCTGGTGCCTGGTTCTTGTCCTGTCTCTGACTCACAGACACTGGGCAAGCTGTGCACTTCGTTTGCTGTCCTATCCGGTTCGGTCCAGGGTCCAGCCAGGACCATTTCATGTTCAGAGTTTGAGTTTGTTGGACTTCCTGGTGCTGGCTGGGGTTCAATGTACCCAAATGTGACATAACAAGGCAGTTTTGTGACACATTTGGCTTAAAAATGAGACTTTAACGATGCTGAAATTGGTTTGAATTGGCCAGCAAAGGGAGATGGGTCTCTATTGGCCATTTGGCTTGGCATAATTGTTTTTGAAAGTTCTAAGTTGGTCAAGTAGAAAGACAAATGAATCGTTTCAAAACTTTAGTTGAGTGCTGGCCATGCATGGCCAAGGGGAGGGCACTCACAGCACAGGCCGCAACAACTGCTGCCACAAACATGCGCCGCCTGCATGTAAATCTGAAAACGGTTTACGGTTACGGCCAGAATCCACAGCAGCAGCCCGCCGACTGCTTACATGAGTGTCGTGCGGCCATTTGATGGATAACTTGTGGCCTGTCTGTGGGGGCATATATCCCATATACATGGTATATAAATGTCTATATATATATATTGGATATTCCACTGCTTTTGTGTGCTTTTTGGTATAATTTTCCGGCTGAGATTTGAATAAGGTTCAAAGCTCTTGGTGATAATGGAAATTGTGTGCGAGTGAGAGTGGATGCCGCCTTCTTTATTTTTTTTTGCCATGTGTGTGGCAGTGTGGCAGAAGTGTAACGCTTTTTATGGTATTTAAGATTGAACGGAATTTATTGCTGACACCCTAATAAAATTAACATTGAAATGGCAATTTGAGGCAGCAATAAGAATCAGCAGCAGCAGCAGCAGCAGCAGTGTGGCATCAGTAGACGCTGCAGCATCAGCAACAACGGACGGAGTCGAACCAAGTTGTCACACTCTCTCGCACGCATATCTAATCAATTTATCGTTCAATAATAGTCAACTCGGGGGAAATACTCGTACGTATGGCCCTGCCGCGAGTCTCATCCACTTTGACAAATCGCTAAGCCAGCAGCAACAACAACAACAACAACAACAAAAAAATACTACTTCGAAAGTAAGGGGAAAAAATTAAAGCCAAGCCGCCAAATTGATTTCGAACATTTGGCAGGCCATAGGACTCGTCTCCTCAGCTCCTTTAATCGCTCATACACTTTTGGGGCAGCACATTTGTAGCCCAGATCCTCTCAGAGAAGGGGCAACCTCATCCGGGACCGAGCTGTGGCTTTTTGCCGGGGGTGCCATTCGCTTAATAAATTGAAATGACTTCGTAATTGTGTTTGTGACTCTGGCTAAATTAATCTAACTAGTTCGCATGCCGCCGCAGCGCTCGTGTGGAACCACTGGCAGCAGTTCCCAACAAAAGCCACCGCCACAACTGCGACAATATCGACTCCACTCCACTCTGCTCTCCGTTCCTCTCCGGACAAAAGGCGAACAAAGCGCCGTAAAACCAAAAGCTTGTTTTTCAATTGCAGCCACCGAAAGTGGTTCGTCCCTCGTCCCTCTGCGGTGGCTGGGGTGGAAAATTGCTTTTGGGTAAAAATCCTCCGAACCGAATTGACTTGTCGATGTCCCACGGTCATGTCCCTGTAATTGACCATTGAATGGCAATTAAGTAAGTCTGGAGCAGCAGCTCTTTTTGGTATCCCTTTTGGCCACATTAATCCGCTGCCATTCGGTTGGCAGTGGAGTTGGAAAAACTTCACACAGACTGAGACTGAGATAGGAATTTAAATGAAAACTGCCGGATCGGATGATTCGCTATGCTATTCGTATTTTTAAATTACTGTTTCATGCCTCAGATTCCAGAGCCTGGTGCGTGGCGCCTGGAGCCTGGACAAGTTCCAGTCAGCCTTCTCTTCGCTTTGTGGCATGCGTTGCAAGTCAAGTCAAGGATGTTTGCCCTGCTAGCCAGCCCCAGCCCCAACTCCTTTGTCCCTGCCATCCTCACTTATTTATGCGACTCCGAAGAGCTCTCGCTCTGTTTGCCTGCTACTGTAACTGTTTGTTCCTCCGCTCCAGCTCCAGCTCCAGACTCGGTCGCGGTCTAAACGCTCAAACAATGGCCATAGATCTCTACTATATCTATATCTTTATGGGTGTATGGCTTTGTGTGCGTGTGCATGTGTGTGTGTGTGTCTGTGGCATGTGGACGATTGTTGCTGTTGCGAATGGGTTGGTCGTTCAACTAATGTTTTTGTAAAGCTAGCATTCTTTATCTGGCCAAAGGAGAACAGAATGCGCGTCCGACGTTTTAAACGCCTTCCAAGTTGCTCATTCGCCACGGATGAATGTAATTTTATACTTTTCCTCAGAGCTTGTTGCTGCTGTGCGGGGCTAAGCAGTGTCCTGGCATTGATAAGGCATTGGCCAAGGAAGGCGTTTTATCACTGGGAGAGAGATGCCACTGGCCCACGGACAACGCCGCGGGCCGGGAAACTCTGCAGCTGCTGTCTTCTGACGTCTGGCCACTGCTCTGCTTTTTGGTTTGTTTGCTTATTTGCTTGCCCTGGGAATTCATACAGCACACCCACACATACATAGAATGGACAGACAGATGGGCGGACAGGGACAGTCGGAGGGCCCATATAGCACAGATAGCACTGGCTATTGTTTTACGATTTCGTGTATATTGTAAATAGAATGGAAAGCGAACACAACGTAAGCTGATCTTTTGGATACCCTACTAAGAGATGAGAGCGAGCTTGGGTATTTCCTTTGATTAGTCATGTTGGATTTGAGGGCATTCATCGGTGTTTCATTCATTGATACTGGTACATTGAGTACTGTACATACCGCTTAAATCTTTAATTCTTTATGCATCTCATGAAAGTTACTGAAATACTAGAGACATTTTTAAATATCTCTACAAATAAAAGAGCAGAAAGAACAGCCAAACGAATCCCAAAAGATAACGAGAAAGTGCGTGTGAGCATGTCGCAACATTCTTCCATTCTTCTATAGTATAGAACATTTTAGCAATAGAAGAAAGGTATCACAGAGAATAACAGATCGGGAAGTTCCTAGCTATGTCCTGTTCGCAAAACCTACTTTGAAAACTCGTTCTCTTTGACAAATGTTACAGCTAAGGAGTATACTTCCTTTCACCCACGGCCTTGGGCTAGTTTCCGCACAAGCCCGCCGCGCTAAAGACACTTTAATTGCTTTGATATGAGTGAGAAATATACGAGCCTGGTCTGGATACCATTTGTATCTTTGTGGGTTTGTCACGAGAGTATCATATGGCATTTGAATATGGACCACTAATGCGTATTTAACATTTGGCTGACCTTGAATGTTATCGCATTTCGCACATTCCATTCCTCAGAGGGGAATAGCTTTCAGCTTCGATTCTCGGTTGGTGTCAAGGGAGAAATGCAATAAGGCGGCACACAGCACATATGAAATACCGATTCCGTCGGGTCTTAGCTGCAGTGGAAGAAGGTGTTGGCTGTGGTATGCGTCGTGGGAGTCGTCCTTCGCACGACTTTGCGTTTGCCCTGCCGTTTGTCCCCTGTCATTTCCGGTGCGCATATTGAAAAATGGCCCTCGCCGCACTTCCGCTGACATTATTGAGCAGTGCGTGGCGGGGCGTCGTTAACTTGGCCCCCACCCGTATCCTGCCTGCGAGTGGCTGTTAAACAAACTTGG
Source organism: Drosophila affinis (assembly GCA_037356375.1). Classification (NCBI taxonomy): domain Eukaryota; kingdom Metazoa; phylum Arthropoda; class Insecta; order Diptera; family Drosophilidae; genus Drosophila; species Drosophila affinis. The sequence goes on from JAZHFB010000003.1 coordinate 29,422,001, forward strand.
GCGTTCCCCTAAAACGCGTTCGACATTCCCGCTCCGCTGAGCCTGCACTCGTCCTGCACTTGCTTAGTGTTTCATTTAATTTGTCACCGCGGCGGCTACAAGCTACAAGCAAACGCCCCTCGTGGGAGGCGTGTCCCCGTGCTGACGTCAGCTTGGAGGATAATTCACTTGAACCTCTCGAAGAGTGACGGATGGGGCGTTGGTGTGGGCGTGACACTGACTTCGAGGGTGTCCCATCTAAGTGCTCCTCACGGATTAGCAATGAGCTGTCACCGGACGGTCTAATGACAGAGTGTGACATTGAGTGCAGTCCGGGGATGGGGAACTGCATCCAGTGGAGCCACACAGCTGATGGCGGATGAGCGATAAGCTGGAAGACAACGATTGCCCGCCCGTTCAAGTGGCGACTGCCAGAAGTGGCTACCAGGTTCAAGTGCCGTGCCAGCAATTGTCGCCTTTTATTGGCTGCAATTTTTATGAGCTGGCTGCATAGTTAGCCACGAGCATGGCTGGCTTTCACTTTTGGCCATGCCAATCATTTTACGACCCAAAGTTCACTGACACCAGAATCGAGCCCCTGCCCCGCCACCACCGTTCCATCCAGTGGCTTAATATGCAAACACAACATTATAATGACCGCAGGACACAAATGGAAATGGAAGCGTACACGGGTGTTTCTCTCTTGTTGGTACTGCTTTCCCGCTTTCCCGCATTCGGTTTTGGCCATGTTTTTATGGCTTTGCCGGCCACGAGTCGTCGTCGTCGTCGTCGTCCAAGTGCGTAATGAAAAATGTACATATTTATTGTGAAATAAAAATATTTATCAGTAAATTAAACAGCAACCTACTCTTCTCTCTGGATCTAGGCATCTCTCTCTTTGGAGACGTTTACAGCATCCAGTTGACAGTATTCGCACTGCAGATTGCATGATGAAACTCAAGAACGTTGACAATCAGCCAAGAGACAGAGACCGGACTGTCCCTGACACTAAATTTGGACTGCCAGAGGCCTCAGACACTTGGTGTCGTCAGGCCAATAAAAGGAGCGACGCTCAGCGGGAAAGAAGAAATGCCTCGTTTTATACCCTAATCATTACGAAAATGACAGATTAAATGCGTTCCAACCATAATGAGTTGGGACTGAAATCCGACTAAAATACCTCTCTGGAGTTGTACATATAATTATAACACGATCGACTCCATCCCCATCCCCGACAAAATATTCATACCCAGTATTATTCACTTCCCCGTTTCGTTATCAATGAATAAGCCAGAAAAACACGTTAATGTTCACGCGAACCCATACCGATCCAAGAGCTACATACATACATGTACATGACGTTCACCGAATTATTATGAGCAGCCGTTTTTGTACAGAAGCAATAAAAAAATCCAGATCAATATATGTATCCCAGTGTCTATATGGATCAAGGGTATGTCCGGAGAGTAAAAATAGTTGTATATTTATTGTGCATTTATTGCTGGAATCTATTATCGCATCGCCTACGGAAATTTGGGCTAACCAAAATGCGTCAAACTCTATCAAATCAAATGCAGTATGTGTTATATAAACTACTATCTATGGTAACTATAGAAAATGTTCTTTTGAAAGGGAATTGGATCGGCTCGAGTATAGAGCCTGCAGCAGCATTCTGACTGGTTTTATTTTTGTGTTTTGGTTTTCAATTAAGGAGCCGTCTGCCTGCAAATTAGAATTGCAAATGAAACTGGGAATATATACGAGTATCTGAACAAACAGAGCAGATGCCGTCGCAGCACAGCGCGATTGTCGAAAATAAACGGAGATGAGTAAGCTGGGAGCTGGAAGCTGGAAGCTGGAGCACTGAAGCGAGGCCAAGACGAAACGCAATCCGGAAATGGCACCAAAGTGCGGGGAACAAGTGGCCAGGGGATGGAGCCGAGCCGAGAGCCGACAATTGCGGGGCGTGGGTGCTCACAGTTTTTCAAATTTTGATGCGCCCAGAAACAATTTGAAAGTAATGATGAAGAAAGTTGTTACTTGGCGTGTGGCTCATTTGTCAAGGATTGGGACTAAAGGCTCCTTGTAGCCTGATTCAGAACGGGGTTATAATCGAAATTGCTCCTAGAAAATGGGCCTATGATCTAAGCGTGGGAGAGGCGTGAAAAACAGACAGGCGGTTTACTTAAAGCTGTTTGCATTAGGTTGTTTTTGTTGTTCTGGAAATTTCCCTACTTATTCACTATAATTTGTGGGAATCGATTGATTTTTGATAGTCCACCAAGCAGCTGGCTGCCCCCAAATCAATATACATGAATAAATGAGCTATAAATTCGTGTTTGGCGTTCGGTACTTAGTTGATTCCGGCCATAAACAGCCCATCTACGTGCATGTATGTATGAGCATCAGGTACTGTACTGTTCAAGAAGCAGCCCAAAACAATGGCGTTTAATTGACCAATTGACTGGCAACAGTTGCCTTTCGGCTTGCTAGGAGGAAACTTTTGTGTGCTAATTGTTTGGTTAAGCGTAGTCGAGTATAAATAGAACCTAATGAGGGGACTTGGGAACACACTATCCTCTTGGCCATATGGCAGCCCTTTGCATGACAAATGAAGCGTTTTCATTCTGATTTCCCCGCCAAACAAATTGCTGTCATATCTTAAAGGACTAGCAAGGGTACTTCACTGATGAGGGGGGTGCTGTCGTGTGTCATCTTCCCCACCATTTCTCACCCACTGAACTTTTCCCATTCACCGACTGTTTCCCTCTGTCATTTATCAGCTAGGTTTCAGTCGGGGCACAGAGTTAATAATCCATTTGTTGGCTGATCTTGAAGTCATGACTCCCGGGCATACAAATGGGCAATAAGACCTATCATAAACACCACACTCACGTGCACACAAAAGAGAGATAGAGAGAGAGAGACAGAAATAGAGACATATGCCGCCGAGGCGTAAAAAAACGCTTGGAAAACGCGCGGAAACGGCCTTGCCTGGCAGCAAACATTTGACTTCTAATTAAGCCCCACAAAAGTTTCCACTCCCCCAGCCCCAGCAGAAGCGAAGCACTCTCCCAAGCAGTCCTCCTCCTCGCAAGACGATGATTAAGCGCCCACGTACGGAGAACTATGGGGGGTAAGGTGTCAGGGCCAGGCCACCTTCTACTTGGCCTTCATTCGGAATGCGCGTGCTAATCAAATTGGGTCTAGTCCCTGTCTGCGCCGCTGTCTATGGCTCGGCCCGGTGCGTCTTGGTCTTTGGGGCAAGGAAATGGAATTCGGGCGCTGCTCTTGGGCTTGTTTATCAGCCGTCTGCGTCTAATGTGTAAGTGTGCCAAAACTGATTGCATAATTATGCAAATGCTCTCCTCCAGCACAATATACGTCTAATGAATTACTCAGGCTCTGACGCAGACGGGAACACTCTATTCCCCCGGCTTTTTACCAGCTGCCAAAAGATAGCCCGGAGAAGGCTCTTACTCAGCCGCCTACTCCTTGGGCCCGACTGAAGTGTAAAGAAGGACTGTCTGTCTGTCTGCCTGTCTATCCGGGGGACTGGGTGCGTGCGTTTGGGTGGCATGAGTATGGCCTTTCATGTCGTTAATGATTATACAATAATTTGTTATTGTTGGCCTGCGCCATTGTGTTGGTAATTACATTTGACAGCGGTGCCAGGGGCTTGGGTTCTGGACCTGCCTGATTCCGGGTGCCTGGGGCAGTGTTATGGATTAATCGAATTAGAATCGAATCCGCGAGCAAGTCGAACGATCTGCCGGACAATTAACAGCCGGCTACCAACTGCAGGACTCCGTGGACAGTAAATTAAGCACGCATTAGTAAAGCCCCGTCCCCTAACCCGGTTCGAGTTGCACGTGCCACACAGCCCTTTCGGCAATTCATAATCGTAAAATGTAATCGTTGCCACATTTTTGCTTTGGTCTTTTGTTTGCTTTTCGAACAATAAAGAGAACGCACCTCGCTGAAAGTTCTATCGAAAATTTGGCCATAAAAAGAATAAGCACACAGAAAAGCAGAGCAGAAAAAAAAGTAAAAGTAAAAAGTAAAAAAGTACAATTTGTAGCTAAATAAATACAGGGCACATTAAAGAAATACAATATATATATCGACAATCATCAATAGTTTTTGGGTTAAACAAACCATGCGTATGCACTGGACCCCACCCACTGGCCACCCACCTCCCCCCTGCCGTGCCACAAAGGCCTACATGCGGCCCACCTTTTATTTGCATAGCGATCCCACAGTTGAGTTAAATTTTGAAAAGAAATTCGCAATGAGAAAATGTTGCTGGCTGCGGCTGCTCTTGATTGTTTTTTTATGAGTCAGAAAGCGAACGGACATTTCTTATTCAAACGGCGTCCAGGCGACTGCGACTGCAGACGCGATCGCGATTGTCGCCCCACAAAAAAAGAAACCGCAAATCGAAAGGCGCCACACGCACGCATCAGGCATCGGACAGTCACTCACACCGAGGCCTTCGCGACCATCAACCGACGTGGTTTGCCGCACACTTTTCCTCCGCTTTTCCTGTTTTCTTTGGCCTGGTCTTTTCCTCTCCAGCAGAGCGATGCCTACTCGTAATTAGGCAAATCATGCCCCAAAAAAATGAGACTCTTCCAAGAGGCGAGCGACGAGCGCCGAGCGTCGAGCGAAGATAGAGATACAAAGACGGGACGCATAAATCACCATTCATTCTCATATAAATAAAGACACTTTTGATTTGGAACTCTGCCTGCGGCTGATGGCTGACCAAAATAGCAGAAGCGATCCCCAATCAACTTGTGATGCATGCCGAAAAATTCGTAAAATGAAATGCCGGCCTCTGCGGCGTATACGCAATAAATTTTCATATTCCTCAGGCCGCTCGCTCTCTTATCCGATTTTGGCCCGCAGTTCAGTGGGTTGAAAGATGGACAATGGCTGGTTTTCGGGTCGGGTCGGTTCGGCTTCTATCCTATCTATGACGTTGCATGCTCACGAAGGGTATTAAATATGTTTGGCATTAAATTTGCGCGGCAATTCCGATTGTAAACAACATGCCCAAAAAGCGCCAACAGATGTTGCATTTGTTTAATGAGCCGCTGCTGGGTGGGTGGTAGGGTGGTTGGCTGGCTGGCTATGTGGTGTTGAAAATGTGTTCTTAAGCAAATAAAACCTTATATTTATATAACTTTTTCGTTTATTTCTGGACGGGTACTTGGTACTTGGCCATTGCCGAAGCAGAAGCCAGAGCCTGCTGTATGTATGTTTATGGAAATGTGGGCAGCGAATTGAGTTCGAAAAGTATGTGACAATGCTCAGAAGTTCGAGTGCGTCGCAAGGTCGCCTATGAGGCGTGATAAGACCCCATAAGAGGGGCAGGGCTGGGCGGGGAGCAGTGGGAGACATCAGCACAGTTTTTGGAGTGGAGACGAACAGCTCGAAACAATTCAAGTTGAGATGATGACGATCCGATCGCTTCATTATGATTAAAATACGAGTAAAGTAATGCCGATGAAGATGATGATGATGATGACTAGACATTCGCATAGGCTTAGTACTGTTGGCATTAATTTGTCAATGTTTAGATTTCGAAATCAATATTATCAACAAAATAAACATTATTAATAATGATGCCAGAGCACAGAGAGAGGAGATACAGGGACAGAACCATGGAAACGCGTATGCAAATGCCGGCAGTTTGGCAGGTTTTGGGTTTCTCGATCAAATTATAATGCGACGACTGGCTGTATGGCAGAGGTGTGCTTTATAAATACTCGAAATTACTGGCACTTTGATTTGTTTGAAGAGATTTTGTTTGAAATTATTGTATAATGTTTATGGCAGAGCACGCACGAGATCTATTCAATAATAAACAACTCACTCACTTTGTTTACGCATAGCAAGTGGAATTAAATCGTATATGCATATAGTTCTTACCTATAAAAAGCCGCAAGATATGAAGATCGAGTAGAAAGAGAACGCTAAGAGAAAATGCTCTCTGCTCTCAGTGTGGAACTGTTCTGTCTGCCCCCGCAAATGCATGCGGCGGCGGCAAGTGCATTAATTTCCGATGTCAAACTTCACGGCAACACTTAACGAAATACTTTTTATGTTTCGCATGTAATTAAAAGCATTAACACGACGACCACGACAACCGCAGCCAGCAGCCAGCTGACAGTGGCGTTGACATTAATGGCAACCAGCCCCAAAGTGCAGGCGGGCCAGAAATCGGACCCACAAAGACGATGGACCGCGCTGACACAATGGGATTGGGATTTTTTGATTGAGATTGAATGTGCACCTGTCACTACCAAGAATATTGCCCAGCGGCTTCTCCTCGTTTTTCTTTTCCCAGCGACTTGCGATGCGTTAATTTCTTTTGGGCCACGGCCAAGCCAAGTGATCCAGCCAACCGCTCGACGGCAAGTTTTCCCAAAGACTAACAACACAGTTTTCTAGCAAACAATTTTCATACCCCGCGTTTGCCGGCACCGCCAACGACACAACAACACAACCAACTGAGTGCGTTTAAGCTTTCGAAAGCTAGCCGCAAAGCTTTTCCACTCGGGCTTTTATTCCACTCTCACTCTCGCCGGTGTGCACGTCACTTCGCGTCACGTCTCGGGTCACTTTGGCGCGCAAATCACTCGGCTAAGCTTTTGTGAATGAAACTCTAATCAGAAGCAAAACGCTCGTAAATTAGTCATTGTGTTGTGCTTCGTTGTGAAGTGCGTAGAACTGGAGCGATGAAGGGAGGGAGGGGACAGGAAGGAGAGTGCTGCAACTTGAATGAAATGCGCGTAAAAGCTCGCTTGCATTGAGCTGAAATATAGGGTGACGTAAGTGTAATATGATTATTGCATCTGTATGTGGGTGTGTCACCTGTTATTCTAAAAACAGATTCAACAAATAATTCAAAAATTATTGCAATTTTAAGGATTAGACTCGGCTTAAATCATCATAGAATACTTTTTGAAAATTTAAAAAAATTAAAACTACTTATATTTTTCTATCGGGAAAAATCATCTTTCCATCTTTCGTGTGAGTTCGCTTTGGAATTAATTTGCTTTCCCTTTCAATAATAAAAACGTGAATGAAGATTAATAAACCACCAAACAAATAAAATGAAATATGGAAACAGCTGGCCAAATTTGTGTAACTGGATTTTAACAATCCCTTCCTTATGTAAATAATCTGGATCATCAGCATTGCGGGAGGTAATATACGAACATAATTGAAGGAGCGTGGATCTGGCAAAAAGCCGTTTCGCTGCTTTTGCCGCTGTACTCGAAATATGGCTTCAAAAATACAATTTTTTAAAGAATTTCTTAAACTTGAATCAACACACGTGTTAATACTTACCATCACAAAACCAGATTGAAGTTTGAAAACCTTTTTGGACGTTGTACAAAAGTTCTAAGTAATCGTTTATATTATACTTTTTTTTCTTAAGAAAACTTGCACACTTCAATTTAATCGAATAACTATCTTATCACAATGGGCACATTTGGAGGTTCTTTGGGGTAGTACCGCTGCTAATCTGGACAAATTTAACATTAAATGAGCAATCAAATTAAAATAAATTGCCGGGATTTCTCAGCCTCATTAATGCCTTGCGTTTTATTAAACTGATACATTATATTGCATCGTAGACATTTTCAAATTCATTACAAAGTTGAATGATATAATCCAATTTTCTTTTGAAGCTTTTCATATTCTCTTATCTTATAGCATTTGTTAGTGGCTTCTCAAGTGCCAATGACCTCAAAAATGTTGGTGATAGCGCCTCTAGTACTTTTAATTTATTATTTAATAGTATTCAACCGTATTTCCACTCAATCGCGATAGCATGTGCTTGAGCAAACAGCTTCAAAGTTCAAGATACAACTGAAGCGGCTCAGCGCTCAGCTGAGTCACATTTTCGACAAGTGGCAAGGAGTCACATGTGTACGTGTAGCCCAGTCAGACACATGAATTTTGCTTTCACAGGCTCGTCAAGTTTTTACTTATATTCCATTTATGACATGCTATTGACAATACTATTATCAGACTACGTACAATCGATTTCCTATTAATTATTGTTATGATTCCCTTTCGAACGACAGACGTTTTTGAAAATCTAATTTGGCAATACCTTCACCTGAGCACACTCCACAGACCCAACAGACGAATTATATATTTAAAGAATATATTTACACCTCTTTAGTCTCTTACATGATCTAATGAAATTCTATCTACTGGTAGACTCTGTATCTTTCCCATCGTTTTCTTCCTGTTCAGTCACACTTTCTAGTGGAGGTGCTGACGCCGATTCTTTGCTTTCGTTAGTTTGAATCGGTTCTGCAAATGAAGTTTGCTTCTCAGCATCATTACCCGACTGATCAGCCTTTGGATCCGCCTCAACTTGAGGCATTTTTGGTGTAGGACGTGCCCTTCGATTCGGCAAAATCAGACTCTCCAATCCCCCACAAGGGGCCTCGATTAGAATGTACATAAGGTACGCAAGGATCAGCGAGAATCCAAAGTCCTGCCAGAATCGCAGCATCTGAAGAAAAAGGTAAAATCCGGCTATACTCAAAGGACTCCCAGTAAGGGCTAAGCACTTACCACATCATAGTCGGAGAAGTAGGTGGCTACACGAGTGCGTCCACCGTTAAGATTCTGGATGAACAAGTGCCACATATATATGCAGAACGACAGCTTGGACAGCGGCTGCCACAAGGGCGAGGAGAGGAACGAATTGGCCAATCCACCGTATCCATGCATGCAGGCAAACACTACCCAGCTCAGGCCCAGGGGCCAAGCAATCCGGGAGAGCGACACGTAGAACGCTTCACTTAAAATGGGCAGAGGATTGGACTTGGCCGGGCCATACGGATACATGGCAAAGACGCAGGTGAAGAGCAAGGCCAGGCTGGTGATCCAGCCGAGCCATACAGTGGGGCGACTGAGCGTGATCGACTTTCCCCGGATAGTGTGCAGGTAGTACCCGAACAGGAAGCCGACAAGCCAGCCTGATGCCTTGTGGTGTGTGCTTTGGGCGAGATTAAGATCCACTGCCCAAATTCTAAAGAGTACGAGGTTTAGATACGAATGAATTGGTCACGATCTTGAGCACTTACAGGGACGAATCCTTGATCACCATTATGCTGAAGAGGTAAGCGGCTAACAAAAGAGTTAGAAGCAGGACAGCGGCGGCACCTTTCTTACCCCACTTATAGACAACAATCAAGAGCAACGGAGCGATGATATAGAGCTGCATATCGACGGCCAAATACCATGTTTGGGCGAGGCACTTTATAAAACACAAAAAAAAGATTAGCTGAGGCGAAAATAATTGAGGTTCTGAATGACTTACGATCCGGTCAGCGGCGTAGTTCTGTATATAGAGAAGTGTCCAATACCAATTTTCATAACAGCAATCGTAGTAATCAAAGTTCCAGTTACCGAATAGTGGGCCATCGGCCATAAGAGGTAAGACTTTCAGATAGACGAGAATGGCCACTCCCACGATGGGAGTCAGGCGTAGATAGCGATGAAGATACATCAACGGTATGTTGAGCTTTCCCTTGGCTCTGCAATAAAAGATGTTAAGATCTAGATATGTACATGTATAGGAATCTTGAACCTACTTTTCCATTGAACGCAAGGCGACCATTGAGACCAGCATGCCACTCATAAAGAAAAAAGTATCCACCGCGAAAACGGCCTCATATATCATCATCATGAAGGGCGTCTTGGCCCACTGGGAATTTGTTAGAAAAGAGTTAGCCACTCAAACAATATGCAATGAAATCGAAGGGCTTACCATATACGTATCCAAAAAATTTATATTCGGCGATGTTATCCCTACGACGTAATCATGACCGAGAAACACCCAGAACAAGGACATGCCCCGCATGCCGTGCAGGCAATGAACAACATTTGGGTTGGAATTATTTGAGATACGGAAGAGTCCACGGGAATTGTAGCGTGCTGAGAAAACCCTCAGAATTGCAGGAAGTTTCTCTGCAATAAATATATTAGGAACTATCTAGAACACACCTTAAAATTGAAGGACTTACCTTGATCCTCGCAAAGGAAGTAGTCGTAGAACGTGGAAAGGACTACGGCTGCTCCGAATACCGACAAAAGAACACTGAAAGGGGGACAATGACACCATTAAGTTTCTATGAGGGAAGGAAGATCAATTCACTTACATAGTGAAAATTGTGAGTCCATCGTAGGACTCTCGCTCAGCCGTCTTGCAACTGCTTGCCTTGATGAAACTGAGTTCCGCGTTCAGCTCCACTCCAAGTAATTGCTTTAAGAGTCGCAGTAGCAGTGTGTCCATGTTTGCGGCCGAGCAGGAGGCGGGAAAGCAGACAGCTGTCTGGACATTCATCGTTACGGATCTCATCTTTCCCAACAACTGCTGCAGAGGTAAATTGGCCAGGCAGTATTTTCCCATCAGATTGTTATTTGAGCTGATGGCCTGATCGATTTTAACGCACTCGTCGTAGTGCCCCAGATCCCTGAAATTGCCCACGAGAATTCCCGCTGGCACCGATCCCCACGAGTCAATCACTGTGGAGTGAATCTAGAGATTAGCTAAACATTCAAGTGATCAGCCGAAGATCAGTCGTCAACTCACTTCTGTATGACCAAAGACTGCCGGAGAGAAGGCCGGCGGTTACCCGTGCGAAGTCCGCATAGCATTTTAGATCTTGCTGAGTAGGCAGCCGTGTGTCGGGAACCAAGTCAGACAGACTTATATTCCGATAGAAGGTGAAGAACTCCTCCGACAGGTGACGGATCTTGGCCATGCGCTGGAATTCCTCCACATCCATTTCCACGCCCTTGTGTAGCTCCACATCCCAGTTACTGGCCTTGGCCACTGCCAGTCCACAGATAAACAGAAGAAGCGTAAGTCTTACCATATCTCCCAGCGCCAGACTAGTGAATAATTGGAATCCCAACTACCGCGAACCTTTTTATAACCGACCGATATCTGGCGATGGTCGCTGATAAGTTAAACCCCACTTAGAGCCGTTCAGTCTGCCCTGAGATTCATTATCATTAAGTGGCAAGGAGTCACATTTTCGCTAAGTGTCAAGGAGTCACATGTGTACGAGCAGTAATACTAGACATAAAAAGTTCCGCTTTCACTAGCTCTTCAAATTTTGTTTGCTCGTTTTCCTATTATGATATGTTATTGTACAATCAATTTCCTAGCAATCAAATTATTATACATGCACGTTCATTGATAGCCAGTCAAACGACAGGTGTTCTAGAATAATATAAACACGTCTTTACTTAGGCATCGCAAAGAGTGTAAACTACTCAATAGACGAAATCTCCACCTTTTTCTTCATTTATAACAGCGATCATAAGGATTTTAGTTTGTATGTATGTATCTTACGGTTTCTATTTCAAGCACAGGCTATTTTGAGTCTGGCAACACTTATGTTATTCTTCTTCTTCTTAAAATTCAGTATATTATCTCTGCTGAACGACATGAATCCGCTTACGTCTGAGCAACGTTGGATTATATTTATAATTTTAATAGTATAGTAATTGTTAATTGAATAAATTCATTACAACTAAAAAACAAAAACATCAGAAATAATTGTTTTTATTTTGCCCGACTTTTTTAAGTTACCTCTTACCTTTTTGAGTTAACCTGTTCAAAAAATATATATTTTGAACTCAAAAGCTTAATATAATATATTGAAGACGGTGAGCTGAATTTCCAATTGTTTGGCTCCGATTTGCATTTGGCATTAACAAAAAATCTTACCAGAGAGAACGAACCATAATAAAAAAATATAAATCCCAAACAAATCAGAAAATCAAGAGTTGTTAAATATATTTAAAAAAAATTGGTATTACATATTTGTCCTATTCGACGCCATACCTGTGGCATTACATTCTCCATGCCTCTTTAAAAATAGTGTTGGCTGTATTCTTTAGTTTCGACTTTATTGTTTTGAACTCTTAAGTACTATGCGATCTCTAATCTATAAAGTATTATTTAAATAAACTATATATTTACAAAATATAAATTAATACACCTGATTATACCTAATTAGTTCATTACATGATTCCATAATTCTATTTGCTGGTAGCTTCTACATCTTTCCCATCGTTTTCCTTCTGTTCAGTCACACTTTCCAATGGAGGTGCTGATGCCTTTTCTTTTTTTTCGTTAGTTTCAGTCGGTTCACGAACTGAAGTTTGCTTCTCAGCTAGAGGCATTTTTGGTGTAGGAGGTGCCCTTCGATTCGGGAGAATCAGACTCTCCAATCCCCCACAAGGGGCCTCGATTAGAATGTACATAATGTACGCAAGGATCAGCGAGAATCCAAAGTCCTGCCAGAATCGCAGCATCTGAAGAAAGGGGTAATATCCGGCTATACTCAAAGGACTCCCAGTAAGGGCTAAGCACTTACCACATCATAGTCGGAGAAGTAGGTGTTTACACGAGTGCGCCCAGCGTTAAGGTTCTGGATAAACAAGTGCCACATATATATGCAGAACGACAGCTTGGACAGCGGCTGCCACAAAGGCGAGGAGAGGAACGAATTGGCCAATCCACCGTATCCATGCATGCAGGCAAACACTACCCAGCTCAGGCCCAGGGGCCAAGCAATCCGGGAGAGCGACACGTAGAACGCTTCACTTAAAATGGGCAGAGGATTGGACTTGGCCGGGCCATACGGATACATGGCAAAGATGCAGGTGAAGAGCAAGGCCAGGCTGGTGAGCCAGCCGAGCCATACAGTGGGGCGACTGAGCGTGATCGACTTTCCCCGGATAGTGTGCAGGTAGTACCCGAACAGGAAGCCGACAAGCCAACCTGATGCCCGATTGTGTGTGTTTTGGGAGAGACCTATATCCATTCCCGATATTCTGTAGAGTTCAGAGATTAGATATGAATTGGTCACGATCTTGAGCACTTACAGGGAGTAATCCTTGATCACCATTATGCTGAAGAGGTAAGCGGCTAACAAAAGAGTTAGAAGTAGCACGACGGCGGCACCTTTCTTGCCCCACTTGTAAACAATAATCAGAAGCACCGGAGCGGTGATATAGAGCTGCATATCGATGGCCAAATACCATGTTTGGGCGAGGCACTTCATACATTATAAAAAAGGGATAAGTCGAGGCAACTATATACATAAGTTCTAAATGACTTACGATCTGGTCAGCGGCGTAGTTCTGTATGTAGAGAAGTGTCCAGTACCAATTGCTATTGCAGCTATCATAATTATCAAAGTTCCAGTTACCGAACAGTGGGCCATCGGCCATAAGAGGTAAGACTTTCAGATAGACGAGAATGGCCACTCCCACGATGGGAGTCAGGCGTAGATAGCGATGAAGATACATCAACGGTATGTTGAGCTTTCCCTTGGCTCTGCAATAAAAGATGTTAAGATCTAGATATGTACATGTATAGGAATCTTGAACCTACTTTTCCATTGAACGCAAGGCGACCATTGAGACCAGCATGCCACTCATAAAGAAAAAAGTATCCACCGCGAAAACGGCCTCATATATCATCATCATGAAGGGCGTCTTGGCCCACTGAGAATTGGTTAGAAAAGAATAAGCCACTCAAACAAAATGCAATGGAATCAGATGGACTTACCTTATACGCATCCAGCAAATTGATATTAGGCGATGTCATTGATACGAAGTAATCATGGCCGAAACACACCCAGATCAAGGACATGCCCCGCATGCCGTGCAGGCAATGAACAACATTTGGGTTGGAATTATTTGAGATACGGAAGAGTCCACGGGAATTGTAGCGTGCTGAGAAAACCCTCAGAATTGCAGGGAGTTTCTCTGCAATAAATATATTAGGAACTATCTAGAACACACCTTAAAACTGGAGTACTTACCTTGATCCTCGCAAAGGAAGTAGTCGTAGAGCGTGGAAAGGACTACGGCTGCTCCGAATACCGACAAGAGAACACTGAGAGGGGGATAGAAGCATCGTTAACTTTCTATGAGGCGAGGACTTTCCCTTCACTTACATAGTGAAGATTGTGAGTCCATCGTAGGACTCTCGCTCAGCCGTCTTGCAAGTGCTTTCCTTGATGAAACTGAGTTCCGCGTTCAGCTCCACTCCAAGTAATTGCTTAAAGAGTCGCAGTAGCAGTGTGTCCATGTTTGCGGCAGAGCAGGAGGCGGGAAAGCAGACAGCTGTCTGGACATTCATCATTACAGAATTCGGATTACCCAACAATTGCTGCAGCGGTAAATTGGCAAGGCAGTATTTTCCCATCAGATTGTTATTTGAGGTGGAGATGGCCTGCTGGATGTTAACGCACTCGTCGTAGTGCCCCAGATCCTTGAAATGTCCAACGAGAATTCCAGCTGGCACCGATCCCCACGAGTCAATCACTGTGGAGTGAGTCCAGAAATTAATAAGCCATACAAGAGATCAGTATTCAACTCACTTCTGTATGACCAAAGACTGCCGGAGAGAAGGCCGGCAGTCACCTGGGCGAAGTCCGCATAGCATTTTAGATCTTGCTGAGTTGGCAGCCGTGTGTCTGGAACCAAGTCAGACAGACTTATATTCTGATAGAAGGTGAAGAACTCCTCCGACAGGTGACGGATCTTGGCCATGCGCTGGAATTCCTCCACATCCATTTCCACGCCTTTGTGTAGCTCCACATCCCAGTTGCTGGCCTTGGCCACTGCCAGTCCACAGATAAACAAAAGTAGCGCAAGTCTTACCATATCTCCCAGCGTCAGACTAGTGAATAAATGGAATCCGGACTACCGAGACCCTTTTTATAACCGATCGTTGGCGCAGACCGAGATGTCTGGCTATGGTCGGTGATAAGGATTCGTGATATATTGGTGCTATTGATTGGCCCGGTACGGGCATTCGCACTGCTGACAAATAAATTAAAATAGAAAAACCAAAACGGCAAACACAAACAGTTTCTGCATATGTAAGTGCGATCGGAATCTTCTCCTGTAGTGTTTTGTTTTGTATTTTGGGGCCCAAAGTGACTATCTAATCGTTAGCATGCACATGTAAGGCAGCCGGGACATTCATATCGATGATTTTTCAGAAATCCACTCCCACACTTCCAGATGTGGAGTCACAGTTACTGTGAAATTTAATATCAATCTGAAATTAGTTAAGATTATCGCTTGGGAAATTCCCCAGCAACAGCAAGGAGTCCAAGAGTTGCCATGAGTAAGTTGGAATCCCCAAAGAAGGGTGATTGGGGTTCGCTTTGTGTTTGGGCTAAGGCGCTAAGGCAATCAGGTGGAGAATAAGTTAAAATCTCTTCTTATCTAATAGTCTCATATGACTAGACGGGTAGCTTTCATTCAAATTAGAGTCGGGTTTCAGGTGCTACCTGTTACTTCTGGATTAAGTAAGTAAGTCGACACTATTACCTGCTGATAGTTCGCTATAGCAAGTTAATTTGATTTTATTTTTTCATTTACTTCATTAACATTTTATTGATTTTGCATAGCACCCAATACTAGTAGCCGACTGCGTTGGCCCGTCTCCACAACCACGCCTAACTTCTAATATACGGTTATATATGGTTATATATGGTTACATACTCGTATGGCAGCTGGCCGCTGATCTGAGGATAGTTAAGTGGATCACATATTTCAATTAGAAGTGCCACCACAGAGAGGTGCTACAATCATCAGTCTGGCAGTCTGGCACTTCCGTAAGCACAGCCTCAAGATTCTTTGCAAGCAATTGTTCAAGCTGAGGATTGTCTGGAGAATTGGCTATGATCTTGATATGCCTGTTTACGAAAAAAGTGTCACTGTCATTGCCATGTCCAACATGACGTTTGCGCCATAAGCGAAGCTAATCAAAAAAGGCGAAATCGCAGAACAAAACAGAGACAGTGAAATCGAAATCGAAAACGATCGGCCAAATATGAAAACAATTAACAATCAGCGACGTTAATGCCGAGTCGACATTCGTGTTTGATTCGACAAATACTCGATCGCTCGCTCACCAGCAGCAACAGCTGTTAACAGTAAATCTTCTCGCGTCAAATTGTTCAGGGAAATACTTGTCTTGTCAGGTCGAGCACAAACAAGTTCGACCGCAGGCACGTCACAAGCGTGCCTCAGAAATACACACTTTGACAGAAAAACAGCAGAAAACACATAGAGGAACGATGCAATCCGCGCCAGTTTCGTAGAACCGTTCCAGCCCATCTGACGGCAGATGCGTCATGCTTTCTCTTTGGGGAAGTCCGGATGTTGGCGCTCACCGAGTGGAAGGGAGGCCGACTAGCCGGTTCCAAAGATGCCTCCTCACCGCTGCTGACGTTTCGCTCTGGAAACGTGACTTGGGTGTGAGGCAATCCGAACCGAAACGAGCTGCTCTGACCCGAGCTCGGGTGAGATCTCAATCTTCGCATTAGCATAGACACCTCCACACCTACTTAAATACATATGTACATATGTATGTATGTATGTATGGACGCTTTGGGGGAGGAGTGTGTTGGCGATTCGAGTTCTTAATTGCTCGAGATTGATTGGACGCACCTTGGTCCGACAATTAGTTCGTGTCGATTGAAATCAATTAGATTTCGATAGTTTGATAATTAACCGTTCTTTCAGATCATTTCTTTAGGCACCAACCCAAAGAACCCGGCTATATAAATGCGTTAGCTTTTTCGGCAGGAATGATTCAGAGAGTGTAAAAACAAAATCACATATATTCGAAATACTTTGACCCAAATCTCGGGAGGGGGAATCCTTTTCATCACACAGCCAAAGATCCCCTAAGATGATCATACGATGCGTATGCCGAACACGATCTTCAATTGCTTTGCTGAAACAATCGACGGAAGGAAGTGCTCGTACGTGTTATGGATCGTCAGTGATTTTTATGGGCAATCAACGGCGAATACAAGTACAAGTATGTTTGAAGTTGTTTAAGTGCCTGCCGCCAATTATTTTGTTAAATCGACTTATAATTTTTTTGCCGTAATTAATGTTTAAATGTCCATGCTGTGACTTAATTAAAACACAAATTAATGTACACACATAAATGTGTCTACAATGCAGTAAATCCAACGCCTAGAATGATATAGAGCCAATTAATTGTTCCAGTTGGCTTTAGTATATTAAATATGAAATTATAACTGATTTGCATTTGCAAAAAAAAAAAAACTGCGACAGCTATTAATGGATGCACAAGTATAATAATCAATATTAATTTAGTTCTTTGGATGCATTTGAATTCATGAATTCAAATAGATAACTTATGGCATTTGCAACTCAACACAACTGTCATGTTTGCCCCTAATCAAGTCAAATACAATAGGTAGAACATATACATTCTTGCTAGACAATATACGATAATGATTGCGATGATGATGGCAATCAACAATCAAAGTCTGGGTCTCAGCCCGCATCGGTTGACTTGGTTTCTTGCACGGAACACCCAATAATTATTTATAAATATACAATTAATTGAGTTAAATTTTACTTTTAAATTTCCGTACAAAACATGTGTACGAGTATCAATCGAACAAATCTGAACCGCAGCTTAGCCTTGTCAGACGACAAAAAAAGATACATATACGTATGTACATACATACATATGTATGTATTTAGTATGTGTGCACTTCATGAAAGATCGATGTAATAAATTTTTTATTAGGATTCCCATTCTAACATAAAAACAGTAGTCATTTTTTTAATGAACTTTGATTGCTTTGAAAAGTCAGGAGATCGGCGCCTCAGCTTAATGCTTTAACTGAAAATTTTCACACCGCCTCCGTAATGGGAATAAATCATGACTATTCGAATATGTTAGCATTCTAAAAGTGGAATAAACTAAGAGTCTGTCCAGTCCCAGTCCCTCCTCTCACATATGCATGAGACTGACGGATCGGATCTGTCTGACAATTACAGCACCGATCTACAAATTGCACAAGACCCGATCCGGTATACCCAGTAGTTCTGATCTGCGGCGGTAATTGAATATTGATTTTTAAATTGCGTTTTTACTTTCGCACAATTTTGAAATTCTGAAACAATCACAGAAAAAAAGCTACAACGATCATAAACCGCAGCCTGCCTTGGCCAGAGAGAGAGAGAGAGAGAGAGACGAGACGAAACGGCATGATGGTCAGTCGTAAATTCGACTGTTTTGTAACTTACAACATGAAACCTTCACAGTCAAGTTCAAATGCATAATTAATCTGGAAAGGCAGCTCTCAAGCTAGAATAGTAAAAATTTGATAACTGTAAGGCTGAAGGACAAATCGATTTGATTACAGAAAGAGAAAGAGAGAGAGAGAGAGAGATAAATCACTTTCTAGTTTGCTGAAACCTCCTAGCATTGATCGCACTTTCCTACCCAAACCCCAACTTGTACCACCACCTGTAAACAGTGTGTGTCATAGAAATCTGTGCCTAGGGATTTCCAAGCGTCTACTAAGCAGAAAAACGTTTTAATGGGGCCCGACCAGACTATGATTTCTCCCGAAGTAGCTTCTGGGTGCTGATCCATGTGTCCACGTGTGTCTGTGAGTTTCTGCCTGCCAATTAGCGTGTGCGACGGCCAGGGGACTGCCAGGAATTCCATTTCATTTCCTACGTCACAGAGCTCTCAGCCTGCTCTCGGGGCGAGACAAATGCGAATGCTCGCAATACTAAACATCCACATATGTATATATGTATGCTCCGAGCGGTAATTGCAGCAGCCCCTGTAAGAGCAGGAACTGGTTTGGTTTTTTTTTGTGCTGTCACCGCTGCTGCTGCCCGCCGCATGCTGCTCGGTGCTTGCTGCTTGGATATCGGTGCTCGGGGTTTTGAGCTGCCGTACCGCCATTCTTCATCGAGCACCGCCGACGCTTCGCTGCTACTGCGACGGCGACAGCGACTGAGCCGCTGACTGCGACTGACGCTGGGGCTGGGGATCGGATATAAAAGTTAGTCGGGTGCTGGGATTCTGATTAGTCTGCGAGCGCCGTTTACAAGTACATAGTACGATCATTTTTGGGTGTGCGTTACAAGTTTTTTGGCTGCCAAGCAAAATCAAAGTGAAACGCAAATAAAGTGCCCCTAAGCAACACAACAACCAGGAAAGGACATTCCAAGAAAATTTAGAAAGAAACGTGCTTAGTGTCAAACGGCAGCAGACAAACACTTAAAACAAAACTAAGAAAATAACAATAATATTCCACTTGGTAAATCCAGTGAAAGTAAAATTTCAATACACACAGTACGTATCAGTGATCATTTTATATTGTTTAAGATTGGAATACATTTTTGCAAATTACTATGAAAATTATACTGCATTCATGCCTAGAGAATATCAACGAAAAAGGTGTCCATCGCAATTTAATTCTCAAGTCAAAAATTACACAATTTCCGACTGAAAAATAATTAGGAAAAATATAGTAATACAAGAAAAAACGAAATCTAAAATGCAATTAGTCTAACGACAAATTAATTGATTTACAAAAATGGGTTTTCCTTTTCTGTAGTCACAAAGAAATCGTTAAACTTGAACGTTATGGATGTTCTCTAAGGTATCAACGGAATACGGAGAGTTGCCTTGCACTCTGTGTAGACTCTTCTGTAGACAGCCTCTTAAAATAGAGTTTATATCTTCATAAATTTCAATTTAATTTATTTTAATTTATCCCGCCCTCGAGACTTGCTCTGGATGTTTTGAATGGACAGAAAGAGTGCAATAACCCAAAAATGTAAGCCCAGTTTTTGTTGCTGGCTTCCGTAATTCAGTTAAGCGAACAAATCGTCACAACCAAGGAAGTGAATGCACTGAAATTAACAATCAATTTGCGGGAAAAAAAACAAATCGAAAAAAAGGAAACTTGATTTTCTGGGCCGGTCGTTCTTTGGGAATGCACTTGAAATGCAAACGACAGACAGACAGCTCTCAAGGCGGGGCAGGGCCATAAAAAGCAATTGCCTAAGGAAACATTTAATTAACGAAGCACTAAATGTGGTCAAAGGCTGTCTGTTGACAGAATGTGAGCTACTACTGGTAGTGTTACGCCAACTGCTTAGCACCTGCTCTTGGCCAACCACTTGGCTTGTTAGACAAAGCCATCGTCGTCATAAGTATCCAACAATTGACATTTAATTTGTCTTTGCTCTGCGCTTGCTCCACTAATTGTTTGCTGCACATTTTGCAGAGATTTGAACAGCTATTAGCATCGCGTATTGATAGCTTTTTAATTGCAATTGAGTCATTCGAAAGACCGATCGGCTATTAATTATGTTAAGTACGTGCTTAGTGAGTGTCGCCTATCCATTACAAGCGCTTAAAATTGAGATAAACCGTGCTACATAATTTGCATTTGACAGAATAGAATAGAATAGAACAGAATGGGAATGGAATGGGTTCTTTAATGAGCTTCGCTTTGACGCAAGACACGTCAATATCTACGAGTATGCATAGATTGTCTCTGCTTGTCTGTTCTTCTGTGGTTTTTTTCAACCGACTTGTCATCCAATTGACTCACAATCGGAAATACAGCGAGCAACGGGGGGAACAATAACAATAACCATCAGCGGCGGAGGAAAAAACCCCCACCCCACACACACACACACACATACAGACATGAGCAGATCACACAGTCACCCATCGGGTCCGACCACAGGCGAAACGACTCGTGCAGATGCACGGCGCCCTGCCATGGCTTAAATTAGGAGATTTTTTTTGACTCAATTAAGCAAATCAGCCAGTTCAGTAATATACAAACACAAACCGCATTCATATGTACGGGAACATGGACATTGCGAACGAAAATAGAGCGTTTCTAATGTGGCATTTGATTTGTTCACCTCCCACGACGATTCGACAGTCGCGAGGCAACCAATTAATTAGTTCCAAAGTGTGTGGAACAAGCGAAAACGGAAACATTTGTGCCCAAATGCTTACGAGACGTACATACTACGTACATACTACTAGATGGATGGATGGATGACCGACCTTAGGCAGTGTTGTTGATCCACAAAACGGATGATCTAGCGGTGTACGTACGTTCGTAGGCTTGCCCGTTGGTAAGGCACCAATCTAGCACCCTGCCAAAAGGCAGTTAATAATTATGTAAATTTCAAATTACATGGCAGCTGATAATTATGGAACCGATTTTCCGAAAGCCTCAAAACTCACTGAAAACAATCTAACACAAATGCAACCTTGAACGGAAAACTATAAGCACTGCCTCGTACTATGTGCATATGTCTATGTCTGTTCATTGGTACGGTTGGTCTTAAATGCTTTTCAATCGAGTCGCTGCTACTGCTACTGCTGTCGTTGCCACCACTGTTGCTGCTGCTGTAAGCTGCACCTTTGGTGGTTCTGCTAAGCATTTTATGTTTGATTTTTTAATGGCAACGGAGGCAATAATAACATTAAATCAGCCGCTTAGATTTCACCTCATCAACGGAGGCAGCGAAGGTGAACAGAAGTCGCTGCTGCCTGCCTGCGGATGCATTTAACCGATGATGTGAAATGCAGAGATACGGGCGAGCGAACTTAAGAATACATATGTAAGCCCGGCACGTCGCGAGCCACAACAATGGACATTCAGAGATGCGGATAGAGAACACATCATACATACATATACCCCTATGCGAGCTGCTGCACATCAGTGATGCTTTGCCACATTGTATGCAGATAGATACTGGCGTATATAATCAGGCAGAGATGCCAGAGTTATGTATGCAAGTGAACAAACTAATTGGACTCACACGACGTATACGTAATGGGCGCTTGGGAAATGTTCTCTGCGCGTTTTGCCTTTGCCTTTACCTTGCCTCCAATTCGTTACGTATACGCCTCGTCAACGGCTGTAAATTACTTGGCTGCCAAAAAATGTATGCCAAGCCGAGCCAAGTCAGAATCGGAACCCAAACAAACTCAA
Source organism: Drosophila affinis (assembly GCA_037356375.1). Taxonomy (NCBI): domain Eukaryota; kingdom Metazoa; phylum Arthropoda; class Insecta; order Diptera; family Drosophilidae; genus Drosophila; species Drosophila affinis. The sequence goes on from JAZHFB010000003.1 coordinate 29,443,882, forward strand.
GAACCAAAACCAGAAACCAAAACTACTTGGCCAGCGGCAAAATTTCAGTTTCAGTTTTTGGTATTGCGCAATTGATCAAGAACGTGTTTGGTGCTTGGAAGGCTTAGAAATGGTTACACCGAGCCTCCACCAACACTTCCACTTGCCCCCGGGAGAAGAGGCGGAACCAAATAAATAATTCATAGAGCACTTGTCCAAGAAGCCTCCGGTCCGCTCTGTCTGTTTCCTGGCCACCTTCGACGCCTTTCTGCGCGGAAACCTTTCCTGCTTCCCCCTAATTGATGCGATTGTAATGAGTTCTCAAATCCAATTCCAAAATTAAATCAGAGATTAACATGAGCTAAGGCCAGGGGTACCTCTACAGGTAATTGTTGAGTTCTTGAGCCCCTAGACGGTAGCTGGTCTTTATGTTTTTTGGATTAGAACGCGTGACATTGGGGCCGGACAGACTGCCACCGACAGCGATACAGTCTCGGTCTCGGACAACCAGAAATTGTCGGCGCAATGACATTTCAGCTGAGTTTTATGACATGCCAATGGAACTTAAGCATAAGGTTGGCGCAGCTTTAACTATCTTGGTCTTGTGCTCGGCAAAACTTTATTGCCGCACAGAGCCAATGCTCGGCAAATAGGACAGAGCGGACTCAGTCGACTTGGCCAATTGAAACATTTAATGCAATTAACTAGCTTACATGCCGCATTCCAAGCGCTTGTTTAGGCAGCCGGCCAGCTCATATAAAACTGAAATAACGTTTATTGTTTCCCGAGAATTCCCCATCGCATCAATGTCATAAAATGATGGTAACAGAGGATGGTTTTCTAAATCGAAATTCAAGTTGGGTCGGTATTATGTAATTATAGGTTTAATCCACTCAGGCACGTGTAGCCCCACACATATGTAGATATATAAGAGCTGTCCATAATAGGTATGTGGCTATGTAAATGAACTATAAATTATACGGCTCAGAACCGAGAAGAAGGCTCGTCTGTTCTAGTTGTTTGCCAAGAAAGTACAACTATTTATAATAGCTATGGAAATTGTTTGTCAATATTAAATACTATAATGCGGACAGAATGATAACAATTCAATATGACGGCTGTAATTTATTTTGCATTTACTTACCGATGCAAATAACTCGTAATGAATTTGTCAATGTAATTTCCGTAGCAGTTTCCAGTTATATACAAATCTAAAAAAATATGTTGGGAAAATTATTAGTTCAAGAGATGTATTTGATCGAAAATTCGTGTTTAAACTTTAAAGTAAGCTATATCGGAGTCATATCGACCTGACTGCACTTTGACCCGCAATGCGAATAGGCTGTGTGCAGGGAATTAAACTGGCGAAAATTCTAAAACGATTACAAACCTGGTACCTGCAGCTACCTTTCTTATCGGTCCGCCTCCCCAACCTGTAAGGCCCGCCTCGTGGAGCAATTTTGTTAACACTATTTACAAGCTCAACTTTACTGCAAAAAAGTGAATTAAAATCCCAGAAAAAAATGGATATACATTTAAACGCGAACATTTAAAATTATTTGTTGGGCAATTCTGTTAGTTGAAGAGTGATCAATTTTAATGGGAAAATTCCACCAAAGAACTAGATCGACACAGAACCAACCAGCTGCATGCCCATATACGACTATGGTATACCCTACAAACGATGAGTGGCTTGGTGGCTTTATCATTTGCCAAAGTTCTTTCGTAGATAATTATAATATGATGTGAAATTAAAGCCACGAGTATGACTTATTCGTTGCACAACTGACGGTAGACAATTTAGGACATACTCTTTTCACAGTTTAGCATTTTAAACTCGTTTATATTCATGGGAATTAATTGAATTGCCACCTTGTGGCCGCAAGCCAGACAGGTTTCCTTTGGGTAATACAAGTTCCGAGTGATGTAATTTCGAGATTGGCTAAGCGATCTGCGTTCAACGACTTCCTGACAAGCCCCAATAAATAAATAATGTTTATCCGCACAGGTACACTCGTAAGGATAGCAGCTAAATCCGATCCGAGATGGGTTCCCTGCCACAGTTGTCGATCGTGAAGGGTCAGCAGCATGACTTTGTGCCGAGAGCTCTGCACCGCATCTTTGAGGAGCAGCAGCTGCGACACGCCGACAAGGTGGCGCTGATCTACCAGCCAGACACCCCCGGCATGGGAAGGCCGCCCAGCCAGAGCAGCTACCGCCAGATGAACGAGCGGGCCAACCGAGCAGCCCGCCTGCTGGTAGCGGAGACCCACGGCCGGTTCCTGCAGCCCAACAGCGACGGAGACTTTATCGTGGCCGTGTGCATGCAGCCGTCGGAGGAGCTGATCACCACGTTGCTGGCCATTTGGAAGGCGGGTGGCGCCTATCTGCCCATCGATCCCAGCTTCCCGGCCAACCGCATCCACCACATCCTCCTGGAGGCTCGTCCCACTCTGGTTGTGCGCGACGACGATGTTGATGCTGGCCGCTTTCAGGGCACACCCTCGCTGTCCGTCACGGAGCTCTATGCCAAATCGCTTCCACTGAGCGCAGCCAACCTGCTGTCAGAGGAAATGCTGCGCGGAGGCAACGACCACATCGCCATTGTGTTGTACACCTCTGGTAGCACGGGCGTGCCCAAGGGCGTGCGACTGCCGCACGAGAACATCCTGAACCGCCTGCAGTGGCAGTGGGCCACATTTCCATACACGACCAACGAGGTGGTCAGCGTGTTCAAGACGGCTCTCACCTTTGTGGACTCCATTGCCGAGCTCTGGGGGCCGCTGATGTGTGGACTGGCCATTCTGGTTGTGCCCAAGGCCGTCACGAAGGATCCACAGCGTCTGGTGGCCCTGCTGGAGCGGTACAAAATCAGGCGTCTGGTGCTTGTGCCTACTCTGCTCCGGTCGCTGCTCATGTACCTGAAGATGGAGGGCGGAGGAGCAGCCCAGAAACTGCTCTACAACCTCCAAATCTGGGTGTGTTCCGGCGAGCCGCTATCTGTGGCGCTGGCCAGCAGTTTCTTTGACTACTTCGACGAGGGCGTTCATCGGCTGTACAACTTTTACGGCTCCACGGAGGTCATGGGTGACGTGACCTACTTCACCTGCGAAAGCAAGAAGCAGTTGAGCCTCTACGACAATGTGCCCATTGGTAAGGCAATACACAGCGCATCCAAACATCTGCTTTGCACCCTCTTACGTTCGATCTCTTCTCGATGCTCCAGGCATTCCCGTATCAAATACGGTTATCTATCTGCTGGACGCCGACTACCGACCCGTCAAGAATGGAGAGATTGGCGAAATATTTGCTTCGGGCCTTAATCTAGCCGCCGGTTATGTGAACGGTCGCGATCCAGAGCGCTTCCTAGAGAACCCTCTGGCTGTGGAGAAAAGTAAGTCGTATTTTATTATTCTTAACCTGATCCTTCCTGACCTTTGCTCTGCTTGGCAGAATATGCCCGACTGTATCGCACTGGGGACTATGGAGCTTTGAAGAACGGCAGCATCATGTATGAGGGTAGAACGGACTCGCAGGTTAAGATTCGCGGCCATCGCGTGGACCTATCCGAGGTGGAGAAGAATGTGGCCGAGCTGCCGCTGGTCGAGAAGGCGATTGTCCTGTGCTACCATGCCGGGCACGTGGATCAGGCCATTCTGGCGTTTGTGAAGCTGCGCGACGATGCGCCGCTCGTAACGGAGCTCCAGCTGGAGGCTCGCCTCAAGGACAAGTTGGCCGACTACATGACCCCACAGGTGGTCATCATGGACCACGTGCCGCTGCTGGTTAACGGCAAGGTCGATCGCCAGGCGCTACTCAAGTCCTACGAGACGGCCAACAACAACGAGGGCGACTCGAGCATTGTGTTGGACTTTGATTACAGCCAAGTACCAGAGGAACTCAAGTTGACGGCCCGGGATCTTTTCGAGACCGTGGGCGGAGTAATTGGCCGCTCGACGCGAGCCACTTTGGCTCCGCAAAGCAACTTCTACGAGTTGGGCGGCAACTCCTTGAACTCCATTTTCACCGTGACTCTGCTGCGCGAGAAGGGCTACAACATTGGCATATCCGAGTTCATAGCGGCCAAGAATCTAGGAGAGGTCATTGAGAAAATGGCCGCCAACCACGATGCAGTGCAACTCGAAGAGGAATCTCTAAATGCCTGTCCGCATCTGAAAATGGAAGCAGTGGCCTTGCGCCTGGACCACCGTCAGCAGGTGATCGAGTGAGTAACCAAAGCCGCGCGCATCCTGCAACCTTACTCAATCCGGTATCTTAAATTGTTTACTCCATTCCAGTATCATTGTGGCCAGCTTCTACAACAAGGCCGACTTGGAGCAGTGGCTGAAGCCGGGCGTATTGCGCACCGACTACAGTGATATCCTTAATGTAAGTGCCCCCCAAAACCGGGGTAGAATCTGAATAATGCCAAATTATTTTTCCACAGGATATCTGGAACGAATTGGTTGAGCGGGACCTGAGTTTTGTAATCTATGATCGCAACACAGATCGTATCATTGGCACCGCCTTGAACTTTGATGCTCGCAACGAACCCGAAGTGGACATCAAATCAAAGCTGCTAACTGTGTTCGAGTTCCTGGAGTTCTGTGAAGGTCCCATACGGTGAGTGTTCTTAGATTCGCAATGAAATTAATGAGAACAACGATCATTACTGTGTTGCGGGTTTTTACAGCGATAACTATTTGCCCAAGGGCCTCAACCAAATCCTGCACTCATTCATGATGGGCACGGCCGAGAATCTGAATCCACGCGAGAACATTGCCTGCATGCACTTCATGGAGCACGAGGTGCTGCGAGTGGCCCGAGAGAAGCAATTCGCCGGCATCTTCACGACCAACACCAGCCCCCTTACCCAGCAGCTGGCCGATGTCTATCACTACAAGACGCTCCTCAACTACCAGGTCAATGAGTATGTGCATTCCGATGGCAGCCGCCCCTTTGGTGATGCGCCAGACGACCAGCGCGCCATTGTCCACTGGAAGGAGGTGGGCAAGTAGCCCAGTATGGACATGGGACCAGAACCAGATCTGCAGCGAATTTAACCCGCAACACGTATTATATTTTCCTAGCCTAGGTTACCCTTTAGTATTAGCTCTAGAAATTCTACTGCATAGTGTAACGTCTAATGAAGTTCATAAGTTTGTGTTGACTAGTTGTAAGCATCCGATTTCGAGACAATTAAAGAAATATACATCGATAATTAACAACGACATGGGGGATGACCATGGGCATGGATGGGAGAGTACGAATGCGGTAAAGCTTTCAAATTCCAGAATAATGGATAGATATGGCTGGATAAATAGACATAAATGGTTTTTATAGGTGTTTGATTACATGATACAACACACAGTCATAGGATTATGATCGTAACCCAGAACAAGTATTGGTTCTGCAAGTCTCAGACATTCTCTTTTGCAACATTGTGCAGCTTGTTTGTCTCGAGTCGAGCTAAGTGACTTCCCAAGAGATTGATACAATACACAAGATGTTAACATTAAAGCCATAAATACATCTGCTAGGTTTTATTTTTGCCTATTACGCATTTCAAGATTTTAGTAAACTTTTCTGTGGTTAATCTTGTTGTGGCTCATACATACATACACATATATATATATATATATATATATATATATTTATATATATGAATATACTTGCTAATATACAATATATCTTCTATAACTATGTGTATTTTTTCATTGGATTTTTTAATGAATATTGGAGCTCTTGTAAGGCTCTAAATTTTATGTTGTTGCTAGGTTAATTATACAACTTCTTTGACAATAATTACATAATGCTAGATACACGTCTAAATATATATGCAGATTTAAAGTTTACAATTCTTTTTTTTTATGTATAAATGTGAGTGTATATGTGAATGCGAATGGGCGTATGTTCTGTCCGAAGTGTTCCCTATTGGCCTGGCCGGCGTCTTCAACTGCTCTCCAGTGAAGCCTTCAGCCAGAGTACAGTGAATGCATGCATATCGGGGACGTTCGGGGTTTGGGATGCGGGCTTGCCTAATAAGAACTTGGGTATTTGTGTATAAAGGGGGGAAGGGCCATGCTTACTACATGTTTTAAGCGCTAGTCTTTACTATATACTAAACAACTGTACAGCTAATTTAACTTAATTATTACTTTATAGTTTTTATTATCTCCAGTATTTCTCTGGGGGTATGGGATTGTGGGCTCTGTGCTGGGGCTAGGGAGGGATATCGTGCAAGGTGAAATGGGAAGGGAGCGGATGATTAGTAACCTAAGCTATTTAGGGGAGGGGGCATCGCCCGCCACGGTGACGGTGCTGGTGCTGAACGGATGACAAACCAAAATCCATATACGCATATTCCAGCTTCAGCTGGTTCGGCTGCCTGTTTTACTTAGTGCTGCGCACTATGCGTATAACCCTTGTGGACTATGAGGCGGCAGTCTGATCCTGCATCCGATAATTCTGGAATGTCTTCCACTCGCCGGTGTTGTAGTCAAGCCGAATATGCGATTCCACAAGACATAGCGTCGTGTTGCCGTCGTCCTGCCGCACTTTTTCCTGCATCAAGTAAAACAAAAATTCAATTATACATTTTGCATTAATGAAAAAAACGTTTTTACGATAGCTTTGATGGCATCAAATATTCTTGGGTTTATACCGAAAATAATGAAAACCATTTTGAGTTCTAGGTCAGAAAGCCTTACCTCTGATTCTCCTAATTTAATGACCAACACGTTTTCATTATTGGGTCGCGGATTCTCACGTAGACCCGCCATAAAGCCCAGAATCAGAGCCTTATCGGGCCGAGAGACACGATTTGCCTTGCGGAACATTTCATGCGCCTTGTGTACATGCTCGTTCTGAAAGGGATTAAGCGATAGTGAAATTTGAAGTAAAACTTAAACGTTTCTTCCAATTCTTACAGAAAGCGATAGTCCTCGCCGTTGTGGTGCCTGTTGCGTCTGCTGCTGTTGTGCTGCTTGTTGCTGCTGCGGCTGTTGCTGCTGTGCCTGCACTTGGACCTGCACAGTGCGCGGTATGACCGCATTGGGGGTGCCCTGTTGGCCGGCACTATTCGTGGAGGTGACCAATCGCTGCTGCAGAGTCGGAGCTGGCTTGTGTTGAAGCAGAATTTGCTGCTGCTGCTGCTGGCGCGGCTGCTGTTGCGGTGCCGTTACTGCCGCAGCGGCCGATTGCGTAATAATCGTTCGCTGCGTACTGTTCGGCGCCGCCTGCACCTGCACCAGCTGCGGCTGCTGGCCCGGCCGCTGTATCAGCGTCAGGCCCTGCGGCAGCGTGGTCAAACCTCCACCAACGTTCGTCATCACCGGACGTATGATGGTCTGCTGCGGGGACTGTTATTAAAATGGATTTTAAAATGTTAAAAGTGGCAAATAAACACGTATTACGATCAGCAGCTTTGCAGCTGGACTTGCACTTACATTTCCAATTACATTACTTGGCTGCTGTTGCTGGACAATAACGTGCTGGCCGCCAAGCGAACTCGTTGGAATCAGTGTGGGTAGCATCTGCTTTCCAGGCTGATTCGAATGTTGCTGCTGCATGTGCACGCCCGTCGACGGTGTGGTCTTGACCAGGCTGGGCGGACCTGCCGCCGTGGTTGTCATAAGCGTGGTACCTAGCCCCTGCAGGCCGCCCACATTGCTGATGGGAATCTGCTGGTACATGTCCCCGCCAATGTTCCGTAATATGACACCCTTTTGGGTGAGTATGATCGTTTTGTTTTTGCCCGTCGTCGGCGACACATTTAGCGCTGAGACTCCACCAGGTCCCACGTTGCTGGTGGGCTGCATCAGGACCTGTGACAATTTTGGCTGCTGCGTGGCCGTTGTATTGGCCACGATTGTGTGCTGCGGATGGGGTTGCTGCTGCTGCAGCTGGGCCTGCAAGTGCTGCTGCTGGGCGGCCTGTGACGCTGGCTGAATTGTGACCGGTCTGTTCGGCAGCTGAACGTTCTGGATGTTCAGTGTCGTCGACTGCCCGGCGCCCACTGCAGCGGAGGTTGCCACCAGTGGGGGTGGGTTCGATGAGACCACAGTTGTTGTCTGCTGCTGCTGGCGCACTGGTGTCATCACCACACCCGACGTTCCCGAGGTCTTTAGCAATATCTTGGTGGGTCCCTGACCATTGCCGCCGGCCGTGGTCTGGTAAAGCGTTGTCGTTTGCGGTAAGGGCCGTCCGTGTGCAAATGATGTCAGCGTGGGCAGCATCGGTTGCTGCTGCTGCTGCGTCGGCTGTTGGTGCTGCTGGGGTGTAGCCAGTATGTACTGAGTCTGTTGCTGCTGCTGCTGTTGTGGTTGTTGAGAGGTGACCAAGTGCTGCTGTTGAATCTGTTGCTGTTGCTGCTGCAGCTGCTGCTGCTGTTGCTGGGAGGCTGCCGCTGCTGCGCTCGATGTTCCAGCCTGCTGCTGAGCCCGCTTCGCTGGCTGAATGATCGTCTGCGATATTATCACCGGACCACTGTTTGTGGCCGTCTTCAATTGGCTCAGCGGCATAGTTTTTATGGCTTGTGACGGTATTGTTGTGGTGGTGGTGCCGCTGCTGCTTGCCGTAGCCAATGACTTCTGCGGGGAAAAGCGGGCAAAATTAGAAACAAGCTATAAAGCCAACTTTTAATAAAAACTTACCGCTCGCTGAGCACTGGGCGACGAGGCCAGTATGACGGGTGTCGAGCTGTTGATCAGAATGGGCTGATGTTGCTGCGGCGCCTGCTGGATATGTATCTGCTGCGCTTGGCCCTGACCCTGACTGCCGCTGGCTGCCGCTCCACTTGACGCCGCAGCGGCTGCTTTTGCCTTTGTAGATGTAATTTTCACGGATATATTATTGGGCAAATTGGCCAGCGGATTGGCCGCTTGTCTCAGCTGCTGTGGGGTGAGTATGGTGGTCGTGGTGGTCGCTGTGCTAGTTGATGGCGATGCTGTGGGGCGCAGCATGGGCTTTACGTCCAATTTTTCCATTTTGATTGTGGTGTTGCCCACGGTTGTTGTTGTTGTGGCAGTTGCAGTTGCCGCCGTATTGTTCTGTCGCTTCTGCGGAGACGTGCGGATGAGCAAATGGGGCGTACGCTGCGCTGCTGCTGTTGCTGGTTCTTGCTGCTGTATAATGACACGTTGCTGTTGCTTCTGCGATGGAGACACCTCGATCTTTTCCAGCTTTATGTTGGCGGGCACAATAATTTCCTCGCTCTTGATCTCGATCTCCTGTTTGATCCGTTTTGGTGTATGGTTGAAGCTGTTGTTGTTGTTATTGTTGTTGTGGTTCAGCTTCTTTCGCGGCGTTTTCTGCTTAGTAGCCTCGACCGCTGGCGCCTTGACCGGCTGCGGTTCGGCCACCACAGTGGTCGGAGCCTGTGCAAAGTCCAGAGTGGCTGTTGCATACTCGGGCGTCTCCGGATCGCACTCCATCGCCATTGAAATTTTGCCGGCCAGTTCGGGCCCCTTGAAGTCTTCGTCCTGTGGCTCCTCCAGGCTGCCAGAGCTTTGGTTGAGCCCCTGCGGCTCCATCTTGATTTCGAAGCTGTTGTTAGCCGATGTGGGCGTGACTGGCGTCTCACCACCGCTGGCCGTAGCCGCATCTGTGGGCGGACTATCGCCAGCGTTGGCCACTGCGGTTGCTGCCGCAGCAGATGCAGCCGCCGCGGCAGCCTGCTCCTTTTTCTCCTTGTTCTTTTGCTGCTCCTCCAGCTGTTGCTCACGCTTGCGCTTCTTGGCCGCCGCATAGCCCAGCGGCTGCTCTGTGAACTCGATTAGCTTGATGCCCCCATCCTTGCGGCCGGCGGGTGTGCGACTAAGATTGGGTCTCTGTGCCGCGTTGGCTGGCACAGTGGCCGAGCGAAAGCCTGTGGTGGGCATGCGGGAGGGTATGCCCTTGAGAGGCGTGGTGTCTGTCATCTTGCGGGGCATGCCGCGCGATCGTAGCGGAATGGTGGGTGCCGAGCCCTTCTTCAGCGACGATTGCGCATCTGCCGACTTGTGGAGCAGCTCTGTCCGCAGTTGGGCGCTCTTCGGTTTGCGCTTCAGTGTGAAATGCTTCACGGGTGCCGGCTGCTGTCCAACCTACAGAACAAAACGATCGTTTAGGCACAAAAATTGAAGATAAAACCTCATTAGCCACTTACCACTGAGATCAACGCATTCTTATTTAGGTACTGACACTCCAGAGGCAACATTCCCAGGTCGGAATGCTTGTTCACCAATTTTCGCAAATCATTGACCATGTCTGTGAAGATGGGACGAGTGTCCTCGTAGTCGGAGATTTCTGTGTTAAGCGAGCTCGTGGCCGGAAACGTCTTCATCGTCTCGGCCAGCATGGAGACCCATAGCTCCGAGTCGAGACCGGCCACTTCAATCACCTCCTCGAGCTCGGCCTTCCACTGTAAATGCAAACAACAAAAAAAAATTAAAAACAGGTAATACTTGGGCGCAGAAACCACCCACAGCACTCACGCATCTACCCACTCACATACACAAATACACAAACTCATAGCCAGAGAGAGAGAGAGAGAGAAAGAGAAAGATTGGTAGAGAGAGAACAATGTGTACACAAAAGTAGAAGTGGCGGGAAACACTTTGTTAATATTTATTTCCCCACCAGGAGCCCGAAAAACATGAAATGATTGCTTCAGACAAACGAAGAGCTGAACCATGCCCTAACGGATCAGATTTACAAGTGCATATCACAGTTTACGGTTATTTACAGCCTTTATTGTATTTCACCAACACGCGTGTGTGTGTCTGTGTGTGTTCTGGTGTACTCTTTCTTTATACCCTTGCAGGTGGGCGGTTCGTATAATTTTGGCCAGGTACGCACATGCCACAATCCAAACGATATAGATTCTTGGGCAGGGTTACATGCCAAGTAAATCTAGACATGTTTCGAATCGATTCACCGTATAAACTGCAGTTTCAAATCATTATTTACACAACAAGTCACTGCAGCAGACTGCAAGGGTATATACACTTCGGCGCACCCACGTTCGGTACCGTACACTTTTTCTCATTCATTTTTTTACACCAACGCCAGCCATTTACCTCTTCCACCAGACGGCGCGGAATATGCAGGAAGCTGAGCAGCAACTTCAGCTTAACCTGCGTCTGCAAATCGGGAAAGCATTCCTTGATGTTTCGCAAAACTTCTTTGTTTAATTGCGAGCATATTGAGCCGTTTATCCACGAATCGTTTGATGTTCCCAGTTTATTATGCAGCCACAGTGATGTGTCGCTGTCCCTTACGTTCGCCATCTTTTACGTTTACGCCAATCCGCGCGCGGAGCACATACAACTTTTAGCGTTAAACGATGTCCCGTACTCTTGCACGACACTATTTAATTGAATTTCCCAGTTTTAATTATGTTTAACGACAACAAAACACACGTAAAATCCTTCGAAAATTGTAATAGGCAGCGCACGCACACGCACACATAAGTGATGAAAAAAGTGTTGCCACATGTGTTGTACAGTGTCCCGATATATCGAACAAGGCGATATTCGCACCGATATTATTTCCACCTCAGGCTAAATGCAACTCTGAAGCATGTTACGTTGCGATGTTCATTACGTTGTTATGTCGTGACCTTGCGTTTTTCAACACTAGTAGGGCAGTTAGCCGGGCTGTCGACTTTTTATCTATTTTTTGTTGCCAAATTAAAAAAAGCTGAATTGCAATTAAAGTTTGAAAAAAAAGAAAATCATCCATTGAGCCATTTTATGTAGTTCCCTTTGCGAATATGTTTTAGCTCAGTTTAAATAAATAAATGCCAGAACTAGCTATAAAATAGCTGATTTCGCAACAGTGGTGTGTGGTTGTTAGATTTATTTAAAATCTCAACTCGAAATGGAAATTCTGAATGATGGTGGCCAAAAATCTATACAAAAAGCCCCTAAGAAGGGCATGTCGACCGGTGGAAAAATCCTAATTGCAGCTACTGGCGGAATAGGTATTGGACTTTCAATTGTGTGCGCCTCGTTTGTAGCACCTGCTTTCCGGAAGATCTGTCTCCCTTACGTACCGGCGACAACGGAACAAATCCAAAACGTCCTTAGCTTTCTGCCAAAAAATGCTACCGGCAAACTGTTGGACATTGGTTCAGGTGACGGTCGGATCGTGATTGGTAAGTTGATCATTTTCGAACCACGGATCGACCAGCCCCATTTAAGTTACCTTATGTAATCCATTTCAGCGGCGGCCCAGCATACTAAGGGACTGAAAACGGATGGCGTGGAGCTGAATCCCTGGCTTGTCTACTACTCTCGCTTGTCGGCTCTTCGTCAAGGCATGACCAGGCAGGCCAGCTTCTACCGCCGTGACCTGTGGAAGTTCGACATCAAAGATTACAACTTTGTGGTCATATTCGGTGTGGAGCAAATGATGAAGGACTTGGAGCACAAACTAATCGCCGAGTGCCCGCACAACACAAAGATCATCGCGTGCCGCTTTAAGCTGCCCAACCTAGAGCCGGAGCGCATCATTGAGGATGGGGTAAACACTGTGTGGTTCTATGACCTGAACAAGCAGACCCGACAAGTGAGCGGCAACAGTTGAGGAATAAACCTGCATTATGATTTAGTATAGTTTTATTGTTCTCCGTGCTAAGAAAAACTATCCTTAAGATGAATGCTTGAGAGAGGAGAGCGACTGTCAGAGGACTACGAGCCACTGAACCATTTGGCCAGTTGGCCAGTAATACAAAATTTTACGAAAATACAAAAAGAGACCAGGGACGGGGTCGAGTTGTGGCGTGGCCAACCGGAATACAGAATATTAAGGAACAATGGACGAGGAAGGCAGAGCCAAATTGACACGTTTACCACAGTGAAAAACGGCGAAACCCGCGAAACTGTTGTTGTTAGAAACGGCGTCCCAAATAGATGCGTTTGCTTCTCTCCTCGCGGAAGACCTCGACGAACCCGATCTTGGTGTAGAAACTCAACTGTCCGGGATCGTGATCTGGTACACAGACATGCACACCAAAGCATCCGTTTGCACGCAGGGCGGCCAGAAGGACGGTCAGTATGCGTTTGGTGATGCCGCTATCACGATCCTCGGCTTCTTTTAGGGTGGCAGCAGTAAGAACGGCCGGAAAGGTTTCTCTCACTTCGGCGGGACATTCCTGCACCTCATCGTACTTGTTGTGAAACTCGTCGAAAAAATGGGCAAGTAGCTTATTCAGCTGAACGCTTGACTCGTCCTCGCCGCCCAGCTCGTGAATATTTTTGGGATACTTTTCACGCAGCTCCTCCATCCAGCACATTTGCAAGTTACGCCGAAATACGTTGACATCCAAGGCTGCACAAGCATAGCCCACAAGAGCACCGTTCTCATCGTAAGCCACTATGCACAGCTGGGGATTGAGCGTTATGTATGGGCCAACAATAGAGTCGGCCACAATATTGGCCACGCTCGAGGGCAGAGGAAAGTTGATGTGGATGTTGTCAGCGCCATCCAGTCCGCTGTGCCACTGCAGATATGTGCGCGTGCAGATATTGATTACGTCCAACTCGTCGGCATTACGGTATGGTCTCAGGAGATAATAGTTGGCCGTTGGCTGCTCAGGCAACTTGTAGACAAACAGATCATTGCCAGAATCCACGGGCATCAGACGCTGCAGGTCGGCAATTAGACCGCCGCGAAAGACCCACGGCTCTTGGTCGCCCGACATGAAAGCCTCTTTCCACCCCTTGCTGAACCCTGCGGTGCAAAGATTTGTTAGTTTTCCATTGGGATCTTAAGCAATGCTCACTGCACACTTACACGTATAGCTGCCCTCCGTATAGGAGGACATGTTCTGTGGGAACTGACCCAAGGATAGCCATTTAATGTAGCAGTTCAGGAGCGAGAGAGCACCAGAAATGTCCCACACATACGAGTAAAGCTCATGGCAGATTTCCTTGTTCTGGCAGTTGGCTATTTTAAAAAGCAGCTCCCCGACGCTGGCACACAGCACGTCAAAGTTCTCGCACCGTTGCATCCACTCGGTAACCTCCGGCTTGATGATCTTGCTGGCATCCCCCCTGCCGCCGGAGGGGCCACCTTTCAGGATTACATTCGCATTGGTCTTCAGCCAGTTGAACTCTTCCAGCAGCTTGAGGGCTCGGCTGCCATGTTCAAAGGGTAAATAGAATAGATCACAGAGCAATCCCAGATCTTCCGTGGTTATCTTTGAAGCCTCCATGGCTCCTTCCGTCCTGGAAAACAACAGAATGTTAAGGATGGGTGCCGCTTATCTTATGGTTATAACAGACACATACTCATGCATTTCCGTGTTCGATAGTGGGGATGAAGTTGTACTTTCCACATGCATACTCTGCAAGTAAAAGAAGTGACTTTAATTGGTTCGAAGATCGAATTTGACTTTACTCACGTGCACATCGTTCACTGACTCCATGAGCACATCATCGGTGACCAGCTTGGTGGTCTCCTCCTCCTTTGGTGAGACCTGGGAGGCTATGCTGCTGCTGCATTCCATGGGTTCATTGCCACCGCCGCTAAGCGGACTCAGACTTGTGTCATCCAGCATTGTGTCCACGCTGAGGCTGGCCACAGGCTCCTGCTTTTCCTCCTCCTCCTCCAGAGATGCGTCCAGTTCTTGATCCTTTGTTTCGATTTCTAGTTCTTCAGCCGGATTTCCTCTGGATGCGATTGACTCGAAAATTTGATTGCCCAAATTCAGTCCCACAGACTCAGCCTCGGCGCTCTTGGCCTCCATGATGGGCACTGGAACAATGGAGATTGGTATTTTTTTGGGCAGCTCAATGTGGCAAGCAGCTGTATTCGGTATGGGATTGATAATGTCATCATTGGTCACCACTTTAGTGGGCGATACCAGGGAGTTCATCACCGGATTGGAGATCGGGGTCATCGAGGAGCTGACAGTGCTGCAAACATCGGCCAATGCCTGTAGCTGGGTGGTGTTCACCTCGGGCACAGTCCGAGTGTTTGTCGATGTGGTTGTGGTGGTGGTCAGACTCATGCAGGTATTGATCGATGGTATGATCGGAATAATGGGCATAACCATTTGAACTTGCGGCTGTGGCTTGGTTATGGGTCCCCAGGCCTCTTTCTCCACAAAGAATTCCGGCAGCCAATCCGAAATGGCATTCCTAAAATGGTTTATAATAGGACATAATGCATCAAGACACTTTTGAGTACTTACTTAAGAGCCACTCGTGGATGATATACGTTTTTAGAGAGAAACTCTGTGGGCATTTCCTCCTCATTTTCAGTCTCCAGTTTGATATCGGAGCTCAGAGAGCTGTTCATCTTGGAATCCATGCTGCAACGCGACCAAGAGGCCAGCGAGTGGATAGCAATAAAGTTGGCGTAGAACTCACAGTTGGGATTGGTCATCACTCCACGCAGATGGGGTATCAGTTCAGGAGATCGGCCTGTGTACGGGCCCAGGAATACACGCTTCTGGTCGTAGTCGTTGGCATGCAAATTGTCCCAGATACACGGAGGACGTCGCAGGACCTCCGTTATCTCTTGTATGGATTCAATAGTTATCGTCTTTGAGATGACTTTATCTCCGGTCCAGAGAATATCGATGTCGTTGTGGAGCTTTGATCCGAGTGTGTTTAAGTACTCCGATTCTTGTACTGTCGGCACGGCACGGGTGCCACAATACTGCGTTGGGCAGAACAGAAACTTTGGGCTACCCAAATGGATGAAAATCTCATTGGTAACCGAGACATGGGCATTGGCAAATGTCTGGAACACCTCCTTGTCGACCTTGGACAGTTCCGACTCAATGTCATCGAAAAGCAATGCATACGCCTCGCATCCGAATTGAGACACTTGATCCAACTTGCGTTTTAGCGTGGCTATCTCCTTTGGGCTGCTATAGGTCATGTCCAGTCCGGGCGACAGGGCGTAGTAGAAGACAATGCCGGCTTCCTTTGCGGCTGTAATCAGACCTGAACGCAGAGAAATAAGGCCCAAAAAACAAGAGAACAGAGAGAAGCAAATACATACTCGACAGATGATCCGCTTCCTCGACCGTGTATTGCTCTCGCCAAAAAGCTCGGTGCTTGTAGTCATCCTTAGGGGCGTACATGTACGAGTCCATTCCCATCGACTTGAGTTTGCGAAATAGACCTTTGCGCTGCTCCGTGGTCCAGGGGCGGCCGTAGAAACCTTCGATCACGCCGCAAATAAACTGTCGCTGCTCACCCTGCTGGGACGCAAGCTGTGGGGCGGCGCCGTGTTCCATTTTTCTCAAGATTTAAGAAGAATAAGGCAGGCAGCGACTGGCGAACAAATGTTATTTATTTCGGTTTTTGCAAACTAGTGTTGGGAACACCCAAACATCGATAACTTCGATGACATCCAAGCTATAGTTCACACGCGTCTTTTCCAGCACTGGATTAAAGGAACAACAATTTGGTGCACATTGGGAGAGTTCTTGTTTTGTTTATCTATTTTATTTCGTTTTTAAATGCAGCCTTTTATCGTTATACGCAATTACCGGGAGGATGACGAAATCAAGTGTCAGGATCTGGTGCGGGACTACATTATGTCGTTCTCCACGAAATCCTTCTTCGCCCTGATGTTCCGAGAGGTACATATACACAACGCATAGAATAGATACGTGTCCTATCAGTATTTATCATTTCGAATTATTATTATTTTTATCTGGCAATCAGATCACACTGCAATTCATAGTCATCACATGGGCGATATTCTTCATATTTCTGGGCGTGCCACTGCTGTTCTGCACCCTCTCGGTGCCCGGATGCATATTCTTTCTCTTTACCAGCACGTACTTCGCCTTCTACACCAAGGCAATGGAGCTCATGAAGGTTTGTTGAATCGGACTCCTGTCAAAAGTTAAACCCTAAATTACTATCTCCGCTATTGTAGGTGACACCTTCCCAATCCTTGGTGGCAGAGTGCTACGAGCCATTCATTTTTCGCTGTTCGCCCAAGGAGGCCAGCTATGAAATCTTCGTGGAGAATTGTCCTTACGACGAGGAATACAAAAGGAAATTCCGTCGTCGAATTGTCGCCGCTGTAAGTGTCAAAAATCACCAAGCTGTGTACAATGCGGCTTGGATTTGTCGCTTCGCAATTGCTCCAGAGTATCCCTATCAAAAGATTATGGAGCCCATGATCACTCTTGTATCAAAGAACTGCGTCAAAGGAGGCTATGGATCGCTAGAGTGTACCCTTTCCGAGTGGCAGGAGAACGAACGCGACTTTTATGACGAATTTGGTTTTGTCACGCGTCAGATTTACCACAAGAAGATCATTGGCAGCAGTCTTTCGGTGATGAAAACACAATTAACGTACAGTTTATCCCCTGACGATGGCATCCAGAAGCGAAATTAGGGCTGTGATGCGAGTGCAATATATGTATAGAGAATCTCGATAAACTGTGACATTTACTAGTTTTATATTTAGACATTAATTCTGTTGACTTCTCACATTACTTTAACATAACATATTGCGTCCAAAGTTATGTCGAAACAGTAGAAACTGCCCCACCACCTGCTTCCAAGAGGTTGTAATATTTGTTAAAACAAATGAAAACAAAAAACATAGATAATAGCGTATATTGCTTTTGTCCTGTTTTTATTATCTCTGGTTTATTCTTTGACATATTCTATTTAAATAAATAAATAAAATATTTAGTAATAAATAAAATTTGCATAATGGTTTAGCGTTTATTTTTTGATGCCGCACATGCAACAATTGGCCGGCTGTTCTTTTACCGCCTTTTGCTGATGTCAAAAACGTTGCTGAAGGTACATTTATTTCTTTCTTTGATGCTTTACGGTTTTCTTTAGCCCTTGAACGTGTTTTTAAGTTTGAAGTAAAAAAATTGTACGAATAATTTAGCAAACGAATCCAATTACTAAAATAGCCAGCTGCACTGTGTATAAAAAGCTTACATGCCAGACATGCATAATTGAAATCTGTATACATTTCGTATTTATTTGGGATTTCCTTTTCCTTAGTGTTCCTTCCTTTTAGTTACAATCTACTCTCTTTAGGCGCAACTAATTCTTAAAAAAATAAACTGTCCGCTCCGTTCTATTCTTTTATGTTCCGTTTCGACTCCGTTTCGCACTGTAACTGTAACTACTGTATGTGTTTAAATTTAGTTTTAGTTTCAGCTTCACATGCATCAACTATTTAAAGCGTGTTTCAAAACTGGCTGTGAAATTAGCATAGTTTCCCATTAATTTTGTTGTTTCTTCCTTTCTTTATAACCCCTTTTTTCTTTTAAGGTAAACTGTATTATTTTGGTTTCGTCGCAAGCAGCCTCCTCTATCCAGCAGGTGCAGATACGATCCTGTCCTGCAGCGTTCGTTCGCTTAGAAAAGCTTCACCCGCCGCTTCAGCTCGTTGCGCCTCCACTGGGGCAGGCGGTAGAACTCTGATCTGACGCACTGCAAGATGTGCTCAAACTCGATGTCCGACAGATGACGCTGCAGATGATAAATCAAGGGATTATTTACTATCCGTAAGATAAATTAAGTACACTGAAATTTACCTCTAGATTACAGCGATCAACGTCCGAAGGCAGACGATAGTTTGTGATAAGCAATAGATGGTAAGGATATATCTTGGCTGGCTCATGCACCAGCATCGAGTGTGCCATATTGGGCAGACTTCGTCGAATGAGTCCCGCCTGGGGATAGTGGTACGAGAGTGCACCTGAATATGTGCTCGAGGCGGGCAGGTCGCCGCCCATCAAGGCTCGTCTATCTCCCTCGGTGATCGAATCCACAGAAGCTAAAAGAAGATGGAAATAAATATATAGTTAGCAGGGATAATGTAGGATAAATGGATGACCCTTAACTTACCTTCCGATTTGCCACAGCTCAGATCTGTGCTGTGCGTTTTGTCGCCCAGTCCTCCATAAGAGAAGTCCTAATTAAAATCAAAGCAGAATACAAATTTAATCTCTTTATACGCGTACGGGTATAATGAAAGAATCATGCAAAAACAGGAAGAAACCCATAAACAAGTGCAAGGCAAGATAGAACTAAAAAAGAAAGAATGCCGATCATACGCATACACAAAATATAAGTGGAAATTATAAAATCTATGGCATTACGAGCACAACAAGGTTTCAACGACAACAAAAGCAGTCTTACAGTAGTGGCACCATGCATCGTGGCGGCGGCAGATGTTGTGGAACTGAATGTGTGAGATCGTGGGGCCAGGCCGTATCCAGGTTTGGGTACATGACGCAGGGCGCTCACCACTGAGCAGAGTAGTAGTACGAGTAGTTGGATGGATGGATGTATGATGCAAATGTTCGAGTTCAGTTTTTGTAGTTAGTTTTGGGTGTTTTAGTGTGGAATGATTAGTGTTCGATGGAATGGCGGGTTTGTGTGGGTTCAAGGCAACAAGGCATACACACAGACATTTTTGGATAGCATAGAATTTTTGGTTTAGACACACAAGAAAGCAGCAGACCAACCAACCAGTTGAGATGTTATTCAAAATATTTTTTTTTTTTGGTGTTTGTTAATTATGCAACGGGCCAGCAGGATAGGATCATCCATCCATGAGGAGGAACACGAGGCAGCCGACAGCAGCAACAAGTAAAGGATGAGAAAGACACAAACGAATGCAGTCAGCGACAGGTTAAGGTTAAATGTCAAGAGTTATGGGTTAAGAGAGTGTTTGGACCGCCAAATACGTGTATAGTACGAGTATATTATGTAAGAGAGAGCTACAGCACAGCACAAACGAGTACCCAGCACCGGAGATTAGGATTGGATCTAGCCACGGGGCAGCACTTACTGAGCTGTAGCCGTTGCGTATGTAGGGCAGAGTAGTCGTTTTGAATCCGTATCCGGGCTTTGGCGGCGATCGATAGGAATGTATGGCTATAAACGTAATTGGCTATATATAGTATCGAATCGAATCACACCCTAACAAACGAGAACGAGACTAGAATATAAGTACTACGGCTAGACGATTACCATTGTAACTGGGCGCATTTCCCAGCGATTTGCCCAGCGAGCCTCGATAGCTTGTGGACCGATCAAACATTTCATCCTCATAGAAGGGCTTCTGTGAGTCCAGATGGCGTGATGGTGATGCTCCGATGGGCGATTCGTATCTGCAAAAGAAGCAAAAGGCGCAACAGAGTAAAAATTATGCTTAAATATAAGGATGATGCCCCAAAACCTACCTCAATTTGTAGAGCGGTTCCTTTGAGGCTGATGGCGTGCGCGAGGCATTGCGAGGATCAAGGTTGTTCTGCTTCCACTTTCGGTACTTGGCGTGCTCCTTAAGGTCCTTGGCAATGACCGAGCCAATGCCCGAGTTCAGCTTCTCCAGTTCCGCGGCCTCGCGTTGAAGGCGTCTGAGTCCCAATGAGAAAAGGGAAAGACTTTATAGTTTTATGACTTTTCTCCACTCTTTTTCTTTACGCACCTTTGCTCCTCGCCATTTTTGGCATTTCCATTCGTTTGCTTGCCATTCTGGACATTCTCGTCCTCGTCATCTGAAACGGGCACGCCTTTGTAGGTGTCGCTGTAGCGTCGCCTGCGCTCCGGATCAGTATAGGGATAAGGCGGTGCTGGGAAGTCATCCCTTTCGATTTTCGGCTGCTCGCCTGGCAATGGCTTCTTGGCGTCCGGATAATGCGACAGCTCAATTGGTTCCTCGTTGTTCATGCCCGGACTTTTGGGACGTGGCGTTTCCGACCGTATGGCATCCACCAGGACCTTCATGGCACTACGAGTCCGGGAATGCGGACGCGATGGCGGCCGACTGCCGGCCACAGAGCCCGCATTGCTGGTCGTCGCATACGATGCTGGCCTGTGAAAGTGCGGCGATAGTGGCGTCTTGTCATAGGGATCGATCGGCTTTCGCAGATAATGCGGTGCATCCGTCAGATAGCTGTAGGTGTAAATGCGCGATATATCCTCACCGATCGGTCGGCCATACTCGCGGAGTATCAGCCCAGGACTAACGGTGCGGTAATGCTGAAAAAGTTCCAGATTATTAGTCAGCAATTCGCTTACGCCGTGGATTACATGCAGTGCCGTGAATTTTTTGATTAAAGATTTTAGTATTCCAAAATGATAATAAAAAAACTGGGGGAAAAATGGGTAGAGTAAATCATAAAAATCATAAAACAAACCTTGCGGCTAGAGGAATAAAGTGAACCATTTATACTCGGTGTTCTGGAGCGGATGTACTGAAAACGAACAGAAATCAAAAACGCAAGCTCAAAATAAAGTGAACTAAAATGCAACAAAAGAAATTATAAAATAAAATCATAGTAATCAATTGCAGTGTGTCCTCTGATCAGAATTGATCAGAGCTGAAGGTGAGTGGAGTATAGTATAGGTGTAGGTATAGGTATATGTAGGTGCTTAGTGTGCGGAGCATTCAAATTAGTAGCAAGTGGAGCAGCCGCTTTTGTGTTGTTACGGCTACCGAATACCGTGGATGCCAAGTAAAACTATTGGACCTGTACATACCATTTCGCTTAGTGCACTGGAACTCATGCGATCACATTCGGTGTCTGTGAAGTTGCCATTGGAGGCGCCGCCAACTACCGAAGTGTTGCCACCGCCGCCGTTCAGTATGATGCCGGACTCGGAGGGTCCGGGGCCGCAGCGTGGATGCCAAATGGCGCTGCCCTGCAGGTACATTTCCTCACCGTCGCCAAACGGATCGCCGCACTTGGTGCAGCGTGCGCATGTTGGATGGAAGTGATGGTTGTCGCCGGCCTGCAGCACCTTGCCGCTGATGAAGCGGTTGCAGTAGGCGCACTTGACGCCGAAGCCCTTCTGGTAGCACTTCTCGCAATACGGCACGGCATCCTTGCCCATATACTCGCCGTTCAGGACCACCTGGCAGGCCTTGCAGCGGAAACAGGAGACATGCCACTGCCTGTCCAGAGCGACCAGTGCCTGGCCCTCCTTCAACAGCTCCCCGCAACCGGCACAGTCGTTGGGGTCGTAGTCCTCCTTGAGATGCGCCTTGTGCGAGACAACGCCACCGGTCAGCTGCTGGTGGGCGGTGGCACGAGTGGGGCTCTCCGCTGGGGGTGCTGGCGACGAGACGGCCGCTTGTCGAGTCGGCGAAATGGGGGCGCCGCCCGACACACAGTGCTCGCAGAGGACTTCCTTGCCGGTGTTGGTCACCTTGCTGCCGGACTTGAACGGCTGCTGGCACTTGGAGCAGGTGAAGCACTTCTGGTGGTACGTTTTACCCATGGTGCTGACCACCTCGCCCTCCACATACTGCTGGCACGTGGCACACTTGGTGCCGTACAGCCGCTGGTAGTCCGGTATGCAGTAATAGGCGCTGTCTTTTGTAAAGAATCCGCCAGTGGCCAACGACTTCTTGCACTGGCAGCACTGGAAGCAGGCCTTGTGGAAATGATTGTCGGCCACGCGCAACACCTCGCCGGAACATTTTTTTGTGCATTTTGCACAGTAAATTTTTTGTTTACCTGCAATCAACAAGCGAAGAGAAATGCATCGATTAGAGATTATAGTAGTGCAGATACAATTAGGAATAGATTAGATTAGTGCTCTAGCCCTGTTCTGTTTTAATCCATTCATTCAATCGACGCTACCAACCGTCGCGTTCGTCCAGATTACGTATTCCGCACCGCAAAGCAGTGCTGATGTCATATGCATGTGATGCGATAATGCCCCAACCTTGCCCCGTTTGGTCGGGCACAACAGCCCCGGGCCTGGGCCTGTTCGAAAGCCCCGTTTGAGTGATATATATTCGTATGCGTATGTTCATTTTGTATGGGAATTGTATATATGTTTATAGTAGAAAGATATCTATGTATGTAAGGGTATACCTTTGGTTTTATTCTACTGACAGTTGTAGTCAGAGTCTAGGCCAACTCTTTGAAAGAGATATCGCCCTAAAGGTGGTATGACTCATACGTAAGCAAACAATTAATCTTATCATTGATAAGGCCAAGGGCGGTATACGCCCAATACGCGCACTGTGTGGTAAGTATGTATATATATACAGACACATATATGTATTCTCACTGTTCATTAAATGTACACACAAGTGTGCAAGCGCACTTTAGACAAGTGGAACAGGTTAAATAGATCTGACATGTATCTATATACATATTATATGTATATGTATATGTATCTGAACAGTTGTCAGACACTCCACCACATGTGTAGATATATTTTAAGAGCAGCAAGTATACATACATACAGTATTTTAAATCGATTCTAAAAAGTGCTCTCTGGTGTTTTATAGAAGTGCATTCTGATTATTTGTGAATGCAAACACAGATAAGCTTTATCAACTTGTTTGATCAATGATTGGGTTCGTTCTATCTATCTGTCTATCTCTATCTATCAGAGATCATTGCGTAATACACACGTATTTAACACACACATAGAGCTTTTCCAAATATTCATATTCATGTCCAATCCGAACAGAAATATTATACGGTTACACGTTTCCACTCGCACATAAATTCCCACAGCGATCTGTCCGTCGGAGGGGAGACCAGACCCAGACTCAAAGCCATGACGGCATCACACGAAACGTAACGAAACAAACTGTTGGCCATGACTGGATGATGGGTCGAGTCGATGTTGATCTACCAGTCGGCCGGTTTCTTGCCGGTGCCGATCCCAGTGCCAGTGGGGCCCCCAGTGTGTGTGCGGTTGATTAAATCGTAAATTTAACAGATCTAAAACCAGCCTGTTGCAACGTTCTCTGTGGCATGAAAACAGAACGCAACGCTGTTCTCTCTCTTTCTCTTTGTTGATTTGTATTTCTCTTTTATTTTTCCCCCTTCTTTTGTCTGTATTTTGTGGGTTTTTCGGCATAAATTATCAACAAGGTGTGTGCTTTTGCGACGAATGAAAGACCAACAACTAAACGGTTAGCTTTTATAATTATTATGACGTACATATATGGATTGTTATCGCATACCAAAATTCTTGTACAGTTTTTTTTTCCTTTTTTGTTTGTTAATTTCTTGGTACCCCTAACTCAAGCGTGGAATAAAACCATGAATTAATTCTTAAATAAAGTTTTTACTGTGAAAAAGGTAAAAGAAATATGCCGCTTTCAGAACTTATCTTAGTTTGTATTTATAGTATCGCTTCTAATCTGGGAGCTATACTCGAAGTAGAATGTTCAATGTTTGGTCTAGTGCGGAAAGTAATTTAACATGGAAAATTGTTTGCTTTTGTGCAAGCCGGGATTAAAATTGATACTTAATTAAGTACAAATGTAGTATTGCAGTACTCAAAAATCCCTGAAATACGATATGCTGCGATCTCATGTTGCAACTGGAGTAAAGTACATTGAACTTTAATAAAAACAAATACTAATACTCAAGAAAACATTCCTTGGTGTGAGGTTTAAAGGGAGTAATAAAATCAATAAAAAATCGTTGACATTCTTAAGAACCTTATACTTTTGTGGGGAATATCAGGCATATAGGTAAATCATACTATGTATGCACGATCCATACATCATTGTATGTATATGTATGTACATATTTATTATTTCAGTTCGATGACGCAAACAGAGCGAGAACGAGTATGTCGTTCAGCGAATCCGTCCAATTAGAATGTCCGAACATCTGATAATACAGTTACTCGTCTCTTATTTTGTGTACAATTGGTTTTTTACGGTACTGTGACTTCGTCACTAGCGTGGACTTCCGTTCAAAGTAATACCTATACTATAGTATGTATGTATTAAATATACGAGTAACAACTGTATGTGTATTTTTGTTTGTTTAAATTTTGTATGTACGTGTTTCGTTTCAATTAATTTCATTTCATTTATGTTGTTGTCTGACGGTTTATTATGCAATCTCTCACACACTGGAATTTGCATATTGATTTTGGCATTTTGTTTATTGGGTTTTCAGTGTTTTCCGCTTGTATTAGCAGATCCATGATAATTACAAAACTCAACTCTAAACAATTCCAATGTGAAAATTACATTTTCATGCAACAGACACAGAGAGAGAAAACGAGAGAGTCGCGACGAGTTGCCGCCTAGTTAGTATAATAAAAGTTTGAGCGCACATTTTCATTTTTATTGTAATTACGGAGAGTAGAGCTATGTTTTGTTGGTGGTGTAGTGCCTAGTGCCCCGATGATGTCATTGGCGGCGTCTGTAGCGCCGCCATCGACCGCCAGCGACAACACGGAGCAGCTTTTTTTTAATGATTATTTTGGAGTTGTGGCAGAGCAGCCGAGCCAGAGCATGTGCCTCACAAACTGGTTAGTGGAGAGGCACTCTCGCATTTGAAATACAAACAAAAAATCAACACAAAAAAGCCAAAAAAACCCGTCCAGCAACAAGAGTGAAGCGAAGCAGAGCAGCCAGGGGGCAAGTCCAAGGTTAAAGTCGCGCCTCGGCCTGCATGTAGAACGCACATTTGAAGCAAACACAGACGGTTCGATTATATTCCAGAAATACAGTTCTGTGTCGAAAGGTCACTCTGCATAGCAGAGCGAATATTTTAATTAAATTTTAGCCGCGCCCCAAAAAGCTGGAAGATCCCTAACCTTAAACAGAACGAATGACCTTCTCCGGAAGAAGCCGAGAACACTCACGGGTACACAACACACTGTCATGGCCATGACATGCAGCAGAATGCGCACCGAGCAAGTCCGTCGTCAAATCCTTGACAGTCTGTGCCCGGGATAATGTCGAGGACAATGCAGGTCAAGGCAGTTTGCGGAAACAGGTGAAGCCTGTTGGGGATTAGAGTCGGGTCGACTCGGCACAACAAAACCCGACCCGCTGTCGTACACAAATATCATTCCAACTAAAAAAAGAGCGTGTTTTCAGCCAAACAATAAATAATCCCCTGAGCGAAAGCAAACATCTCGCGCTCATGCATTCCACGCCCACACATTCGCACTCCCACAAATGTTTCTGTGGAGAAGAGCAACAACATAATATAGACAAAAGCTATACGAATACATGTACATACAATATATGTACATACAAATACTATTTTGTATTTTATGCGTTCTCCACATTACTCATCAAATTTAAATTGCTTTGTAAAGTGTTATTTTATGCTGTGCTACCTGACGACGCACCGCAGTGTGTGGTTGTGTGGTTTCTACGAGTAAGTATGTGTGTATGTAAGTTGTTGGTTCAGAGATCATTTTGAAAGTGCTTCCTGTATGCTTATTAGACGAAAAGTGAAAAGAGCCGCCGCCTACAC
Source organism: Drosophila affinis (assembly GCA_037356375.1). Taxonomy (NCBI): domain Eukaryota; kingdom Metazoa; phylum Arthropoda; class Insecta; order Diptera; family Drosophilidae; genus Drosophila; species Drosophila affinis. The sequence goes on from JAZHFB010000003.1 coordinate 29,470,061, forward strand.
ACACACAAGCACACACACGGCACACACAAAAACGATGACGCTGCAGCCACAAAAATAGCATTCAATTAGGAGAGTGAAAGGGGGAGGAGGGGAGCTGAAAGAGTTGCCTGCCGTGCCTGAAGACGACAACACAAGAGGAGATGCCACTTTCTATGCAAGTGCTCTGACCTATATAACCCCGCCTGGGAAATGGGAAATGAAATGAAATGCAGGCGAATGCACCACAACACAGCATACGACTCGTCCGAGTACTCGTGCACGAACAAATCAACGGGTAAATAAATGAGAAAGATCCCCTAAATGAATAAGGGGGGGCGGCGGTCCGGGGTAGGCGGCTGAGGCAACTCGTTTGGTTTTGCCCCTTTCGTTTTCATTTGAGCACTAGCTAAAAAGGAAACCCCATGCAAGTCAATGTGCGCCTGTCATGAGTTCATGTTCACGTTGAGTAGTTGTTGCCGGAGACTATATGGCTATTGTTGAGCCTTTTGCGTGGAGAGCGACGAACGGCGCTGCACATTATGGGGTCCGGTTCCCACTCCGGTCCAATGCGATCCGAATCGACTCCTCCTCGAAGCGAACTGAACTCCAAGTCAATTAGGCATTTTAGGCACGCACACAACTACAAGTGGCTCCCGCCCGGTCCCAACGGCAGCGGCAACGGCAGCACATGAACTCAATTAGGGCCAGGCCGGAGAGACGAGACGGACGGATTGCCAAGTAATTAATCACAGCATGGGAGAGCCGGAGAACCAACGGTATATATGTATGTACATATGTACATAATAGGGCTCGCCTCATGCACTGAAAGCCATAGAAAAAGCTCATTCAGCGCCAGATTCAACGGTAGATTTACAGGTATGGTATGGTATGACGCTCTCACGACGGGACGGCGGGGGACACCCTAACGGTATCGTGTGTAATTGCAGTTGCATGCACAAGCACGTTGAGGTTTATTCGGTCAGGTTTTTTCGTTCTCCTTCGGTTCTCCCATCTCCGGTATCACACGTCGATTTGGGGCGCGCTGCAGTCGATGGCCGACGAAACGACGGGACGGCGGCATGGCAAAAAATAAAACTTGTTCTTACAGCAACTAATATATGACGTCATCGCCGTCGCAGCTGAGAAATAAAATAGGGAGTGGACGTGGACAAGACCCCAGACCGTGCCAATCACATGTGAGAGGGTATGTGCTGGGGTATGTGTGAGATAGGGAGAGAGAGAGAGGCCCAGATCCCCCCACTTTTGAGCGTATAGTACGGATTCCCAGCTGTCGAATATTGATTAACGTTAGTCACAGGCTATGTAGTGTCGTTTTCCTTTCTTGTAACCATTCTTGTAACCCATACCTTGCTACTGCTACTAGTCTGCTACTAATACCGATAATGCCATCAGCTTCTATCTGAGCAGCAGCGGGGCCCATGGCCCACCACCACCACCCTCTTTCGATGGCTTTGCGCAGACAAACACACAGGCACAACACACTGAGGGAGAGAGAGGGACAGTGTATGGCCAGATAACTTACCCATAGCGAGATACAGATACTGCTATGCTCTTCGCACTTGCGCCTGCAAAATGGGGGAGGGAAAGAAACACGCACACACAAACACACACACTGACGACACGCACGGGGAAAGCACAACTACACGCGCACAGGTCACCACTACTTCCTCTTCACTTCACTAACAAAATTTTTCTTCTGCTTAGATTTTTTCTATTTGTATCTTTCGCCGTATGCATTCGCAATATCTACGTAGCGGGCACAATGCGCGTGTGTGGGTGTGGTGTGGTGTGCTCAACGTGAACTTCCAACTCGATTCGGATTCAGATACGTGGTTCTGCTTTTTAGGTTCACAAATGCCTTTTGCCGACAAAGATCACAGTGAAAAATTATGGTTTTATATGCTTTTCGTGCGACACAATTTCAAACGGAGGAGCTGCGACCAGAAAAATACCGCACCAGCACCAAGCACCGACGGCAGCAACGAAACGAGTGTATCTCTCAGATACGAGCCGCCTCGGTTTGAAGATACTTTTTATCTATCGATTACATCCGATCAACAATCCTATCGATACATGTATCTCCCAGATACTTTTCGACTATCGATTAGAGCCGGTTATATAATCGAATACCAGAAAGAAGAACCGTTTGTATAATCGAATGGCTTTAGAAATCCTGATAAGATTTTTAACAGGAGATATTTTTAAAATTCTGGAAATATAAATAATTATTTTGCAGGAACAAAAATTACAAAATGTAGGAACAATGAATAGACAAGCGTACAAGTCAGAAAATCATTCAAGGTCTTGTGTGAATAAAATATTCGAGTACAGTTACAAAATTCGTAGTTTCAATAAAAAATCTGTTTTCCAGCTGTTTTGAGCGAATACGAGAAAATTAAGAAGTTACAGGAGGCCGTAAGCATGTGCTGCTGCAACTCCAAACCGAAGTTGAATTCCCATCAACTGTTCGCCGACATTGTGGAGGACATTGCCAAGAGCCTCACCCAGATAATGCTGATCTGTGGCATTAACACAAAAAAGAGCTGCCAAGCCAGAGCCGTCATCAAGCGGGCGTTTGTGTACCACGATAAGTTGAGGACACAGTGCAGCTCGACCGCGGCCCGAGAACCCCGTCTCAATCGGGATGAAATGCTGGAGGCGTTGCGAACCAAATGCGGGATGAAGAACGTGGAGGCCATGTTGTCGTATTCGATCATCAAGCGTGGATTTACGGCCTTCTTCCACGGTAAGCCACCGGTGTCGCTCAGTAATCCGACTCTGGACGCCATGGCCCTGCACAGACAGCAGCGAGCATGGATGCATGCCGCCAACGAGACGTCAAAGCTCTTCGCACACTATCAGTCGGCCTTCTATTGGGCGCACAAGTCCTACGAGGAGCAGATTGATATGATCTACAGAGCCCTCTACAACCGCATGTGTGCCCGCTGTAGCCCGATCGAGGTCGCTGCCTGCACCAGTCAAGGTCGCCCCAAGCAGGAGGTGCCCGTCGACCCAAAGCCCAGCGACAGACGTGGGTCCAAGAAGCTCACCCTGAAAGATGGCTGTCATCTGCGCCGGGCCAGTATGCTGTGTGGCCTTCATGTGCCCGCCCGAATGAATTCGAGCACTCTCGTAAACTTGCAGCTTCCGCGTCAATTATGCAATGCAGAGGTGCCGCGCTGCGCTGAGTGCAACGGCCGTATTCTCATCTGTGAGTGCAACATCGATCAGCCGAGTGCAGAGCAGTATGAGAAATGCGGCCAGGACTCGCACAAGGTGAAGTGGTGGCGCCTGGAGGATGAGGAACAGCAGCCCAAGCCCGAGTGGCCTCCATGTGAAGAAGACATTATATCAGAGGATGAGGACCCCAGCATGGCGACAACCCTCACAGAGGATTGGGAGAAGCCGGAGGACTACAGTGAGTCCTCGGATGTTGTGTGCCCTGGCTGGATATCGAGTGGCGGTTCCACCTATGAAAGCTGCACAGATATTACCAAATATAAGGTGGGCGAACTGGAGGACTATCTCCTCCAACAGTGGGCCGAAGAGGTGGCCGAAAAGGCGGCCGCAAAGTAGAACCCCTAGACGTATGTATGTGGCCAGGCACGTTCGAGAGCCACGACCAGCTCCCTTCTGTTTCTTCCATTGCGGAAATACAAGGAATCGGATAAATCGACTATAGTAATATTTGTTTGGGGGATCGGTAAAAAGTAAAATTTCATTATTTATGTGTTTCCGTTTGAATCTTTACTTAAAACTTTTTATTTAAATATGCGTTTTGTTTTTTATGCGCTTTGCGTGTACATTTGCACAATAAGCTTTCTTAGAAGTTATAATAATCATAATAATAGTTGTAACATTACTAACAAAAATTATAATGAGATAAAATTCCTTTTATACAGTTACAATAAAATTCATTATGTTATTGGCCCTTGTTCAATCTTTCTGGAACCATAGGATCTCTATATGTGTATATGTTAAATTTATATATATATATATATATATATATATATATATAGTTAAATATATTTTATGTATAGGCATGAATGTATATAATGCTTCATAATAATTCCAAAAAGTGTTTTAAAAACTATCAATAAACTTTTCAATGACGCTTTTAAGAAACTTTCATATTCACCCACATTGTGGTGTTTGTATTTGTTTTACCACTTGCTAAAATTTAATAGTACATCGAGATTTCGAATAAGTTACAACATACATACATACGTGCACATGGCGGATAATAGTATCATCGACATCATCTATCATGTACATAGGTATCGTATATATGTGTTATTTACTGCATGCATACATATATTTCTTCCCAGACGGCCCTGCACTAGATTGCACATAATGGATTGTTTCAGATTATTGTATAAGTGTAATTTGATCTACCAGTGTGTGTTTTTTAGCTTCAATTTCGTTTACTATATGGTCTAATCGTACGCCGCATCGACCCAATATGAATAAATTTGACTAAAATCAACAAACGTTGAATTGGGAACGGATATGATATACCTACCGACAATCAATGTGCCTTCGTACTTTGATTCTTAATCTTTAGTTTTTTCATTCAAATCAGTTACAACTACAAATTTCAACTGTATGCATGTGTACATATTTTCTATAGTTTCCATTAGCTAACTCCAACTGCAAGTGCAAGTGTGTAGGATCTCTGCACTACAAACTCCTCTTGAACCTCATCTCTGATACGATACCGACTCGGTAAAATAATAATTAAGAGACAATAAATATATATGGGCTGTGTGTGTGCAACTTCTATTCTTCATCCGAGTCCCCCTCGCTGGAATAATGTGTTATTTGGGGCCGGCGAACGAACGGCGCAGTTATCACTTGTCTGCGGAGCAACACACAAATCAGCATGATTACATCAGCCATCAATCAAGCCATACTTACGCAATACGTCTGTAATGATTCAGCCATTCCTCTAGCATTTGTGCCACCAGAAGCGGACGTTTGCCCAGTTTTTGTTGCGCCACAAGCAGGCCGCCATCAGTTACGCAAACATCCAGCCATTGGCGCATCATTGACTCCTCGTTGCCCACCTGCCATAGACATTAGTGAATCAGTTTCTTTTTTATAGATCTTTCTTTCAGTTGAATACTTACCTCTGACTGTGTGAGAAAATGTATGGGCAAGAGCTTGAGCTCGCAGTCCATCAGTGGCAGGTAGGTGACATCTTCAACATCGTCGCGACGCCCATCGATGCGAGTGAAGGGCTCCATGGGCACCAAAGCGCTGAAGTGACCGCGTGTATAGCCCAGGGCGATTGGTGATTTGGTGCAAAAGTTTTGATCCCAGAACAAAGGCAAATAGACACCTGAAATGCAGAGAATTTGAATTGGAAATGTTCAATTTACATATATTATATGTTTGCTCACCTTCGAAACGCGCATATCCAATGTCTTCGCCACGAAAACTCTTAACGTACTTAACGCCATAAACAATAATTGGACGTCTAAGGATGTGCGCCAGCGCAAAAATGTGCAACTGTTCCAGAGATGAGCCTGGTTGGCTGGCCAGCGAAAGCAGTGTGCTCCAATCATCCTCCCACTGCGATTCCTCCAGTGTAAAGTGCAGCATGGATGCCTGCAACATTTCGTACTCCTTCCAGCGCGTGAAGAACCTGAAAAAACACGCTCATGGGTGAGCGAATGCCTGCTTCTACACTCTCTTTACTGCACTTCACTTACACATGTCCACACTGATGCAGTGTGTCGGCCAGCGTACGTCTTAGGATATTGTCGCGATCGAAGACTCCCCATGTGGCCTGCATGGCCGAGTCCAAGAGGCAATCGCCAGCGCTACGGTTCCACAAGACAAACATCCGTGAGCTGAGACGTGCCGTTATCTCCAGCGACCAGTTGAGAGCCGGCGGCGGCGTCTCCAACTGCTTCTGCGCATCTCTATCCAGGAGCTCATCGTACAGCTGCTCCTGTATGGGAATGGGCAATTCCTCAATCTCGGCGGGGAGGGCAAAGGTGGCATGCTTTTGCACATAGTGGCATGGAAGGCCAGACTTTCGCAAACGAAGCGTATTGGCAAAATGTCGGCGAATATCTGCGGCTAGATCCGGCGCCACATAGGAGGGCACACGCTTTATTCCTGGCCCCGAGCCAGAGATCTGAGCCAGCAGCATGGGCAGCATTTCCTCTCGATGGAAACGTATGGCCAGGTGGATGAGCGTGTGACCGACATCAAAGGCCGAGTTGCGATTCAGTGCGGCTATCTCGTTGCTAGTCAGTGAGCGGGCCGGATTGCCGCCACACGACAGATACGCTTCCACAGCACTGTAGTTATTCTCCACAACGCCCAGGCAGGCATTCAGCCACTGCCAGTCCACCTGTCGCCTGATTTGACGCTGACGACGTTCCTGCCGCTCTTGTAGCGTATCACAGTTGTTGATGGTTTCCGAGGAACCTGCAAGCACATCCATAATATGTTAAGGTTTAGTATTTTTAAGCGGTGTTATATGTATCGGTAATCCCTTACCCAGTTGGTAAATGTGCTTTTTATTAAATGAGTTATTGACGCTGACAGTGTCTACGTTCTGATGCTCCTCCTGAATGGTCTGGCTGGAGGAGGCATGCAAGTCGTTTTGCGACCCGCTTATCTCACGCTCTCGTGTCTTGCCGCACATGGAGCATTTGATGCTTCTGGGCCAGTTCTCGTAGGTACACGACTGCAAGAGAATTGAAAATTAGTTAGGTACTTATTATATACAGGTTGTTAGGACAACCCACATTGCACGCCCACTTGGCCACATAGCAATTCTTCGGCTGCAGCGGAACAGCAACAGCCACAGAAGGGTCCCGCTGCTGTTGCTGTTGTTGTTGATTGGCAGGCCTTTTATTCGGCGACTGGTTGTGTGATGCATTGGCGAGATTGTTGAGATACGTGGCTTCGTCGATGGTTGGACTGGGACTGAGACTGTGGCGATTCGAGGCAGTAGCTCCTATTAATTGCTGCTGCTGCTGTTGTTTCTGTTGTTGTCTCGCCGCCGTGTCTATGGTGGGCACGAGTTCCGTATCCGTGCTGATACGTAATGCGTGCAACGCCTCTCCAGCTCGATCCACGCAATCAGCATCCGCCTCATTGGCATTATCATTGCTGCCTTCCATGGCTTCGCCGCCGCGCTTGGTGCAGCATTGGACGCAGCGCACACTACGTGGCCAATTGAGATAGGTGCAAACCTTGCATTCCCACTTCTCGCTGTCGACCACATTGCTCTGCCGTAACTGGGGCTGCTGCGACACGTAACACGTGGAGGTTGGTGTTGGTGTTGGCTCGACGGAGGCCAGCCCAGACGCTGCCTCCTCTGGGATTGAGCTGCTCTCCTGCGCTGGACTGAGCCTACGAAAGGAGAATACATATGTAATTGGTTCAAGGCAAAGGTGGTGTCAAGGGCATACCGAAAGATATCCTCGCTCAGCAGCCCCTTCGAGGCCTGGCACATTGTGCATTTCAGTGATGATGGGTAATTCTCGTAGGTGCAGATTTCACATTTCCATTTCTGTGGCTCGTCTTTGGTATCGCACATTGTTTTGTGCGCGGAAACAGCTACAGCGACGCAGCAGTTGCTCCGGACAGTTGTGTGCTTGGTACGCGCGCTTCTTCTCCCCTAGCCCTTCGTCCCCGTTCCGTGGCAATCGTTCTAATTTCGGGATAGAGAGGAGTGGAGAGCCAATTAAATAATTTCACTTGTTTAATAAGGTCAAACAAGGCAAATGACAAGCAAAACGCTACGAAATGTCCTTGACCCTGAGACATATTTCGCGTATACAGAGATACATTTATACATATTCATTCGAATGCATTTTTTGTTGGCCCGAGATGTTTTTATTTCTTTCTTACTGTCGTCACAGATAGCCTTCAGGGGGCCTGGGAATGGGTCGCTTGCAATTATTTGTTGCTATTTGTATGTACTCGTACGTACATCCGTTCGTATATACATTTGCATCCATATATAAGATTGGGGAGGGTGGGCGCGAGGGGCTGGTGGTGCACTGTTTTTCCGCGCTACTTTCTGATTGGATTCATTTTCGTGTCGTATCAGTACCTGGCGCAAAACTATGCAAGGAAGGGAAGGCCTTATGTAGCAATCCAAAGCATCGACTGCTGCATCGACTTCTGCACTGCAATTCGAATTAATTTTGATGAGAGAGTGACAAAAGAAAACTGTTGTCAGCCAAGAGCTGCTGTTCGCCCGCGCCTGTTATAGCGTGAATGTATTGACTCAATATTGGCAGTAGCAGTAGCGCGGGGCAAGTGCAATTGTGGGTGGGAGAATTACACTTACAATTACAAAACAAAGATGAAAAAACTTTCACTCGATTTTTTGGGGGGCTAAAAAATGATTTTGATCGACATACACAACAACACACCACGCACACACTGTCGATGCTTGTCTGATAGGCAAGTGCAAGCCGTAGTACAGGAACTTGGAATTTAGATTATTTGGAAATTTGCTAATTATTTATTTTTTTATTTATCGTCACATTGCGAGGGCTGGTGTGATTTTAATCATCTGTTTTTCAGTTATCGATATTACCTTGAGTCTATCGATGTATATTCCATTCCTCGTCGACATGGTTGCCAAGCGCGTCGCATAATTAAAACCGCGAAGCTGTACCCTCTACACTTTACCACCAAAATTTGTGAAATCTAAACAAAATCACTAAATAAATGATTAACCGGTCGAATATCAGTACATTTTGGCAGCCAATGCTGTAGCAGGAACAAACACAAGTTTTGTTTAAGCAAAACACGCAGCGATAGCCATCCACGGTACAATGGCAGCAACGCCGACTGCAATGCCTCGCATTCGAAGATGCGTAGTTAAAATAAAACGCATTAAGCTCCTCGAAAACGCACTAGTAAGAGGTCAAGAGCCAACTTCTAAGCAAAATGCTATCCCATCTCCTAACTTTCCATCCGAGCCATGCGACTCGAGTGTTTTTGAGCCAGTTCGCAACTCCACAATGTGCGTTGCCAAAACACAATCGAAGGAAAAAATTAACGCCACGGGCGCGAATTTACCAAGTAAGTTTTATTTGTGCCATTTAATTTTATCACAAGTGATAATCCATACAATTTTTCAGACGCAACTATTTCACCGTTTCGCATTCGCGTCAAGAGATTGGCCCTGCCCAAGCCGGTGGAAAAGGCGACATCAGTGCAGCCTATCCCCTTGGCTAAGCCGACACAGACAACGGCATCCGTGCCGCCTGTAACTAAACCACCAGTTAAAGTTCGCAACAAACGATTTCCTCTGGCTAAGCCAGCGGAGACAGCGACATCCGCGCAAAGTACAACAACGCAGGGCGAGCGAGAGCATCGGTTCTTCCACAGAGATCAGCCACCGCCACGATCACGGTCTTCCGTTACGCGCAACGTCTATGAGTTTCTATCTCAATCTCAGATTGAAGATGACAAGATTCGCGAGGATCCTGCTGCTGATATAATAAAAAAAATGGTAAAGTCCGGAAGGGCGTGCCTAATGGTGCGCTCCAAAAAGGATGGCAGACCACGCGCCAAACCCATCAAGAAGGTTCGAGCAGTGGGTAAAAGAAGGCAATGCCCTGTGAGAAGTTTGGAGAATGCAAAGCCCAAGGAGAGCACGCCAGAGAAACATATTCCTATCGCGGCCGCGGCTCTGTCGCCGATTCTCGAGCCCGACAATGATGTGGATGCTAGCAGTGATTCTGAAGCACCCAACGCTGGACCTTTTCAAGTATCAGTGAGTGTGCATAGTCCTCCACAAGCACGCTTTTCTGTCCAACGGAATGCATCAACACACCACCCCAACACGCCCGGACATGACGGCGCCTACAGCCATTTGGCGCGGTCCGTATTGCTCAATGAAACTAAGACACATAATCAACAAAACTCAATAGAAAGACGCCGTGAACTTGTGGATATGGCGCGCAAATTTGTGAGCACACCGCTCAATCGCAAAAGCCCAAATAGCAATATCACGGCATCCGCAATTTCCCCGATTCCCCGACAGACTGTGGTGACCAGTCCTTCAGGTGGCGCATCGCCCTGGCGAGTATCCGACGAATCAGCCATGCCGAATACATTTGTATTCGGCTTCAACACATCCCAGTTGCCATCGTATTCCAGCGATCATATTCAACGCCGACAGCATGTCTATGTACCAGACGAAGCTGCAGCAGGACCAGTGGAGAATCCACCCAACGATGAGTCAATTTGTCCGGCCTTGAATGAGCACAGTCTGGGATCGAATGCAAACGATTCAAACGAGGAAAATATGCCGCCAGCTGTTGCAAATGAAACCCTGACAACAACCAAGGAAGATGTGCAGAATATTGAAAACGTTGTACATTTGCCAAATCCACGGCGGACGCTACAGGAACGTGCTCCTCTGAAAGACATCAACATATTGGATGTGGTCATATTGCCATCGTGGAAGAAGAATATCCAAACAACACCTATTACGCCCACGAAAGCCACTACGCCAGCAAGGAAAAGTTGTCTTGCTATGCAGTCTTTCGGATTCGACGAATTCTTACAAGAAGAAAACAGTCCCAAACGACGCAGAACGGAACAGAACCCGACAGTCCACACACCTAGTAAATCCGGCAATCTGTTCGGCTTTGAGGAATTCCTCGAAGGGGATGAATCTGCCGAGTCAAGCTCCACCTCCGCGCCTCAAAATGTGACGCTCCACGAGAAACTACAGCGACTTAAGGAGCTCCGGCCTACGGAAAAAGAGCTGCCGCAGGTTTCCATCGTTCCGCTGCGCCGTGCAGGTGAATTTTTTGGTGAGAATCAGTCACAACAGCGCGACATTCGGGAGGTGCTGTGCTCTACCATGTTGTCGCACACGGCGAAACGGCAACCTGCACTGGCTGCAGACGAGTCGGCAAGATTATTCGACGATTCAGAGCCCAATCTGGAGACAACATTTGACGCAAAGGTAAATTGAATGATTGGCCAGGTCTAGGAAGCCTATTATATAGATAAGCGCCCAGAGTCGTCGACGATGCACACAGTAAACATCGTCGTGACCAATGGTTGGCGCTAGATTAAAACCAAACTGAAACATGTTATTAGTTCCAGTTGAGCCAACAGGGCCGCAAAGACTCAAGTTTATCTTTGATCGGTAGTAAGCAGCTTGCACATAAATACTATAACATCTTACTATCGTTTTTATCCTCTGCAATACGATTTCTAATAAACGATATTATTATTTACAGGCACATAGACGCACTTATGTGAAGGAGAAACCCAAGCGCAAGCGGAAGCAACGTGTCCAAGTGCTGTATATGGAGAGCGAATCGTCCGAGGACGAGGAAAACGAGCCGGACTCGCGTGATAACAGCGTCGAATCTCCAACGAAAAGAGGTCCGGGGCCGCGACAGAAACGCCCCCGGAAAGATGTCGAGCACGAAGCTAAACTGCAAGAATTCATCACCAGCTTCAACAAGGAATGCGAGGAGGTGCAGAAATATGACCTGGTCATTGAATAGTCCACACTTTAAGCAGAGAATTATGGTGTATCATTGTTTGTTTTTTCCTTCCCCCCTTATATCACTTGAACTTTAAGCCAAGGATTATCGTGTCTTGTTTTTTCACCCTTATATCGAAGAAAATTTAACTTTAAGCCAAGGATGCCCATCGTGTCCCTTTTTTTTTTATTTGCTCTAAACTAAGGAAGTTTAGTTAGAGAACTCAAATTAATTTCGCTAGCAATATCTGATGGAGAGAATTTGTTTTTTTATTATCCATTCCATGTAAATAGCTCGTCTATATTCTGACTAATCTACAATTTGTAAGACATTGTGCTCGATTTGAAACGCTCATCGTACAAACAGATTTATTGAGGTCTATTCACAAAAAGTTTCCAACGAAGAAACGACAAAATAAATATTTGTCAACAGTAAAACAATGATTTTTTTCGTTTTAAGTAGTAAAATAAATAATTTATTTTATAATTTTTGTCTAACTTAGACATTTACAATTTGTTGCTAACATAAAACTAACAAACATAACTAATTTATTCGCTAATACTAGGAACGTTTAGGGTGGAATTCAACCAAAAATTCTTGTCAGTCTTCAAAACATAAAATGAACTTGAAAGCATCCATTTATATGTAATGTAAATATCTCTATGGCTTCGTCTCATTACGAGTGTTCTTTAGTCGACCTCCTCGACAGTGGGTCCAGAATAGCCCCCAAATCCACCGGCCTGCTGGCCACAGTTGGCTCCTGCCGCACCACTATCCGCAGCGCCCTGCTGATGCATCTTGGCCATTATTGGGGAACAGTGCTTGGTGAGCTCCTCCATCTTGTGGTCGAACTCCTCCTTCTCGGCGGTGGTATTCGTGTCCAGCCACTTGATAGCTTCATTGCACTTCTCCAGGATGGATGTTTTATCGGCCTCGCTCAGTTTATCGGAGCCAGCCTGTTCCACAGCCTGCTTAACGTTGAAGACGTAACCCTCCAGGCTGTTGCGAGAGGATATGCGCTGGCGCTGCTTCTCATCCTCGTCGGCGTAGCGCTCTGCCTCGTTCACCATGCGGTCGATATCAGCTTGCGATAGGCGACCCTTGTCGTTCTGAATGGTAATGTTCTTGGCCTTGCCCGTGCTCATTTCCTTGGCCGTGACGTTGAGGATGCCGTTGGCGTCCAGGTCGAAAGTGACTTCGATCTGAGGCACGCCTCGCGGTGCTGGAGGAATTCCCGACAGCTCGAAGGTGCCCAGAGCGTTGTTGTCTTTGGTCAACGCACGCTCGCCCTCGTACACCTGGATGGAAACTCCGGGCTGGTTGTCAGCGTACGTGGAGAAGGTCTTGGTCTGCTTTGAGGGAATGCGGCAGTTGCGTTCGATCAGCTTTGTCATCACTCCGCCAGCAGTCTCTATGCCGAGGGAGAGCGGCGCTACATCCACCAGCAACACGTCCTGGATCTTTCCGCTTTGGTCGCCACTGAGGATCGCGGCCTGGACAGCAGCGCCATAGGCCACCGCCTCATCTGGATTGATGGACAGGTTGAGGCTCTTGCCGTTGAAGAACTGTTGGAGGAGGTTCTGCACTTTGGGAATGCGCGTGGAGCCGCCTACGAGCACGATGTCATGGATCTGGCTCTTATCCATCTTGGCGTCGGTGAGGGCCTTCTCCACAGGCTGCAATGTGTTTCTGAAGAGGTCGGCGCACAGTTCCTCGAAACGTGCGCGGCTCATCTTGGTATAATAGTCGTGGCCCTCGAACAGAGCGTCTATCTCAATGGTCGCCTCCGTGCTGGAAGAGAGGGTGCGCTTGGCCCGCTCGGCCGCCGTTCGGAGGCGTCGCAGAGCACGTGGGTTGGAGCGCAGATCCTTCTTGAATTTGCGCTTGAATTCGTCTGCCAGGTGTGTGACCAGTCTGTTGTCAAAGTCCTCACCGCCCAGGTGGGTGTCACCGGCAGTGGCCCGCACCTCAAACAGGGATCCCTCGTCGATTGTCAGGATGGAAACGTCGAAGGTTCCGCCGCCCAAGTCAAAGATGAGCACATTGCGTTCACCCTTCAGATTCTTGTCCAGGCCATAGGCCAGCGCGGCCGCCGTCGGCTCGTTGACGATTCTGAGCACATTGAGGCCTGCGATGCGGCCAGCATCCTTTGTGGCCTGGCGCTGTGAGTCGTTGAAGTAGGCAGGCACTGTGATGACTGCGTCTGTGATGCTCTCGCCCAGATAGGCCTCGGCCGTCTCCTTCATTTTGACCAGCACCATCGAGCTGATCTCCTCTGGGGAAAAGCGCTTCGGCTCACCCTTGAACTCAACGCCAATCTTGGGCTTGCCCCCATCGCTTACCACCTTGAACGGCCAATGCTTGATGTCCTCCGCAATCTTGGGGTCGTCGTACTTGCGCCCAATCAGGCGCTTGGCATCGAACACTGTGTTCTTTGGGTTCATCGCCACCTGGTTCTTGGCAGCGTCGCCAATCAAACGCTCCGACTCTGTGAATGCCACATAGCTGGGCGTCGTCCGGTTTCCCTGGTCATTGGCAATAATCTCCACCTTTCCGTGCTGGTAGACACCCACGCAGGAGTACGTGGTGCCCAAGTCGATTCCGATGGCCGGCATTCTGCTTCTGTTTATGTTTGTGTTTATGGTTTTTGGATGCGTTTAAGATGCACTGAAACTTGTATTAATTGCTGCTTTTACTATACTCGTATCGTTGGTAGTAGTAGTTGGTTCTTCTCAATGCGTATGGTATGGTATGATTTCTTCTTTTGTTCAAATTGAGGAAATGGTTTACTTTGCTTTTTGCAGTTGTTTTGGTTTTGGTTTTTGTTTTGTTAGCTTGTTTTGTCTCACTTTGGAGATGTGTTCTCTTCGCTTGTTTGAATTGAATTGCTGCGAAGAGAAACTGGCAGCTGTATTTATACGCTGGCCGCTCTCGACTCGAAATTTCGAGAGCTCTCTTCTAGAAATATCTTGAATGTTACCCTGAATCGCGTGCGTCGGAGCGAGACAACAAGTCTTGGCAGCTGGCAGCAGAGAGAGCACAAACAGCTTGTACTCGTAAGAGAGGGTGAATTGTTGACGAAATTTCTCGATTTTTCTCAGTGCCAAAGAGTATTGCATCTGACCTACCGCAATAAGAGGTTTTTTTTTTTGGGATTCTAGAAAGTTCTGATGATTTGGGTAACATATCAGTACACAGACTGTATGTCAATTTAAACATAGTTTTACCTTGATGTTAGACGAGCAATAACACGCTAGACTTTAAATCCAAGAGTTTGTTCTTTAATAATAGAATAACAAGAAAATCCGCCAATACATATCGCTCGAGTTAATGCCAATTGCATTTAAGATCAAAACGACCACCTTGACCAATTTGGTCCCCAATATGGATGCGATTATTTAGAATTATTATGAATATTGAATACAATATTAGCAACACCAAAGATGTGTGTGTAGCAAAAACCCGAACATGCCTGCGGGCGAAATCGGTGTATTGCTTTACACTGGAAAAAGCGCGATAGCAAGAGACGAAGTCGCAATGTCGAATCCACACGAAGGCTTGCTGCTTTTTATACTGTCCGTTATCGACAGCGCAACAGCAGAGAATTTTGGGATCCACATTAGACTGGGCCGTGCCGAGCACTGGTCTATATTATAGACCGTTGGCATTGGCCGATGCTTGCAGCACTGTCAGCTCTTCGATGACCCCGATATCCAATCCGGTCAAGAACTCCCTGGTGTCTCCCACTAAAGGGGTGGCCAATGATGACATTTCTAATCCCATATCAACTACAGTTGCTTGCAAAATTGAGCTGCCCAAAAAGGTACCAATCTCCATTGTTCCAGTGCCCATCATGGAGGCCAAGAATGCCGAAGCTGATTCTGTGGGACTCTGTGGGATTTTCAAACTGGACAATCAAGTTTTAGAGTCAATCGCATCCAGAGGAAATCCGGGACAAGAGTTGGAAATCTAATAAAAGGATCAGAACTGGACGCATTTCTGGAGGAGGAGAAGAATAATCCCAGTTGCCATCGTATTCCAGCGATCATATTAAACCCGCCAACACGTCTATGTACCAGACGAAGCAGCAACAGAACCACTGGAGGATGGCCCACCCATTCAAGAAACTTTCTTCTTACGAACAGATTGTTTCTAACGAAAAAACCACAAATTAAATATTTGTCCACAGTAAAACATTGATTTTTTTCGTTTTAAGTAGTAAAATAAATAATTTATTTTATAATTTTTGTCTAACTTAGACATTTACAATTTGTTGCTAACATAAAACTAACAAACATAACTAATTTATTCGCTAATACTAGGAACGTTTAGGGTGGAATTCAACCAAAAATTCTTGTCAGTCTTCAAAACATAAAATGAACTTGAAAGAATCCATTTATATGTAATGTAAATATCTCTAATGGCTTCGTCTCATTACGAGTGTTCTTTAGTCGACCTCCTCGACAGTGGGTCCAGAATAGCCCCCAAATCCACCGGCCTGCTGGCCACAGTTGGCTCCTGCCGCACCACTATCCGCAGCGCCCTGCTGATGCATCTTGGCCATTATTGGGGAACAGTGCTTGGTGAGCTCCTCCATCTTGTGGTCGAACTCCTCCTTCTCGGCGGTGGTATTCGTGTCCAGCCACTTGATAGCTTCATTGCACTTCTCCAGGATGGATGTTTTATCGGCCTCGCTCAGTTTATCGGAGCCAGCCTGTTCCACAGCCTGCTTAACGTTGAAGACGTAACCCTCCAGGCTGTTGCGAGAGGATATGCGCTGGCGCTGCTTCTCATCCTCGTCGGCGTAGCGCTCTGCCTCGTTCACCATGCGGTCGATATCAGCTTGCGATAGGCGACCCTTGTCGTTCTGAATGGTAATGTTCTTGGCCTTGCCCGTGCTCATTTCCTTGGCCGTGACGTTGAGGATGCCGTTGGCGTCCAGGTCGAAAGTGACTTCGATCTGAGGCACGCCTCGCGGTGCTGGAGGAATTCCCGACAGCTCGAAGGTGCCCAGAGCGTTGTTGTCTTTGGTCAACGCACGCTCGCCCTCGTACACCTGGATGGAAACTCCGGGCTGGTTGTCAGCGTACGTGGAGAAGGTCTTGGTCTGCTTTGAGGGAATGCGGCAGTTGCGTTCGATCAGCTTTGTCATCACTCCGCCAGCAGTCTCTATGCCGAGGGAGAGCGGCGCTACATCCACCAGCAACACGTCCTGGATCTTTCCGCTTTGGTCGCCACTGAGGATCGCGGCCTGGACAGCAGCGCCATAGGCCACCGCCTCATCTGGATTGATGGACAGGTTGAGGCTCTTGCCGTTGAAGAACTGTTGGAGGAGGTTCTGCACTTTGGGAATGCGCGTGGAGCCGCCTACGAGCACGATGTCATGGATCTGGCTCTTATCCATCTTGGCGTCGGTGAGGGCCTTCTCCACAGGCTGCAATGTGTTTCTGAAGAGGTCGGCGCACAGTTCCTCGAAACGTGCGCGGCTCATCTTGGTATAATAGTCGTGGCCCTCGAACAGAGCGTCTATCTCAATGGTCGCCTCCGTGCTGGAAGAGAGGGTGCGCTTGGCCCGCTCGGCCGCCGTTCGGAGGCGTCGCAGAGCACGTGGGTTGGAGCGCAGATCCTTCTTGAATTTACGCTTGAATTCGTCTGCCAGGTGTGTGACCAGTCTGTTGTCAAAGTCCTCACCGCCCAGGTGGGTGTCACCGGCAGTGGCCCGCACCTCAAACAGGGATCCCTCGTCGATGGTCAGGATGGAAACGTCGAAGGTTCCGCCGCCCAAGTCAAAGATGAGCACATTGCGTTCACCCTTCAGATTCTTGTCCAGGCCATAGGCCAGCGCGGCCGCCGTCGGCTCGTTGACGATTCTAAGCACATTGAGGCCTGCGATGCGGCCAGCATCCTTTGTGGCCTGGCGCTGTGAGTCGTTGAAGTAGGCAGGCACTGTGATGACTGCGTCTGTGATGCTCTCGCCCAGATAGGCCTCGGCCGTCTCCTTCATTTTGACCAGCACCATCGAGCTGATCTCCTCTGGGGAAAAGCGCTTCGGCTCACCCTTGAACTCAACGCCAATCTTGGGCTTGCCCCCATCGCTTACCACCTTGAACGGCCAATGCTTGATGTCCTCCGCAATCTTGGGGTCGTCGTACTTGCGCCCAATCAGGCGCTTGGCATCGAACACTGTGTTCTTTGGGTTCATCGCCACCTGGTTCTTGGCAGCGTCGCCAATCAAACGCTCCGACTCTGTGAATGCCACATAGCTGGGCGTCGTCCGGTTTCCCTGGTCATTGGCAATAATCTCCACCTTTCCGTGCTGGTAGACACCCACGCAGGAGTACGTGGTGCCCAAGTCGATTCCGATGGCCGGCATTCTGCTTCTGTTTATGTTTGTGTTTATGGTTTTTGGATGCGTTTAAGATGCACTGAAACTTGTATTAATTGCTGCTTTTACTATACTCGTATCGTTGGTAGTAGTAGTTGGTTCTTCTCAATGCGTATGGTATGGTATGATTTCTTCTTTTGTTCAAATTGAGGAAATGTTTACTTTGCTTTTTGCAGTTGTTTTGGTTTTGTTTGGTTTTTGTTTTGTTAGCTTGTTTTGTCTCACTTTGGAGATGTGTTCTCTTCGCTTGTTTGAATTGAATTGCTGCGAAGAGAAACTGGCAGCTGTATTTATACCCTGGCCGCTCTCGACTCGAAATTTCGAGAGCTCTCTTCTAGAAATATCTTGAATGTTACCCTGAATCGCGTGCGTCGGAGCGAGACAACAAGTCTTGGCAGCTGGCAGCAGAGAGAGCACAAACAGCTTGTACTCGTAAGAGAGGGTGAATTGTTGACGAAATTTCTCGATTTTTCTCAGTGCCAAAGAGTATTGCATCTGACCTACCGCAATAAGAGGTTTTTTTTTTTTGGGATTCTAGAAAGTTCTGATGATTTGGGTAACATATCAGTACACAGACTGTATGTCAATTTAAACATAGTTTTACCTTGATGTTAGACGAGCAATAACACGCTAGACTTTAAATCCAAGAGTTTGTTCTTTAATAATAGAATAACAAGAAAATCCGCCAATACATATCGCTCGAGTTAATGCCAATTGCATTTAAGATCAAAACGACCACCTTGACCAATTTGGTCCCCAATATGGATGCGATTATTTAGAATTATTATGAATATTGAATACAATATTAGCAACACCAAAGATGTGTGTGTAGCAAAAACCCGAACATGCCTGCGGGCGAAATCGGTGTATTGCTTTACACTGGAAAAAGCGCGATAGCAAGAGACGAAGTCGCAATGTCGAATCCACACGAAGGCTTGCTGCTTTTTATACTGTCCGTTATCGACAGCGCAACAGCAGAGAATTTTGGGATCCACATTAGACTGGGCCGTGCCGAGCACTGGTCTATATTATAGACCGTTGGCATTGGCCGATGCTTGCAGCACTGTCAGCTCTTCGATGACCCCGATATCCAATCCGGTCAAGACTCCCTGGTGTCTCCCACTAAAGGGGTGGCCAATGATGACATTTCTAATCCCATATCAACTACAGTTGCTTGCAAAATTGAGCTGCCCAAAAAGGTACCAATCTCCATTGTTCCAGTGCCCATCATGGAGGCCAAGAATGCCGAAGCTGATTCTGTGGGACTCTGTGGGATTCTGAAACTGGACAATCAAGTTTTAGAGTCAATCGCATCCAGAGGAAATCCGGGACAAGAGTTGGAAATCTAATAAAAGGATCAGAACTGGACGCATTTCTGGAGGAGGAGAAGAATAATCCCAGTTGCCATCGTATTCCAGCGATCATATTCAACGCCGCCAACACGTCTATGTACCAGACGAAGCAGCAACAGAACCACTGGAGGATGGCCCACCCATTCAAGAAACTTTCTTCTTACGAACAGATTGTTTCTAACGAAAAAACCACAAATTAAATATTTGTCCACAGTAAAACAATGATTTTTTTCGTTTTAAGTAGTAAAATAAATAATTTATTTTATAATTTTTGTCTAACTTAGACATTTACAATTTGTTGCTAACATAAAACTAACAAACATAACTAATTTATTCGCTAATACTAGGAACGTTTAGGGTGGAATTCAACCAAAAATTCTTGTCAGTCTTCAAAACATAAAATGAACTTGAAAGAATCCATTTATATGTAATGTAAATATCTCTAATGGCTTCGTCTCATTACGAGTGTTCTTTAGTCGACTTCCTCGACAGTGGGTCCAGAATAGCCCCCAAATCCACCGGCCTGCTGGCCACAGTTGGCTCCTGCCGCACCACTATCCGCAGCGCCCTGCTGATGCATCTTGGCCATTATTGGGGAACAGTGCTTGGTGAGCTCCTCCATCTTGTGGTCGAACTCCTCCTTCTCGGCGGTGGTATTCGTGTCCAGCCACTTGATAGCTTCATTGCACTTCTCCAGGATGGATGCTTTATCGGCCTCGCTCAGTTTATCGGAGCCAGCCTGTTCCGCAGCCTGCTTAACGTTGAAGACGTAACCCTCCAGGCTGTTGCGAGAGGATATGCGCTGGCGCTGCTTCTCATCCTCGTCGGCGTAGCGCTCTGCCTCGTTCACCATGCGGTCGATATCAGCTTGCGATAGGCGACCCTTGTCGTTCTGAATGGTAATGTTCTTGGCCTTGCCCGTGCTCATTTCCTTGGCCGTGACGTTGAGGATGCCGTTGGCGTCCAGGTCGAAAGTGACTTCGATCTGAGGCACGCCTCGCGGTGCTGGAGGAATTCCCGACAGCTCGAAGGTGCCCAGAGCGTTGTTGTCTTTGGTCAACGCACGCTCGCCCTCGTACACCTGGATGGAAACTCCGGGCTGGTTGTCAGCGTACGTGGAGAAGGTCTTGGTCTGCTTTGAGGGAATGCGGCAGTTGCGTTCGATCAGCTTTGTCATCACTCCGCCAGCAGTCTCTATGCCGAGGGAGAGCGGCGCTACATCCACCAGCAACACGTCCTGGATCTTTCCGCTTTGGTCGCCACTGAGGATCGCGGCCTGGACAGCAGCGCCATAGGCCACCGCCTCATCTGGATTGATGGACAGGTTGAGGCTCTTGCCGTTGAAGAACTGTTGGAGGAGGTTCTGCACTTTGGGAATGCGCGTGGAGCCGCCTACGAGCACGATGTCATGGATCTGGCTCTTATCCATCTTGGCGTCGGTGAGGGCCTTCTCCACAGGCTGCAATGTGTTTCTGAAGAGGTCGGCGCACAGTTCCTCGAAACGTGCGCGGCTCATCTTGGTATAATAGTCGTGGCCCTCGAACAGAGCGTCTATCTCAATGGTCGCCTCCGTGCTGGAAGAGAGGGTGCGCTTGGCCCGCTCGGCCGCCGTTCGGAGGCGTCGCAGAGCACGTGGGTTGGAGCGCAGATCCTTCTTGAATTTACGCTTGAACTCGTCTGCCAGGTGTGTGACCAGTCTGTTGTCAAAGTCCTCACCGCCCAGGTGGGTGTCACCGGCAGTGGCCCGCACCTCAAACAGGGATCCCTCGTCGATGGTCAGGATGGAAACGTCGAAGGTTCCGCCGCCCAAGTCAAAGATGAGCACATTGCGTTCACCCTTCAGATTCTTGTCCAGGCCATAGGCCAGCGCGGCCGCCGTCGGCTCGTTGACGATTCTAAGCACATTGAGGCCTGCGATGCGGCCAGCATCCTTTGTGGCCTGGCGCTGTGAGTCGTTGAAGTAGGCAGGCACTGTGATGACTGCGTCTGTGATGCTCTCGCCCAGATAGGCCTCGGCCGTCTCCTTCATTTTGACCAGCACCATCGAGCTGATCTCCTCTGGGGAAAAGCGCTTCGGCTCACCCTTGAACTCAACGCCAATCTTGGGCTTGCCCCCATCGCTTACCACCTTGAACGGCCAATGCTTGATGTCCTCCGCAATCTTGGGGTCGTCGTACTTGCGCCCAATCAGGCGCTTGGCATCGAACACTGTGTTCTTTGGGTTCATCGCCACCTGGTTCTTGGTAGCGTCGCCAATCAAACGCTCCGACTCTGTGAATGCCACATAGCTGGGCGTCGTCCGGTTTCCCTGGTCATTGGCAATAATCTCCACCTTTCCGTGCTGGTAGACACCCACGCAGGAGTACGTGGTGCCCAAGTCGATTCCGATGGCCGGCATTCTGCTTCTGTTTATGTTTGTGTTTATGGTTTTTGGATGCGTTTAAGATGCACTGAAACTTGTATTAATTGCTGCTTTTACTATACTCGTATCGTTGGTAGTAGTAGTTGGTTCTTCTCAATGCGTATGGTATGGTATGATTTCTTCTTTTGTTCAAATTGAGGAAATGGTTTACTTTGCTTTTTGCAGTTGTTTTGGTTTTGGTTTTGGTTTTTGTTTTGTTAGCTTGTTTTGTCTCACTTTGGAGATGTGTTCTCTTCGCTTGTTTGAATTGAATTGCTGCGAAGAGAAACTGGCAGCTGTATTTATACGCTGGCCGCTCTCGACTCGAAATTTCGAGAGCTCTCTTCTAGAAATATCTTGAATGTTACCCTGAATCGCGTGCGTCGGAGCGAGACAACAAGTCTTGGCAGCTGGCAGCAGAGAGAGCACAAACAGCTTGTACTCGTAAGAGAGGGTGAATTGTTGACGAAATTTCTCGATTTTTCTCAGTGCCAAAGAGTATTGCATCTGACCTACCGCAACAAGAGGTTTTTTTTTTTTTGGGATTCTAGAAAGTTCTGATGATTTGGGTAACATATCAGTACACAGACTGTATGTCAATTTAAACATAGTTTTACCTTGATGTTAGACGAGCAATAAAACGCTAGACTTTAAATCCAAGAGTTTGTTCTTTAATAATAGAATAACAAGAAAATCCGCCAATACATATCGCTCGAGTTAATGCCAATTGCATTTAAGATCAAAACGACCACCTTGACCAATTTGGTCCCCAATATGGATGCGATTATTTAGAATTATTATGAATATTGAATACAATATTAGCAACACCAAAGATGTGTGTGTAGCAAAAACCCGAACATGCCTGCGGGCGAAATCGGTGTATTGCTTTACACTGGAAAAAGCGCGATAGCAAGAGACGAAGTCGCAATGTCGAATCCACACGAAGGCTTGCTGCTTTTTATACTGTCCGTTATCGACAGCGCAACAGCAGAGAATTTTGGGATCCACATTAGACTGGGCCGTGCCGAGCACTGGTCTATATTATAGACCGTTGGCATTGGCCGATGCTTGCAGCACTGTCAGCTCTTCGATGACCCCGATATCCAATCCGGTCAAGAACTCCCTGGTGTCTCCCACTAAAGGGGTGGCCAATGATGACATTTCTAATCCCATATCAACTACAGTTGCTTGCAAAATTGAGCTGCCCAAAAAGGTACCAATCTCCATTGTTCCAGTGCCCATCATGGAGGCCAAGAATGCCGAAGCTGATTCTGTGGGACTCTGTGGGATTTTCAAACTGGACAATCAAGTTTTAGAGTCAATCGCATCCAGAGGAAATCCGGGACAAGAGTTGGAAATCTAATAAAAGGATCAGAACTGGACGCATTTCTGGAGGAGGAGAAGAATAATCCCAGTTGCCATCGTATTCCAGCGATCATATTCAACGCCGCCAACACGTCTATGTACCAGACGAAGCAGCAACAGAACCACTGGAGGATGGCCCACCCATTCAAGAAACTTTCTTCTTACGAACAGATTGTTTCTAACGAAAAAACCACAAATTAAATATTTGTCCACAGTAAAACATTGATTTTTTTCGTTTTAAGTAGTAAAATAAATAATTTATTTTATAATTTTTGTCTAACTTAGACATTTACAATTTGTTGCTAACATAAAACTAACAAACATAACTAATTTATTCGCTAATACTAGGAACGTTTAGGGTGGAATTCAACCAAAAATTCTTGTCAGTCTTCAAAACATAAAATGAACTTGAAAGAATCCATTTATATGTAATGTAAATATCTCTAATGGCTTCGTCTCATTACGAGTGTTCTTTAGTCGACTTCCTCGACAGTGGGTCCAGAATAGCCCCCAAATCCACCGGCCTGCTGGCCACAGTTGGCTCCTGCCGCACCACTATCCGCAGCGCCCTGCTGATGCATCTTGGCCATTATTGGGGAACAGTGCTTGGTGAGCTCCTCCATCTTGTGGTCGAACTCCTCCTTCTCGGCGGTGGTATTCGTGTCCAGCCACTTGATAGCTTCATTGCACTTCTCCAGGATGGATGCTTTATCGGCCTCGCTCAGTTTATCGGAGCCAGCCTGTTCCGCAGCCTGCTTAACGTTGAAGACGTAACCCTCCAGGCTGTTGCGAGAGGATATGCGCTGGCGCTGCTTCTCATCCTCGTCGGCGTAGCGCTCTGCCTCGTTCACCATGCGGTCGATATCAGCTTGCGATAGGCGACCCTTGTCGTTCTGAATGGTAATGTTCTTGGCCTTGCCCGTGCTCATTTCCTTGGCCGTGACGTTGAGGATGCCGTTGGCGTCCAGGTCGAAAGTGACTTCGATCTGAGGCACGCCTCGCGGTGCTGGAGGAATTCCCGACAGCTCGAAGGTGCCCAGAGCGTTGTTGTCTTTGGTCAACGCACGCTCGCCCTCGTACACCTGGATGGAAACTCCGGGCTGGTTGTCAGCGTACGTGGAGAAGGTCTTGGTCTGCTTTGAGGGAATGCGGCAGTTGCGTTCGATCAGCTTTGTCATCACTCCGCCAGCAGTCTCTATGCCGAGGGAGAGCGGCGCTACATCCACCAGCAACACGTCCTGGATCTTTCCGCTTTGGTCGCCACTGAGGATCGCGGCCTGGACAGCAGCGCCATAGGCCACCGCCTCATCTGGATTGATGGACAGGTTGAGGCTCTTGCCGTTGAAGAACTGTTGGAGGAGGTTCTGCACTTTGGGGATGCGCGTGGAGCCGCCTACGAGCACGATGTCATGGATCTGGCT
Organism: Drosophila affinis; assembly: GCA_037356375.1. Taxonomy (NCBI): domain Eukaryota; kingdom Metazoa; phylum Arthropoda; class Insecta; order Diptera; family Drosophilidae; genus Drosophila; species Drosophila affinis. Next base: position 29,494,480 of record JAZHFB010000003.1, read on the forward strand.
CTTATCCATCTTGGCGTCGGTGAGGGCCTTCTCCACAGGCTGCAATGTGTTTCTGAAGAGGTCGGCGCACAGTTCCTCGAAACGTGCGCGGCTCATCTTGGTATAATAGTCGTGGCCCTCGAACAGAGCGTCTATCTCAATGGTCGCCTCCGTGCTGGAAGAGAGGGTGCGCTTGGCCCGCTCGGCCGCCGTTCGGAGGCGTCGCAGAGCACGTGGGTTGGAGCGCAGATCCTTCTTGAATTTACGCTTGAACTCGTCTGCCAGGTGTGTGACCAGTCTGTTGTCAAAGTCCTCACCGCCCAGGTGGGTATCACCGGCAGTGGCCCGCACCTCAAACAGGGATCCCTCGTCGATGGTCAGGATGGAAACGTCGAAGGTTCCGCCGCCCAAGTCAAAGATGAGCACATTGCGTTCACCCTTCAGATTCTTGTCCAGGCCATAGGCCAGCGCGGCCGCCGTCGGCTCGTTGACGATTCTAAGCACATTGAGGCCTGCGATGCGGCCAGCATCCTTTGTGGCCTGGCGCTGTGAGTCGTTGAAGTAGGCAGGCACTGTGATGACTGCGTCTGTGATGCTCTCGCCCAGATAGGCCTCGGCCGTCTCCTTCATTTTGACCAGCACCATCGAGCTGATCTCCTCTGGGGAAAAGCGCTTCGGCTCACCCTTGAACTCAACGCCAATCTTGGGCTTGCCCCCATCGCTTACCACCTTGAACGGCCAATGCTTGATGTCCTCCGCAATCTTGGGGTCGTCGTACTTGCGCCCAATCAGGCGCTTGGCATCGAACACTGTGTTCTTTGGGTTCATCGCCACCTGGTTCTTGGCAGCGTCGCCAATCAAACGCTCCGACTCTGTGAATGCCACATAGCTGGGCGTCGTCCGGTTTCCCTGGTCATTGGCAATAATCTCCACCTTTCCGTGCTGGTAGACACCCACGCAGGAGTACGTGGTGCCCAAGTCGATTCCGATGGCCGGCATTCTGCTTCTGTTTATGTTTGTGTTTATGGTTTTTGGATGCGTTTAAGATGCACTGAAACTTGTATTAATTGTTATTAATTGCTGCTGTTACTATACTCGTATCGTTGGTAGTAGTAGTTGGTTCTTCTCAATGCGTATGGTATGGTATGATTTCTTCTTTTGTTCAAATTGAAGAAATGGTTTACTTTGCTTTTTGCAGTTGTTTTGGTTTTTGTTTTGTTAGCTTGTTTTGTCTCACTTTGGAGATGTGTTCTCTTCGCTTGTTTGAATTGAATTGCTGCGAAGAGAAACTGGCAGCTGTATTTATACGCTGGCCGCTCTCGACTCGAAATTTCGAGAGCTCTCTTCTAGAAATATCTTGAATGTTACCCTGAATCGCGTGCGTCGGAGCGAGACAACAAGTCTTGGCAGCTGGCAGCAGAGAGAGCACAAACAGCTTGTACTCGTAAGAGGGTGAATTGTTGACGAAATTTCTCGATTTTTCTCAGTGCCAAAGAGTATTGCATCTGACCTACCGCAACAAGCGGTTTTTTTTTTTTTGGGATTCTAGAAAGTTCTGATGATTTGGGTAACATATCAGTACACAGACTGTATGTCAATTTAAACATAGTTTTACCTTGATGTTAGACGAGCAATAACACGCTAGACTTTAAATCCAAGAGTTTGTTCTTTAATAATAGAATAATAAAAAAATCTGCCAATTGCATTAAAGATACAAATGTTTCTTTGGAAGAGTTTGGTCCTGAATATGAAAGCGATATGAATGAATTCGATTAAAAAATGTTTTAAGTAGATGAACCCTTTTAAACTACGTGTAATACTAATATCTAACAATCTTAAATCCAAAAGAACCATGTGAAAATTGTGTGCTGGCGAAGAAGGCTGTACCCAAGAAAGTAATGAGAAATAGCTATTTTATAGACCTTTTTCTGAAACAAAGCTAAGTGTCCTTATTATTTTTCACATGACTGCATGTACATACATACATATATATTCAGTACTGCTGTGTCCAAAAATTTCTGTCGGGCTTCCCAGCCCGACATTTAGTTGCCAAATCAATAAATCATAGACATTTTTCGATATTTGCACTGCCCTCTGTACAAAATCATTGTTAATCACATATGCTTATGCACGGCAGCTGACGCTCTCTCGGCTATAAATGTATGTATCCCATCCATCCAGTGTTCTTCGTTTCTACAACTATAGTATATAGCGTATCTCTCGCGCTCTATCTATCGCTCGTACTTGGCTTAACAGCACTACAAGCGGCCTCTGGCGCTCGCTTTCTATTTATTTACTTTTTCGCGTTTGTATTTGGTCACCGGTAATAGGGTCCATCTGCAAACATATGTATAGTCTGGAGCTAATCTTTGTTGCCATCAGACAGTCGGTCGTCGTCATAATATCTCATTGATCGTTCACCCACATACATATACATACATATATGTACATAAATATGTTTGTATATACATATGTATGTACGCCTACATACGTCGATCTACATAAAATTGTACTTATTAATTTGAATGAATTAAAATTAAACATCGTAACAGCTAGTGATAAAGCTATAAAAAAAAGTATGTTAACATGGACATAACATTTTTGTACTGATATGTTACCCAAATCATCAGAACTTTCTAGAATCCCAAAAAAAAAAAAAAACCGCTTGTTGCGGTAGGTCAGATGCAATACTCTTTGGCACTGAGAAAAATCGAGAAATTTCGTCAACAATTCACCCTCTCTTACGAGTACAAGCTGTTTGTGCTCTCTCTGCTGCCAGCTGCCAAGACTTGTTGTCTCGCTCCGACGCACGCGATTCAGGGTAACATTCAAGATATTTCTAGAAGAGAGCTCTCGAAATTTCGAGTCGAGAGCGGCCAGCGTATAAATACAGCTGCCAGTTTCTCTTCGCAGCAATTCAATTCAAACAAGCGAAGAGAACACATCTCCAAAGTGAGACAAAACAAGCTAACAAAACAAGCTAACAAAACAAAAACCAAAACAACTGCAAAAAGCAAAGTAAACCATTTCCTCAATTTGAACAAAAGAAGAAATCATACCATACCATACGCATTGAGAAGAACCAACTACTACTACCAACGATACGAGTATAGTAAAAGCAGCAATTAATACAAGTTTCAGTGCATCTTAAACGCATCCAAAAACCATAAACACAAACATAAACAGAAGCAGAATGCCGGCCATCGGAATCGACTTGGGCACCACGTACTCCTGCGTGGGTGTCTACCAGCACGGAAAGGTGGAGATTATTGCCAATGACCAGGGAAACCGGACGACGCCCAGCTATGTGGCATTCACAGAGTCGGAGCGTTTGATTGGCGACGCTGCCAAGAACCAGGTGGCGATGAACCCAAAGAACACAGTGTTCGATGCCAAGCGCCTGATTGGGCGCAAGTACGACGACCCCAAGATTGCGGAGGACATCAAGCATTGGCCGTTCAAGGTGGTAAGCGATGGGGGCCAGCCCAAGATTGGCGTTGAGTTCAAGGGTGAGCCGAAGCGCTTTTCCCCAGAGGAGATCAGCTCGATGGTGCTGGTCAAAATGAAGGAGACGGCCGAGGCCTATCTGGGCGAGAGCATCACAGACGCAGTCATCACAGTGCCTGCCTACTTCAACGACTCACAGCGCCAGGCCACAAAGGATGCTGGCCGCATCGCAGGCCTCAATGTGCTTAGAATCGTCAACGAGCCGACGGCGGCCGCGCTGGCCTATGGCCTGGACAAGAATCTGAAGGGTGAACGCAATGTGCTCATCTTTGACTTGGGCGGCGGAACCTTCGACGTTTCCATCCTGACCATCGACGAGGGATCCCTGTTTGAGGTGCGGGCCACTGCCGGTGACACCCACCTGGGCGGTGAGGACTTTGACAACAGACTGGTCACACACCTGGCAGACGAGTTCAAGCGTAAATTCAAGAAGGATCTGCGCTCCAACCCACGTGCTCTGCGACGCCTCCGAACGGCGGCCGAGCGGGCCAAGCGCACCCTCTCTTCCAGCACGGAGGCGACCATTGAGATAGACGCTCTGTTCGAGGGCCACGACTATTATACCAAGATGAGCCGCGCACGTTTCGAGGAACTGTGCGCCGACCTCTTCAGAAACACATTGCAGCCTGTGGAGAAGGCCCTCACCGACGCCAAGATGGATAAGAGCCAGATCCATGACATCGTGCTCGTAGGCGGCTCCACGCGCATCCCCAAAGTGCAGAACCTCCTCCAACAGTTCTTCAACGGCAAGAGCCTCAACCTGTCCATCAATCCAGATGAGGCGGTGGCCTATGGCGCTGCTGTCCAGGCCGCGATCCTCAGTGGCGACCAAAGCGGAAAGATCCAGGACGTGTTGCTGGTGGATGTAGCGCCGCTCTCCCTCGGCATAGAGACTGCTGGCGGAGTGATGACAAAGCTGATCGAACGCAACTGCCGCATTCCCTCAAAGCAGACCAAGACCTTCTCCACGTACGCTGACAACCAGCCCGGAGTTTCCATCCAGGTGTACGAGGGCGAGCGTGCGTTGACCAAAGACAACAACGCTCTGGGCACCTTCGAGCTGTCGGGAATTCCTCCAGCACCGCGAGGCGTGCCTCAGATCGAAGTCACTTTCGACCTGGACGCCAACGGCATCCTCAACGTCACGGCCAAGGAAATGAGCACGGGCAAGGCCAAGAACATTACCATTCAGAACGACAAGGGTCGCCTATCGCAAGCTGATATCGACCGCATGGTGAACGAGGCAGAGCGCTACGCCGACGAGGATGAGAAGCAGCGCCAGCGCATATCCTCTCGCAACAGCCTGGAGGGTTACGTCTTCAACGTTAAGCAGGCTGTGGAACAGGCTGGCTCCGATAAACTGAGCGAGGCCGATAAAACATCCATCCTGGAGAAGTGCAATGAAGCTATCAAGTGGCTGGACACGAATACCACCGCCGAGAAGGAGGAGTTCGACCACAAGATGGAGGAGCTCACCAAGCACTGTTCCCCAATAATGGCCAAGATGCATCAGCAGGGCGCTGCGGATAGTGGTGCGGCAGGAGCCAACTGTGGCCAGCAGGCCGGTGGATTTGGGGGCTATTCTGGACCCACTGTCGAGGAGGTCGACTAAAGAACACTCGTAATGAGACGAAGCCATTAGAGATATTTACATTACATATAAATGGATTCTTTCAAGTTCATTTTATGTTTTGAAGACTGACAAGAATTTTTGGTTGAATTCCACCCTAAACGTTCCTAGTATTAGCGAATAAATTAGTTATGTTTGTTAGTTTTATGTTAGCAACAAATTGTAAATGTCTAAGTTAGACAAAAATTATAAAATAAATTATTTATTTTACTACTTAAAACGAAAAAAATCATTGTTTTACTGTGGACAAATATTTAATTTGTGGTTTTTTCGTTAGAAACAATCTGTTCGTAAGAAGAAAGTTTCTTGAATGGGTGGGCCATCCTCCAGTGGTTCTGTTGCTGCTTCGTCTGGTACATAGACGTGTTGGCGGCGTTGAATATGATCGCTGGAATACGATGGCAACTGGGATTATTCTTCTCCTCCTCCAGAAATGCGTCCAGTTCTGATCCTTTTATTAGATTTCCAACTCTTGTCCCGGATTTCCTCTGGATGCGATTGACTCTAAAACTTGATTGTCCAGTTTCAGAATCCCACAGAGTCCCACAGAATCAGCTTCGGCATTCTTGGCCTCCATGATGGGCACTGGAACAATGGAGATTGGTACCTTTTTGGGCAGCTCAATTTTGCAAGCAACTGTAGTTGATATGGGATTAGAAATGTCATCATTGGCCACCCCTTTAGTGGGAGACACCAGGGAGTTCTTGACCGGATTGGATATCGGGGTCATCGAAGAGCTGACAGTGCTGCAAGCATCGGCCAATGCCAACGGTCTATAATATAGACCAGTGCTCGGCACGGCCCAGTCTAATGTGGATCCCAAAATTCTCTGCTGTTGCGCTGTCGATAACGGACAGTATAAAAAGCAGCAAGCCTTCGTGTGGATTCGACATTGCGACTTCGTCTCTTGCTATCGCGCTTTTTCCAGTGTAAAGCAATACACCGATTTCGCCCGCAGGCATGTTCGGGTTTTTGCTACACACACATCTTTGGTGTTGCTAATATTGTATTCAATATTCATAATAATTCTAAATAATCGCATCCATATTGGGGACCAAATTGGTCAAGGTGGTCGTTTTGATCTTAAATGCAATTGGCATTAACTCGAGCGATATGTATTGGCGGATTTTCTTGTTATTCTATTATTAAAGAACAAACTCTTGGATTTAAAGTCTAGCGTGTTATTGCTCGTCTAACATCAAGGTAAAACTATGTTTAAATTGACATACAGTCTGTGTACTGATATGTTACCCAAATCATCAGAACTTTCTAGAATCCCAAAAAAAAAAAACCTCTTATTGCGGTAGGTCAGATGCAATACTCTTTGGCACTGAGAAAAATCGAGAAATTTCGTCAACAATTCACCCTCTCTTACGAGTACAAGCTGTTTGTGCTCTCTCTGCTGCCAGCTGCCAAGACTTGTTGTCTCGCTCCGACGCACGCGATTCAGGGTAACATTCAAGATATTTCTAGAAGAGAGCTCTCGAAATTTCGAGTCGAGAGCGGCCAGCGTATAAATACAGCTGCCAGTTTCTCTTCGCAGCAATTCAATTCAAACAAGCGAAGAGAACACATCTCCAAAGTGAGACAAAACAAGCTAACAAAACAAGCTAACAAAACAAAAACCAAAACAACTGCAAAAAGCAAAGTAAACCATTTCCTCAATTTGAACAAAAGAAGAAATCATACCATACCATACGCATTGAGAAGAACCAACTACTACTACCAACGATACGAGTATAGTAAAAGCAGCAATTAATACAAGTTTCAGTGCATCTTAAACGCATCCAAAAACCATAAACACAAACATAAACAGAAGCAGAATGCCGGCCATCGGAATCGACTTGGGCACCACGTACTCCTGCGTGGGTGTCTACCAGCACGGAAAGGTGGAGATTATTGCCAATGACCAGGGAAACCGGACGACGCCCAGCTATGTGGCATTCACAGAGTCGGAGCGTTTGATTGGCGACGCTGCCAAGAACCAGGTGGCGATGAACCCAAAGAACACAGTGTTCGATGCCAAGCGCCTGATTGGGCGCAAGTACGACGACCCCAAGATTGCGGAGGACATCAAGCATTGGCCGTTCAAGGTGGTAAGCGATGGGGGCAAGCCCAAGATTGGCGTTGAGTTCAAGGGTGAGCCGAAGCGCTTTTCCCCAGAGGAGATCAGCTCGATGGTGCTGGTCAAAATGAAGGAGACGGCCGAGGCCTATCTGGGCGAGAGCATCACAGACGCAGTCATCACAGTGCCTGCCTACTTCAACGACTCACAGCGCCAGGCCACAAAGGATGCTGGCCGCATCGCAGGCCTCAATGTGCTTAGAATCGTCAACGAGCCGACGGCGGCCGCGCTGGCCTATGGCCTGGACAAGAATCTGAAGGGTGAACGCAATGTGCTCATCTTTGACTTGGGCGGCGGAACCTTCGACGTTTCCATCCTGACCATCGACGAGGGATCCCTGTTTGAGGTGCGGGCCACTGCCGGTGACACCCACCTGGGCGGTGAGGACTTTGACAACAGACTGGTCACACACCTGGCAGACGAATTCAAGCGTAAATTCAAGAAGGATCTGCGCTCCAACCCACGTGCTCTGCGACGCCTCCGAACGGCGGCCGAGCGGGCCAAGCGCACCCTCTCTTCCAGCACGGAGGCGACCATTGAGATAGACGCTCTGTTCGAGGGCCACGACTATTATACCAAGATGAGCCGCGCACGTTTCGAGGAACTGTGCGCCGACCTCTTCAGAAACACATTGCAGCCTGTGGAGAAGGCCCTCACCGACGCCAAGATGGATAAGAGCCAGATCCATGACATCGTGCTCGTAGGCGGCTCCACGCGCATTCCCAAAGTGCAGAACCTCCTCCAACAGTTCTTCAACGGCAAGAGCCTCAACCTGTCCATCAATCCAGATGAGGCGGTGGCCTATGGCGCTGCTGTCCAGGCCGCGATCCTCAGTGGCGACCAAAGCGGAAAGATCCAGGACGTGTTGCTGGTGGATGTAGCGCCGCTCTCCCTCGGCATAGAGACTGCTGGCGGAGTGATGACAAAGCTGATCGAACGCAACTGCCGCATTCCCTCAAAGCAGACCAAGACCTTCTCCACGTACGCTGACAACCAGCCCGGAGTTTCCATCCAGGTGTACGAGGGCGAGCGTGCGTTGACCAAAGACAACAACGCTCTGGGCACCTTCGAGCTGTCGGGAATTCCTCCAGCACCGCGAGGCGTGCCTCAGATCGAAGTCACTTTCGACCTGGACGCCAACGGCATCCTCAACGTCACGGCCAAGGAAATGAGCACGGGCAAGGCCAAGAACATTACCATTCAGAACGACAAGGGTCGCCTATCGCAAGCTGATATCGACCGCATGGTGAACGAGGCAGAGCGCTACGCCGACGAGGATGAGAAGCAGCGCCAGCGCATATCCTCTCGCAACAGCCTGGAGGGTTACGTCTTCAACGTTAAGCAGGCTGTGGAACAGGCTGGCTCCGATAAACTGAGCGAGGCCGATAAAGCATCCATCCTGGAGAAGTGCAATGAAGCTATCAAGTGGCTGGACACGAATACCACCGCCGAGAAGGAGGAGTTCGACCACAAGATGGAGGAGCTCACCAAGCACTGTTCCCCAATAATGGCGAAGATGCATCAGCAGGGCGCTGCGGATAGTGGTGCGGCAGGAGCCAACTGTGGCCAGCAGGCCGGTGGATTTGGGGGCTATTCTGGACCCACTGTCGAGGAGGTCGACTAAAGAACACTCGTAATGAGACGAAGCCATTAGAGATATTTACATTACATATAAATGGATTCTTTCAAGTTCATTTTATGTTTTGAAGACTGACAAGAATTTTTGGTTGAATTCCACCCTAAACGTTCCTAGTATTAGCGAATAAATTAGTTATGTTTGTTAGTTTTATGTTAGCAACAAATTGTAAATGTCTAAGTTAGACAAAAATTATAAAATAAATTATTTATTTTACTACTTAAAACGAAAAAAATCAATGTTTTACTGTGGACAAATATTTAATTTGTGGTTTTTTCGTTAGAAACAATCTGTTCGTAAGAAGAAAGTTTCTTGAATGGGTGGGCCATCCTCCAGTGGTTCTGTTGCTGCTTCGTCTGGTACATAGACGTGTTGGCGGGTTTAATATGATCGCTGGAATACGATGGCAACTGGGATTATTCTTCTCCTCCTCCAGAAATGCGTCCAGTTCTGATCCTTTTATTAGATTTCCAACTCTTGTCCCGGATTTCCTCTGGATGCGATTGACTCTAAAACTTGATTGTCCAGTTTGAAAATCCCACAGAGTCCCACAGAATCAGCTTCGGCATTCTTGGCCTCCATGATGGGCACTGGAACAATGGAGATTGGTACCTTTTTGGGCAGCTCAATTTTGCAAGCAACTGTAGTTGATATGGGATTAGAAATGTCATCATTGGCCACCCCTTTAGTGGGAGACACCAGGGAGTTCTTGACCGGATTGGATATCGGGGTCATCGAAGAGCTGACAGTGCTGCAAGCATCGGCCAATGCCAACGGTCTATAATATAGACCAGTGCTCGGCACGGCCCAGTCTAATGTGGATCCCAAAATTCTCTGCTGTTGCGCTGTCGATAACGGACAGTATAAAAAGCAGCAAGCCTTCGTGTGGATTCGACATTGCGACTTCGTCTCTTGCTATCGCGCTTTTTCCAGTGTAAAGCAATACACCGATTTCGCCCGCAGGCATGTTCGGGTTTTTGCTACACACACATCTTTGGTGTTGCTAATATTGTATTCAATATTCATAATAATTCTAAATAATCGCATCCATATTGGGGACCAAATTGGTCAAGGTGGTCGTTTTGATCTTAAATGCAATTGGCATTAACTCGAGCGATATGTATTGGCGGATTTTCTTGTTATTCTATTATTAAAGAACAAACTCTTGGATTTAAAGTCTAGCGTGTTATTGCTCGTCTAACATCAAGGTAAAACTATGTTTAAATTGACATACAGTCTGTGTACTGATATGTTACCCAAATCATCAGAACTTTCTAGAATCCCAAAAAAAAAAAACCTCTTATTGCGGTAGGTCAGATGCAATACTCTTTGGCACTGAGAAAAATCGAGAAATTTCGTCAACAATTCACCCTCTCTTACGAGTACAAGCTGTTTGTGCTCTCTCTGCTGCCAGCTGCCAAGACTTGTTGTCTCGCTCCGACGCACGCGATTCAGGGTAACATTCAAGATATTTCTAGAAGAGAGCTCTCGAAATTTCGAGTCGAGAGCGGCCAGCGTATAAATACAGCTGCCAGTTTCTCTTCGCAGCAATTCAATTCAAACAAGCGAAGAGAACACATCTCCAAAGTGAGACAAAACAAGCTAACAAAACAAAAACCAAAACCAAAACCAAAACAACTGCAAAAAGCAAAGTAAACCATTTCCTCAATTTGAACAAAAGAAGAAATCATACCATACCATACGCATTGAGAAGAACCAACTACTACTACCAACGATACGAGTATAGTAAAAGCAGCAATTAATACAAGTTTCAGTGCATCTTAAACGCATCCAAAAACCATAAACACAAACATAAACAGAAGCAGAATGCCGGCCATCGGAATCGACTTGGGCACCACGTACTCCTGCGTGGGTGTCTACCAGCACGGAAAGGTGGAGATTATTGCCAATGACCAGGGAAACCGGACGACGCCCAGCTATGTGGCATTCACAGAGTCGGAGCGTTTGATTGGCGACGCTGCCAAGAACCAGGTGGCGATGAACCCAAAGAACACAGTGTTCGATGCCAAGCGCCTGATTGGGCGCAAGTACGACGACCCCAAGATTGCGGAGGACATCAAGCATTGGCCGTTCAAGGTGGTAAGCGATGGGGGCAAGCCCAAGATTGGCGTTGAGTTCAAGGGTGAGCCGAAGCGCTTTTCCCCAGAGGAGATCAGCTCGATGGTGCTGGTCAAAATGAAGGAGACGGCCGAGGCCTATCTGGGCGAGAGCATCACAGACGCAGTCATCACAGTGCCTGCCTACTTCAACGACTCACAGCGCCAGGCCACAAAGGATGCTGGCCGCATCGCAGGCCTCAATGTGCTCAGAATCGTCAACGAGCCGACGGCGGCCGCGCTGGCCTATGGCCTGGACAAGAATCTGAAGGGTGAACGCAATGTGCTCATCTTTGACTTGGGCGGCGGAACCTTCGACGTTTCCATCCTGACCATCGACGAGGGATCCCTGTTTGAGGTGCGGGCCACTGCCGGTGACACCCACCTGGGCGGTGAGGACTTTGACAACAGACTGGTCACACACCTGGCAGACGAATTCAAGCGTAAATTCAAGAAGGATCTGCGCTCCAACCCACGTGCTCTGCGACGCCTCCGAACGGCGGCCGAGCGGGCCAAGCGCACCCTCTCTTCCAGCACGGAGGCGACCATTGAGATAGACGCTCTGTTCGAGGGCCACGACTATTATACCAAGATAAGCCGCGCACGTTTCGAGGAACTGTGCGCCGACCTCTTCAGAAACACATTGCAGCCTGTGGAGAAGGCCCTCACCGACGCCAAGATGGATAAGAGCCAGATCCATGACATCGTGCTCGTAGGCGGCTCCACGCGCATCCCCAAAGTGCAGAACCTCCTCCAACAGTTCTTCAACGGCAAGAGCCTCAACCTGTCCATCAATCCAGATGAGGCGGTGGCCTATGGCGCTGCTGTCCAGGCCGCGATCCTCAGTGGCGACCAAAGCGGAAAGATCCAGGACGTGTTGCTGGTGGATGTAGCGCCGCTCTCCCTCGGCATAGAGACTGCTGGCGGAGTGATGACAAAGCTGATCGAACGCAACTGCCGCATTCCCTCAAAGCAGACCAAGACCTTCTCCACGTACGCTGACAACCAGCCCGGAGTTTCCATCCAGGTGTACGAGGGCGAGCGTGCGTTGACCAAAGACAACAACGCTCTGGGCACCTTCGAGCTGTCGGGAATTCCTCCAGCACCGCGAGGCGTGCCTCAGATCGAAGTCACTTTCGACCTGGACGCCAACGGCATCCTCAACGTCACGGCCAAGGAAATGAGCACGGGCAAGGCCAAGAACATTACCATTCAGAACGACAAGGGTCGCCTATCGCAAGCTGATATCGACCGCATGGTGAACGAGGCAGAGCGCTACGCCGACGAGGATGAGAAGCAGCGCCAGCGCATATCCTCTCGCAACAGCCTGGAGGGTTACGTCTTCAACGTTAAGCAGGCTGTGGAACAGGCTGGCTCCGATAAACTGAGCGAGGCCGATAAAGCATCCATCCTGGAGAAGTGCAATGAAGCTATCAAGTGGCTGGACACGAATACCACCGCCGAGAAGGAGGAGTTCGACCACAAGATGGAGGAGCTCACCAAGCACTGTTCCCCAATAATGGCCAAGTTGCATCAGCAGGGCGCTGCGGATAGTGGTGCGGCAGGAGCCAACTGTGGCCAGCAGGCCGGTGGATTTGGGGGCTATTCTGGACCCACTGTCGAGGAGGTCGACTAAAAACCACTCGTAATGAGACGAAGCCATAGAGATATTTACATTACATATAAATGGATTCTATCAAGTTCATTTTATGTATGTTTTAAAAAGCGATAAGGATGATCGTAGATCTCTCTCCATAATCTATGTTAGTATATGTAAGCGATTTAATTTGCTTAGTTTTATGTTAGCAACAAATTATGAATGTTTAAGTTAGTTAAACTACTAAAATAAATAACTTGTTATACTTTTTAAAAGAAATCAACAATTCTTTATTATTTAGTTTTATTTTTTCTGTTCCTAATGATGTATTCGGGCGCCAATCTGATCTCAATCTCAAGGATATCAAAAACGAAGAATTTGATTTCTGATTTCACTGAGAACCAGTGGGTCTTCGAAAACTCTCCATGAAAATTGTGAATATTGAAGACTTTAAGCGAATTTGAGGTGAAAGATATCGCGGGGCTATTGTAAGTAGAGAGGATAGGATGGGATATATGTAGGATGGATCTTCAAGAATTAAAAAACAGTACATGCAGGTGGTTTTTTTGGTATATTACGGTATATTTTGAAAATGACAAAATGATTCCGGTATATTTCTAAGAGTCAGACCGTATATATCATTGATATCGCGGTCACACTGACATCCACAAGTAATCTACAACCGCCTACAAATTATTTTATTTGTTATTTAAAGTAATTTATACAATGGAGCCCCCCTATGCACCGTTGAGTGAATCCTGCGCCAAGGCGCTGGGTGACAAGGTATACGAGAAACGAAAATTGGCCTCCCAAGAGATCGAAAAGTACGTAAAACCCAAAAAGATTCGTACCAAAATCGTCACACATAATAAAAACATTCTGCTGCACTCCCATGAAGAATGGTGACGGAATTCAACCACAAGAACAACTCGGGGCAAATTCGTAAACTAATTGAAGTTCTGTCCAATGACTATGCCACATCACGGGACGCGAATCGCCGCAAAGGCGCTCTTATCGGACTGGCAGCCACTGGTTTAGGGCTGGGAAAGGTATGCATGTTTTGCCCATTAGTCACGAACACAGAGAACAGATATATTTATTTATCGGTGCCAGGACTCGGATAAGTACGTCAATGAACTTGTGACGCCCATATTGAATTGCCTCTCCGATCCAGATCTGCGCGTGCGGTATTTTGCCTGTGAATCGCTGTACAATGTGGTCAAGGTGGCCCGGTCTGCTATTATACCCTTCTTTCCAGAGCTTTTTGGTGCACTTTCCAGGCTAGTCACTGACTCTGATCAAATGGTGAAGGACGGCAGCGAACTGTTGGACCGTTTGCTGAAGGTAAGCGGATTGCATGAATTTAATAATCACAGAGTAACTCTCTCAACATTCCTATAAAAAGGATATTGTTACAGAATCCTCGCAGACCTTCAACTTGGAGGCTTTTATCCCACTACTTAGAGAACATATTTACGTTAAGGATGCGTTTGGGCGACAATATGTAATCTCATGGATATCAATCTTAAATGCGGTCCCAGATATCAACATGGTCAACTATCTCACGGAGATTCTTGATGGCCTGTTCGTCATGCTCGAGGATAACACACTCGAAATACAGCGGATGTGTGAGACGACGATAAGCCAGTTTCTGAAGTCGATACGAAACGACTCGTCCTCGGTAAGGATGGAGGACACCATCAATACGCTGATCACCCATGCCCAGTCGCCAAACGAGCTGATCAAGTCGACTGCCATCACCTGGATTCGCGAATTCGTGCAAATATTTGGGCCAAATGTATTGCCCTTTGCCGGAGGTATATTCACAGCTATACTGCCCTGCCTCGAATATAATATGGAGTCCAAACGCAGTAAGACTCGTCAGATCTGGCGTGCAGAAGGTTAAACTAAAAATTAAATTACAGCAGTATATTATTTTGTTTAGACATAAAGGAGTGCGCCGTGTCTGTAAACAGCTCGATGATGCGCCTTGTTTCCACTAAGGAACTCAAAACGCAGACCATTGCCAAGATTGACTTGCGTTCCATTATGGACGTACTATCGCAGTATCTCACGCATAATTCCATGCACACAAAGATCGCTGTGCTCAAATGGATGCATCACCTGTTTACCAATTTTCCGAATGAAATGTCTATGCATGCCAGCAATTTGAATAACAATCTTCTATCCACGCTCGCCGACAACTCTGATGAAGTGGTTCTCCAAAGTCTGTCCGTTCTGGCAGAGATTGTCAACTCTCAGGATACGAGGGGTAAGGACAAAATGAAGCCCAAAATAATTTATGTTACCTACTATATTTATTTTCTAGATCTCAATGACTTTAACAAGACACACTACCGAAAGTTTTTACTTAGCTTATTAAATCTCTTTAGCGAAGAGAAACTGATTTTGGAGAGCAGAGCTAGTCTTATCATAAGGTAAGTTATTCTTTTATGGAAAAACATAAACTAATTGGTTGTTTCGTTGTACAACAGGAATCTCTGTGTGCTGCTGAATGCTGAATACATTTACCGCACATTTGCTGAGATCATTGCGGAGGAAGTGCCCAACTTGAAGTTTGCTTCCACTGTGGTGCGCATGCTAAACATTATACTATTGACCTCCACGGAGCTGTTCGAGCTGCGCACCAGCTTGCGAAACATTGCCAACGAAAAGTCTGCAGATCTGTTTCAATGTCTCTACAAGAGCTGGGCCCACTGTCCGGTGTCCACCCTGTCGTTGTGCCTACTGGCGCAAAGCTATCAACATGTTTCCCAGCTGGTCGTACTATTGTAGGTAATTTCGGCATATACATACAACCATTTTGCTTACCATTTTCCCCCTCAAGTGCTGATGTTGAAGTGACCCTGGAACTGCTGAACGAGCTGGATAAACTTGTACAGTTGATCGAATCACCAATATTTGCAACGCTACGGCTTACGCTTGTATCGAAAGCGAACAATGGCGCCGATGCACAATATTTGGCACACGCTCTGTTTGGGATTCTTATGCTGCTGCCGCAAACGGAGGCCTTCGACACCCTTCGAAACCGTCTTCAGTGCGTGCCCAACTATTGGGGCCAGGATCGCATGTAAGACGATTGAATATTATCCGACTTATAACCACTTATGTACATCTGTTTTTCTGTGTTTCTCTTCCTTAGCGATGAGCGGAATTCACTGGAATACAAAAGCGGGATCGATTTTGATGCACTGCAACAGCATTTCATCAAATTGCAAAAGGCACACCGAGAACAACGAATCGTGCATCGAAAGCGTAGCGTAATTACGCCAGAGTAATACATATTTTTAAGCATATTTTAGTTAAATAACCTGTGATTAATCGTGCAGTCAATCGCATTTCTTTTCTGTTTTAATAAACATGAATACCCATATTTCGATATGCAGATATGCACTTGAAACTGGCAGAAATTCGATAGTTAATTTGCATTTGATTTTCTATATAAATAAGATTATTCGAATGTCTCTTCTCTTGCTTTTCGATTATTATTTATATTTTCCAATGCCAGTTGGTAAAATTGTACAATGATGCTGGTACATTTGTAGAAGGAAGATGGTATCGTCCATTATCAGTTCAGCCTTCGATAAGGCCTTTATGCGATTTTGGACCTTATTAAGGATCTCGACTTCGGGTGGAGTGAATGTCTCAACAATCTGAAATACAAGGTGGATCTATTTAGACACCATTGTGTATTTGTTTAAAGCTGGATTTACCTCAGCAATGTATTCGTCAGATTCTCCGCGTTCCTTCATGGTCTCCACTATGCCCTCCAATCTTTGTGATTTATCTATAAGACCCTTGTGCTCATTTTTCTCAAAGTTTGAACGCTCGATGGTGTTGTAGAGGGCCTTGTAGCAAATGTCCAGTAACATCCTCACGGTCTGCATGGAGAAAATGATATATAAACATTTTCTTAATCGGTTTTTAATCTAAATTGTCTTACATCCTTTTCCTTGATCTGAAAGAGATAAAACGCCTTGGCTAGACCAGTGCCACCGCCCCCAGCTTTCTTGACCGTTTTGACATGAATAAACTGATTCTGGAACAAATTGTAGGCAAGTGACTTGGCCTCCTTGGCTGGTATCATGGCCTCTTTCTGTAAATCCTCTTGTTCTATAAATTTCTTGAAGCGTATCACGCGGAATATGCGTGCCGCTTTTGAACCAAAACGCTCAGTAATCACGGATTCAATGCACGCATAGGCAAGCGATTGAAACGCATTTTCCATATCCACAACATACAGACCGCCACCCATGTCCCCTACTCTTCGAAAGAAACCAAGCGAGTCATCAGCTAAAATGTGTTAACCAAATATGTTAAGGAAATTCGTCCCACCCTCTAAGTGATTATTATTACTTAATAAACTTATATACTGATCCAAGTGCTTCATAAGATCCAGATTGTTCGATTTCTTCTCGATGGTCTGCTTAAGATCCACAAATGTGATTTGGTTGGATAGTTTCTATGGGAAGAAATGAAGGAACCGCTTTTATTTATAATATGGTATACTAAGAGTCTTTGTTCTTACGCGCTGCCATGGATCCGTTGTGTTGTACATTAGCTTTAATATGAAACGAAAACATTCGGAAGCATTTTCCCCCAGCTTTCGTTCAATGGCGTCTATCATGATGGCGTCCCGAAAGTCCTGATGGAAACGGTCATAGTTGAGGTTCCAGATCATGTTACTGTCCCCGGCTTCTGCTAATGTTGCCTCGCCTCTTCTGATCTTCTCTATCAACTGCAGATCAACGTTGGGGTGCCTGAAATAATCGCACTCGTTGCTCTCGAATTTTGGCAGGACCTCATCCTGCTCTTCCGACACTATTAGCTCCGGTCTCTTTATGATGTAGTGATCGGTTATCATTTGAAGAAAGATGTTGCGGTAGGATTCGGCACTATCCCCCATGGTATCTTCCTCTGTTAGGCACTTGATCAGTATCGCGCTCGCTGTATCCGAGCCCTCGCTGATCAGCTCCTCTGCAATAGCTGCACCAATAATTCCATACTTTTTGTGCACCATATGTATGTACCTAAAACGAATTCTCGTTATTTTTTCATGTTAAATTCTTTATGGGATTGCGATTGCTCACCGCGGGAAGCGCAGCAGACAGAGAATGTCTTGCCGATTGAGGGAATACTCTGGCACAAAAGGATTCAATTTGGAGGCTTCGAAGTTGACCAAACGAAAATTAATTAACACTGACAGTGCTATTCCTACCTCTTTGCGGGAAAACTTTGTGGCGCTTGCGATTTGCGACAATGTCCGCGTGGTTGCCGAAAACAAACAATCACACACCGACTGCGACAATTTTCCAAAACACTGTTCCACAATCACAGAGCACAGATGAGCGTAGTCCGCAGACATGATTTTATTTATTTATTTTCCTTCCCTTCCCTTGGATTTTTTAAACATTTTTTAACAAAATCAAAACAAAAAACCTCGTTGAATTCAGCTGTTTGATGCACAAACGTATCGATATCGATAAGTATTTTAAACGTTCGCACAAGTTTTAGCGCTAGACTTATTAAATATACAATTTAACAGCTATTTCGATTCAAATTATACGATTTCAGTTTGATTCAAGTGAAAGCAATAGAATACCTAAAAGAAGAACTCCAGTTCATTGCAGCTTGTGAATAATGACTTGTCACTTGAAATATTTTCTCATCTCTACATTTTAGGCGGCAAGCCCATCGATGGTTTAAATCTTAACCAACGATATATCGACAGACAATTCCAGCGATCTATCGTCCAATTAGAATGCAATAATTGTGCTATCGATGGTTTTGCAGCCACTACATTCACCGAAAAACAACATACTTTCACAGATACAGTTACTTTAATAATTTTATCTGAACAAACTTAATCTTAGGGGTCTTACCAATGGCCACATGTTGCACCCAATCGAAAACTATTACAAGATTCTGGGGTGAAGCCCGCGGCCACTATCAGCAATACGCGCGGCCCTTCATTATAAATACAGTTCTCGCCTACAACTTTTTCTCGGTTTCATTTTCTAAGCAGAACCTTTAGTAAAATTCTTTCAGGTTAGAAATTGCGTCAAAATAATGTGGCGATTTATTTTTAACTAATTTTCATTTTCTGCCCAGTGTCTTCAACTATGTCGGACGTGGATTTAGACACAGAGGACCAAGGTCAGGGAGTCAGTGCTCTGGATGAGTTCCGCGAAAGCTGGCAGCGGGAGCTACAAGTGCAGTCGGAGGACACGCAGGTGAACACCGGGTCTACTGTCCCAGGCCATGCGCATGCCAATGCCAGTGAGAATGATCTCCTGCAGGCTAAAGCAGAGAGTCTGTACCGCACGGCCGTACAACTGGAGCAAAAGGGCAAGGTCTACGACGCAATACCTTTCTATCGCAAAGCCACACAGATCGTACCTGATATTGAGTTCAAGTTCTATGAGCAGCAGAAACTAAAAAACGAGGTCAATAAAAAGTATCATAACCTGGCCAGTGATTTCTCCAAGCAACTAGATCTTGGGCAGCCGCAGCCCGAAGGCGTCGACAAGTTAATTGACAACCTATACGAAAAGTTCCAGCATGACCTAAGTCAAGATAATGTCTACAACGGCAAGCTAATGGCATCCAGCCGAGATCCCGGTGTCCTCTCCACGGGACTACACATCTCCGATTTGCCACCCGAAATTGTGATGCGCATTCTGCGCTGGGTGGTATCCTCCCAGCTGGATATGCGCTCACTGGAACAATGCTCCGCTGTGTGCAAAGGCTTTTATGTGTATGCACGCGAGGAGGAGCTCTGGCGACTAGCATGTGTTAAGTAGGTCCTTCCATTGCGAATAATAATGTAATTCTTTTAATTGTTAATCTATTGCTTTGCAGAGTTTGGGGCCACAGCACTGGTACTTTAGATTCCCAAGATTCGGAGAATACAACCGTCTACAAATCCTGGCGCGACATGTTTATTCGTCGGGAGAGAGTTAATTTTAGCGGATGCTACATTAGCAAAACCACGTACCTGCGAATGGGCGAGAACAGTTTTCAGGACCAATTCTATCGACCTGTACAGCTTGTGGAATATTACCGGTATATTCGATTCATGCCCGATGGCAAGGTTCTCATGATGACCAGCGCCGACGAGCCATCCCAGGGAGTCACCAAGATGCGGAACCTACACAATATACGCCCAGATGTTCTGCGTGGACGCTACCGGCTGTTTGGCAACACTGTAACGCTGGTTCTGCAGAAGTCCTCACAGACAAGGGGCATCACTGGACATATACGTCAGAGACGTGGCAGCGTCATGCCCCTGGACGAGGACTTGAACACCACACAGTTTTTGATTGAGCTGCGTATCACACACTCACCCAAGCGTCGTTGTGCGCAGTTGGTTTGGTCGCACTACACGCTGGTGCAGACGCGCAACAAGGTCGACACCAGCTCCGAGTTTGACCTGACGGACGCAAAGTATCCCGCGCTATGGTTCTCACCTGTGAAGAGCTATCACCTAGACGCCGATGCACCATTGGCCTAAGCTATAGACTTTCCTGTAAGCATGGAAATAAAAAATAAAAAAGTATGCGTTGCCCTCCCAAAAATTGAAAACAGCCTGGGGGTGGAGTGGAAATAACGAGATATTTTAGCAACTATCTTCCATCGGCATGTCTAAAAGCGTACAACGTTCTTAACAACTAGAGCATAAAATCTTCCTAGGACAATTGAGAAGCTTAGCTTTCCCCCCATCGACTACGTGAATGCAGTTTGCGTTTAAAATGTTTTTTCAATTCAACTAAAATCGTTGCATAGTTCGGCAACTATTAGCAGCGCAGCTACAGCAGTACAGACATTACCGTCAATCTAAGACTCAGCTTGCACAACTATATGCTCATAGCGCATCAGGTCGGGGGTGTCCCAGCAGCTCTTGAGACAAGTGAAGACCAGCACGTTGCCGTACTCAATTGGTGCATTGCAGCCATTGTGCTGGAATCGGAGCTTGGGAATCAAAGTTGGTAGCAGCTGGACCTCACAGATGGTTTCGCCCTTACAGTTCTGGCACTTGGGCAGAGGATCGGTGAGCGGTGCCACCAGCAGCGGCAGCGCATCTCGAGAATACCTGAATGGGATTTGAATGGCATTAATGAATGAGTTACACAAATAAGGGTGAAAGCTACCTCAGTAATTGGCCCGGATTTTGCTGAATGGTTGTTATAAAATTATGAAAAACAATATCACCATGGGCTGGCAATGCCTTCTCGTATGACTCGTGATCGTCGCATGGCTCGCCGGACGACGAGGCACCACCACCCATGGGCGAATGTGCCGATTCGTCGTCCCTCAGCTTATACTCCTGATACAGATCACGTATGTGATCCATGGATAAGGTGCCGCCATAGTTCTCAAACTCCTCCACCTTGACCTTGCTCTCCACATCCACGGCAATAAAGAATGATTTTAGTGTAAGATCCTTAATCTGGGACAGCGGTCCCAGGGTGGCCGGTATTGAGGTGTGCTTAAGCAAAGCGATTAAGTCACGTTCCGGCTTCTTTGGTGTATCGACCAGGACGACATCGTTTTCGGGACCTTCGATTTCGGCAAAAATCGCTGCAGTTGCACCTGCACCAGCAACATCCGCACTAGGAGCAGCTGCTGCTGCACAATTTGCATTCGGATCCTCATCGGCATTCTGGGGCGAGCTCATGTCGATTTGATTAAAGCCGCAAACCAGCTCATTTTCTACAGACGTGCTCTCGTCTTCGTCGTCTTCATCATCGCCAATCTTGACTTGTTCCTGCTTCACCGAGTCCTCCATTTCCATCCCTCCTTTGGCGTACTGCAAAGCATTTAACCTTACATTCCCATTCCGCTCATTCTGCTCGTCGTCGGCGGTCATATCCATAGCCTCGTCCATGATTTCCGCGACTTCATTACGCCCGTTGCCACCACTACCTTCACTGTCGCCCCAATCATCCGCTCCACTGCACCAGTTTACTGGTGGCACACCACTAGATTTGGTCTTTTTCTTATGCTTGGCAGGCGCTGCCGTGGTCTTGGCCGATTGCTCAGAAATCACATCAAACTGATTGTCCAAGTTCTGGGTGCGGACACACACCCAGCTCTTGGGGTTTTGCGAGCAGGCGGGGCTCACGCACCCGAACACATAGAGATTACGATGAAACTGAGATCGATCCAACGGCGCGTACATTTGCACTATCAACGGGCGCACCGTGCCGCACAGCGGGCAGGCGGGCACGGTAACCTCATGCCTGGGCCAGTCCTGTGTAAAAATCAATTTTAATTATCAACGCTCTTGGCAAGAGGTTGCTGTCACATTTGCATGTGCCTGCTTGGTTCACTTACGGGCAGGCCACCAATTTTATTGGTGCTGCTGTTCAATAATTGCTCCTGCTTAACTGTAATTTCCTCATCTTCGTATCCTAGGTACACCGTCGACTTATTCTTGGCCATTTTTCATG
This sequence comes from Drosophila affinis, assembly GCA_037356375.1. Taxonomy (NCBI): domain Eukaryota; kingdom Metazoa; phylum Arthropoda; class Insecta; order Diptera; family Drosophilidae; genus Drosophila; species Drosophila affinis. The sequence continues at coordinate 29,516,544 of JAZHFB010000003.1, forward strand.
TTTCGAGCCGATTTTGGGAAATTGCAATGTGGTATAAATGTATCGATAGATATACGAATATATTTTTCGGTTTGAGAATATTAATATCGATATACATACATATATACAATATTTCCGTGTGATTTCCATCATTTTAGATCAATTTCCAGACAACTCGGGAAAACTACACAAAACTTCAGCAACAAAACTCGACTTGGTAAAAAAATTGAGATTTGTGCTTGGAAAAAACTTTCAACCCTTTTTTTGCAGCATTCAACAATTTTCAAAATGCCTAACATCAAGCTGCAGTCCTCGGAGGATGAAATCTTCGATACCGACATCCAGATCGCAAAGTGCTCGGGAACCATCAAGACCATGCTTGAAGATTGCGGCATGGAAGATGATGAGAATGCCATTGTGCCTCTGCCAAATGTGAATTCGACCATTTTGCGTAAGGTGCTAATCTGGGCCCACTACCATAAGGATGATCCCCAGTCTCCAGACGATGACGAGAACAAGGAGAAGCGCACCGACGACATTATCTCGTGGGATGCCGATTTCCTCAAAGTAGACCAGGGCACACTCTTCGAGCTAATACTGGCCGCCAATTATCTGGATATCAAGGGTTTGCTCGAGCTCACTTGCAAGACCGTTGCCAATATGATTAAGGGCAAGACTCCAGAGGAGATACGCAAGACCTTCAACATCAAGAAGGACTTCAGTCCCGCCGAGGAGGAGCAGGTGCGCAAGGAGAACGAATGGTGCGAGGAGAAGTGAGACGACTAAGCAGCGCGAGTCGAGTGGGCCACCGCCCTCAGCTTCTGGCTGACTACACATTAATATTAATATTGTTTAACTTGCAATTTATTAACGTATTACACAAATGAAAATATGTTAAATGCACATACATACCCAAAATACATACATATGTAGCCTAGACAAACACCAAAACACACCCAAAAATCCCATCCATCACACATTTGGAAATAAACACGTATAAATAAACAACACCACGCATTTGACAGACATTGTCTTAAAATTCTTTATATATTTTTCATCGCTTGCGCTTCTCACGCACTCCTTTTGAATAGCTTACTAATACTCGAAATCTGTGGTTTAATTAATTTACAATTGCACATCGTTGCTTAAAATAAATAAACGCACATACATATACAATACACACATATAAAAACATATAGACAACTAGATTTACTATTACGTTTCGTTCTGGAATTTTAACATTAAAATACATATAGCAACATTAGCGCACAACAACAATCAATTTATCAGTTATTGTCTAGGAAGACGACGCAGTCGCACGCAATTCAACGCGCTCACCAGGAATATAACAAACACTGGACAAATATTGCTAGCCCTAAATGGAATTTCTTCAGCTAATACTAGGTTTAACACACAGGCCCACCGCCCGACGCTTAGGCCCTTACTTTTCCAGGGCTTCCTGTTCGCGATGATGTCGCTTGAAGCCCCACTCGACGAATACAAAAGCAATGGTGCCTATGGTGCCAGTGACCACAAGTATTGCCAACTGGACGTACAGCCCGAAATGTGAGGAGTAGAAAAAGCTAATGGCCGCCGCCACGGATTGGGTGAACTTAAACAGGGCAAAAGCGCCCACGGCATTATTCACGTACTCGCCCCCCAACATCGAGTAGATCTGGGTGTTGAAGCAGGCATCGCCCAGGCCAAGAAGGAAAGCACAGACCAGGGCAATGCTCGCACTGGGCGTTTCCAGGTACGATGTATCGGTGGTATCTTTGAATGGTGCGCTGTTCGGCAGATTAATGAACGTCATGAAGAAGGCCGCCATGTGCATAATGTAGCCAACAATTACGATGGGGTCACGTCCAAATCGTGTTGTCTTGTTGCCCAGTATCCCAAAAAGACCTCCTCCGAAAACTTCTCCTGCGCCAATGCAAATTCCCACGAGGCCGACAATCTCCTTGGGCGTTTCAGCTATTTTCGTCGTAAAGCCAATTGCTGACCCAAAGACGCCACTAAAGAACGACAGCTCCAGACCTGTAAGGCAAGCAAAGGTCTATTATCAATACGATGTACAGAAGAGAAGTCGCGAGACGAACCTGTGTAGAAGAAAGCTAAGCTGAGGAGCAGCATATTCTTGGTAAAGAAGAGTTGACCTGCCGACTTCAGGGCATACATTGCCTGGTCCCAACCAGTGTGTTTCTGCTCCAACTCATTATCGTGCTCGGCGTTGTCGGGCATAGAGCGCAAGGCAGCCAAAAACACAATTCCCAGCACGGCAATCACAGTGAGCACCCCTATGACTAGATTTCGGGTTTCCCTGTCGATGCGTGTCTTGTCCTGGAACTGGTAGTAGACGAACAGATTGCCGATGAACATGCTGCACTGAAGGAGGGCCCAGAAGACGCCAGAGTTGCGAGAAATGGTCGTCGACTCGCTGCAGCGTGCCAGATACGTTCCCTGTCCAGTCCAAGTGATGGAAGCACCGAGTCCGAGCACGGCACTGCCCACATACAGTAGCACCGTCGAGGGGAACATAAAGGTAATCATAAAGGCGCTAAAATAGAAAGAGAATACAATAATCGTATCCAGTAAACCGTATTGAATTCTTGTGTGGATCTACTCACGTATAGGTCAATGCTCCTACGACCATGGCCACTCGAGGTCCCGTAAAGGATATGAAGGACGGCGCCAGCCAGTTGGAGAGCGAAAAGAATAGATAAATAATGGCCAGACTTGTGTAGCCCTCGCCCTTGAAAGTCTCATCTTCCTGGGAAATGCTATCGAGTATAGTTTTCTATATAATCGGAAAAAAATATATACATATTAATTATCATTTTGAAAACGTGCCGCCTTTTGTTGTGTGCATGCCAATGATCCGGCAATGAAGGGGCTCAAACAATATAATATATTTATATGTTTTAAATGTTATACACAAAACGTGTTCTCGATACATGTGAAAAAGTGAGCTGAAAATACAGGTATTTCTTGTCCGGATGCGTTTTATCAGAACCCCCCTCGAAGCTCCTTCAATAATTTGAATTACTCGTAATATTGAGTACAAGTTCGAGTGTGTTGCACTCTGCAAGCAAATTCAAGTGCAATGGTGCAATTCTTGTAAGGCAGCCCACATTCTGAGTCTGAATGGAAATTTACCAGCTCCACAAATATGTACTAAACATGTTTTCGCTTTGGTAATTTTCCATTGGAAAGGACACCTGAATGCACGGTGGAATGATATCGTTATCTCGCAGCAGAATTCTGAGTCTGACTCTGACACGATTTCGATTTGGATTTGCATGAATTAGCTGACACTGGCCCGGTCTGGTCTGGTCTGTTCTGGTCCTTGTGCCCATTTTAAAGTCCAACACGAGAGCAGAGCTGTGCTGCATTATCAGTACTCGATGCAGTACTCGATGCAGTACTCGATGCGATGTCAGCACTTTGAAAACCCTCGATACTACGCGTCAGATTGTGGAAGTGAAAGTTGTACATTCCGATGCAAGCTTTAGTTTTCTGCATTGTAGACACCCATTCTCCCACCCATTACGGATGAGCTTTCTGAAATGGAAGTGCTCAGACAGTGTAATGGAATACAGGAACTGTCTAGAACAGGAAGTTGTTGGCTCAATGCTAAGCAAAATACTTTGGAGACTTGTACACACATGGTACTACTATATAAATATATCTATCTACATACATATGTATGTATAATTCTGTATGTTATAATGGCTTAATTGTTCCCATTTATAGATTATGCCTTAGCCTATATTTAGTATGTATACTCGTGGTCGTATTAGAATAAATTTATAAAGCAAATCAATAACCATAAAATGATACTGATAAGAACACTTGACTCTCAAGTACAATCCATCCTTATCAGCTACCAAGCGGCTACCGAGAATATGCTCAATGAACTTTTTATTGAAGATCTTTTCATTGAGGGTCCCCCCGTGAGGGACGGAGCTGAGATTTGGGTCAAGTTTTGTGCAAACAATGATCGAAGTAAAAACCAAACGCAACTTAAAGAAAGCTGCCATGAATTGCTGGAGAATGCATGCCAGGCCAGGCCGCATATATATTGGGTTACTGAGTTATTACGCAAATGAAACTGGAACAACGACTCTCAAAAGGTTCGAAAAATGCAGAAACCAGTTTCGATTTTACTTTTCTGCTGTCTTGGCTAGACATTGTTGCACTCTGCTGCGATGCAGGCAGCGCAGTCGTTGCTGGGAAATTGTGGGCTCGTCGGTAGCACACCCACTTTATGTTGTTGTTGTTGTGTAAGCGGAGGCAGGCGCCTAACGGCTGTTTGTGTTATGTTTTTAGCGGGACGCAGGCGCTGGCGCAGGTGCTCCGCGCGGCCCCCACTCATGCACTTATACACATGCTCTTACTAGTATGCATGCGTATATTTTATATACATTTGAATGTAATGAAAATGTGCATAAACATACATAGTATGTATATACATATATGTATGTATATGTTGGTCAACCTGGCCCGCTCTTTATACTTATTGCTTGTATGTATGTGGCCTTGAAGCCTTCAAGCAGCCCGACTACGTTTTATTTGTGTGTCTGTGTGTGTGCTTGTGTATGTATGCAATTGCAATGACATTGAAAGAGTTGTTGGCGTCGCGTTTGACGCGTTTCTGCTGCCTGTTTCGACTATCATTTGATTTGGATTGCGCAATCATGTGGCAAGCAGTCTGAGCCACAGTGCAGCAGTCATTTCTTCCCGCACGCCAATTGTTCTGTATCCAGCTCCATGGACTGATTGCACCATATGACCCAAGGCCTCGCTGTTGAGACGGTTACCGATCGATAGATTGGTGGTTGGGTTCGTAAGTCTCGCTCGTTAAAGCACGCCTTGCTCTGGCATTCCAACTGGCTTTGGCTCTTTTTGTTGTAAAAAAACAAGGCACCAAGCAGCGTAGTAAATTGTTTATAAATGTTGTACAAAAGCCCACTAACTAGAGGGCATTGCGCATGCGCCGCCGTCCGTGCTGAAAGGCCAAACACCATCACCTCAAAAAAGGCACTCAAAAGTGAGAGTATTCCATCGGATAATTATGAGTACTCACTGTAGGTACTGTGTACTCATTGGATAACAATTTTTTATTCTGCGGGACTTTTCAGAAGGTGCTGTGGAACAGCAACAGTCCATTGAACCATAACAGAATGCTTGAATTTAAGCGCACAAACAATGACTCTGCGTCGCAGTTTGTAGCCGGTTTCAGGTTTGAGTTTAATTTATAAAAAAAGAACGCTATATGCTTTGCGCATACGTAATGAAAAACAATAAAAAAGCAACTATTTTTAAGCCATATACATACATATGTACACATGTATATGTAGAAGTAGACGGGATCTATATAACGTTATAGCAGATATGGTTTATTTCCGGTTTATTTTTGGCAAGGCTTGGCCTTGATCTTTTGGCGTTGATTAGTCGGAATAGATAATAAACAAATACAGCCGTTATATGCATAAAGCCTGAATGAAAGCCTCGATATATGTACATATGTATGTATATCGGGTTATCTATTGCAATCTAGTACAATCATTGACAATATTTATTGATCATAATCATTAGATGGTAGTGCAGGTTGACAATTGTAACTGTAATAATTTGCTCATATTAATTAACTAATCGCCGTTACCAGATAACGGGACACAACTTCAGATAAGGGGGCGTGTCATCCTAGCCTAATGATTATGAATGACAGAATGACAGATCTCTATTTGTGGAGTTAACCCTAATTGAAATATGACCTTTTAGGGTCAATTTCGACTTTTCCGCTCATAGTGAACTCTGATTTTCTGTGGACTGTGCCCGGAGGCTGCCAAGTGGCTTTGTTGGCTTCTTATCAATTGGTGGCTCAATCTGTATATTACAGCGAGAACAATGGATTCATGATTTATCAACTTTGAGTGCCTGTACCAAGGGAAAATAGAATGAATTCCTCCCCATTTCATGTGCACTGCTCCAAATCAGGGTAATTTACTCAATTAATGATTGAGGGGTAGTGGTAGTCCTCTGCCTATGTGTGCGTCGGAGTTGCTGTTATACCCCAAACACACACAGGGTAGGAAAGGGTAGGGCCAAGGATACTACAACGTATATTGGCAAGGACAAGGACGAAAATGCCAGTGGCAAGGATGTCAACAACGCCCACGCATACATACACACACGTTTCGTGGCAGACCCAGAGAGAGAGAGAGGAAGAGAGACGGATGCCAGATACCAACACAAGGAGAAAAAACAACACACATGGACTGGCTCTTACCTCAATGTTGCACATAGTTTGGAACGCAGTAAAAACGAACATGAAGCCGCAGCCCAGGACGAGAATCATCAGGAATTTCATATCCATTATGCTGCTTCTGCTCTGGGTTCCTTGTCGAATGGAATGCAATTATTTTACTTTTACGTTGTACGCTGCATTTACATTGACGACGTCAGAGCCTCGTACCGAAGACAATGGCGCTCAACGCGAGGGGGCGTGACGTAGGTGTAGGTTCGGTTCTGGTTGATGATTAGTTGGTTTGTAGAAGGCAGTAATTAATTTTGAGCGTCTGCATCTATATTAAACACTTGTTAAAACAACAACTAAATGCAAATGCCATCGATTGGAAATAAAACAAAAACACGCAAAAACCCAAACCAAAATACGCGCACCACGATTTTTAAATGCAGTGTTTACACGACGACGGTTGAGAGCAATAATAAAACAGATAGCAGCTATCAAGACATCTGAGCGAACGAACTTAACCCTTTAAACCCCCTCTAATTAAACTTAAAATAATATTGTTAATAAATTCTTCTTGTAGATTCCATTCCTTCCTATTTACTTACAAAAACTTAAGTGCCTAAGTCTAACTTAAGTATTTCTTTTCATAATTTGTGTGTGTATTTTTAAATAACCGCTGGGCGACAGTGGGCTAATCGTTCTCTGTTCATATTACTTGACTTTGATATTCCGTTGAAAATCACTAGGTAGTTAAGACCTTTAGAGCTAAAAATATAATTTTGTGGGATTGATAAATACATTTTCTACAAGATTGGCTATTTTTAAGGGATCCTTTTTATTGTATTTTTTATAAGTAACTATAAGAAAAGGTTAACGAAAACGAACATTTGCTTACATGGAAACTACACATTTGCTACATGAAAGCTTCCTCCATGAGTTCAGCGCTGGCCTTACCTAATATCGTAGTACCTTGTGTAAACCCATCGCAAAATAATCTCGACTTTTTGATACCCTGGATGAGGATTTTTTTTATGGATTGACTAAACGGCCGAGTGCGAAACAAGCAGAAATGTATTATTTGTGGGCGCTGTGGCGCTGGAGAACGACAATACACAGATAAAGCACCGCAATTTTGGATAAATCCGTTTTTGTCGAACAGAAATTCAATGAACTATTTCTTAATCCCTATTTATCCTCTAAATTTCATTACAATCCCTATTCTCGACAGCCTTTATTCATTTTATTATGTCGTCGTTGCAAAATTCGCCTAATGGCTTGTTTGTTTTCTCACACACATTCACGCACACTACCTCAGTTTTATTTCTAGGGACTGTAATACCATGAAATACTTTTCTAGCATAAATCGACGTGTTTGCGTGGTGATCGCAGTACTGCTTTCGAACTGTCCCTAGAAAACACATTTTGCATTCAAAAATGTTTTATCGGTTTCATAGCTCTGATTCTTTTTGCTATCACTTTTCTGAGTACTAGGCTTGACACCCTCTAAATAAGAAAACTTATGGATAATAATATAAGTTGGATGTTGAGAAACTTTATGTTGATGCTATGACATTATTACGTTCATACAATGAAATTATTAAAGCTGCTTGCTATTAGAATGAAATTCCGAAATAGCTTTCGATATTCGCGCGCGTATTTTATGTATTTCATCAAATTCAAATTGAATTGCGCTGATTTCAATTTATTGGTTTTTTCTATGTATGGATAAAATGCAGAAACGCACTCGGGGAGCCCGATTGAACAATTTAGCACTCGGGGAAGCAGCCGCTTGAGACCTTTGGTTTGTATATTCAAGAAGTTACCGCAAATCACCAGGCAACATTAGTGTGAAAGACATTGAAATTCGTTTTCTCACTGTATTTGTCAACATTTAAAGAAATATATGTGTACGTAAAGGTTTCTTTTCATGTGCTAACATCGATTGTTTATTATATATAATATATGTATATGTATGTATTTATAATAGTTTATTGGTTATTCCTCTTGCATGGTTTTTGGCTTACTCTAAATACTAAAATCTTTCGTTTGCAGGTATTTCTCGTTTTGAAACAGAAAGTTCATTTTTAATATGTATTAATTAAAATTAATTTTTAACTGAAAATATCTCCACCTCCTTTCCTTCTCCATTCCAAAATAATAACGAAAAAGTGCTCAAATTTGACTCAATTGTACGATGGAATTACAACTCTCAATATACAGTTTTTTTTAATCAAATGTATGCAATATTAAATTTTAAAGTTAGTTTCTGTCTGTCTTCAAAAGCAATTCCAGAGCGAAAAAAACATTTCCAGAGCTGGATTAACACAGACGGTATAGAGTTTTCGATAAACAACAAATATTTATCATCAACGTTTTATCTTAGAATTAAATAAATGGTTTTTTGCTTCTTTTTGTTTTTATATGCTGCTAAGCAAATGTTTTGCGGACAAGTGCAAAATGGAAAATTATGTTGGTTTTGATTGATTTTCGGCTTAACCCTCCCTGAACAGCATCCAATTGCTTGCTCGCTAGCTCCTTCGCTCGCCTATTCGCTCTTCTTGTGAGTAATCAGAGCATCATCGATCTCATCCTTTGGCTGATCGCTGTCGCCCCAACCCCAAGTGGGGTGAGTGCCGTCACCAGTGCGCTTCACACGCTTCTTGATGATCTCCGGGGACACGGTCTTGAGGTCGTAGGCCCAGCCAATCTTGGCGAAGAAGTCAATGAAGGCAGTAGTGAAGTTTAGAGAGTACTTTCCAAACTCGGCCGTCTTGTAATCCCAGGGGAACACATGATGATAGTTATGCCAGCCCTCACCGAAGGCAAGAACTGCGACGGAAATGTTCTGGGAAGGACTGATATCTCTGTAAAATGAACAAGATCATTAGTTTAAAAAAACAGTATAATCTGTATATAGATACATACTTGTCATAGGGATGACCACCGAACTTGTGGGCAGCACTGTTCACCAGCCAGGTCACGTTCAGAATGAAACACCAACGGAACATGGTGGCCACAAACCACGCATTCACAAACGTCTCATTCCAGAAGTACATGGGAACAATCGTTGGCAGAATGAAGCAGGCCAAAGGCATCAGGATCATGTAGTATCTGAAAACGAGGTTGTATTAGATTTCGCAAACAATGACTGCATAGCGTCCACTCACTTCTTCTGGAACATCAAGACGCGATCCTGGCGCAGATCAGATAGATCAACACCCTTACCCTTGGCCTTCACCTCGGGATGCTTCTTGCACAGCAACCATCCAATGTGCGAGAAAAAGAAGCCACGGGTGGCATTGTGGGGATCGGCATCCGTCTCCGAGTACTTGTGATGCACACGATGATCACGCGACCAATGATATGCGGCATCCTGGAAGGCGATGGTGTTGAAGATGACCAGAATCACACGCAGCGGCCACTTTGCCTTGTAGGAACGATGGGCCCAGAGACGATGGGCGCCAGCAGTGATTCCCAATCCGGAGACAACATATAATATGTATGCTGAAAGTTGCAAGCCAATTTAAATTATTGTCATAATCGTTGATTAACCAAAAAAAGCTTGCAGTCCCGAGTTGACATTTTGTTAAATCGAACATTTAAAATATAAACGCATCCCAAGAATAAACAAATAAAATACGTATTGCAGGGTGACTGAATTTACATTAAAGCCCGATTAATCAGCAGTCTATGCCTGTTCTGCCTAGTCGTCGTCGTCCATAGATGCCACTTAACGAAGGTTATCATGCTGGACTCGTATGGATCACAAACACTGATAGCCTTGGTTCATTCAAGCGTCCGGCACGCACAAGGAAGATGACCATAACGGGATCTCTTACCTAGGGCGATCGTCTCCCACTTGGCCGAGGTGATCATCAGATAGGCGCCGTAGAGTGCAGCCAAATGCAAGTATCCAAAGGCAATGATGTTGCGCCAGACGAGTTTCAGTTTCCGCTTTTCTGCCTTCTTCATCGGAAGAATGTCCTTGACGAGGCCGCCATCGGTGGTCTCCACATCGCACTCGAAGAGCACGCCCGTGGAGTCCTGTTGCAGCTTCGTGGGATTCTGATCGGAATCGGCGGCTGCATTAGCTGCGGCGATCAGGGAGTCCGTGATGGACTGGGCACCAGCATGGGCGTTGGGCGGCATATTGCATCAACCTTCAAGTGAAACAAGACAATAACAATTTAATTAGTATTTTGTTTGCCAGCATTCAGAGGGGTTAAGCAATTAGCTTTTGCACTTGACACGCTTTGGGTGGAGGTAGAAGGCAGCAGCTACAAGTTTTTATTGCTGCCATTTGCAGACCTGTCTCCATTGCTTATACCTTGAAACTAGCATTCATCGTCTTGACAAATACGTTTCGTTGAAACGCTGGCTAACGTAGGCTACACGCAGAACAAAGCTAAAAAAAATCAATACAGCTGGTGCACATCCTTGCTAAAGTCAAAAGGATTCCAAAAGCGTGAATAATTAAAATGCCGGTGTGGGAAATCGCACATATGGGTCACTGGGAACTGAGTCTTTGCCTTTGACTTGCCCCAAGGTTAAGTACTTAAACCTACTTCCTGGCAGAGCGTTTAATCTGAGCTTACTTATTTGTTTGCTTGTGGAAAATTACTAGCTTAATAAATTTGGGCATGCTTTGTTATACACACACTTTCACAAACACACACTTGTTTGTTCGTGCCGTACAGAAAATTAGCAAGAATTGCGAATCGGACGAACACAATATAGCAATATGTATATCCATTTCCTGAACACTTGTCATTGCTTCGATTTGTGTTTTCTGTGACATGTTTTACCTTTTAAAAATTTGCAATTGCCTTTTTTATACGAATATGTACTATATTTGCACAGATGACAGACGGACCGGATGAGCCGATGTGGTTAAGTTTTAAAACCGATTTGTGTAGAAATTTCGCACGAAGAACTCTTGCGACCAATGTATAAAAGCTTTCGCACTGGGTCTCGCTCTCACACTTGTAAGCTTAAAAGTCTTCAGGGGTGGGACGAGCTTTTGCAGGTGTGCGCTCTGCGCGCTGCACACGATTAGATTAATTTTTTTTTTGGCCATTTCAGCGATCTGCCTATTAATACTTTTGTACAGCTGCTAAGGTCAGGGTTAAAATTTATAATGTATGTCTAGACCTAATCTAGGTCTAATCTAATCAGTATGCACGACCGGTCGGACACGTGTCCGGCGATGGTGGCGTGCTATTGGCTTAATGCATACATATCTACTCACAATGAGATGTGAATCACATACGAATTAGAATTATGATGTGTCTATTGCTGATTTCATGAGTTGAAAAACAATTGCAAGCAAAAACAAGAGGAATATTAGCTAATTAAACACGTGAACCTGTGTCAAAGAGAAAGCTTTTGCATCATACGATGCTCACGCCAGAAAAGACGCCCGCTTAGGAACCAACAAAGAAGGTGGAAAGAGAGATAGTAGAAGGAAATACTAAGAAAAATCCAGAACTGTACATACACGCGCACAAAAGAGTGTTAGTGTAAATCAGATCACATCTGAAAGCTTTTTTACAGCTTTCATAGCGATAGAGGAAGCGAGAGATATGTAGGTGGCATGAGAAACAGCTGTTCGTTCTTGTAGGCACTGGGAGAGAAATAAGCTTTAAATTTGACCAAAAAACCGGCAAACAAACGCACTAATGACCAATACAACAACACTTTTACCAAGCTCCGCAAAATGTGAGTCGCACATTGAACTTGAAATATGTCTACGTGTTGTCTCTGTTTGTATGCCATTCTCATTTATTTGGTAGCGTGGGAGCATACAACAGAGAGAAGAAAGTACAGCCCAGCGCAAGTTGGAGATAGAGAGAAAGAGAATGAGAGACAATTATGTACATATGTACATACATATGCTTGATGTATGTACATATGTAGTTTGTTCTCTAGAGACCCCGGAATCACGTTGCAAAGGCGTGATTCAATGCTACGCTTCTAGGGTCGGGTCGGTCACTGGAGCTTGCTCCACATGACTATTATATATGCAATATTTATCGAATTTAACATTTAATTGTTTTAGTCAGACATGCAAATCAAGTGTAAATAAATAAAGTGGGGAAATTATGTAACTTTGTTAAACTCTCCCCAACAATTCTCGTATAAATTTGTAATTCCAATTCCAATTTAGTTGGTGGTCCTGGTTTAACGCCAATTTGCAATGCTAAGTGTCGTGCCTGTTTAATTATTGTCAAAGTTCAGTTAGCGAAAGAAAAACAATGAGGTCTGCATTTAAAGGAAATAGTACTTAAAAGGAGTGAAGTGAATTAATGAAGTCAACCTAAGTTCCCCATACCCTTCTGCAAGTCTGAATGGGCAAGCACTCTAAACTAACCGAAAAATACAAAAATAAGAGACCGACTCTAACCTTCTGTTAAACACTTTGATCGTTAAACTAAAACCTTGATGAACCACAGAGGTAGTGGCTGCTTAAAAACTCGACCCCAAGATCGTCCAGTTAGAGTTTGAAGAGCAATCGTTAAGCACAAAAGCAACAACAAAAGATCGCAGAGGGAGATCGACTACGAACTACACATGCATACAAACTATTGTATATACAATACCATATGGTACATATACACATGTATGTACGATTTGTATATAGCAAGTATCGGAGATAAAATGCGCAGAGGAAATGAAATGTGAATAGAATATTGGTGTTATTTCTTGCTTTGCACATTGCTGGCGCCTGGGCTGCGGCTTTTACGTAAACACTAGACACAAAAATCCTGTTGAAATGACTCAACAAGTCACTGGCTACAGAGCCGAGAAATCTGAAATAGTCCACGGCTAACAACCAACCTGTTTCCTTGAGTAAGTCGATGTTGACTTCTTTAACTCGCGCTTTTCTTTTCGTACAGTATTTGTTTTGAGAGCTACAGCACGTCCGCACGCTAGACAAAATATAATTCAACTGACTAAACTTTCGCGCAACGGCAAAAACGAAAACATTCGGACGAGGAAAGCGAGCAGCAACGCCAACTGAGATGCGAGCGTGCTAGCGAGCGCCAACGTCAGAGCTTTTTCTGCCTTCGTGTGCATTTTCTTGCTGGGGAGGAGTGGAGTATTGCCAATTGCCTATGTTCTTTAGATTAACAGCATGCACGTAGCCCCCAATCGCAGTGAATTTACAATTCGGGAGAAATTGTAAACATTTTTTCTATAATGAAGACAATTTTCCAACTGCTAAGTGAACGATTGAATCAGATATCGTTTGGATTTCATCTCTGGGCCTATTTGAAGAGTGAGCAATAGATATTAATCAATACGCTTGTAAACAATGCAATTTCTAAAATTAAAACTCACACACATGGACCAGAATCAGCAACAGCAACAGCCCAGTCAATGGGTTTAGCCTTCGCACTTTGTACCAGCCATAGGTTAGGACCATGTTTACCCAAATCTAATCGATGTTGTTCGCTCGATGTGCCGTGTTAATGATAATGGGGGGTTAGGGCGTGAATCCAGTTGCCCAGCCTTATAATAATCTGCTGATAGATATTGCTCTTGTACTTTGACCTGGCCGAAACCAGTTGGTAAGTCGGATCCATCCCATTGTATTCCAGCTCAAGTCAGACACATTCTAAACTGATTTGCATATGGCTTGGTTCTTTTAAGCACAGCATTTGAGGTTATAAAGGCCATAAAGGCTAGTGGCACTCTAGCGCATATTCATATGCCAGCGATGATATTGCATACCGATTTGAATATGCCTACATTTGAATTTGCCATCGATATCGGTGGCAAAAATTGAATGTATAAATAAAACACGACAGGTGTGGGGAATTTACCATCAAAGAACTGATTGCTACCTCAGAATGTGCATAGGCTCAGAGCCATGATAAGCTTATATATCACTAATCACCCTCCAAGATAGACCAATAAATTATGACATGAAGAGTATCTGTTCTGGATATCTGTAGCTTTAAAAACTACGGCTCATTTCTAATAAAGAATATATGTATAGCTAATAGTTATGAATATATACATACATACATACATACATACTCTTGTTTTATGTGGCCTCGTGCATTCATCGAATTTCAAGGACAAGGCTTATCTTCCAACTTATACATTAACATAGCAAAGTATGGGTTAGTGCGCATTAGAAATATAAGATTGGAATCTGCAGAGGTTCCTAAAGATTCACCTGAACTATTTTGCACATCACACTATTATTCCACTGCATGTTAATTAAAATATCTACACAGCATTAAAGAAAAGATATGTATGTATGTATTTATGCATGTATGTATGTATGCATGTATTTATGTATATAATACTAGGTACCAACTATTCTGCGTCATAGCTGCAGATGTGACGTCACTGCAGCTTTACATGCACTGATATTGTTTAGTAAGTGCGCCAAACTGCATCTATAGATTATGGAAACTATTAATTAAATGCGATTTGCCATTACTTGTTATTCTCATCTGCGCCTCCTAATCAGTAAACCGCTTGCAGACGACGCCAGCCACAGTCACGGCTTGTGACGTTTAACGCAGCAATGGCATTGAGCGTGTATATTGTGCATTTTGTGGCAATTGCAAGATATTAACACTTACGGGTTATTTCAGTAACTTCCAAATAGAGTGAGTTCACTTATTTCTTAAAATTCAGCAATTCTTGCGTTTGTTGTGGGAATTGGCGATGGAAGATAAACTGTGAATGACAGTAACATGTATCGATTATCCCTTTTGGATTCATCGATATTTATATCCAGTACTGGAGATTAAAATTATAAATGTGGTTTTACGATATCATCACACTTTAGAATTATTAGTCACGGAAAAACCCAGCATTTTCCCTTATACCTTATTCTACACGTCCTTGGCACCCATTCTTAATAATTTAAATGCTATTTGTATTGCATTACAAATTTGTGGGTAAATACACAGCTGGCTTACCAGATGGACTATTTCTGCATATTCTTTTAGTTCACCTATCATTAATTCAGCATTTTTTATCATATTAGACCAAAGACCTCTTGTGTCGCAGATAAGAATAACCACTAAAATAGGATACCTTACTGGGTCCACAAAAAAAGAGCATTCTAGTCGAATAATCGAATTCCTTGTATTTCCGAAATTTTAGACAAAAAAAAAAAGGTCAATGCGTCTAGGGGTTCTTTTTTTCGGTCACCTCTACGGTACACAGTTTGAGGATGTAATCCCCCAGTTTTCCCATAATATTTTTCATAATATCTGAGCAACTTTCGTAGATAGAACGTAGATAGATCCTGCCATCGCAGACATTCAAAAATCCACCATCGCCGGGAAACACACTCGGGGCCTCTCTGCAATCTACGGGGCAGTGATAGTTCTCCCAATCCTTGGTGAGGGGTGCCGCCGTGATGCTGTCTTCATCCTCTGGTACAAATGTAGGCCACTGGGGATTGGGCTGCTGTTCCTCATCCGCTTGGCCGCCATTCCCGTACTGCTTTGTAGTCAGCTGATCGATGTTGCACTCACAGATGAGAAACCAACTGTTGCACTCATCACAGCGCGGCACCTTGCGTAAGGGACTTGAAAGCTGCAGGTTTACGAGAGTTCCCGTATTCATTTCGACAAGCACCTGAAGGTCACACATAATTCTGGCCCTGCGTGGATGGCAGCCTCGACTGGTGCAGGCAGAGTCCTCGATAGGGCTACAGCGGGCACACATGCGATTGTAGAGTGCCCTGTAGATCATATCAATCTGCTCCTCGTAGGACTTGTGTGCCCAAAAGAAAGCTGACTGATAGTGTGCGAAGAGCTTGGACGTCTCGTTGGCGGCATGCATCCATGCCCGTTGCTGCCTGTGTATGTCCTTGGCGTCCACAGTCGGATTACTGAGCGAAACCAGTGGCTTCCCATGAAAAAAGGCTGTAAATGCACACTGGATGATCGAATACGACAAAATGGCCTCCACGCTGTCCATCGCGCAGTTGGTGCGCAACGCCTGCAGCATTTCATCCCGATTGAGACGAAATTCTGGTGCTGCATTTCGACTGCACTGTGTCCTCAACCTATCATGGTACACAAAGGCCTGCTTGATGATTTCCCTTGCCCGGCAGCTCTTTTTTGTGTTGATGCCACAGATCAGCATTATCTGGGCGAGGCTCTCGGCAATGTCCTCCACAATGTCGTCGAAGAGCTGATGGGGATTCAATGTCGGTTTGTAGATGCAGCAGCGGATGCCGGCGGCATCCTGAACCTTCTTGGTTTTCTCGTACTCGCTCATTTGCGAAAAATATAATTATTGAAACAACGAATTTCGTGACTATACTTGAATGATAATGCTTTTGTCCTCACAAAAGCCAAAAACTAAATGAAATTAATGTTTATTAGATGTTTTATTGGCATGAAAGGAAGAGCCTATGTAAATTCTTTGATTTAGAATTCTTTCTTCTGAGTGCCGAAGGTGCTGCAAAAATATTGCGTGTACATTTATCGTATATACATATGTATATATACATACATATATGAACATTATTTATATTGTATTGTATATCGTGTATTCATTGTATGGCAGTTTAGATGAAAAAATCAATCAAGCATTGTTAAATATACTAAATACATGATATTTATGTATAACATTTATTTGGTCCGGACCCTCATGAGGCCTTTTATTGATGGTTTTCTTATATTTACATACACATTGAATTGCTCTGATCTGGAATACAAATCGGATCAAAAGGGGGAATACAGAATGTTTCCTAGAGCGAAGTAGAAATAAATATCACAGCATTCTCTAGTGATTTATATATTTATATTTAAGTATGTGAATATGTAGAACATGGATTGATCTGACTTTTCAATCATGGAATCATGGCATGCCATTATTTGTCTAATGGCTACTAGGCATATCTACTATATATGCTTGCGACTTTGTGAAGGTTATCAGTCCTTAAACCAGAAACAGCTGATAACCCTTGGAAATTGAATAGCTTGGCACGCGACCAGACGATGATAACAATAATAAAGGTCGCATGAATTTCACTCGTACGTACCCAATATAATGGTCGAAAACAAATGCCAGGTATCCTGCTAAGTTTCTGTTTCGATGGTATCCATATCACATTTGAAGAACACGCCCATGGAGTGGTAAACAGAGTGGTATACCCTATATCACCATATTTCACCATTAAATAGCATCATAGATTATTTATAATTATTTAGTAATTCGTTTCCATTTATTGGGCATCAAGTACCTGACAATATCAAGGCCAGAGTTCACCAACTTTCTTGAGGACTTTGGCCAGGTATCATCCTTGAGAAATGGCTTGCCGTTGAACACTTGTTTCTGTTGATAAGTGGATGCCACCGTGTGGAAGCCCAGGTAAACTTATCTTTGATTTCACTTTCCTTCGAATGGAATTTCTTCGGCTTACTGATTACACTAGGCAACAAAATTGAAATTTTTTCCGCTGCGAGTCAAACCTACTTTTTCTGATAGATTTGAGGCTTTAAAATTTTTTAAGGAGGTAGTGTTTTCTTGCGATTTACTTTTTTGTTTAAAATTAATTTTTAATAAAAAAAAAAACATAATTCATTAATAATCTTTAAAGCCCCAAATCTTAAAAAAAAGTTCAATTGTGTTACCTAGTGCTATAATTGCTGAGTAAAAGATAAACACCTGAAACTGGAATATTCCACTTATTTGTTCATTTTTCCTCCGATTTGATAAGCCAATAGAACTACTTATAGAAACTGCATAGTAAATAAACCGATTCGTTCACTGTGAATGAATTCTCTAATCAATATAGCAATAACTGTTACCCACGAATAACAAACTTTAAAATCAATTTGAAAATTAATTCTTTTACATAACTCAAGTTAGGATTCAAATTCAAAAGGCAGCTGAGTAGTTTCGATATTATTATATATTTATACATTGTTTGCACATAATAAAAGTTTGACATGCAAATAAAATAAAACACATCACCACACTCCTTTTTATACCCGGTACTCGAAGAGTATAGGGGTATATTAGATTTGTGGGGATAACGGTTGTGTGTAACGCACAGAAGGAAGCGTTGCCGACCCCATAAAGTATATATATTCTTGATCAGCATCAATAGCCGAGTCGATATAGCCATGTCTGTCTGTCCGTCTGTCCGTCTGTCCGTCCGTCCGTCTGTCCGTCCGTCCGTCCGTCTTCATTAGCGCCTATATCTCAGAGACTGTTAAAGCTAGAGTAACCAAGTTTTGTATCCAGTCTCCTGTGTTATCACACTACTCAAAGTGTATTTAAAAATTTCGCCCCGCCCCCTTCCGCCCCCACAAAGGACGAAAGTCTGTGGCATACACAATTTTGAAGATACGGGAAAACTAAAAACGCAGAATTATAGAAAATGGCCATTTCTATAAGAGTGTTGAATGTGGATCAGATTGGATCGTTATTATAGCTACAATGAAGAAAACCATTTCGAAAGTCATCATTCCCTCTCGCTCTCTCTCACACGCGGCCCCATCTGCTTTGCCGATTCGTATTTTTTGACGCCTAGTTCTCAGAGACTATAAGAGCTAGAGCAACCAAACTTTCTATCCAAGCTCCTGTAATACCAAACCAGCACGAGTTTGTTTTAAAATTTTGCCACGCCCATTTCCGCCCCCACAAAAGACGAAAATCTGTGGAATCCACAATTTTTAAGATAACTGAAAACCAAAAACGTAGAATCATGAAAAATTACCATATCTACCAGATTACCGAATCTGGATCAGATCGGATCAATATTATGGCCAGAAGAAACAAATTAAATTTCAGTGGCTACGCAACGCCTGCCAAGCGCTGCTCATTCCCTCTCTCTCTGTCCTAAACACTTGTACGTCTCAAATATGTAGTTATACATGTCATGTAGAAATGTAGGCGCAGATATACAAAGCATATGTAAACAAAAGTGGAAACATGTAAAAAAATTCCAAAAAATTAATTTTTTTAATTTAAATATTATTTTCGTCCCTTTTGAGAACATATAATAAATTTCATAAATCGTAGGCTCATAAATGTATGACTGACTGAGTACCGGGTATAAGGTAGAGCCGCGGCCTTTGCCGCGGCTCACAACGTTCCCTCTCGTTTTTCTATGCACTTGATGAAGAACTACATATACATAACACAAAGAACGGAATGAAAATGGACCTTATGAACCTTTCAAAATCGAGTACATTTGAATCTTTTGCAATCTCCTTCAGATCATCAGAGCCACTGCATGGGTGATCACGTTATATTCCACTGGACGTCAATTGGAAAAATTACAGACATTATCAGTTAATACAGGAACGTGTGATGTATCCCTTAGAGGGTAAATGTATTCGATGTTTGATGCGTCATAGCATGTATGATAATGTTACGAAAGCGTGTCCAAGATTAGGAATTTTCAATCTTCCATTAACCTTATAGTCAATAAAATCGAAGGAAAAACCTTAATGCCCTTTCAGATTACAGCTAATTACAAAGTTTAGAAACTGAATAGGGTATTACAAATGTTCCACTATCACAAATCAAAAAAAGTTTGAATTGAAGGTTATTGTACATGGGATTCTTATATCATGGATAGTTTTATGCCAAGTGGTATAACCTACAAAAAACACAAATATTTAACATTTTTTAAATATGAATTAAATATTTAGTGGAAGTTATTGAAGTTTAACCTTGGTCTCTGCATTGTAAATATTCCTTACGGTTCCAGCGTGTTGGCTATAGGCTCGGCGGAGCAGTTTATTTCAATAACAGCCATGTAGTGCTTCTGTGGTAACGCCTGGTGGCGTTCATTAGGGTTTCCACTTTTGGAACGAAGTGTCCATGATCGGATATGTTCATGGCTGCGATCAATCTTTAGAAAAAATTGCATATGCATTTTATAAATTATCAAACTTTTATCTGCAGCAGTATAAGTATACCCTGGCATTCTGATTCTAAAAATTGTTTACCCAGACACCTGAGCAGGTTGTAGAGCCGGCAACAGAACGCCGGGAGTATCTGAAGAGCTCAATAAACCAAATCTAAGAACCTGAAAACCCTTTTGCCGCAGACAGCACTTGCTCGGACTACTCGAACTACTGGCTTTGGCTGAAGTGGTCCTGCAAGCACGCGAGAATGGGTTCCTAAAAGCATGCAAGATATTTGATAGGCTAGACCCCAGGTATTCCCAGCCTTTATTTTTTTTTCTTTTTGGGTTCTTACAAACTTTCCTACAGACGTAGCGATAGCCTTATCAAATGGCCAGCTGCGTGATGGAACACCACGTCACGGCCAGACATCAACAAGGCATAGAAATCTGCTCTTTGATAAACAACGTCAATACTATATATTTTAATTGCTCATAATTTATTATCACACACCATCTATAAATGGCCAATTACATTTGAACTTTTAATGGTTATGAAATATTAGATATTGGTGTTCACTCTGAAAGAGATTTACTCTGCCTTTTTATCAACAAAGAGCACATCTCTGGCATCTTCCGCAGTGAGATCCTTGTCACCCCATCCCCATAGTTCGTGGCTGCCGTCGCCGGTGCGCTTCACACGCCTTTCAATGGTGTCGGGTGCTACCGATTTCAGATCATAGGCCCATCCGATCTTGGCAAATAGATCAATAAATGCAGTCGTCATGTTCAGGTTATAGTTTCCCCATTCGGCAGTTTTGTAGTCCCATGGAAACACATGATGATAGTTGTGCGAGCCTTCGCCAAAGGTGACTGCCGAAACAGTGGCGTTCTGCGATGGATTAATGGTCCTAAATAGGGAAATAGGAATGTAATATCTATAAATCACCGACTGTGTATGTACACTTACTTATCGTACGGACGACCACCGAATTTGTGGGCCGCACTGTTCACCAGCCAGGTCATATTCAGCTGGAAGCACCAACGGAACATGGTGGAGACGAACCAGGAGCACAACAGCGTCTCATTCCAACAGTATAAGGGAACGACGGTGGGCAAAACGAAGCAGGCCAACGGCATTAAAATATGGTAGTGCCTAGAGACAGGGAAAATTATGAGATACAATTTCATTTATTATTTCATTTTGTTTGCACACTCACTTCTTCTGGAACATCAAAATGGGATCGGCACGCAAATCGGACAAGTCCAGGCCTTTGCCCTTGGCCACCACATCGGGATGCTTCTTGCAGAGCAGCCAGCCCACATGCGAAAAGAAGAAGCCACGGGTGGCATTGTGCGGATCGGCATCCGTCTCCGAGTACTTGTGATGCACACGATGATCGCGCGCCCAATGATAGGCGGCGTCTTGGAAGGCGATCGTATTGAAGGTGATCAATATCAAACGCATCGGCCACTTGGCCTTGTAGGATCGATGGGCCCAGAGACGATGTGCACCTCCTGTTATGCCTAACATGCCAAAAACGTACAGGACGGCAGCTGGAGAAAAGTGGGGGATAATTTTCAAGTTGCATAAAGTTGGGTTTAAATACGTTCTTACAGAATAGCACGGTGGCATATTTGGCCTCGGTAATCATCAAATAGCCACCATATAGAGCCGCAAAATGCACATAGGCAAACAGAAGTATATTGCGCCAGACCCACTGCAACTGTCGGATCTCAGCCTTTTTAAAGTGGAAAGTATCAGTGGCTAGGGCTCCATCGGATGTCTCCACATCGCCTTCAAACAGCACGCCGGTCTGCTTAGAGGACTTGTCCTCGGTAGTTGTCTCCTTTATCAGATCGAAATCGGTGGGCACCTTTGACAATGTGCCCGGTAGTGCTACGGCATTTGGTGGCATATCGCCTTTGCTGTAATGGATGGGAGTACATCAACTTTTATAAGCTTGCAATTCCTTTTCGATTCGCAATTGAATATATGTATTAAGCGTGGGTTGCATTTTTTAAATGCATTCAGGCAGTGGTGTAGTAGTGCACCGGGGCTCCCAAGCTCAGAGTCCACCAAGGTCAAAGTTTACCAAGATTGCGTTTACGAGATAAGAATGTACATATATGTATGTATGTAATATCGCTCGTTTTCCGTTTGCCGGAAAACGTACATATGTACGTACATACATGTGTGCGTGCGCACAGCTGACGAAGAAGGATGCAAAAACCAAATGAACTGCCGAATATTTCATCAATTCTAGTGTAATTTTCGTCGTTTACTTCGAAACCTTGCTTCAGGCTTCTCTTTCAAGCATCTACTTTAGATTTAAGTCGAATACTTGATATTTTTACGGACAGTAAAGCAAGGAACAATTTGTAAAAATAGGTAATATTTTTGAACAATAAAAAAGTTTACATACACACATTTGCACATAAAGATTTCGATTATAACGTATTTCTTCTTGCACCGGGGCCCTTGGCTACCTTTCTACGTCACTGCATTCAGGTCGTATGTACATTTACATGGTACATGTTACATATTGCATGGGCATTTTCGTGATAAAAGTAAACCGCGAACAAATAATTAGAAAGTAAAATAATACCGTTTCCATATCCTTTTTAACTAAACTTAACTATTCCAAACAATTGTTATATAATTTCACATTAGAATTTCCCGCTTCGTGTTGCAAATTTTACATTTTACTGGATTAAGCCAAAGTCGACTTCTATTTCGCGTAAATTCGCGGGCAGATGTTTTTTGCTATCATTATGAAAACTGTAATTCGATAAAAGCCGATCTTTTATAGAAAAAATAGAGCTAACAAAATGCTTTCGAATCGAAAAAAAATCTTTTTTGTACATGAAAAAGTGTTGGAACTCTTTCTAGGTTCTTTCTCACATTCTTGTCTTGGCTTTCTAGTTAGGGAATTCTCACTGTACAAAATACGAAAAACTCCTTTTTAAAACCCGGAAGCTCCAAATTGATTTCATACTTGATTACTTGGGCAAACCACCTTAGAATTTGTCTTAGTTTAAAATTTTGGCAACCGCTAGGTACATTTTTTTCACTCCATACAAATTGACCCACTCTTATGTACATATGTATATATGAATAGTAGTAATATCACAAGGTACGGGCTTTATATCAATGTTGTTCTTTATTTTCTGGAATTCACTGTACGTTCCTAGAGCAACCAAATTTTCGAGCGCAGTCTAAATTTAAAGAATGTATAAATTAAAATTTAACTGAGACTAAAAAGAACGATTAGAAGAAATTAAGTATATGTTGTATAATTGCCTTGATAGATAACACTGCGGCACCATTTTGCAATATCACCTGATATTTTTAATACAACAATTGCTATTAAATTTTGAGACTTTATGCACCACGCTTTTACTGTACCTGAATTATTCACTCCACTTTTATTTAAATATATTTAATGTGAGGCCCTGAGTGGGAACTTTAGAACGTTTTGTGATCTGAGCGTTCCTTCAACCGCTTCCACCAGTATCTGCCTTAGAACTGCTAACAAAGTTGCCCAGTACGAATTTCGAAAGATTTATTTTACAGATTTCACTCGTAAAATTGATGTACTTCCATATGCATTATAAATTTTTCAGTTCTCTCAATCTATAGAACTCAAAGGTACATTCGCTACACTTTTGATTCTCGGCATCCATGAATAATTGTACAACGTATATAGAAAAATGTTTTATCAGTTATAGTCATGGAGCATCATGAAAAACTCACATATTTTGAAATATACTCGTATGTACATATCACACCCGCAAAACAGTAATAATATTACTTTTTTGTTTTGTTTATTGCTTAATATATATATTTTTTAATTAATGTTACGGTAAGTATACCGGTTGTGGGTACTGTTTTTTTTTTGCTTATACCTCATAACTTCTGACCAAGGGCTTAATATACGAACATAAATATGAATACGAGTTAAAAGCTAAAGGTCAGTGAAGGAATTAAACTGATTCCTTCGAATAGAAAATGTCATCAGGATTTGGAGAAATATGAAAGGAAACCACCACAAATAAAGAGAAAATTAAAATATATTTCTTTTCAGAGCCCTCGCTGTCTTCTTATTTGCTTTCAGCATAGAGAGCTCAGTTGATTAACTATATTAACTAGATTAGCTTAGTTGCTTCATAGAAGAAATAAATTTTAGGAGAAGTAAAATCAGAGCTTTGCGTCGGCTTTCGACCACGATTCCAAGACTTCTTTGGTGTAGCCGCTTGCAAAAAACCAATTTCTGTGAAGAGGATAGGCAGCTCGAGAACGATAAATCATAAAGTAGCATTTTGTTAGCTCTATGTTTAGTGCAAAAGATGGGGCTCAACGAGTTTTAGTTTTCATAAGGTTAGCCTTTAATTTTAGCAGAGGAACGATATAGCTTTATATCGAGTACTTACACGATAAATTATCCCTTTAAATTATCTCTAAATGAAAGACCGATCTAAAAAATGCCGTTTTTGTTCTGTTCATTGCACATTTTTTTGTATTCTTTTTTTTTTTTATTATGCTCACAGCCACTAAACAAATGCATATACATATGTATTTATTTCGTTATCAGTACTAAAACTTCATACTGTCACTGTACTTCATACACTTATTTTTGGAACTTAAGCCATTAAACAATTTTAGTCATAGGTGTTTACATTACTCAATATGAATCAGACAAATAAAAGAATCGTAAAATCGCCTCCTCGCAACAAAACATGGCTCAAAGTTCAGAAAGTACGAACTCGGTGATAAACGTTATCGAGTGGAATAGAATATGTCTAGACTCTATAGTCTAGAGTCAATCAAGAGAGTCTAGACATATGTATAAAGATCATCAACAAGTCTTAAAAAAAATATTCATTATATTTTTGAGCTTTTTTCTATACACCTCGCTTAACACGAACTCTTTTAATACGAACTCGGTCTTACACGATTATTAATCTGCTCTCTTCCTCCTTCCCTTTGAAAACCTCATTCTTAAACGATTGCAAAATAACAATAGGAAACATTTTGTATGAATCAATACCAATGGGGGCGTCTCCATTGAGGCACTGAGAACGAATTATTGCTTCAAATTGCTGAGAATGAAGCAAGCAATGAAACAGCAGTCCTGAAGAAACCGAACTTATAAATGCTTTAGCGATAAAAAAAAAATTCAAGATTGGTTTTCATATACTGGCAGCTTGGAATAGTGCTTTGTAAATACTGACTCGATCATCGAAAGACGACTTAAGTTTGGGAAAAATATATACTTTTACGTTATAAGTAGTGCTACAAAGAAACTTTAAAACCACTACAAAATCGCTGTATAATTTTTTATTTTTGTTTTTTAAGCTGCAACAAAAAAAAAAAGCGGCTTAGATGCCACCAAATCGATTTCGAATTTAATATTAATATGCCATAACCCTTCTTACTTTTCCGCGATCTATATGATATATGGAGATACCTTTGATTAATATGTTAGGTTAGGTTAGGTTAACCCGGACGACCCTCCTGGATTCTCCCATAGGCCAGTATGGCCCTTAGTTATCCGGTTATTTATGGGCCTTTACGCATGCTAGCGAGGTTTTTATATCACCTAAGATTGAGGTGTTTTTGGCGAAGGCCAGCAGTTCCCTTGGCGACCTCTTGGAGGCATCTTCTAGCGATGTCAGCGTCGGTGCGCCCAGGTACCTTCTTCTGGCCCGTGAGAGAGCCGGGCAGCTGCAGATTAGATGTTCTAGGGTTTCGATTTCCCCAAGGTTATCGCATTTCTTGCAGCTGTTCCTGTCGGTGATATTTAGTCTGGCTGCGTGTGATGCGGCCAGACAGTGACCTGTCAATATTCCCACAAGCAGTCTGCAGTCTTTCCGTGGAAGGTGCAGCAGATAGTGGCTGAGTTTCTCCCTACGTTTTTTGCACATGATTTTCGAGACTGCAGTTGGTCGCGCTCCTCCATCTGCTCTCGTTTTCTAGTCTAGCCAGTTTTTCTAGATCGCCCTGTAGCGTTCTGAGTGAGACAGGCACATTTTCTGATTTTTGATTAATAAAACCAGATTAAATTTGATACAACACAAATTTTTGTTTTACCAATTTTTAATTCTACGAACGAATTGAATTGAATCCGTGTTTTGCTTCACATGAGGTTTTCTAGGGACTTAACACTCGTGCTAAGCGAGGGTGATAACGCCAATAAAAAGAATTCATTAAATAAATAACTCGCCACCTCCTGCATTGGAAAACTAAAGCAATCTCTAGTGATCAGAGCTCAGACGCCTTTTGGATCCGCTTACAATTTTGTATTTGAATAAGTTAACAGTGTCAAATGGTTCAGTTTAAAACTGTTGATGAGAGTGTTATGTACAAAGCTATAGCATACGATGGAAAACAGTTCATTTGTTTTAAATTAAAGCGCAACTATGTTTCCTTTGGCTTTTCTTTAGAATCAATGCTCTGGCCACTGCTGTCGACTGGCTTTTCTTCAGTTTTCTTCGACTTTTTTTTAGCTTTTTCGGCCAACTTTTGTTTCTCGGCCTCCACGCGGGCAGCCTCTTCATCTTGCTTTTGTTTCTCTTTCTGCGCAGCCGCTGCGGCCACCTCCTCATCATCCCAGTCGGCCATAGACCGATCGCGCTTCAGCCAAGAGTGTGTGGTGTCCGCCTGGAACGCTGGAACAAATATTTAATGAAATTATGCAAAAATGATGTCCGCTAAGCAAGCTGAAGGCAACCTACTCTGATTAAACCACTTGATTCCGTTCTGCATATCCTCAATTATCTCACGCGACGTGTACATTACTTCGTTTTGAACTGCCTGGTGGAACGAGGTAGTCTCAAATGCACCAGAATACACCGAGTTACGGTCATGATTTAAAGCCCGTTGCGGGAACTTTGCAATGCACGTAGCCAGTTGCAAGGCATTTCCCAGTGCTGTGCCAGTGGGAACTATGCGATTCACCAGACCAATATCGTGGGCCTCCTGCGAGCCTACCGGACGACCGGTTAGTATTAAATCGAGCGCACGAGACAGTCCAATCATGGCTGGTAAGCGAATAGTGCCACCATCCAGCATGGGTACTCCAAACCGACGGTTAAAGAAACCCAGAACCGCGGACTCCTCCATTACACGCAAGTCGCACATAAGCGCCAATTCCAATCCATTGGCAATGCAGTAGCCATTGATGCCGCAGATGACCGGCTTTTTTATCTGACGACGCGTTGGACCAACTGATCCTTCGGGACGCATAAGTATATCAACGCTGATCTCTTCCTTCTCATCGCTACTCATTTCCAATATATCAAAGCCAGAGCAAAATGATCCGCCCACACCGTATAGCACGGCCACCGGCGAAGTGTCGTCCGCCTCGAAATTGGAAAACGCATCGCAAAGTTGAGCGGCGGTAATAGAGTCGATGGCATTGCGCTGCTGTGGCCGATTTATTCCAATCATCGTTATGTTTTTGTCTTTTTCCACAAGTATAGTCTTTGGCGGGTCCGAAACCTCCTCCGTCTTCGCTGCAGCATCTGCAAAATCAGAGATATTCTTTAAACTACAGTTTCCCATTATGTCACGGCGTGCTTACCTTTACGCAGCGCGTTTGTTGTGGCCAGCGTGCGGCCTTGTGGGAAGCGGGCGTGCTGTGCCACCTGCTGTCCCAGGAGTTTTCCGAATTTGCGCAGCATGTTCTGTCCAAATACTGCCTTATGTATATACTGCAAATTTAACCAAATCGGCTTTTATGCTTACCGAAAATTAAATAAGGTTCGTAAAAACAATTCAAGAAGAGTCTTCTGTTAGGGCTGTCACCGTTTGCGAAGACTGGCTTTTTTGGAGAAGCGTTTGCGCATTTTTAAATAGCGTTAGCACATTTTTCTGATTTGCAGCGTCCTTTTCCTCGCAAATTTTTTCCGCAATTTTTATTCTGTAAAATAAATAATGGGTTTAATAGTGGAGGAGAACGAGACTGGCGTAGAGCTCACTGAAGGTGAAGCCGAGCTTTATGACAGACAAATTCGACTTTGGGGTCTGGAGTCGCAAAAGCGGTAAGTGAAAATGCCGGCAAAGTCGGCTTGTCAATGCGTTGGCGGAGTGCAATGCGGTGGAATAACAAAATTCTGTTTGATCTGTTTTTTTCAGCCTACGCACTGCAAAGATACTCATCTCAGGTCTGAATGGCTTAGGTGCGGAGGTGACGAAGAATATTATTTTGTCTGGAGTCAATTCTGTAAAGCTGCACGACGTCCAGCTGGTTACTGAGGAGGACTACTGCTCTCAGTTCCTTGCTGCTCGCGAATCTCTGGGTAAGAACCGAGCTGAGGCATCGCTGGAGCGGGCACGAGCTCTCAATCCTATGGTGGACATCTCTGCCGATACTCAACCGCTCAATGAGAAGACGGCCGAATACTTTACCGTATTTGATGTGGTAGTAATCAATGGGCAAAGCAATGATGAATTGCTGCGAATCGATGCCATTTGCCAAGAGTTGGGTGTGAAGTTCTTTGCCAACGATGTATGGGGAATGTTTGGATTCTACTTTGCAAGTCTCCAAAAGCATAGCTACGTCGAGTATGTTTCCCCTGGTTCACAAAAGTATTGTAAGGCTTAATTCTCCAACTTCCATTATTCCAGGGATGATGTCAAATACAAAGAAGTTGAAGCCAAGCCTAATCAGAAAAAAAAATTTGAAAAAGTGGCTGTTCCAGTTCAGCGCGAAATGAATTACCCTGCATACTCGGCTTGGATTAATTTCGACATAAATGCCACCGGCTACCAACGCCAATTGAAAAAGAACGGTCCTGGCGTGGTCCTGCTAGCCGTTCTCCAAAAGTTCCGCACCACATACAAACGCGACCCTTGCTACAAGACTAGAGAGGCGGATATAGCCTTACTTCAAGCAATTCGAGATGAACTAGCTCCTAATTCTACACTAACTGACGAGTCTTTGGGCGTTCTCTTCGCCCAAATTTCCCCAGCAGTTGCTGTCGTAGGTGGCGTTGTTGCACAGGAGATCATTAAAGTGGTAACCAAAATGGAGGCCCCTCATCGGAACCTATTTATATTTGATCCAGACACATGTGCAGGATATGTCCAAGCTATCTATTAATTGAATCCATGAAATTAATTTTGTATTGCTCAAATCATTTCAAATAACACCGCATTTCTAATTTTATTTGTTTTTAATGTCCCGTACTCGTACAAAAAGCTTAGCTTGGGTTCTTCTATCGTTTGATGGGGCTCCTAACGTTTATGGGATGTTGGCCAAGTAGTCCTTGATGGAGGCGGGGTCCAGACGCTGGAATCCCTTCTGATCGCAGATTCCAATCTCAATGTTGTCCGCAGTCATTTTACCCTCAAAGCCTTCCTTCAGAGTCAGAATCGCAGTGTGTACAGCGTCTTCAAGCTCGAGCTCTTCGCTGTAACTGCGCGGGAAATTCAACGTATGATGGAGAAACCTTCCATTTTCGTTAAGGCACACTTACCGCTTCTCCAAAAAGGTTTTGCCGTTGACTGCATTCTTGCCCATGGCAGTGGCTTTCCAGGCGAAGTAAGCACCCGAGGGGTCAGACTGGTAAAGATATGGACGGTCATTGTCCCAGCCACAAATCAGTAAAGAAACCCCAAAAGGACGCACACCACTAAAATGAGGTTCTATGTAAATACGCTAACAAATTATTTAGTTTGTTTCTCTCCTTACCCGGATTGGGTATACTCCTGCATGAGGGTGGCCACGCGCTGCACCAGCTGTGAGACGGGAATCGGCTCCTTGTAAGTCAGGAAGTAGGTCTGAGCGATCTTACGGGCTTGCTTCACAAGCAGACGATAATCCGGACCCATTCCGGAATACACCATACCTATATGCTTGTTGATCATCTCAACGCGGTGCACACTGTGCTCCTCATACAGTGGCGACTTGTGTTTGTTCTCTGTGGCAATGACGACGCCATTGGAAGCTAGAAAAACCATTCAGACTGTTCACTGTGCAAAGCGGTTAAGTGCTTCAGGTCTTACCCATTATACCCACGGAGGGAGCGCCGCCGGATACCGCCGCCAGTGCATACTCCAACTGGACAAGCTTTCCCGAAGGACTGAAACATAGCGAAAAGTTGTGTTTATGCCAGTCATTGTTGTAGGTTAAGTTTAAACAGGCAAAATACAGAATTATCAATGAATTTATTGGCTAGTTACCTAAAAGTGGTCAGCGAAAAGCTGTAGCGTTCACTAGCCATATTTATGGCTTAAAATGCAGTAATTTATATAGAAAATAAAGAAGCCGACTTCAAAGAAACACACCAATGACACAGCAATCAATGTGACCGCGGAATTATAAAATATACCGGCCGGATAAAATATACCAGCCGACCATTAGAAATATACCGAAAATTATTACACAGCAATTGCGACCGGTTTTCGCCCATCGATATTCTTCAAATGTAACAATCAAGAGGGTAACCAGGGTAACCAACTCTAATGTGAATGTGAAGCAGGGTGACCGATTATGGTATTTTAAATACTTTTTGGTATTTAATTAGCTCATATTTTGCCCAATTGTATATTTGTGGTATATTGGTATATTGCAGTCTTTTTGGGGGAAAATTTTGGTATTTAATAGTATATTAATTGTATTTGTGGTATTTAATAGTATATCGGCCATTCTGTGCATTTCAGGTCTTTCGAGAAAGAATTCTGCACTGCAATTTTTGCTATTGAAAAGTATGTATATCGCTTGAAAACACGAGTTATTGGGTTTGGCTGCTGACGAACAAAATGTTAGAAATCAACCACATTGTTAATACGGTTGAACTAATAAAGAAATTATTTGGTGAGCTGTTTCAAAATGTGCAAAATACAATATTAATTACGTTATAGAGCACCTTGGATAACAGTATATTATTATTTATAAAGGGAAAAGAGGTGTAAAAGAGTCGATACTACCGGTAAATGACGTGACATTCCATCCTCACCTACGTTTTCTTACGGCGGATTTCATGCTCACCTACGTTTTATGCCTTAACGTTGATATATGCCTTGATTTTATGTCTCACTTGATAATCATTATATATTATAATAAATATATTTAGTTTTAAGTCAATAAAAAGTGAAATAAACTAAATAAAAAAACGATCAATTGCATTTATTTATTCATTCTTTTTATAAATTGAAAAAATAAATTCAAATTTTAAAGCCTTTTATATGCAATTCGTTTTGGTATTTTCGTGGTTTTAAATGAATATTCAAATAGTATATTTTGGTATTATATCGGGCCAAAAATAGTATATTTCGTTATTGCCGGCGCGGTCACCCTGATGTGAAGGAAGCTGTCAACCCTACCATTTTTATTAACTTGTCGGCAGCGCTCTGTCGTTGCAAAAATAATTAAAAATGCATTTCCCGAGAAATATAGTGCGCGGATCGCTCCGCGGGGGCCGGCCCATGCGTGGAGGCATACGTCCGCCATTTAAGAAAACGTTTGTTCCTCGCCATCCATTCGACTTGACGCTGGCAGAGGTCTTTTTTCCAAAAGTGGCACCGGCTGTGGATGATTCTGCTCTGACTGCGGTAAATCGATAAACACACGTATACACACAGACACATGAATGTACAACGATTCAAATCTATGTTTCTACTCACTCCAGGCGTTGCTAAAGCGTAACCAGGACTTGAGCCCAACTGCCAGCGAACAAACGGCAATTGGTAATTTAGTAACCAAAGTTCAGGCTGTCTTGGATAACCTTGTGGTCGCCCCTGGCGATTTCAATACATGTGTAAGTTGATGCGAATCCGAAAGCAAAGCAAGACTGTTAAGGTCCCTCTCTTATTGTAACAGCAACTGGAAGAGGTGCGCCAGGTGGGGTCCTTCAAGAAGGGCACCATTCTCACGGGAAACAATGTGGCTGACATTGTGGTCATCCTAAAGACGTTGCCAACGAAGGAGGCTGTCGAGGCTCTGTCGAAGAAGGTGGAGGCCGATCTGAAGACAAGCATGAAGACTGAAGTGCTGACCAAAGGCGACCAACATACAATTCAAACGCACTTGAGGGGCTTTGATGTGTCCAATGTGCAGGCCAAGGTTCGCATTATGATTGCCACTTTGCCGCAGAACTTGCGCAAACTAGAGGCGGACATACATATGGACCACAAGCTGATGCAGAACCATCTGGCTGCTATTCGGCATACTCGGTGGTTCGAGGAGAATGCCCACCACTCGTCAATTAAAGTCCTCATACGCATTCTTAAGGATCTCACCAAGCGCTTTGACGCCTTCTCACCGCTATCTGCTTGGATGCTCGACTTGATAGCTCATTTGGCCATTATGAACAATCCATCGCGCCAGGCTCTACCAATTAATCTGGCTTTCCGTCGCGTTTTCCAACTACTCTCCGCCGGACTGTTCCTGCCCGGGTCGGCAGGCATCACCGATCCCACAGAGCCTGGTCACATACGTGTCCACACTGCCATGACATTGGAACAGCAGGACCTCTGCTGCTACACTGCGCAGACTCTGCTTCGTGTCCTGACACATGGCGGCTACAAACACATTTTGGGCCTGGAGGGCAACACCAGCATAGTCCGCGAAATGTCCGTGTGGAATGGAGTATGCGTGTCGCCCCATACTGCCGTGTATGAGAAGCCAACGGACAAGAAGGAGGGCGATATGGAGGAGGATATTGAAATGATCGAAAATGAGAACGAGGAGGAAGGCAGCGAAGATGGAGCCGAATAATACTGCGAATATGATTAATTTTTAGAGTAGGTATTTTATAATGTACACGCTGTATTGAGCGCTCGAGTATTGACTTAAAACTTTACCATGTTCCCGGTTATGGGTTCATCTTCATAAACACTGTCTGTTAATTCCTTACCGATTATATCGAAATAGGTCTCGGCAGGGAGTCCGTTGGGCTCACTAACTTTGATAGCCAAATCGATCAATTGAAGCTTTAGGCCCTTGTGAAGGGTCCGAGCGGCTACAATAGATTTTCCGAGTTTATTTCTACATGGCAATTCGCATGTCAAAACCTTCTTTTCGCCCCTGTATTGAAGTGCTTCTGCCAGATCTTGATTACCACCCAGTACTGAAATTATTGCGTCTGGATCTAGGGGCAATTTGTCGAGTTTAAATCTTTGAATTGCCGCAGTCAATGATTTAAATTCGAGCGGCTCAAGCGAGCAACGATGGTCAGATCCCTTTTGATTCTTATCAAGGGTGAAATGGCGCTCCACTATCCTGGCACCCAACAAAACAGCTGCCTGTGTTATGGTCACGCCCAGCTCATGACCGGAATAACCAATGACTACATTGGGAAAGCGATTCGTTAGCATAGAAATAAGGAGCAAATTGCAATCTTTAGGAGCAGTAGGATATGCCGAGACACAATGCATGAGTGCATAGTCAAATTTTTCAGCGTCCTCCATTATTTTCACAATTTTCTCCACCGTTTCAATGGTCTGCATTCCTGTTGAGATTACTAAAGGTACTCCCAGGCCAGCTGCCTTTTTTAAAAGCGGAAAATTGTTGGCATCTCCAGATCCAATTTTAATGAATGGGACCTTCAGGTCTGCCAGGAAGTCCAAAGAGAGCTGTAACAAGGGAGAGCCTATATAAAGTCTCTACAGAGAGTGTATATAAAATTTACCTCATCCATTGCGGATGCAGTAAAATCTATGTTTAGTTGTCGACTGTACGCCTGTAACTCCTGGTACTGGTCTTTGGAGAACTCCAGATATTCCTTGTGCTCTCCATAGGTCTGGCCCCAAGAATTTTCGCTCAAGTATTTGCGAGCCAGAGCGGACCGAGTGAACTTCGCTGGTAAATTCGATTTTTGAAATTTCACACAATGGCATCCTGCTTCCTTTGCCTCTAGTATCATCGTCTTGGCCATTTCCAGACATCCCTGATGATTTTGTCCAATTTCAGCTATTATGTAGACACTATCGACTATTTTTTTTTCCAAAATATCCAGTAACATCATTACGGAATCAGATTAATTTAAAAGTTAATTAAAATAAAGTGGGGCGTAGGTACAAGAGGCCAATCGAGTTTCGCGGCTAGTCGGCATTCGATAATAATTCGATGGAACAAAATGGCGTCATAATCACCTTTTTTTTATTGATCTGGCATCGCTCGAGCAGTGGACAGTGGACGTCCCGCTTGCACCAATCAGCCAAATAAGACGCAGAAAAGCGATATGGGTGTGAAAACGAGACAACATATGTGTTCAGCATGACTAACTAC
The DNA here is from genome assembly GCA_037356375.1 of Drosophila affinis. Taxonomy (NCBI): domain Eukaryota; kingdom Metazoa; phylum Arthropoda; class Insecta; order Diptera; family Drosophilidae; genus Drosophila; species Drosophila affinis. The sequence continues at coordinate 29,550,862 of JAZHFB010000003.1, forward strand.
TCGTTTCGTTCCTTCCTGCTGTTTGGCTAGTGTGTGGACACACTGGAGAAATTTTCATACTAGTTAGCTGTGAAAAGTATTTTGCGGAAATAGATTTGAAAAATTCAATATTTCGAAGCTATTTCGGCGCTACTATCCATCGTTTGTAGCATACTCAGGAGCAGCGTAACAATATAAAACAGAAAAATGGCCGATGTCATGAATATCGACAGCATAATATCACGTCTTCTGGAGGTGCGTGGGGCACGGCCAGGCAAAAACGTTCAGCTCTCTGAGGGCGAAATTCGTGGGCTCTGCCTCAAGTCGCGCGAGATATTCCTCTCGCAGCCCATTCTGCTGGAGTTGGAGGCCCCATTGAAGATTTGCGGAGACATTCACGGTCAATATTACGACTTGCTTCGACTTTTTGAATACGGTGGTTTTCCACCAGAGTCAAATTACTTGTTTTTGGGCGACTACGTTGACCGTGGCAAACAATCGCTGGAAACCATCTGTCTGCTTCTGGCCTACAAGATCAAATATTCGGAGAACTTCTTCTTGCTGCGCGGCAACCACGAATGCGCCAGCATAAACCGCATCTATGGCTTCTACGATGAGTGCAAGCGCCGCTACAGCATCAAGCTTTGGAAGACGTTTACCGACTGCTTCAATTGTCTTCCCGTGGCAGCCATTGTTGATGAGAAGATATTCTGTTGCCATGGCGGTCTGAGTCCCGATTTGACTTCGATGGAGCAAATCCGACGCATTATGCGCCCCACTGATGTCCCGGATCAAGGTTTGCTCTGCGATCTGCTGTGGTCCGATCCGGACAAGGACACCATGGGCTGGGGAGAGAACGATCGCGGCGTGAGCTTCACATTCGGAGCCGAAGTGGTGGCTAAATTCTTGCAGAAGCACGAGTTCGATCTCATCTGCCGCGCCCATCAGGTGGTCGAGGATGGCTACGAGTTCTTTGCGAAGAGGCAACTGGTCACCCTGTTCTCGGCCCCCAACTACTGCGGTGAATTCGACAATGCTGGCGCCATGATGTCCGTAGACGACACACTGATGTGTTCGTTCCAGATCTTGAAGCCAGCAGACAAACGTAAAAAGTAATATCATTTAAACCCCAAAACTCCTTTTCTATATAAAAAACAAGAAACAACCCAAGAGAAAATAAAAATGCTTAAAACACATCGGATCGTGGATTGAACGTATGTAAGTAACCGTAAACCTATTGTGCGTCATTTCTGAACACACTTATCTCTATCTTGGTCATTTTATCGACAGCAGGCCAAGTCGAATTCTACAAACAACAACTACATACCAACACAGCAACAGAGGGAAGAGCATCGAACACACACCCACAAACACACAGTCCAGTCCAGTCCAGCCCAATCCGATGACCCAATGTTCTGGACAGACATAAAATGGAGTTTTAATCAATTGAGATTTGATTCACAATTACAAAACAAAAAAACAATTGACAAACACCATAATTAAAAGCAAACATATTTATTTTTAAAATCCAGTCCCATATACATATACAATGTATATATATATATATATCGGGAGCCGCCTTTTCACACACATTTACACAACACCTGCAGATACATATGTATGTTTTTTCTTATTTTGACACTAGGTAAACAGGTCCGAAAGAGAAGGAGGAGAGCACCAAGCAGAAATAGGAACATATTTGACAGAGACATACGGACAAAGCGGCTGTAATTCAGTCGGTCAGATAAAGCATATACGTGGAAGAGAGGAGCCCTGTAAAGCTCTTTGGCCTTAAAACATTAAACAAAAGAAAAAAATTGAAAAAGGGAAAATGATAAAAAAGAGAAGAACGCTTGCCAAGAAAGTGAAAAGAAAACACTTAGTTTTGACCTTCAAATTAAAACAGTAGCAAATTAGTTTTTTTTTTTCGTCCACCCCGTGCAGCTTGATGAAATGATAAGGGACGTCGCGTACCATGCACATGCCTCCCGAAGTCAATACAAAATCAATGAAAATTTGTTAGCATCTATTTTCTTTTTCCCCCGTGCTTGCTGTAGAGCAACACGCGAGCCACAAGCCACACAAAAGATACGTGTAGAATTTTTCGTTTATCATTCTCTTATCATTTTTAAGATGTGTTTTTATAAAATTTAACTATTATTAATATGTATTATCAATAATCCTTTGTATTAATAAACAAATGATATAAAACCCGTATGAATTATGAAACTGATTTCAATAAATATTTGAAAAATCCATAAAGAAGTATGTTGCATAAAGAAGTGCTGTTAATGCTGTAGTTTATTTACATTTGAGAAAACACTTAATATGTATGTTCTAAATGGATGATTTCGCATGGAATGTGTTGTGGTGAGATTTCGAGCTCAGTGTTGATTTACTCGGTATTGTGGGCGGCTTCAGCCTGGACGGATGGGCTTTGGGTTGAACTATCATTTGAAGCCTCTGCGACAGCGGCTACAATTTTATCCTCGATCTGACAAACTTCCACAGCGGCAACCAGCGGCTCAACGCTGTTGCTCACAGCAGCAGCTGCATCTTCTACAGCTACAGCATTTGGCTCTGCCAAAGCCGGTTGGCCACCATGTGGTACTACGTTTTCAACAGGAGCCTCAATTTTTGCCACATTTGGGGGATCATAGTCGTCAGAGAACGGATCGGTTGAGGTGATAGACGTCGGCTGGCCCGCCAGAGCCTCGGGATCAATGTTGTTAATAATCCCGCGCAATCGTTGTATTTCATCCTTGGCCGATTGCAATTGTTGTTGAAGGCGCTCGTACTTGTCATGCTGATGGCGGACTGCGCCAATGTTGTTGCGTATGTACTCCATTGGATTTTCGGGTCGCTCTTTTATGACGCGTATGAAGACTTTGGTTAGCGAGTCCAGAACGCTGCCGCGCTCCAGATAACGGCGGATTTCATCCCGTTTTGGGTCGATTGGCTATACGACATAGATTGCTTTAATAATATAATACTTTTCATTTAATAGCTACTAACCTTAAAGGACATCTTGGAAAACTTATTGGCACTTCTCGTTCATGATGATTGAACGAACTAAACCCACTTAACCCCCCTCTATTTAAGCAGGTGAACAGGTTTAGTTAAAGTGCGGAAAAAAAATACTTAAACAGGTGAAAAACTTGAATTAAAGTGCGGAAAATAGCAAATAAATTCTTCTAGCAGAACCAACCTATCCTTTCTCTTTACATACAAAAAAAATCACGATATCTTCCATCTGAACTGCGCTAAAGTTTTTCAAGTTTCATAATTATCATGGTCGACAATGGGTTAACGTTCGGTTTTGTTGATGGAAAATCATATTCCTCGATTTTGATATTCGGTTGAATATTACTAGCTAACTCAGATTTTGAGCACTACAAATGAAAATTTATCCAATTGATGACTCATTTTTCTGCAAGATCGGCTAAAGTTAAGATTCCTTAGGTATTCACCTTTTATTGGATTAGTTTTTAAAGAAAAGGTTTAAAAAAGGTCAGGGAAAAAACGTGAGAGTGTACTGCAGTCATCGATCTTTAGTTGCCGAGTTTTCAGTGTTGCAATTTACGATTTTTGTACACAAAATTCCGTTAATTAGTTATTTGTAGATATTCAAATGATTACTAAAATCTAAATATCTGTCTAGCACACAATGCTTATCCTATATCAAATATTTGAATTCCGCGCCTATTAATTTCTGCGCATGTCATAGATTCGTATATATCTAGAGTTATTTTAGTATCATTGGATACATTACTGGAGAAACAGTTTTTCAAGACTTTTGCGACTATTAAAATTTCAATGAATTCCTTTGAAAACACCTTTTTCCGTGGTCCATCGCCCTCCTACTCCGACGATGCAAACTCTGAAAATGCATTGTCGTTGACACTCCCCATTGGAGCAGGAGCCGAGGAAAATGACTTTTGCCATGATGACTCCAAGACGGACCCCGTGGACTACTTTGACGAGAAATTTGACAGCGATAGCTGCTCACGCCTGCACCCTGGGCAGCATGGCCGCAACTCTTTCGCTTTCTGGACAATTGTGATAATTCTTCTGGCTCTGACTGTGGGAAATCTAATCCTCACGTTGACAATTGTTGGTGTGTTGCGCCTCGGGAAGGGTGTACACGGTATGGAGTTGATTCCTGAAGTGGATGTCGTCAAGTTCTATGGCTCAACCGAGCTAGAACGCCTTCAGACAAACTCAATTGGTCAATTACATGGCTTCACAGATGTGCCAGTGACCATCAGTAGTGATGCCAGTAACGACGATAATCCAGATGCTGGCGTGCATGTGCGCGTTTTTCGTAATGGAAATGGTGCCTCTAGTGAGCGCGATCGCATCGTGGTCGACAAGGATGCCATTCTCATAGATGCCACGAATGTGTTTGATGTGAAAGACCCCGCCGATCGGCAATCCATTTTTAGCACTCATCGTCCCCAGTACAACATCCCGGCTGGTGTGGAGGCTCTCCAGGCTAAGGTGGTGAGTGCGAGCGGCATCTCCAGTCCCATAGATGTGCCCTTAAATATGGAGAGCGACGGCCGCATTGTCATTAAGGGGTCAGAGGGTGTGTTCTTTGATGCCGCCAGCATCGATCTACAAGCCGAGCATCATGTCTCTATCAATTCAACCCAAGGAGCTACTGTGCTAGAAGCTGGTACTGGCATATTCCTGGATATGGATCGCATACCAATAGTCAGCTCAGAGCTGGGGATACGCACGGGCAGTGTTCAGTACAAGATATGTGTCTGTATGCCACAAGGTACTCTTTTCCGAATTGCCATTCCACGTATCCATAATGGACCGAAGATCTCGTGCGCCCATTTCAGTAGCCAGGATGATCCATGTGAGGTTAATTAATTCGTTGATTTATTCAAAGCTTATATGTAATCCCAGTAATACAGATAAATACAATTATTCATATATGTATCCCTAAAACAAATGTTACTTAACAGTTTTTTTTTATTTTCGAGGAAATTTACAGTTTTGTGAAAGGAAGAACAAAAAAAAAATGCAATTTGCTTTTGAAAACCGATTCCTATTATGCAATGGAATCATACTGTGTTTAGGGACAGGTATGGTATTAATAGTTGTTCCAATTGCCATTTATAATACAGAAATGGTATTCAATTCGCTGCTGTATGAGAATGTACACATGAATGGGAGGGCGGGTGTGGGGCGAAAGATATAATTTCATATTAAATGTTGAACTAATAACAAATACTTGTAAAAGAACTCGCGCCTATGAATAATCTAAAATAATTTCGAACGCATCCCTAAGTTTTCGGTGGTGGGGGATTCTGATGTCGGTTCTTAGACGTTATTGGGGGCACCAGATCTGCCAGATTGTCCGGCACCATGCTAAGAAGCTCAGCTTCACTTAGATGCGCCAAACGGCCTTTGCTCTTAGTCGTTGCTGCTGAAGTAAATAAATGAAATTAATCCCTTTTGTTCAATTTTGTTTAGCAACCCTTACCCGTTGCATATGGCCTAGGCGTCGTTATTGCGTCCTCGGGATTGTATTCCTCACTATCGCCAACGTTCGCTGCAGAGTCCGATTTCTCCTTAATGCTAGCCAGGATCTTTGAAAGATCTGACGGAATTGATATTCTGGATAAGGCATTAGCAGATCCCTGCACAAAAAGTTAGCCCCAAAATGAGCATTAATGTCGATGGGGAATCAATGAATATCTTACAGAAGGTTCCACATTGAGCAGGTCGGCAATTTCCAATTGTTGTGCAGCAATTTGTTTGTTTATTTCATCCACCTGACGCGCCAGACTGTTTTTATTTATGGATGTTGGCGTCGTAGCACATTCATCGCCGGAACTTCCGCCTGGAGAGTATGGTTCATTGGCATCGTCTATCAGAACTGGTACTGCTGGCACTGGAACTGCTGGAGGTACAGTTGCGGCTGCAGGGAGAGATGTCAAATAATTGGAGTTTCAAAATAGACTCTAATACGCTTACTTTTCCGCAATTTTGTAATGGGTGCCTTGATGATGGCATCAATATCGAACTCGTCGTCCTTAGAGCTGGTCGAGTGGTTGCTTGGCTTGCGTTTGGGACTGCTTGGCGGAGTAAATGACGTGGTGCTGCGAGACTTCTGTAATATAAAAAGTAAAATACCCATTGGCATTGGATACCATACCCCATATTGCTTACCTTGGCTGCCTTGCTGCTGCTGCTGGCAGTGGGCAGACAGTGCACTATAATCCCCATCAATGCGTTGGGCCTCTGCGTGTCTTCGTAAAAGGGAACAAGCTCTGTGGCATGGGCAAGCACACTGGGCAATTTTTCTTTGGAACCCAATGGGAAGATGTAAAAATCTCGGACCTGATTCGCTTCAGGCTCAATTACACCCAACCGTTGCCGCAGGTCGAGATAATGAAAGAAATGATCAAACTTTTGAATCTCACTCGGTCCGGATGGAAAGAGATTCACTAGGACAACCTCTTTGGTTGCACACTTTTTGATCTTCTTAATATAATCCCAGACCATGTCGCGGGATATGCGGCCAATCACATCTAATTTGACGGGCATCAGCTTGGCCATTTGATGCGAATTGCTGAGTAGAGGGTGTGCCACCACCTGGAAGTTTGCGACATCGATCATCTTCAGCGTGCCGGACCAGAGTGTTCGCTTGGGCAGACCTTGCAAATAGTGAGTGTAGCTGTCCAGCGGAGTGGCAGCCTTGGCGTCGACTGTCGTCGATGGGGGAATAGCCTTGACTATCTGCTGCTTGGGAGGCTGTTCTAAATTTGCCGCCTGCTCTACCGTTTTTTCGGATTCAAGGATTTGGTCAATCAGGTTATAGGCACTCGCCGCTCTGACTGACGCTGACGTCTCCTCTGGCTTCTTTTCTGTTACATTTTTCGGCAAGTTAGATCGGTCATTCTCCTCCCTTTTTTTGGCTGGCGATGGAATACGTTCATCTCGATCTTTACTACGCTGCTTTTCTCGATGACGGTGCGTTCGTTCTCCTCCCGTCTCCACTTCGTTGTGGTGCCTTCGGTGTCGCTTCTCAAGGCTACGCGTTTGACTGCTCGATCGACTGCGACTTCTCTTGCGCTGATGATGGCGCTTGTGGCTCTTATGACGCTTCTCCTTGGATGATCCGGACTTTTCCTTAGAGCTGGACTGCTCCAAGCTGACATCCTTGCTGGAAATCTCGTGGTCGCTAATCTGAGAGGTATACTTTTTTTCCAGGGTTGACTCCACGTCGGGTAGTGTGACATCCACTTTGGTGTCAATCAATTCCTCCCCCTTATGAGTCTTTACCACATAGTTCTGCGTACAGGATAACATGTCCAGTTCTGATTTTTTAATAATCTCGAGCTGATGACGCGTCTCTTCCTCACGCCACTTGGCAAGCTCTTGGCTGGCCAGCTCCTCGGGCGTCATGGCCACGAGTTGCTTGGCTTCCACCTGCTTGGCGCAGATCTTTTCGAACAGCGTCTTGTTCTTGCGATCCTTAATATTGAACATAAGTGAGCGATATTTAGCTTTGTATTTGGCCCCTGCATCGTTACCAAACGAATGATACATTTCCGATTCCACACTCTTAATGAACTGCTCCGCCTCGATGGGTGTCAGCCATTGCGTGCTAGTGCTCGTGCCCGTGCTTTGCTCCAAATCTTGCGCCTCCTTGATGCGTGCCAGCAGCTGCTCCTTGAGCGTACGTCGCACATTTAACCGTACGGGCTCAGGCTTGAAGGGGGATTGTGGGGCCACCACATTCGCAAGGGGTTTTTCTTTTTTGGGCAGGGCTTGAACGGGAGGGGTGAGTACTCGCTGCAGCGGAGGGACTTTCGTCCCACTTGTAGACGGCTTAGTTCCTGCTGATGTCTCGGGATCCGGTATCCGCTTGAACTGACGCTTCTAAGGACAAACAGGACATACATATGTGAGAGCACTTGGCCAATCAATAAAAAAAATATCTATGCTTACGTCTGTGTCCAGGGACTGAAAGCTGCCAGACGGCAGTACCTCAAAGGTGGGATTGTCTTGGAGCCATTTTCTGAAATTATGTGCGATGGGTGCCAAGTGGCCAGTGATGACACGTCCACTCTTACGCTCAATCACATTTATCTGAAAATGTACAATTTGTTTAGTCTGATTCGAGTTTCGAGTCGGCTGCTTTTAGCTTAAGCTTCTGTACCCGCTCTATTTTCGATACGGCGTCCGCCTGACGCAACACATCCTCAAAGAGATCCTTCTTTTTGTGCCTCTTGGCCTGCTCAGTGCTGTTTGCCAGAGACGTTTGCATATCCGCCGCTGTCTGTGGCACAGGACTGGCCGCGGGGCTCTTGGCAGACGTCTGGGCCTGAATAGCTTGCTGTGCATATTTTCGTATGCATTCATCGCTACAGTAAACCGACTTTGTGCTAGCTGTTGGTCGCTTGCAGACCACACAATTGGTGTCTGAAGCGCGGCCACTGGACACTCCTAATTTGACAAAATTAAGCTGCTGCTGCTGCAGCTGGTGGTGCTGTTGTTGTGGCATCAGCTGATTGTTTGGAAACCTCTTGGTCGTTGGCTTCATCACAGAATTACGCGAGGGCGCACTGGCAACAGTAACTGGCACCGCTACCGGCAGCGTTCGATTCGGCTCCGCTGTAGACGCTAAAACTTTGCTTTCGCTTGAGGTTGCCTCTGTTTGAACGGCTGGCCTGACGACCAACATATCTGTAATCCTTGGTTGGTTCTACGGTAAGGTACGATCAACGACTCATTGAAGGAAAATGTGGTTAATTTTGTCATACCTTCTCCTCCTGCTTTTTAACACATTTCGGGCACTTCCAAATGACGCTCTTTTGCTCCATTTCAATGCCCATTGACTTGGTCACACCCACACAGGTGCCGTGAAACCAATCCTCGCACAGGTCACAGCAGATCATGAACCGATTGTTGTGTGGTTGACGGCAAACGCACCAGAGCCTAAATATAGAGCAGAAAAACATTTGTCTTGGTCTTTAGTTAACTTTCGATATTTTGCTTACTTGTTGGGATCATCATCATCCTCTTGAGATTCCGAGGCCTCGGTGTCATTCGACTGACTCGTATTTAACTTCTTTGTTCTTCTGGGTACAGTCGAGCGTCTGGCCAGGGATGGTTCTCTTGGGTTGGCTCGCTTTGGCCCGGCTACGGGTTTTTGGGACACCTGGCTTTCGTTGCTTAAGCTGCTGCTATCCAGAGTGGGTTCCCCAGTCGACACAAAGCTCAGATCTCCTGAGCTTGTGGCAGCTGCACTTGTTGATGGCGTGAATTGTGCCCGTCGCTTCGCGCGTGTTGTCGGTGCTTCTATGGGGGGCAGGTAAATGATTCGTCCATTGCCACGCACTACCTTAGCGTCGGAACGCATTTGGGCTGCCACTGAGGGAGATGCTGCTATGTTGCTCCTTGAAGGTGTGCTGCAGGCAATAGGCATAGAGGATAGCAGATGGCTGTGCTCGGAGAGAACTGAAGGATGTGTCTGAAAGGGTATTCAGAGTTAAGGGCAAGTCAAAAACGTTAAGAAATAGACACACATACCTCAGATGACGAAGCATGCAGAATGGATGGATGGACCAAGCTCTCCACGGGTGGAGGCAGAGACACAATGGCATCTAGACCTGCAGGGTCGGTGCTGGCCAGCACTTGCTTCACCACCTCAGCCTCAAACTGCTTGTCCTCCTCGATGAGGCCAACCACATGCTGTAGGAAATCGGCCGTAATCTCATCTTCGTCTGGAGTAGTCAACAGGCGGGCAGTGTCCATGTCAATGGTAACATTATCATCCACTGGAACAGCATTATTCACTGAGCTCTGGACCACGGGATGACCAAAATCCGTAAAGATTTCGTTTTGTTTTACTGCTGGCATTGATACTGATACTGGTGCTACTGCCACTGGTCCTGCCTGATCCAATCCCGATGCCGTACTCTCCAGCATCTTGACCAGTTTCGGTATATTTTCATCCGCAGTGACTGCCGGCTGATCGACGAGCGTCGCCTTGAGCAGTTCATCTTGTACTATCGAATCGATGAGGTCCAGTTGCTTGTCATTTTCGGCTGCCAGTTCGGAGGAACTCTGATGCGTTTCGATCACAATCTGTGCGGGAAGCTTATGAGATTGAGCCGTTTCCACTCCGATGGGCATGAAGCCCTTGTTTGGAACCGGAGCGGCCACTGCTACTGGCGCCTGGTGCACATTTCCTGTGGAATAACTGGATCGTGGAGTAACGGGACACTGCCTTTGTGGATCGGGCGAGGATTTGATGTTCGCAGTGTGGTTTTCGCCCAGCAAACTATTGAGATTGGTGAAAACTCCCTTGGGGCTAGACGTATTTTTGTTGATTATGATTTCTTTCACGTCCTGAGGCACTGGGCTTGAGAAGACGCTAGGAGCTGAAGTATTTACAACTTTTCCCACATGGACCACCGGAGTCCGACGTACCTTGCCAGCGGCTGAGGCTAGTCCGAGCGCTTCGGTAGACATCGGAGGTTTTCTAATGTTTAGCGCCTGATGGGTGGGGCGAATTTTAAGGAATGAGGTGCTTGGAATTCCTCTGCCCAATGCAATTACAGTGGGCGGCGCCTTCGTTGCTGGCAGTTGAATAATCTGACCGATCTGCGGGGCATTCTGTGAAAGTTGCTCCTTGCGCTGCGTGCCAGTCGGTTGCAGTTCCTCTCTACGCTGTGCGGCAGTCTGATGCAGTTGCTCCCTACGCTGTGGGGCAATTGGTTGCACCTGATCCTTTCGCTGTGGCGTAATCTGTTGCACTTGATCCTTTCGCTGTGGCGTAACCTGTTGCACTTGATCCTTACGCAGCGCTGTAGTCTGTTGCACTTGCTCCCTGCGCTGCGGGCCACTCTGAGGCACTAGCTCCCTACGCTGCGTAGCTTTCTGCGGCCCTAACTCCTTTCGGTGCAGGGTAATCAGAGGCATTGGCTCTTGCCGCCGCTTGAGTTCGGGGAACTGTTTTGGCGTAGAAGTATGTGGGGGCAAGGTTTTCGACAGCCTGGTCGGCCTGCTGCTCAGCTTTTTCGCACGCTTTCGCTTGTTGGAGCTGCGACTGTCGTGCCTCATCTTGAAGTCCATATCACTGTCCCTGTCATTGTCCGTGTCTTGAAGATCGTCGCTGTCCTCGCTCATCTCGTCGCTATCGTACAGTTTGTCGGCATTCTCCTCATCAGCAGGATCCGAGCTATCTGCATCCTCATCATCGTCAACGTGGTCGTCTATAGGAGCCATTACTTTTACGACGCTACGCCCAGACCTTGGCCTGATATTTGGCATAGAACTTGCAACCAATTCCCGTCTGTCTCTGTGCAGAGGCGGTGGTGTCGACTGTGCCGGGGGCTTGCGTAGCAGCGGCTCCTGCTGTGGCTGAACGGGCAGTCTTTGGACCTTGGCTTGCAATGGAGTGAAAGGCATTGCTTGTATTCGTTTTTTGGCATTGACTATTTTGACATTTCCTGGTGCTTGCATAATGATTTTCCGACCCTGAGCCTGCTTTTCCATGGCAATTTTTTCGGCTCTTTTGTGGAGTTTCATTTGCTCTGGCGATGTGAAAGGTGTATAATTGTGATCGTTCTTAATGATTTCCATCAAAGCATCCGTCTCCGGCGTCCGCTTGTAGATGGACAAGCCAGCAAGCTCTGTCAATAAAATATACGCTTTTAGCGACACCTGAATGGATTGTTTATTTATGTGATACTTACTCAATGCATTCTTTACAACCAGATCGGCCGTGCCCTCGGCATAGAACTGCTCTACACGAAGGCCCACAATTTGCGGTCGCTCCTTTGGTTTTCGGCGTTTCTTCTTTTTTATTACTTTGGGCTTGCGGCCAGGACGCTTTCTCGTTTTGGGAGCCTCGGTTTCGGTCTCTGTAGAGTCATCGTTGAGCTCATCGTCGGTGTTGTTGTCATCATCTGCGGGAATGTGGTCCACCTCGCTTCTGACATCATCACCGCCACTTTGGCTCCCATTGTCGCTGTCCAACTCTGTGTCCGTCGCCGCATCTAGGAAAAGTTCTAGTTCCTTTAAACGTTCAGCCTCCTCCTGGTCAACCATGCTAGGCGTTGGCGAAGTTATTCGCACAACGCTAATGGTCGAAATCGATTTTTCCTCTAAAAAATGAATTTGTTGTAGAGCAGAAATGTTATTTAAGCATCAGTGCCCATACCCATAAGACTCTCCATGGCACGCTCATCAAAGGAGATGCCATTTTTGCTGTAGACCACAACCAGATTGGAATCTCCATCAGCCGCTCGTCTGGCACTCGGGGCCTCGATAAATACCGAACTAGACATGGTGCTCCGTCTATTCGCGTGGGCCACAACTTTTAGAAATACATTGCTGGCTGTTGCCCTCACAACGTTTTCAGTACTTGTTCGTAATGCTTTCAGGCATTTGTTGTTTTGCTAGTGCCGCCGCGTTGCGACGCCGACATCCGAATCCGGGTCAGCGTCCGGAAACTGTTGTTAATGTAGAATACTATAGTTGCACAACGAACACGTGCGTGAATATTTTGCTTCACGATCACACTCTTTGAATGCCGTAAAAGTAGGCTCTTTTAGCCTTAAAATTGTAATTCTCCTGAAATTTATGGAAATAAAATTCGCAAAAAATTCTTTAGGTGTGACCAGATCAATAAAAAGATAGCGATATGTTCTAGTCTATCGAAAATATATGCAGTACTTTCGATTGCAAAAAGAATATCGCAATTTTCCGGTATTTTCGGTTTTCAGTATTTTTAATGTAGCCCGGTTGACAACAAACCAAACTGATAAACACACAACACCACACAATTATAATTTACAGTCGGTTTTTTTTATAGATATAGCTAATCTTGTGGTAGAAATATTGCCCATTTGCAGCTGGCCAGTTATAATTGTTATTCCGAACGTGTCGCATCAACATGGCCGCCTTTCAGATGGGATCGGGCTACGCCGTGCCTATGACCCTGTTCAAGAACAATAGAGATCGCGTTTGCAAAGCATTGTTGCAGCAACTCTCGAAGAAGCTCAAGTTTGATTCGGGAAATTTGCTCGTTCTGCTGGAGGGTGGCAAGGATAAGAGTTTGTACAACACCGATGTGGACTATGTCTTTCGCCAGGAGTCATACTTTCAGTATCTTTTCGGAGCCAAGGAGCCCGGCTGCTATGGCATCCTCACAATCGACGTACGAACGGGGGGCGTGTCCAGCATTCTTTTTGTGCCGCGCCTACCCGAAGAGTACAGCACCTGGATGGGCGATCTGCTTACACCAGAAGAATTTAGGGCCATGTACGAAGTGGATGAGGTCTACTATCTGGATGAACTCACGGACTATCTGGAGAAGGCAGCGCCAAAGCTGATACTGACGCTTAGTGGTACAAACAGCGATAGCGGCCTTACAATGCAGCCGCCTGAGTTCGATGGCAAGGAAAAGTATGTAACCGATTGCGACCTACTCTATCCCATATTGTCCGAGTGCCGTGTTATCAAGTCAGCCGAAGAGATCAAAGTTCTGCGTTATGTGGCAAAGGTCTCGTCGGATGCCCATATCAGAGTAATGAAGTTTATACGCCCCGGCAAAATGGAGTACGAGGGGGAGTCTCTGTTCCTCCATCACGCCTATTCCGTGGGAGGCTGTCGCCATGCATCCTATACTTGCATCTGCGGAAGCGGCACCAACTCGTCTATTCTACATTATGGCCATGCCGGAGCACCCAACAATCGACCCATCCAGGATGGTGAAATGTGCTTGTTCGACATGGGGGCCAACTACTGCGGTTATGCGGCAGACATTACCTGCACCTTCCCAGCCAACGGCAAGTTCACGGATGACCAGAAGTTCATTTACAATGCTGTGCTGGATGCTCGCAACGCGGTGTCTGAGACAGCACGAGATGGCGTTTCGTGGGTGGACATGCACAAGCTGGCGGGCAAGGTTTTGCTGCAACGTCTCAAGGAGGGTGGTATGCTTCAGGGCGATGTCGATGAAATGCTCGAAGCTGGACTCTCGGCTGTCTTTCAGCCGCACGGCCTGGGCCACTTGATTGGCTTAGATGTTCACGATGTGGGCGGCTACTTGGACACTGAGCCAAAGCGTCCCAGCGAGCCGTGGCTGAGTAAGTTGCGCTTCGCCCGTGTTCTCAAGGCTGGCATGTACGTTACCATTGAGCCGGGCTGCTACTTCATTAAGCGATTGATGGACGGCGCTCTGGAAAATCCTGAACTTCGTAAATTCATCAATGTGGATGTCTTCAATCGCTTCCGCAACTTTGGTGGTGTTCGCATTGAGGATGATGTCCTCATCACCCAGAATGGTATTGAGAATTTTGCAATTGTGCCACGGACCATTGAGGAGATCGAAGCAGCCATGAGCTCCAAATAGCCCGATGGAGGCTAGCGGGCTATATATCTATCAGTTTATCTTATGCTCTAATGCAATATATTATCTGTTTTAAATGTCATAATCAAATTATGGTTAACCAATAAATATATTTTTTATAGGGATATCAATTGTTATTTTTATACATTTAAATGCTGCCTACTTCCAAAGGAAATGTACGTCTAACAAAGGTATGTTATATGTACAGTCAAGGACAGCACATGAATAAAATTAAAGTTTACTTCTGTTTTCCGTCGCGAATGGAAGTTGGTACCACTGTAATCTCAGCTTACGATTTGTCTTGATGATTGAAGAAGATGATTTTCCACCGAGATTCTTAACGAGAATTAGGGGTGAATCCATGTCCATAAATAGTGGTAAGATGGGAAAATGACATGAACACAGCTCAAGAGTGCAAATACTTTCGTTAGCCTTCAGTTAAAAAATGATAGAATTGGATATAATAAAAAACTTCGCCTATAACAATTAGCCAATCTTATAGTAAATTGTTACGTTTATCGGATACAAATATTTTTAATTTAAAAATCGCGATAAAAACAGAAGTAAGCTGAAAAGAAATGACTGACATTTGAGCATAACTACTAAGTGCTAATACGTTAGTCCAGCACTGTAGATGGTATTTTTAGAAATCGCTTATCACAAAACCCTGATCGTTATCTAGTTTCGCGTTTGTTTTATTGGCCAACAATGGTAACAAAGTAATCGAGAGGGGGACTGGCACCTGGTTAAACGGAAAAAAGTCAAGTCTTTCAAGCGGTTACTAATCTATGTACAAGCTGGGACGATACGACTGTGTGTCGAAAGAAATTGTCATGATGTGCTCATTGCCCCGATTGCTCGGGTTACATATATTTCTTGGCGTGTCCATTGCGTTGCTGCTGCTTCAGTTGAGCATGTCCTCCGTTACAAGTTCCATTCTCGGCCAGATTGTCGCTGCCAGGATCGCCGCCGCACTCGTGTACTTTGATAATCTCGACGGCGCTTCGACGTGGAAACCAGCCACGTATATTTCCTTTACGCTGATGCTTCTTGTCGCCGCCCAGCTCCTGCTTGGTGAGTTCCCGCTCCCCAAAGAGCCAATGCTTGCGAAAGCGCGTTACTTTAATGATGTCACCTGGTTGTAGGCGGATACGCGGCTCATCTGTGCAGGGAGCGGCCACGCATACGCTCCAACCCTGCGAGCAAATGGGAAGCCATCGTCCAGTGACGGGACTGTGACACTTGTAGGTACGTGTCCGGGCTCGCTTTTCCTCCTTCTGCGCCAGTTGCTCTCGCTAGAGAAGCGAAGAAAAGAAAAAAGAACTATTATTCAACACATTTCTGGTGTGTTTTGCTAAGATTTACCGTCAATGTGTATTGATCACAGTCCTTCAACACGGGCCACTCGATGCCGTCGCCGAGCTTTTGGCACTCGTCATTGAAAACCTGCTTCAGATTGAGCCACCACCCCAGATCATACGGGTAGACAAAACTATCCTCGCTCTCGCCGTTGGCATAGCGGCGATAGTTTGCCTTCTCGACTATCCAGATTTCAATGCCCGTCTGGTTGGCGACAATCGTCTTGAGTTGAATAAACAGCAGCATTCCCAGGCCGATGACCACTCCAATAGCCAAGCCCATGCCTGTGATGCACATTATGATGCTGTAAACTGTGAACTGGACGCTGGCCAGATGCACCAGGCCATGGGTCAGATAGTAGTAGCGATAAATGCCACGATAGAAGGAGCCGCAGAGGACTACGGTGGCCTGCAAACTACCCAATATGGAGAAGAATAGGAAGTACGAGAAGTAGGCATGATTGGCCCAGCCCACACAGTGGTTGATCCACGGGCAATGATGATCCATCTTCTTCACGCATCGGTTGCCTAAACAGAAACAGAAATGGTTGCAGTTCTTGCTTTTTGTTACTACTTGAGGATCTACTTACACTTGCGACAGTGATGGGAGCGAGGAGCTTTGTAGCCCTCACACGCCTTGCAGTATTGCAGGTACTCTGTGTCCTTGGGCTCCTGCCAAAATAAGATTTTGATAAGGAAAATAGTATGTTATAAGCATATGCATGATTAATGCGCCCGCTTTCTAAACTACGAGTTACCAGAAAACCTAACGACGCACAGCTAATTATCGAGCTACCCACCCACTGCCGCCCCTCTTGTGTCTGGGACCTGCCTACAAAACATTTATGCAAATTCTGGTAATTGCATTACGGACCAACCGACCGACAGGACCGTACTGGGCTCCACAGAATGCGTTTGGTTCGGTTCGCGTGCAGGGCACGGCCGTTAAGTTGATCCATAAATTATTTGTGTGCCACCGCGTCATGGCCAAGGAAAAATTAATGGGTGCCGAAAAACGTTACCGGTCCTGGTCCCAGCACGACATTTTTGCGATTCTCCTGCTGCGAGGAATTGAATTCAAAATCTTCAAAATAAATTGCAGTTTAATTGACGCGAATTATGCGATAAGAAAAATACACACGCCATAGAAGGTCGACAGAATGGTCTCTTGGCCCATTTGTCTGAATAAACCAAAGCCAAGAAATGAAAGGGTGACGAACAAATAGTAGGGCTTTCCTCCAGCCAAGTGTTGACGGGCACCCTTAGCTGATTCTCATTCCATTCCATTTGTGTGCTAAACAAGAACTTCCGTTTCAGAATGACGATGCACAATGAGAACAAAAACGCCCACAGGTCAACAGTTTTTTGGGGCTCAATGGCCCAAGAAATTATCAAAGGTAACAGGTGTTCAGGGAACACCAGCTCTAGTGTAGCTAGCAATTTTCCCATGAAGCGTGTCACAACAAAATGTATTGGTGGCTTCCACTTGTGTTATTTACCTTTGGCTTCCATTTTTTTGGCAGCAGGCCGGGACCTGTCAGCGTGGCCATGACGTAATTGAATGTGGCCAGCGTGGAGAGCATTAGGAATAAGGCCTGATGGGCAAAGCCGGCGAATGATTCATTTGGCGGCCACCACATCGAATTCATGTAGAGCGTTGTCAGCGTTATACACTTGATAATGCCTGCAAACGGGAAAACAAAAGATAAACCATTAGAATGTGTGTTTATGAAATTTGATATTGTTCAGTCGATGCAGCGGACCCAGTCAGGGTCTGTATGGGGTGACCTGGTGGTGGCTATGCTTCTCGCTTGGTTGCGTGTAAAGGAAATTAAGCTCATTTATTTCGTTTATGGCCAACCTTTTGAGTTGATTAAGCGTAGCCGCGCCCCAGCAATGAGTGCCCGTCTGTACACGGCCCATCCCTACTCCTGGCCATAGCAGCAACAAGCAGCCGGAGCACCGGCGTCTAATTTAGACATTAAGGCTGGAAACACAATTGTAATATCAGTTCGATATAAAATTTTCCGTATCGCTCGTACTCTAACCGGAAGTCTTACGGTCGTTTTACCGTCTGCCTTGCCAAGGACCAAATGGTCAATTTGCACGCTATACTTGGACTGCGTGAAATTTCCGATAGTACAGGAGCCGACGCGACGACACTTTAACCGACAAGGAATATGAAATAAAAACAGAAAACACATGCAACTAAAACGCAATTAGCGCAGCACATTAGGGGAATTAAAAGGCGAAGTTGGTGCCGGGAGGAGTCTCCCACCACTGTGGGCGGACACTCAATTGGGGTCCGTGCAGCGGATGTGGCGTGCCGGGCTGGTCTGTGACCCGTCCGTAGAAATATAAAACGCGATATTTCCATCCAGACATATACAAAACGCGGGCGGTGCCGTTTACGTTGCAAGTCCCACCCACGTCTTAAAAAGAGTAATTGGAGCCTCGTTATGTGCTCTTTGTGGCCGTCTGTCTGTCAAGCAGTTCATTCACTTCACTTTTGGCCCATTTGCAAATTTTTTTATTCAGCTTGTTGCCCACAGGCCACTGATCACAGGTCGGAGGCTCTGTCTCCACGAGCCAATGGTATTCTCGGTAGAACTTACTCAAGGCTGTGATTGGGCCCCAATGTATAAAACGGCGAAAGCCGGATATTTCAGCACTCATAATATTTAAATAATCGCGTTGGCGTCCAAAATGGTAGTGACGAAAGGTAAACAAAAAATAAATGGTAGTGACTAGTGTGACCGCGGAATTATCGATAAAATATACCGTCCAACCAACAGAAATATACTGAAGAGAACGTTCTTATTTAAAAAAAACAACGGTAAAAATACCGACGAAAATCATATTCCTCGATTTTGATAATCTGTTCAATATTACTAACTGAATAGAATACTGAACCCTGAACAAATAATTTTAACTGATAGATAAAAAATGTTCTATAAGATTGACCAATTTTAAAAACTTCATTTATTGGCTTCTGTCTAAAATAAGGTTTAAGACAGCGATAGCCAACAATGTCCATCAGTGTGACCGTAATTTGCGATGTAATTTAAACATTCGAATTAACATTGTTGCGGTGGTTTATTTAAAAATCCCATTTTCTCTATTAAAGATATGTACAAAAATTTACTTGTTGGCTACAATCTCGTACTTAATACCATGTTCATGCTTCTCCAACTCGCTGATGAGGCTGGTCTTGCAAAATGCTGCTCCAGGTGGCAAAACTCCGCCTGTGCTAGGCATTTTATCGCTCTCGTTCAAAATGGTCTTCGCCGTAGACAACAAGGCCACACAAGTGGATCCGTAGCCAGGATTAGGACCAGTTATTTTTACTGTTAACGTTTTCGATGGTGGTGTGATGTACTGGTCGGTACTTTCTTCTAGTTTCTGTGATTTGGGCCATCCGGTGGCTTTCATTGTCATTCTGAAGAACGAACGCTCCATGCGCTCCTGGCTCGGACCGTCCCGAGACGCCATACCGCCGGAAAAGAAGCTGGGATACTTGAGCAGGAGCTGACGTCCAAAGGAAAATTTGGCCATAATTCCAATAATGGTAGCAAAGAAGACAACCACGCCGGCAACTAACCGCGAGGGATACATCATATAGGCTTGCATCTGGATGGGACGTTTCTTCTCATTCTCGTATAGGTAGCGCTGTGAACGCATAACCACAGACCGGTCCGTCTCCGGGAAGGGCAGGACTACTTTACCCACCTCCTCAGCAATGGAAAGTGGAGCGCGTGATTTCAGCACTGGATGGAATTTGGGCAGACGATCGGGGAAAAGCTGCTTGCGTATTGCGATTGACTCACTCCTGTTCGCAATGGCGTGAATGGCACTCTCCCAAGTGCCAGTGTTGAGAGAAGCGCTGCCCGTACCTTCTGTACCGCCCTTGACTCCAAAATGGACGAAGTTCTCCACCGAGTTAACAACTCCGTCAAAGTTCTTCTCTATAAACACCACTCCCATGTCGGCGGGAATGGAGTCAAATCCACAGGCGCTGATTACGTACACTCCACGCTCCCTGGCCCGATCATTGTACTTCAGCTGCATGGATTCCATATACTGAGGCTCCCCGCTAACGTCAACATGATGTGTTCCTGCCTCGATGCAGGCTTTCACCACGTTTTCACCAAAAAATCGGTATGGTCCAGCAGTGTTCACGACAATGCGGCAACGCTTGGCCATTTCAATAAGTGACGCCTCATTGTTCACATCGGCAATGATGATAGGAGTTTTCGACAGATCTGTTTTGGACTTTGCACCCATTTCTTTAAGTACCGACTCCATTTTTTCCTGGCTACGCCCGGCGATTCCCCAGTTCAGTCCCTTGAGGACGGACACAGCTTCCAGGACCGTGTATTTGCCGGTGAACCCGGTGGCACCGAAAATGATGGCATCCAATTTTTTGGCGGCCATTGTGTAGGGGTCACTGTAAAGCCACGAATATATAATTAGTTGCTTAGTAATTGTTTATCAGTATTGAATGATCAGGCTCTTTCTGGTGTTACTGTGTACGACAGCGCAGAGGGCGAAATAGTTATTAGCAGCAATCAGACTAAACAAGTGTATTTATTCCTCTGATAACAGCACCGGTGACTCCACAAAAACAACGCCTTTGGCCCAGGTGATTAGATGCACAGGTGATTAGGTGCACGCAGGGTTGCTAAGGATAACATGATGATGATCTTCGATAGATCTGAAGTCATCGGTAGTTGTATTTTAAATATTATAGTTTATTAATGCACATTGCACCCAAAATGAGCGTAATAATGTGGTAAAAGTGTGTATGCTGTTGTGAGGGTGCATGAGACACATAGCTCTGCATTGATGCGTTGCCTTGCAGATCGGCGACGGATTTATTCATGGGAATGTGATCAAATGTGTACAGAGCCCGAAATCCAATGCCAACAAAACGATCGTTCGAGTGCAGTGTGACTCGAAAGAATCGACTATCCGAACGCATTTCAAAGTCCTGCAGCTTGCCACAGTATTTACTGTACTTTCGATCTGTGCTCATAAAATTCGAGAACTCCACATAGTCGCTGGCGGTCTCATGATCACATCTGTAAAGAAACCATATCTTAAATAGGTGTGGATGCAAACAGAGCGGAAATGATATGATCCTACGCTCCAATGCCCTCAATATCAAAGTAGGTAAAATGTAGGACAACTCTTTCGTCTTTGCCGGCATAAAAGAAATAGTTGCAAACAACGTTCTCCAGATAATATCCAGGGAAATTGGGCGAATGGAAGAGGCCGCTGGTGCGTTCGCTGCTGTTGTAGACGAAAGTGCATTCCTCGCCTTGTTGGACGCCCGACATGATGCCAAAATCTATAAACGTAAATAGTTCTTTACATCATATATATCAAATGAGTAACTATTTTTAACTTACTTGATAGAAACCTATATTCCGCACGAAACCCGTAATACTGAACCTTGTTAGTCAACCTTTCAGGTGGATACTTTCCGAAATACTGCAGATGTATTGGGCCGTTCGACATCAGAGGCTTGGGCAGAAACGCTCCACAGATGAGCTTCTGTGTCTCGTATCTGCCACCCACTTCAATCATCACGTGAAGAGCATCATTTGCCTGGCATTCGGTCGAGTTTTCGTGTGCGGTTGGTATGTTGAAATCATGAAATTTGATTTGAACTCGTTCTGGCGGTTGCGCTGCAAAATCGTAACGGCAGAGTATGCTTCTCGCGCCAGTGTTAACAGTGCCAAAGTTCTTGCTGAAGAACAGCTGATTGGACTCGAATGTGCCGCTTTTGTTTACGCGCGAGTCATACGTATGCTGGCATTTTTCTGTAATTTATTTATTATAGAAATATATTATATATGTTAGTTGTGGTGAAATCGAAGATTCACATTCGGTTTTTCACTCGATTTGGTAGCAGCGTCATGGGCAGTAAGCAGACGGAGAATGACGACAATAAATTGGACACATTTCGACGCGTTTGTGACGAAATAGCTGCGGAGTCAAGCTACCTAAAGAAGGTGGACAAACTGCAGAATTTCTTTGAAAAGGGAACCAGCGGGTCTGGATTTGAGGGCGACACATTACTGTGGGTCCAGTTTTTGATACCAGTAGCCAACCAACGTGTGTACAATTTGCAGAACAAGGCGCTGATAAAACTCTTCTCACGCATTTTCAATGCCAACCAGCAGCAAATGCACCTCGACCTGGAGCAGGGTGAGCTATACGCATAGAAGTATGTGGTGCAGTGTAATAATTATTGTTTCATTTTAATCCCTCGTAGATGGAGACGTATCTGAGACTCTACGCAAGCATTTTGCCGACTCAAGCAAACTCAAGCCGCAGAAGCAAAGTAAACTGTATTTGCATGAAGTGGAGAGGCTGCTCACACAGCTGGAGGAGCGCACCAAAGAGGATGAACAAACGGAACTGTTGCAGGAGCTGTGTAAGAAGGCAACCGATTTGGATTTACGCACCTTCATCAGACTGGTTAAACAGGATCTACGTATAAATGCACGTGCCAGACATATACTGGATGCCTTCGGCCCTCTCGCTTATCCCGCCTATCAATCTTCTCGCGACTTATCAGCCATCGTGGAACAGTTTGCTGGCAAAGGAAACAAGTCCTCAGCCCTTGGTCAAGTTAAGAAGACAAAGAAAGTGGGATTGAGCGGAAGCGGGATTCAAGTAATGACCCCCATATCGCCAATGCTGGCCAATGCCTGCAAGTCGGTGGAGGAAGCGTTCAAAAAGAGTCCTGGCGGGCTGTTCGGTGAAGTCAAATACGATGGCGAGCGCGTACAAATCCACAAGAAAGGAACCGAGTTCAAGTTTTTTAGTCGTAATCTGAAGCCTGTGATGGATCACAAAATCAAAGCCCTAAAAGACCATATACCTCGAGCCTTCCCAGGAGCCGGCGAAATGATTCTAGACTCTGAGATAATACTGGTGGACACAGAGTCGGGTGCTATGCTACCCTTTGGCACTTTGGGTGCGCATAAAAAGCAAACATTTGCCAACGCCTCAGTTTGTCTATTTGTCTTTGATTGCATACTCTACGATGGTGAGGATTTGACACACCTGTGAGTAAAGATCTAACTATCCAGAGCCGACAGTAACTGATTTGCCTTTATTTTTGTTTTCAGTGAGTTCCATAAACGTCGCAAGATACTCGAGGAGAACATCAATCCTTTGAAATCCTATGTGCAGCTATCCGAATCTCAATTTCTGAAGACAAAGAACGAGCTGGCCATGATGACGGCCAAGGTGTTGCATGCCAATCTGGAGGGTGTCGTACTGAAGAGTCCCAATGGAATCTACCAGCCCGGCAAGCGCAACTGGCTGAAGGTAAAAAAGGATTACCTTTTTGAAGGTAAAATGGCGGACACAGCGGATCTAGTTGTTCTGGGTGCGTGGTATGGCTCTGGGAAAAAGGGAGGTGTCCTCAGCATCTTTCTGATGGGATGCTACGATGCGCGTGATCATTTGTGGAAAACTGTGACAAAAGTCCACTCTGGCCTGGACGATGCCACCAACGAGGAGATACATGGTTCACTGATGAAACTTACAGAACGAGCTGATGCCAATAAAATCCCCGTTTGGCTGCTGTGCAAAAAGTCGCTGGTGCCAGATGTCTTGGCCAAGGATCCAGCAAGCATGCCTGTGTGGGAGATCACTGGAGCTGAGTTTACCAAGTCTGAGGCACACACAGCGGCAGGTATTTCGATACGCTTTCCAAGGATAACACGTCTGCGCAACGATAAAACAGCGAAAGAGGCAAATGATTTGGCTCATTTGGAGGACTTGTACGATGCCTCCAAGAAGAATGTCAACGTGGATCTGCTATTGGCCAATTGTGATACGGATGCGCTTAATGGTAAACCAAATCCAGAAAAGACGCCCCAAAAAGTAAGGCCAGCCAATTCCCGGTCAAGCAGTAATAAAAATCTAAAGAGATCGCCCATTCAATCGGATGATGATGACAAAGCAGGTCCGGCACCAACGCTAAGCAAACGCAAGATACCAAAGATTGAAAGTATTTCACCATCGCAAAAGGGTCTTAAAGATTATTTCAAGCCCAGCAAGACCGAAATCAAAACTGAAGTAAAGCTGGAGGCTAAAGCATCCGAGCCTAAAAGTGTGGAGAGTCAGTTATTTGCGGGTCTTGTGGCTCAATTTGAATTGGACCAAGACCTGGTCAAGATTAGAGATGAATTTGTAAGACACGGAGGTTCTCTTACTACGGATTCGAAAAAGGCACATCTGGTTTTTTACGATGCAGACAAAGCAGTGGATTTGGAAAAACTAAGGTTCCCTTTAGTGATATTTTATTGGTGTCTTTTTTTAATGACAATTTCATGTATTTTCGCAGGGCTCTTTACCGTCGCAGCTGTCGTCATCTCTACGTACGCTGGCTCCGTTCATCCATTGAGAACCAGAGTCGACAGCCTTATCCGCTCTATGCTGTATTGCTTAAATGTTGAGTGTTTGCTTTGTTTAAATTATTTCTACATGAGCGAGTATGTTAGATTAATAGATGAAATTATATACTATATATATATGTTTATCAAATGCGCTATTCACTTTCATCAGGCGGCGAAACCACTAAAAGCTCAATTTAAAAGCTTTGCGTTTGTTCAATAAAACAATTCCAGTTGTTTGTGGCGTCGTAGTTATCTTCTGAACGCTTGGATCGCCGAACGCGTATTCTGCTCTTCTACGCGTACTGAGATCATCAGAAATGTTATTGGAATTTGTGGCACTGTTTGGCATTGTCTTTGCGTTGTTCTATCGCTGGGCAACGGCAAACAATGAGTTCTTCAAGGAGCGGGGTATTGCCTTTGCTAAGCCTAAGCTCTATTTCGGTAACATGGCCCAAATGTTTCTGCGACAAAAGGCTATGTTTGATATCGTCTGTGATTTGTACAACAAAGGTGGCAGTAACAAGTGAGTGATCTTTGTTTGCATTGCAATTAATTCAATAAATATCTCGTTAATTCGAATCAACGCACTTTGACCTTAGGGAGCATATATGTAGATACTCGCGCAATTATATCAATTCATGTGTAGGCTGATTGCCTACAACTGTCAAGGTCATTCGATCGTGTGTATCTACATGTACGTACATACATATGTGGGGTGGGTGCAGTTACATAGTATACATAATAAACTTTCTGATAATTCTTAAACAATAAGTGTGAAATTATCAAACAAACAAAAAGCTTCGGCCAGATGGGCGATTTTGTAAAACACACACAAGGTAGCAAATAATTGAGATAACTTTTAATCAGTTTATCAGTTGAGTTTATTTTGCTATTATCAGTGTGGAACGCTTTGTTGCCATATACAGATAGGTAAAAATAAATGACAGTGCTAACGCCAAGTTAATTGATTATACTAAGGACATTTCTTTGTGCCTTTGTTTGGGCTATTTAAAAAATTAACTAGATAAAGCATAGAAGATTTGCTCATACCGATCAGATAGAACAAATAATGCTATTGTTAATCCTGATATAAATAAAAAACCTTTACTTATAGATTATTGGGCATGAAACCTTCTGCCTTTTATTTTATTGAACCCTGGCATGCAAGATTAGAAATAAAATCCCATAATTTTTTCGGAGTTAAGCTAAAAAATAATCGGATAGGTTAGGATAGGATAGGTACAACACAATGACTCACTCATATGGCAAAATTAGATTAAAATTATCAGTAAAATGGTTATCAGTCAATAACTTGACTCTATTTTTTGTACAGAGTTTATGGTATCTTCGAGCAGCGCCAACCGTTGATGATGATCCGCGACCCAGAACTTTTGAGACAGATAACCATAAAGGACTTCGATCACTTTATAAATCATCGGAACATTTTCGGCACCGGCACTGACGATGATCCACATGATATGAGCAATCTTTTCGGCAGCTCGCTCTTCTCCATGCGTGATGCACGTTGGAAGGACATGCGAAGCACTCTCAGTCCCGCGTTCACGGGCAGTAAAATGCGTCAGATGTTTCAGCTTATGAATCAGGTGGCCAAGGAGGCTGTTGATTGTCTGAAGCCCGATCAGAAAGGATCCGCTCAGGGAACAGAGCTGGACATGAAGGATTACTGCACACGATTCACTAACGACGTGATTGCCTCCACGGCCTTTGGCCTGCAAGTGAATTCGTTCAAGGAGCGGGATAACACCTTCTATTCGATGGGCAAAAAGTTGACCGCATTCACTTTTCTGCAGAACCTAAAGTTCATGTTATTCTTTACCCTAAAGTCTCTAAATAAGGTTTGTAGATCAATAATTTATCAATCTAGATAAAATGATCTGATACTAATCTCTTTGCAGTATCTCAAGGTCGAGCTCTTTGATAAGAAGAGCACTGAGTACTTCGTGCGCCTGGTTCTTGACGCAATGAAATACCGTCAGGAGCACAATATCATCCGTCCAGACATGATCAATATGCTAATGGAAGCCCGCGGCATGTTCCAGACAGAGAAGACCAAGATAACAGCGGCCCGTGAATGGAGCGACCGCGATATTGTGGCTCAGTGCTTTGTCTTCTTCTTTGCCGGCTTCGAGACGTCCGCTGTGCTTATGTGCTTTACGGCACAAGAGCTGATGGAGAACGAAGATGTTCAGCAGAAGCTCTACGAAGAGGTGCAGCAGGTGGACATCGACTTGGATGGCAAAGAACTGACTTACGAGGCCATCATGGGCATGAAGTATCTGGATCAGGTTGTCTCGGAAGTATTACGCAAGTGGCCGGCAGCCATAGCCGTAGATCGTGAGTGCAACAA
Source organism: Drosophila affinis (assembly GCA_037356375.1). Classification (NCBI taxonomy): domain Eukaryota; kingdom Metazoa; phylum Arthropoda; class Insecta; order Diptera; family Drosophilidae; genus Drosophila; species Drosophila affinis. Next base: position 29,577,373 of record JAZHFB010000003.1, read on the forward strand.
GGATATTACGTATGATTTGGATGGCCAGACCTTGGAAATTAAGAAGGGTGACTATATATGGCTGCCAACTTGCGGCTTCCATCGTGACCCCAAATACTTTGAGAATCCAAGCAAATTTGATCCAGAGCGTTTCAGCGAGGAGAACAAGGCCAACATTCAACCATTCACCTACTTTCCCTTTGGTCTGGGTCAACGTAACTGCATCGGTTAGTGGAAGCAATGGATTATCTGATTGCAGATTAAACTTGATTCCTATTTCTATTTGCATATCCGTTCTAGGTTCCCGCTTTGCACTCCTTGAGGCCAAGGCTGTCATCTACTATCTGTTGAAGGAATACCGCTTCGCTCCTGCCAAGAAATCCTGCATTCCTCTGGAGCTAGCCAGCAACGGGTTTCAGTTGACGCCCAAAACTGGGTTTTGGGTTAAACTTGTTCCGCGCAATTAATTGCAATTAATTTAAATTGAATTAATGTAAATTCATTGTCAATGCTTGTTTTTATTTAATATTTGTCTAAAAGTATGCCTCTGTTTTTGTCGTTTGCCTTTGAGAGAGCTTTGGGAAAAAGTTCTGAAAACTTGAAGCTAAAGGAAGAAGCTAATGAATCAAATAATATTTGCGAGATTATACCGACCCCCTATGGGACTTTTCTAACCACATCCTTACGGCTTTAACGACACTTAACACAGTCGGCTGTAAGTCTTCATATTTGTTATTAAAAATGTTCCAAATTTAAAAACTAACAGCCAATGGCCTAGCTACCACCTTTTTAAAAAGAATTTACATGTTACATGTGAATTTACACACATATAGCCCATGTCTGTCTGTTTAAATGCCACTTTAAATGCTATCTGGTTGGTTCGATCTTTAAGGCTCAGGATTTGTATTTCTAAAAACATTTGGGTCAAGTCCGAGTAGAGTGTATTCTTCCGCGAAATAATCGATTCGAACACATGCTTATTGGAAGTGTTTTCATTTCAGACAAAATTAAGTATATATGCGAATATTCATGACAGCGTGAGAGCTCTCCAAACGACAGCTTTATAAACTATTCTCAGAAGCATGCACATATTTAAGTATTTCAAATTTTCCCTTCAGGGTACATTGGAATCAATAAAACAATTTCCCTTATAACGTGAACACTCAATATGTACAGCTCGCGATTGATTTGATTCCCGATTTGATTAAAAGACAAAATGCATCATAAATAAGCATTGGAATCAAGAAGTCCGAATTATCCAGTGCCCACTGTACTGGGAACAATGAAGTGACCAAGAATGGTATAAATATAAATCGAAGCAATTCCGGAGCTCTGTTCAATTGATCAGGTGTATCGGTGGCGACTCTATAGCACACGGCTGGATTCGATTTTTGTAAAATCACAAAACGCAATATGGATACAGAAATACAACGTTTTTATAAGAACAAGACGGTATTCGTAACAGGCGGCACTGGATTTTTAGGCAAAGGTGCGCTGCAAGAGCTGGCTAATGTCTGAGATATAAAACAAGAGTAATCTATTGCATCTTTTGATTTTCAGTGATTATTGAAAAAATCTTACGAGCGACAGAGCCAAAGAATATATATTTCCTGGTCAGGCCGAAGAAAAACGAGGATGTGCAGGCTCGCGTTACCAAATGGTTGAACCAGCCAGTGAGTATTCCACCAAAAGTCACTGTAAATTCGTTTGATCTCATACGTTCGCCACCTGCTCAAGATTTTCGAGTCACTGCTAAAGACAAAGCCAACGGCCTTGCAGCTGATGAAACCCATAGTGGGAGATTGCCTAGAACCGGATCTAGGTATCAGTGAGGCGGATCATAAGCTGCTGGCAAAAGAGGTGCAGATTGTTATTCACGGAGCAGCCACTGTCCGTTTTTCTGAGCCCATGCATATAGCCTTGGCCATAAACACGCGGGCCACGCGCCTCATGTTGCAGCTGGCCAGGAAAATGCATGGCTTGGAGGCCTTCGTGCAGATCTCCACAGCCTACTCGAACTGCGTGATAGACAACATTAGCGAGGAGTTCTATCCTCAGCATTTGACCTGTTCTGCCGATCAGGCGCTGTACCTCAAGGAGACCCTGAGCGCCGAGCTGTTGGACAGTATGACGCCTGCCCTGCTGGGAAAATACCCCAACACATACACATACACCAAGGCTCTGGCGGAGCAGGTGATCCAAGAGGAGGCAGGTGACCTGCCAGTGTGTATCTTTCGACCTGCCATTAGTAAGTTATGCCATGCCACTTAACCCAGTGTCCCTTTAGCAACCACTTCACTTTTTCCAACGATAGTCTTTGCCAACTACAAGGAGCCCTCTTCTGGTTGGATTGACAATCCATACGGACTCATTGCCGCTATATATGGCATTACCTACGGTGTCCTCCATCTGTTGCTTTGTAATTTGAAGGCTCAAGCGGTTTTGGTGCCCGGAGATTACTGTGCTAACCTGGCCGTGGTCAGCGCCTGGGGAACGTCAAAGAAAGCAAAAGCTAAAGCAAAGGAGATACAGCTAAAGCCAAAGCCCACCATTTATAATTTTGCACCTTGCAGGACAAATACGATACTCTGGAAGTTTTTCGGTAGCGAGGGCATGTATTTAAGCAAGAACTTTCCGATAACTCAGATGATTTCGTACCCGTTTGTACATACCACCACATCTCCTCGGCTGTTTAAGCTGGGCGTCATCTTGTATCACTATGTGCCCGGATATTTCTACGATCTCATCCTGCGACTGAGGGGCGCAAAACCGCGTCTAGTGAAAGCCTATCGCAAAGCCCACGAAAACTTGGAGGCACTGTTCTTTTTCAATAAGAAAACATTTTGGTTTAACAGGGATAATACTGAAGCGTTGTGGGACGGCATGTCACCGGAAGATAAAATGAGTTTCAACTTTGATATGAAAACACTCGACTGGGAAGACTATTTCAAGACAATCTGGGCAGGCATGCGTTTATATTTGTTCAAGGAACCACCTACGCCAGAATCCTTTGCGAAGGGAAGTAGGATTCTATTCCGGTACGTAGCCTTCTGCAAAACAATTATCCAACTCGAATCTATCTTGGTTTCTGTCCCTTACAGATATCATGTACTATTTAGGTTAGGTCAAGTTCTGCTTGGCTCTGGTGCGGCATATGTGCTTTGGTCCCTGATCACTATCTGGCAATAATAGTATTCAAAGTGCATTCGATTGTTGTTCAAAGTGTAAATGGAAAGAATAAATATTATTGACTATTTCAGGATAAAATATGACTTTTTTGTTTTTTCTTAATAATACAGCAGCGCACTTTAGGGGTCTGATGTACGTTCAAAGGTTTAGACTTGTTTGTACACTCGGTACCCGTGCAAGCCCCGGGGTATATTCTATTACCGGTGGGTGGAGATTTGAGCAACAGAAACCATAGACTAATTTTAAATTATTTGTAACTGGAAATTATGTATTCTGTCTGAATACCATCTACACAAATGATTGTACACTTGTGTGCATTTAATTAGTGGCAGTTCATGTCTGACAAAATGCCTCGGAATTGTAAATGGTATTCAAAACAATCCTATGATTACATTTTGAACCATTCAATTTGATTCTGATTCTAATTAGCACCTAAGTATTCCAAGGTATTAAGTAATTGAGGAAGTGCCTTGGTATATGGTTATGTCATAACGTATTCACCAGAGGCGAGACAGCTTTTCTTTAGAATTACGGGAGCGGAGCACTCACTCTTCATATGCTCTTATGCTCTTCAAGTTCGAGTGCTTATTTGCTTTCCCTAGAACTACCGGGTTTTTCGTTCGATATCTCTCTGGTCTAAGCCAGCGCTATTTTAAGATACGTCAGACCCGGCAATGGGCCAAAGTTACAACGTTTTTCAATTAGGCAAATGGGCAGGTCCAGTAAATTTTCGGTCTGGCATGGAGTGCGCATGGGGTTCAAAAGGCCGCAATGCCACTTGACACTAGCTCTGAAAAGCCGCACATGAACGAATCTTTTCTCCAGAGCCAACAAGTTCTAATTTCTACAGGGCACAGAGGGCCCCAAACTGCACTAACCAGCCCATAGCTATGGGATAAAGAATACTCCTCATCCTCGCCGATATTATTAAATACTATGAACATCTTTATGACACATATGTATATTTTACGAGTCTTGGCAGTCTGTGTGTGTGTGTGTGTGTGATTGTGTTGTTGGAAACAACCTATAATAATATAATATAATGTGCTTCGCTTTGTTTTTGGCTTTGCTCTTCGATCAGCGATTCCCGATTAGCGGTTTGGTATAAATACCGGGTGAAAATTCTAAACACCTCTCATTTAAGCATCAGTCGCGATCGGGATTTCATCTCTCGGAATACATCGGAATACGGATACGGAAAGTGCCTTCTCTTAGTGTATAAGTTTATGTTTGTGTTTGTGCATCCCCGTATAAGGAAAGGATCGTATTATCAAAATGTCGGAAATGCAAAAGTTTTATAAAGACAAGACCCTTTTGCTAACTGGTGGCAGTGGATTCTTAGGAAAAGGTATTTCCCCACCTTTGGTTTTTGTTCAAAAATAATTACACTGTTGGCTAATAACTTACAACAAAAAACATGCAATTAAATAATGAACTTTGTGAACTTTTTCTGGGATATTTGCTCGAGCAAATCCCAACCCATTTTTGTTCGTAAATCTGGATAATGTGCATTTGGACTAGAAGTTTAATAAAATACTGTTTTCATATGAAAATATCAAAGTTCAAAGTTCGCACTCTGATGGATATGCATCGTGAATAGATGACATAATATAAATTAGAGTATTTTATATGACATTCCAACCATGCATGCTTGGAGCCAGTAAACAATGTGAGACCATCCCAAAAAAGGCGCTCAGAACCGGCTGGGAAGGCCATCAATCGAAATCGCAAGTCACAACCAGATCAAATACAAGTTTATCTTTTGTAGTGATCATTGAGAAGCTGCTGCGCACCACAGAGGTGAAGCGGATCTTTGTGCTGATCCGGGCGAAGCATGGCCAGGAGATAAAGGAGCGCCTCGTTGCCTGGGAGAGCGATCCAGTGAGTAGTCTATTGGAGATCTCAAGCGTCCCTAATCCGAATAATCCGAAGCATTGGGTTCTGTTTCGAAGGTGTTCGACATACTGCTGAAAACCCAGCCCAAGGCAATGCAGCGGGTGGCGCCCATAAAGGCCGATTGCCAGGAGCCAGATCTGGGCCTCGGTGCTGCCGATCGGAAGCTGCTGATTGAGGAAGTGCAGCTGGTCTTGCACGGCGCTGCCACAGTACGCTTTACGGAGCCCCTGCACATAGCCCTGGCCATCAATACGCGGGCCGCGCGCCTCATGCTGCAGCTGGCCAAGCAAATGCAGCGCCTGGAGGCTTTCGTTCATATCTCCACGGCCTACTCCAACTGCGTGGTGGAGAAAATCGAGGAGAAGTTCTATCCGGAGCACTTAACCTGCTCCGTGGACCAGGTCCTGCAGCTCTACGAGACGCTGGACGGTGATCTGATAGACACCATGGCGCCCGCCCTGATGGGCAGGTATCCCAACACCTACACATACACCAAGGCCCTGGCGGAGCAAGTGATCCAACGGGAGGCGGGTGACATTCCGGTGGGAATCTTTCGGCCTGGCGTTAGTAGGTGCTGCCATTTAAGCAAGTGGTGCTCTTTTATAGCCTCCTCCCTCCCCTCTTTCCACCCACAGTAATTGCCAGCTATAGGGAACCCATGCCGGGTTGGATCGACAACCTGTACGGCCCCATTGCCGTGCTCTATGGAGTGGCCTTTGGGATATTGCGGATCACTCGTCTCAATGTGCGGGCACAGGCTGGAATTGTGCCAGTCGACTACGCTGCCTGCATGGCATTGGCCACTCTCTGGCAGACGGCGATAGATGCCAAGCCGCAAGGCGATCCGACCATTTACAACTTTACACCCAGCGAAAAGAACCTGATCACCTGGGGCGGCTTCCGGGATAGGGCTCAGAACCATGTGCACACCTATCCACTGACCAAGATGATGTGGTGTCCGTTTCTGCACTGCACCACCACTCCGTGGCTGTTTCGGGTGGTGGCCTACTTCTATCATCTGCTGCCTGGCTATGCCATCGATGTGGTCCTCCGACTACGTGGCCAGAAGCCTCGCATGATCAAGCTCTACGATAAGATACACAAGAACATCAATGTCCTTGCCCCGTTTGTGGACACCACGTGGAAGTTTGACACGTCCAACACTCAGCGTCTGTGGAAACGAATGTCCTCACTGGATCATAATCTATTCGACTTTAATATGCTGGCCTTAAACTGGGACGATTACTTTCTGCACGCCTTGTCCGGCATTCGCATATACTTGGGCAAGGAACAGCCCGCCTCCATAGTGAGAGGCAAGAAGATTCTCTGGCGGTGCGTTCAAGTTGCTATAATCTCGTATTCCCATTCTATATCTCTGTATTTTGTAGCTTCCAAGTTTTACACCGGATTTTGCAGTTGACTCTATGCAGTGGCGCTGCGGCTCTCTTGTGGTCTCTCCTTAAGGTCGTAACTAGCTTCTAGTCACACACACACACACACACAAATATTAGGTTAATTGTTCTTAGAGTTGAATACATGTTTTGGCCAAAACGCGTTAAGCATCAGACTCACTGGCGGGCAATGGGGCACAGGATGCCATCGATTGGCGTATCGAACAGAGCAGCACCAGAAGGAGCTTCAAAAACAGCGACAGGAGCACCATTTCAACGCGACGAGAGCTCGAAGCAGACTGACAGACTCCAGGCCAGAAGCCACTCAGCAGAGGAGACCATGTCGATTGGCCACATCCGCTTCCGCTTAAGGATGCCGACTGAAAGCAGACGGAAGCTGTCGAGCGGCGTCGCACAGCAGCAGATAAGTTTTGCCGCCATTTGCCAACGATTAGCATAATTCGATTGGGTCTGCGAGGGAAGTGGAAGTGAATGTGGGAGGGGGGTTCAAGCAAGGCCCTAAATTAGGCTAATATATGAGGCGCCAACTCACCAAATGAACGTCCGGGCTTCGACAGCTCTGCATCCGCCTGAAGACTGTTCACCCTGGCCGCCGCCGACGACAACGATTGCTGATGCTGCAGCTTGTCCTGCTGCTTGGTTGCCACACTGGCTGCCTCCAGAATGGGTGCTGCGGGGGGTGGCTGGGCCAATGGCAGCCCCCCCTGTCCGTTGGGCACAAACTTGTACTTGCCGCGAAATCCTTTGGCCGTGCGGTTCGAGCTGGCATTAAACTCGAGCAGCATATCGGGTCCGCTGCTCACGAGTCGACGCGTGGGGCAGGGCGTGCAGAGGACATCCATCACGGCGTCCATGTGGGCGGACTCGGCATCGAAGATGGTCAGGGCATCCAATTGACAGCCTCCGCTTAGCACTGGCGGCAGTTGGAGCTCCTCGAAAACGATTTCCACACGGGTGTCGGGCCGTCCGATGAACTTGTAGGCGCACTTGATGTGCGCCGGATAGTGGGCGGGAAAGCGGGGCGAGTGAAAGTAGCCCTGCCCCAGGCTGCCCACCTCCCCCGCCAGGCTTGCAAAGAAGTAAAAGTCACAGTAGCTGTGCGGCACCAGGCGGCCCTCGGTCTTGAAGTTTTCTAATAGAAATATACATATATGTATAGGGAAAATGATCCATAGATCGGTCAAGACCTGGCGACAAAAATCTCACCTCGTTTCAGAAATCGATAGCTGGCCGTTAGGTTCAGGTTCCAGTTGTCCAACTTTGTCGGCGGATGCTGGAACCGCAGACGCAATCCCAGCAGTCGGCCAGAGCTATAAATAGGCGTGGCAGCAGTGCGATTCTTGCTGTGCTGGCAGAAGGTGTCCGCCGGCAGAGTTGAGTTCTCGATGACGGGCTCGCGCAGATACGGAAAGACCTCAACGCTGTCCAAGCACCTGTCACGAAATTGCATTCAAAGAAATAGAGGAGGAAAAAAGATGGAGGAATTTGTTGCCGCTTGCCACTTGCCGCTTGCATTGGCCTGCCCCAAGGCAGATGCGTAACGATGTCTGAAATTTATTGGCCGATACTTTTGGGGCTGGCTCGTTGGTCAGCCAGCCTATAAATATCCCTTCGCAAGCGGCAAATGCCCATTAAGAAAATAATTCCCATCGCTCTTTTCGGTTCTTAACGATTTATTTTTTTGATAAAGAGTCAAACAAAAGTTGGCTGCCATTCGAGCAGAGATTCGAGTGGTTTCCAATGTCTTGAGAGGTTCCAAATTGATTGGGAAAACGAGGGCAGTCCCTCTCTACATAGTTTTCAATATTGGGGATTATTTCTTTTATAAATTTGAAGGAATTTGAAGTAAACTGGATGCTAACACTAAAGAAGTAATTTGGAGATTTTTAAATTGGCATAATCTGCGGGGGTGGGTTAATGGGTTCCGATAAGTCCTGTGTTCTCGAAAAACCATTCAGATTGTTGGAAACCAAAAAACTTAAAATATACATATTCTGATCCCATTTTGATTGTTTCGATTGGTCCGTTCAAATGTTAGTTCCCTTTCCGTTTGCGCATTCCGCCGAGCATGCGGCAAAAGGCTGGGTAATCGATCATCGGCGGCTCCTCCAGGGACTTGGGCTTGGCCATGGGCGCATGACTGAGTGCCTCCTTGGCCTCGTTGAGGCTCATTTTGTCGCCATAGTTGGTCAGTTCCTCGTAGATTCTAGAGGTTGGGGGAGGGTATGGTATGCTTAATTTGGTGTGGAATCAATTGCCGAATTCGATGAGAATCACACACTTGCGTTCTTCGATCAGCCCGGTGCCACGGTCATCCCATTTGCTCCATGCCTCTAGCAGCACCTCCTCGGGGTCCAGTTCCTGTGTGCGTCGGGACATCAGGCGGACAAAGGCCTCGTAGTCGAGCGGTTCCTTGGCCTCCAGCATCATCTGCTCCAGGAGTTGCTCATTGGGCTCGTTGCCCAGGGCGGTGTAGGTGAAGCGGAGATCGTCCTTCGATATCAGGCCATCGCAGTCCGTGTCGAAGAGCGCGAAAACCTTCGGCGACAACAACCCATTCCGTCAGTCAACCCATTCCGACTTCCGAGCCCACTGAAGACTTACTTCCTTCAGCTCCGCGAGCTTCGAAATGTCCAGTTCGTGAGGCGCCACATCATCGTCCGCGGTCATCTCCTCCGGCAGGGTGTAGTGGCCACTGCTTTCGGGCAGCTTCAGCGAGGGATTGAATATCTCATTGATCACGGCCATGGCCTCCGAGTCGGCCAGATGGGGCGGCGGCTGGGGTGTCTGTGACGCCTTCCGGGCAGAGCTGGCGCGGCGTCGACGCTGCAGTTGGAAATGAATGGGTATTTACTGCCATTGCAGGACACTTGATCAGGGTTGATCGTATTCACTCACACGGTCCAGATCCTCCAAGGAAACTGTTGGGTCCATAGACATTTTGAACCAGCGATTTTATAGTATTTCACAATTCAAATTTCAATGCAATAATTCCACTAGCCTTTTGCCCGCGAATTAGTTCAATTAACTTTCATTTGATAATTTGTTTTAATGGTAGCATTCTTTGAAGGAGGAGATTCCTTGGCGACTCTTGCACGATCCCGCGATGCACTCGCGACTGACTGCACTTTAAAAATCACTCATACGTACGGCGCCGCGCTCGGTCCAAGCTCCACTGAAATCTGCGTGGCCAGTGCTCTCCAATTTTATTGACAAATCGATTCCGAAATTTTGTGCACGTTATATTTTTATGGCGCAAATCTACCGAGAGTGCGGGCCGGGGTTGGTGTGTGCATAGAATTTTGCATAAATTGACACAAATTTGCGGCCGGAGACCATTTCCCTCGATTTATATAAATAACCAGGCGTGCCGGTGGCCACGGCGGCTCCACCGAACCGGACCGCCCACATGGCCTTCACAAGGTATTTTAATTACATTGCCGTTGCGCTTCCCGTTGCCACAGCCACAGCCTCTGAGACTTTTGTGCCCTGGCCCCCCCTCGACTCTGCATTTGGCAATCGCAATCGCACCCCCGATAGAGGAGAGGAGCGGACAGGACAGGCCAGGCCTGGCGCAGCTTTATCTATCGATGGTGCATATTTGTCGATTTTTGATGGCTGTCACAGACAGCTGCCCATCGCAGATCCGATCAGCAGAGCTCCCTGGATGATGATCTGTGGCAAATGAGGGCGGAAGCACTGCTACTCACCCGGCGCGCAGCTGCAACTGCTCAAGCTGAAAGGCAACCAAGTCATCATCCATGCCACCAATAAATACCATCAGGCAGTTGTTCTTGGCGCCCAGCGTCTGGCTGGCATTGATGCTTAGCCTGCCCCACTGGCTGGCATTCCGCTCGTTGGCGTGCAGGCAGGAACAGTCTGCAAAGGATTAACTGCATGATTGTGTCCTGGCCCTTGGGGTATCCTTCTTGCACACCTACCCAGCCACAGCTGCGACTGTTTGCTGCTGCTGCTGCCGGCGACTAGCTGCTGCTGACCATTGCCGCCACGTACCGCAGCCAGAGCTAATCCCAGAGCTAATAGCCAAGCGGCCTCCATATTCAGCGGCAGCCAAAGTGAAACTGTGAAGCCAGCATTCGGTATCCTTCCATTCTGCCAGGCTGCCAGGCTGCCGGACTGCTGAGGATGCTCGGCTGTCGATGTGGGGTTTAAAAATAGCCAGTCTCCTCTCATTCAACTGTGCTCCTTCTCCTTGCCGAGCCATTAAATTTCATTTGAGGTTTTTATGCTGCCTTTGTTGCAGGTGTCGCTGAGGTCGTGGGTCGTGGCGGCCGGGTGTCGCCATCAAAGTCCGTTGATTAGTTTCTGATGCTGGTCCCCACTCAAGCACACACGTCCCCACATTTGCCTGCGGCCATGCCGAGCAGCGGTGGTCCTTGCCACATTGTTTTGGTCAAGGTATTTTTAAAATGTGTGTCGTCATTTTTTCTCCTCTGTTTTTTGTACACCTACGGTGGGATTGCCGTCCAAATTGTGGCAAGAAATTCAACTCTAATCTGAGCGAAAACTCAATTAAAGTTATGGCCAATAGTAAAGAAAATTCAATTTAGGGAATGTTTCATAAGGGAATGGCAATGGCATAGATTTGGATCCCTATTTGATGTCAGACCGTTTTAAACAGTGCATAGAACATAACGTTTATTGAATACAACACTTACGAGTACATCATTGATATCTGTTTGGGTATAATAGTACGAGTATAATCTTGACTCTACAAATATTAGATATTAGGCTCCTCCCTGATTGAGCTTGGCCTTGAACCAGTCGCCCATTAGGGTTGCCTTGCTGCCATTCAGCTCCTCGTAGTCGTATGGAGCCATGTGCTCCTTGCAGCGGTCGAGCCATTGCCTGACTTGCTTATAGGGCCTCAGTTCGAAGTCGAAGGCCTCCAACTGGGAGATGGTCACGAGCAGCGTCAGATCGGCAATGGTGAAGTGTTCGGCGGCGGCGAATTGACGACCCTCTAGAATGGTGTTGAGCCAGCCCACGGCCTCTGTAAGCTTGGCCCGCTTTCCCTCATCCAGGGGGGCTCCAATAAACATTGTGGGGAACTAGAAAAGTGATTATTACTCCACGACAGGATGATAAACAAGAGATGTGTATACTCACATAGTAGTCCGTGAGGCGCAAGTAGAGGGTGCCCAGATCGAACTGTAGCCGTTGATCGACCAGGGCACGGACACGAATGTCAGTGGGATAGAGTTCATCGCTTTTCCCGTAGGCTGCAACCAGATACGACAGAATAGCACGACTGCAAGGCCAAGATTTTAATGTGGTTGGACGGTATATGGGATTATAAATGAAACTCACCTTTCCCAGAGGACCAGACCCTCATCGTTCATTGTTGGTATACAGTGTTGGGGATTCATGGCCACAAAGTCCGGCTTCAGCTGCTCTCCTTCCAGTATGTTGACGATCTTCAGCTCAAAGTCCAGGCCAAGCATTTTGGCCAACAAGAGAATACTGCGACAGGGCGGACTGGGCGGCAGGTAGTAGAGCACAGGTGGTGACATTTTTCCACCGCTGAGCAGTAAACAATAAACAAATTCGGTTACAATACGCTTCGTGTCGCTCATTGGTCATTGGCCAAAACTGAAATGCCAACACGCTACCCATTGACCATTTGAGCAGGCCCAAAACGGACTGGACAGCGGAAAAAAATCAATGCATCGATTTTGTACATGTTTTTTTTATTAATGTTAACTGAAGGATGTCCTGAGGTATGCAAATGTAATTTAAAATCAATCAAAATGATCGAACACTTTGGCCTCAGTGCGGATTGATCTTGGGTGTGTCACAGCAGCGATCTTTGAATGCATTTTACAGCAGCGATCTTTTGAGTGCACTTCACCCAAAGTTAGTTCTAGAAGTGACCGCTATGGCGGCGCCACTTAAACTGATGAAAAATGAAAAATAAAAGACAAATCTTAACTGAAAATCACGTGCTAGAGGGTATGCAAGCATTCGTAGCTCCGTCGAGGACAACGTTCGCTTCTTTTAATTGCACTCACTTATTAATTCATTATGGAATATGCACCCAAGGTATTTGCCAAGTTGGGGCAAGTGGAGAGTATCTCACGGTCTCGGTCTACTCACACAATCTTATGCACCAGCTTGTGCTGCACCGCGGCTACCGAGTCGATGTCTATGCAGTTCCCCAGTGTGCCAGTATGCCGTCGAGTGTCGTGTGGCAAAGTGAGTAGTTCTACTGCGTGCCCCACAGCTTTACCAGCTGCTCCTCGTTGGGTTCTGGTTCTGGTCCTGTCCTGGTCCTTCAGCTGATGCTGTTGATGTCCGTGTTGGAAGCTAGTGATTGCAATCTCTCTCGGCTGTCGCTAACTTGCCGACGTCTCTGTCCGTTGATGTATCCGTCGTCTGCCGCCTTTAATTTACAGAAAATGTTGTCTTTGAGGCGCTTTTGTTTTCGTTTAGTTTTCATAGCTAACGTTGCCAGGGACGACCACCCCCACCCTCGTCTAGGCCATTCCACGCCCCTTTTCTGATATGTTTTCACCTGTCCGCTGTGTGCATGGGCGGTGGGCGTGAGCTGAGGACATGCTGGTGCCGAAACTCGGTCAAAATTTTCCTGTTCGTGTCTAAAATTATACGACTACATAATTTTTCCCAAGCTATGTTTCGTTTATTTTTTATTGATTGCTAACAAAATTTCCAATTCAATGCACCTTATAGCGGGTCCGGGCTTGGGAGGTGGGGATCCACTCGAATGGACAGTGTTTGATTGGCATCACTTGAAATTTTAGGGGTTTACAACGAAGTTACATGCATATCGCCAGCCACGTCCTCATCGCGTGCTGGTTTCTTCGTATGAGGGCTGTTCAGGGAAACGGCCGGTAATTATGGGCCAGCACTGTAAGGATTATCCCAGGCCCGAACGAATCTCAGGGCCGCTTAATTATCTACCTGTATAGAGTCGACAGGTAAATCAAACAATGGCTCGTTTAGGAGGATTCTGGAAAAGGGACATTCGGCTGGAATTAATTCCCGGAAAATGTGACATAAATTGCAAAATAATGTAAGAAAAATGGCCCTGAGATGATCCCAACGAAAGCGAGACTATAAAGAGCCCAGCCAGAACACGCAGCAGGATCAGTCAATAGTCGAAGACCAAGTGATGAAAATGTTACGCTCACAATGCACATACCATTCGGTGTTCCTCCTGCTGCTGCTGACGATTCGAGGAGCACTCAGTGTGCCAGCACTGGACACGACTCCTCCAGCAGCCACACCAAATACCATCGACGAGACTGACAAGCTGCCCGAGACGAGGCCCTCACAGGGGGAGAATCCTAGCCCCAGCAACAGCAACAGTAACAACAACAGCAATGAGACGAGCCCACTGGCGGCGGAGTCTTCTGAACCATCGACGGTAAGTCCCATAAGCACCTGAGTGTGACTTGGACCAAATAACGATCTCCCCAATTTCGTTTGCAGCCCGACAATGAGGCCAGTGCCAGCTCCATCGATCCCACAACCATCTATGCTGGCGGACTCATCACACCGGAGGCATTTCAGCAGTATCTGAGCCAGTACGGAGCCGCTGCGTATGCACCCTTTGGAGGGAGCTACCCAGCACCGATATCCGCAGGAGCGCCTGGCCTCTATCCCTATCCAGGACCCATTGTGGTGCAGACCGGCTATGAGGGTTTCCTGGTGCCGGCCAATGCCGCTGGCCAAGCAGACACCACCGTTGTGGAGGCACCTGCCCCAGCTTCAACCTCCTCGAACAATCCTCTCATAGCCTTTGCCTCCAAGCTCCTGCCGACCATCCTGATGTCCACGCTGTTCCGCATCGCCGCTGTGGTGCTATCCGCCGTAGGCATTATACTCTTCGGAAGCGCCATCACCAACGCTCTTTGCCGGATGACACCCATCTGTGAAATACCCGCCAAGGCAGCGGATATCCTGCGCACGGGCGGAGCACAGGACGTGGGTCGCATGCTGGCCGACGAGATGACTCCGGAGCGGGTGCGACGTGCCACAGAATTCGTGCGGAATGCCATCCGCAAGTATCGGCAACTGCAGAAACTGGTGGAGCCCGAGTCCAGCTAGGTGGGATGTAACGCAAGTGCAGGAAGGTTTTAGATTTATTGTTCGGTCGTTAATTAAATGAAATGAAAAATGAACTTTTAATGTGGTCATAAAAAACAATTCAACTTTTAATTGTCACTGGAAGATGGGATCGTTCAACCATTTGCACTCCCCCTGGCCAGGCTTCCAGCGCAAACTTCTCACGCAGCCCTCTCCCCGCTTTTATGGCACACTGAGCAATGTGAAGTATGTGAACCACTGGCAAATGTAATTGATATACGAGTGTGTGTGTGTGTGTGTTCAATGCCACAAGCTGCACGTTTGTTATTTAACAAAACTTGCGAATGTTCTAATCGTCGAATAGTCGGGTCGGTCAATGGCCCAGCCCCAGCATGGCCCGGGGTCTGTAGGGACGGGGATATTTATGTGAGGTGGAGGGGATAATCATCGCGTGCATTCAACTTTATTGCGATTGCACTGTGTGGAATAGTCATGACCGACGAATGGAATTCCCATAGCTACTAGCAAATTCACAATCTCACTTTTCTGTTCAGAGTCAACTAGATGGATTGCGCTTAGAATGACAAATAAGTGTGGAAACCCATTTCGAGATCATAGAAAGTGATGAGCATTTCACTGTGACATGAAATCATACGAAATGTGAACTTTTAAAAATGTTTTTCGGAGCAGAACATGTAATTTCTGAGTGTAACGTAAAGTAAATGAGTAAATGCGTAAATGCCGTAACATAACCATAATTTTTTGTTTTTGTCACTGCTTGTTATTGTCTCTCTCTTTAAGCTCTCTCCGGCTAAAGCTTGTGATCTGTTGCATCGCAACGCAAGATTTGATCTGAGCTTTTGGCTGCTGCTGCAGCTGGCGCGCTTGGTGAGATCTAATGCAGCTCTGAATAAAACATATTCAATAAAAGTTGAATTAATTTATTAACCAATTCGTGCGTTGTTATTTGAAAATCAAGGTGATATATTCGATATTCTCCTCTTAACAAGTGTAGGGTAAAGTAGGGAGTTGTGGACAGTCGGTAGTTGTGGACACCCCTGTGCAACTTTTGACACAGAGCAGATTTGAGAGATCTGACAAATATCATGTGTGCGCGATAGTAGCACGATGTTTTTGTGCCAAATACCAAAGTGAACAGACGCGTCTGCTTTGTGCTGCAAACAAATAATTTTTTTTACCTCGAAAAAATCACAAAAGTTTATTTGAACGTTTTTTAAAGTGTCACCGTGTGAAGTGTGTTAAGTGAGAAGGTGAGTGCAATGGATTTTTTTACGCGAAATTTAGTTTTCTTTGAGATTCAATACCGGGTTCGGACACAATCTACACAGAAAAATTTTTGTTCATATGATTTCAAAATGGCTGCTCAAGGGAGTTGTGGACACTTGAATGTCGGGAGTTGTGGACACCCAATTTTTTTTTTGGCAAATCGTGAAATGTTGTCGTTTTTTCGATGTTTTTAGTCATGTTGTCGAAGAAAAATTCAAAAAAATCGTCCGATTTAACGGGAATTGATTTTAATACGCTGACAAATGCCATTAAACGATGCTTGGTAGAAAAGCAATCCGTAAAACGGACTGCTGCGGCGTTTGCTATTCCCCGAACCTCTCTCATACGCTACCTGAAGAAAGTGGAAGAGGAGTTTGATGACATTGAAGCCATTGACGATGTTGCTTTGTTAGAATTTGTGCGTAGATGTAGCCAACGCGTGCCATCGAATCAGGTAAATTAATGTTTTTGCACTTTCTCCAGATAGTTTTGAAGAGTGTTGATTATTTATTTGAATTTTTTTCATTATTTATGTAGGTCTTTTCGCCGGATCAGGAAGAGGACTTGGTCACATATGTGTTGAAATGTGCCAGTCATTACTACGGCCTCAGCATAAACGAATTGCGTCAGTTGGCATATCAGTTTGCTGTGAAGCTTGGTGTCAATTTTCCCGACAATTGGATCGGCGATCAGATGGCGGGTAAGGATTGGTACCGGGCATTCTTCCGCCGGCATCCCAAACTTACATTGCGTACCCCAGAACAAACTTCGTTGAATCTTCGTGCTGTGAAAAAAGCGGCCAAGACGGCCAAGGATTCGGCAAGACTCGGTAAGCTTGTCAAGGAGCTTTCGGCCACGCCAGCCAAAACACCAGCTAAGCGCGGCGGCACATCAATGCCAGCAAAACGTGCCAAACCATCTAAGCGTTCCAAGAAGCAGAAGTCATCGGACGAGGAAGATGAGGACGAGGACTTCTGCATCATTTGCATGAAGACGTTGCCAAAAAAATTGACCTCCTCAAATTCCGTTCACTGCAATGAATGTGATCGGCCAGTCCACTTGAAGTGTGCTGACATGCGTGCCAGCTACTTCACATGCGCGAATTGTGCTTCTGACGTGGAATGATGCCCTCTCTCGTTATTCTTTTTGTCATTGATGGCCTTTAAAATTAATAAACTTTCATTATTGATTAATTTCATTGCGCTTAACTTCATACTTTCTATATTTAAGCTCATTTTACAAAGGTGTCCACAACCCCCCACCAAAAAAAAATATCGCAAAAATGACCATTTCACAAAAAATTTGATAATTTTTTTTTTCAATGGGAGATATTAATGTAATTCTTTCAAAACTAGTTAGCTGAGGTTTCTAGCTTTCCATTGACATGCATATGTCCGCATAATATGCCCCAGGTAAAAATATATGCTTGAAAAACAAAACTATGTCCACAACTGCCTACCTTCCCCTAATAATTATATTTAAGACAAAGTTCAGGAGGCACAAAACAGTCATTTTACAAAAATAAATTTCAACATCAAATAACACAAATTCTCTTTTGCAAACTCATTTCTTGAAAGCTTGTTTATTTAATATCGGAAATAATTATAAGATAGGGGAATATGAATATAATTGGGCTCCCAAGAAAACATTTATTATGTCATTGTAGTATAGACTTGAATGCCTAGTATGACTAGTAAGCCCCGTAATCATTATGATGAAATAAATACTCTTACTGGCGATTGGACTCCATGAACTTTTTGATCAGCATTACACCCTCCCAGTTCTCCTCCCAGCCTGGGATCACCTCCTTGGCATTCTCGTACCACTTGGCCACGTTCGGATATTGGCTGATGTCAAAGTTCACCACCTCGAAGGTCGAGACAGAGGCCAGAATGGCGATGTCGGCCACAGTCAGACTACTGCCGGCAACAAAATCATCCTCTTCCAGGAAGGTGTTCAAGAGCCCAAAGGCCTTATCCACTTTCACCATTGCCTCTGGATCGGCTGGCTTGTTGTGCCGTATCTGCGGGTAGACAGCCTGAACAAAGCTCTGAAACAGGGTGCCCATGTCGAAGTAGAGGCGCTGGTTGATCACAGCACGCTGCTGGGGATCAACGGGATAGAGGGAGTCGTCCTCCTTGCCGTACTTCTCTACCAGGTAAGTCATGATGGCACGCGACTCCCAAATGGAGAATCCATTGTCCACGAGGGTGGGAATCACATGCTGAGGGTTGAGCTTTACAAACTCGGGTTTCAGCTGCTCGCCCTCCATGACCTTCAGCAGCTTGAGGTTAAGGTCAACTCCCAGCGCCTTGGCTGTCATAATGACGGAGCGACAGGGAGCCGAACCTGGGTGGTAGTAGAGATCCATGATGAAGAATGTGTTGCCTGCAGAAACTTTCAGCTACTGAAAGTTTGGAAATCAAACGACCTGCTTTTATATCCAAGGTATGCGAGTACGGTACCCGAAATAATATCGATCGGCATACTCGTACTTGCTTCAATACTGTAAAGGTTGGGTTGATAGCATTCGATTGTAGTTAAGTATGGCATTAGTGTGTACAATTGGGGGCTAATGGATAGATAAGTTGTACATGATTACATCTAGCACTGCAGCTAGAAGTATATATATACTTCACTGGAAGTATATAACTGAAAGTATATACATATATATACCACATTATGGTTATGAAGTCATTGTGCAGGAATTTCTTTATTGATTCTTGTGTTTCACTTAATCTAAGAGAAAAACAATTTTTAAATTTTGAGTTCAATATATCATATATATCGTTCCCCAGATTATTATAAATATATGTACCCGTTTTTGTTTTTTTTACCACTAAATATTTTCAAAGTCTTATTTCTAGGGCTCCAAGCATTCCTTACGCTGTCCTTGCCACCATTTAGATGTTTTGCGTTGAACCAAAGGAAATGCCCCTCGCAGAAGGAAGATTGTAATGTTTGATTGTGTATAATTATAGGTTCCTGGCTAATGACCAGGTATAAACGTAGCACATGTAAGTACTCACTCGTCCCTTCTCCAAGTATGATTAAGGGTACATTCAAAATATAAAAAATTAAACATAAAAAGTAGGCGAGAATGAGAAGTATTACTTCAAAACCTGCCGTCATAATCATGGAAACCGATGGCATATGAAGAGCATGAGTAGTCAACATTATGGAAAATTATATTACAGGAAGATTTTCTACTGTCAGTTTTGTATTGATTAGTGTCCAAAAATATTTTAGATTAGGTGAAACCTTTCATACAAACTAATTGCCTTGAAACAACCCCATTTTGTTTGTGTCACTGTCACTGTTTTATATTCTATATTTTTTAATGTTTTGTTTTTTTAAATACACAGTAGAAAGAAATGTCAAATAATGGATTTTATATATTATTAAACCTAATTAAGAATATTTAAATAGCCCCACAAAAAAATAAAATATATAATTCATTTGAAATTTATAATGTCCCCAATATTAAATACATAAATTATTTTATTTTATTGTTGAGTTATTACAAAAATTATTTTGAAACAATCAAAGTTAGACAACAGAAAAGTCAATAATTTCAAAGAAATGTTTCCTTGACTATAAGCCTTCCAAGTTTTCCTTCCAGCCTTTCCCCCCTTCCAGGCTGACATTCAAGTCCACTCTCACAGCCTGTCATGATTTAGATAGTTTTTTTATGCTGATGTGGATTCAGTAAACTAAAATGAAAACAGCCGCAGTCCTTCGCTATATAGCGACTCCCAGTGAAATTATCTGCGTTTTTTGTTCAGAATATTAGGGAAAAATGCTGGTCATTGTTTGATATTACAATTGGGATTTCTGTTTATTATCAAATAAATATGGTATCTACATACATCCATATGGGCAATATACTTTCTATATATTGATTAATTGAGGGTTTCATGCATTTATGCGTGCGGAATTCAATATGACTATATTATTAGTTGAATATTTGAAAAATCGTACTTCTTCGTAATAAGCAGGGTAACATATTCAAAGAATAATTTTCATGTGGATTTGCACGGTTTTATATACCAGAAGGAGCATACACATGTCTCTACTAAAGATTGTGATCAAATTTGTATCTGTACAGTGTACACTATGGGGTCTCTAACGTCATCACTTACGATTTATCTAAACGTAGCTAAACTGCTTTAGATTGCAGGAGAAGTTTGTTGGTCATTGATGTATTAACATGGCCATTATAATGAAACAACTAAACATAACGAAGTTTTTATTTATTTTAACTTGGAAAATCTATTATATCTTATCATCTACTCATAATCTAATTGGATTCATTTTTATTACCGCTTTATTACCCACTCCAAGGTTGAATGACCGAAATGTGCTGACACTCTGAAACAATTTCTTATCAAATTGTTTCAACAGAAATGCTGGAAATATACATACATTCCATTATACATCATACGTGTAAGTTTCATGTTTGTCTAATTTTGAAAAAACTCAAGCTGATGAACCAAAAGTTTGTCTACGACCATTTTGATCGTCATCAAAGTTTTCCAGTTTTTCCTCGACAACACTAAACCTATCGAAATCCTCATGGTCATATACCTTCTGAAAGATTCTTAAGAGCCCAAATGGATTAGCTATCCATATTTTGCATTGCCTTCTGTTTCTCAGCTGTAATTTGTATAGTCTAAGATGGAAAGATATGGTTATTAAATAGCTACAAGTGTCAATTCCTTTATTTATTAATTCAAACACTAACAAATATAGAAGTTCTTAAGCGGTCTTTGGCTGGAGTAATTCTTTCATAATTTGCAGGCCTGGCAGCGTCTCATCCCAGCCGGGGGTCACCTTCTTCGCATTATAGTACCACCTGTTCACATTCATATATTTCTCTAGATCGAAGTCTGGATCCACTTCGATCGTGGAGATGGTCGACATAATGGAAATGTCAGCCACGGTTAGTTGTCCGGCAGCGACATATTTCTGACCCTCCAGGAAGGTGTTGAGCAGGTTAAAAGCATTTTCAAGCTTCTTCCACGCCTCAGGGGGGCCGAACTTTCCAGTTTTGAAGGCCGGGTAGTAGTAGCTGGAAATGGCATCGTACATGGTCGCCAAATCAAAGAAGAGACGCTGATTCACTACAGCACGCTTCTGAGGATCCCTGGGGTAGAGGGAGTCATCCTTGCCGTACTTCTCCACCAGATATATGAGGATGGCACGCGACTCCCAAACCACGAATCCGTTGTCAACGAGGGTGGGAACGGTGTGCTGTGGGTTGATCTTTACGAAATCCGGCTTCATGTGGTCCCCCTCGAAGACATTTACGACGACTTTTTTGTTGAATTCCACTCCGACAGCTCTGGCCGTCATGATAACAGCGCGACTGGCCCCGGGGCTGGACATGTAGTAGAGATCCATATTGGGAATCGAGATTGTACCGTGTCGCTCGAGAGAGTATGAAAGTCAACTGAATTTGGGCTATCAGAGCAACTTGCTTATATACCAAATTGTATTTATATTTTTATACCCGGTACTCGAAGAGTATAGGGGTATAATAGATTTGTGGTGATAGTGGATGTGTGTAACACCCAGAAGAAAGCGTTTCCGACCCCATAAAGTGTATATATTCTTGATCAGCATCGATAGCCGAGTCGATATAGCTATGTCTGTCCGTCCGTCCGTCCGTTCGTCCGTCTGTCCGTCATCATTAATGCCTAGACTCCTGTGATATCACACTAATAGTATGTGTATTTCACTAGAGCAACCAAACTTTCCATCCAAGCTCCTGTTTATGAATTCAATTTTTTCACACCCCCTTCCAGCCAGACTGAGTAGTGGGTATACAGTAGGCTCACAACGTTCCCCCTTGTTTAAGATTCCCTTACTTGATTAAGATTGCGGTGCACATTTGTTTGGTCATTTATGATTGAAAATGTTATATTTATGGCCATTAGCAATAACCACAAAATCTGCGTTGTTTGGTTTTTTGTATAATCTTGCCTTAGTTGTGGACATACCAAAGTGTTTCTTCTACACATTCTACAGATTTTTAAAGTATTTTCTAGATTATGTAAATATAATCCAATCAAATTACATCCTGTAAGTATAACGTTTGGTTGGATTATTTATAGATAATACAAGTTTTTCTCGACCCGATTTGTTTTTTGGCCAAGATCCGAAATTTCCTTGGATATCATATCTTAAGGAGTAACTTTTGTAAACATTTTTCCAATCGCACAGATGATCTTCTATTTCAACGATCAGTCGTCAAGGGTGTTTGTTTTCAATCAGTTCAACCGTGTAAATACATAGGAGAATTAGCCTCTAAAGTTATTGTGAAATGATCGAAATACAATACATATCGTATAAAGCCATTTTCCAGGAAGATAAGATAAGTAGGTATATTCCATCCGCCCACTGTAGAATGATATTCAATTGAACCCAAAAATAAAACAATAGACCAGGTATATGAGTACTTTGATATTTTTTAATATATGTAATTAAAATAATATAAATAATCTGAAATTTACTGGGCCTTGGCCTTCATGTCCTCGATCATCTTCTTCAGCTGCAGCAGACCCTCCCAGTTCTCCTCCCAACCGGGTGTCACCTTCTGGGCATTTGCGTACCACTTGGCCACATTTGGATACTTCTTCAATTCGAAGCCAGCGATATCGAATGTGGAGACAGTCGCCAGGATGGCAATGTCAGCCACGGTTAGATGACTGCCAGCCACATATGTCTGACCCTCCAGGAAGGTGTTGAGGAATTCAAAGGCGGTTTCTACCTTCTTCCATGCCTCGGCGTCGCCGGGCTGGCCAGTTCGGAAAATTGGGTAGTAGTATTTGGCAAAGGCATCATAGAGGGTGCTCAAATCGAAATAGAGACGCTGATTCACGACAGCACGCTTCTGAGGATCCTTGGGGTAGAGGGAGTCATCCTTGCCGTACTTCTCCACCAGGTAGGTGGCGATGACTCGCGACTCCCAAATGGAGAATCCGTTGTCCACCAGAGTGGGAATGGTGTGCTGCGGGTTGATCTTAATGAATTCGGGAGTAAGTTGCTCCCCCGCCATGGTGTTCAAGAGCTTCTTGTTCAACTCCACTCCCAGCGCCTTGGCCGTCATGATGACAGTACGGCAACCACTTCCACCCGGCAAGTAATAGAAATCCATGTTTGTTCAGAAATGTGATTGTTAACCGTGTTGCCCGCTGGAGAGGAAAAAGTAAACTGACTTGGGACCGACAGAACCATCCATTTATATAGTAAAACAATACTGATTTCGGTATGTTCGTTTTTTGATATGGATATTCATACACATACATACATATGTATACAGAAGTACCTGATATATATGTACATACATATGTACATATATAGAACTTTGTTTGTATGACAAAGTGCTTATCATGATGAGCATGAATTTTCGTTTGTTTGGTTTTTTTTCAGTGAAAGCTTTTGGGGCAAAACAAAATAAACAAATTAATGTCTACTAGGGAATTTGTTTTCCGGACTACATATATATTTTATAACTGTATGCCCTCAAGAACTAGTCAATGTTGCAATACCATAAAGAGCTTAGATATGCCCTAGTAGAGCTAATTCCAAGTAATTGCAAGATCAGTTTAGTATTTATTTAGACAAACAGAAACGCAGCTGCAAAAAAGAAACAAATCCGCATCAAGTTGATTTAATGATATTCTCCTCTCCCTACGTTTATAGTATACACCGGCACGTATTAACTAAAGCTTTTAAAGCTTCCAACTTTTCTCTGCCGTAAATGTATTCTCTTTATTTCTGTGTCTTTTTCAAATGTGAGTCTCTTTAGTTTAGGTTTGTTTCTTTCCATTTCTTTCCTTTTTTGTTTGCGTCCGGGAGGGGGGATGCGTCCTGTGACGCATAGCCTGGTCAAATGCTGTCCAACTGGTTCTCTTGGTCTATTGTGACCTTTCTCTACATTTTACGATAATTTGGGCCGGCTCTTTCTTGAATTAAAGCAAAAACCAGTTATTGGCGAAGTTGTGGTCTCTAACGTAATCACATACGATTTATCTAAACGTAGATAAACTGCTTTAGATTGCAGAGGAAGTTTGTTGGTCATTTATGTATTAACATTACAAATACATATACACTCCTCATCACTTCAAATAGGACACCCCCTAAGTGCGTTTTCTATCGCTCACTGCTCGCAAACCAATTATGCTAAGGACTACATTTTTTATTAATTAAAGATCATTTAATACAGTTACCTTAACCAAATGGAATTTTTTGGGAATTATCTTTAGGTATTAACAAAAAATTCTTAAGCAAAATCCTTCAAATTACGGGACTAATATATAACGTCACCTGAATAGGACAGTTAAACAAAAATAACGTTTTAGAGATCTCAGATTCATTTAAATATAACTTAAATTTAGGGTAGCTGATTTAATTTAGAAAGAAAAAAAATAGTTTATAATATTTCATCAGCCACCTTGCTGTTCCAAAACTTCAGTCATCTACTTAGGTAGGGGTTGGTACAAACTGGCCAAGTTATTTAACGAAATCGAGTCCCAAGCTAATTCGATCGCTTTGATGAGTTCGGGTACACTAGAACCCGAACTACTTTCCTAAGCCATAGTAACTATAACTATCGGGGCCTTCTAAATAAAACTTTTGTTCGTCTGAGAATACGGCGCTATGCCACTTCGAGGTCCAGGTCACATGCTCGCGACAAAAATTGAGGCGCTGTTTCTTTCTTGTCGGATTGAGGGGAGGCTTCTTCTATATTTTGAACCTCTTTAGGTGTTTGGCCTTCAAAATAACGCAATGGACAGTGGATAGACTAGCCTTAACATCACATTTTTCACGAATCTTTGCCACAGAGTCGTGAGAATTTGATGCTTTTTTTAATATGAAGCGTCTTTCCGAATCGGTGGGCACACTGCGTGCGGCCTCATATTCAGACTCACTACTAAAAAATTCCGATATGACATGCCAGCTCCAGTTTTTTTATACCCGGTACTCGAAGAGTATAGGGGTACATTAGATTTGTGGGGATAACGGTTGTGTGTAACGCCCAGAAGGAAGCGTTTCCGACCCCATAAAGTATATATATTTTTGATCAGCATCAATAGCCGAGTCGATATAGCCATGTCTGTCTGTCCGTTTGTCCGTCCGTCTGTCCGTCCGTCCGTCCGTCTTCATTTGCGCCTAAATCTCATAGACTATTAAAGCTAAGTAATCAAGTTTTGTATTCAGTCTTCTGTGTTATCACACTACTCAAAGTATATTTCAAAACGCAACGCCTGCCAAGCACTGACTCATGCCCTCTCTCTCTCTGTCCTGAACACTTGTACGTCTCAAATATGTAGTTATACATGTCATGTAGAAATTTAGAAGCAGATGTAAAAATCATATGCAAACAAAATCGGAAACATGTATAATATTCCAAAAATGTACTTCATTTTTTGAAATATTATTTTTTGGCCATTTTTTTAATTTTTCCCTTTTGCATAAATTGCAAGCTCATATATGTATGTACATATGTATGTATATACTGACTGAGTACCGGGTATAAGGTAGAGCCGCGGCCTTCGCGGCCCACATCGTTCTCCCTCATTTAATATATTTAATTAAAATAATATAAATAATCTCAAATTTACTGGGCCTTGGCCTTGGCCTCCTCGATCCTCTTCTTCACGTGCTGCACACCCTCCCAGTTCTCCTCCCAGCCGGGTGTCACCTTCTGGGCATTTGCGTACCACTTGGCCACATTTGGATACTTCTTCAATTCGAAACCAGCGACATCGAAATTGGAGACAGTCGCCAGGATGGCAATGTCAGCCACGGTTAGATGGCTGCCAGCCACATATGTCTGACCCTCCAGGAAGGTGTTGAGGAATTCAAAGGCGGTTTCTACCTTCTTCAATGCCTCGGCGTCGCCGGGCTGGCCAGTTTGGAAAATTGGGTAGTAGTATTTGGCAAAGGCTTCATAGAGGGTGCTCAAATCGAAATAGAGACGCTGATTCACGACAGCACGCTTCTGGGGATCCTTGGGGTAGAGGGAGTCATCCTTGCCGTACTTCTCCACCAGGTAAGTGGCGATGACTCGCGACTCCCAAACGGAGAATCCGTTGTCCACCAGAGTGGGAATGGTGTGCTGCGGGTTGATCTTAATGAATTCGGGAGTAAGTTGCTCCCCCGCCAAGGTGTTCAAGAGCTTCTTGTTCAACTCCACTCCCAGCGCCTTGGCCGTCATGATGACAGTACGGCAACCACTTCCACCCGGCAAGTAATAGAAATCCATGTTCAGAAATGTGATTGTTAACCGTGTTGCTCGCTGGAGAGGAAAAATTATACTGACTTGGGACCGACAGAGCCATCCATATATATAGTAAAATAATACTGATTCCAGTATGTTCGTTTTTTGATAGGGATATTCATACACATACATACATATGTATACAGAAGTACCTGATGTTTTTATGACAAAGTGCTTATCATAATGAGCATGAATTTGCGTTTGTTTTTGTGGATTGCTTAGATATTGATCAGTGATATTTAGGTTTTTAACTATTTTTTGTTTAATTTGGCTAGTTGCAGGGCATAAGTTGAGGATGTGCTCCATGGTTGCTAGAGTATGTGACTGGCAGATTGGGCAGTTTGGTGACGCTGTGGGGTCCGCTGTGTATGCAGAGATATCCGTTTTATCCTTTTTAGGTTTCAGTCCTTCAAATTACGGGACTAATATATAACGTCACTTGAATAGGACAGTTAAACAAAAATAACGTTTTAGAGATCTCAGATTCATTTGAATATAACTTAAATTTAGGGTAGCTGATTTAATTTAGAAAGAAAAAAAATAGTTTATAATATTTCATCAGCCACCTTGCTGTTCCAAAACTTCAGTCATCTACTTAGGTAGGGGTTGGTACAAACTGGCCAAGTTATTTAACGAAATCGAGTCCCAAGCTAATTCGATCGCTTTGATGAGTTAAACAAAAATAACGTTTTAGACTACTTTCCTAAGCCATATATCTCACGTGGCAGCCATCCCCAAAAATTTTCGATTATATTTAAATCGGGTGAGTAGGGCGGACAGCATAAAAGTTTCACATTTTGGCTCTCAATATAAGATTTTACAACCCGTGCTGTATGTATCAGCGTATTATTATGTTGATATATCCATGGTAAAGGTCCAAAAAGGTTGTGAAAATATGGAAAAGCCTTTTTTATTATTTCCTTGTAACACAACGCATTCATCGTTGAGGACATGAATTTTAGTTTGCAGGGGCCATAGTACGAAATGGCCCCCCACACCATAACACCTCCAGCTCTGCTATGCAAACGGTCCAAATTATGAGGTTCCTTGCGATCATAGATCATGGAAATAGTAACTATAAATTTCGGGGCCTTCTAAATTAAACTTTTGTACGTCTGAGAACACGACGCTATGCCACTTCGAGCTCCAGTTCACATGCTCCCGACAAAAATTGAGGCGCTTTTCCTTTCTTGTCGGGTTGAGCGGAGGCTTCTTCTTTATTTTGAACCTCTTTAGGTGTTGGGCCTTCACAATAACGCAATGGACAGTGGATTGACTAGCCTTAACATCACATTTTTCACGAATCTTTGCCACAGAGTCGTGAGAATTTGATGTTCTTTTTAATATGAGGCGTCTTTCCGTATTGGTGAGCACACTTTGAGTGCGGCCTTTCATATTCAGAAAAATTCCGATATGACATGCCGGCTCCAGTTGATTTTTTTTATATCTGTGCATTTGATAGACCAGAGTCCTTGTGTAGGATACCGGATTTCGTCGAGCTGTGTGGATTCCGCTATGAGGGGAGTCCACATTCAAAGACACAATTTAACAGATTTAATAAAGTTTACGTTTTATTTCACTTGTCACACTTCCGTCGCCTCCTACTGCTGCACAAAAAAGTGAGTCCCTTCTATCGACGCTCTCTTCACGATGTATGTTTTCGATCTCACTATCGGTATCTCCCACCGAGTGTATCGATGGTGCGGAGATACCGACGCGCGATCTATCATTTTCAAATACAGAGTTGCTTATGTGACTACTTCTCTATCTAAACGTACTGCTACACTTGTATGCCTTTATTTTTCATTTTTCTTCCTCGTTTAAAACTTTTCCTTGATCCATTTTAATTTTATTTGAAAGGTAATCGTCGAAAATCTCAAAAAAGATCGATCAAACAAAACGCATGTTCTATTCAAGTGACACAAAAATATTCACTAAATTTCAGGCGAATTTCGACATAAAGCAAAAAAAAAAATGTAACGGATCTTTCCCAGAGCTTGCAGTTTGTTGCTGAGAGAGGCAAAATGTTGCACAAAGAGAATGTGCAAAAATACCGTTATTTTATCATTTCGCTTTTGAGCTGTAAGCAATTGAAAACCGAGTGTACAGGATGTCCTATTCAAGTGATGAGGAGTGTAACTATGGCCATTAGAATGAAAAAACTAAACATAACGATGTTTTATTAACGAATAATTTGGAAAATCTATTATATCTTATCATCGACTCATAACCTAATTGGATTAATTTTTATTACCGCTTTATTACTCACTCCAAGGTTGAATGACCGAAATGTGCTGACACTCTGAAACACTTTCTTATCAAATTGTTTCAACACAAATGCTGTAAATATACATACATTCCATTATACATTATACGTGTATGTTTCATGTTTGTCTAATTTTGAAAAAACTCAAGCTGTTGAACAAAAGTTTGTCTTCGACCATTTTGATCGTCATCAAAGTTTTCCAGTTTTTCCTCGACAACACTAAGCATATTGACATCCTCATGGTCATATACTTTCTGAAAGATTCCTAAGAGCATAAATGGATTAGCTATCCATATTTTGCATTGTCTTCTGTTTCTATTCTATATATTATTGTCTGTATGATAGTACATACCATATTTTATAGGTCCTTTTCTGAAAAATGGAAAATGTTAAAAATGTTCTAACACCACGGTGCGTTTAGTTGATAGCTAATATAGCTTTCTATTCTATATATTATTGTCTGTATGATAGTACATACCATATTTTATAGGTCCTTTTCTGAAAAATGGAAAATGTTAAAAATGTTCTAACACCACGGTGCGTTTAGTTGATAGCTAATCGTCTTTTAGCGTTTTATTGTTTATTCATGAATGGCCAACAAATAAGAATAAAAGAAAGTAAGATCTTTAATAAAGAATCGTCTGATCGTCTTTTAATAAATAAATCAAATTTCTGTAATTTAATACCCATACCTTTTAGTGTTTATCTAACAGTATAAACATTCATATTGAACTTCTGAGAAAGCAAATTACAGTATTCCAGACGATCATATTTGCGAAAAATGAGAACACTTTGAAAACTTGAATAAGTATCTTCCAAAGTGTATGACTTGGGGCTGTGATGTAATCATAGCCATTTTGGGCTCGGTCTTGTCGATTGAAAGCGACATAAACTCCCTAGAAATTGCCACGCCAAACTGATATTTCTTAATAGTCAATTCCTAACTGTTATTATTATTGTATACTATTAACTACTTTAAAATTGCTAATTATCTAATACATAGCAGCAACCATTATATATGTACTATTGTTTCGTTCCTTTTTATTTCTTAAACCCAAGTTTTTTATTCTGCAATTGAGATTGGCTCCGAAATTTTCTTGCCTATCAAATTTTCCCATATCTTAAGGAGTAACTTTGTAAACATTTTTCCAATCGCACAAATTATCTTCTATTCCAACGCTCAGTCGTCAAGGGTGTTTGTTTTCAATCAGTTCAACCGTGTAAATGCATGGGAGAATTAGCCTCCAAAGTTATTGTGAAATGATCGTAATACATATCGTATATAGCCATTTTCCAGGAAGATAAGATAAGTAGGTATATTCCATCCGCCCACTGTAGAATGATATTCAATTGAACCCAGAAATAAAACAATAGTCCAGGTATATGAGTAATTTGATATTTTTTAATATATGTAATTAAAATAATATAAATAATCTCAAATTTACTGGGCCTTGGCCTTGGCCTTCATGTCCGCGATCCTCTTCTTCAGCCACTGCAGACCCTCCCAGTTCTCCTCCCAGCCGGGTGTCACCTTCTGGGCATTTGCGTACCACTTGGCCACATTTGGGTACTTCTTCAATTCGAAATCAACGATATCGAATGTGGAGACAGTCGCCAGGATGGCAATGTCAGCCACGGTTAGATGGCTGCCAGCCACATATGTCTGACCCTCCAGGAAGGTGTTGAGGAATTCAAAGGCGGTTTCTACCTTCTTCCATGCCTCGGCGTCGCCGGGCTGGTCAGTTCGGAAAATTGGGTAGTAGTATTTGGCAAAGGCATCATAGAGGGTGCTCAAATCGAAATAGAGACGCTGATCCACGACAGCACGCTTCTGAGGATCCTTGGGGTAGAGGGAGTCATCCTTGCCGTACTTCTCCACCAGGTAGGTGGCGATGACTCGCGACTCCCAAACGGAGAATCCGTTGTCCACCAGAGTGGGTATGGTGTGCTGCGGGTTGATCTTAATAAATTCGGGAGTAAGTTGCTCCCCCTTCGCGGTATCCAAGAGCTTCTTGTTCAACTCCACTCCCAGCGCCTTGGCCGTCATGATGACAGTACGGCAACCACTTCCACCCGGCAAGTAATAGAAATCCATGTTCAGAAATGTGATTGTTAGCCGTGTTGCCCGCTGGAGAGGAAAATGTAAACTGACTTGGGACCGGCAGAACCATCCATATATATAGTAAAATAATACTGATTCCAGTATGTTCGTTTTTTGATATAGATATTCATACATATACATACCTACATATGTATGTTTACAGAAGTACCTGATGTTTGTATGACAAAGTGCTTATCATGATGGGCATGAATTTCGTTTGTTTGGTTTTTTTCACTGAAAGCTTTTGGGGCAAAACAAAATAAACAAATTAATGTCTACTAGGGAATTTGTTTTCCGGACTACATATATATTTTATAAATGTATGCCCTCAAGAACTAGTCAATGTTGCAATACCATAAAGAGCTTAGATATGCCCTAGTAATTGCAAGATCTGTTCAGTATTTATTTAGAAAAACAGTAACGCAGCTGCAAAAAAGAAACAAATCCGCATCAAGTTGATTTAATGATATTCTCCTCTCCCTACGTTTATAGTATACACCGGCACGTATTAACTAAAGCTTTTAAAGCTTCCAACTTTTCTCTGCCGTAAATGTATTCTCTTTATTTCTGTGTCTCTTTCAAATGTGAGTCTCTTTAGTTTAGGTTTGTTTCTTTCCATTTCTTTCCTTTTTTGTTTGTGACAGGGAGGGGGGCACAGACCTGTGACACATCATAGCCTGGTCGAATGCCGTCCAACTGGTTCTCTTGGTCTACTGTGACCTTTCTCTATATTTTACGCTAATTTTGGCCGGCTCTTTCTTGAATTAAAGCAAAAACCAGTTATTGGCGAACTTCCATTGTTTATGTTTTTTGTTTCCCATGATTCAGTGTATTTCCAAATTCCATACAACTGAGTAAGTTCTAGGGGTTTTTGGGGGTTTAACATTCATACATACATACACATACACATACACATACATACACATACACATGCATATATTATGTATTTACGCACATAAATACATACATTCATATAGCCCATAGTAGGTGTACGCACGAGTACCTTTTTCGATTTCACAACTAAGAGTCGGATGTTTCTGGAACTCAATTAAGAGAAATTTTGTTGAACGTACTCAATCGCCGAGTGACGTGTCGGTACCCCCACGAACTAGTAGCGCTCTCATGTTTTGTTATTGAATCTTTTGGCTGGTCATGCTGATGGCATATATTCCTGATAAGAGGGCCAGCCCACCCACCCCCTGCGAGTTATCGGGGAATGTTCTAGAGGTGGTGTCTGTCTCTGAAGATCAACACTATATGAAATCCGAAGTATATGTACCCTTTTAGTTGACAAAAGAAAAGATTAGGTAACATTTTTTATAAAAAAAAAACGTATCATTGCACGTAGAATTGATTTCTTTTAATAAAGTGATGTACATAAATATACATATGTACATATATGTACATTTGTATGTATGTACGCTGCATGTTCTGGGATCTAGATGAAAGTGGAACATCCTGATTATGAATATATCATAAATACAGTAGGGGGATACAAGCCCATGGGCTAATCATAGTAACCTCGGAAGGAGCAGAGTAAATATTGGATTTCGTTTATCTAAGGAACACTTTATTTTATCTAAATGTAATGTTGTACTATAGCTGCGGGGCAAGCCAAGGTCGTCAAAGCACTTTACATATAGTGAATGTACATGTAAAATGTACAATTTATAAGGAATGAAATAAACAGAACGTCTTCTTTACTCTGCTATGGTCATTAATATAAATTACAGGATAATTTGTTATTGATGTTCTCTAATTTGAAGTTGGCATGTCCCTTTGGTATAAACATGACTAACCCCGGGTTTTCAGTCTTTGCTGCTCAATCGATAAGAAACTACGTATTCGGAATGACTTTTAATTTGGACTAGCCAATATGGGTTACTAACTAGCGAGTGAGTCACACTCTATTCAATATCAAGGTTAAACTTTGGATAAGCTTTGGCCAAACTTGTGCATGATTTATTTATGCAGCACATATTTACATATGTGCATACGAGTTTGTAAGTGGAAAAGTACAGTAGGTACAGTACAGTACAGTATCATGCCACTCTACTTGGGAATTTCTGCCAACTGTTGCTGTGGCGGCTGTCAGATATGGGTGTAGTGTTTGCCAGGCCGGCCGGCACATGCGTTCTTATCTCGTTTGTTGTTTGCTTGGGATTCATTTACTGTTTTTTCACATTTTGTGCACTCGATATAGCCGTTTATTTTAAGCATTTTATTTTATTTTATTTTAGCATTTTGTTGCGCGATTCAAACAGAAATTCTGTTCGGATCTACAGAACACAGATGTTTGAGAAAAAATGTGCAAAAGCAAATGAATAATAATAAATGAGCGAGAAAAAGAATAAAAACGACGAAATGGAATTCTAAGAGAATAGAAAGAGACGCGAAAAAAAGAGCAAGAGCAACGTTCCGCTATGGGATCATTAGAAAGTTGCAGCTTTCTGTGGCAGCTGCAGTCCAATTCAGAGGAGGGAGCCACGCCTACATGCACATACACCTTACATGCTCGGCTCGTACATCAAGCTCTTTTTTATTCACTCTGCAAACGTTACAAATTCATCCAATGGATGCATGTATGGGTGTGTGTATATAAGAGCACTACATAGCAGACACGAAAAACAACTTGCGGCTGTTTCTCTTTATGGTGACTCCCCCAGCCCCCAGCAGCGCTGCTCTGTTTGCCGGTTTGCCCGCTCTCGTGGGCTATAAAAGCCGCTTGCCTCTCCGTAGTCTGTTCAGAAATTGTTCAAATTTGGTACAGTGTGCTCCGCGAGATTCCCAACAAACAAACAACTGTAAGTTTCCATTCTCTCCACTTAAATATGTGTGTGTGTGTGTGTTTTAGTGTGGCAAAAAAACAAGGAACAATGTGTAAAAGAAAGATGGAAAAGTACCCAAACGAAGGAAATTTATGACATCATCCACATGCCCCTACCATAGATGTCATGGGAGTAATTTATCAAGTGAATTTTTATAATCGCCGGCCAATTAATGTCTGCCTTTGTCAGAAAACTAAAATTATAGAGCGTGTCTACTGTAATTGCTGAATATCTTTGCTGTTCTGTTCTCTTCTGTTCTATTCTGACCTGTTCTTTTCTGTTCTGTTGTGTGTGATTTATCTATAGTTAAAAATGGCTGATTTCTACTACTTGCCCGGCTCCTCCCCATGCCGCTCTGTGATCATGACCGCCAAGGCCGTCGGCGTTGAGCTGAACAAGAAGCTGCTCAATCTGCAGGCCGGAGAGCATCTGAAGCCCGAGTTCGTGAAGATCAACCCCCAGCACACTATCCCCACTCTGGTGGACAACGGTTTCGCCCTGTGGGAGTCGCGCGCCATTCAGGTCTATCTGGTGGAGAAGTACGGCAAAACTGACTCTCTGTACCCCAAGTGCCCCAAGAAGCGCGCCGTGATCAACCAGCGCCTGTACTTTGACATGGGAACGCTGTACCAGAGCTTCGCCAACTACTACTACCCCCAGCTGTTCGCCAAGGCGCCCGCTGATCCCGAGGCATTCAAGAAGATCGAGACTGCCTTCGAATTCCTGAACACCTTCCTGGAGGGTCAGGAGTATGCTGCTGGCGACTCCCTCACCGTCGCCGACATTGCTCTGGTGGCCACTGTGTCCACCTTCGAGGTGGCCAAATTCGACATCAAGAAGTACGCCAATGTGAACAAGTGGTACGAGAACGCCAAGAAGGTCACCCCCGGCTGGGATGAGAACTGGGCCGGCTGCCTGGAGTTCAAGAAATACTTCGATTAAGTTACCAACTGCCTGATATTCGAGTTTTTTATACACATAAATATATTTCATCTAATATTTATTCACGTTACAAAACAATTCCAAATTGGCGTGTATCCATTTGCAAATTGCAAATAATTTATTCACATTAAATGAGTGTTCACTTTTTTGAATGCAAACAAAAAAAACAACTGAGAGCTGAATTTTATTGTGTGGGTTGCTTGTGGGCGAAGAGCAATGAATGCTCTTAGGGCTTTATGTTCGCTTTTATTTCTCTCTTAAATTGTAAAAGTGCGCTTTTTCATCTGCTGTGCAATGAAAGCTCAAGCATTTGCCGGCTGTCTTTCAGTTTGATTTGCGAGAGAGAGGCAGCAGCTGGCAGGAAATCGCTAATAAAGAAAAATAGCAAACGCATGCAAATAGTAAAGTGGAAAAAACCAAATAAAACATAAACGTCTACAACATAGTTCCCGTTGAATGACTATTCAGAAATCATACATATCTACATTAACATTGCTAATGTTCTAAAATTTTAGATAGCTGCACCATCATAATGGACTTTTACTATATGCTGTACTCGGCACCCTGCCGTTCCATTCTCATGACGGCCAAGGCATTGGGCTTGGAGCTGAACAAGAAGAAGGTTGACCTGGATGCTGGCGATCATCTGAAACCGGAATTCGTGAAGATCAATCCACAGCACACGATTCCTACTCTGGTGGATGGCGATTTTGCCGTGTGGGAGTCGAGGGCCATACTTGTTTACCTGGCAGAGAAGTACGGGAAAGACGATTCGCTGTACCCCAAGGATCCCCAGCAGAAGGCTGTGGTCAATCAACGACTCTTCTTCGATTTGGGTACGCTCTATCAAAGCTATGTGTACTACTACTATCCCCAATTGTTTGAGGATGTCAAGAAGCCGGCAGATCCCGAAAACTATAAGAAGATCGATGCCGCCTTTGAGATGTTCAATACCCTACTGGAGGGGCAGCAGTATGCTGCCCTTAACAAGCTGACCATTGCCGATTTTGCTCTCCTGGCCACCGTTTCCACCTTTGAGATCTCCGATTATGACTTCAGCCATTATCCGAATGTGGTCAGATGGTACGAGAATGCAAAGAAGATCATTCCCGGATGGGAGGAGAACTGGGAGGGCTGTGTGTACTACAAGAATTTGTATTTGACTGAAATCTTAAAAAAATAATTCATTTGAATTTAATTATTAATAAAGAACACCCACACATGTGGGGTCCTACGAGAGTCAGTGACTTCCCTTCTCATTGTCATTGTGATAAGCGCGATTAAAGCTCTCTTGTGAAATTTTGAAAGGTACACCACCTCAAACAATTTCAATGGGTAATACTAATAAAATGTCGATAAGATAGTGCAATACGGTTGAAATGATATAATGCATAGTAAGTAGATAGATTTCCAGATAAGGAACCAGGCCACAGAAATAATTAACTTCAAACGTTATTTGACAACATTTCGATGTTTACTCATGTTTTATGACTATGATATGTATATAATCAGTTTTTCAAATATCAGTAGGTACTTTTAAAGTCATTTTTCTCTTTAAAATTTGCTCTCTCTTTCTGCGTCCATTTTCCTCGATTTTGGTCGAACCGGTTTAATCGCCCAACAAAATCATTTGTCAATTATCACCTCAGCCTAATTGAACCATCAGCGAAATTATTTTTGTAATTTTTTTTTTTGGTTATCTTCTTTGTTGTTTGACTTTGCCTATAAAACACTGCTTAGCCCGTAGAGCGATATTCAGTTTTTGGACGTGGCTCGACGTTAATAGAGCTCCGAATATACAACAATCTCGTAAGTTCGATGCTTTTGTATGTTTTTGTATATTTTTTGCATGCTCATAATGGGTTGTTATGTCATCAAATTCACTGTGTACTTTCGGCACAAAAGAAAGAGATTAACTATTCGTATTTCTGTGATTTGTTTATTTGCTCAGAGCTTCCTCCGCCTCGCCCTATCACCTGCCAGACATGGATTTCTACTACAGACCCGGATCTGCCCCCTGCCGTTCTGTTCTTATGACAGCCAAGGCCATTGGCTTGGAATTCGATAAGAAAATCATCATCAACACACGTGCCGGGGATCAGTTTAAGCCAGAATATCTGAAGATCAATCCACAGCACACGATTCCCACGTTGAATGACAATGGTTTAGCCTTATGGGAGTCCCGTGCCATTATGGTGTATCTCGTGGAGAAATATGGCAAGGATGACAAGCTCTTTCCCAAGGACGTTGAGAAACAGGCCCTGATCAATCAGCGTCTGCACTTCGATATGGGCACCCTCTACAAGAGCTTTGCCGACTATTACTACCCGCAGATCTTCCAGAAACAAGCGCCCAACGCAGAGAACTTCAAGAAAATCGAATCTGCCTTCGAGCTGTTTAATACGTTCCTCGAGGGACAGACCTATGCTGCTGGAGACTACAGCCTAGCAGATATTGCCCTCCTGGCATCGGTGTCCACCTTCGATGTGGCCGGTTTCGACTACAAGCGGTATGCCAATGTGGCCAAATGGTACGAGCACGTCAAGGAGGTTACGCCCGGCTGGGTCATCAATTGGACTGGATGCCTTGAATTCCGCAAATACTTTGACAACTGATCATTCATTCGATTTATTGCACTTGGTTCCTAAGAATAAACATCTAAGCTAAACTTAAACTAGACTAAAGATTGCACTTGGTTTACGTATCAACTAGAACAAAGAATTCGATTTGCTAAACTCGAGGGGTCGTTGAAAAGACTGCTCCAGGTTGTGCAGCCGCTGCTCCAGATCGTTCATCGAGTTGCGCAGCGCATGACCCCGAGGACGAAGCGAGATCTGCGGCGAGCTCTGCATCAGGTCATCCTTGACGCCGGAGAACGAGTGTCGCACACAGGAGCGCTTCTCGAAGCGTGTATTCTGATAATGGGGATGCTGATGGTGATGCTGGCGATGCTCACAGCTCCCATTGCGACAGTTGTGCGCCACCAGCGGTTCATCGGTCTTCAGGGAATCCTCGTAGGTGTCGCTGAAAAAGCGAGTTGATCGATAAAACGATCCTGAGATTATTTAGTTTGAGGACTAACCTGCTATCCGTGTTGGGCTGTTGTTGCTGCTGTCGCAGCTCTAGGTGGGCCTTGGCATGTCTGGGACAGAGTACTTCTGGATTGTTGATGCGCTTCGAGCCGGTGTGCTGGAAGGAGTCCGGCGAGGTCTCGTACAGCTCGCGGCTGCTCAGGAACTCCACACCCGAGTCCTGCCCCGTCGAGTGCAGCGAGAACAGCGAGGTTTCATAGTTGTTTCTACAGAAGAGAAAGGATGTGGGTTGAGGTGATTTCCATATATGCATATATGGCATATATGAAGTGTCCACTCACAGATTGTTCACTGGCTGACAGGAATTGTATTTGAGCACAAATGGTGTACTGCCTGTGACTGCCCCAACGTTGGCATCGGTCCCAGTGGCTGCTGCTGCTGCTGCCGCTGCCGCCGCCGCCTTGGCAATGGACTTGGGCAGCGGCACATCAATGTATTCACGCTGTCGCTGCTGCCTGAGGATAAATGGATGAGGATGGATGGTTGATTCATAAATAGAATCGGAAACCCGTTCGCGCTCATATTGCCATTCACTTACTCGTTCAGGTACTGATGATGCTGCTGCTGCGTGGCCAGAGCCTGTTGCTGGTGATGATGATGCAACTGTTGCTCCAGTTTCTCCGTTGCCGTGGCCGTCGACTGGGTCTGGGCCGAGGAGCAGACCGACTCGGGCATGAAGGCGCTCGTTGGCCGTTGGCTACCGGCGCTGCCCTTGCTGCAGTGCTGCGTGTGCCGCTGCGGGCGCTGGCGACGCTGCTTCTGGCCACGCGAGGAACCGATGCCAGCTATGGTATATGTGAGGCCGGCATCCGAGGCAGCAAAGTCGCGCTGTGACCAGAGACGGCTGCAAGCACAGATGAGAAGAGACGTTTCAGAGAAGTGGCATTCCTATTTGAGTTGCAGTTGTCACCACAGCTTCTTCTGCTTCATCTAATTGCCTCATGTTGCAGCTTTGGTTGTTGCCATTTGATGTGTTGTGTTTGTTGTTTTTTACCGTTATAATTTAATCGGACAGGAGAGGCCTAAGTGAAGCCGGTTTCCTTCGAGAACCACGAGCCCCATTAGGAAAAAGCAGCAGCATCAGAGCATTATCATCAGCGCCAACAGCAACAGAGCAACAACAACAACCAAAGCACATGAAATTGCAATCCTCCTAAGATTTATTGTATTACAAGCAAGGCCTTAAGCTTAAGCTACTCCTATATATGTATATATATACTATGGCTAACATCGGATGCATCTATGGGCTACTTCAGAGCAGTCTTTAATTCGGTTGCAGTTGCTTTAGCACTTTCAGCGCCGCAGCTCTTTAATTCTTTACCGTTTCTGGCGCATGCACAGGTAGCAGCAGGCGGAAAAGAGTGCCCCTAGACTGATCAGAACCAGCAGCAAAATGGTCACAAATTCCACTCCTCCCATGAAACTGGATGCGGAGGCGTGCGTGGGTCGCGCCGCCTGTCCGAACTCGGCCAATTCGATTATGCGCGGCATCGACTTGCTCCCATCGACTTTCTGCTGCTGGAGCTGCAGTGCATCCAGCTGGAGACCCGCCAAAGAGCTGCAACAATACAGAAGATCATTTGTAAGCATAAGACATTTTTGGGTCAACTGGTTGTTGGGGAGAGAATGGCAAGTATGGCAAGCGAAGACTTACTCCTGTAGCTGTTCCATTTCCATAATGGCATTTGTGTGGGGATCAACGGCATAGATATAGGCATTGGTGCTGAGAAAGAAACAGTTAGACAGAGCATCGATTATCATCTATGAAATGCTAACAAAACGGGTGTCATTTGGGAACTACGAGGAAGATTTATAACAGTTTATTTTCGGACTCTATCGGAGACGCCTAGAGCTGCTCTTTGTAATTATTACATCTTTATTTTTATCTTTTAACTACGGATTTCAGCGAGATTATTCCCCACGAATTTTCAGTCTATCGGAGAATCCCAAGTTTTTCTTAGAAATTATTATATTATTATATTTGAATAAGTTAACTTACGCTGCTTCAAGTGCATTAGAATGGGGCTCCAGCAATCTCACACGCACATCCCTGCCAATTGCGGAGCTTAGTGCCTCCATTAGACCCTCAATGCGACGCTCCACCTCCACGGGTTTGCCGGCCACCACGAGTCGCACCTGCCTAGACTCATCGATGATGTAGACAAACACGTTGACAATGCCGCTGCGTCCGTCGTCGGCGCCCATGCGATCGGTAGCCTTCACATCAAAACCGTAGAGGTGCTCGTCGTGTGGCAGATCGCCCAGCAGGCGTATATTGCCGGTCGTCTCATCGATGCCAAAGAGACGCGTCGGCTCGTTCAGCAGACGATATCGTATCTCGGAATTGAGACCCTCATCTGCATCGGTGGCTAGCACTCGGGTCACTGGATAGCCAAAGCTGGCGCTTTGTGGCAGGACCGCAACGATCGGCTGCCCATTGCCACGGAACCGAGGTGCGTTGTCGTTCTCATCGGATATGTGAACCAGGATGCGACACTCGCTGGGCGACAGGCCTTCGATCCTTTCATCCACCACCGGGTAGGATACGCGGGCAAAGTTGCGTGCCTCCCGGCTGAGGCGATCGGCTCGTATGCGCAGTTGATACCGGGATATGTGCTCTCTGTCGAAGGGCTTCAGGGCGTAGAGGAGCATGTTCTTGGCATCATACTCGAACGGTGGATGGGCATCTGTCTCGTCCAGGCCCTCTTCCAGCCACAGCGACCAGCGGTAGTTCTCCGGATTGAGTCCCGCACTCAGATTGAGACGCATTACCTCAATGGGCGCCTCATTGTTCTCGGCCAGCTTCACTTCGTAGTAGGCGTGCTGGAAGATGGTAACATTGGCCGGTGGCTCGGGCTTGGGCGTGGACTTTGGGGGATCGGTGACGGCCTGGCCCTGTAGATTGACAATCACCACTGCGGTGGCGGAGAGGGACGGACTGCCCACGTCCGATGCAATCACGGACACATTCAGATGCTCATAGTCGTTGTAGCCGTTGATACGTGAGACTGTGGTGATGGTGCCATCGCGGGAGTCGATCTGGAAGAGTGGCGCCTGCAATTCCTGATGCCGGATGGAGTACAGAACCAGGCCGTTGCCATTGCCTACATTATCCTTGTCAATGGCCGTCAGTTGCCTCACAAAAGTCCCTGGCTGAGTGCTGCGGTCCAGGTACGCCTTGTAAACGGGCAGCATGAGAGTCCGATCGGCGACATTTGGCCAGTACTTGACGGCCTTTGTCTGGTCATCGTAGCCAATGAATTCAGGTCGGTTGTCGTTGATGTCCAGGACATTCACCTCCACATCCACACTGCTGGACATCCTCTGGAGCACTGTGGGTGCATTGTCGGTGGCTATCACTTGGAAGCTGTACTTGTCGCGCAGCTCCCGATCCAGCTGTCCACTGATCTTCAGCACTCCGGAGGCGGGCTTGATGGTAAACGGCAGCGTCAAGTCGCTCAGAGTGTACGTGATATTGGCATTCTCGCCATAGTCCATGTCGATGGCCATCAATTGGCCCAGGACACTGTCCTTGTACTCGCCCTCGGCGGTGTCGAAGCTGTACCAGGACTTCCTGAATGTGGGCGCATGATTGTTCACGTCCATGACGGTAAAGCGGAGACAAGTGGTGTCCTTGAGGCCATCTATGTCCGTGACACTCAGATTCAGCCAGATTTCAATGTTGGCCGCCAGGGGAAAGTTCACCGATAGCTCCCCACTCAGCTTGTCCATCGTAAAGTGGCGCACACCCTGCACCTTCAGTAGCGGCATGCCCGGTGAGCGCTCCACCTGCTCCCCTAGGAGCTCGTAGTGCAGCTGCGAATTCTTGCCAAAGTCCTCATCACTGGCACTCAGCTGCAACAGTTTCGCCCCAATGGGCGTGTCCTCGTAGATGGCAAAGAGGGGACATTTGGTGGGCAGGGCACGGACCATACGACGACGTGACTTGGCTCGGCCCACAACACCGACTGGGACAGCCCTCTCCCGATCCATGTGGAGACGCGGGGAGCCTGGAATGTGATAGGGCGGTGGGGCCAGCATCATTGCGGCCGTGGCCTGCGGCGCTGCCATGCCACTGGAGCTCTCCACAAAGTAAATCTCCATGTCCGTGGTGTACTCTCGTATCTCCAGGCGCGAGTCCTTGAACACAGAAATGCGCTCAAAGATGGGGGCATTGTCATTCACATCGGCCACGAGTATGGTCAAGTGCGCATAGCCCGACAGTCCACCACTGTCAGCGGCAATCAGCTTCAGATTGTACAGCTGCTGCTTCTCCCTATCCAGGCCGCGTTTACCCGTGTAGCTGATGCGGAAATAGGGGCCGGTGCTCAGCTTGAAGTTCGACTGCATGAAGGTGGTGTGCAGCTCCTGGTACTTGAACTCGTCGTTCCACTGATCCGTCAGATTGAATATGTTAAAGGCACCCGTTGTGGGCGGCATCTTGTGCTGGCTGGTGTTCCCAGCAGCACCGGAGGAGCTCCCATTCACGTACTCGATGCTGAACTCCTCACTGTAGTCGCCCTGCAGCTGCACCCGAAACTCGGCATTGACGCCCTCGTCGGCATCCTGGATGTGGATGGCATGGTTCATGGATAGTTCCGTTCCCGCCGCACAGTTCTCGTTGATTAGGCCCACATAGGTGAGGGCGTTGAACTTGGGGGCGTTGTCGTTGACGTCGTCCACTTTGATGTTCACTTGGTAGATCCCAGCACCGCTGACCAGACCCGTGCTGTACTCGACAATAACGGTCAGCTCATAGCTGGCCTGCTGTTCCCGATCGAGTCCGATCAGGGTGAGCAGTGTGCCATCCTCCGTGATGGATATCTTGTTCACGACCTCCTGCTGATTGGCAATTATGTACCGCAGCTTCACATTAGAGTCGCCCACCAGGCGTCTTGGCAGGCGACGCTTTGACTTGGAGCTGCGACTTCGATTGCGACTCCGGAAACGACTGCCCATCGTGAGATTACGGCTACCCACATCCGCGGGCAGTTCGCGGAAGCTGCCCAGCTCGTTATTGACCAGATTAATGCCGTTCTTGTACAGCAACTGGCCAATGATGCCACCCACGACATTCTCCTCCACATGGAAATTGATCACATTCATATTAATCTCCCTGAAAGCAAAAGGATAATGAAACATTTACATATCGATAGTTCTATAGTTGTATCGATGATTAAGTGAAAGTAAGGACCAATAAGAAAACAGACGGCATACGAAAGGATCATCGCTTTTACTCACTCTATAACAGGTCGCAAGGGCACCTTCTGCTCGGGCTTGTTGACAATGTGTATCGTCAGGTTGGTTATGAGCACTCCCTCATCACTGAGCTCGGATTGGGAAG
Organism: Drosophila affinis; assembly: GCA_037356375.1. Taxonomy (NCBI): domain Eukaryota; kingdom Metazoa; phylum Arthropoda; class Insecta; order Diptera; family Drosophilidae; genus Drosophila; species Drosophila affinis. The sequence goes on from JAZHFB010000003.1 coordinate 29,620,067, forward strand.
GGGCAACTGCTGTAGTAAGCGGCGAAGAGCTGCGTGAAATGACCAGCGGTTGCGTGGAGTTGGCAAAGAGCTGTGTGAAGATACATCCTTACTGTTAGATATCAATTAGAATAAACTAGTATTCGTTGCACACAACGACAATATGAAACTGTACTGAATGCATCAACAACATAAAAGGGTTGCAAAGGATAAACATTTTAATCGACTTACATAGTTGGCCACCGCCTCAAAATTGTAGACTTTGCGCTTAAACTCGGACAGCTCTCGGATGACTGTAATTATGCCCGATCTCTCCTCGATGGCAAAGGGTACGCCCTCCGAATAGGTGTGCAGGAGATCGTACATTATCTCATCCTCGCCATCGTAGATCAGAGAGGTTCGCACCTGACCCACTGAGGTGCCCAGTGGTGTGCTAGCACCCACCCAGAACTCGTACGGTGCACCCACGAAATCAATGGCCTGGTCATCGATCGTGGCGTAGACTTCAATCGTGATGACGGCCAAGGAAAAACGACGCTCTGAGGGATTGGTGGGCTGATCACTGGCCTCCACGAACACCGCAATGCGTCCGCGTCTGAGGGGTCCACCCACAAAGATGGTGCCGTTCTTGTTGTCCAGCCGAAAGGGGATATAGCCACTGCCCTTGGGACGCTGCAGTTCGTACAGCAGATGGCCGTTGGGTCCATCATCCGGATCGTTAGCTGCCACCCGTCCGATCACATATCCCGTGGGTGCTGTTATTGGGACCTTAAACTCGTACAGATTACCGTGCTCGAACTTTGGCGTATTGTCGTTCGTGTCGAGCAGTGTGATCTCCACTAGAACTCGACTGGGACCTGGCTTCTTGAGGTGCTTGTCATCCAGATATGACGGATTGCGTTCCAAGGCTTCCACATTCAATTGAATCGATCTGCGCTGCTCGCGATCAAGCAATCGATCATCCCTCACTGTGATCCAGCCCGTTCGCGAGTCAATGCGGAAGGCACCCGCCGCCTCCTTGGTCTCAACGAGATTGTACAGAAACTCCGAGTTCTCACCCTGATCCCGATCGATGGCATTCACTTGCAGCACACTGAAGCCCGTTGGCAGATTCTCCACAATCGAAATGTTGTAGAAATCGGCCTCGAACTCGGGCACATTGTCATTCAGGTCGAGGACTTCCACTTCGATGCTGTGAAACAAAATCCATCATCTATGGATACAAGATCTTTGAGGATTTCTTTTACTCACCGAGCCAGTGCCTTCTTCAATGGGTTGTCCTTCTGTCGAGCCTCCAGCTGCAGGACGAATGTGTTACCCGGCAAACTCTCCTCCTCCAGGTCGATCTCCTTCTGCAGGTACATGACCCCGTTGTGGGGATTCACACGAAACAACTGACGTTCATTTCCCGATATAATCTCATAGACGAGGGTGGCATTCAGCGAGTCCTGATCGAAGGCCATTATCGGTGGGGCAAAGTACAGGGGTATGCGTATGGGTACGCCAGTCATGGGGAAGAACTCGTTGATCTTTGTGCGATAAACGCCTTCCGTGAACTTGGGCGGCAAGTCGTCCACATCGCGCACATTGATCGTGATGGTGGTGTTGGCTTGGTTGGCTGGTGTGCCTCGATCCCAGGCGAAAATTGGCAGCTTGAACTGCCTAATGCCGCTGTCAAAGTCCAACTCTCGCTTCAGGATGAGTAACGGACGATGGGGGCTCTTGAGGGCAAAGTAGGGACTGCCATCGGCGGAGAGTTGTTCCGGCACCGTGGACATGCTGAAGTGTACCTCGGAGTTCGGGGTATTGGGCTTGTCGCGATCAAAGGCCTGCACCCCCTCAAAGACGATGCTCTCCACGGAGGTGTTCTCGTCCACATCGACCACGTAGGGCACGTTGAGGAACTCCGGGGCATTGTCGTTGACGTCCTCGATGTACACCGTGATTGAGAGGTAGCTTCCCTGGAATGTTAATGTACTTTGAGCATGGGTTGATCCCACCTTGGGGGTAGTTAACCTACCTCCTCCAGCTTATCCTGTTTGCCAGCGCAGAGGATGCGGAACTTGAGCAGGTTCCTGGGTACGTCTCGATCCACCAAGCGTTCCAGGGAACGGGCCAGACTAATCACCAGAGTGGTGGCATTGTATTCGGTCAGATTGAAGTACTTGTGGTCCCCACTGGCATCGGCACCCTTGAGCGCTGCCGTGGCTCGAGGATAGGCCTGCACACGGAGTATCTCCTTGCCCACCTGGGCATCTTCGCGCAATCTGATGAAGCGGACACCTTCGCTTTCCGCCGACACACCATCGACCGTGTGAAATGCACAGCTGCCGGAGGTCGCTAAAGTGGAGCAAAAGCGAATCCGTCAGAAGATTAGAGATTACCATACCAGACCATGCTATACATTTGAGAAAAAAAGTAAAACTAACAACAACTATGACAAATTGTTGTTGTTTATTTGGGCATGCAAATTTTTTCCCGCTGAGAACCAAAAACGGAACAACAGACGGAACAACAACAATTGGGAAATCGCCCATAACGTGCAACGTGCGAAGCGAATCTTGTGGCTGCCACCAGGCACCAAGCACTAGGCAGCAGGGAAAGGGTGGGTGGAGGGGCTTGGAAGAACTGGCGCCAAACCGAAAAACTTTCTACGTTTGTCGCGTGGCCCATTCCGCAGCGATTTTTATGTGCAGTTGCAACACTTTTCCACATGCATTCAACTGCCTCCCTGTCGCTGCCTGTGGCTGCCTGTCCCTACCTGTCGTTCGGGTTGTTGGGGCCTGCAATCAGCAAACGATGGCGCAGGCAGCTCTTGCAAATTATTTTTCTGTTTTCTGTTGCTGCTTCTGCTGCTGCTGCTGTTCCCACCCTCATGACATAATTAAGCCTTTTTTGTTCACTTTGGGCTCCAAAGGCATCCCAACCAAATGCGTACCAAGTGACAAGAAGACACCATCGCCATCGTCTGACTCTGGCAGTGGCTCTGGGGCTGGGCTACCTGTCTCCCTGACTTACTGACTGACTGACTCTGCCTGGCTTGCTGACATTTCTCTGCTTTATTTTTCTTTCTTTTTTTCGGAAGATCTCGTACGGTGGAAAATTATCATTGTTGGCTGCAGTTGCAGATGCAGTGAAATCTTGGCCATCTTCTTCATCATCAAAAGACGCTGTCGCTGTCGCTGTTGCAGTCGTTGTCTATGTCTCCTGGCCCCTAGTCTCTGGTAGGCATTGCTTGCTTATTGTTTTATTTGCGGCTTGGTCTTATTCCATTTTTTGTTGCCTTCTTAGTATTGTTGCTGCAGTTGTAATTTGAGTTCGCAATTTCTATTATTTACTTGCAATTTCTGGCTCATTTCGGTGAGAACGGGCCTGAGATGTGCCTGAAGGGAGTGGTTTCCTCTGAAACTGCATCAAGCTGAATCAGCATACAAGATACAGATTCAGTCATTATTATTATTAGAATTTGGATTTTGATTGTGGGGAGTACTTTAAATTCAAGTGGATATAGATTTGCTGAAAAAATGGCAATTCAAACGGATTTCACTAACTAAATTAAAGTCCAAAATAAAAGCAATTCATTGAAGGAGAAATTTTAGTATAAAACTAAGGATTTCTCATTTGACCAAAAAGTCAATTTCCTATAAAGAAAGCTAATAGCTTATATATCCCGTTTCAAATCTGAACACAACAGTCCTACGTTAATCTATTTTATAGAATATCAAATATTCTGGGCCCATTCAATCATGTAAAGTTTGGTACTTATTCGATTAATTAACTAATCTTCTTCTGATATCTAACCGAAATCTTTGAAAGAGAATAATTTTTAACCGTCGCAATCAAATTTAAAGATATCTTCCAATCAGTATCAATATATCAGATCAATATAAACGATCTTAGAGATCTTAACTGCAAACAATTCAGATTTTATTAGGATTATACAAATGTACACTGTTCGAAAAATGGTATTGTAAAACCGAGCACACTAAAATTTAAATGAAATATATGGTTTTTAAATATTAAAATATAATAAATTGTTATGTTATGTTATGTTCTACAGTCTGACACAAAATTAAATAAAATAGGTATTCAAACACACATTTTTGGCCCAAATTTGCGATTTTTTTGACAAAGTTTTATATTTGGAGAACCTATTTTTAAAAAAGTAAAAATTGCATGCAATTGGGTGCACTGGTTGCAGAAAAAGACCCTTACACAACCACTGTTATCTACAAATTTATGGTATAGATTAAAATTTAATCTAAAAAATATTTAGATCAAATATTTTCTTATTACTTTCAAAATTAAGGCGAATTCCTTTTTAATTTTAATAATATTTTCACTCTCAAATGAAAATCCTTTTTTCATGGGTGTAGGTACATAAGTTTATACCGGGTGCAACTCATATTTAGATCAAATTTGATTTTAATTAGGAATGATGATTCTATGATACGTATTCGTTATTCCCTTGTCATATCCAGGCGTTCGTTTCCCCATTTGGGAATGCAATTGTTTCCCAATCATAAGATTATACGAGTAGACTCGTTATTATGGTGCTCCCCATTCGGAATGCACTAAACACTTTCAAGATTGAATACTTTTCGTAGCGGTTCTTCAACTCATTTCCCACAACATAAATGTCATACTCATTGTTCCCATAAAACAGAAAACACAAATTATATGTAATTCATATGCACTATTCTTCACATTGGTGCTCTGAACACTTTAGCACTTGTTGTTGCTGTTGTTGTTGTTGGTTGGTTGGTTGTTGGTCTACGAGAACAATTAACTTTATTCATATTTCATTCAAGTTTAGCCATCATCTGGCACACACACTCGCTGGCGCTCGTTGGACGGTTGCTTGTCTGCCATTAAAGTCAAGCGGTCATTCCAAGTAACACAAAAGAATTAAATTTTAATTAGAACATTGCCACACCACACTCGCACTCGCACTCTCACACACTGCCTGGCACTTGGGCTCCCAAGTTGCTTTTTGAGTTCAAGTCGGTCGTCGGGGGGCAGTCACGCCCAGAGTTGGTGGCAAGGTGCCGATGGCCAATGGCCAGGAGCAGGTTGCTGAAATGGGTCAACCAGTCTTCCCTGAAATGGGAAGGAAGGCTACGCCAATGTGTGTCAGCTGTCCACTTGTCCGTCGGTCCGCCGGTCTGTTCGTTGCATAAACAAATTGGCAGGTTGCCACATTGCGATAGTTGTCTCGATACAAATCGATTTCCTTGCAAATTTGTTGTTGCCTGGCGTCTGAGGAGAAGCTGTCGCAGCAGCATTTAAATTTGAAATTTGGGTTATTTAACGGTTTCGGTTCGGGTTCGGCAACAGCCGCACAAACGACCATTGCCACAACAAGATAAACGGGTTGATGGGAGGGAGGCGAAACGAAAGACTTGGGCGACAAACTGCAATCGCAGGCCTGGGCTACTAAATTGTCCAGCTTCGATTTACGCGTATACACATTAGTACTGGACATTTAGAGACTTCCACAGAGACACACACACACACACACACACAGTTGCTGTCACACAGAGATTTACGAGCATATCCCGTCAGCTCTAATATGGCCATAACGGCTATAACTTGCCTTGCACTTGTCCCGCTTTTGCAGCCTGGCCCAAAACGAACAGCCAAGACAGAAGCCAAATCGCACAGGCACTGGCGCAGGCACTGGGCGGCAGGTGGTAGGTCAAGTGGAAGGCCATATCTGGGCCTTAACTATGGCGTTATCCTTGGGAGTATTTTCTTCTGCACACTTTATAGTTCGGACTCGATCCGCACTCTCACATCGCGAACAACCGAAGACGACCGACAACGCAAACACCACACGACCAACTGAAGCGATCTTCACCACTGCAAGCCCCACTCAGTGGGTCTGGGGCTGGGACTGGGACTGCGGCTGGTGGAGTGGAGTGGAGTAGAGAGTGTGGAGTGCGATGAGACTAGTTTTTCACACAGTCGAGAAAACAAGAAAAGCCATGACAAGTGGCAGACGCGGCGGAAAAGTCTGGAGAAGAGTCGGGGGAGGCACAGAGCACAGCAAGTGGCTGGCAGCAGTATCCTTGGCTCTCTATGCGGCCCGGCCCAAAGCATTAGCTCTGCTCAGATTTAGCAGAAACCGTTGCGGTCTTGTGTTGCGTTCGTTGCGTGTTGCAAAGACAAAAGGCAAGCGGCAGTCCAATGAATGAACGAAAGCGAGAAAGAAAGAGAGAAACAAGGAAGGAAGGTCCGACAGCAATAGCAAAAGCCACTCGTAAAGTATAAACAATAAAAGTTATTAACATAAAGCATAAACACGCGGGCAGGGGCAGGCCCTAGGCTGGGCTGTCGATGATGGGCCCCAGACTCAGACCCCGACCCAGAGCTGATGATTGCTTGATGCGCCACAATGCTGTGGAAAGCAGTGAGTGTCAGCAGAGGGTCTCTGTCTCTTCGTCAGCAACAAGTCAAGCCATCAAACACAAAACAAATCACTGAATACGGAATCGGATGGACGGACGGACAAAGCCAGACAGCCCAACAATAAAGCGATAAGCTGCTGGATCCAATCAAAGCGTAAGAGGAGCCCATGCCTATGCCTATGCCCATACCCATACCCATACCCATACCCATGCCCATGGTGCTCTGTTGCAGTTGCAATAAAGCCAGCGTCTTAACGGTTCTTGGCTTTGCTGCAGATGAATACACGATCGAAACAGAACAGAAACACAGAAGGGAGCGCCCAAAGGCAAAGGCAAAAGAAAATGGTAAAAGCGAAGTGGAAAATCTGAAAGAAAGGCAAAGGCATAACATCATAACTTTACATAACACCTGAGTGGAGACGGGGGACGGTGCGGTGCGGTGCGGCAACTGACCGACCGACAGCTCGAATCAACCTACGCAAATGTTGTGGAAAAGGGAAGGTGGGGAAGGGAATGGAGAAGGTAAGGTAAGACGATCCGAACCGATGGAGTCAGCGGCTTGGAAAATTGGCGCGTGCGAATGCTCCTCACCAACTTATGCTGGCTTAGCTTGTGGCTTGCTGCTGCTGCTGCTGTTGCCGCGGCTGTTGCATGGGCAGAATCAATGCTAATCATCGAGGGCTGGCCAAGAAGTTTGCCAGTCCGACTGCCAGTCTGGCCTGCCAGTAAGTGAAAGCAGGAAGAATGCTGCCCCGCAATACGATATGCAAATCAATACGAGTATCAGATTACACATTCATTCATTGGCTTCGACATGGGGCAAACAGCAAACCAAATTTGTTGTACGCATCGATGGGCTTCGTTTCGAATATGTTTCAAAACCCTACAGATCAATTACCACTAATGCAAGGTGCATCATTCGATCTTTATAAATATGCACAGGTTTATTTGCAAATTGATTTTTATTTATGTCAATCATATTTGGAAATTTCGCGATTAAGTTCATCGATTTTGATGTTTGTTTGACTGCAAATCCATTCAATTCCAACTAGTTTTGGGGATTTCGTTGCCTGCGGACTTTCGTTTCCAGGCAATACCTGTTTATAAAGCCAGCCAAGTGACAAAAACGTTTCACCAAATCAAAGCGAATCAAAATTCACGAATGCGACGAACTCACAAAAACCGAAAACTATCAAATATAGTACGTACACATATGTACATATGAATCTGTTGCACTGTACTTATGTATGTTTGTACATATATGTATATATATATGTGTAGTAGCTATGTTTAAAGTATTGGCTGTAAGAAGCCAATGTGCTAAAAGGATCGTTTTGGATTTGCAGGTCCCTCTGCCCAAATATATATGGCAAGTATATGCAAGCTTATTATTTATTATGTGTTTGCTTTAGCTGTTAGAACTACGACTATAACGAAACGCCTATTGAAGGATATACATACATTCAGTTATTTCAGTACTAGGCGTAAATAGTTTTAGCGGTATAATGCATTTTCATAGAAGATCATTCGATATATTCAAGCCTACAATCTAACTTTTATTTTTATTATAATTTTGTAAATCAACCTTTTTTCCGTTTAGAAATTCGCTCGCGAATGTTCTTAAATGAATGTTGCGAATGCGAAGATGTTGCTATGATAGATGCTGCGAGTTTATTAAATGTTGCGCTGAAACATAGCTGGGACTGCCACCTTTTAGCGAATGTTTGCACCATAACACAGTCTGGCAGCTCTATACAAAACCGCAATTTTTTGAATGTTTTTTTGAAACTGAAATAAAACGCAAAATTTTAATAAATATATGATTCATTGATTTTCGTGATGTATTTTAGAGAATAATATCTTATTTTGAGTGCAACTAAATATTGAGTAATTTCATGCAGGTTTTTTTCTGAATAATATCCCGTGAATTGTTGTTAAAGTAATTGCTTGATTCAGTAATTCGCATGCTTCATGTTCTCCAGGCTGAACTGCAAGATAATGACAATAAAATTCATGGCATACGAGACCAGGAAAAGCCAGAAAGCATGGTCCAAGGTGAATAGGCCCAAAACGGAGAACTTGAGGCTGTCCAAAGGTGCTACCAAGGGAAACGGTGTCCACAGCATGGCCTGCAAAAGAGAGGGAGAGAAATTAAAAGACTGTGCCCCACTTTCTACCACCCACCTTCTGCTGGTCAAAGTCTGGGGGTAGATAGCCCAATTCCAGGCATCGTTCACGGAGACGGGCGTGCCGCACCTGGCAGAGATGGGCAGCGAAAATCAGGGCGTACAGCTGGATGGTGACAATCAGACAGTAGTTGGAGATGGTCAGTGGTACGCCATGTTGCGAGACAAAGTACGACATGTAGGCGTACATGTTGGCCAAAATGTTGACAAAGTAGCCGATGACCAGCAGAAAGATGCCCAACTGAAAAAGGTCCACAAAGTCCGTGGACAGGCGGTGCCAGCCGCGCTCGCGTTTCAGTAGCCTCGCTAGGGCCGGCGACTCCTGCTCCAGGTGGTCCAGGCTTGCCAGGAGCAGCAGCATTCCACCGAATATCCCATTCGCATAGACGCTGCTGACATGCTGCACATACAGCTGGACCCCGTAGGCCAGGAGCTGTGTCCAGGGCAGTCTACTGCCCGCCCCCTGCAGGAAGGGGACATTGCAGAGCAGCTCGTACAGCGAGAGCAGGAGCTTGGACCACAGCAGCAGCGTTGACCACCAGCCCAGCTTTCGTTTTCGATGGAGATGCGCCAGGCCATTCAGCAGCTTGGCCAATCCCCGACGATGCCAAAGGTGGGCGCCCAGCAGAGCCAGCGAGATGAAAACATCGCCCGTCATGGCGGCCAAGGCAATGTTATTGAAGATCATCGAGTGCCGCACATTGGTGGCATCGTACAGGGCCGCGCTCTTCCACAGCATCAGGGGCGCCAGCCCAATCAGTAGCAGCCATCGGAGCACACAGCTCAGGGTCAGCAGGCGGCGGCAACGGGCACCTCTGCCCCGGCTGTAGCTAAAGGGCGCCAGTGACAAGAGCTGCCAGAGCCAGAGAAGCAGGCAGAGCCCGCAAACGTGCGGCAGTCGTGGCATATTCCGGGCAACTAAGGACCCTCCAAGGGACTCTCAAATGCTTGGCCGCCCTTTTGCTGTTGTATCTGCTGTAAAATCTATTGTAGCCACGACACGCTCGTTATCGTCGCTCCCAGGGGCACTAAGCCCATTCCTGATAAGTGCGATCGATAGCTACACCCATACATGTGTATATCGTATATTTATAAACAAATTGCAAACATTTTTACTTTTTACTTTGTGGAAGGTTTGATTTGCTGTTTTCTGTTGCTATTGCTGTGGCCCCCTCCGTTGGGATCTGAGTCAGCCACGGTTCGTGCTCAGGTCTTTGGTTTCACACGCAACTGAAAGGTTTTGGTGAGCGTGGACATGAAGTTGGGCATTTCCTTCATTTGGTTGAGTGCCTCGTTCTTCGTATTCGACTGGTACTCGTAGGCCACCTTCCGATTGACGGCGGTCAGCAGGCGCAGCAGATCGACGCCGTCGGGTTGGCCAGCCTCATTGAAGGCGGCCATGTCCAGGACACGGCACAGACTCTGAATGAACCACGAGCCATCGTCCACATTACGAAATGAGAAAAATTCTAAAAGAAATCAAAAGAAATTAAAATGGATTGGGAAATGGAGGGTGGCCGTGGTAGTCACTCACTGTCGAAGGTGGAGTAAAAGACGAGCATGTCCGCCGTGCTGGGTATGGCATACGTAATCGGTTGAACCGGAGCCGCTGCGACGGGTTCCAGGCTTCTGGTCATCACCGAGAAGGAGGTGAACTCCACTGCCTTCTCCAGATTCTCGCCACGGCAGGCCTGTATGAAGAAGAGCTTCGGCTTGTTCTTCAGCGTCTTGCAGTTGTCGCCCAGAAAGGGATTCCACAGACGCTCCACCGGATAGGACATGTCCTTGGCATAGACCTTGCCCTCAGTGCCATGTGACATGACAACGAGAACAAAGCAATCGTTATCGCTGTGATCCTCGCGTGCCACTAAAAGTTTGAGGCGAAGTCATAAACTTTGATCCCTTAAAGTCCCTTTGAGTAGTACTCACCCTCCTTGAGCATGTCGTTGATTTCTGAGAAGGTCAGATCGTTGTGGGCCCTCACATCGAAGCCAAAGGTCTGCAGGGTGTGCAGCATGTCATCGCGATCCCGTTCGGTGCCCACACGCTGCTTTTGCCCCTTGACGTCCTTGTGATTGAGGATGACCGCAATGCCGGCGCGTGGACAATTCTCGTAGGTGTCCTCTAGGGTGGGCCTGGAGATGATGATGCGCTTCAGATCCGCCTCCGAAGTGGGCGTCTTGGCGATCTGTGTGGCATCTGCTTTGTCTTTCTTGTGCTTGTTCTTCTGGCCGAAGAGCGAAAAGTCCGTTTCGTCCATTTCTGTGTCTGCGCTGGGGCAATGGCAGCCTGTGACTAAGCGCCGATTAGGTTCTAACTTTCAAAAAGCTCGCACTCTCCAGTTAATTTTCCCTTATCTAATCAATGCAACCGCCGCCGCCACCATCGTCGTTGTCGTCTTCTTATCAGAAAGCTAGTCCCGTACTCTCGCACTCTCCGAGTTTTGAGGTGTTTTTGGTGGGGGCCCTCTCTTCTTTGGGAATGTTGGATGTTGATTAGCCTGCTCCAGTTGGGGGGAAATTGGCAGCAAATAAAATTGGTTTGCCATTGCACGAGACAATTTGATTTGGATGACGAGTCAGTCACGCCCACGCACAGAAACCTGTCCAGGGAGAAAAGTAGGAAAATGGAAATTGCCAACATCCGCCAAAGTGTCATCCCCGATGTCGTTGGCCTAATGTGTTTTCAATAATTTCAGATGCGCAAAATGTCAAATGTCGGAGGGCGCCAAACTTTTGCCACGAAATTCAAATATTACACGCGCACAAAGTAACGGAAACCGGAAATGAGTATGGCACCCCCGAAAAGTGGCAAGCAAGAACAGTGTTTGGTGTCCCAACCTCTGCCAAGTGTACCATGTACTTGGTGGAGTGTACCCTGAGTCGAGGGTTGAGTGAAATCCACCAAATTAGAACAGGCGAAAAGATTCTAAAATTCCAAGATGTCGGGATAATCGTTCACCTTGCAAGTGGTAAAAGGATCAAAATAAGACGGATTTTTAAAATTATTTTTCCATTATTAAGTAGCTCTTGATTTTTTCTTGAGTTTTTGCGAATTTCGCAAAAAAAACAAGACATTGGCAAGGCACATAGAAGTAGTTTCCGCTGCGATCAACTCAAACTCAGATTTCCGCGAAAGATAAAGGCAATATATCTATGAGAATTTATGATAAATGTTGTTCACTGATTTTCCATTCAAATTGTTAATATTTTATGCAAATATGACTTGTATTTTTAATTTAAGCCGCTGTCGCACTGGATAGAAAATAGGTTTATTAAGGTGAAGAGATACATACATACATACATATGTAGGTATACAACCGATATTGAGAGGTTTTTCTTGGATTTTTTTAGATAGCTCAATATGTTAAATAAACTTTGAGGAAAAACTTTTGTAAAAAGTAAAGGAAAAAATGAATTTAAAAATACCAAAAAATATCACAAAAGTGCATTTTTTTTTATTTTAATAGATTTTCAGATCAATGTTATTGAAGTTATATTTCAATTGATTTAACTAGTCGAGTTTCGATATCTTAAGAAAATAAATATAGGAACAAGAGCATGTGGAAATGTGTTTTTATTGACTGAAATGCACATATACCTTTCACGAGGAAAAAATTAGGTTGTAGTTCAGTATGAGAAGATCCCGCCCACGTAATGGAATTATGCAATATACCCGCAGTCTTTTTTGGAAATAAGAAAACCCTATTTTGTGGCCTTGCGAACTTTTCTAAATATTATATAGATTACTTTTCTAATTTTTTCTAATTTTTTTATTAAAAAGAGAGTTGTACGACCTTTTACAGGGCTTAGACTCGTGTCAATAGACTGAATACACATATGTACATACATATCTAAAGATGTAAATTTAAATTTAAATTTTTCTACCACTCCAGTTCTCTTATTTCTGTTTGTACATATTTTTCAACTTTCTTTCCTATATATTCAAATTCTTTTTAATTTTGCTCACAAATTAAAAATATACTGCATATTCGATACCATCGAACCGGTCCACCGGTTGATCATTTCTTTTCTCTGTTATCACTCTTTGGTGAGTGTTTGAATCGAACCGAAGCCAACAATTGAATCGAGCACGAACTCAGTGCAACCAAAAGAAAGGTGCGTTTCAAAACATTAAAGCAAATTTAGCGTATCCCTTTCCTTTCACTCGAATAACAAGTTGAGTTATAACTTAATCTATACGTATAGGTATCTACATATAATTGAAATTTTATTCTATGTATCAAAATACGTGTATGCCAATTATAAGAAAAGTTATTTGTTTTCTTAAATTAAATTTCATTCTCCATTTATTTATACCCCTGCCGATTTTTGGTCTGGCGATTCGAGCTGTGATGTTTTATTACACATTCGTTCCGTTTTATAATTTTGGTGCGCACCTTACATGTTCGAAGAGGGGTGTGTTTCGTTGTCAGTCGCTTCGTTTGTTCCAATTCTCTCTTTATTTTGAGCGAGAGAGGAAAAGCGGTTTTTGTACTACTTCGTGTCTTCTCTCTCGTGGTCTTTCTACTTCGTGTTTTCTCTCGTGTTTGCCTCTCAGTTTTGCGTTGCAGAAGCGAGTTCCTTCAATGTCTCAATACGCTACATCGTTTCATCAATTTCTCAATTTCTCTTGAACCGAGCGGTTGCATCGCGCGTCATCGAACAAATAACGGAAAACGCGTGCGGACGTGTTTGAAAGAGGCGACGACAAAAAGCTTCATTCGCGTGAATTTCGGAATCTTTCTCCTCGACGCGAGTTTTTCGTTCCATTGTTGTTGTTTATAGGAGGAGGAAAAGAAAGCAAAAGAAAGAAAAAGGAAATGTTTTAAGCCCAGAAGCAGCGAAAACAAAGTTGTGACAAAAGCAACAACACAACACACCGACAACAGCACCCAGTGTTTGTGAAGTGCAAGAAGTAGAAATTTATAGTTGCTGTATTTTGTCGAAATTAAATTATGTTAAGTGCTTAAAACAGCTCGAAGGTGAAGTGCAAAGCGAAAGGAAAGGAAAGGCAAGGAAAAAGAAACGCCGTCAGCCAGGGGCATAAAGCAACGGCGTCTGCCTCAGCATCCCAGCAGCATCCAGCAGCCTCCGCAGCAAGCAGCAAGCAGCACCATCCATCCTCCATCCTCACCAAAGAGGTGCAGGCGGCGCAAAGTATGTAAAAGGTGAACCAAACAAACTGTTTGATTATAATAAGCGGTGGTCGGTTCGCCCACGGGTCGTACCGGTCGTATGCACATATGTACATATGCACACGAATCGGTCATGTTCATTTATTATACCAGGTACTGAAAGAGTACGCGGGGTATATTGTGTTTGTGCAACAGTCAGATGGAAAAGTTAATAAATATTGAAAAGTATCTGTTAATTATCGAGACGTTTTTATAAGCTTCCTGGATCTTGTAGACTTATAGCAAAGATCCAATTACAGCAGATTCACATTGAAGAGGATTCCACTGGAATGTTCTTTCTGTAGGCTCTGCTTTGATTTATTCTTAGATTCTGGTTTGCACTTGACATTGTCATCAGCGTCTTTATTTGGGTATCTTGTATCTTATTTCATCGTATAATATCCCATTGGAATATCCTGAGTATCCTCTAATATGGAAATCTAGATATTTTCTAAGGTTCTTTTCGTTTTTGGTTGTTTTTTTCTTGCTGCTTGGATAAGTAGTTCCTGAATAGCGGGTATCTTTTAGTCGGGTTGTTGTTTTTACCTTGTTTTCCCAACACTCATGGCTGTGCAGCAGACCAGGCTGCATGGCTCCATGTGTGTGTGTGTGTGTGCTTTGTATGCAAAACGTTGACAAAAAACAACAACAAAAACAAAAAATTAGGGGGTTGGACGACCGACAAGGATGACAAAAGAAAACACAAACCGAAATACGTTTTTGGGCCTGTTCCCAAAAACAACCCAAAAACAGAGCCCAGCCCAGCCCACAAAAGCGAGACGAAAACGAAATCAAATCAAAAGCAGCTCCGCACCGACGGACAAAATAGAAAGAAAAAAAATCTTCAGCTTGCTTTTAGGCGAATGGCCTGGCAAAGCGCATAAAAAAATAGATTAACATACGGACAAAAAAAAACATTGAAATTCTGCCGCCGTCGGCTGCCTAGCCTTAAGCTCCTGCAGCAAAAACAGAATTCCCGCAAATAAAACAACAAAAACAAAGAAACAAAAACAAATTGGCATCAAACCAGTTGGCAGAGTGACCAGGTCTGGGCGATTTGTATGGTTTTTATGCGCCTGCAAATGAAGTTGCAGCGGACATCTAATGAAGCCCCTGTCCCAGCCAGTCAGCCCCGGGGCGACCCTTAAATTACTGACACACCTTGCTCAAATATTCAAGATACTTTATGGGCAAATGCCTGCCACGGCCCCCGAGCCCCGGCCCCAAGCCCCAAGCCCCGCGCCCACAAGCCCCGAGCCCGAAAGGCATGCCATGCCAGACATGCCGCCCGCAGGTCCTGTAGGTGTAAATTCTGTAGCAAAAACATTCATTTATGATCTGGCCTGGCGAAGGTTGCGCTTTTTGCTCGACCCTTTTCATTATGCTCCCTGGAGGCCACCTTCCTCGGGGCCTCGGGGGCTTTCTACACACATTTTTATGAACTTCTTGGCCCGAGCCTCGGGGCAATTATTAAATATGCAAGCATTTTGCAGCTTTAAGATAAGCTTGGGTTGCCAGGCCTCTTTGATGTTGTGGCATGGTAGAGCGAGTCCTTTTGCCAGTCCTCTCAACCCCTGACCCTACCGACCTTTTTCGCGGCAATCTGGTGGCAGACGGCATGCGGGAGACATCAGCAGGCAACGCAAACAAACATTAATTGTAACTGTAAATGGTGTGAAATGAGTGAGTGAGTGAGCAAGTGAATGAGTGAATGAATGAATGGATGCTTAGCGGCAGCTTGAATGAATGACTGTCAAGTGGAGTGGCGGCTCCGACTGCTCCGACTGTTGCTGCCGCCGCTGCTTTTTGGTGCTTCTGCTCTCAGCAGTGAAAATTGCGTTAAGTGGATGTCATCGTAGCTAGCGACAATTTTTGATGAACTCAACAAGAACACTTGACAGCATAGAAGTAGGGACGGGGGAGTGGGAAGTGGCAAGTGGTAGAGCCAGAAGTGAGGGGGGGAGGGAGGGAGTCCACTGTCCAGAAAGTAAACGAAACGCTGTCTGTCGCAGGCCATGCAATAAACGAAATTATGACGCTAAATTGAACACAAAACGCCCAGAGATCCAAAAGAATAGTCCAGCGAAAGTATAGTTGAAAGCGGCCACAGGGGGGGGGTGTCGAATGGAGATGGTGATGGGGTTGGGGCGTAGGCAGAGGGGTTGAGGGTTTCATTTTCAAAAGCACCAACACACAGCACCATCTCATCCACTTCGACTTCCCTTCGACCAGCCCCTCGTCACATTTAACGCGCGAATGAACAGCAATCAGCCGAATGGGGGGGATTGGTCAGGGCATGGCCCTCGCTCTGGCACTGGCTCTGGACCAGAAGCTGGGAGAATGGAACTTAGTCTCTGGCACCCGCAAAACTGTAACTGGTTTCTGTGTTCCGACAGAGAGAGAGTGGGGCGGGGGGTTCAAAACCATCGTGCCACAGTGTGGCGGGTGCTTATAACAGTCGTTGCAGGCAGCCGACAGGCAGCAGGCAGCAGCAGTGTCGATTCGACTGCTGCCTGAACATAACAATAAAAGTCATGATAGACACGGAAATACGGAAATGCTATTTTTGGGGTTGCCTTCACACGGGAATCGGAATGGGAATGGGCATCAGAATCGTCCACGTCCGCTGTGCCCTAAGCGGAAGGTGAAAATTAAGAAATTAGCGTACACCATACATACATTATACGCAGGGGGATACACTGTCTCTTTCTCTCTCTCTGAGTTGGAGGCTGGAGACTGGGAGCTGAAGCTGCTCGTAAATTGCCAGCCACACAGCAACCGCCGCCGCCGACGCCGCTCACTTTAACTTAATTATATAATTTGTGAGACAGCAGCAGCAGCAGCAGCATCACTGGAAAGGGAGACCAACGAAAAAAAAGGAGAAGCAACACCCAACCCAACCAAGTAAGGTTTCCAGACACCAAAGTCCACACAAAAAATACCCTAAACATTGTGTGTTTTGGCTCATTTTTGTAAAAGGTTCTCTAAAAGGATAATTAATTATGATATTTACAGGGTTTTACAGTTTAAAATAAATTGAAATATATATGAAGTGTTCCTAGACAAAAATGATCCATTAATGCCTGGTAAACATCTCTGCTAACAATACGCATCCTCTCTGTAATGAGAGGGTATGAAAAGAGGCCAGAGGCAGTGTTGGGTTTCTGCGGTGCACTGAAAATTAAATGAGCCGAATGCATTTAAGCCCAAATCAGCGCAAGCCGTCGGCTTAGTGATGGCAAACGACGTCGAGGACAAACTCTGTCTTGAGTGAGTCAGCAGCAGCAGGCAGGACCAGGACCAGCGGCAGAACGAGCCTGACAGTCGTACCATCGGGCGTAGCTGGAAAAAAAGTAAATAATCCTTTAACCACAAAGCAATTATGCAGCACAGCGGCAAAGGAGACAGGCGGCCCAGACCGAGGGAGGGACAGGCGACAGAGGACAGAGGACAGACGACAACGCCAGTGACGGCGACATCTTGTCAGCCAGTGAAAAATTGCCAACCAATGACAGAGACAGAGGGAGACAGAGGCTGAAAGCGAGACAGAGAAAGATAGTGGAAAAGAAAAGGAGGGAAGAAGATACGAGTACGAGTACGAGTGGTAGCAGCACACAGGTTGCTGCTTCTGCTGCTGCTGCCAGGAAAAATTACTTAAATGCCCCAGCAAGCCAAAAAGCAAGAGCTTATGTGAAAATTTAAATGGCCCGACAGCTGGTCGCAGGACGGACAGCTCATGGGGCACATGTCCCTGTGGTTGGGTGGCGTTGCGCTTTTTTCTGCCGTTGCAACGAACCACCTGCACGTAGAAGGGCCAGGAGATGGCTGCCGAAACTGTTTAACTATTAATTATACACACAGATTTTCGGACAAAAGAAACCCCTATAAAAATCCCTGTTAAATATTACAATATTTTCACGGACAGAGGTGACACGCACTCGATGGTCCCCATTACTTATCCAACCTTCTGGCCCGTACGTGCCTGCGGTTAGGCCAAGCCTTCGGGGAATTCCGGTCAGAGAGAGAGGAGAGGGACGGGGTAGCAATGACCTCCCAAAACGGGTGATTTGAAGCGTGTCTGCGTGTCCTTTTGCGGTCAGTCTAATGCACAGGATTAGCCCACAATATTCTAATCCTAAGAGAGTTCAGGGGGTGGTTTCAGAGCGTGACAATTTCCTGTTTTAAGAGTGTGTGTTTTTCAGAGTATTTGCATTCAATAGAGTTTTATTCTCTTCCATTTCCCACAGACAAATGGCCATTTCGAGATCAGGCTGCAATCTTTGTTTAAGCGCTTTACTATGCCTTCGTAGCCGCAGAGATCAGAGCACAATTGATGGGCAACTGCTTATAGCCTTTGCCTTTTGTAGCCCCCACACAGACCACAACATGGCACACACAGACACAGACCCAGACAGACCCCAGTCTGTTGTCCAAGGGCCCCGGACACTGGCTAGGAGCTGCTCGAATGTCCAACTGTGTGTCTGTTTACATTGCTGCTCCTTGTCCAGCCACAGTCCAGACGGACATCGCTTAATGTTCTTCGGTCTCTATCCTCTGTCCTCCACTGCCTGCGCCTCAATTTGCGCCTAAGTTCTGACAGACTGCAGACGGCAGACGATGGCAGAAGGCCCTGCGGCTTTGGTCAGACGACGGGCAGCCGTTGCCTTTGGACGACCTTTCAACGGGGTCGCGGATTTACATTTGTTGCTTCCCCCCAGGGCCTTCCACCCGACCCGCCAAAAACTCAACTCATTCATAAAAACGCACGCAAAGTCAACTGCTCGCAAGTCCAAGGTTGAAAGTCTGCCACCACTACGATGTTGCATGGACTCCGAGCAGTCGGAGTCCCACCTGGCCCACCTTCGCCACCGCCGCCGCCGCCGCCGCCGCCTTCTGTGCTCGAGCTTTTATGCAGTTAAGTGCTTAGTTGCGTGTAACTTTACACTGTTAAACAAACTCAGGCGAGTGCCTGCCTGCCACACAGCAGTATGCAGTGTGTTGGAGCTATTGCCCCCACGGATGAGGTGTGACTTTCTCCTGTACGTGTACGTGTACGTGTGTGTGTAAATAGAGAAGAAAGGACACTCATTAGAGTTGGTTAAGGCTAAGGCATTCCAAAAGAGGCTTGGGGGAGTGGCCGACTGCCTGACTGGCTGGCAGTTAATTGTGACACGACATTACTTGGCTAAATACCTAACTGAAATCAAATAAAAAAGGAATGTGCGAGTGTCTAGAGAGATGCCAGGAAGAGCATGCTCCACGCCATATATGTAGTATGTGTGTGTAAGTCTGCAGCAGCACAAAGTGTTGAAGCTGTTTGTGCAACAAACTGTGGAGACTCCAGGCTCCACCTACTCCTGAGAGAAATCAGATAGGAAGCTGGAGAATGGGACCATGTGTAAACAAAGGCAGACATTGCGTGTACCGAAATTCCGGACATTTTTAGGAGTCACAGCATGTGTAAGAGCTGGATTTTTACAAGCAGACACATACTTATGCACACACATACACACATACTGTAAACTGTGTACTGTGTGGCACATGCCACAGACCACGACAATACAGTCTCAACTCGATTGCTGTCGCAGGAGGGTCCTTTCTCGGCTCCGCATTGCCATGTTTCCCGTCTAAGTGCTAAATTGAAATTCCAAAATTAAGTAATTTCTCCCAAGGGCAGCTTCTGTTGAGAATCTTTCTTGCACACTCGCCAGGCTACACTATCCCTCTCCCGCCCCCTCCCCAGTGGGCACATAAAAGCACAAAGACGCCTCCCAACAATGAGTTGCACTAATAGTTTGTATGTAGCAGCCTGGGGCTAAGAACACTAAAAAGAAAAAGAGAGAGAGGAAGAGAAGGAGCAACAGTAACCACATCAGCAGCCAGAACAAGCTGTAAAAATTATAAGGAGTCAAGATTGGTTGTGGCAAAGTGTTATGCATTATTTGATCGTAAACTAAAGAGCTGTCGTAAAAACCGAAAAGATCTCATAACTAGAAGAAGTGGTAATGGATTACGAGTAGTGTACTCTCTATATATATGGCAGGAAAGTGGTAACACTAAAAGTTTGAAGTTTTCGGAAGCCACCAAGAAAACAGTGTGATATTGAGACGAGAACTACTCTTTTTTTAACGGATTCCTAGCTCTTTTTCCAAAAGCCAGAAAACAATATCAAGTCCCAACTTCAATTGATTGAATGCAACTTCTGTTTTTGGGGGTTTCCCCTCCCCCTTTTAATCAAAACTGAAAAGGCTCCCCCTAACACTTGCCATGGCTTCTGTGTGCCCCAAAATCGAAAGTTTTTTCCAATCCTTTCCGCCCCCGCACTCTCTACCACCCCTCTCCGTCTCTATCGCCTTCAGTTAGCTTCAAGGAACTTCCACTTCTACCACTTCAGCTTTTTTCACTTTTTTTCAATTTAAATGATGGAGTAGTAAAAAAAGAAAAGCAGCAGAAGCAGTCGAAGGAAATGACGCTTCACTCTTGTGAGCAAGGGGTGTGGGTTCCGGGTCCTGGCTGCCAAAAAAAAGAAGCAAAGGAAAGGAAAGGAGCGACAGAAGGAGGAAGAGGAAAAACTTAAACACTTCTTGCATTTTTCTTATGGCACGACAACTATTTATTGCCTCTGCCCTGGCCCCAGACGAAGCTGTCGAGGATGCCACATTGCAAATGCTGCCGCTGCTGCCTCTGCTTGCTTTTGTAGTGGCAGCAACAAAGTTGTTGGCTTTGGATTTAGCGGCAAGCAACGTACTACATACTACCATTGCTGATGTTTGACTCTCTTGATGATGATGATGAAAAGTGCACATGTGTTGCTAACGGGGCCCGATTATTTTTATTGTTTATTTGCTTTGATTCTTGTGTATGTATTTGTGTGTTGTTTGGCATCATGTTTTCATCCACATGCCACATGCCTCCTTTTAGCATGTTCCTTTTTACTTTTTCCTTTTCGGGTTTGGTTTTGAGCAGTTGTGCGTAACGAATAAATTTAGCAAAACAAATAAGGACAATAATCCTTTTGAATGCATTGCAATTGAGCTTTTTACAGCCATTGACCATCCACCACCACAGCCAAAGCCAAACAGACACACACACACACTCTGACACACACACGAGTACGTGTGGCACTTAACTCAACATTGTGCCGGGCTTAGAAAGCTTTTTGCCTCTTGGACGGAATGGAATGGGATTTCATTTGTGGCCCCAAACGTCCTTCCGTCCGGTACGGTTCGGTCCGGTCCGGCTAAGGCCATTCAATTTTCGCTTGATTTGCATTTCAATTCGAAATCAAATTTTTCAATTGCCAGATGGACACACACACAGAAACACTATCAATATGGGCTACTAAGTGGCTATACCACCCACTGCCACACTCACACACATACATGTGTATGTACAATGTGTGCAGCATAATTCAATTTGTGCGAGAAAAAATGTAATCCATAGCATACTTTGTAGCGCAGTCATCACGGCACTCTCCCTCCCTCCCTCCCTCCCTCTCCCTCACGTAATTGACAAAAGCTGCGCACCAAATTGTTGAAATTTTAAATCAATTTATTTTATATTGAGTTAGCTCCACCCGTCACCCCCCCCACCCCGTCAAATAGCATTAACCTTTTGGCTTCGACAATGTATAAAATCGAAATCGATATATCCAGAGACGAGTCTGTTCTGTTCTGTTCTGCTCTGCTCTGATCTGGAGACGGTTGCCAGAGCCAATTGCAATGTCAGCGCTTAAGTCTGTGCACACACACATGCCACGCCCCGGCCCCGCCATACCATGCCCCGGCCATACAATGCCCTGCTCTTATTTGTTAAATTAAAAGCATCTTTCCATTTCCATTGCAGTTGTTTTTGTGTGTGTTTTGCGTTGTTCTTGTTACCCGGACAGCGACGTCATCATCATCATCATCATCACTATCATCATCTTCATTTGGGCCATTATTGGCTTCAGAGAGCACAAGACTTTCAATTAGTTTTATTAGGGTGTTCCAAACATTCCATTGAGCTTGAGCTGGACTTTGGAGGGTGCTGGACGAGGGGGGATGGGGGTGGTTATTGTTGTTGTGGTTTTTCGACCCGTTGCCGATGCCTCCGTTTGATATTGGCCTTTTGACTTTTATGCTTTATTTTTTTTCGTTTTTTTTCGCTTCGGCTTGGCTCAATTTTTTTTGTGTGGTTGCGGCTTAGGTGGTGTGGGTGGGGGGACTCCTGGGGGTCGTCGTTGTTTCGATTGTTTTTGAGTTTTATGAGAGCTTCAGTTATTTGTGTCTGTGTGTGTGTGTTTGGCGCTTGATTGCGTAATACAAAATGCACAAAAAAAAAGCTACAAAAAACATAAATAAAATAAAGGAATAAACCGAAACAGAAGGCTTCAAGGCGCGCAATGAAATATGAAATGTCGGACATATTTAAAGCCATTAAAACCTATAATTCGATGTAAAATTGTCTTGATTTAATTACCACAAAATGGCATAAGGGCAGGAATATGTATTGTAGTTTTCGGAGCTGCTGCTCGAAAAGTTTCCGCCCTGCTCCGACATTGGTCAACTTTTGATACTTTTTAAACTGTATTTTGTTGTTGTTTTTTGCTGCTCCTTGCAACTTGCGAAAAAAGTTCTCAAGCTCATTTCATTTCTCTAAAGAGCATTTCAGTTGCTCCTTCCCCAGGACCCCATTCAGCCATCAAACAAAAAGTGTTCTTGTTTCTTTGCTATAATTTCCACTTTATGACTTTTGTATTGCTGTTGCCACACCTACCCCACACGCCCTTCCCGTACAGCCCCTTGATGGTCGGTGGCATGTGGGGCACAGTTGAAGGCAACAAATGTTTTTGACACGACAACTCTATGGGTCAAATACTCGCTCGTACTTCCCCTACCCCCCACCCTTGTGGCATCTTGTTGCTGCCGCTTCTCTTGGCTTTTTATTTGTTGTCTGCTGTTGTTGCTGCTGCTGCCATCGCTGGCTGCCACTTGAGCTAGAAAAAAGTTTTGGAGTAAAAAAGTTTCGGTTGCCCGCGTCTTGCGTGGTACTTGGGGGTTGCCAGGCATCCAGGAGGAGGGAGGGGCCACGGGCACGGCTGGGTGAACTTCAAAACGAAGTTAGCACCAGAGCCAGGCTAGGCCAGGTCCAGGTCCAGGTCCAGGCCAGGCCATCGTCCGTGGCAACCAAGCCTGGCTGATTATTGAAAATGCGGCGGCGGCGGCGGCGGCGACACATAATTCGAGTCCCCTCCAACGCATAGAAAAAAAGTTTTTCCTTCCAACTTATTTTTCACTTTTCTTCTCATTTTGTGTCGTTGCAGTTGAAAAGTGAACGGATTCGCGACGAGCAGCACCGAAACTAAACAAGTTGCAATGTGAAGAGCCCTAAAAGGACAAGTGCGAAACCCAAGGAACAGAAGTTGTCAACGAGCAGGCGACAAGCCGAAGACGAAGGAGCACCAGGAGGAGCACCAGTGGCAGCAGCTGCTCCAACGATTGACAGGACAAAAACAAAGGCAAAGCCCGGGCCTTGGTTGGGCAGCCAGCAGAGCAGAGCAGAGCGGAGAGGACCGGAGCGGAGCGGAGCAGGAAAAGTTTTTCCAGCTCTTGTTGCTGTGGGGTTTTCCCTTAGTCGGCGCATTCCATGGCCGCTGCGCTGCATGCTGGGAGGAAGGCAACAACGGGGCAACATTAGAAGCGCAATGTTCTGGCCAAATACCGCAACGAAATAGAATCGAGAACGTGGATAGAGGATATACTCGTAGGACATAGGATATAGGATAGAATAGAGGATAGAGGGATAGAAAAGCACTCGAGAGCACTGCCCAAAAAAGGAGCAAAGCCAGCGACTGCCGCATATGTGTTTTGTGCTGGATTTTGTGCTTTTTTCTGTGTGATGCCACAAGGACACACTTCAAGTGACAGCAACAGCAACGTCAGCGGCAACAGACTCAAGTGCAGCAGCACCAGCAGCAGCAGCCCCACAAGGAGGCAATACTAGGGACAGCGAAGGCAGGGGGCGCGAAAGAGAGAGAGGGAGAGGGACAGCTTTCCATCTTAAACGCAGCATGCGCAAGCACAAAGCGCCGCTCAGCGGCAGCCCAAGGACACAATCAGATCCAGCTGCAGCAGGAGTCGCCGCATCCACAGTGGAAATCCAGGCAGAGCAGCAGGAGCAGCAGCAGCAGCAGCAGTGCCTGCTCCTAGGACACAATCAAATGGCCAGCAATGGTCCCACCTTAACAGCAGCAGCAGCGAGCACAGCTAGTCGCCTGGCAGCCCCCACCGTGAGCTGTCAGGACAGGCCGGATCAGCAGCAGCAACAGCAACAGCATAAGGCAGCTGCCAGCTGCAGCAGCAGCAGCAACAAGGAGCGACCTCATCCCACAATAAAGCTCATGTCCTTGCTGCAGATCGCCAGCTATGTGCTGTGCCTGTGCGCCTTCAGCTTCGCCCTGTACGCCAATGTGCGACAGACGCGAATGGAGCAGCGGCTGCAACGCCTCCAGCAGCTGGACGCACGCATTGTCGAGCTGGAGCTGCGGCTGGAGCAGCAGCAGCTGATCCACTGGCCCGCCGAACAGACCCAGATTCTGGACAACAGAAACACCAACAACGGCACCCAGCACATGGCGCTGCATGTGCGCCGGGAACTGCATCGTCTACGTCGCGATGTGTCGCACCTGCAGCTGACGCGACGCCAGCAGCGAAGGCAGGCGGCCGAGGCGGCAGCAGCAGCAGCAGCGGGCGAGGGTGGTGGAGCAGGAGGAACCGGAGGTCACGGCGAGTGCCAGTGTCAAGCAGGTGAGTCTTACCTAAGCCTTTAAGCTGACTTCTAATGCCTTTCGAAAGGTTAACCACGTAGACAAGACATTAAAGACATTTTCATGCTGTGGTTAATTAAGCAGGAAAATTGATACTCCTGCAGAGGGTATAATGGTTTTTACCAAATGTTTGTCAAGCCTTTTTCAACTGCATAAAGGATGTTATTTTTGTATATTACTGAGCAGCAACAAGGGGATATTTATTTCAGACTTGTATCCTCATGCTGCAGTCGTGATCCTCGAGAGGCAGATGATGCGAGTGAAGAATGACAGAGCATAAATCTGTACGAGTGTCCCATAAGCGAAAAGATACATTCCTTACGATTGCCACAAGCAAAGATCATTTTGTTCTAGCGAATTCAAATTAGTTGCTATGAAATGGAAAACACTAAAAAAACCGAAAATAATTAAATATAATTCAGCTTTTATTAAAAACTTTTTATATTTTCATAAAAAATAATGCAAATTTAGGTAGACGCGCTTTTTATACCCGGTACTCGAAGAGTATAGGGGTATATTAGATTTGTGGGGATAACGGTTGTGTGTAACGCACAGAAGGAAGCGTTTCCGACCCCATAAAGTATATATATTCTTGATCAGCATCAATAGCCGAGTCGATCTAGCTATGTCTGTCTGTCCGTCCGTCTGTCCGTCTGTCCTTCTGTCCGTCCGTCTTCATTTGCGCCTATATCTCAGAGACTATTAAAGCTAGAGTAACCAAGTTTTGTATCCAGTCTACTGTGTGATCACACTACTCAAAGCATATTTCAAAATATCGCCCCGCCCCTTTCCGCCCCCACAAAAGACGAAAGTCTGTGGCACACACAATTTTGAAGATATGAGAAAACTAGAAACGCAGAGTCATAGAGAATGCCCATTTCTATCAGAGTGTTGAATCTGGATCAGATCGGATTATTATTATAGCTACAATGAAGAAAACCATTTCGAAATTCATCATTCCCTCTCGCTCTCTCTCACACGCGACCCCATCCGCTTTGCCCATTCGTATTTTGTGTCGCCTAGTTCTCAGAGACTATAAGAGCTAGAGCAACCAAACTTTCTATCCAAGCTCCTGTGATACCAAACCAGCACGAGTTTGTTTAAAAATTTTGCCACGCCCCCTTCCGTCCCCACAAAAGACGAAAATCTGTGGAATCCACAATTTTTAAGATAAATGAAAACTAAAAGCGCAGTATCATGGGAAATTACCGTGTCTAACAGATTGCCGAATCTGGATCAGATCGGATCAATATTATGGCCAGAAGAAACAAATTAAATTTCAGTGGCTACGCAACGCCTGCCAAGCGCTGACTCATTCCCTCTCTCTCTCTGTCGCAAACACTTGTACGTCTCAAATGTGTATTTATACATGTCATGTAGAAATGTAGGCGCAGATATACAAAGCATATGTAAACAAAAATGGAAACATGTAGAAAAATTCCAAAAAATTAATTTTTTTAATTTAAATATTATTTTCGTCCCTTTTGAGAACATATAATAAATTTCATAGATCGTAGGCTCATAAATGTATGTATGTATATACTGACTGAGTATCGGGTATAAGGTAGAGCCGCGGCCTTTGCCGCGGCTCACAACGTTCCCTCTCGTTTAAGTTTGAGAGCAGTCCAACAACGAAATACAACCCATATCTGTGGTGACTCGAGTCGAGCAGCGATGAACTTCGTCACGTAAAGTGCATGTACTTTGTTTTCGGATTCTTGGGACCGAGCTTCGGACGCGAAGAAGTGTGCGTTTTTGGGAGCGGCTATTCTCTGGCCGAAGACTAGATCTCAGGGGCAATTGGAACTGCATATAAAATGAATAAATCCATATAGAAATTAATATAAATCAGAAATGTCCAATATTATACAAAAATCTACCACCAGCAGATGCTGCCAATGGAACAATGGCATAAATCAAGCGGCTACTTAATCACTGTATCACTGTATATCTAACGATTTCCACAATTATGAGGCATCTGCATTGGGTATTTAATGTTTCGAAGCCAAGCCCGATGTCAGCCTTGTTTTCTTGCCAATTTGTGACCAGAAATATGTGTCGGCCATCAGGCACCTACATTTGCGGTCAGGTTAGGGCCGGGCGATGGTCAATGCGCAATTGGTCAGAAATGTCAGACACAGCCACAGCCACACACTTATACATACACCCACACACCCACCCACCACTACACCCAGAAGTCAACAAGTCGTTGTGGCATGATTTGCTTGTCTGTGTGTGTGTGTGTGTGCGTTGTGTAGGGGCAACGAAATTTAATTATTTGCGCTCGGCTAAATTTATGGCAGTTTAGAGATTTCATTAATTGGAAAAGTGTTTTCGCAGCCCCAAAAGAGTCCCCACACGTCCACCCACACACGCACACAGAGCAGGGAAAAAAGAACAAAAAGAACAAAGAGGACGAAAGAAGGGGAGTGGGAATGGGAGTGGGAGTAGTAGTGCCCCTGCCTTTCTCTGTGTTTGTCATTCAGTTTTTCCCAATTTTTTCTCTGAGCTTTTCTTCTGCTTGCCTCCTGCTTTCCACCAACTGCCTGTCGCTCTCTGTCACTCTCTCCCTCTCTCTCTGGTGACATTACCGAAACTTTGATTACTCGGGGATTAGCAGAGGGCTCCCATGCACATATCCATCCACTCGGAGGGGTCGGAGGGGGTGTGCTGCTTCCTTTTTGGCTGCCAGTTTGCCTTGGTGGTTTGCATAAATTTTGCTTAAAATACTTTTTAAAAACTTTTTGCGACACCCACGATGCAGGCGCACGCAGAGGCAGAGGACAAAGAGAGAGAGAGAGCAAGAGCGACGCAACCATGTGGCATGCTCCCTTCCGTCGAGGCTTTGCTTATGGGAGTTGGGTCCTTGTTGTCCTGGCCTTGTCGCTGCCATTGCCAGGCTAGGCCAGGCCTGGCCTGCGAGAGCCTGCCAGAGCCTGGTCGTATTAACGCAATTTGTCTTGACATTCGCACAATTAACTCACCCGCTAAGCTGCCGGGCAAACTTCTGGCTGCTAATCCTGGATGATACTGGGTGGCTCCTCATGCATCGAATTATTTCCCCCAACGCAGGACAGAGCAGAACAGAGCAGAGCAGAAAAGTGGCAGAGTCGAAGCATATGAAGCATACGCGCAGCAGCATTTGCCCAAGTAAACGCTCAGCGCAATTATTTAACAACTTTGCCAATTCCAGCCAGCAACCGCCCCGCTCCGCCCGTTTCGCCCGCTGCGCCCCTTCGTCCCACAGGATACTCGAGACAAGATAGGACACAAAGTTTTATAATCGATGCGCACCCAGGTCGAAAGTTTCTGGGCAGGACAGGGCAGGGCACGGTCCAAGTTTCTTTTCAAAGTCACTGCATATAAATAAATTTCTCTTGGCTGCTCCACACGCCACCCCCGGGAGAGTCTTGATAAGCGCGTGCCAGGCGCCAGGACACAGCCTTTTCACAACTTTAAGCCACGCACAATAAATCAAAGCCCGTGTGCGGGCGTGGCGGGGTTGGGCGGGGCTGTGCGGGGCAGGGATGGATTGTCAGAGGATTGGCAGAAGATGTCGCTTGCTTATCGGAGCCAACGACGATGCGGCAAAGCAAAGTCATCATCGGTTAAGCCAAGTCCTGCCTGCCAGCCTGCATATCTGCAGGCCTGCTTCTGCCCTTCTTCCCTTCTCTGATTGCCTGCAAAGTTCATGTCAAGGACATTGCAGTGGCAGACGAAAGGATCCTGCTGCTTGGGGAGAACTACTGCCGCATTCCGATTAAGTCGATTAGTTTTTCGGGTTTTATCGACGTTTTCCTTTCTCTGCCGTAGTCTTCTGCAGTTGGGGGAAAGTTGATAAAATTAGTGCGACAGCAGTCAAGTGGAGTGGAGTGGAGTGCCTGTGTGCGGCATTTGCAGCATCGACGGAGGACAGAACCACATTTGAGGCCAACAGTGGGACGTCCTTAGAGTTATTTCAGGAATTTAAAATGCAAATGAATTAAATTTAACGAACCCTGACGCGAGTTTACTGCAAATCTGCTCCCTAGGGTTATTTCATATTCCATATTTAATGAGTTTTTTCCGTAATTTTTAACGACTAAAACTTGTGATGCATCCCATGGTAAAAGCATCCATGCACATCCCTACTCGTATCCCTGTCCCTGTCCTGGCTTGTCAAACTGCAAATGACATTTGGCCACTTCTCATCTTCTCGCATCCTCATCTCTTCTGTGGATGCTGCTGCTGCTGTTGCATACACAAAGAGCCGAGGTGGGACGTGGAGGTGTTGCAGCATTGAGGGATGAAGCACAGAGTTTTAGAAGGTAGTCATCCCCCGCCCAGGTCTAGTTGAGTCTGTCTAAAGCTGACCATACGCTGCTGCTGCTCCTGCTTCTGTTGCTGCTGATGCTGATGCCACTCTCGTTGTCCAGCTGAAAACCCTCAATTTATCATAGCCAAGCGCAAAATCCACTTCAGACCCCCAGCCACCACCAGCGAGGAGCATCGTTGACTGCGTGTGACATTTTGCAAAGCCAAAATATGTAGAACATGCCACAGAGACACATCACATCGAGCGAGGACACTCGCATATGCCACTCAGAGCCACAACAGCAACAAAAGCAACAACAGGCCCTAGCAGTGGCAGTGGCAGTGGCAGCAGTTAGAGAAAATGGCATATGAACTATGGAAATTCCCAATTAGGTTTTAATGTGTACAAGTGCTCTTCTTTATTCACTGCAATTTCTCATAGGAAAAGCCAGACGCAGGACCCGGACTGAGTACGCAGCTCCTGCTCCAGGAATTCAGCTCACGATTTGGGGGCACCAGCCCCTGAGGAGTGCTCTGTGTGGTGTATGGTGTGTGTGTGTGATGTCTGTGTTTTTGCCAGTCATAAATTTCAATCACGTTGCCAGGGATAACACCAGACTGGAAATACTCCGTATATCTACTATATATGAGGTCTATTCGCCCGATTCTCTACATCGCTCACTGTGCATATGCTCTGGTGCTCTTTGCCTGCCGCCACCTGCTGCCGCAACATCCCTCCTCAGTGACTGTTTTTTTGTTTTTGTTGTGGTGTGTGTGGTTATGGTAGGGCGTGTCAAAGCAGCAATCACAAGACCCCAACCCCCACCCCCACCCCCACCAACACTGCCTGTTCCTTGGAGCGTGCCCACAGAGCCTTGTGTGTGTGTGTGTGGTTTTTGCGAGGCCTATTCCGGACCCACAGCCAGAACCAGAACCACAGCTCCAATCCGTTCGGCTCGACTCGGGCACATTCCCAGTATCCCCAGTATCCATCCCCAGTATCGATTGTCGCTACACATCAATTGATTTCCTTTTCGATTTCAATTTGCCAGGCAGACTCCTCCGTCCCTGAGCCTCTCCCTGGCCTGTCTGTTTTGCCTGTGTTTTTTTGTGGGGCGAAATTTTGGCTTGTGCTCCTTCATCGGACAGTCAGTCGTTGGCTTGTGTTTGCCTGGCTTGGCCTGTTTGCTGTGTTTGTTGTGTTTGCTCATTCGAATCGCCTCGCCAGCTACAATTTGTGACTTTGCGTGACTTTTGGCTTACCTGAGTCGTTGGCCACCACGCCTTGATTGCCATTTAAATGCTGCGCTAATAGGCCAATAAAACATTTCATTTTGTTGCAAACAGCAGAAGCAGCAGCTCCAGCAGCCACATCAAAGCCAAATACCACAACAACAACAACATTTATTAATTAATGAAAAAATTAATGCCCAACTGTCAACATTATTCGTTGCCCCGAGAAAGCGGTGGGCGGAAAGGGATCGGGATCTCTGCGGAACTCACCCACACACGACGACGACGCATCGGCACCCAACGGCCGCCGCCACATTTGTTGACAAATTTATTTGTCGTGTGCCATGCTGACACGCCCCGCCCAGCACCACCCCACCCACACTCCCCCTGCCTTTAGCTGACGCTTCTGCCACATATTGTTATACCCCGTAATTGAAGAATATAAGGCCAAGCCGAACACCTCCACTTTTGGTTTTCCGATAAAGATAATTTGTAATTTCTATACCTGCTACGCTGATTAGAGGGTATCCCCTCTGTCGGGTTGCACTCCACAGCAGTGCTGCTTCTCCTGTTTCATTTTATTTGTGGCTCCATCGATGTTGCTGTTTTGCCGAGCATCGAAATTCCTCTGTGGAGAAAAAAATGCTATTAAAAATATCACAAGAGCCCCAGAGTCAGAGTCGTGGGGGCAGGGGGCCGGGGGCAGGAGCAGGGGGCTGCAGCAGCAGCAAACTAAAAGAGAAAATAAAATAAATTCATTGGCAAAACCACAGAAGAGAAGAGCTCGGCCCCGAAATGAATTACCCAGCAAGAAGAATTTCATAAATTTCATCCGATTGCGTTGCGGATTTATGGCAGTGTGTGTGTGTGTGTGTGTGTGTGCAGCTCCATGCGGCATGCTGACATTTATTTTTGGCACGTAATGCTGTATTTCTCCACCATAGTCCAGAGATCCTTTTAATGAGCCCAAAATGTAATTTGGATCTGCACGGGACTATCCCCCCCCTGTTAGCCTACTTGCCTGCTGCCGGTTCATTTAAATTCAAAAGAGCTCAAGAGATATAGCCTTTGTGGCCGGGGCAAGTAATGCCAGTTCCCACATGAAAGGGTGTGTAAAATGATGTTGTAAAAAGGGGAGTTTGTTTGGCGAATGTTTTTTAATGCGGGATAATCCCCAAATCTCATTTCACGTTCACAATTGCCATTGATATGAAATGACAGATATTATATTACTGCTATTCGTGTGCTCCACATCTGTCTGATGAAATTAAAACTTTTTTAAATACGAATTAATTTACGGGCAAGCAGCTTCCTTCCTTGCCCCAAATTGGTGATAAACTAATTAACGATGCGATAAATTAATTAATGAAAATGTGAGATGTCGGATGTGTGAGTGAGTGTCAGTGTGGGAGGAATGTCTCTATTAAGATAATTTGGTAGAGGCTTTCAATTTTCACATTTCCCAGCAATTGTCGGCAGCCAGCCACTCTCTCACTTCCAGTCGGTATTATCCGAGCCTTTGCTTTGATTTTAGCCAAAAACAGATTGCTAATTAGCTTAAAGAAACTTCAGGGCGGGGAGATGGCTTGAAGGCATCCTGCTGTCGCTGAACCATCATCAATCAACTGGAATCTCAATGCCATGACTGTCTTTCTGTTTGAATGAGTTCAATCAACCATTCCAAATGCTTAAGGTACAGATTCAGATACAAATACAAAATCCCCAAAATTACGAATATGTATCTGTAGGTTTGTGTGTGTGTGTGCCTCTGCAGCTGTGACCGGCTCTCTCTCTCTCTCTCTCTGGCTCTGGGTGTTCGGTGTACACTTCTGTTCAAGCAGCGCTTTGGTCTGGTTTATTAGCCACATATGCTGGGATTTTCTTTCCTGTTTTTTGGGTGGGAACTCATTCCGGGAACTGCTGCCTACTGCCTGCTGGTGGCTGCTGGCTGCTGCGTAAATATTTCAGCGGCAAACAGAAATTTATTCGACTTTTGGCTCGCTTGACAGCCGAGCGAGCGAGCGCGCGGCAGCGATACAGTTCCAATTGCCAACCAGGAATGGGGCTGGGCCGGGGGTGCAGGGTTTGGGGGGAGAGGACCTTGCGGAGTGCGGAACGCAGACAGATTTCATTTTTATACATTTACGTGATTTTCAACGACAATTCAGGCGACAGCGAGTGTACAACGATGACGACGCACATGCTCCAATTTCGTGCAGAACTCTCACGTACGCAGCGTCCAATGGCAGAAACTCCACACTCCACACCCAGTCCGCTCCACTCCACTTCACTCCATACGATGGGGAGGACTGGGGACTGGCGCGACTGGGATTCGTACTGCAACGACGGCCTGCTTTATGATTTATTGCCTTGACACTGCCTGCGTGATGCTGCCCCTGTCTCTCCCTCTCCCCCTCTCTCCTGTTCTAGCCTGTCCTCTGGCCGTTTATTTAAGCCATCTCTTTGTTTGTTTGACTGACTATCCGCAGTACCCCCATCCTCATCCCCACCCCGACCATACAGAGACACTACTATTCGTCGTCAGGATTTGTTGGGACATTCTCTGGCATGTCCTCCCATTGCCTTGTCTCCCCCTCTACATTTAGCGATAAATACAAGTTTTATGATGGATAATAAATGGCTTCATTCGCGTTGACAAATAGTCTGCTGCTTTCATTTGTTTTTCCTCACTGCTTTTCTTTCCTGCTTTGGCATTGGCATTGCCATTGCCATTGTCTTTGTTTGCTTGCTTGCGTTTTTTCTTTGATTTTCTTTTCCTTTTTGCTTTTCCTTTTCCTGATGCCTGTCGCTGTCGCTGTGCCTGCGGCTGCGGCTGTTGATGAAGACCCCAGCTTCCGCCCCCCGGAGCTGGGGGCTGGAGGCTGGAGGTGGGCTCTCGATAAAGATGATATATGACGGGTTGGCTGCTTGGCCAAGTGGGTGGATTATGTTTTTCAGTCTGGGATTAGCAATTACGCTTATAAATAGAATTTCCCTCAATTTATCATTTATAATTTTTTTGCGGTATTTTTTTTGCGCCGGAAATCGACTGAAAATCCTCTTGAAAATATTGTTAAGCGTTCGGTTTATTGCATCATTCCGGAATTTGAATATGCCACCCAAAAATAATGATAGACAATAATTTTTCGCAGAGCTGGGAGTGCCCCATGCGTGTGTCCCTGTGGATTTTATGGCCAAAATGATTTTGTAGCCTTTTATGCGACACTCATTAACATTTTTCCCAGAGACAAGCGACAGACGAGAGACGACACCCGACAGACAGCCACCAGCACAGCCAAGTTATTCATTTTCAATTTTCGACTATTTATGCAAATGAAGTGAGACCACTCATACAAGGTTTTGAGTGTGCCATGAGTGTACCAAAATATGCATAAAATATGTCTGAAAATGTCATCATTTTTATTTGATGACTGCTGAAGCGAAAAATATCACTCATACGCCCCATGGCGAGGGTCGGGTCCCCAAGTACGGCTCATTAGGCCCTCCCTTCTTCATGGCCATGGCTCGTTTCGGGCTCGGTTTCGACTGGTTTATCTCCCTTTTTGGGGATTTTGTTTTAAATGTTTCAATCAAATGAAAAATGAAAATCAAAATCAAAACCCCCATCAATGTCAGGGTTTCTTGCCTTTGCCTCATCTCATTTGAAGTGTTTTACAATCTGGTAACACAATCTGCTTGTAATGACAGTCACCCCCCGACAGTCCGGCAAGCGAAAGCCAAAATCAATCTTGACCGCTTCCCAGTCAGCCATATCCATTTCATGCATCTTACCATGGGCCATGGGATTCTCTTCTCTCGATTCGCCTGCTTAGAAATTAATTGCATGAACCGTCTCGACAGCGTCGACATTCTTACAAATCACAATCGATCATTGTCGGAATAACCAACCGAAAAAACCGAAAAAGAAAAACACATACAAAAAATATATATATTAATCGTTAAAGAAAAGAAAAACTCTCTCGCTCGCACTCTCATCCCTTTCCTGCTTGGAATTCATGCTCGATTGCTTGTTGGTTATAATTAAATTTTCCTTCGTTTTTTATGCTTTTTACATGGTTTTTTCCCAGAAAATTCAATAAAATTTGTGTGTTAAAAGCATTTGGCTGAGCATCGATTCCCAGCAAAGTGCAGAGGAGTAGGGCAGGGTGAACAAGTCAATAACCATTTCAATGCTACTGTGCGTGATGCAAAAGGCATGAGTAATTGACTATCAGCCAGAGAAAGAGAGAGAGGAAGAGAGAGAGAGAGGGATGGATGTCGAGGGAATAGGGCGACAGTTAAGAGTCGAGTCGGAGGATCCCTGGCCCTGGCCTGGCTGCAGTGGACAAGGCAAACTGGTTTCTTTGCAGTTGAGGTTGATAAATTATGGTCATATGAGAGCGCTATTAATAGTGTCTGTGCTGCGTCGAGTTGAGGGTTTTTGCATATGCTGGGAACATAATTCCCTAAAAGAGAATCTCGTTTTTTATCTAAAGATTTCATGGGTGCTCTGCATTTCAATTGAAATTCAATCTGTCTTATCTCTCGAGCAGTCTTGATCTGAGGCGTATCTGATTTCTTGAGGGAAAAGAAAAGAGGGAAAATGAGAAAAAAGAAACCGAATCCAATCGATGGGAAACTCAATTATTGGTAGCTCTTCCGCCTGTGTGAATCACTTCAAAGGTAGTTTTTCAATCACACCACGGACAGTGGCAGTGGCACTGACAGCGGCAGTCCTCCACTCCTTCTCTTCCTGCACCCTCCTTTTCTAATAGAGTGTCAACAATTACCTTTTCGGTGGAGGGGTCGCTTTCGAAGCTGAATCATCATCGGTAACGCAACCCACCAAAGATTCGTGCTAAAACTCAATCAAAATTGTCGCCATTTGTCATAGTGATGGGCCCCACGTTCGATGCCCCATGCTCCCCACACCTTGTGGCACTAAAAGCCCAAGCCCAAACCCAAACCGCCGTCAACTTCTTTGTCCCTTTGCCGTACCGCCGCACCCTTGGTGTAGTGGTTAGGTGGTGGTGTGGTGGTGCAATTAAGTTGAGCTTTGCTTTGCTTTGTGCTCTGTGGGTTTTTCCCTTTTTGACTGTCTGGCAAGGCGCGCCCTGTCTGGCATTTGCATTTTGTCCTAAAACGCGCATTGTGGGGCATGCACCACCACCACACAATTGGAGCGCCAAAGCGTTCCCAAATCTAATCAAAATGCGACTCTTTGGTCGTCGTTGTCGCTTGTTGTCTGTCGCCTGTTTACCATTCGCTGACGCCTTTCTTTCGCACTCTCTGGGCCGCCTTCCAATCAAGCGTGTGAGAGCGCGCGACATCACAGTCTGCATTTGCCTACTCGTATTAGCTCCGATATATACTGGTAGTGGTTGTCGCACCCGTAGTCGGGTACGTAGGCCGATCGGTCGCCATTTCGCCATTCAAATTACCAGGCAACACAGCGACAGGCGACACAGCGACAGGCGGCAAGCGGCAACAACTAGTTTTTCAAGTGCATGGCAGACAACACCTTTTGACATGTTCGTTGCTGCTGCTGCCGCCGCCGCCGCCACTAGTCGCTGTTGTCTCTGTCATCAGTGTGTCTGTTGTGTCTACTGTAGTACGGTAATACACTCCCAAAGCGACGGGCCATAGGCAGTAAGACAAGAAAGTTGTAAGAGAAAGGGCATGGAAAAGTACAATTGTTTTGGGAAGAGCTTCAGTACCAGAGGGAATCTATTGTAGGTATATTTTTGTAGTTTCTGGGAATATTCTTATTGCTAGAAGTCCCTAATGGATCTGGCAGAGTATCTATAGCTTCGGTATGGGCATAAAATCGGTGTCTTCTTTCTTGTTTTCATTGGATTTGCCTAGCTCTGGCTCTGGCTGCGGCCTGCAACTAAAACTGCGACCAGGCACTGGACTACTGTGTCCCGTCTCTGGTGGGTTTTCGGCTGGTCTCTACCCCTGCCACTGCCACTGCCTCTGTTGGCTGGTTTGGTGACTCTGCTTTGGGCCTGGGTCTGTGTCGTCGTTTGCCTTCGATGGGGCTTTGCGGTTTTGCGGCCGCCTGTCTGGCTCTGGGTCTGGCTCTGGCTCTGGGGGGCTTTTGTCACACTCATCTTCGTTGGCCCGTTGTCACGTCAATTTCATCGGAATTGCATTTTGGGCGACAGTAGTCGACGCAGAACGCAGAACGCATGCGCAACGCTGCAAAAAGCCAAAGCCGTAGCCGATGCCGGAGCCGGAGCGACGGAGATAGATGGATGGGAGGACGACCAGTTTGTCAACCGAGAGCCGAGCCGTTGCCGTTGCCGTAGCAGCTTACAAATTTAATCAGCTTTAAGCGGCATACCTCTGTGACGACTCCTCCCCTCCACTGTCTTGTTGATTCTCTATGCTCCCCACTTGGACTCGGACTCTGTGTCGTTCCCCTCCACGGGTCGCTGTCTCTCTCTCATTCATAACTACGCATCGTCTTTTGGATTCCAGTTATTCACTCATTTCGTATGCAAGACATCGCCTGCATTCTGGAGCAGTGTGCGTTCGGCGCACAGTGGGGCGAGGTCTGTGGGAATGGCCGTCTTTTGAATCTGATTATGCTAAGTACGGAATGGAATGGGATGTGGATGCGTGGCTCTCGACATCGCGTTCACTTAACACCTTGCACCCAGAGCGGAGGAGCACTCATGCATGGCGCTTCATATTTATTTATATTTGGCCTTTTCTCGGCTCGTTTCCCCCCTCCCCGCGCTCCTGCCACCGCCGCCTCAGGGTTTTGTGTGAAACGTTTTAGCATCTTTCAAGTGCTGAACACACTCCACAAACAGACGTTGTTGCGTCGCGTATAAACAGGGCCACATTTCCATAGTTAAACACATTAAGCATAGCATCGTTGGAAATGCATTTCGTGTAAGTGGAAATGTTTGTGTAAACAGCAGCCATACAGCCACAAAGAGCGCATAAACAGAACCCACAATACACAAA
Organism: Drosophila affinis; assembly: GCA_037356375.1. Taxonomy (NCBI): domain Eukaryota; kingdom Metazoa; phylum Arthropoda; class Insecta; order Diptera; family Drosophilidae; genus Drosophila; species Drosophila affinis. The sequence continues at coordinate 29,657,129 of JAZHFB010000003.1, forward strand.
CTTTCTCGAAGATAGAAGATCCATAGTACCAGTACCACTGTGCCATACATACATATATGTAAGCCATAAGCTCTACAGTTTACTTATCTTCTCCCTCTGCCGTGTCGCTGTCTCCAGTGGACCAACAACCGCCGAAGAGTTGTCAATTAAAGTCAACACTAGAACGAGGCCCCAACAACCATACAATGATTATAGGAACACCGATTGCCGCCTTATCAAGCATATAGTCGAGGCCCGCATCTCTAGACTGTGGAAGACTGGAACGACTGGAACAGAGAGAGAGTGAGAGAGAGAAGGAGAACAAACATTGAGAATCACATTTATTATGTTTAACAAACCCGAATGGCGTCAATGTCCCAACACCTTCAACTCAGTCTCATCGTGGAGTTCAAGATACAGATACAAAGATACTTGGCAGAGGAGACATTTTTATGGCGCTAGGAAAAACAGCTTACAGTTGTCACTACAAATTGGTTATGCTGCTTTGCTAGTTGGGGTTCGCTTCGCTTCGGTTCTGTTCGGTCGGTTCTGCTGCCCGGCTTGAGGTCTGATTAAACGCCATAAATCTTAAGGGATTTCTTCCAGTATGAGAAAAGGGTCTCTGTCTCAGTCTGTCTCTGTCTCTGTCGCTGTTGCTGCAGCAGCGATGCACCAAAAACGTTGACAACAAATGGAATCTTCTCAAGCGTTTTGTTCTCTCTCTCTCTCACTCCAAAGACCGAAAAATCCGGGAGTGGGTTCACTGATCTCTTCTCAGCTGCTCGACACATTTAACACTTTATATAATTTATTGTAATTTTTCTCGCTTCCTCCGGTTGGGCGCTGTGCCAGCCATTGAATTGGGCACCGTTGTTAACAAAACGTTTTCAACATAAACCTCGCACCTTTTTTTCAGACTTTAGACTCCCAGATGCGGCATCTGCATCTGCATCGGCATCGGCTCCGGCTTCGGCATCTCTATTGCTGCTTTGCAGCCATCAAACCCACTCAAAACTCAGATAATTTGTACGAGGAGGTTCGAGCAGTATGTGGCCGGCGGCAAACGAGTTGCACAACCAATCCGACCCCTACTCCGACTTCGACTACGACTCCGCTAAGACTCTGCTAAGCTCTAGGATTGAGTAAACACAATGTTTATGCGTGGGCTGATCGTGATTAGCAGATAAATCAAGAATGAATATCAATTGATTGAATCTCACACACAGCGAGTCTTGACCCTAATGAAAACCCGTAGAGTAGACCGTTAACTGGTAGCAGAACGATTTTTTTCCATAGAACTAGCTTGGCAGCTTACATTAATTCCATGATTAACTGAATCCAGTTGGAAAAAAAGAGCGTTAATCAGGGACGAGTTGACGGGCTGGAAAACACGAGTACGAGTATTTCGAACGAACCCCAATCACACGTCTAATCCCACGTGTAAACACACATGTTCGCTGTGGTCCGCTCTCTCTTCCCCTCTCTCTTTTTCGCTCTCTCTCTGGTTCCTCTATGCGAAATTGCATCGCCCTTGTGCTAATTGCCGTTTGTTCCTGGTAACAAGCCACTGCTGGCTCTGTCGCTGCCACTCCATCTGTACCCCTCCGCATGGGAGGAGTACCTCAAGAGTCTCTTGGTCGTGGTTAGTTATTAGAACCTTGTTCGATCTCTATCGGAAACGGTTTTGTGCAGCATTAACTCTGTTTGCCTTTGCCTGCGCTAAGCCGACCCTCCGCCGCCCTGAGGGCTCTAGCTTACCCGGTACCGTACCTGTTTCCCCCCTCCCTCCCCTGGTTTTCCCTCTGCTTTGTTTTTGCTGGTGCTCTTTACATGTCAACGGGTCCTAAGCTGGGAGCAGCAGGCATCGTTCTACATCGTTCCTCCCTACATTCCACCATCGGAGCCGTCTTTGTCTCTGCCTAGTTCCTGCCCTGACATCTCTCTTCGCCCTTCGCCCTTCACCGTTCGCCTTTTGTCTGCTCTGCGATTTGTGTGTGTTTTCTTCATCGCCTTTTGCCTGTTCGTTCTCCTCTCGCTGTCTTTGTGGAACTCGTTTGCATATTGTCATAATTTCTGCACTCACACATGGACATGGACATGGACGTGTACATGGACATGTACCCTTCTCCGTCACCGCCTAAACAGCTCGACTCGACTCGACTCGGGGTTCACTCATTTTTATTTTTTATTTTTGTGGCCATTTGTGGGCAATGCTGCATGTTTTATTGTTACTTTGATTGCATTTATTGTATTATTAAGCTGCATTGTTATGAGCTCTAAGCCAGAGCTGCTACTGCCACAGCCAGCACCCACAGCACAGCACAGACCCCGACCCGACCCGACCCGACCCCTCGCACTCCCTGATACATGTGCCAGGCCTCCGGGATAGAACGATGATGACGATGACGATGATGGTGGGTATAATGTCTAGGAAGAAAGGGTAAATCGATTGCCATAGCATCAGGGAAATGGGAAATGGGGGGTACATTGTACATAGTTCAGTGAATATTTTTGTCAATCACCAAAGCACAACACAGAAAAACTGGCAAGGAGAAGGGCAAAACATTCATGCGAGTATATGGATTACCAGTTTTTACATAAATTGCTAGATTCCATGTTTTTCAGGCATTATAGAAGTTTGTTATGCTGTTATGTATTCCAATAAGCAATTTTAAGGGTAAGAATATTTCCAAAATGTGCTGATGTGGATTACAAGTGACGTAAAATATGGTTTATCTTCATTTTTGTATGCTTTGGTGGCAGATTTCTCTCTGGTTTGAAAGAAAAGTACAGATACCTCTTGTAAGCATTTTCTGGGTGATCCATAGTCTGTCGCTCTCTAGTTGTCTCCAGGCGTCTGTCGTCATTCAGAGAAGCATTTGGCATTTCAGATCCGTGGAGTGTCCATTAGCGCGATCACCCCGAAACTCTGGTGCTGCCACAGCCACTGCTGCCACTGGTAGTGCAACTGCATCTGCACCAGCTCATGTGTGAAAGAGAACCGAAGGTGTCAGCTTACTAGCCAGGCAGACGGGAGGGCAGGCAGGCAGGCGGGCAGGCTGTTGGGAGAGCAGGAAAACCAATGCTAGGCAGGCAGTCAGTCGGGTAGGCAGAAGGAGTAGCACTGCATTTGCTGGCGGCGGCTGTCATAAAAACTCGTTGAGCGTAATTAGGCGTGTTGTGCCCCGCGATGTCGGCTCCTTCAAATGTGAGTCATGTCTGGTGCTCGAGCGAGCCGATATATCAATCTGCACGCACCGACGACGGCCCATTAGACATGCAAGGCATATGCAAATGTGCGCGCTGCTCTCGCGGAAAGGATTGTTAAATGCAAATGGCAATGCCGCCTGACTGACTCAGGGTTGTCGTGGGGTCGGGGGGGTCGTTTGGGGTTGCCGAAGAAACTTTGCTAATTAATCTCCACTACGTTCAATACACGGTACTTGCCACACAACTTGCCCCACCATTGCCTCTGATTAGCAAACCCTAATTAAAGCAGAGCAAAACTTATTTTCGACTACCGCCATGGCCACGCCCACGCCCTTGTGGTGTGGTGTGGTGCCTTTGAACTTGCCACATTCCCCATGTGTATGGGAATGGTTTTCTGTTTGCTTTGGTAACTTTTTTTTTATTTCGCCCGGAAAACTTTTGCTACCAATTAACGAAAATAAATTGTACGAGCATGAAGGTGAAACTATATTTCAATATGGTTACGGTAGGGGGGGCATGGTAGCAATGTTGTTTGATTGGAAAATGTCTGAATAATTGAAGTGGCAAAGAGGGAGCCATTCGAAACGATTCGAAACGATTGAAGGGGCAAACAATGGCTTTAAACTGAGATCCCGGACTCTTGAATTTCCCTGGCTCTCAGGGCCCCTCTCGCCTCGTGGAAGCCCGCAAATTGAGTTAATAACTATAATGGAGCAATTGCTTTGCCGTACTTTAGAGATAAACAGAAACCCCACCAAAAATCCCAACCAACGACACAAAAAAGTTGTGGAAAAAGTTCCAGCAAACCGGCAACAAAATTTCGTTGACGACCCTATTTTTTGGTCGGTCCAAACAAGCGGCTAAATATTTAATGTACTTGGTGTTTCTAGTTTTTATTGAAAATTCAGAGAACTAGTTGGAGCCAGTCCCTCAACGGTAAACCAAAGTCAAGTGGGGAAAAAAAGTTGTAATTTCTTTTTATTGATTTGCAATTTGTTTGCAGATATTTTTTTTTGGGTTTTTTTTGGCACTGTGGCCTAGAACATGTAACCTAGAAAAAGACACCAGTCATAAATAACGAGAATGTAAGTCGCCAGCGGAATGGTAGCAAAAAATGAATTGAAAATAGGAAACATTCACCGGAAAAACTGGGAAAACCCCACCGATATCCATCCACTCGATGGCCCATTGTTGTGGCTCGTTTTTGTTGTTGCTGCCACTGCTGCTCTTTTGTTGTTTTTGCTGTTGTTGTATTTAAACAACGACAAGGAAAATGCTGCGCCTGCAGGTTTTATTTGGGACCGACACAATACAACAGCAGCAGCAACAGCAACAGCAGCAGTAACAAGAAAGCCAAAGAAGAAAAATAACTTTTAGCAGGCCAAAAACCAGCAGCAGACACAGAAAGGTAGGCAGAAGGACGGAAGGAAGGACTGGATGGAGTGGAAATTGGACAGCTAGACAAACGAAAAGTAACCAACAACAGCAACAATATAACACAAATTGTTGAAAATGCTACAAAAGTGGCATGCTTTACATTTGCCTCCAACAAGCACAGAGAGAGAGAGAGAGAGACAGAGAGGCAGACAGAGAGGCAAGACAGCTCGAGGCAGTTTTTTCCTTTTCGTTTTTCTCTCTTTAATTAATTGCCAAAAAGCGAGTCAGACAAAAAACGAAAGCCAGGCCAAACACTTGTGGCCCAGAAGGAGCGGACCGACCCCCCCCTCCCTACACCCGGAACAGACCCATGTCTGAGGTCCAAGGGGCACGGGGTCGACTGCTCGACCGGAAGGAAGTCAGTAAGATTGTGCACAAAAGCCTCTCACACCCACACACACACATATATACTGTGTATGTGTGTGTGTGTGAGGCTCAGACTGTTGCCATTTTGTAGCATACTTTTGTGCGCGCCTCTGTTTATGCGACTTGTAAACTTGGTCTGCTGTTGCCCCTGCTGCTGCTGCTCCTGCTGCTGCTGCTGTGTTTTGTTGTTATTTTCTCACTTCCCTGCTGATTGCCGGCAACATATTTCGCAAATTGCTGTCAAAGTGTTAAGGAAGTTGACTTGGCTCGGCCTTTAAGGGGGGTGCCAGGCCATCCCGAAAGGACCGCAATGAACTCGAGTAGCTGCTTATATATGTATGTATATATATCGAATCCCATTCTATCCTTGGTATGCGTGTGTGTGTGTGTGTGCTTCTCTAATTGCAGGAAGGGCAACAAAAACTGTCTCGAAGATGAATTGCTAATGGTTTTGTGTTCCTCTTTTTTGTTGGTTTGTTGGCAGCAACCTTGCCGCAGGGCAGGGCAGGACAGGGCAGGGCACAACGAACACGAACAATGCAAACAGTAATAATAATTATAATCATGAGCCGCAAGAGTTGTTATAGGCCCCAGTTTACAGGAGTTTCAAGTGTCGACCAACAAAAGAACCCGTCAAGATATATGGATGGGCTACTTGGCATGTAATGATGCTGGCCGAAAGAGAGAATGAATGTTGATGAAGATGGAAGACGAGTGGAACATGAGTGCACTTCAAGGCGACTCCAGTGTGTGTGTGCGTGAAAGTTTTCAATTTCAATTTGAGGTAGAATTTCACTTGAAAACCGTTTTTTATTTGAAGAGAACTCCTTATGAAATCTACCTGAAATCTCACTTCAATTAGTTGCAAATGCATGGGTCCGAGGGGCAACAACAATGCACGAGTTGCACAAGATATTTTTCAATTAGCAAGGCTGCTGCTGCAGAGGCAGGAGTAGATACAGTATCTTGAGCATTACTTGGAATTGGCAAAGACAGCGTCAAGTTTCTGTGGCACTGCTGGGCATGCAATTAACGGCATCACGTGACCTGCAACCGAAAGTGCTGGTGCTGGTGGTATGTGGTATGAAAAATGAAGTAGAAGCCAACGCGCAGACACTGCAGACGCCTGCTGCCACCTTCAGCTCTTCAGAGACCGCATCACCGATCGCTCCCTGCCCCCAGACCCACCCCATACCCATTCCATGCTCAATCACAGTCTGAATTGACTTTTGGGCTGCTGTGCATCATTAATTTACTCAAACCCAAAAATACCATTCCCGAAATTCGAATTGAAATTGACTTGGGGTTAGGGATGGAGTGGAGTGGAGTGGAGGGGCGATGGTGGTCGGGGGACCACAGAATCGAAGGGCGTTCCGTTTGCACCAAAAAGCAAATGAAAATAATAAAAATGTAATTAACGCCCAGGCCATAGACAAAGTGTAAGTGGGGCATGGCCACAGCTCGGTGTATCCTCCCTCTTCTGTGGGTCTTTGGGTCTATTTGGTTCATTTCTTATACAATTAAGTGGCCACTGCTTATGGCTAGAGGCCGGACACAGAGGACAGGACGGCATGGAACGAAACGAAACCAAACCCCGGCGATGTCTGCCCTTCTTCAACTTTGTCTATGGTCTGTCATGAATCTCATTGTGCGGGGCGGCTGTGGGCGTGGCTCTTTGTTGCCGCTGCTGCGGCGGCGGCTGCGGCTGTTGTTATTGCTTATCTGATTATGCGGATGGCTGAATACTGAGTTCCGGCAGCCAGCAAACAGCGGGGAGCATCTCCGCCATGGGCCCCGGGATGACACGTCAACGACAGCTCCGTGGAGAGTTCAAAAGTTTAATTACCATTTCGCAGTAATCAGTGCGTTTGGATAAATACAACGAAATACATACACACATTCCAGAAAAGATTAGCTGAAACTCAAAGAAAAACTTGGAGAAAGATGACTTTATAAAACGCTTCGAGCAGAACTTGGGAATTCCTAGAAGTTCGAGTTATGGCAGAAGATCATGATTTGAATTTGAATTTGATTTGAATATAATCACAAATATTTTCAACCTTTCTAACAGAAACCATTTCCATTTCTTTTAATTGCAGGTATGTTCTGAAGATATATGTATTTATGATGATAATGATAATTGTTGGATCAATCTCAAGTATGTATGATAAGATGTATCTATACCTTGCCAATGATCCAGCCTTAAAGAGTAACCACATTCTTCGCTACTGCCCCAAAACGAATCCTTCGAGGGGAATGCCCATCTTTACTTCAGGTGTGGGAGGGAGTGGGTGTGGGTGTTTTCCCCGAGGGTTATATTGGATAAAAATAACAAAACGAAAAGTTGATAAACAACAAGACAATGAACTATGTAAAACTTCCAGCCACAGCGGAGTACAGTAGCCGTAAAGCCGTAAAACACCCCACAGATACAGTTCTTTTTTCGCTCAGTGCACGTGAGGCGGCCAGGACGGGGGGAGGCCAATGGAAGAGGCAGAGTGACGGACAATGGATCCGGCCCGTCCGTGCTGGCCCTCGGGGGAACTGGGCCAACAGAAGAGAATGAATGAGAAGCGAATCTAAGATACAAAGAAGCTAATAGACCGACCGGGGGGACGAGGACTGGGTATGAATGCCTCGGCGTGGCAAGGCCTGGTGGCGGATGGATGCTGTGGCAACTAAGTGGCAACTGTTCGACGCAAGATAAGCTCCGTTGCATTGACCACTTGGTCGATCCGAATAGATTGGGGGCTACTTGGTGTCCACTTAAGATACACAAAAAGCCAAAAGATAATGGAGAAGAGGGCCACAAAAAGCTAAAGGCGCTGCCAGGCAAAAAACACAAAAACCAGAGAGAGTGAGAGTGAGAGAGAAGGAGAGATAGATGGTAAGAAGAAAACAAAAAAAAATTGATTAATGGATGCAAATGATTGAAAAACGACAAGGCACAAGAACAACAAATGGAATCCAGAGGAAGGGCAGGGGTATGGGAACGGGGAGGGGGAGGAGAAGGAATGGTCGATCTGTTGGAGTGAACATCAAAGTTGAGGTGCATGCCACGCGCCATCTGGCCATCGATGCGCCGCCTGCTTATGGAAGGTGCTGACCTCAAAAGCAGATCCACAAGAAGAACAAGACCCCCGGTCTCCAATCAATTAAATGGGCGGCCATCTAGGCAGATATTTACATATGCATGTACATGGTACATGGGGTGCATATACACACATACATATGTACGTATTTACAGCCTGCGGTTGCTTTTTATTGCACACTAAAAATTATCCGCAACGGCTTTAGATGCTGTGGCGTCGGCTGCAGTATGTCCATACTTCAATCCATCCATCTGTCCATCAATCCAGTTGTCCATCTCGTCTGCTGACCCCCTCCTCCTCCCGACTGCAATTGTTTTGTTTGCTTTAACGTCTGCCACGCAAAAATACACACACACACACACACGCACACATGTGTATGAATCATAAGAGAATGCTGCAGGGAAGTGCCTCGACCATCAGATACCCTTCAGTCGAAAGATTTATGATTTAGGAGTGAATATTCCAGATACGATTGTGGATACCACTGTTTCGTTACGGCTATACATTGATAGAAAAAACGCTAAAAACGCTCAGTAAATTCAATATTCTGTTTTCAAATACAAGAAGAGTGAAATTAAATAGAATTTTTTTTGATTTCAATCAAATATGTGTGTAAGGGTCTATTATCAAAATCCACCCTTACACCTTAGACAAAATAATATCAAAATTATCATTGCTTAAATTCGATGAATTCCTAAACATTAAATTCAATTCGTAAGCAGCGAAGCGCCAGGGTCTGCTATACATTAAATTCTAAATTCCTTTAAATATGTTATATGTATATTAAGATAAAATATTTGTTATATTTATTTTAAAATTTCCACTCTTCCTGCAAATATTGTTACAAAATGGCAAATATATTTTAATCTAATTGTAACCAATCGGAGCTCAGGGCTTTTCTCTTTGGTTGTGGGGGGCTACTATTTCTACTACATCGATTGACAGCTAGTTTTCATAGTTATCTAGGCTTAAAATGTGAAGTGCATCTCGCTGTTACATGCATTTGACCATACGTAATATACCCTACAAGTACTCTGCAAGTACTGGGCATAAAAACGAAACCAGAGGACAGGCACACGAGAAACAACAGCGAATGAGGCGGAGAGGAAATTGTAGCGCAAGAATAACAAAAAAGCAGCAGCGTCGCCGCCGTTGACGTTGTTAAAGTACGGTAAATGTTTGTGGATTTTATTGTGACTGTGGAGAAGAAGACGGAGAAGAAGAAGACGGAGAAGACGACGATGACGTTGATGAATTTCTATTTACTTTGTTTAATTTGTGTTTTTATTTGCCATTCGCCCGAGCCACTCAATAGCCCAGCATCGAATGTGGAAGGAGTTGGAGTTGGAGTCGGGGAGTCGGGGAGTCGTCTGTCTGCAATTAACGCAAAGTGCTTCCCTGTACTTCCCATCGAGTGGGTGGGTGGCTCACAAAGAGAGTGGGAGAGAGAGCGAGTGCGCGAGTAGTAAGAGAAGCGGAATTTTTAAGCTGCAATTACCGTTCGCCTGTTGCCCATTTAATTGATTTTGACGCCGGTTCGTCGTATAACGGTGATGGGTTTGCGCAGCGTCCTCTACCTCCTCCACCTCCTACCCTGTGCCTGTCCTCTACCCCTCCTCTTTCCGTTTTACTGCTGCAATTAGTGCAAAGAGCTGCCGCTGCTGCTGTGCGTTGCTGGTCGTGCTGCTTACTGCATTTTCAATATGTGCTAAGTAAACATCTCATCATCTCTCTCGCTCTCTCTCTATCTCTATCTTTCTCGCTCTGTTTCTTTACCTCTCTTAAGGTCACTTGGAAATCCGAAATCCTAGAGAGCTCATTGAATAACTCTCATTTTTCTTCGGCTTGCTTTTGTTTTCTTTACTTTTCTTGCTTCCTTCCTGACTGCTTTGTTTGTCCTGTGATTAACTACTGCCACTGGTAGAGCTGTGTACACTCTCACCCTATCTCTCTCTCCCTCTCTCTCTCTCTCTCTCTTTCTATTTATACCATCTCTTTCTATTACTTTACCCAATACCCTTTCAGTGAATGTCATGGGGTCGGCACGCATATTTTCCCATGTTTTTGGTGCGTTTTGGTGTTAAACTCGTGTACGTGAGCGGCAGCGCACTTGCCTATGCACATAAGATAGGGGATTGCCGATCGCTGTTTCAAGTAAATGTTGCAATGAAGAGGAGGGTGCACAGCAATAACCGATTACCAAGCTAACTATTAACTCTGTATACATAGATACATATGTAGGTATCGACGTAAAAGGGTATCGAAATCTTCGGCCCCGAAACTAGCAGTCTTTTCTTTTACTTTTGATTTTGCTTTTGCCAGATCTGATTTCCTGCTTCCTGTAAAGAGAACATTTTTTTCTTAATTATGTACACGATTTGCAGCATTTTGCATTTAGTTGCAAACTTATAAAACATTGAAAATCTGAGAAGAAATTTTAGTAATATTCCAGTTCCCTTTAAAGTTTAAATCAGGGAAAAATATCTATAGGGGAAAATGGAAAAAGAAAAATGAGAGAAACGGATGAAATTGCTCTCCCAGACAGATCCACTTCGCCTGCCACTGAATTTGCATTTGTGGCATTCAACATATCCATAATTATGGCATTACTATGCAAAGGGGAGCTGGAATAACTTATAGCCATCAGTTATCTAACACCATCCAGACCCCAGCGCCAAGAGAAAATCCAAAAGAAACCCATTTGCGGGGTGAAATACGTAAGACTTTGATTTTGAACCATTTTGTGTAATCAATCAAAATTATATCACATTGTTCTAAACAATTTCGGGCATGTTTAATGAAGTTTCAACCACTGCCCTCCCTCTGCCATCATTAATCATCTTTGCTCCGATATACATAGTAGTTTTTGGCAATTTTCCCAAAACAAAATACGACTACAACAGGAACTAGAACTACAAATAAGTGCAGCTATTGGAAGCGATGCAGTAAATCAATTTCAACCGAAACTAGAAATTATATGAGCCATATATATGCCCACAAAATGGTCTCATAACTTTCCGCGCCATTGCCAGTCCCAGCCCCAATCTCAACCCTTTCCCCCCTCTAGAGAGTGGAGAGTGAATAACTCAACATTCGAGCAGAGCGATTCATGAGTGTGTGCTAATGTGGTTTGTTCTGCTCGTTTTTTGGACGATCCGCATGGAGATGGAGATAGAGATGGAAATGGAAATGGGAGAAATGAAAAATATTTCATGAGAGCGTTGAAAGCAAAGGCCTGGCCTAGTCCTGCAGTTGGAATAACTAATAAATTGGCGCTTAATCAAGTTCTGGGGGCAACAGAAACCAGATGCAGACGCAGAGACCAGCCACACAGAATGTTGCAAGCTGTGGGGCCGGTCGGGATGAAAATTGTGTATCAAGTGGAATTAATTTAACCCACGAACCGCAGCAGCAGCAGCAGCAGCAGTCGCAGTCGCAGTCGGTGCAGCAACAGCAACAGCATCCGAGGCGCCTCTTTCAGCATCTCTTATGTATATCTAGATATGGAAAAAGTAAATAAAATGCAATCAAATTAAATGCAGCACAAACAAAAACGCAACAACAACTGAAGTGGCAGCAACTTCTTCAACAACAGCAACAACAACAACAACACAGCCACAACTGCGAGTGCACTTGAGAACAGAGAGGGGGAGAGCGAAATAGAGAACTTTTGGGGGATTGGCGAGCTCTGGCGCTAGTGGAGACCGTCCAAGCAGTGGATACACTCCTGCCACTCCAACGGCTACTCCTACTCCAACTCCTTCCACTCCTGCCACACCATTCCTTGCAGCAGCAGCCCTATCAAGCCATCAGGCTTCCAGCCTCCTGGCCTCCCAGCCTGTTGCTTGTCTTGTGCCCCCAGCATGGTGCAACATTGTTTTTGCCTGCTCCAGACTTTGCTCCTCGACTCTGGACCACTTTTGTTTTTCGTTTTGTAGGCGCAGCGGAAGCAGGAAAAATAATAACAACAAAGCCCATGAATTGTGGCAACCAAAGCGGCCGCGGCCGCGGCCCCGCCAATAACAACAAACAAGCAGCAGCACTTGAGGGGATTGAGGAGGCGTGGAGCACTAAAACTGGACTACAAAATTATAATTCTTCCCACCCCCCCAAATGCTATTGCCATGGGCCCGCGTCCTCCCCTCCACCCAAACAAAAAATAGAAAAGTTGTTGCTCCAGAATCTTGAACTTCTTTGGCGACTGCGAGTGCCTCTTCTGGTGGCATGACAACAGGCGGCGGCGCACACTAGTCGGATTTTGTATTTATTTTGATTTAGCAAGTTTAGTTCTTCTTTTTGTTCCTGGCGCTAGTGCGAGGAGTATTTTGTTAATGATGATGAAGCGCAGCATGTTGAAAGCCAAATAAACAGCCACGAGAGGGAGCTTGCAGCTGCACACACGCACACACAATCACTTTAATTAAGCAAACATTCAAAATGCTCAGCGTTGCGGCTAAAAAATTCATTAAAACAAAGTTTTCCATGGCTTTGGCGGCCCTAGCGACGCGGCTAAAACAGCGTTGAAAACGCGCACAAATAGCTTCGGGGGCTCTAATGCTGCTGGCTCCTGGTGCTCCTGGTGCTCCTGCTGCTCCTTCTCTTGCTGCTATTGCCTTTAAGCAAACAAAACGCACGCGCGTCAGTCGCAGACATTTAATTTGCATAAAAAGTTTGCCATCTAAGGACTCCTCCCTAACCTTCTGTCTTTGGTCCTGCTTTAAACAGAAAACGGACCGGGACCCGAGACCAGAGACCCGAATCGGAAGCAGAAGCAGAACCAGAACCACCCATAACCTCTGGTTTCTTTTTTTGCGGGGATATCACTCTTCCTGTAGTCCTTTGCGTCAGCCGATCCTTTGTTTGGCTGCGGCAGCCACCCGCGACAACAATGTCGGAATATAATGGCAATAGACAACATTTGCATAATGTTAATTTTAATTTGAAATTTGGCCACTCAACGTTGGCCTAGTCCTCTGGCTGTCGTCCTCAATTCTCTTACAACGTGTTGATGCGGCACATTAAAATTTCAGTCACACTAAAAGCACACAAATCATTGTGGCCCCGGACTCAGGGCAAGCCAGAACTCGACTTAACTTTTCTCAGAGTTCAGTTCTCCTTCTCTGCTAATGCCCGCATAGTGATCAGTTGTTATCTTACAGCTGTATCCATTTGGGGCACGGCCAGCGGGCAGGAACTTTTCCTCTACTTTCTTTTTATGCCACTTGGCAGGCCTTGTCATAATGCGACTCCTCGGTCTTGCTTGAGGTCAGGCCTGGGCCACAGATTGCAGCCGCAGCAGCAGCAGCAGCAGTCGCAAAATCAGGATTTATGTGACCCGTTTATGGGGCAAGGCAAGGCACGGCACGGCAAGGCAAGTGGCCCTGCCACAAAGTGCATAATTGGCAATGTTGGCCTAGGAGGAGATTTATGCAGCTGCTGCTGGTGCTGCTCCTGCTGCATAAGCTGCATAATTAGCACATTGCCACTTGTGCCTAATGACCCTGTTAGACACGGATACGTCACATTAAGGGCAGTCAGAGGAGTTTACCGGACGAGGACATGAAGCAAAAGGTCAACCCACGCACCGGGCCAGCCATAAATAATATATATATGTACGTAGATATTCTGCCATTCAGCAGGCCCAGCCCCAGGTTCATGCCCCATCTCGTGTCCATGTTCATGTTGATCTGAGTGGGACCCAAGTGCATTGCACTCGCCACGCCGCCCTCCCCGAGGGTTCCATTACGGTTTCGGTTCGGTGGCTGCCGGCTGGCTGGATGGCTGGCTGGATAGCTGGCTGTGAAGCGGACGTTGCTCTGGCAAATCATGCTGTCTAAATTTGTATTTATTAGACAATGCGCCACGGGGCGTATGTGTAATATGCCATGCCATGCCATTAGATGCATTCCAATCCAACATGACAGCAGCCTCTGGTGTGTGTGTGCGTGTGTGTGTGTGGGTCCATGCCTGTGGTTACAACATGAACTGCAATCTTTGAGAGCGTGGAGTGGAGTGGGCGCTCCGCCCAGCATTGGCTGAAAGAAAGCCCGGATTAGCGATGAGATTCTCTTTTCATATATCCTCCTACACGTATTTTTTTCCAGAGAGAACGGTTCTATTGAACCCGTTTGAAGTGCTCACATTATCATATTCCCCAGTCCCAGAGCGAGCCATGAGAAAAAAATCCAATAAAAATAATGAAGCTAGTGTCCAGGGGAACAGCAAGCAGCAAGCAGCAACAGCAACACTCGTGCACCCAAGGAGCAGAGCAGGGCCATAAAAAAAGGAGCAAAGCAGCGTATGAAAAATATAAAAAAGTTAAAATAATACGAGTCGAGAGCTGATGCTGATGCTGCTGCTTGTTCTGCAGCATATTTTGACTCTAAAACAAATAGAATTTTGCATTTGACCAGAGAGTGGCAGAGGGTAGAGGGTAGATGGCAGAGGGTGTGTGCTGTGGCACATACTCAATTTATTTACAAAGCGGGACTTTCAGTCACAACTCCTCAGTGGCAATGGCAATGGCAGTGGCAGTCCTGGGCGTGGCACAAGTTGTATTTTGTTCATTTGCACGCCCCGCACTTTTCCAGCGGGTGCTGCAGTCAAAACATTCATTGTTCCTGGTGCTGCTGCACTCTCGCCAGACAGAGCGAGGGAGAGTCTGCCACTCACACTCAATCACCCACTCAGTGACCGTTCAATGGGCAAATAACATGTCAAGTCTCATTATGTGTTGCTCACAATTCGGTTAGAGACGGAGACGGGACGGGGCCATCACTACGGGGCACAGTGGCACCATATCATATCAGATACGAAGCTATAAAAATAAAGGGAGTTTATGGCTTTATATTATCTGTACATATATGTATGCAGAATTTTCTACCAATTGTCTTTGGTTTCTTCTCAGTTCTTAACATTTTCTCAAGAAGTATGTAGACAAATCTAAAGTGGCACCATTCCCAGCGATCTAATGAAGATCGTTTGCTTCTGAGATTTATGTTTATTATAAATTGGCTTTGAATCAGCCTTTGGACCACTGTGCCTGCCTATGCTGTTGGCGTCCGGCGGTTGAACTTACTCTCCGACAGCAAAATCGTTTTTATCAGTCAACCAATGCCCCTTTGGCCCTCCGGCCATTGTCCAGACTCGATCCCAGCCGCCCAGCACCTCTCCCTCCCTCTGCCTCTATATATGTATATATATCTGCCTCCATCCCTAGTCTATCTCCCTCTGTTGTAGCTGTGTGTCTGCTAAAATGGCTGGCAATTTAGAATTTATGGCAGCTGCATGATTTGTATGATACGAACGTAAGCAGTTTGCACTCACGTACTCGCACCGTACCTAGGGGGGCCCGGGCAGAGGCTGGGGCTATCCATCCTGTCCGTCGAATGGGGAGCAGGAAGTGGAACCGAAAAGGGTTGTCTGTATCTGTATCTGTCTCTGTATCTCTATCTGTGGCTGCTTCTCTCCCTCTGCGCCTGTCCCCGTCTTTGTCTATGCCCCAGGCAGCGGCGCATTTGTCTATTTGAACTTGCGTTGGGCGCTGTGTGGCATTTGTGATCATTTAATTTGAATTCGCGTCTGAAATGGCCGACGGGCTGAAAATTAAACAAGGCAGGATGCGTCCCCATGAAGAGCAAGAGAGAGAGCGGCAGAGAGAGAGGTGTGGAAGGTGTATGAAAGAGTGTGGCTCTTTATACTCGTATACTCGAGTATTTTTTAGTCGCTGCTCATTTGCATTTGTGTGCGAAATTGGTTAATTTCATTCATGTTGCCCCTGCCCCATGGTGGCGGTTCGGTGCGCGGCCTGGACTGCTCATTAAAGTGCAGCGACAGCTGCCATCGGTTGCAGGACGATGGCTGGCTGCAGAGGAAGCCCTGCCTTAGCCATGCTGCCACCAGTCGCATCCATTCGGCATCCGGCCATCAGCTGTTGCCGATGCTGCTGCTGCTGCACCGTATTATGCGCGTAAGCGTAAAACTTTCAATTATTTAAATTATGCCACATGAACAATGCCACAAAAGCTTCTACCCCACGCACACTCCCACACTCACACACACATATGCCACACCAACAGTGGCAGCTGCAGGTTGTGTTCTCCTTCTGCTTCTGCTGCTCCAACAATGTCTCCCATCGTCACTTCTGCCCCGTCTGCTTCCATGTTACAAAATTGCCGCAAGTTAAACGCATGTCGACACAGGCAGAGGATCCACTACATGCGGCATGTGGCATGCCCCATGCCCCCGCTAGACTGCACGTTGCCCACATAATTCATTCATATCATCAGCGCTTCCTCGCAGAGAGCACAGGCACAGCGGAGACACGGAGGAGACACAGGCACTGCCTCGCCGCCAGATGAGATGAGTGATGGCTCCCACATATCGCGCATATCGACATCATAACCATTGTGTAAATGTCACTTCATCCCGTGCCACCGACTGGGGCAGAGAGCAGAAGGAGTGAGACAGAGAGAGAGGTGTCAGTCAGTGTTATTTATTGAGAATGTTGCACATACGCCGGGTATTACGCGTCAAAAAGGAGGTTTTACCAAAGTGTGGGTGAAAGGAGTGGGTTTTCCTTTCTCTTTTTTCGTATCCTGGGAGTTTAAATATGCTCTCGGGTATATGGGAATATAAATTAGGAATTACTCATCAAACATCGGGGTATAACGATTCACCTGGGACTGCTCTATCGGTGATGCTCGCTGTCAAACATAGTTTAAAACTCCGCTGTCGCTGCCGCTACCGCCTTCCCCTCCGCCTCAATTTCAACCTCCACTTCATCCTCCGCCGATGCTGACATCACAATTAAACCATAACTCATCGTGCAATGGCCAGTGGGCATGTGTGCACGCTGCTGCCTGCATTTTGTATTTTGTCAGCCTCTCTCTCCCCCTCCCTCTCTCGGTTACATTCCATTACAGCCATAAAAAGAGGCTTACCACCGGCAATGCCAAAAAGGAGCACAAAAGTCTTTACGAGAATGAATGCCACACACGAATGGCGGGCGGCAGAAAAATGAAATAAACCGATCGGAGGCGGAGGTGGAGGTGGACAAGCAGCACAGCACAGCAAAAAAAAAAGAGCAGATGCCGCGGGAATTGCTGCAGATACAGATACCGATACAGATACAGATACCGATATGGCTGGCCATGCATATAGATACATATTGCCATTCATTGCTCTTTTGCCGCCGCCTGCGATGCGTCGCCTGTCTCTCGTTTCATATTTCGCATGTATTTACTTTGTATCACTTGTCACATTTTTTATTATCATTGCCTCCTCTTGCTCCTCTTGGCTTGGATGCTGCGTTGCCCCCCTGCCTCTTGTGGACTGTTGCCATTGCCATTGCTGTTGCCATTGCTGTTGCTGTGGGTGTTGTGATTTTTTATGGCTCATCTGCAGGGCGGGCGGCGAATATTGTTATTATATCATTCTTCATCAGCTTGATTCCCCATTCATTGTTGTGTTTATAAGGCGCACAACGAACAAAAAAAGGGAAAAAAAATAAATATACTTTTCATTATTTGTTTGCTGCTGCCGCGCTGCTGCTGCTGCTGCTGCTGATGCTGCTGTGGCAGCTGTTGAAGGGATTAATTTCTTGATTTACCCAAGGAATATACCAGTGCCTGTGCCAGTGGCAGAGCCAGTGCCATTCGGTGACGATGCTTTGTTCTTTTGCGCTATTCTGTGTCGTCGCCCTGACAACCAGTGGAGATGTTGCCCCTTCGATTCCGTTGCTGCCTCACTCTGGTCTCGTCGCCATCATCATCTCTGTCGTGCAATTGTGTGGAAGCGAAGCGTACTCCTCCACTCATCTTTTCCCCCGCTGGCATCTACTGGAAAATATGCTAATGCCACCAGGGGGGGTGGGGTGGCAGTGGCAGGCATCAGTCAACAGCGCTTCAGAATGGGGCAAAAGTGAAATGAAATTCTTATTTTCGTTTATTTTTTTTTCACATCTAAGCGTCAAACACTTTCTATTGTTGAGAGTGGGTGAGAGAGGTGGAGGCGACCACCACCAGACCCATCATCAGCTTCGTATTTTTCCAGGGGATTATCATTCTCCTATTTCTGTTGTTTTTTTTTAAGGGGGGGATGGGGAAGATCTCTTGAAATTGTTTTACATTTTCCATTTATTGTTCATTGTAACGCGTTTTGTTGATGCTCTATTTTTTTATTTTGCAGAGCAACAACTTCCAAGGGATTATCCCGTGGATTTAATATTAGTCGTGTATTTGTTTTCCATTTGTTTTCTGCATATTCTTTGTGTTGGGTGTCAGGTGGAGAAAAAAGGTTTGCATACTCGCTGGCCAGGCACACCGGACTGAGCCCTTTGCCAATTACTTAAACATAAGGTAAAGCCCTCAGGGATTTGCAAGTGTTTTGCCACCCACTCACTTGGGTGCCCTCTCTGCGAGGATACAAACGATTTAATAGACACCAGAGAGAGAACTGACGATGAGCAGGAGATTACCCCTGAGCAAAGTTCCCTAAAGTTCTAAGAAGTTTGGCGCCGCACAAGTTTTCGATTCGAAAGGATCCATTGCATGTCAGGATTGGTTAATGCCAGTAGCAGTCCCCCTGGCTTTGTCTAAGTCATACTTAGCCTTAAATTTGCATTCAACTTAAGCCTGTCGCCGACACTCACTGAAATTGGGGTTTAATCAGAGCAAGGCATGTCCCGCCGAAAGAGTGAATGGAGGATGAATGAATTATTTGATTAGCGTTTAACAAAAGAAATGAGAGGTGAAGAGCGAGGGGGCAGCACATGAGCAGAACTCATAAATATCAAAGTGAATTCAATTCCCCGCTGCTCTATTAAAATCACATTACCCGTCATAAAATGCCATTTAAATCATAAAAGAATTCCCCATAAATTCAGATGCAAGCAAAACATTAAAGTTGAACAAATAAAAAATTATACGCCCGATGCATAAATCAAAGCATAAACTGCAATAAATTATGCAATTTGCATTTAAAACTCAAATATAAATAACAAACAATTCGGAAAAGAAAGCAAAAAAAGACAGGACAACAAAAATTGGAAAATATTTCCACGGACAACAACAAATAGAAAAATGAAATGACAAACAAATGTGAAGCTAATTTGTCAGCTTGTTGATGCCACACACACATTCACTGACAGACAGGCATCCCTGCCAGACGACAGCAGCAACAAGAGTGGTGGAGAGGGGACAGGGAGAGGGACAGGAGACCCGCTCCGTTCCGTGTGTGGGATCCAATGAGACCACAAAAGCCATGAAGCCGTCACTCAATCAGATACGCAAAACGAATTGAAATCCGTGTGCTGCATGGCTGGATGGCTATATGGTCGGTGAATGCAATTTGCAATTAAAGCAAGAATGCATTGCATTCATTTTTCTGTTTTTTCTGTCCATTGGGGTGGTAATTTCAAGGCAATTACCTATAATATTTATGGCCAGACCGCAAAACATTTGTCCAGAGCTGCTTTTACATGTGTAATTGGCAAACAGCAGAGTGGAAGGGGCAGCTGGTGGGCGTGTCACTGTTCACAGTTTGCGTTAATTAATTGCCCAAACTGTGCCACCTGTTGGTGCTGTGCGTACATGCAGTGTTGGCCAATAGCCCCACAAAAAAAAGGCTCAATTAGAATTTCCGCAGACATTTAGCGTTGCCACAGAGATACTGTGTATCTATGCTTTCCCCACAGGAATAGATAGGAGTTGGGGATGGAGAATGTCGCCAGCAACACTAATCAGAATCCCAGATTTATGGCCCTCATTTAATTTGAGGCCTGGAAAGGCATGAACGTTGACATGTCGACAAATCGATAGGCGACCAAGGATCAACATCCAGCCATCAGAAGAGGAACCAAAGCCAGCAATAGCCGCAGCAGCAGCAGCATATGGGCTCCATAATGCAACAGATTTGTCAGACATTCGCCTTCTGGCCATGGCAGCACTAGGCACACACACACACACGGCGACAGGCCGACAGGCAGACAGACTGAGAGCTAGCCAAACATTTGCAGTTGTCGTCTGTGTGTGCGTGTCCTGCCAGCCATTTACCTCGTGCAAATTTCGCCTGTAAATAAAACTGAAAGGACCCGGAAGAGCTGGCCAAGAGAGACAGAGAGAGAGAGAGAGAGAGAGAGCCACATGTGTGTGTCTGCGTATCATAACTATAATCCAAAAGGGCAATAAAAGTATGTCATACAGTAATGCATAATGTCGTTCTGTGTCGCCCGAAGGAAAGTAACTTATGCCCGGACCATTGGCAGATTATAATATCCCGAGACTATAATGATGCCACCACTCGGACTGTGTGTGGGTTTGTGTGTGCTTGTGTGCCTGAGATGGATCCTTAACTCAATTAGAAGGCAGTTGTGTTCGCTCAAGTGCAATAATTAGTCGGATAATAGGAGCGCCGATGAGAAACCACTTCAATTGAATTATAGTTTTGAATGAGGAGACGATGCCCTGCCCCTGCCCTTGCCCCTGCGCCTGCCCTGCCCTGATTGTGTGGTCGAATTTAATATGTGAATTATTTCGGTGTATAATATCCTTGACCTGTTGCTAAATCGAACCAAAAGGACAGCAACTGTGTAGCTGCCTGTGTATCCGGTAGCTAATTTATGAACACAATACCGGGCTTTACGTTGTCCTAATGAGTGGGCATAAATCACAGGGACACCGAACGAGCGAATGAACAGGTTCTGTTGATTCGGGCAGGTTTTTGTCTGTGTGGCACACAGTCAGTGTGTCACGCACACGCACACACAAACAGACTCAAAGGGAGTTTCCAGGAAGTAACCGGATCACTCTACAATTACAGTATGCACTCCCAGAACGAACAACAGCATCAGACAAACATGAGACACTTGGCGAACAAAACACCGTTAGCGAAGGAACGAAAAAAAAGCCAGAAGCAGGACCAGGACCAAGGCAAGGACAAGGAGTTGAGCAAGGAGACGACAAGAATGATATTGTATGGAAAGTATCGCATATCAGCAGACGACAAGGACAAGGGCAGCGCCGAGAGGAGAGAGAGAGAGACTCCAGCTACAGCTACAGCTCCTGCATTGTCTGAGTGTAATGTAGCGCCACATTTTCAGGCGGCGATGGCACTGTTGCCATGTTTTATTGTTCCTTCTTGTTTTTTGGGACTGCCACTGCCTCGGTACTCGTACAAACGCATTTATTGAAGATTTACAGCGGCAACTTGCAGACAAAACAAGAGGCAACGGCAGGGGCAACATTTGGTGCGCCTTTTGGCATCCAAGCAACTTGCATACTCGTACATATATCCCCTCTACCCATACTTTCGCTTTGCTTGCCCCACGGCTACATAATTTCATTTACGTTAGGAGAATCGGACGAATCAGACGAATCGGATGACTCCGGAGAATGGAGAAGGCAAGCCCGTGACTCCCGTAGGGCAACGTAACGTAAAAGTTTTCCAGTTATGTCCGCCAACAAGCAGGAACAAGAGCAAATGCTTATAAGTATGCTTACCATTTTGTATTTGGCTGCATTTTGCTGCCACTGGTTGTGCCACTGGTGCTGCAACTGCTGCTGACGCACGTACCGGAAGTGTGCTGAGGAATGGGGATGGAACACAAGGACGACACACGTCACGGCAAAAGTTAAAAGTTTGCCATCAATGTTTGCATTTCAAGTTTCACTCCTGGATGGCAGTTCATTTTGCCTGAGCGCTGCGCACAGACGTCCTTGACAGGATGACAGCGAGGATGGCAGAGCAGCAGCTGCAGCAAGCAATGCCTCACGCAGGCTAAAAAATACCTTTTTTCCATCCTTTTTTGCTTGAGTTTTGCGAGAAAAGCTAATGAAAAATGTATTGGAGTGGCTTTAAGCTCGGAACAGTCTTTGACTTCAACGAGCACGAAAACTTGTCCCAGTTTAACCCGGAGATCATCACGGGATAATGGTTCCATGCAGCTGCTTACCCTCTCTGTCTATCAGCTTGGTTAAATCGCCAATCTCTTGATTTCCACCCCCCTGATGCCCCATGTCTTCGATAGTTCCTCTAGTCTATTGTCCATGGTCTCCGGTGTGTGTGGACTCTGGTGTGTGTGGACTCTGGTGTGTGGTGCTGCTTAAGGAACTTCAACAAATTAGATAATTCTCTGGGAGAATGAACAGGACAAGCCCCAAGTGTGGCGGCAAAGTTTGTTGATGGTTCTACGGGTATAAAACTTCAATTCCCTGATCAGGTGCAGCCAGCAGTCAGCAGCAGCCAGCCAGCCACTCCAGTGACTTGCCAGTCCTTTCTGTCTGTCTGTCTGTTCTGTCTGTCTGTCTGTTGTGTTCTGACTGTTCTGTTTGTCTGGTAGCCGCCTCCTGCCTGGTGTGTGTGTGTGTGTGTTTGTCAAGTTGTTAAGCTGTTGTTTGTTGTACGTGTTGTCGTGGTGTTGTACGCACATAAACGATGCCGGGCTCGAGTCGGGGAAGAGTATTTATTGCGCGCACAACTTGACATAATTCCTGTTTTTCTGCCAAGGAGTGAAAGGAATAAAGCTGATGCAGCATTGGCCATCGATATATAGGTTTTCATCATCATCATCATCATCATCATCAGCATCAGCATTAAGAATCCATATTGAAGGCGACAAAGCTGCTGTCTGTCGTGTGTCGCGTAGGAAAGTTGTGACTTAACAACTTCATCTCTCATCAGTTTGTAGCGGGGGCACTTAGTTTATCTGACAGCCTATAAGAGTACGTGTGTGTGTGTGTTTGCACAATAAGATTTCTTAGCGCATTAAGCAGCAGCAGCAGCAGCAGGAGTATCAACGGTAGGAAGCAGCAACAACAAATAAATGCCATTAGCAGCCAGCAAACTGTAAGCCAAAATGGCGCCATCAACGCGAAAATAATACGGGAAAATGCGGCGTTAATGGCAACGCTGAAAGCTGTGAGAAACAGAGCCGGAGAATGAGAAAACGAGAGAGAGAGAGAGAGAGAGAGAAAGAGAAAAAAAGAAAGGGTCTGAAGGAGCGCATGTGAAGGCAAACGATATTATGATTATGATTATTATGTTGCTATTAGATTAAGAGCAATTTTAACTTTTTCCGCTCGCAGACAAAGGCTTGGTCCACCCCTCACCCCCGACCCCTCCGCTAGCACCCTTTGAACTCATTTCCTTTTGCGACTTCTCATCTTTTTTGTTCTGTTCTGTTTTTTCGCTTTCCTTTTTCCTGCGTCAACGCCTTCCGTTTGGCTTTGGCTTACGACACTTGACGCCCAAGAGGCGGCAGTCCACAGCCCACCGCCCACCGCCCACACTCCTTAGTCCCTGCTCCTGTTCCAGCCTGGGTCTTAGCCATGCTTAATTGGTTGGCTTTTATTACTTGGCAAGTGCTGCAAGCGCATAATTTGCCACGGCACTGTCTTCCACTGTACTACAGTGGGCTCTGCTCGGGATTAGGGAAAATTCAAAGGAAGGGATTAAGGGAGCCTTAATCGGAATCCCAGGAGTACGAGTATGTGAACAATTGATACTGAAATGAAAATACCTGGAAAATGTGAATTTCAACGATGTATTTGACTATTTGGGAAGGAATTTTTGGATTGGAAATATTTGTAGTGGAATTTCTTTTGTTCTCAGATTCATTTCCAATGCGTTTTCCACTATGCCTCGGCTATCCCTCCTTCTTCTCCGACTCTTCGGTGTGTGCGTGAACTGGGAGATCTTTTTTTAATTAAATAGGCGTCTCGTAGATTAGGGGAAGGCGGCTCCAGGCCCTTTCCTGGAGTCATGCTGGCTGCCTGTGCCGGTTCACTTCGCACCTACACATTCTTTGCCACACAGCCACGCCTACGCCAGCACACCCAAGACTCCATGGGGCCCGAAACAAAGAGAAGGAGGAGGAGGTGGAGGTGGAGGAGGAGGGGTGTGCGCGTGCTTTTGGTAGTTTGTGGCGCCATTTTAGCGCGAAATGAATTTAAATTGTTTGCCGTCGTTTCCTGCATTAAGGGCAGCTTCCTTTTTGTAGACCGGTCGCGCCCCTGGGCTTCTGTGCTGCCTCTTGGCCAAAAGAAGAAAAACGAAATTACTTAATTACAACAATTATTATACACTCGGGCCCATCCCCTTCCCCTGGCAGTAGATTGGGGTGGGTGCTGGGGGGTGGTGGGGATTTCCTGCCGTATTTCGATGTTGCTGCTGCTGTCCTGATCTTTTGTTGCTGTTGCTGTTGTGTCTGTTAATTTAATTAAATATTTTCACACCTTCTGCTGCTACATGCACATTCTACAAAGGGGCCTTCCATAGATTTCCTCTTCCTCTTGGAATTTTAGGTGTTAATTTCCTGTCTAGTAGATGCATAACAAAAGCAACAACAACAACCTGCTGCTGCTGCTGCTGTTCCTGCTGGTGTTGCAAGTCGTCGGCTCCAATAAAAATAATTGCCACGGCCAGACAGGCAGCAGCAGCATCAGCAGCCGGAGAAAATTACAAGGCACTCACTCCGTGTAGTCCTTGGGGTTTTATGCCACGGAAAATTGCATGCGAAATAATTGAAAAGCATCGACTGCAGCTTTGTCCTGCTGCCGCATCCTCCGGGTGTAGATAAAGTTTTCCTCGCAGCGTCCGAAATAATAGGAGCCAAAGTGGTTGTAAATATTTTGCGCCCAGCATCCGCCACTCCCCGTCCCCTCTCTGTCCCGCAGCGTGACAAAATGCTGCGAAAAGTCATTTTTCAGCTAAATGAATTTGCGCCAACTGCGCAAAAAACAACCAGCAAGAATCTGGCCAGAAAAACGGGGAGTATTTCGGCCATCTCAGGAGTCAGCCGAAATGGCTTTGTCATTGGGTCCTGCATCCTGTGGGTTGTCCTGTGGGTTGTCTTGTGGGTCAGGCGGCGGCAAGTTCAATGGGCAACTAATGAGGCGACCTTAAGATGACTTTTTCACGATTTACTCAGCGCAAAAAACTTTTCCCTTACCAAGTGTTCACTTCCATCCTTACCATTTTTACAATTTTCCATTTGCAGGTCCTCCTGGACCGCCCGGTCCCCCAGGCAAGCGAGGGAAGCGCGGCAAGAAGGGCGATTCCGGCGACAAGGGCGAAGCGGTAAGTGGCAGCCAAGTGGCAAAAATCCGTCCCGTATGCTAAGCAAAAATGGTGTTTTCTTCACGATCTGCCCAGGGTCTCAATGGCATCAGCGGCGAGAAGGGAGCGGCTGGTAAGCCTGGCGACAAGGGCCAGAAGGGCGACACCGGCCATCCCGGCATGGATGTCTTCCAGACGGTGAAGGTAAGTTCGTGTTTTTTGGCTATCCATCAATCCAACCAAAACGAACGGCTGCTGCAATTCTCGGCTACAAAATTGAATAGAGTCTAACTGGATCTAAATTGCTTTTGCATTCCTAGGGTCTGAAGAGATCGGTGACAACGCTGCATGGCGGCACGTTGGGCTATGCGGAGATAGTTGCTGTTAAGGTATAGAGCCACACCCCCTAAGCCCCGCCCACCCCAACCCACTCTCACTCTTAGTCCTACTCACTGTAGTCCTTCTGTAGATGTCGTCGTGGTCATGGCCATTGCTCAAAGGGCAAATGCAGATGGCCAAGAGATGGCAGGGCAAATGCAACAAATTATTTGCAACTTGTTGTCCTTGCCTTGTCCTTGTTTCTCCCGTTTGTTGGCCAGGCCGTCTGCAATTGTCCTTCCTAGTGTTGTAGTGTCGTAGTGTCGTAGTCGTAGTCGGTCTTGTTGTAGTTCGTATTTACGAGTATTGTCCGTCCCCGCTTCATTGTTGTTTGTATCCGTAATGCTTTTAAGTTGTCTCTCCAGTCTCCTGTCTCCAGTCCCCCGTCTGTTGTCTCCTGTCTGCTGTTCCTTTGTTTAAACTGCACCATAAATTTGTTGCAACATCGCAGTTTCCTAGACTCCTCCTGCTTTCCACCTCTTTCTCTTTCTCTTTCGTTCTCTCCTTTCCTTTTCCGTCCAGTGGACACTTTTTGGAAGCCTTTTCATTTCGTAGACTCCCCAGTAATTTTTAATGGAATTTTCTCATGGCCGTTGGCCGTACTGACTGTACTGTATTTTCTTCTGTAGACTTTTGAGTTTTCGCTTTAACCAAAAAAAACCCCCCATCCATTTGGTGGCGTCCTTTAGTGTGCGGTTTATTTGCTTTTCATTTGCTTAATCTTGCTTTTTGCAGCAGCTGAAAAACTTCTGCGTTGTCTGGTATTCTGTTGATTTATTAACAATTTTTTATTTCATTTTCATTTTGAATATTACGTTGATTAACCGATTTTTAACTTTTTTAACTCCATTTTTGGTTGATTAAAATCCTGTCTGTTGTTGTTTTGTGGCTGGTGCGCTGTAAGGACTTGCAAGAAGCTGGCGTGAATGTATCCGCTTCCACAGTCATACAGCTGAAGGTAAGTCTCTGCCCAAAGCCACTGCTCCGCCCAGGCATCCTTTATTCCTCCAGCATGTCCCTTTCTTTATGTCCTGCACGCGCCCATCTCTCACTCTCTCTTTCTCTCACTAACCTCTACCTCAAGTTAATCCTTCTCTGGCAACTCCATGGGCGATCCTAAGCTAATAAACATCTCTCTTCGTATCCAGGGTGAGCCTGGGGAGCCGGGTCCGCCGGGACCAGCGGGCGAGGCGGGTCAACCGGGGGTGCCGGGCGAGCGAGGACCACCGGGCGAAACTGGAGCGCAGGGTGTTCCGGGCGAGGCCGGACAGACCGGACCAGCCGGACCGCCTGGCGTGCCTGGTGCACCTGGCACGAAGGTGAGTACCGATGGTGATTCACCGAAAAACCCAGAAAACCCAAAACAATGGCCAGAGATAAGGAAACCAACAGGCACGGCACTCACTCGCACACACACACATCCGAGAGAACGAACCGAAGAAGAAGATGTCAGCAGGATTAATGCATTATCTGTATCTGTTGGATAAACATTGTGACGTTTTAAGTGACTGACTGCCAAGTGATTCGTAGTCGTTGTCCTGCCATGAACTGGCTGTGTGTGTGTGTGCGCCTGCCTGCTTTTGTTCTGCTCATTTTCCCATTTTCTTTCTGGGTTTGGGTTTGGTTTCCCAACAATATTTATCGTTTATTTATGTATTAAGCGCCCGCTTTTGTTGCGACATCCCTGCCGCACCTTTCCTTTTTGATTTCGTTGCATTTTCCACTTAATTTTCCAACAATGACTCACTCGCATCCGCATGCGCCCCTCTACCTATCCGTCTCTGTCTCTGTCTCGTTTACAGGGTGACAAAGGCGATCGCGGCGATCGGGGACTAACCACAACCATCAAGGGTGACGAGTTCCCCACTGGCATCATCGAGGGTCCGCCGGGACCGGCTGGACCACCTGGTAAGTGTGGCAGCTGTACGGGTGTATCTGTTTGTTTGTTCATTTCATCCAACAGCCACTTAACAGCACTCTCAGACACAGATACACACGCACATGCACATGCACATGCAGATACAGATATACATAGATGCACTCGCAGGCTTGGGAATCGATGGATCGATGAGGTTTTCAAGTGTTGCCACGCGGCTGCGGGTCGCCTAATTTATTGTCCATCCGAAATCTGGGAATGCTCTCTGCCCCGCCTCCACTCCCACATCTAATTGAGTCATTGACGAACGGAACATTGCGTCGTCCCCTGGCTGCGGCCTTTGATTTTTAGCCTCTTCTTTTTGAGGCTATGGCGGCTCATTAAAATGGAAATCGAAATGCCAGCGAGCGCTTGCATTTCCGCTGCCTGCTGCTGATTTTTATGGGCCAACACATTTTTTAAATATTTTATTTTCCATATTTGGAAATTTTCGGATTTTTGCGATAACATTTACGACCTTTGGCGGTCTGATGCTGCCTGCCCCCATGCCGCCTGCCGCATGCATAGTTCGACGTCAATTAAATGCGCACCAAATTGTTGGGGAGCTCCTCCGCCGATCCCTCCCTCCCACTCCCACTCCAATCGGACGTTCCGCCCACAGGCAACAACAATAGAATTTCCATTTGTTTGCCTTGGCTTGTTTTTATGAGCTGGCTGGCCCCAAACACATTTCTGCACTTTATTCGAATTTAATAAACGAAAATAGCCCCCAAAAACATGCCGTTCCCGAATAGTGGAGACTCCTAAATCTGGCCCCCGCCCCCTCCCACTCCCACTCCAGCAACAACTACAAGTCCAACGATTTCCATAAAAATTTGTAGACCCCAAGAACTCGAACTGGCAGTCGTAAAAATGCAACTTTATGTCATTTATGTTGCTTTTAGCGGCTCATTAGCATTGGATTGGAGCTGGAACTGGGACTGGAGTACAACAATACACGGTACCATGCCCATTGAGGAGGGTGTGGAATGGGTTGAGGGAGGTGGGACAGCTTGTACTATTGGCTTAGTAGGGGCACTCAGGAGGGGTGTAATAAATAAGCAATCGGTTGAGCTCTCGGACTTGGGGCCAATGATGAGTGGATAGATTGATGGCCTATAAATGTCGTGTGCGACATTGAAAACTCCTTTGCCGAATTGATGGATTGTCGTTGGATGGACGGTTGGTCGAAAGGAATTTCAATTAAGCTGGCCAGCAGAGATTCCGATTCAGATGATTCAATAATCAATTTATGCTCTCTTGGAGATGCCTCCGATCTTCCGATATGGATGCCCAGTGAGTGCCCCTAATGCATCTGAGCGTGCCATCAATTAAGCGCTTGTCCGCGGCTTGTACGACCCGCATCCGCCTCCTCCGCCTCCTCCACTCTGGCCTTATCAGTGGGCTGGCATCAAAGTGCTTGCATCGATGTTGCAGTTGCATTCGAATGTGATTGCGATGCCCACGATGACGATGCCCATACCCATGTAATGGCCATTGTTTCTAGATTTCTTCCTGGGGAAGCCACCAGAGATCTGCCGCTGCGATAGCCGTCGACAGTTGCACAGTTGCACAGTTGCAGTTGCACTAATGCCAGGCATTACGGCCGCCCACTCTGCCCCTCTGCCTCTCTCGGGGTCTGCGTCTGTGTCTGTCTTGATGGACATGAAATTGCAATTTATTTGTTGCCGCCCCCTCCCAAAAATCAGCGACCAACTGGAGGGAGTCGTAGCTCATGGGACATCGTTTGGTCTTGATTTGAATAAATTGAGTGTCATTTGTATTTTGGGATTCCTTGCGTCTGGTCTCGACGGCTTATCTTATCGTTCTCGTAATTAGTTAAGCTTTTCTCTGGCTGTGTGCCGCACAGACCCGAGACCCTCTCACAGCAATTGAATGTGTCATTTGGAGTCTCTGTTTCTCTGGTTTTCCCTGGAAATGCTGGTCCCACACAATCTCGGAGGTCTCAGCTGTAATGGCAAAAAATTCAATTTATTTCATGATTTATTTGAATTTCATTTCATTTGGGTTTTTTGGTTGATTGCATTTCCTTGTCGGGCTGCTAGAGACTCCCACTAGGCTGGACTCGAGACTAAAATTAAAGCTTATCTTGTGCCTTTCCATCGGCAAACAAGGCAACAAGCGAAACAGGACCGGCCATCCAATATCCTGGACACCATAAATCCACAATCCTGCCACTCCGCAGTCCACACTGCAACCTCCGCTCTTCTTCGGGCTCTTCGGGCTCTTCGGGCTGTCTGGCATTGTGGAAATAGTTTTTATTTTTATTTTGTTTGCAATTGTCGCCTAAAATGCTTAACGGTGAATTATGCAACCATAAATGGGAAAACTCTGGGTCCAGACAAAAAGAGTGGCAACAGGAGTTGGTGATGGGCAGGGAACGGGGGGGATACAGACACATACTTTATAAACAAATGGGAAACGACATCTACAGGATCTACAGGAGGCGTCCGTCCTGGCTGGCTGGCAAATTTATGCTCAACGAGTGTATCTGACCAAAGGACGACCCAGTCCTCGACCTACCCTACCCCCTAAAACCCAATTTTACGAACTTAATAAATTTTCTATATCTTTTCGCACACACACGCACACACACACGAACGCACGAACACAAGGGCACATTTTGACAAGCCGCACAATTGGATTTATCTATGATATGACTCCTCTTTTACCTCCCCCCCGCCCCCCATTGTTGGCCCTGTGTAAATGGTCTCATTTAATGGCCATGGTAAACAGGCAGAGAGCCCGAGCCCATCATGGCCAGCCATGGCAAAAAAAGGAACGCCATTTCTCATTATTTTAACTAAACAGGTTGCCCAGCCACGGTGCACAGTGGGGCAAAGTCAATTGAATGCTGATGGATTTATGGGCCACTTTGAGGTATCGCCCAGAACAACAGAACGCGCAAATTGAGTGAAGAATGGAGGGGCTTTTGATGGCTGCAAAAGTGGCTGCTGATGCTGATGTCGTTGCAAGACCAAGAGATTGGAAACAGATGAACACAAATTGGATTTGAATGGAAAGGAGCATCAGAAGGAGGAAAACAGATTCAATTTCAACTCCAGTTCATTGGGCATCTTCTCCGCCGCCTCCTCCTCCTCATCCTCGATGGCATAAATAAATTCCTGCGCTTTGGCAGCTGCTCGGCTGCTGGCTACTGGCTGCTTGCAGAGCAGGGAGAGTGCATTTTTTGCATATTAAATTGTTATTCTGCATCTGTTTGCCTCTCAATTCCTCTGCTGAGTTGCGTTTTCCAGGGGTGCAAAAGGTATTGCGGGTGGGTGGGTGCTCGAGTATAAGTAGGTCAAGTCGCAGCGTCATTAGCATAGTCGTACTTCGTAGTACTCGTCGATGAGGATGAGACCACAAAAGCCTTGAACTACGAGTTACTTGAGTGCATCGATTGCCAACCACTGTGTATCCAATTTTATTTCATTCTTTGGCAAATAAACAATTTGCATTTTGAACTAAGCCATCCCATCATCTCATCTCATCCATCCCATCCAACCCATCAAGTGGTGTGCTCTGTCTGTCCTGTCATCAAACCAGTTGAACAAATTGCTGACCAAAACCAACAAATGATTGTGGGCCTGGGGGTGGTGGGGGACAGGCGGTTTATTGAGCTCTTGTTGCTCTATAATTACAAAAGGTAGCGCCTGGTCACGGCCCCCCTGTTTATACAATACTTGCGGGCGTATCTGTATCTGTGTATCTGCGTATCTGCACGAATCTGTCTGTATCTGTATCTGTATTTTGTTTACACGAATTTTGGTAAATCTGTCACTAGAAATTCCTGGCTAAAATTAACATTTTCCCCGCACAGGTCCACCAGGGGAGCCCGGCGAGCGTGGCGAGGCGGGACCCATCGGACCAGCTGGACCCCCCGGCGAGAAAGGACCGCGCGGCAAGCGTGGCAAGCGGGTGAGTAATCAAAAAAAAAAAAAAAAAAGAACGGAAAAACTTGATTTCCACTCGATTTTTAATTGGAAACCCGACCGAAGCGCAGGCTCGGCCGAGGCTGTAAATTGAGTTGAAAAACAACAGCGAAAAGCAGAGAAACAGCGAAACAGCGAAACAAGAAGTGTATTATCATGTAAATTACTTTTGTAAAAATGTGCGTGGGAGTGTGCGTGCGCTAATGTTATGCTAATCTGTAAATATAATTGCGTCAAAGCTCCGCATACCCACCGCCGCAGGGGCCATACGGTTGTAAATATGAACATGGCACTGCAGAGCCCCTTTCCCTTTCCCTATCCTATCCTTCCGCATGGCCGCTCTGCTGGCTCTCACCTGCATGTTGAATGTTGTCTATGTAATGAGCATGTTTACTCGACTCCCAGCCAGGAACGTGCTGCTGCTGCTCCACTCATTACATGGCCAGTAATGAGAACTATGTACATATGTACATAGATACATAGATACACTTATACGCGTACGAGTATGTGCCTGAATATGTTTAGATTTTGTGGAGGAGCACAACTTTGACAGGCAGTGCCAACAAGAAGATGTTCTTCGTGCGTCGTTAACTACAATCAAAGTTCGCCAGGCCGAGCCGAGCAAAGCCCTGATGTAAGGATGTTGATAAGAGGGCGTAAAAGTATCTGACAGATACTTCCACAGGGAACCCCCAGGGAGCCGCCAAGTGAAACTATGTCGAAGCTCATCGAAATTGTCAAAAATGTTTTCGCGTTCTAATCTGCCGCCTAATTTATGGGCGCTCCGTCTCGCTCTGGCCCTGCCCAGATATATACAGATATATAGTCGTGGCGTACGAGTATCTGCAGCATTTATCTAGTCGTTTCGTATCTACGATGGGGCGGCTTTCGTTCCGGTTCGGTTCTGGTGCTCTCTGGAATGTCAACAGTGCAAAGATACTTAACATTTTTATTGGCACTTGAAGTGTCGGCAGCTGTTGCCGCCTTCTGACGTGTTGATGGATGCACGATATGGGTAGCGCGGGGGGGGGAGCGGCAAGGGGCCAATGGTGGAATTTTCATTTCATTTTCCTTTTCTTTTCACTGCTCTGCTCTGCTTTCGGCGGGGGGGTGAAGGGCATATATGAATATGTAGCCCAGCCAGCACGTGTTTGTGTACGTTATGAAAAATGCATAAGCGCCGCCAGCGAAGCAGGAGATTGTGTATGTGTGTGTGTGTGTGTGTGTGTGTTTGGGGGGGATGATCTCCCTTACGATTCCGCTTGATCTGGGGTGCTGGCTATTGCTATTGATATGGTGGGGTGTGTGTTTGTATATTATGTTGCTTCCTCAACCAGAGGCGCAAACATTTGCGCATTTTGCCAACATTCATGGAGCTCAAGGAGGGAAAAACATTCTGATTATTGTGCAGCACACACGCACACACACAGCAACACAGAAGCCATGGCAGAGGCAAAAGGCAAAGGCAAAGGCAAGACCCAAAGTCAAAGTCATGGGGATGCCACTCGAGTTGTTGCTGTAATAACGCGTAATGCCATAAGAAACAGGCGATGCGATGGTATACCGAATGCCAATACGCCCGGCAGCAAAACAACAAACAACAAACTGCGGCAGGCAGCATCGGCAGCATCGCAGGCAGCAACTGGCAACCGGCAACGTGCAACGCAGCTTTTATGACTCTGCCATGGATTTTCTTTCAATCCGAACGAGGGAAGACCCACAATTTCTGAACGTGAAACCGCTCTATGAGAGATTATTACATTCATTCTTTTATAGCTACAAATTATTTTCAAATTTTATAAAAGGAATGGAAAATATGAGCTGTTTAAGATTTTTATAGTAAAACAAAAGAGTAATTTCTGATATTAATAATTAAAATACAGAAATTAATTGGCATATCGTAATTTGTTTTATACAAATTTAATTCCTAAGGACCCTCTATTCTTTCCATTGATCAGGGCTACTGAAAAATGTGCAATTTTTAAGCGATATCTATGCTTTTTAAAGATGTTAAAACTTCATGGCACTTAAAAAGTTATATTAAATTAAGTTTCTTCTGACAGCTTTATTATTTCAAGACGATATTTAAGCATGCTAAAAGAAAGGAAGCTGTACCATCGATTGGTATCCTCTTTGCAAACTTTTCAATTGCCTCCTGAGGCCGCTCTTAGTCTCTGCCTCACTGCGTGACTCCAACGTACAGCCGTTATGCTGCCTACCACCCCACCATCAGCACCACCATCAGCACCACCACCACCGCCAACATCAGCTGTGGCGCTGCAGCAACGTGATGTCAAAACAAATGAAAGTCATAAGAAACGGCAGGCAGGCTGCCGCTGCTGCTTCTTCCTTTGGGGCTTTCTTCGGCAAACAAACAAAACTTTTGGCAACAAACAGAAAGAGAAAAAAAATATCTATATTCGCACCCATGCGCCCAGCTCCCAGCTCCCAGTGCACAGTGCCACAGGCAGTGTACAGCATAAAAAATTATTTGCAACAATTGCCGTCATCTTCCGCTGAAACGTGACGCCCTCCAGGTAGCAAGTTGATTTTCCAATGAGGCTTCGATTTTCCTCGAGAGCCCGCCCAATGCGATGGGAATGTGAATGTGGCAAATCGGTGGGTTGTAATGCGAATAAGTATAAGCTGGGGGGCACCGCTGTGCGTCACAATTCCCCGTTGGCCAATTTTGGGAATGCATTTGTGAAAAGTTCTTGTAATTAGCTCGGCAAATCGTAAAATCGTAAAAAATGCCTCAATTGCCGGCGTGCTATTTCCAAACACACACATTTATCCGTTTGTAGGTTGTGCCACGCCCCTCCCCTGGCCAACGCCAAATGCCAGATGCTTCTGGCCAAAGCCATTTCCATATTTTTGCCTTCCTGCTTTTTTTGGGTTATAGCCGTCGGCGTCATAAAAAAAAGCATAACGCAATTGTTGGCATTATAAATTTGACATGTTATTTTCGTCGCCTCGTCAGAATAAAATGCTCATATAGATTGCCACATGCCCAGACTTTGGGCAGCGACCGGGGGCAGCGGGAGGCGATGGAGCCAAAGCCCAGGCCGAGGCCATGGCATGATGACGGGTTAGCATATGAAATGAATTTGATGTGTCTAGTGAGGCGTGAGTGAGTGAGTGAGTGAGAGCTGGAAGGAGAAATGACTCTGTGCCGATGAAGTTGTTTCCCTAGCCCTAGGTTCTGTGGCGCAACCGATCAACTCTCGGGGAGGGGAAAGTGCTAATCCCAGTGACAAAGACAAACTAAATCATCTGTGCACAACGAGGGCCACATAGCAGTTCTCTCAGCAGTTCCAAAATGACAAAAAATTCAGGACACTCCTGCAAAAATATAGAGTATGGCAATGATGATTTTCGGCCTGGCATGGCTGCGGGGCAAAAATGAAATTTACGATCCAGCATCATATTACAAATTTAAATTAATTTCAAACTGTGTGTGTGTGTGTGTGTGTTTGTCGAGTGTGGCAGCACGCAGGGGTAAATACAGAGGAATACAGAATTTATTTGTATTTATTATGCGCACTGACAGAGCTCTGTGTTTGGCTTTCGCTGTTTTGAGAATCGTGGCGCTTTAGCCACATTCTCTGGCATTATTTTGGTTTAATAAAGTTGAAACAATAACTCACAGATAACTCACAAAAAGGGATGGGATGGGCCAGAGAGAGGAGCAAAGCATAACAATCTCGTCTCGGTAAAAACTGTTTGTGAAGCGTTTATGTCAAATTTATGTTAATATATTTTACAATCGTTGCTCGGTTCTCGGGCCCATGTCAAGTTTGTTGTCTTTCGGGGGCCCTTCACATCAGCATAAATTTCCCTGTATATCCCGTCGGCTCGCATTTCTTATCAAAGAAGTTCCTTGCTTCCTGCTCTCTCTCTCTCTCCCAAGTAAATAGAGTCATAAAAATTGCGAATGTCGCAAAAAGCGTAAGAAATATACACGAAGGGGAAAACTTGTCAATTCGTTACACGTCACACGGGCGGGTCGGGTCCTCTCCCCAAGTCGGGTATGAGAAATGGGGGGCGGTGGATGGTAATGCGATCCCCAAAAGCAACCGCAGTCGAAAGGAAGCTGCCACATACTGCCATATACTCCTTGGCGCAAATCAAAGACTTAAAGTTGCTTACATGGAAATCCAAATGACAACGAAAATGTGGCAGAGCCAAAGACCCTTTTTCTCGGATGTGAGTGTTTGTGTGTCTGCCACTCAAAGGGTTCATCTTTGCCGTTCGTTGCACACTTGGCCAATTCGTTTTCCTTGGGTGTTGCCTAAACGACGCAATAAGCTTAACACTTCCACCCCTCTGTCCACACCAATGCCACATCCAGAGCCTGCTCTGCTTTCTACTCAATGCTCGGATTTTCATTGCTTCAGCTTGAGTGGAGCCGAGTTGCCTTCTTTTGTTTGATATTTTCCCTGATTTGATAAGCCCCAGTCGGCAAGGCTTTACAATCCACGAAATGGCCAACAATGTGCGCTGTACACATACGTGTATGTGTGTATGGCCTGTAGTCGTGTGTGAGTATGTTACGTCATTGTTCATTGAAAAGTGCGCAGCATGCAAATTTGCCCAGGCTCAGCCCCAGCCTCAGATCTTCTCTCCTCTCCTCTCGTCTCTTCAGCTCTTTTGTGCGAAATTTTCCAATTTTTCTTGACGCTGCGGCGGCAATTATTTGCGGTCAATGTCCATATATCTTATATTGAATGCCAGATTGGACCCTGGACCCCGGTCAAGCAGAACGCGGCTCGTACATGCCAGAGGACATGGACATGCGTGGGTACATACTAAACATATGTACGAGTATGTGTGGGTCCATGGGTGTGTTTGTGTGCGGGTTGGCGAGGTGGGGGTGCGTGGCCGTGTAATGTCCTGGGCCCCAAGGGTGTGCGTAACTTTTATTTTATGGCCGCTGATGATGAGAGCGCTGTGGGAGTCACAAAAACGATTGAATAAAGAAATCCAGGCTCGCACACACCCATACGGGCTAACGGGCTTCAGCGCGGACGCAACCTTAGCGACAACACCCATAACTCCACAGAGAAAAAAGAAGAGAAAACCTCCCCATCCAGTGGTTCCCCGCCTAGTCAACCTCATAGAAATTTATAGGCACGCGTGCTACATTGACGTGGGTTTGGGGTTACACACAGAGAAGGCCGGATCCTGGGGGGCTGCATGCAAAAGTAGCAAAATTATACGCAACGAATGCTCCAGCTACCAACAGCCAACCAGCCCCCCAACCACACAAATGCCAACTGCTGCCATCTTGGCACTGATGTGCCACCATTGTTGTTGTTGTCGGTGGCGGCAAAACGACGAAATCTTTAACAACGATTTCCCTAAATACTTCCGAATTTCATACATATTACAATATCACGGCAACATCAGTGGAGCAGCAACCGCAGCAACAATGTTTTTTGGGGGGCGGTAAAGCGAAATCACGTGAAATTTTTACAACAGAACCTGACTTGTTTCTTTTCTTGTGGGGCATGCTTACTGCTGTGGCACAGTGGATGCGAGCGGGGTGAAAGTAAACAGAAAGTTTCGCTCTGAGAGGATGATCTTGATTGAGAAAGTTTCAAAGTACTGGAAAACGAATGTGCCACTATTACTTTTTGTTTATTTCAACTTGTATATTCTGATGATAAATTCTCAGTACGAGGAAGGGACACTTATTCATATTGTTTATAGTTTTCCGTTCTGGCCAATGCTCGCTGTCTCTCCCATGGTCCTTCGTATCAATGGGAAGCGGCGGAACATATTACGAATTTAATGCGCTCGCGTACTTACGAAGAACTTCCCTTCGCTTCGCTCTCCTTTCCTTCCATCTTCCATCCTCCATCCTCCAGCCTCGAATGTTTTGTAAACTTTTGTGGCAAACGCGAAACGCATTACATGCCATGAAGTGGCGGGATTTTCGGCTGTGCTGTGCTGTGTGCTGCGCCATGGGAGTGGGGCAAGTTGTGTGGGTGTGTGTGAGCCGGAAACGGGCTGCAAAACTTTCACCTCAGGCGGGGGAGAGCTGTTTGGTTTTTTTCTTTCTTTTGCAACTCCTCGTTGGTGCCTGTGCTGTTATGGCCTGAGAAAAATATGAAATTTCAAAAGAGGAAACTGCCAGGGAAAATGAAAAATTGTGGAAAATATGCGCGCACGCAAGATGGTGGCAGAACGGACCGACAGACGGACGGACGGGCAGATGGTGGCTGGGGACGGATGGGCCCCATCACGGTACCGGCGGGCGGCACATGCTGTACTTGAAGTCGTGCAGCGCGGCCCTTGCCGGTCGCTTCCTTTATCTCTTTCGCACTCAGCGACATCCAGCCGCCAAAGGTCGCGTCGAGATCAAAATGATTTTCAATTTAACGCGTTTACGTGCGGCCATTTGTCTGTTTTACGTTCTTTTTCGGCGGAGTCCGCGCCTCCGCTTTAAATGGAAACTACGCCGGTCGCATGCTGAGAAGCAATTCAAACCAATCCAGCGGACGGACAGACATTCTGGCAATTAATTTACAATTACACCCGGCATTGGTGGCAACTAAATTGGAAAAAAACAAACAAAAAACACACAAATAAAAAAGGTGGCGCCTGAAAGTATGCTGCGAAACGTGTGCCGATTGTGGAGTGTGGAATGGAAAATTCATTTGCTGCATCATTTGTGCGTTAAATTGAAAGGCGTTGTGCAAATATTTTCAATATTTACGCATAATTGAAGGGAAAGTCCCATCACACACACACATACATTGACATGCCTTTGTAGCAGTGAGTGTGTCGTTTGTGTGAGTGGGAGAATAGAGGGGGGGTGGGGGTGGGGGCTGCGGGATACTTTGAAAATTAAATTCAGCCCGAGGCGCTCGCTCGCACAAATATTGATACATTCTAATGGATTTCCTTACAGACACAAACACACACACTCATGAACACTCATGCCCACACAAACACACACACTTACACATACATCCATACACGTAGAGAAGCTGATTGGGATTTTGGGCTGCCGAAAAGGCAGCAGCAGGAGCAGCAGAAGCAGAATCAGTTTGTGTTTTTTTTCTCATCGTAGTTAGGCAGCTGCGCCAACAATCGTCCTTGCGAGGAGTCTAACAAACATTCACCCAATTCACTCGGCCCCATCCGTCCGTCCGCATCTGTATCTGTAACTGTATCTTTTATTTATGTTATTTATCGTATCTGCTGCTGGCTCCGGGCTCCGGGCTGCTGCCTTTAAAAGCCTTTAAACCTCTACGAATGGCCTTTTTTCTTTTGAGATTTCCTTTCTCACATCTTGCTTGACTGCCTGGGGAGAATGTTGGGCCGTGTAAGCCCCCCAAAGTGTCCCGTAATTATCGCAAAAGGCAAATGTTAAGCACTCGGCTTTAATTCAAATCGCTTTAATTGCTCTACAAATGGCCATCAGGGCGGAAGCCGCAGCCGCAGCTGAAGCCGAATGGAATTCCTCCCCCCATTCCGCATTAGAAACAATGTGCAACAAAAGTTGGAAACAAAGCACCAACTGACGCATCTCCTGGGTTCCTTTTACTTCTCATCACAGACACACACATACACCTGTGCTCGCACACACACAAGCCCATATGCAGATGAGCTCTCGGGCATATACTCCTGAAGAAAATGCGCATAGAGAAAAAGTTGGGAAATTGGGAAGTGGGAAGTGCATTTGTGGTTAGCTTTGGCTCGAGCTCGGGCTCCGGCTTGGGATCCTTCTTCTGTGCAACGCCCCACAGCTTGTCCTTGCTGTGTCTCATCCCGCCATTGTCTTATGCCATTTGGGTAGAACCAACAACTTGTGCATATGCCACGCCACATCCTGTCCGTATAAGTGTGCGTTAAGCGGTTACATTGTTGTGCTTTCTCTTCTCTTCTCGCTTCTCGCTGGTGTGGTGTGGTTTTTGTGCTCATTGTTATAGCTACTGCTTCTGCTCCTGTCTGGATGCTTTTCTTGCTCGGTTTTAATAACTGTAAGTACGCTACTTCCTGTGACAACAGACCGGCAACAAGAAAATGTAATTGTTGCACATGCCTGGGCATTTTGCAAGGATATTACACCCTCTCGGGACGCGGGACACAGAACGGCATCCATGGGATAATGGCGAGCGCGAGTAAACCAATGGATAATGGACATATTCAATGGGATTTCCTTATAGCCACCAGAAGCGCAGATACATTTGCATTCATCGAATAAGAAACTCAACTTTAATCTTATGACCGACTGAAGTCGATTCGAGAATCTCGATTCGAGTGACTCTATTGGCTCGAGCCACATGGGAAAATGGTTTTCCCTTTATTTTTCGCCCCTAGCGCCCCTAGCTTCTTAACATATTTCCCAGCTTTTTAGAGTTGTTTTTGTTGTAGCTTGAGTGTTGCCTCTTATGACTTTCAGCATTTGCCTAATAGAGGTCTTTATGAGGGTTTGCAGAGTGCGGTCTGAATGCAATGCCAACGCTAACGCCCCCAGCCACAAAGCTTATGGTTTGGTAATTTTCCACCATGCACTCCACGGTGGTGTAGAGTGCAGAAGGGGGATGTGGATGTGTGTGCACTTTGGACTCATCGAAGCTTGGGTCCTGGTGTGGTTTCGGTTCGTTGTTGTCTCCCTGGAAATTTGCCTGGAAGCGCATACATCAACAACGAAAAAAAGAAGGAAAAAAAAACAATTAATTGTCTTTTGCTATGCACACACATACACACACACACTGACAAGAGCCAAAGAGCAAAGCACACACCCACACACACACACATAGGAGTAAATTTAAGTATAAAGCACACACACAAAAACACGATAGGAGCACTCCTCGCATTCGCACTGGCACTCGAAGCACGTAGAGAAGTCGCCGGCTGTCGTTGACTTTATTTTCGACTCTCGCACTCGCACTGCCACTGCCACTCGCACTCGCACTCGCACTCTTCGCTCCCAACAATGGATGGAGCTTCCACGGTTCCATCCCA
This sequence comes from Drosophila affinis, assembly GCA_037356375.1. Classification (NCBI taxonomy): domain Eukaryota; kingdom Metazoa; phylum Arthropoda; class Insecta; order Diptera; family Drosophilidae; genus Drosophila; species Drosophila affinis. Next base: position 29,697,496 of record JAZHFB010000003.1, read on the forward strand.
TTCCGGCATCATCGGTTTTAAAGATTTTCTATGCAGGCATTGTCTGAGCCTGGTCTGGGGGATGGGAACGGGAGGGAGGGGAGGCTGCTCCAACTTGCACTTAACACAATTTCGTGGCACACAAAAGACTTTCGCTGCGGCACACGGCCCAAGCCACCCAACCACCAGAGCACACCGCACCGCCCCCAATCTAAGCCACGCCTCCCCACCACCCACCTCCTCCCTGGGTTTTTGGGTAAACTTTTTTTTACGCGTCGCTTTTGTTGCCTCTTCAAAGCGTGTGGAACGAGCGCGTGCAACGCCTCGGGCGGTGCCACGTGGCATAAATTAATCTTCCCACTAAATTTGCCATCTTCTTTCTCCCCCTATCATGCTTCCCATCACGCTCTCCCCCTAACTCTTGCCCATGCTCATTCACACGTCTCTCCGACCATCCATACCCGCATCGAACCGCAATCCACTGCAGTTGTTTGGACCTGGGGGCACGAAGCTGGACGAGGACTACGACGATCCACCAGTGACACTGTTGCGCGGTCCGCCCGGACCGCCTGGCCTCGCTGGAAAGGATGGCCGCGACGGACGCGATGGCAGCAAGGGTGACGCTGGCGAGCCGGGAGAACCTGGATCACTGGGCCCACGCGGTTTGGATGGCCTGCCCGGAGAGCCGGGCATCGAGGGACCGCCAGGTCTGCCTGGCTATCAGGGGCCGCCTGGAGAGAAGGGAGATCGTGGAGACATTGGGCCACCAGGATTAATGGGACCCCCGGGCTTACCCGGCCCGCCGGGCTATCCTGGCGTCAAGGGAGACAAGGGTGATCGCGGCGACTCGGTAAGTTTGTTTTGCATTTGTTTTCGTTAATGGATCTGCACTTCAAGGATATAATTCAATTCTAGTACCGGAAGATGCGTCGTCGCCAGGATGACGGCATGTCCGATGCCCCACACATGCCCACAATCGAATACGTAAGCCACCACCACCGCTCTGACACACCCCCAAAGTGATTGAGTGCTAAGTGATTCGATTTGATTTTTTTCGCAGTTATATGGTCCTCCTGGACCACCCGGCCCCATGGGCCCGCCAGGACACACCGGCGCCCAAGGCGACCGCGGCTTGGATGGACGCAAAGGCGATGCGGTAAGAGTCCTTCGGGAAAATGTCTCCCAATCCTAGTTGGTAGCCCAATTCTAACCACTGTTCTATTCTGTTCTGCTCTGCAGGGTGAAAAGGGCCACAAGGGTGATCAGGGACCCATGGGGCTGCCGGTAAGTAAACGAGTTTCAAGAGAATATAGTTTGAGTCAGTATTTATGATTTAATTGGGTTTAATTTCAGGGCCCGATGGGTATGAGAGGAGAATCGGGACCCTCCGGTCCGGCGGGCAAGGCTGGCATACCGGTAAATTTGTTGAATTGAAATTGAACTTTATTTTGGCAAAAATCATTGGAAAAACCCTCATTGTTTGGCTTTTAATTTGTGGAAATTGGAAATAATCTTTTGCTTAGCTAACACTAATCCCTCTGGCTTTTTGTGGCTCTCGTGACTAAACATTTGTCTAACCTTTTTGTGTGTTCTCTTGTCTCTTTCTTCTACTTGGAACAGGTGTGGGGCGACTACTAATACTAGTTAAAAGTGCAGGCAGAGTATATTAAACAATAACCAACACACACATTGCGCCAAAGTCTAAGTGAAATGCGACATAAGAGACAAGCAAACAATCCTACACACCCACTCACACAAACGCACACAAAGCCAACAAACACACACATCCACACATCCACACACCCACACACATATAGAAACAAAAAGTCTTAACGAAACACCCAATACATATGAAGAAATGAAAACAATGTTAATCAAAGCAAAACAAATGTTCAAAAGTTAAAAAGCCGCCGCGCAAAATGCTTGTCAAATGTGCTCTCAGTTGTCGTCTATATATATATATAAATCAGGCATATATATACTATACGTGTATTGTATTAGTGTATATGTATGTGTATATCAAGTTGTAAAAACACGAACCCCCATGTACAGAGAATTGAAAATGGAAAATTGAATCGAAATAGCAGCATGTCAGCACGAAATATTGCACACGGCCATCCGCATGAAAGAAAGCATTAACATTAACCATTGACATTCATATTCATATCATTTAAATTAAAAAGCGCCCCAAGAGTCAAATAGGTATTTATGTATACAAGCAAATGAAGCAAATAAAACAGAAACAGAAACAGAGGCATATTTACACACACACGCATACATACATAAGGAAACATCCATCAATTGAATTCAACTAACAAACTTTCAACCTATCCCACACATCCTTCGTCACACACACACACACACGAACACAAACGCACACACACTCTTAAACAGAAACAGACAGCAAACCGACTAACAAATATGCAATGCAAATATTTTAATTGCATTTCATTCGCCACTGCTGTGAGAGAAGCGAGATTACAGCAGCAGCAGCGGGGTAAAGCGGGAAAAGCCGAGAGCCTCTCGAAAATGCATAAATCATACGCACCGTTGTACGTGAAAACAGCCACAGAGGATTCCGTTGCGATGGTGTTGCTTCAAGTGCTTCCACGGGGTGCGAATGACTAATTGATAGATTATACTTCAACCCAATCTCAATCGTTTGGCAATCGTTGGATTAAGTGACTTAATTAGTTACCTAATTAGATTGTGTGGCGGCAGCCGCTTCTGGCTCGGGCTCTGGCTTTGCCTCTCTGCACCTGCTTCTGCTGCACATATCTGCATTGTCTTAGGTGCCGTCCATTGGCTTTGTCTGAATACTCGAATTCGAAAAGTTCTCATTCATACAAAGCATATTTGCCAAAGCTTCAATGTGAAGAACTCAACATCACAACAGAAATCAAGAGCAGAAAGCAGCAGCAACAATATCTTCACGCAAATAAATATAAATATACAATATATACGATATATGTATGGATAAATGATAAATGTGTATTCAAAAATAGAGAATATGCGTTTGGAGAAATTGTAAGATATTTTGATCCAGTTTTTGCTCTCAATGTTTCACGTTTTGTCTACAAGCATGGATATTGTTTAATTATTTACACAATACAAACTAAAATTAAAAGAGATTTATATACATACAACTGATTGTAAAGGAAACTCAATGTACTCGTGTATTTCCCTCAACAAAAACAAGAACAAACAAAAAACAAAATAACAAAGAGCTATCCAATCCAATTGTGCATATTTTTCAGTGTTAACTCTTGAAATACTCTTATAAGCAGCAGAAACTAGCTAGGTTAAAGTTTAATTCTATTGGAACCAATGTTGGAAAACCTCTTGCTTCCCGAAATTCAATCCGGGCTCAGAGGAGCCTGGGCTGCTCGTACAAGAAGTGCGAAATATCAAACAATAAATACATAATCCCACTATGTATCCTATTGGTTTCATCGAACATCTCAAATAAAGTAAAGCAAACACAATTCTATATATGGATATATATGTATATGAAAACGCAAAATGATGGCATCAATTTACATTTATCTGTATCTGTATCTGTAACTGTAGCATTTTCAATTTCAATGTTCAAACTATGCAAAGGACAAATAAAAATCAGCCCCGAAAATGAAACATAATCAATGCAAATGAAACAATACAATGCAAATGATGATAAAAGTATGTACGAGCTTGTATGTATGTATGTAAATTCTGCCATTCGCAATACGCAATACTACGGTGTAGCAGTTCAATGGCAAATTATTGAATATGCAAATGAGAAATGGAAATGTTTGCAGCTTTAAAAAACCGTACGAGTACGAGACTCGAACTGCAAACGGCATCGAAAATCACAATGAATATGTCAATTTGTTTTCAATTAGATGTGTCTCTCGTTGGCGTCGTAATAATCCCCGAGTGGGGGAAGAGAGGACACATACACACACCACACATACAGAAACCAATTTGCATGTCAATTTTCATTTAGTCCAGTGTCCAGTGAAAGGTCAAAGCAAAGGACTCCACGTGTACATACAGCTGATGATAACAATTAAGCTTAACCATAATTAATGAATTAACTAATTTCCTAGCTGTTTCAGCCTCTCAAACTTACCATCTTCTTACTCTATCTATACATCAATACTCAAGCTGAATGCTCTAGATCGATCCTTTCTCTTCCTTACCTAACCATAGGCTCCATGATCTATCACTCTCTCTCTCTCTCTATCGATCCATAGGCTAGAATAATGAATTGTGTGTGTTTCGCGACTAAATTATATTACTTACCCAACTATTGTATAATTAAAGAGAAATTATATAAGCCTCTAACAATAATTGTAAGTGTAAATTTGTTAATTACATACTAAACGATAAACGAGAAACGAGAAAACGTGAAAAGTTTGCAAACGACAAAAAAAAAACATATATACATTATATGATTATAAATTGATGTGTATTTATGTCTATATACCTATGTAAATGCATATATATATATACTAAATGTCGATGTGCGAATGCATTATGCCATCACAAACACACACAAAACATGAAATGCAATATTTTTATCCGTGCTGCATTCCAAATGTATGATTCGATTCGGGCAAATACGAGTACTCGTAGATCCCATTGCTAATTATTTGCCGGAGAGGAGAGCATGGCATGGATGGTGTGCAAATATTGAGAAGGCAAACAGAAGGCGACAGGACACAGTTGTAAAATGGCTAAATGAAACTAACATAATTTTCGTTTTAATAATGCATTTTTCAATAAAGTGATGGTTTTTTACTAAACAACAAAAGCAAATTGCATAATGCCTTAAAAACAAACTGCAAAATATTCGTACTCATTTTGTCCTTTGGGACGAGGCAGAACTTCCCCCACTTCGCGCTGCTTTACTAATCTCTCTCACTCTCTCTCTCTCTCTCTCTCTCACACACATACTCGCTGCACAGGGTCCACCGGGCTTGGATGGCATGAAGGTATTTTTCCATTAAGCCGCACTGAAATGGTGTATCTGTATGTTTGGGGGTATAACCGATCTCCTTTTGTTGTATTCGCAGGGAGCCCAGGGCGAGACGGGACACAAGGGAGAGCGAGGCGATCCGGGACTGCCGGTAAGCACGCAGCATCGCCTGCCTGTAAAATTGTCCTGTTTGTTCCATTGAATGGACAGTGGAACATTTCTTTATGTATCCTACTTTATGTGGTTGCTAATTTCAATAATTTGTGTCTTCTTTTTCTCCTTTTTTATTGTTTTTATCTCTGTTTGCATGCAAATCTCTTTCTGTTGGCGTAAATACACTGTCTTCCATCTTTGCAACACTCTTTGACCCCAAAAACCCCACACCCCCTATCCCTTACCAACACACATACCTACACTCGACACTTTTACACGCACACACCATTATGCACACACTTGTGTACAATGAAACCAAAAAGGGCACCGACGGCATACCCGGCCAGGAAGGTCCGCGCGGGGAGCAGGGCTCTCGCGGCGATGCTGGCCCGCCTGGTAAACGGGGACGGAAAGGAGATCGTGGCGACAAGGGCGAACAGGGCGTGCCTGGGCTGGACGCACCATGCCCGCTGGGCGCCGATGGGCTGCCGTTGCCCGGCTGTGGCTGGCGGCCGCCAAAGGTTAGCATGCGATTCGTTTTACACAAAAACCAAACCAAACGCTCTCTTCCCCACCCTCCCTCAATTGGCTAACAAAAAAAAAGAAGTTAATCATTGAAATTTCGCATGCACCACCCCAGTCCTAGCTCCCTTGCTCCTAGCCCTATATATTGTACTCGTATGTATCTTGTTGTCTAACTTGGTTTAACTAACTTTTGCTTTTGCACACACACACACTAATACACTTGCGAACGCATACGAACACCCACTATCCGACACTCCACTACCACCCATCGACACCCAAAACGTGGACCGGATGCGGATGGAATGCGGAATGGGTATGGGTTGCCTTCGCCGCCGCCGTCGCCCCACAGGAGCCAATCATCTCAACGCCCGTGCACAAGGATTATTTGCCCGATGTAACACAGCCGGAAAGCAACGCCAGTGATTACGAGCAGGAGGAGGAGGAGGACGAGGAGCAGGCGGAGGCGGAGGATAATGAAAACGAATATGATGAATATCAGGATAATTTGCATAACAATGAGTGAAAAGGAAACAGAACAGGCAGCGGCAACCGACGACCCAGCAAATGGCAAACACAAACATACCAAAGCAAACAGACACAGACCCGCTCTCTGAGACACACCACACACACTCGCAAAATCCACTTACACTTCCACTTGAAACACACCCACACGCACACACTCGCCCACTCACATTCACGCACACTGACACAGCCACAGGCACACTCACAGGCACAGGCACAGGCAAAAGCACACGCACAGACAGAAGGCAATGGCAATGGCGACTAGTTAAGCATTTCCGATTTCCGCTACGAGCGAGCTTTGGTTCTGTTTCGCTCTGTTGACATTTGCAATTAGCGTTAACAAATGCCAAGTGGCTGGCTGCTGCTTCTAACGGTTCGCTAAAGTAGATGCCATTAGCATACACTCTGCCGCTCACCTCACTCTCGCTTACTCTCCATCAACTACCCTATTCGCTTGAACACAGATACACAAACACTATCGTAGTTACAAACTGGCTTAGCTCTTGGTGATGGGTCCTGGTCGTAGGTCCTGCGTGGCGCTCATTTGTCTCTTTTGATTTCTAATCCAACAACTGTGGCCATTTTTGGTTAACCATCTGTTTCGCCCTTCCTCCCCCAACCAGCAGGAGAACTGGCAGGCCTGGCTTAAGGACGAGCTGAACGCGCTGCAGCATACGCACACAAAAAACTAATCGACACGCCCAGCAGCCCCCAGGCGGTGGCAACTGCAACTGCATCGAAAGCGTCGTGCTACCGCAATATCCATACGAAGAATCTAAGCGCTTTGGTCTTAATTTTAGTAATTTGTTATTGTTAAATGTAGAAATCGAACAAAGCTCTATCCATACACACACACACATACACACACTGTACTGTACTGTATAATCCACCTATTACTACATATATCTACATCCTGCTTCCTGCATCTGTGCCAAATCGCTCCAAAAGTTGCAACAAGTTCGGCTCCCAGGTCCATGACGTCGCTCTAGGCATTCATCGAACAAAAGCAACATTTAATTCTAGATTTAATGTACCTCTAAATATGCGAAATGTATCTACTACATCTACGAGTATTTCTACGGCAATAAGCAAACCTGGAACCCAGCTATTTTTTACAAAAACTATTTAAAAACAAAACTTAAATAAAAATCGAGCAAAAGTTAAAATGCATTTAAGACTCTTCTCTCGCAAATGAAAATTCCTCGGTTTTTCCCAACGACTATGAGGATCCAGTTGAGTAATTACTTTTGAAAGTTGTTCATTTTTATTACTCTTTCAAGAGCTTAAGGTGCTTAACGTATTTATGAACGCTTTCCTTCACATATGGCTTCAATGCGATGCAGGTGGGTATGTTCTCCGGCTGCTCAATCCAAAGTTTGTGTTTTATTTCATGCTCCTTCAACTTTTCGCCAAGTTTCACCAACGCCGCCTCGTCCTTGGCCTTGGTGGAAGGGAGTGGAATACCTTGATTATTGTCTGTCTGTCTTCGTACCGATCCGTTGTAAATACAAACCTCCAGGACAACCTTGTGCATATTGTCAATATCTTCCAGATACGCCACCGTGTCGGCATCTTTGGCATTCAAATGCATCACGGCGGCCGTGGCGTGACAACATTGTGCGATAATGGCCCCCAAGGGCCAATTGAGCGCAGAACGTAGGTCACTGCGAACCACAACGTATTGCACGATATTACTCATTATATTTTTAATTTAAAATTTGGTAAACAAAATAAAAGCGGGTGTCCGGTAGAGCTGGAGAAATATACCGAAAATTACGGTCTCATTTTAAAAATATACCGTAAAAATACCGACGAAACTCATATTCCTCGATTTTGATATTCTGTTTAATGCAACAAAATATCGATATTTTTCTTATACATAGATTTTTTTGAAATTTTGTTGAGTTTCAAAAAGATAACGTACAGAGAGAAACAAAGTAAAATAAATTCAAAAAGATACTATACAAAGACGTGAACAAATTGTGAAATTAAGCTATTGATAAGCGATCGTTGCCAGACACAGAGAAAAATCATATGTACTATAGCACACAAAAAGTGCTACCCATCATTGTTTGAATTTGAGCGCCAAGCTAATGTAGAATACATAAACTGTAGTTACATGTAACTAACAACAGAAGGCGCTGACTGGTCATGTTAAAATCATGTAGAAAATCCATGTAGATCGAAATCCGGCAAAAGAATCCACAGATTTTTCATTCAAAATAAATTTTAGAGCATACTTTAAGGGTTTAAAAAAAAGTAAAATCATGTAGAAAAGAAATTTTAGAGCATACTTTAAGGGTTAAAAAAAAAAGTAAAATCATGTAGAAAAGCTATTTTGGGGCATGTCCGACCCCCCTTCCTGGCCCCTCTCGGGGTCAGAATTGAATTTCCGATCGATTGGCGTCAAAATTAAGATTTTTTCAAAATTGTCGCAAAAAAAGGCATGTAAAAAAGTGGCTAACGGAGGTTTTCCGCAGTGGCGCTTCCATCGGGCTCCTATGAAAAAAAAACGGCGAAACTTGTCAACAAACGTACACATTTCCTCGTCAGGTGTCTCCGTTGCTAATTACACGCAATATGTAGCTAAATTGTAGCATATTTGTATTTAGCGTGTAGTTATTAAAAAGATTTGCCCTTTTTGTATAGATATAGTCAGATATATAGGCCTATATCTCGGCTATACAGCGTCAGATCTGGGCGTGCCAGACCTTATTGTGATCAGGAGAGTCCTGCCAACCGAATCAGAAAAAATGACATTGAATTTTCATTGAATTTGCCAAAAATCGGCCACATTTTCGTAGTTGATCAAAATTGATGCCGATCGACACACATCCGCGTGTAACACCCAAAAAAATTTAGTAAAATAAAAAAAAATTAAATAAATCTATTTATAATAAAAAAAAATGTGGATCGTTGTGCTCCCGAAGTTTTATACTATCATGTGTGGGCAAAAACAGAACTTTGAAAACCAATTAAAAAAGAAACATTTTTGACCGCCAAAAGGCTTTTGCACGGAAATTCTTGATAAATGGTGGTCTATCGATGGTATTTGTTTTTATACCCGGTACTCGAAGAGTATAGGGGTATATTAGATTTGTGGGGATAACGGTTGTGTGTAACGCCCAGAAGGAAGCGTTTCCGACCACATAAAGTATATATATTCTTGATCAGCATCAATAGCCGAGTCGATATAGCCATGTCTGTCTGTCCGTCCGTCTGTCCGTCCGTCCGTCTATCCGTCTGTCCGTCTGTCCGTCCGGTAAAGACCTATCTTATCATAAAAATACAGCCTAAGAAGGATTTTTGTGTTCTACTTTTCCTGAGTTTTCAAAGTCCAAATTTGGGGGAAATACACCGCAAAAAAATCAAATTTGAATTTTAAACCTTAATAATTTCCAGACGGTAAGCTGCAGTTACAAAGTGCTTGGTCTGAATTATAGCTGCATTTATCAGATCTCTTAAGTTTAATACGACCAGAAGTAAGATTCGGAAGTTATGTGGTAAAACGAAGCACTACGTTGAAAATAAAACACCATTTTTTAATTATTAAAAAAAAGTAAACCAATAAAAAGAACTATTATTCGTCAAAAAAAATTAGCACAACAAAACTTTAATTAGTTCCAAGCCCCGATAGGAGGTATATTTGCTGTAACGGAGTTGAAATAAATTAAAAATTGGTCTAGCCTCGCCATATCCGGCTTGATGGCTTTAAGGGACGAATTTCAGGAAGCTGCTAGCCCTGTCATTATGGCCCATTAGCGATTGGAATTCTGATAAAATGGCTAATCCACACAACTTAACTGCCACTCACGCCGAGGGCGTCTGCAATTTAAGTGCTGCCTGCATGCAGTTGCATAAATTACGCTGTTCGTTCCCCCGACCCCCAGAGAGAAAGAGTGCCGCAAATCGGTTATAGCATATAAGCACTGTCCGGCGACCACGGCTACGGACAGGATTTTAATATTCATAAATTGCTGGGCCAAACCGCATATAGATCTTATCGGAATGCGGCTGTTTTTCCCACCCATTCGGATGCAACTCAATCCCCGAAACGGCAACAAGTGAAACATAAGATACGACTGCATAGATATTTGGATTTTATTATTGTAATTTCTTGGAACACTTTACATTTACAATTAAATTTAAATTTAAATTTATGCTCCACAGATGCGAGGCGATAAACGACGACTACACACACATAAACAATTTGACAGTTAAATTGATTTCGATTTCGGTTTAGATTTAGATTTAGATGTATGGACCACATACAGATACAGGATCTGTGGACCCTTCTTCTCGTAATTATTTGATATCATTGCAGAGATATAGTCGTAGTTCGTAAAGGTACAGTTTTGCATACACGAGTGTTCTATATATATTCATATATATGTATGTATGTTTTTATGATAGAGATACTTTGCGATATCTTTGCAGACATTCTGCTCGTATTAGGATCTTTATATAAAGTATAAATAGACAGATTCGATTACTCTACTAAATTAGAACATTTATTTGGGCAAAACTTGAGATACTTGGAGAGAAAACAACACTCAACTATACGTAACAACGACGGAGCATCAAATCGACAGAATCGAGATCCGAATTGGAGTCAAATCTGAAATTGTCCTGACCTGCTCGTTCGTGTGCATCCATTATCAATTAACGTTTATATTAGATATCTTTTTTTTTGTTTTATTATAATTTCACTTGTTGCATTCATCAGTTTTGGCCATGACCAGTGGGTCTGGGTCTCTGGGTCGTAAAGTGGCTTAAGCAAAGCTGGTCTTGCCAAAGATGAAGTTGCCTGGCGCATTGATGTCCTCGGCGGCAAAGTACTCCTTCCACAAGGCGGCGAACTGCTCGCGAGTGACGTCAGTCTGGCCCTGGGCCATCTTGCTGAAGGCCTCCTCGCACTCGGTCTTCTCCAGGCCGTAGCTGGAGCAGACCAGCGTGAATTCGGTGACATCGATGCCGCCATCATGGGAGGCATCCTCCAGATCGAACATGAAGTTCATGTAGGCATTCTGCCAGTCCATCACGCTGCTCGGATCCTTGGCGTAGGCGTCCCACATGTTGCACCACTCCTCCACGCTGACCTGAGTAAGAGAGAGAATGATAGAGAGAAGTGGTAATGGAAGACAAGACGAACCAAAATTGGGTGGGTTAAGAGCGTCAGATTTATGCATCCATCCCGCCCCGTGCTGAAAAGCCCATTAGTCGGCCCAGCCGCAGGCGGAGATGGTACATAAAACATCCCATCCCACCGCCTATTAAACGCGTTATGGCTGGTCGGGGGAATGTGACTAGTGGAGGGGGTGGCGAGTGGGTCATGGGGGGCCAATAGGAGGTGTAATTTATGCAATTTATGCGCTCTGGACGGCATCTAGCGATGCGTTATTAACAGTTTTCTGGCTGCCAATACCAAACAACGGCAATTACCGCAACATCGACGGAACATTGACCATCGACGCCTTGACCAACTTGGCAGCAGAAAGCAGTCCTCCCCCAACTGCAGCCAGTTTGACCGACTATTAATTGCGGTATCTCCGACCAAGCCAAGCCAAGCCAAGTCAAAGCAGCCGTTACGTTTTACCACGTTTTAATACGGCCATAAATAAGGAGACAGACATTGTGTGAGGATTGTGTACAGCTCTAGCACCAATTGTAATGCCAAAACCAAAAAGAACACTAAACAGCAATCGAACTAGCTGCATATTTTGATGTTTATGGCCCATAAGTGGCACGGACTACATTGAAATGGCCCAGTGGGACATGCTCCGGTGTTTGGAGGCCTGGACGCCAAAGGGGCAATGCGTGGAATCCTTGGAAAGTATATTTTCCAGCTAATTTGAGGGCACATTCCCGTGTCACGTGGCACGTGCTCGTCTTTAGTTTATTGGGGCAAAGAGAGCCATAAATCTTAAGCCGCATAGCCTGCGACTCACAAAGGACACCGACAATGGCTTGGGCATACATATTTGGGCAGCAGAACTCCGTCAAGTCCTTTGGCCACTGGCCAAAACTTTTGTGGCTTTGTTGCATTTGAAGTTACGCTACCGCTACCTCATTGGGCCCCTCCTCGTCCCGCGCAGCACAGCACCGCAGCCAAGTCGAGTTTAGTTGTAACACAAAATACCAGTAACCCATAGCCCGCTTCAATAGAACTAAGCCGAGGTTTTGTTGGTCTGACATTTCAATTTCTGTTCGCTTTGTATCGCGTTGGTTACGTTGTTGCGGGTTTTGTTGGCCGATTGAGCGGGGGAGCACGGGAGCGTGGCAGAAATAGTAGCAGTGTTTGGGGCTGGATTATAATTTAATTTGCTGCACTCTCTGTACGATTATGGAACTACGGAATGGCCATTGTGCCAAAGAGGAAACTTGCGACAATTTCCCGAAACCGTAGCCGATGACAAAGTTTTGTCTCGGTAATGAGAATGTGGCGGCCTGGAAAACTATGAGCAAGTGAATAGTCTTCTGCCGCCGGAATTGAGATTGCATTTCTCAAATAATTCACAATTCAATTTCCGCTCGTTGGCAGAGAATTTGTTTACCCAGCCAACCAGCCACCCACCTCCCACCGCCCAGCTCGCACATTCCGCACCAATAAAAAGGGAAATTTATGAACAAATTTTTCTTCTTTTTTTCTTCGTGTCTCTGCCTGGGGTTCCAGACAATGCAAAAAGCGCACGACATTGTAATGTGCTGGCCTATATATGTATGTATGTGTGTATATGTGAGTGTGTGGGCTTGGGTGTGTGTGTGTGTGTGAGTGTAGGTGCTGGACACTTGTCAACTGCTGTCACAATGGCATCGAGAGCGGTCCATGGATTTCAGCACTTTCGGCACTGACAATGAAGCCAGAGCCATTCAACAAAAACCCAACAGCACCCCGGCAGCTGCAGCACTTGACATGCAGTTGCCTCATTTTTTTTTTTGTTGCTGCACGAAATTTACAACTCAACAGACAGGGGGGGAGGGAGCTCTCACCTGGCCATCGTTATCCTTGTCCGCCTTCGATCGCAGACCAGTCCAAATTTCCATCATCAAATCGTAGGTCTCCTTGTTCTTTGGCGTGTCCTTAGCCCAGCCGCGCAGCTTGCAAACGCGCTGCAAATGGCAGAGAAAACATAACCATCAGTCAGCACCCACTCCCAAATTGAGTTATCAGAAGAGCCACCGAAAACTGTGCATGCAAATCAACAGAAAACATTTGGCCAATTCGGGCATTGTTTTTCCTTTTCCCGTTTGTTGTTTTTGGGGGTGATGTAAACTGCTCCAAACTCGCATTTTTCGCAGAGTTTGCAAGTATTTTCCAAAAAATTTATTCACATTTTTTCGGATGGTTTTTTATGGGGTATGGCTTCCGTTTTGCCGCCGCTCCACTTACCTCGATGGCCATCTCAAAGTCCTTAACGTCGATTTCCCCGCTCTGGTTCACATCTGTTTTTGGGCGAGGAAGTATTGGGGGAGTCCGCATTGTTGTCCGTGTTTTTCGGGCAATTCAGTTGAACGCAGTGAGCGTAAAGTGCATGTAGATGTAGTCCCGCATTGTTTTTTTGTTTGCGTTTGTTGCCATCCGAGCGAGGATGAACCGAGAACAGAGAACCAAAAAGAGCGATGAACAATATGAGCCTGGCTAAACGGATTTCATTGCAAGCGATGCATCTACCACACAGCTGTGACAAAGTTCCGGTTGCCGCAAGAGTGTGGACATCGCTCGGCATTGGCATCGGCAACAGAAACAGAAACATAAACACTGCTATATTGCACGGCCTCCTTCCACTTCCTTCCTGACTGCTGCTTTCACTGTCACTTCCCCGCCACCACACCCCCACCACCACTCTCCCTCCTACACTCTACAAACATTTGGCTTTTGGCCATGCGGGCCTGTCATTATCATTTGCAACGGTGTGCAAACGGGCACTTCAATTTCAGTGTCAAGTGTTTGGCGCTTGCGTTTTATTACTCTCTTTTCTGCTGAATTCTTTGTTATTTCCGGACCAGCTGGCTGTCAAAATGGCGGGCGGGCAAGTAGCCAACGAGCAGGAGGTTTGCATTGTGGCGGTGGCTGCCAGGATAAGCCAGCTCTAGCGTCGCGTCGCGTCGAAGGTGAATTAGTCATAATTGAAAAGCTCTTAACTTAACCTTTACCCACAGTCACTGCGGTTGTCGAGCGCCCTCCTCGAAAGTTTTCCCTTTTTTGGCATTTGCATGCGTTTTAATTCAATTTTAAATTTTGGCAAGTTTTGTTTGACTTCCCCGACAAGCTCTCAACCATTGAAAACGGAATAGAGTGGAATGCGCTTGACGCATTCAAATGGAATTCATGTTTTGGCTCATGTTACGTATACGCAGCGAGGACTGCCTGACGTCTTGACTGCTTGCCAAATCTGCAAGAAGATGTCGCCGAAATGGAATGGCATGCTAATATATGTCATTCGTATTATGAGTGCCCCAACGGATAATATCTGAAATCCTTTTCCATTCCCCAGTTCCCATTTCCCACTCCTGGCAGCAGTCAGTAGACTTGTGTGTGTGTGTGTGTGTGATATATTTGACCCATTTAACAATCCCCCATTAAACAACTCTCAAACAAATCGAGTGCAATCTAATCAAAGTTTTCTGGGTGATACGAAAGCGGAATTTCTCCTTTTCTTTTGGCCAATAACTCTCCCGCACACCAATCCACCGACATCGATTGCTGTGGTTTCTCTTGAGAAACTCAATGCTGGTAGGGGGGCCATGGCCATCCATCATTCTGGCACGCATTCGAACATTGTACTCACCAAAGAACACGTTGAACAGGAACAGAAGCTTCTGCTTGCGAAAATCGGAGATCGGCATTATTCTGGTTGTTGTTGTTGTTGCTGGAATTGTTGTTTTATTTAGTGCGGTTTTATTGGCTGTACGCTGCTGTGGCTGCCACTGCTGCTGCTGTTGTTTTTGTCCTTGCTCCTCGCTGAACGTAAATGGGGAAACTGCAACGACAACAATAGATAAAATAGAAATACTCAATTATGGGGAGAGAGCCAGAGGCGGTTGCAGTTCTTGGCAAATATTATCAAAATTGGAAATGAAGTGCTTTTCGAATTTAAAGCGCTCTCAATTAGGGGCTGGCTGTGCCAAGGCACAGCTCGAGTCGTAAAATTAACAGTCATGGCCAGAAGGAAGCTGGTAAAGAGCCAAAACCAGAACGGATTGGGTCTGCTGACTGGCTTAGTTTATGGGAACTAATTCAGCCAGAGGAAATAAAACAAGACTGTCTAAGAATGCAAAAAGAAGACGAGCTTCGCGTAATGCAAATGCAGCCTGGCGATACGGGTGGAAGGAGAGCGAGCGGAGCTTGAGCCAAATGTGACACAAATGCAAGCAAAGGCTGAGGCTGAGGCTTTGGCTGAGGCAGCCTTCCTCTTGCTCCCTTTGTGTGTGCGAGAGCTGCTTGGCTCATTTAACCTTCAATCAAAAGCACACCGAGCAGGGCAGGGAGGCCACAGGGGAACCTGAGCGGAAGCAGGCTGGCAGGAGGCAGGGGCTGGGGCTGGGGCTGTGGCAGGGGGCCATGTGCTAAATTAAACAAAACTACGAGAGTACGAGCATACGAGAGCATATATGGCGGAATTTACTGGCATCAGGTTGCCAGGCCAGGCCAGGCCATGCCATGAGCCATCCGCAGCAAATCATCAAAAGGCATGGTCATTGCCATTCCTTCTGAAAGCCTTCGTGTTTGCTTAACTGCCATTAAGCGGCATGGATGGTCGGGGCGTGGCGTGGAATGGTACGGAGGCGTGGCCAGGGGCCATAGCAATATTTACTTTAGTTTTACTTTCGGGGACGGTGGCTCTCAGCCCATCTCATCTCCATGCTGCCTGCCCTGCCTTTTTTCTCATCTCGTCTCGGAGCGGCAAGAGCAGTCAAAGCATAATTCCACAACAGAAGGAAATTGCAGCTGGGTTGTCGAGTGGAATGCAATGAACATGACAACAACGAGACAACGACAACAGCGACCAAACCGTTGGCCAAGTGATGCCGATGGCCGATGGCTGATGGCTGATGGAGCCAGCGGCAGTAAAACCGAAGCATTCGCAATGTGCTGGCTGCTGCCTCTTGTTGTTTTCTTTTGTTTTTTGCTTTAGAAAATGCACTTTGCCTTGGAAATAAAATTAAATGGAATACCTCCGAGTCACAAATTTGATATGCTCATGAGCGTAAAATGGAAAAACGCGCTACCAACTGATACCAAAGCGGCTTATAGTCGTTGAATGCTTTTGGTCAGCTGCAGGTAAGCCTCTCCCCAAAGCTAATATTTGTTGTTTTCATTGGCTGAATTGGCTGAAAAGCCAAGGGCTGCAAAGGATGCAGGTCTCGACCTACAGGGAGATTGTGTACCTGGTACCCAAGGATGTTGACTGTATCGCTTATAGACCATCAAGATAAGGATACATTTTGTTAGAAGGTTTGTAAAATTAGGTGAAAGAAGATTAAAAATGTACGATTTGAAGTGGAGACTGCTGTACAAAATAGTCCATGTGTCGAAAATACTAAAATGAACATAAAAACAGCTTAAATTTGCATTCAAGTGTCTCAATTGGTACTTAATACGGACGACAGAATGAAAATTCCCTGACATGCGGCGTAAATTTACAGATTATTTTGAACGAATAAATAATCGCTGTATAATGAGATAAATTAATAATTAATATGTTATGATTATGTTGCACACAATGCTGACTTTAGTGTCACCTTCATATTGCAATTCCCACCCGAACACGCACAGGACATGCCACACAGACACACCCACCCGCACCCGCATCCACATCCACATTCGCATCCGACTGTCACAGTTCATTAATTTTCTACGTGCGCGTCAATTAACATCAGGTGAAATCGCACAGAGAGAGCGAGAGAGGAATGAATAAAAAATACATGTAGTCTGTAAAAAAATACATGCAGGTCTCAACTTACTAAAAGCCTGGCAATGGCAAACACAACAACAAATGTGAAATTCAATTTGGCGCGCTTTTCATTTCATTTCGAAACGCAATTGCCTTTCGTTGTGCCTTTCGTTCAGGATGTCAGGCTGTCTGCCATGTGCTATAAGACCTATAAGACAGCCTGCTCCACGGGCCGAATACGTAATTTAATCCAATGAATCGCCTTTAATTCGAATGTGGAAAGTGGCAAATGCAATTGGGAAATTTAAAGCCTTTTAATAGCCAGGCGCGAGTATTGTTTATCTGCGAAATTAATTATTAAATATGTGCCCAAATCGAATTCGGCGGAAAGCAGATTACGCATACGCCCTGTTCCACCGCTATTTGCCGTTTGTGGCATTTGCATTCTGTGCCATCGCCCCGCCCCCCGCCGCGCCATTAATTACCAATACTCATGCGCCAATGCATAAAGACCAAACGCTGGCAGCCACAAATGGCGCTGGCTTTCGTGGCACGAGGCAACCACATTAACCAACATCGCTGAACGCCCGTTAATTAGTTGCTCTTTGAGTTCCCCCTTCTTCCCCCCTTCGTCTCGAGATGTGTTTCTAATAAACTCAATATGGCAGCGCCTCACTCATTTTTTATGGGCCATCTCCACATAAATATCCATCAGCAAAGTTATAAATTTCAATATGGAAAGACATCAATATTTTAATTGCAGTTTTAGTGGCCTGTGTGCTATGGAATGGGCGATCTGATTTGATTCCGCAATTTATTGAGCAAATCGAATTAGAGAGAGAGAGGGGTCTTGAGGCCCAATTTAATTTGCATAAACTCGATTTCGGCTTGCTCTGCAAAATCAAAAAAACACGCAGGACGCACACGGAGACAAATTGCCAATAAATTATGAGGGATTGCATTCCTGATGACAGTTGGGAAAAAAAAATCACCTGCTGAAAAGTATGCTACAGACGACCCAAGAGAATATTGACCAATTTTTCATAAAATTTTCAAATTGTTTTGTTTGTTTTTTGATTGCAAATCGAATGTTCTTCTCCCACGGGGAAAAGAGAGTTGCCTCTCAGATATTGAAAATACCTATTCAACATTGATTGACAGGCAATCGGAAAACTTCTAGTTGTTTAATCCCCCACTGCCCCCATTGACCAAATGACCCAATCGACAGTCTCAGTCGCAGTCGCAGCCTCTGTTCAATTCCCAGTGGCAGTCCCAGTGGCAGTCCCAGTCCCAGTCCGGGTACGAACTCTTTCTCCGTTCCGCTGCTCCGTTCGGCTCTGAGTGCGGGGCAGTGGCACAGTTTTTCAACGGTCGCTAATTACTTTTGCGTTGCCGTAAATTTGCGCAGCCAATTTAAAATAATAGACAATGCAAAGCGGCGTTGTCGCTTGCTCTTTATCTGCTGATGCAGCTCCATGGGCGAACCGCAAACTGCAAGCAGAGCACAAGGTTCTCTGCTTTTGTTGTATTGTCCGTGCGGGTCCGAGTTCGGCCCAGCCAGTAATTTCGTGTAATTTGCATTAATTTACATTTAATTTACTCTACTGGGCCGCAACTGGAACAGCGCCCACGAAGGAGACGGAAGACAATGCGCGGCCTAAGGCCACCGACGCATGCCGCCTGACCAAACAACAAGCGCACGGACAGGACGACGAGCGACGTCGACGACGAGCACGACGAGGACGAGGATCCTTCGAGGGCGAATCTGTCTGCTGTTGGCACATTGCGCTATTATTTTTTGTTTCTTCTCCCTCTGGGCAAAAACTTTATGAGAAACTTGTGGTCGAACCGCCCAGTACTTTCAAATGAATTCATTATGGCAGCAGCGAAAAGGTGGAGAAGTACAAAATTTTCTTTTACTTGTCAAGGTCCGTGTCCGTCCCCTCCTGCACCGCTACCGTTACTACCGTTACTGTTCCCGTTCCTTTAGAAACTATCTGCCCACTTAGCCAAGAGCACAACTCAACTCAAGGAAAACTGGGCCTCTGGTTCCTGTTCTCCTCCCACTTGCTCTTATTCTTTGGGGCACTTGTGCTCGTTACTTTTGGCTTGTTCTTGTTCTCGCTTGTTCTTTTGTCGGTTTTGAAATGTGTTTTTCAAAAATTTTGCGGTGTTATTTTTGTTGTTTTTGTAACGGAAACTCTCAACACAAATACACTGGCACGCAGGCACGCAGGAACACAGGCTACACTAACACCAAAACACACCAGCGAAGTGGCAGCTCCAACTGCATTTGCTGCACCTGCACCACTCACACAACGAAAGAGTCGAATGTTTCACTTTACCGTTTGACTGGAATTTGTGGCTTCCACTCTCTGGGCTATGGGCACTGGACTCTGGGTTCTGGCTCTGGGCTCGTGTGCTCGGCAACGCGGTTCGCCGTTCTGTGATGCTCGCTCGGGCCCTGGCAGTGGCTTTTATACTCGCAAGGCGAGCGCCCGCCCAGCCAACAGCAGCCAGTCCGTGTCCATGGCGTCGACGTCGACGCTGGCATCGCTGTTGCATGGAGTACTTCGTGGCAGACGCTGACGACGTCGTCGTCGTCGTCGTCGTCGTCGCCGTCGTAGTAGTAGCTCTGGGTGCTTTTTGTCATCGTGCGCTTTATCTTATCGCAGCGTCGTCGCTGTTGCTGTTGCTGTTGCTGTCGCTGTCGCTGCCGGCGTCCGCTCCGCTGAGAGTGTATCTGTGTGCAGTTTATTTATTTTTTTTTTTTTTTGGCCACCACGTGCACTGTTACGGCCTCAGTATCAGCATGCGGCATATTTGGTCATGGGTTTGTTTTGAGATTTAACACTCACAGAAATGTCCCTGCTGAGATTTCTTGTAGATTTTTCTTTAAGATACAATGTAGTAGAAAGATGGGGCTCTTAATTAGAGAAAAAAAGAGAGGAGTCCGAAAAGCAACCTAAATAATTGTACTTTCATTATAACGGGATACAGGAAAAAAAAAACAATAAGAGAAACCCTTGCTAAAACAAACATTTATTGTCCGAAATGTGTGTATCTTTGTGTGGGCTTACAATAATTGATTACTACGTATTTGCTGGTTGACGAAGAATGAGGCATGTTTTTGATAAATGAATGAATGAGCACATAGATTGATACGCACTCGATTTTTAAGTGAATTAAATTTGCTCTAAAAATATATATTTCCTCTCAACATAAAGACCATTCCACAAGTCTCCATTTCATTCCATGATTCCGCACCGAAACCCATTGCATACTTCAGGGCAACTTTCAAAAAATTGCATAGACTCTTCTCGCAGTGCAGCACAACATAACAAATCAAAAATGTGCAAATGTTCTGGACAAAATTTTAGAATAGCCTTGACACACAGACAATAAACACACACACACACATTCACGTGAACATATAGCTCCCTCTGCTAAAGTATATTTTGGGCACGGAGGAGCGGGGGAGCAGCAGCAGGAGCTACAGGAGCCGGATGCATCGCACTATGGGGAATTTGACCACTTTTTCTGGCCAAAACCCGTTGTCCAAAAGTCGTTAAAATTAAAAATGTTTAGCGGATATATATTGGAATAACATTGGTCTTCAATGTTACGTAATCGAAATTTTAACAGAGCGAACCACTGTTAAGTTAACAGCTTTCAAAATCAGCTGTTTTCTGTCAAGCAACATTTTTTTTTGCACAGAGTAATTTTTCTCAAAGTTTGAAGTTAAAAAAAGTGATTAATTGACCGATTTCAGTGCGGTTTTTACATAGAATACAAATCTAAGAGGTTTTTAATATATTATTTTGTTTTTGAACTGTACAAATTCTCCTTATATTTCGTGTAATTTTGAATAGTTTGACAGGTATTATTTTGTGACAAAAATTTGTCTTTAAAGAGGCCTACAAAAAGAGTGACACCTTTTGCACCCCTAAGATTTAATACATATTGTAGAGAATTTAATTGTCTTTCAAATGCATATAATATTAATGTGCACTTTTTTGCACTTTCTCTGAAATTTGATTTTTTAGGACTTAACCTAAAAATCCAAAATTAGAGATTTTTGCTTTGTGGCTATGATAATGATAAGATCTGATCCAGATTCAAAGCTCTGATATAAATAATATTGTTTTATGATTCTACGTTTCTAATTTTCTCGTATCCTTAAAATTGGACATGCCACAGATTTTCCTTCTTTATGTGGGCGGAGGGGGGCGTGGCAAAATTTTGAAACACAATTCTATTGAAGTAATATCACAGAAGCTTGGATAGAAACTTTGGTTACTCTAGCTTTTATAGTCTCAGAGATCAAGGCGTTCATTTGGATGAATAGGCAAAACAGACAGGGTCGCGAAATGGTTCTCTTCATTGTGGCTATATTATTGATCCGATCTGATCCAGAGTCAACATCCTGATAGAAATAGTCATTCTCTATGATTCTGCGTTTTTGGTTTTCTCGTATCTTTAAAATTGTGCACGGCACAGATTTTCGTCCTTTGCGTGGGCGGAAAAGGGCGGAGCGAAATGGTGGTTTGAGCTGCACTTGTTAAAGTGTGATATAACAGGAGCTTGAATACAAAATTTGGTTCATCTAGCTTTTATGGTCTCTGAGATCTAGGCGCTCATAAAGACGGTACTCTCAATTAGCGGGTATAGAAAGGAGCTACCACGCCCATTTTTTCAAAATATCTTCCTCTTACTATTATTAACTCATATCAAAAAACCGAACTTAAAAATATTGCTTCGTTCGGAAGTTATTAATTTAGGCCAGAAAAAGTGGTCAAATTCCCCATAGTGCATCGGTGGCACTTGAAAGCATAATTTTTGGTGGCGCATTCAATCTTGTCCAAAAGTGGAGACCACCAACCAGGCAGGCAGGCAGGCAGGCAGCATGCAGCGCCAAGAAAGAACATTTAAGCAGAGCAATTTCCCGCCTGTCTCTCTCGCTTTTAATTACACAAAGCACACATACACGTGCACTAAGAGCAGAGCAGAGCAGAGGAAAGCTCATGTATTTCAGCTGTTAATTGTCAAGTTTTGGCTGAAATGTCGCTGCCAATTTATCAGGCGTCTCAAGACCAGCCCGGCCCGGCTCGTCTCGGCGCAACTCTCCTGCCCTGCCCTGCCCTGATGCCCATGCTGCGCCGTGTCGTATCCCAGCAGGCGGTCGGTCGGTCGGACTCGGCACGGTCACTCGGTCAGAATGTTCCACTTTCATTGTGTTCCACAACAACAGCAACAGCTGCTGCTGCTGCTGCTGCTGCTGCCTATTGCAGATGACCGTTTTACCAATGTTTCGTTCCAGTTGGGACCACATCCATATCCGTGTGCGCTTCTTTTAGTTTCTGTGTGTGTGTGTGTGTTTGTGTGCTTGCGTGTGGGTGTGTAAGTGTCAGTGCATGTACGAGTGTATGTATGTGTGGGACGCGACGGTGCGTGTTGGAGTAGGCAAATGTTTAAATTTCTTTTTACCTGTTTGCATCTCAAGTGGCCAAAGGCGGTACAGCCCGCTTTCTGTGTGTGCGTGTGTGTGTGCGTGTGTATGAAGGAGAGGAAACGGAAGCCCCGGCATTGACACAGTTTGAAATTTACATGGGCCCTGGCTGAAGACCAACTCAAATCTTGAATGCCTTCTAGCGTTTGGCCCCATTTCTCAGCGTTTAGCTGTCCACCTATTTCATGTTGTTTTTTTCTGTATTTTTTGGTTTTTCCATTTTCCATTTCATGTCTCTCCCTCTTCATTTTCTCTCCGCTCTTGGCCTGCCTGCCGCATAAGTGCTGCCACTAAGCGTTCCGTTGTGGCTAACACACGAGTGGGTGGGCACGAGGCGAGTAGGGAGGGGGATGTACGAGTGCACACGTTAACCTGACACACGGCAACGGCGCATTATTTGGAGGCAGGGTCGCCCATCTCCCCTATACACCTGCCACCAAACCCCGTCGCCTGCCTACAGCTGCAGCCGCTGCTGGTACTGCTGCTCCTTTGGTTTCCTCTCGCTGGTGGTCGCTTTTGTGCGGAGGACGTTCCGTGCCAGCCACACACTCGTCGTCGCCTACCTGCCTCGGCAATGGCAATGGCAATGGCAACTTGATTAGACCAACATGAAATTAAGTAATTTTGCTGTATTGTTTAGTGTTTCTTCTCGGCCAGCAACAACGGCCACAGCAACTGCTCTTCCACTGGCAGTGCCACAATGGCCGACGAGAACAATGCCAGCCTCGAGTCCCGAGTCTCGAGTCTCGAGTCGGAGCAACGCAGCTCACAAAAGAGAACAGATCCACCAAACAAACCGAAATTAATGAAAATATTTTTATCTCAGTTGCGAATGAGTCGCCGAATTCAGACACTTTCCCAGACAGGCTCTCGGATGAGTTATATTCCTTGGAACTTCATAAATCATACTTTATTATAATGGAATAAGTTCGAGACTCATTTTGAATACAAAGCGAAATATTGTACTTAAATTTAAAATGATAAAATGCATTATTTTTGTAAAACTTAGGCTAAATCATATTTCCCTTTTCTGTCTGCCATCTAAGCAGTCGTATTTGCCATTATACACACATACACACATACATATAGTATATACAATCCTCTTTTGGTTATATCTCATTTAGCATAATCTGAAACGGAACACTTATGCCATGAATTCTCAAATTGCACAAATGGCGGGCAAAACAATTAGAGGAAATTTCGTATAATCCGCACAAAAATGAACTCGTTTTGAATTTAAATTTCCCTTTGGTTGGAAAAACTGTAGTACAATTCGTCGACTCGACCAGTTCTAATTTCCATATTCGCTTTCCCCTTAAACGACTACATCCCAGGAAGAGGACCATACCAGAGACAGAGCCAGAGCCAGAGCCAGATGCAACTACTGGCTCTGAGGCAGTTGTGGCGTTGCAAATTGCGGCACACTGGGCGGGTTAGGTGAGTAAACCGTTAACTCTTCAACGCCCCCCGTTATTGTTTGCCTGGACCTGGACCCGGACCTGGACCTCTGCCTTCCCCTTTCGCCAAGCTCCTCCTGCCTTCCTTGAGCTTGGGATTAAATCAGCTTGCCCCTAAAAATAACGCAAGCTTGTCATGCATGGCAGTGGCAGTGGCAGAGGCAGCCCCTGCCCCCACCCCAGCGGCATGGCAGCGAGAGTTTCCTTCATGGTGGGCGTGGGCGTGGCGTGGCGTGGCGTGGCACGGTGCTTCTCTGTGTGTAATTTACTATTATTTTTTAAGCACTTCCCCTTTATGCACCGTGTGCTACATACAAACAATTTTATTGTTTGTTTCATTTGGCATTTTGTTTGTTTGCAGTCGTCTGCGTCTCCACCTCCAAGAAGGCGAATGCGAGTGGGGGCGAGGGGGAGGGCGCCGCAGTAGCACGTGAGAAATTACACATGTCCCCCGAAATGTTTTCAACATGTCTGCCAAGCGATTGCGTCCCCCAGCCCCAGCAGGAGCAGAAGCAACAAAAATATCTGCATCTGCACCCGTACAACGGTTACCCGTATCCGTGTCCGTATCCGTATCTCTGACTATTTGTTTGTCTTCTCATTTCGTTGTTTGTTCGCTTTTCCCTCTCGTCGTTGTTTTTTGTCAGTTGCTGCATGTTTTGTGTGTTGGCTGCCAGATTTATGCTTTGCCAAACGGAATTTGTCTCGTGTACTTTAGTCGAAACGAAACGAAACCAAAGCAAAGCCATATCCAGCATCACAGCATCCCAGCATCCCATCTCCCGTCCAATCCGAAGCCGAATAAGAAATTGATGACCCGAGATATGCGCTGCAGTTGCAGATTTTCCCCAGGCCAAATTGAATTTACCGTTGGGTCGGCTGGGCTGGTGGAAACGCTTGCGTAATTATTTCCACGTACTTTGAGGGTCATTTCGGAATTATTACGTTTTCCCACCCACCCACAAAACAAAGGCCTTACCTAATGCTCTGGTTTTGGCTTTGGCTTCGGCTTGGGCTTTGGCTCGGGCTTTCCTCCCCTTTAGATCCCATAAAATGAATTTTAATTTGACCTGCCACCTGCCTGTCCACGGAGCCCCGGGCCTAACATGACCTTACCAAAAAATGCAGAGCACTTTTTGTGTATTTACAACCCGGAAACATTGCAAACAAAATACTAAAAACGGAATTAGAATCTGCGTGTGGCATGACCAACAAATGCTCTGTAAATTATTTATCATACAATATTTGTAGATCCAATTATCTTATCTTGAGTCATCTGATGACATTTTCTATGCAAAGAATCGTGGGGGATAACTGCAAGATACTCAACTTTTTATCTCAAAGATAGTCATGCTTAACAAACTCCTCAAATCTACAAGCCTTCAAGGTCTCTTAATTGAGGAATCATTCTAAAGGGGTTTCCGATCCAACAAGACAGAGTATCTGCTATGGCTTGGGGTGATTCTTTTCTGATTCCAATCCAATACAGATACATATGCAAACACATATGCAAAATAAATACCAGACCAAACGGATGGTATAATAACAATTATTGCCTCGCCCCGGCCCCTGCCCCAATTTCAGAATCCTCTTTTGGCTTGGGCTCCGACACCACACAGCCCTTTCCCTTTCCTGCTCCAGGACGGACGGGGGCGAACGGATTGCGGAAGCTGAAAATTTCATTGATTTTGGCAACAGCAACGACAACGGCAACTGGCGACGGAAGCCATGAAAAAGCCACCAGTCAGCAGAGTGCCAGTCGGCAGTAGCCGTCAGCAGTAGGCAGCAGTAGTAGGCAGTGGCCCAAAAATGTTGGTAGGCCAGGCCAGAGCAGGCCAGAACAGGCCAGGCCACTTGACTGGTAATTTATATCTTCGACGACCTCGTGTATGCGATAGGAGGGGCCAAAGGATGGGTGCTGCCTCTGGTAATGTGTGAGGTCTAGGCTAAGGTTATGACATGCCCCACAGCCACAGCCAGAACATTGCCAGGAAATTTGTATAAACGACTATGAATATCTGACTGCTTTTTTTTTTAGTCAGAATTGCCGCATTTGTATCTGCGTCTGCGTCACTTTCACCGCAAAATGTTTGTCAGATAGCAGGAAACATTTGCCAAAAAGAGCTCAACGACTGATCTCTGATAAGGCGAAGGGGGTTTGTTTCTTATCAACGTGTAGTGAAGACGTCAACGGAGAGCATAATGCCCAGCCAGCAGCTGCTGGTGGTCTGAGGGCAGGGTTCTGGGGGTAGGGGTAGGTAGGCCTAATTGGAAATTCAAATTTCATTCAATTGCCTTGGCATCTGACAGGCCTCGGCCTCGGCCTCAGCCACAGCCTCGGTCAATGCAGCTGCCGCTGCCGCTGCCACTGCCCCATCAAAAGTGCAATTAGCAATTGTGCCCCAACTGGGGAGACATCAGTCTCGTCAGTTATTATTTTTCTTCGCAGCTTGCATCTTTCTGCTCGTATTTATACGAGCGTTAGGTAATTACGTTTATCTGACTGTGCCACATCTCTATCCTATCAGTGACTGCCTGCACTGCGGCAACAGCAGCACCTCCAGCAGCAAACAGCAACGGCAAACAGAGATTCATGACATAATTTTGGTATTTAATGTTTTCTTCACTTTGATTAGACAATCTCCATGGGGAGAAGGAAAAACGCACCCCACCAGTTTGTGCTCGGTGTGAATGCTGCACTGCATTCGGCGGGTTCAATTGAGTTCAAGACATTTAAATCTTCAGCCAAATAATTTGCAACTTGACAAGCATATATTCCCACTCGCAGCTCGCAGCTCGCAACTCGCAACTCGCATGCCCCATCCATGCCACGGTGTAGGCAGTTGTGGTTCCACTTGCAACAATTTCGCATCGGGCGGCACATGGAAACCACAAATTTTGCGCCACATAAAAAAGAAACATATATAAACCAACAGAAAAGCCAACAAACAAGAAACCGCAACTTCCAGACAATATAATTTTTGTTTTTGCTTTGTTTTTTCCGCCTGTAGCATTCAAGCCAACTAATTGCTGTTAATAAAACGAAAAAAAAACAGCCAATAGAAGCGGCGGCGGCAGCGGCACCAGGTGAGACGCTATTAGGAGACGTCTTGGGTGGGCGATGCATGGAGGAAAGCTTGGGCTCAAGTCGATCGGAATGGCCAAAAGTCGTCCGTCCGTCCGCAGCGCAGCCGATGATACACTACACAATGGGCCCTTGCTCTTGTTAGCCCAAACTGTGTGGGGCTGGCTGGTGGAAAGTTAGCCGAATCGAGTCCCATTGTCTGACGAGGAAAGCTGGCCGGCCCAAATGGGAGCTGGGCTCATCTGTGATTACTGTTTTGTGGGGCTTCCCACACCTGTTGATCGGCGGTGTTGATGCGGTCCCCAAAAAATTCCACTGTGAAAACGATCGCACGACCCAAACATCGCCTCTCCAAATTTAAAATTTTCTGCATTCCCAGCAGCTAATTGTTTGAGCTTGCTTACAATTAAACACGCTCAAATGCCAAGCAAAGCAAACACTTAGGATGTACTAACTATCAAGTGATGGTCGAATCCGTAACACTCTTGATCATAGTATCTTTGGGTGCCTATAGCTGCTACATCATAAATATTTTCATGTGGAAACCCCCGAAATGAGTAGTAGAAAAATGTTCTAAGAACATTCGTTTCCGGACCCGCATGACAACAGGTAACCCTTTGTCATCCATCAAGAACATTAGTTTTAAAAGGTTTTGAAGCTAATTATAGTCTCCTATTATATCACTTATTAGGCAAACATCTGTAACTCTTATCTAACACAAGGTGACAATTAATTATAAATGTGTAAGAGCATTGTCGTGGCAATATTGCCACTCTGCATGCATCTCTTTTTGTTTGACAAAGCCAACCAAAACACTTGGCACTATGCTGGGGCGGATTGCATGTGGCATGTGGCATGCTATTGCCATTACCATTGCCATTGCCACTGTCAGTGGCAACAGCGGTAAGCATAAACTTGGATATACAGGAAACGGCAACAGCAACAGCACAGGCAGCAGCAGCACCAACACCAGTAGATAAATTTGAGCATCATCCGAAGCGGCAGCGTCAGCAGCTTGGAAACGTGCGAGTCAAGTAGACAACACAGCAGCTGCTGGGCAGCCACTTGAGGCAGGCACTTTCGTTTTCATCTGATCGTCAGTCGGGTGGAAAGCGCCTGTTGCCACTGCCCCATGCCACTGCCGCTGCCGCTGCCAATGGCACTGGGTACTGACGTTCGTTGGTAATGTAATGCGCGCATCTTTAAGATACACCACAATGTAGCTGCTGCTGCTGCTGCCGCCATGCAAATGCAGCAGCCTGATATCGATCAGCTGTGACGCAGCAGTGAAGTGTTGTCTAACTATCCAACCATTTGTCTAATTGTTGAGTTTCTCGAACTCCAGCTGAGAGCATCCGCTGGCTGGCATCCAGCAGCTGATTGCCGATCGCCAGCCACATGTTGTTGCAATGATGCAATTGCAATTGAATAACATCAGAAAAGAGGCGGCAGAAGCAGCGGCAGAAGCAGCAGCAGCTCCAGCAGCACCAGCAGCAGCAGTAGTAGAGAAATTGCAGCAACATTCAAGGTCCCGAACTTCGATTTCTCCCAGAGATCGATCTACGTGCCCACTTTGTCTGGCTTGACTAATTTGTCCGTCCGTTGCCGTTGCCGTTGCTGTTGCCGTTGCCTGGCTCTGACCCGCAACGCTTCCGTCGATTGTCATCGCATTGGGGTACATGCGTAAAATTTTATTTTATTTCAATTAAATCTGCTTGTACATTTCAATTTTTTGCGCTGTTTGTCTGGAAAATTCCGTTCCCACAAGACACGGAGCGGGAGCGAGGAACTTTTCTTCAAATTGTGTTGGGTTGATTTTTGGGTTAGGTTGGGCAAGCGATTTCTGATTTTTTTACTTTTTGATTTTTGTGATTATCCGGCGGCGTCAGTCAGCAAACTTCGTTCGTCATCGTCAACCCGTACGTGTACAACACGGCGCCTGTTAATTGAACAACAATAACAACAACAACCAGGCAGCATTGGGAAAATGCCAACGCCCACCGCCACCACAAATTGACAGGCTGCTGGCCAAGAGCAGCTCGGCAGCCAGCGTCTTTGGCTTAAATGATCAATCGGCTGCACAAACAAACTTCCCCCTGCTGGTGCTGGTGCTGCTGCTGTTGCTAGTGCAGTGTAGTTGTTGTTGGTGTTGCCGATGTTGCATTAACAACTTCCCCATTGGCTTTGTGTATGTTTTTCCGCTGGGGCTGTGGATGTGGTTGTGGCAGTTGCACCAACAGGCAACAAGCAACATGACTTATGGGTTTGTGCATCAACACGGAATTCAAGTCGGTCGCTGCTGCTGCCGCTGCTGCTGTTGCTGCTGCTGCTGCCTTCATCGCGTAATGAAAACGAAAGTAACTCGCACTCACTCACCTGGCTATGACTATGGCCTGCTCGCTCGCTCCCTCACTCATTCTCGCTCACTCACTGGCGGCACTCAGTGAGGCAGTCGGCGCACGCTGGGCAGCCAGCCACACGCCGCATCATTCACAGCCGACTGGAGCGAGCCATATCGCCATATTATGCGCATATTTTAAATTAATCGCAATTAAACTAATCACTTGACATCTTACATTGAAGCAGGCGTTGAATTGTTGCCTGCTAATCACTTACTTAAGTGGCGCACATAACCATGTTTCGAGGTAGGGACACACAAAATGTACTCCAAATGCCACATTGACATTTATTGGCATTCGTCCCCGCGGGTAATCTACAATAAGTCGAATAAAACAGATCAAGTTCAGGTCCTATATGTAACAGTAGCAGAAACACTGATCGACTTAGTTAATATAAGAACACCTCAACGAACTCGGCCCGCATTTAAATGAGGTTTACATATAATTGGTTGAAGGGTAATTTCTCTCCACTCGTAAACAACATGACGAATGTTAAATTAGCCAAGACAAGACTGTGCCCTTATCTAACAATCGCATTTGTGTATCCCTTGAGCTTTTTCTGATATTAAGATGCAATTCAAATTCATCAATATTTAGCGCACATTGCCCCTCATCTCGTATGCATACCTAAACAGATATGACACAGTGTCAAATGCGACCTAATTATTTTCAAATTATACTTTCCACAATATTTCCACATTATTCACATTACTACTGTTCCACATCCACGCCCAGAGAATAAAGCCCAGAAATTTCAATATTTACACTTTGATTTATAAATGACTACGAATGGATATGCTGCAAGAGTGGATGTTACAATAAGACATTAGTAATGAATATTTAATATTTATATTAAATACATATGTATTTTAAAGTGCTATATATTTAGATAAAATATAGGCTGTACTAACAAGACTTTTTAATAGTACCTATATTTATTATATTTAAGTCTGAGTAAATTCCAATCGAATATTTTTAATGTTCAGTATGCTATTTTCCTCTCCATCCATTGTACCGATATTAACACATAGCAGCACAAAGGTTTTCGTTTCACTGTGTGAATGATATTCGACTGTCGGGCCAGGCCAACTTACCCTTTTTCAATCTCAACTAACCATCATCTATGTGGTTGGTGCCCCTCTCCGATCTGCACCGCGCACCGCACCGCTGCCTTTTCACTTTCGTTGGCTTCGCCTTTGTTGTAACTGGCGGGGGCATGCAACACTATAGCGATGCTCGCTGCCAGCGCCGACTGCGCAGCATCCATCTCTGTAAACCAAACGGTAAATGTTTGCTTGCAAACCCGAGCACAGCACAGTTGCATTTTGGCGCTCGTCCCAAGCGATTCACATTCGCAGCATCGCCATTCGCCATCCGCCATCCACCATCCGCCACAAAATCCGCACAAACTCCGACAGACCGTCGCGCACGCGCTCAACGAAAACGAAAAGACAGCAGAAGTAGAGGAACAACCGTTAATATCGAGCAGCCGCAGGGCGCCCGAACAGTTAGCTGGGTCCATTATATAATCGAGAGTGGAGTGGAGACCAGCTTCTGGTTCCACCTGCCACTGCCACAGCCACAGCCACTTCCCCTTCTACATCTGCTTTAGCTTCAGCTTCTGCTGCGCGCAATTTGGCGATGTGGACGACGCCCAGCTCGAGCTTGCTAACTACTAATTAATACTCCGTCGTGAAGAGAAAAGCCAAAACGGAGCTGGGAAACCTCTTAAATTATTATATTTAAGTCATTAAAAAGGTCTGGGCCAAGCCGTGAGTGCGGACTAATAAAGAAGCCAGTCGAAGTGCACCTCTCGTGGCACCCCCCGAACCTGAACCAGCCACCCTCTGCTCTGCTCTGCTCTGCTCGTCTCTGCTCCGCTCCGCTCATTTGACTGCGAGCGTGAAAGTGAAAAGCATCTGGACAGACGACAGTCGACACCAGCAGCAGCATCATCAGGATACAGAAAGACTCAAGACAAAGACAAAGACATCTGGCTGCTGCTGAGGGTCAGTCATGCGGACGATGAGCAGCTGAGGCAGCTGCCCCGAGGAGCAGGCAGCGACCGACCAAGATGAAGCAATCACCCCAGTCGTCGCCGCATCGAACGCTGGTTAACGCCCTGGCCCTGGCATTGCTGCTGCTGCTGTTTCCCAGCAGCTCCCGGCAGTTCGAGACAGGTAAGTCCGGTCCGATCCGCAATCAAAGTACGGAAAATTTGTAGCCTCCATTTCGATTTCCTTGCTCTTGCAGACTGCGGCTGTCGTCCGTCGTCGCGGCGAGGACCTCGGATCATTTCTGGTGCGACGACAAACGAAGGCCAGTTCCCCTGGCAGGCGTCGCTGGAGCTACTGCATCCGTCCCTGGGTTTCCTGGGGCACTGGTGCGGAGCCGTTCTCATCCATCAGTACTGGATACTGTCTGCCGCCCATTGTGTGCACAAGTAAGTAAGATGGAACAAACAGTTCGTCCGCTCGGTGGTCCTAATATGATGCTGGTGCTGATGCTGATTGCTCCTCAGCGATCTCTTTAACCTTCCCATTCCTCCGCTGTGGACCGTGGTTCTGGGGGAGCACGATCGGGATGTTGAGTCGGGCAATGAGCAGCGCATACCCGTCGAGAAGATTGTGATGCATCATCGCTATCACAACTTTCGGCACGACGTGGTGCTCATGAAGCTGTCCAAGCCTGCAGATCTCGCCCGGGCCTCCAACATTCGACGGATTTGTCTGCCCTTCATGCTGGCCGAGTCGCATGATGAGTCGGCCCTATCCGCCGCAAACGCAGCCGCAGCGTCAGAGGATCTGCTTAGCCAGCAGCTGGAGCTGGAGGATGTGCCCGAGAAGATAGATAACTTTCTGCGCAGCGTCCAGAGTCGACGGCGCTACCGAAATGTGACTTCGCCCAGCATGAGGGAGCTCATGAACATGAAGATCCTAAGTCGGATGCGTCAGGCTCTGGCACAGCGCTCCTCCCCGCGCAGCCTGAAGCGCACCCGACGGCGCAACGACAAGCTGATGAAGCTGGACCCAAGGCCTGTTGGAGACTCTGCTGAACAGAAATATCTCAAGCCGAACGGCGGCGACGAGGACCCGCGCGAGATGGCCTTCGTTGACTGTGTGGCCACCGGTTGGGGCAAGGCCAACATCAGTGGTGATTTGTCTAGCCAGCTGCTGAAGACTCATGTTCCTTTACACCAGAATGGCAGGTGAGTTGTTGTTCAGAGGAGCCTCCGCCTACTTGATGACTGGTCACCACTTAGGCAAGTATCGTTAACTTCCAGGTGCAAAGATGCCTACGGCAGCTTTGTTAACATCCATGGCGGACATTTGTGCGCCGGAAAGCTGAACGGTGAGGGTGGGACTTGTGTTGGCGACTCCGGTGGACCGCTGCAGTGTCGCCTCAGCCACAATGGCCCCTGGATATTGGTCGGGGTCACCTCTTTTGGGTCGGGCTGTGCCTTGGAGGGCTTCCCGGACGTTTACACTCGCACATCGTACTACATGAAGTGGATAGAAGACACAATTGCCTCTCATTAGCCCATCAAAAGGATCAATCACCGATCAAGGACTACATAGCTATCGACCTGTATTTATCGAGTGGAGAACTCAACTGTACATTGCATACGCTACAAGTAACTGTCCCCTAGCGTTATCGTTATCGTTAACTATTACGTAAGCATAGAATGTTCCCTAAGTTGTTTCCAAATAAGCACAAATAATTTACACGGAATCTTAACTCATAATATCACAGTGGGGATCCCAACTATCGCTGTGGATCATCCCTTCTTGAGTTCTAGAAAGCGTCAGCCTCTGGTAACGTGGGCTTCATACTGCCATCACTGGACAGCAGATGCTGTGCCTCCTGCTCCTGCGCCACCTGCAGCGACGCCACGGCCGAGGTTTTACAGAGTGTTGCCGCCGCCAGAGTCAGACTTCCAGGCCGACCTCCCTTCTCGGCCTGCTCCACCTTCAGGAACTGCTTCTGGTGGACTGAGGGCCAGAAGAAAATCATTAGAGCCGAACACAACTGGTACACGCCAGCCAGCAGCATTCCCAGGGCGGCGGTCCACTGCAGCAGGTGGAAGCCCCATTTGATTCCGTGAATGAGCATCCGCAGGCTGAAGGAGAGCACATCGATGTTGAGATCGACCCATAGCAGCGGCAACACCATATCCTCGAAGGGTTCCATTAAGCTGTTGAAGTTCACTTTGCCCACCACCTGATTGGCCTGCAGTCGCAGATGAGTTCCCTTCATGGGAGCCCCCAGTTGCTGGAAGGAAGGAAGAGAAAGTAGTTGCGGTCAGATAGCGCAAGAAGTAAGGTTCTCTATGGGACTTACTGGTTGCACCACGAAGGTAGAGCCAAAGCGGGACTCGTCCGGCTGCAGACCATCGAATGGTTCTAGGAGGCTAGGATCGGCATGCATGAAATGTGGATAGGTGATGGCCAGTGGAATGTCTAGGTAAGAGAGTGAGACAAGAGGATTGTAGTTGGAGTAGGTTTCTTCTATTAGTATTAGTGCTTACTGTAGTAGCAGGGCGAGACGCTGCCGACGCCCTTCTTGAGGCAGCGGTTGTTCTTGCAGAAGCAAGAGGAATTGGGATTGCCCAGCTCACTGTCGAAGACATCCGGTTCCATCACAAACTCGTACGCATCAATGCCGTCGTACGTCCGGGTGCTATTGAACTTCATGGGCAGCCGACGGCAGAAGGTGCGCCGATAAATATAGAAGGCGTCCTGCTCGCTTATGTCCCGCGGGAAGAGAGTGGCATCGTGACTGCCCCAAATGCGATTGCACATAGTGCCACTGCCAAAATATACAGTTATAGTTCGATATTCTATGGGGTATATAGATATGGCACTCACTTGGTTTGCTCATCGTACTCCCAGCGCGTGAATCCGCGCTCTCCATTGATGCTGTCCAGCGTATACCCGCGCGGAGAGTCGGGTAATTTAACGCCATATTTATCCTTGAGCTCTGGCAGATTCATATTGACCACATTACTCTCGTTTCCCTCACGGAAAAGCTGAAACACAAAACAGAAGCACAAACAGAAATCAGTTTCCCTGCAAGAAAGCTAGGGGAGGATCGGATATTGACCTTCTCCATGATGCCAAAACTTTTGAAATCAATCCAACTGGGAACAATCTTGGCAGCCAGCTCGACCAAATGATCTTCGTAGCCCCACATGTAATCGTGGACACTCATCTCCAGCATGGGTTGAGCGTTCAGACGCTTGGCCACAGCACTTAACCCGAGCGAGGCAAACACCGAGAGGCTGGAGGCCAGGGTGGTAACTCCCATCAAGGGAATATTTGGCGCTCGAATGTGATCGACCTTCGGATCGCCCACGGATCGCTCCGGCACAAAGATGTACTCACGTCGCGGCGAATAGGATATCGTGTTGTTGGCCTCGTTCAGGGTTATGTTGTGGTTGGTGAGCCACTCCTTGTACACATACGGGCCGACCTCTTCGAGCTTCAGCTTGGTGTCGGTGCCGTCCGTGAAGGCGTCCACATTGGTATAGTTGAACATGTAGACATTGATGTACACATCGATTGGTGGATCGAGCCACAAATGGTAGAGCAAAGTGCCGGGCTTCAGGCTTAATTGCTGAGTAGCGTATTGGACCATGATTAGTGAGGATATTGGTGGGGATTAGAAGGGAGTACAATACTAACCACATCCAAAATACTCTGCACCGGATCCGATAGCAGAATGAGCGACCCGAAGAACAGCAAGGTCATTCCAAGTGCAGCACATCGCAGCAACTCTGCAATAAATTAGATCAGCAGGTGAGTTATAGTTAAACGAGTAGTCATGCAACACGCCGTCTGTGCCGTCAGTGCAACTGGTTTGCCTTTGCCTTTGCCACAGATCCAGTTCCAGTTCGGCGATACGTATCGCGTGCGCCTGTCCATCATTCGATTGACCTTCACCGAGGCTGCATTTCGGGGCAAAGATCTGCGACCTACCTCAATGACAGGAGCAGTGCAGGACAGGAACCAAAACATAAGCAAAACAATGACGCAGTCTGACGATGACGATGCCCAAAAATCGGCGCACGGTTCAATGAACGTTCTTCGATTAAAGAATTCCAGGAAAAGAGGAAGGAGAAGGGACCTCAACATTAACAGGTTGTTGATTCCTATAGGAAAAGCCTCGAAAGCGGGTTTCTTTGGCCTTGTTTAGAATATTAAAAGCACGGAAGATGCGATCCGATCGCAACATATCAATCTATGCTGCACATATTTCAGATTTCATATTCATTTCAAGTGAAATCACTCACTTTACGACTTAAACTCGTTATTCTCGGCTTGAAAGCGTCTCACCTTCCTCAAAGATTATTGTCTCTTCACACTTGATACGTATTTCACTTCCGCTCTCGAGAAGCCCTGGCCTGACATCCAGTTTGGGCCTAATCCAGACTATGGTCACACCCAACACTCATCCGGACAACTCATCTTTTGTGACCGATTTCCAGCGATCATGGCCGTTTTATTGTTCAATGAAGATCACTTTCGGCGGCGTGCGATCATTAATCAAAGAGCGAAATCTTAGCCCATTTATCAGAGAAACAAACATCAATTGTTGCCTAAATAATAATCATTTCTAATGAAATAGGAACAGAAACAGAAAGAAGGCACCTGCCAAGATCAATGAACTGGCTGACTGGCTAACAAGCCCCTAGCTAAATTCCAAATAGCACAGTCTCCACCTAGAGACTTAGGAGAGTGATACTGAGAGGCTAACAGCATAAACACATTAACAATTTTGCTTTGGCGTCAACTTTGGTGTCAGAAAGAGGTTCAAGATTTCACAATCAAAACAAACCGCGATGATACATGGCGAGCGATCGCTTCAAAGGTTCGGCTAAAACCAGTAATACATTTAAATAAAATATTTTGTGACTTCTTTGAGAGAGGAAACATAGGCATAGACTCTCATACATATCCTTGCCTTGAGCGTGACAGCAGAAATTTCCGATATCAATGGCCCCATCCATAAATTAAGCCGCAGACAAAGAGTCGCAAATTATTCTGGTGCAATGGACAGACCAGAGCCAAAATCAAAACCCAAAAACTAAAAAAAAATAGCAAAAACCCAACAGATCTCCATTGATAGATGTATAAATGCGAAGAGTTTGGCATTATGCAACAATTGCATTGCCAAAGCAGTGGCCAAAGCCGAAATGCCGACGATGACAATTTGAAAGATTGTCGAACACGAGACCTAACCACATCAGCATCAGCGTCAGCGTCAGCATCAGCTCAGCGCCGGCGTCAGTATGAATGAAAGACGACGCTTCTCTTGATCGCACACCAGCGCCAGCTGATTTCAGTGTACGCTTTGCTCTGAACTTGTTTCTGCCAACAGCCAACAGCAGCAACAGCAGCAGCAGCAGCAGCAGGGAGTGGAAAAGCAACAACAAGCCTCGGCTCAATATCAGTCAGAGTGAGGCGCCATAAGGCATACCGTACAGATATATCAGTTACTAAGTATGAGTTGAGCTGCTGCCGCCGTCTGGCATTGCCTCTGCAGCGGTCTGAAGTTCAAGTTCGGTGCAATTTGCCGGTTAGTATACAAATATATAAAAACCTGAAAAATGAAATCTATCTTAAAATGCACACAGACGGACGGACGGACAGAGATTTTTGGGGGTTATTTTTTGTTGTCTTTTTT
Source organism: Drosophila affinis (assembly GCA_037356375.1). Lineage (NCBI taxonomy): Eukaryota > Metazoa > Arthropoda > Insecta > Diptera > Drosophilidae > Drosophila > Drosophila affinis. The sequence goes on from JAZHFB010000003.1 coordinate 29,734,666, forward strand.
TGTCCCGATGTTGAGTCAAAGATCGGCGACGGACAGCGGCAGGGTCTAAGTCAGAGTCAGAGTCTGAATCTGAGACTGACCCACAAAAGTCAAGAATGAATATGTTTTGTTTCTGACAGACGGACACCGAACCGAACCGAACCGAACCGAACGGCAATGTGTTTGAGCCACCTTCAAGAGCGTGTGAGCCCGAGAGCTTACTTGCACGGGTGTGCGTGCGTGTCCGAGTGTGTGACTTCCGTCAAACGACAATAAATTAGGCAAATATGCTAGCCGCCGGGTCGGGTCGGATCGGGCCTAGACTGGCCAGCCAGGCGAGATTCGCGCTCGTGTAGCCAAAAGATACGCTCGCCTCGCACTGGAGATTCATTTGACTGGTCTCTGGCTTGTGCCGATCGATCCGCTGCTCTGTCGTATGACGATGTTTGTTTGCCTGTTTGGCTGTGTTTGGCTAATGATTAATCCTGTAGTTGTTGCTATTTGCTTTTAATCATCACCAAAAACCGAAAAAACGAAAAACCGAAAAACCCAAAACCCTTAAATAGTCGCACTCAAAGTCTCTCTGACAATTAGATGACTGCCAATAAGGAAAAGTAAATATGTAGTTAACAACTTCCCCAATCCGATCGCTTTCAGCCTGATCCGATTTGTGCGGTACGCGTACGCCTTTGAAACGGATACTTGTACTCTATATACACATACACATATGCATACATACATATGTATGTACATTGTTCCTGCTGCTGTACGCTTAGGTGTGGTTGTTGTTGTTGTTGTTATTGTTGTTGGGGCTATAGCAATAGCTGTTCGATGTGCTATTGTTAATGCTTGTACAATAGCTGTTATTTGCATTGTTTAGCGGGCATTGAGTTGTAGATTGTATTGATTTATTATGAGAGCTCTGGGTAAATTAGTTAATTTGTTCTAAGGAATTTCTAAGAGGAGTGCAGTGCAAGTCATTCCCCTGGCCGTCCTGGCCCAGCCCGGACCGGACCGGACCGGTCAGACAGTTGAATGCTTTCAAGGGATCGAATCTGTCATCATCTGGGGCCTGGTCTGGTCTGGTCTGGAAATATTTATGTGTACTTATGTGATCATATTATCGGGTCAATCTCGCTGGGCAATCATCGCCGCGGTTCACCTTCAGTTTTCCCACCGTGTTTATGTTGATTGAAATCATCGAACTTCATGGTAAGGTAATACGTGACATTTTCAGTCACAACCGATTTCATTTCAAATCTTAATTTATTCAAACTTAATTGCATTACCGTCCAGATAGATCCGTTAATACACATACACGTACGGATGAAGACTAAACTTTGGAATTAGTTTATTTTCAATGACTTTGCCTAAAGCATCTACTAGCATCTACGTACAAGTACAGCAGTAATTAAAAACGGACTATCATACAATTAATATGAATTAAGCCTATACACTCGAATGATAAAATCTTAAATGGTCTCTGATCTGGTCAACAATGTTAACGAGTAGAACCCTACGCAACGCCCTTGGTGTCTCGAAGCTTCACTGGTTGTTGTCATGCAAATTGGCATGGCAGCATTGCTTTGCTTTGCTTTGCCCTTTTTTCTGGCTTTGATAACAGGCCTATTAGCCTTGGCCGAGAAGAGAACTACATATATGTATGTATTGTTGTGCGAGTATTGGTGTTGGGGGGAAGCTGTGACAAAAACAATAGCCCTAGAAAGCAATAATTAATGCAATCTACGTTTGTTTGTTTTAAAACAATTAATTAATTCACAGATTCTATTTTTGGCTAATCTGAATGCAAATGAATGCTGACGTGCTGCCAAAACATTCTCGGCTCGGACTTTAGCCCGCTCGTTACGACTATAAAGAAGCTGGAACAGGTCGCTGGTCCCCTATCCCACCTGTCAGACATAAATTCAAATAAATATTTGAGCGTGTGCCAGCTGTCTGTCATTAATTTGATCAACGGACCTGCCTAATATGTGTACATATGTGTATACATACATATGAGTTCACAATTTGCTTTAGAACTATGTATTTCAGAAGGTGCTAATGAAAGTGTACTCCCAGGGAATCGGGGAATCTGGGAATCGACCTGAAAGTATCTGAATGAGATTGCTAGACATTTCAAACACTTGAGAGATCTGCTTGATTAGCATGCACAGACGTTTAAGTTTCAAAACTTTGCACAATCCGTACTACATTTCAGCAGTTTTAGCAATCGAAGCAATTTTGAGCACTTTTGTGCAAGATTTTGTTCGCTATTTTGCTGACGTTTTTACGATCGCGTGGGGTCTGGTTGGTTGGTTGGTTAGTTGGTTGGTTGGTTGCTCCCTTGGTTGGTTGGTTAAAAGGCGGTTCGAATTAACTTTTATGGGGGTTTGGCTTTGACCAATGTGGACAACGGTCGCATGGCTTAATTAAGACCGTCGAGAGCCGTCGTTTTGACTATTTTTGGGTTATACTCACTTGCATTGCGCTGGTTTTTGTTGGTAAATAGTTTCATTTCAGCACTGTGAAAATGTGTCTCTGACCGACCGGATTTATGTTACTTTTCTTATACTGAATTGCACTTGATGGAATGGAAAGGAACGGAACGGCTTTGCTTTGGATCGGGGGGCGGGGCGATATCGCAACCGCTTGGAAATTGATTGGTTATTTACTGATTTATGACGAAAATCAATTAATCTTTGTGTTATTATTTATGGACGCAAATTAAACTATTAACAGGTCTGCCGATCCAGCTTTTTGATTGAGATTGATTCAGATTAAAATTCCGATTCGTATGCCGTTACCGATCAGGGGGATCAATTTGCATGGCCCCTGCAGCGTATTAATTTGATTTGATTTTCATATATCATATAAATAATCGTAGAATTTTAACAACTAGGCGGTTGTGTGCATTAAACGGCAGTAAACTGTAAACTAACTTGTCGTTAAACAAAATGAATTATTCTTGGCTGTTTTCCACTTGACTTCACTTCACATCAAATGTCCCGATCTGATCTGATTTGATCCGATCTGATCTGATCCGTTGTGTTCCGTTTGGGATCCCGTCTAAGCTGATATTTTATTCTTTCCACCAGGGTTAGAACGATCCGTGCCTAGGTTTTGTTGTCGCTGCTGTTAAGCTGTGATATGTTTTGTTTTGAATCGACTGTCACGCACTTCCTATTCCCACAAATTTTGACAGCTTAATGCGGCGATCTAGACTGCAGTGGGGACCTTTATATGGACTATTGGGCCGAGCGGACCGGAGAGCTCGCATCGACCCCAGCCCGAACGAGACCGAGCCCCGACCGAGTGTCTAGCAGCGAGCATCGAGCATCTCGTTCCAAACCGCGAAAATCTTTCTATGAACCGGTCCACATTCAAGCCTCTGCTCGTGCTTGGGCTTGGGCTCTGGCTCGGGCCAGGTACTACGCGTACACACACACAATCGAGCACGGAGGAACACGCGAATACAGGTACTTCACACATAAACATCGGACGAACATTAAGTCTACATGTCTGTGCTAAGAACCCCCTAACGGAGGCAATGTCCCTCTATCCCTCGCCCGTTCCGTGCTTTTGGGTGGTGCCACTTGGGGTCCCAGACGACTTAAGTTAGTGAGAATGATTCTGGCCAGAGGGTTAGGTGGGTTCGGCATTGTTTTTTGAGATCGCTTTGGCTTCGCAAATTGTTATTTCATATATTTAATGGCCACAAATGACTCTATTTATTCTCTGTGGCAGAACCCGAGCTATATGTACAGTGATCACGCACACGTGCCCGTGCCCGTGCCCTTTTTCAGTATAAATATGCATGAAGTTTTGCCCGCAATTAAAAGCCACTTCTTGACGCAATTACATCCAGTTCTGATTCTTAGCAGATAATAACGATTAGCTATTAACTGGCTGTTCTGATAATTAGCCATCCGCTGTTTAGTTTGATACTAATTGATGGTGTGCAGGGCACTATGTAGTGCTCCCCGGTCAGCCGATCAGCCGATCAAGCCGATCATGCCGATCACTACTAAGAACAGTCAACAAATCTGGAGACAGTTAATCTAATAATAGTGTCTACTTACTGTTTTCCAGCTGTCTCGTTAGTTGCTGACCTATTTCCCTTTGGCATAATATAACCAGAGGCGAATTGGAGTAAATTAACCTTTGAGCGATCGATGCGATTCAATCCCTTGCAGCCACGTGCGTGCTGGGTACGGTAGTGGGTCTGGGTACCACTACCAGTTTCCTGTGCTCTCTCTCTCTCCCTCTCTCTCTCTCTTTGTGCCTATAAACGATTATGAACATTTGTCTGAGAATTGCCATTTTCTTTTTTATTGCCCCGTATTACCCGGAATTGTCTTGGGTGCTGGGTCTATGTCTGGACTCTTGGCACAACGTCAATAGCTCGTCTGATCCCGAATGTGCGCGGTTCAGTCCACTAACTATCACTTGACATGCATGTCGCCATTATCCCACCGTTTTGCTGTTGCTCCCTGGATAATTGTTATTTGTTTATAGCAGCTCGTGCCGCAATTATGGCCAATCACAAAGTCCGTCACCCATCCGACCAGACGCTTTTTATGCTTTCCTCGAAAGTTCTATATTTACAGATACAAAAAGCTAACAGAGAACGGTGTGGTGTGTCCTGGCTGAACTAAAAGCTCATACCATAGAAGCTTTCCTTCATTTCAAACCGCTTAAGGATGGCAAATCCATAAAACATACTCACTTTTCTCTATATTGACCCGGAAAGGTGCAATCAATGCCACTAATTACTATATGGGCGGGGGGGCTATTAAACTATCTATCATTCCCATTCAGGCCCTTAGAATTCCAAAAGGAACGTCATCTATCGTAAAGTTTATTGAATCGCCTTTCAATGTAGTTTTACACCTGAAAACCAAAGACCTAACAAGTTTCTATGCATTTAAAGAAAAGTAAATATTGGTTTTTTCAGTACTATATGTTTTTTGACGTATATGAACAAACCTTTAACCCCTCTCTCCCATTCGGAAAGTGGAAAGATTCGCTGGGAATACCAAGAATCTGACTAACTTGTTGGATATAGAACAATATTTGCATGATTTAGAAAACCAAACACAAACGGGCGAACGGCCAGACGTCCGAGCGGCGAATACGGGCAAAAAATGTTATTTAGCCGTGAAATTTTGAGGAACAATTATCATTTGGTTGCAAATAGGGTCGACGGTTGTCTACTTTGTAACCTCTGCCCAATTAGCTCACATCCTCAAGGCGAGGAAAGCCCCCAAAAAAAGAAAAAAACTGTTGAAGGCACCAACAACGGAATTTTCACGAAGTTGCTCCTCAGTGAGCAAAATTGTATAGGAAGACAAGTAAAAATCTAACCGGACAGAGTCTCAAAACTATTTCGCATACATTAAACGCTCAATTAAACTAAGTAGTTTTTAACGAGCTGCAGGGGGCAGCGGATCATCCCAGAATACTCAGAGGCACGCTGGATTATAAACATCAACATCTACATACTCAGAAAAATGGTTCTCAAGATTCTAAAAGTTTTGCTGAAAATTGAGGATTGGCATGCAAATATGTATATACAGTAGATACTACTATACTATTATGTCCCCAACCAGAAATGGGCATGGGAAGGGAACCCCCAGACATCACATCAGACATGCAAGCTGCCCTCATACCTAAAATTATAACTGTATCTGACTAAACAAAAACGAGTCACTTTCGCGTAATTGCACCGCCGGACTCTTAGCCTATGCATTGTCTTGACTGGTTTTGATGACGTTTCCGCTTTAGCATATGAAAGGTGACAAAAGCGAAGCCGAATCGGAATCCGCAGAGAACAATGAGATGCATACACCAAGCAGCAGGCGGGCCGGGTCCAACAGCGGTACTCAATGCGGAACCATGAGCCGCTGACATCCTTGAACCAGATCGACCGCTCTTTTGCTCGGGGCTTCCCTGAGTGCCTACAAAAACCCAGAAGGTGACCCTGGACCTTGATTAGTCTTTGTCCGCTGCACGAGTATACACTTTCAGCTAAATGTTGTACGGGTGACAAGGTAAGCATATGGAAAGTGCAATCATAGGCTGGCATACTCGTGTGTAACAGAGTGACCTGCAATGTTCAGGCTTTAATAGATCATAGTAGCTCCAATTATTATGGTATTATGGGGTGGGAGGGGGCAATGGCAATCAGTAGCGGTTAATGGAACTGGAACTGGAGCTAAACTCTCAGTCGAACAATAAGGAACCAACGATGTTGGATGCCAATTAGATTTAAATATGAAAAGCTACCGCCCAGCGCAAATGAATATCTAACAAGTTTAATTGGAACGATATTCTCAGCAGCAACAGCAACAACACCGACAATCACAGCATTAATAGGTATCGCATCCAGCGTGGGCCAGGCCAGAGAACGGTGGCGATGACAAAAAAACAACAAAGTAAACGCTAGAGCGATAATTAGCTAGAACGTTTATAACAAATATTAAGTTAATAACATAAACATATACTCGTAGAAGAAGTCGTCGCCGTGACGTCATATCGCACACGCTATGTGTCGAGTGGAAAACGCATTACGTATACGCACTCGGACAGTTTCGAAGTCAAAGCAGATTAAAGCACTCGCTCTGGGAAGTGCTATTGAAATTGATTTACCGTATTGACCCCAAATTAAACGGCAATGCAAAGTCGAGCAGTTGATGTAATGCCATGCCCGATAGCGTTGCGTCCCGTCCCGTCACGTCGCGTCGCGTATCGCAATTAGCGTCGCCAACTAAGCCAACAGTTATTAAACAATAATCAAAATATTATAATTAATGATAGTGTTGCCAACCGGCAGGCAAACAGAGGCGACCGACCCATGGGCATCTCGATGGCCCAGGAAGGAGGAAGGCGGCAGCCAGTTCACATAAATCAATTCGACGAGTAGTATGCACCATTCAGGTGGCGCAGCAGGCGCTAATCCTTCTTATCGAAAATTTGTCATTTATTCAGTTATGCGTAATTCTCTATTTGCGGCTCTAGATATCTCGTTAGCCAACTGTCACTATTTGTTAGCGCTCAACAATATCCGTCGACATTTTCCAAGCGCCTGGATGCCTGGATGCCCCAATGCCCATTCCCATCCAATACAGTAATAGTCCCCCTTGCTGACCCCACGCGATGGCATTCTCATTCTAATTTCCATTTCCATTCCCAAACAAAAACGAATCCCACTCCCACTGCCAATCTCAGCCGCTTTTCCGTTCCAGCTGCTGCAAAACTTCAGGAACAGAGCAGCCACATAATTATCTTGCATATGAAAATATTTTAGAGGCTTCGCGCGGTGTTCGGTTTGCTCCATCCGCCCATTTCCGCTCGTTCCGTATTTGTTCGTTGCGATGAGGTGGGCGGCGCGGCCCGGCCCGGCCCGGCCATGATAAGCACGGGCGCTTATACTCGTATCCTTCTGCATCATGGCAAGCTTCGGCCCCTATAAATACCTGTTGCCAATGGCTTTTGGCCAACATTTATTCACGACTGCGTCCGCTGTTTACACACTTCGGTGACGGTGTCCAATTGCATTGTGCCCTCCTTGTGTGCTGTGATTCCAGTTCTGGAATTCCAACCATTTGAAAAATACTCAACTGTAGCAGTGGTAATCTTGATCAGGTAAGAATGCTTATCATATGTATATAGAAAATTTTTTATATTGTGTAGTTAAAGTTTAGACCATTAGAAGGTTAAAAAAGGGTGTATTCGTTCTCGAAATTAGTCGAGAAAGCTGTATAACTGAGTTATGTATGACATTTCTCAGGCACTAAAGTTGTGATTCGTAATTGCATCGTTTCGCATAGGTCAGAGTGACCTTAAGTAGAAGCTAACTGCCATTTAATGGTTGTAATTATTAGTTATATATTACTGTTCTGGATGGAAAAAGTACGAGTAGCAGACTGCGTCAGAGTTCCGCCACATCCTAATCATTGAAAACTGCCGTCAGCCAAAGCAGAGGACAGGCCGTTCACCCATTTAGCTCGCTTACCCTATGACTCTAGCCATAAATTATCATACGAGAATGTCAGTTATTAAATTGGGCCCTACGACGTCCCAACCCCAACCAAACCCAACCCAAATGGCTAAGTAATAGGCCGCAATATGTGACAAGATATGTCAATTAGCTGATGGTTAATAAAGTAATTTATCCTTATCCTTCTCTCTCAGATTAGCAATACTCTTACCTCATACAAATTACACTTACCTAACCCTGTCATTTCCATCTTTGGATGTTGCCCAGCAAATTGCATCATGTCCAATACAATGCGTTGCATTCTGATTGTCTGCGTGGCACTGACACTGATCGCCGCCGGCTGCAATGTGGAGGCATCTAATTCGAGACCACCACGGAAGAATGACGTCAATACCATGGCGGATGCGTACAAGTTTTTGCAAGACCTGGACACCTACTATGGCGACAGGGCACGGGTTCGGTTTGGCAAACGGGGGGGTCCACTGATGGAAATGCTGCGGAATCGGGAGCTGGAAAACAATATGGCCAAAAGCATCAACAGCGGCGGGGAGTTGGTAAGAGCAGGGAGTGAAAAATATGATTAGGCATCAATATAGACATCTGTTTAATCTCACTCGCACAGATCCGTGCCCTGGATGAGGAGGAAGTATTCTAAACCCAAATGCCGTGGACCATGACGACGATTAAAACTCATTTATTTGTTGTTATTCAATTAGTTATAGCATTGTTGTGCATCTTTTTTATCGGGGCAATAGTTTAACGTGTTGAAAAATTAGATGTATTTGCAGCTGCACATTTAATACTTACGGATAGATATATCTTCCATCTAGTCTTGATGTTAGTTAAATAAATGATATATATTAACTATATAAATATTTGCCTACTTACTCCAAACAATCGAAAAATAAACTGCAATGATTAATTGATTGTTTCATTTGGTTTTCACATTTTACATATAATCTGCCAGTGAAAGAAGCTATAAAGTACAGATTATAAATGATTTACGCCGTTTTTCAAAAAACCTATGTATTTATACAACGAAGAAAAGGACGAGAACTAACTGTGAAATAATATCTAGGAGGAGCAGGGGAGCATTTCTACAAGAATTTATGGGAATAAATGCGCTCGAATTCCGTTGCCTACTTTTCGGGCCAAACCATCGGTGGTCAAGAGAACCCAGTACTCGAAGAGTTTACGTGTCTAACGTCCAGAAGAAAGTGTTTCTTGACTATCCGTCCGTCCGTCTTTGTTGACGTCTAGTTCTCAAAGACTATAAAAGCTAGAGCAACCAATGTTTCTGCCATTGTGATATAAGAATTTTGGAAGTCTATTTCTAAATTTCGGCTCACCCCCTTTCGCCCCACAAAGGACGAAATTCTGTGGCATATCTAGCAGATAAGCGATACCAAATGACATATAAAATGTATTCTATATATGAATTTTAAAGTCGTATCAGCTCTAGAAAACATCATCATTCAATTAAAAAACAATCTTTATTTATATAAAGATGAGTATGTCTCTTAGTATGCGCATAGCTTACAATGGTAGAAATGTTTCAAGGCTTGCGGCACCTGCAAAAAATAAGAGATAATTAGTTCCAGACCAATGAATGCACTTCAAGCGTATTTATGAACAATTCTAAGAACTCGATAGAGCTCCTACTAGGCAGCTTCGGATAATGCTCTTACACAGAGGCATAACGGCCATTACTAATATAGTTATCTCGCAGTTTGTCTCAATCCATGCTCCGACAATGGTCGCTCCGACGGCAGCGCCCCAACGGGCCCACATAAGACTGATGCACAGAGCCTTGGCGCGTATGTAGGTGGGCACAAACTCCAGTAGGGCACCGCCCATCAGTGAAATTATCAGGCCCGGTAACGAAACAAGGAATATCAAACAGAAGAGACTAATGTAATAGGTGGTTACGAATAATAATAAAAATCCGCAGGTAGAGGCCATGACGAGAGAGCTGATTAACAGGGCCTTTCGTTTCACATAAAAGAGCATTAGCCAGAAGATATTGTATAGAAGAATGTACGTGATACCCAGAATGTGTGATTCGGTGAAGTTTCGCACTTCATCGTTACACACCTAAGGAAAGAATTTTGATGATCGATTAGACAGTACCATAAGGCCGAGAATAATTCTAACCGTATTTAAGTCCTCTTCGGACTCCATCATTAGGCTAGGGACATCGTCAAAGATAAGGCTGCAAAGTGTCATATTGTCCTTGGATCCTCTACGCATTTTTACTCGATTTCGCATTGAAGTAAACCAGATCCCCAGTCCGTGAGCCCTGTAAGAGAGAAGAAGTAGAGCGAAACTGAACTGAACGCATTAAGCACACTCCACTCACAGCAAGCCCAGCACAAACATAACCGCACATCCGCTGACAAAAGACCAGACGTAGGGCTTCCGGAAAAGTGGCATGGCATCCTTGAGCATTGTGGACAGGATATTGTCTGCATGCTTCTGACGTTTTACGTGTGATTTCACCTGAAACTTGAGCATATTCGCCACTTGTTCGGGGTTGAGAGGCTTGCCAGTGTTCTTTTGGCACACCCAGTCCATCACCATCATGCCCTTCTCGGTCTCACCAATCATAAAAAGAAATTTGGGACTCTCTGGCATGCGAAGCAACAGGAAGAAAGCAACCAATCCGGGAAATAGGAACGTGATGCCAAGTATACGCCAGGGTCGAAGAGTTAGGTCGTTCGTAACACGATACTCGAAATCCATAACATCCTGCGACTGAAATAATGTCCCCATCGAAGGGCTGTACAACATTGCAAATCCCGTGAACATGTACAAGTGGGTTACGACGCGCGACATAATCTGCTTGTTGCAGAACTCGCTGAGGTAGGTGACTGCTACAAAGCTAGGTCCGGCCACGCTGATTGAAAGGTAAAAGGTGAAAGGTGCTGGCTGCAGAAGAACAAACACTCACAATATGCCCGTGACGAAGCGCATTACATAGAAACCAGAATAGTTAGGCATGAACATGGAAATGATCGAACAAATATTGCTAAGCGAAATGGTGTGCAAGAGGATCCAACGGCGACCCATTTTATCGGTGATGTAGCCCCAGAAGTAGGAGGAGCAAATTATGCCCATAAAACCGACCGCCATAAGCGAAGTGAGTTGCATGAGGCTCATCTTCAGATCGCAGACCGACGATGGTCCAATAATTCCCATGCCCATTGTCTCCAGAATAGCCATCATCTGCAGCAGTCCCAGGGTCAGAGTGGCAAACAGATGAACTCTGCCGAAGCCTGTGTGCCGAGAACTCTTAGCTGCCCTGAGTTGGAAATGAATTGACTTTTACCAATCTGCTGCATTACAAGATCGAACTCATTCAGATTCGAATCCATCCTGTGTCCTAGTCCAAGTCGAAATACACCTTAAATTTGTAGAGGGATGAAACTTGAAATTATAGTTTATTCATCGTATATTTATTTTGCTTGATTTCTCAATGTCTATCCCAGCTGAATGTTCTCTACCTCCTTGATGAGATCCGTGTGCTTGAACTCATCGGGACGCTTGGTGAAGGTCTCCAGGAGCTTCATCTTGTTTTCGTCTGTTTTATAATAGAACATCTGCAGCTCGTTCGCCAGGCACTGGGCCTCTTGGGCGGTCAGTACCTTGGTGTCATATTCACCGCGCATCAACACCACGCCCTTGTCCTGTACCTCAGTGTAATGAACCACTGTCAGGCACTCGGGGGCATTCTCGTGATGCACCTGGTAGGCTAGTAGTGGAGTGAAGTGAACTGTGTTAGCTGCAAACTGCAGCAGGAAAAATTCGAATCCCTCGCTGCGCGGCAATGGCAGAAGGAAAATCGGATGTTCTTTGGCGCGGCCCATCAAAGTGTCGTACTGAGCTGTGGTCAGGGTGGCTGCCAGCACATCCTTGGTCTTGTGGTACTCTATCCAAATCTGCGATAATTCCTCTGCGCTCTTGTCGGCCAGCAGTTCCAGCTTCATGATATCCGACAGTTTCTTGTGTGGAATCTCGGCTGCCTCTTGTTTGGCCAGCTCCTTTTTGGGGTTCAACAGCTCGGAATATGACCTGCAAAATGTCAATTAATTATCGATACGGTGCTGCTGTAAGCCATGGTCTTTGCTTACCTGGCCTGGATCTGGCCATCCTTAATTGGATTCACGACGCGCTCAATACGATCCAAGAACTCCTCGGCAGAATTCTGCTGAATCTTGGCAATCTTTTCCGCATACTTCCAATAGTAGGGATTGCTTTCCTTCAACTTTTCCACAGCTTCATCGGTGGCGCGTCGTGGGTGGGACATGGCAATGCTCCGTTTTAAAGCTGGATTATTTTGGAGAACGCGAAAGAATTTACGGGCGCATGCCATTTCCGAGCAGCTGTTAAAAATTATTATACAATACAATCGATGAAGTATACCGTCCGACTATCAGAAATATACCAAAAAATACGGTCTCATTTTAAAAATATACCGTTAAAATACCGATGAAACTCATATTCCTCGATTTTGATATTCTGTTTAATCAATTTTAGCAGTTTATGGACGAAAATAATAGATTTAACAATTTTACAATGGCTGATGGGCAACGCTCTGTAATGCTCGTGTCGAAGTTAGTTGTTTTGGGGGCTAGTGTTTTATTTGTTTACTATAATTTGGGCTAAAAAGTTTTGAGGCTACTCTTTGGAAGGAAAGCCATAAATTATAGTAAAAAAATAACATAATCGAATAACAAATCTCCCATGAAACAGTTTACTTTGATTTCAGCAATTTATCCACTATTTTAGTAACTCCCTTAATCATTTCAAATCCGCGCGCTGTAAAAAATCCTCGCCGTCCTGAATTTATAATATTTTTCCCTGGGAAATTGCTGAGGATCTTCGGAAAAAATCGGGTATGGACAGCAGGCAAAACGGCCCAGAAAATGCATGGCCTGTAAGGTAAAATCCACCCCACCTGATTTACACGTCCTATCGGGGAAAAATTCGGGTACGGTGAAAATCGTGCGAGCCGTGAAATTTCCCTTGGCTGAACTTACTCATTATCCATACCTTTTTTTGGCTCTACCCAAAACTACTAGTGTCGTGCCACTTTACTCTCTTCTACTCATTTCCCCGTTCAAAGCGTATGAGCGTGGCGGTAAATACCAGTATATACCATGAGAAAAATACCGACGAAAATCATATTCCTCGATTTTAATATTCCGTGAAGTATTAATAGCTACCAAAGACCCTATGCACTGATCACATAATTTTAGCTGACAAACTAATCCATTTTCTACGAGATTGGACAGTTTTTTATTCTCCAAATATATCGTAAATATACCGACGAAAAAAAACGATCTTAGCCTACTAAAGCCCCCTCTAATTAAACAAGTGAACAGCTGAGCAAAACCGCGGAATATAATACTGTTTGTAAATTATTCTTGTAAATCCATTCTATCATTCGGTCCATCCTTTCATAAAAACCACGTTATCTTTCGTCTAATAGCCTTTTTACACTACCGCATCATTGTCAAAGGTGCGGAAATATGATAAGACTCGCTTACACTTAAGCCGCATCATTTTGTCAGCTATTGTTGGCTCTACCGAACGAAAATTACGTGTGGCTGACTTCAATTTTAAATGTTCAGGAATGGTTTGGCCACTAACTTTAAATTGAATTTATTGTTCGATTCGGCAAAAATACCCCGATACCGCGTCGATACCCCACAGGGTTCTTACGGGCTTCGTTGTCGCATGTTCCATTTAACGGAAAAATGCAATGATGCAGTATAATGTAAAAATGGTACAAGCTGCGGAAAAATTATTCAAGTTTCAAAATTGTCGTGGAAATGTTTAACTACCTCCATGGTCTAAAATTGTCCAAGCGTTCTCTGTCCATGATCGAATATTATATTTCTCGATTTTGATATTTCTTCTAATATCAGCAGCTTACTAGGACCCACAAGCCTAAACACATAATTTTAACCAATTGATGAATCAATTGTCTACATGACTGGGTAATTTTGAACTACTTCTTTTAATGGATTTTGTCTAAAATACGGTTCACTCAAAGAAGGTCAACATAAATCTAATTTTACATGGTAACTACACCGTGACTACATATTTAATACAAGTTAATTAAAGATTTATGTAAAAACGTAAGAAAAGGTTCTGCGACCAAAAATTCATCAAAAAGTCCCAATGGTCTGATTTCAGACCATATACCGCAAATCGATCGTCCTATTTTCCAATTATGCCGTAAATACACCGATGAAAATCATATTCCTTGATTTTGATATTGGGTTAAATAGGACTGACGCCGACCGATGATGAAACTGTGGTGCTGTGGTGGTTGCCTTTCAACACTACTATATATCGACACTCCACCAAACAAGAAATAGCCAGATCTCGTTTAATGTCTGATATGTGTGAACTATAGTGATAGCGCATATGAGTGTGTTTTATTCTATAGGAAAAAGTACAGTACACTTTCATAGTTTAACCTAAACCGTAAAGCTATGTACCGCAGTCTCGCCTCGCCCTCGTCAATTGGAATGAAGAAGCGGGAAGCATGGATTGACTTTGACGCTTATAAGTGTGACCGCACATCGCGGTCGTGGCGGTACTTTCAAATTATCTATCAAGCCGATCCGTTCCGCGACAAGGACTTTCAATTTTAAAGACTATTGGTTAACTGGATAAATCTTAAACTGGCAGTATTGGCTGAGGTAAATTTTATAATGTGCCTTCATAATATACCAATAAGTGTGGAATGGTGTTGGCCAAAATTCAAGTTGAAATATATTTGCTCGTTTCGCAACTTTTTAATGTGACTTTTTTAAATTCTAATTTAAAAAATCTTTATACAGCTTGCTTTAGTTTAATTATAGTAGCAGCCAAAGATATCCAGAGATATGTATGTACATACCACTCCAAAAAAATGAATTCGAAATCATTTTGAATAAATTAATGATTATATTTATTTAACTACCGACTGCTCGCTATATGAATGCATTTATACAAATGAGTGTGTAGAATAAATATTTGAACAACGTCAAAGACTATGCCATAACAACAATAAAAACTATATACTGCTGGCGTTGTGATGCTCGCCGGCAACTTCTACAGAGGTGGAGACCTCAAATAAATCTTTGGCTGACTCTGCGTCGCTATCGGTTGATCCCAGATTGTGCACATCCTCCACCGTGCCCTTCTTCAGATCATCCGATCGTTTTTGGAGGCGCTGTAAAACGGAAAATATTCTGCATTTTCAGTAGTTCATTTAGATTTTCCGGGCTTTTCTTACCGATTCGGACGCAGCCTCCTCGTCTGGCACAAAGATCCGCAGTGGAGTGTTGCTGCCCAGCTGTTGCTGCACTAGTCGCTGATGCTCCTCGAAGGCAGTTGCAGCGGGATCCTGGGTGGTCTGCGGGTGATGCTGGACAGGCTGTTGGAGTTGCTGTTGTTGCTGCTGCAGCTGCAACAGCTGCAACTGCTGTTGCTGCTGTTGGTGCTGCAAGTGCTGCTCCTCGGCCTGGGCTTTTAGCTCTTCGAATTGCAGCTGCTGCTGATGCTGGACATGAGCCTGTGCCCTCAGCTCTTCAAGGTGCTGCTGTTGCTGCTGCTGATTCTGGACATGAGCCTGTGCCCTCAGCTCTTCAAGATGCTGCTGTTGCTGCTGTTGTTGTTCCTGCTGCCGCTGAGCATGGGCCCTCAGTTCCTCTAGATGAAACTGCTGTTGTTGCTGTTGTTCCAGCGCTTGGGCCTTGAGCTCATCGAGGTGATATTGCTGCTGTTTTTGCAACTCCAAGGCTGCGTGCTCGGTCTCCAGCTGCTGACGGCGGGCCTCCTCCTCTGCATATGCCTGGAGCAATTGAGAGGAATCGTGCGCATGGCCGTAATAGTTGGACACCACAAAGCCTCCCTCCGGAGCCGTGGAGGTCACAGCCGAGGCCACATTAGGCAAATGGAAGGAAGCCGTCTCGTAGGCACTTTCTACAGGCTCACCCAGAGCGGGGGCAGCAATCAGGGCTGCGTATTGCGGCGCCGAATCCAAAACGGGATGAATATTGTGATGCGGGTCCTTGGCTGCCTGCAGTATCTGTCCATTGCTGGCCACTTCTTGGGTCAGATCCGCGTTCACATAACCAGTCTCGAGCACGTGCTCCGTGCTGGGCTTGAAGAGCTGTTGCTTGTGCTGGGTGTAGAGCTGATTCGACTGGGTCACCAGATAGGTGGGATTGTAGATGGGAATGTGGGCGGCGGAAATGGAAGCGGCTAGGAACGGTTGCAACTGCTGGGTCTGCTGGGCGTACTGGATGGGATAGATCTCCGGAGCCGTCTGAGCGGCCGCCTGGGCGCCCACAATCTGCACCAGCGGCTGTGCGGGCAGATGATTACTCTGGACATCAGATGGCAGAGGCTGGTTGTTGCTCGGGGTATTGAAGGTCTCAGTGGCGGGGCGAATCTTTGAAGTAGGCAGCGAGGGATCTGGATCTGGGGCAAAGAGTTTCTGCGAGCCCGAAATGGGATCGCGGATGGTTTGGTCATTTGTTTCATCCTCATGCACATTGTAACCCGGTGCCAAGTATGTCTGTGGGCGTGCGGATGGGGGCGGGGATTGGGAAGTGTGCTGTGGGGGAAGGTAAGCGGTGGAAAGATGGTCACCATCGTCCAGCTCCAAGTGATTGTCGTGAACGGCCAGATTCGGTGCGGGTACCGTGTAAATGGGTGCAAAGTGCTCAGTGTTGAAGTTGTTGTGCGTGTCCAGCTGTGGGGGGATTTGGCATGTACATATTATATATGCGTGTAGTGGATGCTTGTGTCTGTGTCGTATATCAATCAAAAGCATTTTCAAAAGCAAGCTTCGAAAAGTAGGGCCATTCGATTCCTGCTCTTGGAGCTCTGTTCTTCTCAACTTACCGGCAAATTCTGCAGCTCGCTATAGGACACAGCCGTGGGTTTTTCAAACTTGAAGGGCTTGTCGTATCCGAAGGTCGGCTTCGTCTTAGGCTTAGAATTGTTCACCTTGATCTTGAGGGGCTTGCGCACTGCACTGGCGGGCTTCAGGTAGACGGGAGCGCTTAGCTTGATAGGTCGGGGTCCTCGAAGGTGCTGATGCTGATGCTGAGGCACGTGCAGGAGGTGAGGATGACCATGCAGGTGGGCGTGAGAATGGGGGTGCTGCAAGACATGCGGATGGACTGCATGTGCATGTGCGTGTGCGTGGACCAAGTGCTGATGGGACGCATGGGTGTGTGGGTGACCAGGACGACCCTTGAGGACCAGTGGCACGGGCTGATCGCTGCGTATCTGGACGACCAGTGTGCGCTGCTTCCCAGGGACGCCTCCTACAGCTCCAGCCGCAGGACGGGACAACTGCTTGGCGCTATTTGGCGGCCAATTGCCATAGACGAGGGGACGCTGCTTTCCACCATGTGGCGACTGCGGCTCACAGTTGGCCAGCGTCAAGAGCAGCGCAAAGAGAATGAAAGGCTGAATGGATAGACGGATGGATAGATGGATAGATGGATGGATGGTGGTAAAAATGTCAAATATCATTAAATCAACAAAACTTAATTATTTTACGAGTGCATCGAACAAAAACATTTAAAGAAATAAAAACTTTCTAAGCTTTACCATGGAGGGGAATCGGAGGGAGCGTCGTGTAATCGTTGGACAGCAAAAGCAACAAAAAAAAATAAAAAACTGTAATGGCCTTAATTTGAACAAATTGGCGGTTTTCTAAAATTTTATCACGTCGCCTGCTGCTTACTACTTAACCAAAAGCTGCTTAAGCAAACGAGCCATCGGAGTATTTTCATTTATATACCTGAGTATATATTTATATGTACATATGTTCATATGTATGTGTGTCTATGCCATAATACACTGTCCATTTTCTCCGATTCATTGCCTGATTAAACTTTCAATGCGCATTGCCGTAGAATGAAAGTGAAAAGTCGAATATTGATATGTCTTAGTTCTGAAATTGTTCGAGTAATGTTTTTATGGCTCGACGATGGGTATATAAGGCTTGGCGGTTCGTTTAGCAATGCTTAACAGTGCAGAATCTGATCCATGTTTTTTTTTCATCAATTAATAAGCTTTATAAGGCCCTGCAGGTCCAAGATTCCATTCATTCGATGAAATATAGCACAGTTAAGATACCCTTTAATCAAATGATATTAACCTCATTCCATGAAAAGGTATTCACATTATGCTACTGCATTCGAAGTCCATAATAATTCTCTTTAAAATGAACTTCGTTTCTGCTTGGTTACTTTTTGGTCGTGCTCCATCAAAGTGGAAGTTGGTAATTTGATGGCAGCCATTGGATATAACAATTTCACTTGACCAGCCACGCCACTGGAGAAGGAGCTGACTGACAGACGGAGGGGGAGAAGCGCAAGAGGGAGAAGGCAATGACAATGACAATGTTGTGTGCCGTTAGCCAGACGTCAATCAACGGGTGAAATGCCTAACCGAGTCCAATACTCGCATATGTGTGGTTATTGATTACGTGCAGCGTTTGCTTAATCGCAAACAGAGACTGGGTAAGACTCGGAGAGTGCGACAGAGACAGAGGCTGCCGTAATTGGGAACAAATTGTTGCCTTATTGTTTATCGAGTGGTTGGTTAGTTTGTCGCCTTTACAATATGCATAATAATATGCAAATGCATATTGCAGGCCTTGCTGGTGAATGAACTGCCGCCAGGAGACGGATGTGGAGATTGCCCACCGCAACGTGTTTGAATGAAAGTCAAAATATTGACAGTGGAATGCACTTAAACTCGTGTTTCCTTGGGCTCGGCCCGGGCGGGACATTGAACTTGACAAAGGATTGGCCCGATAGGCCTAAACGGAACTATTGATCAGCAGCCTGTCACCAGCAGCGCCGTGGCACCGCGTCCATAAAAAACAGTTTGGTTAACCCAAATTGCAACTTGAATTGCAACTTTTATTTTAGCGGCAAGTATTTTATTTTCAAGCCCGCTGCACATTGAGGCAAAGTCAGGCAAGTAGTGACTGCAATTGGTGCACGTAAAGCGATCCATTGTCTAGAGCTCTATCCCAAGCTCGTTGCGGCAAGTGCAACTGCCACAGCCACAGCCAGTTGCACAGCGAAACCTGGCGCATCAACTGCTCTCATTGCAAATGAAAGTACGCCAATTGCCGGCCACACCACAATTTGTCAAATATTCAATTCAATTGAAGATGCGGCGTTGCGGCATTGTCTGGTAATTGGATTTGAAGGTGAAGGTGAAGGTGAGGTTGCTGATGAATTTCGATCAAATGAGAGTCATTGCACGCTGAGTGATCAAAACAGAGCGAAGTATACATATGTGCCATTCAAATTGTATTCAAACAATTACTATGCACAGTGAGAGATTTTTGTAATTATCGCTAATTGCAGACAACAAACTCGAGATCACTGCGTGCCATTCACTTACCCTCATCTTTGTTTGGGTTTGTAGCGATTTTCGTTGGGTTGTCGAAAGATGTTGAGGATGATTGTGAAGTCGAATGCTCTGGGCAATAGTTGACTGACTTTTGGCTGCTTCTAAGCCTCAAGCAGCAAGTAGATGAAGATCAAAATGACAATTAAGTATATAATCACATCAATTAACTTCATGACAGCGTCCGCCGCGGCGCTTTCTTCAGTACCAACTGCACACACAGAATTTCCGATATATGTATGTACTCGTAGCCAGATACGGCGACGTCTGCACTTGTTCAAGTCGCGAAGACAACTGACTCGGAGTCGTCAGTGGAGTCCGGAGAAAAACCATGTGCTGGGGCACTGGAAGCCCACGTAGCGTCGTCCCATTGGAAATGCGCACCGCAAAGAAAGTGGTCGGATTTTCGTGCGTCTTCGTCTGCACCGCTGCCAGCGCAGCGCAACGCAAAAAACTTGTTTGTGTTGATGGCCCAGGCTTAGCACGCGACCAACGAGCAACATGAATTGGCCAACAAGTGGCCAAGATTGCTGCCACTCATTTAAGCCACAATGGAAGCGCAAACGAAAGTGTTTTGCCACCGACTGTTCTTGGAAAGCGAAAGAAAGAAACGACAAGCAGCGCGGGCAAGGGGCAAACAAAAGACTTAGGCAACGAACTCGTTGTCTCTCAGCAGTTGCTCTTTACCTTAAAAAGCAATGCGGACCAGGCGCACATGAGCAGGAGAAGGCTTCGCTGTAGTCAATGCACTGCCTGTCACCTGTTGCCACTGTGGCAAAGTGGAAGCAGCACCGAACAGGAGCAAAGCCAGAGATTGACATTAGGAAATGCGGCAGCCACAGTGGGCATAGACAGTGCTAGTCTTTATAGAAGTTACTATTGGGAAATATTGAGTTGGTATTCCCGGGATCCTGTCAATGTGCTTGCTGGTCTATCTCTATTTAGAGACGGTTTACTACGTTTATCAATATTGGTTTCAACGGACAGTCTATGGTATTTAGTATACTCTTGTCGTGGACGGGCCCTCCTAGTTACACAAGGCCACTTAATAATGATAATGAGCCTGCAACCAGACGCTTATGAAACATACCCGGGCGTAATTGGTCGGATTTTATGCAAGGCGCAACCGCCAATTTCTAAACCCAATTGGTCATTGGAATTTACCTGCGTTCGCCCTGCCATATGTGGGTCAAAATGGTGTCTTGGGCAGCCCAAAACTTTGAGCTATAACTCAAAATTTCACTTTTCATTAGGCTGTGAATGTGATTTTAGGTTACATCGTTTATTTTTGTTTTCGTCTGTATTTATATTTTATTTTGAAATATTATTTTTAACAAGGTTTTTTAAACATTAACAACATAATATTATTATTACACCTTTTATTTTATACATTTATCATTTTTTCTTCTTCTGTTTTTCTCTTTCTTTTGCACTTTAGACAAATGTTTAAAAAATGCATTTTTAGCGTTTTAATTTTTATTTAAAAGGTTTTTTTTATTTTGTTGTGGCTGCTTTGAACTAAACTAATTGTCATTATGCGCGTTCTGCTTTGATTTCGATTTATTTATAGTTTGTTTTTAATATTAAATTAATAATTTGTTTATCGCCTTTTACGTTTACCGTTTTAGTTTTAGGTCTACAGTTAAGTTTACGTTCTTCCGATCGGGTTTCCTTGTGTAAATATATTTATATAAATAGCGAGTAAAAACTAAAAAAAATTAACTACAATAATGTTGTACATAATGTGATTGGTATTTTATTTCTTTTATTAATACATTTTTTAATGCATTATGGTATTGTGAAAGTGCCGCGAAATTAAAAAAAAAATATTTTCGGTTTTCCCATTTCGTATTTAATTGCTATTTGTAAATTAATTATGATATTTTTTCAAATATCTTTATTTCCTTAAAAAATGAACATTTTCCATTGCCGCTTAAACGTGTAAAATTATCGTTTTAATCTTTTGTTTTTCCTTTTTTAGCTGCAAACGTTGATTCTATACAAAAAATCTAACTACAGTAAAATGCTGCATAGCTTCACATTTACGAGTATGATAATATATACTTTTTATATATTTTTTTGCATTTTTATTCACCGATTTTCTATAAAAAAGTTTGCTCTTAAAGTTAGTTATACAGCATTGAATAGTTTTATGCGATTTAATTAATATATATATGTGTCTGTATATAGCTTTTTTTTGTGAACAAAGCTGCTGAGAACTTGTCAATGAAGCGATGTTGAAAAAGTATTCGAACTTTTCTCAATTGGAAATGTGAATGGCAAAGGCAGCTTTGTCGGAGAGTTTTTTCTTCGATATTTGTTTGGGGCTTTGGTATTTTTTGGTATGTTATCAAGAAGCTTTTTGTATGATGGTTCTGGTATGTTTCTGAATGGTATGTGGTACTTTATTTGGTTTCCTATTGATCTGCTATAGCGTAAACATGATTTGATCAAGTTTCACAACATCGAGAGTTCATTTTGTTCTTGTTGTTGGGGTCTTCGCTGTTGTGTTTGTGTAGGTGTATGTGTGTGTGTGTGTGTTCTTGGCGTGTAACTGTGTATGAGTATGTGAGATTTCTATAAATGTAATGCCTAGTATATTCATTTAAAAATTATGTTTAACTTTTGGGTTTTCGCTACTCCTCTCTCTCACTGGTTGTCTATCTCTTGTTATTTTAGGATTGCAAATGCGGTTGTTGTTAATCGATTTAATATTTAGTTTTAAGTTTAGCATTAACAATAATGAACTTCTTGCCACGATATCTAGTCGCCTTATGTTTAATGCTAAGCTATGCTATGCTCTTCATTCGTTAACATTTACACCTGACTAATACCTTTACCTTTACGTTTACCTTTACGTTTACGTTTACTTTAAATGGAGTTTAAATGTTTTCTCACATTGCACGGCTACATACAGGTTTACATAAATTTCGAAGGCGCATAATATTCACATATTTATTTAAGTTTACGTTCTGGGTAAGCCTAGGCTACACAAAATTCCCCTACAAATCAGATACAAAACGAAAATGAACTCGTTATTCTCATTCACTTATGTATTTCCCTTACGTTCTCCCATTTGTTTTTTGATGTATTAATTTTAAAAGCTCGAATTCGTTTTACTTAAATTTGTTATTGGCTAATCGTGGGTGGAAACAAACCTAATCATTGAATGCTGCTGCTCTGTGCCGTGTTCTTGTTACGCTTTTGGTATGTATATATGTATGTATGGTATTACCCGTTTAATCGGATGAATGAATCGGTATCTGCTTCGGGCTGGCTGATCTACATTTAATGTGATTTCTATACGCTTTGGCAGTGTTTATCATTTGAACAAATTACATACAATTATATGGTACCGAAAACTGGTTGCACAACGAAACGATAACATATCCGATACACTATCTGGAGTTACTTTATATATATTTACATGCTATGTACAAAAAACAGATCGTTACCCTTTTGGCGGCTCGAGCGCAGGTGCGTGAAAGTTATAGAATTTTATAGAATGTAGAATTGCAGATCGAAAGAGAAAGAGAAAAGTCTGAGAAAAACGGAACACAGAACGTTGTCGTCCTTCGATTTGGTTTACCGATTGTATCTATCAAAAATTGTTTAGAACACCACAGATGCTGCTCGTAAATCGCTGGTAAAAAGCGCACACATTCACATACACTAAAAAATATTACTAACTACGTTTTCATCAGCTGATCCTGGCACCCTATACCCCTAGGCTAGGTATAGTTGTACTCTAGATTGGATAATGATTTGAATGCGCTACTTACAGTATTTTGTTTTGAGTATTTTGTGTGTGTGGGGCTGTGTGTGTGTGTGTGTGTGGGTGAAGATGTGAGTGTGAAAAGTTTTTGAATTTCGAGTTAGCAAAGTTTGAAGTCTGTCCCACATGGAGATGACGTGTTGAGTCGAGTTAAAAAGCATTAGTTATGTGTAATTCTTGTAGCCTCTTGCTTGGGTAGTACATAAGTAGTTCGTTTCTTGATGATTAATCATTTGCCGAAACAACCTTGCTTTAATCTGGCCTCCTCTGCTCTCTAGCTTTTTATAAAATATCATATTCGAGTCGAGCTTCGTATTTGTAGTTGCATTTGCTTTAAGTTTACGAATTAGCTAGCTGATTGTTGGCCTTTAATAGTCGCTAATCAATATTTGTGTTTAGTTATACTTTTAAAGTTAAATGTTTACAGTATGACTCGCTCTATATAAATCATTTTGCGCATGCTCAGAAACTTCTAAATGCAGTTTTTGAATTTGTATGCTGGCACAACAATTCGTTTTACTTTAGCCTCATCGCCCTGTATGCAGGCTGCAGCTTACAGGATACAGCTAACAGTATTCAGCTAACTGAATGTATCATCTCTACCTATATATGCTCGCATCTGTGTCTTGTTGAGTTCTATGTTTTAGTGTTTTAGTTAGTATAAATTGTTGCGTAGTTGCTGCTGCTGCTGCTAGTCTGCAGCATAGAGAAAGACTCTGAGACAGTTGTTGGTGTCGGTGAAAGTACATAGATTGTGTTTTGTGTTTTTCGTTTCGTTTCGCTCAGTACTTAGACTTAGTTTTAGTTGTGTATTTTGTGCCAATCGATCTGGTCTGGTCGATTGGCCGTTTTCCTTGTTTAATGTGTAGCTTACCTCACTAATGGTTCCCAATTGCTTACGTCACACCATTGAGATGGATTTTCGTTTAGAATTGTTCGACTAATTCTTATGCAATGATAGCGCCATGAAGTGAACTCAAATGTAAATCAAAACGACATGAAATTAGTGATAAAAGATGCTCGAATGGAAATTCAAATGTAACTGTAACTCTAAATTGAAATGAACGCAGACATAAATACATACCCATCGAAATAACTAATGATTGTTACTTCAATAACTAAATCAAAGTGGGATCGGTATTGATTGGCATCCAAATCATAAGCTCAACGCATAAACAAGAATATTTTATTGGGCCACAGAAAGGATTACAAAATAAGAGGGATAATAATAAACCAATGCAGAATATGAATAGTAAAATTATAAATAATTACATAGAATAAAATAGAATAGAATAGAATCGAATAGAATATGATAATTTCAAGGTTCTAAAAAGGCATACGGAATGATGTGGGAAGCAATCAGTTGGCAATTGAACGATGGATAACGGGGACGATGTTCTGTCTCCTCTGATCTGAATTAATTCCCCCCATATATGTGGAGGCAGGCGGCGCTACCGTTGACGTTGCAGTTGCTCTTGCGTTGTTCGGGCTGTCTCTTGATTGTTATTTGGGATGGACAAAGTACATCGCGTCGCATGCCTTCACACACATAGAGGGACAGAGCAAAACACTTGCTGGCACCCAGTTTTTGTTCTTTTTGGATTTCTAACTAGTTAACGCTTTTGATTTCAGTTTTGTACATGGTACAATAGATACATACAAATGTGTCTTTGTTGGGGTTTGTTTGTGGATCGAATCTTATGCCAATAGTTCTATAGATAGGTGCCAGAAATGCGATGCTCTGCCTTCAATGATCTTCTCCACCGTTCAAATGTACGAATAAGGACCATCAGTTAAGGCGCTACACAGTAACAATCAAGAGTTATCATCCTTGTTGGAGCCGCCCCCTCCGACCCCGGAGCCTTGTGTATTGGTGCCGCGTCCGCCGGCGGGTGCTCGCACCGCTGGCGGCTTGTACTCCAGCCCCGGATCGAATTGCATTAAAACGAATACCTGCAAATTGTCCATACATACACATATATATTTCTGATCGAACGATACTCGGGGAGCTTCTGTCATACCTGATCTGTTGGCAGTAGTGAAAAGTCATCGGGTGGGTTGGTTATTACATATCGTTTGCTGCTCGCATCACAGCTGGAGCTGGTGTCCCGGAACCGGTACAGACCTATGCACAGCATGCCGTACGACTTGAGGGCGGCCACGAACAAATCCCCGTACTTGCCGCACTCACCGAACTGCGCCAGCGGGCCATCATATAGCGATATCTGGCCCACTCGACATCTATTGAGTATAATTACATTACAGTACTTTCAGTTCGTCAAATGTGGTAAAGAGTAACAGCTAGCTCACCTGTCTCGATTACTCAGACTCTCCACGGTGCTGTAGCCACCGCGCAGGCCGGCTCCCTCGGCCAGGATCAACTCCAGCTCGGGTGTAGCTCCGCCCGTGATCAGTGAGCGGATCAGCGTTAAGGCGTTTTGATTGAAGTATGTCTAGGCAAGCGTAAGAATAAATATTTATGTATATAGGAACAAGTGACTTGGGCCAAGGTCAGGGGACTGTTGTTAAAAGGATTCAAGAATTCAGAATCAGAGGATGAAGCGAGACATTACCGTGGACATCAGTGAGTCTAACACACTCACAGCGAAGGCTGTGCCGCAGGCAAAGGGCTGCGTCAGATACAGCTCTGTATCTGGATCATCGTCGTCGTCTTGATCGAGAAACTGCACGTTACTATCATTGACCAGTTCTTTAAACGACAACCAACAACAAAACACACACACACATGTGTGTGTGTAAAATTAGTAAAGCAGACACACCTCAACGGAATCGGAGGCGGGTGAGGCTGGCCAGGGCACAGATATACATACGAGTATGTATCCCAATTCCGCCCAGCTGTGCACCTGGCCAGCCTCACATTCGTTCGGTCGTTCGCAAACTCGGCCAAGTTAGTGCGATGCAGTTTACCTGTAATCATGGGCACATTGGCGCCATACACTGAGCCGCGACGCTGCAGCACAATCGGGCTGCCAGCGGTCGCGCTCAGGTTGTCGAACTCCGGGCCGCGCTGGCTGAGCACGCCGATCGTGTCATCGAAGGTCATGGCCTTGATGTTGAGCGAGGCGAGGATGGCCTCCTTGTCGGCCAGCGTGGGATCGTCGTTGCTAGGAACTTTGGCCGACAGTATGCAGCACATATCACACAGGTTGACGTTGACCGCCCGCAGGTCGGCGCGACTCAATGGCGAGCCATTCAGCACCGATATCTTGGGCAGGTTCTGCAGCATCTTCCACTCGCGCCGAATGTAGTCCACCGATCCTACTATCACCACATGCTTCAGCTCGTGGTAGTGGAAATTAGACGCCCGCAAGGGCATCACCAGATTCCGCAGACCGATCAGCGGCGAATCGGGATCGGCGAACAGACAGACGACAACATGACCATTCAGCACTGTCATGGCCGCCTGGTTGCGATCCTGTACATCAGAATATGGTATGAGTGAGTGGCTCAGCGGAAGCAGTGGGTTTCGATTGGGTCTTACCAGTATGCAGTCTTCTAAGCTCTTTGCCGGACTCCAGTGGAACATGCCCGTCGAGTCGTACTTCATTTCGGTTTTCTCGAAATCAAAGTCCTTCGACTGGTCGTCCGCTATTCCGGCGGGCAATGAAACGCCGCCATTTTGATTCTGCGTACCCGTGCCGGAACTGCGACTCGTCGGCCTAGAGTCAAGTAAATCGATAGAGAATTGGTTTAGCCATGGGGCGATCTGTACTGTTGCTTCGTTTTGTAATCGCTTCGATTCGATTCGATTGTAATGGGATTTGATTTCAGTTTTATTAACTTTTGACTTGCATATGCAGATTATCAACCAATTCAAAAACAAACGCTACATCCAAATGCAAAGTGTTCTTCGGAAACGCTACGAGTACGTGTTTCGTTCAAAAAATGATGTGAATACTTCAATACGAGTACAAGTACTTGGAGCATATTGAATTAAAATGTGTGTTCTCAACATACGTACGATAGTTAGAGATAGAGAGTTTTTACTTTTACATAGATAGATAGATAGTTACGATAATAGATAGATAGATGGATGTTGGATGTTAGTAGACAAAATGCTTGAAAGGGCTATGATTATGAGATTGTTAATGCTGGGTTAGTTGAAGATGCCAAAAGAAAATGCATGGGGCACGCACACTCATAAATAGACATATTCACAGAGAAATCTATAGACACTCACATTCATACATACATACATTCAGACATTCACGCATACATATACAGATAGAGATACAGAAGACAGCGACATGACAATAACGACACATGTTTAGTTTAGGTTTCGTTAATTTTAGTACGAGTATTTGATGGAATGGCATAGCTTTTCAATCAATCAATATCAATACGAGTATCAATCAATGTGTGTTAAACAAAATGCGCATAAAATGTAGTTAGAATAAGTATTAACGAATACTAAGTTATAGTTTAAAAAAGGCTTTTGGCTTTTTTTGTTTGGTTGTTTTTGTAAGTTAAATTTCTAGGAAATTATGGACGCATACATGAGCTTTTTAACTTCGTAAGCAAGTTGATAGCCCGCATAAGGGTTAGCATCATTCTCTGGTGGCCTGAAACAAAATGTTGTTCGTTTTTATACATTTAGACTGGTTAAAAGTTCGAGTAATTATTGTGTTTTTGTTTTGGTTTTGGTTTGTTTCGTTTTTGTTGAGTGATATAGAGTGAGTGATAGAGACAGTTAGTGGAGAGGATTGTTAGGTGTTAGGATTAGTTAGTTAGAGAGCATTTACATATGTACGAGAGACTTATTGACGAACTGCCTGTTTCTTATTGTTCTTGTTCTTATTCTTATTCCTATCGTTCTGTTTTGTTCTGTTTGGTTCTGTAGTTGTGTAAAATGAAACACTTAAACACAATAATCATAATCAAATGGTTTTCTCTTTCGGTTTGCTTTTGCTGTTGGTGGAAAATGCAGAACGGAAGTAACGCAAAGTATAATAATCAATACTGATGCCTTGGCCTATAAAGTGTGTTCATTGATACTTTTGGGTTGTCTTTGCTCTTATGCTTATGCTCGATTACCGATTACCGATTGCATTGCTATATTGAAATTAACAGAGTGCCGTTTATATGTGATAAATATCTGTATATATATATATAGAGATATATATAGATTGGCCCTCTTCCCCGGCCTATGTACAGTTCCCCGGCTGCGTGCATCCACACTCACCTGTTGTACTGTGACGGCGATATTACTTGACCCTCCACCTGCCGGCTCACGTTAACCGTGGGCTTCACCTTGTTCACCTGCTTGCCCGCAGCGGCAGCAGCGGCGGCTGCAGCAGCCGTGTTGTTCATATGATGCATGGCACCTGTACCGTTGCCAGTGCCATTAGGACGGCGCACATTGCGATTGAGTACTGTAAGAAGAACATGGGTGGGATTATATATCATTATTCGATCCGTTAATGGCTTAACTCTGGGCCTTACGATTCGTATCTTCTCTGTCACGTGTGATATCACCTGTGACAAATGATTTGGCATTGGCGTTGGGCGTTGGGCGTTGGGCGTGGGCGTTGCATTGGCGTTTTGGCATTGGAGATGGAGATGGCGTTTGCAGAAGCAATTTGTCGGAGAGACCAGAGAGAAAGAGCAGACGGCAATCGATTAGTATGTTCCATAGCAAACTGAAGGAGGTACGGTGCTGGTCAGAGTGTGGAAGAGATACTCATTGGCTTTAAGTATTAGTCAAAGTTAATCAGGAAAGGTACTTTTGAGCCGCGTGTTGCATTTTGTTTATGTTGGTTATTGGTTTTTAAGTCTGGGTTCGGTGATCTCTGGTGTGTAGCTTGCGACAATAAAAAAACAAGGTTCTTAACAAGCAGATTGGTTACACAATTAAAAACATAAAGTAAGAATGCTTTAAATAGACATCGATATGGATTGAATTAGTTTCGAATATGAGTTAAGGGAGATATATGTATAGCAGTTCATTAGATAGATTACATTAACCAGTTACATTAGCAGAGAAACGAGTTCTGAATCAACGAAAGACAACAGATTATGCAAACAAATATCTAAACAATTAGTATGGTCTTTACTTTTTCTTTTATCGGTTAAATTGGATACTTTTCTTATCGTATGAGCTGTGGAAAAATGCAAACTGAGGCATACGTAACGGAAACGGAAACTTAGGCGAAAACGCAAACGGAAACGGAAACTCAAACTCAAACTGAGACTGAGATTGAGTGGATAATGTTTGTGTGTGGGTGTGTGATTGTCATATGTGTGTATGTATTGGTCGCCTACAGACGCGTCTTCCGTTCAAAAAAACCTTTCTCTGGCATTTTCATTGACTTATACCATACTAAGTGGTTCGGCTTTCTATATTGTTAGACGAGACTTTACCCGATACAGATCCACGCACATGCACCCGCTTGGGTAGCTCTGGAGGCGTAAATGTGGGTGCAGGATGGTGTTCATCTGTAAGATATTTTGTTTTCGTTATGGCACTGCTTCAATAAATCAGATTCTGGGTGTTTTTTATTTTTGCTTTTTGTGTTTATTTATAAAGTAATGCTTTTTTATGTGAAGCTCATAATTTGCTTTTTGAATATACATTTCTTTTTTTTGGTTTTGTTTTAGGGGATATAGTGTTTGGTTTTTGTAAAAACTGAAACGGTAAGAGTCTGAGTTGGTTGTTAAAAAAAATAGAAGAAAATTGAGAGAAAATCATATTGAAATTAGTCTGTGGGGTTAACCCAGGAAAAATCTGACGAACAGAAAACAAACTAAAGCGGTTTTCCAACCGAAACTCAAAGAAAAGTGTTCAAGATGGTCGGGGGAAATGGTTGTTCGGGATTCACTTAAGGGTTGTTGCTTTATAGTTATTGAACAAAACATGCAAATAAATATGAGTTTAAACAGAACTTGTGATGGTTATCGTACTTACACAATATACAAACAGTTATACAATAGAAACATACATATGTACATATATTGGCATTTATACAAAGACAAGGCTAAGCAAGCAGGAATATCGGAGGTATATTAGAGAGGGATTCAAAAGCAAATCGGTTAAAGCTTGAAGCATTATTTAAGCAACACGTTCGACTAAGTGCGGGCTACAAGCTTAGTAGCAAGATAGGCAATTGTATTTTCCATATCATTATTAACATTAGCTTTGGCCTCAGTTGGTTTCGGTTTCGGATTACGAAAGCATTTAGTATGTTGTACTTAGACTGCTAGAACTTCTAATACCCACTGAACGGAATAACTTCAAACAACTTCAATCTCTCCAACTACGAGTTGCACTAGCTATGTTGACCCCATAGCTCCATAGCTGCCATGGGGCTGCATTTAACGATTCTATAACGATTTGTTAGCAATTGAACTGCACTGAATTTGGAATTTGTTGAATTTGTCATTTTTGAATGGATTTTGTACTTCCTCCCTTCCTTTTATTGTGGCTGGTGCTGGGGTTGGGAGGAGCTAGCTGCTTGATTGCGGCATATTTATATTTTGGTGTAGGTGATCTGATTGTGGCTCTAATCATTCGGCTTCAGTTGCTTTGCTTTTCTCAAGACATTTGCATTTATTCATGTTTTTTATGTATGGTAAAAGAATAACTTAGATATGTATGTATAAACGTTAGGGCTAATTTCATAGATTTATCTCAGAGGAAAACCCAAAAAGATTAACAAACCAACGAAAACGAAAGGAAAAACTAAACCAAGATACAACACAAATCACGTGAAATGAAGAGATACGTGCACTGGCACACCGTTGAAGGAATTTGTAGAAATTCTAATTAATTTAAATCAAAATGGAATGTTTATCAATTAAATGTATAGACGATTACAAATGCGATTTGATTATTAATTTTTTTTTGGTTTTTGGTATTTGAATTTTTTTTTTTTTGTTTTATTCTTTGGATATACAACATTTTGAGTTAGTTTTGACTTACTTGACAACGAGTATTCATCGTCTTCTACACACACACACAGAGACATATAAATAGGAGTATTTGTAGTTGTAGTAGTTGATACGGAACACGAATGTGTGGGTAGGGAAGGAGTACAATAGAAAGATGATACGTTTACATATATAAAATATATATAGATATACATATATATATTATTGAAAGGAACATAGCTCCAGACGAAGAATGTTGAGTGTCTTATATTTTACAGAGAATGTGAGTGAGAGTGTGTGATGGGTAAGATCGGGGTGGAAACGAGAAGACTGTTGTGTTTTCATGGCGTGTACGTGTACGTGTACGTGTGTGTATCACATGGGTACCCATGTTTTAGATACGAGTATGTAAAAGTATACATATGTTGTCCTAAGATACGTGAGCAAATGGAAGTTGTACCACGCATACACGATAGTTACTATACGATACGATACGATAAATACAATACGGTACAATACAGATAGTTAACTTTTGTACAAAATACTTTTACGACATACGATATTTATGTAGAGTAAAATGATATATACCAATACCTCATATGGGGTATGGGTATGGCATGTATGTATGTATGTATAGGTACGAGTGGTATGGATTACATACGAAAAACAGAACTTTAGAATCGATTATGAGTTTTGAATAGTACGAGTATTCGAATAGTAATTGGCTCAAAACTTAGTTTTGGTTTAGTTTTTGTTATTTTCGTTCTTGACTGTACTACACACACACACACGCACACTAAGGTTACAGTTGAATATGAAAAAGTACAGAATTACTAGGAACGAACGAGTAGAAACGAATACTTTTGTGTGAGTCTGAGTCTGAGTCTGAGTGTGTGTATCTGTGAGAGTTGATGTGTACACGGAAAGGGGGAAAGGGCTGGTCAGTGGGTTGGGGGGCTGTGTGTGTTTCAGTCTGTATACCGACAGGAATTGATTGATTTTCGATTGTTTGGCCAACTGATTGATTGGCTTGGGTCTGCTTCGACTTGACAGTACTGCATGTGCAGCAGAGCAGCAGCAATCAGAGTTAGTTAGTAGATTAGTTAGTTAGAAGTTTTACTGGGCAATAGTTTCTAGTAAGTGTATATGTAAAAAGGGTAACTTTTCATTTGCCGATCGAATAGTTCGTTCTGTTTGCGTTGGGTTCTGTTGTGAATTTGTATGTTTCGTATGCTTATTCGGTTACAGTGGAGTAGAGTACAGTTGTATAGAGAGTAGAGTAGAGACAGAGTCAGGAGATAGGAGACAGATAGAGAGTAGAGAGAGAGAGAGAGAGAGAGAGAGTGAGAGAGTAGAGAAAGTTATACGTACTTGCACGCCCAACCATTTGTACGGCTCGGACGCCTTTCCGGAAGGTGGCCACTGTTTTTTGTTTCATGAAAACAGAATTTTATAGGATTTGTGTGAATAGGTAAATGATGGTAAGGTAATGATAGTTGATCTTCCAA
Organism: Drosophila affinis; assembly: GCA_037356375.1. NCBI lineage: Eukaryota > Metazoa > Arthropoda > Insecta > Diptera > Drosophilidae > Drosophila > Drosophila affinis. Next base: position 29,767,259 of record JAZHFB010000003.1, read on the forward strand.
CATATGTATTCATCTTCAACTTCATGTTCACCTGCTTTAAAAGCATTTGAATATCATTCAACGAACCAATCAAAATTGAACTTAAACAAAGTTATAAATAAAATACGCTAAAAACAAAAGATTACATAATTAAATCACACGGCACACGTTGTACTTGAACTTTCGGTAAATATATGTTTAAATATTTATATGTGGCATGTAGTTCATGATTATAAATAGATATAATATATGCAATGTATTCAGAGATTACAGACTAGATATGCTTTCTGTTTTGTATGACAATTTACTCGCGCTTCTCGAGCGAACCAAACCAGAAATCGTGTCAAAACTAATTTAAATCTATTTTAAATGTTATATTTATACTGAGTACGAGATAGAGAAACAGAACGATAGAGCGACAGAAAGAGCTATGGTACAAACTGAAGTCAACTTTTTAACTGAAACTGAACTCCTAGTACGAGTATTTGAATTCCCTACTCGATCCACATATTCGGTTGTTCTCCCAGTCTCTAGAGTTTTGCGGGGTTCGGTTCTAGGTTCTAGGTTGTAGGTTTCCTATGGAGTTTAGCAGCATTTAGCTTTTCTTGGTTTTTGGCATTAACTAAAGGCACACAAACGCTGACAGATTTACATCAATTTAGTAATTTGTTTTAGGTTTCCAGGTTCATTAATTAATTAGCGAATGTTTTTCGTTTTTGGTTTTGATTTTAATACCAATTTGGCGAGCCAAATGTATAGAGCGCATTCCAAGGGAGCTAAAATTTGAATATTTGTATAGCCCGCTTGAAGTTAATCGAATTAAGTGAATCTAGAACATTTTTAGGACTTTTTAATGATAGATTCATCAACGGACATGGGACAACGGTCATCCAATAAGATTGCAGGACTTGGCACACATACATATACATATTTAAATTCCTTGACATCCCTTGGTAGTCGCTCAATTAAATTTAAAATTTCGATTAGGTTAGGTTTAGCAGCAACAAATAAATCGTTTGGCATGGTAGAATATAGATATAAGGATATAGATATATTAATATTATTTTAGAGCGCCGCAAATTGTAAATAATTTGTTATTGGACTTATGGATTTTGGTTTCGTTTGGTGGAAATGGTTTTGAAAGCGTACCCTCCATTGTATTCATCACCGATGTGATGCCTTGGTTGACCATGCCCGTCTGCATCATAATCATGCCGACATCTGCAAGATGGTTACGATTTGGTATTCAAATAAACATACATCCAAACATATGCATATATAATACATATGTATTGAGTATATCTGGAGTGTTGGGACTCGGGAATTGGATTAGAAACTTAAGCACTAGGCGCTACAAATTTTGCGAATGGCACTTTCACATTCACAGCTGCAACACGGAGCCCGCTTCTCGGTCAAAGCCATAATGCATCCAACGCAAAATCGGCAAATTCGGCCAACTTACTAACTACTTCGAACATTAGCAGCTAAGATCGTACAGATTAAGATTAAGATTCATAGAGTATAGGTATAGTTTGTATTTAGGTGTTACGCTACATAGAAACCAAATACATAACATATGTAGTTGTCTTTGGCAACGTTCGGTTAAGTTCTTTAATTAACCTGCTCTAAAGTTATTTACACATTTTCCTTGGGAGTGTCACTGCCACTACTCTCGTTTATATATGTATGTATGTACAATCGCATAATATATTGACATATATGTGTATATGTAATATATATATATATATTTATATAGAGATTTTGTGAGTGAGGTGAGTGCCACGCCAAGAAGACAAAGTAAAAGAAAATAGTTAAACGGGTTGTTGGTGAAGACGGCGCAGCATTTCAATAACTTAGGTCTACGGGCGAGTATTTTAAGTTAATTTAGTTATAGGTATTAGTAAGAGTATTATAAATCAGAGCTGGATGCTGCAAAAGTGAATCAAAATCGATTGAAAATAGAGAGTATATTCGTTTACAAAACATTTTCTTTTTTTTCGTATGGTGATGGTGTAATAAAATGTAAATCGATTTCTGTGCTCGGTTCCATGCACTTAATTTGGTTCTGTTAGATTCTTTCTTTTTATGATTCTCAACACATAAGTATAAAGTACAAAGGATTAAGAGGGAGTTACAGAGACAGACAGAGAGAGAGAGAGAGAGAGAGAGATAGATAGAAGGCGACTAGAAGCGAGACAGACTGTTAACAAAAATTGTGCAGTTTTGAATGGTTGATCAAAGGAATTTTTCGTACATTAAGTTCAATAAATAATTTGTAAAAAATATTGAAAAATTTTAGCCATGCCCTTTAGAATGAAATACAAAGCTGTCAAACGGGCTCAGAGTATATAGAAAAATTGGTTTCCTAAGCGGAAAAGTCGTCATTTCATTTTGCCATTTCCCATTTCTTTAAATGTAGAATATTTTGATATATGTATTTTTTGACTTCCAAACAGATCAGAGTCAGTATATCTTGTTGGTTATTTTTTTAGATTGTATTTCATCAGGGTTGAAAACAAAACACACTTTGAAAAAACTGAAAATCTGAAGTGTCATCTATCATAGGTATACTCTAATGGTGGGTAGGTTATGGTTAAAGGAAAGCAAAGAGTTTGGGTTAACATTTTAGGCTGGTTGTGGCTGTTGTATTAATGAGTAATCAAAGAACTGGGGTTGCATATCGCACAAACATATTTACAAGTTCGATGGATTGGGTTCAGTTGTCCAGGGAAGCCATCAAAGGGGATATATATATATTTGATGTCGTTATATATGAGTGTGTGTGGGTGGTGTAATCATTGTAGTTAACTTTTACTTAGTGGATTATATAGAGGCGCATGTCAAAAAGAAACAGTGACCAAAAAAGAACTGCACAAGGGCTAGATAAACGGGCAGGACGGCAGGACGGGGTGTCACATTGGTCAAATATATAGGTGGTTCGGTTCGGTTCGGTTTGTATGTGGTCATGATTTCGGAAACGGCTATGGACAGGGGTTGGAGCACACAAGACTAGAAAAATTGGGCATTTTGCATTGAAAAATTCTTTAAAAAAAAACAAAAACGAAAAACAATCAAAATCAAATCAAACAAAATCTTGATTGTTTTGTGCTCTTCGGTGGTGGTGGTGGTGGTGGTGGTGAAGGTGGGGGTGGAAGTGCTTTAGAGGGAGTTATCGGTTCGGGTCTGGGATTCGGAGGGACCTTCATTTTGCTGTATTCAATGTACAAACAAAGGAAATTGGAGTATGCATAATGTACTTTATACAAAAGTTGGAATTGTAATTGGAATTGGTATTGGTATTGGATAAAACTTCATAAACTGAGAAGTGTCTGTGTTGGATTTGGGTGTTCTTGTTGTTGTTGTTAGTGTGGGTTTTATTGTTGGTTGGGTTATACGGTGTTTGTAGCTTGATTTACCTAAGTCATCAAATTTGCTCCTGGGCTGAACAGTCACTGTGGGACAAAGTTATGGCATTGGTTGGTATTATTTTGTATTTTATTTGATTCGGTTTTGGTTTTTGGTTTTATTTGTTATGTCATGTTGCAAGTGCAGCGCACACACACACCCATCGATATACGTATAGAAATGTACATATAGGTGTGAGTTGCATGGCCAGTTGCAGTTGCAGTTGCAGACATGCCAATGGATATTGTTGTTGCGATTCGGTTATACATAGTTAGTTGTTGTGGTTGTTGCAGTTTTTGGTTTGGGGTTTTGAGAGCGAAGGCCACACGCGCCAACACACATACATAATAAATATATAATAAAAGAACATCGATATATATATTTATAAGAATATTCGAGTAGTTTGAAGGTAGAGTGTTTAGAGATAAGAGTCATATTAAAAAGAGTATTAAGTATTAAGAGAGAGCGCCTAATATCTAGTATCTGCCCGTGCCTCTGCTAGAAAGTTCTTACAGACTAGATTGGAATGCTTATTATTTCGGTTCGATTTTCTCAGCTCTGGCTGTCTTCATAGCGTTCGATTCACAAACGAAACAATCAAATCAAGTACATATTAAAGTAAGAACCAATAAGTTAAATCAAGTACACAGATACATAAGTACTCCAAGAGAAATAGAGATATTGGGTGGAATATTGGTACAAAGGTTCGCTTACAGTTTTTGCATTTGCATTTCTTGATCAGCGTCTCGTCCTTGATGTCCTCGTGGCAGGCTTTGCAATAGAACCAGGCACTGTGGTTGCACAAGAGAACAAGTTAGTGGATCTACACATCATGTGCACGAGTAGGCTGCGTCAGAACTTCTTACCGCTTCACCTCATCGGCGCTTTGTGCTATGAAAAAGCCCTGCGTGTTGGCCTGAATCTTGGCCCCGCGCGGGTTTATCGAAATTTTGCTGTCCACACCCTCCTCGGCTCCCTTGATCTCGATGGCGAGCAGCAGCAGCTTCAGCTTGGAGAAACACAGCCTAAACGCGGGGGAGAACGGGTGTCCATTAGTTTCCGATGGCTCAGATACATAGCTCAAACTTAATCTAGAATTGCTTTACAAGTATTGTAATTGAACCTAGTTTAGTATGCTACAAAAGTGTAGTTGAACTCTCTCAAAACATGGCATGCACATTGAGTGTTTGTGTGTGTGTGTGAGTGTGAGTGTATGTGAGAGTGTGGGTGTTTGAGTGGTGTGTTTGTTCAGGTGAGGGTGTTTGTGAGTGCTTTCAAAGCGTACACTGTAAAACAAAAAGGTAAACAATACAATTGCATGCTACGCAAAATGCTTACAAAAATCAAGCAATCCTAGGCAAAATGCTTAGAAAAATTAAGTAATGCTAGGCAAAATGCTTAGAAAAATCATGTAAAATGTTAAAGAAATGTTAAACAAAAACCAGACTACAGACGCAAAAACATTTGTGGTCCATTGTCAACTAAGTACAATATGCAATGGCATACTCTAAGACGTTCGGGACAAAAACGTTACACTATTAACATGCAATGAGTCGGGAGTTTCGAGGGTGGAGTGGAGATTGAGAAGTGGATTTGAGTGGAGTGGTTCTGGTGGAGGTGAGCGCCTTGACCAGATGTCTGCGCAATTGTTTGCAGTGTTTTGGTTTCAGGTGTCCGCAAGGAATGATTACGAATCGCAGCGAGCGGAGTTGGTGGTCAGTGAGCAAGCGATTGCGGCGATCGGATGCGTTTACGGTTGCTGTTGCGGTTGCAGATACGGATGCTATGTGAGCCAATTAGAATGAGTGTCGTATGGGTACGGGTATAATATACAGGAACAAGTTGTTCAATGCACTTGCTCTGGATTAGGTTACGGTTACGGTTACGTTTACGGTTTTCGTTTGCTATGAGTAACTAGGTATGGAGGTAGTACGAGAGTGGTCTGGGGGAGTTGAGTTTGGGGGGTAGGCGACAAAAAGTTGAGTTGTTTAGTTGTTTGTTACGAGTATTATGAGGAAGGAGAGTAAATCAAACGGAATCGAATTCAAGTTGATAAATAATGGGAAAAAGAATTGTTAAACAAACTTATTTTGTACAATGCAAAAAGTTGTAGTAGTAGTAGTAGTAGTAGAAGTAGTAGTATTTTTTATACAGTTTGCATATAATTTGGTTTCGCTAATTTCTCATTTTGGAGTCTTACTCGCTGGCTTGTGGGAATGTCATGCCGGTAAATGAAGGTGATAGGGTTTCGGTATACATCTCACACCCTGTACCTTGAAGATAATCATTTTGCCAGGCCTGTGTGTCTGGTGACTGAAAGTTAGAAAATGGTTTTGTTGTGGTTTGCATTTAGTAAGTTCGCTAAAGTAACTACGTGGCGCATTTTTTATCATTTTTTTGGTTTGGTTTGGTTTGGTTTGGTTTGGTTTGGTTGTTTGTTTGTTCGTTTTTGTTTGGTCTGTTTTGGTATTGGTGTGGTATTGGGTAGATGGAGTGGCCTAGAGTGGGTTCACTGGCTCGCTGGGATACTTCTCATACGCTCATTGCATAGCTGGGCAGGGGCTATGGGTCTACGGCACACATTTCAACAGCTGGCGAGGGTCTGTGCTGGCTGCGTGGTGTATCTCTGATTGTGTTTCTTTCTGTGTGGGGAAGTGCTTGTTTCTGGGTCAGGCATTGCATACTTTGGCTTTGGCTTTGGCATAGATACAGTATACAGTAGTACGTTGCGAACGCTTCGTGATGGGCAGTTCTCTGATCTCGGCATTCTATTCTTTTTTTGTTCTGTACACCTCTGGCGACATTTTACTTTACAGCATTGAAGGGGCACGAGCAGGGGGTATGGTGGACGGCATCAAGACTCAACCGAACCGAACGTGTGTCAAATGAGCAGAAAACAAAAGCATCAACCAAAACTATCAGAAAATCAAAAAAGAAAAACCAACTTGAACTCAAATGCACGCTGCAAAACTTAGAATTGTTTTTAGAGATAGTAGATAGATAGATAGATAGATAGATAGAGAGATAGAGAGAGGAGGGAGATTCAGAGAGCTCCGCTCACATTGATACCATACAATTAGCGATGTGTATGTGTATGTGTGTGTGTATGTGTATGTGTTGGTGTGTGTGTCTATGTGTCTATCGTGTGTATCTGTGTGTTGGTGTCCTCAAATAAAGAGTCAATAGAGTAGAACTGCCTGGACAGCTTTCGGAAGTTACTTTTTGAAAATGAAGTAAAAGAAACCATATTTTTGTATTTGCAAACACTGAAGGCATTTTGAACACTTAGAACACTCAATTACACAAAGAATTAGCTTGAAACAACGACTAATTTTTCACAGTGTATATGCGTTTATTTGTGTGTATGTGTGTGTGTGTGTGTATGTGTATGTATGGAAAGGAAAAACATAAACTAATTCCACTGGCAGGCACATTTACACGTTATAACACATCAAGATCGGTGTAAACGTGCCGGAGTTTTTGTCATTTTGAGGAAAAATGAAAACAGATCGAGTAAAAAAGTTTTACAACGACAATCAGAACTGAGTGAAAAACAAAGAACAATGTGTAATGTGAATTGTCTCTCATGGTTTTACAGGAAGCTTGATTGTGATTGGATTTCTGCCATTTCGAGCAATATCATACGTACTATACAGGCTCCAATCACAGTGAAACTTCATGGCATCAACCATGGAGATACGTGTGTAAGTGTCTCTTATGTTGTTCATGGTGTACAATATATTCTTGTTTTAGTTTTATAATTTTATTTTTTTGTTTTTTTTTTTGTTCAACGCTGCACGATTAACAAGTAGTAGAGTAGAGTAGAGTTGTAGTAGATACGATATGGTATTTTATTTAAGTTTTTTTGTTTTTTTTTTTTTGCTGGTACGAGTATTACGATATATAGCATATTTGGTTGGAAAGTTTGAAAACTGCCTACTGCGTGACTTACTCAGTGGCCTGAGCAAATGGTATTCCAATAAATGTGGGACTCAATGTTTCTGTGTACATTTCCATGCCAGTGCCGCGCAGGTAATCATTTGTCCAAGACTGCATGTCTGGCGACTATGGGTTAGAGACGTAATATATAGACATTTGATTTGATACTTATATACGGTACAGGGATACGGGCGGGCATAGGCCCTTATTGACATATTGCTTGCCCCTTGTGTCAGCAATACAACAAATTCGGTTTAGATCTGCAAATCTGTAAATCTTCAAAATATCTAACTTGTGATTTGTTGGCCTGTTTTGTTTATCGATGATTTAACGCTGGTTGTGTGCTTGTGTCGGGTATTTCGTTGGTTGGTTGGTTGGTAACAGTTTCAGGGCGGGGTCAGGCAACCCTACTTACCGTCTTGAAAGATCGCATGGCAAACAGATTGGCCATCATGGTGGAGAAGCCCGGGGCCAGACAGCTCTGGGCAATGAAGCCCAGCTTCAGCTCGGCCAGGCAGATGACATCGTCGCCCTGTTTCCAGTCCCACGATGGTATGTTGAGCAAGTACGCCTGTTTAACAGATACTCGAACAATTAATACAATCTTTAACTGTAGCGAAGAGTAAGGCGATGTTAGGCAAAGGAACCCACCTTGTTGTGGTACTGCATCAGCTGGATGATGACACGAATGTCGTCGCTGTAGTTCTTGATGGAGATTACTCTCATGATGTTGGCAGCATCTTCTGCGTCGGGATCTTGGCAATATTTGTTAGCTAGCACAAGGCAGGCATCGGCTTCGTGAACCTATTGGGTTTGTTGGGGGTTGGGTTCGGGATTTTGGATATGAAAGAGTCACCGATTAGCATTTGAATGTGGCATAGATTTCTTGTTATGGTCAGACTATAGTATGTCTCATGTGAGTTAGTTTTGTTATGTTTGAACTGTTCCAAGTTGATTGTAATGGTTGGGTTTGTTCAGTGATTGTAATTGTTGCTGTTACTGTTATTGTGAATATATATACTGCAGAGGTGTCACGTTTAGAGCATTGTCCACAATATTAACAATTATTAAGCGGTTTACACGCACATTGACTGGACAACTATGGTACGAATATGAGTACTTCAAATGCCACAGTGAAGTGTTTGTTTGATTTTGATTTTGGTTTTGGTTTGATCTGGCAATGGATCGATGTCAGATATCTTGCATATACATTGAGTATTTGGTAGGTTTCTTTTTGGTAGGGGTTTTTCATTAGCATAGCCCGATACGAGCGGTTTGGTAGGGTAGATAGTAAGCGGTAGTAAGATTGTTGCTGGGTGGGTGGGTTGCTGGAGATTGTCTTTGGTTTGGTTTGGTTTGGTTTGGTATCAACTTCAAATTAAGGACAAAAAAAGAAATCATAAAGCGAACGCTCGGTGCAGGGCTGGGCGGTGGCTGGAGGAGGCTGGGTGAAGATGTGTGTAGGTACAAAGAACGCTGAGGTGGCTGTGCGTTGGATAACAAAACCAAATATCAAAGCCATATACAACCAAAGAGCAAAATCAAGTGGAAATTAGACAATAGATTAGCATTAGCCACAAGCACTCTGCCATCGATTATGGACATGCAGTCGCCGCGCATGCAATAGATGCGATAGATACGAGTATATTTACGGTTGCGGGGCCCAAGCAGGCACAACAATAAAGCAGCTCTGACTCATGCAGGATATCGATTAAGTTTTTATGTACAAAAAATATATATAGATATGTATTTACGATATGTCTTAAGACAATATAAATATACTTGGAACACAATAAGTATAGTTAAAGCTATATATGTAGATACAACTGAGCTGACTGCAAGATTCCCTTTGAAAAGTCGCTAATATGTGTATAGATATTTAACATTTATTCAACACTATACATTTTCAAAGAAAAATCCTAGAGCAGGGGTCGGCACGCAGACACCCACTCACATGTTCTTAGTGCGTTTGTTTACGCAGACAACAGACATGAATAAACACGATTAATTTTCTCTGCCGCGGTGCTGCCGAGCCGAGCAGAATTATGAAGCCTTTTGTGCATAGGGCCGAAGCCACACGATTCATTTTCGCTGCCGCTGCGCCAGCCGAGCAGAAAAACGAAGCCGCGTGTGCTTAGGGCCGACGCTACACGAAGCTTTTACGCTGTGCGTTTGCCGACTCGCTGCCCCGTGCCCTCTTCCTATGCACATTGCATAGGACTCTGCCGGCCTCTGCTCTAGAGACTCTCATGATGGAACAACCTACATATGTATGTAGAATTTCTTATATTTTGTTAGGTCTTGGCAAAAGAAACTTTGCAACATAAAACTGATTTTCGGGAATCTCTATATTAATTAAATCACAGATCAAAATATATACTCTCAACAGAAGTTATAGTAAGCTTTAATTTCACCAGCGAGATTTCAAAGATTTTATTACATTAACCGTTCCTCTCATAAGGATTCTGACCTCTTTTAGATTTATCGAGGGGGCTTGCTGTTTGAGTGTTAAATTCCTACTATACAATAAATAACTTAACAATTACAATAAGATACTTAGCACATACATAGATTCGAAAATACATTAACGATTATTGATGTAAGTAATGCAGCTTCCACTAATGATACTCATAAATTAAAATTAAATCATTTTATTTTTTCACAGCAAGTTCAACACCAATTTATTGTGTAATGTATGTATGTTTATTTGTGGCCTGGCCTGTGAATCGCAGCTGGTTTATTTGTGTGTATTGTTCCTGATTTCGGAGTGTAAGTCGAGTGCTGGGCCAAATGATACGAATACCAGATACAAATGAAAACTGTGATGCTGTTTTTTTTTTTTGAGCAGAGAAATAAAGCCAGCGAACGAGAATACGCCAACGCATAATGGCCACATAACTATGATTTACATACATAAACATGGCAATACATATGTTGAACACGGGTATCGTTTGTACATATAGATATACGATATACGATACACATACACACACATATACATATACATTGATATACACGATTATGGGTTTATTTATAGGCGGGTTGTAATTACATTTTGAGCGTTCGTTATACAAGTACGTACGAAGTAGTGGTAGTACGCTAAGTCTGGGGGTTTTTTCGTTTTTGTTGGTTATTACATAATGAAATCATAGCTCAGAACAGGTCGACACAAGAACGGAAACGGAAAACGGCCAACGGTAAATGAATGGAACGGAAAGCAACAAACAAACAAACATAGAGAACAGAGAACAGATCAAATGAAAAGACATTTTTTTCGTTTTACCTTAACCCTTTGCAGATCAATCGGATTCATAATGGTCCCTTGGAAGAACTCCACGGTGGTAAAATGACGTTTGAACAAACCCTCGAGTTCCAAATCGGGTGGTTTACTTTATTAATTTTTCAATCAAAATTCGTTCGTTTTTTTTTGTTCATTTTTTTTTGATTTTTTTTTTTTGTTTTTGGGAAAATAATACAAAGTTTTTAGAGTTTTCAATGTTTCCAATGTACACAAGTTTTACGTGGATTGGGTTGGTGTTCAAAGAAACAGAAGATCATCGTTGCAGGTGGTACGTGTGTGCGTGTGGGTGGGGCGTGTGTGTATATATAACACAACAAACAATATACACATCATATGATTATGGTGCAGTTTTTTTCGTGGGTCGGCAAGTATGCAAATGAAAATAAAAGAAAATCAAACAATGCAGACAACTGTTGAAAGAAAAACTCCAAGCCGGAGGTGCAACGAAAACGGTGAGTCATTAAATCTGAATACTCTATCAATTATCAATATACTCCTTATAAGACTGGATAACCCTGGGTCTATATTCTATGTTAAAGTACATATGTATCTTCTTAAATAACTTATTAACATTACTTAAGGGCTGAATCAAATCTATGGGGTATCAAATAACTTTACCATAATATTACAAATAAAATAAATCTTTTCAGATTTCTACAAAGTATTCAAAAGAAAGAAAATGGTTGAAGTGAATAAAATTTGAGCGTTTTTCAGTTAGCTTTAGCTCGATTGGAATTGAATCAAGATATGGTATAATGTAATTTGGAAATCGAATAAAATTTCAGCTAAGGAGGACATTCCATTAAGCAGGTTATATTACTTAAAGCCAACGTGACGGATATTACGAAAAAGGAAATAAAAAGTGAAATTATGTGGTAAGGGAATCTTAACTAGATACTACCTATAATAAATATATTTGAGTATATATTTTATTTGTTGTTTGTTTTTTTTTTTTTGTTTTTTTGAAGCTCTGAGAAAAAATTGGTAGAAAATGATTTCTGGGAAATCTCATCAGCAGCAACCGGAAACCATTAAAAAGAATGCTATAATGAAGCTATAAAATTGCAATAAAAATAAACATAATTGAATTGTTCAAATTCAAATTCAAATTCAAAGTGAGAGCGAGCAAAGATTTATGAAGGTACGAGTATATAGAGAAGTTGGGGAGAGGGCGTGTCTTTTTGCTTGGTTGCTGTGGAGATGTCAGCAGAGAGAAATGGAACTTGATAATATGGTTCTTGAAATTGCATTTCGGTTATTCGGAGGACTACGTTGCGGGCGTGTCACTGTCATGGGCTGCGTACGGACACAAAAACATTCACATGGTATACGAATGAGTTGTTGTACGAATCGTCGTTGTTGTTGTTGTTGTAGGAACACCTGACAATCGCGGCTCGAGTATATCGGTATTTCTGCGTGTGTCTTCTTGTATGCTCACTGTTTTCGTGTTTGTGTATGTATGTATGTATGTTTGTTTGTCTGTAAATGTACGTGTAAGTGTGTACAGGTTGGTGGTGGTGTTGTGTCTTGGTGTGTGTGCTGTGTACCTTGACTCTCTCCAGGTCGACTGCGTTCATCATAGTGCCCTGAAAAAAGGCCACTGTGGTATAGTGACGCTTCAGCAGTCCCTCAAGCTCCAGGTCAGGTTCTTTGCTATTTAATTGTTCGTCGTATGGTTTACATTACATTACATGATATATGATATATTTCAATATTAATAGTTAAGTAGTTAAAGCAAAAAGGGTAAAAAGAATATCAAAGTTAAATGGTTTTCATCTCTCTGAGTGTGGACTAGAGGCTAGTTTAGTTTAATGCAAATACTTATGAATAGTGCCTTGGTCTAACTTATCTGATGCGGGGGGTTGTCTGTCCCCCCCTCTATCGAGTGAGAGGCGAGCAGCTGTTTAATTATCATAGCATACTTTTCTGCGCAACTGGTGGCCCCTTTCTCATTCTGCTTAGGTACTGCTCTAAATTTGTTCTCTTTGCTGCTGATCTCATTTAACAAAATCAATCGAAAATACAATACATTTAAGAAACTATAAATTCAAATGAACAACGGCACAACAAATTAGCAATACGTTTATAAAGAAGTTTGTCTGCTGTTTTGGACAGGTTCTAGATGGACTTACCGATGGAGAAAGACCACTTCGACATCGACATCCTCCCGATCTTCGTGGAGAAAGTCCTTCAGGAAATGCGACACGGACTCGTATGTTATATGACCGCATACCACAATGTGTCTGTTGTCGTTCAAGTGTGTGTGTGGGGGTGTGGCATAGAGAGATAAATAGATTAGTTCCATTGAATTGGTTGTGGTATCAAAACGAGTAAAGCAACAACTTGGCTTAAACCTAGAGTGGAATGCATTGAACCGCTGTACATGTGTTAAATATGTATGTATGTATGTATGTGTATGTAAATATGTGTGGTGTGTATGCGTTTATGTGTGCCAGAATAAGTGTGTAAGTGAAGCAGCAAGAGAGACAGAAATTTAATTTTGCTTCAATTATGAAATTAAATTCCATCCTTTCTCTCCGGGCCTGGCCCATCAATGTATCTATATGATATGATAGCATTCCATGAGCCAAACCACAAGCCATACAATTATATAATACATTTGCTGTGTGTGTGTGTGTGTGTGTGTATGTGTGAGTGTGAGCGTTTGTGTATGCGAGAGTGCTTGTATGTGTTTAGATGAGTGCATGTTTTTTGGGTGAGCTTTATATATATTTATTGTCTTGTATTTCTGTATATTTCTTTATAGTGATTTATGCTTTGATCTCTTTTTTATTATTTATCAACTGCTTGTCGTTGCTTGGTTATATTATATCTTTATGGCTTGTCAGTATTATTTTGTGGTAAAGTATAAATTACTTTGCATTTTCTTTTGAAAACAAACATTTATCAAAAATTATACAAAATACACAAACTAAAAATTAAAAAAACTAAAGTCATAAATCATAAATGCATAATGCATGAATTTAGTCTGCTACCCCAGAGGCTTGTTCACAAATCAATTCAATGGCAAGAAATAATAATAGACACAAAATGAGGATCTCGTCCCCGCAGCGGCAGCACTCTGCGGCTGCTGTTCAATCAAATGATAAGAATATATACATATATATTGGAAATCAATAAGGTTCTAGGTTAAAGGCATAGCTACGCACACCATTTGGTTTTCAATCAACTTACATGCATCAAGAAATAATCAAAACTGGCTAGCAGCTGGCCAGCAACGTATTGGTACTCTTTATACTATGTACACATTCTATAATACACTACGCTCATTCCATTTAGTAATATTCAATTGTTTAGGTACAGGTTACTACAGGGTGCTATGATTAAAACAGATTATGGGTTTGGTTTGGTTTGGTTGGATATTCACTGTTATCGCAGTCATGCAATCAGGCAGTCAAGTCAGGCGAACCGGGCAGGCATTCTCTCCATACCAAAGTAAAGTAGTGTAGTGTATCTGTGCCAGGCTAACTACAACATGCATACTCTTTTTTTCGTGTGTGGGTGTGGGTGTCGGTGTGTTTGTGTGTGATGTTTGTGTGAGGCTTTCATTGTACTGCGTGTCATGCAAACCATGACCACAGAAAACTACATTGTCGAAGGCAGTCAAACGGTGAGATTCGTTCGGAGTCCAATTCAGATTCTTTTACCCAAAAACATATTATATAAAAGTCCCGAAGGAAAATAATATCATCAGATCTTTCCAAGTAGGAGAAGCTCGATCAAGAAAACGCTGTAGTCTAGATCTTCTAAGACATCGTAGAATCGAAGTTAAATTTGAGATTTGTAATTGCAAAAAATAATAGTAATAAATCAAGAATAAAATTGGAATATTTTTTTCACAGAAAAGTCCCAGTCAAGTCCCACCCTTTGTCGTCTTTACATTCATTTCCCGATAATATTAGATGTTGTGGTCCGAATGTTATGCTAAGTGAAGGTCGGGATGCAGGGCTATATCAACAGATTTACCTCTACAGTGGCAGTAAAAAAATTGTGCTTGGTTAGGAGTCTAAAAAGAAAGAAGAACTTCAATTTGCATTTAACGAACAAACAAACGAAATAAACGAACTACATTCTATTAGTTCTTGTGTTGCATTTTCTTTGTCTTTTAATTGCATCAGCTAAAAACGAATGGTGACACTTGGATTAAATTAGATTTTTTGTTTTTTTTTTTGGTTGGTTGTAGTTTTCTTTTCTTTTTTTTTCTTGTTGGAAATGATATAGATATACATGGTGAGAAAGTTAAACATTTGATGCCTGGCCACGCATTTTCATCATTTTATTTCCGCATAAAATTGGTGTTCATGTGGTGCACATGAATATCAATCAGAAAATATAATATAATTTCAATGTTTGTTCTTCAGATGCTTTCGGATATGTGCAATGAATGGGTGAGTTTCAAGTAAAATAAAACAGCGTATAGGACAGATCTTGAAAGAGATACAAAGAATGACAGAGAGATAGATAGAGTCGTAGAGAGATGGAAAGGAGATGTGTGTATGTGTATACAGATTTGGAAGGAATCGGATACGGAACGGCAGTGGAATCGGGTGTTGTTTCGATTTCATTACGGATAGTACAGGTACGAGAAATACTCTTAGCGAGCAGTCAGTCTCCTCCATTTCGGAACAGAGTGTGGTGTGTGCATACGGGGGGAGGGGGGCCACTCAACATACGAGTATCATACCACATCAAGTACAACGATGCAGGTCCCTAAGCATTCGCCTCCTACCTGATCCGAATGAGGTAACCAAAAGGTAAATCAATTCTAAACGTAGAGCGCATCCATACACAACACTGGGTAACGACAATTATAGTAGGTGGAGTGGAGTTTATCTTATCAACCGATTCGATATGTGTAGTCCTAGTATAGGTATAGGTCCGTATATATAGTGTATATTTATGATTCTTTATCTTTTATTGGTTCATTATACCGTTGTCTTCGAATGTTTGTTTTGTCGGCAACAGAAGTTCACAAAGAAGAGGAAAATTGATGTAAACCAAAAAAGTATACTAGTGTGGGAGTGTGAAATGTATAGAGAGCATAGAGTATATAAAACTGGTCCAAGATCTACAACACATAGTAGCTGATAACTGATTGAAGGTTTAGAGAGAGATAAAGAGAGAGATATATATATATAGTTACAGAGAGAGAGAGAGAGAGAGAGAGAGTAAAATTATGTTGGTTATACGAGTATGCGGGAATATGAGTTTGTTGCATGGCAGTAGGTTGGTTTTTTTTGGATTGGCATTACACACACAATTATTTATTAGATGATTCTGCTGTTCAACGCTGATTTGCCGGATACAGTAGAGAGAGCCACCTCGAAGTCCTACTCTAGTTTTGTACATTTCTAGGCAAAAAATTTGAGCAAATTGAAGTAAAGTCTTCTGGGAAGTTGAGTTGCTTGTTTATATACAAATTGCTGTCTGTACGAGTACTTGTGGAGAAGGTGTGTCTAGAGAGTCGGACTCTTTTGCGAGTTACTTATGTGTGTGTGTACATTCTGGTTTATATGGAACTCTAACATTTACGTATACAATCGAATCAATAGTAAGTTATTGTTAATATGTATTTAGTATGCATTATTATCGTTCAATGTTTAATCGTTTAAGGTTGTTTTGGCATAGTATACAAATACATCGTTTGTATATTTATGTATATGTATATATATGGATATATAGATATATATACGAGTTACGACTTCGATATCAAGGACTATATAGACAATTACGGTAAAGTAACACAATAATAAACACCAATCACTGATTCACTTCAAGGGCTAATACAAATGCAAAATGAGGCTAGTATGATATGGCATACAAAAACGAGACAAAATTAGGAATACGATCATACGAATGCGGATTTCGGTTTATGCCAATCATCAGCTCTGACTTCACACTTACTCGAACGGTACGGATCGAACGGAGGATCGAACGATCCATCAATCAGCGGTTGTACGTATCCGAATTGGCTCTAAGAAAAGCAAAATAAAAAACCAATAAAAAAAAAAGAAAATCAAACGCGATTCGGGCGCGCTATCCGAACTGAAGAGGAACGTGCAAATCAAACGATAAAGATCTAAATTTAGGTTTTAGAATTTAGGTTCAAGATCAGGATGTACGAGTACGATATAGAGAGTAGAAAGTAGCAGAAGAGTAAGTTGAAAATTTGGCGTTCAAATTCAGGATGTAATATGGAAACTCACAACAAGATAGCATTTGGTAGTTAAGAGTACGCACATGATATATGTAGTAGATACACTCAGAACAGTTTTTTAAGTACGAAACAATTGGTTTTGTTATAGTTTTGTGGTACGATTCTCAAATACGAGTACGATATCTGCAAAATGCCAATTCAAAGAAAACAAAAATGTAAAAACTGGCAAATAAAAAGGCAAATCGATGGGCGGAACAAAAGTAATAATGAAACTAATGCATAAGGCGGCACGGCCCCCCATTACCACCCATCATTATCATTATCATCGTTATCATCATCATCGAAAATCATGATCATCATCATCGTCATCAATCATAATCATCAGCATGGGGGCGGCCAATACATTACGTTACGTTACGTTACGTTAGGTGACGTCCTAGGTTACGTTTACGATTTACGTACTGAACTACGTAGGCGACACGTCTAAGTCGAAACGCAAAAGAAAATCAAATGAAACGCAACAAACACAAAATGAGTTGTTGGATAACTGAAAAATATATATAGTTTTGGGTAGTTTTTTTTTCTCTTCGTATAAGCAATATGAATATTTCAGTTTAATTTTCTTGTTGATTTGTTCTTATTTTCAATTGTTGTTTGGTGGGTGGTGTTTTTGTGGTGGGTGGTGTTTTTGTGTCTGGTGGCTGGTAGCTGGTGGTATTGTTTGGTGTTTGATCGATTAAATGTTTGAATTTGGGGTTGAGTTGATGATTGATTGATTGGCTGGCTGGCTGATTGATTGATTGATTGCCTGGTTCTGGAAGAGTTCAAATGTACAATGTTAGTGGCAGCCAGCAGAGCCAGCCAAGCGGTCCCACCGGGCGTATGAGTAATACCGCATATGTGTTTCACTTGAGTTGAGTCGATTATGATGATTGTGATTGGTTTGGGTTTGAATTGGGTTTTGTGGCCATGTTTTGTGGGGCTTTGAATTGATTTGATTGTGGTGTATGTATATAGGGTCTATGCATTGGTTTTGTTGACTTGTGTTTTTCTGGGATTTAATCAAAATCAAATTTCAGCTACTTTTCTGCTGGACATGAATGAAGCGCAAAGTAAAAGTACAACAATTTTTTGAATTTCTTTGCTTTCGTTTTCAGAAATTTCATTTTGATTTGGTGTTTATTTTGTTTGAAACATAACAAAGAACTGTTTGGTTGGTTGGTTGGTTGGTTGGTTAGTTGAACATTTTTGGGTGACTTTAGATTGGTTGTTGTTTGGCTTAAACATATGTTTTGGTATAGTATTATTGTTTTGTGGTAGTACGAGTATATAGTCTTAATTGTTGCTGTTTATTTTTATATAATTTTCGGTTTAATCGGTTTGTAGATTAATTGTTTGTTTTGATTGATTGTTAGAAAATTTGGTTTGTCTCACCTTCGCCCTTTTTCATTTTTTAATGTGCCCCCATATTTGGCTCTTGTTCCAATCAAGTCTATAATCTCAGGTATACAACTTGCAAAAATCGCCTGTTTACAGTATGAAAGATAATGATGACAGTGAAGTATTTTGTTCTCTTTTGTTCATAAATTAAATCAAAAAGCATTTAACAAATTTCGTATGACGCAGTAGTTAAGGGTAGAGTAAAACAGTACACAAACAGTTTCGCGACGACAGGATCAACAGAGAAACAACAGAGAAAGAGGAGAGTGGAGAGTGGTGAGTGGTAAGGAGTGGAGATAAAAAAAGACATGGCATGGCATGGCATCGGGTCTTGTTATATGAGGACCATAGTTTTCGAAGTAGGGGCCCCTAGAAGAGAAGTATGGGACGACGATGCAGAGCAGATTGGATCTCTGTTCGCTGTTCTTGTTATTCATTCATTTCGGTGTCTTTTGTCGCTGGTTGTACTTGTATTGCTGGACGCCATTGTTGAAAAATCATATTCGACCAAAAGAAAACATGGAAAACATAAACTTAGTAAATGAGTCAAATGAACTGAAGATCGATTTTAAAATTGATATCTTGACTAATGGTTTAGAGTAGATTTGACTTCAAAATCCGACAAACCGCCTCAACAGTTTGCAACTAAATTTCTTATGGCTCTAATGGTTTCTTGGGGGTACGTGTTGTGTGGTTATTCAACGATTTATAATATATATACACTGAAATATATTCATAGGTAATGCTAGGTGAGGGGCAGAACCCTATAGAAGTTGGTGCCAAGTACACACGCACACACATCGACAAAATGGCCTTCGACTTCATCTTTGGTGATAGGTTTCAGTGCCTACAACTTCAACTTGAGCTACCACTACTATTACTATGTGTATCTGTGTGTGTGTGTTGGTATGGGGTTGGTATCTAACAAATTAAACCGCTCATGTACGAGTATGTGTGTGCTTCGGGTGGGGATCGGCTTGGTTCAGTTCGTTTTGGATTCGGTTTGGAATAGAGTTACGAGTTACGAGTTACGAGAATAATGTGAAGATATGATGCTGATACTGATACTGAATGCGATATAGTACGAGTAGATATAGGGTACTGCAACACTTTACTGATTACAAGTATACAAATATCAATTTTCCTCTAAATGATGATCATCGGTAAAAAAATAAACAAAAAACACACGAGTATTTGCAGCGCCATCTGGCGCTGGCGCTGGCATCGTTTTCGTTTTCGATTTTTCGTTATTTTATGCGTGGCTGCGGCATACAAAGTGGGTGCAAGCAAATTAACGACTTGAATTAGAGATGGTTAGATTGATTGATTGATTGATTAGGTGTGGAATTATTTTCGTATTTGGTATGGTATTTGGTATGTAAATTACAAGTAAATTCGATATAGTATGTTGGATAAATTGAAATTGCAAAAACGTAACTACTGCAACTGTATTTATGTATGTATCGCATATAGAAACACAACTGGAAAAAATATGTGACAAATTGTATTTTGTATTTTGTATTTTGTATTTGGGGGAAACAATAACTCAATACAGGAACCAAAGCATCAACTTGGTGTTTCTCTGTGTTTGTGTGTGTGTGTATGTGGGTGTATTCCAATCAAAATCTAAATCAAGACAATCAAACAAATGAACAATTCAACAAAAATGCACTTTGGTAACGCAAAAAAGAAGCCATTTACAAAATTAAGTATATATATTCATATATATATATATATATATAGTAGTATGTTTATTGATTCAGCGCTAGTTGTGGAGCTTTTCGTCAACCGGTCAAACTCAAAATAAATGACGCAGCTGAAGTTGCATAAAAACACGCAATTGTGGTCTAGTCTGCCTAGACGTCTATTTACAGATACAAACACTAAATCAAAATCAAAATCAAAACGAAACTCAAAAATTACACACTTGAATATACATATATGTAGAGTCTTTAGCTCTTCGATTGACTGTCTAAGCAAATTCCATTCGAGGCACACTTTCAAATACTTCTGTAAATTATTTTCCAAAAGATGATCAGGTCAGGTCGGTTGAGGAATGTTAAATATATATATTTTTTTTGTTTTGTTTTGGTTTTGTGGACTACCAAATGCGAAATGTGCATGCTTCAACAAATGGGAAGGGAAGCCAATAGGATTTCCGATATTCATTAGCCATAGTTCTGATTATATATGTAAATAAAGAGGATACAAAGGGAAATGCGGGCCATTCAATATCCGAAACGCAGAACGCCAAAAGCTGTTGCATACCCACAGGCGCTCAACAATGAACAATTTCAATTGAAAAAGGATAAAAATAGTTAGATATCTGCACACAGATTGCTTTTATGAGCTTTGCTATAAATATTTGAAGCAGTCGAATTTTCGTCTCTAGCTAACAATAAGCCAAAAAAAAAATAACTGGATTAAACGACAACAGGATTTACAGAAGGATTTGACCAGTAAATTAAATGGGTTATAGCTCTCTCGCTTATGAGCCACTTTGATCCTTTCGTTTTTGCTGTGCAATTTTTTGATAGTTTTTCTTTTCGGTTTTTGCTGATTCAACTAAATACAGACACATGCCGCCAAGAAACCAATGCCTTTCAAGTCTTAATTGCTTTTTGTTATTTTCGATTTGTTGTGTTTTTGATTTGCTTTATGAAAATAATACAGAAAAGAAAGTATATTAATGGTTTTTGTAGAATATAAATGTTTTTTGTATGTGTATATTGCAAACCCAGACAACACTTAATTAGGTTTTTGTCTTTATCTGCTGGGCTCGTCGTTTTTGGGCATTTTTATGCAATTTCAGGTGACGTCAAAACAAAATAAAAAATGAACAAAATATTAAATAAAACATAAGAGTAAATGAAACATATGCTGTTGGTTGTTTGACTGGAGTTTAGTAAAGAAAAAATGAATTCAAGATTCTTCGATTGCTGAGGTGTTTTTTTTTGTTTTTGCTTTATAGTCATTTCTTGGTTATCTTATTATTTTTTGTGTTGTATTTTTTGATTGGGTTTTGAGATTTTTTTTTCTATTAGCGGTACAGCCAGCAACGTGTTCGTGTACCTTTTTCTAGGATCCTTGCTATATGTTCCACCATATTTGCTTCTCTGGGCGGCCAGTTCAGTGATTTCTGGTATCCAACTAGCGAAAACGGCCTAAATTCAACAACACACATACACATTTAGATTGATTGAGAGGTGCCAAGAGAGTTTCAGTTTTTCGGTTGAGTTTTACAAGGTATTTTTTCATAGTTTTCATAGTTTTGTTGGGTTTTTCTGTTCTGTTCTGTTCGGTTGGGCTAACAAATTGCTTGTTTCTGGGTTGTGTGTGTGTGTGGGTAGTAGGTGTGTAAAAAGAAATGGACAAAATTATTATGGATACAAATTGTTAGAAAACAAATCGACGACGACGTTGAAAGTTAAACGTTGAGGTTGACGCTGACGCTGATGGTGAGGCAGACGACGTAGAACAGTGCACAATGGAAACCGCTCGAACTCAAACTCTGATTCAAACTCATTCACAAGCACACTCTAACTGCTTTGAAATCATTCACTCACTTATTTACACATACATATGTATCAATCACAGTCAGCACAGCAGCACTCAGAGCACTCAAAGCATTCACTCAAAGACTTTCACACAGTACGAGTAGTTTAAGGCTAAATTGTACATTACTTTACACAAATCTCTTTGGCAAGAGGTCGCCTGTAGACGGCATCTACTCGTATGTATGTATATACTGTACTCTTACTTTGGTTACATCTAATAATTTACAATTGTAGTTTACAATACACGACGAGTGCAGGGATCTGCCTGGGACAGAGACAGAGGTGGAGATATACATATGTAGAGAGGGAAGCCGAAACCCATCTCTCTGGAACCCCATCGATTCGATTCGGTTTGGGATAGTTATTGTTCTTTGCTTGAGTAGTGCGCACTATATGTAGTTTTAATCGTACTTTTACGCTATGCGAGATGCCGTACTTTATACAATCCTAGATACATGTTACTATGATTTTTGGGGGGTTACGCTTTCAGCTGGATTGGATTGAATGAGTTATTAGGGTTAGGGAATAAAAAAAACTTCGGTACACCGAATTGCAAAGACAACTTCCTTGTCGATGTTTTTTGGTGAGCTTTTCAACTATTTATGGATCAGTGAGGCTGACAAAACGATTGTTTGATTGATTGATTATTCAATAAGAATTAAAAGGAAATATGAATAGAAAAATATGGCAAAAATTTGAAGCTGGAATTTGCTCTCTTCAAAAATAGAAATCGAAATAATGAAATTTACGTGTTACGACTTTAGATACGAGAAACGGATTTTTAATTACATTTTTGGCAATGCGTGACCGATGCTATTTGAGGGGACGTGAGTGTGTCTATATGTGTCTGTGGCATATACATACATATATATATCAATATATATACTTAACCATGTATACATTTGTATGTGTGTGTGTGTGTGTGTTTTGTGTGTGGGATGTGTTACAACAATGCGCCTAAATAGTTGCTTTAAGATATCGAAAGAAATATATACGAGTATGAACCTTGAACTATTGCAAATTGATAAACGCATATCTGGTATCATAGTTCTGGTGTTAATACGGAACGTTTAAAGCATGGCAAAGTATAAAGTGTAAAACGATAGGTATCTCAAGTCCGAATATGTAGACGAAAACAAAAAACAAAACCAAAAAATAAAAAACAAAAAATCAAAAATAGAAAGACAAAAAAACAAAAAACGCTTGAGTATTAAGTGTTCAATAAAAATGTTGAAACAAACGAAATAAATCAAAGGAAACACACAAATAAATACCAAAGGAAACGGAAAACCATAAACCAATAAACGAAAATGAAATGAAAAATCAAAACCTGAGTGAATGAGACATTAAAATCTTTAATGGCATATACAAACAGATCTATGCATCTCCTCGGGTCTGTCTCTGACTGCGAAATCAAATCAATAATGTATCCAAAAATAGTTTACTCAATCAGAAATCAAATCACAAATACAAATAAATTACAAATCTAAATCGAAATTATATCATTGTACTTTACTTTTATTACTTGTTTGATGATTTATCAAATGTCATGTTGTTGTTGTTTTTGGTTTTTTTTTTACTTTATCAACGAACAAAAAAGTTTAGTTAGAGAAACGGACGACTTTAGAGTCGACTGAAACTACTTTTTGATTTTGATGCGGGTAAGTCAACTGTGTATGCGAGTCTTAGAGATTCAAATTCAGTTGATAAATGAAATTAGGGAAACAAAGTTGGAGGGTAACAGACTATATTGTATATTGTAATTTATCGACTCTAATCAATAGTTATTAACATTGGTAATTACTAAAATATCTAATTGGAGCTTCTCTCAAATACGAGTACTCAAAAAGTGTGTTCTATGCGAAGGTTTTTTGTTTTTGTTTTTGTGGTTCAAGCAAACCTAGCTCCGAGCTTATCATATCTGAAGGACATATCCTCATCGGGTATCACTCCTAAGCTTAGTTCTCCCTACATGTTCATATATGTATGCATTTTATATTCTTTCATAAGTTATACTTTAAATTTGTTTTAAATTGATCATTTTTATGTGGATTATATTGAAAATGTTGCTTGGTGTTTTTTTTTTCACATACAATGCGTTTATAGTTTTTTTGATGTTGCATTATGGTTGTTATAGACTACCTCTTTCCGTGTTCTCTTTTCAGTTCACCGCCATACTTATTGCCACTACCGACGAGTTCAATTATCTCCGGTATACTGCTGGCAAACATTGCCTAAAATATTCCATCGTACACGAGATTAACAAAAAATTCAATTGTTCAGTTGTTCAGCAAAAAAGATATGTACTAGGTTATATATAGTTGATGTTGTTGTGGATGTGTCTTAGGCTTAGTCTTATTGTTAGCATTATATTTCGATTACTTGCAGTTATACGAATACACACAAAGAAAAACAAAGCGGATCCCTGAACAGTGGGTACGAAGTCAGGTCGGGACATTCACACCCAAAAGGATAGCTACTTGGTACTTGGTAGGTTGGAATTAGACCTAGAAGCGATTCGATATCTATATCGATTTTGGTTGGTTTGGTTTGGTTTTTGAACTGATTTTTGGTTAGACATATGGAATATGCGGCAGCCAGCATTAAAGCATGCAAAAAACATTAACCTTTGGATATAACATTGCATTGGTATATTGTTGTTTATATAGTAATAGTATTCTGGTACCCTAGGCAGACCCTAACCCTTGACTGTCTGTGTCTCTGTGTGAGTGTGTCTGTGTCTACGAGTTTTCCATTACAAAAACCAAAGGCAAATCGAAAGTTTCAACTGAAAATGTGATAAGTAAACTGCATGCATAAGTTATCGAATATGGAGGGGGGTACGGTATCGAATGGGCTGCGTGAGAATGAACGGGTACCAGTTGCCACACCGGCCCAGGGCGCTCCTGTATCTTTCGGATAGAGAGTTTCGGATGCCATGTCTGGGTGTGGCGCTGTGTGGCTGTATACGAGTTGTTGTAGTAGTAGTATTTGAGGTGTGACTGGTGGTCGTAAGGCAGAGTAAAACGCGTTAAGCTTGGGTGATGAGGTAAGCTAACAAAACTGGAGAAGGATGAACGGAACTGAATTGAACTGAACTGAATGTAAATATGGAACTGAGTCGCAAAGGTCTCAAATAAAGTTTCATAATTCAAAACTTGGTGCAGCGTACGATTATTAAGTCGTTCTATGTATTTACATAAACGTGGCATGTACGCAAGTACATGTACATGTACATACATAAGGTTTTTGAATGCAATTAACAAATGTACGAGTATTGAGTATATATTAAAGGCTATTGTAATGTAAGAGAGAGAGAGAAGGGAGCTCAACGGAGGGGACGGTACGCTAAAAGAATTACGGCTAATAGAGTTTCGAATTCAGTATTGACAATCGATAGAGTGCTACACTCTGGCTAGAACTGCATACTTGATACTGGATTGGATTACTGCACTGTACTGTACTGTACTGTACTGTACTGGTCTTGTACTGTTTTGGCTACTCAACTATGTTTCTTGAGCACAACTGTACTAGTACTAGGACTGTAGATTAGGCGGCAACCAAAACATAAATCATTCACACACTTAAGCACTTCCAACCCCGCTGTGGCTTGGCCTAAACTCAATCTCAATGGGCATCGAGGCAGAGGTAGACACATTTTCAAAGGTGGAGAGAGAAAAACGTTTTGCTATTTATCTGTACGAGTATAGGAGATATTCATCTAGATATGTATATTCAACTAAAAGAAAGCTTAGATTTCATTTTGGTATATCTGGTGTGTGTTTAAGATATTTGTTTGTTTTTTCTTTTAAGATTTGAAGATTTGAAGTGTGGGGGAAACTTACCAAGCCGACGAGCAGAAAGAACACGAGAAATGTTCTTCCCAGGACAGTCTCACAGTAAACGTCACCATATCCTACCGTTGACATGGTCACAATTAGGAAATAGACACAGGTCCAATACGATAAACGATGAGCATTATTAAAATCCAGCGGATCGCCAGAGTTTTCCAGCTAAATTTTAAGTAAATGCAAATGCCATTATCCACCGCATCAGCGATAATCTCTACCAATCTTGGACACTCTCTATATATACGATTCAGTATGGGATCAGGCGTGCCCTCGTTCCAGACTCTGTAGCCGGATGCAATGTGGCATTGAGTTGTTGTTATTATTCATGACTGGCTATCGGCACACATTGCAGTCCTGGTCACAGAGCCCTAGATCTGGGAACAGCTGATCCCGAGCGTGTGTGTTGGTGTGTGTGTGTTTCATAGGTTTTTATGTGTTTCTACATACCAGATGTATAATGCCCGCTGCTGTTAACCACACGGATATAAAAATTGATACTAGTTGAGCCAAGCGTATGGAGCTCGATGTTTTTAGTACGTTTAAATATTGTAAAATATCTGGAACAGTCATGAGACGTAGCGCTCGAAGAAATCGAAGACCTGTTCATGGTAATACATAATGTTTATACGCATATGCATACATAGTTGTTGATGAATGGCGTAGAGTAAGGCACATTGCATGCATACAAATCGATCAGGACCCGGGTGTTGGCTTGTGTTTGTGTATATGTGTGTGTATCAGTTTTTCAGATGTGTTTTTCGTGTACGGGAAAAGGGTGAGGGAATATGGGAACAGATTCAAATTCATATTCATATATAATCCCAATCAGCTCCGATTTGTATGCATATAACATTTTGTTTTGGTTTTTTTTTTTTAATTTCATTGAATTAGGATTTAATTTATAAGGGATTTGTTTCGCTTACCGATCCATGTTCGATCTAAATATATTGATACGAAGGACGGGGGTATTGTAAAATAATCTACAAAACTGTACATTTCTAACATAAACCAAAGCTTATCGGACGCCGCTATGAACTGTAAGAAGATTGTCAGATTGAAAAAGAACACAAGAATTTGTAAGAATTTTAATCGCATAAATCATAACCACAAATAATCATCGCTCCAGCCAATCGATTTGAAATAATCGGTAAAATCAACTCAGTGTCTGGCTCGGCGCTGTATGCGTGTGTCAGTGTTTCTGTCTATTCTGTCTATTGTTTGTGGTCGTGTGTGTGTGTGTGTGTGTGGTCGTGCAACTTACTCGTATAAAAAAGTAAACCATAAAAAATATATTGAATGCGAGATCGATCTGTTGAGTAATGTTGTTACTCCACTTTTGGCATCTTTCGACTTCTTCGCTAGATGCATCAACAAAGTATATAATGAGGGATGCAATGCTGAGTATAAATACGAGTACGACCTGAAAAGAAAGGAAGAGTACAGCCATTCATTATAGAGCGCAATAAAATATGACATTCAGATGCTTTCGCAAAGATGAACTTCATTTCGCAATGGGCTGCGGCATACGACCGGGTAATACTTTACACGTGGCCCCATCCCCCTACCCATCCCTCAACAGCTGCTGTTGCCAATTCGGTTCCATAAATCACGGCCTTGTCAGATGACAACCACAGTCGAACGCTTCATTGAACTTGCCCCCCGACTCCACCCTGATGCCCCATCCCAAAAGAAATCTCTCAGAGGAAGAAGCAGGAAATGGAAAGCGAACGAAAGCGGAAATTGCCTCTAAAGAGAGAAAGAGAGAGAGAGAGAGAAAGAGCCAGAGGATACCGCAGTAATGTGCATTTTTAATTGCACACTTTGGCACCGGCTTCGGGGTCGTGGAGCCAGAGCCAGAGCCAGCGCCGGACCACGAACATGGATCATTTGATTCATGGGGACAAGGCAGCGTCCGGGCAGCGGCAATTAGTCGGGGCGCCCCGCTGATAAATCTGCGGTAGTCATGAAAGTTTTACAAGGTAATTTCGAATGCGCCCGGCTCCTAGGCCCAGTCAGGGAGACAGCCAGAAGGTGGATGAGGAAGGGAGACACCAGCATACCAGTTAAATGTCAGGGCTGCTTGCCAAGAAACCTTTTTATAGAGGCCAATCGAGGTAGTTCAACTTTAGCCGGATGCACTTTAGGCCCTCCCATTCCTATACACACGCTATTTATATAAATATATATCCTATGTACATACAAAATACCTAATGCCAATCTAATTCTAATTGTTGTTGCTATCGTTTCGTAATTACTGGGATAATCGAAAGCGAGCGGCAGGTAGAAGGGAATGTTGGAAGGAAACCAAACTAAATTTGGCAAGGGACCGATCCGGCACGCAAGCCATTTATTTAGGGCCATAAATTGAAATGTCTTGGCTCGGGCTCTGATTAGTCATTATTCAACCGCTTCTGCCTGTTGTTCGTATGCAAATTACATTCCCAAACACATGCAAACTTATTCACTCCTTAGAAACTTGTTAGTTGCGCAATAAAGTTTTTGGCAAAACACACACACACACACAGCAGAAACTTTTCTAATATCAAAAACCAGACAAGAATTTTCAAGTAGAGCGTAGAAACAACTTTTACCCTTGCTTAAAGATTGCGTATACGTCATGTGGTGCCGAGGCAACTGACATTTTCATTAGTCCCTGTTAATCGTCGTGGAACTGAAACCTAATGAAATTGAACTTCCCCAGACAGTTGACGTCATGGGATAGGACAGGGCAGGACTAGAAGCTGGCACAGATGGAAGATGACCCAAGATAAAAGGCGATACATTCATAAGAAGGCGGACAAGATGACGACAACATTATCTGACGTCTTTGGACGCGATTCACGGACTCCTCTGAGGCTCATAAAATACGCATACTGGGCGTGAAAACTGGGTCAATCACTCAGACACCAGATGGAGGCAGAGGTCGGCCAGGCGTAGCGAAAAGCACTTAAGGACTGCTGCCACCAAATTGCATCAACGCGAACTCCAAATGTGGGTCACGCTGCGGGAAGACACGTGTCTCGCTCTCAAAATTCTCGATTTGATTTATTCTCCACTTCATTGTGGTTCGGACCATTCGCTGGGGCCAATATAGCCATTACTCTTAAAGCCATCCATGGAAGCAGTTGAATGGCCTCAACTGCAGGCGGGAAATACTTCAAAACTTCATTCTTCTGCAGACGGTTTTCGCTTTAAATCTATGGCGTGACCCAGTGTAATCCCAGTGGCCATAAATGCCATAGGCTTAAAGCATTTGCTGCCGACTTCCGCGTTGGAGTACCAGTGACGAGACTGTTAAAGCCAATTAGTGCATGCAGCAGAGCTTCAGGAGGAGTGTGTGGGGGTGTGTGCATTAGGGAGAGAAGTTCAGCAAATAGTTCCGTGAAATCAAAGTACAACGTAACAATTGTCAGCATTTGCAGATATTTCCAGTGAAAGTAGAGAAAGGCAAAGAATGAAAAGGAGCCGCAGCAGCAGCAGCA
The DNA here is from genome assembly GCA_037356375.1 of Drosophila affinis. Classification (NCBI taxonomy): domain Eukaryota; kingdom Metazoa; phylum Arthropoda; class Insecta; order Diptera; family Drosophilidae; genus Drosophila; species Drosophila affinis. The sequence goes on from JAZHFB010000003.1 coordinate 29,796,391, forward strand.
GGCACGAATTGTGTAATATCCAAATGGCAAGCCATTTATTCTACCAGCCACAATAACAACAGCTAATACAGCAACACCAACCAACAACTACCATAAGGACGAGGCACCACAGGAAAGGACGCCACACAAACGGGGGAAAAGGCTTTTCCAAAAACAGCTGCAGCCCCAAAACCGAACCGAAACGAAACGAAATACAACGTTCGACGGTGTCTGGCTAACAGCGGAGCCAATTGGCTGCCACACAGAAACCCACCGAATAGGCCTGGTAATAAACATTCACAATCTCCCAGCACACCCCACACAGTAACCTATTCGAAACCCTCCACTCCACCTCCACCTCCAACCTTTCCACAACCTCTGGCAATATAGAGAGAAAGAAAGTCGAAATGTGCGCCGCTGTTCCATCGATTTTTCAGGCTGGGGGAGGGAGAGCCTTTCAGGCATTTCCTGCCTTAGCAGCCGTTATCCTGACATTTGCCATATTATTTACTGTTATTTGTTGTGGCTCCTATGGCACCACCACCACCCGCTTACCATCACCACAGTCCTCGCACATCTGCATATATACTCGTACATCATTCTTTGGGCCCACTTCCCGTTATTAGCCGAAAGTTTCGCAGCAGAACTATAGATACGAGTAGGACGTACATATGTGCCAGACACAGACACAATCCAACGATGCGGGTGGTGTTTGCATGGTAATGCTCGTACTCGTCCCCGCCTCGACTGCTGTGCAATTATGGTGGTTGTCCTCTGTCAAGAGGCAGCATTGAACTGTCGCCCGATGATAGCGCGTGGACCTCTGATGGTCCAAGGATGGATGTTCAACGTTTGACCCCATGCAATCGGCCAGACAAAGCAATTTTCTGTGCTACATCTGCTGTCCCCGACATGGATTTGGGTTTGGCTTTGGAAATGGAACTGAAAATGGGTCGTATTCTGTGTTTACATGCGATAGGCATTCCCTAGCCTGTCGCTACTCAGATTTACATGTTGTCACAATGCAAATGCGAATACAAATATTCGCAGACATACGATTCCGATTAGAGTGTCGGCTATTTCAAAACGGAATCTTATCGAATGCATTACTTTCAATGCCCAATAAGACCCCACTAAATAGCTCTTGAGACCGCTAGACCAATTACCTAACACCAGTTAATGGATGGGCGGTACACCCGGGCGTATGCTTAATATTTGAACAAACAAATGATTTGAACCGTCATTTCGTAAGGGAAAACAATTGAAGTTAGCTTCTATGGGTGGGACTCTCTCTGTTTCTCTCTCTTTCTCCCCAGAGTCAATTTGTGTTCATGTATTTATTGTACATGGAAATGGCACATTTACTTTGCTGCTTCCGCTGTCGACACGAAATGTGCCCCCAAATATTTATACACGCAAGTTTTCCACTTCACAAGTGGCTGAATGGATGGTCGTGGGAGGGGGGAGGGGTAATAAATGCTGGGAGAACTTTTTCGAAATGCACTGTGTGTGATGGCACTCGGTAAACTTACGCCAGCTGCAGCCATGGACAAGGACACGTCAACATCAATATTGTGTGGCTATGGCCAGCAATAATGTCAGCAGATCTCTGAATAATTCAGTGGCTATAATGTACGAGTAGACCAGGCCAGGACAGGCCAAAGTACTTAGCAATGCGACCAGATGTGGTCGAGTGGCTCCCAAATGAAAACGAAATTCATAAATGATGAACAGCAACGGAGATGGGATGGGTTGGGGGTTGGCAGTGGGTGCAAAAATGGGTGCTTGAGTGTGGACTTACCAAAATTCGACCAGTTGTTGTTTGACCCGAGATAAGCTCTCCAGCCCAGTCTTTTGCTTCTGTCATAAAGGTGCCCTCGAACTCCTGTTTGTTGCGGGACGCCTTCTGCTCCTTCTGCTTGGGATCGTTGGGTCCCAGGTCGGGCTCCTTGCGGCAGCAGATGAATGCGAATGCCCGCCATAGCAGCACAATGAGCAGGCCAGCAAGGAATGTAAAGATGCTGGACAGCAGAAAGCACCAGTACTTGCGAACTTTGAGACAATCATCGGCATCGAATGGTGAATCTGTTGGATCATCGGCCAATGATTCGACAGTGCTTTGATCACACCCCGACATCCCCTAAAAAACAGAACGGAACCAATTAGTCTCGATTGGCTGGCAATTAGCTGACTAAATTTAGCATAAATCAATACGATAACTGGCGGCAACATTCTTTACGTCATACGCCTGACATTTCAAATCATTTGGGTATATATGTACATATGTATGTATGTATGTATAGTATAGGTTGTGGTATGTACATAAATATACGTTTTTATTCTTATAGTTTAATATACATATGTATATGTAGTTCTCTACTTGGCGACGCTCACAAATGTAAACAAAAATGTGCCTGGCCAAGAAATGAATTCTTAAATAAATATGTTAAGTATATTTTCCCTCCCAAAAACATTTCGCGCATCGCTTCTTACATTTGTCAATGTGCTGCTGAAATTTGTGCCGATTAAATCCGTTGCCATTTTTGCTGCTTACATTGCGACCCAAACGGATTCACACAGATACGATTCTATATTGTAGTGTACAATAATATTGTGTTATTTAGTTGGTTTTCAAGTGCATACGAAAGACATCAACTTTGGGGCATGACGACACCAAAATCAGAAATCCGAAAGCCGAAATCCGAAAGCTACCACACAAAGTGAAACGGAACGAAAACTTGGCACGACTTTTATAAATAGCATCAAACAAATCTGTTATTTTTAAAGTGTTCTACTCCGAGACACGCACGGCACGGCGCAGACGACACGAGAGACGACAAACGTTCTCATAACACTGGGAACATGGGATCTTGGGTGCTGGGCACTGGGCAAAGGCCATCCATCCACTTGAGCACTGATTCTTGTTGTATCTTTGTATCAGATCTATCTACTTATGGACTGGCTAAAAGGAAATTTGTGCCCTGCATTCGCATTCACATTCGCATTCGCGTTAACCATTAATTTATGGCCAAAAAAACACTCAGGCAGAGGCCAACGCACTCACTGATTCACTCTACACTATATACTTGCGTATATGTGCACTTTGTATATGTATAGATAAATTTGGTATATATTATGTATGTGGATACTATATGTATCTGCAGTTGTCACACACGACGCGGCACGCACGCAAATTGCTTCGAATCGAATAGGAAAAAGGAGGCACCGAGCGAACCGCACAACTGGCGTCCACCAACTGAACGGCGCGGCGCGGCGCGTTTTCCAATTGCCCCACCGACGGGGCCAACGAACACGGAGCTCTTTGCTATCTCCTGGCGGCACGGGCTCACAGGCCTGCCTGCACTCTCACTCTCTGTCTCTCCCTCTCTCTCTATAGTTCTCTGGGTCGGTGGGTCTCCCGCTCTCTGGTCTCTGGTCTGGTCGTGTGCGTCTCGGTGGCTGACCGCGAAAAGTGCCAGAGGAGGCGACAAACTTGAATTTAATTAAAAGGCAACGCGAAGACAAAGAAAATTGAATTAGATATTCATTGGAATGAAGCGGATATACCCTAACACGAACATAACTGTCATGGCGATGATCGGAAGTCATTAAGGGATGATCCCGTGGTTAATTTTGCTAACAGGATAAATAATCATAAGAGTCGTTTCATCGATCTACAATGTAGAGTGTATCATTGCAGTCCTCTTAGTCTTTTTAATATTAATATTTCCTGAAAGGATTTTTAAAGTTTCATTGTAAATGGAAAAAGCTGCAGATTAAATTAACGGAATTGCACTAGAAATAGTGCTATAAAGAGAAAGAATTTTAATGTTTCACATGAAAGAATGCTGGGCAGGATTCTTTAAACTATTTGTGTACATCGTACATCGTATAGTACCTAAATTATGCTTTAAGATTTCTTAAATGTGCATATAAGGAATTTTCCAAATCGCTTTATTTTTAAGAGAACTTTTTGGACTCGATTTTAGGTCTAGAAATTTTCATTCGATGTATTTCAAAGTTTCTCTTGGCAGGGGTTCCCAAAGGGACTCGTGGAATCACCTCTGCAAACTTGATGAAAAAGTTGCTGTTACCCTTGGCAAGGGCATGTCCGCGTATTATAGACCTGTTCCCATGTGAGCGTGTGTTTCTGTGTGTGTGTTTGTGTGGGGGAGAGTTTTCTACAATGAATTATTGTTACAGCAAAAACAACAACGACAGGTTGGCCGAATACGAGTATAAATAAATAAATTATGAGTTCTCTTCTATACATTTTTGTTTTTCTTTTCTTTCTCCTTTTTGTTTTGTCTCTTGCCTCATATTTTCTTGTTCTTTTTGCATTCCTTTCTGTGTGACCTGACGGGCCCCGGGCAGCACTCGGCCTGGCCGAGGTCCTAATGGGTGGTGGTGGTGGTGGTGATGGTGGTGGTGATGGTGGTGGATGAAGAGGGTGCTAGCTTGGGCTAGGTTAACCTGAACGTTAACGTTACTGCCACAGTTAACTCGAGCTAGTCACGCCATGTCACCAGTTAGCTGTCGTTTCATAATTTACGCGCTTTGTTTGCCATTTCCTGCGGGGGCGGCAGGCAGCCGTGGTAACAAGTTGGCCCAGTTCTTGTTTGCACATGCCACTATTTCCACTGGCCATAATTGCTCATCTTCATCATCCTCATCATCCCTTGGCCCTATTGCCCCGTCCCCTCTATCCCAAGCTAGCGGCATGCATTTTATTTTTAGTTTTCACTTCGTGTTTTTCTCTCATTTTCAACATTTTTATTTGCGCTGCTATGCGACGCTTGGGCGGTTAGGTTCTACGCTACGCTTCATTGCATTTACGCAATTAAAAATAGCTAAGGAGCAAAATTATTATTCAATTAAATGTTTTTTCACTATTTTTAAGCAGCCATTCACCTTGAAATTATGTGTCAAACGGTGGCGTATACGCAACCATGGAAATGAATTGAAAATTCAGGCTGCAAAGGTACTTCGATCCCAGGAGAAAGCTTAGTCAGTGATTCAATTGCTCTTGCATGATATAGAAGCCATAAATGAAGGTTATTCAAATAGCAATCCTTTGAAATTATGGGTCAAGGTTTTTGAATCAGTTTTTGGCTAATCAAATGATTGCTGTTTATTTAAGTGATAGTTAATTTGCGATGAGAAACTAATTGAATTCAAGTGCACACAATAAATTGAATAGAAATTGTCACTTGAACACTTGTGAAACATTTTCGCTTGACCTTAAATGGTTATTGAATCACATTTTTAATGTGGCTTGTCTGTTTCTGTATGGGTTAATTCATAGAACCTTCATCGATCCAGGCCAAAATGCATACAGCTGGGCTCCGATTCAATTATTTGTATTTGTCTGGGGACTTAGACCTGTGAGATGGGCCGTCTGGGCGGGAATGGAACTCGGTGGCGGCGCCTTAACTGGTCTTAAGATACTGTGCTTAGTCAGCAGAAACCAGCGCCAGAAAGCAGCTGCGACTAATGAATAGAAGGCGAAGATAGCGCCCGATATGAATTATGCCGCCAGAGTGAAGGTGAACCCCACAGGCCGATTTGGCTGTCACTCAGTGGAGGGCTAAAGGTGGGGAAGACCGCAGCAATCTAACGGATGAAGTCACACGGCAGTCGCTGGCTTGATAATAATTTACATTGCGAACTATCGATTTTGGGGGCGTGGGCGAGCCCCTGCTGACCAAATAGTACCGCGTAGTACCTATCTAGACGCATGTCCGTCAAAGTCAAGCGCTGGCCACACCAAACGAACAGAAGAAATGAAAAGACAAAGACAAAGATACAGATATAGATACAGACAAAGGCAGTACCACGAGGGCCCAGACAGGGAGCTGACAACTGACGAACCTGACAAATACCCTTCGACTTTCTAAGCAATTTATGGCCAGCACTTGGTCCGCCAAGTGATTGTGGCCGTTGATTGCCGGCCAGCGCCAGCCAGCACTCGTTTGGTCGGTGGCCCCCAAGGCCAGAGGGCTTAAAGCGCTGCACTTGGTCGAGTTTCTGTGTATGAGTGTGTGTCTTCTTTGTGCCACATTCTCAAAGGTCACGCGAGCCATTAGGAATGTTGGTAGCACTAGTTGGGGGTATTGGTATAGTGAGGGTCAAGTGATGGAAATCCCATTTATTAAATGAAGCGAAACGAAACGAATTCGATATGCACTGCATTGGTGGGAGATTTAACGGGGCTCTTAATGTGCCATAGGAGAGGTCTAGGTATCCTTTGGGACTTACTAACAATAGTATAACCCTCGCGATACATAACACTTGCTTAGTTTTAATCTAATCTATGATTAAATCTATTCAATTCCAATGCAAATTACACATCATGACGGCTTGCTTGAATGATTGATTGATTGATTGATTGATTGGCCATAGCTCTGCTGACAATGTGATCTTTATGACTCGATTCGATAGTTCTGGCTAGCGATGGATGATATTTCATAGACGTAAGACATCGAGGGCTTTACCTTTGGCGAGATGGGCGGATAGAACGGTGGCAGTTCGTGACAATTTGGACACCAGGCCATGTCTGATGGATCGCTCTGTCTGTCTCGTTTCCAATTAGACCCCTTGATGTTGTCGTTGTGGTTCTGCCTCTGGCTCTGATTTTGGTTCTGGTTCTGGTTCTGGCTGTGGCTGTCGTTCTTGTGGTTGTGGTTGTGATTGTAAATGTGGCCTCCGTTCTCATATTCGCTTTCTTCAGAGTGGTGTGTGTTTGTGTGTGCGTCAAATGGGAAAGTGTTTTTGGTTTTTCTTGGTGGCTTTTGGTGTGGTGCGGTTGCAAGTGTGTTTGTGTGTCTAATGGGCGAGGGAGTACTCACCTAGTACAGGCTAAACCACCGAGGCAGGGCTCCAGGGCTGCCAACATTCACACGCTCAAATCGCACATCAATGTGTAGACGATTTGTGGGCTGTCGTTGTTCCTTCTGCTTCTGCGTCTACGGCTGCTGCTGCTGCTGCTGCTGCTTCTGGTCCTCACAAACGTTGAAACGTAGAAATCGTATGCTTGACTTCTCCTTGAGACTTTTCCTGGCTGATTATTTCATATTTGCGTTAAGTATTTTTCTTTAAATTGTTAGATTTGATTTTTTTCTGGATTAGAATTCCCCTATCACCATCATTAATATTATCAGTTTCATTGTGCGCTTGTTTGCTTAGTTGTTTCTTTTGTAATTCTGATCGATAGTTTTTTTTTTGAATTTGAATTTAAATCAATTAAAAATTCTGTTTATTCACACTGCTCATTTTTGTTATTTTTCCTTTGAGAATACTGCTTGTTTGCCCACGAAATTTTGCTCGTTTCGTTGCTTGAAAATGTGTTAAGCTGCAAGAGATTTATGTTGTGTTGGTTTTGAGGGGGGAAATATTAAATATTATTTAAATTGGCATGGCAATTAATTATGCTTTTTAGTCACGCTGTCAGTGGTATATTTATTCAATGATTCGTTTATAATTTGTTTATGTTCGTTTTCATTTCACTCATTAGTTTTGTCACACAGTTTTTGTTTAATCTTCACTTCTATTGCTGAGCATTATCATTTACAAATTCCACCAAAAAAATTATAGAAGACCGTTCTCTTTTAAAAAATGTGCATTCAATATGCCCACGGAACTGGCGTTGTTTCCGGAAAATCCGGAAAATACGGCATTCAGAAGGAGCAAATACAAGGCGGCCAAGTAAATAAATAAATAAAGACGCGAAACAAACTTCAAAGCAAAAACAGCAGCTTCTCTCTTTGCCACTCGTTGTCTCTCTCTCATTTTCTATTCTCCCATGATGGCGCTCTCTCCCATCCCGTTACCAACTGGCGCCTGCGCTTCGTTCCGTTTCCGAATTCCGTGCAAGCGAAAGCTTTTTCTTTCAATAGGGAACGTCGCACATGAATTGGTGTTAAGCATACGCAATGTTGCAGCCAAATATTTAATAATGATTAAATGAAATCCTTTTGACTTCATTGAAAATTGTTTAGTTTTAATAATTCTTTGTTCCGAAATGAACACCAACAGTTTTTGAGAGAACTGGGCACTGTCAGAGACTGGATTTCTCACACCTCTCCTCGTCCTAGTCTCTGTGCAGCTCCCTGCGGCATGTCGTTGAAACGGAAACACACTGCCCTAGTTTTTAGTTTCCCTTCGGGTAACACACACATGCACGAGCAAGCTCAACCACTCACACACACAAACACACGCACAGGTACGGACAAAGGCGCCCATATTCAGGCAGTTAGCAGGCTGCTTAACGTGACTGCCAACAATGGAAAACAGGACGAATTCCGAGTGAAATGAAAGTTGCATTTTCATAATAAATAAATGGGCGACACAAATTCCGAGCACGCCACCTGCACGTCCTGAAATTGCCTGCAATCCTCTACAGAGAGAGGGGGAGGGCGAGGGTGAGGGTGAGGTCTTGGGCATCCGAAGAAAGGGCCACTGAAGGGGAAATGTAAACAGAGCTGAAGACTCGTTCTGGCCGCGCATTGAACTCGGGCCTTCGGTTCGGGGCTTAATTTCTTTGTAGGTATCTACTCCCTGATACGCACACACACGCACGCACTGAGATACTCTGACACACAGATACTCTCGGGCAGTGACTGACTGACACACATATACCAAGAAACGCGCCCACGAAGGCAACGAACAGCAAACGGACAGCGAGTAGGAAACAACAAAAATAACATTGACGATGTGAATGTGAATGTGGATGCGGATAAGGACGGGGCCGAAGCGCGCAACGAGCTTACACGGCAAAGGGCCAGGGCGGAGGGGCACCAAAACGAAACCAACGAACGATACAACTGTATCTCCGGCCTGGCCCATCGACTTTATCATCGTGTCCTTTCGCTGGGGAACTTGTGGTGTGTTCTCGTTTTGTGCGTTTGCATGTAAAAGAAAAACTGGCTCACTGTGCCGTATCTATGTTTTTATGTATGGCGCATGTGGGTGTATGTGTGTGTGTGTGTTTCTGTGTAAGTGTTGATTTCAACGAATATATCTTTTAAATGAAAATCTGCAGCACCAGCAATCGAAAACCAGGGTTTTCTTTATAGTTTTCATCTTGAAGATTTCCTAAATTTAAATTTTCTTAATTTTTGATTTATATTCCACGCAAATTTTCTAAGAGCACACAATTTCAATTTCCATTTACAGACGCTCGGCCACACACGCACACCTCGCTCGGTCATGCTATTTTAATTGAATTTCCTGTGTATATGTGTATATCGCACATTCTCAGGTTTTCCACACAGACCGACCGTCCTTTTTCAACGGATACCGAATTTTGCACAATTGCCATTTCGTTTCCCAAAAATTATGATCATAATTGGTTGGGTTGGATTTGCGTCAGGCCATCCATGTTTTCCTCCGTTTTCGTTTTCGCCCCGTAATTGGCATACGCAGTTGGAAAATTTTTCACTTTCCTGTGTATGTTCGTGTGTTAGTGTGTGTGCACATCCATATACATATATTTTAAAGGCAGTTTTCTTGACACTCGACACCAGCGCACTCACACTCTCACACACACTCACAGCACACAGTCACACAGCCACACGGGACGCGCACGGTAAAATGAAAACCAACCTTTCTCGTCAGCAGCGTATACAGTTCTGTTCTGTTCTGCACGATGTGAACTCGGATGACTTGTAACTCGGTGCTTGGCACACGGTTCAAGCTCGCCTTTGCCTTTGAGCTTTTTCGGAGTGTTTTCGGTGGCACGGGCCTCGGGGTATTCTCGATTATTAAAACTGGCGCCAAAATCCATTCAGTTCATGTGACCGCGTTGGTGTACGTGGCATGTGTGCATATGTGTGTGTCTGTGTGTTTAGCTATCTACCGTTAGTTAGTTGTTTTAAAATGGCATCCAGTGCATTATCACTTTTTTCTTTATATCCAAAGCAGCTAAAAGAGAAAATTGGCATTCATATGTTGTCCATAGGAAAATAATAAAATATTAGGGTAGAAAACCCGAATATAATCACAGAACATAAAATAAAAGCAACAACGCTTCTTGCTTTTCTTGTGCTTTTTTAAAATTGAGGATAGGTTACCTTTTTGTATCTGGCAAGAGCCTGGGCACCTATCGGCGCTTGAACTAAACATATCATAATCTTAAAATGTTAATTAACAATATACAAAAAGATTTATTGAGTTGTAAGATAACGGTCATAACGAAAACTCTAACTAAACATAGCAAAGACAAACACAGAACGTCCACAAAAACGTGCTTCACATAATACCGATTTAAACAAAATACAGCAGAAAATACATATACTTTTTGTTGTATAAATATGGTTAATACCTTTATTTATAATATTAATCCTTTCTATTGCATAATAACTTTGTTTTAAATACTTTTATGAAATTTTCATTGAGAGCTCTACTTGCAAGTTGCTCACGCTGCAATGCCAAAATAATATCATGCTGTCTCTTTCGATGATATTCTTGAAGAGGCCAGTTAGAACTAAAGAGAAACAGGAAAACAGTTTTTAAGCTAGACCATTTATGAAAAAGTTGATACATTTAAAATTTTTATTTTTGGCCTGTAGGAGGAATCACTGTGCGTATACGTCACGGTGACTGCTTCTGCAACAAAAGTTCGCCAACAGGAGAATATACTTTTGGGGTTTTTGTTTTAAGTAAAATCACGTAGAGAAGCTATGGTGGCTCCCAATCCTCTTATTATTTACAGACAATGTCTCGTACCCTACGTTTGAATGAAGGTCTTAGCTTTAACGACTGGCGACTTAAAGGACAACAAATGTAGTCATTTATATGCACATAAAATACCGCAAATCTAGAAGCTAGAGCGATCCATTCTGCTATTTTGCGCTGGGATCGGGCCAAGACATCAGGTGCAGAATTCTGCAGATGATACTTGTGCTGAAAGGGAAGACACGCATTAGGTTTGTTTTGGGTGTTTTATTTGCAGTTGAATCTGTGTCATATTTGTTAAAAAAAAACGCTGATAGCGGTTGACTAGCAATAATAACGTAACACTCCGAAAACAATTACGTTGATTCGTATGCTTTGAGCTTACGAACAAATTAACCCATTTATGAAACTTGATTTATCTTAGCGCAGTTCAGCTGAAATATAATCGGAGTAATTTTTTCTGTAGCGATAGAGAATGAATGGAAATTGTAAAATTATTTCCCGCGTCTTAAAACAAGTTGTTTACCTGTTTAAATACATATGTTTTTTTTAAGTGGTTTTAGTGGGTTAATCAATTTTGTTCTGTTTTGTTCGTCATGCAACTACCGTAACCGGCTTTGATAATCCTGCCAAGAAACCAGACTAACTTCGTCCTAACACACCCAGGTTAATAACAGAAAGGCTACTCAAGAATCGACATGACAACGGCCGTGCTGGGCGGAGGCCTGAGTGGCCTCTCCGCCGGATATTACCTGTTGCGACGTTTTGGCAATCCTCTGACCATCTACGAAGCCTCCCCGCGGGTCGGTGGGTGGATACGTACGGAGATGCGCAAAGATCGCGACTTCATATTTGAGACTGGACCACGCACTATACGTCCCGTGGGTATACCTGGAGCCAATACGCTGGAACTGATAGAGGAGCTGGAGTTGCCCCTGAAGCCAATCCCCCGGAGTCATGTAGCGGCACGGAATCGCATGCTGTATGCCAAAGGCCAGTTGTGTATGCTGCCCAATAGTCCTAAAGGACTGTTTGGAGTCAAGCCGCCATTCACTAAACCCCTGTACAAGGCGCTGCTCCACGATCTGCTCACGGCGAGTACTCTGGCAAAATGCGAGGACGAGTCGATATACAGCTTTGCCGAGCGCCGCTTTGGTAAGGAAATAGCGGACTACGCCATCAGCCCCATGATCTGTGGCATTTGTGCCGGTGATGCCAAGCAGATCAGCGTTCGCTTCCTGATGGAGGGACTCTTCGAGAAGGAGCAGAAATACGGCGGCGTGCTCAAGGGCACCCTATATGCCCGCTTCAAGGAAAATGCAGACGAGAAGAAGCAGGGGCTGTTTGCCCAAGATCAACCAAAACTCTATGCCCAGGCCTTGAAGGAGAAGTGGGCGATGTACAGCATCGAGGGTGGGTTGGAGGTACTGCCTCGAGCCATGCGAAAGTATCTAGGCCAGCACGATGTCAACGTGCAGCTAGGCAACGGGTGCAAGAATTTGACTTTCAGCAAAAGTGGAGTCCGCATGTCGCTACGCAATGCAGACGTAACTGTGGACCATGTCGTGAGCTCTCTGCCAGCCTACAAACTGGCTCCACTCGTGAAGCCGCAGCACCCATCGCTGTGCGAGCAGCTCCTAGAGATTTCCTACGTGGATGTAGTGGTCGTCAACATTCAATACAATGGGAATCAGCTTAAGCAGGACGGCTTTGGTCTGCTGGTGCCTCCCGTTGAAAAGCTGCCCATTTTGGGTGTTATTTTTGACAGCTGCTGCTTTGACATGAACGGCAACACGGTGCTAACCGTGATGATGGGCGGTCATTGGTTCAACCAATGGTTTGGCCATCAACCTAATCAGAAGCAGATGCTCGATACTGCCACCAAGTACGTGCGCAAGATACTCGACATCCAGGAGGATCCCAACTTCAGTCGCGTGCACATTCTTCACAAGTGCATTCCACAGTATACCGTGGGCCATAAGCAACGCGTGGAGAGGATCCGCAACTATCTGAGGGACTACGAGCTACCTTTGTCGCTGTGCGGTGCTGCCTACGATGGAGTTGGCATCAACGATGTCATATTGTCGGCTCGTCGTCAAGTGGACGCCATACCGTGGGCCCCCAATCACCCATTCGCTCCCATGTAAAACGATCATGTTTGTTGACCTTTTCTGTAAATTTCCTAAGCTGTTTTGTGAGTAGCATTCCTTTTGTACATAAATATTCCAAGTAGCCGCCGTCAATGCTTCTTTTTACTTGCCAAAGCCCCCTAGACACGGTGGACTCTTCTCTGGTTCCTGCTCAGGCCCCCACTGCTTCGGCGTCTTGGCCTCAATGGAGAGGGCGTGCATGAACTCAAAGCCGGCCGCCTTTAGTGCGTTCTTCACTGTGTCGTTGACCAATCGATGGCGCTACAAGGATTGCACAATTTATTAATTAAACACCAATCAATTTCAGATCGCAATCACTCTACCTTGATCAGTGTCAGATCATTGAACTTCTCCGAGACCACCAGCACTCGAAAGTGAGATTCGGACCTCTTAGGCACATTGTGCTGTGGCGATTCGTTAATAACCTCCAGGAACACCGGCTTCAGTTCTGTTGTCAGCGCCTTTCTCATGGCCGTCTCAATGGGTGGATACTGTGTCGTCTGCGACATGGCAGCCTTGGAGTATATATGGCCTAGTGTGCTGCTTCTAGGGGCAAGTTGATTCAGTTTTTGTGCGGAAACTCCAGCAAAACGACGAAAAGTTGAAGCCAACATGTTTTCCAATTTACTTCTCACACACACAGCTGTTCACGATTATATAAACCAGCTGGGCACACAGGGTTGCATTTCCGAGCAAATGTTTGGCAGTGTAATCGAGTTTGAGTTTCGGAATGGAGGAAAAATCGAAGGCAGGCAAGGCAGTTTTATATCTAAATTACTTTATTTGAGGGCCAAAATCAACAGTTGACGCTTTCCGCGCACTAAAAAAGTGTCTTATGGCTAAAAACAATTATGCGATACGATAGTATTGTGTATGATCCAAAACACATTCCTTCAATAGTCAATAGTCAACCAGTTTCTTCAGTTTTGGCGGTGCCGAAATGACGACACGCCCCCGACTTGGGCCACTGTTGCTTCCATGGGCATGCTCCGAATCCCGATCCCTGTCTCGTCCACCACGAGTTCTTTCTTGATGCTGCTGCTGTTGATGATACTGTTGCCTATATCGTTCACGCTCTCGATTCCTCTCCATACTCCGTTCGCGTTGTCGCCGGCGCCTTGACTGACTGCGACGGCTGCGTGATCCTCTCCGTTCGCGGCTTCCGCTACGCCGACGGCTGTGTGAGCGGCGCTTCCGGTCCATGCGGCTCCCGCTTCTCGAGCGCGATCTCTGCCTGCGTTTGTACCTGGGACTAGGACTGCGAGTACGCCGTCGACGCTCGGTTCGACTGTTGCTCCGCCTAGCGTGCTGCTCGACAGGACTTCGCTTGCGACTGCGTGATTTGCTGCGACTGCGACGGGTCGACGGCTGCGGCAGCTGGCTCTCAGACGCTTCCGACTCCACATCACTGCCAGATAGCCTGCCACTGGAGGGCGTGCCATATTTGTGCCGCAACTCGCGGCGCCTGTGAATATAGAGATGTGAGAGGACTGACCAAGAGCCACACACAAGCACGATACCCACCTTCTGCGTAGCTTCAGCGCCAGTTCGCGCATCTCATCCTCGCGCTCCTGCTGCTGTAGCCGCTCTCGCTCTGTCTTCTCAATCTCAGCTCGCTTATCGGCCTTATCTGAAAAATGTATTCCATGTTTAGTATGGATGCCAGGGCGGGTGTCTACTAATGCATTTGGTGAACATCACACTACTACACTCCGAAGTGGCTTACATTGCCGGTTGAGTAGGTTCTGCATTTTCCGCTTAAGACGCTCGCGTAGATTGGGTCGTCCACTGCTGCTGCCCGATTGTCCATGTCCAGAATGTCCCTGTAAGAAGCACCCCCAAATCGTATGTTTAGCAAGTTTCGGGTTGGGCTTTCATAGGGGGAGCAGTAGGAGTCAGTTTCGGTCGAAAGTGCTGTGTTCTGTCCGACAAAAAACTGGATACAAAACGGATGCATCAACTGGGGATCAATCATACTAAGTAGTCACATAGTCAAAGGTCCTTTACAGTTATATGTTTTTCTCATTGATTTTGATATTGATTTGGTTTTGGTTTTGGATTTTGAGCAGGTTTAAGGTTAAGACGTGAAAATTTTGGTGGTGTACTCCGGTTATGTGAGGCAATGAGACACTTGGCTTTGCTTACTGACTTTGGTTTCGGTAGCAGAACTATATTTGCCTGTTTGATTACCCGTGCTGCATGTTGACGGCATCGCTGGGTGGTGGAGCGCATGCGATCGCTCTGACCTGAAACAGAGACGGAAAAGGAAACCCATTTAGAAAACACTCGAAGAAGGACTGATAAGGTTGTGTGGTTCTGCCTCTACTTTACCGCTGCCGCTGCATCACTAAACTTACGCGGTATCCGCTTCCATTTCATCTGAATCATCGGCTGGTTGCTTATTGCTGCTGCCTGGCTGCAGTTGTTCCTCGTTGTCGCTGGCCTCGCTGTTCTCGCCGCCTTCCGATGAGGATGAGGAGGAAGTATCATTGGCTCTTTTCCGGCCATAGTAACGTTTGAGAGGCGGCGGCGGTGCCTCCACCACCTGCGGTAGGGCGGGTACGGGCGCAGCGGGAGCTGGAGTCGTCGTGGTCAAGCCGACGACTCGCGTGGACAGCGGATAACTAATCATGGGCGGGGCTGGTGCCCTAGGCATAGGCTGCTGCTGCTGGAGTAGCTTCACCGCTGTCAAAGTGGATGTGGTTGTTGTGGTGGTTGTTGTACTCAGGCAGTAGCCGCCTCCCGCCGCTGGGGGAGCCGGCGATGGTGAGGTCTTCTTCTTGATGCGGCTGCCACGACCGGAATGGGAGCGAGAACGCGAGCGACTGCGTCTTCTGCGTCCCGCCTCAAAGGAACTGACACTGGAACTTCGCGAGGAGTAAGAGTAGCGCTTTCGCGATCGCTTATAGCTAGGACTGCGGCTCTTGTAGCGTTTCCAAGAGCCAGACCGAGAGCGAGAGCGGGAATGAGACCTCGATCGGGATCTAGACCTCGAATAGTACCTGCGCCGACGTCTGGACCGTGTCCGACTGCGTCTGCGGTAGCTGCGGCTTCGGCGATTGCGTCGCCGACTGCCGCTGCGACTTCTGCTGCCGGATGCACTACGGGAGCGTGAGCGAGAGCGCGTCCGTCGGCGTCCACTGCGCTTGGTTGTCTCGTTCATCAGCTTTAGCTTGTCCAAATTATCCTTGACCTTCTGGGCATACGTGACTGAACCACCAGTACCGGAGCTGGCGATGGCCGCCCCAGTGCTGGCATTGATGCAGGATTCGCCCAGTGTCGAACCGGGCTTAGACAAATTGATAGTGATCTTGGAATGCGGCTGCATTTCGTCCTCACCGCCAAATGAGGTAATGTAGGTAATCTTCTCGGGCCCAGCCTCGGCCGGGGAGGGTGATCTCGAGTCGCTTTCCTCATCCTTCTCGTTCTTGCCACCCTTCTTGTCCTCCTTTGCCGCATAGCTGGGCGGGCTGAACGGCCGATTGGCAATGCGTCGCTCCTTCTGGGCCCGCCGCTCTCTGCGCGACTTGCGGCCGCTCAGAAGCATCTTTTCCTGCTCCTCCTCGCGAGCAATGCGCAGGGCATCGGCCTCGTCTGCATCCTTTGTCAGATGCGAGAAGAAATCATTGCTCTTCATGCCATAGTTCCGACCACAGGCGTTCAGCTCGTGGGCCTGGGCCGTGTCCAGCTTCCCAATGTCTATGGACACGTCCATGTCGATGTCCGAGTCGGATTCATCAGAACCTTCGCCCTTGTCGCCGCCGCCACCGCCTGTGGCGGTAACAGGGGTGCCTGACGCTGGCGCGTTCATGGAATGGCCAAACGGCTGTGGTCCGATTGCGGTAGCTCCCGCATCGCCAGTATCCTCATATGAATATCCAATGGTGGCGCCTCCCGTCTTCTGTTTCTTTTTGGCCAGATTGCGCTCCGCCTCCAGCTGCGCATTGGCCCCGAACTGCTCCTCGAGGTACAGTTGGTGGAGAAACTTGTCCTCGCTGACATTGAGGAAGTCGTTCTGCGCCAGAATCCGATAGCGTTCGTAGTTCAACTGCCGTTCCTCGGCCGTCATATCCGTGTCCGCATCGCCACCATCGCCGCTCTTGCCCACAAGCGGAATGTGGTCCAAATGGGCACGCACGTCGAACCGATCAATCAGGTTATCCTGCTGCCCCTGCCACGGCACACTGCAAAGACCAAGAATATGTCTAATTTAGTCATGCTTCGCTTCGTACAAACAGGAACTCCTTCCTGAAGAATTTAAGGGAAAGGCAAAGCAAATTTTAAACTCAATATCACTTGCATGATGGCGGCACCATCGCCCGCTGCCGCTACCGCTGGGTCCAGGTAAATCTTGCTCCGCCTGCCATGAAGCTGCAGGAACTGTGTGGGATCCGCCTGGATTTTGTCGTAGAAATATTGTCGGCGCTCCGCCCGCTTGCGGTAATCCACAATCAGGCCGCGTATCTTGCGCTCCTGCTTGCGCGCCTCATGCCACATATTCAATTGTTTGGCGAACACGCGGCCACGCTCTTATTTTCTCACGTGAATTTCTTTAAATCCGGCAAATAATTTACAGTAAAATATTTAGGCGCACCACGCCCTCGTAATATTTATATTGATATTTTTAGACCGATTCTACCGGCTTTTGTCATCGCATCGTCAAATAGTTTGATAGTGACATTCAAAGAACAAATAGTAAAAGCATAAAACGTGTTTGTGCAGTTAGTGGACTTTCACGCTAACAATTGCCACAATTATTTTTTCTATTCTACGTTTTTAAGTTGTGCTTGCGGTTCTTTTTTGTTTACGAAAAAAAATTAAGATGTGTTGCTGCCGGGACGAGTGTTTTCGATTTGTGCCCCGGACATATCGAGACATGTTTCGACATCAGTGTTGCCGACTCAGCTTTTTTCCGCAAAATCTGGCTTTTTTTAAAGTAAAATTTCAGGGAAAAAAAACAGCGGGTAGCGGGAATTCTGGCTCGACATGTTAATTTGGGATTTTTTCTCTTGATGTCAAATCGTAAGGGAATTTTTTCACAGGAGTATGAAATGTAAGGATATTCTTACGTATTGCTCAGTGATGTCAATTAAGCTAATTTTCCACTACATGTGGCGTTTTTCAATTGGAAAATGTGTGATCAATTGTAAAAAAGCGACTACCGGGAATTTCAGCTATTTTTCAAAAAAAATTTGCACCATTTTAACTTTTTAAAAAAATCTAATAGCTTCGTATATTTTAATATATATATTTATATAAATATTTCTTAAATACTTAGTAGTAATGTCAAAAATCATCGATAAGCCAAAGATGTGCTAAATTTAAGAAATACATTTTATTAGATTTTTTCCAAATAAGACTAACAAAAATTACAGATATGACGCCTAACAACACACATTATAATCGTGTTTTCAAATCCTCTCAACGACCAGGGCTGGGCAGAAAAAATGGCGAATGTACAACGATTTTGACGTGGAAAGAATTTGCTTTTAAACAATAAAATAGTTTCTGGTTTAATATCAATAACAAAATATTATTAATGAATATAAATTAAGCGCAACAGATAAAATACTTAAACATATGACCGCTAGAAACATCAAAATAGAAAATCCTTATTTTGAACCAGCCAACGGTTTTTATTTTCGCTGCTGGCAGTGCCGCTGGGCGGGATCTGCGGCTGCGCATTTTCTTGGGGGATGGAAAACAACAAAAGGATAATAAATAACAAGCAAAACTGGAATGAGCCACAACACAACAATTGTCTCTCGCCGCCTTTTGCGGCATCGATTTTAAGGGGGACACATCCACATCCGCACAACACACACATCCTTTGCAGACAGGCAGGACAGCAAGACAGGAGAACTGGGATTTAGCAAACTAGAACAAGTCCAGCACGTTTGCGAAACCAGTTTTAATGTCAGATAGACGTTACTATTTCACATCAGAGCAACGATACAATACCCCGGGCGACGTGGACAATGATTGTGCCGATGATGGGATTTTGTATCCCCGCCGGGATAGCAACAATGACAACGAAGACGAAAACGACAATGGGGCCAATGCGAACAATGAGCCAGATGCGGACAAGGACGACGACCTGGAGTTCCTGCAGGACGTGCCCTACTCATCCAGCAGCATTGACCGCAGCTCTGTGGGCTCCATACCCTGGGCAGACGATGCCATCAAGAAGAACCTGCTGGACTGGGAGCGGGTGGAGCGCATGCTGAGCGGTGAGGAAGTGCCAGAACAGGAACCAGAGCTCAGGCACGAGATCGCCGATTGGCAGCACAAGTTCCCCATGCTGGTGGGCCGGAAAGTGCGGATGCGGTCGCTGCGCCATCAGAGCTTCGACAGCCAAACGAGGCGCGACGATGAGTCCGTGGACATAGATTCCATTTCAAATCTCAGTCTGAACTCGCTGGACGATGATGATGACGAGGATATTGAGGACGATGGCTTTCTAACGCCCACGGCAGAGCCCCCGAAGCAGCATCAGCAGTCTCACAGCTATCTGCGCCCCACCCACAATCTGGTGGACATCCTGGATCGCGATCTGCGTGTTACTTCGGTATCGGTGAAGCTGCTCAAGAGACAACGCTCCCAACAGCAACAACACCACCAACCACAGCAGCTGCCCCAAAATCTGAGCTCGGCCGCGCCGCAGTCGGCACGCCTGCGGATGCCGCCCATACTCAACGTCCTGGACACGAATCGTCGGTTTCGCGGCCTCCTCAACAACCGCAGCTTCGTGCAGCTAACGCAAGTCCAGCAGCAGCAACAGCAACAGCAGGTCAAATCGGCGGCCCTGACCCATGCGAGCAGTGCAGAACGTCGGCAGTATCAGTATCACCATGCGGGCAACCGCTCCGCCTGGCACATGCCGATGGCCGCCAGCAGATTCTTCTCGAGCAACAAGAATGCCATTGTGCTGCCGGCATTGAATCTGAGTCGCCACCGCGACTACGGCAGAGCGACAGCCGTCACCACAACGGCCACGTCTAGCCAGAGCAACTCGAGCGGCGGCGGCGGACACAATAGTCACAGCACCAGCAACAGTTCCTCTCGCACCCTGCATCCATTTGCGCTGCCGACCAACTCGAGCAACACACCGTCCACGGGTCGTTCGATCTCGGCTGCAGTGCACCATCCGCGCTCGGAGTTTGCCTCCAACAGTGCCTTCTACATACCGTACAGTGCCTCGAAATTCAAAAACTTCAAGTAACCTCATGCGATGTATACAACTAGCAATAAAACTGAACTTAAAGGAGACTTTATTGGGCTTTATCCTTTGCAGACGGAAGCTACAAACCAATGTTGTCCAATCGCAGACGGCCATCATGTTCGGTTAGGTAGAGGGTATCGGCTAAGCATTGCTCAGTTATGAGCTCCTCCACGCGTTCGTTCATCTGCGAAAGAGAGATTATTTAGAAAGTGTATCGGGAGATGAAGGAGTACTCTTCTGCTTACCCCTTTTGCCTTTCGCTCGCCAAGCACATCGGGATACTTAAAGGCTGGGCCAAAGTTTACGCTTACAGTGGCACTCTTGTGTATGGATATGGCGGGAAAATAGCTGCCCGCATAGATGTCCTCGAAGGCCACGCCCTGCGACTCTCCATTCTTGAAGAATTCGATGCGGCTGCCCTGTAGTATGTGAAGATTCTTGAGCGTTTCATTGATCTTATCCTTGTCCTCGTAGTACAGATGAGACTTGAACTTCACCAGCGGCTGTAAAAGATTTCCAGTTTCCAATCAGAAATGGGGTATGGCGGGGTATGGGTATGTCTTACCCGATCCTTAAATGTATTTGGTAGATACTCCAGAGATGCCTCCTCGGGCAGTTCAATGAGGAATCCTAGGGTATCGCCCTCCATGTAGGATTCGCTGTAATGCTTGCCATGGCTCTCTGTGAACTTGGTGCCCTTGCGCGATCGCCAGGAGTAGCCGAACTTATCGTAGCCCAGCGGTGCCTGTAGATTCCCATACTCTCGACCCCACCCCAGGCGCGTGGCAGCTCCCTCCGGCATCTCCTCGATGGTGATCTCGTAGTACCAGCAGCCGCGATTAACAGCTGCAAATGGGAGGGGAAATCTGTGGTTTACATCTCAGCTGGAAGCTGTGTTCTATGGCTACTTACAGTGCGTAGCCCGCACCATGCAGTAGCCGCGCTCGCCCGTCACCGCCAGTCGATCCTCGCTGATCTTCAGCTGCGGCGCCCGATCATGCAGGGCCAGCAGAACAGCATGGGGAACCAGAGTGCGGTACAGCCAGCCGGGTATGGGCTTGCCCGCCCAGTCTGAGCTCTCGTCAAACTCCTGCCGGAATGGAGCATGCGGATCGGGCTCGGCTAGTATGTATCGATAGCCGTCCTTGTTGAACGGATGTTCCAGGGGATAACCATGTGGCGGCAGCTTTACGTTGGCCGTAATGTCGGAGCTGGGGCGACCCTTCTTCCCAGTTGGTCCCGAATCGGTTCCAGGAAATTTGCGCTTCTGCCTGTTGTTCTTGGCAAGATTTGCTGCGGAGAGGAAGAGATAGAGGCGTTAACTGCTGAGGGTCATACGTGACCGACCATAATAGGGAGTGGGGCAAAGTTCGTTTCGGATTGCAGTGGTTGGCTT
This sequence comes from Drosophila affinis, assembly GCA_037356375.1. Lineage (NCBI taxonomy): Eukaryota > Metazoa > Arthropoda > Insecta > Diptera > Drosophilidae > Drosophila > Drosophila affinis. Next base: position 29,817,812 of record JAZHFB010000003.1, read on the forward strand.
ACATTCCTCCTCGTTGATGCTGGCCAACGTTGACGTCATTGCAGGACACAAAAATTACAAAAAAAAGAGGAGAAAACAAACCCAAAGAGAGGGAAAAAACTAAAAAATTGCGTCGAGCTCAAAATCAAACTCAAAAAATCAAATTAAAATCAATTCAACACACGCAGAGCGCGGGGCGGCGAAGCCAGCAAAATATACAACAAAATAAAAAGCGTAACTATTTTTCTTTTTTGCAATGAGTGAATTCTGAACGATAGCCCCACCCCGCCCCACAATCTGAATACGTGGGGCCTACCAGATGTGCGCCGTGCGGGGCCAACGGGCCAAGGCAAGGTACCAGAACAGAAGGTAAGTCTGTCAGAGAGTAAATGCCTACAGACTTTTGTGCAAGCCTGTGCTCGGATAGTGCAAACACCAAACTATACACTTGTGTACCCATATTTTGCTATTCTTTTAATTCAGGCGAAAGCTTCTGGTAGAATGTTGAAGAATAGGAATCCCCGATAAGAGAACGCCTTACCTTCTATTTAGCATACTTTGCACCGGCTCTCTTTTGGTATCTGTGTTTGGCTCGACTCTTACATGTGTGTGTGCGAATACATCTGCAAAACCGAAACTATGCGAAACGATCCGAGGCCTTCTTTTTCGCTCTTTCAATTGTTTGATTCGCAAAACACACAAAAAAGTCAGAGTCGTAGAGGGAGAGGAGAACTCTTGTTTGGAGAGATGGGGGACAGTATGCAAAGCAGAATGAGCAATAAATACTGCAACTTCAGAAACGAGAGACCTCCAAATCAGCTGTACAGTCAGTGTTGCCAATTTAGCTGTTTCGCAAAATATGTATGTTGGCTCTGGCAACCTGTGGATTCTGCGGCTTTCTCAACATTTCCCCAGGTATTTGGGGAGTCCAGGAATATTGCATTTATTTTAAGCATACATTCCAAGGTATTGTCCCAGTTTGTATAGTTCATCGTTATTTTTTTAGTCTAGAGTCCATGTCGGAACTGATCATATGATCATTAGACATCAGGTAGTAATGATCAAAACGAAAGAACTCTCATAGCTCGATCTTTTTTTAAGTTGATTTATATTTTCGGGCCCCAAATTGAGTGTTTCTGTATGTCTCACCTTGTGTATAGCCATCCTCGGTGAGCCGCAGAGCACCCGTCTTGCTCATGCCTTCATAGTTCGGCTTGATGAGGCGCAGGTCCTGGTGGAACAGCCCGTACATGGCACCATGCTCCACATGCTCCTCGTAGGTGAATAGGGTTTGCACATCCTTGACCAGGGAACGCTGGACGGTGCTGTACCAGGACTGTGTGAGCCGTCGGGGCATTGTGGTCATGGCCTCCCAATACTGCTCGATGTAAGGAATGATCTCCTTGTCCTTGCTAAATTGGATCTGGCGCTTGCCATCACGCAACGCCGCCTGCTGCATGTTGGCAATGGCGCAGTGGCACATTTGGGAAATGGCTGAAAGAAGGCAATCTATTATGCGACCACAATCAAGTCAAGTTGAAGCACACTTACTGGCCTGGCTCTTACGGAAGTTCTCCATACCCGTGGCGGAGCAGTTCTTGCAGACGAACACATAGTTGGTGATGAATGGCAATAGTTTTCCCTTGCCCAGCTGGTAGGACACGCAGGACTCGTGGACCCAGCGCGAACAGGTGGCGCATAGCAACTCGACTACGTTCAGGTTACGCTCTTTCCCGCTAAAATGCAGACATGTCTTATCATTTCTTTCACTAATTACTGCGACGGTCATACCAATAACAAAAGCCGGCTGCCGCTCGTTGCTCCCCGGATTTCTCCTCTTCAGTCGGGAAATTAACGTCGGAACTGGACTCTGTGGGTGAGCTCGTCTCCATTGGGCCCTCTTCCATGGCAGTGTATAAAATCAGTCTTTCTTTTTAATTCACAAAATCATGTAAACAATGACAAAAAGTCGCCAAGTGTTACCATGTCTTAGGACTGAACGGCCATCGATGGTTTTCGAACCGCGCGATAGGTTTTTCCTCCCATCGATATATTGATAAAAAGGATTTCAAAGTCTATAAAATGAAGTAAAGACCACAGCAGTGCCCTTTTCCAGTAGTCTGGACAATTTGTGTGCATTTTGGAGCATTTTAAAGTTTGCAGCACTCTTTCTAAGTTTTATTATTTATTTTTAAAATTTATGGTGAAGTCCGATGGTTGTGCACCCCTAAAAGGTATGACCATGGTCCATGGCAAATGTCGCAGAAATAACAAAATATCACAGAAAAAATCTCAAAAGCAGTGACTGCTAGGAAAATAATAGTGGTATCTATTGAGAACTATCGAAATTTCGCGATACATCAAAACACCTTTTATATAGTTTGACAACTCTCTGCCTCTCCGACTTCGCCTGTATATATATATATTCACATATATATTAGTACATATATATGTCTAAGTGTAAAATTTAATTTTTTTGTTGCTGAAAATTACGTTTTTTTTTCTCGCGAGAGCGCAGGTATTAGAAGCGCAGTTATAAATGGAATTGAACGTTTGTCGTGAGCGAGTGAAGAGAACGAACACAAGCGCACCCGCACCAGCACCAGCAAATTCTCCAACACGAATCTAGAGGAAAAGCGGCCGTAGCCGCCGCCGCCAATAGGGACAGGTCGCAACGCGGCTTTTTCTTTGTAGTGTCCCCCCCGCTCTCGCAGGGCCAACAAACTACAGAACGATGTGCGAGGTTTGCACCGACTTCCAGAATCTCCTGGAGCTGTGTAAGTATCACTCGGTGCTCGGCGAGCCGACGACTTCCCGCCCCTCGCCCACCCACCCCTTTTGGCCCTCTTCCCTGCAACCGCCCACTGAATTTTCCGCCTTTTGTTCGCTCTTTCAGATGAAGCGCGCGTGGCCAGCTCGGAACTGAAATTCCAGCTGCTGTTGAAGAGCGAGATCGAGACGACGTTCAACTATATCCAGTCATGGCCTCAGCGGCAGTGCATGTGCCTGTACCGGGACAACAAGAACTACGACCGGTTCAATCTGGTGGTGCAGTCTCTCATCTGCCTGACGGTGCAGCATCTCAAGCACATTGATCATCTGATTGAGAACTACAAACGTCTCACGGCGAGTGCCGCTCAGGTGGTGGCCCAGGCGCAGCAGCAGCAGCAGCGGGACTCCAGCAATGAAACGGAGTCCCCGTCGTCAGAGAACGAGAACAAGCCCAAGGAGTCTAGCCCAACTGGGGAGAGCAGAAAGGAGTCCGGCGCCGATGAAATCCAAGCCGCTGGCGATGGTCCGCCCAAAAGGAGCGGCCCCAGCACACCGCCACCGCCGCCGCCCAGCGTCAAGGCGCACATTCAGTACACGGAGGAGCCGTGGATACTGCCGGAGGTCGAGAAACTGCTGGTGCTTGTCTCGAAGGTGTTTCTGCTCAACTTTCCCCTGTACATTGCCCACAAGCACGGAATGCACTCGCGCCTGGACGACCTACAGGCGGAAGAGGCCCACCATTTGGCTCTAATCTGTGATCTACACGATAATGAACTTCCCATCTACCTTCTGCGAAATGTCAGTCTCTTCTGCAACTCTGGTGGCTTTGGAGCCATGTCACTCTGCTTCGAGCATCCCGACCTGCCCGTGTCCACAGCCCACTCCATGACCGCCGCTGTGTCGAATGTTAAGCTCTGGCTGAACTATCACTGCAACACGCAGCTTTTTGTGCCCCTACGCAGCCGCATCCTGCAGTTCATGTGCAAGCTGTCCGACCAGAATCTTCGATCAGCGGCCACCCGTGCCATGGCCGACTTTGTTTGGTCCTCTCTACGTGATCCCCTCGATGTGGCCGTCAACTTTGACACCGAGGGCCTAGCCCTGGCCTTCAAGTACTTCACATCCACCACATTGACGATGCGTCTGGCAGGTGAGCCACACACGATATAATCTTTAATTGAATTTCCAATTTAAGCAACGATTTCCATTGGTTTATTTAAGGCATGTCGCAGATCAATTCGCACATAAACCTCTTCAATGAGATCTGCACCACGGAGACGGTCAACGAGGTTGAGCTGTTTGGTCAGCGCATCGCTAACTGGCTAACGGAGAACCACATTGTCCAGCATCTGTTCGGACCCAATTTGCATGTGGAGATCGTCAAACAGGCCCACGTTCTGCTCAACTTCCTGGCCGTCGAGAATCAAATCTCAGAGGACGACATCAAGCTTATCTGGCAGGCCACCCAACTGAAGCACTGCTCAAAGACCATCTTCGATATATTGCCGTCGCTGGTGAAGAATCTGGCCCCCCGTCCGGCCATGCACTTGTACTCGCTCCTCTGCCGCATGGACCCCAAGGATCATACCGAGCAGAGCATCTACATTGCCTCGGCACTAACCAAACTGCTGTGGACACGTGACTGCTCGCGCAGCCAAATGAATCTGATGCAGGACCATCTGCTGGGCGCCAATGTGACCGCCTCCAGTTCGGACAGCGGAAGCATCGAGGGCAGCAACACGGAGGACGATCATGTGGGTGCCGATGACAGCAGCGTAGCCAGCGGAGGTGGTGGCGGCGGCGTTGCTGGCCCTGTCTGCCAAAAAAGTCCCATCGACGGTATCCCGCCCTGCAAGCAGGCCCGCCACCGGCGTCACATCTGCGATCCCACCACCGAGAAGGGCAAGCAACTCGGCCCCGAAGGCAAAGTGGAGATGGTGTATGTAAAATATTTTCTTAAAAAAGTACTAGAATTAAGTATTAAGTGAGGTTTATTGGAAGGAAAGGCTGTGTTCTGGTGATATTTGGTAAGGATTAACTTCATTCATATCCCATTGCTCCTATTGCTCCGAGAATTATTCTTAAACAACTGGCGACAGCCCGGGAATGCAAAAACAAAATACATATTGTGTACCTGACGACTTGCATTGATCCTGACTCGAGTCTCCTCGAAATGGGTTTTTTTTTCACTGCACTATTTTATAGTTTCTTTATCGAGTACAAGGATCGAATACATAACTTTAACAAACTTTAATCAGTTTTAATCGTGTTTGCTATATTTTTAAATGAATAGGATCTAAACTGGTGCCCATACCTATCCAATTGGAACACATAATTCTCTAGATTTTTATACATATTTATGATTCTTCTGATTCATTTGATCCTTACGTACTTTCCAATCTTTGGCTTTCCAGCAGAAACAATCGCATTGTGAACATCATTGACAACACCAGCAGTGAAGAGGAGCTGCAATCGAGAGCCGCTTTGGAGCTGCAGCTGCATCGCAACCGAAAGAAGACGAGCAACAAGCGGAGACGCCAGAAGGCGGTCAACAAGCAGATGATGCTGCCACACGATCTGGTGGAGATTTGGGACGGACCCGAGGATGTGCCCAGCAGCGATGATGGGGATGCCGATGGTGACGGAGAGCTGTTGGCCGACAGCGACGAGTGCAGCGATGGAAACGCCAGCCAGCTGGTGCCCTCGGCCGTGCTAAAGCACCTGCATGGAGAGGGCCCCTACATTCGGGCCATTGCCGAGACGAACATCAGTGAACTGCTGAGCGGTGGCGAGAATGATGGCAGCTACTCTTCGCCGATGAGCAACAAGTCGGAGAAGAATCTTGCGGACTTCGATGACGAGGATGTGTCCCCCTGCGAGGAGGAGCTGGCTCAGCTGGTCAACTCCCATGCTGGACGTGTGGCAGTGGCCGGTGGCAACTGCCGGGATGTTCCGCCAGCCTTTGCGGCTGCCGCCGCGGCCATGATGGTGGCCCAGTCGGCCATGGCCATGCAAAAGTCGGGAGAGACCAATGTTGCCGCCGCTGTGGCTGCCGTGGCCGCAGCCGCCGTGGCAACGGACAATGCCCAGCAATCGCTGGTGGCCACCATGCGGCAGGCAAATGCCAATGCAGCTGCTGCCGTGGCTGCGGCCAACAAATCCAAGTCGGACTCAGATGGGGATCTTCTGGAGGTCAAGCAGCAGCAACAGCAGCACAATTCCTCTAAAGGGGGAAGCAACACACCTTCCGTACAGCCATCGTTCAAGCTAAATGACGTCTGTTTGCCGGGGAATACGCTGCTGTGGGATCTGCTGCAAGATGAAAAGATTGTAAGTGCACCATTCCTTCTCCTGCTCCCCTCATTCCCTCAGTTAATGATTTTTTCTTGAATCGTAGGGTCAATTGGGTGAATCTTTGGCCCTGGAGGCGGAGAAGGCGCTAGCCACGCTACTCTGCTTCAGCATGGACCGCCAGCTGCGCACAAAGTTCATCGAAGGCTGTCTCTTCAATGTGGCCAACAATCGGAGCGTGATCGTGAGCCTGCGCCTGCTGCCGAAGCTGTTTGCCTCGTTCCAGCAGTTCCGGCCGTCGGACACCCACTCGATGACGCTGTGGGCAGAGCGCAATCACCGTATGATGCAGTGCTTCTTCCAGAACATCCGCTACTATGCGCGACGACATGCCGAGCTGCTGGTCAACCAGAATGGGGAGCAACAGCAGCAGCAGCTCGGTGGACAGCTGTACTCGCACAAGACACAGGTCTCAGTCCGGCTGCAGTTCCTTTCGTCGATTTTTTCGACGGTGGGCTCCCCCAAGACTTTTCGCTTGACTCTGGAGCAGCTAGATGCCCTGTGGGAGTGGCTGGCACACGATCCCGAGTGCGCCGATTGTTACTTTTCGTGGTTGCAGGCGCAAGCCAAGGGCGGAGATCAGCATGCTCTCGGCATCGAGGCACTGCAGCATTTGTACTTGAAGAAGCTGCCCGAGCTGAGGCCTGAGGAGTTCTCAATGGTGGCTTTGGGTCTGTTCCAGCAGCTGTGCAGCTTTGCGCGCATCGCCATGGCCGAGTACGACAAGCACAACGATCAGATCTCGTCCACGGCCAGTGCCGTGGGCATGTACCACCTGTGGAAGATCGCCCTGCGAGCGCAGAGCAACGAGGTCTCTTTGGCGGCCATCCAGTACATTAACATGTACTACATGGGCCAGCAACTGCGTCTCGAGAAGGAGTTTGTATCCCAGTGCATGGAGAATCTGGTCCAGGCAGCCACAGCACTTGAAAGGTGAGTTTGTCTCCGATCTTTAAACATTTCTAATTCGATTTCCCTGCAGCATTGAGGATGAGAACGCTCTGATGAGGGTACAGCGTGGGCTGCTTCTGTTGAATACACATTTGGACACGTTCCGCCGGCGCTATGCCTTCCATCTGCGACGTTGGGCCATCGAGGGCAAGGGAATTGCATCGCACAGTAATCTGAAAAACGAAGGTGCCGGGACGCCACTGCGGATACTGTTGCAGCAGGCGGGGCTTTCAGAGAAGAGCTCGCTACAGATGCATGCCTGCGATCTGATTGCGGACCTCAAGGCCGAGGTCTCCAAATGGTGGGAGAGCCTGCAGACAGGCATGACAGCACCAGTGTTGGGACTGCTGCTGAGTGATGGCCCGCTAAGGATCATAACTCAGGGCCAGGAGCTAACCTCGGACTACGACGAGCGGAGCCTGGGCGATGCCGGCTTCAAGGATAATCAGATTGTCTACGTGTCCCTGGGAGGACGAGGCGCACGCCGAAAGGAATCGAATATGGAGCATCCATCGATGCTGCCACCGCCGCCCAAGGAATGCCTGCCCACTGTGCTCCTGCTGCAGCCCAAGTACTTTGAGAAGCTCTTCTGCCTAATGCAAACTCTGGGAGACATGAAACCTCAGGCCTCGGCAGTGAATCTGCAGCATCACACTAAGGCGCAGCTGCTCTCCCGACGCGTCTGGGACATCCTGGCCATGCTGCCAACCAATCCGCAGATCCTTGATTCCTTCAAGAGCCTGGTGACGGATCTAAGCGAACTGGAGCAACTTGATGAGACCGCCGCCGAGGACAAGGAGAAGGAGGAGCAGCTGGCCAACAAACGCAAACAGATCAAGCAGAAGTTTCGCGACCTGTTGGACCCCAACAATCTGCAAAAGTTCATGTATTCGCTGCATATCGTCGAGAGCCTAGCCCTGAGCAGTGTGCGGCGTGAGACCAACGGCAATCTCGAGATGATGCGCGTCAAAAAATCATCATCGATGGGCAGGCGACGGAACAGCAACGAACCGCCACTTCCGCCTCCAGAGCCGAGCTCGAAGCAGCAGCAGCAGATCTGTGAGCTGCTGGAAGATTCCCATTCCCTGACGCCCACCCCAGGAGGGGGTGGCCAGCAATCGGACACAGAGGCCAGTGGCAGCAGTGGCGGCGACAAGGAAAACCAGCCCAGCAGCAGCATCAGCACCATTAAGCAGCAGCAGCAGCACTGCAAGCGGCAAAAGAAAAGCGAAAGCCTAGAACGACCTGTGGGCTGTGCCACACCACCGTCGCCTATACCCCCACCACCCCCACTCACGACCATGGCTCAGGCCATGCCAACAGCCCCTGCTCCCCTGGTGCTAGGCGACAACAAGTGGAGCGAAGCGTTCGTCAAGTGCGGAGGCCTGAGGCATCTCTACGAGATCTTTATTGCCGGCCAGCTGCAGCAGAGCTCCTATCCCAAGGAGGTGGCATTGAACGAGTGGCGCCACGACTGTCTGGCCAGCCTCCTGCGCATCCTCTGGCTGCTGGGCTTCGAGGAGTTGCATTCCCCCGACATCCATGTGCTCCTGTCCCGCCCACATCCCTTCATGCTGCAACTGATGGAGGTGCCACAGTGTCTGCGGCGTCTCTCGAGTATACTCAACGATGAGGTGTACCAGAATGTGTCTCCCAACTCCATGGTATTCCCCTACCAGTTCCACCAGCTGCGCACGGGCTTCTGGGGCCGGGCACAGCTCGTCCAGTTCACCATGAACATCCTCGTGAGCTTTATCCACGCCTCGCCGGAAGCTCGACGTGTGCTCTGGTCGCAGGGGGACCCCGGCATGTGGCTCCAGAAGTTCATACTGGAGGATCCCGAACCCTCAGTGCGTCGCGAGATCTGTGCAGGACTGTATCGCATCTGTTTGGGCAATGCCCAGAGCTACCGCCTGCTGCTGGCCCCACTGCTGCACAAGCTGATCACCCTGCTGCCAATGGCCGAACAGATGAGCGCCTCCACGCAACACACGCAGTTCCTGCTGTCAGAGGAGGGCAAAGAGCCGTATGGGCCTGCTTGCAGGGACTACTTCTGGCTGCTGGCGCGCCTCGTGGACACCCTGTCGTCGGAGATTGGCGCCGAGGAGCACATTGACATCGAGATGCTGTGTGAGAGCATCTCCCAGAGCATCCTCACCCGCGATTACTACGAGCTGCGGCAGGGCTTCCAGGACGACGCCATGGTGGGGCTGCTCAACCTCATGTCGAATCTGATCAAGCACGACACCCGCTTTAAGTATAAGCCTAAGATCGTGGTCTTCATGGACCAGCTGCTGGGCTTTCTCTTCGACATGCCCTCACCCACGGATAGGCACAAGCCCAAATGCAAGTCACCCACGTCCCGTGCGGCCGCCTTCGATCTGCTAATGGAGCTGACCCGCGGCTGTGCCAGCAACTTCACATATCTCCATGGTCGACTGATGGCCCAGCACAAGTCGGGGCCAAAGCCCCCATATCCGTGGGATTACTGGCCACGCGACGAGGGACGAGCCGACTGTGGCTATGTGGGTTTGACCAATCTTGGAGCCACCTGCTACATGGCCTCCTGTATCCAGCACTTGTACATGATGCCCCAGGCCAGAGCGGCAGTGCTGCGAGTGCCTCCATCGGGTGCCCAAAAGCATGCCCCGACGCTACACGAACTACAGCGCATGTTTGCGTACCTTTTGGAGTCGGAGCGAAAGGCCTACAATCCGAGGAATTTCTGCAAGGTTTACCAAATGGATCACCAGCCGCTGAATACCGGAGAGCAGAAGGACATGGCAGAGTTCTTCATCGATCTGGTGTCCAAGCTGGAGGAGATGACGCCCGATTTGAAGCATCTGGTGAAGCGTCTCTTCTGTGGGACGCTTAGCAACAATGTGGTCTCGCTGGACTGCGGTCATGTCTCGCGCACCGCCGAAGAGTTCTACACGGTGCGGTGCCAGGTGGCGGATATGCGCAATCTGCAGGAGTCGCTGGACGAGGTCACCGTCAAGGACACCCTTGAGGGTGATAACATGTACACCTGTTCCCAGTGCGGCAAGAAAGTGCGGGCGGAGAAGCGGGCTTGCTTCAAGAAACTGCCACAGATTCTGTGCTTCAACACGATGCGGTATACGTTCAACATGGTAACAATGCTCAAGGAGAAGGTGAACACCCACTTCTCGTTCCCGCTGCGCTTGAACATGCGCCACTACGTGGAGAAGACCCTCATGCCGCAGCAGTACAAGGAGGAGCGCGAGAAGCGACAGCGTGAGAGCGAAACAGAATCGGGCGGGGGTGGGGATGAGAACGAAAAGGCTGAGGCGACGCTAGATGCAGACATTGAGGAGTGCTATGAGTAAGACTGAATACTTTATAATTCCTTTGAAAATCCTATAGCAATCTCTTACCCTTTGCAGGTACGAATTGGTGGGCGTTACCGTCCATACGGGCACCGCTGATGGCGGCCACTACTACAGCTTCATCAAGGAGCGAACGAAGAACAACTTCCATCCGCTCGAGCGGTGGTTCCTTTTCAACGATGCCGAGGTGAAGCCCTTTGATCCCTCGCAAATTGCAGCCGAATGCTTTGGTGGCGAGATGACGGTGAGTCCTTGATTCCGAAAGCATCCTATTTACAGTTTTAATGCTTGTTTTCTCTTTGTTTTTGCAGAGCAAAACCTACGATTCGGTGACGGAAAAGTATCTGGACTTTAGTTTTGAGAAGACCAACTCCGCGTACATGCTGTTCTACGAGCGACGGCTGCCGGAGCATCTGCAGCGTCGGCATTCCGAGCTGTTGGTTACGCCCACGCCCAGTCCCGCTGTAGAGGAGAAGCCGGAGGTGGGAACAACAAGTGTCCAGGAGGAGGAAGAGGAGGAGGTGGAAGTGGATGAAACACCGAAGGTGGCAAAAGAGGACATAGAGATGGAGAGCGAAAAGAAAAAGGAGCAGCCAGTAGAGAAAGTGGAGGAGCAGCGGGAGAAGAAAATGCAGACTGACAGGACGGACAAGGAGGAAGAGAAGGAGAAGGAGAAAGAGGAGCAGCAGCAGGATGGGGATGGGGAGCATCTAACAGCCAATTGTGATAATTCTAAGCCAAGTAACAGCAGCAGCAGCATAAGCGAGCAGCAACCTTCCACCTCCAAGGCTTCTTCGTCCTTCAAGCTGCAGCTACTTCGACCTCTGCTGAATAAAGAGCTGGAGGATTGGATATGGCAAGACAATCGCCAATTTCTACAGGAACGCAACATCTTCGATCACACATATTTCAAGTAAGTAGCAGAGTAGCCGAAAATGCTGATAAAAACTGATTGAAAATGTTTGTTTTGCTTTTCAGCTTCATGTGGCAACTGTGCAGCAACATACCACAGACTTTGATATCCGAAACGGATTTCACTTGCATGGCTGCACAATTGTCGGTGTCGTTCTTTATCGAGACCTTCATCCATGCCAAGGAGAAGGTACTAAAAACACTTTATTTTGGATCAAGTCAGTCATTAGTTCAATGTCTTTTGTGGTCTCTTCCCGTGGAGAAGCCAACTATGGTGCACTGGGTAGAACTGCTCACAAAGGAGTTTATTGGGAGTCACGAGGCCTGTGAGTGGTTTCTGTCCCAGATGGCACTCGAGCCCTTCTGGCCCGTTCAGGTGCTCATCCAATGCCCCAATCAAATGGTGCGACAAATGTTCCAGCGGCTAGTCATCCATGTTATCCAGCAGTTAAGGTAAATCCCCTCCAAAGAGTGCTCTCGGCAGTTGAATAATGTGTATGTATCTTCTGGTGGTTACAGGGCATCCCATGCGGATCTGTTTCTGGATGTGGAGACAGATGACGAAGGTAAGGAGCTGATTGGCCAGGCGTCATGCGTGACGCGCTTCATTGGCTCCCTGATATCGCTGCTGGAGCATGGAGCACGCTCGCATCTCCGACATCTGTCCGAGTACTTCAGCCTGCTGTGCGAATTCTCGCGCATGGGCGACGAGGAGGCCATGTTCCTTCTGCGCATCGGAGTACTCAAGAGTCTGGTGGACTTCTATCTCGGCAACAAGCAGACGACGGACAGCGTTAGTTGCTAACTAATTTGGCCTGCAAAAGGAGGAATATTTAATCAAAACTACGTATTGTTTTACACATTTCAGATCGAAATAAGCTCGGACAACGAGGACAACTCCTCCGATGAGGCTCTCTCCGTGGAGAAGATGCGACCAGCCTCGCTGGACAAGATGATAGCGCTCTGTGCCAGTCTCGTGGAAAGGTCCCGTGGCCCCGATTTCCGCCTAAGGCTGTCCCCCAAAGACTTCAACGCCATAGCCGGCGGCAAGGTGATGCTCAAACAGCTACAAAGCAAATAATTAAAATTCATTTTGCCTGAAAAGAAAGCCAAAATCACAAACGAATCAAAATCTGATATCTATGTATATAATGACTGTCATTCAATCGATTCAATCATTCAGCCATGGATATGCAACATTTTTAATGTATCTTGTGCATATATTTTTCGTAGGGTTTTCCATTTTTGTACCAACAAATAAAGGATGGCATTAACCCGCACCAGACCAAGCATTTAATACATGCTCTCTGCCGTTGGGACGACCGCCTAGCCACCCAGATCGTCAGCATGCTCTTCACCTCGGTCACCAAACACACGGAACTCTGTGCTCCATTCTTCAAGCTGCTCACGCTGCTCACAGAGACCCAGGGCGGTCCTGTGGGTCTGCCCTGCTTCACGCAACTCATTCTGCCACGCATGTGGGACGCCGCCGAGTTCTGTCCGCAGTCTGTGCTCGATTGGCTCTCTCTGCAGGCCACCAAAAATAAGATAGCCCACGCTTGGATACTCCAATCCGCTGAGCAGTGGCTAGAGCAGTTCCTCCTGGCCCACGACAACACACGCGTGAGGAATGGTATGGCATGCAGTACATTATCCACTCGCTGGAAGTGCCCTGCTAACCGTTCCTTTCCCTTGTTCCAGCTGCCGCTTTCTTACTGGTGGCTTTGGTACCCTCGCAGCCCTTCCGCGCCAACTTTCGGGCACACTCGCAGCACAAACTGCTGGCCCTCAATCCACACAGCTATCGGTAAGTGTTTCGGTAAAATAATCAAAAATGTAGTAGGTGTCATTTTGTACGTTCCAGTGACATCAATAGCGAGGCACAGTTGGTGCTGCATCAGGTGATCACGTTGCTGCTGCGGTTGTTAAGGCCGGCACGCGTCTATGCGGACATTGCCTCACATGGCACCACCAAACTGACCGCCTACTTCAACCTCCTCAGCTACTGTATGGTTTCAAAGACTGAAAAACTAATGGCAAGTTTGGGCAACACCATATCTCCCGCTCCTTCTAAAGTCCCTCTCTCCGTCTCTCTATTTTGGACTTGCAGATAGGTTCGTTCATGCGCTCCCTGTGGGAGCTGTTCCATCCGCGCCTCTCGGAGCCCAGTGTGCCCGCCCATCACAACAAGCATGCGCTGCTCACGTTCTGGCATCATTCGCTGGTAGACTGTCCCGAGAATGCTGCCCAAGTGGCCAGCTGTCCAGAGATAACGCGCAACATAGCATTTAATTATATATTGTAAGAACGAGAAAAATAGTGCGGGAAGCACTTTCCCATCGGCAGTTCTAACTTTCTCTCCGTCTCTTAAGGGCCGATCATGATGACGCCGAGATCGTCACCTATAACCGGTCCATGCTGCCCGCCTACTACGGCCTGCTGCGGCTGTGCTGCGAGCAGAGTCGTGCCCTTACCCGCCAGCTGGCACAGCACCAGAACCTGCAGTGGGCCTTCAAAAACATCACTCCACATCCCACCCAGTATGCGGCCGCTGTGGATGAACTGTTCAAGCTGATGGCTCTATTTGCCACACGGCATCCGGATGCCGGCGAGCAGGAGAAGCTGGATGTCATACAGTTCAGACGGACCATCATTATGTCCTATATGAGCAGTCTAGATGCACGCGTGTCCTGGTCCACGCTGATCAGTGCTTTAAAAATATTGGGTAAGATTATCCCCTTGAAACGTGTGATACTTGTTTAACTTACTTTGCCTTTTCTTATTCCCAGTGGACAACGACGACGATCGCATGCTGGTAATCTTTAATGGAGGGATTGAGATGTGTTTTGAGGCGTTGCACACCCTACATTCCATGCACCACGAGGCCACGGCTTGCCATGTGGCCGGGGATCTGTTCGATCTGCTCGGTGAGATGCTCCTGCTGCTGGCCACCCTGCGCACACGGACGGACAGTCCCGCCCAGAAGAAGCAACAGCAGCAGCAGCAACAACTGGAACAGCAGCTACAACTGCAGCAGCAGCAACTCCTGCAGAAGCAGCAGCAGCAGACACAGAGCACCCAGGCACCGCAGACGCCGCAGCAGAAGGAGAAGCAGCTGCAGCAGCAGATGCAGCAGCATCTGCAACTCCAGCAGCTGCAGCAGATGCAGTTTCAGCAGCAGCATTTCTTGCGCCAGCAGCACCAGCATTCGGCTCTGGCAAAGGCTTTGCCGGATGCGGTCAAGCGGCTGGCCACGCTGCTGAACACGTTCAACTCACCGGAGATCAGCCGCATGGCACTGGAGGTGCTCAAAGAGCTGGTACGGAACACCAGCCTGGAGGCCACCAATATACTGGCACCCATTCTGATCAACTGCCATTTGTCCGTGGCCAATGCGCCGAATGCCATTGGACCCCTGGGTCCGTTCTTTCCACGTCGAGGAGCCAAGCACACGCCCTGGCCGCTGGGAGCCAAGAACTCGCCACGGCCGCCCCGGCCCATGGTCCAGATGTGCATTGCTTTATCCGAGCTGACACCGCGCGGCTTGGATGCGGAGTACGATGCTCATGTGGAGGGCTTCTACAGGCCTTATCACGACTTTATTGACGTAATGATGCGGATGTGCGTTAACACGGGCTCCCTCAACGATACCCTCGTCAAACTGCACTGCCTGGTGGCTATCGAATCGACGCCGCTGCATTTCACCTACTTTCCCAAGTTCTGGGTGGGCATCCACAACAATGCCCTGACACACAAGTGAGTTGTTACCTACCCGTGTAATCTAATCGCTGCTAATTATTCGTCTGATTTGACAGATACACAGAGCTACTGGTCAAGAACCAACTGCTGGTAGAATATCTGCACAACGTGCTGAGGGATGAGCGCAGCATGCTGAAGGATACGTGTGTGCGCGAGTTCTTGGAGCTTTACTACCATCGGGTGGCCACCCAACTGCCAGTGGCGCGGATGATCTACACGATCAACTATGGCATGCACTCAAAGGATGACATCGATGAGCTGTGCGGCGATCTGTTTGCCATACGGATCATTGCCGAGGCTACTGGTGTCCCGGCCACCGTACGAAAGGAGTTGCGAGGGTCCCTCAGAGCGCTCCAGAACAAGAGCGAACGCTTCAGGATAGAGGCTGAACGGGGTAAAAGTCCATTACTTCTTCTATCTTTCTTTCATTTATAATTATATTTTATCTCAATCTGTAGACGACTTTCCCAACAAGAAGCAAAAACGGGACTCGTACAAGGAGAAGGAGAAAGATCGGGCGGCGCAGTCTGACACCGATAACTCCTCAGTCACGGATCCCAGTAAAGCCACAGATGTCTCCATGGAGGTTATTGCCACCAACAGCGTGAACAGCGATACAGTTATCGACAAAACTGCCAAACCACCGACACCTGCCGGCAGCGAGGATGAGCAAATGGAGACCACGTCATCGGAGAAGCTTGAGAAAGCTGGATCGACTCCATCGTCTGACGATGAAACGGAACTTGAGGATGAGCTCGAGCCCACGCCCAAGCGCAACAAGAAGTCCAGCAACAAGAAAACCGCACAGGATCGCCTGAATGAGGAGCGCGAGAAGCATCTGATCACGCTTATCACTATGGAGTCGTACATCCAAAAGATTTTCTCCATCTTGAAGCGAGACTCAAAGCAAATCGAAGAGCAATCAGCAGCCTTAGAGGCCTCCACATCGGCAGCGGCGGCGGCTAAGGCCAGACCCAAGGGGGCTCACACCCCGCCAGAGCCGCCTATGCCCGAAACTTCCATGGAAACGGAGGCGTCATTCTGTGGACGGACAGAGGCCGAAAAGCGACCACATTCGCCAATGGCCGGAAAGCCTAATGGCAGTCAGCCGTTGGCCGCCGATTCCCTGCCAAGCGTTATGGAGGCTGTCCTGGCCACGCCCACCACACCCGCTGTTGCCTCCACATCCCAGGCGGCGAGTCCTACACAAATGTAGTTGTCGTTCAACGATTTGATCAGCATTTTATTTTTCGGCAAGCCCCTGGACTGATGATGGGAAAACGGGGATAATGGGATTGAGGGGCTGCTCCTTAACTTGTAAGAATTTCGTGGCCAAAGGTCAATGTTAGATACGGATACGAATAAAGATTCAGATTAATGTAAGCAACCCAAGGTTGGTGCTAATGGTTGACTTGTGGACTCCAATCTACTCCACACATAGACACGAAGAGACAGACGGAACAGACGGACAAACCAATTCAGATTTACAAATGCTATGGATACTAGACTGTAAGATTAGCTTAGCAGCACCTAACTCACACACATTCAAGACCCACAAACACATACATATATTCAATATATAGCGATAAATGTAACTATTTTTAAGACTACCCCAAGCACACAATCAAGAAGAAGAGAAGCCCAAGCAGAATTACCTTTCAAAATTTAGCCAAGTGCAAAAATTTGGAAAATAATTGTTATGCCAAAAAAAGCATCAAACTCTAAACGAAACTGAAATATTAAAAGATAACCATTAAAAAATGGCATTAAATGTTTAACCAACAATAGTGGAAGAATAATATATCAATGAAACGGCTTACGAGACGCTAATATCTATTATATGTGTTGTATTAGAATCCATTAAGTATCATTTATGAAACGATGCAAAGAACATTTAGTCCTCATCCTTCCTCCTGCTTCTCCTGGATCCATCCTCATTCCCATCCAACTGCACGGTAAACGACGAACGATACGTTAAAAGAGAGCGGATATAATTACGATATGTATAACTTAACGAAACATTTTAAAATATTGGATGTGTGTTGTTAGCCAACGATTTCGAACAGTTTTTTAGTTCAAGTTACAAAACATAACTTAGTCCGTAAGCGATTGCTGTCCCAAGGTGAAACACAACAGGACACAAGAAATGATACCATTATAAATAAATAAAACTAAAAGTGAAGGCCCACCCCGACGAATCCCGGGGTAGGCGCATATTATTAGAAATAAGCCAAGTAAATCCCCAGCATACGATCGAAATCTACTATGTAACGTGTTGAAAAAAAGCGAACGAAAACTAAAATCACAAAACAAAACCATGAGAGAATATAAGTTAACTGATATGTAATTGAATCGAATGTTGTTGCATTTAATTCTTGGGGTCATGAAATTTGTTTTCTCAACTTGTCTTTCACCAGAAAGTGGTGGGGACACATCAAATCCTGTAGATTTTTTGAAATGGAGATGAACACAGCCATATGGGGTTAGACAAAAGTGAGTGCTCACAGGATTTGGTTCGTAAAAAAGTAATAATAATAAACATACAGATATCTACATAATCCTACTGACTGGCCGGTACAAATATGCATCAATATGTGGTCGACGTGCAGCAATAGGGCCTTGTACACCACCTTGGGGTGGTGTGGCCATCGCTCAAACTCAACCTGTTGCTCCGTCCAGACAGTCGTGATTTCTTCTCTATTCACACCCTGATCGAACGCATGCGCTGCCAAATTCCTGGGAAATGTCACCCCAGTAGTCGGGCGAAATACGTGAACGAATAAAACAAAAATAATATAGAAGTCCGTCACTTTTAGGCAGTCTTTGGTGTAGGAACAACGTAAAAATTAGAAGAACAAAAAAAATATTTGCTAAATTGAACAGAAAATAAAATAGCTTCTATTAGAAAATTATATTATTATTCGTGTAACTACGAAATCTTTTTCTGAATCAAAGAAGAAACAAAAATGCCTTGCGTTGGTTGTGAAAAGAGTAAGTTGGTCTCATTGTTATTGTTCCTAGATACATAGCCCCTTCCCATTTCCTAGACTGTCAGTGCACTGTCGAGAAGTGCTGTGCCAGCTGCAAGTGCCAGAAGCCTGGAACATGCGGCTGCAATCCTGCCAATGCCCCCGTCTCAGGTGGATGCTGCAAGAAGAAGGATGACTCAGCAGCACAAGGCAAGTGCTGTGGGGACAATGGAGACAAGAAGTAGGAGGCACCCAAACACCCAAACGGATCCAAGGGGCAGCTGTATTTTCGTTTCGGACTTGCCTTAATTATGGTTTAATAAAATATTATATACTAATGTAATATTTAATTAAACAAAACCACTATACCAGCATTGCCACTTTGTGTTTTAATATTATTATGTGTGAAACGTTACTCAGTTCCCCAGCATTGCGACTTGCAAAAGTAGGAAATACGTAGCCAGTATACTGAAAAAATCTTGAAGTCAGTTTATTTGACATACACACATAATTTGGGTTGGAAATTCAGTCTTCAGTGCTTTGCATTCACTATCATTTCGAAATTATAATACTCTCTAGGCAGCATATATGTACAAATATGGTGGTGCCTACAAGCATTCTAGATACCAAAAGCACGGCCGAGAAGTGCCTTTTGAGGCCCATCAGGTGAATGCTCATTAGATCACGAAATTAAGAAAGAACCATCTTCAAAGAGGGATGAGTCAATAGGATATTGCATTTTGTTTTCGTTTATTTTTTTCGATGGCCATAACTGCTAGTGAGCTATCAGTTATCATATAGTACATACAAATTTATTGTTTAATCGAAACAAAACCAAGAGTTAATTACTTTTAATTTTACTGCACATCGTAAACTAGAGACCTCAACCAGCATTCCATTGCCTAGAATGAGTGGCAATGAACTAATTAATTATTTGTTTTCTTCTTTATTAAATAGGAGATACTAAGATTAATAACAAAACGGGTGGCAAAATGAGGCGCTAAGCAAACCAGCCAACAACAAAGTGCACTTTTTTATACATACAGTAATAGATTGCTTATGGAATTTTTTAACAAACGAATGACGCGAGGATGGAGGAGGAGGAGAATCAGGAGGTTTGGCGCGTTGCGGTGTGGAGGCAAGACCAGGGATTGGAAAAAAAGATAAACAAAATTAAATTCGTTAGCGATTTGTTTATATTACAGCGATAGATTTCACATATCCGTTTGTTTATAGACGCATATCGTGTATGGTACGAGTATATATAAAAAACAATTTAAAATTTCACTTCTCAACAGATACGAGCCACTTACTAATGATGCACTTATGTACTCTTAACTATAAGTAATATATAGACCAACTACACTTCAATTAATGCAATATAAAAAACAGGTTCCTTTCAGGGGCAATTAATAACTAGACGTGTGTGTTTCTTTCATCCTACTATATAAAGTATCGGTTTATACAACTCAGGGAGAGGATTCGGATTCCTTCCTTCCTTTCTTGCAAAGAGGATGGATTCCGGTAAGGGATTGGACTCCCGCACCAATGGACAGACATTTAGTTGCGCTTCGGCTTTCGTTTCTTGCGACTGTTGTTATTGCTGTTCGAGGCGACTGTTGGCGGGGCGGCCATGGCCGTTGGGAGAGACGGGGTGTTCGTCTTCGTGGAGCTGCTGCTGCCGCCAAATCTGCGCCAAATGCTTTCGATGAAATCAACTCCACTTGTGTTGCTGTTTTTTCTTGATTTGTATGCCACATTGTTGTTGTTATTGTTGTTGTTGCTGTTACTGTTACTGCTGGTCATCTGATGCTGCGCTTTGTGCTGCGATGCTTGGGCGTATTCTCATGACCGCTTCACCTTGCCATTTGAGGCATTCACTGATGACTGGGTGCGATAGCCGGCAGCCCCGCCTCCGGCTCCTCCCACAGCCAATTCGGTGGCATGCGTGGCCACATGATGGATGCCCTTCTCCATGCATCCATGATAAATGGGTCGCATGAACTGCAAGTGAAAAAACTTATATATTTCAGACCCATTTAGATCAAGAATCAATTAATCACTTACCTTCTCCCACATGAGAGTGGCAAACTCATCCAATTTGCCACCGAAATCGCTCAGCTCGCCGCTGTATCTGTAATAAAATGAGGAGACTCTAGGTTAGATGGGAAATCTTTTTTGTTTTGCGAATGCTTTTTACCTGATGTACGCCCACAGGGCAAGCGTCAGCAAGGCCACGCCCATCACCAGATTGCAGAAATTGGCAAATGTGTAGAGACCGACCAGGCCAAAGATACCGCTGAGGATGTACATAATGACGGCACAGGCAAAGTACACGGCCGGTGTACGGGCCGCCTTGAAAATGTTCTTGCTCTCGTTGTGCGCTCTGTAGTTGACAAACACCTCCTCGAGATCCTCGTCCAGCTGCAGCCGGAACTTCTCGGTGAACTCCTCGCCGCCCATTTTGCGTTTGGTGGCAAACTGGAACAAGGCTTTGTCCTTGACCCGTATATGCTCCGTCTCCAGGTGGGCAGTGCTTAAGTACGGCCGCGTGCCGCCGCATACCTCCTCCATGAGCTGCTGGTACAGCTCCTTGGCGGCGGCCACAGCAGTCAGATGATTGGCCTCGGCCGTGGCCACCAGCATGCTCTTTGGCTCCGGCAGCTCGTTGCCTTTGTAGATGTTCATATACGACTGGAAGTACTGGATGAGATCGCGGGCCCTCACCCGCTGACCGCTGATCTCTTTGTAAACCAGATTGTCCGGCGCCAGCAGCATGGGTACCAGGGTGCGCAGGCTGTTCTTAAACTCGGGAGTGATGTCAGTGAGCCGGCCATCGAAATTTGGATTGGTGGCCACATTTAGGCCCGGATGTGGCATCAGGAAACAGGCCACCTCTGTGAAGCACGACGAAATGTGGCGACGCAGCGACTGTAGCTCTGGATGCTGCTTGTCGGAAACTTCCAGCCGGCGCTTGAGTATCTTATCTCCTCCCATTGCACCGTACTCCGCCTCGTAGGGGAAGCTCCAGTCGCGGACCAGGAACTGCAGGCGCTGGAATGGCTTCTTGCCGGTGTCGGCCAGCGCCAGGCGGCCGTACTCGGTGAACAGCTGCAGATGCTGCAGGTCATCCTCCTGTATGTTCTGTGAGAGATTGTATATCTGCACCGAAGACAGCATTGTGCTCAGCGCGAACACCGTGGCGCAGTCCCGAACTGTGCTCTGACTGTCGAAAGCTCCCTGCGTGTCCAGCAGAATGATGGCGATCTTTTCGCCATTGGGAAAGTCGTGCAGGAATATGTCTGACCACATCAGGATGCCTGTGGTGTCGCGCTCAGAGCCGCCGCGCCATGAGAAGCCCGACAGCGGCTCCGCCTCATCGCCAAGCCAGTCTGTCACATCATGTCGTACATACTAAAAGAAAATTGTTACAGATAAGCATTCATAATGAATGGGCGACCCGACCTACCTTTGAGTACATGTAACGCAGGAAGAAGTCCAGCAGAAAGCTCTTGCCCTTGCGGAAGGCCCCTGCCACAGACACCACGCACACGAAGCGATCCTTGACCTCCTCCCGCATCAGCACCTCGCTGAGCGCATCCTCGTTGAGCACAAAGGTGTGCTCCTCGGATGCATTGATAACCTGCACTGCCGAGCCGCCCATTGCTATGTACTCGTGTCTTTCCGGAGAGTGAGTCTATTTATTAAAAATACTTCCTTTTACTGGTTCACAAATTTTGGCTTTTTGGGGCTTTAAACTGTAAAGACAGACGGGAAACACAAATAAGCAAAAATTTGGAAAAAAAAACTGTAACCCATAATTGCGCAAGCTTCTGCCGTTCCCCCTCCGGCGGGGTCTGTTTAATTTTTGGCACCGCCACGAGACACGGAGCAGCGGCCTGCAATTATGAGAGGCAGCCAAAAATAAACCCAACTATGTGCCCTGTCAAAAGCAGATGTAAATGGAGGCGATCTCAGGGAAAGTTCAGTTGCATTGCAGAAACACTTTATACTTCTATGTATATCTATTATTTTTAACGGGTAGTTCGGCAAGAGGCTTGGTGCACACTGCATTCTTCACACAACACACATTAAAATTAATTTTATTTGCTACGCCGTGGCATTGATGACGTCGACAACTTTTGTTTCGATACGCAGTTGTGTTGACCAATGGTTTTGGTTTGGAATCCAATTGGAAATAAAGAACAAAACAGACACAGAGCACGTACCACGTACCGTACCACTACGGGAGCAGCAGCAACTTATATGTAAATATGGGCATCAGGAAATTATGCCAGACACACGCGATTCTCACCTTAAAAAACAATATGTTCTCTTTAATTGAATTGAATTAGAATCGGTGACAACTACAAAGACAGCAGCAGCGGTACGACCAGCGCTGTCAACCAAATTACAAAAACAACACGCAAGTCACGGCGCTTACTCAATGGGCAGTGAAATTGAGAGAGACGAGAGCGAGACCGCTACCGAGACCGACGTGCGATCAGTGAGAGCGAGAGGTGGAAAAGAGAGTGATCGCTCTGCCCGCATGGCACAGCAAACGTTGGGGCACAATTGGGGCAGCAGCAGCTGTCAGTTGCAGCCACGCAAAGTCGCAACACGACTGTCCGTACAATTAACACATTGCCACATAATTAAAATGGACATTGCGGATGGTATATGGCTCTTGGCCAGACTTTGGCGCGGAGCAGCATTTTCAAAAAATTTTCAGCGCTGTTGGCAGTGCCACGACCAAATGCGGGCTACGATACCTTACCTGACCAAGTCCAGCTCAGGCTGGGCTGTCAAACAGGTGTGCGACAAGCGCAGCTCTATCTGTCAGCCTAAACCGTACGATCAAAAGACAAAAGCCACCGCACCAGTTGTCTCTATCGCACACACCTGACGGCCGCCTTTATAGCGATGTAAACAACGAAATTGAAAAGTAACAGCAACAGTTGTGCCAGCGTCGACGGCGGCAGAGCCGATTAGTCAACTGGAAATGAAATGGTTGCTGAGAAACCACCAACAACAGAACCGCGGGAAGAAGAAGAAGCTATGTTCTGAGCAGCGCTTGAAAAAATGTTGAGCGGCCAAAGGAAAACGAGAATAAGCGTTTAATTTGACTAAATTGGGTCCGAAAAAAGTGTTTAATTAGCTTTAATCAAGTTGGGGTGCGCTCCTCGACTGCTGGAAAACCACCACAAGGGTCACTCGCCACTCAGACAGCATGCAGCTCAGACTCGTACTCGAACTCGGATGTGGATGCGGACACCGCCCTGTTCCCAATGCCCAGCGGCTGGCCGCCTGCCTCGTGGCCATGCTCTGGCTTTGGGCGGGGGCATCCTGTGCCCTCGAACAGACGCCTGTGTACTACTACGTCGGCTGCTACACTGCTCGCACGGATCTACTGCACGAATCGGTGTACGCCAAGACACCGCAGACCTGCATCGAGATTTGCGAGCACCAGGGCCATCTTTACGCCGTGCTGGCGGCGGAGAAATGCTTCTGTGCCAACGCCCTGGAGCCACAGGATCAGCAGGATGAGCAGCTATGCAACACCCGGTGCCTGGCCAACAAGGCCCAATACTGCGGAGGTGTCGGTGTCCACTCCTACTACTCCACCACGCTGACGAGGCAGCCAGCTCCCCACCATCTGCGAGTGTCCAATCGCACCGAGAACAGTCTCACCGTCGCCTGGGATTCCTATGAGCCGCGCAAGCTGCTCCTGGCCGGAGCTCAGGCTGTGATGCCCACCCAGCAGATAGCCAGCTTCCTGATACGCGCCCAAGTGGTCAAGACCTATTCATCACTGCCTGCCTTCCCACAACCCGAGTTCATGGTGCAGAGCACCGAGTCGCAGTTTGAGCTGACGGACCT
The DNA here is from genome assembly GCA_037356375.1 of Drosophila affinis. NCBI lineage: Eukaryota > Metazoa > Arthropoda > Insecta > Diptera > Drosophilidae > Drosophila > Drosophila affinis. The sequence goes on from JAZHFB010000003.1 coordinate 29,841,732, forward strand.
CCATCCGGCCACGCTCTACAACGTGACGGTGCGGGCCATCTGCATGGAGCAACAGCAGTCGGGACAGACAGAATGTGGACAGGACAGCCTGGCGGCAAGTACGGAGGTAGGTTCTCCAAGTCCAGCCCCGACGCAACCCAAGATTCTGACGCGTGCAGATCGAACCCTAACCGTTGAATTGGCCCCCGTCCGCAACGACAATGGGCCTGTGAGCAAGCTTCTCATCGTTGTGGAGTACGTGGACGATGCCCTCAGCCAGCCGTTCGATGAGCAGCTGCTAGGCAGCTGGCAGCAGGCGCAGCAGGATGGAACGCCCTACTACATAGCGGCGGAGTTAGACTACGACAGGCCGGAGGACAATCGTACCCGCCAGTTTGTGGTGGGCGACGGTAAGCTGTATGGACGCTACCGCAATGCCCCGCTCGAGAAGCCAGCCGCCCATGTGCACGTGAGCCTAGGGGTGGTGAGTATTCCTGCATGGAGTTTCTATTTTCTTTGTTTCTAGTTTTCTTTTTTTTATCTTTAGATGAGTGAACTGGAGGGCGTGACCAAGACTGTGTACACGAGAAGCACTCATGGACAGCACACCACCTCGCTGGACGACTTCAGCTATGCCACCTTCGAGAAAGGTCAGTCGTCAGTGGTGGCCCTGGCCGTCACCTGCGTGATCTTCGGCAGCTGTCTTCTACTCAGCCTCATCGCGTACTTCTATCTGCGCTACAAGACCTGCAGCGGTCAAAGGATAGGAGGACGAAATGGCCACGAAATGACACTGCAGACGCCGATTATTGAGCGTGAAAACAATGGCTATCTGGTGGAAGAAGAGCTGGCCACACCACCTTCGCTGGAGACTTTCAAGCAGCAGCTTCAGCAGCTGGTCGACGGATTCGATCGTCTGCCACGAAATGCTCTTCGCCTGAATGTCAACGATGTGATTGGGGAGGGCCGCTTCGGAGAGATTATCTCGGGAAAGTTTTCTTCAAACGATTCTGCCAAAGATTGCGCCCTGCATATCTTGTCACTGGATGAACTGAATGGCATTGCGCAGGCCCAGCTGCTGAGGGAGTTGCGGCAGCTCTCGCAGCTGGAGCGGCATCAGCATCTGCTCAATTTCTATGGAATATCGGCCAGTCCCGACTGGTTCTATCTGGTCTTCGAACTGCAGCGCGTGAGTCTCAAGAGACGACTCCTCGAAAGTCGCCAAACAGCGGCGTCTCCCCGATTGACCTCGCTCTCCGAGCAGCTGGTTCTGCAGTGGATCTACGAGCTGACCACTGCCATGTCGTACCTCGCCAGTTGTCGGGTGGTGCATCGCCAGTTGTGCTCGCACAGCGTCTACATCAATGCCGAGTCGAAGGTGAAGCTCTGCGTGTTTGGACCTCTCCACTACATTCACAACAGCGATCAGCTGGACCAGAGCCGTTGGCTGGCTCCAGAGGTCCTGCGCCACCATCAGCACCATTCGATTAAGTCTGATGTGTGGGCCCTGGCCTGCGTGGCCTGGGAGTGCTGTGCTCTGGGCGGCACGCCATATGCGAATATGGTTGCCAATAGTCAGCAGCTATTGGACGCCATACGGGCGGCAGTGCGTCCGGCCCAGCCCGCCTACGTTTACGGGGATCTCTATCAGCTACTGCTCAATTGCTGGCAGCTGGAGCCCAGCGAGCGCATCAGCTTTGAAGATGTGGCCTTCGGTGTGCGTCAACTGATGACCTCACCACGTCATGCTCTCTGCTTTGATCGTGCAGCGGCGGGTGCAGCACTGGACCCACTGCCCATACATCTGCCCCAGCTGGAGATCAAATAGGAAATAGGCTTTAGAGTAAGCGAATGAACAAATCGATCATATACCATATAGGGTCGTCTACCCATGTTGTATATATATTTCTGTATATCAAATATAACTGGAAGTGCATGTGCTAGGACTGATCGGAATCAACGTAAACGCTAAAAAAAATAATTGAATTAAGTGTGTGGAACTTTTCACAGTCGAAACAAAGTTCAATCAAAACTGCTACGCGCGGAGCGAAAGCGAATCGAAGCGGAGAGCCATACTTATATAAATTATTACAACAAAAGGCTAGTTTAAAGATGTTTTAATCCATTTACCCAGATAAGAGAACAGTAAACCCCCGAAAATGTTGCACAAACTGCACGGCACAAGGCAAAAACAATAACTAAACCGAATCCAAAGCAAAATTGGCAAAGAGAGGGCAGCCAGTGAGAGAGCGAGCGAAAACTTTGATCGCTGGCGAGCAGCAATTAATAATAGAAAATATACAACTAAACAAGAATCGGTGCACCTATAGGTACTATATATGTGTATGTGTATCAAAATTGACGATTAATCAGGTTTAAAGGTCTCGGCCCCCAAGGGGGCTCTGCTTCTGCACAAAAATTGCTTTGTTATACTGAATATATATTAATTAAACCAACACAAAATTATCTAGAGAGCCACAAGAGCAACTCTTGAGTTTTGGCACGCTCACAATATCCTAAGAATTAGTCATAAAGAACGCAAATATTTGTCTACATTCTCATAGTATATCTGATTCTTTGAGACATATTGTCGGCCATAATGTCCAAATGGTAGTCGGTGGCTCGGCCTACTTATCGCTGGATCTCTTGTGGCAGCTGATAAGCCATCCCCATCGATAGCCACTATATTGTCGTGTCGACGTGTTAAACGATGGAGCACATGCTCCATGGACCTCTGCCTGGATGACTGAGTATTCTGAAGTGCCTCCATGTGAAATGAAGCGCAGCAGAAATCAGAATTGAGCGGGGAATGACTTTTGAACAGACGCGACGCAACGCTCCACCTGGCACAGCACACAAGTCAAGGTGAATGACGTTTGTTACCCAAAAGGGGAGCCCAACAGTGCCGTACCCCCCAATACATATGTACCTATAGACAATAATTATTAATAAATCAAGCTGCGAGCCCTGAAATGATGATGCTAGCCAGCGGTCGGACAACGTAATCCCCACACAACAAAAGTGTTGGTAAGGAACGCAACGCGATGGCGGGTGCGAAATGATCCAACTTTTTGGATGTTTTGCATTGCGTGTAAATTGTTATTGTTTTTATTACATATATATATACACACAAATGCACTCAAGTACACACACAAACACATTATCTCTCTGGAGCGCAAGTCCCACGAAACTGGTTGCTGACACACGGACACGCACACCGCTCTAACTCTGCCCCAACTGCGCACATTTCATGAATTATATTTTTGCCTAGTCAATGCGTTTACTTTACTTACTTTTTTCCATTAAATATCTGAATACCTGGAGTCTGTTTTTTAACACTTTTTTTTGATAGCAGAAAAAATACCTATTTTGTTTGTGTTTTGCTAATAGTGTGACCATAGGTAAGATACAAATAAATCCGCGTACGATACCGAAAATACGTTTTCAAGCAAAACGTGCAATATAGAAATACTGGCGGCCGAGTGCGACCAAGTGTGCGTGCCTGCGGTAGCACTGTATAGAAATAAATCCGTTAAAAATTTAAATTTTATACAAAGCAAGCAGGAATGTATTATTTTTGGGCGCTGTGGCGCCGGAAATCGACAATCCACAGATAAAGCACCGCAATATTGAATAGACACGGGTTTGCTGAACAGAAATGCAATAAAATATATTATTGTATTTCCCATTATCCATCAACATTTTTTAACACTTCCCTTTTTTCGACTGCCTTTATTAATTTCATTAGGTCATCCTCGGTCATCCTTATAGCTTGTTTGGTTTTTGTTTATTGCACTGTGTTGTTATCGTACTCACACACATTCACGCACACAACCTCAGTTTTAGCTGAATGTAATTCGAACTCTAGGGAAATTGTCTTTCCCTTTCCCAGCCTTTCCAGAAGTTTCCGACGAGCACGAATTCCGAAATTGTAATAAGTTTTTCGGTTTGGACATCGAGACAGACATCGAGAAAATAATTTCAGATAAGGAATTCAAACTGATTTAGAAAAGGCAAAACAATAATAGAACCAATAATTCAGTTTTCATATATGTAGTATATATTTTAGTATCCCCCCTTAAATTATAAATTAGCCTAGAAAATGTTCCTATTTTGAGAATAATACCATATTTGCTGATAGTTGCGATTTGTGCCTCAACGCGGTCTCCGCGCCATGCCCCCATCCATGCACATATTGCGCTCGCTCAAGCAGGAGGCATAGCCCATTGCATGGGGGATAAAGTGCTGCTCAAAGACGCCAGTGAAGAGCTGGGCATAGGGTCCACTGGCAAAGACGGCCACATCATCGCCGCCATGAGTCTCCGACTCCAGCGGCACCGTGCTGGGGAACATAAAGTCCTTGTTCTTCATATTGATGGCCCGCAGGTTCTTCCGCTTGACGGCTCCACCCTCCCGCAGATAGTTGGAATTGTAGCCGGGCCCATTGGCATAGCTGAGCGTTGCATAGGGAAGATCGTCTGCCGCCAGCTGGCCGTTGTTGATCCCGAAGATGTCGTTCTTGCGACTAGAATAGCCCGCCAGCGACATGGTGTGCGAGTGATCCGATGTGACCACGATCAGGGTGTCATCGGTGCTGCTGTGCGTCCGAGCCCATCTCACGGACTTGTCGAACTCGGCAGTTTCGTCGATGGCGCGCAGAGCTAGCGTGTCATGGTGTCCATGATCGATGCGTCCGCCCTCCACGAACAGAAAGTAGCCCCGTCCGGCACTCTGCCTTTCCAGTATGTCCATGGCCACCTGCACCATCTCCTCCAGCGTGGGGTGCTCCTCGGCATCGGCATCTAGGTGGTAGGGCATGTGATAGGGTGCAAACAAGCCGAGCACCCGAGAGGTGTGATTGGAGAGGCCAAGAAGTTCGCGTCGTGTTTGCACGTAGTGGGCGCTGTTGGTGTGCTGACGCTTCCACTCCTCGATGAGATTTCGTCCGTCGAGGCGTCGGCCCGGGGCACCACTAACATCCCTTACGCTTTTGGGCAGGAAGTTCTGGCGCCCTCCGCCCAGGATCACATTCAGTTGCTGGCCAACCGGACTGTTTATTAGCTGGGCGGCAATGTCCGGACAGAGGCTGGGATCCCCATTGTCCGCTATCACCTCTGCATCGTTCTCCCAGTTGCGATTGGCCGAGTGGGCGTATACTCCCGCCGGCGAGGCGTGCGTTACCGACGTGGTGGTGATCAGACCCGTGGCCATTCCTTGTCGTTGCGCCCACTCAGCAATGGAGGCCACATGGTGCGCTGGCTGAGCCTGGGCCAAGCAGTCCTTCACCTGTACGGCTGCACTCACGCCCACAGTACCGTAATTGGCCTTGACTCCTCCAAGATAAGCGGTGGCCGTGCAGGCGGAGTCTGCTACCTGCATGTTGGCGCAGTAGGTCTTGCTCAGGCCCACATAGGGGAACTGCTCGAAGGAGAACTGCTTCTCCTCGCCGCCCAAGTAGACGCGACCCGCCGTGAGGGTGGGTATGGACATGCCGTCGCCCAAAAATAGCATCACATTCTTGGCCAGCTGGGTGTTCAGCCTCAACTTGCTCTCCAGCTGCTGATCGAGGGTTTGATGGGCCAGTCCTTGCCAGTACTCGGCGTACTGCTCCTCCGCTTTCAGAGGGTCAAACACGATCATGGGCATAGCACGCTTGAGTCGACTGCCAGCTGATCCCACCGAGAAGAGCGGATGAATGCGTCGCTCTGTTTCCCGAGTGTCCAGCACTAGTTGCGGATGTACAGTTCCGTTAGTTTACCCTTAAGTTTCACATAGTATGATCTCACTTACCTCGACCACTGACCAGCGCACTCAGGCAGAAGAGGAGGATTGGGACGATTTGCAGCCTCATCATTGCTTCTATACTGTCAATGCGTTTCGGTTCACGTTTCTGTTGCCACTGATAGTGTCTGTCACGAGACCGGCGATATTTATAGAACCCCTGAGGCAACATCTCCTCATGGTGAGATGGGCGATTTCGTAAGAAGTCATCAGTGCCGACAGCCTGACCTGATAGATGAAAAATGCCTCGACTGTGGAACTGTTTTGAGTCAATAAACAGTGGAACCTACTCGTGCAATGTCCAGACGAATATGAGATAAGGGATCAGAATTTACTTCAGAATATTTATCAATGAAACATTTCTTTTAGATATTTTTCAAAATTAAAAATATGTAGACTGAAAAGATATCCGCAAAATGTTTTTCAAGCCTATTCAATGGATTGATAAAAATAAAGGACAGGTACATTTTTCCCAACCCATAATCATATTTAGGTCTTAGCGAGTTTTTACTGTATTTTTTTTTTTTCAAAAACTGTTGTTTTCAATAGTGGTCGTTATCATCAAGATGTCGGCGTCGTCTGCCTGCGCCTCCCACCCCACAAGTGAAACGTGTACGTACCCTATCCGCTTTGCCTGCGCATCCGCCTGCCTGAATACGAGAGCGGTGTTTCACGTGATCAATGCTGCCCGTCTTTTTATGATTTCCCACTTCCAGTTAAGTCATAAATTCGAATTACTACAGCGACCAACACACACGAGCCGAGCCCCGTTCGAGCGTTATCCGATTTGAAACGCGCGCGCAGCGTTTGTTCGCTGTGAGTGGCAAACGCTCGAGATGCGACGAGACAAGACGCATCTGGCAATGCTGGCAGGTGGGATTATTGCGCAGTCGCCAGCATCCAAACAACAATTTGTATCTCCCCGCAGCATCTCTCAGAGCAAAGCAGAGCAGCCGTTATCTTTGCGCGCTGCGCCAGCAAACATATATCCATATATATAGCATCCATCGGCATTCGTCGCGTCGGCCGTTCGGTTGGTTCAGAGAGCTTCTGCTTTGGCAGCGCGCACTTGGCCAAAATAGTTGTTGGTTCGCATGCAAAACGTTAAAATCGCATTAGCTAAAAACATTTTTATACCAACGGCGCGTTTTTAATTTTTTCTACACTATAAAAAAACAAAAAAAAAAAACACTAAAAACCACACACAAATAGACAAGATACATAGATCAGAAAAGCAACGGCAAAACAAGAAGCAGAGCTGACTAAACTTTTAACGTTCAAAAATTCTATGCATATACATAGGTATAAATAAATAAACGCGTGTATATATTCACATATAAAATATAATAAATGATATATCAATAATTTTCAAACAACAAAAGGTAGCGTCGTGTGAAAAGAAAGAATGAAATAAAAGGAAGAAAGAAAAGTGCTGTGAAACATAGAGAAAATCCAAGCAGTAAACGGTTACTAGCAAATTGATTTTTAAAAATAGTTGACAAAAAAAAAAACAACCAACAGAGTCCTAAAACTGCAAAAAAAAAATATCTTTAAGATGACAGTTTTTCTCTCTTTCGGTGTATTCGTGTGTATAACTGTATAATGCAAAAGCATTAAGGACTCTGGGCTGCCATTTTTGCCAATGGAAGGACACGACAAAAATAAGAGTATTAAAAAACAAGCTACATAGAAGATGTAATGCTCCGTGCTGGCTCACACACACAAACACATGCGAAAAATGCATACATAATAGAAATACAGTAAATTGCTAACTGTGTTTTTGTCCATCCATCTCGCTCCCTCTCCCTCTCTCTTTCTCTCTACCTCTCTCACTCTCTCTCTCAGCGAGTTTGTGGTTGTGTGTGTGCGTGGGGATTATGTGACTCTGCGTATATGTGTACATACATACATACATATAAATACATACACATCTACAATCTACAATGTTGGAGGAGGTGGCGCTCGCTACTGGGTGGCATCTGTGTGGCAAGTTGGCCACAGTCGCCCAGCTGGCTGCCACAGCGACATCCCCAACATAGTTTTACGTTTGACAAATGTGTGTGTGTGTGAGTTCTGTTTCCACTTTGTATGCAAGTGTGTGTGTGTGTGTGAGTGAGTGTTTTACTACCATCTAGTGGGTGGGGTGGAGTGTGGATGATGCGGGATAATCCTTTTGCCTACAACGCCACCGCCCGCCTCTTGACGACCTCAACTCTCTTTTAAAGCTTTGCCCGAAAATAATTCCATTTAAAGTCGAGCCGAGCCCGCCCCGTACTAACGGTCGCTGAGAGCCTGCAACAATCTGGCAACTTTCAATTGCCTTCATTGACAGTTAAAACGAAAGTTATCAAATACGAACAGCAAGCGAAGTTGCCACGACAAGTGGCAACAACAGAAACAAGAAAAGAAGGCTGCTACCTTTTGAGGGTAGAAGCTTTTGATACCCTAATAGATCTATTGTTTCTATGAAAGTTTTTAGGATATACTCGTGAATATACTATTTTGGGTTGGAAATATTTTACATTACAGATACAAAATCATTTTTATGATTAGGGATTGATTTGATTTTGATTAATCTTTGCTTAGTTAATCTGTAAATTTATAAGAATATATAATTTGTAAAATTTGTTGGAACATCAAAGATTTACTCTCACTAGAATTATATTTCAATCGAAGGATTCATGTATGCTGTATGATACTTTTGATCAATATTCAATACGGAACATACAACTGTACTGTCGTTTGGTTGAATTATATCCAAAAACCAATGAGTTTTTCCAAACTGAAAATTTTGAATTCATTTGTCAACCTCTCGTTTCTATGGCTGCTAGTGTTTTGGAAGCGAATAGAAATACTTGGTCAGAGTTTCAAGCAAAAAACTTTGAAATTTTGATAAGAATAAGAGATTTCCCAGTACAAGATACCCATCCCTATAGTCAGGCAAACTATCTATTTTATAAAATTTACAAAAAAAAGAACTGGTGTCCGGGGAATTTCCTTTTGCAATTCCTATGGGGTCGGAAATTCTTTCTTTCTGCGTCACAAAAATCTGCTTAAAGTCATAATACCCTCTAAGTAAGGCCATAACGACTATGGAAGAACGATGACAACTACAACGACAACTCAGAAGTCAAACACGAGACGCAACAACAAGAACAACAATACAAAAACAATTAAATAACAGAAAAAGAAAATATAAAAAGAGGCAAAAACTTTACCAAGACATCCCCTTTTCACCACCCCCCCCCCACACACACACACACACAGGAACACAAACAAGTTGCTGCTGGCGTCTTCGCGTAGGGATGAGAGCGGGGTTGGGATGGAATGGGGATGCTGGTAGGGATGCTCGAAGGGGGGGTGTGGCCATTCTCTATGGGGAAACAAACTTTTAACATAGTAGCCCACATACATACACACACACCCCATACATACATACAAACACGTACATTTGCACACAAAAAAAAGAAAAGAACAACAGAGAAGAGAGAATAGAAAAGAGAAAAGGAAAGGACGACTGCACACACTGTGTCAATGCTGTAACAAGATTCCAAATGTTATAATAGAACGGACCCGCATACTCGTACGAGTACAACAATCCTCCAACATTGTGCCGATAATGGTTTCCCTGTTTCTGTGTGTGTGTGTGCGGGTGGGTGTATATGGGTGTGTGTACAAGCGTACGTGTGTGTGAGAATGTACAGTGCTGTGCGTTAGTCTTTTACAGTGGCACGAGTTGATGGGAATTTAGGAATTGGAACATGTGAGGAGCTTTTAAGTGAATATTAAAAATAAAACGTTGAGGAGTTTTAATAAAGTGAAGAAAAAATCAATCTACCTATCAACTTGTTTTAATACAGGACATTTGGAACATGATATTTTCATTAAAACTTGTTTTGTGAGAACAAGGGATGGTATAAGTCTTCGCAACCTAAAATGGTAAAATAAGCATCTCAAAAGAATTGCAGATTAAATGATTTCTAGTTATAAAATGGATCGCATATTCAAAGCAAGCCACGTCTAAAACAGTATCGTCCAATATAAAATGGACAGTCGAAATTTTCCACCGTGTGTTACAACAAGATTTTCAAAGTTTCAATTTCTCATTTTTTTTAATTTTTAAAATTTAATTTTGTAGCTAATTTTTTAGAGCCTCTTAATGCTCTATGTATGTTGGCAATTTCCTTAACTAAAAACTATGAAAAATTATAATTATAATTTTAAAAATTATAAAAAACTATTCGAGCCGCATCTAAGACATTATTCCCGAAAAAAGTCGATTCGAATTTGCATAAAAACCATTTCATAAATGATATTTGCCCATTCCCAATTTGATTTCTTTTAATGGTAATGTAATTGTTGTGTGCACAGGAATATTACCCATACGAGTACGTATACGTATCAGCCCATAAATTCTGTTAATTTCATCCGACAATTTCCGACCTCCATCCCATGGTACATCATCAGCGAGCATTGTTGCTAGAGTGGAGTGCCAAAAGGATGCCCGATGCGAGGACGCACGAATGGGCAGCACGAACGCACGAGCAGAACAGTGTGGCACGAGTGGATGCCACACACAAGAACACTCTCTCTCTTTCTCTCTCTCCCTCTCTCTCTCTCTGTGTGTCTCTCTCTTGCTTTCTCTCTATCTCTGTCTGGCCACCATCTCCTGGCCAGGCTTTGCGCTCCAGCGAGTTAACTTTGACGTTATGCTGTAAGCGTTGGGTGCTTCGTTTAAATGAGTGCTCGTTGAATGTGTGAGTAATTGGAAGGATGCTGCTGTCCCAGGGGGGTTTTCGGTAGGGCTGTGGGTTCTGCCACACGGTGGGGGGTGGCAGATAGAGTATGGAGTGGAGTGGCAGGGCAGGACTGGAGCTGAGAAATGGAAAAGCAAACGACATCAAGCAAAACATTGATGTTACTGAGGAGGTTGCCAGCGCAGACGGTGGCTGGGGCTTCTATAGTTCCAGCGAAGGAGTGAAATGGCGCCAGCTGAAGATTTATGCGTGTATTTGTGTATCTGTGGGTGAATTTAGTAATGTTTGTGTGTGTGTGAGGTAGTGTGGGGTGAGTGGGGTGGGGGTAGGCGTAGGGATGCTCTGAAATTATGAAAGCATTGTATTCGAGTTTGAGTAAACATGACCATCGGGGAGGCGGGCACTCCCTCGCTAGGGGATGGGGGTTGTTTTGGTTGTTTGGCTTAGCCTTATATGTACGTTTGTAAATGTATCTATATATTTGCGAATGTATCTTTGTTGGTATTTGTATGGGTATTGGTGTGTATCTGTGTGTTTGTTTGTTTGTTTGTTTGCTCGTCTGTTTGTTGGTTTGTTTGCTTACCTTCACTGCAGTTTGCTGCTGATTTTACGGCCTCTGAATATTGTTAATGGCGCATCCACCCACTCGCCCACACTTTCCCCCGAATGGCCTCGATGGGGCCTCGTCCTGTGGCTGTGGCAGTGGCTCTGCCGCTGACGCTGGGGCTAACGGTGCAGCCCTGGCCTGGCTGCTGGCTGCTGGCTGCTGTGACCTTCACCCATTTAACGCCACTTAACCGTTGACAAGCCGACCGAGAGTTGAATGTCACTCATTTGTTAGTCTTCGGTTTTAGCCCAGCTACCGCCCAGCTACATATGTAAGACCCAATGCATATGCATCTGGGTATGCATATGCATGCCTCAACCTGGGCCTGTGCCTGGGCAATCCTGCAGCTCGATCTAATAATAGATATCCAGAGTTGCATGCAAAGTACGAATACGAGTATCCCTGGATTACCATGACAACGGGCAGCTAAGTCCGGGCTCTTGTGACTCCATCCGCTATTGGCCCGGTCAGTGGCAAATCGAGAGAGTACAAAATCAGGTTGCAGCGGAAACATACGGTCCATGGTGCACTTGCGTGTGTCCTTGGGGCACTTTTTTCTGGTCCCAGACTCATTCCTGGTTGGGAGATTTATTGGATGCCGAGGCAATACCTGTTTGCACTACATGGCGAATATTTATTAATAAAAATCCAATTCTATTTCTGTAAATAGAATCGAGTGAAAATACATCTAATAAATATACATGAAGGTTCGAATAAATGAAATTGCCATCCAATTTCCTTACGTACGTATGTATATATTATAGACCAATAGCAAAACGAATACCAGCCGCGACAACGGAAAATTGCTGTCGTTAAATTATTTTACAACATCCCACAAAGATTGAAAAGAAATCAGGAAAATGCGAACGAGCGTGTGTGTGTGTGCTATGGACGACGTTTATGAGCTATGGGCGTGGATGGGTGGTGTAGGTGTGCCCCTTTTTGAGGCAGTGCCCAAACCCCATGCCCACCCCACGGTGCCTCAAAGTAAAACAGCATGATGAGCATCCAAATATTGGCAGAGTCATGTGAAAATGTTCATATTGTTTATTTACACTGTCGGTGCCTGTAAAAGCGCATTCAAACCAGCCCCATCTCCCATCTACATGGCTATGCCCCCACATATAGTACATATACTGATATATCATGCACATTTTGTGTATAATTAGTGGCCATCAATTGCCCATCGGTCTGGAGATTTGTGAATCTTGAAAAATACTCGTATGAATGATTTCACTGTGTGTTTACTTCGAACTTTGCATGCACCCGGAAATAAACCATTTCAACGATTGTAGATAGTTATCAGTCGGATAATATATATAATATAATATATTCGGAAAACACTTGGTCTTATTTTTCCCGGTGTAAGTACTCGTACGATACATTGTAAACAAAATTCGGAATGCGGAAGCAAAGAAAAACATTTATTGAGAGCTGCCAACGGTGGTTGGTGGTTGGGGGAAAGTCCTGGTTGGGGACACCCCCCGTTTAAGCCAATCGAAACTTTTACTGTGCATACTCTGTCCTCTCGAAGGACTCTTTGGCACCTGGCATTAGCATTTAAAGCAATTAAAAAGTCACACCCCATATAATGAAAAGTTTAACTAGATTTAGCAACAAAGTGGAATAACAATGTGAAACACATCCCCCTCGTTCCCCATTCCATGGCCCCTTTTTTGGAAGTCTGACAGACAGCTGTTACATGGAAATGAGCCACCTAATTTCATTTAAGCCCTACGAAATGTTTATTTGAATTTGTTCTTCTCGTATCTCCCTTTTGTTTATTTTTCTCTTTTCGTTTTTATTTTTGGGCAGGCGGTACGAGTATTTTGCAAGTTATTGAACCCGTAAAAGTTTTTAATTAAAATTCAAATTAGACAAATTAAATTGTGTGCTATCCATTCGAATGGAGGGATTGTTTTTTTATGAGCCGAGAAATTCTGCGGCGTGAAAGGTGTCTGGGAGAATTCGAGATGCGAGTGCGTTTTGAGGAGACGTGCGTTAAATTTTAATTGATTTTTCCCAACAAAATGTAGGAGTTGCTCGACAAGACATACATACATATGTATGCACATATATGTGTGAGTGTGTACCTGTGAACGCGCAAAGTAAACGAAGCGAGATGTGGAGTAGAGAACAACAGCATCCAATCCGACACAAACATACACACCGACACAGACCAAAAACGAACTGGCAGACAGTCAGGCGTGCGAATAAACGAACACACAACCAAATAAACGCAAAACAGACACAGATACAAGCACAAACACACACAGTACAAATACAGAGGCCAAAGCAGAGTGCAGATACATAGATACAATCAACGAAACGAACGAGGCTCGGCATTCGTACTCGGCCTGCGTATGAATGGAGAGGAGAGCCACAAGAAGGAGTAGGGGTTGAATTCAGAGTGGAGCTTGGGATGGAAAGGGATGGGATGGGATGGGGGAGTAGGGGTGGTGGAGCAGGCAGGGGACTCCCCCTCGGGTGGCTTGCCAGAAAGGACAATTCAAGGAGGCAAAGGAAAAACATTTTGTGCTGCCTACTGTTCGTAGGCTGTTTATTGCTGCTGCTGTTGGATGCTGTGTATCTATGTAGAATTTATCGATTTATGTTGACTTCGCTTTATATGCTGTTGTATCTTTGTGTACGGGTGTATTTAATACAAACACAGCGATAAGAACCCACAGCAGCAGCATCGGCAGCCAAAGGAAACTTGTTTAGCCGCCATCCCATCCCGTCCCGTCCCGCTTTAGGGCGCTTCTGGGCTCCAACCTTCCAACTTTTCCTCTTTTTGTTGTTGTTGTTGTTGTGGCCTCACTTTTTTGCGCTTAATGCGCCAATTCTGACAACAGCAGTGGAAAAGGGGAGACAGTGGGGAAGACAGAGGAAAAGTCAGCCACGACCCAAAGTCAAATTGAGTAAAACGCATTGAAAACTTAAGTAATTTCCCAAGAACGGCCCACAGTTCTTAAAAGCTTTTTTTTGTATGCCCCCCGTTTTTTTTGTTTTAAATGGGAGGGGGAGGGGGAGGGGGAGGAGTCGGAGCCCCAAGCAAGCGTTTCTCTTTCTGATTCTGTTTCTGTTTTTTGCTCTCCCTTTTATTATTACTTTCTGCCTTGCTCTCTTTTCTGGCCGTGTTATTGCAGATGGCCAAAGTTGTTGGCCAAGTATAAAAATGTATAAAAATGTGTTTTATATTGTAATAACGAAGAATGCACTGAAGTCGAAACTCCAGCGAGCAAAGCACACAAAATTCATAAACTGTTTAATGAAGCAGAGCAATTACATAAAACCAGAATGCATTAAAGAATGCCAGCCCGAGAACGATAATAAAGCCAATTACATTTTGTTAACTTTACTTTGAGAACTGCTCCAAGGGAGCACATTCCTTTCTAAAGTTAATTCTACAATCATTTCGTATTGATTTCATTTCCAGAGTAAGATGTATAGATATAATCGAAAAATGCGTGTCAAGCCGTCCTCTTTACAAAGAATGAACCCTAAACTAATGTAAACTACGACTTTTTAAACATCATAATCCTTTGAGAAAGGCAATACCGAATACTTCAGGACTGTGTGGGTGTGAGTGTGTGTGTGTGTGTGTGTGTATGTGTATATGTATATAAAGATGGAAGGCCGTGTGTGAAACTGAGAAGGCAAATATGGCTGACTGCCTGCCTCTGGCCCACCTTTTGTGTCCGTGTCCGTGTGTGAAATAAAACAAAAGCCAAACGAAACGAAAGAGAAGCATTAACAAGAAGCAGCAGCAGCAGCATCAGCAACAGCAGCAGCAGCGGCAACAGCAGCAGCAGCGGCAGCGGCATTAGTGGAAAAGCGATTCAATGTCACAGTCAGCGAACAACATATAGCATCCATGTGTGTATACATGGATATATGTACTCGTATACCCCTCCCGTACGTGTATATAGAGAGCATACATAAAAAGCCATAGCCGCAGATTAGTCTCCCCAAGTAGCTGACAACGAAGGAGCCTCAGCATCGACAACGACGCCGCCGACGACGACGACAATCAACATTCATCATACGCACCGTGGTACGCGGCGCAAAACGCAAATGCAGCCCCCATTCGAAAGGTAAGCCACATAGACAATAAGCAAGAACAAAAACAAAAACAAAACCAACCCTTTCGTTATACAATATATTTCTCTACACATTCCTGCAGTTTGATTTGAGTTTTTGATTTGATTGAAGTTCTGTGTTCCTTTCAATACTAACAATATTATACTCTGTACTAACAAACAAGTGGGGTGGTATCATATACCATATACTGGCACACAAGATCATAAGAGTGCACCAATGTTGTGCCATGTGATGATAGTGGTAGTGATAATGATAATGATAATGACGATGACTTTCTTTGTGCGCTGAGAGTGGTCCTCCACCTGCTCTTCCTTTGATGAACGGTACCAATTTATTTATGGCTGGTATTAACAAGCATCTAAAATATGTGCTGACAAACACACAAACACACACACACACACACACTCACATTCCCACTCGTGCACACAGATACTCGAACACACAGAGAGACACACACCCGCACAACACTTTGGCACTTTGGCACTGAGCTCTGTGATAAATTCACGCGGCAGAAACGTGCTGCCAGCCAAACAAAAATCTTTGTACCCTCTACCCTCTACCCTGTACCCTGTACCTTGCACTGACAACAAAAAGCAGACCAAAAATTGCTGTTCAAAGTTCAATGACGTTGTCGTTGTCCTCGTCATGTGGGGCCCGCCCACTGCGCTTCCGCTGGCCTAAACTAATGGAATTTTCCCTATTGTTTCGGATGGAAAATTCATTAAATTTTTTCTTTTTTTCAGAATTTCATGGGAATCCCAGTTCCCAAGAGTGGGATTCTAGGAATAAACTTTAAATTTCGTTTCGGTTAGTTTTCGGGGGAATACGTTGTCCATGAAGCTCGGCTGTGATTTTCGTGGTTGCATTAAAAAATGATTTGTATAAACTTTTGGGAATTGAGAATATCGAGGGTCAGTATAAACTAAATATATTCATGGGAAAATAATAAAGGAAATCTATTTATATGGATAACAATCAGTTTATTCGACAAATATAAAACATACAAAACTTTATTGTTTGGTTAACACTTTTCTTACTTCCAATTCACTTTAATCCTGGAATTGATTTTAATACTGTAATATAAGCAGCATTAAATAACGAGCATTTGTGGAGTTGATTCTGTCGATGGAATCCCTCAGTCATGTCCTAATATCCGTTTCCATTGTTTCTTGCAAAACCATTCAGACGAAAAACTAATCATTTTCTACCACAATCAATGTCTTATTATGTCTTCCGTTCGTGTATGTAATTTTCTACTCCACCGATACCCACAACCCACTGACCACCGTCCACCGTCCACTGTCCACCCCTTGAAATGATAGCGCTTCATTGGGTGACCAATGGCTGCCAGTCAAATTTATGACTAAATAGACAATTGACGTCACCGTAAAATGGGGAAAAGGAATTTCTTATTTATTTATAATATTTGTATTTTGCTTTTACGTGGATGTCTTTTTTAGTATATGGCGTATGCGGTAATATTTTCCCCGTTGCGTCAAGACGAAGACGAAGGCTGAAAGAAAAGAATGGGTTATGATCTATGGTGGAGAGAGCGTTGATCTATTGCTGATAAAGTGAAAGTCAAGTTATGCTAGAATTGCAATTACTCATGTCTGCCACAGCCACAGCCACAGCCACTGCCTCTGAATCGGAATCTGCCACCGCCAGAGAAAAACAAAGAATCCGTCTAGAAATATTGTACATATTCTTAAAAAACATGCATATAAAATGCCAGGAAGAGAGAGAGAAAAAGGGACGATGCGGAATGCCAATGGGTAGCATCGACTTTTTGGAAAATACGACTACGACTATGTGTCGCGTCTTGTGTCCAATAGTTTGTCTGGCGTCTCGACGGATGATGGGATGCTGGGAATGGGTGAGACGATGGCCGTCGCGTCATTTATCTGTCAGCGTTGCCGCCGTTTGATGAACTATTAATTTCTGGTTGCCGAGGCAAGAATTTATTTTCGTCAACTGTGGCACGTGTGGCGCGAACATAATTTCAAATGCGCCAGCTGATGCTGCTTCATAAAAAATAATTTAAATAAATTCCCTGCGACAGGCCATAAAGAGACCACACTCTGACAAATCTTTGACTGTACATATGTATATTGCGAGTATTTGGAAATAAAACACGAGAGTTGACGTTGAGAGTTTCCATCTCCCACAGAACATTAGAATAAATACATTTTTAAGCTCTCCATTCAAGAGCGATGACAAAGCGCTCCGTAATCCGATTTGCACTAAACAGAATTCCAGAATTCCAGTTCTGATTGCCATTCGAGCCCCGTACAACTGCATCGATTCTAATCATCTGCCCACACACGGGGCTAGGCCCTTGGTTAGGCCTCAAATTTCCCACAATATTGCTATTGAAACGTGAATTTCAATTAGCCAAATTGATTTCTACAGAACTAGAAACTGTTTGAACCAGGTGAAGCATATTTATCCAATTTCAATGGACTGCCAATGCTTTGTTCAGTTATCGATTCATTGAATCGAATGTAAGGTTATTCATGAATGCGCTTAAGATCTTGACAACATATACAATGTATAGAGCACAAAGGCCTGGCTGCAACTTAGTCATCGACATGGCCCAAACATAATTGGAAGGCGTCTGGCAGCAGCAGATACGGCCACATCCACATCCACACACAAAGGAAATGGCAGAGGTAGGGCCTGTAGCTGTGGCTGTGGCTGTGGCATGGCGGCTGTTCTTATTTGTACAGACAACGACAGGTGGTCGCGAATATGTTGGGGTGATAAAACGCAGCAGCAGCAGCAGCAACAGCAACAGACTATAGGCAAGGCTACGAGTATGTGTCTGAGAGAGAGAGAGAGAGAGAGAGCAGAGTCGGTCTAATGATGCTGATGATCGGACAGGTTTGCGTTTGCTGCTCTATTCTGGCTCTCATACGAGGCAGGAGTATGTCCAATGTCCATTAGCTGATTTAATGAAATCGTAAATCAAATGAGCGCGGATTGCTAAAAATATATCCGCGGCGCGTATTTTATGTTTTTTGAAGTGGAACCTATGCCACAGCAATAGCAACAGCAACAGCAACGTGGCAACGAGTACGGCAGGCAACAGCCGCTGAACAATAGATGAAACGTGGATGATTTCGACAAAGTATGGCCCTGCCTCAGATCTACATGTGTATTGGTGATGGCTCCTTCTAATGATGAGCACATGTAATGTTTCGTATTGCAAAACTTGGCGTTTTATTTCGACATTTCTTGCCGTGAATAATGCATGCGATTCCTTGGTGGGGCTGAGGCTTGGGTTTTTGGCAAAAGTGCAACCATTGTCGTCGTCGTCGTCGTCGTCGTCGTCTCCGTCCGTCTCTCACAAGGCGTGTCCGTTGTGGCGTTGGCCAAGATTTCGCTTGGCTGGCCGGCGTCACAGTTTTCGCGTCTGCGTCTGCACTTTCCCAGCGAGTGGCCCCGTCTCGATCCCCATCCCGATCCATCCATGGATGCCAATGAGTGTGCGCATCTTTATTTAATTAACATATTTTATTTGCCACAAAAACGTTCCCCTCTACCCACCAATAGAGACAGTGGCGTTGTGATTTATGCCTGGCGTTTGTGCACTTTATGTTGCCTTTCAGTCATCATCCCCATTCCCATCATCATCATGCTCATGCCGATTGTCATCTCTAAGTAGCTCGGTTCGAGATCCGAGATCCTCCTTGCCACCCTTTTACGATCCCAGCCACAATATTAATCGTATGCATTAGTCGACTGCGACTGCGGCTATGGCTACTGCTGGCACTGGCCGTGTGACTAATTTTATTACACTTGCCAAGCATTTCTGAATTTTAATCCGAATCCGAATCTGAATCTAAATCTGAATTTGATTTTCGTTTTTTGAGTTATTTCGTTGCATTGTCCGCCCCGCCCCGCCCCGACCCGAGAATGTCGGCTCTCTGTATTAAATTAATGCTCACTTACTGTGCCAGCCATTCTGTTTTATTTATACATTTTATTAAATCAAATGCATTCAGAGTGTGAGTGCATCGCGCGGTTACAATCGCCAGTATCCGTGAACATTCCTCGCATGATATGTCATCAAAATGTGATTAATTCTTGTGCCTTCAACTCTGCTGTGGCACGGGGTAGCTATTTTTAGTTGATCAACAAATAGTTCCAACCCAAAATGGCAGAATCAGCAGATGCATGCCCCAGCGAAAGCATTCCGAATATGCTTTCACCTCTGGGGCTTCAAATGTTTGAAATTGTGATAAGGGTTGTCCAAAAATAGTCAAGGAAACCCCAGCACTGGGCTGTGATAAAATTGGGTTTGGTTTTACCATCATTTCAGATTCATTTCATGTAGTTTCACTCCCCAGAGGCCAGACCACATTTAGAACCAGCAATTTATTAATTGATTGATGGACACTAAATGATGGGGCAGTCGAGCTAAATGATTCCCCCTGGAGACATTTCCGTTTAACAATTATTTCCGCATTATTACCTCCCACAATCAAGGTTGGTTTAAGGACATGGACTAATTACCAACTGACAGAACCATTTGCATTAGACACAGGACGGTTGTGCCAATGGCCTTGTTTCTGTTTGGACATGTTTTCCTTTGAACGGGTGTCCAGTAGTCATTGTTTATTCAAAAACTAAATTACAGAGCAACAACTTTTGGAGTTCAAAATTGACGGAGACTGCCCAAAACTCAATCTACAATTGCGTTGAGTTTATTTATGCCTTTTCAGAGGAAACTTTTCGTTTTATGGCTCACAATTATGCTCGAATGTTGGTCACAACTTGAACAAATTAAAACTTTTCGCTTTTGAATAATACAAAACAAAGAAAAACGAATAAACGAATAAAAGAATGCTTCACACACTCTCGATGTTGACTATTAACCCAATTCCCCGGGGGGAGTGGGGTGGACTGGAGTAGGAGTACAAAAGAAACTGCAACTCTCAAAAGCCATTTAAGCATTATGTGCAATTAAAATTATAAATAAAAGTCAGCACACATTAGTATGGTGGTATGGGTGGGTAGACAGAGTCGCTCACTCCATCGAATGGTCGAGGAGGACCGGACCGAGTGCTGTGGACCAAATGTTTATGGGTGGCGCGTTCTCATTAGGCAAAGTGTTCGATAATTAAATGGAAATGTAAATCACAGCCTCCCAGTTCTGCCTGCCCCTCCTGCCACACGTGAGGCAATTAGCAGGCGATCAGCGTGCAGCTGTTTAATTGGCACTGAAGCTAAAGATTGAAATATTCACCCGATTCGAGTATGCATGGGGTCCCTGCTTCTAGCAGGGGTCCCTCTCCTATTCATGTCCACTCGCGCGGATGCTGTTTATCGAGCGTCCAATCAAACAGCCAGAAATTATACCATACGCAAACAAACAACCGCATTAAATCTAGTATCCATATAGATACTCGCACATAGTCATATAGATGCGGATATGCGATAATAAAATAAAGTGAATGAGGTTCATTCGATGCTCGGCGCTCGGCGCTCGTTCTTATGTTTATTTTTGAAGCGTGCGAAAGATTTTAATTGGATTTTGATATGATATGTATATCTAACACACTCCACCACCTACATTCCTATCATCTCCTTCTCCTTCTCCTGCTGCTGCTCACCTTGGCAGAGGCCTGCCGCTTCCAATCTCTCTTCAACATTTTACACAAGATTATTTTTAGTCCGTGGTCTAACATTGAAAATATTTATAAGTATGTTTGCTGTCTAATATCGCACGTAGTTATTAATATTATTTTTATGAGAATTTCGTGTTTGGACGCTGCTGTTGACATGGCCAGCGGGGCGTATACGCAACGCTTTTGATCCTTCTTGTTCTCGTAATCAACCGCCAGGCGAGTGTGTGTGGGAAAATAAAAACGCACACAAAACACACAAAAGAGCAGAAAATAATCGAGAAAATTAGAAAAGCAAATTCAACAATATAAACAACAAGATGAAGCATAAAAATTGGCTATGCAAATAATAGAGATATACATACTTATAAAGATTACGTTGATACCCTTGAAGTGGGTGATTTGATTGTACGGATAAGTATAATACGATAGGTTTTGGGACTGTTTTGCTTCTGTTTATAAGCTGTATATACTCAATGGAAACACAATGTATATTAAAGATATTTATCTCAAAACAAATCGATCGGCAAAGGTATCTACAGTGTCGGTTCCCCAAAGCTGCCATTCCTTCCTGTTTTTCTTGAGGTTATCATGGAATTCTTCGTCCACCGCTGCTGCCATTGTCTTCTCCTCTTCTCTCTGTTTATTGTTGGTATCGTTGTTCTTGCTGTTTTTGCGGCGTTGCCGCTCCTGCTGTTTTGGCCGTATCGCGCGTTGGCTTTCTTCATTAGTGTGCTTTAGTGGGCGCCTTGCCAAACATTTTCTGAAACAAATTGTCGTCGCGCTCTACAACATTCCGCACGCTTACGCCTCATACAATCGGCTCGGCCAGAAGAGGAGCGATCCTGAAGCAGACGATGGCGGCAGCGGCACCGGCACCGACACCGACACCGGCACCAGCACCGACGGCGACCCAGTGTGACACACTGTGCCAGTGTACCACTGTGCAATGCACAATTTGCACACTTCACTCATACATATTTCTAATTAAAAATCGCCAAGATACTGCGATACTTTGACTTGGCCTCTGCCTCTGCCTTTGCCAGTCGCTGCCAGTCGAAGTTCCTTGCAAGTATCCAAAAAGCCCAGAGGAAAACCAAAAGCAAGCCCAAATGTAAATGTAAATGAAAATGCAGGAGGCAGCATGGCTGCATGGCATCTGATGCATGCGGCAGCCCCTCTGCCTGTTGCGTTTTGAGTACAATCTTCCGTCCGTCTCTGGGTCTCTGCCTGTACTCATCCATGTGTGTATGTGTGTGTGTGTGTGTGTGCGAGTGGCTGCGTCTGATGTCTAACAACATGTGTACGAGCGTGAGGCGCTCCGCATTCCGTAACCCCCTCCTGTACAACCCGAAGCAGAAAAGTTCCCTTGGCCAACTGCGTCTTTCTTTGCCCGATGCTTTGGCGACGCTCGTGTGTCTCTGTCTCTTCTGCTGTTTCTGTTTCTGTTTTTGATTTCGCAATCGTTTTTGAAATACTCTATCGATTGTCTGATGTATCTTGATTTTCATAGGCAGAACTACTACTACTCCTAATTCATTAAAAGTCATATACATACGTGTACATAAATGTACATATGTACAAAAAGTGCAATCTGGAAGTTACCGAAAAAGAATTTGTATTTTTTATTTTTGAAGCTGAATTTTCTATAAAGTATAAATTGTATGAATAGAATATACATTTACAAGAACATTCTTAATATTTTCGAATCTCCTGTATAGGAATAAAAGAGCATTCAGCCGATGCATTTCCTCGCTAGAGATTTGTCATTTTTGCCAATCTTTTCGTACAGCTTTTTGCGGCATTTTCAGCGCATGTTTTGCCAAGCGCTGTCGAGGAGGAGGGTTGGGTAGGAGAAACATGAATTAAATTAAAAATAAAACTATAGAAAATTGTAATTAAATAACTAAAACAAAAATAAGCATGCACGCTGACTGACAAAGACTATTGTGTACCGAAATAAAATTACAAGAGACAGGGCAGAGACACAGGCACACCCAACGACATCGGGAAAATATATACATATGTACATATGTATGTATATACTCGTATTAGATATAAAGAAATGGAAGCAGACAGCGATGTCGATAGGGGAAAACTCGCGAGAAATGCACAGAGAAGCGAGTGCACAGAATTATTCAAATTGTCAATGTTGCAAAACACAGCACCGAAAGATCTTTAACTTTTAAAAAATAGCCAGACTTTTTTCTTGCGACAAAAATCCGAATTTTATTTTCAATGTCATCTTTTATGGTTCGCTAATCTGGCCGTCGAGTTAAGCCCCATTGGCCAATCAGTTGGACAGATGGTCAGACAGTCAGTCAGCCAGTCAGCCAGTCAGTCAGTCAGTCAGTCAGTCAGTCAATCAGTCAGTCAATCAGTCATCACATTGCTCAGCCAAAAAACCAGACTAATCGCCATCGCCCCTCCTCAAGTCCCCAGCATTCCCCTCAAGAAGCGCTTTTATCGCTTGTATCTCATTGTTTATTGTCTTCCTGCATCTCCTACATGCATGCCTGTATCTGTGTATCTGTGCAAGTGTGCATGTGTTTGAGCTCTTTATTTCACTAATTTGTATGCGCACATTTTTTGCATAAATTTGTTATCTTTTGCTTTTGATTTTTACTTGTTCTTTTGGCCTTTTGTTTTGTATGTCACCAAAGAAAAGCAAAAGAAAAGAAAAGAAAAGAGGAAACGCAGCAACCAATTCGAATATGTTCTATCATACCAAAACTTTTTTCAGATTTTTGATTTTGTATCCCCATCATCACCACCACCACTACCACCACAACTACAACAACAACTACAACAAGTACAAGCACCATCATCAACAACAACCAGAACAACAAGAAAATCATCAACGGCGTCAATTGCGACGATGGCTGCCATAAATACGGTAAGTACGGGTCTACCCCCCACATCAAACAAAACAACAAAGTACATCAACAATGCCAACAGGAAAAACTACAATGACAACCATGAAGGGAAAACATATTTCGGGGGCCGAAGATATGAGTACCCTTGCAGATCGAAAAACCTAATAACTCTCAGCTGTAGGGTTTCGATTCAAATATTGAAGAGTCGGAAAGGTCATACCTCTAAGACTTATACTCAAACTTTTCAGAGATTTCTTTTCGGAATCAAAAAGACTTCTTTCTCAAATCAATGTAGGCTAAATCATAATACCCTGTGCAAGGGTATTGACTGTGACAAGCACCAAGAGCAACAAAATTGTGTGAAATCAATCAAATGGAAAATTAATGTATGGCACATGTCAATTTTTATCTGACAATCCAAAACGTTTCCTTTTGTGTTGTGTAAAATCAAATATTTATTAAACATTCCAATTAAACTTATGGATTATTACCAATTAAATATACAGTGTTCCCAAATTTCTACAAGAAAATACTTCGAAACGAAGTGAACTTTTCAAAATTGAATATTCCTTCCCTTCCCTTTCCCTCCCTTATTTATGTATAATACTCCCCCTTTGAGTAGGATTTTTAGCTCTTGTTTTAATCCCTATAAAGGCAATTTAAATTGTTTAATTTAGGTCAACATTTGAACAGTAGAATGTTCCTCCACCTCCTCCTCCTCCGTTCTCCCTTGAATATTTTTTCATTAATTAATTTGCTGTACCAGTTGGTATTTTAGCATTTCATTTCCATAAATTATCCTGAAAATTCTGTTAAATTTTATTCCTTCGCCATAAATATTTATGCAATAATTCTGTTTTCTATTTAAGTTGGTATTTTACAGCTTCACCTCTCAAATGCTATAAAATTCCTTAGATAGACACTGAAACAATATTTCAATGAAAATACTATAGGCGAGTGCAGATTGTTTCAAACATGCTTTTTAGGTAACACAACTCCACTGTCGGCCCATAAATATTTAACCAATAATTAAACTCCCCACATAAACATACATCATCTTGCTGGTGTCGTAAATGCTTTAAATAGCATCTCATTGAACATTTTAATCATAATATCACGCATACGACGTGTTGAATGGCAGCTAATACCATTCAAGCAGTACCGCAAGCTTAATCATACTCGTACACAAAACTGTAAATTGAAATACGGCAGCATAGCGATTTCGGGCACGATGACCGATTTACCAGATGATGAATCTGTTGTTGATGACGACGACGACGACAACGAAGGCGCTCTGTCAGCCCTTGTGTGTATGGTCACCGTGTTTAGCTTCCCGAACATGTGTTTCAGCTCATTTTACTAATAAGCAACGGCACAAGCCACACACAGACACAACACACGATGGGGAACGAACAGAAGAAAAGAAGAAAACCGGATGACAAATTACCACCTAGCGTATTCAATTTTCCACTGACATCAGCTCAAAATTTTCATTAATATAAATATGTATCTGGGAGTTTGGCCCAAGACCTTGCCAAATTCAAATCAGTCCAATGTCCACCTCCGCATCCACATTCATATTTACACCAACACCAACATCCACATCCACATCCATGTTCATGTCCACGTTCAGACACCCATCAGAATCAGACCCGACGGAGTCTGGCAGTCGAGGAAATATGATTTTGGCAGCGTTAAAGTTCTCATGGGGAGCCTCATGGTACCTCTTCGGATTCATTCTTTCTTCTGTGCGTTTTTTTTGACGCCAGCATCAACGCGTCGGCTTTTGGTTGTTTTTTGGAGTGACATTGACATTTGATTGACACGTGAATCACGTCATATAAATATACAAACACCTAAGAGTCCAGGTATACGCCGGAGTATGGGCAATTGGTGTGGGCCGCCATGTCGTAACAGGATATGGCGTCCCACAACCCGCTCACACTTCCCTCTGAGACATGACAGCTCTGCCGTGCCCTGCCAGACGATGGGATATTCTATCACTTGGCATACATAAATCTTCCTTCTGGCGAAACAGAGCAAAATCATATAATTACCTGATACCTGAATTGATTTGGGGTGAATTTAATTTGTGTTTATTAAAAGATATGGCTTGAAGGAAAATTGGATTAAAGCATACCTAAATGAGGAACCCCTTCTTTGGGAATTACTAAGACTTTTCCAAGTATTTCTGTTTTCAGCAAGGTTATCACAACACTTGTTCTCCATTAATCTAATTTACTTCTACGTATAGCACCTATTCGGTTCAGCCGTATATATTTCATAGCCCATTGCTGGCACTTTTAAATAAACATTTTCCGCTCAAAAGAACTTTTATACAGAGACGATTCCCCATGCCACTTGTGGCTCCACTCTTACTTTCAGTACAGCCCAATTCATTGAGTAGCTGAATGGATACTCATTTAGCTGGGTGTGTTTTTTTTCCCCAGAACTTGAACAATAATAAAACTCTTGTTTATTTATTCTACGAGAAATTTTATTTGCCCAAAACTAATTTATGCGAATGTCTTCGTTTTCGTCTCTGCATCTCTGCCGCTCTCTTGTGCGAGGTACGCGTAGGGTACAGGGTATACGATTATTGTGTATTGTTTGTTCTCTGGACTTTGAATTGTACCATTTCCTACAGGATATCACAATGTCCGAACACAAATTGTGGCGTTCATGCTTTCTTTTTCGCCTTGTTTTCATTGTGGTCAGCGTCGCGGGCACTTTTGGAAATTTATGCGCTGTTATTTTATTTATTTGCGTTTTGTTTTGTGGTTTCGGGCAATTGCAGGCCACTTTAATTGGGCATCGGTTGCGGTTTATAAAGCATTAATTGCCCCGTCTAGGAGCAGAGCCCACCCAAAACCCCTAATAGCACCCTGTGTACCGTGTACATACCGCAGGAGAGGCAGAGTGCATATTAATGGATGAAATTTTATTGCATTTAAATTAATATACATTGTGAGGTTCTGCCAAGAATAGCAGAAATATGACCGACTAAAAATACAAACACCATTGTTCTGCAAGTGCCAAGTGCGGGTTTGTCTGTGGGCGTTGAGGTCCCACTGCGGCACGGCACTGGCACTGCCACTGCCACTGGCCACACTGCGAATACTTAACTTCCGTGATTACTGGCTGTCTGTGGCTGTCCCGGGGCGTGGGTTTGGGTGTGGCAGAAACAGTTGTTGGACTCGAAGTGAAATGCATTTAAATTCAATTAATTATGCGACACGCCGTCCATTAGGCGACAGTTGCTGTGAATTATCAATAATCTCGACTAATCTCTTCTGACAGCCATCGGTTGTCATCCTCTGCTGCTCCCGTCGCGCCTTTTGGCAGCAATTTCGAGTGTACATAATTGTACGAGTATGTGCAATGAGACATGCTCTATTGTTCACCCCTTCGACTCCCTACCAAACAAACACACACACACACAGACAGACAGACACAAGCACACATATGATTTATGTAGTATAATGTATAGCACGATATAGAGAGGATAAATTATCAGCCATTGAGATGCGGTTCTGCCTTTGACTTTCCCCACAGGTACCCAAGAGCATACACCTGCCTTTGACAAGTCTCAGCAGCGCGCCGCGCGTGTTGATGTGCAGCGCCTCTGTGGGCTCTGAGGGATCCGTAACATTGCAACTGAGAGATGCTAGCGCCTTGGAGGCAGCATCAGCAGAAACAGCAGCGAGTACGAAATCTGCCACATCAACAGGGGGGAATGGCGCTACAACGCTTGCCACGTCCTCAACGTCGGCATTAGAGAATGCTTTGACGATCGGGTATCCGGATCCGGAAATGCTGGCAGATGTCTTGGGCAGCATACAGACAGCCTGTAAGTGAACGACGTGCAATATTTTTCGACAGATATACATACTAATGTGTCTACATCTCTGTGTAGCTCTCAAGAACAACCACACAATCACAGCCACAACTTTAAGCAGTAGCTCAACGAAATCGGCTAATGGCAACCATCTGAATAATCCCAACAAGATAACCATAACTAGGCGTAGTGTGCAGTCCGTCAGCACCTCCACGAACACAACCACAATCGGTGGCAGCCAGAGCCACAACCACAACCAGAGCCATAGCCACAGTCACAGCAAAACAAATACCAGCTACATTAAGAATTGTCTGATCCGCAGCAGCAGCTGCAGCAACACGGTCACCAATGTTACGACACTGGCGCAGATTATGAGCAACAGCAGCACCAGCAGCGCATCCAGTCTCCTCAATCAGCACCACAACAACAACAGCAACTGCAGCAACAGCAGCAACTTCAGCACCGCCTCCTCCGTGGGCAGTAGCATCAGCATCGGCAGCAGCAGCAGCAGCAACAGCAACAGTAACGACAGCAACAGCAGCACCGGCGGCGGACATAGCCTGTCCTTCAAGAGCAACGGTAGACATGTTCCTGGCAACAGTGGGTCAGTGGGTGGTGCAAGCACAGTAGCCACAAGCACCAATACACCTGGCATTGGTGGCATCATCAGCATCGAGGCACCGCGCAAGAATCGCCCCAAATTATCCTCTCCAACGCGACACGGACCACAGCAGTGTCAGGTGCGTATGGGTCTGCGAAGCTCATTTCCCAAGCTCATTTTTTTCGTTTCGATGCGGCCTAATCGCTAATTTATCGCCGGTCACTTTGAGCCATGCCAACATGTCAGGACAGCCCGACAACGAGTGCTGTACCATGCCATGCCATATCGTGCCGTGGCATATTTATAAACAGACATTAAGGTCGTCTCGGCCGAGTGGCAGGTGAAACGCGCACAGTTCTCAAAAGTGCTTTACCCGCACAACCACCCGCGACCGCACCCACACTCGCACCTGAACTCGTATTCCGAGTCGTAAACGTCGGCGTCATATCCACTTGGAAGTAAAATTATATAGCCATAGTAGGGCGTATTTATACGCAACGCCAACTGAGCGTAGAGCCCGTCTGGTTGGGGGAGCTGCATGTGCTGCAGCGGCTATGCCATCTGTTTATGGAATGGAATGCTACGAATGATGCATAATGATGATAAAAGAGAATTATTCTTGGAGTATTTCTCTAGCAACCCTCTCATTAACCTTCTTAACATGTTCTGTTCCATTAGTTTATGTAGTGCTACACATAACATTTACAATCCTTAATAGTTTCTTCCCTGAATGGAATCATCATAATAAGTATATTATTATACAAGCTAAAGAGTACATTCATTGGTATCTCCCGAACTCCACTTATGCATAATACAATTTTATTAAATATTTACCAATAACCACTTAGAGCCTCTAGTATAGAATAGCTCTCTAGCAACCCTCGCATGACTATTTCAACACGTTTCGACGTCTGTCAATAAAACTGACAGCCGCTCAAAGTGCTGCAATTTAAAGTCTTTCCTTTTTGCGCGTCTGTTAGTTCAGGAGTACGAGTATGAAGTCATTTTTATGACGCGTTTTACGATACTGCAGAGGAAATGTTTGGTCAGCAGCAGACGGCAGGCAGCAGGGAGCAGGAAATGGCAGCAGCATGAAATTTCACTCCTGCTGCTGCTGCTGGAATTCCGCTGATGTACATGGAAATACTCCCATAGTTTACATATCTTTAGTTTAGAGTATCGTGTGGCCGGGCTTTTGGTTGTGTTTTGCTCGGTATTCCGCGGGGTGGTAATTAGGGTGGGTATGTTGTGGCAGCCGCAGAAACATAACGTATACGCAATGTGGCTCATTAAAATGTTCAAATAGCTTCAGCGTCAGGGGCAGGCGGGCTGGCGGACTGGCGGACTGGCGGTCTGGGATGGCCACCGCAACAATTTCAATTACCTAGAAATTGAGGTGGAGAGGGAGAGAGAGAGAGAGAGGCCTTCAGGCAATGCTAATTACATTTCACTTGGCTCTTTTCGTACTTTTTATAGATTTGTTGCAAGATCTTTGGAAATGCCTCGGCGCTGGCCAAGCACAAACTGACGCACAGCGACGAACGGAAATATATTTGTGTGCTCTGCTCGAAGGCATTCAAGCGGCAAGATCACTTGTAAGTAAATGACGCTGATCCATTGATCCATTGATCCACTAACCTATACGCCATAATCCCCCAACAGAAACGGACACATGATGACTCATCGGAACAAGAAGCCTTACGAATGTAAGGCGGATGGCTGCGGCAAGTCCTACTGCGATGCCCGCTCCCTGCGCAGGCACTCGGAGAACCATCACGCGGGGGCAGTCACCCCCACCAACAGTCAATCGCTCTCGCCCACAGCTAGCTCCAGCGGGGCGAGCAACAGCAGCAGCGTCGGAGTGGCCACCAGTTCTCTGAGCCTCTCGCCGGCTACGGCCAGCGGGGATGCGAGCTCACCGGACGGTGCCACTTGCATACGAACGTACATTTCCACGGGCAGCTCCTTGGTGGATGCGGCCACCGGAATCGCTCTATCGGACGAACAGATCAAGGCCATGAACTTGCCCATTAAGACGGGCATGACCCTCCTCTCACCCACCACGTCCACATCCTCGAATGCATCCTCCACAGCCTCGTCGTCATCGCTGTCCTCTTCCCCGTCGACCACTGCGTCGTCGGTGGGCAGTGGCACCGTGATAGCCAGCTCACCCACCATCACACTCAGCGATGGCGTCAGCCTCGAGGGCGAGGGTCTGACTCGAGAGCAACTCGATCTAATCAGCAAGATCATGCAACAGACGAAGCAGACTAGTGCCCAGGTGACCGTCTCATCGCCCACCAGCGTCAGCTCGTACAAAATCAACACGAACTCGGCCCCATCATCGTCCAGGCCCCGTACCTGGAACATGCAATTGGTGGGTTGACATCTATCAATCAAACCAACCAATCCTCAAGCAGTACTGAAAGCATCCATATTCTCCATATACTCGTATATTCACAGCTGAACAGCGCCCAGAATGTGACCCTACATGTGGAAGATGGCACCGATCTGGTGGCTTCTTCCTCAAACTCCCCCGTAGAAATCAAGGAGGAAGACTTGGGCCAACAGCAACTTGTGGCCACCGGCAATCCCCACCTGCTCGTGAAGCTCGACAAGCCAGTCGAGTGTAATCTCTGTCACCGTAAGTTCAAAAACATACCCGCCCTCAATGGGCACATGCGCCTCCACGGTGGCTACTTCAAGAAGGATCCGGAAACGAAGCGCAGCGAAAAGAAAGACTCCAGTGGTCCCCCCCTGCAGACGGCCAGCATTGGAGTGCGTGCTCTCATCGAGGAGAAGATCATCAGCAAGCGCAAGGACATGAACAAGGTGAGTTAATCACAATCAAAATTATCACCCATCCATCCATCATTCAATTTGTATCTTCTCTTCCCTCAGGGCGCCTTTGTGGTACCCGCACCACCGCACAGCAGCAGCAGCAGCACTACCACCACCACCCTTCGACGATCGATCAGCGACCTGGAGAGCTTCCTCAATCCGAAGAGCAGCTCTAGTGCTTTCACCCAAACGCTCTCCACCAGCGCGGCCACCACCACAGCGGTGCTGCCGGCGGCTACAACAATCAAGAGCAGCAACGGCCTCAGCATACAGCAGATCGGACTGCCCCAGAGCATCGAGATATTCAGTGGAGGACAGAAGCAGTCAAAGACCCTTAGTCTGGGCAGCGGCACCAATACGATCACAATTACCACCAACAACGTGCCCACAACCACGACGATGAGTGCCCTGACCGCTCTGAAGGCCGGCGGAACCATTAGCGGCATATCCGCAGCCACCAACTCGGATCCCAAGGACTCCACCCTGATCGAGCTGCTGAAGCGCGGCACTCGCATTGCGGTCACCTCCAAGAAGGTCCAATCCCACTCAAGCCAAAGCGGCACGAATGTGCTGATGACTACCCAAAATGGCGCAGGATCGGGCCTTGGAGCAGTCACAGAGCTCACCACCATCGGGGGGAGCAATCTCCAGACGGTCGGCCGGCAGATCATCACCAACAACAATCGCACCGTGATCATACCTTCCGATGTTCAGGTGGTGGCCACCAAGAGCAAGCTGAGCAGCCTGTCCAGCCTCACAGGAAGTCTGATTAAGGCCAGCAGCAGTGTGAACACATCCTGCTCGACCGACAGCATGTCCCTGGCCGATGACACGGCCCTCTCGCTGAACATAGCCCCCAATCAGGAGGGGCACGTCGGCAGTGGGTCCGGGGGAGTGATCACGAGCGGAGAAGGCGGAGTGTACACCGTTACCTATACCAGCGATGGCAGCGATCTGTTCGACGATGCAGAGGTGTACAACGTTTCCGACACGGAAATGCTGCTCCAGACAGTGGACTCCATGGAGCTGCTGAACGACGAAGAGGACGTGGCTCAAATAAAGAGCGAACATTCCGAAGACTTTGCCCTGCTCAGCGATGCCGGCGATAGTGTGCACAGCCAGCTGGTCAAGCTGGAGCCGGACACGGGCACCGCCAACGTCTCCATCAGCAATACCGCCACCACAACACCGCTGCCCACCTTCCAGCAATTCCATTCCAAGGAGCTCATCATGCAGAACAGCTCCCAGATCCAGGCGATAGCCAGCATGCGCGGCAGCATCATGCCCTCTCCACTCCACTCGCCGCTGGCCTATCCAACGCCACCATCCAGTCATGAGAACATGGCCCAGTCATCACCTTTCATTGAGGACGCGGCCGCCCAGTTTGTGGACGCCAACAACACCTTCTTCGGAGACAAGACGGACTTCTCGCACATCTACTTCAAGACGGACGATGGCCAGCCCATCGAACAGCTTAACGAGAATGACAACGAGAAGATCCTGAAGCTGAAGTCCGTGCTGGAGGAGAGCAGCTTCGATCCCTCCATCAAAGTGGAAGACTTACTGAATGGCACGGAAGACGATGCAGAGTGCGATCTGCGAGAGTTTGCCGAAACGAATCTATCGTTCCTCGACGAGGACCAGGAGTTTCTCAACGATTCACGCAACGCCACCTCGCCGCTGTCGGAGTCCTTCTTCACCAGCGGCATTGGCTCAGCGGAGGATGTGAAACAGGTGCTTAGAGAGGTGCTGCCCGACGAGAACATGCAACTGCAGCTGACCAGCGAGGAGCAGGGGGAGAACATTATTGATCTCTACTACTTGCCGGGCCTGGGACTTCAGTCCCAGATGATGAACAACTCGGAGGACCCGATGCTCTCCTCCTCGCCACGTGAATTTGGTCTGCAGCGACAGATGGGACAGATCCAGTCAACGACTATGCCACAGCCGATGGAGCAGCAGCTCCAGACCACGGCCATCTACCAACAGCAGGAGCCGACCCTGCAACAGCAGCCACAGCAACAGATACAGCTACAGCAGCAGCAACAGCAGTCGCAGCAAATCCTGGTTCCCCAGCAATCCCTGGGCCAAACGGTGGCCATGCCTCAGGCAGGCCAGCAGCAGACAGAATTCATGCTGCCCCTGGTAGGGGGTCATGGCTTTGCGGCGGTTACCAGCCAGACTCAGTTCCTGGATACTAGTCAGAACACCATGACACTGCAGCCTCTCAACAGCCTGCTCCAGCCCCTGCTGTACGGCAGTGTCTCCAATGGCACTGCCACCACAAACAATGCAGGAATACTCACCACCGATTGCCAGATGAATCTCAATCAAAGTCAGACTACCGGACTCGATGCCAGCCTGCTCTTTCCCTGCGGCGCCACAGCCACTAATGGAAATGGAAAGTCCCTGCTGGCAACCCTGCCCCCATCAGGGCCCTCACCTGTGGTAATTGCTACCCCGCCCAGCGTATCCAATCTGCAGCCGCTGTCGAATCAAACCAATTCCATACTGAAGCGTCGC
This sequence comes from Drosophila affinis, assembly GCA_037356375.1. Classification (NCBI taxonomy): domain Eukaryota; kingdom Metazoa; phylum Arthropoda; class Insecta; order Diptera; family Drosophilidae; genus Drosophila; species Drosophila affinis. Next base: position 29,875,269 of record JAZHFB010000003.1, read on the forward strand.
CTGCGCTCGACCGCTCCCCAGGAGACGCAGAAGTTCTCCAAGTTCCACACCCTGTCGCCGCATCGCTCCAAGCTGCGCAAACCCTCCCGCACTCACTATACGCCGGCCCCCATCCTCAATCCGGACCGCAAGGGAACAGGTCTGTATTGTATTGTGCGAAAACAGCAGGGCCAGGGCATATTCGATGCCTTCGAAGATGACTTTGGCGATCCGGTGGGCCTAGTCGACTTCTCAGACGAGTCGAAGGTGAATCTCGGGTCGGCATATCAGGCACAGATACCTTGCTGCAAGTCGTTCGAGGAGTCCGCCAATGATCAAATGGGTGCGGATATGATGTGGAACCCCGAGGTGCAGGAGGACGAGAAAATTCTGATGCGTTACATAGATCTCAGCAAATCATCGGCCGTGCCAATGGGCAGTCATTCCGAGGAGGTGGCCCTCCACACGCTGCTCAAGTCGCAGGGCAATTCGGCAGCGGCGGTGCTGACCCTCCTCCAGACGCAGTCCAGTGCATTTCAAATGAAGTGGACCGCCTTTGAGCTGGAACAGTTCCTGCGCGGTCTGGAGAAGCATGGCAAGGACTTTGGCAAGATTGCCAGCGAGGTGAGTGCTGGGAAACCTTTTGACATGCCATTTTCTAAATTGTTTGTCGTCCTGTATTATACAGCTTCGCACAAAGTCCTCGGGGGAGTGTGTACAAATGTATTATTTCTGGAAGAAGCTATGCGTGGACTACAAGGTATCGCACTTGAAGATGGAGCCAGTTACCCACATTGTACCCGCCGTGGAGAAGCCCTATGTTTGCGAGATTGCCGATTGTTCAGCGGTAAGTTGTAGGTCTTAAATGCTGCAGCATGTCGCCAGCTCTAGCACACCCCTCTTGAGACCCTACCTAGCCAAGCGACAATAGTCACACACAAACACACACACACAACACCACACCTCACCTCACGAGCTCTTTGTGTTTACTTTCTTTTCTGTATATAATGCTCTGTACAAAATCAAATCAACCCCTCCGCCTGCCCGTCCAAATGTAGAGCTTCAGTTCGAAGGCGGCGCTGCACGGCCATGTTCGCATACACGCTTTTGGCCGTAATGCCAACAGCAACAACAACAACAACAACAGCAGCAGCAACAGTACGCAGCATGCCACCGCAAATAACGCCGCAGGCAGCAATCAACAAAGTTCCAACAGCTACGCATGCGCGCCACTGACAACCAACAGCAGCAATAATCCATCAAGCAATGCAACATCAGCAACAACAAGTGCAACGAATCTTAATGGCAACAACGCCAACATCAATGGCAATGGCAATGGCAACACAAACACAACGACAACCACATCCTCCTCGAGCCTGACTGCTTCCAAAGTGGAAACGGGCAACACCAATGCCACTGCCCCGCCAACAGTCAAGGAGGGGGAATTATTTCCCTGCAAGGTGTGCGGCAAGTAAGATTCCCCCAAAAGAAATTTCTACCAAAAAACATTCGTATAACCAACCAACCAACAAAAACCAAAACAAAAACAATCAAGTGAAAAACCATAAAAAAAATTCAGAAATCCGCAAGCGATTTGAGTGCCCGTGTATTGACTTGAGTTGAGATCGTAAAGCACGCTATATCGTAAATTATTTACCATACCAGCTCGAGTATTCGTAAACGTAAACGTAAACGAGATCTTGAGTTTTAAATTAGATCTTGAGTTTACTGAACTTTCTTTCACATTGTTTCGAAAGCTCTCTTTTTTGTTTTGTGTTCATCAATTGTTCGTTTGATCTCGCTATATCTGTCACTCACTCTTCTATAAAACTCTATCTCTATCTATATCTCTATGATTCCGTACGAGTATAGTTTTTGGCCTTGAGTTTGTAGACATTATAAAGCTTTGAGTTCCATTCTACTATATCGTATGTCAGTTTCCGACTTCTCTGCCATTTAGTTAGAGTTTTCATCAAGCGATTAATTAATTGTTGTTATTGTTGTTGTATTGTATTGTTCCATGATCAAACACAAATTCAAATTACGAATACAATCAATAAATCGAAATTGCAATTTTAAAGCGAGGAGTCACAGCTCGCAAATAGATGTAACCGGAACTGATATCAGATCCACAAGTTCACACAAACAGCGCGACTAAAGACGCCAAGCAGACGCTGGCAAATCGCCCGGTAAGTAAGCAATTTTCACTCTTTCGTTTCCACCTTTCCATTACGTTTCATTTCGGTATTAATCCTCTTCCGTTCTCCCCACTTCAAACCACTCCACTCCATTCGATTCGACTCGATCTCTGTTCTCTGATCTGATTTGATGTACAATTGTTTCGATATACAATACTAAAGCGCTAAATGCCTCTTGCATTTGATATCTTATCTTTTGTAAATATACTACATAATTAACAAATCACGGGGCTGTTCTGGGTCTGGGGTCACCTCTAAGCAATTGCTATATTTCCTCTGTAAATTGTATACCGCTCGCTTGGGATGTGATCTCTGATCTACCTGCAACTACTACTACTACTACTACTACAACTACTACTGTCTACAAATTGGTTTACGTATATCTGGAATTTTGGTAAAATTTTGTTATTGAGATCACCACCCGCGAGAGCGGTTGTCCAGTGTACTTCTGCTATCATCATTCAAGCGCACACCAAACAAACTCTGAACTCTCAACTCTTCCGTTTTCCTACAAATATATAAATGTATTTATTAAATATTTTATTTGTTTCGGTTTCGTTCCTAAAAACAATCAACATGAACTCTCTATTTTCCATGGTTATTAATAACAACAAAGCAAATTTTAACTCCACACAAGGCTAAGTAAGAGAAAATGACAGAACAATATCTCCATATCTCCGCATGCTGATCCCTATCTATCGTACCTATGCATGCCCTACAATACTTGTGTTATGATAATCGCTGCCTACTCTATGTGCTTCATTATATCTAAATGTCCTAAATATCCACTTAGTGTGCATTCTAGCTGGTAGTGATCCAAACTGATGCTCTCAGTACACATGCTCTCATGGCTCACTCTTTTTCTCTGCTCTCTCCCTTTTGCCAGAGTCTTCAATAAGGTCAAGAGTCGTAGTGCTCATATGAAGACGCATCGGGTTCAGGAATCGGATCAGTCGCCTAAAAACCAACATCATCAACAGCAGCAGCAGCAGCAACAAAAGCAGCAGCTAAGCAACCTAACAAATATTATAACAGGATCAGTCACCGGCACAGGGACAGGGACAGGAACAGGGACAGGCACAGGCACAGGAACGGCATCAGGATTAGCATCAACAGCCGCCTCATCAGCGATCGCAACGTCTTCTTAGAGACCGATCGGGACAGAAATAAGATATACTTCCAAGAACAAAGATTAAACAAATGAAAAATTGATTGACAATCGCATTAAGCAAGCAGTGTTAGAATTTACTCTTAGACGAATTTGAGTCTAAAAATCAATGTCATCTGTATGTAGTAGTTAAAGGCATTTCTCCATTCAAATCGCTCCTTCAGTCTATCTCCAACTAAGACTCTCTAACTATGTAGAATCTATCTATCTATCTATCCAAACAAAACACCCTCTCTTTCTCTCGATATAGACATCTATCTATCTATCTATCTATCATCTAAGTAGGAAACACTTTCGACTCACTCTAGGGTTTAAGTCTAGCCAATGATTGGTACAAGTTCAAATTGAATTGTTATTAACTATTGTAGGCAAGTGCAATATTTATGTTGAGATAATTCTAATATACCCTACCGTATTTTTATATCGTAGTATGCGTTTATTCTGCTCGACTCGACTGTAGGTGTAACTGTAACTCAATAACTTTAAACACACAAAACAGAAAGAACTATGGCTAAAGCTAAAGCTCAATCCAAATCTATGATAAACAAATAAACTAGCGTATAATTACTGTTAACTACAAGTTTTTTCTACTCCAAATACTCGTACATACATAGTTGCAACACACTACACTGATACTTTACTAGAGCGATAAAGGTGTAGTAGCCCCTAAGAGAATCTCTATATATACATATAGTATATGAATATATGCCTAGACTTACGATATATGCGATATATGATTGTTGTTCTAGTTTTAACGACGCAAGTCAGCAACTCCAAGTAGTTGAAATTTTACTTAGATTGTACTTACATACATGCATACATACTACCTTAAAAACAAAAAACCACAAAACCCAGAACTATTGTACTTAAACTATGGCTTAAAAACCCACAAAAAAAAAACAAAACAGAAAATCCATAAGAAAATCTAGTGAAATCAAGTGATATTGAGTGAGATCAAAAACGATTTTAGCTAAAAATGAAAAAAAAAGAAAGAACAAAATTTAACACTTACACATACACACTTAAAAACAAATCTAATGCAATGAAATCGAAATTATGGAAAATTTTAACTTTAATTTTAGTGCAATGTTTTAGGCTGTAAGGCACTGTACATAAGATACCCGTAAGGATACCCTTTAAGGAAAGACAACTTTCAAATTTCTCCAAAACACATAAAAGACATTAAACTATTGATATCTCTAGATTTATCTCCCAACCCTCCCCCTCACACACACACACACACAAATACAAACACACACAGGTACTGTGAGGCAGTGAGACTCCAAACTCCAAATCCCCAGCCAAAATCCTTCTCAGCACCCAGGAAGCACACACAGAGAGACAGTACAGTACAGTACAGTACAGTTTTATATAGACATAGGTTATACATAGTAATTATATACGTACATATAATTATATTTAATTAAATGGTACAACAGTAAATCTGCCAGTAATTTGAAGCAACAACAACAAGAATCACACGTTTTCCATTTGGACAGTGAGCTAATGTACTACAACAAATTGATCAATTGATTCAAACGTTTTTGAGGCCAGTGCCAGTGCCGTGCCGGGTGGTATATTATTGACGATGGCGTATATTAATCTAGTTTAATGTAAACCAATGCATGCAAAGCTAAAAACCAAAAACAAAATCAAATATTCGTATTTAGTCTAATGTCTTCTGACCCGATCCTAGCCCCCGTACACCTACAATTTCCCATAGATCCCGACAGAGACAGCGACAGACCCAGAGATGAGAATGAGAATGAGGAGAAACTATTAGCAATTTTTACGGTTGTACTTTGCCAGTTGTGTGCGTAAGATTTACTTATCGCACTGTATACAAACCCACTCTATATATGATATTGTAAATATCACAGACATAAATCCGACCCGACACCAAATTACACATGCTATGGTCATCCTTCGCGTTGGTTATCTTCGCCATGAGTTCGCTTCACCCCCTTTGACTTAACATACTTAGTAACCATAACCATAGCCATAGCCATAACCATAACCATAGATTTAGTTAACGGATGACATAGTTCTTGGATATTTTTCGGTGTTATATACAATAAGTGTAAGCGGATATACATAGATACGAGTACAGCTACAGCTACAGCAACCCACCATAAAGCACCTTCAAGAACTGTTTATTGTGGGCTCTACGAAGCCGTTCAAAGACTTTCTCACGTACAATAATCTGTTTGTATGGCATCCATCAACCATAATGTGCATCCTTTTTTTCTGTGCATTATCTGTGCTATTTTCCGTTTCAACTCTTCTGTTCTATTCTATTCTGTTCCGTTCCTTTCCGTTCTGTTCTATGATAAAATGCCTTCAAGCGTAAGTCTTAAGTATTATAAAATAAAGTATGTATCCAAAAAATGAATGTTTATTCTTAAGTAAGTGTTGAAATCTAGGAGTATACATAATTAGCTTAAGTTTGGATGTGTGTGCACTTTGTTGCTTTTCAAAAAAGTTTCCTAAAGACAAACAGACGATAAACGGGAAGATATTTGTATTGGTTCTACCATCTAGATCTAGTCAAATGCAGTAGATTATTCGCCAAAAATTTATTTTTATTTCAATATTATTTTATTTTATTTTAAGCCTTGTTTACTGTGCAAAAATGTTTATCGTTTACCAATTAAATGATTTCAACTGTTTCATTTTTCATACGATTGTTTTGCATTTTTATTTCCTTATACGAGTAATATAAAACGAGAAAGACAATCTGTGACAAGTATCTTGTGCTATTTTCACTTATTCTCTGAATCTAATTTCAAGAAATAACTCAGCTACAGTGACGCGCCTCGCCGCGCCGCGCCGCTCTGCTCACTCACTTTATTCGAATACTCTGCGTTGTGATTGTTCATTAAGCGAATGTAAATGTAAACCGTATTTACGCAATACTTATACGTACATACATATATACGATTAATCTGTATAATCTGTATATAAACCTAATCAACAAATTCCACTTACCGATGGAAGGCCATTCCAAAAGAGATATGCCACGAGCATCTGGATGGATAGTCGACATCTTTTTAGCTCAAAACTCAAGTTAAAGTGATCAATAATACGAAATTTGACTCTAACTCAAAGCCATTAAATAGTTCAATGTGCAGCTCATCAATAATTTTGCCATTCAAGATAAGTACTGCATGTATAAATGTGTATTTTGTACAACTTACAGATACCATATACCATATAACCACAAATATGTAACTATGTATGTATGTATGTCAGACCTGAAAAACAGGAGGAAAAACAAAAAAAAAATATACATAGCGTACAAGGAAACTGAATTACTTCGAATACAATACAAAAATCTTTTGAAATTGAAAACGATTGATAATAGCTATTAGACATATCAATTTTATTTAAAACGAATTGAGAAAACATATATATATACACGACTGTGTATGTATATTTGTGCAAGTTTGCAATCCTGTTTAGCCAGTAAGTGGACATTTTAAGCAACATCGGAAAGTGCAAGTGCAAATGCAAGTGCATATTGATGTGATCTTCGAGTATATATGCAGTAATATAGTAATTAGGGGATCTTCTGTTAGGCACAACTTTCACTACGCCATCTACGCTTCATATACGACATCTCTGAGTATTTAGACTGACGAGTAATAAAAGAATACGAAATTGTGAGATCTCAGCTTTGGATGAATTCTTCAGCCTGTTCATTCTTGTGCCAAACAAAGTATCGATCATTATCTATACCTATATATATATATATATATATATATATTGTATATGCAACGCATTGCGAGACAAACTTTACCGCTCAGTATTATCGAGAGGCTCGACTGGACTGGACCGGACCCCCAATCCTCGATTGGTGGGTCGGCTTTCGGTCGGGCCGATCGGCCCTGCTATGATTAAGTACCATATATACAAGAACTACACAAATCTACGATGTAAGTTTTAACTGTAATAAGTATGCAATGACACACTTTTATAAAGAAACACAAACTGTTACTTTATGGCATTTAGCTGAGATGCTGTAACCTCTTGTTGAATGTAATTTGTACAATACGTACTACGTAGCGTGTAAATCTATTTAGCTCGATCACAACATGCTGACACAGATACATACATACATACATACACAGATACAGATACACCCAAACATAAAGGATATATGTATGTATTTATACAGTTCTAATATTAATGTGTATCCGACATACATATATGTACATACAATAAGAGTAAATGTAAATTTAAATGTTTTCGTGGTTGTAAACTGATGATCAAAATAGATTTAAACGATTTTACATGCTTTTATTTGAACGCGGCAATACTTTAACTTTGCTTTACACTTTTTGGTACCGTACCTAATAACATTGTACTTAATAACAACCGGCACATACATATAGTGCATTTCTTTCAACGAAATACGCGTAATGTCATCCTTTTTTATCGTTTCATTTCGAATCAATCATTGTTTTTACCAGTCTTACAATGTCATAGCAATGTCTATGAAGAGAAAATGTAAATGGGAAAAGCGTAATGTTTCCCTGAAGCTCAAACACTTTGATAAGGCATGATCAATGTAAACGATATTTGAAAAAATCATGAATATTCCCTCCAAATAATTTTAAAAAAATTATGTATTTGCTATAGAAGTCAAATCTCTGATAATTGTAATGGAATGCGTATAAGAAGACAGGCTGCAGGCGGATGGCCAGTGGGGTTCGAAGGTTCGAATTTCAGCTTGTTGCGATGGGGGAACCGGAAACGAATCTGTCTATAATGGAGGTATATTGTATTTAGCATGATGTTACCAGTTACATTTAACATAATTACGATTAAAATGATTATTGTGTATTGCATGTGTATGTGTAATGTATGTAATTACATGGAAACTCTAAAAAGAAAACAAACAAAAAAATGAAATCTAAAAAAATATATTTAAGAAAATCAGAAACTATGGCACACTTTTGCCATTTAATTGTAGTCAATTCTTCAAATGCATTAGATGATAAGTGTGAAGACAGATGATAACGATGATGATGATGATGATGACGATGATATATGGACACTATTTTCTAAACATATTACAACAATAATTTATGAATTTGTTGGTAATTTTATACATATATATACACAGTTATTGTACTTTTGTTAGCTAGCAAAACGACAACGACAACTTAGGTAGCGCTGAGGTAGATAAACTTTATGAATGTTGTACCCAAAGCCCACGCCCCGGACACCAGCGAGAGCACTCTGTACAGGCACCGAGCTAGAGCCCAGCCGCACGGCACGACGACAGCAGCAGGAGCAGGACCCGTGTCGTGTCCCCTACCAAGTTAGTTAGGTCCGCGTCCCTCACATTCTCTCCTTACCGAAAAACAATCTCTTATACACTTCAACACTCACCTACTCTCACTAATTCTAATTATAATTATAATCTATTGTATCTGTTGGATTTGTTGTACTCTGCCATTTTTGGTGTGATATTCTATTGGTTGTGGCGGCTCTTTTTTGGGCCGTTTTACACGTTGTTGCATTTCTACTTATCGCATTGAGCCACACTCTCCCCGGCCAACGCATGATCGAATAAGAAAACAAAAAAAAAAATACATACATACATACTATACATACAATATGCATATGTATATTAAAACTGATTCAATTTCCCGTTGTTGTTTTGGTTGTACTACGCATACATGGGTTCCTTGAATTCGTTTTCACTAACTGTAACTGATTGCCAAACTTTGTTAACTATTTTAGTCCATACATACATACGTACACACATACTTTTAGGTTTAAGCACTTGTAATTTAATCGAACATGATTTGAGCAAACTTAATGAAAATGAACTAAACTTTCCAAAACACAAAATGAAAATAAAGTGGTGGTCGTAACTAAAAAAAAACACCCTAGCATTTCCGAATATTTTATTTTCCACAGATGCACGATCCATAACGATAATGGAGAGGAATGTTGGATGAACGGGATGGATTGCTGATAGTTCCGGCTTCATTTGGGAAAGCTTTGAAATAGATTATCATCATTTCTATTCTGGCGTTACGTTACGCTTTGACGTTATGATTAGGTTACAACAAATTTCAAAACTTTGCGAATGTTTTCTGATTTTTTGTATTAAATGGGCGGAGGCTTCTAACGTACTCCCAGCGGCAAAAAAAATGCTTCACCCTAAAATTTGACTTAATTATTTTATAAATTTATTCATAAACAAAGGCTGTCTAAACAAGAGAATTGTGATGAAATTTAAAGGATAAATAGAAAAACAAAATAATTAGTTTCATTTCTGTTCCGCAAAAGAAGGTTATTGTCGTCCTCAAGCGCCACAGCGCCCACAAATAATACATTACTACTTGCTTTCATATAAAATTTAAATTTTGAGCAGATTTCATTTATATACAGTGTAACCGTACACTTGGTCAAATGGTATATTTTAAAAATGAGACGGTATATTTCTACAGCGTTCGACGGTATATTTTATCGCTGGGTCCGCGGTCACACTGCTTTTGGTTTTCTTTCGTTCGCTCCCGCAGCTGTAACGGAAAACGGCCCTGCACATTATGAACCGCACAAGAAGGAAGGTCGTCCGCCCAAAGAATCCGTACACCAAAGCCAACGCCTTTTCACGATGGACATTCTGGTAAGTTTCTATATTAAACATACTAGCGACTCTATCGTCTCCGACCATCATTATTAGCATGTGTACCAGAGAACGGCAAGGGTGTCCCTTTTTGACACTACTCACACCCATTGAACTTTGTGTGCCGGTGTCACTCATTACCGGCAAGAAAAGTAAAACATTCGCACACACACAAAACCATGCCGATGTTTGAGAGTTTGAACTTTGGGAACACGCTCCCACATTCTGCGTTGCTTCTATTTCTCCAGACACCCAGATATTTTTCGTAGACGAGAAGTGTCGATTATTTTCGTACTCATAACGAATGTAGGAGAAGCAAGGATTGAGAAGAAAAAGTACACAGTTTACCCGGTTGCCCTTAAGACACTCGGGTGTCACGAAAATACCCGAGTGCTCTTGCACTGATCGACTGCTTTTTTTCCACTGATTTACACATATTAGCGGTCTAGTTCAGTCGTTAAACGTCGGCCTGCATTTCTAAGTTTGTTATTAAAGTTAATCAACATCCAATGAAGCTGTAAAAAAAAAGTTGTTTATTTTAAATATTATATATGTACATACATATACTAATGTATGCATGTATGTATAAAGCAAATTATGGTCACAGCAAAAAAAAGGTTGCCGGAAGAACGCACAAGTAATAATAACAACACTCATGCCACACAAAACGTTTCCTGTCTCGAGTTTTGTGTTTCCTTTTTCACTCATTTTTCATCAGTACTTGAGATCGCACCCTATTTGCAGTGCCAGAAGACACCCGGGTGTCAAAATACTCACAGACACCGGGTGTACTTTTAGTTAAGGTGGCGCCTTGCCGTTCTCTATGATGTGTACATTAGTTATACTACTAAATACTACCAGTTTTGCTTTATCTGACTTTATCTACACTACAGCTCTATCTGATTGTTAGCCGCTATAATTCGCATGCGATAAGAATAGAGGTGCAGCAACGGATCTAATGAAAATTAGAACAGTCACGCTGATAAAGCATTTTAAATGTTTTATTTACAATTCCATACTTTAACTGAACTGTATTGAGCTGAATTGTATTTCATTAATAATGTCTTTAACGAACCCACAGTGAAGCCCCGCATTGGGGAGCCCGACTCATTGGGTAAATTATATCTTGAAGAAATGTGCTCCCCGAAAGTATCCACTGTACTGTAGAAACGTATTGCACATATTGTATAAGTAATCAAAGTCGTTTGAACAAAAAGCGTTTTTCTTGTAGGTATTTATTTGTTTAATTTTGGGGGTGTGTCAAAACCAAGCAAGCGAATTAAACCGGAATTGCAAGAAAAAATAACGACGACAAGACGATGAGATGCTGTTGAGTATTAGTTGACGACTACTTTATTGGGCTCTTACTGCATGAGCACCGAGCATAATAGTGAGAGCGAACACTTTAACTACGAGAGGTGTTTAACTAGTTCTAAATTAGTTGGGTGGACGAAGTTTGACCATGATCATGGGTGATCATATTTCTTTGTCCCATTTTCTTCTCAGCCCCAGTGCTGTGTAGCCGTATGTATGTATGTATATTTTTTACTACCTTGTGTTACCAAGGAAGGTCATTAGATAAAATCTTAGAGGCGGAGACTCGTTTAAGTATTTCCAAAAGCTAGCTCCGGCAACCGCCCCCGCACTTAGCGACTATCACATGGCATTAATAAAGAGCTTGGGGATCTCTATTTGAGCATAATCATACAATAATTACCAGATAGCCTCCGCTGAAGTAATAAAATTCTAATCTATGTGCACATTTTCAGGTGGATGCGGGATCTGTTCAAGCGTGGACTGCAGGGTCCGCTCACGGACGAGGAACTGTATCAGCACAGAAAGACACTGGACAGCGAGCGGGTAACCAACAAGTTTAGCGAGTTGTGGGAGGACGAGAAGAAACGGAGCAATCCCAGTGTGGTACGCATGATATTGCGCGCCTATGGAACGATCTTCATTCCATTGGGCCTAGCCTTCTCGGTCACTGAGTCGTGCTGCAAGTAGGTAGCAAGTTTTAGCCTTTGGTGGATTAGCTAATTGGCCCATTTCCCATTCATTTCTTGCAGATCACTTATGCCCCTGTTTCTTGGTGGGCTGGTGGGCTACTTTGCCACAAATCAAACTACGATCAGTAAACAGACCGCCTATCTGTACGCGCTGGGGATTGTGATTTGCATGCTGGTAATGGCGATAACATTCAATCCCTTCATATTCTATCTCTTCCAAGTGGGCGCAAAGCTTCGTCTCGGCATCTCCGGTCTTATCTATCGCAAGTGCCTTCAGGTATCGAAGAGCAGCAGCAGCGATGGACTGCGCGCCAGAGCCATCAACATACTCTCCAATGATCTGGGCCGCTTCGAGGTGGCTCTGACCTTCCTGCACGTCACGTGGAAGGCGCCAATAGAATCTCTGCTGATTGGATACCTCATGTACCGCGAGATTGGTCTGTCCGCAGTGATAGGCGTCTCCTTCATGCTTAGCTTTATCCCACTCCAGGCGTGGGCGGCCAAGAAAGCCGCCTATTACCGACAGTTGACCGCTGAGAGGACAGATATACGCGGAAACCTCATGAACGAGATCATCCAGGGTATTCAGGTCATCAAGATGTATGCATGGGAAAAGAGTTTTGCCCGCGTGGTAGCCGAAGTACGCCTGAAGGAAGTGAAAGCTATTCGGGGCATTGCCTACATCCAAGCGGCACTTGGATGCAACTCCATGATATCGCCGCTGTCTGTCTTCTTAGCCCTCTGCTCCTATGTCTACTTTGGAGATGCCTTAACCGCACAAACGGTGTACACCGTGTCTTCCTACTTCAAGATGATAAATGACTCGATGGTTTTCTACTGGCCTCGGGGCATTACCTACATTGCCGAGGCTTTGGTTTCGGCGCGACGCTGCAAAGAATTCCTGCTGGACGGGGATAGAGCTGAAGTGCCCATAAACCTACAAACCGATCGGCAACAGACAAGGACCAAGCGAACACTCACCAAATCGGACATACACCTAAATTTAGAACTAAACGACTTGCTTTTATCCAATGGTCTGCGCCAGCACAGCCGTCTCAGGGATTACAATCCAGAAGCGACGAAGAAATGCGTGATCCTTAAGAATGTGTCAGCCTCGTGGGACACTAGCGACGGGCACCCCAGCTGCGCCATCGAGAACTTCAGCACGGACATACAAGACCAAACTCTGGCTGCAGTTGTCGGACCCGTGGGCGCTGGAAAATCAAGCTTCCTAAACGTGCTCCTCGGGGAAGTGGGCATTGACAAGGGCGAAGCTCTAGTTCATGGAAATGTCTCATATGCCTCCCAAGAGCCCTGGGTCTTTGAGGGAACCATCCGCGATAACATTGTCTTCGTGGAGGACTACAATAAACGCAGGTACAAGAAGATTGTAAAGGCCTGTGGTCTGGAGCGAGATATGGAGCTGCTCCCGAGGGGCGATCTGACGGTTGTGGGCGAGCGAGGCGTCAGTCTCAGTGGTGGACAAAAGGCCAGAGTAAGTCTGGCTCGTGCCGTCTACCGCAAAGCGGATATCTACCTCCTTGATGATCCTCTATCCGCCGTAGACACTCACGTTGGCAAGCACATCTTCGATCGCTGTATACGAGACTTCCTCTCCAACAAGATACGCATTCTGGTGACCCACCAAGTGCAGTACTTGTTTGATGTGGAGCACCTGCTGCTCATGGGATCGGGCAAGATTGTGGCACAGGGCAGCTATCAGGAGCTTCAGCGCTCACGTCAGTTCCAGTTCCTGGAGCAGACGCACGATGAGAGCGGCATCGATACGCACAGTGTTAGCAGCTTTGTATCCCGCAGCGACTCGGAGAATAGTTTTGAACACCATCAGCACAATCGACCACTTCTGCGGCCGGATGAGCAAGTGGAGGAGCTAAACCAGGAACAGCAGTCTGTGGGGTCCGTAAAGCTGCACGTCTACGCCTCGTACTTGAAGGCCCTGGAGAGTACGTTCCTCTTGGGCCTGATTGTGACGCTCTTTGTCTGTGCCAGGGTAATGCTTACCGGAGTAGATTACTTCCTGTCGCGATGGTAAGTCCCATTGGGTGAGATGTCGCAAATTCAAACTAATGACCATTTTACAGGGTCATTTGGGAAGAGAAAATTGCAGCTAATGCCACTGAGGCCACCTTATTAAGTGATACGGATCTGTTGCCTTCAAATGATACACTGCCCCTCAATATCACGGACTCTGAGACAGCACCTTTGAATGGCAGCATCGAGTCTGGCATACGCCAAGAGCTTGTCCTCTTCTATGCCTTCATCCTGGGGGCAACGATGATTGTCTACTTAATACGCACATTCGGATTCTTCAAGATGTGCCTGCGCATCTCTCTGCACCTTCACGACCGACTGTTCCGCGGCATAACCCGCGCCACCATGTATTTTTTTAACACGAACTCTTCGGGCCGCATATTGAATCGCTTCTCAAAGGATATACGCACGGTGGATACTGATATGCCGCAAACGCTCTTGGACTGCTTGTCGTTCGTCGTTGATGTCTCAGGCGTGCTGATCATTGTGGCAATTGCCAACTATTGGCTGCTGGTGCCAGCTTTCTTCCTTGTTGTGATCCTGGGCGGGATTCGCTATCTCTATGTGAATACTAGTCGCAGCGTCAAGAGACTGGAGTCCATATGTAAGTGAAACCCTAACAAACTATTCGAATTAAGTGATTAATCCTGTTGTTACTTGCAGCTCGGAGTCCTGTCATTTCATTGACAAATCAAACTTTCCAAGGGCTTACCACTATTCGCGCTTTGGAGGCACAGAGCGCCTTAGAGTCTGAGTTTCACGGATACCAAAACGCAAACACATCGGCCTGGTTCCTCTTCATGTCGTGTTCACGTGCCTTTGCCCTGTGGTCGGATCTGCTGTGCGTAGCCTACATGACAGCGGTGACCTTTAGCTTCCTGTTGCTGCGCAATGACTTCGACAGCGGAGATGTGGGATTGGCGATCTTGCACTGCACCACGATGACGGGAATGTGCCAATGGGGCATACGACAGACCGCTGAGTTGGAGAACCAAATGACCAGCGTGGAGCGAGTGCTGGAGTACACAGAACAGCCATCGGAGCCAGCGCTAGAGACAGCGGAGAAATTCAAGCCAAAGACAGAGTGGCCCAGCAAGGGACGCATTGAGTTTATCAACTTTAACCTGCGGTACTCGCCAAAAGAGGAAACTGTCCTCAGAGATCTGAACTTCACCATCGAATCGCGCGAAAAAATTGGAATTGTGGGTCGCACTGGTGCCGGCAAATCATCGATCATACAGTCAATCTTCCGTTTGGCCTGCAACGAGGGCATGATCCGCATAGACGACATTGATATCGAGCACATGGGATTGCATGATCTGCGAAGTCGCATTTCGATTATACCGCAAGATCCAGTTCTGTTTTCGGGCACATTGCGCTATAATCTCGATCCCAAGGATGAGCGGTCGGATGAGGAAATGTGGAAGGCTCTGGGAGATGTGGAGCTGCGCTCCTACGTATCCACATTGATGGGTGGACTCAACTGTCGCATGTACGACGGCGGTTCCAACTTCAGCGTGGGCCAGAGGCAGTTGGTATGTCTGGCGCGAGCTATTTTGCGGCATAACAAAATCCTCATCATGGACGAAGCCACTGCCAATGTTGATCCAGAGTAAGTGGAATATAAATACAAAATTGAATACTGTCTTATGATGCATTTTTTTACAGAACGGACAAGCTTATCCAGCAGACAATCCGGTCCAAGTTCGCCCACTGCACGGTGCTGACCATCGCCCATCGTTTGCACACCGTGATGGACAGCGATCGTGTGCTGGTCATGGATGCTGGCGAGGCTCGTGAATTGGGACATCCATTCGAGCTGCTACAGCGACCCGGGGGCTATCTACGCCAACTTGTGGAAAACACTGGAGCGGACACAGCATTTTCTCTAAAGCAGTCGGCCGAGCGGAGCTTTAGCAAACGACAACTTGGCGATGACATAAATAGACGATATCACCATACTGAGTAATTTATCTCTCTCGAAAACGTATCTGATTTTTATACCCGATACTCGAAGTGTATTAGGGTATATTATTATTTTTTTTTTATATATGTATACATATGTTTGTATTTTTATATATTAGATTTTTTTTTTTTTTATTTTTATGTACATATGTATGTATTCTATTTTTGTATATATATATTATTAAGCTTTGTGTGTTACACCCAAAAGGAAGTGTTTCCGGCCCCATAAAGTGTATAAACAATAGCCGAGTCAATACTACCGTGTCGGTGTGTTTATGAGCGCCTAGACCAACCTAAAGCAACTACATTTTGTATCCAAACTTCTGTGATATCACACTGTTACAAGTGTATTTCAAAAATTGTAAAGATGCAAAGATGTAAAGAAGACAGATGTCAAAAACAAAGGGAAACAAATAAAATCGAAGACATAATAGGGAAAAAGAAAACATATTTTTATTGTGTCAACTTTGTTATGCTTTTATTGGTATGGTATACTATTGGTGACACAGATTTAAACTTGGGCTTTTTGACTTTTTCAAAACACGGTGCTGTCGTATTTTCATTCATTTATATTTCCCCAATGTAATATATACACATTTCCCAAAAGTTCCAATTTTTTTTTTAATTTTTTTAGCCAGAGGTTAGTTTTTGAGGTTGGGGTTCAAAATTGCAACATTTTTTGTGCAAGTATATGAAATAATGGGCGTTTATTTTCCAAGTTATTAAATGTAAAAAACTTTTCTGAGTTTTTGTTTTAAATTCGTTTTGGTTTTAATTTAACATCATATAGTGCAAACTTTGATCAAGAATCATAGTTCTTATTAAAGATACTAATAAAGAGCAATGCAACTATAAAAATAAAAAAAAAATCGGAAAAAATTAACTTGTGCTGATTTTAATAGGTTTCCACATCGAAGTTAAACTTGATATAATTTCATAAAACTAGTTAACTTTCCATATATTTGGAAAATAATATAGTGTAAGGAACCTATTTCAGGCTGGGGTAAGCTCAGACTGTCCAGGGTCGTCTACAAGAAAATTTGTAGTTGTTGAGGAGACCTTAGGCAAGAGAAAGTACCTGGTTCACGGCCGGTAGAGTCAAGCGTGCGGCGCGGTTGCAGAGTGACGGGATTTCGCCGTAACCTCTGCGGTGAACAGGGCGATTCTACAGGGCTGTGCGTGATCGCTACGGCTCTTATGACTCTGCGGCTTTTAGCGTTACTAGACTCTGGCTGCAGCTACGCGTTGTCGGGACTTGTTGAACCCGGCCTAGTAGGGCTAGCTCGTAGGACTAGGAATTCCTACCGGGGGATAGGTTTCTAGCGGGGATCGCCCGTACGTGGTCGCGACGGCCGGTAACTACTCAACGCTATTACTGAGACGTGCGTGATCGCGACGACTCGTAAGACTACGGGGTTTCTAGGGGGGTTGGCTGTGCGTAATCGCGACAGTCACTAGCTACAGGAGGATGCTACTGAGGCGTGCGTGGTCGCGACGACTCGTAAGGCTACGGGGTTTCTAGGAGAGATTGGCTGTGCGTAATCACGACAGTCACTAGCTACAGGAGGATGCTACTGAGACGTACGTGATCGCGACGACTCGTAAGGCTACGTGGTTTCTAGGAGGGATTGGCTGTGCGTAATCGCGACAGTCACTAGCTACAGGAGGATGCTACTGAGGCGTGCGTGGTCGCGACGACTCGTAAGGCTACGGGGTTTCTGGGAGAGATTGGCTGTGCATAATCGCGACAGTCACTAGCTACAGGAGGATGCTACTGAGACGTGCGTGATCGCGACGACTCGTAAGGCTACGGGGTTTCTAGGAGGGATTGGCTGTGCGTAATCGCGACAGTCACTAGCTACAGGAGGATGCTACTGAGACGTGCGTGATCGCGACGACTCGTAAGGCTACGGGGTTTCTAGGAGGGATTGGCTGTGCGTAATCGCGACAGTCACTAGCTACAGGAGGATGCTACTGAGGCGTGCGTGATCGCGACGACTCGTAAGGCTAGGGAGTTTCTAGGGAGGATTGGGGATAACGTGTAATGTGTATATGCGGATGAATGAATAAAAGACTTTACAGTATTTGTATTTTTGTTCAGAATTTTATTGAATAAATGGACCTAGCTGGTGGCCCTGGCTGCACCACGTGGAAAGCTTCACTTACTTGGATGGGTTGACGCGGTTAAAGGCAAGTGGGGTCTGTTGGCTACCGACAGCGATGAGCGTATCGCCATAGACACGGAACGGCGCGAAATATATATCCTGTACGCTAGGCTAAGACGTGACCGTGAGAGTAGAGGGCGCGTTGTACGGTTTAAGCTGGGACGGCTCGAGACACGTGTCAGATTTGAAGTTGGCGACTTTTTTCTTGCGTGCGCGTTGGTTTGAGGTCTGCCGGCGAGTGTGCCTCCGTTCGTCTTTTTTTGTCCCCTCTTGCCCTCGCTATCGATCGCTCTCTCTTTTTCATCGATAATGTTCGGTGTGGCCACCGCACTTTTAACTATCGGCTTATTTCTGCGTTTTATGGCCTTCATTGGCTGGTGTATTTAAGATGTAACTTATCGCTAACTTAAATCTACATGAATAATAATAATAAAATGGCCTTTAGTGGCGAATTGTGGAATGTGAAAAACAAAAGGAATATTCCAGGAACGGTAATCCATGTACGCCTCCAGTGGCGGTGAGTGTGAAGTCGATCTTATCTACGTGATGTAGATCGAGTTGACAGTCGTTGGGCGCTTGTAAAGTCCCATTGGGTCTTTACACCCCCCCTTTCTTCCGGGGTGAACAGTGACTCGGACGTGGCCGCTCCTTGCTCGGGAGACTTGGTATTCCTGTCCGTGGTGTGCGATGGTAAAGCGAGCCCGCTTCCCCGAGTTGACACTGGCGAGGACCTCTTCGATGATGGCCGCTGGTAACTTCCGTTTCGGGGTGTGGACGGTCCAGTTGTTGGGGGCCTCCCTCCAGGGATCCTTGGGTGGATCTCCATCGAGCCCCGGATCGGCTTCCCGCAGGAACTCTTCGACGTCCACGTCTGAGCCGATGATCTGGAGCAACTCCTCGAAGTCGTCGTCCAGTGAGCCACCTTCGGGCAGGGGCATCAGGGGACATCAGTTCGTCGGGGACGTTGTCGGAGCTCGTCGACTGCGGCCTCGGGTCTTGGGGAGTATAGGCTGGCGACGACCTCGGGTCCTGGGGCGTGCTTGTAGTTGGGTCCTGCGGCGTGCTTGCAGTCGGGGCCTTTACACGTCGGAAACGGATTGGGAAGGCAGGCTTTTTGTGGTCGACCGGTAGCCCTGTGTCGACCTCCCATCGCTCGTCTGGTCTCGTCAGGCTCGGTGTGGGGTAGGTCCGACGGAATCGAGGTGCCTCCTCGTCCTCCAAGGAAGATACTGAGTCCCAGCGAGCGATGCACGCTGTGGGCTTCGGATCCTCGGCAATGGCCATTTGCTGACGTTTGGCCGGTGACGCGGCGTCGCTTGGTTCGTCGACGTTGATGCAGCGACTTTTAAGATGTAGACGCGTAGTGCCACATTGAATCGTGGTTTCTATGGCGCACAAAAAGTCCATCCCCAGGATCACGCTTTCGACCATGTTCGGTAGTATCAAAAGGGGTATTTGTACCTGGCGTGTATGCAGTTGGGTGGGCGTAAGTAAGATTTAGGTAATCTCCCTCACTGACCCGTCCGCTAGGCGTATCCGCGTCTCTGCTGCCTGTATATTTGTGTCGGTGGCCAATCGTCTTGCCAGGTCTTGACTGACGAAACTTCGGGTCGCTCCCGTGTCGATAGTGGCTTCCGTGGTTTGTCCACCGATGGTCACCATCGCCACTATCCGGCCGTCGTGCACGTGCAAGGGTTTCTTTGATCGTGGGTTATGGTTGGCGCCGTTCTCGGCTGTTCCCGTCTCAGTCGAGGACGCGGCTAGTTTCCCGAGGTTTCTCGTCGGCAGCATTGGATGGTCCTGACGCCGCGTTTGCCACATTCCCAACAGAATAAGAGGGGACGGTTCTGGCAATTCGCGTATAAATGGTTCGCTCCGCCGCACCGTCGGCATGCTGTGCGCGCGTTGGCGATGGGCGGTGCGTCGTCTTGGATCGTCCTGTTGGCTACTTCTCCAGCGGGTGTACTAGTCTGGGCCGGGCCGGGTTTGGTCATGGGATCCCCGTGATTGTTGGGCGTTTGGCGAAACGGGTTCCGATTCTGGTGAGACTCCGGTCGCTTGTATTCGGGAGTCAACTCATGGCGATCGTGTCGGGGTATCCTTCGCGGTGAATTGACGGCGTATGCGGGCCAACCTCTTGATTCTTTTTGTTCCTGAACGCTCTCGAACTCCACGGCCAGTTGCGTGAGCTGGGTGAGCTGCGTGAGCTCCAAAGTCTGGAGTTCGTGTCTCCTCACGTACAATTGGTATCCGGCTAAAGCGTTGTCGTATATGCGTTTTAGTTCTTGGGTCGCGTCGTACCCCGCGTGGTGCATAAGTAGACAGATGTCAATGACGAAGTCTTTGAATAACTCGCCGGTCGATTGCTTACGGGCCCGGATCTTATCTTCCAATTGCTCAAAATATCGTGGTGGAAGAAAGAAGGTAAGGAATTCCCGACGAAAATCAGCCCAGGGGACGTGTTGGAGTCGGCTGGTCCGGAACCAACGGATAGCTCGATCGGTGAGAAGTTCGACCATGACTCGCGGGAGGTGATTTACGTCGACGCCGTAAGACAACGCACGTTCTTCGAGTAATTCTACGAATGCCAATGGGTCATCGTGGCCGTTGAACTGAATACCCCAGTGTCGAATCCTATCAGCCACTTGGAAGGTGCGGAGGGGCCGTGTCCTTGTGTTGTGTTGATCGGGGAAAAGGCTCTCCTCGCCTACACCGGACTGGACTCCGTTGACCTGGATATTTGAATGCTCCCCTCTCACGTTAAGAGAATCGGGGGCACGTTGCCTCTGCCGGCGGTGGCTGGAGGGACTAGCAAGCCGAGCTTTTGGTCTACGACCTTCTTCTTCTCGGACGGGGCTTTGACGGTGGGTTGCGGTGATCTGGAACGCCCCGCGGATCTGGAATACTGCCTCTCGACCTCTGCCAGGCGAGTCCAAGTCGTGGGTTCGAGTTTGCCTTCAGTGAATATAGCGAAGGTCTTCCTAAGATCGTCGACTGTGCCGGCGGCGTTAGTATATCCAACCGGTACCCACCCCAGGATTTTGTATTGATTCTGTGGGGTAGTACTCACTCTGATCGCGGACAGTGCTCTGGTCCATGACAAGGAGTAGGAGCTCGAGACGTGGGAATACGTGAGCGGGGCGTAACCGTAACTCTGGCTGACTAGAGCTGGCTCGCTAGGTTTTATTTTGCACTGTCTTGACTGTGTTTATCGTCTTGTTTGTTTTTCGCCTTCAGCGACGTCGTTTAATATTTTCCTTTCGGCGCTGTACTTTGGGGTTTTGTTTTCAGGGGCTTTAACTTTGGGCTCTTCACTGGCGTGTTTCACTGGCACTGCGTCTGTGTCGCGATGATTTTCACCTAGCGTTGCGCTTGCTTGGGTTTTAGTAAATCGGGGCGCGGTGTTTGTACTGTCGTGTTTTTTTTTTTTTTTTTTTTTTTTTGTGTTTTTATTTGGGTTTTATTATTTTTTTTGGGACGGCACTGTGTTTGCGCTGCGATGGTTTTTTTTGGACCGGCACTGTGTTTGCGCTGCGATGAATTTTTGGGGACGGCACTGTGTTTGCGCTGCGATGAACTGTACTGTACTGTACTTGTTTTCGCCGTCGTCTTGATCACGATATGGAGGGGGGGACGTGTGTGTGTGTGTGAATCTGCAAGTGTAATTTTCGGTCGGTGACGTGGGCGTATGTATGTGTGCGTGTGTCTAGCTACGGCTCTGACTGTACTACAGGCACGTGGTTATGTGGCGGTGGATTTACGGTCTGTGACTGTTACCTTCTCTTGAATCTCCCTAGGGTCCCTGCTCGGGCGCCACTTGTAAGGAACCTATTTCAGGCTGGGGTAAGCTCAGACTGTCCAGGGTCGTCTACAAGAAAATTTGTAGTTGTTGAGGAGACCTTAGGCAAGAGAAAGTACCTGGTTCACGGCCGGGAGAATCAAGCGTGCGGCGTGGTTGCAGAGTGACGGGATTTCGCCGTAACCTCTGCGGTGAACAGGGCGATTCTACAGGGCTGTGCGTGATCGCTACGGCTCTTATGACTCTGCGGCTTTTAGCGTTACTAGACTCTGGCTGCAGCTACGCGTTGTCGGGACTTGTTAAACCCGGCCTAGTAGGGGTAGCTCGTAGGACTAGGAATTTCTACCGGGGGATAGGTTTCTAGCGGGGATCGCCCGTGCGTGGTCGCGACGGCCGTTAACTACTCAACGCTATTACTGAGACGTGCGTGATCGCGACGACTCGTAAGAGTACGGGGTTTCTAGAAGGGGTTGGCTGTGCTTAATCGCGACAGTCACTAGCTACAGGAGGATGCTACTGAGACGTGCGTGATCGCGACGACTCGTAAGGCTACGGGGTTTCTGGGAGGGATTGGCTGTGCGTAATCGCGACAGTCACTAGCTACGGGAGGATGCTACTGAGACGTACGTGATCACGACGACTCGTAAGGCTACGGGATTTCTAGGAGGGATTGGCTGTGCGTAATCGCGACAGTCACTAGCTACAGGAGGATACTACTGAGACGTGCGTGATCGCGACGACTCGTAAGACTACGGGGTTTCTAGGGGGGTTGGCTGTGCGTAATCGCGACACTCACTAGCTACAAGAGGATGCTACTGAGGCGTGCGTGGTCGCGACGACTCGTAAGGCTACGGGGTTTCTGGGAGGGATTGGCTGTGCGTAATCGCGACAGTCACTAGCTACGGGAGGATGCTACTGAGACGTACGTGATCACGACGACTCGTAAGGCTACGGGATTTCTAGGAGGGATTGGCTGTGCGTAATCGCGACAGTCACTAGCTACAGGAGGATACTACTGAGACGTGCGTGATCGCGACGACTCGTAAGACTACGGGGTTTCTAGGGGGGTTGGCTGTGCGTAATCGCGACAGTCACTAGCTACAAGAGGATGCTACTGAGGCGTGCGTGGTCGCGACGACTCGTAAGGCTACGGGGTTTCTAGGAGAGATTGGCTGTGCGTAATCGCGACAATCACTAGCTACAGGAGGATGCTACTGAGACGTGCGTGATCGCGACGACTCGTAAGGCTACGGGGTTTCTAGGAGGAATTGGCTGTGCGTAATCGCGACAGTCACTAGCTACGGGAGGATGCTACTGAGACGTACGTGATCACGACGACTCGTAAGGCTACGGGGTTTCTAGGAGGGATTGGGTGTGCGTAATCGCGACAGTCACTAGCTACAGGAGGATGCTACTGAGACGTGGGTGATCGCGACGACTCGTAAGGCTACGGGGTTTCTAGGGGGGATTGGCTGTGCGTAATCGCGACAGTCACTAGCTACAGGAGGATGCTACTGAGACGTGCGTGATCGCGACGACTCGTAAGGCTACGGGGTTTCTGGGAGGGATTGGCTGTGCGCAATCGCGACAGTCACTAGCTACGGGAGGATGCTACTGAGACGTACGTGATCACGACGACTCGTAAGGCTACGGGATTTCTAGGAGGGATTGGCTGTGCGTAATCGCGACAGTCACTAGCTACAGGAGGATACTACTGAGACGTGCGTGATCGCGACGACTCGTAAGACTACGGGGTTTCTAGGGGGGTTGGCTGTGCGTAATCGCGACACTCACTAGCTACAAGAGGATGCTACTGAGGCGTGCGTGGTCGCGACGACTCGTAAGGCTACGGGGTTTCTAGGAGGGATTGGCTGTGCGTAATCGCGACACTCACTAGCTACAAGAGGATGCTACTGAGGCGTGCGTGGTCGCGACGACTCGTAAGGCTACGGGGTTTCTAGGAGAGATTGGCTGTGCGTAATCGCGACAATCACTAGCTACAGGAGGATGCTACTGAGACGTGCGTGATCGCGACGACTCGTAAGGCTACGGGGTTTCTAGGAGGAATTGGCTGTGCTTAATCGCGACAGTCACTAGTTACGGGAGGATGCTACTGAGACGTACGTGATCACGACGACTCGTAAGGCTACGGGGTTTCTAGGAGGGATTGGGTGTGCGTAATCGCGACAGTCACTAGCTACAGGAGGATGCTACTGAGACGTGGGTGATCGCGACGACTCGTAAGGCTACGGGGTTTCTAGGAGGGATTGGCTGTGCGTAATCGCGACAGTCACTAGCTACAGGAGGATGCTACTGAGACGTGCGTGATCGCGACGACTCGTAAGGCTACGGGGTTTCTGGGAGAGATTGGCTGTGCATAATCGCGACAGTCACTAGCTACAGGAGGATGCTACTGAGACGTGCGTGATCGCGACGACTCGTAAGGCTACGGGGTTTCTAGGAGGGATTGGCTGTGCGTAATCGCGACAGTCACTAGCTACAGGAGGATGCTACTGAGACGTGCGTGATCGCGACGACTCGTAAGGCTACGTGGTTTCTGGGAGAGATTGGCTGTGCATAATCGCGACAGTCACTAGCTACAGGAGGATGCTACTGAGACGTGCATGATCGCGACGACTCGTAAGGCTACGGGGTTTCTAGGAGGGATTGGCTGTGCGTAATCGAGACAGTCACTAGCTACAGGAGGATGCTACTGAGACGTGCGTGATCGCGACGACTCGTAAGGCTACGGGGTTTCTAGGAGGGATTGGCTGTGCGTAATCGCGACAGTCACTAGCTACAGGAGGATGCTACTGAGGCGTGCGTGATCGCGACGACTCGTAAGGCTAGGGAGTTTCTAGGGAGGATTGGGGATAACGTGTAATGTGTATATGCGGATGAATGAATAAAAGACTTTACAGTATTTGTATTTTTGTTCAGAATTTTATTGAATAAATGGACCTAGCTGGTGGCCCTGGCTGCACCACGTGGAAAGCTTCACTTACTTGGATGGGTTGACGCGGTTAAAGGCAAGTGGGGTCTGTTGGCTACCGACAGCGATGAGCGTATCGCCATAGACACGGAACGGCGCGAAATATATATCCTGTACGCTAGGCTAAGACGTGACCGTGAGAGTAGAGGGCGCGTTGTACGGTTTAAGCTGGGACGGCTCGAGACACGTGTCAGATTTAAAGTTGGCGACTTTTTTCTTGCGTGCGCGTTGGTTTGAGGTCTGCCGGCGAGTGTGCCTCCGTTCGTCTTTTTTTGTCCCCTCTTGCTCTCGCTATCGATCGCTCTCTCTTTTTCATCGATAATGTTCGGTGTGGCCACCGCACTTTTAACTATCGGCTTATTTCTGCGTTTTATGGCCTTCATTGGCTGGTGTATTTAAGATGTAACTTATTGCTAACTTAAATCTACATGAATAATAATAATAAAATGGCCTTTAGTGGCGAATTGTGGAATGTGAAAAACAAAAGGAATATTCCAGGAACGGTAATCCATGTACGCCTCCAGTGGCGGTGAGTGTGAAGTCGATCTTATCTACGTGATGTAGATCGAGTTGACAGTCGTTGGGCGCTTGTAAAGTCCCATTGGGTCTTTACACCCCCCCTTTCTTCCGGGGTGAACAGTGACTCGGACGTGGCCGCTCCTTGCTCGGGAGACTTGGTATTCCTGTCCGTGGTGTGCGATGGTAAAGCGAGCCCGCTTCCCCGAGTTGACACTGGCGAGGACCTCTTCGATGATGGCCGCTGGTAACTTCCGTTTCGGGGTGTGGACGGTCCAGCTGTTGGGGGCCTCCCTCCAGGGATCCTTGGGTGGATCTCCATCGAGCCCCGGATCGGCTTCCCGCAGGAACTCTTCGACGTCCACGTCTGAGCCGATGATCTGGAGCAACTCCTCGAAGTCGTCGTCCAGTGAGCCACCTTCGGGCAGGGGCATCAGGGGACATCAGTTCGTCGGGGACGTTGTCGGAGCTCGTCGACTGCGGCCTCGGGTCTTGGGGAGTATAGGCTGGCGACGACCTCGGGTCCTGGGGCGTGCTTGTAGTTGGGTCCTGCGGCGTGCTTGCAGTCGGGGCCTTTACACGTCGGAAACGGATTGGGAAGGCAGGCTTTTTGTGGTCGACCGGTAGCCCTGTGTCGACCTCCCATCGCTCGTCTGGTCTCGTCAGGCTCGGTGTGGGGTAGGTCCGACGGAATCGAGGTGCCTCCTCGTCCTCCAAGGAAGATACTGAGTCCCAGCGAGCGATGCACGCTGTGGGCTTGGGATCCTCGGCAATGGCCATTTGCTGACGTTTGGCCGGTGACGCGGCGTCGCTTGGTTCGTCGACGTTGATGCAGCGACTTTTAAGATGTAGACGCGTAGTGCCACATTGAATCGTGGTTTCTATGGCGCACAAAAAGTCCATCCCCAGGATCACGCTTTCGACCATGTTCGGTAGTATCAAAAGGGGTATTTGTACCTGGCGTGTATGCAGTTGGGTGGGCGTAAGTAAGATTTGGGTAATCTCCCTCACTGACCCGTCCGCTAGGCGTATCCGCGTCTCTGCTGCCTGTATATTTGTGTCGGTGGCCAATCGTCTTGCCAGGTCTTGACTGACGAAACTTCGGGTCGCTCCCGTGTCGATAGTGGCTTCCGTGGTTTGTCCACCGATGGTCACCATCGCCACTATCCGGCCGTCGTGCACGTGCAAGGGTTTCTTTGATCGTGGGTTATGGTTGGCGCCGTTCTCGGCTGTTCCCGTCTCAGTCGAGGACGCGGCTAGTTTCCCGAGGTTTCTCGTCGGCAGCATTGGATGGTCCTGACGCCGCGTTTGCCACATTCCCAACAGAATAAGAGGGGACGGTTCTGGCAATTCGCGTATAAATGGTTCGCTCCGCCGCACCGTCGGCATGCTGTGCGCGCGTTGGCGATGGGCGGTGCGTCGTCTTGGATCGTCCTGTTGGCTACTTCTCCAGCGGGTGTACTAGTCTGGGCCGGGCCGGGTTTGGTCATGGGATCCCCGTGATTGTTGGGCGTTTGGCGAAACGGGTTCCGATTCTGGTGAGACTCCGGTCGCTTGTATTCGGGAGTCAACTCATGGCGATCGTGTCGGGGTATCCTTCGCGGTGAATTGACGGCGTATGCGGGCCAACCTCTTGATTCTTTTTGTTCCTGAACGCTCTCGAACTCCACGGCCAGTTGCGTGAGCTGGGTGAGCTGCGTGAGCTCCAAAGTCTGGAGTTCGTGTCTCCTCACGTACAATTGGTATCCGGCTAAAGCGTTGTCGTATATGCGTTTTAGTTCTTGGGTCGCGTCGTACCCCGCGTGGTGCATAAGTAGACAGATGTCAATGACGAAGTCTTTGAATAACTCGCCGGTCGATTGCTTACGGGCCCGGATCTTATCTTCCAATTGCTCAAAATATCGTGGTGGAAGAAAGAAGGTAAGGAATTCCCGACGAAAATCAGCCCAGGGGACGTGTTGGAGTCGGCTGGTCCGGAACCAACGGATAGCTCGATCGGTGAGAAGTTCGACCATGACTCGCGGGAGGTGATTTACGTCGACGCCGTAAGACAACGCACGTTCTTCGAGTAATTCTACGAATGCCAATGGGTCATCGTGGCCGTTGAACTGAATACCCCAGTGTCGAATCCTATCAGCCACTTGGAAGGTGCGGAGGGGCCGTGTCCTTGTGTTGTGTTGATCGGGGAAAAGGCTCTCCTCGCCTACACCGGACTGGACTCCGTTGACCTGGATATTTGAATGCTCCCCTCTCACGTTAAGAGAATCGGGGGCACGTTGCCTCTGCCGGCGGTGGCTGGAGGGACTAGCAAGCCGAGCTTTTGGTCTACGACCTTCTTCTTCTCGGACGGGGCTTTGACGGTGGGTTGCGGTGATCTGGAACGCCCCGCGGATCTGGAATACTGCCTCTCGACCTCTGCCAGGCGAGTCCAAGTCGTGGGTTCGAGTTTGCCTTCAGTGAATATAGCGAAGGTCTTCCTAAGATCGTCGACTGTGCCGGCGGCGTTAGTATATCCAACCGGTACCCACCCCAGGATTTTGTATTGATTCTGTGGGGTAGTACTCACTCTGATCGCGGACAGTGCTCTGGTCCATGACAAGGAGTAGGAGCTCGAGACGTGGGAATACGTGAGCGGGGCGTAACCGTAACTCTGGCTGACTAGAGCTGGCTCGCTAGGTTTTATTTTGCACTGTCTTGACTGTGTTTATCGTCTTGTTTGTTTTTCGCCTTCAGCGACGTCGTTTAATATTTTCCTTTCGGCGCTGTACTTTGGGGTTTTGTTTTCAGGGGCTTTAACTTTGGGCTCTTCACTGGCGTGTTTCACTGGCACTGCGTCTGTGTCGCGATGATTTTCACCTAGCGTTGCGCTTGCTTGGGTTTTAGTAAATCGGGGCGCGGTGTTTGTACTGTCGTGTTTTTTTTTTTTTTTTTTTTTTTGTGTTTTTATTTGGGTTTTATTATTTTTTTTGGGACGGCACTGTGTTTGCGCTGCGATGTTTTTTTTTGGACCGGCACTGTGTTTGCGCTGCGATGAATTTTTGGGGACGGCACTGTGTTTGCGCTGCGATGAACTGTACTGTACTGTACTTGTTTTCGCCGTCGTCTTGATCACGATATGGAGGGGGGGACGTGTGTGTGTGTGTGAATCTGCAAGTGTAATTTTCGGTCGGTGACGTGGGCGTATGTATGTGTGCGTGTGTCTAGCTACGGCTCTGACTGTACTACAGGCACGTGGTTATGTGGCGGTGGATTTACGGTCTGTGACTGTTACCTTCTCTTGAATCTCCCTAGGGTCCCTGCTCGGGCGCCACTTGTAAGGAACCTATTTCAGGCTGGGGTAAGCTCAGACTGTCCAGGGTCGTCTACAAGAAAATTTGTAGTTGTTGAGGAGACCTTAGGCAAGAGAAAGTACCTGGTTCACGGCCGGGAGAGTCAAGCGTGCGGCGTGGTTGCAGAGTGACGGGATTTCGCCGCGACGACTCGTAAGAGTACGGGGTTTCTAGAAGGGGTTGGCTGTGCTTAATCGCGACAGTCACTAGCTACAGGAGGATGCTACTGAGACGTGCGTGATCGCGACGACTCGTAAGGCTACGGGGTTTCTAGGAGGGATTGGCTGTGCGTAATCGCGACAGTCACTAGCTACAGGAGGATGCTACTGAGACGTGCGTGATCGCGACGACTCGTAAGGCTACGGGGTTTCTGGGAGGGATTGGCTGTGCGTAATCGCGACAGTCACTAGCTACGGGAGGATGCTACTGAGACGTACGTGATCACGACGACTCGTAAGGCTACGGGATTTCTAGGAGGGATTGGCTGTGCGTAATCGCGACAGTCACTAGCTACAGGAGGATACTACTGAGACGTGCGTGATCGCGACGACTCGTAAGACTACGGGGTTTCTAGGGGGGTTGGCTGTGCGTAATCGCGACACTCACTAGCTACAAGAGGATGCTACTGAGGCGTGCGTGGTCGCGACGACTCGTAAGGCTACGGGGTTTCTGGGAGGGATTGGCTGTGCGTAATCGCGACAGTCACTAGCTACGGGAGGATGCTACTGAGACGTACGTGATCACGACGACTCGTAAGGCTACGGGATTTCTAGGAGGGATTGGCTGTGCGTAATCGCGACAGTCACTAGCTACAGGAGGATACTACTGAGACGTGCGTGATGGCGACGACTCGTAAGACTACGGGGTTTCTAGGGGGGTTGGCTGTGCGTAATCGCGACACTCACTAGCTACAAGAGGATGCTACTGAGGCGTGCGTGGTCGCGACGACTCGTAAGGCTACGGGGTTTCTAGGAGAGATTGGCTGTGCGTAATCGCGACAATCACTAGCTACAGGAGGATGCTACTGAGACGTGCGTGATCGCGACGACTCGTAAGGCTACGGGGTTTCTAGGAGGAATTGGCTGTGCGTAATCGCGACAGTCACTAGCTACGGGAGGATGCTACTGAGACGTACGTGATCACGACGACTCGTAAGGCTACGGGGTTTCTAGGAGGGATTGGGTGTGCGTAATCGCGACAGTCACTAGCTACAGGAGGATGCTACTGAGACGTGCGTGATCGCGACGACTCGTAAGGCTACGGGGTTTCTGGGAGGGATTGGCTGTGCGCAATCGCGACAGTCACTAGCTACGGGAGGATGCTACTGAGACGTACGTGATCACGACGACTCGTAAGGCTACGGGATTTCTAGGAGGGATTGGCTGTGCGTAATCGCGACAGTCACTAGCTACAGGAGGATACTACTGAGACGTGCGTGATCGCGACGACTCGTAAGACTACGGGGTTTCTAGGGGGGTTGGCTGTGCGTAATCGCGACACTCACTAGCTACAAGAGGATGCTACTGAGGCGTGCGTGGTCGCGACGACTCGTAAGGCTACGGGGTTTCTAGGAGGGATTGGCTGTGCGTAATCGCGACACTCACTAGCTACAAGAGGATGCTACTGAGGCGTGCGTGGTCGCGACGACTCGTAAGGCTACGGGGTTTCTAGGAGAGATTGGCTGTGCGTAATCGCGACAATCACTAGCTACAAGAGGATGCTACTGAGACGTGCGTGATCGCGACGACTCGTAAGGCTACGGGGTTTCTAGGAGGGATTGGCTGTGCGTAATCGCGACAGTCACTAGCTACAGGAGGATGCTACTGAGACGTGCGTGATCGCGACGACTCGTAAGGCTACGGGGTTTCTAGGAGGGATTGGCTGTGCGTAATCGCGACAGTCACTAGCTATGGGAGGATGCTACTGAGACGTACGTGATCACGACGACTCGTAAGGCTATGGGGTTTCTAGGAGGGATTGGCTGTGCGTAATCGCGACAGTCACTAGCTACAGGAGGATGCTACTGAGACGTGGGTTATCGCGACGACTCGTAAGGCTACGGGGTTTCTAGGAGGGATTGGCTGTGCGTAATCGCGACAGTCACTAGCTACAGGAGGATGCTACTGGGACGTGGGTGATCGCGACGACTCGTAAGGCTACGGGGTTTCTAGGAGGAATTGGCTGTGCGTAATCGCGACAGTCACTAGCTACAGGAGGATGCTACTGAGACGTGGGTGATCGCGACGACTCGTAAGGCTACGGGGTTTCTAGGAGGGATTGGCTGTGCGTAATCGCGACAGTCACTAGCTACAAGAGGATGCTACTGAGGCGTGCGTGGTCGCGACGACTCGTAAGGCTACGGGGTTTCTAGGAGAGATTGGCTGTGCGTAATCGCGACAGTCACTAGCTACAGGAGGATGCTACTGAGACGTGCGTGATCGCGACGACTCGTAAGGCTACGGGGTTTCTAGGAGGGATTGGCTGTGCGTAATCGCGACAGTCACTAGCTACGGGAGGATGCTACTGAGACGTACGTGATCACGACGACTCGTAAGGCTACGGGGTTTCTAGGAGGGATTGGCTGTGCGTAATCGCGACAGTCACTAGCTACAGGAGGATGCTACTGAGACGTGGGTGATCGCGACGACTCGTAAGGCTACGGGGTTTCTAGGAGGGATTGGCTGTGCGTAATCGCGACAGTCACTAGCTACGGGAGGATGCTACTGAGACGTACGTGATCACGACGACTCGTAAGGCTACGGGGTTTCTAGGAGGGATTGGCTGTGCGTAATCGCGACAGTCACTAGCTACAGGAGGATGCTACTGAGACGTACGTGATCGCGACGACTCGTAAGGCTACGGGGTTTCTAGGAGGGATTGGCTGTGCGTAATCGCGACAATCACTAGCTACAGGAGGATGCTACTGAGACGTGCGTGATCGCGACGACTCGTAAGACTACGGGGTTTCTAGGGGGGTTGGCTGTGCGTAATCGCGACACTCACTAGCTACAAGAGGATGCTACTGAGGCGTGCGTGGTCGCGACGACTCGTAAGGCTACGGGGTTTCTAGGAGAGATTGGCTGTGCGTAATCGCGACAATCACTAGCTACAGGAGGATGCTACTGAGACGTGCGTGATCGCGACGACTCGTAAGGCTACGGGGTTTCTAGGAGGAATTGGCTGTGCGTAATCGCGACAGTCACTAGCTACGGGAGGATGCTACTGAGACGTACGTGATCACGACGACTCGTAAGGCTACGGGATTTCTAGGAGGGATTGGCTGTGCGTAATCGCGACAGTCACTAGCTACAGGAGGATACTACTGAGACGTGCGTGATCGCGACGACTCGTAAGACTACGGGGTTTCTAGGGGGGTTGGCTGTGCGTAATCGCGACACTCACTAGCTACAAGAGGATGCTACTGAGGCGTGCGTGGTCGCGACGACTCGTAAGGCTACGGGGTTTCTAGGAGGGATTGGCTGTGCGTAATCGCGACACTCACTAGCTACAAGAGGATGCTACTGAGGCGTGCGTGGTCGCGACGACTCGTAAGGCTACGGGGTTTCTAGGAGAGATTGGCTGTGCGTAATCGCGACAATCACTAGCTACAAGAGGATGCTACTGAGACGTGCGTGATCGCGACGACTCGTAAGGCTACGGGGTTTCTAGGAGGGATTGGCTGTGCGTAATCGCGACAGTCACTAGCTACAGGAGGATGCTACTGAGACGTGCGTGATCGCGACGACTCGTAAGGCTACGGGGTTTCTAGGAGGGATTGGCTGTGCGTAATCGCGACAGTCACTAGCTACGGGAGGATGCTACTGAGACGTACGTGATCACGACGACTCGTAAGGCTATGGGGTTTCTAGGAGGGATTGGCTGTGCGTAATCGCGACAGTCACTAGCTACAGGAGGATGCTACTGAGACGTGGGTTATCGCGACGACTCGTAAGGCTACGGGGTTTCTAGGAGGGATTGGCTGTGCGTAATCGCGACAGTCACTAGCTACAGGAGGATGCTACTGGGACGTGGGTGATCGCGACGACTCGTAAGGCTACGGGGTTTCTAGGAGGAATTGGCTGTGCGTAATCGCGACAGTCACTAGCTACAGGAGGATGCTACTGAGACGTGGGTGATCGCGACGACTCGTAAGGCTACGGGGTTTCTAGGAGGGATTGGCTGTGCGTAATCGCGACACTCACTAGCTACAAGAGGATGCTACTGAGGCGTGCGTGGTCGCGACGACTCGTAAGGCTACGGGGTTTCTAGGAGAGATTGGCTGTGCGTAATCGCGACAGTCACTAGCTACAGGAGGATGCTACTGAGACGTGCGTGATCGCGACGACTCGTAAGGCTACGGGGTTTCTAGGAGGGATTGGCTGTGCGTAATCGCGACAGTCACTAGCTACGGGAGGATGCTACTGAGACGTACGTGATCACGACGACTCGTAAGGCTACGGGGTTTCTAGGAGGGATTGGCTGTGCGTAATCGCGACAGTCACTAGCTACAGGAGGATGCTACTGAGACGTGGGTGATCGCGACGACTCGTAAGGCTACGGGGTTTCTAGGAGGGATTGGCTGTGCGTAATCGCGACAGTCACTAGCTACGGGAGGATGCTACTGAGACGTACGTGATCACGACGACTCGTAAGGCTACGGGGTTTCTAGGAGGGATTGGCTGTGCGTAATCGCGACAGTCACTAGCTACAGGAGGATGCTACTGAGACGTACGTGATCGCGACGACTCGTAAGGCTACGGGGTTTCTAGGAGGAATTGGCTGTGCGTAATCGCGACACTCACTAGCTACAGGAGGATGCTACTGAGACGTACGTGATCGCGACGACTCGTAAGGCTACGGGGTTTCTAGGAGGGATTGGCTGTGCGTCATCGCGACACTCACTAGCTACAGGAGGATGCTACTGAGACGTACGTGATCGCGACGACTCGTAAGGCTACGGGGTTTCTAGGAGGGATTGGCTGTGCTTAATCGCGACAGTCACTAGCTACAGGAGGATGCTACTGAGACGTACGTGATCGCGACGACTCGTAAGGCTACGGGGTTTCTAGGAGGGATTGGCTGTGCGTAATCGCGACACTCACTAGCTACAGGAGGATGCTACTGAGACGTAGGTTATCGCGACGACTCGTAAGGCTACGGGGTTTCTAGGAGGGATTGGCTGTGCGTAATCGCGACACTCACTAGCTACAGGAGGATGCTACTGAGACGTACGTGATCGCGACGACTCGTAAGGCTACGGGGTTTCTAGGAGGGATTGGCTGTGCGTAATCGCGACAGTCACTAGCTACAGGAGGATACTACTGAGACGTGCGTGATCGCGACGACTCGTAAGACTACGGGGTTTCTAGGGGGGTTGGCTGTGCGTAATCGCGACACTCACTAGCTACAGGAGGATGCTACTGAGGCGTGCGTGGTCGCGACGACTCGTAAGGCTACGGGGTTTCTAGGAGAGATTGGCTGTGCGTAATCGCGACAATCACTAGCTACAGGAGGATGCTACTGAGACGTGCGTGATCGCGACGACTCGTAAGACTACGGGGTTTCTAGGCGGGTTGGCTGTGCGTAATCGCGACAGTCACTAGCTACAGGAGGATGCTACTGAGACGTGCGTGATCGCGACGACTCGTAAGGCTAGGGAGTTTCTAGGGAGGATTGGGGATAACGTGTAATGTGTATATGCGGATGAATGAATAAAAGACTACAGTATTTGTATTTTTGTTCAGAATTTTATTGAATAAATGGACCTAGCTGGTGGCCCTGGCTGCACCACGTGGAAAGCTTCACTTACTTGGATGGGTTGACGCGGTTAAAGGCAAGTGGGGTCTGTTGGTTACCGACAGCGATGAGCGTATCGCCATAGACAAGGGAACGGCGCGAAATATATATCCTGTATACTAGGCTAAGACGTGACCGTGAGAGTAGAGGGCGCGTTGTACGGTTTAAGCTGGGACGGCTCGAGACACGTGTCAAATTTGTAGTTGGCGACTTTTTCTCACGTGCGCGTTGGTTTGAGGTCTGCCGGCGAGTGTGCCTCCGTTCGTCTTTTCTTGTCCCCTCTTGCCCTCGCTATCGATCGCTCTCTCTTTTTCATCGATAATGTTCGGTGTGGCCACCGCACTTTTAACTATCGGCTTATTTCTGCGTTTTATGGCCTTCATTGGCTGGTGTATTTAAGATGTAACTTATTGCTAACTTAAATCTACATGAATAATAATAATAAAATGGCCTTTAGTGGCGAATTGTGGAATGTGAAAAACAAAAGGAATATTCCAGGAACGGTAATCCATGTACGCCTCTAGTGGCGGTGAGTGTGATGTCGATCTTATCTACGTGATGTAGATCGAGTTGATAGTCGTTGGGCGCTTGTAAAGTAAACCAATTTGTAAATATTTTCTAGTAATTATACAATTTCGAAAATGTAATAAAGTCTGCTACATGGCAATTACATAATAGCATTATTTATACACGCACGACACCTACATTTGATTTTGTGGAACAGCTGACTGCGCGGCTAAGAAACGAGCACAAATTTGAGTTTCGAGTTGGCGCCCATTTGTTTTCTAAATTAATGTCCGGGAAACGTGAATGGTTGAAATTAGCTTCTGTGTTTCATCATACATTTATGATGAAAAATACGTGCGTTTATCAGTAGGATTGAAGATGTGCAGATAACGTTTTGTTTACTGTTCTAATTGCCGTTGACACCTTGACGCCGGTTCTCGGCATCTATTTTTATTTCTTCTTCTAAAAGC
Organism: Drosophila affinis; assembly: GCA_037356375.1. Taxonomy (NCBI): domain Eukaryota; kingdom Metazoa; phylum Arthropoda; class Insecta; order Diptera; family Drosophilidae; genus Drosophila; species Drosophila affinis. Next base: position 29,910,857 of record JAZHFB010000003.1, read on the forward strand.
TATTTTGATATGACGCGACGCCCGTTTCACAATGTCGAAAAAAGCTTCAAAACATAAATAAACAATTTCACAATACTGAGCAATGTTATCTCTCAAGTTTTTTAATTTCATGTGCTCATTTGTTTCTCTCTGCTCTCTCACTCTCTCCGTCTCACTCATTCCCTCGCTCTCTTTCTCCGCCCTATTCTCTTGAGATGTGACAACTACATCAAACTTGATAAAATCGATCGCATGTTAACTAAATCTAAGATTCCCGGTATTCGTTGCTAGGCGACCATAAATAATAAAAAAAAATCACAGTTATTTCTCTTTCCTGCAAACACTCACAGAGAGAGAAAGCATTCCATTCGCAAGGTATAAACATTAGAAGGTATGGCTATTCCGCTCTTCGCTATATAAACGGGGGCCCAGAGAGCGGCTCTCTCAGATTTTCTTTGTTTTTTCGTGGGTGCCTCTTGCGCTCTACCGTCTTCATTTTCGGTTTCGCGTAAAATTGTTGTTTTCTTTACATATTTAATTAGTATAGCTTTAGAAGTGTGGACATATTGTTAATATTATTAGTGTGTCTGCTGTTGAGTGGAGCGTTTTCCTTCGATACAAAGAGAAGTCGCATCGGGCGCAGTTCTTTGTTTGTTGGTGCGTTGTTGGCAGCTCTGCCAAAAGCAACAAACGGTAAAATTCCCACAGTCATTGGACTAACGGCACAAACTGCTGCTGACCTCGACCTAGACAATTTTCTCATACGAATTTTGTTTTTGCCGATTTGCAATTACCTTTCCGACTGCAGTAGACTGTGATCGCAACCTATAGTACATAGAGAACGAGAGAGAGAGAGGAGCTCGATTTCCCTTTTGGGTTTCGTTTCTTTCGTTCGCTCCTGCAGCCGTAACGGTAAAACGGCCCTGCACAGAACAAATCAAAAATACGAATATTATGAACCGCACCAGAAGGAAAGTCGTCCGTCCAAAGAATCCCTACACCAAAGCCAACTGCTTCTCACAATGGACGTTCTGGTAAGTTTCTATATTAACCATACTGGCTACTCTATCGTCGCCGCCCTTCATTATTAGTCATGTGCTCTTTATTTACGGTAAATTACTTGGTTTTTTTGTCGTTTACTGTGACTGCCCATGCCAACCCACATCAAATGTGTATAGCACGTGTTGTACCATATTGTAGCGATAAATATGCCGCCCCTGCTAATCTTTCCGCATCTATCATACTATAAATACTAGTGGGGCTTTATCTGACACTTTCTACACTATAGCTCTATCTGATTGTTAGCCGCCACAGCACTTTCCCCTTGCGATAAGAAGAGGGGTGCGTAAAGAAGAACAGAAGCAACCAACCTAATGAGAAATAGAACAATCATCTATTAAATTGGACACGAAAATTGTATTAAATGTCATTTTTGAACACCAAGGTTACATTGTTATCGGGCCACAATATGTGTACACTGTACGCTTGCCAATTAGAGGCTGCTGTGGCAGCGATTTATTGCAGTTTTCCAACGTTATAAGAATCAAATTTCTAGACACGTTGATAAGACCCTTTAAATTTTTTCATTACAAATTCAATACTTTACTACAGCCCACACGCCTATCAGCACACAGCCAGACCAGTCGTGAACTGAATTGAGCTGAATTGTATTTCATTAATAATGTCTTTAACGAACCCACAGTGAAGCCCCGCATTGGGGAGCCCGACTCATGGGGTAAATGATATCTTGAAGAAATGTGTTCCCCGAAAGTATACACTTTACTGTAGAAACGTATTGCACATATTGTATAAGTAATAAAACAAAGTATTATGGGTGATCTTGTTTCTTTGTCCCATTTTCTTGTCAGCCCCAGTGCTGTGTAGACGTATGTATGTATATTTTTTACTACATTGTGTTACCAAGGAAGGTCATTACAGAAAATCTTAGAGGCGGAGACTCGTTTAAGTATTTCCCAAAGCTAGCTCCGGCAATCGCAGAAAAGCCCCCGCGCTTAGCGACTATCACATGGCATTAATAAAGAGCTTGGGGATCTCTATTAAAGCATCAGCATACAATAATTACCAGATAGCCTCCGCTAGAGCAATAAAATTCTAATCTATGTGCACATTTTCAGGTGGATGCGGGATCTGTTCAAGCGTGGACTGCAGGGTCCGCTCACGGACGAGGAACTGTACCAGCACAGAAAGACACTGGACAGCGAGCGGGTAACCAACAAGTTTAGCGAGTTGTGGGAGGATGAGAAGAAACGGAGCAATCCCAGTGTGGTGCGCATGATATTGCGCGCCTATGGAACGATCTTCATTCCATTGGGCCTAGCCTTCTCGCTTGCTGAGTCGTGCTGCAAGTAGGTAGCAATCAGCCTTCGACGGATTAGCTAATTCTCCCATTTCCCATTCATTTCTTGTAGATCACTTATGCCCCTGTTTCTTGGTGGGCTGGTGGGCTACTTTGCCACAAATCAAACTACGGTCAGTGAACAGACCGCCTATCTGTACGCGCTGGGGATTGTAATTTGCATGCTGGTACCTGTGATAACATTCCACCCCTTCATATTCTACATCTTCCAAGTGGGCACAAAGTTACGCCTCGCCCTTTCCGGCCTCATCTATCGGAAGTGCTTGCAGGTATCGAAGAGCAGCAGCAACGATGGACTGCGCGCCAGAGCCATCAACATACTCTCCAATGATCTGGGGCGGTTCGATGTCGCTCTTTGCTTCCTGCATGACACGTGGAAGGGGCCACTAGAATCGCTCCTGATTGGATACCTCATGTACCGCGAGATTGGTCTGTCCGCAGTGATAGGCGTCTCCTTCATGCTTAGCTTTATCCCACTACAGGCGTGGGCGGCCAAGAAAGCCGCCTATTACCGACAGATGACCGCCGAGAGGACAGATATGCGCGTGAAGCTGATGAACGAGATCATCCAGGGTATACAGGTCATCAAGATGTATGCATGGGAAAAGAGTTTTGCCCGCGTGGTAGCCGAAGTACGCCTGAAGGAAGTGAAAGCTATTCGGGGCACTGCCTACATCCATGCGGCACTTGGATGCACCTCCATGATATCGCCGCTGTCTGTCTTCTTAGCCCTCTGCTCCTATGTCTACTTTGGAGATGCCTTAACCGCTCAAAAGGTGTACACCGTGTCCTCCTACTTCAACATGTTGAATGACTCGATGGTTCACTTCTGGCCGCTTTCCATTACCTTTATTGCCGAGGCCTTAGTTTCGGCTCGCCGCTGCAAGGAATTCCTGCTGGACGGGGATAGAGCTGAAGTGCCCATAAACCTAGAGGCCAACCAGCAACAGACAAAGACCAAGCGAACTCTCACCAAATCGGACATACAACAAAATGTGGAGTTGAACGGCTCGCTTTTAGCCAATGGTCTGCCTCAGCATAGCCGTCTCAGGGATTACAATCCGGAAGCGACGAAGAAATGTGTGATCCTTAAGAATGTGTCAGCCTCGTGGGACACTAGCGACGGGCACCCTAGCTGCGCCATCGAGAACTTCAGCACGGACATACAAGACCAAACTCTGGCTGCAGTTGTCGGACCCGTGGGCGCTGGAAAATCAAGCTTCCTAAACGTGCTCCTCGGGGAAGTGGGCATTGACAAGGGCGAAGCTCTAGTTCATGGAAAAGTCTCATATGCCTCCCAAGAGCCCTGGGTCTTTGAGGGAACCATCCGCGATAACATTGTCTTCGTGGAGGACTACAATGAACGGAGGTACAAGAAGGTTGTAAAGGCCTGTGGTCTGGAGCGTGATATGGAGCTCCTCCCGAGGGGCGATCTGACGGTTGTGGGCGAGCGAGGCGTCAGTCTCAGTGGTGGACAAAAGGCCAGAGTAAGTCTGGCTCGTGCCGTCTACCGCAAGGCGGATATCTACCTCCTTGATGATCCTCTATCCGCCGTAGACACTCACGTTGGCAAGCACATCTTTGATCGCTGTATACGCGACTTCCTCTCCAACAAGATACGCATTCTGGTGACCCACCAAGTGCAGTACTTGTTTGATGTGGAGCACCTGCTGCTCATGGGATCGGGCAAGATTGTGGCACAGGGCAGCTATCAGGAGCTTCAGCGCTCACGTCAGTTCCAGTTCCTGGAGCAGACGCACGATGAGAGCGGCATCGATACGCACAGTGTTAGCAGCTTTGTATCCCGCAGCGACTCGGAGAAGAGTTTTGAACACCATCAGCACAATCGACCACTTCTGCGGCCGGATGAGCAAGTGGAGGAGCTAAACCAGGAACAGCAGTCTGTGGGGTCCGTAAAGCTGCACGTCTACGCCTCGTACTTGAAGGCCCTGGAGAGTACGTTCCTCTTGGGCCTGATTGTGACGCTCTTTGTCTGTGCCAGGGTAATGCTTACCGGAGTAGATTACTTCCTGTCGCGATGGTAAGTCCCATTGGGTGAGTTGTCACAAATTCAAACTAATAACCATTTTACAGGGTCATTTGGGAAGAGAAAATTGCAGCTAATGCCACTGAGGCCACCTTATTAAGTGATACGGATCTGTTGCCTTCAAATGATACACTGCCCCTCAATACCACGGACTCTGAGACAGCACCTTTGAATGGCAGCATCGAGTCTGGCATACGCCAAGAGCTTGTCCTCTTCTATGCCATCATCCTGGGGGCAACGATGATTGTCTACTTAATACGCACATTCGGATTCTTCAAGATGTGCCTGCGCATCTCTCTGCACCTTCACGACCGACTGTTCCGCGGCATAACCCGCGCCACCATGTATTTCTTTAACACGAACTCTTCGGGCCGCATATTGAATCGCTTCTCAAAGGATATACGCACTGTGGATACGGATTTGCCGCACACGCTCTTGGACTGCTTGGCGTTCGCCATTGATGTCTCAGGCGTGCTTATCATTGTGGCAATTGCCAACTATTGGCTGCTGGTGCCAGCTTTCTTCCTTGTTGTGATTCTGGGCGGGATTCGCTATCTCTATGTGAATACTAGTCGCAGCGTCAAGAGACTGGAGTCCATATGTAAGTCAAACCCTAACAAATTATTCGAATTAAGTGATTAATCCAGTTGTTACTTGCAGCTCGCAGCCCTGTCTTTTCATTGACAAATCAAACTTTCCAAGGGCTTACCACTATTCGCGCGTTGGAGGCACAGAGCGCCTTAGAGTCTGAGTTTCACGGATACCAAAACACAAACACATCGGCCTGGTTCCTCTTCCTGTCGTGCACACGTGCCTTTGCCCTGTGGTCAGATCTTCTGTGCATAGCCTACATGACAGCGGTGACCTTTAGCTTCCTGCTGCTGCGCAATGACTTCGACAGCGGAGATGTGGGATTGGCGATCTTACACTCCACCACGATGACGGGAATGTGTCAATGGGGCATGCGACAGACCGCTGAGTTAGAGAACCAAATGACCAGCGTGGAGCGAGTGCTGGAGTACACAGAACAGCCATCGGAGCCACCGCTAGAGACAGCGGAGAAGTTCAAGCCAAAGACAGAGTGGCCCAGCAAGGGACGCATTGAGTTTATCAACTTTAAGCTGCGATACTCGCCAAAAGAGGAAACTGTCCTCAGAGATCTGAACTTCACCATCGAATCGCGCGAAAAAATTGGAATTGTGGGTCGCACTGGTGCCGGCAAATCATCGATCATACAGTCAATCTTCCGTTTGGCCTGCAACGAGGGCATGATCCGCATAGACGACATTGATATCGAGCACATGGGATTGCATGATCTGCGAAGTCGCATTTCGATTATACCCCAAGATCCAGTTCTGTTTTCGGGCACATTGCGCTATAATCTCGATCCCAAGGATGAGCGATCGGATGAGGAAATGTGGAAGGCTCTGGGAGATGTGGAGCTGCGCTCCTACGTATCCACATTGATTGGTGGACTCAACTGTCGCATGTACGACGGCGGTTCCAACTTCAGCGTGGGCCAGAGGCAGTTGGTATGTCTGGCGCGAGCCATTTTGCGGCACAACAAAATCCTCATCATGGACGAAGCCACTGCCAATGTTGATCCAGAGTAAGTGGAATATGAATACAAAATTGAATACCGTCTTATGATGCATTTCTTTACAGAACGGACAAGCTTATCCAGCAGACAATCCGGTCCAAGTTTGCTCACTGCACGGTGCTGACCATCGCCCATCGTTTGCACACCGTGATGGACAGCGATCGTGTGCTGGTCATGGATGCTGGCGAGGCCCGTGAATTGGGACATCCCTTCGAGCTGCTGCAGCGACCAGGGGGCTATCTACGCCAACTTGTGGAAAACACTGGAGCGGCCACAGCATTTGCACTAAAGCAGTCGGCCGAGCAGAGCTATAGCAAGCGACTGCTTGGCGATGACACTGCCACCGACGGCCTGAACATCACACTAGCTCTGCAAGAGCAGACTGAGTAATTGAAACACGCACTCTTCGTTATCACTTCAACACACAAACGCGCAAAATCTGCTTATGGATTCCATATAGCATATTGCAACAGAAAGTATTATGTACATAGCTACGTTGTATGTACTTAACGTCACCGAACTACTTATTGCCTTGTACTTAGGAGATATATGTGTAGTGTAAGCCGTAAGCCTTATTTAATACTACGAATTTATGTATGTATCGTATCTGTATCGCTACTGTACATTAATCGTGTTATGTACTCGTATGTTTTGTACACCATGTGTTCTATTGGCAAACCAATATAAAGCAATTCGCATTCGCCGCGTGCACTAATAGAAAACAAACTTCAATCAAATTAAGACAAAATAAAAGAGTTTAATTAGGTACTTTTAAAATATATAGGTAGCTAATGTAATATAGTATATGTATTACAAATTCGTACTTATAGATACGTACAATTACAATCTCAATAAAGTGCCTGAATATTACGTACATGCTACAGTTAATGAAGCCACTCAAATAACTTATATTGTCGGTCGGGGAGCAGAATGTCTTTGATCGTAAACTGGCGATAGTTTTGCAGAACGAAATCACCATGATTCATACGACTATGTTCGGGTATATTACGTAGCGGGATCGATAAGGATGAACCTTTTGAAGCTCCAATTAAAATTGTCAATTGCTCAAAAGCGTAATCGCAATAAGTCAACATGGTAGCCAATGATGGCGATAAGATACAAGAATCGAACAAGTGGTCAATGGGTTGGAGGATTCCCTGCTCCACTCCACACCACCTGTTCTCACAATCGGGATGCCCCGATTCCCGCTGTGCCGTCAAAAGATTCGTAAACAACAGTAAAACACACTTAGCCAAAATGTTAGCCAGAAGTTTCTGCGTCCGCCTCGCTGATGCGTGGCTGTCACCGGGCATTAAGATAAAACAGTGCTGCCCGATAGGACGGGCCACAGGCGGATCACTGATTTATAACGATGATTCCCGAACACGGACCCAGTGGTTGGTTAAAAATCAAATGTCTGGGCGGGCAGGAACTCAGTGGCGAATATAGCGGCACGAGCACCGCACGCGAATGTTATCCGTCGGAATTAGAGTGTGAATTGTGTCAAGGATCTATGTGATATTTATGAATAAGATACATATAAAAATAGGGATATACATATACTATATGTAGAAATGAAGGCTGTACATGAGCAACGAAAGCCGAATCCGGTCATAAAGGCAAACTTTCTCTCCAAATGGTTTTTTATGTGAGTTATGTGATCTGAGGATTGAGGATTTTTTGGTGAAAGTGTGTACAAGGACGCCTATACGTTATTTATGAAAATCCCTCAGCTTTCATATGCGTTACCTTGCCGTGTATACTATGCATTTTTCATTATTGGTGAAATCACGGCCGAGAAATATTTAATTGAATTGAACGAATTTCAAAATTCCACCGTACTCGAAGTCCTGCTGATAAGATAGAGCTGAAGAATGCCCTCCCGATCCAGATTTATGGCCAGTCTAGCCTTGGCCATCATTTCGAATTTATAACGCGACTGGATTCGCTCTTCAAATGCGATAAAAATAAACCACGACAAGCAGGCGACACCTGTCACCGTCCATCATTAACCCCCCGCCCACATGACCTGTGTGTTCTGTCTTCCAGCTGGACACGCGAGATTCTCGCCAAGGGAATGCGAAGGAGTGTGGAGCCGTCGGATCTGTATGCCCCTATACCCAAACTCGACAGCCCCAAAGTATCGCAGTTCCTCCTCGGCCACTGGGAGAAGGAACTGAAGCGCACCAAGCCCAGCGTTTTGCGTATGGTCTTCCGGGCATACGGCTGGGGATTTGTACCTGTCAGTATAGTCTACTCGCTGCTGGCCATCGTTGTGCAGTACGTATTTTTTCATTGGGAAGAGGACACCTTTTGGTTTTAATGACATCCCCCATCACCTTTGTCAAACTTAATAGCACATTGCAGCCATTGCTGTTGGGAGGGCTGGTATCCTTCTTTTCGGAGAGCACCGATGATATCTCCAAGAAATCGGCATACTTGTATGCCATGGGCGTTGTCCTATGCTCTCTCGTGTCGGGTCTGTTCTACCACCCCTTTATGAACTATCTGTTCAGAGTGGGTTCCCGCATCCGGCTGGCATGCGCTGGACTTGTCTACAGGAAGTGCCTTAGGGTATCGGTGGCTGCGGACAACAGTGGCATCAGTGGTTATGCAATAGCCTTAATGGCAACCGATCTGCCGCAGTTCAACGAGGCCTTCTACTTCTTCCACGAGCTGTGGCGCGGACCGCTGGAGGGATTGGTTTTTGGCTACATAATCTTTCAGTTGATTGGATGGCCAGCGCTCGTCGGATTGGGAACCATCATCGTGTTCGTACCACTGCAAGCGTGGGCTGCCCGGGCGACGGCACGATTCAAGCGAAGATCGGCTGAGTTTGGCGATGAGCGGGTGAAGCTGATGAACGAGATCATTACGGCTATGCAGATAATCAAGATGTATGCGTGGGAGAAGTCTTTCGCCAAACTAATCGGTCGGGTTAGGAAGAAGGAGATGGGCGCCATACGCGGATCCATGTACATCTATGCGGCCCTGCAGTGCACCGGAATGATATCGAAGCTGTCGCTCTTCCTCTCCCTTGCTAGCTTTGTCTTCACCGGGGACATCGTCACCTCGCAGAAGGTATTTATTGTATCCAGCTACTACGACCATCTCAACGAGTCCCTGTTGCATCTGTGGCCGCTGGCCATCAACATATGGGCCGAGACTTTTGTGGTTGCTGGTCGCGTGGTTGACTTTCTGCTCCAGCACGAAGATCCTGCCGATGGTGGCGTGGACAACTTCAAGGATGTGGACGAGGACGTGGAGCATGGCAACTTCTTTGGCCGCATGCACAATCCGCACGCCATGCACAAGAGCGTCACCGTACAGAAGCTGACGGCCAGCTGGGACCAGGCCAAGCAGGAGAAGCGACAGCGGCACATCGATGACATCAGCTTCCAGGCCACGGAGCACCAGTTTGTGGGTATTGTTGGCACTGTGGGCGCCGGCAAGAGCACTCTTCTGCAGGCTCTGCTGGGGGAGCTGGATATCCTTAGCGGCAATGTGGAGCTCAATGGTGTCCTCAGCTATGCCGCCCAGGAGCCCTGGTTAAACCGCTGCAGTCTCCGCGACAACATCCTTTTCATGGAGGCCTTCGATGAGCAGCGATACAATGAAGTGCTGCGCGTCTGTATGCTGGACAAGGACATCGAGGAGCTGCCCGCTGGAGATGGCACCATTGTGGGCGAGGGAGGAGCCAGCCTCAGTGGGGGCCAGAAGGCGAGAGTTAGTCTGGCACGTGCCGTGTATCGCAAGGCCGACATCTATCTGCTGGACGATCCCCTGTCCGCCGTAGACTCTCATGTGAGTAAGATGCTCCTCGATCGCTGCCTCAACGACTTTCTCAGCGATAAGATCCGCATCCTGGTCACGCATCGTGTTCAGCTGCTAAAGCATGTCGATCACTTGGTCCTACTAGAAGGTGGTCGAGCCTCCATTCAAGGCCAGTACGATACGCTGAAGAAGCTCATCCGGTTCCGCATGTCGGTGGTCAATGACCTCGAGGTGGCTAAGCTACGTGCCGTACGCACTGACAGCATCTTCGAGGAGACAGAACCCAGGGAACCCCTGACCCAGCAGCAGCAGAAAGTCGATCAGGATCGAAGGGAGCAACTGTACAAGGAACAGCAGCTACGGGGATCGGTTAAGTGGTCTACGTACAAGGCTTACCTGGGAGTGCTGAGCGTTCCCTCTGTGGTGGCGCTGATCTTTATACTTTTCATTGCGGCTCGCGCCTCAGAGGCCACCATGGATATCTTCCTTTCAAAATGGTAGGCATTACTCTCATGGGTCTTTTTTTCAACGAGAATATAAACCAATTGGAAATCCTTTTGCAGGGCCACCTGGGAAGAGACGGAGCCCAATCAACACGAGCCCATTCCGGAGTATCACAAAACCCGTATGCGCCTAGTCACCCTCTACCTGGTTCTGATCCTGAGCACCCTCATCTTGTATGTGCTCCGAACCTTTGGCTTCTTTATGATGTGTCTCCGCATCTCGCTGCGCATCCATAACTACCTCTTCAGGGGCATAATCCGCGCCAGCATGCAGTTCTTTACGCTGGCAACATCCGGGCGAATACTCAACCGTTTCTCGAGCGACATCCTGGCCATTGATGTCACTCTGCCGCAGTCGATGATGGACTCTATTGAGTTCTTTGTGGATGCCTTGGCTGTTCTTACGGTGGTATGCACGGCCAACATATGGCTGCTCATTCCGGCCATTGTTGTGATGGCACTACTCTATCTTTGCCGTTGCCTGTACATTGGCGCCAGCCGGAGCTTGAAGCGCATCGAGACCATCTGTGAGTAGGTTTTCTACTTTCCCCGAGTGAAAAACTCATCTTGATATGTCCTCTATAGCTCGCAGTCCCCTCTACTCGCACACGAATGCCACCTTCAAAGGGCTCACCACGATCCGTGCCTTCAACGCCACCAAGCGCCTGGAACGGGATTTTCATCGCTTACAGAATGAAAACACCTCGGCCTTGTATCTGTATGTGAGCGTCAACAGAGCCTTCGCCTTCTGGACGGACCTCATCTGCGTACTTTACATCCTGGCGGTGACCTTCAGCTTCCTGCTGTTTGATAAGAAGGAGCACGGCTACTACAGCGGCGACGTGGGATTGGCCATCACCCAGTCCATGAAGCTGGTACTCATGTGCCAGTGGGGCATGCGGCAGACGGTGGAGCTGGAGAACCAGATGACCAGCGTGGAGCGGGTGATGGAGTATGTGAACATACCCCCGGAGCCGGCCTACGAGACGGCGGAGACGGTGAATCTGCCAGCTGGATGGCCCAGTGCCGGTCAGGTACATTTCCAGGATCTGCGCCTGCGCTACAGTGATCATGGACCGTATGTCCTAAAGGGACTCAGCTTCACCATCCATCCCAAAGAGAAGATTGGGATCGTAGGTCGTACGGCAGCCGGCAAGTCCTCGATTGTCCAGGCGCTCTTCCGGCTGGCTCCCATCGACGGCACCATTGAGATCGATGGCTACGAGACATCCAGTTTGGGACTTCATGATCTGCGCAGCCGCATGTCCATCATTCCTCAGGATCCTGTCCTATTTTCGGGGACACTGCGCTACAATCTTGATCCGTTTGAGCAGAAAACGGACGAGGAACTATGGCAGGCGTTGGAAGCCGTCAAGCTGAAGCAGTTCTTTGCCGAAATGAAGGGGGGTCTGAGCTGCCGTCTCCACGACAGCGGGGCCAACTTCAGCATGGGCCAGAGGCAGCTGGTCTGTCTGGCCCGGGCCATACTTCGCCAGAATCAAATACTCATCATGGACGAGGCCACGGCCAATGTGGATCCCGAGTAAGTTATTCAATCTTCATTGATTTCTCCATGTATTGATGGCCATTTTCCTGGCAGGACTGATAAGCTCATCCAGGAGGCTATACAAACCAAGTTTGAGCACTGCACTGTGCTGACCATCGCCCATCGCCTGCACACGGTGATGGACAACGATCGTGTGCTGGTCATGGATGTGGGTCGCGTGGTGGAGCTGGGTCATCCTCACGAGCTGCTCCAGCACCGCAACGGACACCTCTATCGCTTTGTGGAGAAGACCGGAGTGGGCACCGCTCAGCATCTGCGACACCTGGCCGAGCAGAGCTACCGCAAGCGGGTGCTGGGCAGGAGAATTCGAGACTCTGAGGCTGTTCCAGAGCAGGGCTACGGCTACCATGGCACCACTCTCTAAAAGACTGCACCTTATACAATATAGTGAATAGATATATAATAATGTACTCGTAGACATGAGTTGATTGTTTTGTTCTGTAAGGTATGGTAATATAGTTTTTATTATAGTGAACTGATCTTTAAATATATATTTTATATTTGTATATATTTATATATGTACTTCATAATATATACTTAGTTGATTCAACTCTTCTGTTTGCCTTTCTTGAAGTTGGAAAAAAGCAGTTTATCATCTTCATGTATGTAGTTTCGTATGTAACTCTTTACCACTTTACCATTCTCTATATCTGCTATATATCTTTGCTACTCGTACTGTCTGGCTTTGATTCGCTCTCTATAACTACGATCCTTTGCTAGTTTACTTTGATTTTTGCCTTGTTTCTTTCTTTGTAGTCACAAGTCACATGAGAAATCGAAATGTTATAACTATATAACTATATAATATGTATGTTTTGCATCTGTTCTAGACTTAGAGAATTACTTCTTGGTTTCATTTATATTAAACTTGAATTCTTCTTAGATGTGCGATAATGGCATTTGAATCTAGATGCATGTATGTATACATAATATTAGCAATACGAGATTTTCTTGCTTCGTTCGAGTATATAAAATTTGTTTTCTTGTTTCTTTCGATTTTAGGTAGAGTGTAAATGAATTTATCGCATTGGGTTTGGTTGGTTTTTCCTTCACGAAACTTTAATACAAGTGTATATATTAGTTGTATGTAGTTGTTGTTTGTGTATAATGTATATATTAAAGTAAATAAAGCATATTCATGTATGTATATAATTGGTTTTAAAATATTCTCTTCCACCGCTCTTCATCGATTTAGCTTATTTAAAATTCGCTTAAAGTCTGCCTTCAACAGTATTTGATGTAAATAGAAAATCAGTGATTTCATTAATTATAATTAGTTGTTATTCTGGTGCTTAGATGTTACATGTTTTGCAGTTCCCAAACAAAAAACGGAATTAGTCCTCGAAATTCTTCCCCAAATTCCAAGGACCAAATCGTTTTTATTGAACGCATTTTGGATCGTAAATAAGTAACTAGATTTCATTTCCTAGAAATAAGATTGTTTGTTTGCTCGTTCATTATAAGTTTTTTTCTGGTTTTTTTGGTTTTTAAGAAAAATTCGATGCTTTAATAAAATTGTTTTGTTTTGTTTTTGTTTTTTTGCTTTGTTTTGTTTTTGTTGTTCGTCGTTAGAGCTACACTAATTTTAATTGTTTAGCTAGAATTCTCAAGCATTTAAAGATTATTTTCTTGCTCTACATTTATTTGTATCTTGTATTCGTTTTGTTATTCTCACAGTTAAGCTTCTTTGATTGAGCATAAAAGCAAATGAGAGTTCTCTGTTTATCCATGGTGTCTGGGGTCAAAAACTAAACCATATCGATCTCAAACTTCTATATCTATGGCTATATGGCTATAACTTGAGGATCTATCGCTGGGCACCGCTTCGAACTCTGCATTGGACAGACCCGAAAATCTTCCCCTATTCTCGGCTAGCCCAATGCACAGTCCCAGGTCCCCGGCCTCGATCTCGATTGGTGAGTGGAGGAAATCGCTGTTAAACCAAATTTAGCATCAATAGTTTACTAGTTCTAGAAATTAGGTCAAAGCATAATATTATTCGACTGGAAGTCAATTTAGATTCTATGTATAGGGTAGGGTGTGGTGTGTGCGTACTGCTAGCATTAATTGTATATTCATTATCCTTAATATCATTTTGTGTTGTGTTGCGTGTGTGTGTGTTTGTGTTTGTGTGTTCCCTAAGACTTTTGCTCAGCCAGCAAAAAGTTGGTAAAAATATAGGTACGATTTTGCCGTATCTCAATCCCTAGAGCGAGACGTATGTATGTTTGTTGAGAAAAGAAATTTGAAAACAAGGATAATCTGAACGTGCGTGCTTCGCAATGAAACGCATATTTTGATTATAAAATATGGTCCCGAGGTTGTTTAATATTTCTTCGTCTTGGTTTCCTACCATTTCCATCTTGGGCTAACATCCATATGTGGGAGCTAGAGCGGCGATTGGAGGCGTGGCTCAGTCGCGATCTGAGTCGGCTGGTCACTATAGTTACGAGTATAGATAAGGCGTTGTTTTAGCGAATTGCTTTTGGTTTATTCCGAATTCATATCGTTTTTGGCAATAATTCCGCAATGACCCTCTGCGAAAGGGTCACACCAATTGAGATTGATTGGTTATAGAACACTACGAGCTGAGATCGTGCCTGCCTGACATTATTAGGTCTCTCTACGGTTTCTCTATGCCTAGTGGGTCTTTCTCTGTTTCTTTTGTTTCTTAAAGCCTTCAACCCAAAGCTTAGATATAGTATAACTGCATAACAATATTTTATATAAATGAATAAAGTTTTCTTCATTGGTTTTCTTTGTTTGTTTTTTTTTTGCTTTTTTTTTTTTGAAAAAAAGAGTAGTATGAATTTGTTATGCAAGGTTTTTTTCAATATTTTTTTACGGTGTAGTTGCGTATATCTGTTCAATGTACGCATTGCTCGCTATATATGCATATATCATTAGTAATTCATTAGCATTTTCTTTTTTTTTCTTCTGTTTTGGGTGTACATATGTGTGAGGGTGTCAGCAAAAGTTGTTATATGCTTCGTACAATATATATATAATAAGTATATAATTGGTTTGGTTAAAAAATTTTCCACTAATTGCAAAAATTGTCTTTGTCAAAAAGAGTCTAACAATGGCATCATGTGTATGTGTGTGGTCCGGCCCCGCCCATCATTTTCCGTATCGGGGAGCCAGCCTTATTATCGCGTGCATATATCGTGACTAAGTACATAGTATACATGTATGTATACTCGTATATCGACGATTCGAATTCGTGTTCAGTATTCAGTGTTCGTGTCAGAGAGTTCGCCATCAATCTGGTCTAGTATACCATGCTCCATTGCTTGCCTTACTATTCCTCCTTCTACTGCTCGTCCTATTTCTGTCCCGGCTCAATGATCTCGACGGTCACGCTCTCGGCCACCGGATTGGTGGTGATGTTGGTGATGAGAGCCTGCTCCTGCGGCGACTGCGCCTGCGACAGCGGAGACTGCGGCTGCTGGTGGTGATGCTGCTGCTGATGGTGATGCTGCGGCTGCGGATGTCCATGCGGATGGTGCTGGCGATGGGCGGATCCGTGGCGCTCATGATGGACAACCTTGCCGGGAGCCACCGAATTGCTGCGATTGGACCGCACTGATGTGCCCGAGGCATTGCTGTTGCTGCCATGTTCATCGGAACCTGTATGGGAGACGGACAATCATCAGTGTCAATGGAGGTGAATGGCCCCAATCTACAGGCTACCGATAACCGGTTAAGGGGAAGTTATCGTTGGCATCACGGGACAACAACAATGTGTCGGATTCAGGACTCGAACTCGGGCGAAGTGACTCACTGCAAGCTCAAGTCCGTCACTACTTATGTTCTATATATAATAAATATATCAAATTATATAGAAGAAAGCCAGTTGAGGAAATATATTTATATATGTCATATATCATATAAGAGCCGTGCCATAAAGGAAGGAAACTAAGGCGGAAACACAAATCAAAACGGATGCGTCAATGAATCAGATAGTGTTCGAAAGAGAGAGAGAAAGCGTTTGATGGCAGAGTCGGGATGGTATCGTATCTACGTGTATTTTTGTACGAGTATCTTTGTCTGCTCATGTAACTCTGTAAAGGTATCTGTGTGGCTAAAGGTTTGTATTTGTATATGTGGAGTATACATATAAGGAGTACTGGTAGTAGGAGTAGTAATATGTAGTTTAACTGCTACTCTCAGCTACAGCTTAACACTAGG
This sequence comes from Drosophila affinis, assembly GCA_037356375.1. Taxonomy (NCBI): domain Eukaryota; kingdom Metazoa; phylum Arthropoda; class Insecta; order Diptera; family Drosophilidae; genus Drosophila; species Drosophila affinis. The sequence goes on from JAZHFB010000003.1 coordinate 29,926,895, forward strand.
TTTACAATAACATTTCGAACCAAGGATAACAACGACAACAACGAGTACAACAACTACGAGGACAACTTTGGTTACAACTTTCGCTAACAAGACATCAACTTTACACTACAAAGACTGTTCAAAATTTTGGGGGGCTTGTGGGGTTGGGATTATATTTTGGATGGATCGATTGGATTGGATTGGATTGGACATTTTTGGACTGGTACTGCCTACCTCTTGGACCCTGATATGGATGCTTATGCTTTTGGCTTTGGCTTTGTGATACGTATAGTTATATGTGATCTAAAACTTAATCGTTCGGCCACAGGCTGGTGCCGCCCCCGGCGATGACACATAAGTGGTGCTGATGGCGGTGGCGGTGACTGGCTGCATCGCTGGCGATGCACTGGCTGTGGGCGTGGGTGAAGGCGTGGCTGAGGCAGCATACGTTGTCGTGGCTGTGGCTATGCCTGTGCCTGTGCCTGGGGCTAAGGCTGAGCCTGAGGCTGAGGCGGTGGCCACCGTGGTCGTTGGCACGTAGGGCAAAAAGTGACTGTGGACTATGTTGTGCTGGTTGGCGGCGCTCGGGTGCTCCAGCAGCCGGGAACAGGTGGACACATCGCTGACACGTGAATCACTGGAGCGTGTGTTGCTCTTCGAGCGGATCATACGTCCTTTTTGGTGTCGATGGTGGTTTCAACATAGCGGTAGCGGTAGCGGTATCGGTGTCGGTTTTGTTTAAGTTTGGTTTTTAGTGGTTTTTGTTGTTCGTTTGTTGTGGGCGGTGGAGGGAATGAGCGGGTTGGATACGTTTAATATTTCGCTTTCACAAAGGCACGCGACATCGTGTCCTGATGGGTTCGTGTTTTTCTTTTTTTGTTTTTGGGATTTTGGGGTCTGGCCTGGGCTTAGGGGACTTGGCGCAAAACTCAAACCAGAATAAAAATAACCCAAAAAGGTAATTTCAGACAACTGTCCGCTGGGCTTAGCGCAACAACAATTATCACGGTAATGGCCAGAAGCAGTAACAACAGCCACAAGAACAACAAAAATAGCCATACCCCCCAATGGCAGCGAAAGGCGTCGAATAAAACGGTTCTTAAACTGTCAGTCAAATTGATTGAGCCCCTAAAGAGCTTGTTGGTCTTGCTTCGTTTGTGTTTAGCATTTCGGAGCGTTGTTGATGTTGGGATAAGGTTGCCAATATGGCCAGATACTCGAGTACAGTGCGGCCCAGCGAACTAGCTACGGTTGCATGTTCATTCATCTCCGAACTTATAGGAGGAACGTTTTTGTAACTACTAAATTAAAATATAAGTACTTTAAACTGAAGAGTTAACATATGAGTAAGGGAAAGCAATCAAGTGATGATTTTTATTTATTGGGATAGTTACCTCCGCTTCATTGTATGAGTATTTAATACATATCAGATTTTAATTGATGATTAAGTTCGAAGCTCCTTTTGGCATTCCAAAACTACACTTGAACTTCTCTAACTCCAAGTTAGAGTTCTATACAAAAATATTCCTTTACTTGCACATTTCAAGCCCCAGTACCTATTGAAATGTTCATCAGAATACCCGTACCTAGTATGGTGACTTTTCTGTTTTAATATCGAATATCATTGTTATTATTTCTGCCATGTTTTTGCACATTCCCCACTTCGAAGATAACACATTCCCCATAGAGATTTCGTTTCAGTTTAGTGATTTTGTCTGTTTCTTGTTGGAATGACTGACTGATCAATTGACTGACTGATTGACTGAGTTCGTATTTTGGGTTTCTCTTTCTTTTCGTTCTATTTTTGGTTTGGCTTCAAAAAGAAAGTTCTGCAAGTGGTCGGCACAAATCAAACAGTAAACAGAAAACAATAAAAGAAATCAAGAAAAATAATAGTAATAATTCAAATTAAAGTTGTACACTCGAAAGACTCGGAAGAAGGCCGGACAGATGGGTGTGTGTGCCCTCGGTGTTGGAAATGGATACAAACCTGTCTTACCTAGCGACGGATTGGGCGAGTGCGGACGCAGCGAGGCCATGCTGGGCTGTCGAGATGGGGCGCGCACCGACATCCTCGATCCGCGTCGCTCCTGCCCGTGGAGCAGCTTGCTGTCGCGCAGCAGCGAGACGTTCATCAGGCGTGGATTGGGCGTATTGAAGATGGTCCGATTCTCATGCCAGCGGGCTCTATAATGATGGAGTTTGATGGAGGCATGGAGGCATTAGTTTCATTTCTGGGATAGGCAGGAGAAGCTCAACGGTTGATGGGTGCCAAAGCTGGGAGGCGGTTGTGGCTAATGAGGATGCTGTTGCCCTTTGCCCTTGCCCTTGCCTTGGCTATACTCGTAATTAATGAAAAAATTCAGTTTATTAGACTGCAAATTAATTGGTGCTCCAATTATGTATCGCTTGCCAACCGCATCGTCATCGGCATCGGCATCTGCTAGCAAAGGCAACAGCATCAAGCAATTTAATGAAGCCCCATCGAAGCATCGAAGCATCGAAATATCGATGGCTGAGCCCCATTGACCCAGTTCAGGGCCCCGCTAAACGGCAAGGCAAGCCAAGCATATGGCCAAGATGGAACAAGCTCGAGTACGGAAAGTGGTGTTGGTTTTTGGTGGGTGGGGCGGTGGAGATGTTTGCATTGCAATTTACTCACTGGCTAAACAATCGCAGGACGACACAAATAATAATAAACATCAATGCCATTCCTACCAGCACGCCAATCATGGCCGGATCGATGTAGGTCTCGGGTCCCCGCTTGTCCTGGCGCCCTGCAAGCAAACACACATCGCCATTAACATGGATACTTGTCGGCTGACCAGCTGAGCACCGACCTGCACACTCCACAGTGCCATCCTTCCAAACGGGCGACATCTCAAAGCGGCAGGCGCATCGTCCATCGCGGCACTCCGTCTGAAAGTACTTCTGTTCGCACTGCTCGTTGAAGAAGCAGGACTCGTTGACGGCGGCCTCTGCAAAACGTAGAGAGAGAGCAACATATGGTCATGGTATGGGTATCGGATGGGCATCGGCATCGCCGTCGGAATCGGGCTGACAAGTTTCCCCGTCCTGCCCGGACGAACCTAACATGATTCATACGGTCAACAACAAATGGTACCCATGTCACAGAAAATATTTCTCTGCTGTCGCGACTGTTTGTGGATTGATTTAATGGCTGATTGAAGTGCGATATGGCTGGGGAGGATTGACTTTGCTGTGTGGTTTGTCCACTCCGATGACAAATATTATCATAGAAGAGGCACCACCACAGGAAAGGGGCGACTCTGAGACGGGCAGACAATGGTCGGGTTGTACGGGGATTAGTTGCTGAGGGGAGATGGAAATCAGGAGAACGGTTGGGTAACACCCGTACGCTGTGCGCGGGTTGACAGCAGTCCATCATGGGATTCATTAAGCTCCAGCCATAAATATGCTTATCACAGTTTTGCTCGTATTTAGTTCGCCTCAATTTGATTTTAATTTACAGTATTGAAGAGATGTCAGGTCGGGGGAATATCTATTATAATTATGTCAAATCTGCATTAGTTGCACTTTTTGCTACCTGCCGCTGCTGCTACTGCTGCTGCCAATGTTACTGTTGCTGCAGCTGCTGCCAAGTTTTCTATTTTAATTTACAGAATTTGTGGCTGCGCCCCACAATCAAGACAACGCTTTGGGGGATTTCACTTTGCTGGCAGTGCAATTTCTCTTCACTCTTTTTTAATGAAAACTTGGCAGAGTGACAGCAGGAAAGGCAGGAAAAGCCGGAAAGCAGGGGCGGACAGCCATTGAATCCAATCCCCCCATAACCTTACCTTTGCCACATTTATCATAGTGATTGGTGACGGGCAGATCCTCGGTACACTGGCAGGACTTCTTCTTGGGATCGCATATGGAGCCGGGGAAACCGCACTCCAAGGTGTTATCGCACTTGTCCCCAAACTTCTTCACTCCGCGGCTGGCATAATCTGTGGAGAGAGACGAAAAACTGTGGGTTACGTTACTCGTGTCTGTTTTGACTAATCCCCATGTGAGAAACAAACTTTCGATTTGCCGCTGTGCATATCAATAAAAAAGGAAAAAAACGTGGCAGAGTGGAGGAAACTTTGTGAAATGTATTCGGGATCCCACAGCGACTTACAGCCAGATTAAAATGTAAATTCTTTAGCCGCAGAGCAGCGCAGCTTGGAGCCGGCTTTGGAGAGGTGTTTGCCCGTGTCTCTCCATTCCCCCGAGAGACGCCTCAAGAGTGCCTGCGGACTGGGTCGTGTCTTGGTCTTCGCAGCGCTGCACTTCAACCATATGCCAGGAGGCACTGGCAAATCCTTCATTAACGTTGAATGGAATGAAAACATGGCCTGCCGCAGACACAGACACAGACACACTCACCTATGCTCGAGCGGGCAGCGAGTCGAGTTTGTGGCCCTTCACATCTTAATTAAGCTCTTGGGAGCGACTCTGGCTGGGGGATTGCCACCGACAATGTGTGCAAAATCTCAGCCCCAGTCAAGGGTTAAGGGTTAACCCCGCCACAACGGCATAGCACTGGCATGGTTTGGTATGGTATGGTATGGTATTCTCGTATAGTATGCCGCGCTTACACCAGCCGTTGCCTCACTAATTCTGTTGATGCTCCTGCCATAATTACCGAGACACGGAGACCAAGACCAAGACCAACAGTGGAACCGGCAAAATAGCGGCCTGTGGAACGGATGCGCCCTCGGTCGACATTTAAGCCAGCGGAAGCGAAAAGACAAAACAAAATGGCTGCTCATGCACAAACGGGGTGCGCCATTTTCTAGATGCTTGCTTACTCGCCTGTGTCCCCGTCCCCTTCCTCCAGTGCATGTGTGTGAGTAATAAAGTGTGTTTGGCAGTTAGTGTGTGTGTGTGTGTGTGTGCATGAGTCTGTTATGGGGCCGAGAGTGTATTTGCTTGCGGTTTATTTTTAAATGCACCGTCTTCTAACTATGAATAGGAGCTTTAGTTTCAGCAAAATGCTAAATAATGAATGCTAATGTGAATATTATAACAACAAGAATGTTCGACTAGGGGTTACCCCATGGGGAAAACTAGGAAGCATTTGTTTAGTTGATTGGTTGTTATTTCATTCATCTATTGTTTCAATATTTATAATTAAGACTCGATAAGAGATATCATGAAATAATATGTTTGTATTATCTCGATTCTCAAAACATGCAAGAGAACTTTTCAACAAAAGTACGCAATTCAATTTCAAATTAATAATTTAAAGCATGTTTTAGGCATGTTTAAGAATTTATAGGTTGAAGAGGTAAGAAAGTATCGCCGCAGTTCAAAGACTTAAATTTATTTACGAACATACATATTTAAACTCTTTTCGATATTAGATAATCCTTATTGGATTCTACATTTAATGCCCGGCATCAATCGACCCCCGCATACCCTTCCCCGAACAGCTCACAAAAGAGAAATGAAAACGCCTGGTGCCGCAGCATCATGCCACACTGCTTTGCTTACATTTTTTTTGCAGCTGAGCTTTATTTGGTTTCCGTGGCACTGCAGCACTGAGGAAATTCTCTCAAAGTGTTGACAAAGTGGCGACCGCCGGCAGACCTCCAGGCTGGGTGCAGGTAACCATCCGGATGAGGGTGGGGATTTGGGTACGGGTCCCTGTCCCTGTCGCTGTCCCTGACCCGAGGCCAACCTTTGATAGCCTTACCGAAAAGAGATTACCCAATTGCCAGATCCTATTCACAGTGTGCCGGCCAGGCAATTTTTCAACCAAGGACCAGCATCTCTTCAAAGGGCGCAAGACGGGGGCCAAAAATCTGAGTACAAATGGCACATGTCAGACGGGTTGATGGCCTGGCATTAAACAGCCAGAGCTGCATTAAGAGCCACATCTATAATTTACAGAACGGGGCCGCACCATTAAAGAGAACATGGCTTATAAGCTCACCCCAAAGGATATGCGAATACATGAACAACTTTTGCACATTTAGGCCAGAACACAAAGCAGTCGAGACTTTTAATATGTGAATGGGAAAACTACTTTTGTGTTACCCGAGGGATGGGATGTACTATAAGAGTACGATTATAATGAACCCTGAAAAGTGGTTCAAGGAAAGCCAAGAAGTGGCATTTTTATAGAACAAACAGCACCCACCCATAGAACCTAATTCAAAGTCTCTACAATTTGGTTTCTATTTAGATCTACCAGCGCTTTCTCACATCAAGATACTGTGCCATGCCCTATGTTTGAGGAGCAAAAGAAAAACAGCTTATGCAATTGCACTGAAATCCCCTCCAGCGAAATGAACAAAGGATGGCCAAGGCAACCGCTTCACGCACGACATCTCGATGACGTCAGTGCGGTCTGTATCAAAAGCCAAGCCTTTGCTTAGGATAAATACAAAGTATATTCCCGCAGTACCTTCTGCAGCATTCTTATCAGCCAGATGCGGATACGGATGGATGGAGGGTTTCGCTACTTACCGAATTCTGGCGTCGTCGTCTCCGGTCCCGCGCTGAAGGCATTTACGGCAAAGAAATTATCGCCGTCATCGCCCAGCGTTAAAGTCGGCAGCAGGGCAATAACGGAAATCAGGCACAGGACAAACGTGTTGAAGGGAGCGCCCCAGCCCCATCCCCATCCCCATCCCGAGCGCCAAAGCCAGCTCCAGTTCCGGCTCAAGCCCAAGTCCCATTCCCTAGCCCAAGCTCGCTCCCCGGCCAGGCCAATGCCTCGGCGCCTGCTCCCGCTCCGACTACCCATGCTAATGCTCTTCTTCGGGTTCGGATTCGGGTTCGGCTGCGGAATGGGGTTCTTTGGCCCCTCAGTGGCGGCCATTAGCATTAACGATGGCTGGGCACGCTTATTTAGGGTGGCGACAATGGAGGAGCGTTTCACGTTTCCGTCGCACAAAGAAATGGCCAGGGCTCCAGCTCTTGGGGCTGTTGCTCTTGCCCTTGCTGTGGAGTTGAAGTCCAAGATGGCTTTGTTTGCTGTCTTACTTGGGGGCAGCGATAGTGGCGACCAGTGGCAGTTGTTGCTGTTGCTGCTGATTGTGTTCCTCTTGCTGTTGTTGGTGTTGCTGCTGCTGCTGTTGGTCAAACACTCAGAATCTGTGGCTGCATCGTCGTCTTCGTCAGCTTGTTGGTTTTGCTTTGTCTCACATTTTTCACGCGTCTCGCGCCTCAATGGGGCAACACCATGGAAGCGGCCCTTGAGGATGGCAGCTCCGTGACCGTGACGGCGCCGGGGCTCTAAAGCCCCATCTAATCTCATATTATTTGATCGTCGTCGTGCTCCTCATCCATGCTGCTCGACAATATCAATTTGCACACTATTCTCTCTCACTCTATTGCCCTTTGGCCCCAAGGCGTCGCTTCCTGTCTCTCACTTTCTGTCGCCGTCCCGTATCCGTTTCACATCAAAGTCTGTCACTGCCGAAGAGAGAGAAGGAGAAAATGAATTTGGGGTTAGTTCGGTTTCTAGTTGGGGGAATTCAATCAATGCTGCTGGGCGATCGGATAGGGTGTGGGAGCTGGGGGTGGGGCTGGGGCTGGGGCTGGAGTGTTGCCACAAAGCAGAGCTAATCACTTTGCGGCGTGTGAAATTACAAACCGTTGTTGAAACAATTTCCGAAAGTGCCACCAAAAGTCTGTAACTGAAACCAGAATTGACACACAGGTGCCGCCGCCCATTCCCCGGATAGTTGTCCCGGATCCGGATGTGTGTTTCGGTGTGGGTGTGGGTGTAGGTGTGGGTGTGGGTGTGGGTGTGGGTGTAGGTGTGGGTGTGGGTGTGTGTGGGTCAGGGCAAAAATGTCAGAGTTTGTGGCTGGCTTTTTGGCACTGAAAACTAAATTGACTGACGGCAAATTTGTGTGTCTATGACAGTTAATTGGATTAGGCGAGGATACCCACCCACGAAAGTAAGGTTATAGCTATAGGATACAGCTAAATATAGTATATATCCCATTGTCCGGGCAGAATGAAAAGCATTTAATTAAAACTCGTTTCAATAATTTGATTTAATTGGCAGCACGGAGTGGCAGGGACTTGTGTGCGCCGGCTGCCATGGACACCATTTAAGTAGAGGCGAAGAGGAGGGAAGCTGATGAATAAATCATGGACAGGAACATGCAACGCATGTTGTGGCACTTCATCCTCCTGTGTGTGTGGAGCGCCTCTTGTGTACCCAACGATTATAAACAATGAGCGGGGTAACATTGCTGCATGCCACACGAGAGTGAAATGTCTGAAGTGTGTTATGTAGAGCGCATACATAGGAGTACTACATATACATATGTATGTATGTATATTTACGATTGTGTATTTGGCTATAACATGCATTTAGCATATTTGCCTTATTTTAGGGCTCGAAAGCTGTCAAACTCTTGCCTGGATCATTTATAATCATCATGCACCTAATGCCAGGCACTGCTTAACTGATTTTGCTTGTAATTAAACTCTCATGTGCTGTGTCCACACTTCTATTTATAAAGATCTTGCCAAAAGAAGAGATGTAGAGATACATCCACAATTATTTATATGCAGGCTGCTCTTGACAGTGGAAATTCCAATGCCTGGGGCCTTGGTTATAAGCCAAATGAGCCAGCTTTGGTGCTGATTTGAGAATAAATGCCGCTATTGGGGGGCACCCTAGAGCCGTTGCCAGGATTTTACAGCCAGACAGTGAAAATCCGCATTCGCATGCGGCTGTAATTTATGCCGCATTGCCTATAAGAAAATTTGGCCAAATACGAGTGTGTTTTGGGTTAAGCTGGGCCTGCCTTGCCCTGTTTACGATATGGTTTTGGTTTCGGTTTCGGTTTCTGTTTCAGTTTCGGTTATGGTTATGGGGGGCAACGAGGAGAGGAAACGAAACTCGTAAACCCATGAGGCACGCACCAGCGCACTGAGGCGGGAATGATGTACAGGAAACATGTTGCATATTTATACCCCACTACCGTTCCACTTCCACTTGCCCGAACAAGCGTTCGGGTTCGGTTCTCTGCCCATCCGGAGGAATTGTTTGTTGTTTTTCATAAATTCATGCGTTGTCAATTGGTTGAAGAGTATTCATTACAAGACGTACGTATACGCAATATACGAGTCTGCCACACGACGTGCCCCCAGCTCTCGGATGGCAGGATGGCAGCACGAGAGGATGGGGCTCGGTGATGTTGATGGGACAAATGCCTGACACATGAAAGCCAGCCACGAAACACAAGGAAATTACAGCCATAATATCTGCTACAGCAACCGATGTTGGCAGGACTCCTGTGGGTAGTGGGTACAGTGAAAGTTCGCTTGAAACGATGCAATTTTATCCTTATCCCCTGTCCCAACAACAAGTTCAATTTCTTAACTAATTACGAGCGTAATGAAATCAATTAGGAGGAGTCCTTGATAGCTAATTCCAGGGGATTTCATTGTTCTTTGTTCTGCTCTTTTCTTTGTTTCCTCCTCTTTGTTTCGTTTTAATTATATTTCATTCACTGTGTCCATTCAGAAAGAAGAATAAACCTTAGGAGGGACTAAATTCACTATTCTAATAATTCTAGCTCAGACAACGTAGTAGGACCTACTCCTAGAGAACTATATTTTATTATGAATGACGCCATAAGCTATAATCCTCTTTTACTTCCACTCACAAGGAATTTTAAAGCGTAGTAATTGAAAACAAAGCCATATAGTGCATATATATTTAAAGACCACTTAAATTTCCCCATTTCCCCTTTTAGATTTCAGTGGTGTGTTGTGTTGCCCCTCTGCTAGCGTTCACTGTGCAAATGTGTCATGTTTGTTGGGCCGACGGCTGTTCAGGTTGTGCTCTGTTCTTTTTTGGGAATATTTTCACATGCGACAAAGTGTCGTATGCGCAACAAACAGAGGCACACAGAGGCACACAGAGGCACACAGACACGTGCCCGAATCAGCCAAAGATCGTGCTAATTAACATGACACAAGCATAAATCATAAAGCAGGCACCCGCCTGGAAGAGACCGCCCCCCTTGCTATCCTCGCTTAGTGTGATATCCCGTCAACGTGGTATGAAAGATGGGCAAATAAATACTCGTGAGCAGGAGTAGCCATTGTTTTAGCATAAGCCTCAAGGACAACGGGCGCGTCTGAGTGAGGCTTCGAGAGCAGGTCGAGGCGCGTACCGGGTTTATGGGTATAAAAATAAAAATAAAACTGCAAACAGTCGCAAAGAGCCAATTCAGAAATTCGTGCTATAAATTCAGCAAACAATGGCAAAGGACACACATGTGGCTTTGCACACGCTTCTATATATATCCACATATATCTACTATACATTGCCTATACATACACCTATATACTCGTACGGATGGATCTGTGTGAGTATTTACAGTAGCAACAATGCGCTGGGCATAGGCAAACAATGGCGAAAGGCTTCGAGAGCGAGGGCAAACAAAGCGAGCCCAAGTGAGCTTTACGGAGACGCGGCCAAAACGAACGCACTTTGGCCAAGAGCCAGTCCTGTACTATACATCCACCAGATACAAATACAGATACGGATACAGATACAGACACAGATACAAGTGCATGCTAAATTTTATTGATTGCTGATGGGAAAGCGATGGCGAATCTTAGGGCAGAATCTAAAGAGCCAAGCCAAAATACAGTTTAGTTCGCATATTTTAAGCGACGCTCAACCAATCAAGGCCAGAATCTATGCCCCCATAATCTATGCCCTGCACTCACCCCTCCCCTCTGGTTGTATATGCGTGCCACTGCTGCAATTATTTCTTAAGATTTATATGCATGGAACAAATTGCTTGGCATTTGGCACACACACACACACTCAGCCATAGACAGACGCATACAAAGACCCAAGACGAAGACGGATAACCCAAACAATTGGTCTTAGCCAAGCCCAGCTGCCACCCACACAGAATGGCGAGGCGACAATGTTCGGTTGCTCCTTAATGGGCCCCAAGATCCAGCCAAACTAATGGAATCTGCTGTCATTCAATTCGGGCCAAGAGCCGCAAAATTGAATCCGCACAATCATCTTCAGGCATCGTTTGCGCCAAACCTAATCCAGTCTCGGGATAAAAATCAATGATTCCAGCAACTGAAAGTTTCTTCCATCCATTCCATTCAATTCTATTTAACTGATTAAATCGTTTTGCCACGGATTAATTGATTCGATAGAGATATGATAGTACTTGAATTGTTTTTCAAATCAATTTACAATTAAAAAAACTCAGCCAATTTAGCTTGACTACTTTCGTTCTAAGATTAAATCATATAAATAAATTTCTAATTTAATTAATTTAAATCTCTCTTCTGGAATTTCGAGATCCTGGGAATACCCATTATGTGAGTGGAACTCTCTTATTCTGATACAATAAAACCTCAACAAATGGAACACAACTGAATCTCAATCACGCGAAAATCTAGTTATTCGGATAAAATGCAATAATCGATGTACATTTTAATTTTTCATATTAATTAATTCTCTAAAGCCAAACATTTATAAAAAATTAAATCTAATGTTTAAGCCAGAGATTGCTAGGATTTTTTCCTACCCATCAGCATGAATTAATGACTATCAATAAAAATAATCATAAACTCAAATCATCCGAAAAATATTTTTATTGTTATCTTATAAAATAAATTCAAAAGATTTATAAGGCTTTACCATAATTTTACCATAATTTATAAATAAAGTCACACGAAAAATAAATCACCGACAAATCCGCCATAGAGGGTTTTCACCAATTGATGTTTAAACTCTTCCCCACCTTCGTCTTTCCGTGTGACAAATGAATAATTCCCATCTGAATGGGAATTCAATTTCAATGGAAGCCCGGGGCGAAAAATTAAACTCAAATGAAATGGGCGATTGAGCAGTCAATGGTAAAAACATCGATTCGCATCGATTACAGGCCATTGAATGTCATTCCTTTGTTCATTTTGTTCATTTTGTGCGGTGCATTCCTGTGGCCACGGACTCCATGAATGGTCTATTATAATGTCCAGGACCCTGAGGCCAGATTAATGCTGATGCGGAAGGGTGCGAATGAGAAAATTAATGAAATTTCTGTTAGAAACTTTTTTACGTGCAATTATATGATGATAAGGTGCACTCTCATTTTCTTTTGAACAGGAACTCTCCCCAAAGGGGACTCCCTCTTGTTATGCAAAAACTTGTTTTGCAGTTGAATTACATTTGATATTAAATTGCACGCTCCTTTGAGCTTCCTAATAGGATTACCAACAAGGTAAAAGCACATACATTTTATATAAATACCTACATATAAAGTAATTATAATATACTATTTAATTCACTGCTCTTTGGGGCCCCCTGTGTGTCCAGGTCAAAAAACACCCACGTAAAAATCCGATCCATTTTAGGTGGATTTACTGCGTCCAGTGCCTGGGTTTGGGTACCGCTTATCGTATCGCCTTCATGGCTGGATTACATTAGGTTTTAGTTTTATATTTCTAATGTACCCACCGGTCGGTGTGTTGGTGTGCTGGTGTGCTGGTGTGTGTGTGTAATGTATATTAAAACCCAATTAAATATCGCATGTTGTCAAATGGCCCATCAGGGCAACGCCATTCCGCAGGAGTACGGGTATGCAACAACCAAAGGAATTCCTGGCTCCTCATTATGAATTAATTTTGGCTCGCATTTCATTGAGTTGTTGTTGGATTTGCGAGGGGGGGTGGGGAATTCCAGATGACTAAGTGGATATATGTATGTATGTACGAATGCCAGGGCGTACTTTTAAGAGTATACGTATATGAATGAATTATGATTGTTTTGGAGCGGAGCGGAGCAAAACTGTTGAGCCTAAGAATTGTGTTGGTGGATGGGTGGATGGATGGATGGTTTTTGGAAGGCAGGTTTGCCTCTGATTGCTGTTCAGTCTGGTTTGGTTGCCATGTGAAGGGCAATAAATAAAATGGCGAAAAATACGAAATACAATAAAGTATTGCCAGCAACCAGAGAAACAAACAAACAAACCAGCCATCCATTCAAACAACAAAAGGTTACCATGAGGCACTGTGACGGCGACAACGACTACGACGACAACAGCGAGGCGAGTGGCAAGCGGAAATGGCGTGAGTTGTACACGTTGTAGTAGGCGTTTGCCGGAGGTTTCAGCCCCAGCTTTTGCCCCAGATCCTGTCCCGTCCAGGCCTGCCCTGCCCTGCCCTGACTATGGTTCGGCCTTTGGGGGCTCTGTAACAACGCACTGGAATCAAAGAAAATCACGAAACATGGCGTGGCAAGCAGCGGTTCCTGATCGGCCTCCTGCACTGAAACTTTTGTGCTTTTGTGCCAACCCCACCGAACAGAGCCAATTAGCCCAGCACCACCACTAGGCCAAGAAGAGCGCAGTACCGTAAAAAAATGAAAGGGAGACTAAAAAAGCAGCAGCAAAAGACACCACCGTGACAAGTACTGAAGATTTGCAGCTCGTCTTGCAAGGCAAGGCAAGGCAAGGGCGAGGCGAGGCGAGGCGCCCTTCCGCCTTTTGCCTTCTGTGCATTTCCGCTTCCGCTCTGTGAAACACCCCCGACCCTATCGCCAAAAGGGAAGTGAAAGCGAGTTCAATGTAAGCGGATTTCCATCGAGTTGCCTCTGCAATTGATTCGAGTTCGAGGCAGAATGGCAGTCGATGGGCAACTTTTAACCTTTGCCATCTGACACATTATAAATAAATGTTGAGACGTTGTTATATACCATGTTTTGCGGCAACCATGGCTCATAGCTCACAATGCATTCGTCCTCACTATAAGCCCTCTGTGTGGGTGTGCAGCCATCTGAAAATTGCTCGAACCTGATCCTGGTTAATGAGTTTGAAATGCACGCAACGAGGCGTGTCAACTCAGATCGGGAAAAGCCAGATATGTCAAATGGTGACAGACTGTTATGGTAATATTCCTGAATCATCAGGCTCCACTCAAATGTGGCAAATACTGTGGCAAGAGAAAGGAAACAAACGACATCAAAGGAAAGCATGGTATACACTATGCAACAGCACTTTTCCACTGTGAACCAAGCCGACTTTTTCTGATAGATTTGCGGCTTAACTGTTTCTTTAAGGAAATAAGGTATTTTTTATGGTTTATTCGGAGGCAGTGCTTTTTTTTCACTGAACATCTGATTGTATTAAACTTTACAATTCTGCAAAGCTGATAAAATCAGCTATTATTCAGATTCCAACACTTTGTAACTTCAGCTACCGTCTGTGTCTGGAAATTATTAAGCTTACAGATTTGATAATATTTGAAGGTAGGAGGTCGAAGGTCGAAGAAAAAGTCGAGGAAAAAATATCTTTTGGGCTTTCATTTCGTTTTTGAATAGGTTCATTAATTAGCCAACGTTTAAAGTATCGTTTGTGAAAATCAATGGATAAACGGATAAGGTATAGCCGTTCCACTAAACCTTCTACTATAATGGCTCATTTTTGAATACAACCTTTATTTTCTTAAAAAAAAATATCAAAAATTTCTATTGTAACGGTAAAATGTCATTTTCCATTTTATGTCTATAATTTACTCAAAATATATTCAATTTTGTTGCCTTGTGATATCAGACTGCGTTCGATCTTTCAATGTGCCAATGCACATGCCATTTGGCGTTAAATTTGTGCCGCAATTTAAACTCAATTTCCCGAAAAAAAAGAAGTGAGAGAAATTCAAGCCATTAAATTCGCATGCTATGCAGAAAGCCATCAACAATGGATCCACAACCACACAGCCCCATTCCCCATTCCTAATGGACTTCTCCAGTGTTGGCGTCTAGCTGTCGCTAAATATGATAGAAGCGGAAAGCACCCAGAGAGATTGCTCTATTCAGACCTCTAAACTATGGAATACCCCTCAGTAAAGTGTTCCACTTTCTAACAGTTTCCAAAAAGAAACCCATCACGGGGATTTCCTACAACAGATACTAAAGTGTTTTACTTCTTTAAACTGTGGAATATTGAAACTTCTGATTTGTGCATGCCACAATCACATATTTTTAATAAAACCAATAAAATTTAATAAGAATTTATGCACATGCTTATATTGTATACACATTAAATGAACGCAGTTTATTTTATTGACTCATAGATATCTCGATATGGAAATTGCTTTCCACTTTAGCCATCTACCATGTACCATTTATCCTCGTATACCCACTGCCACCCATCAGAGGCACTGCCTCACGTATATATTTTCCTTTTTTCCATCGCAACGGATATGACTACGGATGTGGCTGCGCTTCGATGGCGTTTCGAAAATCGCATAAAACTGCTGCAATATTTAACCGCTGTGGATGGGCAGGTGGGCAGGTGGGCAGGGGGGTGGAGCTTTGCACCTTAGCGTATGTGCGTGTGCATATGGCACTAAGCTTTCACACATTTGTACCAGCATTGCCAGGCCGTCGGCTAATGCGATTCCCCGCTTAAGCCATAAGTGCCCCCTCAAAGTGTCGCCTCGCGAGTGCCGAAAGTCGGACATCGGTCACTTAAATTGTGCCTCGATATACGATTACGGACACAGAAATAAATATATGCCACCCCGTGACATGGGATGGAGTGGGTTGGATTGGACGGGATGGGGGTGATGGAGTGGCACAGACTGGCATATGCACTTGCCCTGACATGGTTAATGTGCCAACAACTGTTTGTACAGTTTGCTTTTAATATTCTACACGTGCAGCTCCAAGCACACAGAGACAACCACCCGGACACACTCTGACACATGTTCCTGGGGTCATAATGAGTGGCTGGGAGATGGGAGACGGGAGTCAGAGTTCCTCGGGTCTGTGTCATCAGCAAAATGGTACCAGGCGACCGCAGCACATTTGGATGGCATAGACAGGAGGTGGAGCCGTAGTCTAAGCCCCAGAGATGGACCTTCATACGTAAGCACGTACTATCCTTAAGCTACTTATAGAACGGCCACACATTGGCAGATGGGAGCGGAGGCTAAACGCAATTTACAGACTCACCTCAGTCAAATTAATTAGAGCAATTAAGCGGACCGCGCCTACGGGCGGCGGGGAAGGCGCCTGACAGCGTTGACAGTTTCAGAGGGGTGCCCGTGCTCTCCACTTAAAATACCACCACGAGCAGCATTTACCCGAAAAATTAAGTATACGTCGCGTACACCTCACTGGGTTTTGACTGACTAACTGTCTGGCTGACTGACCGACATGGTACTTCTCTGGAAGTGGGCTAGCCAATGCCGTTCCCTTCATTGGCATTCATGCTGGGCCAGCGACGCAGCAGCCTAAAAGAGCAAAACTTTCAAGAAAAGGCTTCAAAGCGGAGAAAACGAAAACGATTTTCCGGCCAGCGGCAACGGCGGCCACAAACAATTTATCTTCCAGCACTGGCCTATAAAAATGGCAATCATTATTATAGTCATGTACCAGGCAATGGGGCGTTACGGCAATCAACGCCAACGTCTCAAGACGTTCCATAAATAAGCGCACAATTTCAATTTTCAACGACGCGCCCCTCAAGAACCCAGAAATGGGGCAGGGGCAGCCCTCAAAGATCATACATACTCGTACATATATGCATATTTATCTGCATACATGTAAGTGTGTGTGTATTTAATTGCATATTTTAATAGTCATAAAGCAGGGAAGCCCTCGAGCTGAACGAAAGTACCAAAATGCCAGCGGGCCTACTTAAAGGTCTCCTTCAACAGACAAAGACACAGATACAGACGCAGAAGAAGATACAGACACAGATATAGGCATAGGCAAAGGCCCATAGGCACAGATACAAGTACCAGTACAACTACAGATACAGATGCAAAGGGAAAAAGGCAAGGCCAAATGCGCAACTAAAACAACAGAATATATAGAAGAAGAATGCAATATAAATTATAAACGCAAACTGTGCGACAAGGATTTCTGGTCTGATTCTGGTTGTGCATTCTTTTTTCAATTTTTTTTTTTTTTTGGTTTATTTTATACGAGTATTACGAGGTTTTCCCCCTCATGCCAGCGACATGCGATTTTGATGGCAAATGATTTAGCAGTTGGCCGGGTAGGGCACTGAGTGGGGTAGAGGCCTTAGAAATCGAAGCATAAATGGGCAAATCGAACACATAGTACATGGTGCATGGCACATGGTACATGGCACATGGCACTATAGAAGGTCAAGGGTCATGCCGCCGCTTGTCGGATCATGTCGAAATTTACTGCAGCCCTTTCATCTATCCCTTGGAAATCGCTGATATGCACATACATATTTATAGACTCGATACGATTTGATGACGTCTCCATCCGAGCAATCGAACCATCCTTTCTCCGACATTCTCACGCCACACTGGGTGGTCCTCCCATGCCGCATGCAGATTTCCGTGCAGCAGTAAGCGAAGTAACCGAGCGAGACTGCAACTGCCGCAAAGTCTGTGTTTCCCCGAAATCGATCCGAAGGAGGAACCCTCGAGTCCGTATAACTTCACCCCATTGTGCATGTGTGGTAGTGACTGTGGGCACCGTGTGGAGGCCAAAACGGGCCTATGTGCCACGCGATGTGATTGTGAGTGCGAAAATGTGACGACCCAACGCTGGGGTAGAGTCAGCCCCTGGCCGGGTCTGGTGTGGCTGCTGGCTCTGGCTCGGGCTCTGAGTGTGGCTCTGACTTTGGGTATGGGTATTCTGCCTCTGGGCCAGGATGACGTAGTCCTCCAAGCTAAGTGTGTTAGTATGCCTGCCCTTCTCCACTCGGGGTTGCACATACACTCTCTCATACACTCACAGAGGGTGCGAAGGGGCATTAAATGGTTCGTGTTTTCTTGTTCCTTTTGCGTCTTTTCCGTCTTCTGTTCTGGTCGGTTTCTGCCACATCTTGCCGCTTGCCGCTTGCCGCATATTGGGGTCGCCTGACGTTCCATACTTTAAAAGCGCCATTTAGTTCTGAGCAAGCTAAATTATTAAAAGCAAATCCAACACACACAGATACACACACACATACAGACACCGATACGGGGCAGGCAGTTCATTAAATTCAATGTATGCAAACTGGCAGCAACAAATGTGGCAGAAGGCAATCTTCCACTTGTCCCCATACCCTGCCACTGCCACTGCCCCTGTCCCTTTCCCTGCCAGCAAGTACCACCATCCATTGAATGTTCTTGCCCCCCAGCTGTTGTCAATTTCTGTCCTCCTGCTGCCCCAAAAAGTCTCCATCACTGGCTCATCATAATCATATGCTTCCCACTCCCTTGCCACCTGGCTGCGCAAATATGTTTCGCCAACTTCAATTTGTGTGGCAGGTAGAGTAGGTGTATCTGTGTGGGTTGTGTGCCTGTGTCTGCGTCTGTTGGTGTGCTTGTGGCTGTTTTTTTATGCGTCACGTGAGAATTTCCTTTATTATTATTTGGCTTTTTCCCCGCCTTTGGCGCTGGCTCCGGTTCTGGCTATGGCTTTGGTACATATCACGTATACGTAGCGTATAACTCTGCTAAAAAGGCATTGATTTTTTTGGATTTCGCCCTTTCTCCTAGGCGTTTCCTCTACTTTGTTGGTACTGCTTGCTGCTGACTGCCACTTCATTTATTACTTCGATTGCTTTACACTTTCCTTGAGTTTGCTGCTTTTTTCAAAATATTTGCTTTGCCTCAAAAAGCAAAAGTTTATCCTGTTTTTGTTTGTGTTTGCACTTCAAAATCGGGTTTGGGCTTTTTTGTTGGATGTGGCTCTGTTGCACGGTCAGAAGCGAGTTTGGATCTCATCATCATCAACCACTCACACAGTCAAAGACTCACGCACACACTCGCATAGACAGGGACACAGACAGGGAGACGACCACGCGCGCGTAAAAATATACTAAAATACAAATTGCTCACAATTTCCTTCGTCGACTACTGATGGTGCTGGTTCTTCTGGTGCTGCTGCTGGTTTTGCTGCTCTAGTTTGTTGTTGTTTCACTGCTATTTTCCTGTACTCCTCTTGAATTTTCCGGAGGATGAACTCTCGACGACCACGCGCTTCAACGTCTGACTACGCTTTAAACATGCAATCCTCGGATGTTCTGGGGAAATCGCCATCGTTGGTGAAAACAGTTCGGAAGTGTACACCAACAGGCGGCGGAGACATGCTCTCAGGACCTGCGCATTAGGCAATCAGAGAGAGGCGACCCTGCAGGTGACATACTTTTCCGCGCCAACCGTCGTCGATGAAGTGGCTTTTCCCCTCTCGTCGCACCGCCTAAAAAGTTTACTATTTACATGGCACATCGGTTTCGGGCAGCAGGCAGTTTTTCCCTCATTTTCCTTTTAATTTTTTTGTCGTGTTCACCGAATTTCGCATGCATTGCCAGAAGGTAGAAGTACTCCCGGACAGGATTCGACTGGACTCGGGTGTGATGTGGCGCAAATGTCATTTTGAATGCTGGTCCATTTAGAAAGCTGCTGCCAGTTCAGGGAGTTGAAAGTTCGCATTGGCCGCATCCATAATACATGACACGTCCTCCCGGCGAGAGTCGTCTTTTGGGTTGGCTCTGGTTAAGCCGGGTTAACTGACCTTTCGCCACTGCCACAAAACAAAACAATGCCAAAGCCAAAGCCAAACAAAACCAGTCTAAATGAAACGAAATATTCCATTGTAAAGTTCAGCAATGTTTGCTCGACAAAATGCCATGCCATTCAACATAATATTTATCACAATTTAAGTCGACCACACTTTCGCAGAGTAAACATTTTAATTCGTTTAGGGGAAGTTGCCGATGCAGCAGCAATTTCCAATTTAAATATTTAACCCAACATTTTAATTAATGAAACGAGTTGCAAATTGACTTTCCTCAAAAAGTGTGTGCCTGTGTAGCAATATCTAAGCAATAAAACCTTTTACATTAAACAGACGTTCACTTTTTGTTGGTGTTTAATGAAAATGTTGTTTAAAAGTCTGTTTTTTGATGTCGCCCGGCTGTAAATTTGATGAGCCTATGAGAAATATGCAGTAGCATAAAAACATACAAAACATACATATGTATATGTAGATGGTTGTCACGTTACATGAATTATTTGAACCAATTTGATACGGGAGGAACCGCGTAAAAGGGATTTCTTTCTATTCCCGCTTTGGCGGTTGTCAATCAATAATGTTTTTGATCGGGCGGGGATATTAATATTTTAAAAAATTATTGAAAGATTAATAAGTACATAGCATACTTTAGGGATCGACAGCTTGTAGAATTCAAGCATTTCTTGCATGTAAAATGTAAAAAAATATTCGCAACTTTGTTGTACTTTGTAAAATTTCAATGATTAGTAGCTTGTTTTGTTGGAAATTGAAGGCACTATAGATATTAAAAAAGAGCTTACCACACAAAACCAAATTTCAACAAAAAGTCTTTAGTTGAAGGAACGTAACAAAATTGTTTGAATGCAATCAAATTCCTCCATGTACACGCATTGTATGGAAACGAATTAAAAATCAAACGAAGAGCCATACATTTATGTTTTTAATCAAAATATTTTGGGTTGAAAATTATTTAAGTATACTGTCATCAAATCTCGGTTTTACAATTTGTAAAAAAGATTTTATTTGCAGATGTGCAAGTTCAAAATATGGGCATTAGAGCTACCACACAGGCCCAGGCCTAAAACAAAAGTTTTTGTTGCGGAGTAATCTGAATGTAGTCTGACCTCCCACGAGTGCATGAAAGTATGACATTTGTTTCGGATGTGTTCAAAATATGCACCAAAATGCATACATTTTTCAAAATATTATCGAATATTCTTCTTTTTGGAAGCCATAAACCATATAGGGTTGTATTTGTTCCTTCTGGCTTTCAAATAAATTTACCCACACACAAACAGCAGCGCCGGCTTCACTAACTGAATGAAGACTAGCAAACTTTGAGTTCTTTTGAAATGAGGGAAAAAGGGGAGAAAAAGTAATGCACAAAAGCCGAAACGCATTCAACAGAGCTGCGGGCTACATCAAAATGAAATGAACACCATGCTTCTGGGGAAATGTTTTTCAAATTCACATTCGGGCACTGGACGCGCTGGTCCATGTGTTGGCGGTGCTCAGAAAGGAAACCGCCGCTGGCAACTGCGAAATGCGAAACGCAGCGCAGAATCAGAGGAGAGGAGGAAAAATAGCATGAAAATACTCGGACCAACGAAATCAACGCCAACGGCGGCTGCCTGTCAATTAAAACATTAAAACGCGCTGAAAAATGCACCAAAAAAAGGCGCAAAACAAACAAACGACACAACGATTAGAAGCATAGAATTTCGCAATCGAGCACTTAGAGCTGCTGGAACCCAGACTCCGAACGGGCGACTCCGCCGAGGGCGAAGGGGGGTAATGTGTGACCCAGTTCGTAGCACTGTGCAGTGCAGGAAAGGAACTCTAAGCGGCAACGGCGCTGATTTGGCTATTGGTTTTTTGATCATTAAAAACTGGTTGGCCAAGGCAGCCGCCACTGGTGCAGCACTCGGCAAAGCCCATACCCATATCTCTCTCTCCATATGACCGCCCGCCCATGTCTTTGACGAAGCTGCTGTTGGAGCTGCTGTTGGAGCTGCTGTAGCTGCTGGAGGCCTTATAAACGGCCAACGATGGCGGCCGCGAGCCGAGTTTTACCGTTAGATTAGCCGTGCGCGCGCGTGTTTTTCCCACGATTCGGAAAAGAAAAAATCGAAAATATAAAATCAACAAAATGAAGGATTGTTTTAACAGAATAGCCCAGGAAGTGCCCAGCATGCTGCTGATTATGCTACTGCCTTTGCTCCTCGGAAGTACTGCCGCATTTCCGGATGGGGCCCCAGCCGATACGTGTGTGAAGCAGCGCGCGAATCAGCCCAACCACGGAAAGGCCCGCACACAGCCAGCCCACACAAATCCCTTTGAGGTGGTGGCCGATGCCCAGAGCTACCATCCGGGCCAGCAGATCTCTGTGGTCATCTATCCACACACACAGCAGAGCACGGTCTTCAGGGGATTCTTCCTGCAGGCCCGCGACGCGCACTCCAATGAATGGATTGGCGAGTGGGTCCAGAGCGAGAACACAAAAACCATACCTGAGTGCTCGGCCATAACGCACTCGGATAATCGGGACAAACTGGGGGCCAAGCTGATATGGAAGGCGCCTCAGAATAAGCGCGGCAATGTTTACTTTACGTAAGTGTGGTGCGGGGATGACCGTCGAGGGTATTACTTGATGATTTGGCAATAAACTGAGCCCGACATCAAAACAGTGTCGTCTGTCGTTTGTCACCATCCCCATCATCATCATCATCATTAACATCACATAATCATCATCAGCAGTAGCTGTAGTATTAGGAGCTCCATCATCGTCTGGGAAGGGCATTCATTAATCATACGCCACGTTGACCCACATAACGAAATGCGCACATAATTGTCAGGCCGACAAAACTTGCCGGATAATCACACAAAAAGCATTATGTAATTGATTTATTTGGAAGAAGCCGAACGTGAAAGAGTTCCATCCGTCCATTCAATCATCCAGCCATGCATCCACAAAAAAGGCATCAAACGGCAAAGACGCTTTGCACAGCCCCAAGGCAAAAGCCGAAGAAAAGTTGTCAATGCTTTTTATTTGACAACAGCAACTTTATGGCAAGATAGCACTGTCCTACATGGGTGGGTGCGGACTGGCAACATAAGCAAACATCAGTTGATAGTATGACTCTTCTGTCATTAATCATTTTACCAAAAATTATGCTAAAAGTAAGATTAAATGGAAAAGGAAGTCGAGAATTTGGGAAGAGAAAGGGCTCAGACTTAATGTTGAGAAAGAAAAACTATGTCTAGGTCTATGCAAATTTAATGAGAGGATTTTCCTATTATGTAAGTGTTTTTGTTGAAATATTTTTAAGAGAAAAATCAAGAAGAAAAGAGAAAATTAGTAGCTTATCGGGAAAAACTTTATGTAGTTATGTACATTCGAAATTTGATGGTTTTATAGGCTTCATAATAAATGGGAACATTTTCTATTTAACAAGGATAATAAATGTAGATAAAAGAAAGAAATTGTAAAAATAGGAAAAGCTCTTCTTCAAGAAATGATATGGATCTCTGCACCACAAAATTCTGTTGCTCAGTGTTTCGTATAAAAATCCCCCATCACATCCCCTACCTGAAAACTGTCGATTCATCAATTAGAAACCTATTTATGGCAATCGCCTATATTTAATCATGACTTGCTCAATTGAAAAATTTACATTTTCCTTTGCAGCGGCACTGTGCTACAGGAGTACGGCACCTTCTGGAGCGACATCGTTAACAAGGTGCAGGCTGAGCCGCAATAACGAAAATGATGTACTTATTTATAACAGCTGTACTCGTATATACCCTGTGCTGGGCAATAAATCTTAAAAACCCTAATTAGTCAAACGGAAATTGTTGTTTAAAGATTTTTCAAATCCCCATTTGGAGTACGAACGGACGTCTTTGGGCCAAGCCCCCCACTGAGCTGTGCAATCAACATCACAGAGCAAAATTATTGACTTTTTGGCTTAACGTTTATGAATGACCAGAGCTCCACACAAACACACACAACATACTCACAGACACAGATACACGTTTGCAGAGCCACGGCCGACAGGCTCTCCCACATCCGAGCACTCAAAACAAGCCACCTCTGCGCCCGACACACCCACCCACACTAGGCCGCAATCAGACGCACGAGCCGAGCACGTTTAAGTTTCCAGACACGTTGGCCAGCTTCTCATTGGAAATTCGTTTTGGCCCAGCAAGTAAATTGGAAACTTTAAGCACCTTTCATGCCGGCTGCGAGACGAGACTGGGCCAGACTATGGCGATAAAGTAATTAAGACACAGGCCGTAGCCTATGAAATTCCTATATATGCCAGGCCTTTGTATGCCTTACCTTACCCCTTAACTATTGGCATCTTATCAGAGGCAGCGGATTACAAATCATTTGAAAATGGGACCACCCATAAATAAGTTCCGAGAATGTTTGCTGGCCCAACAATATCAGGCTTTTCCATGGAAATCTTTGCTAAAATTATAATCGAAATTTGATATGTATAGAGAAGCTTTACTGTACATATTTTCATACTTATTTGCAAGCGTTTTAAAGCCTTCAATTTCCAATGTTCTCATTTATATGTATAAATATGTATGTATGAGTCCAATGATAAATACCGCTAAAGCGATGCTCCACTGTACGCACACACGTGCACACTCAACCCGAAGCTTGTTTACTGTAATTCCAGTTGTTTTTGTCTCCCTTCAGCAAACGGTGCATGGCAACCCACACAAGCACCTCGAAAGTGGGGAGGCGGTTGACGGAGAATCGCATGTTGTTTTCGTGCGGTGCAGTCGGCGTCTGACGTCGACCGCAGACGACTTTTAGCGACTTGTTTTGATCGAATTCGCTGCATCTGCCTTTATTGTCTGGCTTCGTCGGCGGCCCAGGGGCGCAGTCGGAGTGCATGGGCAATGCAGTGATCCACCCCAAATGCGCGCAGTTCGCCCCTGGACAATGCGAGTTCGTTGTCCAGCCGAAGTCTGTTTTTCCACCACACGCTTTACTTTACATTGACTTGTTGCTGTTCTTTCTGCCTTGCCGCGTATCAGCACGAACGATTGACGCCGAGGCAGCAACAGCGTCGGGAGCAGATCCAACACTTTCAGTTGTGTTTTACTGGAGAGAGGTTCACAGATCGCAAAAGCAGTATGGTTATCAATTTCGCCGCCGGTCCAGCCAAATTGCCCGAAGAGGTCAGCCGCATGGTCAGACGAAAATATTTCAGACCAGTTCTAACTGCTTTTCGGTATTTCTCTCCCTTATTCTGTAGGTTCTGAAGGAGGTGCAGAAAAATCTTCTTGATTGCAATGGCAGCGGCATATCGGTTATGGAAATGTCACACCGTTCCAGCACCTATGGCAAGATCCAGGAGACGGCCATCAACGATCTCCGCGAGCTTCTTAACATCCCCAGCAACTACAAGGTTCTTCTGATGCAGGGCGGTGGCACCGGGCAATTTGCTGCCGTCGCCCTCAATCTGATTGGTGTCACTGGCACCGCCGATTACGTAATCACCGGCTCATGGTCAGCCAAAGCAGCCAAGGAGGCGGCCCAGTACGGCAAGGTGAATGCCGTTCTGCCCAAGGCGGCCAAATACATATCCGTGCCTCGACAGAGCAGCTGGCAGCTTGACCCCAAGGCCTCCTATGTATACTACTGCGATAACGAGACAGTCGAGGGCGTGGAATTTGACTTTGTGCCAGAAGTGCCGGCCAGTGTGCCGCTGGTGGCTGATATGTCGTCCAACTTCCTTTCGCGGCCCATTGATGTTGCCAAGTTTGGGGTAATATTTGCCGGCGCACAGAAAAACATTGGACCAGCGGGCACAACGGTGATAATTGTACGCGATGATCTGATTGGCAAGCATCTGAAAAGCACACCCTCCATCCTGAACTTCGAACTGATGGACAAAAACAGCTCCCTGATGAACACCCCACCCACATTTGTGTAGGTTTCCAAGCATTCCGTCATTCTTCCCAATGTTAATCTCCTTGCTTTGCAGAATCTACGTTATGGGCTTGGTTTTCAAGTGGATTAAGCGAAATGGTGGCGTCGCTGGCATGTCCAAATTGGCCAACGCCAAGTCGCAGCTCATCTATGACACCATCGATAAGTCCAACGGCTTCTATTACTGTCCCGTGGACTCGAATGTCCGCTCCCACATGAACGTTCCCTTCCGCATTGGCAGCGCCGCCGGCAATGATGCACTAGAGAAGGAGTTTCTGGCCAAGGCCGAGGCTGATGGCATGATCCAGCTGAAGGGCCACCGATCAGTGGGCGGCATACGTGCATCGCTTTACAATGCCGTCACCCTGGAGGAGACGCAGCAGCTGGCAAATCTCATGGTGGAGTTTTACAAAAACAATAAATAATAAGATATTTTTCAGCGCAAAAGCTGCAACTCTTTCTATGCTCATTAGATAGGACTGTGCCGACCCCTGTTTTATATTTACAACAGCCCGCGCTGTCTGAAGATCTCGTCCAGCTTAAGTTCCAGGTTGGCATTGGTGCCGCGAAGATTGTCCACCACCTGCTTGGCCCAAACGAAGTACAGCTCCCGACGTTCCTGTGACGAAAAAGGGGGGATTGCTTAGAATTGTTTTCTGTGGCGGCAGCTTTATTTACCTCCGTCCATCCCTGTGGCGTGTTGACAAGCAAGTCTCTTAGATTGTCCAACTTATCAGCCAGCTTGATGAGCTTAGCCCTGGGGCTCGTCTTGGCCGCATTGGCAATTTGCAAACGCTTGCGTTCCTGCTTCTCCAACGATTTGTCATCAGTCACTTCGCGAACCAGACCACAGACATCACCGCCGAACAATTGCTCCACGTCTGCAAACGTTGCGTCCGTATCCTCCACCACATCGTGCAGCAGGGCAGCCATTAGAACGGCCTCATCCTGAATGCAAGCCTCCACTGCCAGAATCGTACTCACATTTATCACATGATTTACGTATGGCGTTTGCAGGGCATCCTTTAACAAATCAAATTTCTGCTCAATATATTTGTCATAAACACCGGCTAGATGCATTTACCTTGCGTCGCTGGTCCCGATGTTGGCGTGCCGCATACTGTAAACATTCCATAAACTTGCTGGATGGATGCGTCGTCATTTTTAGTTGGTCTGTTTCTGTGTAGTTTTTTTTGTTCGCATACCTTGATTTAATGCATGTTTTATTTTTGTTTTGTTTCTTCTTCGTTATCCCCTATGCAAGTACGGTCATACGTTATCAATTTATAACAGTAAGTACGGCCACACTGTTTGTTAACTGTCGGAAAATTTCGATAAGACCGTATTTCGCAGAAATACCTATGCAGTAATATACTTAACACCACAAATACCAAATTGTAAATTGTCTATCGATTGCAGCGCGCATTAAATTATTATTTTGAAAATGTTTACTCTTTTATACAAATTAGAAAATTAGTATTCCATACAGCATTTAATGAATATTTGAGTATATGACTATTACTTGGGCTTGCAATCTCCGTCCTTCTTCTTGCCTTTTCCGTCGTTCTTTTTGGGGCAACCTACATTGGTCTTGGCATTTCCCTTACTCTGGCCATTTCCGTTTCCAGTGATCTCCGGCACGTAGAAAATCTTGCGTGACTTCAACGACGACCACTTAAGGCGCTTGATGTAGTAGCTGATTCCAATCAGGAATGAACAAATAAGGAACACCCTAATCAGCAGCAGCTTGCGCTCATCCGACTCCGGCTCTGAGGTCCACTTAAGGAACGTGACCACATCCTTTGCAATCTGGGACCCCGACGGGGCGACCTCCTCGTCTGCGAAGGTCACAACCTCGTTGTTGATAACCTGACCCATTGATATGGCGCCGCCAGAGAAGTACGGATTGAAGTACTGGCCGTCGCGCAGCACGAACCCAGCTGGCGGTTCACAGTAACCAGTCAGCAGTGCGAAAATGTAGTCCTCTCCGCCCTTGCGGGCTGACACGATGTAGCTCAGGTCTGGCGGATAGGCTCCGTTGTTGGCCGAGCGAGCGGCATCCTCGTTCGGATAGGGACTCGGAAAATAGTCGGACAGTTTGCCCGGCCGCTCGTAGTACTCGCCGTTCTCATCGGGTCCATCCTTTACCATAATCTGCTCAGCCTCTGCCTTCGCCTCCGATTCGGTCATGCAATTGTTGACCAAATTGCGGTACGCAATGTACTGCAATGAGTGGCACGAGGAGCACACCTCCTTGTACACCTGATAGCCGCGGCGAACAGCTTCCTTGTCGAAGGCCGACAATAGACCATTATGCGACCACGCCTGCTTCGGTGGGTGCACACAGTCGGATGAGGCATCCACACTCGCATCCAGGGCGTACAGCAGAGCTCCCATTCCGCCAGTCAGGACACCGAACGCCAGCAATTTTGGACGTGCTAGGATCCATTTGCGAGCCGGAAAGCTTGACTTTGGTCCCACGGATAAGCGGTTCAGATACCCTTTGGAAAACTGCAGGACCTTCGAGATAGCGTATCCAAATTTGTTGGCCATGACGAGACTTTTCTTTTCGCAAATTTTTTTCACGGGCAACAAAAATTACTCTTTTTTCGCTTGGTCAGTGCTGTACAACTCTACTTCTTGTGGATAGAGTTGCCAAGCAATCGTAAAATCAAAGAAATCAGTGTTACCCCAAATGATTAATAAGCTTAAACACTTTTTCGAGCTGAAAATTGCTGAAGCGCAGCTTTGCTGCTTATCTGCAATCTACAATCTTTCTTCATAAACCATATGTAAAACAAAACCCACCCAAAATTACCGTTATTCTGTAGGAATCAGAAACTCTCTTACAGATAAAAAAAAAAAACAAAAAACTGTTGAATCAACTTTGTGTTTTGTTGTTGTTGTAACAATCACCTCCTCTTGCGTTTTCTTCATTCCATCCACTTACAACCCCAGCCAACGGAGCAACAAATGCCGGGGCACTTTCATTTGTTATCTGGCGCAATAATCTGTAAATCTGTAACAGCCCACCAAACAACGGTGCATACAATATTTCCTAGCCATTCTTCACACTGTGTGACCACGAAATCGTCAAAGTCAGGCCAAAGCCCCATCCAGAGCAGCGACCAGCCGCAGCCGCAGCCCCAGCCCCAGCCCAAACGCCAGTATTCAGTCTTCGTCATTTAGACTGCAGCACAACGGCCCCCGCCGACGTCGACGGAGCGAGCGATGTAAACTGTTTTTGGTGGAAATTTGTACCTGATTTTATATTTCCCTTTTTTGTTACACTGTTATTACGTATTTCCATGTTTACCATATTTTTACACGCGCTTACAGGCTGCTTTTTTCATGTTTCTGTGTGAGTGGAGTGGAGTGACTGTTTGTACTGCGTTCTGCTTCTGCGCAGCGATGCATAATTCCCACTTTTTGGATTTTTGTGTGCCATGGTGTGGTTGTGGCGGCAGTTGCTGCCTTCTGCGGTGGTGGTGGTGGTTGCCTTTGCTGCTGCGCAATTAATAATTCTTTTCGACTAGCGTGAAATTTTCATAAAACAAGAAAAAGCAACAACCAACCGCACCAACTTTCCATGAAAATCTCCGGCCATTAGTAGCACTCGCAACGCTTTTCCCCCCGAGACCAAAACGGAGAGAAATAAAGAAAGAGGGAAATGAGGAAAGAGACTTGGAAACCACAGAGAGATTGGTCGACCTCATGGAAATGGGTTCACGTCATAAATTTTATTCAAATTACAAACTCATTAATAAATATATGGCGTTGTTGATTTTTCCAAGTCAACGCCGATGATTGTTCAATTTTATACAACTCTATTGACCAGTGTTGGTCAGCGCATAACAAAGCTACAATGACATAGTGGAATAGCCATAACATAACCATACATTCTTAAGTTGATTATTCGCAAAAAAGATGGTCTGCAAATAAAAATGCCTGCATACAAACAGCAAAAAAGTATGCATAATTTTGCAATAAATGTAAATATTACTGGTCCGCTTCCTTTGGGAGAAGAGACAAAGCGCCATGCTGCTGTAGTTTCCTGTTGCCCCATCGCGGCTCGGGCTCCGGCACGATGATAATGATGATGATGATGACGATGAAGCTGTGCGCTGGCCATGTCCCACTCCTTATCTTGGCAGCACGAAAACCAGAAACAAGAATTATAGACCAAAAGCCAGTTGCAATGTAAGTGCACCAGGTACCGTAGGTGTGTGGGGGCAATGCATGTAGTTGGTGATTGTGTGTGTGCCTGCGGCTAGCAGCGAAGGCAGAACAGAATAAACGTGAGGCTGCGCAGTTACATCTGCTGCAGTGTTGGGCAACGCTGAAAGCTTATGCATTTGGTTTGATATGGGGGACATGTATGTATGTATAGTTTCCCAGATTTAATGTAAATAAACAATCAGATTAATGTATCAAATGAAAAACTATTCGATTCGAATAAGTATAATTAGCGCGAATCATCATGATTTCTTCCCAGTAAACGGAACAGCTGATCGATCGCCAGAATCAAATGAATGTGAAACAAGCTCTCTTCTCGCTTATCTTTCAGGTTCTCATTCTGGTTGCCATGTACATTTCAATCTCGCAAAAAAAGCCAATGCTCCCCTATATACAACAACATCACGATCGGGCCTGTCAATGTGTGTGTGTTTATGTATGTGTAGCATGCGGTTGCTGTGGATTTTTGTAAACTTTTGCCACAGCTCTCGCGGTCGTCACTCACACTGGGAGGGGGCATGGCACAGGCACAGGGCCCGCAAGACGAAAGGGGAGCCGGTGAAGACCCGAGCTTCATTATGACGTTGTAACTGTCTTTTCAATTTCTCGTTTTGCCCGATTCGCTTTGCCAAATGGAGCCTAGTGGATAGATACACAGCTTAATCGCTTGTAGCTGAATGAACCCTTTCACGGTAGCCAGATAGCTGTTCGCAAAGATTTAGGGATGTTCAAGCCTGACTATTTTTCATCTATTCGAATTAGGTACTTTCGAACGGGAAGCAAGCCCACAACGAATCATCCTTACCTACTATCTCTCATAAGTGAGAAAGGAAAAGATTACATTCTGAAATGACACCTTTTCGTTATTTAAGAACTAATTTTTTCTTCGATTTAGCAAAAGTTGTAAGAATAAATTGAAAATCGACAAATCGATCATTTAAAAGTTATTGACACAGCTCACGTTCATAGCTGAAAGAGTGAAAGAGTGTTGGCCCTTTTTGCCGGAGCAGAGCAGAGCAGAGCAGTTAGCTGAAAATTGTTTTGATGCTCAAGCAAAGACAGCGGCTGTGGTGGTGTGGCAGGGGCTGGGCTGGAACTGGGAATCGAGCGTGAGGTGAGGCCAGATGCTGAAGATGGATCTCTGTTTGAACGTTCTGTTCTTTTCTCCAGTCCCAGTCGCAGTGCCAGCCCCAGCCCAGACACAGCAATTGACTCGTGCGTGTGGGTAAGTGTGTGTGAGCAGCTCCCAAGTGAGTGTTGGTATCGTATCCCCATCGACGTGGTTGCGTTGTGGATGTGGATGCCGTTGATGAGTTTTGTTTTAATTCTGCTTCTTGGCTTCAATTTCTTATAAAAATTGTTTATATGCACGTAATAGTTGGTGCCGTATCTCTCTCTCTCTCTCTCTCTCCCTGTGTGTGTCTGTCTATACAGCCACACAGATACTCGATACATATGCAGATACATATGAATGTGTGTATGTACATAAACTACCACAAAGAGCGACTTTGTTGTTGCTGTGATTTGGTGAATCGCGCGTAGCCGATTGTAATTATTGTAATCGAGTCTCGAACCGATCCAATCCGATACGATACGATCGCCACAGCACTAGCAGCCCATTGCCGCTTCAGGTCCAACAGATCAGGCCGCCTCGACATCAACATCAACATCAGCATCAGCATCTGAGGAGCATCGTCTTCGGCTGATTTGATTTTGTTTTAGTTGTTTTGATCATTTTGTAATAGTTTCCTCAGTGCAGTGCTCTGTTTAAATCATCTTGGCCAAGGCAGAGTAGAGTAGAGCAGACCAGAGACCAAGCCAGATCTCGTGATCGTTTCGGTTTGGCTTGAATTGAGCCGAGTCGAGTCGAGCCGAGCCGAGCGCGCGTTTTTCTCTTTGATGCCAACAACGTCATAGTCATAGGCCCAGTCATGATGATTGTTGTTGCTGTTGCTTTTGACTAAAAGTTGATTGACTGTCTGTTCATTTAGCCGCTTGTCCATGGCTCGCTCCGTTTGTTGGCTGTGACTGCGGCTGTAGAGCTTGTTGGTTTGTCCATTTGCCATCTCTGTCGTGGCCCCCATCTCCATCCCCATCTTCATCTTCGGCAGTGGCAACGTCAACGGCAACAGCAGCGTCAGCAACAGCGGCTTCTCTTGCACATTTCGTTTTAGGCCATTATAGTTTTGTACATGTTCAAGTGCCATTCTCACGATTGTTTATAGTCTTTTAATTTCAGCTCGAGCACAAGAAATAAACAGTGAAATTTAGCAGCATGCGATTTGTTGTTCTTAGGCTTTTATGTTCCCCCCTTAAGGAACGGAACCCAAACCAATGTCGAGTCGAATCTCAGCTTCGAGTGCAGTCCAGTCCCCATTTGCCAGTTGGCGCTTACTGTTCCCTGTTTCGGTTTCGGCCCAGCATCAAACTTCGCTCCGATCTGTGGCATCAGCAGAAGCAGCAGAGCAGCAATGGTGAAAGGCTTCAAGTGGTCAATAAGTACCAGGGAGCTTGACAGTCTTCAGGCGGCGGCCACACAATCTGAAGTACTCCGAAATGTTTGCCTATTAAACAGTCATCAATGATTGTTACATTCTACAAATAGAAATTGGAAGAGCTGGGGATTAGAAAAGAGCAGAGGAGAATGTTTGAAGATTTGGAAGAGGTTCTTCTTCCATTGAGTCAGAGATATACATAAATACACTTCTTCTGTATGTGTGTGTTTGTGTGTGTGTGTTGTGGCATTCAACGTTGATCTGCCGATCTATAAGAGCTTGATGAATCTATCTGTATTTATCGCAGCGCTGAGATCTGTCTCACATCAATCAACTGAGAATCTATCAAAGAAGCTATCTCTTTATCCCATCCCTTACATCTATTCTAGTTCAAATTTATTGTGTGCTTGGGAGATGTACTGTTTCTCGTATCTTTCTATCCATCAACTTACAGCCTGATCCATTACCTTTTATACATATCTCTGATATCATTCTCAGATCAAATATATTGTGTATCGATTTGAGAAGAAGTATTGTAACTGAGGATCTGGCGATCAAGTTCAAGTCAACAAGCAATTCGATCACTCGATAGTTAATTAACTCCCATCGAAAATCCACCAAATTGACATTCTCAGAGGCGGCTTCGAGCGCAAAAGCTTACCATTTCCATTTCCACTGACATCTCAACATTTGTCCATTGCAAAAGGGGGCCTCCACTCCACTCCAGTCCAGTCCATGATCATGGCATGGCATCTCATGATCATCTTGGGCAATTTTCGCGCATGGAACTTTCAACTCCAAAATGGTCTGACAATTGATTTGTGCCAGCCAGCAAAGGCAAGTTAGCCTGCAATTTAAATTAAAAGCGCAATTGAACTGGAAAATTCGTCTAAATTGTTTTTACAATTACCCACACACGGATCGGACCCAGGGAAAAAACCTGAGACACAGCAGATAGGATAGGGAGTGAGAGAGGAAAGACTTGGAAGACGAAGAAGAGTTTCAGTTTTTATTGTGGCAGTGCCATGGTCACAATCAAATCCCATCCTGAACAATCGCAGCTCTAACAGCATGCAATAGGAGACTCGACCCAAACCGACCAGAGCACAGATCACACAGAGCACAGAGCCATACAATACATAAAAATCTCAAAACTAATGATGCTGAAGACGGGAGGACGCTGAGAAGGAGACCGAGACCGAGACGGAGACGGAGCGCGGCCATGTCTATGACTATGACTATGGCTATGGCTTTGGCTATGGGATGAAATGAAGCTGCTTTCGTTCGAAATTTATGCATGAGAAGAAAGATCTCTGTGGCAGGAAGAGGATCCCCAGCAGCCGGGTAGCTAGGCCAAAGAAATGGTCCGCTTTTTTTTTTTGTGGGAGTTCTGCATTTATTTATTTTTATTTTCTTTACTCTTCTGCGATAAAGATCGGAAAAGCCCGAAGTTTAGAAAGGCAACAGCAACAGCAGCAGAGCAGCATCCAAGCCAGGTCCAGGCTAGCAACAAGCAACAGGCAGAGCTAGAGCCAGAGCCAGCTTCTACGGGTATCTATGTATCTGCAATACATAAATTGTATGTATCTATGGCCTGCCACCACTGCCACATACATTCTACAATGTGTCTTCTTGGTGTGCAGTGTTTGTGTCTATGTGTGTGTATCTGTATCTATGTAATGAGCATGTAACTAAACTTCTGTGCAGCCAAAACTCCTACAACAGAGACACAAAAACAAAAAGAGACAGACACCACACCGAAACCCCAGTTGGAGGAGACCCAGAGACCAGAAGAGACGGGGAATGGAAGTGGAAGGTACGGTACGAAGTTGAAGCTGAAGCTGAAGCTGTGGCAGAGACCTACTATGAGTACCAGCTCTAAAACTCCCTCAATACCCGTTTGCCGCAACTTTACTTCAATTCAACTGTACTGGCTCTTTCGCTGGGACTCTTGGCCGTGTCTCTGGCAGCGGCTGCGACTGCGGCTTCGTTCGGCTGTGGCTGTGGCTGTGGCTGCGACTGCGACTGAGGCTCTGCTCTATCTGATGATGGCCGTTAACGTTCAAGTTAAGGCTGAAGAGCGCCCGACCCGACCTGCGCTGCCCTACCCTACCCTGCCCTGCCACTGCCAGGGGCCCCCCCTCTGTTCTTGGTTCGCCGCTCCATTGCTCGATCGTCTGCTGGCTCTGCTCGCTCGTTCGTTTTGGCCAGAAGTTTTGTGTTGCCTGGTTCTGCTTCCCCACTCGTAAACATGAGGTACGTTCTTTCCTCTTCTTGTTCTCTCTTTTCTTCCCTGCCTCGACTTGACTTCATTTGTTTGGCTTTTTTGGGAGACAAAAAACTGGTTATTACTCTTTTCTTCTCCTTTAATTTTGTTTTTGGCTCTGGCTTTTTCGGTTAGAGGTTTTCGGTTAGAGCGGTGGTCTCTTGGTCTTAGTGGTCTTCTGATCTGGTCGCGCCGTTGACTCTTTTTGGGCACAGTGGCGTATGCAAAGGGGCCACATGACCAACTTGCCCCAGAGCTTCCTCCCCATCTACGTCGCTGGCCTGAACTCTACAGCTACGCTACACTACGCAGCTTCCCAGCAGCTACCATTTTCGATCCGAGCCACGACCGAGAGGAGGCATAAAAACCAAATCTCAGCTTCTAAGGCAACGTTTTGTGGGCAGCAGCGGCAGCGTGCAACAAGTAGGAAGTGGGCGCATTGGCATAGGCTTGGCCCGGACTGGTCGGTCGATCTTCCTTCTAGCCAGCATCCATGCCACCATGCCACCACCTCCTATCACAACCACCCCACCTCCCGCCGCCGCTGCAATGGCAACTTTTTTAACGTCCAACTCCTTTGTTACATTTCGCGAGAGAGGTAAACGATCGTTAGAAAGGTTTTATATGAAGCCATGGCTTCAGATTTGCGCTCATGTCTATTTATTGGACTTTCCGTTGCTGGTGCTAGAGTTGGACGTGGACCTGGAGCTGTTGCTGTTGCTGTGGCTGTTGCTGGAGCGGTGCTGAAGCTGAAGCTGGAGCTGGAGCTATCGTTTCTATGGTCATGTTACCGCAGCCTGTCGTTTAAGATGGCTTTTGGCTGCGTTCGTTGCTGGGTTTTGTTTGTTTGGCTTGGTTTCGTTTGGTTTGTTGGCCTGCACAGTTTTTTTATTTTTTTTTATCCATTTTGGTGGCCGTGGCCTGTGTCCCATCCTGCTGAATCGTCCATCTAGCTGCAGCTACAGCACAGCCACAGCTACAGCCTCAGCTTCAATAGAAGTGGAAGTGGCATGAAATGCTGTTAACCTCGTTTGAACTTTGCCATTTGTTTGAGCCATTGGATTTGGATGGGCCGATCTTTCTTCCTTTTCTGCTTTTGGACTGTTTAGACAGGCCGGCAAAGCAATTTAAATATATTGCAAACAAAAGAGTGTATGTAATTTAATGTGAGTGGACGTCGGACGTCGGACGTCGGACACGGACATGGCTGGGGATGTGGATGTGGATGTGGATGGAGATCGAAATGGGGTTGGGGTCCAAGATGGGGCACATGGACCTGGCCTGGCAGTTGGGCAACGGCAAAAACACAACTGACATTTACAATAAAAGATACGAGTCCGAGTTGGAGCTGGAGCTGCAGCTTGGGTCACACACCCTCTACCTCTCCAGCACAAACACCACCAACACCTCTCCACTGCACACACCTCGAAGTTTTCGCAATGACAAGTAGCCCAGGCGTGTGTGATTTTTTTATTACCCGGGGTAGTCGGTGGTGTATATGGGTATATTGTGCTCGTTCAGATCTGTATAACTTATAGAAGGAAGAGTTCATAAAGATTTGTTTCATATACATGTAAGTACATATTTATAATAAATTTAGAGGAGGTAAAAGATATGAAGCTTGTATTTGCCAGATTTTTTACATGGTTTTCATCTACATAATATCGTCTCACTCGGATAATTATTTAAAAGAAAATGATTAGACATATACCATATATTTTCCTCTCATTAGGTTTTTTGGACATTAGCACCCCAATTAGATAATTTTCTAGTTAGTGCACACAGAATAGATCCAAGTAGCGGGTATTTTCTAGTCGGAAAATCGACTTTGACGTTTTTACCTGCTTTTTAATCTGCTCTGGAGAGCTAGAGAGCTGGTGCTACAACTGAGGCCGAGACTGGGGCTCGGCTTTGAATTGGGTTATGTGATGGGGGGCCCAGGCCTTGTACTGTGGGAAGAATTTAGCGTTTAATTGGGGCAGGCAGCCCCAGGAGAAAGAGAGAGGGAGTAACTGGAGTGATATGAAAGCAGCAGCTATAAAGATGTTCGTGGCTTGTCTGATGGCTTCGAGATAAGGTTATGTTTAGGGGGAAGAACCCTGACAATCAAACGGTAGTACATGACCCGATCTACCCCCAACAGAGTTAACCAATTAGAGTACTTTCTTCAATAAAGCCACGTTGGGGATTAGGTGGGTTGGGTCACACATGGGTGGGATCAGAGTGCTGGAATTATCCCTTGCATTCCAGTTAGTCCGGCATCCTGTGGTAGATGGTATTCATCAAATATAATTATGAAGGCGGCATCAAAATGCTTTATTTTAATGTTAAATGGACAACTCCCCTTTGCGATATAGCGGGGCACTATATATTTACCTTCTGAAATGTGGTTCTCTGTTAATATTAACATGGCCATGGCAATGCGGAGGAGACCTTTCACTCGGAAGGCAGCACTACTCCCCCGAACAGGGACTGCTACCCCGCACACGTCACTGAATCTTAATTGCAGGAAGCGGAAAATGAATGAAAATACTGCATCGTATTTAAATACGATAAAATTTGTCCACCTCTGCAAAATTTCATTGAAGAGAAGTCGCAGCCCATACGCAAAACTGTGTCACCTTGGGGGTAAAAAAAAACAAAACCGACCAAAAACGGAAAACAACAAAAACATTTTTCCCTTCCCGCTGGGCAGTTCGGATAATGGGATTCCGAGACAGACGCAGCAACAGCTGCGCCAGCACAGGAGGGCGGGAAAGCTAAGACAGACAACGCAGGAACTTGCAGAGCAAAACCCTTCCTGTAAAGATATCCTATCCCTTAGATATCCCTTAGTTTTTGGCAACAATAAAAAAGCAAGAGGAATCGCATAGTATATATGTGTGTGCTGTACATTAAAACGTCATACATACATATATACATACATATGTATGTACATATTTATGTATGCACATACAACGTCTGGAAAACCTTTCCACTACAATTCCTCAAGAAACAACCCTGTCAATGGCCACGGGAATAAGAAGAGAGTGAGAGAGAGAGAGGGAAGGAATAAGCAACAGCAACAAAAACAAGCTGCAGCTAAAAAGGTGCGCGCGTAGATGACAACGACGCCCGATCCTCTTGTCGAAGTCGACGAACGCCGTTGTAATTATTTTAATATAATTTTTTCACTGCGTCATCATTATTTTCCTCTGCTTTTGATATAATTCTTCTGTGTATCATTTGCACACGATTGCACACACACTGACACACACTATGGAGAGAAATTCACGCTCAGCAATAAATGTGTGTATGTGACTAGAGTTCAAATTATACAAGGTGGTGTATTCGCTCTCTTCTCACACAACGAAGTTTGGCTTTAAATTGCTGTTCTACTGATCACTGAAAAGAGAACGCGTTGTCTTGTGAAAATTAACCACCTTGTACAATTTCTTCATGCCACCACTCTCGGAGCAGCCAACGCAATTCTCTCTTTCTCTGATTTTACGCTCAGCACTGAGATCGCTTGACGTCATGTTTGCAACAAGAGAGAAAAGAGAGCTCTCTATTTTGCCTCTCTCCCTACAAGGTATACTAAACAAGGTAGGCTGATTGGTTCGCTCGATCTCTACTCTCGCTACATAAATTTCAGTCTGCCTGCAGCAGTTGTGAGCGAAGCATCTCCGCGGACAATTTTTTCTTGTTCCCTCAGACTTTTATGCGTATTTACATGTTGCCGCCGTATTGCTTTTTATGCAAGATTACTATATATACATATTATTAATATTACATATTATAATATATATGTTTTGATACAAGCGAGCAAACGCATTACTCCTTTGAGACTCTTTCTCGGAACGCATTTCTGAGTCTCTCTCTCTCTCTCTCTGCTTTCATTTTGAATAGCTACATATTCTCTCTCTATAAGCCTACCTTGTTTAGTATACCTTGTCTCCCTATCTCGGCTGAAAAAATCTCTTACCAGGAGAACAATATCCCTTACCATTTGACATCAGGAGAACAATTTCCCTTACCATTTGACTTCGAGAGAACAATATCCCTTACCATTTGACAGCAGGAGAAAAAATCCCACACCATTCATGGGATTTTGTCGGATCGCATATAAACATTCGGACCGTTACAGCAGCGCGCATTCAAATTTCCAACTTTTCATCGGATCGACGCCTCTCCGCGGACGATTTTTTCGTCAAATGTATAATTCCAAGCGTTACTCCGGCGAAAAATATGTTATAAACAAATAAACCCAAATCTAAACCCTAATAGTATTTAACGCGTGTTCATTCTCATCCGCTTGCCCGCGTCAGCCGCTTTGCCGCGAATCTACGCTTGTGTGAGTGTGTTTCTGTGCCTGTATGTGTTGAATGATGTGGCTGTGCCGTTTTTTCAAATTACAAGCCGAGGAGAGTGTACAGCATATTCAGTACGATCATGAACGACACACGCACACACTCGCAACAAAGACTTTACCGAAATAATGAGTGGGGACGGGAGACAAATGCAGCCAGCATTTACAGTTGGTCGGGCTCCAGTCGACGTCGCGACGATCTGCTCTTTTCTGCTCGAATGCAGCGCCTAATTAGAAATGATTTAATTTCAATAACGATTTAATAAAAATGAATTT
Organism: Drosophila affinis; assembly: GCA_037356375.1. NCBI lineage: Eukaryota > Metazoa > Arthropoda > Insecta > Diptera > Drosophilidae > Drosophila > Drosophila affinis. The sequence continues at coordinate 29,965,964 of JAZHFB010000003.1, forward strand.
GCGAAACGAAATTGACTAGAAGAATAACGTGAAAGATCAGGCTCCTCGTGCGTGTGTAGGCATGTATTGGTGTGTTTGTGTGTAATTCGCCATACTTCTTCCTCAATTCAAAGAACAGACAGAAGAAGAGCACTAAACAACAAGAACAACAACAGCAGCAGAAAAGCAGCAAGACATACTTGAAAAATAAAAGCAACGCTGCCGATCGGATCGTTACTCACTCACACAACGGCACTCGCTCCAGTAGTCTCTGCCTCTCTCTTGCTCCATCGCTTTGCTCTCCATTGCTGTGATCGCGCGCGTGTGTGTAAGCTTGCCTGCCATGACTGTGTTGGTATGTATATAAGCAGGCGAAAAAAACCTACATATATACTACGCTCAATTTTCCCTATATTTTTGCGCCTGGCCTGCCAATAAGCGGTTCTTTGTCGGAGTTGCCACACAGCCTCGAAATTCGTCGAATTTTAAATTGGAAACGAACAAGCGCACGGCACGGACATTTCGTTGAAATAGTTAAACCATGTATGTACATAAAACGAGTGTATATGGGTTCTGTATTCCACTGATAAGACACGCAGAACCGCTTGCTCCAGAGACTCCCCTCCCGGCTTATCAACGAAAAGAGGAAAAAACTGTGTAGCAAAATGGGTCGAGCGACGACGACCGAGCAAGCACATTGTGTATTGTGTTTTGTTGTGTTTGCACTATCGCTTAATAATTGAAATTAAGAAAAAGCAGAAAAAAAGAGAACAAGCATTCAGTCCCATCTTAAGTGAGTCTTCGCGATCATACTACTGTTTTTAGTGAGTGAGGGTCCAGTGTTTCACATTGGTTTTCTTAGTATTTGTGACTAGATCCACACTCATTAATAACGGTAGTTCAATCAACGAAACGCACGTGTTGCCCTCCACCGATACGTACCGACACGTACCGACTCGTAGAAGTGATGTTTCATTGATATTTCATTCCCGCAAATCCCGTTTTTGAACAGCCACCACCTTTCTGGGCCCTGTCTGAAAAAGGTAATTAGTCAACTGCCCGCTCTCACACGCACGCAATGCCAGCCAGACAGAACGAAACCACCTGTCCGAATGGACCCAAGAGAAAGGGAGAAACAGAACAGATCCGATCCGATCCCCCTCCCCCCCACACACACATACAACCATTTGTGGGCTGCTTGGATATCTATCTTTATTAGTCAGCACTAAATTACCATGAATGCTAATGTGGATCACTTTTTTTGAATAGGGCCAGGAACAGAAGCAAGAATTAGAAAAGCAGAAAGAATGAAATTAAAAGATCGTATAGTACGAAATTAGAGACGGGGGCGAAAGGCGAAGAATGGAGTGAATTCAAAGAGCAGAAAGAACGAAGATAATACAGCAGAGAAAGAATAACATAGCTGGCCAGGCCCGAAATTAACTCACAAATTAATTGTGGAATCACTTGAGAAAATGTTTGTCTGTCTGTAGTTTCTGTAACTATAACTATAACTATAACTATAACTATAACGAAAAGGTTAAGAGTTCAACCACTCAGTCCGCCGCCCGTACATGTGTCTGTGTATTCATGTTTGTAGTTCCGCCTCCATTACTGCTGGGTGATATTTCCTCTTCTTCTTTCCTGCTCCGACCCTCTCTTGGTTGGGTTTCTGCCCTGCCGGAACAAATTGCTGAAAATTCTGGGAAGACTTGCCATAGTTCAGATTAATAGGTGGCGGTGCTACATCTTACCATGGGGACAAACAACAAACAATTTATTTCCGTTGAATCATTCGGCTGCCATATCGGATTTTGCCCTACTCTTATTTTATTTTTGAGAACTTTTGCCCAGATCAGCAGAAATTCAAACTGCAACCACGCCGCAATTCTTAAACAATCGAAAGACGGACGGGGCGGGCGACGACGACGAATCCGAATCCGAATACGACGTTGTCGGCTTTTGAAAGATGAAGGGAAGGCGGCGGCTGGCGGTTGAAGCGGGATATAGTATTGTATAAATCAGCAGAAAAACCAACAATAACAAGAGCGAACGGGAACAAAAAATAATAAACCTTAATTCGAAGCTTGGAGCTTGATTCATTCATATTACACCCCCCACCCAGTCCCCATAGCCCACTGGCCCAGAGGGGTGGCAGAAGTGGACGGGATGTGGGGGCAGCCGCAGTCACAGTCACAGTCTCGGACCCAATTGAGCTATGAAAACCGATCAAACGTCGTCGGCCCACAATCGAAAATTGTTGCCAGGCACGAGAGCAATGACATGCCATGCCATTCCAAAAACAACGAGCCGAGCGAGAACCCGATCTGAAAACCAAAACTAAACCCCAATCACCACCAATCGACGACCGTCTCTCGGGCGAAAAATGCCACAGAAAGTCGTGCACTGGCAATAATCATCATTCGGAGGAGGAAGAAAGGATGGGATGGACCTGGACCCCGTACCACAGTGCCAGACCCTGAGCCTAAGCCCGAGCCTGACTCTGATCAGAGTCTGAACCGGCAGCGTTTGCTCTTCTCTGACTCTATTTTGTCGGCGAACATGGATCTAGTGCACGGTTGTTCATGATTAAGTTCGTGACTAGATTTCATGCTCGTCTATTAAGTTGGGTCAACACAACGAACCGAAAGAGCAGAGCAACGCAGTTGTCGAAAATTGCACTCCAGCTGCACTATAGCCAGCAGCACAGCACTCCCTTCCCTCCCCTCCCTCAGGAGAAATGCTGGGTGGGTCTTGGGCAATTAGCAGACGCATTAATTATGGGAAACATATTTTCATATATGACGGGATTTCGATTCGGTATTGCATGATTGACCCGTGACCCACATATGTAAGAGCACACGCCCCGCAGCAGCGGTAGCACACAGCTTTCAATGAGGGCGTGTAAGTTGGACAAAACAGAAGAAGAAGAGAGGGGGTGAAAAAAGAGTCAATGGCCTTTAACCGATGACTGTAGTAAGTCGCTGGCTCGGCGGCTCGCACGCCCCTCGAGCACCCAGCAGCCGCCCGCCCGCATCTCGCGACTTGCGGACAGTAGCTTTGACGCTGGGATCGGTGATTTGTGTGAGTTGTGTGTGCCTTTTTATCGGGACGGGACTGTGACAGAGCAGAGTGGTGTAGTGTCAGGCTGCAGCAGCGGCCCACCAATTTATGGGCTAGTCGCACGCGATTGAAAATCGAATGCGCACGGCCTGGGTTGACAAAAGCAAATGGAAACCGCAATGCAATGCCATGGAGTGGCTGTCGAGGAAACGTTGCAGCTAGCCCAGCGTGTGAAAATCCAACAGGGCTGTGTTTTAGCTAAGACTTTGGCGCCTGCGGGTAAGTGTTGCCATGCATGGAGAGTAACGGTGCTTGTTGTTTTGTGACCAGCGTTACCAGGCAGTAATAAACCAACGACGACGCGACCTACTCGACTGTTGCGTGGGCGTCTAACTGTAACACCTGCTGCTGCTTCTGTAAATTAACATTTCTCTGCTCTCCCTTTCTCTCCTTCTCCCTTATCCCTTCTCTCTCTTTCTCCAATTTTAATTTCAGCTGAAGGAATGAGCGAATGAAGCCGGAACACCTTTCAACCCTGTTTCATTGTTATTGCTGCTTCACGCTTATTTAAATGCCAACGCACCGGAGAGGGAGAAGAGAGTCTACTTTACATATTTTCTAAATGAATGCCGTTTGTTTTGTTTTTTCCTGTATTGTTATTTGTAGGTACAGACATATCCATCGAGTTGCAACCCCAGCCAAGAAGAGCATTGAATTGCAACGGTTGCAGTGGAAGCTGATGGCTTTCTGGACTGGCTTGGTTTTTCCTGCAGTGCACTGAATTTCCACTTCCTCTCAGCCAGCCAGCCAGCTAGGCAGCCCAAGCAGCAGCCAGCCAGCAATCAGGAACGACAAGAAGTCGCCATGACACTGGGAGCCTCGTCAAACGCTGAAACTAATTGATATAATAGTTAAAATAACAAACTAACGAGGGAAGTGATGGCGGGAGAAGAAGCAAAAGAGGTTTCACCGCTGCAGCAGCGCGAACCGCGTACAGTGTGGCGTTGGTGAAGTGCAAAACCTTTCCAATTTGAAAATAGTTTTCCTGCTATTTGTGCTCGTTCCCACAAACAGAAATACCAACAACAGCGGCAGCAGCAGCAACAGCAGCAGTCAGAACAAGCACAGCTACCAACAATGCCTGCACTTTACAACAACGGAGAACTACAACTACAAGAATCAGAGGGAGACGGAGAAGAAGAAGGAGTATCAGCGGTGCGGCGCGGCGCAGCGGCAAGCGGTGGATCGGGAAGTAGAAGCACTAGCAATCGGTGGAGCGGGAGTAGAAGAACCGAACCACCAGCAAGCGGTGATTGGGGGGGAAAAGGAAGGAGCCATTGTGGTAAGGGGAGGGAATGGGGGATACTCGTAGTCAGCAAAGATGACAATGCAGCGATTAAAGCAAAGCAGAACGAAGAAGAGATGCGCGAAGAACTCTCTAGTCGATGTCGATGTCGATGCCATGCCGCCAGCGACAGCCGAAGCAGCTGGAAAAATGTTTGCCCCAATCCCAATGCGCGGCATTTCCGTTTACCAGCGGAGGATGCGGCTGGGCTAAGCTGCCGATGCTGATGCACTTTGCAATCGGCACTGCACTCTTCTGACCAACGGCACGGATGGACGGAAAAGAAAAATAATCACATTTATTAAATCAAAATAAAATATGTTTGTATGCATTTCTTAAAAGTGCTTTGCCTTTGATTTATTCGTTTTAAAAGGGAAAAAATAATTGAAATGGGCAGCGGATACCTATGCAAACACTACGCCTCATGCTTTACGGCTAAGATTTATTCAATTTTGCAGCTTCGAAGGCTTTAATAGGTTTTTGCGCCTTTGAAGCTTGCACAAAATATCTACGGCAGGTGAAATATTCGGTCTTGATATGCTTCTGATTATGAAAATATAAATCAAATTAGCAGTCAACGAGTCTACAACAAAATACGAAAAGTATCCGCTGTACAAAAGATTTTAAATTAATTTGCGCGCCACTATAATGGCTGTTATTCACAAACTGAGCTGTTCGGCGCGAAACTACAAAATGAGCTGTTAAGCGCGAAATCCATTGTTTTACAACACTTTCGATAACAAGCGATCGTTTCGATCGCTACATTTTCACCTCGATCAGATATCGCCATTCACACGGCGCGCAAACTATGTTGAATAACATCAATTTGAATTTGAATCGTTAACCCTCATATGCCCGAATTACAATAGGCGGGGCTAAAATTTTTTTGAGTAGATATACATATGTATAAGATAGGGTTGACATCAATATTAACTGTTCAAAATGTCAAGGTCCTAGGTGTCCTGGTTCAAGAGCTACAAGATGTTGCGTATATGCAAAATTGGGTGGAGGTATATATTTAAAAACAAGTTTATTTCTTTTACAAATGCCGTTTGTTTATATTTTATGTATGATAAGATACGAAACAGTTTTTTTGGGGATTGGAACACAAGTGCACATTACATTTGCTGCATTTACAGCTTGGAAACCCAGTGGTGCATACTCTACATCTGCCTCTTGTTCCCCATTCCGACCAATGCACTATGGTCCAAGAGGCCGATTTTTTGGCATAAAGTCTAAATTTTTATGTTAATGTTTTGTATTTTTGACTTTAAATTCTTAAAGTTAATAAATCATACTTATAAGAACTTAAATAATAAAGCTTTAAAAGCTTCGCTGAATCTTTTTATGAGCTTTCAAAAGAACGCAATCGATCAGCTGCTTAGGAATAAGAAATTGACGTCAAATTATTTTGTTTACGTTTGTGCGCGAAAATAAAAATTATCTGTCCGAACAAACTTAAGTTAATAATGGAAATTGAAGATCAAGGTGTGTAGTATTCACTGTATATTATACATTTATGTGTAGTTTTAGTCTTTGAGTGTTGTGTAATGTCCAATTTATGTGTATTTTTGTAGAAAATTAACATGCGTCCCCTGTGTTTCGTGGAATGAAAAAAACGACCCAACGTCTGCCGACAAAAACTAACAACGTCAGTTTGATCACATAAATGTCGTTTTTCAGCGCTAATTAACACATTTTCCCCGTTCGTCCCCCTTTTCTTACAATTCCACAATATTCAGGGACGTTCCAGTTTCGCAATAGCGATCTCTTCGATATTTGGCGCAGCAACAATCGTAAAATATCATTTGTGTCTGATTGGATTTACGAAAAACTAAGCAAATACCACATAGAAGATGAGGAAAGAGTAGACATAAATAAAAAAATAAGTTATTTTGAATCCTTTATAAAAGAAAAACTTCAAAAATGTAACTATATGGTCGAACGTTTTAAATCAAAGCATGATAAATGGATGTCGTCAAAAATATCAATTTCATTAAAAGAAAGCTGTAAGATACCACAACAACCTGGACGCCCAACGTTGTCGTATACAAACGCAGGCCCAAGATTGAAAAGGAAATTGGCATCTGAACTAGCAAATGCGAAAGATCACAATACAAATTTGCTTATGCATGCTGCAGCAGTTTCCGCTAAGAGACAATGTAATACGAACGTGGCCCTGGTCCTTAAAGAAACGATAAAAGCACCTGAATACACAACGGAATTAAGAAAGCAACTTCAATTGCAAAAACCGAGTCAACTTACACCAAATGAAGCTCTAGCCTACATCTTGGAAAATTCATTAACCAAACAGCAATATGTCAACACTAGGGCTTTGAACATAAATCATCACAGCGACATTTATCCGAGTTACAATCAAGTGCTAGAAGCTAAAATGCAGTGTCGACCAATGGGTATTGAAGTTACAGAAACTTCTGCTCAAGTTTCACTACAAAACCTTTTGAATCATACTGCACAGCGACTAATTAAAATGCAGTCCGATGTTATCATACAATTTCCTGATAGTTCTGAACTCAAATTAATTTGCAGTTATGGCTTTGATGGGTCAACTGGACAAAGTGCATACAAGCAGAAGTTTGAAATAGAAACACCTGACGTACAGCTTTCAGATCACTCTTTGTTTGTTACTTCTGTTATACCCATTAAAATGATTGACTCATTTCAGCGAAACATCTGGGTTAACAGAACACCGCAGTCTATTCGATTTTGCAGGCCCCTTAAAATTCAATTTGTAAAAGAAACTAGTGATCACATAATTATGGAAAAAAATCAGTTAGACTCTCAAATAGATAATCTGAAAACGTTTTCTTATAAACTGGATGAGGCTGATGATGTGACAGTAACCTTTAAAATGCATATGACACTCATTGATGGGAAAGTACTAAACGTACTAACTGGTACTAAATCATCTCAATGTTGTCCAATTTGTGGTGTCACCCCAACAAAAGTACTGGAAACCAAAGATTTTAGCTCAAAAACCTTTACCCCCAAGCTTGAAGCTTTACGTTTTGGGGTGAGTCCTCTACATGCTTGGATCAGGTTTCTAGAATTTGTCCTGAATATATCATACAGAATGGAAATACAAAAATGGCATGTAAAAGGTGATGACAAGATTAAAATAAGTGCTCGCAAAAAACATATTCAGGAAAAGTTTTGGAATGATATGGGTCTTCGAATAAGCATGCCGAAGCAGAATGGCAGCGGCAACAGCAATGACGGCAATACAGCAAGAAGAGCTTTTGCAAAATGTGAACAACTATCATCCATAACCGGCTTTGACGAAACCCTTTTAAATAAGCTTCACGTTATATTAGTAGCCATTTCCTGTAACCACTATATAAACTCTGAAAAGTTTCGGATTTTTTGTGAGAAAACGTTTGACTTATATATGCATAAATACCCGTGGTACCCAATGTCACCAATAATTCACAAAGTACTAGTCCACGGCTTTCAAATAAATAATTCGACGTTGGTTCCACTAGGATGCTTAGGCGAAAATGCTTCAGAAGCACGGAATAAAATCTACAAAAAAGACAGACTCACACACGCAAGGAAAAGTAATCGAATCAATAATATGACTGACCTATTCCACAGGGCGATAGATTCCTCGGATCCTTTACTATCTAGTGTTTGCTTAAAGGAAAGAGAAAGGAAAAACATAAAAAAACCTCTTCCCAAGGAAGTATTAAGTCTTCTGGTGTTGCCGTCTGCCGAAAACAAAAACCCAAATGAAAAAGAATTGGACGTGCTATCTGATTCTGATTCTGATGAGGATCTAATCGAAGGATGCTCTATAGAACTAGAAGAAGAAGACGATGTTTAAAACAAAAACCAATTTATTAATTAAAATTTATTACATACATATATATAAATGTAACTTACTTGACTGAATTCAGAGTAAAACTTAATTTTTAAGAATAATACTAGGAATTATTTAGTATGGGAGGCTAAAGAAGGCGTGGTCGCACAGACTCAAAATTTTTTTTACATGCTCTACTTAATAAAAAATTATTATGTGCAAAGTTTAAGGTCTGTAAGTCAATTTTTAGAGTTTATGCCAAAAAAATCGACTTTTGGACCATAGTGCAATGATTATAACCATCAAGTCGTAGTGATTTTGGTGGGTCTTCAACATAAGCTCTTTTATAAGAATTTGATTTGATAGAGCCCGTAGAAGCAGCTGGTGATGATGGAGCTGGTGATGTTGGGGAAGATGGTGCAGTTCCTGAATTTATTGTTAAAGGAGTGATGATGGACGACCTCTCTTTTTGGCGACAGCTGTAGTTTGACATGCGTTCAAAAGTTCGGCAGCAACATCCAATTGAAAATGTATAAGCGGCATATACTTTGATTCGCCATCTGTATGTGCAATGTCTCTGCGGTAACAACCAACTGTTTATTGAGCGCAAAATCTTTTGTTTTACAGCACTGTCGATAGAAAGTGATCGTTTCGATAACTCAATTTTCCCCTCGATCAGATATTGCCATTCATACGGTGCGTAAACTATGTTGAATAACCACAATTTGAATTTAGGTTAAAGTTTAGGTTAACAACGATTTGAATATTATGCTCTCCGTTAAAGAACTACGAACTTGATCATTTAATTAGTTGTAAGCCCTCAGAAATACAAGTGAGATCAGCAATTGCGTGGCTTTGATTAGAGTATTTGCGAACTATTTGATTAACAAGATACCTAATCGCAATTGTATCATAAATGAAATGCTTATTATAGTCTTGGTAGTACTCCCACTTACCTTGAATAGAGACTCGGAGATTACAAGTGCAGTAGGCATGTACGTTTTGGCTTAAAAGCCGTTCGTTGTGCGCGCAACAAGCAGACTAACGTAACACGAAGGCGGAGCCACAGACGCACTCGGCCACAATAAATTACATGTGTGCAATGAACAACCACAATGGACACCAGCAGATATGACCATATAATTCTCCACTGTGCATATATTTTACGAGCCGAGCATTTGTCGGTTTTTGTTTTGCACACAATTTTGCAGCTGAGCCGCTGGGAAAGCAGCAAGTCACGCAGCAGCCACCTTCCCCTTTCCATGCCCCACTGCCCCATGCTCCACTCACACAAACTGTAACTGTAACAATTAAAGCCCCCTAAAAGTTGACCATGAACTGCTTATGGACGACTGCATCAAAGTGTGAGCCCAACCTTCGCCTTAACTTGGGGGAGGTCGTCTCTGCCTCTGGCTCTGACTCTGACTTTCTGGCGTGTTTCTCGGCCCGTTAAGATCGTAATGTGAATGTGGGTAACTTGACCACCCAAATGGGAATTGGTGTTCGAATTTGTGCCACCGAATTGGTGTGGTGTGCTTTCCTCCACATCGATTTGTTTTTATAGCCAATGTGCACCAAATCCGTCGCTCGGCAAAACGCTGCCGAAGTGTCTGCCTGCTCTGCCCGCCTCGTCATTGTTTTCAGCTTCTTTTTGCCATTAACACGATTTTGAACATAAACTTTTTGGTGTTTCTATGTATTTCTATACTATATGTATGTCTCGTATTGTTGTTGCCTGTCGTCGGTCTGCCTACCTGTCCGTCTGTCTGGGTAGAGTACTTAGCCGCGGGCAGTTGAATTGGCCGACTACCGCATTTCGCCGACCGGGGCAGGCCAGGCAGCTTCAATTTTTGATTGGAGCTCGACTCGTGCGGTTCGCGGTGGCGCATGCGCAAAAAAACAAAAAAATTGCATTTTGATCGTAACGCGAATTCAACTCCAGTTCCTGGACAACATGTTGTGTCTATTAGTGGTGCCCATGCTGCTCAATTATCGCGGAGTTGTGGCAAATGTCACGGTAATGGATGACATTAGGAACGCCTTCAGAGGCGTCACCAACGACACCGAGCTGCTGAACCACATTATACCGGAAATGTACGGTTCAAGTATGCGCACTGCGAATCCAACCTTTGTCTTCAGAATGCCCACCCATGGGGGTGGGAGCGCGGGCGGAGTTGGGGGTGGCAACGGCGAGGGCTTCGAGCTGCTCACCATGAAGCGTTCTGATTTTGCGGAACCAATCTTTCCGAATATCAGCGAAATATCACCCACGGTCACCACGGCTCCCTTGACCGCTGAACCGCCGGAAACGAGTGTGAAGACCAGCCTGGTGAACTCTCCTCACGCCGAATGGCAGCAAATGGGTCTAGAAGGATGGTCGGGCGAATTGAAGCCTCCTCATACCTGGCTAGAGCAGAGCCACAAGTGAGTAACAATACTCTTAGACGCTTTTTAAAGAATCTGCGGTAGACATACATGTGCATCTGGATCTCCAATCCATCAAATTACTCTCTAGGGACAATCATCCATCGATTAGCTGGCAGAATACATATCCGCGCGATGAAATACTCCTGGATTTGAAGAATAAGCAATTCGATGGCCGTGTGACCGACATACGGGTCATAGCTGCCACAAGTGGGAGGCCGGCAGAGATGGACGATCTGATGAACGGACAGAACGTGTATATTGCGCGGGTTAACGATCCCTTTGGCTACTCCATGAAGTGGACGTTCAACAATGCCAGCGACCAGGAGTCGGAGCAGTTGGCAGAGCAAAAACTGGGCGTGGATCGCGGCAAACGAGATGTGGCCAAGCTGTACTCCATGATCAAGTGCTCGACGGGCTGCGATCCGTTGATATATAAAGGATACGGCTGTTATTGTGGGTTCGGTGGCCATGGAGTACCCGCAGATGGCATCGATCGATGCTGCCGCCTCCACGACAAGTGCTATGGCCAGAGCAACTGCATCTCCTACTTGGAGTACTTTGTCCCGTATGTGTGGAAGTGCTATCGGGGAAAGCCCCTGTGTGCCGTGGATCACGGCGAGTGGGGTGGTCCCGACTCCTGCGCGGCCCGTCTCTGCCAATGCGATCTGCGCCTCTCACGATGCCTCAAGAAGTATTACTGTCCAAAGCGAAGATCCATTTGCCACTCATCCCGATCGCGACGCTTACAAAATTTAATATTCTTCGATTAGTAAAATGTTATGCTTTATTGTTGATGATGAAACTATGTTTGTGTTTTACTGGTAGATCAAAACTCGAAAAGAAAGAAAAAGGGTTTCCAAACTTGGTATCGATATGGAGTTATGGAATACTTTTTGATGAGGAATCTTTTGTGAACTATACTCTTAATCGTGCTATGCCTAATGATGCCTTTGGCTCTTCCTAAAGCCGCTCCGTGCCTTGCTGCTACCGTGTGACCTCTCGGCTCTGGTACTGCTGCCACTTGTGTTGGCTGCCGGAGTGGCGGTGCTAGCACTGCTGTTCGCTGCAGTCTCCTGCCCGACCGAAAACTCCTTCAGTGCCTGGACATCTTCCAAAAACAGACGAGCCGTCTTGTACTGCGTGGTGTGGGGCTTGTAAGCCAGCAGAACGTTGTGGGCCATTAGCAGCACATCGCGATGCAGCTCATTCAGGCTACGTATTAGGCCAGAGTCTATGTTCCGCTTGATGGTGGGGAGGTCCATGTGACGCAGACATATCTCCGCATGTCGCTGGGCGTGCTCGTCGTGGAAAGGCCGCCGGAAGGGAGCTGCATGCTTGCTTTCCTGCAGCGTCGCGTAGATGGAGAGGAAGAGCTTCTTGGAGGCGGCTCGGGTCTCGCGCTTCTCGTCGGTGTGCTCGCTGGAGGCCGGCGAATTGGGTATACTGTCAATCACTGGCGTCGATGAACATCGGCGCCGCGTGCTTGACCTAGCCGTCGAATGGTCGCTGGCTGTTGTGGTATCGTCGTCAACCATGGGACTCTCGGAGCGATCTCGATGGGGCAGCTTGCGCAGAAGCGGTGCTCGAGCCGGCGCCGACGGTGGCTGGGGAGTACCAGCTTGTTCCTGGTCAGCTTTCGACTCTTCAGTGGTCGAATGCTTGACGGATTGCTGCTTCGATCTGACACTGCGTGGCGGGTCATCCTGCTTGCTGCTGTCCGTCAACGAAGATGTCTCCTCGTCCGTGTCATGCAGAGAGACAGCCACGGGGGCCGACAGAGTGGCAGTCTTTTCCTCTAGTGTCTGCTGCTTGTCAGCTTCCTCCTTTTTTGCAGTGGCTTCCTCTGCTGTCGTTGCTGGTTTAGGACTAATTTCCGACTCCTCTGTTGCTTCTACAGTGTCCACGGCTTCGCTGACAGCTTCAATGGTCGCTTCATCTGTGGATTTCTCTTCCTCGTTCTTTGGGACCGATTCGGTGACCAAATCCTCCTCTGTTTTAATCATAGTTGGCGGAGAGCCTGCCGTGTCCTCACTAGAAGTGCTGATCAGTGTTATTGTCTCACCAATCTCTTCAACAGCCACCTCGCTGGCCAAACGGTCTGCATCCTCCGGCGTTGCATTGCCTTCGGAAGCCGTTAGAGTTCGATCCTTGCTGTTGTCCTGCGATGCAACTGCCGCCAGTGGTATATTATCGTTTGAGTCATCACTGGAAGCAATTACCACTTCAACAGATTTGGTGACTTCGTCGGTGGGCGTGGACCCGGTCTGTTCTCGTTTTAGTGCGTCCAACTTGTCCTCGAAGTCAATTCCATCAGACTTCTCGGCAACGGGAGAGGCAATCGTCTCATCTACTTCCTTTAACATCTCATCGTCGATAACGCTGGCCATGTCAATATCAATGTCGTCGATTATTTCGTCGATGTTTGATAGCCCTTCTAGCAGCTGGTCGGCTTCATCGGGATCGACCAAGGCGGTCCCTGCTTCATCCAGCAACGGCTGTTCCTCGCTCGCTGTGTTCTCGGATTTCTCCGCACTTCCGCCAGCCTCACCAGCCTTTACCGCCGCCTTATTCTTTTCCAGCAGCATTGAGAGCGTAGGAGCCGCCTGCGAGGGACTGCGCTCCAGGGTGGGAGTAGTGGGTGTGAGGGCCTCACTTGCTGGTGGCCCGGATATGGGGCGTGACATGAATGCCGCATCGGTGGGGCTCTTCATGGTGATGGCTGGCTGGCTGGACACGGTGCTGGCACCGCTGGTCAGTAGCGAAGTTATCGTGGGAGCCGTGGCTCTAGCCACACTACTGCCAGGAGTCACGGGGGTCGGAGGAGCAGCTGGACTGCTGCTTGTAGGTGACTTCAGCAGGGATGTGAGCAGTGGAGATGGACCGGACTGCTGTTTGTTGCCACTGCTGCTAATATCCTCCACGTCCATGTCGACAGAGGTTGTGTCTGTTGTCTGAATGGATCGCCGGGCGGCAGGACTGTTATTGCGCCAGTTTGCCGTCATCTCCTTTTTGCGCTGCTCCCGCTCGCGCATTTGATTCTCCAATTTCATTTCCTCAATGCGCTTCGTCTCCTGCTCTTTCTCGATTTCCAGCCACATTTCCTGCATCTCCTGCTCGCTCACCTCGTCCGACTGCAACGAATCGATCTCGCGCTGTATCTTGAGGTACATTTCCTGGTCGGCGCGCATCTGTGCTTTTATTTCCAGCATCCGCTCCTCCGTGAGCCGGCGGAGCAACAGCTCTGTTGGCGTCTCCACCGAAGCCGGGGAGGAGACTCCGGCACTGCTCTCGCTGCTGCGCTTCTTCCGTTTGGTGGCCTCTACACTCTCCAGCAGATTTCCGTACTGCACTGCACAATTTTTCTGTGAGTACCAATCTGCCGGTCTGTTGCTATTGTTGTTGTTGTTGCCATTGCCGCAGACAGTTTTCAACGTGCGACTGACTGTTATCCAGTTCTGATCCCCGCTGCAGGAAACCGACGACGCCAGGCACAGATGCTCTCGCTTGGTCCACGTATCCAAAGGCATTCGATTCATTTTCAAACGCTCTTGTATTCCCGCAGACATTTAAATAAAAAATACAAATATGAAATGTACAATAGAGGTGGAAAAACATCAATGCTGCCATCGATGCTTCGATGTTTTTTCCATTTGTCTTAACATCGATTGTTTATGGCGAAACATCGATGTTTAGTCTTAGCGTCTTGTTCCGTCTTTATGAAAGAAAAAACTGTTTCTTAACAAAAATCACTTCTTTAAGATATATGTATGTACTCTAGGAATTTTCTCTTTGTTTAAGTTTCTGAAGGAAAGCTTGGAGATATTTTAATGAAAATGATCTCATATGAAAATGATCCCAAATGAAAATGATCCCAAATGAAAATGATCTCAAATCAAAATGATCCCAAATGAAAATGATCTCAAATCAAAATGATCTTTAATAAAACTGTTTATTTATCATATATTTAATAATATATAATATTTTTACAGAATTTTTGTAACAGTTACCTCGGAAAACATCGATGCTTTTCCACCTCTAGCGCAATACTGACGAAAATCGTATTCCTCGCTTTTGATGTTCTGTTTAATATTGCTAGCTAACTAGGACCTTCAGGCCAGAACACATAATTTTATGCAATAGATAAAACAATTTTCTACAAGACTAGCTAATTTTAAGGCTCCGCTTGGTTGAATTATTTATAAAATAACTTTTATAAAACTTGAGTTAGCATGACATGCGACGTAAGAAAGCATAATATTGCAGTTTATGGCCGCCAATAATAGATTTAACCATTTTACTAAGGCCTGGGGGGCAACACTCTATAACGCTCGTGTCGAAGTTAGTTGTTTTGGGGGCTATTGTTTTATTTGTTCAGTATAATTTGGGCTATAAGTGTAGGGGCTACGCCTTGAAAGGAAACCCAAAATTATAGTAAAAAGATAACATAATCGAATAACTGATCTCCCATGAATCAGTATACTTTGATTTCAGCATCCATTATCCATCATTATCTATTATTTTAGCAACTCCCTTGCTCATTTCAAATCCGCGCGCTGTAAAAAATCCTCGCCGTCCTGGGAAGTTTACATTATTTTTCCCTGGGAAATTGCTGAGGCTCTGCGGCAAATGTCGGGTATGGACAACAGGCAAAACGGCCCAGAAAATGCAAGGCCTGCCAGGTAAACTCCACCCAGCTGAGCAATAGGCTTTGAGGGGATTTTTTCGGGTAGGGTGAAAATCGTGCGAGCCGTGAAATTTCCCTTGGCTAAATTTACCCGTTATCCATACCTTTTTTGGCTCAACCCAAGCTCAAGCCAAAATGTTGTGTCGAACCGATCGGTTCGACATTGGACGCGCTCTTTTTCTCATTTCCGCGTTACTGTATGAGTCTTACTTTCTTTTACTCTCACGGTATGAGTTCGAACGATCATGCAACAAAACATCGAGAACTAAGAATTTTTTGGTGATGTGGCGGTAATTTTGAAAATTTTCGAAACTCATATTCCTCGCTTTTGATATTCTGTTTAATAAAACTAGCTAACTAGGACCCTCAGGCCTGAACACATAATTTTATGCAATAGATAATACAATTTTAAATAAGACTGGCTAATTTTAAGGACGCCGTTTGGTTGGATTGTTTATAAAATAACGTTTATAAATCTTAAGTGATCATGGAATGTAAGGGAAATTGTTGCTATGAAAAGAGAAATTTGTGAGATGATGTTGCCCTACACAAAATCCCTCAAAAAGTCCCCGAAAAAGTCCCAATGAAGTAAGACGGTCATACCTCAAAATATACCGCAAATATAACATATTGCTCGATTTTGATATTCGGTTGACTACCCAATTTTAACTGATAAGTAAATAAGTAATTCTACAAGAGTGCCAAGTTTTCCTTCTTGGCAAAAGTCTAAAAACATCGAAATCAAAACAGAAATACCAGTGGCAACAAAAAATACCGGAAATGGTTGTAAATACAAAATTTACAAAGCAAGATAAAATATACCATATGATCCTCAGAAATATACCTTCCAATAGGCAAAATATACCAAAAAAATTGATGAAATATATTATTGTATACCGAAATATACCTTCTCGGCGTCAAAATATACCCCATCGACATCGTATTTTGAAGTCACGAGTATTTTTAACTCAGCTATAGATTGGATTTCAAACAATCGATACATTGCTGTATCGCGCCATTCAAAACAACAAAAACAAAAACAGGTTATCAGACTCACTGTGAAGAAATAGAAGAAATTCTCGAAAATGGAGCCTATATCGAATCTAGTTAAATCTTCATTGCCCAACTACCTGTCCTCTCTGCCAATTCCCGACAGTATTGGGGGCTGGTTCAAGCTATCTTGTAAGTTACGAGAAAAGTGAACGTGGACGTTCGGTCCGGGGTGATTGGAATTTGCCTGCAAGGGCGCCCTACATTGACCAACAATGACACAGCATCAAGGGCTATTATTGAATTAAAGATTGTTAGCAGAACGTGGGGTGTTTAACGTGTGTGTTGTGCATTGGCTATAAGATTGCAGCGCATGCAGTTCCAGTGACAGTATTTGCAGTGGAGCACTCGCTGACTGGCTGCAACTATTATGCAATAATTGAGCACTCGCGCATTCTGCCGCTGTGGTTGTGTGTTGGAAACACGCAATTTTTAATTGGCTTCGGTTTATTTGCAAAACGATAGCGAAGTGAATTTAGATAAAAGAAAATATACTTATGGGTTGACGCTTCATCAAACACACACTGCTTTGGAGTGTATCTCTGTCTTGCCAAGGCATTTCGGCCTTGCGCCGGTTATAGCTCAGTGATGCTGACGGGGAGGGGTGGGGTCTAACATTTAGATCTGTTTCTTAAAATAAACCTGCTAAATACTCCGAAATTCCCGTATTTTCAGTCAAGGATTGGCTATCTCTAATTCCACCCACGGTTGTGGTGGCCGGCATTGGATATACAGCTTATCGAGCCTACTGCCCGGCCGCGCAATGCTCTGGCAAGGGTTCAGGACGCTGCAACAACTCGATTGAGAAAAATGTGCCCAAGGTGGTGAATATGGTCGATGTGGAGGACATTGCGGGACAGGCCGCTTTCTGTCGGTGCTGGAAAACCAAGAACGTAAGCTATCTGCCTATCTCGAAAATATGCTCAAAACTTGATCGCTAATGTGATCCTCTCTCCTGCAGTGGCCCTACTGCGATGGCAGCCATGTCGAGCACAACAAGCAGACGGGCGACAACGTGGGACCCGTTGTGGTGAAGAAGAAGTAATTCCTGCGGTGCATCGATACGTCACGTTCACGTTTAGCATTTCCTTGTTGAAATTTCCGCCCTTCAAGGTGCGAAAGTGTTGTTCAAATATTTCAAGCCCTGTCGAGCCTTTTGTAATCGTAAGCAATCCTTGATATTCGATCAAATCTAATCAGATATTAAATGAATATTGAAGAGATGTATTGTTTATAGAAAACTGTTTAATCTTTATATAAATTATCTTTCTGGCTGTAGGCTGGTTTTGTGGACAATATCATGATATATAGTATATAAAGTATGGGCGATACAAAAACGATTCTTCAGAAGGCGAAACAACAAAATACCAAACCAGGACACAGCACGGCCGACGACGACCGTCTCATTATGATACTATCAGTTGGAACTTAAGGAATAGGCATCGTGCTTTTGCTGCATTTTCAATCTCAAATTTTATTGTTGCTGCTGTGCTGCTGTTGGTGTTGGATTTTTAATGCTTATTTGAAAATCTTGCCCTGGTTGAACTTGCGACCATCCTTGTCGGTGCCGGTCCAGGAGAAGTACTGGGTGACGAGCTTCTTGGTTTCCTCGCTCTTGGCATCCAATTTCTTCCAGTCGTAGACCTCGTAATCTATCTGCCAGTCGGGCGACAGAGGGAAGGCCAGTTCCTGTCCGCGCCACACCCACACACCGGAGATGGTGCTGTTGTTGTCTTCACCGAAGAGGCACACGGAGGCGAAGGCCTGCTTGCGCATCTTGTCGAGGCGCTGGAACATGCCAGTGATGAGATTGCACGACATGAACACCTTGGACAGCTCCTCGCTGTATTTGTATTCTCCGAACCAGATCGAGTAGTTCTCGGCATCGAACTTCTCGAAGAAGTACGGGATGGACTTGGCCTCCTCCTCGTTGGAGTACACGCGCTTGAAGTCGTCAAAGTTGAAGGTGCCCTTGGGCAAGGCATCGAAGGGATCCTTAGATTTGGGCTCCAGAGCCAATGCCTCATCGGCGGCATCCAATTCCTCGGGCTCGGCGGCCTTCTTGGGCGCAGCCTCCTTCTTCTCCTTGGGCTTTTTGTCATCCTTCTTCGGCTGCTGCTGGGGCTTGCCACCGCCTTGCTTAGCCTGGAATTCGGCGTACTTCTTGGGGTCGAACACCAAGGCCTTTTCGCACAGCTTGTAGTCCTTGACCACAGTCTGGACCTGTGGCTGGTTGAGGATGGTAAGGAACCAACGGTTCACATTACCGAAAGCAGCGCGTGCAGTCGGCTCCAGAACGTACTCATACAGATGCAACAGGCTGCTGAAAACAATGATGTCGGCAAGGGTGATGCGCTCGCCCGCGAGGTAGGTGACATTGAGCAGTTTCTGGTTAAGCTGTGCCAGGACAGCTTCCACGTCCTGCTTGGCAGTGCTGTTCTTCTGCTGGGGCAAGATTCCCAGCAGGGGGAACACCAGTGCGCAGGAGGCAGGCACGATTTCGTTATCAGCAAACGAGATCCATTGCTGCACTTGGGCCTGGACGAAGGGGCACTTGCCACCTCGCAGTTGTTCGTTGGCCAAGAAGTAAGCAATGGCATTCGACTCGCTCAGGTATTTGCCATCAGCGGTCTCATATGCTGGAACCTGCAAAAAGACACGCGGCACAAATTAGTATTGCGCACAGCAGAGCAGACATTTCTGCTGATGACGTAGCATGCCGGCTCGACAGCCGCGAGCACACCCAAAAGCGATAAGGGAAGCATGTATGTTTTCCCATGCAAATTATATACTTTCATTACCTTGCCGCTGGGGAATTTCTTCAGAAATTCTGCCGATTTGTTGGTTTCACCAAACTTGAAGTTATCGGCCACTTTCACCTTTGCGCCAGAGTACTGGGCGGCAATGAGCGCCTTGTACGCGCGGAAGTTCTCGGGGTAAGTGTAAAGTGTCTGCAATTAGCCAAATCCGCAACGAAATAACATTAGTAACAAGTTCTTCCACGCATTGGGCAAGCGTTCAACATTAAATCGGCAAATATAGTCGCATGATTGCTTTGTATTTTGCGAATTTCTGCGGCATTTTTTTTACTTACTCCAGTCGACATCGTGATTTTTGCCGGAGAGAGGTGTGACCAGTGCGACCGACTTATCGATCAAATATACCGTCAGACATCAGAAATATACCGAAAAATACCGTCTCCTTTCTAATATATACCTACTGCTGGAGAGAGGTTTGACCAGTGCGACCGCCAACGCGATCAAATATACCGTCTGACATCAGAAATATACGAAAAACTACCGTATCATTTCCAAAATGTAACGCAAATATACCTACAGTATATTGTAGAAGCGAAGCTTCAAATATGATCCACCCAGAGGCTTCATCAGGGCTGCCGATCCATTCGCCTCGGTAGTTATTTTCTTTTTTTGGTTGTATCTGCTTATTGTAATGCACTTGCGTTGCCATCTACTTTGCGTGTGTGCTATAGTATTGACGGTCGCGAGAACTTGGGGGCTTGACACTTTTTAAAGACGCTTGCCATATAATATAAAAATACCTGTTACCATATCCCTTAGATGCTAATTTTGTATTAATATGGAATATACGAATATAATGAGCGGATATACACATGAAAATATAAATAATATATTTTATATATTTTATTTTTATCGTTTCCATACAGTTGTACCATTATCGTCCAAGCCTCCTTGGTTCTCCAGGAATTTGTCATACTTAAAGAATAGGAAATCCAGACTTTTCAAAAAGTACCAGAAAAGTGGCTCCTTGCTTGTCTTTGTACAATATTCTTCCGCCCGCTCTCAATTCCTAACAACTAATAGTCTGTGCTACAATCTTTACCTCTCTTCTTGTAGTAGAAACTTCCGTAATGATCCTAAAAAATTCTTTTCTTTGGTCAATTCTAAACGTAAGTCCAATGCATTTCCTCCGTCCCTTCATTATCTAAACAATTTTGAATCTTCTGCTGCTGGCATTGCAAACTTATTTGCAACCTTTTTCCAGTCGTCTTACTCCTCTCATATTTATAACGCATCCACTCCGTATCCCTACCATTTGCCTCACTCTAATAGCATTTTTCAACCATATTTTGAGGAAAGCGTTGTGCTTGATGGCTTGAAGTCTTTGAAAATTTCATTTTCTGCGAGTCCTGATAAAGTGCCTAGTTGCATTTTAAAACATTTAAAACAACCTTTCTTTTCAATCTATCCTAATTCCGCTTCACAAGAAGGGCTCCAGATCCAACATAGAAAATTACCGAGGCATTGCAAAGCTCTCTGCCATTCCTAAGCTCCTTGAGTTCCTGGTTACCCGGCAATTGCAACATCTTTGTTCTAGCTTGATATCTCCTTCACAACATGGTTTTTTTAAACATCGGTCAACAACTACCAATCTGCTCGAGTTTTCCTCCATAATCAACCGTGGATTTCAGAGCGGTTTGCAAACTGATGTTATTTTTACGGATTTAAGCAAGGCATTTGATTCGGTTAACCAAACTCTATTAATTCAGAAGCTGTCCTTATTAGGTTTCCCTAGTAATCTTCTAAGTTGGATTTCGTCGTTTCTTTCTAATCGTACACAACGGGTCTTATTTACTAGTGTTTTATCAGAGATCGTTAATGTTACATGTGGTGTGCCACAAGGTAGTCATTTGGGTCCGCTCCTCTTCATTTTATTTGTGAACGACCTACCCCAAGTTATAACATTCTCACATACATTAATGTATGCGGATGACGTTAAAATCGGTCTGCCCTACTCCGACTGGTACTTGCACACACACCTTCAGCTGGACTTCAATGAATTGCTATTGTGGTGTTTAAGTAATCTTCTATTTTGGAACCTCTCGAAATGCAAGCTTATGACATTCTACCGTCGTGCTCCACATTTTGTATCTTTTTCTCTTGGTAATCATGTATTGGATCGAATTTCGAGTTCAAATTATCTTGGAGTATTATTTGATCGTAACTGTGTTTTAATAGTCATATAGCTGCCACGGCTAATAAAGCTAAGGGTGTTCTAGCATTCATCAAGCGTTGGTCCAAGGAGTTTGACGACCCGTATGTGACCAAGCCATTGTACATTTCGTTAGTGCGCCCGATATTGGAGTATTGTTCCTGTGTGTGGAGCCCACAGTATAAGGAGCAGCAAGCTATTCTCGAATCAGTTCAGAAACAATTTTTAATTTTCGCTCTTCGTAATTTACACTGGGACTGTGGTAGAATCCTGCCACCTTATCGATCTAGGCTAAAACTTATTGACCTACCTTCGTTACACCATCGCAGAGTATGCAATGGGGTAATGTTCGTGCACAAGCTCCTTCTCGGGATGGTGGACTCCCAAACTCTCTTGAGTCAGATTGACTTTACGGTTCCCTCTCGTTCTACTCGTTCTTTTAGACTTATCAGATTACCATTATTTAGGTCAAACTATGCCCAGCATGAACCTTTCAGGGTTTTATGCTATAATTATAATACCCTTTACAATATCATATCCCCTGAACTAACCCTTAAACATATAGCATTTAGCATTTACAACCACCTGAACTCTGCTAACCTGTAATTTTAATTTTTGTTTTATTAAATTTTATTATACTTTATCTTTAGTTCTCTCCCTAATTTACATACATATATAGCATTATTAGCAGATAATTGTTAATTAATAATAAATAAATAAATAAACATACGAATATCATCCCTGATTTTGTCAAAAAACATATTTTCGGAATTGAAATTATTTGAACAATTATTATTTGAAATTCATTCATAACAAAAACAACAACAAAACCACGACAAACCACACACGCAAGTGACCCGCGCAAGCCATTTTTAACTTGAAAAAAGTTAAATATAAACATTTAAAAAAAAAAAAACTAGAAATTCATAGAAAACTAAATTCATGATAAATCGGGATCTATCCAGGAAAAAATTTCGTGAATTTTGGAGAGGTTGTCCACTTAGTTATCATTTACCTTAGATTAGACCTATTAATGCGTTTAATAAGTTTCCCAGCCATTGGAGCCTTGGATGAAAAACATTTCCTAAATTTTATACTATCCATTTCCCAAGGGGTATCCAAAATGTTTTTTCTTCCATGCCCATGTTGCGGGAATTCGCGGCACATGTTGCTGGCCCATCCCATACAAATGAATGTTGCCAACGGTAAAAAACGTAAGCATTGATTGTAGGGAAATTGTAGGGAGCCTCCACAAACTCCTTCAAAATAAAATAATTACCCCTAAACAACAAGTCGACAATTCCCGAACGATAATTTACGAATTTCCCTACATAAATATTATGACTTTGTTAAGACAGCGTTGTAATTTTTATGTGATCGAGAACAGCTGTTTTATAAAATTATAACGTGTGACCGTACTGCTGCTATAAAATTATAGCATGACCGTATTTGTAGATAAAGATGAAGCTAAACAGACAAGAGAAAGAGCGTCGCTCACTTTCCTCAACAAGGACATGCTAATTAAGGAACGAACAGCCCCGCCCCGCCTCTGAATATGCGTCTAACTAACCTAACACCCAGCTCGACAATATTATGAAGCTGGGCGATGCCATGAACCGCATGCAGAAGATACCGCAAAATATCGTCGGTACAACCTGCGTTTTAGTCGGTGGTTTTCCATTATACTATCGAATAATAAACAACTACCATTTCTGCCGGAGATCCGCATTGTGCTAGTGTATTTTCGAATACAATTTTTACTCAAGCTGGCCGTGATTTTGTTTAGTCAAGTTACGCTTCGTTTCGTGTTAAGTAGCAGCTTTGTTGCAAGCAGCTTTGTTTGTTCATTTAAAATAATAGCGGCGTTTTAGGTGAGTTAAGAGCGGACAATCGATAGATGTATACTCATCGTTGTCACTTCACATCTCTAGTCGTCCACTACGGCGCATAATTTTACACGAATATAAAAAACAATTTAAGCGTAGAATTGGATTTGAAAAACTCTTTTTTCGGCGATGTAAATTTCGGCCGAAATTAAACAACTTCTGTGAGTGTCGTGGTGATAGTACAAGAGCGGTGAGCCGTGCGGGCCCTCTGCTGTGGAGAAAAGTGAAAAGTGGTGTTGAGCAGAAGAAGAAGAGCGGAGCAGAATCAGACTTCTCAGCGAGTACAAGAGCCCGTGTTGACGCGTGTGTGTAAGTGTATGTGTGTGCGTGTCTTACGTTGCAAACACAAAATTTCTTTAAATCTTCGCAATTGTTCGGCGGCGTTTTAATTACTTTTCCTTGAGCCGAAGCAGCATTGTTTAGCGCCAATTGCCTTCAAATGTTGCTCTTCAAAATATGTGAGTTTCACGAAAAGAACAAGAAGAAAAACACGCAATAAATCAGAATAATTGATCAAGTCCTTGAAGCATGCCGTGCATAAATTATCTACATAATTTTAACTGTTTACCTTCTAAACTGTTGTTGTTGCTCTCGATTTGTGGCGCTTTCGTTTTTTATGCATGTGTGTTGGGGAGCAGAGCTTTTCGTGGGTCCGCTGTAGGCGCATACAGATTTTGGTTTGCCGTGTTCTCTTTTTTTTTGTGGGACGTGTGACCTTCATTCCAGCAGCTACAAAATCAATAGTAATATCGTTTACGTTCACGTTGCATTCACTAGACCCTGAGCCAGAGACAGAGACCAGAGCCCGAGAGCCTACCCCACCAAAGCATAAGGCAACCGACCGCACGCCCGCCCTCCCATCGCGCCGGTGAAACAGTTTTCCACCCTCTGAATTTTTGGTTTTTACATTATATTTTTGGCCAAGTTCATGGTAGCGTATAGATATACATATATATATATATATACATATATTTCTATAACTAATTATACATACACTTGTTGGCAATCAATAGACTTACTGCAATAATGAGTGGGTGGAAGGGGATTATGACATGAAATGATATCGCATGTGATCGAATGAGGCTTTCCAACAACAGCAGACCGAAGCTCTAGGCCCACGAGTTAAAAAACAGAAAGCTTCTGCTTGAGCTTTTCAATCAAGTTAAACGATGGATAGGTGGTATCAGGTTGTCCTGACCAGCAGATCCTCCTCCCCTGTTAATCCCCATTTTCTAGCCCTCTTAACTATGAATCACTCTTTGTTCGTCCCATCGTGTCAGTAGGCGTAGATTAATGATTAATTATCAAACAAATTCTTATCGTGTATAGTGTAGGACTTATCAGGCAACAACAAAAACTGTGTGGTAACTGTCGATGACAAACATCCGAGAAACGTTTGAACCTGTGGCATTCGCGTAGCATTGCTCATACCGCATGGTTCACATTCCCATTTAAATTTACCTCTTGTCTACGGCCTTGAGATGTGTGTTACTAATGCCATTTATTGATCCTTGCAGTAGGATGAAAAAATGCAAGAAAATGACTTAAACGAGCATCAAGAGGAACCAGCCAGTCTTCCACCTACAAGCAACGACACAAACAAAAAAAACACAAGCTGCATCGACAGCAACGAACTTGAAATTCCCAGTGAGGCGGTCACGGTCACGGGTCAGCAGCAACAACAGGTGGATACCAAGGATCCGCAAATAAACGAGCAAGTTGATTCTTCCACGACAGCTCATCCAGACACAGGTGATACAACCCCGCCAGAAAGGCTTTCCTCCATATCCCTCGTAGGCCTATATCCTGCTATATTCGAAGTTGCCGATAAAGTCGTCGATCAAGCGCTAGATGAGCCGTCGTCCGTAGTGGGTCCAGATAGGGACGAGCTATTGCGAATTGGCGCTCCCAAACGAAAGCGTACGCGTCGTGTTTATACCGCGGACACGTCCCGCTGCTTGCGATCCAGAGAAAATTCTAAAGACACAACCGAGGCAGGATCGAAACAGGTGCCGACAACACCACCCCCAGCTCAGGTCGCCTCACCGACGCCCACAGAATACACAGGGTACATTAAAGCAGGTGGGTTATACATTTTCTCAGTCCTTAATCGGTTCTCGATCTAAGAAAGTTTTGCCATTTCAGAGCAATTTAATCCGGCGTTCTGGAATTTGATTGAAGAAGAGGAATTTAAATTCGCTGCCAAGAAACGACGTGTTGCCGGCGGACGTTGTCGCACGCGACGCGGCAGGCTACTGAACGAACTCGGTGAAACAGCGGCATACTCGCCGGAAACAGCGGCCGCTATTGCGGCAGCACAGCTTGAGCTCGATTCGACAGGGAAGCCATCACCACGTGCCACACGTAAGAGGAACGACCCAATGTCGTTGTACGACCGTCGATTCCAGAGCACCTCTGATGAGCGGCGTGTGCCGAACGGGTATGGTGGCAATGGATTGCGTACAGGCAGTGCGGCCACATCGAGTGACATTGAGCCGCAGGAGTTGCAGGTCCATCAGTATTATGGATCTTCAGGGGGCAGCAATCCAACGGGCGCTGGGGCAGGCCTCAATGGCAGTGGAGCCGCTCTCAACCATGCTCCTTCAATGGGCACCCTCTGTAACATTGGCAACACATGCTACTTGAACTCGGTGGTGTACACGCTGCGGTTTGCTCCACTCTTTCTGCACAACCTGCATCATCTCATCCACGATTTGAACGTGGTGCAGCAGATTATAGTGCGGCAACAGACGGCCAAGTCGGCATCGCTGGGGCGTAACGTAAGTGCCACGCAACTGGAGCATGCACGCAGTTGGAGCAGCAAGGATCTGGCCACTACAGAACAGTACAACAACAGCACCAATGGCAGCAGCGGCGCGGGCAGTGGTAGCAGCACCAGCTCGATCAAGGAAAGCTATCAGTCGGTCACAGAGAAGCTGCATGAGCTGTACAACAGTCTTCATGGCAACGAAATGGCCGACTCGACGGAGCCCTATCATGCGGACACATTGCTGCATGCCATACAGGTTGTGAATTCCACATTTGAGGGCAACCAGCAGCAGGATGCCCACGAATTTCTCATGTGCGTTCTCAATTGTATACGCGAAACGAACCAAGCTCTTATCAAGGCCGTTGACGAATGTCCCGAGGTCATTGCAAACGGGTAAGTGGTGCAACCTTAATTCTACAGACTTTATTTAGTTATCGAATTCCATATCCCTTCAGTTATATAGCCAATCCCGATGAGGTGGATTGTGGGGATGCTGCCCAGGAGCGTACGGATACCGCGGGGGCATTGCCAAGCTCTGGCAACGGCAACACGCTGGCCACTAGTCAAATAACCACGACAAAAACATCGTTCTTCTCACGCAAATCGAAGAGAAAAGATGAGGTCAAGTCATCGAAATCGACGCGTATACAGTCACCGCTGAAGGACAATAGCCCAACAGCGGGTGGTCTCATCGCGGCACCGGCGCATTCCACTGCAAACAGTCTCTTCTATTTGAATACAGTTGATCTCAGCGGCGCCAGCAGTGCTACGGTCCCAGCAGCAACACCGACCGTTTCGCAGCCGGCGTCGACCGGAAAGTACCCAAGTGACGATGAAATGAACCCTGCCAGTGCGCTGAAGAATAACATGCGATTGGAGGACCGCATTCGGGATTTGCATCTAAACTTTTTCAGTGCCGATTTTGAGGGAATTGTGGTGCTGACTACCAAGTGTCTTAGCTGTGAGACGGTTACGAAGCAAAAGCAGGGCATGCTTGACATCTCCGTGCCTGTGCCGATATCAGGCTACGACAATGCCGATCTCCAGGACAAGCCCAGCACCTACATTCAGGTAAGAGAATCGAGCAAAAGAATCCATTGAATCGATTTCATTTTCGCTTCTTTCAGAATTCTTGCATCACAAAGGAATACTTTCGCGGTGAGAACAAATATAGTTGCAATCAATGCACTGGCTACACCGAGGCCATACGCTCCATCTCGTATGAGGTGCTGCCTCGTTTGCTGGTCATTCAGTTGAATCGCTTCTCGGGCGGAATGGAGAAGGTGAGCACGTATGTGCCGACGGCTTTTACACTCCCATGCTTCTGCGCCAAGTGCTGTGAGCTGAGTGACGGACACAAGCTCCATGTTTACAAGCTGTACAGTGTGATAACCCATGTGGGCGCCACTCTTACAGTGGGCCATTACATTGCCTACACGTGCTTCCTGGATCTACCCAGTGACTATATAAACTGCCCAAAGGATCGTCGGAACACAATGTCGGGATCGCAGACGCAGCAGGCGGCGGCTACGACGGCTTCCAATGAGAATTCGGCACCAAACAATGGTAGCAGCCACGTGGCAAGCACACCCGTAGCGGCGGCTGCCTCGGTCCTGGCCTCCTCTGGCACTAGTCTGATGAAGAAAATGAAATTTGGACGCAGCAAGGCCTCTAGCAGCGGGGACATGAGCAAAAATGTAAAGCAACTGAATGGAATCAGCAGCAAGAACATCACCAATGGCATCGGCAAGCTTAGCATGAATACCACCTGCCACGGCGTGAGCTGCTGTGCCATGCGCCTGTGCTGCAGCCAGCAACCAAGTACCGCCACGGCAGGCAACAGCAACTCGGCCAGCTGTAGTGACTTCAGCGAGGAGTCCCTGCAGAACGGGAGCAACAGCAATCTTAGCCATGGCAGTGGACTAGCAGGCAGCGGCAGCATCAACAGCAGCAATGTGGCGCCAAATTATCCCACGGGCTATGGCAGCACTGGACGTGGCGGTGTCAAGGCCAACTATGCACATGGCGGCACGGAGCCGATTTGGTACATGTGCGATGACGACAAGATCAAGGCGATGACACAGCGGGAGTTCGAGGAGCTGTTGTCCCCATCACGGAAGATAACCATAACACCATACTTGCTATTTTATGCACGATTCGATCTGCAGCCGCCATCGAAGCCATCGGGCCCAACATCCTCCTCAACGCCGCCACCGCCATCTGCGTCATCGCAAAGCTCCTGGTCGAATGAGGCTTTGTCGGGCAGCGGTGTAGGGTCGCATAAGATTTGAGGGTATGAGAGAATGCAATGGTAGGTAATGGTAGCACCATTAATAGTTTCATTTTCATTTCCATAGAGTGTGGGGACATCGTCGTTCTGTTTGCTATTATGTATGCATTTTTTTTTCTATTCATTCAATGTATTAAGGGTTCAAAACAAAATGCTGCGTAAACGGAACACGAATTTAAACGCCGAGAAGAAATACGGCTTAGAATTGTTTTGCTCTCCTCACCCCCCACTGAATGTAACTGAAGCAACACGCAAAACAACATTATCGATATACTCATGCATAAATTAAGTCCTAAAAGTAAAAATACACATAATAATAAAAACACTTTAATTCAATAGCGTCTTTAAAAGCGAATGTTGTAATAATAATAATAATAACAATATATGTATGTAATATGTAATAATCTCCGATATTCGCATAGAGCAAAACGAAACAAAACCAGTTGCAGGCAGGCGCAGCAGACATGCAGCAGAGAATCAATCTGTAATAATTACAGCATCAAGTATACATCTAGTAAATGGAATGGTTTATTGTAAACAATGAGCTACACACACATATACATGCATATATATTTAAGTGGATATATATATATTGGGATCCGCATACATATATACGAAGTGTTGAATAGTTGTTAAACGCAGCAAGCAGCAGGAGGAATATAATTGATTTGAATAAAACGAATATGGATCAGATCAGATCAGATCTGAGAGAAACAGCATCAAGATGGAACAACTGAGAATTGTTATAAAATTTGAGTGCATAGTTTATACAAATGTTTTCATGTGACAAAACAGAAGAACTACACACACAGAAAAAAAAACACGCTACACAAACGAGTGTAATATAACATTGATAAATAGTTTTAATAATTATTATAATAAATACCAATAATAATAGCACACACACTCACACACTACTTATGCAATATTTTTGAGCAATTAGATTTAGTTTCTCCATTATTATCGCATTATTATCATAACTCTCTAGTTTTAATTCTAGTTTAGTTCCGTTCCGTTTAGGTTTTCCTTTTTTTTGTTGTTTCAAGAGCGCTGCTATAGTGATATTAACATTTACAAAGCAAATAATTATGTACATTGTTATATGTAACATTTACATTAACATTTAAATGCAGATGATCAAACAGGATCAACCGATTCCAAACACCTACACTCACACACACACACACACACCACAACAAGGAGATATGTATGTATGTATGATTATAAGAGGAAAGTTGAATTCCAATTCTATTTATGTTCATTATGGATTAGCATGTTCTAGCTTAACTAAATATACGAAATATACAACATCTACATATATATAGTTCTCGTATCTGCATATTGCTAGCCTGGATACTCCTCCACTCTTACCACATCCTCTGTATCCTTGTTCTTTATAGCCCTCCTGAGTGCACTGGCCGCATTCTTGGCATAGCGTGCTCGCCACCTAACGTTTCTCACCATGGTCCTCACAGCCTGGCGTAGCTTATACAGCATTTCCTCCGACTGGATGTCTGGAATGTGCTGTCCAATGATGCTGGCAAAGTAGCGCGCATCGCTCACGGTGTGCGTCTTTCGGGTCAAGGCAATCAACAAGTGGGTAAAATTCGTAATGGTCGTGCGGCTTTTGCTGTTGGGAGTGGGAGAATCTTAGGGCACGGTTATAATGAAGCTGCACTGCTCTCGTTACTCACGGTAAGGCTCCCGCAAAACGTTCGATCAAATAGTCCTTTGCTATGCGAAAGCCAATATCCTGATTGGCCAGCGAATCCACAGCAGCAATAACATCGTCATCGGGCATTATGCCTTTCGGTCGCATAATGAAATCCAAGAGCTTGAGCAGCACCCACGGCTTCTGCGTACAAGCCAAGGCGCTAAGAAGCGTGCTCCGCGGTTCTAGATTGCTGGGACTGTTGTAGCGTCGCCAAAGGAAGTACCAATTTATTTCGTCGCCCTCGGCAATGGCCGTGCAGTAGACGGTAGGGCGCAGGTCCATGGGAATGGGATTGTGTTTGTCCGGATCGTTGGTTAAATGCCAGCGATAAAATAATTCTTTCGCCTCCTTTATACAGCTACCCACCCAATGTGTACAGGCCCACGAAACGAGTTGTGTCTTGACGATTTGCTCTTTAAGGCTCAGATCTTTCTTGACTTTGAGTCCCCCAAGATGCTTGTAGATGGGAGTCGTTATCAGCTGTGCAAAGCCCTGTTAGCGAAAATAGAACCAATGATTCGTTGCGTGTGTGCGACACAGCCTCATCGAGATGCTTACCCTGAAGCTGGGATAGTGGGCTGTGCGCCTCATGACGTCAGTCAGTTCCTGCAGATTGGGTATGGCCATCAGCCAGGGTACTACCTCCAACTCCCGACTCAAATACCTCACCAATGGCAGCGCCACATCGTATTCGATGTATCCGCTCCTGGCCAGATGGAGGGAATCGTCCACCAGCTGGGCCCGGTTCATCGCGTGAATTTTACTGAAATGTTCGCTGTTCAAGGTGTCAATGATAAGCTCCCAGTTTTGCCTATCGTAGTTGACTTTAAAAAGGCCAGAAATGCGCAGATTGAAAATGACCCACTGCTGGCCCGAGACGGGCAACGGAATAGTCAATGAATCTGAAACAGGATCCGTATCGGAATTTGAATCTGAATCAGTGGGACATCGGAACCAGTGGCGAGGTACGGTGTCCATAAAATTCAAATGCTTGGCCGTTGTGAAGGAAAGTGGGATCCACCAGCAATCCTTCCGCGTATCCTCCTGCTGATCCTGCAGGAAACGCTGCTGCGTGATATTCGCTGTACCAGTATCATAGTCCCGGGTGACATTTATCAGCGGATATCCTGGCTGCCTCATCCACGAGCTCATAATGGTGGCTATACTGAAATTGGCCGGCAGCTCGGGTTTTCCTTTCGCTGCCTGAGTGAAAGCTTCCCAAAGATCCGTCCTACCTGCGTTGCCATAAGCGAAGCGCTTCAAATAGACCCGCATGCCCGTCTTGAATGTTTCGCTGCCCAGAAAGTGATGCAGCATTCGAAGAACAACGCCACCTTTTCCGTAGGAGAACTCATCGAAGGTGGCACTGATCTCCTCGCCATCCATTACTGATCGCGAAAAACTTTGCGAATTGTTGTTCGCATCCGCACTGAAAATCGAGGTCAGACTCGTGACAATCGTGTGCTCGCAAGGATCATGGTTAGTCATTAGCTTTTGCAGGGCATAGCAGCCAAGGTATGAGGCAAACCCTTCGTTTAGCCACACATCCGCCCACCGCTTGGCTGTCACCAGATTTCCGAACCACTGGTGGGCCATTTCATGTGCCACCATTCCTGCAATTGCATGTCGCTCCGATACCGTCGTTTGAGCTGTGGAGAAGACCCGCGACTCTTGGTAGGTGACCAGGCCCCAGTGCTCCATCGCTCCGGTGTAGTTGGGCACGGCCATTTGATCCATCTTCGGCAGGGCGTAGTTAATGCCGAATAATTTTTCAAGAATCTGCAAAACCTGGAAGCCCATTACATTGGCATAGATCATGGCACCCAGAGTCGAGGAGTTGGCGTCGTGACGGGTCCAGGAACGAAACTCCACACCACTGTCTGCCTTTAAGGTCGTCGTGTGATCAAAGTCGTTCACGGAGAAGGCCACCAGGTAGGTGGGCATAGGCACGGACTCCTGGAATTCAGTCCAAACGTATTCGGGAATTTCCTCGCTAAACGGAAAGTATCTTAATATCGAGACAGAGTTCCACTTCCAAAGAACTTACTGAGGAGTGATTTTTTTAACGGGCATATTGCTGAGCGAGTGATAGTCTTTGTCGTGCCCCAATATGATTGTGAAATTCGCCTTTAGACTGGGCTCATCGAAACAGGGGAACACATCTCGCGCTAGTGTTGGCTGGAACTGAGTTGCCGTCAAATATCTGCAAGGAAATTTGGTGGGCATAATCTTTGTACGAACCATCTAAAGCGGCTATACCTGGTATTGTCATCTCGGTCCTTGTACTTATTCCAGTAGTAGCCATCTCCGCCCTCAACTATATCGCCGGAGAAGGCCAGTCTTAGCTCGTAAACCACATCGGGAATGAGCTTCATATTCAGATACAGTATATAGTATTGCCTCTCCGGAACTTCTCCGGTTCCATCGAGCTCAAATGGTGTATCATTGCCGTCTAGAGCAATTAGTCTAATTTTTGATTCATGAATTGTGATGTTTCCGACATGTAGGGTTATATTATCTGTTTCCACTCGGGTCACCAATTGAATGTGGACTACACCTTCGAAGGTGAAGTTTTTGTCCCCAAGCAGATGGCTGAGAATCTTCAGATTGTAGCTCAAGGGTTTCACCGATTTCGGCAGTCGGGGATAGGTATACTCTGCTCGGCATAGACTTAAACAGAAAAATCCACCCAAAATCACAGAATACAAAAGTCGAGGCATGACTATGCGAGAAGTTTTCCCTTTAAATGTTTCTGTCAGGCTTTGGAGTTTTAAAAGGCCTTTTTTAATTTATGCGAATAATAATCAATATAAATGTGGAAATATTCTTCCTATAACCTTCGTTTGGGACGCATAATTTCTTATCCGAATCACAATTTAAGGCACAATATACACTTCCATAATCTATATTCGGTAAAGTCTGTATAACTGTAGGATAACTGTATCCCCTATATATTTTTGTTCAGTATTCTTTAAATTCCTTGACTTGATTTCACTTGTAACATTTCACTGGAACTCGGTAGAAATAAACTGAGCCCAACTCAGACCAAACTATGCGTTTTATATCGCATTTCTAGAAGCTAAACCAGCTTTCAATTAGCGGAAATTTAACGACCAGGCCCCACTCAATCACATAAGCAGCGATTCTCCGGCGTACCCTACACAAAAATTGAAAATCTTCATTATGGATATACTCGGATAATACTTGTAATATAGTATTAAATAGTTTATTAGAGGATGTCTAAATGTATATTTCGTATTCCTGCTTAATTGAAGAGATTCCTTTGTCAATGAGCTGATGAGAGCTGGACTGCAGTGGCATTGACTTAGAGGAGCTGCTGAATGGAGCGCGACATTTGGTGGTAGTTGCGCTCCTTCCATTGCACGTTGGTGAGCATCGTCTCGAGTGTCTGTTGAATGGCCTGCTCCAGGCCTTTGAGAGAGTCTCGGGACAACAGGACAAAGTTCCTGAACTCATTGAAGTCGCTCTGGGTGATGACCTGCTCGGAGAGGGGCGTCAGCAGACGACCCATATCCTTCGTTATCGGATAGTAGCTGAAAAAAATAGGCAGGATTTTCTGTGTTAGCAAATAACGCCCATCCGCATGGGTTATTCGTAAAACTTACAACTTGTACAGGAAGTCCACATTGTCCATGAAGTATTTCTTGGCCAGCAGGAAGCCCACTTCGTTGAAGGCAACTGCCTGGAAGGCCCACATCGAGTCCTGCTTGCGTATGGCCTGGCTGGGATCGTAGGTCAGTTCCAAGTAGCGCTGCAGCACCCACACCTCCCGCGAGCAACCCAGGGCCGTCAGAATGGTACGCTTCTCGGCAGCCACATTCGAATTCTTGTAGCGCACCCAAAGGAAGTCCCAGTCCGCATCAGTGCCATATTTGACAGCAGTGCAGTACACGGTGCCCCTCAGATTGATCGGCACCGGGTTCTTCTCGTCCGGATCAGCCTCCGATCGCCAGTGCCGGTAATATTGCAGCGCAAGAGACACGCAGTCGGCCACCTGATACTGGCACGCCCAATTGGCGACCATTGTCTTGAGAAGTATCTGATCCTGCTGCTGTATGCCACTGAATGTGTCGTTGAGGCCGTTCAAATGCAGGTAGATCGGTGTAACCAGCTTCTTCATATAACGCTGCGGGAGAGGAGAGTGGGTTGGAGCACACAATATATGCGGGTTAATGGAGCGGTTAAGTAAGCGTTATACAGTCTCCCATTAATACCCGGTAGTCGTAAAGTGCAAGGATATGGGTGTGGTGCATCTATTGGGATCTACGTAGCTAAAGTTTACCAACATACTTTGAACGATCCCGATATAAGATAGTTAAGATCTAAGATCTATCAAGTATATATGTAAATAATTTCTGCGAGTACCGGGTATTTTATAGTCGGAATACACGACTATATACTCCGTCTTATTTGTTCTTACGTCACGCCCAGACTTACGACAAAAAATAACTTTTCGTTTGGCAGTGGAGTGGAGTTTTGTGGATGGATTTTTGGTTGGTTAGTTGGTTGGGTGTGTGAGTGCATTTTTTAGATAGTTTCGTTTCGAAATACAAATGAGAATGAGAGCCAGAGGTTATGCCGAGTGCAGGATTTAAAATATATAGAGCAGGGGATTCGGAAATA
Source organism: Drosophila affinis (assembly GCA_037356375.1). Classification (NCBI taxonomy): domain Eukaryota; kingdom Metazoa; phylum Arthropoda; class Insecta; order Diptera; family Drosophilidae; genus Drosophila; species Drosophila affinis. The sequence continues at coordinate 30,000,607 of JAZHFB010000003.1, forward strand.
ACTCAATTTACCTTGAAGAACTCAAACTCTGGCGTCTGTCGCACAATGCGGCTCACACGTTTCAGGTTCTCGAAGGCCGCCTTCCATGGCAGATACTCGCGCTCCCGCTGCAGATATTCAATAAGACGCATGGCAATCTCGTAGTCCTGTTCGCCGGTCCAGGCCAGGTACAAGGCATCGTCTATCAGCTGGGCCCGATTGATCACATGGATCCTCTCGAAATCCCCATCGCTGAGGGTCTCGATCAGCAGCTTCCAGTTTTGCGGATCGTAATTCACTTTATAAAGAGTCGACAACTGGGTATTGAATATCACCCACTGGTCGGCACCGGGCAGATCCTGTATGGTCTTGGACAGACTCTCGCCGTTCTTGCCGCACTCCATCCATGCCTTGGGCGCCGTGTTGTTGAAGTCCTGCTCCCCCTGGGTGGTGTAGCTGAGGGGCACCCACCAGCAGCCGCCGCGATGTTCGCGCGTGATCTGAGTGTTGAGAAGGTAGCGCTCCTGGCTGAGCTTAGCACTCTTGGCATCGTAATCCCGAGTGACATTGATCACGGGATAGCTGGTGGGAACAATGTTTTAAGAATTACAAATATAATACTTTAGATTTAGTAGTCCTTACCCTGTTTGCAGGGTCCACGAGTCCATGATGCTCTTGATGTCGTAGCTCTTGGGCAGAGCGCGGAACTTGTGCGCCGCTTGGGTCAGCGACTCCCAAAGATTGTCCTGCTCGGCGTTCTTGTAGGAGTACATCTGCAGATACGACTGCAGACCCGCACGGAAGGACTCCTCTCCGAGGAACATGTGCATCATGCGCAGCACTGACGAGCCCTTCTGATACGAGATCTGGTCGAAACTCTCGGATATCTCCGATACCATTTCGATGGGTCGTGAGATCGGGTGACTGCTCTCCAAGGCATCCTTTCGGAAGATGGCCAGCAGATTGGAGAGCGAGTCCTGCTCCAGGGACCGCCACTCGGGATTGATGTTCTCCACACCCAGACTGGCAATGTACGTGGCAAAACCCTCGTTTAACCAGAGATCTGTCCACCACTTCATCGTCACCAGATTGCCGAACCACTGATGGGCCAGTTCATGGGCCACCACATTGGCCAGCCGCTGCTTGTCCGCCAGCGAGGTGTGCTCCGGAGAGTACAGCAACGCGATCTCCCTGTAGGTAACCAGGCCCCAGTTCTCCATGGCCCCAGCACTGAAGTCGGGAATGGCAATCTGATCAATCTTGGGCAGAGGGAACTTGATCCCAAAGAACTGCTCATAGTACTGCAGGACCCTCGGACCGAACTCTGCCGCATAGTCGCACTGATCGATGGCGTTCGGACGGGCCCAGGTGCGGAAGAGTGGACTGTTCGGGAGGGTGGAGGGCTTGTTCGCGAAGTCATTGACGGAGTAGGCCACCAGATAGGTGGACATGGGCACCGACTCATCGAACTCGACCCAAATGTAATCGGTCAGAGATTCGCTGCAAGAAAAAGGAAACTCATTATGTAGGCACTTTGTAGCGAATCTTATAACGATCGAAACTTACTGAGGTCTGGTTTCCTTCACCGGCATATTGCTGAGACCCGTGTACTTCTTGTGGAATCCCAGGGTAACCACAAACGGAGCCTTGTAGCCGGGCTCATCGAAGCAAGGGAAGGCCGCACGAGCTGAGGCCGGTTCGAATTGGGTAATCGAGAGCCATCTGGGAAAGAGAGTCCATTGAATACCAATAGGTAGACCCATGTATCCCTAACTACCCTACCTGGTCTTATTGGTCTCGGGATCCTTATACGAACTGCGGTAGTAGCCCTCCAGCTGTTTATTCAGCTCGGCGGCAAAGGGCAACGAGAGCTCGTAGACATTGCCGGCCAGCAGCTCCTGGCACGTGTTCAGGACATAGAAGTCATGGGCGCTGTTCACCTCCGTCGAGGACACGCAATTATCCTTCTTCTCGTCGCCGCTGACCTGTCGCAGCGTGATCTGGCTTTCGTCTATGGTTAGATTCTTCGAGTGAAGCGTTATGTTCCTGGTGTTCTGTAGAGCCTCCACCAGAATCTTGACGGTGCCAGCGAAACGCAGCTCCTCCGGATTGTCCAGATGGGTCAGAATCTGCAGATGGTACTTCTGGGGTCGCACAGCCGTGGGCAGGCGGTAGAAATTATAGCTGGAGCTGGTGCTGGCCGCGGCCAGGCCCAGTCCAAGGGCCACCATGAACAGCAAAATCCACTTCATGGCCGACTCTATGGAGGAGATGGAGGAGCAGAAGGGAACTCGTCAGGGGGGCTTCTGTGGGATTACTCGCGAAGCAATTAACTAAATCACTTTGGAAATTCATTAAATAAATCAAACCGAACAGCGCGGAGCGGAGCGTAATCACTTGTTACTGTTACTGTTTTCTGTTTTCTGTTTTCATACTCGTAATTTACTGTTTTTCTTATTGCTTTATTTCAATTTAATGCAAATCACATTTTGCTTAATTTGTTTTCTTTTACGATTATATTTTCGTTGCGCGGCGGTGCGGGGGCTCAGCTCATTATGCCGGACACGTATTAAGGTCTGGGCCAATGAAACTCGATTGTGACTCTCCTCTGTGCTGCGACAGTACAGTCCGCATTATGCTCTGTGGAGTCTACTTATTGGTTGGCTATACGAGTGCTTAAACACGTATATATGCCCTTGCCAGCGGGAGGTACTACTAATGTATCTTTATGGCTAAATGTTCAATCAATCGATACACATATACCCATATCTCCTGTAGTGCTGCTAATTTTTTGCATTGAAGAAATACGATTACATGCGCTGTCTCATTAAATATTTTCTATAATTTTTTGTAAATCTTCTGGAAGTATCGACACTTTACCAATTAAATATTTGTATAACTGAAAATTTAATGAATATATATAGAATATCTATACAAATAAGTGATTCTAATGGGTAAAATCTTTTTAATATATATTCTTTGATATTCTTTTCAACGCCAGAAAGGCTGTGCCTTTTAAACTGATGCTTTTTGACAAAAATCAACAAAAAATTTATAAAAAAAATCTGAGGAAAGAGGTATGAAGGTAGTATAGATACAAGATATTCTTTATTTTCTTCAGCAAATTGCATTTTCATCCTGCAGCTCCATTCCTGTTTCTGTAATTCCCTGTCTACCTCTTCAGATCAAGGTTCTTCGCAGAAGAAGAGGGAGTGGGAGATGCATACATTTTCTAGACTGGATTAACCAGATTGCAACTCCCTCCCGATTCGGTTTATTCCACTCTTCTCTTTGTCGCTCTTAATTATGCAAAAGTGCTTCTTTTTTTTGTGGCTTCTGCTTTTCAAGTTCTTTGAGTGCATACATATGTATATCTTTATGTAAATGCGGGTGCGGTCAATGAACCTGAATGATTAGCATATAAACATCATATGGAAACCGATGGCAAATGAAGTGGACCAAAACTTTGGAAGATTTTTTAGGATAAGGTGCATAAATCAGAACAAAAAACAAATTCTTTAATCTTTAATACATAATGCATTTTGTAATCAAAACATTTTACTGAAATAAAAAATGTAGGGGAAACATGCCTTCTGCAGGAACTGTCAATATCTTATAGGCACCCCCACGTAAACTTGGAGAGCAAGAAGAAGCTACTGATCTGAGTATGGGTTGAAGTCGTTTTGGCTTACAGTGTGATCGAACAGTATGCTGATAACGAAACCAATAAATGCATTTTTGCAGTATGTTGATAACGAAACCTGCTTTAAAAAAGTTGCAACCATAAAAACACTAAACTAAATTGTTTATTGTTTTCCAATTCCGATAAAACGGTGTTAAATAATATAAAGAAATGTGAGTGTTTAATTTCTGACAGGGTTCTAAATGTACTTTGTGATTTATGCTCGTATTTAACTGAAATGTGTGTTTTTTTATGGTCTCTTGAAAAACTGGATGTTATTTCCCCTTATATGACCTTTTTTATGTACATAAGTTTTGGTCGAGATACTGCGTAATATAGTCTATGTATGTTAACGTGACATATTTAAACACTGTGTTTATGAATTTTACGTCAAGTGAACAGCTGCAGAATCATTTAATTAAATTTAATCAAAATTAATCAATAATTAAAATGAAACAATAATTTTAAAACGCTGCTGCAAGCCATTAAGTGTTGATTTGGGGACAAGAAACATGTCAAAGGGACTGCTAAGCACTTCTCGGAGTAATCTGCTATATGCCGTACTTCTTGTAAGTAAAAATCTGCTATGAGAGAGACTAAGAGAGAAGGCCAATGAAGGCTCTAAAAATAAATATCATAAATATTTCTATATTTTTAGTGGATTTTTCAAGGGGTCCCAAAACGGGGTTTATAATTTTTCAAAATTTTCAATAAATAACCACTACAGTGAATTCTTGATAACTTTTTTCTATTCAAAGCAATCAATTTAGTTTCTTTAATGACGCTTACCTAAGACATCTAGCTTTTAATTCGTATACATGTGTTTGTATAATATGCACTTATAAAAAAAAGCTATGAGGTAAAAACGAAACGATGCCTATAACTGGCATGTTTCCCCTCATTAAAAATCCCTTAATCAATTTAAAATCGTTTACTAAACCGGAGAATTGTATTTAAAGCCCTAACAAATCTTTCTTAAAACGAGATTTTAAACAAGAAGTGTAATCGCATTTTCAGTTGAAATTCCAAACCATTTTCAAAAAAGAAAATCTGAATAGAAGCCTTTTAAATGTAATTACCTTAATGCTTACGCAATATTTATTGGTCAATACTCATTAGCTTTAAGTGCCCGTAAAAGGGAAGTAGAGATTTTGCCTAACTAGAACCAATTGGTTAAAGCTGTGGTTAAGTGATTTCTACACTTTATGAACACTCATGATAAGGTATTCAATTTTCGAACTGTTGCAGAGAGCAGTAAAAGTAGAAGTAAATTTTAAGCACGTGTTGCGGCATTCGATGTGGTGGCATTGACATATCAATTGAACCCATCGCCGGACCATTAAGGGAGTACTTCCCCATGTACCCATACATATGTATGCCGGACAATACATTCCCTCTACAGATTTCTCGGCAATTATTTTGCACGCCTTTACAAAGTCTATACATAGATTGTGTTTCGCGAGTATCATGTTTATTGCTGGGCGTTCTGCAGTCACTGTTGATACAATATTTACACAATTCCCCAGTCTGAGGCACCGGTCATATCTCGTTGTTTACGGGTATATCGACTTATCCGGCAAGTGTTAACCAATTTCTAGCGCAACGAGTATCGCACTTTTCGCCAAAAAAATTCAAATGTCTGTCAGCATTTGGCACAGCAGACACACACATTGAATAAAACTTGTTCTGGCTATTTCAGTTCTTGAATGCGGTCTCTTAACACACTTTTATCACTTTGTTTTTTTAAGCCCGAAACAATTGTTGTTGTCCGCGGTACGTTCCTGAATTTCAGGGGGGTGGCGGGGGGGCTGCACTTGACTGAAGAGCCAGGCAAAGGCTTGACATACAAAAGTTGTTGAGATGTTGAAAGGTTGAAAGGTTGAAAGACACGCACCAAACCGTCAACAGAGGTTCCACAAAAGCAGCCACAAAGATGAATGCCACAGAAGGGACAGACAGCGACAGCGAGCAGCAAGAATTGCGGGGCGAATGCGACCTGTTCGACGGTCGACGCGAATCTAAAGTTTTCTGAGCGCAGCGCTTTTGTCTTATAGCCAGGCGACGGCCCACGCACACAAGTACAGCACCAGAACACACACACACACATACACATACACGCACAGTTGCAGACCGAGACACAGATACAGAACGAGAAATATAAATACATTTACAGAGAAAATTTAAAGAGAGAAAGAGAGAGACTTGAAACGCCGACGGCTTAGAGGTTGCGCCGTGGAAGCTTTTCGAGAATCTTTATCATAGAGACACGACACCCATCCATCCATATGCATGAGATGTATATGTATTGGTTTGCACACAGAGCGTCGCAGCGGGTGGCATGCAATAAAATAATGGCAGGGCTTACCCGGCGTATGCGCAATTTTGAATATCAGTGCAGAAACGCGCACAGCACACACACAGAAAACTAAAAAGAAAAAAAAATAAAAACACCCACAGAGGCAAAGACAGGGACAGAGACAGAGACAGATACAGAGTCGTGGTTTTGACCTTAATTGTGCTGATTAACCCATTTCTTTCTATTTGATATTCCAGCAGCACCTCAGCAGCGCCACTTGACCCTAGAGTCGAGCCCACCCCCCATGGCGGAAGAGCCAGACCCCCAGATACGCGGACGCACACAAAAACAAAAAAAAGTGGCAAAACAAGTGATGGGGAACCCCCAACAGGGATTCGGAAGTACAGATACGGTACACTCACAGAAAGGCTCTAGCCGCTGACTAATTGGCATAAACCCACATTCTAGGGAATTACATTAAGTGTACACTCGTGCGAGTACTTATACACCGACTCGTATGCCGGGAAGGAAATCAAATGCGAATTTGCTTATGTGCACTTGATGGGGAGACACAGAGAAAGTGGGTGGAAAGTGTTGTCAGTGCTTTAAATACCCTTTTAGTTTGACGGTTGGTCATTTCTATGTGTAGTGAAAGTTTGTGAAAAGTGGATGTTTCAGAGTAATGAAATGTTGAAAATCCTTGACGGAGAGGGCTACTAATAATGGTTAATGCTTTCTAGCGTCTGCCTACAAGTACATCACATCTCCATGCGATAAGTGCATCATTTGATACTGAAAATGTACAGTTTATAAAGTCTGCCTTCGGCTATGGATTTGACAGGGTATTCGTGGGGCACAACTACTTGCTGGACGTCCAAAACCCACGGAAAGTGTGTAATGAGCATAGCCGCCTACACCAATTGCAGTCAAAAGGTAAAGCGTCATAAGATCAATGTTGCAACGTGGCGGATGATTGATGTGGGAGTCGGTCAGCCAGAGGTAAAATACGAGGATGCTCCAGAGCTCGCTACAGTTTCGCCAGGACATTCGAAGGTTGCACAATGTCGGATCGCAGCGGAATCCCGTTTCCCAAGTATCTAACAGTATCCCGATTGAACGCCAGGGAAGGACTCCAGCGAGTATTGGTAGAACACATTTGGATCGCACTTGAAAATATCTGCTGCGGCCCCATCCAATCCTGCCAGAAGCTGAGCAACGGCACGTGGCTTGTTAAGACCTGTGCCGCCAACTTGAGTGCCGCGAACTTGCCGCAGGTGTGCCTCCTCCCCGACAACATCGCTGTGTTGGTGAAGGAGCATCGCAGCCTCAACCACGGCCGGGCTGTGATACACTCTTACGATCTGGCAAAATACTCGGAGGTGGAGATACTCCAGCTGCTGCAGGAGCACAATGTCATCAGCGTCAGGAAGATCACTCGCAGGAGAGAGCAGCCCAACAAAAAGCACGAGACGGGTTTGATAATACTGTACTTTGCGCATCCCGTTCCTCCGACCAGCATTCAACTGGATGGCAGAATCATTCGACTACATCCGTATGTGCCCATTCCGATACGTTGCAAAAATTGCTTGCTCTTCGGCCATGCGGCCAGGGAGTGTACAAGTCCGAGGGCCTGTTTGAATTGCGGCTATGCGCACCATCTGAACTTCGGCGAGAGGTGCAATCGGAATCAGGCGTGCGTCAATTGTCGGAACAGGAAGGTGCCCCACTCCAGACATCACACACTCGACAGGATGTGCCCCACTTTCATCTGGGAGGATCAGATCAAAGCCATCTCCATCGTTTCGGGCGTCACGCGAAGAAGGGCCATTTCGATCTATAAGAGTCAGCCCGGAGAGATGACCCATTTTTCTGAGGTAGCCAGGCTTTCCTACCTGAAAGTACCGCATAGAGTGGCACTGTTTCATTAATTCTTAGGACTATAAGTGTTTAATAAATGTGTAAATGTTGTGTAAAAAATACCAATTCTGAAGTTGCGAATAGCGGGACATGTGACGCTTATATAATTCATATTGAATTCCTGTATCGGTGAACGAACGCTTTTCACTGCTGTGATTGCAGTGGATTCCTTGCTCCCTTCTACGTTGCCCATAAAATCTACGTGAGGGTATCGAGCTTCCAATGGCCTCAATGGCATCGGCGAGGAGGAGGAGCAAAAGCAAAGGAGCAGCAACAGGCATAGAAGAGGGGAAAAAGTAGAAGTAGTAGCAAGAACTGATGCTGCAGCAGCATCAGGACATTTGGGGGCAACGTCTGCAAGCTAGCTTGGCTCTGTAGTCAGTCCCATATTTTGAACATCGCGCCTACTTTTTTACAGGATTTTTACATTTACTTTTAGTCGCGCCCAAAACTATGCTACAAATCTTACAACTTTTATCAAGCCGTCTGGTGCTCATTTGTGCAACCCTACGATAGATGTCGCTTCTGTGTCAGCACTTCCTTGAGCGCCAAATTCAAAATGAGAAGTTACCATAAAAAGCGAAGCCTCTCTAATAAGAAGTTACCATAAAAATCCACGCTCCTCTAATTCCCGCTCTTAATGCGCTTTTGGCGCCAGGAAAATAAAATGCAGTGAGTGATTTTCAGTTCAGTTTTTGTTTTTCAATTATATTTAAAATTAAACAAATAATAAGCGTAAATTGTACCTAGCCAAAGTTTTCAACTTCAACTCTTATATAAAATCATACTTAAACATTTAAAAATGGATGTCTATGTACTTGATGAACGTGTGTGTGTTTATATGCGTATGTGTGTTTTTTTAGCCATTTCTTCTGCTTATCATCTAAAAAATGATTAAGGGGTCTGAGGGAGGACATGTACAATGTATAAAATTCTGTTTCGGCCTCTTAAAATTTAATGACAGTTTCTCGCTTTCGTCTTTTCGTTAGCTTATAATGCACATTTTTTTGTTTTGTTTCTTTCAGCTTTTGCTTCTTTCTTGGCGTTTGGCGCTCTTTACGTTAAAATTTGAACTAAAGGTCTACAAATAATTGAACTAAAGCCGAATTCATTAAAAAACAATAGACAACTAAATAAAAACGAGGGGTGACATCGAAAGTTGAGTGGAGGAGTGACGTGTTTTGACGCGTTTGTGTGTGTGTGTGTATGACAGAGAGAGGGGGAGTGTTGGTAAAACTTAAGCCATAGATTAACAAATGAAAATCAACAAAAATCAACTTAAAATGCTGTGTGTGAAATAAATACCCTCGATGAGCGACCATCTCTATTATATACAATACCCAGATAACACCCAATTGATAACGACTCAAAGTCATGCTCAGGACTTCCCTTAAAGCATAAGACGGGATCGGGACTTCTTGAGACGCCCAGTGGCACCGCCATCGCCATTCCACGACTTACACTTTGCGCGGAAGTGGCGGTAAACCTCGTTGTAGTCTGGCGCCAACATCGGGCGATAGGTTTGCGGCTCGCAGTGCTCAATGTGAGTCTCGAAGAACTCCTTGTAGCCGTTGTGGAGCAGGTAGATCTCGGGATAGTGGAGAGCCGGGTAGGCGTTGGTGTTGCGCTCCCGATCGAGATTGCGGAGGAAGCGCGACATCTTGGGGCCCCGCTCCGAGGAGAACTCGCAGTGGAAGATGATGATGTGGCGTTTGGGGCCGGCCTCGGCGGCCTGCTGCTCTTGCAGCTCAGTCTGTGCGACGGAGAGGAACTCCTCGAGGATCTGTTCGGTGGTGTACAGGTTCTTGGCCCCCTCGATGTGACCGCCCTCGAACTCGTACGGGTAGCGGCAGTCAATGATGCGGTAGCTGGCCACCTCTCCCGCGAACTCGCCACGCAGCAGGCGGGCCACCGTGTTGCTTGAGATGGACTTGAGATCGCGGTGGCGTCCCTCCATCAGTGGCAGGACGTACGTCTTGCTGAAGTCACCGATCAGCTCCGGCTCGTTGCGGTTCTCGGAACGGGCCATCGCGGACAAGATCTCGGCATCATTCAGCGACATACACTTGCGCAGCGGTGGGGGATGGGAGGTCACCGTCGTGGTAGCGTTATTGTGACTGTGTGGTGCGGTGGCGGTGGGTGTGGGGCAGTTCTCCTTCTCGGCACAGCGGTGGCGCTTGCTCTGGATGGGCGAGCAGCTGGCCGATGCGGGGGGTTCGGGACGCTTGAAGCAGTCCCGGGCAGTCTCTTTCAGAATTTCGGGCGTCTTTGGTTGAGGTTGGAGCTGCTGCAGCTGATTGCTATTCGTCTCCGTCATGCTGAGGCAGCGTCGGACCGAGGGACGGCGCATTGTCAGGGCGGGCGATCTGATGGGGCGGGCCGGGGAGGCCTTGATCTGGCCACTGATCAACGAATTGAGGCCGCTAGGGAAGCCCAGGGAGCTGGGCTGCTGTCCTGCCAGCGACTCCATCTCGAACAGCTCCATGTACTCATCATCCATATTGGACTCCATTGAGCAGGTGGACGAGAGGCTGTTGAAGACACGGAAGTTGCGGGCTGGCGTCGCGGCTGCGCTGTTCTCTTCCGTTGCCGCCGGCAGCGCTTTATGCTGGCGTACAATCTGGAAGTGCTGGGGCGATCCCTCAGGCGAGAGCAGACCCATCAGCTCCGGACTTGCCACGCGCTGTTGGGGCAGGACATCATCGTCGTAGAAGGACAGCTCGTCCGCGTCCATGGCCATCATATCGTTGCAGGCCAGAGAGCGGCGTGCGCGACGGCTGTTGTTTTTGTTGCTCGAATTGCTATAAAGAGAGCGCAAGAAAGAGAACCAGAATTAGTCAGCTGCATTGAGAGACACAGACAGAGAGAGAGAGAGAGAGAGAGTGTTTGAGGGGTCTTCTGTTTCTTCCCTAAATTCTGGAACGGGTCATTAAACCCAGGCAGCGCTGCAGCTAAAAATACAAGCAGCATGAGGATCGCAGGCGGGCGGCGGCGGCGGTGGTGGCGGCACTGTTGTAAACACAACAAAAACGCTCGCAGGGGTTGCTGTTCCCCCCGCACCCCTCGCACTCACGTAAATTGGAATTCGGAATTAGAAATTTAGCTGCGCTCTCTTCTTCCTTTTACTTCTCTTTCTTCTTCTTCTACTTTTGCGGAACTCTGAGCGGAATTCCCTTTGGCACAAAAACACGAACACACACATGAGAACGTTTACCGTTCTGCTCGAGCTGTTTTCGTTTTCACTGCAATTGCTGCCCCCACTCTGCTATTCTCATGCACATTCTGCACTCTGTCCGCTGCCACTGCCCCTGACTTTGGGTCACGCAACGAGGGGAATTTAAAAAAAAAACAGCACAAAGAACCGCAACAACACAATAAATAGTGACTGACTGACGACTGACTCTCTTGTTGTTGTTTCTCTTCCGCTTTTGGAGCATGGGGGCTCCGCCGCTGCCGCCGCACGCCTCGCGGAAGCCGGTTTAATGAATGAAAAGAAGCAACAATAAAATCAAGAACAACAACAGCACAGCTGAGCTGAGCCGAAAAAAAAGTAAACGGTGTGGAGCGTGCAAAAAATAAGAAGCAGAGAGAAGAGCAATAAAACTCTTACTTTTGTTCAACTGTAAAGAGGCAGCGCTTTGGCGCCGCAGTCGACGTTGTCAAGCGGTTTTCTCTTCTCCTCCGACTCTCGTTCACACCGTTCTTTCTCATCCAACACCTTTTTGTTCTTTTAACTGTTTTTGATCTTGCATTTTAGTCCCGATTTCCTATGCTTTTCTTTTCGCTATTCTTGAATTTTCAAGAGCAAATTATTTCCGATCGAAGGTTGGTGTGGGTTTTTATTTTTATTGGGAGGGTATTCCTAGTCCATGGATATTTGGATAATTACCTGATATTGCAATCCAGGCTGTTGATGCTGCAGTTGTTGCTGCTGCTTTCCTCCACAATTGTTTCCCAGAGCATTTTGTAGCTGAATTTTGTTGTATTTCCAAATTGATGTTTAAATTCCCCTTAAGTGGGTCTTCCTCTTCCAAAAATTGCTAAAACACAATTTTCTTTCGATTGATCACTTTTCACTCTTCATTTACAGTTAGTCTACTGTTGTCGGCTTTTGCACTTTGTAGTCCTTTAGTTTAGTGGTTATAACTAATATTGCATTTGATTAATACTTTTTTGGGATTGTTTAATGTGTCCGTTTCAGCATGTTTAACTGTTTTTTTATTTTTGTTGTTGTTGTGTGGGGTGTGTGTTAATGTTTATCCAATAGTTTCTCCACACAGGCGACACTACCGCACGGAGAGGAGCTCGAGAGCAGATGTAGTCACGACGGCGGTTGAGAGAAAAATGTATGGATTCTCTCGGCGCAGCTGGTTTTTATAAAGACCGGTGCAACCCCCGCTCTCGATCGGAGCAAACAGGGTAGAATGAGAGAATGAGAATGCACAGCTGAGCGCTGCTGTGGTGCGAGTGTGCGTGAGAGAGAAGAGAACTAGCCCACTAAATTAGTTAGTATTTTGTTGTTGCAGCAGAGTTTTTGAGTCTTTTGCCTCCTTAGAAACGGTGTCGTGTCGGTGACGGAGAAGGAGACGGAGTACACTCTTGCCTCTTCTCTCCCAGAGCCCTCTAAGAGAGTAAACGGTGTAGAGTATAACGGTGCGGCGGTCAGAGCAGGATCGGGAGCTACTATGTGCAACATACATATGTACATGGATATATATAGTGGACAATTTTCCATTTCCCAACCGAAGAGCGTAGGAACGGAGTGGAAAAGGGAAATAATAGACAAATCTGTGCAGTTGGAGTGATCCCAGTGCAACAGGTACCTTGCACTCACTCACATTCTTTCCCCTACATTCTCCGCGAGAATACGACGAAACGAAACCGTTGGAAAAGGAGAACCAGCCAGAAGTAAGAAGGAGAACGAAGGCGCCAACTGACGGCGTGGTGGTCGCCAGCACTATGGAGGGCACAGATTTTGGCGCGCTAGCTTTTATACCGGACGCGAAGACCGACCCCATCGGCAGCCGAATGGGTCCGATTGGGGGCCCGAGTGGAGCCGAATGCGAAACACATGTGATTTGCGCTGCAGCAGCACATTAGTTTGTGGTGAAGGAGTGGGAGGGGGAGAAGTAGGAGTCACAGTAGACTTAAGATGGAGTCAGAGGCGAAGACGGGAACAGCAGAGAGCAAACGAAGGAGGCAGAGCAAAAGAATTGAGTAAATCTTTAAGCAGAATTCAAGACTTCGGCAGGCGGCAGCGGCAGTAGCGGCGGCGTCGGCATCGATTGTGTCGTTTGCAGGTAATAATGTGAGATCCACGCATTCCTTCCCCCCCTGCCCACCTCCTGGTGGCCCCATCAAGCCATCAGCAGGTAGTGGGATCATATGATCATCCCCACTCCATGACCGCCGCAGTGGGGCGGTGGGGAGGCGTGTCTCTTTTGTGTTTTTGCAGACGTAGACGCCAATGTCGTCGTTAAATGAGCAGCAAAGCGCTCGCTCCCATCCTTATGTGGAATGAGCATGAGTATGCGTGTGTGTATGAGAGTGGTTGCGGCAAAGTTAAAGCAAAATCGAGTTACATATGGGCTCTCAGGGCCCTGCGGGAGTCATCTCTCACAGATTGTCATGGAGAAGGGTATGGTGGGGAGCGGACTGGGGAGTGGACTGGGACACCCATGGATACCCCAGTGCAAGTGTGTGCTTGTGATCTCCCCTCCTGCTGTAAATTCCCCCTCTTGGACGGCTGGCAGGCAAATATGAATGCAGAAACAAAGGACAGCAAAGATCCGGGCAACCCGAACAAGCTGATATCATTCACAGTCCCCTGAGTTTGCAATCAGATGTTCGCGTGAATGATTTCCGTCAGCCTCGTCAGCCGAAACCAACCAAATGAGCTACGGTTTCATTCTTCTGAATTCCTCTTCTCGAGCGAGCTTTTGTTGCTTTGCTGCTGCAGGAAGAGGATCATCTTTATGGAAAACAACCGAGAAAAGAAAAAAGGACGTAGAAATCATAAAGTGGTTTCGAACAAGTTAAAAAAGCGCATTTGTTGTATGAGTGAAAGAGCGTATGAGTGTGAGAGAGGGGAGGGAGCTTAAAACTCATTCATAGTGCGGGACAGTGGGCTGAAACACATTAGAATGGTCTTAAAAAAGATTGCGGTAATTGCTGGAGTGCATACATATCCACTTACATATACTCTTCCTCAGGCTGCTTGTGTTCTGCCTGCCGAAAAGCTTTGGCCACAGCTAAAATAGTTCAGTGACCACAGTGCGACAGCCTCCAGAGGAAGAAGCAGAAAAGGGCAATGAGAAAACGTACATATGCAAAAAAAAGCACACTCATACACACATGCATGTGTACATACATATGTATGTATGCTGCCGGAGAATTTGATTGCGGGCAAAGAATAAGAATGAGAATAGGCTGCACATACACACACACAAAAACAGCAAAAATTGCAGCAACAATGTGAATGGAGCCGCACAACAATAGCAGCAAAAAAGCGGAAAAAAGTGAAGAACTAAATTGTAAATCGAAATTCCAAGAAGTGAGCTTTGAGATTCGGTTCTTTTTTTTTTAAGCGCCTGACGTCGGGCGACATACGGTCGTGTATATGTATGTGTGCGTACGAGTGTATCTGCAAACACATAAAAGCCCATAAGTGTATAACAAGCGTTTGAGATACATTCGCGCGCGCGCGCAAATGCTGAAATCTGGGTGAAGGGGCTGGCCGGGCGGGCGGTCCCACTGTACGTGCATGTGTGTGGCAGGCGGTAAAAGGGGCAAAGGAAGCAGAAGAAGGCGCGCAATGCAATTAGAAGGAACGCGCAAAGCGGAGAGCCAGCAATTTTCTGTCTAGGTGAGTTATGTATGCCCCACACACAGAAGCAAATGACTACAGTGAAAGCTTTCTTAGAGAGACACCAATTACTATAAGCCTATGAATGTAAATGGGTTCGTTTTGAAAAAAAGAAATATCTTATTAACAATACATGTACATAAAAAGCGTACCCTTCACCAAATATATTCAAAAGTTTCCACCCAAGGCAGCTTCCACTGTACATTCCCGGCTTTTTACATATTGGCGTATGACGCGGACTCCCCCAACAATTTGCATTACAAATTTTTGTCGAAGGTGTTGACAGTCTGTCATCGAAGAATTGCCTGTTCCCCTTTTCTCCAGTCCCTGCCCCTGAGCTGCAGACACTCTCTTCAGGCGGCCCCCCCACAGATAAAAGTAGGGGAAATCACAGAGTACATAAGGACATGCGAAAGAGGAATAGACAAAAACTAATCAGAAAAAAACCCAATGCACACGTACATAGGCAAAGAGCTCAAAAAGGAGCAAAAAAGGATCGCATGAGAAACAGTTAGACAAGGATAGCGGCGGGGAATGACCCGTCTCGTCCTCTCCTTACCCATCCCTCTATGTGCTCCTGCCTCAATACATGTGTTCAATCAGCTGATCAAGGGACCAAGAAACCGAAGGATATGAGCAGCAAAGAAAACGAATTAGTCCTGCTGAGAACGGCTCGTGTGTGTGTGTGTCACGAGCAGGAGGCAGGAGAAGGTGAACGGGAACGGGAATAGAGGGAACGGGGACGAGGACAACGTGCGCGCGCAAATTCCTTAACACGAGCTCGACTGGCCGCCTCTTCCACGTGTGAGTGTGTGTGGGCTAGTATATGTGTGAGAATGAGTGAGAATCGTTGCGGAGAATGGTTGGAGAAGAGTAGAGTGGGGGAAGGGCAGCCGCAGCCGCAGCGGACGCGGCGCTGAGATTTCTTGCAGTCGACGAAGTGCAGCAGAGAGCGGG
Source organism: Drosophila affinis (assembly GCA_037356375.1). Lineage (NCBI taxonomy): Eukaryota > Metazoa > Arthropoda > Insecta > Diptera > Drosophilidae > Drosophila > Drosophila affinis. Next base: position 30,016,303 of record JAZHFB010000003.1, read on the forward strand.
CAGAGCGCAGCGCAGCGAAGAAGTAGGTGAAGAGCAGGGCCACAGAATGAGTGTGCAAGGAGGAATAGGAGTATGGGAAGGAGGTTTTTGCGCCAAAATGTTGTACATGTATGCAGGACTCGTTTGAGGAGTTTGGCGTTCAATATGTATTGGTGTCTATGTCTGAGATTCTGTTTATCTTTCAGTTCTTCGCCTTCGTCTCCTCCCGCTCCGCTCCCTCCACACTCTTGTGATTTCTTGCAGTCTTTGTCGCTCTTTCGATTGTTGTTGTTGTTGCTCTTCTTTGTGCTGCTGTCCGGTTGTCCTTTTGCCTTCTCTTTGGCTGCGGCCGCATTTGTTGTTGCTGCTGCTGCTGCTACTTTTTATACCCTTGCAGCGGGTATGATTATTTTCCATCAGATGAAAAGCAGAGAAGGAACCCCTACCAGACTCAAAAATTGTCTATAACTTCTGCCAAAACCATATTTTTTGATTCACACAGTATATATGTAGATCGAACCACAAAGCACGAATTTCTAGGTATATCCTTTAGCTGCATAGGAAAAATCGATCAAGAATCCAAGACGTTCAACAAGCCGTTCATGAATACTTCATACAATGTCTAAACTGTTTCCAAATCGGATGAATATATAATGTAGCCCGTACTTTCAAGGGTATCAACAGCTTCGAAGCCTAAAGCTAGCCTTTTCCTCTCGTTTTAGTCCCGTTCTGTATATTTTTTTGCCTTTTCCTTCTTCGTCTTGTCTACAAACCGATTGTGAGAAATATTCTCAAGATACTTTTCGCGTTACTTGACTTTCGGCTGCGTGCGTAGGTCCCCGGTGCCTCTTTCCGTGCCCCTTCGCCCTGCTGATCGTCTGCTGTCCAGCTTTTATGGCATGCTCTTCCTCCACTAATTGATTCTCTGCATAAATTTTATTTAAAGCTTTAATAAATGTCAAAATAAGCAATTCATTTCGATGTTAGAGAACGCATTCATTCACACGCACACATTTACGCACACCAACGGACCAACGGGCCAACGGGATGGACAGACCGACAGTGTCCGCCAAATGAAGCTTTCTCGCCGGCAATCAATTGCCGGGTTCAGAGTTTAAATGCGCTCCGAGCCGGAGCCGAAGAAAGCTCAAAGAGGAAATCAATTGTCCATTAACTACAGCTGGAACTGTTCTGCGATGTCTCCTTGGGTGGGTGTTGTGTCATTATATGAAAATAAGGCATCATCTCTGGCATCAAGGAAGAATTTCTTCTTGATTACTAATTGTTCGATGCTTTTTTATTCCGATTGTGGCCTTATTCTCGTATATGTAGAGCCGGAAGAGAGCCACACCTGAAATTTCCACATTCCTGCATTTCTCCAGCACTAGAACCCCCATAAGACGACCTATGCTGGTGCCACTGATAAGCTGGGCCCAAGCTTCGCTCCCTCTGCACCCAAATGCTGCAGTTGCTTGTTTGTTTGTTGGCAAACCTCTCCGCCTCTCTCTGTCTCTCTAGAGACTGCGTGATATGGAATACATATCTCGACTATAATACAGAAAACAGCTTCAGGAAGTACTAATCAACGATGCTTTCAGTTTCGCCCGCTCTTGCTCTCCTTCCTGCTCTGCTCCCTCTCCATATTCATAACGGCTGCAGCGGTATAACAAAAGTTAGTATTGTATGGGAGCAACAGAAGCAGAAACAACAAAAATAGCGGAGGAATAGGGGGTACATACAGAGTATGTGGATGGCGATGTCGTCGCTGGTCCCGCCGTCTAATGAGCGAACAATGTTCTTGACACGCTTAGATATGAATTTTATTTTTATTTGCATACTCTAGCAGGAACAGAGGGTGTTATAGGTTTGTCCCTTAGTTTTGCACGCATTTTTTGTATGGAAAAACCTATATCTGTAGGAAAAACTTGTATGTTTCTAAAGAAAGTTGATTTGAATTTTACTCGAATATTTAGCCTTAGAATTTCACGATATTTAAATGATATTCTAAACACACACCACAGATTGCTCATCAGAGTATTTTTTTTGTAAGAAAATTAAAGAGATATTTCAAGCAAACCCCAAATATAGTTATGGTTTTTAAATCTCTAAAATTCTGATCATTTTTATAACAATCTTTGATCGATATATGTATAAGAGTATCTACGCTTCAGAAATCTCTTCGAGAATTTCCTTTTTGTTTATAGCATACAATTTTATGACTTGTTTGCATTTCAATTCGATTTTGATATGCCTGTCGCACATATTGGGGTTTTAAGGCCATACTCATCCAGAGACCCCATAGACCCATGGCAAAAATAAAGATTAGATTAGAAAATCGCTGATCATCTGCCTGCCACATTGCATCCATGCCGCATTCGATACCCGCTGTGTGCCACTTGAGTTTCCCATGCCCCGGGCAGACAGACTCCACTCCAATGTAATCTTTTGCGAAATTGAGAAAAAAAAGTAAAGGTTTTTCCCATGGCACCCCCTCCCGGGTTTGGCCCGTTCGCATTGTATGGGCCAAAATACAATTAGTTTGTGTTTTACTGGCAATTTTCTATATAATTTGAATAGTAGCCTAGCCGCTCTACCGAACCATTGTCCTGGTCAAGTGGTTGGCCATTTATCAGGACATGAGCTCGCCTTGTGCTCGGCACATTGCCAAATCCAAATCCATTTCCACTTCCCTTTCCATTCCGGGCTTTGTTCGGGGATCTCTGCTCTGTTTTGTTTTCGCCAAAAAGCAATTTGGGTCACAATGTGTGTGCTCGAAACTAAAACAAGTGCCACACAACAGAACTCACAATGCAACAGTTTTTGATCTTCTTTCTGTCTGTCGGTGTGTCCCCTTGTCGGACAGTGCCAAAATGTTGTTGTTCTTGTCACAGGCTGCAACACGGGACTCGGCTCGACTCGACTCGACTCCGGGATGGTTCCCACACAGCAGGCTGCTGAAATTCTTTCCCATTTTTCGGTTTTTTACGAGCTCTGGATGACTTCTCAAGTGCCTTGACTTTTTGGCGCGCAAATCTTTGATGGTGACAGTGGTATAGGGGCCCCATAACCATGCCATAAAGTCGAGAGATAAAAGATATGACAGATAATATATGCTTTAAAGGCATAATTGCTATAACTTGTTGATTATAATGGTCCAGTGACAGTTGATTCACTTCCATTTAGGCATAAGACTATGTACGAATGGGGATTGAAGAGCTATTTTTAATCAGTTTAAAGGCTAAGGTTCTAATTTTGCTTTCAATATAAAATAAAAGGCTATATTATAAAGTTTTCCATTGAAATTATCACGCATGAAATAAGTTTTAGATGAAAATCGTATTGTACCTTTATTTTTACGGAATTTATTATATTATAACGATTAAAGATTCAGAAACCGAATCAGACTTTCTGCTGAATGTTTTACCAATTTTTTATCAAGTGATCATCCAAGATCACTTAAAGATCATCCAGAATAATCCCTCGTTTATTTTGTTATCCAATAGCATTCTTATTTCCCATTGAGATACAAAGAAATATTTCTTGCAGACCAACGAACCCCTTATGGCTATCATTCTCAACCCTTTTTGAATGATGGTCAATATTTATTTGTGTATTAATATCAGCCACGCGACTGACCGACGGACAACCACGTACCACTGACCGATGGTCAAGCTAATTTTCTGGCCCGCACACACGATCGCTGGTCCCATGCCAATTTATAGACAGCCTTGGGAAATGTTTGAAATTAATCAAGAGAAAGGGGTAACCCCTGGGCGATGGCGAATCCTTTATGCTTGATCTTCTATCCTTTCATAAACTCCCTCCCTCCCTCCACGTATGCGCAGCATGTAATTAATTGATTAACATTCTTAGGGATAGCATTGCCCTGTGGATTGATGTGAGACGATCTTATCGCGTTACATACTCGACTCGAAGGCAAGACAAGGCGAGGCGAGGCGAGTCGAGGCCTTCAACACATTTGCTCCCCCCTCCACACAACCCCTTTCTTCCGAGTGATGTCGGCGTCTGCGATCAGCGATTTGTTTGCCTTGGACCAGATCTGGGACAATAGGAATGGGATAGGAGGCAAGCCAGCAACAGAGACTGCGGCGGAGACTGAGGGAACACTGGACACTCGTCATTCTCCAGAGATCCACTCTAATGCGCGTTGATCTTAATCTTCATCTGGCCTAATGCGCAGTTTTCGTGGTTCTTGGAATTCGGACATATTATATGTATGACAGAAAGCAAACCCCATTGAAGGCTTCAGTTCGAGTAGTATACGGAAATCAGTCACAAAATCATCTTAAGATTGTCCTGGTCCAGTAATTTTTCAATGTCTCTAGGAATTATACAGCACATTAGCTGCCATCGATGATGTCTTCGTGGTTGTTGCCGGTTGCCAGTTGCCGGTTGCATAATCATCATCAGAGGAGGGCCGAAACCCAAAAACGGTTTTCCCACTCTCCTCCACAGACAGAAGTTGCGGCAGCTGCCCAAAAGTTGTGTGCAGTAGCACCCCTCGCCAGGAGCAGATTTCGCACCATTCCCAGACGATGGGACAAGACAGAATGGGATGGGTCTGAAGTCCTGAAGGTAAAGGACCTTGCTCACCTTGGAAGGGGGAAAGCAAGAAGGAAGGAAGGAAGCAACGAAGTCTCTGCTTGGGACAGCCAATTGCATTGTTTTACTAACAACATCAAAGTTATGACAAGATTTTGTCTATCACATGCCCCCGTCCCCGGAGGGAGAGGCAGGAGGGTTGGGAGGGATGCCAGCAATATCGACGGAGTGAGAGTGTCGTGTCTGTCTATCTGGCAGGATGACTGACAGGCAGAGGTAGAGGAAGCGGCAGAGTCAGGGGCAGGGGAGAGCAGCCTTGTATCTCGTGTCTCGTGGAAATGCATTACGATTCGAATTTCAAATTTAATCGCATATACAAATTTTATTTATGTGACATGGGTATGGAATGGGTGCATTTCCACGTAACCGTGGGATGAAAGTGGGAAAAGAAAACTTGAAGATCACCGAACGAAGATCGACCCGAATACATCAGCAAATGGTCCATTTCGATTTGCAATTGCCTTCTGCCTCATGCCAAAGGTGTGGTGGGGTGAGATGGCAGTTTTGGGAACGGAGAAAGTTGATCTTCTGGGAAGAAATCCGAACCACTAAGAAATCTCTGCGAATCATACTCTAAGTACGGATTGTCTTTCAAATGATATATGAGAAAAATATCTTAAACTTTTTAGAAATTCTGTGATCAATAATAAATTTCTTATTTTATTGGATGTCAATAATCGTTTAATTCATTGAAAAATTGAAGGGAAAAAATGATTGATCAATATCTTTGGTGTATGTATTTCGGATTTTAAGGTTGTTCCAGGTTGTGATCTTATAGAATGGAAAAACTAAAATGATTCATGGGTGACATGTTTTCAACCATCCCATAAAATGATCAACAATATAGCTGGATATTTTCAATATCATCTCTAATATCAAATTACCAGATCACAAGTAACGTCTGCATTTCTACCTTAAAGGATAATCCTAGCGAGGAAATGGAATGATCCATAATTTTTCAACTAATTGAATGATCTTTGAGTAATTTATTTCTCTCCACAAAAATAGTTCCGAGATGATCTCTTCTTAAAAATCTCCCATTACCAGATGGCAACAAACATCTCTATATCTAGATAGCATAAGTATTGGAAATTGAATGATCAATGGCAGAATTTCTACTTTCTATCCCCTGAGTGGGCGATGATCCTCTCTTGGAACTAACAAACCACAACCGAAAGTACTACTGGCAAAATAATGAAGGGCGTTACAAGTGCAATCACATGCTCATCTCCTCCACGTAGATCCTTATTTGAGGATCGTTGTTCTGCAATCTTTTGCTGGAATATCGATAATTGCACACACATTCAACAGCCATTGTGAGGCTCTGGAACAATGCACAAATGACGTTTATGAAAAGATCGATCCATCAACGGATCCTAACCATATATCCTTGCCATATGTGTGCAATATTAATCTGCGAGCAAAATTTCTGTGGGGGGTTCTACTTGTCGTTTTCTTTGCTTGTTGATGCTTGTCAGCACCGGACTGCCACAAATGAAGTCATTGTCAGCAGTTGTCAATGCAGCCACGCCCAACGCCCCACGCACCATCAACTCTATGGATATGAAAATTCGAAAAAATTTTGAAAAATAATTCCCAAATTATGGGTAAAAATGGTTAAAAACAATCCTCGAGCTGCCACTGAGAGTGGAAAAAGGTTTTCCTTATATTTTTTTCTTGTTTTCGGCTTTTGGTCTGAAAAGGAGTGTCCGCTGATCCAACCCATAATTAACTGTTCAAACAATAGGCAGTTACAAAAGGATCTGCAATCAAATACACACACATACAGGACAGAGAACAGAGAACCCCCTCGGAACTTGGTCTTTCGAGTCACGTTTGCTGACACAAATCCTTCTTAGGAAAGGCAATATTTCCTAGTCATTGCCCATGATCAACATCAAACATCATCATCATCAGCAGCACCAGCAGCACCAGCAGCAAGAGCACCAGCAACAGAAACCTGAGTGAACCTGAAAGATGGGAAACCTTATTGACAGGCCCAAGGCCCAAGCCCCGTGCATACCAAAGCAGATTGCGCAGATTTCCAAAATGTTAGAAACGAGAGGCACGGCACGGCATGGCACACACAACAGAAGAAACATCGATGATTATGAATACGTGAGTTCTGTCTACCTATTGTTCAGATCCGATCCGAGGCGATCCGATCCCCGAACTCTCTGTTGCTGCTGCAACCTGTTCTGTGCATTCGGCGGCGTAAGGTGTGCCTCGCCCTCCCTCTCCCCTGGATCACACCTATTTCTCCATATACTTCTATATGTAGTATTGTATGTGCTACCCCGTTCGCTGTCTCTGGTGTCCGTTCCGTTCCCAGCGTGTGTGTGTCGCTTGCCAAGCATCAGTCCATAGCCTTGACAGACCCTGCCTCATAATTCACTCACTGCAGGTTTGAATTTCTTAAAAATAACTTCGTTTGCATGGCATGTCTCTCACTCTGTCTGCGACTTGGGACTTTGGATTGCCACTGAGAACAGAACTCCAACTGGGGTCCGGTCCGTCTTTGGTATTTCTTTGGGGTCTTCAGATATTAAAAATGTATACGAGAATACGGCTATATATGTACATATGTGGTATATGAATAGTTCTGTGTCTGCCGGCGACACTTGACTGCTGAGTTGATTGCTGAGTGAGTGCTATGGGATATATGCAATATATCATCTTCTATAGATCATATTTATAAGGCGCGGATAGAGTAGGCTTGGGAATGGGCTTGCAGTATTTTGCTCCAAAGTTGAGTTTGTTTACTTCGTTTAAGAGAAAAGAAACTAAATAAGATTATGTAATGATATTCCATATATTAGTCCTACCATTCTATTTACATTAATTTGTAATCTTAATTACCAGCAACTCTTCCTTCCTTCCTTCCGACCTTTTTCCGATCCTTAATGGAACTGTATAATTTGCCACGTTCTCTGTCCTCTCCTCACGCCCACCAGCACCGAACGAGCACCGTGATCTGCATTTTTCGGGGGAATCCTTTCAATTTGGCACGTGTGCCGGATACAATTTTCACCATTCGAAATTGCCATGGAAATCGAGAGGCACGCTCTATAATCCTACGTTCTCTGTACGTACAAATATTTTGTGGGCCCGCATAAAATGTATTTATATGGAGGACAAAATTGTTAATATGCATCGCTTACAATGGGGTCCTTTGAAAGGATGCGATTGTATTTGCATTAGAAGTGGCATTGTTTGGGCCGGCATCAGGATATCAAACACAAATGCTAGAGTCCCGGCATCAGGATACACTCTGTAGAGGGTGTGTGCTAGTGTGCGCGCCAGCAGATTCTTTTGTCAGTCAAAAGCGCGAAAGTGTGGCGCAGGCGCAGCAGGATCAGAGCGCACGTGCGCTTAGGTCCTGCGCAAAATGGGAATCCCTGTAAAGGGAGTATGAATCGAAATATTGAGAGAGACAGAGCGAATTCAGGGGTGAATGAGGCGCTTCGCCCCCTGGATTCTGAATTGGAAAAATGAGAACAAGTGAACGCCGTTTCCGCAGGGCAAACAAAATTGATATGGCATGGTGGTGGTACTCCTGCTGGTGGTACGGGGTGGTGGTAGTGGTGGTGTTATCCTGGGTGTACACCCTCCAGTATAGCTGGTATCCTGGGAGTAGTACAGTGCGCAAAACCAGCGCCAGGATAATGCGCGTGTGAATCTAACGGCTGTCTGCGAGTGCCAGGCGAGAGTGCGCGAGAGGGTGGCTGGATTGCTGGTGCTAATCGTGGTGGTGGCTGCTTTATTTTGGGGTGGTTGCCAACCCCCAAGGATATGGCACGGGCCCGTTGTAAGTTGTAAGCAGCCAAGGCAGGTGCAAGGCTCATGGCTCATGATGGCTCATGGCTCATGGCTCATGCCTCATGCTGGTGGCGCGGTGGCTGATTTCCCGTTGATGATACTTCGCTGCTGCTGCTGCTGATGCTCCGATGCTGCTCCTACGGGTGGCAGCTGCTGCTTGCTGCTTCTGCTCGTGCTGCATGTCCTTGTCGAGTCAACGACCGAGTAGCTTAATCAGTGCGGTGCGGGGTCTGTGCTCTGATTACATGGGTGACATAAATCAGAGCGGATGGCAAGGCAGCTGCAAAAAGCTTTGCTCCCCCCTCCGTCTAAACAAACTCGAGGCGCAGCTGGGTACAGTCTCGATGGGATGGATGGATGGCTGGATAGCTGGGATGTCTGGCATAGTATTTGGGCATCGGGACAATAGTCAAATTTGTGCAACAGAACGGCAAGCAACTGACCACAGAGCCAGAGCACACATTGTTGGGCACACCGGGCCTGCCGGGCGGCGGCGGCACGAGACAAGGAAATCTCTCTCTTTCTCTCACTCTCACTCTCCAGATCCCTAAAATCATATAAATTACTGGCAGGACATTAGCTGCGCACAAACGGTAATCATTGCGCAATGTCACCAACGTAACGGACGGACAGGACTGTGTGCAAAAATATTGTAGAAGAAGAAATGGAATCGGAATCAAGAAATCAACAATGCAGCAAACAAAGACGAGGCAAGGAAAATCAGTGCAACACCGGGCTCCGGCCAGCTCCTGGCGCACATCTTGCAGTTTTTCCCTCCGCTCGGCTGCTCCTCCAGGACAATGGGCTCTATGTTTATGCCATTATTCTTCCGGCGCACCTCGGCTATTGTCCTGCCCCAGTGATGCTGATGCCCGGCAGCCTCGCCTCGGTTCGGTGTTCCATCCCCCGAACGGTACCCTGGTCTCTTCCGTCTCCAAAATGCAATCATTGTAATCGATTTTGCACAATTTTTCGAATGCCCAAGACACTCGTCAAGACATCCACAGCGAATGTCTTAGGGGTAGGTTAGTTTTTACTTGCATTAAGGGCAGGGCTAGGGGCCACTACGTACAGCTAGGAGGAAGCTAGACGCCGCCACCTGGAAGAAGAAACTCGGGGTGTTTCATCCCCCTTCGAGTGTCAACGTGCCACAGCTGATCGTCGTTCGTAGCTCGTGCCAAAGTGCGCGGGGTTTTTTTCCTTTGCTTCTTCTTCCTCTTGTTTCTTCCTTCTTGAAGGAGGCAAAAGTGTAACACAGCCAAGCGAAGCGATCCGGTAAATGCAGCAAATAATGAGGTCCTTCCAGCCGGCATCTCCTACTCCTTCGCCCGCGCGTCAGAGTCAGCCTGACACCTTCAATTTGTACCCAGGCCATGGCACAAGCCAAGGCACACCACTCCGCCAAACATCTGTCCCATATTTTGTGCGGTTTTAATGTGCCTTTGGACTAACCTTCTGTGGTGCGAGTGCAGCTTATCGTAGGGCGACAAATTTGGTAAGTGATCCCCACAGTTAAAAGCCGTAAACGGAGGCACCCCAATCCCCAAATGCTCACTGTTTTTACAGTCAATTGGGGGATTGTTAGTTAATGAGTTCGATTTTGGCGGATGGGGCAAGTCGAAGGGTTGCTCCCTCTACCTCTGCACCCTCTCTCTAGCTATCGCGGGGCTCCAATTGAATTCTTGTTTAGCATAATTGTGCTTAATTCAAAATTATTAACCTGCAGTCCCCCCAATCCCGATACATTTTCATAAATACTTAATGGACACAAGGTGAAAATAATAAGGTTTCCCCCTATGCAAATGAAAGGCTTTAAGCAGCTTGCAGTTGGATTTTCCGTTAAAGGCAATAACAATAAATGAAGTTCGAACCATTGAAGTTTCATTAGGGCAGATAAACCCCTAAATAATCCACAAATTGATGGAACAACTTGAGGGCTTTCAATGTCATAGTCTTGGGTAAAGAAATGTAGATCAAATATTTGGAATTTCCCAAAGAACAGAAATGTTCTTGCTCTATCTATCGATGGTTGGTTTATTTGTAACCCATTTCTATGGTGCTCTTTTATTACCCCCTATAACACAATCTAAATATAGCTATAGTTCTGGGGGCTCTATCTAATCCCCTATTGCTTATCACGTGCTATGGTTTTTCTGGGAAGTTTCTGCTTTTTTTATAGATACGAGCATGGTATCATTTATATAGATACGGCTGTCTATGTGGCACGCTCTAAGGAAGTTCAACGAACTGTTTGCATAGACACGGACCCTAACCTAAGACAGTAGCAAGATAAGTGCCCCACATATGTATGTATGGATCGACTTCCCATTTTCCACCCCGACTCATTCGTTCCCTCCTTTTCCCTCTCTTTCACGCTCCACTCCCCTCTCCAGTCTAACGGAACTGCTGTTTCAGCGGCATATTAATAACATTTGGGGTCATTGTCACGCCGGCAGTTCCATTTATTTACGACTGCCAGAGGCGAGCTATATAAATGTCCGCAACTGTCTTCTCTCTTCCCAATTCCATTTCCCCAATTTCCCTCTTAAATGCATAGTTTTTTTGGCTTCAGAAAACCCCCCAGCGAATAGTGGAGGAAAATTGTTAGGGGCAGTAGTGGTATGCGGAGTTTTGGGGAACGCTTGGAACTAGAAGAACACATTTTCCTTTAATTTTAATCCAAATTGGAAGATTTTAAAGATCATACTTTTAAGGATAGTGAAATCAAATCTTTTCAGACCTGGATAATGATAATGAAGCAGTAGGTTGTATTTTAAGGTCTCCTATTTCCCATCCTCACTGGTAGGTGTCTTTCATCTATGCTCTATGAAAAGATTAAGTCTAAGAGGGTATCAACAAATCCAGTTTCCTTCGACTGCCATCCTCATCAATATTCTGGGCAATACTCTTGTGCTCTTGTGGTGGGCTTAGTCGATCGATCGGGTGGTGGTGGTGGTGTTGGTGCTCTTGAGTATGGTGAGGTGGTACTGTGCTGGTTGTGGTACTCGTACTGGTGGTGCTTTACTGCTAATACGAGTTCGAGTCGAATGCGAGGATCAAGTTGAACCCTCCTCCTGGGCAAAGGAACTGGCATCGAGGCAGCTGCGCCTCTGGCTCAGACTTTTGGAGAGTTTTCCCTGGTCTCTGGCTCTGGTTTTTGGCTCTGGCTCTCGGTCTGACTCCGACTGTGGCTGTTGCTGTTGCTGTGGCCCTCCTTTTGCTCCTTTGCCACGATTCATTAAATTTTTGCTTCATTTCAAATGCGACTGCATGCCCCTGTGTGTCCTTCCACTAGCGTGTGTGTGTGTGTGTGTGTGTGTGTGTGTGTGTGTGTAAGGAGCAGGATTACTTTTGGGCGATCGAGGTGGCATATGCGTTTTCTTGGCGCGAGCTATGTGGCAAATGCACACGCAAGGAAGCGAAGGAAGGAGGCAAGCAACCAAATGATGAAGGAAGGAAGGAAGCAAGGAATGTGGCAAGAAAGGGAGGCAGACAGGCAGGCACACACAACGACTAGGGAGAAGATGAAATGGCATAATGAAAACTTTGTGCCCATGGGGTGACGTACATAATGTTCTCCTCCTCATCAGGATCAGGATCGGGCGAAGGAACCGGAGAAGGATCAGGATCAGTAACAGCAGCAGCAGCAGCAGCCAGCAGCCGGTGGTGCTTTTTATTTCTGGTGTAGAAATGCGCGCAAAATGCAAAAATCTCGGCTGCATAAAAAATTGGATGTGAAAAGTAATCAAAAAATTGCAAGGAGCATTTCTTCCTTTGGGTTGTGCATCTGTGTGTGTGAAAATATGCAAAAATAATGCGCTTTGTGGCAAATACAAACGCACACATAGAGATACATATACCCAGATCTCAGGAGGACACACAAGCTATCCATTAATGAGCGAAACATTTCCTTCCTTGAGGGGGGGACAAGAGAGCCTCAATTGCTTGAGGTCCTTGGCATCGTTGCAGCAGAAGCAGCAGCAGCAGCAGCAGCTGCCCCTGGTACCCCTGCTGCAGCAGTGGCTGTGCGGCAGCGAGCGTCTGCGGCAAACTGTGGCAAAATTGAAAGAAAATTATGAAGCTGCAACAATGCTAGATGCCGGCTGCTGGTTGTCATTGATAATCTAGAAGGAATCCCCGGGCCGTTGTCCCGTGCCAAGACATTCCTCGATCCAAGGGGACGGACTCCAGGCCTTAGTTGGGTTGACTTTCTTCTTCCATATTTTTGGAGATTTATTTGCCAGAAGGTAGTGCCACAGAGTGAGGGAGCTATGGAGAAAGAGAGAGAGGCGTGTGTGGACATATTGTGACGTGTCACGCCCAGGGAGTTCGAGGAGTCCCTCTCTATCAATAGGAGCTAATTATTTTGGCATTGTTCCAACAGGGGGTTTTTCCTTTTTGGCAAGCTGCGTTCCTGTTTTTGGTGGAGTCTGCGTTTTGTTTGGCCATCCAGGAAGTGGTCCCGGGCGGGAAATCAATTAGAGAGAAAGTGTCAAGTCAGATGAAAGAGAAACCAACTTCATTAGCAGGTTCTACAGCATTTCAGCTTGCACACACTTTCCTTTCTTCTTGGAAGCAAATCAGATTTGCATAGAGCGAAATTCTCTCTCTCTCTCTCTCTTTGTCTGCTTCTCTCTTTTCATCTTTAATAAGCCAAAGAAAGCCCACCCGCCAACATCTCAACACCTTGATGGCAAACAAAAGGAAACTGGCAACCTCTCATTTCCCTAATCAATGTTGATCAGAGAAAAAACCCCGGTGAAATGCAAATCTGCGTAAAACTTCAAACCAATTAACTTGCTACCCGAAAAGAAAGCAACTTAAAACGCCTTGCGGCTATATACGAGGCACTCTCGCTCTCCATGCGCCAGATTTGAATGAGAAAAGCCCATCAGGATAGCCCCCAAGAGAGACTTACACTGGGATGTGGCACACGCGGCCATTCAGCGCCAACGAAACGGAAAATTCCAGCAAAAGCTGGTGGAAAATGCAAATGGGCTTGGCTTAGCTTCCAGACAGAGCTAGAGAGAGAGAACGAACCCTTTCACCTTTCCCTTGGGCTCATTAGACGTTTATTGATCTACGGCAGGAGGCAATCAAATTCACATTTCGCAACATTAACATGACAATGGATGCGCACCGATGCGTTGCTAACCGAATGCGGCGCAGTTCTACCTTCTACCGATCGATAAATGGTTGGATGGATCGATCGATCCTCGAACCGAGTTCCAACTGTGCCCAGAGCTGGGCAAGCCGAGAACTGGAGAGTCGGGTAAGAGCCAGCTGAGAATTCGCAATCGTAGCGCGCGCGCGCTTAAAAAATGCAATTAAATCCCCTTTGGTCGGGTCTGTCTGCTTTTTCCTTTTTTTCTGTCCTCCCCATAGAAATTTGTAGCAAACGTCTTTGGTTTTTTTGGGTTCTTGATATATCCGTGTACCCCTCGGAACCCATGTTCAGAAGGCAACCAAAGGCAACCCTTTCTGGTCTTACCCTTTTCCCCGTTTGGCTTTGTCTGCGATTCCTTGCGATTCTTAGGGTGTGGCAAGGTGAGGCAAGGTGAGGTAGAGTAAGGTTACCTACCTTCCTATGCTTAGAGCGCAATGTGTCATGGGGTTTTGTTTGTGTTTTTTCGCAATTGATTTGCGGAGAAAGCATCGATTGTAGGGTAATTGTGCAAAAATTGGGAAAAGTCACAGGAGACATCCGCACATTTTATTTGGGAAATGTCAAATGGGGAGGAACATTACCGAGCTCCGATGAACACGTGATAGCAAAGAACTTGACAGAGAAAATGGTGTACGACATACAGAGATTTTTGAGCCTAGGATTAGTCCTGAAAGCTACTTTCAAAGAGGGAGTTCAGTTGGGAATTTTGATAGGAATTCCACTTCTACTGAATCATAGTCTGATATATATTCTGATTTCCCCTACAAATATTCCACATTTCTTAAGAATATTCTATCTTAAAAAAAGTTGCAGCTGTCCTTCAAGTATTTCCGATAATTCCCCCCAAATATGATTTACGACTACCATACAAAACTAGAAAACAGTATTGCTCTATGAATAGAACCAAATACGGAGTCGAAAGCCATAGCATGCCCCATAATGGTGCAATTGAGGGCTCAACGCGAAGAGATAAGCCAAGCAAATAAATATTATAATTACATTTACATAAAGTTGGAAGCAACCCCCCCCCCCCAAAAAAAAGTAGGGTACTATCTAACAACTGACCTACTTTCACCTCAAAAGAACGTTCCCATCAGTGGTATCAAAGAAATCCCACGACAAAATCAAGGAAAGTGAAATTGTAGCACTCTCGACTCCCGACTCTCGGCTCAACCCTCTATCGAAGGTACCCCTGGCTCTGATCAAAGCTGCACAGCTGCTATTTATTTAATTACCAAATATTTATTGAACATACATTACGGTTAATATCATGCTGCTATATACTCACTCCATCTATGGATTCTCCCTCTCTCGCCCCTTGCCTCTTGGGAAAGGGATCGCGATTTGGGTGCGTCACGAATTTTGCAATTTGCTAGGACTCTTCCGAACAAACAATGATCATTTCGCATACCGTACCCTTCGAGAAACCCCAACCCCAAATCGGAACTCGAACCTCAGACTTTGTCTCAGGTTTTTTTTGCCCAAGATTAGGTAAGGACAGAAAAAAAGTAGGTCCTTTGGGGTGCCGATTCCCATCGATTGGGACATTTGAATCGATCTGAAGATCTGCGCATGCGCACCCTTCAATGAAGATTTTCCATATACATGGCTCGGGGATTTTCTCGTGCTATTTTTCTTCCCATTCTTTTGCGAATAATTTATTGCGTTTCTGGAATTTGAAATCGCAATTTTGCAATTTGAATTTAAGGCGTTTGGGAGGGTTTGATCTGGGACTGTCGTCTCTCCCAAAAAAGGGATAATTAGAAATTTCAATTCCAGTTACATATGCCAGATGTCAGCTTTCGATTTCCTCTGCAACGCAATAAACCCTAATTAATATTTATTGCGAAAGGAAATTCATGAAAAAGTATCTCAAATTGAGTGTCATAAGCTATTTTCCCTCCAGCACTTTTTATTTACATTTATTTGCAGGAAAAAAATCCTCAAAAAAAACGTCTCCTATTGTGGTATTTTTTTTTGCTTTTTTTCTTATTGAGACTTCTTGCGCCCGAACACGCTTCGGCCTGCCAAATAAAGCATTTTGTTAAGCTAATTTTTATCCCATTTCGAACAAAACGTTTTCCCTCAAATGAAAATGCTTTTTTCGTGTCTTTTCTTGTCTCTCCCTTTTCCCTGTCATGTAAAGAAAGTGCCGCCCCATGCCATGCCATTGATAGGGCTGCGGGAAAAAAAACAACAAAAAACAGTCAAAAATTATGTTATAAATTATAAGAAAAAGGGTAAATTCATGTTGAAAATTTCAAGTGTTTTGTAATAAGGAGCGCAGCAGCGCAGTCGAAACCAAAAAAAACAAAAACAAAAAATGCATCAACCCCAAAGATTTTGCTGAACAAAAAAGTAAAAAAGGAGAACTACGTAGAAAAGATGTCAAGACAACAAAAAAAAAGGAAAAAAAATAATGAAAAAAGTTAGCTTGATTATGTGCCTTGTTTATGGGCGTATACACTTCCCCAGAGGGCATGGCACTCCCCGATAAGAAGCTTGGTACGATGGAGAGTAGTGTTGACTGTCCAGGGTAAATCTGTTTTTAAGGCTTCTGAGAATTACCTCTAAGACCCTAATACTTGGAGCTAGAGTTGTATTAAAACCCTTCAAAAATTATTTGACCTCAGATTTGCAAAGAGAGAAAAGAAGATCTATTAATGAAATACAATAAAATAAATGTTTGATATTATATTATATTGTATTATGTATTATATAAGAATATATAAGATATTATATGAACATTATTATATTTTGTATATTTTCAATCTAGAAGAATGCTGAAATCCATGCTTGATCTATGATTATTCCTAAATCCTAGGCGAAGTTATAGTTTTTCATTAAACCAGGTCTTACATAGCATATTTCTGAACCAATATTTTTGGTTTAAAGTAATTTTATTTCTTTTCCTCCTTAAAATCTCAATATGATTTGATTTTGTAAGGGTATTCAGGTTTCGTTGAACCCTATGAACCGGTATAATGATTCCTTTTGACTGTTTATTGTGTTTGCGCTGCGCTATGACGATGATCATGATACCCCAAGACAGGCCCAACCCAACGAACGGCATAAACCCAAATCCCACAAGAGCTACAAATTGCCGTTACCCCGCGAATGCAGCCAAGCGGCTGCAATCCTAAGAAAAACATGGAAAAAAGCTAAGAAAGAGTTACCCAAGGATCTAGAGGATGGGGAGGAGCGGGAAAGGAACCGGCGAATGCTTGTAACCTTGCGCCAGTCAGTCACCCAGGGTCTGCCAGACCACCCCTCTCAGAAAGGGGAAACAACAGAAAAAAAATGAAAACCTCACCCTACTTTTGGCAGAGCGCTGATATGCCAGAAATAGCATCAGTTCACCCAGTCCAAGCGTCACCAGTCGTCCTACAGATCTACAGTCCTACAATCCTCCAGTCACCAACACCATCACCATTCGCATCTCAGTGCTCTGCTGGGCCCTGGCCCTGTCCCTGTCCCTGGCTTTGAGTAGCTCTAAGTAAACCCAAAGATTTCACACGCCACGTCGTCAAAGGCGTCAGGCTCATGTTTTTTTTTCTCCGCCTCTTGAGAGAGAGAGAGAGAGATGGTTGCGATGTGTAGTTTTCTGGGAGGGTCTGGCGGCGGGATGCTGGCAAATGCAGTTTTTTACTTGACGCCTTGGCACAAAGCTGCTGCATAATCATCATCATCGCCATCCACAGCCGCCATGCCCATACCCAGACCCAGACGCAGACGCAGACCCTTATCAGGCGTTGGGAGTGCGAAAAATCGGTGTGGAAAAATCTCATTTGAATATCCCCCGGGCACCCATTGGATTGGGAAAATGGAAAATGTGTGGTGCGAGGCAAAATGGAAATGTGTCTTGTCGCTGCACAAATTAATGAATATTTCCGAATACTTTATGAGCCATGGTTAAACAACAGGCAAAATGCATTACTAATTCAGCGATCATCATTTGCATGGGGTTGCTCTTACGCTAGGGGGAAACTAGTTTTTTATTCTCAAACTCATGCATACTCTTGCATCATCTGTGAAGCAAGATACAGATACAGATACATACCATACATACATACATATATACATGTTTCCTGCTGGAGCAGGGAGCCACCTGTGCCCTGGCATCTTCCAGCTCCTGGAGCTACTTAAAACGCAATTAAGACCATGTGACTGGATGATAGCACTTTGGGCCACACCACACTCTCATCCTATCCGCTGGGAAAGTGCGCATTGAGCATCCACCGATCTAGATAGAACAATGGAACTTATGATTAATCATCGGAAATGCTTGTCGCTATATTACGTGACGTCTAACCCATTTGCGGCAGCTCGTAAATAATCAATCGCGGTACCAAAAGTAGAGCAGCAGCAGCAGCAGCCCAAACTCAAACCCAAACTCGAAAACAATACCACGAATCAAGCTCAAGAATCTGGAGTGCCTCGTACTCTCTCGTATCCAGCTATCGGATTTCTCAAGTGCTTGTTTCATAAAGTTTCGGCTTCCACATCAGCCATCTAGGGGTAAGCTTGAACACTTGTGCCCCCGTTCTGTCGCGCTGCTCCCCTATGCCTATGGGACTATTTTGGATTTCTATGAATTTTGTATGTGTTTCGTGTTTGGGGGTTCGTTGTACTCTTTCGTGGCCTCATTCTCAGTAGGGATCAGTCTCTCCCTCTCTCTCTATGAGGTCTAGGCGTTATAAATTGAAATTTATGCTGGGGCAGTTTTAATAGATTTCTTCCATATTCAAAATTCATTTCGTTTTCTCTCAATGATTTAGTGTAATCAGAGAGGGGGCGCAATGTTCTTTTGGGCTCTGCCTCAACGATTAAGATCTCCTCCTTCAAGTGAATTGAGACCGAGAAAGTGGGTTGATTGTGAGATCATCAATGGCATATGTTGGTTCCACTAATTGATGATTCGTAGTCTTGAGTTCGGGTCCCCCAACATATGCAAAGGGCTTTTGCCGGCTAATTGAGACATGGGAAACAGCCATAAAAGTTTTGGTTCTCTCATGTTCTGTAGAGATCTAATAATGAATGCGTCTCTGGTCTACTACTACGAGTATATGGGGGTTGTGTTGTGCCCGAAATTGACTTGTAACCGCCAAGATCTTTTTCTTTTTCCACGAGAGTTTTCCATTTCAGATTCTTTTTACACAAAAGTGTTTTCCATTATGTTGCTGTTTACTTTTGTGCCCCGAAAAAGATCACAATAGGAGCATCCCGCCTCTGGCATCAACCGACAGCTTTATGTGGCACTTTTATAAGAAAGCTGTAACGACCTTTGTGATCCCGATTCCGATTCCGATCCCGTCCGTCTACGGTTTGACATGGGCCTGTTGTAAAGGCGAGCGTAATTCCCATAAAGCAGCTTAAGACACTTTCCATTCAATGGTCGTTCGCTTTGCTTGGCTTTTCTTTTCTTTATCTTTTTTCTCGCTTTTCCGGCACAAAAAACACTTAAAATTAAGCATAAAATTTTCTACATGGTTTGAGCGCTAAACGAAATGATCAGCAAATGGGATGGTTTGGAGATGCTGCGGGACACATCACATGGGAAGGGTAAAGTCTCGTAATTTACATGAAGTGCCCCTTTTTATAAAACGGAAAACTGGACCAGAACCAGGACCAGGACCAGAACCAGGACGAGACCTCTATCCCAAGCGCAAACAGAATTTTGATACATTTGATTGCCCCCGTGGTCGGACAGGGGATCGGCAGAAAGGGGTGGCAAGGGTGCTCCTGGTGATGGGAAAGTGCCCAGGCAGCATCTTTTATTTTCGGTCTTCGTGGCATCTGCAGCACCGCGAGGCGCAGGATCTTGCGGGATGAGTGTCCGCCACGGGGTCACGGATGCGGCTAATGACCGTGCAACGCCAGAAGAAGAAAGGAGGCAAATGCCCAGTTGCGCTATTAGCAAGACAATGCCATCAAATGGACCCTGGAGAAAATTTGCATTCAAAATCAGCTAAGGCTTAGCCAGGGGATCGGGGATCTGTTCGGTTCATCTTCTGGTTCAGCTTTTACGAGTATTTGTATTTTGGGTTGTTGTCCCCTTTTGTGGACACTTTCTTTGGACATTTTTATTTTCTTTTGTAATTTACTTGGTCATTGAGCCGAAAGCAGGAGTGAGAGTGAGAGAGCCACGAAAGGGTAATGAGGATTAGCTGGGGTTCGGTTCGGTTCGGTTCAGAATGGGATGCTGCTGCGCCATCATTTATCCCGCGGCTTGACCTATTTTGCCAACTTTGTGCGAGTTATAAATGTCAGTGACGTCATTAAAGTTATATAATTTATTAAATGCCGGCTCTCTCTCTCTCTCACTCACCTTTCTCTCTGTACCTTTCTCTGTTCCAAAATTAGTTTGATTTTCATTTCAAGTTTTTCAGGCAACAGACAGGCTTTTCTCCTCAATTGCTTCGTTTATTTGGAGTGGTTGTGAGCACGCGCCAACGCCGGAAGTGGTTTACTTACCCCACCTTCAGGCTCCTCCTGAGATATAGCCATCGGGTCTATATATAGAAGTGATCTTGAAAACAGTTTTGGTTGTGGGGGCGTTTTGCTGAGTTGTCATGTAACGAAATTGTGAGCTGTTTGTCAGCACTGCGGCAAATTGGGGCGATCCTCCGGCGTAATGCCCATCAACAGTCACTTATTTCGAGATCTCCCGAGAGATGTGGATGGAGAGGGGGGAGAGGGATTTCGGGGAGTGTGAGACAACAGCTGCAGTGTCTCCGAGTCTTTGAGTTGTAATTTTTGCGGCTTTCGATTCTGACTTTTGTTAAATTTCATTTTCGGAGATGCGTGCGGCATTTACAGCATCAATGGGGGCTACCGTTAGTCCACCTTCCCACCCTGAAGGAAACCAGAGAAAAAAGAGATGCCTGCATATATCCTTTTAGTCGCATTTTAAACTCAATTAGCGCTCATTAGCAAATAACTGGCGGCACAAAGGGAAGGGAATCCATTCACAGAAAATGCGTATTACGGAGGAGAAGTGCCCCAGAGCCTAACACGCAACCCAAGAGGTTGCTCCTCCAGTCCACTCCACTCCACTCCGCTCCATTGGAAGCCACTCCATTCTCCACTCCGAGCGACACAGACACAGAGCCAACTAAACGGAAACGAACATTGACAACGACAATTGCTTGTTATTTGCAAAGCGAATTCCAGTGCTTCATCAAGTTTGAAGGGAAGCCTACCCCCCCACTCCCCCCACCCCACCGTTCCCAATGCGGAACCAGGGGAAGGAGCAGACTTTACTTTGGTCGCAGAGAGAGTGAGAGAGGGAGAGAGGGAGACCCTTCTTCTGTTGGTGCCGGTGCCGGTGCCGGGGCGTAATTATAATTATGAGATGGGATGGGTTGGTTTCGGGTTCAATTGGTGGAGAAGAGGGTACCCCGAAGCGACAGAGAGGCAGCATCATTACCGCCAGTCGAAGCCCGACTGAAGATCATCATTGGCATGATTATCAGACAGAGAACGACATCATCAACAGCAGTGCGAATTGGTGCGAGACGCACTTTGACTTCGGACAGCGAAAAGCTTTTTATACCCTAACCAGAAATATTGGGGAAATACAATCGTGTATTATGAAATGCGATACTTAAAAAATAAACTACAAATCACCTAGCACTTTTTTATATTCTTATATAAGAGATACATCCGGACAACTAAGGGCCATACTGGCCTGTGGGAGACCCCAGGAGGGCCGTCCGGGTTAACCTAACCTATATAAGAGTTATAATTAAACACTAAATTAATTTTCGATATTATTAAAGCTTAATTTTGGGTATGAATTATTCTTAACTTAAATTATTCTATAGAATTATTAAAATAAACTAAATTTATTGCTTCGTGCACACTTGCTTCACTCATCGGCAACCCCCGGCTCACTCGCTTTGCTTGATTGCGCGAGTATGACGATCCTAAACTTTTTTAAAGAATAGGAAGATAAAACCAATTGTAGATAGAAAGCGATTTGGCTTATCAATACCTTTATTCCTTTGCTTTCTACCCTATACCGAAAATCAATCCATGGTTGAAGGTTTGTAAAGGCTATTCAATCTTCGGCTTGGGGGTTCTGGCTCTCTCAGAGTGCCCCGGACAGAAGAAGCATAGTGCGTGGCATGTTGTGAGACATTGCAACACGCTCTTGTGTCCCCCAGCATCTTCGCCACTTGGTCGGGTGGGGGGGGCCAGAGATCTCCCAGCGGATACTTTGTTCTCGTTGCCTGCTCTTGTTCTGCTTTGCTTTTTTGCTTCTCTGCTTCTCTCTGGGGCTGTGTCTCTGTTTGTAATGCAATTTTCAAAGCGCGAGAATTACAGCGAAACAAAACAATGAAAATCATCTCCGTCTGGGTCTCGAGTTGGAGTTGCGGCTGGAGTCGTACTTGTAGATGGAGTCAGAGTCAGAGTCGAGTCGGGGTTGTGGTCTTCGTATTTATATTTGCAATGAGTCTGCGGCTGGAGAGGCTCGTTCGGGATGCCTGTGGCTTACAATCGACAACCTACAGCCTGGGGCTGGGGCTGCCGGACAAGCTCCAACTTGCAGCAGGACTGGACCGACCTCTGTGTGGACTTCAATTTCAATTTAAATGAAAACAAACTGTAGTCACTTTGTATTTATGTATTTTCGCCGTTGTTCTTGTTGTTCTTGCCGCCATTCATTCAGCTTGTTTGCATCTTTAATGCTTCGTGACTTTTGAGTGTACTTAACGACACAGATGGATGGACTGCATGGCCTGCATGGCCAGCATGGTACCAGTACGTGTGCGATGCAGTTACAGATACAAAGTGCAATTGCAATTGCAATTGCATCTACAACTACAACTACAATACTCGCGCAAGAACGAGACGGAATATGGCACTTGGATCATATGAGAGTGCGTTCCGTGTGGGCTTGTGGCCTTTGAACTCTTCGTGCAAGTGCTAATTAATTTATTGTGAGAGGATGTAGAGATGATATTCTTGTTAAAGATTGCGTTGAGACCAATTAGGATGGGTGTAAATCTACAGTACTTTTATGATAGTACTTTAAAGAGGGGAATATACCATTTTCAATATTTAATCAATTTTTTAAGTAGTCTTAAAAAAGTGTGATACAAGTATTTATTTGTCATTTATCCTTTTTTTTGTGGGGATCTTCCATTTTTCCTCGAAGTATCGCTTGCATCTTCATTCTTTAATATGAAGTTACAATTCCCAATAAAGAATGAAATAAAGGACTTCTTTATCTATAATTTTTTAAGCATTCTTTTTACTAAATCGGAGTTTGAACTGTTTCTCATTCTTAACAAATATTCACAATTAATTCTTAAAATAATATTGAATTAAGGTTAATCTGTGTGAATTTTACGATAAAAGAATTCTCAAAATAATAATGAATTAAGGCTAATCAGTGCGAATTCTACAATGAAATAATTCTGAAAATAATATTGAATTCAAGCTAATCTTGATATGTGCGAATGTTTTCTTATAGCTTGAACTTTTATTGAGCAAAATATTTGCTGATAGGATGGAAATCGGCATGCGTAGCCAGTTTGAACAGTTTCCCGTTATTTGAAGTGACTAATACGAGTACTCGACTTATCTGAACGAACGAACACACATTCCATGCGACCACCCATGCAAGAATCCCATGCCCGCTCTGCACAAAAACTTCACGCTTTAAGAAAATAAACAGAAACATGAATGAAACTGAAAACTTGAACCCGAACTCAAACTCAAACTTAAAGTCGAAGACGACTGTGAAGAGTTGGGGGGGAGGAGTAAGGGCAATAGAAAGGGTACTACTACGTTGAGGGTCTAGCGCCTAGGCGAAGTGTGAAGCACATTTGACGCATTTTGCAGGCCTTCCCTCTTTCCGCTAAAACGATTGTTGGTGCTTGTGCTACTCCGTGGGTAAACACGATCATGTGTATTCTGCGAATGCAAAGTCAAGTCAAACTCCGGTGCCAAGTGGAATGTCTACCCCAAGCTGTGACAGCATGCAGCAGCATCCCAGAATCGTATTCAGTGTCCCCCAACCCCCACTATCCAGACCGCAACCAGCTGACAAACGGAAACGCTCAGCGCCGTCAGTCATACGCCGTGTAGAGGGATGTGTGTCTGATGTCTGTTTTGCGCCAAAGCTATTTTGAATATGCAAAAAATTATGAAAAAATACAACACGAACAAAAAGAAAAGGAGCTGCGCGGCAAAAGAATGGGGCAGGAGGAAAAAGAACATCGGCAAAGAGATTGCTCCATTATGGAACAGAACAGTCCGTGTACTCGAAAATGTATGCACATATTTGGATACTCTCGATGAGGGTATGATAATTTGGCTCAGATGCTTGGTAGGATCAGAAATCTGTTGAAATCTGTAAGATTTGTTAAGTGATGCAAGAACTATCTTTCGGTTGGGGTAGCTTTGAAAATATCTTTCTTTATATTTCCAAATCAAAAATCACCTCATAGTAGAAATGTTCTATCTGCGAGGGTATTGCCACCATCGGCCCACTGTAGATACTCTGCTCCCTGAACTTTTTTTGCGCAATTTTTCACGTAATGTTTGTTGTTGTTGTTGTTGCCCTGGCTGTTACTTTGTTGCAGAACACACAGAAACCGCTGAGACAGTGGGCCGGGGGCAAGAGACGGGCCAAGGGCTCGACAAAGCCAACAAGTCGATGAGGCAGGGAGGGAGGGAGGAGGGAGACGGGCGAGAGGCTGTGTGGAGACATGCATATTTGAAGATCATAAAACGACAGCAGCAGAAGAGCAGCAGCAGAGCAGCAGCAGCCGCAGGGCAGGAGTGGGAAAGAGATGGCTGGCCATCTGTGTGTAGGCTGTTTCGGCTGCCCGGTCTTCACGGACGAGTGTGAAATTGTCAAGTTGTTTAAAGTTTACGCAGCATATTAAATATTTGCCAATCGGCGTTTATAGATCTTGCCTGATCTGGGTCTGGGTCTGAGTCTGGGTCCGGTCCAGCCGTTCGACCGGCGTTGCCCTGCCCTGCCCTACCCTACCCTCACTGCCAGCCTGCCTGCTGTTGCTGGGTTCGCTGTTTCTCTGTTTCTCTTGTGTTTTCTCTAATTTTTTAGTGTAGCAAATTTTTCTTAAGCCGCAGGACTGTGGGAATATTCTAAAAGTGTTGGCTCCTCTGTTATTTGGTTTATTTTTTTCATTTGGCGGAGACCCATATCATGCCTCCCCAAACACGAGTATTGATGGCTATGATAATGATGATGTTTATTTGTGTTGACAACAATGTTTGGCAGCAAACTGTGGGTGTATCTGTGTGTGTGGGGGATCTTTATCTCCCACTCTCCCACTCTTGCCTTTGGCCGTTACAAAAAAGAACGCTCGTGCCGCAGACCCCTTGGGATGCTGTGGGATGCCCACATAGAGTCGTAGTCGTCTGTATCCACAATCTACAATTACCAGCTGCATCTGTATGTGTGTGTGTGTGTTGTGCAGAGTTGCTTGAACCTTAGATGCAATTCAAGGGCGGGGGAGTCTATCCGCACAGCCAGGGCTGGCATTAATATAGCTCCTCTTGGCGGCACATCTGTGTGGGGGCTGTGTGCTCCAAGTACAACTTGGGTACTGGCTCCAATGTAAACACACAGATACACAACAGCAGCAGCAGTGCACACAGATACCCCATACGACATACACAGGCCTGGGCATGGGCCTGGGTTGCATTAACTAAATGCATTGACCTTTCGGCTTGTGCCGCAGCCACAGTCGCAGTCGCAGCCTCCGCCTTGCTGCTCGCTGCTCGCTTGGTGGCAGAAATACGAGTTTTCCATGTATCTATCCCCATGTATGTAACAGCCTAACTGCACGACTTGTGATTGTATCTGTATCTGTATCTCTCTCTCTCTCTCTCGGTGTGTGTGTGTGTGTGTGTGTGCTTGGGTGTGGGGGGGAGTGGTTCTTGAACTTGTCCTGCATCTTTTCTATGTATCGCCCCGAACAACAGCTTAGTGTTGGTGCTGCTGATGGCCATGGGGGCATTTGATTTGCTCTTTAGTATTTTTAGATGTTCTTAAAACGAAAATCGAAAGGGAAAACTCTAGCTTGGGGGAGCATTTAGTACCAGTCCCAGTCCGGTCTCTTGTAATTGCTCTAAATGGATGCACAATTTGATCTCCGACTGGGACCCCATTTCAAGATTTGATAAAACGAACAGCCTGTATTCATATTTCCAAAGAAAGGAACCCATTGAATTGCTTCCAGATATGCGCATTACACACACTCATTGGGAATACGTGCTCTGGAGAACACTCCTTGGTGTCCAAGACCCTGATCGGAAGTAGTATGCGTATGCCTGACGCATATTAAATGTGCAAAAACCAAGAACCTCTCTGATAATATTCCCACGGGAGACCCACGCTGAACAAAAGGCACCAAAGAGAAAACAAAGAGCAATAAGAGACCGGACCGAAACATTCATATCCGATCCGATATGAGGCGGGGTGCGGGGGGAACCAATAAACGCGAAACGCGCTAAAATCCAAACTCCAGAAACGGAACCCCTCGATAAGAAGGGAGCGAGCGACCAAGCGTATCTTTCCATATATCCTAATCACTTAATTTGTTTGGTTTTCGCAGGTACAATGTCCGATCGAAGACCACCCGATCCAATCGATCGACCACCGAACCTGTAGTCAACCACTAATTGGCCAAAAGTAGCCGAGGGAAATCTCTTTATAGCCAGATGAATCACAATCACAGGAAGCAAGTGCAATAGACAAACACACAAAAGGGAAATCTCTCTATTCAGTCTCTTGTTTTCACTACGTTTCTTTTTTTTTGCACAAAGACCAAGGATATACGCTGCCTTAAATGGCAATGTATGGAGAGAGGGACGGGCCGAAAGACTGCCACATGATGATGACGTACAACATCCTAATCTCTGTGCCCCGATATCCAGGTTTCGGGCTCAACATTGTTGCTAATTTTCCTCAGGCTGACCGCAAATAATCAGACAGGAAGCTGTGCACGGCATTATAAACGGAATGCGCCCTCAGAGAATAGCAGCAGCGGCAGCGGCAGCAGCAGACTCACGTGTGTCTCTGTGTGTGTGGGCTTAATGTTGAACAATTTCATTAGCAAGTGTCTGAAGGATATTCGGGTACCCGAATCTTTTTGCAATGTATCTTTGTATCTTCGCCAGAAAGCTCTCCGCCAGACAGGTCCTCGGATCGAGTTTAGTGCGTGCTCCATAAGTTTAAGTGGCTTTTAATGCCTCTATCTTGGCGCCCAATTAATTTTGTCCAATAAAACGAAAATTATATGCATAAAGGGTATACTTGTACACACACACACACAGACGCCTTCTGTATCTGAGAGAGAGAGAGAGTGAGACAAGAACACACGAAGGGCGGGCAAAGCATAGAGTGGAAATAAAAAGATTTGCAGAAATTTTGGCGCCAAAATGCAAGTTGATAAACCAGTTGCGTTGCATATTTGCCTCAAATCTTTTTTTGCGCCTTTTTCCCCCGTCTGTACACACACACAGATACAGCATAGCTTAAGTGTGTGTGTGTGTCTGAGAGTCGAATCGCTTATCGGCGCTCGTCAGAGTCCATTGAGGCAGTCAGTGCGGTCTACATTTATAGCGAGCTTTCACACACACACACACACACACACACAGACACCATCACAGACGGACTCCCAGATACTTGTGCACACAAACTTTTGGGTTTGAATTATAAAAGAAGGGACTGACAGGAATAAAGAAGTATTTAATACCCTTTCTTAGGGTTTCTTGGTAGTCCGACAATGGCCCTTGCAGGCCCCTGACTATTGTAGTTTTTTTGATTAACATTTCTCCCTGTTGCTGGAATGCAAACAGACTTCAAACTTTATCACTAAAAAGTATCTTATTTTTCAAGGTTTCTGAAAAGTTTACTTCTAAAAAAAGCACAAAAGGTTATCAAAACTCGTAGAATAGGTATTTCTGAGTATAGAGACGTGTTCCAAGGGAGTTAATCATTCCATATGAAAGATTCTTTATCAATATTTATTCACATCTCTATGCACGACGTTCCTACCAGTACTGTAGATTTTTCGAGTTCTCTGAAGTGCCATACCCATGCCATGGTATGGCAGACCCAACCCAACCCAAAAAAGGGATCCGATCCCAGAATAATCAGACGGAAAGGAAAGCAACGGCAAAGGCGACGCATAATTTGTAATAAACCTTCAGGACTAATGTGTCTTTCTACCTCCGCAGTCCGAGCCAGCAACTCTGCTCCACACCGCCCCATGCCGACCACCCCCTTTGAATCTTGAGGTCATAAAAATCAACTGAAAAGAATGAACGAAAAATTTGAGCCTTTAAACTTTTCACTTAATGAATCTAAGCGGAGTGAGGCGGCATGAAGCTGGACGTGATCGTCGTCGTCGTAGTCGCCGTCGCCGTCGCCGCCGCCATCATCCTCCGGCCTCTCGTCCCCAATCGTCCATCGTCCATGGGGCAGGTAGTAAGGTTGTGCAACATTTTTTCCCAGGAACTTATGCTGGTGTTGTTGCTGGTTGGAGCTCCTTATTGAAGCATATCGAGAACTGGTGCCACAGCATTCCATGGGACATCCACCAAAAACCGAAAGCAAAGCAAAAGGAGCACCAGAGGCCAAAAAAAAAACTACCAAAATGCATGCCGGCAAAACACCGCGGACGTATCAAAGACCTAAACAGCCATTGATCAATGGTATTTGTTGTTGTATAGTATAGTACATATATACATACAGATGGGTATATCTGCTGCACTGTCTGGTTAGAACTGCAAACTTACCTGACCAAACCATTTAACGTGCCAGACACATTTTC
Source organism: Drosophila affinis (assembly GCA_037356375.1). Lineage (NCBI taxonomy): Eukaryota > Metazoa > Arthropoda > Insecta > Diptera > Drosophilidae > Drosophila > Drosophila affinis. The sequence goes on from JAZHFB010000003.1 coordinate 30,044,713, forward strand.
GGCGAAATGTTTTTAACAGCCAAAAGTGCAGGGCCAACGAAGGATCGGAACGGATTGGATCGGAGAGGTTTGGCTCGAACCCCGGACATGCGAAAGATAAGAACTTTTGATACCCTTTGGTAGTGGTAGGGAAAACGGGCATATTGTACTGATTCAGTTGAATGTAAGAGAAAGATCTGGAAATTAATCAAAGGATCAGCTGATCGGGAAATGTTTGGAATTCATTACAAAAACCAATCTTAAGTGATTCCTACCGCAAACATAAATAAGAGAATAATGTTACTATAATTTGTTAGTTATAGCGATTTATTAATCACAAGTTCTTAGAGATTGTTTGCCTAGAAGAGAGAGCCCAATCCCTTTAGAAGTATACCTCTAAAGTATACCTTATAGTTTCCAGCAAAGCCCTTATCAGTATTGTTATCTTTTCCTCTCCTTGTGCTCGGATAGTTCAGGTCACAAGTCTATATAGTAGGTATCTTACAGTCGCCGTATTCGACCATGAACTTCTTTCTCTGATTTTTTGTTTTCCTTGTGAGTGCAATGTCGACAGTGAGAAGAGGGCTCCAAGAATTCGCCAATGCGAGACTCTGCGTGATTAGAGAACCAAATTGAGCATTTCGCTTTGGCTTGGGCTCTGGCTCTGTGTCTGGCTTTGGTATTGGTTTTTGGTTTCAGTTTGGATTTCATTGTGTGCGAGAGATTTCGATTTGGGCTGTGTGGCATATGCCAGTGCCACCTTCAGACCTCGTCTCACCCACAATCGCGACATCTTTCTGGTGCACGCGTATTGAAGGCAGTACATACGCGTACATGTTTGTTATCGCCGTTTGCCACGATCGTTATGTGTGGTTCCCTCGGTTCCTTCGCTCCATGTATCTGTGTGATTGTATGAGTGGCTCAGAATGTGTGTGTGTGGAGAAGACCGCCAAAGTGCAGGCAATCCAATCGCTTTTTGGCGTGTGACGCAATTTTTGGCGCGAAAAGTTGGCGTCTGTTTTGGGGCTGCTTTTGGGGCAGACCTGATGATTCGAGATGCGATGTGATTTGATTGATGATGACGGGTATTCGGGGAAGAATCAAAAAGAAGGAGAATTTTTTGGAGTTCCCATACCTTTGGTTGCTTCCGTTTCCTTCAGGGCGATTGCTGTTCTCACTTTCACCGGAAGGAAGTTTCGGTCATTTCCTTGGCTAAGCAAACTTTTGGCAAACTTCTTGAATCTTTACAACCTCTCCACTTGTTGGTCCTAAGTAAATAAACCCATGCCACACGTAACCACATCCTGAGGTTCAGAGTCGGTCGCCCAAGGAGCGGAGATCATCGAGGCCGTTAAGCAAAGTTCGCTTCGTCAGGGCGATTGACCGCAGAAACCCATAAGTAGAACCGAAGTGACATTTGGTTGCTTGTAATCCAATACGCTTGAAGAGGCTGCGAAATGGTTTGGTCAAGGCTTGCCTTACATAATCGATGCTCGAGTATATACACGTCCACTTGGCTGTCAGTTGAAGTTGAGGATCGAACGGTAGGACCTTAAGGAGGGCAGGGCGGAACAAGGGACTGTTATGTTCACGTTGCGATTTTCATATCTGTTTCGTGTATTTGCCTCCTCAAGTGTTTGGCTTAGCGGGAAATTCTCAGGATTTCAGAGGGGTGTGGCACCTGTGACTAACCGTTCTTCGACTGGGAGTTGCCGCACATCCTTGCGCAATCCTGGATTTTTGGTTTCGTGGAAAACGAACCCACCGACGACCACCGCAAAAAGTCCTCGGCCTAAGCGCCGTGAGTATTGAGCGGTTCTATGGACCATGGACCTCCGGTGACAGTTATATGGATATAGGGAGGAGGAGCCGGAGATATTAGTTGGACTGGCGACATTCGATACCCATTGAGTAGGGGAAAGTGATCCTGGTTTAAGGATGCGGCTATCGGTAGACAAATCTAAGCGCGGCACTTGAATGCTGGACACTTGAGTCGCACAATTTTCTCATCATTGCCAATGCGTTGGTCAATTAATGGACTGAGAGAGGCCCGAGAACCGAGAACCGAGTCCCCGAATCTCGAGACCAGACAGAGTAGGAGAAGTGCAAAAGGATCTTTGGACAACATACAAATATCCTGTTGTGCACTTTGCTTAGCCGTTGACACTCCAAATAAAGTGCAACAACGGCAAAAAGATACTTTTTTTACGGCTAGTTAGAGATATCCCTTGTTGGACAGACAGTTTGACATTTTTGTGTTCCTGTCGCCGTCGCCGCCGTCCTGCGGTGCTGTGTTGTGTGTCTTCCCATCGTCTTGTCCTGTATCCCATCCCATCCCATCCCGTTCCATTCTGTCCCGTCCTGTCCTGTCCTTGTCCTGTTAAGCAAACAACAAGTGAACCTCAAAAGCCGTTGCTGCAGGATCTTGAGACATCTTGGGGGGACATCAGCTGAGAGCTCTGCCGAGAAGTGCTGGGAAAATTTCTGTTCAATCAGCTGTTACAAACACACACACACATACACACACCAACCCAATCCCAATCCCAATCCTAAGGCGAACCGAAACCGATGCTGATTCTGATTCTGATGGAAATTGTTGTTGGCGACATCGTTATGGGAAAATGGGACGTTACTGTGGTGTGGCTTTGGCTGCCAGTAGGGGACGGACCTGTCCTCCGTCTTGACTTGGCTGAAGTGTAGCTAAACCTGTTTGACTTTTGTTGTTACCACCACTGGTACCACCACTGACTCCGTTCGGTTTTTTTAGCTGTGTGTGTTGGTGGACCAGTCTAATACCCTAACTTGTTGCTGGTATTGCCGGTGAGCTGGTGCCCTTTGTCCTGATTTTCGAGTCCAACAAAGGCTCGGCAAATCATCAAGTGCTGCTGGATGGATGGATAATGATGGCTATGGGAATCGAAGTCGGATTGCACCATCATTTTTCCAGCTGCACGAGCGTGGCGAGTGGGCGATGCGATCCTTGGGACCGACCGTACCTGCCGCTGCCGTGTGCTGATCTCACGCTCGCCAAACAATGACAAAGTGCTGGGCCAGGACAGGCTATACGAAATGGGGTCCTTCCTTCCCATCATCCTCACAAATGGACCCTAATAACGCTCTTTCTATTGCCATTGTGTGTCACTTGCTGGTATGTCTATGTCCCCCTTTCGAGGTGTTACAATTGCAGAATTATTGTCCTGGGAAACGGCTCCACCCAGGTTTCGTAGGACCACCAGGTTGAAGTCGGATGTTGGTGCTGGTCCATATGGGGATTTCCCATTACAAATATCTGTAGTTTCCCCTTAAAGGGGAGAACAATTCCAGACAATTCTATATCCACATTTTTGGGGGTGTTACGATTGCTTTCCACCCCGGGCTACGTAGGACCATGAGTCCTGCCCTTCCACGTCGGATCGGACAATGGATCGGTCCCCGGCAGTTAACCCACGCCATGAACCATAAAAAAACTCCCGCTCAATGAGCGAAACATTATGCAAAAGGGGGTCCGAGGGAGAGAGTGGGAGAGGGAGAGTGTGGCTCAACAAATTCTTAATTCTTTTTTCTGTTTTTAGCTGTTGAGGCGGTTAGGGCAGGGGCAGGGGCATGGGCCAAGGGGCCAAGGGGCAGGCGGGTACGGCAGCGAAGTGCATAAGAAAAAAACGTATTTTTCCGTTACGAAAATCTGCCGAGCAGATAGATAGACAGAGAGAGAGAACTATATATATATATGTATAGGGTATATAGAGGAAAAACAGGGCGAGAGCGAGAGAGAGAGGAGAGTGAGCGAGGCGAGGCGAGCCAGGCGAGTGTTTGTGAGTGTGTGTTTATGTTTGATAAAATGTGATATGGGCACATTCTCAGTGAAACTCCCCTCGCGAGCCTGCCTGCCTGCCGTGCGGCCTCACCGACTACGACTTTGAGGCTGTTGAGCGGGAATAAGTCTCAAAGAGAGGGAGAAACATCGAGAATAAGTCTCACACACAGAGAGAGAGAGAGAGAGAGAGGAGAGTGGGATAGACTGTGTGTGAGCGGGCCAGAGACATGGAGAACGTGTCTCAACGCGCGCGCGAGCAACATTGAGGCAGCACTCTCTGCATACGACGTGGTGTGCTTGTGTGTGTGTGTGTGTGGTGTGCCCACATTCATGCGCCGACCCCGACCCCTTCGAGGCGCAACATAAATGAGCATAACGTATTTTTGCTGTCGGTGTGGCACCAACACACAGCCAGAGAAAAAACCAGAGATAGAGAGAATTGGAGAAGAGATCCCCCCCACACATTCATACAAGGAGGGTACGAGAGAGAGACTGAGAGAGAGAGGCACGATAGAGTGTCAACTTTTCAGACTTGAAGTCAAGGCAATAAAAACCGAGTAATTGAAAAGCAGACAGGGCGCACGAAATAGAGAGATAGAGAAAGGGAGAGACATAGAGAAAGAGCCCAAGAGTGGGGGGAGGGGGGACAAAAATATCTCCAATATTAGATGCCGCCTGGCCTTCAAAGAGGGGTTCTCTCTCTCTCTCGCATGAAGTCTGGCTCCGTCTCTGATTCTGGAGCCAGCATCAATTTTTGGGGGGGGGCGCTGACGTCGACGACGACGACGACGAACGCAAGACACTTATGATTAATGTTCTGGCAAAATTGAAAATATATTTTTAACCCCCTCCAAACCAAACAAGAACGAACACGACAGCAACAGCAAACAGAACGGAAATGAAGGAAGTCTTCGTATGGTTTATGTTCTGCCAAAAAGAGTTGGGGTAGAGCGGGGCAGAACGAACGGGTACGGGAAGGAGTTGGGCACCGATCATCGTTTTGGGGCATGCTCACAACATACGGGGCCGATCATGAGCATTGAGATTAGTTCGAAGTCGGGATGTGGGAGGAGGCGGACAGTGTGCTGTGTACCATTTCCAGAGGAAGTTCGAGTTGTTGTAGATGAAATTCTTGGAACAGAGCAATTGTATACAGGAGGATAGTGTTTTTTTTGGGGGGAAGAAAGAGTTGATGGGGTATAGGCTTGAGGAGGATGTAGTGGAGAAGGATAGAGTTTAGGAGGATGGGGAACTTTTGCGATGAATTGAATGGAATTGTATTGGGATAAAGCTAAGAAGTAAAGAGTTTGGTAGGCGATACAGGAGGACTATGAAACTGAATCCTTTCACTATTCCAGATATATGTATTATTTCAAATAAAAACCCAAAAAACACGAATTCCATTGTAAATTGGACAATTTTTTAGCAACAAAATGTTTTCGGATCGTTCAAATTATGGCCCTCGGAAGTATGCAACAGTTCTCGAGTACATTCTGAAATCTCGGCAATCTTGCGCAAAGAAGTTGTATTGTAAGTGTGAAAAAATGAAAATTGAAAAAAGTTAAAATGTCTTTTGTTATATAAGAGGCCATTCCAATTGATTTTTAATCATCTTCCTCGAAGCTTATTAAAGATTCATGATCAATTATCATTTCTCAGAATGATTTCATGGCATTCTCATTTTGGGCAGGCCCATAAATCTCCCTCTCTCTTCAAATCGAGATCAGTGCGCGTGCAAATTGAGGATCGGGAAACGTTAGAGGAACGTACGTTTCTTCCTTTAGCAATACGAGAGCAAATTGCGCAGTCGTAGAAAAGAAGATAAATGACCTGCCGTCCCTCTGCCCATAAACGATGCTGTCACTTGGCCAAACCAAACACCAACACGGCCAAGTGTGTGTGTGTGCCAAGATATTTTCCCAAAGTCACCTTAGGAAAGAATCGGTGCGGTGCCCAAGCAATAATAATAATAAAATAGACAGCGAACTACGACAGACAGAAGAAAGAGTATTGTAAAAGTAAACACGCCAGGATATCAAGTGTACACGGGCCCGTCTTCGTCTCCGACTCCGACTCCGACTCTACACTGCACGACTCGGATTGGATCGGATAGTGAAGAGCATGAGTTATGTTCGGCTGCGGAGAGACCCAGACTCATGCGAAAGATCTCCAGTTTCTGCACTGGCACTGCCATGGCATCTGAAATTGCAGGCATTGTGCGACCGATAGATAGCCCAAAACCAAAACCAAGACGCAGATCCAGACCCATTCCCCTGCCCGACCCATTCCGGACCCAGACAGAGTCAGTGCCAGGGCAGGGGCTAGCCGAAGGAGAGTATCGTGGGAATGGCCATTGTGACAAAAAAATGAGAGGAAAATTGTCTGTGGGCTTTGTCGAACGAACGGTTCAAGTGTCGCCAATGTACTTGTTGTTGCCCCGTTCCTGTTCGTGTTTTCTTAGACAAATGTTTTACAATTTGTTGTTGCTGCTTTCCCATTTTCTTCCCACTGGCCACAAAGAAAGTGCATGTAGTAGTAGTACGCGTTTACCATGCGTCTCGGCATCAGAGGCATCCTCAAGTGGTCAGCGCTGGGAAAAGACAATCAGAGACAGTCTAATTTGTGCGCGGGCCACTTGAGCCAGAGAAAGAAAGGACGGACGGACGGACGAGCGGAGTGAGCATCTATCTATAGAGAGAAGTGAAAGAGTAGTCGAGCCCAGTTGTGGTCCTATCCTGCTATGTCCTGCCCAGAGGCAGATGCATTTGGCGTGCGTGGGAGTCAATTTTTGTTAGGGCCAAGTGTGGGCATGATGACGCAAGGAACAAACACGAACATTAAATGCAGGTTCTCACGGGTAAGAGTAAGGTGTCAATTTTTTGGAGAAAGGAGCAGGAAGAGAGAAGCCAAACTTCCCATTGTACAAGAATCTAAAGAAAGAGATTTGTATCTGCAATGAATCTGCAATTTTCAGATAAATTACTTCAGATATATTACTTAAGGGGCAATATCTTGTTAGATCGTTAAAGCTTTTCACTGTATAAAGGCTTCTCCTTCAAAATATCTGTCTCTCAGAGCTTTGCCAATATTTTCTTTACGTCTCAGAGTTTTGTATTTTTTTTGGGAAGTAAAGAAAGTCTACCGGCTTTCCCATCCTTCCCATGCACATGCTATTCCCAAAGCAGTATTCCAATATCACTTTGCACTTTAACCTGTTGGACAGGGCATATTTTGATTATAATTTACGATGCCTAGGCGACATTTATGGCCATTTACACCGACTCTTCCGGTCAGCAACTCAACAAACGATACAGAGAGCGCGCCAGATCCCCAAATATCGTAAATCAATGAAATCCCAATCAAATATCTGCTATATACTTAGCACAAAGGTACAAAATCCAACGACAGATACGGCGGTAGAGATTGCATGAATGAACCGCCAATCGCGAGGCAATGAAGGAAACGAAACGAAAGGAAAGGAAAGAATTTTAAATTTGAACATGGATATGATATGCAACAGTGTTGCCAAGTCTGTGCAAACAGTTGAAAGTTTGTTGCTCTGCTATTTGCTCAGAGATAAATGCCGGTTCGGTTAGGTTCGGTTTCGATAACACGCGTGGCATGGAGGAGCTCAGCTCTGGTCTGGTCTGGGCTGGTCTGGTCCCGCGTCCCACGTCCCAGAGAGCCGGGTCGATAGGGCATCTCGCATATGATGGCTGTTGCACAGATAAAGTCGGAGGCAGCAACAAGATTGAGAGAAATTCGTTGCGTCTGGTGTTTGCCATTGCAAGAAATCATTTCCTACACTCTCACTGTCTCTCTCTCGCTCGCTCTCTCTCGGTTTTGGACTCTCGATAAAGACTCTGTTCAACGGCCAAGCGGTGTTTGTTTGATAAGCAAATAAGCAGATACCGAGATACCGTCACAGATGCAGCCACAGATACAGATACGGCCACATTTGGTTGCAAAGATACGACTACGAGATGGATGTCCGACCAGAAGTGTGCAAACATTTTTGAACTTAGTTAAAAGCGCGTAAAAAGTCGATAAATGTCACTTATCTGTTTGTGGCAAGTCAATAAACAATCAATGGTCCGCGGGGGAGTGTGTGGCAAGAGGCAGAGGCAGTCGGAGTAGCGAAAATGCCTCTGCGGGTTGTGCAAAACGGAAACCGTCTATAAAAAATCATAAAGAATTAGCGCCAGCTGCACTTGGAGTGACGTCATGGCAGATATCGCAGTGTGGCATATACATACATACAGTATACGCCCCCCTCTGCATCATTTGCAGCCCCCCCTCCCGGATCTCGACCCGCATATACATACAAACGTACATGCATGCATATACGCCACTGATAAACAAAGTTTTTATGAATGAATGAAACTGATTTTTGATTGCTTTCGTCTCCGAGCCTTCGTTATTGTTGCGCGCTTATCAATGGAACGTGGAGCCGAACATTTCGCCTGCAATCTGAGCGATACTTTCGGCTGGATGGCGGCACGCTGCACACAGTTCTTTTGAAGCAGGCCTGACCTTGAATGCCGTCTCTCCTCCCCAAGATATATACAAGACATGAGACAGACAGCCACATACTATACACATGATACGACATGATACTCTTGAGTGCAAATAATGCGGAGGCAAAACATATGTATGTCATTTGTGCGAATGCGAATGCGAATGTATCTCAGCCAGAGGAGTATCTCAAGGGTGTCCGAGTGTGTGTTTGCATTTTGGTGGCAGCTCGGAGCAGAGACTCATATTATATCTTACTACGGAAATGTCGGCTACGTGCTCAATGCGAAATTGTGCAAAAACTTTGGCCAGCCGATTCGCTACAATTTCAGTCAGCAATTTATACAGACACACATATCTACATACTACATGTACATATACATATATCTATATGTACATATGTACATATATGAGTACCTTTGATATGTGCATATATTTGTATATATTTTATTTCATTTTATTTGATTTATTTTGACTTTCTTGTTCTTATTTCTTTCAATATTTACTTTGGCTGGCGCGTGCTTTGGATTCTGAATGAAGCAAATTTTATTTATACATAACTGGGTAGGAGTGCTCCAATTCATTCATTGATCATGCCACGGAATATACCCTACTTTGAACAGCTCTCTTAAAAAGTTTTGGCGAATGCAGCAGAATTTATATACATACATATAACTGTAATCACTTCAATGATTTGAATGAAATAGAATTCTTTTTCTTACCTTTCATTTTTGAAGCTCTGTGGTAAGTGGTTCTCCATAACATATAGTTTGTCTTGTTGCCTCAAGGTCCATGCCCGCTCTTTAGGGTATCAATCGTTTCTTATCACAACACTTATCACTTTTTTCTAACAAGCATTGGCATATGTTTCACTCATTTTGCATATTTGTATACCCTTACAGAGGGCAGCATTGTCGATTCCCTATTAGATGTACATACACATATTGCTCTTTGAATTCTTTGAACTCTTGACCTCTTACTACACTGAAATTTGAATAGATTTCACTGGGATTTGGTTAATTTGAGTGGTAACATAGGATTTTTATCGCAATATCTTCTGCATGGCTAATTTTTCGCAATTTTCTCGACATATAAGTGGTTTGATTGGTATTCAAATAAAAGCAATGAATTTCAGACTAAAAGTAGAGTATCCCCAGTATCGACTCTTCAAAACCTAGTCCCCATATCTCCTGGTGCTCCATATCACCCCAGCTGCGTTTATATGCCGACATTTTGCGTATCAAACAGTTATATGATAAAAACTTATTGAAAATTCTTAGAAATGACTCAAATAAAACCATAAATAGTTGAGGGCACAACCACATTCCGAGCATAGTCAGGTTTTATCATTGTCGGGTCATCTCTCTCTCAATAGGATTTCATTTGTGGCCACTCCCTGCCATTGACCAGAATCATTTATTGAATGAGAGGTCTTGAGAGGCACTCTCCGTTCCAGGAACGCATTTGGGTGACACAGCCGGCGACGGTGGACTCTCGCGGCCACTTCAAACTGTTCGAGTGTACCCTCCCGCCTGGCTTTCAATCACTCGAGAGAGAGTTTTTATTATACGAGCAGGATCGGTGACAATGGCCTGGATGCTGGAAATCATGCCGAACACGGCTCGAACAAAAGTGTTAAAATTGCGTAGAGAAATTGTTTGGAAAATATGAATTACAAGCCTCTCCAAGCGGGCCAGCTCCCCGAAGAGTTGAGTGTTACCTGCCGCGCGCTCCGCAAGGGGTTTCCCCTGCAGCTCTTCTCCGTTCTGGTATCGTTCGGTTATGCAAGCCATTGTAACAGGTTTCTTGACTTTTGACTTTGTCTTCGGTCCGCAGTGTTTTTTAAGTGTCTGCTGTAAAAAATCATCTTTCTGGTTCGCGCCATCCTTGAACTAGGTGTTAAACAAACGGCAGCCCGACCAGAAGCTGTGCGGAAATTGGTCGAAAATAGCAAACCAGAACTGAAGTGAATAGCAGCCAAGGGGGGTGTGATGTAAAGGAACAGAATCCTTTATGGGAAGTGCCTACTGTTCAATTTAAAAGAAAGAGAATCATAGTTTATTTCTTACAGGAGTCTCGTGGTTAGTCTTCTCCCTTCAGGTCGGGTTTCAACCTCTTAAGAGAGGTTCTACGTTTTTCGAAAGGTTAAACTAGGATCATGTTGAGAGTTGTAGATTCTCTTATGATCCTATCCTGAGAAATAGTTTCTTTTATATCAGAGAACAGAGCTATTCGGGTCCACTTCCATTTTCTATGATGTTCTATATTTTCTCTATCCAATGTCAATGTTTATACAATTAGTAATTTAATGTTTCTAAATCAAAATGATTGGACATTTCATACCTAAAAGAAAGTATCTTCTTGCCTTTCGATTATGAGAATCTCTGGCCATTCATTTAAAGACAAACAAAAGCCATTTAAAAACCTATTTCATTCAATTAATAACAATAAAATTACACTAAAATTGCAACAACACCACATACCCACCTCCAACAACAACGTCGACTACAAAGGACACCAACAAATGGAATACAAAGGACATTGTCAAGGCACTTGCCACTGAGGGCCTGAATGCCGCCGCCGCGCTATTCAAAATACCTCGTAATTCTGTTTCGGATCGGCTGGGTTCATTCAGGAGTGTCACATTCGGAGTATTTCTTCTATATAGCCAGCCCTATGACAATGGGCGTGGCAATATGCACTCGACTCTCGACTCCCAGAGACATTGCACGTGCGTGAGCCGAACAATTGGCCGGCAACATGCAATTGTGTCATGTACTGATCTCCTTTCTGTCCGTCCTGCCCCTGCAATTGCACTGTCCTCTGTCCCATGTCCACTCTCTGTCCACTCTATTTGGAATCAGCGATGTGAAAATGTCTCAAGACGTGATTTTTATTCTTATTCTTTTATTTATTCTTTATTCTTTTTTTAGAGTCGAATTTTCGGCAGTGTCTGCATTGTTTGGCCAGTTCATTAGTGGCCCGGATTTGGGTGAGTTCATTCTGGTGCATGGCCATCATTTTCAGGACACGTACAAGACCTGACTGTGTCTGTGTTTTTGCCGCCAAAAAGTGCTGCCTCCAGGGCAAAGGATTCTCCTGCCAAGCTTTGCCGCCTCAGCTGCGGTCGACTGCCTCCGTTTTTTCCTGGTTAGGATCGGTGTTTCAACCATTAAACTAATTTATCACCAATATATGCCAACATCCCAAGGAATGGATGGATGGTGTGGTAGGGTATGGGATAGGAAAGGATGGGAAAGGCCACCCCTTGTATCCCTTGTGGGAATGCTCGCTTGTGCCGTCCGTCTCTAGGATCCCTCTGAGGTTGATGACGATCGCTGTCGGTTGTTGGGCTTTTGTGTCTATTTACCATAATGAAAACATTTTCAAATATTTTATGCAAAGTTGTTGCTGCACGGCAAGCCCCTGACATGACCTTTCGCTGAACCCCAACGCGTCACGTTGTATCTCGGCGTATCCCGTCGTGTTCGATGTCCTGTCCTGATGTCCTGTATGGGAATTGCATTTGCCGCGATGATAGGATATACCGGTTCGTAATTTGCAATCTGAACTAGTTTCCTTCGCTTCGTTTTCTTGGATGGCCTGTCATTATGTAGATTTTCTAGACCAAAGACACGACTACGCCGTTCCCCCCCAAATGGAATGATGGTAAGAGAGAGTGAGGGGTTTCAGCTATTACTTGTTTCTTCGGGGGTCATCATAGACCAAGGAGATTTTCTCACAGGAAATTCGTTAAAACGTTGGAAACCTTTTCGGCTGCCCCTAATAAACCTTGAAAGCACAAAGAGAACCAGATAACGATCCAAAAATACAGCAACAAAAGTATCCACCAGCATGGAGAGAAAAAAGGTAACAAAGCCGCAATTTGGCTTGTGAAAATCGAGGCTGATCCATTTGCAGGACCATTACAGATTCCCGGCTTCTACTCCTACGCGGAGGACTGCTACTCCTCCTCCTCCTCCGTCGATGAGAGTGACTGACTGACTGACTGTTGGGTTGACTGTCTAAGCCGCAGGTACAAAATGATTAACTTCAATGCCGCTGAAGATACTATTTCTACCGCAATTAGGATCTCGGCTCTCGGCCCTGGCATCCTAATAAAAAGCAAATTGAATCAGGAACTAGTGCAGCGAGAGGACAGGTCCACAAAATCCAAGGACCAAGGATCGGGAATCGAGAATAGAGTATCGAGGGGCTGTTACAGCTGATAATGGCAAAGAATTGCGTCGTCACAGGTTCACAGAGCCACAGAGAGAATGCCGGAGAGAGAGAGGGAGGGAGATCTGGAGGAGATTGCCGAATCAAACCGACATTACACTCGAGGGGGGAAAAGGTAGAACAATTTTTTAACATCAAACGAATAAAGGTCATGCACGCACACACAGGCGCACAGATACCCTCACACACAGTTAGCGGTGGAAAGGAGCTCGTGATTTGTTGCAAGATTTCTGTGTAAATGGCATAAAAAACGGCTCGAAAAACAAGGCGACAAGCCGTGGGATCGCTCTGGCTGATGTGGATGTGGCTCTCTGGATTGTTGTTAATGGCACCAGACCTGTTCACGTCCACATCCACAGCCACATCAACATCCATGATCACAATGCTGGACAATTAACTCACAGAGTCGAGAATTGGAGGCACATCCTTGGGAATGTCGAGCAAAACAGAGGCCCAAAGAAACCAAGGCCTACGATATTTTTTCTCTTCTTTATGAATTGTTCATATTTTGTGCCTCATTCAAAAGGCCAATGCCGCCGTCCCCGCCATCAGCTGATCTTCTGCGGGTGGGGGGGGGGATTCCAGAATCGAGAATTTCCTGGGATTAATTATGTTGACAGGTTCCAGCAATTGAAGTGCCCCCAATGCCGTAGATTAGGGTCTAAAATGTGATCTGAAATTGGAATTAACTTTTTCAATGATTTCTTTATTCTATCTTTCTCTCAGTATTTTCGGGTTTGACTCTTCCTGGAAACTGCGGTAAATCCTTTGGGGTTTCGTTTGACTCCAGAAGGTTCAGAGGTCTCAAACCTTTGCCATTGCATAAATTGACGAATTTTCTCAGCCTGGGAAAGTGCGTTTTTTCCCACTTGTTCTTTTTGCAAAAGGGAAATGATTTGGCCAAAAATTAAGTACAAATATTTTCATTGGAAATTTCATAAATATTTGATAAATTCATGAAATCAAATGTGAAAAAGAAAACCCCGTCAAGGTCCCCCGAGGTCCATCGTGAGGCCATGAATGAAATCGGTAACCGTTGAAGGGCAAAAATAAAATTAGAAGAATGGCTATTCGATTCATAAAAATTGTTGCTACCAAATCGTGGCCAAATGAAAAGACCCAAAAGGTGACAGGGCTCAAAGCAAAAACTCAGCTGGAATGCGTTTTGCCTCTGGCTGAATGTCGCCTCAGGTGACAAATTGCAAAGGCTTGTGTTGCAGCACAGTCACTGCCTCGGCACAGACAGGTTGCCACAGTCCGCAGTCGGCAATCCGGCAATCCGCAGGGCAGGACTCAGTCAATGACGTGGCAGGTTCCGTGGCCCAGACCAAAGAATGTGCCATTTCGCACCTCCATAAAAACGTGTCCCAAATGGGTTTCCCCGCCCTCTCTCCCTCTCTCCCTACCTTCATCTCAATGTCCATCAATGGCAGCGGCGACCTTCGCTTTGGTTCGCTTTTTGGCTCCGACTTGGACGTGGACCCTGTCCTGCTTGCATAATGTTGACTGCTGGCAGTTGTCGAGAGTTACATGTGGGTTCTAATGTGCGATTTGCCGGGCAATCTGCATACGGCGCGGCGGAAGGGTCAAGGCAAACAGGATGTGAGAGACGGGACATTGGGCGGGCCCTAAAAACTGAGTTTCACACAATGTTTACCCAACGCGATTTGGCGCGCAAAAATCAATGGGTGTTGTTACCGAACATCCTGCCTTTCAGCATGTCACGTGTGTGTGTGCCTGCATACCACCCAGGTTACATAAGCCCATAGACACTTGTTCCCGGACCTTAATAGACTTGTTGGCAAGGCCGCAAAAATTCCTTCCTTCTCACGCCTCGACAGCATCCTGAATGCCGCTTAGGTTCCTTCGGTTTTCCAGCTAAAAACGCGGCAATCTTTCAGATATATGTAGCTCGTATTTATTGTACATGTGCACCGTCCCCATACGTACACTTCATTCATGCAATTCCTGGCTCATTCATGCTCCTACAACAATACGCTCGACGGCAGCATAATAAGGACACAACTAGCAAATCTCTACAAGCACTTCAGGAACAATAAGGAGCCGCGCAGCCCAAGCAAATTTCTTCTTTTTCCTTTTTATCCTCAAAGGACATTCGATGTTCTCACGTTTATTTCACTCATTTTTGGTTCCTTCTTTGGGTGTTTTTTGTTTTTTCTTCCATCTTGCGGCTCCCTTTTTTAATGTTGGCTTAAACCTCAAGTGACCGAGGGTTTGATGAGGTTTGGACTCGAAGAGAATTTGCAAAAAAGGAGCCCGAGCGAAAACGGATACTCGACCACTCCAGCACTCAGAGCCAAAGGCGCAGGGGTATTCGCATCCTCATCATCCGCTGATCATCCCGGATATAGTTCAATAATTTTTTTGGCGAGTTCAGTGCGGTTCTGTGATGTTCGGTTCGGATCGGTTGGGTACCTTAAAGGTGCAATTTTCATAGAATTTCTCAAAGACATAATCAGCAGATAATGCTGTTGATTATCTCAGGAATTTGGGAATCCTCTATTCAGCACTGGCGCTGCTCCTTCCGCTTCATATTTCCTAGCGCTGTGTGCGGCGGCCCTGCCAAAAAGTGAGAATTTATGAGGTTTTCGGTTTAAGGTAGGGGCATTTCCCTGGAACGACAGTGGAGCTGCTGTGCGGTAACTGTGGGAAAACTCGTTGCATTTTCCTGCTTGACTTTGGCGTTTCCAATGAATACAGGACGCAACATTATCAGAGATGGTTGTTGCTGTTGTCGCTCACCTTTCTCATTGTTTGCACAAACAGAATTTAATTTGATTACAAATCAGAGGAGGAGGAGACACTGCCACAGCGAGACGACATTTGCATTGACAACTTTTCCCAGCAACCCCATAGCCCGCATCCCTCTAGTACCACAGTTCCTCATTGGATGGACAAACGGATGGATGGTCAGTGGAAGTTGCAGCCGAAAAAAATGTATGCAGTTGATAAGCACGTTTCGGCATTTCAAATCTGTGTCATTGTCGCTCTTGATGAAGATGAATGATGTAATAATTCCGTCATAAAAATTACGCATACTCAGCAAATGTGGATGTGTGTGTCCGCACAGCACAGTCCAGCAGAGCACTCGGATCTGTGTTCTATCTGCCGCTCTGGCTCTTCTATCTTCGGGGTTGGTTTAGCTTTTGAACGGACCAAAGCGGACCGGACCAAATCAAAGCTAAGAATCCTCGGGCTCGGCATCGGCCTCGGCCTCGGTCTCGATCTCGGGCCAGCTGCCAGCTCAACAAGTTTCCAGAAAAACTGCATGCATGCTGTGTATATACATTTTCATTTAGAACTGGTTTACTCTGCTTAACCCCATCATATCCATTTACATTTATCGCATTTTCCTAAAAACCAAAAAGCAGCTTTGATGTTGCCTTCCCAAAAATGAAAAAAAACAGTCTCTCTGCCTGTCAGACGAAGAGAAAATCCATTAGCATGCTCAGCCAGGCAAATCCAACGTAAGCTATTCCTTAAAAATGAAATGAAGAAAAAAAGATGAAATACTTAAATGTCTGTTTGCCTTGACCCTGCCTCCACTTACAACACACACACACAGATACAAAATCGTGCATCCTTTTTTTATGTATTGGATACTTGTTTTATGTCTTCTTTGGGCCTCGGACTTGGTCCCTTGCCCTCTGGTTTCACCTCACCTTACCTCCAGGTTTCACATTTTCTACAACTTTGTTTTCGTCTCGGGCCAATGTTCGATGAATTTTGTTTTGATTACGCTGTCCGCCGTCCAGGTTCCCTCATACCTCGTATACCCATCCATCGTGCCTATGTATACCTACACCCATTTCCATTCTCATTCCCGATTGCCGATACTCCATCTCCCTCGTTTGTAAAGTCAAAGTGTCGAATTGTAAAGATCAGTCACCTTTTGGTGGATCCACACAGGGGCTAGGCTTACACACACACGTATGCATGTCCGTATGTACCGGGGGATACATATGTAAGGTATCCCATAGATACATAAACATTTACATTGCTCTTCCTTCTCTTCTTCTTTGTTCGTAGTCGTTGTAGTGGGCTCTCTACCCCTTTATTATGCCAGACATGTTCGCCGTCTTCCTCTACGATTCGATTCCACTGTGTGTGCAATCACGCTCAAGTCCAGTCCATTCCATTCCGTGCCCCCAACCCAGAGACACAACCACAGCCATCCATCCCATCCCATCCCACTGCCATCCCACCAGATCCCAGCTCCTATCCGATCTGTTCAGTCCCTCTGCAGTCTATGGCTGCACGCTTATTTGTTTGTTTGTCGGCTGGAAAGGCTGTTAAGGCTGTTAAGGCTGGATAGGCTGGTCGTGGGCTCCAAACTGGTACTGGTATCCGTTCCATGGCATTCACTGTACTGTAGGTACAGTCGTCCTCGGTTCTCTCCTCGGCTTGGGCGTTTTTCCTGATTTTTCTCCATAGGGCGCCCCATGTTGTCGCTGCCTCACGTCCAACAGGTTTGTCTAGTACGAGTATCTCTCCTCTTTTTCTTTATTTCTTAGAATGTTGTTGTGTTTTCCTTTCTGCTCTATCTGAATGCCCCGATCAAGCCCCCGCTCTCCTCGGCTGGGCTAGGAGTCAAGTTTATTTACCTCGCCACAGCCTTGTTTGCTGTTGCTTTCGTTGGACGGGACTTTCAGTTCTCTCGAAGATGGTGGTGGGGAGGGGAACTATGAAAGAAATCATTTTTTATAAGCCGCTTTACGGCTAAAGGCGGAAGGAAGTTGACCAAATGATGATGCGTGGAAAATATTAAACAGTGGATCCGATGGGAAGTCAGTGGAAAAGACCTCCCCGGACTGAATTCTTTCGGAATACTGTGCTATCACGCATTTTAATGTTAACGACCGGGAAATTATTGTAATAAAAGGATTTTTGGAGACAGACAAATTGCTTTTCGATTATTCAAAGGTTAAAAAATGGAAATATTATAGCAGAATATTAGGATCATTAGCTGTTCGATCTTATAGAGGATGTTTTTCACCTGGTATTCTCCTCAATCATTTAGCAAACCCCAGTCACGCCCATTTAGAAACTCGAGTGTCCCGCCCATGCACTCGATGCCTAATTGAGATGTGGCATTTTATGGCTAATTGATTTTAATCTAGACTGCGACGATGGTGGCCAGGGAATCAGCACACAAATCCATATACATTACAAATAAATGAACGAAAGGCCGAAGAGGCCATACGGAAAATGAAGATATATCACGATAAGAGGGTAACATTTTGCGCATCATCGTCAGCCTTATCGAGAGCAGGTCCATAAGCGGGTCCAGGGCGATCTCTCTCTCTTTCTCTTTGAGCAAATAATTATGGCAAACGCAGATTAGTCGCGGATGAATGGCAGGGTAAGATCTCTCCGAGAAGTTATCAATGGCACCCACAGCGGGACCTCCCTCATCTCTGTCCAGTGGATATATCTGGGGTCTCGCATCTCCCGGAGATGATAAACGCATCAATGAACGGGACTGTCAACAACAAGAAAAGAGGGATCGAAAAACTGCAGAAAGGATTTCATTTTGGTTTCATTTATTTATTTTGTTGCAGTCAGCTGACGATCATCCCAGTCCCACTTGAGGTCCAGCCGAACCCAAGATAATATCTATCTGCAGAGCTCCTACACTCGCCTCTGTTCTCCTTGTTGCATGGATATTTCTGTTCCGTTCGGTTCGGTTCGGTTATCTAGGGTAACGGCTAACGGCAAAGGACAAAGGCAAATACAAGGAAACTATTTTTGGCGCTCTTTTTCGTTTTTTTTTTTGGGTTGGCTCTGAAATAATTTTACTGTGAAAGGATTTCTGGTATGGTATGGTATGGCAGGAGCCTTTGAAGAAAGGATTTGCCTGCGCACTGTGCTGCTGTTCACTTTGCCCGGCCGCAGCACCAAAGCCAATAACTCTTAACAGTGTGTGCGCATTTCGTAGCTCGTATCTACGGACTCACATCGTGAGTTAGGCCGGCTTAAGGTTTCTACTTCCATTTCCCATGTCCCATCTATTTTTGGAATTTGCATGTGTAGGCTGAAACAATATTCCACCCACATAGATGGAAAGAGATGCATATTCATTAAGAAATGCCAAACAAAACCAAAACAAAACAATATCCAAGTTAGTTATTCTCTCTCGCTCAATAGACTATGCGAACCAGCAATATTTTCAAGTTAAAGCAGGCTTATCCCGGACCAAGATCCTTTTACCCCGCTGGTTCCAGAACATAGAACATATTCCTCTCTCTCTCTCTCTCTTTGCATTGGCTATTGTAAATTGATTAACTATCCACAATACAAGTTGTAGCTGTTCAGTTCCAGTTAGAGAGAGAGCTGTTCTGCATATCTAGAATAGATCTCTCGACCTGACCTGGCCCTAGCAGCCGGCCACACATGTGCCAATGGACCAATAGACCAATAGTCCCCGGCTGTCCATTCAATCGTGAACCTAAATGTGTGAAATACCTTTGTTACCCTATGAGATGATCTCGTTTTTGTTGTGCAAAAATTTCAACTGGACGAAAGAGTAGAGCAGTTGGGTTGGCATCTGCAGACTAGTTCTCCTATTCACATAACTAAATCACATTGATCCCCGGCCCATTGAGCAATATGTCGTCAAACAGTTGCCGCCCTAAGTCGGGTGCTCGTGCTCGTACCCATCCCTCGGACAGGTTCAGTACATATCCATATGCAAATTATGCTCAAATTGTTCAATTTCCTGGAAGTATTCACATCCATACTTGTAATTTTGTTTCTTGTTTTTTGCACAAGTGTTACCATTCTGCCGGAAGTTTTTATGATTTTTTCCCGAGAACTTCACTTTGAGAACAGTAGCTGCCTTGCGTAATGTTTTGTCTCTCTGTCGAAGATTTTATACGTTATACGTTTGTTTATGATTTCTAGTTTTATTGTTCCATGCAGATCCGGACCAGAGTGAAGCGGCAAAGATATGTCGGCATGGGCTACGAATGGATAATGGGTTTTCACACACTGCCGCTAAAATCCAAAGGTCGAACGTAGACATTTTCATAGATCTGGCATGTTTTTGACTCGAATGTAAATTACTTCTCCAATTGTTTACACAGAGTGTTAGAAACTAAGAATTGCTATTGTCTTTAAGGCTGCTTTCTGAAGATTTTGGAGGTGGTATTTAAGGGAATTTCAACAGCATTTGAGTTTGGATTGATATATGGTTTGAGTAAGAAACTGGCATTGGAAACTTTGGCCAACAAATCTTACTAAATATAAACGACATATTGATGGTTTTCTTTCCTGGTTCCTCAGTCTATTAGAGTTATGAGTAGTATAAGAAAACCCATTATATTACCTTAAACTTGAACAAACTTCTGACACCATAGAATAGCAGTCCATTCTTTTGGCCAACAAACAGCGTGTCGGTTCATTTGATTCCATTGTGTTTCAAGCCACAGATTTGTGCTTCAAACACCCAAATGGACCGATGCAAAGTCTCTCTTTTTTTTGCAGTCTCATTGGAGCATGCTAATTGCCTTTGGTTAGAGTCTGAAAGAAATGAGTTGTAAATGAGCAAAAAGAACTTTGTGCCAACAAATCCTTCATAGCCATAATGCATAATGGACCTCGAGCCACAGGAGAGATGCTGTCACAATGCTTTGAGGAGGCCAAGCGATTCCGCCCGAGTATCTGCCAGGACAGAAGCCAGTTGGAGAGAGAGCGATCATTAATAAACCTTTTTTGCCAGGAGTCAAAGACAGGACTTGAAACACACCGACTTGCCAGCATGGTAATGATCATATCATCAAAGGATTTCGTCCATAACGGTAACAAATCGATTTGCCACCAGCCATACAAGAAACCATATAGATATAGTCAATCTGTGGATTCAAATCAAACGGTAAGCACACGCCCACGCCCCTGCCTTTCTCCTACAACCACAACTAACAAGCCGTGAAATTATATTTTATTTCTTTTGGGTATACGAGTATCTAATGCCCGATCCGATGCATAAATCGGATGGTTATGAAAAGGCAATTAAGTGAGGGCAATCAGAGGAGAGAGACGATGATGCTCCGGTATCCTTCATCGCTGGTTGAATGACCCCAGACGGGATCGTGAGAATCGTAAGGTCGGGTAGCCCGTGATGGAAAGAGTTCTGAAGAGGTTACACATTAAAAAATTAGATGATTGTGTTTTAGTGTGTCATTAAAATCTGACTATTTGTATTTGATCTCCTCCTTGGAGAAGAAGTGTTTCCACGTATCCATCCATCCATAGAGCTACAGCACAGCCAGTACGCTGCCTGGCTCCGCAGTTTTTCCGTTACAGAATCAAAACATATAATTTTCCCCCCCTTGAGTGAGGTTCGAGAAGGAGAATGAGAACGAGAAGGAGGTCTGGTCTGAGAGAAACCAACAGGTAAACACATAAGGAGTGAGATAGAGAACGAGAGAAGAGTGAGAATCTCGGGGCATAGAAGAAAATCCAATACATACCCGTACAGGTAAGTATATAGACAGAGGCGGGGCAGAGGTTGATCCTAAACAATAGAACCTGTTTGTCTCAGAGAGAGGGGAAAAGTCCAACTGGAACTCGCTGAGATTTCCTGCCAAAAAGAAATGGGAAAAACAAACCGAGAAGAAGGATAGGCAAAGGAAAAATGATAAATGCCATGCAAACAGGTTGAGGACAGGTAGCATGAGGGCCCTGCACAAGGGGCAGGAGTCAGAGGCGGGGGGCAGCCACAGCCACAGCCACAGTCGGATTCAGATTTAGTTCCAGATATATCGCGCAGTAGCCTGAAGCTGGAACTGCGACTGAAGCGAGGCGTGCACGTGGATGGATGGATAGATGGATGGATGGATGGAGGCCGTGCTGGTGCTGGGACTGGTGCTGGGCCTGGAAGGATTCACCATGATGAAGCCCTTTTCATCTATATGCGCACTTCCAAACGTCAAAGGCCCTGTAACGAGTTTTGTATTCAGAGCTCTCGGAGATAATGGGTGCTATGGGGGGAGACTGAGCAAATGAAAACGAGTTGAGAGGGTCGTCGTCGTCGTCTCTCTTGTGGTTTTTATGGGGGTTTGGCTTTTTCACAGATTACCAAATTATTTTCCATTCTTCGAGACTGCGCAGGCGTTCCAATGTAAATGACCAAACAATGGGTTACAGAAATGTGTGATGTGGCTGGCTCCTTTTCTTTGGCCTGGGAAAATCAATATCCCCCCACTCTACATTGGAGTCTGATTTTTGGACCCCTGGACGCTTGACCCTGGACCCAGACATAAACAACAGAATTTAGATGAGCCCGGGTGAATGTCTGGTGAATGGGTTTTTGTAAACCAAAGTTTCAAACACATGTGGACAATGTTGCAGGACAGCAATGACGACGTCGGCATAAACAATCACCGGGCTTAGGACTCTATAAATCGATGCTGATCCTTTCATGTCGCGACTTGACCCACGGCCTCAGACAAGATCACTGGGAGCTGCTAATGAGCAGCAAGTCGAGGTTACTTGAGATTTTATCAAAACAACAGAAGGGCACAGACCGAAGGGAGAGACAGTTCCGAGCAGGACTGGGGCGGACAGGATAACGGTAGCTGCGATCGGTTTTCATTAGATCCTTTTTGGCGCTGCCGCCTGTTTTGTTTACGGCTATGTGTTTATTAGACCCCATGAAAAAAACGAAAGAATTACGAGCATGTCGTGAAACCCGAGCCGACTCGAGTCGCCTTGAGTCGAATTCGAGGAGAGCGGCATGCGGAATCCTTGAAGTGGTCAACCCCTCAGACCCAGCCATATGTCGTCGATGGCGATGTGGCTGGTGATATATGCATATTTTTTGTCTTTTTTGGTTCGAGGGCTTGCATCTGAGACTCCTTTGCATGTGGTGTTGATTGAGCAATTTGTGCCTGTAGCTGTGTACCGAGTATCTGTGTGCATTGATTTGGAAGCTGTCAACGTGGTTGCTCCAATTTCATGGGCGATTTGCCCAAGTGCATTCTAATTAATGGATGATTCGATTGAAACCTATTTGACCATAAAATGTTGAGGACATCTGGCGTTCGCCTAATTGGGTATCAAGGTTGTTTTTCTTGTGGGATCATTAAAGGATTGAATTTTTGGGTTGGTTCCCTTTCAACTCTTAGTTCTTCCCAGAAAACAGAGACAGCTTCAAGTTCGTTTTTACTAGTTCGGATAGCAGCTGTTTCTTTGTTGAAAGTTCCTTCTAAGAAATGAGTTTCTGAATTGCATAACTTTCAATGCAGAATTCAATGCTATAGTTATAGGATTCCCAAGGGATGGAACAAAGATTTCCCCGAACTGTTCAATTTATGACCGAAAACATTATCTAATTGTCGTGTCTGGCCAGTGGCCACCCAACATTGTTTTGGGTTGCACTTGAAAAGATCATTAGCAGGAATAAGATCGTAAAAAGTCGTGACACGCGAAAATAAAGCAAGTGCCGCCCCCAGACAGCCATGAAATTGCAACAGAGAGCAGCGTATACCATATCGTAGCATATTGTATAAGTCGATCGATGTCTGGTAGACCTCCCGGGAAATCAAAATGTTCAATTGCAGACAATTGCGGGCTCGAGGCTCGAGTGGTGTGCGAAAGACAAAGGATGATGACGGAGGCAACAAATTTATAGGGACACAAACACCCAACCAGGACTGTCGCTGTCTGGTGTCGGTGTCTGTGTCGGTGTCTGTGTCTTAGAATCAAATGCACTGCGTCATTCGGCGACCTCAGCAACCAAAATATATCATAAATGCACACAGGTTGTGGCCAGTGTTTTCTTCTCTCAGTTTTTTGAGGTTTTGCCGCCTTTTTATGATTTTGTGGGGATGTGTTGGTGGTCGCCTTGGGCCAAAAAGGCAGAGCCAAGAGCCAGAGAGCCACAGGAATTCTTGGAAGGCAGCAAATACAAAACGAGTTGGCGGCAGGGTCTGAGCGAAAATATTATGAGAAATAACACAAGAAGTAATGGAATAAATGCGAAGACAGAGACGGAGTCGCCACAGAGTTCCAGCCACTTGCTGATTGCAGTTAATATTATTCCAGTGATATTTATTTATTTGCCTAATGCAT
The DNA here is from genome assembly GCA_037356375.1 of Drosophila affinis. Classification (NCBI taxonomy): domain Eukaryota; kingdom Metazoa; phylum Arthropoda; class Insecta; order Diptera; family Drosophilidae; genus Drosophila; species Drosophila affinis. The sequence goes on from JAZHFB010000003.1 coordinate 30,068,354, forward strand.
TTGTTTGCCTTGGGAATATTTGGTTTGAACGAGGCGAGACGGGGCGAGGCGAGGCGCGGAGAGCGGCAGTTAAGAGCGGTGTGAAGGAGTTGGGTAAGCGATTATGATTTGCCACCACACAAGTCGAGGACAGGCCCCGTATCGCGCGTTCTATTCGGATATGCAGAGTAACGTGTCAAATTGACAGCAGGACACTGGTCGATCCCGATCCCGTTCCTTGGGACAATTTCGCACGGTCACGAAGAATACCTGCGCCTAACCCACGCGGCGCTTGTGACCCCGGGGCCTCTGTGCAGATCTCTCGCCGAGTCGAAAAGTCGATCCAGTCGGGCCAGACACTCAGCTCATTAAGCCCTGTCTTGGCTGGCGCCTATCCCGTTGCGTCCTCTCCGTTTGGTGGCTTTGCAATTAACTGCATTGTTTGTATCTCTGGAGAGCGCACGCGCAATGAGTGTCCGTGTCCTGCTTGCAGGATACTGCGACACTCGCTGAGTTGTTCACATTTTTCACTCCTTTGGAGAGGAAATCTAATCGCGATACGCTGACCGTTCGCCTTTCTCTACTCCTCACCTATCCAGACCCCACCCGCTGCTTAATTGCAGGTCTGCAGGATAGCAACAGAGGACATCTTCTCCAACACATGGTGTGAGCAGATCGGCTAACTGTTCCTCAACGCCCCCCTTTCATTGGTGGCCAACAAAAAACTTGCCAAATCCTGGCCTAAACATGTGCTGGACAAAGTGCTCCTGTGGGTACGCCTCCGCCCAAGTAATAGACAATAAATATTTTATTGATTTCCAGCCTATAAAAAAGAAAACAAGAGACTGCGAAACCCAAGGAGTATCTCTTTCTCTCTCTCTCCCTTCCTACCTGAAGCGCGGGAGTTGACCGTGACCTGATGCTGATCCCGATCCCGTTCCCATTCCCATTGCCGATCCTCTGCACTTGAACTAATTGACAAATGAAAGGTGAGAGATTGCATTTGGCTGATAGGACCAAGTGATTTTTGCCGTATTCTTCTCTGTCTGTCTGCTGTTCCTCCTTTGCTCCTTTGTGCCCAGAAATTTATTGCATTTGTCGAGGAGATGGTTCTTTGTGCTCCGTCGGAGGTTTCCCACTGATCGCACCAAAACAAAGTGCCAGGACCCGGGCCCTGACATGGACTATTAATTTGATTTTTATGTACACTTGTTCTGCCTCCGATTCCGTTTTATTGCAGTTTAATATTTTTGCGCCGCGTCTCTGTTTTATTACAATGGAACGCAAGAAGCCACACAGGGACCACAGCGAGGTTCTAGGCCTCCTCGAAGTTCCCCCTGACAGCGACCTACTTACATATATGGTTACTCGTACTTACGAGGCGATCGATGGGACGTTGCAACGATACAACGATACAACGATCGCTGGTGTAATTCGATCGCCTTTTGGCAACATTTCTTATGCACATGTTGCTACGTGCCATTAAAGCTGGAATCCTTTCAAGTGTCCATTGATGTGAGCTTCCTGCTGCTCCTACTCCTGCCCCTACACAATGCACTTTTAATGTGGGAATATTGTAAGGAACACGAGAATTAAGATGATCATGGCTGCTTGGCTCGTTGGAGACGTATACAAAGCAAAGTGTATCGAATTTAACCAAGTTCCAACGAATCTGTGGCGAGAAAATGTCAACAAAGCAATTAGGAAACACTGTTGTTCTCTGCTCTTGAAATTCTGGGTTCATTAACACTATCTGTGGATGGGATGATCTATTAAGGATCATGATGTGAAACCATTACTTGAAATGTGTATCAATCAAATTGATGATCTCAGGATCAATGAATACCTGAAGTGTACTCCTAATTGATGACAACTTTTGGTTTTAAACCAATTAAAAAAGATTTCGAACTATTTTATATATAAATCAATTAATTTTCATTAGATCTGTGCTCATGCGTGGAATTAGAGATAAACCCCCTTCGTTTTGTTTCTAGTTTAATCTTTTGCTGACTTAGATGCAGATAATCCCGACTAACCGACCAAAATTGATTGGCACGATATAAGATCTTGATGTATACAATCGTATTTAAAGTAAAAGCAATTATTCAGTAATTTTCGAAAATTATAAATTTTCCTATAATAAGAAATTAAATGACTCGGCCATGCGCAAAAAGCTTTGCCATAAAACAACGCGTTCGGTTAGTCTCTTTCCAATATTATTTTTGAACCACGAGCAGAAACGATGCGCTCCGTTCTAATCGTCTGTTTTTTAATCGGATTTATACTAATATTGAACCTACACGTTAATGTAAGTATTATTGTAATATAATGTAAATTATATAAACATTAACAGGATACGTTTTTAGCATGCAGTCCTCTTCAGGTTTACGAACGTCGTCTGCGAGAGCCACAATAAATCCTGGGTGCTTTGGCAGAACTGTCGCCTCAAGGCAGTTAGCCGAAGCAAAGTAATCCTCAACATGAATGCGACTGTCGTCTATCCGGCTAATAGTGTAAGACTTCATATAGTGCTTTTCAAAAAGGCAAATGGCTATAAGCCCTGGCTTTTTGATAGAAATGTGGATGCCTGTCGGTTTATTCGGAGCAGATATGACCCATTTACGAGTATAGTCTACGGACTGTTTAAAGAGTTTACCAATGTTAATCATACATGTCCGTATGTGGTACGTTCCTGAAACCTATCACTACATCCTTATTCTAAAGAATTGCTTCCCAGGGAACCCAACTAGTACAGGGTTTTTATCTGAGACCTGAGCTTCTGCTTCTACCCTTTCCAACGGGCGATTACATGCTGGCCTTACGATGGTTCTTTGGCATGAGCCAGAACCCCACTGCGGATACGAATGTTAGTTTTACATTCGTAGAAGACCTCCTGAAGCAATAACAAATTTCTCTGGAAACATTTGCCGAATGCGGTGGTTCAATTTGTGTTCTTTATATGATAATGTATAGACATCTTCAAAATATATGAAGGAAAACTCAAGCCGAACTTCTCTGAACACATTAAACTTGATTTTTTCCGCACAATATTCAACAGCCTAATGAGAGATCAACATTTATAGGCTCCGAAACCATTATCGATGAACTTCGGTTCAACAACTTCTACACAAATGCAAATTACACTAAATTAAAACGATATATTAGTCACTGATTTGTGAACAGGAAAAGCAATTAAAGCTCTGTGCTATATGTATATAGAAATTTACTGAATTTTTCATGCGGAAAACGATCTGGTGTAAAGATCTCCTTTTCTCACTTGAATGTGGTGTTTGTCAACCAAGAGCAGAAACGATTAATCGGATTATAGGGCTTGTTAAAGAGCAACTGAAATATTTCTCTGGGATAACCATTTCAGTAATTAAGAAAAAAGTCATGAATTGTTTGGTTGTATGTTTCTTTCATACAAAAATATATCCTCTCATGTGGTGTAAAAATGAGATCAGAACATTCACATATGTCACAAGAGAAACCTTTCTTATGGACCATTCATACCGCATTCATATCCACTTGCAATAGTTGTAGTGCATCTGCGTTTGAGGTTCAAGGAAATAGATCATGAGAGACACAAGCTTGCCCAGTTGGTGATCTGGTAGGACCACCCCAAAAGTGAAACTTTCCAGCGATTGGACAGCGGGTGGAACTTCCCACAGAGTTGGTTCCACTTGAAGTGGTCGCCATATGGTGTCCTGGTCGAGGCAGTACCGTTCCAGCATAAACCACACCGCCCATGCCTTGGCCATGACACAAACGCCTGTTTCTCAAATTAATAATTGCAACATTTCGCGCTAAGTGAAACCAAGAGAATGGGATTGGTAATGCTTGTGCCCGTTAAGGCTAAGGGTCACACATGCCCGGCACATTTAGGCCTCGATTCGAGGAGTCAGTTGGTCACATTTTATGAGTGCATTACCAGGACGGGGGAGGTACAGCACGGCCCGACACGTCCCGACACGTCCCGACACGGCATGAAGCTCACAGTTCTGACTTTGACTTGGACAAACAGCATGGGAGGACGAAAGACAAACAACCGCCAGGATATGCTGCTGCTGCGGCCGCCTCTGCTGTTGTTGCACCCATGTGTGAGCCATATGAGACTCTGTTCAGTGGCTGATCCTTGCGTGCGTGACCGTTACAAACAGGACGCCGACCATTCGACCATTCCCATTTCGATGACTCAGCCGAGTGCTATATGCTATATGCCCAGCAAGGATCGCGAGTGCTATGGAAGGCGCGGGTGCAGGGCGTGCGTCAGTTGGTCTAACCCTTAAATGCAGCCGGCTCTAATGCGCCAGCCACCCTCTACAGTCGTTCTATCTAGTGCAGCCACCCCGTGTCCCAGTTTAAAATGTTAACCGAAAGATAAAGAACAAGAGGCAATCGACGCGCCCACATGAACCGAACCCCGAAGTTGTTATCCTAGGAATATTTTCGTTTTAATTGTTATGCTGATGTTGGCACGAGCCAACCAGCCAGCCCGAGCATATGTCGGGCGAGCGGAGGTCCTGGCAACAGCGGAATGTCATTGACTGCCACCGTTGTTGCCGCTGCTGCTGCTGTTGTTTTGGCGCCCAATTCCCAATCGCACCGGACTCCCGCTGCAGGAAAACTCCTCGCACGGGGGTTGCACTGTCGCTGAAGGAAAACTGTTAGTTCTGCCACCGTCGCCACCACCACCACCAGGCAGCGGAGCGCAACCAAATTATGCTCAAGTTGTGGCAGCAGCGCTTGGCTGACTCCCTCTGACTCTGACTCTTACTCTGTCTTTGCCTTCAACTTCAACTTCGACTTCTGCCTCTGCTTCGCGGCTGGCCCTCAACCTTTGCCTTGGCCAGGGTTTTGGAATGGGCAAAGAGCACGCGCTGGCAGCTACTGCCACAACCATTTCCTCAACTTCCTTTTGAGGCACGGCACCCAAAATGTAATGAGTCGGCTGTGTCAGGTGCATGCATGTTACATACTGAATGACCCCGACAGCGACCGCGACCCCAACCCCATTCAGCCACGAATTTTCTTAGTTTCTCTGTGCGTCTCTCTTTCTGAATTTGGCTCTGTCTTTCTCTCTTTCTCTCTCTCTTAGTGTAGCGCATAATTACAGTTGAAGTTTTTCCTTATGGGCCAGGTCAAAAGAGCGACAACGACAACGACGACGAGGAGGACTCGAGAGCGGTGCTCATTAGACCAAAGCAGTTTCATGGCTTATAGAGGGTGCATAGACATCTGTATGCGAGCACGAGCTATGCCCAGTTTTGTCCTTATGTTTAGCGCATTTCGTTGTAATAATTTGAAATTTTGATCAGGTGTTTCTTTTTATGCACTTTGGCTTTCTTTCTTTTCCCTATCGCTCCCTGTCCCTGGGCGGGGTTCAAAGGGGAACTATGAGCGTTACGAGTCGTCGAACCGTAGAACACCACACCACAACGCAAGGCAAGGCAAGGCAAGGCAAGGCAAGGTAATGCAACTGTCTGACTTGGGGAGGGTCAGTAAGTAGGAGTGTAGTACTCTGGGGACAGCCTGTCCCCGAACAGGAAGGAAAACCGACAATAAAAAGCGCGCGATTTTTGGGAATTTCTTGAGCTGTTTGGGCTATTTAACATTCGAACCGTATCATGGGGTCTTCACTGAAGTTTGATTTGCTTAAACAAAACAGGTGTGGAACTACCACAAGTTCAAAATCTTATCCACTTGGAACCACATTTCCTGTGGGCACAATCCGTTCATACATGAATGGATTGCCTTTAGTTCTTTCTGTCAGAGAACAATGTCTACATATATGCAGCGCCAACTCCATCTGCGTCGCCCACGCCCAGATCTTGGCGGCACTCCTAGTTCCTGCCCCTGGCTCTGCCTGGCAACACGCCAACTCCATTTTCGTCGGCAGTCCAAAAGATATTATTGAGCAATTTTGGGCGGCAGACGATATACTCCGTATATAGTAAATTGCTATACGGGGACGAGTGCAATCCGAGTACTAATGAGTGCCAGATCAAAGCCAATTCTGGGCCCACGTAAAGTCACGCAATATTGTGTGGAGGCAGGATCGAATCAGATTGGGTTGCATTTCAGCATAATTTATTATTCGTTTTCGTTTGCCCTTTGTAATTGCAGAAAAAGGCTGGAAAATTGTTTATTGGATTTGCCTGGGAAGTTTGGTTTTGATATGGGGATTACCTTCAATTTTTGTGGCATTTCTTCATCGATTTTGTATTAATTCTATATAGACATTCGGTTCTGATTTGTTCAAACATTTATAGATCTATCAAGTGCAGATCTCTCTGTGCACAGTTTAAGGTTCAAATTAGTTAGGTGGAAGTCCCTGACAGCACAAATCGTAAGAGTATTCGCCATCTCGACTCGGCTAGTTCGTATTATTCCCTAATTGGTTCTTACAGTTCTTGCAATTGAAATAAGTTTTTGTGTTCTTGGCAAAGGCCACCAAAGCGTGCAGCGCACGTACCCACAAAATTATGTTTTCTGGCAGATTGAGTTTTGGGTTCTGCCTGAATGGTTGGACGTTTTGAGGGAGTGCTGACGAAAATTGCCGAAAAATAAGCGAAACCGTGCGATGAGAACGGCCACACATGCAAATCCAATTTCAACCGCAAAGGAGTTCCGAATGGGATGGGGATACTGAGACTGAAACTGATCCGCTTAACAATATAGTACAAACAAGAAGAAGTTCTGGACAATCTCAAGTGTACTCAGCCATGACCGGAAAGTGCATTAAAAGTTGACCGCTGGCCGCGGGACAATGGCTAGAATATTGAAAAGGTTAAACGGGGCCAGGGTCCAGTCGGTAAAACAAACAACGCCATGGCGACGCACAATGGCCAGCGGTCAGTGGTAGTGGTAGGGAACCCGTTGCAGGGTTTTCTAATGCAATTAAATGTTTTTTCTTCCACATCAGCATAAGTCAAATGCGAATCGGAGCGTAATAACCCGTTGGCGCGACCAAGTGTTTGCTTAGTTGCGGTCAGTTGCGTTTGCCCGAAGGATCAGCGGGGAGCGGGGTTCGAGGATATTGTGTAACCGATCCCGATTCAGATCCTACGGTTACGTTACCAGTGGCAGTGGCAGTGGCAGTGGCAGGATAACGAGGGGTCAGCGAATCGCGTTAGGGCATCAAAATGTTGAAATTAAGCGTTAAATGGAAAAACAAAAGCTTAATCTTAAGAACAAGGCAATGAAAAGACAAACTAAAATGGAACACAAAGGAAATATAATTACGACCCCGGGCTTAGGCAAAAGGTTGCAGTTGCAGGGGTTGCATTAACCCCGGGAATGGGTTCGTATGGGTTAGAATGGGTTGGAATGGGTGGTTCTGTTCTGTCATTTTCTAGTCGGGATGGGGTTGAGATGGGGTGGACACTTGAACCCGAGAACCTGGTCAGTTATGACTGTGCCGGCAACCGGTTTATTGCGGTTATTTGCAGAGTTTTGACGCTGGCCGCGTAATGAAGATAAACGATTTACAATAAAATTTTATTGTCTTTACACCACCAGATTGCGCTGTTCAAGGTTGTCCAAGGCTTACTGGTCAAGGATATTAATGATTGGCCTGACCACCACCAAAGGCGCTGGCTGTCCTTGGCAAAGACGCTGCTGCTGCTCATGCGGGACTGGGCTACGCTTTTGCTTATCCATTCAAAAGAGTGTCTAATGCGCAAAATCCTGTTTAGATACTCGTAGAGCGCACAGCAGGAGGCCCGATACGGGATGAAGGATACGTTTCCATATCACATTATGACTTTGATTGGACAAGGTTGGGTTCGGTTTGTCTCTCTTCGGGAATCGAAGGACTTCTGCTACAGTCTCTCCCTACAGTATTGAAAGATGTAGAACATTGGTCACCAGCCGGGGATCACTGATAAAATGGGGACCCTTGTGCGGGCGGGTGACCTGCGGCCTCTGCCTAGGATTGTATTTCACCTGCAGCTGATCGATTGGCACGCCCACGTGATCTGAGAGCAAGCTTAAAGCTCTTTATATCTGAAAATGAATTGAAAGTCATAGAATTGGAAACAGCTGTCTTCTGTTGTTTCAAAAGTGCCGCGAAAAATTATCATTGGCGCCTATCCTTGTCTGGCTTTAGAACTATGGAGTATCATTTTGCAGCACTGGAAATAGGTTACACACATACGCCACCAGCGGGCTCTAATTGAACACTTTTCTGCGCACAGGCGCCCCGCAACGGAAAACAGCTAAATAAATAGCATACAAGTTAGCTTCTGTTTAGTTGACAAATGCTTACAAGCAGATGCTACACTGTACGAAATGGATGGTGTATGGTGGCGCTCCATAGCGCTCATAGTTGGAATCCTTGTCTGGCTTTAGAACTATGGAGTATCATTTTGCAGCACTGGAAATAGGTTACACACATACGCCACCAGCGGGCTCTAATTGAACACTTTTCTGCGCACAGGCGCCCCGCAACGGAAAACAGCTAAATAAATAGCATACAAGTTAGCTTCTGTTTAGTTGACAAATGCTTACAAGCAGATGCTACATTGTACGAAATGGATGGTGTATGGTGGCGCTCCATAGCGCTCATAGTTGGAACTTACTTCTTCATACATTTCAGCTTTTGTTAGAGAGGCAATACACTACTGGTCAAAATAATAAGTACAGTCAATTTTGAAATTGAGACCAATCTCAATGCCAATTTCGTTTAATGCCAATCGAAAGTCTGGATCCTCACGATCTTTTAAAAGTAGGACCCTCAGCCTTAATCTGGCGATCATCATCATATTGAATAGGTGTTCCCTCTAAAGATCTGGCTCTGTTGCAGTTGCTGTCCCAATTAGCGAGTGCTTTCGGACAAAGAGAGAATCTGCAACGCAGTGAAATCAAGGGTCAAAATCAATCAATCAAAAAGAACAACACGCTTTTTATGATTTAAGAATCTTACTGTATCAAAACGGATCGAAGCTGTAAAAATGTTCCGCGTGGAACAGGGTATACATCTTACAGTATACTGTTTGTTTTTTAATTTAAGCTTTATTCGATTGAGTAGCCCAAAACGGGGATATGTGAGCACTATAGTTGAGTACTCACTTTGACAATAAATGCGAGCTAGAGTGAATCAAATAACAGTACATTTAGGATAATAATAATAAACTGGTCGGCATAATGAATTATGATTATTACTTTGGATGGATATGGATCCCTTGTGTGACAGCTGCTCTTTGGCCTTCAGGCATTTCTCCCGCTCGTCAAGGCTTGAATTTAATAAAAAAAAACTGAAAAAGTTCCGTAGCAGAGCACAGTGGCGTTCTACGAGTGAAAGCAACAAAGCAATTGAGAGCCACTTTTATCATGAAATGATTTTCCCCAGCTAAGCTGGGCGCAATTTCCACGAAGATGCATGGGGCAGGCCGCAGACGGGGGCCAAGTAGGGGCTGCAGTGCTCCGTCGACTTGGAGAATGTCTGTGGAAGATTGGGGCAGGAGGGTGACAGGAGTACGGGAGTGCAGCGGTAATCTATCATAATTTTTATATCCTAAAATCCCATTTTCGTATTAGAGCAAAAATGTCTGCGAGCAAATATAATAAAATGGCCAACACATCGACGTGGACAGCGGGCAGAAGGTACAAAGGACGATGAGCTCTGGCGACCGAAACGAAACCCTGCTGCAGCACATTCGTGGTCCTTGTCAAAGGAGAGCACACACGGACACACACACACACACATGGCCGGAACGGAGCGGAGATGCCATGCCAACAGTATGAAATTCCATCCAGCGCTTGATTTTCCTCTATTTTCGATTCGCCCTTTGCACCCATTTGAAAGCTCCGCCCCCCCGCTGTCTATCCATTTGCCCGCCCGCCTGCCCTGCCCTACCTCTCTCTCTGTCTCTTCTGGTTTTGGCTTAGCCTTTGCTTGTCGCGTTTTATTTTTCAACGCCCAGGCTTCGGCCAGCACACAAACGTTCCTATAGCCAACAATTTTAGGAGTCACGCGCACACGATCTCACTTGGTCTTGGCCTGGTCTATGCCGGAAATGCCAATCTAAACAAAAAACTATGGGTCAGGCCAGAGTGCCCTTTACAATGAGAACAAAAATATTTCTAGTTTGGTATAAAAGGGTTGCCACTTCTGCAAAACCCTTTGATTATGGTCCATTGTACGATTATTCAATCGGGGGCATCGAAAAGGTACACCGGCTTCGTGGGGCTTGTTCTCGTTCCATAGTGCTTTTTCAGGTTAGATTATATTTGTATTGCTAATATCGTTGAATATTCTACTATACATAGTAATGGCCATATTAATGTAATTAAATTTACCTACAAATCATATTTTATATTAAAAAGTTTACTTAAAAGCTGACCGACCATTTTAAGATTGTATTTTAAATAGTTCCGCAGAACTAGAACTAAATTTGATTCCTTGTCCAAAAGAACATAACACATTAAAAAATACTAAATGCTTTTATTTGTTGACAATATTGTGCAAAATTATACAAATTAGCCAATTAAATAGAAAATATATACCTTTTCCGATAGCATTATATCTCCTTTAGAAATTGCTATGAAAATGATCTCAAAACTGCAGTAAACTCAAAACTCATTGCTCTGCCAACACTTAAGTCCCACATTGTATTGTATATCCTGCTAGTGCCTGGACATCTGCTTAGACCATAAACAATGAGATGCTGTTAGCCGGGGCTTATTAATTGTAAAGCCATCAAAGAGATGGATGAGGCGGGAGCACAGTAAATACAAATTAATATGAGATAACTATTTTTTAATATATGGCCCCGGACAGTGTGGGCGAGTCAATATTTTATATTTAAATTAAAAACGGCGATGGGCGGTAAAAATGCGACGAAGTAATGCGGCAGAAACCCAAAAGAGCCAACGTGGCGTATAATTAATTTTTAAATAATAATATAAAATGCAGTCAATAATAAAAAAGCGAAGACACAAAACGTAAAAAGCACGCAGCATGTTGTACACTCGCACAGGCCACAGCGTACACTCGTTTAAAGGGAAATCAAGAAAATATATGTACACGAGGGGGGCGGAAAAGAGTTGTGCGCGTTTTAAACCGCTTTAAAAAATGACTGAGTCGCGGGGGGGAGAGCACCCGAGTGTGGCCCATAGAGTCGCCCGGCTCATTATGCATTAACAACTACATTAAATGGGCTGAGTGGCGGAGAGAACGGAGAGAGAACACCCATCTCCTGCCATCCAGTCCTGCTGGTCCGGTAAAGGCCACGCCTGCGGTCGACAACATCTGGCGTCAGCGGCAGATGGCGGCCCGGAATCGACCCGGGAAGCCGGCATGTTTATAGCCATGTTCTGTTGGTCACTTGCCCAGGACTTGCTCCACTCGCATTAATTGTCAGTCAAGAAGTTAACTCTTTGCCACGTCATTCTGCGCTGCTTTCACGGACGTCAAGGATCATATTTGGATTTAATTGATTTATTGGATGACATGTGTGTTCGGAACATGCCTTAAATCATTATCGGTGGTGAATCTTATTAAATGTTGCGGTATAAAATGCATTGTATTGTATTGTATCGTACCTCTGGTATAATCGAAATTTCGGTTATCTTGTTTGTATGTGTGTATTATTTTCACTTATTAACTATAATGTTCACTTTTCATAAGAAAAGATTTTGCCGCCTCTTTGGAAACCGGATACTACGTCATATTTGTGTTCGAACCCACAGCCGGACTCTGACAATCTGGTAATCAGCGCGTTCGGCGTACTACGAACAGTGAAAAGTGCCGGCTGCAAAGGAGCTGTGATCCTTCTCCAGTTCTGCATCTAACGGAATTTGTTCCTCGGTTCTCTTCAAGGGTAATTTTGCGAGTAGTTGTAACATCTGTGACACCATCGCCTTCAGCTCTGGAATCTCATTAAGGTCAGCCTCAAACTGGCAGGACGTGTACTGTTTAATAGATAATTTAAAAAAAGAAAGCGATATTAGACAAATGATAATATTTTACTGCCAAAATTCGAAGGAAAATTATAAAACTATGGTACAGTTTTTCATAAAATCATAGACTTATCATTATTCCAAACTCGTTTCAATTTTCAACCAAGTCCTCCAATTCTTTGGAGGAGACATAGCTAAAAAATAGATCAAAATAATATGCTGTAACAAATATGAAAATGGACTACTTTAACAGTGCTAAGTGTGTGCTTATCAATTTTAGCCCGACTAAAGTGTTTTAAAATTAATTTTGATGCATTCAAAGCTGATTTGAAGGCTCGTTGACAACCACCAGGACAATGGGCCACATGGCAGAAAAAACCGAGTGAATGAATGGCAGAAAAGAAGCGACAATCAATTTAATTAAAACTTTTAACAAGCTCTGGCTCATTTCACTTTCGACGGCATCTGCCGACCGGGTATGGTATGGCGTGTATGGCGTGTGGCCCAGTGGGCTTTTTGATTCCGGATATTCACGGGATGCTCTCGGTTATGGCAACGTTTCATATTTGATATTAATTAAAAAGTTTACGCTGCCGCTGGTTGCTTTAAAACAAATTGTTGGCACAGCCAAAGCACCAGCCAGAAACGGAGAAAAAAGTCACTAGCCGAAAAAATGAAATCTGTTCGCTGATGAAAAAGCCAAACACAATGGCAGTTGCATGTTATCCATCAGAAGGGGAGCCCCAGTGAGGGCCGGGTTGGGATGTGGGTCCGGTGGAGTCTCATGTTGCAGTGGCGCCCCAAAAGAGCGCCCGCAGCGACGACAGCTGCTAATGTCACGCCTCTCCTCTGACATCGAACAAAAAATGACAACGTGGAAAAATGCGAAATCTCTGACATGACAACACCAATATCTCGACCATAAAAATTGTATATTTGACCTTCAATCCACCAAAAGAAATAAAAGATATTAGAAGTAAAAGCGTGCATCTGGCCACAGATTGAAATTAATGAAAAGTTTATCTAAGCCAATAGAAACGATATGGGAATCGATCAAAAAGGGTCAACTTTTTTGTGTAAAGAGTGAAACTTCATAGAGATTTATACGAAATGGTTATAGTTTACATAGGTTTATGGGAATTATCTTCAGAAAGTGGGCAAGTATACAATAAATAATTTGTAATTAATAAATACAGAGATGTGACTAATGAGGGAATATGAGTAATGGGTGGAGGCAGAATCAATAATACTGGATTATAGTCGACTAATTGGAACCTAATGGCTGACTTTGTACTGAGAAAATTATACTAAATTGATTGAAAATCCTTTTAAAGAATTTAGTTTGCTTTGATCCCAAGCAATGGAAATATATTTGCATATGTTTTATATACATATTTCGTGGTCTAATATTCCCCTAAATCCCCATTGAATGTTCATTGCATTGATCCATAAAATGCAAATTGTTTCCTCTTTTTACACAGACACGAATATTATAATTTCTACCGATGTAATAGGGAATTGCCTCATCTATTATATTTCCTATTGCATAAGCATAATTCTTGTATGTAATATTTTCAATTTACATATGTATACATCCTTGTATTTGTGCTCTTTGAAAACTTCTTGTATTGGGGCCCGTCAGGCCGCAAGCGATCCATTCGATTGTCGTCACACAGATACAGAATACAGACACTTGGACGAACACAGACACACACCTACATATGCATGTGCGGTGCCTATGACATTTTCAAATCAAGGAACGTCGCGACGACAACTCTCCTTTCACTTTTACCTCATAAAAGTCAAGCGCTTCCACCTCGATATCGCGCCTTGGCCTAGGTCCCACCTACTGCCGCCACGAAACAATATCCACCACACACACACATATACACACACGGAAAGGAAGGGAAGGGAACCAGACCCTACCGCACCAAAGCGAACCGAACAGAACCGAACCGAACGCAACTCAACTTTTCACAATAAACGAACGCACTTGACTGAGAATGTAAGCGATAATCCCCCGGGGGCTGGGGCATGTACATACGTACGAGGCGGGGAAAGCGCGCGAAATTGAACTCCGCAGAGCGCTGGATGTGGAGTAAGTGGGTGGCCAGGAGGAGGAGGAGGAGGAGGTGGCAAGGGATGCATATTTATGCCAAAGTTGCGCCTTTTTTCGCAAAACCCCATTCAAATGGTGGCGGCACAGTGGCGAAAATTCAGTGGAAACAACATTTAAATTTTGTCAAATTTTCATTAAACGTATAAATTATTCTAGATAATATGAATCAGAATTATCTTTAAATTGAAGTAGCCTGAATTGGATCTCAATTTTCCAGTTGTTTAAAGCAGTTATCGAAGAACAATACGAATATAAAAATGAATGCTATCATTAGTCGTAGGTCGGACTTAGCCAAGCAATCAAGGAAACTAGAAATGGCTAAAAGTATTATAGTTTTTTTTGGCCAATTAAAGATGTGTTTATTAATTAAATACATTACGCTCATTTTAGACTTATCTGCCATCAATTTTAATTTTCCAAGTAAGTCTCATTATTTATCTCACAAATAGATATAAAATTAGGATTTCATTTTCGAATTTCTATCATTCTTGTAATCACTGTGCCTTGTATCATCTCCGGGCTGAGGGAGTATCCTGTTGTTAATAAACTCTCACCGTGTTGCCGAGTCAACGACTCAGATACTCAGAGACTCAGCGACTCTTTGACTCTCCAACGAGTCCTCGACTTTACCGAGCGCTGGCTCAATAAGCGCCAAACTTCGTCGATATTTATCGAATTTCATAGCCGCCGGTTAAATGTTTGCCGGTTTTGCATGTGTATTTGTGTAGCTGGTAGCGCGTCTCCCTTGGCCGGGTTTTGGTTTTAGGGATGAGTCTGAGTCTGAGTCTGAGGATGGGGATGAGCCTGCCACTTTGAATGGGGGATGTGTGGGCTCACATACTTACTCCTGGCTAGGAGGAGACGCGCGAGATGCTTCCTGCCTTGGGTTTATGGCATGTACTGAGGCATGTTTTAAGTGGTTTTACAGGACGCGCTTCATTGCGTCATGCAATCAATTTGCTCAGCTCGTTATGTTTACCAAACGTTGGGCGAATTGTCGACACACACACACACACACACACACAGATACAAACCCATACATGCTACAAGCCACCATCAGGTGGATGCTGCCCGAGCCCGTGCCCGTGCCCCTGCTCATCCCATATAAATTTATTCATATTTTAACTAATATTTATCAATACGAGTTGCGGTATCTGGTTGGTTCGCCGGTAAACAGTATTCCAGGTGCGTAGGAGAGTGGGTGGATCCTGCATATTTAGTGCTTATTATGGCAAAATGATTGTTTTTCTTTTAGACGTGCAACATTTACATATCCACGATCTCGTACATTATATTCAGATACATGTATATATATATAAATATTTCTAGATGTACAGAACCACAAAAAATATATGCGCATAAAGAGCAAAGCGTTTTTCTAGCATTTACTTGTATTTTCAGTTGCAAAAAGGATCCAAACGCTGCACTCTGGAACGTTTTTTTGATCCGTTTCGGTTTTGATTAAATTCATTGTTCCTCTCCGCAGCTGCAACATCTCTGCAAATCTCTTATCTCCAGCTCAGCGTTCTGCGTTATCAGTCAGCGAAATAGAGTGAGCTTTCCGCTCCGCTGACTCGCTCTTATCGTCGTTCAACATAGTGATGAATTTTGAGGCAATCATCAATCGCCTCGATTTCACATATGCGGACAAACATCCATTGCACCTGCTAGAACAAAAGCTTAACACGCTCCGGCAGGGTGGCATGTCCCCCCAAAACAAAAAACAATCATATCATAAGACTGCACAAGCGCAATATATTAATGAAAAGTATATGGCCGATGCAATCTGTGTGTTCATTTTAGGCCTAAGAAGAGGCGTCACTGACACACCGTTTTCCAAATCGAGACCAATTGAGGCCAGAACCGAAACAGATACAAGCAGAGTGGCAAGAACGAGCCCGATCAAGGACGGGTGGTCCACAAACACAATTTAAGTAGATAAGGAATTGTGTTTAGAAAACAGGCAATTCATAGTAAAAGTAAGAGTAACTATATGACATAGCTAATAAGTAAGTAATAAGTGGACGAATTCCCACAGACACATATGAGAAAGATACTAGAGACGTATACGAAACACCTGCTACAACTGATTGCGGCACTGGGAGTTTATCACAGCGGCCGTCGACGATGGTCCCGAACGTTACGAACGTAGCGGGAACGTCCTTGGCAACCTTTGACCAGGTCGCTCACATCAATGGGACAAAGCACACCAAGATCAACGTTACCAGCCAGCAAGCTCACTTGAGCCGCCTTTGCAAGAAAGAAGAAGAAAATCTGCAACACCTGACCGAAGTCCAGACAAACCTTACGATCGGTCCCATACCGGCCACCGTCGTAGGCGTCGTAATCGGAGGTTTCTGGTGGTTGCAGCGCAGGCGGCAGAAAGGAAACACTATCATGGGCTTGACCGAGGACGGTCAATTCAATGCGCGTGTTAAACCAAATTATTACTTGAATATATTTTTAGATGTACAGAGCCACAAAAAATATATGCGCATAAAGACAAAACTGAAAAAACTCTGCACTCTGGAACATTTTTTAGATCCGTTTCAGTTTTGATTAAATGTATTGTTCTTCTCCGCAGCTGCAACATCTCTGCAAATTTCTTATCTCCAGCTTAGCGTTCTGAGGTATCAATCAGCGAAAAAGAGCGAGCTTTCCGAGAAATTTCTCTCAACTCGCTGAATAAATCTTGATTTTCGCCTCAGCTGCATTATGCTTAATTAAGAATATAGTATAAGAGAGATCAGAGTGGAATGAATATTAGAGATTGTAAGTACTAATTTCAGTATAAATAAGTCTGAAAAACAGGCCGATCTAATCATTCAGAAATGCAAAATGTTCAAACCAGACGTGTTCTTTTATATTATTGCCTGCCTTTTGATTGGCAGCAGCGCGACGGATCCCAGAGGTACGTAATAACATCATTGAGACATGCATTGAGATAAGTTTGATACTGTGAACATTCGATTCGCAGATACATTCGTACAGATTGGAGGTCAGAAGTTCTTCGTATTACCTACATGGTCAAACTTTTATGCGGCACGCGATCTTTGCAAGGAGCACAACGCTGACTTGGCCACCTTTAAGACAAATGACGAGCTGGTGGCCATGTCAAACTACCTACTTGCACAGGGACACAGGTCGGAGGGCAACGAGCGTTTTTGGTTGTCGTACTTTGATGTCGGCAGAGAAACAGGACACTTCTATTCCATTGCTACTGGACTACGAATGAACTGCACTGGATGGGCTCCTGGTCAGCCAGACCATGATGGTGGCAATGAGCACTGCGTCCAAATTTGGTTGCGAAAGGGAAAATACGGAATGAATGACATCAATTGCAGTGCAACAAGTAGATCTATATGCCAACTACATAGCTCTCATTGCTTTTAATTCACTAATACATAAATATTTTCCTAAAATTTTTCAAAATTGTAATTTGATGCAGTTTGGTTACAATTTGTATACATGTATGCATAAATTACCCGAATATTGCAAGCCAAACCTTTAATCCACGACTAAAATAATTTCAATTAAATTTCTCCCGAAAGTTTTCCTTCCATTAAAAGCATCCGTGCCCCCCGGGCTTGAGGAAGATAGGAAAGACGTTTGCATTATAATTTGCCACGCATACAGACAGACCCACACACAGACGGAGTCATTCAGGATATACAAAAGGTGTCAAAGGCCTTTTGTCTGCCTGTCAATGACAAGCGGCCAAAAGTGTGCCAAGAAAGTAGGCAAAAGACTTTGTTAACCCCAAAAACGACAACGACAACGACAACGATGCAGACATCGACATCGACTCTGTTGGCTGAGAAAATTGTGTGAAAAATTCAAATCTCTCCTTGTCGTTGGCAGCCCTTTTGGCGGCGCATTTAGGCTGGATAGGCTGGTCCTGAGCCGAACAGGACGAACAGGACGAGTCGGGCATGTCTAACATAATTTAAAACCGTAGAAAATCCCCGGAGCTACAATGCCGGCCGATTGGGGGCCATAAGCTAAGCGCTGTCAGGCCTGCCAGTTGACCCTGACGAGCAATCGATTTGCCAACGACCCAACGACTCTTACAAGCATGTCACTTGACTTGGCCGGGCTCCGGCCCCCAACCCCCAACCCCCGGCTCCCGAGCCCTAGCTCCTTTGTTATGCGATTTTATGCGGCAACAGAAGCAGCAAACAGCCACAACATCGACGTGTAGTAATCGGGTCTGAGGTCTGGGGTCTGGGGGGTCTGTGGTCTTGGGCCTCAGAGAACTCAAGCCGGATTATTGACACGCCCACACACACACTCATACACGTGAGGAGGCCATAAAAATTAAATGCCTGAGGCATTTTGCATTGTCTCCCCTCCCGGTCATATCCTGAATTTCAATTAAACGCTCTCTCCCTTCCCCTCCGATTGAACAATAACTCTGCCAAGACAGAGCCTACGAGAATCCTGCGATTCAATTATGCCGGATCCAACCCCCGCCATCTACTAATTGAAGACTGCAGCTTGGCCTTCATTCAAGGTGATGTGTGGAATGGCAAGCATCTTGTGCGGGTCTCATTATTTATGTATGTGTTGGTGCGCCCTCAAACTTTGTACATTAAAACATCGAACCATAGAACGGAGAAATCTCATTCGGAAAGTTGCCGAAAAATCTTGACAACGTAAAGTTTCTAAGCAATTATGAATCTGAAAGTTCACCTGAAACCCAAGAACTCATTTACCGAGGGCATCCGATCTGTTGCTCTTCCAATCCATTGGCAAATGAAAAGCTAATATTTATTATTTTCCTTTTCCCTGCTTGATCTAGTTACCGTCCTTGATTAGCTGCATAATTGTGCGATAAGTACATTTCTTCGTGTGTGTGTGTGGGCTGTGCCCCAGGTCAAATGTTCAACCGGTAATTTAAGGTAATTCTCCAGTGCCATTTTTCCGCAATTGGGGTGCATAAAGAGCATGTTCATATGTATGTATGTATGTATTTGCGCTTGTATGCACTCGTATGCATGTGTATTTGTGGAAGTATCCGCTGCACTTATCCTTTCACTTGATGCGCATAATGAAGAGCACTTTGCTCTTATAAAAGCAATGGCTAAAAACAGGCAACAAAACAAACGGGCGAGCAAACAAACAAACAAACAAACGTCAACGAGCGAGCAATTCGCATAAAGAAGCTGAATGGTTTAGAAGGAGTAGGGAGGTGGGATGGTGGGTGCGGGTGTTGCATTTAGTATGCTCAAGATCACACAACCAACATAGCCTTACGCCCCACCCCCACCCCCCCTGCACACACAAACACACACCCACATGCAGAGCTATGCGTGCGAAGGACATGAGCAGTGACTGCAAAAACTGTCAGGCAGCCGCTCTCTGGCCGCAGCCAGTGCGAGGGCCGTTCCACAATTTGGCAGACATAACAATTTTCGAAAAATTGTGCTTAAAATAAATTATTTACCATTTAGTTTTAAATGTTATTTTAGAAGGTAATTGTTATATGCGTATTATTATCCAGGAGGGGTTTTCGTTTCGACACAGTACTCAAAGTACAGAAAATGATGATTCTCTTATGATTTATTTCTCATTTTTCTATGTACACGAAAGTACCTTTTAAGCCCGTAGCTTTGGCTATTCTTAAGATTATCAGTTCAAAATCCCCTTTTAAAATTATAGATTTGACATGGCTTAAAACTTTTTCTTTTACGGTCGCATTTAAATAGTGCAAAATGCAAAATGATTTCCTACGATTTTTGACGTAGATTTTGAAGTCAAGAATGCTTCGCTCAACATATTTAAACTTTTGCTAAAAAATGGATGCTATGTGGGATTGGCTATTGCAATATTTTTATAAAAGATTGAGTCATTTTTGAGCATTTGCCGCCATTTTCAGAGGAGTGGAAAATGAGCTTTAAAGATTGATTTAATCACTATCATCGTTTTCAATGATACGAAAGCTTTAGTTAATAATATAAATAATAATACACTCTATTAGTTGTTTACTAATTTTGAATGAAATGAGCAAAAAAAAAAATGAACTGACGGTGCAGAAATCTGCAACAGTCTTTAGCCGACTCCTTCTGTTGCAGCCCTCGCTCTTGTCCTGAATGCTGTTTTTGCAAATGAAATGCAAACAGCGGATGGAAGATGGGACGCTGTGGGGACGATGTGTGGGCGCTGGTTGCCGTTGGTTGCCCCGCTGGTTTGCTGCGCTGTCAATTGACGGTCACGCCCCCTTTTTCGCACAGAACTTAGTTTTTAATTTCACTTTCACTCAGCAGATGCCCCGTGGCGACCTCATTCAGATTTTTGCTCATTTAATACGTGCGTTGGCCGCAAGGACACTCCTTGCCGCGCCTTGCTCTCGGTCTATTCCTCCTTTGCCTCCAGTTTTTTCTCTCTTCTCTTCTCTTTTTTTTTTTGTGATTTTGATGTGTTTATGTATTTACAGCTACCCTCCTTCTGGCACACACAAACACACACACTGCCGCACACATAAATCACACACAGATACACATTTGTTGGCATGGCCATAAGTGGCTTTAGCCATGCGGAAGGCGACGGGGTGCAGGGGACTGTTGAGAGTTGGGGGAAAACAGTAAACAGCTGCGAGATAAATTGCTCATCTGCTCGACCTCGACGCTGATGTCCCCCGTTCCTCCGTCCGTCCGTCCGTCCGTCCGTCCGACCACCATCCCCCATGGCAGGCCTGGACTCAGTGTCATCGCAGCGCGCCGAGCTGAAGTGTTAAGTACATAAAACCCACATACATTGCGTTTATCCATAATGATGACCTAACTTATGACTCGCCCGTCCACGCGGCGTATACGTAATGCTCATAAAAAATAAAAACCAAGAAACGGAACGAAAACAAGCATCTCATGAAGAGGAAAAGCATAAAGAATTGTTTAAGCTCATCTTGCTTTAGACATTCCAAATAAAGATTGGATTTGTCTTGCCTGGCGCTTTAATTTTTTGCCGCAAATATTCGAGGGAATTACTGCAGAGAATCTTTTCCACCAGGAAGATGGTCTTCACTTTTATTACAAAATAGTTGACTTTTCAACCAAGTAAAATATGTTGAATACTCGAGTTATCAAACTGCTTGGCATTGAGTAGCATTTCTATATAATATGTATTTATGTATTGAAGCTTATGCTTTCTTAGGGTTTAATTTCACATTGGTTTAAATGCGAGTCATTTTTTAAAATTCATTCTCTGTATTTTGTAAAGTTTTCACATCGATAAGTCCTCAATTAATTTTATCAATAGAGGTGTTTCTAATTTTTTTTTTACAATCTTCTTGGTGACCTGGTTGACGGTTGACAGATGACAGTTTTAGTCGAACAATCGAACAAAGCTTTTCCTAGTATTCCAATTCACACCCTGCCCCAACTGTTTTGTCCGTGAGCCTGCAATCGGTTGAGGTCCTTGCCATTTGCCTGCTCAATCATGGTCGATGGCATTGGGGCACTGGCTCTAGCCAATGGGGAGCACTTAGACACAGTCGTGTGAGGGGAGAAGAGCAGGGCACAGGAGGAGCACAGGAAGTGGCAACGAAAAGAAAGCTCAACCAATTCATTTCGAGCAGAGTCTCTTTGGCTCCTCGTGTTGCAATGACACAACCCAACCCGCCACTCCAGATTGCGCTTAATTAATTAACTTGGCCAAAAGGTAACACTGAGCTTCGCTCTAATGAATACCAAATGAGCATATCAGCTCCTGAGCTGTCTCTGTGCGGGAGATTTTTCACCAGTAGACAGCTCGCGATTTATTTTGAGTAATAAATTCGGTAAAAAAGTGTCACAAATTTATGGAACCGCCGACAGATGACAGATTGCCTTGCCTGCGAATGAACCGGGACTGGCTTGGCCTGGGTCCGGGTCCTGGTCCGGGTCCGTGCTCGAGTTGCTCCAGATTCATGCGAGTATGCGTGTGGATGGTAGATGTATGTCAGGGCACTGTTCAAGTGGGCGAGCGCATTCGGCTAACCCTGAACGATACAGATCCATATGTCGCTGTCGCCCTGGAGCTGCACCAACCTCAGGCTCGTATCTCGCTCAGTCATTCGTGCTAATGTACATTTTTTATGCTCACCGCTGATAAGTAAACCCCAGACCCAGACCCCAACCCAGAGACCGACTCTGCCCCCGTCTCCGTCTCGTTCGGCAAACGGTTCCTTGGTTTCAATTTACATAAGTCCCAGCCTCCTGCAGCCTTCGTGCCATATATGTAGGTATAAATGATGTGTCGGGTTGGGTTGCTGACTTCGTTTTTATATCCGCCCATGCTTTTGCCCATTTTATGCTTCACCGCCGCGGCTCACTCAAGGTGGCCGCTTTTCTGTTGGTCTCCACCTTGCTGGGGCTGCCAAATCGCGGATATTCCTGGCCAGGACAAGGACAAGGGGCACTGAGAGGCAACCGAGTGCAGAAACAGATTACAGTTCCAGAACATGTTTTGATAAGCAGCAATTTAAAACGTGATGCTATTTTTGGTTATACCACGACAAAACGACGAAAGAGACAATACGAGGATGCCCCAAAGCGGATCCAAGGCAGCAGCAACAAAATCAATGGCGATGGGTAAGCTCCAAAAAACCTGTCCTACAAAGAAAAGCCAACGTATGCCGAAGGTGCTATTTCATTTTCATTCTTATTTAGTCTGTGGCTTTAGACTGCAATCTTCCAATCGATTCATCAATATCTCTGCTGACTACGCTTCAGTAGATTCTGATTTACAGACCCCTTTTAGACATGTGCTAGAGTTCTTCTTGTATATTTTTGATTCCACATTGTTGTATTTATGGTTTAATTTACTCTATATTTTCAATTGCTAACAGAGGTGGCATAACTGAGTTTTTCTTTTCCTCGCAGATTGCTTTCAGTTTTGACATGCAATTTTCATCGTTCATACCATATCCATCTTCCGTATACCATAGATGTACGCAGTGCTCGTTGCCACCACAATTGTCCGGCTGGCCAGGAGTAAATACAGCGAAATCCTTGGGCTGACCAGTGGCAATGGAATAAAAGTGTCCCGGCTCTCTGCCCAAATCAAATAATGAAATCCAAAAGAAGTTTTTGTGTCCTTCTTTGTAGCCTTGTTCAATCAAATAGTTCGATATCGCATCCAGCTCCTTAGCTGACTCAATATTGGCCAATTCTGCGTTGTTTTGCTGGCAAACATCGCGGGCGACAAACCAGTTGGTTTGGATATGCGAAATGTAATAGTTTTTTTCACCAAGTTGCACAAAAGCACCTAGAAAATATAGATGCATTTTCGTATCTCAAATCGCAAGTTACAGTTGAGAAATATCCGAGCTCTTACCACAAGATGGCATGACTTTGCTTCCTAACAGATAGGAAATGATCGACAGCAACACTGAACTGAACATTTTACCTGAGGCTACAATAAATGAGCAATTTGGAGCAGCTGTATTTATAGGAGGCAGCATTTCATACTCTTACAGTGAGTACATTTACTTTTGCAATAGTTTCGAAACTTTAATTTGAAGAAAGCAAAATGTTTTAAATTTGTTCTGTCGAATTATCCGATTAGATACCACCAATCGAAACACATTACGCAGACAGATTTGGAGTTTAGCCAAAATATTTAATATACTTTTTTGGAGTCAAAAAATGTAATACTCTTCTGAAAATTTAAGTTTGCTTTGCTTATCGGTAATTACAAGCCCTTCGATATTGGAAAGACTGGAGTGACACTTTTAGTAAATTGCTCTTTGCATTAAAAACGCATTAGCTTAAACACAACTCAACTCTCTATGTTCTTGTAAATAATCTCTGACCTCATCAGGTACATATGTACACACATAAATGTGGGAGTAAAGTAAATGCTTAAATACAATTTCTTATCTCGCTGATCTGCTTCGTGCTCTCAGTAGGTAGCCTTATCTTATTCTTGCTTTGCGCTCTCAATTGTGCGATCTCCAGTGGTGATTGGGAACTCGCTCTCACTTGTTTTGCTTTGTCCAGGTCGTAATTCTTCCTTTTGTACTTACGAGTATATTCGTTGCTGGTGTTCAATTTTGAATTTAGCTGAGTGAAGTTTCATTCATATGTAGTTGCGAATATTCAATGTGATGAATCAAAGCAATTGTTACATTTTAATATGATTTAAAATCACAAGCCCATTGAATACCATTCGCCATTATTGCTCGAGATTTCAATATCCATAATCTCATAAGAGAAGGAAAATTCATTTTCACAACTGCAGAAGCTCGTCTTAATGAGTCTAAGCCCAAAATCGATTGATTAGGCCAATTGATTTGTTGTGTCCGTTACCCATAGAACAGAGAATGTACGGGTATATTTATCTGGACAAGGGATGTGGCTGCTGAGAAAATGGTTTCCATGCGACTCTCAATTCCTAATTATAATTAGGTGGTATTTTAAAGAAATAATTAAGAGTTATCTTAGTCTCTCTTATTATGAAGGGGTATCATATTGGCGACCCAGTCACCGAATTTCCCTTTTGCTCGTTTTCAATATGTAATCCAGTTGTGAGCTTGAGCAATCCATTGAGAATTTTCCCAAATACCCGTGCTAGAAATGATCAATTTATTTTGTCAGTAATTCAATTTCTTCAACAACATGAGAAGACATCCCAGATACAACGGGCACACGATAAGCAACAATAATGACAAATGAACACAAAATAAATGGAAAAGGAATCTCCGCTTAATGTGCCAGCAATGAACTGCTGTTGTCGAGGACTTGAAAGGTTACCCGAAATGAAAACAAACGATAAAAATGAAATGAATGCCAATTTTTGAAAAGTTAATTTACTGTCTCGAAATGTTTTCTATTTGATATTCCATGAAAATTGCAGCCAGCCAGGGAAAGGCAGGCGGGGCAAGGCAGGGCAGGGCAGAAAAAGCAAAGCGCCACCAAAAAAATAAAAATATCGACGTGGGCCCAAGCAAGTGGAACCCGTATATAAGGCAATAAGACAAGTTGGACAGATGGATAGACCAGACATAGACAGAAGGACAGACAGACATACAGCCAGACAAACAGACAGACAGACAGACAGATAGACAAGAAGCTGCCAACATAAGTCAACGTTGACTTCGTCTTTGACTGCACTAATATGCTTTTTCTGCTTCATTCCCAACTCTCAACAGTCGATTCTCAAGACGTCAATGAGGCCGAAGAGCGCCAAGGAAGCGCCAAAAGTCCTTACAATAACTTTTCATTTGAAGGGTAAGCGCGTTGTGCCAGCGATCCTGGCTGCTGCCTCGTTTTATCCGGGACCAGACAAGCAACATTTGTAATAACTGTCATAAGCGAAATTGGTGTTATCCTGCCAGCACCCCGCCTGTCACGAAAGAGCAACAAACACCAGCCTCCTCCCCCACACATGAACCAAATTAAAAGACATACGACGACGAGTGGTACTCTTCTTAGGGGTGCAGGCGAATAATAATAGGTATTGGAACCCACATATTCACATATATTCAAAATTTTGTATTTTATCAGTGAATCCAATGTGTACTATTACAAGGATAGGTATCCGCGAATGTAAGGGTATCGTTCGGTCTGCCTTGGGACAATTATCTCCTTTTGTTTGTGGTTATTTGGTGGTTGTACTCGCATAATTTTTTCATGTGGTTTGGGTCCATTACAGTTTCTACTAAGTTTTCGAAAAATCCAGGAGAAAGGCTTTTCTTTTAACGAACTGATAAAGAAAAAGTCTGTATGGATAGATCTGAGTTATGTACATATAAAATCTTTAAGCAAGTGCACATACATAAAATTTTTGTATTGCTACCATTTGCTATTACGAGTTTTCCAAGTCGCAACTAAATGCGTCTGCCACGGAACCCTTCCAGAGGAGGTCAGTGGTAGCCCAGTGGCTCTGGAATGTTGTTGTTATGTTGGTCAGCCGACATCAGAGTTTGCCAACCTAAGCAGGTCGTTACCCTTCGACCTGTACCCCTCTTGAAGTAGGCTACCAGCTCGTCATTTATCTCAATGTCTCAATAGTGTGGCCACCAGTCAGCGTTATTTTGCTTGCAAATATCGAGTGCCACAAAAAAGTTTCCTTCCGGAGGCAGGCTGTAATTAATACTGATTGATTACCTATTATTTGGAAACCTATTCATATTATTTCATCGATTCGTTCACAACTCACAAGCAATAGGCTATTTTTGAATTTTTCTGATAAGTTGATCTAGATACCAGAAAACTTTCTATCAGAATCCATTAGACATACCGTCAAACCTGTTGTAATAAGTTCTCTAGGGAAGGATCGATCAAAGTCCCTGATACACCAGCACTACTCCCACGAATAACCTTGTCGTAAAATGAGTAATATTAGAACAACGAAATTTTGATTTATTAAACGTTTTCGAGAAGACAAGGCATTGATACGATCCCGACTCGGAACATATTTATTTCGTTTTCTGTAATACTTCTGGCGGATGAGGCTCTCCTGAATAGTATATACAAACCAAAGAGCTCAATCTGAGCCAAGAGCGAGAAGTTCCATTTCGCTTCCCCATTCTCAACCTCTTGCGGCACGTTCGCACTTTTTGCTGTCTCTTCATTTTGTTCATTTTCCCTACTCCCTCCAACCATCTCCTGAAGTCCCCCTCCCTGCCCTTTCTGTGCTGCTGTTGTTGTTGTTGTTCTTGTTATAAGAAACTCATTCGTATTGTCAACTTCGTTTTCATCAGCAGACAGCAGAAGGACCTGGAGGGGGCCCCAGCGAACTGACAGAAGCTTTAAGATAACATTTTTTTTATAACTACACGGCAGCTTCTCCGAGTTAAACCACCCCACACCACCCCACCCGACCACACTTAGATCTTACCGAAAAACGCCTGCCGTTTGCTTTTGCTTTGCCCGGCCCTTATATACGTATGGGATGGATATATAGGGTTTCTCAACATTTCGCACGCCCCTCCGGTTGCCCATTTATTTTGCCTGTTCTTATCGTTGTTACTGCCGTTGTTGTTGTCGTTCGCTTGTCGGGGGCCTGTCATAAAAAAGGGACGGAAACGAAATGGAACGTAACGAAACGAACGAAAAGTTAAGCATCTTGGCGGCCATATGACAGATTGCTTAAATGGTACCCATGTGGGATATTACGCGTACTTGGAGGTCGACCCTCTTGGCTGACATTTGGAACTTTTCTTTTTTGTCCTTTACATACATACGTACATACATACATACATACATAAATATATCGTTTCAAGTTAATTGGTTTCAGATTTTGACTGTATTTCGTGTGTAAGAATTTATCTATCGGCTGTACGTGTATTAGAGAATTATTTAAATATCTTTCAGCCCCCAGTTGGTTAGTGGTAGTTGTTTTCTCCGGATTGTGCTATTCGATAATATAGTTTTTGCTTTGCTTCTATGAATTGGTAAATTTATTAAAAACCATTGTAGTAATTGAACATCTTTAGTCTCAATTATGAATGAAGTATTCATTTTTAATTGTTATCTCCTGGGAATGGCATGTTTTATATTTATGGGAGGATCTCGGGTATCAGTACAGTTTGGTACCGTATCGGTAACTGACAAGTGCAGGGGCAGGAATTACAACGGAAACAGTTCGACCAGCAACATCAACGACAATGACAACACACAACATGCTCCAACATGTCCTCCAGTAAGGGATTGCTCGCCATGCTCGTGCAACGGCCGATAAACAGGCGCGATTAAATGCGCAAATCGTTTAATTATAAGTCCACTTAATGCCAGGCGTAAAGCCGAAGGCTTTGTGAACGACATTTGCTGCAGAGATTCAGGCGGAAGCTGGAACAAGAGCAGAAGCAGGAGCAGGAGCAGGCGACAAGAACCGGCCATAGGCATGCGACGGATAGCAATTTCGCTTCGCTTTGGCCGGATCGAGCATCGTGACGCGACATTTTGACAGTCGAATGGACCCAGGAGCCCCGATGACCGATAGCAACAATATGTCAATGCGATTCGGCAATGATACGGCATCCCAACCCACTCCGGGTTTGAGCGGGTCCCATCCGACTGACAGGAGTCAAAATTCTTTGGACAAGATGACTGCTGCCGTTGGCAGTTCTTTCAAAAAGGCGGCCAAATTGCCCGAGGGAGAATGTACATGGGACTCCAATGTACATGTTCTCTGTCACGTAGCCCACCTTTGACGATTGCCCTTTTAATTACAACAAAACATAGAGAAGCGCCTAAAACTTGCTCCAATTACACGCGCTGACACGGTTATCGGCGGCAGTGGATGGCTCTCAAAAAACCTACAGAAATTGAATGGAATGTAAAGGGGAAACGGGGAATAGGAAGGCGGTGAGATTGGGCTCCAAAGAGAGAAATAGATGGGGAAACACACCGAGAAAGAGGTATAGAGGAAGAGGGGAAGAGGAAGATCCCGTGCATGCTTAAATTGCCATCATCGCGTTGAACGCGTGTCATGTCCAGCTCGGGGCCGGGTGGGCCTGGCGCCTGCTGCCCTGTCATGGCCCGGCAACACTTTGACTGACGTGCCCGGCTCAAAATGTAAAATCAATGCCCAGCTTACACATGCAGCAGCACACCCAGAACGCCGACACTGACTTGACTGATTTTCCAAAGCTCTGTCAGCTGGTTGACTGATTTTTCTGCATATTTAGTGTTTTTTTTGCATTTTGTTGTATGGTTGAAGTTTTTAACGGGAACTGCGAGTATATTAGGTTTGGGAGAAAGTTCAGATGCAATAAGAGTACGTATAAATTAAACTTGTTGCGGAAGATTTATAATATATAATATAATAATTTAAAGAAATATATAAACTGGATTGTGGAAAGTTTTAACAAATATATTTACACTAGTTATAACAGGAAATACATAAAAGATTAAAAATTCAGTTTAAATAAAAAGACTAAACAAAAAACTTTTAAATCTAAAAAATGTCTTGTTAAAAATCGAGTTGAACCCAGTTTCTATATTCAATTTCTAATATCTGTAGTTACAAGTCATCACATGCTCCATCACATCACTATTGACTTCCGATTGTTATTAGAAAGGCCCGTCATTCATTTTCTGTATTTTAAAATCAATTTGGTTTGAGTGGTGTTTTTTAAATAAAAAAAAGAGAATTATATAAAAAAACGGGGAGAGAGTGCAGAGAAAAGAATAACAGCGACAGTTTTTGTTTATTTGAAACCGTGTTGACAGAGTGATGGAGCAGGCCAGGCCAAATATTTAATTTAAATCAGTGTCGCTGGCCAATAGCATGGAGTGGAGTGGAGGGGAGTGCAGGTCGGATGTCAGTGATCGGGCCAATTGTAAGCCGGTTAAATAAAAACAAATAATAATTCAAATCAAATAGGGTGAAAAAACATGAAATTAAATTAAAATCTTCAAGCACTTTGTGACGGCATTAAATTGCCGAGCTGGGAAGAGAATTGAAGGCTCTGAATGAGGGAATGAAAACAATCCGTGGTGGTAACATGTGCCACCTGAGAGGCCACTCTTGTGCCGCTGTTTTTGCTTTTGTTTCATTTTGCTGAAACTACAAGGGGCTCAGAGATGGTCTCGTCTCACGTGTTTTCATTTAATTTAAAACATTTTCTTTACCCAAATTACAAAAATGTATCTAAAGTTGAGCTCAGCTATGAAGGCGTTTCAAATGTACGTATAGAATATGTCTCAAAAATAACTCGCAAAATCTGAGGAAAAAAAGAAGGAATTCAACAAAGATATACACATTTTGGAGACGTTGTTTAATTTCAGTTGTTCGTTGTTTTATTGGATTACTTTAATATATGTACATACACTTTAATAATTACTAATATTTCTCTTTGTAACAGACCTCATTGAATGTCGTAATTATTCTATCATAATAAACAAAAATACATTCCAACAGACTGTTGTCAACGAAAAGTATCCCACACTTTCTCCATAGGCACGCTCCACTGTATCTAGTATCTAGTACTCGAATCGTTCCTCTTATCTTGATCGTCCCAAAATGTCAGGGCGTTGCTTCCAACACTCCTCATTTTACGGCCTGCGGTCAAAAGTGCGTTTCTCTTTTGGAAAATTTGGTGTAAAAATATTTGGTTGAAGAAAACACCTGCGGAAAAACAACACGAAAATAGCAGGAGCAAAACAAAAGCTGGGGAAATAAAATCCGGGCGTCACTTTATGTCGCACGCTGTGGAAACGGAAAAAGGAGCCTTCACCTGGGCGGCATCCCTGTGGGCTACAGGGATGAGGCAATTTACAGTTGCGTGGCCACGTGACTTACTAAATCAACTTGGACTGTCGCTCGTATACAGCCAAAGACACAAACAGAAATAGAAAGGGAAATGAAAATAAAAATAAAAATAAAGGAACCTCAAATCCAATTCCCGCCCAGGGTGATGTCGCCGCGCCGGAAATGTCAGGCTGACAAATCGCGTGCAAAAATCTGTGAAATCTTCGCTTGCTTCCATCTCTATCTGTGCGTTCCAGAGGCACAGGCACAGTCACTGACGCAGTCCTGTCTTGCAGCTACTGCTATGACCATGCTCCTGCGGGTGCTCCACGGGTTTTGGTGGGATTCTGTTGGCGCCTCGCCCGCAAAATCTCTCTTAGAGCACCGCCGGCGCCTCCTTGGCAATTTGTTGTGTTTGTCTTTTTTTTTGTGTTGCTGTTGTCTGTTTTACCATCCTGCTGGCCGTGGTAAATTTTTTGATTAATCAAAGGACATTTTTTGTGCCTGTGTCGTCTGCCAAAGGAGGCAGAATTAATGCAAAAATGATGAGTGGAAATTTGTCAAGCTTATTTACTTCCGTCATTTAATGGGCCTGCGGCACATCGACAGGGGCAGCAGGAACGCCCGTTCTGGAACTGAGACCCGGAACAGGCAGTTTGAATAGGGACCCAGGCCCAGACAGGGGTCTGGATCTAGAGCTGAGGCTGAGGCTGACGTCGACCCCATAACGACAGACGCCGGAACTTATCTTTGTTTGCTCGGATTTTTTGTTGTTGTCTTTGCTCAGCCCGAAGCCATTTTATGCATAATTTTTGGTCAATGTTGTTGTTTTTTCCACTGCCATTGCTGTTATGTCGTTGACTGTCGTTTTTACCTGCGGCAACCATTGGCCATTGCATATTTTAGCCGGATTTGTCCTAATGCGTTGAATATTTTTCAGTGCCTGTAAAGTGTTTGGTTTTTCTGGCTGCCTTCCTCTTCGTCCCCTTTTTCCCCCTCTACCCGTATATTTTTTGGGGATGCTAAATCGAATTTTTCCTTTCATTTTCATCTTTTTGTTTGTCTGTTTGCCCCACCCGTCTCCCACCGTCCCCAAATCTGTTTGCAATAGGTTAGGCATACGAATGCAGAGGAAATGAGGGGCATAAGCTGTTTGGAAGGGTCTCTGTTTGGATTGGGAATTGGGGAAAGTAGCATTGGGCATTTTTCTTATATAAAGCAGTAAAGGAGTGCCATACACTTTGAAGTTTTGGCAGCAGATAGGAGCAGAAGGTCTAACACAATGTTATAGATATGCAATCGAATAGAGTAGCAACTATTACAGAATGACAGACTGATCTGCCCTACAAATGAGACAAATCTGTGCGCATACTACTAGGATATTGCAATTTGTAGAATCTTTTCGGTATAAAAATTAGCATAGTCCGGATAAAGGGTCTCAGAAGTTGCCTGAAAATCGTGTTTTCATAATATACCATATACACATATACAAAACTCGCAATTCTCATCAAATTTTTGGTAATTTCTTAAATCGAATAATGTTTCTGCTTTCCGAAGTTAATCAAATTTCCTAGCATTTCGATCCATACTTCATTCGCATTCGTTTCTTTTATGTTGTAAATACATGCCCCAAATATGATTTGAAAATTGAAACAGCAAAAAAGACCATGTAGATGTACGGGTATATGTATGTATCTTATGCGAGCCCAAACGAATGTTGGCTCTGTGCATTTTGGCATTTTATTCGTGTGTTTATTTATTCTTCATACATCATTTAATACATTAACAATTCACATACAGTAATTAGATTTACTTGCCATTGATTGTGTGTGTTCCGTTCTGTGCTCAAATATTCATGTGTAAATTTGTTGATATTCATTCGTGGTGTTGCCTCCTCTATTGGAAATATTTTGTCATACGACTACGAGTATACCATACATTACATACACATTGTAATTGCAATTGTATATTGTAGCAAATTTATGTACGTTTAGTTTAGATATCTATATTTACGTTCATATATATTTCAATTCATATTTCTCGACTTCTCGTTTTGTGTTGGTTTTACGGTTTATCAATTTCTGGTTTTCGGTTTTCTCTTGCTTGCTTACACATAACACAAACACAAAAACACAAACACATACATACATAAATGCTGCATTACACTTATAGGAAATGGATGAGTTTCCTGCACGGTCCTAGACTAATTCAATTTCGACTATATACACATTCAACTGTTGCTGCCTAGGCTGTTAACTTTTCATTTGGCTCGAAGTGGTGCGAAGAGCCCGATCGACTTGTCGCCTCCGTCTGCACCGTATGCACCTGTACCTGTACCTGTATCTGAATCCTAGAAACTTAGGCCACAAAGAGGGCGCTCATCAGGGCCAGCCACTAACTCTGGGAGCGGTGCCATCGCAGCAAGTGGACGAGGCCGAGTAGCCAGGCGGCCAACGAAGCTGCAACGATTACCAACGATTAAACGGGGAACGGGAGTGTAGGTGTAGGTGCAGGCTACTTTCTCAGATGGTCACTCACCTGGGCGGCCGCTGATGCAGGAGCCATTTTCGGTTAAGCGCTGGTTGGCGGCGGCATCCTTGAGGGCCAGGACGGTGGTCCGCACGCGACTCTCGCGGCGTGCACTGGCCAGGCCCATGATGTCCGCGCTGCAACGCAACTCCAGCATTTCGCTCTTGCTGATGAATCGCTGGTCGTCCAGATGAAGGCGCAGCTGCAGGTTGCTGGCGAACAGGGGGAAGCCTTCGACGTTGCGTGTGATCTCATTGACTTGTGGCTGCAAGCTGTGCTGGGGCACCTGTGGTGGAAAAGAAACGGAAAGTTTTAAAGCCAAATCGGACCACATCCACATACGGGCGTGACTTTTAACCAGGCCAATGGGCCCCTGCCTGCCTGCCTGCCTGCCTGATTCCTGTGTCAACATTCGGATGTGTTGTCTCGGCTTGACTCGATGACCATGACAAGCTGACACGCTACATGACCCAGGGCCGCTGCTGACATGCGACATGTGTCTGGCTCTGTGGCTTGGTCCAAAACACGCCGCTGACATGCCTCAAATATGAATTGAGGTCGCATGCAACTGCACAGATATGCCCAAATATAGATGCAGCGGCACGTATCCATATCTAATGTACATCTCTGATCGGGTCGATAGTACTCACCGTTTTGTTGTTGATGTACCACATGAGTTTGGCCGCCGGACTCGACCATTCGGAGCTGCAATTGGCCATTAGAGTGTCGTGATACTTATAGGCGTGCCGCACACCCGATATGAATGGATCGAATTTAGGGAGGACTGAAAGAGAGTTAGAGATAAATGTAGTAAAAGATAGCGAATTCATGAGGTACAAATTATTATCTATACTCGTAGTTATTTTATAATTTAGAGAAGTTTTCTCTGCCTCCAACCATATCATTTGTATATATTTTTGGATCTATTAGCCAAGTTGATGCCAATTAATGTTTACCGTATTTATCATATCGAACTAATAAAATATTTCCAGTTTATTTGAATTTGTCGTATTGTTGTGGTGTTCCCATTAAGGATTAAAATTGAATAATTTTGCAAAAGCCAGAAGACCATAAAGTTTCATTTTAGTTTCCAGTTTGAAAACTTTACTTACAAATGAAGAATGCAGTTCGGGCAGAAACTTACTCCAATTAGAGAGCGCCCTCTGCAGTAGCGTGGCATGGGGTGCTGTGGTTACAGCATGCACTACAATGGATATACCCACTACAGTAGGGCAACATCTAGAATAGTAGTGGCAGTGGTGGCACTTAGACAATTACTGACACGCCAACACCAAATATTTATTTGAAGTGTTAATTAATCTAAACAAATAATTGCCCAGGATAAAGTTTTTTGATGAAAACAAGCGTAATTTAGTTTATGTGTGGGTTAGCGGGGTAGTCGGGCCCCCCACTTGCCGTGACCACAGAACAGTAGGAAACAACAACGAGTCGAGCTCCTGTTTCTATTTCTGCTCTCGTCCCACATCGAGGCAAATGAATGCCAGCTACCGGCTCCCCGGCTGCTGCTGCTGTTGAAAATTTGTGAAATATGCTAAGGACCCCAAGGCATAGCTGCGGCTGGGAGACAGTGCAGTGGCTGGGGGAGGCATCAAAAGTCGGGCAGTCAGCAGGACTATAAACTTTTTAATTGACTTAATACAAACCACTTTGGTGGAAAGTTTCTGACCTGTTTCAAGTACAACTTACAGGCGGCAACGGATGGCGGACGGCGGACGACGGACGACGGACGACGAATGGCGGACAGTGGACGGAATCCGGAGTTGAAGTTGATGATTGCGGCCATGTTGTGCTTGGTGCCCTCCATGCCACATGGCCACATGGCCACATGGCCACCCACCCCATTGGCTTCTCGAACTGTGTGACTTGCATTGCAGCAACAAAGGAAGCAGGCAACAGAAATGAAAATTGTACGAAAACAAAGCAATCAACCCGGGTAAATAAACCAAAAAATGCCAAAGTACCAAAGTACCAGTAAAACACTACGAAACAACAACAGGATTGAAAAAATATATACACACACACGGCTACCAGAAAAAAGGAACCCAGAGAGGGAATACTCGTACCCAGTAGGAAAACAAAAGTAAAATCAGTTTTGGGGCCAAATTGTGTTGTACGCAGGGTCGCAGCTGGAATGCTAAACGAGTCCAAGACCAACATCTCCAGGAGCAAGAGCTTGAGAATCGCCAGGTGGAGTTATTCTGGCCAACCTGAACCTGCCCGGTGTGTTTATGTTCGAGGGAACACTCAACACATAACCTCAAACGATAACCCCCACATTAAAAAGCCAAAAGTGGACAACAGAACATGAAAAACGAAAAGCGAACAACAGTCGAGCCGAGGTCCGGTCCGGTCCGGTCCGAAAATGCTAAAAAGTGTAACCAGCTTGTCCCTAAAATGTGGCAAATCTCCGAAGTAATTAAGTGCGGCTCAGTCGCCATTTTATGGCCAACATTGGGCACATTCAGTCCCGTGCCAGGACTGGTCCTGGTCCTAGTCCTCGTCCTCGTCCTGGTACTGAGATGAGCTCCGAAAACTTGGCAAAGTTAATCAGTGTGATGACACACGGCACGCAGCTAAGCGACAAAATATTTGCACTGGCAAAGTTGGAAGCGACCTCAAGCCGGGTCGGTCTCCCATTCCGGCATCATCAAAGAGTCTAAGGTGATGGCTGTTTGAAAATCGAGAGCTCTCTGCTGCCTCTGCCACTGCCACTGCCACTGTCTCTGCCTCTGTTGTTGTGACAAAGTTTTTAAGGTGGTTACGATGGCGATGGCACTTTAGTGACAAAATTCCCAAGTTGATTGTTGGTCTGTCAACAGCATCGCCTTCATTGAAACAAAAAACAGGCAACACCAGCTACAGCTTCAGCTATGCTGCACAAAGCGGCATGCCTTTGGGTTAGCACTACGTGTGTCTGCTGCCTCCCTTCCCTTCTCTACCCTTCTCTACCCCATCTCTCACTTCATACACTCTTCACCCTCCCTGGACACGACGGACACAATGTGCAGGCGAGGGCTTTAAACTTCGACGCTATCTCGTTGATGAAGTTTGATGCCATGGCTGGCTGGTTGGCTCTATTTTGCTGTGACCCCGCTCATGTTGGCCCCCCGTGGCATTGTGTTTTTATGGCTTATTCGTTGCACGAGAATGTGTATATATGACTATACTATATAAATTAAAAAATGACGAAACGCACTGGCCACTGCCGCTGGCATATGCCAAAGGCACTCGCTGCACGTCAGACAATGGCCAAATGCAGCCACTCGGCCACTCTGCCACTCTGTTAATGCTCTCGTTTGTAATTCTGGGGGTATTTTTTAAAATTATATAAACAGGTTCAGTTCTGCTTTAGGATGTAAAGTGAGGGAGAGTCAATGTGTAGGCAATTTATTATTATTTGTACACCATTTTTATTTCATTTTTTAGCAGTAGTGGAGTCACATACGTTTAAACTCAATTCTATTTGTTTTAGAAAAGTGGGAGCTTTTGATAAAAGTATCCTGGGAAGACACTACCTTTATCATTCTTTTGCTTCCAGCGAAGGATAGTGCAATTATTACATAAATCATAAGAATAATAGGTATATAAAATAAGTAGAGCCGCGGACTTTGCCGCTGCTCACAACATTCTCGCTATATTCTGCATGTATTTTTGCATTAATATTTACATTTGCGATAGAAATATAAATTTATATCTTAAGTAAGTTCCATAATAATGTTCCATCACTTGCTTTTCCATAACTGCAATTAATTCAATACTTAACGATTCTCAATAAATCATCATGAAAAAGCTATAAATAAAGACCAACAATAATCGGAAAGTGGCAGGAAAGGGAGGAAACCTTTCAGGTGGGGTAAGAATCCGGCACGTTTCTCTAAGCCCGTCCCGTCCAGCCCGTCGCCATCCGCCAGACTTTGAACTGTAGACTGGCACTTAATCTAGCCATTGGGATTTCCATATACAAGTGCTACAACTTCAACTTGAGCATGGCTTACTTTGTCTATTTAAGTACGTTGAATAGATAAAAGTCAAATTGACATGCAAATAGCAGACAGACAAACAGGACGATAGCAGCGGTTGGGGCGGATGGGAGAGGGGCAAACAGCCTCTCAGCCAAACATCCAATTAAAGACCCAATACAAATAAGAAAATGCGAATTCAAATTTGATTGTTACGCGTAAACAAATGCCTAAGTGCGCATTATGCAAATCAATATCTCTTAAAGTAACGTCAATAAATAAAGCTCCACCCAAGCCAAAGCCCGCCAAACTCTGTTGCATAATCGAAGGGCGCTGGCGCCTCCCATTCTCCCCTTTTAGGAGCAGTATCTAGCAGCAGCACCAGCACCCATCCCAGATCCAAATTCAGCTCGGTCGCCAGTAACTCGCTGTGGCAACAACCATGAGGGGGGAAACAAATCGCTGAGCGGCAAAATTGCGACAAATAAATCATTTCGAGCCGCATAGAAACTAGAAACAAAAGACATAAGCAGGCCATTTCCATTTGCCTCAAATGACATTGGGGCGAAATCAATTGATTTGAATTTCAAAGTAGAGCCTGCTCCATGCTCCATGAATGGCGCTCGCTCTCTGGCTCATGGCCGCAATCAACCACAGCCTGGGATGGGATGGGAGCAGTGTCGGGCGTTGGGTGCTGAAGAATCATCGTCATGTACGCTGCCAATCAAAGCCAAATCAAAATGGTGGGCAATGCGTTGCCTGCGGTGGTAGCGGTGGCAGCGGTGGATCCACCAGCAATGGCGTTGACGTTAACAAACCCCACTACAAGGGCCACAAGCGAGTTGGTATCTTTCTGATACCCTCACAGAGGCTATTACGATTCTCTCAGTGACCGAGAAGGGTAAGTCGAAAATATGCTATAGACTGGATCCTGCTAGATTGAAAGTTATACATGTGTAACAGCCAAAAAGGCATAGTCTTCTTAGTTTAATCTAAATGGCATCTATTTATACCTTTATTTGTGTGGTAATCTATAAATATGGTAGCTGATCCGGCAAACCATTTGCATCAGTATTGAGAACAATTTAAGTTTCTTCAAAAGATGCTTCAAAGGATATTTGGAAGCATGAAATAAATGTTCGAATGGGCTTCAGAAATAAGTATGAAGCTGGATCCGTGATTCTAATGCGCCATCTGACATTCTTTGTCCACTGCACCAATCAGAACTTTCGGATGAGCGTCTGTTTTACGTTGGTGAAACTTCTTTCATTCATTCGTCACATTCTTGATAAATAGATAACTCAAGATCAGGATTATTTTCACAGTCTGACATAGTCTCAATTCATGGTAGGTATAAAGCTGAAACGTATCATGAATTTCGTGAGGATACCCAAAGCTTCGGTGCCAGTAGCCAGAATTTGGTTCCTGTTTTTGTTGCTGGTTCGGTCTCTACAGTTTCTGTTGTCTAGGCCCAGCACGTGACGACGCCAAACGACCGCGCGTTGTAGATTATAAATTGATTCGTACAAAACTCACAATTGAGTTGAATTTGTTCACTGGTGCGGCAGGTGCCGCATTGGGATGAGGGGTTATTCGTGGAGGGGAAAAGAAATGGTGGGGAGCAGAACAGTGGGCGGTACACGAGTCTGTGAGGGTGGGAGAGGTGGCGCCACGGATGGTTGTCAGGATTTATTAACAATCATTACTCATACAAATGGCTGACGCGTGTCACAATTTTCCAGCATTTATGCGACGCCCCTTCGAACTGCCTACTGCCCCAGGTCACAGCCCGGTGGCACCTCCTCGCCACGTCCCCTATCCCACCACACAATCCACCCGAAACACTCGACTGTGTGGCATTGATAAATGGAAAGGAGTTGCTGGCTGGCTGGCTGGCTGGTTGGATCCCCGCCGAAGCGTCGGGGTCGGTGGCCATGCAAAGACCATTTATAATTTTATTAAGTGTTTGCAAAATTGCACATAATTTGTTGTCTTTGTGTTGCAAAACATAAATCAAAGACAGAAACAAAATTTATCGCAAATTCACAGTGGAGCAAAGGTCATGTACCAATGAAATACTCCTTACTTATAGGGACAATAGGCGCTGTATTTGTGTGGTCCAATCTATTATTTACAATGTTGGGCTAATAGATACTTGAAGTAGGATTCTGACGAGTGAAGGAACGATTCTGATGAGTGAACTGGAATATCGTCCAGAAGCGGA
Organism: Drosophila affinis; assembly: GCA_037356375.1. Lineage (NCBI taxonomy): Eukaryota > Metazoa > Arthropoda > Insecta > Diptera > Drosophilidae > Drosophila > Drosophila affinis. The sequence goes on from JAZHFB010000003.1 coordinate 30,107,268, forward strand.
AAAGGAATTACATTTATTAAAACTTTTTACAACTCTGAATATTTATATGTTGATTAGAAATAAATTTCATTTATAAGGTAATAATATAATCCAATTACTCTTAAATGTTATATACATACATATTATATATGTATGTATTTTTTAAAAATATTTATTGCACATTTTTAGATCACTTTGACCCACTGTGAATGGGTCATCGGGCAGGATCAGAATCGAGGAAGGGGCTGTAGTTGTACCTACCACCGACAGTCATATTGGCCGTCTGATCGATCAGCTTGAACTCGGGCGCATCGCCGGACACCTCGCATCGGTACTGTCCGGACGAGTGAATGTTGAGCTTCTCCAGTTCCACGTTGCAGATGAATTGATTGCAATGCGACGAACCTTCGGCGATGGTGACACCTTTCACAGGGAACCAGTTCGTTGTCGGCGGTGTTAGTGGCGAGTATCTGCAAAGACAAAGACGGGGTTTTTTTGTCAGAGTGAAAGAGAGAGCGAGAGAGAGAGAGAGAGAGTTAGAGGCAGCTTGAGCTCGAGTGCTGCGCCAAAACTGAATCCATGAAATATTGATGAGGGAATCATGCAAAAAAATCCGCCAGAGAGAAGTTTTTGGTTTCCGTTTCGGCATTTGCGTCAAAGTTGCCGCAGCGCGCTGCAACATTGCAAAGTGAAACGTTCATCGATTTGTATCCACTTTCGGGCCATGCTGTCGATTTTTTTTATGAATATTATACAGTTTCCATCGAGTTCTGTGGCACTTCAATTTGTGGCCGCCGAACCCTCCCAGCTCGTGCCTGCCCTCGTCCCGTTGCCCCCTCTTCAAAATACAAATAAAATTCAAATTCAATTCAAATTGCCAACTGAGCGCTCTATATTGTGGGAGTACATATGTACATCCAGCCACTCAAATATATATATGGTATGTACATATGTATGTACCTACGAATGTTGCATTTGATTACAGCAATTAGCGTGGCGTTTGGGGAAAATCGTTTTCCATTTTTCCAGAGTTACGAATTGCAAATGTGCCATTGAGCGCAGTGAGCGGTTCGGAGGGAAATAGAATACTTTTGTGTCTGGAATATTTAAATATTGATCGAGTGAGTTGCGGAATAGAGTTGGCTGGGTACTTGTCGGTTAGGTATCTCTTCTCACACAGGTGCTGCTACCAACACCTGGTGGTAAGCCATTTAATTATTCCTCCCCCACTTCAGTCCGTAATTAGCAAATGTGGAATCACATTTGAAATATACATATTAGCTTAAATAACAGTCGGTATGGACGTGTTTCTTCTGGAACTGCAAATGCAGTTCATGCTTCCTATTCCTTTACCTTAACCTGCCTTTAAAGTTGATGTCAATCTCTGAGTCTCAGTGCACAAGGAAGACAAATCTTTTGATCTCAAATATCGGAGGACGTTAGTAAAATGGGAATGAAATAATCTGAAAAGCAATGGAAGCATGTTTGCATTTCAAATTTATGAGTTTATTAGAGATTTTCTGTATTTAAATAAGTATTTAGAAGACCTTATTGCAAAATTGTAATATCTATCGAATATTAGGAAAATCAATAATGATTCAATATACAGAAAAATCGATTTTTTTCTGATCTGAGTCCTGTCTACACTGCATTGTATTGGTAGTTTTTTTATAGAATATTTTTGAGCCTTTCAATTTGGGCTGGAGTTTTTCCAAAGTACACGAATCCAAATCAATTTCTTTGTGGTAAATACTAGCAAACACCATGGCAGTGCTCTTCGAGTTGTATTGCTATAAGCTCCATATATTTCCTGCAGCCAAGTGAGAGCATGAAGGCGACATGCTATGCTTCTAGTTGAAAAGCTTAACCAACTTTCTCCATTCGTGCTCGAAACCACATGTATTGTCATAGCTAAAATTAACTTTGATTGTTGTTCATTCCTTGAATGTTGAATGCAACAGCACTGCGGGTCGATTAGTTGTTGGCTAACAGTCAATTTAACATGGAGCGCAGGCTGAGCGAATCGCCTGCCACACTAATTCAAAATTGCAATTGAAATGTGTGCATCTTTTGTGACGTTTTTCGCCACAGTGGTACTCGGCCAGTGGAAGCAACCGCAGTGTCAAATGCACATAAATAATTGAAGCCGAGGGCCGACCGCACAATCAAAACGTTCACACAAAAGCGTAATTGATAAAAGCCAACTGCCTCCGGCAGTAAATTACTGAACGCTTTGAGACCCCCTGCGTTTGCCTAAAAGACTCCACGCCTCCACCCCCGCCCCCGCCCCACATCAGATGTGTCAAAAACAATAATTTGGAGCCTGGGAGTGCCAATCGAATGCGAATGCGGTCGCCAAACGCCAAACGCGTCGAATTTACATGCAACAAAGTTGCAAGAGGCGTGCCTGGGAGATCTGCCTGCCTGGGAGTCACCAAAGGGGGGAGGTGTGGAGGTCTGTCATTGGGGGCGTTGCAGTCCATTTGGAAAAGCCCGTAAACCGTTAAATGGTTCTGGTATCTGTCATAAATAATAACTTTTTGCATTTTCTTGTCGTCGGCATATTTGTTTGAGTCTTTAAAATCAATAACCCCCAAAAAAAAGAAAAAAAAAAACCGAAAAAATGTGATACCGCAATGCCCAAGCCCCTGTTAAAAATTTTGCGCTCGATTAAGCTGCGGATGGAACATGGATCCGGTCGTGGATGGGGATGCAGCAATGTGCAACAATTAAGCCAGTTAAATAAAAAGCTCTTTCGCACATATTTGGGCCCGGAATCCGGAACGCAAAACGCAGAACGGGCAGCGTCACCTGGCCGCAATTGCAGGCGCCCATAAAAATCCATTTCAATTAAGCATTTAAATTAGTTGCGACACTTTCAAGCGTCTGTGGGGACGGGGGCTGGGGGCAGGGGCAGGGGGCGGGAACGGTGGCCTCACTACGTTGCGGACACTGTTGCAGCAGTTTCATGACGTTTTCAATTTACGCCATGAAATCTGCATGAATGCGCCGGCACAAGTTCCATCCCATCCCCATCCGACTCCGAATCTGAATCCCTTTCCAGCATTTGCGACATTTTATTATTTCAAACTGAATACCAAAAATATTTTTATGGGTGCCATTTTGTTTTTTTTTTGTTTTTTTTGTTTTACGGCCACAGCAGTTGGCCCCCGGCTCACCTGAAAAACTCCAGCCCATCCTTGTACCATTTGACGGAGTTCAGCGTCCGATTTCCCATTTCGTAGCTGCAGAACAGCTTCGCCTTCTGCGCCACATCGATAATTCGCGGAACGGAGAGGCTGGACAGGTGCAGTCCCTCCGCGGGCAGCCAGCCTGCAACGACAATGGAACCAAAATGAAACGAAACGAGATCAGGAATGAGAATGCAATTTTATTGGTATTATTCAGAAAGCTGTTGATAAGTTTTTGGGTGCGGCCTGATGCTGCGATTGAATCAGGGATGAACTGCACTGGTAACAGGATATTGATATTCGAATGCACATACAAGTTTGCTCAGATTAGCAATTTTTTATGAAATATATGGGAAAAAGATTTCAATCCGTTAGAGCAATGGATGCAGTAAATTGAAAAAAAAACTGATTCATATTGTTTTACAGTAATTATTGTAAGTATAATTCGTTTCTTTTTTATACCAATATTCAATTTCTGGAAAAGAAGTACATAATATCTACTAATCTATAGTAATTAATTTTTTTAAAATAATTAATTTCATATTTTTTGCTGATTTTGATTCTATAAATTGTTTTATATTCTTGCTGTGGCTCCACAGTAGCCAAAAAAATAATACTGACCCTTTGGTATCCTTTGCACCTTCACAGACAGAACAACGGAGCGTGCCAAAAGGTTGCCTACATTAATTCATTGACTCTGAAAGCTGACCCGGCTCAAAGAAGCCCTCCATGTTGACTCGCTTACACTCCTTAACGAAAGGACGCAGGCTTCAGGACCATTCTTTGGAAATTTTCGTTTTTTTCCGCGCCGCCACATTCATTACTGCATTTAAGCCGGAGCCGCAAATGCAGGCCATGAATCAAAGGCCGGACCCGTCGCACCACGAGGGTATTAATTAAGTTTATTTTACTTGGCCTGATAATAAAAAATTTTACAAAACGGACGAATGGCGAATGGCGGAATTGCGACCAAGGCCAGGGACGAGTGCCCTGGCTACTGCTGCTGCCGCTGCTGCCGCTGCTGCTGTTGTGGCATGTGAACTATGAACTTTGGCTGACCGACAAAATAATTAGCTCTGACTACGGTCATCTCGCTTACGGGCCACTATCAGTCTCTCTTTTTTTTGTGCACGCAGCTAGCGGAAGCAACAGTTTTTCGTTTGTTTATGTGCTCGTCGGTGTTTCCGCCGGAGTCTCGGGGGCGCGGGCGCGGGCCAGGGCCATGGCCAGTGCCGGGATCTGGGCTTGGTTCGAGTTTTAATGGCCCCAGGGACAACGGCTTGAACGACGACTAATTACAACAAATAACAGACAAACAGAAATTAACTTATGTGCTACATAAATTAGCGCTGTAATATGACTTTTTTTTGTGGCGCCACCAGCCACCAGTGCCCCAATAGTTATTGCCACGCGAAGTGCGGCATGGCAACTATGCGACGGATGTTGCCGTTGTCCCTAGGGAGTGAGCAAACGATGACTAATCTGCTGACAATGTTCGCATTAGTAACTGTCCTTTGGCGCATTAAACTAGGCAAAAGTGAGGGACTCAAGTGTTAGGTACACATATAAAAAGTTTTGGACCAACGTCCGCTATTTTTCTTATATCAGAGCAAGCGATTGTACCATTAAATAATTTTTTATTATAAGTAAAAATTCCGGAAATTACTATTTAATTTTTCTATATTTTGAAGAATGATTTAGCCATGTGGTCTTGCTAAGAAAATGATGAATCCTGAATCACTATATAGAGCAGTACTCCAGATAAACTGCTTTCTAATGTCCCACGTTTCTCTTATCATATTGCATTGTGTGTGTATATGTAAGCGGACTGCAAGAGCATTTGCCTTTCGCCATTTAAAATGTTCCGTTTATTTGTTTTCCCCATTTAATCTGTAACCTGTAAACTGTTTTTTGTTCGCTTCTTCCGCCAATTGTAATGATGTTTTGTTTGCAAGGGAAATAAAGGCCAGATGACATGTGCGATTACGAGTATGTTCGGTTTGTAAATTATTTAAGGTTTTTTCGTGTTTTTTGTGTGGCCTTCACCGGCGCGGGGGTGGAATATTTAATGGTTACGTTGTTTATTTTATTATCTGGGGATCTGTTCGACTAGTTTCAATTGCAGCGAGCTTTAAGCAATTTGCCACGCGGCGCAATCTCCTGGACAAATTGCTTCATGTGGCGGGCCATGCCACACATCCCAGACACATTACTCATAATGACGGGCAAAAAATTCGATTAGCTTGGAAAGCAATTAAGAGGCTAAGCACACACACATGCCCAGGAGGGGGCGGACTCTGATGCTCTGAGAGGGGAAATTATAAAGGATTTCTGGCCACATGACGATGGCTATTCAGGGTCAGCCACAGCCCCAGCCCCAGCCCAGCCGCAGGAATGTTCTTCCCACAAATCTGGCCTAAGCCTCTCTCACAGCCTCTCTCGTGTAGGCTTGTTCCGGCTTCTTATGTCTTGGCTGCTCTGCCGCTGTCGCCGCCGCTTCAGTTGCCCTTGACTGATTGTCGGTCAGTTAATATCACTCAAGCATGCCTTGGCGACGGCCGACGACAGACAGCTGACCATGTGCCATGTGAGGCGAGCGATGAGTTGGCCAAAAGCATTTTCTATCCTCCCTTCCAGCTCCCTTAGCCCGGCCAGGTCTGCCGTACAGACCGACCGACCCCGTCGACCGGCTCACATGCGATGAGATAATGAATGCGTTGACGTTCAAGGATTTAATGTGCCGAAACAATGATGAATTAGTGACGAGACAGAAATTTCTCGAGCGCAAAATAATGAGGCATTTGGACCTGCCCCCTCTCGAGGACATTCATGATGGCAGCCTGGACTGGCCTGGTCCGTCCTGGTCTTTTTCTGTTCTAGTCCGGTCTTTGCTCCTAGCTTCGGCCTGCCTTGGTGACTATTGTGCGGACAATTTGCTTTGAATTTAGTTGATTGCCGAGCGGAATTTGGCGCCATTTGGACTATGTGTGTGGGTCCCTTTCTTTGAGCCGCCGCTTAACGGCGCATTAAATTCGCCAAAATAATTTGAAATTTACGAAAATTCGCCTAAAGAAGCCAGAGACCAGAGACCCGAAACGACTATTTGCTAATTTAAATTTTAATGGCAATCACTGGGCATGCAAACTCCCCTTCGGCTTGCCTGGCTTCCTGGGCCCCTGGCACCCTGGCCATGGGGCTAGGTGAATTTATCTTTGTCATCGCCGTTGACATTGACATGTGGTACAGTTACTGCTTTTTCGCCGTGTCTGTTGGGGCGTTGAGATATTAATTCAGTGAGTGAGCCGCATCGAGTGGATAGTGGAGATACATACATATGTACCATTAGGACAGCCCGTGTCCGTTACAACTTAAAGGGACAATCACCTCAAATCGAGGTAGGGAATAGCGAATGAACATACCAGATGTGCTGTTGGATAACGCAATTTGTTATCTATGCAGATCAACTTGAGGTCCTTTTCTAATAAGCAGGAGGAGTCCTATGTTAGTTGAACCGGCAAAGCCGAACAGTCAGCCTATCTTTCAATGCTTTTGCTAATTAAGTAACACCTGAATTCCATAGTTTTCCACTGAAAATGTTCTAGTTCATGGTTCTTGTTTCTCTAAACTTTTTCCAACATGGCATTAGAGCCATTTCCTTCTGTCAATTCTGATTCTGGCAGTACCGACAGTTCCGCATAATACTCCTACTCGCACTCATAGTTTTAGAGGAAATGAGAGGCAAAATATCCAGAGTGAGAGCACAGTTACACGATTCGTTACGCCCTGAATGGAATGCATTCTTGGAATTTTCTTGTTAGTTTTATGCCCTGCTCTAGGACGAAGCCAGCACTATTATTTGCTTGTCAATGCGGCTCTGCTCTCTGCTCCCTGCTCCCTGCTCTCTCCTCGTTTCCCTAGCTCCCCTGCTTGCCCCCATTTTCAGCTGCTCCGCATTTCCATCATCATTTTTTTTTTGCTCGGCGAGAATATTGCTGTGGAATATTGCTATGTATGTCTGTATGTGGAGCACATTTCATCTTCGCTACATGGCTGCATGCGGGAAAGCACTTTCCCTTTTGTCTGGGCCATATATATTCCCGTATTTTAGTTAACATTTTTAGTGGCTTTCGGAGTCGGGGGTCGGTAGTCGGTAGTCGGGAAACAACAAAAGATTCATCATCTTTTTTCTCTGGCCCGGATCCCGGATAGTTCTTTGGGGGCTTGAAACGCAACTTTAACATTGTGTGTATCGGATGGCAAAGTGGTTCGCAGGGTTATTCTCGGGTAGGTATGTGGTATGGGGTTCTGTGTTAGTTCTTGACAGTTTTATACACTAGGGGATTGAGGCTGGTGGTCTGGTGGTCTGGTGACGGGTCGGGTCGGGCTAGGGGTCGGGTGTTTCCTGATGGTGAGACGCGTTGATGGATTGCTTTGAGGCAGTCTTTTGGCATGCCTTCGATTGTTGCATGTTCTGAAAAACTCTGGTCTGAACTGCTGATTAAAGCGTTTCGGGGCACAGCCGGAATGAACTGAACCGTTGTAAAATTATGCACAAATTGCGAATAAATATGTAATCAGATGAGCAACTATCTGCATCTGCAGCTGCTCGCTGCAGTCGACACTTGATTGCGGCCAAAGGACACTTCACGGAAGAGATGAGGGCTGAGAGCTGAGGTATCGACCCACTGACTCGGCGCGCAGGTAATAGTTTCAGGTAAAAGCCTGTAAACGAGCTAAAACTGGCACAAACGAGCTGCAAGTTGAATGCAGACGACGATGATGCCGATGATGATGATGAAGGCACGAGGACGGGAAGGATACCCAGATCCTTGGAAGCTCGAGTCGGTGGATAGAAAGCCATTCTGTTGGAAACTGTTTGCCACTACCAAGCAGCCGGCAAGGGCTCAAGTGGCAGCTCCAAACGGACCGTAAGCCTTCCGCTTTCGCACTTCGTATTTTATTTATTACATGCCGTATACGCAATGGAAATATTCCGCAATGCATTGTTTATGCTCATGTTTCGTTTATTCTCCTTTCTCCTGCACATTTTCCTGTCTGACAAATTTATTTGTTTTTTTTTTTGTATGTTTATTTGCGCCCTGTGCAATTTTTGTGATTGTTGGTTCTAGCGGCTAGCATTTGCAACTTTTTTAATCATTTTTATAAATTCTGTTCTTCTGTGCTGCAGTTCTCCTATTGCTCCTCCCGTTACGTTTTCCAATCTGCCGCCGCCATTCTTTGCGTTCCTTTCGCTTTTAATTAAAACCAACTCTCAATACAATATGCTCCACTCCTCTACTCCAGCGTCATTTCCCTTTTTGTTTGCCCTTAATTTTCCTCTTTTTCTTGCTGTTTTTCGGTGCTGTTTTTTCGCCGTGGTTTTCCAGCGCACAGATTTCCCACGTCTCATAGTTGGGTTGTTTCTGCTGTTGGTTCTTCAGTCTCTGCAGACTCTGAGGTTTATTTATTGTGGGTGTATGTATGTGCGGATGTGAATGTGTTGGGGTGGTGTGCTGTGCTGTGCTGTGGTGGGGTGGGGTGTGGGGGATCCGGCAACAAAAAGTTGCACAACTAAAATTAGTAATCTGGGCGGGGTCAGAACTGAAAGCGATCTGGCCTATAAACTGGGAAAAGGCTCGCTACGAAAACTGTGCCAATTGGAGAAGTTGTAGGCCTCTTGAGTGGGAATGCTGCAGAAGAATCGAAACGCAGTCCATAAGTTCTCACATTTTTTGCTAATTGGAACTTTTTCTGGCCAGTGGCACAGAAAAGAGAGAGTAACTTAAAGCTGCTCCCAAGCAAGGCTAAACTGTTGGCCAAAAGATCATTAACGGCTGGCGAAACGATGGGGAGAGGGGCGAGGGCGGAAGAGCCCTTGGCAGGACACTTCACCTGCCACGGAAGAGCAGAGGCAGAGCAGCCGAGCAGCCGAGCAGCAGCCAAGGCTGGAGCGCCAACTTACACGAAAAAGTGCAACAAACACTCGAGGAAACTTTTCTCATTTAACGTCGAGTCAAACTGAAAAGCTACTCAAAATCTATTTGAGTTTTCAGCGGTGGCTGGGAGACGCTGGGAGACGGCAGCCTGGAATAGAATAAAAACCAGTGGACACTTTCACAAACTAATAACAAAATAATAAGTTTACACAAATTTGAAAAAACTTTGCACTCGCCTGCAATTGACAGCCATTAAAGTTGTACACCGTTTGCCTCTCGGCCAATATCAATTTCAATGTTAATTTTCAATTGCAACGTTTAAGGCGAAAAGTTTGCAGTGGCCAAGGAAGAGCTGGCAAGGAAGTTTATATATTTTCTCCATAAATATCTGGAAAATCTATGGGTATTGGCGATGGCATGCCGCTGCATATGCTCCTGTCTGGGTCTGTCTGAGGCTGTCCTGGGGCATGCTCCGAGATGCTTTCGCTTCAGCGCAAATGTCGCCGCATAATGTTTAAGAAAATATATATTCCCATTCGATGCAATGTCGCTGCGTTGTTTTTTCCACATCGTCTGCTTATTTTGCCAAAGTCAAATATTAGCTGAAAAGTTGAGAAAGTTTTCGCAAGCAATTTTGCGCTTACATTTTACCAGTGGCAGAAGCCGGAGCAGCCAGAGAAGCTGGAGAAGCAGCGGGAGCACGAGCAGCAGCATCCCAGAAACTTCACGCTGGCTTCTGGTCCATCTGTCAGCCAAGTGAATTCTGTTGGCATTTTCCTGGCTTTTCTGCCAGCGTTTCGTTGCCCTGCCCCCCATCCGTATCTACGAAGCTGCCTCAGCGTCTGCGGCCTCAGTATCCTTCTTGCGTTTCATTTTCCCCAAAGTGCATTAAAAAATATTGTTGCTGCATGGTCGGATACGAACAGCGCGTATCATTTTTGATAAAATTCATGGTAATTGTTTCAACTGTGAATTTATCGAAGTTTTTCATGTTACGCACAAACTTTGGCAAGCTAACAGAAAGAGACGGCCACAGCCACGGAGACAGAGACGGAGACAGACGGAGCGATGGAGACAGGAAACAGAGACAGAGACAGAGACAGACGTGGAGTCGGTGGAAGGAGTGGACGGAGGCATTGCTTTCTCTGGTAAGACGGGGAATAATGGTGGTTCCGGGGCAGATTGAATGGAGAATGGATGCTTTCGACATCGACACGGCATTGCTGTCAGTTACTTGCCTCAGCTCCTCCATTCCGAGCTCCCGCTTCTGCCAGTGTCTTTGCGGTGGAGAGGAAATTAACTCTTTAAATTTAACCTCGCTGCACAGTTCTCACACAGGATAAGTACGAGTACATTGGAAACGATTAAGGTCTTACACGGAATCGAAAATGAGAAGTACATATCATATCATATAAGCGTTCATCGATACTTGGCTATTGCATCTCCAATTACAACCTGTCTCATAGATATTGATTCTTAATAGGATAATTGTCCAATTTATTCATACAAAATACCAAAAATAGCGGAAATTTTCAAAATCATACAAATACCAAAAAATCACAGCAAAATTCAGAATCACAAAAACATTTACCGATGTTTTTGGTTCCTTTGTAATACTATATCCGAAAACCACAAAAATTACAAATCGATCAACCTACAGGTTGTAAGTGCTTTTCCTAAATTATTGAAATAAATCCCATCACAAACACAAAGTACAAAATAGGATAATTCTCATTTTATTTTTCCCTGAAAACCTTTGAATCTTAGATTATGGGAAATTTGTGCAGCGAATCCACTGTTCCATCAGTAATACTTTTAGCGTGCACAATACAGCGAGCTATCGTCTTAATCATACTTACCAACAAATTAAATCTCGATGTTTGTGCCATACACTTTTAAGACTAAAAGCCACCATCATTACCAGCTCTTGGCTATAAGCCCAGCAGTGTCATTCAACTTCATTCGACTGAGTTTCCTTCGTCCTTTTTCGAGGCCTTGCCTCATGTGCAACGAAGTTTCCATATCTGTCTATAGTTCAGCTCCCTAGGGTCGGTTTACTTTGATCAGACCATGGCCTCCATCAACCCTCCGTTCTGCCACATCAAAAAGAATAGTCAAGCTGGAAGTTTTAATTTGGAAACCAAAAACCCCAGCAAACTGTCTCAATTCACAGGGCCACAACATTTACATTAACTTTTGACCTTATCGCAACAAAGCCAATAGAATCAATTTGGGCATCCAAGGAAAACAGTTGGGGAAAAGTGGGTAGAGGGAGGCGGGGCAGGGACAGAGAGCGATGGAAATGGAGACTACTGGCAGGACAATTCTCTGGTATTTCACCAGGCCGAAAGGAGGACACACAAACAGTTGTATACGAATATCATTGGCAATAAAACAAACACCAGAGCTTCAAGTTTTTCCAACGAGTTTTGTGTACTTTTGCATATAGATGCGTACTTATGGTGGGGGAGGGGGTTCCCCGGACAATATTGGTCCAGAGTGTGGCAAGGGGACACTTAAAGAACTATCAGAAAACTGCTGGACAATAAATCGAAGAATATTAAATGTTCCTTGGCAGTTGAGTGTGAAAGGCGATCGGCCAAGCTGCCACCTCATTGAATTACCAATGGGGATAAATAGAGGGAACCAAGTTTATCATTGTCGCCTATCATTGGTCCTTCCCCAGCCACTTGCACTGCCCCTGCCCCAGCCCCAGCCCCAGCCCTAGCGTTCCAAGCATATTTCATGCTAAATTATTACAAATGTACGTGGGATGGTGGCGCACATAGGGGAAATGATAATACAATAACAGGATTGGTAGTGGGAGTGGGCCAACCAAAGTAAAATTTAAACATATTTCCACCCTCCGGCGGAGTATGGTGTGTGGGATCGGGTCAGGGTACGTGGCTTTCTTGATTCAAAGTTATGACTGCTCAAGACGCGGCCGGCGGCTCTACAATTTATTGTTCGCTTCCGTGAAAAACTGCTGCTATGCCAGGACCTTGGACTGGGTACGGTACGTGGCTCCGCAACTACACGAGATTATGATTAATTGTTCTGCGCTGCCACCCACCAGTCCAACCCCACTAGAATCTACTGCTCCACTGTGCTTTTCTCTAGTTCGGTGTGAGTGGGCGTGGCACGTGTGACATAGCGCGGTCGATGACACAAGCAGCATGCAGCAGGGGCCGGCACACCAGCTGCTTTGGCTCACCTCCCCCCTGGCCAGGGCGGGCACATAAATACAGAGCCAAGTGACAAAGCCAAGGCATTAAAAATTAATTTACTCCGGGGTAGCACTAGCTCAGAGGCAGCAGCAGAAGCACTGGCAGCGGCAGCGGCAGTGGCAGCGGCAGCTTTCGCTAATATTTCACGCTCATTTTTGCGTAATTTAAAAACATCAAATATCCAATTAAACTTGCCACAAGCATTCATCCTCAATTTATAATAATTACAAACTAATTAACTGTGATCCCTCGGCTCGTCAAGGCAACGGCAGCGGCAGCGGCAACGCTACCATCAACCACAAGGAATGCCGAAAATGCGAAAATAATTATTAACAAAAATTAAGTCAAATTATAGCAGTCCCTCAAATCCCCACCCACTGCCCCTGCCAAGCAACAAAGTTGGAAGATGGTAAAAAAAAAATTTAAATTTCGTAACAGAATTTGAGAAAAACACAAAGCCAGACTGGCCCAGGCCCAAGCCCAGGCCCCGGGCCTGAAACTGACTGCCATTGAGGGAGGAGGAGGGGCAGAGTCTTGAAAAATCTGTACCCAACTAGAGCTCATTAAAGACGTCGGCAAGCCTGTAGCCCTGATTATTTATTTTAAAGTGAGAGGATAGGTGGACTGGCTCTAGCTGTGGCTCTCTCCGGGAATCTGAAAAGTCACGCAAAATCTCCATCTCTTCCCTGTCCTGGTCCAAGGCCAAATGCACGTGGCAAGTTGGCCACAAACTTCATCAACCACAATAAGAGCAGAGAGCAGAGAGCGGAGTGCAGAGACAGGGCAGGAGCAGAGCCCAGAGCCCGACCAAAAGCATTGCCAGGAGCGGAGCAGAGCAGAGCATGTGCGTAACGTTAATGGAATTAGAAAAGTTTTTAAGCAAAGCTGGATATATGAGTGTGATTTTGATAAAAAGTCCCTCACTGTGGCCTGCTGCCACTGCCACTGCCACAGCCACTGCTCCGCCTGCTGGAAAAACTAGGAGCATTGAGGTGCGTACATAAGCAGACGAAGCGCAAAAATTGCGTAATAAAAAAGTTTTAGCCTCTCTCGGTGTGGATAGCCGCTTTCCATCTGCCTCCAAGCACTTCCTCCCGATCGTACACACTCGTACTCGTATGGGCCGAGAATTTTTCTGACATTTTGCCGACTTGCGGCGAAATGGTGCAAAAGTTTTTGCCAAACGCAAATCACTGTCAACGGCAGACGCAGCGCAGGCATATAATACAAATTCACAGCTATTGACATGCAAGGGGCCAAATGAGTGGGGGGTCTGAGAGGTCCTTAACGGCCCCAATGCATTATGCCAGGATGTCCAGGATGGCAAAATGAGAATTGAAAACATTTTGAAGCAGGTCAAACTACACTACTCGACAAATTTCAACTTTTTTTTCCGCTGTCTCCAAAAATGACTTTTTCTTATAGATTGGGAGATTTAAAATTTTTTTAAGAATTATGGTTTTTTTTTCATGGAGTAGTTTTTTTTTTAAGAATTTTTTAAAAATCTGGTATTTTTTGTCATAGGCAGTGCTTATATTTTTCACATAACTCTCGTTTCATACAACTGGTTGTATTGAACTTTGCAGTTAAAAAATGCTGATAAATGCAGCTATAAATCCGACTCAGACATTTTGTAGCAGAAACTTAACGTCTGGCAGATATTAAGCTTCCAAATTGAAATTTCATAATTTTTTTCGGTATTTTTTACCCGAAATTTTGACTTTGAAACTTCTGGAAAAATCGAAAGAAAAATAAATGAATGCCTTGATTTTTGGCCGTTTGACCAAAACGACCCAAATCTCATTTTATCTGAAAAAATACCGTCCGGTACGTTTTTGGTCCAACTTCCAAAATGGGATTGCAAAAAACAAAAAGGACCTGTAATTTTGGTTTTACCGAGTCTTAGGTATTTATATATATCGGATATATATCCTACCTGGTCATATTTATTTGGGGTATAAATGTTGTGGACAGTTTTATTCCTTATACCTAAGCCTTGGTGAGGATAAATATACATAAATACCTGTTAGGGTCAAATGTTGACCTTTTTCCTTCACAGGTGCTGGTCCCGCAGATATTTGACCTTTCTTCTTCAAGCTATTCATAAAAAACTCTGTACCTATAGTATCCCTGCCTCAGTGTAGTTCTGACTTCCAGCAGAATACGATCGTGTGTTTTCGAAAAACACCACTTGTTTCTAATTGAAATGGACAACTCAAGCCGGTCAACTTCATGTGCTGGCCCCCAAATTCGAAAACTACTAAAAGATGGTGGATTTGAAAATATTTTATCTACGAATGAAAAAGCAGCCTGGAACTCGTTCCGACTGGTTACAACAAATTTTCTTGGTAACAGAAAGATGATTACGTTAATATCGTTCAAGACCTACTTAAGAATTATGAACAAATTGGAGCCAACATTTCACTCAAAAACCATTTCCTGCACTCCCACTTAGACTTTTTCCGCCAAACCTTGGGGATGTTAGTGATGAACACGGAGAGAGATTTCACCAACAATTAAAAGCTATGGAACGACGGTATCTAGGTGTTTGGAATGAGAATATGTTGGGCGACTATGTGTGGACTCTCATAAAAGAATCTGACTTAAATGACAAAAGAAGACAGACAAACCATTTTAAAAATAGTAACAAGCAATAACAATAAAAATATTTAAGTATCATAACGCTTAAATAAATTCAAGTATTTTTCGGTATTTTTTCCGATAAAATGAGATTTGGGTCGTTTTGGTCAAACGGTTATAACTTAGCCGTTTGATTTTATATTTTTATAAGCGATACCTTAAACGACGCGTAATTAATGTGTCTATCTAAAACCAAAAATCAAGGCATTCATTTATTTTTCTTTCGATTTTTCCAGAAGTTTCAAAGTCAAAATTTTGGGTAAAAAATACCGAAAAAATTATGAAATTTCAATTTGGAAGCTTAATATCTGCCAGACGTTAAGTTTCTGCTACAAAGTGTCTGAGTCGGATTTATAGCTGCATTTATCAGCATTTTTTAACTGCAAAGTTCAATACAACCAGTTGTATGAAACGAGAGTTATGTGAAAAATATAAGCACTACCTATGACAAAAAATACCAGATTTTTAAAAAATTCTTTAAAAAAAAACTACTCCATGAAAAAAAAAAAAACATTCTTCAAAATTTTTAAACATCCAAATCTATCAGAAAAAGTCATTTTTGGAGACAGCGGAAAAGTCGTGTCGACTAGTGCTATAGGCCTGGTGTTCGGGCCACACCTAATTATTTCTAAATTAGTTTTGCATTAAAGCTACAATCTAAACAAATACTGATTTATTTATAACTCAATCAATTTAAAGTCACTGTTCAATATCGGGACTTAATTCAAAGAGAATTTCACTATTCAACCAAAGAACGAGGCGTTGAAACAATCATTCCCTCTATTTACTGCCATTAAGCTGGGAGAAATAAAATTAACGACTTTTTGAATTAAACGATTTGATTTTACGGCCAAAGTTTGGACACATTTTATGACCAATAATGCAAATCGAAATCGGAAAGATTCAAATGAAACTTGGGCGGCTTTTAAAGCTTTGGTCTGTGCGATATATGGCATAGGCGGACTCGTAGTGTGGGTTTGGTTGTTAGTTCTGACAGCTGTAACATGATCCGAGGCTGGATGAGCTGCGAGAAGTTGGCCAAAGTGTTGGTGTTCACATATCAAAGCCCGTATAAAAAATCAAATTTATATTTATGGGTCGGCGCCAACGCCAACTGAGGCTAGCCAGACAGCAGAGGGCAACAGAAGTTTGCCGCCTAGCCGGACGAAATTATAATTTCAAATTTTCTCCGTGCCGGCTAATAGAGAGAGACAGAGAGAGAGATAGAGAGAGAGGAGAAGAGATGGGCAAAAACGAGCAACTACTGCCAGACAAACGAGCCGACTATCCATCCGGCCGTCTGCGTGTAAAATTATGCGCGTTGTCTGCCCAACGGCCATTAGGATGGCATTCGATTTCGATTTCGATTTCGTTTAGTAGCAACAGAAAGCTGCTTTGGCAACACTTACAACTTTCGACAGTTCAAGCGGTCCCTCCCCTACCCACCCCACCACCCTAATCCTGTTCGAGTAGTCATGCGCCCCGGGACACATAAATCATATTTCGCAGAGAGCGCTCCAAGGAGCTGCCACTGATAAATGGAAAGGATCAACTTTAAGCGGAGCGGTGTAACAATGATTTAGCACAAAAAAAAAACCCTGAGTGCTTCAGCTTTATAGGTCCACGAAGGCAGTGCAACTGAAAGCAGAGCAAAGGCTGAAATATTTAAACTGATTATTGCAGGGGGATAATTATTGAATAAAATCTGTCCTCAAGCAGTCAAGCATATTACTCGAGTCTCTTTGAATAAATAAATAAATAAGAAAAAGTGCATTTATCCACTGTAAGCTGAATAATGAATCTTCAAAGAAAACTAGACTCGGATGGTTCATTAGGATTGACTGTCATATAAAATGTAGGGTTATAGTTTTATAATAACAAAAAATATTATAAGCACCCACGAATAATAAATGGTCTCAAGCTAGCAGCTGCATCTACCAGACTCTTCCCATCTAAATGTTGTATAGATAGAGTACCATGTATTTTATTTTCTTTACTAAAGTATCATGTTATTGTCCCAACTTTAAGTTGTCCGATCTACTAATTGTTTATGAATCAATTTGCAATAGATGCCTCATTAGCTGGAGGGTTACATTTTTTATATGCCCATTAACATTTGCCTGATTGGCAGTTTATAGCACCGCCAACGGCAAAAATGTATATTTTTCTCCTCCTCCTCACTCTTTCTCAGTCAATGTCTGTCCTTCTCTATCTTATATACATACATATATAAACGAACACTGATACGAAAATGGAAAAATATTAACAGCTGGTTTTTATGAAGCGCGCTCAACTATTGCCAAGTAATTCTCGTTGTTATTGATATTATTATCATTATTATGGTTATTTTGGGTTTTTATGGCCAAAGTTGGCGCTTCGAGGGGTCGCGCATAAATGAATTTAATTATGCCTTGGCAAGGCGACGAGCAGCAGTCGAGAAGTCGAGCAGAATCCCAGAATATGATGTGCCCCACAGCTACTGCCGACCTGTTGCCATATGGCTTAACAAATCTGGGCAAATAGCGAAAATAATTACAATTATAACTGCTGCAGCGAGACCCACGTGGCGTGTGTGCAACATGTCGTGGCAGCGAGTGTTTGCGAGTGCGACTGTGGAAGTTTGAGTGGCCCTCAGTGGTAAAGTCTTGGCGTGCCCATGGCATGATGGTCACATTGTTGGCATCACCCATTGTTGACAGCAAGAGTCGCAGTCACAATTGCAGCCGCAGCAGCAGCAACAACGAGAGCATTGGAAACACCACAGTGGCTGCCACAACACTAACAGCCACAGCAACAACAAACAGTTGTTGACATTTATGCCGGCGAGAGGCCAGACCATACTCGACCAGAACAGCCTCAAGGCAATTCGGGCTAGCACAAGGGAAGCTTCAGAAGTTCCAAAAGTTCAAGAGGATTTCAGTATTCCATCAACATAAATGTAAGTCTAGTATCCTTTCCGAGTAACAGTGGAACAACCCTCGCCCCATATAGGTGGGTACGACTGCCAGTATGCTTAACATAATCCAATCCCTGGGCCCGTAAAGATATTGCCTGCAATAGCAGTGCAGTGCATCAGAAAGACGAACAGCAGCAGAAAAATGAAAGGTAATGTGGGTAATGTATCAAAGGGAATATATTGGAGGATGTATTTATTCGGACTACGCTTGAGTCCCACTCTTATGTGTTTGTAGCTCCTTGGCAAACACGTAGATTTCTTTATTATGGATGGAATGTCATGGAATGTACAGCTCCAAGAACGCAGGATGTGGGAGGTAAGTTTGAAAGACACTGGATAAAAAGCTTATCCAGAATCATGTATCCTTACAATATTCAAGCAGAGGAATATACAGATATCAATTCTTTTTCAACTTCATTTTTCTCAGTGAAAGAATACAATGAATTAATTCTTAATAGAAGTCAGAGAAGAGAAGAAGGACGACCTCCTCAATCATAATTTTCATATTCCTTTTGTACTTTTTGCCACAGAGAATGTGTCATGGGGCGTATGCGTTATGCGACTTAAATTTAAATGGAATTCCCTTTTGGCTTAATGTAAAACTGTAATATATTTATTTATTTAAATAATGGCCTGGCCAAGAGCGCTGCCCACTCGGCTTTTATGAAGAAATGTTGTTCTTGTTTTTACTGTGAATTTATGTGGCTTCAGGAGCTGTCATTTTTCACATTTCGCCTTCGTATGCATAAAGTGCTATATGGCTACGGTCTGCTGCTTGGTGATATAAATTAATAAAATATTTTAATTAAATGCGGTCGAACGCAAGCGAATTGAGTTATTACACTCGGAGAGGCAAAGACTTAGGGAGCAGTTGGAGGAGAACTAAGAATGATACGTATCTTGGCTTTGCGACATTCTGCCATTCTCGGAAATCAATCAAATCAAATAAGAACTTCGTGTCTTTCCTGTGACAAGTTAAGCCTGACGCTTGGCCCTTTATTCTTAGAAACTGGCTACAGAACACTTCAAATAATTAACAAACAATTACTTAAGTTGAAAGCCATCAGCAGCTTGAGCTACGGCAAAGGTGACAAGTCATCGCTGGCTATACATGTGTACCTTTTCAAAGTCAATTGCTAAATGACTAAGTAATTACTGCAAATGATGTAGTAACATTTTTACAACAGTCGTACAACTATACCACAATTGGAGGAGCAGAAGCGGCGGAACATTAGCAGGCTGTCTGCTTGCAATGTGGCAGTGTAGCAGTGTGGCAGTCTGGTCAACTGGGCAATTTGCTGCAATCCAGTTAGCTGGAAAGCTGCTGAGCAATTTGCCCGGCCATTATTCATGGCACATATTGAGGCACCGACACCGGCACCGGCACCGAGCAGCGACCAGACACAGACCGAGACCGAGACCGAAACCAGGGCCAAATGACCAGCAAAAGTGGCAAATCTTTGTTCACACCTTAGACGGCAGTCGCCGAACGGGGAACACGAATGACCGGTCTGGAGCTGGGTCTGGGTCTGAGTCTGTCTCGAGCTTGGGCCTTGTGTGTCGCATGTGTGTTCCGAGCTATTTTTATGGATTTCTGCGTATGTCCTTTCGGTCAACCTTAAAAGTGTTTTCCTCTACATAAATTTGCTATAAAAAGCATTTAAACGGAAACGTTTCAAACATTCAAAGGGGATGCCAAAAACTATCCAGCCAGCTCCCCCCTGGAAGGATTAGGCAGGGGCAATAGGGGGAGGGGAGTGCCCATAGGGGAGTGTGGACACACGGGTATGCTCCAGTTGTCGGTTGACTGGTGGTCCAGCCCGCTCCGCTGGCCAAATCTAAACTGCTCCAATAAAGCAAATTATCGTTAAAATGCTGCTGCACATAAGAAGATTTACGATTGCTCAGCTCGTTGCTCGTTGCTCGTTGCTCGTCGTTTGGATTTTTGGCAGCAGCACAAACAGGAGCCAGAGAAGGATAAGGATAACGATGGGAATGGGAATGGGGATGGGGATGGGGCAGAGTCCGAGTCCGAGTCAGAATCAGAGGAACTGAAGATACAACCTTTGGCCATGATTCGGTTTTGGTAGCTTGTTGTCCGTTGTACATTTGCGGTTCCCCTTTCGTTTGTTTACTCTGCTGCTCTTGATTTTTGTGCTCTTCTCGATTTGTTCAAGGATTCGTTTAGTCGAACCTTTTTGCCTTTTCTCTCCCTTCTGTTCCCTTTTTGCTTTCCCCTCCGCCCTTTTTTTGGTTTCCCTGGGCTTTTGGGTCACTCCATGCATTCGATTTCCCTAGCACGGTCAAAATGAGCGTATGACCAAAACAAATAACCCACAAAGTGAGCTGTTCTGGGGGATCGGACAGAGTCCCATATGGGGGTATCTGTAGCTGTGTGTCCCTACCACGTGTGCGTGTGTGTGTCTGTGTCTGTGTCCGTTGATTTGCAGTGCCATGAATGCTTCAACGCTTCTGGCCACAGCTGGTGCGCAAATCTCACACAGTTGGTTATTTGACAATTGATGATAGCATCAAGATTGGGTCGCCAAAATGTCCGTGAACACATATGCACGCACACAGACCCAGGCCCAGCTGTGTGTGTAAGCTAGAGATGAGCACGTGACAGATGCGATTGTCACGAAATCTGTGCTGACGAACTGGCAATTAGCCTCCGATTTTGTCATCTGGAAAACTTAAAAGTGCAAATGGGAAATGGAAAGCAGTAACTTGAAGTCTAAATGGGAAGCTTAAGGTAGGATCATAGCAAAGGATGCAAGACTTTTCGTACACCCTAGGGTCAGATGCTGAGTTCTGCCTTCCAAAGTTTTTTATATCAATGTTTTGTACTATAGTTACACATGAGACCTCTGCATATATCGTATGGTCGCACATGGCCTTCTCTTGCATTACCAGTAAATTGTGTTGTAATCCCTCCCTCTTTTCATATGTGCCGCACTGGCACTAACTTCTGCCATTTGATCTGGGGGTTTTCAGAGGATTGGACACGGGCCTAAAAGGTTTTGCGGCAACATTTGATTGCAATTTAATATTTGCTATTTGGCGACCAACCCGCCATTTCCGATGAGGCTATAATTATTAATGAGTTAGTGAATCTGCGTTGCAGGAGCGTGCTGGGCCCCATGTGTGGCATCCTCTTGGCCGTTGTCCAGAAAAGGCTACCCTCTTCCTCGGATAGAGCCATATCAGAGGGCTCATTTGGCCAGCCAGCTTCCGCCATTTGGGGGGAGCCTCTCGATCAGCGCTAATGAACCTTTTGCCAACTGTCCCGACCTATCGTCCCCACCCCCACCCCCACCCTTGGGCCTTCAGTGTCAGCTTTTTCGCCTGGACGCTATCTGTGTTAATGCATGCGTTTTCTTTGTCTCCTTTATCAGGACTTCCTGTCATTACTCCTGCTATCGCCGTGCCCCAGAGTCGCTTCCGTGTCCGTGTCCGTGTCCGCGCATTACCTTGTCGCCATGTCCTCGATGTCGTCGCTTTTTCCTCACCGCCTTGCCCGTGCTGGCCCGGTGAGATTACAACGCCCAGTTTTCAGTTCCCATCAGCAGGTCCCCATGTACCAGGCTGCCCATTGCTTAATTTCGATGGCAATTATTTATTTAAACCGCCTTTTGCCTCCTGCCCCATGCCCATGCCCCATGCCCCATTCCCGGCGCCCCTTGCTCCTCTGCCTGCCCATTGGAACATGGCCGGGCTTAATTGTTTGACTTGGCGTCTGAAACTATGGGCATAGCCCTGCTGGTCCCAGTCCTGCTCCTGCTCATGCTCCTGGTCCTAGAGTAGTGGCGCTTTGTGCGCCGCTTTGACAACTCGTTGACCGTAAATTTCCAAGTTTTTCATTAGGCTGCCGCCTGCCTTCCTGACAGTCCCAGGCGAGACTCTCGCCTCCGCTTTCTAATCAACTTGGCCGCAGTTTGTCGCGCCGCCTCCGCCTCAGCCTACGTCTCCCCCGTCCGGAAAATGGGAAACGGAAAACTTTTGCACCTCCCATTCTGGCATGTTTAATGAAAGCGTTTTCACTGCGATTTCATTTCATTTAGTCGCCTCTTTTGCCAGTACGGCTCGACTGGCTCATTCATTATGCTCTGCTCAGATTTGTAATTTACACCTGAGGCTAACAAGCGGTGAAACAATGGCAGCGAGGGCTGCTCACAGAGTTCGCCAGACACCCACCATACAAGGCCAATCACACACCGATTTGTATGTACATTTATATATGTACATACATATATGTATGTATAGTATGTATGGAGCATGGATCAAGTTTTCATTATCTCAATCATCATTGGCATCGACTCGAACGAATTCCAAGAAAGATTCTTTACAAAAAGTCATGTATGGTATGCTATTACCATGAATCCTAGAGAAAGGAATTGCCTATTTAAATATTTGCAACGGGATCAAAGAGCCATTGATTCCTTTAAAAAAAAAAGGAAATAAAAACCACTCGGCTTGGAAAAGGGTCCCCGGCTTAAATGCTTGAAAACCTTCTACACACACTCTGACAATAGGGCTAAAGCCGTCCTAATTCCCTCAGCCATCCGCTCGGGGACTAGGCCAAAATGTGAAATGGCTGACTGCAATTATGATGGGCGCTTGGTGGGGACAGGGCGGGGGTGCTGGCTGGTCCTGGCCCTGGTGCTGGGACAGTTTCCGTTGCTGGCGCTGTTTCCTGCTGCAGCTGCAACTGCTGTAAAATGTTTATGATGCTTTTATGGCAGCTGCCCTCGGAAGAGCTTGGAAGAGGGCCTCCGAGGGGCAAAGTGGGTGAGTGCTCAAAGAATTAACAATATGAATATGAATTATAAATATGCAGGCAAAGGCTGGGAGGGGAAGCTGAAGTGCTAAGTGGCTTATTATGATTACAATTATTGTGCTCTTTGTGCTCGCCCAGCAATGTGCAGCAATTTGCCTGTTTACACGATGCCAAACAAAAGGAGAGCGCCTGATTCCGCTCGCATTGACGTCACAGTCCCAAATCCGTCATACGCCACGTGGTACCAAGGTCGCTCCTTGTTCACATATTTAAATTTTAAATGCCAACGGCGCCCAGCTCCCGTTCCACTCGGCCACTTTTTCACTTCTGCATAATCTTTAATTTAAACAGATGCCGAAAGCCAAAAATAAAGCCGTGCGGGTCTTGGTCCCGGACCCGGTCCCGGTCCCGGTCCGGCATCTAGAGTGAAAATCCACAGCCGGCCATGGCCACGGCCGTCTACCACGACTAAACTACGAGTAAAACTGCACGTGCCGGGCAAGCCGAAAAAGCCACAAAAAATAAATAAAATAAAAACAAAACCTTGTATATAATATAAAATAAAATGCAGGGATCTGGTCAACGGTCCCCGTCAGACCGTAGCAGAACGGAAACTGTCGTCGAATGGATGTGGCTGAAGCCGGGTCTAAGCCGGAGACTGAGGCTGGGGCTGTGCTCTACGGCCGCTGGTATTTGGTTTCCCAGTAGGCAGACCGATTTTTGGTGGGAGACAATGGGCCTATTACTCGGGGTAGCCTTGGCCCTAAAAGATATTTTTAAATGTGTTCGAATGATATTTCATGAGTTTAAGAATTCTGAATTACATATTTTCACTAAGGGTTATGCTTTACAACAATTTTCTTTGGATTTTCGATAAGCCAAAATGATTCGTAGTACTCCTTTCTATTTCACTGTTTTTTTTCAAATTAAGAGCATCGGCTTGTCGACTCTTCCGTTTGGTATGCTAGTTATTTGTTTTGGCTGGTCTTCCAGACAGTGTATTTTCATAAATTCCATCAGAGCCGCTGCGGCTTTGGACATTGGTGCTAGCCAGTGCTTGGCAAGAACTCGCTGGTAGCTGCTGCAGTGGCCCTGCTGCAGGGCTACTGCCAGACACAAATTGTGGCAGGATGGACGAGCACGGGACATGAGTGCGTCGCTGTGGCTGCTGCGACACATAAAGCACATTTACGGAATACGCGCGTCCTTCGAATTTATGGCACGCGTTGTATTTCGCAGGGTGCCGACCAGGCACTAGCCAGGAGGATGGCTGCCAGCATTGTGGCAACTTTAAGGGCCAACAAAAGTGCTTTAAGTGTTTGAGTTGTCTCGGATCTTGACCTAGGCATAAGGCGAAGGCGTTGACGTTTATTCTGCTCTTGGTTATCTTGTACTGTGTTCAGTTCCTGCCTCTGCCTTGACTGCGGTGGAATTTGAGTTTGGTCCCATTGCTCGCTATGTGTGTGTGTGTGTGTGTGTGTGTGTGTGTGTGTGTGCATGCTTTGTTAGAAATTTATTTATCAACGCTTTTTGTATTTCCGCTGCGGCTGGAGCTTTGCTTCCATGCGGCTGTTTGCTTTTTGTTTATTTTCATACACTTCCTCATTTTTAATTTATGACAATGGCCCCGGCTTTTGTTAAAGCCGGGAACGGACCGTTCCAGCCACGCCCTGCCCCTGGATTTTCCCCCTACTGCCCACTGCCTACTGCCTATAGCTGCTGCTGGTCCTCGTCCTGGTCCAGCAGCAGTGTTATTGTAACTGATGCTCTTATAAATGGCCTCTGCCCGTCAGACAGCATTTCGTTTGTCGCTTTTATCGCAAAACTGGGAACCGACCCCAACCCCAACCCCAACCCCGACACCGGAAAGTGGCGGATGGCGAGTGGATGGAGGAGGGGTTTATGTGATGGTGGTGTGGCGGTGGAGTGGGTGTGGCACACGTATACTTTGTATTTCCGTTCGCCCCCATTGTCCTTGACAGTTTCATTATGACAGCTGGCGGCAGTCGACGAACCCTCCTGTCTCCCGTCTCCTTTCTCCAATCTCCTTCCACTTCCACTTTTCGCTGATTTTGGTTTTTGTTTAGTTCCGCAGTGGCGCTATTAAAGTGTCATCTTGTTGTTGCCGCTGCTGCTGCTGCTGCTTTTGCCAGCGACTAAGACAATGGACAAGTGTTGGCATTATTATTATTATTATCATTATCAAACGCGCTTCCTCTTCCGCCGCAGCGGACAAAGATAAAGGACAAAGACCAGCTACCAGATAAAACGCTCCCATTCATGCTCTTGACTGATTTTTAGTTAATTTCGTTGGCTTTGTGTGCTGTGGGCGCTGTGGGTGTTGCAAGAAAGGCGAGGCATGGGAGCGGTTTGTTGCGCAATCAATTGTTGGTCAATTCATATTAATCATTAAGGTCCTTTCAAAGTCCTTTCAACTTGAATTATAATTGAAGCATGCGGAAGGGCGACCCAATTATCAGAATTTGAAAATACTTGGGCAAAATTATGATTTCATTTAAAATACCTTAAAGTTGAAGAGGCAGAAATGATGTCGTAACAATAGAAGAGAGCCGCAAACTAACATAGTGATCTGCTTGTACAAGGCAGATTGGTTCTTCCCTGTACTTAAATGAAAGTATATTTTCAGGTTCCAGGGCAGCAGCTGTGTGGTATTGTTAGTGTGGACTATGCTGCCCCAAAGATCAACACTTTGAGTCTTGGGATTCAATTGTATTTCACTGCTCTGCTGCCTGCTGCCTGCTTGCGCCAAAGAGTCCTTGAAGCCGCGTTGTCCTTGGAATGGGTTTTCCTTGAGGAAATGCCTGAATGCGCAGATATTTAATTGAAATAAATTCCTGCTCGACAGGGCAGTGATGACGATGACGCCTGCCCGGCGAATGTTACGAGCAGTCAGACATTTGCGCATTTCGGGCCATATTAAAGGAAGCAACTCGGCTGCGATTTATGGCTGCATTCGTCCCGCTGCGGCTCCTTTGATGCCGTGCTCCACGGATGCTCTGATTCCCTACAGAAGTGGTCGGGCTCACATAAATATGCAATTATTTTGCATTTTCCGCTCTCCCGCTCGATTTTTATTTATTTGCATGCCTCATGCCGCGGGGCGGCACTGCGGCTTCACGCACATTCTGCCATGTTTATGACACTCGCGACTTTTGGGCGGCGACAGCAAATTGACTTTTACACAAAGATGCTGGCGGTGGGCGGTGGGCGGTGGGCGTGCTGCGGGGTGGATGTGGATGTGTGGATGTTGCTGTAGGCGGTGGTGGGGCTGGCTGTGGGACATATCTCTTTTTATGTGACATATTTATTTGTTGATTCATATATTTATTCTTATTTATATGCATAATTTGCATTTGACATATTTTTATGGGGCTCGTGCAGTGCGAGCGCGGCCAGAGCGAAATCAAAATATTGTATTCCACATGCAAATATTTTCATATTTCCCGCTGGGGATTGCCACTTTGCCCTGCACACTTGTGCACATAAGTACCCGAAAATATCTGCTGTCGAGCATTCAAATATCGTTGTTTCACTGCCTCATGTATTGCGAGGTTGATGGAGAAAATAACTCAAGCTTTTATTTAATAATAAAACTGTAAAGTAATCATGAAAATAAAGCTGCTTGTACTCGTACCTTTGTTCCAATTAATTTTGTTTAAAGTGGATTTCAAGTACGTAAGGTCGGCAAATCGTTCTTGCATTTTTAAAAATATGTTTGTGGTGTATTGCAAAATTTGAAACTTAATCTTTGTCTCAGTCAAAGTACAAATGACTGCCGCACATTTAAATAAATCATTTTATAGTAAGATAGTCGATATTATTAATGTACGTATGTAATCTTTGTCAAGCCGCATGTTCGATTTTCGAGATAGAATTTATAGGCAAAATAATTCAATTTAAATTGGCACTGCCGAAAGATTTCTTTGTGGACTTCGTATGGCTTGTATTTCTTTTTATTGTTAAGCTTATTATAAATGTTTGCAAATCACATGTATAGTATTTATTAAGTTAGATAACATTGCAATATTTATTAAGTTAGATAACATTCATCAAAAACAACAATAAAGAATATTTATTTGTTTTCTGATCTACAAAAACGCATTTGCACATATGTACATATAGATGTATGTTAGATTTTTAGATTATCCAGCAATTTAATTCCAGCTTTTAATGAACGCATTTTGATTGAGACTTTGCCCCGAACTATTCCTCTTTATTACAGATATTTCACTTTGTACATGAAATATGAAAGTCCTCAATGCAAGCAAATGTACATACATTATTTTGACATATATGCTTCACCAAATTCCGTAATTAACTTGCTCAGATGGCCATAGATTTTCCCTTTGCTACTATTTTTATGTGACCTTTATGCACTTGAGTCCTTTGTGTTTCGAGTGTGTGTCTGTGTGTGTGTGTGTGTGTGCAACAAATTGAAATGCTTTGCCAATGGTGTCATAGTGTGTGCGTGGCTTTGGTTATTACTTATTATAGTTGTTGCTGCTGCTGCTGCTGCCTTTTGTGGCAACGATAAGCCCCTTGCATATCGAATTTTATTTGCCAGGCAGGCGGCAAAGCTGCAGGAAAAATGTTTGTTCGTTTAAGATAAATTTATGGTTGTTGTCGGTGCAAATTGCAGCATTTATTGAATTGTTGCCACTGCCTCTGATGCAGCTGCTGCATTGCTATTGCTGCCACTGCTGCCGTTACTGCCACCGATCCCAATGCGAGGGCTCGTAAATAGTTGTGCAAATAAATCGCAGCTCCGGCGATAGCCGTGCGTATATGACAGTTATGGTCGGGGCAGGGGGACTTACTGTTAATCGTGTTCATAAATATCAAGCTACGATTCAGGCTACTTACCATTAAACGTGGCCAGAAGCAGGGCGCCAAACAGGCGCAGCATCAGCACCACCGCTGACTGCGGGCTCATCTTCAAATCCTTTCCAATTTACTTGTAATCCAGAGCGGAGCTTCTAGTTTAATGTCGCTCCCAGACTGGGGACTGGAACGGTGGCTGCTGGGCCTGATGCCGATGCCGAGCATTAAGCGGAAACGCGTTTACATTGCCGCGATAAGAAACGGAAATGCTCGGCTCAGAGCTGGAGCAGCACCAGCACCATCAGCGGAAGGCAGGAGCAGAAGGCAGGAAGCGATGTGCCCGACGGCTGGCAGTTTGACTGCCCCTAAATGCGGCACGCTCCTTGCTGCGGTCCCTGGCTTTCCTCCGATGATTTTCCTTCTTTCTTTGTCTTGTCACGAGAGCCTCTTTTCCCAGTTCGGGTGCTGCTTCTGCCGCTAATGATATTTATGGCCGTGATGCTAGTTCCTCATGGCTGGGACTACGGGTGTTGCAGCCTGCATTTTATTGGGCAAATTAACGCTGCACTTTCACTGCTGCCAGTTCCAGTTCTGTAGTATTTAAACAAGGAGTTGCTTATGGCACTGGGGAGCGGGAACTCGCATATTAAATTCCCTACTCGGCTCATGCATCATCCCGTGGCGGAGACTTTTGCTAGCTTACATGCAAAATCCACGTTAAAGATTTATCGTTCTCCGCTCGGAGCTGTTGCTGTTGTTATGGCTGCTGCTGCCTCTGCTGCTGCCCCAGATACTGTTATGTTCTCAGAATTTATGTCTGTCTCGTCGACTTTCAGACATTGGCACAGACCCCCGCCTTAGCATTGGCTTAAGGTCGGGACAGACCAGGCAGCGGGTAGCAGTATGGTTTGGGTTTGGGTTCGAGTATGGGCTTGGGCCTCCCAGGAACACGCAGCTGGCTGCTGCCGTGTCACGGGCAACCCATTTGGCGTATACGTCATGCGGATTGTCTTTGTGCTGAGCGAACTGCCACAGAGCGAACCACATGGAAGCGGAACAGTTGAATGGAATGCGGGACTGAGCCGGGGTAAAGGACTGCTGAACCTGAAGCCAGCTTTGTCACTGATTTAATTTGCTATGACAGGTGGTAAATGGCAACCAAAATAATGTGAATATAACACAGATTAACCAGATTAATGGATTAAACAAGCCATCTCTCCCAAAAGGTGAGCAAGGTCAGTACTGAACAGAATTTCTTAAACGATTTTGGCCAGTGCAACTACAAAATATTTTGTTACTGAATGATGGAAGGAATGTACCAATCTACAATCTGTATACAATCTACCCAGATCTCTCAACCATTTCTTAGACCCACAGTTTTTACAATGAAAGACCTAAATCCAAAATGGAAACACATAAAATCTGATTTGCATATTTAGAAGTATCTCTTATTCATTGCACATCTGGCTTTAAACGGTTTTAAAGCTTAAATGCTGTATTATCGGTTTATTGTCTGCCAGTTTCCCAACACATTCATCTTGTGCCCTCGCCGCCCCCCTTTGTTATCCATTGCTGCTGCTCCGGCACACAAAAATGCTAACAATTCAAAACTCAATCTGTAATACACTGCCGGCTACTTTGGGGCCGTTCCCCAGTTTCCCCAGCCTCCTCAGAAATTCTACTGTGACGCCAACTGTCTGACAAATCGACAGATGTATGCTGCAGGCCTTGGCAAGCCCTCAGCCTGTGCCTGTGCCTGTGCCTGCGCCTGGGCTTGGTCCTCACACTCAGCCTCAGCCTTCGCCTCAGTTGGTCTGGCCGCCTGTGTGGCGCAAATCAAATTGGCCGCCAAACGTTGCCTGGCATCAAAAGTCATCCATCACGGACGTGGAGGACAGCGACGTGGGGCGCATCCAACTTTGCATGAAATTGGCTGTGTTTAAGCCAAAGGCAACAGCAGCAAGTTGGACTTGGACATGGCCTAGCAGTGGGAGTTTGCCTAGGACTCGGACTGGCACTCGCACTAGGAGTACGAGTGGGACTTGCCACTCGAGACTTAATAAACAGAGCCCGCGGGCCAACACGAGCAGTGGAGAAAGCGGAAACGGAAAAAAGACAAAATGAACAACGAGCACGAAAATGTATGTAAATAAATAAACGCTTAACTCTTTTCAAAGCCAAGTTCGTGGAGGAGGTTGGAGAAGTAATCGCATGACTCGACAACGAGGTACCTGGTGTTCAGTGGTTAACGTTTCAGATATACATACATATGTATAAGTACATATGAAGATGTATATTTGATCTGAAGAAGCATTAAGCAATCTTCCGCTTCCAACAATTATAATAGCAGAATTCGCAGAACTTATAAGCTTAAGAAAGGGAATCAAGCTTGAACGGTCTTAGTCTTGGAGATCTTGGTGATACTCATCAATGGCTATTAATGCTGATCATTCCGGCTGTACTATCGGATACACTCGCAAAGTGCTGGGTATATGAAACAAAATATAGAATGCCAGGCTGAGAACAGCGATGAGTTTTGTGCATTATTTTGCCTAAGCCCCTGGCGGTATTATCATCAATTCATCATCGCGGCATAGCAGGGCGGGAAGAGAGGCGGACAGAGCCTGCACAGGAGGCTAGGCAGTTTAGCCGGCTGCTCTGTTTATTTAATTTCGGCAACAAAAAGAGTGCAGCCCAGGGCCAACAAAGAACAAGACGGAAGCTCTGTTGTTGCTTCTGTTGTTGTTGTTTTCTGTCGATGTATGCGTGTGTCGTCAAGTGAATGAGTGGGTCAGAGGCGCACTGTAATGTGTATGTGTGTGTGTGTGTGTCTGTGGCTGCGTGCTGTCCTTTGTGGCTGCGGCAGCGCCACCAACATAACCATAGCCGCAACTAACGCCAAAGTCTTTGTTGTTGCTCTTCTTGTTGCTGCCGCTGCCGACACTGCTGCTGCCTATTCTGTACATGTGTATGTTCATACTCGTACAAATATGCAAGTTGCTCATTGTGAGTGTGTTTACTCTATATGTGTTGGTGTGTGTGTGTGTTTTTATTTTTGGTGCGGCTTTCTATGCCGGCTTGAGCCGAGAGCTGGAGGTGGAGATGGGGCTGGGAACCAACATGAGTCAAATAAATTATTCCCACATTGTTGTTGGCAAATTTTTGATGGTTTAATTTTGTGGAAAATAAGTTAAGCCGCTGCTGTGGCGGCCATATAACACACATCACATACCCGTACAAGCAGGGCATATGTACGCACGCACACATGAGCAAATACAAAGCACCCAACACTCACACAGGCCCATATACAAATTGTTGCCTACTTTACTGGGCCGCGTATACGCAATAAAATAAACGCGACGCAGTTACATTTCCGTCGTTTCCCCAGTCGGGATGGAGAGGGAGATGGGGATGGGGATTGGAACGGGTACCGGGATGGGGCCAGCTCCTCGGAACATTTTATGCCGCATTGCCATTTTTATTTATTTATTTTTATTTGCCTTTGGCTGCTGTGCGCCCTTTATTCATTCATTTATAAATTATTATTGCAAAATACTCGACTGCTGGCTGCCTTTTGCTTTCTGCTTTTCGCTGCCCTGCCTGATGCTGGTACTGGGTTCTGTCTCCCCCTAAGCACATCCCACTTGAATCTGAGTGATTGTGAGGGAATATTTCACTTGAAATGATTCATTTTCAATTCCTGTCCTCTGTGAGGGCATTGTTTGCCTAAAAAATGTATTAACGTTCTGAGCTCATTTCTGCGAAAGCAAATTAGCTAAACGCTTAGAAATCTGTACACGTTTGTGGCAGCAGTCCCAAGGTAAAGTAAGTGGAAACCATCCACACATCGTTGCCCTGCCACTTTTTCTGTTTGATGATATATTTGGATCAGTAATTTTTTCAATTTTAACGTTCTTGCCGCACATAAAGACACTCAAACCCATTCGTATACATATGCATAGGAGTTGGCTGTTTTTTTTGCTGCTTGTGCGACGGCTGTTTTGAATTGAGCCACATCATCATCATCCACTTTGTCAGCGTCATCATCATCATCATCAGCGTCGTCGTCATCGCCATCATCTGAGCCTGATGGCTGACATTGTCAAAAGGGTTTAAGTGGCCACACTTGAACCAAGAGAATCAGCAGCAGCAGCAGCAGCAGCATCAGAAGCAGCAGAAGCAGCAGTTGAAAGTCCTCACCCCTAATGCTAGACAAATATGAAAGCACGAGTGGGACTGGGTATGTGGAAGGGAATGGGAATGGGGCAGTGGAAAGTCGAAAGTGGGAGGCGAATTGGGTGGGGGCCATGACTTGTTTACACGTTTCCATGGCACAAGTTTAAAGCGAACCCGAGGCTATGGGGAGCGGCACGAACCATAGAATGAAAATTTAATGTGATATTGATTTATATATTCTATAAATAATGTGTACAGCAAAATTGTACTCTCTTTTGCGGAAAGAATAACTCTTAAATTTGGGAAAAATAGCATCTACATCGGAAATGGCAATACCTTTGTTTAAAGTGGGATTTAATTTGTAGTGAAAGCAAAGGAAATCTTAGAGTAATACAAGAGTAAAATAAGCCTGAACTTTAAAAGAATTTAATGCACTTTAACCTTTTCAAATTATTAAAAACCATTTAACAGGTAAGTTATTTATAATTTCAGACAGCACACATGCAATGCACAGTTTTCTTCATTAAATAAATTACAAAAAAAACTTGCTAGAGTGTGTACAGAGTGATGATGTATACATTTATGGATAAGATAATCGATACATGGCAAATCTGTCCTTCCAAGAGAACCTTAGCTGCCTTTTAAAAGTATGTGGGCTGATGGGATGAGTAAGGCCCTCACACTTTTTCCACTACAGCAATACTCGAGGTTTTTTTAATTAATTCAAAATAATTTTGCCTAAAGAAAAGGGTAAGCTGAAGGTTTCTATGGCAGCCAAGAAGTGCAATGAAATCAAGTCAATTAGAGGTTAATTATGGGGAATTATAGATAATTAATCCAGCTTTGCATACAGTATTTGCTGCTTTGGTTAAAAGCCCGTTTCACCCCAGGATTTCTACCCAACAATGATATCATTTGCACCCAACTCCTAGTTTCGTAGAAGTCATCGACATGATATCATATCATCATTCAGCACTCATCCCAGCACCTATTAAGTCCTCGAGTGGGGATTTTCTACTTGGCTTTCCCCTACCCCGTTTCCGACAGCCAACAATTAGAGCTGCCTCCGCCTTCCCGCAGATCCGTGACATCGAGTGGCTTCAATCAGGCACGCCGAGAGTGTCGGCTGACGTGGAAGATGTCTTTGGGGCAGGAACAACCGCTAGTCAAGCCCGAAAGTCGCAAACAATAAACATTTAATTACGGGCCATTGTGGCGTGCTTCGAACGGTAATTTGTCAAAGGGTCTAATTAAAAACTTGTGAATGCCTCGAAAAATGCTTGGAAAGACTTGTTAGGGATCACCAGAGAAAAAAGAACGGCGGCCCATTCGAAATGCTGTCGAGTGCTGATTGGAGCATTTTACAAACACGCAATTCACCTTCGTCATTGTCATGTTAATTAATTCGCCAGCACTCGAGAAGACAAGTGAACACGGCGGCTCAAATCTGAACCCTGGTCAGAGCAGCCACAAAAAAAAAAGAGAAGGGGGCACCAAAACTGTCAGAAGCATTCAAGGCAGCCATAATCAGGCGGAAAGGGCTGCCGCAGGCCCTCCCTTTCACACTTGTTAAGACTTTTCGATGGCCATCGATCCCAGCCAGCACCAAAACCAAAAACAACACAACAGCAGTGGAGCGGGGGTCCAGTCAGGCAGCGCCACAGTTCAATGCCTCTGGCATGGTTCATTGGGTCCAGCCAAGCCAAGCCCGGCCCGACCCGGACCCGCCTGGCAAACGGGAAGCAACCAGCCACCGGCTACCGGCTACCGTCCAAGGGGCAAACACTCGACACTCGCCACTCGAAAGGGGGCACTCACTCACAGTTTCGGGCAGATTCGCTAAGCGCGCGAATTTCGTCTTTTTCTACGTGGCGTTGCGTATACGCCGCGTGGTCGGTGGCACGGGCGCGCGTTAACAACCTCTGCACGCACAGAAGGATTTTCGAGACTGATGCTGGGGCCAGTTGCCGTGGCCAACACCGATACCGACGCCGACGCCGCGGCTCAACGCTCAGCGTGTGGCCAAGCCGAAGTGGTAGCGCCACCGACTGCGTCAGTGGCGGTGGCAGTGGCAGCGCTGCAGCAGAGATACTTCGCTGATGTCATGGGTGACGAAGGGAAACACGGCTGGCTCCCAAGCAGCTGGAGCCGTTGAAGCAGCTGCCTTGTCTTCGATGGATAGCGTGGCCGATGCTGGTGCCGATGCTGCTTGATGCCGATGCCGTTGCCAGTGCCGCAGCTGAGGCAAGTCAGTCAAGCGACCATAGTAAACGTAACATATTGTCGTAGCAGTCCTCTGATGCTGACGGAATCAAGGACGAAGTTAAGCGCTTCGTGTCAGCATCCAAAGACGTCGAGAGTTTGTTCGTGTGGCAGGTTATAATTCTCTTTCGTAGCTTTGTCGCCCGGTGTCTTCGGATGCTTCGGTTGCGGCTCTCTGCGGCTCTCTCAGACAAGACTCTCGTTTCTGGGTCAGTTGGGAGAAGGTGTTCCAGCAAAGGCGGCAACATTTGAAATTGTCAAGCTGCAGGTTATTTTGTTTCGAAAATGTCATCAGTATTTATTGGTTTAGATTTATGGCATATTTTTGAAAAATATTGTTCACATTTGTGCAAAAAAAATTATAAATGAATTATTTTCACATTTTTTAACCTTTTGCTTTTAAAATTCTGCTGCGCGTTGCCGGGTCTGTAAGTGCACTGTTAGCTCAAACGGACATATGTTGTATTTATGTTAATACGAAAAGTCTACAAAATGTTAGCTGACTGTAAAAGACCTTCCGACCATAATGTTGTCGTAACAAAAGAGTACTTTTACAGTATATGTTATGTTATGACACTCTGGCATCCTTTTAATTGTAGGCTGCAGTCTTAACTGTAAGGAGTCGTATCACCATGTTTATGCTAATATACTTCTGCAATATTATGCAAAAAGAAAAAATTACTATCCTCGGACAATTCGCTGATGATTACCTCTCAAAAAAGAATTAAACAGTCATTTTTACAACAATCTGTATTTTATGTGAAGAATAACCAAGTCAGTTGTGCATTCTGTTGTGGATTCTGTTAATGCAATGTTAGGTTAACCGTTCTTTATGCTTCTGTTTGAAACAGAAATACTGCTAACAGACTTAACATGACAACATTTTACATAAAATGTTAATGAAGAGTTATGTTAAAAGACAGTGTGTCTTTCTTTTAAGACTAATTTTAAGACATTGAATGTTTCATTAGTTTCAGTCTTAAAGATTTTATTTTGTGGCATTTCGTGCCACAATCAAAGTCGTAATGCATAATAAGTACGAGTATATGAAGGAACAGTATACGAGTACCCATCATTTTTGCTTTATGTAGAACAGAAATGCGAATCTGTGACTCCTACGAGCACTCCTTTGCCCTCACTCAGCACTCACCACTCACCACTCGGCACTCACACTCACATTCAGTGGAGCAAAGCCAAAGCAATTACAGTCGCAGACAATGGGCATGGAAATCGGGCTTTTAACATTTTTTGATGGCCGGCAATAAAAGCAATCCTACCACTCCCCCTCACAGCCTCACTGCCGCGCTGCCTCACTTGCAACTAGGAAAAACTAACCCAGACATATCCGAACCCCAGCCGATCCGAGTCGGGACAGGCCAGAGCTCTGAGCCGAGCTGAGAAATTCACGTAGCCAAGAAAGCCGCGTCAAGTACGTTTGGATATTTAATGCCATTTGGGGTCGTAAAAATTTTGAGTGTATCTTTCGACCCTGCGATGAGGCTGATGTGGCAGATGGGGCAGATGGGGGGTTCTGGGGATTCCCTAATAGAAAATGCAAAGCACAAAGGACAAAGACGGGCGCGCGCAATTATCTTGGTCTTGGACTTGGCTCTGCCATTAGATGACCCAACTATTTTTGCGCATATATTTTACGCATATTTTATGGGCCTCAATTTTTTCCTTTTTTCTGGTCTTTCCCTTTTGGCCGTTTTATGGCCTGAAAGTCAAGCGGAAACAGCTTTCTCGGCTATTCTCATGTCATTCGAGATGTACACACGAATAAAGATACAAAATAATTCAACATATATATATATATACATGATATCCACATCCAAATAACTATAAACGGGTCTTAAAGAGATTGTCTTGGCAAATGGGAAACAAATTTGGTGAGTGGAACAGAAATTATTTATGGCCAAGCGAAAGGTATGGACTGGCAGGGCTTTAGTGACAGTTTTTGTGTTCGATTTGGCCATTTACAGAAAGGATATATATACGTATGTATATGCATCGTATGTGTACACTGATGGAAAAATGTCAAACACACATAATGAAATTAAATAGCATTCACTTCGATTTAAATATAAAATTATTATTCATTTGTTCAGGAATGGAAAACCTTTGTTGGCTAAGCTTACTTATTCCTAACTAACTTTTAAGAAAAAATCAGTGCGAAACCGTATGAAGACTCCTTTCATCTGGCAAAGGTCAAATCGCATCCCATCTGCCAGAGCATTATGCTGGCGAAGAGCCCCACAAACCATATCGAAATCGAAGTGAAACTATTCGGGGCTCTGTTCTTTTTTCTCTGGGTGCAAGTAATTTATTGAAGAGGAATTTATTTAGTTTTATTTAAGACAAGCAAAGGTATTCTCGTCCGATAGAAACAAGAAATAAATTCATAAAATATAACATTTGGAAAAACAGTAGTCTTCTCTGATTTGAACTGTATTCTAAAATATTTTAAAATGAAGTATTTTAATATACATATACAGTCCTACTTCCCTGTAACGATTTTGCCTATAACGAAGTTTTCTATACAACGAAACACTGTATTTTCTTTTAATTTTCAGTACGTTTTGATTTCCTTAGAACGAATTTTGGTTTTCCTTATGTCGAATATTTCTCTCTTATGAATTTTTAGGTCCCGAAAGTCCTGTACTATAAATGAAAAAATACTTATTATTTTACTGTAAAATAAACTTAACAACAATTTCATTTTACGAATTCTATTCAAGGACTTTTTTTGTCCCCTTCCAGAGCCAGAAACTGTAGTACAACCTATGACAGCAACTATGGTAGTCAGAGCAGTAAACGAATTAAATATTGAGTTAAATGCAACAAATACTCGTACTCGTATTCAATATATGTACATTGTATATACAATGTGAGAAATACTGAAAGTTTTACACATGCCTGGTTGGGTGGGTTCGGTTTGGTTTGGTTCGGTTCGGTTTGGTTTTGTTGGTTGTTGGGGTGTGCTTAAATGCGCATTAGTGAGTTTCATGAGGAGACAAAACCTCTTATGGGAAAACAACAAGGAGAAAAACAACTACAAAAGCAACAGTGGCAGCGGAAGCAATAGCGACAGCAACAGCAACAATGTCGACAACAATTTAGAAATTGAGCTTGAAGTCGGGCGAAAAGTTTTTGCATTTCATGTGTTTTTGTCATTGGAACTCGCTAATTTCCGTGGATAATAGTTTCATCTTCGTGACAGCTCTCCTTCTCTTTATCCCCTTCCCTTGCTCTCCCTTTCTTTCTCTCCCTTTCTGGGTCCCTCTGCCTCGCTCTAATGCCTGACATGTTGAATTTGTCGTCCCCAGTTGGGTTCGTTTTTCAACTTTCTTCTCGCATTTCTCATGTTGCGTGTTATTGGGGATGTGCGTGTGAGGCCCGGAATGTTAGTTTTTCCTCGCGTATGCTCATCTGTGTTTGTGTATCTGTGTGCCTGCGTGTGGGTGTGTCCGTGAGGACTTTAAGTTGTCCCTAAAGTTGGAAATTTAAAAGAGTAAATTGAAATGGAATATTTGTCTTTGAGTTTGAGTTTGAGTTCCGCTTCTGCTTCGCTATGGCCCCCTCCATGGCCACTGCACTCAGCCTGCGTGAAATGAGCCGCGTCTCGTGGCCATGTTTCATGGGCCAGTTGCAGTTCCCATTCCCACTCCAATTCTCGTTGCGACTACGAGTGCGACTGCGGGTGCGTGTCACAGCCAAATTGACCCCATTAATCCTTGCGGCCAGATAGCAGTTGCAAAAGCAAATGCCAAGCCAAAAACAATGACAAAACCACTGGCCCAAACAAGAGCGCCAGTTCCAGTAGGAGCAGAGCCAGAAGCAGCCGTAGCCATAGCAGCGGAATGGAAAAAACTTGTCGGGACGCAACCAGGACAGGGACAGGGACAGGAGCAGCCACCAGCAGAATAAACAGGAGCGAAGCATCACGACCAGGACTCGCAGAAGCAGCAGCAGCAGAAGGCAGAATCCTTTTTGCATTGTGCCAAGTCCTTGGCGTTGCTCGTTTGGCTTGTTTATGGCTTGTTGATTCGTCCATGGGATAAGGCATTTATATTTGTCTACCATCTGCCCATCTGCAAATGTAAATTATTCAAATGCCAGTTCTGCTACACTTCAAACTGGAGATAGGCAATTTCTTTTCCCCTGCTGCTGCTGCTGCTGCCCCTGCCGCTGCTGATAATTATGAATTTAGCAAATTGATTTATTTCCATGTTGGATAAATGAATGAAACTGGCGGCTTCCAGAGTTTGAGTACTCAGAGTACTCATTAGAAGTATCCTGAATGAGTATGAGTATGTGATTCTTCAGTACTTAGAGGTTTAACTTGCAGGTTCAGCCTCAGACTGTTTTAGGGTTAGTCAGGCAGCCGAAAGTATTACTCTAACTATTGAAAAATTAAAAATGATTTTCAATACAGAAGTGTCAAAGAAATTCTTTACGCACCCCTGGGCCACTCCTGCCACCACTTAAAGGCTTAAGGGTTTATTTCTCAGACAAAAAAGAGCCCCTCCAAATGGATAGATGTACAAGTGTGTATGGAGCGTGGGTAACAAATGATCAATGCTTGGAAACTGTTGCGTTTAATCTTGGACTTGGCTCAATTCCCCCAAATCCATTAATCATTTCGGTCATCAAGCATAAAAGCGATTACTCATACATAGATGGTTCATTCTCCTTTTCCCTCCTCGCCATCCCAACGCATTCCGCTCTTGTACTCGTACTCGTCGTCATTCAGAAATGGCTACAACAAACATGGCCTAATAGGCAGGCAAATGGAAAAATGAGGCAAAATGTTTGTCCAGAGGAAGAGTGATTGGGAGTGGGAGTGGGAGAGGGAGAGATAGAGGGATCTAATATTTGTTCAAGTGTTATTTCTGTCGGCTTAGTTCCCCAAAATTATGCTACAATATTTCGTTATATTTATCACATTTGATTGTGCGCGTATTAACGGAGACAGGGGGAGTTTAGGGAGGCGTGATGACTAGCTGGCAGTGATATGGGGAAAAAGGGCGAAACCGAGCGGGGAGTGTGTGAAATGTGGCAAAGAATTAATAAGATAACTTTTGTCTTTGGTGGCCTGGGACCATGGACCATGGACCAGGGGACTGGGGACATGGGCTGCCGGGCTGGCTTACGACTGTCAGCGGGTTCAGCGAAAGTTGTTTATTTAACATTTTGGCTTAATTTGTTTTTATGGCTGGCAGCGGTCTCTGGCTTTGGCCCTATTTCTGTGTAAATCAGCAGATTTATATTTCACCCGACTGCCCCTGACTGCCTGACTAATTTGATTTTGAGCCACATACACACACGCATGCGTTGAAGGGAGAGGCTGGAGGACGGAGAGGCGCGTTTAAATGGAAATGGATTCAAAGTTAGGACATGTTGTGCAAGTTAATTAGCACAAACAAAAGGAGGTGGAGGAGACTGGGACTGGGACTGTGACTGGGATTGGGATTGGCTTGGTGTCCTGCTCGGGGGTGCACACTTTGTGTACAAATTGTTTCAAGGCCTCGGCTCGAATTCAATTGCTTAATGCAATACCATTTGCAATTGTTTATTTTAAGTGGGCCCACCGCACGTGTGCCTGTGTGCGAGTGCGCTTATTGCGGCTAATTAAAAGCAAACAATGGCCGCCCAAAGTAGGTTGCATGCGGCCGCCCTGCAACGGCAACAAAGGCCGGCCAATCAAGTCAAAGCCACATTACACGTTACGTTATTTTCAAATCTTCTCATTCTCTTCTCCTCTCTTGTGCTCTCCTCTGTTCTCTGGGCCTGGGCCTGGGCCGGTGCCCGCCACTTTTCTTTCGACATTTCCTTGGCATGGAATTGGCTCCCTCTCACTCCCGCTCTCCCCCTGACCCAGCAGAGGCGAGCCCTTTGTTTGTGCGGCGCCATAATGAAACAATTAAGTGCACAAAATTAGGTTACAGCCGCAGTCGCGCTGCACAATGCCATGCAAATGCTGTGAGTAAAGTAAATACGAGTTGAATGCAACATCAGGACAAAGGAAGCTGCAAAAGAAAGACAACCAGCGGACAGCGGACACAGGACAGAGGACAGGGGAACAGTGCCAGAGAGGCACTTGGACAGAGGTAGACAGATGGACAGATAGACAGATGGAGGAGGCAAGTAAGCAGAGCAAAATGTGACAGGAAGGCGCTTCTGGCAGGCCACAATGGCGGGGCTTTCTACACTGGTTCAAGCTTAATTTCTTTTGGAAATTCTTCACAGTATTTCAGACTCGACTAAAATCTAAATGTATTCCAAAACTATGCACTAAGAGCTGCTGCACTGTGCGGGAGGTGTGGGTTAGAGCTAGTCTAAGCTGCCTTCGGTAGCTGACTGCAGAATGTCAAGCCCCTGCCAAGCCTTTGTCCATTTAATGCGCCACGGAGAGATCGTTCTGGCATCGGACTCGTACTCGTACTCGGACTGGACTGAGACTGAGACTGGGACGACATGTGTTATCAGTGTCAAGAGATGCGCTGCAAAGTATGCTACAGAAGTTGCATTGTGCTGGGGATTGACCGTGTGCATGTGCATGTGTGTGTGTGTGTGTGTGTGGGCGTGAATGGGCTAAGCAGTTGATGGGCCATGCTCGGAAAAGTGCAAAGAGCGCACGAGGAGAGCAAGAGGGCAAGACTGCTCTATTATTGCCATAGTGATTGTGCCCCGAGAAAGTGAAATGGAGCAAGCACTTGATCTACTTACCTGAGTATGAGAGGAAAATTGTTGGGGCCCCTGCACCCTGCCCCTGCCGAGTGGGGGGATTGCAGATTGTTGGAGTAATGACCAATTATTGAGAGCGTTTTGATTCTGTATAGCCACTCATTAATTCACATTGACTGCAGCCTTACCGAACGCAAAAATCAGTTGGGTGCCAACGAGGCGAGTAATCACAAAAGTTATATCCCATCGCAAACTACGAACTGTGCATTATTGGATGGGATACGGCGTTGGCTTGTTTTGATGTCGCATATGATAACAAAATAATTTCGCTTCTATGTTTTTGTTGGTTTATCCTGTTGGCTGTGCGCGTTCGGAGTACGGCTCTGTTTGTGTTGATTGTCCGCACTCCAACGTCCCCTTTCCCTTTCCCATTTCCGGGATGGGTGCAGGTCATGTCCGTAGAAGAGACTAAATGTTTTTATTGGATGCTCTGTCAACATCATGTAGCATTCATATGGTGGAGAGCCAGAGTGGAAAGCGCTGCCTATTTTCGTTTGCCCGTTCATATGTGAAATTTATTTCAAACGAATTACACAGTAACTCCACCCGCTAACCCCATCTAAACACACAGAGAGAGAGAGAGAGAGAGTGAGAGCAAGAGCTTTTTTTATACCCCACTCGGTGGTTCCGACGGTGCTTCAGGCCGCAGATTGATGACGGAACTCGGGCTGGGGCTGGGGCAAGGGCACGGGCAGGGGCAGGGGCCGTGGCCGATGTTGATTTTAACGTTAGTTTTGTTGTCTTTGCATTTTATGCGCGCATGTGTCGTTCCAGTTGAGTTATACAAAATCATAAAAGAACACACAGTGAGTGCCATAAAATTACGCCAAATGCTAGCCGGAGGCACTCGAAAAGCCAACGGCCATCGGGTGAACAGTTTTTCAATTAAAGCAAAAGGCTTTTGATCGAATATTTTACTCGGTTGCGCTTGATTTAATTAGGGAAATGTATTCAATGTTAATACAGCAACTTAACTGATTTATTCGCCCGGCAGTGTCCCTGCCGTTTGCCATTTGCAATTTGCTGAAATTAATTTGGTAAGAAATCACGTAGATAAGCAATTAACATGGCCACTGAAGACTGCCAGTTGCCTCCAGTAGTCATGAAGTCCTGTAGTCCCGTAGTCCTGTAGTCCTGTAGTCCTGCTCGCTGTCCTGTCATTTCATTTACAGGCCACGTACGTATCGTCTGTCCATTGTTAAAGAGCATAAAATACGCAGACAGCTTTCAAATGCAAACCAACTCACGGAGTGGGCTATAGATACTCATGGATACAGATGCAGATACAGACAGAGATACAGATGCAGATACAGATACAGATTCTTTGGCAGCAAGTGTCTTTGGTTGATACTCTAGATGGCACTCCAGCTATTGACCAAGTTGATGATGGCCTTTTGGTGTATGATTTTTATTTCATGCCCAGTTTATGACACCATGCTGTATGCCAGCATTTGCGACACTGGGTTGCAGCTCATTCACTCTTGTCATTTTGTTGAGCATTGTTTCAAAATTCTAACAGTTAAATAAGTAATAACTTTATATTTTTGGACAACGCTTAGATGTTCGATTATTAATACTGTAACCAATGGCAGATGAAATGCCAGATTGACTAAAATAGTTAGCTCAAGCTCTCAGTTGCTGCACCCCTTCTAGTTCGTACTCTGGATTGACAAACGTCTCAGCTGTCTCGCTAAGGAGTTGTGAACTATGAACTCCGGCTTACTACATACATATTTCTAGTCAATCTTGTTTGACATTCCAATAAGTAACTTGTTTGAGGGTGACCAATAAATAAATTATAGCTTCAAGTTCGTTTTTGAGAGCATTTGTAATACCCTGGATTTGTCTGTATGTATTTTTAGCGTTAAAAATCTGGCAATAATTAAAAAGAAAGAAACAACAGCACAGCTAAATGAATGCAAATTAGCATATTTAAAACGTAATGCTCGCTGACAATTACACAACGCCGTGTGCCCGGACCCGGTCCCAGTCCAAAACTGGGTCCAGTTTTATTATTTATGGCGCATTAAATGCAAAGCTCGACAAAGCCAGGCCTGGACCAGGGCTCAGTCGGTAATTTGATAATTTCAGTTCCAATAGAATCGATGTGGAAAAACTGCAATGGAAATTGGCAAAAACAACAAAAAAAAAACGTAGGCACAGAGCGAATCGTGTGTGGCTTAATGCGAATTTGTAGCCTTTTACATTGTTTCGGCGGCTTTAATGCATAATTATTGCACATGATAATTAATAATAATTATTTTTGGCAGCTTATTTATGGCCTCAGATTTGTTATGCGATTAAAAGCGTGTATTTTTGCAGCTTTACATGTGCAAAATTAAATTATTTTTAAATCCCATTTTTAACTCTTAAAACGGGATTCGAAAGGGACAATACCATTCCTACAGAATACATATATGTATCTATCATGCATATTTTACAAATGATTTCTATTTAAGAACGTTGTATTCTTCTAAATCGAACGGCGCTCATCAAGACTCTTCAAGCTTTCGGGAATTTCAGTTTGAAAAATGAATTACTTCTGAAATAAATTGTAATTGAAAAACGATAAAGATTTGAAATAGAATTATTGAAATACTACTATTATGCCAAATATTTCAAAAAAAAAACAGAGACACTGAAAGCGATGTGTCCTGGTCGGAATTAGAAATGCCATATGTCCTTCTACTTGGCTAGCACCGCGTAAAGTGGAATTAAATCAAATAAATAAATAAAATGAAAGCTAAAAATTTCCAATATCTGTTTACATACAGGCACATATGTGTTTGCTTGTGTGTTTAAAGATTTTGGACGACTATGAGTGTGAGTATCAAATATTCAATTGACTTTTGTGAAAAATATTTGCCCGGTCACGTTTTATTGTTAATTTGAACGAATTTTTGCAAAATGCATATAAAATTTAACGACTCCTCACAACGGCGCATATGGAATGAAAGCCTCTTTGTTTTTCGGCCCGTAGATGGGCGGGCGGGCAGAGGGGAGTGGCGTTGTCGCATTGATAAACAAAGAGGATAAATCGGGGAAAGGCATAGAGACACACATGTACACCCACTCCTACTGTATACGAGTACGAGGACACGAACCCGGACATATTGTAGGCAGTCACATATTTTGTTAGAGGCCGATTTGCGCTTTGTGCCTTTGCGACGTATCTTTCGGTTTGCTTTTTTGCCGAGACCGTGTGTTCGTGTATCTGTGGCTGTGTGATTGTGGTCCCCGGCTCACATTCTCCGGCTTGTTGCATATTTAAGCGCTTTTAAAACATTTGTTACTTTCCCTCCCTTTCCCTGCCAGCGTCGGGGTTGGGGTCGAGGTCGGTTCGGCCGAGTGTGTGGCGGTCCCCCTTTTATTGTTTTGGTTATCAATGCTCAGCGCTTTTAAAAAATTCAATTGCGGTCGGAAGTCGTCGCACTGCCATAAACTGCGACCCTCCCCCTGCCACCAGGTCCAGGTCCGTCTCCACGCCAGCCCCCAGTACGACAACAATTTACATTTAAATGGCGATAAAAAAAGTGATACAAATGTAGAATTCTAGACCAGAGGGTTCCGCCGGCCCAAGCCGGACCGCTTCGCTTTAATGACGCGACGGTTCGGGAGCTGGAAGCTGGGAGGGAGAGAACCTCTTACAATTTTGCGCAAAATGCAAATTTAAATTCTTTCCAATTGTTATTGTTGTTGTTCTATTTGCACTTTGGTGCAAACACTCGACGCCTCGACCCGGCCCCGGCCCGGCCACAAAACAAACGACAAGCTGGAACATACGTTAGCTCTCGTTTCCTTCTGGGGATTCTCCGCTCTCAGTTCTCCATCTGCCAGCCCCCTCGTCCATCCGCCACGTTGTCGCATTGTCGTTGCCATTTTGTTGCTGTCTTTCTCTGTTGCTTTCTTGCTTGTTTGCCCTGTACATCTATTTGTATTGGTGAAAGATTTTTAAATATTTCATGATCTTCGTT
Source organism: Drosophila affinis (assembly GCA_037356375.1). NCBI lineage: Eukaryota > Metazoa > Arthropoda > Insecta > Diptera > Drosophilidae > Drosophila > Drosophila affinis. Next base: position 30,151,975 of record JAZHFB010000003.1, read on the forward strand.
GTGTCACGTCCGACGCTCACTCCCACCACCATCACCACCCCCACCCCCACCACGCCCTCATCGACCAGAGTGCCGCAAAGTGCATGGAAAATTTCAATTTGCAAGCAAATGATTTTTTATTGGAACAAAACAATAATTGCAACATGTAAATATAAGGATGAATCCCCAAAGAGTTGTTTGCACACTTCATCTCTTTCATGGCAACGTGTTGCAACAGAACAAACCACTATTTTTTTTATGCAGGGTCAATGGACAGGGATTCGGTATGCATCCTTGCCCTGGCCATATTCGTATGTGCAAGTGCAGCAAAATATGTTCGGCTAGACTAGTTTTGAAATGTAGATCATAAAAGCACCAGTGGGGATGATATTGTATGAATGATAACTCATTGTATTATGGTTGGAACTTTGGAGTGGAGGACATCGGAACACATTGACCCTGGTTTCTTCGAGTTCGTTCAGCAACAAACGATACGATTTTTTATTTTTCAATAATCTAAGTTGTATTTATCGCTTACTCGAAGACCACACTAAAACACACACATAACCGTTTTTTATGTCTTTGGGCGCTTCATCGTTGGATTTCGAAGGAATTGGAATGCATGCTTGCTCTAAGGCCATCTGAAACTATCGCTTATAATTATGATAATTATCATATAGCGTACCGCTTGTATCGAACTAAGTGCTTGTACCAAGATAGAGAGACAGACTGTAAATTGTTTGACTATTCAAAACTGTCATAATAATAGCGACCTGCAATTAGTTTTTGCTTTTTAATAAAGTAGCTTTTTCGTAATTAAACTATTTTGTAAGCCTGGAACTTCCCATGATACGCAAGTGTTTTTCCTTATCATTTTGTGAACTGGACGTATTTTCCCGGAGTGGAACGTAATGATCTCAGGTTAGCGATCATCGCTAATTGCTCAATTAGTTCTGTGATCTAACAAACCGGACCGCCAGTTGCTTATCAATTATCAATAAGCTATAAATACCCTACACTATTGGCGTACATTCATCAGTTGTGTTGTAGTCTAGAGATAGCCATGAAACAGTCGATCGTCTCTCTGCTAGCCATAGGATGCCTCCTGGCTCTGGCCAGCGATGTGCGAGCCGAGTGCTGCCGCGCCTCGCTGACAATCACCTACACAGTGGACAATAACGGTGCCTGCGGGTCCGTGGGAGGACATGGAAACTCGGACCACTGCACCATTACCGTCTGCGCCGATGGCCGCGCCCAGGTGGGCACCTTTTGTGGTCGTGGTTCTTGCAACTTATTCGGCTGTGCCTGCAGGAACGGCTGCTTGACGGGCGATTTTCTGAACAGTTTCATCAGCAACAATAGCGGACATACAATCAATGTTCTGGGTCAGAATTGGAACACGTAAATTGATGAAAACAAAATGCTTTTGCTTTCTGCACCTTTTCCTGTAAAATAGTTTGGTTTGTGTACTTTGAACTTTTTGAAACTCTTATGAGCAAGAATAAATTCTTTACTGCATCTGAAGTATTTTTGTTTTTTAAGCACAAAATATATACGTATGCTCCAAAGGTTTACCATAATTTTAGAAATCTTGTTCACCAATATTTAATCTTGTCTATTTACATCATAGGGCTGCTCCAAAAGTCCGTGACTTTTTTTGCCTTGCTTAACTGACATCTACCATCTAACTCCTGACAAAATGTAGCGATTTTTCTGCAGTTAATTGCAAATAAACTGTACATTGGAAAAGCCTCTACATGTATATCTTTGAAATAAATAGAAAAATTAGGCTTCATATTGCTGCAAATGATCCAAAGCATGGACGATTTTTGTCCCTGAGCTTCTGTAGTAATGGATTAATCCCGAAATAAACCTCTGATGCAAGACTATCGATGATAGCTAATTAACTACGAGCGTCTTGTCCAGACGATAGGCTTGCACAGCTTTTACCGAATTGTGCCAAGCTTTGAACCACAATAACCATGCAGTATGGGTCGTTGATGACTTATCTGCTTACACATCGATATCACCGTCACCACCCCCGATGACATAAGCGATGACACGCCATACGCTGAACTGTTCACTTTAACATTGAGATGTACTAGGGCATTGGAGATGACATTTATAACTAGTGTACCAGATAACCAAGCAAGAGGCTAGGACTGAGACGGTACTCGAGCAGATGGTGGGGATGACCGAGATCCATGCACGCGTGGCTGCCGGTGTCATGATTAGTTGGGTAGAGTGGGGGTGGGGTGGGGTTAGATCGGCTCGTGCACCAAAATTAAAGACAAATATGTCTCGCATGCGGTTCTTTATTCAGACGTAAGAAATAAGAGAGAAACGACAGGGCAGGGAGATTAAACAGCGAAGCGAAGTCGAGCGATATGCCCACCCTTCCTTGATCATACTGGTCCAAATAGGCTGAGAAATTGGTAATGATCCCTAGAAAAATGCTCTACTTCTGTTTCTGCATGTCATCTCGGCGCCACATGATCCCTAAATACGGCAACAATTAACTTGTATTCGTTATAATCGGTTTATTTAAGACTACTTCCTTAAAGATCTCATAGCAGCTAAAGGTTCATATACACAGGTTTTGAATATAATCGAGAAGAAAGGTAGTTAGGTATGTTCACTTAAGCTGATATTAATATTAATAAATTGTATACCCTAGAATGGTTAAGTATTAAAGTAATAGAAAATAGAATCTTAGAATGTTTGGTTCGATGCATATTTATGTACACGGTAAGTTGTTCGTTGGGTATAATCAAAACGCTGGCGAAAGATCAGAACAAAACCAATACTCGAAAGCTTGGCATAGGTCAGTAATACAGTGCCGCTAATAAGTCTGCGGTCGACGCATGGGTAACTCAATATACTTTCTTTTCACTGGTAAAATTACACACATACTGCATAGATGACATTTACGTTTACGGTTAAACACTCACATTCAGATCAATCCATCGATGAAAGCGCTTCCATGTGGTTGATGAGGGTGGCTGTAAACTTTTAATAATCAATGTAATAGGAAAGGCATGTCTATGCACGAGTATGGTTCTTCTTCACTCTCTCTTTGTTACCTTCTTCTTTACAAAAGCATTGCATAGAACCAAAATCACTCAACATAACTGATCTCCAATTGACTTTACTTTTCTTTACGTCACTTTACTTTGCTTTACTTTACTTTACTTTAAGCTACTGTTCTTCATAGTTTAGTTGGGCTGAATTTTAAAGAGGGATAGAAATAACAAAGAATGAGAATGGGGAAAAGAAACTGGTCACTGCAAACGTAGATCGTCACTGCTGCACTGCAACGGTTTTCGCTCGCTCCTTTGATTTTACTTTCCGTGCGCTGGCGGCTGAAGAACGTGGAGGTCAAGAGGAATAGAAAACTCTCTCTTTAGGTGTGGTCCAGGCGGCGTCAGAGAGGTATCCGCAAAGACAATTCTCTTAAGAGGGAATGTCACTGCACATACATATATGTACACAGCATATATACCTATGTATATGTAGATGTTAGATGTTTCCCAGGCTGCATCGTTACACAAATACGTAGGTCTGACTTCGTATGCCAAAGCTCAATGCAATTAGGGTGGACATTAACACCACTGCAGTGGACCCAGTGCACTGGGTCATTGTTCTGATATGTTCGGCACTACATATACATATATACGGGAAGATATCTGTACAGCTACGATACGACGTTAGGTAGCCCGTACGGTATTAAGTATGATAGAACGTAAGTACGTACGTATGTACGGCCAAACCTGCAAATAGGTTTTGCGCGAACTTTAATCTCTGTGGCCGGTTACTCACCCAAAGGGGTTTGGCCTCTGCTTGATTTTGATTTCTTCGGTCCTCGGATCCGAATATAGTCGTGGATCGTGCAAATAGCTCTTGAGCTTAACACGCGGTATATGTAGATACGGTTATCGAGGTTAGGTTTAATATCTTTCTTTATTCGCACTAAATTGGATAAGACGTCCGTCTGGGGTCACGATCACAAGAGAAAAGAACGACATGCCCTTCCACTTACTACGCTTGAGCTCTTGTCATTTGGCTCTGTTAGCCTACATATGTCATTTTGACATGAGCCTAATTGTTTTCAAAGTGCAAGGTGCATGCGAAGGTAAGGTGTAACTGCGGTATGGTTGCTCACAACTAGATTTTCTTGGACAGGCTAGCCGGACACTACACTAGCCGGCCGGTAAAATCATGCATTTAATAAGTAGTAGATGCATTTATTTTTGTTTTTATTAAAAGTTACCCAATACAAAATTACAATTACAAAATATGTACCTACTTGAATCAGGCCTCTCATTTAAGAGTTTCCTTTCTGTTGTTGTTGTTGGCCGGTTTGGCCAGTTTCAACGGCTAGATGACATTGTCAATGACATTCGTCAACGCTCACTGCTGGTACTACAGGGAAATTATAGGATCTGTTTGATTATGTAATACATATAGCAGAAATAAGAAAAATCTATCAGCTTTTGGCCCTTAACACATGTAATCTCTTTTTCGTATTTTAATTACTTCGTATGCTTAGAATTTCCCATGAGGGAAATCGTTTCTTAATCGTTTTGTGAATGGGACGGACGGACAGAGTCCAATGTGATGATCTTATGTCGATCATCTCTAATTACTTATTTAGTTTTGATGCGTTATCAATACGGTATAAATACCTTAGATCGCTGGAGGGCATTCATCAGTTGCAGTCGTGCATCTGCTAGCCATAGGATGCCTCCTGGCTCTGGCCAACGGTAATGTGGTCGTGGCTCTTGCAATACATGAACCGTTTTATTGGCAGAATAGCTTCTGAGCCGGACTTAGAACACGTAAGTTGATGAAAACGTACGGCTATAGCTTCTAGCACATTATCGGGTATATAAAACCCCAAAAGGGCTTCAAATCTCTTTTTGCAAGCCAGTTATGAGCAAGAATGAATTATTTTCTGCAAATGCTTAAAATATTTGTATTTCTTAAGCACAAATTGCTGATCTTCTGCCATGTACGAGTACCAGAGACTTGAGAGCGAATTTTAGATATATATTCCACCCATAATTTAGAATATACTCTCCTATTTACATCATATTTAAGTATTATTTATTCTGACACGCATTCCCTTCTCGATGCTCTGCCAGCAAATGGTTTTCCTTTGGCGGAAATTTTGCCAATTTCCGAAGTGACAGAATCAGAGAATTTACAGCGCCGTCAATCTTTATCGATGCCATTGCACTTGGCTGGCCAAACAGCAACAAAAAGGGCGCTCGGAGCTGCCTTCCCGAGCAGGCGTGGGCGTGGCACGTGGCATATTTCCCCACGGCCTCTGCCTCTGCCTCTGGCTCTGCCTCAGCCTCAGCCGCTGCCAGACCAGATAAGCAAGTGCAAATCAGTTGCCAAGCAATGCCGAGAAAAAGTAGAAGCAGCAAAAAAGCAGCACAAGCAAGCACAAAAAGAATTCTCCTATTTGATTTTCTGCGGCAATTCTCTGCGAAGCTTTTCGGCGTTTTCCCGCACACTGCAGTCGATTAACAAGTTGCGGCCCTTCGGCGGGACTTTTGAGCCAGTGCCAAGCGCGGATTCTTGGCAAATCTGTTATCTACAGATACTTCTTTCATGGTACGGGGCTCACACAGAGTTCCAGTCGAATGAAAACGGTCTGGTAGTGGGAACGAGACTGAGACTGGGTCCATAATTGACCAATTTATGGGTTGGGCCAGAGCTGAGACGATGATTTATGCATTGGACCTTAAAGAGCTCGCTTCAATTGGAATTATTGTCTTAATTATACAGCTCCGTCAGTATCTCGAAGGCAGATGATGGTTGTACAATGCACATTTTATGCTCCAATTGGCCCCGTCGTCTGGGTAGTGGGAGGGGAAGGAGCTGCAGTTTCTTTTGCTTTTGCTTTTGCACGCATTTTAATGAAATCAAAAATTTACGACACTTTCGGCGAGTCAAGCAGAAAAATTCTCCAAGTGCTGCTGCTGCTGCACCGTCTCCATGCCCCTCGTGTCCTCTCGTAAAGTTTCAGCAAACAAAAATCTGTTTGCGCTTAGAATTGTGCAACGCCGGAGTCAGGGGGATTGTCAGAGGGATGGGTCTGGGTCCTCTCATACATGCAAATGGCGCATTGAAACAATAAAAACGGCACTACTGATGGGGGTGCTGTAGTGGGGCTTTGGCCAAATGCTCCCAGTTATTTATGCAACGAAGCGAAGCAACTAAAATCCAAAATGCGCGAAGATTTCGTTGCTGAAGTGACGAGCCATGCAAATTGATGGCAGCCCGGTCTCCGGTACAGTGGGACCCATTCGCCTAGAGCTCTCGAGCAGTTGGAGCCAGTTCAAATACCCCATGCCCTACTGTGCGCTGTGCGCTGTGCACCAACATGCTGCTCGTTGCTGCTGAAAACTTTCAGCTCCAAGCTGCAAGCTGCAACTGCAACTTGGGCGACAAGTTGGGGAAAGTTGGCGAACAATAAATAAGAAATAAATTAGCTAAATGCGAGGCCAGGCCAGGCCAGGCGATTGCTTCATAAGGATCTCCTAACCGCAACGAGCCTGTGGTTGATCTCATCTCAAGTACCTCGGCCATGACCACAATTATAGCATTAAGAGCGACGCTCTTGTGTCACTCCATGCCATCTACAAATGTTTCAGCCCACAATGGCCACAATCGCCACAATGCATTATGTTAATTTGCGAGAGTTTCATGAGATTTCCCTGCTACTGTCTGTTTTCTCCCCACAGACAGAGCCTCTCAAAATTTAAGTCAAAGAGCTAAGTACTGTCTGTCAAATGCAGGTCTCGGCCGGACCATGAGAAGCCCAGCACCAACTAAGACCTCAAACTCTGGACCAGGCGCCAACCCAGCTTCGGATTCCAGCTCTTCCAGCCTCGTAGTTCTAGACCTGGAAATTCTGGCTACCAACTCCAGTACTCTGGCATCTTCTCTGTCGCTTTTGTTGACATGGCTTTTGCGGCGTTGTCACAGCCGATGTCTCGTGTTGTATGTTGCACATGTGGCGCAAGCCCATTCACACCAATACACCCCCACGCACCCACACTCTCACTTGGAGAGGGTGTGAGAGTGTGAAGCTGACGGCTTCTGTCATTTGCCATTTGGTTGTTGGCCCCTTTTTGGCATACAACGTGTACCTTTTCTTTGGCTTCTTTCGCTGCCTGCCTTTCTCCGTTTTTTTGGGAAACTTAGTGTCATTCGCGAACGTGCAACGTGTCGCTTAATTATGTGACGCTCGAAGGGGCAAAAAGTAGTTGGCACTTTGACTTGAGTCGCGAAAAGTTGACACGGAATCTGCTTCAGTGTGATCGCTGGAAAAAGTGAATTCCAATTAGTTGGATGTTTGTGAAATTGTTCAGCTGAGTTTTCCGCAAGCAGATACGTCACAAAACGTTTCAATTGTGTGAGTGTTTTTTACAGAATTGTCACTGTGAAATACATTTTTAATTAATAGCCAATTACTGGCACACTTTCATATAAAATTGTAATGGAAGGCAAAGAAAAGCTGTAATATTATTATTTTGTTTAGACCTTCGATATAAAATATGAATAAATTGTACAACTGTTGGGGCTAAAGTAGTCACTTGAATAGCCAGCGAAACACTACAAATAATGGATTCACCTCCTTGAAATTATTGATTTCCAAGTGGAGAGCGGGGGGCGGGGCAGAGTGGAAATAATAATTTTCCACGCAATTTCTATGATAATTGCACAAATCGCAGATTTGACTCGAAACGGCTGCGAAACTAATCAAAACTTGGCTTGCTGCTTGTAATAACTTCCATTTGCAGACATCAGGGACATCAGATATACTTCTGCATCCACACTCCATTCTTCCTGGTCTGGGCTGTCTTCTTCCTGCTCCTGCTGCTGCAACTGCTGGTCGTGGTATTTTTTGAAGTTTCGCAAAACTTTTGGCTTGACAAACCCAACAAGTGCCGATGACAATGGACCGACTGTGGACGCTGGAGTGAAATGGGATAAAATATTAATAGTCAAGCGAACTTTTGCAATTGACTATCATCAAGGAAGTGGGTAGACGTAGACGTGGAATGGGGAATGGGGAAGGCCGTCAGGCATCAGGCATCTATAATTTCTTACGCTCAAACAAACTTGGTCGGAGAGAATGCACAGACAGCTGGCTTGTCCTTTCCCGTTCCGTGGCTCTGCCCCTTTCTCTTCCGTCATTCTTTTGCCCCGCATGCGTTTTACAATTTGTTAATTACTGCAAAATGAACTTCTCCACTGATGATGATGCTGCGATCCTGTTGCTGGAATGGGGACGGCGATTGTGATTGCGACTGCAACTGGGACTGCGACAGAGGCTGAGGCTGAGGCTGGTGCATGGTCTGGGGCTTGAGCAAACAGCAGATGGCGTTTCCTGTGCCATCCGGAACGGACCCGGCAATGTTCATCCTCGCACCCGACGACAATGTTTTCAGCACTGGAACCGACTCCAGCCCATCACTTTTCTTGTCGTCATTGTTGCCTGTCCTGACGTTCCATCAGCGGACATTCCATCGCTGCTATCCAGGGCCATCCCATTCCTATACCCATCCCCATCCCCATCCCCATCCCCATCCCCATCCTATCCCATCCAGGCTGCGACCACGACCACGGCCACGACCAGGCCATTCTATCTGCTCCTCGTGCTCACTAATGCGGTTTGTTTTCGCAATTTTTGTTTTGCGCTTCGTTATTTCTTGTTTTGTTTTAAGTTCTGTCTCTTCTCTGCATACTCGGTCATCATATCCTTGGTCCTGCTTCTGCTTCTGGTTCTGGCTCCGTTCCCGTTCCCGTTCCGGCCCTTTTCAGCAGGACAAACAACGTCACTACGCGGCCAGGATGCCAAACAAGCTTGAGTCGACGTTTGCGTCGCCAGCCGCAATTTTTCATTCGCGCCCAGCATGGTCCAGGGATGCAGAGACAAGGACAGGGCCGACATTCATTATCAATGCTTTGCCCAGTGCATGCGGCAGAGCCATGTCCTGTCCCTGGTCCCTAGTCGGGGCGGTGTCCATGTCCGCGGCTGTGCTTGCAATCGCCGCCTCTACATCATCCAAGCGCATGCTTTGCGTCCGTCCGTCGGTTCGTTCGTCTATCTGCTCCAGCGCTGGCTCGTTTTTCCTTCCTTCCTTCCGTTTCATTGCCAACCGAGCATCCTTCCGCATGATGACACTGTTTTTGGCGGCCACCATAACCGCCGTTGCCTCGTTCGCTGTCGCTCTCCCTGCCGCATCCACTCCCAGCTCCAGTCCGAGACCCAAGCCAAGCTCCGGCTTCAGCTTCAGTTCCAGTCCCAGTCCCAGTCCCGGCCCGACGTTTGCCGCGGTCCTGGCCTCATTTAACTTGTAATTACGCTTGAGCAAAAATCAAAGTGGCTCAAGTTGCCAGCCATCCCAGCAGTCAGGCCCATCTCTTCCGCTGTCCCATGCCACGAGGAGTCGGTCGTCAACCACCCCCCCAACCCTGTCACCGCAACCATCCCGTACACCGGCCTCCTCTCCATGCTTAGCACGTGCCTGGTTTGCTTCATTTTGCCCCTTTTTCCATCTCAGTACTCCTAGAGTCTAGAGCGTATTGGGCTCCAGCGAGACGACATTTATTGGCTGGTTCAAAATCCATTGTAGAAGCTCTCATAGACAGTAATAGAAAAAAATATAAATTAGTAATTCCACATGCAAAATAGTACGAATTATATGAATATTAGACATACACATTGTCTTTCTTTGGCAAAATATATATTTTACTCACAAGTTTCTCAATTAGAGATTATCACAATGCATGTGACTAAGTACATTTTTCTTAAATTTACATCAGCATCCGAGATAGGTTTCAGCTATTTTTAGAAATGTAAAAATACACTTATTTTTTATTTCCTTCCAGACAACCTCTAGGTATCATGTAGTCGTTACCAATTTGAAAACCTTCCTTGTCTGCCTTCACAGTTTTTTGTCGGTTGTTTTCTCCCGGCCGCCAATTTGAGCAGCATAAAATATTTAAAGTCTCGCTTGCCCCTGATTATTACCGTGTTTTGCTACCCTTTTTGGGGACTCCACTGTTCCCCCTCCTCTGCGTTGTAACCCCGAAAGGCAGTGGTGTTCCCAGAGCGTCGCATGTTCCCACGCCTATGACAGCTTTTCATTTAGCAGCATCGCAACTCTGTTTCTGGCTTCTGGTAAATTTTTTGCCAAATTATGACCCAAACCTTTTTTCTCGGTTCGGGTTTAGGTGCTTTTTGTTTTACTGATTTCCTGTGCGACTTCTACGCACTTCCGCTGGGGCCCCTCGATTCGGATGGGGAAATGTCCACTGGGGAGCTAAGTGTAACCAAAAATGATGTGCTGATTTGCTGCTCAGGCTTTTAGTACATAATTTATGGCAGAGGCTGCGCATAAACAGCTTAAATTATGTGATTGTCGGAAGGTAGGAGCAGGAGGCAGCGAAGAACTTGAATAATAAAAGCTAACTTGGCAGGAAGTCGAAATAAAAGGACGATTGAAGAGATATTTTCTAGTGAAAATAAACTGCGATTTTTTTAGAAAAAGATTTTAAGTATGGTTTAATATTTTGCCTCTGCTAATAGTAGATTCCAGAAGTGTATACGTGGCTCTACTGTTGATAAAGAATCGTAACATTTGAGCTAGTATATTCTAATAGATTATTTCAAAATGGAATTTTATAAAACATGATCATGATATATAATAAAAAAGATTGGCTCTTGAAATTAAGGTTTGCAAGATTATGTCGTTATCTTTTTCAATCAGAGTCATATTTAAATATTCGATAATAATAAATGGGAAATTTGGTTTTTTATTTGCAAATAATAGTAATTATGCTTGAAATATATGTATAGAATGAAGATCAATTATCAAACTCCCACCAGATGGAGATTGCCATCTGTAGCATACTGGAGACTTATGTTTGAAGGAACTGCTTCACAAAAGCTGAGCTGGCGGTGCTTGTTCCGGCTTCCGATCATCGGCAAGAAATTTGGGGGGGTATTTATCTCGACGACAATAGTCGTCTACAACTAACATTTATAACAAATTCACGTGCGCAGATCACATCGGTTACCAAAGTATATCACTGGAGCAGATTGCATTACACCATTACACGGACACATACACGCATACAGATCCGTGGCACGATGTTGTTGTGACCACTTGTACCCACCCTACCAAGATCACCTCTTCCAGAACCTTTGGTGATCCCTTACAGACGGTTTTCACCGTCTATTAGATATCCTCATCCTTCCCTTTTTCCCAACATGGTCCCCGCATATGCGAATTCTAGTTTAATTTCATGTTCATTGTTTTATTCATTTAACCATAAATATAAGTCCTAATACTAACAAAATTCATTTGGAAATCAATGGGGTGCAGAACGAAAAAAAACAATATATGTAGATTGGTACTTAATAACTAAGGGGAATATAAAACGAATAAAATATTATTATTATTTAGTTTTTGTTTTAATGCATGTATGTATGTATAAATAGACTATATAGACGGGCTATAGACGAAAACAGTGAAAGTGGAGGCTGCGCTTTGTGATTACTGCAGTGATGCAGCTTGAAAAGAATTGCGGTAAATCGTTTGGTATGGGATCAAATGCTCGATCGGTCAGCGGCGGGCATCACCAAAACGCACTCGGCAAAGAGGTCTGAGCGCCAGCCTCGTCTATTTCAACTTGCACTCCGTTAGAAAGAGAGCGCCGCAATGCAATTTTGGTGCGCTCATGGGTGCGCGAGCGAATAGCGGACATGAGGGAGAGAAGGAAAACCTCTCTTAAGCGAAGAGATTTTTTCCTTTATTTTTTCTTTGCGTGAGCTCTTTCATTAGTTATGCAATTTATTGGTTGTGATTATCAAATAGTTAAATTAAAGATATTTATTCTTGTCGCTTACAGCTTTTGTTTTGTGTTGATCCACCGATGAAAGCGCTTCCATTGGGGTGCTGCAAGGCCTGTAGAAATTATTTAGGGAAAGAGGGACAAAAAAAAAATCTCTCGCTCTCTCGTTTTTTTTTCATTTTGTTTTATCCAAACGTCATTTTTGCTTGGCGTTAATAGCACAAAAAACAACCTTCTTTCACTGGCTTCACGGAGATACAAAAAAAAAAAAACTAAACCAATACATTAAAATACCGACGGCTACGGACTTCTAATCTAAGAATAACGCAAACGTGGGATAAGAGCCCCCCTCGGGGTGCTCCTCGGTACACCGCTAAACGGCCTGGTCCAGCGGCCTAGTAACAGTCCACCAATAAAATTACGTTTTTTTTCCTATTTTCTGGCTAATTTTTACCGAATTAACGGCAACCTTCGACCGACCGACGACCGTGTGTCACCCGAGCCTGCGATACACTGTTGGAACTGATCTTGTTTTCCCCCTCTCGCCTGGCTTTTTCCGGTCCGGTACTACCCGCCAATCTGCAGGAAAAATATGTCCCCAAATGATAGACACGCCCTGGCACAACTACTCGCGCATGCACATGAACGCCGCAGAAAACTTACCAATTGGAATTGGCACTATACAATTTAGAAACAAATTTGTAGTTTTTGCTTTAGAAATAACTGTTGATATTAGGTTTTTTTTTTGCTAATTTTTTCCTATGCTGTGCTGGAGACATCCGTCTTCATATACAGCCTGAACAGAAAAGAACGATGCTTGCCCGGCACAGGCATGAGAAACCCCACTACCGCCTAATTTCGATGATCCTCCATTTTCGAGCAGCCGCCATCAGGGCTCTAAAGCATCCCACTCAAAACACTCTCCTTTGTCTTTCGTTCTTCCTGACCTCCGGCGACTATTTGAGTGACATCTGCCCTGAGAAAAATTTCCCTCCTTGGTACTTTTTCCCTTACATCGTGCCATCTCTAAACTCCATCAGCCATGCCTCTTCCGTCCGCTGCAAATATTAGCGCCACCATACATCTACATGCATATGACTCCCTCTCAGCGACAAGCCATTTCACATCCTACACAAATAACTTAATTTAAAAGCAATATCTTCGCCTCAAAAAGTAGAGGATTATACCTTATTGGTTTACTTTTAATGCAAGAGTTTCGTGAATTGTTGTATTAGATAAAGCCAGATATCGACCAAAGGTACTCTATTCCCCGAAAACCATATTGGTCTTTCATTTTCCGAAAGGCTGTTTGGGAAAAGTAATTAGTCCGAGACCTGAACGTTGGGCTTACGCAACAAAGACCGGCCATAACCCTTTGTGCGGAGAAAGCCACCGATGGCCATACAAAGGCCATCCTACCCTGATGCAGATGGATTTTGCCCCTCTTCGTTACTCCTGTGCTCTCATACTCGTATTGACAGATTCTTTGTGGGCTCGATCTCGATGTGAGTGTATCCCCTCCAAACACACACACACACACACACACACACGAGGAAGTAAACTCTTTCAGTCCGGGCCCCTGTTATCTGCCGGTAAACATGGCTTAAGCTGCAAATAATCACAAATGCTCATATTTGCACACAAGCAGAAGCGTGCCCCATTCCCATTCCCACTCATTTGGGCAAAGCCCCGGCAACGGGTAACTGGCAACGGGACCAACGACCAGCCAGCCAGCCAGCCAGCAGTCGACCACTTCAACCGCAATATCAACACATTTGGGTTTTAGCCATAATGAAGTTGCTAACTTCTGAAGTGCGCCGGCAATGGCAACGGCAACGGCAACATCAGCAGCGGCAGCGGCAGCGGCAATAGCGGCTAAGACCAAAACATAATCAAAACCGAATTATGTGCTTTAAATGCGTCCTAGTCGCAATCGTTGTCGTTGTCTTCGTCCCCTCTCTTTTGAAGAGCATTCAAACTATCATTTTCCTACTTAGGGGAATGTGTGCCGACAGTCGCCAGCAGTCTGTCTCGTCTCCCACACACCCACACCCACACCCAAACCCACTCTCACATGCATATAGTAATTAGAAAAGAAAAAGAGTTGGTTGGAAAGAAAAGCAATTAGTGTCTCTCTCAATTTCTATGCGCATAGTTTCACAATCTTCTGCTACACAAGCAAACATTTAGGGGTGTATGTGTGTGTGAGCCTGGATATGGATGGGTCTCATCTATGAATCTGAGGAACGAAGGGAATTGCTTGTGCTTTTGCTTACTCGGTTACTTGGTGACTGACCCAAGCTTTCTGCCCCTCCAAGTACGAGTATCCTAGAAGTGATTAAGCGCATTTGCGCTCCACACACAATGGCAAAGTTGGAATACAATGCACTGAGAGAATAGTCTTTAAAATACAGTGAAGGCAGAGCTATCAGCTATCACTTCTTGTTTTATTTGTTGGATTTTCTCCAGTGTATCAAGCTCCACTCGCAGCGGAAGTTCATCTCCAGTTTATAGCTGGCGCCAAACTAGGGACAACGGCGGCGACGACGAAAGTGATGGGTATACAGGGAGAGAGAGAGAGAGAGAGAGAGAGTCGATCAAATCGGCGTATACGTATACGTATTGGGAGGGCTCTGTCCGGCTGGCCCTTTGGTTAAGTGAGCAGGGCCGGGACCCATTAATGGCCTTTCGATATATGTATTGTGATGAAAACGAAAACAATTAACACCGAATGATAAAATGAATCATGGTCAGGGCTGGGTCAGTGAAATGGAGAGGGCAGAAAAAGGGTAGTGAAGGGACGGGTAACTCTGGGCAGGAAAACTACACAAAAGTTGAGAAGTGTTGAAGGCAGGCAAAGTTTTTTCATCAACGAAAACATTTTCCGAGCGACGGCGAGTAGTTTGCTGGTCAAGCGTTGCACTATGGGGAATTTGACCACTTTTTCTGGCCTAAATTAATAACTTCCGAACGAAGCAATATTTTTAAGTTCGGTTTTTTGATATGAGTTAATAATAGTAAGAGGAAGATATTTTGAAAAAATGGGCGTGGTAGCTCCTTTCTATACCCGCTAATTGAGAGTACCGTCTTTATGAGCGCCTAGATCTCAGAGACCATAAAAGCTAGATGAACCAAATTTTGTATTCAAGCTCCTGTTATATCACACTTTAACAAGTGTAGCTCAAAATTTCGCTCCGCCCTTTTCCGCCCACGCAAAGGACGAAAATCTGTGCCGTGCACAATTTTGAAGATACGAGAAAACCAAAAACGCAGAATCATAGAAGATGACTATTTCTATCAGGATGTTGACTCTGGATCAGATCGGATCAATAACATGGCCACAATGAAGAGAACCATTTCGCGACCCTGTGTGTTTGGCCTATTCATCCAAATGAACGCCTTGATCTCTGAGACTATAAGAGCTAGAGCAACCAAAGTTTCTATCCAAGCTTCTGTGATATCACTTTAATACAAGTGCATTTCAAAATTTTGCCACGCCCCCCTCCGCCCCCATAAAGAACGAAAATCTGTGGCATGTCCAATTTTAAGGATACGAGAAAATTAGAAACGCAGAATCAAAAACAGACATTATATATATCAGAGCTTTAAATCTGGATCAGATCTGATCATTATCATAGCCACAAAGCAAGAATCTCTAATTTTGGATTTTTAGGTTAAGTCCTAAAAAATCAAATTACAGAGAAAGTGCAAAAAAGTGCACATTAATATTATATGCATTTGAAAGACAATTAAATTCTCTACAATATGTATTAAGTCTTAGGGGTGCAAAAGGTGTCACTCTTTTTTTAGGCCCCTTTAAAGACAAATTTTTGTCACAAAATAATACCTGTCAAACTATTCAAAATTACACGAAATATAAGGAGAATTTGTACAGTTCAAAAAGAAAAGAATATATTAAAAACCCCATAGATTTGTATCCATTGTAAAAACCGCACTAAAATTGGTCAATTAATCACTTTTTTTAACTTCAAACTTTGAGAAAAATTACTCTGTGCAAAAAAAAATGTTGCTTCCCAGAAAACAGCTGATTTTGAAAGCTGTTAACTTAACAGTGGTTCGCTCTGTTAAAATTTCGATTACGTAACATTGAAGACCAATGTTATTCCGATATATATCCGTTAAAAATGTTTAATTTTACCGACTTTTGGAAAATGGGTTTTGGCCAGAAAAAGTGGTCAAATTCCCCATAGTGCGTTGTCGGGCCCTGTAAGTTTGATAGACGCGCGCAGGACGGACAGGAC
Source organism: Drosophila affinis (assembly GCA_037356375.1). NCBI lineage: Eukaryota > Metazoa > Arthropoda > Insecta > Diptera > Drosophilidae > Drosophila > Drosophila affinis. The sequence goes on from JAZHFB010000003.1 coordinate 30,168,096, forward strand.
ATTGGACAGGGGACAGCGGACAGCGGACAACGGACAACGGGCGGAAGTGAGCCAAGAAACTTTGCCGAGCCATCCGATGGTGGTGCAAGGAAGTTGCCAGGGACTGTGGGCATAGGTAAACAGCAACAAAGTAAATATCAAGTTAGCGCCTGCGGCGCTCTACTCGGCCTAGAGTGGTTCGGTGCGGTGCGGTGCGGTGTGGTGGGGTTTGGGTTAGGACAGAGAAACTAAAAGCGGAAACGGAAGTTTGCCAGCGAGCAACGGATTGTGCGTGTGCTGCGTATTTCCAATTCGAATTCGTATTTGCTTTCTGCAGCACACTCGCTACCTTGCCCAGTCTCAGTCTCAATAGCAGTCCCAGTCCCTCCCATCCCATCGCCATCACATTTGTCTGGGCCAAAACAAATAATGGCTGAGATTCCATTTCGCGCAGAAGTTTCCATATCGAAGTGCTCGTCGTCTGATATATCAGTCCCAGTCCACCTCCGCTGCCATTTGGGAGGGGGGCGCTGGGAAGCTTGAGCTTTGTTTCTGGCTTTCAGTTATTTGCATGCCCTTTGTCACTCTAATGTCACATTGCATGTCTCCCCCTGTGTGTGTTTCTGTCTCTGTCTGTGTCTGGGTGTGTCTGGGTGTGTGCTCGGCTCAGTTGTCGCTCAGCTGAGCGGATGTTCCACCTCCTCCCTCCCTTGTGCAATTTTTTGAGACTTTTTCTAATTGAAAAAACTGCGCACAAAACTTTGTTTGACATTTATTGCCGTAGGCCAAACATTTTTAGTTTTAGTTTCCACTGTCTGAGCCGAGTCTTCGCTTACAGCGTTTCAACAAAATTAAAGAAGTTTTGCGTTTGCAATTTGTCCTCGCCGTCATCCCTATTCCTACATCCCTATCCCTCCCCGCCCATCTAACGCTGTCATTTGATGCCCTGCACACAGGGGAGCGGAGCGGAGCGGGTACGTATGGAATGAGTACCAAAAAGAACACGAAATATATTTTGCATTTTTGCCAAGTGAAGCGGAATGCCAAACCATCATAGGCATCGTCATCGGCGTCGTCATCGTCATCCCACAGAGCACAAAAGTATGCAGCAAAATATTTGACATGTTAGAGAACAACAGGCTCATGCATATTCAATTGCTGATTGCCATTGCCATTGCCAGGGAGGGTGACAGGGAGGGTGCCAGTGCGGGTGTTTGGTGTGGAGCGCACTCTGGCGAGCACTGCCAAGGATGCTGCAGGACTTGCGCCTGGCTTCGAATCCATTTGCATAAACTTGCACACGAGAATGCCTTTGATTTGCAACTATTTAAATTGCCCCAGTCGATTTTCAAGGATACAATTTGAACACTTTTCCATAGGGATGCCATGAATTTTATATGTTTTCTCACGAAAACTATGTAGGATGTCAGATGGACCAGTTTACAAGTTTTTCAGCATACAATAGTAACGTGCCAAATTTTGGTTTCTATTGTTGATCTTTTTAGCATGTATAAAATAAAATTCCTGTCAAATGCATTGATTTGGAATACAATTTATGTAGTTTTATTTAAAGCATATATAATGTCCACTGCATTATTTTTAACAGTATTTCTTTTACTACGAACGATGTTATTTGTAAGCAGGAATTAAATATGCCGATGAGCAAGCCGTTCAATGTTTCTGGTGGGGTCCTAATTTCAGGTAGTTTTAATTTTCCTGATTCGCAACACACACCATCTGCCTTTTGTTTAATTTTGCATGAGCGCATGAAAACAGAGACATTCTTTGTCGATAACACCAATCAAAACTTTCTGATGAGCGCATTGTTTCGTAGATGACTCGTATTCGAATGTGAGGCGAAGAAACGAAGCCCATGTAAATACTCGATGTACTTGTTGGACTTTTCTGCGATTTAATCTGGGAGGCCTGTCATTGTGGATTTCGTTCTCGTGCATTGTGGGATTGAAATTTACGCTCACACACACATTTTCGTTATATTTTCGAATTCGTTCGTCTATTTTTTCTGCTCTACAATTTGTGTACTTTATTTGTACACACACAAATTGACCTAAATGGAGGAACTCTTACACAAACACCGTAGCATGAGATTATATAACACGTATTTATATATGTATATGTATATATGAAGACAAACATATAAATATGAATAATACCAACCACTTTCTGTTGTTATTTTCGGAATCATGAATGTTATTTCTAAGTAGATATTTAAAGGCTATATTATTTTCTATACTTTTTTTTTTTAAATGTTTTTTTTTTTCGCTTAAAATGTAGTGCACCTCCATTTCCTCCAAGAGCTCCCCGGACAGGCCACTTGGCCACTTGCAAAGCTCGTTTTTAATTTCATTTTTTCCATCCCTGCAGATGGGGCGATGATGCCTGCTCCTAGCCTACCGTAGCCACAATAGCCCCACCCTAGCCCCACCCTAACCTGGCGATATTATGAAACGTTACATGAGGCCCCACCTTTCGTTTGCAGACCCGTCCGCGTCTAAGTATGCAACAATAACAATATTTAAAGGTATCTGCCAATTTATTTTAATGGCCGCAATTAAAGTTAATTACTCGCGTAGACAAAACGTGCAAAAGCCAAGGCGGTGACGACGAGGATGGCGATGGCGATGGCGACAACGTCGGCGTTGGACCAGGGCACAAGGTACAAGGCACAAGGCACAAGGCTGGCAAGGCAGAGGCACGGGAATGGGCGACTGCTAGGTGCTGATGACGATGCCGGTGGTACTGGTACTCCCAGCATCCTCCTCCTGTTACTGCTAGTCGGACTGGTACTGGAAGCGCCCAATTAGGCATAATACGGTTGACTTGGCTGGGTGTCGTTGCTCGACGGCTAAAACTTTGCGGCCTCTCCTCTCCTCTCATCGGTCCCATTCCCCATTCCCCTCTCCCCACTCCCCAGTCGCTGCTCGTGTTTAATTTTCCTAATGATATTATTGCAATTGACCCTATTAGAATTTGACTGCGGCAAATGAGTCAAAATGAATATTTAGCTTGAATGCCGGCAGACTAAAAATTAAAGCGCTACCTAATTGCCTGAAATGTGATATGGTCGATCAATTAATTTCAAAGGCTAAGCCTTAAAGTCGAGCCCTTGCTCTGGCTCCGTCTCCGGCTCTGGCTTCGACTCCGGATCCAACTCCGTCCCTGGCTTAGGCTGCGGGGACCGCGCACATCAGGGCCGTGGTTAATTGCCGGCGCACTCAAGACACACACAATGTGACGACAGGGCCCAAAGAAAACAGACCAAAACATACAGCTAGACAGTCAGCCAGCCAGCCAGCCAGCAAGCCATTCTCCCTTACCAATTTCTGCTCATTTGCTTTGACGCTATCGCCAGTGCCATTTCTCGTGGTCGTCACCGCAGATCCGAGCTGGGCAAAACCAAAATGCCATGGCACATTTTAAAATAACCAAAGGAAAAATGTGTTTACTTGGAAGGCGAATTTTCTAAATGGAAATTGTTTTCATGCAGCCGTAGCCGCTGCCGCTGCTGCGCCATTACCTCGGCCATCAGCTACATAATTTCGTCTTGCCACAGTCGACTTCGACGTCGACAAAGACGACAAACACTTGAGAACAATAGTTGCCAGGGGATACTGCGAAATGGGTATTGAGCGGACCGAAGCGGAGCGAGCACGGTCTCCGACTGCAACCACAACAATAATGACTTTATGAAAAAATGATTATCCTGCCGTGCTGTCTGCAGTGCCAGAGTCGGAGCCCCAGCCGGAGCCAGTACGAGTACGAGTACAGACAGTGCCAGCACCGGCTTCAGCGGTCTGAGCAGGTCCAGGGCTAAGCAGACGGGTCTGGCCAACTCTATTAAATGGAAATAAATGAATTTAGTTAGAGATGGTCGATGTCAGATATGCACGTTCTACCGTAAGGTAAGTGCAACTGAGCATCAAATTAACTTTTTCGAGAACTTATCGCTATAACTATTCGAACGAGTTGTTTATAGTAGCTATAGCATTGAAAGGATCAATATAAATCAAAAAAATATCATTGAGATTTAGAACTGAATGCCATTAGACTGATATAAAAGATCCAAGTTTCTTCTTTATATATAATTTAGATCCAATGAACTGCCCTTGTAAATATTTTCCAATATTTCTGTTGTCTTTTCCCATCTCTAGCTCCCGTTTGATTCGTTTTATTTTGTGGCAAATAAGCAGAAAATCGTTTGCCAAAAATGTTGTCAACCACGGAAATGGAAATGACCAGGCTCATGCCTAGGTCCAGGCCCACTATCACTACGAAACTACCAGGCCGACTCGCAGCAATGCTAGCACTAAAAAGGGGAACCTCGACAGTGGCATCATTGGGTTGACGTTGACCTCCCCCCCCCCACCCAGTTCTTTGAAAGTTCTGCTGTTTACGCAAGATGACAAAAGAGGAGTCGCTCCCAGAGAGGGGTGGGAACAGAAGCGGGAGGGGAAATCTATATAGCTCACCGTTAGATATATGGTAATGGCTTCGGTGGCCATAGAAAAGCGTTTTCCCTGCGTAACTTGGCCAGCCACTTTTCCAGCGATATCTTTGGGTTGTCATCAAAAAGGCAACGACTGCCAGACAGCGCGGAGGCAGAAAGGAGAAGGAGTATACGGGATTGCGGAGTTTTTGGTTTTCAGCCAAATTACTCGAAACTGTTTGAAGATGGACCCGAGATGAGACAAAGTCGGGCGGATGGCTGGATGGCTGGATGGCTACATGGGTAGCAGAACTGATTTCGAATTGAAATGAATGAAACTAAGAATTTCTCCCTCTCACTCTGTGCGGTCTTAGCTTTTGCGTTGCTGGCAAAATTCTAATGAACTTCAATGGGATTGCAATTGCTATTGCTGAACGATGCCGAGATGCTCAGAAGTGAATCGAATTTACATTTGGCCATACAAATCGGTGCATTGAACTCTGTATCGATGGCTGGCCGCAAAAGCTCCTCCTGATTCGGTTTCTTAATTAAGAGGACTGAGCGGAAAGCTCTGTGCCTGTACTCTTATTACAAGTTTAATGCACTTTTCCATATTGCGCCCAACAAAGGCTTTTTGCCCTAAACCAATTCAGCAAAGTGGGCATTTTAATCTCTCCTCCTCTGACTCTGCGACAAATGCGAGTACCATGGAAATTTACGAGTACACCAGGCAGAGAGAGATATAGAGATAGAGAGAGAGAGAGAAAGAGAGTGGCCGTGGAGTGGACAATACAGTGCATTTGACCCACTCAAAGGGTGGTAACTAAAATAAATAAACTGAAATTGCAAAGCAAAGGATTGCTGGCCGGCAGAAAATCAGGCGACCAACTAGAAGCATTTCCACAAAATGTGCAAAAATATAATTTCTAAATAGGATATGCCCAGAAGGCCGGGCCAGAGGAGAGGGGTTTGGTGGCATCGAATAAACGAAGCGATGACTTACATAAACATTGGGATGGTCCCATCCAGGGGCCGGGCCGGGCAGAGCAAACAAAAATGACACAACACATAAAAATCCTCACACACAGAAGTGGACTGGAGGACGAGAAGAGAGCCGAAGGGAGGTGCTCCTACTGGCAACTTAAACGAGCATCCGAAAGGATTTTGTGTACAATTTCCGTTTTATGACTCTCCAGAGTGGCAATAAATCTCACACAAAACTATTTCCGTTGCATTCGAGCTGCTGCTGCTGCTGCTGCTGCTTAGCCCTCTCACATGCAACGTTCAACGGGCCAAAGCAAGAGGAGACCCATAGTGGAGCGCCATTGCTGCACATTATCTTGTGCGCAAATCCGAAAAATCCAAATCCATTCACTATAAATGGCGGTCGTCTGGCTGCGGCCTTTCATTTTGGCCTCCATCGCGGTCTCGGGTCATTGTCGGCGACCAGAGCTCCGGGGCTCGAGCCCCGAGCCCCGAGCCCCGAACTCCGAAACTGCCGGGTCTGCTTGGTCTGCCGGCAGTGGCAGTCGGCTGCTTATGATTCGTCTGGGTCGCGTGTTTTGTTTGGCCCGTGGCACGTACTCCCTGCATTTGTTGCAGTCTCATCTTCGGCTGCTGCTTCTAGCTTTTGCAACTATTTCCGTTGGTTGTCTTTGAGCTGAGTGCGCTTTTAGTGCGGCATCCGTTCAGCAGCCGTTCCTCTGTCACGCCCATCGAAAATTATGAAATACTTGCAGGGCCCTAAAGTCCGGGCCGCACCAAATAAAAGAAATAATAATAATCGGAAAGAGGGAGCAAGAGTGATTTGCAAGTCAATTTGTCAAACACTGAGAGACTTGCAGCCGGGGACAAGAGCGAGGGGACAAGGGACATTGTTCGCTTTGTTCTCATCATTAGCGGCAAAGTCACGATTTGACTTTATTGAAAGCACTTTAATTTAATGTGCGTGGATTTGCCTTTCGCTTTACTGTTGCCTCTCTTTTTTTCCAGCATAATTTTGCATAATCCTTTGGTGTACGGATGCTGGTGCAACTCCTGCTCCGCCGCTGCCTTCTTGCTTTACATTTTTCATGCTGCCACAGACACAGACACGGCAGCGTACATACGGGGCGTATACGTAACGTGTAATTTCATTGCATTTGCATGTTTTATAAGACATGCTCTCTCTCCCTTTGTCCGACTAACATAATCTATGCTGTTTCCATGTTTGTTCCCTCTCATCTTTGTGTTTCCTTCACACACACACTCTCAAAATGTTTTTAGTAAGGGATTTTCGTCCTGTTTTCATTTTTCCAGCTAGAGCAAAGTTTTATTGACAGTAAACGTGGGCGATACGAAACTAAAAGTTTCCCTCGCTCTGGGGATTGCTCTGTGCTACTCAGAATCACACACATACACACATATACTCGTACGTTCAATACCGATACATAGATACGTAGAAGGAACAGTTCGTTCTCTGGTCTGTGATTCATAAAACAAAAGCGAAAACGTTTCAAAAATCGAAAACATTTTGTTGTTTGCAAGTGTTTAAAACAGAACTTTTACACGTGTCCAGCATGCGAGTTGCCATTCCCGGCTCTCCCTCTCCCCTTCATTACCTCTCTATCGCACTCTCTATTGCTTGGGCCGGGATAATAGAGGCAACAATAAAATGCTCGGTAATAAAAGCTATGAAAATACTTAGGTGCATTTTTGGTATTTGCTTATTTCGGGCCAAAAAATAACTTTATCCTGCTTAGGTCCTCATCCTCGCCACCTTCCCCAGGAAGTGGCAGAAACTTTCCCACACGTGTTTCAGCATATGCAGCTCCTGGCCCCCGGGGCGACGGCGATGGTGTAAGCCATTTTGGAAAGTATAACTTCGAATAGATTTGGCCGTAAGTGTAGCAGTTTAGAGAAGTTGGCTTTTGATATTACACAGACAGTACGAGAATTGACTCGTATCTGGTTTATAGTGCGTGGTATATGGTTCGAAGCAAGACCGGTAACTAATCTACAATGAAGTTGTCACTCCAACGGGGAAACGGAAAAAAAGCAGCAAGAAGCAAGAATATGAGCTACCCATTCAAGGAATGCGAATGTCGAGTCACATGTAATTGAAAACCACTAACGAGTTCAATCCCAGTCAGGCCCAGCTGCCAACACACCTCAAACATCTAATTAGGCCGCACCCGGATAGATGGCAATAGAGGGGGACGGGAAGGGGGAGGGGGGAGGCCACCTTAACGTTGCACTTGACAAAAGAGACCAAAACTATGCTGAAAAGGATATAGATAGTCATGCGGTGGTGGTGGATTGGTGGAATGGCGGAGTGGCAGCCCGCAGCCAGAGTTCATTAGGCGCATCTGTGTTGCTCGACAAACAGACTTTTTGGCCAACGTTTTCGTTTCAGTGGAGCTGGTAGCGCTGCGTATGCGTAATTTATGCCGCACACACTAGGGGACACGGATACTAATACGAGAATACGAATGCGAATACGGATACGGATACGGCCAGGAAGAACGCAAACATGGCACTGGGAAGGGGCAGACACGGAGGCAGGTGTTTGCTCAACTGCTAAACGAAATGCTAATGCGGTAAACTAAATGCAAAAACCATTTTAATTAGCACGAAAATCATTGTAACTCGTTAAGTTGCGCAGCTGCCATGGCCACGACGCAAACCGCAGAGGCAGAGGCAGCGTCAGCGGCAGAGCAGCATAGAACAGGGAGACCTACGTGAGTAAGTTTATGCTGCCTCCAAGGTTCGACATGTAAGAGCCACGAGAACCGTGCAAAAAGGAGTCAAACATGGCAGTCCAACGACAGCGACAGCGACAGCAGCAAGAAGGACGCTATGAGGAACCGGATCTGGACCTGTACACGCTGAAGGAGTTGGCATCCAGGGAGGAGGGAAAACGAATACCTTGCTCTTTGCATTTTTCCACTTTTTGCGCCCTGTTCGGCATGATGTTTGCAATGTCCTGCCACGCCGAGCAAGGGGGCGCAGGACAGGACCTCGCTGATGAAGAGATAATATTGTGATCACGTTCGGCAACCTGCTGAAATGTAAATACGTAAGAGCTCTACTTCAGCCCGAGGTCGGGCTTGGGGTCGGGGTCGAGCGCCAGTCAAGCTTTACGTAATGTGAGCCGCGCTAATGAAACGTTCATTAATCATACGCCACTTGGCAGCGACTGGAGCGGACGGGCGATGCCGCAGCCATAGCCGCAGCCGCATCCGCATCCGCATCCATAGAACAAGGTCCCGAAATATTTTCGTGGTCCACATGGGGGCTTATGGGGCCAGGGATCGGGATCAAGCTAGTTTGCGAAAGAGCAAAATATGTGGCCGGGTATGTCGTGCCTTCAAGTCTGACAATGCCAAGTGCCAACTGCCAACACTCGGGACACACGGAGTGCTGCCAGCTTCGTTGCAGGTACTGGCACCTGACAACACTGAGAGAAATAACTTAGTCACATTAGAAATACATACCAAATACATTCGGCCCATAGACTTCTTTATGGTTTGTTCGCCGTGCAGTGTTTTTTCAGTGTACGAGTATGTTTGCGGATGGATATTTGTGCGAGTGTTCTAGGTAGTTAGTTAATTAATATTCCCGTTGCCGCACGTTTCATGTTTGCATTAATTTGGCAGGTAACTTGTCAACATTGTTGTTGCCGCTGCCGCTGTTGGCCCTTTGGCCTGATGAGGTTGTCGGTGATGCCAGGCTTTGTCTAACAAGCTGCACATCTACACAGTCGCACACACACAGAGGAGCAAGGTAAAAGACAGTCAGAGGAAGGTCGAGAGAGAGAGAAGGAAGACGCGCATGTGGCTTTCGTACGAGTATGTTCCTGGCTTGTAATTAGCAAAGATCGAAGTGATTTAATTACTTGGGCAAACTTTTAACATTGTCTACATGGCATACAAAAACTTGGCTGCATAATCAGGCCAGGCCAAGACGTTTGCCTAGCTGTTAGCTGTTACCGATATTACTGGGTATTATGTCCCGGCTTGTTTGCCCATCATCAGATGCTGGATTCTTATCGCTGATGCGAAATGAATGTAATTAGAGTTTGCCAATTGCCAGTACGCCGCCTCTCCTCTAATAAGCTTCTAATTAAGCGTTTGCCCAGCCCCATTCCCCCTGCAAGACGCTGAAGAGGGGGTCGCAAGCCTACAAAAAGCCAGCAATCGGTATGTGGCAGCAATGTATCTCTGGATAAAGTCAGAGGCGTTCATGATTTTGTCGGCGTCGGCCCAATCACTTGTCAACCCAAACAGCCTAGTAAAACACAAGCTAATCAGGCTTATTTGTATCCTCCTCTGTGTATGTGTGTGTGTGTGTATGCGGTGGTTAGATGGCCTGACTTTTTGCCAAACATGACTTTTATTAAAAGCGACACAAACACAGCAAACGATTGCGCATACGCCGCGTATGCCAGCTTCCCTTTCCCAAAACCAAACCCAAACCCAAATTCAAACCCCAACACCAAGCCTGCTCAGTGAGTGTTACGCCGTGCTTTGTGGCTTCACATGTACAAGTAATCTAATTAGTTTTATGCTAATTAGCACGCGGCTTTAATTTAATAAATTATTATAGCGCATTATTTGGCCAAAACTACGCGAGGAACAATGTCAGGGGCGGGCGGCTTAACTGACATGGAAATGTTTACGGCCCGACTGATTTGCGCAGCCAACTGTTGGCCAAATCCCCGTCCCGTAGCGTCCCGTAGCACTCCGTCCCGCCCTCCGACTAGCTCTCTCGACTAAAGCACATTGAACGGAACTTTGTTGCAGACTGATCAATCGTGTGGAGTAATTGGTAATTTTAAGAGTACATTAAATTTCAACATTGGATTTCAACTGGATTTAGTGGAAATTTGTGCGCGGAGCTCAGTCTAAACTCCTGAAGCATCAAAGACGTAAATGGACAAAAGTGGAAAGTGGCGGCATAGGAAACTTTATAGGTTGTAGGCCCGACGCATCACCAGATCGAAGTAGGCGTCGTTGTCGATCGAGGCGCTAATGGTGGAGTAGTAGTTGATGAACTCCTCCTTGGTAACAATCCCGTCGGGGTTCGGGGCTCCAGCCTCGAAGTTCTTTAAGAACTCCCGGAGAATCTCTGACTTGCTCATCTCGCCGCTCAAGTACTTGGGATGATCCTTCACCGAGTACAGATTCATCAGATCGTTCTCGGTTATCTGCCCATCGTCGTTGGTGTCCATCTTGTCGAAGGCCTTTTCAATGATGCTCAAGCGGCCCTCGTTCATAGGTGGCTAATGAAAGTACAAGTAGAGGGTAATACTACATTTTATTGGCTAGGTTTTCATTTATACTTACACGAAGCTTGTCCAGAAATTCGGTCATGTTAATGTTGCCACTTCCATCCGCATCGAATCTGTTGGACATACAATTACATAAAATAATTCAAAATTTCTTTCTCATTTTGAAGACCTTCACCTACCGAGCAAACATATCGGAGATTTCCGAGTCGGTAGCATCGAGGCCAACATCAGCGATTCCCTTCTTAAACTCCTCGGCGCTGAGTGTCTTGCTGCCGTCATCGTCCATCACCCTAAAGGCTCTGCGGATGGAAAGCGGAAAATATTCGTAATTCTCAAAAATGAAAATACATTTCTATTATTGCCACGGACAAAGGCGGCAGAGGAGTATTGAGATAAGAATATGCCATTGATACGAGAATGTGAATGGGTGGATGGGTGAATGAGAGGATGCGAGGATGAGAGGAGCGTCCATTCAGCTATGCATTCAATGTATTGAATTTTCCGGCTGGCAAACAAACAAATTGCATAAATACAAATGAAAATGCGCGCTCACGAGGCCAAAAGGCGAAGGCTAGTGGATGGACGGGGACGGGAACGGGGATGCGGGCGTCCAACCAACACACCAACAAGCAAACAGGCAACAAAACACACAGACAAACACACAACTACGGCCGTACATATGTTGCATATGCGAGGATTTTGAACAAAATGTCTATATATTCACAACGGAAAATTGTTAGCAGACAACCCGGCGGGCGGACAGGTTGCCGCGGTACGTCCGCGTCCGTCCGCGTCCGTCCACCTCTGTCCTGTGAGCTCAAATTGAAATAAAAACTAACAGTGGGCCGCTCTACACTGCTCGCGTGTGTGTATGCCTCGGATTGATGGTTCGAGGGGCTGGAAGGGGTCCTGGTTATACTCTGCAGCAACTAGAGAAATCCAATTATGTTTGTTTGCATTCAGTCAGCGATTTTTGCCACCATTCTCTGCTACTGCTGCTGCCACAGTCACAGCCACTCCCAGCCTCCGACTCTGGCTATAGCTCTGGCTCCGGCTACGGCTCCGGCTCCGTCTCCGCCTCTGTTTCTGTTCCTGTCAGCAGCGGTCCACAATTTTTTTGCCCCAGCCTGCACACACTTGAAAGAGCTTTCGAGAATGTTAGTTCAACATGCACTCGAACCCGACATACTCGTATTTACATGCGCCTAGCTGCGCCCCAACTTGCGAGTAACATCATCATCAGCAGCAGCAGGACCAGGAAAGGCAGCTGCAGCAGCAGCACTCCGCTCGGCAAAGTTTCAGTTTCATTTGCCAGATTTTGCTGCCGGGCGCTGCGCATTACGGACCTCCGCCCGGCCTACACAGCGCCATCAACCATCTTCACCTTCCTTCTCCACTTGTCCGGCACTCAACAATTTCATCATTTTAATATACTCGGCCCGGACAGGGTCCGGCACTGTGGCCCCTGTTATGTTGCGCTTTACAAGAGCATCTCCACGGCAAATGAAAAAGAATATATCTCGCCAAGGCACATGTGGGGAGGGATAAAAATAAATTGGCTAAAACCAACATACCCTAGACGAGAGATGATGGAGGTGGAGCCAACTTAATTGATGTGTCGGCTACCGTTGGATGAGTTCATAGAGAAAATGTATCACATTTTAAAGAGTTTACTACAACTTTGCCAGTATTAAGGGGCTTATGGCTCAATCAATCAATCATTATAGTGGCTGTCGCAGGAAACTATTCCATTGAGCAGTTGGGATAACTCCAAGAGTTTTGATAATGGAAAGGGTATACCACATAACCAAGAACCATAGAGATGATGCCCAAAAAGGAGGTACGGGTCGGGCCTAACCGAGTATTTCCTCTTTGAAAGTTAAGCCACTGACAGGGTTGATATTGGGGCTTGGGGTGGATGAAGCACTCACCTGGACAGGCCCAAGATACCAGTGGCACCGCGACTGAAGCACTGCAGGCGCAATTTGTAAATTGGATCCTTGTCGAGGCCGTTGGCCAGCTCGCGTTTGGCCAGGTTCTGTAGGTTGGCCTCCTTCGTGAAGCCATTCTCGCGTTGCATCTGCAGGAAGAAGTATAGAAATGACCGATTTCAGTATATTTTCTCATGATTTGGTACCTTCGTAATACTCTCCATCGTATTTGAATTAGAATTTAAGTCGAAAATGACAAGTAAATAAAAGGCTCCAAAAGGTATCTTACGGCTATTTTGCTTCGTATTTTATTTGAATTTTTTTTGTATAAATATAATTGTGGCTGTACGAACACGTCTGTCTAATAGAATAGAACGAATGGAAATGAAATATTTAGGAAAGGGAAAATCAACACTAACTTGATCTGAGTTACTTCTGAGAAGCCTACTGCCCGAACTCGAACTCGAGTCTTTCGTTTTGTTTTCTTGTGGTCTTAATTAACTTTCACTTCTCTTTGTTGTGCCTGAGCTGGATTAGGTACTGGTGCTGTCAACGGGCCCCGGGCGATGTGTGAATTTGTTTGATATACTCGTATAATTTTTGTGCCACGTTGAGTACAATAATTGTCTGCTTAACAAGTATTCCACTCCATTCCGTTCCCGGCAATCCAATGGGCGTTGCTAGGCTCGCCGCCCATGACAGCCATAGCCGCGAGCTATTACAGCCTTGAATTGATTTGCTTTTGCACAAAGTGCGTCAAAGGCGGCTTTTAATTATGCCAAGAGTCGGAAGGTAAAGCCGCCGGTAATGGTCTATCTGGAAGCAAGGCCGTTTTGTAATTTGCCTCGTCTATTTGCATTTTAAATGAATCTATCCAAATATGACTCGCGAGCATGCCCCACAAATTCACGGTTCATTGCAGGAGAAGGCTTGCCCTCATTCCTCGATATCCAACCATCTTAATTGCTGACAAAAACGATGTACATAAATAGCAAATTTCCAACTGTTTACACAGGAATTTTCCGACTTTAAAGTAGGCTCAAATCCAATCTGAATTATTCCCTGTCAACCCTGTCACACCTATAGAGAGATACACCACCTCCAGCCATCAGGAATTACACATTTTGTAAGGGAAAGGCCTGGGGGGGGGCCTGAACTCTGACCAGCTGGCACTTGGCTCAATGAACTGTGACGACTTGAGGTCCAACTAGTTGGATTAGCACTCAGTGTTCGTGGCGGGGTGGGTGGGTGTAAGCGAGTGCACTCACCTCAATATTTCACGCATGACATCATATTAATAATAGTTCCATCTATATGGAACGACGAGCTTTTTTCTGCTAGCACACGTTGACTTATGTTTGTACTCGTATAAATAATCAAACATCAAATTGGCTCTCAATGCGATGGGACGCAAACAAACTGAAGCCATAAAAAATACAAAAAGCTAGTTTCAGGACGTCGTTCCTGGCACTAATTTCTCTAATTTGTTTGATTTATTGACTGAAGCAGTCCTCCAGCAATGCAGTAAGCAGCCCTGAGTTGTCAAAAAATAAGTGAGTGTAGCAGCAATGTTTGTCTGTCAAATCAATATCATTGATTCGGTCAGGATATAGAAAAAAGCATAGTCATCAGGCTTTCAGGGCCATGGAAATAGCATCGATTATCAGGTATAGCCGAGTGCATAAACAACCCTAAAGTTTTCACTCAGCCTTTCCCTGTATAATGTATATGTTATGTGGTAGTAACAGTCCCTGCGTTTCACTGTCCCAGTGCTGATGACCGCGTTAGATAGCCGCTTTTGACTAATGGGGTCTGAGTAATGAACATTGCTCTAATTAGCAGCCCCAGGTGGCACTTTAGTGTCCTTATTTGGACGTACGCCTCAATCATTGGACACGCCATCTAGTCAGGCTTTCGGTCACAGTTGTAGTCACTTTTAGTCACTGGACTGACAAACCGAAAAGCTTTTCGAGGCCTTCCTTGGCAACAAATGTTGCCGGCAACAACTGCAGCGGCACTACGTACTCGTAGAAAACTGCAGCATCCTTGCTGGAGGTCAAGGTCGTCGCCGACGCGCCGGTGGATCGATTTTACCAGAACGAAAATCTCCTTATTATATGGCTCATACGCCACGTAAGTAAAAAGCGAGTGCCATCTAAGAGAATGGGAGAGAAGAAGGAAAGAGATGGAGATGGAGAAGGGGAGCAGAAGGCATAACGAACTGCGATAGAACATGAAAAATAAATTATGGCTTTATTGAGGGTAAGGGTAAACAAAAAGACAATTTAACACGTCAGCAGGACTCGCTGAGTGCGAGTGTCGCAGTCGGGCCGAAGCAGGGATAATAGCGACCCTGGACCAAGGACCATGGTACACAGGAAAATAAAAGAAGACAGTGCGACCAAATAAAGCAAATAGGTCACGTTCAAAGACAACATCGATTAACCATAAATTGCGAGTTAAGCAAAAGGCAACGCGAGCAGGACACCAATGACATGAGCCAGAGCAGAGAGCCAGAGCCAAGAACAGGTCCAGGACCGGTTACGGCAACGGGAACAGCCGAGCTTAAGCATGATTTGTGCGTGTCTTTATGACAAGGAACACATTTGCAACTGGGCCAGAACTGGGAGACACAGATCCTGTCTCAGATACGGATAGGATACATTTTCAGATAGAAACGATGACATCCCTCTTATTTCGCTAACAAGCAAAGTATCGGCTACCTCTTGTCACTGACACCGCCAGCTGTCGCTCCTCCTGCCAAACAAACGGAACAGCCAACGCAGCAAAAGGAGAAAAGTAACAGGAGCAGGAGTGGAGCTGGAGCCGAAGGAATGACAGCAGCGTGTGTCGGAAAACTTTCACAATAATTAACAGACATGTCGATTATTTCTTGGCTTACTTTTTACCTTTTCTGGCAGCTGCTGACGAGATGGTGGTGATATGGGAGGTGTCGCTGTCTCCCTGATGTCGCCCTGGTATATCTCTTTAAATTGTATTCTGTCCTTTCTGTTTTATGCTAGAAAATGTTTAAACTTTTGTCACAACACACAATACAATATGGAACTTTGCACGCACCTCGCACGTGTCGCGTGAGCTGAGTATTGCCAACGAATGGGCCGCTCTCTCAAGTCAGGAAACCGCTCACCCGTTGCAGCAGGGCCGTGGATGGATGGCTGGCCACCCCACCCACCCATATCCATACCCATGCCCATAAGCGGCGTCCTCCGGAAACTAGTGGCAGCTCCCATCGGGGGGGTTGGGTTGGCTGGGCGATGGTAAAGAAAAGCTTGGCAACACTTTGCGCTGCGCTGCCAATCGCCACCAAATGCATAGATACATTTTTATGAGAGCTTTTGCGGCTTGTCGCATTTGTTTAGACACATTTTTTTCCCTTCCATTTTTGATTTTATTGTTATTATTGTTGCGTACCTCTGTCGCTGTCGCCACCGAAAGTGGAAGGAGTATATCTCTTTTTTTATGACGCGACACGGCATTATCATTACCGCTTTTTTTGTGGTGTCAGAGTGCATAAAATTTATGCCCGCATATCAGGCTCCCCGTTCCCGTTACGCCAAATTGATGTGCGCTTTATGATTTGTACTTTCCTCTTTTCCATACCCTAACAAAGGACATTATGGGTTTTTTAATAAATTGCGAAATATTGGGAAAAAGCACTGAGCCCCGGAATAGTCCCCGAGAATGAAAATATTAAAATGAAAGGGCATTCATTTTTAAATTGATATTTATATGAAAATATTTACCATAAATATATTTCACATTTCAATTAAATATTTTCATATTTAAATTACATATAATTTCTAAAAATTTAATAACATGTATATATTTATTCGTATGTGCCATATATTAATATTAAGTTGGGCCTTTAGAACAAATTTATATTTAAATCAAAATTAAAATTTTCTTGTATTTTGAGACTGTTAATAATTTAAATATTAAAATCTTTATACCTATTAAATTTTTAAAATTAAGTTATTTTATTTATTGCAGTAAAAAAACAAATATTCTGTACACAATACATTCAACGCCATTCGGAGAGAGTATTTAACACTTCGTCACGGCTGTTCCCGTCTCCATTTACAACACATTGACACGGCTGATTTCATTGTTGTCATTGTTTGTGGAACTTTATGGTGATATGACTAACAAGCCTTATTAAGACTGAAACCATAAAGAACGAGTAGTTTGTCTGTGGGAAATGGAATATAAATTGAACAAATTTCGAATATATGTATGTTATTTTCCACCGATTTCCTTCTTTCTAAGTTAAAACCATATAAAGCTCAGTCTTCGTTTGTTTTAAAGAGATTTTTGTAGTATATTCTTTTCCATTCTTGTAATTTTCTTCTCACATTTCTCAATGCGGCTAATGATACAGTTTTCTTAGTGGCACTCATGTGGCCGGGGCCCGGGTCCATGCGTATAAGTAAGAAAAATTGCTCCATCAAGTTGGATTGCAGTGGTCCCACCTCTTTTGGCCCACTGTCAGCACTTCCTCCTGTCCCTCATCCTTTCATATGTGTGTGTGTTTGTGTGTGGCTCGCTGCTTTTTACTGTCAGCTACATTTTGTCAAATTACTTATGCAAATCTTTCAACTTTAACAATCGCGTTGTTGCCACGGCATCAGTGGCATCCCATTCCCAGCCCCAGCCCCAGCCCCCGCCCCTTCTGCGCACTTCTTTTTGTTACACGGATAGCGTAAGAAGCTCGTTTAGTGACGCTTCTTCTTCTGGCTAGCTCCTCAAGTTATATTGCCGAGAAAAATTACGCTCAAAGCCTGGCATGAAGTAGCAGCGACGCTGCTCATATCAGCCACATTGCAGTGGGTGTGGCTGAGGTCCGTCATCTGTGGGCCGCACTGGCCATTCATAACTGGGGGCGTGCCGTGGCGTGGCATGACGCTGGCGTGACTCTAGCTGCTGCATTTTCAGGGTGGAGGCGGAGACAGTGGTGGAGGTCTACTAAAAACCTATTTTGAATACCGCACCACGGCAACAAAGTGTTGGCCAAGCATCCCAGGTATTAGACCAACAAAGTTGCCAGCCATCGCCGTCAGCGGGGACCGGGGCACAATGGGGTCCTTGTCGCCGGCTTCCAGTACGGCAGCAGCTCTGGCTGACAGTCTGGCAACCTCTTTGGGGGGGGGCTTTGGGCGCTTATAAAATAAATAAAATTTATGCTGTGACGCATTATTGCCTTGTCCTTTGTCCCGTCTCTGCTGCTGCTGCTGCTGCTCTGCAGTCACTAAAGTTGCTGGTTTTGTTGTTTTTGTTGTATTTAAAAGATGACAAATCGTTGCCAGGTGGGGGTGGGTGGCAGGAGGGAAAGAGTCAGGACTAGGAACTAGGGACAGGAGGGAAAACTTTGTCGGTGAAACTCATTTTGTGGCACTGATAAATTTGTCGTCTATAAAAATGCTTTCACAAATTTCTGGTGCCCTCGAAAGTGGTTCATTATCAGTGGTACATTGAGTTTGCTGTTCAATTCCAGAACCTGCCATAAAATTGAATTTAAGGAGAATACTTTCAAAATATGATCCACAAAATATATGCAAATTCCCAGCAGTATTGAGTAGGGTATTTGCAGTCCTGCATAGACTTCTGGCAGTCCTCCGCTTTTGATAAATACTTCGGTATCACTGCCTTTGTCTTTACCTGGCCAGTACTTGGATCTGACGATGCTGATGATGATGATGGCCATGGCGGTGGCGGTGGCGGTGGTGGTGGCTGGAGGCTCCATCTCTAGCCAGTCCATTATTTATGAGTGTGTTGACATGGAATTATTCTTAGTCTTTATTATGGTACTCTGTTTCTGTCCCGCTGGAAGTCGGTCGGTGAATGGTTTCTAGCATCCGTCGTGCAAATTTCCAGATAACTTGCGACTGGTATGGAATGGGGACGGTTACGGCGAACGGGGGCCAAGGGGCAGCCAGCAAATATTTGCTTAATTAGTGAAATGGTGACCTCAGCACTCCCCCTCCTCTGGCATGCTCTGCACAATAGCTCCCGCAAACAGCGGCTGACCAAGGACACTGTCAGGAATGCCAGGAGCCGGCTTTAAAGCGCCATTTTATGGCCATTGAAATGCGGCAGCAGATGAAAAGAGTGGGCGGAGGACGGCAATGTCGTGGTTTTGTTGATTGTTTGCCGTCGCTTATATTAATTGAGTTTGCTCTGGTTTCTGACCTTGCCGCATACTTAATTGGGGATTGTGCCTACCGTTCCATCCCCTTCCCTCTAGGCAGCGGCACAGCCGGACTTTTAGCATAATTCTGTTGCTCGGGCAACAATCAGTAGAGAGCGAATCATTAATCATTGGAGAAGCCGGGCCCCAGCATGGGTCATACATCAACGGAGGAGGCAGCCGGTGGCCGGACAGCAGCCATTTCATATGCATGAGGTAATCGAATTTAGCAAATTGCAACACTGTCAATAAAGATCCAGCACTGAATATATTTTGTAATGGAAAATCTGCATTGCTTGGCAGGAGCTGAAGGAGCAGAAGGAGCTGAAGGAGCCTTCGGAGCAACAGCAAAACAATTTACTTGTAATATTTCAGAAAAACATCAAACTGTCGTTGACAATTACTAGAAGCTAACTTTATTTTGTTTAATGAATGGCCCGCCCAGCCTAGAGGATACGGACAAAGGATACGTGTACGTCCCCTCGTGCAAGTTTCCATGTCCAACTCCCCGAAATAACCTAGCTCTGTGCAATAAATTATGGCCATGGACAGCGTCGGCAGCATGCTCCCAGCCCCAGCCTCATCTCTAGCTCCAGCTCCATCTCCTGCTGACTGCCAGACATCCCATATACTCGTATACATACATATGTATAATACATACATACGAGTATGTATATTTAAATCTGTCCAGCTAGTGCGGCTTTCCTTGCACATTTTAAATACCTGATTCTGTGGCGCAAATTGTCCATTGTCTGACCAGAGCATCAACGTCGTTGTCAGGACAACACTCCAGTAATTTGCAAATATTTCAATAGAACATTTCTGCAAAAAAAGGAAAGTTAACAGGCGGAACATATGCGCTACCAGCATGACCAGGAGTTGGTGCCAGAGTTGGCTTTGGCTTCGAGCTCTGGTCAGACTCCGGGTCCGGGTCCGGGTCTGGGTCCGGGTATCTGCAACAATAAATTATGAACGAGTGCGAGAATTGAATGGCGCTGCTGGCTCTGGCTACCCCCCCACAGAGTAGAGATACAAATACAATTGCATTCACATGCAGGGTCCTTGTCCATGTACTGCCAGAGTTGCTTTTATTAATCATAGACAAAATCGTGGATGGTAAAGTGGCGCTGATGGCGACGTGCTTTCTACGATATGGGGGTTTTATTTAGATACGACAGGACAATGGACGTTGGGGCGGTTCCCAGAAGAAGAACGAGACATCTCTCGGCAAGGCCTTACGAATAATTTCAGTTTTTCCCCACATCATCAGACTGTTCTCGATCAGTTTCACCACCAATATCGCGTTTACTGTCCATTATCTTCGATAATAAGGTATATAATAGAAAACTGATTGGATTTGCGCTAACAAATTTCGTTCGTTGTGGCTATTTTTATAGTATTTCTAATTTCACGTGAACCTCTCGTTGTATTCCAATTTTTTCATCAAGTGTACCTTAATTATCTCCATTCAAAATGTACCATTCTGTGCCAGGAGCAGCAGCACGTCAGGACTGTTCTCCAGCGAAAAGTGTTTCGTACTTTTTGATGTAACTGTGTGCCAGGCTGACGGACATTGTTGTAATCACTGTACTCGTACAAGCAGTGTGAAGCCAAGGCGAGGAGTTGTTACGAGAGCACCTACCATGTCCTGTTTCTCCAGCTCTTCCTGCTGTTTCTGATGCTGGCTTTGTTGTCTTTCTTGCAGCTTGCTTGCTGTTGCTGAAGGCTTTATTAAAGCAGGTTGCCGGGTTCCCAGGTTCCCAGGTTTCCAGGTCTCCAGGTGTGACGGCAGAATATGTTAAAATTCTGGACGAGTGCTGCATTTTGGTGGGCGGGCCTGCTGTGCCGGAAATTCGAGTTGTAGCAAATGTGTGCAGATTTTCGGGACAGGGATCTATTGTAGGCATTTTCTAATGCAGTTGACATTCTGCTGGACGGGGACAGAGAGCAAGGAAATGCCGGTGCCCTGCCAAAAATTGATAAAAGAAAATAGAAACTGGCCGAAGAAATCAAATTTCCTCAAGGCAGAGCCAGTAATTGATTCAGTTTTGCCAACAAAATCGATCAGAGACGAGAAGAAGGAAGAAAGGATATTTCTGATTGCAGTTGACATTTTCCATACTCCTGCCCGTCCCTACATTCTGATTAGAACTTAATTCATGTCGACAGACACTCGCACTTAAACTCCTCCCAAGTCATAATGAGAAATGCCTGTGATCCCAAGGGTGGGAATACGGCATAAGCGTATGTATTGCCCGCCCACTTTAACGCTTCCGAGTGATAACAAAATGTGGCTCGAACCGCGCCGCACCTTTCGCTGCTCCTTTCCACCCGTTGATATGCCATTTTTGCCGACAATCGGCATGGGTCGGCCCAATTTGGTGCACAAAGCAATGGACTAAGCAAATTGAAAGCAATTTGCATAAATTGCACCGCTGCAAACGCAGAAGGCAGCAGCATCAGCAGCACCACTGACAGCAACCGACACCAGCCACCACCCATTAAACCCCCTTCAGAGGCATAGACTGTCCGTCCGACATATGTTCAGACGGCCACCCACACGAACACTCGCACGGACACGGATACGGATACGGATACGGACACATTGCAGATTTGCGGCTTTTTCGGCAGCTGGAACAGGCCCTGAATCAGGCGGTTTTTGGTCAGATTGGGTCGGGACTCGGTTTTGTTTTGGACCATTGACTGAATAATTCCTCAGGGCTAGACGGCGAGTGCTCGCATTAAAGGCTTTAAAGTGAGCGTTGAATAAACTAGCAAGCACTTTGGCTCTTTTGGCTGCCGAAATTTGGAGACATTCATCTGATATGCATCCCCTATGATTCGCACTCACACCTCGGTCTCCGGGCAAACGCCCTCGACGCTGGGGCCTGTCATCAGGCGGCGGATGACATCGCCAAGCGAGGCAATTGCATATTTGATTATGAATAATTAATAATGTTTGGCGTTCATTGAATTAATTAGTAACCCTTTCGGATCCCCACCATGCCCCACCCCATCCGTTACCGCCTTCCGCCAATCTCCTTATCTCCGTCCGGGCCTCATTGTAGTCAGTTTGGCGTGTGCGCATTGTAAATTAATTAGAGGCCCGTTCTCTATGCATCTACATATGTACAACGCGGCGTATGCGTATCGCAGTAGCGCATTTAGCATTTCTCTCGCGCCTCTGTCATAGCAACGGGAAAACTCACACCTCACTCACACATCGCTCTGCTCTGAGAGAGGGGGAAATTTGTTAACAATTAGTCAACTGAGCCCGCAACAATGGCAAATAATTAATTTTAATTGTATGCCACGCATAACTGCATCTGCATAGGAATGCCAATGAATGAAAACAACACGTAAAATCATTTAAAACACAAATTAAATAGAACACATCGAACTGGAGCGATTCTGAATAAATTAATTCGATGTCACACCCGATGACACACGCGAAGTGTTGGGACATCTACTCAAATTACACTAGACAACAAGTTTATAATTCCCAAATTGCCTCGTAATTTTCGCTAAATTATGATAATCCCTGCAAGCACTTTTACTCTTCCAGAGGCAAAGAGTTCCATGGAAAGTTCCATTTCAAATTTATTTAGACTCAGATTGTTTTGTAGCTTAGAATTGGGATAGTAATATTACTTCTTAATACGCACACACACACACATACACTCATTCTTATTTGGAGTTAAACTAAACAAAAATTACTCTTGTTAAATGTAATTAGCCTTGCCCATAAAATGAGTTGTTAAATAATAAATCTTAATTTTTCAAGCCTACAAATTTCACCATAAATGCAAAACAATCCAAATGAATATAGCAGCAATTACCCAATCATTTGATGCACCCGGACACAGCTTGAATTTCTCCACACGAATTAAACCCATTGGCGGAGGCACTCAACTTCACCACGGACAAAACAAACTCGGATAAAAGTGTGGAGAAAAACAGCGTGAAAACAAACCACAGATGTCGGCAACGTCTGCTTTGGTATTAATTTTTAATTACGCGCTTCAATTCGCTGGAATACCAGCCAAGAGCTCTGCTTGGAAAGTGCTCACACGAGTGCTGAAAAAAACCATTTCGGTGGCCACCGAATTCTGTATCCCCCATCGTCCGGGCCTGCTCATGTGGATGCTAGTGGAGAATAATTGCTGCAGTGCTCCACCTGCTATGTTGCCCATTAAATGATCCATGGAACCGTCTACCCAGGAGAGGGGAAAAATTGAAGCTGTTGCAAATTAAATAACATTGCGCAAAGCCAGATTGAGAGGAGCAGAAAGGGTGACCCCATTGACCTCGCTATAAGCAATCAGTTAAGGCAAAAACATTGAAAACCCGAATATATTCTATATCTGATGTGACCGCTGAGTAAAATTGATCAATATCTGTTTTGACTCCTCAATCCTTCATAATTTAAATCCCCTTTACTGGATGCAGGCAGGTTTAATGGTTCAAGGTTCAATGTTATTATTAAGTCCATACTTTGTCTTTATGCAACATTCATTAGAAAATAAAAATTGCTACAAGGAAGCTTGCATGAAGCTGCTTAAAGTTATGGCATTTCTAATTATTGTCTTCAGTAGGAGCTTCAAGTGCTCTGAGTTTGTTCCTGGCTCATTGGGAGCCACTCTAAATAATTGTGGAATCTATCATCATCAACAACTTACCCTTGCCCTTTGCCGTTTCCTCTTGCCACCCAAACATACCCACTCAAATGTGCAAAGTCCTGTAAAGGACTCTCCGTAGTAATAGTTTAGACCACAGGTAACAGTTTTCTTTTCTGCTTTTCTGCTTTGCTGTTCGCTATACCAAATCCACGTCTAGTCTCGTCCTCGTTGGTGAAAGCACCAACAAACAGCTCCTCTGTCCATGCAGTCCTATGCCAATCCGCAACTCGTTCAACTCGCCGTCCCTCTGAAGGGATGGGGAGAATAGAGCTCTTTCAATATCCTTCATTACCCCAAAAACTGGAAAATGCGCAAAAATAAAATCATTGAAATCCTCGCTAGCGCTTTGTACGTAATGCGTTTGATTCCTCAGCGAAAAACTGCAGGTCGAGAAAAAGTCTGGTCTGGGAGATGCTCGTGGAAGGGGAAATAGCCTTCCTTCGCTCCGTGTAGTTGCAAATAGATAAAAAGTTGCATAAAGAAGTTATCGAAAAGTGCTGGTCCAATCCACCGTATCAGGTTTGCCGAGCGCAATTGCTTTCGGCAGAGCATTTGCTCCTTCTGCCTCTGCCTCTGCCTTTTCCCCTGTGCTGCCCCTCTGCTGCCCCAGCTGCATTGCCTGTCCCATCTGCCAGCTCCCTCTGTCTGATCTCTGTCTGCGCTGTCTGGAGCTGGAGCTGGAGGGAAGGCTATATGATTTCGGCAACTTGGCAAGAAGCGCTCTCAACGATGACGACTTATTGGCGTAAGCATGTTTGACGTATTAGGCGCACGTGCATGTGTGGGTCTGGGAGTGGCACTGAGGAGGATGGGGCCAATGAAGCGTGCCAATCTGTTTTTGCAGCAGACTGCAGTGCAGCCCCTCAAGCATCAAGTCTTCCAGCCGCAAGGATTACACCCTAGGCCCATATCAGAACGTAGCTCATTGCAGTGACCCTGCCCTAATGACCGTCGGACCACTGCTAATGAACTGGCCTGCGAGCCTAATGCACTCGTATGACCACTGGCCAACGACTTTTGCGGCCAGTGTCGCCCTCAAATGGTCTGACCCTGTATCATCGGCGCTCCGAAATTCGCACGTTCCTTTCCAGCCTTATGCTGATGACGCTGGTCCATTTGCACTGATAGAGCGGCTCTAATGAAGTCATCAGCGCCATCAAAGGCGGCCACCAGCGCCGACCGACGGGAGTGTGTGGGCGTGGACTGCGTCATGTTTTTATTTGCAACATTTTGGGGTAAAGCAAGCCAAATTCGCACCACACACACACACACACACAAAACACTGTGGAATGGAATCCAGGGGAAACTAAAAGCGGAGCATACCAGAGGGAAGCATCTGGGCAGAGTCGCTACAATGGGTAAAACTATGAGTAAATGGTTATTGTTTATATAAAACTTTATTATCTTAACTTTCCATTTAATTATCTAACAAAGTAATGATTCAATTACTCTTAGTTTCAATTCAATTAAATTCGGATCAAAATTGAATTTTAGTTTATTGAAGCTCCACGCAGTCTTGAGTATATTCATATCTAATAGGAAATTTGTTCTATATATTTCAGAAAACAAAGTACAAGCAGAATGTAGACCACTGTACGTTCCGTGCCCCAGTCGCAGTCCGAGTCCCAGTCCTGGTTCCGGCGTAGAGCCGATGGCGTAATGATGCCTACGTGATCTGGATGTACCGCCCAAAGCCTAACGAATGCGTGCGTGAGTATGAGTGAGTGCTAGTGCCAGAGTGTGTGTGTGTGTGCGAGAGTGAGTGGTCGAGCGACTGGTGAAAGTTTGCGCCGGCTAGCGAAAGTAGCCGGAGGCAACATGCTCTGCATAGTTAAGGGCGACAACAGCCAGCAGCCAGCAGCCGGCAGTCGGCAGGAAGGACATCTTTATCAGCTGGCAGCGTCATTGGCCACATTGTCTGCCAGCTGCGATGGCTGTCAGCCCTGTCCTCTCCTCCTGCTGTCACACATGCATAACTTGGCATAGTCTGCGGTATAGTTTTGACAGCAAAGTTTTCCCCCATCCCTTGCCTTGGACCCTGCCATCTTCGAGGCATTTAAATTGTCGGAGTCACGTCGTTGTCGCCTGATGATGTTTGCCGAG
Organism: Drosophila affinis; assembly: GCA_037356375.1. Lineage (NCBI taxonomy): Eukaryota > Metazoa > Arthropoda > Insecta > Diptera > Drosophilidae > Drosophila > Drosophila affinis. The sequence goes on from JAZHFB010000003.1 coordinate 30,193,711, forward strand.
TCCATAGTCCATAGTTCGCTCCCTGATTATCCTCAGCTCCTTTCTGCTCCCTTCATGTCTCTTCTGAGATATGCAAATGAGTTTAATTAAACATTTGCGGAAATGTTCCCTCATTGATTCAGGCGAGAGCAGAGTCTTACTTTGCCTAAATGAATTTAAATCTCTGCCACACACTTTTATGGCTGACATTCATTTTCATATGTGAAGTGCCTTGGCATTAAAGTTGATGTGATTAAGTCGCTTCCCATTATTTATTAAAGAGCTGGAAGCTGGCACTGGAGCTGGATGAAGGGGGGCCGGGGATGGTTCGAATTGGGGGAGAGTTTTAAGGGACATAAAATTTATTTACGTATTTTTACGTTGTGTCGTGAAATTTGCGTTGATTGTTTGGTCGCTGGGTCAGGGTTCCGCTGGCGGTCCTGCTTCTTGGCCTTTCACTCAATCTTCTTCAGAATTATCCCTTGCTGCCTCTCCTGGAGGCTGCGACCTCTTTTCCCCGTGGTGCTTACATGTGGTCCATTTGTTTGTTGGCTACATAAACATAACAAACTCGTCGTTAACTTTTTATTTGTTGCTCTTCTTGTGCCCTCTCTTTTCTCGTTCTTTCCCCATCTTTGTTTGTTTGTTTGCTAGTCGCATTATTGCGCACTTCCCCCCTCCCTGCAATGGCATAGCCGCCCATTGACCACGCCCACAATGCGTTACAAATAAGCGTATTATGGAGCCGCTTGTCCTGCGGAATGGACAAAAGCAAATCCTTGACACGCTGTGATAAGGATTTCTTCATTTTTTATCTTCCCCCAGGGAAATAAAGTGAAAAGGTTATAAAACAAGCAGTCCAGGAGCTGGAGCAGGAGCAGCAGCAGGACAAGGTCCAAAAGCAGAAGTAGGACCAGGATCAGGCTCCGACCGAGCACCAGGCATTCCGCCAGCAAGGCAGTGAGAGATTCAGGCTAAAACGCAAAAGAAATCAACTCCGGAGCAGTCGACACGATGGCTTCGTCTTGCTGTTCTTAACTACCTCAATGCTTATAAGTATACATACGTGTGTAAGTGTATGCGTTCGAGTGTGTGTGTGAGTGAGTGTCCGAGCGGGCACTCAATCCCTCAACCCAACCCACGCACTTTGGGTTGTTGGATTTTATTTGCCAAGTCGTTATTATTTTTAGACACACGTCTTTTGTTTTTGGGTCACATGTTAACCGGAAAAGGGATGCGGATGCGTGAGTGAGTCCACAGTGATTCCCTGCAAACAGTGATCACTCCCTTAGACAAAAGCTCGGCATTTAATATCGATTACTGTCCGGGTGAAATGAAGAGCATAGGATAACGGAATTCGCATGGAATTCGGTTCCATCATCGCCGTGACAGAGATAAGCCGAGACAACAAATCACTTGCAACGCTTTTTGATGCTTGGCTCACGCCGCTGGCTTTGTCTTGTCTTGTTACACTGTTGACCAGATCGGGCACTGACAATGACAGCTCATTGTCCACCGTACCACCGTATGCCCACCGTATCCCTTTCAGCTAAGCCACTGCCCGACTGGCTGTTGTTGGTCCAGCTCTATCTTCTACTGCTACTTCTGCTACACTGACCAAAATATTCTCTACTTAATAGCAAAGAAATGGTAATGAAATATGAGTTGAAACGAGTTCTAAAATTAAACTGAATCTTGAGATAAACCATCTTAAATAATCTTAAACAAATTAAAAGCCGATTCTTTCAACTTCGACTTCCAACCTCGAGCTTGAACTTTGTTTTTGTAGCACATTGATCATTTTTTCTCAAGTGTACTGCTGCTGATATTGTTTCTGTTTCTGTTACTGCTGCTGCCACTACCACTGCTGCGGGTTACGGGTATTCCAGTAACTCCCATCTCATCTCCCATCTCCTTCCTCTTGCCTGTGTAATAAGAATAAAATGTTTCTGTGTGTGTGCGGTGGCAGTAGGACCAGCAGCAGCACCAGCACCAGGACCAGCAGTAGCTCCGACGCTTGTTGTGGTCCCATAAGTCCAATTCAAATGTCCTTTTTTATACATTTTCATTTCAGCTGTGATTCTCTGTTTGCCCTTGTCTCCGTGTCTTTGTGTCTCAATGGCGGTGCGTCGCCCTTCGCCTGTGTTTTATTTGCGAGTGTAAACCGAAGGCGAATGGGCCGAGAGAGCGAGAAAGCGAGGAAGCGTTCGGGCGACGAGTGCATGCAGCGAGTTAATGGCTAATGTCATGTTCCGGACTTAACAACAGCATTACAAACGAGCCTGGCCGGGCGACCGAGAACCCACCAAACGACCAACCTACCACCGACATTGGACAGCCGACGATGGACCGGCGGGCAAACAACGGTCATCTGCAGTAACTGGGGCAGCGGCTACGGCAGAGTCAACAGCACAGACATCAATTGTCCATAAGAAAAGGTTGCGTATACGCAGAGTTGTCCAACTCTGGTCGGGACCCATTGAGTGCACAGAACACATACGCACACACAACTCACACACAGTGCGATATACTGGACTGGTTGTCCTTCTGCTGCCTTTATGTTCGGTTGTGATTTGCAGTCATAAAGCGAAATTACAGTTATTGTTGCGGCCAGGCAGGATAGGGAAGGACAGGTCGGAGCAGGGCAGGGGTGTCGTATCCCTTTCCATCTCCCACTCCCACTTCATGCCCCCCAGCCAACGAAAGTCCAGGTTAATAAATATAAAAAGTAAGGTTAGAGCTGTCCATCTGCTGGCCCCCGACCATTGCCAGCCATAATGACCAGTCGCCTCCTGCTGCTCCTGCTTCTCCCCTTCTATCTAATTTCTTTTTATTTTTGAGTTAATTAAAGCTGCACGTTATTGTCGTTACCTTGGCTACCAGGACACAGGACACATACCTGTGCGGCATGCCTCTCGTCTTCCTGACCATTCCGATTGAGCCATTGTGAGCAGGACAAAGCCTGATTACCAGTTGGACTGGACCAGGATTCTCTTTATAGGGCCCATTCAGCATCTGACCCCCGGATAACACACAGTAAATAAAATAAATGTAGCAGCAGCTGAGTTCATGCCATGATGTAATGGAAAATATGGAAATCAAACCAAAAAGAATACAGAACTTCGTTAAAAGTATAGATTGAATGTGTCATTGATGCTTTTGCACAAAATAAGAGACACGTGAAATGCATATGAACTTTGCCTTTAAAAATATGAGAAAATTAAAAAAAAAACCATACATTTATATGAAGCTCTCTGGGGTTTTCCAGTTCATCCAAACGAGTTTTCTTTAAATGAACCGATAGTGATCCAAGGGGGACGACTGGCCTGGAGACACATCGAAAATCTCTGGTCAGCAGCTGAGTTCAGGGTCCCAGTCATCAGTTATTTCTGTATGTACAGTTAGCAGCATCTGTGACACATTCGAAGGCCTTTGCCCCACGTAATAAGTTGCACTCATAACCAAACGGCATGGAAATCTCCCTCCTGAATGGATATGGATGTTAACCCAATCAATATTAAATTATGAGATGTCGCTACACTTGATGGCAAGTCGAAGCCCTGGAATGGAGCAGGGACTGCGACACGGACTCCGGATTGGGACTAGACACATTTGGCCAGGCCAAATGGAGCATAGCTGGCTAACGGACCAGACCGGACCGGACCGCATTCCCACTCCTGATTATACAACCTCCCACAGGTGTCTGTGTCTGTCTGCTGGGTGGGGAAGGGTCTAGGTACTGTACTGGATGCTGGATAGTGGCAAGGGTGAACGGTGCGGGTGCGGGTGCGGGTGCCTGACCAAGTGACAAACCGCAAAAGGCTCTGACGTTAACTTTAAGCATTATCTACTTACTTAACGCACACGCAACGCACCGCAAATGTTGCTAATTCTGCGGTTATGTCTGCAACAGTTGTGCGTCAACGGAACAATGTCTGGGCCTGGAATGGCTGGAGCCGGGGTGGGGCGGGGAACCTCGGTTTATGGGCGAACAACTATGTAATAATAATGCGCTGTTTGCGGCTGCCTTTGAGTAGTCACCGCAAATCAAAGTCATGATCTAACCCACCCTCCCACGATGCCACCGCCATCTGCCCTCGTCACACACTCAACCATTCGGCCATTCGCAGAATGTGAAATGCCAGCTGCCGCCAGCCGCCAGCCGCCTGCTGCCTGCTGCCTGCCGCTGCCTAATGAAGTTCAAACAGTATTCGGCTATTGTTGCTACTCCTGCCTCCTGCCCTTGCCCCACATGCCGCAGCTCCTCCTGTTGCCATACTGCCGGGTGCGTCAGTTGGTTATTCCTTGCCCTGCGAGCGGCAACTGTTGCGGTGGTCAAACAGCAGCAAGTCAATCTATGATAGACAAACAAGACGCAGGCACAGTGGACCGAATCGAAATTGTAAGTACTGAAACTTTTTCAGAGCTTACAGAAAATAATTTGTGTGGAAAATGGGTGCTTCTTCATTTAAAGCAAATTATTTTAGGAACATTTAAGCTACTTATATTTATACCACCATTTCTGTTCTGACCTCCTTTGTATTCAGAATTACTTGTGTCTGCAGATTGTATTTTATAATTGCACATACACTGTATATATCATTATCCCGTCCAGTATGTTAGCCACAAACAGCAGAAATTATCCCACTGTTCCGTGTGATTTGGACTAAGCCCAGCAATTGCTGTTACCACCTCGAACCGCATCAGACCCTGCTCCACCCGGCTCTAGGCCCAGGTCCATTGCTGGCCATGTTTGCACAACCAGTGATGCATGCCAGGACCAGGCTGCTGCCTCCACGATGCTTCCTGGACATGATGCGGGCAGAAAGCGACAGGACAGGCAGCAGGACAACGAGCCTATCACAATATGTGACACGGACATCGTCATCGTCATCGTCATTGCCGGCTCAGTTGTAGTTGTTTTTCTTCTATGTGCTATCGGGGAGTCGTACGTCTGATGTCTGGACCCGGCATTAAGCTTAACGCTAAGCCCGATGCACCCCCGGAAAATTGCAATAATATTGTTTGAGAGCTGCGGCCGACGCCGACTCCGCTCTGCTGCGCTTCTCCAATCTGCCGTCTGCTATCAGACGTATGCCCTTTCCGCCAGCATAAAGTTCAATGTTAATTTTGGACATTTACCTGTGCTAATATTGGCCACACGCACACCTGCAGACGTGTGTGGGCCTGGCACGCGCTTCTAATACCTTTTGGTCCTGGGCTGCTGCTGTTATTCTACTGTTCCCACAGTTGTTGGTTTTCTTGCAACCCATTCCAGGAGCCCAGCAGACCACGTAGCCAACCGCCCACCAAACCACCCACCCATTCACCCATTCACCCACTCACCCACCGAGCATGCAATGTTGTTCTTTCTGATGTCGTTTGTTTTTGTTCGAAATTGCGCCATCAGGAATATGCACAGGTGCATTTTAGCACAATAAAAACGTAATTGCTGGCAATTTAATGCTGTTGTTCTTTCACTGACCACGCCACACGCCACACTTCCGACGCCCCATGTCCGGACACACGCCCACGCGTGTCGTGTAAGTAAGGCCAGAAATCAAGCCAGAAATCGCACCGAGTTGTTGAACTTATTAACGGAATTACTTCTGGCTCGTACTCCGTCTGTCTGTAAGGAGCTCGCAGTACGCATACGCGTGGGTGGCACTGGATTTTATCTAGATATTTGATTAATGTTCTCTTTAAGAGTTTTTAAATTGCCAGCCAAAAAACAGGACAAAGGCGAGGCGAGTCGAGTCGAATTGAGTCGAAAGTCAACCCTTTTCAAAAACGAGTCCCGAAATAATTTGCACCCCCCTTGGCAGCATTTCAAATCGAAGTCATCCGCTCGTTTTTCACTTCGTCTTTGGCTTTTGCTTTGCGCCTAATTAAATTTGGCATAAAGTCCCTTTTTTATTGCACCGCCAGCCACAGCCAGAGCCAGAGCCAGAGCCATCCACCCACTTACCCATCAGTCGAGGCAGGAAAATTACAAATTGCCAACTTCATACAAAAAACTTTGCCCATTCAAATGTTATTGGATACAGATACTCGCACATTTGGGTCCGTGCCCGACGCCTTTCTTTTTCTTTCCTTTCTTGCCTTTCCATTTCTTTTCTTTTTGGTTTTCTTTCATTTGGAGCCATCTTTTTTCCATGCAAATAATTTCAAAATTGAAGGGCAATTAATCACAGACACTCAATGGCAAATGAGATACAAATTTTGTAAGCGAACCGCCCATGGCTCTGCCAAAGTCGAGCCTGACTTCTAAATGAGATACCCCTGTTAGGACCGCAGAAATTAAACGAAAAAAAAGGTACAGGCCTGTACAAAGGGAATTCCCAGCAGCGCTAAAAGTTAAATAAAATACACAAAAAGGGCGCAACTAAATGGACATTTATTTATTTATTTAAGCAACTTTCATTAGTCGGTCAGCCGTGAAGAAGGTCTGGCCGAGGGTCTGAATACCTCTTTAAAACGTGACCACCCAGGCTCACCCAGGCTCACCCAGAAATTTAATTTGATCCCCATCCCGACCATTAAATTGAAAACAATTAGGCGGCCACACAACGCTCTACCCTTGTAGTTCTCCCCACAGTAAAGTTACGACCAATGAAAAGTAGTTACCATGAAAATGAAAAGAAAAATAATCAGCTTCAAAGAAGATTACACTTGAGCATCCAAAGAAAGAGATGCCCTTGCATATCTCAAGGCAGTATCCTTACATTGCAATTACTATTCTATTAATTATTTAAACATTTGATTGCTCTACAATTAATACGAAATTGAAATAAATGATCGATTGATGTGCCCATAATGATTAATCCCAGGCTATATTCATAATACCCTTTGACAGAGTATGACAAGGAAGTTCAGTCCTACCGGCCTGCCCCGGACCGGATAATGGCAGTGGCATTGGCATTGGCCAAAGCCGTAGCCGTAGTCGTTTTCCTTGGTATCCTCGTGGCCGGAGCCCGTGAAGTTTCCACTGCTCGAGCCATAGCAATGTAAATCCAATCCGGCGTGCAGCCATCATGCGGTTAACACTTCGTATGACATAAATTACGAAAGTTTGCACATACTTTTTCACACACAGCCGCAGCCACACCATGGCATCCCCTTTTCCAGATTCTATGTGCATTGCCATGGGCATATTCCTTACCAAATAATGCTCGCCAGCGTGCAAAATGGCTTTCATCGGAGTTTGGGGAGTTGGGGCTCTTTCCCTTTCGTCCTGGCTGTCTCGTTCACTCTTCTAATGCCCTCTCTGTCTCTCTCGCTCTCGCTCTTGCTATGCCCCCCTTCTAAAACAAAAGCCTGTGAAGTGTGTCTGGCATTCTTTCATTTTGGCTTTGGCGCGACGTTTTGAAAAAGTTTAAAAGTTTACCCAAGATAAAGGAAATATACATCTATGTATATACATATATATACAGCACACGCATATACATATGTACATATATATTTAAATTGTTCGCGAATGTATGCGCCTGTATCTGCGTAAGCCATAAGCATTTTAGGGCTGTGAAAGTGCACAGTGATTCTGATGCCATTTATAAGGAGAAGCCAAAAGTATAAAAATTATAATAATACAACGAATTTATTCTTGAAACGAAAAAGCATGATAAGATCAAGGAATATTGGCTATTATTGTATTCTTCTATTGATATTAAAGCTATATGTGTTGTTGTTAAGTGATACAAATCGGGAAGCAGGAACAAAGCGAATAGCACATAAGACTGCCTGAAATCGAAGTTGGTCAGTTGAACATGTTTATATGTACATCTATAGAGAGGATATACTTACAGGACCTTTATTCCTGGAAAACTTTATTCCTTCCTAAACAGGGGTAATTTTGAGACGTACATAGCTACTTGTCTTCGGGCGTATTTTTAGTATCTACATGTCTTAATTTTTGTTTTTGGAAACGCATTTTATGCTGCAATTCATATAATCTCAGGCCGTGCTCTTCCCGTCGTTGCTCCTTTGCTTTAACTTGGTACTTCATTTCGGCAATGTCATTTTCTAACTTTTGTTTAGTACGTAACAGGTGATCTTTTAAGGACCGTTGAAACTTGTGCAGAAGCGGATGATTCGGAGGAAGAATAGCCAAGTGTTCCGATTCAGGAGTCCGATGAGGTTCCAGTTCCGACATTCTTTTGAAATTATTAAATTTTTATTCTAAGTAAAATATATGCATTTGTAATATTTGAACTTACATTTTGTCATACAAAATGTTTGACAAATATAACAATAAAACAAACCCAGGTTGCTAAGGTATCTAGGCCTATGGGGTTGCTGTAGTTACAAAAAACTGAACACTTTTGTTTCCCCCATTCCTTTCCAAGCCTCGTCACTTTCTCGATGGCCTCGCCCCACTGTGCCGCACATTGGCGCTGGTGCGTGCCTACTGCGCCTTTATGATCCGACTGGATCAGACGGGAAGGAGTGAATGGGGCGAAGGGGAGGAGGGGAGGAGGCTGGTCTGCTTTGCAACACAGAAACAAAAGTTCGCCCTTTCGACTGCCGGTCTGTCCTGTCCGGTCTGCATGCGCGTGTGTGCGTGTGCACTTAACACTTTGCACACGCACACATATGCACGCCTAACTGTCGCATAAAGTTAACTGCGCATAGAAAAATGGAAATTTTTATTAGATTTCGATTTTCGTTTCTTGCTCCCCTCTGCCCTCCATTTCGCATTTCTGTTCTGTTCTTTTGGTTTTGTATAAAATGTTTATAGTCGCAATACATTTGTAAATGTTTGCCATCATTTTATATGCGCGCATTACACTGTATCGTACATGGATATTGTCTCCGTGCGTGCCGATGCCGCAGAGCACAAAGTTCAAGGCTTCCTCCGGCAGATATGGTTTGGCCTCAACACTCGCCCCGCCTCGCCCCGCCACGCCACAGCGCAAAGGATTTCTCGAGTGAAATGTTCCACTTACTTATCAACCAAATGGCAAATTGTTTAAAGGTCGAGAGAAATTCTTTGGCTCATGCCTCATGTTTGCAAGGGATACCAAAGTGCTGGTTAATCATCCACTGATCTCTCAACGTGAATCGTATTTCAAAAATTTACGACATGTAGCTCAGATTTTTAGATGTGTAATCTGTTGCTTTATCAGCGTTCTAACACTGAGAGTAAAATGCCTTTGTAAAAAGAAACACACCCATAATAAAATTAAATATTAAAATTAGAAAACAAGCAGTGAAATTTACGAGCGTTTTCTTCTCTTAGTGCTGAGATCTAATCTTATCAAATATCATAAACCGAGAAAAATGAAAGGAATTACAGAGAGAGGCGTTTGTTTTTCTAACTAGTTATATTCAAATTTGATTAAATCCAAAACTTTGATTTCATGGTTTTGCAACCGAAGACTCTTACCTGATAATCCAATAAAAAGTTTAAAATTAACGGAACAAACCCTAATCACTTACAAAGCAAAAACAAACTGAATAATCAAGCAAACAAAATGCAAAGCAAATCAAAGATCTGGTAAAACATAAAACCAGCTGAGCCTCACTGACAAACCCCCAGTCAAACAGCAGAAAATGGCTTGTAAAACGCCCTGTAAGACAACAATTGAAAAGAATTACCTCCGACCCTAGTACGAGTGCCAGTGCCCCCACACACATACATATACATCCACTCACACATTCATATATAAACGTACTCGTACTTAGCCTCAAAAGGCAGACAGACAAATGTATGCAAAATGCTTTTTGGCAAAGGGGCTAACAGCGACTACTTACGGATCTATGCCGGGTGTTGCGGGAACAGGAAGGCCATGCCCTCCATTTGGTTCCTCCAATGGAGGGCAGCGCCGAAGGCAAACGTAAACTCTTCAATAATTGAACGTGTAGTCATGAGGAAGCGATAAAATCGAATTGCTTCCTTAATGTGTGAAATTGATACAGGAAACAATTTTCCACATTGTTATGGCTCGCACATGGTGCAAAAGCATCGGCATCGGAATCGGTACTACCACTGCTACTGGGATTGCGATTGGGATTGGCATCTTCATCGGTGACATAGGCGCGGCATCAGTCAGTGGGGTGTTACTCCTCAATGGTGGTGCGGGAGCCATCGGGAGCGGGGCAATTCAGGACTTGCGTGCGCTCAATTTCAAGTGATTTGGCCCGACACAAAGACTTTGGTACTGTTGGGCCTCCTAACTCACTCGCCTCTGGCTAAATATTATATTTCAAGGCCCTCCAACCACTCGATACATTCAATCTCCTCCTCAGCCATGCCCAACCGATCCTGGCTCATCGCACTCCCTCCCTGCACTCCGCGGTCCATCAGCGCATGCAAATATGCTTTTGAATTGGTTTACGGCCATTGGAGCGCGCACATTAGGAGCCAGGCGAGAGTGGGACAGGATTGAACTGGAGTCCTGTTCAATTGGATGTCCGCTCCTTGATGATGGTGTTGCTGTTGTTGTTTGGCCAGGACCAGGTTCTCTGCAAGCTTTTGCTAATGGCGTGGCTAACACGATTTGCGGCGAGCCCGGCATCAGCAGCCGGCAGCCGGCAATCGGCAATAGGAAACCGAGAAAATCGGCTGCGACTGGGGGCAGGGGCAGACCAGACCAGACCAGACCGCGAGTTTCAATTGCGGCCGCCTGGATCTCCATCTGATGTGGCGGTCGGCGAAAGGAAATGGATGGAAATGATGAGCAAAATGCAATGCGTGATCAAACATTCCAATTGGTTGGCTGTTCAAAACGAAACGAGAGCCGGTTCTGTGCCGTGCCGTGTGCCGTGTGCCTTGTGCCTGGACATGGCACAGGCTGAGGCTGAGCCTCAGCTCTAGTCTCCGGTTCGAACCTCCTTTGACCCCCTAATGTGCGTCAATTTCAAGGGGCGTGCAAGCCGAGAATATTAACAACGCGACAACTACGCGTACAACGGTAACAGCAGCGGCAGAAACAGCAACAGCAACAGGAACAGCAGAGGCCAGGTCTAAAACATTGTTAACTCGTAGAGCCGTGTGCCGTTTACATAGCTCAGTGCACCGTGTGCCGGGACGGGACCGATGCTGCTGCTGGGCTGGGAATAGGTATACGTATAGGACGGGACTGCGTCAACGGGAAGATGGGAAAACGACGAGCCGTTGCGCGACAATTTTCCGCTTGAATTACGCTCCCAGTTCATGCTTCGTTTGCACAAGCCAAGCAGCGGCACACGCAGGGAGCTGGGATCAGAATGGGGGGCGGGTTAGGTGGCTATGGGGCTAGAGGGCTGGGGAGCTGGGAACCGGGGAAAATGGGAAAGAAAAAATAAATAAGCGGTAGCAAATTTCCATTTTTGCCAGGCCAAAGCGAAAGCCACTCAACAGGGAGCGGCTGCAGGGAGGGGCACGCACCCTACAGGTGCAGGTGCGACAGGCGCCGCGACAATCGACGGTTGTTACTCTGGCTCCTGCTGCCCGGACCCTGGCCCCTGGCCCCTGTCCCATGACCTGATCCCAGTCCCACGAGGCCGTGGCCATGCTCCTTCGCTCCTTTCGCTGTGCTGAAATCTTCCTTTATACTAATTCTCCCCAGAGATAAGCCCTATGCAAATAATGAAAAACTATAAAAACTCATGTGCGGCCAAGCAAGGAAAAAGCAGGGAACGAAGCCGGAATCTGGTTACAGACAAAACGACGACAGGGATGGAATGCGATGGGATGAGAATGAGCCAGGGAAATAATATCGGCAAAATAAAAATGTGCAAAAAGGCGGAAAATAATTCAACTAAACAATATACACGTATTTACATAAATGGATGAAGCCGCTATATTCAATTACCCCCCAAAGGGGGCCAAGACCGTTAAAATGGTTGGACCCAAGGTGAGATGGGTAAATGGATATGTTTAGTTGGGGAACATTTCAATCCGAGCTAAAACTTAAATGTATTCTCGAATTGAGCTACGATTTGCTTAAATCAGCGAGATATAATATACGAAGTGTTAATGTATTAACCTCTGTCCTCTTACTGAACACTGAACTACCTTCGATATAGTGGATATACCTGAAAATCTATGTAGCGACCCAAAATTGAAGCTCCCTTCAATGAATCTCCTGCTAGATTTCAACGATATTGTTAAAGAATCTAAGCCATTTCAGGTACACACACATCCTAAATACAGCCTGCACGGCAATATTTGCTTAAATATTTACTAATTCTGAACTAACTTACATTCGACATTTATACTCTACCAATTCTCATTGTCCTTTACAGCAAGAGGCAGCTTTGAATCAAAATTGAAATCTCTGCCCCGACAATAGCATTTTGGTGCGGAGGAGAGGCAGACTTCCGACCTTGCCCCACGTGGCTGTGGATGGGGCTGTGGCTGAGGACTCTGCAGGGGCTGCTGCTGCTGCTGTTTGCATATCAATTTGGGAATAAGCAACTGGGAGCTGAAGGCATTTGTATTTGTGTCAACAACTGTTTGGTATGCGTGGCATGCGGCTCGATGAGGTTACCGCCCGGCCACATACAAATGAGTCATTGTGGGTCACGTAGCGCTCAATAGGTCAACGGGTCATAACAGATTCGCCTCGATCTCAATATTTGTTATCGATGAGTTGTTCCGGCTGTAATTAATAAATAATGACCGACCGCCGACTGCTCCCTGAGGCCAAGCACAGATTCAACGAATTAGCAAAGAAATTAAAAAGTAATTTCTGCAAAATAACAGAAAGAGAGCAGTCGTAGGGCAGGCGTGGGATGGCCAAAGATTTGCAATTGTCACTTGAAAATGTTGCGCATGCAAATGAAGAGCAGGATACTGAAGTCCCCCCGTGCTGGACCGATCTCGGACCCATCGAAGGTTGGGGAAGCCGTAAACGGCGATGGCGGCGGCTCTGACAATGCTGCCAACTGCCGGCAGACTGCTTAGCTGCCAGCGAGGGGCGGGGGGCGGGGGTATGAGAAAATAAGAAAAGTTGAAACTTTTAATTTGATTTGCAGCATTTTAATGGATTTTAATGAAACGCAAACAGGCGACGACTGCAGCAACGGCAGCGGCAGCGGCATCAGCAGCAAAAAACTCGAGCAGAAGGACACTCGAGCAGCGCGTCGGGGGAAACTTTGACAAATGCCAAAGCGCGAAAAATTCACTTCACTTTATTTTGGATCTCTTTTCGGTAACTTAGACGCAACTCAACTCCGGGATACGTCTCCCCCAGCGGAACTTCGACTACGACTTGATGTGCGCTCTGTCTGCGTCTGCCTTTCCTTTTCTTAATTGAAAATGTTTGAAATTCCATGCCGACTGGCAGGCTCAGGCTCACGCTCACGCTTAGGCTCCGGCTCAGGCTCGAAATAAACACCAGAAAGTCACAAGAAAATCAGAAGAAAATAATGCAGAATTAATTTCAATTAAGTGTACTTGCCGAATCATGAATTTGACAGCTAGGCGTCATAAGTCATGCATGTATTCGGGGGCAGGGTCAGGCGGGCGACAGCCAGCAGCCAGCAGGCAACAGACGCAGGCGTTGTCGTGCTAATTAAAATCACATAAATTACGCATACGCCATGTGGCGCCGCGTGAAATGGAGCGAACATTTCAAAAGTGGCGCATTCTTGATCAAAAGTCCATGGCCAGCTAATTTGATTATTTCGAAGGTCCGAAGGTCCTCGCTGGGGTCCAGGCTCATTAAGTGGTCCTGGCCTTTGTCAGCTACGTATATATTTTTTTTGTTTTTTCTGCCTTCTGTCTTTTCGTCATCTTCTGGTTGCCCGTCAGCTCCGGCAGTCTCCCTCTCCTTTTTCTTGTTCGTTATGGCGCCTATCTTTTGGACAGAGCTCATGCAACATTTAGTGGCAACTAATTGCAGCAGCATTGAAATTAATTATTTAACCCTTTTTATTGTTTAAGCTCTCTTGGCTTTCGGCTGTTCGTTGCCTTTTTGCCCCGGCTTTCGGTTTCGGCTATGCCGAGCCTCATTAGCATAATTAATTGTGCAAATTTGCGTAGTTAAACAAGTTATTATTTCAAATTAAACGAGTACAGTACATTCCATCACTGGCACGGGTGTGGTCAAGTTTTCAGGAAATTTAATAGAATTCCATTGGGTTTCGAAGGAACAAGTCTCGGAGGTTTTAAGTAGAGACGTTGACCTCTTCTGTTCTTCTGCTCTTCAACGGCGCCCCACGACTTGCATTCTCTAAAATGATCGGATTTTCCACACAGGTGAACCACAAAACCATAGACAATGAAATGTCTTTCATCACACATCACAATGCCGAACCTCAAAATCTATTGCCATCTCTTGTGGGCCGACCAGGGAAATCCCCTTATTAAAGGCTTATAGCTCAAAGCCTCGCTGAATGCGGCCCGATGCACACATTGAACATATGTATTGTCTGAAGAGCACCTCCAATGAATGCGCTGGGCGGGGCTTGGACGTAGCTTTCAATTAAAACTCACACGACCGCATAGGGAAATTGCGCTGCATCGACCTGTCTGTAATGCTGCAGATTAGCGATATGTAGTCTGAATAAACGCATTCGAATCCATAAATTGAATTATTTATTTATCTTATTTATTTGAATTTTTCATGAACAGCAAGAGAACAAAAAAAATTAAATGCGACACTCCCTCCGTGTCGCCAACTCCATGATGCAGTCAGCCCTTTGAAATATTTTACACAATTTAATGGCCATTCGGCAAATGAAAACCCGAAACAAATGCTCTTATATATGTACAATACATTATACATTATCGTTATTCGTTATTTCTGATTTGTGTGTGTGCTTAATTCTTTACAACCGAAAGACGTGCGAATGAGTAGGTAAATTAATTTATACATTTATGTTTAATTTTCTGCACACTTTTTTCAGCACACACTCTGCTCTGAGTTTTATTTTAATTGGATATTTATTAACAAAAGTGATTTCAAAAATGTTCAGGCTTCATTTCGTTAAGTATGTATATCAAGTTATACTGAATTATTTTATTTGGTTTTTATTTGTTTTTATTTTTTTATTCGTTAAATGTAGCCTGAGTACGCATTCGTTTTTTTCTGTCCCAGTGGAAAATGTCTTTCATTTTGCGGTTTATGGTCACGAGAGGACATCGACCCGTGGATAGCATTTAGTTTAGATTTGTAGTCGCACAACAAAATGAAACTTACTATATGCTGCGATTTGGTTTAGTTGGCACCCGCTATGGCCGGACACCGCAAGTTCAGGCCGAGATACAGCCAGACACCCATACACATACACACATTTGTACAAATTCATGTACATACGTATTTTATAGGAGTCTGGTTTTGTGACATGATTTATAGTTGTTTGTCCTCTGTTTTGAATGTTTAAAATTGTATTTACAGCATATTTATGCTAGACTTAATTATAATGATTTTTACAGCATCTGCATATTTCTCACTGATAAAATCTCATGTTATTCCATTAATTCCATCTTTTTTGTGTGTAATTCATTTATGTATATTTTTTTATTGTGTCTCAAATGCATTCTTTTTTTGTGGGCTCTGTATTCCCATGACCCATCCACTTGGCGTCGCTGTCGCGTCGGACAAATATACGTGGTGGTGGTGGTGTGCGGATAAATATAGTACTCGAAAAATGTTCAATGTGCTCTACAAACGCATGTGTTTTTGTCATTCGATTGCCAGGCAACGAACGGAAAAAATTACATCTATATACATTCGATATAAATTCGATCGCTTTGCTGGCGAGTGACATTATTCTGGCTAGTATCGGTAACAGGCAGTTCGAACTCTTTGCTTTTATTTTTATTTATTTTTTTTGTAGCAGTATTCCTCTGATTCAATTTACTGTTTTAACGGGTATTCGTGTTTGTTCAGCTAATCAACTTGAAAACATTCATTTACAAGGACCCCACCATCGCGGACCCCGTGAAATTTGTCATTTATCGACAAGCAATATTGGGTTTTTTTATCATCAAAAAGTGAACACAAAAGTATATGCAGCCGCAGTTCGACTCGATACGGGTATTACTGAAAATAAATCACTTCTTATCTGTCGTATACTTAACTAATAGATGAATTTAATTCACATGAAATGAAGATTCTTTAATCGGATTTCTTCAACCCGATTTCGTTTGACACACTATTTGGCACACTCCAGAAATGGTGACCTTCAACACGACTCCCAACTCCACCTCCAACCCTATTTACACCCGAAAGCTTTGCCTATTGACTAGTTTGCGGTCTTACCTTTGTGTGTTACCCTAACTAACTAGCTAACTAAGTGACTAGCTGACTGACTAACTAACTAACGTGATGATATAGTTGACAAAGTCGCCAAACGAGTACGAGGCGCCCCCCGCTCCGACCCGCACTCCCACTTCGACTCCGAGCCTGAGAACCATTCGAAGCCCGTTCATGAGTTGCGTCGAAAACACATTGCGAGAAAAAGTGTCACCAGGCAGGCGGAAATTAGCGATGTCGTGGCCCCGGCGCAGCTCCTTTGTGCGGCGCCAGAATCTGCAAGTCGGGAGAAAAAAAGGAGGAAAAACAAATAAGCCAGAGGAAATGTCACGGCGGTTAGTTAATTGCATTCAAACGAAACGAATTGAATCGGAACCAAGGCAAACGTTTCGTGCAATTCTAAATTGCACAACCAAAACCAAAAACCAAGCCGGAAGGGGTGGAAGTAGTGGGGGAGTTCGCCACTTACGTGTGCCCGCATGTATCAGCATTTGATTGTTCAAATTATCGAACTGTGAAAGTGATGCGCTGAGCGATGTTTCCCGCCGCAGCTCCGGATAATTCTCAATTTCCGCGACGCACTTGAGCTCAAGGACTTTTCCAGCCTGGTAGAAGCGCTGTCCCTGTAGATAAAAGTGCACCTGCAACCGCTGGCGACGTAGCACATAGTCGTGGGCCGGGATGCTGGTGTCGATGGTTGGCTGCAGCTCGCCCAGCAGAGGCTGCAATCAGATGGGAATCGAACATAGAACATGAGCATGACTGTGGGAGTGAAGCGGGTACAAAGGTACAGGGGACATGATCGTGGATCGTGGCAGACTAACCTGTTCGCCGTTGATGTACCAGGTGAGCCGGGTGGGTAGGCTGGAGTAGTCCGAGGAGCATGTGGCACTCAGAAACTCCTCCATGCGGTACATCGAATTGAAGCTCTCGATTAGCGGGTCGCTCTGGGGCAGAGCTGTGTAAATGGAAGCCAGAAATTAGCAGGGGATCAAACTGAAAAGTTATATTCGGCATGTGCCCACCTGCCACCGTCATGTTGTCGGCCTTGTCCGCCAGCTTGAAGTGCGGTGCATCGCCGCTGACCTCGCACTTGTACAAACCCGTAGACCGGGCACCCTGAAGGCTTAGGTCCAATCGGCAGCTCGACTCATTGCACAGATACTTGCCGTCGAGCACTTGCAGGCCGGGCACGCCAAAGGTCATATAGATCGGACTCGCCAGCGGGGAATACCTGATCAGGGGAAAGAGCCAATGAAAATGGTTTTCATGCATGCAGCTCTTGCCATTGATAATACCTAAAGAACTCCTCGTGATCCTTGTACCACTTGACAGAGTTCAGGGTGTGTCCTCGCATGTCATAGCTGCAGGAGAGCGTCACGTTGTCCCGAAAGTCTACAATTTCTGGTACACTTATGTCCGTAACGAACAGTGCCGAAACGGTTGAGTAATCTGAAGTAAAAGAACGGAAAAAAAAGGGGTAAAAGCTATGGTTTAGTACTGTTTTTAATTTAATAATAATAAAAGAATGGAAACTGTACAAAACGATGGTTAATTAAACGTTGAAAAGATCTATAAAATCGAAATTAAACTGTACATCAGCTTATTGCCTTTCTGAAATATGATCTCTATTCAGGATTTTAGGTTCGCTTTTTCAATTATTTTTGCCAATTACACAGAGTGGATAATGCAGCTTCCGGCTATCAATCATAACGAAAGCATAATTTCCTCTCTGAGAAGAGCCCTCTGATGCAGCCACAGTATCTGTCTTGTTTCGTTTTAGCCAAAGTGGCTTTAATTTCTGTACTTGCATTAAAGTCCTCTTTTGAGTTCAATTAGAGAAAAGTAGTAATGTAATTAAAAAATGTAACAACGGTTGGTTATCTTTACAAGGTATACCCCGACTTTAATGAAAGCTTTGTTACTGAAACAAAATGATTAGAGTAGTGCCCGATTGCAGGGCTGCCTATCTATTTCCTGTAATCGATTGTGGGCTGTGCCGCAGGTGCATGGAACCGTTACATGCAACATGCACAAGCTCCAAACAAGAACTCCGGCATCCTCCGGGTATCGGCATCGGACACAGGAACCCGGACATAGCCACAGGCCAATGACAAAATTTGGTGTCTAAAACATAAGGATATGCACAGACACACACACACACAGGAATGTCGGTTGGGTTGGGGTTGGGGTTGGGGCTGAGGGCGTTTGGGGATGCGTAATTTTTAATTCACGTAGGTGACTGACCTGGGATACAGGGGGCCATGGGATATGCGAGGGGCGATGGGTGGCCGCTGCAAATTTTTGCAGGGGCCTGCCATCCTCTGTGGCACATGAGACATCGAATAAATTTGAAATTTCATGAAATGAATATGCAAAACAGTTAGTTGGCCAGGTAGCAGGGCGTGCCACTGCAGCAGAAAGAGAAAGACGGAGAGATGAAAGCAGAGGGAAAGGGAGAGAGGAAATGGACTAAGCGCAACAAAATGCAATGGATATGGGATACGGGGCCGTATGTAACTGGCATATGTACGATAGTTATGGCAGGACCAGGACCAGGACCAGGCCCTTCAGAGGACAGGGCTGTGGGGCTGGCCAGCGATAAGCCTGGCTGCAAGCTGAATAAACTTCCAGTGGGTGGTGGACGGTGCCCGAGAAGTGATAAGAAATGCGAACAAACCAACTGTCAAACGACTTGACTTCTGTGTTTCAAAATATACATTTAACATGAGCCGAGGGATGCGTTTGCTGCAGCATAACGAACTCGGACCCAGGACCACAGACCAAAGACCAAAGATAAAGCAAATGTCATGATAGCTATTCAAAAGCTTGAAATGTATCCTTATTCCGAATAGCAGTAAATGATATTGAAGTACTGCTCCTAAGTAACATTTCCAGTGAATGATTTCCTATGTATAAAAACACGTAGCGTAAACACTATTAAAATTCCTTTTATTGTTAATAATGTATGCACTCCTCAGATAAAAGATATTTATTTTGAGTAAGCATTGAGTTAAATCAATTGGAAGTGTAAGCTTAAGCAACCAAACCCACAGCCCTTTTCACCTTTAAGCTAAACGGCATACAAGCAAGCGTTTATGTATATGGATTTAAATACTTTGCTTTAATTGATTTCCATACCGAAATACTTTGGCCAGCATGCGGAAAATTGATGGAATTCATTAGCAAGTTGTTGCTTGCGTAAGCAGTCGTAAGCCCCAGTCCGAAACTGCTTTTAAATCAACCAAAACTAATGAGAGCTTTAAGCCTTCCTCTGCCATTTGTTTGGGCAAGGCAAAGGCAAAGGCAATGGCAACCAACCCCAGTTGGTTTTGGCCTGGTGTGTTTGTATGCTAAGCCCTTTCCCAGCTCGGCTAACCACACACAGGGAATGGGAATGGGAATGGTGTACAGATGTACACAGATGCAGAGACAAACATAGATATATTTACACCTCAGCACATGAAAACTTTGCTGATAATTAACCTACACATTTCATTCGTGTCTGGTCTGGAAAACGCATTTACTCCACAGACCAGAACCTGCCCCGACCCCGAACGAGTCATTCCCCTCCCTCCTACCATCCCACGCAGGAGAAAATTTACATGTGAATTTTTGGAATTGGCTGGATACTCTCCTACACACATGCATACATATGTATGTATGTATATTACAGTACATTTGGGGTCCACGGGGAGAGAGGCAGCTCTGACCAAGTTTGGTGATAAATTCATTAAGAGACGCCGGGATGAGACATTTATGGAAACGCTTCGCCCATGGTATTTTTTCATAGATTACCGGGTGTCCATGAGGCTGGAGACTGAATCCTTTCTACTTAGGAGTACAACTACCAAGTTAGTTTGTCTTTTGTGGCCAGCTCATGTGCATAAATATTCATTTGATTGGAAGTCATAAGCCTCCACAAAGCCCACAAAGTGTTGAAAAGAAATCGACAATAAAATAACATATAAGCAGAGAGTTTCGTTCGAGAGCAGAACGCAGTTGCATCCACAAATAGTTCGTATCCTACGAGTTTTGGTAGTGGGAGTTGAAGTGGCAGTGAAACCAAGTGGGCAACTAATTCTCAATGCAAAATAAACAGGACTAAGCTTTTTGTTAGTTGTTATATTTGCTTTGTGGCTACGGCAACATCGTAAATTGAAACGGCACAATGGACAATGTTTAATTCCATTAGGCAGGCTAAATTGTTGCCCAAAGGAGCAAGCACATGGCAAACACTCGTAATATTGCTGGGGAGGGCTCTGTAGTAGTCCTTAGAAATTTAAAAGTTACAGACCACTCCTTCTCGCCCACTCTCTGTCTTTCGCTCTGCTACCCCTTGCT
Source organism: Drosophila affinis (assembly GCA_037356375.1). Lineage (NCBI taxonomy): Eukaryota > Metazoa > Arthropoda > Insecta > Diptera > Drosophilidae > Drosophila > Drosophila affinis. The sequence goes on from JAZHFB010000003.1 coordinate 30,214,221, forward strand.
CCCTTGCCCCTTTATGTGGCAGTCCTTTGTGCGAATGCCCTGGATTTTAGGAATCCCCCGAATGAATGTGCTCAGAGGTGTGTAAGGAAAATGTGTCACCCACAGACGAAGAGACGAAGAGGAGATGCAGTCTCGCAGGTGAACTGAAACTTTTCATATACCCGATAGGTGGGTGGCAAAAAGTTTTCAAAAATGAGTTTGAGTTCATTAGACAACCAAAAATCTTTTATTGGTAACTTAAAGATACATAAAACTAATTGGAAAAGCTTTCAAAACACAAAATCCTAATTTATTTGGATTATAATCCATAATAATTATTAATAGGTTATAAAATATTACATGCATTTAACAAATTTTCCAATCTGTGGAAAGACTGATTCATATTAGATATGTATTATAATAATTCGACTATCCCCCTAATGGGACTTTTTTTTTTGTTATTGTGGTTTATTTATGTTGCAAGCTTCCATTTTAAGTGTGTTTTCATTGCACAAAACTCACACTATTTCGGCCCAGGAAACATATAAAGTCTCTCGCAAAATCAGTGCCAAAAGTAACTGCCACAGTTTCATTTCTGAAACGGGGAACAATCAAACAAAGTGAAAACCTGCTCTGGCCATTTCCTTTTTCTTTTTCCAATTTACGAGGACGAGTACGAGTACCGAGTACCGAGTGCATTGCAGTGAACTTTCACATCGCACACACGGAGGAGTACTCGTAGCATTTCTAGTTCTAGTTCGCATTTTGTGGGAGTGAACTGGAAAGAGAGAAGCGAAGAAGAAGGGCGGCAGCTCATTTAATGCGCTGCAAATTAATTGCCCCATTGCCATTGGCAATTCAAGAGACGGAGAGGGAGAGGGAAGATGCCTTTGGCAGTCTGCCTAATTGCGAACATTTCAAAAATACAATTTAAGTTTAAACTGCACTCAAGATGTGCAGCAGCAGCAGCAGCATCAGCAGAATAAGCGGAGGCAAAAGTTGTGGCAGCAGAAATTACCAAATGCCAAAAGGGATGAGGGCTGCCGAACCCACGAACCAGCCAAGTGGCAAGTGAAATGTGCAACTGCAACAGCAACGGCAGCGGCAGCGGCACCACAACCACCAAGAGCCGTGGAAATTATGGCAAAGTCATTAAAACAGCCCGAAGTCAGGCAGAGCAGAGGGTAGGGACAGGGTAGGACAGGACAGGACAGGACAGGGCGAGAGTGACGGAAATCTGGCCAGAAGCGAAAACTTTGCCAATATTGATTTGCGGTTGCTGTTCGGCCCAACAGCAATAACAATTATAATAATACAAATAATGAAATTGAAAGCGGGATGGTTTTGATGGAAGCAGGCGGTGGACGACCACAGTCCCGAGCATTACACACACGCTCCGTAATCCCAGAAACCGCTTCATTAAGCAAGCAAACAGCAGGGACAGCAGCACCGAACGACAGGGGAATCAGAGAACAAAAAGCGACAACAGCATGTGACAATTTCGAGTGAAAAGAAAAACAGAGACAAAAAAACTTACCAATTAAAACTGCGATGAACAGAAACAGCAGCCAGCCGTAATCCATTTTTCGTCCTTCCTGCCGGATCGGATCCGTTTCGTTGAATGTTTGAATAATATTAATTGCTTCGTCCAGTTATTGTTGCCCTTCGCTTTGGCAGTGTCGTTGATTTATGCAGATTATCTTTCAAGCTGATATCAAAGTTGTACGATTGTGTATCAGCGGATCCTTTTGTTGCAATAGAAAAAAAAAAAAAACAAACAGAGCTAGAATCGAGCAGGGCCAAGTTGAGGTCAATGGGTGGCGCTATTAATTGAACCCCGTATCAAAGGATATTCAAAGGATATAGGAGTATAAAAAAAGAAGTGAACCAAATCGAAATCGAAATTGAAACGAAGACGAGGCGAGGAAAGTGGAAGATGAAATATAAATAAGTAAACTGAGCGACAAACTCATGCAGAAAAGTTCAAAGGATACGCTCTGCCAGTGCCGTTATAAATAAATAACAAACATTAGAAAGAAGAAGAGGAAGCAGCACGAGGAGCAGGATCCAGGACAGTACTCGGAGCTGGAGACAGGAAATACGTACTCGCATGAAAGGGAAAAGAACAGAACAGAAAGGAACGAAATGGAGGCAATGCTCGTACAGAAGGGCAGACACAAAACCAACACACAGACAACACAACGCACAGAAGAGCCACACGGAAAACATGGTCCAGCGGCGTGGCAGACGAGTGGGCGTGGCTGACGCCCAAGCATCCGATCCAAAGTCTGTAAATGTTTGTACGTTTGTATGTGTTTGTCAACTTAAATAATTTAAATGCCAAATTCAAACGAATCCATGTGTTTAATATTTGAATAAGCCATCTTGCCACCTGCCACCTGCCACTGCCATTGCCGCTGACACTCCTTCCTTTAGAGACCCTCCCTTGGTCTCAGTACCTTTTTTGTTAAGTCTCTTACTTTATTTTTCTTCTTGTCAATTTGGTTTTGCCAGAGTTAACCTTAAACTGAAATTGAAGCACTCGGCGGAAGCGGAAGTTGCCAGTTCAGTTTGTCCGTCAGTTAAGGATACGTTTTCGGCTGGTAAACTGGCTCTGGCTCGGAACACGTGCAGATCTGGTCTTGGTTTTTCGGAGAGACTGTAATCTTAACCACTGCAAGCACTAATTGACATTTCGCGAGTTTTAAGAAGTGTTATTTTCTCCGGTTTATTTGGACTTTATTTGGTTTTCTCTCACAGAGTACGAAAAAGTTCTCAGCGATTTCATGTCTTAATAATTATTGTTTTTTTTTTGTATTTGACCACAAAACTGGTGACATCGCAGCACTGTCCAGGAATGTTTCCGCGCGGCTTCAGGCTTCCGAACTGACTGAAGCTGCGAGCACGCGATGTGCGGCCCACAGTCCTCGGGAGCATTAGCATCGTCGTCGTTCAGCACCGCTGCTGCTGCTGCTGCTGCGACTGAAGACTTCGTGGCCTCTCGTCGCTCGTTTACACGACCGCTGGGAATCCTGTTACAGGACGCTTTTCTCGCAAGAGCACCAGCAAAGAGAGTCGAAGAGAGGATGCTGCGCCACAGCAGCAGCTGCGATTCTGTAGCTTTGTCGCTGTTGGAGAATAGGTTTGCCTCTAACAGCGCTCTATATTCCTTAACAGCGCTCCTGTTACCCTTAACAGAAGCTGCTGCTGTTGAAGCTACAGCTAACAGCCGCTAACAGCTATTTTGCCATAAAGTGGAGTTCCCCCCGATTGTGTAGGGTTACGAATAGGACTCCCTTGTGCTAACCATTAACATATTCATATGGACTGGCCAATAGTAGGATAACTTTTCCAACTTTCCTTTGAGCGGCGTGCATGGCACCTTTCGGGCTGTTGTCTGCGTGCAAGTTTTATAGTTAACGGATATCCCTGGTAGTTAAATGCAGACAACAGCCAGGGCAGACTGTCCGGCTGTCCAGCTGTCTGACTGTCCGGACTGCAGCTGTATGTAAAAATATTACGTGCAGGGCTGGAAGATAGAAGAAAGAAGTAGCAGCAGCAGCAGCAGCAACAACAGTAGGGAGTGCGGGTGGAGCAGTAGCAGGAGCAGGACCGACGACGACGACGGCAGCACAAAGTCATCTTATCATTTCATGAATAATGCAGGGATTTGTTAGGGACACATGACTGGAATTTTACGCAAAAGTTGTGATGATGTTGCCGCTGCTGCTTCTGCTTCTGCTGCTGTTCCAGCTCCAGCTCCTCCTCCATTCTCCATTCTCCATTCGCCAGTTACCAACCGCCAACACTTTGAGGTTTTTGTTGTTGTATGCTACGGTATAACTGCACTTTGCTGCTACTGACTGCCATTGCTGCTGCTTTGCTGCTGCTGCTGCTGGTCTTGGGTGCGGCAATCAACAGAAAATTGCAGATTTTAAATTCAAAGCATTTTCGTTGCTGTCCCTTGTAAGCTCACTTCGTTGCTTGTTGTTGTCTCATCTATCCGTAACGCTATTTCACTCTTCTCCACTACTGAATGGACCCCCGCCAACCACCCCACCCGGTTTAGAATGCAACTTAATTTCAACGAATAATTTTTGATGCTCAAATATGAATATTAAAACAAAGACAACGTGCACCCGAGCATATGCTACCTACGCTTTCTTTTGCTCTCCCTTGCTCCCTTTTGCCGACTAAACAGGAAGTTAGTCTGCTGTAAATACCATTTCCGGCGCTTTTCACACCACATCATGCACATGCCAAGGCATTATATGCAGCTACCTGCTGCCTCTATCTGGCTGCTTTTTATTTTATGTGAGCTCCCTCGTCTCCGTTCTCAAGTCACGTGACAACTTCAACTTTATGCCACGCTGAAAAAAAGATGGAAAACTTGCCAAAAAATTCAGAGGAAAAACCGAAAAAAATGGCAACTTCTTTCAGGTTGCACTTACACAAACCCACATATTCCTGTGTGTGTGTACGTGTGTTTTTACGTGTGGCTGTGTGAGTGGTGTGTACGGTACAAAACTTTGTCTACATATAAATCAGGAATTTGAAAAATTCATAACTTTAAGTTTGCTTCATGACTTTTGTTTATAACGTGTTACCACAAGGCGTGGCGCTTGCGTAATGCATGCCATGCATACGCAGATTTTGCCATGAACCAAATTCAAGCACACCAAAACTGGTTGGGTTTTCCCCGCCACAGTCTTCAATAATTGATTCCCAATAGAAATCCCCAGTATATGTTGTGGTCGAGTGCAATTCCTTATATCATCTGAAAGGAATGCGCATACAAATGTTGAGAAAAATATTTTTATAAACAGTTTGCTGACATATTTGCAAGAATATTTCATTTATTTATTGATTTATTTGTATTTCTGTGAAAGAAAACTCACGCGCTTCTAAAGTGTGGAAACCAATAGGTAGTTACGTAAACTGCTGATTTTGAATAGAAGATTCAAGTTTCAGCATTATTTTGCTTGAATTTTTGCTGAAGAAACTAAGTTTTTAATCGCCACAAAACACATTTTCACTCCAAAAAATTGAAGAAATTAAGATAATTGATTAATTTCTAAATTAAAATTTCCACCTCTATATTCCCAGACTCTCCAGAATAGTAAGCGCAAGGGATTTAATTTTTTTTAATTTTTCGAACTTGTATATTCTACTGAACAGCTATCACCGAAAGTCATTCTTACAACGAGATGCCTAAATTCTTTGGCATCTGAGAAGTCCGTAAACCGGATTTTTTTGTCTCCCTCCCAGTCTGAAGAAAATGCTCAATAACCATTTCCGATTCGGAAAGGCTGAAGTAATGATAAAAACTCCATGGCTGATACATTTTATGGAGGCGATTGACCATAAAACATGCTGATATTATTAGAAAATATATTATTATTTATTTATTTAATAACAGTTATAATACTGCTATTTAATTCATGTGCTGTTTTATAAAACTAATAATGCTGTTTAATTTATGTGCTTCAATTTAATTATTGTCAATAACCCCCAGTGTTCTTCAAGAACATATTCGAATGAGAAACTTTGAATATTTTCGGTGGTGGTTGAACTGTTCTTATTTAAGTTTTAAAAGTCTAGTATAGTATATAAAATCCGATGAATAGAATTGACGCAATTAATAGAATTGTTTTCTTATTTCTTAGGAAAAAACAACAATGAATAAATTATCTATAAAAAATATTGACAACTTACACTTATCTATTGAGATAACCGTACGAACCGATATGTAGTTTCTCTGCGAGAGATTGGGAAATGTATAAATATTTCTTGGAGGCTTTTACTAAATATAATGATTTATTTATAGATCACACCATAGGTAAAGGCTTTTTGCAAGAGATTTCGTGGATGATCGTTACCAAAGCAGCCGTGGCCGAGCGGTTAAGGCGTCTGACTAGAAATCAGATTCCCTCTGGGAGCGTAGGTTCGAATCCTACCGGCTGCGGTAAGATATCCATATTTTTTACAGATTTTTTCAGAAATCGATCTACAGAGGGAAGGGCGATGCAGAGAGAGAGAGAGAGATACATTAAAAGGTAGAGGGAGAATAGCGCGTTTTAAGTTTATTTTTTGCCACTTTATTTATTATTGAGATATGAGGTAAATATTGGTACGATATAAGCTAAGATAAATATTCCCCAGCTGATATTAGTGTTTGTTGGCAGAAACACCCGATCATATGGGGACTACTGTGTCGCGATTCCACATAATAAATGAAATCCGATCAACCTGGTAATTTTTGTTCCGAGAAACTGAAATCCGGCATTAAGGCTCGCTGTTAGGCTGCCGTTGAATAACTGTTTGCAATGCAATCAGCTTCTGTTTGTTGACATTCGACTCAATTGAATTGAAGCCGAGTCAAATGTTGTTCACGAGCAATTTAATTGCTGCTTTTTTATTCAATTATTACGAGTATACCCTTGTGGAGCACTGCGTGGTTTTTGCACCCACGAGAAGAGACTAGGAGACCTTTCCCAATTCGTGTCCGGTTAATTTCCCGCCCATTTATTGATCCAATCTTGTTGTGTATATTCTCACTCAATGACCGCAGTGCACAAGGAGAGTTTGCTTATTGAATGTACTGATTCCATGAGCAGAGATCCTAATATCTGCAGAGAGCGAGTGGGAGTCAGATTTTCATGATTTGCACTTGTCATAATTTATCTGGCATTGAACTGCAAAGTTCAAATATGCAGAATCGATTGCATTTTCACAGTTTAATGCCTTCTCGATTGAAAATAATTGAATGCTTAAATATTGTGAAACACTATCTGTTGCCAGTTTGGAATCCGTGTTCGACCTACAAAATATTTCTCAATTTTGTACACCGCATTTTTGGTTCAGAGGTTAGTTTTGCGGCCACTTGTGGTCTGGGGAAAAATGCTGGAAATTTGTAAGATTCTGTCTAATAAATGTGTAAATATTTGTATATTTGAAGCTTATCTTTCCCCGGCCAAGGCCTTTCCTGTGTCCCAGCCAAATCCCCGTCGGTGGAGCACTGCACATCGACATACTTTCCGCCCTTCAGCTTCATGGGTTTCCTGCAATCAAGGAGCCGTCATATTTGCCCACAATTTCTTGGCTCTTCCTTGGAGCCGAGGCCCCATGAAGAACTACCTTAATGAAAAACTAAATTGTCAATCAGCCATGAATTGAATCAAATGAAGTGTAAAATTACAATTTCATCCAATTTGCAATTAACTCAATGAGAAGATGGAAAAAAGAGAATGTTTTTTCCAATTTCAAATTATTCCAATGGAACGCACATGCAGCTGGACGACAAGGGTTTCTCGGTATAGGTGTGTGTGTGTGTGTATCTGTGTGCACTCTTAGTATGTATAGGTGTGCCGAAACGACAGTGGCGGGCACTTTCACTCTGTGCCACACAACAACTGCAGATAGGAATACAGATACTCGTACAACAGCATCAGGGACAACACTTTGCGGTGGCTGAAACCGCTGACATCATTCTGATGTCCGGGGGGCGTGGCAAGTTTGGCGCGTTCCTTGCAGGGTGCTACCGTGCTACCTTGCTGCTGCAGCTACTCCCGATGCCAGTGGAAAAGTGCAAGTTTAATTGCATTGAGTGTAACTAGTTAATGGCTGAAATTGCAAATTGAAATGGTGACAAAGTAATTGAGGTCAGAAACTCCCCGAGTGCCGACTGCAGCAGCAGAACAGAGTCGCACCGAGCGCTAATTACAAAACGGACAGGACAGGACAGGACACTGCAGCTGCCAATGGGGTCACTTGGCAGTTTTTCGTGCGTTTCGCTCTGCCAGCAATAACTGAAAATATGCAGCGGCAATTGCCCCACCCAGCCCCAGCCCCATCCCCAATAGCAGGAGAACAACAGCAGCGGAGCAAAAAGTTGTGCGAATTGTCAAAGTTCCCTTCCCGGTCGGGGCTGTCTGTCTCGCTTCGACTCCAAAAACATTTACAAATTGATTTTTTGTTGCCGCTGTCATGTCGAAAATACATATATATATTTTTGGCATATAAATGGCAGTGCACAAAGCCGCAATGGGACAGACTCTGCCCCACCGACAGACACACTAGAACACGACCACCTGATGTATTTAATGGCACATTTTGGCACAATAATAAAATGTCCATAATAAAAGGCGCATTTGCATGTTCATTTGCAACACGGCCATAAATGCGAATTTCGCTAAACAAAACTCAAAAGCAGCTAATGCCCGGCAATAGCTGAAATTAACATTTACCATTTGGTTGTTGGCTCTGGCTCTGGCTCTGACTCTGACCCGTGGCTAAATGCATTTTAATGCGCCCCACAAATTGACGGCTTAGAGGCAACGGACCCGCCAACGCTTCGTGCGATTTCAGCCAGAAATCGATTAGGTGAATGCATCATCCGCCAAAAGTCGGGCATCCACAGAGTGCATAAGCAGTCGTAAAATAATTTCATATAAATACGTAAAGGCCCCCGTTTATCTAGTATACTCTTGCAGATGGTATTGCAGAAAGACATGCCTTTCCTACTCCATAGAATATGTTAGAGGTTCTACGGTACTCCAAATAGGGAAGCCAAAATACACTTAAATATTCTATTAAACAACCAACAATGAAATTGCCTCTAAATCAAAATTTCACGTGAAAAATTCCATTGTTATCTCTTCACAACAGACACAAAATAATAATAAATATTTGCACTCGAAATCTGCATAAACTTGAGTTTATCATGCTTGTCAAAAATATTATGATTCATTTTTTCTTAATTACGATAATTAAAGCCACTTAATACTCTTTGAAACAATCAATCATTCGCGAATTAAGTAAAGCATTCCCAAGGGCCCTCGAGTATCGATAGCCTGCAATTAAACGAGCGTTACATGACAGTCCCTCCACTGACAAAAAACTTAACAAGTGTGCTTTCATTAAAAAAACGGGGGTTAAAACGAACCAAAGTGCCACCATACAGCAGAAAGCAAAAAATATAACATCAGTAAACAAAAAGGTGTCCAGCGGTAACCGTTAGCTGTTCGGAACCTTATATACCCTCGCAGAGTCCATGAAATCACCTGAAACATGATAAGAATCAGAAGGAGAATAAAACTAACGATGGCGTATTATGATCATCATGACTACAATTATTTGTGAGCTTATGGCCACAGTTAATATACCTTCTGTGAGGGCAAAGATGATGGGCATGGGCATGGCGAACATTTCAATCAATCAAGTGAGCGGTGTGAAAATCACACGAGCAGCGTGCAAAGGAAACGGAAACTGTAGCGAATTGTGTGCTGTCCACCGGTAAACACGTTGGTGTGTGTGTGTGAGTGTGAGTGCGTCCGTCCACGGAGTGGTGTGGAGAGCTGCTTGGGCTGCTCCTGTGCGAGTAAATGGCACATGATTTCAATTTTTCAATCAGCGATGCGCACAGTTAGTTAAGCTTTTTGCATACATTATGCAATTTGAGCGGCCAGAAATGATGCAACGGCAGCAACGGAGTCAGCAGCAACAATAACATCATTAGATACCGCCACGGCAGCCATCGACGCGTCGGCTGACTGCAATCCAGCCAATGGCGACGGCAACGGAGACATTAACTCATCGCTCTACCAAGTACCTGTTAAGGGCTATTGCCGCATTCATTCCTGAGCTTCATTTCGATTTACAGTTGGCCAAGTGCCCGGGCCCTATACAGAATCCAGAATCCCAACGTGGAGTCCCACACCAAGCCCTTCACTTTTGTCTCGGTCTGGTTGTGTGTCTGCCTGTGGCGTTGTGTGGCACTCTGGTTTTCTTTCAGGTCTCTTTTTTAGTTGGTAGCCTGTGAATATTGTGAATGCGCGCATTTCGATCACGTGATTGAGATTTTTACATTTAAAACGTGACTGAAATATTTTCCAGTTTCGTCACTTCAATGCCTACCACAGAAGGATACATTTTCGCCATTTACCATTCCGTATTCCACATCCCACATCCCGCACACCTCCTCGCTCTCCATCATCCGTTCTCGGCTCGGCTCGACTTGGTCTCCATTCTCTGGTTCCATTCCCCACTCTGCATGCAATGAAATGTATTCAATACTCAGTCAATGATGTCCCAAGGACCGTTGGCCTGTGGCTGCCTTTTATTATTATTATTTTTATGTGCGCTGCTCTTCCATTTGTCCAGCACTCTCTCGCTCTCGGGTCTGGTTGTGCCGCTGTGTAACAAGATGTCCTTTCACCTTTTCGCCTGTTTTGTCCTTTTCAATCAACGGAAAATGGCCAAGTGTTAACTAGATTTAAATAATGCATTAGTCGGTCCATCCTGCCTTCCTATCCGAGCAAACAGTCGCTGTTCGAAACATTCGGACAACTTACACATCATCTGTATGTTTCCATTACCATTTGGGGCTCACTCAACTCTAATTATATTCAATATCTCGACCTTTTCGTGATATACATCAGCTTTTGACAGAATATGAATGGAAATTAGTTTAGACTATCTGTTTTACAAGACCAATAGATAACGGAAAGAATGTAAAAGATCAGAAATTACTTTTTTCTTTACACTTTTTGTTTTCAATCGATATTTTTCAAGTACATAAAGTATTCGGTTCTACCGAGATAGTCCTACTGCACTAGTCCTTGAAACACCCTGCAGGATGAAGTAAGGGAATATGGAATATCTGTCTGCCTTTTGCTATTTTCAATCCGATCGAGCCATGTCGACTCATTGACCGACAAATCTTTTAATTTATATGGGATTTTTATTGATTTCCTGGCCACCACACATAAATAAATATAAATGTTTTCGGTAGGTAATGCTTATGCATACACACTGGAAGCTGAGTGTGAGTGTTGGCAAGCCATTGAAAAGGAGTTTTCAGACTTTCGAGCGAAAAACAACTGAGAGCAGAGCCAGAGCCTTATTCGAGAGGCAATTAATTGAAATTGCCTTTTGTGGGAGCCTGACATGTGCGAACGGGTGCGGCTGTGGAAAAGAACTTGAGAAACGAGTCCAAACAAAAATAGCAATGGAAAATTTTTGATTAGCCGAGCCATTTGGGGCTTCAGCAAGAACTTTCGGCAACTCCCAACTGCCACAAATACACAGTTGCCGTTGTCCCGGCGCAAAGGGATGGGAGGCCCAACGTCAGTTGCCGGGCTGTAAATAAAATTTAATGAAATGATACGATAAAGTTGTGAGTGTGTGATTTACACAGCACTGGTAGACATAGACTCGGGGCGATGGCAGGGCACGATTGCATATGGTTTGTTAGCCAAGTCTGTCTTGTTCGAGCCCTCCTCCTCTCCCTCTTCCATGCCCAGCCACACATTCGCACTGTCGCACTGCCTCGCCTCAGTCTTTCTTTGTCTCAGTGCGTAATTTCAACATTGGCAATTAAAATTTTGTATGAGTTGCTTGCAATCAGGGCCCAAACTTGCCACGCACATACAAATACACGTGCACACACACACACACACACACCACCATACCATGTGAATACTCCCATCTAGGGATGCATGTGGCGACAATCTCAGCTGGTGTCTGCATAATTTAAAGCATACATTTAGGCTGCCGCTGCTCAGCATCTCCGGCCTGGCTGTGTGATAAATGCCAACCAGTCAGAACACACCCAGCCGCACAGACACTGTGTGGCACAGAGATGGATGCACCCAGAGATGACACCAACTCGTTGCTGCTAACAATCCCCAACAATTTGCCGAGTCTGGGACTACGGCTGGAGCTGGAGCTGGAGTTGCAGCCCAGGATCGAGGCTGGGCCCGTGTTTGTTGCAATGATTGCCGTCTTTGGCGTTCTGGCTTGATTATGGGCCCAAGCCCCACACAAGCACACTCACACACACACTGTCACTAACGTTTTAAATTTCGTGTATGTAAACTACGAACAAATGTTTAGAGAAAACTTGGTACTTGTTACTTGGTATTTTGCATATTTGACAAACACTTCACATGCCCAGAGTTGAAGAAACTTCCAGTTGGCTTAAATCGCATTGGCCTCCCACAAACGTAAAGCAGGATTCTTCACCAAGAATCCCAGCCACTTGCCAAAGTATTTCAAATTCGAATTATGACCGTAGATACTCGTCGTACTTCATTCCAGGCGAACGTTTCGAACATCTGGAACTTTGCCCAGCAGGATCAGGGTTAAGCTGACATGCATTTAATTGTGAGTGTAACAAGGGTTTTTATTTATTTGCTGGGGAGTGTATAAATAAAGCATGAACGAAACTAAAACTAGACAAGCTATTGAGATTTAATTGGCTCGAGTGCATACTGTGTGCTGGGATTGTAATCCGTCGGTTACATGGCATAGGCTCTACGCATCATCAGGTCAAAGTACAAGTCGTTGTCGATTGAGGCACTGATGGTGGCATAGTAGTTGATAAACTCTTCACGGGTTATCTAGATCACGGAAATAAACTCGTATCAAAGGCCACGCATCATCAATGGAGAAGTAGTTCGGACTCACCTTCCCATCGAGATTGCCACGACCGCCCTCAAAGTTGTGCAAGAAGTCCGTGAGTATCTCGTCCTCGCTCATCTCGCCACTCTGGTACTTCGGATGCTCCTTCACCGAGTAGACGTTCTTCAGGTCGGCAATGGTGATGACGCCGTCATCATCGCGGTCCATCTTGTCGAAGGCCTGGTCGATAATGGCCAAGCGGCACTGTGGCATGGGCGGCTGTAGAGACGGACTCTCAAAGTCAAAGTCCACATAATTATGAGCGAATTTGGAGTACTTACGCGCAGTTTGATCAGAAACTCAGTCATGTTAATCGAGCCGCTGCCATCTTCATCAAACCTGAAAGTTGGATATAGAAATAATTAAGTTTACAAGCAGATTAATTGGCCATTAGGCTCTCACGTGCTAAACATCTCCCTGATCTCCTCATCCGTCACATCCAGGCCCGTGTCGCGTATGCCCGAAATGAACTCCTCCTCGTTGAGTGCCTTGCTGCCATCGTCGTCCATGGCCCGAAAGGCTCTGCAATGAATAATATAAAATTAAACTGTTACTCCTGCATAATTCATCGCACTCGGCGGTACACTTTCGTCTCGTGACTGAAGCCGAAACCATTCCAAATGTCATTCAAAGTCAATCAGCGACCCACCTGCCTATTCCCAGGATGCCTGTTGCGCCGCGGCTGAAGCAGAGCAGACGTAGCTTGGTAATGGCATCCTTGTCGGCGCCATCTGTCAGTTCCCGGAGAGACTTGTTCATCAGGTTCGCCTCGAGCGTGTACAGGTCGCCGTTGGGGTACTGGAAGTTACGTTTTTCAATATCAAGTTAATTACATATCTGCCTCGAGTGTTTGAATGACAGTTGGACAATTATTAAGGCCCACTCTCCATGTACTCCATGTACATTTAAATTTCTTTGAATGTTACATATTGATTACAGTTACAGCCATTGTATTGATTTGTAGGAGCATTTGTTTCTCTTTTGCAGTCTAAAACTGTATAAGCCCTGCTCATTATTGACTGTAGTACGCTACATAACTATTAGGCACTTTCCTATTAAATACAATATTTTCAAACATTCAACGCCAGACAATGGCCTCCTTAAGCAATGAATCAACACTTCAACATGAGTTTACGCTAACTAAATATACATATATCCGATTTAAGCCGCCGATATATAAGATTTCCATTGCCGCAATACGAAACCAACGCATAAAAGGCTGACTAACTGAAATTTCCACTTATGGAGCAAGTAATTAAATATTATGTGTAATGAAAAACAATCCCAACCAAAAGATCAGTGGAGGGGCCGAGTTCGTCAGCACTCGGAGTCGAATGAATCACTCCGTACACCTCAGCTGATCTCTCCCAAGATACTCTCTCATCTTGCGTCACAAGAGAGCTTAAAGCGGATGCTTTCAATTAAGTTGATTTCAGCACAAGTCAAAGTGCGGGCAGGGAATGGAAAATTTGTGCAAAAGGTTTTCATTTTGGTGAAAGCACTTTTCGCAATTTGTATAATTGGAGACCAAGGTGAAGGTCGCCAGGCAAGAGTTTAGCCACACAAATAACAAACAGCAAACCCGAAAAAAGTCGGCGAAGACCAAGAACTTACTTCCATGGTGGGTGTTTCAAAGGCCCTTTTCACTGGCTTTATACAAAATTTGTGTGTTTCCCCGCCTTTTCAGCACTGGCACTCGCTTCGATGTTTTTATTTTCGCTCCACTGAATGGGTAACTGCAAGATACTTGTTACTTTAGCGGCTTTGAAATGCAAACTGAAAGCGAAAAGTAAAGCGGCGGCGGCAATGAATAAACAGCGGAGTACGCCTAGAAAGAGACAGCAAGAGCCAGGGAGGGAGAGAGATGCAGATACACGCTCATACAGAGTGGCAGTAAGAGAGAGAGAGTTGGAATGAATGGAAATGAAATATGAGCTTGCGGGCCGATGGGGGGCGCGGGAGGCACCGGCCCAAACTAGTTACTAAAAAGCATTTACGGTCATATAGAGCAGACAGTGCGCCCCACACAGACGCGCCACCTGACTCATCCATCTGATAGCTCTGCCTCTCTATGCACATCTCCCTGCCTCTGTCTTTCTCTTTCTCTCTCTCTCTCTGTCTGCCTCACCTGTTTGGCTTTCTAAACATTTTATTTCAATTAAAGTGTGGGACGTTTCGGGGCCAATTTCGTGCCTGTCGTCGGCGAATGTTTGCCCGCGACAAACATGAGCCGTCACAAAAAGATACAAAGATAAAAACGTGGGGAGCGCGAATGCGGTCTGCAAAATTGATCCAGATAAAAATGAAAGCACCTAAAAGTATGTGGTTTGTGGTACTCGCCAGGGCTGACAAGCAAACAGTAAAAGTAAAGTTCAAAGGCAAATATGACTGACGAGATCGATTAGACGATTGTTTTTTTTTTGTGGATTGCAAAACGGGAATTCGCGTACATAATGCATGCATGTATCCATTGAAATGAGTTTATCAAATATGATCATATATATATGTAACTATGCATCTGTACATATACTCATGTATGTATGTAAAGTTCAAGTAAGGTATATTTTGAAAATAGTCAAATTTGTAAGTGTATTTTGGAATCGAAGATCAATGGTTTTGTTAAAATTTGTATATCATTTCTGTTTAGTTATCTTTTCCTTCCTTGTCTAGAAGCTATCCTCCGATCAAGGCTTCTCTGTAGTTTTGTTCCAGCTCAACTGCAGCCCAGAATTAAGTATTGATTATTTGTTCCGGTTTTATTTTGTGTTGCTGTTGCTGCTGCTTTTGTGGCCCTGCGGTGGCCGTGTCTGTTTACTTGCAACAAGGACATGTAATTTGTGAAATTGCCTTGACTTTGGCTGCAATCGGAGCTCCAGTCGCATCGGGACAGGGCAGAACAGGACCAGCCGTTTCCAATGTGTCGAATATAATATGCAAACGCCCTGAGTGCATTGCCATGTCGGTTGACCATTAACGAAAATAAGGGGGAAACACACGGCATGGGCGGGGCAGGGCAAACACCATGTTTTTATCGTTGCCTAATGTGACCCAGATGTGCGACAACAGAATTATTAGTACGATTATTCGTCCACGTATCACAGCTGGCAGGCATTCTATGACCATTAGTGCGTATGCGTAATATGCATTGAAAAACACTCAGCTGAACCACTGCACCTCCACAAATATAGCTCTGCCCTTTGCTTCACTAATGATTTATTCATACAATATTGACCTTGAGGCTCCGCCGCAAGCCATCCGTGCGCATGGTCCTCAACAACATCGCGGCAAACGAATTGAAAGTGAACTAAATAGAGGCCTCGGCGCTCGGCTTCTGCACTGTGTCTCCTGCCAAAGGCCGCGGCCGCAGCCGCGTCGCCAAAAAATAAATAGGAACAAAATGGAACTAGGCAACAGCTGTACCCAGAGGCGACCCACAACACACATTGAGCCCCGTCAATGCCGCAGATGGTGACTCACGTGCCCATAATTAGCGCGAATAAATTAAAAGGTCCTTCCATGAACCTCCCTAGCGGGAAGTCCTTTACTAAAAGGCCGTTGACCTCTGATCAAAATAGACTTCAATTGGATTTGAATTGGATTGGTATTTACAGGTGTGTGTTTTCTGTGTTTCCTATTACATTTATGAGTAGGTCCACTTAAATCATATTCCTGCACAAATAAATAATTTGTGGGACCCTTTCATCTGAAATTTCGATTTGAAGTAAGATTAATTTGTTACCTGTTGGACCTTAGGTCAGTTGAGTCGTTCACCTTGATTAACAGTCGGTTCATGCCCATTGCCACTGCCACAGCTTCTACCTTTGCTGGCGACTTTTCCAGGGACTTACAGAAAAAGCGGCGAATGACTGACCAGAGACTGACGAAGTCCACCTAGGACGCATTTGCCCGGATGACTGAATGCCTGGCAGAGTGTGAGTGTGGGGCTGGAGGAGTGTGTGCATTGATGTTGTCAACGCATCAACTGAGCCCGAACTCAATCAGTGAATCACTTCACAATTCGCTGATCAAAAGGAAAACAATCATACGCATTTGAAGTGTCAGAAATTGCCAAAAGAGGGAGAGAACGAGCAGACGGAGAAACCGTAACAGAAACACATCCACTCCACGAGGAAAAGAAGCCCGGGAATCGGGAATCGGGAATGGAAATGGGAATGGGACCAAGAGCGGAGGACCCTTTCGTCCTTTGCCATGTTGACACACTCAAAACTTGACTGTACGAGTTGTCGTCTGGCATGTATTTTCTTTTTAATCAATTTATATGCAAATAAGTGAAATGCTTAACTGAATTTGAGCTGTCTGTCTGTGTCTGTGCCTGTGTCTGTTTCTGTTCTGTGCAGTCGCCATCCCCCTCTTGAGTGCTGTCTTTTTGCCAGTTGCTGTTGCTTGATTGAAAACGTTAAACGCATTGATTAACGAAAGACGCAAAGGAAAATCCAACTGGCGTAGATTTAATTGAACTTGTTTTTATGGAATTCCTCGTCTACTGATTGCAGCAACCGCACCGCACCACAGCAATTCAGCAGCACAGCACCGCAGCCCTGACATCCATTGCCATGGCTCACTGGCTGCCTTCGAATCTCTGTGCCCCGTCAAGGCATCCTCTGGCTCTGCCAAGTTTCAAATATTTGCATTTGCCTGGCCAACACTTGAACAGCCGCTTGTCAACCACATTTAACTAATATGCCTTTCAGCTCAAAGAAACCGCTTGCCTCTTGGCATTCGATCAGAGAGAAAGAGGTTGGGGGAGGAAACCCCATCTAATCCCATCGAGCACCTTCATCACACCGGCGCCAGTTTTGACAGGCTCTAGAGAGGTCCTTTGTCTGTGCCGGCGCCTGTGTGTAAATTGATAAAATCAACTTGATAACTTCATTTCATTAAGTAAACATTAATCACATTAACTTTTGTGCCTCGTGCTCGGTGTTAGGGTTGACTCCGCTCCACTCCGTATTTGGGTCCGGGTCCGGGTCGGAGTCTAAGGATTCTCATGAGCAACCAAAATTAACCCTAAACGTCTTGCCTCGCCCTTAGATCTGTATAATTTTAATAAGAAAATCTGCTCGTCTGCGTCGCACGCACTCAACCTTTCGACCACAAAAGGCAAAAGTCTGCCAACAGAGAGTGTGTCAACACAAGGCCAATACTCGTACATGTCCCATTCCCGTTCGGCTCTGTTCCTCTCCTCCGTGTTCGTCCCTGCTCTGCCATGTTCTGTCCTGTCCTTTGCTGGGTGTCAACCCTTGAGGTCAAGGCACACGAAACTTATTACTTAATTTAAGTTCGGTCTGGCTGGGATCCTGGATCTGTCAGCCCACCAAAGAATTTATCATATTGCCAAATTTAATAAAATGTGAAATATATTTTAATGCATACATTTTTGTTGCTCCAATGTTTTTGGCTTCGTCCTAATTTTCAAAACGAGCATCTGCATATTTCAATTTCCAGCAGATTTACATAAATTTCATGAGCCGATGTGAGTTGAGTTATTCATGAAAAGGGTTTGCTTTCTGGTGCCCTTCCCAGAAAGGTAGCACGGGATCGTCATCAGGCTAGTGGAATTATAATAGGTGTAATAGGTCTATAGAAGTGTTTTAGAATTTAAAATATTTTATAGAGCATTCAATCTTCAACTTTGTCCTGCCTGGTGTGTAAGTTCCGTCCCTCCCGACCTGTCAACTCGTGTGGACTAGGGTTTGGTTTGGTGCGATTCTAGTTCTGAGTTTTGATTAGTTCGAGTTGAGCTGGAAATTATTAAAACTGGCATGGCTGATCCATTGGCTGATGGACACGTACTGGACTGGTCATGGGCTGGGCTGGGCCAAAAACCCAGGCAATGATTCACACGAATCGTGAAACTTTTTTCATTTGCTGTTTGACTGTCCGAGCCGGCAATTAAATGGGGAAATATTGTATGCAAAGAGTTCGATTCCGTTTTCCGTTATCCGTTGTGGGGTGGCTGTGCCGTTAAATGTGTGCTCCCCACACCTGAAGGAGTAGTGGGGGCTAGTGACTGCCGGTGGTACCGCATCCCGGCTCACTGCGCTGTCAAACTTTTCAAATTAAGCCAAGATTCTGGCTCTCCTGCTCAGTCACAGCTTCTCTGGGGCGATGCCGTCTATTTCCTAGTTTACTTAGTAACTAAATCACGTTTCTTATTTAAGCTTAAGAGCTCATTAACGCCAGGTTTGAGCATTATCATAAAATGAGTCAGGAAACTGGAATCGGAGTCGCTCGGGCTCGGGCTTGAGTTCTGTTTCGGGTTGAGGTTGAATTCTGGGCAAAGTTGTTGCCTGTCCCTGTCCCGGTACAAGCTGTGCGGACTAATATCCCCACACAAACAGACGCACACATGCAGCCGTCATCAATCGCCATTGAAATTCAATCCGCAGATCCTAACGAGCGTCGACGATGACGACGACGACGACGACGACGACGACCAAGACGAAGAAGCCGACGACACTCACACGCTGGGCTTGATGGGCGCTCGTTCTTTTGGCAGTGGCAATCAGCACACATCAAACGCACTCTCACTCACACCCACACTCACACTCACATACATGTATGTACTAACAAACACACACACAGATAGCACTCACACGTGCATAGGGGAGAATTCCTCACACGTTGCCATAAAAATGTAAAAGGGAAATAATATAAAAATAGAAAGTTTTCGCACTTCACGTGTCAAATCCTTTTTAATGAGTTTTTTGAAGCATCAAAAAGTTTGCCATTTCTTGCACACTTTTACAAAGTACGGCCGCCCCCCACCCCCCCCCCACCCCCCCCCCCCCCCCCCCATACCCCTCGTGTCCCCTTTATTTTCATCATCCTGCATTATCCTTTACCTTTTACCCGGGCTTTCTTGAACGAACTTTTTTGATTTTCTTCTCATTGTTTGATCTGCTGAAAGGCAGATGCGGACCCTGAAATATCTGTTTTAATTTCTCATATTTTATTGAAATCAATTAAACGTACTTACCCGTAGATCCAGCAATCATCTCCGTATACTCATACCGACTGAAATCCAAACAAATCGTTGCGGCAGAAGGGTCATATTCAATGCACTGCACTCCCAGCAATCCACTTCATCTGTCTCCCCCATTCCCGTGGCCACCAGCTCGGCCACCTGCCCCCTCTCCATAAATGATGTGGCACAATTAAAGGCAGTGGCATCGCTTCCGTCGTCTGGCACAGAGTGTTAACCATATTGTTGGCCAGGTCCGGGCCACGTCCAGCCCACGTTCGCCACGTTCGTCATGGCATCAGAATGCGTGCGTGCCGCGCCTGCAGTGACCAGACGAGTCCGGGTGCCGGCAAGGCAGGGCAGGGCAGGGCAGGGCAGCCTGGTGGTCTGGCATCCTGCCATCCTGCCGAACATCCTGCAGACTCCGTGTCCATGCAGCTCGTCACGCAACAACGTTTGAAGTCAATTTAAAATGAGCATTCGAGCGTGCAGTCATGAGATGCGCTCCGTGTGCATCCCCCAGACCAGTGGACCACTACCATTCCACCACGCCACCACGCCACCACTCCACCAGTCAGCCATTCCTCATCATTGCATGGAAGAGTTATCGTTATTGTTGTGATGACTGGGCAGATGATTTGCCACTTGGTTAGTCCGCCCAGCCAGCTCCCAGGCTCCATGCGGACTGATAATTTAATCTGCTCTGCACACAGTCCAGTAGCAGTGCCCCGTCAAAGTTATATTTATTTAATTGATCTGCGACCGAGCTGCTCGGGCGGAGCTGCTCAGATCCGGAGTTGGTAAAACTTTGGGTCTCCAGAGGAGCTTCATCAATGGTCCGGCCATGAGTAGTGTGCGTGCCTTTTGCAAGAGCTCAAATTGGAATCTAATTACTAGCCACACAAATGAAATTTCTCTTGTCCTCGCTACAGTTCAACTTTCCTTTGGTTGCCTTGGTTCCGACTCTCCCCGACTCTCCGACTATCTGTCAACGCAATGGCATCTGCATCTGCACCAGCATCTACATCAGAGTAGAGTCAGCAGCAGCAGCAGCAGTAGCAGCATCAACATCAGCATCATGACTGCTGGCCAAATTAGCCCAAAAACAGTAGCATCCATGCGAGGTAGCCTCCTCCTCCGAGTCTCGGCTCCTGCACCACCTCTTGCCTCCCCTCGAACGGGTGTTATCTGCCAGGATGTGACAGAGATCCAGAGCCAACTACTGTCCACAACTGTCTCCGCCACTCCCATCCCCCAGTTGCCCAGTTGCCCAGTTGTCGCCGCGTCAAGCACGCAACGAAAGTTGCAACATTTTTCATTGCACAACACACACAAATTAATTGAATTTTAAGTAACTTTCGCTTCGGCCTCTCCGAGTTGTTGTAAAATTTATATAATAAAACCGACCAAAAGTAGAATAAAAAAATAAAGAAAAAAAACAAAAAACTACACAAAAAAATACTTACTGTAAAAAATATTGAAACGAATTTTGGATACTTTTTAATGATAAAGAGAATTCCAAGAGAATCCGAAATAGAAATCATTGAAATATTCGAAATCGTTTTATTCTTTGAAAACACCATTAAACGATGTTTCATTTTTATATATTTATATATGTATATATATTTTTTTTTATTTAAATCAAATATTTCATTATCTTAATTATAAGTATAGATCTATTAAAAAATTTAATCAAATTTATTTCTATAGTAAAAAAGAAATATATTTCTATCTGAAAACCACATAAACTAAATATGCTACACATAAAATTGGTCATCTTAAAGCACTCTACATTTATTTGAATACTATACGATTTTTTTATGCTATGCTAAGTACTAAATTTGCTTCCAGTTTCGAAAATATATTATATGCTCGGGAAGAGTATAATAATAGCAGCAGTCTTGTGACCACATAAAGTTTTTGGCCGTTACTGGTGGGAATCGTGGAGCAGCAGCAGCCAAAGGAGTACGAAAAGAGGAGCAGCTTTAGCAGCATCATGTACCGGCTAGCTGCGCTGGGACATCATTAGTCCTTTAATTGCCATAAATAACCACAGCCACATACATCGCACCCGCAGCTCCACCATGGACCCCTCTGCTCCATCCGAACCACTCAGCCTGCTGCGCTCCTCTACCCAAGCCCACGCCACCTCCGAGCTAGAGCCAGAGCCATGGCCAACGAATAGAGCTCTACATAAAAGTTGTCAACGTTATTTTTGCAACTCTCTCTCGCACAGACACACGCATAGCGAAAATTCCCACGTGCATAATACGACATGTGTGTCGGTGAGTATGTGTGTGTATGTTTGCGCATAGTTTACAGTTTTTGGAGCATCATGTTGAGCATATTGTCAAAGCGAACGCAATGCAGCAGGGCCGGGACAGGGCCCAGGACAGGCACAGTCACAGGCACAGGCACAGGAGGGAGGACACAGAGTCGGGCACTTTGGCTATTGCCAATGTCCCACTTCCACTCCCCCAGCAAGGCAGCCATCCAGTCAGCCGATGTCCCAGGCCAATTTCTATTGTCAGCTGCGTGCTGCGTTCCCAAATAACCAACCATTCCTACATTCCCACTCCCATTCCCAACCGTTGGCTCTCATCCGCATCCTCATCCTCATCCATCTGCCATGCACTTGTGCATTGCATGGCATTTTGAAAATCAGTCAACAAATGCCACCGCACGGGTCCCGACTCTACTGCATTTTGTGTGTGGCACAATTTCGTGTGGTACGAGTAATTTTTTCTGCTGGCAGGCCTGGTGACTTATGTGGCATGCCGGTGGCGGTAGCGGGATCGGGCTACAGCTAGGGCTAGGGCTCGGGCTGCATGCCTCTCCACTTGACAATTAGTTGGTTGGTCAAAAAGTTTCAAATGCAGTTTCAGTTGCTGTTGCAGTTTGCTTTTGCTGTTGCTGTTGCAGCTGGACAAGTTGAGAAATGTTTTTTAGCCTTTTTTGCGATGGGGAGGCAACTGCCAGAGAGCCGGCTGAGCCCTGCCACAGAGCCAGCCCTTTAATGGGGCAGCGTAAACGATCATTTTCAGCGTTGACCGACTCCTCAAAGTAAGCAGCTTCAATCAGATAACTCACAAATTCAAGCCAATTAATCCAAATTTGCATACCCTGCCAATTATTGGCAATGCCATTGAGTCGCACCGAGGAGCAGGAAAATCGTTCATTAAAATTGGAATCGGTAATTTAAATCAGTCTTAATTAATGCAAACACAATGCCTGGCTGGCTGCCTGGCTGCCTGGCTGACAGTTTCGACAGTTCGAGAGCTCTAGGTGTGAATCGAATTTGCATAGGCAAAAATGCAACATAAAATCCGAGCGCTTTTGAATAGGAAATATAATTAGGCATAGCTTTAAATGGTTGCTGGCTGTCCGTGCGTATACGTAATATCATTACCATGACAACTTAAGGCGCCCAGACAGGCAGACAGGACCAGTCCGGGCTGAGGTTGAGTCCATGTATTGGCATCAAATTGAATTGTTAATGGCCTTTACGGTCATCCCTCAGCCACATCCTATTTGATCCGCATGTGGGCGAATAATCGACTGTGGGCAGACATTTGCCCGCACGAACGAGGTGGGGTGGGGTGGGGTGGGGTGCGTTGAACG
This sequence comes from Drosophila affinis, assembly GCA_037356375.1. NCBI lineage: Eukaryota > Metazoa > Arthropoda > Insecta > Diptera > Drosophilidae > Drosophila > Drosophila affinis. Next base: position 30,237,268 of record JAZHFB010000003.1, read on the forward strand.
GTGTGCTTATGTTTGATTATTAGATCAAACCATCACAAAGGCCAAGACCAGCCCGAATTAGCTTAGCGCAGAGCCCCGGCAACTTCATTAACTTCTGCGATGCCTGCAGCAGTCCCCAACCTAGTTCCAGCCTCAGGCTGAGGGCCACAGGCGGCCGCTGTTCGTGGGGAAATGGGTAGAATTCAAAGCAAGCATTGTCGGGGCTAAGAGTGAGGAGCAGAGCAGTCTTGACAGAATTGTAATTTGTGCAAACAAAGGCGGAAAATTATTAACAATAACAATAGAAATAGAAATTGCACTTGCAATAAGCCACGCTTTCATTTCAGCTGCAATTCAAATTGCAAATGGAGTGGAGCCGGAGAGGAATCTGCTGTGGTTGTTGGACCAGTATACAGGATTGGTATATGGAGGAGGACGGGAACAGGAATGACTGACTCTCTTCTGGCGAATTGTAAAACTCTGCTTAGATCTGGCAATGCAATGCATTCGAGCGCAAAACGTTTACGCTCAGACGCATCCAGTGAGTGACTTTGTAGCCGCTTGGTTGACTGACAGCCAGACTCTCGGGGATTACAGCCAGACAATGGCCAAGACAAGCAACCGGAGGCAACAGAACCGCTGCAACCCTCAAGCCAGGACATAAATGCAAATAAATACGGATACACAAGTATTGTTGGCAGTCGCTGCATGGATTTGCAAATGTCAGAGGAGAATGCCATTAGAACAGATTTGGGGGATTTCAGATTATTCCTGCCGTTCAAAAAGAAATGATTCTACACCCTCAACTGCTCAACTGCTCAGCTGCTCAAATGCTCAGCGGCTGGGGTAGCCCTAGCTCAAAGAAATATGAGTCCGGGAGAGCGCTGACAGTGGCTTCAAAAGACCGAACAGGACGCAGGACGCAGGACACGGGAGCTGGCAGCTCCATCCTTAGTGCGAGTAAAAATATGCAGTACTTCCCCTTCGTGGCAATGTCATTGTAAGGAATTGCTCCACTGAATGCTAATTACACGCGCATTTGCCTTGTTAATTATCAATTCAGTTTAGCAGACATCTCTATCGCCATCGTCGCAATCGTAAAATACCAGAGCGGCGAACATTAAAAATTGCTCGTTGCCTTTGAATTTAAATTGGAGCTGACTGCAGAACCCACCCACAACATGGTTGCCCTCTGCTCGCTGCTCGCTGCTCGCTCTAGTTCCACTTCCTGTTCCCCTCAGCATTCGTTCCCGCAGTTGTAGGCGCTCCTGCTCCTGCACATATTAAATATATTTTTGTATTTTTGCATAAATTAAAATGCAAATCACAAACAGTTTCATTAATAAACATTGCGAGTGGATAGAGTGCACGGCTTATGGTGGACCGTAAAAGTTTCCCCGGCAGGCGGCGATGCGGCGGGGTCAACAGGGCGTGGCCATAAATACGGGCACACCTCTTGCGAAGCCCTCTCTAGAATGAAAATCCAATTTCTCAAAGTGCCGCTCACGCAGCCATTTGTATGCGTAAGTTGAATGAGAGGCGAGTGAGGGGAAGCCTCTCTAAAGGCTCTAAAGGCTTCGAGCAATTAGTAAATGTACAACGCTTACTCCAGAGCGCGCCTCATTAATGGAATAGGGCGATCAACTTCACATAAACAGGGGACAATCTATGTAGAATCTGGCCAAGCCATCGAAGCTAATGTCCCAAAAAGAAAATTAGCTCGTAAGGTGACACACAGATCAGTTTGAATCTGAACAGCCAAGGGATTATTGTACTAATGGAAGACAGGCAACAGATCTTTGGTACAGTGCACCACATCTCCTGTTCTTTTTCAATATATTGGTCAGCCGGCTGATCCCATTATAGCTGCTCGACTCCACCCACAGAAGTGTGGCATCAACTGCAGCATGGAGTGCAGCAATTTTTATACACACTGAAAATGCAATTAACTTCGTTGCCAAAAACACACATTTCTGCGTACAACAAAATATGATAGACCAATTGCTTATAGCCGGAAATATTGCAATCGATTTTTGAATAAAAGATTCCCCGATGCAGATGCATAGCCCCGAAATTCGGAGCTAAAGAGTTTACGAGCCAACTGCTGGCCGCACTTCCTGGCACACAGATTGCAGGAGCTGGACTGCAAACCTAACACACATTGAGAACTTATTCGCATGTTAAATTGCATTTCCATTACCAACGGCTTAAATGTCGCCACCCACACAGGCACACGCCTGTGGCACGCACCCACAGCCACAGGCACACCCACTAAAACACATGCACAAAGGGCATAATCTTCCTGGCGATCGACCACATTCATGTTGGGACTGCGAGTACGGATGGGACGATTGAATATCTACCAATTTGGAGCATCGATTCAGGGCTAAGTGTTGGCATCGATACGATACGCCAGCAGCAAGGGCTGGACCCGGCCCAGACCCAACCAGAGCGAGATCTGTCTGGCTGTCTATGCGTGAGCTTTAGTGGCATGAACAATCTCGTCAGATTCATTCATTGGCAGCACGGGAGGGGCCCGGCACGGCACGGCCCGGCCATTCATCTGCCGTATCCATGGGCTGATGCACTGAAATGAAAAATTTAATTTTCATAATACTGAAGAACAGTGCACGCCCCCTCCCCTGGCACTCCCATCCTGCCTCGTCCTGGCACTCCCTGCGCTCGTCTACTCACACTTTTGTAATGGAAATTGAAAATATTTTCCCTCGACTGCAATGTTTGCTCTGCAGAGCTCTGGCTCTGTTTCTGGTTCTGGCTCTGGCTCTGGCTGTGCCTCTGCTATTGCCTCTGTCCCACGGCTGATGGCTTTCTGCAGCCTGGCAGCCCGGCTGCCTCTGACTCCGGCTATGATTTTCAATGCAGTAAAAGTAACGCATTTGTGTGTACTTCCATGGGCATTATTTTGATCGGTAAATGCCAGAACTGCCGCCTGCCTCTCCTCTCCTCGGAACACAGCACATATTTATGAGTTTTGCGGACGAACCTATTAATTGAGTATAAATATTGGTTAGCTGCCACGAAGTCATAAGTCTGGCAGCTTTTCAGGAATCCCATAACAATTTCAAAAAAACTGCAACGAAATTGAAATTTTAAAACGTTTTAAGCTCTCAGAAGGCGAAACAAATTTCCGAGATAATGGAATAAAAATGAAAAAATGAACTGATTTATGCCCACGGATAGTATCTCTATAAAAGTAATTCATTGAAAGTTATAGCTCTGAGCAAGAGAATATACTTTATGCTTTCAAATAATGGGACACTAACTAGCATCAGTTAAAACTTCTTTTCTAGAGGGTTGGGATTAATGAGCGATTAATGGGAATGGGAATAGCATATAAACAGGGATCAGTATTCGACTCCCAGACTAAAGAATTCCCTTTACAATTGCTGGCTAATAATATATTCATATGCACATCTGCCTGTCAGACCATAAAGATGTTGTGCAGAAAAATAAATAAAAATAAATAAATAAATACTCGTACGCTGCGGCCTAATGGCCATAAATAACCCATATGCATTCCATGTGATGTGTTATTATACAATATTTTATATACATTTCGCCGCTACCCTACCCGTAAATAATTACGTAGACGTGTCCGGGCCGCGACTTGGCGCAACGAATTAAAGGCGCAAACGTTGCGTCAAATACGTGACTCCAATGCAAAGACAAGAAAATCGGCATCGCAAAAGGGATGCGGGATGGGGGATGGTCTGGTGATAGAGTACTGGTCCTGAAGCAGGATCAGGACATATGTGTGCAGTCAATATGGACAAGTTCATAATTTGGTTTTCTTTCAAATTGCCAGGCATCCAGGCTGCCACGCAGACAGGCAGACAGGCAGCTATAAAGCTGCATAGCAGATTGGCCACTGGCGAGATCCAGGCCCTGTGATTAGTTCGAGTTTAACTGCCTAAAAAGCTGAGTCCTGAGTCCTGAGTCGAGCCAGCAGGCGGCCAAGCGGTGCCATGTCATTCATTTGTCCACGCCCGACTACTTGCGGCACATGTATAAATTTCCTGCCACGACATCCACAGAGCCCGACCAGGACCAGGACCAGAAGCTGGCGCAGGAGGCAGTAGCTGTAGTCCGGACCAACTCTCCGCTATCTTTGACTACATAAATCACGGACTAATAAAGCCGCAAGACTGAACGAGTGTGTAGCAAGAACCAAAAAAAATAAATAAAAGAAGGAAAGGGAACCAAGAGAGCAACGTGCAAAAAAAGAAGAAAAAATGGCGACATGCGACATATGAAGTTTATTAAAATGACGGCTGAAGGAGGTGGATATATGTACGTACGTATGGGAGGAGGAGTCGGTCCCGGCCGTTGCGTCGGTTAGTCATACGCATAGTTCAACGTCATGTGGCGCGCGTCGCCATAAATATTGTGACCCTCACCCTTGGCCCTCGAAGACCGGCATGGATCCGCTGCTCTCCGCTCTGGCTGGTGTCCCCTTTGGGGACACACCAGGGCCTGAACTGGGCCTGGGTTTGGGCCTGGAAACTGGGCATATTTAAATTTTTATAACTACAGCAAACATTTGGCAAAAGTTTTATGATAATTTCGGCTCGGCCATCTTGTTGTTTTTGCCTCAAAAACTTGCTTACACTGTGCATTTATGCTGTTGCGTTAGCAAAACTTACAATTACGGCCAATTAACATGTGTTTGTACAAGTGCAGAAGTACAAACAGACAGCACAGCACAACACAGCACAGAACAGAGCAGAAGGGTATCCAAGCCCCGGCCACAGCCAGCAGAAGTAGGATGTGGCTCCGGCTGTATGGCTGTATGCAAACAGCAAATACAACAATATTTTATTGCTCCTCTGGCATAAACACAACAGCCAGGCAAGAACAACACTGGCACCCGAAAAAACCGAACAGGCATCGACATCAGAGGCAGGGCCCGGTCGCAATCCTTTGCAGGAGAACATCCTGAACATCCTCGTCGCCTAATGAGAGTCGACATCAAAATTCATGACAGCGCCGCCACCACCTAACCACCCAGCCGCCCAGCCACCCAATCACCGACCGCACCTAAACACGAACACACTTACACAGCGACAGATACAAATACAGATGCAGATACAGATACAGATACAGCTAGAGCCACAGATAGATAGAAATGGTGATGGTGATGGAGCACTCCTGGAGAAGGTCCTTCGAACGTGCTGATGAAAACGGCACAAAAATGAAATATTTAACTAAATTAACAATCTTGTTTATTTATTCAAAATTTGCATAAACAATTTGGCCCAAAGACGAAAAACCAAAAGTCTATATTCCACCCCCACCCCCTCCCCCTCGGTTGGTCCCACTCGCACACCCACCACCACACCCACACCCACACTCATCCGCTGGCCTTGAATCCTTGGATATTCGTGCCGAGTCTGAGTGGGATTGAGTCTGTGGATGCCAAGTTTTTTGCAGAACTGATAACGAATACAGAGGGGAAGAACAAAAGCCCCCTTTTTGCTCTGACCTCTGCTCTGCATATTCATAAGTCAAGCAGGAAACAGTTCCTCGAGCGCCTTGGCAGGGCTGGGCAGGGGTGGTGCCTCTTTCATTGAGGCATTTACAAGGGTTTCTTAATCAAAAATATACTATCAAAATCCAGAACAGAGCCGATAAAATTGCAGGTCTTAAGACATTTATTCTATGCGAACATCTCTATCTTGTTCAATCAAATGGTAAGCACTGAAAAGTATACCCCTAAAAGGTAAAAAGGGTATAAAAAGGTCGACGCCAGCTTCTAAAAGAAGGCACATTCATTCACGTTTTAGTTTTGTTCAGGACGGGACTTTTGTTTTGTGTTTCTTTTGTCGGCACTTCATCAAAAACTTGAATGCTAAATATGTCGGTAAACAAGCAATGGCAACACATCTGCTAGTGCGCCCCCCGCCCCCGCCCCCAATTCAAATAGGCAAGGAAAAACATGACAAAGCCCCGCCACTAAGAGCACGTGAGCTCTGCGCATCTATCCATCTGTATCCGCATCCGCATCTTTATCTGTATCTGTGCTCCTGCGAACCCTTCGACCTGACCTTGCTCCAGCAATGCGTTGCGTTGCGTTGCGTTGCGGTGAGCGGTTTCTAGGTGAATTATGGCTTCTCTGTGCGTGCGGATTTCGCGAACATTTTTTGACAAATACGCGTAAGCTGTTTAATATTTAAATTTAATTATTTTTGCGTGTGCCGCAGCGGCAATGTCCTCGGCAGGCGCTCTTATAAATGGCTGGCCATAAATTATGCTTATTAATAGATGAGCGTCGAGCGGCATCCGGGATCTGGGATCCGGGATCCATGCTTAATGGGTCCTGGGGTGACTGTTATATGTCAGAGATCCACCTCCTTTCTGTCCTCCTTTCTGTTGTCCTTCTCTACGGGCTACTGCATGGCTGCATTAATTTCAATTTTAAAGCGCCTGGCAATTATTGGCCATCAAATGGGCTTAGTGACGAAGTTGACAACCGACTAAGTGATGACAGTCAACTACTTATGCAACTGTGTGTCGGTGTGTGTCGGTGTGTATCGGGGTGTCTGAGTGTGTGTCGGTGGGTGTGCGGTTGACAGGGTACAAGCGACAAGTATGTCGTCACAGTTGTCACTATCGACACCCACACCGACTCACATACACACACACACACAAATGTATATACGTGTGCATACCGTTTGCCTTGCGAGAGCCACTGGCTGTCTATGTGTGCATGGGGCCGCAGTCAACCCTTTTGATGTCACTTGAATTTTAATGAAAAATTCACACATGCCACAAGCGTGCAAGAAGAACACGGAGCAGAAGAAGACCACCCACCCCCCACCCATCCCTCCACTCAGTGCATTACGTGTCTGTCAGTGTATGTGTGTAGGGGAAATGGGGCAGTGCTGGGGTGTGATGTGGTCAGACCAAGTCCAGCACAGATGCCGGTCAGCCGAGGACGTTGACAGGCTTAGTCTCGGCGGAACCACAGTGACTGGACTCCCACTCACAGGGCGCACACACACCCACACACACACATACTCGTGAACGCACTTGCACATAGGAGACACCTAGTCATAGACCATGACGCTGATGACCGACAAGCGCAGACATGGCGGCGACAGGAGCCGGATCAACTCGAACTTCAACTTCAGGCCTGCAACTGCAACTGCAACTCCGAAACTGCAGCAACCATTGCCCTGTCGAGCCAAGATAATGAGTAAATGTTCATTGGTCAAATATGACATATTAGGCATAATGAATTTCATTCCTTAGATCTCATTAGAGACTGCAGAGATTCGGTTTGTGGCTAGCCCTTGGATGCACATAAAGAGTAGCCATGACTGCTCAGAATACGGCCCGAACAGCAACAGGATGACAGAAGTATCATGAACAGACTGTGGTTTGATAAAATGAGCCATGAAATCAAACAGTTCAGATTCCTGCACCTCTGTGTGTACATTTTATGGTTTTTCCTCTATTATTTTCTCTTTTTTTCAGGGTTTCCCACTCTCGGCTTTCACACTTAATCTCACAAATGCACTCTAATATGATTAAGCACGTTTTTAGCTGACAAATAAATCAACTGCCGAGAGGGAAACGCGTTTATGAAACCAACTGCCATCGCGCCCTGCCATCTTTCCAGGCAATCCAAACAAACAAAACCATTTATTCCCACGCACAGCTACATACACATACACAAGCACACACACACACACACACACACCCATTTATAGTCTCGCACTCCGCCCAGCAGAATAAACGTCTCCATAGCTCTGAGTGCAAGTGCGCCAAATAAAAAGTGTCGCAAAATCCAAAAGGAAAATAAAAACAATTCGAGTCTTTTGTATTAAACTACGAAACATAATTACTCTTTGATATCCATGAGATGTAGTCGCTTATCTTATATAATATTAGGAAATGAGGGGTTAATCGATTCATAAATATGGAATAAATCGTTAAGAGAAGTGACCTAATTTCAAAAATTAAATGCGGCAATAAATTAGCTATAAACTGATTATATAAAATTTATTTAAACATATATCATAATCAGCATACATATATGAAAAGAAATTCTTTTTCAAAAAATTTTAATTTTCAGAATGATTTTCGGGATCCATTAAATGGATGAGCTTATATGTATGTATTTATATAATGAATGTAAGTTTGTGTGAAGTTATTCGTTTTAGACTTGAGTTTACTTACCTACCTAGAATAAATCATTTTAAAATTAAAAACCAATTGTCAAAATATAACATTTGTGGTTATTGGTATTTTGGTATTGAAATGTTGAACGATTTCCTGATTTGAAATTGTATAAGCCTGCCAAAGAACTTCCTTACAGAGTATATAGCATATAAATATGTGCATATGTATGTACAAAGGGAAAAAGTCACACCACACGTGTGTGCCAGCAGGAGTAGAGATTCGTCCTTGCCAAGTCCGAGCTAAGCCAAAGCCAAGCCAGACCGACCGCGTCCCGTTCCGTCCCGTTCCAGCCAAGCCAAGCCAAGCCAAGCCAAGCCGAAACCAAGCCATACTCTCACTGCAATTTTAATGACATTTATATACATATATATATATATATATGTGTGTGTGTGTGTGTGTACGTATACATATGGGTGTTTTTGTGTATGTGTGCGTTTGGCTACAAAAAGTGCACGTGTCAAGGTGTTAGTGTTAGTTTATGAGCTCAACGTGAAGGTAACATATTTCAAGTCTCTTGCAAAAAACAATAGAAAACTGGGAAAAAGACTGGCAGAGGAAGCAGCAAAGAGCAGGGACGGCACTTGGGGGAGGGATGGGGGGTAGGGGGTTACGGGTGAAATGGGGGAGAATGTGACACACATACACATTATCTCATTTTCACAGCTCTTGGACTTGGAAGCAACAAGAGAGCGCAAAAGTTAAAAGCCACAAGCAGCTCCGAGGGCCGTGGGCGGAGCTGAAGGAGGCGTGGCATCAGCCATACATACTCCACGTAATGGCAGCCAGCAAAGAAATTAGAGCAGGAGCAGAAGCAGAAGCAGAAGCAGTCAAGCAGTAATGTACGACTCATAAGTGCAAGTCCGAGGCGTGCCAAGAAACGAGATACCAACAAATGATTGTCAGAAGCCAGTACACATCCTTGTGGATGTGGACACGGGGTGTCCAAGACAGTTATCCCGTCCTAAATGTGATTCACTGGAATGATCAGCAGCAGTCACACAGAGAGTGCTCTCTCTCTCTCTCTCTCTCTGACTTCCGCATCCGGTCAGAGCACTGACTGGGAATCACGATTCGACCGCACATAATGGGTTGGCGTTGCCCACACAAGGAGTGCAAACATTTTCAAATTATTTACATGAAGAGCCCTCTGCATTGACCCATCAGCCATCAGCCATCAACCATCAGTCGGCATAAACATCAAAATCAAATATAAATGGACTGGCAGGGGCCGCCAAGCGCACACCCGTAAACAGAATACGTATGCATGTATGTACATCTCCGCCTGAGGAATACTCATGCTCGTACATCAGCAGCAGGAGCAACAGACAGAGTCCTCCGACACCAGCTAGTAACAGCTTAATGTGGGCAAAAGGGCATAACGAGCCGTAACCGTAACATTACACGACTCCCGGTACGCCCTATCCCTCTGTTGCCACACATACACACACACATATACTCACTCGTACGATGCTCGCAGCAGATACCCGTACTCGTAGCCGTACCCGTACATATATTTGCTGCAACGGAAACATCCAACATAAATGTAAGATATGCCTGGAATGCTAATCACAGACACAGACTCCGACAGAGCACAGTAGCACACACTCACACTCACAGTGGGGCAAGGAAACATTTGTAAATGTTGCAAAGTATCATCTTAAAGAGATTTGCAGCTTAGCGGCCGCATGATGCGTCACGCATACGTAAACAACATCTTAGCAGTAGCAGCAGCAGCAGCAACACATCGAGGAATTCGTATCCTCACTTTCCTCACAGCTCCACACACCACATTCCACCCTTGCAGCCCCGCCGAATCCCCGCTTTGATGTGTGCCACGCAACGGGGTCGCATCTCCGTCGCAGCCATTGATTTCCAACAAAGGATGGGGCAATGGCAATGGCAATATCATATCCCATATCCATTGCATTGTCCGTGCTCAGTCAAGGGGGAAGACACAAAAAGGGTGATGCAAAAGGGTATGCGAAAGGCGGATGTGCAGTGTAAAGTGCCCTGGGCTGGCGGAGTGGGCGTGTCGTGTCTGAAACTTTAATGTGCAATAAATCATGATATCACATTATAAAGCATAAAAAATGGAACAGTCCCACAGAGTGACAGCAGTGCATCGCCTCCAGAAGGAAAAAGCATTCAATAGATTATTTTTGTTCTACGCTGTTCTACGAGGCAAGAGAATGCGCTCAGAAAATAAAATAAAGCCAAACAATAATAGAATTAGACTTGTGACCTGAAACTTTAAATCTTAACAAAAAAAAGAAACAACCGACTTGGGAAATTCATTTTCCAGTGTTGCTCAAACGCTGCAAATCTCCGCTCAGAGTCGAAATCTGTCACTGGCTCACTGCCAGGACGAGGACGAGTCTGAGTCAGTGACGAGTCTTTGGGCTCGGCACCCGTTTTATGACTGTGGGGCATAAAAATCCTTGCAGCAAAAGCAAAATAAGCAGAGCACACGCATTACGTGCCGTCCCATTTTTGTCATTATGCGTGAACTAATAAAGTCATGGACCTGTCGACTGGGACTGCGATGAGATGATATGGGATCGGAGGCCTGGTGGCCAAAACGTGCTAAGCCAAATGGAGAGACGTGCCCCAGAGTGACAGATAAACAGGCCGAAAGAACGAGACGAATTCCATCTTAAAGCTATTTAAAGTTTAGATTATTGTAAGTATTTTCAACTTCTATGTAAATGCAAATGCTCGGCCTCCCCGGGACGAATCCCGGACATCTCATTATGGTCCTGGCCAAAATATGAATAAAATCGGCTTCAATTCTTTGTGTACTCTTTGATAAGACTGGAAGCTGGACCAAGCCGAAGGACAACTTTCACCCCAACAAGGTTGAAAGGAAGCCAGGCGCTGGAGAAGGGGTTGGAGGTCTAGGCTCATGGCGAGGATTTGGCAGGCGGCAAGGGAATGGAGTCTGGGGCTTAAGACAAGAAAATAGTTTTCCATTTAGCAATTGGCTGGGTCGTGGTCCTGGTTCTGGTCCTACTTTGGCGTTTATCGTCACTTGCTGTGGATTATAACGGATTTCCTTCGGTACAATCGTTCGCAATGAAAGCATTAAAGTGCTTTATCATCATTCACTCAGCGCACGATGAGCGCCACGCCACGCGTATGAGTAACGTCCACGAGCAGCCCAAATAATGGCTTCCCTTCCAGCGGACATTGGACACCGGAGGAGGTCGCAGGCATTAAGATTATGGGAATTATAAGCGGGCGCTGGAAAAACGCTATAACTGTCAACGGCCATGCCCATAAAAGAGAAATGGGAAAGGGATGTTCCAAGCTGGGTCCTGCCCAACTTACAGCAAGACCTGGCGGTAAATTAGCGATGACTCGGCCTAAGCAAATGGTCCAAGTCGCTGTCTGTTTGTTTTACATGTGCAACTGGCTATGAAAATCGTTGATTGTCGCTGGCACAAAGTTTGGGAGCCAAACCCAAACCGAAACTGAAACCGAAAGTCGTAGTGGCAGTTGCAGTCTTCTCCTCACTACTAGTTAGAGTCGAAGTCAGAGAGCAGGAGCAGTTTGGCCAAGTTTAGATGGAGCGGCGGATGGTGGGGCAAGTTTCGCAAAGTGATATTAACTTTTAATGGACAAACTGTACGAAAAACTGTTCTGTGTTCTGTGTTCTCTGCTCTCCGTCCCCTGTCCTCTGTTGTTCTGACCCCGGTCTGGTCTCTGTGCTAAGTGCTGCCAAAAGTGCAGCAGAATGTGTCGTGGCCGATAAAATAAACATTATCACAACTGGCAATGGTAAAAATCATGTGCAAAAAGCACAAAGCGTAGCATTGCTCCTCCAAGTGGGTTGATTCGAAAAGTTTTTGGCTGTGCCTGCGTTTCTATATCATTTTGTGGTCGATTGTTTGACTCGACTAATATAATATTAATGTAGCTCCAGGGGATTCGGAAATGCAATAGAAGTCAGTAGGGGTCAAAGAATATCATCGAAGCTAAAGGATTAGCTATGTTGGGAAGTGCCTTATAACATCAAGCGATATTAATCTTTTCCCTAACTCGAAAAAAGTTCTTCTGGCGATTATAGATACAAGTGAAGAAAATATTTTTCTACGTTTCACATATGCCATCCCAATAAATCTCCTCCCCCATTACGGCTTCCATTCGATCGGCCCTCGCTTTTTCGGGACACAAAAATAGTTTGTCCTTGTTTTGTTGTGACTTCTTCTGCAAAACTTTGTTCTTAATTTCTGAATGCTACTGCTGTTGCTGTTACTGTTGCTAGTAGAATTTTGCGTTTATTTTACATTTATTATCATTTGCGAACCATTGAAATTTATTTATGTTGCATGCCGCCTTGACGCTGGCGAGGACACTGGGCGTATGCGCGATGTGGCTTTAACTCTTTAAGCGAGAGTCAAGTGTTCATTGTCATCCTGCACTTTCCCCAGACCGCTCCAGGCTTTGTTCTTCGCCTTTGTTTTCAGCTTGTCGCGCTGATTAGTTTTTCCACAGTTTCCCCATATTGTTGCAAGGAGGCCCCGAAGTGCGAAGAGTTCTTCCTTATCGCCCTTACATTTCAAGTTTCGACTATTGAGGACTGCCTTTGTTTTCTGGCTGCCGCGCAACTTTCAACCATTGTCATTGCCATTGTCTCGGCCAGCAAAATTACAGCTCTAAACAGATAAAAAGTGCAAGTGAGTCTGTCTTTCTTGAATCTGTATCTCTGGCTTCTCCTCGGAGAGTTGAGGTCGCTTTTGTTGCTACTAGTGTTCGGAATGTTTGTTTTCCAGTCCTCCTCAGTGTTTGCCTGCACGTTTTAATGAATGCCCCCGGCCACAGCTCCATCTCCATCTCCATCTCCAACTCCAACTCCAGGCCCAGCAATTTAACGCAAGGTGAACAGAGTCAATGTCATTCTTTGCTCCAGCCCCAGTTCTTTATGTTTTAATAAAAATAAATAAAACAAACGGCGCAAAAGCCGCAATTGAAACTATTTGCACACCACTCACGTAGCGGGCGTTCGAGACTCAGCTAACCGGAAGCTGGAAGCACCACATCCGGTCCAAAGCGAAGCTGGAACTGGAACTGCCACCCAACCGCGCGACCCTAAAAGCTCATTAACATTTTAAACAGCAACGCTAAGCGGCGCGTCGGTCCTTTCCTGCACCACTCTGTCCTCTTCCCAGTCCTGCAGCTGGCGAAAGGTGTTAAAACAGCCCTAAACGCACACACAGGCGAAAAGCGAAAAGCCCAGACTCCTACCTCGCCCATTGTGGGTGTATGTGTTGACATGAAGCCGTTAAAGTGCTCGAGCGCACCTCAAGTGGCTTTGTTCAGTTGGCCCTTTGCTGAGTGGTTGAGCTAGCTGCCGTCGCCCCGATGTCGTCACAGTCGTGCAGGGCCAAGCCGGAGAAGTCCCGTACCCGGTTCTGACTCTAGAAATGGTCCTCGCCTCGCCTCAGTCCCAGTCTTTGAGAATAGCGCACGCTTCGCCACGCCGAAATTAAATGCTAAATTATGGCTCTTAACCGCTTCAAAATCATCCTGGCTTGAGGGTAATTATCATGAGCATTATTCCTTGTTTATTCACTCTCAAATTTCGCATTTTATTTGCGTCGTGAAGTTGGCGATTTACATGCAAAGCCAAAACAAGAACAATGGTTCGAAGCTGGAAGCTCAGAGCTCTTAGGAAACTCTAATGGAAACTCCCGTTATGGTTATTGTCCTTTATCTGGATATCAAATGGGGAAATGGGGTGAGTCTAGTAGAAGGAAGCCCCCCCTCTTTCCCATGCCCATTACCCCGAAAAAAGGTTTCTCCACAGCCCCAGCCAGAGCCGGAGCCAGTGGAGCTCACAGTTTTAGTTCCAGCTTAGTGGGCTTATAATTAAATAGTTGTGCCAAGCAACTTGGAGAATAAGGTCAGGCAGGAGCTCAAAGGATAACCACACCTTGCTACACACATACACACACACACACACAAGGAGATGCTTACTTTCTTGCTCACTCACTTCCACACACACTGGGGCACATAATAAGCAATTTTGAGGGCAACTTTTATCAGCATCATTAAAATTCTGACACATGTAACACGAAATCAAAACTTTGAGTAAAAGTGCAAAAAGTGTTGTTGCCTCTTTAGGTGCCTTTGCCATGTCTGGGGCCCAGGCCGAGGTCTGCCACTCGACACTTTGTCCTCCTCCTCGTTCCCTTTCTTGGTCTTGGTATTGGTCTGGGTCTGGGTGTGGGTTTGGGTCTGGGTCTCGTCCTCCATCCTTGACGGCACTGGTTTTGTGCTCTGGTTCTGGCTCTGACACTGACTTTGGCTGCTTGGATGCCTTTGGCGCATACTGACTCCTTATACTAATTTCCATATAAGTAGCGTTAACATATCATTTGCATAAATTCTGTTGACATCTTTTCAAAATCACACGAAAATGTTTTAAGGTGTTTCCTCCTCTTCTTCTCCTCCTCCTGCACACACACACACACACATTGTTAGTCTTGGGCTGTGTGTATCTGTGCATCTGTGTCTGCGTGTGTATCTGGGATCTGTCTTTGCTTTTAGTGCCTTGCATGGTCTAATGACACGGCCCAGACCCCAGACCCTAAGCCTCCCAGCTCTTGTCAACGTTAAATTATTATTTGGAAACACTTGTGCATACGTCTACACATAGTCGCAAGTAAATAGTTTATATATCGGCTTAAGCGGAACTTGACTGGGATACAAATTAATTAGGAATTATCCACAAGAAGACACAAGCTTCAGTTGTTCATTTTTCCATCCAGAATCGTCTTAAACTGCTGTTAAGCAACCTCTGGATAAGAGGAATATCTCTGCTGTACCACAAACAGTAATTAAGTCAATTTGAAAGTGAATTCCATTCGAGGGAAAATTATAATTAAAGACATGCCACAAAAACGAAGCTGGCATCCGCCTGGTAATCCCAAAGCCGCAGCAAACGAATGTAAGACAATTTTTCAACATTTTCCAGGTGACAGGGACACAGTGGCAGCGACGCACACAGTGGCGGAGGCGGCACTCATCGTAATTTCATTGAAATGAAGTGAAGTGAGCGAACGAAGAGTTTGCCAACTTTTTTTGCTCTTAAAAAAAAATTACACGCGCGAATTGCCAGTAGCAGCAGCCGAGCCTGAAGTGGTGATGCTGATGGAAAATGCGAGAATAGCGGGAAACTGGGGAAACTGGGAAACTGGGGGCGGCAGAGGGCATTTAGGCCGAGTGCTGATAAATTTTCATGACATGCTGCACACTGTCATGTGACAAGAATCAGTGTCAAATATGTTGTCATTTAATTTCGCACTCTCACACACGCAGCGCCAGATTTGTGGAAATGTTAATAAGCTTTTGCCTTTTGTCTGTGTCGAGGGCACTCCAGCAGCGGCCCACTCTCGGCGTGCGTGTGTGTGTGAGTGTGAGTGTACTCGTATTAGACTGAGCGAGTGTGAGTGAGTGCTTTAATTGCTGTTTTACGCCATCAACGTCGCATTATGAATTTTACATTGCCCACTTCCTTTCACACTTTACTTTTCTCTCTCATTTTTTGTTTGTGCGTTGGTTTTTTTTTTTATTTTGTATTTCGTACTGCTTGGGGCTGCGAGTTTTCCAGCAACTTTAATTGATCTGAGGCCCAGGCATTTATCAGAGCTACACGGTTATGCTTTTAATGGACAGGTGTGTGGATGGGTGTGCCAGATAAGCGAAGATACACACCAGACGGCACTGGAATGGGATGTTGCCTAGCATATGTGACAGTGACAGTCGCATGGGCGACAATGTTGGCGCAAAAACCGCAAATATGTCGTTGTAGATCTGTCGTTACTGTTGTTGCTGCTGTGCCCGACACAAAGGACGTCACACAGAGACCCACACCCACACCCATGCACATACACATACGAGCAAGCAGTAAGCACCCAGAAGAATTAGAGCCCAACATGGTGTCTGGAGCAGGCGAGGCAAGGACAGAGGCAGGCTGACTGCCGCCACGCCACCGACAATGGAACTTGTCTTTTTAATTAAATGCTAAGGGAAAATGCAAAAGATAAATGAAGTTGTGCTAAACGCGTGCTGTGCTGTGCTGAATAGGCTGAGGATGAAGCGAGGGGAATTTGGGAGAAAGCAAGAAAGCTTAGCGCAGACTGAGCTCGGCATTCGGGGCAGCTCCTGCCTCCACAACTGGGAGCTTCATTTAGCGCCCAGCGCCTCTGATGTGGTATTATTATTGAATTATATGGCACCGAACGGTGCCACCCCACCTAGTAACCCATTTGAAAGCGCCGCGCCGCGGGCCGTGAGTTTGGTTTCGACTGTGGTTTATCGGGCTTAATGGGTTCGCCGGTCGCCTTTTGCCATATGCCAGCTCATGGGAAATTCAAGATTTGATTAGTCCCTAACTAGAGCAAGGCCAAATCAGAGATGGAAGGCGTAATTGAAATAGATTTTGTAACTATCCGTATTTGCCCTCCTTCCAATCTAATCCAATCCAATCCCCACATCAGGCACGGAAACCCGAGCACTTCAATATGCCAATAAATTGAAATACTGCCAGAGAATAGCCCAAAATTGGCAAACAATTAAATCCATTTTATTAGATAGAGAAAAAGCCCCGGCAATTGTTGTAGCATTTGCAATCGCTGTTCAATAATTTTTGTCATTTTACGAGAATGTACCCGGCTTTACGTCGACATATTGATACAGGGACAGAGCCTAACATGGATTCCCTTACAAGTGTCATGTATCAGACGGCAGACAACACACTGCAGACAGGCGACACGGCCAGGACACTCCCCTCGCAGTCGGCAACGGAGATGGGCGGTGTGCGGTGGGCGGTGGGCTATCGATTACAGATCAAATTAGATGTATAAATAACAGAACGATTAAGCGATTGAAGAGCTAAGCCAGAGCAAAGTGGCTGTCCCAGTCAAAGTCTTGGGGCCCATACATACCATGGGGTATATGTCAGGGCAGGGAGGCATTCGTTTGATTTTATTGCCAAGGCGGATTACATGGGTCCTGGCAATTGTACTGTGCGGCTCATTTGGATTATAATTGATGTGCTGGCCTGTCCGTTCGCCTCTCGGACCAAACTAATCGCCCGACTTTGGTCCCATCCAGATATTTTCGTTCCCATTTTGTGGCTCCTCAACGATTGGAGGATTGCAACTGTTTTGCCATTATTCTGTAGCAATGCCCGTCTTGGGACTGCCTCACTGGATCTGGATAGAGACAAAACTCAATTTTCAAGTTATTTAACGCCATTGAACCTCTTGGGTCTGCTCAATTCTCTATGCATGTATTTTCTCTGCTTCTCTGCTTCGGTGTGCTGTTGTTGTGCGATGTGGTCTTGTATCGGGTTCGACACGTGCTGGCTTGTCTCCTCTTGCCAGTGCCAACTAACAACAGTTTTGTTTCGTATTCGTATTTATACGGCCACCCCAGGCCCAATGCTTGGCCTGTTTCTGGCTGTCATTTTGTTGGCGGTGTCCACACGGCGTATGATGAATATCATGAACAATTTCTAATCAACAGCAAATGAAATGGACAATTGACACAGCGCGACAGGGAAAGAGCGGGTCAGGGAGAGTGCAGTAAGTGGCATGTGGCCTGGGTGACCACACGCATCGATACATCAAATTGACACTGTCGATGCCATAGCCAGAGCCAGAGCCAAAGCCAACATAAACGGAGGCCGGAATTTCGCTGGTGTAGATATTGTAGATAGGCTCTCGTCGGACCCCGCTGGCTGTTCGTTTTCCGCTCTTGTTCTGGAAAATAAATTGCCTGGGCTCTTTGTGCCAACAAATCCGCTCATTGCCGTTTTGGGTTTACTCTCCGCTGATGTAGCCGCTTAATAACCATTTGTCCGCCAGCCAGTCTGCCAGTCAGCTAGCCATCCCAGCGTGTTCAACGTGGGAGCTATAAACTGTCATTTAAGTTGTTGTCGATGTCATTCTCCTGGCCCTGCTGGCAGCCCTGCCCGGCCCGGTTCGGCCATTGCTACTATTGTTTCAGTTTCGGCCAAGATTTGTGGCTCCAACAAAAGGCGGCCGCCTGGCCAAGTTTCCGTAGCTGCAAAAAGCGAAAGTAAATATATTTACGAGCCCGGGAGCAGGGCGGTGGCAGGAGTAAAAATACTCCTGTGTAAAATAAACAAGCAGGAAAACTTCTCCTGGACTGAGGACTGAGAACAGTGGGTGGAGTATGGATTCTCTTTAAGGCTTCGCCGGCAGAGCAGGTGTTTGTGGAACCGATTAGACTTGAATGGCGTTTTGGCCTGTACAAGATGGGATTACACTGTCCATCGTACTCGTACGAGTGTTGCTAAAAAGTCGCGTGCCATGGAGAAATTTCAGTTTAATTAACACCGACGCTACGTTCGTGGCATTTAGTTTTGTTTTTGCATAATACACTTTGATTTGGCATGCCGTAGCATTTAATTACATTGTGGACACTGCGTCTGGGCCAGGGAAAGTTTAAAATTGGAATTAATTTGCAAATAATTTGTAAACAGATTATTAATTGCAACTTTTTACACTCTCTCAACCATAAATGAAATTGCATTTAATTGAATTTTAAATCAAAGCAAACAAAGCAAGCACAGCATGCCCCAGTTTTCCAAACTACCCTCGACAGCGCACCCATGTAAGCCGGAAAAGCGTGAAAAACCGTTCGGCATACACTCGCGGTGCAGGCCTTTATTAGGTATATCATTGACATGAGATTTAAGTTCGATTAACCTCACATTCATCGCCGACAACTTTTCCCACGGAATTCAATTAGCAAAAAGCTGCATGGAAATTGGTCAGCCATTAAGTTGTCATTTAATTGAATTCCATTTGATTATTGATTCCATTCCATTTAATATGCATCCATCTGCCTGCAGTCTGCGATATTTGCATATCGCATTGTCAGCTGCTTAGTGCCAAAATTAGAATGCGGAATCAAATGCTGCTACTGTGACAACTGGCAACTGTGTGCGCTGCGCTGTAAGTGCAAACTAAATACGATTGAGCACACAATTCGATTCGAGCGAATCAGAGAGTCGCCGAGTTCACTGGCACGCAAATACTCCCAAGTCAGACGGACATCGGTATCAGTATGAGCTGGACATCAGTCGAACGCGTGGCTTGAGGGAATGTCCTCAAGAGCCGTACTCCCTTTTTCAAGCTTTAAGTAATTCCGTCTTCTAATCGTTAAAGTAAGCTTGATCCTGCAGTTCTTCAATATCCCCAGATTCTGCTCCTCCATAATCGAGATATTTTACTCTTCAATATCTATATCCAATTTTTATGAGTTGGTTATTGCCGTATTATTAATACTATATTATTAACGGAGTCAATATAGCCTGACTTTCTATAGCCTTAAATGCTTAAGTCGTTTTATTTGTTAAAGATTTTAATTCTACCTCATTAAATTCATAAATTCAGTGTTCGTCGTTATTTATTTATGTATTTTTATTGCTTTTCGATTTGCATTCCAGTCCCATAATGATCATTCAACATTCATTAATATTGGATTATTTGTTTTACTTTTTTTTATAGTTGGGCTAAGATTTTTATAGTTGCTTTGTTGGGCGTTCTACAAACGAATGAAATGAGAATATAACAAAACGAAATCCGTTATCCTATTTATTTATATATGTACTTTATTATTAACGTGCATATATAGCGAGGTTTTTGCATAATATCAGCAAGAAATTGTTGAGTTTTGTATTGTTTTTTGTTCATTTAATTTAATTACGTTTAACTGCTAAAAGTCGCTTCACAAAGGTAACAGCACAGCAAACATATAATACTAAAAATAAAAGCCCCTTTTAAGCATCGCTTTTAATATTTAATCAGCCATGCTCAATTTTGATGTACTCGTGCTAATGCCTTGCTCTCGCTCCTGCTAGTTTGGGTTCATTAAAACATGCTAAGCACATAATGGCAGATAGCAATTAGGGCAGCAGCTGCCGCTGCTGCTGCTGCTGCTGCTATATCTGGCCACAAGCCTCAAATGCTTTCAATATTTGCGGTAGGCGCTCTCTGGTGGGGTCAGTGGCCGCCGTGGCCAGGCCGCACGAGTCACTGCGTCAGAATGAGGGGTTAATTTTTAAATTTTGATGCCGCGGCGCCTGTGTCAAATGCATGGCAGCATCCGCACAAAAAACAATTTCCGTAATTTGTATATGTTCGGTGGGGCTAGTATTTGGGGCGGCAGAGAGGCCACTCTATTTGCAAATCATATGCCACGTTGACCCTCAAAGAGCCAGTCGTCGAAAACTGAGCTCTGACCGCTTTCCATTTAGAGAATCACACACGCTAATTATGAACGCATGAGCGAAGGAGCCAACGGAGAGTCAAAACCTTAAAGTCCTTCTGGCCGACGTTACTTGGGGAACGATCATCTCCAAGCACTTCAATGGTTCGGAATTTTAATGCTTTGCTAGCGCCATTTTGAGATGTCTAGCATTACGGATCGATCGAGGTGTTTACTCCAAAAATAACCTGTTTGATTACTTGAGAGCCACCCAGAATTCAAAACCTTCAATTAAATTTGACCAGCTTTGGTTTCCGGAGAATGAGCATCGGCATCATGCGTAGGCATGAGCCAAACCAATTAGTTTCAGACCAAGCAGCTGCACAAATTGCAGCCGACAAGCTGACCCGCCCTCAGACCCGATAAATCCAGGGGCAGCCGTGTTGTAGGTCCACCTATTGAGACAAATTGAACCCCAGGTCTGCGTTTGTCCAGGCTTTGTGGCGGCGTCTGTCAAAGGCGCTAGCCCTGGCCCATATTTCCGGGCCGCTGGGCTTATTACCCGTAAGACTGACTGCACTGCTGTTTTGAGTGGACTCGCTGGGGGGGGGGGCAGGAGTGCGTTGGGACGGATGTGTATGAGAAGGGCTCTTACCTTCGGGTCGAAGCGGACCTCGGTGGGCAAACATTTGCACACAGAAGGCCCATTCCGAGTGTTTTCATACGTTTCTTTGGCAGTTTTTTTTATTACATGTGTACTTTTGTGATTACATGAATATTTTAAAAGCGCGCACTCGTTCAAGGGGAGCAGGGGCAGAGGCGGGGTGGGGGTGGCGCCGACAGAGGACACACACACTTGAATGGGGGGGAGTGGCACGGGTGGTACGGGGCGAGCCACTGACATGAGAACTACATTAAAATAATTTATTTTAACGCATTTTTTGTCATAACCCGATGGGGAAAAAACTCATTTCCTTTAATGATTCCATCTCGTACGAGTACGCAACGCTGTTAGTGGATCGGCAGGGATGCTCTGCCTCTGCCTCTGACTCGCTCATGTGGCACGCACATGGTTATTTCATTAAAATTGCCTTTTGTTGTTTGTAAATGTTGCTTATTATTAACGCTGCTTTATCATGTGCGTCCGCATCTGTAGCTGTACTACACATATGTACATACATACATACATATGAATGTGTGCTCGTATCTGGTGCTGCCCCATCAGTATCTGTATCTGTATCCGAATCTCGCGCAAGTCTGAATCTCTGCGCTGCATTTTTATGGGGCCAAAAGACACGACATTTGCATTACTGGACCGAACAGTCAGCGACGCGACCTGTACTGCAGCTTAATAAAGACTAATTGACTTTCTGGCCATATCATGGGGAATACTCGCCTTCCAAAACAGGGCGTGGCCGCGCCGCGCCTGATTGGCAATTATGACAAGGGCTGCGATGCCCCGACGCCAATGCCCTCACAGAGCGCGATAAACGAATTAACATTTAAATTAATTTATGTCCAAAGTGTTGGGCCCCTCCTCCCCCTCCAAAACCCAAAGTTGACATTGTATTTGTCCTGAGATCCGACACATTCCCTCAGACCGCACACCTAACACTCGACACCCGCCACCCGCCAATCCCCGCACAATGTGACGGCCCTTCAAGTTGCATTCAAAATTTATGCTAATGAAGCTCGTGTGCACTTTGGCTGTTCTCCACTTTGGCACTTTGTGGGTCGACCCTGGTGTTGGCGGGACAGTCGCTGCATCTAATTAGCCAAAGTAAATTACAAGACAAAAGTTGCAGGCTACCAGTGGCAGCGACAGGATGAGCTGTGCCACTGCCTCTGTGCTAACACTGCAATTGATTGTCCCAGATTGGGGGCAGTAGATTGAATAAGCCATTGGAGGAAAGAAGCCAGTTCTCCGTTTGAAGCTGGAACGAAACTCTGAAGGGGCTGCCGTCACTCCTGAATTGTCCGTTTCCAGTCGATATATGTATGTATGGTAATGCATATCCGTCTATGCGCTGAATATACATATATACATAAGCCATGCTTCTGGCCTTCTGGCAACTCTCTTTAAAGAAGCTGTAGACAGCTAATCATACTCTTTAGTTGATGCTAAACTTTCCCAAAAACAGTGTTTTGTCATACAGATTGTACAGCAAGAATCCTCGGAACTGTTTAAATATAAGTATATCCGAAGAAACGAAACCTCAGGGCATTAATGTCAATTATAACGCTTGTAATGATGATTGCTAGACGAAAAGTTCCACTAGGGTTGTATTAGTTGCTCTTAATGGTGATTGGGTGGCAGCAACAAGCCACATTTGCTGGAGAAGCTAACGAGACAGCTGGGAATCGGTTAATCGTTCAATCGGTAAATAGTTGGCCATCAATTCGCTGGCAACACTTAAAGCCAGCTCAACGCATAAGCGTCGACAAAATATTTGAGGCACTGTTAATTGGGTTTGCAGCATCGGGCTTAATATGGCACGGCATCAATTTATTTACGTGCCATTTAAAATGCACATAACAAGCAAATTGCATTTTTGCCATACATCGCGGGCAGCGCTGTGCTGCTCTGCAATGGTCTGGAAATGGCTCTTAAGTAAATTACAATAAATTTGGCGCAAACTTGCATATGAAATGCACAGTGTTTGGTTCGTGTTACAAAAGCCACTCGCTGTCGGCAATAATATAATTAAAAATTAAATGGCAAATTAATTGGTGAAAAATATCAAAAAGACTTTCTAGGCAGACCGGCATTTGCGGCATTTAAAATGCCATTAATTTTGCATCAACACCTGCAGCAAGCGCGCTTAAATAAACATGCTCGAAAAGCCAGGGCACTTTACATTAACATCGCCATCGCCATCGCCGCCATCGGCCAAAAAACTATTGATGAATGAATAATGAAAGGGTTCCGCGAACAAAGCCAACGCAACCACAGATCCAACTGCGATTCCAATTGCATTGCAGCTGTAGCAGGAGCCGGCGCCGGCACCGGAGCTGGAGCTGGAGACCCCGGCAGCTGTTGTTCGACTTGTAAGTGACACGACCCGAACCGCGTCCGGTCTGCCCATAAATCAGAGGTCAACTGCCCCCCACACTTTGTTTTTATAATCACAAAAAGTGGCGTCCGATCACATGTACATTCGTGTATGTTTTACATAAATACAAAATAATGTCGGAATGTATCCCATCGTTGAGGTGAAAACACAATTTAATTCTGATCCCGAAACCATTAAGATATTATTTATTTATAAATTACAAACTCATTTTCTCTATTTTATATATATATTATATATATAGGTACATATATGTATATGTAGTTAGCTCGTTCAGAGAAATTCAATCATTTCAAAGAGACATTACTATTGCAGAAAATGATGCATCAAACTTGGCATTTGATTGAATGAACATAAATTAAAGCAAGTCCTTTCGGGCTAGTCCTTTCGGGTTACTAAAGAAATGAAATGACAATTATCTGTATGCATTCTACAGGCGGGTGCCGTAAATAATTACAATAGGTTTTGGTCAACATTTAAGACCATTTTACATTTTTAGTGGCCTGCTGTTAAATGCAAAGTAATTATATTCGTGTGTCCCCGCCCTTCCTTCACACTCCTCTCAGTGGTTTTTTATATTCACATTTAATTCATAGTTCTTCTGCAGTTGTTGCGTGTGTTGCGGCGAAAAGTTTCAGGCATGTTAATAACACTCATAATTAAAAATTAAATTTTATAATTTCGTGTGTGCTGCCGTGTGGCTTTTTCGTTTGGCTGCACATCACTTCCCAGTTCTGTGGCTACAGACAATTATTCACGCAGCTCTTACAGAATCTGATTTTCCCCGTATTTTCACCAGCCCTGGGGCTGGCTCTGACCCTGGCCTAGGAGGGGTTCTTTTCCAGGGGAACTTTTACTAGTGCGAGTGCTGGGGCCAGTGCAATTATGAAATATGAAAGGCATGTTTGCCGAACTAAACACAGCCAAACTTACAATGAGCCATGTATTTTTGATGGTCAAAAAAAGAGTCTCCCCCTCTCACTCACTCACTTACTCTCTCTGAAGGACGACTACGGCCAGTGCTGGCCAGGCAATAAAAGTTGTAGAGGAGAGTACAATGCAGAGCGCGACTTGTTAAGCATGATATTAAAGAACACAAATACTCACAGTGCTTGAAAATGCTTGCTCTGTGCAGCACAGAAGTCCAGGCAATAAAACCTCAACCACTTCATATTCGGACATGGTGAACAAAAATAATTAGTTTTTCATGATATACGAAGGCTGAGAAGGTACATAAAGTTGGACAGCAACTTTGTCGAATTTAATGTGATTCCGAACAAAAATTCGATGGGAGACCGAAGTGAAGACAAATGTCATTGCAGGGCACACTCTCAGCTGTGGCTGGCCGATCACTTTGAATAATTATTGGCGCTGCCAGCCACTGCCACTGTGGCAGCCACTTTCACAGGGGCGGAAAGTCAATCAGTGGGAATGCAGCGAGCAATTTAATACAATTGTGGGCCAAGGCGCTTATTTAATTAATTACTTGAAACAGTGCGTTGCGTCAGAAAGCGCCCAAGTAATGCAGAAAAAGCCGAGTAATTATTTTACACTTCGCTACCGCTGTCGCTCAGCAGCTCAGCATTCTCCATTGTGCATGCTCCCATCCTCGTCCTGTCCATCTGCATTTTGATGAAGTTTTTCCCCGACATGGCCGTCGTTGCAACTGCAACTGCCACAGCAAGTGCAGTTGGTCACTCCAGCTGTCGCCTGTGCATAATAAAGTTTGCTTAAAGTTTGTTAATTTCATGTGACGTACGCGTTTGCGTTTTCTTTCGTGTACGGTTCCCAAAGCGAACTTTACAATTATCGACAACACATTAAATGAAATCAAAGCCGAACCAAGGAGCACTGATATCTCCTCCACATCGATACGGACAATATAAATTCACATAAATTCGCTCTGCGCTTTAAATGTCAAGTGGCGTTCATCCATCGATTTTTATGCCTCGTCCGGTGCTGGGGTCATTTATCAATATGTAGATTTTCCGCTATCCCCGCCGCCTGGTAAAATCCAATGGGGCCGCAGGCTCAACCCACAATACACCCGAACACACTCGCAGGGATGGGCACGGGCACGGACCCATGTATATTCCTGTATAAATTGCGTAATTTTTTTACACGCACACACAATCGGAGATAAATTGACTGATACTCGTATGTGCGGCACCAGAGGCTGTCTATCTGTCCGACCAGTTTGATGTATGCGTCTGCCTGGGAAAGTGTCTATCTTCTGCCACTCCACCACTCCACATTTTTTTGCCACTTCGGTTTACTTTCACTTTTCTGCTCTCGGCCTTTTCTTTAAATAATTCGACGCCTCAAGATACTTCCGGCGCCTGCACTAAAACCCTAGACAAAAGCGTAATGGCATCAATTTCCGGCAGCCGAAATTCAAATTCGCCTGCCACAAGGTGACATTCCTCATTCCCCTGTATTCTATTAGCACTCGAAAACTGAACTGAATTTAAGTCATCTCTATACAGCTGTGCAGAACCGAAAATGTTAAAAGTAAAATGATGTCCTAAGAACCAGGATTTAACTGGTAACCCTTCTTGTCAGCTTAAAGCAGAGCTACTCGCACTGATCCACTATTTTTTGCACTGGTTTCTTATCTTTTTATTAATTATTGTATATATTTAAAAGTTACAATATCAAATCGTGAAAGAAATCATGATATACAGTCTATACAGCAAGTTACATAATTTATAGTTCATTCATTTATATCTAGACTTATTAGTCTCTGATCTTATAATTGGCATCATTTTCTTATCAGATAAGACGGAACTTATTTTAAATAAGCTGAAGCTTATGACTAGATATTCATCTGTATTGACTGATTGTGCTGAATGTCTCATTATGTCGGGTTTTCCGATCATATATGTTCCTCCTTGAGACACGATT